>OX458965.1:0-10000000 GCA_949774945.1 Hoplodrina ambigua
CTAACCTAACCTAACCTAACCTAACCTAACCTAACCTAACCTAACCTAACCTAACCTAACCTAACCTAACCTAACCTAACCTAACCTAACCTAACCTAACCTAACCTAACCTAACCTAACCTAACCTAACCTAACCTAACCTAACCTAACCTAACCTAACCTAACCTAACCTAACCTAACCTAACCTAACCTAACCTAACCTAACCTAACCTAACCTAACCTAACCTAACCTAACCTAACCTAACCTAACCTAACCTAACCTAACCTAACCTAACCTAACCTAACCTAACCTAACCTAACCTAACCTAACCTAACCTAACCTAACCTAACCTAACCTAACCTAACCTAACCTAACCTAACCTAACCTAACCTAACCTAACCTAACCTAACCTAACCTAACCTAACCTAACCTAACCTAACCTAACCTAACCTAACCTAACCTAACCTAACCTAACCTAACCTAACCTAACCTAACCTAACCTAACCTAACCTAACCTAACCTAACCTAACCTAACCTAACCTAACCTAACCTAACCTAACCTAACCTAACCTAACCTAACCTAACCTAACCTAACCTAACCTAACCTAACCTAACCTAACCTAACCTAACCTAACCTAACCTAACCTAACCTAACCTAACCTAACCTAACCTAACCTAACCTAACCTAACCTAACCTAACCTAACCTAACCTAACCTAACCTAACCTAACCTAACCTAACCTAACCTAACCTAACCTAACCTAACCTAACCTAACCTAACCTAACCTAACCTAACCTAACCTAACCTAACCTAACCTAACCTAACCTAACCTAACCTAACCTAACCTAACCTAACCTAACCTAACCTAACCTAACCTAACCTAACCTAACCTAACCTAACCTAACCTAACCTAACCTAACCTAACCTAACCTAACCTAACCTAACCTAACCTAACCTAACCTAACCTAACCTAACCTAACCTAACCTAACCTAACCTAACCTAACCTAACCTAACCTAACCTAACCTAACCTAACCTAACCTAACCTAACCTAACCTAACCTAACCTAACCTAACCTAACCTAACCTAACCTAACCTAACCTAACCTAACCTAACCTAACCTAACCTAACCTAACCTAACCTAACCTAACCTAACCTAACCTAACCTAACCTAACCTAACCTAACCTAACCTAACCTAACCTAACCTAACCTAACCTAACCTAACCTAACCTAACCTAACCTAACCTAACCTAACCTAACCTAACCTAACCTAACCTAACCTAACCTAACCTAACCTAACCTAACCTAACCTAACCTAACCTAACCTAACCTAACCTAACCTAACCTAACCTAACCTAACCTAACCTAACCTAACCTAACCTAACCTAACCTAACCTAACCTAACCTAACCTAACCTAACCTAACCTAACCTAACCTAACCTAACCTAACCTAACCTAACCTAACCTAACCTAACCTAACCTAACCTAACCTAACCTAACCTAACCTAACCTAACCTAACCTAACCTAACCTAACCTAACCTAACCTAACCTAACCTAACCTAACCTAACCTAACCTAACCTAACCTAACCTAACCTAACCTAACCTAACCTAACCTAACCTAACCTAACCTAACCTAACCTAACCTAACCTAACCTAACCTAACCTAACCTAACCTAACCTAACCTAACCTAACCTAACCTAACCTAACCTAACCTAACCTAACCTAACCTAACCTAACCTAACCTAACCTAACCTAACCTAACCTAACCTAACCTAACCTAACCTAACCTAACCTAACCTAACCTAACCTAACCTAACCTAACCTAACCTAACCTAACCTAACCTAACCTAACCTAACCTAACCTAACCTAACCTAACCTAACCTAACCTAACCTAACCTAACCTAACCTAACCTAACCTAACCTAACCTAACCTAACCTAACCTAACCTAACCTAACCTAACCTAACCTAACCTAACCTAACCTAACCTAACCTAACCTAACCTAACCTAACCTAACCTAACCTAACCTAACCTAACCTAACCTAACCTAACCTAACCTAACCTAACCTAACCTAACCTAACCTAACCTAACCTAACCTAACCTAACCTAACCTAACCTAACCTAACCTAACCTAACCTAACCTAACCTAACCTAACCTAACCTAACCTAACCTAACCTAACCTAACCTAACCTAACCTAACCTAACCTAACCTAACCTAACCTAACCTAACCTAACCTAACCTAACCTAACCTAACCTAACCTAACCTAACCTAACCTAACCTAACCTAACCTAACCTAACCTAACCTAACCTAACCTAACCTAACCTAACCTAACCTAACCTAACCTAACCTAACCTAACCTAACCTAACCTAACCTAACCTAACCTAACCTAACCTAACCTAACCTAACCTAACCTAACCTAACCTAACCTAACCTAACCTAACCTAACCTAACCTAACCTAACCTAACCTAACCTAACCTAACCTAACCTAACCTAACCTAACCTAACCTAACCTAACCTAACCTAACCTAACCTAACCTAACCTAACCTAACCTAACCTAACCTAACCTAACCTAACCTAACCTAACCTAACCTAACCTAACCTAACCTAACCTAACCTAACCTAACCTAACCTAACCTAACCTAACCTAACCTAACCTAACCTAACCTAACCTAACCTAACCTAACCTAACCTAACCTAACCTAACCTAACCTAACCTAACCTAACCTAACCTAACCTAACCTAACCTAACCTAACCTAACCTAACCTAACCTAACCTAACCTAACCTAACCTAACCTAACCTAACCTAACCTAACCTAACCTAACCTAACCTAACCTAACCTAACCTAACCTAACCTAACCTAACCTAACCTAACCTAACCTAACCTAACCTAACCTAACCTAACCTAACCTAACCTAACCTAACCTAACCTAACCTAACCTAACCTAACCTAACCTAACCTAACCTAACCTAACCTAACCTAACCTAACCTAACCTAACCTAACCTAACCTAACCTAACCTAACCTAACCTAACCTAACCTAACCTAACCTAACCTAACCTAACCTAACCTAACCTAACCTAACCTAACCTAACCTAACCTAACCTAACCTAACCTAACCTAACCTAACCTAACCTAACCTAACCTAACCTAACCTAACCTAACCTAACCTAACCTAACCTAACCTAACCTAACCTAACCTAACCTAACCTAACCTAACCTAACCTAACCTAACCTAACCTAACCTAACCTAACCTAACCTAACCTAACCTAACCTAACCTAACCTAACCTAACCTAACCTAACCTAACCTAACCTAACCTAACCTAACCTAACCTAACCTAACCTAACCTAACCTAACCTAACCTAACCTAACCTAACCTAACCTAACCTAACCTAACCTAACCTAACCTAACCTAACCTAACCTAACCTAACCTAACCTAACCTAACCTAACCTAACCTAACCTAACCTAACCTAACCTAACCTAACCTAACCTAACCTAACCTAACCTAACCTAACCTAACCTAACCTAACCTAACCTAACCTAACCTAACCTAACCTAACCTAACCTAACCTAACCTAACCTAACCTAACCTAACCTAACCTAACCTAACCTAACCTAACCTAACCTAACCTAACCTAACCTAACCTAACCTAACCTAACCTAACCTAACCTAACCTAACCTAACCTAACCTAACCTAACCTAACCTAACCTAACCTAACCTAACCTAACCTAACCTAACCTAACCTAACCTAACCTAACCTAACCTAACCTAACCTAACCTAACCTAACCTAACCTAACCTAACCTAACCTAACCTAACCTAACCTAACCTAACCTAACCTAACCTAACCTAACCTAACCTAACCTAACCTAACCTAACCTAACCTAACCTAACCTAACCTAACCTAACCTAACCTAACCTAACCTAACCTAACCTAACCTAACCTAACCTAACCTAACCTAACCTAACCTAACCTAACCTAACCTAACCTAACCTAACCTAACCTAACCTAACCTAACCTAACCTAACCTAACCTAACCTAACCTAACCTAACCTAACCTAACCTAACCTAACCTAACCTAACCTAACCTAACCTAACCTAACCTAACCTAACCTAACCTAACCTAACCTAACCTAACCTAACCTAACCTAACCTAACCTAACCTAACCTAACCTAACCTAACCTAACCTAACCTAACCTAACCTAACCTAACCTAACCTAACCTAACCTAACCTAACCTAACCTAACCTAACCTAACCTAACCTAACCTAACCTAACCTAACCTAACCTAACCTAACCTAACCTAACCTAACCTAACCTAACCTAACCTAACCTAACCTAACCTAACCTAACCTAACCTAACCTAACCTAACCTAACCTAACCTAACCTAACCTAACCTAACCTAACCTAACCTAACCTAACCTAACCTAACCTAACCTAACCTAACCTAACCTAACCTAACCTAACCTAACCTAACCTAACCTAACCTAACCTAACCTAACCTAACCTAACCTAACCTAACCTAACCTAACCTAACCTAACCTAACCTAACCTAACCTAACCTAACCTAACCTAACCTAACCTAACCTAACCTAACCTAACCTAACCTAACCTAACCTAACCTAACCTAACCTAACCTAACCTAACCTAACCTAACCTAACCTAACCTAACCTAACCTAACCTAACCTAACCTAACCTAACCTAACCTAACCTAACCTAACCTAACCTAACCTAACCTAACCTAACCTAACCTAACCTAACCTAACCTAACCTAACCTAACCTAACCTAACCTAACCTAACCTAACCTAACCTAACCTAACCTAACCTAACCTAACCTAACCTAACCTAACCTAACCTAACCTAACCTAACCTAACCTAACCTAACCTAACCTAACCTAACCTAACCTAACCTAACCTAACCTAACCTAACCTAACCTAACCTAACCTAACCTAACCTAACCTAACCTAACCTAACCTAACCTAACCTAACCTAACCTAACCTAACCTAACCTAACCTAACCTAACCTAACCTAACCTAACCTAACCTAACCTAACCTAACCTAACCTAACCTAACCTAACCTAACCTAACCTAACCTAACCTAACCTAACCTAACCTAACCTAACCTAACCTAACCTAACCTAACCTAACCTAACCTAACCTAACCTAACCTAACCTAACCTAACCTAACCTAACCTAACCTAACCTAACCTAACCTAACCTAACCTAACCTAACCTAACCTAACCTAACCTAACCTAACCTAACCTAACCTAACCTAACCTAACCTAACCTAACCTAACCTAACCTAACCTGAGCGAACCTAACCTGAGCGAACCTAACCTGAGCGAACCTAACCTGAGCGAACCTAACCTGAGCGAACCTAACCTGAGCGAACCTAACCTGAGCGAACCTAACCTGAGCGAACCTAACCTGAGCGAACCTAACCTGAGCGAACCTAACCTGAGCGAACCTAACCTGAGCGAACCTAACCTGAGCGAACCTAACCTGAGCGTCTGACACTCCTGACACTCCACCTAGACACTCCAGACACTCCGTTTGACACTCATGACTTTCTACCTCAACACTCGTGACACTCCGTCTGACACTCGTGACACTCCACCTTGACACTCGTGACACTCCGTCTGACACTCGTGACACTCCACCTTGACACTCCGAACACTTCGTCTGACACTCCTGACACTCCATCTGACACTCGTAACACTTCACCTTGACACTCCTGACACTCCACCTTGACACTCCTGACACTCCGTCTGACACTCGTGACACTCCACTTTGACACTCGTGACACTCCGTCTGACACTCGTGACACTCCATCTTGTCACTACGGACACTCCATCTTGACACTCGTGACACTCCGTCTCACACTCGTGACGCTTCACTTTGACACTCGTGACACACCGTCTGACACTCGTGACACACCTGACACTCCATCTTGACACTCGTGACGCTCCATCTCAACACTCTTGGCACTCGTGACACTCCGTCTGTCACTCGTGACACCACCTTGACACTCGTGACACTCCGTCTGACACTCGTGACACTCCACTTTGGCACTCCTGACACTCCTCCTTGACACTCCTGACACTCCGTCTTGACACTCGTGACACTCCACTTTGACACTCGTGACACTCCGTCTGACACTCCTGACACTCCATCTTGACACTCCGGACACTCCATCTGACACTCGTGACACTCCATCTTGACACTCGTGACACTCCGTCTCACGCTCGTGACACTTCACTTTGACACTCGTGACACTCCGTCTGACACTCGTGACACACCTGACACTCCATCTTGACACTCGTGACACTCCATCTCAACACTCTTGACACTCGCGACACTCTGTCTGTCACTCGTGTCACTCCGTCTGACACTCGTGACACTCCGTCTGACACTCGTGACACTCCATGTGACACTCGTGACACTCCACCTTGACACTTCGGACACTTCGTCTGACACTCCTGACACTCCGTCTTGACACTCGTGACACTCCATCTCGACACTCATGACACTCCTGACACTCCATGTTGACAGTCGTGACATACTCCATCTCGACACTCGTGACACTCCTGACACTCCGTCTGACACTCGTGACACTCGTAACACTTCACCTTGACACTCCTGACACTCCACCTTGACACTCCTGACACTCCGTCTGACACTCGTGACACTCCACCTTGACACTCGTGACACTCCGTCTGACACTCGTGACACTCCGTTTGACACTCGTGACACTCCGTCTGGCACTCGTAACACTCCACCTTGACACTCCTGACACTCCGTCTTGACACTCGTGACACTCGACCTTGACACTCGTGACACTCCGTCTCACACTCGTGACACTTCACTTTGACACTCGTGACACTCCATCTCAACACTCTTGACACTCGTGACACTCCGACTGTCACTCGTGACACTCCGTCTGACACTCGTGACACTCCGTTTGACACTCGTGACACTCCGTCTGGCACTCGTAACACTCCACCTTGACACTCCTGACACTCCGTCTTGACACTCGTGACACTCCGTTTGACACTCGTGACACTCCATCTCGACACTCGTGACACTTCTGACACTCCATCTTGACACTCGTGACACTCCTGACACTCCATCTTGACACTCGTGACACTCCGTCTGGCACTCTTGACACTCATTCTGAAACTCCGACTGTCACTCGTGACACTCCGTCTGACACTCGTGACACTCCGTTTGACACTCGTGACACTCCGTCTGGCACTCGTAACACTCCACCTTGACACTCCTGACACTCCGTCTTGACACTCGTGACACTCCACTTTGACACTCGTGACACTCCGTCTTACACTACTGACACTCTATCTTGACACTCCGGATACTCCGTCTGACACTCGTGACACTCCACCTTGACACTCGTGACACTCCGTCTCACACTCGTGACACTCCGACTGTCACTCGTGACACTCCGTCTGACACTCGTGACACTCCGTCTGACACTCGTGACACTCCGTCTGGCACTCGTAACACTCCACCTTGACACTCGTGACACTCCACCTTGACACTCGCGACACTCCGTCTGACACTCCTGACACTCCGCCTGGCACTCTTGACACTCATTCTGACACTCCTGACACTCCACTCCGGACACTCCTTCTGACACTCCTGATACTCCGTCTGGCACTCTTGACACTCATTCTGACACTCGTGACACTCCATCTCGACACTCGTGACACTTCTGACACTCCATCTTGACACTCGTGACACTCCTGACACTCCATCTTGACACTCATGACACTCCTGACACTTTATCTTGACACTCATGACACTCCACCTTGACGCTCCTGACACTCCGTCTTGACACTCCATCTCGACACTCTTGACACTTCTGACACTCCATCTTGACACTCGTGACACTCCGTCTGGCACTCTTGACACTCATTCTGATACTCGTGACACTCCATCTCGACACTCGTGACACTTCTGACACTCCATCTTGACACTCGTGACACTCCTGACACTCCATCTTGACACTCATGACACTCCTGACACTTTATCTTGACACTCATGACACTCCACCTTGACGCTCCTGACACTCTGTCTGACACTTGTGACACTCCTGACACTCCATCTTGACACTCGTGACACTCCATCTCGACACTCGTGACACTTCTGACACTCCATCTTGACACTCGTGACACTCCTGACACTCCATCTTGACACTCGTGACACTCCACCTTGACACTCCTGACACTCCACCTTGACACTCGTGATACTCCGTCTGACACTCGTTACACTCCGTCTGACACTCGTGACACTCCACCTGGACACTTCTGACACTCCATCTGACACTCGTGACACTCCACCTTGACACTCCTGACACTCTGTCTTGACACTCGTGATGCTCCACTTTGACACTCGTGACACTCCATCTCGACACTCGTGACACTTCTGACACTCCATCTTGACACTCGTGACACTCCTGACACTCCATCTTGACACTCGTGACACTCCACCTTGACACTCCTGACACTCCACCTTGACACTCGTGATACTCCGTCTGACACTCCTGACACTCCGTCTGACACTCGTTACACTCCGTCTGACACTCGTGACACTCCACCTGGACACTCCTGACACTCCATCTGACACTCGTGACACTCCACCTTGACACTCCTGACACTCTGTCTTGACACTCGTGATGCTCCACTTTGACACTCGTGACACTCCACCTTGACACTCCTGACACTCTACCTTGACACTCCTCACACTCCACCTTGACACTCCTGACACTCCACCTTGACACTCCTGAAACTCCGTCTTGACACTCGTGACACTCCACTTTGACACTCGTGACACTCCGTCTTACACTCCTGACACTATATCTTGACACTACGGACACTCCGTCTGACACTCTTGACACTCATTCTGACACTCGTGACACTCCGTCTCACACTCGTGACACTTCACTTTGACACTCGTGACACTCCGTCTGACACTCGTGACACTCCACCTTGACACTCCTGACACTCCACCTTGACACTCCTGACACTATCTTGACACTCCGGATACTCCGTCTGACACTCGTGACACTCGACCTTGACACTCGTGACACTCCGTCTCACACTCGTGACACTTCACTTTGACACTCGTGACACTCCATTGACACTCGTGACACTCCACCTTGACACTCGTGACACTCCGTCTGACACTCGTGACACTTCACTTTGACACTCGTGACACTACGTCTGACACTCGTGACACTCCATCTCGACACTCGTGACACTTCTGACACTCCATCTTGACACTCGTGACACTCCTGACACTCCATCTTGACACTCATGACACTCCTGACACTTTATCTTGACACTCATGACACTCCACCTTGACGCTCCTGACACTCCGTCTTGACACTCGTGACACTCCATCTCGACACTCGTGACACTTCTGACACTCCATCTTGACACTCGTGACACTCCGTCTGGCACTCTTGACACTCATTCTGATACTCGTGACACTCCATCTCGACACTCGTGACACTTCTGACACTCCATCTTGACACTCGTGACACTCCTGACACTCCATCTTGACACTCATGACACTCCTGACACTTTATCTTGACACTCATGACACTCCACCTTGACGCTCCTGACACTCTGTCTGACACTTGTGACACTCCTGACACTCCATCTTGACACTCGTGACACTCCATCTCGACACTCGTGACACTTCTGACACTCCATCTTGACACTCGTGACACTCCTGACACTCCATCTTGACACTCGTGACACTCCACCTTGACACTTCTGACACTCCACCTTGACACTCGTGATACTCCGTCTGACACTCCTGACACTCCGTCTGACACTCGTTACACTCCGTCTGACACTCGTGACACTCCACCTGGACACTCCTGACACTCCATCTGACACTCGTGACACTCCACCTTGACACTCCTGACACTCTGTCTTGACACTCGTGATGCTCCACTTTGACACTCGTGACACTCCATCTCGACACTCGTGACACTTCTGACACTCCATCTTGACACTCGTGACACTCCTGACACTCCATCTTGACACTCGTGACACTCCACCTTGACACTCCTGACACTCCACCTTGACACTCGTGATACTCCGTCTGACACTCCTGACACTCCGTCTGACACTCGTTACACTCCGTCTGACACTCGTGACACTCCACCTGGACACTCCTGACACTCCATCTGACACTCGTGACACTCCACCTTGACACTCCTGACACTCTACCTTGACACTCCTCACACTCCACCTTGACACTCCTGACACTCCACCTTGACACTCCTGAAACTCCGTCTTGACACTCGTGACACTCCACTTTGACACTCGTGACACTCCGTCTTACACTCCTGACACTATATCTTGACACTACGGACACTCCGTCTGACACTCTTGACACTCATTCTGACACTCGTGACACTCCGTCTCACACTCGTGACACCTCACTTTGACACTCCTGACACTCCACCTTGACACTCCTGACACTATCTTGACACTCCGGATACTCCGTCTGACACTCGTGACACTCGACCTTGACACTCGTGACACTCCGTCTCACACTCGTGACACTTCACTTTGACACTCGTGACACTCCATTGACACTCGTGACACTCCACCTTGACACTCGTGACACTCCGTCTGACACTCGTGACACTCGTGACACTCCATCTCAACACTCTTGACACTCGTGACACTCCGACTGTCACTCGTGACACTCCGTCTGACACTCGTGACACTCCGTTTGACACTCGTGACACTCCGTCTGGCACTCGTAACACTCCACCTTGACACTCCTGACACTCCGTCTTGACACTCGTGACACTCCACTTTGACACTCGTGACACTCCGTCTTACACTACTGACACTCTATCTTGACTCTCCGGATACTCCGTCTGACACTCGTGACACTCCACCTTGACACTCGTGACACTCCGTCTCACACTCGTGACACTTCACTTTGACACTCGTGACACTCCGTCTGACACTCGTGACACTCCACCTTGACACTCGTGACACTCCGTCTGACACTCGTGACACTTCACTTTGACACTCGTGACACTCCGTCTGACACTCGTGACACACCTTACACTCCATCTTGACACTCCATCTCAACACTCTTGACACTCGTGACACTCCGACTGTCACTCGTGACACTCCGTCTGAAACTCGTGACACTCCGTCTGACACTCGTGACACTCCGTCTGGCACTCGTAACACTCCACCTTGACACTCGTGACACTCCACCTTGACACTCGCGACACTCCGTCTGACACTCCTGACACTCCGCCTGGCACTCTTGACACTCATTCTGACACTCCTGACACTCCACTCCGGACACTCCGTCTGACACTTCTGACACTCCGTCTTGACACTCCTGACACTCCGTCTGAAACTCGTGACACTCCATCTTGACGACCTAGGTTTTATCGATATCAATAACTTATGATTTATCGATAACGACAACTTATGATTTATCGATAACGACAACTTATGATTTATCGATATCGACAACTTATGATTTATCGATAACGGTAACTTATGATTTATCGATATCGACAACTTATGCTATAATATTTTATCGATATAGATGTCTTGTTATAAACTATCCATATCGATATTTTAACGATTAACCATATTGACGCCATACATTTTATCGATATCGACTTTTTGGTTTAATTTATCGATATCGATACCTTACAGATTTTCGATATAATTTTTTATAACAATTTGGCGACATCGATATTTTAGCGCCACCTTACTATTAGTAAATATGTATTATGGACTTACCTTATTATAATTTATCGATATCGGTATTTTACAGATTATCGATAGCGACGTCTTGCAACTATCAAAAAGTTATTTAGCTTCTCGAGTACTGCTGTGGGGATTATCCAGCATTTTGTCTTGAAGACGAGTACATGTGCGTACATTGTCTGGCGCACCCCTGTCGATAGCCGTGTTGTATCTTAAAATAAAATATGCATTTCGATGAATTATACCACTGATAATAAACTAGGATACGATATTGATGTTAATAATCAGAAGATTTCGATATTGATATCGACAAAAATGGAATACCGATATTGAAAATCTTTAGGGTATCGATGTCAATAAATTATTATAATATCGATAAACTATAAAACATCCTTAAACTGTAAGATATACCTAGATATCGACAAAGTACCAAAAGTTCTTAGTAATTGAGGTATACCTACATAAAATATAATAAATAGTCAAAATTACTTTAAAATCACTTCACGTGTTGCACGTGGGTTGTCGGTACATATTTAATTATCTGCCTTAGCGCTCTTATGCACCAGCGGTTAGTCGCGAGGGCGGTTAACCGCGCGGCTAGCCGCTTTCCTAGTTTAATATGTAACCGCTTATGATTGCGCACTAAACCGCCACAAAATCAAAAGCAGTTGCATATTTAAATGAAGAAGCGGCTAGCCGCGCGGTTAGCCGCTGGTGCATAAGAGCGCTTAAAGTGCCAGACCAGGTATAAGAAATAAGTAAAAGTAGCCCTAAAATGTAGGAATGATATGTCATAAAAAGTAATTCCTAAATGAAGATTGATATTTAAACAAATGTAATATTATTGTTAGGCCCGCAGGTCTAGTGGTCGCAGAGTGCGACTGTTAGGCATGACGTCTTGAGCTTGACTTCTTTGTCCCACTGGTCGAAGATTTCTGATGGCACAAGTGTTGTATCACTCCATGAACCGTATCTCAAAGGTTTAGCTCTATAATAACGCACTTGTATGTCGCGCAAGAATGTTACAGGGGTAGTTTGAAACGCAGTACTTATTAAATGTATAATTTATTAAATTAATAAAAGTCTGTACAGTATAAGTTAGCGTGGAACACATTAGTATTGTATGGATGACTAGTGGGTGGGGCGGCGGCGCGCGGCGGTCACGTGACCACGAGCACCAGCACCACGATCGCGAAGCCCACCGCCAGGCACACGATCAGGCTCATCTTCTTCTGCAACAACAACAAAGGCGCTAGCGCTATGTCGCCGCCTCTCCGGACGGTGTGGAGCGGACTGCGACATTATTACGCAGTGGTTCAATTTACGTACCTAGTAGTGGACAACATGTTTTCTCTTGTGATGATGCCGTTTATGCACTTGTTTAAATGAACAGGTCGTGCTCGAAACCAACAAATGAACGGGGAATTTAAAGAAAGGGAATGAAAGGAGTATTTAATAACAATTTTGTTAAAATTTTCCACGAGTTCCACGGTCAACATTGTTGTCACTTCGCAGTTGGAATGTTGGAGTGTCGTACTAACTGGCTTCAGTGGGTACAAGTGGGTGACACCGGCTGTCGTTACCTTCCTGGCCTTGGTGTGGCTGACGGTGCCCTTGAGCAGCTCCGTGCCGCCGCTGCCGACGTGCTCGGTGGCCTGCAGCGCGTAGTACTCCACGCTGTCCACCTGGTCTTGCTGCAACACACACACGCACATGACCTCCCTCGCTCGTGAACCGCACAACCCCCAGCGTAGCGTGCATTGGATATCGCAGGAACAAAACATGACAGTGTCGAATAGATGGGCGTTAAGATACCAACCGGTAAGTAATGCGTGCTATGAAATAGGTGTGTATATTGGAATTGTTCCATTTGTAATTAATGATATGATAAAGCTTGCAAGGATATACTGTCGTTTTATAGTTGACTATATCTAGGCCAGACTTGTTCTTTAGCACCGAGCTAGTTACAGAGTAACCGCCGGCCGACCGCGATATCCGCGAGTTGTGCGACCTACGTTTGTGGAACATTCAATACGCGTACTTCTACAGGATGTGCCATCTACAGTTTTTTACCCGACTAGGGGACGCAAAGGGTAAAGTCTATCAGAGTGTGTACGTGTAGGTATTTGTTTGTTCCTTTGTGGCGCTCTAAAGACCATACGCGTGGACCCCGATTATTCTATCGATTTGTCTTAACTCTAAAAGCCTAATCTACGCGTACACGCAATTAAATATCGTTTGAAGCTAGCGCTTCATGCTCTTTTGCCATCTCAGTGACCGATGGGAACTAGCGGACGGTGTCCGTTTCGTGAAGGTAAGTCCCGCCATTTTTTATTTATCAAGTACTTATAGCACGCCTGCAACACGTATGTTTAGGCTTTGTGTAATTTTACTAGGTTTTAGTGATTGTTGGTTTCTTGTATATTATATATCTATTATCTGTCACGGTCTAAAAGATGAGAAGATAATCCTTCTTTGGAAGATTTAGATTCCGAAGTTGAGAATGACCAAATAGTCGACGACGTTCAAAGCGAAGATAAAAATAATTATGTGACTTAATACGTTTCGTCTTTACAAGAATGAAGTAGTTTAAATAAAAACTGAGAAGAAAAAAAACAAGTCCAGTAGTGTAGAATTCTGTTAAACAGCAGTCGAGAGCAGCTCAAATCTTTCTGATAATAGGTCCCGACTGCCTGATTCTAGAATACTGGGCTTGCATTTTTTCTTTTCAGGTTATTTTTACTTGTTAATTATTTAGACACCATTGTTAACTCTTTACTCCTCATACAATAATGTATTAATATATTGATCGGTCTCGTTATGCTCTCGCGAGCCAGTGATACGTCGTGAGGGCGTAACGTGTCGTCATGTTAATATTGATTGCCTTGAAGTTGCTGCTTAGGCACGTTCTGTGGAGTAGTATTAAGCGTTTGGGCACCTGCGCCGCGACGAGGTGCGCGAGCTGCGCGAACAGGTCGCGCACGTCCCGCAGCGCCGCCTCGACGCGCGCCAGCTCCTCGTGGCGCGCCTCCACGTCGCGCAGCGCGCGCCGCGCCTCCGCCGTCTCGGCGCGCACGTTGTCCACGAACAGCGAGATGTTCTTGGAGTCCAGCAGCGCCTGGCACTCCTCGTCGGACACCGACAGGTTCGCTGCAACAGGAGGCGAGCGGGCGAGCGTGAGTCAGCGCGCGGAGGTCACGGCGGCGGCCGATGACCCCGCGTGCTACTCAGCGAATTAAACCGATGCAGCCATTCAACCTGTACAAACTGTACACTAATGACTGTTTCCAAACAACTACAATTAGGAAGCGCTTCTTAACTGTCTTGCTAACGTATAATTTTGTTTGTTGATTTATTAGCGTGATGCATCCATATAGCGACGTGTATTGACCTGGCTTCATTAATTCACGTCGGTATTTTCAATGACAAGCGCGGTCGCCTACCTATATTTACCTATGCTTAGATACATTTTTGAATTGCAAGCGGTCTACAGTCTCGCGTAGTTTTACCTTTATTAAAACCTTTTTTTATGATATGATTGAACGGCTCATATTATACCGACTACTGGGCAAGTATGTATGTATGTATGACAGCCACATAAATAGTTAAATATTTTCGCACAGTTGGTATCTCTTGCTTGTGTTGCTAGCGACAACTTGTGGAATTGATTCTCTCTATTGTAAGGTTAAAGAACGATACGACGCGGTTGTTCCACAAGCGGCTCAGCGCTCAGCTCACTCCGTGCGGCATCCGTTTGTGCTCAATTAGTTATAAATGCGCGCATAGCGACGCGACACTCCGCAGTCCGCCTCACTCATAGTATTATAAGGAACTGTTGAATCACGCCAGCTCCTCGACAAGCCAAGCAATGACGAAGTATCCAGTTCTATCAATGATTGGAAAACTGCAGAAGAGACACTTGAATGATTAGATTTTTGAACGATTTCAATCTTTCAAGTTAACAAATGCCTCCTGTAGTATCTTTCTGTACAGACAAACTGTAGTTCAGTTTGTCTGTACAGAAAGATACTACTGACAGGTTTCAGTAACTTGTACGATTACACTGGATGTTAAAATAGGCAGTTAGTAGCTTAGCAGGCATGACATGGGACAGGGGGCAGACGGCCCCAGAGGGCGACTCACTGAGGTGTATCTGCTGCTGCAGCAGGCTGAGCTGGGTGGCGCGCACGGCGTCGAGCGCGGCGTGGTGGCGCGCGAGCGCGTCGGCGTAGAGGCGGCGCGTGGCGGCGTACTGCAGGCGCGAGATGCGCGCGCCGGCGTCGTTGCGCGCGTTGAGCCGCGCTTCGAACTGGCGCAGCGCACCGCCGACCTTAAGGCCGGTGGCGTTGGACGCCGTCACCACCGCGTCCAGCTGCTCCTGCAAGTCTGCCCGCACCACATTAACACCGTGACCGTGTTACTTCTAATGCGCACCTGAACACAAGTCATCCAGTTCTGTGGTTTCACGCTTTACACACGCTGTCTCTGTTTCTTATTTGCTGGGTGGTGAATAATAAATGAGAGTGCAATATAAGTACTAATCGTTTGTTTACATTCATCTTCGGCCCGAAGCCTCTTTCCTAGTTAATCTAGTGTAAGGTTAGACGTTTCATCCAAGATGAATCACAAAGTACTCACTCTTGTTGGTGTGGTAGGTGGGGTCGGCGTGCAGGCGGCACAGCAGCTGCGTGTTGTTGTCGAGCTCGTGGATCCAGCCGCGCATGCGCTCCACCTGAAACAGAGCGCAGCACGCGTTACGTGTTGCAGCACTTGGTGTTGCGTGGCGCGGCAATAAGTGCATTTCTCAAGACCGGTGATTGCCCGGCGTAGTGACAGTTTGCCGCGGCGCAGCAGCCGGCCGGGTCAAGGATGTGATCTGCGATAATGTCGCGGGCTCAGTGTAAATAAACAATCCTATACTGACGTATAACTATGCATGTGACAGTACTTAAGTGCGCGCAGCGAGCGCGTCTTACTAATAAATCATTTGCATACATAGGAATATTCATATTTTTTGGTGTACGATTACAGTAGCGGCTGCAATCAAGCGTAGGAATGTGTTCATGAGCGCTAACAAGTAATAATAAATATATTACGTAAGCAGTAGGTGTCGCGGTCCACTCCGCGAGTGTCATGATCGTGATGACGCGTGATGATTGTCCTGCGGGCGCAGCGCCTGCCGCACTAATTGGCAGGGCCGCTAATGAATAGAGCGAGCGGGTCGTTAACGTCGCACACCGCTCATAATGAGCGGCGCGCGTCACACGTACCTCTAGGAAGATGTCCTGTATGTGCTTGTCGTGGTCGGCGGCGGGCGCGGCCAGGCCGGGCTCCACCGTGTCGCAGTACACGCCGCCCGCCGTGCCGCGCGCCAGCTGCAACCGCATACACTCTACATAATATGTGCACCAAGTGAGCCCTGTGTCGATACAGGGGGGCAGTGCCACACCTAGCGCGGCAGCGGGTTGTTTACTAGGCTGACGTCACAGTGGGCGCTCACACTCGCTCCGATAACGCAGTATCCGAGGGAGGCGCGGGCCCGGCTGGCGGCTCTGGGCTCGGGCGACTTACGTGCCGCAGCTCGGCGAGGCGGTCCTTGCTCCTCATGGCGCCGGCGCTGCTGGTGCTGGCGGAGCGCTCGGGCGAGCGGGAGGTGCGCTCGCGACGGTATCTAATCGTGCACTGATAACGTCGCTGATATCACGCGCACACCGCGCTCCTCACTTAAGGTCACTACACCCGCGAGGTATCGAGACTCATGCGGGGGCACCGCACCGCGCCTGCGCAAGCACTGAAACTAACCGCGCTCACAGATCCACTACAATATTTGTTTAGTTACACTGGCTGTTACACCTGACTAATGGGTCGCTTCAGTGCCGATGACTCTGCGCCTGCCGCGCTCGACACGCTTGCACCTTATTGTTGTTCAATCATCATATTTCATATTATTTGTAAACGAGACAATATAATTATATTTGATACAACGAGTAAGTAGGATATACTATTATGACACTATAATCATGAGGGGCGGCGGCGCCCGCGACGACGGTGTCGCCGTATGGCAGCAGCAGATGAGCACTGGCGGAACACTGGAGTGCGCGGGCGCACACTCGATAGTTACGGTAAGTGTTTGCGCAGCACATTAGCGCGGCCGGCGGCGCAGCTCAGCACACGGCTCCGGCGCATGCTGACGGCGCTGTGCCACTGAGTGCGACACGCGCGCGTCTGCACGCGACCACGCTGGACGTAACCGAGTAGGCACAGGTAGGTAGGTACATATGCACGTAGGCTTTGAATCTGGTCTAGATTCACGGCCACGGATTCATGGTTTTTAAATGTTTTATTAAGTGAGTCGACACCTACAGCAACTGCCTTACCGACCGCCTTGAGTAACGGCTACACACACATTTTTGCAGAGATCGTCGCTTAAGTATACTGCGAGGTGCTTCATCAGTAGGTAGATAATTACACAATGTTATACCTACGTACTCAGGTACAAGAAGTGAAACAAATAAAACTTGAAGTCAAAATATCTAGTTCAGAAGCGATGGGTTTCGTGAGCGTGGTATGAGGGCTAATGGGGTGATCAGGGAGGTGTTTTATAAAACAACTGAGTACCTGCTATTAGAATGACAATGATGTACAGGTAACAGATATTGTGCTGGCCGCCATGCGCCACTTCCACGAGCTGGCAGTGCAGCGCGAGTCAGCGACTTCTCTAACATGCAGTTTACCGTCCTAATAATAACCTCAGAAATTAATTGGTGGGAGGTGTCAACAATAAATGGAAACAGTTCTACATGTCGAATACGTATGTTTTATACCCCAGAGGCAGACGAAAAGTAAATCGTTCTCTCGGTGAACCGTTCAGCGGCGAAACAAATGTCGGAGAAATGTTTCAGAATCATCTGCTTGTGTTAGTAGAGGTAATATTTGATCTACATACCTACCTACCTAGGTGCTTAAATAATAATCATTTTTTTTTTTATTCAAGCTTTTCTAATGCACTGTCATGCAATGTACCTACATGGTAGGTAGATATTCAAAGTACCAGCTCAATCGAACACCAGGAAGTGGTTCAAAGACTTGTAACATTTGATTAGCCACAGACACCAGAACAAGAGAAAGTGGGCAAATAAAAACCTTGTAAAGATTAATTTCTAATTAGTTTCAATAATTAGATTTTGTTAATTGATCGATATTATTCCTAATAAGTGAAACTAAGCACTTATTTCTCATTAGTGAAACTAGTTAGAAATAGGTACCCACGCGACAGCGGCATTCGACCACGGCAACACTATGAGAAGATTTCAGAAGAATTTCAGGCTATCAGTCTAGAATATAATGTTCTAGGTTCCTACATCTGGAGGGGGCAAAGACCTTCCTTTCCATTTTCGCCACACGTCTGTCCTCTGCTATTGTGAGACATTCCTTTCGGTATCAATCAAGTTCGTTCCTCCATGTGTTGGAGGGCTGCGGGCTGAGGTGTGGCCTCAAAAAAAAAGTGCATTCCTAACAAATATTATTAATTTAATTCAGGTTAAATTTAGGTTTAATATGATGTCTGTGGACGCCGTGTTCTGAGACAGCGCCACCTGTGCGCGTGAGCGCGTACTAGTGAGAAGCGTTGGCGCGCGCCCGCTGTCGTTCGGTGGGCTCGGTAGCCTCGCGCTTCTCAAAGGCGCACACAGATGGCGCTGCCCGCACCTCTTTACGATATTATGGTTACTTATAATGATTACATCTCCTAGGTACTTACTAATGTAAGTATAATGATTTTACAGATCATCGGATCAATATGAATGAGAGCGCCGTGGACTTGTTTTAAAATGCAAAATTATTATGTAGGTACGCAAAATTCAATGTTAAGTGTAAGTGCCGTATTCCTCAAAGTACCTAACTAATATCATTTTATCGGCGATCCTAAGTCTAGAAATTCCAATTTGCTTTGAGCAATAATTATTAGTGCAGTGAATAATGCTCTTATTAGACAGTACCTAATAATGAGCAATATTCACCACACTAATTACTTCTTTCCCCTCTTCTGGTGATCGCCAAGTGCCAGAAGGTATTCTCATTCTAAAATCTTTTCGAAGGGACTGCTTCACTGCTAGATTTAATCACATTTTCTTATAGATGACGTTTGAAAGTGCCTTTTTATGGTCATATAATGGAGCTTTTTTTTTAGGTGTTAAACATCATCCCATACCTCCTTCCGCCCTGGGTAGGGCTGAAAAGACTGTCAGGCTTTTACTGACTAAAAAATCACCCTGTTCCTTCTGTTGCCCTTTGCGTTCCAGGGCCACGGTATCCTGCTAAGACGTCCCACAACCCCGGATATAATGGAGCTTGTAGCAATGTCCAATAAATGATCAGGCTGTAGAAATAGAAGAATAGCAGTACCTACGCGAGCAACTGCAACGCCACCGTCTCCAGCTAACATAATTAATAATGATGTGGGAATGCTCTGCAGTTTACAGATATGTCCACAACTCCACATGTAGATGAACATGTTACATCCGGCGTTGTCAGACAGTTGCGAAAATGCTGTTATAATTAAAGTGAAATAAATTAGAATATGTATTCAGGGTCAATTTACCCGAAACCTGAAAAGGCGTCATTGTTATGAATAACTTTTACTAAGGGACCACCCTTGAAATCATGAAAAAAAAATCAGCTGTAAAAGTTGTCCGAACAAGCGAAAGGTGACTCACTCACTCACTCATTACGAAATATCTACAACCGCTTGACGTATAAGGATGTGGCAGGGAGGTACTTTATAGTTAGTAGATGTCCGCTAAGAACGAATTCTACAAATTTCACCCCCTAAGGGGATAAAACGGTGTCCGACATTTACACGGCCGAAGTCGCGGGCAAAAGCTAGTGAATAATAAGCAATGTTTGCCTCACAATGATGCGGTGCGGGTGCGTGCGCTACTGGCGCGCTGCACGAGACGGCGCACTCTTACAATGCTAAACAGACGCTTCATTTTAGTAAATGTCCTTTCGTTTGCGTGAATGTAGCGGGGTTTTATTTTTAAGCACGTAAGTAATCGTTAAAGTAATTATTTCTGTAAATAAACAGAGAAAAAAAATTGTTTCATTACTTTATTTTTTGTTTATTTTTCATAAAGTAGATATGGTACCTACTTATAGGTTCTTAAATTGGATGCTTTCACGTAACTAAGTCGGTTACTTGCATGCATGTCAGCCAAGCCTTAACATTATAGTAAGTACGTTTAATAATTGACGGCACCCACGCAAACAGAAAAAACCATCCCGCGCTGGTCAAAGGTTTCATGGCCAGGGAAGATTCCGCTCTAGAAATACATAACATAATGTAAAAAGTAGCCAAGTACGAGTCGGACTCGCCCATGCAAGGGTTCCGTAGCAGCCAGTAAAAGGTAAATGGCGTGTTTGGGTGTTAAGGTCTTTGTAATAAAACACGTCTTGTTTCCTCAAAGATGTATTGGACTCTGACGCGGACGTATATGAACTATAGAATTAATTAAAAACCTACAGACTAGCACCACACGTAGGTACCTACTCAAAATAGTTTTTAAACAAACATGGCGGTTTACGATTTATGACGCATTAAAAATAAATACTTCCTAGATCTCGTTCAGACCAATTCTCGGTGGAAGTTAACATGGTAATGAACTTACATCATATATTTTTCAGTTTTATCATTCTTTTATTTTTGAAGTTGACATTTTCCACTTTGGAAGTGTCTCTCGCGCAAACTATTCAATTTGGAAAAAATGATATTAGAAACCTTAATATTATCATTTTTGAAGACCTATCCATAGATACCACACAGCATGAATTCGATGAAAAAAAAATTTGAATTTCAGTTCTAAGTATGGGGAACCCCCATGTTTTTTTTCTATGTTGGTGTGCAAATCTTAATGCGGTACACATAATACATCTACTTACTAGGATTGATACTTACTAGGTTATTAGGATAAAGATAATAATGAAAGCACTTGTAATGTCTATGATGTTTTATTGTAACATATAGATAGTTTTCTACACATCCACCTTACATAGTCGTCGCGTGGTGCGCTAACTGATATGAGCTCTGTACAGCGGCGGCGGCGTCGCGCCTCGCTCCCACATAAATAAAATTCACGTAATAATATATAAACTTAGCCTAGGGCAGGCGCAGCGGCCCGCACATACATCTATATACACGCTAACACTAGTCTGTACACCGCGGCCGCGCCCGCGCACTATTTACAAAGAGAGGATATGTGTCAGGAACGGCACGCGCGGCCCGCGTCAGTCGCGAGGAGGCGCGCGCGCCAGCAGCGCCAGCGGCTGCAGCGCCGCCGCGTGCATGGCGTGCGCGTGCGCGTGCGGCGCCAGCGACACGCCCCCCGCGCCCACCATGCCGCCCGCGGCGCCCAGCCCGCCCATGCCGGCGGCCCCCATGGCCCCCAGGCCGCTCTCGCCCGCCGGCGGGTTGATGCGCTTCTCTTTCTGGCGGCGGTTGCAGAACCACACGCGCACCACCTCCTTCTCCATGCAGAGCGCGTCGGCGAGGGCGGCGATCTCTTCGCTGGTGGGCTTGGGGTTGTGCAGGAAGGCCTTCTCGAGCGCCACGCGCACGCCCGACTCGATGGACGTGCGCTTCTTGCGGCGCCGGCCCACGGCCTCCGCCAGCCCCGCGCCCAGCGCCGCGCCCCCGCCGCCGGCCGCGCCCCCGCCAGCCAGCGACGAGTCCGCGTCCTCCAGCCACTTCTGCAGCAGCGGCTTTAACTTGCACATGTTCTTGAAGCTCAGGTTTAGTGCTTCGAACCGCGATATCGTGGTCTGCGAGAAGTCGTTGCCGTACAGCTTGCCCATCGCGAGCCCGACGTCGCCCTGCGTGAAGCCTGCGGGAGACACAAACATGCTCTATAATGACTCATCTCCGTGGTTTCATGAGTTTGCTCTTAGTGGTGGAGCGCTCTGTATCCAGCGGTGGAACTCACCGAGCTTGATGCGCCTCTGCTTGAAGGTTTTAGCGAAGTGTTCCAATTCCTCGAGGTCCGCGGTGTCGTCGGCGGTAGGCTCGAGCGCGCGCGGCTTGTGCGCGTGCGCGTGCAGGGGCGTGTGCGCGTGCGCGTGGAGCGGGGAGCGGGCGCGGCCCGAGCCAGGCGTGAGCGGCGTGAGGAACGCGCCGGCGCCGGGAGGCGTCCGCCGCGGGGACGGCGACCGGCCGTCTGCAGCAGAACAAGAGCGTTACAGTCAGATGGCTTATCATAGAGACTATTTTTTCGATTAGCTAAAGTCCTGATTTGGAACCACCCTGCTTACACGTCGGCCCGTATCACAGAACGATAGTCTCGTTTGAATTTAGAACCCTTTGATTGGTCGAATCGAGTAATTTTGAGTGTTGTGGTGTGTCAGCAAAGTGGTTAGTTCAGAGGGTGAGAGTCGTGCACGAACCTTGTATGTACTTGTAAGGGGGTGACGTACCGGTGGCGGAGGGCGGCGCGTGCGGGGCGCCGGCGCGCGCCTGCAGCTGCTGGAGCTGCTGCGCGGCCGCCTGCGCCACCGCCTGCTGCACCTGACACACACATCACACGGTTACCACGCCATCAATAGTGTCGTCGCGGTGCAGCCGACCTACAGTTGGTCGGATCGATGTTTCCGGGCGTGCTGTTACCAGAAACGATATTACCAAATGCAAGATGGCGTCCATTCAATAAAAAACGGAATTTTGAGAATTTTTGCTGACTTCGAATATGAGGGCGAATCTTTATTACCAAATCATTGTATCCGAAAATAAAAACCAACGATCTATAACCTAACTTATGCGCTAATAAGTATATCAAAATTGTCAATAACTTTATCGATCGTTTCACCATGACAAATGTTGGGCGATGAGTCGTGCATGTAATACGAGGCGGACATTTTGGACTGTAATGTAACAGCTTAGTGTGTTACCTGCGTGTGGAGCAGCAGGGAGTGCGCGCCGTGCTGTGTGAGCAGGAGGTGCTGCAGCTGCGCCAGCGCGTTGCCGGCGCCCGCCGCGTTCTGCGCATACAATAGACGGGTCAGTTGGCGGGCCGGGCTGGGGCGGCGGTAGCCACCGCTGACAGCGCGGTGTGGATACTCACGAAGACGGCGGCGGTGGCGGCGGCGGCGCTGGCGACGTGCGGCGGGTGCGTGGGGTGCGCGGGGTGCGAGGGGTGCGGCAGCGGCGCGGAGGGCGCGCGCGGGGGCGACGGCGGCCGCTCGTCGCCGCTGATTTCGCCCTCGCCGCTCGCCGAGCCGTCTGCAGCAACACACACATTCAACATCATTCATTTTATATCATTTAGGTATTCTATAACTAAATTGTAATCTATATTAAATTCTTCATCATAACCCAGTTACGTGGAACGTTACTAGTTTAAGAGCACCAGGGTCACGATCCAGGAGCAGTACGGGCGTCGCATGACGGCTACAACCATAACTGTGGGTGATATAAGGAAAAGCCAAGCTTTGATTTGTCAAAGAGTCCGTTACTTAGTCGGGAAGTTGAAGCTGGTAGCTCGATCACAGCTGTTTAATAATATACATATGTGGTAACATTGACTTTATGTCGGAGAAAAAGGAAATGGTCGTGAGAACTATGTACTGCCCAGAAACAAAATGCTTGCGCGGTAGCTCGCACGGCGCTCACTCTAACACTTGCCAATGAGTAGAGTGCGAGTGGGCAGGTGACGGGAGCAGTTGAACCCTCATGAAAGTCATCACAACAAACATGACACGTAGCATTCAAATGTTTTTATGACTATATTATTATTGTCTGACTGCATTGACTGGGGGTGCAGTTCAAAAGTGGCGTCGGCATCTCAAGCGGGGTATTGTATAACGGGGTCATTTGCACATCAAATATTATATTTTACTTGACATAAGTCACACTTAGTTTATCACTTATGGTGAAAATATCTGTAGCACAACCGTTTCAGATTTCTTCATTGTTAGATTGCAAACGTCTGAGTTAGGGGGTGTGTCCCCAATCCTTGATGGAGGAGTGTTGTAGATATTACACGAGTCATAAAACGCTGTATGTTTCTAACCAGGAGGAATGCCCGTATGCCTACCCACCGAGTTTTCCACAAATCAGTAATAAACTTTGACAACCAAAGTAAATAGGAACTATACTTTTCCTGCTAAGTATTGAAATAAAACATTGCTCCTCACCAGGAATGTCCCGTGTGTCGTGCGCGCGTTTACGAACTTAACCTCACATACACAAACACCCACACCCGGAACAATTAAATATAAGTAGGCCAAACAAATATTTGTTCCGTGCGGGAATCGAACCCGCGACACGCAGCCAATCTTAGCGACTGCTTCAACCGTGTGAACGGTAGCGTGCGCGAACCCGACTCGCGCTATTTGCAGAACTAGCTGTTCGGTGAGTTCAAACCATACAACTGAGCAGAAAATCAAAATCACAAAGTAGTACAAGTGGGCATGCTCACTACGCCAGACTCCTTGCAGGGGACTCTGGCTGGGGAGCCGGGGGCGGGGGGCCGGGGGCCGGGGGCACCGGATATTGTATGGAAATGCACGTCGTACGTCATCGCGGTGACGTGTCACGTCTCTGGATATTCCTCAGGACAAAGTGTGTGGCTGTGAGCAAACGACTGCAAAGTGTACACAGAACAGGTGTCTCCACTTGAGCGAGGTGCGGATCAACAAACTACCTAATGATGTGAAACACATGAGAGCAGAGCTGTGCTCGCATCAGCCGCACGGAGCCACACTCCTACATATGATGCTCGGAGGCCTACGAGAAGGTCAGCGGTTACATTAGCACATCCATGTAACGTTAGCACAGGTCACACTGCAAGCAGCTAGCTATGGCAAATCCATGTATTTTTTGCACAGGAGTGTGTGTCGCGGCGCAGCCGGGGTAACTCGTTCCTTTGTCGTCGCTAAGCGATATTAAATACATCGGAGTCGGTTATTGTGCGCTATTGTTGGAGCCGCCGGCACGTGAAGGCGTGCACGCGCGGCGCGCCGCGTCGTGGGACTCGGGAGCGTCTTGTTGTTGCGCAGATCGTAAAGGGGTGAGCCGAGTATTACCGGCGCGTGCGCTTTCTTTCAAAGGGGTGAAGAAGGTGCGGTGTGTTTTTTTGCGAGGTGTGTGCCGCACGAGATTCGAAGCCACACCCGAAACGAGGCGCGGGACAGGTGTCGGTGAGCCGCGGAGGGTACTTTCTAACGATCTCACCGAGATGTCATCAGCGGAGAGTGAAAGGGAAGTATATTAGTATTAGTAATAACAATAAGTGAATGAACGTAACGTAAACGTAACGATACTGTGACACATTATTGATTCGATACTATCCTATGACATTTAGTTTTTTTTATGCGACAGACTATAAATGTGTCATACATAATAATATGTAATAAACAAGTCATTATCAGTATTTTTATAAATGTTTGTCTTTAATATGTGTCCCATTATTGTGTATTGTGAAACCCATGTGGAGTACGATATAGCTGGCAGGTATAAACAATATGTTTGATAGAAATATTTATTTCCAATGCTGAAGTCAGGTTAAGTTGACAGCCGCTGACGTTGTTCCTTAGAGCGCGGGAGCTGCAGCGCAGGCCGGTGACACTGGACGATCATTACAATCACACGACACGGCTACAGCGGCGTAACCTAAATATTTAGTTAGAACATGTGTACTAACCATCGGAACTTGATCAAACTAAACAATTGTAACACTAATTGTTGTAGGTACAATTATTTTCCATAACTAAGCTCAGTATTATGATTTATTTTTGCAACAAAAGTACAAAGGCGGACTTAATGCCTCAGGCATTCTCAGTCAACCAAAGGTGGTGAAGAGATAACATGGCAGGTGCACAATATTGTACAAAAGTAAACAACCCAATAAGAGCCAACCGAAACAAATTAAATGTAGACGGTATTTCTTTATATTATTTAATTTTTTTTAAGTAATTTTGTTTACATTTAAATTTTTGTAAGTACCTAAGTAATTGTATTGTCATTTTTTGATCTCTTATGGGGTTGTTTACTTTTGTACAATATTTATCACCTGCCATGGTAAAACATGATAAAATAATTAAAACTCTCCATACTTACATATGTATAAATAACTATACAAAAACTCATATACCTATAAAAAGGATAGAAATAATGTGAAAAACGTGTACGATGTGGTTAGTGTTAACATGCCGTGTGCTCGCCGTGTGGCAGTGAGTGCTAGTATACTGACCGTGGCTGGGCGGCGGCGACGGCGACTTGATAAGCTCGCCGGACTCTTCTGTAACAAAACAAACGCACGCTGTTTATGTGTTGTTGATACACACACCCCCCCCCTCCCCCGCCGCGTCAGAACATGACGACGGGGACAAAAAACAAAGAGTACCTAACGGTTCTAAAACAACGTAGTATTAGTGCAGGCGCACGTGCCTGTGCGCAGTGTGCAGCGGAGTTGTACTGTTTACGTGACTGAGGCCGCAACGGGCTCACTCGGGGAATACACTCGACGCTCGAGCATTCATTACTCAAGGCCCACGCAATGAGACACAATTGAATTTCTAATGCTTTGACTTGCCCGTAAATCAGCCGGGGCTTGACCGGCTACTACACATTTCCAACCAATCAAACGGCCTCAAATGCTTGCAAGTTGCAAGAGATCCGTGGTGCGTAGCGCTCTGTGCTCCGGGCGCCCACGCATCACATGCTCGTCGCGAGCCCCTGCAGCACGGGACTGTTTAGGCACGAAGAGACCCGCTCGACCCTACTGTGAAAGCACTAAAGCTAACGTATTTCTATGTCTATTTATATCATTGTGGATGAATCCAATTTTGGAGCGAAACAAGCATTTCATATTCAGAAATGAAAATTTCCATCAAAAATGAATATTCCTTGTAAATGGTAGAGCGAAATGGTGCTGATAAACGCGTCATTCGCGTATGACGTCTAAACTGCCATGGTTAGGTTATTACTTTTTTATATTTAACAAACGAACAACAACAAACTTTGTGTGATGAGCATGATTGTTAGTTCTGTGTCTGGGTGTGTTTATCTATAATATGTATGTATTTATAAATTATATAAGTATGTATATCAGTTGTCTGGTTACCATAACACAAGCTCTGCTTAGCTTGGGATCAGCCGTGTGTCAGTTGTCCCAAGATATTTATTTATTTATTTATTTGAACAACGATAAAAATGTAACCAGGAATTTGGTAACAACTTAATTTTATCAATTTCCTGTTTTAAAATTTCTGTTAAATAAAATGATTTAATATTAATTAATTTTAAAAAAAAGTTGATAAATGTAACATTAGGGACTGTTCCATGTGATTGTATCATAACGATAAAACGTAATTGGTTATTACGGAATTATTTTTCATAGCCGCCTTAAACGTGTAACTTAACATTGCGTACTAATAGATGATTAAAAAATATATATTTTTGTGTAAACTCTCATTATAAATAACCTATATACATTGTTCTACACCAATATGTCAGTAATGGTAACTTACAAGTTATAACACGAAAAACAAATAATATCACTAGGAAAAAACAAATCACTCAAAAGACAAACGACACCTCTTATGTGCCGACAAGACATTACAGCAAGAAGTCCATCGAGGGGCGTACGTATGCAGTTTCCTCAGGTAAGCAGCTAACATGCTGCAGCTTCAACGGGTTTGATTAACTTCCATACAACAGTATTGCACCACTTCCACACGCGTAAGGGTTGAATTTCCTTCATTTGAGTGTGGAAATGGTGAAGTCACAGGAACCGTGTCACTTGACACTTGACAGTTTCACAGATGGTGTACTTCTGTCGCCGCTGTCACAACACATACTGTCTTAACGCAAACGTGCAACAGGTAGACGCTTGAAATATTCACAGAACATTTTGTTATGTGTATTCACTTACAAAATAAATGATTAAAATAAAACAAATATTTAAGGGGGGCAACAGACATTATTTCTTTTGCCATTTTTATGGATAATGGTACAGAACTCTTCGTGCTCTTCGTGCGGTAAGCACCAGATAACAAGTAAAGTGGTCGCTAAGACGCTAACGCCTTGTCGCTACACGCTCGCCGTGGCGTACGCGCGCCCTACGATCAGCTCATTAGCGGCCGGCCGAATTAATGCAATTAATAGGATCAGCGCGAGGCGTCGGGGCACACGCCGCCGCTCCGGCCGCCGTAATGCGAAGCCACAGACACACGGGATTATCAAATTACAAGTAATGCTGATTAATGAGCGGATTAGATAGTCCGCTTGATGTGATCCGCATTCGGTAACACGGCCACGTGTTACAGCTCGTAATCCCACAGAGCGCGGCGCTACGAGCGGGGCCTCGTAGGACGTTCTACGAGAATGCTACGCCACTGCTACGACATCGTAAGTACTAAATACACGAATGGTGTTAGTGGTTCAATTAGATATGAAACATTAGAGGCGCTCGCGAATGAGTCGTAGATGCAGGCGCTCGGCACTGCGCGTGGGAACAGCGGCTACCTGCGGGTGATCCGCGCACCTCCTCACCGGCTCAATGCACGGATCAAAAAGGATTTGTGTCGACACAAATGTTCATTTATTCAAATATACGCGAATTCATAAAAGATGTATCCTTTGATAAAAGCTTCATCTGCTGTAAGAAGTGCGCTTGCATTGAGACGTCATTGTCAGTTTTTTGTGGAGGTGTCACAAAAGGGTGCAATCACAGAAACGAGCGGGAGTATCGTCTCAGTGGAAATACTCGCGAAGTGTAAAAAAACGCCAGTTGTGTGTTTTTTACGCGGTTGGATTAGTTTTGGCGTCGCACCGGCGCCGAGCTCCGCGGAGCTGAGCGGAGCGGAGATGCGTTACAGTAAGAGTGAGCGATGGCACACGGCCCGCTCCGCACTGCACACACTTCTTTATATCTAATAGATATTTATTTATTTGAGATGGAGTTATTCTCATTTGATGGGAACATAAATGAATGGATACAGCGATCAGAAACAGCTTGTTATGTGTAGTTAGATAGTTGCGAGCGGGAGCGAAGCAGACGGAGTGCGAGTACCCAGCGGGCGGCTTCCAGACATGAATCGCGAACGTAGGCACAGCCAGTCAACAAAGTAGACAGGTAAGCAGGGTCGACAGATATAGTTGAGGTTTTCTTAGAAACCGATGGATGTCTTCCATTGAAACTTAATTTAATTAATAAACTGTTTAGTATCTACTTTTTAAATTATATTACATTTGTTAACATTTATCGGTTTCTAAGAAAACCTCAACTATATCTGACGACCCTGCGTACCTATCTACTTTGTTGACTGTACCAATGATTACAATTCAGACACATTTAATTTTATTTGTCAAATTGTTTTAATTATTTTTAACCGGCTTAAAAAACGAGGAGCTTCTCAATTCATCGGAATCCTTTTATTTTTTTATCTATGTTTCCCGATTGCTGTGGGACGCCTGAACCGATTTGCAAAATTCTTTTTTTTTTTTTGTTTGAAAGGGTGTACTTTCCAATTGGGCCCAGAGACATACTCTCATGATCTGATCATGAGCTTCGGAGATATGGAACGTAACTCCTCATAGGATCATAGCAGAACTGTCGTAACAAGTAACATTGCTCTGTTTTACGTGTAGTCGATGACTGACTGGAGGAAGAGGAGGACCCTCCGTCAACCCTTCCTACCACTTTTCAACATTAAATATATTGTATGAGTTATCATTTGAAAAGGCTTTTTGTAAGGTTTTCAAAATATATAATTAACAAGCACTAAGAAGTGAAAAACTAAAATTATTTAAAAAAAAAAGACAACCGCTTTCAAAAACTACAAAAATAACTTTAGTTTTGGAAATTGGAATACAGTGGTAATACTTACATATCAACAAACAAAACCAAAGCCGCGACTTTCAAAACTAAAGTAATTTAATATTTTGTAGTTGGTTGTCTAATTAGTATAAACATTTTTAGTTTTCAAAGTTTACTTGTTAGTGGTTTTATTGACAGATATTTGGTTTATCAAATGATTGCAAAGGCTTGATGTGTGTAGGTGTTCACGACACAGCCGCCGGCCACTACCAGCCGGTGGAAGCGTCACCCGGTGCATTACTAGACTAATCACATGGTTCAATACGCAACAGGGTACACGTACACACAGGTTGTGAAGTTAGCTATTAGTCGTTATCTCGTGTAAGTACCAACGTTTTATATTATTAATTACTTTACGGCGGTTCAAAAATATATACTAACGAAAAGTCATAGTAGACCTACATATACCTAGGTAAGGTAATGGGGTACCCGTATACTAAAGCTTTACTAAAATGTAACGCGTGATGTCCTGAAAGACTGAAACTACTGTAGAAGCTAGAATGGTAGATAGTGCGACAGCCGCTGCGTGCTGCACGACATCTGTCACTTCAGCATATCACTTGTTTACAAAATTGTCACATACTGAAGAGTGAACTTTCTTGAATAATTAAATACCTCCTCACGTTTGTTAATGTTAGAAATAAGCGCCCTACGACGTCTCCTCACATGCACCGGAGTGAGTGAGTGACGTACATCATCAACTTTAAATAAATTATTGTGAATTAAGAAGCTAAAATGTAACTGTTTGTTCTCCTAAACAAATAGATAATGTTTTTGTTAGGTATTACACAAAAACAGTGTGAGTACGAATCTAATAGACTCGTATTCGATAACAGAACAAGAGCTGGCAGGTCGCAGGCTTTGACAGCTTCACTACAGGCTTAAAGTAATCCACAACAAATGTAATAGCAATGCAGAATCTACTCACGGTAGCGTGCGGAGCAGTAGGAGCGCGTGCCTGCGCGGACGCATGCGGACAGCACCATGTCTGCGGGCGGTGTGTAGGTACGAGCGGCGCAGCTCGGAAGGCGCGGGTCGCGGCTCGGCACTCGGCTGTGCACTGAAGCCGGCGCGCCGGGCCCGCGAGCAGCAGCGCGCCCCTGCCCCGCGGCCCGCGCCCCGCACGCACTCCGCTCAACCCTCAACCGTCGAATTAAAAATTTTAAACTTTTTTGTACGAATCCGTTTCTTTTTCCGCCCTTTAGTGAATTTTTTTCGCGCGATCTCGCCATTATTTCGATTACCTGAGATGATTTTTTTTTCGCTTTCGCCGAATGGATCGAGCGCTATGCGCGTTTAAAAGCTGTTTAATTTTTTTAGGAAAGGGGAGCGATGGGTTCGCCTAACCGATGCGCGAATTCCGATATCGGGTTCGATCGGAATAAAAAAGCTGAGGCCGGGTTGAGCAGCGTGTGCCGTGAGCCCGCGGCCGTTGCGGACCTATTGTCTAACAAATGATGCGAACGTTCTATCTAGCGAACATCTAGACGCACCGCACCGCATCACACCGCAACGCAGCGCGATCCACAGGTTATTGTGTTAATCATCCCGCTCATTGTTTGTCTCAATTACTTTTATAGATCCAAAACTCGATTTAACGATTGGTTAAAACGAATGAAGCAACAGAAAAGATGAACAGATACGTTCCAAAGTTTAGTTGAGGAGAAAGGAACGCTGCGGAGCATTTGTACTGTGGCGCCGGGAAGTGATTGTAGCGAGATGAAAGGGCTAGTTCCTGTTTGATGTGAATCTGATGGAATAGCAAGTGCGGCCCCCGCCGCCCCGCCGCCCCGCCGCCCCGCCGCCCCGCGCACAGACCTGTGCACCGGCACACGAGGCGGCACGTCCCGGTGTCCTGCGCCGGCTGCACGAGCACATCACACCGCCGACGGACGTGGCTTATACATCACCTTACTAAGGCTTATCTGTAATATTAGTTCGTAAAGCTCGTGACAGTTCCACAGCTTCCCACCGCGCATAACATTGTACGTTATCATGGTACTGCTTACTAATATCGCGAGATAAGTGGGTACCTCTAGACACTGAACAAAATTCATAGAAGCATAAGCGCGGCCGGTGGCGCGTCTAGCGCGCGCTAGTGCGCCGCTTTGTGATGCTAATGTGCGCAAACAGCGGCCGATGAAACTTTAATTCAGGTTACCCTGACCCCGGCGAACCCCGGCCCGCGCCCTCCCCGCCCCCCTCGCTCATGCATCTCTATCCAAAGAATGCATTTACGTAATGTGGTCGCTGTTTGTTTAGGCGCCAACATATTGCTACTTTGAATAAGAAATTCGCCTTCTTTGTAGAACTCTTGGTATTTTAAAACTGAATAAGATGTGTTTACTTTAACGGTAACCGCTCGTCGAGTGTTATTTCGGGATATTTGTTTGAACAGTCTCCGCCGCAATGCTGCCATGGGGATTTTATAATGTTTCCTTTAGACGCAACAAGCGACTTCAACACAATCACGTTTTGTAAACGATTGTTTACTACTCCACAGCTTACAATGACACCACGACACTAATTGCATCATGACAGTAACCATTTTACGTTTAACACATTTAACTATGTCAAAAATGTCATCACTGTTTGAGCTACGAGTGTGTCGTAGCGGTGCTACGCGGCCCGTAGCGGCTGTCCGGCTCGTAGCGGGCGCGTAGCGGGGGCGACCCTTCGTGTTTTACCATTCTTATGGGTTTTTTATGAACACTGATTTCTATATTTGTGCAGTTTTATGACGTGTCAACCCTCATACCTTTAGATATTTAATTAAAGATTGGTAGTGTAAGGGTTGCGAGGGTGCCGGGGGGGCGCGGGTCGCGCGGGGGGCGGGCGCCGCCGCGTTGAGTGGCCGGCCTCATGTCCGACATGAGAGGGTGTTGGATATACACTTATTGTAGTTATCGGATAACATCTTTATTTTATTAATCTCATTTCGTATAAAATGTGTTTCCCTCCGGGCCTGTGGGGCTGTGGGCTGTGGGCGAGCTCACGCAACGCGCCGTGTTCTCCCGTAGCCTCGCCGACGATGAACAGCCACAGCTCACTCAAGTCATGTGATCATTTTGAATGAAACAATTAGATTAGCTGCTCGTACACATCATCCGCGATGCCACACGCGCACGTCGCGGGCGGCGGCGGTACATCAGCAGTTGGGGAGGTCGCCGCCATGTTGGATTAGCGCGCTATTTGCATTTACAATTGCGCGTCGTTTCACGCGTGTTAGGTCGCAGGGGCGCGTCGGCCTCTCCGCCGCATCAGCCGGCACTCGCGCGAGGGTAGGCAGCAGCCCGCGTGATGACGTCACAAACTTACGAGCACAACTAAAAGGGTTCAAATACATTATTGATCAGATAGAGCAACTTTACTTCCAACTGCTGAAATCATTAGTTTAAGCGCTTGTGGACATAATATCTTACTGCCTCAGCGATTAAACCAGAGGCGTGTGTGCGAGTGTGGTCGTCGCCTTCACTTGACAGCGTCTACAATAGAACGGAGAATGTTTTATTCGATACTTGCTTTTGCCCGCGACTTCGTCCGCATAAGTGGCAGTTATCGCGGACGCAGATAAAGCCGCGAAATAAAAAGTAGTCTTTGTTCTTTCTCGAGTTTCAACTTACCCCATACAAAATTTCATCAAAATCGGTTCAGTGGTTTAGTCGTGAAAGCGAGTTACTTTCGCATTTAATATTAGGAAGTATAGTTTAGTAATATCCCCTGGAGACAGCACGTATCATGATAGCATCGCCGCGTGCTCGAATGCAGTCTACGTACACTAATATGCTAGTCACCGGAACTGACGCTGAGCTGATGCGTCTGTCGGCGCTTCGGGGCGTAGTTGTGCGCCGCTAAGAAAAACAACGCTCCCACGTCACTGGAGGCACACTAACATACGTCGCAGTACTGGTCGTGTACTGGTTTCGTGATTCTGAGCAAACATTTTGCTTACATCAGATACGACATGAAGGTGTTTGACAGATAGCTGGCTAGCTAAGCTAGCTAACTATTAGCGCTGGCGGGGAAATTAATTGATTACCAGATCAACACTCTACGTTAAGCCGTGCTAGTGTCACGTCATAGATCTGTCACAGAAGAGATGACACGTGTGTGAGATGTCTTTTGAACGACGATTTATAGTCAATTAGCTAAGCAATAATCTCCCAGACTTTAACGGAGGGATGTGTCCCATGAGCGGCGTCAATGAGATCGCCAGCTCGTCGGTACAGCGGCGGAGCGCTGTGTGCGTGTGGCGCGTGCCGGTGATTGTGGCGCTAATCAATAGCCGTGCAGCTGCAGCACCCCCCGCTCGCGGGCCCGCCGCCCCCGCTGCCGCCCGCCGGGAAGCTATCTCACGGTAATGCCTTAATGAGTCACTCCTCGACAAGTGTAGGTACATGGAGGTCCTCTCACCGCGCATGTGTCGACGTGCTTCACTATAACACTGACGTTCGACAACAAGATGTTACCGCGCCTACAATCTTTCACATTTTGAAATTAAAACCCTCACTGCAGGTTGGAGATCACTGCGTTTGTTCTGCGGGTCAGTTTCAAATAGTGTATCCAGTCCGTGTAGGTGAGTACTGTTTGAGTTTCACTTTCGACTACGACAGCTTTCACTCAGATTGCTTCAAGCTGAAACACTAGCAACATTGTCAACGTTGGCGGAGAGCGGAGTGGGTATTCGTAAGTATATATATGTAAGAGGCGCGCATGTGTCGCAGCAGGCAGTGATTTACATACGCGAGCCGACGCTCGTACGTCGCTATGTAAATGTGTTCGGCGCAGGGATTGGTCGACGCACCCTTTGCCTATCAGATAAAGCGGCGCTAAAAAACCAAGTGATTTGTTTACGCAGGACGGCGGCGGGGGGCGCGCGGCGCGGCGGGCGCGGGGGGCACGCGGCTCGAAAGGGTTAGGCACACGGCGCGTGATTTACGAGCGGCGCGAGCGGCTGTCATTTGTAAATTATTCCGTCGCGCGACAATATCGGTGACGGGTTTAATTTAACCCGGTATGATATATGACGCACAGGCGCGCACCCGGCCAGCACCCCCAGCAACACATTACATAGGCACAGCGCGACGCTCTGGTTTCATTTACATAATGGTATTGAACTGTGTAACTAGTTGCATAGCAAGTTTATATGCTTACAATACGGACATAGCTCATGATGAGAATGGCCATTGGCCGGGCATACCGCGACAGGTCACACTGAACATAACACGTCCCTTGCCGGACCACATCTAGATTACGGCTAAAACTAAATGCTTGTGTTTTAGCTCTAACTAACTACCACGTGAAATAACCTCAAAAAACAATTAAAAAAAAAAATAACCGCCTTCAAAGCCTACAAAATTAAAAATAACTTTAATTTTGGAAGCCGGTGGCATTACAACACAATTACACAACAAACTAAACCAAAGCTCCCGACTTCCAAAACTGAAGTTATTTTTTACTTAGTAGATTGTGATTGCGAGTTTTTGTACAAAAGTTTTGTATCTTTTACTTAGTACCTACTTCTTATTATCCAAATCCATGAAGCAACACTAGCATTACGAAAATTAACAAGCAGATGTGTTTCATGTTCCGCATCATGGACTTTCACAGGAACATCTCTATGTGCTGATCATCACGAGGTGGACCACGGATATAACACCAAGCAGCGACTATGTTGGAGCTTCAGTACATCACTGTACTGAACACGACACGTGCGCTGTTCGTTATCGAGGACTTCCATTATTTATCTCCGAAGGTTTAGGTACATTAGATCTCCATTAGCGTTGAAAATAGCATGTGAATCACCGATGTATCCATGTACGTTTCAAACTCCACTGTATTCTATAAAATACAGCAACTGTCCGTGCTGGTCTTCGGTTGAATGTTTCGCGAGTTTAACTTGTTTCCATGTGTTTTACGGTGATATTTTACGGTAGCGAAACCAGTGATAGTGACATTGAATTGCAGACTATTTGTTTTTTTCTTTTTTTAATATATATTTTCACTCTGTTCATTTCATTTTGTGTCAACCGAGTTACTGATGCGATTACATCACTGAAGTACATAACTGTTCATTAAATATGAAGAAATACACAGTTTACAACAAGTATTATACATGTACTTATGGTTATATTTTTCAGACGAACATTTTTATTTTTTCGAAAATTACATAATTATGTTTATTTTTGTAGTGAAGTTTAAATTAAAACAAAATGTAAGTATCTTTCGCAATTGAATGAAAAGTATACCTATTCAAGAAATAATTTTAATAATCGGTCAACAAGCGACAGATCGTTAAAAATACCTACAAAATAATAGATAGGTACCTACATCATACGGTCGCACATAGCGAACCTCCTTCTTTCTTTGAAGTTGATTAAAAAGTTTTTAAATCATTAAACTCAATTCAAATATTATAGGTATTACACAAAAATGTAAGTCTGGCGCTGGTTTATGTTTGTATTGTACTTTAAATATACCTGCATGCATTGACTTTTGTTTCGCATCAATCTTTGACAGCTTCCTTCAATGTCTTATTGTGTCCGATGGTGATCGTTGTCTCGTGTTATTATTAAGTGCATGATTGTACATGCTAAGCTAGCTCTACGCGAAAGCTATTTTAGTTAAAATTTATATCTCATTTAGTAAAATTTGCAGTTTTGTTTTGACTGATAAAGATTCTTCAACCACTACCTTTTGAATAGAGATGACACAATTTTTGAAACCTTTTTTTAACTGTGACCCTTACTTGCTTTTATAATTAATATATATCCTATAATAGGCGAGAGTTATTGCACAGCCGCGTCATGTAACGTCGCGGCGCGGCGGCGTCCTGCAGCGAGACGGAGCCTGTCTTGGTACGACGAGAGTTATTCCAGCAGGATTGACTGAAAGTTTAGCACACACGAGTCCTCCGAACAATACCTACATTAAATAAAATAGCTTATTCACAATATGTTCTTAGTAAATATCTACACGAGCATCATTATCAAACACATTTTTTTTTTTTTTTTTTTTTTTTTTTTTTTTTTTCCTTATTATTAAGAACAGATTTCTTAATAAATGATTACAATCTAGCCTAAAAGACTAATAAGCAATTTACTCTAACTTATTATTATACGGTAAAGATTTTGTTAAAACTAAGAATAGCGTCCTTTAGCACTTTTATACAAGTCCATAGCACTTTCTTAGAGTCTGGTATTGATAAAAACACTTTGTTCATGTGTTATATGCATAGCACAGCAATGATCACTATTATACACTAACTTTAGACACTACACTAACTCAAAAGGTTTTGTTCTCTTTAGTCTACGCACTAGGTCCGTGTTGTCTAACAGCTGGATTGCCTCAACATTCACATGTCGGTGAAGTCTGTGTTCGTGGGCTTCAGCAAATTTTTGAATGATGGTGGTGACGAGTTCTATTTTAAGGTCACGGTGGAGGTCGTCATTTCTGATGTACCAAGGTGCTTTTACAGCATCCCTGAGTACTTTATTCTGGAATTGTTGTATTATTTTGAGGTTGCTCCGTTTAGTACAGCCCCAGAGTTGGATACCATACGTCCAAATTGGCATCAGAACATGCTTATAGAGTATAATCTTATTATGTATTGATAAACAGGATTTCCTTCCGAGTAACCAATACATACTTTTATAGCGTATGTCGAGTTCCTGTCTTTTCTTTTTGACATGAGCTTTCCATCGCAACTTAGCGTCGAGGGTTATGCCATGGTTATTAGGGTTATCAAACACATAATGTGCTAATCCATACATTTGCTATTCAATCAAAGCTTTTTGTAATCTCTTTCATCTCATGAATGCCTTACTTTGAATAGTTCGCTGGCAGAAAGAGTTGTGCTGTGTGCTGCCAATAATACAATAGTGAAATCGAAATCTGCAGCAGCAGGCGCGTGGCGAGGGAGCGCGCGCGCACGCGGGGGCGCGGGCGGGACGGCGGGGGTAGGAGGGCTTTGGGACACACGTCGCAACCCTTTAGCGGCAGTTAACTCTATTTAATTTAACAATCCAGTGATGCAGGGTCGCGGGGGGTCGCGGGGTCGCGTGCCGGCGATATCTGGAGTTCGGGAGCGGCGTGCATGCGGGCACCGCAACTCGTTACTTATCCTTTAATCATTTATATCGCGGCCAAATAAACAGTATAAATTGCTTTAATCACGTTTAATGGTCGCCCTAGTCGTTTATCAACAGTAATGGTGAGAGCACATGCGCGAGCGCCGGCTAGCGGCCTCTGAATCACCGGTATTCTGCGCCTACGTAATTATATCTAATCACACGATGCTGCCGAAACTTGCAAAGTTGGTTTTACCCGACTTCAAGTAAGGAAAAGGTTCTACGTTCGTCTATGTATTTTTTTTTTCATTTTTGTATAAAAGTACTATCACATAAATGATAGTACTTTTATACTGATAAAGCAATTGGTGCAAAATTATTCCCTAACCATTCCAAAATATCAAACATGCTCAACGTTAATAATCAAGTTTTCACTTCTGCCGGCACTCCCGGAGTGCAACCCGTCTTTTTTTATTTATATCAGTGTCTTTAATTATTTTAATTGGTACTGTAACCGTTTGAATTAAAGTTAAAAATAAATTAATAAATCGATATTTTCGTCAATTGTGGAACGATTTTAATTTTGTTTTTTGTAAGAAAATATTTGGCGGCACCTACACGTACCTATTGTGGTTTGTATATCGTCCTGAAGATCAAGGATAGCTGCTCGTTTGTACCCTATCCGTGGTCGGCCAATCATGGATTTCGAAACCCCCCGTGGAACTCCGTATCGACAAACAGTGACATTTGCTAAAATAAAAAAGAACGTTTTTACAAAACAAGATCACCCTCGAAAAGTACAAGGTGACAAATAAGTTTAGTTCGGTAAGTCGGTGGCACTACAAGCAATAGCAAATAGAACCAAAACACAAGCAAAGTGAATGTTCTCCTTGCACTCTTCTGAGGTAGCAAGAGTTCTGTTAGCACAAAAAAATGCATACGCTCAATTTTTAATATGGACTGGACTGATTCTTGCAGACCAGTATTTAAGTCACACAACCTTCTTACAGTTCCTTGTATGTATATATTATATATGAAATCGTTAAATTTGTCAAAACTAATTTTTCACTTTTTGAACCCTAAAACAATAAAAATAAACGCACAGTTGCACAGTTTCTATTAAAAATAAAGGATTGAACTATACAGACGTAATTGTATTTATATGGCTCCTCTTATCTTAAACTCTTAACTAAAGAATATTACTGACCTTCCTTATAAAATTTTGCATATTTTTAAAAAAATGGCTTAATTCACACAGTTTTTATTCCGTAGCTGAATTCCTAAAAAAAACAATCCAATTGTAAATCATATCACTACCGTAATGCATTATAACTATTTATAACGAATTGGTCGTTACTTAGGTACTATTTTATGTTATGTTTGTGAACTAATTTTAAATATTTTATTTTAAGTTTTAAATTTTAATTTATATGTTGTCTAACATTTAACAGCTAAATATAATTTCTTTTAGATCAATAAAACTATAAGTTGTATTTTATGTAGTTACCAAACGATATGTAAGTTGTGTAACCATAAACTTTAATAATGTTTGCATGCCATTTTTATGGCGAAATGTGTTTGAACTTTTATTTATATTTTCCATCTTGCGTTAAATGTGGTATGTACAAATACCACATTTAACGCAAATAAATAATTTTGACTTTGACTTGTGGCAGGCGGTTGTTACGTGTAGTACATATATGTAGTTAGTAGCTGCTGGAGCCATCAAGGGATCATTTCGTTAAAGATGGACACACGTGCGGCCGGTCAGCTCTACGTACGATTGTGATCTTCATGATCAGTAATTGAATAGGAGGACTAGTTGTGTGCGGAGGTATTGTGCTCCGAGGGACGGCGGTACGTGCGCGCGACAGCGCTGGGGTTGGAGATCAAAGCGCCGCCTGGGGAAGGTCGCGGACCTCGCAAATGTAATATGCGCTGCGTTGTCGAGCGCCGCTATGTTTGCGTTCAGTGGGCCGCCTCTCCGAGCAAAGCTATGCGACTCACTGTTTACGTACAACTATATCGTTATTGTAATGCAAGTGGGCGCTGAGACGTCACCATCTCATAGCTCAATATTGTTTTAAGCGGAGACGCCAGTAAGTAGATCCCCATGGATACGAGTGAGAGCACAGCAGCACTAGTATAGAACACCTACGGAAACAATGAGTACTGTAACCACTACAAAGTGCAGCGACACAACGCGACGCATTGCATCACATTACAATGTGTAATCACGCGCCTAATCTATCATTCTAATATTACTCGAATATGAAAAATGATGTCCCGCGTGCAAGTAGTCAGTTGTCGTTCTATGCAGATTGAGTTGTGTCTTATCGATTACATTTAAAGGCAGTATCAGTTGTCAAATCCGTCAGTTATTTGTGTTCAAACAAAAGAATAACGTCCATGTACGCTATCACGTGACGTACCTATGCGTACTATTCATTACATAATTTTGTTTTTGAAGCGTGGCGACAGAAACTAGTGTACCTAAGTTCTGTACTTCGCATATAATTGGTATCAGTTGTTATCAGCAGTTCAGCACTAGCTCGGGAATACTTCACAAAGGACAACTCGTTAAAAGTGAAATGTTATCCTTTCACAATAATATACAAACACGGTGCTACATACGCGCACGTGTGCGCAGGGCTGCGTCGGGGAGGGCGCGGCGCGCGGGGGGCGCGGGGTGGCTGCTGCGCGCGCGCACAATGCAACCCTTCGCCTTTGTGTCGCGGGTCACCCTTCACCGTTTCACTTTTCACGTGGCGCGGAACAGATTGCGGCAGTTTTTTATTCAGTTTCCGTTAGGCAGGTTCGAGGGTCGCGGGGGGTCGCGGGGCGGCTCGCAGGGCGTTTTTTAGCGCATGCCCCGCCCCGCGGCTCGTTTGCATACGTCCTCCTCGCTCCTCCCGCGCCGCACGACGCGCCTCTCCCGTCACTCGCGCCTCGCGCCACGACTCCGCGCTCCGGCGCCACTCGCGGCGGACCTCGCCGCACTGCACCGCTCAACCTCACACTCTTTACATGAACGGAGGCAGTGGATACTGTCAGACTAAACTGAATAAACGATTGCGTAGTACATGTCTGTCGCATAGCACCTCATAGCTAAACATAAAGATAGATGAAGTTGGAATCCATTCTCTGATAGAAAACTAGTAAGTGAACTGAGACGTTCGCAACCAGCTGCAGGTCCATTGAAGTATAGCAACAAAATATAGACCGCGAATAACAATCAACGGTGGATTTAAACTTGTCTAGAATAAAGGATGGTCTGAGACGGCCGGTGCGGTAGTGCGAACGAAGAACTAGTTATGAAAATTGAATGGTCAGAGAGGCACATTCCCTCGTCACACAGCTCTGGCGGCGCTGCCTGTTCCCTGCGGCAGGCGGCCTGCCTATGCCAGTCCCCGTGCGAGGGAACTTTTACCATTCGTGTGAGTATTCGTGCAATTACAAAAGATAATTTCATACAGATAGCAATAAGCACTTATGTCCCAAAAAACTTGTAATTTAATTTTCGTAGAATCATGAATAAAAAACGGTGACATATCACGCGAGTGGAGTCACGGCGATGCGATGGCGCGTCATTCACAGTTTTTGTAATATCATAATGTTAGTAGCAGCGCGGTCCGAGCCGGCGCTACTGGTAACTCGCTGGTGGCGTGTTCCGCTTAGACGGCGCGCTGCGACCGCCAGCCAGATTCAATAATAAATGAAGTCTCAGGGGGTTTTGTAAAGCGACTCATTGGTTATAGTTATGTCATCAGCCGTAGCGACCAACCTCGCCACTCGGCAGCACTCGGTGGTGCCATCACGCTACTCTAGTTTTTACCCAATTACAGCAAGGACAAAGAAAAGGTTATGTGTGTATGTTTCACCGTGGCGCCTCACCTACTCAAAGTGTCAATCGGTTCGTCATTATAGCTCGGGTAGACGGGTGGGCTCGGGTGGTATAGAATACATTTGATACGAATAAAATCTCTCTGAAGTTTGCCCATCTTATCGAAAGGGATTTCAAATGAAAAAAAAATACCACAAAAAGCCTCTTATGCATGAGGTTGTGGGTTCGAATCCGGGCAAGTTCCAATGAGACTTTTCAGTTCATATGTACTTTCTAAAGTTTATCTTAGACATAACTGACATAATTCCGTGCCTCGGAAAGCACGTTAAGCTGTTGGTCCCGGCTGCCATACGTGGATCTATCATCAGATCATGATCTATCATCTATCTACCCTATCTGTGCCCGACAGGGTCCATAATGATTCTGTACCTCTGTTTTATAAGACCATTAATTTACATTGTGGAACGCAATAAATGATTTGATTTGATCTTTGACAGTCGTTACGAGTCGTCAGAAGCTTGAAAGTCTAACAACCAGTCTTGCCTAGGGGTATCGTATTACCCAGTTACTGGGGACGCAGTCACTACAGATAGGCAGTCGCTACATGTAAAATACTGGTATTCAGCTGCATCCGGTTAGACTGGAAGCCGACCCCTACATAGTTGGGAAAAGGTTAGAAAAATGATGATCGAAAGGGATTTCAAATGAAAGAGGAAAACATTCTGACTTCATAGATTTAAATATAAAGGTTTACGAACTAAAACAAGATTACTACAAAAATCGAAGAAAACAGTACGGAACGAAAATAATACTTTGGTATTGGACTAGCTCGTTAGTCAGGAACTAATACGGCATGCGACCACGCCACCACGGCACGAATTATGCTTGTTTAAAAGTTCTCATCCCATTTTTTAATCAAAAAGATGTCGGGCCTCTCAGACCGACAACAACGCGAAGAGGTCCGAACAGCCGAACGTCCAGAAGGTTTACTTATAACAAAACATACACATATAAACACAGTCACCAAGTGCTCAGAAATAGTGAAGTAAAAGGCCTATAGCTAAACAATGTAGCTAGTGCCTGCTCTGCCGCTAGAAGCGCTGCCGAAGCATTCACTAAGGAATGCAATGGTAACAATAATAACGTTCGCGAACACTCCAATGCGGCCGTTAATATGGAAATCGCTGACACGTCAACGAATACAGAAACCGTTATCGACGAATGAGACGTAGGTGCCTAGGTGTCGGCAGCGGAAGGGTTGCTGCGACCAGCGAGTGGGTCAGTGGGGCGCGGAGCTCCGGTCGCTAACGAGCGATTGTGTTTGCTCGCCGAATGCAGCTGATTCACACTTTTTTGGTAAAAACCGTTATTTTGCACATAAATCTCACCCTTCTAAGTTTGAAATTTCAATATCCGCCGAACAATAGGTGCGTTAGCATCGCGTTTTTTTTGTAATCATGGATTTTTAAAAAATGTGGGGTAATGCATTTTTTATTATAAAACATCACAGCGGTGGAGACGTTATTCCTTCCCACGGCCGGGAAATGGGTCAGGCATTGTTCCGCTCTCCGTTTTTGCGCTAAAAAAGAGATTTCGCCGCGACGCGGGGACCTGTCGCCTCCCGCCGCGCGCCCCGCACCCCTCTGACACACATTTTTAGGGTAAAAAATGTAAAAATTACGACGCAGCTTGCGATCGAGTTTTCTCAGGAGTATGAACCAAACGTTTTTTTATTCGCCGATAAATCTAATAGCGGCTTGTAGTACAGGAGGCTGGAGCCTGAAGGGTTGCGGCGCGGTACGGCGCGGCGGGACATCTGTCGCGACGCGCGATTACAGCATTTCAAATAAATTTCAACGTCGCTTGAGGGTAGAGCACACCGTGCGGAGGGGGGCGAGGGGGAGGGAGAGCGCTCGGGGCCGACCGGCAATAAAATGATTAGGTAAACAAAACGAAGGCTGCGGGCTGTTTACAGTGCAGGCGCGCGGCGCGGGCTCGGGCAGGGGAGGCAGCGAGGAGGGCGCGGGGCCGGGAGGGCTGCGCCGAGATTACCTCCGTTTTAACGCGCGAAAGATTTCAAAGACGGCCGGCCACTTCACAAATAATCCATCAACATCTCGTCGCGACCCTTTAAAAGGCCACTCGGCCCGAAGAGGGCGCAAATTCGATTCCGCCGTAGATTGGAGTGCATATTCAGCTAACAAGGTTTGCTCCCCCTTACCCCTGCGTCCGCTGCTCGGACCGCACACAATATTGTCCGGTGGCCTCCCGGCACCTGTCGGTGTGTAAGGCTCATTACCTGTCGCCCGGGCGCACGTGTGAAGCTGCTTTACATTTTATTTGATAAGTGAACGTCATAGCTCCCTCGGGGCAAGTGACAAGGCCCCGCGGCCTATGGACAAACAGCAACTGCGGGTTGGACATTTGATTGTTTTGACGTTTAGCGACTTATCCTCTCGGCAGGTTGGAGAGCCAGGCGCCAGACGAGGCTCGCTCGCTTGTAGCTCTAACGCGATGCCGAGACTGCACGTGCTCGTAATGCTGATAGTCCGCCGCAACCACTACTTCCTGCTCTCCCAACACACAAGCGAGGCAGACACCTGCGTCATCAATAATTCCGAGCCACATTATGCTTCATGACGCGGCCTCATACAAATTATTGAAAGCCCATGCATATCGGATGACTCGCGTGTGAGCTAACGGTGCAGCGCCCCCGCCCCTCGCGCCCCTCGCTGCGCTAACGAAGCCGTCGAGCGGTCGGGTGAGTGTCTCGACGAAATAGACTAAGCAGAAACAATGCAACTGTCGACAACGCCATCGTAAGTGTAGTACATAAGTAAGCCTCCCGTGACACGCATGTTGCGCTTATCTGGTTGCTCTTCCGGCTGCAAGTTTGCAAATGGTCACTGTCCTCTTGTGGGGTAGGTATTAAGAAATATTTCAAGGACAGCAGCTCGGGCTAATGACAGAACTACACGCTGAAATTATAAACTAGCCAGTCGAGACTGTCGATGATGCAATGTTTCGTTTCGCTCTCGGCCAAACAGTGACGTGACGCAAGGTCAGTCGTCGGTGTTCGTCTCCGGAGAGCGCTACAGGCCAGGCCAGCCGTGGGCGCACCGCACGAGCAGGCGCTGCCGGTGCCGTACAACAGCCACAACCGTACACCTTACTGTTGTTATAGTCTACGTACCGTTGAATATGTTTTATTCTCCTTTCGGGTCGTGACTCGTTAATTCTATTTCATCAAGTAAGGTGAAGGTGAGTAGTCGAACATGTGACCTGTTGTAGTGTAGATGTGTAGCGGTCGCGAGTTCGTCACCCGCGCGACAATGAGCAGCGCAGACGATGCGGCACGGCGCGACGCCACTCGCAACAGTGCCAATTACATGTGCCCCCGCGCCGATCTTATCGACACATTGTCATACGAGGATGACAATGATATGGCGTATATAATTTGTGTACCTGTGACTGCGTGTGTGTTGTTAATAGTCATATATGTTTATAGTAATAATAATATTCTCCCGACAGAATTTCGGTCACGGCGGCGGATCTCAATGAAGTCCATAGAGATCCGCCGTAACCACCTTCAATATCTCCGTAACCAGAAGGTTCCCAGTCTCAGGTATGATCTACAAATAAAAAAATATCGCAATCCTATGACGAGCTTTACTTTAACACGTCTTTTTACACCCGTGATATCTTTGCATACAGAGTCTTGATTATAATCGAGTAATTATGGAGTAGAATGGGCAAGAAACGATACTACCTGTTGGAACTAGATTATTTTTCTTTTTTCTTGTAAATGACGTTTGAAAATGGCTTATAATGGTTTGATTGAAATACTTAGACTTTTTCATTTTATTTTGTTTTTAATTTTTTTGTTGTTTCGGCTAGGAGAGGTGCAGCGCCCACATAGTTGACGAGGTGCGATCTTTCCGCTACTATAATTGCTCGTAATCATGGTCTGAGCTGAAGCGAGTGTGTTCTGCACTGAGAGAATGAACTGACGTGAGCTGATGCACTTATTAAGTACGTATCTATCGACGACGAAACTAAGATGGCTATTGTTGTCAGGCAGACAGTAGAGGCTGCGCGGGCGCTGCTGACAATGCGCCGCCGCCGGTGAACAGTAATCGAATCATAATCGTTAATCGCACGAGCTCGAATAATCGGGCCGCGGCCGTCGACCGCGATTATTAATCGAGAGACGATGCGCGGGCGCCGGGCGCAGGGCGCGGGGGGGCGAGGCCTCGGTCACGAGCGCGCCACGAATGCCCAACATTCGAGATTTGAATACTAGATAATTAATATCGCTTTATTAGCGGTAGAAATATCGATTTATGAAGATATTATCCGCTTTGTGGATGCCGGCGGCACAGGCCCGCGCCGCGCGCTCGCCGCGTCAATCAATGACTGTCGGCAACAGTTCGGGAACTCTTCACTTCTGTCCCGCACACAGAGTCGCGCACACTGCGCATGTCACCGCACGCAGTGGCGACACAGTCGCGTGCGACGCCGACGCCGCGTCACCTCGATAACATCGGATATATACCACGCTAATGGCGACGACGACGCGACAATGCGCGCGCGCACCCTGATGTTATCGATACCCGCTTAGTGGATGTTTTGTGACGAATTACGGAATCGTTAGCGCTTGCTTAGAGGAAACCTAATACCTAATGGGTATTTATTAATATGTTTGTGTTGAAGTCGCAATGAGTCAAGTTGCCGGAAACATAGCGTAGTTGCCGACCTGGCCACGGGATCATTATGTTATATTAATGGGAGCTCATTTCTGTAATCCGAATGGTGGTCGTGTAACATAACATAATCATCGTCTGCCTAACGTTTTGCCAACTATATTGAGGGCAGCTTCCGTCTGATGCATGACGTGGATGCAGCGGATTAGATAATAATATGAAGTCGAAACACAGTTATCTAGATTCACCCGTTTATTGTTATTAGCTGCAGGCGGCGCATGAATGTGTTGCCTGAATGTTATGAAAACAGCCAGTACAATAGATGTTTGTATATTGCAACTTGAGTAATAGTCCTCCGAGGCGTACGGTAGGTATCGGTATCGGTGCGTGCGCGTAGCTCCGCGGTATCGTGGCGCTAGACACAGCCGCGCTTTGTCCGCGACTTACTTTAATTTGTTATCTTAATTTATTAATCGGCGCGGGGTCGTCGCTCGCGCGCCTCCCCCCGCTTCCCCCGACACTCAGTAGTGCTGACGTCACGCAGCGCACAAAAACCTGCGCGTACGCACCGCTTACTCTATACTTGTTTTCTGTTTATGAGGACAGCGCTGTAGCCTGCAGTCGGCCAGCCCTGCGGAGCACTCCGCACTCGGGTCAAACTGAGCTAATGTTGTGCGCCGCGTGTGTGCCTGTCTCCGAGCGCGAGTCGCGTGCTCGCGTCGGAAGCTGCGAGCAGTGGCGGCGCTAGTGGAAGGCAAGTTCCACAAAACGGATCACGACTATGATCAGCGGTGCAGGAAACAGGCAGCACGGCGGGTGACTGTCGGGTTACAACGCTAATGAAAGTAAAAGTAGGAGCCGCTTGATATAGTATCGTCACCGAGGAGGTGCCCGACGGCCAGCCTCGTTCTGAGCATCACGACACGTGACTACCTGAGCCTCGTGTTGTGCTCGAGACAAAGCGGCCGGAGCTGCGCGCGCGCCTATTACCGGCGTGAGTCTGCGTTTCACAACTAACCAATATTTTATCTCAATTATCTCGTGTAATAGAGTTTTGTGTGGCCCGTGTGCATATCTTGTTAGAAATCATGTCGGCCGCACTCTATTGGATTACATCGACGAGATAACGCGCCAATAAGAGTTGCGCTTGTTTTACGAGACTACGTACCTACCTCACAAGCAAAGTTGAACGACAGGAGCGCCGACGAGTGCCAATGTAATATCAGCGAGTCGGAGTGACGCCGCGGTCCGTGACAGCGCGTAGGCAGGCATGCTGCATGTCACACATGACGCCACACGCACGGCTCACTAATAGGATGATATAAAAAGATATAGCGTTCAATAATAAATAAATAAATTATTGAATAAATTATTGTTGATTATTTAGAAACTCTGACACTAGGGTGTGTGAGAGAGAGAGAGAATTATTAAACGCTATATCTTTGTATATCATCTTATTTATGTCAACGCAATAATAGTCAAACAAGCAAATAAGAAATGAACTGTGTAATGTAAATCAACTACCTACGTGGATTATTATAAAAATGTATTAATATTTGTATAATAATGAGAGCATGTTCACCCCTGCAAGGTGGCATCCTGTACTCACAGGTGAACGCGTCTGGCTCCTGTTGTCGCCGAGCTGACTACGTCACTGTTACAATGGTCAGCGTGCTCACTACCACAACACCTAATGGTTTTACTTTTTAGAAAATTTATTGAAATAAATTACCATTTTGATTTGGTACTTTCCATCTTAAACTATGTTATCGAAAAAAAATGTTTCTATACAACAGCTCAACACACGCACACACGCGGTGCGCGCGTTGATGTCGTTTGCACGGAGATGCGCATACGCACAGAATAGTAAAAACTGTCAGTGGAGTCATTTGAAATGTTTATAATTGATGCTTGTATAATAACTGAAGTTAAATCAAACAGTTTGCATGTTTAGATTGAAATCAAATGTTTAGAAATGAAACAATGTTTTGTTTCAATCTAGTTTTGCATGTTATTGGATGGTAAACAAGCCAGCCAGCACGACGGACGAAACTCTTATTAGAGCTAGCTCTATGCCGGGTCGAGCCGGTCTTTCTCTGGATCTTTCCCAGGACAGTTTGCCCTGGCGCCTTAACATCAGAGAGAGCCGACCCCACATAGAGCGGGGAAGAGCAAGGGACGGCCCATCTGGGGACAAATTTCACTAACTTTCAGGAACGATCGCAATCTAATCTTACTGTCAATCTGTCAAAAATGACCCAAAAATACCTACTTGTTTTGACATTGATTGTCGCTGAGATGAGATTATGAGAATATTTTGAAGGTTATTATTAGGAGAATTGACTGTCTGATGTAAAGTGGCCACCGCCACCTGTATAGATATCACTAAACCGTAGTACTGTTTCACAACAAGTACACGTCGGAGACACACGACGGCTTCCAAGCAGAACTAACGAGCGCCTCTCGGGGTACCACTGCTGCATCAGTTGCAGTCACTCGAGGAGCGGGACACTGACGACTGCACTGCAGACACGCGCATGATAATGGAGCCGATGATACCTCGGCTCTGCTCGGCGACAGCGCTGCTTGTGACTCGCTGACCGTGCCTAGCTTAGGATCGTAGTGAACTAGCACAGATACCGCGGCGAACGACACACGCAATATGCTGCCGCATTCCTCATGCCGTCTGCGGGACGCAAGCGTCGACAATCTACTTAATTAGATGGATATTATAATATACGAGCGTGGTGCCGCTTCTATTCAGATCTCGACACAGAGCCGCCACCCGCACCCCCCACCACCCCGCGCACCCATGCCCCCGACCGAGGCGTGTTTGTTTGTTTATCACACCGTCATTACGTTTAATTAGCGGTCGGCGTGTCCGCTGTAATCATCGCATCCACAGCAGCGAGCCGCGTCCACAGCGCAGGCGCACTCACAGCTGCGCCTGCGACGATGCATACCAAGCCCTACGCAAACCGCGTAAGGTGTACAGTCCAGTGGCGCCGCGGTGGGAAGCAATTGTTTAGCAGAAACAATAGCGCGGATTAGAGCTCTCAGAACGATCATTTAATAATAATAATAATAATAATAATAAATTTTATTCAAAAAACATAAGGTATACGTTAAATACAATTTTTCTTAAATCTATGTCAAGTTCAGAAATAATCTATGCCTGAACTAGGAATTCCTGTGTTTCAGGCGAAGGGAGGTTACATTAATTTATTAAATAATCACATAATAAGCATAATAATCTATAGACTATACAATATAAGATGTTTAAAAATTATGGTGTTTAACTTAGTTAACTAATTATTAATAGAAAATTACAATAATTTGACCAATCGTTACTTAAGAACAAGTAGTAACTTCTCTGTATCTTCATAGGACATTGATTGTAAAGCTTCCTTAAGGATTTTTTTGCAGTTACTGAAATTTAAGGAGTAGATGTTTCCTTTTTCATTTAACCTATTATAAAGTAGCGGTCCAAGGTACATATAAAATTTGGCTGTGAAAGCATGCTTTGTACTTTTTTGAGGACAAACTATATCTTTCCGTCTCTTATTAGTAAATTCAGTGCTATAAGGAAGAGCTGTGTGTTGTTTTAGTACAGTGCTGATTATAAATAACTGCCGAACTGTTAGTACCTCACAGGATTTATACAGAAGGTTAGTAGGGAACAGAAAAGGCCGACAAGTAGCCACCTTGAGAATAGCTCTTTGAGCTCGTTCAATGGGCAATAACAATGTTTTACTCGCTCCACCCCATGCAGTAATACAATAAGTCAAAATTGACTGACAAAGAGCAAAATATACTTGCTTAATTATTTTTGCATCTGCAATAATCCGTAGTTTTTTGAATACGAATATCAACTTACGAATTCTATTATTTAAAGCTTCCATGTGGTATTTGAAGGAAAGGGTTTCGTCTATTATAATACCTAGGTATTTTATTTTGTCAGTCTTTTTAATATTGGGACACTTACATTGACTTTCTGTAGGCACTTGGCAACAATGAGCATGCAATGTTGAGGGGATATTGGGTATTTGTTTGCGCATCGAAAACTTAATGAAGTTTGTCTTGTCTGCATTTAGAGTTAGCGAGTTATTTAGAAGCCATTTATTTACAATATTGAATCCGTGTTGCGCAAGATTGTAGACTTCGTTTTCTGAGTCAGCCGAAAAAAGCAAAGCAGTGTCATCAGCGTAAGTTATGATAGTGCCGCGCTCTAGTTTTAAATCGCAAAGGTCATTTATATAGATCAAAAATAGAGTGGGCCCCAAGATACTTCCTTGGGGAACACCATAAAATGTATTATTTTGAAAAGCGCTGACAACATTGCCAATCTTTACGCACTGGGATCGATTTTCCAAATAACTTTGGAAAATTTTTAACTGGGTGCCTCTTACACCCATGATCTCAAGCTTGCGCAGCAGCATCGGAATGGAAACTGTGTCAAAAGCTTTAGCTAGGTCCAGGAAAATCCCTACTGTATGGTTACCCCTGTCAAGTTCTTGCGCAAGATAGTCAGTTAGATGATGTACCGCATCAGCAGTTGAAACTCTAGGCCTAAATCCAAACTGCCGTTTAGACAGAATTGATTTATCTTCCAAATATTTTAACAATCTTTTATTTATAATTTTCTCTAATATTTTTGACATAGAAGGCAGTAAAGAAATAGGCCTATAGTTTGTCACTTGATCTTTGCTTCCCGATTTATAGACAGGTATAATTACAGCTCTTTTGAGACACTCTGGAAAATGACCCAAAGACAAACAAATGCGGAAAATATAAGTTAGAGGTGGTACCAAAATGTCCTTGAATTTTTTAATAATTTTATTAGAGATGTTATCCCAGCCAACAGCGCAATCTTCTTTCAAGGTCATGATTATACTTTCTACCTCAGTCTCATCAGTATCTAACAGTGCGAAGGATGTTAAAGCAGTGTTACATGTTGACGGTGTACTTGTTATATTGTGAGATTGATTCGTATTTTTTTCTGCCAGACTCTTTCCAATATTAACAAAGAAATTATTTGCTATGTTAGCGGATTCCAGCGGGGACGAGTGTGCTTGTAATAAACCTGAAGATGACTCATACTGTTTCGTAGTATACGTCACGTTTCTAATATATTTCCAGATCTTTTTGCTATTTGTTCCAGCCTTTTCCAATGCCACTTTGTCGTAGTTGCTTTTAATTTTTTTAAGGAGGTCGTTACAGTAATTTCTATATCTTTTGTACGAAAGTTGCAATACTATATTATCTGGATAAGATTTAGCCTTCATATGCAGTTTATCCCTATGTTTCATACAGCGAATAAGACCAGGTGTGATCCATGGTTTTATATTGTAGTTTTTGTTACTCAAGTGGGATAGGACTGTGTTTTTCTGAATTGCATTTCGTAAGTTTTCAATTACATACAACATGCCAAACTGCGGGTCAGCGGAATTATAGACTGGATCAAAATCGATGACGCGTAAATCTTCTTCAAGTTTATTTATATTCAGTTGTGACATTTTGCGAGTGCCTTGTTTAGGTAATTTACAATTTAGGGTTAGTAGGGCAGCATTGTGATCTGTTATTGTTGAGTTAACAACAAGTGCAAGTGAAGGGAAATTCGATTTTAGCATAATATGATCCAAACAGGAGCCACTGTGATGTGTAGGAAAGCTGTGTGCTGGGAGCAGGCCATGAAAGGCGCATAGGTTGAGGTAGTCCTGAGCTGACGAATCAGCACTTCCTGGAAGAATGTTGATATTTATATCTCCGATTACAACCGAGTTTTTAATGAATGACAGGTTTTGTAAAGTGTCGTTCAGGGAATCAATAAAAACGCTAGTGTTTCTAAAAGACGGAGGTCGATATAATGCTAATATCGCAAATTCTGATCCGATTTTAACTAACAGTCTGTTACAGTCGTGCATCTCAGGTTCCTCTATAGAAACATTCAAATGATTCCGTGCATAAACTATCACCCCATCATTTTGATTGTAATTGATAGTACTTTTATACATATTATAACCCGGGATTAATGGTATGTTATATTGTTTAGCAAGCCAACATTCAGTTAAAACAATAACATCACAATTTATGTTTAGTCGTTGATGAAATGTACTAAAGCTATCAAAATTCTTAAAAACACTGCGAATATTTTGTGTTAGTATGGTTAGCGGAGATTGGAAGCCAGATAGATACTGTTTGCAGTTTTCCGCGTCACAAACATTGGACTCGGATACAGAGAAATTATCTAAATCATATAATAAATTATTTATCATAATGGTAAGGTAGGTCAAACAAATAATTAATTAACGGCGCTCTTAGGCGCCTCCATAATCTACAGAATTGATGTACCATTTTTCAGCCATTATTTTTGCTGGGCAGTCTGCAGCACCTGTGTTATGTTTGGCAGGTTTTTTAAAATGCAGGCAAGTAGCGCATTTTGGTTCATCAGCATTCTTTGGACATTCTTTAATCGAGTGACCTTGTTCACCACAGTGACCGCAGGTGTACGTGGTCTGTCGACATGACTTGGCCGCGTGTCCATACTGCTGACACTTATAACAACGTGTGACCAAAGTAAAATCCCTCACAGGGCATGACGACCAATTTACAAAAACTCGTTCTTGTGATACCAGGGCTTTGCGTATGACTGCAGATACTTCGACAATAAAATTACAAGTCCCAGAATCTTTCTTACCTGACTTATGACTTAGTCTAATTGAGCTCAAAAATGTCTCAAGGCTGCAGTCCTGAAGTTTTTCGGCAAGATTTTGATTGTACAAACAAGCAAAAACCTCATTTTCTTGCATGGATGTCGGCACTCCTATAATAACAACCTTAGGCTTCCTTTTGTATGGCTCGTCGACTGTTAGGCCTGATTTGGTCAGCTGCACCGATTTCCTCAGCTTCTCGATGTCGTCTTTCGTCTCGGTACTGATGATAACACCACCGTTCTTCGTCTTACGTAGACCTCTCACGTGGAGCTTCATTTCTTCAGGGCTGATAATTTTTTGGACAAGAGATTTGGTTTCGTCACTGGTCTTCAAGTTGTCATTTGGATAGATGGCCACAGAACTTAGATGTCTCGGCTGGATAAAATTGTTGGCACCTTTCTTTACCATGTCAGCAAACGAAGATCCACGGGCAGGTTTCGTCGAATCTGCGATACTCAGCTTAAGGTTTTCTAATTGCTGCGAAAGATCGAGTTGGCTTTCAAGAGTTCGAACGGTGTAGTGTGCTTGGAGCGCTTTAGCTTTGGCGGACTGGTACATGACGGCCATCTGCGAGGTCCCGTGCCCAACCTTCCGGCATAGGCTGTTAATCCGCGTTTTTTGCTCCACATTCAGTTTTCCGTCAGCAGCAATACTGCAGATGTCATTAAGGCTCTGTTCGATGATTGACATCCAGTTCTGAACTTCTGGTGTCGAGACAACTTCAGGAGCATCGTTCCTTTGGACAGGCGCTTTAGGGGAAGAAGCTGGTACGGCCACGGGCACAGGCGTAGAAGGCGGGGAGCGAACACATTTACTACTCCGGTTGAATGGACTATCCTCCATCGCGAAGCAGGTTATTTTGTTTCTTTTAAACACCGGTCATTCTCTAATAATACACCTTACACAAGTCTAATGTACGATAATGCGTACTACTGGTTGAACTAGGTCACAATTTCGCAAGTGATTATTTGTTTATTGCAATAATTGTTCGATACGTCTGTTCACTACGACCGGCAACAGAGAATGAGATTTGAATGCAAAATGCTAGATGAGCAGCCAGCGTCGTTCTAATTGACACGTGTCAGGTGTAACGACGCCACCGCACGCAGCGGCAGCGCGGCCTTTGCGTCCGAATGGTTGTTAACGAGTGAACGTTAATTGATGGCTAATGATGACCGCGTCCAAATGTCAGCGATCAATACACAGACAGACATTAGTGGTTGCGCCGCGCCGAGACAGCAGCCACCCGCCGGCGGGAGTGCGCTCCACAAGGCGCTGTACGCGCATAATAATATATGCAGCCAGTCCTTGTAAGAAGAGTAGAGCCCCGCACCGGGCAGCCAGCCGCAGCGTCTGGGACGAGGCGTTATTATTCACAATAACGGGGCTATTAGCTATCTAGTATACATGAGGACAACTTGGGAAATCGTGACACATAAAACTGGTGTCGGCGGGGAGCACCCTGACTCTTCGTAGCGTCCTCCGGCGCCGGCGCACTACCTAATACACACGCAATAAAAAGAGTTCATCTTCTAGTACCGACGAGCACGCCGAGCGACCCCACGCCAGTTCATACAGAAGGCGCACAGGACTAACGGCCGCGGCGCCATCGGCTCACTCACACGCAGTCACGTGGTCTATAGTGGTACTAAGCAGAGGCGCAGTCAGTAACACATCATAGCCTCGAGCCACCCTCACGCAGCAGCAAGGTGTGTATGCCGTCACTCCGCGCCGCCTGCAGTGGATGTTCTGGAGCTTGCTGCAGTGTTGCACAGCGCTGGCGCCATTAGCGGCATCGGGTGCGCTGCGGGAGCTGCACTCGCGCCGCACGCCGCGCATGCGCGCTCCATGCAAATCGGCGCATACCTCATGCTGTCAACACGTCGTATGATGCTGCTCTGAACCCCAGCACGTACTCAAGGTATTACAGACTTTGTTATAACGACGCAGTATCAAGCAGCGCTACCGTGTCACCGCGCAGTGCGACAGCGTCGCGTCTCTGACACGAGCATGGCTGCGGCTGATCTGCACACGAACACTTTTATGAATAGGTATTGTACGTAAAACGAATATCGCTAAATAAAATAACATCGGTAGAGCACGATTTATCTCAGTCGATAGTGAATGGCAGTGGCTACGCGGCGCGTGCGCAAAACAGCGACATAGTCGCCGGCTGTTGAGTTGAGTCTGTCACGCTACTATATACTATTAATCAAAAAGTGTTGAAAACGGTTGCATGCTCGCTGACTACACACTCCCCCCTCGTTCCCCCGTCCTCTGTCCGCATGCCTCGTGTCGTCTGTCCCTGCAACAGTGCTCACACGCACACCAACTGCAAGGACTGCACAGTACAACCACGATTGCAGGCGGCAAGTTGGTATTGACAATCACTTAATTACCTGACAATGTACTGTCCACGCTGGAAGTAATAACAAGCTTCAAACATGTTCGTAAATTAAACTAAGTACGAACAAATGCGTTGTTGTAATTAGATCATTTAAAAAAGCACTTCAAACATCAGTCAGCTGGTTGGCGGCACATCAGTGGCGCGTGGCGAGTGACCACGTAGATAGACGAAGCCTTCTGAACAGTCGGAATACCGTCAGTCCCTCTGCATATCGTTCATACTGTTTTCATATCCTTCTTTGTTAATGTGGTTAAACAATGGCCTAGTGAGTGTGGTGGCACACCAAGTGCAGCACACAGCCATGCCGTGCGAGTCACGTGATATACTGCGGCGATACCACGGTTTGATCGGTGAGAGACGTCGCGCGCGCCAACCTTGTTGCGCGATGTAGCTAACACACAGCGCTACTTGTCACGCGCTCCCCAATGAGTGCGAGCGAGTGTGATGTTAGTGCTGTCCAGTGCCAGGTGACTAACTCGACGGACGACAGTGAGAACAGCGCGAGCCTCCTCACATTCTTATCATAAACCTGAAATGGAATATTCAGTTCTCACTAAAAATCTAGTTGCATCGTTGTTAGACTCTTAAAAGTAATCAAATTGAATCCTATAAGAATTGGTGTATTTATAATAAACTAGCTCTCTGTTGTAATTATACATACAGGTGTAACCGATATATACGTTTTGATGTTCAACCCCCAAAGAGGTAAAATCGGGGTTAAACTTTTTTGTCGGGGGAAATATTTTTAAATAGACTTAGACTACACTTTATAGACTTTTTTGAATAGACTTTAGCTGTTTTTCTTTAATAATGGGTTTGCTCTTGGCTCTAGTCACAGGTGACAGAGACTTTATAGGATTACTCCTAAAAACAAATTAGAAAAAACGTATTTCGTGATTTCTTGATATTTAAAAAACTTGGAATTTTCATCAACCAATTCGTCCAAACATCTTGTAGGATTCAGCTTGGAGGTTCTAATTAAACAGATAATGTCGAACATTGTCTTTTCTAAGAAAAGTTAAATTTCTAATTGGCTAAGAATCTAACAACGATACAACTAGATTTTTAGTGAGAACTGAATATTCCATTTCAGGTTTATGATAAGAATGTGAGGAGGCTCGCGCTGTTCTCACTGTCGTCCGTCTAGTTAGTCACCTGGCACTGGACAGCACTAACATCACACTCGCTCGCACTCATTAGGGAGCGCGTGACAAGTAGCGCTGTGTGTTAGCTACATCGCGCAACAAGGTTGGCGCGCGCGACGTCTCTCACCGATCAAACCGTGGTATCGCCGCAGTATATCACGTGACTCGCACGGCATGGCTGTGTGCTGCACTTGGTGTGCCACTCCCCCCGTGCTGGGGAAGTATTGCCGGCGCCTACAATATTGTTTGTAAAGGAGTCACTCAACACGAGATGTGAAGAGAAGCGGCCTTCCCAAAGACACCAGTCATGGTAAGTGTGCATAATGAGAGGTGGTCGCCGGTTCGGATCCCGGGCGGTGCACGCGCCGTCGGTTCCCACGCCAGCATTAAATCAAATGACCAACAAATTGGAAGTTCTGAGAAGCGGCGCCCGCGCACGCCAACGCCGACGTTCGTGCCCACACCACACACGAGCAGCATTCACCGACAAACTATTTATTAGGAAATTCACGTTTCAGTTCCGCAATAAAGACAAAAAAATAATTTCCAGCTTCACGAAGCGTCTCTGAAAATCGTGACACTCGCGTTACGATCTAAGTACTTAGGTATATAAAAAAGTAAAGAAACCACATCTGTGGAGAGTCGCAACAGCCGGCAGCCGGACAGCCGGACAGCCGGGCGGGCGGCCGGCGCGCCGGGGCTTGCACTCCGCAGAGTTGTAAACCTAAATAAAACGGTTTGTTGAAGTTTTTGTATGCGTCGTGCGGACGGCGCGGGTCGAAAGTGAAATCGTGTGTGTCAAAGCGGGGAGCATCACAAAAATGGCCAGTTGATTGCGTTTTTACGGGTGGATTGGCGAGACCGCTAGGAATTCGATGCTGGGATGCAGGGTGCGGGGCGAGCGGGCTAGCGGGGCGAGGGGGGCGAGTGGGGACTTCGGCACAATTTAAAATTCAGATAAGCGGAATAAACACTCGGGCCGGAATGTGCGGGCGCTGCCGCCACGGCGAGTACCACGCATCGCTACGCGCCCACTTCACCAGGGACCTCGCGGCGTGTGGCGCACGCGTACTGGAACAGTGTATTGCACCTATTCCTAATTCCATCCTATTCATAACACTACGCAATAATTGGACTGTCGTATCGGCCGCACTTCACAAGGAGTCTCATGGACAAACATCGCGTCACAACACTTGCACTAGCACGTTTAAGCTTCTAGCTCATGCGTCAAACGGACAGTCTACGCATCGACTGACAAAAAGCTCCTCGCAAAACTCGCAAATTGTTATAGCTGAACCCTTCTCAACCTAAGCGATTCACCGCGCCGCAGGGACCTGCGAGGAGTGAGGGTACAGCTGGGGACAGCTGAACACGAATGATACCTGCCTCGTGCACGGGGCGAGTAGCAGTATTCTAACACAACCTTCACACGGCGTACACACAGTTGCGCTTGTATTACGTAAAAGAGTCAGATTACAACTTGCGTAGTATTAGAGGAGGTAATGAGCATAGAGCGTACGCATCCGATACTACCACGAACTCGTACAAAAGTATAATGAATCATGTGTAAAGATGTGGGCTGTGATTAACACGCGGATCGTACTAACAGCTCGGATACAGGGTTCAAACGCTTGTCCAAACCTCACTGCAGAAGAACAGCTTACCTCTGGGCGAGCGTGCTCCATGCTCGGCCACGGCATCGCTTGCCACCAGGGGAGGGCGCGTGGAGCGTCAAGCGTAGTACGTTAATAATGTAACGAGAAGGAAGGCTTCAAAGAGAACGAAACAACAACCACAAGCACAGAGCGCGGACTTGTGTAACCTGAAACAAACTTATGTACTTATCACAATTTCAGTGTCCTGAAGTGATTGACAGCGGAGTGCTAGTTCTGTTGTCTTAGGAGCTAGGACATGAGTCCATCCTCAACAACCCCTAGTGCCTCAAACTATTGTGACATAGTCGCATGTGCTGGCAGAGCTAAGTGGCACAGTTAGCGATCGCGGAACTGAGCAACGCTAATTATGGTCGCAACACATCACACTAAGGATCATTATGATAATTCATTAAAATTATAATCAGCCGACGACGTCTAGATTTTTTAGTTACCTACCGTCTGTAACAGTGAACCAAATTAAGGTGAGCAGGTGTATGCAATGGTATGCGCTGGCGCTGGGCTCCGCCGCTGTACATCGCTCCGTACGATCAGTTTATGGCGTCACGCGTCGCGTCCGCAACATTTACAATTATATTCATTTCATCAAGCACTAGCGCAGGATTAGCATGTGTCGAGTCTCGGCCTTCCCCCCCCCCCCCCTATTTAAAAACTACTCGTGCGGCAGCGGCGCATTCGGAGCGGAACCGCGGCCACTATGTGAGCTCATTACCGCGCGCCGGATAATTGAAAATGGCGAGCTCATTATAATATTTAGACAATTATTCATAGACATAATTTATTCCCAGTGCGCTGCTTACACGTCGGCTAATTACCGCGGCGAACATGCGCGGGTCAATTATAATGAATTCCCTCAGTCTGGGTGCCTCGGCGCACCGAGTGCTGCGGGGCATGCTGTGCGCTGACCGCCGCGCTGAGTTCTGCACATTGCGACGTGTGCTCACCTAACACCCGTGTGTCCATGTGCCCATGCTACTGCTCTTGTAATTGTTATTGTCCCCCGGCGAGGCAAAGGCCTCTTCTTGTAAGAGCCTCTGGGCTACGTCTTTCACATACAATATACACTTCTCATACGCTCGCCCGCGGATCAGCTCGATCCAGGTTTCTTCACGAGGTTTTCCTTCATCGGATTCTTCAGCGAATTTACTTGTAAAAGTCACATGGTATGAGAGACGGCCACCTTAACTTTTAGGCCATCGCGACATTGCTCTTGTGTTATGTACCTATATGCTGCGCGATAGAGACGCACGCTATGACGTCACGGCACCCGCCGCCGACGGGCGCGGGGCTGGAGGATTTGGGCAAAGTGTTTTGCATGATATTATGCTAATAGGAGCGATGCGGCTTCTGCGGTAAGCCGGTGTCGGAGCTCACGCTACACTATGACTCATCGTTCGTAGCGCTGCGTAACTATACTGCCCGGATTGATTTGATCATTGCATTATTAATACATAACATTAAGAAAAGAGGACAAATAAAAACCATATAAAGCACCAAAAAATAATATTAAACCTCCGGTCATTTAATGCACATTGGCATAAAAATTATTTATACCAATGATACCTAGAAATAAACAGTAGTGAGAGCCGTGGCGGTGGGGCGGTGGGGCGGTGTAGCGGTGGGGCCCGGGGCCGCACATAGAGTCGCGAGGACGTCCAGCTCTGGCAGAAACAAGTCGTCACACGTGCGTTACAACATCGTGCAGTGGGTCCACATCAGCGTGCCGCTCGTGAAGCGCTGAGCCGCTGCCGCGCTGACTGACGGCCGCTCTAATTAGCGCCTTATCGCGCGCTGTGTTTACACACTGTATCAGTGTACTTTTAATAATGATTACAATAATTAGCCAGCAGGCACCAGTGCGGGCACCGCCCTCGCTCCAACGATACGTTGACGCTACGGACGCTACGGCGCTATACGGTGTATTCTTTAATAATATGAAAACTAATGGAAAATGCTCTTGAGCTGAGATTTTCAATAATATTAAGAATTTAACTGCGTCTGCGCTCACATGGACCTAAGTGAAAATAAGCAATCACAATCCTCCAAGTGATCGTAGTAGTGTAAAGGGCGCAAGCTCGTGCTAGTTGGCTCGTTAACGAATTACTCCGTCGCAGAACGTGCACTGGACAAGAAACATACACTTGGCAACGACACATGATAGTTTCGATCAGCACACAGTTGGGTATTATGATAAGATTCGTTACCGCGATAGATGTGTGTCGCAAGCGTCACAGAGCGCCTACACCGCGTCCCTACCGTAACTCCACAATGATGATGGAATGATGATGTTATTAGTTCATCAGTATAAGATGTTGCCACCCAGCTATCTGAAAGAGACCTTTTGACATTATATGGCCGTACATAATACTGTAAAGCAATAGACTAAAATATGAGTTTGTCTGTGGTCGTTGCCTAATTTGTTTGGAATTATAAAATACTTATTAAAACCATTTCAAAAACCTCTCTTACAAACCGTGATATAGTTGTTCCTTTGTTTTTCTTTGGCATTAACACAGTAATCAGACCGCACTACCGATTTGGGATAACCAGTTATGGTAGTTGTGTTGTGGGTAATAAGAAATAAATAATTAATAATAAATTTTACACTTGTTACGTAATTTTTTTACAAATCATTTCAACAATAATAAAGAGTAGAAGTTTGTGAAACGACAAAAATAAGTGGCGTCATACGAAAAAGGAAAGCATCAGTAAAGATAGGCCACGTGAGTGAGACAGAGTGAGTGTTTGGGGTTCAACGTCCTGATCAGCTGTTTGGTCTAAGGGTTGTCCGTGGCATCGCCTAAACATATACCAGTGTTTTTATCAATAGATACGAAAATCAATTAAACGTTTAAAACAATTAGTGACCATTAGTATTGCATATCTAGGAGACTGCCCTCATAATCGGTAAAATGAGAACACATAATGGTACACGCTGTGTTATATGAGTTGTAGCCATACATTCTTATTAGTTTTACATATTCTAGCTTTATATTATACTTATTATCTTATTGAAGGCTTACGTTAAGATTAATGAGAAAACCGCTTCAGGTTAAATATAAATATAATTGCGAGTTTTGAAGAAACATTATTTAGGATAATTTTAAATCTGAGAGTGTTGTAGAGTAGGTAAGGGCACGCACGCACGCACATGTCGCGCTGCGTCACTGTTCGCGACTGAAGCATTAACATAGCGTAGGTGTCGCACCGGTCCGGTGACCGTCCCAACAAATTACAAAGCTGTCGAATTCGTCGGAGATATACGGGAGGTGCCACGGCGGGAGCGCGGCGTCCCCCGGGTGACGTTCGAGGCGGAGAGCTCGCTAACAGAGTCTTTAGTTTTATGACAGCCGTCCGGCGCTGTACCCCGGCAAGACGGACGGCTAGCAAGCACGTGGCCGGCCGCGGCCGAAACTCTTGCGTAATAACTCTCATAATTCGAAGCAGCTTTAAAGATAGACATTCCATGCTTATGAACGACCGAGCGTGTTTGTTTACCCGGTGCCCTGTGGGCGGGACACGCCGCACGTCGCCGTCCGGGATCCGCTGCTGCTCATTCCAAGTGTCACGCGACGACACCCACGCGATGGAAGCGGCAAATTGAAACGACGACACCTCTTTCCCCCTCCTCCCATACGCATAACGACGTCGTGAGCTTCCGAACAAAACAATCAAGGAGATCCTACCACCGCCCTGGACACTGCGCTGCCTGTCGACTGTCAGAGCCCTCGCGCGGTATCGGAACGCGCCGCTCCGATGCCGCGATGCAGCGCGCTTCGAGTTTTCGTTCTATCTTATTTACGGCCATAACCCTATTGTTATGACGCGATTGGTAGCAGCCGGAGCGTATTACAATAATTCAAAAGTAATTTGTACGAAACAATATGACTGCAGTTGATCGAACGTATTTCCATGCGTGGATGTTAACGACATTGGTTTGTTACGTGCCTTTGCCACGAAATATCTCGCGTATAAAAATGTAGCGCACCGTGATCAGATCACGTCCACTCATCAAGCTCCATCCGCGGGGAGCAGGGCAGGTGGGGGGCAGGGAGGAGACAGCAGGCGGAGGAGTCAGGGGGACGCGTGGGCTCACGCACGTAAAGTGAAACAGCTTAAATTGAAAACTGTAAGAGGTAGTTTTTACATAATATGGCGATAGTTGACAACTTTGCAGATAGCATGAGTTTCATATCATTGTTGTCGGTCATCATAAATGCCTGCTTCGTCTGTTGCGTTCATATTCATATAATCTACTTGTTTCGGCAAGGGGCGCGGGTCTTTAGCGGCTCGCGAGTGTGTGCAGCGACCTTGACCCGGGCGGCACGCACGCGGCGCGCGCGCAGGTGCACGCGGGCACGCGTCGCAAATATCAACACATGTCACTCACCCCCGATATCGGCGGTCCCGTTACTCTTCACACACTTCGCTAACTGTTACGCAACTCGTTTGTTTCACCGCGAGATGGACTTTATGTCACGAGGCACACCGATCATGGTTCATGCCTTAAATAGTTCTAGTAACTAGTTGTGTCATGCCAGTGGTTGGGCAAGTTTGTATGGGCTCCATCCGAAGCGACTTATTTAGTTGATACACTTTATGACCATTTGAAAGGCCATAATAATAACTTTGCTAAAGAAACACAACCGTCAGACACGTGCGCGGAAGGAATTTTGACTGATTTTGTTGTACCGTGCATACATGATATCTTTATGCATTACCTGTCGAAGAATAGTCTCGACCCAAGAGCTGTAGAGATAAACTACAGTAACATGACGCGCTCTTCCACAATTCAAAACGTTTGAAAGTGTTTGTAATAGTATTAAAAAGACTCACAACGCATGTATGCGTATAAAGACGACTCTCAAAATAAAACCAAATCAGCGATTAGTTGCTCTACTAGCGGCGTCAAAAATTAAGAATTCTTTATTATTAGTATGGCGCTGCACTGACATTCTCTATGAAAATGACAAGTGCGTAGTCTGCCGCGGTCGGCTATTTATGGTTAGTTGACAAACAAATATACTGCCTGCTACCGAAGACGATTATTTACAACTACATACAAACTCTTTCATACGATTGTGACTACACACATTGAAATGGCAATATGGAGGGAAACGTCAAGTTATAGTAGTTTATCTCTTACATTTATTGACCTATTTATTTTAAAAGTCATAATAATAGCTTTATTGTATCAACAGTCAGACACGTGCTGCTATACAATTATGAGTGATTTTGTTTTGCTTTTAAAGATGATATCAGTATGAAATGTCACAACACTTTGCCCATTCTCCTTTCTTACAATCTTTAATACGGAATATTTGGAGGTAATGTAGAGCAGCATAACATTCGCAGTCGCACAGGCATCTCCCCGCGGAATGCATCGGCTCATGTGATGCGTGTGAATGTGCGCCGGCGCGTGGGAGCCTATTTGAATGTAAGTATTCAGGCATCACGCGCCCCTCTGATTGGGAGTCAATCGCACACGAAACCTATTGGCTGCAACCGACGCCGGTGCTCATTGTGAGACAACGGTATCAGCGGCGCGCGCGCAGAGTGTATACGAACAGTGGTCAGACTGTGGCGACTGAGCTGAGCTAACAGTGTCCACTGTGAGTGTTTTCTTCAATGTTTCGGGGCTCGTTCATTTATCACAGCGCAATAGCAGATACAATCTGTCGGCTGATCCGGATCGACCTCACGCACCGACTCGTTCAATTTCGATAACTGACTGCAAGCGATAGTCGACCTAACTCTACGCGTTGCTATAGGTACACTAGCTTATGCGCTGCGACTTCGTCCGCGGGAATATTGATTGTCGCAAACGTAGTCGGCGGATTACTAAAAGCCTATATCCGTTTCCACATCCGAAATGACCTCTTTGTCATTGATATTGATCGGTTTAGTGGTTTTGCCGTGATAAGGTAACAAACAGACAAATTACTTTCGCATGTAATAAGAGTGTGGGTTCTACTTTAAACATACCTACTTTAAATACATAACATGTTAGTTAATTCTCTATGGGCCATGGAATTATTATAATAAAGAGATGGCGGAGACAAAACTGACATAGTACTTAATTGCGACCGAGTGATGACTCAGTTAAAGTTGCATCGACTCGTGTTGTGTAACATCAATGTCCAAACAACGCAACCGCAGTATTGGGCAGTTTCTGTTGAGCGATCTCCTAAAGCTGTGCGCTCGGCCCCGCGCTGCCGCCGCGCCGTGCGGCGGACGTGCCGAGCGACGGGAGCGGCTAGCGGGACCCTAACGTCCGGGCAGGTGCCTGTAACGGGACCTCGCGAAAGGTCACCCTCCCCCGCCCCGCGACGAGCGCGGGTCGCCCTCGCCCTCCATGCATAATGTTAGGAGATCGAGTATAGCGCACTCAGCACCTACATATGTACAGGCAGCACTTAAAGTTTGACAAGTGCCCCGACTCCTCGCTCCCGGCCGGCGCGCGGCGGGACGGCTCGCACTCGCCTCTATGCATTTTTAAAGGAATTCTCATGAAACTTTCTTCTCGTTTATTGCATTTAAAAAGCGCTTCCTACATTTATGACACATTTTGCATAATGAGGGGTTTATTAAAGCATGCGACGGGCGCTGAGCGCTGGCCAGCCGGACGGACTGTGCTTTCTTTTACGACGGCTCATTGTGTCCGCAGTGGGTGCGACTGGACGGATAACGGCGCACACCAGCGTTTGTGCAATTTTTACTTTTGTATTGTTTTATTGTATTTTTTAACGCTTCCTTCGGCGCTCGAGCAATAAATTAGAAAGTCGCGGCGTCTTTTTGTCACAAACCGAATGATTTTTTACAGCGATCGCTTTCTCCGACACGACGAATGTAATTGCTTTAAAATTTCCCTAATTTGTAAAAAAATAAAAACGTTTGCTTGCTCAAAGTAAAAAGTGTCAATAACTGTAAAACGCGTATTGAGAGACAGACAAGGTGATTCAGGTCAGTATCGTCACAATACATATTGTTAAGAAACCTATTTATGGGTGTTGCTAAGGTTGTTAACAAGTCAAACGTTCCCGATACCGAGGTGGAGGGCGGCCGCGAGGAGGCTGGAGCCGCCGGGACTCGCTCGGCTGTGCCAGAGAGGCGCCGCGTCGCCAGCACTTGCGGCCACGGCGCTGCCGTCATGCAGTAAAAGCAACGAGCTACTGAGTAATGAGACTCACCGGTGTCCATGTTGTCGGGTGCGGCGTTGAATGGTGCTCGCGCGCCGCTCAGCCGCTGAATGTCACCCCCACCCCCGGCACCCCTCGGGCTAGACCAGTCTTAGGCACATACATTATTCACCCCGCGATTATGGCAAAAACTTTAAATGTCAGGTGATTTCCCCGCGTCGCGGGGTGAGGGGGTGTGTAACGGTACCTGTACCGCTGGGGTGGCTCGACCTTTATACCCGTTCGGCGCGCGCGCATGTGTGCGCCTGTGCGTGCGCTTGTAACGGGCCGGTGCAGCGGTGACCGCAGTGCTTCCGTTGCACATGCACAGTTGCACTTCATGATTGTTTCAGTGTGTAAGCGTACAGTGTTCGTGAGAGCTGCTAGCTCGCAGCGAGGCTCTGCCCCAGCGCTTACCGTGATACGCAGTGTGATAGCACTAAGGAGTAACTCTAATTTTTAACCGACTTCTAAACAAGGAGGAGGTTCTCAATTCGGATGTATGTGTATTTTTTTTTACGTTTGTTCGCGCTTAACTCCTTCGCTTGCCAACCGATTTGAAAAATTCTTTAGTAGTCTTTATTATTTAGTAGGTATATAGTCATTTACTGAGCACCGACCCCAAAAAATTGTTAAATTTTAGCGTTGGTTAATCGTAAGTTAGGTTAGGTTTATTAATATAGGTAGGTTATAGTAATATTTTTAACTTCTTCGTGCTTTTAGGGTTTTTTGAAGTCGGTATTTACTTGCAAAAAAAAAATTTTATCAAAGAAATATTGACAAATTAGGTATCACTTCCCAAACTATTTCTCGCATAATTTCATTTGACAAATTATTACGTAGCAATTAAACTATTCACAAATAATTGTAACGCAAACCTAATGTTTGGCTAGTGAACGTTAAACAATAACTTGCTTACCAATTAGCACATTTATCAATTTTAATATAGTCAAATATTTCAATTAAGTAATAATAACATATTTTACGCCAAATATTTTGTTCAATTTACTATTTCTATCCAGTCAGTTGCTTAGACAATGACAAAAGATTTGCATTTTTATATCAGATTTGCATTCAGGTGGTTTTCCATTCAAAAATATAATTATGCTCGTGGCACTCGCCGGCCGCTGCCGGTAGTCATGGACGTGTGGTCACAGTTCTGACCTAACTTAGCTGGTTCCATTTAAAAAAGATACGTAAGTGTTGCGTGGCGAAAAAACCATTGGACAAAATGTATATTGTCTAAAGATTGTTTGCTGTCATTTAATAAATCATTTGATTAAGGACCAAACGCCTCAATGACACATTATCCTTGGTAATATTCTGTCTAATAAATTGTCCAAATGAAAATGTGCGTACTAAAATCATTCCAAATATTGCATTGGTATAAAAAAGATTGCTACAAGTTTGGGAAATGAAATGTCAAAATAATTTAGTAAAAACGACAGGATCCCCAGCACTGACAGCCGCACACGTAGCTGGGGGTGCCCTCCGCACAGTCCGCACTGAGTCGCCAGGTCGAAGCTTTCTAGGATTGTGACTTCTTAGCAGATGATATAAGGATATTGATGTCTTTATAATTATGTATTTCTAAAATATTTCCCCTTTATAATTTTTCCTTATCATAAGTTATTTTTAAACTGACATTATATCACTACATAGTATAAAACAAAGTCGCTTTCTCTGTCCCTATGTCCCTTTGTATGCTTAAATCTTTGAAACTACGCAACGGATTTTGATGCGGTTTTTTTTTAATAGATAGAGTGATTCAAGTGAAAGTGCCAGGCTATTGTTATAGGAAGCTCACGCATGATGAGCAGAGTGACGGTTTCTTCTCTTCCTCCAATTATGTTTAATAGCACTGTCATCCCCATTAGCTCTTGTGTGAAAGATCTCGGTTTGTATCTTGATTCCACGCTTAGCTGGCAAAGTCAGGTTTCCAGTGTTTGTCAAAAAGTCAACGGGACTTTGCGTTCCTTGTATCGTCTCAGGAACTTTTTGCCTGTAAAGACGAAAGCAATGCTTGTGCAGACTTTAATCTTCCCTGTAATTGACTATGGTGACGTGTGCTACTTCGACTTGAATGCGGTCTGGTTGGATAAGCTGGATAGGATGCTAAACAACTGCATTCGGTACATTTTTAATTTGAGAAAATATGATCATGTATCTAGCTTCAGGGCAGAGCTAAAGTGGCTGCCCATTCGGAAAAGAAGAAATTTGCGAGCGTTAACTACTCTTTTCTCCCTTCTCAACTCTCCCTCTTCCCCTTCTTATCTTATTTCCCATTTTCAATATCTTTGTTCTACTCACGCTAAGTGTTTACGTTCTTCTAATAATCTTCTACTCAACTGTCCTTCTCATACTTCTGATTTCATTCATTCCTCCTTTCAAATTCAGGCCATTCTTCTTTGGAATGCCCTTCCTCTTGATATCAGGACAGCCACCAGTCGATATGTTTTCAAGCGGAAGTTGCGGATTTATCTTCAGAACAATTAGCAAGAGTTTTATCATAAATATCCTTTCTATTCTTTTTATAAAATAGGTATGTATGTATTTATGAGTATGTATATTATATATATATATATATATTATATATGGTATATATGAGTTTATGTACTTGTGTACGATTAAACTTGTTTAGATTTTGTTTTCAATTATTATAAAATTTCTTATCTGATTATTTCCTCATGTACAATTTTTTGCACCTGCTTTGTTATCTCTTCACCACCTTTGGTTGACTGGTAGAGAATGCCTAAGGCATTAAGTCCGCCTTTGTACTTTTTTGTTGCATAAAGTTTAAATAAATAAATAAATAAATTCAAGAGGAAGGTTTATATGTGTAATAACATCAATTAAATAGTGGAGAAGTGCTGTTATTTTTGAGGTTTCTAATGTGATGTCGTAAATAATTTCATTTTTTCCGCTTACATTGCAAACGCAGGCTGAACCCTACGAGTTTTATCAAAATAATGTACTAAGTATTGTACACATTGAAAAGATCTACAGAAAAGTCCGTGATGGTATATGTCTATCTCTTAAGGATAACCCACAATAACTTTTTTTTATCATTTACTTTTCACGACAAATATTGGCTAATTTTCGAAGCGATTTTAACCAATACAGCATTAATCCTTAACCAATTAAATACCTTGAATACATTGTTCATTTAATATAGATCTATATGGCCCTTTACACCGTATGATTTAAATGAATATTTTCGAAGATATTACAGATTACGGTACCGGCCGGCCGCCCGGTGTGGCAAGAGCGTGCCTATGTTTGTATTGTCTAATGACAAGAAAGCTGTGAACGTTGTTTATAAAGACATTCTGTAATAAGTTGTAAAAATAAAATAAATAGTTAAAAATGTATAAGTAAATAAGTAAAAATGTAGTGTATGAATTTAGATATTCCAAAGATAGCAGGAAATCTTCATGGTATAGGGAAAGGGGGATTGTTTTACTCCAAATTTAACGCGTGCGGGCCACGGGCAGTAATGAATAAATCAAAATTACTGAATCGATTTTAATCACATAGGCTATATATTTTATACCCGTGCGAAGCCGGAGCGGGCCGCTATGTTTTTATATACAACGCTCACAGTTTTTCTGTAGTGTATTTAGTATCAGCATTGCATCCGTGCGAAGCCGGGGCGGGTCGCTAGTCAAGAATCTATCTATCTATCTACCTGCATAATTATGTACTAACTGACCGTGCCCCGGAGCTGAGCCAGAGACTGCTAGTAAAAGTCCTTAAGTAACGCTTGCACGTCGTGTCGGATCCCCGGCGTGGGAGCTCGTACAGCAACCCATCTGTTGAGAGCGCTGCGCTCCTCGTCACAGAGTACGTAAATGAATCTCATCACCGCTGCGTCTGTAGGTACTCCTCCGTGATCCGCCGACTGATAACTTTTTATATCGCGTCAAGCTGACGTTATCGCGTACATCGCATGACGTCATCAGCGCTCTCACATTCAAGTTTTTGTGTATTTCTAGCCGAACAATGTTTGAATGACTCTCGGATTACTAACAATATGCAAATCTTGTAATTAGTTCGCGTACGTAGCCGCGCTTACAATAATGTGCATAATTAGCTGAGTAACGAGCTCTCCGCTGTGTTACACTAGCTCAATGTCACGGTCAATGTTCTAGGAGGAGACATCGTCATGCTATAATATGTAGCGGATACAGGCAAAAAGGGGTTGTATTTTCAAGGTGAATTTATTACAATAGTAGCGAGCCCCTCTTTATGAATTACTAATGCATCAGTATATGGAGGTGCTCGGTGCTAATGAGTAGCGTGTGAATCGTAACTTTCACCGAAAGGTTATTGGGAGCCATCGATCAAGTGTCCCGTGCGGACAATTTTGTTAGTTTCTCAGAACTTTTGAATGCGGGAATATTGTAATGGTAAAATTTACGAGCGCACGCAGATCGTAGATTACGACGCGTCTAAGAGGCGACGCACACACAACGACCCACGAAGAAAAAATGGTCCGACTGACGTGCGAGCCGAGGTGAGCTCTATGTGCCTGCACAGAGGGTCGGGTCTCCCGCGCCATGCGCACACAAAGGATTTGCATACGTTAATTTCGCGGAGATTTTTTGCCAGGAAGCTTTTTATGTGAGTTCGGAGGAGAGGTATCAATCACGGCACCCGAAGCCGCACAATGCTGTGGCTACCTGTCGGCTGCAGAGGGTGCCGGGCCCTTGCCGCCAGGTAACACGGTATTCATATATTAACTTTTAGATGACCCAATATGTGATTAATGTCCACAACTGTGAGACTACTCATAGTGATCGGTACATAACACTTTTGTGAAGGATAAACTTCAAATATCTATCTGCGGCTGTGGGGTACAAGACAGCCCCACAGACGCGTCTCTTGACATATAATGTGGAGTACAGTTGTACGGTAAGGTCAGCGCGACAGCTGCGCACGCGCCGTTACGCCGTTACTTATTTATAGCGCAGTTCCCATTATTATAGAAAAGTTAAGAAATTCACAATTAAAACAAGTACTCTTTGCTTTGTCAGCGATGCCGTGAGATACAAGCGACACGAGCGATACGAGCGACACGAGCACAACGAGCAGTGATCGTGGCAAGCGCTGCCGGGCAGGCCAAGCAGCTGATGTGTCATATATTAATAATGACCAACTTCGCGTACTTACGATCGACACGTGACGCGGGCGCTGTGTTATCACTGTGACAGCTAAACAATGACACCTGTACACGAGTACGTAGCCAAGTACTGAGATATACTGGCGCGTAAGACGTCGGTCAGCGCCGTCATTTGCAAGCTTTTATTGGCTTTTGTATGTTTTCATTTTATCGTTAAATTATTATAATTTCGGACACTAAATATATTTTTACCATCAATTTCTAATTTGTAATATAAATTCTTTTTGTGTGTTACTATACAGTAGTTTTTATATAAGGTACATTGCATTCACATGAAATTACGTATGAATTATGAATTACGTATACAAAGAATAATATTGTAAAACGTTGATTTTAAAAGAGTACGTATGGAGTTTCTTGCCCATTCTTCTCCATACAAAACTACCTTTGGGAAGGGGCAACTAGATTCAATTCTATTTTTTTCTTTTCTTGTAATGACGTCAAAAGTGCCTAATTGAAATAAGTGATTTGACTTTGACTTGAAACGAAAGAAACCACAGCAATAAATAATTGACGCTTTTTAGCGAAGCGACACCGGCGAGCGAACTGTTCCTCCGCCAGAGTGCTTCACACGCATGCGACAGCGCAGGGCCGCACCGACACATTCGCACACGGACAACAATGGACGCTACTGGAGAGGCATCTGCCACTTTCTAATTAGCATGGCGCAGGCGCACCTAACACACAAAAAAATATATTATAGCTGTGGCATCTCCCGCCTTTCCTTGTACAGCTCCGCACGGCGAGCAGTACTCAGCGTGGCCGGTGTTGGGTATAGCTAGAAGAAATGTTGATAGTAGGAAGTACACAACAGAATATAACGAATGTCAATAATAAAGCCGACGCCACGGCACGTCGTCCAGGTAATACTATGCGCATGCGATCACGACACCAGTGTGAAGTGTGCCTTTGGTGCCATACAAGATCGTTGCGCCCCCTCAGTGTAGCACCAGATACGAATGTTGACCTATGTAAATAGATGTTTCGTTTAAATTAGGAACTATATTATTATGTAGGTCAACAACAATCATTTTAATCTACGTAACTGTGTCGGTTATTTTTCTGTTAGTCGGTATCTGAATTATGACAGAATCTGTCTTAATGGTAACAATAATCCGATTATTGTTACCATGTCATATTAAAGAGATAGTCAATAGCACATGCGTGTGCGCTGAGCAGTGCGCAGGCGTGGCCGCACGTAGCGCACCTCGTTTAATATTGCCATTAGCATCGAAGCATTGTGGCCAATACATCCTAATGCACGTTTTGCAATAAATCTCGGCTATAAAAAATCGTATTCACGTCTCACCGGCGCGGGCGACGACAAAAACTAATAGAAATATGCAAGTGATTGTTCGACAGACGGAGCTGAGGGAAAAAATACAGACAGATGCGCGCGCGCAGGTAGACGACCATGCATGCAAATACGTGGACGAATGAAATTTTGAGCGTTATGTGAAATTATTATTGGGTGTATTTGTGCGTGTGGGCCACGAGTGGCGAGTGCCGGGTGCCACAGGCGGGCAGTGTGCGCAACCGGCTGCGCAGTGCAACGCGACCGAGGGTGTTACATCGTTATCGAGTGATTATTTGATGCAGTAGGAAAGTCAGAAATTTACAATGGAAGAGAGTGCTATCTCGCCAACGGGTGCACCGTGCAGCACACGCTAAGCCGGCAGGTGCGAGAGCTGCGCCCGCGCTGTTCGTGGCGCGTTGTCATTGGCAGGTTATCATTCGCGGCCGTATTTACATATTACCTTTACAGTCACGAGGAATGTTCTGCTAAAAACTAGTAGCGCGTCTTCGGTCAACGGTAAAGCGCCTTACAAGTGAGTAACTGTTGCAGCCGCGTGCGCCGCGTGCGCCGCGGACTTACCTCGCCTCAAGGATGTACCAACACGCTCATACATTCATCATTATTAAGGTATCAGTAAGTAAGAGTAGCAGTGCGCACCCGAACGCTGGCGATGCCAGAATGAGGTGAGTAGTACTGCAACACGTGCGTGTTGCAACCAACTCTGAATTTAGTGCGAGAGATGTGCATTGTATAGATTCATGTTAGTAAAATAAAGATAAGCGCGTGCGCATGCGTCGCCATAACCGCGCAGCGTTATGCCGTGGTAGGTGATAGGCGCCTGCCGCGCACCAATGTCACAAAAAAAAGCAAATGATGTAACAGGCGACGCCATGCAACTCAATTAAGTGTAACATGTAATGTAACTGTGCAAGGGCGCAGTGTACGAGCGAGGGTCGCAACATAATATTATTAATAGTGGAGCGAGTCGCACTCACTATTGTAACGAGATGAAGGGTCAAGTATACCTAAATCAATAGTACCTACGTATATCTTCACTCAGGACGATGAGTTCTCATTCGACTGGTTGCTAACATTGTGATACCTAACAAAGTCACGTCAAATGTTAGGTACTACATGAATGGGACGTGGAGCACGGAGGCAGTGCTCGAGCTGTGCATATGCTTGTGTAGCGGTTGTACCTGCGACATTTGTATGTGTGACGGTCAGCCTTGCCACATTATAAAGGTGATTGATCTAAGTAAAACATTCGCATACATTGGCTTCGACGTTTCCCCGACTAATGCGAACACTGTGTGGAGCATACCAAGAGGCGCGCTAATATTGAAATAACAAATATAGCATTACGTAAGATGAAAAAGTGAGATTTGAAGTAACCACAATAGTGACGGTGGTACGACGCGCCGGCGCAGGCGTCAGGAGACGTCGACTTGGACGCGACGCAGGCTGATCACGCGTTTTGATCGTCAGACACCTGCGACGCGACGGGATTTTTATGTTAATGACGCACAGACAGACAGACATGGGCACAATGTTTTCGCTATTGAAAACCTGCCCAGAAGCTAATTAAACAAGAATATTCTGAGAATATTTTAAAAATTTAAATGAGTAACGGTGGAACAATGCTAATTAATAACTAGAGATGTAATTAGCAACGATTTGAATGAGAAGCAAGAATACACGCGTTTGCTTTTAATGTAACAGTAATAACCGCGACTGAGACACCCGCTCCCGCGCGTCTTACCGACGCACGCGCACCACTCCTCGGCGATTCCTTAAACATGTCATCAGAACGTCGTCGGCCCGATGCTTATGTTTCCCTGTGAATATTGCCACAAACTTTTTGAACACTTTCTTAAAGTTAACGAGCGTTTATTGAATGTTAGCAATCCAGTGTAATAAGTGATGTCTACTCAACAAAAACATAAATGTTAGAAAGTTCAGTGGTGACAACGTTTGAGGTAGTCGGTGTCATCAATAAAAGAGTTGAGATGTTATCGGAAGTCGATAGGACTAAATCTAGCCAAGTCAGAAATCCGATATTGATTGACTTAGAAGTGGTCCAGGTTTTGTAATGAGTCAGTCAGTGAAACCTTAATAATTCCACAACTTTTTTGGGATTCTACGTGTTCATAGAAGCTTTGTTAGACATACAAGAAAACGAGTGTAAGTAATGGCGGGGAGATCACGATATACATAGGCGACAGAAGATGAAGTTTAGTTAAATATGTGCTTGAAGTGGCCGTACCTAATTGTGTGATGCAGGAACGACAATGGTGAGGTGACACGAGGACCACCAGTCTGACGGGATATTGTCTAGCCGTGGAACGTTCGTGAGCTCCAACTGCGCTACTACTGCGCTGTGATCAGCTTTGAGTTATGTTTCATTCAAATGATCGTCGTGAATGGAGCAGTACGTGCTGTGAAGGCCGTTACGTAACAAATAACATTAGAATAAGGTGCAGCGGCGCGTCTAACTGCGGCCACATTATGCTAATTATAATTATTAATGTAACACAAGCTATATTATGCTAATCGTGCACTTAATGTTACAGAGGCCATTACGAAGCGCGTTAACCTCTACAGTAGACAGCGCCACACAGCACAGGCGCAAGCGCGGCCCATTGACGACGGCGACGCGCCGTCAATGTAACGCACAGGGGAGTGCGCGGGAGAAGGGCAGGATTGCTAAACTAATATTCTGAAGAGATGCAGTTCTTCGATGAGCCGCACGGAGACGTGTCCACGACGTGTTATGAAGAAAGCAGATACAGTCCCGGTCAATACTGCGTGACACGTCATAACAAAAGGAAGAGGACTCCTTGTTCCGTGTGGGTGTTAGAGAGTAACTGGCAGCCCTGTGCGAGCCACATGGAAGCGACTTCCGAATCCGCGCGGTTCACATTATGCATTATGCATCATTATTATAATTACCTCACAAGGTTCGTTCATCATATTAATACTAGACAGATAACATTGAACGTTGCCTTATCTGCCGGCCGCTTGTTCTGAACATTGTTGCGTGTCATAACTTGATGGTAAAGAGGCGCTGACGAGTGCACAGTGTTACCGCGTGAGCAGCACCACGCGCTACCGCTCGACCGATCGTCTTCTAACGCTTGGCACTCTCGACAACGAGCGAGTGCAGTGCGTACGCGCTGCTCATAATGAGCGTTATTTATAAACTACATAAAGTAACGCACTATTACCCTCTTCATAATATTTATAATTTTAACGCAACATTAATAATTACTTTTCAGACATTAATATTATGGAATACTGTATTTGACATGCACTGCCATGTTTAAAACTAGTAGTGAAATACACATAGTATGGTGCAGCCACTGTTCACATGCGCGGCACAGAACGGGCCACGCTACCGGAGGTCACTTATGTGCTATGTAGTGGCTCGTCCTTCACTGGAATAGATCATAGATTTTTCCTCACAATCACAAGCAACGAAATCTTGAAAGCCAAGTTGACGTTCCATGCCACTGATCGGTACACCGCGAACCATTGAATTTGTTGTCTTCAGCGAATTAAGAATTATAGTAGGTATGTAGATAGGGAGGACTATAGACTACAAATGTTTATCTTAATCCTACTTGAAAATGAAATGAAATATAATCAAAGTAAGGTGTAGTGTAAATTCACATGGCAGCACAGTGATCTCCGACGTACTCGCGACGTCCGTGCAAGCAAGTGTAGAGCGCAGCGGGTTGCACACGACGCGCCTGACATGGAGACGTGTGGACGCTTTCGAGTGATTACATTTACATAGGAAATTACAGCGAGCTATGTCGAGCAGCCACTGCGCTTAAGAAATGTGCGCGCGCGCCCGCCGACCATTCATACTTCGGTTAACATTCATAGTGATATCGTTACATATAGTTCGCTACTTATGAAGATAGTTAAGAAAACCAGTGAACATGTATACGGCAGCCTCTGACGGGTTGACACAAGCCAGTACTTGTGTGCCACGTGTACTTGTTACGACTAATAATAATAGTATACAATTTGTGTCCACCATAAAATATTGTGTCACCGTGACAAGTGCAGTCACATGACCGAACGGGTGCGCGGACACAAGCGCATGGACGCACGTCTGCTTGCCAAATATATTTTTGGAATTGCAAGGCTCGAGAACCCTCGATATTGATGCAAACCGGTGACATAACAAGCTCAGGTTGCGCAAGCGGTCAGCTATTGGAAGTGCCTCGAGTGTGACAGTGACGCAACAGCATTTAAATTGTGAACGTTTCGGACGAGGAAGCGTCTCGTCGTGATCGACCGAACTCGTACGTGCTCGGGGCTCCGGCGCGGTCCACTATCTGACGCTAATACAAACTTTTAGTAAGTACCGACTGTGGGCGCCCGCGTGCAGGTCGAATTAATGCGGGGATGAGATTCACAGGTACCCTTATCTCCCGGGTGCCAAAAGTCATCAAAATCTGTTCAGCCGTTGATGCGTGCGTGATTGATTGGCAAATATCCTAATATACATAGTCTTTTTCATTTATAATATAAAATATAAAAAAGAGCCTTTAAAAACCGTTTACCGCCGTCGTCGATGACATATTACGTATGGTACCGAAAGAGTATGGTTCCGTAGCGCGTTCCCACAGGTAGGTGCGCGCGTAACACGAGTAGTCGTGTATCGTACAATAACAAACTGGGCTATAATTTGGGTATAATTCGTGAACACAGGGCGGCGGCCGCGCGGGAGATGCTGCGTCACGCGACGTGGGAGCGCGGCGCCGCCGACTGCAGCGCTGCTCACGCTTGCTCTGGGCCCTCAGACACTATCTCTCGGGAGAGTGTGTGCCCATTGGTGCATATGTCGTGCTGTTTTTGAATTCGTGAAAACGAGAATACATACGGCTACAAAGAATGTCAGTTAATTTTTCAATTGAAAGAAGAAATCAATGGAAAGTCCTTGTACCACAGTCGTTAGTGACCGCGTCACCGGCGGCCGGCGGCCGGGGGCCGCCGGCCGCCGGTGACGCGGTGGAGGTAATAAAGCGAATCTCTGAATAAAGCGCCGCTAAAGAGGACACTGTCACACAAAAACTGTAGATTACGAGCATGGACTGTGACAGATGGAAAATGTCCATGTCATCGCCGGAGTTTTTGTTGCTACAGATTTTAATAATGGTGTGATGATACGCAGTGGGCGAGGCAGAAGGCCCAACGCGAACAGTCCGCGCTCGAGGACAGTGTCGGCGGTGGGCAGCATCGTGTGCAGTGGGACAGTGTCGGGCTGCTAACTGCGCTTTACACGCTGCTATATAACAGTGCGAAAGCTGTTCGTTGCATGTTGTATGGTTTGGAGCTTTTGTGCCGATCTGCGTACTGTGTGAGGTGCGACACCGGCGCGGGCGCGGGACAGGCACGCACAATGCGCGGTGAGCTCCGTGACGCACGCGCATCACAAAAACGCCCCCTCGCCCCCCGCATCCCGCTTAGTGCGCGGCCACACGCTTTTTACTCGCCGACCCATTCATCCCGTAATTAACGCGAATAAAAAACTGTTCTAGACGAAAATTAGAAATGTTTCGGTGTCGCCACGCGGTCGCACAAAAACCGATTCAGCTGTAAATTTATATTAATTTAATTATATCGTAGTTTTGTCTCGCTGTGTGACGGCGAGGCTCGGGCGGCCCAGACGGTAGCGAGGCCGCTCAATGGCGGCGCCTGCGCAGCCAGAGGGATAGTATACTGCCGGAGGAAGCCATAACTCTCACGTTTGGGTCCCGTCGCACCGACACTCGTAATGCTGCACACGTAATGATCAAGACGTGTGTGCTGCACTCGCGCATTAATAATGAGTAAGTGGTATTACTTACCGTTCAGGTCGAGCACCATCTGTGTGTTGAAGTAGTGGCTGACGTCACCGCGCCCCGACACTGGAACAACACACCACGAGTTAGTGACACGCCGGGCGAAATAACATCTCAACGTGAACAACATCATTCAACATTAGAGCCCCAGTGCAGCGTGTGGCACAGTCCTGTAAGACGCTCCACCGCAGTCCGGTAAGAAAAGGAAGAGCACCCTATATCATACTACTCCTGCTACTGACAGCCTGCTTCATGCTCCCTACGTCACCCGGTGGTTCCGCTGAGCTGACCATTGTTTATAATATTAGTTCCGTCTAGCTCGCTGCACGGAGAGATAGATGCCACTTAACTATTACAGTGCACCCATTGTTGACCCAGTGTCATCAAACGAAACTAGTTGCACAGCTTAGATGAAAGCAGTGCAACTGCTCCCGGTCCGGTCCCGGACGGCGGAGTCCACACCAAAGCACATTTTTTTCTGGACGTGAAGGTGTCATTGTGTTATCCGACACCATTCGGGATTATATTAGCGAAGAACGCTGGCGAGACGCTGAGGGGCAAGGCCGACGCTGGGCCGCGCCGCGCACGACACCCACGCGTGCCGCTGTCGGCGCGTTACCCGGCGCGCGAGATGCAGGCAGGCGCAGCTGCCCGCGCCATTGTCACGAACAAAGCACGCATTGTGCGCTGACCGTTGCGAAATCATCGCCTTTATAATGATGATTGTGCGCCAAACGAGTGGGCGGCGGGCTCCGGGCTCACGTAGCGGCCAGCTAATAGAACACACGTAGCGGGTACCGTACCGACCCGCCTCTGCCAAATAGTTGCTGTAATGTACATTGTTGCAGTACTCGCCCGACTACCGGGCCACACCAATTACTACTAATACAATATTCAATTGCTAGCCATATTTTTTTGATGGAACTATAATCTATGGCTAGAGTTCTCTTAGAAATTTACAACAGAATATCGACGAATAGGTAACGGACTCTGTTTACGAGTCGAATCATTAAAAAGTTAGGTACCTTCTAATGTACAAGTGTTTCAGGGTTCTGTACCACAGTGGTAAAAATGGAACCCTCATGGACTTTACCTGTCTGTCTTTATTCACCGACTGATGAAACTATCCACTTGATTGGAATGTTATAAACAAAGCTTGCCTACTTATTTTACTTAAAACAAATTGCAACCGAAGCCGGTATTGAGTGTTGTCATGTTGTGCGCCTGCCTCGGAGCCGCCCGCGCCCGGGACTCCGAGCTCATAAGTTGACATTATTGTTTCTTATTATAATCTGTTTCCTCTCAGTTTCGTGAAGTTTCGTAAGTTTCCGGCGGCGTGCTCTACGTGCGCGGGGGTGCCTTGGGCTATATGCAGCCACAGTGTAAACATTTATGAACACTTGGTCCTACGACATAAATTAAGTTTATTTTCAATCAAACTGTAGGAATGATACAGTGGACGACACCGCGTCCTGCAGCGCGTCGTGTCACTCGAGCATTGTTGTGACAAGCAAACAGACGCAAGCGTTAACAAGTAGTGCACCGTACTGCCGCAGTGAGTGGCCGCCACTCGCGTGTTTATGTGTGTCGTGGGGACACTAGAAATAAGCAGCGATAATTGTGCCGTCAGCGGGGGGAGTGTGGGGCGGCGACAGCGCTCGGTGCGCGCGCGCATACGTCGCATCCGACTGCGGATCGAGTTATAGCAGAACTTAACCTGATCTAAATTACGAGCAGATTCTTCGGCCTGACTTGCCTATGGAAAATAAAGCAGTCACTATAAAGACATACATCCCCGAAGTAGCAGCGAAGTAACATAGCGGCATTACCGAGCGGCTGCCGCTACGCAAGTGGCTGCATGCCTGTCTAGCCTCGGATGCTGGATATGCATCAATTGGTATTTCGTAGACTTGTTTTATGCACTGTTTATGATTTGGAACAAAGGAAATGGACAAAATGTGCCCCAGGTTTGTATGGGAACAAAGCATTACAGTTAATTTGGTTAAAAAAAACAACCGCCTTCAAAAACTAAATAACTTTAGTTTTGGAAGTCGGCTTTGACTTCCTTACCACCAATTTCGAAAACTAAGAATGCTTTTAATTTTAGTTTTTTTTTTTTTGCTATTAGTAACTACCTACCAATCTCACGTATCCCCCCGCCCTCCCCTTTTCCTGTAGTCGGTCATCGTATAAAGCAAATCAATGATCCTACGAGGAATTCCGTTCCATATCTCCGAAGTTCATTAACATATTATCGCAATATAATTATCTACGGGAACATATCAGGAGTTTATTCTTTCAGAAAACGTCAGGAATAGGATTTTCATAATTTAAATTAAAACTTCTTTCATTTTTATTTAGCTGCTACTATGTCTATTTATCGGTACCCTGTCATTTCACCAAGAATTATGTCACAAATTTTTACTTGACAGCCAACGATTGGCAAATACATGATTTGTCATTTTCATCATTAGACAACAAGTTTGGCAAATAATTCACTTAACAAAATAATTATCCCATAAACTTTTGTTTGATAACGTATTATTTGACAAACAATTCATTTTTATTTCATTTTATATTTTAAATAACTTTTGGAATAAAATCGTGTTACATATTAATAATAAAAAAATACATTATTTACAGTAGTCTATTTGAAGTCGAACTGGTAAGATTAGGTTAATTATAAAAAAAAAGAAAGGATAGGTTAGGTTAGAACTGTGACCCCCCTGTATCAGACTGTGCCAGAAACGACAAGATTATAATGAAAAGAAATTATTCACATCTACCGTATGTTACTGCAGTAATAGTTTTAGGGAGGATGTTCAATAAATTATGCAAAACAATACCGTCATAATCACTTTGTGGCTGGTATAGAAAATGTGTCATAAAATAATATTTAGTGTAAACGTGATTTTTGCAAAAGGATCTAAATATGAAATGAAAAATGTATTAATGATTAAGTAAATATCATCTGAAACATTTTAAAGAGAAGCATATTTTGCCAAATAAATGTTTGTAAAGCGAGTGTTTATAAAATAAAACATTTGCGGAACAAGTTGTTTGTGACATAAATAGTATACGAAACGTTGGTTGTCATCTGAAAATTTGTCAATGCTGTTTTGGTAACAAATTAGTGAACCATATTTATCGCCTACCTATGAGAGATTTACTTAGATTTTGTAAGACATTCGTACATAGTTATAATGTTTATAAAACTTTATCGTAGTAACGAAATCAACTTTTTAAACCTTCATAATTTTTGTCCACGGCTGGTGGGATACCTAAGTGTGTACATTTTTTGATTTATGCAATACAAAACTTATTATTATTTATATATGTTTATTTACTTATTATTTATGTTTTAGACTGTTAATACTTTAACACATTCACTGCCCAGCACCCGGCTCCCGAGTCGACGATAATTCGTCGTGTGCCCACAACTCGGCTCCCGAGTCGTGCATATAGATAGCTATTGTTGACATGGCAGTGAATGTGTTAACGAAGACCAACAATATACTTAGTTATAAAAACTTTGATCAAAGCAAACGTTTCGCCAAACATACGGGAAGGCGGGCGCAAGCCGCGCTGCCGAACATGACTCGGATGATTCGACTTCCTGTACACTGCACGTACGATTTGCTGGGCGCGGTGGCGAGGGACTCGGGCACTCGTGCGGACGCGCCGGGCACGCGGCGGAGCACCGCCACCAGCCGACTGCTGCGCTCGTCAAACGAACCGTTCATGTAACTACTGCAGGTAACCTGCAATTGTGTTACGATCGGCGAGTAACGAGCGACATTACCGAATGGATCGATGAGCGGCATCATAGTTCGGGAGCTCACTGCGGCTCCTGTTCAAACAAACATTTTCCTCTCTGGGAGATTTAAAAGATAGGATCGCATTAACCGGCGAGTATAAACGAGGTGCGGGCCGGCCGGGTCGGTTTCTATTTAAAGTGGGGTCAGTGCGTCCGCCATCGCTCACGGGACGCGCAGTAAATCGCGCGCGTGAATTACTGCGCCGCGCACCATCCCGCGTCCCGCGTCCCGGAGTACCGCGGCCTGTCCCCGGGGACTGCCTCTACTGCGCTACTCCATAAATCGTCCCCATTTGGCTAACCCGCGAATCAAAGAAAGGTAATTCACAATGTTTAAATCCAATTTGAAAGAAGCGAGGGCGGCCGCCCCATCGCACTTTCAATATTATTGTAATGTAACAAGCTATTAATGTACCGCCACCCGGCCACCCGGCGCTGGATATCAAAGAAATAGCTTAACGCGACGATTGGGGTTGCGCTCGCCTCAAACGCTGAATAAAGTAGAGGTGGGTTCAGAGCAAAATTGTAATGATATGCATCGATAGCAAATTGTGTGGCGCTTGCCATTACGCGTCGAGGCACAGGGCGCCTGGCACGCCTCACGCGCCCCTACGTCCTGTGGCGCTACTAGTGCAGAGGGACGTAGTCTAGCCGACGACTGAAACCATAGACCTGTCTCGCAGAACAGACGACAGCGAGTGATTACTGATACAAATATGGCGGTAATGAGGAGTGGCGGTTACGCTCGCTAATGCAAGCGATATTAAAATGCAAATATTAGTTAATGGACAAGCAGCGAGTTTCACTCAGGTGGCATCAATCACGGAGCGTAATAGCGACTGAAAAACTGTACGCGACGGTAATGGCGGCCGAACTGAACACAAGGCTGCGCGGACGCATACATGCAGCTATTTATTAAGGCCTGCTAAGAATGACCGCAAGCGACGGCTGCAGCCGCTGGATGCGGGCAGCGCAGGACCCGTCATTGTGGCTATCTTCAGGGTAACATGGCCTAAAATGATGATGACGCTGATGAAGCGACAGTGCAGCAGTCTGTTGTCCAGGACGCTCAGTGCACCGCGGTGTTGCTAGGAGCAGGCCTGCTGTATGATCTTGTACAGAGCATACATTAGCCTCTCGCGCGCGACATACGTGCTACGTACGCGCATCGTGCGGTTTCTAAGAAGCAGCAGTTCGGAGCGCATCAATATGCGCGCATTCATAATGATCACGCGAAAGTGCGTTTGATTCGGCAACCAGCAGTTGAGGCGAAATCGCTGACTTAAGTGTTAATTATAGCTCCATATTATGTTGTGATTGATAATAACATGAGAACAGTGACTTTACTAACGTTACAAGGGGGCAGTCATTCGGCCGCTAACTATCCTCACAGAGATAATTAGCTGGCAGTACCTACTTGTTGCTCATCACCACGCCACGACTCAATCCTTCTGCTAATGGGTCTTAGTCTCGAGCTAGTGCTTGCGACAGAAATTATATTTGTCTATACATCCCTGTCTCTTTAAAAAAAAAACCTGGAGTAAAGTTACGATTAATGTAACTGTCGCATTTTTTGAGGTCTAACTTTATAATATAGTTTAACCGAAGTTGATACATACTATATGATTAACACTGAGTTCTGAGTAATAACTACAGTAGAAGACAGACAGACATGCACGCGATGACTGACAATACCGACTACGAAACAGATGAGTGTCCACAATCAGTGGTTCATGAATGGTGCGTGACGTCACGGATCGATGTCGTCACAATAAGTCGCATGTATCGGAGGATAACGCGCGGGTCGATGACCGCGGCCGGTTAATTGCGCTCCCCCCCCCCGGGTGCTCCGTGCCGCGCGCCCCCGCGCGCCCCCGCCCGCCCCCGCGCTCGCCCGGCGGCCGACAGATGAGACCTTCGTGTTAAGAACAACATTTGGCCCACATCGGCGGCTGGCCCACTTCGGCATCGATCCGCCTCACAAGTTCACACACGTCACTGATAACACGTTACTGCACGATACTACAGCTGTACGCCGTGTACGTCGTGTACCTCGTGTGCACCGAGCACACGACGCACCAGCACGCGTCCTACCACCACCGAGCACACGGACAAGTGTTTGTTACACGTTGTAGTGCTCAATGTCAGACCGTCTCTTGGTAGCAGGTGACCTGTCTACATCGCCACGAGGAAAGCCTCAAATGCACCCTTGCATCGAATGTTGGTGTTGTCTTGTGATCATTGTGTGCTTGGAGTTTTAAAATGGTTAAGTCACAAATCGTCCTTTCAGACGGAACGAAACAGTATATTACAACGTCACAATTTTCAGTAATTCCATCAATAATAACTGCGTGATGACATTATTCTCTCATTCAAAATATGGGACAAAGTAATACAAACAGTGAAGAGTTGATTAACATGCTGTAATCCGAAGTGGGTAAGGTTGTGAGGCGCCGCGCCGCTAATGAATATGTAAAGTGCGCTTTGTTTAAACGGAAACTGAACATAACTCGTCGTAACTCGCGCCACTTACTAATGCTATCTGTAGCTCATACGAGTCAACTTAATCTGTGGACGCGGCCACTGAGCAGTCTGACTCGTGACGGACAGAAGGTCCACGTCTACACTTGGTAGGAGCCGGCCGAGAGCAAGAAGGACTCGCACTGCTGGGGTACCGAACGACGCTGCTCTACCGGAATTTGTGTGTTACGTTTTGCGAAATAAATGCATTCAGATTCAGCTAAGGTTTTTTATGAGAAATATGAATACTGCATCTATAGCTAAATAACTTAAGCACTTATAACAGTTTTAATTATTAAATTTTAATTAAGTATTTTAATTATTAAAAGTTGTAACTTTACAAACTTAGAACATGTCACAAGGAACCGTTTCTTATTTCATTTTGAGCTTTAGCTTTAGGAGCACGGCTTCACTAAACATTATGAAAAAAATTCTCTAGAACGATACGCACACGATGACGGTGACGTATTGGTCTTTGTTAACTAGCGATAATTTGTGTCTGCTTTAGGGGAAAATTCTACAAAGTTTTAGGTACGAGTAGTGTTTCTGACGTGGCCGGTGGCGCGGCGGTTACGACGTTCGGAAGTGTGCCCGGGTGGCGCGCGCTTTACACTTTAAGCTAAGTTATGACAGCGCCTCACTTTGTGCTCACTTTATAACGTCGTAAAACAACAATTAGGCGTCATCGTGCCACCGTCGATGCGTTCTGTGCTTTGTAGCGTGTGTCGTATGCATCGGCTGCGCAGGCGCCGCTCCACCGCGCAAACTTAACGAACAGATAACTACCTAATTACATTTTAAGTGCATCTATGGACTAAGTCAGCGTGCTGACCATTGACGTCGCTGCCAGAGGTAAACGTGCCTACAGCAGCGTGTGGAGCCTGAGCAGCCCAGCCCGCCGGCGTCAGTGATCCTAAGCCGCATAGGCAGGGGTGCCTACTTTTTGTCTGACATAAATATTCGTTTTTGTGGGACAGAACAGGCTAACAAAAAAAAAAAAAACTTTTTAAAATGATTACCCGAAAAAATATAGTAGATAGCGAAAAGATGAAAAAATCATAGCAGGTAGGTAAAAAGGGAACAAATAACAATAATAATTCCTTTATTTCAGGCAGCTGAGGCCCATACATGACTATACATAATTACATGAACAAAGTGAACGTATTGTCAACTAGACATACCAGAATGAAGTTCAGAAATACATTTGTAAACGAATATTATTGCCTTGAGTTTGATGCCTTTAAAATAGGTAAGTATAGATATATACTTTTTTCAGCAATATAGTAGTCGGGTCCCTGATATAATAATAGGAGGATACTAAATTATTGTACTATCCTATCTATACTATCCCTACTACTGTAGGTGAGAGCGAGCCTAAGAACACAGCCAGCGACAAGCGCAGCTCACTTTATACTACATTCAATATGATAATGATATATTTATTTGCAAGAATTTGGGTAGCTAATATAAGTTCTTAACATCTAAGATTCACTACATTAAATCAATCAATCAATAACACTATATCAATCTTACTATCATAATTATTATAAAAGCGAGTCTCCGCGAACGGTCTTCTACTAAAATATGTATTTATTTAACAATAATTAAGGTTTAATTACTGACATCAAAGTTAAACGCTTTGCCTGAATAAAAGACATCAACGATATTTATTAAATTCATTTTAAAGAACAGAATTGTAAAATTATAAAACATATGCGACTAGCGTTAGCGTGCGTCAACTATCGTTTAAATAATAAACTGAACGTAATACTACCAAGGTCCGAACAGTCAACTCGCCGCTACTGGCTCGCTCACCTGTGAACTGGGTGTTTTGATTGTTGCCAATAACTGAGCTAGAAGTCGGCGCGACGATATAAATTAACGCGCAATACAGGTGGCTGTCGCGGCGACCGACGTGATCGTTGTTTTAATATCATACACATTAGGCACTCATACATTTAGAAATAGTGTGTGCACTGGGCACTGGGCAGGGGACACTGTGCGGACAGTGCGCGCGCCACGTCCACGTCCTTCGATAATAACATACAAATATTATGCATCAATAAAAGTATAACAATTGTCTCGAAACATTCCCGTATTAAATAAAAGCGGCGAGGAAACAGTGTGTGTTTACATAATCATCGCATGTTGCACTCAGATTTATAATAAAGATAATTATGTATTTCGTGTTTTTAAAATAATTGCATGATTATTTTAAAGAATATATTATTACAATAACTTGGTCGCGTCATTCTAATTACTAGCTGGTTGTTAACTGGTGCACTGCGCCGCCCCCCGCACCCCGCACCCCGCGCACTCCGCTCGTTCATTTTAAGATTTTAATTGTATTAATCAACATACATCAATTAATATTTAAAGTCGATTTGCCAGTATTCTTGCACCTGCAGCTAAGTAGGTAGACCTGGCGTGTGACCGCGTCTTTAGAGATTTACATATACACTAAACAAAAACATTCATGTAAAAAAATTCTAATAAATTGGATTAAACCACTTCTTTATGATGATATTGAGGCTCTGTTGCAACACATAAATTGACTCATTCACTACTCTCAACACAAACATACACACACACATACGCAAACAAACATACACACACACACATACACAACCAAACATACACACACAGACATACATACACACACATACAAACAAACACATTTATTTTGTATTCTTGATTTCTTTAATATTTTATATTTGTTTTTACTAGATGTGAAAGAGCGGATCCTCCTAACACAGGCATTTTTTGCTTACAAGGGGGCTCCAATCACTAACGTGTTTGTAAAATTGTGATTATGAAATATAAATTTTTTTTTTTTTTTTTTTTTTTCCCAAAATACCGTCAGGCGTATCCAAGGGAACAACGAGAAGAAATACGATGAAAATAACCGGATTCATGAGATTACTCGGCCTTATTGACAACGTTTTTCTATTCTGGACCAGTTGTATTCAATTTCTATTCAGAGATAAAAAAATCACAGCGCAAAAGTCTTGTGAAGGTGCAAAAGTATAGAAAATGTGAATTCGGATCCACACACAGCCCATAAGGCTGCGGTAATACAAACATTACCGGCTCTGCGGCGCGCGACACGGATGTGACGCGGATTTCACTAAACCCTGAAGCTGCGACCGTCTGCCGTCACACCTCACAAAAAGTCTTGACTCTATACAAGGTGCCGTTGTGCTTGTTAGTTAAATTTCAGGAGGCTGTCATTCTTTAAACAGTTTAATCAAACAAAATTACGACAATAATGAATAAAATACTTATTTTTTAGTTATTTATGTTTTACAGTATTTCAGAATAGACCTCTTTAAAAAAACAGAATTACCCTGTTGCGTATGCGGTAGGCGGTATCTATAGAGCGACTATTTCACTGTGTGCGTGCGGTTCATCGCCCGCGCCTGCCGGAATCCAGCGGCAAGATGGCAAGTTCGAATTCGAAAATCACATTAATAAATTTATTTACTTTATTATTGATTCATGTCGAGCATTGCTGGCACAGTTACCTCCTTGAATTTGACGAGGATGCAAAACTGCACCATGTATAAATAAATAAAAGTATTAATTTGAAATGGGAGTGACGATCGGCACGTGCGGCTAGAGAGGGAGAGCCTCACTCGCCGGACACCAGCGGAGCCAGCACCGACAGTTCGCGCGGTTCATGGAGACAGATGCGGTGCTCGGAGCTAGCCAACTAACTTTTAGTTTTCTTACAATAATGAGTACAATGACTTCTTTTAGATTATCATGATCACCTCGTATTTGATCTGAAACGTGCCGTGGTTATTATTCTCGTGGAATACCAACATTGTAAGGCGTCATCCCTTACAAATTACAAAACTGTTATTACAATGATGGGCTTTCATCTGATTGCCATTGTTTAGTGTACTTATTACTATAATACAAAGATCAATATTGTCGTGCGTTAGTCCTGCATAAACTCGAAAACGGGTAATAGAAAAATCACAAAGGATTTGCTTTAAGATTTACTTAGGTCTACGTAAGCGAAGCCACGGACATTGCAAGTTGTTTTTGAAAAGATGCGACATTATTGAACTGCGGGTAGGTACCCAAAAAAGGCCACAAAAATTTTAAAAAGTCAAATCGGAAAACATTTCAGAAATATTTTCGGGACTTGGTTTTTGATTGTGTTAACGAACATTGCACTCGGCTACTACCCACCGAGCCGGCCCGTAGGCTGGCCGGCCCGAGCTGAGCGGAGCTAAAAGGATTATTGATGACGCGTCGTCCCGGTGACTATTATCGGTACTTTCCTAATACAGTAGCAAGTACTTACCTACATAATCGCCTAGAAAATACGTTAAAGTAATCGTAAGTGTGTTTAATGTATATTGCAGGAGGAGTCAGAGCACTGATATAGTCATTACAACGCTTGCAAATGTGACATGTACAGTCGGACAAGCCATTTGGTACACAGGCAGCTCACTTGCTACTACTTTTAAATAATAATTGTAAATCTATTGTAATGTTATTATTATTTTAATTTTAATTTAATGTAATTTTTTTTTATTGTTAAACCATTGTTATTTTAATTTATTTATAACTTAACTTTGTTTTTGATGTGAATCCATTTAATTTATAATCTATATTGTCTCTGATGCTTTATTTTTAAGGAATTATTGACCTTTTAGTAATAATGTTGTGCATGCCTTTAAGTGATGTATGACACAGTTTTGAAAATTTGCAATTACTAGCTGTTGTATTTGTAAATATGTCGTTGGTGTGCCTTGCATAAATAAATAAATAAATAAACATTGTTTGTCAATTCTTGTTAAATCTCTTAATAGGTTTCAAAATTATTAGACACCACAAGCTTAAAAATGAACACAAAATAACAACAATAACAAACTCCCAAATTGTATTTAAAAAAAAACATCTTTAATTTTTTTTTGACATAACATCACGCCTGTAACGCCCGAAGGGTTAGGGAGAGGTGCGCCCATTAGTACACCCACATTTGCCAGATATCGTTTAAGTCCCATATAATTCGGCGAGCCTATTGCCTTCAACCCGCCACCAATTTGCCCGACCTGGGAATCGAATCCAAGGCCTCATGCTCAGCAGTCGCACTTTGCGACCACTGGACCAACGGGCAGACTAATAAAATAAATATTTTTAAATATAACAGCAAAGACAATTTGTTATTATAAAACCACCCTGGCTCTAGTACAATATAAGTACCAATAGAGTCTATAAGTCTAATTCTAACATCTAAAATTGTAGTTTTTCTAAAAGTTTTGTTTTTAATGTGATTTAGATCAAATGTCTGTTACATAAAGAATTATTACAGTATTCTTGTTATAACGAATAAACGTTTCGTTATTCATTTGCAAGAATAAAGAAGAATAATAAGAACATGTAGTTCTGTACTATAGGTGCATATTGTCATCAGGCGTCACACTATTTGTTTGTCCGTCTTAAATGTGGTTTATGTGATGTGTCTAGAGGTTTTGTGTACCATCAGCTGGTTATAATGCTTGAGGTGTTGACGTTAATTAAAGGCACGTCATGTTTTGGAAACTTTGTTAACGTCATTTATATATTCAACGTTTTGGTCGTGCAAACGTTAAATCAAGCCCTATTACTCAAGCAATGAATTTCTAAATGACCGATTTATGGACTAAAACTCATATTATATTACTATTTTTACCCGACTATGGCAGTCAAAAGGAGGGTTATGATTATATTAGTCTATGTACCTATGTACGTTCATCTGTGTGAGCGTATCTCCTATACTGTTTGTCATATATTTCACAAATGAGGTATCTTTGGAAGCGTCAAGATTCTGCTGGTTATAGAGTGCATGGCGTCACACAAAAAGGCGGCTTACAGCGCACATAATAACACATAATAAAAAAATAAAATTAAAGTAATGATATTATTATAATGTTTGGTGTGTAATGAAACATCTTAACACATCAACACTATAAAGAAGTTACAGCTCAAAGTAATTAAAAAAATGAAGTTAAAATTCTAAAACCCGACTACGACTGAACGACCACCAAAAAGCTATAAACAAGACTTTAAGTTGCTACATTTACGTGTTATATTATTATAAATTACGTTCTATTTAAACATAACAACAATTATTATTAGACACTACAATTTTTTTTTAATTCGTATGCACACGGCCTTTGTGTGATGTACCGACCTATGAAATAATATCACTAATGACGTTGACACGGGCGGCCTAGCTTTTATGAACATAATTTATTGTTGTTAATGGCGCGCCTCAAAGAGATGTCAGCAAACAATTGAAGGGGCCACTAAGGGCCGATGCCTGCCGGGGCTGCGGGTTGTTCGAAAGAGATACCGCGCCCCCGGAACGCAAAGGGCACAAGAAGGAACATGGATGGGTTTTAGTCAGTAAAAGTCTGACACTCCCTCCCGCCCCGCCCAGGGCGGGGGAAGTCATTTGATGATTTCCCATCGGTAAAAAAAAAAAAAAAAAAAAAGTTGCTACATTTACGTGTTATATTATTATAAATTACGTTCTATTTAAACATAACAACAATTATTATTAGACACTACAATTTTTTTTTAATTCGTATGCACACGGCCTTTGTGTGATGTACCGACCTATGAAATAATATCACTAATGACGTTGACACGGGCGGCCTAGCTTTTATGAACATAATTTATTGTTGTTAATGATTATGAATTAAAATTGTTTGATTATAATTATTATAATGAACATAAGACTCATTTGACTACTGATTGAATAGTCAACTGTATGCGTGAAAGCAGTTTGTATTGTATCATGGCAACGGACTGAGAGTGAGTTGTTCACGTGTCACCAACAACACATGAGTGTTGAATGAGATCCCCCATCGATATCAGCGATTTATTGTTATATTAATTGTTTTTAGACAACAAAGATAAAGCTGAGCTGATGCTTGTATACAACAGCATGAATTAATCAGCATTTGTTCTACGTTTGGTAATCAATCGATTAGCGGATTAACTCGTATGAGAGTGTGGACTACGAGGACCAACACGTCACCGGTGACATGCGCCGGTGAGTGGTGACGCGCGCCTCCGTGCGACACGACACGTGCGATTTCATTACATTACAGTTAGCAAAATGCTAGCTTCAGCTATATTACATTTTGAACTGTTTTTATTCATGTTACCACTATTATAAATACGAAAATTTGAAGGCCCATTCATTAAAACTGTGTTAGTTACTCAATCACGCCATAACGGCTGAATAGATCTGGATGAAATCTGGCACAGAGATATAAATAATTATAATCTTAAATAGCACATAGAAATTTGAATCCCGGAAAAATGTACCGTTAGATAAAATTTATGAACTTGAATGCAGACTAAGCTACAGAAGCTAGTAGTACATATTGTACTTTAGATCTCTTTTAACATGCACGACATGTTACTTTGTGGACATGACGTTACATGATGTCTACTAAATCTGTAGCAGTTCTTCTCCATAGAGAGCTACAGTGCGGAACAAGCAACCAGTTTCATCTTACTGACTCTTTGACAGTTATAAAATGCCCGTAAATGGTTTATTTGAAATAAACGATATGATTTGATAGTATCGGCTAGGCTGGACGGTTGCCGTTTTCCTTTAAATTTAGACACTAACGGCAGAAAATAAATGGGTTGGTTGCTTGAATTCAATTAACAAATTATAACAATTGTCCGTCCTCATAGTAATATTTGTGAGCCCAAAGTATCCAAAACAAACTGGAGTGATGATTAGTATTCGTGGGGCTTCGAGCGAAAGCGAAAGGACAGAACCCAATCAAATGTGATCGTTATAGCGAAAACACAGTGTTTGTGACGGCGGGTAATTCGGGCGACAGGTGCGCGCGTTGCGTGCGCCGTGCCAAAGTTCAGCGCGCTCCCATGCGCGCGCGCTGCTCGCTGTGCTCCGCTCGCTCCGCTCGGCGACGCGGCCGACACGTATTATTACACTCGTAAACAACGCGTGACTCCATCACCCGCTAATTCACTTACGTAGATGACATTATTACAACCGAATTACACCTCGCAGCGAGTCCGCGCGCATTTTACATCGATTACATTACGGTGATTTGATGCCGTTTCGATCGTAATTTTAATATAATTCGTGGGGAGTGATACAAACGCCATTAGTGTATTGTCTAGCGGGCGAGCACAGATGAAGAAATTTGTGATGATTGGCGTCGCTGGTGATTTGCTGTAATACCTTACGTTCTGTAGTAGTTTCGAGAAACTGTGCGCGCATGGTGTGACCGTAAGATGTAGTCCATGTAATCGCAAACCCTATCAGCGGATGATTTGCTAATATAATGTCATTACGATAAAGGCGATTATCAGCAGCGAGCGAGCAGGGCGCGCCCAGCGCCCGCCGCCGGCGCGGGCGCGAGGGCGCGGGCGCTGTTGACTCATTACTATCTAATGCTAAACAAATCAGTTTATACAGGCGGACGACACGAGACGGAATCAAAAGCAGGTGAAGTACCGGGCGGTAGGAGCGGCGCGGACCGGAGCGGACCGGAGCGGAGCGGTGCAGACGGCGAGGTGACAAAAGGCTCGCATAAAGAGAGTTAATATTATTTGCGGAGGGAGTGCAGGCTCCCGGGGGACAACCCTTGCCTGACCCCGCTAAATCACAATACGCCACCTGACCCCTACATAAGTTTCGATAAGGGATTATTGTCGTATTACTTGCTCGCAGTTATTTATACGAGATGTGCACCTCAACGCCGCCGCCACCCGACACCGTCCTAACTGTTTGTTTGGGCTCTCTTTGAACATCCCCAGAGCAGTTGTAATGTATTATCACCGTGCGTCCAAGGAATGCCGATTGTTGCAATAAAGTGTCTATAAGTAATTGTTTTCATAAGAAATAATTAAAATGGCAAGCACGAAGATTACTTAGCTTCTAATCACAACATAAATTATTTAAATAATAACCTAATTAGATAGGCGATGTCATTAGTTTTCTTTTCTATAATTAATTAGGATTAGTTTCGACTTGAGTTATCTACATCATCAACATTATAGACTTATTGTTTTCGGTAGATATTGTTTTGCGTGGTAACTTCAATTAGTGCATTTTATGGCAAAATAATGATCAAGGTGAAATAACTGACGGACCAGAAAAAAGGAAATGCACTGAGAAACTAATAAATAAACAGCAAGAGAAGTGAAGCAGAAGTAGCACGAAGCATCATCATCAAGTAATCTCTCATTTCTTTTAAATATTATATTTGAAAAAAAAAAACTAATTCACTAACTAAAAATGCTAATGTTGCTTAAAACAAATAAATATAGAACAGCCACTCAAGCCTAAATTGCAAATGTGACGTCTGAAACACACTACAACGCTTGTAGTAGAGATTTAGTGCCTAGGGCGTTGTTTTCCTTGTGTTGTTCTGGTGGTCAACAACATACGACGGTCGAATGTGTTATCACAATATTAATGTTGTTATTGGTGTAGGTATGTGAAATATCAGTGCATTAAAAATAAAGCTTACCATAGACATCGTTGTAACTTTCCTGTGCGTACGGAATTAACGTTTGCAAATGTACGAACATCACTAATCACTAAATATTATTCTGAGAAGGATTAATTTGGCAGTGGGGGGTTCCGTACATGCGAGTGCACGAAGTTAAACAACATTAGTTTCGATCGACCGACAAACACTAATGACTTCTTATTCAAACGTTAAACGACTAGTATCGCACTCAACAGTTGCGTACGCGCATTACAAAATGCGCCTATCGCGCGTTAGGCTCAAAGTGAACGGGTTGCAATAGTTGGCAGAGGTTTGGCATCGGTTCCATTCGTATAGCGAGCACGAGTCCCGGGTCACAACAATGTGCCCCCGACGTGACCCCCGAGACCCGCTCACGTGGCTCGCACCGCGCTGCAAGGGCTCAACAATTAAACGCCTGACTTTATGAATGGGAGCCGTGACACAATGGCTGACGGACTGTTGGGGAGCACTGTTTGTTTACCCTCCGGTGGTCGCGGACACACTACACACTGGGGCACTACTGGTCGCTGGTCGCGGGCTGGTCTACTGACCGTGTCGCTGCTGGTCGCTGGCAGGCCGCGGGTGCGGCGGCGGCCAGGCAGGCAGCTCGCGCAGGCGCATGGAGCAGTCGAGCGGCTGGTCGCGCAGGGCCAGCGCGGGCATGGCGCGGCCGCGGCCGCCGGTCCTGGGTCGCGCCGTCTCTTCGATGCGAGCGTCCGCCCACCGAGCGCGTCCGTGAGACACTGCCGTGCGAGCGCCGCTTTTTTCCGACGGTTTTTTTCGCGGGGGCGGGGCGAGGCGGCCGGCCAATGGCGGCTCGGCCCCCCCGCCCGCCGGCCGCCTCCCCCGCGTCTCTACTCTTATTTACGTGCCGTATATTAAAAGGGTTTTCCGCGTGCCGTTATGGATTTTCCTCGGCGTCGTATGTAAAGCGGGCGCGGGCGTCGGTCGGCCGGCGTCCCGCGCTCAGGAATGTCGCCCGGCTCACAATCTTCATCCACGACAAAAACTCGCTTCAGCCGTCCATTCATTTCGTCGGCGGCTCCAGTTTTTGTCATGTTTAAGTTTTGGGTTTCTCAAGGTTCACTGATTTAAATTAGGAGGCACGACCGGCGCGCCACCCAGCGCGTCAGTGCTGAGCCGTCGCCGAGTCTGACGGCGTCGGGGAGTCGTGTCTAGGTGGAGTACGGCGGCGTGGAGGTAGGTAATGAGTGGTAGTTGTTACGTCACGCGGCGGGGTCACTGACCGCGGGTCAGACGAAGCCTGAACTTGAACCTCTCGCTCGCTAATTAACATGTCACACCATGCGACATGCTGCAGGAGCGCGACGGCGTCTGCGCTCCCAGGTGTCAACACGGCGGGCGCGCGGTCGTGAGCTCGGTCCATCAACAATAGACCAGCCTCAGCACTACCTGTAGATCATGACATGATAGGTGGCTAATAATGTCTACCTTCACTTCTCTGCTCCCCTAATGAACAAAGTGTGGACGTACTTTACACTATTATGTATGTTAAACATTAGTTGCTGGTATCGGATAACATTACCTATAGTTTATTATAATAATAATCACCCATTATTAATAACTTCATATCCAATTCTCAAGATATTGAGGACCAATATACTTAAATATGTTTAAGATAATCAAAAAATTAACATTATAACTTTAATTTGTTAACTAAAGGAATCTGATTATTTAGTCAACTTTTATACAAAGAACAAATCAATACTAGTTCATAGAGTTCGTTCAAGGAACTAATTGAAATAAATTATTTGACTTTGTTAAGATCTGTACAATGCGCAGTCACCTGTGTGATGTCACGTATGTGTCGCCGACTGCTGGCTCTAGTGGAGCCGGCGCGGCTCTGTCATATAAATGAATTCGTTACATCATTAGCTATAATATAATTACCATCTTGTAACTGCGTCCACTTTAAATCGATTCATTTTAATAACTGATTTTAAATAATCATCGAGAGTAGTGGAAATAATTGAGGAGGCTGGAGGCCTCTGTCCAAGAGTGAGACTGTCCAGGCCAGCAGAAAATAGCCATGTACTTGATACTCTACTCTCATTACATATTACCCACGAACAGTTGAATACGTTTGTAAACTAATGTGTGTAAAGAACGGCTTTAGAAAAGTCAAATTAATGATCTGACGATAACTGTGCGCCTAGTAGTTGATCCGATGAGGGTTAACGAGCCGTATTACACGAATCAGTTGGAAGGTATCATTGTTAACTTTATATACCAAAACTATATCTATGTTATTATATTACAATTACTAAAATAATTTCAAAGGAACATTTACAACACTCTTAGAGATCTGTTGGTCGTATAACACTAACTACTTGAACCAGGAGGTTTCTACAATTACAAAGTGGAGAGTATTTCTTTAGTTTAATCAGTAGGGGAATTCAAAATTTTATTGATAGTAGAAAGTTGTTCAGTAGGAGGTATCTACTTCAGCTTAACGTTGTGAAATACGAGCAATCGTAAGCTCATTGCGTCGAAGATACTTTACAATACAATCTGTTGTACATATTATACATGTTTTACGACTACTGAAGCAACTACTAGTCTTGTATTGGTGTGACGTGAACAAGTGCACCTGTCCTACGGCACCTACAACCAAATTAGCAAAATGTTTAACAGAATTGGAACGTTGGACCTCCGGCTCCGTGAGGCGACAGCTCAGCGAGCGCTGCGCCCGCGGTAGCGTACACACAGAGACCAGCGTTCGTTAAATCAGCCTTATAGTACACGTACAACGTTGGGAAAGACAAAAACATACTGATATATCTAAACAGCGTAATTTTAAATAAATACGTAAATTCTTCACAATACTTAGCATCAGTGCACCGGTCACCCTCCACATCACTATTGCTATTGTTCTCATTGTGCTCGAGTGGCTGACCCTCGGCTCGTGCTGAGCGCCCCGTGCGCCCCGTGACCCACCAAGTAATAAGGTTTGGAGTAGACCAACTCCTTACAACCGTTACACACATCTTAAATACTCGCTACGTTCGATGTTTTTTGTTCAGACTAACGATACTTCTGCAACCGATATTGTACTGTGTGGCGTTCGTTTGTCACAACACTGAGATGTGGGTCAAAGTGACGTCATCTCGCTGACATCTGCCGCCCCCGCACCTGGACCATGTCGACCCTAACCCCTCCGCCCCGCGCCCCCCGCGCGCCCCGCACTCCACACGCACACAGCGCATGCAGATTTATGTCCCAAAATGCAAAAGTCCACGGATAAGCAAAGACAGTAGATATCACTTAATGAATGTGGTAAACGTGGTCCTCGTAAGACGTACCTACAATTCTACTGTAATACTATAGGAGAACCTGACTGACTCACGGAAACTACTGGAACTAGAAACGAGAAATTGTATACAAGGCCTCTTTTAATGTTGTATTATAAGCCAGTATGAAGAAAGGATTTTTGGAAAAGCAGTTCCTAAAGGGGTGAGAAAGAGGTAGTTCGACTGTGAAATCTTAAATATGTGAAAATTTATTTCTTCAATTAATCAACTTGAAACTTGGCACGAACGCGAACCTAAGTCAATATTAAAGATGGACGGTTTTGGTATTTTAACTACTTACCCCTTAAAGGAGGCCTAAGGAGTGTTCAGTTTATTAGAGAAGTAGCAAGTCTACGCGGACGAAGTCGCGGGCCAACTGCTAGTATCTAATAAAAAAAGCTAGGTAACAACTGTGTGTTGTCATTTTGGAGCAGAAGCGAGCGAAGTGAAACGCGAGCCTTCTCCAAAGAAAGAAAGTAAATAGCGTAGTGCTTCAACAGCTAAACATCAGTCAATAAGTTAAAATACCGAAATACTGCAAATCTATTGTCAAGTGTAATGGTAACAAAAAGTTGGGTGGTAGTGCGCGCACACAAAAGGCTGTTGTTACGGTACCAGAACAAGCTCAGCCGACAGCTCGTAAAAAAGTCCCAATCATAATTATTATTGTCGACGGTAAAACTGTTTTTGTCAAAATGCGACGCAACTGTTAGTTTTTTGTTAGTAAAAAACCTTTTAAATGTTTATTGTATTTATCGAAATGCTTATTTCTTTTGTATCTAGCATTAAACTATTACTGTACTATCAATGCTGTTATAATTGGTTTCGTAGCCTTTCTATTTGCGCTAGTTTAGATAGTCAATCTAATCCTCAAACACCGGAACTACAGCTGGGAGATAATGATCGTCATTTAATATTTCGTTGCCATTGCTAATTAATCAAGATAATGTTAGCGTGTAGCTATACCTCACTACAGTAATGCCACAGCTGATAGTGTTGGACACTATCTGATACGCGTTGTTATCATCTCTATTCAACGTATATTATTAGTGAATAACATTACAAGCCTAAAGCGACTCTCACTTGATATTGAATTCGTAATCTCAAGTTCGTAAGTTCAGTTTTCTAAAGCCTTACGACAATTGTACAACCGCAAAACAATCATAGTATCAGACATAAACGTGCGCTTCTAGCACCTCTATCATACGTCTAAGCCAATGTGACACACAGCGGGACTGTGCCGACCCTTACACAAGATGTTAATCTCGTGCCGTAGTGTGGAGCGCTCACCGGGCTCACCGGCCGCCGACTCCATCAATCCGTCCCTCAAGGTGTAGACCATACCAGCTGGAGTTTAGAAGAGTGGACGAGTGCCAGCGTACCGGTGTCCGGCGATACGGTAATGCTATGATGAAATCACAACGACATGCGGGATTGTGAGAGGTAACGTGCCAACATGTGACAGGCGAGGACATTTTAGAATAATTGAATGACAACAATTGTGTGTAAGTATGTCAGGAGAAACAGATAGTGAGGGAGACGTGTGTGAGACACGTTACTACAGAACAGCACACCAGCTCGAGGTTGAGGTCTCTGTTAAATAAGTTCTGTTTCTTAGTATTAAAATAATACACAATTACAGCTAAGAGCCTCGGCCATCTAAAGTTTAGATGGCCGAGGCTGTTTAGATTTTAAACAGAGGCTAGATCAGACACGGGCCACATAGTTAGGAGGTTTCTCTCTTCGGAGTCCTGACCGCCGGTAGCTTGGGCCCCTTTTTCCGTCACCAGTAGGCCATTAATTCCTATATTTTTAAATGTTTGAATTTTTATACCTATGAATATTTAAAAATGTAATTAAGTGTATTTATTATTATTTATTTAGGAAATAATAATAATAAAGACTGAACGGGTTCACTCAAGTATGTTAGTAAACATAATTACAGAATACCTAAACAACAATTACCGTAAAACAACAATGAGATACTCACAATAGTTTACTCTGCATCAAATAATAGTTCACAATTTGAAAGCCAATTTGTTAACATGGTACTTAAAAGCAGGACTCCCTCTCTTCACCGCTACCCTTGGACCGTGAGACCCCTACAGACCTGACAGCACACAATACTAAGACCCCCGCAGACCCGACGCATGTCACAACACACAATTTGAAGGGACACTTATCTTTACATTACCCTTTCTGTATCAAGTCGTTGACTGTTACAATAAATCCTTACAACGCCGCTCACAAGGTAAAGGGTATTTAGTTAACTCCACGGACGCTCCTCTGCAAGTGTTAAGAGATGGTGGCGATTGGAATCGTCTGCTGTTGACCAATAGTGCTAGAGAAACATTCGGAACTTAAAAATTGGAATGCATTTTGCTGAGGAAGACAATGTTATACTGAATATTAAATTTCAAAACTAATAACATACACGTACGCGCAAGTAGCGACGCTCCGCGAGCCCTGGTGCTAGGCCCTGGTGCTAGCCTCATGAACACTACTTATTGGGGAGGGTTAACACGTTTGTGGGCGACCGCCAGGTAAACGAGTTCGATTCCCAACCACTTGAGATTGAGCCGAGGTGTGCTTAGGGTTCAAGTTGAACCGTTGACATTTGTGAACCATAACGATGTAGTGCCTGGCGCTGGGCCAAGTTAGCCAGGCGGGCAGTAAGTAATGGCTACAGGCCACTGCTAACTACTGCCAGCTCTACGGCACACTCCACGGAGGAACTGGTATTAACGGAATTTATTTTTTTAATTGAGGATGGTGGTCAACCGGCCTGCTGTAACCCTTGAACAACGAAATGTCTGCTTTTTGTTTGTTACGAAATACGAAGTATTGCCACAGATTTCCGATTGACGGTACATAAGACGCCCTGCACGCCAAATGTAATTTATTCTATATTTACTAGCAAACCAGAGGTTGTACTGATGATAATGACTAAAGGTGAAAATAATCAAGCTTTACCTTTTTTCAATTAATAGCTTTCGGTGTTTATCTCGTAGCCATAGGAAGGCACCCTGGAACAGCACACTAGTGCACGCGGCCTCCGCTGCGTCGCGCGCCCTGCGATACTGTCGAGAGCGCCAGAACGCTTGAGCCCGCTGCCTGCCGGGTGTGCGGCTCACTAATATTAACTATTTTAGTATTTGACTAAACTACCCCTAATAAATCGTGTTTACCGACGTAATCAATGTTTTTATTTATTTATTTTCTGCCTTTTCCTTATGCGGCAGCTCTTTAGGGGATATGTTTACTTCGCCAACTAGCCGGGAGCGACACAGATAATATCGTTCGCAGAGCACTTGCGACGTCACTTGTCACGAGGTAACGACAGCACAACGTGACTCGTTCTTTGACTGTATAGAACCGGTGACATTGCAGTCTGGTAAAATTTGAATATCATAATCACTAGACAGGGAAACAACGGGCAGCCCGAACAGCGCGACATTGTCGACGAAATGAGATAGTCAACAATAGCGCTAGCGGATAGAAGCTCTTCATTACGTCGCTCAAAACTAGTTGTAAGCAGGTACCATGCCAGACCCCTTCCCCCCTGCACCACTCGCACCACACGGCGGCTACGCAACATGACAGTATGTTTAATTTCGACATCGCAATTTATTAAGTAGACATAATGAATAGAGTAGGTACGTTCGGTAACCACTACAGTTTATTGAAATATTCAGTTTAGAAACGATATAACTAGTGCACGTACCCACTCGCGTTTTTACACATGATAATAGCACCACATGCTCATGTAGCCACAAGTGTTGCCAGTTCATATAATTGATATACCGATTAACATTGATTCTGTTTATAATACAGGCTTGCTTCACGTTCCTGTTCCAATGTATAATATCCGTGAGGTGGCAGGTCCACAGCGTGTGGACATGACTGGTGGTCGTTGAATTTAATATCGGAATACAATTAAATCACTCAAAACCGTTAAATATTAATGATGCAATTAATTGTGAATTCAGTAATTATAAATATATTGATTACTTGTGGAGCATACAGCTCACGCAACAAAGCTCTAATGTTGAAAGTTTTAATTAATTACACCTCAATAACTGAATAAGTAACTGTTTATGAAACTTAACTTTCAAAGCAACAATTTGAGAATGGGATTGCTATTGAGAATGGGTTTTTACACAAACACTGACGTAGGTGTAAGTGGTGCATTGTGCAAGAGGTGTCAGGTGTTAGGCTAGCTAGGTGGCCTCCATTGCTGTGCCCCAGATCGAGATATGTTGTGACGGACCTCGCACGTGCGCCGCCATACTACTCAACGCCTACGTATCCTATTGCTATATACCGATGCGTAGAGTCTCATGAGAATAGCATGACAACGATTGGATGAGATACCGGCACAGGGTGCCACTTGCTGTACACATGTACCTGTGATGACGGAGGGCCTTCGCAGCGACTGCGGCGGGCAGGACGCCGACTGCAGCAGCCGCTGCAGCCGCGACGCCGGGTACACCAGCCACGACGTCGGCTCGCGTCGTCTCTGCAACAAACAACTCTGACCGTGAGGACTCGCTCACTACGGGCAGCCCGATTGACCGCGGCCCACTCGACTGTGATCATCTAAACTTTATTCTATTCAACGAACGTTTACGACAATTCTGACAAGCACAAATACTTACAATAAAAGCTGTGAAATTGGTGAACAAGGGCGACCAATGTAGCTATAGTTTAACATCCCTTACAATACCGCAATATTTTATTAAGCCTGCCCTCTCCAATAGCTAACAATTGTACCGTCTTCGATATAGCTTTTATTGTTGTTATAATCTCATAAATCAACCCAAACGTCTTCAGCCCCAACCTGTCACAGATTACAGTCACGTGGCCAAAAACGTGTCAATATGTGTGTGTCACATGGTGCGCGCGCGCAACCCTTCCGCACAGGTGGTGAGGAGACACAAAAACCCTTAGAAAAACACAAGGACACGCGTGCCGACACAAAAAACGAACAACCCTTTGTCCCCGGCGTCTATTGCACGTTTTTATGCGGCAATTATGTGGCTATCTAACGCCGACCCTCCTGCCGGTGCCGGAACTAATTAGCTGTTAGATTCCCACGGTGTTTTATTGTAAGCGCTGATCGTCTAATTCTATAACATAACACTGACGCTAACCCTTTTATTCACAAAGAGCAGACCGAGGCCGGCACGGCGCGGCGGCGGCTCCTAGATACATAATTAAACAGGCTTAAAGCGGTACATAGCGCGAGCCTTCCCTTCAGAGCAATCAAAATATAAGCAGTGTAAAGTACATAGCGGGCCGGGAGGCGTCGCGACGGAGGCGGTGCTCCGTCTCGCTCGGTAATGTATTCACGTTTCCCGAGCCGCTCATTTTTTATCGCAGTCGCGCGGCGCATTAGAATTTCCAGGCGAGAAAATCTCACGCACACCGCGGCCCGTCCCGTAGACCACTCTACTTACGACCTTGTGGCGCAACTGTATGGTGTAGAATGCTTTGGTTGGATGGTTGTATCTGTGTGCGGGGGGTGGACGGAGGATCGCGGGGAGGGGGCGGGAGGTTCGCTACATTGTAAATTCGCGCGGGGAAAATGCGGGCGGGTTGTGACGCGGCGCAGGGGAGGGGGGGCGCAGTGGGGGGCTCGTCGGTGGGGGGCGAAGGGGGGCGCGTGTGCGGCTCGATAAGGAGCGTCCTCCGCGTCTTCCGCCCGGCCGCCGCTCAACACCGGCGACGCTCAACCAGCCGCGCTCTATAGACATGGCAATGCCTGAGCCTCTGCCAGTGTCAACATTGACCCGGGGAGGCGCACATTTTTGATCACGTTGAGCACGGTTATACGAGCCAGTTGCATTATTAAATATCTTGTCAAATAATCAGTACGTATCTGAGGCAGCTCGTCCTTCAATTCTCATGCATATTACATTAACATTGTCACCAGCACCGGACATACGGAGACCTGACGAGCTACACAACGAGCTCAAACACAAGCAAAACACTATACAGTCAACTTTGACAAGTTTTCCAACAAAAATTGCGTTACGTTTTTGCATGACACCATCGATACTGTCCATTAATCATTCGGGTACAGATGCACAGAAGTGACCCCTCCAGTGGAGCGCGCTGGGCCATGCGCGTCCACTGCCTGGCCCACCACGATACGCAATCGACAGCGAACACTCTCGCGCTTGACCGCTCACACGACCTCCGGAAACTTCACTTATCTAAATACTCATACATAGTCAGATTTATAAGAAAATAGAAAAGCTATGACCATTTGCACATCCAGAGCGCAAAGTATCGAGTTGTAATAATATTCATCCGCGGGTATTCGTAAGTTTAGTCACCGACAGCGCGTATCGCTAACGTACTCTTGTATTCGCTACAAAGATAAATGTTGACCTAACCTTCAATGTATGTAATGTAAGGAGGCTGCGCAGTGAGGCTACTGTGACTAGAAAGCAGTTAATTGTACTATTAGTAGGTACTGTCCGAACATAAATAAGTAGTTAGCGTTCCTCGGCTGCTTCACAGTGACACCGTCTCCTACACTTTGTTTCAAACGAATCCATTTCATCAATGACATCCGACACTGCTTGTCATGCTGCCCACATCCCACAACGACGAAGTGATCAAGTAAACATTCTGTATATAACTACCTATTGTTATGTTTTTGTGTTGAACTTGAAAAACTGAAACGTAAAGTACTGCCTTCAAACCCTCGACATCATAATAAACCGGTTAGGTGATGGCGAGGTGGTGCGGGGCCCGCAGCCTCCTGCCGCGCTCCCAGACAGACACGCCGTGAATGTTAACATCCGCTCTACGTACTCACCTGTACACTGTTCAGCGAGGAACTACCCAATTAGAGTGCCTTTAAAGGAAGTATTCAGCGAGCGTCCTCGCGCCCCGGTTAGAAAGCGCTTTCAAAGTTTTGAGAGGTTGCGTACTCTGACTATCGGCTCATTCTGACAACTTAATAGGTAGATAATATAATATAAATAATTTAAAAATATTAAAGCCTTGTAATATATTTCAGAGTTTGCTTCTATAAGAGAACAAACACTGATTTGCGTTCGTTATACTTTCCTGACTCGTCGTTTGAAAGTTGTATGATAATAAACAAAGCCTCGCCAGCTCGGAGCGTGCCCCCTCTTCCCCCGCACACATACACCGTGCCCCCCCACCCGCGAGCCTCCATCCTCCTTATCTTTTGAAATGTTATTTAACGGGACATTTTGTTTGTTGGGCTCGGGAGTCGGGACCATCAATATAAATATATTTCAGGAAGGATTATCTCCTTTGAGTTCTGTTCGCCTGGTAACGTAAACATAGGAGCTGTTTTTAATAGCCGTTTAAATCATACATTTGAAGAGGTTCGCTACTCTAGATGAGCTTAACCTTGTACCGAGTCCCATCACTGGTGAGGTTCCAGGCTTAGCAATCTGTCGAATGAACTTGTGAACAGAACCGAGCGATATAACATTGACATTCAGTGGCGATATTTTCCTCATTCCCAAATATACGGGACCCGACGTGACCTTCCTGCTGCGACACATTCATGAGTCTGTATTTATGATCGTTCCAATGTATCTGTTCACTGGAGCGAGCTAATGACCGCGCAGCGATGAGCCCGCGCTTCTTGACACCATCACGAAACAAAAGATACTATTTTCTGTCACCGATTGATAGTCAAATAGAAAACATGAAGCTACACTGAAATAGTAGGGCGGCCTTGGTTTGGGCGTAATTAACCGACAGTGTTGTTATAAAATGCTTACGCGTTTCATACATTTTCCAACACACTAGTGAAGAAAAAACATTGATATCGCAGTTTCTTTAACATGAGTTTACTTGAGTTTTCGTGGTTCCTTCTTTTTCAAGAAGTGACTCATGGTGTCAGCACTATACAAGCGGCAAGCAAAATAAAGAGGTGAGAAGTATTAGGTGCTACAAACTAAAAAGATATTTTAATTTAAAGAACACACAAAAGTTGAATTAACAAGAGCACGATTATTATGGAATGTACGAAGTCATACCTACAAGAGAACTAAATTGATGAAATACAATAGTTGAAATTGAACTGAGTGTTGGAGTTGACAATGGACTGCCCACCGCGGCCACTCACCACCAATATTAGTATATTGGTGGTGAGTGGCGGCGATGGTTATTTGTATAGCAGCTGCCTTGTAGTTTGGTTGAGGTGCGTAACGGTGCACCTCGCTGAGCTCAGCATAGCGACGACACGTCCACTGAACCACTGCGCTTACAATACTGCGATACGATCTCAAAGGCACATGTGTTCATAATATGTCATGGTGTTATCGATGCTGTAAATACATACAAAACAAAATGCTAACTGATTAGAATAATGTGTACATAATAACATCGGCTTATTGCGATAAGATACGGCGACAACACGCTATGCGACTTATTGATGGCAGGGTATCTAACAAATGGGATAGTTGCAACACAATGACACATTATGTTTATTTTCAATAAAATAATCGTTCAAACAATAGATTATTTGCAACTACTGTAAAGCGTTCTGTTAGAACTATCGCACAGCACGTGGGAAGGCACGCGTCGCACGCACACGTTACATTCATGTGTGACGTCATTAAGGTTCTGTTGAACGATACGTTTTTGATTTTAGTAACTTTAATTTACCAAGCACCAAGCGGGGTCGTGAAGGTGGGAAAATCTCTAATTTTGCTGTTTTACGCTCGTACAATAACTTGCACAGGCCATGTTATCTCTACACCACCTTTGGTTGACTGTTAGAGAATGCCCAAGGCATTAAGTCCGCCTTTGTACATTTGGTGCATAAAGTTTGAAAATAAATAAGTATATAAAATGAGTGCAGATGCACTCTAAAATTCAGAGATAAGTAAGTACCTATACATAAGTAAGTAGATATCCCTCTCCGTCGCTGTCGAGGTGGGAAATACTTAATGGAGTGTGAAACATGGCGGCGCATGCTTGAGCTGGCTCATCCGTAGCCCATAGGAATATAGCCCATACGTGGGCTACAAGTAAGCACCCACTCTGCGGGATCAGTGTACACTGGTAAACGTTCAGTCAAGCTTAGTAAACACGCTACCGAACGAGCTCACTTCTATATTGAATTTTAGTTGAAATGTGAGCTCCGATACCTGACCGACTACACTAAATGATTGCAGTGCGTCAGGTGATCGCACTCAGCATGCTACGTAGTCCCTGTTATTTCAGGGGGGACCACAATATGTACAAAACACCCTTTTTCTTTCATGGACTGACGCTGAGATGAGATAGTTACTAGAATTAGAGCATTTTAAATTAATAGAATGGTCGTTCAGGCGTCATGTCAATATTAACACCTATGTGAAAATTAGACATTTATTCAACAAGTCAATTATAACATACAACACAGCTATCAGTACTACAGTATCCCATTGTCCACATAACACGGATAGCTATATCAATCTGCTCCTACCTTCACAATGAGAGGGTCAAATCAACATGAAGATGTAGCTGTGCTCCCACAGCACCACAGCTGCAACTGACGCTTGTCAGATCGAGTGGCGGCGATACATCGTGTAGGGAAATTGTAGGACCATTCTAGGCATGCATATGTGTTACTAATATATTAATTACAAGCTGCTCGCAGGCAGGGAGACGCGTCGATAAATTGAGTTTGAATGCCGCTTACCGTTGTGCCGAGCCCGCAAGGCAAGACGATTGTGAGGATAAATTAACAACAAATGCGGCATGTGCATGCGCAGCCGAGGTCAAGGACAGTCCAAGTGGAGCGATTAACTGCCTGCAAAGGTCAGTCGTCGTGTAACGGGACATGGTGCGCTTGCGCTGACCGCCCCCTGCCCGCACTCGCCGCCGGCGCTCATTCACACGACTTATTAGTGTTTTGTGTGAGACAGTTAAGTGGAGCAATTGGCAAATAGTGTACTTTATAAGTACATGCTACACATGCAGCGCGACACCTTGCCGCTTCAGCTCGGGCTCTGTTTATTATACGTCTAGAATGCTATGTCACACACCTACTACTGTTGTTATGTACAATAAGCTAGATCTCGTACCTGTACTTGCATATCTGTTGTTCCTATGTCTCCTCGCTTCACAGGAGTTCCCGCCGAAGCGATGTAAACCCTAGTTTATTTATACTTATATGTTTTACAAAATCAAGTTCTATGAGTTGCGGTGCATCAACCAAGTGGGCTATGCTTTTTGTGTGTACAGACAGTATGACGTCATCAACTGATTACCCATCACGCATTAAAGAACTTTAGAAAAGAGGGTGACCAGTCGATGAAGCTGTCCGTCCATGTAAGAGAGATGCTAGTCACGCTAGGGCACTGCGCAACAAACATTAACACTGACGCCTGCTGTCATATGACTAAAAATTATTTCAAATGCACAAGAGCTACTAACAGCGAGGGGTCTCGGTTTATTTCGGCTTGAGGCTCAGTAGACGCTCGTGGGAACACAAGTACTAAACCGAACAGGTCGCTGTGAGTATGTCAAATTGTGACTGTTAACAGCAATGTCTGCGGTTTATATTGCACTCGAGTTTTTGTGCCGCCAGTGTAAAGGTAGCGCCGACCGAAACGAGACGCGCAGAAGGTCCACTACAACCACTCCTGTGTAATTATACGAAGTGTTAAAAGACATTACATAGTCGTTTACTGCGTGTGCTGGCCATCAGACTAGAAAAGTTACTTTGAAAATAAATGATTGCTGGAAAACGATCTTTATTGTTGTTCTCAAAAATCACTATTAATGGTAGTGCACAATCATAGTGGTTTTTTTTAGTTTAGTTATATCATTTAAAACTGGTTTTCGTAAAATGATCTAGAACACAACAAATATCGCAATGTTGGGAACAACACTTTCGGCTTCAATAAGTGTCTTTTTAAATCAGCCATATCTAACGTGTGCCCCCACACTTGATCTATAGTGGGCTACAGATGTTGCATAATACTTAGCACAGGGTTGATACAGATGCTGTTAGTAACAAACAAGCAGATAGTGGTGCTCATGTGCCAGCCGCTGCGTCGGCCTCACTCTGAGGTACACGTAAGAGCTCGTGAGCTTAGCACGACACAAGTACAACTTCTGAAGTATCTGCACAAGTTCATCGGTGTTGCCAATCAGTCGGCTGCGCATGCGCTAATCGCGTTTAATTGCACGGCCCTGCTCGGTCGCCGCACGGCTCGACCACGTCCTCCGCTTTATGATGCGCCCGCGCATCGCTATAAACCGCGCTTGTTAATCACCCTGTATGTATCTCTTTATTTCATTCTGCATTTTCGGTGCGTGTATTGTTACCATTTAAAATTTCCTGGCCACAGGAATCAACGGACACATTAAAGAGGTAATGAGTGAAGGTGATATAACTGTTACTAGCTTCTGCCGCGACTTCGTCCGCATCAAATTTAGCGACTTTGGATCCCTGTTTTATCTCCTTAGAGGTGAATTTTGAAAAATCCTGCCATTCCGTTCAGTGGTTCGAGCTGTGTGTCAGTAACAGTTGCCCTTTTATACAAGATAATAATGTTTTTCGTGGGTCGGGGCACGCTATACGCAATCTGTGACCATTGCTCAGACACCACCGCGCGCACTGTGGCTGCACAGTGTGACGCGTCCCATGCCAATGACACGTGTGATTCACTCTCAGCGAGTGGCGGTGGTAGCGGTGGCTGCGACGGCACAGGAGGCGCGCCAGTCGAGTGCAACTCAGTCTCTGGACATTGTTAGCTAAAGTCAGTAACGACTCCCATTTTGTATCCACAGGGGCTTTCACTTTCACCCACCGTACTATTACTTATTTGCTATTTGTATGTTTAGCCTGTATGTACACTATATTGACTGGGCTGCGATGGACAAGTATTTCTTCCAAGTCAGTTCCTATCAGTATCTTGCCCACTGCTAGGTCCAGCGCGTGGCAGCCCTTAGCAGTCTGCCTAGTGGTCGATATGTATGTATCCCGCGTGTGACTGACAATGGTCGTCGCGACGCTTCGGGGAAGGAAGCGCTGGCCGGCCACCTGCGCGGGCGCACGCCCCACATACCAAGCTGGCCGGCGTTAGGCGATGCTAATCGATAAATCACAATATTTCTAATAACTGCATCATTAATATGCACGTCCCGTGCGGCCCGGAGTTCTCACCGGCCGCGTGGTGGACGCGGCTCTGTTGCACTCATTACACTCACCCACTTACTACTAAGTAGGTTCACATGAAGTATTTGTTTCATGTTGCCGACGATACTAAGAATCATTGTTGTACGATGTTAATGATGTTTACTTTGTTTAAGTTCCACGTGCTGTGAGTAATCTTGACGCTTATCTGATGGCATTCACAAAACGGCTTGACTGTTGCTACTGAGCTGGAGCAGGTACAGGTGGTAAGTCACCATGTGCAGACGGGCTAAGTATGTAACGAGGCCTCCCGCCAGACATGTCCTCGACTAGCCGTTGTTATGTAAATACATCAGGAAGCAACCATACATCAAGCCACCTGTATGTATGTATTTCCTATAACACAGCATTGTGTAACAGTTTAGAATGTAAGTGAGCGAGCACATTACGTTAAGTAGCTCGCTGCATGCATACGTAATGTGCGCCGGTTCTCAGAACCGAGCTCGTAAACTGAACATAATAGTAAATTATACTAGAGACAAGAACCTCGGCCAGGACTCGAACCCCCATTGGTCGGCGACGTGCAATTACACACATCTACATAGCGTCACCGTGGCATACAATTGGCGCACTCCGCCGCGCCGCAGTTAGTATTCATATTGTTAGGCCTTCCTGGCCATGAATACTGATCCGCCGGACCTAGCACCTGCCAATAACGTAAAGCATAACTGAGCGGCTACATGATGTGCGATACCGTATCGCATCTTACCTCGTGGTGGTGATACTATATAATGCCCTGGGACATACATCATCGAGCATCATATGACAACAGAACATGTTGTGAAGGCCTCGCAGGCGGTGTGTGGCAGTGCCCCGCGGCTGTCCTCGCACGACGACGGACGAACGTGTCGATGTGCGGCGCACGGAGACCGCGCGGAGCCGCGTGCCTTACTACACCACTAGATACACTACTAGATAACGCCAGCTTACTCTCCAAATAATCCTAACACCGTGTGAATTCAGCGGTATCAGCCAACAGATTGATCTTAAGTGTTGCTTTGATAGCACTTCGTATCGTAATGTGTTTAGCAAACATGATCTGAATCATGTTCTTAATTGTGGCTCATACTTAATTAAGTTAAGGTAAATTAAGTTTTAATTTTGATAGCGTTACCAGTTGTTGAAGAAATGTCAACGTGATCTCAATACGAACGCGTGATGTACGAGTGCATGGCGACACAAATATGTAGAGCCATCGATGTGGACGTGGTCGGTGCTCATTTTCTTATAGTACATATACATACATTCTTCCTGAGCGCATAGTGGCACGCTGAAACTCGGGTGCGAGTCACCGTGGCTCACCATGAGCGTTGCACAGCAAGCCGAACAAGTGCGGGGTGGCACAGTGTGCACGTGCGCACCGTATCCGTACGTTGAGAGCAGGTCTTGGCCGCGCCATGTTCGTCTCTCGAACAGGTGTTCCCACATAATTAACATATTTAATTAATTAGTGTAATTCATTGTCCCATAAAGTGCCATCGCAATCAATATTTTGGTTTACTTCCTGGCGGATAATCGTAATATTATCATAATGGGCAAATGAATTCAGGTGCTTGAGTGAATCACTGCGGGCGCGAGTGTGCATGCGCCTCACGAGCTGCGCAGCTGTGTGGCGCGCGCGCAGCATTACAAACACACCACCACCAACACACATCTAACACAAATGTTAATTGCAACTCTAGGGGCTTGAAAATAAGGCTTCATTCTCCTACTGAAGCATATGTATCTGTGGGTATTTCGATCCCAATATCAAAGTTTACGTATCTACATTGAATGTACTTGAGTGGTGTGTTTAGTTTGTTCTCGATAAGTCTCCGCAGATTAAACGCACGCGAGACATGAATATGAAGCAGATCCCGCCAATTGTTTCAACAGACGATTTCATTCGAAATATATTTACAATTTTATAATGGGCTTATATCATGATAAACTAGGGCTGCCGTCGTCCGCTAGTTAACACAATCTGTTTACAGAATCAACTCTTATTTAAATCGATTACAATATTTAAATAGGTCAATGTAATGTAAATCTATCCATCTAAAACAACGTCCGAATGACAAGTTTCGAAACAATCGTAGCGCTAGGCCTACGTAGCCGCACGCCCGCGTAGACGCTGCGTAGCTGACGTCTGACTGTTACGTCTACGTTCACAATTTGACAAGTAACATAGTGTGCAAAATATACATAATATATTATATCAATATAATATATGTAAATGTGTGCAATTTTAGTCACACTTAATATAATTATGACAAGTTGTCTATTAAATTCCATCACAGCGTTTCAACTGTTGACATGTGTACCGACCAACATGTAATCCTTTGTGCGGGCGACCCTACGTACCTACAGTCCTATAATGTTTGCATGGACAGTTCTAAGAAAGTTCTAACGACACGTAAATCGTAGGCAAAGGTCACAACCGGACCCGCGCAGACTGTGCGAGTGCGTGTGCGCGTGTCGTGCGCATGCGCTTAACATTCGCTTTCTTTTATTAGGAGTTCTCTAAAAGTAGTTACAGCTCAAACTATCTCGTGACGCATGATAAGCTGTGACACCTTTGAATCAGTGACTTCTCGACCACACGAGGCTCGGTGCCTCCGGGACAACTACTCTGGCAACAAATACAAAAGCAAACTCATAGGTCAACGTTTATTTTCTCTTGTAATAGTAGAATCATATGAGAATTATGTAAGTAGGTTAATGTATGAGATGATATTTTGAAGATACTCGTTTCTACGAGTATCTTCAAAACATCATCTCATGTGGGCTTCTGCCCACAGACTAAGTGGAGCATCAGGCAGCGTACGCACGTGTTAGTGAGACTTCATAGGAGGTTTCATATAATTGCATCGTACGAATTGACCGATAGCTAATTTGACCTCCTGTATTGTTAATATTTGGAAGAACAGTACCACACCGACCAGCCCCGCTCTCCGTATCGATACGCTGCGCCCGCGCCGATGCGCGATACAGCGGGTGTATGGTAATATTTCGCGCGCTCGTGCGCCGCCGAGCGTTTTAATTATATCATATCGAGCGCACAGGATCTGCGCTGCCGATGTACAGCGTCACCGTGCAGTAGGACAACTGAGTTCAGTATAACCTGGGCAGACACTTTAAATTGCATAACTGTATTGTAATAGCCTGTTTGCCTCATAATATATTTAGTAAACACAAATTCGAATGCCTTTTCCAATGGAAGGTGTCATTTTTCATTGCTTGCGCTTTTACCGCTGTGCTATCAATCAAACCAAATAAAAGCAGACCAGTAATAATGTGTCAAATAATAAAATAAATAATGGTATCTCTATTACTGTGCTAGCTAGTTGTTAACTAGTCATGCATGCTGTGCTCCTGTAAGTGAAGGAATACATACCTTTTGTTGACTTTATTTGTCTGTCATAATTTGTGTATAACTTTTGTTGGAGATCCTAAATAAATAAATAACATGAGCTATAATTGTGTAGAGCTGACATTGTATAAGTCCCTGAGTCTGCAGGACGGCGTGTAGTGGTCCCTCTGCGGTGTCTGTACTGTGCACTTGCGGCCGGTATCGTCGGCCGCTCAGATAAATCACGCGCACAGCTTCATAATTTAATGCACTTCCCAAAACTGACTCATGCGCTAGATAACTTATCACACAGCGTACGATGCGAACAGCGGTGGACTACTTTATCATACAGGACATGGCTTTTTGTTTAATAAGCCACATTACCTGACGCGTCAATGCCTCCTCCTGTGGAACTGCATCAGCTTGATGAAAAACTTAACGCCTCAGGCAAGAGTTGACATGATTTGCCAAACATTTATGTAAAACGCGGCGCCTGACGCAGTCCCACATTCGCACTCTGACTCCAGCGTCGTGGACTTATACAGATTACAATAATTCCTTACATTGAAGCAACGCGTGAATCCACACGTGACACGATCTAGATGATTGAGTGATGTGTGTCGCGACTGTCGCGAGTATCGCGCCTGCGTCGCGCGCACGTCGCGCCTCGGGGCAGGTAGCCCGCGATGGCTGCTGATAGCCAGAGTTCCCACGCAGCACGCTCCCGCAGGTGTCACGCCGTGAGAATGAATATGCACGGAGATAACGGCAGAAAGTGGCGCGTGATGCCTCACGTCGGAGGAGGCGGCGGCTGCAGCTCTCACCACTGATGTAAGCCACCCACCACATGATAGCTAGGAGCATCCACAGCAGAAGCTCCTACTGCTATGTAGAACAGCCTGACGTCATCTCATCTTCTAAACTGATAAAGCTAACGCACTTTCAGGGACATGTTTGCTTCAAGCAATTCTTTAACATCTCGGGTTCATTGTATACATTTGGTATTTTATAATAAGTTTAATAAAACGTCAATAACTAAAGTACCGTTGATTGTGCAAAGTTTTTCAACTCAGTCGGGGAACCCTTTGGTCCAAGTATTCATAAAATATATTAAGCGATGATTTGGTGAAATTACAGGTTTTACAGATACTTTGTAGTAGTAAGCTCAAAAATGTACCCTTTAGTGCGGGAACACACTACTAATATAACATTATTAGAAATTAAATAAAACATTTTGAAATATACAAGTAAATAAAATTGATGTATGTTTGTAATGTCAACATGCCTTTTTATTATTTGATGCAAATAAATAAATGATTATTATTTTTAATATGGTATACTAAACCACCATTTTGTTAAATTTTTGTCTGTCTGTCAGGAATTTGACGGAACTTTCACTGGCAGAAAACCGACATCGATGTGGACTAAGTTGTGTATACAAGCTAGTTACATTATACCATTATGAATCAACAGGAAATACAGGAACCGTCACATACAATTTCCAGCCGTGCTTAGAGGACGTAGGTGTGGACACTCTGCTATCTTGGAGCAGTATGATCAGGTGTGACGAGCGCCCTCAGAGAGCACTCAATAAAAAGCTTAATTAATATAACGACTAACACCACTGCACAGCGGCCTTAAGAAAAACTTTTAATCGAATTCACAGTCGCAATTAACATTAGTATGCCTAATGTCATGAGGTGATAATGACTACAATCACCTCCGAATGGGCCCATGTTAGGAGGCTGCAGACACGACCGCCGAGAAAAACGCGGGCGAAGCACACGTACCGGCCATTAAATGTGTCGGATTCAAAGATGGCGGGTGTCAGTACTGGGCCGACACAAAACGGGAGTGTTTGCATTAACAGGGTTAATTTCCGTGAACGTTTCGCTTTTTTGTGGCCGGCGAGCGCTGAGCGGGAGCGACGTCGCGAGCAGTCCGAAGCGCGCCGGCCGGGCCCCGCGCCGCCCGGGCCGTCGCCGGGCGGGCCCCCGCGCCGCCGACGTCGCGCCATTAAAAGTGTTTCGCTGTTCATCCGCTTTTTATCACCTCGTTAACATAATGATGAGATGGTCGCGCGCGGCTTATGTAAACAATGAAGGCCATTTTACGAATTTCAATGTGTTAATGCATTTTTCAACTTCTTAATGTGCTTAATTTTTTACTTAAATTAATGATCGATGCGCAGACGCAGTCACAGTTACGCAGTAGCTAATTATATCCCCCTGCACATCCGACGTTCAAATCTGTGGTCGCGATAACCGTCTTGTTACAGGTGGAGTGGCTGTATGCGCCGGCGCACCGCACACACACGCAACGCGTTACACTTGCCAGCACTAAGTGGTCGGATTATGCAGGCGAGCGAGAATTATGCGAAATGCTAATGAGTAACGCACGTCTTAATTGTCGTGCGATATTGTGTTGAGAGCGGATTTCTCTGCACTCCCTCACGTTATTACCCGCAGTGGTTTGAGTGCATCACCAATACAGTGCATTGCGGCGGGCGGCGCTGCGCCGGCGCGCGTCTGCCGTCCGGTAACTTGGCACTTTATTATAAAAAAAATTACTTATAGATACAAGTTACAATGTTTGCGGTTTTTCAGTCAAACTCTCCTGTTAGTGTGATACTCAGAAAAACCAGTGAATTGTAACGGGTTGTCTAACTAATTAGACAACCCGTTTCAATTCACTGGCACCTAAGTGCGCGGGCGCTGGTCGACCTTTCACATTGTTGATGAAATGGTGGATGTTTTAGGGAAAAGTAACCCTGCTAACCCTGCTAACCCCTGTCCGGTGTCTGGTTGTCCGCTATCCGTTATCGTGACCGACTGACGTTTTACTGCTACCTAACTATCATTCTGATATTTTATTCTTGTCTTGGTATATAATTAGAAGAACGACAAAGCGATAAAAATCTCATACAATTTTAATTTTACCGTTTCCAATAACTTATATACTTTAATGCATAAGTAGTTAGACACTTCTTGTAATTCAGGATTGTGTACATTTCTTATACTTTCATATAGAATGTAGAACTCGAAATGGTTTTTGAAATCTTTGAATTTTCCAGTAAACCCCAAAGGTTTTATTATTCATAGACAGTCATAATGTTCCTGCCCCTGTCCCATGCTACCTTGGCTCATAGAAAATTCCTAATTGAAATAATAATAAGGGGACATTCTTTACAAATTCCAATTCACAATGATTCTTTGGCGCACATGTTGCCAAAGCAACCTAAATTATTTCAAACTCTTTGTCTTTGCAGTAGTGTTTGATGAAAATATCTTCACTACAGCTCTCATTTTTTAACAACAATATTCAGTCTAATAAAACGCAAATATGTGTGTCGAGCCGCGGCTAGCCTCAGGCGCGAGGCGGCGCGAGCGCAGCTTTACGTCTTCATGCACGATGCAATGAATGCAATCCGATCAGGCAGCTAAAACAATATGCTGCAGGGCATCTACCTGTCCGGCCACCAGTAGCCACCTCAGCGAAGCAATGACGCCGCACGGACATTGTTATGTTTCAAGAGTGAATTTATAAATTAATGTAATCCCCTAAGGGTTAGGCAGAGGTGTACCCAATAGTACACCCAACACCAGTTATGTTTAAGTCCCATGGAATTGGACACTTTACAGGTGAATATTAATTAAATTAAAACGAGGACTGAAGCCCTCGTTTTTCCCATGGTATTGAAGGTACGACACAGAAGAACTCTGCACATAGAATTCTTCACAGATAAAACAACAAATGTCACAAGACTAGTTCTGCAGTTGTACGCTACCAATGGTGGCCTTAATAAAACGATGAAACCTCCATAATATTACATCAAATATTAAACTGCTCATAATAAAGGCGTACCTTGTCTATAATAGATGACGTAATTACAGTTAGCCGATGTTTTATTTACATGTTTCTAATAAAAACTGGTATCGCTTGACATAAAACTAATTGAATGATAAAAAGCAATTAATTATCAAATAGATTAGACGGCCATTTAATGACGCGGACAGATGTGATGCGGGGGTGAGGTGCGCGCGCGACGAGCAGGGGGGGGGGGCTACTGCGACCATTACCGACGATTTCACGCCCATCTGTTGCGACTAAACGCAAATGTTGCACAAATTGTGAGTAGCTGCAACATTGACGTTTGAAATGAATCTGTAAGAATCGAAGAGGATTCTGTCTTCTTTGAGAGTAAAAAATACAGTTGAAGAATGGATAATACTTCAATACTAATACATAAATACTGATGTACCTCGTGGTAGAACTGAAATCTATGACAAATGTTACCCCTACATACACTATGATTACACTACTGACTGACATTACATGTGTCACGAGGACGAACCTGCATGAATACAACACTTAAAGTCATTGCTTCCACCGTGTCATCACATGGTGACGGAAAGAAATGCGCCCAATGCGTTTATAGTATCAACAGGGCCATCAAGCGGTCAGTTGACACGTTCCCTCGCGATGTCGGCCGGTACCCATGGACTGAACATTTACATACATGCGTCAGTGAGTCATCCGACAGGCCGGAGGGAGCTCTATCGCGACAATCTCACAATCGTTGAACTCCGGTGCCGTATCTTACATCGGAGACACACAGCCAGGGGGAGTCAGAAGGCCAGAAAGTGCCAGCGGTCTGTGTGTCTGCTCAGGAACTGTGCTTTTGTTAGTCCCTTTTAATAATGATGTATGTGAACATTGTAAGTATAGAATTTTTGACCAGACTCATGGTACATTTGTTTCACGTGAGACCTGTAACCACTAAGAGGAGATTGTGTGCAACACGAAGGGAAATAATTCGAAGAAGTAGAAAGTATGTAGATCTATCTAGTTTCTTAAGTTCATGTAGAGGAGTGTGCTCACTGCAGTGCATCCTTTGAGGGAGTTCCGGAGGCCATCACTGTTATACATTCCTTACAATTCCTTTACTTACTGTTACTAATTTATTAAACATGGTTGTGTGTACGTGGTGGCGTACTCTGGGGGTTCCGGCTCACAGTGTGCCGGCTACCCGCGGCTCTAGGTAATTAAAGTACTTCCATACATGGTTCTACATCACCGTCGATGCTCTAACTGCAAATGTAAGCTTGTAACTGCGATAACTAATAGGTATTCTTATAAAAGTCAACTGCTATTTAACAATTTTCTTTACTTTGTGTGAAACCTTGCTTCTTGCCTAGCACGATGCTAAAAAGTAACGGTAAGTAAGTAAGTAGGTACCATAAACATTTTAATTTATGAGTTTTAATATATGCGGCACAAATAGCCATATTTTTCAATGGGTTGACTTAGACATTTGATTTATACATTCATTTCAACTTTATACCTCTACACATTTATGAGAAAAGGAGTCTTAACAGACAGACAAACCGGCAACGAAGTGATACTTTTTTCCTCTGCAATATTCAAAAGTACCTACTATACCTATAAAGCAATATGCTTTCCCATTTAAAGAGCCTTATAATGGTCTAATTGAAATAAATGATTTGATTTTGACTTTGACATACCCACTCACTTTGATGCACATTCGGCAACATTCGTCAAGGTCGATCAATGGATGGGAGGCCGTCTACTAAATAACGAGATCCCACCATACCTTGAAAGACCTCCTAGCGGATGCGGAGTTGCGTAGTGTAGCACACAATGAAAAGACATTTCCGTTACCGCTCCGCTGAAAACCTGCGGAAGCGGATTTGGAGGTGAGTCGCCAGCACCTCTGACATGGTGCAGTGGCGCTGAAGTGTTTAGCACCTGCCCGACTGCCTGATCCCTCTGCGCCGCCACTCGGCAGGACAAAGCCTTCTGCAGTTAGCTATAGCGTGTGATCCGGTGTAGTTGTCGCAGTGTCGCCAGTACAGTCGCGCTCCGCTGCGTTAGTTGCAAGATGGCGTCGCCAATTAACGCCAGCGCATGCGCATGACAACTACACTTGTGCATGATCCTCAGATTATGACGTCCGCTGTCATGTATACTGCGAATCAAACACGATTGTTACCGAGCGCCGGCGAACGATGCCGAAGTCGTAAATAGGGCTATGAGCGCGCTTTTAGTGGTTCAATTAGTATAATAAACCGCAAGACAGATCGCCGGCCCATTGACTGGAACACCTTCACTACCTACTCAACGTTACTTGAAACAAATGTTCTGACAAGATTTTCTTAAAAGAAAACCAAACTACAGTTTACTGGAGAGTAAACATTGTATTGTAGGTAGTTAATACAAGCGTCCAGCGCTGCGCCCTGACATGTGACGCGGATGATGGTCAGTGCTAAATAAAACGGCCGCTGCACTTCGCATACACCCACTTGTTACCTTGTACTTATTAGAAACTTGTATACTTTTCCAAAGTTGTCACGATTCATAAATAAAGACAAGTGATAGATAAATATTAATTGCTACAAATATTGCTCTATCGCCTAATTTCAGACAGCGACTAGCCACTTCCTGCTGTCGACGCGCGCGCACTTCAAAGCCGGGATCATGCTACAGCGTGTAACCCTAAGTGTCGCCTGCTCTAATTACAGCTCAAATATAAAACTCATCCATATTCGTAGCGGCGCCTTCGGCAATTGTCGGCGTCTTTCGCAATTATTTTGCCGTGCGTCGGCGCATCACATGGACTGCTTTTTTATTCGATGGAATTAATTCAGCTTAGTGGACACAGCGGAGATGCTACAGATGAACACAAGGAGTTATTGTGAATGTACTCAAGCTGAAGTCAAAAAGCACATGAACTAACTACTTTTTATTACTTACGTATTATCGTAGGTCCTTATTATATTGTCACTGGGGTGCTCAGGTGATATAATGCGTAAATGCATTTAATTGTACACAAAAATGTATATTTATTCATACATTGGCTCTCTAATTCGGTCGGATCTGTTGGCGATGTATCTTACCCACTAACGTCATAGTGAAGTAAACCTGTCCGTGACCGCGCATGCGCTGTGACGCTCGTCGAGTGTGATGCTGGCACCGTGACGTCACCACATCACTCACGCGCTGAGTGGTGTTACTCAATATTTGGACAGGCGGCGTCGTCTCCGGAGCCGGTCCGAGCTCGCCAACTAGTTTCATCTCAGGAGCAACAGCGAGCTTCGCTTTAAGCAACACTTCCTGTTTGCGAAACAACTCGGAACAGTTTGATTGCTTTGCGTTTTTATGAGAACAAGTGATGTGAATGTTCTGAAACGATGTCATCTCACTGACAAATCGCAACGCCTTCAACATTTGGTTTGTTTATTGTATATTCACGATGAACACCTGACCAAAGTAAATTATACCTACACTAGAATGGAAACGTTCAAAAATTCAAATTAAGAATGTGGTATTTCAACGATTAATTTTCGGCCATGTTCGAAGCGTAGTATAGCAGTGGTGCTGGTGCCCACAGCTAGCAGCTAGCGGTGGAGAAGCATGATAACCCTCATCAGCCGCGTATTGTTGTAGCGACGACGCAATTACGAGCGCTAAGAAACGCAACAATATCGCGAAACATCGGCGCGCGCGCATTGTATGCAAATGTCCGACACCTCGCGCCCGCGCATCTATTACCAGCAAATATTTAATCGATTCAGTAAGACAAATCGCTTCTCTTGTTATCACTCGTGACGAAATATAACGCAGGTAAAATTACTTGGCTATAATATTATGTTCTGTGGTAAATAAATAATTGAATAGGTATCGGCGACGATCTGGCGCAGCTACAGCGCTGCAGGTGCTGCGTGTGAGTGTCCCTCACTCGTAACTTATCATTTTCGCTAGGAGCGTCCATTATGACTTTAGAATAAATATTGATAAAACGCGTTTTAAAATTCATTTCGTATGAATGTGAGGTTGGTTGCGCACGCGCAGCTCCGTGCCAATTACAGCATCGGGCATCAGATAGCGCTAACAAGACGATGCGTATCTGTCGCCTGCGCGCACCGACGCAGCGACCACACCGCGCAAAATTCAAATTCCGATACCAAACGCTAAACTTCCCCGCGACATAAATCTCTCTGCCACGAAGCTAATATGCACTTTATATTTTATACACTAAAGTTGGAAATTGCTCAAGTGTTTCCGTACGCTCACTTTGCATGATGAACGCGGTGGCGTGAATTACGCGGCCACAGGTCGTTATTGTGAAACAAATACAAGTCGGTCGTTATAGCCACCCACACTGAGCCGTATTCTGCTTGCGGTAAGGGTGGCCATAGCTGCACGAGTATAGCTGGTGGGTAGGCCAGAGCATTGTAGCAACGGCGGAATATTTCACGCAGATGGCACGATAGAGCGCGATTGTGCGCGGGCGCAGCGATAGCGCTATCACTGACACACAACAGGAAGGACAAACGAACGCTATGAATCAATGCGACAGCCGCCACACAAATAACTAGAGCTTTGTTCTGGATTGCGTAACAATGGGTGCGATATCCAGCGCGTTGAAGGCTACCGGCTAACTGGCTGAAGCGGACAGCGACAGCGGCGGCTGCGCAGGACGACTCCGCTCCTGCGGCTTGGATACAGATGACGGTCTCTTGTCATCCGACCACGAGAGGGTACAAAATCTTCTAGATCTTCTAAAAGACTTGAGATGGGAATACGTGAGTCGTAGGACTAGGCATATTGACGAGCAGTGAGCGGAGGTCAGGCGCTGCCGGCCGGAGCCTGCGCCGTGGAGGCGGCGTCTTTGAATAATTCGCGGATGATTCCGCTAGATTTATGGCGTATAACCATAGAGCAGCGCCGCCGCCGACAATTAAATAATTTGCGTATGCGCACCCACATACACGCGTGGGTATGCGCACCGACGCACACATGCGCGCGCGCAGGCGCCTCTTATTGTGATTTGTGTGTTTAAAGCCGTCGTTTATTAATCACGTGGTCGATTATAAGAACAATAACGTTACGCTGGTAACCCACAATTTGGTGGCCGTTGCGTCTCGGCCGCGGTCCCCTTTGACATAATTTATTGGTGGAATTGGGATTAGAAGAAACTGCACAAAAAATATGAGGCGACCAAATGCTTGGGAAGAATGAAATTACAGTTAATTGGAATGAGATACTATTAGGATGGCGTGACGCGTCTACTGACTGCGAATGCATTAAATTAACGCTGTGCAGATACTTGCTGAAACTGTGAAAGTGGTGCCATGTAAGACAATCCTCGGTGGTTCAGCCAGCCAGGCTTGAAGCTAAAGTTTGACGTAATGATAGTGAAGGGTGGTCGACTGGTCGTCACCGCTCTCTGATTACAGGGACCAGCATAATTTGTAGCCCCTTTGTTTTAGAAAGTGGCACACCATCGCCGATCACATTCACTTGTAATCTCACTGCTGCAAGAAACTGTTAAATTGTCGTTTTGATCAACGATTAAGATAATACGTATTGTGGGAGAACGGCGTCAATTTATAAGTGGTTTTGTGAAGACAAGTGGGAACAGTCGATCGACAAAAACCCACAGCAATTAGTGCGTGTTCCCAGCGGGCGCGGCGCGGGTGCGGGGCCGGCGCGGCCCGTCTGCGGGGCGGCTGCGGGGCAGCACTTATATTGTATAATTGCGCGACAATCAATTGGTCTGTTGGTGGTTGTGGGTTGCCGTGAGAACAATCACCATCGCTTATTGTCACAGTAAGCCACGCGTCACTTCTTTTTATTTCAGATGATTTTCAAAGCCAAGTCCTACGTAGCCACACCAACAAGCATATCTACACGATACGACTTAGGGATACAAATGTTAATAAGAAGGACTATTCTTTGGGCTGATTTTTCAAAGTCATATAACTTTTATCCGAGGTATAAATTAATATGACAGTTCGACATACTTTCTAAACAAAACCTGTCAAACCGCCATATTTAACTCTCCGTTTAGAGTTATCTGACGATTGGAAAAAGTAGCCCTTTTTTTTTTGCCCTTAGAGAATATAAGTTGTCGATATTTTGTGTAAATATCATATTTATCCAAATCTTTTAATTTATTGTTATTTCATCAATGTTCAATGTTTGGCCACATGTACTCGCAGTATTGTCACTTTGATTCTTTATAAGTATACACCTACTTAAATGTCATAATCTTTGTTAGAGTTAGTCTCTGATAGTCACGGGGCACACGAACAGGATTAGATTTAAGTCCTTGGCAGCATGATCTTATTGAGAACTAAACGATGTTAATCCTGACGTCCACATTAACCGTAATTCCTGTGTTGAGTATGTATATAGTCATCATAAGATATCAATAAAAAGTTGAATTCAGTAATTTTTCATCAAATGATATCTGTATTTTCATAACAAGGAGGCGCTGAGCGATGAATCGACTTGTTGTCAGTTGTCATTACTAGGTACACGACGATGTAACACGTCTGTTTACCTAGACACTCAATGTATATTGTATTGTTTTACTATATTTTACTTCTAAAGAATACCATTAATGATTTACTTGTCATACTGTGCTTGCAAACTAAGTGTATTTTTCACAACTTACTTACAGCCAACCAGTTCTTTATTTCCGAAACAGCGTCCCATGTCGTGGTAATCATGTGTGTTGTGATGTTTAGCGTGTGACGTATTGATTGAGCGGCGCAAGGCGCAGGGCGCGGGGTGCGCGCGCGTCGGAGGCGGCGCGGTGAACGACCGTCAGCGGCGGTTACCGATCACAGCCGATATTATTTAAAGCGCTCCAATCTCGCTCCTTATTACCGGACGATGGGCCGATAATGCGCCGTCCGCCGCCCGGGCCGGCCGTCCGGCGCGGCCGCTCCGGTCCGGCACGCCACGCGGTAATCCCCTTATCGCAGATGAGTTACGATTAGTAAATTGGCGAGCGGAGAAGGGCGAGATCGGCTTTCTAATAAATTTAGTTGGAATTACAGGCGCATCTCCTGCGATGGGCTCTAATCGCGATCCAAACAGATATTCCCTTGAAAATTGTTATTCCAATAAGCGGCGGTTACCATTTACTTAATTGGAAAACTCATAAGTACAGGCACGGGATGGTAACTATGCACTTTGTGTTCGTCCCGGGCATCAGCTAAATAACAGCGCACGCGCAGGCGACCGGACGCCCGCGCCGCGTCATACAGATTACTTCACGACTTGAACTAACTAGTTCGTGGTTGGATGTGTTTGGCGAATACGGACAATAAAGTGTGTATTTAAGTTATTAATACCGTCCGTAATAGAGAATTACTGAAATGGCTATCACCAGGCAGGGGGAACCTTAAGGTGAAGGGCTACCGCTGTCAGCGGAGACACGAGGGCAGGGCTTCAAACACATCACAGATGTAATACAGAGGTACACTCTGTTTCCACCTACTTGGATGGTAATAGTGAAGTGCTCAGTGCCAGTGGTGCAGCCTTGCCGACTGACGGACAGAAGGTAACACTAGCTGATGACGTAACTCTGGACAGCTTCTTCATTTTGTGAGATTTGGTAAACATTTGACAGTAACAGACAATCAGTGCCTGTTTAATTGAATGAAGTATGCAAAAACAGGAGACAAAGTGACCGATTGAAATGATGATCGAACAACTATCTTGTGTAATAAACTAAAGTCGTACTTCTGTCTATTAAAAGCGTCTGGAGCTGTAAGCCCATTCATAATATAATGTTAGCCAACTGTCGACCATGTCCTGACCTGACTCCGAGCTAGTCACACACGTTCTAACAAGCTACATACACCTTATTTATAATCTAAGTAGATGTGTAGGTAAAGCGGACTCTGACTTGAAGTTCGTTGTTGTCCCACAGGACTGATCAATATTAATTCCTGTTAGATTTCAATACATTTCTACGTTAAAATTATCTTATAGAATAGAACGTATACTTGAGCCAAAAACTTATACAAGTTAGATTCATTCAGCGCTCAGTTAGTTAGGCCAGGAAGGTATAGTGTTATTGTCTAATTGGGTTTGTAAGTGAGAATTAGTAGTAGTAGTGGCGGCAACAGTCGACTACATACATAATAATAATGTGTACAGCGACTTATCTCACTGCAAACAGTAAACGGTTGATTTTCTGAATCACTGAGCGACCACGTGGATTGAATATTAATTTTAACTTCACAACTTCTTTGTACTTCCCAGTTAAAGGGAAATACACACTGCCGGAATACTTATGTACACGATTACCATCAGTTTATGCGATTCTGTGGAGCATCGCATATACACGAACAGCTCCGGCTTGTTGACTATAAACATCTCCGTCGTAATTTTATCTATCAGTTAGGGGTCAGTAGGTGTCGACCAGTGACGAATTCCATAACTTTCTTATTAGATTAATCATCAGATGGATTCTACTGTGTAATAGTCAACATTCTCTTAAACAATAAATATTCGCGTCCTGTAAGTGTTGCTCGCACCTCGTATAGAACACACACTCGCGTGAGGCGGCTAATGGACGCAGACGTCGCACCGCGTTAATATCCGTCGCCGCGCACACAGCGCAACGCCAGCAGGTCCACTGCGCTTCGCGCTCCACGTGTACTGCAACTTTAATCGTAGCGCGTAGCGAACCACGTAGCTCGAACCGTGTAGCATCCCGTAGCGCGACGCGTAGCGTTATACGTGACGTAGCGCGTAGCTGGTATCGTAGCACGTAGCGTACGTTGTAGCATGTAGCGCCAATACTCAATACTAATAGTAAGCCTTCTGTGTTGTCGCCGTGCAGTGGTTAATATCTCAATAGTTGGCAAGTAAATCAGAGCTGGTTATGTGGACGTCAGTTACGTGATTAGGAGCAACTTCCGGTCGACATAACCGCATTACAAACTTTATCATTTGCACTCCCCCCGCCCCCCGCCACCCACTTCGCGTCCCCTAATTATTATTGATCGAACAAACTATTGTTTTTAACAACAGACAGGACGCGACAGGTGGACTGCAAGTTTGGGTGAGGGGCGCGAGGGCTCGCCGAGGTTTATACTTCCCTCACGTGAGCCAGAGCTCACACGGCTGTGCCACTCAACTATATGAGAGAATGGGAATACCTAAGTACTAGAAGTCTTTTGAAAATACATAGATTTTACAAATTCCAGCAATTTTAATACTCAGATAGTGTCAGCTGACGCTGTGGTATCTTGCTTTGTTGATATCCGAAAACGAATTACTGTTAACATGCAGTGCGTGTGCGCAGCTGGGTCATGCTGTGCTCAAAGTAGACATCAGTCGAGGTGTGTGTGAGCTGTGGGCTCAGCAGCAATCCATCTAAATTATTCAAATGCAAGGATGAGCCGTAAACAATTGTCGCTTGTCGCTAATGTGTTTATAATGCGTTGCGCAGGCGGTGGCGGCGCGTGGCTCGCGATCATTTCCGATTTCACACGAGCACTGCCGAGCGGGCGGTACATCGCGCACGCGCATAACCTACAGCGACGCAACATTCATATGGGGTAAATTGAAACGAATTGGAAATTAATATAAATGTGAATGTGAATGCTGAACACGATTTCAATTTGTTTTTATTATTGAGTTATCAACATCTATCCTAACTCAGTATTCTCAGTTTTTAATACAATATAGACATGCATTTTAATTTTTTTGTGGGTACTTTTTTTATAATACGTAATTTCAAAAGAGTAACACTTTTTATAATTATTAATGACATATTATTATCATTAATCTTGAAATAGAATATAAATCAATAGTAATTCGCGGGACTCGCACAGCCATCCCATTCTACGTTTGAGTCATTAATGCGCATATTAACTAGTGCGAAATGTGCAGTCTTTGAAGCTATGTATTTCAGTTCGATTGAGCCAACTCATAAGTAGAACCTAGTTACATGAGCGATAAGTCCTCACGAGTGAGGTCCAGCAGCCGAGGATCCACACATCGATAAACAGATCCGAGAGGCTCGTAAAGCCGTTAATGTGCGTGCACCGTGTATTGCAGCGCAGCACGAAGCTGCGCGGTGCGGTACGGTGCGCGGCGCGGACGCACACTGCGCCTGACGAATGCGGAGCGCGGAACTAATGCTGAGATCTGCGCGCGCGCATTATACCGCATTTACACTTTATTACGGCGCGCGCGACTTTTATTTAATTTTTAACGTGCTCTGAGTGGCGACCGTGGGAGCCGTAATGACGAATACGCTTCACATCATCTGCCGAGAAACAAATAGCTCTCCAGGCCACCGTCTAATCACTGTACAGAACACTTTAAATTACTTGTACCTACCGACTAGTACATAATTAGTGTACATCAATGGTTTTCGGTTTTCCCATGGTTGCTGTGGGTATGACAAGCAAGTTTTATAGATCGATGTGTTTGTAAGTAGTCACGACAATCACAACGACCGCTCCACTTACTGCAACATGGATTTAGGTATTTATCATATTCGTATTTAATCTAAAATTATAAAGAGATAAAGTTTGTGAGATTGTAAGAGGGAAATCTCTGGATCTACTGAACTGATTTTAAAAATTCTTTCGCACATTGAAAGCTACGTCATCACTGACTGCTATAAGCTATAAATTAATATACAAAAAAAATTAGGGATCCGTCAAAAAAATCACGCGTACCAAGTCGCGGGGAGAGTGGTAGTGCCAAATAAAAATCTAATACCCTCCTGAATATTATGTGTTCGTGTTATTACTTTCTATCATTAGCTACGCATTTGCTGTGACACTAAAGCCCTCCACAGTTGTCATAATCAGAGTGACCTACAGCTTCTGATGGACGCGCGACGGTAAGATAGGGTAACTCCTAAACAGTGAGGACAAACGCGCTGCGTGCACTAATTAGTAGACCGCCTGATTAGCGCCGCTCAGTTGTAGTAGTGTTACAATGTAATGGTAGGTACTTGTAACTGCGAGGCCTCTGACGACTGCTGAAGTATGGCCTAACTCTGAGGCAACGCATTCAGTGACTTTGTCGTTAATTGCTGTTAGTATCTACATCTACACTAATATTATAAAGAGGAAAAAAAATTATTTTTGTTTGTTTGTTTGTTTGTAATGGATAAAATAAAAACTACTGGACCGATTTTTCAAAATTCTTTAACCATTAGAAAGCTACGTTATCTTTGAGTAACATAGGCTATATTTTATTTTATTTTTGCGCGAACGAATTCGCGGGCAATAGCTAGTAGTAGATATAAAGACTCGTCACAAACTATTTAGTTTTTTATAATGATTAGAGGAAGACTGATTTCATTCCCACCGACGTCCGCTACGTATTTACTACATTAATTGCATGGTTCCTTGCTTGGCTAAACTATTTAACTATGAATCAATAATTCAATACTAATATTTTAAGCAGAATATATTAATTTTTGTTTGTTTAAACGAGCTAAACTCTAGAAGATTTTTTTCAAATCTACTTGATAGAGATTTGAAAAAATCTTTTGCATATGATACCCGCATGAGACATAGTATGGGCTATATTATTATAACATCACGCTGCCACCCACGGTAGTGAAGCAGACACCAAAGACGTAACTTTACTCGAGTGACAAAAACCACACGGGCGATGTCGCGGGTTGCAGATAGTGACTTATCAAAACAACCTGTTCTAAGGAGTCATTACAACGTCTGGGGACCCTCTTGCGTGTCACATTCCACCTGCTGTCAAAACATGTCACCCCTTCAGCCACTAAACAGTTTTAAACATAGTGTCGTGTGTCGTCCGGCGCGCTCCCGGTCCGGTTACGTCCCGCCCCGGGCCGTACCGCGCCTACTTATAACCATTTAACTCCTCGTTCAGCGGAAGGGTGCGCGCGACACCCTTTTCTTACGCGAACCCCACATACACAAAGAAATGTCAGAAGGGTAATAATGTCTTCTACAAGAAAATCCACGAAATGCACACAGAATGTGATCTACTAGAGTGTCAAGTTTAATGTAAACATGACGACTGATCAATATTACTTTATTTATTTATCTAATGAAGCATGTGGAAGACTTGACAGCTCAAACACTAAATAAAAAGGAAACCATTTAATTTTGGTGTTCTGTTTGTTGTATTGTTTACGTACTTCCGAAACTTACGTTATTCATTTGTTTTCTAGTGCCCTGCCTAACTAGTATTAATTAGGTTCCACAACGACAGAGCTAAGAAGTTACAACAATGAAAAGTATATAATAAGAAACATACGGGTTGGATTAAAAACCTTTACACGTACTGGGCGACGGCCGAGTGGCTCTATCTTGTGAGATGTAATTATTTCGATGTAATAATGATTGAAGCTTCATTTTGAACAATTCACTAATTCTCTCGTATTCATCTCCCGCTGCTCTGCTGCTGTTCTTTTCCGAGTATTGCGTGTAGTGAGCCTTCTGTCAGTGTGTCATCGCGGCATCGACAAGAAGGGTTTGTGACAGAAGGGCCAGTGTTTTATGATTGTTATCTGGGGCCACAATATGCCGCGCGTCGTAATGGACACGGTGATGGATGGGCACCACCAGCCGACTGGGTCGGCTTCTGATTGATTGTGTCAGGGGGCTCTGCTTGCTTTCAGGAATATCAATATGATAAAGACTTCGCATACAAACAGGGACATACTTTGTGTACTCCTGAAACCTTTGACCCTTTGCCTATGTAGCTCTACCTACTATGATATAACAACTACAACACATCAGTCAGCAGATCGGTATTACAATCCATTATTGCAGTGACCCGGCTGGGTGGCCCGGTGTGTGTAACAATAGCGCGCGGTTGTTACTGAGAAGTCATAATCAATGAGGGTATTTGTCCTACTTGAGGTGTTTTGTTTGTCTTCCTGACCGACAGAGGTGAGATACGTCTCCAGCTGGCTGTACCAACTAAAGTTCCAACATAGAGTTTATTTATATTGTTCATCTGATTCTGATCACTTACTTACTTCACTGCACCTACCGTATGGATAGTAAGCGAAATTGTTTACATAGGTATAGGTAATTTGACACGGACTAGGTACATAGCATCATATATTATATCAAACATCAAGTAGGTACCTCATTCATTCGGTTCTATCTAGTCCGCTAAAGTAAAGCTTCAGAGATCGTAAACTTGATATATTCCCGCTACAGCTGCCAGGTACTTAGTGCAGTAACATGTTGTGGAGGTGATGATCAGCGAGTGTAGAGATGATCCTGATCGTGTAATTACGCGAACCGTTTGATCTGCCGACCGCGCTGGACGCGAGGCAGAAGGCTAGCTGCGAAACGTACGACACGAGCAACATTGTACTCCTGGCTAACAATGGGCTCCGGCACCTGGCCCTGGAACAACACTACTCAAATCACATAAGTCGGAAACTGCACCGAGATCAATTCATACTTCGACAGCTAAAAGTCAAAGTCAGTGTCAAAACATGTATTTAAATATTAGACCAATTACAGGCACTTATGAATTGTCAAGGAGTCGGTCGGTTAGTCCGAAAGTTGAAGCTAGTTGCTCGTTTCAAAATGGAGGAAGGCCTCTATGGAGAAGAACGAGCAAGAAACTCCACGGACACTCTTTTCAATTAGGTTTTTACAAAATCGTGGTTACAATATTCTTGTTGGTTCTACATATGAAAACAATGAAGATAAATATAAAACAATAATAATTATTTATTAAATCAAGAATAAAGATATAGATAAGCCATGGCAGTCAAGAGATGACCAATCCCAACAGACGGCGCTCTGTATCTCCCTTACTGGAAATCAGTTCAAACGTCGGGGATGTAAACACTCGTCACACACAAGTGAGCACCTGACCGCCTGTCTGTTCACAACGCTCTCCTATGAGGGATAGATTTTAAAAGCATTTGGGTAATGCGCTGCTGTAACTGCTGGGCACTTGGTGGATGTGTTCCGCAGCTGTACACTCCACATGGACTGGACTTTCGGCTCACGTGTGTCGTGCGTAGTGAGAGCGCGCGCAACCCCGCGACCCGGCGCGTGCGCACGATGGTATCGCGTAACGTCTCTGTGCAGTACGCGCCACTACACCGCTGATAACAGTGATAGCCGCGCATAACACATACACTTGTACTAAAGGGTTATTTTACAACTACATAATTATTTCCTTTGCAAGAGAAATTAAGACGTTCAATTAATCACGGTACTAATGTTATAATTTTATTTTGTCTACTAGGCTTGGATTTAACGGGCGATAAGTAGGTTGATTATAGTATAGTATAGTAGGTAGATTATACAATAAACTGAGTTTATTACGTTGTTCCTACACAGAGGTATATACTATTCATATCTAATATTTAGTAACATGTGTGAGTTACAAACGATGGATACTGGAAAGGCCACATTAATTATTCTCGTTATGTAACCCTTCATTAAACGTCAGCTATTTTGTTTTCCTGCATGCTCCTATCGTATTTACATAATTTGTTTAATTATCAATGAAACTTATACCTACATACGAGTAATATACGTATTTGCATAGTGTAGGTACTTATTTGTAAACAAAAAACCTGCCATACACGACGTAAACAAAACTATAGACAACACCATAACAATACTCTCATTAACAATTCAAATAACATAGAAAAACCTCGCGATGCATACGACGCGCTGCCCGGTGCCGTAAACTATAAGGCTACGTGCTAGAAGTACTGACTAATATGTCAATAAGTAAAATACATATCAGATGGCACGCCATCAATTTTCCATCGAAGCGTTTTTCTCTAAGGCTCCATGTTTCACTAATCGATGGTAATAAAGACAAGTTAGACGGCTGCCTGCCCTCATTTGAATAGAAGTCGTGAATACCTGGTCGTAGGGAAACGTTATAATTGCAGTGAAGTCAATGACGGGGAGGCCACGGAAGTTGTTATTGTTTTGTAAACTGTTTATGTTTGTAATAGGACGGGAATGATTAAAGGCAAATCATTTATTTGAATAGGACTATTAGACCGTAGACGTTGAACGTCAATAATAAAGTGGGGTCTAAGAGAATTACAAAATTAGCCTTTATTTTACTTCGTTTTCTATTCATAATGGAAATAAAAGATCAAGAAAGCAGTGACGTTAATTAACTATAATATGTATAAAGACTTCTGCTCATGAATTAATGGCAGGACATTCTCTTACTGATCAACAGCATTAGAAACGAATATTTGAGAATATTCTTAGTCTTCTACAAAAATATTCAGCGACATTATTGTAATTCTGACTTATAACATGTTTTTGGAGCGCTTCCTTTAAATACACTGCACTAGCATTTAATAGAAGTGTGCGAGACACTCATGGCACAAAGAGGAAATATGTATAATTGTATTTAGATATTCAATGTGCGTCTTCAAACAGTTGTGGGTACTAAGAGGTGTAACCGAGGGTGTTTTTAGACTTTCGCGGTCCCTAAAATGTAATGTAAACTAAAATGCCCCAAGTTTTAATTTTGTTTTTCATATTGTGACACATTGGAACAATAGTTTTAGGTATATGTTTAGTATTTTCTCAAGGTCCGCACAATATACGTCGGGGCCGATGACGAACTCCAGTCCGCTATTTGGTGACCCCTGTCCTAGGCAGCACTGGACGTGCGGCGCGGCGCGCAGCTTGCGCTACACTCACTTCATTATCGAAACCTCTTGAAATTCTCACAGCATGGCAACAACACAATATTATGAGAATGATGACAGCAAAACAACATTATAAAAACGGCAGCGCCCGGGGCTCCACACAATACGTTTTTATTCCATGATCAAATGTGACGCGAACTGAAACTTACGAGCGGTGTCGCGAGCCTCCTCGCAATTATTACATATTTATTCGATTTCGTTGAAACTCATCGAATAATGACAACTGTAACGTTAACAGGCAAACAAATAGTAACTTTTGACTTGTATTGAAGCAGAACGTGTGACGACTATCACTACCAATCACTTCTTTGCATGCAGCGCCAGGAGCGCAAACGTAGTCAATCAATACCCATCCAGTTCTTAGTTCTAAACATTGCGAGCTTTACCGTCAAACATCAGTCACTGTTCTGTGTTGTACGTGCCTGTAGTACAGTGACTCGTGCGCATGTTGTACGTTACACACATTATGTGATGTAGGTAGTACATATTAGTATAGGTATCGTGTGGTGCAACTCTAATGGCCGCTGATTAGCATTCGTCACAATTTGTCGCGTCGCATTCACTCGCACCAATCGTGCGCAGCTTGTGCCGGCGCACGTCAGTGGGAGACATTTGCATACAGTCTGTATGTGACCACAATGTGAGAGGAGAGTGCTATAGTGGAGGAAGATTACATTATGTTGATTTAAACAATGACATCGTATCTACTTATTGATTGTAATAATAACTCAATGTAAACTTGAAGCGTTGATCATTAGTAATTAGGAGAGGAGAGATAAAATTATGTGATGTGAATAATCCATCTCAAGAATGTAGTGTCGTGCTCGCGCATCAACTTGTAGGTATTAGTGGCAATGTACACATTGTATACCTGTGACCTGCGCTGGCGCATGTGTAGGTGCAACAATGGCTGGTGTTGTGTCTGATCGTTTGACACTAGCGCGTGAGGCGTACGCGCACACTTGCGCACGCGCATTAGCATTAGATAGTGCGTGCTAGAGCGGCGGGCGGCGGGGCGGGGCGCCGAGGGCGTGGTCTCAGCTTGCGATTGGCCGCCACATGCAAATGCGCCGCGCCGCCTGCGCGCGCGCAATCACGGCCGCTGCCATCGTGGGCCCACCATTGTTTCCGAAGCAAAAACTGGTGAACTTGCCCGAGCTTGTTTGTCGGGAACACGCGCGAGCAAAAACTAAGAAATGCGCATAACAAGAAACTGCAAAAAAGGCCGGACGACGGCGACGCGGCACTTTTTACTTGCGATTTATGTCCCCGGAGTCCCCTCACCGTCACCCCCTCACCCTCCTCCGCTCCCCCGCAATCTCGTCGGAGGAGCGAGCAAGCGCACGCGCAGCTCCTACTCCTGCTTGTTATCCTAACATCGCTTAGCCTGTCGTCACTCGGCCGCATTTTCTCGGCGGCGCAAAAACGCCCCGGCCGGGTACTGAACCCGGCGCGTTTAAATTGCACAGCTCTTAGAGCATGTGAGCACAGTCAATTGGCAACAGGGCCATTACTTTTAAATCACATTTACATTGAATGCGCTACGACGGCTCTCCGCCATGCCGGCCCGTCGGGATGCTACGCTCAATTAAAATGCGGCAATAAATTAGCAGACGCGAGTACGTGACCGAGCCGATTGTACATTACCGCACCGCTACAGCTCATGCGTCACAATATAGACAGACACACGGGGCGATGCTAGTACTGCGTTCACTAATGGTCGCACACTACGGGCCGGCGATGGAGCTATTTCGTTCCATTGTACAGTTCCGTAGCGGCGCGGATTCCTAAATGAGCGCAGTAAGCAAATAGTGTGGCGCGCAGAGCGGCGCCTGGCGGAGCGCGCGGCGGCCGGGGGCCAGCGCAGCGAGGCACCGCCGCCGACACCGAGCGACTTTTATTCGTTCCAATCGTACGTTTATAACACAATTTAGTATTTACATTGGCCGCTGTACGCTTGATTCCCGGTCGTTTGGTTTCAACTCCCCGGCGGCACTTGTAATATTCCTGTGTAAACTTGATTAACTGTAGTTATAGCGAGCAGGTTGTAGGTACACAGTGCGGCGTGTTTGCGTAGGTTTGAATTGTAAACAGCGTCATATTGTTACATGAATAATAGAACATACTGTGTAGTTGCTTAGCCTGCACTTTTTATTGTTGTGGAGGTAAGATAATATGTCACAAGTTTATCTTGAGTCGTATGAGCCACTCACTGCTGCTAATAGACATTACTGAATATGTTTAGACGATTTATAACATACAGCGTGTAGACACAAGTCATGCCAATATGAGTATAGACTAGCACTAACTTTAGTCCCTGTTTTCACCCCAGTAACACATTTCTATGATATAAACTTCATCCTATTTTACCCGTTTAGAGGTGGAATTTCCAAAATACGTATTTTATTAGGTAGGTATTATGCCAAGCCAAATTATGCTGCACCAATTGTCATGATGTTAACTTTAATACTAATGGACGTCCCACTTAAACTTGTATTCTCTATTTTAACCCCCAAGGGGTGGAGCATCCAAAAACACATGTTTGTATAAACAAATGTATGTTTGTCGTATGTGCTATAAAGCACATACGACACCCATTTTCGTAATTCATAGCTTATAACCCATTTTCATAATTCTCTTTAAAACATTTCATCTTTCAAGAATAGAATTCCACCTCTAAGTTAAATTAGGGGATTTTAACAAATTAGAGGTGGAATTCTAAAAAAGTTGGAACACATTACCTAATATCTGAAATTAACAATCTGCCTTGATAGCCATCACTGCTCGCGCCTTCTCCCTTCTATCATGTCTCAAAGTGCCAACCTACGTAGCATGAATGACCGTCACAGTAACTACTTGTATTATAGCTTATAGTACTTTCTTAGTAATAAGTTGTTACGAATGCACCTGATTCTAATGTAGGAGATGCTGAGTTAACCCATAACACCATTAATAAAAACACTTGTTACGCTAACACCGGCTAAACAGATACCTAAGAAGACAAAAAAATATGTAACATGTAAAACTACCGATTGTATTTGCTGTTCAAGAAGAAGAAGCTGAGAAGCATCACGCTAAATCGCAATTGCATGATGCGTCAAAGGTTACATGCGGCCAGTGCAGGTCAGCGCAGGCCCAGGCGTCTTGCGTCTATAACGTTCATTACGAGTCTCATCTGAACGCATTAGAATCCTTCCGAGTACGCATTCGTATTCAATTATGCGCCTGCGCAAAAAGTAGTCGCGCATTTGAATGACGCGCGCTTGGTCTCGTTACCGCCGCGTCCCCGCGCCACTCCCGCCCCGCTGCCGCACCGCCGCCGCCCCGCGCCCGCGCCCAATTTACAAATAAAACGCGGGGAACGTCCGGCAGCGCAAAAACTGACCGCACTCCTCCCCGTGCATATGAATGGAGCGATTTTTTGCGCCCGCGCCGCAGCTCTAAGATGTCGCCATGTCAATCACTGTACTCACTGGACAACTGACTGAAGATCGAACTGATGGATCCTGGAGGTGCGGGACCACTCGCTGCGGCGATACTTGACGGAGGTTCAGGAGTGGCAGACTTTTATCTGAAACGCTGATGGTAGAAACCAGATAAATACTTGGCGCTGGGTACGTTTTTTTCGCCCAAGTCTCCATTAAAAGTATCAATTTTGCCAGTACCGCACCTGTCGCCATCACGTGAATATATAGATTCCAAGCTTCATTGATAGACTTTTCGATAAACCTTCTTCTTTTTTATGCAAGTCCGCTACCAAATGGGCAATGGCCTATGGTGCTGTAGAGCATACCTAATAAGTATCATAGTACTTAAACAGGAGGTTCCCTGATATACCTTCGAGCAGGGTTGCAATAGGCCAGCACCATTCTGCGCGAGAGTCGTCGGCGGAGCGCCACGGTAGCGGCCCGGCGGCCGGCGACAGCAGATTGCCTGATTATGTAACAAGCTCGGATTCACCGCCGCCCGTTTTTGCCGCGCGCCCGACGACGCATGGAAAATGCAACAGATTATCTCTCTCAACCTGCCACTGCTGCCGCAGCCTTCTGATATGAATTTATAATCGCAGCATTGTGTTTAATTTCACTGTCATTTCGTACGCCTCTCGTACGATCATATTCGACGTTTTTGCTCCAAGTAATCGAAGTACCGATCTATTCAATTAGTTAAATGGATTCCGTGAAAACAATGTTAACATATGCGATGCATTAACTCTCTCCACATGTCCTACAGTGTATGATAATGTCAGTTTCAGTGAGTGACAGCATGCACGGGCACACGCGAGTGATGCGGCACTAGCATAATAGCTAATGCGCGTGAGCATACGAAGTTACTATTTATGTTGATGGACTTGTTCAATATACAAGCATCAGGGGAAGAGTGCAAGAAGGGAGACAATGCAGACATGCTACATGCTGATTGGAAGCCTATTAGTGTTACATAGCGCACCATCTTGCAGTACTCATTCTTCTTCATAGCGTATCGACGGCAAATATGGATACGAAATTTAGTAGTTACTCGTTAATTCATAAAATTGAAAAAATATTTGAAATGTGATGACTATTATCAATCATTTCTGACGTTGCTTCAGCCTGCTGATGTAATCTGATGATTTCTTCGACAACTGCACTCCAAATACTAATACTAGTTTCCTCTGTATTGAGCTCCGACAACATTGGAAATTCCGCAAGTCTTTTAGTGTTACCGGTATGCAGCTATTAGTCAGAGACAAAAAAAAAACATCTATCATATTATCACAAAGTTTCACTATTCTCTGAAACACACGACACTTGCACAACTCCCCGGAGCAGAGGAGTTCCAATAGCGGGATAGGTAATGTATCGAATGTTGTGAAAAATGAGCCATGTGCGCCATCCCGGAAAAAAATATAGGTATATGAAAAATACAATATTTTAAAACCACTCAAATTAAAGTGTGACTTTATTTTTGAAGTTGATGTTGTATCCTCGACGTCCCCTCCTCTTGCACACATTCAAGATATGTACCTCCTGTTACAGTTACACTAAACAAACAACATGTGACACGGATTAGATCTAGGTAATATGCTTTACCAGTACTTGTAACATAAGAGTCATTTTCACATATTTGCTCGTCCCCAACACCCGAGCTGCCGGACCAACTCAACGATAAGCTAACTTTAATTGATATAGTATATGATATTAATTAATAATTTGCGATGGCTATTCGAGGCGCGCGGTGCGTGGCGCGGGCCGCAGTACGTCAGCCGCTCATGCCTGATACACATCGCAGAGCACGCGCATACAGACAACCTAGGAAATTATGATGATGCTTCTCTGTTGCTGATGAGGTAGAGAAACATAGAGTATAGAGGTACCACTGGGTACTGCCCTCCTTATACTTAGTTCGTTGTGTTTAAATGTAGTACTCACGCTACATCCATCATTCCACATGACACACGTGGAGAACTCATTGACTCTTTAAATAATATGAATATATCAAAGCTAGATCTACATTTCACAATCTGCCTACATTTCAAGAATGTCAATAAATACGGTACTTAATTGTAATGAACGACTTGAACGTGCGCTAGTAATGACATGTAAATGCATAATGATACAGTTGCGCAGCTTGTTACGATTTATGTCGAGTTTAATTTGCACACGTTTACTTCAACTATTTCCTTGTGATGAAGGTTTCCGTTTAGCGACGAGTGTCAGCCGCACGTCCATGCCTGCACTATTTGAATGTGAGACCACCTTTATTTCGTAGCAGCAAAGGATAGTTTTCAAAGTTCGAGGGTTGCTATTGAGGGGCGGTTGGTTGTACTTAGCGTGCCCACTCAGCATGTGTCGACACTGGGTATGGTAACGAGGCGGATGTCACGCATGCCTGTGTGGAGCTATGCAGAGCAGCGGCGGACAGCTGATATACGTTAACACTCCTAGTGGATCCTAGCATTCTTATTTGGAGCATGTTTATGATATCTGATTTGAAAAAGTAGCATACCTAGGTATACATAAAAATATTAATCGCGAAAAAGAAAAGAATGACCACTCCATGAAAAAAAAGCTTTTTTCCAAAAAAATATGACCGCCTTCAAAAACTACAAAATAAAAAAATAACTTTAGCTTGGAAGTCGGCGGCTTTGGTTTTGTTTCTTGTTATGTAGGTATTGCCACCGACTTACAAGCTAAAGTTATTTTTTTATTTTGTAGTTTTTGAAGGCGGTCATATTTTTTTGTAAAAAAGCTTTTTATTTTTCACTTTTTAGTGCTTGTGTGTTAATGTTTGAAATCCTTACATAAAGCCCTTTCAAACAATACCTCACACGATATATTAAATTTTGGAAAGTGGTAGGAGGGGTTGACGTACCCCCTCCCCACTTACTTCAGTCAGTCATCGACTACACGTATAAACAAAGCAATTTGTCTTGTTACGGCGGTTCTGCTGTGATTTTATAAGGAGTTCCGTTCCATATCTCCAAAGTTCATCATCAGATCATGACAATATTCCTATGGGACCTATTCGGAACAATACTCTTTCAAACAAAAAAAGAATCATCCAAATCGATTCATAAATGGCGGAGTAATCGTAGAACAAACACACAAAAAAATAATAATAATAATAATAATAAAAAAAAAAAAAAAACATACGCGTCGAATTGAGAACCTCCTCCTTTTTGAAGTCGGTTGAAAAGAGACACACATGAGAAAAGAATATTCCCATGGAATATTTTCTAGCTAAGCTACATCTTGATAGCTCATTTATTGGTTCATTTTGGAAAACAGTAGAAAACAGTCAAAAATCTTAAGAATGCTTTTATAACAGTTTGTTCCCACAAAGCGTTGTTCTGTGCTGAGTGTACTGCAGTCACGGAGATATACCTCTACGTCCTACCCGCTCCTCACCCGCCCGTGTTTCATTTCATAGCGGAAACAGTTTCAGATGGGTTAGGTACGTGATAAATATGTGTAGGTTTTCATAATTTTCACGTGGCGGTAGTTAGCACGATTCGTGACCGGCCCGTATCGCGATCGGCCCGGCGCGGGCGGCGCGGCGCTGCGCCTGCGCATAACTCGCGATCATTATTGCGATACAACCATACTGACTTATTGATTCCACCTTCAATTAGAGCCCCGGTGCGCGGGAGGCCCCTATCTATCGGAGGGCTCCCTAATAAATTGCAATAAAGAAAATTAACAGTTTATTAAAAACTATTAAATGTGTTAGGTAACCATCGCAGGCGCACGCTGGCACTGATCGAATGCAAACTGTATTACGCCTAGCGTCGCCGTGTTACCGAACTCAAACAAAGGACGGTGTAACATTTATAAGAATGTAGATAAGCGCGGAGACATTTTATATAGCATCAAACTATAATTCAAGTTGAAGCCGATCGCTATCTTGTCTATGAATTAACGAGGCCCGGCCGGAGCACAAATGTGGCGTTTATTTAAAAAGAGCTGAATATTCAGCTGGACGCGGTTAATAGTTCATTAATAATGTTATCGTGAGCGGTTTAATCGCGATGTGCCGAAACGCAGCGCGTGCGGCGTGGTGTCAGCGGCGCGGCAGCGTGGCGGCTGCGGCCGGCGCGGGCGCAGGTGCGCTCTAAATGTCAGCGCGAGTAAGGCGCGCGGGAGTGTTGACACGCTACAACACACTGTGCCGAAGGACAACTCTACAAAGCCTGAACTCAGTGTGGCTACAAACCTAATCCTACCATTGCAATTTTATCACTCCTTCAAACAAACTTCAGTCTCCATGAGATCGCTGTCTACTAATATAGATATTTCATTATTTCAATACACAAAACCTGAACTGGTAGCTATTTTTCGGTTTGGGCCGTTCAAATACCCTCTACTTTAATGTGTGTGATATACCTATTTGCAGGCACTGAAGGCATGAACAGGCTCACTGTCACACCTTGCACGTAGCAGACCTTCTATCGCTGCCTCCACTGCGCAGGCGACGGCTCTGACGCCACTCCTGCGCACATTGATATGCATTTTTTCCGCTATTTGTCCTTGAGCGTGAACTTTAAGTACAATTGGAAGAAAGTAGCGAAGTTACAAAGTATTAGTGCGAATTAAATATCAAAACAATTTGAAGACACTTGCGTTACACTACTTGCACCTGGCCGGCGCGCGGCGGGCTGGTTAGTGTAGAAGAAAGTGTTGAACAACTGAATAGGTCATCGTAACGGTTGTAAAGTACCGCCTTTAATAAAGACGTAAAATAATATGGAACGTTATCTAAAAGTGCTACGAATAGCTGTTATATCACCAACGTTCAAAAGTGCATTATAATAACCTATTTAAAATAAATGATTTGAATTTGACCAACTCTCTTGCCAGTGCTATGTGACAGAATCGCCGTCTATCTTATTAGTTTTATAATTCGTTTTGAATTAATAATCTCTAGTGATTGCAACTAATCATTAACTAATGGCATTTCTACCAAAGTACAGACTACAACGCAGTTAAATAAGGCTATCCTAAAGTAGTATGGTGTGTGAAGTCCGTGAAACAAAAACCACCACAAATAAAGACATACATAGTCGTGAGTTAGGTACATGTAGTGGTGAAGACGCCATGTGAGGGCGACGGTATGACGCACGGCGCCCACCATCACGTCGCGTCACCACGGAAGGGTAAGCACAGCCATGTGCCGGTATGTTTACCAGTAGACCCAATGTTTGCCATTACACTATGAGTGTAAGGTTGTCATAAAGGGGCGTCGAGTGTCACCAATCAGACACTAATACAGATTTTAAAAAAAACCTAATGAAAATACCCAATGTTAATAATGATTTGCCCAACACAGAGATCGAACCGGAACCCTATGATCAACAGCACGCAACACTCATTATCACTATACCAGACCATTGGAGGCAGAAAATTACCGTTATTATTGAATGAAATGTGTGTGAATTGTTATATTATTACTTTTAATTATTATTTATTTACGTAAGTAGAAGAAGGAATTGACAATTTAACGAACAAACTAAACAATTTGGTGAGATGCTGAATATTGATTTCAATCTAAAATGTAATTCCCCAGGTGTTAAGGTAAGATAAATAAAAGATACTCAATCGTGTTATTGTCAAACACACGGCAAACTCACCCAGTACTCGCGGATGTACGGTGTCATGGTGTTATGCCTGCGCGAGCGCTGCCCTGCTACCTCATGCTCTGCTAGATATTTACTCGGGTCTCGTGTCCCTACTAACTTAGGGTAAACTTCTGGGATTGAATGTTCACAACTTGTTCGTCTGAGCTAGATTGATGAGCGTAATGTTGCAACACGTCACACGATATTTGTTTGTCCAGTGGTCGTGATCACGGGTGGATGCGCTGGCGCAAAGGGCAGCGCGCACAGTGCGCTTTCACCGCGAGTGAGCAGTCGCGTAGAACTGCGCGCGTACCGTTACATTATCACTTCAGCGAATTAAAGATAATGTGGCAATGTTATCGTTACTGCTCGCAGTGCTTATCTTACAACACCGTGAGGTTTCCCCGAGGGTTCAACTCGCTAACTGATCACGCGCATGACAAGCGCTTGCAAGAAAGTACTCTACATGAGACTATGAAACAGCGGTGACCACTGACATGACAGCTAATGGAGGGCTGTGAAGCAAGCGGACGAGCTGCGCCATGATGATGATTTCTTTAGAAAGCGTTAAGAAACCATAAAGATGACGTATGCTTTATCGATGCACACTTGTCGTACTCTACTTCATGGACCTATAAACAGCACTCTATAAATGAATACCACATGTACCTGCCCACCTACCTACTCACGTGTTATCTATAATCATACATCATACTAATATCATTCATTTAGTCGATTTCATCTATATTTAACGATACATTATTATTGTCTGGTACAGATCCAATAGTAAGCCGCGATATCTCACAGACGTTGAGACAAATTGAGCCAATAGGTATCAAATTAAAACATTGATATTAATTGAGAGCGGTCAGCCTCAATTATGCGTCGAATTGACACTTAATTAGATAATGGCCGCCAGTATGAGGTAAATTGTGTCCTGCTGCGCTGAGCAGTGGGCTCGGCTGGCGCTGCCACGACCGAGCCACGACGAGCCACCTCGAGCCACAACGATTTCCAAGCCGGGACAAAGCGCATTATAAATATGGCAATTCACAAATAAATATAACGGTAAAGAAAAAACGCGGCTAGCGTGCGTGCGGCCACCCGGGCGCGACCCCGCGCGCTGCGCCACGCGCCCTCGGCGTACTATCGATACGATATATTATGCGCTATGTCCACTCGATGAACACCTTCGGTAACAATAACACACGATGTAATGCTGTTTCACTTTGACGTTAGACAATTTCTATCGTTCTAGTAATTGCTGATTTAAACGATGATAACCACAGTTAGTTCTTTACGATCCGTGTTCGAAGTTATCTGCGATCATCGATGTATGTTTCACTAATAGAAAACTAATCTTATATCTATATCTGTGATGTTATCGACGCGACCTTCGAGTTAACTATGTCCGTCTTATGAATATTAGTTGTCCTAACAGCAATAACGTGTACCTAATGTTTGATTGTGGAGCAGTGACGAGGTAGTGCACGCCGCGGCATCGATAGCAGGCGGCGCGTACGGCACAGCACTACGGCTCGCCAGACGGCGCGCGGCGCGGGCCGGCGGTACAAAAACCATCAAACTACTGCCAATTACAGTAGCAACTAGTTTTTAAGCCGCGAGAACTTTCTTCTATTTCCATATTCATTACAAAGAAAGGGTGAAATTATACTTGCTCGCCATGAATATGCTAACGGCTGCGTGGTAAATGTTAAAGTTGAATAACACTGCGTCAGCGCGGGCAGCGCGGGCGCGTTGCGTGCGCGCCTGCTGTGCGCCTGACGGACGCGCGGCCCGCATCGTGCGCGGCGGACGGGCCCGGGGCCGCGGATTAAACATTCGCCGCTACTTATAGAAAGCTATTTACATAGGTATTAGTGATACCGACTGCTCCGCCAACAACCATGAAAAACTATAATTACTGAGTTCTGCGTGTTTGAATAATCGTTACATTTCATATGGAGCGGTCGCAGCCACTAATGTGCCTTGGGAACTGCTGCTCAAGTATTTATGCGCTCATAAAAAGCTCCGCCGGATGGAACGACGGCTCGGAGCTGTAGCGATTGAGGAGCCTTTGAATGTTGGTCGAACGTAAAATTTTTCGAATAAAATTTAATAACTGCTGTCGTGGAAGTTCACAAACAAGGCCAAGCAAATAAGCTCTCGTGCTGGGCGCGCGCTGCCAGCGGCGAGGCGCGCGCCGGACGGGCGGAGGTGGCTGGAGCTACGTATTGCACCTTTAACTAACTTCTATTGTGTTTGCGCGCTCCGAAGTCGCCAGCTCGAGGGGGTGAGTCCGGTGAGCCCTGCGCGCGGGGGGGAGCCGGGGGGGTCTGAGGGGCGGCGGGTCAAGTAATGATACATTCGCACGCCGAAGTGAGGCGCGAGGTAATAATGAGTTATGTACGTGATCCAATTATTTGGGCGCGCGCTCATTACGCGCTAAGTGTGAAATATGGCCGGCTTTATTACTAGCATCGCTGACTTCTTGCCACCCCGGGGGTGGCCCCCAGGCCCCCGGGTCCCGCGGGGGATATCTGCAGCGCTGCAACTGTGCTCCACTAAATCATAATAATGTAAGGTGCGGAGCGAATACGGGTCGTGAAAGGAGTTGCGACTATTTTTACGTGATATATAGGAAGGAGGAGGCGCCTCCCGCGTGGACGCCGCGGCCACGCTACGCGCGCATGGCGGCGCGACTGTAGGCAGTTGTGCTGCGCTGCTGTATGCGATGACGTCCACTTGTGGAGTTAACGATCACAAGCCTTGCGGTTCATGAACACGTATTGCTGTTGTTGCAGCCAACAATGAACATCAACATACGTAATGATTGTAATTATACGAATCCTATTGATTATTTACTCTTATCTACAATCAAATCTCTTATTACGACTCTTTGTTTCCTCTTATCCACTTCTAGTCATTATTGAAGCGGCACCGGAACCTAAACGGGCCTCCGACCAGGTACCGCGCCAGCTCGAGGCCCGCCGGCACCAGCAGCCGGCCACTGCGGGGCCGCGACGGCGTCATGAGCACCACTTTATCCATAAATCGAACAAACACATTAGTTCGAGGCGATACTTTAAAGATTTGCCGTCGGTGTGCAACGAGAGGGGGGCGGCCAAACTCGCCGGAGTTATTCCATTAATTAAACCCGGTGGGCCCCGCGACCCACCCCGTGGGCCCCGCCGGCCCACGGCCCCCGCCCGCCGCGCAAAAACAAAGCAAGCAATAACGAGCGCAGGGCTGCCACGTTCACGACAAAGTCGATTTATGATAACTGTTTAAAAGTAAGAACATTCTTACCGAACAATTAGTTATTATTGGATATTTCATGAGTTCACAAGTATTCAGTAACGACTGAAGTTACTCGGAGCACAGACTGGTATCCTTTGTGACTGTGCGGTCAGGGTAACGTCCCTCACACGGCTGAACATCCTCAGTGGGTTTATATTATTATAGTACCTGTTATCAAACCCAGCATTTGCTTTTACTATCTCTATAAAACTATTATTGTAAATCGGTTAAAAAACCAGCCAAAAGTAAGCCGGGTACGCATAGTTTCCGTTTGTTAGCTTAAAAACGGATACTCTTAACATCTAGATCTAGGATAATTATTTGCAACACTATCTAAGAGCTTATATGTAGTTGTCACTAAAATATTTAGTTTTTCTTTTTAAACCCAAAACGCTAAAAATATTAAAATGTTGATGTGTAGTTTCGTTGTGTTGCTAACCCCGCATGCCGCGCCGGTGCATCGGTGGTACCGCTATCATACGGTTACTTCATATCCAGATAATATCGCGACTTTAAACTGTGACATGTATATTTTAAGCAAAATGCCTGCCATCAATAAATAAACACGAAACAGCACGCAGTACAGGAAACTCTAAAGACAACGCACCTCCACTGTGGCCACCACTCCCAGAACGATGACCTGAATTGCATAACTTAAGAATAGAGTATTTTAAGGTTACAGCGGCCAATTCCAGCTGGCCCCTAGCAGCTTGTTCTCTATGCTGTGTGACTATACAAGTTAATGGATTCAACTTTTCACCATATTTGGAAAGTCACATCAAATAATATTACTCTTTGCAAACACAACGTGACACTGAATGTATCTTTCAGTAATTTAAATACAAATTACCTTCACATGCAGTGCCCGGCGTCAGCACAGCCCTGAGGCAGCGAGTGGGGCCCGCGGGGCGGGGGGGAGGGGTCGCACGCTCTTAGAATAAAACATTATTCATAAATAGGATATTACGGCAGGTGGCGCTGCACCGCCGCCCGCCCAGCCGCCCGGCGCCCGCCCTGCACTGACGTACTGCTCAACACATTATATTACAGCCTTTAATGCGACTACTTGTAAAATTTAATATTGAGCTGCTCAACAATGTACAATACACATTACAATGAGCTGCTTCTTTAGTTAGCGCATATAAGGACGTTTGCTGAAACATGAGCATTTACAATTTACCATGTAACTGTCTAAAGCGAATATACACATAATTGCGACGTTCCTACTCAACAGTCATAGTGGTTAAAACAATTCGAGGCACCTACAGAGAACCACAAAAATCAGGCAAGTTCTAAGAACCAACTATACCTAAGTTATAATTCCTGTATACTACGAGTACGACCCCACTGCAGGGCAAAGGCCCTTTATCATAAAGAGAAGGCACGAGCACTATATAATCATCAATCGAAAATAATCAAAAATCGGATAGGCGATTTTAGACGTATATTAACAATAAGTTCAGATTTCCTTAAGATTTTCTTCTTCACCCATGTCAGTGACGTCTAGTTAAACTACTACTAAGTAATTAGTTGCTGTGGTAAACAGTCATGTTCGTGAACGAGCGTTGTCAGTTGAAATTGATCAACTTTTGAAGAAACATGACAGCTCACAATTCAGGTTTCATCAAAAATTTCAGGTCAAAAATATGAATGTGAAATTGTGAATGTTGAAAACTGGGATCCAATGATAATATTCGTCATAGTGCAAACGAATTTGATTTTTTTTTTCTCGTCACCTATACGTCATGTTTTTCACACGTTGACTGACACAACAAGTGTAATAAAGCCCGGCTTTTGTAAAAAACTTGACTGAAAAACGTGTCCGTGGAGTTTCTTGCTTGTCCTCTTCCATAGGGACCTACCTACGTTTTAAAACACGCAACTAGCTTCAACTTTTGACTAAATGCCCGACACCTTGACAATTCAAAAGTGCCTGTAAACAGTTTTACGGAAAAAATGCTTTGAGTTTACGGTTGCGGTTTGAAAATTCACACAAAGAAGTAGTTTCATTTAGGATCTGTGTACATACTTTCCTATCCAGTGAAGTATGTACACAGATCATATATGCCAACAATTATATTATATTCCATAAGAGCCTCTATAGTTATTCAATTCATGGCATCTCAGTCCTTGTATGTCGCATCGGCGTTTAAATACAATGCAATGCATACATACATAATGCAGTATGATTATATTGACTAATTGCGATGCGGGCTGCGCGCAGGGTATGACACAGCGCGCAGCTTTGCATAAACAGTGCGTTTGAATGCTCGCGTAATGGCGGCGGTGACGATGACGTCACGCACAGAAAAACACACTCTTACAGAAATTATTGCTAACTTGTGCTCGTACATATTACGTGCACGGTTCAAGATTCAAGTAACATTAGATTATTTTATTTATGAATTTTCCTTCCATTCTTCTCTTTATGGAGCTATCCTAATGAAAGGGCAACTAGATCCAATATTTCTTTTAACCATCTAATTAAAATAAAGGGTTTGACTTAGACTTGACTTTGAGTCAAGTTCTTGTTTTCATTATTAAGTAAGATATTATTATTGCGAAGAAAGAAAAAGCTTTTTTACAAAAAAAGATGACCGCCTTCAAAAACTACAAAATAAAAAATAACTTTAGCTTGGAAGTCGGCGGCTTTGGTTTTGTTTCTTGTTATGTAGGTATTGCCACCGACTTCCAAGCTAAAGTTATTTTTTATTTTGTAGTTTTTGAAGGCGGTCATCTTTTTTTGTAAAAAAGCTTTTTATTTTTCACTTTTTAGTGCTTGTGTGATAATGTTTGAAATCCTTACATAAAGCTCTTTCAAACAATACCTCACACGATATATTTAATTTTGGAAAGTGGTAGGAGGGGGGTTGACGTACCCCCTCCCCACTTCCTTCAGTCAGTCATCGACTACAAGTATAAACAAAGCAATTTTTCTTGTTACGGCGGTTCTGCTGTGATTTTATAAGGAGTTCCGTTCCATATCTCCAAAGTTCATCATCAGATCATGATAATATTCCTATGGGACCTATTCCCAATTATACTCTTTCAAACAAAAAAAGAATCATCCAAATCGATTCATAATTGGCGGAGTAATCGTAGAACAAATATACAAAAAAAAAAAAAAACATACGCGTCGAATTGAGAACCTCCTCCTTTTTGAAGTCGGTTGAAAAAAAAATTGTAGAAGTCTTGTTCCTCATCTTTGGCTTGAGGAAGTATTTCAGCTAGATGGTAGGGATCTTGTCCGGACTTCAAGATTGTCCGGATTACCGTGGAACACATCTCTACTCGTCAAGAGCTCAGGTAATGTCCCACCCTTGTCGCTACGTCATTATATGCTACTTTCTACGTCATTTATGTGAGTGTTCATCCCCTACCATTGTATCCGTATAGCGCTGGTCAAGCCAGGGGCCAAACCCATAGTCCAACGATTATTTTTGGTCAAAAGAAGGTACGGTCTATTCCACAAGACTTATGCATTGTTAAAAACCAATCAATGTTCAGTGTGATCTGTACGCACAGCGCATTGGCAGGCAGTGGCGGGCATGCGCGGGCGCATGCAGCCGACGTTTAAGGGCATCTGTGCCGTGGGAAACGCCGTGAGACCATACCACCACATACCGCCTCCGCACGCACACACGGACCACACGACCAACATCATATCACACGTTTTCATAACACTGATTGTTCTCTATCAGATTCAGAGAAGACTGACGATGGCTGCCAAGCAATGTACGTCACGGTACGATGGAGCGTCGCGTCCGCGCAGCGCGGTAATTAGCAGAATGTCATTGCAAATGTTTAACATTCACGTTGCGCCGACTGGCGTGATACGTATCGTGGCGCATTAATATTGATACTATACGTACACACCGCGTGTATGGCGCTCATACAAACCTTATGCGATACCTAGATTAATGGCTCACATTTACATGTCGCGCGCTTTTTGCAGTTGATTTATGCCTCCGCTAATTATTGAATACCGAGTAAACAATTAGTGCGTCACTCGAGGTGTGTGATGTCGGCTTCGCAACCCAGCAATATTAATAGCATACCTAAGTGAAATGTCTAACATAAAAAAATGCTTTTATTATGATCTAGCTTAACCCCGCAACCTCGTCTGCGTGAATTACTTACCGCGTTATCATATCCGCGGGATGTTTATATTTTTTAAACGGATGTAAACTTTTTTTTTCTAAAATTAGCCGAAGTCACTCCTTATAACATCACCGCCAATCACACCACCACACACATTTCACACATTTTCATCATCTTCCAATAAAAATCGGTCCAGCCGATACGGAGATTAGCTGAATTAGACAGACAAAAAAAACTGTATAATTGCCTTGTAAACATTTATATGCATTTAGTAAAAACTGTTATTTTGATATTACAAACAAACACTTCAATTGTATTTGTTTTTATGGATTGAAAGCTAAGCTAATGCCACTAGAAAATAAGTTGAACCCTTGCATGCAGTGTGTTAAGTTCTTACACACACATTCAAAACAGACAGGCAAAGCACTTCGTCCATAAGCCGACTTAAATAAACCGTAAATCATTTCAGTTGATTACAGGAAACATTAGAAAAGTAGATTGTGCAGATCTAGTGAATGTATTGAATTATGTAATCGTTAAGTATCTCTATAAACCCAGCGTCTCAGAACAAGATCTGCCGACAGGTTGACATGCTCGCTACTCAGACCAGTTGCTTAGTAAAAACTCCGTAATTGACTTTTACAGATAACACTATCTTAACAAAAAGCCTAATGGGAAATATCGTTTCAATCTCATATTATGAAGGCTGCGAAGCACTGGCGAGAGGAGGCTGCGTTCCAACAGGCGGTGCAGTGTAGTGTGTCTGCACGGACATCGCAAGCGTTTGTACCGCGATAGGCGTGTCGCCGGGGACACGGTTGTCCACTGTGTGACTTAATCTCGAACCGTATCAACGTCAGAGGCGGTCACGTGGATTCAGATTAAAATAAAATTATTATGGAATAACGTGTCTTCTGATCATCATTAAAATAAAGTATTTCTGAGATTTTTGGTCCTTTGTCCTACACATGTCCAGTTCCAGGCGTGTGAGCCTGCGCCGGCGCCGCGCGTTTCCCAGTCTAGTACCCGCTAACAGATATGATTGACAGACCAGAAAAAAATATATAATTCATTAACAAGTGTGCGCAACATGGAGAATGTAGCCGGCACTAGGAATGAGATCGTTTGTTCCGCGGCAAAAACGTCGCATGCCGCGACACACATGGAATATAATTATCTAAGCGCTCTATTAATATTTATGGCGCACTCTTAGCGTCCACTTCGATAATTATTTGACGTTTGAGCTCGTCTGCCCCGAGAGCCTCCAGCCCCACAGATTGCAGATCTGCGTTCCTGTGCGTTCACTGCTTTATATTCAAGCTTCGATTCCTTTCTTTGATGTTCAGTTGACTTCAAATACCATCAGCTTCTCATGTCGTTTGAAACCTCCGACAGCTCAGGGGCTCATCGGGACGAACATTTTCCGTCACACCAATGTTAGCTGGCCTTTAATGGATCAAAGAAAATATAGTATTTTTACTAAAGAGGAGAATCCACAATAATGTACATGGATGAGCTAGTAGCGCACCGAGCTATAGGTTGTCGGGCTATGCGCGTGGTGGTCGAGTGGCGCCACTCAATGGACGTCCAAGTATGTCATTCACGTGGCTGCCGGCGGCGCGCGCGCTTCACGGAACCGCGGCGTTTCCCGCGCCGGCGCTGGGAACCGCGACCATTACCCGCGCGGCCGGCCTGCGCGCCGACGCCGCGTTTTTACGCCTGCCATGCACATGCATGAGCCGGTCACCCACCATTTGTCACGTGCACCTCTTGGGAAAATATTGAAACGTTTCCTACTGGATTTATTACGTTATGATGTCACTATTTATTACATTCAGTGTAACGGTCCGCTCGGACGTGAGGCTGCGCTCTACACATTACTCTGTAGCATTTATATCATTCAGACGACTATTATTTGGCAGCAATTTACGCAATTCCGAGCAACTTGTTAGTCTTATCGTGCGATGTTAGAGGGACTGGGAGCTGCGCATTAATCAAGCTGCGTATTCAAATGACTATAATTAGGGTCGGCGCGGGGCAGGTTCAACTAAATGGTTTCGCTATTCAGCCATCGATTAGCATACCTCGAGCTGCGCGCCGGGTACAATCCGCTGACCGCGCAGGCTCCACACGTATAATAATAATTGTGATTATAAAAATACTGCCAAACGTTCATAATTAATTACTAATATCGGGAACCACAATGAAATTTAACAGGACTATTATTTCATTCACTGGCCAATATTTACTTACGAGTAATTAATGTCAATAGATTTTCATAACCGATATTTTAGACGTTATTAAACCCGATAGCTAGTCACTATCAGGGTCGTGTACGTGTTGCGTGCTACAGGACAATGACTTGTAATGCTCAGGACAGTGAATAGCATTATTGTGGATCATTGTAGTCAGACATGAGACGAGCACCACTCGACGACGTCGCGTAAGCCTTGAGAATCTTCCTAATGCGTTTTTAATAACGCCACCTCCGCGGACTAAATGACTACACGGTGTAAAACTACTTTTAATCTATACAAACTAGGGTTTGAAATCGTTTGCAAGAGGAACGAGGTCGAAAGAATTACTCTATTAATGAAGGTGTTACCGAATTTAACTATTATGTTTGTGCCTCGGTGATAATTGTTACAAATTAAGCTTAATCGATGCGCGAGCGCAGGGATCGCTTCGGGCCGCGCCATTACGCACGGTGCCGTCCTCTGCCGTGCCGTGCCGTGCGTGCGCCTTTGAATACGAGCCGCTATTACTTACAATAAAATTATACTATTAGAAGCATTCTCGACTGTCGGCTGACGGACCATTTTAATTATACAGACATGTTTTGTATAAATATGATGAATGATCTACAATTTGGGAGATTTTGTTTTGCTGGAGTGTTACTGACGGGGTTACTACCTATCTGTTTGATCTTGCAATATTATTATCAATATGCAAGTACTCTCCGCCAATGGTGCATCATTATGTTGTTGAATACTACATAATGTAAATGAGAAATGAGAATTAGTCATTATTAAAAACGTTCCAAAACTAGTCGCAGTCTCATTTCACGCCAATCAATGCTGAAACTCACGTCAGAATTGTAGACAAATATTTTTTTCAGATTGTGGCGATTACAATAAGAAAATATTCTTTTTTTTTAAATACGAGAATTGCAGTTAATCACCTTATATTCTATATAGTCTATATGTCCCGGGTCCGGCGCCGGACCAGGGAGGAGTCTGCACCTATGACTTGCTTGACTTCTTTGACTGGGTTCGTGTGTTAACATGTTCCAAACACACAGAAGATGCTACAACACACAGCCGTTAATTTAGCACGGTCATGCCTTTTTAGCCAACAACTTTAACAATGTCAATGTCAAGGACAATTTTATTTTAATTTCTTGTTAAGCCGCGTCTATGTATGTCAAATTAAATTATAGGTAGGTAGAAAATACTTCATAATCTTTCTCTCTGTCATTATGTATGATTCTGTATGCAAATATTGTATAAATATTGATTTTAAAAGAGTATGCGCGTACAGAGTTTCTTGCCCATTATTCTCCATACAAAACTACCTTTTGGAAGGGGCAACTAGATTCAATCAACCCAATCAATCAATCCTTTTTTTGTATATGACGTTCAAAAGTGCCTTATATTGGCCTAATTGAAATAAACGATTTGACTTTGACTTTGACTTTCTCGATGTCACAATTCCTGGGTAAAATCGGTTTGCATACCGTCCGCTGTCTCCAGCAGGCCACCAAGCCGCGAGGGTCACATTTCACTATTTGAACAACATAAGCCATGTCAGATCATATCTGTGGGCCGTCGCTACTCCCTGAGGCGGTCGTAATGTATGTGTCGTCACAACATCATAAGCGGCGTACATTTAGCGCGGTGACGGTGCCGCGCGCCGCACATGATTGATGATGAAAGTGTTGCGCTCGGGTTACGATAAACATCGAGATGTTACCCACCCCCGCGCTCGGTGACGCTGACGTCATGTTATCCACACATTCGACACCCCAGAGCTAGGTCAAGGTGTTATTTCTGCAGACTGGTGCCACTACTGCGACTTTTTTATATAAGATGGGTTTGTTCTTGACTTTAGCCTAGGTCAGAGGTGACAGAGACAGTCTACGATGGAGTGAGTTTACCCAAAAGAAGCCTCGCTCTAATTTTAATTTGACCAAATATAAAGCTTAGTTATATTCACATTGACCACCGCTTATAAGTACTGATATCGCGAATCTACGCACCTGCGAGCATTTTTTGGAAAACTAACGCTAGCATTTTATTTTTTGGAGTCCTGCCAAAATAGTAAAAAAGATACTCCTAAGACGCGCCTTCGTCTGCCCATCCGTCTGTCTGTCACAGCCGCTCATTACAGCCACATCTAAAGCCAACTAAATGGGAATAGTTTTAACGGTTATATATACTAAAAACCGACGACAAAGCTAAATAACCACAACCTCACTGCGACAAAAAGTAATTACGTTTTTTTTTATGTCCGATGTAAGCCGCCATTATAATAATAATTCATTTATTTCAGACTTAGTCCATACATTTTAGAAAAAATAAAATTAAAAATGTCATTTAAAACCCATGTAGGACTCCATTTTAAACTTTCTAACCCATGAAACCCATGTATTTTAAACTTTCTAAAATGTCCTATGGCATAAAGCGGCTATAGCCAGCGCAACATAACGCTTCTAACGAAACATTCATTGCAACATCAAACATTCACAAACATTCTCATTCGTTATTATATGATCAATAATTTAGTCTATTTAGTTTAGTTTACTTTATTTTGAAAGGTTAGGAACCCTCGGTGTGCGAGTCCAACTGAGACTGGTTGTCAGACTTTCGGGCTTTTGACTACCCGCGACCACTGTCAAAAATCTACATAATTACAACCGAGGGCAACGGCACGCAACGGCTCGACATGCTATGACAGCTTCGGAAGCATGTCAAAATGATAACGCCGAATTGAGACGATTCCGTGTTGGCCTTGGCTCTATTCAACTAGCGCATGACTTACTGTAAGAAGTGAACCATCATTCTGGCGAACCCGCCAAGCATCGCCGCAGCGAGCGAATAACTAAACGAAACGTTCCGAATAACAAACACAATGCCGCAGCTTTTGAGAACAAGGTCAAAGTTAATGTGTCCCAACAAAAAATGGAGCAATTTTTGTCGCTTAATCCTGGACGAACAGCGAGCGGCAAGCGGAGGCATTCCAAATATGAGTAGCGATGATATTTAAATGACCGGCGGCGGCGGCTGCGCGAGCGCATCGCTTTGACACACCGCGCAACGAACGCGACGAATTCCGTGCGCCGTGCGTCCGCAACGACCTGCTGTTTTGCGTTGCCGGCCTGTCTGTCGCAGGCGTGCTCGGTGTCGATCACTCCAATTCTAACTTATTTGAGTTTGTCGCCTATCCTTTGTTCCTGCAGTTTGCTCATTATTTTAGCCTTACTTTGATGTCGTGTCAATAATATTTTTAATGACTTAAGTTGCACCTAACACGTGATGTAAATAAATCACAGTAAGATAATCTGACGTTTACGTTAATGTTGGGACTGGGATAAGTAGGTGATGTGGATGGATCTGCCCACAACGCTACACTGCAGTGAGCTAGTGAGTAGCTCTCAAGTGATTACAGCGTTAGATACATAAGTACGCAGTAAATGAAAGCCTTTTAGCATATTTATGTTAATTGGTCAAAAAACGTTGCAATCTTTCCTTTCATGAGCCGCCACTACGCACACACAGCTCGTGCTGCTGGTGCTCAATTAATTGGCTCACATCCACATGCGGGTTATTGTTATCTACTGATATGGACAATAATTGTAACTATAGAGATTCCTGCGGTGCCAAACCAATTACCTGCACCTTATAGGTATCAGTAATTCAGCGCTGATGATTGAGCGGCTAAGTGGATGCTAATTTGCAATATTATGCGTTTAGTTGGCTATTCTCTGCAGCTTCCAGTAAAAACTAACCAGAATACAATTTAGAAAAAACAGGCCGTCGAGGGGATCTTGTATAATGGAGGTGTACGACTGGTGTCACCCGGAGCCGACAGTTGCTTGCACTTGCTCGCTGAACGAGGAGTCAAGTGACGCGCGAAATGAAGCAGCTCCCGGCTAAGCAACTTGTTCACACCTTAGCGGGGTATGCGCGTGCGCACACCAACTGTAATGCCACTAACGTTAGCGTGCATGAAGCCATTTGGACGATACTGCACTGAATGGAGTCGAACCTGCTCCTAACAAGGGCACATCGTTTGAATGCGTCACTTTTTGCCGCCGAGCTGCGGAGCTGGCCGACATGCGAGCCGAATGTTTCGAGCGAGTTTTTGGTCAGTTTGAATTAATAATATATTCATTGTTAGTATGCAAGTCGTCCGAGTGCATACATTCATATTAATGTATGGAAGCCATGAAGTTTTTAGAATAAAGTAGCTGGCGTGGCCAGGTTTGTGTCACATGAGATACATCTGATGACAAATGGCCGCGCTGCGCTGCGTTGAGCTGAATATATTAATTAACCAAAAACTCACCTGTTATGGACAGGCTCCGTTTTAAAATAATAACTTATTTTTATATTACTTAGTTACACAATATATGTAATGATGTCATAGCGCTGGTCTGATGATTTATCGATTCAGCAATTTTGAGCTCGTTTGCTTCACCACTACCTGAAGTTGCAGCCAGGTTTGTCTTCTCATGGGGGCACTGCTTAACGTATAGCAGCAAGGACACAAAACTATGCAAACATGTTTCCTCTTCTCCTCAAATTCGATGTTATAGGACATTGAAGTATTTAGATATGACTCACTTTTTATTACATTTCCAGAAAGTAAACCAGTGCGCGCGTTCTCTTCGCTTCAAAGTCGGTGCAAAATGGCAATCAGTTACGATTACTTCTGCTCCTGCTGACAGCAGAAGCATATTTGAATGCTCGTTAGTGACAATCGTGTGAGCGTCCGAGATGAAATGTTAATTCTGTGTTGACGCGCTAGAGGGGGCAGGGGGGCGCGGAGTACGCGCGCGCCCGCGCAGTGCTCTCCCACGCCGCCGCGGGCACGCCGCTCAAGCACAAAAACAGTGCCGTGCCAACACATGCGCCCACGCACTTTACACAGTAGTACAGCTGCAGAAGTTTCCCAGCTCCACGGGCTGGCTGACCACGCTGACCACGCGCTCTGACTGCGGCTCTACAAGTTGGAGCTCATGACGGCTAGCTTCACTAGATGTCCTCGTTGCCGTACATCATGGATGTCTAGTTCCCAACGCAATGCAGGTAACTACCGAGGTCCTGACTTGATCACTCAGTCAAGCTATTTAACATTATCCTGCAAAACATAAATATTTAAGTGAATGAGGTACCTACCTACTACACGTGATGCCTTGCGTGGTACACTTTGGGAACTACAGAGAACCTAGGACCTTACGCCCAGAAGCCGCGCTTGTGACTACAAATCCAACCGTAGAAGTATTTTTTTTTAATGCACCGTCCCATGAAAATATTTCTAAGTTTAGGGCAGCAACAGAAATGTTCTTCTGATTATAAAAACAAAAACGTGTCAAATCATTAGTGTGTCATTTCTAAAGACGCGGCCGACATGTCCTGCTGTGCTGCGGCACGGCACGGGCGGCGCGGCGCGGCGCGGGGAGCGGCCGGTATTCGCGCGTCTGCTCCGTGCATACAGATGCGACGTAATTGCTGCGCGCAAAAACTAAACGCATGATAATCGAGGAAATGCCACCTGAACCGGACGCAGCCGGACGGCCGGACTGCACTGATTGTCGCCGGACCGGTGCTCTGAGAAAGCGGACTTATGCAATGCTGTGTTATGTCCGAGCGGATTATCATAATTGGGGCTCGTCTATGGGAAACGTACGGCTTCGAGCGAACCACGCCCGTGGGTTAACTATGTGTTGTTGAATGTTTACAGATGAATGTTTTTACAGACGTTGTAGAGAACATTGTGCCGGAGGTGGCAGGAGGCTGCCTCCAGTAACCAAAATGTTCCTAATTATGTGTACACATAGGTACAGGTAACGTTGTGAGAGCTGATTCACAACGTTACTTAACTCCACACAATTCGAGTCCAGGATATCGCACTGTCTAAAGTCCATTCTCTAGTTAAATAGTCTAAATGATAGGTCTTCTGTTGTGCTTAGTAAGTTATAAAGTCGACTAATTCTATAGAAGATACTTATTCGTTGAGGGAATCTCATGCATCGCTGCAATGATATAGTTTTCATATTCTTTCAGTTGCAAGTTGAGTATTTCTCACATTGTTATATTACCAGTACCTGCACCCTCCCTCCCCCCCGCACTGCCCGCCGCCGCACCGCTTCCTCAGAACAAGTGCCGGTGTACCAGCGGCTACATTCCCGACATCGCTGATCTATGCATCACTAACCTTTTTAATATGATGTGCCAACAAAGATAAGCAAAATAAGTATAATAACAACGTCTCAAAATCAAATATGTACAAAAAAGGAACTATCCCATATTATTTTAAAAAACAAAATAACACCACGATTGCCACGAATCATATATCTACACCTATCAGTAATAGCGAAAACACTAGCCAACCGATGTTTTTTCGAGGTTAAACGCAAATGTTCTCTTCTACATCAAAATATAGCTGGTATATTAAGTAAAAAAGACCTATTAGAATTATCACTAACGGAAATAGAGAAAACTAGTATGAATATTGATATAGTTTGTCTCAGTGAAACATTTATACGACAAGGGGCAGAATCCAACCTTATCATGAAAAACTACAAGGTAGTGTCAGCCTTTTCAAGGCCGCATCAACGTAGAGGCGGGACTTGTATATTGACCAAAAAATATCTTGACTGCAAACCTATATGTAATTTAATTGAGCCTAAGTTATATTATTTCGAATACTGTGCAATTAAAATTACAACTATTAAACTTTACGTTATCTGCATTTACCGCACACCAAATTCAAACATTAAATTATTCTTAGAAAATTTAAACCTTCTGTTGAGAACAATTATAAAACGAAAAAATAAAAACATTATATTATGTGGTGACTGGAACATAGACGCTTTAAAAGCAGATAAACATTTCAAAGAGCTAGAAGCTATTTTAAAAAACTATAATATTAAAAATCATATTACCCATCCAACAAGAAAACTCTCTTGTATCGATCTTATTACGAGTAATATAGCAAATGTCAAGCCGGAAATTCACTACCTAGCTCTATCTGATCACGAAACTGGCCAAACTATAAGTTTTGAGGTAACTATAAATACGACGAATATTAAAAGACCATTTTATTTTGAACAAAGACGCGATTTTAATCAAGATAATATAGATAAGTTTGTAAACTGTCTATCTTCATTGCATTTCTCGGATATTTACCAGACTGAAGATACTGACACTGCATTTAATTATTTCCATGACATTCTACTATTATTTTATAACTTATGTTTTCCGAAAATCAAGTTTAAAATAACTATTAAGCCCCCAAAACATAATTGGATGACAAAAGGCATAAAAAAATGCTGTGTAAACAAACGGCGTCTATATCTAAAATATCGTCTCGCAACAGCAAATAAAAAACGTCATAAAAACACCTACAGTAAATATACTAGTATTTTAAAAAGATGCATGTTGCAGGCACAAAAAGGCGAAAACACGCGTTATTTGTCGCAATCCAACAATAAATGTAAGGCTGCCTGGAAAGTGATAAAGAATAATATCAGCGAAAAGCAAAATTCCAGTGACATAAATAAAATTCAATTCGACAATCAAACTTACACTCAACCTGAAAAGATAGCTGACATTTTTAATAATTTTTTTATTGATTTAACGAATGACACCATTGACCCATCTATTGACTACACACCACCGATGACTTATCACCCAAATACTATGTTTTTGACCCCAACTAATGACACCAATGTATATAAAATAATAAACTCCCTAAAACCAACCAAATCTACAGGCTACGATGACATTAACACAAACATTCTGAAATTATGTTCTACATTTTTATCAACTCACATTTGCCATATTATTAATTTATCATTTATGCAAGGTTTATTCCCGTCACGGTTAAAATTCTCTATTGTTAAACCAATCCACAAGAAAGGTGATAGAAGCGATATGAATAATTACCGCCCTATAACACTCATACCAATTCTATCAAAGATTTTTGAAAAAGTCATGCATGAAAAGCTCTCCGATTTTTTGTGTAAATATAAAATTCTAAGTGAACATCAATTTGGCTTCAGAAAAAATAAATCGACTACAGCAGCTTGTTTTACTCTACTAAAATTAATAACAAAAAGCCTTAATGATAAACTACCAATTGTCTCCATTTTCCTAGATATGTCCAAGGCTTTTGATTTCGTGAATCATACACTGCTAATCTATAAATTAGACCGATTGGGCATAAGAGGAAACGCGCTGAAATGGCTCGAAAGCTACCTTGCACACCGACAGCAATGTGTTGAGGTTTCAGGTCAGACAAGAAATCAAAAGCTTGCATATAGGTCTCAGTATCGTGAAAATAACTGCGGTGTTCCCCAAGGAACCATACTGGGGCCGCTTTTATTCTTATTATATGTTAACGACTTGCCTACTGTAACTTCCCACAATTGTATACTATACGCTGACGATACAACCCTTAGTATTATTAACAAAAATGACGACATTGTTGAGTACCAAAATGAAATAAACATGACACTAAATAAAATTATAACGTGGCTTGAACACAATAACCTCCATATTAATATTAATAAAACAAAAATGATACAATTCCAGACATATAACAGTACGCGTCCACGGCTTAAAATACAATATGGAAATGAGACAATAGAAGAGGTCGATTCCGCAAAATTCTTAGGGATAATAATTGACAAAAACTGCAATTGGAAATCTCATATTGACGATCTATGTAAGAAGATAGATAGATTTGTATTCGTTTTATACAGACTAACACGTGTGGCTAGTGTTAATGCGGCGCTATGTGCATACCATGGCTATGTCTCATCAGTTTTACGCTATGGCATTATAATATGGGGTAATTCGGTTCAATTTAAAAGAGTGTTTCGAGCTCAGAAAAAATGCATACGCTCAATTTCTGGAGCACACCCACTGGACAGTTGTGTTCCACTATTTAAAAAGTTTAAAATACTGCCACTACCAGCACTATATATTTTTGAAATTTGTATCTTTGTACACCAAAATAGGAATGAATTTGAATTGTATAATGATGTTGTACTCAGACCTAGCCGCAAAGTGCATATGCTTAATGTTCCTAGGCGTAGAATTAAATGGTTTTCCAATAATGTTTACTGCATGTCCATTATTGTTTATAACAAATTACCTGATGGATTCAAAACCCTCAGCCTCAGAACATTTAAAGGTAAATTATTTAACTTTCTTTTAAGCAAATGTTACTATTCGACTCAAGATTTTATGAATGACAAATTTACCTAAATATTGACATGGGCCTAGTAATTAGATTTTATCCTTGACTTCATTGAATTTTGACTTTATAAATAATCTCATTTAAAAATATTGTTAATGATTTGTGATTTTTATTCTGTAATTATTAATTTAATTTTAATGTTATGATGACCAATAATTTACAAACCATATTTGTACGCCGGAAACGGCAGAATATTATGATCGTAATACATAATCTATATAACAGCTTTGTACAATATTCTGACAAATAAAAAAATACATATTCTATTCTATTCTATTCTAATAACCCGCAAATTTTAGATCAATTATCTGCGTATTCATGAAGGCTTGATGCGCGGACGCAAGTTTTTGCCTCTCCTCTCCCCCCCGCACGTAGCGTCCAATCGGCGGCGTTTTAATTGCCGTAATCAACGTCTTGTCATTTGCCTCCGAGTGATTGAAACCGGCGACTTTTTGCCGTCCGTGATACACTGCCGTAACATCAATGGCTTCGTCGGAACCGTTTCTGTGTTGAATAAATTAACCATTCACATTCATTGAACGTGAGATTTCGTCGAAGATAAAGTGCCATCGATTATATCTGAGCAAGTATTTCGTGTAAGAAATATGTATCGTTTGTGACGCGCTGCTCCACCCACTCTGCTTATACCTGTGGCAGTGCCACGGCATTCATTCTAACAATACGTCACGTGCTACTTTTTAGTGACAACTCGGACTTTTGGATAATGTCGGATTTGCAATAAAAAATATCTAATCTGTAGTTTGAGACTGGCTTTATGTCTGACGAATCAGAGATCTTTATTATTACCTAGGTTTAAAATTAATTTGCGTCTTGGTATTCCAGCCTCTGTCTAAGTTTCCTAGGACTTCGTCAAACTTTATAACTAGGTGCCTAATATCCATAATATCGTTGTCAGCTGATACAACCCGCGCCGGCGCACATTGAGAGCAACCGCTAAATCGTGAATACTACATTTTTTATAAATAATATTTGTGTAAACTCTGATCAATTTAACATCATTACACACCACGTTATCTAGATTAACAAAAAGTTTTGTATTACGATGAAATAAAGTTTAGTTTAGCTTGTTTCAGGCGCAGCATTGCTTAGCAAAAGCACGCGCAGTAAAGCAGTGGGCCTTCTCACGCGGCTGCGCGGGCGCATTGGAGGCGCGGAGTATTGTAATTGCCTGTGGTCGTAACACCCATAAAGCATGTGTTGTGAACTTGAATATTGCTAAATTGTTATGGGTTCCGGACCCGGCGGCAGACTGGAAGTAATACTTACTTACACAAAACTATATAGAGCTCTCAATGTTCATTAATTTAGATTAACTTTAAACTTTTGATTAATGAGATGTTAGTAGACATGCATCGAAGTTGATTGTGATTATCGTAGATAACACAAGCTCTGCGCTATGAGTAAATGACTGCGATACCTCGTGTAGTTTCCGCAGTTTGCATTAGAAAATAGAGAGATAAACATAAACGTGAGCGAATAACTCGTGTATTTAATTTCAGTGCTTGGCGGAGCACCAGGCAGTAAGTTACAGTGTTGCGCCTGCGCAGGCGGTCGGCCGCTGATAATCTAGTTAAATTTATCTATTGAGGCCCGCGGGCATCCTCGCGGCCCCACGCCGTTCATTACCAACACTTCAAAAAGTGCAACAAAACATGAGAAAGTGCTGCGAAAATAAGCCAAGTGTTCTGTGGACGACTTGAAGTGAACAAAGCCAACACACAGTAACAATGATGCGCCGAGCATGAGCTCGCTCGCTGATTTCATTTACATTTACATAAGTAATTAGTCCGTTATCTGTCCGATCGTCCGATACGGGCGTGATAAGCGTCTTACACCGGGATCGGTCGACCAACTCCGGCGCCACCGTATCGTCCGATAAGTGGAACATATCGCGCGATGTGTATCTCTGTATCAGATCCGGAGATACGCGATCTGCGGCGACTACACATGACACAACTAAATGTGTTTTAATATGTAACGCGACGTGTTTATAGTGATATCAGACTATATCAGGGCTGCCAACAACAATTGTCTCACCTCGGCGCTGGATCGCATACAATCTCTGAAAGTTTTGTTCTTGATTCAGATTAAGACTTTTATCCTTTGAGGCCGTTTTTTCCTATCTGGCGTCACCGAACCTTTCATCACTCATTATAGCCACATCCTAGGTACAACTTACAAGTAGACATATAATATATATTTTTTTATAAATCAGGTAACAATTGCGACGTATTACTAATACAAATATTTTGTACAGTTCCGCGGATTTGTGAAGCTGACCAGTAAGCAACCCTACAGCTGCGCGTCGTTTTATGAATATCGGTGCGTCCTCGCCGCGGGCTGTGGGTCAGCTATCGCGATGCGCGGGCGCACGCCGGCTGCGCTTCATAACACGCCACGTGATTTACTGCACCGCATCGCGCCGCATCTCGCCGCGCCGCACCGCACCGCGCCACGACGCTGTTATCTCAACGCCTGTCACTGCGGCTATTACTTACCAACAATATTGGGTTGCTCGGTGTTTTGTCTTCATTTATGGCAAATATTTTAGCGAAGAAGAAAAGCCCCATGTACCTGTATCCAGCTCCTTCATCTAACCTGCTGCGTGTGTGAAGGGAGTCGCCGGTACAGGCTGTTCTGGATACTCGATAGTCACGATTTTTGACTACGAATACGACTAAACAGGTAAACAAACATTCACGTAACCTGTATGTTTATATCCTCTGTCGTAGTTGAATTTACTACAGGTTTTGTGTTGCGACCTGAGCTTTGCATGACGTCACTGCCTCTCACAGGGACGGGGCCCTATAGCGCCAGCTCGTATTGCGAACATAGACTCAATAAATAAGTTATTTTATACGTTGTTTTAATTTGTCGACTGGCAACTGAGTTCGGTAGTCGTCACAAGACACAGCAACCACGCGGTGTCCCGAGTCAGTAACCAACAGTTTTTATGTTTGAGCACCTTGCTTGCTCTCTATCTATTCTTGTTTTGTAAGACGCAAGATTGAGACAGATAAAATGATCGCCTTTTCCTATACAACGTAAACAATAGACTGACTCTACTAATGTTGATTAAAAGGTTGGTTAAAGGTCCATCTTCATGTTCTTTAAATTGTTGTACGTAATCGTCACGTTGCACACATAGGTAGAATAACAGGAACTGTTGCGAACCGCTTATAAAACAGACAACGCACGGAGACACAGGCCTGTACCTGCTACAAATGAAACAATTTGCTGGATCTTTCTTTGTAAGGAGATCAGTCAGCACCTTTTACTATATCGCCAGAAACAATTAGAGGTACAGACGTACCAAATAAACTTACGATATTATACAAACAAGCGACACGATGCCAGCGTGACTTATCTGTTCTGTAATAGTTGCGCACATTACATTATTTGGTAAAATTTTAATGTCGCTAATGTAACATGCTTGTTGTAAAAGCAAATATTACGTATGTCATTATATCAGTGCCTCGGTGCGATAATAAGGTTATCTGCGCAAACACGGGGATTATCAAGTGTTCCGTTCGGAGAACAGGGAGTGTCCCGGCGCGGGCGCGCGGCGAAACACATTAACTGAAGATAAAGCAGCGACTGAGAGAACACGTCTGGTTGCTTGGAGCTGTTGCACGCACTCCGGCCTGTGTGCCCACGGGTGGGAGTGTGCCCCAGCTGGGCAAGCGCATCCTCACAACCCACTGTAGCCCACATACAAAATAAAATTGGGCTTCTAATAGTAATGTATGCGACCACTATACGACCGAGCCTCAAACAGTGCCTGTTACAACAAGACGGAAGGGACGTCGACGTGCACCTTGTTACCACCTATTTAGTACAATAAAACAAAAATCATCATTCCTATCCATTTTGACTTTTTAGTTAATTGAATAACAGATGTCCCTTTCTTCGATTATTACTTGTCAGGCCAAGGGCTATTAATAGTACCTTATATGAAGTCAACAAGTTTCACAAATCGATAAGCACTTTATGATTCGATTCGATTAAAATGATACATAATTATTATGAGTACTTCTTATTTAAGATTCTAATCCCAATAAGGATTTTCTTATCAATTTATCATTATTGTTACAAACTGGTTTGGATTATGTAGGTACGTGTCATATTTAATATTTACGAGTAGAATAAGAACTAGGACTTCAAATATATCGAGAGTCCTTTATCTGCATAATCTATTGTAGACGCAGCAATCAGCTCCGCCTCAATCTCGCCCAGTCCGGTGTTACCGTCCACTTGCCCCGGGTGAATGTCAGTCCACAGATTACTTGCACAATGACACCGAACACGGAAATGTCAGAATTTCGTCACTCTCGAACTACTAGCACGTCCACCATCACATAATTTCACAAAAACAACTAATCACATTTGATTATGCATACGTAATGCGCTGAAATTATAGGGTACCCGAAATCTGTGCGTGTCGGTCGCCGTATCGCACGGTCGCCGGTCGCCGGTCGTCGGTCGCAAACATAAGGTATCATTTGTAGCGCTCGCCAGCGCATTACTATTGCGCAACTAATATTAAAGAATATTCTGCATCGGTTATATTTATCCTGGGCCCTGGATGTGAAAGCATTGATTAATATTGTAATGAGCACGACGAATAACTTCCTCCGTACCACCAAACAACGGCTAAGCTTAAACGTTGTTCATCGTCGGGTAGCAACTCAACAATTTGAATATTCTCGAGGGAGCGTATCGATGGATCGTGCGCATATGGTAGTAGCAGCGTTGCTCGGGTATCGTAATCGTGTTTGGTGGCGGCAGCGGTCAGTAATTGTGTATAGTTTGAGATAATGGCGGCGCGGCGGTCGCGGCAATTATTTTGATCCGGCGTCCGGTCCGGGGCGGGAGCGCCGTGATTTGCGTACGCGCATTATCCGTCGGCCCTTAATAACACGTTCACGACCAGCGCAGGCGCAGGCCCGTGTCCCCTAAATTACACTATTGTTGTAGCATAACTTTGTTATTCACATTATCGCTCGGCACAAATATGATGACGTCTGTTAATGTGTCTTTAAGTAACAGGTGTCGTCTGTCGTCCGGAGCGCGGTGTTGTGACTTCATTAAAAATGAAGTAGTTACAGTGTCATTATGCATGAATTCATCAAGTGTTCCAAGAAAATTTCAATTACCATCGATTTCTGTTTACAATATCGTGACAATTTGGACCCTTATAACGCTGGTGAATTTGTATTACTAGAAAAAAATGTGTGACTGGTAATGGTACTTTTAGGAATACCGAAGCGGGATATGGTGTCCTGAAGTTCAAGTCTGTCGATCAAAGCGGTCATACATGTATTGGGGCCGAGCTTCCGTTCTCTATGAAGCTCTCAACTGAACAAACTGTCGAATTCAATGAAAGTGCAGTTCCCAGCGCGCACAGGAAGCGCCCAATTTGATTACGTAGCAGCAAAACAATAGCTAACATTATCTCCGTACACATGTAACGTAATAAGATAATATGTAAAGCCACGATACCTACGGCTGGCCATTACACAATCTACGACAGGCTGCCGCAGGAGCACGACACCGCAGAAATCTAGGTCTAAACAACTTTACTGGTCGTCGTAACTTTCATAACAGTTCACTTGAAATGATATGTACCTATGTAATTAAACTAAAGGTGATTAATATTTAAGGTACCTCTAGAGCTTTTTAAACGTTAGGTATAATGTTTTTACATACATTTCTTAAATCGCAAACAAAAGTACTGCTGATGACGGCGACAGATGCTCGACATCATCGTATAAGATCTCAGAGATCTTCAGATAGATTTATTATAACTATACGATGATATACTATAATTATACTACACATAAATTAAGTTACCTAAATTAAGTTCTTTTTTGTCAAAGTTTTCAAAAACGCAATGTCATGATATCGAAACTGTGCTTACTATCGAATAGATTAACTCTGGTGAAGAATAACTCGGAAACCGAGAATGTAAAGTTTTCTTTCTATACCTTTCGGTGTCAAAGCGGACCGTGAAAGTCAAAGTAAACGTGAAAGTAACTACTGGATATTCTGTATCTATCTGCGTCATGGCACAGCTTAGTTAAAACGAGCTGCGCCGGAGCATCGCTCACCGATAGAGTTGCGTCTAAATTGTAATTGTATCCTATCCATCCTAATTGCTGGCTATTCTTAGCTCGTCAGAAATTGAGCAATGAATTTGTCAGTGTGCGACTTACGAGGACACATGTGTACCAGAGAATCGTGTTCAACAATCGACATTTATCACTTTACCTAATCGATTGTGAACAAAATAATTCGGGATGTAATTTGGTAAAAGAACACATCACTTCATCGAGTTGCTCGTAGCGTGGAGCATCATGACACAGTGCAGTCAGGGGCTGCAGCAGTCATATTGTTCATTGCAGTACCGATAGCTAATCCCATGCCGCTGTCGGCGCGTATCAAGTGAAGTGTTACAAGATAATACCTGATCATTACACCCTCTGTCCTGTAGTTACGCAGCATCAGGTAATCAGCTGTTCTAGCAGGAAGCGGTTCTGACGTAATGCAACAATATCCCTAATTAGTATGATCCAAGGCGTCGGCTGATTGGATTCAGTTTAATAAGCATAAAGCACACGCGGCGCGCGCGCATCTAACCACAGGCCCGCGCTGGAGATGCAGGTAATGGGCCGCGGGTACACAGCATCGAGTTCAGAAGGTCTAGTCTATAATGCGATCATGAGTATTAGTACAATTGCTTTTAGGTTAGGGTTACACTACCGTAGTATCCAACTACTCCACAAGTATCGACATATCTCCGCCCTCCCCCTGCTGCCAGTTTAACATGTGATATCGAGATGTTGTAATGCTCCTTGGTGATGCACACCATCTAACTTCTTCCTCACCAGTACTACTATCCCTGACAACTTATACTTACTTATACTCCCCTTTTATAGCTCTTGTAGTGAAAGCCAAATTTTTGGTATGAAAAAACTGAGATGAAGATTGGTTTATTGTGAGTGCAGTGTCTATCCACGTTTAGTATTCAAGCGAAGCAGCCACTTGTACAGATCCAACATAATGCTGGTGGTATGACAGTACATGGTGCAACCCATCTTTGTGAATATTCATATTCAGATATTCAGTTCCTATTTTTTTTTAAATATCTTGGGACAACTCACACATGGCTATCTGATCCCAAGCTAAGCAGAGCTTGTGTTATGGTAACCAGACAACTGATATACATACTTATATAATTTATAAATACATACATATTATAGATAAATCACACCCAGACACAGAACTAACAATCATGCTCATCACACAAAGTTTGTCCTGGGTGGGAATCGAACCCACAACCTCCGGCTTAGCAGTCAGGGCCACTAACCACTAGACCAACAGGCCCGTCAAATTTATTCTTATCTATGTAAAAAAAAACAGTATAAAATTCCGTTCAGACATCAACGTTTATGTGTGTGTGTGCACATCACCGCATGCGCGGCGCGGCAGGCTGCGCGCGCGCTGTGATTAATATGATTATTTGATTGTTTAATCACAGGGGCACGCAAGCCTCCCATATGGAGCCGGCACCGGCAGCGATGAGCTATGTGCACCTAGCCGTACGAGTAATGGAGCTTGAAAGTCAGATGAGCTTTTAGTGGCGTAAATTTAGACCATCACAACGGCATGTCCTTACAACCATTATTAATCTTATGGAATTTGTAATCAGGAAATGATTTCTGACACTGACAACAGATATTGTCTGAGATATTGAAAAGTTGAATTTAGCTGCGAGCAGTTACAAATATATTCCAAGCTACTTACACTAGGCACAAGTTGTAAGCACTAGCCTCTGCCAGGAGGCAGAGGCACCTAATTCATGTAGAGCTCGCTGTCAGGAATACTCCGCCGAGCTGGCGCGATGGCGAAACAAAAAACACACATACTTAAGTAATTCCAATCAATTAATAGTAATGTAGGGTTGCGCTAAGGACGGGAACACGACAAGAATCCCGGACACGCGGCGCGGCATCCCGGACCCGGCGCGCTTCCCGGTACCGGCCCACCACGCAGAGAAGTACGTGCCTATAGACCAATTTGTTTATTGGTATTATTCATTAAATGATTACCAATCTTCCTACTCAAATGGACAGTCGCACACCGTCGAGTTCATGATTGTGAGAAAGTTGAACTAAAGCGATATAAATATTCAAATTTGAAGTCTTTTAATTCCAATGATCTAAAAGGATTTTTTTTTTTTGCGATTATAGAAATGTCTTTCCAGAGACTACAGACTTCTGCTGCTTGAGTTAATGTTAATCGTGGTCCGTGGTGGTGATGTGCCACTATGCATGCGGGTGGGCCGCTGTTCAACATGCGCCCGCGCCGTTCGTGATCGACACATGCGTCTGTAGACATCGCACGGTCGAGACCCGGCACCAAGACAGCCCCCAAACATGAGTAATGCAATATGTACATCTGTTCAAATTAAAATGCATTCATTAATTACACCATATTATAAATTGTATGAAGGTATTCCATACAAAATATTGTTATGAATTTCATAAACTTTTTATTACTTACATAAATGGATGGCAACCCTAAATAGTATTCATGTTGGTACGTACCTACACATGGCTGCGCCGAAAAAACTAATTATCATCGTTGAGACAATGGCTAAGAATAATGTAACGCGCTATATCCATTGCTAGAGGCGGTTAATGGCTTTGAGCCAATAAAAATATAAGTTAATTGATAACAGTGGGTCGGCGCGCGCGCCGCTTTGCGCGTCGTGACGCGTACGTAACTAATAGCGCTGTCCCACTGTGATCAATGATCGATAACACCCCCCGGCTCGGGAGGCGGGGGAGCTTTTAGTATTACTGTTCTTAAATGATTGTTTGTATTTTAATCTATTGGGTGATGTAGAGAGGTACCTAATAATTTATTAGATATGCAGGTACAGTTTTACCAGGCTCATAGCAGGAGCACGGGGTCAAAGACAAACATTGGATTCTGATATTTTTCTAAATCTAATAAGATGTCACATCTAAACCCCGAGCTCTGTGACGTTTCCCTAATATTCATGTAATCCCATCAAAACGTCGCGTTGAGGTGGGTGGCGCGCCCGAATCCGGGAACCAGATGTGCACAAAAACTGAGCAATGCGTCAATGGAGCTCGGTAAGAACCGATCATCGTCCATTGATGGCAAATACCGGGAAATTACAGGTATTTACCATTTAGCGGTACCTATAGCTCCCCGGCGGTGGGCGGACACACTCGCCTTCATCAATATTCGAACACTGCAAATGACTCTACAACCATCGCGAGCAAAAAGTGTGATTGCTTAAAAGTGGTTTTGTTTTAATGTAATGTTTATAGCTTCACTGAGGACTTGCTCGCTCTCACATGACTATTCAGTGCCTTGGGTGGTCAATTAGCAAGAGTCTGGATAATCTTCACGACATTGATTTCCTTTGGAATGAGCAGTAGCTTTAATTTGCCAAAACGCGTTGTCCTATTGCTCGTTATTTGGGAAACCAGTCTATAAGAAAACTTATCCATTGAGTATTATATTGTAAATCTGTATGAGTTTTAGATACTCGATGAGGACCATGCAGTTTTAAAATGATTGTATACTTTATTGTAAGTACAAGTATCTTGAGGATTCTGAACGATTCACCATACTTGGATGTTTCACTGTGATGGTGTTTGGAAGATAAGGACGTAAACGCCGTTAAATTAACTAATCACACGTGACCCGACGGAACAAACACTAACATACAATACAATCATACGTTCTTTCTCACAAAGCATGCGCCGGCCACTGGAACCACCCCTTGCCTAAAAAACCGTCCACGTGTTGATGAAGCTGATAACACAACAAACGCTCGCCAACCAGCGGGACATTAATTAATTAATTGAAAACATAAACAAGGGACGTTTGGCTACCGGCAGGACAGCCGCCCGGCCATAGGGGTCGCCACTTGACGGAATTTAAAAGCCATAATGCACCCATGGTTGTTACCAGGTAGTTAGTTAAATCAATGGGGCCCTACGAAGGGGGAACGATACGAATCGTCAAATTAGTTAAAAGTCCTTAAACGGCATAATGTGTAGTTTAGTATTCAATTAGTTGTTTTGTGACGGCACTTACGTGCTGATAGGGATCAGCCGCTCAGCGCGCGATTAATGAGCAGCGGACGGTTTAAATGGTGTGAGTGTCGTTTTATATAGCGCGACTTTGTTGTAACTTCACGTAACTTAATTAATGTGATTTAGTTATTACTTCCAGTAAGTGGATGCATATTGACAAATTATTCTAATTACGAGCTTGTCTCGCAAGAGCATCGGGGTTTTAGATACAAATACAATAATGTTATATGTACTGCTACTCGTATCATTAATTTGCAGTTTAATAAGGCAAGTATTCAATCTTAGCTAAAATGTTTAAAATCCAATTCTTGAGCTATGTCTACAGTTCTACAAAAGGAAGATCGTCAAGTATTGTGTTGTCAAGTGTTATGAGACACAATAGCACAAAAGCTACCAATGTTCACGTTGTATGTTGTGTGAAGCTATTATTAGTTCCCATCCTTCTCAACTAACAATAATAAAACTTGCACTTATCAATGAATACCCATTAGAAGAAGCCAAAATGCTCGCATACATATCAATTGTGCATCGTTTACTAATCAACGGCGGCGCGGGCGCAGCGTGCCATCGAGCGCATCAGATAAGCGGACAGCTGATGACCAGCATCTCTTCCATCAATGTCGCGCCGATGGAAACAGATGGGCATCAGCAGCACTGTGTGGCGGAGTGGTCATGTGCCTTTGTGCGTCATGCCTTTTTGTTTAGATTTAATTACTGATTGCTCATTGGATTCCAATTGATATATTATGTTGGCAGATTGATATTTGACTGAAAAAAAAGCCATTTGGTACCTACATAATAAGAGAAAAACTTAAAAAAAAAACCACAACATACCTATAAATGTTAGTAATTAGCTAAGTACGTGCAGCAGGCGTGCTGGCACACTTTTCAGTCAAAAGGTAAGTATCTAATAGGCAGGTAATTAAATAATTATACATTAGAGACGACGACAGACGAACGACGATTACAGTTACACACCTACTTGGTTAATATTAAATCGTTTTATTTAATTGAAGAATTGATTAAAATAAATAGATAGGCTAGGCTATTTTATAAGAATCTTGATGACATACTGTTTCGCGTTTGATGCCATTTTTCAGTGACATGAAACATACCGGGTCGCATAATAATGCACACAATATTTCTCATATTGGACGACACCGATGGCGCAATGGCTGAGCGATTGGCTGCTATGCTGTGTCTCGCCAGTTCGAGTCCCGCACGAAACCAATATTTGTATCGCGTGCGTGTCCTTCCCAAAGTCCTAGTCCACACTAGGACTATATATTATATGTATAAGCAACGTTTTTGTTTTTTTGAATATATGAATATACAAAAATATTAAAATTCTATAGGTACCTATATATATAATTCTCGTGTCGCAGTGTTTGTTACCAAAATCCTCCTAAACGGCTGGACCGATTTTTATGAAATTTTAATGTGTATATCGTGTAAGTCTGAGAATCGGCCAACTTCTATTTTTCATACCCCTAAATGTAATGTCTATGGCAAAACAACGTTTGCCGTCAGTTACTGTACCTATTAGAATATGGAACCCGTGTCAAAATTCGTGTGGACAAGAGATGATACAATTATAAGAAGAGGTGCAGTAGCGCGCGTTGATATCTTTCACAATAAACATTTCACCAGACTACCTACCACCTCGTGCAATACAGGCAGGCGTGATGTTTTGCTGTTTTGCGTTGACTATTACGTAAGTTGTGAAATCACACGTTTCAGCTCATTCTTTACGTCAAAAGAGACAAGTGCTAGCAAAGACTTAGAGAAACTTAAGAGAAATGTATATGGTATAATTTTTCTCGTCTAATAATTTACTTCACGGCAATTATAATATTACAGTACTGGCAAAATGTGGTTTTCTATAGGTTATGTTTGATTTCTTGGATTGTGAACAAAAATACAAAATCAATCGAAATGTATTTCTGTCAGAAAAATGAAACTGAGAGATCCACTTTTGACAGGAGGTGTACATTTGAGACTTGACACTAAGGTTTCTTACTGACGTCTTTGTTATGGGTACGTGCTGTTATAATAAGAATGTCAGCACCCGCGGCCCGCTCGTCGCTACCTATAACTATATATAAACGCGTCTCATCAACAGTTTAACTGCCATTACCCTCCTAACGATCAGTGTCGCAACTCTGATAGCAATCAGAGCCTTTCGCTAATTTATATTACCTTATTAAACTAATTACCCCAAACAATGGAGTCTGCATTAATCCGCTGCAATTTACATTGAATACATCGAGATGCTGAAACATCTAGTATTACTTAACTACTACCAATCAGGTGCGGGGATTTTGAACTAGGAAGCCTGCGCGGGCCAATGGCGAGGCGGTGAGGTGCGCTCGCGCCGCCTGCCGCCGCCCCGGCACGCCCCGTCCCCCCACCTAGGCGATATCTAGCCGACTAGTTTTAGTCTAAGTATACATGTGTTTGAGTAAAACGATGTCTATTTACTGAGAAGCTGTGGGCCTGCAACCGTAAACTTACGACAGACTACAGTCAGCTATGGTATCGATAGATAAATCTGGCGTTATAGGAGGCTAGAGCATACAGATTACCTAGGCAGTCGGTGCCTGCAACAACGTTTGATTAAAAACTACGAACCAAAGATTTTTGTCACATAATCATTCTATACCTTAGAATACCAGATCCACACACCCGACCGGTTTTCAGTCATCCTCGTTTAGATTACAGCCGATATGATTCATTAATTTAGCACCTATTAGACATAAATAACTAACACGCTTTCTTACCTAATATTACACCTCGTATTATATTCGATGATGAACATTTCCTATAGAAAAAGCCTGAAAACAACGCACATGTAGACATGACACTAAACACAATGTAGTGGCTCACACCCTCACACCGCTTGACTGAAATCACAATAACGTTCATTATTCATCAACTAATTATCATCAAAATGAACTGGCAACAACGCGAGCGCCCCCCGGTGGTTACCTGTGCACACATTCGCGATCCCGCGATACCCCGGTATCAATCATCGCTTAATACCGCTAATTGTGGGTACCTGTGTATGAGGGGCCAATTTGTACCCCATCACCTGTGGGTCGGTATGCTAATGCGGCGCCCCCTCGCGATCAGATCCGACACGTACCGTGATAATTAGCGTGATAACACACACGAACGCTTTGTTACTATCGTGATATTCAAATGTGCATTCCTTGAGTGCAATCTTGACTTAAATATGAGTGATGTATCGGGTGGTGATGCTATCTGCTACAACGACATGATATGTGCATGTTTATGCCTTTATAATAGTTATAATTGTAACACAAGATGATTGATGAGTCAGCCGTTAACTAACATCTAGATCAAGTTTTTAAACATTCTGACTCAATTAGCTATATCGATGTAGGTGTAGGTAGTGTTGGTGCTTTGTAATTATTAAAGAACAATTAAATGTGTGATGCTATGCTGCAGATCGAACAACCTCCTGTTCGATAAAATGATGTTAGATAAAATGAATCATACAGACGTGCACGATTGAATGTTCTCTGCTCAGTCAGAATCATGATAAATATTAACTGTTTTGGCATTATTACGTATCTATTAATTACTTGACTAAATAATTCCAATACAGTTGATTGCTCTTGCAACATGAACGTAATGGCACCTATTAGTCGTTGCAAGCACTAACAATACTCCTGAAGTATTCAATACACATAAACACTGTAACCGTACCCGATGTAAAACGAGAGTCTTGCGGCAAACAGACAAACGTCGGACGCGGTAATAAACTGCACAAAGATCTCCAATAACAATGATTGTAAGCTCATCACACTACACATGTTATGCCATCTAAGGTCTGAATAGTGAGGACTTTGGAGACTACGAAGAGCCACAAATTCAAACCCTGTTTTGGCGAGACGGCAAGATAGTATATTGCAAGCGAATGGTTTTATACCAAAGGTTTTAGATCATTTACCTGACGTGAGCAGGCACCTATCTAGTGCGCGACCAATATTCAGATCCAAACTGCAACAGTATATATAATTGTCAAGGTATATGTCTAAGCAATATCTAAGCAAAAATGTCGAATCTTGGTCCTTCCACAGTCATCGCTCTATCTCGCGAGCCCTACTGCGGCAGTCCGAGCAGCAATGTGTCACGGCGTGATAGCTGGAGCACTCGCGATGTGTCAGCGGACACATTAGTGTCTCCGGAGCCATAACCGAGCGATAGCTGGACTTATGAGGCATGGCTCGCTGGCACTGCTCCTAATGACCTGGTGTTTAAGAGTAGGGGCGAGCTCACATGCATTGTAACTTTGGAAGGAGGGTAAGATCTGTATTAGTACCTAAGCGAATGTGATCAAAATATTGTGAAAATACTAATAAAAAAAGAGTAAGTATGGAGCTTCTTGCCAATTAATCTTCTCCATACGATATTACTTTTTGGGAGGGGCAACCAGATTCTATTTTTTTTTTGCCTTTTAATGATCAAATTGAAATAAATGATTTGAATTTGACTTGATCCAAATTGCTATGACAACAAAGCCTGAAATACGTACCGTTCCTGAAAGTCATAAAAAATATCGAAGCGAAAGTTACATATTCTTCTAATCATACCTGGGAACCTTCTGGTTGCGAAGATATTGATGGTCAAAGTTACAACTTTTAGTGGCGTTTTTTTAACGGAAACAAGTTTCAAATGTTTAAAGTAAACTTTGTATAGGTATACAAAGTTTAGTTAAAAGTTGTACAGGCGCCGTGGGGGTAGGTCCCCCACGATGCCTGTACCCATGATATGCGCCCATTTAATAACCACAATAACATTGCTTATGAACATAAATAGCGATTTATCACACCAAAAAGAAAACTTGTTTCCCAGTATTAATTTTTGAATATATTGCTTAGTTTAATGGGCAGTATGCGTAGGTAATGGGTTTGCGATGCGTCTTTTTACAACTCGTATATATTGATAGGTTTTCACTCAGTTGTTCTCAGAGCATGAACATTTAAAATTAATAAAAATAACTAACACTTTACGGTCATGCCCAGAGATTATCTCCGACAGAGCCTATGTACGTGTAGCGAAGCTTCGCATCCGAACAACTTTTATGGGGTTTACACTTAATATGTGCCATTAAAGAATGATTGAGTTTAATTGTTTGCAATAAAGCACTTATCGCATATAGCATATCTCACACAATTCACGTAATTCAAATATACATTGGAACTCATGCTTGTTTAGTTCTCGTTGAAATGATGTTGTACCCTAAGTGCAAGACAACTTCTAAGGTATCATAACAATGAACCCGAGCTACTAATTCAAAGGAGGCTAATTCGTGTCAATGTTCATGTATTCTTCTGTATGAGTACTCACACACACAACTCACGGATAAGAATGACTAATGAAAACCTATTAAAACAAACTAATGAGTTACTAATAAGGAAGTAAGTTTCCTCAAGTTCCTGTAGTTTATCATAACGTATGCTCAGACGAACCACGAAATGCAATAGATCACTCGGCGCGATAGTGTCGCCGCGTGTTCGTACATGAATTAGCGTAATGACGCGATACCATCGGCACTTGCGCCAAGAGCCTTCTCGTGTTTGTCTGCGGAGCTATCGCTCATGTTACATTGATTAAGTATCGCTTCGGAGAAAATTGAATGACTTCAGATACGCCCCAGTCTCTGATGTTTGTTGAGTTTTTACTACAACTTTGTATAATGTTTGCTCACTGAAGATGAAATTCAGCCGACCTATAAAAGCGAAATGGCATACGCTCACTCGTCACGAGATATCGAAAATTTCTTGACGTATAAAGATGTTTGGCAAGGAAATAGTTTATAGTTAGTAGACGTCCGCTAAGAACGAATTTTCCAAAACCCCCTAAGCGGGATGAAACGGGGGTCCGACATTTACGCGGACGAAGTCGCGGGCAAAAGCTAGTCATTACACTTAAGTGGTTTCCAACTATTGTATTTAAAAACATTATGGGTAAGGACGATTTAGTTCGGCTAAGGCAATCAGCGACAAAGATGCCTATTAAGATGTCAAAACAACATGTATTTAAATAAATAAAAAGCTAAAAGCTCTTAAGGTTTATTCTGTTTACAATATTTATCTAGTGCTACACGTGTGACCACTCAATACTGTAAACGAAAAAATTAATATTGTTCAGATCAAGTTTCATTTAAGAAAACTAGACACAAATACTGCCTAAACGTATTTTCTATTACATTATGCAGAAACACAATAATTGAATAAAAGCGTTGTACCTATGTTATAGTACTACAAATATTTCTAAATACTGAAAACTATGCTAAGTATGTATGACTTTGTTTTCAGGATAGTTCATTATATTTCAGGATTAGGTGTTAACATACAATTTTTTATATTATGATAAATAGGAGATTTCTTTTCTTTATAAACTGTTTTGGTTGAAGACAAATTGATTAGCAATAGCTACATACATTACAGAATAGAGTTACCCTTGATGAGTCGATGAGATGTAACACAAACAAGCCGAGTCATTAAACTGTTGTGTTGTTCAATTACTAAATGAACTCGTTATAACTAATCCGTCATAATTCTCGCGATCTCGTAACTATCGACAAATATGTATAAATTGTGAGAACTATTTGACGGGCCTGTTGGTCTAGTGGTTAGTGGCCCTGACTGCTAAGCCGGAGGTCGTGGGTTCGATTCCCACCCAGGACAAACTTTGTGTGATGAGCATGATTGTTAGTTCTGTGTCTGGGTGTGATTTATCTATAATATGTATGTATTTATAAATTATATAAGTATGTATATCAGTTGTCTGGTTACCATAACACAAGCTCTGCTTAGCTTGGGATCAGATAGCCGTGTGTGAGTTGTCCCAAGATATTTATTTATTATTTATTATTTATTTCTTAACAACTAACAGTTAGTTTTCTCGGTAAAGTCAATTATGATCAGGTCACACATCCTGGAGCAGAGATACTTACAACCCTTTGTTGACATTGCGAACAACGAATTACATTAAACTGAAGGAGTATATTTGTCTTTTACCTATTGGTTTCGATTTATTTGCGAGAAAATTGAACAAAAAAAGGGAAAATCTTAGAGAACTCGTATGCCCGATATGTTGCACAATCAGTCTCAGCTTAGGGAAGGTAAAACAGTTGCTAGTTCTGCCCTATAAACACACAGGTTGATCCAAATACATGAGCTACATATCAATAAGTAGTTGACTCACATTATCCACACAATTATCTAAATAATAATTCTTCACAACAACTGTCGACCTATATTGCGCAAGTCGCCAAGAGCTGCGTATCGCTAAACAAACACGGCTCAGCTAAGAATTCGCGTTAAGCCTCGCGAAACTGTATCGAAATCAATATTCACGTGGATATTACAGAGTTATCGTTGAATAAACATGTCGATAACGTCAGGTGCTTGTTTGTGCTTTGAAAAATAAAAAATAAGTGGGTCACCGACGCACCTGTGAGTGTGAGCAACAACCCGCCGCGCGCCGAGCTGCGCGGGCGCACCGCGATACTCACTGCGTGCCGGGAGGGTTGAAAAAATACTATTAAGCCAAACTACTGTTTAGAAAGATGAAGATAATCAAAGCTATAACGGTCTACGTAACTACTTATTTTGTATTTATTAGTATATAATAACAACCAACACCTCTTTGTTTTTGTTTAGTCTTCTAGATTTTAATAAGCGTAAGAGCCTCAATGGCTGTCAAAGGACTACGTCATTTGTGAGAACGATTGAACCACTATTGACGTAAACATTGAGAAGGTTTCAGTCAAAGATCGCCGCCACGTTACGCAACTCGGATTAATATGATGAAACAATAGCATAATGATTTATAAATATTATTATTAGGTATAAGATTATACGGTATTATAACACGATTATAATAATGATTCGTTTTAACTTGATAACGTTTCCGCTGTTTTCAATTAGATATCGTATCGTGTCGAACTCGAAGCTAATTTATTCATTTGGTGGATTTATCGGAAGTGGGTCACGTGAGGCTGGCGCCACCACGCGCCACGCCGAGTTGTAAATAAGTAGGTGCGGTTAATACCGACCGATACGTATGACATTACTGTCTCGTGATTCATTGTCATATTTAAATTCTCATAAAGTGTTGAATAGATAAGAACTAATGTGCTGGCAGTGCTGTAATGTGATGTTTGGAATGGGCTACTATAGCTTCAACTTTCCGACTGACTCCTTGACAGTGCCTAATTTGGTGACGTAGCAAGGAGTAGGGCGTCTCTGGTGATGATACTGACTTCTGTCCGTAAATAGTAACTTTCCGTTAAGTAAGTTGTGTTGACTGTCTCGTTGGTCTAGTGGTCGCAAGCGCGACTGCTGTGCATGAGGTCTTGGGTTCGATTCCCAGGTCGGGCAAAGTGTTATTGGGTTGTTCCATCAAGAATTTCTCAGTAGCAGCCTCGGAGTCTGGATTTGTGCCCAGTCGATGGCAATAGGCTCGCCCCCTATTACATGGGACTAAAAACATAACTGGCGAAATGCGGGTGTACTAATGGGTACACCTCTGTCTAACCCTTCGGGGATTACAGGCGTGATGTTATGTGATGATGTTATGTAAGTTGGACTATTATCCCAAGGGAACACATTACCGGGATAAAAAGTAACATTTCTTTTCCATGAAATGTTCTATCTATGTGTTTCATTCAAATCTGTTCGAGGGTTTACGCGTGATTGAGTGACAAACATTCAAACATCGTCATAAACTTTCACATTTATAATATTAACAGGATTAGTATTAGTAATCATTAAGTAATCAGTACGTATGTAAATGACTTCGTTAAAACATTCGTCACCTCAGTAAGGAAACAGTTATTGCTGTGAAACGTGAGTAATCGATACTTGTGACGTTATCGGTTCAATCAGCATTTAAATATTCATATTTAAATCAACTCATAGGTCGACTCATTCAATTCCTGAAAGTTTCACGTACATGATGAGGATATTCAAATAAATTCATTTCTTGTATTACCGGAATTTATAGACACTAAACGGAACCGAAACTTACATGCTAATTCCATTATTACGATACTTTTTCTTTTTTGTTTTTGCCATACCTGTGTACCTTCTGGTTATGGAAGTTAAAGTTCCAACTTTTTTACGATTCTTTATGAAAACAAGTTTTAAAGGATATTTAAAGTTTAGTTATGTCCCCTGTGCTGTTATGCACTCGTAAGCACAATTGTGTGAACATAACGCGCTATCAAAAACAGTGATTTTTTACACCAATTTTTTTATTTAACATGTGTCTCTGTATATATGTATATGTGCTCGTCGCAAATTATGCAATAACGGTGACTTTTGCTTTTACATTGTTATAAAAAGCTTGGAGTTAGCTTTAAAAAATAAAATAAGTAGGTACCACATTGTCCATAGCGCTGAAGCATAGCTTTGTGCATGCGAAGAAAGTACATGCCATGTATGTACCTTGCAATAAAAAAGTAATGCACTTCTAATGCAACACGTTTGCATGTGTGTTACGTGAACGCTACACGTACGTGATGTAATCATCATAACTTGGATACATTATTTTAATTACGACAGTCCTGTCGTAATTATATTATATTAATGCGGAACCTCATCATTTGCATCCGGTTATATTTTTCAAAGATTAGTTTGATTACTTTTGTAATAAATAAATTATTATAATTAATTTTCCGCCTTGAGCAAGCGCGGTTATTAATGTTTGTGCCTTCTCAAAGAAGAGGTTCTCGCCCTGCAGTAGGCTGGCATTATTTATTTTATATAATTTTATTACGGTTTGAAATAATGAGAAAGATTATTCACCTATTTTGACTATAGGTAATTAGAATTACTTTATATGAACGTTAGCGATCGCATATTAATAATTAACGTTCATTCGCCAATAACATCTCGGCAAACTATAGAGATATAATCAACAATCGGTTCATATAGGACATATCACTTAGCTGTGTGTAATCAATATTAATGAACGGTTTATAATTTTACTAAATGCAGAAATTAATTAACATCTAAAGATGGCGATAAGGAAAACATCGTCGTCATAACTTGGCATTAAGTGAACATAACTCGGTGTGATGGCTGCGCGAATAGTGCATTAAACATTATGCTGTAATGATTGTCGTCCCGTCTCTGTCGCCGGGTTCGACTCCTCTCGTTTTCAGGTAGATGTCGGAAAATAGTAGATATCCTCATGACATTGGTTTAAACGTAACAACAGTTACCTACCACTCGATCACGTAAATGTTTTATTAATGTATTATTTAATTTCCCTGTGTGTATATTTGCGATTGCTGTCATTTAATGTCAAAGTTCAGTACAGAGTCCCCACTAACCGCGCCAATTAAAAAAAAAAACCCTTGATTATTAAACAATTTTCATTTGCATAATCAGGTACCTAATTCCGTTCAAATTGAGACCTCCTTCAGAGTGATCTACGTAAAGTATCCACCACCAGAGAACCCAAGGCTCCTACCTGACTCAAGTCCATGGGCGCGGCACACTGGCAGTAGGTACACGAGCACTCGGAGCTGGGATCCAGCAGGTCCAGCACTTCACGGGTCACAATCACCGGTGCGCACTGGCGCAGGTGCGGTCGTGGCGGCGGCACTGGGCGGCGTGACGTCGCGCACTCATGCGCATCTCACGTAGAGCGTAAACTGTCGCATCGACGCTACGCGGCGCGCGCGCAGGATGCTTGCCAAACTTTCCTATCTACTTAACGTAACAATTTTCGTAATCTAGTTAAATGGTTCCTTCCAATTATAATGTTCCGTTTTTTTAACTTAATTAAAATGAATGAGCAGTTAATGACGCGTCATGAATATGTATTCGGTTTCTTTTGGCTGTTAATGATGCCAGTATATTTGCAATCGTTTATGTTTGTACATATTTCCTATAACATGCTGACGTTTTGCCGGTTAGTTGCTAGGGTAGTTTGCACAATGGTGCTATGCGCCTGCACCTTGTTCAACTGATTTAATTAGATCAGATATATAATACTTAGGTATACTGAATTAAATATTCTATCGATGATAGTAATAAATTTAGGTATTTTGTTTATTATGTAAGTCTGTTAGTGTCTGTGTGTGTGGGTTTTCTTTATATCTTAATATAAATTCAATAATCTCCAAACAATATGAGCGATTATTTTAATCGTAATTAGATATAGGACAGCCACGAGCATAATTACCTATTATTATAATTACCTATGTTACATATCAATAATTGCTTGCGCATAATTCAAAGGCTCAATGTTGACACAATAGTATTGTTTCGAAAACTGTATTGATCGTGTCACCGTGTTTCTATCAGAACAAAGCATAAATCGCTTTTGAATTTTAGATAATTGTAACATCATTATGCTCATGATTGTATCTACTAACTAAATCATGTTCCTACTGGAATTATTCAATTATTACTGTTTTTCGGCATTCACTTGCTGAATATTAATATAATATGACAGTAAACGTAAGGTTTACGTCCTATGGAGGTGAAGATATCGAATGTTTGCTCGTTCGATAAGCGCTGGATATCGAGAAAGTTATCGTGAAGTTATCGTGAGTAAACAGCTTGAAAGCGGCGCACACGCATCCACTGTGCCACTCATTATCATACAAGTGCCAACCATCACCTGGACGAGACAGGACATGTCATATATTTGGGTCGGTCAGGCACCTCACAGGGGTCAGTTGATTATTGAAAGCTTAACGACGTGAGCACTAGGCGGCGGCCGATACAGATGTATAAACGAGAAAAACGCACCGGTCGACTCCAAATAACTAATTGGGAGAGGGCGGATAATGACCATTAATAAGATGAGGACACTTGCTTGGTCCTATTGCCTGCCAATCTATTGTATGAGGGGCATGTTAGAGACGCGAGGACGGAGGCTGTGCTCATAAACACTGAGCTTTAACTTACACCATAACTGTTGTTATGGTTGTGTTCTCAAACATCACACTCTTGCAACTCCTCATTAATTACAAAACAGGTGTATAAAGACATCTATCGAAGCCGAAAGTGACAGGATCTACTGATCATTGCGACCATACTTAGCTAAATACGGAGATTATTGACTCTCACGCGACAAAATAACACATTGACATTTTTGGAATGTTAGGAATGATCGTGTACGATCACAATGTTGTAAACATGTGACCACTATATACCTGTTATACCTGTACAATTTATTGAAAACATTCTTCATTTGAAAAGAGTGGATAAGTATGGAATTTCTTGCCTATTCTTCTCCATACGAGACTGCCTTTGGGTATGGGCAATTAGGTTCAATGAAAGTGACATTCAAACGTGCCTTATTGGAATAAATGGTTTCACTTTAACTTTGACCACTCTTTAACAACATCTACGTCTCTGTGTATAGATGTCATGACACCCCGTATGTTTAAGATTTACAAGTGACAAGAACTGACCTAAGACTATATTCCATAACATTTAGATATACCTGTACTGTCTTCCTGTACCGTCTATCTATCCGTGCCTAACCCATTTGTTGATAACAGTCGTGATAGTTGAATCGATAATGTCTTGCAAATCGTACGCGTTACAAGTGTGGTACATATGATCGCAGTGTGCGCGGGCAGGACGTCGCCGCGGCATCAACCGATAGCGCGCGCAAATATTGACTCGCCACCATTACACATTATTGCTACAATATTAATAAGTGCTAATGCCTATTGTTTAACCTGAGCTCGTGTTTTAATCTAATTGGTATGAAGGTACTTAGGGAAACTACCTCGCTGTATACATTGATTACTATCCTCGCTACTACGCTATTCCGGTTTTCCCCGGTAACTTTTTTCATGTGGAAAATTCTATGGTTATTTCCACGTGGTCAAGCCTAGGTTCTGCTACCAGATAATAGATATTTGAACTTTGATAGTTTAAAGTTTCATACAAAAGTGAATTATTTTTCTGTTATCCTAAATACTTTAATATGTATAATGATAAGTATAAAACATGCATAGGTACTATTGATAATGATAAACCAAGTCGTGTCACGTCTAACTGTTTTCTGTTATATCCAGTCAAATCAAGACGAAGGACTCGATTCATTGAATTCAATAAAAAGTTGACTTTGATTATGTGTATACATTAACTAATAATATATGTGAATATTTATCTATAGACATTTATATATAAATTCATGGCAGTGACTGCGATCACATGTAATAAGACAGGTAGGCAGGTAGTATTACAGACTTTAAGCCTGTTTTTACCGCCCATGATCAATTACCTAGTTATAGTCTAAAAGGCCCAGCAGAGAAGGCCTTTAGTAACATATCATGTGTGTAATGGTCATCAGCTCACAACGTACCTACGTTACTTTTAAATTACAAAGCCAATAAGGCAGTGAAGCATTCTTGTCACGTCTTCACGTGTCCTAATCTTATTTCGATAACAACTCAATCGACCAATACTCCACTACATTCCCACGCCACATTCCAGAACTTAGGAGAGAACAAAAAAAATGCATCGTCCAAGTAAACGTCTATTTGTAACATGCTCTATTACCGACTACACACACACACTGGCCGGCTCCAGACCCGCTCCGGTCGGCTGCAGTGAGCGACGCCGGGCAGACCTGCAACAAACAAGATGACTTGTGAAATGCTGCGTCATGCGCAGGCGGCGCTTGTTACCGCCTCGATACTACTCGCGCGTACTGTGGGAAACTGCTCTAATGACAGGGCTGCCACGGTAAGCACATGTCGCCTGCGAGGCGATGTTATGTGACTATTAGGCCGTCGGGTTTTTTTAATACAAACAATTAGATAGGATACAAACACAAAAAGAATTAAAACAATTAGGCTTAGGATTTCTACAGCGATTTTGCTAAAAATGTAACTATAATAGGTATGTACTGTGTCCTAGATCAGAGCTCAGGTGGCAAAATGATATTTACATTGAACATTGTATTTTCAGAATAGTAATGACAAGCACAACCCTGTCATAGACAATGTACTCACACGTCGCAGCTTTTTGTGGATAAATGTAAGTAGTTATGGTACGCAGCGCGTGATTGTGGGGGGCGGCGCGCGCGCATCACGCCTTCACACGCACCGCGCGCGGGGAAACGTCACGGTTTTTAGAGATATTTACTGATGCCGTAGATTTTAATTGGCTGGGATAACTTATTCATCATAGCAACATCTCCGCTACTTTACTTTATCGTGTGGGCAGTAAGGTCTTACGACCCCACACACCCTAGTATCAAAGTTTCTAAACCGCCTCAAGGGCCTCTGACATGGTTTGAGTGGGACAGTAATAGGCTGGTATAAGTCCAGGTTTCCTCACGATGTTTTCCTTCACCGATGTCAGTGATATCCAAGGTAAACTTTAGAAAGTACATATGAATTGATAAAGTCACATTGGTACTTGCCCGGATTTGAACCCACAACCTCAAGCATGAGAGGCGGGCGCCTTAACCACTGGGCCATCACGACTTACACACACTTAACATCTTCGTGGACGCTATACATATTATGTAGAGGACTTGAACTTATTAATTCGATGTAGTTGGCTATTTGATGTGCCTCTATTCCAATTACTCTAACAACAACGTTCACAAGTGTGAGGAGCCTACTGCGATATTCACAGCATTGGTAAATAATTAAATATCCCAATTTCATGACTTCATTCCAGGACTAATTGAAAAGAATGAACTAACAGGACGTTCTTTTGGAAACACATTAGCCCACGTAGTCAGTTCATCAGTGCAATAGATCGAGTGAGAGAGTTACCTTACTTGCATAGAGACAGAAACTATACCATACTACATAGTGATAAACTGTACATTATGCTACTGTTATATGACGTGTAGTAAGAGAAGCTACTGTATCCATTACGTTTATAAAACTGGTGTATATTTATTGACGAGCTATAGAATGCAGTAAACTGATAGTAGTAACAATGAAGCACGTGCTCGGGGTCGAGGTCAGGTTCGTTGCTCGGGAAACAGCTTTTGGCAATGTATATTTGTATTGCACTGATTTGCACAATACTTCTGCTCCACTGGTAGACAGACACTTAGTGTTTTGATACTTAGTTATCGAGCTCCTACTTAGACTGATACTCGCAATTTACCCCGGGATGTAAATTATACATATAGAGTGCATATTTAACCTTTAAAACTTTGGAATGTTGTTTAACCTTTGGGTGGTGTCACACTGCAGCCGTATAAAAGACGTGTAAGGTACGGCCGGTGTTAGTAACACACAGCCATCATCGATAGATTACAATTCATTATCGCGTTGCAGCCGGGGTGCAGGGCGCGATGACAAATTTATCGCGCGCCGCGACAATAAAACTCGCTCGTAAAAATATTACTACATAGTACCTACACCCTCCACCCAACTCCTGCACCCCTCCTGACCCCCACACCCCGTAGGAACACCCGCGACCCCCACGGAGGGATCCCGCGAGAAATAACACACTTTGTCTTAGAGAGAATCGCGTTCAATCGCGACTTACAGGTTGAAAGACGCGACGCCGTTGATATGGTATGTGTGCTGTGGGCTGAGCCCTTTGATGAGATACACCTCATGTGTCGTAATGCATTGTCAAAAGTAAGAGTACACTGTTACTATGATCCGCCTACTGGCCTACACCATTACAAGCAGTACTCGTCATTTTTTTTAACGACATCACAACAACCGACAGTTACTTGATAGATGTGCCCAGCGACCCTTTGCGACATACTGTTATCCCTATCATGTAGATAGAAAGTACTAATACAAGAACTAAATTGCTGGTTGTTTGTTTATATGCCATACAATACCGCATCGCATAGTTACAGCTCTTCGCTCCCGCACAGAAAGTTCGGCGCGTTATGATATGATATCGTGGTGAGCCGGGATCCGGCGGCTCTGGCGGATCTGTCGGATCTGACCGACCGCCATCGAACGCTCTTTACTGTGATTGAACCGATACAACACTAACTGGCATTTGATCTGCTATTGCGTGTATTAAATCCCAAAGAACAACAAATAAACTTGTTTGTTTACCGGAACGCTGCGCCTTGTTCTAGACCCGTCTCCGGTGTTGCATGAATGGAACAGCTTGCAGCCATCACCCGCCGCGCCATCTGTCGATTGATAAAGTAATAAGCTGTATTATTTAGTAAAAAGTATATGTTTTATTCAGGAACCTCTTCCACGGGATGTGGAGGTAAAAACGGTAGGCGCGATAACATCATACCGATGTGGATAACATCGCACAGACACACCACGCCTGGATAGAATTCCTATGGCTGCCTGGCTGTATGACTGTGCGTTGAATGGCTCCCATATGCCTTCAATGAAAACAACATTTAACCAGATTTTAGAAAAACTTCGGACAATCACTCTAACTTGAGCGTCTGATATTGTAATACTTTTTCTCGTGATTCAGACTCCATGAGACCATAATTCTACTTATATAGATATTGTAACTGCGGTATTAGCATTACCAACCGCTGCGTTCCACGCTGTTTAGTGTTTTGTGTCGAATTACATTGTAGGTAATCACATGACTCAATACATAAACATCAATAATTTTCATAAAGACATGTATTATGCTTCCTATTTTTGTCCCTTTACGAAGTGAAGCGATGAGGCGTTCTCGACAATATTCTCTCGGCGTTGTCTGTAGCTATTTCTATAAGCCTTTGTGTTAGACTAGACACTTTGATTTCCTAGCATTCTTCAACTAGTACTCAACTAGTTACAACATAATTTTCCTAATATAACTGTAATAAGTAATAACTAAGCATAGCGTCACTCGCTCGGCGGCCGCGTGCAGGTCGCTGGTCGCTGGTCGCTGGTCGCTCGCTCGCTCTCTTTACGACCATATTTATAGCGCGCTCGGACACTTGGCCGTTTTTTACGATATACATAAAAGCTGCCGTGAAAGATTTACGCCAAATATATTCCGGCTAATGCTGATTGCGCGTTTCATTGTACTAATGTTATTGCTACGATTTATTGACAAATTACCCGAATGTTTATGTAGATTATATTGTTTGGGTCTCACAAATCATAGTTTTGGGTCAAGTTATTAGGAACCCTTTTCAGGCTGCGACTCAACATGCGGCCCACAGTAGGCAATTTACGCGCACCTACTACTGCATCAATATCTTTTGCTATCCTGAAGGAGGACACTTTTAGCCCTCTCGTAGTTGCCACAGTCACTCGTCAAACACCTCAGCAATAGCAGGCAGTACACCCTTATTATCCACGTGTCATAGATATTTGTCCATAGTATGTGCGTTCAGTAATGTTATTCTATTGTAATATCCAATATAGCCTGCAGTGGGTAGCGTGGGTACTATTACTGAACGATTGTGTTCTCATAAGCTGGCGGACGATCAATTTTTTGATAGTGTCAGTCGCGGCGACAAGTCATTTCTTACGACAACATTTGATTTGAGTCCCCGCAAATTCAATTTGTAGCACAATGCCGCTAAAAGTGAGCTCGCCCGCCATACATACATACATACACACCCACCTTCGTACACGGAGGACGGAGGCGCGAGGCGCGACCAAATGGAAAGCAAACTGAAGCCCAAATAAATATTCGCTTTAGCAACAATCGAGCTCGCAACTCACACAATTACGACGGAATGGAAAACCTTAGATAAATAAAATCGGAAGCGGCGGGGGCGCGGGAGGGGGCGCGGCGCGCGGGCCCCGGGGGAAGGGGAGGTTTTTTGCGCAAGAACAGAAAAAGCGAAGGCAGCAAACACAAACATCGGGCGAATGTAGCGAATTTCCAAAGTCCATTCGGTTTATTGACAGCGGAGGGGCCGAAACCGAATTCAAATCCCCGCCCGCCGCGATTTACAATAAATTTCAAGCGGAGAATATGTTTGCAATATGTCGGAGCTAGGGCTTCGCCCCCTGCCGCCGCTCTCGAGACCAATTACTTTGCCCTTTCGCCCTCTCGCGGCGCCTCCGGCCTGCACTTTAAACACCGCGTGTATGTAGCCAGTTGTTTAGGTACAACGTAATCGCATGTCGAGACCCTCCGCTTTGAATTTTCCATTCTCTTCTTTGAATGGCGCTCAAATCATGTGAATATCCAATTTTCTCGGCGAACGATTTATTGTGAAAATGTTGTATGTTTATTTATAAGTTGTTCTGAATTGTTGTCGTAGACAAGTAGTTTATGAAGTTAGTGAACGCACAGATAGATCAGGAATGTGCTTTTGTTTTAATTATTATCTAATTTAAATCTTGTCTCTGATTGGCGAGCTGCTTGTTATTCATTAATTATTCACTGACACACGAACTAACGGCAGTTAGCTCTAACTGGATTACCAAACAACAGATATACTAATACGGTTGTATGTTGAGGTGTATATTGGAGCTAAACGATAACCCACTCGTACACAAATAAATAACGATAATAGTTAAAACCGCGGCCAGAGCGCGCCCCCTGCCGCCCGGCCCCGAGCAGAGATGAAGAAATAAAAACAAAACAATGATAAAGTCATAAAAAGTGAGGGAATCGTTATAAAAGCGCGGGTAGAGACAGCGGGTACAGCGGGTAGAGCCGGCAGGGGCGACACGTGTACACATAGATCTGACGCAGAGATAATATGCGAAGCGAACATGACTGTTGACATCTCCACTATTTTGAATAGTTTTATATTTTTCAAGTAAATTTTCTTCATGATAATTATTATAAATTATGTTATGACATTTTGTTAAGAATATACTGTTTTAAATTGCAATAATTTAAACACCATAAGATTTATATTCAATAGGCTCGCCCCCTATGGGACTTAAACATAAAAGGCGAGATGTGGGTGTTCTAATGAGAGCTTACATCTCTGCCTAACCTTTCGGGGATTGCAGGCGTGATGTTATGCCATATTCAAACTACGTGTATTCTTCCTCACGACAATATTAAAAATATCAATGTCCAAAGAAATCAAAGTCGGCTATGTTTCGATGTCAGTATAAATATTCCAAGTTGTTATTTCTATGATCGGAGAGTCGTAAGCGGGCGATGTATTCATGAGCGCTACGGCCGAGCAATAACCAGCCCGCCCCGCGGGACCGCGCTAACTCATACACATTGGAAATATTTATGTATTCATACGAATCTTTTTAATCCGGGGAGAAGATTACAGCAATGTTCTAAGGTTCGCCTGTTTTGTTTCTGGAGGGACAAACGGTGAGCAATTGAACAAAGAAACAAATAATTTATTTTTGAGTGACTTTTTATGCTTAATTTAAAAGAATTAAACTCTGATTGATTACTAAAGACAAATCAACATAGTATGCTACCCCCACAGTCACAATAAACAAGGACTCGCCAATAGCTGCAAAGTTCCTCACCGCTAGTGCTCAGTGGGCGCGACGAGCGGCGGACAGTAGCCACGGCCTCATTACGTCGCGGGCGGAATTCCACTCTTTATTTATGAAATAAAAATGAAAACATTTCTGCGGAGAGCTGACGAATGGCCGTCCCCCCCTTGCATCCCCCACTCGCACCCCCCCCCCCTCGCGCTCCAACCCACCCTGTCCACTAAGGGTAGAACTGGGATGCCACGACACTCCTACCCACCTTATAGTAATATGACAGCTGTGTGGTTTTCAAATTACCTATGCTACGGAACTCGTAGCATAGGTAATGTTGCTACGACATTCCGTAGCACTGATTGCAATGCGCTACGGGGTTAGCTGGTCTATGCTACGAGTAGCGACAGCTACGTCACGCGGCACCTCGTGCTACGAGTATTAGTGAGGTGGGGTGTTTCATTATGAATGTTTTAAATACTAACATTTATTTAGGGTGTACCACCGGCAGTCACTCAGCACATACATCTGTGACCACTAATATTTTATTCTCTGATGGAACGATTACATTCCGATACTTCATTTATTATTTCCCAGAACATGAGCTGCGTCTCCACAAGCTGACAGTCGTACACATGCGATACTTTAAAAGCCGCGGCGGAAACAATAACGCAACTGATACGTTATCGAAACTTTACTATTATTGTTTGTCGTGTGTCTGTGCGACCTCCTACACAAGTAGGTGTGCAGGCCGCGAGCTGCTGGGTTCAATTCTTTGGTAGACTTACATTTTTCAATTAACAATTAAGTCACATGAAGAAAGTGAGATGTAAAAATATATTTGATAAACTAAAAAAAGATGACTTTAAAAAGAAGTTACTTGCTTTCCTAATAGAAAAATGCTACTATTCCATTAATGATTTTTTAATAGATGACGATTTAATTTGTCATTTTTCAATACTAATTAATGTACGTATAACTATAATTATTATTTTAATTTTATAATATAATAATTTAAACTGTGACCTAAACTAATAATTCTAACTGTCACTATAATTTGTAATTTTATTTTTTTGGACTGGCTTTTTTGTACATGGCTCACTTCTATCTACTCCACCTGTATTATATTTTAACCTACATTCATTGCAAATAAATGATTGATTTGATTTTAAAGTAAAACCTCACAGTCTTCATTTTGCTGTTTAACGCTCGTACATTAATTTGCACTTACCATGTCATCTCTTCACCACCTTTGATTGACTGTCAGAGAATGCCTAAGACCGCCTTTGTACTTTTCGTGCATAAAGTTTAAATAAATAAATCAATAAAACATGGCTAATTGGATAGTTCGTACAAAATTAAATATAGTTATGAAAGTGTTATTGATTTTACTTAAAATCAGATCGCTGTTAAAGACTTTCCGCCTGTACCATCAACAGCGGCTACCTGCTGAAGCCCCTGACTACCTACACACCTACCTAGGTACTGGAGCGACTCGTAGGTACTTGTACAAGGCGTCCATTTTCCAATTAAACATAACATGTGTAATTACAGTTAAGTTTAATTCCCGCTGGGGTCGTGGGTGCCGGGGGTCGGGGAGGGGTCGCGGGGGAGAGGACCGGAAAGATTTTTCAATTACCAACTTTGTGCCGTTCGCTCCAATCTCAGATTGTAGAGCAGAGTCGCGCGACAGAGATCAACGCCGACTGGCGGTAACTGTAAGGTAAGGCAAACGTTGGGCCCCGGGCCCCTCACTCAGCAAGCTATAAGAGGCGCGTTTCAGTAGTCATAATTATTATTCATGACAGCAGTTGTACTCATCTCATCTATTTATTGAACACAACATGACACTCAACAGATACATCAACTGATTGCTTCAAGTGACACATGTACATCACGCCTGACATTCGGATGGATTGGGCAGAGGTGTACAGAATATTACCATTTCGTCTTATAGAGATGTTCCTATGAACATAATTACGTTTCTTCATTATCGGTGTAACCTACAATAGTAAGAATCTATTGTTCTAATTAAATTTTGTCAGTGCGTAGGAATGTGCCCGCAATAACAAGAGTGATACGTTACAGTAGGTAACACCCGACTCAAGCAATAAGCAACACCAAGTAGCACTGCAGCGCTTCAGGTAAACGCTTTTAAACCAGCTCACCTACTCTGTGCTCTGTGGAATTCTTAATATCAGTGCGCGCTAACTACGGCCGTATAATATTGGCTGTTGGGCGGCTGGCCCCCTCTCCCCCCCCACCTCCTCCCCGGCGCCCCGCGCGCAGCCAGCCCCCCCGCCCGCCGCGCGCCGCCCGCCCCGCGCTGTCGCGGCGCGTGCACTGACTTAGGCTGGACGCACATGCAACTTGCATCTTGTAAACTGCATTTAAATCTTCGGATTCTTGAAAGAAGACATTTTCATATAAACTGTGCCAGTACTGAAGACAACGTAGTTGCAAAGCTACAATGCACTGAAAATGAAATGTGATAGCTTTTAATGACCAGTTACAAATGTATGTAGACAATTTGACAGACTATTTGACTGAGCAAAAACCGGAACTTAACCAGTACATGAATCCTTTTATTATCGTGTTAAAAATAATGTCGCTTAAATATATATGTCGTTGAGCCTACGTCGAAAAGCCAAAAATAGTAATTCGGAAGAAAAACAACCGAATCAAAATAATAAGGCTGAGCAGGAGCTACGTGTTTTTTAACAATTGGTGTGCATTACGCGCCAGTGAGCGGCGGACGCGCGGCTGCCGGCAGCCTAACGTCCACTAACGATTACACGCCGAAGTAAACGCTACTTTTAAATTGGATTCCGGCAACTAGGGCCTTTTGTTCAACGCCACAAAGGAGCGTTTGAAGCCGAATTATTGCGACGCGCCGCGCTCGCCTCGCTGCCTCCACATCGCAGCCGAGCAGCGGTCCTGCTGACGCACAGGTAGCGGTCCTGCTGACGCACTAGTAGCTCACACGTCGCCCCATAACATTCAGTAACAGCTTGTTGAGGTGAACGAGGACCGCTCGCATCACTAAGTGCAGTGTCCCATAGTAAACTCCTACACATGTAAAGGTGTAAGCACCTACCTATACAGACATATATTTGGCATGAACACAACGAGTTCTCTGAATCTCAGAGCGTAACATTCGCTTTAATTACACAATATTAAGAATTAAATCCTTAAACCGCACTAAGGCGTACATAAACGCGCCGCGCCGGTCCAATATCGGAACGGCGTTAAACAGCTAATAAAGAAGGTCATTTAATAAAGCGATGGAACGGACCGGCCCCGTCCGGCACGAGACGACACCGGACGACAACACCGTCGCTGTAAAATGCTCTTAAATTTATTATTATTGCGGTTTATGAAAGATTTAAGTTGTGCTCGCTGCCGGCGACGAGCGACCGCGGCGACCAGCGACCAGGGCGACCGGCGACCAGCGGCGTCGTAAACACAGTCATGTCGCTAATATTAACGAGGGATGATGGCGATAGCTTTGTTATTTAATTTTCTTTGAGATCATGGGAATAGCGCTCATGCTCGCTTTTAAGTTAAGACGTTATTGTAAAGCAATCGGTTTTAGCCTGCTGCTGTACATACTGCACTTATATCAAACTAAATGTAATCAAATTCTCAGATTTTTGTCTAAAACCTATCTAGCATTTTAAATAATACCGTGTCTAACTCAATAAACAACTATTTCATTTTTACGGTACATGTTCTACCAAAGACTGCAGCAGCGTAAAAATGTTGAATTCATAACCACATCAAGATCAATTGTTCATCTAAATACCTACTGAGCTGCACCTCATTCGTCTCGCTGGCAGCAGGCGCGCCCGCGGCGAGGGGCAGTGCATACATTATGCATGTTGCAGCAATCGATATCGCACGGTCGCACCCCATGCGACCTACTATTTGCATAAGCTGATGAGATGCGTTCATTATGTGCCGCCTCTCCCTCGGTCGATACGTGCACACGATTGGGGAGACCTTCACGAGAATCACACGTTTTTGCCACGAAATTGTTGATTTTTCTGTATTTGGCGTTCTTAAACTAAACGTTATAAAACAAATATAACCTTGTTTGATATATCAATTCTTCTACTATGAATATATTATACATAATAGTAGCAAAAAATTGGTTTGATATAGATTTTTACATTTTTCAGAAGTTATTTTGAACTTTTTAAATACTTAAAAAAGACGCTCTTACCAAAGAAGCTAATAATGTAAGAAATCTGAAACTTGCAAAACATCCTTGTTTACATACATCAATATTCTTGTTTATATTGAAGAAATTATTCTATTACGATTTACAGAATTATTAATTCTATCAAAGATATGAATAAGCACGATAATATTGAAGTACCAACGAACGAACAGGCAACAAAAGAGATAGGTACCTACGCAGATATAATTGAAGTTTTCTTAGAAACCGATGGATGTTTTCAAATTAAATTAAATTTAAAAAGTAGTTATTAAACAGTTCATTATTTAAGTTTCAATCGAAGACATCCATCGGTTTCTAAGAACACTTCAGCTATACCTGCCGACCTGCATACCTATCTCTTTCTTTGCCTGTACATGTCAAACACAATAAAAATACATAAAATCAGGCACAAATTATTTTCAATTGAATGCTATGAATTGTGTTGATTAGCGAGTTTCTCGAGAAACGATACTCATTACGCAGTTGCGTGCCATCACTTATGCATGAGGTTATAAGCGCGTCCACTTCACGGCGTCAATCTCACATCAACAGTTATGTACTGAGCAGTGAAGCCTGTACCTGACACTGCACAACTAATTAACTAAATAAATTATAGTATTAAGTAGGAATTGGAGCTAGTGCACAGAAATCATAGTAGGTACAGTGTTACTTTTAAGGTTTTCTTTTGCTATTATTTTATAACTGACTTCTGAAGTAACAATAAATAAACACATAAAGAACTATATGAGAATTGTTTATCTAAACTTAATGTAATAAAGCTGAAGCTTTTGTTTGTTTGTATAAACGCTAATCTCAGGAACTCCTAGTCGGATTCGAAAAAATATTTTTTATAATAGCCAGTTTCATGAGGAATAGGCTATAGAAAATCACGCTACGACATCCAAGAGCGGAGAGCAATAACCAAAGACGTAACTTAACGCGGATGATAGAAAACAAGCGGACGATGTCGCCGGCAGAAGCCAGTCTATAATAAATTAAAACATGAGATGCGAAGCTCTCCAACCAGAAGCTGCGAGTAACGCGTCATTTGTATCAATCAACTATACAAAAACAGGTTTTGACGTTTCTTTGTACATACAAGTAATTTATTCAAAATTCATGCAATGGTTAACTTAATTCGTGTCACAGGGCGCTAAGCAAAGCCTCGCCGGCACCACACCTCACAGCATCTCCCTCGGACACAAGTCCCCCGCGCCCCGCGCCCCGCCCCCCGCACTAGCTCCCCTGCCGCCCCGTAATTAAGCCTCTCGCGACACTTAGCAGCTTGTTACGGTAGGTCCGGCCTATACTTATGCGTCTGCTTATGCCAGCATGGCCACTCCATGTACACGGACGCTTTGCTCCATGGACCGCGATAAGAGCTCATTGATTTGAAGAGATTCATATTAAAGTTCAGTCAAGGATTACAAGCACACGGAGAGTGATCTTGTTGAGATCGATTCTGAGTTCACGAGTTTTACTCATCTCTACTGTTCATTTAGATGTAAACTAGGTATATTACCTTCGCAAGATATAGGAGAATCATAAAAAATAAACCTTAATTAATTACCTGTTTTACTAAAATATGTTAATATCACAATACAATACCTACTTTTTCAAGACGATAATAGTTTTCGCACTCATTTATTTTCACGGTAAATATGTAGATGGAAGAAAATAGTTGTGGGCAGTCACTTATTACCATAGTTAGCGTATCACACAGAACTATCTTGGAATAGAATAACATTCGGCCAACATTCTGGAAAACAAGCGATAACATCGGATCCGAAACACTTTCACACGAGACCTCCTCCTCTCATGGAAGTAACAAAAACCACCTCATTGGTAGGTGCAAACTGTTCTACTACTATGATTAAATAATAATTGTAGTGTGTTACTATAATCAGATTAATTAGTTTTTTGATGCCCTATGAGGTTCCTCATTTCTGTTTTTTTTATAAACTACAATTTTTATAATTTTACGACCCTTAAGTTTTATGTTTAGGTTATTGTTTTAAAATGCTTAATAAAGTTGATCTTTTTGTTTAAAAACAAAATTATAATCAAATTACATAATATAAATATATTTCAGAACCTCGCTCACGACATTAACAGCATGTGGATAATTCAACATTATTGTGCCAAACGTGGTCACAGTAAATATTTTAAACCCTAGAAGAGAAGAGCTTTGAACTATCGTTCAAAAGCTAGGTTAAGTGTCACATGCAAAAGACGGTCGTCCTTGACACGGCACCCATTGTGAAGAAGTTGTTTCCTGACCACCGTCCAGGTTAGCGTTACCTCCTCGCTGCAAGCGAAGCACTGTTTCAGAATACTGAGAAATCTATATTACAAGTATAAAAAAAAACAATAAGTTTTTAATTCGACGACTCAACTGCACGGTTTCATCTTTATCACAAACTTAAATCACGTAGTTACCAAACTAAGGATCATTGAATCAATTTAGGAGGCAGGTGGAGGGATGGCGGAAAGACAGGGGGACGGAGGGAGGCTTATAATTAGGCTGGAGGATTAGCCTCCAGCGAGGAAATTAACTTGAAACTGGATGGCTTCCGGCCCGAGGACCCTATTTAGAGGCTCCCTATTTTAGAAGCTCGCAGACAATCGCCGACGCCATTACTGCGCCAATTAAGACAGGTATTCGATTGGCTCCGTTCAGCTGATTGAAAATATTTCGTGTGCGGGAAGCCGAGTTTATTGCATTCGGAGATTTAGGATTTGCACCACAACCTCGTGTTGACACGAAATACCAGGCAGGCTGGTTGTGACGTTATTGAAATGTTCAGGATTAGTTCGACATTGTTGTTGGGTGGGCCAGTTAAAGAATTATAGAGCTATCTAATTACTAGTTTGTTTCTGACACTTGTTTTATCATATTTATTTTAGTATTTTCTCTCAAATGTCATTAGTTAAATACGAAACGAAAAGGACCTTCAATTTTTCCGAATTTAAATACAATCAATGTCAGTTAACTAACACCGACTTTATGAATATATAAGACCGGTTCACAGTGCGCTACGTATGTGCCCATGTTTGATATTTAATGAAACACTACATAAATCATCACAAGCGTTCTTCTGTGGATTGTGTTCACGTGTTCATTGTTAATTCATTCTTCTTACTTTCCTGTAGATTGCCTTAAATTAAATTTTGTTCGATCAGTATAAAGCAATCTTCGTATCAATTAATTTGGTTAAATTACAAATTATACAAAAAAGAAATGACTCATGAAATTAATAATTTCTACTAAACTAAGAGCTTTTTAAGTATCGTCAGAATGTAGTTTCCACTTCCAGTAAAGTTATAGCCGACGTTTTAAACTTAAAATGTTCTTCGTAACTAGGTTTGGTGAAATTGGCAATAAATAACTAAATAACTTCGTAAAATAAGGTAAACTAAAAGTATCGTAATAAGAAAGCGGAACGGATCCCGTCATTAATAAGTAAAATCGACCAAGTGCGAGTCGGCCGCGCGCACCGACGGTTCCCTTACCGTGACAACAAACATATTATTCCATTTTTAAATGTCAATATTCATTGTTTGGGACCACATTTTATATAACTAAGTTTGTATGTAAAGTAATTATAGTATAAAGGTAAATATAGTTAGAGTCATGGTTTTTTAGGTAAACCTCTATCATTTCTAGATATTTTATATTTGCAAACTTCGAAAATAACGGAGGGATGGTATTTTTTAGGACACGCTTTTTTAAGTTTATATGATTCCCATTGGACCTAATAACTCAACCCCCATTTTGTTTCTTATGGCAATAAAAATAACAAAGTTGTTTTTTCGTTTACTTAGGTACTATGCATGTCTATTTAGACAGACATTATTTTATATCATTTCAAAATTCAAATCGATAGCTTTAATACTTGCCTAAATAGACAACTGTGACAGATAGACATACAGACGGGAAAGACAAGCGAAATTGCACCATAAAAGTTCCTTCTTTGGACGCATTATGGTACGGAACCCTAAAAATGCCATATGTAATTGGTGCCTAAAGTCAATTAAATAATATTTATGGCAGGTACGGTGGCATGGAATGCAATCATCGTCATTTTTCAATGTCAAAATTCTACGCGTTTTATTTCGACTTAAAGGTTTTGAATGCTTTAAAAAAATATATCATTTTGAAGTCGGTCTCTCACAGGGTACCGCTCGAGCGACACAACAATGCTGACATCACTTGCTTATCAGAACGGGTGGCTAGCTTGGACATGTTTAATCAACATAATATTGCACATTCACAATCGATATGTCAGCACCAACGTAACTTATGTCTAGTACAATGAGCGTAGTCGCGGGGGCGGGGGCGGCGCGGGGGGGCCGGTGCAGCCCGTTGCCATGGCGACCGACCCCGTCTAATCAATTGCAGAAATATGTACGATCCATTACCAGCATAACCTGGCCTCCTCCAGCGCCCGCCGCACATTGTAAGTATTACGACGAGAGAGTGACAGAATGCGCCGCCAGGGGTCCCGTTATGTCGGCCGTTTTATACAGGAGAGCTCGGCGACATTACACACACTTGGGAAGCGAAGAAAAGATGTATAGAGTACAAGCATCGATACTATTACGTCTAACTAGACGGCTGTACGCTCGTGAGCTGTGATGCTAATGAACGACGAGATAAACACTGCGATGCCAGAGTCATCAGATCTACATCATTCTACGTGACTGTAGAGGAATACGTAGTTAATAAGATATGCTGTTATGAATACCTATTGTAACATAAACCATACACCAAAATTATACGAAGTAAGAACTTGCTACGAACCTTATCGCAACACGCGGGTGCTCGTAGCCCGTAGCGCCCACCGGCCGCGCTACGCCGTAGCACGCTCCGCCCTGGAAAATTAATGAGACTCCATAAATATCTGGTGACATTTCATTATAATATTACCTGTGTCTTTATCTTTATCAGTACAGTGGTAATATGAACAATGTATTCAGTTCACTTACTATTGTCATGCAATATTATTAATGGGTAGCTATCGTGTAAACTATACAAACCCAAGTTTTATTATTTAAATGTCGACGTTTAAAATACGGAATTTTAAAGTTCAATGTTGTTACGATGCTATCTGACTGTATTGTGTGCTGACAAAGTTCATATTTCGGTACAAATAAAAAGTAATTTAAGTATCTATAAATAACGACGAACTTAAGTAAAATATTGACCGTTACAATAACTGAAAACTGATATTGTAAATGTGAAAGTAACTCTGTCTGTGACGCTTTCACTATTAAATCACTGAACCGATTTCGTATTGATGAAATTTGGTACAGGGTATGTTTGGAGCCCAACAAAAGAAATAGGCTACTTTTCATTCGAGTTCAACGTTGCCTGATTCCGCGATAGCTGACCTTTACGCGGACACAAGCTAGTATTAAATTAAAACATATCTACAGCAAATAAAGTACCACAATATGAATAAACGTAGCATATCGTTTAAACACATACCTCCATTGTGTCAGCACGTCGCGCCGCGGTCAACCAACCTGTTGTATTACCAAATCCCAACCAGGAGGCCTCCGGTGCCATATTGTTTTTAGATAGCCTTCACGAGTTCGATCTAACAGCTTCTTGGAACACCATTGAGTTGTTTTCATCACACAGACGACATGCTTCGCAATTCTTTCACACCTGAAAATATAACAATATACATAGGGGTTTTTTTTTTCTTTCCCCTTATTTTAAAAGCGTCTTTAATCTAACATTATCATGACAGGCTCATCATAGCCTAAGAGGAGGGAATTACTACTATTATTAATATAATATTGTAATTTATTGGAAATGTTGTAGAATAGTAAGAATAATTTATGTTCGTAGATTGGTGGGTACATATTTAACTATGTATTTGCAATTTGACATCATGCGTCATCATGGATAAGAAACCATAGCGCTAGGGCAAACGTAGCATCGTAATAAGAAAACTGTAATTGTACAAGTTTTATTTAAGTGTTGAAAATTGTTAAGTGAATCATAATTGCTCACAATTTGAATCTGCATTCAAGATATACAATTAAGTCGAATCTATCAACAATTGGTACATACATAGGTACACGAGGTGCACAAGTAAAGTTAGTTGTAACTTCATCTGACAGCTCCACGCACATGCACACTAATAGTATAAATGTGATAGTAACTCAGTCTATCGGTCTATCTGCCACCCCATCGCGAAGAAGCCAACTGAATCAATCTTAATAAAACTTGACAAAGAGCTAGCTTTAGATCTAGATAAAGACGCACATGGGCGACTTCGTCCACAACAACCAATATAAACATAGACAAAGTCGCAGGTAAAAAGTTAAATCCACAACATAGCCGAATGAAAATTCCTTTACGTTTCGTTAGCATCTAAACTGCTCCTGTTCGACATCCAACAGGGCTATCGTCACCATCATATCAGCCAGACGACGTCCACTGCTGGACATGGACTATGGCTGGCTATGTTCACGTGACTGTGGCTAGATATCAGTACACTGCCCAAGCTCATGTTAGCGTCCCGAGCAAAACAAAACAAGCGCAGAATACCTACAATTAACATAATATGAGTGCATATGACAGCGAGAGGTCCGTCTCGGAGGGGTCGCCTGCCCCCCCTGCTCCCCTCTACCCCCCTCCCCCTCCCCCGCCCCTTGTATAATTACACCACCCCGCTGCACTCCGCTCAACACATTTCTCATATTACCCGGCGATTATTGACAATCGCCGCCACCTGCCAGTGAAGGCTGAGATTAACATCGTTTATTGGCGCACAATTAATCGTTTGTTTAATCTGCGGCCGGCGGACCAAGAAATTAATTATAGTAATTATATTTTTGTGGCGCCTCTGTGCTGTGGTCTCTAAGAGGTCAGCGATACATTCTCTCAGCGCGACTCCAGTTGAGAGCGAGCAGTCGTTACGTTAATTGCCCTAAAGTTATTTATAGATCCGTTTCTGACTCCAATAAACAACTTTGACCTGAGAACTAATGCTGACACAAAAATTCATAGTTCACGAGTCACGACCCTCGCCCCTTAAAAATAACTCTAAAAAGGCGAGTACACTCCATTATGTGATTTAAAAATGATATTCAAAATCGCTATTAGGGCAAAACGAGCGTGGCCGCTATTCTATTACCGACCCTTGCTGGAATAAATTCCATCGAAGCGCAATAATAATAAAAAAATGTCGAGAGCTTGTCGCGTGCAAAAGACGTGCGGTCACGCGGTCCTCCCTGCAGCCCGACACCCTGCCCCCCTCCCCCGGCGAGCTTGTGCTCCCCGCCCACCCCTCGCCCCGCGACCTCCTCACACTCGCACCCTCACAGCCACCCCCACACGAATATAATATGCATTATGCGAAATCCGTAACTCTTATGTCGGGTCCGGAGAATACCTTAAACAGGCAGACTATCAATCGACTTTCAACTTTGCTTCCTCGACTCAGGGTTCAAAGTCAACCTGGCAGCGCGACTCATAGGCCTTTTCAGCAATGGCAGATGGTGCGGTTTCCTTAGGGCGGGCAAGGCCTGCACTCTCAAGATAACGCTGGGTATTAATCATAGTATTATCGGCCGGTGGCGGCGTCTTTGTTATGACACCGCGTTATTGCAGTTTTTTCTCTATCTACCCTCGAGGAGCCGATAAACGACTCGAGAGTGAATTTTCCGGGACAGATGTTTTAGTAATCCAGGGAGAGATAGCGCGCATAACGTTACAATAAAACATTCACTATTATGACAATGACGTCACTCGATAGGGTCCCACCCGCTCGCGCCCCCGCCTCACATTTATTAAGTCATAAAATCTAAAAACCTTATAAAATGGAGCATGAATTGTACATCACCAATATTATAAAGTTTTATTTTTATTGACCAATGTTATAGATGTTGCGTTTGAACATAAGTACCTACGGATGGCGAGCAGGGCATCTCCATCATGGTGATACAAGAGGAACTTAGCTTAGTTTTCGAGACCAAGGTAATAGAAGCTGACTATAATATTTTGTTCTATTCTGGTATAAAAACTAACCATAATTTAAAAAAAAAGAATTATTTAGAAAAACGCCAATTCAGACTGATTTGAAAATAGTGAACCGTTTAACGGCTACTATTTGTAATAATCGGTTCCCTTCATTCACTCGCTTCCAGTCAGTGGCTTCACTGAGATACGAACGTCCTCCGGAGGAGCTCTCAATAGCGCCCGAGATGACTGGCTCAACTGGAGCTTAAATATCAAGGGACAGGGCGAAGGGACGCAACAATTTGTGTATGATTAATGACTGCGTCAGGCCCGGCCAGAAATCTGGAAGGCCCGCGGGACCGCTTCAAACTATAAAAGTTTTCACGCACGCCGCACCAGGAAAAGGTCTCCGAACGAGAACGATCGTTTTGAAACCACTCGCGAATATTCGATTTTGAATGGCGGATGAAAGATTTATTATTCGTGGGGCAATGTGAAGAGTGGAGGGCATTCTTCGATTGCTGCCTTGCATGGTTTAATCCTTGCTTTTGCAAGTAGTATCCACTTTTCTGTTTAAATGTAAATAATGTTTGATTTCAGTTAAGAAGTAGTCGACCTACACGAAATATAAAAAAAGAACAGATAACAGAGCTCATTACTCTGCAATCGTTTTACAAACATTGTAATTGAACAGCCCCAACATAAAATATTGGCTCAAACACGCAATAACTTCCAAATCGCACACTCGCACACAAATAACTAGTGTATGAGAGTGTGTGTATGCAGTAGGATCATTTTTCACGTTTCATGAAGCGGCGGGCGTGGGGCAGTGGATTAAAATACATTTCGCTAGTCGTTGGTGATGGATGGCCCTCTCGGAGGGAAAGGGTTGCTACCCTCGCCCCCTGCCGCCCCCCGGCTCGGCTGCCGTTATAAGCGAGCAGTACAAGTAGCAAGTTGGTATGTATACGAGTGAAGTTTTATTGTTCTATTCTGTTGACTGGAGGCAAATTAAGAGTTGGTCGGAATGAGTTTCTTTCACAAGTGTATTGTTGTACTAATAGATCCAGAGGTTTTAGCATCGCTTAATATCGGTACCTACAGAAATAATAACTACTTAGGTATACAACTTTTTACAAAATAATGCATAGCGTCTAGCTAGATCATTGATTGTTTTATTTTTTAGTTGATGTCAAAGTGTCGTGTTGGTAGAGCAGCTAGTTTAGAAAGCATCAAAGCGTCACCACACCATCTGTTAGCACACAATGGCTGAATGAAGCTAATAAAATCTTTCATCAAGCAAAAACCGTTGACGATATATATGATTGATGTGTAAGTGCGTAAACAAAGCCGCACTGAGCCCACGCGTCCCGCCAGCCAATAAGGAAAACGTATCAAAGTTAAACCCAATTGCGCAACAAAATGTGTCCGCTTGGGTACTAACGTTAAAGTTTCATGTCTCTCCCGAAATCAGCGCAGTAACGTGAAACGTCTCTGAAAATAATTTCAGGCAAATATAGCAAAGTGAACGCAAATACGAGAAAACGGCAATATTTGCGTTGTATCGTGTTTTGGGGAAAAAACGTCGGGTGACGCTTCCGATGTTTGTCAAAGTAAGGCACGCGGCCGCCGAACGCACCCGGCCAGAGAAACGTTGCGTTTACTGATGCTTTGTATTTTCTTAATTCTCGGTAAGAAGTTGATTTCAAATCAAAAATACAGAGAACCTACCAACCGACGTTTAGTAGGTAGGTACTAATGAATGGTCACACGGACTTTCACTCAGGTATCATTTACTGCATTCCACAATATTTAAGTATAGAGACTTAAGATGAAACGGCTTTAAGCTAGGCACATATCACGACCCTTGTAGGGCACATTACAATTATAAAATTGAATTAAAGAACATAAAAGATGATTACAAAACTATTTAAATCAAACCACACGTTTATTGTACAGTTAAGTGCCAATTAATTCATCAACTTATTCCTTAGCATAGGCAGCTCGTCGTAGTGCGTCCGCTCGTAGTCCGTCGCTCGCGGTGCGGTCGCGCCGGATATTTCATTTCCTACGTTAACCGCGCTTAATGTGCCCATATCGCGGATATTACCGTTAATGGAGACAATTATCCAATATTTACACGATATTCTTTCGCAAATATTTAGCTTGGACTGGTTGGTAGTTTGGTAATCGTTATTGTGACGACTATTCCACAATGGGATTGGTTGCAACTTTGTGGCGCTCCTTTTCTTGAAGGAACTCCTCCGTGTTATTGACATTTACATAATATTTACCTTTATTAGGTACTATGACTTACATTACTGTTGTTTAGTTTAAAATAACGACTATAGTCGACGAGTTATATTTTACTAATCGAGATTTAAGTGTACAAAATGTGCCAAATATTATGTGATGGCGCAGTACCAGTAGTAATACTTTAAGCAACTCTTGAGTAATTAGGTATGAGTCGCGCCAAAATGACGACCAAACCAAGGAGCTTATCATACCATGTCAATCACTCAGTATAGCGAGCGAGTGAAACGACATGATAAGCACCGTCGGTTTCAAGAAAGCATCACTACTCTACAACGTCTCTCTTACTTTTTACGAGGCGTTCTAGCTGCGTCTCACATGCATCATCGTTCACCTAGGATCGAGCAGTAAGCTCGACGTAGGCACCCTGCACATAGATCACAGTACACAAAGGCACGGTGCGTCATGCGTCTCGGCAACACGACACCGCGGCACGTCGCACATTAGCTGATTGTCTGCCAACACCTCACATATTTGCGCACACGCCTTCTTCCGAGCTTTTACGTAAACTACCCACTTTTATTGCGATTAATTGTATCGCCACTAAGTAATGGTGGACTCGTTTCCTTGTACACATATTTTAACAACGCGTTGATAAGAAATATAACGGTTGTTGGTAGGTTGTTGCTAGTAATTTTCAGTTCACAATTTTATTTTTTTATTACGCGATATTATTAAATTGTAGTATTTGGCCGGTACACCAATCTAAGTTATTTTTTAATGGACTTAAGTTGGCCGACATCCGTTGAACGACTTTAAACTCAAAATGTAAACTATTCAAACTACCGGCTTTGACAACCCAAGCCTTGCAACAGTTTTTTAATTCATTCACGATCACAATACCAGCGCACCTCCTGCCTAATCCGAACTTATTCGATATCGAAGCACAAACCCTTCAATCCCTTACAGAGCTCTGATAACTCTTGCCAAACTATAAAACTCACAATAAAGGTCGCGTGTTCATAATAAATCACCGAAGATAACAAAAACCAGCACCAGGTGTGCGCGCGACACGTTATTTTAAAATTCGATTTTATAACACTCCAGAATAATATCGGAGCAAAAAAACGTGTCAAATGCTAACGTCGCGTGGCACCAACTAACACATGATGCTAAAAAACAGCTGCAACCGAAAAGGGTTGCGGAAGGGTTACAACCCCTCACGGTGAAAACAACCCCTATTTTTTAACGCTGCTTGTCAAATCAAGACAGTTTAAGAACCCTTTGTATGCAAAGCGCCAATAAAAAGGCCCGGCGCGTGCATGCGCGTTCTGATTTTAAACTGATTTGAATATAGAACATTTACATAGCCGGCGCGGAGGACTCCCATTGGCCGGTGATTTGCGTACGGTCTTGCGCAATGCGAACCTACGCAGGTTTTTTAAAGTGTCATTTTTAGCAGCGCGGCATTTGATTCGCTGTCCCGTTGAGATGTCATGTGGTACATGTTATTATGATGGTATGTAGATGAGTTTTGCATATTGTCTCGCTCTGCGCCATTGTGTGCAATATACTAGGGTTATTATAAATGCTGATAGGATAAGGAGGGGACGCTTATTGTTTTAATATTATTCTTATTTTAACTTTTACAGCGAGACTTTAAATTGAATCTTGAATGAATGAATAGGTACTTAGATATAACACGATTGATCCTTTTCTGAAGTGTTAGAGATATGTACCGAATAGGTACTTAAATACAATGTGAATATTAAGAAATACCTAGTTGAAAAGCCAGACTTAAATTAGAAAGTTAGTTTCGTCGTCAGCTTAAAAAACGTTTCGAAATACATATTTAATGATAGTACCTACTGTCTGCGAGACGAGTCAATTTAAAAGCTTTGCCATTCTACTCCATTGGAAAAATATAAATAATCCTCGTTCTCCGCCCAGACATTACCAAGACTAACAACATAACTTTTAATAGGTACACCTGCCGGTACCGTCGTATAAAATGAACAATTTTCATTGGAGCTACGTGACGTAGCTCGTACGTAGTTGGTAACAAACACTGGCCCTGGGCAAACATCACAACTTCATGTAGCAGGACTATGAGACTCATTAGAGGGGACAGCTCCCTTTGTAGCACAATCAGGGCCCGCCAGGGGGTGCCATTATCGAATTGTTTAAAATAACGAGGGACCAGTCGTTTGTGTTGCCAGTTAGTCGTGCGCGTACATATATTACGATACCAAATGTTTATCTCACAGAAATAAAAAATACTTGAATATTTCAGAGACACATGAAACTAGTGGAAGTTCATCTATAATGTTGTAGACTCCGATATATCCAGCGACGGGATCTAAGACTCATAATTACCATTGCAGGAAAGTACGAAGACTATAGAGGCACACGAACACATGCAGACTTGGGAGAATTTGGTATGTACAACTCTATCTCTAATTAAAAAGATCCAATCAGTTAACACAGCTACCATTAAAGCTCAAAGTTTGTCACCAAGTTGATAGTAATGAACTAAAAGATCGCCTCTAATGTTCGATACCGGAATCAAAACAAAACCTCTCCACAACACAATAGCTCCCCACTTCAATTCCAATTAAATTCCGAATCAGAGTTGTAACGATCCAGTGGGCAGGTGAACATGGAGGTACCCGCGTACAGGAAGAACAGATAGTTCCAACATAAAGGAGCCCTCCACACACATCGTTACGGCCTGTTTACACGGCTCAAAGATCACAAAAAACGGACCATTTGGTAATTAAATTGTGCCCCGAGGCAAGGCACCGCAAACTTTAAGAGCAAACAGCGCCCGCTCCTATAAAATGTTGCTACTCTACCAAATTGGTCGTCAGTTGTGTCCCAAATTGTTGATCTAGGTAGCTGTTGTTACAATAATGAGGTGGTCGTGGAGGTTTCGGATGTTTTATGTTCTATAAGTACCTACCGATTACTATTTACTCATTATAGTCTATCGGTACATTCGGTAAAGACACTAACTTTGTAAAAGGCACCCCACCATTGCAATGTTGCTAAAGTAACTGTCGCCTGGCACCGGTAGCATCGGGCTGACTGATAAGTCCACTTCTTAATAAGAAAATTTTGGTTAACTTATTGAAATTGGGTTTTGATTTTGTAAATGGCTTTTTTTTTCTTCTTTGTATTCAACATAATAAAAATCTATAATATACCTAGGTGCTATAATATTATATAATAGTAGCAAATTCATGTAATTATATTCATATTTTCAATGTACTAATTAAATTAAATATGATTTGAATGTAGGTAATTCTTCTGCCTACTGTTATGAAAGTACCTACATAAAAGCTTGTGAGGAATAATTACGGAGATGGCATAATAACGGTTAAAATATAGATACCTACATATAATTTATTTCTCAAAGATTACGTATATTATTTACAAAATCACGTAATGAGAAACAAAATACTCACCGGAGTGAGGGTGCGTTCATTTAATTTAGAACTTTAGCTTAATTCTGAAGTCTACGCAAACGAAATCACGAGCTAAACCTTGTTTGTTGATATTTCTAGTGTAATTTGTAAGCCTTTTCTACCTGTTTTTATTTATGTAAGTAAATACTAACATAGATTTGAAGCACTAAGTACTTACAAATATATTAATCAAACTTGTTCAATAAAATAAAATATAGAAATTGATACTTATATTTTTGAATTTCTTTCTTTAGACCTCCACCATAGTTGGGTAATTAATGAAGTTAAAATTAAAGTTTTCAGAGGTCGTCGTAACAAAAACCATACATTTTTGCAAAAACCTCATTTCCAACAAGAATTGCAAGTAGAGTGTAAACAGAATCCCCGTTACTATGAGCCGTCCAGACTGAGGCGTGGGGTGGCACAGCGGCGGGGCCCTCCGGCGGCCCATTACTTGTCGCAGCACACATGCAACTAAACACACCGCTTTACTATTCATACACAAATAACTAATCACAGACGAATTTAAGTTAAAAGCAATTATTCCGTAACTTAGATACCTACCTACTTATTACTCGTACCTATGAAAATTAAAACGTAAAGGTCAAAACGTTACATTGGTATTTTTTTTTATTATATTATAAACATGTGCAAATTGCATAATTTCAACTTCGTAGGTTTTTATTACATTAATAATTAATACCTACCTTTCTACAGCTAGGTATTACTATAAAACATTGATGAGCAGCAGCTGGATATGAGACATAGGTACATAATTGCTTCGTCTCTGACAAATTTAATGAGGAAAATAATAAAAATAATTGGCATTTCAACTTGCTCTAAATGTAAATAATTTCCAGGTTGAACGGTTGGTATCTTCTTAAAAGTTATCAGACGAGCGAGCGACAGTATATGAATAGTTATAAATAGCGAAGAAATAAATGCATCCTTTCTTTATCCTTGAAATGTAAAGGTTGCAGTTCACAAGCTGCCACTCGGACGTCCTCCACTTTAAGGTTCATTATCGCTCATAAAACTAGTTACCAGCTAACTGTAGGCACACAGTACGTTAGCTGGGTAAATTATCATTAATTAGGAGAAAGTAGTGGGCGATGGAGTGTTCAGCCCACGCAAAAAACAGTATAAAGGTAAAAATTTAATGTGATCATTGTTAGCACGTAAAGGGCACTGGGCTTGTAGACTGACAAGCCTATCACTCGGCGACTTTCCTGTGATCGTGTAATTAGTTGAGTGCTTAAACGAATTTCAGCACATGATCGTATTCGTGCGTGCGTGCGTTTTACAACGCGGTGTGAGCTGCGCTCGCGACTGGAACACTGACAGCTTTCACGCACAGCACAGGCCACGCCTGCGCAGACGCGATTAGCTACTCTACGCCAAAAACCTATCAAACTCATTCATTTTAAACACGCATGTACCGCACACTATTCATCTTGTAGTTTAATCAGATTATAAAAAACAGAACTCGTGCATTCAATGCACACTGCGCGATAATAAATCACTCATTAACTAGGTACATTTAAATCTTTAATTTAGTTAAGTATAAGTAGGTAAGTAACAACTAATTACAGTTGCAACACTCGACCCTACCTAGACGGTAACAATTGGTAAATTAAAATTAATAATTATTGAACATCGTTAGAAAAAATGCAAAAAATCTAAGTTTAGATTATAGCTACGTATACAAATCCGTGTCATGGTTGCATTAGTGTTCATAATGAAACATCGTTAACTGATAATCGAAACATCACAATCGGACGTCTAATTAAATAAAGCGGCGATGTTTTTCCCTGCGAGGAGGTCGTTTCAATTCCAACTGACTTACCCACCTATAATTAAAAGTACTTATTTACGAATATTTACTTTTTTAAAGAAAATTCTTTGCCTACAGTCCATGTGATTAACATTCCATTTCTTTAGAAATGTTTGCGAAAGACTAATTAGCTAAAAATAATAATTCTTACTTCACAACTAATTTGCACTCCAGAAAGCATGTAAATTCTAGCTAAATCCAAGCAAAAAATCTTGATTATGGCCAGATAAGCGCTTCCTAACGGCTGCACAATCTAATTATGCTAAAGATAAACGTTTAAAAGAAGCAATTTTGCTCAAACTGAACACGAAACATTCCCGAAGCAGTGAGCTGCCGCCATCTATCGGCCCTTGTCGTCTTATGATCGTGCCGCATAATCACTTGAAAAATTTGCCTTTGCGATCAATTTGCGCCCATTACCAGCAGGTCAGAGTTCGACGCCTGACGATCCTAATATGTATACTTTTAAACTTCATCAAACAGCCTGAACTAAACCTTGTTTTTAAGTCCATAAGATTGGAAATGCAGACTATTAGCCGGTACTCGCATCAATAAAACTCAGTACCGACTAAATAAATGTGAATTTTATTAATAAACATTTAAGGTTGAAAATTCTTCAGAGTCGGTGTTTTCTTTGATAGTAGTGATACAAGGCGAATTCGGCGGCGCCTCAGCATAAGTATGCTAATTCAGGCAATTGGGAGCTCGCTCGGTCGGCGGCATACTGATGATGTTAGAGGATGAGACAACCTCGACCTGCCGGCGCGGCGGGCGGGTCACACGCGACGGCTCCGCCGCTCGATGTCATGATTCAATTGTATCCGTTTATGTGCCTGACCATGTGTAGATTAGCTATGACACATATTGCTTATCAAAATATTAATCGGCCATTCATTATAATCAAACGTTAGTCAATACAAGTAGGAATCGTAGTGCGGACTACGATACAAATCCCAAGTAAGTAGGTATAGAACTGTCAAAAACAAACATACTTATAATATATGTTTTTTTTTAAATTGTTCTCAGAGACATATGTAGTAATATTGGGTATGTGGTTTATTTCATAAAAAAAATAGATATAATTCCATTTAAAAACCCCTACAATCAACACTCTTTAAAAGCTTTTATCGACGCTCACAAGTTGTAATCGGTTGACTTGTCTTACTGTAAACTGTTTTAACGCACTGGGATAAGCAGTATCAAAACCTCAAACTTCGAATTGCTTTTATAGGTATACGCGAGTCTGCCTATTTCCACCAATAACTTACATTTAATGGTGTAGTATTCATAAATGGCAGTCTATAATTTTTATATCTGTAATTTTCTCTTTGATACCTGTTTTGCAAGTCCATAAACCGTTGTGTTAATTGTGACATTAAGATAGATGGCAAAGATTACTAGAGTGGATGCATGCAACCTCGTTACCGTATACCTTGTTTGGACTTTAACTCCTCGGCAATCGCTTTGAGTTGCTTATAAAGAAGGGTGCAATGGGTGAGACATGTTGGAACTCACCAAACATTTAGTATTACGCCGGATACAGTCGCCGGGAATCCTGACTAGGTATCATAAGGACTCCGAACGAATCAATCGTTATTTTAAAAGCTTTAGCTACGCTAAGCTACTTTTATTATAAAATTTTAATAAGAGATAACTATTTCCTATTCCGTAAAAGCGAAGAAGAGGGCTTACTAAAAATGTGGCAACATTAACGAAGGTCCTGGTAGAAAGTTACATCCTGCCAGCACCAAATTACATCAGAGTACATAGTTAGGTACCTATGCAAATACAAGGTATTTATCATCAAAAAATAATTCTACCAACAAAAAATTCAGTACGCTGAAATTACCCTAAACATTGTTCCCGCTTGACCATGATCAATAGAATTCCTAAGTAGTGCATCCCTTTTTTGTCACAGCCATCATCTGAACTAGTCAAACCGCTCCAGATCGGAATGCGCCCTGTTACTGTTTTGTTGCGTTCCATCTTTGTACCGTTAAATTTGAATTCGCGAGGTGACTGTGCGCGCGCGCGGGGCTGTCCGCGCCGGCCGGTATGCGCATGCGCGTTGTCGCCGACTGATGGATGACAGGTGACGTCGGCGCCGCAAAGGACCAGGGCCGGATCAAATAAATATAATCTAGAAACAGACCAGGAATGTTACATGATTTTAATTAGTCAACTTCAAAGAAGTATTGCGACTGTAATGTGTAATCTCGAATCGTCTGTTCTAGGATAATACTGTAATAGTCATCAGTCACAAGTCCTGCATTTTATCCCGTAAATAATGCTTGGAATATTTATTGGTAAGGAGTTACAAAATAAACGTTTACTGACCACAAAACCTAGCGCGTGGTCCAATTTGAATACCTTAATCAACTCTTTTAACGGCATGTGTTGCGGAAAGCGTTACCAAAATCTATGCTATTTCCTAGAATCGTGCGGCAGCCCTGTCTGTTCGGAACTCATTAGGCATTCGCGGGCTGGCCGGCCGGGCCTCGTCAGATCCTGCGGTGCTCACAAAGACGCCGCCCGCAGACACCGCATCTTACACACCGCCACATTTAGCGTAATACCGCGTGTAGCGTAATACGCCGATACCAAATGATAAATCATTAGTATGGTAAGCATTACATGATATCATAAATCGTTACCTTGCAGTCCGTAGTAGCCTTTTAAATGTCTAGTCACGTAGCGGAGTTACCTAAGGCAAAGCACTTAATATGAAAGGAAAAAAGCCTTTAAAAATCAATCAAAAACAATTAAACTTGTGAAACGGCACCATAATGAGCGTAAAGTTGTTAATAATGTGTATTATAAAAATGGGGCTGCTCTTTTAATCTAGAATTAAATAAACGCCAGAAATAATAATATATTTTCAATATTAAAACGGCATTAGAGCTGATGCATAATCATGTATCATGAACAACAGCAATTACATGGCCCAACTGAATAGGCAAGGACCAAGCGCAGGACCTCACAATTATCCGAAGCAGTAAACCTAAGAGCATTAAAAACATAACATTTCTAAGAATCCTACTAATCTATACAAAAGTTCCTTTATAAGTTAATATGATTGAGATACTAAAAGCAGACTTTATCGGCGTCAGAACCATGTAATGTGCCTATAATTAAAAAGTAAGGAATGGTACTCATAAGGTCATGAAATAAACTAGCGTAGCCGTGCCGCCCGGGGAGCGGCGGGGCGAGGGGTAGCGGGGGACGGAGGGGTTGGAGTATTCTGAGAAATTGCGCGTGCGCATCTCAACGATCATAAATCGCTAAGAGGTATTTGGATATAGATAGCACCAGAACGTAACTTGGCTGGTTTGAAATGAGATTGTCGCGTTGATTTTACATTTTTTTGGGAATGTTTTGGTGGACCATCAACAGCTGCATTGAAGATGGTATAGGTGTTCAATCCGAAGTTAACTCCATAGGTATACCATGACGAAGGCGCGGAACAAAAAGTAGCCTATGGCCTTTCTTGGGGTTCAAACTTACCCCGTTCCAAATTTCATCACAATCGGTTCAGTGGTTTAATGGTGAAAGAGTAACAAACAGACAGACACACCCTTACTTTCGCATTTATAATACCTATATTACGTATGGATAAATAATATGACACTACTTATGATAACATGAGTAGAACAAGTACAGTATAGTGTTATAACTATGACTCGAAGTCAGATAGAAAAGGATTAAACTAATTTTATTACAGACTGCCTGACAGAGGCAAAATCTTTAAAGAATGAAATAATGGTACCTAGCTTTAGTAATAAAATAATACAAATTGAACTTGGTCATGGATAATTCGAAATGTCCAATAAAAACGATCGAAACGCATCAGTTACGCTGTGTATCTGTTCGCGAAGCATGCACAGCGTTTAATTGTGTTTAATACTAATTAAAGCTATAGTTTATCTGTGGCACGGCACCGGCGCGGCATCGGCACGACACAGCACCACGTAACATGACTATGTTCTGTATGTTGCAGCTCGGCAGGGAACTAGTCAGTGTCGACGTGTTACCGGTTACCTACTATTAATATAACCACCACTGCAGCTATTGGTATGGTATCTATAGTACTAGTAGGCGTATGACAAGTTCTGTAAGTATAACTATCCACGGAACATGAGATGTCATCGCCTTTTACGAGCGTTTCAGCTACTAATTCTGGACGCGGAATATTAAAATCTTACTTTAATATAGGACAGCAGGTCAATAAACCATATTTTTATTCTTAATCTTACTACAACTTAAATAAAAAGCACAAATGTTACAGTTAAACGAGACAAAACAAAACTGTTTTGATTTATGAGCTAAAGAAGAAAAGAACGTCAAATTAGCTGTATCGCTCTCGCACTACATTTTAATATATTTTTGTAACAAAAACAAAATCAATATCGGTGCACAGCGCAAGTATTCGGAAGCCCAGACATGTTTATCTATGAGCCCAGCGGGGCCCCAGCGGACCACCGCGGAGCTTGCCCGCGGACCCCTACCGACACACAATATGCTAATAATTGCCTCATAAAAACTGCTGATATTTCACTTGAAACGCTTCATACAAATATGGTCAAGGTAAATGTAATCAGCTATCGTGATTATACGTTCACGTCGCCGACTAATATAATTCTGAGCTAGACCAGCCCATAAATTCATAAGGCAAATAGAATTTGAACCTTGTAGAGAGCAAGACGAAAAAGTTATGGAGTTCAAAATAGTGAGAAGTTTGTACAACTAACCTAGAATCACGTAGTAACTATTCAGTAATCTGTGCTAGAATGTAGAACTACGTATACAACTGTGAAAAAGATGAGAGACCAAATCGTAAACGTGAGCAATGGAGGAGACAAACATTATATCATTACAACGAATGGAATACTACGAAGAAAATGTAGTAATTAAATATTTAGTTAATGTCATACTGTTATTTATGTCCAAATAAAAACGAGGAATGAGATTTCGTTATCAATATCACGAAAAGCAAAATAGAAAATACTTATAAAAGAACCGCACAGTTCGTATCCCGTACGTCATCAATAGGTAAACTTTCCCCTCGCGACAGAAGCTGATCGGACGTGCAATAACAGAACAATGCCGTGAATGCTAAGTTACCCCCGAGTCCGCACCAAGAGACGCGAGGTTAAGAGGAGTCGGCCAGGCTCGGAGGGCGACGAGACAACTCCACGCATACGAGCGTGAGCTGACCCTCGGCTAATACAAAATCTCCAGTTTGAATATCTTAACACAGCCCGTACCTACCTACTCAGTTTTATTTTATTGACTTGCTTTAAGATTAAGATTCAACTTGTCTTAGCTACAACATGAGAATCCAAGATAATGATAAAAAATTGAATTACAGATTGAGTAGTCGCGCATAGCCATACATATAGCAGTAACGATTATCTTTAGTAATGAGAGGGACAGAATAATAAAGAATCATACAGAAAGATTCATATCTTTATCTACACTAACTTCTCCAAAAACACCCCCAGTACTTGATGCTCCCCTCTCGTAACTGCGCATAGTCAATAGTGGAAAACTTAAATCCAAACATACATAAAACATGTCATACGTTTATCATGGCGGGAACACGCGTGTGAGATAAGTCGCATCAATTTTTTCGGCCGCCGTACAAAATCCCTCGGCGTCGTCGGCTGGCCGCTAAAATATTCCCCGGTTTATGCGTTGAATAATAAGACCCTTACCACAGGAGCTGGACACTGGAATAACATAATGTATACCGACGCCGGCGACGGTTTCGAGCTTCAATGCTTTGAAATATGTTTTGGAAAACAAATACCCATAGAACGGCACACATTAGGAGGATGCCCATTATAAATTGAAATAAATGCGGTTCGACGCTATCAGTAGTGATGATAATATGACTTATTTACGAATGTATGAGTCTTTCGCAAGTACTATATTCGCATGCACATAAATAATGCGAAAGTAAGACAAATGATAACAATGCAAAAATCATACAATTAGGTGCGTCAACCTCAAAAAAATCGTTTTATCGCAATCAGCTCCTGGTTGCACAAAAACTGTAAGTACCTACAGAAGAAGCTTCAACAAAAAAGCGCGGTTGTGTCGCAGCGACAAAAACGTAGCTCGCGACTTACCAAACGATGTTTATTGTATGAGTCGCTGAATTTCAAGTGTTTTTTCAGCTTTAATGGATTGCGTGCCGTCTCCATCCCTAGCCACATAAAAAATGATCGTCCAAAAAAACCTTATACCTATTTAGGTACTTTTGGCAAAACAAAATCGTTAAATTGATTCAAGTGTATTATAATAACGGTGCCCTACTGCCATCACAAAGTGTTAGTAATGAAATTCTATAATGACAAACGTAAGTAGGTACCTAGCAAGTTTTCCATGCGTAGGGCTCTGAAAAGATTTCATATAGAATTGATTTGATATGCGCATAAGTATTACCTATTCATTAATAAAATATACAGCTGCCAAAACAAATCGAAACGTCCTGTCAACTGATAGTAATATTTTCCATCATAAATCAATGTTTGAAAATTGACATTATGTAGGACACTGTCCAACTGTAACATAGATACACAGCTTTACGTATGTATGAGATAAGCGATATATTCCGCCCGGTTAAGTCCGGCCAGTCACGGTTCAAATATTAATCATGGAGCCGTTTCAGGCCTCGGGAAATTTCACAAAGAAACTATATTATATGTTAATGGAATAACTTGATTGGCTGGCTGCACAGTCATGGCGAGTCAGATAGTCGGTGGCTCCACGTCAAAGTGTAATACCTAAGCGGATAAAAAAATGGGAATAAGGAACTGGACGTCATTAGGTTTCACTATTACCTATATGCTGTTACAGAACAAGGTCAATGGAGGCCTCAATTCTCTTGTAAATGTTTTTTTTTAGTATTTCTATATATATTAAATAAGTACGCAGTAAACAAAGCAAAGATAAGTAAATATAACATAAACATAGAACCTAATGGCGATATCAAGTCACGACGAGACAAAGAGACTCATCCATCATTTACGGCTAATGCGCCGAAGACTCCACAACCCTTTTACTGGAGATCACTTCGGGCGCATGTCAATACATACATCAGTCATCTTCATCAGTCATTCATCATTATCTGAATGAAGGGTGGATAAACCATTTACGAAATCAAGTATCGCGCATGAAAGCTTCACCTCGGATATGGCGCCAGAAGTCTCGCGAATAAATACGTAGAACTTATGTTCCTCTGAAGGAATTAAAATCTGGAAGCCCATTCGTATACCAACATGACAATTAACGTATGTATAAAATTCCTAACCCAAATGGTAATCAAAGTTGTGAAGAATGTATGCCTAAGTAATTTTGTTTCCACAGGCATGCGACCATACCAAAATGGGGCTTCAATTTCTGCCGAACGATTTTTAATGAATCTTCATTGAAGTATTTCGCTTCCAATTGATTAGGAAGATTAATTTTATTAAGGAACAGGTTTTGAATGAAACACCATCGTGAAGTCTTTCTGACAACAGATGATTAGAAGTCGAAAACACAAACAATTTTATAGCCTCTTTCCCGTGTGTGCCATCATCTACGTGGAAAAAGATATTATAAACGTTTTACGAAGCCTAATTTCCGTGGACACGGTCCGACATAACATCGTTTATGTCCGCAGGTTATTGTGTACTAAGCAAAATATTATAACGCAGTACTAATGCTGCGATACGTCGCCGTGAAAAAACAATAAAACGATTTAACTACGACACGCGTGGCGGCCGCTCTGACTATAACAACGGTGGACAATATCCCATACCATTTATAATGTATCTTTGTAGGATTCCGTAAAAAAATGGTAAAAAAAAAGACGGGTAGCACTCCGGGAGTGCCGGCAGAAGTGAAAACTTGATTATTAACGTTGAGCATGTTTGATATTTTGGAATGGTCAGGGAATAATTTTGCACCAATTGCTTTATCAGTATAAAAGTACTATCATTTATGTGGTAGAATACAATATTCATTTATTGCGCTATCGTACACAAACATGACAATTTATATTACATTAAAAATTTAACACTTTAAAACTATTACAATTATTTTACATTAAAAAGTTATACACGAACATTCGCGCAAGCGCCCTGCGCTGCCTAAACGAAACAGTAGGCCCAGGCATACATTTTCGCCGCGCCGTAGAGAGGGGATAGCTGTCTACTCTCCATTCGTCTTACGCTTTTTCGATCAGGTCACGTGTCCTGACGCGAGTTTAAGATTTTATACCCATTACAGAAAAAGTGCTCAACGCCGCTAAAGAAGTTTTCACTTCAAAAACCAGTAAATTAAGTTTTGACTCTCCTAAAGCTGTAGTCTTCTAATACGGAACAGGATGGAACTTGTAATGCAAATAAAATAATTAAAAAAAAACTATGCAATTTTGATTGCAATGGGAGTTAGAAATTTAAAAGTAGTATTCCACTTAAAAATTGCCGGGTAAAATACAATCAAATAAAGGTATTTTAATAAGGGTATTAGGCGAATCTTCGAAATTTGCAAAGCGAAAAGCTGAAGTAAATTTGAGTTCATTGTGGTTTATGGATATTATACAAAATGTAAAACGATGTAACAAGAACCGTTCAAAAAAAACAGGAAGCAAATGTAATTTTGAGTAAAATACGGTCCTACGGAATGACAATTGACCTCTGAATTAAAAAATATTTATTCTTTAAGGTTACGGATCCCTCAGTGCGCAAGTATGACTCGACTTAGCCGGATTTTTTATTACCATAGGGAGGCGGAGTGATGTAACCAGCCGAGCGATGTTTTATTACTTGCAAGCCATCGTTTTGTTTGATTTAGATACCTTAGTATTATTTCGAGATACACGCCAATAGTACCTAGTCCCTATTTGGTACCTACCCATCATACAAATAAGTACATAGGTAATAAAAGCACTGTGCTGGGATGGGATGCCTTCAAGTATAGGTACATAACGTAGGCCTTTTCTGTTATGAAGGTGCCTTTAAAATAAAAATGTCATTGAATTTCGGAGACACTTTTACAAAGTTAGTTAAATATTCAAGAAGCAAAAAGGTCATCAAACTGTAGGGATTAAAATTTGATTAGCGCAAGTTCTGATTGGTCGAAGGCATGTAAGAAAAATATAGTATGTTTGTTTGGTGACATTTCGCGTAATGACCAGTGTAGTATTACAGCCAGTTTATGTGCTTCCAAGATGTAGCAGTAATAGTAAAATGATCTTAATACAGCATAAACCGCACATTACTTTTGTTTGCGACGTCCGGTGGCGATAATTCGACATGATATTGCACTTACTAAAACATTTTAACAGTCGCCATCTTGGTCTGGTCTTTACCCAAACTCAATAATGATGACTTAGACCTTGTTTGAACTGTAGGTACAACAACTATAGGTACTTACCGACTTACTTACTTGTGTGATATTAGTACCTACTTAGTACTACTACGGGCATAAACTCATGAACTAAAGTATTTATTAAAAAAGCGCTTAGATGACTTATTGAACAAAATTGCTACATTCTCAAAGATTGGACATTTTGGGAGTTGGACATTTTAACCATTGGACATTTTGAGAATTGGACATTTTGAGAATTGGGCATTTTGACCATTGGACATTTTGGGTATTTGGACATTTTGACACCGTTGGACATTTTGAGAATTGGACATTTTGCCCCTGAACGCTATAGACATTTCTATTGTTTTACATGTGGTTTATCGATGGCACTCTAAACACAAATATTTTTTGTTTAAATCTAGTTACCTACTTTTTCCAGACTCTCAATCTCAAATTCATCACAAATAAGTTGTTTTATTTTTTTACTTTAATTATTTCGGTTTTAAAGTTGTAGAGAAATCTTACCTTATTTATTTTAATGTTTAATTACAAAAAGTAGCAGTGGCATCGCATGCATGCGTCTTAATATTTGCAATGTGATTGACATTTCCGTGACACCCTTTCAAAACCATCCTCCCGTTGAATATTTGAGGCAACGTGTGGCCACCTGTCCGAACCCACAATAGTTATTGTACTACGAATGCGTGGACTTACGAAACTCAATGAACAGGGGGCGGACGCAGTTTAAAGCGTGCTATCCCCTTGTTATTGCAAAAAAATGTATTTTATCGAAAAGAGCCCGCTACGCACTACGCACCCAGCTATTAATAGTTATTCAAGCAGTTTAATTCAGTTTACAAACATAACGTGCTATGAGACCGACAACGATGTGTTAGAATTCTGACTCGATACTTTCTTTTTTAGGTTTTCTGAACTTTATTTAAGTATAATGTATGTAGGTTTGGAAAAGTAACGATAAATATACCTACATCACTCCTATACCTATGTATACTACTCCTCGATAGATTAGTAGGTTTAGTAGGACTATTTTGCAACTTATGTTAGTTAATCACTAAACAATGATACTCCGGCTCGAAGGTGTGCATAGGCTCTATGGTTTCCTGCTACTTGGCTCAATAAAAATTGTCTGCCGACCGAGTTTCAATCTTAAACATTAATATCACTCGGAATCTTTACACTTAACAAAAGCTTCCAAATTGTGCGAACTCTAAGCAACAAGGGTGGGGGCGAATTGAAAATTTAAACTAAATCCCCGTCGCTAACGTTGCAACTGCAGGGGATAATCGCCTCCGTTCCCAGCGTCACACTAAATGCACAAAATTAGAGAAACGTAGCCTTTAACACAAACACAATAAAGATTTCCTCAACAGCACGTTAAAATAGCAATTGAAAGAATATTCCTTATTCGGCAATCGCCCCGAGCTTTGTGCTTACATCAACTTCACACGAGTAATGGTCACTTGGAATATCGGCCCCATTGTTCGTTACACGATATTTTTATACTGACGTGGGATTTTGCTGAACTGGCTTAAATAAAGTACAGGATAGGGCGTGACGACATCGCCAACAACGCAAATTAATAGAAGCATTAAAAGTAAGCACCTATTGGAGTACTCACTAGGTACTAACAAATCCGACATGAAAGAAATCACAAAATGTGAAATAAAAATAAAATCTCTTTCAATCACACACAACACAAATCCCACTTGATACGAACACATAATAAAGAAAATTTTAAGAATGTTAAACACAAAACAGAGTAATGCGTTCCCTTATTCCCAACGCCTAACATCGGCGCACACCTCCGCAAATCGTAATCCTCTTAGAAAACATTTCCAATTTAAAAAGAATTCCTCTTATCCCTCTGAGGAGGGCACGCGTAAAAAATAAAAGGAAAAACTGTGTGACACGCACTACACAAGTCGGTAGATATATATAACACGGTTTTTCACTGGGCCCCTCGATTCCTTACAGGTCGCTTCTTCCGTCGAGAAAGCATCTATTGAAACTCCACTCAGGCCGTGTTAGCTATCTATTTAGTATAAAAAGGGTCGAGAATTTTTCGAGATCCTTTTTTATCCGAAGGTGGGCGCCCACCCTTCACAACCAACCCGAGTCGGCCGCTCGTTCAACCTAACTACGCAGAATCTACTTATATTTGTTGGATATGAGTATCTAAGTATTATTAATAGTTTAAATGAAAATTATTGTGAAAATTCTTAGATAATTTGTAAGACGTTCCATCAGTAATATATTGAACATGAGCAATTTGTGATTAGTGTAACCCCGTGCATGCATGCCCCATCCCCAGCAGCGGGCCGGCCCTCGCTAGCCTCTAGCATCAGTTCAAATATTTAAAGGGCGGTTGAATTTGATTCGCCTCTAGAGCGGTGCGCAATTGGATCACACACGCGGTTACTACAGCCCGTCTCCCTAAACTTAAGAGTTATTTCGCTAAAATCAACTTACCCAAATAAATTTGATTTCGATGGCCCTAAGTAAACTTGAAGTTTCAATAAAATTCTCGATGCGACGGTTGTCTTGAAGAATGTGCGATCAGTTGTACCGTATTGACTACAATCAATTCGAGTGAAAATGGCTAGCTAGAGACAGCTTGCACATAAAGACGCTTGAGCATTTGAATGTAAAGTCGAATTGACTTATAAAAGCTACAATAAAACGTGACATTTCAGTAAATAATGCTGGAAAAAAAGGATATATCGCTCTTACGTCAATCCCCGAATAAGAAATACGAAATATAGGTACCTCCGTGTTGTACATACAATCCACATAAGACGGGCGGGACGCGCCTGGGGATCGGTTAACCCACGTTACACGACGCTCGTCCCAGGCGGAGGATTCCGACTTTCCACAAAGAAAATAGCAATCAAAATTTGATTTACCGCCACCCGCGGCCATACATCAAACCGCTCTAATCCGCGGAAAGAGAGAAAGCCTAAAATCTAAGGGGATCCGACGTCGCTGTCGAATTGAAAATCCTAGTGGCACGAACCGCCTTAAATATTTATGACCAAGTAAAAAATACGCGCAAGCCTATGAATAAATATGCGAGAAGCGTCGGTGGTGGCCAGTGCTGGGGAGTGTAAATAACTCAGGAAGTAAAACCGATTTGCACATTATAGGTACCGAACTTACCTACCTACATACATACAAGTTTTCCTCTTTATCTGTTTTCAATACTTGCATAATAGAATACTAATTAATAGTCAGATACTAAATCCATTCGCTATCGTATTCGGTTACCGCGTAGGTATCTATAGCAGAACATGATTAGGTGTACCTTAGTAAAAACTATTGGAGTTTAAAAAAAAACAACTAAATTAACTACCTACTAATAAAAAGTACCTACTTAAGACTTGACTTGTGATTATATATGTAAAAGAATTAAACAGTAAGTAGAACAGATTAGTATAGTATAATACCTACTCGCAAGAAGATAAAATGAATCTATTTAGTTAATATTTCATTTAAGTTCATCTGAATGCTAGCAAATCAAGCAAATTATTCATTTTCTATTCCACCCACCGCCCACTTACCCCATCTCCTCCTCCCGAAAACCTTTGCGTGTAAGTATTTCATTGCAAAATAATATGTATACTACCTACACCTAACGCCGACCGTTGTTCAATATTCAGTGATGTATAAAAACTTATCGAACTTTATGAGTACCAGCACTTACCTACCCTTAAAGTTATACTTAATTAATATTTACGAATATATTTTTTATGGGTAACTTTAAAAAAAGTAATAATAATTTGTAGTTGTTTTGTAGTTTGTATTAGTTTGTTTTGTAGTTCTACCTAATTAATCAATTCCCTAAATTCATCCCTATTAGAGGCCCACCTGCAGCCTGCAGGGCTGTCTCGAGGCAGGTTGCTAGTTATAATATGAAGAGTATCGAGATAGCACAATAAAATAATTACGTACAAGAAACAAAACTAGCATCCCCTATCGGCAATTTTGCATCGAGATCGATCGCCGGAGGGCACCGCGCGGAGGGACCGGTGAGCGATGTCGCATTAGGGAGTTTGCATGGGGTCACCGTAAGCCGTTTCCGATAAGGCCCCCCGGCGACACGACGGAGTATTTCGGACTTTCGGTATTTTCGGCTCAATACTCGCTTATCTGCGTGGCACACTCGCCTGCAATATACGTGAGCTGAATAATGCATTCGTCTGTCCACCACTCACACACCAAATTGAAATTATTTTCCTATAATACATTATTGATTGCGAAACACAGGTCCGTTTATAGTCGGTAGTGAAGTGAATACTTCGTGCATTAATGTTGGAGTTATTATTGGATTCCATTGTAGTTTTCCAAAATTGTGAATAAATAATAAAAACAATTTAATATTTATGATCGAATTTTAATCGTTTTATATTAACAGATTTCGTTATATTCCCTACAAATTAAACACCATTCAAAAATTATGATTTATGATGATAAGTATAGTATTTGTATTTGTTTCGTTTTGTTTTGTAAATAAGAGCTGTGTATTTTGTGGATAAATAAATTAAATGTTGTGTTTCTCAAGGAAAGGCGAATTTTGATCTTTCATACAAACTGTATCCTATAATATTTCACCCCAGCTGGAGTTTAAAAGAAATCCTTGTGCAAACTTTCACATAACTATAGTCTCAGTGTTTAAAGCAGCGGTGATATGTCAGTCAGTCAGTGGATCAGCAGTCACGGGGCCTAATAAAAATTGATTGTTTACTCCTAAAAATATTTTATTAAATTCGTCAATAGGTAAATGTCACAAGAGCAGACCTTGGCATACCTACCCGCCAAGGTCTATCCTCAAGCCTCATATCAACGCTGTCTACTCATCATCAGCCTAGCTTTCTCCCAACTATATTGTTGTGGGCGGTTTTCAGTGTAACCTGTTTGATGATTTTACATGGACTGATTATAGATGACAGTCCGCCCGCGGGGTATATCTGCTAAAGTGCCAAAAGTACCTTAAAAACTACATTGTTATGTAGATTTAATACATTAGTACGTTGGTATTTTTTTAATACTAATTAGATCCGATCCAAATACAGTAGGTAGGTAAGTATAGCCTGCGGTCGCTGCATAAACTATTAAAAAAACCTAATTTCTATAATTTCATAAAATCCCGAAAAGTAAATGAAAATATTTAATAAAATGAAAATATATTCGCAGCTATGCAAAAAAAAACCTGTCGTACCTATTTCTTTTTCTCACCGCCCAAAACATTGAGCGTGCTACCTGCACTAAAAACTTCTTCACTACGCCCGCCACCATGCCATGATTGAGATCTCGCGAGAGCCGCGTCCACTAAACTCTCCCACATGACAAATGTACGTTTCCCCGCTTTTTACGCGTCGAGGGTGTCACGCAAAAAAATGTATGAGGAAATTTACCTAATGGCCGCGATTCTTTATTCTCTATCGCCATTGTCGCGCGGACAATGCTGTAATGGAGGGATGACGTGAGTGGACTCCTCACGACACGGGGTTTTATTCTCTTTTCATTTTATTTGAAAAGTTCGTGCGATACTTGTGAATATGAAGCATTACGGAATTCATTACCTTTCATACAAAGAAACTTTGATCGAATAGACACGATTTTGGCCAAGACATTAGTTGTTATTAAAGGATAGTAATATTTTGTGTGTAGAAAAATCTTGATCTAAATCGTCCGTCGGATCATCGGATGTAGTTAAACGCAACAGTAAGGACACAAACTGTGTTTAGTTATTATAGCCAATACGGCATTACTCCCAAAAGTATTCATTACATAATGACATAATATGCATAGTGGTGAATTAATGAAAGGGACGACGTTGTTGTTTTTAAATGCATATTTGTGTTAATTTTTTATATTTTGTTATATCAGTGTCATTAATTATTTAAATTAGTTCTGTTGCCGTTATAATTAAAGTAAAAAAAAAATTGCCAGGTATCGTTATGGGAACTTTACCGACATCGCGCTCCAAATAAAAGTCAATTCATATATTGGTCAATAAGTATTATACTCGATTATTTTTTTTGGATTAATAGTTACGATAGGCTTGTGTTAACTCAAAATGACATGCGAGTTTTTGAATGCTTAAGTATCACTTTAGAATTAACTTATTACATATGCAGCAATATTCTAACTACAAAAGTCTTTTCAAATTACTTTTTTATGGAGCGGGCTGTTATGCAGTAGATTTCCAAAACCAATTTAACAATTTAAGGAACATTAGTAATTGATAGATGTAATTGCAGCTTAACAGACTTTTTTGGAGAATCATCCATACTACTGTATACAAAATCTAAGTAGGTATAAAAGATTTTTATTAATTTGGCAAGTTTTAATTAATATTATAGACCTATCTTAAAAAAGAAATTACAAATTATGTATTTCTTAAATAATTTTAATTTTATATTTTTTATCTTCAAAATGTGCTCAAAGCCAACTTTCTTTTAAAGTATTTTTAATAACTTGCATTCAATTTTACGACTGCTCTCGTAAAAACGTAAACAAACCTGCTTCTTAATTGTTCTGTTTTTATCTATATATTTAATAGTTAATAAAAAATGTATAAACATTTGAACCTTTACCTAGGTGATGATAATTATGAAGTAAGAAGTACCTACACAAATGATTCATTTTCCCTTAATTAACACAATACACCAACCTAGCAAGGCCATGGACTACCTAGGTGACCAACACGTAACAGAATCAGTTAAATTAACAAGATGCTATTATTTATTTTACTATCTTTCTTTGTATTGCTATAAATTACCTAGCGAGTAATCCTGAAAAACTAATTTAAAAAGATTAAGTATTATTTATAAAAATTATTAATAAAAAATGATTAGATAAGTCCTTGAGAAAATAAACTAAATCAATCAATTTAAACGGTCAAAAATCATAATCATTAATAGGCAATCAAACTTAAACTTACCTATGGATAAATAAATTCAATTGCAAATCATCCATGATAATTGGCATAATAAATTTCACCCAATCATCCACCTATATAATAATATTTAGTTAGTGATACCGACTAATTCACAATATCACTTTAATTATTCAAAATCACATTTAAAATAAATCAAACACTGAGACCATACACATAACAACTCCCTCATTTAAATAAACAGGTTGTTGCAAGCTCTTCCTAAAGGGAACTGCTGAGAGACGGTGCCCGGAGCACCCACCGTAAAGAGGCCAAGCTTCTCCGGACAAATAAAATTCAAAATCTTTCAAACTCTGCCCTGCTATTGGACAACCAACCCCTTACCCTTATGCGCGTGTGCTAAAAAATGAAAGGGTTAAAAACTAACCCTTTTTTTAAGAACTCCCCTTATTTTGCATCTCTTTCTACAGCTACACTCTCACAGCCTCACCCATTTGTATAAACATAACACTTGTGTGTGACTGATTGATGATTATTATGACTAGATTTTCATGAAGTAAGACAGGACGCAATCTGTAAAATAAAGGTAAATAATGTATAAAATAATAATTCAATACAATTGACATCTCTGTAATAAAAGCGATTCGCATATCAAAACAAAAGCGTAATATTAACTACAGAAAGTCTATTACAACACCAAAACAATGAAATTAAGTAACATGATTATTAAGCAATTTTTACTATTTTTCTAATAAAACTAAATATTATTATCAATCACAGCAAAACCAAAAACATTCTAAAAATTGGCGCGCTGTCGTGTTGTTGTTGGCGTTTCATTTCACGCAGCACTATTCAGTTACTTTAGTACATTCGACAATCCCAAAACAAAATAACGTGCTTTGGTTTAAAATAAATAATTATATTATTATAAAGTGATTCATGGAAACTTACGTAATTGATTAATTTATTATGTAATTATTCACAGAGACTGAATAACACTTTACAAATTTTGGAGCTAAGAAACGTTATAACTATTATTTGATTTGCCTGACATCCGCTGACCGTAACACTGACAGTGACAATTACGCGTTCCAGTCAGGCCTCAGTCGGTGTGTATTTAAAGCTTTAAGACAAAGACAAGGCTAAATATTTACAAACGTTAGAACGAAAAAAATATACTATGTTTAGAAATGATACCGACAGACACCTACTGTAATGGAACGCAGCACACTCACAATTGAATGAAATGAATGATTGACGAATGACGATATGTCATTTTTTGTAGAGTTGTATGTCCTGTTTTAGTGTTTTATAAAATCACAAAGTTTTAATTAAATTAAATTAGTACAAATATAGGTTTACTAAGATGACTCTTTATCATTTTGGAAATTGCCTTGCACTGGTGTATGCACCGTATCATATGGCATACAAGTTCTCTGGAATGTAAGTTATGTTTCTTCTAGGTTATCACGAATTACTGTCTGAACATTATTTAAATTTAATATTTTTATTTTTCCAGATCGGAATACGCTACGTTCTCAAAATGTGTGTATGCTGGAGGCCTGTACATCTTCACACAGCTGTGCAAAATGCTTTTGTTGGCTACGTTCTTTCCTGATTCTGACAGTGGCCACATTACAGGAGATTATAACGTATTCTTGGTAATAATCTTGTTTTAATTGAGTAGTTTACGACTAAACACTGTCTAGTTGATGGCATACAACTTCATGAAGTCCGAAGTACTTCTTTTCACTCAGTTCAATGTGGGTCAGGTCACTAATGTTTACATTGTGCATGCTAGCTAGTTCTACCCTTAAATCAATGAGGATAATTATCACTGATCTAAGATACCTAAATTAACTTTGTCTCACTGTCACTAAAAAAAATTGTGAAGGTTGTGTGTGTGTTCTGTAACTCTTAACTTTGAATGTTGCAGATTATATAAATGTAGTAATCCAAAACATAAATTATAAGCTCGAGCTAAGCCACTGCTATCAACAAATCAGACAAGAATCAATACAAAGAATATAAGAACTAACACAAATAATTCACTTATTAAAACATTGTTATGACTAACTTGCTATGACTATTAAATAAAATGCTTGTTAACGCACAGCCGTGCGCCCGAACATCGCCGGCCGGCGCAGCGCGCCAGCGCCGGCATTCCGCCACAGACCGTCCCAACGGTCACGCGCTCGCTCGGGACGAAGACGCTCATTTCAAGTTTATACGTGTTGCATTTTGTTAGTTATTTTGCTAATTATACTGTATTATTACCACTACATCGTGTCGTCATTTCAAGAACCCTCGTTAACAATGCTATATTAATTTTTTTATATAAATTGCTGTTTCTTGATTTCAGGAAATTCTGAAAGCAACTGTGGACTTTGCAGACCTCCTGGGTATATACTTTGCACTGAATTCAGTTCCAGGCAAAGGTCATGCCAAAATTCTCACTTCGGCTATTGGATGGGCAAGTGCAGAGGTAAACTAAACACAAACTCACTAACTAGAGAATAGAATACTATAGACACTGATCCTCATTAGACCCTTTAATAGTGTTGCAATGGCCAAATATTTAACGCTCCTGCCTCTCATTCATGAGATTGTGGGTTTAATACGGGGCAAGTTAATTTTAAATTCATAAGTGCTTTCTAAGTTAATTTTAGACATCATTCACATTGGTGAAGGAGAACTTCGTGAGAAACTGGACATAATTTAATATTATATCAGAAATTCTATGACATCTCTGCATGAGAAGAGTCATTTATTCAGCTGTGGGACAATAACAAGGTGGTTCTAAATATACATGAACATATAGATATAATATATTTATGTGTGAGTAACTAACATGTCATTGGTATCTGTGGAGCCTACTTATAAGAAGTTAAAATATTAAGTTAGATTCACTATGTATACTATTAGCAGTGGTATTGTCTAAAATTAAACCAAAAAACTGATTGGATTTAGTGGACTAATGAACATTGGTCATAACTGTTACAGGTAGTGGTAACGCGCTCGGTGCTGCTGTGGGTGGGCGCGCGCGGCTCGGAGTTCGACTGGCGCTACGTGCGCTCGTGCGCGGAGTCCAACGTGGCGCTGCTGCACACCGCCGCCACCGCCGCACTCGTGTGGCTGGCCACGCGCAGCGACCTGCCGCGCAAGCACTCGCCGCTCGTCGTCACCCTCCTCGCGCTGTCTCCCTACCGGGGCCTTATCGAGGAGGCCGTCGGAAGCGTCCTGGCGCTCAGCGCCTGGGCCCTTCTCGCCTTAAGAGCGGTGCACGCCAGCGCGGTCGGCTTGACCGCTCTGGGCATGTATGCTGTTTTAGCTCAACAGATTGGACTATGATTACAGTTCTTGTTAATTATTATCTTTTGATTGAGTGTGGTTTTAAGTTATTTCAATTTAAGTGTTATTTAAATGTGATTTTGAGTATAATGCAAAATACAATTTATGAAAAATAAAAATTTTGCAAAATATGTATTTTAGTAAATATACTTCCTTAATTTCAGATTGGCATGCTAAAAGCAAAGTAAAGTTAAAACCTCATGTTATTTATAAAGTTGACAAATTAGTCAAGTAGAAATTAAAGTAAACCAAAACATGTTACAACATTTTAATGACAATAATATTTCATACATGTTTAGTGCTAAACTATCTTTTAGAAACGTGTACCTACCTCTTAAAGTAATAAAGGGCGTGATAATATGTGACTTATGTGTCGCTTTTTTTAGATTGGGTGACTGGTTGCCGTACAGATTAGGAGGGGGAGTTAACGCCTCTGAATGACATACCCAGTTTTAGACCTAAGACAAATCGAGAATCTTAGTTCTTAGACTAAGACCGGTTCATTTTATTTTAATTTAGGAAGATACGTAATTTATCAGCAAAATGTTTAGAAAAGCCAAACGTCCCCTTCGTCGGCCTTCAGGACTCTGCGCAGCACTATCCCACCAAAAACGTTTTATGTAAAATGTTACCCAGTGAAAAAGATATCAGATCTCATGTCTGAGCTTCTGAATCTACACGGCCTAACTCTACCGACCCTAACTTCAGAAATTCTACATAATTATCAGTAAAAAATTATGGCATCGCCGTTTCGCTACCGTCGTGGAGGTGATGCGAATATTTAGTTTCTGAAGTAACTAACGAAACAGCCAAGCCGTACATTTTTACCGATATGTCCAGTCTGATTCCTGAAGTCTTACCTTGGTCAGGAGCGAGATCCCATAGAATGCCATCGTCATGTACAATTTTATTAACTTCTGCAAGGTGTCCATTAAAAAAAGGCAGTGGACTAGGTAAGTGCAACCACATCAAGGCTTTAAAATATTTGAAAATGCTAAAGAACACCATCATTATATTATTATGTCCGTTTTAATTTATAATATGGTTTTTCCTAGATTGCTTGATTTTAAACATGCAACCAGACAACAATATGTAACAATTAAAAATGCTCAAGTGGCGCTTATCACCCTGGGAGGGTGATAAGCTCCAGTAATTTAATCACGCGATTCGATTTATTTGTAAAGAAGAATTGGAAACAATCAGGTTGTATGGTAGTCAAAATATAATTTACGTCTATATCGAATAATATCATGTTTACATAAAACCTGAGATACACACAAAACTTTCATCGATATGTCATTTTTACATCACTATTATAATATTGAATGTCAAACTCTTATCTCGGCCAAACGTCAAAATGACAGACTAAATTGAAATGCAATGCAAGCGAAAGAAAATGGCGAATTAGCGATTCGATTAGCCTGTGTTGTTCTTTTTGACGTCTGTTTAGGCAGATGCAGGTTGTTGAGTTATTTGTTTAACAATCGATTAATGACCCAGTTACAAGTTACTGTGATAAAAATTAAATTCTATGCGTGGACAATTTATCCAGGATATTAATAATAGTATAAATAATAAGGAATGTCGAGTGTGTAAACTGCCCCCCGTCATGAAGTTATTTACATAATTTAGCTAGAGCGTTCGCGATGTTCGTCGCTGTGTTTATAGTGGTTTTATTGTGCTACCGATCTAGTGCAGATCCGATTGGAGTGAAGTACAGGTGTAATGATTCTTCGATTGATCCCGATGTATATTATTCGACATTCAGACCCTCATTGGATGGGGTGCAGGGTCGATACACTGCGGAACTGTGTACGTTCAACAAACCCGATCGGACGCTTTTGACTATGGACCTGACGTTCAATCAGAACTTGAAGTTATGCGATGCGGAATTCCGTAAACTACGTGGTCTTTGGTTACTAAAGCCTGGTCCCCAGCACTCCTCCAACACAGTAGACGTTTCTGGTCTAACTAACTGTACCCATGTAAGTAAAGTAAAACTAAATCATTATGCAAATAGTCTAGATTCAAAGCCAAAACGGGTTTTGTTTGACTTGAATACACTTTAGAAAAGTGGAAATCAGTTTTAATAATGTAGAGTACCATTGAAATAATGTTAAAGACAATCAAGGTATATTCTTATTGAGGCAAAGTCAACCAAAATATGGGTTATGTTTGTAATACATTGAAGAACAATTCTTTTGTATTTATATGCCTTGTTTATGTAAAATTTTATTAGTCTCTAAACAATGAGTGCACAGGAAAAGAGGACCTTAATTTTCAAGCTTGACTCTAAAGTTATTAATTATTATTATGTAAAAAGACCTCTGAGGAAGTAAGATGAGCGCTGAGCTACTTGCTGAAATTATGCTTATTAGCCATATGCAGGCAAACTGCCTTCTCTTGACTTGGCTATACAAGTTTGTATTAAAAGAGGCCTAGGAGTTTATTTGCTCATTTTTCACAGGTATGCTACTCAATGGACTTCGATTTGATATTCAGCAGCTGCTATCTGCTTAAGAGCACATTGAATGGTAAACATATAAGTCACTCTCCTTACGACTCTTACCATCTTGTCAAAAACAATATCACCTTTAATGAATACAATAAAACAGCACCACACGTCAACTTCGTCAACCATGAGTGAGTAGCACTACTTACTTACGTTTTGGTTCAATGTAATATTAATGATAATATTAACTCGTCATTTGATTTGCAGTGACTACTTTACACTGCACTGGATCCTGGGGATACCAGCAGTGGACTACATTGTTTCGCTTCGTAAGATTAACAATAAAACAGGGGTAAAGTATTATTTATTTTTTAGGAGAGACTGAAATATTAAAGCCTTAACCTTTTATAATAATTCATTTATTTCAGACTTAGTCCATACATTTTAGAAAAAATAACATTTTAGAAAAAATAAAAAATTAAATTAAATATGTCATTTAAAACCCCATGTAGGTACATTATAATAATCCAAAAACACAAATTACATACACACAGGAATTATTAAATGTCAAATGTCAGTTAAATTAAATTAAAATAATTAAATTGAATGTAAATTAAAATAATTAAATTCAATATAAATTAAAATAATACACAATAACACAATTTTAACTACTACATCAAAAACGTGCCCTTGGCGCCAAGCTACGAATTCAATACTTAATAATTGTTATTAGTTTTTATCATCTTATGTTAATATAAAGAAAGAAGTTCAACTAATATAAATTAGGATGAGTCAAGAAACCTATAAATCAGCAAAAGAAATAAAAAAACAATGTTATTTTAATATTTTAGAGACTCCCAAGAGATTGCCTGTAAGGTCATGGGTTTGTTGGAGGACCAGCATGCATATTCTTTGTTCAATGTTAACAAACTGGTCTTCATGGTTACAGTGTTGGTTACAATAAATGTGTGTTTGTTTGTATCAGGAATATTTACATGAAGAAGATGTGACACAGAACTGCACACTGCTGGATGACGTGCGGCAGGTGCGCTGTACGCTGGCGCCGTCCTACGGTTGCTACCAGGTGGTGCTGGACCATGGCGGGCTATGGATTGCCGGCATCTTCAACCACTTAAGATACGTCACATATGACCATTTGTGTGAGTTTTTATACTATATCAAATCCAAATCATTTACATCAATTAGACCATTAAAAGGCACTTTTCTATGTCATTTATAAGAGAAAACTAAAATTATAATATTGAATCTAGTTGCCCATAGGAGTGGGATTTAAACATCTGGTGAAGTAGTGATATAAGAGTATTCCTGTCCCCGCAGGTCACCTGGCGGTGGCGGAGCCGGTGGTGGAGGCGCAGTCGCACGCGCTGTGGTGGGCGTGCGGCGGCGCGCTGCTGTGCGCATGCGCGCTGGCCGCGGGCGCGGGGCTGCGCCGCCGCCTGCGCCTGCGCGACTTCCACAAGCGCGTGCTGATCACCTGGTTCAACAGCCGGTGAGTCGCTACACTCAAAATACGCGTTAGTCGCCAACGAACGTTGCGCAACACTTACAGCAACATTACAGTTGCAACAACATTTAGGTGATCTAGGGCAAAGTGCGTGATTATCAAAAAATATATACAATTTATTGACGTACTTCATTGATTAACGTGACACTGTTATCTTGTATGCGCACACACTGGTGTGCGTCTTGGGTATTGTATTAGGTCTCTCAAATCTTAACGCCTCGTGCCGATATGGACTATAATACCTAAAACAAAAGAGCGAGTCAGTACTGTATTATGAACTAAAATGCAGAATTATATTGTAATCCTCTGCCATTAATGATATTACATACTACTTAGACCGCTAGACCACATTAGTATGTAGTATGGCCATATACTAATAACTCTCAGTAACACTGAGCTACGGAAAAAGAGAAATGAGTCTGATCTACGCCTCATTTATATGGAAAGTGTATTTGACCAACGGACTGACGATCTACGACAAGGCAAATCAATATCTAACTTTTAAATTTTTTCAATTCTTCTTTTACAATTTATGTAATTTCCACCAAAACAAATATCAACTTTACCGTAGTGTGAATAAGCCTGATTTCAGAATGATTGTCTACTTTCTACTTTTGAAAAAAGCAAAAATGCTTGAAGTTGTAGTGTTAACTAAACTTTACGTGAAGGTATCAAAGTTATTTTTCCGAGATATTTGGACACATAACTGTGAACATAGTATAGAGTGGCGCGTCGGCCATCAGTAACATGACACGCTTCACATATCGACTCTATTTAATTAACAGATATGCGCTTATTGTTTTCAGTTATAAACAAGCTTATTAATGTTCTTATCTCACGAAAGGTCACGATAGTTTCGTTAAGGAAAATGTGCATGATTTCCTCTTATTTTACAGCTAAATATTTCGTGTTTTAATAAACCTATTTTCTATTACAAGCTGGCCAGGATAAGGATCTCAAATAAGGTAAAATAAATATTATTAGTATCAATAGATCGCCTTGTAAATGTAAGTTACGCTTTTCTTGCAGGAAATCACATAGTGATTAGTTGTGTTAGTTCAATGTGTGTACTGCGAGCGAAAAGTGTATGAAAATAATGTTGATACATACGATGTAGTCTATTCGGTGTACGTATGTATGGCAATTGTTAGTCCATATTAGTCTAAAGAAACGGTAAGTTGAAGCGGTGCCAGATACATAAACGGTTGAAAGTCCTTCGGCGAATTCAAATCGCCCATCTGAATATTTGAATAACATACAATGTAAGTGTTAGCGGAATATTATGATAAGGCTTGAAGGACTTCTTAGAATGATTTGTGTAACCATCGTTCACTAGAAGGCTCTCAATGATCGCATCGTATCGATTAAAACTGAACACGACTTCGCCAATACCACCTTTGGGTGAATATCGTGGATTAACCGACTCTTTGGAAACATGCTGCTTAATTTCTTTTTGTTGTCCTCGATCTCTACTACTGACGCTATTGAAAGAGAAGTTTAAAATCTGAATGCGATAGTAAATTTACCTATTCGCTGTCAACAAAACAGTTGTGAGTATTAACTAAGTAACTATTTTTGTCCAGAGATGTCGAAACCATGATGTCAGTTAGTACTTTAGATTGTAGATAGTTGTGTTACATATGCCCGAACTTATAACGTATCTCAAACTCTGTCTTGATCCCGAACTTTGCCTGTGACCAATCACTGGCCGAGTTTGGCATCTGTAGTCAAGATTAGGGATTTACATACAGTATTCATTTCAGGCGTCAATCGTTAAATGTAGTTAATTAATCTAAATACTTTTCCCTTGAGTAAATGAGTACGAACTTGTAATCTTCGTAAGAATGCAACAGAATCGACAAAATGACCTTAAATTAATACGTCAGATCGTTTTACTAGTAACTACGGCGATGATGAAACTATTAATACATATTTATCTTAACTAATGTTAGTAGGCGCGATGTGCGATTGAAGAAGACGCACGTGTCACATATGATTATTCTCCTCTTCCGTGCGTACCTACCTCGCCGACACAGGAAAATATTTAAAAGAAAACTTATTCCTACCTACGAAAGAGACACTGTTTTAAACGTTTATCTTTAACACACCTAATTACGAATATTTAATTATGAGGTAACTGGAGCCACCTCCATGTAGATCTTCTTATTCAGTTGAGCGTTATGGGCATCACTTCCTAATAGGCATCACCATTAAACTCTTTGTAGAACTATGTAGTTGAAGTTTATCGTGCACATCACTGGCATCGGTGAAGGAAAACATCGAGAGGAAACCTGGACTTACTGTTCCACTCGAACCATGTCAGAGGCCCTTGAGGCGGTTTAGAAACTCTTGACACTTAGGTGTGTGGGGTCGTAAGACCTTACTGCCCACACGATAAAGGAGAGAAAAAGAACTATGTTACTAGGGCATCACTGCAGTCTATTCAAATCTATGTAGATTATTGTCCGACTCTCAGTTCTGAAAGCTCTGGAAATTCGTTAACAATGCGCTTTGTACTTCCTTGTTTATATCTTGAAATTCATGACATACTTGTGCGTATGAAACATATATTGATAAGGTTGACTATCTAATTAGAGTATACAATGAGCACTTATAGTGATCGCATTCGGCGCTGCGTACCTGCGGTCACTTTATGGCATGAATTGATTAGGACACCTTTGTAGCACGCATTCGAATTACTTACTGTTACGACAGAACTGAATGCGTACCTAGTAATAATGAAGGTGAAGAGTGTTTTTGTTTAAACGCGCTTATCTCTGGATCTACCAGTTGGATAGGAAAAAATATTTTTGTATATGGATTTATTAGAAATAGTATACGGTATATAACATCATGCTGTGACCCACGGGAGCGGAGCAGTAGTAACCAAAGACGTAACTTAACGCGGGTGAAAAAAAACAACGCAGACAAAGTCGCGGGCAGGAGCTAGTAAGTAATAAAAATGTAATTTCCTGGGTCCATACAATTGTTGTGCCAGGTAACTGCTAAGCACGACTTTTAGGGTTACATTTCTCGGTACTTGGTGGAATGACGCAGTGGTATTCTTCCTATAAGTTCAGTGGTATCACTTGCAAAATGCTTGCGTTATATCGTATGACTATCTCCTGCCCGCGACGTCGTCCGCGTCAAAGTTGGTTTCTCCATACAAACTTTGCCCCCCTTTTCAAACACTTAAGGGGTAGAATTTCCAAAAATTCTTTATTATCGGATGCCTACGTCATACAAACAACACCAAGGTCCAAGTTTAAGGTCAGTCAATCATTCAGGACAAAGCATTTTATATTTATAGAACAAGATCTAGGTAAAGTAATCTAAACTAATAATGGTTATAATGTTTGCTATGTCATTCCTGTTGTTACCTCTTTATGCGTTTTTGAATAATAATATGTCATCTACAACTACACTAATATTATAAAGAAGAAAGATTTCTATATTTGTGTGTATGTTGTAATGAATAAACTTTAATAAACTCACAAACAACTGTGCGGATTTCAAAGATTTTTTCACCATGAGAAAGCTACATTCACCCTGACTAACAAAGGCTAATTATATTTTCAAAAAAGTTAGGAATCCGTAAGGAAAATTACGCGAACGAACACGCGGGGAGAGTGCTAGTCATTAATATATTCATAATAAGATAATTAATATAGTCATATTAATAATAAAGTGAAAGTCAAATCGATATCAAATATTTGGAAGATGTTCGAGTGCCAAGGTTGCAATACTTGCTATCAGCTTGCACTTGTTGCTTGCACTTGTTGAGGTGACTGCATTTTAACGCTCGCCCAGTCTACCGGAGTGTTTGCGTCTTGGGGATACTGCGCTTATTCTAAATTGTTTAAAAAGCTTATCTAAATGCTTGTGAGGTATACAAATCTATAATAAATCTTTAAATATATAATCCATTAATGGTCGCGTGACCTTTAGATCGTAACACTGAATATTAATTGTTACATAATTATTCACATAATCAAAATGTTAACGATTATGTGTACGAGTCTATCAAATCCGTTCCTATCAAAATTTCAAGTTAAGTGTAGACGTATGTTTTATAAATGTTTACAAAGTGCTGCACCTTGCCTCTCGTAACACAACCTGTTCGACGTTAAGTTTATTCACTTATTACAATTTTAATGTTTCGAGTCTTATTAAAGTGGTGTCTTACTTATAACGCTCGATGCAAATCTTTGAAAGGGCGTCGCCGTCGCCTGGGGTAGCTCTACTATTACCAACAACATAACATAATATCACGCCTGTAATCCCCGAAGGGTTAGGCAGAGGTGTACCCATTTACACACTCAGATTTTGCCAGTTATGTTTAAATCCCATGTAGTAAGGGGCGAGCCTATTGCCATCAATCAGGCACAAATCCAGACTCTGAGGCTGCTACTGAGAAATTCGTCATGTTAAAACCCAATAACACTTTGCCCGACCTGAGATTCGAACCCAATACCTCATGCTCAGCAGTTACGCTTTGCGACCACTAGACCAACGAGGCAGTCAACAAATAGCATCGCTTCTCGGTTGGACGGCGATTGGAAGTACAGGCACGTGCCACATCACCGTTTTATCTCTGGGCTGGCAAGCATCCGCGATACCATTGCTATTGCAGATGTCTGAATGCGGTGAACACTTATCGCCACGTTGGCCGTCGGCATATTTGCCATTTGCCATCCTAAAACATAAACTCGATGTGAACCGAGTGTGTTGTCGTCGCGTATGGCAGTGTGTTCCAAGTACCTAGTTTACCAGGTTTACTACAAGGTTGCTCCGATATCTAAATTAGCTTGTAATGGTCATTATATCATTAAACGGCAAATCTGAATCTTATCGTGCTGTACCCACTCTGACCAGAATACCTGCAACATGCGTTAATACAAATCTGTTCTGCATTTAAATGAGTAATATTCTTAAGCGCAACACAATTGTAAGTCGCATTCAAGTCTTGTACCATTTCTGCCAATATAAGGTGCATTGTAGCGAAAGAGATACATTTATGAACGTATTAAAGTTTAGTGTCGATTCAGAATTCGGGAGTCAGCCAAACGAACATTTCAATTTAGGGTGGTTTTGAAAACTGTTTTTTTAGTTTACTTCTACATAACATAACATCACGCCTGTAATCCCCGAAGGGTTAGGCAGAGGTGTACCCATTAGTACACCCACATTTCGCCCGTTATGTTACTTCTACATATATATCAATATCTTGATCTTCTTTAGAGGTAGGCTGTGCGTTGTGTTTTAATAATAATATTAGGTAGATACCCGTCTCCATAGGTACATGTTTATCTAAGTTCACAACGCCACGCTCTGTGCAAACAGACAATATTATATTCCACAGGACTCGAGTATATTTTGTTGAATACTCGTATTTAACGTTAAGATGTTAATTGGTCATCGAGGCACAGCAAACAGTTTGTGTCAACATGAGATAGAACAAAGGTACCGACCGTGTACTGCAGCTAGTGCAAGGGCATTCTAAGCCAGCCATACTCAACCTGCGGCCGGCTGGGTCCATCTGGTGGAAATACAAAATTAACAACCTTTTTTTTAATATCTCGCTAATCAGAGAAACTGGGCGCTCAAAGTTAATTTTGAATTAAGTTTTTTTTTAAGCGCACCTACATAATTTTTGCTTGCAGCCGCGACACGACTAAAACATGTTGGTGACCTCTGTAATAGAAAGGTTCAGTGCTTTTCTAAGCCAACGCAGTTTGTCGAACCATCTAGCCAACCAGTATCTTAGTAACTATATGAGCCGTCTATTGTTCGTAGAACTACTGAAAAATTAAATAGTGCAGAATACGACACGCGCTTGGCCGTTGCTTTTAATGTTCAAATGAATCTGGAAAACTACTATGTTGATTTGAAAACAGACCCCATTGTGGTGTAAGGCTATATTGTTACACTGCGCATACGCACGCGTGTATTACACGAACGATATTATCGTCTCGATTGTCTCATTCATGTCGATATCGCGCAGTGAACTTACCGCGCGGCCGTCACCCAGACATTGTAACTAACAATATGAACTGAAGTAGTAGGTATGAATACTTGAATAGGTACCTACTCTACTAGAGTACAATCTACACACGTATTGTGGTTGGGCGTCTTTGTAACTATAGAATTGTCATTCAAAAAGTTGCTATCAAAAAAACGTTTAGGTTATCTGATAATCTTAATTCGCCATTTTGCTTATCAATGAAATTATTAAAGTAACCAGTCATTGTGTTTCAATCTTCTTCGATGAACTTTTTGATAAGTACGGTACCTATACGAAGCGATCATGGTTTTAGTTTCATAATGGTTTGCTAAGCCATGAATATTAAGCTTCGTTTCTGGTCATTCAAGAGACGGTCACAGCACTGTTAGAAAAATCACATTTTCTTCTTTCATAATCACACTTTGGAATTAATCAGTTTTGTATAACTTGCCACTTTCGAGTTGGGATTAGTTGTTCCACAAGCATTGACCCCGAGATAACCTGTAATTCCTCGAAATTATGAGTCAAGGAAAAACATGTTTTTTGTTTTTGTTACGATTAGATATGCACTTCCATTATGCCAGAGAATTGTCACCAACTAAGGCCCGTTCAGAACATTTAATAAATCGATTACATTTCATCTAAATAGGTGTTCTTTCAGAATTCTTAAACAAATAATAATAAATAGATCTTGAATGGGTTGCCAGCCCAGGCCTCAATTCTGTTTATTTTCCCTAACCTCATAATTATCCGTCAATTAACCGTGTGCCTATCTGTTCCAGTGTGGCGGATGCCGAGCCGGTCGTGACGCGCGACTCCCGCGACGTGCTGCTGCTGTACGCGCGCGAGGGCGAGCTCGGCCAGCAGGCCATGGCTGCGCTCCGGGACCTCATACAGCACACTACTGGGGGAACGGTAACTATGCACTCCTCCATGTTATATCTATGTACCTGTATTTTGCTAGTGATGCTAGAAGTATGACATGACATAAGTCGAAATGACCAGGTCTTCTAAATGAGAGAAAGAACCGTGTCAACATACGCCTGCAACAGTTTTATAAATCAGTTCCCAAACTTTTTACACTGCGACTCCCTGTACATATTGTAATTATTTTAACGGCGCCTTTCTTAAAGAAGATAGTTGGGTGTGGCGCTAGTAGACATTAAGATTACTTAATCTATATATTAGAAAACATAACATTATAAAGATTGTACTACAATCAATCCGACTTGTGCCTACCGTCGCGCGACGTCCTTATCCTAAAGGCGTCGCACTTAGGATAAGGGCGCAAACTCTACAACGCACAACTCGCGACGCACGGTTTGGGAACCCCTGTTAAAAATAATAATCATAAACCGGTCATGTTAAGAGGATGAGTGAAGACGATTGACAAAAGGTATTTATATGGCAGAGGTGAGTGGCAACGCCGGGAGGGGTCGCCCTAGGAAGACCTACACTTATTGGTGAGGTCCTTCAGAAAGGTCAGGTGCGGAGTACTCGTAACCGGCGTGCTTGTATGACGAGATGTATGAAGGTAGATGAGGCGAAAGGAGTATGTAAGGATCGTAGCAGCTGGCGTTCTGTAGTTTCTGCCCACCCCCATGAGAAAAAGGCGTGAGTTTATGTATGTATGTATGTAGGCATACTTTGATCTACTCTTCATCAGATAGTAAATACGCACTGGAGGGCGATTCACTTCACGCTATTATAAATTATCTAAATAAGATTGATTACGCTCCATTTTACTGATAAAACTCTATATCAATTAATTACTCTGCTTAAACAGTCGTTAAACTAATTCATAAAATCGATTGATTCGGAATATTCCATGTGATGACGATTGATATTATTTATTTTGATAAATAATAGCAAAAAGCCGTAACAATACTGAATGGTTAGTAAGACTTTCATGTTTTTTGAAGTGAAAACTTCTTTAGCGGCGTTGAGCACTTTTTCTGTAATGGGTATAAAATCTTAAACTCGCGTCGTTTAGGCAGCGCAGGGCGCTTGCGCGAATGTTCGTGTATAACTTTTTAATGTAAAATAATTGTAATAGTTTTAAAGTGTTAAATTTTTAATGTAATATAAATTGTCATGTTTGTGTACGATAGCGCAATAAATGAATATTGTATTCTACCACATAAATGATAGTACTTTTATACTGATAAAGCAATTGGTGCAAAATTATTCCCTAACCATTCCAGAATATCAAACATGCTCAACGTTAATAATCAAGTTTTCACTTCTGCCGGCACTCCCGGAGTGCAACCCGTCTTTTTTTTTGTAATGAGTTCTTTATGTCCACCGACAGTAAAACGGAGGGAATTAGAGAAGAAATTAGGTACTAATAAAATAAAATAAAGTTTACTGCCCGCACCAGAGTTTATAATTATGCAAATGGTTTTCCTGTATCATAAAAACTTGATACTTTTTTACCATCTCATAATATGTATAACTCGTTTTCCCTGTCGTCCTGTCAACCAAAGAAACCAACATCATTTAAATATTCCATCCCATAGATGTACTGTCTGTGGTGGTGTACACTTAAGTACGTGTCAGCAGTGACACTTGAACTACGGAACAGCCCCTAAATGTGCTGGCATTGTCAATGGTTAGTTGTCACCATTAACCAGTGATTCTAAGGCTTTCTATTGTAACTTCTCTAAAAACACTTTATTCACACCAAATTCACTTCAAATTAATGTATCTTTCAATTATCCCGTTGATGACAATAGGCTCGCCCCTATTACATGGGACTTAAACATAACTGGCGAAATGTGAGAGTACTAATGGGTACATCTCTGTCTGACCTTTCGGGGTTTACAGGCGTGATGTTACGTAAACTTATGAGGAATCACTATTTTTACAGCTCATAAAAAGTAAGTCTTATGTATGTATGAGTGGTGGTGTGGACTACCCAATTATGACAAAGAACGAGCGATTTAAAGATGAAAAAAAAAAAATATTTTTATAAACATGTGTAACATGGAGGTTAAAAACAAAAAGTGATACAGATGAATATGCCGTAATTAGTGTTCAAATTAATGTATATCAATTACTGGCTGAGACCATATCTACATCTGGTTTTGCTAGCGCTCAATACCTACAGTAATTTTGGACATAATTATTGTCAACATTGTAATAATGTGCGCCGGCGCAGGTTTTTTCAAATCCTTAAAGTATGTTGATAGCTAGTCTTCCTACATTGATATGTAAATGATTATTGATTAGAGACTATATTTTTTGTGTTACAATGAAAAATATTTAAACAAATTTCTTTTATTTATATCTTTATCCCTATACCAAAACTCCGGTTATAAAACCTCTTCATCAAAACAAATAAAACAATGTTTTTTGTGTATAAACCGGTCTTTGATCCAATAAAAAGAAGGCAGCCATGTCTGATTAGAAACCAGATAACACAAATAAATAAAATCAAATTAGGTATTATCCATTTTTAACCTTTTTTTTTTTCAAATTGGCCAAAGTGATTGTCATTTTACTATCACAGATATATGTGAAATGCTAAAGGCAAGCGAAAGTGTAGGTAACGTGTGTATATACTCCACACCCGGTGTGACCAGTTCTGCGGGCACTACTTAGCGCTGATTACACCGCGTCCTAACTTAGCTTAGTTTTATTCATTTACAATATTGCATCGCAACACGTTTGTTGTTATCATATTTCACCGCTCAGATACATATGTTATGTTATGAGCAGGTGCAATCGGCACTTCTCTTTCTCGGCAATGCTCTGATCTTTTTTGACATTATGATTAGACAAAGAAAATGGATTTAAAAGTAATGATGCTGTTTTTAAAATGATATTATTGTAGACCAGGGGTTTCCTAGCTTATTTATAACGCCTTTTTACAAAGAAAAACACCTGTGTCCCCCTGCCCAGATGATATAATTTTAGGTTACTATCAAAGATCACACAGATGAAAATAAAAATATTAATGTTTTTTATTACGAAAATGTTTAAATGTTTAACTTTACAAACTGTTACTAATCATTTTTGCCGTAGGAACGGCCTGAACGCTCGTAATCTGTAATGAGGTTTTTAGCTACACCGGTTGTCCACGTTCTCCTTTGCTGATCCCTGCGCTCGCTTTGGCTGGTTTTTGCATCTCCCACTAAAATCTCTTGGTGTAGACAGACTAGACAGTGGAGAAACATGAACTGTTTAATGAGTCGACTAGTGTGTTTATGTATCACATGGTGTCGCACTCATCCTTATATTTCTGGAACTTAGTACCTATTTATGGTAAAGAAATGTTGATAATTTTTTTTGTCGTGATTACGGTATTTTGCCATAAAACCATGTTGCTGATACTAAGTCGTACAAATGTGGTTTCCCTCGAGCACAGTGATGACATTAGTGGCGCACGTTGCAGGTGTACGACATCTTCTCCCCGGCGGTGATGGCGCAGTGCGGCGCGGCGCCCCAGTCGTGGCTGCGCGCGCTGCTGCAGCGCGACGACGTGCGCGTGCTGCTGCTGCAGTCGCCCGCGCTGGCCGCGCTCTACCAGGACCAGCTGTATGAGGGCGATGACGGCTTGAGACGTGAGCACGACGCACTTATACTAAAACTAACTTGTATCTTTACCGGGATAAAATAATGACTGGGGAACGACTTTCATTTTTTTGATGTGAAAATTCTCTGTTTATCGTAGTACGCAATGTAACGCACGCAAAACGTAACGCTTAAAGGTGCATCCAATAGTACAGGGGTCGTAGGAGGGGATATTTAAAATTTAGTTGAAATATTTAAAACTTGGTGCCAGGACTTGTATAAGAAGTTTGAGCTTTGACCGTCATACTCACTGTAATCAGAATGTTCCTAAGTAAGTCTAAACCGCAATGATGAGATATCTTACATATCTTCTGGCTTCGTTAAGTGAGTTTACCCGTGTTGTTCCGTCCGCAGTGCGCGAGCCGCTGCTGGGTCGGCGCGTGCTGTACCGCGTGCCGCACTACGGCGACATGCTGCTGGGCATGGCGCTGCGCCACATCGCCGAGACTGCGCGTGCGCACCACGCCTACAACAAGTACTACCTCGCCACGTAAGTACTACTGCTACGGAGTAGCCCTGTGACGTGATCTTCTTTATCTTTTTTTCGTTTAACGTGGTGATTAAAAATTAAATTACTAATTGACTAATTAAATGAGATTTATTGAAAGGAGAACTAGTCATGTCGCTATACTATACAAGGTGAATTATTCAAGGGTGTCTAGTAGAATAGCCATTATAATTTCCGATTGGCCATCCTGTGTGTATGGTCAAATCTATAACTATTATTTTAACGATAAAGATAATTTTAAAGGTCTCTTAGTCGATTTGAGATGGTAACCTAAAATCATATCCTAATATATATATTCATTTTGAATGATCATTTTTCTTAGCTAGGAATAAATAATGTAGTTTTTTATAATCTAAATTATTATTATAATTAGGTATATATGTTTGTTAGACAATGTTGTTAAAATAATAATTATAGTTTTGGGAAATAATTGATATTTATATTGTCTATCTATACTGGGTAATTGAAAATTTACCCGAAACCTTTCAAGGGGTCATTGTACTCATCATTATGAACAACTTTTATCATAGGACCAAACCCGAAATCGTGGAAAAAAATCTGTTGTTCCCTAAAAAAATGCTACACAACACGATCGTTTTGTATGGAACAGCTGGTTTTTTTTTCATGATTTTTTTTTGGGTCGGTCTCGTAGTAAAAGATTTTCGTAATGATGAATACAATGACCTCTTTTCAGGTTTCGGGTAAATTTTCAATGTCGTACATACATATATAGGTATACATAGATGGAAAATTAATTGTTCTGTTTTGGCTTTTAAATATATAAATAAATAAGTATTGGCTTTTATGTAGCACATATACGTGTCTCTGCGCGTATGTAAATCATTTTTTCCGTGCGTGCGTATAGATTTTTCTCAATCTCTGCTTCCTCACCCTTTTCTCCATCCGGTTTCTTCTCGTCGTCTTCTAGAGTGGCTGTTCTAATGCTTGTATACTCTCAAGCACAATTAGTATCCGTTGGGAATTCTTTCTTATTTCGTTTATAAGATTGTAGAAGCTGAAATAACACATGTCGTGTGCTGTCTGCAGGTTCCAGTCGCTGGAGACGGACGTGCTGCCCGGCGTGGTGGCGTACCGCCGCTACGAGCTGCCCGGCGCCGCGCGCGTGCTCGCACTGCACCTGGGCGGCGCCGAGCCGGAGCCCGCGCGCCTGGACGCCGCCACTCGCGCTGCGCATGCGCTGCTGCAGCACGCGCTGCACCACCCCGACTACCTCATGGACGAAATCTTCATCAACTGAGCCCCGCCGAGGTGATGCCTTACCGATCCCCCTCTCGTTAACGTCCGCCCCGTGACGCTTCACTTGGCCGTCTGTGTCGCACAGTCCTCCTATATCACTTCCGTTCACTTCGCGCGCACGTCGCGAGAGGACCGCGCGACCTTTCAGGTTTATATGCGACGTGCTGCGACCTGACAGAAGCGACGAGCGGAGTTCACATGAGACAGATCTTAATTAAGTTGATGACGGTCCACAGTATCAAACCATTTGTGGCATTTGTATAAAATGTAGCTGTAATAATTTTAACATAGAAGTAGAACATTCTACCGAACGTTAATGAAGTTAGAAATTCATCATTTAATAAAACAATTGTGATATTTTCACTTTAAGTTACAGTTTTATGGTGCATCCATGACACATGAAGTTGAAATCATAGACGCTGTGCGTCGAATCTCCTTATGAGTAAGTTTTTATATTTAAGCAAAGCGTCTACTTAGCACATCCATACAACAATATAACTTCGTCTAAAGAAGAGAACAACGCGTTCGAAACTTATCGCATTTATACGTATTTAGCTCACGAAAACCTTAAACACTACATCAATAGCATAGGCGCCCATTCATGGTTATTCATTTTATTGAAATATATAAGGCTAACCTCAGGCGGCACACGCTTCATAGTGTACAGTCAAATGTCCTGCCATGTTTGTTAATATACACTACTATCGCGAGTCTTAGAAACTGTAAGATAGAAAACAACTATCCACTAAATGAATATTAAGAAATGGAGCCGAATTCGTATTAAATTATCAGCCAGATAAGTTACCCAAAAACAATTTTGTCTGAACGCTAGTTATTGTAGGCCTTTTTTTTTTCTTTTAATTTTACCTGATCCGTACAAATAAGTTACGATCTTTATAAATTTTATAATCACCAAACAATGCGTGATAATTATGCTAATCGTACGTACAAGTTGTATTCAAGGACGACTCTCTTGATTGTGACTAATGAGCGGTCTCGCTCGTGACTCGAATCCTACCGATCCGGTTTATAAGTACACGTAAACATAATACATTACATGTTACACCGACACACTTCATCGTTATGTATTTGTATAAATGATTATGTATTTTTATGTCTATATACTAAATTTTGTTGCAGTATAAATAAGAAGTTTCTACTAGCCTTGATTTTTATAAATATGTATTTAGATCATGATATTTACCGCTGACATGTATGCATGTTGTGAAGATTCTAAGTTAACCTCATCTTACATGACATCTCACAAATAGAATAATATTGTAGAGTCGCATTGTATTGTAATTTATGTGTTCTTAAAATTATACCACACTATTTACGTGAATATGTAGTAGAGTGAATACATTATAATATGTAGTAAGTGGTTATATAATATAAATATGTAAATAAGTACATACAGTTAGTACCTACTTGTAATAGTACACGGTACATCAAAATGGCGGCTACTAAGTTACATTATTATTACAGACGTTTGAATTGATGAAAATGTTCATCAGTTAAAAAATAACTCTATGATTGCACCGCAGTAATTGTTCCTAAAGCGTTCGACATACGGACGAGCGTTTTAATCAAGTAAACCGCAATAGTTAACTGGGACCTGGGCGCCTACCGCCATCTCTTCTAACAATATTATTTTAATATTACTTTGTAATTTCTGTTGTTGCATATTCAACTCTCGGCGCTGATCCGAGCATTGAAAATCTAACAGTGACAAAGGACAAGTAATATTAAAATAATATTGTTTTAAGTGGTTGTGGTAGCCGGGCTGTAGTCGATATACGGTTCTACAAAATACTTGCTAAATCACTTTCATTGGCAAAAGTATCTTTCTCAGCATTTTACTGCATTGATAACGTATTCCTTATGATATGTTCGTCCGGACAATCATAGTTACATTTATAAGTATGTACTAGATAATAGTTGTTTCATAATAATACAGATCTTGCCGGCTAAGTGATAAAGAGAAACGAAATAACATGATTATATTATGACAGTTGTCTGCTGAATTCGAACATATGAATTTGTATAGTTTATGTATGTGTACGTAATATATTAAAGTATGTAGTTGTATGTGCTAGATGTTATTGATCCGTTGTTGTGTTGTTATGTTGTTAAATCTATTCTCGTACCTATTTAGTGTTAACCAACATTTATGATGTCAAGATTTTCTTCTCGCTAGATAAAACAGAAGCTATTCGTTTTGTCTCTAAGATGACACGATTAATTTCTGAATGACTACCGAGATATATGAAATATATATGTAATACCAGTGTTCCAAAATGTAATCAAAATCTGCGTTATAAATGATTGTTGAATTAGTTGTTATTTGTACATATAGTAGCGTACGGTAACAGAGTTATTGTACTTAGATATTAGATGTAATATACGTAATAATAAGTATATATGTGTAATACCGCTAGTTGTTCATAGACTGACGCTCAGGTGCTGGAAGGATGCTGACTTATCGTCAAACTATTCGTTATTACAGTAGCTTCTAGCACCTAGCAGATACTGGCACTTGCACCCATACGCTAGGTGCTGGGCACTGAAAGTGTTAACATAATCTTGTCAATCTGTCAGCTTATCCTTTCAGAAACTGGGTGTATATCGTATTTGGGCCAGAATTTAGTAGTTTAGATCGGAACAGCAGAATTCTTACGAATTTGACTCTCAACGTGGCTGAGACAAGAGCATTTTCGATGCACGTACCACAAATACGACACATTGACTAAAATCGAGTACGTTGCAACCTGTTATCTTTCAGATCTCGCGAAATGGCCCTCTTTTATGAATGATAATCCAATGATATTGTCAATTATGTCATAGTTTTAATATACAATAAATATGTTGTCTTTTTGCATCATTTTCTTATTCCTACATCTATATATAAGATAAATCTTCTTTAATCGTTAAATTATGTAATCGGTTAATCAATAAAGGCTTGGTAATAACATAAGATAAAAAAGACCGATGCAAAAGTTGAAAGTATTTCATTTCAACGGTGAACATACTTTGGCAGGGCTCCGACATGAAAATGGAATTAAATCATCCGACCGAAATTGATAGTGATGGAGACTATTATTATTATCTAAAGCAGAAGGTCAGCGGAAACCTAATTAATTTAAATCGGTACCACAGGTATCATGCCAATACGTTAATTACATCTTTGGTATTGAATTATTTCTGCCGCTATAAAAATATATCATCTATAACTCAAGAGCATTTCCTGGTTACTTAAACATTTCTTTTTTTGGAATATAATAAGTTAAAGCTGCTTTAATTGAAAATGGCAGCTAAACATCGTTTGAATTAAGTCTTCATAGCTATTACAGAATGTTTTAAAAACCCCCTAAGCATCGTCTGTACCGCGAAAAATAAAAAATCACCAGTACACAGTATGGAGGTTGTAATTTGAAATAGCGCGCGGTACCGGCGTGCGAGCGGGACGGCGCGAGTGCGAGCGAGACGGCACGAGTAGCAGGTAACAGACATGGCGTCGCGCTATTCATTATGCCAACCGATGGAAACTGCGCCACCGACAGAAACGTGCGGACAAGACCGGCCGCTGTAAGTATTGTCACAAAGCATAACCACCATTGGTTAACTGATAGAGAATGCCTTAGTCATTATGTCCGCCTTTTTTGCGGAAAGTATAAATAAGTAAATACTTGAAAGTAGGAACAGCTACAGAAGAATTAATAAATCTAGCGGCCTGAGGCATACAAATCAACAAATTTCTGTCACATTCTCCTTATGACAAGGAAAAATTCACTCTTATTTACAGGCAAAATCAAGTTTTGAATCGTGTTAAAAATGTTAAGTTTTCTTAGAAAGACAAATATTGCAACTGAACAAAAAATTCTCACTAAAATATCAGAATTCGTACATAAAAGACGGTGAACAGTGATTACTCAAGTGGAAGTCTAATTAGAGTTAGAATTCCGGAATATGTATAAAACAAACCCGTTGTTGAATTATAAATATTTGCACCGAGTCAATATTTTGCCGGTAGCAGTATGTGGTCGGGTATGTCCACACTGTGCTAACATGCGCAACTTTTTTATCAGCGATTTATTATCAGGCCAGTATTATATAACTGTCGGCGTGTGTGCGCTCTGTCTCGCTCGCACGCACCCGGTGAGCCCTCCCGGCGAGTGTGCGAGCGAGACGCAGCATGTTGCATTAAATTTCGATCCTATTCTGTAATGTTTTGTCCAATCGCGTCCGATCTCTGCGTGTTCCGGTTCTTTGTCATCAATGGGTTGCCGGGCGAGTCCATTTGGAGTGCCACTCGAAAATGTTTTACGCTATATTTAAACGAGATTTTGAGCCATGAAACGATTAGTAATCCGTCCGATGGTTCTATGTATCGTTTCGCTCGTGAACTTGGTTCCGGGACGCAGTATTTAGCGCGATCGCTCTTAGGCCCTTTCGGTATTAATGAGTCGTGCCCACTTCAGCTGACTGCGTCGTACGCAAGGCTACTCTAACTAAACTAGTAGTAGTCCGGTGTTCGAAGGAGACGGTCGGGTGCGGTCGCGTGCGAGTGATATGCGGATATGTTATTGAGGTTTAAAATGTTTTTGGAACGTTTCCCATAGGCGCCAGGGCTCGTAGATCTCGTGCGGTGCGGCTCGTGGCGGAGCAGACGGACTAGCTAGTGCGCAGTGAGCGGGGCGGGCGTACAGTGAGTGCGGACGCGGCGAGAGCGACCGACGCTCAATAATGCTCAAATTCCTGACTCACAAGCTGCGAACGCATTCGTTGAATGAGGAGAGCGTTTCCGAGAAGGTGGGTGTCGGCGCGAGCCGAGCGGTGTGAAGGTCACTCCGCCACCAGAAAATGGCCGCCGCAGAACAAAGGAGCCGAACGTCGGCTGGCCCCACACCCAGCGCTGGTACGGCCCGCGGGTCTGAGCTGCTTGCTTGTTGTTGCAGGTGGAGGAGCGCGACTCCGGCACCGAGTCGGACGACGAGGCCGAGCGCGCCCAGCCCGGTGAGTGCACGCACACACTGACACCCTGACACGGATGTCACTCGGGCCGACACGAGCCGGCCGGCTCTCGGTTTTCACATTCACACCTAAATAATACCCGGCAACAAACTACCGGTTGACTCCAGAATAATTGAAAATCGATTTTGCAATCCGTCACATGAATAGGAATCAGTATTTGATAACGCTCAGGTGATAATGCCATGGAATAAAAACAATATACAATGTAGGTGGATAGGTAGTTACCTTGTGTGTATGTTAATCGGTAGTATTATTAGAATCTTATTAGCATACTGACCCACCCAGGTGCGGTTCGTATTGTTTATTTTCTATTGAATTTACCAGAAACGCCTGGATTGTACGATGATCGACAATCGGTTATTAGTTCACCTCTGTGGGGTTCCCACTACTGTGCTCAGTGAACAGTCTGTAGTCTATGGCCGGGTGTTCAGTGTGATAAAAGCCCATTTCTTTGTTAATGTCTGAGATGACCTTGAGGGGCGACCTTGAACTTTTATAGACATTATCCGAGGTAAATTGAAATATTACGATTATATCTATTGAGAATCGTTTCGCTAGGTAATCGCACAGCTTTGATGCTCCACTAAGTGCGGGGTTTAAGCTATGAGCTTTCATCTCACGAACTCGCCCATAGTCTCCACACAACACCATAGATACTCACTGAGAACCGGTCTAAACAAAAGACAGATTGGCCTACCGAACATTTTTTCTAATGACATCATGTTTTGTTACATTGGTTCCAACATACACGCGTTGTAGTTTTTTGTCATCACGTTCTGCAATACCTTCGCCTATTGCCCTTTGTTGCCAGATTGATGAGCTGGAATCAGTTCACAGATACATGAAATGTAAGGACATGCAAAGTGCCTGTATAGGTCTTTGTCTAGTTAGTAGATACTGTCATTTAGGCCTGAGTTTCTTGCAAAATTGATTTTAGTTTCCTATACGTGCACAAATGTATATTGTATGGAGGTTAAAAGGTGTGGTTCTTCACGAACAGTAAAGCTAACAAATAACAATTTTATGCAGGAAGTCATTCAGTGTTCCTTCATGTGCTACGTAACTCGGGGTTAGTTGTTAACAAAACGTTAAATTACAAATGATGCAGGTACGACATATTTGTATTTCGCACAGTTGGGCTTATTCTTTTTCGTTGTTTTAGGCCTACTGTCCAGATGTCCTTTGTCTTTATGATCGCGCTGCCATATCTGAAAATACTTTCAGACGATTGCTATTCCATTTAGGATCTCCTTGTCGTGTCTGTGGCCTCTTTGTGCAATGGGACGTATTCCCTTGCTCAGTTCATTTGCTAGTGAGTAAGGTTCACGCGTTCACAGGAATAGTAAACGAGATACTAGGGAGCGCTCGGATATTTATTAGAAAATGTGTTTAGTTCCTTGATTTCGTTTTTTTTATTTATGTTTCATTCATCTTGTTACATGTTCACTTCATGTGCCAATATTTCGAAAGCTAAGGATTATTAAAATTTAAGCGCATAGCAATCCGATTGCTGTGTATTAAGGTATAATTACAAACAATAAAGCAATCAATTTGTTTGAGCGAATTTAAACGAGAAACTTAAGTATTGATTGGCAGCATGGCATAATTATTTAACAGCACTAGTAGGTGAATAGCGTTAGTGCTTGGGATATTGGACCTCCTTGTACATTAGAAAGTAGTGAGGTTTTCATTTATTTCCATATTTGGGTAAAATATGGAAATGAAAATCTCACTACTTTCAGTTACCGGGAAGTAGACAAATACATTTTCGACTTCTCGAGGCAGTGGCCTGAAGAGAATATCATTTCACAGACACATGCATCGTCTGATGATGTATCAGTTCAGCGGACTCCATATCATTGTCTCTCAATTCTGGTCTCCCGATCGGACACTAAGATATGTAGGCCTATTCGTGCTTCCTGCTGGTGCAGACTTATGACGACAGTTGAAGCACAAAAGATGAAGGCATCGACTGGTGTACAATCATAGATTATCTGTAAACATTCCAGTGCTGGACATAGACCTGTCATCCAGGCGACCTCGGATACATTTTCTCGTATCAAAGGGGCTTCTCATTTATACATTGAAATGGGCCACGTTTCACTAGCAAGCTGTATTACACATAATGTCAAAATTGTGATCGATGAATTGACACGTTAGGTAACATGTGTCTCGTATGTGCATGTTAGGAAGTTCATCATAATTGAATGTGCCAAAGTCTAACGTTATTAAATACACGAGTAATTACCATCAGGTTGGCGAGGTGGGCTGATTCGTTGGTAACGTGTGACGTGGTCGGTTGTAACACAAGACTTGATAATTTAGGGTGTGTTCAATAAATGGTACTGTCAATAAACAATGCACTGTAACAGAGACGGGTCGTGTAGCTCTCAGTTTACTTATCAATAAGTATCATCATATTATACGGCATCATCTGGTGTTACTATACACATTCCGTGCCTCGGAAAGCACGTTAAGCCGTTGGTCCCGGCTGTCATTCGTGGATCTTTGACAGTCGTTACGAATCGTCAGAAGCTTGAGAGTCTGACAACCAGTCTTACCTAGGGGTATCGTGTTACCCAGTTACTGGGTTGTGGAGGTCAGATAGGCAGTCGCTCCATGTAAAATACTGGTACCTACGCAGCTGCATCCGGTTAGACTGGAAGCCGACCCCAACATAGTTGGGAAAAGGCTAGGCAGATGATGATCTGGTGTTACTATGCATTTGCCTGGTGTGCGACGCTCTTTCCACGTGCTTCCCTGCCTCGAACCTTTGTGGGTTGCCAGGGTTACTGCCTATACCCTGTTTCTGATTAGATTATTATGTAAGTATGGTCTTTTTCAATATTGAAGTGATAACATCGACCACCTAAAAACTATATTTCCAGTTCTGTATTACAGGTGGGATGTTTGTTTTATTTTAAATGCGATTCCTTGGTGGGTTCTACGGTCATGCAACTCGGCAATTATACGCTGAATGTTTGAAATAAAATTAATTTCTGTCATGACTGGCTCTTATTATTGTTAGTGTTCAGCTAATGGGTTTAGTTTACAAGCTATCTTTATGGCTACATCCGTTTCCATGTTATATGTAAACAGGCTGGCTGATACAATGATTACATTTAATTACTGCTACGATATCTTAGCGCTGTAATTGTACGTATTAATATTATTTACTTTCGTCACTTGACTTTACGCTTCATTCAAGCGCAGTTGGTGTTAGTCTTGACGTCTACAGTTTAGAACGTTTGCTGGGACCATAACTTGACTTACTGATAATATTATATCTAGGTATCTCTGTGTGTCATGAACGACTATCTTCGAGTACAGGAACAGTTTTTAGTTAAGTAATCTCGTGAAAGAATTTAAATAGAGGCAGGATATGTTACGAAAAATAGCATATAGGTACTGTCACAATATGTAGTGGCGGTCTCTACAAAAGATATAAATTAATTTTATGTTAACGATTGTCATCGGACCACCTAGCCATTAACCAAAGCCTATCTTATCTGGGCGGCAAGCCATGTTATTGGTAAGATAGCGCAACGTGTGAACCAAATCGGTGGTGGTGGGTCCCCGTGTGTCGCGTCTGATATCGTGGTACCTATGTTTACTTACATATCTACTCGAATATGCTCGATGCTTAACCCTCGAGCTGGGTGCTCGTGTTCAGGCAACGTGGTTACTTCTAAGCTTTTGTTCTGAACGTTACCAAAACAAGCGACTACGTTAAAGAATAGTTGACGGTAGTATTTCACTGTTGTATTGGAGAGTGGTCATCATTGCCTGTTTTGGCTCGATGATAAGCTCGGACTAGGTGACATCACCAATCATCATCAGTACTTCGATCTTCTGATCTTTGGGTGTCCTATCTTCGAACTTATTTTTTTAACATTATTTCCTTTCTCTTTCATCGCCGATGCTAAGTACTTAGGTGTGTAAAGGACGGCTGTAACAGGAGCTAGTTTCACAACGTGTCCCCAATTATCTTGTCAGTATTGAAGGCAATATTTATTTACTCCGAGGCCGGCACGCAGTCTGCGACTCTTCACCGTCACAAAAAAGTAAAATACAGAAGATCCGCTTCAACCTCGTGTACTCTCGATAACTGCTGTGGTTTAGATATCAGCGTGACAAGACCAACAACCAGACAAAGTGGATTATCCACCTGGTGAAGACCGCAGGAGTCTGTCGGTTGCAACAGAGGAGCCACGTAGCAGGTTCGTCGTGGCGATGCTAGGAAGAGACACACAGCAGTATCGTGAAATATCACTTAATCTTTTTGTAATAACAGATGAACTCCTGCCCTAGGATTGTTGGTTAATCTGTCACACTCGGGCAAAAACCTACCTCGATCATTTCACCATAATATAATTATCATCATTCCATTAAAGAAACTGAAATTCCGGAAATTGATTACCATTAAACTTTTTTTGATTTGATGAGTTGGTGACACCAATGGCCTGTGGCTTACTGATTGGCTTCAGCACTTCTGGTCGTGTCTTCGTTTGAACGAATACATTTTATGACCATGGTTGGCTGGTCTGTTTTACTTGACTTTGTAGCGTTTCTGTACATTGTGTAAAGTAGACATTCTGCTACATGCTAGTACAGTACAGTAAGAGAACGCACGCAACACACAACTAATAACATAATTAGATTGAAGCCCGTCACACACGTGCGACTGCTCGTATCTACTTGGTTTATTAAATTTTTCCACGCGGCTGATAAGCAACGCTCAAAGTGCTGTGTCAACATTGTTAGCTGTGATATCAACTATGTCCTGGTCAAGTGTCCTAATGTATGTAACCGATGGGTGAGAATCGTGAGTGTGCCTATAGTTGATTTTATCATATCAACCCTTTCATTGTTCGGATATTTCAATTATTACGATGTCTTGATAAAAAGTTGTGAAAAAAACGCGCAGAATGCTGCTAAAAAGGTATAGAAAGAAGGTGTTGCTTATTTTCCCAACGTTATTGCCTACATTGTCATAGTAGGTACCTACCCATTAGAAGAAAAGAGTTTAAACTGAAAACGGAAAACATTGAAAACCGCATCACTGCTTCTCGAGTCCTGTCTGCGCTTGACTTCTGAACCGCTACACAATGCACGATCAAAAGTCACCAAACATTAACTTGACCGGTTTTAAAACAGATGGCTCGCATTGTTCATCAACCTTGCTTCTTATGAGGAACAGAGCCTGGGCCACTCGACCCCACGTTGTACAATGAGGTCAAAGTCCCTCGCGAGTGACCCCCAACTTTATTGTTCATAAAGGCTTATCTGTTAACCAATGTTATGTATCAAGTTCGATTTTATAAATTTAAAATTTTTCAATGCTGGTTTTGCGTTTGGTATCTTTTTGGGTCTAAAGATAGCGTATCATGATGATCGCTTTGCCATCATTTTATTTTATTTCCGAAGACGTCACTCACTCTTAGATAGGATGCCAGAATTTCAAAAAGAAACGTCATAACGAACGGAATCTTTTAGCTAATATAATTATGTATAATATAACCAGTGTAGGCCCATTGTACTCAGTAGGCAACTGTTCATGTCTAGACATTAGGTACCAATACTAGGTATGCTAGTACGCCAGGGTATCCCTCGGCAAAGGGTCCCTCGGCCACGTGTAACGGAATAGACACAGCTGGCTGATAGCACAGCGCGCAGCGGTCAGGACCGAGATAAAGCTGTTGGCTCTCAGGATTAGCGCCATATAACTACACAATTACTTGCACTCTGATATAAAATCTGTACTTGTATTTACGTTCCAAAGTAAAATGTAGCCACGCTTGTACATCTTAATAGACTAGTGTTTTACAAAGCTCGCTTACAGTATTTTATGGTTTAACAACTAAGTTTGCCACTTCCCTTTGCAGCTACAACTAGGCATATCCTTGTCCAGGCTCGTCCTCAATTCTTCTTTGTAGTTGAACTCTTCCTGTCGCGTGACCATCTGCCAATACATTTTTAGGGTAAGATTTCTGTTTAGACTAAAGTCATTGAATGATGCCACAATACTGACTTCAAGCCATAAAGGTCATAAAAAGCCAACGTAGCATGTTCGGACTCTAATTGATACTAATAGCTCGTTATCTCAGCCCACATCAGTATTGTGATAGCACCTTATCATCGCACACGTCTTGCCTTTGACATCGACACTTGCTCTTGAACGCTGGAAGGTCAAACGTTTGTCACATCGTGTAACACTCTGGTGTCGCTAATTTGAGTCATGCATTAAGAAATGTGTTCTTGCTCCTCCTTTACAACTCCGAGTTTACTGTATGGGTTATATATAAAGAATCATTTTTTCCCATAAGCGTAAAAAATTGGATTGCCCTTTGGGCAGACAATCAAGGATCCCCGTATGAAGCCACTGACCCTTTTATCTGGCTAGCTTTTCCTTTATACAGGCATTGACTTTCATATATCTAATCTGAGTTTGATCAATCTATAGTTTTTACATCGTCACTCTTCAAGATATCAACGTTTTATTACACATCACTTGGTCACAAGTTCAATTATCACTGTTTTCATAAACTACATGAATCCTATAAGCTAGTACTACACCTAGGCATTACAGGTCTCAAACGATTAGATCTAGGTCTTACTTTTTCTAACCGGTTCAGCCTATAGGTAAACCCAGATACGGCACTTAAAAACCAGTTGTTTGTGCTCTTTTACGCCTAAATGTAGAACATGGAGACTGAGAACGTGGCGGTACCACAGGCTTAACGTTCAATACAGTTTTTCAAAGCAGGGTTAATCACGCCTGTATTCTCCTAAGGGTTAGGTAGAAGTCTATACATATATGTTAACTCTCATGTAGTGGGGGGCGAGCATTCTACCGTCCACCGAGCCGGGATGGGCGTCTTGCCAGATAATTTGAAAGTAGTGTTATATGCACCAATTCAACCTTGAAAAGTTTATCAAGTAAAAGTAACGAATATAATCATATAGCGTGGTCTAAACACTACGAGCTGTGATAGTCAGAAACTTCTAGCAAATTATTATGTACACTTTTATCGATGTTATTGTAATTGTATTCAATAAATCAACATTGCATATCGCAGTCCACTGCTCAATAGTTATCCAATTATATGTTTACCTATTTATCTTATTATTCGTTAGACAGGCCTATCATTTCCAATAACTCCTGTTATAATGAGTCAGTTATATTTAATCCAGGTGTCAACATCAGCTTCATGCCCTTCTCGCTAATTTCTTGATGGTCGGCGCAGCATCTTCTCTTGCCAAACATTTCGGTTTGCCGTCGTCAAAGTAGTTGTCCTTTTTCTAAGTGCCATATCTGTCACACGACCCACGCATCGTTCGTTTGGACTTCCTTCTGGTAAAATATTTAGTCCAGGTAGTCAAAATTAAAACTGTGTGCATGGTAAACAAGTGTTATCGAGTGAATGTATTATGTTTTGATATTAATTCGCTATCGAGCGGCGATAACCCGTACATCGGAGTGTATCGAGCGAGCGTGTCCAGTAGCCGGCATGCCGCGGAGCCGACTGTACACTACGTTATGATACTGTGACATGTGCTGCTAGTTGTTGTTCTTTGCGAGGACCTGACGGTGGACATGGGTGAGAGTTATGTTCTATTTCCTAGGAATTGGTTCGATGAGCCCCGAAGGGCTGACTTTTGGAAAGAGACTGGGAAAGTCAGTTCGCTATGTTTTGAAGAGAGTTGTGGTTTGAAATGAATGTATCGGATCAGTTATGCTATTTCTTTATACTTGAATCAAGCTCAGCTACATTTGCTAACTATCAAAGTCACAATAATTAAGTGGAGTGCAGCTGAACAGTAAGCACGGCACGACGACATCTAGCAGTCACAACGTACGGTCAACGCGTCACTCACGGTTTTATCTTTCTTTGTACATCTATCAACAATAGAAGCCCTCGCTAAACTCGTCGATAATCCAGCGGTTCAGGCTCATATATCCTGAAAAAAAGTAATAGCAGTCCCACATAAGAAACGTATGATTTACTACATCTACAAATCACATTCGGCGAAATGCTCGTCGATCATGTTGAACAAAAAGCGGAGTCGACTGAACAGTCGTGGGATCGTACCCGCTTACACTCGATATCAAGTTATAACAATAAACAAATACTACTCGTACGTCATGTCATGCTATTTGAATTAACAGATTATTTTATTTTGTATATAAAGTTTTCTGTTGTGTCATGCACTTTATACGATACGATTCAGCTCCAATTTCTCATAGGCTCTTTTGTGTTCAGCTATGTAGGTTCAAATAAAATAAAACATTTTTTCTTTTAGCCAATAACAATTTTCTTTAGTAAGGCAGTACCTATAGTTTGATTTCATTATCAAAACTTGAGGTTTTAACGTGTACATCGCTAACTTTGCATGATTTTAAGGTATGTGCTATCTAGCTGTACGTTGCTTACAACACATTTTAAACCGTGTTTGTGGAAGGATCGTGTGTCATCCGTATATTTGATCAGCCTATATTTATCTACGCAAAATGTGTAAAAAGCACAAGTACTCAGTAATAATATTGAGGCTTGTCCTTGACAGTTATCAGGGTGTGTTGCGTCGTGTTTGTTCAGGTGAATGCGCGCGCGCAGGCCCGCGTACGCCGCGGTTGGCTAGCCTCTATGTTGTCTTAAACTATGTGACATCATGCTTGTAAATAGCCTCATTATGAGACGTGCATGGAGCGTATATTGTGTCGAGGTACCTCTTTTTTATTTGGACGGTCACCCGGTACCTATTGATAGTATACATTGTATGCTTAGATTTTGTGTTCCAGAAACTTCGTGGAATGTTTATGATTCGATTATTCTCCTCTGCATCTTCTAGGTTTCATTTGAATCTTCTTGGTTCATTTAAATTAACATTTAGAACTAATATTTGTAACAGACTTTGAGAACTGTAATAGAATATTTATTTTCAATTTGGTATATCAAGTAAGTACATAATATTATTCCGTTCTTATGTTTTAAATGTAGCTATCCGTATTCGTTTTGTTTAAATTATATGCATTTTAGTCGCGTTTGCTTGAGTTTCACTCTATATTCGCTATATAACGCAACTCAAGGCTCATCCTATCCTAAATCTCGTTGCACTGAATCGCAGTGTGTGCGTCGTGCGTCGTTAATATTATGAATAAAACATATCTCCAAAAGTGGATAAATTAATTGGTGGGCATTTCTCCGAAGCCTGGCTCACGAGGAGATGGCTACCGGATGCGATGCCAATAGGGCTGACACGGCCACTTGGCAAATACTTATCAGGGGATTTATATTAATTCCGCGATGGGTCTAATGTTTATTTACTGTTAAATATAAATATAAATGTTTACAGCGTCCACGTTGGCTAGTCATTCGGGGCATTGTAGTTATTCCAGAGCCCTCATGCTCAGTCCCTTCTTACTTAAACAGCTGTTATTCGTCAGGATTTAATTAATACTATCTATGTACAGTATAATACATCTTTGGTGCATCTTTCTCAAAATGATGCTTCGTAATTGTATTGATTTGTTCGTTGCACTCACTGATGGTAGCCCTGAGGCTCGTGAGTCGTGTTTCTCCCCATCAATTGACAATTGCGCGGTGAATGGGCCCCCTGCGCGCGCATCCCAACAAGGCGCGCGTCGTATATACTGTACGTGTGTACTTACTGCGTGTACTGCTGCAAAAAGCACGCTGACGTCCCCTGGCAGTCGCCTGCGCTCCGGACAGACAGGACAACTAACTGTATCCTGTGGTTATGGCCAGCGCGCAGAACTTACGGCAGGCTGCCCGAAACATGTCAACGGTTCAGTTTTGACTTTTCAAATAGCTTTTGCTTTTTTTTTGTACCATCTACACATTTCAGTAAAGTTATGGTCTTAGTACCAACGTCATTCTAACTCTATTAAACCAATTTTATTCCCATCTATTTATGTAAATTAGTCTCAGATATATGATTAGCCAAATTGCTTGGTAAATTCATCAAACGCGCTATTACCGCGGGTAATTTGGCGAATGTTCGTTCATGGATTGCATTGCTTCGGCATTAGATACAGCGATTAATGCTTAGTTTATAATTGACTGCATTCCTTGAGATGATCGCTGGTCGCTGGATGGCGATAGTTTCGCAACGCGCCGCTAATCTGGACATAACGTGGAAGATTACATGCATTTGTAATGTGGCCGGCTTGTATCATTAGCGTGCCGATGATTCCTGGGTTCGAGGTCGTGACAATAGCGCGATAACTAATTCTAACAAACAATGCGGTGACCCAACCGGCGAGCTGATGTTTTGCTCCATTGTAACTAGTAAATGTATTACAAAATATTTATACTGGCTTGTTTAGTTGTTTAGGAAATCGTGCGGAGCACAGTGACCGGATGAACGGACCGCCTCGTCTGTCGTTCACGATATTATTAAAAACTAAGGAATTTGTCCGACGCTTTGGTCACGTGAATACTATTTAGAGGTCCATGCTCCGATGGTCTGATTCTTGATTGTAATGTCAGTTATCCTTGGTATGTCTGAAGCTAGAATGTTCGCCATATATGTTCTAATGTAGCTCTCTCCATAGATACAAACTTGTTTAGTTATAGTCTTCATGAAACGCGTTTCTGCTTGGTACGTATGTAAAAGTGTGTTTCCAAAATGTCGCAATGCCAAAATCCAGGGTCGAGCTGCGAGCTATGTTTAGAATACAAGAAAAGCATTTAGTTGCGATTGTCATTAGGATGGCCGGTGCGTCCGCACATGGCTAACTGATCGGCATTGAGGCAGGCATTAGGTCGCCCGGCCGCTGGACGAACGGACCTTATCTTAATGTTTAGTGCGTCCTCGAGGCCGGGGCTCCGGTGCTCCGGTGCCGGACGACCTTACATTATCTCTATCGGGATTACTTTGAGTGCTGTTTAGTTTTTGTTTACATGATCGTTAAGGGCCTGCTTCTTCTATTAAGCGGTTAAGACTTTCATGTTGTTGTGACACACACTGAAAAGAGTACTGAAGGTAATGCAATGTAGAAACTTAATAATTGATAGCAACGTGCTGATTTCACGTCACATTTTCAAATCCGTAAAATGCTTACTCTTCGCGACTTCCTAGTGCTAAAGCTGGGTCGGGGAAACGTGGCGACCAGAAATGTGTAATCGTTGAGAAAATTAGATTCCATAGTTTATTTATTAGAGGCAGTCAAGGATAAACATAATTATCATGTTCTGTAATCTAAATGGAAATGAAAAAGGCGAATGTGCCCACTTGCCCAGTGCCTGTATCAGTCCCTCATATCTCGGTCTTATTTATATTAATAGCGACCAGATTTGAAATATCCGATGCAAAGCTGCACCTAGGTTGAAACCTGTGTAATTTATAAGGTATCCGGTCACATTAAGCTGGGAGCTAGGCACATTACGTGTCGCGGGTTGCCGACGCATAAAATGGACATTTCGAGTCTCAAGAAGCAAATACGAAGAATAATAAGAGTCGCGTGCGCAGTGGTCAGCCCATTCGCGCAAGATTATGAGGCTGACGGCCAATCGCCGCGCGTCGCCCCTCGCCCCCCGCCCCCGCACCGCCCCGCGCGCCTCGCACCCCGCGCCGCCGGTCAGCTGGGCCCGTAATCGACGCATAATCAAAACTTATACGAGTGATAACCATATTGCGTGGTGACGGACCGCCCGGCACGGTGAGAGAAATTTCTACTTCTTTTACTGAATAGTGAGTCGAGGATATCATCCACGCTGCAGCCAAGACTTGCCCGTTGTATCTCCTGCTCGTTCTGCTGATGATGGCAATAGCTACGTCTCTTGGGAGCACGCGTGTGTAAACGTGACACGTTGGAAACCGCGTCTGTTATCATCGCTGACTCTCTTTTAATTGCGAGGTGGGCTAAGTACTAGAATTTCATCCTATGTTTTGAAAAACTTCAATATTGTGTTGAATGTGTTATCCGTGACGTTAGCTCGGCTCCGTTCGCCGCCTGCGCCGTAAGTTATAGCTTCCTTATCTGATGTATTCTTACAGCAGGCTGTGGTGCATACATCGCGGAACAATACACTATCGGCTCTTACGTGGCCGGCGTTAGCAGCTAATCAGCTGTTCATATTAGAACGCTGACCAGTCACACGTCCACGTTGCACTTGTAGGTCATCCGCGATAGCCGAGAGCCATCAGCCCACAGCGTTCCCTAGGTATACACGTTCCTACGAGTTTCAGAGCTGTTTTTACAGTTAGTTAACTTCCTATTTAGTTGCGATGATGAGAGGTTTACGTAACTCACTTTTTGTGGTTGGTTAGGTATAATATTATAAAAGTGTGCTATTGTTGACTGCTTTTTACAGATGTGGTCGCCGACTATTGGTGAAGGTTGCTCGTAATATAACTGGTTTTTTATTTATTGGTGACTAGGATATGCCCACGACTTTGCTTGCGTAAATGTCAGTTTTCACTGTTTACTTTTTTTTGCGTGTAAACCTAATTCGTTTTCTCAAATAAATATAGCCTAAGTTACTCCTTCTAACATCAACTAGCGAAAGTCCCATCGAAATCGGTCTAGCCGTGTCGGAAAAACAGACAGTCAATCATTTTTTCGTGTTTGTACCTTGTACTTTCATATTTATTATGTAAAAAGCTGTTATTTAGACATTACAAACAGACACTTCAATTTTGTTTATTTGTATAAATTCCTATCTAGGTATACCTACACCCTGCCTTTAACAGTTTTTTTATGATAGCTGGTTTTTCGTCGGTCAGCCACATGTAATTTTTTTGTTGATGTGTAATGGTTTGTTTTTGTGTAAGCAATAGTTGTGAGCACTCGAAATTATGAAACAATCACGAATGTAGATAGGAATGTTCACGATATCCTGCGGGCCGCAGTCTCTTGGAGATTGACCAGGGCGTATCTGTTCGGCATGTTCTGAAATGTTGGTTTCTACAACGACATCATATTAAAGATTCTCCTCTTCGCGCAACTTTACATTGCCATCGAGTTGATGGGCTCACTCATTTGATATGTTGCCGTAATAAGAGCTCCGCAACTTTCGACATTACGGCTGCGATGGCTAATTCAAGATAATATCTTTTAATATTTTCGTTACGCGGAGAAGGGAAGTTAGTAATGATGGTAGTTTGTTAGTTCAATTTCCTTGTGCCAATGTGAGTTTGAACAAAAAACATGTACACTCACCATGGCTGTAATACGTGATTTCCGTCAACATATCTTAGCGAGGTTGTTATTAGTATAAGTTATGTCACGGCACCGGTCGGGCTGGTCTCGGGGGCCTGTTTTTACTCGAATATCGTTTTTTATGAGACGTTGGTTGGGAGCGAGCGCGCCGCCTCGCCCGCCCGCTCCGCGGTGTAGCCGCTTCTAGTAATGAGCAACTCTACGCCTCCGCCCGACCGATGGGGTTTTAAATGATATTTTTTAAGTGGCGGAACCATAAAATTTGAAACCTGTTTAAATGTATCAGTGCGAACGTTGTTCGGTCCGTTACTGGTAACCGAGGAGTGCGGCCGGTAATAACGTGTGCAACTTGACCCGCCAGCTCGGCCACTCGAAGCTGTGCACAAGTACCTACCGACTATTAATTTCCTTATAAATTGATTAGAAGCTTGATTCTGCTGCGTTCGCAAAGAAAACGTAATAAATTCACTGTTGATTATATATAATTCTATTGAGTGGTGTTCGAGTCACATGGGAGGAGCGCCGGGTGCTCGCTCTGTGCTCGTCATTACGCAACCTTATAATCGTTACATAACGTGAGACTATACATAGTTATGGTAGGTCGGCGCAGGACATTATCTATAAAACGTTGAAGTCGTACGTGTCCACTGGCATTACTCGAGCGCTGTGAGTGTGGCATACCGCACATTGTCCGGACTGCTATTCTGAGTGCACCTGACAGGCGGCGCACTAATGTCACGGTACCTATTTACCTGTACGATTTCATTTGGCCACTACATTAAATCATAGTGCATCAAATGTAAATTGACTTGTTGTACAGTGCTCTGTGAGTGGCAGTGAATGAACTGTCACAACAACACAGTGGCATCATAATGTACATCACGGCAGAGCCGACAGTTATCTAGTAATCTAGTGTATCGTGCATATTATGAGGCATCGATCGAGCAGGCCGGCGGCGGACTGGCATTCGATCGTGAGGCAATGTCCTCAAATAGCCGCTGCTCTTATGCATAGTTCATTTGAGAGCCCTCCACGAGGCGACGTCCAGTTGTGACCTTTTCCGTGTGCTATTATGACGAGCATACATAAGTACTGTATGCGGCCGTTACACTGCGTAGGTACATTGAGTTTTACACAAAGTTCGGCTTGACCAACCTCTTTAAACTTAAAACAAAAGCCAAAAAAGCTCGGGTACTGTATTGTGATTGGTCAATTGCTCGTTGTTCTATACCACAGACAGTAAGTGCTTGGTGGAAGAATATTTCCTCTGTCAACTTACTGGGTCAAATAAAGGCTATTGTTAAAGTTTCTTAGCCGCCGAAAAAAAGAGTACCACCAAACACGCATCACCACCACCATACGGAGCATACCATACCACCATACCTACTATAGACATCCTATGACACCCAGCAATAGTGTAGCTTTCAATCAATGAAGAAGGTGTAAATGTAGATAGTAAGAAGTAGTCAATTATTTCTTCTTAAGCTACCTAATGCTGAAAAGACCATTCCTCTTCGGCAAACGCGCTCGTAATCAATGTTTTACTTGCAATTTTCCTATCACAACAAACTCTTCTGGTTTGTCCAACAAGCACGTATGACAATGGTCAGCTGATTATCGCTGGCTCACCTACATATCGATATCTGCCGCGATGGACTTAATGTCTGATGTGCTGATTCGATGACTGATTATGAGTTTGTGACCACCGCACCACCACCTGATAATGAAGCATATTATGTTAGTCATTAAATAATCTAGAAATCTAAAGCTTCGCTTTAAAAATATGTGCCTACGGAAAAATCCAAGAATGCATTCCAAAGTTTTTTGGGCAGCTATTCGTTTCACCGTAATGAACATGTTGAAACACGGATTCCTATTCAAATGTAAAACATTTTTGTACGCATGCCAAATCTTCATGCAATATTCTTCTTTCTCCTACAATTGAGATAAATTGTTTTGGACACCGTCACCCCATTTTATCAATAGCTGAGTATAATTAACACATTTTATTGTTGAGAAACGATTTGTTTTTACTGCTGTTACCAGTTTTGTTGAAGGAATGTGAATTCTTTCAAAAGAAATAGAATTGAAATAACTATAGATTTGTCAGATTTTACTCGGGGAAGAATTATTGATTTTACACGACCATACTGAGACCTGGAAACCTCTAGAAATGGTAGAGAAATTATACCTGGGGGCCAACCACAAGCTCTTAAAACAGTATTATTATAATATTACTTTGCCTTCTACACTGTTGGATTTTCAACGCTCTGAGCAGCGCCGAGAGTTGAAAATGCAACAACAGAAATTACAAAGTAATATTAAAATAATATTGTTATAAGAGATGGCGGTAGGCGCCCTAAACTAGGAAAAAATCTGATCATTAATTTCTAAATTAGAATGATACAATCCTGCCAAAAGCCATTTCGATATATTGATATTGAATGATGTCAACCTGTTTTTGAAGCATAAGTGAGTTCCTCAACAGCCTCACATAACAGTTTCGCGTTTGAGCGTGGTGTTGGCGCCTTGTGTGTGTACGGCGTGTGGTGGGAGGTATCTGGGTGCAGAGCGGTGCACGAGCAGTCGCGGGCGGCGGGAGGTGCACACAGTAGGTAGTGTAGGTACTGCGCGGCCGTTCAACTCTGAACCGAAACGGGGTCGAGGAGGTTACCCGACGCACGCCCGCCGTGCGCCCGCACAGAAACGCAACTGCGAATAGTCCGCCAGATCTGTGCTATTCATTTATTAAGGCAGGACTCGCAAGACTTCTTCCTTGAGAATTTTGCCTCTATTCATGAACTCTCCATGTCTTATGTATTGTCATGAATGTGGTTAGTTATCTTGCGTTCCATGACTTCTTCTTAAAAGCAAATATAAGTACCTAATAGGTAATAAATGACACACTAACCAGTTTTGGGTATTCTTTGCACATTTTTGTTTACATTACTGTAAAAGTTCTCGTGGAGTGTTAGTCAGCACTACACGCGTGATGTGTTCCACTGCTCCACACAGTTGATTCACTGTGTTCAGTTGTGAGTGGCGCCTCGCTTCAACCGATACGTTGCACCATGTCGCACTAATTATCGGACAAGAAAAACACGCACACAGATAAATAAAACACATCTCGTTTAATATCAGGTCTCTTAGGCCCACTTGAGCCAGCACGGGATATCTTATTAACTCCCGAATTAGTTGCTAACATGGGGTTAAAATACCGTTATGTATTGCGCCACCGAGACTCAGGGATTTACCCTGTATTAAACATACATATCCATATTGGAGGATTATAACTAACTCTGGATTAGTAACTTCATAGTTGATTTACAATAGTAACCGTAATAACAAATTATTAATGTAGTTAGGTACCATTGTTACTAGCAATGACACAATTGAACTAAATTTGACTAAAATTTCACAGTTTTGAACCAAATGCTGAAGTAAAAAAGCGTACCTAAATAAGATGTTTCATTTGCAGTTCGTTCATTCATAATTTTACCAGTGTAAAATACAGGAAATACAGGGTCCTAGTTTGGCCCAGCACAACATCTAGTTTAAATTTTATCCATTTAACCTGAAGTTACTTTACCGGAGTGTCGTAATTTGGGCCTGGCCATTGGCGTAAGTGGCCCTAAGGTATTAAAATTAACAGCCGTTAGCCGGCTAATGTTTCTTGGGAAATTGCATTAACCGAAGGGAATAGATTAATTTGCTTTATTAACTGTTTGGCGATAGGTTGACAACTTCGTCACTACTGTGCGTTGCCAGCAAAAAGTCCTTTCTTAAAGAGCACTTGTTTCTCTCGAGTTCGTTGCGTACGCGCATTTCAAGAGCAGACTTCTCCGCTACTAAATAAATCCGTGCAACAACTGTTAAGAAGATTTCAAAGTATGTACAGTGCAGCATTAGCTTTTTCTGCAACGAATGCTCGGTGCGGCCCGCTCCGGGGTGTTCGTGATTAGGAGAACACGTTTGTAGCTCAGCTAGACGTTTCCCGAGCCAAAGGTGAACGTCCATTCAAATGGCCCACTAGTCTGACGGACGGAGTCACTTCCACGACTATAAAACGAACTCTTTCGACCATTATGCAGATGCAGAATCATTGGCAGCAATTTTATTGTTCTTTGCTTTATTGTCCTATTCTTCTTGGGCTTTAATTATACACAATTATTACTGTTTATGTTCGTCTAGGTAGCATCTCGACAGTGTAACTAAGACAGATAATTAGGACTAAGTGCAATCACGTAATCATTGCTTAGGAATTTTCGCAGCAGGATAATATTGTGAATACTTGCGACAAATTACAATTATGTAATTAATTCAAGTTGAGAAATATTCCCTGATTGTTTGGACTGATAGGTTTATTCTGAAGCCGCGTAGAGTTGAAGTGCACTTTAGATCAAATTACTAATACGCTATCAAAATGTAAACGTCATCTCTACTCTATGAGTATGTCAATAAAATGATGTTTTCAACACACTTGGCCGTAAAGTGGCTTATTATGGCTTTTAGGTTCACATCACTGCAGAGTAGGTTGTTTAAGCCCCATTGGAACAAAAATTTGCACTTTAAAGTTTAATATTTCGTAAATGGAGCATTAAATCGAAAAATAATTATAGCAACCCTCAAGTCAACTAACAAGTCTGTTGAAAAACGTATCAAATGCGTAAGCATTTTTTTCATTTACTCGTGTGTAATAATGACAAACTAATTAGGTTTGTCATCACACGATTGAATAAAAAATATGTCCTAACACTGTGTTATAATGCACATTGTTTATGATCGAACTTAATCAGCATGTTCAGTGTTACATTAGGTATTGAACCGGCCTCACATAATACCCGTCTCACAGCGCAGCGGTATTTACAAGCGCGCCAGTCACTCATCATTACGGGTTAATCGCGCAACACAAATGCATCTAAGCTCATTAATTCGCAATGAATTAGCGAAAGGAGTACGAAATCGCGAGGTCGTCGGCCGGTCGCCGGTCGCGTGCAAGTGGGTCGCAGACCGCAGGTCGACGCGCGACGGGCGAAGCCGCGGGACGACACAAACGCGCGGTTATTTATTATTTTCAGCCTGTATCGACCCACTGCAGGGCGAAGACATCGATAACTTATTGATTCCGTGGCGGACGGCTGCCTGCCTTTGTTATCGTTACTATGAATTTTACCGCTCTTCTTCGTAAGATGGGTTAGGTGATGCAGGGCCTTGACTGAACTATGTCGTACTTACACACCTATGTTAGGCTATGCTGTGGTACTTGTACTCTGTTATATTTACTTCGTTGTAGACCACTGCCTGTCACTACTACCCACACTTGTGATCTGACACATCTGTCTCTCTTATCATGGATCTGTTGGAAGCTGCTGTAAGCACAACAATTATCCACCCATCCCCTATATTTACAATGACATTTCCAAGTAACGCATCACTTAACCCATTGAAGAACAGCATGATGTAATAACAACATTATATCAGTCAGATCGTTTTCTGATAAATGAACGTGATGTAACTTCAGATAAACACAATAATCTTCTTCAATCTCCACAATTATAGCAAAAGAACGTAATAGCCATTGAGCTATTGGCTTCATGAATCGCGAACGTATCGCAAAACTTAACGTTTCCTCAAAAGATTAGAAAAGAGAGAAGATTGCAACAGATTAGATTAGTTTGAATGAACACTTGTAAAGGCGTCAGTTGTGTTTTATTTATGTTATCTTTAAAATGTTTACTGTAATGAATGGTGCGGATTGCAAAATAAATAGTTGAAATAGAATGGTTGGAGGTCGCTCAGCGCGTGTCGGGAACTCTTCGCTAAGGACGGCCGCACAGTCGCTCTACGCTCATCCATGCGCAATAGTCGCACCAACTCACGACTAAGCGTCATTTGAAACATTTCTCGTCAATGTTTTCAATCTAATATCTATATTCTACAGATATTGTGAATCAAACGACAGCGGGGCCAGTGTTAAGTTTAACAGACACACAATGAAATGATGGCAACATGGGAACAGAAGTCGCGACGTGCCGCGTAGTCGCACCACTCCGTCACATTGTACGCTTTGCTCTAACGTTTAATCGATGCCATCATTAATATAGCGTGTTGCAATAGATACTTGACAGTGGAAACACACGGAGCAGCGTCCATAGCGGGCGCGCGCCGTCTCACTCTCATGACTTACTACATATTACTAATGCGATTCGCAATAGAAAATGTTTTATACTTGATAGTATGAAAGATACTTATCATTAAAGTGTAAGTAGATATGTACTATCTACGGGATAAAATTAGAACACGGCCATTGTGTTTACCATTATCTTTATCTACGAGTTACAATTTATCAGTCACAGATAAAATACAAATCTGAAGAAATCAGATAACGTCAGATTAGTTTCAAACGACTAACATGTCTAAATTCACAATAACTTGTGGTGAATAGGAAATGTGGATAAACATTCTATACAAGTTGAGGAAGAAAGTTTATTTTGTGAATGGTTAGCTATGGCGCTGAGTATTACTGACTTTGTCGTTTATACTTTACAGCATAGTGCTAGTGTGCTGCTAAATGTATGTTGCCAACTTGCTCTGTGTGTCAGGGAAATGCAGTCAACAGCTCAATTGTGAATAAATTTCTCTCGGTTAAATGAGGTGACGTCAGCTTGAGATGAGCCGTCATCCCACCGGAATCTAGGAATTGATTTTGACCAAATAGCACTAGAGTTAGATGCGCAGCAGGCGCGGCGGCGACGCGTGTAGTCGCGTGTGTGCCAACACTTAGCTCAACGCGGACCAACAGTCATTGTATGCAATACAACACATTTTTTTCATTTCCAATTCTTTGCCATTATGTTTCATTATAATTAAAGGAGCAATCGTTGTGAAAATTCCCACTCTCACAGATAAAAAAATAACATAAATACGTGAATGTTTGTTATTCTAGATTCAAGTGCACTGTGGAACAGTAGCGGTAGTTTGGTTATTTATAGATGGTCGTAGGTAGTTAATTAAAGTTGGTAATGATTTGGCTGAATGGAACTCGGTTGATCGACTGTGACAAGGGCTTGGCAGGACTATGTTCAGTCTATTCACGGAATCACAATATGAAAATAGAGGAATCAGTGCCAAGTCTGTGGGTGATATTGTAAAGCAGATGAATATCAATGAAGATTGCTCATTACTACTAAGTGCTCCGTGAACTTGCTGAAATACATTTAGTTTTAGAAATGATATTCGCTCTATCAATTGGAATTTTTGTATTCCTTACTTATAAGGTGGCAGCAGTACGTCTAGTGGCATAGGCACAAACAATTGTAACATTTCTGTGTTGTTTGTTGTTTCAGGTGATTTCTGCACCGACGTCATCATGAAGTGGAACGACGTCACGGATATCAGTAAGTTGATTCATTAGCTTTGTATACCAACAAGGAAGCACAGTTTCCTTTTCAAAATCATACAAAGTAGATAGTTACAATCTCTTATGGAGTAATGACTAGGCCCACGTGTGTATGTCTCCATCTTCTGTTAAGTTCTGGTTAACATGAATGACAGATAATTTTATGCAACATCGTTCAACTAAAAATATAGGCAAGTAGGAGAAAAGTTATGACCATATTAAACTTACTAAAAAAATTGATTTTCTTTTTGAGCGAAAGTTGGTGATAATCGATAACGAAATTGTGTCGGATTCGAATTAGCTAAGTTTGTTCAGCCATAATCTATAATATATGGTTACCAAAACACATCATTGTAGTAGTGTTTCCGCAACAATTCGAACAAGGCAAATGTGAAGTTAAATATCGTTATCATAAAACTTACTAGTTTAATTAAACAATTGATATTTTAAACGGACATTGGTGCCGATTCTCTTGGCCACAAACTAAACGAAAATTAGACTATTTCCATCTTTTTCTGTCCAATAAAACAAGAAAGAGACTAATGTAAATAAGAGCTGTCAAATTTAGTCAATCTGACACATCCATACAATTATAGTTGACATCTTAAAACGTATGGATTAAAAATACGGAAAAGTTCAAGGCAAAACTAATTTGACATCGCTAACTTAGTTCTGTAATGTCACGGAATGTCAGCGTCCTTTCCTTTCGCTGTATGTTAGCAAGAGATGTCAAGTCTCTAAATTTAGTCTAGTTTGTGAACAAGGGAATCGGCACCAATGTGACCTTTCCTGTTAGCAAACAATGCGGCAACCAACAAGTTAAAAGTGTTGATGTGGCCACAGAGTACCTACGTATACAAGTACAAGTATACACTTGTAGAGTGCGCCCACGCACGGCGGCGTACGCATGCGCCGGCACCCACCTACTCGCGTACTACACATAGTACGGCGGCACAGCCGGCCGCGCCCGAGCCAACACAACAATCCTATCTTATAAATATATTATTATCGCACCGTCACCCACTTATTTACAATCATTTCCAAACGTCATTATAACGTGACCGAAAGTTTCGGTGCCCCTGGCCGTACCCACCAATCAAACTAATGACTGATCGAGCGACTATTACGGAAGAAGCATCTCCCATACGGAGCATCAAACACACTCTAATGGTAGAGCACCAATTAGTAACACACAAACCCACATTCAATTAAATATGTTCAGGAAAACGCTGTGTCGTAACTCCGCCTTATTTATACTTGCGCCTACTTGTGGTGTAATAGTGTCCATATGTCTGCTGACCGTTTGCATTAGCCGCTAAGCCGAGCGGGAACGAGCGTCCTCGTGCACGTTCGGCGCGCTGCTCCTCTGGAAGTAGCTAATCTGTTTTCTGTCGAGCGAGGTTGACGCCAGATAACACCCTAACAGGAGGGGACCACTCGATTTGAGTAACATTTCAAATCAGTGTTTCTAGTTCAAGAAAATTCTGTGGATGAAATTCACGATCAAATACACCTAAAACTCGATAAAGTGCATTCTGTTTCAAAATAATTTTAAATAACTAATTATATTGGCAATGGCAACATATGTTCCACAACATTTTATGAAATAGCAACACTGCCTTTTTCGCTACCCTTCTATAAAATTTTCTGTTACCACAATAAGCATCTTGTAATTCGAAAGTATTAAAATACAGTTCTTCTACTTATCCTCCGTCTGTATACATTGCAAGTGATCAAAGTTACCCGAGATGATTGTACCTGTTGTCACATTCAATATTTCAGACGCGCTCAGCCCGGCTTAGTGAGGGAGCCGTGCTAACCCGACGTCCTTACAAATGCGATGACGTGACGAGGGGTGACGCTACAATATCACAAACTTGCACTTCCTCGTATTCTACACCGTATTACGTGTAGCCTCTCTCCGTGCGTGTACAATGTGTACATCTCTTTTCAAATTTGACATTTATTCGACTCGACTTTCAACCTCACACCCCTACATCTATTCGTATCGAATTTGTGTTTCGTAGGGCGTTGCGCTACAACGAAAAGACATCTCCGGAAATGCGATCAGTCCAGTGCAATTTAGGGAGTTTGACTCTAGCTGCGTCTGAATATAGTAGCGATGGGTCTCCTAATGCGAGCCTGTAGTTTGGCAGGGCGCGCAGGAAGACGCGGCGTGCGCCCGGCCGCCATTCATACGGAAATAACTAGGGCTGCCACTTGTCTTGCCAGTGCCGTGTAGCTCGATTTCTATAAACATTTTGGTGACAGCCAAGCTGATGGACTAACTCATTAACACAGAGACATTAATTTTTCTTCCCAGCGGCCTTCAGTTTTCGGTAAAAACTTCAAAGACTACGTTAACGTTCACCATTTTGAAAGGCCTTAATAAACCTTTTGAACTAATAAAGTAAATCAACCAACTTAGTTCACAAAATTCCAAGTTTGCCAGCAATTTATTATACATATTTTCAAAGATCTCTGGTAATTAAATACATGTCAGTGTGCGTAAACAGCAAGTCTTGATGTTATTAATTCTCTTGAATTCGTAATGTCTGGCTTTACACTTGATGCATTGCTACCAAATATAGAATGACATCAGAATGTCTTCAGCTGCCACGTCTAGCTAGCCAAGGAAATCTGTCATAGTGTCTGTATCGAAGGTTTGTACATTTCTGGTTCTGGTTGTGCAAATGTACACTTTACGAAAACTTCTCATACTCCCAATCGTTTCTTCACATTCATGTGGTGATTACGGAAACAACTTTTCCATACCTATTTGAAGCCTTTTGCCCAACAGTCTCCTACGATGAGTAACGTCTCCTATTAACACTGACAATAGAGTAGTGTCAAACATTTCCTGCTGTAACGCTAACCAATTCACACTTCAACATTCCCACGTGTTGGCTGCTAGCCGCGCCTCGCTCGGTGAAGGCGTTCGCGTCTAATCGCGTGTGTAACGCGCGCTGAGCTGCTGCGGTCGCGCCGCGTCTTGCGGTCTGCGACGCGCGATTTCGCACAAACTCCACTGCACACGACCAACCAGCTAATGGTTTGAACATTTTATTAATGCGTTCGTTGTCTGTGTAGGGCGAGAAACAAAGATTGAAAAAGTCAAAATTTGATAGAGGTTTTTTCGCTCGGTAGTACACGTCGGTATTCTTTTACGCTTCTAAAATTGAACAGCGCAAGAGTAAGCTCCGCCGAAGTAAATATTGATGTAAGACGTAGCTTGATATCTGTTTGTTATACGAAAGATAAAAATGGCCGTAATAAGTGATCGGTCTATAAAATGTGGGCAAAAATACACGGATTTTTCTCATTCAGTCTTTTCCAGCACACGAATCAATGAATCTTTTTTATTTTGCTAGCTCTGTATTCTGTTGGAGGAGATTATTTAAATTAGAAAAGATTTGAAAACAAACAGTAAGGCAAGGTTAGCGTATTGTAGATTTATTTGATGTCTGTGTTGTTGCAAGCTGTTCTCAGAGGCAGCTCGCGCGTCACGCGGTTCATTAAGCAGATACACATACGAGGTATCCGCTCGCCACTTCAGGTGCAACTTTCTTACGGGGCCGCCGGTGCGTGCCAACATTCTTTCAGTTTAGCGTCTGTGTCGAAACTGGGTTATGTGTAACATCGCCTGAGAACATCTAACACTATCTGAAATACGGTTTGTGTATAAATATCAGAATTGGGTATTTTAAAAAGTTCGCTGTAAGAAATGTTTATCTGAGCGTGACGGTCGGCCATGTTGCGCTCGCGCCGAATTGCAGATTACATCACTCCGCAAAAAAATCGCGTGCGCGTGCAACCGCCGGAGGAGCGGAGCGGGGGGCGGGGGCCGCGCGAGGGGGCAGAGGGGGGGAGTGCCGGGGGGAGCGGCACGCTTTAACGACCTTGGCCTTGCTCGGGCCGCGGCCAAGGTGAGCGTTCAACTTTATACCGTAATTATACATGCGCCCACCAGTCTACCGACGCACACTCTTATTATGTTGCCACAAAGGCGATCGTAACCATAACCGAGAGGATGCCCACTTTAGTACAGGCCGTACTCGCTCCTAAGCCCGCCTATCGCGGGTGCTACGAAAGCAGAAACGCACACTCCATTACTCGGTTTCTCTCGAATAATCGGCGGATGTTATCGAAACGGCTTGCGGGAACCTCCGTGTATAGCTAAACTTGGAACTCGTTTGGTGGCTGGCTAGCTGCGCGGCTACGTTCACGCTCTCACGTCAAGTGGGTGAGCAAACAGCGCGGTGCGAGCGACGTGCTCCATGTACATTAGTTGGGCACACACCAACAGGTTTATAATAATTAAGCTGTGGCGGCCAAAACTTGAACAAGTTGCCTTTTACAGATGTTACTTGTTTGAACTTGCTCGTGCCATTAGTGTCGGATGTTTGTAGATAAACCCACCTTGTTGTACGATTTTAAAATCAAACTTTTCTTCCATGAGAGAACATAACTTGCCTAATACGGATATCTAATCTGCTATTTACTATCTGATTTTGAAGAGCACGAACAAGCAAGATAACACATAGGTAACAAAACAAAAAACAAAATTATCTAAATGTGTTTTGGATTGACTGTGCATGAAAAATATTGTAACGAATACTCTGTGGACGGTTTCTATCAATCAGATATGGATCAGTTCATTAAGGACATTGAATTGATGGAACCGGTTGATGTAGCTGACGCCGACTGCAGCGTCACCTACTGGAACGAGAGCAGTCGACGTAGAGAAATTAATTACTTAATAATACCGACGTTTGTAATCTAAACACGTTGTATACGTGGCCAACCAAAAGGAAACGGCCATTATGTATCAATCAAATAATGACATGCACTAATACGACATATTATAAGGACAAATGAGATGTTATCACGTCGCGCCGTAGAGCACGCTACCGTTAGCGGTTGTCCAGCGCAGGGCTAACGGCTAACCCAACGCAAGTTGATATAGAAGGTGCATCTGACGATACTGCAGTTATGTACAATACATTGCATAGAGTCCGAAATGAGCATGGTATGCGACTGAAAGTGGCGCTCTTCTTCTTCTTGACCAGGATGTGTTTGGAAATCTGTAATGATGTATACGATGCGAACAACGCTTTGGAGGACGAATGTGCAGTTGTGCATGGCTGTCAGAAATTTAGTACTGCAACTAAAGGTGTCGAACGCAATAGTTGAGAGTGAATAAAGTTGTAGTGTCAGGTTCTAAGCTAATGTCATACTATTTACTATAACAACAGTAACCTTTAGTCTTAATGTAGCTACTTTGAACTATGAACATTTTGCTCGATTTGCGCTCGACGGCATTTCGAAATAAAGGTAACTAAATCAAGATAGCAATTAGGATAACCACCACAAACTAAACTTGTATCACTACGCTGTAGAGGAGCCTACGTTACACTACGTACCCCTCAATACCTAATTGTTTCAGCTCGTCAATATAGATTTAAAATTCTTGCTGTAACATTATTAAACAGATTACATTCTCGTGTGGTGTTTACCAAGGAGCACAAAGACGTGGTCGGCGGCGCATGCGGCTCACGTACGCATTGTGGTCCCACCACATTACCATACTGGTGGACGTTATAGTCACAATAATGCTACCTCGCGCTCATTATGGCAACTACAAAATGGCTCATATTGGCGCAATTTCAACATTCATAGAACTGACGGCAGGTGGAATAGAAACGTTCGACAATAGTGACTGACAACTGGCTGAACAAACAACAAAATAATGTTGTATTTTAAGGAAAAGTGAAGAGGAAGATCTGGCTAGGCAATAATTATAATGTTAGAGATAAAAAACGGAAATGAGGACTCGACAAGGTAGTTTTCAGATGATCTGGCCTCGATAAGGACTTTTGTTAAAATTGTAATCTCGAACACGTCTGAACTAATGACAACGACGAAATCCACATCCTCAATGACCTCAATGCCTAAATCAGTATTGAAGACTCGAAACAAGAGATTGCTTTTTTTATGAAAATGCAATGTTGTCGACTAAGAGCGAAGACAGACACATACGATCAATTTAGTTTTACAAAAGTGAAACTAAATTCGAGTATAGGTAAATAGGTATACTCGGATACAAGTCGGAGATATGGAGTCAACACTATAATAATAGTAGAATAACAATCTCCGTGTGATCTGGTGCTTTCAAATAGACCAGAGATCGCCCCTTCTGTACGCACAGTTACACATGCACCTCCGTGTTCTGATGCCACCAACTATTCAGTTTTCTATTCAAGGTCAGTTGCTAGCGCTCTTTAATCGATCGCTCGATCGAAACTTTCCGATGTGTTCAGTCCCATTCTCAATTGTATTTACAAACATAGGTTACACACATTAAAATTTCTATTATAAACATTTATATAACCACATATTTAATCTCCCTGACCTTAAAATTTACATTTCTAATACATCAGTAATCGTCGATGATTAATCGTCGCCATTTTGTTTGCTAATGGCCGACGTATGTTGTTTTTTTTAGTTGTGCGCCTTGAACTTGACCGGCTGGCTGAGCGAACAATCGTGCTGTTTTCTAACCTATGTCATATAAATAGTAGTGATGATCTGAGGAGATTCCGAAACACAAGTCTTCTTAGTTAATGAAGATTGGCGTGTTGTTGTGACTGTTTGAAGTATCGCTGTCTCCTTTCCGCTTCCGCGGCATTATCTACTATATCGTTTGTTACGTTACACACAGTTGGCGTGTGATCTGCAGCCAAGAATAGGCCAACTTTTGAGTTCAGTGGGAGTCGTGAGACGAATAACAGATTCAGTCAGGTAGATGGGTAAGAGTCCATCTGCTTACTACCTAACTAAATTTCTCAGTGATCGTCTGTCTGCCAACGTCTTAACTTGTGAGAGTAACATCACACATAAAGTAACGTACAAATAAACTTGCCGACAAAATTCAAGGCACATCGGTTAGTTCCAAAATGGGCAGCGAAACAATAGAGAGCGATATTTATTAGCGTCGCTCGGTGCTGAACCACCGAGTACTCGTGTAGCCATACTAGCCATTATGTGCGGGGGCTGCCCACGCGCATGCCCGCCGTGTCACGCCGAGGCGCGGATCGACACGCATTTGCATCCCAAATGGTAGCCATTCAATGACTGATTTGTACCATTTTTGTTGAGTTATACACAGAAAATATGAAATGAAGGTCCTAAAATGTAGTATTATTTAACTTTAAATTGTTATAGGGACAAATTGCATAGTTTTTGGTTAATGATTTTAAAACATTATTGGTAACCATTGGTTTCGTAATACAAACCCTTTCGGAGTGTTCAAACTAATCAAACGAGTATTTTCATATCTTTCACCAGGCAGTGTTTGGCGACAATCTCTACTTCTGTGCACACGTTACTACAAACTACACTCACACGGTCGTATAAATAGTATTGTTAAAATACCACTTTCATATGTAAAGAGCAAAGAGTTGAAGGCTGCAGATATTTAACAAAAATACAAGCTGCCGACACGTGATCGCTGACGAGGCCGAAATAACTGTTTAACTTTGACATTGACCATTAGTCAGTTAGGTTCAAGCTCATTGCTCTTTATTTTCATTGTTACTCTCACATCAAGCCTACAATGCCTCCTTCGATTAATTTATTTGCTACTTATTTGTTTTATTATTAATCCGTTTTCAAGCTAAACTTCGGGATTCTCAGTAAATGATCCATTAAAAACATTTAAGAGTTTTCTTTTCTCTTAAAAACATCCTCTGACTAACTGAGTCTTGAATGATCTTCTACCATTTCGTATGGAAGAGAAAAATTCAATGCACCTTACCTTAATCTATTATCAATTGTTAAAATAATCTTACACTATCTAGATTTACTTCATCGCCTTTCTTTTTCGGTAGCAGATCCAAGATGTTGCACACACTTTCTGTTATAATAGCGTACGTAGTAGAGAAGTCAGTTAAGAAAGGCGTTAGAAACCAATCAAGCGATTTGATTTGCGCCCCGCATCCCATATGCGGCATATGCACACATGCGTGTGAATAGAATACCAGATTTGGTCGCAAGTAGGCCGAGCAAGACTGATTAAACAAAGTCTCGGGTCACTCCGACGCATGGACACACAACAACAGTTTGACGTTTCGTGACTTGCCCGCGTCAACGGCGCATTGAATCTTGATCTGACCGACCGCGATAACTTTGCCTGTCCCTCATTACTTCACCTCCAACTTTGAACCGTACGCCGTCGACTGTGGACCATATTGTCGTTTGATGGATAGAATTGACATTTGCGAGATGTAAGATAAGTGGAGAGCGAGATCGGTGTGTCGAGGCAGGGCTTAGCCATTTCAATTATTCACAGGCGGAACAGTATTGTGGCACACGTATGTTGTTGCCCTCTGTCGAAGCGGACCTTATCTCCACTTTGTATGCTCCTCCGAGCAGGGACGTTGACATCACTACGTGGCTTTCAGTTTGCCTCGCACCGGTCCCACTCGCTATTTGTGATTTACAATCTAGGATATATATATGTAGGCCGTAGGCCCATTGTTAAAAATGTTCAACCAACTGAAATCATTTCACTGTAAACAAACAAAATTGTTATAAATGTATCTTTGTTTTAGCTACTGAGACACAACCACCCTGAACGTGTTTATGTATATCCCCGGGCGGTCGCCAGCGAAATTAGAAACTTATTCCGCCGTCTATTTTAATTTGTTCTACCCCGCCGATGAAAATAATCCCTTTGTAACGATTTTTATCGTTATTTTTAAACTTGGTCGGTGGCTGCATGTTCCCATTCGCTATATTCTGAGTTTTAATGATCCGTATCTTTATGGACGTTGTATCCTATGGGGTTAACCTTACATGCAGCTTTTCCTTATTTTATCCCTATTTACGTTAGCGGCAGTAATAGGTCATCTCGGAAGTCACTCGTACAAAAGGACCAAAATACAAATTCTTAGAGCAGAAGGAAGAAGTTTTAAAATCAATTTAACGATAGATATACATATAACAATAAATACACAACTAAAGTGACGGGCTGATAACCTATCGTAATAATGAGCTCCTAAAGCCTGCGCGGCTTACGAGGCAGCTGAAACACTCGACGTTTTTGCACAATTCCCAAAACATGGTGGAAACTAATTGGATATTATACCTCCACTCTGTTATTTGAATGTCTCAATTACTGTCACCGGTTCTGGGTGTGTTTGTTTACTGACTGCTCGGTAGTCGCGCGACCGGTTCCTGTTCTATTTGGCGTTTAATTATCCATAATCTTGTATGTGGACCTACGTTGGTTTAGAATTTGAAAGATTTAAGAGGAATGGTTGTTATAATACGTTCTAAAAATGTTTAGAAAATTTAACTGAAAATTTGTCATTAAAAGAGACCGTGATTGTGTAACATTCATGATTATATTCTAACAAATTAGCCTTACGCATTACATTGAAGAACGTCAGCTTCTCCTTAGTTGAGCTACTATACCACGTGGTGCTGACTTGCCAGCGGCTTTGAATAATCTGTGGTATGGCGTGTGTGCCCGTATTCCGGAATATCAATAAGTTATCCTGAATAGAAAGACCCTAAATTGTGTATTGAAGGTGAACCGGCGAGTCTCATGAGCGCCACGCCACTTGATCCAAGCCGACACGTTTAGTAACAAGTCAAACCTGTTGTAAATAAGGCTAACTGCCTACGTTGCTATTGTTGCCTCTTACTCTTTGTTGGAACGGCATCAACAAAAAAATCGGCATAATATTATAGCTTATTGTTTTGTTCATGTTTTGATTTTATCAACACATTTTCTACTCATTGTAAACGTAGATATAGAAGATACGATAAACATGAAGCATAAAGTTTTGAAATAAGGAGGTACCTATACTGTTTTCAAATATTTTTTCTATTGTAAGGTAAAATTCATCGCTCGGAAACGTATGAATAATTAAGTTATTCTTAGAGTACATTTTCAATCTGAGAGTAATGATTTTGCCGCAAGCCTTGTGAAGCACATCAACGAATACTACATGATTGGGTGTATAAAACGCTGTTATAAGTTTCCACATTGATTAGTTCCTGCAACTATAATACCTTAAGGTTAAGAAGCGAGCCCTCTATCAGAATCCGGAAGGTCATGCTTCCATCGAACCCTAATCAACTATAGTGATGAATGTGGCCTTAACAAACACATTTATCTTAGTTGGAGGTTAACTGAGAGGATCAAACAACCATCCTTATCGGGATTCTCATCCGCTTCCCTTGTTCCTTCCGGCTTCACGAACTTTAGGGCAAGAATCCTCTGGCAAAACAATACAACACGACTTAGTCTGGAGGGTCGGACTACAATGCAAGCAAAAAGTAAGACCTTGGAACGACAATAGCCTAACGATAGGGTGTGGACGGCCAATCAAGGACGTGGGCTTCAATTCGTATTGTAATGTTTTGCATGCATAGTTCAGTATTTAGTTGAATATCGATCCGAACATCTTGTAATACATATTACATGATGTTCTTGTGATACGTTGTGCATTGAATAAAGAAAAAATAAATAATGCTAACGTAATCGAAACTTTCTTTAATTATACTATTCTGAATTTGGTCCTCGGGTACGCCGTATCCATTTCTCTATTTTATGCGACCTCGGTGGTTTGTGTGATAATTATGTTTGTTATAATTAATGTAATATCGGAAAGCTATAATGGATCTCGATAGTCAGTAGTTAATGTCGGAACATATCTAAATGTTTACAATTTCCTCGAATACATTTGTCAACGAGTGTGCATCTGTTGTTCTGCACTGTGAACTGTTTAATATCTGCATTTCTGAGCAGTTCAATATTTCAACATAAGGGCACTCGATGTATCTGCGATCTTCGAATGCGAGACGCGAATAGAAATAATCTCATGCGTTGTTACTTAACTTTATTAGTTCTTATTCGTCAGTGTGGAATAGGTGGAGTGGGTGAATCCTGACTAGGTCTTTCTGTTCTTTTGTTATGTTCTATTTTCTTTGAATGAATTGTATTGAGTATACCGCAACTTCTTTGAGTCTCCAAGGTAACTGAGTGCCGTATGGTATTTAAAGTGGTTTTTTTCTTTGACGAAACCTGATGCGCAAAAACCGCGTTGAACGATTACTTCGCCGAAGTCTTTAAAAGCGATGCGTTCCGGGCTCGTCGCATATACACCTTATAATTTGTAGACGTAGGTACTTTGTGATAAATATTAGTAATAAATGCAAATACATAACATTTTGTTGTTTTTACAAGTGTGTGGTTACATCCGTGCTGTGTAAGTATAAGTACTTGCACAGGCGCCGCGCGGCCTGTTCGCCGCAAGTTCAAGAACAGCCTCTTGCGTCCCCTCCCCCCTCTCTCGCCGTGCACTCTCCTCCCGCCGACGGTCTCGTCCGCCTCCTTCCTGTGTCTCGTGCATCCACCAGCTTCCGCTCTCCCTCGTTATGTTTAACGTAATCAATAGAGCTAAATAACGACCTGTTAATACATTTATCCTTGTTTACGTACTTATTAGATAGGTACTACGTATCGTACTTGTTTTTTTAAGTTTATAATTCAACGACTTTTTGAATATTTTCAAATGTTTGTTTGCGGGGTAAAATCGCTAGGTAGAAATACTTAATGGTAGTTCATCCTAAATGCCTAAAAGTGCCAAAAGCTGTAACATCTTTTTTTATAAATGAAGCTCATTGTTGGATTATGTCAACCGTCATCGTATTCTTGTGTACGCCATGAGTCGTCGTCGGCGAAACCCAGCATCAGACAGGCAGCGACTTGTCACAAACTCACAACGAATAGCCATAAAGCCGATATCCTGTTGCGTTAGCTAACGGTCCGAAAGCTGCCCTGAGATCACCGTCACTTATATTCATTACAACAATTTATATAAGGTTTCTAACAAAGTTTTCTGTTCATTTAATTAAGTACCTACCTAATAAAAATACTCGCAATTCGAATAAATTTTATACTGAAAATTGAGTAGGTACTCAGACAGGCACGTAGCATTTTAAACAAATTAGTTTGGTTTTGTATAAACGGTTTTTTCGGATTTCGCTGCTTACAACAAACTGAATTGTTAGGGAACAAATATCCAGTCTGATTTTAAATTTAAACCTAATCAGGTAGGCAAACATATCTACGAACTCCATAATTTTGTTATTTTTAGGTACATATTTGATAATATTTTTTCTAAGCTGCGCACCAGGTTTTCTAATTTGAAAATAAAATGTGTCACTTACCTAAACCAGACTTGATTTACAATTCAATATGTAAATAGGTCGTATTATATTCTATCACGCGCAATACGACTGTTATTATTTGTAAGCAGTTGCCAAACGCACGTGGTCCTATGGAGGACTGGAGGTAAATCATGGTACATTCATGATTTTTTTGGTAGAGTATAAAACAATGTGCAGGACATGTGAACATTGTAATGACGTGAAATCATTAAATGGTTAGTTTATAGAAAAATAAATGTAATAAATATAGTTTATACTACATTTAGCAGAAATACACCGGTCACAAATCTGTTTTTTCAAGTTTTTTTTTACCGATAGGTTGATTTTTCCTTTCTATCTATAAACATCGATATCTAGTTAGGCGGTACTACGAACAATCCGTAATCTCAACACCTGATCAGGACGTTGAATTCTTCCGTCTTTGACTTCACAAACTTTTCTTATTCGAATGGTTCCGTACGAAAAAATAGACTTTAATATTATACAATTACTGTGATATTGCCAAAGGAAATTTTCAGTGTCACATTGCAAAAAGTGACAAGATGACAACCATCACCATGAAAATACAAAGTGACAACAACAAGTCTTATTGCTCGCGGCCGCGCTCTCCAGATATTACGTCGCTTATTTTGTATTTTATTGTGGGCTTATAATAAGAGCTATGTACATATACTCTGCGTACGCGATACACACGAGGAAATACAATCACGTACCGTTGCATCACTTGCATCGTTCAAACAATTCTTTCAGTGATTGTTGTAAGCTATAAATACGTGGACAGTTATACTGTGCGGTGATTAAAACAATCATTTATCTTAAATATAAAATTGGTGTGAACTAAAGATCACAGTAGTGCATAAACTGTAAACATACATCTTACACCTACCAAACTGTATGAATCGTGTGATAGAAAAAATTGATACAAAATCTATTTCAGTTAGTAATGTTACACATTTGTTTTGATCTTAAATTAAACGATGTGATTGATGAGGCAATGTAGCACGAAAACTCGGCATAGTTATTTAACCAATTATGCAAAAGCATGCTAACAGACAAGAAGGACCAGAACAATACGTAGGTACAAAGATAATGCATGCTTCCAGCATATCTGCGACTTTGGGCCGCATGGGCACGCTATCAGACACGAAACACTACCCAGGAATATTACCACACATAACTCTTCTTCGTTGTAAAACAATGTGTTTTCAAATGGATAATCCTGATCACATAATGCTAGAAAAGAATAGAATTTATTTATAAAACAAAAAACTAAATATTTCAAGTATTTAGTAAGATTTTCAGTTGATGTTTGCATTGCAATTTATCATTCTTGAATCAAAACGGAAGATGGTAGGCAGTTATTCAAAAGAAAATAACGGTACTCTTTTATGTTGAGGATGCTGTCATCAATTACGTCGTAAAGCTGCGAAGGCATTGCCTCCTCACACACACGCTCTGTGCCTCCGACACGTCGGTGTATTGAAGAAATGTTTTAACGACATCCTTCGTTAAACTGTTAAACGATCATATCAAAATTAACAAGACCGTGACACTCTTATGAACCGTTACATGACTTCCAGTGAATCGGCATGCGGTGTATTAAAATATTTATACTTATATTAAAATCTAAAATAAAATAAACATTGTAAAGACGAACGATCGGCCGTTGACTCGACTCTTAGCGTTATATGTTTGTATGTTACACAATGTGTTTAATTTCTGTCTTTAGACTTTATGGAAACCCTTCGAATCTTTAATTTTGAATATCCATTGTTTTAAAACCGCGGTTCTTCTTACAGGTATGGGCGGCGAAGCATGCGCGTGCGCACCCGCGCCGCCGCGGCTGCTGCCCGAGCCGGAGCCCGACCATCTGTACGACCACCACTCCTCCGAGGAGGAACTAGAGGTACCACTACCACATACTACCACTCTGCATGATCACCACTCACTAGTAGAATGTCCCATACGTTAAATGTTAAGTCCAGGGATATTATTTGTTTAGCAAATTGATATCAACTATTTCGCATAAATTCGAATCACAACTATTATTCTTCGAAAGTCATTTAACACGGAATTGATGTTGGTATCTACCGTTTGTACCTAGTCTAATGTAACGTGGTGCTTCATCTGCTAAACAATTAAGTCCCCTGGCTGTACAATTTTTTCTGTTATTTATTCTGGAATATTAGAATCATAAATTGCATTGATACTTTCTAATATCCCAAAACAAATAGATATTCATTTACTTGTTATGATGTCAGCCGAGCGTTTATGTTCTATAAATGCTGGTATTTTCTCGTATTAATGTGTTCAACACAATACTAGAAAATACTATAGCAGTTTGGATGTAGATAGACGATTTACAAGAATAAATGATTGACACGAATATTCCAAGAAAATGTACTCAAATACACGTACCGTGAGAAAATATAGACTAAGGAGCCAAGTCACGAGCTAGCAACATTCAATACATTTTAATTTATTCGGAACGATTTAATAATTGTCCCCCAAATGTAGGTCTCACGCACAGCCTATAAATGTAATCTAGCTCGGAATTAATCTCAATAACCTTCCACTCCCACCGAACGAGATGAGCCTTGCAAGCTCTAGCCCGGACCGAATACTGTTCCACTTAATATCTATTAGGATTCAGGACGGAATATAACAGTACCTAGTTTTTCTGAACGTCTGTTTCAATACTATCACAGTCAGAATCAACGTGTTTATTGCGATCTAAGTGTACGATGTTGGTGCTGTGTTCAGTTGGTACTTATGACATAGCAGCGTGTGACGTTTATGGTTGGGCTAAAATACGCAATCGTTTTATAATGTAACGCATAAAGGCCAAAATATATGTCATGTATCAGATCTGCATTCGATCGGAAACACCTCACCGATTGGATCGATATCTTAGCGATGACCCGCCGTAAGCGCAGCGTAACAGATCCCAAAGTGAAGAGATGCCGTTATGGAGTTGATAAGTATGCGTTGCCTACTGCAAAATTAAATGTATGGAGTTTTATAGAAAGAATCCTGAACGGGAACAATATGTGTGCGTTGACCCATTGACTGAAGGCGTCTTACGCAATACCCGTAAAATGTTTGTTTTCGGTGATGGACAACGAAAACAAACTATTTCTCTCTATAATGTTATATAATATGAATAAAATATAGCAAAATGTAAGGCAGAATTGTAAGTAAGTAAAGTAAGGACAGTTTTACGCGAAGACAATAACATATTCAATTAGTCAAGATTCACAGTTTCTTAATAACAGCGTAACAGTTTGGAGTTGAGAATAGAATTGTCGAATAATCTAGATAAAACGTCAAACGAAAAGGAAAATTTAATCAACTTTGTTCATAACGAATTTGAAGTTGAGTTATTAAAATCTAAATAAAACTATCCTAGATCTTTTATAGCGTGAGATCAAAGTTATCTGCACAAAGAGCGAGATCTAGATTCAACGTTATTATTCGCTGTTTGATGTTAAAACACTTGAATGGTATAAATCTCGTACAGTGGAGGAAATCTTGGAACTACATTGACAGTTGACTACAGTTCTTTATTGAGACGTTGTATTGTAGTGGCAATGGACGTTGATGTACTCGTAGTCTCTGCTATAGTATAATACATATTGTGTATATACAGTGAGGGTGTTTGGTTGCGCCACAGGATTATTCAATAATAATGACATTACTGTGTGAAATTAACTACTCGTAGATACAACAGGGTGTTGCACTTGTATAACATACGGGCTGTAAAAAGACACATTGCATAACCCGTAACTACGCATACTGCACATAAAACTAATTGATATTGAAGCGGAGAATTTAAAGTTTAATAAAACAGTTAAAGTTTGTAAGTTTGTGAATCAAGACCTTCAAAATCTCTGTAACGAGATGGTATGTTCCAGAACAAGTCAATGAACACAATGATGAAAAGAACGTGTAACTTTCGGCTTCATAAAGTGTCTTTTTACACCCAATACAGCCTAAATATCATCAAATAAATAAATTGACACAAACTGACAGAATACTTCTCATGAACTGTCTAACAGTAAAATAGTCCTCTTAAGCTCCTAATAGAAGCTGTCTACCGTATGAGCGTATTAACTGCAAATCTCTGACAGCTGTAATTGAGTAATAATATTCAGTTAGCTAGCGGGTAGAGCAAGTCCGATTCGCTTTCGAGAATAGTTGATGTCGTAGTCCTAATTGGTCGACAGCGCGACTTTTAGATAATAGCCTTCATGCTCAGCTATTGCTGCTGCTAGCTGAGTGTCTCTTTAGCGTGCATCTATTGTGACGGCGCTATTCTGAGTAAAACGTAATTTTTGCTCCATGCTCCTTCATGCTCCTGGAGATGCTCAACGGCAAAATAAGGCTTGATCCTTCTTGATTGATCCTCCTTGATCCTTCTTGATTTCTTCTTGAGGCTTCTTGATCCTTCTGGCCTAAAATGAGCGACGAAAATCTTTTACTGATTCCAAATAACTAACGGTCTTATAATTGCGCACCAATTTAGGTTTCCGAGTTTAATTGATTACTTTTATGTTGGCAATTGGCCGCCAATAAAAAGCGGTTGGTTGCGCAATGGAGGCGGGTGACTCCGGCTGTATCTCACAGCGCCGATGTCCGGCACTTCGCATGCCGCATTAATTCGCAACGACACGCCGCAACTAAATTACAGCCGTAGACAACCTCTCCCCCGTCCTGCACCGCCCCTCTCACCCCCCCTGCATCCCCTCCGCACCCCGTAGTGGCCGTCACGGGGCCTATTAGGCAGACACTTGACGTATAGGTACCTCAATATTTTCGACCATGGAGGCAGGTACGGTATTAGGCGGGTCGGCGTTTTTGGAGAAAATAATGACATATACCTCATCGAAAGGGCAAAGGACTCATTCTTAGAATAGAAATAGGTGGCACGATCAGTTCATAAAATTAGAACATAATTTGATAACCTAATGTTCATAAAATTGCGGTCCGTATTGTGTCAGACGCCGTCACTTTAAATTAGACAAGTGAAGCTGCATCGCGTGCTGAGGATCTTAGTTAATAATTCCGCGACAGATAATACATAGGAGCGATGCAGTTATATTACGTGAAGAGATTAAAAAGTTAGGAGAGCAGGTGAACGCCCTCCGGCGAGGCGAGCGAGCGAAAATTGGCGCGAGCAAAAAAACTGCCGACCTCATCTACCTAGCGTCATACGTTCTACTAATTCGAATGTTTTTACTGCACTTTTTGTACACGTACAAATTATGTAATTTGCTACCATCTGACTCGTGCATTGTGGATCTGCATTCCCATTTTTTTGGAGGTTAATTAAGTTGTTTTTAAGTTTCAAAGATCATCACCACGTGTAAGCCAAGGTAGTTTTTACTTCGCGACTAACTTGACGATATTCTAATAAGCAGTAGGCGTGAAACCAATGCACAGAATAGCCTACTGGTGCGCGTGCTGTATAGGGCGGCTATCGTTTTCCATTGTTGCTGAAGAGTCTCTGTAGCTACACTGTGCCCGTTTATCTGCTTCGCGAAATAATGGAACCATCAACTTGTCCCCCACTAAGTTCTGCAGCGCATTTCTATACGAGCTGCGGCTGTTCATTGGACGAAGACCTCGACGCAACGTCACTGTATTGTGTTCAGTCTTAGTTAGGACTGCTCCGAGCACTGCACAGACAACCGTCAGTTTTGCAGCAAAACTGCAAGTGTAGTCGGTGTGCGTGGACAATTAAATAGCGGCGATGCGACCAGCCTCTAATTAGACCGCGTACCAGATTTACCGCTCCGGTGGTTCGTAAACAAATTAGGTTATCAAGTCGATACAATTATTTTCAATTATAACACGTATGTGGAGCGCGCGAAATTGTGGATCGATACGAGTGGCGGCTGCCATTTTTTCGTAGCGAGCTGCCGAGCTGCACACGCGCGTCTTCAGTTGACGCTCGGCTCTTTTTTTTTCAGTAACAAGACAAAACAATCCGTGAGTTTTTATTCATTTTTTCTCGTCTGCCGTCTGCATAACATTTGTTTATCTTGCGCTTGGCTTGAAATTAGAAATTCTATTGTCTCCGCACTTTTTTAATTGCAAAAAGGAAACGGAAATGGCTTTCTAAATAAAGAAAAACGTCGTGTGATAATATTAAATGCGTAAAGCCATTCCTGCATTGTTTGCTCTCGCAAAGTATTCAGCGTGGCCGTGCAAAGGAGGGGCTTATTAGCGTCACACGGAGCGGCGGCAGACGGGACGGGATCCTCTTGTTCAAATTATTGTGCAACGTGATGTTGTTGCCGTTCGAACACTTTAATGACTCGGAAAATCCTACTCCGCTTTGAAACTAATTCTTATATGCTTGTGCATAAGTGCTCAAGGCACTCAGAACGGTTTCATATCTACTAACATACTTCTACTAATGTTTAAGTAGACTTAGGATAGTGACGCTAATACAATTGTAACTTCACTCGTGCAGTTTTCCGTTGCTTTTAATAAATTTAATGTTTACCAACACAGACGATATGTTAAATACTATTTAAAGAGATCATTTATTTTTCTATTGATGATCTCTTTAAACAGGGTTTCCTCTCTCCTTCCCTTTTGCTGTGCCCTACAAGGTCCATAATGATCTCAATTAAATAATTTACCACCTGAGCAATACTGAGCATACATATGGAAAAGCAATAAAGATATTGAGTATTTCACCTCTCCTTAAGTTTGCACATAAGTCAACTCGATGGAGTTTCGGTGCGGGAACAGAACTGATGGTGCCTATGGTAGTGGTAAAATTAGCTTAACCGAGCGCCCTCTTTGTGGTGAGGCGAGGTGTGAAGACGAGGCAGTAGCCGGTCCTATGTACGTATAACAACCTGCTCCACACCTCACTTTGCCAGCACCATCGACTTTGTAATACGTGCCTACTCTAAATATTAAATAAGCAGTTGTAGGTTTTCGTGCCGTCCGGCCTGCCAGGAGAAAAATTCCAGTTTGAGAGATATTTGTATAAAATAAAAGGAACAAGAGTTTGTAGGGCATCCCGGTCGGTGTTACACGTCGCGACCCTCGACGAGCAGAAGGAACAAGAACTGAAACGTTGGTTCAAATTAGAAATTGAATGTTAAAGGGTCACATTTATTTCTATAACTTTGCGACTTGTAACTTTCGTGAATGAATGCGTTTAATTTTTACATTTTGTGGGCTTTAAAGGGTTCTTTTGTAATGAACCCTCGCGTAAGCTTTACTTTACGATATTTGTTTCAATTATTTTTTTTTTATTTTAAACTGTGGCTGCTGATAAGACCCAAAAGAAGGTAAAGGTGTATCCAACGCCGGAAATATCGACCGTTGGACGTGTTCATAATTGCGGTTCATTTCTCGTCTCGCTAGCCAACAGTCATTGCACGGGCCGCACAAAGGCGGCGCGGTTTTTTCGCCGGGAGTCCGGGAGCCATCAATAATAAACGAGCGGCCAGCTTCGCCGCGGACGGCGGAACTTTTGCACTGTAGCTAACAGTACTCGGCGCGGCTTCTGAACGCGTTTCTAATTACACGCTGAAATATTCAACGCCCGCCGTCGCGTACTTCTCAGATGAGAGTGTAGCTCTTATGCTCTTTCTTTCCATTCTTGGTCCTTTTGGACACGCTGTCACTAGACGTCTAGTTCCTATACGTACGTAGGCATCATGTCGGGATGCACATACGACTGCGCGAGTACCAGTGGTACCAGTCTATTGACGCCTCGTGTTTTCGGTTCTAATTCTTTTGTGCGTGATAACATTTGTGTACACGCATTGCACATAATGTGTAAGCGTCTCATAAAAAATAAACTGTAATTAATGTATCCCACATTAATGCGCGACACTAACCATAGTCGTACTCCGCGTGCATCTTAGATAGTTTTGGTCTTCAAGCTCGTCCAAAGTGCCGTGACTTGTGCTGTACGATCCTATAGGGCACGAGTTAGATGATAGTGTTGCCATTACCTCGGCCGACATCTAATGTTCATCGAATGTGTGATGCATACGCATAACGTTGGAGAGCGGTGAGTGACGTGTGTGGGTGCGGCGTGCAGGTGATCAACGGAGCCCCGCGCGCGGGCGCCGCGAGCGCGGGCGCGGGCCCGGCCGGCGCGGCGAGCGCGGGCGCGGCCGAGTCGCGGCGGCGCGGCGCGTCCTCGCCGCCGCCCGCGCAGCCCGAGAAGCGCAAGTGGCCCGCGCAACCCTACCTCGACAACGACGAGCTCACGCCCCGGCCCGCCTCCTCCGACGACGACGACACCAAGGTAAGCCATACTAACACTACATCTGCATTAGAGCATCTGCATCCCCAGTGTGATGTGTGCGATAATATGTTCATAAGCTGTTCTGGATAGTATGTTATTTAATGTTTATTTGAACTATCACAAGACCACAGAGTTTTCTGTGGTCGTAGGTAGGTAGGTTAGGTTCAATAATGCAATGTCTTGAAACGATACCGTAACGGTTCTCCTTCAAAGGGTGAATAGTCATGATCAAATCTGTATCTTCGGGTCGGGCGTGTTACAGGTGGAGACTCCGGTGAGATTCCGCACGTCGCCGCCGCTGGAGGCGCTGAAGCCGCGCCGCGCGGGTGTGTGCTCGTGCGCGGGCGCGCGGGCGGGCGGCGCGCGCGGGTCGCCGGGCGGGTCCGGCGGGTCGGGCGGGTCGGCGGAGCGCGCGCCGCTGTCCCCGCGGCGCCGGCGCATGCCGCTGCCCCCCCCGCGGCGTCACCGCCCCGCACTTGATTTTGATAAGATGCAGCAGGTATGCGCAAAATCCGACCATTCATACAGCTTTACCGGATATTCCCCTACTTCAACCTGTCAGTGCGACCTGCTGTCACTACTGCATGACAGTAGTCTAAAGAAATTAAGAACTGCTCGGCAGCAAGCGTCTCTCCCTCATGATGTAATACGTACGCGAAAATCTACTACGAAAACAGAGTATCGTAGTATGTGTGTCATAATGGGGCTTACCTCGCCGCTCTGGGTCACCGGCGGCGTCGCGGGCATACTAATGCGCCGCCCGGGAGGACACCCGAATTATCGACTCTTGGCCCTAATACTACATACTACCGACTGTATGCCACTGATAGATGTAAAAATGGTTGGGAATCACTAAGTTACGGTTCTCTAAGCTATTTTTACGTAGGTGCAAAAGTAACTGTCTGCCTTTTCTTATCACGGCTAAACCACTGAGCTGATCATAATTTACAAAGAGGTAGTTCAGGATCTGAAAAAAAGGACAGGTTACTTTTTATTTAATCCACGACTTCGTCTTGTTAACCGACATTCACGCTAAAGAAAACATGTGCAAAAGTTAAAAAAATAAATAATGTAATTGATGCCTAAAAATTTTATATTAAAATATAACGATTATCCGAAAGAGAAAAACAACAGTAGTCGACGGCCACTCGCCACTTTCCTAGCCGTTTACGCGTATTATCGGTCTGGTAAACTAAACTGCTCACGCATCTGACGCATCCAAAATAGAAATCTTATATCGAGCACTGCTCCCAAATTCGCCAAAACGCTACCTTGACTAATTCCGAACGCAAATGTGAGATGAAGCCAATAGCTGATAGTTATCGTTTAGTCACAGCTCGACGCTGATGGTTAGTTCTGCTCGAAAAACTGGTAGTGAACGGTTAACAGTAGTTCCAGATTGTTTTTGTCATGGTTACCGTGAGTAGTGAGTGGCCGCGGGAGGCTGGCGGCCTGGCGCGGCAGCCCATTTGAATAAACCTATGAATAATTTTAAAACTATAACTGGATGGCGGATTGTTTGAGTTTGTTTAGATTTGTATTTCTACGATTTTGATGAACATCAGGTTTTTTTTTCAGTTTTTTCTCGGTATTATTAGATACAAACGTGTTACAACTGTTACAAGTCTTGGTTCCTGTTCCCGGGATTACACTTATTCCAGTTAATTTGTGTTAGGCGAGAACTTCTTGGAATTTACTCTACCATGATGCTTAATATGCAGCTTCTCATGCAGGCTATTGTAGCTGTAGCGTGATTATCAGCGTTGGAGTAAATACCACGCTACGGCTACAGTTCAATGCACCTTTGTCACTGTACTGACGACTGCCGGTTGTCAGTCCTTACGATTGTCAACAAATCGCTACCCGCAGCCACAACGCCTACACCCAAAGTAAAGGATTTAAGTACGTAATAGTACAATGAAATTTAAGCAATTCTTTTCCCGATCTGAATATAACAACTTCCTACATTCTGCCAGCCATTAAAAAGATGTTAGGCCAGTTCCTCCCAGACGAGTTACTGATGCGATGGAAAATAATCAACATCATCGGTCTTGATCCTTTAATATCAACCTAGGTAAAGTTATTTTATACCTAGCTATGTAAATATTTCACAAAGAAGACCTTTAAAAGAAAAGTATAATTTTTTAGTACAAAGTAAACGTATACAAGAGAATCTCCTGAGCATTTTTCTACAGTTATTTAATAAAGCCGAGAGTGGCTTAAAGAGGAAATAAAATAACGTCGTTCGCTAAGTAAGAGTAATGAGTTAACTTCAAGTCTTATTAACTTGTAAGCTTGATTACAGCTAATTCTATTAGTCGCATATTAAAATTAACTGTTCGAAATATTCTCGCTAGGAGGGTGCTTGCGAAATTCTTCAATTTTATTTAAAAAGCAGTTCGTTTGGGCCAGAAATAGTACAATACAAGCATAGTAACAACCTGGTCTGTTTGGGTGAAGTGAACTAAAGGGGAGACCGTCCGATCCCAACCCGGGACTCACTTCATCTAAATTCGCCGAGGGAGATTTTTACAGAATATCACTGCTGATATTTTTCTGTAATAATGTAAATGACAAGACATTAGGCTGCCGATGCCTACAACATGTCTCTATGGCCCTTTACAGGAAAACAGTCGAAGACCTCGTATTGTGCACAGCACAATAATACACGACGTTGGCAGCATACGCGTATTTATTAATGCGCTTTATGTGACATAGTTGTACGGTATCAATTATAGAGGTAATTAGCGGCTGCACAACGTTGTGTGCTCAATGCTCACGCGGATAACTAGCTGTATTATTATTAGAATGAACATATTGCGCCGACCCCACGTAACATGGGACCGGGGGACAGAAATGGTGGATAATTAGAGTAAAAACCTAGGATGCACCCACCGGCAGCCACGTGGCGTTATGTACCACTAACTTTACTATTCATAACTATGTCAACGTGGCACCTAGCAGTATTAAAAAGAACTCCCATAAAGTCATAATGTTAATGTCATTCGATCTTTATGTTTAGCATCATATTATTATAGTTAAAAATTATATTCATAAGCAATAATATGATATATAAGCTTTATTTAATAAGACATAAGAATGACTACACGCATTTCAAATTGGTATTTGTATTTAGTATACCTTGGTGTACTTTTATAAATACACTAGCTATTGCCCGCGACTTCGTCCGCGCAAAATTAAAATAAAATATAGCCTATGTTTCTCGCAGATAACGTAGCTTTCCAATGGTGAAAGAATTTTTAAAATCGGTCCAGTAGTTTTTGAGTTTATCCATTACAAACAAACATACAAAAATATATTTTTTTTCCTCTTTATAATATTAGTGTAGATAAACAGTATAAATAGAACAAAGTTTGTCCAGCCAGTTCTTCAAACCTGTACAATGAATTTTCATACGGTTTTCACTATCAATTACAGATTTTTTAACTTGGATATAACACAGAAACCTGGATGTTATGAAATATCGCCACATCGGTAGCTCGTACCCTTGCAACGCAACGGGCAGTCGCGAGTATTAAATAAAAATAGGCTTGATTTTGTACAAATTGATGAAAAATCAAAACATAGATTTTCTATGAAGTTCCTAGCAAAAAGTGGGACAAGGCAGTTATGATGGTATATTCTTACAGATCAAGCAATATTGATTTTTACTTTTTTAATTGATAGGTTTTAATGACTTTCATAATGAAAGTTAAAGAGTATTAAACACTTTCATTAAAGTATTATATTCCGGACTATCACAATAGTCTAGGCTTGATGAATGTCAGAACTAGTATTCATAGCTTCGTCATCCATAATGGATTAGATTCCTAATGTTTATTCCCTATCACCACAATGACAAGTAATGACAACCTTTTAAGAATGACACCCACGTGTTATTGTGCTTATACAACGCAGTCTAGAGCTTAATCTCATACGGAAAACGATCATAAAATATTGTTTTCCAGACAATAATCCCGCCATGAGATGCACCTCCATCGTTGTGAAGTTTATTGTAGACGATAGCGTAGTGATTCGTCTCCGCGGCACATGGCGACGCATAATGAACGCACATGTGGAGGCGCGCGTTCCCACGCTCGCCTCGCCGTGTGCACCCGACGAGGATATCTGACGCTGTGAGGTGGCGACGAATATTGTCAAATATAATAATGACTAAGGAGATAGGAGAAACTGTTAGCAAATGTTTCATTTCTCAATTTTCTCCCATGTCAGGTCAAAAGCATCCCGAAGCTCAAGATACAGTTAAACGGAAAGCGGGTGCCTTCTACTTAACTATACATATCTAGAACTCCTAAGCACCATTCTTAATTAAAGTAGTCTAGTCCAGCTCGTCTCGCCATCTTTCTCCCCATGGTCAAATTATAACCTTGTAATTTAATTTTCTCTAAAAGGTAATTTATACAATTACGATACCATATACAATTTCTTATTCTTATAATGTGTTTTTTCAGTCGTTTTAATTCTTCTCATTGAAACTACCCTTTTTCTTGTCTAATTCGTTGTTATGTTCGTGTGAGAAATGTTCAAACGTTGCTCTATGTGCCAATATCTGTGCTTAAGATAAAGGCCGTTTTATTATACGATTGATTGGTTTATTTAGTTACCTAGTCAAATTTAAATTCACAACGATCGATCGCCGGTCGCCTCATCCAAGGCCGGGCTACAGTAGCTATTGATTTGCATGGCGGGGTTAGATTGACTTGGCGTCGGGACATCCTTAGGTTCTGTCTGTTCTTCAATTTTTGTGACGAATTTCGCAGAATAATGTACCTATGTTTAATTCCGGATATCTGCACAACATGACTTCGTGGAATATTGTGTAATCCACGTTCTTAAGATTAGTGCTCTGAATAGGTTCTTTTGAAAATATCCAGCTTCAATTGTGTGGCGTTTTTATTAATCGATACCTTTTTATAATTGACTGTGATGTTCAATAGCAAATATTTACCTGTCATGGTGTCACCGTACCTACGATAATCAGAACATTTCCTCCTCCGATGTGGCGTTATCAGGCCATGTGCCTTACATAAGCTCGCTACATGCAGCTAGGCTCGCGGTTGCACCTTTGGTGATACGCTATCAGGCCTTTATCGGGCAGCGGGTCATTGACCCCGTGCATGCGGGCGCTTGCATCTGTAGCCCGTTGCCTACAGCACACAGATATCGGACAGATGTTTGTTATAATTATCATGTGTTCGCTGATGGCCGATATTATTACAATAGACAATAACAGCATCATATTTTATACACTAATTGTCAAAATTGAAAATTAAATGACGATAAACTATAATTCCTTTATCTGATCGTTAATCAAATGCAATGAATACTTATTTATGGATGCCTATTTCAACGGCTCTGCTGGGTGACAGAATGTATGTTTCTTTTTCAACCGACTTCAAAAAGGAGGAGGTTCTCAATTCGACGCGTATGTTTTTTTTTGTATATTTGTTCTACGATTACTCCGCCAATTATGAATCGATTTGGATAATTCTTTTTTTGTTTGAAAGAGTATAGTCCCGAATAGGTCCCATAGGAATATTGTCATGATCTGATGATGAACTTTGGAGATATGGAACGGAACTCCTTATAAAATCACAGCAGAACCGCCGTAACAAGAAAAATTGCTTTGTTCATACGTGTAGTCGATGACTGACTAAAGGAAGTGGGGAGGGGGTACGTCAACCCCCCTCCTACCACTTTCCAAAATTAAATATATCGTGTGAGGTATTGTTTGAAAGGGCTTTATGTAAGGATTTCAAACATTAACACACAAGCACTAAAAAGTAAAAAATAAAAAGCTTTTTTACAAAAAAAGATCACCGCCTTCAAAAACCACAAAATAAAAAAATACTTTAGCTTGGAAGTCGGTGGCAATACTTACATAACAAGAAACAAAACCAAAGCCGCCGACTTTCAAGCTAAAGTAATTTTTTATTTTGTGGTTTTTGAAGGCGGTGATCTTTTTTTGTAAAAAAGCTTTTTTTTATATTATTACTGAGTAGCGCGCCCGGGCCTGCTTCTTAGAAGTGCCAAAACATCATCAACATGTCAAAACATCGCGATTTTTTTGCTACTTGTATTATCTTACTTAAATATTAATACATCATACATGATAAACCTCTCAAGTGACGGTGAACACCGTATAGAATCCTTTGTGTACTCTCAGAAGAGCTAAGCGGCTAACAGGCAGACATGGAAATTGACTTTGTTTTATTATACTATTTATAGCTAGATTAGGAAAGAAAATATGAGTACATTAAGTCAAAATGAGAGTACTCATTTTGACTTAATGTACTCTTATTTTGCCGAATCATTAAGTATGCAAAATTATATCATCCGTTTAAGATTGTAGCAGATGAATTAGGTATGTCGTACAATATATTAGGTACAGCAGCGAAATCGATAGCTCTTGACCGTCAAGTGTTCCGCATCAAACCACATTCGGGATATGATTACATATTGATTCAAGGCGTGCCAAATTATAATTGAACATTGATTTAATTACACTACACACTTGCTCCTTTATATAAGCAACAAAATAGTCAAATGTCTAATCTGAGTTTTGAAACTCGTGTGTTGCTGTGAAAATAAGAATAATATATTAGGTTTTGGGCCTTGCCTACTGCCGCTCAATGTGGACATAAACAGGTACTCACTTACTGAACCAATCATGCGCATCCGGAATAAATCGGCTCTTTTGAGGCTTATGCCACCCAAAATACCGGTCCTAAACTGTTGTTTTTAATTTGTACAAATTACAAACGTTTCTAAATAAATATATGATGAGGTACATTGTCGTACGCCACGTTATGTGGTGTGTGGGGCCGAGCTCGGCTCATTGAGTGTCTCCGTTGGTCGCATCAATGAACGACATTCCTTGCGCGCGCAGACCGGCTAAACACGGCCGCCCCCTATATGGCAAGACGTGGAATGAAAACTCGACGCATTACACTTTTTATCGGGCAGCGTACCAAGTAATAAGAAGTGTTGCGATTCAAACGTGTGGTTCTTGTGCGGAGAGATCGTTTCATGGGACTCGCTCGCGCCGTATACGGGAGGGCTCGCGGCTGCAAGCGTCGGATTCGAAAGCATTCGAGACTTTGATCGAGCGTATTAGAAAAGAAATTAATTTGTTCCAAAAACTTAATATGACTTGAAGGTACGCAGTGTCGTTCGAAGTCGATGAAGAATAATACGGAAAAAAAAATTAAGAAAAATAAATAAAATAATTTACGTTGAGTCCTACCTATCATTGGTCAGACGTCAGATTGTAAGTGGAGCGAAGATTACGACGGCATTTAGTTAGATATGGGCAAGATTGTCATTAGATGTAGGATGTCCTATCCGGCCCGGGTGCCCGCTCTACTCAGAGCAACAGTTGACTGCGGTAGTAATAAAGTGCGGGTGAAGTTCTAACAGACTTCTTCCTTTTATCCTACTGGGCGACAGAAGGGTTATGTTTTTCACGCATATCTTTGTGTTGTATGTGAATTTCTTTAATGCTAGGTGGATTTTGATCAATGCGATGTCTATTTAATTGAAGTATTTAATACCTGCGCGATCATTATAGGTTAGGTTTTGTTTTTATATTTAATTAAAATCGTTATCACTGAAATACGCCTTTTACTACTTTTATCGAACTGAGAACCTGCTCCTTTTTTGAAGTCGGTTTATAAAGAATTCCTAATTCGAAATTTAAATAAATTATTCAAAGGCTGCTTTTCGTACTGTTATGTTCTAAAAAAATGTAGTGTAATTATTAGTCTCTATTCTATAAATTACTTATTTGGGTTAAAATAACAGTACTTAGTTATTTTATCAAAACTTACACAGGGTTCGAATCGCAATCGTTTTAATTAAATATGTGTCCATACTTGTCACGGCCGTCGATAGATGGCGTTAGCGTCGCGTTTGATCGCGCTACAGTTCCGTTTCTCAGAACACATGGACTTACTGTGCTATGTCCGTGTGTCCTGTCCCCGGCGAGTAGCACGGCATGGTGTGCTTGCAGCTGAAGGTGGGCGGCGGCGGCGTGCGCTCGTGGCGCGCGGTGGGCGGCGCGCACGGCGGCGAGCTGTCCGTGTTCTGCTGGTGAGGCGCCTGCAGGTCAGTAGCCCTTCGTCCCCACACCAGCTCTATGCTGTCCTAGACGGCCATCAGTAAGCCTAGCACTAATGTTTTGACGAATGGTCATTAAGAAATACTATTTTTTTATGGATCATGTCGGGGTATCATTGTGATAAGTATAAATATTTCATCAAAGTTTAATGTATCATTGAGACATCTTTTTAATGAAAGGAAATTAATATTTTCAGCTATCAAAGTATTATTATTTATAAATTCTATCGCAACGCGACATGATCCTCTATGTTCTGCTTTTTGTGACTGTAACTACATAGTATGGTACATACAGTACAAATAAAATTGTTTGATGTAAATGTTTCTCACTTGCAGAGTGTCGGCGGGATGCCGCACACACCGCAGCGTGCGGCCGCGACCACCAGCGCGCCTCTGAAACCCGCGAACCGCGCCTTAAACCCGCGACCCGCGCCCGAGACCTGCGACCACGTCACCCGCGACCCGCGCCCGCCACACGTACTTACGTCCTGCTCGCGTTTCGTGTCCCGCGACCCGCGCCCTCAACTATTCTATGTGTTAGTATAACTGTCTGTAATCTATTCCCGTTAGCGCAATAAGAACATTTAAAATTCCCTTTGTATTGTATCGATACCGCATACTAGTGTCCGAGCGCGGCGCGGCTGTGACGTCACGTGCACCAGGACCGTCGGTCCCCCTGACCTGTCCTGCACGAGCCGTTCGTATCAAACTCGCCGGCGTTGCCCAGGCCTGTCCGGCCCGTCCGGCACGTCGGTCCGGTGCACTACGGCACACGGCTGGGCGACGTCCGACATCCAGTTCCTTTGTAAATTGCACTCTAATAATGATCAAAGTACAAACTTACGATACTAGAGGAGCCGAGCACACTCGGCCCTCCCGGCGACGCAAGCCGACAGTTTTTCGAAGAATTTACTCGTTTTGAATAATGTGTTTTTATCCATCAGTTTGATACTCGACTAGATTGTCAGAACGCGGGATTTTTAATAAATATTTAGTTAATGATGTCAACGAAACTACAAGTTTATACGAGGCCATCGCTAGGGTAACGCTGTGCCCAAAATTACTTTAATTTGTCTATTGTGATAAAATGGTATTGTAATGATATTTCAATGGACTGAAATCGAGCGGCGCGGCGCCGTCCGCTCGCTCGTCGCGTGCGTCTACTGACGAGCGCTGAGCACGCGCTGAGCAAGCGCTGTCGAGCGCTCGGTGCTCAGCGCTCAACGGTGAGCAGTGGGCGGCGACGCGTAGGCTTGGGTATTAGAGGTGTGAAATTCGATAATCGCCTCGAGTTTTTGATCTCGAATTGCGACTGACACGCCGACCGCGCGTGAGACCCGCACGTGACGTCACGCGCGGGTCTCACTCGCGGTCACGCTACAAAACGTGATTCCTTCATAGATTAACGTTTATATTTTACCAGTTTAAAATGTCAATTGCTATGAAGACGAGCGCGCGGCCTCGCAGTAGCCGGCGAGCGCCGCACGCGCCTCGTCGTTCGTACAAGTTTGTCGGTTGTACTCTAGTTGTATACTTATGTTAGTAGTTTTTAGCGGGGCTAAAACATTCTGTTACTTGTATTGTGTTATAAAACGAAAACGAAAAAAAATGAAACATAATAAAGTTAATGTGGTGCGAGTGGAGTCAGTGAGTTTAACGATAAAGACATTTAACAAATTTTCAAATTAATATGATAAAAAGTACTAAGACTTTTTTAAAAATCGCTTGGATAAAGATATTGTATGTACATAGTGTTAAGTGACGTAGCGTAAGTGCAGACTTAGATGTAGTAGGTATAACAAATTGTACGGCGGCGCCGGCCTGGCGGCGTCGCCCATCTATTGTTAACTTTCTTTTTTAATTGTGTTATTTTTTATTTCTGCTATAGTTTCGTTACTGACAGTTCATTGTTATCGATCGCGACGCCTGCGAGCCCGCGGCTCCGCTCGGGCCGCATCGAATGTCGATCTCGGATGTTTGCGAATTTTCATGACTATGAAGCCTCACTAGATATCAATAATATAAATACATTCGATAACGCCACTCGACATACAATTTACATGATTATTATCAAGTTTAATTGGTAGAAATGAATATTTTTAAATTCATTTCAGTGTAGTGTCACACCACTTGTATAGCTTGCGCGAGAACTGACACAAGCCTAATGTAGCACCTCGGGACCTGATCCTGGAGCCGTTCTCACCGCTTCCCGGCTAGTGGCATAGCAGTCATATTGTGAATAAAGGACATTTTTGTATGGGTTTTGTAGGGGATATATAGCTTATGACTAGCCCGGTAGACGTGACAAGAGCTCTAACCTCGCACAACTATGAAACATGAAATTACAGATTTTTATTTACTCTCCATTCGATTTTGATAATGCAACAGTAAAGACAAAACTTGCGATTTCATGGTTTTTGTAGTTATTTTTATATTGGACATTTTTAATATGTCTGTTACAAAGTAGCATTGTAATGAGCAGTAGAGTTGTATCGCTGGAATCAGTCGCCGAGTGTACGCGCGGATATAAAGTGTGTGGCACACGAGCGGGGCTTGCGGTCCACTTGTTTGCAACAATCAGTGGTGATATTTTACAAAATAATTTATATTATGTTTTTATATATTAACAAGCGTAATAAAGAGTGAGCAAAAGCACATCTTATACCAATGTTTCATTATTCCCTTGCGTTTGTGACTGCAGCGTACGGTCCGCAACGAAAGATCGTTAACACTGCTTTACATAACATCTCAATCGACACAAAATTATTTCGTACCTATTCAGTTGATAATATGTATATAGTTTAATATCCATTAATTGTTGAACTTTGTTTTTTTTAAAGTAAAGTGCTAACAGACTTTCGTCGCTGACTGTACATATCACTTAGAATCGATCGGCTTCCTCGGCCTGAAAATGGCTCATAAAAATAATGGTATGGGTATCATCACATCTGTGAGCTATCCCTAATGAATAGAAAAGAGATTTGTGTGGCCATGGATGGGGCCTCTTGCTTAGATCACTGGTTGCTCTCAACCGAAAAGTAACAAGTACTCCGCCAGCCGAGATACCTAGGCTTAACCCAGAGTGGACTTGCTCAAAAAGGTAATTATGATATGATGTAGTTAAATAAAGAAAGTGCTTATTGACACAGACCATGTGCACACAAATAAGGCAATAAAAATAACAAAATATTATGTTAAAGAACATTATTGTGTGCCGCCGCGTCAAACAGACCTCACAATGCCAAAATAGATATAATAGGTATTAATGTAAAAAAAAATCTAACGACATCAAGCATTATTGTTCACTTTAACAAACCTTCTTGAAAAGCTAGCAAAGTCATTCACATCCACTTGTGGATTTTTCGTCTGTAAACTCTGTCAAAGGTCAATAGTCAAATTAACTGTCAAATACTTTTACTGGAAACATCAGGTTATACAATGGATTCTCTAATAGTATTGCGGAAACCTCTGAGGAAGTCCCTATTGGCGCCAACATTCATAATACCGAAGAAATCAAAAAAGGCGCTGACTAAAGTGGATCCTATCCCTTCCGATCCCAACTCGGCTCAGGGCTCGAGTGAGCGTCCGATATCGTTTGTGAAGCTTTACAAGGAGCTGTGCGTGGAGAACACGCGGCGCGCGACGCCCCGCGTGCACGTGCGCGACACGCCGCGCGCGCGCGCCAACTCGCTGGCCACGCGCTCGCCCTCCCACACGTCGCTGCTCACGCAGTACCGCGGGAGCTGCGGCGCGGGCGCCGGCTGCGAGCGACTGATCAGCGACTCCATGCCGCCCGTCACGGCTCGAGCTGAACTATTAATGGAGTTGGATTACGGGAATAGTTCCATAGGTTCCGAATTTTACTAACGTGGGTCCATGATGTTTTTTTTTTAATATTTTGATATTAGTTCAATTATTAAATACACAAGTCGATACTAATAAAGGAAAAGTAGAACATAACGAAATCAACATAGAAAATACTGTAGTGCTGTTGTAAGTATTGCGTGCTTGAAGCCATGAGCTTTTAGCAGTCTATAATCGTTTGTTTTAATATAATTTCCAAGAAATTTGACCTACTTCATAAATTATACGTCCTACTTACAAATAAAATAACATAAACTGTGATATATCGATTTATTTATTGAAATCAATAATATTGTAAATGCAATAAATTATGAGTAAGTAATGCAATGCTGTTCCGTAGTGGCCAAAACCTAATCGTTCTTAAAAATGTGGGATGGATACAACCAACCCAATATTAGAATTAAAAATGCACACGGAATAAGTTATATTGCAGTCAAAAGTTAAAACATTGATTTGTACCATTGTTGACATATATGTTATCCAAAAATAAAGATTTCAATCTTTCTTGCTTACCTATAATTTGTCTACAATATTATTATAGAAACATATTACTAGTTTCTCATCTACAATGGGCTACACCTACACTGAACGAATTCACATTAATGTTACAAGCAAGAATTAAAATTTCAAATTGAACTCATCACAACATATTATTACACTTATAACATACGAGCTGTAATAACATCATTTATACCTAAAACACATTCAAACTTACAGCAAATCAGTCCATTTCAATCTACTTACACTATGGCTATTTCTCTTTTACAGTAACATTAAAATATTTCAGTAATGTCCTACATTTCTTACTAGACTTAGGAGTTCTCTCCGACACGGAAGATCTCCGCGTTGGGATGTTTTCTTTGGGGCTGAGAGGCGCCGCGACGGGCAGCTTGTCCGACACGTCGGGACACTTCCCCTTCCGCTCGCGCACCATGAGAGTGAGCCAGTCGGTGGGCGCGTGCTTCTTCTTCACAGGCGACATGAGCCGCAAGTGAGGGGCCTCTCCATCTAACACGAAGTTCGGCAAGTTCTTCGTCGGCGTGGTGAACGTTATGATTCTCATCTTGCTCGGCGACACCCGAACCGGCGACCGATTGTGTGAAGTAGTCGGAGACAGCGGCTTCATGCTCCTCGGCGACAACATTTTGCAGTGCTTACTCTCATACTTCTTAGTGGGCGTCATGAACGAGGAGCCCGCGGTCGGCATGTAGCACCAGTCGGTGGATGCTTCCATTTGACAAGTCCTAGGCGGGCTTTCTTCAAGACAGTCTCCGTGACGTTTTATTCCTGCTGGTAAAAGCTTTGGTTCATTTTCTTCAGGTAGAGTGTCTAATTTCAGTCTTTTTATAGATATTTCAGCTTCTTCCGTGTCTTTAGAAGCGTTCATCAGATCTGTGAGGCATCGTTTTGTTTTCCTAATAGAAGCGCTGCCCTGCTCGCGCATGCGCTTGGCCCCGTAGGAGCCCGGCGTGCTCACCAGCTTGCGCTTCAGCGAGTTGGGAGTCTTGTCCAGCGCGCCCCACTGCGGCAGGCTCGCCACGTCGGCGCGCGGCACGGGCTCGGCGCGGCCGCGCGGCTCGTGTGGCTCGCGCGGCTCGCGCGGCTCGGGTGGCTCGCGCAGCTCGCGCCCGATCCTCCAGATCTTGTGGCGCGCGTCGTCGCTGCAGGTGACGAGCATGTCGGCGCGCGAGCACCACGCGGCGCAGGTGACCTCGGCCCAGTGGCCGGCGAGGCGGACGACGGGCGCGGAGCTCTTGACGTTCCACACGTACGCGTTCTTGTCGCTGCTGCCGCTGACGAGGTACATGCTGTCGGGGCTGAGGCACGTCTTGATGTAGAACGTGCTGTTCTCGTGGCCGATGTACCTCTGCTCCGGCATCGCGTTGTACGTCGATATGTTGAAACAATAAATAACATTGTCCATACAGCTCGCATACAGCCTTATCCTGGAGTCATCTATGATCAGGTTGGTGTACCCGTTCTTGGTAGAGCTGCCGCAGTACGGTATGGAATGCTTGGGCAGCGGCTCCCTCTTGTAGATGTTGTAGTTCTTGCGCAGATCCCACACCTTGATGTTGCCGTCGCCGTCGGCGCAGGAGATGAGCGTCATGTCGTCCTGGAACACGAGCCCGGTGATGCTGATGGCGCGGTGCGTGTCGATGCGCGGGCGCTTGCCGTGCGAGCCGGGCGTCTTGGGGTTGAAGCTGGAGTGACAGTTCATGAGGCAGTTGTCTGGCTTGAGCACGACTGACGGTTGGCTGCTAGCTCGTATGTCCCACACTAGTATGTGTCCGTCCCGGGCGCCGGTGGCGAACACCGAAGGCTCCGTGGGCCGGAACACTGCAGTCTTCACAGATCTAGTGTGGCTTGAGAACACTAGGACCCTTTTGGGGGCACCCTCTGCTACATCCCATAAGCATGCTGTGTGGTCACCTGAAAAATATTTTTTGGTGCTGAACAATACATTATTTTTCGTAGTCATTATTATTCAGATCAATGGTTTATTATAACATTAATTATTAATTGAATTGTCCATAATATATTCAAATCACAATGAAACATGGTTTTATTGTGTGTCTTGATCTGCTACTTTCCCAAATGTACATCACAATAATACTTAACCATAGCTACTAGCTAGGCTTAGGTCCTACTTAAACTTAATACTTGAAAAGTCATACTTATCGTATTTTATATCAACTCCAAAAAAGGAGCAAGTTCCATGTTTGTCTGTATGTTTTGTTGTATGTATGTTTATCAATTATTTTCTTCAAATATGGAAATGTATGACAATTTTTTTTTTTAATTATATTGCTACCTACCGACATGTTCTTCTTTTTTCATTTTTTTATGCTTCTCTATGTATATAAGGGGCTGGAGTAGAGATAAATGGTTGCATGGGCCGGACAATTGAGGGGTATATAAGTAAAGATCAAATATTCTCTATCTTGCCCCTAAAGTACATACCTATACCCTGATGGTAAACTGATTTCACACTGATATGTGATGTCTCATGTACTTGACAATAGAAACAATAGTAACAAAAACATTTTGATATCTTACTTACCTGAAACAGTAACAAAGTTCAAGTTCTGAGGCATCCACGCCAGGTCGAAGACAGCATTGTTGTGGCACTGGAACCCTTCCAATGTGCTAGCAGTTGTTTTGTTAGATGTATTCTGCAATCACAATAACACAAGACCATGCGTCACATGTTAAGCATACCCAGTATAACCTGCAAATGTTAGGCATGGTGTGCACTGGCCTACCTGAATAGCAACTCTACCATCCTCGTTTGCAAGAGCAAGGATGTGCTCGTAACCGGAAGCCTCCGAGAATCGGCACGCAAATATCGGAGGGTCCTGGTCGTAATTAGCCGCAATGTTCGCATTCTGCAGCCCATAGAATGATTCCTCGCTGTCCACCACCAGCCGCTTCAAGATATTGTCGTAGTTTAGCCGGCAATCTACAATAATACACCCGTTACTATCCTTTCCTTTACAACGAATTCGCGCAGAGATATTTCAACTTCAACTCTTCGTTATGTACAAGCAAACAAATACTATAATATTTCTAAAGTACGGGACAACACCAGAGTAATTTTATTATAATATACGAGAGAATACAATACTTACAAATGCCAAGCTGACGATCGATCAAACATTGAATATCATTCATTTTCACACATCGCTAACTGTACTATAAAATCACAATAACATGGGTGCGTTGTAAAACCGCTAGATATTTCCATCAATATCGCTATCGCTAGAAAACCACTCAGCTTTATGACAAATAATTAAATAACACGAAACATTCACGATCCGATTATATTATGACATCTTGATGACTTCTGAAGTTCTGACACAGGCGCGTTATGGCGCGAAAATGCTAGAAGTTTTGGGAGGGGGAATCAAAACGTCAAACAAATCTTTAGCAAAGCGTTTTGTTACCATGCCTCACATGTATGTATGCTTGATGACAAAATTGAAAATCTCAAACCTGTACTGCAATCCATTGTGTTACCATACTTGGTGTTAATAAAATGTGGATCCTGTTAGGCACAGCTAAATTAAATAAGTTGGAGGGAGGAAGAGCGCTTTAATTTTCTAAATTGGTTTTATTTACTTTTACGATTTAAGTAACTGTTACATTGCAAAAGAGCATTATTGGATAAATAAAATAGAATCTAACACGTATATGTAGATAAGCCTATGATTATTAAATATGTATTTTAAACTGCGATTCACTTAGTTACAATTAATTATTTAATGATAGAATACTAAAACTTTATTGTAGTATATTTTTTATTACCTTTATTATTATTTTTCTATATGGCTTCAAGTGTTGTTCATTTTATGAGAATAAAAAAAGTATTGAATTATTAATTCTATTCCACTATAATAAACAATCTAAAACATTTTAATTTACTTTCAATTATGTTTTACTAATTTACTAAATCAACTTTTAGGCTATTTTCGTTTTTTATCATGGACCATAGACAATATAGTAATAATGTTTTTCTCATGTCAGTGGAGCGAGAGTGGTTGGTGCCCAATCCAGTGTTGCTAACTGAGCCTAGTTACTAAATAAATTACGGTCTGCTGATTCGTTGAAATTTTTGACACATGTTAGTTCTGAAAAATGTCTGTGGTAAAATTCCAAGCGCGTTTGCTTGCTTTGCTTTAGTATTTTGTTGTGGTGATGTGAGAAGAGAAATGAAAATTTAAGTTTTATATGTATCAATATCTTGCATAAAGGGCAGGGTTTGGACTGGACGGTCATCAATATCTTATTGGTATTTTGACATTTATTCCTGATAATGTTCTATCAAGAAATGTCCGTTATAACTTGTGTAATATAGCTGGGCGCCGCCGCTTGATTTGCCTTTCGATACGTATATCTCAGAATTGTAAGTTTCTATGTAACGAAATACTAATCGAAGTAAACGGCTTTTCGGAACAAGACACCTTAAAAGTAAGCATCGATAATTTGAATGTTGGAGTTTGGTACAAGTTCGTTACGTGGACACACAATATTGATGAGGAAAATGTTCATATTTCAGGTGTATGGAATGTGAGTGTTACGTGGAAAATGGAAGAGATTGGGTCTAGCGGGCTGCACGGGAAGTTCGTGCTGGGCAGTCAAGCGGGCTGCTCGAGCGTGGAGCTGCCGGTGCACGCGTGCGCCTGGCCGGTCCCGCTGTGCCTGCTGGCGCGCCTGCTGCACGAGCGCTGCGTCGCGCTATGGTGCCAGCTCACCAGAACCTCGCTGCTGCCCGATCTCTCCCTTCTGGCGCTCCCTTTATGAGCAACATGGACGAAATATCATATTGGATTTGCACGAAGCGGGCGCCGTGCCTGATGAACTATGACAATGTGAAAAAACAGAATGAGCAAGCACAGTGTTCTAAAAGTAAACCTAAAAGTGTTCCCAGTGCTGCCGAGGTGCCTTCACCCAAAAAGAAGAAAAAGAGGAAGCTGTCTCTATTAGAGGACGACTCGGGCTCCGCCGATAAGCAGCAGAATGTATATTTTGACACATCTCAAAAGCAGAAACAGACTGTGATGAGTAGTTGTAAGTCTGATACTCTAGGATCTGACCTTGACTTCAATATTAAGAACACCTCTGTGCAAGGCAAATCGAAAAGATCAAAACATCAGAAAAACAGCAGAACAACTCTCCACAAGAAAAATAAAGTAATCACATCCACACCCAAGGTGATAAACCTGAGGAGGAGCCTGAGGCAAGCTCAGCAGAGTCTCAACAATAGTCAACTTAATAATTCCTTTGAAATGTATCACACTAGTCTTATGAATGGCAATAAACATAGTCAAATAGATAGGAGAGCACCTGACAAGCTGAAGAAGTCCACAGAGCTGCTGGCAGGCGGGGACCTGAGCACCCACAATAAGAAGAACACCTATCTTGGCAAGTCTAAGAATGAGATCTCCAATGGTCAGTTTGAGGACCTCAGTGATGTGTCTGGATTTACAGCTAACTACATCAGGTCTACTAAACTGCAGTCAACTAAAACTCCTAGAAAATTAAGATGTAAAAACAGTCGAAATTTGGTGAAAGAGTCACGCCCAAGCATGCAAAAAGACAATTCAATGGTTGTCTGTGTCAACAAGTCTATAAACACGGGTATGCAAAAGCAAGCCGCTCTTAATTGCAGCACAGAGTCAGAGAATGTGATCAACTTAATATCTAAGGGTCTTGACAAGTCTGCCAAAGTTAGCAAGAGCACCTCTTTACTCAAGTTTATGGACGCTAAAACTAATAAAAGTGCAAAAGAGGCTGTTGGCAACAGTAAACTAGATGGTAACAGAACAAGAGCCAAGGGCAACCTAAATGTGTCATTCCAATCACAGAGCACCACATCACGGTATCCAAAACGGTACAGAAATCATACAACACAATATGTTGTCGAAGACAACCCTGGAGATAGCAACCAGGCAGATAAAAGAAGGAAAATTAGTAAAAATTCAAGTGACTTCAACAATTCAGATCGGAAAGAGAATCCAGAAGCAGCAGCAGTGTCTAAGACTAGAAGTGGCAGGAACATTGGCTTGACACTGAGACATCCTGAGAACTCTGTATTAGTGCTAAGCAATTCTACGGAGCATGTCAGCTCTATGGTCACAATCAATGTGGCCAGCCCTGACACGGACCAGAGACATAAGAAGAAGAAACGCATCACAAGGCATTCACGTTCAAAGAAGGCCATGGAGAAACAAACAAGTTTACAAAGAGACTCTCTAAGAGAGAAGAGTGGGTTTGCTGCGTGCTTCTCTGACAGTGATGATGATAGTGAACCATTAAAGCAAAGAAAATTCTTCTGTGCTTAGAACTTAGACTTATTGCAGGCTTGCTTGCAGTTTTACTTTTACTTAACATTATACAGGCTGACTTGTAAAACATTTTACATAATTAATTAGGGTATTCGGTCAATTGTTTGCATTCCAAAGTGTAATAAAATTTCGTTATTTTTTTATATTCAACGAAAATCGCCTTAAATGGGCATTTGCATTTTTGCCTGTTTTAAGCTCAGTTTGAAGTTAGAATTATACTATCATACTGTCCTGTCTTGGTTTCCTAATATTCCTAGCTCTGTGCAATCCCCTGAAAATGTTAAGACACTGTTCTTTGCTACTTAAACCAGTTTATTTTCTTGTTGCTTTTTATAATTCCTTTCCACAATGTTATTTGTTCTACCAGTCAAGCTGTATGGTTAGACATATAAACGTAGATGTAAACACTTCATGTACAGGGGTAGAGAATAAAGAATGTTGTATAACAGAAACACAAGTATACATGAAACATTTATTCACTTACTGATTAAATTAGATTAGAGATTTTTGAAAACTAACCATAGAGTCATTGTCATTTGACATTTGTATTGTATTACTTATTAAAGGAAATGAAATAATATTTAAATTAGAAATAAAAATTGACACATTCCAAATGAAATACTGCAAAATGATAATACCTATATAATGAATTATGATTAAATATTGGCTTACTGATTGCCCCCAAAATTTTATCAATTTGAGAGCAAATTTTGGTCAGGTTTAGCTAATAATAATGTTCTAATTTAATCAAAAAGCTTATACATAATCTTTCCTCTGCCCTTGTTGGACTTCCACTGCTTGACGAGACTAGGATTGTATAAATTTGCTCAGTGCCTGTATTGTTATTGCACTTTGTATATTATCGGCATGTAAGTCCATGTTAGTATCTAGATAATTGTATTAAACTTATGATACACTAGTATATTGCATTCTCGTTATACATGAATGTATAATTATTGGAGACACTGACATAGCTGGGCTGTCTTTTTGAAATACCTTCATTATTATTATTTATTGATGGATGATTTTTTAGACTAGTATTATTTATGATTGCGAGGATGTATGTGGATGGTCTGCAATGAGAGTGCAAGCTGGCTACAAAATATCAGTTTGTTGTTGCATTTGTGCAGTTGACGTCATATGCTTGAATGTAGTCGATCAGTCGGTTTGGTCGACAGCATGTCGATTGTGACCTGACTGCACATTAGTGGTTGGATTCATTTTATTTTGCAGTTGACTTGTAGTCTAAATGCAGGCGGCCTGCATAGACCCGCAATAACCGCGCGCTAAATTCACTTGGCGCGCGTTTAAATTGACTTTCTGATAAGAAACATAATATTGAAACACAAATGAGATTTGTGAGCGAAATCTTTGTTTTATAAAGTGCCATTGTATATTGTAATGTATTGTATGTTAAGTATATCTAAGTTAATCCATGACTGTGGCACACTGTGGAGATAGTTCATTCTATATTAAACGTGAGAATTTGCATATTAGTTTAATATTTGAAGTACATACCAACTTTTTGTTACAAATAGGTAAAATATAAATAAATATATTTAATTTTTATAAAAATGGTATTAGAGTATAATGTCTAAATTAAAGCGTCATTCAGAAGAGCGGTACTGCTAGTGCGCATTTGACATGTACTATCTGACATGACAATATGTCGGCATACTGTCATCTCGGATATATCTCGTGCCATTAACGAAACGAATACAAAGTAGAGGCGCTTATCGTGCCCTCTCACTCGCCCTCTATACCGCACGAGTGAAAGGGCATGACAAGCTCCTTTGTTTGTCCACCATTTTTAATGCGTGTCTTTAAACGCGAGATATAGTACAATATTCAACTGCCCGCTGCTGCTTTATGTCTGAACCACGCATTAGACCTATTTAAAAAATATTTTCAAACAGTTACTATTATTTTATCAATTTCGCAAGCTTCTTATTATTTTTTAAATGTAGTTTAAATCTATAAAGTACGTTCTTAAATGTATTATACCTGTATTGAGTATTTTGATGAATACTAAGTTGTATTTGAAATGCTTAACTTATATTTTTGCATGGTTGACTTTTCTCATAATGTGTAAGGACTGAACTATCTTTCTTTGGCATAATATTATATCTATCGAATTTTTGACTTTAGGGTAATACTGAACTTTTTATTTAGTTTTTATCAAATTTTTGTGTATTATATTTTGTAGCTTTTATGTATTTAAAATTGCATAGTAAAGTTATTCTAAAGTGTATTCTCTGTTTAAGTCTAGTACCCGACCAATCGCAAGAACCACAAGCAGTAAACTGTCTAATAGTTACTGTCTTGAAAAATTACTAAATACAGGATAACATTTAAAAGTTTCAGGTTTAGTAATCTGTTAAATGCACGGTTTCAAGTGTTTAACCGCAGTCTATCTATTCGATAGTAATTCAAATTTGAATTCTAGTTTCTGGATGGTGAGCTAAGGGAGAAATGCGCTTAAACTTGATAATTTGTTCTATTTATTTATTTATCTATTTAAACTTTATGCAACAAAAAGGTACAAAGGCGGACTTGGGTCGCATGAATTCAGCTGTAATTTAATTCAGTTACTTATCCCCTTTTACAAGAAAAAATATTATGCGGAAGAGTTGGTGGTATTGTTATAATAAAAGCATAAATAGCTCGACTCCAACTTGACCGATCTTGATATTTTTATATCCGGAGTATGTATTACTTAATATTGTGTAATTTTAGAGAAATTTAATATTGAGCATTTTGTTTCATAGCGATATGTCATATCACATGTCACAATGAGACGCAACATTTTGGTTGCATAATCTAAGCTACATGCTTCAGCTAGAGGAACTGTCACTCTCTCAGCACACTGCAAACACACTTTTTCAGTACCTACATGATAAGTACATGGTAGGTTACCTATAATAACTACCACCAATATTTGAAATGAGAGCAATTGTTTTTTGTTGATGACACCACACTCGTGCTAAGTTCTGGGCCGATTGAATACAGACTACCCCGGACACGCTAATGTAGATGCTGCTACATCATACAACATAGGAAGAGGAAGATCACACGATTTCTCCAAATTTCAACGTTCTAAATTAAGTATACGATTCAAAATATTTATTACGAGTGAGACAATAACGGCTAGCAAAAAAAAAATGTAAACAAACCAAAACTTGGTAAAATTTCAACTAGCATCATGAAACGACTAGATAAGGTATTTCCTATGGTTTTTAAAACTGAGCAGTTGCGCGGATGTTCGAACATCGCCGCATCATCATCAAATAGGTATGAATTATATTATTACCTACCTATTTACTGATAATACTATATTATATTTTCGATGTCTATTCTATATCTGATCTATCTTATCAATGTGAAATGAGATAATTTTTGTACCGCACATAATAAGTACATAAGAAGAGAAACATTGTTTTGAGAGGCAGTCTATAGAAACCAACTGTGGTATTACTTTAAGCACGTAATACTTAAGATTTCTAATATTTGCATAAAATTTATTTCTAAATAAAAATCATACCAAACATGGATCTAAATTTTACTAACAAAGTGGTGCTAGTAACTGGCGCGAGTGCAGGTATAGGAGAGTCCATAGCTATCCTGTTCGCTAAACTTGGCGCGAAGCTGTCACTGGTGGGAACGAATGAATCCAACTTGCGAGCAGTCGCGGACAAGTGCGAGAAACAGAAGGGCGTGAAGCCGCTGGCGATCGTCGCGGATCTGGGTACTGATGAGGGCGTTGAGAAGACTGCCAAGCAGACGCTGGACCATTTCAAAAGGTAATTTATACCTCTTGTTTAAATGGAACTAGTGCAAATAAACACCACACGTCATGAATCGAACTGCGTTGAGGTTCTTTCTTCGGACAATGCGACATGAAACAGGCGTTCCCTTTTCTTAAAATAGTGCGATTTTCTTTAGATCGTCGCTCGTGTATGGAACGGAATTTACCAAGTCGTTGGAAATTAGAAATGCCCGTCATGGAATATGAGGAAGAGAATGTACCTATGTCTTTCATTAAAATTGAATAGTAATAATTGAGGCGCGCCTTATGAAATTCAACAATTATAAGTAGGTAGATACATTATAAGTAAGTAGGTAGACCTACTGGGTCAAACAGGGTCAAGAGATATGTAGGGATGAATCGAGACAAACCTATGGAAGGGTTCCAGCGTTTAATTTATTCTGTAGGTACCCATTTTATTTACAGCAATGAACTCACTGTTCCACTCAAACATATCAGAGGCCCTTGAGGCGGTTTAGATCTTACTGCCCACACGATAAAGAAAAGAAGACAACAATCTAAATCAGAATCCTTGTATAGGCAACAAACAATATTGAATTACTGAACGTGAAAATCCCTTTTAAATATCCCCCAGTATGTAAACAGATCTTGATCTGTTTCAGTAGGGACCTACCTATATGAATATGTAACGAAGGTACGTACATATTGATATAGTTTATCAGATAACAATCAATAATTGATAGGTGGCGAGTGTATCGAGGTCGGTGTAACGTCAACCTACGCTACTGAGACTTACTTGTTTACATCCTATCCTCAATCCTGATCCTGATCCTCAGTTGCAAAATGACAATCAATTAGAACTAATGGCCTTCTGCTTTAAACAAAAACGTTTCGAAAACAGTATATGAACTGCGAAATCCAGCTACCTACTAAAATATAAATAGGTACTTAATTTGTAATATATATCTACACAGCGGCGATTCAAATGACAAATGAATATATTAATGTCAACAGAATGGAGAAACGCTAAAATACGTTAGTGTTATTTTACTTATATTTGCTTGTTATTCCTCTGCTTTAGACTGGATATCCTCATCAACAATGCGGCCATTGGCTGCCGGACGAGCCTCCTTACCACAACAGACATGAAGATCTTCGACGACGTGTTCAGGATCGACGTGAGAGGCGTGTACAACCTCACCAGGTTACTGGCACCGGCCCTCATCGAAACCAAGGGGAACATCATCAACATCTCCAGCATAGCAGGGACTGTCGTCAATGTAGGCTCCTTGCCTTACGGCATGGCCAAGGTAAGAGCAGTATCTGAATGAATCGCAGTTCACTGTTGCGCCTACTTAGGCCTCCTTCAAATATCACAAGGACCAGCCTTATTATGCTTTACACATTCAACGGATTCTTACGACCACCAGGTCATAGGTCCATCTTGTGCGGGGCCTACCGCTGTTCTAGTTAATTATTTGCTTCTCGTGTTGCAGGCTGCACTGGACCACTTCACTCGCCTGGTGGCCCTCGAGCTGGCTCCCAAGGGCGTCAGGGTCAACACGGTCAGCCCTGGACTCACTGTAAGTTCTCACGTCCTTCTTATATTACGCTGCCATAAAGAGATTTAGCAAAAGTTCGACTTTACAGTGTAGTTTCCGTCACACACAAACTCATTCATTCATCGGTCTCATTTGAAAACTCGATTATCCATATTAACGACTGGGTACAAACAAGCTGTACCCATTTTACCATTAAAAAAAAATTGCCGTTGAGATTAAAACTCTCCCCTCATTATTTCCAGGTGTCCAACTTCTTTAAGCGCATAACGGGGATCTCGGAGTCTGCGTACCAAGAGTGGTTGAATGCCGGCTCTAAGTCCATCCCCATGGGGGAGCCGTGCGTGGGGGACGATATCGCTAGGATGGTAGCGTTCATCGCCAGCGACAACAGCCGATTGGTCACAGGGACCAACATCGAGGTGGATGGGGGCTTCAGGTTCACCATCACCGGCAGTAGTATAGGGCAGGAAAAGTAATGAATTGTATACCTATTCGGCAAAGAAGAGGAAAATAAGAAGTTCTTCAAATTACCATTCGGAATATCGATGTGTAGGTATCAAGTAGGTACTACCTACCTACTGAAGAAGCACGGTATTAGATATTGTTTTTATTAAAGAAGTACCTATACAAAATGATAGTGTTTTATTATCCTACTTGCTCATGGTAATATATCTCATCAATTATCATCTGAAGAGACAAAGGCAATCCAAAAAAGATAATGTAGGCACTTAGGTAGGTACTATTTTAAGTAAGTACGTCCTACATAAAAATATGTAGGTACATACGGCCGACGTATCTTGGCGGTCTGAAGTTAGCTGTTAGGATGCGCAATGGATCTTTGAAAAACGAAATTGTTTACTGCGCAGCAATCGACTAACTTCAGGGCCGCCAAGATACATTGGCCGTATTGTAGTTAGCTGAAAACATTTAGCATACTGTATACATACAACATTTAACATTGTAAAAGTTGTAACAGTAGCATTTTTAAATATGGGTAACGTCCAGCGCAGTCAAGCACAACCCGAAAACATATTGCTTCTTAAATGTAGGTACCTAATATATGTCTAGGTTTTGCCCGTGACTTCGCTCGCGTTAAATTTGGGTAACATTTAGTTTATTCATACGTTTGTCCTAAGTTTTTCCATACAAACTTTGTACTTAAACTTTTAATATTTAATAAAATTAGTTTGTAATGTCTGTCATCTAAGGTTAGTAACCTAAATACGTACTAGACGATATCGCAATTAAGGCGCGTCACAACAGACAGAATTATAAATTATATTATGGCACCTTTACCTAACCACTTACCTACTGATAATACTATTATTAAAATCTGTATCTATAATATCAAACTGAAGTGACATAATTTTATACCGCCAATAATATATAAATAAACAAGTAACATTGTTTTGAGAGGCAGTCTATTGCAATTAACCGTGGCATTACATAGGCACCTATTACTTAATATTTCAAATAAAAAGCATACCAAACATATCCAACATGGATTTCGATTTTACTAACAAAGTGGTGCTAGTAACTGGCGCGAGCGCTGGCATAGGCGAGTCCACAGCTATCCTGTTCGCTAAACTAGGCGCGAAGCTGTCACTGGTGGGAATGAATGAAGCCAACTTGCGCGCAGTCGCGGACAAGTGCGAGAAGCAGAAGGGCGTGAAGCCGCTGGCGATCGTCGCGGATCTGGGCACTGATGAGGGTGTTGAGAAGACTGCCAAGCAGACGTTGGACCATTTCAAAAGGTTAATTAATAATTTATATTTTAAACTTTTCGGATAGCAAGTCATTACAGATATGCCCGTCATGGGACATAATACTACTGTAATTATATCTTTTATTACCATAACATTTGAATTACAATAATTGACGGGCAACATTTTTAAGAAGAAAGATACTATAACTGACTTGTCTGCATCATTGGTCTAGTCTAGATGAGGTCTTGGGTTCGATTTCCAGGTTGGGCAACGTGTTATTGGGTTTTCTATCAGAAACTTCTCCGTAGCAGCCTCAGAGTCTGGATTTGTGCCCGGTTGATGGCAATAGGCTCGCCCCCTACTTTAAGCATAAATGTGTACACCTCTCCTGGAGTAAGATACTATAAATAGATTGTCCGACCATTGACCGACTGGGTAAAATGGGGTGAATAGAGACCTGCATATCTATTTACGCCGTGATATAATGAATGAATCGAGACAAAACTATGGTAGGTTATATTTAACTGATAAAACTCTAAATCAGAATCCTTGCGTAGGTAACAAACAAAATTGAATTTCCTTTTCAAATGTCTCGGTCTACCCAGCTCACTCTATTCACGCCGTCGTATGATCTGTTACAGTAGGTACCGACCTATAAAATGTATAACGAAGGCAACTACAACCTTCGAAATGTAATAAGTACTTACATAATAATACTAACTAACTAAACTAAACTAACTATTAACTTAGTGATTGTTGCACTCATAAATGTATATTGTGTTATATAATTTGGAATGATTTGTGTAAACAATTGTTGGCTAACCTATTAATAAATAAATAAATAAATAAATAATTAGAACAGTATGTACTTAGTGCCTGCTATTAGCTAATGAAGGCTGGCAAGCCTATTCTCAAACTACTCGCCACTGAAGGTCCTCTCTTGTTGAAGAGTTTGTCAAGTTGCTAATTTGTATTAACACTTGTCTTCCTTGCGGATTACGCCACGCACTTGATTGATATAGTTTATCAGATAAGAATCAATTGATAGGTGCTAAATGTATCAAGGCCGGTGCAACGTCGACCTATGCTACTGAGACTTACTTAGGTGCATCCTGACACCGTTCCTCAGTCCTGATCCTGATCCTCAGTTGCAAAATGACAATAAATTGGAATTAATGGCCATCTGCTTTAAACAAAACCTAAAACGTTTCGAAAGCAGCCTCTATGAACTGAGGAATCCATATCTATACTAAAATATAACTAGGAGCCTAATACCTTTACGTCGATTCAATCGTCATAATATGCTGACAGAATTAGAGAACACTCAGCCTAAGATACGTTAATGTTATATTACTTACTTATGCTTCTTTCTGCTCTAGGCTGGATATCCTCATCAACAATGCCGCTATTGGCTGCCGGACGAGCCTCCTTACCACAACAGACATGAAGATCTTCGACGACGTGTTCAGGATCGACGTGAGAGGCGTGTACAACCTCACCAGGTTACTGGCACCGGCCCTCATCGAAACCAAGGGGAACATCACCAACATCTCCAGCATAGCAGGGACTGTCGTAGCAGTCGGCTCTCTGCCGTACGGCATGGCCAAGGTGAGAGCAGTATCTGGATGAAGTCAAACGCAGATCACTTTAGACTTATTTATTGGCCCCACAAAAATCTCAACAACTAACAACCTTAATAATCTTTCTTTATACATTCAAGGAATTTTCAGCCTTGAATAGGTCACAAGTCCATCTTGTGCGGGGCCTACCCACGTTGCGCCATCAGGTACGTAGTCACGACTTCAAATTCGGTCTCATCGACACTACTTTCTGCGCAATGTGCCCCGTTCAACCCATTTTTTAGTTTTCATGTAGACCACACCTTGTAAATATTTATCGTTTGCTTCTCGTGTTGCAGGCTGCACTGGACCACTTCACTCGCCTGGTGGCCCTCGAGCTGGCTCCCAAGGGCGTCAGGGTCAACACCGTCAGCCCTGGACTCACAGTAAGTTCTCACCTTCTTGCTCTTTTCAAAAAATCGGCTAACTGTATTGCGTCGGTTTTAATACTTTCCTCATTATTCCCAGGTGTCCAACTTCTTTAAGCGCATAACGGGGATCTCGGAGTCTGCGTACCAAGAGTGGTTGAATGACGGCTCTAAGTCCATCCCCATGGGGGAGGTGTGCGTGGGGGACGACATCGCTAGGATGGTTGTGTTCATCGCCAGCGACAACAGCCGGCTGGTCACTGGGACCAATATCGAGGTGGATGGGGGGTACAAGTTCGCCGCGTCCGGCGGTAGACTTAATTCAGGACAGAAAAAGTAATGTTTTTGCACATTAGACAAACAAGACAGGAAAAAGAGTTGTTTAAATTATCATACGGAATGTCGATGTGTATTAAATAGGTACTTACTTACAGATGTTGTATGTTCTTTTTATTAAATAAGTACCTTTACAAAATGTCAGTGTTTTATTATCCTATTTGCTCATGGGTGATCAATAAATTATCTAAAGAGTCGAAGGCGTAAAATCTAAAACAGTGCAGACCAAATACATGCAACATGACGGTAGCCTGCCTGCCTGGTAGGACTGCCTCGTTGGTCTAGTGATCGTAAGCGCGACTGCTGTGCATGAGGTCTTGGGTTCGATTCCCAGGTCGGGCAAAGTGTTATTGGGTTTTTCCATCGGGAATTTCTCAGTAGGTAGCAGCCTCGGAGTCTGGATTTGTGCCCGGTTGATGGCAATAGGCTCGCCCCCTATTACATGGGACTAAAAACATAACTGGCGAAATGTGGGTGTACTTATGGGTACACCCCTGCCTAACCCTTCGGGGATTACAGGCGTGATGTTATGTATGTATGTATGAAGGTAGCAAAAAGCCGATGTAACTTCCAACGACCTTGCATTATTTTGGACTGTAGTTGTTGCGCAGACAACTTCTTCATCGCGTTCCGATCTAGGTTTTCCAGCGCTTCTCCTGCCACTATGGTAAACGATCTTTCGAAAACGCTTGATGCACATTAATAAATAAGTACTCGATAATCATTTGAGTACTTATTTCGAGATGATCTGCTTGCAGCGTTACCATTGCATCAGCATTCTCCATAAATTAGATGCATACTGAAGTATTCCAACGATGTGTTTGGTAGCAGCATAATAAACGCTTAACACTCCAAAATACGCCAAAAGTCCAACGCACAAAACAGACATTCACAGTCCAAAATCCAGTCAAGTTCAGTTAAATTTGCAGATCGTCCAGTCCAAAAAGCCAAGCCAAAAAGTCGTTACTACGAGAGCTACGTCAGTTAAATATGGAATACGTCAGTTAAAACTTAAAAAACCTAAAAAAAGGTACAATAAATACGTGCTACGGGACTCTAATTTAGGTTTCGACTCAAACTTGACCGGCCTTGATATTTATTTATCTCCTGTTTTTATCCAGAGTAGGTATTTCCTAATATTGTGCAATGGTGCGCCTGGGCATGTTTCATAACATTAAGTAATATCACATGCCGTGTCACGATGACACGCAACATTTAGTTTACCTAAGCCAAATGTTTCAGCTCGAGAGGCCCTCGATCTCTCACCTCAATTGGACTATTTTAGAGAGTGAACTAGTGTTTGACACTCTTCCCCGTAAATAATAGGTACATGTAGGTGCACTAGGTCTATAGAGGCCTACACTAGATCTTGATAATACCTAAATAATATCTTTAAAAAATCGGATCTCTACCTCGTCATCAATTTTTCCGCCAAATTCGTGGCTAAGTTCTGGGCCGACTGAATATAGACCGAAGCTACTTACGATTTGTCTAAAAAAAGTTATTTTGGATTCTGATATCGTTAGGTTTTATTTTAGACTAGCTTATGCCCGCGACTTCATCCACGTGGATGTCGGTTATCGGCGATGTTTTCTTAACGAGAACCAAATTCCTTTTTAAAAAGTGACTAATCTGACAGTAAAAGTGTCGTCGATACCGGTCCAGTTGTTAAGGAGATTACCAGGAACAAACCGACAGACAGACAGACCGACAAAAATTTAGTTTTTGGTATGAATACCTTGTCATATGAATTTAATAAAAAACTGATAATTTAGATATTACAAAAAGACATTTAATGAAAATTAGTAGAGAGAGTATGTAACATAGACTCTACTCTGAGTCTATGTTACATACACGTCGTGAATAGATACCTACTTACCAGACGATATCGCAACGGTGCGTCCGTCACAACAATCAGAAATTAATATTACTACCTACCTACTGATAATGCTGTTTTAGTGTATATCTATCGTATCGAAATGACGTGTGATAATTTTTTACTACGAGTTTTTTATACGAGTACCCAAGTATATAAACAGAGTAACATTGATAAGAGAGGCAGTTTATAGCAACCAACTGTGGAACATTGGCGGTTACATAATTATATAAGCACCTAATATTTAATATTTCAAAAACTAACATAAAATAAAGCTCTAAATAAAAAGCATACCTACCAAAAATATCCAACATGGATTTCGATTTTACTGACAGAGTGGTGCTAGTAACTGGCGCGAGTATTGGTATAGGCGAGTCCATAGCTATCCTGTTCGCTAAACTAGGCGCGAAGCTGTCACTGGTGGGAAGGAATGAAGCCAACTTGCGAGCAGTCGCGGACAAGTGCGAGAAGCAGAAGGGCGTGAAGCCGCTGGCGATCGTCGCAGATCTGGGCACTGATGAGGGCGTTGAGAAGACTGCCAAGCAGACGTTGGACCATTTCAAAAGGTAATTTATACTAAATAATTTATATTAAACTTTTCTTAGTAAGTCGTGAATAGTCGTGAAATCGTTGCAAATCAAAAATGCCCGTCATGGCACATGGGACTTTATGTCTTTCTAATGAAAGACATACAGTCCTGGTCTGATACCGTAATCGGCTTCAGACCAGGACAATTGTGCGCGGTGAATAAATCCAAATTAATATGATATGTTAACAGAATTGAAACCCTAAAATACGTTAATATTATATTAATTTCTTCCTGCTGCTCTAGACTAGATATTCTCATCAACAATGCCGCCATTGGCTGTCAGACGAGCCTCCTTACCACAACGGACATGAAGGTCTTCGACGACGTATTCAGGATAGATGTGAGAGGCGTATACAACCTCACCAGGTTACTGGCACCGGCCCTCATCGAGACCAAGGGCAACATCGTCAACATCTCCAGTATAGTAGGAACTTCTGTCCATGTAGGCTCCCTGCCGTACGGCATGGCCAAGGTAAGAGCAGTATCTTCATGAATCGTAGTTCACTGTTGGGCTTACTTGGGATCCTTTAAACATCGCCATAAGGCCCAGCCTTATTATGCTTTACACGTTTGCTTTTCTTACGACCTGAACCAGGTCATCGGTCCATCTTGTGCGGGGCCTACTCCTGTTGCACCAGGTTCGTAGTACTTAATGACTTCAAAACTTTTCGGTCTATTCGGCCATGTACTACGCAAAGGGCCCTGTCCACAAATTTTTGTTCTAATCCTTGTAGACCCATGTAGATTCTAGTTGATAGTGTGCTTCTCGTGTTCCAGGCTGCACTGGACCACTTCACTCGCCTGGTGGCCCTCGAGCTGGCTCCCAAGGGTGTCAGGGTCAACACGGTCAGCCCTGGTATCACTGTAAGTTCTCACCTCCTATCTATATTATGCAGCCGTTGTAGGATTTTAGGGAAAGTTCGGCTTTATAGGTGTAGTGTAGTCTCCGTCACACACAAACTCCATGTGTGGCAGTCCCATTTGAGGACATGACAATTTTTTTGTCTTTACTTTATGTCTATATTAACTGCTGGGTACGCTGTTGGGACTGCCAAGATATTGCAGTGTGATAGTGGACAGTTTCTCAACAGTCGTGAGAAAAAAGAATGCGTCTCTTCTCGCCAGATTGCGGGGCAGCAGTAACAGCCTCTTTGGAGTTATTGCTAATAGGCATGAGCAAAGCCCCATATTGAGGCATATTAAATGTGGTCTTTAAATAAAGAATTTTTTTTTTTTTTTTTCAGGAGTCCAACTTCATCAAACGCGTAACGGGGATTTCGGAGTCTGCGTACCGAGAGTTGTTGGTTAACCTTTCTAAGTCTATCCCCATGGGGGAGGCGTGCGTGGGGGACGACATCGCTAGGACGGTGGTGTTCATCGCCAGCGACAACAGCCGGCTGGTCACCGGGGCCAACTTCGAGGTGGATGGAGGCTTCAGGTTCACCATCTCGGGCGTTAGCAGAGGCCAGAAAAAGTAAAGTTTTTGAGCAAAGGTTTTACAGCGACGAAATAAAAGGAGTTCTTCAAGTTGTCATTCGGAATATCGTATCAAGTATCAGGTACCTAGTAGGTACAACCTTTACTGATGAAGCAGGGTATTAGATGAGATTGTTTTTATTAAATAAGTACCTATACAAAATGTCAGTGTTTTATTATCCTATTTGCTCATGGTGATACATCTCATCATTTTATCATATCAAGAGTCGAAGGCGTAAAATCTAAAAAAAGTGTATATACTTAAGTATCATTTAAGTAAGTACGTCCTACTTAAAACCTACATAATGTAGCTGAAAACATTTAGCATAGGTACCTAAGTACATGCAACATTTAGGTAGCAATCATAGACGTGGATAACGTCCAGCTCAGTCAAGCACAACACAAAAGACGTATTGCTTAAAAAATATTATAGTTATATTAACAGGAATACGAGTACACATTATGCACTTGAAATTATATAAGTTATTGGAATGATTACTAGACTATCCACATTGAGTTGACATTTGTCGTGGCCAGATCTCAGATTTGATAATTTCGTATAGCGTTCGACTATTTCATGAATTGGTTGTTTCATGAAATGGCCAGCTAAAAATAACCCATATCGCTTAAACGTCAACGTTTAATCTTCTTCTTTATCGAAATAACGAAAGAATGAAAGAAGAAAGAACGTTTAATGATAATTAGTTATGTCAGTTGATGTTTGGCCATATGATTTATGTAGGGTATACAGAAGGCACTCCTTGCTAAGTAATAACAGCCGCACGAATCGATCCACCAGGTTAAGCTACGCTTACCGGGGTTAGTCTGTGGACGGGTGACCATCTTTATACATCGAAACTAAACGAAAAGCACATTAAGCTGTTGGTCCCGTCTGTCGTATATCTTTGACAGTCGTTACGGGTAGAGTCTGAAATTCTGACAACCAGTCTTACCAAGGGCTACCGTATTACCCAGTAACTGGGTTGTGGAGGCCAGGAGGGCAGTCGTTCCATGTAAAATACTGGTATTTATTCAGCTGCATCTGATTAGTCTGGAGGCCGTTCCTAACATAGTTATAAAAAGGTTAGGCAGAGTGATTGACTTAAATAGATACTTTATTAGATTTAATTAGGTATTAAAACTTTATGCTCACAGTCTCGCACAAAGGTGCACTTAAAGCCTTATGTATTTTTGACCTAAAATAAAAAAAAAAAGTATTTTTTACTAGTCTATCTTAGGGTGATGCAGAGACAAAACATATTAAGTGTCAAGGCTATTATGTGTTTATTGTTGTTAGTTCTAGTTTGGTATAGAACGATAAATACATGTTACGGAACTCTAATTATTTAGGGTTCGACTCGAGCTTGACCGGCCTTGATATTTATTTATCTCCTGTTTTTATCCAGAGTAGGTATTTCCTAATATTGTGCAATGGTGCGCCTGGGCATGTTTCATAACATTAAGTAATATCACATGCCGTGTCACGATGACACGCAACATTTAGTTTACCTAAGCCAAATGTTTTAGCTCGAGAGACCCTCGATCTCACACTTCAATGGGACAATTCAAGAGAGTGGACTAGTGTTTAACACTCTTTCCAGTAAATAATAGGCACATGTACTAGGTCTTGATAATACCTTAAATATCTGTACCTCGTCATTAATATATTATGTCATGCATAAGTTCTGGACCGACTGAATACAGACCGAAGCTATCTACGATTAGTCTAATAAAGTTGCAAGTTATTTTTGAGGATTCTGTTTTAGGTCTTATATTAGACTAGCTTCTGCCCGCGATTTCATTCGCGTGGATGTCGGCTATCGTATATTATTGAAAATATTTACCCTAATTCTATTTTTAAAAAGTGATTACTTAAATTACTCTTTTTAAAATCGCTATCTGCCCGTAAAAGTCCCGTCAACTCGAAGGTCGAGTCGTTTAGGAGATTATCGGGAACAATCAGACAACCAATAAATGGACAGACTGACAAAAAAAAATGTTTTTGGTATGAGTTACTTGTAAACATTAACATCCATGAATTACAACAAACATTAACATTATTTTGATAACATATTTTTTGTTAATTTTCTCATATTTAAGTGAACTATGTATGTTCTTTTCGAGAAATAAATTTCGTTAAACCGAATTTAGTAAATAGCTGACATTTTGATATTACAAACAGACACTTACATTTTAATTATTTGCATTGATAATTAGGATAAATGCTCAATTTATTTGTAATGTCTATGAAATGCGTTGGCGCGTCACAACAAACAGAATTATGAATAATATTATGGCACACATATCTACCACTTACTGATAATGCTGTCTTACATTTCCAAAGTGTATGTTTATCTGTATCTGCAGTATCAAACTGACATTTGTGATAATTGTTTACTATATAAACAGAGTAACATTGTATTCAGTTTACAAGCAATCACCTGTGGCACACAGGCACCTAATACTTCATATTTTAAATAGGTACTCACATAAATACAATTCTAAATAAAACACCTACCAAACATATCCAACATGGATTTCGATTTTACTAATAAAGTGGTGCTAGTAACTGGCGCGAGTATTGGTATAGGCGAGTCCATAGCTATCCTGTTCGCTAAACTTGGCGCGAAGCTGTCGCTGGTGGGAAGGAATGAAGCCAACTTGCGAGCAGTCGCGGACAAGTGCGAGAAGCAGAAGGGCGTGAAGCCGCTGGCGATCGTCGCGGATCTGGGCACTGATGAGGGCGTTGAGAAGACTGCCAAGCAGACGCTGGACCATTTCAAAAGGTAATTTATATCTCTTGTTATAGCAGAACTACTGCACATAAACACGAATCAAACCACGATGAGGTTCTTTCTGCTATCCCCTTTTCGTGAAATTATGAGACTTCCTTAATCGTGTATGGATCGGAAGAAAAATGCCCGTCATGGGACATTTGACTACGATAACAGATCAGGACACTTGCAAATGCCATACCTACGAAAGAAATATGAGCAAATACACTTGCGCGAAAAATATTTTCGTGATTCCAGTACCGCAAATGGTGTCGTGTATTAGTATCCATCGATTCGGGGTCGCTGATGCCGAAAATGAGTTCTAAATCAGTATCCATGGTGGCGACCTTGAGGTTTTACGGAATATGCATCATTAGTGTTGTTTCCATGATATTCCAGGGTGCTACTGTCGAAAATAAGGTCAAAAAGTAAATCAAAGATATTTAGATTCTATTACTTAAATTAATATCATATGTGAGCGGAATTAAGAAACCCTAAAACCCTTTTTTTAGATTGGATATCCTCATCAACAATGCCGCCATTGGCTGCCAGACGAGCCTCCTTACGACAACAGACATGAAGATCTTCGACGACGTGTTCAGGATCGACGTGAGAGGAGTGTACAACCTCACCAGGTTACTGGCACCGGCCCTCATCGAGACCAAGGGGAACATCATCAACATCTCCAGCATAGCAGGGACAATCGTCCATGTAGGCTCCCTGCCGTACGGCATGGCCAAGGTGAGAGCAGTATTTTGATGAATCGTAGTTCACTGTTGGGCCTACTTAGGGCTCCTCCAAACAATTCCACAAGGACAGCCTTATTATACTTTACTCATTCAACGGATTCTTCCGACCAGCACCAAGTCAACGGTCCATCTTGTGCGGGGCCTACCGCTGCTGCACCAGATTCACTGACTTCAAAACTTTTCGGTCTCTTCGGGCATGTACTACGCAAGGAGCCCTGTCCACTATTTTTTGTTCTATCCCTTGTACATCCATGTAAATTCTAGTTAATTATTTGCTTCTCGTGTTGCAGGCTGCACTGGACCACTTCACTCGCCTGGTGGCCCTCGAGCTGGCTCCCAAGGGCGTCAGGGTCAACACGGTCAGCCCTGGTATCACTGTGAGTTCTCACCTCCTTGTTTACATTACGCAGCCGTATAGAGTTTTAGAAAAAGCTTGACTTTATACTTAGATGTACTTCCAGTGTAGTCGCTGTCACACACAAACTCAGTCAAAGTCAAAACATTTGCCGGACGGGCCTGTTGGTCTAGTGGTTAGCGGCCCTGACTGCTAAGCCAGAGGTCGTGGGTTCGATTCCCACCCAGGACAAACTTTGTGTGATGAGCATGATTGTTAGTTCTGTGTCTGGGTGTGATTTATTTATAATATGTATGTATTTATAAATTATATAAGTATGTATATCAGTTGTCTGGTTACCATAACACAAGCTCTGCTTAGCTTGGGATCAGATAGCCGTGTGTGAGTTGTCCCAAGATATTTATTTATTTTTATTATTTATTTATTTCAATCAGACTATTTACAGGCACTTTTGAATTGTCAAGAAGTCGATCAGTTAGTCCGCGAGTTGAAGCTAGTTGCTCGTTCAAAAACGGAGGTAGGCCTCTATGGAGAACAACGAGCAAGAAACTCCACGGCATTCTTTTCAATTAGGTTTTTACAAAATCCTGGTTACATTATTCTTGTTTTCTACATGTGAAGACAATAAAGATGATTATAAAACAATAATAAAAATAAAGATGTAAGCCATGGCAGTTAAGAGATGACCAATCCCAACTGACAGCACTCGTTTACGAGCATGACGCATGGATCAACACCTCTTAGCTCAACCATCTTGAAGGGAGCAAAATGATTCAGTGTGTGTCTCATTTGAAAACTCAATTTTCCATATTAACGCCCGGGTACAGTACCAACATTTACTTGTAGTACATTTTGTCATGAAAAAAAGTATTTTGCGTTGAGTTTCAAACTTCGCTCATTATTCCCAGGAATCCAACTTCGTTATTCGCATGACGGGGATGTCGGAGTCTGCGTACCAAGAGATGTTGGATGCCGTCTCTAAGTCCATCCCCATGGGGAAGGCGTGCGTGGGGGACGATATCGCTAAGACGGTGGTGTTCATCGCCAGCGACAGCAGCCGGCTGGTCACCGGGACCAACTTCGAGGTGGATGGGGGCTTCAGGTTCACCATCTCGGGAAGTAGTATAAACCAGCAAAACTAATATTTTTAAGAAGATGTTCTTCAAGTAAAGTAAACATAGTAAACTAAAGTAGAAAAAAGCTTTTTTACAAAAAAAGATCACCGCCTTCAAAAATCACAAAATAAAAAATAACTTTAGCTTGGAAGTCGGCGGCTTTGGTTTTGTTTCTTGTTATGTAGGTATTGCCACCGACTTCCAAGCTAAAGTTATTTTTTATTTTGTGATTTTTGAAGGCGGTGATCTTTTTTTGTAAAAAAGCTTTTTATTTTTCACTTTTTAGTGCTTGTGTGTTAATGTTTGAAATCCTTACATAAAGCCCTTTCAAACAATATTTCACACGATATATTTAATTCTGGAAAGTGGTAGGAGGGGGGTTGACGTACCCCCTCCCCACTTCCTTTAGTCAGTCATCGACTACACGTATAAACAAAGCAATTTTTCTTGTTACGGCGGTTCTGCTGTGATTTTACAAGGAGTTCCGTTCCATATCTCCAAAGTTCATCATCAGATCATGACAATATTCCTATGGGACCTATTCGGGACTATACTCTTTCAAACAAAAAAAGAGTCATCCAAATCGGTTCATAATTGGCGGAGTAATCGCTGAAAAAATAAAAAAAAAAAAAAACAAAAACATACGCGTCGAATTGAGAACCTCCTCCTTTTTGAAGTCGGTTGAAAAGGAGTTCTTCAAGTTACCATTCGGAATATCGATGTGTATCAAGTACCTACTGATGAAGCAGAGTACCTATTAGATGGGATTGTTTTTATTAAATAAGTACCTTTACAAAATGTCGGTGTTTTATTTTCCTTCTCGCTCATACTGATACATTTCACCAATTTATCATCCAAAGAGTCGAAGGCGTACAATCTAAAAATGTGTAGGTACTTAGGTAGGTATTGTTTAAGTAAGTATGTCCTAATAAAATTTACCTACATAGGTACTGATTTGTAGCTAGCTGAAAACATTTAGCACACCTCAGTACATGCAACGTTTAGGTAACATTCAAAGACATGGATAACGTCCAGCACAGCCAAGCACAACACAAAAACTTATTGCTTCAAAAATGTTATAGTTATGGCATATATACCTACCTACTTACTGATAATGCTATCTTACATAAAGGCGCGGGCCCACCGCGGTGCTTGCTGTGCACGGGCACTCGGTGTATTTCAGACTGCATGTATTAATGAGTCTACGTTTCCACTGAAGTACACGAAGACCCACGACTATGCGTAGCCTCTCCTTACGCTGCGGTGGGCCCGCGCCTTTACTATATTCTATCAGTATATATAGTATCGAACTGACATGTGATAATTTTTACCACACATAATACCTATATAAACAGAGTAACATTGTTTTGAGAGGCAGTCTATAGCAATCAACTGTGGCACATATGCACATAATATTTAATATTTTGTACATCAATAAATAAAAAGCATACCAAACATATCCAACATGGATCTAGATTTTACTGACAGAGTAGTGCTAGTAACTGGCGCGAGTATTGGTATAGGAGAGTCTATAGCTATCCTGTTCGCTAAACTTGGCGCGAAGCTGTCACTGGTGGGAAGGAATGAAGCCAACTTGCGAGCAGTTGCGGACAAGTGCGAGAAGCAGAAGGGCGTGAAGCCGCTGGCGATCGTCGCAGATCTGGGCACTGATGAGGGCGTTGAGAAGACTGCCAAGCAGACGCTGGACCATTTTAAAAGGTATTTTATATCTCTTGTTGTAGTAGAACTACTGCCAATACTCGTAAACACCACACAACACGAATCGAACCAGACAATGTGATACAGAAATATCCCCTTTTCAAAGTCGTGTATGGATAGAAAGTCGTTTCAAATAAAAAAACATGTGACCCATGTCTTTCAAACACTTGCGAGAATGACATTACCGCGAAAGACACATCGGTAGGTATGGTAATGGAGACCCGCGCAGAATGGTTTTGCAAAGGGTACTGGGCAAAATTCAAGAAATGAGTTTCGAGTTAGACAAAACCCCACACCTGTATTTTCCGAAGGATACGTTACTTAATCTAGTAGAAAATATTCAGAATGGCTAATTAATTCGTGTCGTGTCCATGGTTTTCGGAGGTGCTGTTGCCGAAAATAAGGTCAAAATCTAAATCCAAGATAGCGGCCAGGAAATTTCGCGACTAGGGATCAAGATATTTTGATACTATTAATTAATTTGTACTCCTACATGGCGAACAAAATCAAATTGATATGTTACTTTAACAGAATTAGGAAACCCTAAAATAAATTAATGTTATATTTCTCCTTCTGTTCCAGACTGGATATCCTCATCAACAATGCCGCCATTGGCTGCCGGACAAGCCTTCTTACCACAACAGACATGAAGATCTTCGACGACATCTTTAGGATCGACGTGAGAGGCGTGTACAACCTCACTAGGTTACTAGCACCGGCCCTCATCGAGACCAAGGGGAACATCATCAACATATCCAGCATAGCAGGGACTGCTGTAGCTGTAGGTGCTCTGCCGTACGGTATGGCCAAGGTGAGAGCAGAAGCTTGATTGATTCTATTCAGCAAATCACAGTTCACTGTTGGAGCCCTAAGTATGACTTCTCCAAACATCACCACAAGGATCAGCCTTATTATTTTTCACGACCTTCACCAGGTCATCGGTCTATCGCAAGATAGACAAGTGATTACAAGATCAGGTCATGACCGCAGAACTTTTGTGTTTCTTAGAGCATATTATGTTCTGCGCAATGAGCCCTGTCCACAAACTTTTGTTTTATTCCTTGTATAGCTTATTTGATCGTTATATTGCTTCTCGTGTTGCAGGCTGCACTGGACCACTTCACTCGGCTGGTGGCCCTTGAGCTGGCTCCCAAGGGCGTCAGGGTCAACACGGTCAGCCCTGGACTCACTGTAAGTTCTTTACTCCTGCTAGACGTGCAGACCTTGCTTTCATTACGGAACTGTTGTAGAGATTTGGAAAAAATCCGTATTTATAGACGTAGAGTGCAGGCTCCGACACACAAACACTGTGTGAGTTTCTAATTTTAAAACCTTATGTTCTTTATAACATTTAAAAACCTTTCTTCATTATTCCCAGGTGTCCAACTTCTTTAAGAGTATAACAGGGATCTCGGAGTCTGCGTACCAAGAATGGTTGAATGCCGGCTCTAAGTCGATCCCCATGGGGGAGGTGTGCGTGGGGGACGACATCGCTAGGATGGTAGTGTTCATCGCCAGTGACAACAGCCGACTGGTCACCGGGACCAACATCGAGGTGGATGGGGGGTTAAAGTTTACAATCTCAGGCAGCAGTATAGGCCAGAAAAAGTAATGTTTTTGAGAGAAGGTTCTACAGCGACGGAAAAAAGAGAGTTCTTCAGATTACCATTCGGAATATCGACGTGTATCTAGTAGATCCCTGATAGGTACTACCTACCTACTGATGAAGCAATTTTAGATAAGATACTCAATACTCAATTTGTTATTGCATTCCAAATAAACCAATACAATAGTAAAGTGAAAGAGATCAATATGTTGTTGGATTGTTTTTATTAAATAAGTAGCTACACAAAATGTCAGTGTTTTATTATCCTACAAGCTCGTGGTGATACAACTCATCATTTTATTATCCAAAGAGTCGAAGGTGTAAAATCTAAAAAAGTGTATGTACTTAAGTAAATAAAGTATCATTTAAGTAAGTACATCCTACTGAAAACCTACATAATGTTGCTAGCTGAAAACATTAAGCATGCCTTAGTACATGCAACATTTAGGTAACGTTCAAAGACATGGATAACGTCCAGTTCAGCCAGGCACAACGCAAAATCATATCGCTTTAAAAATATTATACTCAGTTATAGTAACACTATAGTACTAGGACTATCCACATTGAATTGACATTTGTCGCGGCCAGATCTCAGACTTGATAATTTCGTATAGCGTTCGACTATTTCATGAATTGATTGTTTCATGAAATGGTCAACTTAAATTAACTCGCTTAAACGTCAACAAGGCAGTCGTTCAATGTAAAATACTGACCTTATTTATTCAGCTGCATCCGATTAGTCTGGAGGCCGTTCTTAACATAGTTGGGAAAAGTTTAGGCAGATTGATAGACCTAGGTAGATATACTTTAACACATTTATTTATTAAATCTTTATGCTCGCACAATGGCGGCATTTCCTACCAGTCTATCTAAGGGTGATGCAGAGACAAAGCATATTAGATGCCAAGGTACCTATAGTCTATAGTATAGACCAATAAATACGTGCTAGTGAACTCTAATTCAGGGTTCGACTCAAACTCGGTCAAGTTCGAGTAGATATTTCGCGCCTTGATATTTATTTATCTCATGTTTTTATCCAGAGTAGGTATTTCCTAATATTGTGCAATGGTGCGCCTGGGCATGTTTCATAACATTAAGTAATATCACATGCCGTGTCACGATGACACGCAACATTTTATCTAATTTTATTTTAAAAAAGTGGTTACTCTTTCTAATATCGCTATCTACCAGTAAAAGTCTCGTCGACATCGGTCGAGTTGTTTAGGAGCTTATGGAGAACAATCGGAAAGACAATAGATGGACAGACAGACCAAAAAAATGTTTTTGGTATGATTTACTAGTAAACATTAACATCTATGAATTTAGTAAAGAGCTGACATTTTGATATTACAAACAGACAATTAAATTTTATTATTTATATTGATAATTATGATAAATTTTCAATTAATTTGTATTGTCTATGTTACCTAAGTACGTCGTGAGTAGGTACTTACCAGCCCAAATCGCAACGGCGCGTCACAACAAACAGAATTATGAATAATATTATGGCACACATACCTACGACTTACTGATAATGCTGTCTTACATTTCCGAAGTCTATATCTATCTGTATCTACTTATAGTATCGACGAACTGACATGTGATAATTTTTACCACCCATAATACGAGTAGGTACCTATATAAACAGAGTAGCATTGTTTCGAGAGGCAGTCTATAGCAATCAACTGTGACACATAGACACCTAACATTTAATATTTTATACTTACATAAATAAAAAGCAAACCAAACATATCCAACATGGATTTCGATTTTACTGACAGAGTGGTGCTAGTAACTGGCGCGAGTATTGGTATAGGCGAGTCGATAGCTATCCTGTTCGCTAAACTTGGCGCGAAGCTGTCACTGGTGGGAAGGAATGAAGCCAACTTGCGAGCAGTCGCGGACAAGTGCGAGAAGCAGAAGGGCGTGAAGCCGCTGGCGATCGTCGCGGATCTGGGCACTGATGAGGGCGTTGAGAAGACTGCCAAGCAGACGCTGGACCATTTCAAAAGGTAGTTTATACCTCTTGTTATAGAAGAATTAAGTATTGCAACTAAACGCCACATAACACGACTCGAACCACAATGAGGTTCTTTCTGAGACAATGTGATACGAAAATGTCTCCATTTTGTAAAATTATGAGACTTTTTATAGTTAGTCGTACCTATATGGTTAGGAAGATGTTGTAAATCAAAAATGTCTGTCGTGGGACATACGCGGTACACGGTACGGCATACACGGTATCAGATCAAGGGAATAAGGTCAAAATCTAAATCAAACATCAAGATATTTTTATACTATTACTTAATTTATATACCTTTACGACAAACAAATCCAAATTATATATAATACCTATGCTAACAGAATTAAGAAACCCTAAAATACATTAATGTTAAATTTCTTCCTCTGTTCTAGACTGGATATCCTCATCAACAATGCTGCTATTGGCTGCCGGACGAGCCTCCTTACCACAACAGACATGAAGATCTTTGACGACGTGTTCAGGATCGACGTGAGAGGCGTGTACAACCTCACCATGTTACTGGCACCGGCCCTCATCGAGACCAAGGGGAACATCATCAACATCTCCAGCATAGCAGGGACTGCGGTAGTTGTAGGTGCCCTGCCGTACGGTATGGCCAAGGTGAGAGGAGAAGCTTGATAGATTCTATCGCAGTTCACTGTTAGAGCCCTAAGTAAGGCTTCTTCTAACATCACTACGTCATCCGTCTATCGCAAGATAGACAAGTAATTACAAGATCAATGGGCCCTGTCCACAAATTTTTGTTCTATCCTTTGTGGACCTGTGTATAGTTTAGTTGATCGTTTGTTTCTCGTGTTGCAGGCTGCACTGGACCACTTCACACGCCTGGTAGCCCTCGAACTGGCTCCCAAGGGTGTCAGAGTCAACACGGTCAGCCCTGGACTCACTGTAAGTTCTCATCTCCTAGAAGTGCACACCTCGCTTATTATACAACTGTTGTAGAGTTTAAGAAAAAGTTCATACCTACTTGAAGACGTAAAGGGTAGTTTCTTTTCTCAATTTAAAACTTATAAAACTTTCTTCATAATTCCCAGGAGTCCAACTTCTTTAAGCGCATAACGGGGATCTCGGAGCCTGCGTACCAAGAGTGGTTGAATACCGGCTCTAAGTCCATTCCCATGGGGGAGAAGTGCGTGGGGGACGACATCGCTAGGATGGTGGTGTTCATCGCCAGCGACAATAGCCGGCTGGTCACTGGGACCAACATCGAGGTGGATGGGGGGTACAAATTTACCATCAGCGGCAATAGACTCACTACAGCACAGAATAAGTAATTGTTTTTAAGGCATTTTGTACATAGACAAAAAGAGGAAGTTCTGTTAAGAGGAAAAAAAGGAGTTCTTCAGATTACTATTCGGAATATTTATCGATTTATATTAAATAGATACCAACTGTTTGCTAAGTGTGTGTTTTTGTCTCTCACGTTCGATTGTGAGCGCGTTAGAATTTTATATGGAAACAGCGCCATCTGGTGGTCACTAGGAAAACCATACAAACTACTACCGCGCTCACAATCGAACGTGAGTGAAAATACTCATACTTAGCACTCTGGAGAAGGACATTACAAGTAATGGTTTTTATTAAACAAGTATAAAAAGTGTCTTCGTTTTATTATCCTACTGATGGTGACACATCTCATCATCTTATCACATTGATATTGATTCGTGTCAAAAATCACAAGCAAAGTGATTGAATTTGCTTGAATTTGACGAGGGTTAAAAACTGCAACTTGGTTACTTTCTACGGTTTCTTGCACATCACTGACGTCGGTGAGATCGTAAAAAAATCTAGAATTTAATAAAATGCAAGGAGGGGTCACCTCACCTTACCCATGGGGGTAGGAAGACCTTACTGACCTTATTGGTGAGGTTCTTTAGAAAGGTCTGGTGCGGAGTACTCGTAACCGGCGTGCTTGTATGACGAGATGTACGAACGTAGATGAAGCGAAAGGAGTATGTAAGGATCGTAGCAGTTTTCTGCCTACCCCCATGAGAAAAGGGCGTGAGTTTATGTAAAAATCTGAAATCGACTTCTCTGAGCGAGGAAGGACCTTTGCCCTGCCATAGGGCAATATCTAATAGGTTGTTATTATTATCACTATTTTTAAGCAAATCTTACGAGACACGTTGTCGACACAGTTCACCTATAAAATAATTTAAAGCTGGAAATACAAAATCAATAAATTTTATTCATTAAAGGAACACAGAATAGAATAAGTACATACAATAGTATTCCTAAGTACGTGTACACAGCTTGACTACTACAAATAATGTAAACAAGACTGTTAGAAAACTTAATGATCAGACTTTAATGATGTAAATAAATTTACGTAGGTGTGAACTAAATAAACAAACATACCTGCGTAACATTATTACTAGTAAAACGCTGCGGTTTAACCCACATTATGATATGATTTTGATTACTGCTCCGCTCCTGTGTGTCGTTATATAGCCTATAACCTTCTTCGATAAACGGGCTACAAACGCTAATAAAAGACTTTTGAAGTTGAACCAGTAAGGTTTGACTTCAATTTTTTTTGACACAAGTCAAAGTCAAAGACTTTGATTAATTATCTATAGTAAGTTATCTCAATAGTGCGCACGCTACGTAGCTACACAGCTTATACATGTACCTCAGTATATTATTTCGTTAAATTATTTTCAACTTAATACTTGTACGTAGCTAGGTTTCTACTACATTCTAAGTTTTGTAGAGACAAGACTTGCGATAATTTTTCTGTATAGGCATTTAAGACCTATATATACCGAGTCATTGTTTTGAAAGGGCAGTAGTGTTCAAGTAATTGTACACAATATATCGGTGGCGCTATCTATCTACATTATTTTATCGAATTACAAATAAATACAATACAAAAACCTACCAACATGAATGTAGATTTTACTAACAGAGTGGTGCTAGTAACTGGCGCGAGTACTGGTATTGGAGAGTCCACAGCTATCCTGTTCGCTAAACTAGGCGCGAAGCTGTCGCTGGTGGGAAGGAATGAAGCCAACTTGCGAGCAGTCGCGGACAAGTGCGAGAAGCAGAAGGGCGTGAAGCCGCTGGCGATCGTCGCGGATCTGGGCACTGATGAGGGCGTTGAGAAGACTGCCAAGCAGACGCTGGACCATTTCAAAAGGTACCACCGCCTTGATATTCTCATGAATAATTGTGAACGTCTTCCTATTTAAGCTTCGAATTCAAAACATTTATTAAAATTTAACTATCAACAAGCACTTTTGAATTGTCAAGGACAAGTCAAAAAATTGAAACTAGATGCTTTTAGAAAATGTTAAGTTCTCTTTTTAATTAAGTTTTTGCATTAGCCTAGTTACATTATTATTGCTTATATTATAAGAATGTAGGTGAATAGCAATATGAAACAATAAAAAATAATAAAGGTTAAGCCATAAAAGTTAAGACATAACCTGACGGCGCCTAACGGCACCTGTTCACGAATATGACGCGTGAATCTGCACTATTTAGCTCAACCATCTTGAAGGGAACCAAATTAAGGGTTTGTTGTTGTCGTATTTTCATTGTTGAAGGGTCAAATAATATAAAGGCACTGCTCAACTGCAGCCAACGGGCACGCTGCACACGTTGAATTAGCATCGCTTTTTAGGGAAATGTATGTAATAACGTGCAATGCAGCCCACGAATGCGCTACGTGGTTGGTGCAATTATTGGTATACATGTGGCTTGCTTGAATATTTGTGGCCTACCTATGCGTATCAATGCTGTGCACGCTATACATGCGGCCCACAGTTGTTGCATGGAATGTGCACGCTGCGTGGGTCCATTTCATTTTTTACAATCACAGCAGGCCACACTTGTTTCGGCCTGTTCGTACGTAGCCTGGCCGTGGGTCGTCGTACTACACAGCCGTGGATGACCACGAATATTCGCGCATTCAATGTAGGTACTTTAGTGAAAACGTACACCTGTGATCAGAATCTCAGACCTATGCAACTAACGTGGAACAGTGCCTTTATGTTCATTTGTTGTTCTGTCTACTAGAAGGTCCTCCTTCTAGTAGACAGAACAACTAATGGAATAATGGAACAACAAATGGAGCCTACGTCCACTTTTTGCACGTAGTCTCATAGTCTGTAGCTAGACAACCTCAACAACACAGTACAGTCCTGCAGCATTTAACATACTTCTTGAATAAACATTGTACTAAACTTATAGTATCAAATGATGCCATTCATTATAGGTAGAAGATAGGTCGTGCGTATTTACACCTATCAGGTGCATTACATAGCAATGCATTCTAGTACTTATCGATAAATAAATATGTTATGAAATCTCCTTATTACTGATCCAAAAACTTATCTTTGAGTGTTTTATAAGCGCAAGTCAGTGTTGTTTTGCTTACCTACTGACAAAGTAACACACTCATTGTGTTATAGTACCTGAGTATCAGTTAGTACTTCCCCACACCCAGATATAGTATATCTCTGAAGGTCGTCTCTACCTATAATCGTCGCATAATCAACACTTGATTAGAATGTTCATTGCTCTCTTTAGTCGATGTCGATGGTGTCCATAAGTGCTAGAGTCAGCAAGACTGATGCCGTGATCCACCGTTGGTAGAACATCACCTTGGCTATTTCAGCCTGGAGAGCATCTAGGCTGGAAAAGCATATCTTTGTGGCCTGATAAAATCCTTTTGATTCGGATGGAGGATGGTCATGGATGGATTACTTATAACACCGAACATTGCTCTAGGAATGGCAATCATTGAATGCTATGTTTTCCATTTGTAAAACCTCCAAAAATACTAGACGACTTCACGATATTTTTCAGATAAAAAAACCGTAGGATATACATGAACAATAATCTTGAAAAATTGGAAAAGTGACAAACCCTCATGATTTGCGAGACTGGTTATCTGTCTGATACAATATCAACTTCAGATATGATCTACCAACAATACAAGGTTTTTACTTGCGATGGTCAATATACTGATACGCGAATGTGCAATGATACAGTTCCTTCTGCATTTTAGATTGGATGTCCTCGTCAACAACGCTGCGATCGGTGCCCGAACATGCCTCCTAAAGACTGACATGGCCACCTTTGATGAGGTGTTCAGGATCGACGTGAGAGGCGTGTACAACCTCACCAGGTTACTGGCACCGGCCCTCATCGAGACCAAGGGGAATATCGTCAACATCTCCAGCATATCGGCGACTATGGTCGTTGTAGGCAGCTTGCCGTACGGCATGGCTAAGGTGTGGTGTACCTAAATATAGCATTGACTGGTTTAATGCTCATGCCGTTAGAAATTGATTTGATTGTCCTTCATTCAGGGGCTATAATTAAGACGAAATATTAATGGTTTCATGAGTAATGTAATATCTTAAACAAGAAATAATAAGTACCGTTAAGTTTTGATGTTAATTCTTGCCATATAAGAACGACACAAGTTTAGAGAAGTGGAAAATCGTGAATACCACCCTGGCCCATAAATCGTGCATAATGATGAATCAAATAATGAGATGAGTTAATCCCCATGTTGCAGGCTGCACTGGACCACTTTACACGCCTGGTGGCACTCGAGCTGGCTCCCAAGGGCGTCAGGGTCAATACCGTCAGCCCTGGAATCACTGTAAGTAATATTATGCGGTGACAGGAGCCCGAAAATGGCAATGGATGGATTAATTTATACCAAATCGAGGAAAAATAAAGCAGTACCTGAAACTACAATACAGTAAAAGCCAAACGGTTATATTTAATTAAATTACTTAACAGTATGTTGGTAAGTAGTAAGTTAGTTTGAACTAAAAATTGATTGATAGAGTTTTCGTGATATCCTTAAATCACACAACTTGGTGACGACGAACAGAAAAGATAAAAAAAACTGTTTTCAAAACATACAAAAAAAAAATAACTTTAGTTGTGAAAGTCGATGGGTGTCAGACTAGTTTTAGAACAGCGTCGACACTGTGTCAGACTAGCATTGACAAGTGTTGAATTAGTTTCAGCCAGGCATCAACTAGTGTCAGACTAGGTCGACTAGTGTCAGGTAAGTATCAACAAGTGTCAGATTGGCACCGACTAGTGCCATACTAGTATCGACTAGTGTCACACCAGCATCGACTAGTGTCAGACTAGCCTCTAATAGTTTAAGTCTAGCATCGACTAGTTACAGCCTGGCCTCGACTAGTGTCAGACTAGCCTCGAATAGATTATGTTAAGCAACGACTAGTATCAGACTAGCATCGACTAGTGTCAGACTAGCATCGACTAGTGTCAGACTAGCATCGACTAGTGTCAGACTAGCATTGACTAGTGTCAGACTAGCATTGACTAGTGTCAGACTAGCATTGACTAGTGTCTGACTAGCGTCAGACTAGCATCGACTAGTGTCAGACTAGCATTGACTAGTGTCAGACTAGCATTGACTAGTGTCAGACTAGCGTCAGACTAGCATCGACTAGTGTCAGACTAGCATCGACTAGTGTCAGACTAGCATCGACAAGTGTCAGACTAGCATCGACTAGTGTCAGACTGGCATTGGCTAGTGTCAGACGAGCGTCAGACTAGCATCGACTAGTGTCAGACTAGCATCGACTAGTGTCAGACTAGCATTGACTAGCGTCAGACTAGCATCGACTAGTGTCAGACTAGCATTGACTAGTGTCAGACTAGCATCAGACTAGCATCGACTAGTGTCAGACTAGTTTTAATCAGGCATCAAAATTTATGTTGAACTATTTATTTTGTCATTCCCCAGGTATCAGACTTTGTAAAGCGCTTGACGGGTTACACGGAGGCTGAGTACCAGGCGTGGCTGGGCGCTGGCAGTAAGCTCATCCCAATGGGCGAGCCATGCGTGGGGGACGACATTGCGAAGATGGTCGTCCACATCGCCAGTGACAACAGCCGGCTCGTCACGGGGACAATCGTCGAGGTGGACGGAGGGGGCAGGTTCACGAGCCCGAGCAACCTCATCACTGATCAGATTAAGTGAACGGTTGACAAGTTTTGAAAACATTATTCTTTATTGTTGCCTACTGCGTGATGTCAAATTATTATTGCCAATAAATGCGTGAATTTATGGACTGTTTAGTTTTGGTTCTCCTTATGGTGAGTTCTATTCTCACTTTACCTCTACTGAAAATATATTAATTATTTTTCAATGGTGTACGAGCGTTCTATAAAGATCCTACTGGCAGGCTGCACAGCTTACATAACATTACAACTACAGCGTTACCGATAACATGTACCTCGGTATCATATCTTATTTCCAATTCAATACAATACCTGTACGTAAGTACTAAGGTATCTGTTACATTTTAAATTTTATAGACAAATGACTTGCGATATTCTTTCTAGATATATAGGACCTACCTATATATACCGAATCATTGTTTTGAAAGGGCAGTAGTGTTCAAGTAATTGTACACAATATATCGGTAGCACTATCTATCTACACAATTTTACCAAATTAGAAATAAATACAATACCAATAACTATCAACATGAATGTAGATTTTAATAACAAAGTAGTGCTAGTAACTGGCGCGAGTGCTGGTATTGGAGAGTCCATAGCTATCCTGTACGCTAAACTTGGCGCGAAGCTGTCACTGGTGGGAAGGAATGAAGCCAACTTGCGAGCAGTCGCGGACAAGTGCGAGAAGCAGAAGGGCGTGAAGCCGCTGGCGATCGTCGCGGACCTGGGCACTGATGAGGGCGTTGAGAAGACTGCCAAGCAGACGCTGGACCATTTCAAAAGGTACCACCGCCTTGATATTCTCATGAATAATTGTGAACGTCTTCCTACTTAAGCTTAAAAGTCAAAACATTTATTGAAGTTTATCTTTTAACAAGGACTTTTGAATAGTCAAGGACAAGTCAAAAAATTGAAACTAGGTAGATGCTTATTCAAAAATGTTAAGTTCTCTTTTTATTCAGTTTTTGCATTAGCCTCGTTACATTATTATTATTGATTATATTATAAGAATGTAGGTGAATAGCAATATGAAACAATAAAAAATAATAAAGGGTAAGCCATAAAAGTTAAGACATAACCTGACGGCGCCTAACGGCACCTGTTCACGAATATGACGCGTGAATCTGCACTATTTAGCTCAACCATCTTGAAGGGAACCAAATTAAGGGTTTGTTGTTGTCGTATTTTCATTGTTGAAGGGTCAAATAATATAAAGGCACTGCTCAACTGCAGCCAACGGGCACGCTGCACACGTTGAATTAGTATCGCTTTTGAGGGAAATGTTCATTATAGGTAGATGATAGGTCGTGCGTATTTACACCTATCAGGTGCATTACATAGCAATGCATTCTAGTACTTACCGATAAATAAATATGTTATGAAATATCCTTATTACTTGGTCCAAAAACTTATCTTTGAGTGTTTTATAAGTGCAAGTCAGTGTTGTTTTTCTTACCTACTGACAAAGTAACACACACATTGTGATATAGTACCTGAGTATCAGTTAATACTTCCCCACACCCAGATATAGTATATCTCTGAAGGTCGTCTCTACCTATAATCGTCGCATAATCAACACTTGATTAGAATGTTCATTGCTCTCTTTAGTCGATGTCGATGGTGTCCATAAGTGCTAGAGTCAGCAAAACTGATGCCGTGATCCACCGTTGGTAGAACATCACCTTGGCTATTTCAGCCGGGAGAGCATCTAGGATGGAATAGCGTTATCTTTTATCCCCTGATAAAATCCTTCTAATCCTGATGGATAGATGATCACGGATGGGTTCCTTAAAACACCGTACATTCCTCTAGGAATGACACTGAATGCTGTGTTTTCCATTCGTACAACCTCCAAAAATACTAGACGACTTCACGATATTTTTCAAATAAAAATCCGTAGGATTAAACAATAATCTTGAAAAATTGGAAAAGTGACAAACCTCATGATTTGCGAGACTGTTTATATTTAGTTCCTTCTGCATTTTAGATTGGATGTCCTCGTCAACAACGCTGCGATTGGTGCCCGAACATGCCTCCTAAAGACTGACATGGCCACCTTTGATGAGGTGTTCAGGATCGACGTGAGAGGCGTGTACAACCTCACCAGGTTACTGGCACCGGCCCTCATCGAGACCAAGGGGAATATCGTCAACATCTCCAGCATAGCGGCGACTATGGTTGCTGTAGGCAGCTTGCCGTACGGCATGGCTAAGGTGTGATGTACCTAAATATATCATTGACTGATTTATGCTCATGCCGTAAGATTGATTTGATTGTCTTTTATCCAGGGGTATACTTAATTGAGACGAAATATTAATTGTTTCATGAGAAATGTAATATCTAAAACAATAAATAATAAGTACCTTATAAGTTTTGATGTTAATTCTTGCCATATAAGAACGACACAAGTTTAGAGAAGTGGAAAATGGTGAATACCACCCTGGCCCATAAATAGTGCATAATGATGAATCAAATGATGAGATGAGTCAATCCCTATGTTGCAGGCTGCACTGGACCACTTCACACGTCTGGTGGCACTCGAGCTGGCACCCAAGGGCGTTAGGGTCAATACCGTCAGCCCTGGAATCACTGTAAGTAATATTATGCGGTGACAGGAGCCCGAAAATGGCAATGGGTTAATTAATACCAAATCGAGGAAAAATAAAGCAGTACCTGAAACTACAATACAGTAAAAGCCAAACGGTTATATTTAATTAAATTACTTAACAGTATGTTGGTAAGTAGTAAGTTAGTTTGAACTAAAAATTGATTGATAGAGTTTTCGTGATATCCTTAAATCACACAACTTGGTGACGACGAACAGAAAAGAAAAAAAAAAACTGTTTTCAAAACATACAAAAAAAAAAAACTTTAGTTGTGAAAGTCGATGGGTGTCAGACTAGTTTTAGAACAGCGTCGACACTGTGTCAGACTAGCATTGACAAGTGTTGAATTAGTTTCAGCCAGGCATCAAATAGTGTCAGACTAGCATCGACTAGTGTCAGGTAAGTATCAACAAGTGTCAGATTGGCACCGACTAGTGCCATACTAGTATCGACTAGTGTCACACCAGCATCGACTAGTGTCAGACTAGCCTCTAATAGTTTAAGTCTAGCATCGACTAGTTACAGCCTGGCCTCGACTAGTGTCAGACTAGCCTCGAATAGATTATGTTAAGCAACGACTAGTATCAGACTAGCATCGACTAGTGTCAGACTAGCATCGACTAGTTTCAGACTAGCATCGACTAGTGTCAGACTAGCATTGACTAGTGTCAGACTAGCATTGACTAGTGTCAGACTAGCATTGACTAGTGTCTGACTAGCGTCAGACTAGCATCGACTAGTGTCAGACTAGCATCGACTAGTGTCAGACTAGCATTGACTAGTGTCAGACTAGCGTCAGACTAGCATCGACTAGTATCAGACTAGCATCGACTAGTGTCAGACTAGCATCGACTAGTGTCAGACTAGCATCGACTAGTGTCAGACTAGCATTGGCTAGTGCAGACGAGCGTCAGACTAGCATCGACTAGTGTCAGACTAGCATCGACTAGTGTCAGACTAGCATTGACTAGCGTCAGACTAGCATCGACTAGTGTCAGACTAGCATTGACTAGTGTCAGACTAGCATCAGACTAGCATCGACTAGTGTCAGACTAGTTTTAATCAGGCATCAAAATTTATGTTGAACTATTTATTTTGTCATTCCCCAGGTATCAGACTTTGTAAAGCGCTTGACGGGTTACACGGAGGCTGAGTACCAGGCGTGGCTGGGCGCTGGCAGTAAGCTCATCCCAATGGGCGAGCCATGCGTGGGGGACGACATTGCGAAGATGGTCGTCCACATCGCCAGTGACAACAGCCGGCTCGTCACGGGGACAATCGTCGAGGTGGACGGAGGGGGCAGGTTCACGAGCCCGAGCAACCTCATCACTGATCAGATTAAGTGAACGGTTGACAAGTTTTGAAAACATTATTCTTTATTGTTGCCTACTGCGTGATGTCAAATTATTATTGCCAATAAATGCGTGAATTTATGGACTGTTTAGTTTTGGTTCTCCTTATGGTGAGTTCTATTCTCACTTTACCTCTACTGAAAATATATTAATTATTTTTCAATGGTGTACGAGCGTTCTATAAAGATCCTACTGGCAGGCTGCACAGCTTACATAACATTACAACTACAGCGTTACCGATAACATGTACCTCGGTATCATATCTTATTTCCAATTCAATACAATACCTGTACGTAAGTACTAAGGTATCTGTTACATTTTAAATTTTATAGACAAATGACTTGCGATATTCTTTCTAGATATATAGGACCTACCTATATATACCGAATCATTGTTTTGAAAGGGCAGTAGTGTTCAAGTAATTGTACACAATATATCGGTAGCACTATCTATCTACACAATTTTACCAAATTAGAAATAAATACAATACCAATAACTATCAACATGAATGTAGATTTTAATAACAAAGTAGTGCTAGTAACTGGCGCGAGTGCTGGTATTGGAGAGTCCATAGCTATCCTGTACGCTAAACTTGGCGCGAAGCTGTCACTGGTGGGAAGGAATGAAGCCAACTTGCGAGCAGTCGCGGACAAGTGCGAGAAGCAGAAGGGCGTGAAGCCGCTGGCGATCGTCGCGGACCTGGGCACTGATGAGGGCGTTGAGAAGACTGCCAAGCAGACGCTGGACCATTTCAAAAGGTACCACCGCCTTGATATTCTCATGAATAATTGTGAACGTCTTCCTACTTAAGCTTAAAAGTCAAAACATTTATTAAAGTTTATCTTTTAACAAGGACTTTTGAATTGTCAAGGACAAGTCAAAAAATTGAAACTAGGTAGATGCTTATTCAAAAATGTTAAGTTCTCTTTTTATTCAGTTTTTGCATTAGCTTAGTTACATTATTATTATTGCTTATATTATAAGAATGTAGGTGAATAGCAATATGAAACAATAAAAAATAATAAAGGTTAAGACATAACCTGACGGCGCCTAACGGCACCTGTTCACGAATATGACGCGTGTATCTGCACTATTTAGCTCAACCATCTTGAAGGGAACCAAATTAAGGGTTTGTTGTTGTCGTATTTTCATTGTAGAAGGGTCAAATAATATAAAGGCACTGCTCAACTGCAGCCAACGGGCACGCTGCACACGTTGAATTAGTATCGCTTTTTAGGGAAATGTATGTGATAACGTGCAATGCAGCCCACGAATACGCTACCTTGTTGGTGCAATTAATGGTATACGTGTGGCTTGCTTGAATATTTGTGACCTACCTATGCGTCTCAATGCTGTGCACGCTATACATGTGGCCCACAGTTGCTGCATGGAATGTGCACGCTGCGTACCTACTCCTTTTCATTTTTTACAATCACAGCAGGCCACACTTGTTTCGGCCCGTACGTAGCGTGGCCGTGCACAGCCGTGGATGACCACGAATATTCGCGCATTCAATGTACTTTAGTGACAACGTACACCTGTGATCAGAATCCCAGACCTATACAACTAACGTGGAACAGTGCCTTTATGTTCATTTGTTGTTCTGTCTACTAGAAGGTCCTCCTTCTAGAAGATATAACAACAAATCAACAGATGGCACAACAAATGGAGTCTGCGTCCACTTTTTGCACGTAGTCTCATAGTCTGTAGCTAGACAACCTCAACCACACAGTGCAGTCCTGCAGCATTTAACATACCTATTGACTAAACATTGTACTAAACTTATAGTATCAAGTGATGCCATACATTATAGGTAGATAGGTCGTGCGTATTTACACCTATCAGGTGCACTAAATAGCAATGCATTCTAATACTTACATACCGAGAAATAAATATGTTATGAAATCTCCTTATTACTGATCCAAAAACTTATCTTTGAGTGTTTTATAAGTGCAAGTCAGTGTTGTTTTGCTTACCTACTGACAAAGTAACACACACATTGTGATATAGTACCTGAGTATCAGTTAGTACTTCCCCACACCCAGATATAGTATATCTCTGAAGGTCGTCTCTACCTATAATCGTCGCATCATCAACACTTGATTAGAATGTTCATTGCTCTCTTTAGTCGATGTCGATGGTGTCCATAAGTGCTAGAGTCAGCAAGACTGATGCCGTGATCCACCGTTGGTAGAACATCACCTTGGCTATTTCAGCCTGGAGAGCATCTAGACTGGAAAAGCATATCTTTGTGGCCTGATAAAATCCTTTTGATTCGGATGGAGGATGGTCATGGATGGATTACTTATAACACACCGAACATTGCTCTAGGAATGGCAATCATTGAATGCTGTGTTTTCCATTTGTAAAACCTCCAAAAATACTAGACGACTTCACGATATTTTCAGATAAAAAAACCGTAGGATTAAACAATAATCTTGAAAAATTGGAAAAGTGACAAACCCTCATGATTTGTCAGACTAGTTATCTGTCTGATACAATATCAACTTCAGATATGATCTACCAACAATACAAGGTTTTTACTTGCGATGGTCAATATACTGGTACGCGAATGTGCAATGATACAGTTCCTTCTGCATTTTAGATTGGATGTCCTCGTGAACAACGCCGCGATCGGTGCCCGAACATGCCTCCTAAAGACTGACATGGCCACCTTTGATGAGGTGTTCAGGATCGACGTGAGAGGCGTGTACAACCTCACCAGGTTACTGGCACCGGCCCTCATCGAGACCAAGGGGAATATCGTCAACATCTCCAGCATATCGGCGACTATGGTCGTAGTAGGCAGCTTGCCGTACGGCATGGCTAAGGTGTGATGTACCTAAATATATCATTGACTGATTTATGCTCATGCCGTAAGAAATTGATTTGATTGTCTTTTATCCAGGGGTATACTTAATTGAGACGAAATATTAATGGTTTCATAAGTAATGTAATATCTTAAACGAGAAATAATAAATACCTTATAAGTTTTGATGTTAATTCTTGCCATATAAGAACGACACAAGTTTAGAGAAGTGGAAAATGGTGAATACCACCCTGGCCCATAAATAGTGCATAATGATGAATCAAATGATGAGATGAGTCAATCCCCATGTTGCAGGCTGCACTGGACCACTTCACACGCCTGGTGGCACTCGAGCTGGCACCCAAGGGCGTCAGGGTCAATACCGTCAGCCCTGGAATCACTGTAAGTAATATTATGCGGTGACAGGAGCCCGAAAATGGCAATGGATAGGTTAATTTATACCAAATCGAGGAAAAATAAAGCAGTACCTGAAACTACAATACAGTAAAAGCCAAACGGTTATCATTAATTAAATTACTTATCAGTATGTTGGTAAGTAGTTAGTTAGTTTGAACTAAAACAGAGTTTTCGTGATAACGTTAAATCACACAGCTTGGTGACGACGCTAAGTTAACAGAAAATATAAAAAAAAACTGTTTTCAAAATGTACAAAAAAATAACTTTAGTTTTGAAAGTCAGGTGTCAGACTAGTTTTAGATCAGCGTCGACTAGTGTCAGACTAGCATCGACAAGTGTTGAATTAGTTTCAGCCAGGCATCAACTAGTGTCAGACTAGCATCGACTAGTGTCAGATTGTATCAACAAGTGGCACCGACTAGTTTCAAACTAGTATCGACTAGTGTCACACCAGCATCGACTAGTGTGGGACTACCCTCGAATAGTTTAAGTCTAGTTTCGACTAGTTACAGTCTGGCCTCTACTAGTGTCAGACTTGCCTCGAACAGTTTAAGTCTAGCATCGACTAGTTACAGCCTGGCCTTGAGTAGTGTCAGACTAGTGTCAGACTAGCATCGACTAGTGTCAGACATAGTTTCAGTCAGGCATCAAAATATATGTTGAACTACTTATTTTGTCATTCCCCAGGTATCAGACTTTGTAAAGCGCTTGACGGGTTACACGGAGGCTGAGTACCAGGAGTGGCTGGGCGCTGGCAGTAAGCTCATCCCAATGGGTGAGCCGTGCGTGGGGGATGACATTGCGAAGATGGTTGTCCACATCGCCAGTGACAACAGCCGGCTCGTCACGGGGACTATCGTCGAGGTGGATGGAGGGGGCAGGTTCACTAGCCCGAGCAACCTCTTCACTGATCAGATTAAGTGAACGGTTGACAAGTTTTGAAAACATTATTCTTTATTGTTGCCTACTGCGTGATGTCAAATTATTGTTGTCAATAAATGCGTGAATTTATGGATTGTTTAGTTTTGGTTCTCCTTATGGTGAGTTCTATTCTCACTTTACCTCTACTGAAAATATATTAATTATTTTTCAATGGTGTACGAGCGTTCTATAAAGATCCTACTGGCAGGCTGCACAGCTTACATAACATCGATCACAACTACAGCGTTACCGATAACATGTACCTCGGTATCATATCTTATTTCCAATTCAATACCTGTACGTAAGTACTTAGGTATCTGTTACATTTTAAATTGTATAGAGAAATGACTTGCGATATGCTTTCTAGATATATAGGACCTACCTATATATACCGAATCATTGTTTTGAAAGGGCAGTAGTGTTCAAGTAATTGTACACAATATATCGGTAGCACTATCTATCTACATAATTTTACCAAATTAGAAATAAATAAAATACCAATCAACATGAATGTAGATTTTACTAACAAAGTGGTGCTAGTAACTGGCGCGAGTGCTGGTATTGGAGAGTCCATAGCTATCCTGTTCGCTAAACTTGGCGCGAAGCTGTCACTGGTGGGAAGGAATGAAGCCAACTTGCGAGCAGTCGCGGACAAGTGCGAGAAGCAGAAGGGCGTGAAGCCGCTGGCGATCGTCGCGGATCTGGGCACTGATGAGGGCGTTGAGAAGACTGCCAAGCAGACGCTGGACCATTTCAAAAGGTACCACCGCCTTGATATTCTTGCTATGAACAATTGTGAGCGTCCAATATCTGCCTACTTAAGTTTTAAAGTCAAAGCATTTATGTAAATTAAACCATTTAGAGGCACTTTTGAATTGTCAAGGAGTCAGTCAGTCAGGAAATTTAGGCTAGACTATTCATGCTCATTTCAAAATGTATGCTCTTTGAAATTAAGTTTTAACAAAATCCTTATTATATTATTCTTGTTGCTTCTGCATAATTTGTGAAAACAATGATGGTGAATTATTGTAAAATAGAACAATAAAACATCATGAAGATATAGTTAGGTAAGCTATGGAAGATAAAAGACAATAATCCTGAAAAATTGTAACTACCAATATAGGAAAAGTGACAAGCCTTCATGATTTGCGAGGTTGGTTATCTGTCTGATAAAATATAAATTTCAGATACGATCTACCCACAATACAAGGTTTTCTCTTGGGATGGTCAATATGCGCGCATTTGTGTTATGGTACATTTTCTTCTCCTACTTTTTAGATTGGATGTCCTCGTCAACAACGCCGCTGTCGGCGCCAAAACAGGCCTCCTAAAGGCTGACATGGCCTCCTTTGACGACGTGTTCAGGATCGACGTGAGAGGCGTGTACAACCTCACCAGGTTACTGGCACCGGCCCTCATCGAGACAAAGGGGAACATCGTCAACATCTCTAGCATAGTTGCGACTATGGTCTCTGTAGGCAGCTTGCCGTACGGCATGGCTAAGGTAAGTCTATCTTCATATATAACAGATTTGTTAGTAATTGATTTGATTGGTATTCGTATTGTCGTGAGACGGAATTTCATACAAACGTTCATAACCTGATTTTTCGAAATGAATGAACCGATTTTAATAGAACTTCATACACATAAGCAAGATACATCCCCATATTGATGTGTTAATCCCCATGTTGCAGGCTGCACTGGACCACTTCACACGCCTGGTGGCCCTCGAGCTGGCTCCCAAGGGCGTCAGGGTCAATTCCGTCAGCCCTGGAGTCACTGTAAGTAATCATATGCGTTGAAACGAGCCCCAAAATGGTAATAGATGGTTTCCAAAAAACCAAACCGAGCAGCAATAATGGCTCAGTCGCAGATGGTGCCATTCGCAAAAGGGGCACTGGACAAAAAACGTGCACTTCTCATGACGGGAACTTCTTAAAATAGGCATTTCGCAAAAGGAGCTCATCTCAAAACCAACGACTTAAGACAATATTAGGAACTACACAGAAACAAAAATCATATCATTTCCTTCAATTGATTTTCGTTTCTGCATATTGTTTTCACTGATTAATTTGTAATAATTAACTAACTGTCTATAAAAAATCTATGATATCAACGATTATACTATAACATGAAAGTAAGAGGCTGACTAGCCTAGACTAGCACTTGAGTAACACTGACTAGTTTCAGGCCAGCATTGCCAGTGTCAGACTGGATTCAGACTAGCATCGACTAGTATGATTAGTTAGAGGCCAACATCGACTAGTGTTACACCAGCACCGAAAAGCGTCATACTAGTTTCAGACTAGCATTGACTAGTGTCAGACTAGGTACAGATTAGCATCGATTAGTATGATTCGTTTGAGGCCAGCATGGACTAGTATCAGACTAGCATCGACTAGTGTTAGACAAACATCGACTAGTATCAGACTGGGTTCAGTTTTATTTTAATGTAAATCGTCCTTTAAACATAAATTGTTAAATACATACAAAGTGTAAAAGCCGGATAGTCGACGCTCTCTGCCGAATAGGCACCGACTAGATGCCAACAAAGAAATGGATAGTCGGCTTTAGCGGCTAGTCGGAACATCTCTATTTTTCGCAGTTTACGTCGTGGTATAATGTTTTATTTATCAAACAGCTGCCTGTACTGTACTATTGATCTTAGGTTTATGTTGAACTACTTATTTTTTAATTCAGGTATCAGACTTTGTAACACGCATGACGGGTTTCACGGAGGCTGAGTACCAGGAGTGGCTGGGCGCGCGCAGTAAGTTCATCCCAATGGGCGAGCCGTGCGTGGGGGATGACATTGCGAAGATGGTTGTCCACATCGCCAGTGACAACAGCCGGCTCGTCACAGGGACAACCGTCGAGGTAGACGGAGGCGCCAGGTTCACGAGTCCGACCTACGCCGTCTTTGATGAAAAGTAAATGGGTGGCAGGTTTTGAAAATGGTATTGTTTATTGTGTGATGTTAAATTATTGTATTATAATTATATAAAATTATGTTGTCAATAAATTAGTGTATTTTTTTGTATTGTTTAGTTTTTGTTCTCCTTAAACCGGTGAGTTCTATTCGCACTTTGTCTATACTGATAAGATATTAGTATTTATTTTTCAAGTGTTCTTTCTTTATTGTTGATAAACGTGCCTAAAATTTTGTTATTGTGTTAGTCTAGAGATAACACACACTTTGACAATGTTGTGATGTAACTCAACTATGACACGACACAAATAATCTGACATAAATGACTGTATTTGATGATGATGATGATTTCATTATCAATATAGGAAGACGGATACTGGTCACGGTGAAAAAGGTACAAATATTGTCAAAAAATTATAACAAAAGGTCGATTAGGTACTCTAGTGCAACGTGCCACCATAATTATAATAACAACCTATTACTGTCTCCTCATACAGAGAAGGCACCTACCGTACCTACTTATTTTCCACAAATACTTATAAAAGTAACTAGCGGAGCCGACAGTCGCGCTGCTCAAATGTTAATCCGGTTGCAGCGCCACCTGCCGGGTCCAATTGTATTTTCAAATCATCCAGGAACCCACTGAAATATAAAAACTTCTTTCAAATTAGCCCAGTCGTTATGGAGGAGTTAGATGACAAACACACGTACAGAATGATTTAAGATTTGGTGAAACAGGAACCGGCGCTAAGAGCATGCGTCCTGCTATTACCGGGTCCACGAGTCGACGAACTTGATATTGTCTCACAATAAGTAACAAGTACAGTTACAAACCGAGCGACACGCATTGTTCGCAACTGTTCAGTAGCTAACGAGCGTTCACATTAAACGCACGCTAAACATATAAACATGAACGTAGACTTTACCGAAAAAGTAGTGCTAGTAACTGGCGCGAGCGCTGGCATAGGCGAGTCCACAGCTATCCTGTTCGCTAAACTTGGCGCAAAGCTGTCACTAGTGGGAAGGAATGAAACCAACTTGCGAGCAGTCGCGGACAAGTGCGAGAAGCAGAAGGGCGTGAAGCCGCTGGCGATCGTCGCGGATCTGGGCACTGATGAGGGCGTTGAGAACACTGCCAAGCAAACGTTGGACCATTTCAAAAGGTACTGCTTGTGTAATAAATAAATATTCTGCTTGTCAGTAAATTGTTAATATTTGTAAATTGTTAATATTAACAATATAGGATAGTAGTGGCTAACCAAAATTATCTATAGTTTAGGCCTTTTATCTCGATGTTTGTATAACATAATTCTATTATCTATACTTTAAACATATAATACTATTAAGCTGAAGACTTTTTGAAGTTTGTTTGGACTCGCCACTGTTACGAATGAAAAAAAAATGCGCTAAATACAGGGTAATTGAAAATTTTCCCGAAACCTGAAAAGGGGTAATTGTACTTATTATTATGAACAACTTTTACTATGGGACCAACTTTGAAATCATAAAAAAACAGCTGATCCATACATTAAGATGTTGTTGTGTAGCATTTTTGTAGGGAACAGCTGATTTTTTTTCATGATTTCAAGGTTGGTCCCATAGTAAAAGTTGTTCATAATGATGAGTACAATGACCCCTTTTCAGGTTTCGGGTAAATTTTAAATGACCCTGTATATAACCCGTTTATCAAAGAAGGTTATAGGCTATATCACGACAACACGATACGGCCCAAGAGAGCAGAGCAGTGACCAAAGACGTAACTAAACGCGAGAAACACTGGTAATATTTACATTTATACCTATTTTTAATCCGTTAAAGGTTCATCATATCCAAGCCTACAGACGTGCACTTATATTTTCATATTTCTTACGTTCTAGATTGGATGTACTAGTAAACAACGCCGCCATCAGCGCCCGGACATGCCTTCAACTGACTGACATGGCCACCTTCGACGATGTGTTCAGAATCAACGTGAGAGGCGTGTACAACCTCACCAGGTTGCTGGCACCGGCGCTCATCGAGACCAAGGGGAACATCGTCAACGTGTCCAGTATATCTGGCACTACCGTCGTTGTGGGCAGCTTGCCTTATGGCATGGCTAAGGTAATTGGGTGCTTGAATTTTTAACGAATTATTTCAAAACAAGACTTCTTTTTTACTATATTATGTAGATACTTAAACCTTCCTCTTGAATTATTCTATCTATCGATGAACCGCATTAAAATCCGTTGCATACTTTAAAAGATCTAAGCGTACAGATGGCGGGAAGCGGCTTTGTTTTATACTATGTAGAGATAATGGACCTATTCTTTTTTTAATATGATTGGTTTTTTCGAAATATCACGTGTACCTACACCTTTTTTATAATGCGACAATTGCATAGAGATTTATAGTAAAAATATTTGCTGTCTACTGACGTCCTCGCGGCATTAAAGTATTACCTACGTTACAGTTAAGTAAATAACGCGTGTAAAAACACTACGCTAAAAGTGTCACGTCCTTTTCATATCTAATTGAGACCAATTTATTTTATTTATTTATTTATTAAACTTTATGCACATGTAAAAAATACACTGTACAAAGGCGGACTTAATGCCTTAGGCATTTTCTACCAGTCTACCAATCGTATTATAAGGTAATATTTTTTTTGGTTATTTACTTCACTCGAAACCTTGTGACGTATTGCAGGCTGCACTGGACCACTTCACACGCCTGGTGGCCCTCGAGCTGGCTCCCAAGGGCGTCAGGGTCAACGCCGTCAGCCCTGGAGTCACGGTAAGATCTCATTATAATATAAGCCTTATTATTGTTTAATCAAGCTCTCTTTTATTTCGGCAAAGATATTTGATTTCAAAGACCCTAACTTTCTTATATTACTATTCTTATAATTTTTTATTATTGTTTTATATATGTTATTATTGTTTTTTTTATTATTGTTTTTTATATCTTCATTGTTTTCATAATAAGAAGAAGCAACAAGAATAATGTAACCACGATTTTGTAAAAAGCTAATTGAAAAGCGTGCCGTGGAGTTTCTTGCTCGTTCTTCTCCATAGTAGAGGCCGATCTCCGTTTTGGAACGAGCAACTAGCTTCAACTTTCTGACTAACTGACCGACTCCTTGACTATTCAAAAGTGCATGTAATTGGTCTAATTGAAATAAATGTTTTGACTGTGACGTATACGTTTCCAGGTGTCAACGATAGTGAAGCGGATGACAGGCTACACGGAGGATGAGTACCAAGCGTGGCTGTCATCCGCCGCCGCAGCCATCCCTATGGGCCAGGTGTGCGAGGGGGATGACATTGCAAACATGATCGTTCACCTAGCCAGTGATAATAGCCGCCTGGTGACAGGGACGGTGGTCGCGGTGGATGGGGGGATGAGGTTTAGCAGCCCGGGCAATCTACTCGCCCAGCAGATGAAATGATTGCTGTAACTTGGATGAGGTACGACTGATAAACATTTAAAGATTTGTGAATTCTGCAATGTTTCATTAATTACCTCAAAAATATATGGAAGTGGATAGTGGATACTCACTTTTTTAATTTTATTTTACCTATGTAAAGTCTTATGGACAAAAATACTATACTAGACTTAGATCTTATTATGACTGACCGGTCTTATCACAAAACGAATTCTCACACCTGTATTTATAAACAAGTAAAATAATTACTTGTTGCCAAGTAGGTAATTTCTCAGTCAAGTCATTACTTGACGTTAAAATTTCATCAAGACTCCAAGCAGATTTTTTAACATTATTGTAACTTCCTTAAAGTTATTAAAATAGAAAAAGTGACTTTAAAACTAAGTTATCAATTTTTAACTTCATCAAACTGGTATTATTTGACCTTACGCGTCGGTTATGGTCTAGGACGCTACATATTCATGATAGGCAAAAAAATTTGTTGGAAATCTAATTATAAAGAAATATCATCGCGTGTGGTGTTCCTGTTTGGCACATGCGAGTCACATGTGACAACAACTCCGACACTTAGATAATAAATAAGTATCTAATAATTATTATTCAAGAAGTCTGGGATGAAACAGTTCATGAAGCAAAATATTACAAAATTGAACACCAATAGTAATTATAAAAAAAGCAATTTATTAATATAGGCACATATTTATACAACACAAAAACACTTCACTTAATTTGTTCTCTCAAAATGTCGCTGTTTCCCGAGCCAGCGAACTGTAGGGCGCCATCTACCGGCACAATGGCGCCTGTGACTACTCTACTGACACTATCGCTTGCCAGGCTTGCGATCAGGTGGGCGCAGTCGTCCCCGGTGGTGGCGCTGCCCATGGGGATGGTGCCTTCAGCAGTTCTGAGCCACGCGCGGTACTCCTCGTCTGTGTAGCCGGTCAGACGTTGGACAAATGTACTTATCTGAAAAGTTTTTGGAAGGTAAAATGTGGTAAATCATGGTGATAAGCTCGGTCATTATCAGACATTTGCCTAATATTAATAACAATTCGAATACCCACAGTAATGCCGGGGCTCACGACATTGACGCGGACCCCTTTAGGCGCCAGCTCGTACGCGATCAGGCGGCTGAAGTGATCGAGAGCAGCCTGAGAACAGATGTTCTAAATTTTATAAGCCAAATTCACGGTAACACTTGAACTACAAAAAACTTTTTTACAAAAAAAGATTACCGCCTTCAAAAACCACAAAGTAAAAAATAACTTTAGTTTGGAAGTCGGCGGCTTTGGTTTTGTTTCTTGTTATTTAGGTATTGCCACCGACTTCCAAGCTAAAGTTATTTTTTACTTTGTGGTTTTTGAAGGCGGTGATCTTTTTTTGTAAAAAAGCTTTTTATTTTTCACTTTTTAGTGCTTCTGTGTTAATGTTTGAAATCCTTACATAAAGCCCTTTCAAACAATACCTCACACGATATATTTAATTTTGGATAGTGGTAGGAGGGGGGTTGACGTACCCCCTCCCCACTTCCTTTAGACAGTCATCGACTACACGTATAAACAAAGCAATTTTTCTTGTTACGGCGGTTATGCTGTGATTTTATAAGGAGTTCCGTTCCATATCTCCAAAGTTCATCATCAGAACATGACAATATTCCTATGGGACCTATTCGGGACTATACTCTTTCAAACAAAAAAAGAATCATCCAAATCGATTCATAATTGGCGGAGTAATCGTTGAACAAATATACAAAAAAAAAAAAAAAAACATACGCGTCGAATTGAGAACCTCCTCCTTTTTGAAGTCGGTTGAAAATAGTCCTTACTTGTGTAGCAATATAGGCGATATCTCACTCTCGATGTGAGTGTCTCAGTACTTCACCAGGTACAGGTATGGTTCGAGAGAGCAAGTTTCCTAACACATACCTTGGACAGACTGTACGGCAGGTTCCCAGTAGTCACCATGGTCGCCATAATGCTGGACACGTTGACGATGTTCCCCTTGGACTTGATGAGAGCCGGTACCAGGAGGCGCGTCAGGTTGTACACACCTCGGATGTTGACGTTGAACACACGGTCGAAGGTTTCCATATTGGCCAGCTGGATGGTGGTCCTCGCGCCCACTGCGGCGTTGTTCACTAGGACGTCGAGCCTGTAGAGATGCATGACGTGTACTCGGGATGATACATGACAGATCTGCAGACTGGGTGTCTGACTGAAGAATTTTTGAACCAGTAATGAACTAAGTAAAGGCACTAAGAAATTCTATGAACAGGTTTTTATTAAAAAGATGCTCCTTTTTAAAATGTTTAGAAGCGAGAAGACTTACCACAACCGTCGAATATAAAAGCCTTAACAAGGGGTCCTAAAGTGACGGCCCTCTATCTACGACCTGACAGTATTTATTTTCCTCTTACCTTCCAAAATGGTCCAGCGTCTGCTTGGCAGTCTTCTCAACGCCCTCATCAGTGCCCAGATCCGCGACGATCGCCAGCGGCTTCACGCCCTTCTGCTTCTCGCACTTGTCCGCGACTGCTCGCAAGTTGGCTTCATTCGTTCCCACCAGAGACAGCTTCGCGCCAAGATTAGCGAACAGGATAGCTGTGGACTCGCCTATGCCAGCGCTCGCGCCAGTTACTAGCACCACTTTGTTAGTGAAGTCCATTCTGATGGTACCGCTTGCGCTTTACTGACTCAAGTTGTTTTTGACACAACTATAAAAGTTTTTCCGATAATATTAATATGCAAATAAAGTAAATTATGCAAATATGTATCAGAGGACTCGTTGATGAAGTAGGTCTACGGAATACCTATTAACCGGCCAAGAACGAGGTCTTTATAAAAATAGGTCTTAATAAATACTTTACAAACTTTATAATTATTATTAAAAATGACATAATAATGAGACCTGGGTGGCGGTTCACAAATAAAGGATCCGTTGAGATAGCTTTGTAGGTACCTAATATAGGTAGAACAAGTTCTGAGGATAATAAGTATAAGAAATAACTACATTAAAAAAATATATATATATTTGTCGTGTAGATATGCTGAATAGTTTGAACTTGCTACAGAAGCTGCGGAAATGTTAGATAGGTAGGTCCTACACAACATAATATCTTGCAGTTTTTTTTAAATAATATGACGCCCGCGCGCCGTGATCACATACTAAGTGGGACACCATTTGAAAAGTACCGCGTAAAATTGAATTCTTACAATAACACTGGTCAACACTAGTCATGCCACACGAACTCTGATGGCTAATATTGTTTTTGCCACCTACACTCATTAATAAACAGCAATAGTTTTATTCCGATTGGCCCTAGATTTCTTGTGATGTGTTGATTCGTATAACCAGTACTACGGCGATAAACGCAAACAAACGATCGCGAATAAATTGTCGTTAAATTAATTGTTTTCGTATTAGTTTAAATTTAGTGATTTATAATTGCTGCAATTGTGTGAATATGCCGAGAAAGTAAAGTAAAAACGAACCTGACTCTTTCTGTTATATTTGTGGAGAATTAACTTTTAAAAAACAAAGACGAAATTTCACTAAAGTTGTGATGGAGTTTCCCTGTGGCTCATCAAGACAAATCTTGGGCTCCCCATATTTGTTACATAACCTGCGTTAAGAATTTGAGTGATTGGAAGAAAGGGTCCCGTTCTATGCCGTTTGCTGTACCCATGATTTGGACCGAACCAAAAGATCATGTTTCGGACTGCTATTTTTGTCTTACAGATATAAAAGGTATTAATTCTAAAAAAAAAACACACTGAAATGAAATATTTACCTCTTGTAGAGCCGTCTAAAGTTCTTCTTCCACCATTGCACATTAAATTAGGCCTAATTAAAAATTTTGTTAAGGCGATAGATCGGAATGGGAGCGGATTTTTTGAAAAATTCCCTAAAATAAGTGACGCAAGGATAAAAGAGGGTATTTTCGTTGGACCTCAAGTTAGGGAGTTAATAAAAGATCCAGTATTTGAAGAAAAATTGAACGATCTAGAAAAACGAGCATGGATATCTTTTAAAAACGTTGTTACAAATTTTCTAGGTAACCATAAGAGTGAGAAGTACAAAGAGTTTGTTAGCGAGTTGTTGTTGGCTTATCAAGCATTGGGTTGCAACATGTCACTCAAGATTCATTTCTTAGACTCACATCTGGATTTTTTTCCGAAGAATTTGGGAGCTGTGAGCGATGAGCACGGGGAGAGGTTCCATCAGGCCATTTCACAGATGGAAAAGCGCTATCAGGGCAAATGGAACCCAAGGATGTTGGCCGATTACTGTTGGACGTTAAAAAGGGACCATCCAGGAGCTAAATTTGCCTGAAAATCCTAAATTATAAATTCATAATAGAACTTTTTTGTTTCGGACTGTCATTATTTGTTGAAATTTTTAAATTACGTTAATCAATAAAATTCTAGGCCAATAATTGTTTTTTAGTTACTTATTTTTACTAACAATCATCGATCAAAGTAAAAAATATGAGTGAAGTTCGTGTGGCACGACAAAGTTCAAATTTTGTTCCCCAGTGTAATGTAAGGTTGTATATCACTGTTTATTTTACTACTGTTATAAATGCGAAAGTTTGGATGGATATTTGTTTCTCAATCACGAAAAAATGAACGGATCACAGAGATACTGAGATAGATTATAGTTAGAAATAGCACACAGGCTATTTTTTATCCTGGAAAAATGTACATTTCCCGTGGGATAATTTAATTTTGATGCGGACGAAGTCGCGGGTTAAGGTAGTACCTACCTATCACAGAAAACTCTTTTTTTTTTCGTTAACAGGTTGTTTGTTAACGCTACGTCAACGAACATTCGAGAGACCCGCGCTGGTTTATAAAAATATATTTATAATAGCAATTTGTTTTTAAATGATTTACATAAAATCTAGTATTCTATCCTCAGAATAATATGCGTTATTATTCTAAGATTCTATCTATTAATAACTACTTATTTACTTACTAAATATTTATTTTGATATCAATAGGTACTATGTTTTTATGTAATTACTATGGTAAGTACTTTTTTTCATATTTACAATGTCAGCCTGAAAAATAACATTGTCGTTTCATCTTTTTTTTCTTTTGAGGTGGTAAAAATCATCAAATTAGTCCTTCCGCCCTGGGTGGGGCGGAAGGGACTGTTAGACTTTCACTGACTAAAAATCACCCTGTTCCTTCTGTTGCCCTTTACGTTCCGGGGCCACGGTATCCTGTTAAGACGTCCCGCAACCCCGGCAGGCGTTTGGCCCCGTTGGGGCCCCGTCCTTGTGCCGACAGCTCTTTGAGGCGCGCGTGAAACAGAACGCGCCGTCGACCCGGGCCTGGCCCTAGCCCAGGCCTGGTCCTTTGACCTGATATCTAACTTGTATTCTTTTAATTTGTAGGTGATAGACAGTCTGTGACGATGGCTGAAGAGCAGATTTCAACCTTATAACTAAGGTAATAAGGTTGCCTCGTTGGTCTAGTGGTCGCAAAGCGCGACTGCTGAGCCAGAGGTCTCGGGTTCGATTCCTAGGTCGAGCAGTGAAAAGTGTTTTACCGCAATTATCCGTGATTGTACATTAGTCAAATTAGCCTACAATTTGTAGTCATTTGAAACAGATTGGCGGCTTGAGCCATATTTTCAGGACAAAATATTATACATTTGCAGCGAAGGCGCCTTTTTACAATGTAAATATTCATGATTTGAAATTGCCTTAGCTACATCATAATACAGAACTATGTTCACATGGAGGATTATGCAGGTTATACTTAGGGCCACGTAAGTGAAGCCTCGGGCACAACTAGTAGGTACATTATCTCTATGGGCAGTTGGAGTAAAAGTAGTAAAACACACTGACAGTGAACAATACGAATAGTTTTGTATATTTTGTGGAGATAATTTTCATTACACTGCCATCTATGAGTAGTCTTTAACACTTTAAAGAGTTTGATAAGTCCAATGAATTATGCTACTCACCAACAGATGTCTCTGTGACAGATTTCAAATTTTATTGTCTTCGCATCTCTTCGTAAAAGTTTTTGTATAGTATCCAACAAAATAAATACTAAGCCCACTGGTTTCTGATTTATATATTTATTTATTGATATATTAATTAATATAATTATTTTGTTCAAATACCTGCTTGAAGTGTAACTCATGTTTAATCGTTACTCAAATTTTTGCAACAATAAGTGTGTTTTAAAAAATACATAATTAAATTTAAAATTAAAGTTACCTGTGTATGAGTACCTTTTATGTAGTTGCTTAGAATTGACGGTCAAAGAAAGCAGTGCAAGGTGCTTAACAGAGCGCACAAAGCGAAATGTCAACAAGTCACTCGGATTATTCCACATCAGTGGATTTTTGAAAAAAACTTACTTTTCAAGCGTGGGAATAGGATTGTAGTCAATACTCATATTATTATGTATATTGGAAATGCCAAGTGTCTTTGTAAAAGGTGTCCACATTAATACGGTCTGATAATTTTACAGAATTCGGTACAATGTAACGTGTGTTATGAAGCAAGAAGCAAATTAAATAGAAGAGTGAGAAACTTGCAGGTCCACCAAAGATATGTAAATGGTTGAAAATATATACTATCTTTATGATTAAGATAAATTATGAAGCCGAGTTTAAAATGTCAGATACAAACAATGTGTTTTTTAGTACCTAATTAAATTTAAAATAAATCACAGAACTAAACAACACACAACAACATGGCTAATAAATGGCTGACGACAATAAAATTATCTCTTTGGTATTGTTTATTTGTTTGTTTTCATATTTTATTCAGTTTGTTTATCGACTGAAATAATAACAAATTAATTTTGGATAAAACAAAATTTGGTTTACAAAATGTGGTTCTACTACTCGCTCCTAGATGGCGCTACTAGATATTTATGTAGATGCATTTGGTGTTAACTTATACAAAAAAAAACTGTTACTTTAAAACAAAGTTATTTTTATTATTCGTCAAAAAGAAGCATAGCAAAACATTCTCGCAGCTTGGAACACATCAGGGCTGTCAGTGGCTACACAGACAGCCGTGTAACTCAATATTGCTACGGATTGGGCTACTGTATGGCAGTTGTTTTCAATTCTGTGTTTTGTCTTGTTATTTTAACTGCACTCGTGTTACTGCACAAACATGCTCAAATAACGAATGTATCGGTTACTGTTGATACTTGTAAGCTAGCTGTACAACGGAGATGATTTCAGGCTAATAAGGGACAAACATATTACATTACACCAAAATTATAAGATTTATGTTCGATTTTTTCGTTTTTGATGCAGCTTATCTTACTAAGTATTTGAGCATCTTCAGATTATGCAGTATACATATTTAGTAATGTGTTAGACGAAACTATACAACACTACTATACAGTACTATATTACTTTTAGTTCGTTTCACTAAAAACTATTTTTTTCTGTGTACAACCATAAGTAGAATAGAAGATAAGAATAGCTTTTATTTTGTTAGTACTTCAAATTATAGTTCATAATCTGAAGAAGATTGGCGACTAAACTAAGTTTGTTTCAGAATTTGTAAGTCATGTCACAAGGCCGGAGTCGGAGGAAATCTATCTAGTGAAAACACCTTTTTGTATACGATGACCATGTGAGGAATAGTACGTTATAGGTTATAAACATTACGCGTCGACTCATGGGAGCGGAGTAATAACCAAGTACACAACTAAACGTTGGTAAAAAGGGTTTAATATAAATGAAGCCTTTAAACAAAGTATTATGTGCGAAACGGTCTATTTCCGTTTGAAAATCGATCGAAGCAATGTATACTTCGCGCGTTCTTGCGCGGTCCTTTTGTTTCATGTCACAACGCACCTCGCTGGCTAACACAACTAAACGATGGAACCATTATTACCTATAGGCACAGCTATAGGTCGGTATCCCACTTTGATAAAAACACTCGCAAGTACCTCATGTGTTTGAGGATCCGCTCGCGTGGTGTTGAGTTACTTTATGCTCTGCCATTGTTTGTGCTGGCTATTCATGAAATAAAGGCGAAGGTTATGATGAGAAAACATTGTGGTAGTACCTAGTTAAGTTCACGTGTGGAGATAGATACTATTTAGGATTTATTGGATCTCGTTGTGATAATAATCTTTATTACACAAGAAATTGGTTACAAAATTGCGTGAAATCCTTAACTCTTGTCTCTCTCTTGAGAAGAGTTCGTCTGTGCTAATATCATGATGTAAATACGGATCCAGGAGGCGCGGAAGGGGGACTAAGTGACGCAAGCCCCCCCCCCCCCTCCAAAAGCGAACTTGATAATATTCCAATAAACTTCTTCCAAGCATTACCCTACAATAAGTAGGTATTTTGTTTTCAAATAAAATGTGTTGTTTTCTTAGTGTTTATTAAGCTAACCTACCCTCAGCTGGATCCAATCCACCCTAAACGATATTCGTGGATCCGGCACTGGTTGTAGCGATGTGCCTTATTAGACGTAGGTACGTACCAAGGATTTAATAAGGCACATCGTTGTTAGAAAATAATCAGCCATACGGCGAGACTCCACCAAAGCGGAGACGAGAAGAGATGTGTCTCACAACCAATCAGCTTGCGTCATTTTGACAGTTTAGCGCTTAGCTTCAGCACAATACAAAATGCTATTGAGTACTTACATCATTACTATATCTTTACCATAACTATATGCACTATTTAAGTTTATCTTACACATCACCTTATTCATCATCGGTGAGGGAAAACATCGTAAGGAAACTTAGTCTCATAATAAACATAAGTCTGAAATCGTGAATCCGCCTTGAGCAAGCGTGTGATTAATTCTCGTGCCTTCTCTGTACGAGAAGAAGCCTTTGTCCTGCAGTGGGACAGTAATAGGCTGGTATTACGGGCAGATGACACATGAAACTTATAACGGAGCAAGCTTTTAGCTTCAAACTCTTTCGTTTTGGATACAAACCAGAACTAATTTCCTGTAGTTACCCAACACGGTATGTACGCAACCTGACTCACAAAGTAAACAAAAGAAACATACTATTAGTTAACAGCATAGCGGCAGTGGCGGTGAAAGGGTTGTCGGTGTGTGTGCACAAGGCGGGGTGGGCGTGGCTTGGCGTCGGCGCCTTTGATCACGGCTTAACCCCCCGCCTACGACCGCGTCGGACGCTGCGTCGGAAACGCATCGGGTTACAACTTCCTCAACGGGTTTGTATTGGAACCTCTGAATGTCGAACCGAATACGAATGTCAGACTTAATTATATAAGGGATTGAGGAATGCCTTTATTGTACGTAAATAAAAGGTGAATCAAATGGCGTCTGTTTTGCTGCGCGAAGGATGCGAGCATAAATATATTTTTAAATTTAAGTCTGCTATGTTCTTGTTTACCATCTGAAGATTCTCCACTGTGAGCTGTGTTTTGTTTTGTAGGACATTTTTATGATCACTCATGATGAGCTCGAAGACCGTATTTTTATAAAACATCTGACGTAATCTGTAGTACTTATTTTAAAAGCTTTTATTTTTTTAATCTTCAGTCCGAGCTGCATTAATTCTGTTCTTGGCTACGGAAAGTGTAGCAAAGATAAAATTCAAGCCTCGAAAACTTAAACAATTCATTGCATATTATCGATTTTATTCATCAGTGGGATGTCTTGTCAATATTAAAACGTTTTGAAAATGAATCCCAAGCGTGCGCTCTACAGTCTGTTTCTGAAAAACGACAAAACTAATGACACCAAAAGTAATTTTAATTTTTTCGCAACAACATAACAATTTTAATAACTTAAAAAGTCGTTGGCTGTTTAAAAATAAACACATTTACACGGGTGACATGTAATAAGCGCGCGCGCAGTTTCATGTGCGCATTATTTATTCATTTTGCAATCATCTCGGCTCAGCACGGTGCCTGCAACGATCACAAAGCCTTTTTTCGGACCTCTATTTTAAATTCTACCTTATTTTCTCTGATATAAGTTTTGAAATGCCTCCTGAGATGTCTTAATGCTAACCTTAAAGTACTTTTTAAAAGATTTTCAATTCTATTTTCGTTGGAAAAGGGTTGGTTTTTGAAAGCTGGGGTTGTAGTGAGGAAGCAAGGGTGCGAAGCTTGTCTTCTCCAAATAAATTGTCGTCGATATATCCCGGCGCGTATATCACGCCACAATCCGCCGCATTTACACCTCGGAAGGGTGAGCGGACACTTGACACAGGAATTACGTTGATTTGATATTTGATTCGAATACTATGGGAATGGCCCGGGGAGGGAGGGAGAAAAATGAGCTGTGAATGTGGTGCGCTGAGTGGTTGTGTATTGGTTTGTGTGGTTTATTGGTATGAAGATGAGCCATAAGAAAAACTTTAGGAAAGCTTTCCTGATAGCAAGCAAGCCTTGTTGTCTAGACCGTATTCATTAATATTAGGTAGTCCATTCTAATATTATTGAATAAACAGATAGATAGCAGGCTGATTTCCTTTAAACTAACAAATAATTAATATGTTTGTTCAAAGAACCGACGAGTTAAACAATTAAATATTTTTGTGGAGCATATCATATTAAGTAGTATTAGGGTTAATTGATAAAAAAAATTACGTTCTTTAATCAGCATCAAAAAATTTACAGACACAAGAATCATCGTCTCCATATACGTTATCCCTTAGCTCATAAGCGGCGAATCAAAAGAGATTACCGGGCCTATAAATATGGCGTCCAAAGATTATTATAATTTGTATTATAACATTAAAATAATATCGGCCGTGCGTCGGCACCGTAATAGATTTATCTGATGCTGTGAGCGCGTACATCACGCGAGGACGTCTCCTGTGATGACATCATTGTACACGCGTGGGACTCGGTAATGGCTTTACGATGTGATGTTATCATGTTAAAGGATTTTAGAGTTTGTAGGTCTTAATTAGAGGATGTAGTGACAAAGATAGAAAAGGGTATGCTTAAATGGTTCGGCCATGTTGATAGGACAAGTGAGACGAATAACAAAACGTATTTATATGGCAGAGGTGAGTGGCAACGCAGGGAGGGGTCGCCCTAGGCCTATCTTATCTAATTAACCTTACCTTATTGGTAAGGTTCTTCAGAAAGGTCAGGTGCGTAGTAATCGTAACCGGCGTGCTTGTATGAACGTGGATGACGCGAAAAGAGTATGTTGGGACCGTTACCCCCATGGGAAAAAGGCATGAGTTAATGTATGTATGTAGGTCTTAATTGTAAGTACTTTTATGATGAGGTTGATGGTAGCTTATAATTCTTGGCATTCTCTATCCGTGGCACGCAAGCAGGGGCGTACTTACAGCAATATCAGTACGATCAAAGATACGAGGTTCTCAGCCAAGCGCGGTTTCAGTCCTCAAAAATGTTGATGTTCAATGATCGATCAAGTTAAAGTATCCATTTTGATTCTAAAATACTGAACCGTTTTTAAGGAAAATTTTACACCTTGAAAGCACAGCAGATTTATTAAAAAGCTAGGTGCTTACTTAAAAGAGCAAATTCAAACTTGTTTTTGCGATTTGTGTTGGGCCATTCCCGCCGTGCCTACAGCACAAATATAAACATACATATAACATAACTTTAACTTTGTATCCGGAGCATTTAATTTCTGTATTTATATTCTATAATGGTATTTTTATAGTAACCTATGTAGTATTTTAAGTACAGGTACACTATATTTTATTTAGACAAAAACTCTTGTGTTTTTTAAAACTAATTTTGCTGTTTAACGTTCCTACATTAGTTTGCACCTACTTGACTGTTAGAGAATGCCTATAGCATTAAGTCCGCCTTTTGTACTTTTGTTTCATAAAGTTTAAATAAATAAATAATCACGTGTTGGTCAAAACGATGTCTAGGTACTCTAATTACATTCGTAATCACTACACTTTATGGACTTTCTAGATGTATTCAAGTTATGAAAGAGTTTAGTAGTTAGTTTTATTTCAGATGCTAATCAGTTCATTAAGCCGTTGAGATTGTATCGTTTGACAAATAGTCAGTATCTTGTTGTTGTTTGATATTAATTGAAAGTAGGCCGGTGTTTTGTAAAGATTTCTGTTAGTGAGATAGATCTAGATTAACTGTGACCACTATTAAGTGTAATCAATCAGGCTCCGCTCTTGTGTTACTTTACAATTAATATTAATTATTGGTATTTCTTGCTACAGCTAATTAATGACATATACCATGAACTAGCTTTCGCTCGCGACTTCGTCCGCGCATAATATATCTCCGTGCCAACTTTATAAAGATCGTTCAGCTGTTCCGCCATCAATGATTAACAAACATCCATGCAACCAAACATTAGCATTTATAATAGGTATCTTACACCAGAAAAAGTTCTTATCGCTTTGTCTGGTGGGTGTAAGTCGTATGTAAATACCTACATTGACATCTCGTCCGGATGTACCTATGGAATCATTGAGATATTACCGAAGGCATAGAATAAAAAGTAATTACTACACATTAGTAATAAAAACCTACTTACATAGATTCCTAATTCTTTTGCCTAATTCAGTACAGTTGCTCCTAAGTCCTAGTACCTAATTTGTAATTATTTTATAAATATAATTATTTCTGATTTAGTTATTAAACTATTGGGTTCGTATGTAGAAAAAAATTGGGGTCAATATTCTTTTGTCCAATTTATTTAATTGGTCCGTCGTCACGTCATATCAATTCGCCATTAAACAAAAAAAAAAACAAACCAGTATTTGACTTCCATTTTCGTACAAAAAACATGTTTTTCAATCTCACTGATTACGTCGAACTCGAAACGTCAAAATTGGCGCGCTTTTGTTGATCGCGCGCGCCATGTTAAGATGCGTTCAGCATAGCGGACAATGGGCGCGTTCGGTTCACGCTGCGTGCGCTGTAAACGCTGCTCGCTGCCTGCAGTGGGTGGTTTATTGTTTTATGAGCAGCATTACACGCTTCTTCCCGCTTTGTCCTGAGTTTTACGAGGGACAATGACGGGACAAATTGTAGGAATTCAACTCTGTTGTCAGATCGCTTGATAGAGTGCCGTAATCTTTCTTCCTGTCACATATTTGTGTGTCTTTGTTTGTTGCACACGTGATTGCCATATCACTAATAAACCATTGTCTCGTTTACATGGTAAAAAGAAAGGAACGTTTGAATTCGATTGAGTATAGGGGACAATTCAAAACCTGTGCGTGAACAACCATAAAACCAAATTACTTTGTATTTTTTAACAGCTTGTTGATTCTGAACGAAATGCTCAAGCACAAAAAAAAAACAAAAATACTCGAATCGAAATAGCTTTCAACCATTCTGAAATAACATTGTGATCTACATAGGTATACATCTTAAAATAAAATATATTACTTTTAATATATTTTCCGCGCCATTCATCAAATATTTTTATAGTTGCCAGCATAATTATGAAATGTTGCAAATTAAAAAAATATAATTTTATAATAATGAACGGATTATGTTAATTCAGCCATTCAATATACATGGTGAGCTATAAATCACGTAGGTTTAATTCAAGTTTTGGCTATTAAATAACTTTAATAGATAATCAACAGTTTTTTGTGTCTGATTGAGACGTTACAAATGACATACGGCCTAAATATAATTAATGAAATGGGTATCCGTTTTCAAAATATTAACAAGTTTTTACGTGCGTGGGAGTGACAAATTGCTATTGCTTTTAGAACTATAATTCGTAATGTTGTTTCAATACAGTATCAATAGGTTGCGCAATGTTATCACAGCCTTCAGCTATCGGGCGACGTTTAGATTGGTTTGAATGTTAAACTTGATTGAACCTGTAAAATGATTGATTAAATAGTACGTTGAACTTGTTTTATAGTACTAACAATTCAGTAGATTTGCACGTTTGTCTATGACTTACCTACATGAGAACCTGTTTTATTGATAAGTATAAACAAAAAATGCAAATTACTATTACTAAAACTTTAATTATTATTAAATTTAAATAAATATTCACTTGCCAAACAAACATTGATGAGCCATAAACAAAAATAAATCCTTAGGTTACATCACTATGTCAACATCTAATGATAAATACTTTTATTCCATTTTCAAAACAACTACGTTTGTTGCGCAGTGACATAAATTACGGCCAGCATTATGTCCTGTGCTGTTCCTTGAATTTATCGATATTGTCGTCTTGCGTTTTGTCGCAAGGCGCATTGTTTTTAGTCGCCCGCTGGTGCGTCTATTGTAGCAGAGTATTTGTTTAAGTAGTGCTGTTTAGTCATCCATCACTCGTCGTGGGTGCTACTGCGCGGTTACAGTGTCTTGGCCTTGGGCTGTGCCGTTATTCCTTGTTTGAATAAGGGCTGTTTGAAAACGTAGGTGCCCTTTTCGCCAGTACTGTTGTGTGTGTAGTAAACTATTTTTATGGACGCATTCAGGTTAGGGTTGTCAGATCCTCAATCCGGAAAGTCGAACCACCAGCCAATAAAGTTGGAATTTTTAGTAAAATTTAAACATGAAAATTTTCATTAAAATTTTTTTTGGCTACTTTATCACGACGTCAACTTAACTTCTAACGGATTCATTCTATTGGCTTTCTCCGAACGCTTAGATAAGATTTTTAATAAGATATGCTTTGTATGTACCAACTAAAGCTAGGTCGCTACAAACAATACCTAGACATTTTCGAGAAAATACGATAAAAAATAATTGAATCTTATTAAGACGGGGGAGGACCGAGGAGGCCGAGGGAGGCTTAGGAAACGTTGGCGTCATGACTTGGAGACGTTTATGGGGGATTGGAGGAAAGTTCAAAGGCTATGAGAGAAACCTTTGCCCAGTAAAGGGACAATACAGGTAGACAAAAAAAAACATATGATATAAATTATCATCTGCCTAGCCTTTTCCTGTAAAGTATGCCCTAATAAAATGTGGCTTTTTAGATTTGCAATTTTTTCAATTCGCAATTTGCAATTTCACACCCTGTACATACATCTCTCGTATCATTATTCCCATTCAATTGTGTGACGTGGTCGTATTGTCCACACAGTGGCTCTCAATGGCGTCCTAATGCTTGTTGATCATTGTTTAGCGCTAGAACAATGCGCGATGGCCAGGGAGGCTGAATGGGTGTTGCCTTTGCATGTTCCACGAATGAAAGTTTGACGGATTGATTTTGGAACGCTCGCAAGATTTAAATCTATGAAAAAAAAAATATTGAACAGGGTAAAAGTTGATTGATTTGAAAAATATCTTTACAAATAACTAAAATTGAAGTGTCTGTTTATAATGTCAAAATAACTGCTAAGTAGTAGATTATTAAACGTACTTAATTATTCCGAAAACACATTTTTTTTTTTGTTGTCTGTTTGTTTGTTTTAAACATTTGATTGTGAAATCGATGGGTGTTTGGGTGTGATTTATCTATAATATGTATGTATTTATAAATTATATAAGTATGTATATCAGTTGTCTGGTTACCATAACACAAGCTCTGCTTAGCTTGGGATCAGATAGCCGTGTGTGAGTTGTCCCAAGATATTTATTTATTTTTTATTTATTTATTGTATATTTACTTACACATAGTTAGTTAATTTTATAGGGAGGCTACCTTTATTTTAAAAAATTTAGGTTCACGCTAAAATATTAAAAGCCCAACAGATAACCGACATTCAGGCGGACGAAGTCGTGGGCATATGTAAGTCTTATTACAAAGTTATTATTTTCATTTTTTTAATCAAAATAAATGAGGTTGATATTTCAGTTTTAGTAATTTAAAATAAATACATAGTTTCTTACAACAATGATCATCTTTGTCTCCAAAACGCGCGTTTGTTATTTCAATATTAATTAAAATAATATAAACAAAGTAATGTAGGTCTTAAAATAAATCAATATTGAAAAAACTTTATTTAACGCGTAAAACAAAGTTTTGTCCCCTCCCTGATTTATGCTGACCGTAAATGTCCGGTTTTACGGTTACCTTTTATGATTTCATTCAGAGTTTTACGGTTTTGTGAGCGTAAACTCAAATGGTGTCGACGTGAGAAGATTTTGAAAAAATATCGATTTTTATATTCATGGAATGACTTAAAATCGTGCTATAAACTTATGAGATGACTGAGAAAATTCCAACCTTTACTGCTATCGCATGTATGCAGGAAGACTTACAAAAATAAGCAGTACCTAAATTACCTATTATTATTCTGATTATTATTATTCTGTGTTAAAGTCAAAGTGACTTCGTCCGCGTCAAAGTTGATATATTATCCCACGGGAACCGTACCTACATTTTTCCGGGATAAAAAGTATTCTATACGCTATTCTAGACTATTATCTATCTCTGTCACAAATTTCATACAGATTCGTTCAGCCGTTCTGGCGTGATTCAGTAACAAACTTCCATCCAAACTTTCGCATTTAAAAATAGTATTAAGATGTGAACGTTTGAATCTTTGTTACTCAAACAGGCTTTAACGGCTAAACAGAATTAACTGCAATTAGACATACATAAAGATCTTTTATTTTTTGTTAACGGTGTGGAAAATCCTCATGGATGTCCACCGCCCTGGGGAGGGCAGACGGGACTGTCAGATTCTTACTGACTAAAAACCACCCCAGTGTTCCCTTCTTACCCTTACGCCGGGGATCACGACCTTAACATTTAGGACAATTTTTAACCCGTATTTATGTTTCCATGGGATAATTTAAGACTTAATAAATTCTAAGACGAAGGCGATGCCACGGGCAGAAGCTAGTGCAAAATAAATAAAATGTCATCCAAAAATGTTTGTTTTATTTTTTGTTCAAACTTTCCAAACAATTTCACCAACAGATCTCCCGCAGATTCCGTCCATTTTGAACAATAACTGGGAATCAAAGCAACAAATCAATGAAACAATGACAAGTTACTTCACAACCAAAACAAATTAGGAAGACATTGTGAGGAGTCCGTATTGTGCGATTGTGGCCATTCAGGGGCTGCTGGGGCCCGTGGGGGCTAGGGGCTGATATACAGCAGTCGTAAAACATGTACACGAATATAATGCGTCTTTATTTGTTTAGATTTTCGATAATTTTATGTAAAATTATAGTTTCTGGAGGCTAGTGGTGTCGCGTGTATTGGAATATCTTTATTCGTAAAACTAATTCAATTTGCCAAATGTTCACTATTTAGAACCTACAGCTACCTATAACAGCATAATGTACATAAAAAACTTCCCCTATGAATAGATTTAAAATAAAGTAATTCAATTTCAAAATAATACTTGAAAAAAATGTAAAAATTTGAAATCGTTTCAGTTCTTTTAAACAAAACTATAGCCAATTACAATGTGAAACTTCCAACAAATTATCTCAACTGTGGTAAAAAGAATTTATAGATTGATAATATTTACATCACAGACCGTAATATTACCAGATGTAGTCAAGAACCTTAAACATTGAAACCTAAAACTAATATAAAAGAACGACTGCTTCTATTAGTATTATCAACCTACTAACTAACTAAAACTTAAACAAGTTAATAGCAATTAAAAAACAAATATTAATTCTGATCGTTAATCCCAAACAAAGACTCCATAGTTTGAAAACAATAAGAACCTCACATAAACACAATACAAGTTTCAAAATTTTTTCTACCATAAAGTGGCTCTGAGTGGTCTAGTTTGAGCCCAAGACTGCAGTAAAACTTATATAGACTGTCTTTGTACAAACCATGGCCCAAAACAATGGTGCCAATGTTTGTGACAAACGTTCATGTAAACAATTGTAAAATATAATTTATTTGTGTTCGTCACAAGATATTTATGACACAATAAAAGTTTATAAAGAGTTGAATGTTTCAATGTTTGTAAATATTTTTTATTTTTTACCTTCGTGTTACGGAAATGTTACTCGCAACTTGTTTCGTGGTGGCGAATAGTTTTCAGAAAATGTATAATTGTTTGAGTTAAGCTTTGGAGTTAACAGTAAAATTATAAGTAATGAGTCAGATATTATAAGGAAAAGTGTGATGGTTCACTGGATTTCATAATTCATGCTATCCATACTAATGTTATAGGTACTCGTAAATGCGAAAGTAACTCTGTCTGTCTGCTACGCTTTCACGACTAAACCACTGAACCGATTTAGATGAATCTTGGTACGGAGTAAGTTTGAACCCCAACAAAACACACAGGCTACTTTTTATTTGACTTCGACTTCGTCTGCGTCTGCGTTAACCGATATTTACGCGGATCAAGTAGCTGGCAAAAGCTATTTCCACATATTTTATTTTTTAGCTACCCTATAGTGTCCCACTTCTGGGCAAAGGGTACAAGTCCTTTCAAGTATCTTTTTCTTGTGCCTACCTCAAACCAGCCATCACGGCGCGCGTCTAGGTCATCTCGCCACCTCTTCTTAGGCTTCCGGCCTCGGCGAAGCCTACCATCTATTGCGTGGACACTTTTGAACAGCGGTTACTGCGCATGCGGCTGACGTGATCCGCCCAATATCATTTGAGCCTGGCAACCTTATTCCCCACGTTTATAATCCCGGTTTAGGAACGCTGCGTGGTGTAACGTATATAGTCTGTTCTCCTTACAACGAGAATTCTGTATTCCATTGCTCTCTGGCACACTCCGGGTGGGACTATTGTGACTCTGAGTAATTCCTTTTTAACTATCTTAATTAAGCCATACCTAACACAAAACCAACTGAAGAACCTTATAATTACAGATTAGAATAAGATTTATGTACTTCCTTACTTCTACATCTCGAAAATCTTTCAAAACTTTGGCTTTCTCTAACATAATCGTGTTTAATAGAGTAGTATAGCATTATTATACATAAATAAAGTTGTAATACCTCACCGCTGCGCCCGCGCCGGTACACTTTACAGAGCGATGCTTATAAATCAATAACCGATGCAAGAGTTATATCCGTTAACCGCCTAATGATGTCCGGGTAAATAATTACAGACATCTCAATTTGTGGCTTAGGGTTGCCACTGGGATAAAGATAGAATACAAAGAAAAAAAGATAGATACTTTCTTCAATATCGCTTGAACGATTTTATATTTTCAGCATGTTGTATTTTTTTTTTTGTAGATTTTTTTTTTATTCTTCTCTGCTTGAATACCTACATCTTAAAGAAATATCAAGTGAAAAAAATCTTTAAAAAATGGTAGATAAATACCTTGCAGCTATGAAGGTTAATGACATAAACTTTATCATATTCTCATTTAAAGGTTAACCTCATAAATATCGTCAGCGGTGACTAAACAAAGCATTGATGCATAAATAACCATAAATAGTGAATATGTCAACCAAAAAATATTAAACTGATTTTTATTGGATCATGAATATTGAATGAATTCGAATGTATACATAAGCTTTGTCGTAAACCACTACTTTTAGATTAAAAAAAAAAATTGTTTACAGAAAAATATTTAGAATTTTTTTTGATGCCTACTTTTGCGTTTTTTTACCTTTTAAACATTTACCTATTAACTTTCATGCACAGCAGTCGCGCATGAGGTCTTGGGTTGATTCCCAGGTCGGGCAAAGTATTATTGGGTTTTTCCATCAGGAATTTCTCAGTAGCAGCCTCGGAGTCTGGATTTGTGCCCGGTTGATGGCAATAGGTTCACCCCTTATTACATGGGACTAAAAACATAACTGGCGAAATTTGGGTGTACTAATGGGTACACCTCTGCCTAACCCTTCGGGGATTACAGGCGTGATGTTATGTATGTATGTATAAACTTTCGATTTCCTGCCAGCCCTACAGTAAGTATGTGATCATGCTGCGCGCGCGCCTAATCACGATCTATTGCCGAGACGGATCAGAACTTTTCGGCTCGCTTCGGCAACATAAATCACGGCCATACGCGAATGTAATGATCAGCTTAAATAAAAAAAAAATGGTAACACAATATTTATGAGTACAGATAGAATTAGGGACACTATTATCATTTATATTCTGTGTCATGTTTATGGTATTTTTTTTTTTATAATTGCTTATATTTTTGTTTAAGATTTCTTAATGTTGGTGGGTTTTTTATTGGCCGTTTTGACTTTTGCATTTTACTTTGTAATATAAACTTAACATCACGCCTGTCGCCGAAGGGTTAGGCAGAGATGTACCTATTAGTACACCCACATTTCGCCAGTTATGTTTTACTTTTTTTTTGTCAAAATCGAAATTCGTCATGAATCAATCTGCCTAACCTTTTTCTATGTTGGTATCAACTTTCAGTATTAAAGGATGCAACTGAATACCAGTACTTTACATAGAGTGGCCTATCCGACTTCCACAGTTCAGGAACCCAGTAACTGGGTAATACGATACCCCTTGGTAAGACTGGCTGTCAGACATTCGGGCTTCTGACGACCAGTTACAACGGTCAAAGATCCACGTATGGCAGCCGGGACCAACGGCTTAACGTGCTTACCAAAGCACGGAGGAGTGAGGATTCTCGGTATGTAAAGATGGTCACCCATCCACGGACCAACCCCGGAAGGCGTAGCTTAACTTGATGAATCGACCCGTGCGGCTGTTATTTCTTATTATTGTTGGTGGCTTTTATATTGATTGTTACTTTTGCATTTTACTTTATTTTTATCAAAATCGAAATTCGTCGCACTAGGGTTTTAATACTTTATTAAATATAACTACCTAAGTATAATACGTCAAGACTAAAATTAATGATTCGCATCAATGTGTCCCTTGTCAGACCCAGTAAAGCTATAAAATGGCCTGACTTACCGCTCATACATTTTAAACCGCGCAGAGTACATAGCCCGGGGTATGGCTACCGTGAATATTTTCCTAAATTAAGTTACCCATGTCTCTGCTGGCACCTGTTGATGTATCCTACGGCACCGTGAGGGCTTCTCGCGATAATTGATGAGCAGGGGTCTGTTGGACCCCCGCCGGCACGGGAGGGTCATGTTTTGAACATGGTTTAAGGGATAGGAGAGGTGCGAAGAATTTTGGATATACCTTTTTTATTGTGGTTGCCTTGGTGGGTTGTTTTTGGTCTTTAAGTTAGGTCAGTTTTGTAAAGTATGAATATATCATTATCTTGGTCGATATGGGAAATACAATTTAAAGTCAAAGTCAAATCAATTATTTCAATTAGGCCATTATCCAACAAGACTAAGAAACTTAATTAATAAGGCATTAAAACACCGCCTAAAACTAAATCTATGTCGAAAGCATTAAATGATATCTAATAATTATTGTCTTGTTAAGATTACAATTTTAAAACGGCAATAAAATAATTAAAATGTACGTTGATATGACTCATCCATATTAGTCAAGATTTCCGCTTGTGACTTGTACCACACGAACATTCTAACATACCGCGGGGCGCGTCTTCGCTTGCCAAAATAAAACATTAATATTATAACATTCTAATACAATGCACACCTGCCATATAAACAAAAAAACATTTATAATTATAAAAGGAGGATGGATGTCTGTGTTGTGGCCGTGTCGGTATCATCCTTAATTAACATTAGCATAATATTTAGATATTATGCAGTCGCGTTGGTCTAATGATCGTGAAGCGTGACTGCTGAGCATAAGCATGAGCATTCGATTTCCAGGTCGGGTAGTGTTATTGGGTTTGCCCATCAGGAATTTTTCAGTAGCAGCCTTGGAGTCTCGATTTGTGCCCGTTTAATGACAATAGACTCGCCTTCTATTACATGTGACTTAAACATAACTGGCGAAATGTAGGTGTACTAATGGGTACAACCTATGCCTAACCCTTAGAGGATTACAAGCGCGTTGTTACGTGTATTTGTGTGTGTAAAGACCACACAAAAAATAGCAATAAAGCAATAACTTTTGCTCAATTTCGATCCGCAGTATGCGTAGTTTATGTGTTTGTTATGTGTGTTATTATACCCGGATAAATCTCGTCGTAAAAAATTTAGTTTGATTACCTTTAAGGTATCGACAAATTGGTATTATTCAAAGCTAAAACTGTAATAGGTAATAGGATACTTACTATACCAAAGGCTTTAAACAAGCCAGGCTCTCTTGAATTTGAAGTTAAATGGAGACTGGTCTTCTTCCCCTTACCACCCTACATGATGCACAACTTTGCCAGTTTAAAAGGCAACATGAATAACTAACTGTTAACGACTGACGTCAGCACACAGCTGATCGTAGAGTTATGACAGTTCATAGCCCCAAGTTTTATTGTTACGTGTAAACAAGTGACTGTAGCCGCGGGGTAGCACAATACGCCCATACTTTACGATTATTGCTTAATCAACCCGTTTTGCCAATATTTTATGGAAATAGATAGCAGTTAATGGTCTCGTAGACCTAAAAGCTGCGGTTTCGGGTTAAGAAAGTAATGACGTCATGCTGTGGAGAAAATATGTATCAGATCAGCTGCTTGTTGTCTTGCCTTGTCACCAGTCGTGACATGGCATGTGGCACGTGATAATTACTTGTAAGATAGTGCATTCAGTTTTAAATAATAAATAAATAAAGTTTGTTTAATAATAGCTTAGAGTGTTCATGGAGTTCCTTGCTCGTTCTTCTCCATAGAGGCCTACCTACGTTTTGGAACGAGCAACTAACTTCAACTCTCTGACTAACTGACCGACTGCTTGACAATTCAAAAGTGTCTGTAAATGATCTAATTGAAATCAATGTTTTGATTTTGACTTTGACTTGACTTGGATTAATTAATAATTATAATTGGACGTCCCCGCTACGTATAATTCAAAGTTTGGTATCAATTTTTACAAATACCTACATAACATGATATACTTTAAAATACATAATTATCATATAAATATGTTATTTTTATGAATGCAATTTTATTTGATCCTTGCTTTTTTAAAACCAAAATCTATGCATTAGTAATAGAGTCGAAAACACCTGAAACCTTAACTTTTATTTTCTTACATCTACATATCTTCCACACAGTTACCATACAACTATGGAATAACAAAAATATATACAAGCAACAACAAAAAAACAACCAATTATCGTCATCTGAGCTAACGAGTACAATGTCTAATGACTTACAATACCATTGTACCAGAGGGGTCGCCAGAGAAATTACCGGTACAAAAGACTCGCGGGCCTCTCCACAGGGTGCCTGTTATCGTTCCACCAAAGAAAAACATATCAAAAACCCCATTTTAAACCTTAACAGAAATAAAATAAGGGTTTGGAAAAATGTATGAGTGAGATATGTAATTTGTATGAAGTCTTTATTACGAAAATATACATTCGTTAACAATTGTAACGCGTTTGTTAGTGTTCCGATGTTATCGGGGTCACTTTTGTACCCGCGCGCGGCGAGGGGTTGGAAGTCGGAGCGACAGTACCTCTGTGATGTGACGCTGACGTTGTAGTTTACGTTCATTTGACGTCGCTTTTGAAACAATGTGGGAAAACTCGGGAAATAAACGAGTTTATTTTGAAACTTTATTATAGCTTTTTACACTTTACTTAACTACTGACAAAAACCCGGTAATAGCACCTAGTTACTACCCTGCTGCCAAGTCACATACAGACAGTACAGTGCAGACATTTGACTGATTCTTATGTACAGAAATTATACCTGCATAATTATGTTTACGGAATTTATTTATGACATTGCATATATTATTGAAATTATGTTCTATTTCATTTTCACTTATTTTTGTGTTTATTTTTCAACTTTTCACTCGCAATATGTCAAGCATTCTTTATAACTACCACCAAGTTTATTTGAAGGTATTTGTAAAATATTGATACCAAACTTTTATTTATTAATTGGTTCACGGTTTCTCGGCTACGTCCAAAATTATTAATTAATCCAAATCAAGTCAAAGTCAAAATCAAAACATTAATTTCAATTAGATCATTTACAGGCACTTTTGAATTGTCAAGGAGTCGGTCAGTTAGTCAGGGAGTTGAAACTAGTTGCTCGTTCCAGTTATCAGAACTATTGTGTAGAATCTAGTACCTGGATACTGATATTAGCAGATGGGAAAAACTTACAGACGAATTTCTTTTTTCACCTGACCAACGACTCCAACGAGAAACCCTTTTAGAATGTGAAGGGAAAATAGTAATATATACTTTTCAAATACCATTATGGTTAAGCTAAGCTACTAAGAACACACCAAGTCACACCAAGATGAATCCAACGTCACTCCTAAAGGAAATCAGATTCATTACTGAAATCTTGCAAACGCAATATACTCCCTCTGCCACGGACATAAGGCACAAAACTCACATAGTTTCAACTAATAAATGTCAAAAATTAAAACCGAGTACTAAAACTACGGCGACAGTATTAAATTGATGGCACCCATAACATTTTTAATGGCAATGCACAACTTTCAAAACGTTACGTTCCCACTGTTTTCAAAAAGTTTATTTACACTAGCTTTGTTTGGTCAATTTTTTTTATTGTGTTTTTAAAAGTAATAAAAGATTTTAGTGTCGTTTATCGGAGGTGACTATCATGTAATAAATTACGTTGCAATTTTAAGTTTTATTTCAGTTTCTAGATACAGGTGGTTGTTTTTGTGGGAGGACGGCTCGTAAATCAAAAGTGCATTAGTTAATTACTCTACACGGCTGTGGGACAGTGCTGGAACGTTTTATTGATGTCGTTAGCTAAGAGGGCTTCTGTTACAGCAAGTAAGGAGAATCTCTAGCACCATCATGTATATTTTTTTTATTTGAAACCTAGTTTCTACTGATAAGGCAAGAACCACGAAACAGAGATCCTCAATCCACGCCGATATTAGCTTTGGAATTTGCTGACGACACAATCATTTCACTTAGGCTTTATAGTAATACAGGATTCTGAAAAGTCGGTTATTGGCGATCTAAACTTGTTTCTCCATATAAACTGTGAACCCCCGTTTCATCAGGGAGTGAATTTTGGAATAATTATCTTTATTTAGCGCACGTTTAAGTCATAATAACTATCGGCGTACCAAATTTTAGCACTATTCGTTCAGTGGTTTGAGCTGTGTGTTGATAGATCAGTCAGTCAGTAACGGTTGCCTTTTTATATATAGATATAGTCATAGTTTTACGAGAATTGCCTCTCCGGTTGGCAGACACTAGCTACTCGACGTATTTTCTGTCTAAGGCGTCCTCAAAACATATAATATCATAATACTCCAATAACATAACCTCTAATTGTTTTAGAAGCTGTCCAACTATCTGGAATGGATACATAACATTATTTTACGGCCAATAAAACCTTATACGGCCTATATGTTTATCGTAGAGTAATTTTAATTGCGGCCCACCGTGTGTTTTATACGTGTTTTATTACTTTCTCCTCTTTTTGTCACTGGAACTGTGTTTTATTGGACACCACTTTATGTCTTAGCTCATTACTAAGCAAAATTCATTCAGCGAAGGACTTGGTTAACTTCTATGAGTTCAAAACTAGAATAATATGGCCCTTTCCACTGGAAAATATGGTAAGTTTGGTGGCGATTCAAAAACCGCAATTCACAAGCCATGAGCTGTAGATGGGAACGTAGAGTTTTCGTTACTGACAGTTATCAAGAATCAATGGACGTCGTACCTCCCTACTCCGGAGTACGCTACTTTCAAGTTACTTTTAGATTTTCGTTACCTTACCTACGACATACATAGACATAAAACGCTATTTAGGTACGTTTATTGTATATCTGCCACTGTGTTCAACTAGTGTCTATGTATTAATTAGATAAATAAACCATTATCATTCAAACATATCGTGCCTATTTTGCTGTATTTTGTGAAAAAGCAAGGGTACAATCTTGAGCAGCTAATTAGGTGAGGTAAGTACATTTATATCATAATCAAATAATCTATGTTCACTTAGTAACCATTACAACAACAGGTGCTAATTTCTCAAAAAGTTCAATTTTATATTTCGTCTTAATAATTTCTTCTGCTTAATTAACATGATCTCATCTGTACAACGTGACGAATACTAAATAATTAACCAATCCGCGACGAGATCACGCGATGTCGCAGCTGTACGGCGCGTGCGCAGCCACTTCCTCTGATCTTTGACTCGGACAATTGCACGCATCTGCCCTCACTCCCTCTATGATATAAGATCTTTAAATTGGACCGATATCTCCCCTCGGCCGACAGCGCGCGCAAGACGACCGGGAGGAGGGAAGACCAATTTACTCTGGCCTGGATTTGTCACTCTGCAAAGATATGATTGCGGTTTGTATGACCCTAGTTGCTACGTAAATACAGTCAATAGAGTTGAGTTTTGAACGATTCGGTGGCAATAAACTTGTAAGAAAATATGTTACTCAATCCTTTATTGTCACAAGGATATGAATTGAAGTGGTTCGCGATCAACTAGGTGTTTCCGCCACAGCTGTTTGTAAAGTGTTTGAGGCAACATTCTGTTTGGACACCTACGCCAAGTGAGCAAACTTTTTATTGTAACCTCTTCGGGAAATCTGTCATCGGCTGACAGCACGAAAATGAACATTAAAAATTAAAAGTCAAAACATTTCACCCGTTATGACCCATAGGCAAGTCAAATTCAGTAAAAGCAATAGATTTCAGAAAGCGAAACAGGTTGAGGAAGAAGAAGAAAGTAGCACCACGTACAGGAGAGTGTTGCTGAGCCCCGACAATGTCGACCGAATGGCAGTAGAGAGCGCACGAGCACGGCTGATCAACCGTCTAGTGAACAAAGCCGAAGACCATTATGCTACGAAGGAGTTTGCGTCGTACTACCGAGGGTCCACCGGATTCGCTGATCCTTCATTCTCGATCACATCCCATACGAATAGAGTGCCTATTCCAAAAGCACAACAAGTAATCCCGGCCTATCCCTCCCTCATCCAGGGTCCGCAATGGTGCCCGCACAGCAGGCCGGCGTCACAGCAAAATTCACTAACAGATTTTCCAAGGAACAGAAAATACAAATGCAGATGTATAGACTGTCCGTCGCCGGAGTGTCCTGCAAAAAACAAAAATAGGTTTAAGCCACGCAGAATTAGAGACAACATTATGACCTTCGCCGATCAATACACAATGACTTGCAAGGTGCTCGATGCCAGCTGTGGTTGCACACCTACTCCATCGATTCCAGACTGCACCGAAATATCTGTGCCGTGCTCTGCGTCTAAGACTATGGTGGCGGTCAGAGATCATAAAGGTAAACTGAAGCTGTACGAGATGTACAACAAGCGCAGCTGTTCTCCTGTGCCAATCCTGAAGAAAAGTTGCACTGATGCAGTAAATACAGACTGCTGCAATGCGACATCACAGAACGAACAGGATGATAATGGGCTATTCAAAACCATATCTGTGAAATGTTTTTATAGAAAAAACGAAGAAGGAACAGATTTTAAAAGGAAAAATATATACAATGAAGGCATTAGTGACGTAGCTATAAAGTTTCCGTCATCTTCGAAGTTAGTGTCGAGGCCTTTCCCGACTTCTGTCTGCAGCAAGGCCACGATGTCGGACGAGTGCTGCTCGGACAGCGACGCCAACATCCCTCACTCGCACAGGAGCGAGTCCAAGTATCACAAGCACTGTGTGGAGGTTCCGCCGAGGCACGACGATGACGGCACGGCAGTGTTCAAGCACCAGGACCAGGCTTCAGGCCCGAGGGCTGCTCCTTGCAAGGCTTGCTCCACGAAGCCTTGTAAACGATGCAAACAACAGCCGCGCACTATCAGACTACCAAAGAAAGTACTGACGTCAGAGAAAGTAGCAGGCGCGTGCACCCCGAGAATCAAACCGAAGTATAATTGTACAAGAAAATAAAATAAAATAAAAAGGACAGAATTATTTATAATTTTCAAAGTGATTGGAACCGTTAATCATGGTTATTATTTTAAACACTTACATGACAAATCGGCATCGATTCATTTCTATTTTGATAAGATCGAGTTATCCTCGCATTTTTGGGTAAGTTCATACTTCCATTTCGATATACATTGGGTGAAACAAAATGTATAACCAGTTATAAATATAAATACAATGCTTACATTTGCTGCAGCGTGTGCTTTACATTGCACAGTATCATATAAATCGTTTCCCAGTAATTATTTTTGCTCAAAGCTTGTTACTTTGATGGTAACAAGCTGATGGATGGATGGATGCGTAGATAACCCGTATTTATACACCCATCCCTCACAAGTAATCGCGTCATTTCTAGAAACTAAATATATAACGCCATTTTAAAGCCAAATGTTTGAAAATCCGAACTTGATGATGTAGGATCCCATCATAAAGTACGAGCGTTCCTGTAATCCTGCAGACTATATCTTGACTAAGGATTAAAGAGACGTTGGTATGCTGCACATGCATCAGTGCAGCTGTTCGTTAGCCGGGCCAGGGGTCAGCAGCTGAGAGCACTTGATTCAATAATCTGGTGCGCGGACGCTCATGCCGCTGCGGGGCGCACAACATTTTGATTAAAATGAACGTGGAGATTACTTTTGAGTTTAAGATCAGTAATAATAAGAGCCTTGACTAATATCTAAGGAGGCTCTCGGTGGGTGACTGGATTAAGGGCTTGATTCAGATAGCAGTACTTCTGGATAAAGGCTCGCACTGTTATTAGGTTTCTCTCTTTGGAGCCCTGACTGCCTGCAGTTTAGACTCTATTCTCGATACCCGTAATTTTAATGTATTTCAAAAGAATTAAGGAGGATTAATAACATTAGGCTTATCTAAATAACATATATTATAATTACTATATCTATTTAGAAAGTTAGGGTAATATAATATATCTTGACATGATATCTTGCTGATACGTTCATGGTGGTAGACCCCTGCCTGGTTGGGGTCGGCACGCGTCGCCCGCGCATCGCAATCTGCACACAAGCACACATAACTATACTCTGTTTGTTTGGACCGTCTCCCTCAGGCCGACGCCTGTTTTCATTACTTTTTATTTAGCGAGCTTGTTTAGTAGTTACTGTCGTGGTTTATATTGCAAATTGAAACGTTTGAAGATCGAAATCTGGCAGTTATGGCGCTCTGTTTGTCCAAGTTAGGAATCACTGTATTCTAAACTACTCAAAACAAAGGGTCCACTACGTTTTTAGTGTGAAATAAAATGTATTAATGTTTATCATATTTTTATAGACAGACGTGTTAAGGTAGGGATTAAGAAAGTGTTTTCTAGGTCAGCCTGAACACATCTATCTGTCTGTCTAACTTCACTTTTTCTGTCTTCCCACTTGAATTAACTCTCAAGTTTTCACTCGAAACATTGATAAAGACTCACAAACAAGTCAACTACATAATCTAATGCTTCATCTGCTAATCAGTTTCTTTTGAATAATTCTAAGACAAAAATGTAAAATAAATAGTGGTAAGCCCTATTTTGTTTTGAATAGTTTATATCATCTCCTTATCTCTATTTACTTGAGATCGCACCAGTACTTCCATACAAGTCTATTCTCCGTCACTCCCTTCCCAGCTGTTCATTAGTTTCTCTGCGACCCCTATTCTTACCTCTTCTTAATCATTCCATCATTACTGAGGATCGAACTGCTTAGACGATCAATGGTCTGTCTCCAACTGAACTGGTCTGTCGGCTGATGGAGGGCGGCGCTGATAGGTAACCATAGCTGATTAAAGAACCGACCAACTCTCCAGGCTTCGACCTCTGGGTCTTCTAGTCTTATAGTCGTCCACATTTAGGTCAAAATTCAAAACTTTTATTACGACAATTCGTCTCTCAATCCTTCGCATCAGAAAAATGTTTTAGTGTCGTGATGGCCTAGTGGTTAAGGCGCCCGCCTCTCATGCTTGAGGTTGTGGGTTCAAACCCGGGCAAGTACCAATGTGACATTTTCAATTCATATGTACTTTCTAAAGTTTATCTTGGACATCACTGGCATCGGTGAAGGAAAACATCGTGAGGAAACCTGGACTTACTGTTCCACTCAAACCATGTCAGAGGCCCTTGAGGCGGTTTAGAAACTCTGACAATAGGGTGTGTGGGGTCGTAAGACCTTACTGCCCACACGATAAAGAAAGAAAGATCAGAAAAATGGCTATAGGTTAATTAGGAACGGGCTAATTTCAGGAACTTCAAGTATCTGTTCAATGGTCATTGTTGAATTATGAGATTTCGCCATAAAGAGATCGGTAAAGACAGTGATAAGTATTCCTGTTCCTGTCATCTATATGCTGTGTTAGCAGTAGTACTCAAGGGTAGGATTATTTATCAATTCCCCAGCTGTTGATACACACCCCGCTCCCTGAGCTCCAACAACACGCACAGATCATCAAACACTTTATGGTTTTTATTCTATAATCAGTTACAACGTATTTTAATCACATGAATGTGTATTTTACGAGGCAAAGGTTTTGTTTCGACTATTTTAACGGGCTATAAACTATCCAAAGAAAGTTAATACAGGTTGAACTGTCGTAAAACGTGGGTATGTTCAAGCTGTAACAGTGGTGTGCCTGTGGGGAGCTACCCTTGTTATCAGCTTACCACATCACTATGTGGATGTTGCCCAGCGCAGATAGAGCAGTAATATGTTGAGCAGTTTTCTTTTAGTAGTTCATTATCAATTAAGTAATAATCATCTTTTTTTTAAATATATTTCTTCGTTAATTAAAAATATATAAATAAACTAGCTTCCACCCGCGACTTCGTCCGCGTCCAAGTTAATATATTATCGCAAGGGAGCCGTACATTTTTTTGGAATTAAAAGTAGCCTATGTAACATAACACATAACATATTTAGTAACATTTCGCCAGTACCTAATGTAAGTCCCATGTAATGTATATAAGTAGTCTATGTGTAGCCTGTATATCTAGACTACAATAAATCTCTGTATCAAATTTCATCCAAATCCGTTTACCTGCTTTGGCATGATTGAATAGAAAACATCTATTCATCCAAACTTTCACATACAACATAACATCACGCCGGTAATCCCCGAAGGGTTAGGCAGAGGTGTACCCATTAGTACACCCACATTTCGCCAGTTATGTTTTTAGTCCCATGTAATAGGGGGCGAGCCTATTGCCATCAACCGGGCACAAATCCAGACTCCGAGGCTGCTACTGAGAAATTCCTGATGGAAAAACCCAATAACATTTTGCTCGACCTGGGAATCGAAACCCTGGGATTCGCATGCGACCACTCGACCAACGAGGCAGTCCAAACAATCCAAACTTTCGCACTATAATAGTAAGTTATGTCTGGGCTGAAACTGGGCCTGTTTGGCGCAGCTGTAGGACACACAAAAGGGACTAAGGGACCTAGGAACCTCGCCCATGTGAATATAGCATGAAGGTACTTGCTGTTACTCTAAAATTTAAATTCAACTAAACTGACTCAACAAGTTAACTTAATCATATAACTCAATTATACAAATTGTAATGACAGTGCCCGTGACAATTGCTTCACTGCCCATTCTGCCCAGCGCATTAGTGCGCAGGCGCATAGGCGTGAACACTGTCGTTATCTGATGAGCTTTGAGCCCTCAATGAGGAGTGGAATGCGGGATTACGAGGGTAATTTTGTTTATGACATGAAGAAGTATTTCAATTATCTTGCATTGCATATTTTAGCATCTAGGCTAGAAATAACTTTTGCTGTTTTAAAAAGACAATTTATTAGAGTAATTTAAAGTCTTTATTGTTATATACTAAACTTCATTGTTTTCACATATAGAATCAACAAGAATAATGTAACCAGCATTTTGTAAAAACTTAATTGAAAAGAGTGCCGTGGAGTTTCTTGCTCGTTCTTCTCCATAGAGGCCTTCCTCCGTTTTGGAACGAGCAACTAGCTTCAACTTTCGGACTAACTGACCGACTCCTTGACAATTCAAAAATGCCTGTAAATGGTCTAAGTCAAATATTTTTTTTGACTTTAACTTTGACTTGAAAAGCTAGATGACACTTTCCAATTTTCAACTTGACTTAGAGTAGAGACAGTACGTTAAAGCAAATAAAAATATTTGAAATTGTAAGGTCCACTTGCACTAAAAAATAAACTCAGTGTTAGTTACTAACTCGAGGTTAAATTACAAAATGTATAAGTGTATTAGTATTTTAACCATTTCTCAGTTAAGTTTTTGGCACAAGTGGGCCTTTACAACTAAGCTGTAGGTAACTTTTACAAGAGTGAAAAGCTCCACTTTCTTACAGGCCTTAGAAGTCGATATGTAAAAATGTAATTAACTTGTTTTTGTTACTGTTGATTAATGAACGCTTTGCCATTCGTTACGTATTTTTGAAGAATTTAATAATTGTTATCGTAATCAACTACTGCGCTTACAACGAATAAATTAGGGCGATAACACACTTGGCGGGCGGAACGCTGCGGGTTGCAGTTAAATAATTATAACTATAATTGCGTTAGGACACGCCCCGCAAGCTGACCACCGATCATTTGAATAAATTGCTTATTTTCATAAACTACGTTACAGATGCTAATTAGTCAGTGTTTATGGAACTACATTTGACAAATAAATAATTATACTTTATGGGTACCTGCTCCAGCTAATACTCTATTCCATGATGTTTTAAGCAGTTCGTATACTAGCTACAAGCTAGGAACGATTGTGGACTCTGCAGGGTAAAATAACATTATATTAAATTAAATTAATTACAAATTAAATGACCATACCATTTTGGGGTCTGCTTCCAGTCTAACCTGATGCATCTAAATACCAGTATTTTACATGGAGTGACTGCATGTGTTCCTGACTCCTAAATGACACAAGGCTTGCAATCGTTAAGAACCTGACACGACGGCCGCGCATGCGCAGACTGTTGTGTACCTAGGAATTAAGGTGTTAAGCAGACATGACACATGATCAAATTATATTGCTTAGGTCATTAACGCAACAACAATTTAAGACAGAGGTTACCTCGACATTATACAGTCCAGTACCTACTCAAACAAACGAGGACATACCGAGGAATTCCTTAAAAGAAACCCAGTAGTTTCCGAGATGACTTCAACCAGACAAGCACAAGTACAACTTATCTCTCAGTCAAAAACGATGACCAAGCGAATACCGAACGAATGAAATCCGAAGAAACATTTGACTGACGTTTATTTCCTACGCAATGCACGACGCGGGACTCGAACTGACGACCGTTAGCTGATGTTATTAATAGTAACCTAATTATAGTTTTTATTGACATTAGCATAAAGGTTATTGTAAAGTTATGACGGAATATTATTGTCTGTTTGTTTGTGTGACGTGCCTTTTAATGGCTGTTACCTGCTGCAGTTTTTAAGCATTCTAAAGAGAACAGATTAATCGTGAATGAGGATTCGATTTTCTATTAATAAAACTAAAAACGAATCATCAGATTTTTTTAATTTTTTTAAACTAGCCTGTTCTGTCTCATTCCTGCCCCCTTTTTCCTCCAGTCCTTTCATCCTTAACGTTTCCGGGCCTCATCCCTCTTGGAGGAAACCATCCAATTCGTTTCGTCATCTCCTTCGCGGCCTGCCGCAGCCCCGACTCACAGTCTCAGAGCACCAGTATTGTGGTACTTGGGCCCACAGTTTGCGGCATGCGGCGTGCGGCAGACATATCCTGCCCACTCTCATATTTTGTTTAGTACAAATATTCAGTATACCAATGTTATGGGGCAAATACCTAGTATCCGTCTTGGTCATCCCAATATCCTCGGAATCTTACTATTGCTATAACTTGCGAAGTTAGCATGAATTATCTGCAGCCCTGACTATCTTCGGTAGCCCTCAGCCTGTATGGTAAGAGATTCAATTTAATTTCAATCAAATATCATAGCACTACACGGGGCTAACGAGCGAAGTGCGGTCAAACCACTAGTGTAGAATAATTTTGTTATTATTTGTCGGTACATATCAAAAGATGTCAAAATGCTGACGGATCGGAGCGCGTTTGAAGTCGCCGCCGCAGGGGTGCGCAACACTCGACAACATTTACATAAAAATAAACTTTATTAACGTTATGACATGTTAATTATGTTGATACCTTTAAGCTACGGTATTGTGGAGTGGACAGACAAAGGCAGAAAGAGACACAAAAGTAGTCATTTACATAATAACTACGGACACAATGAAGTCAACTTCATTATAGTTAATTATAATTAATTGGCTGATGGAGTAAATGTGGTAGAAACGTTTCTCACAATTATAGACAATAGGAAAACATTCTTGACTAAATATTGTTTTTCAAATACTAGCACTCTTTCCTTTCGTGACTTCGTTTACGTTATTTTTCTAACGGATCCCTAAATTTTAAAAATATAACCTATGGCACCCGGATTTAGTGTAGCTTTCCAACAGTGAAAGGGATTTTCAAATCGGTTCAGTAGTTTCGGAGCCTATTGAATGCAAACAAACAATCATATCTTTACCCTTCGTAATATTATAAGTATAGAAGTAAAAATAAAAATAACCCTTTAACCAAAGTGAAAGTTTCCAATCGCAACCACGAGTGCAGCACCCCTACGAGAGCGCCGAATCCAATCAATCACGCGCGTCATCGGCTCCCAGAGTCGTTAGCAGCAAAAACTGGCTTCGATACCAAACTAATAACATTGCCTTCAATAAATAAACACTAAGAGATCCACGACGAATTGCCATCCAACTCAATTGGAGCAAAAAGTACGCCTTGTTAAGGAGCTTTATTAATGATATAGCTGTATTTGTTTTGCTGAAAGATTTTTGGACAAAACAAAAGCGCTTTATGCAGCTACAGACAGCGATTTTGTTGCTATTTTTTAATGATGATCGCGATTGTGTGTCTACTTGATAACACATGAATCTTTCTTTTTGGGGGATAACCTCATGGGTACTCTTCTTCTGGGGTAAAAGGACGGTTATCTCAGAGTAAAACCCCACAGCTTTTTGTACTACCATGAGTGGAAAGCCGGTGTATTTATCACATGATTCGCGCCTCCATCTGATGTTGGTCCGTCGTTAGCGGTTGATTTTTGGAGAATATAGTGCTATAGAAAAAGTACCTATCAATAACAGGAGGTTATTTAATCAAGTGCCAAGAGAACGCTAGACGTCATATAAAATTAATGTAGAAATTCAGCGTTTTCACCATTAGTAGAGAACAACAACAATCAATGAACACTAGCCCTAGACGGTAACGGATGATGTAAACTAAGAAGAACTTTTAAATATTTCCTCATTATTCATTCTCATTATATCTCACTAGCTTCTGCCCACGACTCCGTTCACGTCAAAATTGATATATATTATCCCACGGGAACCGTACATTTTTTTGTGACAAGCCTATGCGCTATTCCAGACTATAGTCTATATGTGTGCCAAATTTCATCCAGATCCGTCCAGTAGTTTTTGCGTGAAAGAGTTACGAACATCCATACATCCTCACAAACTTTCGCATTTATAATATTACTAGCTGAACAGCGAACTTCGTACCGCCATTTTTTTTTTGGTATGGAAAATAGATGTTGGCCTATTTTTAGACCTACCCGACATGCACACAAAATTTCATAAAAATCTATCCAGCTGCTTCTGAAGAGTTTGGGAACAAACACTGCGACACGAGAATTTTATAAATTAGATAGTGGGGTCGTAGGATTATTCAGTGTTATTACATCCATCCATCTTTGCAGAACAAGTTAATTCTCATCAGTTTTAACAAAGAATATTGTTAAGTTGCATTACAAAACACTTGGTCGCTGTATAAAGCCACCGTGAGCTGTCGACAGAACTAAGAAGGCCAGTCCCATATCAGGACATGTTTGGCAACTCGTCCGGTATTGACAGATTCATTATTAAGATATCAGAAAGTATGTTAATTAGTAATGAGCGGTATTGTTTATTGCACTCATATCAGGGTCAGCAAATTAGAGTGTCTTTTATGCGCGTAATTAGACTATTGTCTATTGACTGCCTCATTTGTCTAGTGGTCGCCAGCACGACTGCTGTGCATGAGGTCTTGGGTTCGATTCCCAGGTCGGGCAAAGTGTTATTGGGTTTTTCCATCAGGAATTTCTCAGTAGCAGCCTCGGAGTCTGGATTTGTGCCCGGTTGATGGCAATAGGCTCGCCCCCTATTACATGGACTAAAAACATAACTGGCGAAATGTGGGTGTACTAATGGGTACACCTCTGCCTAACCCTTCGGGGATTATAGGCGTGATGTTATGATGTTATTAGACTATTGTGCGGGAGTTGAATGAAGAGGTCTGTGGTTAGTTAGCAGTGGTTGTAAGGATCAATGTCGGAGTTGATAAACAGATTTATTGAGACATGGACTTGTATTTTGCCACTGTTGGAAAAATATTGTTATTGAATGGCAAACAACACTTCATATTCTGCTATCCCATCTTACTGCTATTATAAACGCGAAAGTTTTGAGGATGAATAGATAGGTGTATATTATTCTTCTTCTACGCTAAACGGCAGAACGGATTTAGCTGGAATTTGGCATATTGATCTCACTTAACACATAGAACAATTGTTTTCTATTTTTGTGTCCCCGTGGGATAATTTAGATAAAAAACCAGAAAAAATTGATTATTTCCTCATGTACAAATTTTTGCACCTGCTTTGTTATCTCTTCACCACCTTTGGTTGACTGGTAGAGAATGCCTAAGGCATTAAGACCGCGTTTGTACTTTTAGTTGCATAAAGTTTAAATAAATAAATGGGGGAGGCCTTTGCCCAGGAGTGGGACAGTAAAGGCTAGCGAAAAAATCACCACGGTCCTTCAATACCAGAGACATCAAAAGCGGAAGATGCGTCACCAGCCCTGAGATAAACCTGAAATGTCTTTCATCTGACTGCCTCGTTGGTCTGACTGCCTCGTTGGTCTAGTGATCGCAAGCGCGACTGCTGTGCATGAGGTCTTGGGTTCGATTCCCAGGTCGGGCAAAGTGTTATTGGGTTTTTCCATCAGGAATTTCTCAGTAGTAGCCTCGGAGTCTGGATTTGTGCCCGGCTGATGGCAATAGGCTCGCCCCCTATTACATGGGACTAAAAACATAACTGGCGAAATGTGGGTGTACTAATGGGTACACCTCTGCCTAACCCTTCGGGGATTACAGGCGTGATGTTATGATGTTATGATGATGTCTTACATCTGTAACTACACTACGGCGTCCTTCAAACGAGCTTCGCAGCATCGCTGCTGGCGGCAGAATATCAAGCAGACGCCGAGCTCGCTACGTCGCGGACAAAAGAGTGAGAAACTCACACAATAACAACATATCGCACGATGATCAGAGGGACACAAAACCAACAAAGCTAATTCCATTAGCTGCAGACGAAGATGATCTAGCTATTAGCTGTACTTACACAAATACGATGCTATCTGCCGCCATAGAGCTAGGAACAGAGGTAGCCCGGAGAAGGGTAACCGTAACAAAACTGTAAATTCATAACTCCGATTTCAGTAAACTAAAAGTAATATCCACAATTCTACATAGAAGAAAACAAGGTGTCTTCCCGCCGTCTGTACGCTTACATCTTTTAAACTACGCAATGGGTTTTAACACGAGTACTTCAAAGGTTTATCTATATTGAACCCGTACGAAGCCGGGGAGGGTCGCTAGTCATATTATAAAGGTGAAAGTAATTTTAGTAAAAGTAAATTTAGTAATTTTGTCTGTTTGTCATTTCACAAACAGACAAAATATCACTAAAATTACTTTACATAACAATTTCAATCATAATCTTTTTTTTTATTTTGATTGAAATTGTTATGTTGTTATTAGGTATGAATATTTAGACTGTTGAGTTAAATAGTTTGGTGACTGTAACGTCCAAAATTTTAAGTCAAACTTAGTTGCTAACACAAAAATAAAAAATAAACTGTAATACCTATAGGTCTGTGTTAACAACAAACACGAAGTTAAAAGATAAACCTGGTTGATGCTGGTGGAGAGTGGTCGTTTATCACACCCGCATCCCGCTACTGCTACTCTATTCGAAATAACCATAAACACTAGTCTTATAGAGATAAAAATAATAAATAACGACGACTTGGCGACAACATTGCTAAGTCACTTGTCTTCTACTTAAACATCATAAAAGTATTACAGACAGTACAATGTATTATTCCAACAGTATTTAACAGTTAAAACACATTATTGTCCTTTTTAATCCATTTGTTTTGAAGAAAAACAGATTTAAAACAAAAATAACTTACTTTTTTACATGGCCTTTCTAATCTCTTCTTAACTCTGCCACAGGTAAGCATTTCATCGATAACTAAATACAATATCTGACGATTATCTTTTGCCAATAACCCTTACAGAAAACTCAATCTTATGTTCTCAGAAATAGAGTTTAACTTCGTGCTAAAATATCAGAAAACACGTCGCACGGTCCACGAAATGTTTCTAATAATTAGTTATCATTGATCATCTGAGCTCGACCACATTAATAAAGATATTAAATGCCTTCTTTATTTAATTAACAACTAAATTTGAACCTCATAACAGAAATAATAAAGTCCAAAATGGTTCAGTCGTCATGCAAGGAGGCGGTAAGTTCAAAGGCAGCGGCATCTGTCGGCCGGCACGAGTAAAACCAATCATGTGACAGCAACACAGACTAAAAAGTAATGTTTGACTAGTTTTTTTATTCTGCTTATTCTGAAAGTGACCGCAGATAAAAATAGAGGAGCGTGGGTGTGGCGGAGTGCAACAGGAACCCGCAGAGGTTGGCGACACATCTGCAAACCTCACTGGGATAAATGGCGAGCGTAGCGATTAAGAAATCATCAATATTTTTTACAAAAAAAAAATTGTACCCCGTACTTTTATTTGTTATATTTTCTTTCTTATATACTCAATTAGGTATATTACCAGATACAGTAATACAAAGCACGTCTCGGGCGATTAGTAAAGTTACCGTAATGTCTCACTACTTAAATGCGCAGGAGTATTTCTATTGATACCGCGAAAAATTGTTGCAATTCAGCAAAAACTAAATAATTCTAGGACTCCACGAGAGAGGGCGGGGCGACCTGATGCGGAGTCCACAAGTTAAATGTTATAATTACCTAAGTTTCCTTTTTAAAATAACAGAAAAAAAAATATCAGAGAAAAATAACAGTATTTTCAGCTTATACCTTGGTAACACACTTTTCCTGAATTAAAGCCTATCCTGAAATATAAGAGTGGTTACTTCGGAATCCGAATCAGAACTTAGCTAGCTGACTGGCTGGGCTTAGACTGTATAAATAAGCTCTTAGAAATAAGAAGAAAAACGGTCAAGAATCGTTTAAACATAGATTAATAAATCATAGCACATTGCGTGCGCGGGAGTGGGACATGGAAACTGTATTAGTGTTCAGAGGGGCCGACAGAGGGCCAGGCTAATCTCCACCACACTTCACTGGTTGCACATCAAAATTCGATTAAGTTGACCCTCTCGACCGTCTTAATTTTAATCTGAACGTGAGTCACAAAGTCGGAATACTTAAAGGTTTTAATCCTTAAAATTAAAAGCGACACGGTATTGGTCATCCTGGTTTCCTGATAGCAGAGTTGAGAATACTCTCAGGGTATCGAGTTACTTGATTGTTTTGTTTCATTGAATGTTTTTAAAACAATAGATAATTATAATTTGATTTATCATTCATTTTATGTGAAGTTGAGGATTTTTTTTTGGCGTCGTACCCTAAATTTTCTTCTAAAATAATAATAATAATTCTAAAATAATTGATTTTATTTATTAATTACCTACTCCTTGTAACACCAGCTCTCTGCCAGTGAATGTTCCGTTTTCGGTCCAGCCGTTACGAAGAAAAGCCGGAACAAACAGACAACGAAAATAAAAAAATATATATGTAAGTATCTACTTGTAACATTCATAATATATGCAGTTTTTTGATATTACAGACAAGTCAATTTTATTTAATGAAATATATTTTTTCATCAAAGTAAGATGGTAGTCAATTATTTACAATTCCAAAAATTATTTTGTATATCCGGCAAGGATACGTCTCATCATAAATATGTATCTACAGACTTCAGGATAATTATAACCCCACTTCCTTCTCGCCTCATAATTTCCCAAACATTAGCCCCGACTTGACCCTCCACTGCTGCCCGCCGGCGCAAATAACCCCGTATAATGTTACCCCAGTTAACACCTCCGCTGCAATATTTAATCCAAGCGTTGTATCGCGAAACTAAAGACGGGCGTAACCCGACGCTTGCGCAGTACAAAGCCTCCTTTAAATCAGCTCAGGCCATAAAGACCATGTGTATTAGCTTTCGGCTCCTCTCGCCTTTTAGTGTTCAATTGTGGAATAATAAAACGGAATGATGTGTGTTATGTGCGTTTTGTTGTAATTGCAGGTAGTTTGTGTGAGACAAGTGTTCACGCGTTAACCCTTAGAAAGTGAATAGTGTTGTCGGCAGTTCTTTCTGCTTCTCCTGGAGAGGTTGATTAAACTTTTACACCGCTAGATCATAAAAAAATACTTGTTAAAGTCTGCATTTCCCAAATAAGTGATCTGTAGTTTGAAACACAAATAATGTGAAGAAGATTTTTTTTAGAGGGTATAGTAAATGCTAACCAAATGTACGGTCAGTGTCCAGTATTAATTGACCGCCTCATAGAAAGAAAATATAGGAAAGATGGGTCATGTAATTTAGGATACTGACAGGACTATAGCATAATTGGTGCATCTGCATACAGGGGACAGGAAAGGATACCACTATACTTGGTAATTTCAGAGAGTAACACTGTAACAGATTCGTTGCAAACCTAGTTACAAAACCTGTAGATACCTGTCTATATTGGTTGGTTCTCATCACACATGCGGGTTATCAAACAGCTGATACTCTAAAGTTTCCCAGGCTGACATGGAAAAATGAAACAAAATACATAACTTCTCCAAACAAGAGATTTTTTCGCGAACAAGCCTCGATTCTCAACATCAAAGGTTTGCGGATTGACTGCATTGTGTAGATCAGTATCTTGTTTCTGTGATGGTTTGTCAAAAGATACCGAATATCGCAACCATGTAGGCGTTCCTATGAGAAAAGGGAACAGGTGGGAACGGGTGATGTTAATTCGCCAATGTTACATTGTGTGGGTCTTTGTAACCCCGCGCGCGGTGTAGGGTTACAGATTTATTAGCTATTTGTGGAAATGTTGAAGCTAATAGTTTTTGATAGTTCTTGCACGACGATCTTTTTGATTTACTGAATCTTGATATTTTTGTAAAGATTTTTTTAAAGTATCAAAATTCATTGCGGGATTGAAGATTAAAGATTTTTTTTTGTCTAGTTTTTTCTTTTATGCGAATTTCGTGTTTCTAAGAAATGTTTAGTGGATTTATAACACAAACTTACGGAAAATTGAAAATGCATTCTTTACATGCTAAACAATATTTTGATAGTACATTCCGCTAAAGTACCTTTTATTTTTTTTAGTTACAACAAAGTTAATCGCATTCCCTAATCCCTCTACTTACTAATATCTAATCCGGCACATCTCCGTATTTTTTACCGCATCGAATCTTTAATGTATCGCAAAAAACCACACGATCCATCAACATGGATGCTTTTCAACAACATAATCTAGTTTACCGTCCATTAATCAAAAACGTATCGATTCCCATACACTATCGAGAACTTTTTTAATAATATGACAGGTAAATGCTCGGCATTTAGTGAGTGCTTTTTCTTTTTTTTATTAAATTGACAACCCTAGATTTGCCATCAGAAAACAACTAAATACGCCTTTAAACCCTAATCAATAAGGTTGATTTTTAAATGATGGTTACTTTAAGGATGGCAGAATAAGTTGTGGGTGTATTTTATTATCTCTTGTGCCGGCTGACTCAATTAGAGGCGGCATGTATCGATGCATCTCTCGAATCGGTATTCGATTTATTAATTAATCGATATACAAACATGGGCCCGTCATCGTTCCGATATAATATTTTAGATAGATCGCTTTATGGAGTTCCGATACGGTACTTTAAGTACTAATAACACTTTATTGTTATGCTTTACAATGGGGACAAATTTCTTTTTGCTGTACGACGATTATATTAATATTATCAAGAGAGGCTGTATGGAAAAATTGAGGCGTTGTGATGTATAAATAACTAGCTTTTGCTCGCGACTTTGCCCGCTCCAAAGATGATAATGTTATTCCACGGGAATCGTAATTTTTTCTGTTATATATCTCTGTGCCAAATTTTATCCAGATCCGTTCAGCCGTTTTGACACGATTGAGTAACAAACATTTGTCCAGTCAAGCATTTGCATTTATAAAAGTAATAATTTGGTTATTACTAATAAATAATAATCATACGGTTCAGTTTTAGATACCTTTTTGTTTTTACTTTCAGAGAGTTCATCTCCAAAAGGCACGGTTTACTAGGGTAAGACCAGGGAGAGTGGGATTCGTACCTGAGCAACTAGTTTCATATGACTTGATATTGCTTTTTTCCAAAATATTGAAGCATGAATTAAATAATATGTTTCCAAACGCAGGATCAAGACTATTGACGAATCTTGGTTGTATAGTAATTTGTAAAAGGAAATACTTAGACGCATTGTTTTGCAAATCGTATTAAATTCTCTATCCGTAATTCCGTATTTATTTTTATCAAACAAATCTTTTACAAAACACCAAAAAAGATATTTTTAATCTTTAACAAACGTATCTTTAGCAAAAAAGGGTTGGATTACATATAAGAATAGATACCGCTAAAACCTAACGTAGTTAACCCTAAAATTCCACTTAAAAAAAATGCGATTACCCAAAACATTTATTTTAACCCTACAAAGCTAATGTAACGAAAAATGATTATATTCATTTTAAAAATAGAAGACACAAAAGTTAACCTTTTTAAAAATGCTTTTTTGTTGTAACAATAGTATTTTAATCCTAATATTCATAGTGCTGAAATATGAGGTGAAGTACTTTTTTTTTACTTTCATAAAAGAGTTTTTAATAAGTTTTTGCTAAATGAAAAGGGGTTTTATTTAATAGAGCGTGCTGAGAGTGGCGTATGTTTCTCATCTGAGTCTCTATACGTGGTCGACTTAGACAATCGCTTGTTGCAATAAGTGTAGGGTGGCGTTGCTGAGGCAGATATTAGGACATTATTTTCTGAACAATATACTTAAAATTGAATCGGCATATAGCATACTATAAAACCCTGCAACATCTTCGTTTATTTAGTTGAAAACATAAGACGTGACTCATTAATTGTGTCGTGAACTCGTGATTAATATTAAATAGAAAAATCAATATTTACTTAAAATTCCTCTTTGGTTAAAATATTGCTTTCAATTTATAGAATGACAACACAAAACAATATTAGTAGGTGTAATTACTTAATATACAATTAATTAAAATACTTCTATAATTAATAGATATAAATAGGCAAGAGTTCTAAATTCTATTCGTTAAATTTTAATTTTTTAGATGAATAACACTATTTTGCTGTGCCATAACAGAGTTCAAAACACAAACAATACACATTAAGAGATGTAAATAAATATGAATATGAAATGGTACCTTCCTATAGCGTGCCAAATGATCATGCATAACGTGTGGCTCCACTACGAAACTGAACCGGGATTTGTCCGCACCGCTGCATCCTTGCACTTATTAAACATATCTTATATCAATAATAAATCCACTTAACTGCACACTCCTTACCCCTTTCATATAAGATTCATATTCGCGTGTACACCGTTCAATTTCTTCAAGGATCGACATTGGATGCGCGGGCGCAGATGTGTTACGTCTTTGTTGTATAATTTGCGTTTTCCGGTTTAATGGTCGCGTCGAGAGGGATTATGAGCAGTGGAAGGGTTAAATGCTACAATGTGGCTTGAGTTGTGAGAGGGTTAAGTGTTGTGGTCTCTAAGACCGAACCGTTAAGTGTTATTGTGGTCTCCGTGTGGTGTAATTTGCTTGATAATTGTGAAGTCATGGAATTGATATTACGAATTTATGGATCACTAGCTTCTTGCCACGACTTCGTCCGCGTCAAAGTTGATATACCTATTATCCCACTGGAACCGTAATTTTTTCCGGAGTAGAGAGTAGGCTATGTGCTATTTCAGACTTTAATCTACCTCTGTGCTAAATTTCATCTAGATCCGTTCAGCCGCTCTAGCGTGACTGAGTAACAAACATCGATCCATCGTAACATTCGCGTTTATTTCGGAAAACAGGACTTTAGTTTAGCTATACTAACTACACTTACATTCCATCTTGATACTTATTTTACCCAGCCTCGCAGGTTAGCAGCTCAAGATCTTCTCCCATAAGACGTGACACTTGTTCAGCAGTCGATTCCTCGAGCCTCGAAGCCTGTTTTTCTCTCATTCAAAGATCAAAGCAAGAGAAACAGATACAGAAGTTTTTATAACCTCCTAATTCTTTATTTGTATACTCTTGTCAATCAGAATGTGGCAACTAATGATGACATCAACGTTTTATCATTTTTTATCCGACATCGGCTGTCCAACACAGTCCTTTTATTTAGCATAATTTAAGGTATAAGTCATATAATTTCTTTATACACAAAAGACCGACATTTTAGGTCTTAAAGCATCCGTATTGTTGGAACAATACTTTAAACATCATTTTTAATTTATAAAGTCTTAATCACCAACAAAACTAGCAATGAAATTTTAATTTTGTCAGAATGTAAATAGAGTTTAAATTAGCTTATAAAGATCTATAGGGGTACAATATTATTGTCGTCACAGCATTAACCCTGTCAACGCTCATCCCTGATTTATTGTAAGTAATTATTCTCGGAGGATATTTCAAAGAGCCGTGTCTCTAACATGTGTTGTGTTGTTATACAAACATGGTTTGGATGCAGGTGAGGTGTTATTCTACATATCCTTAAACTTGAGAACAAAATATAATCTATGTATGATACATTATTGAAACTGTTTCTCATTTTGCTCAGTGGCTCAGTGACTCAGTGGCGGATCAAGGATTGTTGTTTAAGGACCCTCCCTAGGCAAGTACGTTTTTAGATAACTAGAAAGTTACGATATTTATTCTAAAACATAATACTGTAGGGGAAGCGTATAGCGTATATTTGCAAAAAGTTAAATTGAAATAATATCAAGTTCATTTTAAGATATGTCACGGATAAACTTGGATGCTTTTGGGGGAGCCTTAGGCCCCTGAATCCGCTACAACAAAGGTTTGTATTTTAAGTTAAATAGTAGGTATGTTAAAAGTTCACTATAGGCCCAGAGTAAAAACGTTGATAAAACCAAATACATAGAGTAAAAATATAAGTAAACATAAGACGACCTTAGTGAAATATTTAAGTTTGTAGTACCTAAGAATTAAAATATCCTGACCAATTGAATTGATCCCGTAATGAAATCAATACTTTCCATACGTGCTTTATTTTCCTTAAATATTTCTACAAAAATTCCACCAGTAAGACATCACGACACTGAACAAAAGCTCACAAACAGAATACCCCCGTACGTGGGAGTGCGGCTCGGCGGCGCGGGCGCAGCAAAGCCTTCGATTGAGACATCCGACACGCCATCAAAAGCGCCGCCTTTCTATAGCCCTTTACCTATCAACAATTGGAGTTATCGACCTTTGTTTTACGTCACACCTTTGACTTAACCCTTAAGATGAAGACGTAAGGTTGGTTTTTGAATATTTTTATATTTCGTTAGATTTTTGGATAGCAAAGTTATCGTTGCCAGTCTTTATCCATTTAACCCTTATATCATTCATTGTTGTCTGAAATTTGTCAGTTGCGTGATGTAGAGGACATCTTTTGATGCTTTTTTTCATTCATTGTTGTATTAATGTTGATATCGGATCTCGGAGTGCTAATGTGGTGACGTAACAAAGTGCATTATGTGATACATTATACTGTTGACTTTTTTTTTCCATAGTGATGCGACGTGATAGTTGTATTAATAAAAAACTTGTTTATCTGACATCTGGATAGCTTTGAGATAAACCCTTTTTAGTCAAGATATGTTGTAAAAGGTAAATTACCTATTTATTATAGTATAATGCAGGCGAGAGTTACAGAACCGGATAAGTAGAGTTGGTGTTGGATGTATCAGGTTTGTAGTCATATTTGGTGCATTTATAATGTATAAATTAGTAGTGGAAGAGTGTACTGGACGGGTTATTGATAACAAAACAGGCTACAGCGTTACTTTACGCCTACTTATATATTTTAATTCATATTTACTGTTGTTTTCTGACACGACTTTACTTGACGGGTATCTAAAGACGAAAAAACCTTCCAGTAGTGTTTTTTTTAAGCATGGGTTATCATCAAGTTACTTCTTCCGCTTTAGGCAAAGCGCAAGGGCGTGGCTTAGGTACTAACTAAAATCCATCCGTGTTCCTTCAAATACCCTTTGCGTTCTGGTGACACTTTCAAACAACGTCCGCAACCCTGGTTCCGGTAGTGATGGGCAAATAAATTGGATACCGGGAAAATTAGGATTTTTTTACCTCTTTTCGTTTTGAGGCAAAGTTTCCTAAACATAACATCACGCCTATAATCCCCGAAGGGTTAGTCAGAGGTGTACCCATTAGTACACCCACAAAGTTTAGTTAGTTTAGTTTTGTTTAGTTTAGTATGTTTTGTAATTTCCTAAAATGGTTAAAAAATCCTCGTTTATTAACGCTCATTTACCAAACTGAATTATATATAATAAATTGTAAAACTGGAGAACAACTGACAGCACTAAATATTAACACCTGGAAAAAGTATTATTTCCAAAGATATCCGTCCACAAAAAAAATAGCTTTACTACGAATATGAAAATTGATACCAATTAATTTACCCCTCTTTTACACCCCACGGAAGAACATAAAACTCCTCAATTACTGGAACTGCTCCATGTTTTGTGCTCTGATCAATAAAGCGCTATAATTAGCGCAAGGGCAGAGCACTGCATCGCTTGTTAGTAAATGTTGTCGCAGTGTGGGCAACGTCCCACGCTGGGCAAAGCATGTCATTATGTCGATGACTGTACTTCCGTGTTTACGTACCTAGATATTAAACAGTAAAAAAAGGGATGGTTAATAATTTGCTGCATTTAATTAGGGGTGGTTATTCAGGTACCCGTCTGCTTTGCTACCTACTGGTTCTATCTATATTTTGTTACTTCGGTAGGTTCATCAATTTAAGCCGTTGTTCCTGCGCCTGATCTCTCCCCGGTCGTGTCAGATTGCCGTCCCCTCGGACTATGAGAGTGAGGGAAGAGGGAGTGCACCTGTGCGCTCACACTTGTGAGCATCTCCTGCGTACTTGGCTAGTCCTCATTCAAATTGGCCGCCGTCGCGTCGTGACCAAAATTGGGTCGGAAGGATAATATTATGTCTTCACCAATTAGTAATTATAACCATCCGTTTGTTTAATAGGACACGAGTAGTCATTAGTCTTATCTCAATTTATTTAGGGACTGCGCCAGCGCATTTCTGGCCTCTACCAATCATTTTTATTAGTTGTAATTTTAAATATCTAGGTATACCCCCATTGAACATATAGCGACCTATAGCTCAGACCGTACCTACCAATGTATAAATAACTAGCTTCAGCCCGCGACATCAGGGGGCCACCTACCCCCATATCTAAAACAATATTATTTCAATATTTCTTTGTCTTCCACACTGTTGGATTTTCAACGCTCAGATCAGCGCCGAGAGTTGAAAATGCAACAACAGAAATTACAAAGTAATATTAAAATAATATTGTTATAAGAGATGGCGGTAGGCGCCCTGTTCAAGTTAGTAGGTAGGTACACATTACAATAAAAATATAATCACTCAAATTCTTGCCGAGCTGTTGATTGCCGTGTAATGTATGTGTACTTACAATACACGTGTAGAATGTTATGTATGTATGTTAGAAACGTAAGTAAGAGCTCACAAGAGGAAATTATTCGCTTTGTTAAGCCAAGCATCGCTATGTGTGAAGCTCAATCAGAGGGCACAGGGATGTGCCACGCGAGGGATGGCGGTGGATGTCGATGACCATGGTTGCTGTTTATTTTCTGTGAGTTTGTTTGTGATGACTATTGGGCCACCAATAGTCATCACAAACAAACTCGTAAGCGAAAAGGTAAAATATAGGTGCTGTTTAAATATGTAATACCCATAACAGATGACATTTTGGATCGCTTAATAAAAATCATACATAAGTACAATAGTCCTACATGATTGAAATGTTTGTGTGTTTCTTACTCTTAGAGAGTCTAAAATCATATGCTGAGTCTTTAGCATTAGGCAGCGCGACGATGTCCATTTGACCTTGTATACACGATGTGTGTACTTTCACTGGTGCCGTTCTCCGTTGAAGTTAGGATTACAGGTTTGCTTTCAATGTAAGGAATACTGACTAACTAAGCCTTGTACATTCTGAGACTAAGTTCCAGAATAAACCTTATCATGACGTTTGAAAGCAAGAACGAGCTCATGCACCTGATTCAACACTAATTTCTGAACTTAAACTATATTGATTGCAAAACTATCGATACCAGCACGTCCCTACTCAGTAAACCGCGTTAATCAAGTGCGCGCGCGCATAGCAGCGGTAATTAGATTGGGCGGCGCGTGCGTCGGTCGCGACCTGCAACCACGACCATAGCACAAAATATCAAGAAACAGAAGGTTCATTGCAGGAAGGAGTTCATCATAGTCATTAGCAACCTTGTTCCACTCACCGCTGAGTGTACCTATACCTTCTTTAAGGTATGATGTCCTGGTCGTTGTCAATCTCCTCCAAGACTTACCTGCAAAAGAAAGGAAAACATCAGATAGGTTATTTCATGACAAGAAAATGTTTTTAGCATGCACCAAGAAAATCTAGAAAGATTTAATAGAGGACGTCTAAAGATTTTTACGGCATACAAAGAAAGAATTTGAAACTCAGAACTCAATCAATAAAGCAAAATTTTTTTCATATGCCGACGACACCGCAATTGTCTTTACTGGCTCAACCTGGGCGGAAGCCAAAACCAATGCAGAAAATGGTATGATACAAGTAGCATCTTGGCTGAATACCAATCTTCTAACGTTAAACACGAGCAAAACTAATTACATCTGCTTTTCAATATACAAAAATGTCCAACCAGAACGCGATTTTAACATTAAAATACATGAATGTAAGAGTGTGGCAAGCCACAATTGTAATTGTCCAATCATAAGTAAAGTCAACCACGTCAAGTATCTGGGTGTGATGTTGGATCAAAGTTTGTCCTGGTATCCGCAAATCGAACAAACTGCTGCGAGAATACGAAAGTTTATTTGGATTTTTAAAATATTACGACACGTAGTACCAAAGAGTGGCAAATCAAAAAACCTTCTTAATGAAGTGTATATATCGCTAGTTCAATCAGTAATAACATATTGTATTTCTACATGGGGAGGTGCACGTAAAACACGTTTTCTTGATGTTGAACGAGCACAACGGACACTAATAAAAGTAATGTACTTCAAAAAAAGGACCACTCCCACTTGTGAGTTATACCAAATTAGTAACTTGTTATCAGTACGAAAACTATATATTATACAAGTGGTAGTAAAAAAGCATAAAACCCTACCTTTAGATTCCAGTATCTTAGCTAGAAGAAGAAAACACAATGTCGCTTGCACCACTCTGGTAAAAACTGAATTTGCTGAAACCCAATACGACAGACGCTCGTCTTACTTATATAATAAAATAAACAAAGTAATAAATATGTATACCAAACCTGTTAAAGAATGCAAATCTTTGCTGGTTAAATGGATAAACAAATTAAGTTATGATGAAATAGAGAATCTGCTGGTTCATATAAATTAAACTATTCTTATTTACACAAACCATCCGTGCAAACCAATCTTGTACGCGCACACACCTATTCACTGATATACACAGAAACACATCTTCTCTCTCACACACACACACACACCCTTTCACACTCACACACACGCACGCACCCTGACTTTCGCCAAAACTAGAGTTGTTATAACTTTTATTTACGTTTTTGTTTCGTAACTTACCTACTACACTCGTGTGATATTAAAGAGCGGCGCCTCCTGGCACAGGCATCTACATGCTTAAAAGGAGACGCCACCAACTGTATAACACTGTATAACGTGTAATAACGAAATAAAAACTTTTTGATTTTGATTTTTTTTTTTTTTTGATTTTGAAGAGACATTATTTCATCCTTACAAAAGCACTTAGGTACGTGTTTTCAAAATCATTTAGAAAATATATTGTAAAAGCTTTATACATATGTAGGTATGATATACATTAATATAAAATTATATTAAGCCGTGAGGAGCTCGTGGCTAAGTAATAACAGCCGCAAGGGTCGATCCTTCAGGTTAAGCAACGCTTGCCGGGTTGGTTCGTGGATGGGTGACCATCTTTACATACCGAGACTCCTCCATGCCTCGGAAACCACGTTAAGCCGTTGGTCCCGGCTGTCATACGTGGATCTTTGACAGTCGTTACGGGTCGTCAGAAGCCCGAAAGTCTGACAACCAGTCTTACCTAGGGGTATCATAATTACCCAGTTACTGGGTTGTGGAGGTCAGATAGGCAGTCGCTCCATGTAAAATACTGGTACTCAGCTGCATCCGGTTAGACAGGAAGCCGACCCCAACGTAGTTGGGAAAAGGCTAGGCAGATGATGATGATATATTAAAGCCGTTAAATACGCAAAAAAATACTAAATATAATAACAATAAAACTAAAATAAAGTGGCATCAAAACAATGTAAGGATTCATTGCAAAAGAGAAATTAACCTAACCAAAAGAGAGGAGAAGAAGAATTTAAATTCAAGAAGATTTCAAGAAGAATTGAAAAGAAGTCTCTAATGATTTGATAGTTCAGACTGAAATTACTGTACGTACAACATTTGGTTGCTTTATTCTCCAGTTAACCCGTAACCGACGACTTCTCGGTGCATTATAAGTAGTAATTGTTTCGTTAAGTGTGATTCTCCTGTAGGTACGTCTGTGTGTCTGTTTGTCTGTAGTTAGCGTGTCAATGTTGAACTTGGAAACTGGTGAGCGTTAACTTGAACGTTTTTTTCAAATGATTTTAATATTCACAAGATATTATTGACTGCCTCGTTATTTTAATGGTCGCAAAGCGCGACTGCTAAGCATTAGGTCTTGGGTTTGATTCTTAATCAAAGTATTATACGGTTTTTCTATCAGGAATTTCTTAGTAACAGCCTCAGAGTTTAAATTTGCGCCCGGTTGATGGCAATAAACTCGCCCCCTATTACATGGGACTTAAACTTATCTGGCGAAATGTAGGTGTACTAACGGGTGCACCTCTGCCTAACCCTCCGAGGATTACAGGCGTGATGTCAATATTCACAATAATAACATATTATTATTGTGAAGTTTAAATTTGTAGTTTTTTATTATATTTTAAAGACTTTTGCTTAGTTATTTTAGCTCATCACATTTTCATTTCGAATTCGCCCATTCAACTCAGAAGTTTAGCAATGCGAGTGGCATGGCATGAGCCACAGTAGGACCCGAAGCCCTAACAAGGCTTGGGGTGCAACTCTGACTGATTTTAAGCAATTTCGGGCTACAACAACCAGATATTTCACATATATTTTTTCCTGCTACTGGTTCAATCCAGATTTATTTCTGGATAACAGCGCGTCGTGTGTGTACACAAGCGCGTTACAGAGCCGTCGCGAGCTAGTTGTACTTGTTGCCGTCTATTAGTAAATTGTTGTCCACTACAGACTGACCACAACGCACAATAGACGAACATGTAATGCTTATGGACTTGTTACACTTTAACGCATAATATGGAGACAAAGTAGAAGTAGAGATGGTCCAGAGCAGTGTTTTTCAACCTGTGGGTTGCGACCCCTAAGGGGGTTGTTGTACCTGCTGATGTCCATCCAGGGTCAGCACGGGGCTTCGGGGCTTCGCCCTTCTGAAGGAACCAGGGAGCGAATAAAACGCAACCACCCTGTTCCAACGGTATATTTCGCAGAAGTAAAAGAGATTATTCTAAGTTCACAGTTCTTATATACTAATTGACGGAAAATCTTAACACCGCGATCTAGCGGGAGTACAACGCCATCTATCGAAGCATTGAAAACTACTTAGCAAAAAACAGTGTGACAAGTATATTTTGACATACAGTCGGTACAGTGCGACCAAGGTTATACATTCTCCCCCCCATTAAGGGCAAACGCAAATTGACCTTAATATTATAACAATATAATGGAACAACAAACTTAAATATTACGTACTAACAAACTAAATTAATGTTACATTTACAATTTTATAAGCATCTATACGTTTAAACCAAAAGGGTAACAATAATAACAAAATAAAAACCAATTAAAAAACCAAAACCAAATAAAACTATTTGGCTTGAACCGCCCGAGGTACCTACTTAATTATAAATTCTCCTATCCAAGTATAGAGACCCGTATATTACACAATTAAATATATTATTCGGTAACGGGAAGCAAACATAATTTAGATACAGGTCTTTTGATAATCGAGTTTTTAGTTTTAATGGTGACCACTCGTACGATTCCGTCACTACCTGGATGCTCTTCCTCTACTAAACCCCAAACCCATCGACAAGGAGGAAGACCGTCTTCCTTAATTAAAACTACACTTCCTCTTTCGGAGAGGGAGTTCCTGAGGTCCATTTATGCCTTTGAAAAAATTGTCTTAGATATTCCTGAGACCACTTTCGCCAGAATGTTTGCAGCAGACGTTGAGTATACTGCCTCAATATGAACTGCACGCGTTGACATGCAGACGAACAAACATATATATCCTTTATACGCTTTGTGTCCACGACCCTTTGCTGTACGCACTTGGATAGGTCCAGCAAAGTCTACCCCACTACGAAGAAATGCGCGCGAGGGTTTGGCGCGAGCTGAAGGTAGTTGTCCCATCAGTGGATTACAGGTAAGTCCATTGTTTTTAACGCATACAACATATTTTCGTATGTAACTGGATACAATCTGTTTTTCTATTTGTAATACCTTTGCTACCTCTAATAAAAGTCTTTTCAGTAATTCTGCCCCGCACAACTCTAATCGCGGAATTGAAACTTGTTTTATCGGTGCGGCTTTAGTTTTGCCAGTGACCAATGATAACTGAATGTTGCCCGTCGAATCAATTACCCGGAGATAAATGACCGCAGCGTATGCCGATTTCGAAGCATCGCAGAATCCGTGTAATTCTACTTTGGCATTGCTAGAGTTGGTACCTACCCATCTGGGTACCGCAATATTTTTCAACTCAGCTAAACTATTTCGGTAAGTATACCATTCCTTCTTTATTTCGTTTGGTATTTCTTCATCCCATTTAATCCCAGAAATCCATAATTTTTGAATTTGCATTTTCGCTAGTACAATCACCGGAGCTACCCATCCTAAAGGGTCAAATAACCTTGCTATTTCTGATAATACCTTTCTTTTTGTTACAGGTTCCTGCACCGGAAACAACTTCACGGTATACTGGAAGGTGTCACAGCTTCTGTTCCAGGTAAGTCCCAGTGTTTTTATTATCGCATCCTGCTTTATGTCGATCTCCTTAGCTACTCGCTGCATCGCGCGAACCGCTAAGAACGGCGCAGACGAGGTCCCGAAGGTTACGGTAAGTAACTTGTACTCTTTATTGTCCGTGTCCTTGTGGTCCCTCCACACAATACGTTGAAAGTCTGTGTGTTTATCGGCCACACGCACCATTCGATACATTTTAATGATGTCCGATATGAGACAAATACGATGAGTTCTCCACCGAATTAGTAAATGTCGCAAATCGGGTTGTAGTCTAGGACCGATCATTAAATCATCGTTTAAAGATATCCCGTTACTTCCTTTACAGGAAGCGTCGAAGACGACTCGGACCTTTGTTGTTTCCTTGTCATTTCTAACAACCGCATGATGAGGCAAGTAGACCGCATGTTTATTTTCTTTATCTGCTTCGGCTATTGGCTTCATGTGTACTAGTAGTAAATATTCTTGAATTACCTCTGAGTATTTTGTTTTAAGCTCCACATTTTTACTAAGTTTAGCTTCCAGGGCATGAAATCGCTTTATGACTATAGCTTTTGAGCCACTATGTTGGCAGCGTGGATCTTCACTTCGAAAGGGTAAGTTCACGATGTAACGGCCTTTTTCATCTCTGACCGTAGTAGCTTTAAACAGCTCTTCGCATTTTATTTCTTCATTAGTCATTTTTTGTTGACGAGTTAATTCTTGATCTGTTTCCAATTCCCAAAATCGTTTTAATAAGTCCTCTTATTTTTGCACTTGACAATGTAATGTCAGTACACCTTCGGTTTGAGTAGCCGATGAATCTACAACTCCAGATAAAATCCAACCTAAAGCTGTAGACTGAGCAATAAGAGAACTTGTAGGGCAATGTATTAACCCTTCATTTATGATTTGACTATACATATCAGCTCCTAATAAAAGATCAATTTTATTAGGTTGATTATAATTCGGATCGGCAAGATCAATCCCTCCAAGTTCTGACCACTCCAATAAATCTATTCTCCTCGTTGGAAGAAGAGTAGTGATTGAGGACAGAACATGAGCCTTAAAGGTGAATGTGTAATATGGATTGACCCTAGAACGAATTTTCATGAATACCATAGATTTAGAAAGTAATTCTTGATTTCCTCCTATACCAGAAATCTTACTTCTCAATGAATACCTTTTTAATTGCATGTCCTGGACCGTGCTTTCCGTGACAAAATTGGCCTGTGAGCCTTGGTCCAGTAACGCTCTTAAAATGTAAGGATTGCCGCATTTCGACTCGGCCTTGACTAGCGCCGTTGCTAGCAAGACCTGCTTGCAAATTTTACCTGTCGAAATGCAGCTAACAACCGACGTTTGATTTACTGATTTTTCAGCGGAACTCCCTGACCTAGGAAATTCCGGCTCCTGCTGCGAAACGCTCTTGCCCGATTCCCGGTTTGAATTGACATCAGTGGTTTCAGGCGTATCTGAGTTATTTGGGTGTAACAGTGTGTGGTGACGACGATGACATAACTTACATTTGATACTATTGCGACAAAACTTCGCTGAATGATTGTTACCCAAGCAGTTAAAGCATAAATTTTTGTAATGACGAAATCGCGACGTTTTTCCACCAATTCACAGGAAAATTTCTTACAGCTACTTAACTTATGTGTACCTTCAGAACAAAATGGACAGACAACTTCTGATACATGTAATGATTTTAATTGAGCATTATTATTGTTGTAAGTTCTGTTTGCTGAAGCTTTATTTTCAATGAATTCGAGAGCCCTGTATCTATTGGTTAAAAAATCTAGTAACAATTTGGACTCCATTATAAAATAACAATGAATAATAAATGCAATAAAAAATAATGTCAGTTTACGTCAGTTTGAGTGATAATGATAGATAATCCTCGTTACTGTCAACGTCCCTTTAAATGACAGTAATAATTCTCGTCGCATTACTGTCAACGTCGCTTTGAATGACAGTAGCAGGTCGCGTCACTGTCAACAATTGCACCAACCTCGTGACGTCGCTTCACCTTGTCACCCTTGATTCTTCAGATGTCTTCCGGGCCCAATATCCTGACAGCACTAGCGCCTGTCTCGAAGTCCAAGGCAGGATTCACCACCAAACCCGGCTCCTGATGCTGCAGCCGCTCCTAACGAGCTGGTCTGCTATCCCGGAAGACCACCCTCGTTCCCGACTCAGTTACGCAAAAATGCACCACCGTTAGGGTGCTCCATGATACGGTTGTATCCGGCTCGAAGGACCATGTTGTACCTGCTGATGTCCATCCAGGGTCAGCACGGGGCTTCGGGGCTTCGCCCTTCTGAAGGAACGAGGGAGCGAATAAAACGCAACCACCCTGTTCCAACGGTATATTTCGCAGAAGTAAAAGAGAAATTATTCTAAGTTCACAGTTCTTATATACTAATTGACGGGAAATCTTAACACCGCGATCTAGCGGGAGTACAACGCCATCTATCGAAGCATTGTAAACTACTTAGCAAAAAACAGTGTGACAAGTATATTTTGACATACAGTCGGTACAGTGCGACCAAGGTTATACAGGGGTCTACTAATATCTACACTACAATAAAAAAACAATTTCAGTAAGAAAACAAAACAATTTCAAGGCTTGTTTATTTTTCAATAATATGTAAATCGTGGGGCAGTAATTATCGAATAATTTTCTAATCGAAGTCTATTTCTCTTTTTGGTTCTACTGTCCACCATTGAACTGACTTTTAGTTTGTCTATGATTCAAGGGGGTAGTCAGAAAATTTCAACTTGTAAAGGGGTCGCGTGATTAAAGAGATTGAAAATCACTGGTCTAAAGCCTAAAGTTGTAGATTCAAAAACCGTGCAAGTAAAAATATGAGTTTTTAAATTGATATTTACTGTCTAAATCTTTCTTCGTATAAGCACAGCCTAAAAATTCATGGTATAAGTCTGGAATCGCCAATTCACCCTGAGCAAACGTGGTAATTAATGCAAATGGCAAGAGGCGTTTGCTTTGCTGTGGGGCAGTAATAGGCTGGTATTATCTATCTATACTTAAAAATGCTTTGTCCTGACTTACTGACGGATTAACGTACAGCCAAAACCGCTGATCGTAGACACCTGAAACTTGGAGGGTGTGTTCTCTGTATGACGTAAGCATCCCATAAGATTTTCCAATATTCACCCCCTCAGGGGGAGGAACGGGGGTCCGGCTGTCGTAATAATAAATAAATAGGTAATATAACTTAATTACTAATCATAATATTGTATATGGTGTACGCAGTGAAGCAGGATACTATCGATTTATTTCAAGTATAATCTAGTTTCGCATTGTGCGTAGGCTTTCCGTACAATATGATAATGAAATGAGACGTCGTGCGTACTATCAGTTCGATGCCTATCAGGGACTTCCACCACGTAATAATAATTATAGTAATATTTATTTATTTACGACGTAAACATCTACTGTTATTGTATTTTATGCTTCCACCAAAATTAATGTGTTACAAATGTGTGTCGCCCCTAACACGTTAGCCGGTTGGTGCGCGGGCGCACATCGTCGTGAACACAAATTGTTGTCACATACCTTCATATTTATTGTACAATGTGTCTCAAAGTTTGAATTTGTTGTTTTTCGAACAATTTACTGTGCTATTGTGCTTCTCTACAAAGTTCTAATAACAACTGTCTCTGTAAATAAGAAATGAAGAGCCTGCAGCAGCATTATACAGCTATCCACGATACAATTGTGTTTTGACTTTTAGTTTTAACACTAAAATGCAAACATCTTTGTCCTTTGTGATAAAAGTACACAAATCATATTATGGATATTCCTAAATAATTTTATTGTTGATGATTTTAATATTTAATATAAATCGATTTTAACTCTAAACAAGCAATTTTTTATCTATTTTTTATTATGTATAAATAATAATTCATTTATTTCAGACTTAAGTCCATACATTTTAGAAAAATAAAATATATGCAAATTAACATATGTAAGTAGATTTTCATTTAGGTATTTATTATTTTGACTCGTGTAAAATCGACGGACTTGGAATACGATTTCTCTTCAATTCAAAAATAAATAAACATTTACACAAATTACCTAAAACAGATCTAATTTATTAGCAACACTCGGTCTCGATAATTATTACCCAATGTAATTAACATGTTTCAACAATTTAAAGTAACCAAAAACAGCTATTTTTATTGTAAATGTTTTAAATACACAAGTGTGTGTTTCAACGGTTACAGCCTTCGGTTGAACAATACCTACTAGGAAATAATAACGTTACACGTGCCGTTTTAGCGAATGTTTGCGCACACGTGTGTACTTAGAGATTGGGTTATTATACCTATCGACATGACATGTGTAATGACAACAGTGTACCAACACACTTGTTCCGAAAAATGTTCACTTGTTTAGAAAGGAAAATTGTGAACCTGTTTAATTTTTTTTTATTCGTGTTTACGGTTATTTACGGTGTTACGGTATTTTTAGAGAATGCGAGGGTTAGCGGAGGTGGAAGCGGAAGTGGTAGTGGAAAAAAGATTAATTTTTGTTTTATTTTAGAAATATAAGATCAAAAAGTAGTTTTATGTTTTTAGTCCCATATAATAGGGGGCGAGCCTATTGCCATCAACCGAGCACAAATCCAGACTCCGAGGCTGCTACTGAGAAATTCCAGATGAAAAAACCCAATAACACTTTGCCCGACCTGGGAATCGAACCCAAGACCTCATGCACAGCAGTCGCGCTTGTGACCACTAAACCAACGAGGCAGTCACAACTGACAAAACATAACTGGCGAAATGTGGGTGTACTACTAATGGGTACACCTCTGCCTAACCCTTCGGGGATTACAGGCGTGATGTGATGTTATGTAAAGTAGTTTTAGGCGAAAGCCGAAGTGGAAAAAAATATTGATTCAGGATTTATTAAAGAAAATATAATGTCAAATGTCTTAATTTTAAATACGCACATAGTAAGTACACTTTCTTATACTTTACTGACACCTACTTGAAATTAATAAGAGGCAAATTATAATCCGCACTGAAAAGTAAATGCGAACTATGGGAGCAAAATCTTGACCATTTTTCTCGCAACACAACTGAGCGGAAGTTCGGTGATAGACCGAACTACGTCATCACAGCATTATTTTATCCAGTTTGACAATTACCTACTGGTGTGAGAGAGATCACAAGATAAACTAACCTAACTACCTACTCGCACTTCAATAGCCTACCTATATCTAGCCATCTCCAGTCCACCACCAGTATTTTATTCGAAAGACAGTCTTCAATTTCCCAAAGTTTGAGCACCACATGGTCAACTAGCCGAAGGATGTCCTACAAGGAGTGCTAGCCAACAATTGTGCCCTAAGTGAGCACATCCTCATCACGGCTTGAGAACTGCTTGTGGCCATATAGCGCGATGTTTCACAATATTATTGTTTACTGTCGAGATGTTTATGAGTCAGTAAGTAGTTTGTCAGCTCTCTGGGCGGGACACGTTTTGTGAGATGAAGAGGCTGATGATGATGCGATGGGTAGATGATGATAGTACGTTTGTGAAGACGCATTTCCCCTTAGGCGGTGATGAATTGGCATATTTTCGGGTCATTTTGCTCAGTCGAAAAAAAATTTAACCCTTATAAGTAAGGTGTGGGGGTATCAAGCTGAAATTAATATAGAATACGCAGGTCTACTACCCTTTGGAACAGTGAAAAAAATAAATTTCTAAGTCAATGCAATCTAAAGATAAGGCCGTTTATAGCGCATATTTTGACGCTTGCTAGAGAATCAAAACCCATAGGGAACTTCCTGTTGACTGCAAGAAAGAAGCAATGCTAAGTAGCACAAGTAAAGGGAAAAAATCCGAAAATCGTAAAGTACTAATTACTTTTTTTGCGATTATTGATAAACTTATTTGCAGTTGGCAAACTAACCGGGCAACAGTTTTCTAACGGCAAAGTTAAGTTTGCTCTCAGTACAGTTTATCTTTTCGTTAGAGGAATGTTTGGTACTATCTAATAATTATTTTAGTGAATCTAGTTTTTTAATGTAGTGTTAAATATTGTACGGTTGTACAGAACCCTTCGTTTGCGAATCCGACTCGCATTTGGCAGGTTTTTTCAAGTTTTACATGTATAAGACCTTCACTAGAAATAAATTACTGAAAAGTTTAATTCAATTATTGATCGTCTATGTAGACATAGCATTGTATTCACTGAAGAAAAAGTGCGCAACATGTATATATTTCAGAGCTATTTACATTATTCATGTACACAATGTTTTGCCAATTGAGCGGATGTCTCTGTAGGGTTTTCATAAGGTATCGGTTTGAGACACAGCGGGCGCGAGAGCGACCTGCGCAGCTCTTAACATTTGCTATATTTGCCCCAAAGCCTAATATTGCTTAACACACTCACCATTACGATCTCTTACGTTGTCGGGTAGACATATTTTCGAAACAAATAAATTAGTGGATTATTTTAGGTTATGTCAAAACGAAAAGGATTGTGAATGAGTAAAAACTTGATTGGGATATTGTTTGTCGTTTCGCTTGTCACCTCGCTCCGCTCGTCATCTAAGCTTGCTTTGTGTCACTTCGCTAAGTTTTATCACAAAACTCTGCCTACCACTCCGGACTACTAAACTTGTCACTCCGCTTGTTACGCCGCTCTGTTTATCATCCCATTCCGCTTGTTACGCCGCTCTGTTTATCATCCCGCTCCGCTTGTTACGCCGCTCTGTTTATCATCCCGCTCCGCTTCTCACGCCGTTCAGTTTGGCACCCTGCACCGCTTGTCACTCCGCTCCGGTTGCACCCTGAACTGGTAGTCCCCCGCTCCGCCTATCTAGCTAACACACAGCCTGTCGAGACAATGAATAATGTAGATGATATGCGATAATTAATTCAGCACTTCCACGTGTAACTTTGTTTATACTAAAACTTTAATTATCGACATTTGTTTAATTCCAGCTGTTTTCAGCAGTCGAGGGACGGGCTAGCAGACACTTGTCATTTAAATAAAATATACTTCATGATAAATTGTGTCGATACCTAAACACTTAACAAGAAAATTTATTTCAAGAGACGAACAGTAAAATAATTTCAATAGGAACCTACAATTCAGAACGTGATTGAATTTTCAATTCAAAAATAAAAACTTAAAAAGAAAATTCCTCATGAATCTGATTTTCTTATGCAAAAATATGTTTTCCAACCGACTGGTAGTTCTAGAAATTAGAGCGTTTAACCAAACTAATAAGTTTTATAATAATATAGAAAACTTACCTTCTGACGCTTTCGTAACCTAAAAAAAATTAAAGATTCACGGGTTTCCCATAACTGCAGGCATTGAGCATTTTCCTCCCTCGCGCCGTCAACATTGGTGCCAATTAATAAATCGTTAATTAACTATTACAGCTACCTGCCATTAATACTGTCATTGTGCACTGTACAGGTTTGAGACAGAAGTTAGACATTTCTCCATTTTTTTTAATGGTTAGAATGTTTCTACATCTATAGGGTTGGTTAAAATAACTATTTTACTAAACTATATGATTAAACCACCTCGGTGTTCCCTTCATACACATACTTCGGAGATCCCGCCTGACCATTACATGTCTATTAAAACCTTTTTGCTCCAAATAAGGAATACCAACCACGAATCGTTTTCATACTCATTGCATCAATAAGGCTAGTATGGCTAGTTTTTTTTTTAAGTATTGGGAATTATTCATTGATTTTTCCGCTCTGAATAGAGCCGAAGAGAATTTTATTTTATTTATTCGGGAAAATAAACAGTTAGACGTTAAAGTCTTATACTAAGGTACAAATATACAAGAGTTATAAATGTATAACCCACGACATTTTCCACAGCATATTAAAAGTTATATCTAACAGCGCGCTATATAAGCTGTTAAAACATAAAAGTAGTGAACTTAAACATAGACAGGCATGCAAACAATAGAGAAAGAGAATGTCAAGCTTTTAATGACTAAAACCCATCTATGTTCCAATTGGTACTCTTTCGAACTTAATCCGCAACCCTAGCATATAGACGAAGAGCGAGTTTTAGAGAAGTTTCTCAGAAGAGTTGATGATGGATCTTCTGCGCTCTTCTGTTCTCACCACTAAGTGGGTTTGCGTACGTGACTGCGATCACATCGCGCACCGCACGATCAAAACAAACGATTTTCTTCATAGAACTAGCCATTAATTTGACATTAAACTGCTATTAAGTCGGCGCGAACTAACTCCATTTCAAATAGTATTCAATGATTGATTATTTTGATCATCAAATTCTTTGTGTGTCATGTGTGTGAAAGGAGGAAGGAAGGAGTTAATTTTCCTGGCACTTTACAACCTCCCAGTGAAACAGTGAAAGCTCTTGAGTTGAACTGAAAAGTTACGTTTCGTTTTTTAGCTAATACGTTGCACTAGCATGCGCTTACACACATGTGTGTTTGTACAAGATGCAGTTTCGAATCGTCATCAATTTCAAGAAGGTTTGCAACAACAGTTGTTTTTTTAGTAAGTGGTTTTCGAATTCGAACTAGCCATGTTGGGTATGTATGAAACAGATGATTATTTTTGTATTTGTGTCTGGAATCCATTGAAAAAGTTTTCATTACGATGTCCCTTACACGCTGTATTTACATCTCTCTTTATATTTGTTCAAACATACTAGCGACCTGCCCCAACTTCGCACGGGTGCAATGTAGATACATAAACCTTCAATTTGGCTGCTTTAAAATCACCTCTATTGTTACTATGTAGAGATATCCTCCTGGTAAACATGAAATGTTTCCGAAACTCCTTAAGAACTATCGAAATAGGTACATAACAGTATCTTTGTCCCGTTGTACGTCTAGCTCGTGCTACCTAGCCCATTTAACATACATCGTTTTTTAATCTATTGTTGAATAATGACGCTTTATCGCCAAATTATTCAAATGTAGGTCTCCAAAAATAGCCACTCACCGCAAGAACTCAATTAGTGGAAGTCACGTACACAAAATATTAATTATATTATTGTACAACAGTCTAATTAGGTGTAGCGTCGTTATAGTGTCGATTAGTTGTCGTTTGTGATAGTGTTGGTAAATATAGTGGTCATAGGCATTATGGGAGATATCAGAAACAACTTTATTTAATGACATTGGCCACCTGCAGTCTCGTGACGATGCTGGTAGATGATGACTACCTTTCACAGCCAAGCCGAAGCTGGCTGGCTGGCTTTTGGCCGAAGGGTGTCGTACATCGACGTTTCCGAGGTCGGTTACGCGATACCTCGCAGTGCAACACGGCGCCGACGCTACGTGTTTAGTTATTTAATAAGATTTTTATTATATGTATTAGTTTATTTTTATAAGACTATTTTGTGTGTTTTTTCTATGGGCCACAGTTGCCTGATAATAAAATTTATTGTTATAATACACTCTCGTTTGCCTTCTGGTTAAAATAAAAAACAACACAGACAGACTAACAGAGAATCTTGCCAAGCCAAGTATATCATATTCGTTAATGTTTGCTAAATCATTACTTTCATTACTTAATTATAAATGCAAAAGTAACTCTGTTATGCTTTCAAGACTGAACCACTGAACTGATTTTAATGAAATTGGTGCGGGGTTAGTTGGAACCCCAACGAAGGACATAGGCTACTTTATTTCTCCGACTTCATCTGCATCAATAATCGAAATTTATGCGTACGAAGTCGCAGAAAAAAGCTTATAAATAAATATAATCTCGTCATGTCCCTGCAATGTCTTTGATTCACACTTAATAGATTATGTGATAATCCAATTAGGCTTTTCCGAAAGATAAGAAAACACAATTATTAGGGAAATCCCGCCAGGAATATAAGTAAGTGTTAATCTTTGGATGACGCCTTATAGTTTTTATCAATCCTTGAAGATTAATGAAGATAACTAACATAAGAACCTAACTAGTAATAACAACAACACTATAAACTATAAGTGCCTACTGTAAGTCCATAGTTATCTTTTTATTACGTTTAAATAAATTTACGACTGCCTCATTGGTCTAGTGGTTGCAAGCGCGACTGCTGCACATGAGGTCTTGGGTTCGATTTCCAGGTCGGGCAAAGTGTTATTGAGTTTTTCCATCAGGAATTTCTCAGTAGCAGCCTCGGAGTCTGGATTTGTGCCCGGTTGATGGCAATAGGCTCGCCCCCTATTACATGGGTCTAAAAACATAACTGGCGAAATGTGGGTTTACTAATGGGTACACCTCTGCTTAACCCTTCGGGGATTACAAGCGTGATGTTATGTTATGTTATGTTATTGTTATATATATTTTTTTGTATTTTTTCATGAGAAGTATACATACAGAGCATGAAAAAAATATATATTCAGAAACATTTTTATATCAGCCATGTTCAGCTATTTAAATAATTAAATATTTTTTTAAAAGCAAGATGTTTTAAGCATTTCGTGAGGGTGCAATAATAATTATGGTAAACTCCTAATAAGGTCAAAACTTTTGGAAAAAAATGCAGTCACGTATCAACATCCATAGGTTTCTACAAACACTTCAACTTTATCTGACGACCCTGCAGGCCTATCTCCTTTGTTGACTGTACATATAGGTAAGTACCTATATCAGTAACTATAAATAACATAACATAACATCACGCCTGTAATCCCCGAAGGGTTAGGCAGAGGTGTACCCATTAGTAAACCCACATTTCGCCAGTTATGTTTTTAGTCCCATGTAATAGGGGGCGAGCCTATTGCCATCAACCGGGCACAAATCCAGACTCCGAGGCTGCTACTGAGAAATTCCTGATGGAAAAACCCAATAACACTTTGCCCGACCTGGGAATCGAACCCAAGACCTCATGCACAGCAGTCACTCCTGCGACCACTAGTCCAACGAGGCAGTACCTATATATGTCGTCCGATATATGTATTTGAAGTTTTCTTAGAAACCTATGGATATTTCAAACGTCATTAAATTTAAAATGTAAATAAAAAATATTTCATTAATTAAGCTAAGTTTCAATCGAAGACGTACATTCTTGACTACATACAATTTTTAAAATCCTGATATCCAACTATTTTCGCTTTCATGACATTATTTGGTACATTAATTAATTTCTGTTAATAAAAATAAGTAAATTAACGAAAGTTAAAGTTTTATTTAAGTAATAATAAAGGCAAATGCAATTCCCAAAAGAGTATGCAAACAGGCACAGAATGGTCAATCGACAGTCGTCCCCTGAGAGCGATCGGTCTCTACCTTCAAGCTAGTGTCTTCGCTTCAGGGTGGGCAGTACAATGTGGTTTTGTTGCGGTTGTCTTGAATGAGCAACGGTAAATGATTAATGTTCTATTGATAACACTTTTGGGATGCTTTTGATATATTTTAAGGAACATTTTGATGAAAAAAGTATCTACTGTTTCATGAAGAATCCGAATGACATGAACATGAATTCGATATAATTGTAATCATAGTAATCATAATCATAATCATTTATTTGCTAATATGGGTAAAGTTGTTAAAAATAATAGAGCACAGTTCAACCATATTACGCCTTGAGGCATGCAAATGTCAACATTTTGCTGCACAACATTGCTGAACCATACATGCATGCACCAGTCATTTAATAATTAATAATAACACAAATTTAGTATTTTCACCGCAAATAATAATGGTTCATTAGCAAATTTTAATGTTAGAAGAATCATTAAAGAATAATATGTCATGTATTAAGTGAGAAAGTCAAAAATATATTTTTGACATTCTCACGGAATTGTAGAACGGTCGTTTGATGAAAAATAACACATCCGATTTTCGGATATTTTTTTAATTCGCACATATTTTCCGTGGCCAGATTCTGACGATTATTTCGTTTGATAGGTAACAAGGCATCACTAGTTTATTAATAAAGTTAGTTAGTTAGATAGAGTGAAAGGACGCATACAATTTTACTTCTGTCATATTCAGTTTTGAAGAATAAATCAAATACTTAAGAATCAAAATAAGGGTCGTCGTTAAAGGCCCAACACAACATGATATTAAACAATCGGCTTATTATTAATATTTTTTGTTAATTTACTCTCTGCGGCCTATAATCTAAAGAAATAAGCGACACGGCCTCTTGAATTTGATTTTCTAGTAAATTTTAATGTATACCCGCCAAATTGTTACTCATTTCAGATAATATACACGTGCGGCCTTCACGCCGCTAAATAAATACGATTATTACCAATAAATAAAATACACGTGGGTTTAAACAACTGACGCAAATGAAAATGTTGTAAAAAAAGGTCATAAATGCCATCAATAGATATTCACACGGAATTATCTTATTAAAAGATAACTGTTACTGTCTTTTGTTTTCATATTATAATCTAATCATGTATAGAAATCGGTAAAAACCTATTTTTACCTGTACTTACATGAATATGTCATTAATCATTCAATCTTGCTCGTTCAAGACAGCCGTATCTAACGTTAGCCATAGTTCGGCCTACCTCGGAGATGTGTCAGCTAGTAGGTATTAACGGATCGGCCTCTGGGGACAACTGTCGATGGTCCATTCTGTGGCTTATAATTCGTACTCTTTGGGGGATTTTAAGATAAGATGATTTTAACTTTAGTTGCCTCCTTTCACTATAGCACTAGCACTTCCGTTCCGACTGCTGAGCATGAGGTCTTGGGTTCGATTCCCAGGTCGAGCAAAGTGTTATTGGGTTTTTCCATCAGGAATTTCCCAGTAGCAGCTTCGGAGTTTGGATTTGTGCCCGGTTGATAGCAATAGGCTCGCCCCCTATTGAACCCATGGGAACCCCCAGGAAGACCCAGATTGTTTCAGTAAACGCCATAAAAGTACTGTAGAGACTTTGACTGACTGAGTCAGATACAACCTCATTTATGAAGTCGCTGGCAAAAGTTAGTTTTTACTAAATTAATTAATACTGTTATGTGCTTTACTATTACTACGGGGCCCAAATAATAAATGATAAATGTATCGTCGACACAAAAAAAGTAGAAGTATCCTCCAGGCAAACGTGTACATAAAAAAGGTTCTCTTCGGCTCCTCGTGTAGACAATAACATGTGACACTGTGACACAAGTGTACAGAGGTGTCAGACACATGTCTACCGTAGACTACAACAGCGGAACTTACAACAGAGTAACAACTACAATAGATATTTGCAATGTGCTAACGTTGTCCGGACATCTATCATTTGGTAGGCTGTGGTACAAGTTATATACAAGAGCGGGTATTTTCTATCAACATTAATATAGTTGACCCCGACGACAGTTTCTTATATAACATCACGCCACGGCAGACGTGTACCCGTTAGTAGGTAGACCCACATTTTGCCAGTTATTTAGGTCCCATGTTATAGGGGGCGAGCCTATTGTCATCAACCATGCACATATTCAGATTCCGAGGCTGCTACTGAGAAAATCCTGGTGGAAAAACCTAATAACACTTTGCCTGACCTGGGAATCGAACCCAAGACCTCATGCTCAGCAGTCGCGCTTTGCGAACATTAGACCAACGAGGCAGTCTAAAGTTTCTTTTGGTAACCAAACATTGATGTGGGCTGGAGAATTTTGCTCGGTGAGTTAGAGAGAGATGAAAACAGTGACTTTCTCTACAACGAGGTAGTTACACCATACTGCTATGTTGTTTTACTTGAATTACAGGCACTGATAGAACATTTGGTTCATTTGGATGAGCTAGGTGGTGCTGATCTATGCGTCATGCTCGTGAACGAGTGCTGTCAGTTGGGATTGGTCATCTCATAACTGCTATGCCTGCCGCGGCCCCGACTCCCTGTTTCAGGGCACCAGTTTTGCGCTATTTGGGCCCACCGTTTGTCCGACATGCGGCAGACATGTCCTGCCCAGTCCCATTTAAGTTGAGCAACCTTTTGAGCCACGTCAGCTATCCCTGTTTTGGAGCGCAGTATAGCTATGGCTTACATCTTTATTTTTATTATTTTATACTACGGTTTTATATTCATCTTCATTGAGATCACATGTAGAATCAACAAGAATAATGTAACCAGGATTTTGTAAAAACCTAATTTAATAGAGTGCCGTGGAGTTGCTTGCTCGTTCTTCTCCATAGAGGCCTACCTCCGTTTTGGAACGAGCAACTCGCTTCAACTTTCGGACTAACTGACCGACTCCTTGACATTTCAAAAGGTCTTGTAAATGGTCTAATTGAAATAAATGTTTTGACTTTGACTTTAAACCGTTGACTGTGTAAAAACAGACCTGTTGTGTTTTAACTAAAACACGCAAGTAATGTATATACTCACGTGTGTTTTTCTATCGCAAAAACATGAACTGTGTAGCCAGCCGCACTACGGTTTTGGCGTAGCGAATGTTCGCCCGCAGTCAAAAGGTTAATAACATTTACAGTGTGTAAAAAAATCGCCCTCCTGCCGCTCATCACTCGTGCCACACACCGCTAGCAGTTCCGCACCTGTATTTGAATACAATCAGACTTGGACAACACAAACACACGCCACGCCACAGTCACAGCCGTCAGCTGGCAGCACTGGTCATCCATCACTACACACAGACACACAGACTACTTCTATGAAATTCACGACACTTTATCAATTTAAATATGGAAGTAAATAATTTTGGCTACTCGCTTTTTTATTTAACGCCCCACAGTTTCATGTTCCCTGCTATGAGCTCCTAAATGTTAATCAAGCTTTATAACTATTGTGGAAATGTTCATGTGAAGGGAACAAAAGAAAATTTTTAAAGTTTTCTGCCTACTTAAAACTTTTTCCTCGTTGGTCTAGTGGTCGTAAAGCGCGACTGCTGAGCATGAGGCCTTGGGTTCGATTCCCAGGTCGGGCAAAGTGTTATTGGGTTTTTCCATCAGGAATTTCTCAGTAGCAGCCTCGGAGTCTTGATTTGTGCCCGGTTTATGGCAATAGGCTCGCCCCCTATTACACGGGACTTAAACATAACTGGTGAAATGTGGGTGTAATAATGAGTACACCTCTGCCTAACCCTTCGGGTATTACAGGCGTGATGTTATGTATGTATGAAAACTTTAAATCTCTCCAAATTCTCAAACTTGTGTAATGGGTGCTAGGGCAGTACCCTGAACACAAGTTTAATGTTAGATTAGGTGCCAGAGGTCGCTTCTGAAATTGAAAATAAAGCATTCTATTAATTTGCCAGCTTTTGCCCGCGTCTTCGTCTGAATAAATTTTGATTATCGCGGACGCAGATGGAAGTCACGGAATAAAAAGTAGCCTATGTCCTTTCTTGCAGTTCAAACTCACACCGTACAAAATTTCATGAAAATCGATTCAGTTGTTTAGTCGTGACAGCCTAACAGACAGACAGACAGGCAGACTTATTTTCGCATTGTAATATTAGTATGGATTTGTATGGCTTTATTTAAGTTTCTACGATCATGTTATGCTAGCACTGTTTCCGCGTTCAGACACGTTCATTGTTATAGTTCTCAGCCTGACTAACTACTGAATGGTAACTACGGTTGTCAGCAAAACAGCTGGTAATTAACGCAAACGACACTAATTACAAATAAACAATATTTTGCTGAAGGATTTCATAAGAATAGTTTAGTTAAAACACTGTGTACTATAGTCAGGAAAATATTCATTATTTCTAAATGTATACTTAGTAGTTTACATAAAATAATAATATTTTTAAAACTTTAAGATTGTTTAGGAGGTATGTGTGTATTAGGCACAACAAATATCATAGGTATAAAAGTGACACAGAAAGCATTACACTTAAAGATGAATTAAAATTTAGTTGAGTTTCAGAATTTGACCGTTGAAGTTTTAGAATAACTATAATAAATAAATAAAATGGCGTAAATAACGAAAAGCACTATCATTATCATGAAAAAACGTTGCCACACACCTCTTGGTGTACTTTAATTTTGTCCTGTATGTATCGTGGGTGCGCGTGCGTTTACAATCATAAAAAATACATACATACTTAAACAGCCAGACACTGAACAAATTATCTGTAGGTCATACAAATATTTGTTACGTGCGGGATCGAACCCGCGACACGCAGCGCAGCAGCCTATCGCTCAGCCACTGCGCCAAACGTATCTTCAAAAACTACCATCATTGTAACAAACGCCCTTCACTATCGGACTTTACGCTGACTAAAACTCACGTGTATAAAGATAACACGAAAAAGATAACTCCGCAATAAATAATCACCATTATTATGAAAATATTTGTAGGAAAATACTTTACACTCAATAAAAATGTGTGATAGTATAAACATTTGTGATACAGTATCAAATTAGTAATGTTTTGATGTCAATAAAGGTACCTAATCACACTCGGTTCCGGATCTATCGAAAAGATAAAGATTATTTATCCTTTTATCACAAAATCAGCGATTTTTTCGTTTATCTTTATAATAATATCTATAAATATTGCGTAAAATGTGAAACATAAAACACGTGAAACGCCAACGTTGGCTGAAGGATTACGAAGCGACGATTTAATTTCATTAAGAAAGGGTTATCTTATTTGTTAGCAATTCATTAACAAAGGCAGCACAAGTATTTTTTCTTATCTCATTTATATCAGTAACAAGTAGCTTACCAATTCGTTTACCCAATCAGAAAGACAAAAATATTTTTAGTTCAATAATGGTGCCGATTCCCTTGGTCACAAACTAAACTAAAATTAAACTATTTCCATCATTTTCTGTCCAATAAAATAAGAAAGAGACTAATGCAAATAAAAGCTGTCAAATTTAGTCAATCTGACACATCCATACAGTTATAGTTGACATCTTAAAACGTATGGATTAAAAATACGGAGAAGTTCTAGGCAAAACTAATTTGACATCGCTAACTTAGTTCTTTAATGTCACGGAATGTCACCGTCCTTTCCTTTCGCTGTATGTTAGTAAGAGATGTCAATTCTCTAAATTTAGTCTAGTTTGTGAACAAGGGAATCGGCACCAATATATCATCATAACATTACTCCTGTCATCCCAGAAGGTGTGGGTTGTAATAAGGGGCCATTAGGGGGCTATTGCCATCAACCGGGCACAGAACCAGACTTCGAGGCTGCTACTGAGAAATTCCTTATGGAAAAACCCAATAACACTTTACCCGATCAGAGAATCGAACTCAAGACCTCATTTCAATGAGGCAGTCAAAATTCTTTCAATAAAAAAAAATCGTGAAAAAGTGCCGTGATCGCCTAGTAATTAAGGCGTCCGCTTCTCATGCGCGAGGCTGTGGGTTTTTAACCGGGCACGGGCAAATGACTTTTTTCTTTTTTATGTTACATACTTTCTTAGTTTTATCTTGAACTTCACTGACAATGAAGGAAAACATTGCAAGAAAACTGGACTTAAAATTAATGTAAGCCTGTAATCGCCAATCCGCTTCGAGCAAGAGTAATGTTTAAAAATTCAGCACCCATTGTTTAAACAGAGCATGCAAAATCTTTTAAGCAGTTGAGGAGATTGCCTCAGACATACCTACTGACTAACCTATACATATGTATACACGTATTTAATTGTATATGTAGTTTGTATACCTCATCCTGACAGCTAGTTACATCTGTGTCGATGGTCAAAAAGGCGCTGATTGGCTCTGACGTCAATGGCTCGTTTTGACCGTATCTTTTGTAAAGTAATTTGTTTGCTTGAAAGTATAAATGGTTTTATAATCGAATATTTATTTACACCTCTGTTGAATTAAGGTGCTTGTTAGTATATTTGTAGAGAGGCAATATAACTGTCAAAGTTCTTGAAATGAAAGGTTTGTTTGGGGGTTCACAGGGTTTGAAGGTATAGCTCAATGTTTGAGACAAGTAACGATTATTTTGTTAATTGTAAGTATTAATATTATTTTATTTGAGGCAGGTAACAAAGAGCATTTGTAGTTTTTTAATATAATTTATAATCTAGACAAATTATTTACTTTTATAAAGCTGAAGTAATTTTTGTTCGTTTGTTTAAACGCGCTTAACTCTGGAACTACACGTGGGATTGGATTAATACTTTTGTATATGATAGCTAGATTCATGAGGAATAGTATAGATTATATAGCATCACGCTGCGATCCACGGGAGCGGATCAGTAACCGAAAATGTAACTAAATGCGGGCGAAAGAACCCACGCGGTCGTAATCGCGGTCAGAAGCTACGATAAGAATATAGTACCTACCTATATTACAATATACCTACGCAATAGTAATCAAAAAGTATTTCAATCACGTAGGTAGATTGTTTATATGGTTATTCCCCGACCAATGGTTACATTCCTTATAAATGGATAACACCTAATATTTGCATAGGATAAGACTTAGTTTTCTTTAACGCGTTTAGGCCTAATTGTTATCTGCTAATCATCGAAGAAATTATTGGAATCATTATCGAGAGCCTCCTAAATTTTACCTGAAGATGAAAAATATACCTAACGAATAATTTGATTACCTAGAGTTTAGGTTAAGAAAATGTAATCTAACTGAACATGATCTAACGAATCTAACTGAATGATCTGAAAAACTACACATACAAACTGTGTTTCAAAGCTGGTAGCTGAAAACTGTAAATTACAAACTCTATTCATAATTTAGGTCTAGCTAGTAGACACCTAGATAAAGTCTAGATATATACCTACTAAATAAAGAGTGTTTTATCAAAGCACCGCCGTCGAGCGCCGTGCTTACCTGACGCATTGTACTGGTGAACAAGCCATTTGGTTAACAGGCAACTAACTTGCAACTACGAGTACTTTTAATCAATGTTTCGAGAGTGTTAATTCTTTTTAAATCACTCTAAATTGGTTTCAAAATTATTACACACAAGCTTAAAAAATAAACACAAAACAACAATAAACTGCATTATTGTAAAACATTGATTTTAAAAGAGTGTGTATGGAGTTTCTTGCCCATTCTTCTCCATACAAAACTACCTTTTGGAAGGTGCAACTAGATTTAATTCTATTATTTTTTCTTGTAATGACGTTCAAAAGTACCTTGTAGTGGCCTAATTGAAATAAATGATTTGACTGACTTTTGACAATGTAGCAGAAAGATACCCCAGGTAATTACTGCTAAGCCAAAGTGTTACTGTAAACCAAATAACTTGTTCAACCGTACCTTACTGATAAGTATAATATTTTGTTGTCATTACAAGGCAAAATATTTACGCAATAGATATGACTTGGATTCAAGTTGTATACAACAAATAATTTGACAAATCATCACAATTCTCATTTTTATTTAATCTACTTAGATAAAGCAAGGATAAACGTGAACACGTTGGAGAGGTATTGGCTGAATGTTCAAGTGTTTTTAGATTAGAACAGGCACTTAAACATTTTTTCCTGAATATAAACAGGTGTTGATTTATACCGTCTACGGTTACAATATTACGGGATATTGGTTCCTAAACTACATACCTATCTATCGATTGATTTGATTATTTAAAGCACAAAGCAGTTATTTAGTAAGTATTTTATATTGGCATATTTTTCGTGTATTTTATTTTATAATTTCAAAGATTATTTACATTTATTTTAAAAACTACAGGGTTTTTAGAAAAAAAAGTAAGTATGCTAAGTTTAGCTGTACTCATGTTGCTATTCTTGTAAATTGCAGTCAATTGTGGTTTTATACTCATCCTAGTTAAACAGAGAAACGTATTTATTAGCCATACAAAACTGTAACGCAGATGCTAAAATGTTTTATAATGGCGATACAGTAGCGGCGGTTGGTTACTCATCCAAATTAATAAACTTGATAAAGCGACCAATTTGTTAGTTTTATTTACCTAACTTATGCATGAAGTTTCTTGTTTCTCCACAGAAAAAGAGTAATTTAGGACTAAACACAGTGTGCATCTAACTTCTAAAATTTCATGAGCGCCCTTTTTTTAAGAATCGAACGTATTTTTACTGACTACTGTTTTACTGGTAACTAAAGAATCATGATTACTGAATAATTATTTCTGGGAAATTATTGATTTTATTAATTTACGAATTGCTCAGTTCTTAAAACTTTCTGTGATCCGATTATCACAGAAAGTTAAAATATCAAGACTAGATCCAGATCTATAGACCGTCTTATGCTGGTATAAATAACGACATTGCTGAAACCCTAGTCTGAATCAGCACAAAGCGTTTTATATTTTACCTATTACTTGACAGTATTTTTGTATCTAAAACAAAAAGTACAACATACTGAATTACTGCTTCATTGCTTCTGAATTCAAATAAAAATTAAAATATCATGTTTTGATGACAATGTCGTGTAAATAAATAGTAGGTTTATTGTAATACAGCAAATATATACAAAAAGTAAAAGAAAAAGGTTGAATGTTAAACACTATTTTGATGCGCTCAGGTCAAATGGCAATAACATTAATTGTATAGGTATTACGCAACTGTTACATAATTATTCTAAATTAAATGTTTAAAAGCAACAAGTACTAGCTCAGCTCAGCTCTGAGCTATAAATCGCGTAATTCCTAGTATCGCATTATAATACCGCTGCTGTTCATCTATTATAGCAATAAATTGTCGATCCCAAAATAATATCCCTCATTTTCCAGAAACTAGCTGACTGTGTGTTCTTAGAATTGCTCTCAAGTGGATGTTTTTAACTCGAACACTCATTGTTTACAGAACGCCAGACCGGACAACGGCGAATTAATCTCAACCAATGCGCCATCTTTATCGTTAATCTCTTGCTGAAAAACAAACGGATCTGCTGCCAGGATTACAGCTGCAAGCTCGTTTAGTTAAGCATCCAGCTCTTCAAGAAAGACAATCTTCTAAATCCCCGATTACATTAATCCCCAATTTAAAATTTGACGGAGAATTTTCTTTACAATCTCTTTTTGTCTCAGTTATGTTTAGAGATCGCTTTTGGTCTGATTCCCAATTCCCCGTACGAAGGTCAGGTAAATAAAATAAAGTTTAAATGTGAACAATACTTTAGTTTTATTCATTATAGCTCTTTATCTTAATCCTATAATCTAAGTCAATAAATATACAACTTTGGAAATATTTACACATAATGACAATACAACGGCGGAATGCTACGAGAGGTGACACCAGCTAATATTGCGAACTACAGAGATTACCTCTCAACTCCACTGGTCCATTGGCTACACTAAAACTAAATCACAGATAAATAATAATGTCTTCCGACCTTTTAGTTAAGTCAGTCTATTTGGTAAAGCCTCTATGAGATTATGAGTAGATCACTGTCGCGTGAGCACCGTGACCGGCTTGTAGATGTGAGGCGTTAGCGGGTGGTGCGACGGCGACGGCAGCTCGGGGCTGGACGCGCCCGAGTGCGTGGGCGAGTGCAGCATGGGCGGCGACGGCGGCAGCAGCGGGGACGTCTGCGCCAGCATCGCCGACTGCTGCGCCAGCTGCGAGGACTGCAGCAGCGGCGACTGGCCGAGGAAGGGGCCCGACGGCAAGCGGTCGTAGAGCGCGGGCGAGTACGGCAGGCTGCCGTAGCCCATTGCGTCACCGCGGAAGGCAGGGTGCACCGCGCTCGGCGCCACTGGAGGAGTCTTCATTTGCATCGGAGCGTACCTTTGATACAACAGCTGCGAGTACAAGCCCACGAGCTGCGAGTACGTGGCGGGCGGGTAGGCGCCGGGCAGCGCCGCGCCGGGGAACAGCGGCCGCTTGAAGCACGCCAGGCGCGAGCGCCCGTTGAGCGCGGAGCGGCGCCGCAGCTTGCCCGTGGTGCCGCCGATGAACACGTCCTCGGCCGACGCGTCCAGCATCCAGTAGTTGCCCTTCCCGGGGTCGTCGTAGTGACGCGGCACTTTTACAAAGCACTTGTTCAGACTCAGGTTGTGGCGGATGGAGTTCTGCCAACCCTGCCTGTTCTCTCTATAGTACGGAAAGTTCGTCATGATGTACTCGTAGATTCCGTTCAGTGTGAGTCGTTTCTCTGGACTGTTGCGGATGGCCATCATGATGAGGGCGTTGTAGCTGTATGCAGGTTTCTCGTGCTTTTTGTCTTTCTTGTCGTCGTCGTCCTTAGGTTTGGTGCAGTCGACGGGCTCGGTGCCCGTCACGTCCAGCTCGGAGTCGCTGAGGTCGGCCTCGGAGGGCGAAGCGCCCGTCGACGAGGCCGTGGGTGACGGCGGAGGTGCAGGTTTGCTCATCAGTATAGAGTTAATACTGAAATCTCCTTCGAACTTCACCATTTTGGAAACACTTGTGATACACTTGTTAACACGAAATACGTGCGCTTGCACTGCGAGCGGCGAGTGAACTGACGGGCGCGGAGGCGGCGCGCGCTTTTATACGCGGCGTCACTGGCTCCGCCTCCACAGCTTTGTGAGTGCGCCGCGGCCTATCGGCGTGCAAGCTTTTTGATACATAGAGCCACGCCCCTCGTCCCGTAAGCTTCCCCCTCCGCGCAAGCTTTGCTGTGCTGTCGTTTTGTTTGAGTTGCGCGCGCGCAGCGACGAGTTTATTTATTATCTGGTATACCTTTTATTGGTACTGTAAGTACGATTATAAATCGATTGTGGTTTGTTATGTGATTAATGAGTATTGTAAAATATTTTTTCAAAGTGTACTCTATGTTTTAAGTTGGCGGTTTATGTTGATTGATATTTGATAGTCGTAGTCACATGTAGTGCCTTTTATGATTTTAATTATCTTGTAGGAGTTGTGCATCAGGCAGTTTGAATACGGAACAGACGGACAACATTCTCGAAAAATAATAAAGTCCCATGCAATGCATTGTTTGTAAAAAATATAATTTATAATTGCATAGTTTCCTGTAATAGCTAAATAGGTGATTGCCTAACGACCTAAGAATAGGTAGATACTTAAGTGAGTTATTACTAAATCAGCAAATGTACCTGATGAGTAACAAGTGGTTTTGTTTGACCTACTAATTCTTCTTCTTTATCGTGTGGGCAGTAAGGTCTTACGACCCCCACACAACCTAGTGTCAGAGTTTCTAAACCGCCTCAAGGGCCTCTGACATAGTTTGAGTGGAACAGTAAGTCAAGGTTTCCTCACGATGTTTTTCTTCACCGATGCCAGTGATGTCCAAGATAAACAAACTTTAGAAAGTACATATGAATTGAAAAAGTCACATTGGTACTTGCCCGGATTTGAACCCACATCCTCACGCATGGGTGACGGGCGCCTTAACCACTAATTGATTTTAGTTAGCAAACTAACGGATATATACTTAGTTATCTTTGTACAACAAAAAGTTTCTTAAATGTACTTAAATGGACATTCCCTCTTATATCTCTTTTATGTAACTTTTTAGCGGATTTTAAAATGAAGGATATTACAGAATTAAAGTAACAAAGAAGGATTAAAGTCTTACAGTTTAGGGATTTGGTCAAATCATTTATTTTAGTTAAATAATCAGATTTAGTATGAATTTGGAATTAGTTAATTTTGTGATCTTTAGCGGAAAGTAATTACTTTCACAGTAAGTATATTACGAAGTCTTTGTTAATTGTTCATTTTATTATTTAGGGTGTTGTGTTGAGGCTATTATGTTACTGTTTGAACAATACATGTTTAATGATTATACAATGTTTTTTAGAATTCCTACTAGATAGGTACCTACCTGATTACAATCGTTAGGTAGGTATAATAAGTAGATAAGTTAATATTTCATACTTGAAATATTTCGGTACGCGCCCGCCTCTCATGAATGAGGTTGTGGGTTCGAATCCGGGCTAGTACCAAAGTGACTATTTCAATTCATATGTACTTTCTAAAGTTTATCTTAGACATTACTGACATCATTCCGTGCCTCGGAAAGCACGTTAAGCCGTTAGTCCCGGCTGTCATACGTGGATCTTTGACAGTCGTTACGAGTCGTCAGAAGCTTGCAAGTCTGACAACCAGTCTTACCTAGGGGTCTCGTATTACCCAGTTACTGGGTTGTCGAGGTCAAATAAGCAGTCGCTCCATGTAAAATACTGGTAATCAGCTGCATCCGGTTAGACTGGAAGCCGACCCCAACATAGTTGGGAAAAGGCTAGGCAGATGATGATGATGATGACTTGAAATATTTCGGTAGCATGTAGGTAGGTAGGCAGGCCTAGGTACCTAGTTAGTACTTAGGTGCCCACATAGGTAGTCAATATCTAACTTTTCTTAAACCTGATAAAACATAGGTAACTACTGTTTCTTTCCTTTTGTATACAAAATCTATCAAAAATCTTAATGAGGCAATCACGTACGTACCTGGATATTAGAAGGGGTCAATTGTGCTAACTTGAGGAACGATCGTAATGCACCAAAATATTACTAAATATTATAGATGGATTGACCTGTAAAAAAAATTCAAATAATATTTTTCCCTGCAATGTTCAAAAGCACACTAAAATTTGACTACTGATAGGTTACGCTTTAACAAAAGATTTTTAAACAATTAGACACAAGTCTTTTAACATTTGTAAGTACAAAGGAATTTCTTACAAGACGAACGGTGGGGTTCCTTCCTTTACTTACTGACATAAAAATAATACAGACATCAATTATGCAGAATGTTGAGCACATTCCTAATGAGAAGCTTGTATATAAATATAAATCATATTATTATGATTATGATTATATTATTATGATTAACTAATTTTTTATAGGCTACATACAATGTTTTCACGTGCCATGTCGTGTATGATTCTGTAAACAAATGTTGTAAACATTGATTTTAAAAGAGTACGTATGGAGTTTCTTGCCCACTCTTCTCCATACAAAACTACCTTTTGGAAGGGGCAACTAGATTCAATTCTATTTTGTTTTTTGTGTTTGACGTTCAAAAGTGCCTTATTCGCCTAATTGAAATAAATGATTTGACTTTGACTTTGACATAGTAAGACATATTACGATATATTTTCTAATAGTAATCTTCGAGTCACTATCAATAAAATGAAGGTATAATATATAATATAGCATTGTCTCTGTGTGTAGTAGTTTGCTATAATACATGATGTGTATATTATAGCTAGATGTGTGGCTTAACTGTATTGTTTTCACGAAGCCCTATCGTATCAATAAATGATTATATCAATCAGATTACAGTGTTGACGCAAATCCTTTTGTGAATCAACAAACAATGTGTTAATAATTTATCATACCTACCTTATATCTATCATAATATATATAATTATAATACCTTTATTTGTATTATTACTGTTGATAAGACGTTCATAATATTTTATTTAATATCTTTGGAATTTTCATTAATTTCCCATCTACTAGGTAGGTACTTTTAATTAATATTATTAAAAGTATTTAGCAATATTCAGTGTTAAGATAAAGCTTGACTTTGTAATAATATTATCAAATTAATTATAGATATTTTTTATTTATAAATTTATCAGAGCTTACAATCTAAATATGGCACGTGCATTTTGTATATAAACATCGCAATTAGTTTCGATATAATGTGAACCTAACAGGAATGTCATGAGACATCTATAAGAAGCTGATCCAACAGGATCTTCACGACCCTCAGTAATGAGGAAAACGACGCGAGGAGGAGGAGGAACAGGAATGACAACAAAACCAAGTACAAAAAGAATTATTTTATGAAATCTCTAGGCGTAAGTTCTATTCGAGAAACTAACTCGCCTCGTCGTAGTTACATAACCAATGCTACAATGAATGCAATAGCAGACATACCGCACCGTCTGATCAATTTCTGAACAGGTCAAAGTCAAAGCATTTATTTAAATTAGATCATCACAAGCACTTTTGAACTGTCAAGAAGTCAGTCAGTTATAAAGTTGAAGTTCATTCCAAAACGTAGGTAGGCCTCTATGGACAAGAACGAGCAACGAACTCCACGAACACTCTTATCAATTGGGTTTTGACAAAATCCTTTTTGCTTCTATATGCGACAATGTAAGTGAAAATAAAACAATTAAAGATGAAAGAAATAAGCCGTGGCTGTTAAGAAATTACCAATCCCAGCTGACAGCGACCGTTTACCAAAATGAGGTACTTTTATGAACGTAATGAAAAACACACACAAGATGATAACTTTACGATACAATGCATCGACAAATTACAAGACAAGAGGTCATAGACGTAGGGTCAGAGTCGACGATCGATCGACAGTCTACAACAGTATCGACGTTATCGAGACACGCACAGAGAGCGCACCTGTGTCGATCGCGACAAAGGGCACACGTGCTCGCGATGTCAGAAGATTCAAAAGTTCCTGGATGCGGTATGTGTGGAGAGACAGAGGCACGCTGTCGGGACAAAAATAACGACAATGATCAAACAAACAACACAACAACAATCGTAACAATTATCGTGATAACAATCATCATTACTACACTATTGGACATAGGCCTATAAAGCTCCATTTGGCAAAATGACCTAACCCACGATATCTCATTAATTAAACAAAACTTAAAAAGTATGCCAAATATGTGGCACCAATTTATGTCCGCGTGAATATCGGTTACATGCGGTTTTTTTTTCGACTTGATTAGCCACAACATACGAACAGAAATTTTAAAAATCGTGTTTTCTATACCGTTTATCTATATTTATTTGAATATAGGAAAAGCCAACCGTGCCGTCAGTTCAATGAGTACTTACATCTAAAATCAATGCTTCAGTTTCATGTCAATCTAAAACATATGCTTAAAATAGATTAAAAACGATTAATCTACGTTAATTAATATCCTAAATCATTACAATGACTTCGAAAATTGGTAGAAATTTTATCGTGTGTTTATGTAATGGGAAGCAAACCTAACTGTGCGCTACTGAACGTGATCCTCCACCCACATTCCATTAACATGGCATTATTTAGCATAATTTGATGATACGAAATACATTTATTTAGAACATTGGCTAACATAGATAAGATAAACGATAGATTTGAAGATAACGTTGCATTTTTACGAGCTGATTATTATTATTAAGATAAGATTGGTCAAGAATATTATTACTTAGGTAGCTATTATTATTAGCAGTTGTCCAGTAAACTACCTACCTACATATAAAATGCTTTATCCTAAATGACCGACTGGCTGACTGGCGAATCAACGCACAGTCTAAACCGCTGATCGTAGAGACCTGAAACTTGGAGGGTGTGTTCTTTGTATGACGTAGGCATTTGATAAGAAAGGATTTTCCAAAATTCACCCACTAGGGGTATGAAACAGAGGTTCAAAGTTTGTATGGAGAAACCATCTTTGACGCGGACGAAGTTGCGGGCAGAAGTTAGTTAAACTATGGGAAAAGAGCATTGATAACCACGCATGCTCAAACCATTGGCAATGTCAATTAAAATATGTATAGATTTCCTCACGAAGTATACCTTCAAAGAAATTAGTGATGACTAAAATATGTGTGAATACGTGTGAATTGAAAAAGTCACATTGGTATAAGTACTTGCCCGACATCGAACCTACTTCTTCATTCATGAGTGGCCGGCGACTTAACAACAGGTTTATTACGACACTACGAAAAAAAAAAAACAAATATTTAAACAAATACCGCATCCATTTGATAAAGAAAATCTCGTTTGTAATATTATATCTTCGTTGCTTTCCTGCACAATAGTGTCGGATTTGTGTCGTACTGATCACTGATCGATTGATCAGCTGAACAACTGATCAACTCGATCAGATCACGATCATCGCTACCATTGTCAAAGGATTATATTGTCGTTTATGGGTTTTCTGGTATCTGATCAGAGGCGTGTGTGTGATAGTGGACAATTGGGTTTGAATATCTCATCTTCTTCATCATCATCGTCATATCAGCCGAACGACGTCCACTGCTGGACGTGGCCTCCCCTAAAGATAGGCAATGACCGGTCCTGTGCTGCCCGCATTCAGCGGTTTCCGAAAACATTACCAGGTCATCGGTCCACCTCGTGGGGGGGTCTTCCCACACTGCACCCTCCGATACGGAGTCGCCACTCGAAAGCCTTACGACTCCAAAGACCGACTGCTCTACACTTGAGTTTCGCAATTTTGAGAGCTATCTATCTACTACGTAATAGACTCGCCCCCTATTACTTAAAAATATCGTGCGCCCTCTGCCTAACTCTTCGGGGATTACAGGCGTGATGTTATGTATCTATCTATTGTATCTATTACCTCACCTCCGTAATAACTTTATTATTTTTGTCAACAGTTATTTTGCTTAATTCTTTGTCATATATTTAATCCACGGATTGTCTTGTCACCTAATGGTCATTTATTGATAAACCAACAGTAATTGACGTCATGACATACGAATAACAAGTCATTGATGATAAAATATAGGTGGAGGTGACTAAATAATAATTAGTAGTATTTATTTATTAGTAATCGATTCGGTTCGTTATCAAACAGTTATCAATCCGGGAGCAATACTGCAAAGTGCAAAGGTAACTATCCAATATTCAAAAGTCAATATCTAAGTTGTGTGTTTGTAAAAACCTTTAAGAAGAGTGTCTGTGGAGAAGAACTAGCATGAACTAGTTCTTCTCTAAAGAGACCTACCTACGTTTAGGAACGAGCAACGACTCTCTGACTTTCTAACTGACCGACGACTCCTTAACAATTCAAAAGTGTTTGTAAAAATTGAAAACAATGCTTTGACCCACGATTTTTGACTCTTCGAGTCAATTAATAAATATTGAATATTAGTAAATCTTTTTTCAAAACATTCAAAACTTTCCTCTTTATAATATTAGTATAGATATCGGTAAAAAAATTCATTCAAATCCTCATTCGTCTGGTAAATAGACCTATCTGGGCAATATGAAACAGTTTTGAATAGTCCTAATACATACATACATACAATCAAGTATCCCAATCCTTTCGGCTTGATGGTCGTTGTCAAAGGAAGTCAAGTCGTGCTATCGCGGTCCTACATCAGATGGAGATCAAACCGACCGCGATGCTCGGACATGTCATGTGACGTCACACGGTCCGGCGCACACAGAGACATGCTGCAGAAGTACCACTTCTAACTAGACACTATTCACAATAAATATTGAAAAATGGAAAAGAATTTGTATGAAACAATCTGTCAAGAAACTTAATCAGATCATATTTGAAGAAAATTAAAAGAATATAGAAAAAAATCTTTATTAGTAATTCATTGAGAGCTAGTTACTTTACATCCCGTGCAACGGAAGTATTAAGTGAGGTAGAGTTGCCCTACAAATAGGAAAAGTTCATGCGAAGAGAAAAAACGACCTAAAATTCAAATGCAACTACTTGAGTATTATTGGATATTTTTACTTACAATTGGTATAAGCAGTTTTAGCATGCAAGTAAGTAGGTAAATACGTATATGTTCTTAATTTTTTTTTTTTAACTTCAATTAAATGCTATTTATTTAATTCTGCAATCTATGTTGACACATTATGTCTATCGATTGCGTGAAGTCAAATATTACAGTACAGATACTAAAAATAAAAGCAGGACCTCATACACCGCATTTAGTATAATTATATATTATACAAAATCTATATTTTTTTCAAATAGTATAAGATTCCATGAAATATCAAGATTCGTCATTTCCTGTGGACTGCACGAGTGAACCTTCTGTGTTGGAGCACAGTGCAGCGCTATCACGAGATAACAGCAGACTAAGCGGCTCCGGGTGTAATAGTTGTATTAGCGACGCGTCGCTGAATCAGAATCTGAGATCTCACAGATTTGGGCTTTTGTTTGGTGTATTTATGTTTATTATTATTTTTAAAATTGGCCTAAACTGTCCCACTGCTGGGCTAAGGTTTCCATTCCTTCCAATGGTCATGACTTTGCGCTACGTCTTTCCAATTCTTAGGAAACCGTCTAAGCCGTCCCGCCATCTCCGAGTTCTACCGCGGTCCCGTTTTAAAAATAAAACTACTTTTTTTATGTGGAAAATTGTGTTTATTTATTTTTAGGCACTTATTGCCATACAACGTTGCAATGCTGTCAGCCTTTTGGGCACTTGCCCCATTGACAGCGACGCGGACGAATTTTTTGATGCCCTATGAGGTTTCTCCTTTCTGTCTTTTTTATAAATTGTACATATTTTACAATTACTCTAAGGTTTTATTTTTAGGTTGATTATTAAATAAACTATTCATTGTGTATTCTGAATCAAATTATATAGGCATTATAAATCATACTAATTGACTGAGCCAATCATCTGAACTACTTATTCAAGAAAGAGCATAATAATCAATGCTCATTATGTGCTCATTGCTCAAGAATAATGGTTCTACTTCATTCCTTCGTGCCCACACTTTGTTTTGCAAAGTCGTCGTCTTTTTCCTTATAGTCATCATTCCCAACTGATCAAATATTTTTAAATAATATCGTTTACTTAAGCTGAGTAAACACTGGGTATGTCTGGAGTGTCGTATCAATAATATTTTTAGAACATTACTTACTAAAAATATTTAAATTGCTTCCACCTAAGCAACGTAAGTTCTTTAATAAATATCATTTAATTAGTACGCAATTTTTTTTCTACATTGGCAACTTAGCTTCCACGAACATATTAACAGTATAAGCTGACCTATCAATGTATAGAGCGTCCATACAATGAGAGGTCACCTCTTACTAGAAGTTACTTCTTAAGATGTCGTTGTGAATACGTCCACTCATGTTCTAAATTCAACAATGAACGTGTGGTCTTTAAAAAAACCAAATATTTTTTTTTATTCAGTCCTGATGGCTCAGTGTTTAAGGCGCCCGCCTCTCATGCATGAGGTTGCAGCGATACCGGGCTGCAACCTCATGCATATATTTTCCCTGTATGCACTATGCGAGTGCATTCAAGAATAACCCAAGGTTGGTTTATTATTATAAAGATTTATTTAAATGACAGTAGAGGCGGTTTAGAAACTCTGTCACTAGGGCGTGTGGGGTCGAAGGACCTTACTGCACACACGATAGAGAGAGAGAATGACAGTATGTTATGTATGGAGTAGCAATATTTTCTGGTAACCTAGAACCTGCCAACAATAATGGCTTGGGCCTCAAACATGAGGTCCACTGCATGAGTCACGGGTGAGATCACGACATTAGGCCCGTGCACCTCTAATTGCCGGCGATCGGCGTTGTTTGTGACCCGCACCTTAAGTAAGGTTAACTAATTGATGCGGACACTCCGAAGTCCGGCCGAGCGTAGGGATGCGCCCGCGCTGTCTGGGCACTCAAGCAAGTGTCACAAAAAGAGTGACAACTTGATTTATTTATTTTTTTACTTCTTTGATGACCGTAATTGAGAGGATCGGAAATTAAATAAGCTTGATTAAAACTTGTGTGAAATCGTCTCCTGTTCTGCGCAGGTCGCATCCATGCTGTTCTTACAATTGGGTACTAAACAGACACCATTAAGTAATTGATATGACTTTATGGGAGCTGTCAAAACGCGATTTCCCAAACATTTTGTATGGCACTGTGATGTAATTATTTGCTAAAACATCTTAATCACTATTTATGGATTAAAAAGCATTTAAAGAGTTTTTATTTTCAGTTAATTGAAAATGAGTAGGGTTTACAGCTGTAAAATGTTTTTTTAAGAGAAGTTATATCTTGTAATTAGCTATTAAATCTTCCTCTTGAATCAGTCTGTCTATTGATGAAAACTGCATTAAAATAGTTTTAAAGATCTAAGCGTACAGACAGCTGGAAGCGACTTTGTTTTATACTATGTAGAGATGGTGCAAAATAACCAATTGTTTACATGATGTTTGTTCAACGTGAAGGTAGGTAAGCAAGTGGTAGATGACCTAATAATGGGATGTCTCTAGAGCCTATGTTAGGTTTAAACCCGGTCTCGAATTCTACGGCAATGAATGTATCTAATATCCGATACGGATATGAAGGAGAGCTTTTCCCATCCCTACAGTTATGATTATGAAGTATGTGTATGTATGCGACGGAATTAAATTAGTCGCGAGATGTGAGGGGTCAGGCGTGGGCGCTGTTGTGCTCATACACGTTGACAACGGCCGGTACCACGGAGCCACGACTCGACCTTATGTCACAGAGACTATAGAGGAATATCAAAAGGTGCTTATGTTAACACAAAACATTACGCCTGTAATCCCCAAAGGGTTAGGCAGAGGTGTCTCATTAGAACATCCACATTTTGCCCGTTAGTTTTAAGTCCCATGTGATAGGGGGCGAGCCTATTGCCATCAACCGGGTCCAAAGTACGTGTCTGCTACAGAGAAATTCCTGATGAAAAAATCCAATAACACTTTGCCCGACCTAGAAACCGAATCCAAGACCTCTTGCTTAACAGTCGCGCTTTGCGACCAATAGACCAGCGAGGCAATCTTCTTTGCTTCTTTTACTCCAGAGCTTAAACTGTGGTCTGCGGACCAGTGCTGTAGCCAGTAAAAGTTCAGTATACCGCTTACAAAACTTGCCCTAATCTCACTTATCTCAAGAGCACCAAACGGCAAACATGTGAGTTGTATTCGACATGGTCTCGACACCCGCACCAGCAGTAGCACAGTGATGATTGAAGTAATTAGATCATGGCATCACACGGATCAACTGTGCGCCTGCTCACTGTACGAGATGTGCGCGTATTATTCACTTCCTTATTCCGAAGCTAATTGGTACAAGTGTACAACAACACTTTACATTCGGAGAAGCTCTTTGTAAGGAGGTAAAATAATGATTGTATTTTTGAAGAAGCTGTGAATTAAATAAGTGATACTTTTAAGGAAAAATAAACTTATTTCTAGTAGATGTGTACAGCTCAGCGTGAAGCTGCTGATGGATGCAGTCCCTCAGGCATTTTGTCCTTTCCCAGCTACTGGAAACCGCTTTCTAATGTCACCAAGTTTATAATGTTTTATCGTTTAACTAACTGCATTTATAATTAATTAAGATTATTGCAATCCGTGGTGCTTGGCAATCTGGGCTTTTCCCAGTTGCAAACGTCCCTTTGTGCCTATTGGCCTAGTTCTGTTCTGTCTCCTGCTTGTATGGAGGGAAGTGGAAACTATTTTTTTTTTTCTTACTCCTCCGCTATTATTTTCTGATTAATTTCGTTGCGGGACCCAAGACAGTTATACGTTTCTCTGGGACTCGTCGAGCTTCATTGCCTCGACGCTTTTCTGGTGGCCTCCACTGTTGATTCTGGCTTTCAGGAGTTGCAGTGGGTGGGAAAAGTGTGGCGGGCTTGTCCCAAAAAAAAAAAAAAAAAATAATCTAAGATTTTCACAAAATACTTTTTCAATCAATTTCACTACTTTTAGGGAGCTGATCAAAAGCTGGCTTAGCTGTCTTAATTAGTATGTGTTGACAAAATAACAGTGTCAGTGTCCTACACTACCGGCCCCATCTTTCCTTCTACTTATTACTATAAGGGTCAGGTGAAGCAGGGCACTCACTGTACTTACTACAAGAGCATCTTGCATAAGAGTTGATCAAGGAGCTAGTACTGCACGCCATATTTTTTTCTGCTGCCAAACAGCGTTGCTGGTTAAAATTTGCAAATCTGACAATGGTAAACTGTACAACGGTGCAACGCATTGGCAAATCCGAAGCTTCTGGCCCTCAGGTGTTCCGTCGCCTTTCTAAACTAATATTGTAAAGAAAAAAGATTTGTATTTTTATTTGTGATGGATAAACTTAAAAATTGTTTACTCGATTTTAAAAATTCTTTCACCATGGAAAGCTACATTATTAGCGAGTATTAAAAGATATATTTAAATTCCACAAAAGTTACGGATCCATAAGAAAAATCGATGAATAGTCGCGGTGAATAGCCATAAAGAAAGAAAAATACAAAAACCACAACGTCTCCAATGTTCTGTCCCTATCTCTTACCATATGAATATGGACTTCACGAGTTTATAATAAACACAAGCTAGTAACATGTTAATTGCTACCGAAGCGCGTCTCGACCTGCGTGCACGTAACCACGATCCTAACGAGCTGCGCAGGCGCCCCGGTGAGCTCGCAACCTGACATTACCACCAACTTAGTTTACACCTAATCAAATACCTAATCAACCTTATGTGTATCTAAAATGGTTGCCGGGTAGAGATTTGTGAAGGCATATAAAGTTGGTAAGAAGCAGAAATGTCTGTGTTTATGTTATCTTACTACTATTATATGCGAAAGTTTGCATGAATGTTTGTTAGGTACTCAATCAGGCTAGAACGGCTGAACGGATCTGGATGAAATTTGGCACGCAGATAGATTATAGACAGGAATAACACATAGGCTATCTCGGAAAAAATTACGGTTCCCGTGGAATCATATGTTAACTTTGCCACGGTCGAAGTCGCGTTCAGAAGCTTGTTTGAAATACATAATATACTGCTGCCATGTGTGAAATAATACAAATATGAAATATCAACAAATAAGTATCCTATTTTATTATTCTGAAGTTCGAAGGGAAATAATTTTAGGTAAATGAACAATGTAATGATGAAAGGATCAAATATGTTATTAGATACGTTCAATATATCGCGAGCTAATGATTTCTGGACAAAATAATTTTATGCATGAATGTGTCGCGGCGCACGCGCAAACTCGACAGCCGTCCGCGATATATAGCCTGTGGACACTAAACATACGGCTTAAGAAGGACCGTTATATCCAGAGCCAAGCTTTCTTAAAGACTTTAGACCACCAGAAAAGCGCTAAGATATTGAAGGCCAACGAGTCTTGGAGAAGTTAGGCTAGGTCGTCTGATCCAGTAGCATTTTTGAACAGCTTACTGCTCACAGAATATTTTTTTACTGGCAACCAGAAGACCTGAAGTATAAGAAATAGTCAAAGAATTTAATATCGATATCCCCAAGGATCAGCAAAAAATAATACAGCAAAAAATCAATTATAATATGAGATGAGAAACCGGTTATAATATAGCTCGGAAATTGCAGAAGGGATACGAAAATAAAGGAATTATCATTGAGAGCAAATTCAAAGTGAAAGTCAAAGCATTTCAATTAGACCATCAACAGGCACTTTTGAATTATCAAGGAGTCGGTCAGTTAGCCAGAAAGCTGAAGCTAGTTGCTCGTTCCAAAACGTAAGTAGGACTCTATGGAGAAGAACGAGTAGAAAACTCTACGGACACTCTTTTCAATTAGGTTTTAACAAAATCCTGGTTGTAATATTATATATTTTGTCTGAAATAAATGAATTATTAATATTATAGCTCTTTAGTGGAACTTCTGCTAGATCTTTTTAATTGTTTTTCTTTATTAACTTCGCACAAGAAAATGTCGTAAAGAGGTGTGAAGTTTTGTACAGATACATTAGGTGCATTTTGTGAAGGGAAATAGTATTTACTTGATAAGGACGGTTGTGCAGTAAGCTGCTGAAAGTTGACGGACAACAGTTTGTGTTCTACGATTATTTTTTTATCTTAGAGTTTTTAAAATGCGATGAAATAGGTATACATACATATATACATAAACTCACACCTTTTCCCATGGGGGTAGACAGAAACTACAGAACGCCACCTGCTACGATCCTTACATTCTCCTTTCGCCTCATCTACGTTCATACATCTCGTCATACAAGCACGCCGGTTACGAGTACTCCGCACCTGACCTTTCTGGAGGACCTCACCAGTAAGGTCAGTGTAGACCCCTCCCGGCGTTGCTACTAACCTTTTGTCAATCGTCTTTCACTCATCCTCTCAACATGACCGAACCATCTAAGCATACCCTTTTCTATCTTTGTTTGTGTTTTTTAATCCGCAACGGTCCCGAATAACCTCATTCCTCACTCATGAAATAGGTATATTAAAGTTAAATTGATTACAACTCTTGACAGCGCGGGTGGTGCAATGGCTAAGCGATTGGGTGCTTCGCTGCGTGTCGCGGGTCCGATTTCTTCACGTAAGCCCCTTCGTATACAAGGCTACGTAAATCTTCGATACTCAACGATTTTAGTCTTCAGCGACTGCTGCCATACAAATCCATTAATGTCGGCGACGCGCGACGCGACTTGTGTACGAAGTTCAATGGATTTGTATGGCGGTAGTGAAGATTTGCGTAGCCTTGTGTACTGTTATAAATTGTGTAGCAGCCCTAAGTATATAAAATATAAACGCTGACGCTGCAGGGGCGTCATAATACGTTTCCAGATAATTGTTGTTTGAGTTGGTAAAAAGACTCCCTTGCAAGTTTAGTCATACTTTGAACTTCGCGGCGGACACATCCTAAATCTAAAACAATTATTTCTAAAATACTATTTTCCTAATAAACGTCTTTTAGCGTAAAGAAATAGTTTTTTTTTTAAAAGTGACTTAGAACCTGCCCGGTAACAGTGGTGTCAGAAGTGGGATAGTCGGTATAAGTCGATACTGGCTATCCATAAAACTATACAAAATCAAATTCGTCGCGTTCTGTGTCCGCCCGCATAATTATCTATATCTAAATCGTTATCGTAAAAGTGTGTGACTCAACCTTACTAGACTCTATCTCGCCAGACTCTATCCTGCCAGATTCTATCTCGTGAGACTCTATCCGTGTGACTCTATCCAGTGTGTATAACTTCGATCAGTGTAATACCACGTCACCCAAACTCTGTTTCGTCACCGTATCCAGCTGCTAGTGCCGATATATATCCCTAACTATCCTGGTTGTATCGCCGTATACAACGTCTCCGCATCCCGTCGCGTTAGCTGAGGCAACCAACAGTCCTCGCGTACTACATCGCCGCATCCCGTCGAGTTGGCCTGGGAAGCCAACGAGTCTGCAATCGCCCCATCGTGTGCCTGAGCTGAGTTGCTCCTAACGCCAGGCTCCCGCCGCTGTTTCGTGCGCTGCTCACCAAACCTGTGTGATGTTTCCCGTTCTTCGAGCCGTTACCTTACTGTGAGTAGAACGTTCTATTTCTTGTTGTTGCCACATAGGTTTCCTTAACTTTGCCACCTATATCTATACCTACTATACTACTATATAATACCTAACTACCCAATAAAATGGCCAACTCAAGCGATAAAAAACAAATCGCACCTACTATCTCTGAGCCATATCCCGTCCAAGTACTATGTAGCTTCATAAGTCCGTACCAAGGCGAACGCGAAACCCTGTCTGCCTTTTTAACCAATTGCCAAAACGCTCTCGACCTAGCGTCAGAAAGCCAAAAATTCCTTATCCTTAAATTCATTATATCCAAACTACAGGGAAAAGCACAAGTGGCTTGTTCCAATAAAATATTTGACAACTTTGAAGATTTACGAACGTTTTTAAGACAAAATTTTGGCCAAAGAAAACACTACAACCATCTTTTACTAGAACTTCAGTCTTGTAAACAACTACCTAACGAAACTGTTGCGCAATATGCCCTCAGAATTGAAACCTGTTTGACAGATCTGCAATCCGAAATACATAATTCGGACTCCCTAAAAAGGGAGCTTCCAGGTCGCATAGCTATGACAGAAGACTTAGCTCTATATACGTTCTGTCTGGGCCTTCACCCTAGGCTAAGCAACATTGTCCGATGCCGTGATCCACGAAATTTAAATGCGGCCATAAGCATCGCAACTGAAGAAGAAAAAATTTATAATTTTTCAGTACGTTCTTCAGGCTCATGTAAATCTTGCAATAAGGTAGGACACTCCGAATTCGAATGTCGGTTTAAGAATAGGCAAAACAAGCCTACCTATTCATCTAGACTGCCACAGCCTAATTACAAACCCTTCACTAACAGGACCTTTACCAATCCCAACGAACCTTCTAATTCTCAGCCTATCATATGTCGATACTGCAAAAACGTAGGGCATGATATCACACAATGTCGTAAAAGGCGTTACAATAATTCCCTCTTAGACCGTGGGAACTTTAAAAGTGCTATACAGGAGCAAAAGTATGTCGAATGTGCTCAAGTGTCAACGCCGGCCGACGACAACGGTGATTACGATTTAAACTAGCTGGTCAGATTACGAAGCAGTGCCGTCGTAATTCTGTTAATGTAGGCACTAATCATGGGAAAGTTTTATTAGAGGATTCGATTTCTAAACCTAATACTATTTCCAAATGTAAAAATACTACTAACCCCGAATCCACTAATAATCCCAATTCCCCAATTACTAATTCTAATTCTAAATCGAATACTATTTCTAAATCAAATACTAAATCTACTATATCTACTAAATCAAATACTAAATCTACTATATCTATTAAATCTACTAAATCTACTAAATCTACTATATCTACTAAATCTACTATATCTACTAAATCCACACCTCAGCTAAATGAACTGAGTCCTACTATTTCTAAGGATAAAGATCCTATCGCTATAAGCCCTACTAAATCAATTACAAGTTCTACAAAAAACAACAGTTCGCCTAGGGAGATACTAGATCATTTTATACAAAATCCAGGCGACTATTCTGCTATTTACGATGTTTTTCCTAACTCTAGTTCCTCCTTGCCATACATTATAGTGAAAACTTCACACACGAATGAACCTATTCGTCTATTAGTTGACTCCGGCAGTGCTATATGCATAATTAAGAAACAATGCCTACCCGAAATACCTAAGGTGGAAAACGAAATCTTAAAGTTCAAGGGTATTAACGACATCGAAACGTTTTCCGAAACTAAAGGAAAGTTTATATTATCATTGGAACTAGAAAATAAAGTTCAAGTCCCCTACTATTTCCACATTGTTGACAAAATCAATTTAGAGTACGATGGCATCTTAGGCTCTAACTTTCTAGAGTGGTACAAAGCCTCGGTTAGCTACGGTGAATCTAAGTTAATAATTCAAGAAAATCCTTTATTCTATTTCAATCTGAAAACAACACCTATCACAAGGGTCATACCCCCTAGGAGCGAAATGTTTATTAAATGTAATGTATCAAACCCCGAAATTCAGGAGGGGCTCTTGCTAGATACCAAAATAGAAGAACACCCTCATCTATATTTCTCCAGGTGTTTAGCCCGAGTCGACTCTAACAATCAGACGGTTATCTCAGTGCTCAATGCATCTGAGAACGAAATAATATTTAAAGACATTGAGATAACCCTAGAACCTATCTTACAGATAATAGAGCCTAACCAAAATACTATTTCGCTTAACACAACAAATACGGCTACCTCTTACTCCAATTCAACATACCCGTACACCTCCAATCGAGATTCCATGGTTCGAGATGCGATTAGATGCGAACACTTAAATTCAGAAGAAAAAAATCGCTTACTCAACATATGCTCTAAGTTCCAAGACGTGTTTTATTTAGAGGGGGATCAACTTACACATACCGAAACTCTACAACACGAAATCCGCGTTAGTTCCGAAACGCCAATTGCAGTCAAAAGTTATAGGTTTCCTGAATGTCACAAGGAGGAAGTAAACAAACAAATCAAAGATATGCTAGAACAAAAAATTATTCGACCTTCTATGTCCCCGTGGTCTGCGCCAATTTGGGTAGTCCCAAAAAAACAAGACACCTCCGGTAAGCCTAAATGGCGTATCGTTATCGACTACCGCAAGCTAAATGAGATCACAATTGGTGATGCTTACCCTATCCCAAATATCTCCGATATCCTAGATCAGTTAGGTCATAGCAAGTATTTTACAACGCTGGACCTCGTATCATCATTTCACCAAGTTAAAGTCAAAGACACAGAAAAAACTGCGTTCAGTGTCCCGTCTGGTCACTACGAATTCACTAGAATGCCTTTCGGACTCCGTAACGCACCGTCCACATTCCAACGTCTCATGAACATTGTCCTTAGTGGTCTTCAAGGTACTCGCTGCTTCACTTATATGGATGATATTGTACTATTCGGACATGACCTTGAGTCACATTGCCAAAATTTAGAGTCAGTCTTTACAAAACTACGCGAACACAATTTAAAACTGCAACCCGCCAAGTGCGAATTCCTACGAAGAGAGGTACAGTACTTAGGACACATAATATCCGATCAAGGAGTAAAACCAGACCCCAAAAAAGTAACTTGTGTCAAAAATTTCGCGATTCCCAAATCTCCACGCGATATTAAATCATTCCTCGGTCTAGTAGGTTATTACCGCCGGTTTATAGAAAACTTTTCCCATATCACAAAACCTCTCACAAGTCTACTAAAAAAGAACGCTAACTTCGTATGGTCCCCTGAACAACAAAAATCCTTTGATGAGTTAAAACATAAAATAACCTCTGCTCCTATTCTTCAGTATCCCGATTTTTCCAAGCCATTCGTACTTACCACTGATGCTTCTAACTTCGCTGTTTCGGCAATCCTATCTCAAGGAAAAATTGGGCAAGATTTACCAATTGCTTACGCATCCAGAACCCTTAATAAAGCGGAAGGAAATTATTCAACTACTGAAAAGGAATGTCTAGCTATAATTTTCGGTACTAAGGTCTTTAGACCCTATTTATACGGAAACAAGTTCATTGTAGTTACCGACCACAAACCACTACAATGGTTGTTCAACTGCAAAGATCCCAGTTCGAAACTGGTTCGCTGGCGCCTAAAGCTCGAAGAGTTCGATTATGAAATAGTTTACAAAAAAGGTAAGATGAACTGTAACGCTGATTCACTGTCTCGAAACCCAATCCTCGCCGTCGACTCCGATGCTCCTTCGACCTCTGAAACATATGAAAAATATTTACAAATTAGTCAACAACAAAATAACTCGTACGATACCGTAATAGAAGAGCACAACGATTCGCTACTTAAAACTAAATGCAAAATGATTACTTACCCCTCTGCTATTGACTTAGATGACTCGATCCCTTACTGCTCTGAAATTCTACAAATATCTAAATTTGATGAAGACTTACCTGACATACGAACTTTAGAACGGGAACTATATACCTTCCAAAGTACGTCCAACGAAAAACATATATTTACACATTTGTTTTTACGTGTACATCATTACGATGAAATGAGCTATAAAGATATATTTAATATGCTAAGAGATTACCGGGATATGATTACAACGTGGTATTCGGAGGAAAAAGAATTCGCTGTCTCTGATTTTCAAGATCCGTTCACGAAAATATCTTTCACTAAAGTATACAACATCATATGTTTTCTATTTCATAAAACAGGAGTTAAAGTTCACATCTATCATAACAACATTCTATTTCCTACTCCCGCTGAGATTCCTCGCATATTAAAAGATAATCATGACTTACCGTCAGCGGGACATCCGGGCATTTCTCGTATGTATGATAGGTTAAAAACTCTATATTGGTGGAAAAACATGCGCCAAGACATAGAAAATTATGTCAAGAGTTGTAAGTCCTGCCAAATAAATAAACCGCTGCGCCAAACAAATCGCGCTCCTATGATAATAACGTCTACAGCTACAAAGCCTATGGAAAAAGTATTCCTAGACGTTGTAGGGCCATTACCTGAAACTCACGACTATGGTTACAAGTTTATTCTTACATTACAAGACGATTTAACAAAGTATTCACAAGCATACGCAATGAAAACGTGTTCAGCCGAAGAAACTGCACAAAAATTCGTACTCTTTATCTCTCACCTAGGCATCCCTAGAATGATCATTACTGATCAAGGGACCAACTTCACGTCAGATGTCCTAAAACAATTAGAGAGGTTATTTAGCATTAAGCACATTTACGCTTCTCCTTATCATCCTCAAACTTGTGGCGCCCTTGAAAGGAGCCACGCGACACTAAAAGAATATTTACGGTCATATATCGAAGATAACCAACACACCTGGAGCTTATACCTAAAAACTGCTATGATAGCTTATAATACGAATGTGCACTCAACTACTGGTTTTCAACCAATGGAACTACTATTCGGGTTTAAACCTTATATGCCCCAAAGTGCAGACACTTTAGACTTAAATACTTATACAGATTATATACGTGCTCTAAATCATAGGCTGTACTATAGCCGTCAAAAGGCCTTACAAAATATTCAATCTTCTAAAGAAAGGTCCAAGCAACGTTTCGATGCGCATGCCAAACCCGTAACGTATAAAGTAGGTGATATGGTTTATTTGCGATGTCACCATAAACAAAACAAGGCAATGTCTCCTATATGGAAAGGGCCTTATCGGATCGTAAAAGTTAACGGTAACCATACAGTTACCCTTCTAGTTAACCGAAAACATATTCGTCACCATTACGACGAAATTAAAATCGCAGCAGATGATTAGCCTAATCTTTTCTATTTCAGGGTAATACTTCGGCCGTCTGCGAGCCACAAATTCGTTACATCAATCGTAGGTAGTCCGGGCCTATATTTCGACCAGATACTGGACGTTAAATTCACTAACGACTACTGGAATGTCGTTACTTACTTAGATATAAGCCATATAAAACCACACCTAGACCAAGTCGAAGTTCTAATAAAAGAAGTTTCCAATTTCTGTGCCTCTAGCTCTTCTAACAAAATCCAACTAGAGTGTACTAATTTACTATCGCCGTTGCAAAATCAACATCTTAACAACGTTCGAAAATTTTCGTCAATTTCTTATCTCGTTCAAGATCATAAACCTAACCGTTTTAAACGCGGACTTATCGATGCTGGTGGCTCTCTCTTAAAATCCATCTTCAGAACCTTAGACTCTGAAGATGCACTAAAGTTCTCAGACGCTATCACTAAAGTACAGTCAGACGAAAAACAAATAGCTCACTTAATGAGAGATAACATTCACGTTATAAAATCTACTATTTCAAATTTCAATAACACAATGTCAAAGGTAAACAAAGCGCAAAGCCAATTAAATAATAATTTGGACACTATTCGAAACGCTTTCATGCAGTTATCTAATACGACCGATAAGCTTGAAATAAAAAACCACCTGATAATGTTGTTAAACGCTTTAGAAAGCATTACTATAGCCTTGTCCTTTGACATTGATGACGTCAACAATGCCATTCTATTTAGCAAGCTCAACATTCTTCATCCAACTGTACTTAGTCCCTATCAGTTATTCCAGGAACTTGACCTACATAAAGATAAGCTACCAAAACACTGTGAGCTTCCTACGAGCCTATCTTTAGAAAATATACATATAATTATTGATATATCTGATTTAGTCTGTTATTATCATCTTAACAAGATTATTATTATCACCAAAATTCCGCTCGTCCTTCCACAGACATACAATCTCTATCACACCGTTCCACTTCCAGTCCCTTATGAAGTCACTAAACCTGACACCTACATACTCATAGCTCCTGACAAACCTTATGTGGCTATAACAATAGATCGCATGTTCTATTCACTATTAGAGTCAGTGGATAAGTGTCAAGTGATACATAATGAGTGTTATGTGTGTTCTCTAGGAAATGTGTACTCTACGATTGCAAATCCAACTTGTGAAACACAGATCTTAACTGAGGCTATAAGCTCGTTGCCAAATTCTTGTAACACGAAGCTACTACATGGCTCAATCGATGTATTTTTTAAGTTAAATAATAATAAATGGTTGTTTGTACAGTCGGAGCCTGGAAAAGCTCATATTACATGTGAAAATGATCCTAGTAATTACGATGAGATCCTTTTCGGTACAGGCATGTTAGCCTTACCAAAATATTGTGTAGCTTTCTTTAAAACTTTAAAATTTACGCCTAGTGATTATGTTATGACTAATGTTACTAATCATATATCTAACTTTAATATTATCAAGGATGATTGCTGTGACAACCAGAGGATAAATAAGACCATACCACATCTTCCTTTCGTCAAATTGTCTAATGTTAATGATTATAACTCTCTCTTGCAAGCAAGTGTGCATTTAAATGAATTTGAGAAAGAATTAGATAAAATTGAACAGCCGTCTCACTTACAAAGGTATAGTATTCACTACATGTCGTTAACATATGTTGTCTCTATCGTGGTGCTTACCTATTTCTTGTTTAAGTCTAGGAAGTTATTGTGTACTGCTAAACCTCAATTTTGTATTCAGGTGTTTAATCAATGTAACACGAAGAGGAAGCAAACAGTTCAGTCTGTTCAGTCAGTAAATAACTGCTTTACCGAATCCTCTGACGAAGATGTCCAAGGATCTTGTAAATCCTTGCCTACTCCTCTAAGGCGTAATGTTATAACTTAGATTTATAATGTCCTAATTTTGTATTCGTTATTATAAGCAAATAGTTTAAAGTATTGTTTAAATATTTAGATTCATATTTACACTGTTTCCTATACTAAATTCTATTCTTAATCTTATCGATAGTTAACACTAATACTATTTTATAACTAGTTATGCTAATTAAGTTTCTAGTTGATAACCAAAGTGAAGTTCAAGATTCATCTTAGATGTCTCATTAGATACTTAAAAATTTAATGATCCATCTTATCGGGGGGGTTGTTATAAATTGTGTAGCAGCCCTAAGTATATAAAATATAAACGCTGACGCTGCAGGGGCGTCATAATACGTTTCCAGATAATTGTTGTTTGAGTTGGTAAAAAGACTCCCTTGCAAGTTTAGTCATACTTTGAACTTCGCGGCGGACACATCCTAAATCTAAAACAATTATTTCTAAAATACTATTTTCCTAATAAACGTCTTTTAGCGTAAAGAAATAGTTTTTTTTTTAAAAGTGACTTAGAACCTGCCCGGTAACAGTACGAAGGGGCTAACATATACTTGTATGGTCTACACATAGATGTTCCGGTCTGTCTGTTTGTTTATGTGAGCTTATTTTTTAAACGCACTCACGATACTTTTATGACAAATTCTAAGGGCAGGCCACGTTTAAAAAATAATTGAATATAATAGAACTCTACTCGGTTCTGCTCGCATGAGTCAACGGAGACCGCATCGCCGCTTAACATCAAGTGGCACAGTGGTCAAACATAATCAAGTCTAGACAAAAATCTGGTATTAGCAAAAAAATGCGGTCACTTTTTCGTTACCTCCTCTATAACAGTTTTAATTTAATTTTTTGTCGATACGTTTGCAGCCAACTTTAAGCAACTTAGTAATGTTTTACAAAAATGTGACGTTTAATTTTTTCCAAAGTCAGAGGAGAAATTAAAATTGTCAAAAGGACTCGTTAAGATCCGCGAACTTACAGGTTTATTGGATTCGAATCATTTACGCATCTTTCTTCAACTTTAGACCTTATCTTAGAAGACTATAGGGTATTTTATCGGTTTGTTGGTTTGTAGTATGCTCATTTTGTTGTAGAACAAGGTGTTTGAATCAAGTTATGTGTCTTGAAAACGCGAGCGGCCGCGCACTGTGCAGTTAATTATAGTAATATTAAGTGTTTAAAATAATAATAAATGTGTTTTTATGAAATTACTGTAGTGTTATATGTTAAACTGTAAAGTAACTGTTTGGAAACTCATTTCTGCAATAAGTTTACAGTTTTATCTATGTTCATGATGGCCATAGCTATATCGGCGAATGCACAAAGCATGGTCTAATTATCTTGTATGTGTGTAAACTACTTGCGGAAATAACAAAAGAAAATAACTTTTTCAAAATTTTTACATAGTATAAAACAAAGTCGCCTTCCGCTGTCTGTACGCTTAGATCTTTTAAACTACGCAACTGATTTTAATGCGGTTCTTTTTAATAGATAGAGTGATTCAAAAAGAAGGTTTGCATATATAGTTCATATCTACATTACACCAGTGCGAAGCCGGGGCGAATCGGTACTGTGATATAAAAAACAAAAGAAAGTTAAAAATATTATTTAGTCTCAACGCTGTTTCTTCACTGAATCTTAAGCAGCAAAAAATTATAAATTCTTTAAAGTAAACGAAAACACGCATGCGTCGCCCATGTGTGTATCTGGGGTTGCCAGGTCATCAAACCTAATAGCCGGACAGAGCAGTCAGTTTGGCCGGACATTTAGGTAAAAAGGTCGGACACACCACCCTAGGATTATGTGTCTCAGTATTAATAGGAACGACAATTTTTTTTTTTGTAAAATCAAGCCTTTTTTATTATTTCCATAAATCTTGATAAAATCTAATCTCATATAAGTAAAATCGATTTAAGTACGCGAACTTTAAGAGTGAAATTTGGCGGAAAATAGTCATCGAGCTTAACGTACGCCTACTTGCTTGAACGTCTATCGCCATGAAATAAAAAATCAAACTATGCTATTCGGGTGGTCAGTATGATTGTATACCTACCTACACCCAGGTACCTTCCTGTTGGTATATTAATCCCACAGTCACGATTTGCTGTTATCAAACATCAAGTATGTTTTGTTAAACTATTAGAAATATCACTAAAAAATATGTAGGTATCGCTTGACACATCTGTATTAGAAATTACCATACTATCTTATAACTTCAGGCAAGAAACCTCACTCTAGCACGTGCCGAGCAGAAACCAACCTTATAGCTTCAGAAATAAGAGTCGCTTATGTTCATTGTTAACTATACTGATAATGTTTTTAGTTGGTGTTTGAGATAGGCGTCACAAAACGGACAGACGGACACGTAAGTCACGTGATGGTCAATTCAGATTAAATATTGTAATAAGATACGTCCATCTTTTTGTCCAGAATCGTCGTAAGTTTGACTACTGGGCAAGTTTGATGTTCGCCGATGGATTGTGAGTCAATTTTATTTATGTAAGTATTCATGGGAAACATTATAGCCCAGTAACTAGGTACCTTCCTTTTAATTCATTAAAAATATGTTGAATTTTCAGCAGAACAAGTGAAGTGAAGTGTTATTGGGTTTTTCCAACAAAAATTTCTCAGTAGCAACCTCGGTGTCTGAATTTGTACCCTGTCGATGGCGATAGGCTTGCCCCCTATTAGATGGGACCTATACATAACTGGCAAATTATGAGTGTACTAATGGGTCTGCCTGAGCCTTCGAAGATTACAGGCGTGATGTTATGATAATGTTCAGCAAAAGTAACTAACTGTTCGTGTACATTCAGCAAAGTTTATTTCTGCAAAACTAAACCTTATTTACAAGTTTTCAAGGTCCATTAACCCAAACAACTGAACTTGATATAGGGCCTCGCATAAGCGATGAGCTAAACACGCATAATTCCTACCAAACTACCACCTAGCCTACCTACCCTCCAGACTAGCACCATGAAGCGCCCACCCCGCCCCTCCCCGCCCCGCTCAAGGCACCACGAGCCCAGGTGTTCCTTCCCAAGCCACCCTCGGCGGAGGTTCCGAGCCACGTTCATTAAACATTCGATAATAAGTGGCCACTTATAATTAATTATAAATACGTAATTGACGGAGGGGAAGTCACGCTTTGATTCTGTGTTTAGGAATATTTTGATGTTGAAGAAAGTTGGTAGTTGTTTATTAAAGTGTCTGTCGCTGTTGCTGGATGTTTGTCTTTTCTACGAGGCGTCAGAACTAGGCTTGATGGATGTGTTGACCTCTGGACTTCTTTGATCAACTATTGGCTGGTCTGATTTCCATAAGGTCTTGCCCATTCTTCTTCATACGAAACAACCTTTTGGAAGGGGCAACTAGATTCAAACCTTTTTTTTGTATATGACGTTCAAAAGTGCCTTATGTTGGCCTAATTGAAATAAATGATTCGACTTTGACTTTGACTTTGTCGTCAAAAATAGTAACTGAAGATTTTTCTGTTTCCTCAAAGTCAAAGTATTTATTTCAATTAGACCATTTTTACAGGCACGTATATTGCCAAGGAGTCAATGTTTCTTCAAAGTCAAATTCCACGCATTTAAATCATTTACAAGCACTTTCAATTGTCAAGGAGTCGATCAGTTAGTCAGAAAATTAAAGCTAGTTGCTCGTTCGAAAACGTAGGTTGTTATTATATAACTTTATGCAACATAAGTACAAAGGCGGACTTAACGCCTTAGGCATTCTCTAAAAGTCAACCAAAGGTGGTGAAGAGATAACATGGTAGGTCCAATAACTGCCCTCCACTTTTTGCATCTAGTCTGCTTAGGTTGCTAATATAGTATACCGGATAGCACAATTCCCATCTAATCAATAATATCAATAATATTGAAGTTACTATTGCCAAATTCCCATAAAACATTTTCATAAAAATCGCTTCCGCTTACTTAGACGCTCAATAGGGTGACCACGCGTCGCGGGGGGCGCCAGGCGGTGGGAACTTGTAAGAAAATCTCAAATAACCACTTGATATGGCTGGATACTCTAGCGAGTGGCTCCTTGAGATTTAGTATAGTGAAACATGGAATTAAGTAGATGATTTCTTAATACGATGGAATTTTTATGGAGAAATCACGAGAGAAAAGATGTGAGTGATTTTTAAACAGTGAACCGTTATTTACTACTACAAAGACCGCCTCGTCGGCCTAGCAGTCGCAAAGCGCGACTGCTGAGCATGAGGTCTTGGATCCGATTCCCAGATCGGGCAGTGTTATTGGGTTTTTCCAGCAGGAATTTCTCAGTAGCACCCTCGGAGTCTTGATTTGTGCCCCGTTGATAGCATGGGATAGCCCCCTATTACATGGGACTTAAACATAACCGGCAAAATGTGGATACATAGTAATGTGTCCTAACGCTTTCGGGATTACAGGCGTGATGCTATGTAAAAAAGACTTTTTACTAGACAGCGCCAAAAAATCTAAAAGTATGGATTTCTTCGAGTGTTTCACTTGCTCCTTATCGCCAGACAAAACAAACACACACTAAGATACGTTTTAATCATCACTAAGAAATCTTGTGTAGGATCTGCCATAAACCAGCTGCCTAAATGCACGTACTTATTTATCAAACGGCATCAAATCATAACAGTAAAAAACAACAATAAATAAAAACGTCAACTACCCACAAAAAAAAAAAAAACTAAACTTAAAAACATAACCACTAATTAGAGAGTTCGTAAATAATTGATCAGCTCTGTCCCCAACAAGACTAAATAACAGTTTTGTACAGTCAGCCACAAAATTACCGAACGTAAACGGGACGACGTTTAATCGCTTGAATATTGTATTGGATCATTTTATTATGGAAACAAGCGTGCCGTGTGGGTGTGGGTGGGTGTTTGGGGGATGTGGGGTGTACACTGTACATTGCTGGTTTTGACTGGAATATCAGCGAACATAACATAACATCACACCTGTAATCCCCGAAGGGTTAGGCAGAGGTGTACCCATTAGTACACCCACATTTCGCCAGTTATGTTTTTAGTCCCATGTAATAGGGGGCGAGCACGCCTTCAACCGGGCACAAATCCAGACTCCGAGACTGCTACTGAGAAATTCCTGATGGAAAAACCCAATAACACATTGCCCGACCTGGGAATCGAACCCAAGACCTCATGCACAGCAGTCGCGCTTGCGACCACTAGACCAACGAGCCAGTCAATATCAGCGAAAAATATAATAATAGCATTCTGCAGACCGATTTCGGTGACAGCAGTGGGAAATGTCAATGGAGACTAGCCAAGTGCACAGGAGATATTATAGTGCACAAGTGTGTGCTCAAATACAGGTGCACTACCTCTTCTCTCACTCTCATAAACGGAGGGCACGGCAATCCGAAACAATCGGCGGCTTTACGTGCTTTCTGAGGCATGGGAGTATCATGAAACTCCGGGCGTTTACTGAGATATTCGCAATAGAAAAACCATTTTTCATTACCGATAAACACGAGTATACACAGAACAACAACAACAACATAACATCACGCCTGTAATCCCCGAAGGGTTAGGCAGAGGTGTACCCATTAGCACACATCATAGGTAATAGGGTGCGAGCCTATTGCCATCAACCGGGCACAAATCCAGACTCCGAGGCTGCTACTGAGAAATTCCTGATGGAAAAACCCAATAACACATTGCCCGACCTGGGAATCGAACCCAAGACCTCATGCACAGCAATCGCGCTTGCGACCACTAGACCAACGAGGCAGTCCACACAGAACATAACATAGATTACTTTTTGTATTCCATTTTGTTGTCATGTGAATCTCAGTGTTTGCCCGATGACATACAGCAGAAGTAAGGAGAGTCTAGCTTCACTATCAACGCGGAAGGAACAATATTATGACCGTATTATTCAAACTGATTGAATATAAGAGAAATTTTCCCTTCCTGGATAAAGTAGTTTAAAACCAGGAAGGAAAAAATCTGTCTAACAAATCAAAACAGTTGACCAACAGCGACCAATGTACACAAAACAGCTCGATTCCCTCGGCCCCGCCTCACGAAGGTGTCCGTGAGAGCCAGCTCACCTGGCTGACGGCGCGCCTGGAAAAAAGCGGTGTTTTGCCGCGATCATAGTTTACTTCATTACCTTACTTAGTTATGTGCGCCCGCGGCCCTCAATTAAATGTTATTAGCTTTTAACTAGCGGTTTGAACGGACATTTTTAGGTGTATTTTAGGTTTTAAGTATTGTTTAAGTGTGTATTAGTCTTTTTTCTGTCATTTTGTTAATTTTAAGGTTACAGTTTTTATAATAATTGGTTTAAAGTATTGCTTGGTCTCTCATTACTTTGTTGTGATTTGTTGGATGGAGTGGAAAGATGTATGTCGTGAATCTTCGAATGAACGAAAAATGAGATTTCGTGTTTATGTTTTAACTGTAGATGTAGGTGGTTGATGGTCTATAATGTGGCTTCTCACAATCGGTATTATTTCGGAGTATTGCCCAATTAACTTAAGTGTTACGTCCCAGATTTCAATCATGAATTTTATCATAGAATTTTTCATAAGTTTTGATCACAGATACAAGATCCAAATCTAGTTAAATAAAAGCGAAAGGTCACTAACTCATTCGCTCATCACGAAATCTCGAAAACCGCTTGACGTCTAAAGATAAAATTTGGCAAGGAGGAAGAAAACAGTTAGTAGACATGCACTGAGAACGGATTTTACAAAATAATCATTTTCCTCTAAATGAAACCAAACCGACACACAAATAATAAAACAATGAAAATACAAAACAAAGCTATTATAAAATAGTTTAATAATTTCCTGGATCATGCAATTATATCGTGTGTAATGACAGCTGCGGCTGCCTGCGACGATCGACGTAAGCGCACGAATCCGCACGGTCGCTGCACTCGAGTGCTAGGTTGTCCATACTACTAAATTACCCCACCCTACGGTATTGGGGGAGAGGTTAAATATAAATGGAGAATTAAGGTCTGAACTGAGCGATCAGCTCAAATTAATATTTTTTAAGAAAAAATATATTTAGCACGTTACCATTGAAAAGTTAAGTTGATGATAAAAAAGTGTCATAAGAAAGCCAAGAGTATAATGACATCAGCTTCAGACTACATTAATATAGGGAATAGAATTTCCATGAAAATTTCCGTTTTCTTTATGGTCACCCTGGAAAACATCGTGAGGAAACCTGGACTTACTGTCCCACTCAAACCATGTCAGAGGCCCTTGAGGGGGTTTAGAAACTCTGACACGTGTGTGGGGTCGTAAGACCTTACTGCCCACACGATAAGAAGAAGACCCTACATTTTTTTTATGATATTGAACTCTTGGATTGAGAAGTTTTCTAACTGAAACTCTTTAAACGCAAACAGGAAAACACATTTTAAAGAATTGCTAGAAATTGACATTATGAGTGCTGTCTTAAATATTATATCTTAGAATCCTGGAGGTGGAGTTGTCCAAGTATTAAAGAAGCTTTAACCAATATAGCGTCAACTTTTCACAATCAATCAAAATATAAGCTCACTTTTAAGTTAACTTTAAAGAATAATTTTCTATGCAACAACTAGACAATAGACATTTATTGCACTTGATGATAAACTTGATGATGTGAAATTAAGCGAAAGTTCGTATTCACACACAAAGGTTAGTAGTAGCTAGTAAAAAAGATAGAACAAATTATGTTTTATAATACCATTTAATAGGTATACACTAACACCTATTATAAGCACTTAACACATAACAAAACATCACGCCTGTAATCCCCGAAGGGTTTGGCAGAGGTGTACTCAATAGCACACCCACATTTCGCCAGTTATGTTTTTTAGTCCCATGTAATAGGGGGCGAGCCTATTGCCATCAACCGGGCACAAATCCAGACTCCGAGGCTGCTACTGAGAAATTCCTGATGGAAAAACCCAATAACACTTTGCCCGACCTGGGAATCGAACCCAAGGTCTCATGCACAGCAGTCGCGCTTTGCGACCACTAGACCAACGAGGCAGTCACCACTTACTTTGTAAAAAAAAAAAATTATATAAAATGTTCACCTCCCCTTAACTGTCACAAATACATGTCTCAAAGTAGGTACCTATATTTGGTACAATACGGAGGGAAATATTATGATGTATACAGTAGTATGTAATGTTAGCTCAAAGCGTTTCAGGCTACCCTCATGTAATATTCACACAATAATGACGGTAATGGCTGCCAGCCTGTACAGACATTTTGTTCCAACCGACAATTTCACGTTTTGTAACGTAATATGTGTTTAAAAGCAATTTTGTTTCAAAATGGAAGATTTATTTATGTAATGATATGTGTGCGTTTTTGTTTTGTTATGTAAAAAGTATGTATACATGGAATAATAAGTAGGTTTTGGAGCGGATAGTTTAGCAATATAGAAATAGAATATTCTTGGGTAACTTCCAGAAATAAAATACTTAGTAACAGACGCACCAAAATGATCTTATACGGCGTGTAAAAAGACATCACATAGTTACCAGTTACCTTCACATACTGATCGTCATAGTAAGCAACATTGAGCAAAAGTTATTGCGGGAAAACCATTTTTTTGCGTGAAAAATCATTGTTTAAGGTTCCTTGCGTAAACGTAAAGCATACGCAAATTATTGTGCTTACAGGTGCATAGAAAAGAGCAGGGGTAATGTGGGATGTAAGGTTTAGTTAGAATATTTAATACTTATATTCGTAAAAAAAACGTATTAACTGAAAATTTGAACTTTGACTGTAAATGGTGCCAATTACCTTATTCACAAACTTAACCAAAATTAGACTATTTCTGTCTTTTTCTGTCCAATAAAACAAGAAACAGACTATTGTAAATAAGAACTGTCAAATTTAGTCAATCTGACACATTCATACAGTTATAGTTGACATCTATAAACGTATGGATTAAAAATGTGGAAAAGTTCAAGGCAACACCAATTTGACATCTCTAACTTAGTTCTTAAATGTTGATGTCCTTTTCTTTCGCTGTATGTTAGTAAGCGATGTCAATTCCCTAAATTTAGTCTAGTTTGTGAACAAGAGAATCGGCACCAATATCTTCGTAACCAGATTACTGCTTCAGTTTAGGGTATTTTGAGGGCCATACAATATACAGCTATTTCACAATATTACACAATACACTGCAACAATGTATCGCAGATCTTGCGGATTAGATAAGGACTTTTCCTAGTCTGTCGTGAAGATAATCTAGGTGACTCGTCTATTTTTTTTAATTTAGCCCAATCATGATATTTGACATTAATTTTTTATGCGGAACAAGTTTCTTTCTGCCTATTTTTCCAGTTTATTTGCAGTTGATCGTTAGTAATGAACCTATTAACAGATTGATGCCTATTAACTTGCTGTTATCCAGATGTCTAGGTACCTACTATTATCTTGGACTTTCTTCAGGAGGGTAATAAAATTCTAGTAACTTGGAGGAACGTTTGCAATGCAATCACAGTCACAATCTGTCAAAAATGCCTTTATTTTATCTATATTTTAACATTGATTGTCGCTAAAATGAGAATGCGACTACATTTTAAATGTTTTTAATTGCAAGTTGGCCTTCAGGGTCTCATTTCTGGCAAATAAAATTGGTGATATGAGATGCTTAATTTGAGTTATACCACTTTTAGTCTTTACGGGCTTTTTTCTTAGGTTATCGGAAAAATTTATGATTTGCGTTCAGAGATAAATCAGATGTATTGTATGTATTAGCAGTTATTAGTTAATTATAAAGTGCTATATTTCGACACCAACTCAGTTTCAGGGACCTTCGTTGCAAATTAGCTCTAGTTTATTCCCTTTTAAGAAGTGCATTGTATTACCAATCACATACCTATACTTAGGTTAACTACTGTCGTTTAGTAGCTCGGGACTTAACTATCATAAAAGTACATTTTTAGTTTTCATTACACAGGCAGACACGGGTATTTTCTCCATTCAAAAATAAGTTTAGTTCACCTAACCAAGCTGTGCTATATACTTATTATTGCACAATATTAATGTTATAAAGTAAGATGATACATATTTATTTATCAAAACATGTCACTGTGAAGTACCACTTAGATAAGAGATCAAGATATCCCAGCGTTACAGACAGTTTTCATTCATCTTATTTTTCTGAAAACTTGGTTCTGTAAATGTGTAGGTAAATAGCTTATCACGACACGGTTCGTGCAACGGCTGTAAAGCAATCTACTGCGCTACGTGTGGTGGGTTTGATTTCCGCACGGAACAAATTTTTGTATGGCCTACAGATAGTCTTTCAGGGTCTGGGGTTATGTAAGTTTATAAGTATGTAAATGCACCCACGATTCAGGAGCAAACGCTAGGGTGGCGGCTTTGAAGGAACTATTAAGTTTTAGTTTATTTTTACACGACTGCCCCAAAAAAAGGAGTGAGTTATGTGTTTAGGGTTAATGTATGTGTGTATACATGTATGTGAGATTCTTTATTCCACCATAACTTTTAAACGCCTGAACCTATTTAAATGTATGGGGTATCGTTACAATCCTTGCATCGTTTCGAGTAACATAGGCTAGTTAAAAATAATTATAGGTTATTTTTTAGTCTGTGAATATAACATATTATACCTCTCATTGGTGGAGCCATAATTTTAAACATGAAGTAACTGAATATTTCTAATTTAATCCACGACATCATCATCAACAACATATTAAAATGAACCATTACAATATTCCACACAATCTCTCCACAATCGTACGCAGGTGTCAAGGTAACCGAACACCTCACAAAACAGCCACATACCGACAGAAACTATGATTGGCAGCCTCTGAGCAGCCTCACACAACTACACACATGCGCAGAAGATCCACTTCTTATAAAACCTTTTTTAGATAGAAAAGAAAGTCGTTCCACGCCGTCTGTCGCTCTGTACTACGATTAGACCTCATAAACTACGCAACGAGTTTTATTGCGGTTTTCATCAATAAATAGAGTGATTCAAAAGGAAGGATTTGTGTTAATTTGTTGAAATATAACGATAATTCATTCCACCACGCGAAGCCGAGGCGGAATGCTATTGAATAAGCGGTAATTAATTAAGATGGCAAACTAACTAATATGCTATTGGAAACTGCATCTGTAATTGACCAATGAAACTGAGGATGTCATAAACATGTAGTTCTGAAACATAAATAGCGAAATGAGGGTGTACTAATAGGTACACCTCTGCCTAACCCTTCAGGAATTACAGGCGTGATGTTATGTTTTATGTTACTTATACCTCCCTAAAGACTATCTACTCATTTTATAAAAGCCCTTGTAACGTGTCGGCCTTCTGCCCTCACATATGACGTGATCATGTAGAAACCATGATTGGCAGCGCCTGCGCAGTGCGTCGGTAGCGCGAGAGAACTGTCAAAATGATCTAGAAAACTTGACAGGACTTTATGAAACTTGCTACGGGATAATGACCCCTATTGTATAGGGTTTAGGGCCGGGGTAGAGTTAGATTCGTTTGTTTGTTTGTTTTGCTGTGAGGCGTAAATTCACTTTGATTTGCCGAAGCGGTAAGTCACTAGGGGAAGAATGGTTTAGTGGAAATGTGAGATAATAATGATAACAGTTTTTTGTTATGTAACGTTACATCACATCGGTAATCCCTGAAGGGTTAGGCAGAGGTGTACCCATTAGTAGGTACACCCACGTTGCTCCAGTTATGTTTAACTCCCATGAAATAAGGAGAGAGCCTTTTGCCATCAACCGGGCACAAGTCCAGATTTTGAGGCTGTTACTGAGAAACTGATGAAAAAACACAATAACACTTGGCCCGACCTGAGAATTAAACCCAAGACCTCACGCTCAGCAGTCGCGTTTTGCGACTACTAGTACAACGAGGTACTTAAATGTGAAGAAATGAATGTTGGAATTTGAGTAACCCGCATTTACCTGGTAATTAAAAATACTTTTATATTAAGTATGTAGGTATATCTATAATAATCTACAATTTTAATAGCGTAAGTTAGTAAGTAAGTACCTACATTCTTATCTTTCATATCTTTAACTGCCAAAAAAATAAAAAAATAAAATACAGGCACTTATAAAACCATGGTCACCATAGGTCAAGTGTCAAGCTGTAACGTGTCTGACATCATAATACAGACGGTATCTCCGCACATCGGCGCACGCGCATCTTGGCTTTAATCCGGCGTAGCACCTATGTTATTGCTAGGCAAAGTAAAAAAACAGTATGGTTTAGGTTGTTTTTTAATCCAACCTGCTTCTGATGAATAAAATCATAAATCAAAATATAATGAAAATATATATTAAGTTAGAGTGTATCATGTTATTTAAAGAAATAAAACATATTTAAAATAAACATAAATAGGACACAGTTATCAATAAAATGAAAAATGTTAGGTTCCATATATTTCGTATGGCAATATCGAACTGTGACGTCACTTATTTGCCAACTCAATTGACTAACTATTTATTGATTTCAAAGCCACAAAAAATCTAATTATAGTAAATTGTAAATAAATCGGGGTTTTTTGGCTAATGGTATCATTTAATTACCTAGGCAAAAGTCTAGATATTCTTTAACGAAAAATAATAGATTTTTATAGAAACATCAAAGGTGCCAATAAAAAATGTGATTTCAAGCGCACTATTCCCTTAAATGTATGAACGTAGATGAGGCGAATGGAGTATGTAATAATCGTAGCAGGTGGCGTTCTGTAGTTTCTGCCTACCCCAATGGGAAAAAGGCGTGAGTTTATGTATGTATGTATTCCTTTAAATAAAATCAAATTACATTCATAAGTGTAGAAAATTTTAATAAATGCATTTAACAAAAACATATTTTCCATTATATAAAGTCACCATATCACACAATATATCAACAATACGCTATTATAATTCAAAGAATAATGTGCGTTAATACAATAACAATATTGTTGTTATTCACAAACACAATGCAAAACATACATGTTTACTTATTTACACCGTAATTTATTATACTAGAGTACACGATTCACAGGTGCAATATAGACAAACAACTAGAAATGTAAAGAACATGTGTATTATTTACAGAAAAACAATAAAAATATATGTAGTTAATGCATTGTTAAAAGGTATTACAATTATGTTTTTGATTTTGTCTGGAAGTAGGGTGACTTTATGCTTTAGTTTTTTGAGGATAGTTCTATAAAGTTGTCATAAGATACAATTTTCCCCCAACTGTGACTGCGTGTCAGCTAAGAGAAGGTTATGTGTTTTTTTTAATACAATGAGTTTGACCAAATAAATGTGACATAACTTATCTAGATAAACGAAAAAAAAAACTTTTTAATTTCAAATGAAGATAAGCAAACAAAAAACCAATGTAAAAAAGGATTTAAAATTAATTTAAATTATAAGTTATAAGTTTATAAGTTATAAGCATTATAAGTTTTTCAATGAATACGCTCAATATAAAATCAAATCCATTCACTTCATAGACATAATACAATTTAACTTCTTTTACAAACAGGCCATTAGTCCCGAAACTTGACACCGCACAGTAGCGACACAAGATAAACATCTAAAAACATATTAGTTTTCACTAAACTAAGCACCGCCGTGCGATGCATTGTATGAAGATTTGTATCTTTTTGTGCAATATTGGCGTGAGATAGTGCATCGGCTTTCATTGAAGTTACAATTATTTTTTAATGCCGTTTTACTATTATTAGCTGGGTTCGATTTTAAACAGTGACAAGTTTGACAGTGAGTGATTTTTAAAAGGGATATAAAACTGCTCCCGACTTCGTACGCGAGGTTTTTTCACCCATGGTAAGTTACGTCTATGGTTACTTCTCCGCTCTCATGGGTCATGAAGTTTTATCTATTGCTCATGAATCTAGCTATCAAATTCAAAAATATGTTTTCCAATCCGACACACAAACGAACAAAATAACTCTTTAGCTATCTATACAAGTATCAAAACTGTCAACGAATATTTTAGGACCCTTAAAATTATTATACTTTTATAAACTAAGTGGATGAAGTTCTGCTCATCAAAAAATAAAGATTTGTATGGTAATTAGACCAGATGGAAAACAAAATATAGTATTGAACTCCTGTCTAATATAAATCTGAATAAAACAAAATCTATGTAAATTTGCGCATAGCCAATATAAATAAATATCAATAGATAATAAATAAAAATATATCTCCTAATATTATTTAGAATTATATACTTTTTGTTGATAGGTACAATATAAAAGCAGAACGAAACACATTTAATACTTTTAAATATTTAAATTGAGCCACTAATAGCTGCTACTAGAATTAAATTGTTCCATTCCACTCACTATGCTAGAGAGAATAGCTACTTTATCTCCTAATCTTAATGTTTACATCTCATTTGGACACTATTTCTTATTCAAAATGACACAATCGATGCTTTTTTATATCAACGCAAAAGCATATTAGAATAACAAGATAACGGCTACCGAAAACAGAATTATTTTTAGTCAAAATCATTTGTAGACTAAATCGATACATTTCTTGTAAAGTAACCAAAATCTCAGATTAAGTCTCAGATTTCGAAACCGCCTCAATCTGCTTCAGACCGGACATAACCACAAACTAAGAAGACAACACGACAAAACAGAAATTCCCAAAAAAAAACTATTGTCACTTTCCGAAACACTGAATAGGATTATCAATTATTTGGTCACCCTAAATAGATGCGTATCTACATTCATCGAAATATGATCGGCTTATTATAACTATATTTGCTAGTTTTCGGCCTTTGTTGGCACAAACAGTAGATGGAGGCCGATAAGGAGCACTATTGTGAGTTCCGTGGACCCAATATTAGGTTTCGACATTTTGTTTTCGATGGAAGATATGTAACTGTCATTTTATTCAAATTTTATTGTTATTGTGCAGGATCTGGTTTTATTATCGCAGCTAATAATGTGTAGCGTATCTATTATATTGAAACGGTCGTAAGTATTATCGCATTTTATTAAATCTTTATAATGCTTTTAATTACATCGGAATAGAATCGTTAAGTGCATAGGTACTTATTAATGTCTAATTCGTAACTTAATAATGCGCTTGTCTAGCGATAAAGCGCTATAGGGTGTCTCACAAAACCACTGGACTCGATAATGTCTTTATGTAGGCGTATCGTCTACCAGAGACTAAAAAATCACGAATAGATTTGTCATGTTAAAACATTTTTCTTTTCTCTATTACATTACATTTCAATATTATTATGTTTTTAAACAAAAAGCGCTTCATCCTCTCCTCTAAAAACTAACTTGCTGTGCCCGACAGGGTCCATAATTGTTTCTCTATAATTTACCTACCAGCCTTGTATACATTATGGAATGCAATAAAGTATTGAGTATTGAGTACTTCTTTTTTGCAGTAAGTACTTTGATGTACTTGAACTGAGGTTTTGTTTATATTAATGTTTATTGGTGAGAAAATAAAAAGTACTATTTCCATGGATTTGACTGATTTATGATGATAATGATTTTGAATTGGACGTGATTCTGAAAAAACGAACTTCTCTCTCAATCATTCTTCGTCTGTACATCCAAATTGTGCTTAGAATGGACTTATGATAAAGATAAAGATTTATTTTTTTGCAGATAAATATGGTTATAAAAGTTCTTACAATGGTATTTTATTAGTAGCTTAACATATTTAATCATAACATAATGACATGCAAATTTTGAACACAACTAAATCATTTAAATTTAAACTGAAATAGTTATTTTAAAGTATAGAAGATATTCATAATTAAACACCTGCAGCTGCATTATCAATCAGCGTTAAATTTCCAAAATCATTACATTTTCGAAAATTAGAAGAAATGTTGATGTGGCTTAGTTTACTTCGATCGAACTAAAACTAATAAGATTCATTAATTAGCTCCATTAAAGTCATGTGTCCCGCGCCACGTGAATATTTCACACACATGTCACAACAAATCCTATTATTATTGAAACATATTAAACATTGTCGATTATCACTAAGCCTTATCATTAGATAGTGGATTCGGAAATATTAACCTGATTGCGTGAAAAATATTTAGTTTTTTTATCTGTAATATTTATATGGGTAGGTCCATTGATAATAATATTTTGATCCGATTACAATGCACTGATAAAAAGAGAAGTCGTTCTGACACAATATTTACAGGCTATCATGTGTGACATTGGCCTTATTATGTCTTGCCACTCCTAATATATTATTGCTATCTCTAACGGTCAAATTGTCGAACGCAATCAAATTTTAAGTAAACAAGAATTCAATAATTTGCTCCTGCCATGTTATCACTTTACCACCTTTGGTTGGCTGGTAGGAAATTCCCAGGGCATTAAGTACGCCTTTGTATAGTTTATTTTACATGTGTATAAAGTTTAAGTAAATACATAAATAAACTCAGTAGCAACCTCGAAGTCTGGACTTGTGCCCGGTTGATGGCAATAGGCTCGCCTGGACCTAAACATAACTGGCGAAACGTGGGTGTACTAATGGGTATACCTCTGCTTAACCCTTCGAGGATTACAGGCATGATATTATGTAGATGTCCTTCAAAAGCTCTAAGTTTTGTGTCAAACTGACAACACGTCGACAAGACTCGTATAAACGAATATTACTCGTTGATTCCTAACGTGGCAACCACTTTTAATTAAAGAGAAGAGAATAAAATCAAACGCTATAACACCTGCAATAACATTCCGTGATTCATATCGCGTTCAATCAAATTCTAAGCAAATAAAAGAAGCCTTACAAATAACATCAGTTATTAAGTAAAATAACAGCATGACTATAGAAAAACACAGTAATGTATTGTGTGTATGCAAATACACGGCTATTGTGACGAGCGGGAGCGTGACGTGGCCGCGACGAGGACGCGGCGACGCGTGAGGTGAGCCTTCGCAATCATTGTGATGGTATTTATTCAGATAGTGAGACTTTACTTCATTAAAACATAACACAGCGTCTGTAATCCCCGAAGATTTAGGAAGAGGTGTGCCCATTAGTACACCCGCATTTTGCCTGCTATATTTAAGTCTAATTGAAATAAACACTGGCTTTATGAAGATATATCCTATTTGTCGGAAGCGCAAGACAATTTAGCCGACCCATAGGACCAAAAAAAATGGTCCTTCAAAAACGTAACCAAAGGACCAATACACCTACCTTACATAACCGTCTATTTACTTCCCATACAGTCAAACATCACAGATCAAACGTCACGCACCTGCCTCGACCAATCGGGGCGTGTTAATAACGCTGTAATGAGCGTGACTTGCGCCGGCGCACCTCCAAGCACCCTGTGATTGTGCTACCGCGTCAGTTATCTCCGATGAGAGCGCTATTTCCAGCAATTGTTTGCGTAATTAGCAGTTTTGGGTTAGAAATTATTTGGCTACAAATAATAGTTGGTGTTATTATAGTGTTGGTTCGTTTTCACGCCTTTTCTCTTGAAGGGTGGGAATGGTCGGTGTTGTGTGGCGGCGTATCAAACGTCGGTAGTGACTGTGTGTCTTGGGACGAGATAATATCTTGAATAAACTGTCATTAGGTGTTATTGTAACACCTGCTGAGAAATTAGAGGTGAGGCGAATCGTCTGATTGGACCAAGAATTACCTAGTAGCAAATTTTCTTGGGTTTTGGTACCGTCTTCTAGTGCTTAATAAATGTTCCTAATTGCTATACCCTAAGTTTTTCATACACACACATACATAAAGTCACACCTTTTTCCCTTTGGTGTAGGCAGAGACTACAAACGCCTCCTGCTACGATCCTTACATACTCCTTTCGCCTCATCCACATTCACACGCCGGTTACGAGTAGGTACTGCACATCCGACCGTTCTAAAGAACCTCACAAGTAAGGTCTAAGATCAGTGTAGGTCTTTCTAGCGCGTCCCCTCCCTGCGTTGCCACTCACATCTGCTATTTCTGCTTTTGTAAATCGTCTTTAACTCATCCTCTCAACATGACCGAACCATCTAAGAATACTCTTTTTAATCCTTGTCCTTTTTAAGTTTTTCAATTTTATCTAAAACATTTTACTGTCTTATTTCGATTTCCGGTAACCGGCAATAAGATTGGAACCATAACTGATTCTCCCATTACCGATGGTTTCCGATTGACTTAAAAAGCTCCATCTTAACAAGTTATTTCATCTTTCTTAGAACAGTTCTCGAGTCCGATTCCCCAAACAGGCGCACACGTTATCAACGTCAATAAGGCGATTTGTACCCAAACACCTGACCCGTAAGAGGTAGGACCAATAAAAATACTTGTGACTCAATAGTACCGGCGCGGGCGCGTACCGTTTGGTACCATTAGTGGCGTAATGAAGCGGTCGGACTGCTACCAAATGTATCGCGTACGTTATTGGTGCGATTATTAGTTAACATTGTCGTACGGTACGGGAAGTTAAAAGTAGTTTTTCCGCTTTCTTCTCTTGTCTGGCCAGCGAACTACACATAATTATAAGAACAGCCTGCCGTAGTAAACATACGAGCAATCACTGTACGCATTCTGATCGTCAAGCTAAGTAACATGGAGCATTAATTAATTCAAGGAAGCCACTTTTTAAAAAATCACTCTTTTTTTTATTGAAAACTTATTTTCATAAAAAAAACTTTAAAAATGTTTATAAACCTCTACCTTAAATATCTCAGTTCCCAAGTGCGGTCTAGAAAAAACAACTGGCAATGTTGGCAAGATCGGTTTCATTAAGTGTCTTTTTTTACATCTGTTATTAGCCATACAGCTAGGCGGAGCGAGAAGTAAGGTGCACATATCTATCTACTCAGTAGTTAGAGTAACGCCATGCGAGAAGGCCCTATTTTCAGTGAGTTCAGTTACTTAAGGTAAATATTTTGTAGGTACTTGATGACTGTGTATTCTCATTATCTTACTGAAACTTATCTTACCAAACGAAGTAAATTCAAAGGTCATATCAAGTCTAGACATTTTCAGATATTAATTTTATTGGTAGTTAGATAAGACACCCATTTGATATAGATTTGCTGCAAACGCTGGAGAAAATATCCCTATAAATGGTTTATCTTTTGCATATATGTATGGATGTACTTACAATGATTTTTATCAAAGTTAAGTTCAGTGTTAGATATCAATTTATTTATTTTGACCGTCTGTCACAAAGTGGATCGCTGCAACACAGGAATTTGAATATTGGCACAATATAAGATATTTCTTGGTATCTTAGTCACACAGTCAATCAAAAGTAAAATAATAATATTTCTATTGGATTTTTATTGTTTATATCTCCAACCGAGTAGTGGACACAGTTCCCCAGCAGTGGACGGCACAGCTAATAGTGCTCTCGGCACCCGCTGCCGACTTCACTTCAATTAATATTCAAATTAATATGTATTTGAGGCGATACACTAAATATTGGTATTTTCCACTTAAGACCATGTGTCGGGATTCGAGTCTTGGAGACGACATGTTGTTTCATCAAATTTTTGAAATAGGCACGTTTTTAGCTGATAAAAAATTAACAAACCACGAAATTATTTCAATTGTTTGCAATTTTCTAAATTTTCTATTTTGTTTAGTAGGTCCTTTCTGTTTTCTTCCTATAATGACAAAAACGAAAAGGTTCTTCACGGTTTTACTAACCTCTAAGTAACAGTGATCTAATGTACTATATTCCTTACTATATTCATATGTTGGTCTCTGTAATACTTAGTAATTACATCTCAGCTCAGGAGCAGGGATTTCAAATAACTGTGTCTCAATGAAATGCTATTCAAGATTTTTTATATTATATTTTATACTTCGATCACAAATTTTTATTAAATATAAGTTAAAATGGTAATCGTACAAAAGTACCAAATGGAAAACATCATAGCGACACAGATAACCCGCGTTTCCCAACAGCAAAATATTTACGATACAGTTTGTTAACGAACTGTTAATATGTGCTTCATGCAAATCATACGCGTTTGTTTTCAAATAGAAACGGTTCAATATGACGAGACGACCGGCGGACGCAAGGGACGAGAGGTACGAGAGGAAATAAGTTTCAACAACTATAAGAATTTATCATGAAATCACAAGTAACAACTGATAGTCATCATGGCAACAAATCAGTCTTAAATTCGAAGTCATTACACTCAATGTAGGAAGACAAGTAAAGCAAATTTCTGTAAAGATGTAATGTAGTTATAGCAAAACACAAATTTACGGAAAATCCATAACTCAATACCAAAAGAAGAAGAAAAAATAAAAGAAGAGATTTTTTTTTCTTGGATTCGAATCCTGATAATTATGTGATCTGAATCTTCAACAGTCTTTTAATGTTCAATATTTTATAACACAAATATTTTAAATGCGAAAGCTTTATCATCTGTCCTTCTATTGCTCGTCAATAGTCGGACATACAGAGAGACTGTAGTCCGACTTTGAACCTTTTCTTGCAAAAATCTAAAATAAATAAATTCTCATCACAACAAAACCCCAGAACCGATCGTAATGAAATTTGAGACAAGAGGTAGCTTGAGATCTGGATAAAGACATATACTACTTTTAATTCTGCGTCCGCGACAGCCGCCATTCGTAAGTCTCAGACATAAGCTAGTTCAAAGAGATATTCTATCCTACTATCTAGTCCTAATCAGCTGATTTCGAACCCCGCTACCTCGTCAAACTTAGATCAAATTTAAAACCAAAGCAGTCAGTCGATGGTGCTCGTTACGTCGATAACCGCGTCGATTAAGATACTCCGGGCACCATGTCCCAGCAGCCACGCCGCCGCGCAGCTATGTTGTCATTCAAATTGAATTAGGCAGGAATCCGACCGATCAGCGGCTTGATAGGGTAAACAGAAGTGTGTGTAGTAATTAAAGACGATCTGGGAGCTATGATAATCATTAGGCACTTCATTTGAAGTACCGTGAGATTTCGGTGGGATATCATTGAAATTCTGTCTTCAAAAGCGTAACTATGACTACTGCATATTGCATAATACAAGCATAATCTATACACTAATGCTCATAAATGCTTATGATTTGTTTTTTTAGTTTGTTAGAGGAAGTCAATCTGTGGGATTACTGTTTCAATTACAAAATAAAAATACACTGATAGAAACCCACGTCATTGCTGAGTGCCATAGTCTGTTTTATGGTATGTTTGACCACACTGACAATGTCGTAGGAAGAAAATATTAAATGAGTACAAAGTGGCAATGATGTCATAACCAGAGACTGATATGTATAACGCTATGGTGAAGGTTGATGGTGATGGTGGTTTTTTGTTTAAATAAGTAAAATTCTGAAGTTTTATTCTGAAATTCTGAACTGACAGTAGCTACAACTACAGTCCTTCCGATGCTCTCACTAAAATTAAAGAATTACACAAGTAGGCACACATCCAACTGTCCCCCACAAACACAACGTATTTGTAGAACAACAAACGGCTCAATAAATCGTCACTCATTTATTTCTATTGTAATGTAACGTTACTAACATGGCGCAGGGAGAAGGACCATAACGGAGCTTCCGACTTCAATAAATATGTGGTCTTGGATGACGAAGCGCTCGTGACGCCGCAGGAGTTCGTTCCCATGGTTGAAGTATCCACATATGATAATTTGGATGTTACAATCTGATTACCATAAACAAAACTAATGTTAGCTGTAAGTAAACTTTGTCACTTAAGAAAAATCTATTAGGACCAGGAACTCGGTGGGTGGAAGGACCAGTATTAATGTCAGTTATTGATGATTTTGGTGATCTTGATGAATGGATGTCCTCCTGTTACTGATTTAAAAATAAAAGTTATTAACTGTTTAGATTTGTATAGGTACTTCGATTTCCAAACCGAAACGGATCACCAAATTTCATCCCCTAAAAGAAAACAACCGTGAAGCCATAGATAAAGCCATTACCAGACAACTGAATATACAGGAAATAATCGGCACATAACACACATACATACGTTTATTGTACACAGACAATAACTCCAAATTGAGACCTCACATTCGCCACGCTAGTCCGCTCAAATCTGCCGACGAGCTGTGGGAGCGGCGACAAAGCCCATAATAATAGATAAATAAAGTCAAATACTGCACGCAAACTTACATGTTCAACCCCAAAGCATTAAATTCAACCCTATGTCAAACATACAGCGATGAAACAGATGTACAAAATCGGTAAAATCTCAATTTGTTTTGGAAATCGTAAATCATGCCGCGTTTCGTTAAGGGTTGCCGACAATACCTGGTCGCGTTCGCGTAATAAATTATGTTTTATGTTTATAAAAACATCAAAATGTATATTAGAGGTTTTATTTGTTTGGTGATTACAAAAATGCCGCCTTTGACTGGGGATGAAAGAAGGGTGTTTCGATTTCACGGCTTCGCGGCTACGCGAAACTTGGAATTTAAACTTTTATGCGGTTTGGGATATACCATTCAATCTACTCACATTTTCATTCTATTTTAACTACCTATCTATGGAAATAAAGCAGTTAATAATATCAATGTTTTGAGCCAAAAGTAGTCAAAAAGTAAGACAATATGTGAAATCAAGTACTTTAGGGCAAAAACGAAAAACAACCTTCTGCCGTACAAAATAAACTCGTTATTCTTAATCTAGCCAACTTGATAGCTCTATACAAGCTATGTTTAATCTCTCGTAATCCCGATCTAATCTCCTAAACTTTGGTCTCACGAGTTTGTTTTAAATAGACTAAATCAACAAACGAGACACGACAAGGATTTGTCTCTAAACGCTTGAGAATAGAATCTAAATATGGAGTTGATGACGGAATTTCGAGCTTTAAAATATTTTCTGAATACTATAGAAATACTTACTTTATGTTCATCTTGAAATAAAAGGAGTGTAAAATCATTATTACCAGCTCCGTCTTTAGCAGTTTCTGGTCCTTTGAGTCTTGAGTATTGCACCAGTACAATATTCTGTGAAATCTCACTATTGAATGAACATTTCTGTTATCAATTTTCTAGTATTGTTGTTTTCCATGTTATGTTACCGTAAAACATAAACTTCTGAACTGAAGTAGATAAGTACTTACATACGTGTTTTCAGAATTAGTGCTTTTTTATGGAATATGCTAGAAATTCCACCAATTTTATCTTTTCTTCTTTGATCGAGAAAGTTCTGAACGTTTTATTGTTAACTAGTTTTACCCGCGACTTTGTCTAACGCAGCCACGCAAATTCACGGTTTAAAAAGTTGCCTATGTCCTTTTGGGGGTTTAAGCCTACTAAATGCAAAGATTCAATGGTTTAGCCGTGAAATTATAATTGACAGGCAGAGTTACTTTCGCATTCATTTTCAGTATGGATTACAAACAATGGCCGCTTAAATATTGACCTACAAATCAACAATAATTACAATACCTTCAAACACGAAGTTAGTCACGCTGGTAATGTTGGGCAACATACAGCATGGCCACACAACACCGCAGTAGGAGAGGGGAGGCGACCCCACATAGTTACACTTTTGAATTATTTTTATTTCATTAATAACAAAAGATTTCACCCGTTTTGAAATATGATTTGGACGCCATCTTGTGTCCCACATGCGCGCGCAGAATTTTCTACACAATCGACTCACGCACACATTGATACACTATGTTTTTTTATTATGTTTTTTTTAACAATAACCGTAGCTAACGTCTAAAGATGGTGTGCGGTGGTTATTTAGAATTTTATAGAACCAATGCTATGGCGTGTCTAATGAATAAATTTAGGAACGACGGCGTTTTTTATAAATATGTTTTGACATGTTTTAATACGTCTGAATTTAGTTGGAACTGGTTTTAAGTAAAATATTTGTTGTTGAATGGCAATTTTATGGTCTTTTTTTCCAATACCTAAAGTAAGAAAATTATTAATAATAACTAAGAATAAAGATAAAATACCTAAGACTATCTTTAAATTTTTTAGTTTATAATTTTAATAAACATTTTTATGATTTTAAATTCTTTTAAATTACAAAAATAACCTAAAGATGTACAGTGACCATAAATTAACAAAAACGTCTGGGACAACCATTTTTAGCGTCAAAACTCCTAACTACAGACTATAAAATATCGAAACTGACCTCATCGACTAACTAACTATAAATGTAACTCGTTAATTTAATTAATTCAATTAAAATGATCGATAAAAACTGTCAAAATCGATTGGTAAAACATTAAACGGAATCATTTCATAAATTCTTCGTTGATTGCCTTTCATTAGTAATTTTATCGAAAACAGTTTTGATTGAGACATTCAGATGATGATAGAGTGTGGGATGAAATGACTCCTGCTTACTAAGTTTGATGTTTTATGGAGATTCGTAGTCTATATTTGTACCTTTTATATTCTTCATAAAAATATTGAGTGGAATATTTGTAATTTTGAGAAAAGAATTGGAGTGAAGATGCAGTAGGTAAATTTTTTGGATTGGCTTTTCGGTTGCAAATGCTTTTATTCATTTATACAGTTTTTTATTAATTAGGTATACAGTTACAGTAAATTAAAACTTATAAAGAGACTGGTGTCAGAAATAGGTAAAACTGTGTTACAGATCACCAGTCTAAAATATGGCTAATTATCGCTATTTTTTTGGTGTTCAAACAAGTTACTCTAGTATAAAGAGAAAAAAATATCACGACGTCTTTTAAAATTAATTATAAACACGACAATAAACAAAACAGCATCATAGATTTTTTTCATAAACCTTTTTCAAAACCACCGCATAGAATTTCCCTTAGAAAATAATACAATAGAAACATAATAGTAAAAAATTATATCAATCTAAAGCGGACATAAATTACAACATTAGTACGGGACATAGTGATTTGAGCTGCGCCTGCGCACCCCGCGTCAACTGAGACATCAGAGACCCGCCAATAATAAAGCAGCAAATATTTATAAATGTTTTATTTGAGCCACAAGGGATCATGTAGCCGAATTGTGGTGGGGTGCAAGATAGAAGCATAAGCGATATGGGACATGTAAAAAAATTGTTCACTCGAATCTTTTGTTTTCTACAGAGTTACACTGAGTTCCAGAAGGGTTACGCAAACAAAACTAAACATTAATACTTTTAAATACAGAAACTAAAATAAAAAGCGTCGTAAAAGCGTAAAAGAAAATAAATAGCGGCTGAAATCATAATATTCATTCTAAGACAATAATGGTAATGTTGCCAATCAACGATACAAAATATTTCTAGTCTAACTACAAAGACTAAAATGTAAAGAAACAATCCATCGCCTCACCTTTGACTTGTGCCTCACACATCAACAATTAGCCCTATTGTACTCTCCCTATGTCAGGCGAAGCAACGTGGCGCGACTAGTTTGTGCCCGAGCCCCGAATGTAGATCGAATTATGTTTGCACACATGCTTAGACAGAAGAGCTTAAACGGATTTAATGTTATGGAAGACATTTTGGAGAACGTTTCTGTTGTATACATTATGGAGATATGACTCTAAATGAGCCTAGCTAGAACAATATTTTTCAATTTTGATTCTGTTATATAATTCCTCTCTATATAAACCTCTTATACCTAATTCTAGATAGGTACTTAAGACAACGGTCTTAAGTGGATCAAATCAAAACGTCAAAATTATTGATAACATATTTCTCCAGCTACTCAATATATTACAGGCCTCAGAAACACGTTAAGCCTTTGGTCTCGGCTGTCATGCATGGATCTTTGACAGTTGTTACGGGTCGTTAGAATCCCGAAAGTCTGCCAACCAGTATTACCAAGGGGTATCGTATTACCCAGTTACTGGGTTGTAGAGGTCAGATAGGCAGTCGCTCCATGTAATATAGGTACTGGTATTCAGTTGCATCCGGTTACACTGGAAGCGGACTGAAACACAGTTGGGAAAAGGCTAAGCACATGATGACTCAAAATTGATAACAACAAAAAAAAAAGTTTATTTTTGCTTCACTTACTTCAATCAAATCTATCAAAAATAGTTAGCTTCGAAAAAGTAATAAAATACTTAATTAAACTACCACAAAATCTATATCAAATGTTACCTGTGATATTGTAGCATTTTCATATTCTTTGTTATATCATATCTACATGATAATAAGTAGTTATACGGTTATAATTTAATGCAATTGTCGCGGTGCGGTTATTGTAACCTTGAACTATACGATCGATACTCCAGCGGTTCTTTTAAAGGGCATTGCTGGCAAATGATATGCCAATAATGATGAATAAATTTTAATATCAAAACATTTTAGTTCTTAATGCAAGAAAATCTAAATATAGATTATTGATAGACTATTTAAATTTGTCAAATCGCGAACCACTTGCTTTCTAACACCGTTAGTGTGGGTAACTATATTGCTTATTGCATACTTTCCATAAAAGAGCGAGTTTCTATCATTAATTAAAGGCTTAGAGTAAAGATATTCAATGTACCTAAGGACTTTACAGTATTGCTTATTGCAGATATTTGAAAATATTTAGGTTTAAAATAAATTATTATAACGTCCTAGACCACTTTAAACAAATAAAAAAATCTTTTACAAATAATCAACACAAAACGCCTGTTATGAGCATCTCCACAGTTATCAAAAAGATACAAAAAAAAAATAAAACTTCAAACTCAACTACGTAATACAATTTAGTTTTAAACAAAAATTAACATTTAAAATCAAGTCGACCCTTATCAAGCAAGCAATAACTCCTTCCTAACATAATGTACTTAAATCTCATTCAGAATATTCGCTACACCGCTAATGTGTGGGTAAATCTGTCCGTGCGGAAGTCAAAATTATTGTCACCCTACACTTTTTCACACATTACAAAACTGAACTTTATTTTCAACTAGTTAAGGTTTAAAATTAATTGATCGTAATATTTGACATTATACAGGGTGATATAGATTTTTATAATAAGTAGTCCTATTGAATAAACGCGATGCACCATAAGAAATTAGTTGTCATTGATGTGTGACTATTGTCGCGTGATGGGTGAGCGGAGTGTCAGTGCGCATGTCACGTCACTATTGTCGAGCCGTCGGAATATTTTTGTATCGTGTCGTATTGTTGGTAAAAAGTGTGAGAGACCTGGAACTGGTCCGACCGAACAATATTAGTTGAGAGTGCTACAAAATGTGGCGTTTAGAAATATAAAAACGACTAGGAAATATATTTTGAACTTGAATTTATTTGTAACATAACATAACATCACGCCTATTATCCCCGAAGGGTTAGGCAGAGGTGTACCCATTAGTACACCCACATTTCGCCAGTTATGTTTAAGTCCCATGTAATAGGGGGCGAGCCTATTGCCATCAACCGGGCACAAATCCAGACTCCGAGGCTGCTACTGAGAAATTCCTGATGGAAAAACCCAAATTTATTTGTATTTAGTTAAAAACTCTTTCGCGATGAACACACGGCATCGCGCAACGCCGCGGAGGGCGGTGGCGGTAAAGCGGATTGCACCGACTGCGCGGTCGGGCGGTGTATGTGTGTTAGGCATCAACGGACTTCTTAGGGGCCAATGCGATATGGGATCCGTTTCACCGCCAACCGCGGCGATGCGCGATGCCGTGTGTTAATCGCCTTTTGGTACCTTACATCTATACTACAATATAATAAAGCTAAAGAGATTCTTCCTTAGTCTTTTTCTTTGTGTGTGTTTAAACATGTTAATCATATGATAGCTAGATTCATGAGGAATAGTAAAAGCTATATAACATCAAGCTACGACTTTCGGGAGCGGAACAGTAACCAAAAAACTAACTGAACAACAATTAAAAACCCACACGTACTTATGGAAAGGAAACATTTATTTTAATATATCTCACTTACTTAAGTTCTTATTTTACATACCTAATAATGACAATCCACAGCGATGGCAATGTTTCCAATAGCGATCGAGTTACCAGATTAATAACGGCAAAACTATCCCACACACGTACTTCTACTTTCACAAATATTCTGAAAATTAAGTATTCTACTATACATTTAATAAGTTCCACTAAACGACTTCTATATCAGAAGAAAGATTTTATTAAAGAAACGATCAATTTGTTAGAAATGAAGCAAATAGTGGCAAATATATCTTGACACTACAGGAGGGCGCCACTTGCAAAGAAAAGTGTCCACTTTCTTGTCCAATTCTATCAACATTTCCATTTAACTCACAATGTCACCACCAGTTAAGTTATATTGGATGTACAATGTAATAATTATCGATTTGAAAACTGGTAACATTTTAAGTAGGTGTGTGCAATGAAGATAATCTGATGGTCCATGGCCCAGCTTCACATTAGAACATCTTAATTTCAATCGCCATAAAACGCATAAAGAACAGTTTTATAAAAGCGTCATGGATTGGTAAAGCGGGCTGTTCACTGTGCGACAGTATCATGTGGAAACTAAAATAAATAATATAATAATACCAGCCTAGTATTGTCCCACTGCAGGGAAAAGGCTTCTTCTCATACAGAGTAGGCACGAGCATTGAATACCACGCTTGCTCAAGGCGGATTGACGATTTCAGACTTAAATAAGTTAATAATGGTATGATGAGTACAGTTTTTGGTAAACGGTTTTCAATATGAAATCTTTTAAATACATTCATACTTAATTCGCAGAAAAATGGTGAAAAGTGGTGAAAAACAAATTATTGTTTGGCAAAATGAAAAGTAAAAATCTGTAAAGAACAAGAAGTACTTAAATCAATAGTTCTTGCTTAATTCCTTAACCAGAAAAATCAACTGCCTTCTGATTAAAACTAATGCTTTTATTTTTCCTGTTCCTTTAAAGCGAATCTCTCAAAACGCAATATCTGTCTTTCCGTGAATATGCAGCCTGCAGTCAATTTATATAAAGCGACACAAGCGAGGACAGCGCGGCGCGATTATCGTAATCATGTTGTGTCGCCTGCGCCCGCGCCGCTTTGAAGTGCCGACTGCGGTGACCACGCTATGTCACGGCGGACGAATATTTTTTTAAATACAGGTGCTAATGTTCTGATGAAGATAAAGATTTAATCTGTAAGAGTATAGTACTGTAAAGACTCGCTGGTTTAGCCATATTCAACCTTTATTATCTATTATAAAACTGTTGAAGTGTATGTTTGTCGAATAAACTGTTTTTTACTCGTATATTGTATGTTTACATGGTACTTTTCCAAAAAAACGTCATAATCTTTTTTCCCCCGTGTCTCTGTCTAACTATTTATAATTTTGGCTAAACTCAAAAACGGCTGTATTCATTTTGGCAGGATTTTCACTAGCAGATAGCTGATATAGTCAGGACACACATAGGCTATTATTATTAAAAACAATTAGGGTTTAACGCAAGAAAGAAGCGAGTATTAGCTAGTTTGTTAATATTTCTATGAAGTAATAGTATTTCAATCAAGTAGTTTTTACCCCGGGTACCGTCATGAAATCACAGTGGTCATAGCATTATTTCCAAAAATATCTACAATGAGTAATCCAAAAGACTGCACATTATTAAAATTTAAATAAGATTAAAAAGCAAAAGTATTTAACAAATTAACGGTTCCACTTAGATGAACTACTTAGTAGTTCTACATCAATAATATTTATCTCTTAATCTTCTCTAATCTATTTGACTTTTAAGATTCTGGTTTGTCACACTTTAGAGCTTTAATAATCTTTTTTTTATAATCTACTTAAATTTTTAATCCAACGATGTCTGAAAATTAGAATAAGTAGGATTAGGTAGTAACAGAAGCATTCGTAATCTTTATAAGTGTGTAAATGATCGCTTTAAATCTAAATCGTTTTATTGCATTAACATTTTTAATTTTAATACAACTATTTTTATTTTGAAGTAAATATAATCAACGTTAAAATACAGAAATAACAATGCAGAACTGTCAGAAATTCCCAAAAAAAAAAACTTTGATTCGAGCTCAATAGCGTCAACAAAAAATCCAATAACGTTTAATTAAAAGTCACTCAATACTAAAATATCAAAATTCACACCTTCGTCCCTAATGAGGCGCGATCATGGACCCCGCATCACACCCACGACCCGAGATTATCATCTCGCGTTACATTTGACAAGAAAAATTAATATGTTATTGTGCTTATTATTAAAATTTAAACGCGTACCCACTGTCGCTTCCAATTATACCGTGGAACGTAAAAAACTTATTTATAAATAATGGCGTTCCTCCATCTCTTGGTGGAACGTACTGCTTTTTAATTTTTATAGCAAATGAACGTAAGTTATGGTGCTGACAGTCATTAGTGGGCTCCAATGGGATTATCGATTTGTATCAAGAAATAAGAACGTTGAGAACGAAATCTGGCGTCATAATTGAGATATCTACTAGGTGCATAGTGACAAGCATGATAACTGTATGTATGTTCTTATATTTTCGTGCAATATAAGAAGTAACACTATCGAGGAGGAGTTTTGCTTAACACTACTATATAGCACTTACAGAAGTTAGTCAGACAGAAAAGGATAATTATTGGGTGTAACAAGCTACATAATTAAAAAAAAAAATAAACACGACTGCAAAAATTGCACATATTTGTGCTTTGTTTACTCGTAATTTTTTTTTACGACATGTTTTATGACAGTGTAATATATTTTTTAAATGTACTTGTCAAATTCTAGACGATAAATATAGACACGACCAGATTGATTAAAAAAATAAATTGAGGCTGGTAATAATTTACGTTTTAAAGTAACCACACCGGTTTCTTTTAATTTTGTACTAGCCTATGTTACTCGGAAAGATGCAAGGATTGTATCGTCGATACATCTAAATCGGTTCAGGCGTTTCAAAGTTATGGTGGAATAAAGAAACTCACATACATACATACATTAACCCTGAACACATAACACTCCTTTTTTTGGGGCAGTCGTGTAAAAAGCAAGACATCGCATACCCATTACTATGCATACTGTCCATGAAACCAAGTAATATATAACAAAAATTATTTGCGTTGCTAGGTTTAAAAAAAAAAACTGCTATTTGTAAGCGCTCGATAGTTTTAATATTTTAATCATTTTGGTAAAAATCTTAAAAAACATTTGGAACTTTGATCTTTAATTTTCCATACTACATTGCTAGAGCTGTATTGGAACAGAACTGGGAATTGCATGACCTTGAACAAAGAAATTATAGCAATGATTGAAAGAACTTTCTTTCGGTTTTATTAAGTGTTTACACCCTTTATGTATGCCATCGTTTTGGTAATAACCGTTAAGGTAGGTAAGCTCTTTGGACTTCGATAATGATCCGGAAAATCTTACAGACAAAAATGTTGAAGAAAGGTTTCTAATTCTAAGCACCAGCTGAAGACACTCGACCAGAAAATATATCCATCTATACAGTTATTATCCGCACACGTCCCATTAACACATTCATACATTTGTATGGCCGACAGCTGAAAGCTAACTTCGTCATAGAACCTCCACATTTCATGGTGGTCTCAAATCTCAAGTGCTTACGACAATTCTATTCATACCAAACTCAATCAGCATGAACCATTTACGTTACAACAATTATCCAAGTTAAACGAATCGAGATCATCCGGAACACAAAATGGTACCCAAATAATGTCTTAGAGAGTCCGTGTTTGCCGACTTTGTCCTTTCCATGCCCAAATAATCCTGGTGAATAATCTGCTATGAATAAATAAGCAGTCGCTTTGTCATTGTGACGTATATTGACAAGTATTATGTGGAAGAAGCATCCCTTTGATAAAACAAACGAAAGAGAACCTTAAGTGTTTGTAATAGAATTGGACGAAACTTTCAAGACTCGCAAAATTGTGTTGCTCATATATTGAGCCTTAATTTTTGAAATTCAACCCTAAAAAGTTGTCGTAAGGTTCAGAACTGTTTGATACGGCTTTGTGTATTGGAAATCCATGTCCTCTAATCCGTCGGCGATTAGTTTTGATGTCTTCAAGGATAGTTTTTTCAGCACATTCACTTTCAGACAGATGTGGTGTTAACGAGACGCGCGGGTGGGCCGCGCCTGTGGTCCCTCGCAACTCTATTATCTATTATTGTCCATAATAACCAGCTATTGTGCACATTGTCAACACTGTTTTCACTTTCTTTTAATCCTTTAACACGTAAACAGATATATTTATTTGGAAAGGGTTTAAACGATGACAGTCTTGCGGTCGATAGGAATAGCATAGTGGAATTAGTTTAGTAATTATCTTGAAATAATCTAAAAGCATGTAAGATCTTCATAAGCTGGAAACAATAAAATAATAACGATTAGTTATTGAAACATTGAAAGTATACATAATGAAGCTACTTCACTATCGAGAGGTCCTGAACACCATTGTACCTACAATATTTTTGTTAAAAGGCTGAGGATGAGCTAATGAGGCTGTTGATTTGATACCGGGCAATACCAATCTACTCTCACTTTTTAAATTCATATGTACTTTCTAAGTTTATCATGGATATCACTGACATCGGTGAAAGAAAACATCGTGAGGAAACCTGGACTTATAATGAATATAAGTTTGAAATCGCCAATCCGAATTGAGCAAGGGTTGTGATCAATGCTCGTGCCGACGAGGATAGGCCTCTACTCTACAGCGAGACAATATTCATATTCATTTAATGCACACCATAATGTGTATAAAAAGATGTTACATAATGCACAGTTATGGTCCCTGTTAAGACGTCGAAAACTAAATACGTTTCTTGTACCACACAAACTAAAATTAACTACAAAATCCTCATCTACACCTTCTCAAGCTCTGCTATCCACTTCTGCATCAACAAAACCATACACCTACCGTCACGTCGGCATTCAGAATGACTACCGCGTTATTACTTAACAAAACGCTATTGTTTCGCGTCCATTGTGCGGTCCGTGTGAAGTTGATATGTGTATTATAAGCGGCCGGTACGTAATGACAGGGTGCGGGCCGAGGGAGTAATAATAGGAGGTGTAGGATAGTTGGAATGTGCCTACAGAGGCGCGGACTCTGGGAGGTTTTCGGTTGCCTAGAAATCGAAATTCTGTTAGCGCTAAGGCTTTATTGTTTTACATTTTAAGTATATGTATATTGGCGATAACATGATGGACATATGAACCAAGTATGGCAAATCCAGTGTTAAAGGTGACACTGTATTTAAAGATGTCAATGTTATGTGTTGATGTCAATCATAAAATTGGGGTTTACTCGAAAAACCTATCAATTCATAAAACTGGTGCACTCCTATATTTTACGTATATGTGTATTTAGAATTATTAAAATTTAAGTTCGGGAAATCTGATATGTAGAGTTTGTGAAGTTAGGGTCGGTAGAGTCAGACCGTGTAGATTCAGAAGCTTGGCTCTACATGAGATCTGATATCTTTTTCACAGAGCAAACCTTATGTGGTTGTCTTGGCAACATTTTACATAAAATATTTTTGGTGGGATAGTTTTCTCTATTAATATAACTTTTATAATTAATTATTTTATTATATAATTTTCAGAGTCCACCTATCATCTTCCACTTTAAAGCTGCACCCTGTCTTGTCTCCTCTGCACTGCGCCTACTCTATGTAGTATGACCACGTCATCGGCACTAATAAGCCGGTAGCGGTGTAATAGTGTAATCTGTTGATAATTGCCGCGCGCCCAACTATTCGCGCGCCTCAAACTGCGCCCGCGCACCTGTGCTTTACAAGGGGTTAGAATGGGAGAATTTCTGTTTTAGTAACTTTTAAGTTTGTAAGAGGGCTGCGTATGAATAGTAATAATATATTTAATGAAATTAATTGCTAAAAACTTAATGATACGGCTGAAACTCCATTTCGCAATATACTTACAGTCTAATTCGTTCACTGTGTATATATTTCAAAGGGTAAAAGGAAGTACTCATAAATATTAACAGCTTCTATCAGGGAACTAATTCTGAAATATGAAAAAATAACCTTTGCTTCGTACGTTATCTTAATTTCAGTTAGAGTGCTTTTTTGCAGAAACAGTTGTTTTTTTTCCATAGACTATGCTGAATCTGTTACAGTACCTACTCATTTCTCTTCATGTTTAAATGAAAAGAAAGCCAGATTTAATGGTTTTCCTTAAATTCAATTCATCATGTTTGTTACAGAACTTGATCCTTATGATTTACTCTATTGATTGATGCCATATAAATACAGAATGTTATCATTTTCGATTTTCGAGTGCGGCAAGCGAATTTTCGTCAATTTTTGTATACCAATTTATTTATTTTTACAAGTAGAGGTATATTTTTTTTGGGTACAATTTGCTATCATCAGAAATAATAATAATAATAGTATTATATAATAATTATTATTATATTATAATAATAGTCACTATTTGTCAGAATAATGTTACAATAGATCTTAAATTTATTACATGTCCAAATTATTCTACCGTTTTCGGTGATTTAGAGAACTTTCCCTCCAGGTTAAAAAAATCCAGCCTGTTTATCAAACTTCTCATAAGTACATAACTCTCTGTACATAGGTAAACCTTCTGATTTCCCTGCAGAACATAGAGTAAATAATTTGGAAACACACGGCTATTTCTTTGTCCAAATTAATTAAACAAATACACGGCCGTGGACAAGATAATGGTAGGTAACCGTAACAGAGGCTCCATAGAATAATATTATAATATAATATGACTGCTTTGTTACACGTTAAGGCTATAATTTTGGGTGTTACTGGCATTTTCGGCTCTTTTGAGGACGGCGTTTTTATTGTTACTTACTACTTTATATTTTTTTATAGTGGCAACACCAGGCGTCGTGTTGCTTGTGTTCGTGTTATCAGCTTTCTTGTGGAGGTTTTTGAGGTGATGTTATGTGATGAAGTGATTGAGTTTGTTTGATACTAGCTTCTGCTTGCGACTTCGTTCGCAAAGGCGTCAAGTATATCATATAAGCTTATGGCATTCAGTACTACTGTAGCTTTCTTTCAGTGAGAGATTTTTTATGATCGGCCTAGGGCTTTCAGATTAACTTTTACAAACAAATAAACCGTTACCTCTCTACAATATTAGGTAGTAGATGGATGAAACTGAAGAAATACACAAATGGTTTCCTTTCCATTCTCTTTTAATTACTCTCAAGTTCTCAATCATTTTTTGTCTACCAATGTACAGTGAACCTAAAACAGTCATGACTGTAACAGGAATGAGTATTTTAATATACATTTTAGGCACCAATTTTAAGTACCTTAGCTCAAAGTTTTTTAAGATATTAACTTGAATATTATGTAGATACCCAAAAAACAACAAATAAACTAAAAAATAAAACGATCCCCATTATTCGCCATAAAATATAGTATTTATAAAACAGAATATAAAATTAATAAGACAAAACACAAACATGACGATATGTTAATTAAGCCGCGTCCACACCGACGGATTAACTCATGACTCACGTATCTCGCGATTGGCGCGCGGCGGCGTGCCGAATCGCGACCGATTAAAATGTCTTTATTCAAACCGGCCTTATCCGTGCTTTTAATAAAATATTTTATTTAAAAGCGAAGTTTGGGATTGAGTGATAAAATTATTTGATTTGATTGTTAGTTGATTGAAATACGGAATATTAATTTGAAAAGTTATGAGTCCATTCTCGAAAAGGTAATCGATTTCAACCGGTTGGAGCACTGCCCAGCTTGTGCCGAGATATGAGAAAACACGAATACAGTTTTTAGAAAATTTGTCAACATCAAATTAACAAAAACTGAAAATCTAAATGTGTCATACTATGACAAAACGTCAAAACTAATACAGACCACGTGTTGACACGAAACGTGACAACCAATACATGTCATGTGCCGCGGCGCCATCTGACAACACTTGACGATCAACAGCGGAACGGTTTACGGGAGATTTTAAAACATTTGCTTTTAAATTGTCGTTTGAACGCCGCTTTATTTTATGAGGATTTCTTCTTGTGTATTTTATTAGATACTTAAAGTTTACTGCTTTTTGTGTATTAAAAGGCTTCATAGTTATGTGATCCTTAAAAGGCAAAAGCCAAAGGACTATGCGACATTTTGGGCCCACTTTTCAACATTACCCATTAGTGATGAAATCTATCATATCGACGGGAGAAAGGCTAAATGTATTAAGCGACAATTTAGTCGTGTTATATTTTCAACCTTATAAGGTGTTTGTATACACACTTAAATAAGGTAAAAAAAAGAAGGGAAAATAAAACACGACTAAATTGTCGCTTATTACATTTAGCCTTTCACCCGTCGATATGTAAACACCAGTATCGCGCTGGATTGAAGAAAAGCTGGATGGATTGTGTAGAGAATGATATGAGAGTCAGTGATTGTATGACGGCTGACAGGACGGAGTGGAAGAGGAAAACGTGTTGCGCCGACCCCAAGTAACATGGGACAAGGGCAGGGAGATGATGATGATAATATTCGCACCGGATTTTAAGTTAGTTTTTATAAAATGAAGTGAAGCACACTTTATAACCTTTCATGTGACATTGGTTTAATTACTTTTGGGCAATTTAAAAATGGGCACAGGATTCATTCATACAAAAATGCCTATGGACTTTTGATTGCTTTTACTTTCACTCCTTTTTCTTGATACTAAACATCATTGTCCTTTTAAAAACAGATTTGTAACTGTTTACTAACGAAGTTGGTCGTAATTGGAAACAATTTGTTACGTTACGTTAGACATTACGTCTAATAGTTAAAGCGTCTCACGCTAATCAAGATTTTTTTATATGTTTTTACTGGACGTGGGATTTACTGCTTCACTCAAAACCGTGTCAGAGGCCCTTGAGGCGGTTTAGAAACTCTGACAATAGGGTTTGTGGGGTCGTAAGACCTTAGTGCCCACACGGTAAAAAAAGAAGACTGCACTGTAGTTCATCATCATCTGCCTAGCCTTTTCCCAACTATGTTGGGGTCGGCTTCCAGTCTAACCGGATGCAGCTGAATACAAGTATTTTACATGGAGCGACTGCCTATCTGATCTCCACAACCCAGTAACTGGGTGATACGATACCCCTAGGTAAGACTGGTTGTCAGACTATCAAGCTTCTGACGACTCGTAACGACTTTCAAAGAACCACGAATGACAGCCGGGACCAACAGCTTAACGTGCTTTCCGAGGCACGGAATGATGTCAGTAATGTCTAAGATAAACTTTAGAAAGTACACATGACTTGAAAAAGTCATATTGGTACTTGCCCGGATTCGAACCCACAACCTCATTCAAGAGAGGCGTCACGACACTCCACTGCACTCGAAGACTACACTGTAGTTATTGCGTATTTATATAGGTAATAAAATAATATCAGCCTGCAGGGCAAAGGCCTCTTCTTATAAGAGACTAGTAATGTTCAATGTTCATATTGATAACCATACGTGCTCAAAGCGGATTGGTAATTCCAAACTTATATTATTATAAGTCCAGATTTCTTCACTGATGTGATGTCAGTGATGTCCAAGATAAACTTAGAAGGCCATATTATAAAACAAAGTCTTTGCTTAAACTAGGCTATAACCATCGAGTCAATTTTTATATTTCATACTTTGTCTCTATCGAAATAAAGTTCGGAATTCAAAAACTGGTTCAATGATTTAAACCTAGTTTAAACATAGGCTTTTCATAATAAGGCCTAGAAAAGTACATTTTGAATTGAAAGTGGTACTTGTCCGGTATTAATAAAGCCACAATCGAGGCGGGCTCCTTAACCACTGGGCCATCACGACATTACAAATAACTACAAAAATCTTAGCAGTTGTCACATCTGTAATAAAAATACATCAACCTTAATACTTACCTCTTCAAAACGAATACAAATAAACTCCATTCAAAAGTCTTCAAAAATATCTCGAATAAAATTGGCACAATATTTAAGACGCGCCTCTGTGAATTGGCATAATATCGCCGACACCTGAGCCCTCTCTGAATGAGGCACCCTTGTGACTTGCGAGGATCCTATCAATTAGGAGATCTTTCTGAATGAGAGGAGATTACAGAGGGAGGGCGGCGAGTTCACGCGATACTGTAATGGCTTTATTGAAACATCTCGAGATTTAACAGGTTATAAAAGATGCTCGATTGCTATGCATTCTAGTTTTACAGACTGCATTGATGTAACCTTTGGAATTACTCGAAGAATGATTTAGTTTTCTTTATGATCCGTAACCTAGCTTGATGATACTCTTCATTTGCAACCAACCCTCATAGTCATTGATATTTATGCTTGTAAGTTATATGAATATTGTAGTTTTTATACATGTGTAAATATTTATGTTGAAGTTATAATATACATAGTTTCTACTAGCTTTCTGCTCGCTACTAGGTTCATCCGCGTCTTATTTTTCACTTTGGTTACTGCTCCACTCCCGTGGGTCGTAGCGTGATGTTACTGTAGCCTAGCCCTATAGTATACTATTATTCCTTATGAAACTGACATACATACACAAGATTCAGAGATTAGCTCAATAAAACAAACAAAAGAAACTCATTAGCTTAATTATATTATTATAGATTTGTAATTTAGTATAGGTAGGTATAATCTATTCAATAATTTCCATTTCTAATAATCTTAATTTTGAATACCTACTACCTAAGCATATACTTGTACAAAAGCAATAAAGGTGTATTGAGAATTAAAGTTTCTAGAATCAAAATATTCACCAATTACATTTCATTTCTAATCTAGAACCCAACTATCTACAAACATCCTAACAGGAAAATTACTATTCAAAAGCAGTCGTTATTTGACAACAAACTATCTATTTCAACAAAAAACAACTCACTTAGTTACTCGATTACATTACACAAAGAAACGCAAAGATTTAAAAAGATAGCAAAATAAACAATGTGCAATGTGCCGTGCAGTCCGCCGTTATCTATTGTGTATCTTTGTGTGCAAAGAGGGATAGTGTCCGCTTTCACCCCTCACTGACCCTCAAAGGAGTGTTGACTGAGACGGACACAGCCTCTTGAGCTCGAGATAACCGCAGATAATATGACATAAAGAAACGTTTAAGATGTAATTATAGGTGAACTAAGTAATCGCTGAAACACGAGAGAACTTGACATAACTGCTCGGAAAGAACATATTATTTTCAAATCGAAAACATGATCCGTATTATCATAGCGTTAAAAATATAAAATAAACAACAGTTTGCCCACGACTTCATCCGCGTAAATGCGCGGATGCAGACAAAGTCGCGTGTTAAAAAACAGTTTTCCTATGTCCTATCATGGGATTTAAGCTTAGTCTGTAACACACATCAAAATTGATTCGGTAATTTAACGGTGAAAACGTAACAAACAAACAAACAAATAAAAAAACAAACTCAGTTTTGCATTTATGATAAGATTACCAGTCAGTCACCCAATCAGAAATGAAAATGGCATTCGACTTTACAAATTGCAGCATAGGTAAAAAAAAAAAAGATTTCAAGTTCAAACTAACCAGTAGGTATATTGAAGAAAACTTTACGTAACTTACAATTCAGTTTAAATACGCATATACCTAATTAATCTTTAACTCTAATACCCTGACACAAAATCCATTTTTGCACTATCTATATCCTCTCTATCTTCATCCCTTTCTTTGCAACCACGACATCTCCTAATTGGGTTGCCAACTGGCCACCCACGATGAAAGCTTTAATTACTTCGTCACCATGTCGCAGCATCAACTGTCATCGAGTCTATAAAAGTTTGCTGATATCCCTTCGAAATGTGGCCCTGTCCCATTGTGAAGGCTTTGTCGGCATGGGGACACTTGCCATCTCGTTTGGAGATGAGTGATATCTTTATTTTGAGCTTTGAGATAACATAACTGTGGTTAAGCAACATAACTTGAAGTATGTGATGATTATTTTTAAGAACAATTTTATTTTTTAAAAGCTTTTATTTAACTTCACCTGTATGTATGTAACTTTGTATGTATGTCCTGGAATTTTTAATTGTGTATTTTATAGGAAAACTTAGTTAAGTATAACGTATAAGTTTTTCCTAAAAGCTACGGTTTAGGTACTAGATCTAGCTGCAGTTACAAAAACCTACCTGTATGTATGTTATAGTATTATGTTCATTCATTGTTTTCACATAAAAGCAACAAGAATATTGTAACCAGGATTTTGTAAAAACCTAATTGAAAAGAGTGTCCGTGGAGTTTCTTGCTCGTTCTTTTCCATTGAGGCCTACCTCCGTTTTGAAACGAGCAACTAGCTTAATGTTTCTAACTAACTGATCGACTCCTTGACAATTCAAAAGTACTTGAAAATGGTCTGATTGAAATATTTATTTCAACTTTGTCTTTGACCTATTTGTCTAAAAACGAACTCTTTATTTTTCGTGTCTAGTATTTTTTATAGATCTTTTACTAAGCATATTCTATTCTACTTTCCATAATGTTCAGTTATCATCAAGCGTATCAACACCATTCGGCAACAGCTCCTGTGTAAGCCCATCATCATTAGTTCCGTCATCCACACAAGCTCCACCAACACTGCTACCGGCGTGAACTGTGACATTCCCCCGGCTTCCCTCGCCGGCGGCTCGACTCATCTCTAATATTTATTAATCGTAGACTCGTGAAGAATGCGACAGTCCCACCCAGAGCTGCCGTAATAGATAATGAAGTTCCGGAAGTATTGAACTAAGGAGGTCCCGAATTAATGGTAATTTGGAAAGCCGAAAACAAATGAGCATCAATACTTTAGAATTACTTTTAGCAGATGTAGAAATGCCGCGGTTTTTTGAACGGAAATTAATGTGATATTTGTGAAAAGCTGTTGTGATTCGTTTACTAAAATATGAACAACCAATCGCGAGTAGCATACACTCTTGAGAATTAGTCATATTAATTTTAACTCATTATTGACATTAAAAAAAAATATGATTTTACAGTCTATTTAACTTCTATATAAATAAAAAAATGCTAAATGCTTATAGCGCAAAACTCGTGATTGGCTGGACCGATTTGGCTGATTATTTTTTGTTGTAAAGATTCATAATTTCCCGGACAAGATTGATTTAAAGAAAAGTTTTGGAATATTAACCGAAAACGCCAGAAATTCTCACTCGTACGATGCCGGGCGGTTCGCAGTAACTAATAAAAACAGAAAACATAATACTTTTTTATTTTGAAGCTAACAAAATCATGGACACATTCCTAAAACTTTACCAAGAAATTAACGAAAATTTGCAAATTCCCATCGACTTACAACTTCTGTCTTCGCCGCCCACCGCGGGGCGACAATACCCCACATTCTTGACACGTAGCCCTCATAGTTGCCACTCCGCTAATGAGTCGGTGAACGCTCCGCCAGCTCGGAGGTATTGCGCCCAATTTGTTCCTCCTTACTGGAGGACCATCTGACACTGATATTATTTAGTGAAAAGGTCTGGTGAAGTTTCTGCTAGTGATTAACTTGGTAGGTTTCTAAGTGCAGTTTTGAAGCAGCTGTGTTACTTTGTTTGAAGGTATTGTGGAAATGTTGCTCTGCGGTTTCAGATGTGGGTTGATGGCACTATAGTATAACTTTGAAATACTGCAGCAAAAGCGAAGCGGTAAGTTATGAAATATTAACAAATAGCTCCATTTTTTTACCGATTCAAAAAAGAAGGATTATTTGTTTTTTTTTTTTTTTTGATGTATGTCATTTTTTAGCTGCGATTTCGATTCGATTCCCGCACGTAACAAATATTTGTATGGCCTACTGATGGTTGTTTCGGGTCTTGTTGTTTATGTGTGTGAGTTTATATGATTGCAAACGCACCCACAGTACAGGAGAAATACTTTGTGTGACGTATTAAAAAAATAAGAAAAAGAAAATAACATAACATCACGCTTGTAATCCCCTAAGGGTTAGGCAGAGGTGTACCCATTAGTACACCCACATTTCGCCAGTTATGTTTTTAGTCCCATGTAATAGGGGGCGAGCCTATTGCCATCAACCGGGCACAAATCCAGACTCCGAGGCTGCTATTGAGAAATTCCTGATGGAAAAACCCAATAACACTTTGCCCGACCTGGGAATCGAACCCAAGACCTCATGCACAGCAGTCGCGCTTGCGACCACTAGACCAACGAGGCAGTCAAGTAAGAAAAAGAAATAAAAGTTAAACTAAATATTGTTTTGTTACAACAACTTAGCAATAACTTATTACGAATAAGGTAAGCATTATGTCAAATCTAATCTATCAAAATACCACAAATACTGACAGTATCACAAATATAAATTATCGCTTCCGAAAATTGATATAGTTGGCTATTTCTGGGTATCTTTCATACCCAAAAATAGCTAGCCGTATCGCTCTACACAAAGACAATCAACATTCCTGTCATGCGGTAGGTGGGGACAGGATCGTTTGCTCGATGCGCGTGCGCAGTTCGCGGCTAATTAGTAATTAGTGCGCGCGCCATGGAGCCACTTACGAGGAGAAAGTGTTTGTGAAGATATGATTGGAATGGTATACGGTAAATGATGATAGGTTTGAAGAAGTTATGGGAAATATAGATCAAAGGGCTTTACTGGATTGATTCAGCAATTACAGAGAAGTCACGCGCACACGATAGTTAAACATTATCATTACGATGGAAGTCATGATCTGTCAACTGAAAGCTGATAATTATTGCTTATATACTATAAAGTGCCTTAGCGATTGGCTGCTGCGCTGCGTATCGTGGGTTCGATTCCCGTATGTTACAAATATTTGCATGGTCTACAGGAACTTCATTCAGGTCTGTCTGATTGTTACATTACAGGAGAAAAGTCGAGGGAGAGGCAAAAAAAAATCTTCACGCATTATTATACTAACTAAACAACCATTATTTCCCTGCTCATCTCATAACACACCCCAAACAAGATACTAAACGCCACTAAAAATATCGTAACAAAGTCAAGATCGGAACAAACGACATCCCCACTTCCCCCACATCCAGCAACATCAAAAACATGTGTATGACAAATATACCAAATAGTAGAGACACGTGTTAATATTTTCATGTCATTTGTCAGCACCACTTTGATCCTGGGACCTCCCGCGCCGCCTGGAGGGAAATATTTGGAGCCATTTATCCTCTGATCACTCTCCGTGCTAATGAGGGTAGATCATCATTAGACGTTGTATATCATGTTAATTATTTCGTGATTGGTTTGACAGATCTGTTAAATTAGTGCTGGATGATCTGCTGTTATTAAGTAGGCAGGTGTTCTTATATTTGAAGGTCTCTTTTGAAGTCGTTTTAGGACTTGTGACTGAGTTTATAGCTGTTTAGGGTGATTTTCTAATGGGCATTACAACATAATATCACGCCTGTAATCCCCGAAGGGTTAGGCAGAGGTGTACCCATTAGTACACCCACATTTCGCCAGTTACGTTTTTAGTCCCATGTAATAGGGGCGAGCCTATTGCCATCAACCGGGCACAAATCCAGACTCCGACGCTGCTACTGAGAAATTCCTGATGGAAAAACCCAATAACACGTTGCCCGACCTGGGAATCTAACCCAAGACCTCATGCACAGCAGTCGCGCTTGCGACCACTAGCCCAACGAGGCAGGACATTACAATATTTATAATATAACGACACTTTCCGCCTGGAAGTCAATGATAAACACAAAGGACAGGGCCGAATTAAGGGATAATTCGGTCTTGTCGCAAAATTCGTTCTGAGCTGTTCTTCTACCTGCAAACCTGACGAATATTTTTATATTCATAGGGCAAATAGTTTGCGCGATTGTAGATTTTTAGACAGTAACGAAATACTTTAAATATATTAACCAAACAAGTAAGATTGAAAATAAAATTTTAGCAATGATGATTACTAACTGGTTACCTAAACCAGCATCATTTCCAAAAAAAATCTGCAAACACAGTACCTGTGGTAAACGGCAAATGGTGCACAAGACCAATTAACAGAACTATCTAACCATCTCATGATTTACAGCCACACTTGTGAGTGGCGGTGCCACTCGAGCACCACCCAGGTCGTCGAGTGGCGGCAGATAACGTGGTCGGACCGTTTTGCTAAGTGTCGCCTGGTTTAGACGCACGTTTTGACCTTTGGGGTTCCATTTAGTAAATATTAAAGCTTTTTTAATTATCGTTATTCAATGGTGCAATCAGTGGTGCTTGGCAATCTGGGTTTTTCCCAGTTGTATACCTAATACACCCCTTTGTGCCTATTGGCCTAGTACTGTTTTGTCTCCTGTTTGTTTAGAGGGAAGTGGAAATTATGTTTTCACCACAATTTTTTTCTTATTATTTGAGTTGCGAGCTCCATGACAGTTGAATCGTGTTTCTGAAACTTGTCGAGCTTCATTACTTCTGCGCAATTCTAATTATAAAAAATGTTCTATTGGTTCAATAAAAGTTATAACAATGTTTACCACTTAAAGTAGTTAAAAATCTGTGCTATAAGTAAACAGTAAGCAATAAATAATGATTCAGATCTGCTTACATTGTAATTATTTTATAAAAATTGTTTCTTCATATAGATATATCCATAGAATAAACAGCTCATAGAAAGTGCTGTTCTTCTATTAAAATTGTAACTACCTATATACATAGTATTTTACACCAACGGAACCTATTTGTGAATGTATCTTAAATTTTTTCCGTCATAGGTGCTCGCGTGGGTGGCGTCCCATTTTTTAACCATCGCCGATTTTTACCAAAACACGGCGCCAATCATCGCCCCATGTTTATCCTTTATCGATGGCGGTTAATTCGTGTTTTTACCTCAAATTGATGAGTCTATTTTTTGATGGGTATGCGAGATTTGCGTAAGATGGTAGCCGAGGGGTAAAACGGCTGAAGTGTACCCCTATCCTTATACCAGGATTGAAAAACTGAGGCACCTTCAGAATTTTTTTATTGTCAGTTAGTTTAATTCGTTGTTTATTAGTTTCAATAGCTAGTTAGTTTTCTCAGTAGCAGCCTCGTAGCCTAGATTTGTGCCCGGTTGATGGCAATAGGCTCGCCACCAACATAGGACATAAACATAACTGGCGAAATGTGTGTGTACTAATGTGTACGCCTAACCCTTCGGGGATTATAGGCGTGATGTAATGTGTTATTAGTTTAATTTCTGTCTGTGGAAATATGATCTCTACTTCAAAAGCTTAAGTAAAAAACTTCAAACCAAGAAGTTGCAATACGAACAATGCAACATCTACAATTACCGTATTACCATTACCAGTCTTGTAACTCAATAACAAAATTGAAAACATTTCTTGAACAATGCTAATGTTAAAGTTAACACACTCCATTGCACCTTTATCACAAACAAGATGCATTATAACAAAGTTATAAACAAACTAAAAACTAATCGGCATTTTTTGTGTCGGCGTCTCAAACACTCACTTTGTCGATTGCCGGTATTTTGAAAGCACCAAGTGCTTGGATGGAGATGAACAAAATCTGCTGTTTTACTAAAAGATTACGTGAATCCGCTCCGGGGTGGGCCGCGATGGACGATTTACTAAAATAACAGTGTTATACAATGTAATGTGTTACGGTACTTGGAGGTAATTGAATACAGTACCGTTGGCAGATTTGATGATAGTTTTGGCAAAAGTTTGAGACCTTTGCCGTTATAGTTTTTTGGAATAAATCAAAGCGTTTACTTCAATTAGACCATTTACAGGCACTTTTGAATCGTCAAAGTGTCAGTCAGTTAGTGAGAAAGTTGAAGCTAGTTGATCGTTTCAAAAGGTAGGTAGGTGAGAATATATTCTATGGGGAAGCGAGCACCCTTTTCAATTAGAGTTTTACAAAATCCTACAATAATATTCTTGTCGCTTCTATATGTAAAGAGAACGAAACTGAATGTAAAAAATATTTTATAAATATCAAAGATGTAGTACGGATATTATGCCATATCTTTTAACAATTTTTTTAATCAAAGTATTTTTGTTGTACCTAAGTACGTCATAAAGAGTTGACAAGGAATACCTACAATATGTAAACAAGTGACATTTGTATTTATTTCGTCATTATCAAGGTATACTTCACCCCGAGTATTTCTAGGAAATAGGCTATGATCAATTTGCGGACACAAATTCAATAAGCGCGTTAATACCTTCCCCGTGCAGCATGCACCCCATAGTCCACAGCTCCATAGCCCCATATGTGCAGATGTTTATTGACACCGCCCTATATAAAATGAGCACAACTCTCCCCAGTGTTGTAACAATATTATCTACAAATATTAGGCACGATTGTGTTCAATAGGGGATTCTTTTATTCGACCCACTGTGCGGTTAACTACCAACTTAACATTTACAATTTGCCACACGATTTTGAAGCCTGTTCTTTAAACAATAAAGTTCATAAAAAACAGTAGATTTAAGATAAGTTTGTGTTAAATATGGTGACGTTTAAAACAGCGTGATCGTGTTTACAATTCACAGGACATGTGGGAACAAGGTTTTACAAATCATTTGAGATTTATGTTGCTGTTATACCAAGTGTCAATTATATGTTAGGGTTTTTCAAGATATATTTTAGTTGTGCTATTTTTGGGATAAAGTCGGAAGTTAGTATAAAATAAGTAAATAATTTTTCAGTCTACCTCGACTGCCTCGACTGACTGATGACTGTCGCAAGCGCGACTGCTGTGCATGAGGTCTTGGGTTCGATTCCCAGGTCGGGCAAAGTGTTATTGGGTTTTTCCATCACGAATTTCTCAGTAGTAGCCTCGAAGTCTGGATTTGTGCCCGATTGATGGCAATAGGCTCGCCCCCTATTACATGGGACCAAAAACATAACTGGCGAAATGTGGGTGAACTAATGGGTACACCTCTGCTTAACCCTTCGGGGATTACAGGCGTGATGTTATGTTATGTTATAATTTTTCAGTCTTTAATTTTATTGAATAAAGCCGGAAACTTTTTATGCTCTTCAATTTCTCCAACAGCCACTAATAATAAATAATATTATAACGTTGCAACTTGAGCTTTTTCAAGTAGCCTTTTCACTGCGTGTTTTTTGTACTGTTACATTTATAATTATAAATAGACACTCAGGTAGAAATGCGGGCTTCTTTAATAGTTATCTAAAAAAGTTGCATCTTTTTAACAATATTTCTTTAGAAAACTTCCCATATTTAATACCAACATCGTCTAACCTATTCTTTACGATTCACATAAACCAAGTCCACACTCGACTGAGTTTTGAAAAAGGCTTCAAACGTGCGTGTACGCAGGCCGCACAGTGTGCCGAGCGGTGCCGCGTCTGGACAAAAACGCGCCGCTAATGACTCGAGCGAATATCGACAATTTGCTACGTGCGATTGAACAACATCAATGCGATTTGTACACCCCATATTCAATTCAGGCTGGCCGAAAAAGGTGCTTGAAAAATCAATTTTAGGTAATAGATTTTAGGATTGAATTTTGAGTAACGATGGTGTTGAGAGAAAATAGAGACACAAGCGTCACACATCGAGGGCGAACGCCATAAAATATTATCATTTATCACATAGATGTGTTTATTATTGCATAGCGGTTACTGCGGTAAACGTTGGCGTTACCATTATTAATAATCAACGGTTGACATCTGCGTTGCTCTTATTGTTTGCATGTCATAAATCTTACGAGAAAAAAATGGGCATGTGCTTTTTCGAGATGAAAGTACGTGATTCAGGTACTCTTTTAACTTTGCCGGGCTATGTAGAAGGAAGAATAGACTGAAGAGGAGAAACATCTGCTTCTTAAGACTGAGATGCAAAAGGCGAAATTTATCAGTATCAACAAAGACACATAACATCACGCCTGTAATCCCCGAAGGGTTAGGCAGAGGTGTACCCATTAGTACACCCACATTTCGCCAGTTATGTTTTTAGTCCCATGTAATAGGGGGCGAGCCTATTGCCATCAACCGGGCACAAATCCAGACTCCGAGGCTGCTACTGAGAAATTCCTAATGGAAAACCCCAATAACACTTTGCCCGACCTGGGAATCGAACCCAAGACCTCATGCACAGCAGTCGCGCTTGCGACCACTAGACCAACGAGGCAGTCAAAGTACCAACAAAGACAACAAATCAGTTCTATATATATTTTTTTAAACATACATACTTTGATATTGGATTGCCATACAATGTCCATTTGAATTCAAATTTCCAGCTCATTAGAACACCGGGAAGTGAGTCAAAGTTAAATTGTAAGATTTGATTAAGTTCTTATAGCCGCTTTCCGGCTCCATCATCAGACCAGCGTTGTGACATCATTATATTACATTGTCATGCAATTTGCATTTGTATGCAAAATTTCAGTTCAATTGAGCAGCGGGAAGTGGCTTGAATTTAACTTTAAAGTTTTGATTAGCCACTGACACCGGGACAAGTGAAAGTAAATAAAAAAAATAAAAATGGTGCAAGTATTAAGACTGTATACATACATAGTATAGCAATTGCCATACGTGATCGAATAATTATCACCAATGGAGAAATGCAGAATAATATTACCTGCTCCGTGATGTATATAGGAAGTGAATTACACATTCAGTTACATTAGAAAGTGTTACCCCGGAATTCTTAAATGACACTTAACTATAAGAAGTTCTTAAAATATCTCTGTCACTACAATACAGCTTAAAGTGACAGAGATAGCATTAGACTTAAAAGAAACTTAAAATCGAGTAGCGTTTGACCAGCTTAACTCATTTTTGATAACACAGACCTTCTGATTGTTTTATGTAAAAATACATGCCTAACTTCTTCATCTATTCAAATCCATAAGATAGCAAGCGTCACAATTCAACGCGTCTACGAACATATTCAACCAGTCAATCTATCAAAGTCAACAAATAAGTTTGACAAACACATTTAATCTAATGTTTGTACAATCAGACTGCGTATGCACAGCTTTCGCGAAATGGCTGGCTAATGTTGCGAAACATTCGTTCAAACAGGGGTCCGCTGTTTATCGTTATTATTAAGTTGTAAGGGATTTAAATGTGACTTCCGCACATTCATCACGCGTGTAAAGCCGACTCGGTCGCTCCGAGCGTGCCGAATCTATTCAAACCGCACATTGCGCTTTTTTGTCCACCATCACCTCGACCGTCCCACTGTCCATGATGGTTTTATTGCGGGTGCATTTCACAAATTATTGGCCTCTTATTCTCTAGTGACGAAGTTATACGGCCGCTGTAAAACAATAAATAATTCAATTGTTTACAGTTTTCGTGGTTTTGGTGTTTTGTTGGGACCCCATGTGAAGCGTTAGTCACACTGTGCGACCATGCGGTTGTAAACCAATGATGGTGTATTAAATGTCATTGAAATTTTGGTTTGGATGCGATGACGAGACCATGGTCATCTGTGGTAATGAGAGTTTCTATTGAAACAAATGAAAAGAGTTCGTTGTGTGCCGAGTGCGACTCCGCGGTGCACAGTGGGGCGTTTGTGGCGTGATCAGTGGCTAAAGAAATTTGGTAAAAGCTCATTATTGGCGTAACTTTGCGGCTGTAATCGCATTTTTATTTTTTATGCGTGGAGCAGACAAAAGATCTTGACCACTAATGTCACATTATTATTAAACAATACAGCTATAATGTGTGGGGTTTTGAAAGGAATTCTGGTGCTTAAATCAATTTTAAGCTTGAACCAGGGTAACAAGTTGAAAAAAAAACTTACTGATAATATTATATAAGTTCTACTTTTATTTGATAGTCTGAAGCACTTTTTTATATTATTATGACACTACCTTAATGAGCATGTCTTTAATCTATTGGACACAAATAAAAACCTTTATTATCAATATCTTAAGCAAATCAATAAAAATGCTGTACTAAAATACTAAAAAATATATTATAAGCCCGCATAAAATCTACACACTGTTGCAAATCCCAAAGAGTGTAGAAAAAATCTTTTTGTTTACTGTCATCGCTACTGCTTTAAAACAAAATGATTTGCAGAATTTTTGTTATAAGATGTTGACAAATGATGAAATCTCTGGAGGTTTAAACAACTTGTGATAATCCCTGAGGAGAACAGCTAATGTTTACTTCATTAGTTAGCGTTTTACAAATGGCTTCTGTGGTTTTTAAGCAGTTGGTTTAAATAATAAAAAAAAACGTATTTTTCTAGCTAAACACATTTAACCTAGCCAACTGTTTTACGTGAACAACGAGGCAATTGTTTTTTTTTTGCGGAAACGTAGTAACGGTACAAAATTCGTTTAAAAAAAGATCTTTTTAATATAATTTTGGTGATGATAAACTAAGTAGGTACATATTTTTGGATTTTTTTACTACAAAAATATAAATATGTTCAATGCAGTATGTATTTTGATATATTTATTTTACTATTTAAAAAAAGAAGAAAGGAATTAATACCTACAAGAAACTATGTGTAAGTAGGTAGTACGGTCATAGTTTACATTTTTATTATCATCCAAACTTCCCTCCTAATCCTGAAATTAGTACCTATTTACGGACCGTAACAGACATCAAAACTAATATAACCATCAACAATAATAATCTATTCAAAGGCCAGAGATTTCTTTAAGTTAAATCAAAAAAAAAAAAAAAAAAAAAAAAAAAAAAAAAAAAAAAAAATCATTAGAGTCAACAGGAGACTGGCGGCTTGCACAAAACCGACGGATCACTTACCGACACTTTAATGCCTTTGTCATAAACACGCATCCACTGAATACGTCAAACGGCGACCAATCACCAAACGATGCAAGTCCACAAAAAGTTAGAATCAAAAATAATCTTCGTCCAACGCTAATAAGATCGATTTCGTATGTTAAGATTCTAAAAAGTCGGTCTCCTTTTTGCTAAAGGGATAAATGAGATGTCGGTACCACACTGAGCAAAGCGGCCGACGCAAAAAATATCACAAAGGCACAAAGTTTTGGACACAAAGCGACATAGGGAAATAAATTATTTCATCTGTTCAGACCTTTCACGATAATATTGGCAAATGTTTCCATTCGGGACGGGCCACGCCCTTGCTTGAATCCAACAGGAAAAAAAAATTTGACGCCTCAATTATGTCAACGTAAAATAAACTCTAATACATTGCTCTTGAAACGGAATTAGTTTCCAAAGAAAGTGGACAGTGGTCCGCGGTGCGTCACAAAGTAGACAAAGTCAACATCTCTTTTACAATTTTTTTCAATAACGCCAACATATATTTTGACTGTGATGTTTTTATTATTTTTGTTCGTGATGCCGTTCAGCGTGCATGGCTAACTATCGGCGGAGTTTTTCTTAAAGGCGGCGTCTGCGCATGCCTAATGTATAGCCGTCGCAGTGGCCGGTGCATGTGATATCGGTTCCTAGAACTGCCGACAAAGTCACAAGTAATTATATAATGGTTGCAATGTTGACTTTTTGGAGTATTTTGGCTTCCGTTCATGGGGTTTCCCATTAATCAATGATAAAACGGGACATTTGGACAATGCATTTGTGTAAAGTCGCCATGTGCATTAGTAGCAGTTAAGATAAGGACTTCTAAAACAACAGAAGCTTTTAAGCACAACAATTATACTAGATTGATTTAAAGTATTTGCAATGCAGTGAGTCGCTTTGCTCTTTCCGTAGTTTGTAGCACTCTTGAACCAATAGCTTCAGGCTGGTCACGTACGAATTACGGAACTACTGATATCCAGTAGTTGTACTTGTTCTGAGCAAATATGCACAGAACAAGTTTGCATCCGCATATCCATTGATCTTCTATTAGAAAAGTAAAACGCAAAGATAAAGCAGCATTCAGAATTGTTACAAACAACAATCACTATTAAATACCCAGTTTCGCGCAAAGCTTTTGACAACAAACAGTAACAGTTACCACTCCTGGCAGAAGCTCACACCTTTCATCCATCAATCAATAATCAAAGCCTGTCACACACAATGCTTGTTCCACGAACGTTTGAATACTTTCGGGGTCCCGGAAACAGAGCAATGCACCCCAAAGCACCAGCAGTGCCCCGAAAAGCCGAAAGGACCAAAACTACCAATGTCTTGCACAATGTCCAGAGCTCGTTATGAGAGCAAGCAGGGGGCAACGTAAATCACGGAGACAGACCTTTTTTCTGATTTTGTTTTCGCATCTGCATACTCAAATTGGAATTATAATGTGTGTATAAATAGGCCGGTAGTTTGCTGCGGGCGTGGTTAGAACTGGTGCATGTTGAGTTATGGGGCTAGTGGCTAGTGGCTGGTGGAGCGCGCTGATGTATGGGACGCTGTATGCAAATCGAGGCTAATTAGTAATGAGGTGCGAATAACTCGTCTGAAGAGAGATTCTATGTGGAACATTCCGGTTAGAAAACACTTAGAAGTGAAAGACTACACAAACGCAAATGAAATATGATTTGTACATAACATACCAACACGCCTGTAATCCCCGAAGGGTAAGGCAGAGGTGTACTTATTAGTACACCCACATTTCGCCAGTTATGTTTATGATTTGTAAACGCAAGTTAATGACAAAAGTCTATTAAGTTACGAATAAATGATAATTTAATTTAATTTTGTGGAAACATTAAAAGAAAACACTTAGTCTTTTGTCACTTCTGTAACAGATATTTTATGCCTGTAAGTTACTTAATGTTTCATTGAACAGGACTTCGATCGATGGCTTACTAAACAATTTTATTGGAACATAAAAATAAACAATAAAAATGCATTAAATCGTGTTCTATAGGCAGTGCTTTTGTGCACAGGAGCTTGAAATTTTTTAATCTCATTATTTCTAAAAGTTTCCTAGACAATGAAATCTTAAAGCTCCGATTTCTCTTATTACAATACCCACCCACTGGCAGCATCAGCTACCATACAGTGTACAAAAGCTACTGATCACGGCACACGGTGCACTAACGTGCTCCACGCCAATTATGCATTCAATGTGTCAAAGAAGAGTCGTAAACGTCGCACAATGGGGCGGAACAAAAACTGTAATGCTGATTAGTTGCATGAAATTCATTAAGTTAGACACCCAAGTAGCGGTGGCATGACTAACTGAGAATGTGTTGCTGATTCCGAAATGAATTATGTCTAGTTTTACGGAGATCGTGTTAAGTTTCTAAATGAGGGAAAACTTTGAAAAAAAGTTCCGATACGACAAGTTTTTGTATTTAACGTGTTAAGCTCTTTGATTAGTGCTAATCAGTTTATGCAACCACGTTAATCGTAGTGATAAAAGAAAATCGAGCATCTGGCATAGTTTAGTTCTACCAAAAAGAACCAACCCACATTAATATTAATTTCTCTCTCATAACATTTTTTTTATATTTAAAATTTGTTATTTTAAATCTATTCTAAGTACCTATTTCTTTTGTATCTACATTGACCCGTTTTTACTCGATGATAGACAGTAAATTAGTTTCATGATATTAATTGAATTACAGAACTAAAAACAATTGTAGTTGATTTTGACCCTTGTTAAATAGCCTACGAAAGATCTCATTTTCCCGTAATCTTCTCATCGGGGATCTACGTACTGTGAGCAAGTGCGTCCAAAGTCACTTTAAAAAAAAGATTTTTCAGCTAAAACCACGTTTCTTATGAAAATAGAAAAACCTGTTTCTAATTTTAATTGGATAAAACATTGCAGGCACCTTAAAATAACTGATATCCCATCAAAGTTATGAAATAATTAAAATCAAATCCAATCTCAACACACTAAAAACTTTACAAAAAACAAAGAAAAATAACAACAATTAAAACAAATCAGCGCCATCTTTCGTTTAAACAAAAGCACACAGTGTTATAAAGGAACTGTCGCTGGACAAAAAAATATCGTCAGTAATAAATCAACGGCATTTGCTTCGGATCATTGAGTGCAGCGGTCGCTCCTGTGTGCTGCATGGCGAATTGATGGCGTTGTCTACGGAGACGCGGGCGGTCCCGGTGGAAACAAGTAGATGATGAAGAATATTGCGAAGATGTGTTGATAGCTGTATTTGCTATTTTATTATCTATACACTAGCTGTCTAGTGATCGCTAAGCGTGACTGCTGAGCATTAGGTCTTGGGTTCAATTCCCAGATCGGGCAAAGTGTTATTTTGTTTTTCAGGAATTTCTCCATAGCAGCCTTGGAGCCTGAATTTGTGCCCGTTTGATGGCAATAGGCTCGCCCCCTATTACATGGGGCTTAAACATAACTGACGATTCACAAGTCTAGTCAGAATACGCCTTGCATACCCAAATCCCCTCCTCAAAAGGTAGGTAGTTATAAATATAAATGTTGTTCACTGACCACAACATCCACCTTAAATAAATTCGCTTATAAAAACATAATTAAAACGAAACACAATAATTAATTCGCTTCCAAACAGCACATTTACAATTAAAGACTCTCTACATCATTGTCTGAAATTAAAAAAGGGTCGTAAACAGTTATTACCTAAAACATCGGCTCCGATTACAGGTCGAATTGCCGTCGAGACGAGATATTTGCAATCTACACGGTCCGTAAATCTTGCAAGTAATGAACGTCGCCGCGTGTGATCGCTAACTTATATTTTGTCGCGCGATTTGTTGCTGCCAGACACGACATCGAACGAGTGTGAAATTACCTTTATTCCGTTTTACTGTTAGCGGAAAATGCTACACGACTTTAAGTCGTATGTTCAATCCTGATAGAGTTGAATATGGATGTGGGAAATAAGGTTGTCAAATGAGTAATTGCCTTCAGATATTCTATTGGGTGTGAATTGATTTCGTTTTATGTTTTATTATAACGCATGTGATGTGTATATTTTTGTTGTTTCCAATTAATAATGTATTTAATTGGAAAATTATGCGCTCAATGTAAAAATGTTGCTACTGTTTGAACCAATTGTTAAACTGAGATGGAATTGTTTTATGAGTACATTTTATATAGACAACATAAGCTTTTACCCTGGCTGCTGCACTGCGTGTCGCGGGTTCGATTACCGCATGGAACAAATATTTTTATGGCGTAGGTACAGTAGTTATTCCACGTCTGGCTGTTTGTGTATACGATTTCATAGTACGTTTGTAATCGCATCGACGATACAAGAGAAATTCCTAGAGTTAAAGTCTAGTGTAGTATATTTTAAATCTTTATAATTAAACCTTGTCACAGCAAGGTTTATAAAAAAAACCTCTAGTGGTTATATTAATTATTATACCAAAAGTATGACAGTAGTAAAAGGTTACAAATATTTCCTTAAATAACTTAAAACCAAGTTCAGTCACTCCTAATTTGTGAACACAGTTAAAATAAATTAAAGCACATTACTATTTAAATAAAACACAAATAAAAAGGTCATAAAACACACAAAAACTTAGTGAAACATCGCCATGAATCACGTAAGTTTGTAATGAGTATGTGTCAAGAACAATCAGTGCGTCCGAACTACTCTCTGGCTCCATTCCTCCACATATTTGGTTGTAGACAACACCTAACCGTATTAACTTAGTATTGACATTCAAATCAGTAGCTCAGCTCATTTATTTTGAATTCCTAACGTGTTAGGGACAAAAGTAGAACAATATGGGTTGGAGCAACAGTAAGTATACTCAACAGTGGCGCCGTGGAAGCGCGCGCCATCTGTCAAAATTACCCGCCATATTTATTAGTCAGAGACAATGAGTGACGCGAGTCGCGACTGTATATGGAATCGTTTTTTATTTTTTTGTTATGAGAAAGTTTTGTTTGTCTATGGTAGCGCAGCGTATGATGTTATACTTATAGTCAAATAATGTGTAGCTATGAGAGTTTGACACATTGCGAGAAAATAAAGACTTAAAAACTCGGGTCGTAAGTACTTACCATCGGGGTGTATGATGGTAAGTACTTACACCCCGATGCTAAGTACTTACACCCCGATGGTAAGTACTTACACCCCGATGGTAAGTATTTACACCCCGATGGTAAGTACTTACACCCCGATGGTAAGTACTTACACCCCGATGGTAAGTACTTACACCCCGATGGTAAGTACTTACACCCCGATGGTAAGTACTTACACCCCGATGGTAAGTACTTATACCCCTATGGTAAGTACTTATACCCCTATGGTAAGTACTTACACCCCGATGGTAAGTACTTACACCCCGATGGTAAGTACTTACACCCCGATGGTAAGTACTTACGACCCGATGGTAAGTACTTACGACCCGATGGTAAGTACTTACACCCCGATGGTAAGTACTTACAGCCCGATGGTAAGTACTTACGACCCTATGGTAAGTACTTACACCCCGATAGTAAGTACTTACACCCCGATGGTAAGTACTTACACCCCGATGGTAAGTACTTATACCCCTATGGTAAGTACTTACACCCCGATGGTAAGTACTTACACCCCGATGGTAAGTACTTACGACCCGATGGTAAGTACTTACACCCCGATGGTAAGTACTTACACCCCGATGGTAAGTACTTACACCCCGATGGTAAGTACTTACACCCCGATGGTAAGTACTTACACCCCGATGGTAAGTACTTATACCCCGATGGTAAGTACTTACACCCCGATGGTAAGTACTTACGACCCGATGGTAAGTACTTACACCCCGATGGTAAGTACTTATACCCCTATGGTAAGTACTTACACCCCGATGGTAAGTACTTACACCCCGATGGTAAGTACTTACGACCCGATGGTAAGTACTTACACCCGGATGGTAAGTACTTACGACCGTATGGTAAGTACTTACACCCCGATGGAAAGTACTTATACCCCTATGGTAAGTACTTACACCCCGATGGTAAGTACTGACACCCCGATGGTAAGTACTTACGACCCGATGGTAAGTACTTACACCCCGATGGTAAGTACTTATACCCCTATGGTAAGTACTTACGGCCCGATGGTAAGTACTTACGACCCGATGGTAAGTACTTACACCCCGATGGTAAGTACTTACACCCCGATGGTAAGTACTTACGACCCGATGGTAAGTACTTACACCCCGATGGTAAGTACTTACACCCCGATGGTAAGTACTTACACCCCGATGGTAAGTACTTACGACCCGATGGTAAGTACTTACACCCCGATGGTAAGTACTTACACCCCGATGGTAAGTACTTACGACCCGATGGTAAGTACTTACACCCCGATGGTAAGTACTTACACCCCGATGGTAAGTACTTACACCCCGATGGTAAGTACTTACACCCCGATGGTAAGTACTTACACCCCGATGGTAAGTACTTACGACCCGATGGTAAGTACTTATACCCCGATGGTAAGTACTTACACCCCGATGGTAAGTACTTACACCCCGATGGCAAGTACTTACACCCCGATGGTAAGTACTTACACCCCGATGGTAAGTACTTACACCCCGATGGTAAGTACTTACACCCCGATGGTAAGTACTTACACCCCGATGGTAAGTACTTACACCCCGATGGTAAGTACTTACACCCCGATGGTAAGTACTTATACCCCGATGGTAAGTACTTACACTCCGATGGTAAGTACTTACGACCCGATGGTAAGTACTTACACCCCGATGGTAAGTACTTACGACCCTATGGTAAGTACTTACACCCCGATGGAAAGTACTTATACCCCTATGGTAAGTACTTACACCCCGATGGTAAGTACTGACACCCCGATGGTAAGTACTTACGACCCGATGGTAAGTACTTACACCCCGATGGTAAGTACTTATACCCCTATGGTAAGTACTTACACCCCGATGGTAAGTACTTACGACCCGATGGTAAGTACTTACACCCCGATGGTAAGTACTTACGACCCGATGGTAAGTACTTACACCCCGATGGTAAGTACTTACACCCCGATGGTAAGTACTTACACCCCGATGGTAAGTACTTACACCCCGATGGTAAGTACTTACGACCCGATGGTAAGTACTTACACCCCGATGGTAAGTACTTACACCCCGATGGTAAGTACTTACGACCCGATGGTAAGTACTTACACCCCGATGGTAAGTACTTATACCCCTATGGTAAGTACTTACACCCCGATGGTAAGTACTTACGACCCGATGGTAAGTACTTACACCCCGATGGTAAGTACTTACGACCCTATGGTAAGTACTTACACCCCGATGGTAAGTACTTATACCCCTATGGTAAGTACTTACACCCCGATGGTAAGTACTTACATCCCGATGATAAGTACTTACACCCCGATGGTAAGTACTTACGACCCGATGTTAAGTACTTACACCCCGATGGTAAGTACTTACGACCCTATGGTAAGTACTTACACCCCGATGGTAAGTACTTACACCCCGATGGTAAGTACTTACACCCCGATGGTAAGTACTTATACCCCTATGGTAAGTACTTACACCCCGATGGTAAGTACTTACACCCCGATGGTAAGTACTTACGACCCGATGGTAAGTACTTACACCCCGATGGTAAGTACTTACACCCCGATGGTAAGTACTTACATCCCGATGGTAAGTACTTACACCCCGATGGTAAGTACTTACACCCCGATGGTAAGTACTTACGACCCGATGGTAAGTACTTACAACCCGATGGTAAGTACTTACGACCCGATGGTAAGTACTTACACCCCGATGGTAAGTACTTATACCCCGATGGTAAGTACTTACACCCCGATGGTAAGTACTTACACCCCGATGGCAAGTACTTACACCCCGATGGTAAGTACTTACGACCCGATGGTAAGTACTTACACCCCGATGGTAAGTACTTACACCCCGATGGTAAGTACTTACACCCCGATGGCAAGTACTTACACCCCGATGGTAAGTACTTACACCCCGATGGTAAGTACTTATACCCCTATGGTAAGTACTTACGACCCGATGGTAAGTACTTACACCCCGATGGTAAGTACTTACACCCCGATGGTAAGTACTTACACCCCGATGGTAAGTACTTACACCCCGATGGTAAGTACTTACATCCCGATGGTAAGTACTTACACCCCGATGGTAAGTACTTACGACCCGATGGTAAGTACTTACAACCCGATGGTAAGTACTTACGACCCGATGGTAAGTACTTACACCCCGATGGTAAGTACTTATACCCCGATGGTAAGTACTTACACCCCGATGGTAAGTACTTACACCCCGATGGCAAGTACTTACACCCCGATGGTAAGTACTTACGACCCGATGGTAAGTACTTACACCCCGATGGTAAGTACTTACACCCCGATGGTAAGTACTTACACCCCGATGGTAAGTACTTACACCCCGATGGTAAGTACTTACACCCCGATGGTAAGTACTTACACCCCGAGGGTAAGTACTTACACCCCGATGGTAAGTACTTACACCCCGAGGGTAAGTACTTACACCCCGATGGTAAGTACTTACACCCCGATGGTAAGTACTTACACCCCGATGGTAAGTACTTACACCCCGATGGTAAGTACTTACACCCCGATGGTAAGTACTTACACCCCGATGGTAAGTACTTATACCCCGATAGACTAGACTTACAATAGGGGTATAAATACTTACCATCGGGGTGTAAGTACTTACCATCGGGGTGTAAGTACTTACCATCGGGTCGTAAGTACTTACCATCGGGTCGTAAGTACTTACCATCGGGGTGTAAGTACTTACCATCGGGGTGTAAGTATTTACCATCGGGTCGTAAGTACTTACCATCGGGGTGTAAGTACTTACCATCGGGGTGTAAGTACTTACCATCGGGTCGTAAGTACTTAGCATCGGGTCGTAAGTACTTACCATCGGGTCGTAAGTTCTTACCATAGGGGTATAAGTACATATCATCGGAGTATAAGTACTTACCATCGGGTCGTAAGTACTTACCATGGGGTAAGAACATTATAAGACCATAATTTAAATTGTTCTCATTACCTACTTGACTCACCTTTTATAAATACCGAGACATAATACTCCACTAACAGAGTAGAAACAATATTTTTCTCTTTCATAACAAGACTAGCGTGAAAATCAACCTACTTGTGACTAAGTTGGAACTGCACGAAAACAATGGCGGACACAGCAACAAATAACATGAAATATTTAACTAAATACATCAACATTAACAAATTGTAATAAGGTAGTTTACTTTTCACAAAACTCTCGTCTTTAGTCCGATAAAAATGTATGTCAAATATGTAGACTTCAGAATACGCTCCGGACAATTTTCTCACAGTCTAATGTTCCGATGTTCAAAACGAAAAATAATATATTATGTCATAGAGTATAAAGAGGGCTTGTCTTTTCCTTGTTTTGTTTTTAAACAGGTACACGTAGGTAGTTAGTGATATGCAAAATAATACTTAACCCAAATGCTTTTGTTTTAGGGTGGTTAAATGAACTATGAAATACTCATTATTTCCTAATCCAAAAAAAATACTAACTAATGTGAAAACAGTAGTTTAAGAATCGTAAATGAGGGATTCTTTACCTCGATATGGAAACTTTGTCTCAGAACGGTAAAAAGTAAAAAGTTTGTTTCCGCCTCTAGAATGACAATCAACGTTCTTGTCTTAGAAAATGTTTATTGGTTTGAATTGTAACTTACTGTTTTTTTCATAAAATGAGAAAAAATCAAATGTTTTTCAAATTTTAACACTTTTATTCTATAGGGGTAAAGAAATTCATATATTTACCCAGTATTCAATATTTTGTAAAATAGGTGCTTCCGGCACCAACTTTTGACCAATAGCGGAAAATTCTAAGGACTAGTTTACATGGCCCATTGGCAAAAGTAAAAAATAGTACCTACCTATTTAAAAAAACCTAAGTATAACTTAACAGGTTATGACAACCAACTGCCCCACGCCGTTATCTGTGCGGCTACCATGAATATCTCTCCATCGACACTAATACATAATCCATGGTAGACCCGTGGGCCCATGGCCCATCACTCCAGCGACATCTATCCGTCATACCGATAACCATCAGCCGTCGATTCATCATAAAATAACATTTTGGGGTAACCAACTTCATATTACGTGCCGAAAAACATTTTTCATTCGACTTTGAACTTTATTCCGTCTTTATAAGATAGTGATGGAATTGGTGAGATGATGTTGAAACTGGTACTGATTGAACTTGACAAGCGTATGAAATAGTTAGTATTTGGTAGTTAATTTCGTTAAATTACATTAGTCGATGACTTTGTAGATATTCAATATGGTGGCTTCACATTCTGTAACACTAGGTTGTTTTATTGATACTTCAAGCTGTTTTCAGATGAACCTGCAAAACGAAAAAACAGCAGTAGCTAAGCATGTGGCTGCTGTGCTGCGTGTCACAAGTTCGATGCCTACGGATCAAATGTTTTTAAGGCCTTCAATTAGCTTTACCGGGTCGAGGTTATATATTTGGAAACGGACGCACGATTTAGGAGAAATTATAAGCGTGAAAATCTTTTCTTTGTTTTTTTTTTTATAGAAAACTTTCACTGCTGAAACACTGAATATGATTCTCAAAAAAATTAAGAGTCATTAAAAAAATCAATACGCTAAGTTTTAAGTAGCATTGTGATCACTAATTTTGCTGATCGATCTGACTTAGAAATACAGAATCAACGAACTTGGCTTGTAACAAGGTTAAAGATAGAGTTCATTTGTAATTCCAGAGTTTATCCCAGAGAAACAACATGACGCGAGATTTTTGTATAAAAAGATGTAAAAAACTATATTAAAATAAAGAATACTAACAATAATTTAAGTTGAAATCTGTTACACAGTTACAGCAAGCAAAAAAGTAACACCGAGCGAGCGAGACAGAAAACATCCCTTCAGTTTTCAGTAAGTAGGTCAGCCGCGGCGCCTGAAACACTGGCCGATATACAGCCTCCCTTCATGTGACCGTGTGGCCTAATGGATAAGGCGTCGGACTTCGGATCCGAAGACTGCAGGTTCGAGTCCTGTCACGGTCGGGAAAAACTCTTTTTGTAATGTTTTTGATAATATTTTGTTGTTAGACTAGTTTTTGTACTATGAATAAGTTTTAGGAGTTTTTCTGTTGCGATAATATTATTTTTGAAATTATTTTAGGAAATAATTTTGTATATTTAGTTTGTTTATGGAAGTAAAGGTGAGGAAGGAAGTTTTTATGGAAGTAGTAAGTAAGTCCATATATTTCATTTCACGAATATAATATTGGAAAAAGGAATTCGAAATAATTTTGCGGTAGTTTGATCTCCATTATTAAGAGACTAAGTGAGTTTGTTCAAGGCCTACTGCCAATCTTTTTACACGTGCAGCCTGTGGGCCAACTACACGCAACGGGCGTACAGCGCACTGCGTGTACAGTACAACAATGCCTTCAGGGTGCTGTTGGGGTTACCAAGGTTTTGTAGTGCTTCAGCTATGTTTGCTGAAGCACAAACTGATGACTTTTTCGCCATAGTTAGAAAGTTTCACTTCACTTCTTTTCTCACTCGTTTCACTTCTTGGTCGCCTGCGTGGTAGCACTAATGGCATGCTGAAGGTATTGTCCGAGCGATGGGATCTGCCCCTTTTAAAGACATGGATGAAGTTGCATGCTAGTGGATCCTCACGTTTTATTTAATGTTTTGTTATTGTAAATTTTTATATTTCAATTTAATATTAATTTTATGTCAATCTTTATTTTTAATTTATTAATTTTTATTTTATTTCAATTGTATTTTAGTTTTATTTCAATTTTATGTTATAATTGTAATTGATAATTGTAATTGATAATCAAATCTGTATGTTTTACTAACACTAGTTGTGTAAGAAAATTGTTACTAACCATGTATGAGCTCTAAGCTTGAAATAAAGATTTCTATTCTATTAAAGATTTAATTAACAACAAGTACAATTAACAACTTGAACTAAACCTTCTAGGGACAGAATCAACGATAAAACATTTTGAAATATATTATATTTACCTACATATTTTTCTCAGAAAACACAGAACAAAATTACTCCACAAAAAAATTAAGTAATACAAAATAACACAATAATATTGATAAACAGCAAGATTAGCCCGACTCGGGAAGCGAATCGACGACCGATCCATCAAGCCGCCACGAAAATATTTATATTCTGAAATAACGGACGCGGCTTCCGTCTGTTTATCACGACACATCTACTAAATACTTTGTTAATAACACGCTATTGTTAAAATGGAAGAATTTAGGTCAAATTCTTGAGATTATAAAAGTACCTAAGATTGATATAAATATTTTAGTTATTTGGCATAATAGCTTTATATATATACCACTACCCTACACTTGAACCTTTTCTGGTCCACTACTTATTTTCTAGGTTTCAATATATCTTTACACATAAAATGCTTTGTCCTGAATGACTGACTGACGGATCAACGCACAGCCTAATCCGCTGATCGTATATCAGATAACTAAAAGTGAACCTACTTAGACTGATTTTTCATTCGGTTTTATTCATATTAGATTAGAATTTAACACAAGCTTGATTTTAAATTAACTTTTTTGTCGTACTTTAATACTGAGACACAAAATCCTTAATAATTTAGGGTGCCTATTTACTCAAATGTCCAGCCAAACTGAGTGGTCTGTCCGGCTATAACATTTGGCGACCTGGCAACCTAATTCTGAGAACTAGAGGAAGCCTCAATTTTAGCAATGTCCCACAAGTCATCACATGTCATCCTATGCTTTAAGATCGATCAGTGCTGCCTACCCTCGTCAGGTTTTTTAATAGCGTCATACGCGTGACATGCGTAGACGCAGCCGCGCGGAAATGTGACTGACGCGACGGTACGATTTGATTGGGTTTTTGTAGATATAAATAAATACAGAAACCTTTTGTTGAGTGCCGATGGAAGATTGGCTGGATTGTTTTGATTTCGATTAAGTTTTCTCTGAAGGGCCAGGTAATCATTTTAGATAAAACATGTATGTACCTATTACAATACAATAAATACTGTATCTCTATTTACGTCTTTGGTAACTGTCTGCTCCCTTGGGTCGTAGCGTGATTTTACTACCCTATAATCTTCCTCGATAATCAAGCTATGATACGCAAAACTTTTTTTTTAATTGGAACTGTAGTTCCTGAGATAAGCGTGCTCAAACCAACAAAATCTTTAGCTTTATAATATTAGTAAGTATTCGTATAGATACTATAACCATAACTAGATAAGTAAATTTAACCATTCAAAGTCAATTCAAAGTTAAAAACATTTATTTCATTTAGACCATTTACAGGCACTTTTGAATTGTCAAGGAGTCTGTCAGTTAGTCCGAAAGTTGAAGCTACTTGCTCGTTCCAAAACGGAGGTAAGCCTCTATGGAGAAGAATGAGCAAGAAACTCCACGGCACTCTTTTAAATTAGGTTTTTACAAAATCTTGGTTACATTTACATTGAGCCACTGTTGTCAAAATTAAAAATAAATAAAAATTCTGAAAAAATTATGGCCTTACCCTCAATTCCTCACAATACTTGTATGATTATATGATGCCATACAACACGTAATATTTATTGACTGCGCTCAGCATTTTATACCTCGACGAATACTATTATTGTAATAGAACAGTTATCCAGCCGTCCAGGCGTAGGTGAGTCCATAAAAGCATAGTTAAATTCTTAAAGTAATAGGTGCGTATGATCAAACGGCCCCGTCAAAGGACGATAATGTAAACTGGTAAACATGGCGGGTGCCGGCCACTTCCTGTAACGATTTAATTACACCTGTTTCATGTAAACAACGGTTTCCGGTCAGAGTTTTATGATTTTTATATCAATACGTGAAAAACTTTACAGTGATTTAGTTTTTGTGAGTGGAGATTTCAGTGTGGTCGATTGGCATGGGTTAATTTATTACGTAACAATGGTTTTGTGATAAGAAATAGTTAAATTTAGTTTGAAAAATGTCTTTTTAATCAAGGAGGCAATTGTAGTAACTTTTAGGAACGTTCACTTTCTTATCTTAGTTTCAAACTTTTAAAAATACTTTTATTTAATTTACCTAAGTTTTGACAAATTTTTCACATTGATAGTCGTTTAGATAAAATTGCGATTAGAATTTGAACGTTATTAATTACAAACGTTAATTGGATAAATGATAAACTAAGTCCATATTTTTTTAAACTTTAAACTAATCAAAATTTTCTTTTCACGTATATTAATGTATCATGTAATAATTTTAGTTTTTTATTATTATATTTTCGTGAGTCCAACCAGGTCAGCCTCCCGCTGATATACAGAGAGAAAAATATTTAGCCAAGTCCATATAGCGGGTGCCACATAAATAAATAAATAAAGATATTCCACATTTCGCCAGCAGATCACCGAAACACGTCTAATTATATAACCGCACAGATTCTGGCCGATTGCTAAACTTTACGGCGTCAAATAGGATGTAGCATCACGTTCTGCACATAGACCGCTGACCACAAATCATATAGCATGATAGAAACAACTGTAGGTTACGTCATGTCAGGGGATTACGTCACAAGCACTTGTATTTAGGTGGAGTCCTTATTGTCTTGTGTTTGGTTATGGTCGGACCTAGCTCCTACCTGACCTTTTGATGTATTTTTTTAAATATTTTGAAATCTACTAACTGTAAGGATGGCATTCAAATCTGAGGCTCAATCTGTCAAAAATACCTCTAATTTACCTATTTTTTTTACATTGATCGTGTTTGTGATGAGATAAAAACCGACCTTCTCTGTTGGTCTCGTTTGAATACAAAATATCTTCACTTGTTAAGACTACATGTTGACTACCATCTCCGGACATTTCTTTTAGTTTTTTTTTCTGGAAAATGTTCATAGGGTAAAATCCCATTTTCACGTAACATAACCTAACTCTGCTACACTCGGCCATCATTTGATTGGGTATCTGCGCCCGCGCATCCGGCCCCAAACGTCCCTTTGATCGCTGGAAACATTCATCATTACACGCTGAAATCCTTCTCTGTATTGACAGATTTACGACGCAAAAGCGTGTGCATTTGAAAAAATATTCATTCAAATACATTATTATGATTTTTTGGTTTTCATAAACAATTTTTGTTTATGATTAATGCGATATCAAAAGTCTCTTTGATGGTCTGCTATTGGTTTTGGTGGTTTCTGTTTCGTATTTGATGTAAATAGTGGTTTTTAGTGATGATATAATAATAAGTGTTGGTACTTGTGTGTCTACAGATATAGATTAGTTGGTCAATACTAGTAATGTGTGTGTGTGTCGGTCATGTTGAGAGGATGAATGAAAGGCGGTTAAGAAAAGCAATTTATATGGCAGATGTTAGTGGCAACGCAGGCAGGTGACGCCCTAGGAAGACCTACACTGACCTTATTGGTGAGGTTCTTCAGAAAGGTAGACGAGATGTATGAACGTGGACGAAGCGAAACGAGTATGTAAGGATAGTAGCAGGTGGCGTTCTATGGTTTCTGCTTACCCCGATGGAAAAACGGCGTGTATGTACTAGTAATGTGGAGTATTCACCATAGTGGCTATCTTTAGGGGAGGTCTAAGTCTAACAGTAAACGCAGTTCGGCTGATATGATGATGATAAAGTATATAATGGCACAAAAACAAGATAAGACAGGAGGATTGCTAGAGATAACCATTTCAAATCATCACACAAACAAAATTGTTAACAAAAAAGCATCTATGTACAAATCAATGACAAAAAAGCAACTAGACCTACGACGGCTAAATAGCTATAAATACTCAATTGGACATAATACACGCTTCAACGTTACCAAATGACCATAAAGCTTATGATAATGAGTCCTGCAAGGTTTCCGACAGCGCACCAGCACTGCGTATGAGCAATATTGAATTAATTCCCATCAAACCTTACAACGGAATACTAACAGGATTAGAACGCGTACGATATTATAATTGTGATCACACTTGTGAGTCAGTGTCGAATGTACGGATTCAGTCGAATATAGATCTTATTGCAGCCTTTACAATGTAAATGCAACTACGCAAAGTACAGGCGAGGAGTTCCACAAAAAAGGTCAAACAAAAAGATTTGATTTGTAGAAGTAGATCGATTGGTACTCTTTATTAAAACCTAATTAAAAGATACTCCTTTTAATTGGAGTGTAAACTTAGACTTTTAGTTTAAGTTTACATGGAGTTTCTTGATCGTTCTTCTTCATATAGGTCTCCCTTCGCGGAACGATCAACTACCTTCAACTATCTGACTGACCGACTCCGTTATAGTTAAAATGTGCCTGTAAATGGTCTAATTGAAATAAATGTTTTGACTTTGGCTGGGCTTCCAATCCAAAGAAAAGATGACACTGACTAGTAGCAGTCTTTACTGGGGACTAAAATATTATAAAACGATCTGACGAAATCAACAATATCAATAAAATCAGTCCACAACAAGTTAGTAAAGAACAACACAATCACAAGTCTTCTTAGAACTCAAACAACCATAAAACAAGAATCCTAAATCAAAAAATAAAAAGCGTGTATTCTGTAGCCGGTCGATTGGTAATGATAAATGCGAGGCAACAGTTCACAGTTCATTGTGGCGATGGGCTCGCTCGCTGGTGATGTGCTGGCCGCAAATATGAAAATATACAAACAGTTCGTAAATAACACGAGGGCACTTCAAAGTAAAGTGCGGCACTGCCGACGTGCTCCAAGTTGCTGACGATAGCGAGGTAACCAGGAGAGAGGAAGATGGCATGATTTGTGATCAGCTTCATATGGGTGGAGCTGTGGATAGTGCAACTATAACCCGTCTCAGAATTGTGGAAAGAGAATCTGATGAAAAAGAAGTTCAAATTTCCAATTAACAATAAATGGAAGTTACGGTAATTGGAACGTTAAAAAATAAAACCTGCATACATAAACATACATAACATCACGCCTTTAATCCCTGAAGGGTTAGGCAGAGGTGTACCCAATAGTACACCCACATTTCGCCAGTTATGTTTTTAGTCCCATGTAATAGGGGGCGAGCCTATTGCATCAACCGGGCACAAATCCAGACTCCGAGGCTGCTACTGAGAAATTCCTGGTGAAAAAACCCAATAACACTGCCCAACCTGGGAATCGAACCCATGCACCGCAGTCGCGCTTGCGACCACTAGACCAACGAGGCAGTCATAAAACCTGCAATATGGCAAATTGTGTCTAAATGGAACCAAAGATGCAGGTAATTAAATCAAAAAGTTTACCTTAACTTTTTGATTTGATTACCTGTATGACACTGGCTTCCTTTTAAGACCTGCAATATGTTCTGAAATTTTGTACACGACTTATTTCTTGAAAAAATCGAGATGCTGATGGCCAATCTATCATTTTGCGACTCTTCAGAGGAAAATAAATTAAAAATGAATCAAAATGAATCAAAATGAGTAAGTGGTTGTTGCTCCCGCTTGATATCTTGCGCCGCCCTCAACATGGAAGCGGAGCGGTGTTGTTTACACACAATATCGCTCATTGGGCCAAACCGAACGAATGCTGTAATAAACACCATGCTCGCATCACCAACACCCAACGCCAACTGTTGGAAGCCAACGTTTGCTATGGAGCTGACCGCTTTCCTAATGTCGGTTTGTATTTGATTAAACTATTTTGGATCGATGGCGATGTAGCAAAATGTAACATAAAGTTATTTTAATTTTATCTTCTTCGATTTAACGTTATCATATTCTAGTAGAATTTTAAAAAAATACACGTGAAACGGGTGTTATGAAACTTAGAGCTAGCTTGTATCTGTCTATGACCGCGAAAATCTGAGCTGAGTATTTTTACCTAAACCATAAGTTTATAGTGCTCACGACCACTTACATTTTAATAGCTTAAAAACTATAGCAAACTTAAATTACCTATCTTTTGACACTATATTAACAAAAATAAAAACACATCCTTGAAGATATACAGATTTATGTGCTGGGTAAGCAGAATTCAACAAGGTAACGGGTTCAGCGAAGTAAGTGCTCACTTTCTGAACGCGGAACAGTGGTCTCCGAAGAGGAGGACGTTCCATACCGTCACCTAACGACTCGGCACATGATAATCAACCATAGCAACCTTTATATCTTCCAAGTAGTAATACATTCTTTATAATAACTATAATGACTTCGCCAAGCAACTATTCTAAGTTTAGTATATTTTCAGATATATTTCCGTCCACCTGTGTCAAAAGTGACCTATGCTAATTAACCTAAATGATATATTAAACCTACATCACTCCCTATGCAAAACTGACCTTTTCCTTACTTCCCTGGTTAGTAGCCCTACCCTATAATATAACTCAACCATCCAAATCTGTAGTCATACATTCTAAATCCAAGTTCAATTTCACCATTTCTCCCCAGGAGCTCATGGGCCAACGTCTCGCCCAGTGTTGGGTGTTGGCCGACACGAGTGGGTTTGTTTAATAGCAAACACAGGCCCGCCGCCCGCGTAAACATCGGCCACATCAAAGCGATCGGGGGCATGCGCGCGCGCCACTACTTGATCGTTTTACACATGTTTCAGAAGCGGGGAAATAGGTACATTGTAGATTTTTTTGTTTAATATCCTTTTAAACACTAAGCAACGTTCGTTTTTTACCAAGTTTCGTTTCTAAAAGCATAGTGTTGGAATATTTGTTTTACGATGATACACAAATTATTTCTAGTTGCGTCTGCTATTACCGTCACTCACTGTTTTCCGACATCCCGTTATCTAAGCTTCCAACGATAACAAAAAATCAAATGAAATGTTATTTGACATTATCCTTAAACGAATTGAGTATATTAACCACGATATTTATCAGCAACACGACATCTTTAATATCCGTTGAATCATAATTATAATACGATATGACGTAATCAGCTCGATCAGAAGCGAAACGATCAAGACCATCCACGCGCACTCCCGCGCACATCGGCGGATTGATCAAAACCGCTTTGATCTCACAGATCACGCGCCCTTTACTTATATTACTTACATTTTTACTAACATCTAATCGTATGATAACATCTCCTACTGTTTCATTATCAACCTTAACTTCAACGTGGCAAGATTTAAAATCAACTTTAATGAAGTAAAACCTAATACTGTTTAGAATAAACTAATTTACAACGACACTATTTCCAAAACAGTTCAACTCCCAAATTGTAACCGTTCAATTCTCAACTATAATTTTAACATTCAAGCGTCCAATTTCGCCTGGCACATTTTCATCACTTACACCGTCTGGTGGATGCTGATAGTCCGTGTGATGTGTCAAAACCGTGATGAGTAGCAGGCGCGCGGAGTAAACACAAACACGTGGTGGTCTCCTCTCGATTACCTAGAACCACTCGGATTGACCTGGAAACTCATTATTTGACATAGATCAAGATCACAGCATCTTGTGGATAAATGGTGGTTGTGACGATTGATGAATCACTAAGTTTAAGAAAAAATATGAGTCATGGGCTCTAGTGCGGAGCCTCGACATAAAGATATTAGAGTGTGACTTGAGGACTGTTAACCTATGCATCTCTAAACGTTGATTACCTACATTGTCTGACAACATGTCAAGAGCATGACAAAACTTAGAAATCTGAAAAATCTACTGCAGACTTACTATAACAATAACAGCGGTAACACAATGCCATATTGCTTACAGTCTACCTAATCTCCACCTTTTAAGCCAGACTTCCAAGAATCCTGAAAGCTCAAATCAAAGTATTTCAAGGAGTCGGGCAGTTGAAGCTAGTTGCTAGTTCTAAAACGAAGGTAGATCTTTATCAAACCTAAGTATATTGATTTTCTTACCATCGAATCAAGTTGAATGTTACAACTTAAATAGAGACTGGTTTCAGTATTAAGTTAAACCTGTGTTACAGATGACCAGATAACCCTCTAAGGAGATAATGTCAGTATGTTATCAGAAAAATTAAAAAGGTAAACAAAAATTTACATTTAAGTTATAATTGATATTAGATTTTGGTATGCATTTGAATAATCAAGTGACTAGTGCAAATGCAAGTATGTGAGAGTGAGTGAGTATGGGTGAGTGTAAGCGTATGAGTGTATTCATTTTAAGAGTTACTGTATCTAGATGTGCGTGTGTCATGTTACTACTCGTAACATAGGATATAGTATACTTAAAACTGACCTAAATAAACTTAAAATGGACTAAACCAAAGATCATATTGTGGATCACACATCCTTTCCTCCATCTCTCCTTGATCACTGGACATAAACAATAACGTCCACCACCCACAAAGTTCAAAAACCCTCCCATAATTAACGATGTCGTAGCCGGGAACCGAACGCGCGCGTGCGGTCCGGTGTAGGCTTACTTGTTACCAGCGACCCACTTGACGTAATTAGTGCAATTACACTAATTTCCTTGTTAAGTCCTTAGAGGAAATGTTTATAAACTGTGTGTAGGTGAGATTAGATTGGGAGAAAGGCATGGCGCGGCCACTACTTGGCTTAGTAAGGAATTGTCTAGTGTGCAGTATCATGCTTTGATGCATTGCACAGGACAAAGTGTCATTTTGTTTAGTGGAATCATAACCAACAGGGTTTTAGTTCTCTGTCACGGTCACAGAATCACCGCGGCCCTGGAACGCAAAGGGCATTAAGAAGCACAAAGATGAGTTTAAGTCAGTAAGAGTCTCACACTCCCTCTGCTCCGCCCAGAACGACAGAAGTCATTTAATGATTTCCCATTCTAAAAAAAAGGGTTTAAGTTTTGACGTATCACATTTTCAAAAACTGTGGATACGAAGAAATATCATTTTTGGTCATATTTTCAGCTAGAACTCATCATTAGTGATCGCAGCTACTCTATAAGATAAGTTGAGAAATAACATAGTCTTAACAAAAGTATAGCTCCAATCGAACTGTGTAGCATTCTGAAATCCGATTGTTGACCAAATCCATTATCACGCCATATTGAGTAGAGAATGAACGATAAATAAAATAAATAAATAAAAAGTAAATATTTTGGGACAACTCACACACGGCTATCTGATCCCAAGCTAAGCAGAGCTTGTGTTATGGTAACCAGACAACTGATATACATACTTATATAATTTATAAATACATACATATTATAGATAAATCACACCCAGACACAGAACTAACAATCATGCTCATCACACAAAGTTTGTCCTGGGTGGGAATCGTACCCACGACCTCCGGCTTAGCAGTCAGGGCCGCTAACCACTAGACCAACAGGTCGTATATTAAAGCACAACCCTAAACTATCTATTTACGAAATTCGAAACAACTTGTTACATAATTATGTGATTTATAGAGTTCACAGATCATAATATCTATTGTAACGAGCCTGGGAAAGAGAAAAACGCGTATGAATACACCAACATGAACACAAAATCATAACCGCTCACAAAATAACTACAAATCAAGTAAATTGCACACAAACATCCCGCATTATAACATCAAATGGCCCACAGATACAATTGTTTGGAAATGTTACTAAACCAGGAATCGACTCGCCACCATTTGTAGCAATTCTGATAATTTTATTAAACAAAATTTTGTGTCAATAGATTTGATTGTGTTAGGGATGGTGCACATAGATTTATCTATTGATAGATATTTTTCTATTGATAGAATTGTCTTGAACTTGTTTGACTTAATTTCGACAAATATTACTTAGGTCAATTTGAATTGAAACCATAACAACAGAGCCACAATTTTTCTTATATGCTTTCTTACATCTCGACATTATTTAGTAAATAAATAAAAACGGAGGTGAATGATAATGTGACAGTGACAGACGCCAAGTAACATGACACAAAGATAGGCAAACAAGCCAATTTCAATAAAAAATCTAAAACAAAAATGATCTGAATTCGCTATGCTAAAATCCAAAAAGTCACGATCAAAAGCTACTCCTAAAAACCAATCTCATGTGTCCTTCCCTTAACAATAACCATAGAGTAACAATCATCAGTTCTTCCACATTCTTGTAAAGTGCTCGATGCGGGAGGGCAGAGGTCGGAGGGACATAAATACTAATTATTTTATTGTATGAATCAACGTCCATCTAATAGATACAATATTGGAACATTCTTGTTATAATTTTGGGAAATTGAAGAATCATGTTTCTGTTGAGATGGGGGATAAATAGTAATTACTAAACTTATTGCTTTAAGTTAAGTAGGTGGCTTGATCTTGGCAGGATAAGTATTTATAAATATAATATTATATAATTCAGTTTTTATCGGTGGTAGTAGCGAGTAAAGGCAACTCATAATATTACTTGACTGACTGAATATTAATGGATTGACTGCCTCGTTGGTCTAGTGGTCGCAAGCGCGACTGCTGCATGAGGTCTTGGGTTCGATTCCTAGGTCGGGCAAAGTGTTATTGGGTTTTTTCATCATTAATTTCTCAGTAGCAGCCTCGGAGTCTGGATTTGTGCCCGGTTGATGGCAATAGGCTCGCCCCCTATTACATGGGACTAAAAACATAACTGGCGAAATGTGGGTGTACTAATGGGTACACCTCTGCCTAACCCTTCGGGGATTACAGGCGTGATGTTATGTTATGTGATGTTGTGTTAATATTACTGTCGGAGAAGTCAAACTTCTGTAAGATTTTCTTGTCGAAAACCTGCCAGTAATATTTTTTTGCTTAAGTGACGCCTCCCCACACAAATTTCATACCTATCATCACACAAAATAACATCCTAGGTTTCATACGTTGCCTACGCATGAAAGATCGCGCGAGATGTCGTAAAAAATGTTCTACGGATAGATAAGCCTTACATCTTTGTAGAGAAGCCTTTATGAGGAAATCCTTGCGTGCAGAAATCGGTGACAGGATCAAAAGTAACACCGACCTCGAAGACTAACTTTCTTCGACATCTCCACGAATGTCTAATCAACGCTAAACGAATCATATTATTATTTTAGCCGTTCCCAAAATCCCACTATGCTCAGTTCACAAATCTATCCATCATATTGATCAAACAGTTTCTCAACAAACAGCGTGCAAGACACTCATCCAGCGACAAGATGTCTCATGCTATACGGGCGCATTGCTGTCCAATTGCCGGCCGGCCGACAATGCGTCTATTGCCATCATTCGTTCACAATACACGCCTTTGTCAAGTAATTGTAATAAGACGATTAAGCTATTGTATGACAACTGCTTCGGATCAAGTTGGTATATATTTGTATGTGGACGTAGTTACGACTTCCCGTTTAATGATGTAAATGGTGGCGCGGCCGCAGGAATATTCCTACAGTACAAAACCGTTAAATTTTTAGCTCGTTGTGCACAGACAGAGGCCTACTCGTGTCGTTTTCTATCATTGTATATAAGTGCATATGGAGTTTCTTATCCATTCTACTCCATAAGAAACTACCTTTCGGAATTGGCAACTAGATTCAATATAAGTGCAAAAGTGCGTTAAAATTGTATAAATGAAATTAACGATTTGACTTAGACTTTAAATGCATTTTCTAGGTCTATCTTTTGGGGGTCTAAATCTGAATTTTCTTTTATAAATTCAGAGAAGTGTTCATCTTATTATACCAAGACCAAGCATTGGCATTATTCATTGTTTGCCTTTGCAGCTTATAAACTTTATCGAAAAATGTCCATCATCGACATTTTACGATCAGTAACTAAACCAACAGCAATATATCACAAAAACTTTAAAACTAATAATTTGATATTGATTTATGTGTTAAACATTAGCGTGATTGTTATTAATTGACGGACAGACACACGACGACCCGTGACCCGCGAGATATAAACCATTTAGCTGAAATACCGTGACTATTGACCCTACAGGACTAAAGGGGTAACATTGGTGTGTGGTGCAAGTGACAGCGTTTGATCTCGAAGCAAGACGAAATACTTATGTGAAACAATGTTTCAAAATCCATTTTTACTCTACATTACTGGTCAAAATCAAGTAGTGTATTGCTGTATTGCTTTTAATATATTAATGTTTGTACTTTAGATATTCTAACGTATGGCTAATGACGGAAAGAAACGTTTCAAATACTTATTTTTATGCTCGAGCCAGAGGACTGACTATGACCGAATATAATGCCGTATTTGAATTAGGTAAGTCCCGCTTCGTACTGCTTAAACCCAATGTGAGCAAAAAATCATTTATTATTCGTGAGGACAACAACCAATAGGACTCCATGTAATATCGCATGCGAGAATGGCCTACTGAAGACTGTTTTCAAAATAAATGAGAAATTATATTGTACAAGGCAGCAGTAAAAGGCAAATGTTTTTGTTTTTACAAACTACTCACCCTATGCGGCTCAGCCCGCTTGCACCTTTTAACTTGTACCACATCCTATCTTAGTGGTGCGATGGTGTGTTAGCAAGCCGCGCTTCATAGCGATTCGTTCCGCTGATGACCGTTACGGGTTAGATAATAGTCGTAAATAACTTAAAGTACTTGTGATAACTGCACTAGTTTAATTTTAAAGCTTCATTTGGTGTCACTTTTTATTTATGTCTATCTGAAATCATGGCAGAACTGGTTGGTTTCTATCAAATCTAGAAAGTATTTAGTTCTCAAAAGAATACACAGGCTTGTAACTGAAAAAGCATCAAGAGCAACATTCTACTGTTTGTTAACTATAAGATACTGCCAGATTGTAAGAGCCTATTTATAAGATTGCCACGCAATTTTCCACAATACAAAAGAGTTCAGTCATATTTTGGTAGGTAACTACACTCAATGTTTTTTTTTGTTTTAGATCCGATTAGGGTACTAAGGCTTGTGGGTACTCAGTATCCTGTCGTTCTAATTATAATAAAAAAGTATTTCTAATTAAGAGTAACGGGTCACATTCCATTCCATCAATCAAATGACAAGACTACTTTTAAGTGAAACGCGCTGTCGCGAAAGTCCCCAGTTTTCCGGTATTGATAAAGTTTAGACATTTTTGTTTTTAAGATTGCGGCAACCCAGTTCGTCCCCTAACAGTCCGCGGGGTGATGATCAGTAGGGATGACAAAGCGTGGTGCGGACAGTAATGGTGGCGGTAATGGCCGCCAAACGGATGGCGTGGCGAGGTATTATAATTGCCGAGTGACTGAGCAACGTCATGCGGGCGAGTGCCGGTCAGCGCAGGGGTTGACAACATTTTGTACATTCGCTGGAAACATTTGCATTGCTACATTCATATTTTGTAGTTTTAGCTGTATGCAATCATTTTTTTTTTTCTCTTTTTTATGTTTTTGTGGTTTTTATCTAATCAGATACCTCTTAAAATTACATAAACTTAACACTTTAAATACTTAACTCATAAATAGTTGAACAATATAACACACTTGGTGATGAATATGGAAGGTATGCAATCATAAAAGGGAGGTTTAAGATCGTAACAAAATCTTATTGTACTTGGATATTTCTTCTTTTTTATGTAGTTTTTGTCCTAATTCTTACTTACTGTGCGTCAATCAAAATGGTTTTACTTTGTTTATTTCTTCAATTCTTACGGGAAATGAAAGTATTTTAAAACTTACAAAAGTCTCATTACCTCATCATATATTGGAGGCAATTTTTTTCAAACACTATATTTTTGACTCGGCTGGACAACCGTCCATATTATGTAGGTAGCTCAAAACACAAACTAGATACGTTATTAAGAAACTAGTACAGAAAACAAAAAAGTGGTCCATAACTTAAACCGTCCCCACGGTTGTCAACCCCTGCTGTCGCCAACTTTCTACAGAGGGCGACACAACTAATCGCTATGAGTGCTTTTTGAAATCATTCAATTATGAATATTGACCAACAAAGAAATTCTCGTTTACACTCGTTTACTTCGAGGGGGGATGCCAGGATACCAGCACAGCGTTGCATAACTTTGGAGGTTAAATTAAGAGTTACATAACTTATTGAGTACAAAGTCAAAAACAAACAGATAGGTATTCAGGGTCGTCAGATATTGTTGAAGTTTTCTTAGAAACCGATGGATGTTTTTAAATGTAATTTAATTACTTAATTTAAAAATAGATGATAAAAAGCTAATTCATTGATTTAAGTTTTAATTGAAGACATCGATCGGTTTCTAAGCAAACCTACCTGTTTTGTTGACTGTACCTACTAATGTTATAGCATTTTTTTTCTCTACCAGTCAAAGAACTAATCGTGATTCTTTACCAATTTAAATTGTATGTATAGATCTTGCTATTATAGGAAAACAAAATATACAGTCTCGTAAAGTAAGCTGCCGACAGCTTGTGAGCACTGTTTTTTGAGAAAGTCTGTTGACAAATTCGTCTGAGAAACGTGATTTGTGTACCTACGTAAAATAATTAACAATTAGCGACCCACCTCGACTTTGCACGGGTGCAATGTATACATATACCTTTTTGTTGAATCACGCTGTCTATTGATGAAAACCGCATTAAAATCCGTTAGTGTCTAAGTAATTTAAAAGATCTAAGTGTACAGACGGTGGGAAGCGATTTTGTTTTATACTATGTAGAGAAGATAACAGATTTATCTCTAAACTAGTTACTCACTATTTAAAAAAAGTATTTTATAAAAAAATAACATTGAATTTTAAAACCTTACAAATGTTAAATACGAAAAGCAAAAAAAAAAATAGCATAATTCAACATGCTATAAACGAAACATAATTCATGCACAATGAATCCGACTCCTGACTAGATAGCCAGACGGCGTGCTAGTAAATTGCCCAGCCCATCACGAGCAATAACAATCAGGCCGACTAGAGGTCCAATTACAGGAGTTAACCTCAGCGCAGGGGTCACAATATAATTTAATAACCTCGTACTATTGTATTGTTGCAGTGTGCGTCTGTGTGGGAGGACGGAATGTCACTGAGGCTGGATGTTTAGCGTGATTTGGATGTTATTGGGGATGGCCAGCAATAGTGCTGCACACAATATGTCTGCCAAAACATAGGTAATACATACATACAAATATCTATACTAATATTATAAAGCTGAAAATTTTGTTTGTTTAATGAAGTTATGCTCCGATTTGAAAATATATTTTTACGTAATAAAGCCCGTTTAACGCTACGACACACGGAAACGAAGCAGTAATACCTAAAAGACGTAATGTGGGTTAAACCGCGGGGTATTACTAGTGAAATGAGAATATGGCGCCCTGCACATCAAAAAAAGCAATTAAAGCAGCATAATTATGGAAAAATAAGAGAAATGTTAATAGAGTTCTCCACAGTCATGTTTTTTTTCAATCATATTCAAACAGCCGGAAAATCTAGAGGACAAATTCTCATAACTTTAGGAACGATCGCATTCTAATCTCAGTTTTAATCTGTTAAAATAGCCTATCATTTACCTTCCATTTTATAACATTTCATTACATTTTTCCTTAAGTTCTCTAACTTATTATTTACTGGTGACCCGCCCCAAATTCGCACTGGTGCAATGTATATACTAACTATACAAAAAACGTAAACCTTCCCCTTGAATCACTGAAAACCGCATTCAAATCCGTCTGCTTAGTTTAAAAGAGTCATCAAGATGTCACCGAGTACCTACAAGAATAGAAGTTTGGTATTATATGGTTGATCATCATCCAGACACGTACACATAGAAGATGGTGTATAACAAATGGCTGGAGTTAACCTCGGTGCAGGGGTCACAATATAATTTAATAAACTCCTATTGCTACAAGTGTTTGTAAAGAATCATATGTAAGTATGTGTGTGTGTCTTGTGTGGGCAGAACACCGAGCAATTGTGGAGAAATGAACGATACGTTCGTCATAATTACACTGTTTGAATTACTGAAGATTTGCCATAATACAAATTCTTTTCATAGTATTTTTTCAAGGACTGCCTCGTTGGTCGAGCGGTCGTAAAGCACGAGGTCTTGGGTTCGATTCCCAGGTCGGGCAAAGTGTTATTGGGATTTTCCATTAGGAATTTCTCGGTAGCAGCCTCGGAGTCTGGATTTGTGCCCGGTTGATGGCAATAGGCTCGCCCCCTATTACATGGGACTAAAATATAACTGACTAAATGTGGGTGTACTAATGCGTACACCTCTGCCTAACCCTTCGGGGAATACAGGCGTGATGTTATGTTATGTTTTTTTTTATAGCACCTTAGTCTGTTATCATAAATATTTCCTTCTGTATTCATTTATTTGCATACCATAATTAATGTGTGATGTTACAGGCTTAAAGCTAAGGTACAGTTATGGACCCTGTCAGGACACAGCATCTATACTTCTATAGGTACAATATTATAAAGAGGTAAAGATTTTGAGGTTGTGATCTTTGGATCTACGAACCGATTTAACAAAATCTTTTGCAAATTGGAAACTACGTTATCACTGAGTGCTATAAATTATATTTTATTATAAAAAAATAGGGATTTGAAAGAAAAATCACACGAACGTAGTCGCAAATTTAGTGCTAGTACACTTTTATAGATATGCTAGCTTTTGCGCCCGACTCCATCCGCGTAAAAATGACAGTTATCAGGTTATTGTAGCTACCTATATCCTTTCTTGGGATTCAAACTTACACCGTACCAAATTTTATGTAAATAGATTCAGTCGTTTGGTCGTGAAAGCGAAGGACTGCAGATTTACTGAATACATAAAAAAATACATAGTTACACACATTATTTTCAGGAGATTGATATCAAACCCGATGTGTAAACATGAACAAGTGATCAATTTGATCAATCAGGTTGAAGCTTCCATAATCCCTACTAGTAGAGTTCTCCGATCTTACTACTATTATAAATGCGAAAGTTTATGTGGAGGGATTTGACGGGCCTGTTGGTCTAGTGGTTAGCGGCCCTGACTGCTAAGCCGGAGGTCGTGGGTTCGATTCCCACCCAGGACAAACTTTGTGTGATGAGCATGATTGTTAGTTCTGTGTCTGGGTATGATTTATCTATAATATGTATGTATTTAAAAATTATATAAGTATGTATATCAGTTGTCTGGTTACCATAACACAAGCTCTGCTTAGCTTGGGATCAGATAGCCGTGTGTGAGTTGTCCCAAGATATTTATTTATTTTATGGATGTTTGTTACTCAATCACGCCAGGACGGTAGAACGGATCTGGATGAAATTTGGCACAGTGATAGATTAGATTATACTCCGGAATAGCCCATAGGCTATACTTTTTATCCTGAAAAAATGTACGGTTCTCCTAGCATAACTTATTAACTTTAATGCGGACAAAGTCACGTTCGGAAACTTGTTTAGGTATTAATAAAAAAAGGGAAAGCCATACTTTCACCCACATTAAAATCGAAACCACAATTTTTTTTTCCACTTTTTCTTACACAAACATATTTTTTACAAACTTCGTAAACCAACACTAAATAACCTGTAGTTGCCCGCCCTTCAGTAATTACACAAAATAGATGCACAAAATATCGTATTACCATCCATTGTACCGAGTACAAATATTTGAGTAATTCCAGTAATACGATATCGATACGATACGATAATTACAGCAAACAATGTCACTATCAGATGCTCTGTTCAAGCGGCAGAGTTCCATCGTTAACGGTCTAGCAGTTTTGGAGGTAAGCGCAATCGGCGCTGGGCACGAATTTCGAATCACAAAAAAAGGTAGTGTAAGTAATTACTCCTTTATTTTCATTTGTTTGGGTTTAGAAGTAAAAGTGATTTGAAAGCAATTATGTCAGAAATATATTCAAAATTATTATTTTCCGTAGTGGCTTATTAGATTTGGCTAAAAACTTGTTTAAAATAAGACTATTTGGAGTAGCAACTTTTGGGTCAGCAGCTTAATAAGTACGAAACCAATTATGAAGAAGTATTAATGTAAGACCAGTCTTGATAAGAAACAACTAAATAATAGTAGCCGGACTTAGTTATGCGATCCATTGTTATCGACTCAGAAGTGAAATCGATTACCACTCGAATCACTACTGTATTGAAGCTGTTAAGTTTACTGTTTCTTTTTGTGATTGATTTATTAATTGATTATCTGGTAGATAGAACATATATTTTGTGTCATAGATATTATATAATATCTTAAATTAACGTCATTGACGAATCTGTAGGAAAGCAAGTATCAAGCGTCTTCTTAAAAAATATATTATGTACTAGCCATCCTTTCCAGACAAATGCTCCAAAAGTCTTAGCTAGTCCGATTGGACGGCAATCCGATAGAATCGGGGAGAAATCGAGCGCAGGACCCACTGCTTTACGTGCTTTTCAAGGCACGGGGGTGTCACACCACCAACTTCCAAGCTCCGAGCTGCTACTGAGAAATTCGGAATGGAAAAACCCAATAAAACTTTGTCCAACCTGAAAATCGGAACCAGGACCCCACGTAGGCGACTTAAGAGGTAGCTAAGCAAGCTTATTAGATATTCATTCGACTATAGAACTAAGACCTGTTTTCGCGAGTCAAACGTCTGGATCTATTACGTATGATTCTCTATTATTATTTTGAAAAGCACAGCACAAACATACAACCCCTAAGTCTCCCACACAACCCTACCCACACTTAATACCTACTGACCTTCCACACAACGCCTGGATGTCTGCGAATACCCACCTCCCTCTCTCTCAGCCATGGCGTCACCTTCCCACCAGGCCCCTTGTTAGCAAACTATACACAGTTTATTTTCAGTGTGGCCAGTGTACAACACTTCTAAGAATTAACTATTAAAACTCAGCGTTGTTTGAATGACGTCTTAATTTCATGCGCGCGCGCAGGTGCCTCGCGCACCTTAGGCTGGGTGTATATGAAGAAATTACTTGTGTGAAAAGTTAATTGTAATAAACGTTTAAATGTTGCAACTGTATTGATAATTCATTTAACAGTGAATTCATAGCTTTATTTTTTCCGAAATTTCAGTTGGATTTTTTTTTTATTTTGTAATCGAAAATGGCTTGAATTCAGCTCTGAAACAAATTTTGTTTCTGGCACTTTCCTAATTATATTTCTCATATAATTAATTCCTAATTATATTTCTCATTAATTATATTTCTCATACTTATAATTCTAATTCATTTACTTGATAACGCACTGATATTTTCTGGTAATACTTCATTGGTTTCAGATCCTAAACAAAAACCTGTCTATACTACATGGTTGACTCATTCTACAAAGTACCCTTACCAATTCCGTAGGTACTCATACCTATAAAAGCAAAGACACTTCCTTCTTTTTTCCTTCCAACAATATAAAACCAATCACTTCAACCAAAGAGTTGTCATATCTACAAATGGATCAGCTAATCTATGACAATTCAAATAGCGATCTTCTTTCGCTACCCACCTTTACGCGGCGCTCTCTCTTTGATCTCGGCAATTGTTGCCTTTGATGTAGCCGCCGTTACTGGTTCGTGTTAACTGTTACAAATATTACTGCACGCGTCCGATGTTGGTACATTAGACGGAAACTTGTTGGAAAAATCTAGAAATATAGTCTTGGGGAAAACAACCAATGGCCTTAAATATTACGTAACATCACGCCTGTAATCCCCGAAGGTTAGTACACCTCAGTAGCAACCTCGGTGTCTGGATTTGTACCCGGTTGATGGCAATAGGCTCGCCCCCTATTACATGGGACTTAAACATAACTGGCGAAATGTGAGTGAACTAATGGATACACCTCTGCCTACCCCTCGGGGAGTAAAGGAACATGACCTGCAGTATGAGTTATGCAGTCTACATTATTGTTTTCTTTATTGAATAAACCGCCTAGAAAATGTTGATATGATGGAAATCTTGCAACATTGAGTAGGTACGGTCAAACAAGCTATTTAGTTTACAGGCAACAATATTATCTTTCTACTACATTGTCATTCATTGTCATGTTGTGTTCACTTTTCTAATAATTTTGACACCAATTTAGGCATTTAAAAGAATTGACACACTCAAAACATTAGTATAACAGTAGTTGCAAGTGAGCTGCCTGTATACCAGATAGCTTGTTTTTGTGTTTAATAACGAATTAGGAAAACTGCACCAACATAGCGCTTTATACACACATGGTCTAGTCGTATTATGGTAAATAAGTAACTAAACTAAGTGAAATTTGGTAGGATAGGGGCACTGTTGTGGACTGTGGTTAGACAGTTTTCCATCAAATAACATTATTTCAAAATAATACTATGTATAATCAAGTAATACGACTTTTGATTGAAGGCGTATTTTCCATTATGCGTTATTTAGTTGCGGAACATTTACAAAATGCCATCATTTCTAGTTACATATTAGCCAAAATATAAATAAATCAGGATATATCTACGTCACGTTATCTTACATATTAATTAATAAGGGCCGCTTTGGCTATATTCACATATTAGCATTGTTTGGAAAATAATTTCATGATTCTATTTGACATGAAAAGCGCCAATTGAAAAGTGATCTAACTCACAAAACTTTCGCTCAAACAATCCAGCAGATCTACAAACAAAATACACTAAACCAAGAAGTTCTAAGAACAACACAAAAAACTAATTTGTTATGAAACACTGGGAAGAGTTCATAACTGTTTTGTTTGGTAAACAGTCAGCGATTGTGTACGATCACATTAGATGTGGACCGCTTGATCTCGAATGAAAGCCGAACGACTTCAAAAAGTTGTGTAGTCTCGCACTGAGATGAAATTATAAACAATTATCACTCCAGCTTTGAGCTTAGTGGTAGAGAGCGCTAATTGCTTTAGTAGTTATCATTACTCACGGCGAAGTAGTTGTTAAAACAGCGAGAGAGTTGGTGCAATACTTATTTTTAAGGACTTTTTCGGGTATGTTTTACAATATACACATATACTCACATACAACCTACACAAACAATCAGACCCTGAATATACGCCTGTAGGATATAGTACCTACATACATACATACATAAACAGGGTAGGCAGAAACTACAGAACGCCACCTGCTACGATCCTTACATACTTCTTTCGCCTCATCTACGTTCATACATCTCGTCACACGAGCACGAGGGTTACGAGTACTCCGCACCTGACCTTTCTGAAGGACCTCACCAATAAGGTCAGTGTAGGTCTTCCTAGGGCGACCCCTCCCGGCGTTGCCACTCACCTCTGCCATATAAATACCTTTTGTCAATCGTCTTTCACTCATCCTCTCAACATGACCGAACCATCTAAGCATACCCTTTTCTATCTTCTATAGATATAGTACCTCTATAGAAATATTTGTTCTAATAACTCAGCCACTGCGCCAACCGTGTCGTACCGTGTCTCAACTGTTGTGTTAGTTGAGTCTTCATCTTAAGCGCCTAGAATTTTTCTAAGTAATTTCTACCTTTATTGAAGCTTTTCTTCGTAAATTCAGCAAAGTTCATAATTTATTATTTCATGGTAATAGCATCAACTGACAATGTTTATAAGTAGCTCTAAGTTCTCTCGAACTATAAATTGGCACCATACACAGTCTTATACAAATATTAAAGTGCATTGTATATTATACAAAGACTTATATAAATGCACCCAGTTGGAACATCACACAAATAAATTGCCCTCAACTATCTTCAAAATTGAGACGTTATAAAATAGACTGAATAAATATTAGAGCAGTCTCATACATTCATCTATTCACGAGGTTGACCATAGAGAAGAGATTATTACGGCCATTTCAAAAGAGCAAAGCGATTATCAAAGAATCGATTCATACACCCCAAAATATTCGGACATGTCATGAATGAGAAACGACAATCATAATAATTATAAGTTTTTGTCCAAAAATTATACACAAATCCTATTTTGGCAATGTTAATATCCGCTTCAAAGGGTACAGAGGATTTTAAATACAGCAATGTGTGCATAAATAAATATAACGTGTATAAACAATTTCTACAAAAGAATCGCAAATATGAAAATATCCGGATTGTGCCGGCGATTGTGCGAATAAACCCTTTTTTACAAGATTAGCCGATGACAATGTGGTGAAAGGATTCAACGATACAATTTTCGAATGTATGAATGTACTGTCATGACAATTTTTGTCATACGCCGTCATCTGGGGTTTAAACACCGTGTGACGTGCTGTAGTTGAAGATTTAGTGAAGGTTTCACTCATAATGAATGTAATGTACAGATGTACAGGTGAAAATTTTAAAGGAATTATTGCAAAAAAAAATATGACGAAGCAGGTAATCTCGTCTGCAACGTTATCATTTCCATTCCAGTTATAAACTTCATTAACCCAAAGTGTTCTTTAGTGGTCAACATTTTTGTATTATCAATATTTAGGGTTAATTACAACATTATTTACATCCTAATTATGACAGTCTTATTAAAAGCCTTCAACACCAGCGAGTCAATATGGAAATCGTCACTTTTTCATACTGTAACGGTCATCTTTTTTGGAGTTTACAAAAACAATCCGTATTTAGAGCTCATTTCCCGAAACCGTACCACACGAAGACGTTACCATATTTAACTAGAGATTAACACCACCATTTTGGCGGGAAGTCGTCAGTTACCGAACACAGCCGAACCGAACGCGCCGCATAAAACAGCATAAAACGGGTTAATCTCCGCCCAGTAATCCTCTAACATATGTATCTGTCGTTGCGTTTTGACGTAGATTTACAATTATTTACAAGAAATACTCGCTGCACGCCGGTTGTGTGCGCTCACGATAATCCGCGGATTAACTCGCGTCTTGTTTATGGTGCGCTGTCACCCACCTAATTGTCTGTGGTCGGGAAAAAGCGCGGGAACGATGGGACAAAATGGCGACCGTGATTTATTTGGGGTTGATGGTTTTCACAATGTTTCTAGAGCAAGATGTTTTGTGTCGAATGAGAGATGGTCCGTGCGGTGGGATTATATCGGTGTCGAGTTACTTGTTTTTGTTGGCAGCGCTCAGCATGCCCTCAACTGCTAGCACGGCTATCATTTGATTTGCTGCTCGCAGACGGCAGTATGGCTGTCGTGGGTCGTCTGTCCACACAATATATTAGTCATTGTCTTGTCGCATTGATCATACGTTATTTTAAGATATATCAGCGTCTAAGAGAATCTGCGCAAAATAAAAATGTCAACAAGGCATTACCTTGTGAAGTAAACGTGAGTTATTGAGTTGTTATCTCTGTTTACTTCGCAAGGGATAAATTGGGCAGATTACGTTAAGCGTTTAGTCATTGTGGTTACTGCCAGTATTGGCAGCAGTAGTGATTGTAAATCAGGATGAAATATTATAACAGGTTTTATTGCATACTTGTAACTGAGTCGAATTTCCTTTCGGCTGCCTGCAATACAAAGAAAAAACCTAACAAAATGAAATTCAATGAAAGCAAAAGTCAGCAACACCAAATAGACAAGGAGAGTTCTATTTTTTCCTAAGGATTAGGAAGGACCCATATGTCACCAGTTAAGTTCAAAAATCAATTTCCTAATATTGGCATAAAACGCGAACAAATCCAAACTACTGTAAAATATCTCATGAAAACCTTAAAAGACTACCCGACCAGGTAATTGAACCCATGTCGTCACACACACTGATTATAATGACTTCATGCCTTTTAAGACAAGCTCATAAGAATCTCGATCGGAACTCTTTAGAGACTATTTTGTGATACAGGAATGACAATTCCATTCAAAGATAATCACTACAAAAACTTTACAATAAATAACTAACAATTACCCGGATATTATTTAATCAACATATCACAAACCGACCAGCGATAATAAAGTTATTTCGTCGTTATAATTCTGATGACATCAAAGCAAAATGACAGCTATTTCAACATGGCGGAATCTGTAACTATTGACAACGGGAACTGGAAATTACGTCATTAAACTATCTTTACTGTGACGGGGCGGAACTTGAAGTGATTATGGATGACGTGATTTGGTGGAAAATAAGATGTTATGCGGATGACTCGGTTTCACCTGTGGATTCACTCGTGGAATGTTGAGAGATGATAGGGGCGAATAGTTTTTTTTTCAACCGACTTCAAAAAGGAGGAGGTTCTCAATTCGACGCGTATGTTTTTGTGTGTGTTTGTTCAACGATTACTCCGCCAATTATGAATCGATTTGGATGATTCTTTTTATGTTTGAAAGAGTATGGTCCCGAATAGGTCCCATAGGAATATTGTCATGATCTGATGATGAACTTTGGAGATATGGAACGGAACTCCTTATAAAATCACAGCAGAACCGTCGTAACAAGAAAAATTGCTTTGTATAAACGTGTAATCGATGACTGACTGAAGGAAGTGGGGAGGGGGTACGTCAACCCCCCTCTTACCACTTTCCAAAATTAAATATATCGTGTGAGGTATTGTTTGAAAGGGCTTTATGTTAGGATTTCAAACATGAACACACAAGCACTAAAAAGTGAAAAATAAAAAGCTTTTTTTCATCAAGTCTTCTTAATGTGTCGGTTAAAGTTTAGAGTTTGCCAATCTACAAAACACTCACTATTACTATCTTGCCAGCACTTAGGTGCAGTCTTATGCACATCTAAAATATATGCTTAGAATATATAGAGTAATTTAAAATTATCTATGTTAAATGTTCAAAATCACTATTTTGAAAAATGGTAAGTAGTTTTGCTATAGGTCAGTTTTAACTAACCCTAATTTAGAGACATGCACTGTATTCTTAGCATTTTTTGCTCAGCATTTCACATAATATAAATAAGTTTCTCATTTAAATTGGTTTTCAAATCGGTGTTTATCCCACATCACTATAAATAGTCCGATAATTTTGAAACCTCGGTAATAAGAATAGAAAAAGGAAAAGCATATTCTTTTTTTCTGTACGTCATAAGGAAGAAAAAGAGACCCGTGTTGGAACAGTTTTCTCTAAATCAAACATACTTTATTATAGTATTCTCTATGTATATTTTGGTAAACAAAAATGTTTGGACGCCGCACAATTACACAAACTATAATTATCAGACATACGTACCGATTAACGTAAGCCGCAGTCGCCAATTCGCGTTGTTATAAATAAAACTTAAGAAAAACAAACCACACAGATATTTAATTGTCAAATATTTTCGCGATAGTGGTCGTTCCACAAAATATTTTATACAAAATGGTGAATTAGTAAAATAAAAGAATAGATACGTATTGAGCCGAGAGCCTGGAGATGCCAGACTATCGTCATATATATGGTATAAATTTGAGAACAATTGTAGAGTAATAAAGTTATGCGTACTGACTAATTTGAATGCTAAGACATTTTTCAAGTATCAGGTACAAATTAAGGTAACGCTGCTTAAACCTAACCCACTTACGTTCAAGCGTAAAGTCTTTCTTAAATCAGACGCTTTCAAATCCGAAAATTGAAAGTCAAAGTCAAAACATTTATTTCAATTGGACCTTTTACAGATAATTCATTGATGAAGTTACGGTCCGCAGAATGTGTCTGGCCATATACGTATGTTGATTGTTACAAAAACCACCCGTCAATCTTGAACGTATGTAGTGAGATACCTTTTGTGCCTGATACCTGAAATGTAGCCCAACATTGAACTTAGCAAGTACACAAACGTCCCTAACTACATATTCCTCTTAAGATCATGACGTAGATCTCGCGATTCTGAGATTTCTGTCTATGTCTACTCATGTATCTGTATCTATGCGCTCATTCGTCTGCAACGGAAACAATCTTTCTGATCAGTAGAAGTCAGCAGAAAAAGAGTCGAGAGCATTCGTAATCTATATATTGTATTCACCGGTCTATTGAGTCAATTAGACTAGGTTTTCTTCTTCAAAATGTACGAAGATTAAGATGGGTAATCAAACAAACGCGTGGGCGGCAGCCCTGATGATACCTAAAAACCCTATAATTTACTATAATACTGTACTTACCGAAACTGCATGATGAAACAGGACCAAACTGCAGCCACGCCACCACCAAGCAACTCACACGCACCGAACACTTTTCACATTAACTACGATGCGGAATGAAATACCGCAGTTTATGCGTCAACTACCGAAATTTCGCGAAAGAAAACTAACTACAGTCTGTCTGGGCGCAAAAACTGTAATTAAATCAAAAATTACATGTAAAACCATCAAACTCTAAAGAGGATGGCGATTAACCACGAACACGACGCGATGTCAACTGACGCGCGATGTTCGGATGTTCGAAATTCAAAATAAATTTCTTTTGAGTGACATTACATGTACCAACATTTTATTCAAATACTAGATGAGTCGGTGAACTTCGTACTACCTCCATTTTTTTTTATTATTTTCTTTTTTCTTTAACCACCCCGATATTGAGGTGAACAGAACAAAAAAAGAGAAATTTAGTTTTTAGTTTTTCACGGCAATTGTTTTTATACTTTTTGTTGGGATTTAATTAATAATTTATAAAATAATTAAAAATCTGTAATTATTTTGTGCAGGATTTCTTGGATGAAAAGTTATTTTAATATCTAATATTATCCCTCATTACGTAAAAAGTATTGTAACAACTAATTGTACGTACCTACATTCTAAGCAATTAAAAGTGTACTCTATTTTATAGATAGAAGATAGATTTTCCAAACCAGTTTTCCAAGTAGGTTCAAATACATTTAGTGTTCCATTTTCAAACTTCATTTGACAACTACATTCTTCAGCTGCTTAACAATACCACAGATATTTTTATAAAAGTAACGCGTCCGGCTTTTAATAGTTTTCGATAACAAAACCAAGTAAACGGCTTAAAAGACCTTTTAAGATCGAAATTGAAAGCTTTTTACATGAAGTAACATTCATTACTGTACGTTAATTACCATTTTTGCTCCGATACATAATATTCTTAAAGACTAAACCGACAAACATCGGCACCATTAACAATATTTAAATTATTCATAACAAAAAAAAAATGGTGAAGTACGTAACGAAAAGGAACTGATAACAAACCGTTTGAACACACTTAAACACTAAATTAACATTATTAAAAAAATTACTTTTCAGAGTTCTGTGACAAAATGTGTAAAACGGAACACCTTTAAAAGAAATTCAAATAGATTTATTTACTCAGAAAAAAATATGAGAAATGTTATGGTCCAGTAGTTAAGGCGCCTGTGTCTCATGCACGAGGTTGTGTTCGCGACCAAACACGGGCAGTACGAAATGTGACGTTTTCCATTTCATGTACTTTCTAAGTTTATCTCGAATATCTTTTTGAACATCGGTGAAGGAAAACATCGTGAGGAAACCTGGACTTAATAATATAGGTATCGCCTTAATCAAACGTGGTGATCAATGCTCGTGCCTTCTTTGTCCGAGAAGCTACGTTTGTCCTGCAGCAGAACATTATTAGGCTGGTTTATTAATTTTTAATTTCAAGAGGGAAACTCGATATGAAATAACAAATTACAGAGATTCTAAAAGAAAAAAGGAAGTTTTATAAACTGTGGATAACCTTGATTACAAACAAACCCACATACTGTCGAAATACTAATTGTGCAGACACGACATGCACTTGGCTAGTTTGTAATAAGCCAGCTAATGCCCACGATTTCGTCTGCAAAAATATCGACTTTTTTGCGCGGAACCCGAATTCTAATTCTATAAAAAAGTAGCTAAGCTTACGCTTTGTAACATCAGTTATCTACCAGTGGACGTGCAGTCAAAATCGGTTCAGCCATTTTGGAGATTAGCTGGAACAAACAGACACAAGAAAAATATTTAGTAAAAAAGCTGTTATTTTTATATGACAAACAGAAACTTCAGTTTTACTTCTTCGTATATAAATTATTAAAGGTAGAAAATATTTACAAGTGGTTCTAGATATGCAAAGAGATGCAAGTAATCAAGATGTGTCCCGAGGCGACGTTCATAAATAACACATTATATTTTGTTGATAATAATAGTCTAGTCTTCAAATGTCACTAAAAATAACTTGAGACACGTCTTGTGAGTCACTTCGTAACTTCATCAGATAATCAAGTTCTTGAACATTAAAGAATATTTATGATCTAAGATTGACATAAATTTTTCATTTTGACAACGGAATAACAATAATAGTTTTTTACTGATGACTTAATTAAGTAGTAATTAATAGTTTATAGTGTGATAAGGGTATACAGATAAAAGTTATTATTACTGATGCAGGTAGATCCTGGTTGATATTGGTACAGGAGCGTGGAGATTGGTACAAGCAAAAATAGGCCTTATTATATGCCCAGCCGTGAACAAAACTGCGGATGATAATGATGATGGTTCAAGAAAACTGTACCAACATGGACAGACCACACTAACCACGCAAAAATTTTGTAAATGGGATAACACATAAAATAACATCACGCCTGTAATCCCCGAAGGGTTAGGCAGAGGTGTACCCATTAGTACAGCCACATTCCGCCAGTTATGTTTTAAGTCCCATATAATAGATAGGATAATGGTACTAATATATAAATGATACGTAACTGAAAACTCGTAATTGACGATTTTTTAGTTATATTTTTTGTCATTTTAAAATTAAGTTATTTAACTGCCAACTGACTCCCCCCAAACCTAGATGCAAGGTTCCTTGCCGTATCCGAGTTTAATTATTTATTATCAAAAAAATTACGAGGCTTTGTGTAGGGCACGCTGTCAAATTGTCGATAATATCCTATTAAGGGCAAACAACTAAACACCACTTTCAGCCATTTTCAGCCGCCATGCTACTTTTATACACCTGTTTAGGGGAGCAAGTATGAATACCGGTGACAAAACAGGCGCTGACATAAGAATTCTCAACTTTGCACCACACAGACATAGTATAATTAATGTGACAAGTGTCGCCATCTGTCAATGAAATTGTGCTTTCTTACTTCTAATATTGATAGGTAAGCTGCCCTAATAAGAATGTGTGTAAGTTCCTGGTAAATAAACATAAAGAATATTTTATTCGGGTCCAAGAAAGGGATGAATTTTCAAACCAAAGGGTACCTACCTAGATACTAAATACTCGTACTTACATACAGAGCTATTAACAGTGTCCAATCGCCAAGATTTCAAACTTGAAGGATCTTAAGAAGCTCCCCAAAATCAAAGTGCTGTAGTATTTCCAAAGTCCGACCAAACACGTAGTTCCTTTTCACTGTCTCGCGTCTAGAAGTGCAGCATGATTTCCTCTATCCTGATCAAAAGCTAGAAGGGTATGTTTGCATAAATATTCTTTTCTTATAGCCTTCTTCTGAAGTCTTCTTATAGATGCGGGTATATCTACGGCATTATAGCGGTGATCGCTTTCCGTATTACCATGATGACGTTTTTACACTGATGACGGCTAGACATAGGTAACGCTTATTATTAAGAATGTACCAAACCTACCCATGTGCAACAAACATATGTTTGTATTTTTTGTATTTGTATTTGATAACTAAGCTGTTCCGTCAAGGTGATGACATCACAATCAAGATTTAAGAAAAAAGCTATCAGACAAGAATATTTTCGTGTTTCATGTTTTAAGTTCAATTATAATTTCATAGTCGGGTTTTAGTTTTTAGTTGTTTTTAACAATTTATATTTTATGATTTCAAACGTCAAAGGATTTTGAAATCTTAGTGCTGGTCCAAAGAGTAGTTTTTATTTAATCATAAATAATACTTTTTTTTTATTTCTCTTACCATTTTTTATACACAGTAAGTGTCATATTGTTTGAAAAGGTGTTTCTTAATAAGAATCGAATCAGAATCATATAACAAACCTAATTCATTTTACTACAGTTTTAGTTTATGATTCCTTAGATATATACTAGGTTTATGGTTTTTATATTGTAATAATTGTTTTTCAAGCGATCAAGGCAGAAATCGTACTAGCCGCTGCATCACTTTAATTCTCTTCCTACTTTATTCATCATCTGCCTAGCCTTTTCCCAACTATGTTGGGGTCGGCTTCCAGTCTAACCGGATGCAGCTGAATACCAGTATTTTACTCTTTCTCTTCCTACTTTATTAATATGTCTTAATTACCAATAACGTATCTATTACTAGGTAACTCTTCCATATCTTTGAAATAAATGCTTTCAACACCAAACTTACAGATGATATATCAGTCAACTGTCTCATTAAATAATGACATACATTAATAACTGTGAATACAAAGTTATTAATCACTGCAATAGCTGTATTATGTTAATGAGCTTTGTTAAGATTATGATTAACTTAGATTTAATCAAATCACTAGAACAAGAATAGATAATCTTTCTTAATTAGGTATTCTATTAAATGTTAGTGTTTAAACGGGATATTAAAGTTTATCTTGGACATCACTGACATCGGTGAAGGAAAACATCGTGAGGAAACTGCACTTACTGTTCCACTCAAACCATGTCACAGGCCCTTGAGGCGGTTTAGAAACTCTGTCACTAGGGTATATGGGGTCGTAAGACCTTACTGCCCACACGATAAGAAGAAGAACGGGATATTTTACCGGCAATATGTATTCTAGCAAGTATTACTGCAACACTTATTATATGAGTACTCTACCATCTTTCTTTTTCGGTACTTTTAAACGGATCATATTTTTCTGGCAATGTGTGGCCGTAATAATTCATCAGTAATGATGTTTTGAGTATTGTCGGGCCACATTTGTCAGTGTTTCTGCTACATATTATAGAAAACGTATCGCCCATTTTGGAGCACGCAGAGATGTAATTATTCATTCAAAAGCTTGTTTAAAAATGGTAAATAAAGTTATTAGTAAACTTGTAACTATCACCTCTTCCTCAACAATTACAATTAATTGATTTTTATGCGCGTATTTTATACGTAGATGAAGCATTTACACATTTATAAAGTCTTCAATATCCAGCACACAGTATAGGCCTAACCATACACAACTAAAACATCTAAATAGCACCAACGAAATGAATAAAACCCACATAATAATACTCTTCCATCGTTTCGGAAATATCGTTTATTGCTTCATAACTTAAATTAAGCCTCATATTAAGTTAAAATTTAAATATAAATCTTACATTAATAATAAATAGCGTTACCATTACTGTACACTGTCCACATATCACAGTCACTTTGCCTTCACTAAGATATGTACGAATATCTTGTAAGACCCTACTCTCTCCCTCTCACTAATCAACTGTGTTTCACTAAATGATCTGGCTCTGGGTTTGGGGGGCTCATGGGGGGCGCGATCCCATGTATCCTCCGATACAACTGATGGTACGACGTCGGCGGGGGTGGTGGGAGCCTCAGCAGCGGGCTCGGCAGCGCATACCTTCCGTAAACTGACAGCAGAGGGGGGTACAGTCCCACCAGCGACGCGTAGGGGTTGCCGAACATTGGATGCAGCAGCGCACCGCGCTTGAACGCCGCCAGCCGCGAGCGCGAGGCCGCCGTCGACCTCCTCCGCAGCTTCCCCGTGGTCCCCCCAATAAACACGTCATCCGAAGAAGGGTCCAACATCCAGTAGTTCCCTTTCCCCGGGTCGTCGTAGTGCCTCGGAACTTTCACGAAGCATTTGTTTAAACTCAGGTTGTGTCGGATCGAGTTCTGCCAGCCCTGTTTGTTCTCCTTGTAGTACGGGAAGTTCTTCATTATGTACTCGTATATGCCGTTTAATGTCAGTCTTTTTTCAGGGCTGCTTCGGATGGCCATCATGATGAGCGCATTATAGCTGTACGCCGGCTTCTCGTTTTTCTTCTCTTCGGGGACGGTCGAGGAGCCTGGTGGTGGTGTTTCTGTTCCTGTGACGTCGAGCTCAGTGTCTGAAGGTGAGGGGGAGCGTGATGATGCTTCGGGGAGCAGGTTTCGGATGTTGAAACTGTGTGGCGCTGTCATAGTGGTGCGACATCTCGGGCGGCCGGCACTCGACTGGCGGGCCGCGAGCGCCGGCTGCGAGCCCCGCCTATCGACACCTCCTACCCGGGACCCTCCTACCTTTTGTATGGTTACCACTTTATACACTGCGGGCGATGACAACCATACCTCACTTGCTATAAGGACCATTTTCATTTGAGTCAGATAAAGTTAACTTACTGGTGTTTAGTAAGGGAATGCCTATAGGGTTGTCGGGGTTAAAACATTATAGAAATTAAAATGATCCGTCATGGTTTTGTAAACAGTTTTTTCTTTAATATTTCACGCGTTGTTTAGCGGTTATTTAGTGCGTTATTATTTGTTGTTAACTGTTAATAGTACAGCAGATGTTCGGGTTATATTAATCGTTACTATTTGAAAAATTGTTTGTTGCGTCATCATAATAATGTGTGACAATACGTTTATTAGTTTAGTTTATTGTAGCAAAAAGTTCTGGTAATTAATCGTCACCTTTTTGTTACACTTTGAACAATGGTTTAATGTTATACTTGGTGAAAGTAAACCAACTGTAATGAATGACGTCGTAGCAAAGGTCTACGCTCGTAGACCGTGGCGTAGCAGGGTTGATTCCCGCTACGAAAAATAGGTCATGTAGGAATTGTTACAAGCTTAAATGTTTATGTGTTTCACACCAATATTTAGGTATGTCTTGTTTGTCTTCAGATGTCAATGTCACAGAAAGACTAAAAAAAATGCTGCTAGTCAAAAAAAAATAGGGGGAATGCAAACTAAGTTTTATTCCTACCTCGAGTTTATATAGTAGGCATGAACCTATTATTATAAGTAAGTAGCTTTATCAACCCAACTTAATTCAAGTAAACGTTCGCTGGCCTTTTCATGAGCCAAAAAATCTGCCAGACTTTTGCACAGTCGTCTCATAAGCTTCCCTCTTTTATTATACCTTATAATTTTATTATAATTTATAAGTTTTGTATACATTTAATAACAAATTAATTACGTAGTATTGACGAGATAAGTCCAATAAAAGTCAAATAGTTTGAAGGCAACTGTTTTAACTGTCATTGTCATCAGAACCAGTATTGTAGTTCAAAATTGGTGACAGGCACGCCTCCTGTCATACAGGATGTGTGACCCATTGTGATGGTGTGCAGTTCAGGGGAAATGTACACCGTCACAAAGCAAAGGGTTGCTTATCTTGACTTATTTGATAAAATTGGAACTGACAGACGGAACTTTTATTCTCAATACTGTACATTTTCAGCAAAAGAAAAGAGTGCTTTGACAAAGTACCTTATCGTTCAAAAATTGTTTAACAGTAAGCAAGTCATGTCTGCTGTCTTCACTAGGTGCTATTTTACTGTGTAATATAAACGTCATACAGCTCACCCTCATGCAAGAATGTAATTAAAATTAATTAAAAGAAAAGATTTAAAAGTATGTGTTTTTCAAAATTCTTAAGTTATTTCGTGTTATTGAGTGGTAAATTAGTACATTACGTAGGTAGGTACTTCTTACCGCCATCTATGGACATCAGCAATTCCCGAGGCATTATTAGGATCAGGTAATGCCGTCGCACACAAAGTTTTAAATGTCACATAGCATCGCTACCGTGGCATAAAATGCTGGATTACTGACGATCTCTTTCATCACACACTAAACACCTAGATGGGTACGAATATCATCAAACTTGTTTCACCGCAAAACTATACCCACCTGACATTTATACTTATAACGTTAGCGTGAACATTCTGTATGTAACACATCCTATACAGGGTGTAAAAACACACAAAGACAAAGGTTGTATATAATACCGTGCCTACTATTAATATTTATTTTCTTTATTTTCCATATTTTTACACATATTTTCCTTTAAAAAATAAATAATGTAGTTAAAAAAAAAATATGTATAAAAATAGTGCTCCGCCTGCAACGAGGTGGTAAAACCCAAGCTACCGGCGGTTAGGGATCCAGAGAGAGGAACCTCCTCACTATGCGTGCCGTGTCCAAGACAACCGCCTTCTGCATCTGACTCTTGATCCAGCCGTTGAGCGAAAGTTTCTCAAGGTGTTGGTCGAAACTTTTCGCTATTAAACCGTTCACTGACATGACAATCGGAACAATAATTGTCGAGTCCATACCCCACATGCTGGTCACCTCGTGAGCTAGATCTAAATATTTAATGTTTTTTTCTTTTTCAGCTTTCACGAGGTTCTCATCATGGGGAATAGTGACATCAACAAGTATTGCACGACGCACTGACCTATCAATTATCACTATATCAGGCTTATTAGCAGTAATAAATCTGTCAGTGATAATTGATCTGTCCCAGTAGAGCGTGATCTGACCATTATCAAGAACTGGTTCAGGATGGTATTGATAATAGGGTACCTCGATTTCCACAAGGGCATATTTAAGGGCAAGTTGTTGATGGATTATCCTGGCTACTAGGTTATGTCTATGCAAATACTCGCCGTTAGCAAGACGAGAACATCCAGAGACAATATGTCTTATTGACTCACCGGGAAGGTGACAAGCACGACATATGTCCACGGTACCATCTTTTATAATATGTCTCTGGTAGTTCTTCGTCTTGATAACTTCATCCATAATTGCAAAGAGAAAACCTTCGGTTTCCCCAAAGAGGTTACCGAAACGTAGCCAGGCAACAGAAGCTATCGGGTCAACATCAGGCCCTGTCAGGGCCCGATAAAACCTGCCATGTAACTCCTTACCCCTCCATACATCCTTGCGGTCCGAAGTACTCAATACCAAGGGTTTCTTCCAGTTCCCGTTTGCTAAGGATAACGGCGTAAGGCCCTTGTCAACCGATACAACATCTTGATGCATACCCACGTCAGAATGGAGAAAGTACTCCCTGAGATTGTACACCTCCCGATTATGTAGATTCTTGGCATTGAGAAATCCCCGTCCTCCACATCTCCGAGGGATGTACAATCTCATCACAGATGACCTTGGGTGATGCATCCGATGTGCAGTCAACAAACACCTTACTTTTCTGTCCAAAGCGTCCAACTCAGTCTGAGTCCATCTGAGAACACCAAAAGAGTAGGACAACAGTGGCATAACCCAGCCATTGAATGCACGGACCTTGTTGCCACCAGATAAGAGACTATTAAGTACTCTTAAAAGGCGCGCAAAGAACCGGTCCCTCAATGACTGTTTTACTGCCTTGCTGTCTATACTAAGTGCTTGTGGCATTCCCAGATATTTGTAGGTTTCGAGTTCAGAGAGGGATCTGAGAGTAATATCCTCTGAAAGTAGTAAGCTCTCCGAGTTTACTATTAATATTGTTATTATGGACAATAACTGAAAATCTTCTAGTTCTTAAAATATTGAAGGTCAAGGTTCAAATGTTTTTTACGAAAATAAATTGTGTTGTATGCATCCATAAGCACAATGTTTTCCACGGTTGCGGATTTTGTTTGAAAGAGTCACTGCGGCCCTGGAACACAAAGGGCATTAGGAAGAACACGGATGGGTTTCAGCCAGTAAAAGTATGACAAAATCCCTTCTGCTCTGCCCAGAGCGGAAGAGGTCATTCGATAATTTTTCATACTTAAAAAGAAACTAAATGTTTCGCCAGCGTTACTACTTATAAAGTGTCTTCCATGCCAAAAATATGTAATTACTCAGCAACATTTTTTGCTCAAAGCTACTTGGTTAACTTTAAATGTGATATGTCTTGTGACAGCCTGTATTACCTAACAAAATATTGTACTCCACAATCTACACGTACCTATATTTCCGCAGATATTTTCCCGGAACAGTTCGGTGGTGAGGCTCGCCCCGCCCCCGCGCCACGCCCCTCGTGTGTCTGTGTGTTTGTGTTGTTGTTCGCCTCCACACGGTGGAGGTGTTAGATCTAAAGTATAGGTAGACTTGTTACTGGATGGAGGAGATACCTAGTGTATCTAGATTTAGGATGTCTGAACTCAGACTTATGTTTATGGAGATATGTTAGTTTGTGCAACGCTTTTAGATATGATGTTTGCTCTATGTTGATGAAAACTAGGAAACCTAGGTTTTGCAGTGGATAGATTAGTACTTTACTCTTTAGTAATTTTATATACCAATAGAACAGAAGAAGTCTTATTACTATTTCCAGTTGAATTTAATTCATCTTCCTATATCGAACAAAAAGTCATGATGGCCCACCGGCTAAAGCGCCACCTCTCATACATGAGGTTGTAGGTTCACATCCGGGCAAGTATTAATGTGACTTTTTCAATTTAAATGTACTTTCTAAGTTTTTCTTAGACGTTACTGACATCGGTGGAGGAAAACATCGTGAGGAAAATTAGACTTATAGTTAATGTAAGCCTGTCTTAAAAATTTGAGAAAGCATGGTGATTAATGCTCGTGCCTTCTTTATATGAGAAGAGGCCTTCGCCCTGCAGTTTGTTAATAATAGGCTGGTATTTTATAATCTAATTATAGATGTCTAAAATATAATAGGTACCAATCGCTATTGCAGATAATGTATTCTCGAAAACTGCTTCCAAATAACAGATATTAAAAAATAATACAGTTACCTACTAGCTGGGCATCGCTACTGTATATGTATGAGTCAATCTTTTATAATAGCTTACTAAAAAACGCCGTACACTGATTATAATCATCAGCGTGGCGTGAGTAGGTGCATATGCTGTAGTGGGATACCGTTAGCATAAGGATAGATTATACCGATAGTGTAAATAATAATAAACTTTTATTGCAGGCAATTAAGGCCCATAAAACACAAATACATAAATAACGATAAACTAATACATATTTTAAATAATAAACTTATAAAAACTACTGCACACGAAAAGCCACGAAATACCCACATATTAACTAAAATATATTTTTTCATTTCTCTGTGTTTTCCCCAACTGTCAAAACGACCCAACATACGTCAAAAATTCTATTCCACGATTATCAATTTTTAATCTTTTCTAAGCATACATTGTAGGTGTATCTTCAATTTATAGGTAGGTGCTATAGTTATGTTACACGTTTAACGTATTATTTTGACGTAATTACCAATTAGAACAATGTATGTAAGTTCAATTATATAATGTTTGTTTTAAGTTATGAGTCGGCAAACCCGTCAGCTAATCAGGTCATCTGACAGATAATGTACCTCATGATCTTCGCATCTCGTGATCTTCTCGTTGCTGATGGGACTGCCTCGCTATTGCAGCGCCTCAGCGATGTTTGCGGACGCACAAGTAGATGGCTTCCAAGCCATAATCCGTAAGCGAGCGGCATCACTGATGCGCAGGGTGAGGGACAGTTCCAACAGCTACCTGAGGGTTATTGCTGATAAAATAGATAGTCCTCTATGGAGGCATTGGATACATATCAATATTAAATAGTTCCTTTTTGTATAATGTACTAACATATATATTTAAGCACTTTTATATTTACTAACACTATATGGACACACTAGTCTGAAATAAAGAAATTGAATTGAATTGAATATACTTCTGGTAAAATAAACCGTTAGGTATACACTATTCTGATCTATTCATCACTCCTGATTGTATATCTAACAACCATAATATTATATCTTAAAAATCTAGCGTGACTTTCAAACAATCCACAAACATTATTATTTCTTCGATTCTTCGCATTGTTCCTATAGGTACGAACGTAAAATATTTTTTATTTGTGAGCTAACAGGCGTCTGCTCTCTACATAAGGGGGTGAGCAGAATGATAGCCGTCGTAGGACGGGCGCGACCGCGGCGCGTGTTAGCGCCACGATTGAGCCAATTGATACGAACGGGTAGGCGGACTGTGCTGAGAGCGTTTGTCGGACAGTATTTGTTTGTGTAAACGGAAATATTTTTTGAAAATATTGTAGTTGCTTTTATGCCATCAATGTTCAATGTAATACAAATAATATCACTTCAACTTCTAATAACGTTTAGGAACGTTTGCATTCTAATCTCAGTGTCAGTCTGTCAAAAATGCCTCTAATTCACATAGATTTTGGACGAGATTCTGACATTTATTGTCGTTGAAATGAGATTACGACTAGATTGTGAACAATTTAAATTACGATAATTGGCCTCCAAAGTTGGCTAATTGTAACTTGTAACTTATACCTACTTACTTATTAAAGCAACATCTCATTCAATTACTTAAGACATTTTCTCGCTTACAAGTTTACTTTCCTAGTTAATTACTAGATAATGACTACATGGTTTCAACCGTAAAATCAATTATTCATTTCTCCACTAACCGACCCCAGCCTTAACTATATCTATAACCAATCCTCAAGTACATGGAATGTCTCTCTAACACCTAAACTCATATGCACAGTACAGCAGTAGAGAGCACGCAGCCCACAGCCGTGTTTAGTTGGCGCTCGACAAATATTTAACAACCGATACAAGTAACGCGCGTAAACCAATGGAAATCTACTGTTATTTTATTATTTGTAAACGTTATATATATATAGACAAGCCTGACTGAAAATAGCACTATAGAAGGTTCCCAAAGTAGCAAGTGCAATAAAGAAATTGGATTAAAAAAAATTGCATTTGTTATAACTTTTTATCAGTAGTTTTTTTTTTTGTTTATTAGACACTAGCTTCTGCTTGCGACTTCGTACGAGTGTTTTTATTTGCCAGCGTTAACCTACGTCTTTGGTTACTATTTCAGTGGGTTATAGCCTGATGTTATATAGCCTATACTATTCCTCAAGAATTTAACAAACAAACTGGTAATTTCAGAATATTAGCGAAAATACAAACAAAAAATACTCTGCAGCTTTATTATTTTAGTATACCATAGTTTAGATATTAACATAAACAGATAAAATAAAGTGAACAATATATCTATGGTTTCGTGTAATTACTGTAATATCTTGCTTTTCTTGATTGTTTTTCGTTAGACATGCACTTTGGTCGGAAAAGTTTAACGTCTTTTACAGCAACGGCAGTCGTCGTTAGCCTGACGGTAAACAGCAACAGTAAGTACTTTCCAAACTTCATTAAAACAAAGTCACGAAATCATAATTAAAACAAAAAACAGCCCGCTGCGCCAAACCGACCCAAAGCTGCCAAAAAACTGTTCGCAAATGTTTGAAACTCGGAGCAACGGCACTCGTTACTGTTTCCCAGTAAATACTAAGTAAATAAATAAATACGACGAGTCGCGCGTGTTTTTGTCCAGATTGGAGCAATTACTCGTCCCACTGTGCGACTGGGAGTACGTGCGAAACAATGTTTCAAATTGTTGGTTGAATTGTCAAAATCGCTTCCGAATGTTTTTTTCTGAACGCTTTTTGGGATTTAAGTTTTTAGGTAGGAATGTATAAGGAAAAGTAGATTCCTTTAACTTACTAATAAATGCGAAAGTTTTGATAGATGTTTGTTACATAATCACGCTGAAACGGCTGAACGGATCTAGATAAAATTTAGCACAGAGACAGATTGTGTAGTCTTGAATAGCACATAGGCTTAGGCACATATAATAACACATAGGTTCTCGTATGATAATATATCAACTTTGACTCGAACAAAGTAGCGGGCAGAAGCTAGGACTTGAATATTATTGTGTATATCGACATTGGCTAATACTTAGTACTGCCTAGTTTAAAGTAAACACATTCTTAATTAATTACTTCTCTAAATATTCACTAGAAAAACTTGGAAACTATCACCCTTTGACATTTCAAGAATTTCAGAATACCAAATTCACTGTCGACTTGTCGATCGTAATTAGTTACGACTAGTCAGGATTCGACCTGGAGCTCGAAACAGAAGAGTTCAATATCGGTCACTAAATCCTTATGAAGACTCAAAATGTTAGTCTTGCCAATGGTCAGACCAATTTCAACCAGTCCAGCATTACACCCTTCATTATTTAAAAGAGCGTACATAATCAGAATCACAAGCGAGAGGGGTGGAATTTGCCCCTAACTTAAATAAATACAATTGTTTTTAGAGCAGAGCTGTGTTTGTCGCTTGTGTAGCTTCCATTGATTGAAGAGATGGCGGGGCTTCCGTCGTGCTCCACAATGTTGATATTGATGCAGAGTGTGGCTTCTTATTGGCCTCACAGCTAAAAATAGAAATAGATTTGAAAGCATGTTGGTTCAAGTAAACAGATAAAATGTTATCTGTTAATTCAATTGTAATTTATTTAAATAAAAAACGCAAACACGAATACAGATAATATATTGCATATGTAACACAAAGCTTTAAGGTTCAGGTCACAAACGCGAAATATTCATTCATATTATCATCAAGAAAATTTTATGGAACTTATAGAAACTGCCTTTTGAAATGGGCAACTAGATAATGTTAAAGTTTCTTTTAATGGCCTTTAGATACTATTACTTTTGCTATCGAGTTGCAATTTTGAAAAATATCTCCTTGTTAACATGATATGGCTATATTTTACAGAGAACTGCAGACACACTTGTGAAAACATTTAAATAATAGAAAACTTGCGATACTAAATACTTTGTCACATAATGGGACTAACAATAGTTCTGGTATTCAGAGTATTTTACAGCTTTAAGCTAACTTTGCAATACCCAAGAGCAGAGAACGATTTTTCTGCTGTTTACTTTTACTACACAGCTCCACGACTACCCGATTCACAAAACCACTAGGTAAATTTAAATATTAATTTAAATAAAAACAGCCAGCAACCCGAGACACAATGGACCACACCTTTTAACACCCAGGCCCTCACTTCTGTCTACCCTCATTAGCTGCTATTTAACCAGAGGGCATACAAGCACAGAAGCTCCAGTTTATGTCACATCTACACTCTTTAGGAGGCAAGAAGAGGCGAATCGAGAGCGAGAGTGTGGACAGCGCCCTCTAACCTGACCTCACTTCCCCAGCACTCCATTCAGTGTTGGCTTTTCGACCAGAGTTAAAGATTTCGAGCCGCGAGGTGAGCGAATCATCTGCATTCTCATTCACGCGCAGTGTGCAGTCAAATAATACTACACTCTTATATTCCAATGTTTTCTCTTTACTTGAAATGAAGCAGGCAACTGCTTGCACCCTTCGCTCAACATCTCGTTTAAAGAACTTCCACGAGACGTTCTCGCAAGAGTACGGTTCCGGCAAACACATAATTGACATAGAATAAAATGATGGACAGAAAAATCAGAAACCGAATGTAGTCTTCCAGACACAAATCTTTAGTAACGCAATTTATTACCACACATTGTTATCATCATTAAAATTGTTATGAACTCTTATTGAAAGTAGACCTTTGATATATTTTTATATAGTGACTTAATCCTGGTCTCATGCACCCTGGCCCAGCCCAGTGCGGGTCTACCCGCCCCTGGCGCCCTCTGGTGCGCGAGTGGCGAAGCGCCGCGGGTTGCGCTTGCGCATTCGTGCTCAATTTGTTGAATCCCGTTTTGTTTGAAATTCTATTGTTGTGTGTTGTTTTTTTATTCGAATTTAAGTTACTGGAAGAAAGGGTTGGTTATTACGTTGTGGAGTGTAGTTGGGCAAATAGTGAGAACAAAAGAGTCGCTCGTTAATGTAACTACTACTGTGTGCGATTGGAAATAAATATGAAAAGAAACAATCACTGCTGCTTATGTAATTGATTTTTCACAATAAAGCAATATAACTACTTACTCCTATGTTCGCAGAGTAGTTAAGGAAGATTACTCCAAGCTACATCATTTTTGTTGGTAGTAAAACCGACTCGAATGCCGTGACAGCAAACGGCATGACGCTGTTATGCCTTCTTTATTTTACTTCATATTTCCTAATAGATGTTTATTCCTAATTTTTATATAAACATTTCACATTTGCCTGGCGTCCCATGACGGCCAATTTTTTTTTACAGAGAATATGTTAAGAAGAACAGTAAAGAAACAAAATTAAAAACACAAATTGTGAGATAGATATAACTCCAGCTGAACACGAAATGAAACTCAGAAAAGTAGGTGTCTCATCTTAAGGAGGCGCTCTCCAGCCAGTGTAATGTTGTTGAAATATTGATTAATATTGTCGCGGCCATGTTGGATTGCCTCTCCAGCGCGGAAGGCGAGAGTGCGGAAGCCGGGCCCTCTCGGATAACGTTCTGGTTTCCAATAGATACTTCCCTACCTTTGTTAGACACGAGTACACTTCAAAAATATTCCCTTTATTTTTAAAATACAGCATTAATATTATATTTATAAAGAAATGTTTTTAAGGGACGCTCAATTGAGCAACTATTAAAACAATGGTGGAAACGTTTTGTGCAATTGAAGTTTTGTTCCGTTTTGGAGCTAATGTTTTAAAGTACTTTAAACGATTAATTAAAAGGACGCGTTCTTTTTACAAAAACATGAATATGTACCTACTACACCCGATTTAAAACGGCTTTGTACCTTAAAATAACTCAATACAAGGTTTACTCGTATTTTGAATCGTTTTTATTTTTTACCAGTTCGAAATTCAAGTGGCGTTTTTAAATAACTGAAGTAGGCAGCACCTGGACTTATGAGAGTGACTGTTTTCAATGTACACTTAAATAAACAAGCCATAAATTATATTTTCAAATAAAGAATATAGATTTAAGGGCTTTTTCCTGTAGAGTAAATTGAAAAATACTTACCGTCGATCGATAAGGTACCTATTTATTTTCAAGTATCTAGTCAGCCTAGCCTGATATCTTGTGTATTTGTGTGTGTGATGCTTTAGGGTAGATGATACCACCAATCAATTGACATACTTTTTATGACCTGTCATTACGCGATTCTCCCAAAGATTTTGCTTGGAAAAAGACACGTGACGTCACTTTTGTGCAGACTCAATTGAATAACTATTTATTAATTTGTAAGCAATTAAAATAAACTTTTACAGTTTATTGAAAATTAATCGTGTTTTCAGGGCTACAATAAAGTGTTTGTTTAAAGAAGTTATGTCATGGAATTATTGGTTAATGGGCTCTACTACCCAATTCATTCATAATCTGACAAAATTTAAAAATCATAAACAAAAAATATCTTTTAGTCTTTTATTGTTACCAATATTCATAAACATAAGATTTTTATGCATACAAGAACAAAAGAAAAGCAGTAGAACTAACCTTTTATATTCTTTTTTTTTTCTTTCTTACCCGTAAGTAGCACGTGCACAGGTGTTCAAAAAGTCGGCGTGTGATGACCAATAAGGCGCCATAGGAAAACTGTTAACAGAAAAGAAAAAAAAACACTATTATTGGTTCACGAGCAGATGTCTGCGTCAGATATTTCATTATTAAATACTCTTTAAGTTGTCGCGTTTTTGTAAATGCCCACTGATTATTTTATACAATGGCGTAGTTGCTGTGAAGCTGCGAAATTTTTCCTTGAATTATTGTGAGGTTGGCATTACTGACGCTTAACAATAAAAGTAGACGTGTCGCGCCCACTTTGTGTTTTATTTGACCTTATTCAAATCTGTCAACATAAATTGAAGGCATACAAATTTTTGTTATATCAATTACGGCATTTTTTGTACCTATTTGAGTTGCAAACAGCTTTCGTGCATCGAAGTAGATAGACACCTGAAACACATATAAGTATGTATCTTAACGAAGCTCATAATAAATGTTATTTATGTCCTTTTAAGTAAATAACTTAGGACTAGCAAATAAGTTCTCGCAACTCAATGTATTTTTTAAATTTATTTATCTATTTTAACAAAAATAATTAACAGATGAACACATACAATGGTTATAACAATAATAATCATGTTTATTACTTAGCCACGAGCCCCTCCTCATTAACAGCGATATGTAAAAGTTTGAAAATAATTTATATTCGCACTAAACATATACCCGAGGTTAAAAATCCAGCAAAATCTGTCTAGAAAAACATATTTATATCGCCGTTATGTTGGTCAACATGGCAACGAATGTAATTGCTTTAGTTTGTGCAAAACACGAACACTTTTAACGATACTTTTACTGGAAGTGTTGGGCCATTTACTTTGACATTACGCTCACAATGTATATATTTACGTACGTACCTATTTACTTTACAACACACAGATTGTTTTAATGGACACGCTTGTAAGCATAGACTAATTGACACCACCATTCAATTGACGCACTTTTTATGAGCTGTCAAAACGCGAATCTTCCATCGATTTTGTATGTCATTATCGAACTGTGACTTCACTTATTTGGCAACTTAATTGATTAACTATTTATTGATTTCAAAGCCACAAAAATCGAATTTTAGAGTAAATTTAAAATTAATCGTGTTTTCAGGGCTAATATAACATAACTTTTATAAAGAAACACTTATGTTTCTTTATAAAAGTTATGTCTTAGAATTATTGGTTAATGGTGGCAACTACCAATTGGGTATAGTTTTGCCAAAAATAACCAACTATCCGTCAAAATGTGACGTGAAGAAATGTTGATAATTGGTTTGGATTTAATGGCTAAGCACATAAGTTTTGGATGTAAATTGAACTAATATACCTGCTGTACCATATATGCTAGCATATTGAATTATTTTGACGTTCCTAATTGAATAAAATGTTGAGGGATTGTGGGCGGGTCGTTTTGACAGAATTAAACTCAATTATCAATCCATACTTTTACTTTTTATGTTAATCGGACAGTGCTTATCGATACAAACACATAGTTCCCAAGAAATATAAGGTATAAATTGCTACCTTTATCTAATAGGTATTGATTGTCCTTCCTCGGAAACTAACTGCACAACACAAATCAATACAATAAACTGACAACGAAGGGTAAATTAACCCTCTAAAGTTTGCGTTAGAACGTATTTAAGGGCCGTAATTCCAACCCTTCACCGCTCGATTTCTTCCAATTTGCAAAACAAACCCTCAAATCGCCATAAACGAGATTGCTACATACCAAACTTTTTTCAACATCTGTCGTAGCGTGGCCCCGTGTCCATTCTACCAATGTTTTTTTTTTTTCTTTTTTTTACCGCGCTCCTTTTGCAGTTTCGCTCGGATTTGTCTCCGGGGGGTCGGGATTGTACCACTAACGATTGCTTACGAGTACTGTTGAGGTTGTTGCACGTTTTCGCTCTTTGATTGTCCGAATGTGACGGATTTGCGATTTTAACGCTATTCAGGAAATGGCATTTGAGCAAAGCGGATTAGAGAAAGGGCCGGCCGACAATAGTCGGTGTGGATTACAAACTTGTGAACAAATATTATTGAGAACGCCATGGTCTGTGCGGACATCATTCAAGATGGGATTTTCTAGTTTTTAGTGTTTGTTATTAGCCATCTGTCTGTCACACTCAACGTTTACTTAGTATGGAACAGTGACCCTTTTCTAGTTAATTTATTGTAGACAATTATTTCTACTATCTAACTGCTATTGTAATTATGCGAAAGTTCTGATAGATGTTTGTTACTCAATCACGCCAGAACGGCTGAACGGATCTAGACGAAATTTGGCACAGAGATAGATTATAGTCTAGAATAGCAAATACGTTACTTTTTATCCTCAGAACATTTTAACTTTGACGCGGACAAAGTAGCGTGCGGAATCACTACATATTCATATCTCAAAGGGACAATACTCTCAACAAAACTGCTGATTTATTTATCAATAAAGCTCTTATTATAATCGATTTTTGCATACAATAAAATGTAGACACGTGGGAATAATATTTGGAAGCTTTCTCAAGAGTAAGCAAAACGAGCCTCTAGAGAGTACCGACCATATCAATTGTTATATAAATCATCTGCCCACATTCTTACATGTATCAGATTTAATTAAGTCGTTTGCGACACGTGAGCCTGAATGGAAGCGCGCCTTTGCATTGTGAACGACTAGTGTCGCATTGTTGGCAAGCAGTGGGAGGTTGGCCCGGTTTCCGAACGCACCTGTCAACGTCACAAAGGATTCTAAATTCAAATTTAAAATTGGAACGCTAAAGTTGAAATTGGTTTAGTGCAGAAGTATGGAGCGTGGGTCTTTAGAAGAAAGAGGAAAACATGTTTAGCTTACGTTGCAAAATGTGACGCTGCCTCTAACATGCTAGTTAACATTTACCGATCTAAGATGGTGTCAAATAATACAAAAGTTTGCATTTAATTCAATCATTTAGATAACAAACATATCTACCTGCGTAAGCACTCATCCTAAACCAATTGAATTAGGTTAGAATCTTGCAAAGTGCGACTGAAGGTTACTACAAAATTTGTTATAGTATTTATTCAAGCACATTTCTTCATTCAATCAACCTTTGGCAGCTTTCCAGGTTTTCACTATTGATCATGACAACCTTGAAAACATTCGCAAGCACGCCATCCACTCTTATGACGTCACATTCCATAACGTATACTAATTCCACACTCAAACGTCTCAATATGGCGCGTCGACGTGTTAAACTTATTGTAAAAGTGTAACAATGGCGATAATTGATCGAGTCGTCTCATGCAGATGGCGGCGCACCCTTTATTTGTAACACATAAGACAATTTTATTATCTCCCCATGTAACAAGTAACAACTAGAATTACAAGATGACAGTCAATCTTTTGATGTTTTGTTTGTTCGGAGTTCGGAGAAGATGGAGGTGTAATTAAATTGTGGTACCAATGGATTTTGGTTTATTTATAAAAGAATCACAATGTTGGATTTATTTGCAGTTGCATAGCTACAATGGAATCAAATATATGCCTGTATTTGATTACTTTGTAGCTATGTATAAATTCAATTAGTATGTTACCAAGTCAGAGACCTTTGAGACGGTTTAAAAACCCTGACACTAGGGCGTGTGGGGTCACAAGACCTTACTTCCCACACAATAAAGAAGAAGATTAGTACATTCCTAATTTTAACTTTTTCTAGCGAAGGTTAAATATTATCAAAGGAACGGAAATCTTATTAATCCAGCCTTAGGTATAAATGCCGTTTTTGAACATTATTAAAACAATACATTACATAATACAAACTTTTTTCTATCTTATTAACTTATATGATTATAATTATGTTTTTAAATTGTATTAGGTAAATGAATAAAAAAATAACATTTTATATTGTTATAAAACTATATTCTTAATTAATTGTATTAATATAATAAGTGAAAAGCTTGCAAAAGGCTACAAAGTCATATTACATTGTATTGTGTACCAGCTGAGCAGAACACAACATACTTAGTACTCATTTAAAGTTGACTTTAAAATTAATTAATCAATAACTGTCATTGCCTGCATTACCTACAGATTATAAAAGAATAACAGAGGCCACGTTTCCTTATGTTATACAAGAGAAAATAAACAACACAATCTCTATATATAGGTCTAAACTTTACAAAATATTTGTATGCCATCAAATATAAATAAGAAAGGACGAGTAACTTGCTTCCACGTTAAAAAAAAATCATCGAAGTAAACGAATCAATCATAACTCGTAATCTTACAAAAAAGTATTACATCCATCCACAACATGCCAACATCCTGATATTGAGTGGTTTCTTACAAAAGTTTACATCACAATCGGACGAATAACACAAAAGTTGAAGTAACGGTAGCATTCCCGCCGAGCCATTGACAGACGCAGCCATCTTGATGGATTGTTTTGGGTCTATGGTCTAAACTCTATGGTACAGTAGTAGCATGGCCAGTCTTCATACCTTACCGTAGTTGGAAAGTAATTTACATGTGAATCGAATATTTTTGGTTTTAGCATAACGTTTTGGTAAGGTATGTGAGGAGTTGCCTGGCGGCCATTTTTGGTAGTGTTTGGATGTTTTGGTAGGCAATGAATGTTACTGGTGTTGTTACGTCATGATGCACTGTTACGCACGAAACTCATCTTGAGCGACTAATTATAATAATAATATCAGCCTATTATTATCCAACTGCAGGGCAAAGGCTTCTTCTCATACAGGGAAGGCATGAGCATTGATCACAGTCAAAAATAAACTTAGAAAGTACCGACATATAAACTGAAAAAGTTACATTGGTTCTTGCTCAGAATCGAACCCATGCATGAGCAGGGCACTTTAACGACTAGGACATCACGACTATCCTGGCTAATCTCTTGTCAAACGCAGTAGAACTTTGGTAAGATAGTACATAAACATTAATTAGATCTAACATGGATGACGTCACAACATTTTTGCACAAGGTAGGCTGTAGTTGCTTAAAATATCCTTAGGTAGGTTAAAACTATAAGAAACCAAGAAATATTTCATCAATCTATTCCAGATGCACATTATACAAAATGTCTACAAAAAATAAAAGTTTTGTATCTCTTCTCTATTTACACAACAAGCAGACATGGCAGTCGTTCGAAAAATATACAAATCTGGTAACAAAAACAAAATGCACGCAGACAATAGCACTCATCATTATGAAAACATTAACGCACGTCGGCCTGCGGGGCGCCAATTATTTTAGTTGCAACCCCATCACGCGGTGATTATTCGCGCTGGCAACATCACACTCGTTCATCATCGGTCAGTCGCGTGCGAGTGCGGACGGCACGCGACTCGATGGGAGCTAAGCTTTTTAAAAACACTACATGTTTTATATAGAATTTTGTCTTCTTTATTTGTTTTTTTATTGAGAGGACTGTAATAACAAGGTCGTTTAGTAATTGAAGTAATAGGCCTCGTCTCCTCGGTAACCACGCTGCGTAGCGATAATTATAACATGGATCCTATTATATAATTTAACAACTTATTCTTATGTACTTACCTACATTCTAAGCAAATAAAAACTTAGTCTATTCTATTCTATTCTAATCTAGTACATGAATTTTTCAAAATTACCCATTTTTATGTTTCATGCAAGTTTTTTTTCTTTAATCATATAATAACCATACAAAGAATTCAGTTGGGATTGGTCATCTCCTTACTGCTTTAATAATTGCTTTCTAGTTTTGCTTTTTTTTATTATTATTGTTCTTCTTCTTCAATTTTATCACATTTAGAAGAAACAAGAATATTGTAACCAGGATTTTGCTGAATCCTAATAAAATTGTAGGTAAAGTGTCCGTGGCGTTCCTTACTAGTTCTTCTCCATAGAGGCCTTCCTCCGTGACGGTGACCGACTCCTTGACAATTCAAAAGTAGGTACCTGTAATTGAAATAAATGGTTTGACTTTGAGTTATGTACTTACATCGCCGCAGGAACATATCTTTTCCTCACTTTGCTCCCCTAAACTTCAATTCTCATACTTTACACTTACGCCTGGCTAACTTTGCAACAGCTCTCAATATTCTACATTTTAACATTCCAAGCACTCTTGAGTCTAAATTCCAACACAGGAACAAAATCTTACATCGCCCCAAGCGTATGTCAGTTACACGTTAGAGCTATGAAATACAATTCCCACTGCATATTTAAGATCTCGAAAAGAATTTCTCATACTTATTAGCAGGACTGCACTCAAAAATCACTGAACTTACAAAAACTTAAGCAATTAATTCGCCACGGATCATCGAAGCGCGCGCATTCACACAAAGGACGCCATGTTTAACAAATAACCTTAATCTGGAATTCGCGCCATTGTCACACCCTGTTTACGGCGTCCGGCTGATTAAGCACCCAATCCCGCCCATTGTGTGTTCGCCAGATTCGCCACTCAATCATAATAAAATTGTGGGAATAAAGTCATTTTCTGCATTTTTCTAATTGTGAGAACGTATTTTTTACTCACAATTGGTTTTCGACAGATGCTAATGAATTCAATTTTCTAATGTTAATTGATATTGCGTTGGCACCATTGTTCTGGGTTGACTGTTGCAATTATTTGTGAAGAAACTTTCGCCGTAATAACGGTATACGCTATTATTATAAATTGTTGGACGCTTGTTATTATTTTTTTATTATTTTACAAATTGAAACAGATAGAATTAAGACATGTCATGAGAGATTTTTCGATATGAATAGCTGTGGGACGATTTGTTCTCTAATTTTACGCTAACGAATTATATTTTTATGTGCCAATTCGAATTTCGAAACTATCTTTACTGAACAGATATTAAAACTATACCAAGTATCTATGTTATTCTTATTGTTCTCCCAATATCTACCCTTTTACCTATAAGTACCTCCTTTTAGCGACGAGTGTACCAAAATTAACGTCAAAATCCTAAACAAACCATCAATTGTTCACAAAATCGCTAATCCCTGCATAATACAAAAATAAACTATGGCAAAATACAAAAACATTGCGTTAAAATTAACTTTGTTTATGCAACGGTATCGGTTACTGAGCGCAGCGCCTGCGCCGCCCGAGGGCAGTGCTGCCAACCTCTCGCCGAAAACAATTAAAACTATAAAAGAAAAATGGCGGGTGCCCGCGGCGCGGCTGTGGGAATGCACCCATTGTTTCTGATCTTATTGATGTTCACACGCGGAGTTCAGACAGCCGGTGTCGAACCAAAACAATGCGATGTTGATTCGCGACTCAATCGGTCTCACATATGGCGGTTTTGTTCCATTTGTGATAGATGCTCACTGAGCCGTGAGTTTTCCACCTCCGGGAGTATGCCCCGCTAATCAGTCGTGGCGTGGAATAATAAAACAAAGACATATATAGGTTCCAGATACTATTGAACGACCAGTAGGTCCCAGCCGATGAATTTACCAATTTACAGTTGGGCTCAATCAAACAATTTATAATTATGGTAGACTTCAAAATTTTGGTTCTGCAAAGTACTGTGGTCACTTTGCCGAGTGACTGAGGCACCAGGGTTGGCTTAGTGCTGTGAGCGGGGACTCCAACTTATCTACTTGAATGGAAATACTGATATTTATTCAGTAAATATATTTATATTGAAAAAACGTGCTCATATTCCGAGTTATTTCCGGCGGCAAATAACTGTGAAATATAAACATACATGCAAAATTTCTGCTCAATTGGAAACTGAGAAGTAGGTCAAATTTAACTTGCAAGATTTGATGACACACACGGAAATCGGGTCAGGTGAAAGTAAACAAAAATTTTTAAGAAGAAAAACTTTTATTTCTGAATTTTAATTTTCTTATTCATTACGGACAACAATATTATAATTATAGTCCATTATGTTAGTACAAAAGCCTTATAACCAGTGTTAGTAGTACTTATTACATATTACTTTCCATACATGAATTTGAATACTTATGGAATTTGACTGAAGTATTAAGATTAAAAAACGTTTTGACCAGATTACCCTCGTATGCAACCAACACAGTACCTTGTACCTAAGTTTCATTAATAACGGTATTAACAAAGATTTTCAGCGTGCTACTTACCTAAGACGACACCCACTACAATATTCGCAACATCACCGCCGCCCGTCGGTACTTCGCGGTAAACACACGATTGTGTTGTTTGCTACGACGTGCTACGAGCCGCGTAGCACTTCGTAGCATAGTTATTAAAATTATTTTTTAAATCGATTACAACTGCAACAAGAGACCAAACCAAAAGAAAAACAAAGGGAAAGGTACCTTAAAAGGTACCTACTTAGGCGCTTTGCACACGGAGCAACTTAAGTATTAAGAATAAACAAAATTAATATAAATCTACTCATAAATAATATCTACTTAAATATCTAAATATAAGATTTACTTCCTTAATTTCAATATTATTATGTTTTTAAACAAAAAGCGCTTCATCCTCTCCTCTAAAAACTAACTTGCTGTGCCCGACAGGGTCCATAATTGTTTCTCTATAATATACCTACCAGCCTTGTATACATTATGGAATGCAATAAAGTATTGAGTATTGAGTAAGTTGAGGCAACTAAGACAACTCTTTAAAAGTTGATAATTGCTGTAACGTTTACGGTTGCCGCAACTTTATGGCAATCTGTGAGCAACTTTCATAGCCGAGTTGTTCAATCTACTCAGCGATCAGCGTTAACGGTATGATAATTAACAGTTGCTAGTTGCGGCAATTAGGAACTAACTTAGTCATCGATTGCAGTAACTGAAAACTGTTGACGATTGCCGCAACACACATAGCAACAAGGGTTTCGCCCTTGTAGCTATGTGTGCGCAGTCCAATTGAAATATATGTAAACAGCTAGTTGCCAGTTGCTGCAATAGTTGCTCTGTGTGCAAAGCGCCTTAATATTACAATTTCTGTAAAGCAAAACGCTTATCACTTAATTTCTCCGTTTCCCTCTACCCCTTAAGAAAAGACACCCTCTCAGTAAACCACTAAAACATTATCAACTTGCATCAACAACCCTCAGACAGCTTGATTTGCATGCAACTGTCGGCGGCGACCTGATCGCGCGTATCACACGTATTGCGCGCTGGAGTGGGCGGGCGCGTGCCGAATCGCGCGCGCCGTTGCTACTTCAACCATCTTTAAACGTTTTACAAGAGGTTAATAGACGCACGTGTTTAAAACTCCATTGTTTGATAGATCAACGTGAAAATAGTGTTGGAGAGTACTTCGATAGTCCTTTGAACTGTCAATCTGTTATCTATTTGATTCTCTTTATTGTGGGGTGTTCTATCAACACCTTTGAGTTTGTCATCAATGGAGGGTCGATGAACTTTTGTCACTGTTTTTGTGTTTTTTCTCTTTCTGACCGCTGCGTGCTGGACTACCTTCAAAACACTTCTTCGTGGCGCTGGCACGACAGTTTTGTTTTTTGGGTTGCCCAAAACATTGCCATTTCCACGGCATCGTTGGTGGCAGCACATAGGAAAACACATCTTAAACAAACTTTCAAGATTCATTTATGCTTAAAGAGTCAGATGATTTTTTTTTAAGAGTTTTACATATTCAATCGACTCTTAAGATGTATTTGTATGTATCTAATTGTATCGTACCTATTTAATTAAAATTGGTTAATTATTTTTCAAAATTTTAGGTTTTTTTTTTTTTTTTTGAGGTGGTAAAAATCATCAAATGACTCCTTCCGCCCTGGGTGGGGCGGAAGGGACTGTCAGACTTTTACTGACTAAAAAACCACCCTGTTCCTTCTGTTGCCCTTTACGTTCCGGGGCCACGGTATCCTGTTAAGACGTCCCGCAACCCCGGCAGGCGTTGGCCCCGTAAGATTTAAAATTTTAGGCTTGAGATATTGTCACCGCTTAAGAAAGCAGCAAAATACGTTTACTTTGTAAACTGATTAATTTAAGAGACGAAACGACTATCTAAGTAAGTACGAGTTTCATCGGCACGAACTGTTTAAGAATGTTTGTATAGGTACTTCACGCCGTGGTTTACTAACCAAGTACCGATGCTGAATACACAGGCAGGACTGAATACCGATAAACTAATATAAACTAAGTTACCTACTTGCCTTATAGGTATATGAGAAAAACACCACTGAATACGGTGAGCAATAACAAAATAACTGTAAGGTGAATTAACACAGAAAGCAAAAAACCTGCACAATTGAAGTATAAGAAACTCTCAATCCTATCAATTGGGTAGCGCAATTACTTGACTCGTAGCGCCATCTTGTAGCGAGTAGCTGAATCAAAATGGTTTTTATTTTTAATAAACAGTTTATTGTTTTAGAGATCTGATCTATTTTTAACGCTAAATAGTATACACTTTGAAATTTGTTCCTTAGACAAAGAAACATAAGTGCATCTGCATATTCTTATGCCAATAAACGCCATCTATTTTCATTACGAAATCTAGTTACAGACTTGCAAGAAATAGCTAAAAGTATCTAAATACAAAAAAAATGCAACTATCAATAAAATAGTCACCGTTCTACTTAGCTCGCGCAATATTTTCTTGAAAATGTCGCCCGTGAGTCAGCAAACAAGCAACATGATCACCCGTAATCTGAAAATAAGAAAATTGCTACACTACATATAACTTGAGCTTCCATTACAAACATACTGTGTGATCGGAAAGGTCTCTTTATAATGGCATTAGTTGCGGTCAAGTTACGTATTACGACCGACAGAGGGCCAGCAAATATTTGATGTCGGTAATTGTCATACGAGAAGAAAATATCCTTTTACCGAGTCCCTCGCGTGTAAAAGTTTACTAGCAGTGAAAAAAGATATCTGCTACCGTGTTTTTATTAGGTGGCGTATTTATGATTTAGCTATATCTGCAGGGGAGGCCGTGATTTTGGGGGCTATGGATGTAATTAATTTTTAATGGGAGATGGATGATTTTTGTTAGTTTTACGTCACTGGAGCAAATAATACAGCATTTCGGTTTAAAATAAAAAATAATTTTAAAGGCGCTAAGAATTTTTGAAATTCGATCCAATTCAATTATTAAAACAATTTAATTTGATAAAACAATTAATCCAATTTAATAAAACATCTTACTTCATGACTTAACTTGTTACTTCTTACTTGGCACAAATACAAACTGAAATAAATAGTAAAGATTGACATTATTTTTTTTTTCAGTTTTTTTTTTTCAAATCGGATTTTAGGAGTGCTAAGTGTGAGTTTTTTCACTCACGTTCGATTGCGAGCGAGTGGTAAAAGTAGTGAAAGACGATTGACAAAAGGTATTTATATGGCAGAGGTGAGTGGCAACGCCGGGAGGGGTCGCCCTAGGAAGACCTACACTGACCTTATTAGTGAGGTCCTTCAGAAAGGTCAGGTGCGGAGTACTCGTAACCGGCGTGCTTGTATGACGAGATGTATGAACGTAGATGAGGCGAAAGGAGTATGTAAGGATCGTAGCAGGTGGCGTTCTATAGTTTCTGCCTACCCCCATGGGAAAAAGGCGTGAGTTTATGTATGAAAGTAGTGGTCTACAGACTACCACGATCAAAAAGTACCTATCAAAAATTACGTTCTTTTATCTATGATTCTTGTCAGTGGAGAAGCCACAAAGATTTTAAAAATAATTCGTTTGAACTGTCAAACTTATGCTCTCCATAGATTTAAAACTTAATTTTTCATAACAGTTTCATCCTAAAGAATATTGAAAATGAATATCCACAAGCTTTGGGAGTACCAGGAATACATACACGTAAACGGTATGATGATGACCAATGAATTAATTTCTGTACTCCAAAATTCTTTGACTTTGTTACAAGTTGAGAATCATTTCTTGCACATGCAGTACTGGGGGCAGATGTACGCCGTGGATTTTGATTACCACATTGCTGTCGGCATCAACAATGACGCTATGGCAGACCGAAAATATTTTTACACTACGGACTTCAAATTCTGGGGCCTATTGCCTAAAGCAAAAAAGAAATACAAACAGCTATCCCTTCTCACAACTTTCCCGTTTAGAGGTGATCCAGCTCTAAAAATAAAGGTCTTGGACGAAGCTTTGGAGGAAACTAATCCCGAACGATGCAGTATCATTAAGGAGGAGAGCCGCTTGGCTGCTACGATTAGCAACATATGCGAGGAGGCTGAAGTATGCGCTCGGGGACAGTTGATCAAGCAGCCGAGCGGTACTGTCATTATAAACCCCAATTATTACGGTTTGAACGCTTCTGAAGCGAAGTTATTGAAGTCCTACCTCCACATCAGACCAGCTCAACACCGCTGGAATACCAACTTGCTAACTAGACAAGATTATAACTACAGTATGGATTTTCTTGATTCTGTTGATCAGGACATTCCTTCTGGCTGTTGGAACCTTTCGTTGGAACAGAACGGGTCATTAGTGTATTTAAAAAATCTCTACTGGCCCGGAATGATGTTTTTCCATAAAGTGAGAACGCCTGACGCTGGTTTTCTTTACGTAGGTAATGGCCGTAAAAATTTAGATGTGCCTTTTCTGCTTTAGTTTTATTGTGGTTTGTGTTATAGGTATTTTCATTTTATTGATACTTAATTATGATAACATATTATAATATTTACCGATTATTGCTCTTTCATTTAATTTTATACATTCTATTTGTTGACTTTTATTTTTGATAACTGATAATGGCTCGTGGCGTAACCTATCGGACCTGTCTTCGCCGATACTATGGCGTATTCATTTATGACTAAAAAAAACATGTATCACCAAATAAAAAAATAAACTTAGTTGGTATTTTTACTGGAAATTGCTACTTGCTAATAAAATAAGAGCAATAACAGACTTATAACACAGAATGGTACTCCACATCGTCGTTGAAGCGTACTGCGTACTCATTGGCCACGTTTTTTTCGTGAAGCTACTCTGCGTTATTTGGCCAACTAGCACTTGAGGGCTGGTGTCGGGTGTTACAAGTATGTAGCGGCCTAAAACGTTCACGTAAAGTTCCCGATAATTCACACAATAAAATCCATTATCCGAAATCATATTTTAAATCAATCATAATTATTTATAATAATCCTTATTTTATACTGATAATAATGTTGATCGAACAACTGGCAACATTGGCTTGACATACGTCAGCTGGCGCCCGGCATTGCCCGGCAGGCGGCAGCCCAGCGTTCCGTTTTCCGTACGCCGCGCCGATCGTTCGGTTGCGCTGTCGAAAAATCTTTGGCGCCTATTATAACCGGCTTTTCTAGTATATTTCGTATTATTCTTTCACCTCATTTAGATACCTCTTAATTTAATTCTTGAAGTGTTAAAATGGCAACAAACGACGTTAATAATGCCGAAGACGCCGAAATGGCGGAATGTGATGGAGACAAAGTTGTTACGATGATGGATGTTTTGCAAGAGCAACAGGAGTTCGAAGAAGATGCCAATGCTGTTCTGGGAGCCTCTGATGACAAGAACTGCACTTATTCCAAGGTAGTTAAACCTTCCTTTTGTCATGAAAAGTCATTGATTTTACAAACATGGCGTAGGAAAACTGACGTTGCAATGGAATTAATTCAACTAATTACACCTTATTACATGTTAAATACCATATGGACCTGCTAAATCTTACTTCTGCTTAATAAATAAACCAGTAAAATTAATAAATCCCAAGAAAATGGTTGCGATACGGTAGCAATATGGTCAAGAAAGACAAAGAAATTCGAATATTCGATGTACTTAACGTAACCACTCAAATCGATTTTAAGTGCATGGGTGCATTATGTTTATTGTTTCATCTATAAGGCATTACTGAAATGTGAACATTTAACAAGTAATGGCCAAGATTTTGTTTTGTATTTTATCATGGAGGTACTTTGCAAATCATAATTATTGCATTGAAATCAGTTAAGAATATCTTGTTGTCAATTTGGTCAACACCCGTTCAGACAATTTGCTAAGTTACTTATTTGGTTTTGAGAACATTGTGTACCTACTAGGGTTCATGATTTCTCGAGCTTTTCAATTTCTCGGGTCTCGAGAATTCTCGAGGCTAATTTCTCGAGTCTTCTCGGGTTGTCGAGAAATTTACATTCACGTACGTTTTCTCATATTATTTGGTTCCAATAACGTCAACAAATTCAGTGGTTTTTCTCTCAAATAAAAGTATCAAATTAATCATAAAACTTTTATTGATTATATTCAAAAATATTAATCTTAATAAGCTAATTAACTTTTAAAAAAAAATACAGAAATAATATTATTTAAACTTATAATTATAATGACAGCACCATTTTTGGCTGGTTATTTAGAACTTATGAACAAAATTAGCTTCTATTAAACTAAACAGAAAATCAACATGAAATAAAACGTTAATATCTTAACTCATACTTAAATTACAATCACAGCACCATTTTGGCTGGTTATTTAGAAAAAAAAAAGAATTTAAAACCCGTAAACAAAAATAGCTCCTATAAAACAAAAAAAATAACATGAAAGAAAACGTTAATATCTTAAATTCAGGTTCTACCTGATAATAAATGTAAATTATAATTATATTACAACCACAGTACACTCACTACGTAAAATATACTTCGCTAGAGTCGAAACACCAATGAACGTGTAAAAATGACGCCGCAGAGCGCTTGCAGCGAGTTCAAAGGGTGCCGTTGTGCTCTGGCCCACGCCGCCACGCAACACAGCAAACGGCGATTTAATTTCTACATAGAAACATGATTTCTCGAGTTCTCGACTTTTCTCGAGCTTGATTTCCCGGGAACAAAGCCCAACGATTTCCCGGGAATTCTCGAGCCGAGAATTCCCGGGAATGAACCCTAGTACCTACTAACATGTTCATACATGCACAACTGAGATGGGTCATGGCCAACCACTGCTTTCTCTTTTTATTTAAAAAGTTTATAATAACAATTTTATAAATCTCTGAGTCCACATTCTAAGATACCTAACTTGCTTACACACATTTAACAGACAGTCTTAATGTTATATATGGAATCTAAACACACAACATCATTCCTGTATTCCATGAAGAGTTATGCAGACATCAACTTTGCTTGTTGTGTAATTTTATAAGACAAGTGTCACATGGGGTGTAAACAGACACAGTGGTTAACTATGCATACTGCCCATTCAAGCCCATTTCAGACTGCTATAATATAATAAAATGATTTTCGTACCAAAAATAAATGCTAGGAGCATTCTATTTTGCTCAAATTGACTTAGTTTTCAAGTTATTATAGCATATAATTCATAGCACACCAATATTGCTCACCATACATGTCATAGTAGTAAATCTCTTAAACCCATGCTATGTCAAAGTACATATTTGCAGTTCTTATTTTGACATTGTCAAAAACTAAACCTTCTAACTCTTACCAAAAAGAAACTGTCCCAATTTGTAAAGTAATGTGAAGGTATTATTGTTATTAGGAGCCTGTGCAGTACCACTACAGAGAGGTAGTTGCTTTAAGCAATTTAAGCAAATAACATAATGCTTTAAGCAAATAAGGGATCCCACACAAAAACGCGAATTCGCATCGCATCGCAAATATCTGCGAATTCCCGTGCAATGAATGTACCCGAAGTTCCTGTAATGCGGCATCGCATCGCATCGCATCGCGGTTTTGTGTGGGAGCCCTAAATGTATTCTATTCAATTCTAAAATTAATTCAGACAAAATATATACCAAACTTCTTATCAACAAGTCAAATGAAAAAGGTTCTTTTACATCTGGTTCTTCTACAACAAATCACTCATAACAAATTACCTGTTTATAACTAAATTCATGTTTTGTTTACAGGGCTACATCAAAAGACAAGCTCTCTATGCTTGTCTCACATGCTGCTCTGAAGCTAAGGTGGACCCCACAAAGAGAGCTGGAGTGTGCCTCGCATGCAGCTTAACTTGTCACGAAAACCATGAACTCATTGAGCTGTATACCAAAAGAAACTTCAAATGTGATTGTGGCAACCCCAAATTCAACTCCCACCCCTGCCAATTCACCCCAGACAAAACTGAACTCAATGAGGGCAATATTTATAATCAAAACTTCAGTGGACTCTACTGCATTTGCCATCGACCTTACCCAGATCCAGAGTCAACCGTTGAGGATGACATGATCCAATGTATCATCTGCGAGGACTGGCTCCATGCATCACATCTAGAAGCTGTTGTACCTGCTAATGATCAATACTCTGAAATGGTCTGCAAGAATTGCATGGAGAAGAATGAGTTCCTACATGATTACAGTATGTTTGCTGTTACTGTAGAGGCAGCAGATGTGGATGTTGTTGGCAATGGTGATGTTAAGTCAGTTGACCTTTGTAATACGGATTCAGAGAAGGATAAATCAGTTGATGGTAAAGAAGAAAATAAAACTGAAATTGCAACTGTTACTGTTAATAGTGATGTTGAAATGGATGAAGACAAAGAAAAGATTGAGAACAAAGCAACAAATAGTACAGAAAACAAAGAAGTTGAAGAAAATGTTGCTGCTGAAACAAATAAGGAAATAAAACAGGATGATGAAAGTAATGTTGAGTCAATAGAACTGAAACATGAAGAAACACCAATAGAAATAAAACACGAAGAGAAACCAGAAAATGAGGCCAATAAAATGGATTTAGATACTGAAAGTCAGATAGCAAAGGTGGAAGAACAATCTGTGGAGATTTCTGAAACAAATCTACCAATAAAAATTGAGGCACCAGCTGAACCCCAAGACTTAGAAAATGATGAGGGACAAAAAGAAACGAATGAAGATACTTCAGAGAAAACTAATGATACACCAGAAAATACACCTATAGCTGATCCAGAACTGAACAAAGACACAACTCTTGAAAAAACTGAGAGCATGGTTGAAAAACCAGAAAAGTCAGATAACACAGATGACAAAATGGAAAGCAATGACAATGAGTCTGAACAAGCAGATAAAATAATAAAGGAACAGAAACAAGAGCAAAATGATAAACATTCAATAAGTGACAAGGTTGGCGACGGCGACAATGAACAAGGAAATAAAACAGACGCCAGCGAAAGAACAGAGCAACAGCAGCTTACTGCACTAACAGCTGACAATCCAGTATCAGCGGAACAAAGAGACGCTGATCCAGAAGTTAAGACAGAAATAGCTGCAAAAGAAAATGTAGAAAGTATGGAACAAAAGACAGACGCTAAAGAAGACGTTCAGGCAAGTAATGAAGAGTCGCCCAAAGAGACGGTGAATGCAAGTGCAGATCAATATGACGAAAAACCAGTTGATGATGACAAAACTACTTCTGGTAATATTGAGGTCCCAGACACATCACAATCTGAAATAGCTGCAAAGGAAAATGCTGAGGAGAAATCAGATTCGGTGATGAATACTATTGACGAACTGTCAGAAACTGCTAATGAAGCTAAGGAAACAGAGACTGAAAATAAAGAAACAACTAATGAATCAAAAGAAAATAAGGAAACAGCTGATACTATTGAAACAAAAGAGTCAGATAATGTTGAAATGAGTACCACTAAAAAGATACTTGATGATGAAGGGTACTTTTGTGTTGACTTTGACAAGACAGAAGATGCTTTTAAATCTAACTCTATACCAAGTACTAATGCTACCGGAGATATTGAATTGAGTAACACTAATAAAATTGAGACTACAAGTGAAATAAAAGTTGAACCTGCAACCGATTCTGAAAATATAGATGTCAATGATGCAGTAAATGAAGACAAGCACGAAAATAAATCTGTGGATGAAAAACCTGTTGTTACTGAAAGCACTAGTCAAGAAAGTTCAAAAACTGTGATTAAAACTGACAATGAATTGAAAACTAGCAATGGACATGGTAGCTCAAATAAAACTGAACTTAAAGATGAAAATGAAGTACCTAGTTCTACAAATAATGGAAAGGAACACAAGCGGAAAATTAATACTAGTTTAACAGACGATACTTGTTCAAAGAAACCTAAGATATGTGAGAGACCCACAGAAGTGAAGAGAGTTCACAAGGGCGCTACATTCTGGCCTTCCAACTTCCGCCAAAAACTGTGTACATGTGCTGAATGTCTGTCAATGTACAAAGACCTGAAAGTACTGTTTCTAACTGACTTGGATGACACTGTATTTGCTTATGAACGCTTGGGCAAAGAGAATGTAGCCGGTGGAGCTTCTCAGTACGAAAAAGGCATGCAAGCACTATCATCTCTAGACCGGATACAGCAAATAAACGCCCTTACAGAGTACAATAGAATGAGGGACAAATTACTGGACTTCCTCAAGAGTTTCAGAGACAGGAAGGAGGTTGTCAGGGAGGAGCATATTAAGGCGTTTTTCGCGGGAATGAAACCCCGGCGGGAGCCCGATGGTGTTTACTTCTTATAAGTAGAATGTTAAGAATTATTTTATGTTTTTAATTCATTTGTGATTCTATGACCGCATTCCCTCTTTAGTACCGTTATGAGATTGATGGTTATTGAATTCTCAATATATTCAATTTTATGAAATTTTGTGTATTATTTTCACTGCTTCGTTGGTCTAGTGGTCGCAAGCGCGACTACTGTGCATGAGGTCTTGGGTTCGATTCCCAGGTCGGGCAGTGTTATTGGGTTTTTCCATCAGGAATTATTACATGGGACTAAAAACATAACTGGCGAAGTGTGGGTGTACTAATGGGACACCATGGCCTAACCCTTCGGGGATTACAGGCGTGATGTTATGTTATATTACCTATGTGATTGTAATCTGATGGTCTGCATTTAAACTAGAAGCTGAATATTTATGTAACCTAATCAAACTTCGCCTCTCCGAGACTAGCATAGAATTTAACTATAAGCCGCTACTCAAACTTCGTACATTTAGATCGAGCAAACACTGAGAGCTGAGAGGACATGAACAGGCTGTGCAATAGACCACTGAATTGTTAATCGCTGCCCACCTAAAGTTTATTGTATTTGTCGTAGAATGATCGAAAGAAACTGCTCTGCAGTCATCATAGTGATTAACGTACAGTAAAACGGGGTGAATAGAGAGGCAGGGGTGAATCGAGACGGAACTTTAAAAGGGATTTTAAAATCAAACTAATAAAGGTGGTCGCCAACAATGAGACTAATTTGTAAATTATAATTCAGAAAAAAAAGGAGAGTCTTTTTTGCCAACAAACTATATTATTTTAACATTAAAATCTCTTTTAAAGTTTCGTTTCGATTCACCCCTGCCTTTCTATTCACCCCGTTTTACGGTACCAGACGAAACATCCTTCAACATGGTCTGGATTGAGTGAAATAAAACAATCGATACGTAAGACAATTAACTTTATTATCGTAAAGAGGTTATGAGGGTCGTTATCACGATCACGCGTACAATATGTCGTAGTGTCCGGGGCGGTACAACAAGTGCACTAGCGGCTTCGAACCCTCGGGGAAGTCGTGTGCTATCACCTGGAATACAAACAAATGTTAATTTAGGTCCTGTAATGACACTGATATGTGTACACTTAACCCGTTGACTGAGGAAAAATACACCATTGTGTTTCAACTAACAAACGCAAGTGCGGCGAACACAACCGTATGTGTTTTTCTATGGCGAACACACGAACTGTGTAGCCAGCCGCGCTTCGGGCTTGCCGGCTTGGTCTAGCGAATATTCATCCGCAGTCAACGGGTTAATTGAATAACTATAAAATAATAGACAGGCTTTGGCGCCGAGGCAGCATGATTTTTTTTACGGGTCGTGTAAGTCTGAAAATTAACCTGAACTTTAACCTTACATATTAACTTTTATATTTTTTTGTAAGTCATGCTGTGTACACATATTTAGGAGAGCTGTGTTACTCATGTAATGTGTGGTCTGTATTCGGTTTTGTGTTCCTTAATCCTTAATTAAATAAATACTCGTAGCATGTGAATAGTTAACCTGTTTGAGGTCAGAAAAAAGAAGCTCAGATGAATAATAAAAGGATGATGATATGAAGGTAGAAAACTTAATAATTCCATAAGTACTTAGCCTAACTTACTATTTTCACGCGTTTTCGACTGCTGGTCAAAGGGACCAACTAAAGAGAGATACCTGACTCATAAGAGAACTACTGACAAAGACGATCTAACAACTTGCGGGTTGCAACTTTGATACCCCTTTATCTATCGACAGCGCTGTGGTGGATGATTTCAAGTTCGAGCCGAGGCGAATCATTTTCGTTTGGCCATGACGTGGACGTCGCAAGATGTAGATATAACTAAAAAATACTAATTCATACAATTCGTACCATGCCACGCTCTCGGCTTGCCTGTGCCTCATACTCGCCTCGGCTCGGACCCGGCTCTACCTAGCATAAATCATCCCTTATTAGTGAATCCTTTAGAAATTCAAAGTAACCATCGCTAGATAGACTATGATAGACACTGACTGCCCTGCATTGAGATAAGGGGTTTAATTCATACTAATATTATAAATGCCAAAGTCTGTCTGTCTGTCAAACTTTCACAATTAACCACTGAACCATTTGGTATGGGATAAATTTGAACCCCATGAAAGGTTACTTTTTATTCCGCGACTTAATCTGCATCCGCGATAACCGACATTTACGAAGCATTTAGCTGATGTGATTACAAAGGCATGCATCTTAAATGCTCTCATCATAAATGCCTAAGCCTCGCCAAATTAGGACATCAAAGTTTTTCTGTAAAGATTGGTTGATCTAATAGGAGTAAAGAGTCATAGAAGCTCACAAAAGTAAAAATTAGGCACAAGTTATTTGATGTGGATTGTCTGTATTCAAGATTTACCTTATTGAAAGACACCGCAACAGCTACACGGCTCCATATGTGGCTAAGAGGTAATAATAAATGAGTTTGTAAGTATGTGAACGATAAATACCTTACTAACCTGGCTCCCCTCCCCGCGGTCCATATACTTCACTCTAACACCGACATTCAGTGCATTGCTCAGTGCTATTATGTGAATATGATCCGACTCCTTGTACATTGGTTCCACTTCCTGGAAACAAACAAATTCTAATCAAAAACTTTTATTAAGAAAACATAAAATGGGGGTCCACCACCCTGTTCTAGTACACAGAAAGATTAGCTGTTATCACAGGAGTGGTCATCTCATGGCTCATCATTACTCTGGTCAAAGCAAGCATGTCTTGTTATGTGGTAATGCTTAGGAGGGCTGTGTCCAGTGATAGGGCAAACTCTAAAATAAGTTATAACAACATAACAAAGCAATGTTGAAGTCAAGGTCAAATCAAATAAAGTTTGTCATTCTTTTGTTTGTAGATTTAACTCGATACTACATACTTGTCTGCAAAACTCCGTCACAGTGCGAGGTCCCTCAATGAAGTTCTGGTAGAAATCATTCTCCGTCTGCAGCTGTCCCGAGGTGACAAGACGCAGGTACACTACAATGTAGTCGGAATATCCCTGCTTGTTGAACTTGTCGTGCAACTCAGCTCTGACTGATTCTAGGGAGTCCGGCGAGCCACCAGCTTGCTCACCCACTCGTTGTACAACTTCCATAAACTGGAATTTAATATAATTTTGTTGAAGAATAATTGTGCTAAATCAAGTTGTGCAGAATATTATACTTATGATAGTTTTGTCTTTGTTGGGCCAGTTTGTTGCAGTAATAATAAACTGTATCAACTGCTTCTTTTATACACAATCATTTTCATCTAAAGATAAACATAATGATAATACAAGATAATGGTGCAATGCAGCTAACTGGAAAAGTAAAGGCTTTTCAGCAACTGTTTACAATATGCAGGTCATATAGACCAAAACTTAAAATCATGCCTTCATGGTATTTTTATGAGCTCAAAAATCTGTATGATAATAATTCATGCTGTATTATGTTAAACATGGCATATCAAAAATAAACTATTTGCTGCAATATCTGATTATTTAAATTTTATTTCAAAATATTGATGTTTTGGTGGAAACATACAAAGGCGCAATGCATCCGTACGAAAACAACAACATAACTATCTAACCTCGAAAAACAATGAAAAAAAAACTCACCGTCTCATAAAAGTCTTCCACTGTGAACTGTGAAAAACCTAGGGCGACGAGAATCTCCTTCGAATTCTTCGCTATTTCATAAAACTTATCGAATTCACTCTTATCCGTCAGTAGATGTTCTAAATACGCGTAGGAGAACGCTCGGAAGAAACAGTTGCCGTCCGGCCGCGTTCTCCTAATATACTTATATTTAGAAGACAAATCTTTTACTTTTAACAGGTACACTGGATCCTCGTTATATTCCTTTTCTAATGACGACAATGCTTCAAGTTCACCCACAAGCGGTATCGTTTCAGATATCTGCAAAACAAACACAACACAATGTCAAAGTTGTAACATGATTTTACGAAGAATATAGGCTCTCTCGCACTAGATTTGTATTATTTTAGAAGACTCACCTCTTTCTCTATCTCACGCTGCTGTTTCATGATCAACTCATCCTGATTTATTGAGTTATCTATTAAATTGCCGGCGCAACCGCTACTGCTCGACGCATCGTCCGCCATTTTTAAATAAAATAAAAACTAAATTGACAGATCACGACAAATGACAATCGAACGCAAATAAAATAATGCGTTCCGATTCTAATATTTAAAAACTTACGAATGCATTCATGATTACTTTTTTGGTTATGTTCTTTTTTAGTTTGTAGTGAAATTGAATAAAAAACATGCATGTACTTATATAGAATTTATTGTTATGAACGCCTATGAAAATTAAAAACGAAATAGAAATAGTTTTCATAAGTCCAAAACTTGTATAGAAAAATTAATTTATTTCATCTAATACGGTCATATTTTATTCTAATAAAAACTTAAACCTAATCAGCGAACATGTCTTCAATTTTCTTTTGTACTTCTTTCTCAGTTTCAGAGTTGAGTTTGTCTGGTAAGTTCTTGACGGCTTCTAAATCGGCTGGCTCACCGTCGTCAGCACTTGCTTCTCCCTTTGCCTGCAAAGACAATTTCAGATTTGTATTTGGTACTGGATTTAAACTATACTGTGATGAGAGTTGACTATCTCAGCTTCCAGATTAACGTCTAGTCGCGAGCCCAGCCGCGCAGTCTGGTCAGCCATTTCAAAAATAACCAACATCTTTATAATTAAATATTACATGAAGCATAGTTACCTTCTGCATCTGTATTTCGAGCTGCATAATGGCGCGCTCGAGCCGGTAGTTATCTGATACGAGCTGCGCCCACCGCCGCCGCAATGCTCGTAATCTGGCGCCGCTTGCTGTTTGTGACCGTTTTCGCTCCCAGTTTACTGACGCTATTTGTTTCCTGGAAAATTCAAGAAGTTAATGGTGAAAATCACTAATTATAATAAAGGCAAAGATTTTTTTTACGGATCAATGCAAACTATGTATTTCTGCCTTAAAAAAGATAGAAGAACCAGGATTCGAAATTAAATTATTTCATTTTTTTTTATATTTCCGCGGGATCCGGTCTTATTGGAAATCTGTAGGGGAGGCCTATGTTCAGCAGTAGACGTCCTACGGCTGATATGATGATGATGATGATGATATTTTTTTATTTTCTATAATCTAATTTTATTTTCTTTACTTCATTGTTGAATGGCACTCAAGTCTTTTTAACTTTTTAAACTGACATAGCCTACTTTCTTTACAGTATAATTTATATGTTTCTTTGGAAAACTCCACAAACCTTAACTGACTATGTATGTTCTGTGACCGCGTTACTAACGCTTGCAGTGTGTTTAGATAAGATCTCCATGCTTCTGACCCGTACTGCAGCTGCAGCTCTAAGTTCAGCACTCTGATGGCTTGATGTGAAAGCTGTGCATGTGAGTTGTCCACAGACTCTGCCCAGGCTGTCGGCTCACCAAGGCGGCCAGCTGGTGGTGGAGGCAGTTCATATCTGTAAGAGAATGTGAAAATATGTCATACTTTAGCAAAGAGAATTTATGGGTTAATTATTTAATTACTACTTGTAGCAAAGAAAAAGGTATTCTAGCACAATTTTTCTGTATTTTGCATTGGTCTGATACTTTAAAAAAGGTACGTAAAATATTACATTGTTCAGTTGATGCTTAACTTACCGCTTCATAGACAGAGGCTCCATGGGTAACCGTTGCTGCACCCTCTCCATCTCTCTCTGTAAGGCTGGTGTCTCAAAAGCTGTGCTCGGCTCTGGGCCGGCATTTTCTAGATAGTTCTTAGTCGGCCTGTATCGTCGACATTCCTCTTCTACCATAGCCAGGGCCTGAAAGACACCATGAAGTAGTAAGTTGAATTAAGCATGGTAGGAAAATATTGAATAGCAAACAGCGAACAGAGAGAAGATTAAGAAAGTTCATGGGAGTATATGTTAGCGAACATTTTAATAAATTAACTTTATTTGCAGGAATAAACTAATAGCTAACTAATAACTATAAAGCTTTAGGTTATGTACTTACAGCCTCTCGTACTCCTGGGTCATCGTAACCCTGGTCGATGTACGGTAACGCATCCACCACAACTTCCCCAGACATTTTTCAAATATCTATTTGAATATAATGAAAAATAGATACGTTGTCAAATTTACAACAAGCTGAGTCTGAGGTCGCTTTTTGTTGACAAATAATTTTTGCAACTTTTTCAGACCCACAGAGTCTCAACACTTATAATACTTTTTTTTTAATTTGGATACGAGCTAATTTAGCTTGTGAATAAAGTTTAGTTTCTGTATACTTTGGTTTGTCTTTTTTCTTTACGTATAAGGTTGTAAAAAAAAATTAAAAATTAAAAATAAATTGTAATGTCTATCGCTTTGGAGAAAAAGCCAATTTATCGAGCTAAAAACTTTAAAAAAGAAGGCAAAATTATTTTATAAAAGAAAAGGTTAGGTCAAAAACTCGAAATCCACAATTTATTCAAAAATCATGATTGGCAGATTGGCTGATTGTGAATAAGATAAGATCACATTCAGATTGTAATTTCAATTCAGTCAGTCAGCCAGCCTGTCAGTAAAACTTTAAAAATAAAAATGTAGGTGATATTTAATAAAACTGGTGCCACAGCTGTTCCACTAACATTCAATAGCAGTGATTTCAAGAATAATATGGATAGAATAGAGAAAACATTGTTTTTGTCAGAACCATTTAAATATTACGCCGAACTAATTTTCACATTTTTGTTTTGGTCGCTCTATTGCCTAATATCCGAGATGCTGTCAGATATGTTACTATACGTCATATCAAGCTGACATTGACATCCGGTCTGACATGTTGATATTTTTTTCCTGAAAATTCAGAATTGCAGAAGAATTAAATGAACAAAGTACATTATTATGCGGCAATGTGATTTTTTCTCTGAGCCTTTATATCATAAACTTGCCAAACGGGCTTAATTTTATACAGTAACCGCCGTCGAATTTATGCAAATAATTTAGCAACATTTTTTTAAAAATTCCTAGTTGTTTATTGGAACTAAAAATGACTCTGGAGGAAACTATGATGAGCCAAGAGCTCGCAAACGTAGATTTAACAAAGGTAAGTCGATCATCTCCTACTTTACATGCATTCGAAAAACTCAAATTTTACTAATAAAAAAGGCTCAACTGTTCTGCAATTTAATTAGGTTCACTTTGGTCCATAAACGTTACGGCCTACCTATCAAAATACTGTTTTACTAAACCCCTCTGAGTACTATAGCGAAGATAATAATTATAAGAACATTGCCATTTTTCAGAAAAAAGGTATAAAACTACAAACTAGTCTACAGCCAAATTTCTTATCTTACAGGTAGCAGCATTACAACAAAAACGCACATTGGCGTTTGTGAACCACTTTGTACTGACCAATGTGCAATTCCTAAACAACTTCATGAAGATATGTGAACAGAAACTGATGGACTTTGACAGGAAACTAGAGAAAGTTAACGCTGCCATGGTTTTGTTGGAAGCTAGGGTAAGTAAGGCAGAGATCTGTTTTCATCATTTAAATCTCTTATTTATTTCATAAGAATCTCCTTACATAAACTTGTATTTTGAATAGGTAACACAGACATCTAATCATTCAACCATTTCTTAAAGCTCTCATCCATACCGGAATTGAATACTACAACAGCAACCCCTGCCGAGAAACCGTCAGAACCTTTAGAACCAACTCCTGCTAAGCCATCGGAAGAAACTCCTGCACCTACCACAGAAATTGCTAAAGATACAAAGGAACCAGACCCAGTACCCAGTGAAGCAGTAGATACGGTTGAAGGCAAGCCTCAGTCGTATCCTGAATATGACAGGTTTGTCAAAATGGTACACGTTGGAGTGCCGTTACAGGCTGTCAAGTTAAAATTGCAATTGGAAGGACTGGAACCTAATGTTTTAGATGAGGTTTTGGGTAAATAACCTGTGATATCCATGAAACAGATGTAAAATGATCAAATTATGATAAAAAATTTTGGCCTATCAAATTATTATTAAGTTTTAGTGTAAAGTATATGAATTTAGTTACTTTATTCATTATCTAAGAATTTCTGTTAAATATAAATAAAAATGCAGGTTTACATAGCTTTAAATTTTGTATGTAATCATAGTTGCAAGTGTAATGAAATTATCTCAAAATTGCTCACATATTATAATAAAATGTTAGGTACCCTACACAATAATAACTTTTATTTCCGTTTGTTTTTGTAGATCGCTTGGGGTTTCTCATATTTTTGTAAGACTTACTACCCACATGATAAAGAAAGAATAGGTCATTTACATTCTAATCTGTTAAAAAAATCCTATAATTAGTCTATCTACACTTTTGACATTATACTGTTGTGATGAGATAAGGAATTGTTATGTTGAATGATTTACTGATATCCAATTTACATGAATGATGCATTAGTATTTTACATGGAGCAACTGTCCCATTGTTATCGTAAATCCACATGCACATGATGCTCCTATGAGGCAACATAATTTTATACAATGCCTCTTGCAAGATTTTAAAAACTGTCAAGGTAGATAGCTCAAAAAGATATCCCTCCCTTTTAAGGGTGAGACTCCACCAAAGCGGAGACGAGAGATATCTCGTGATTAACCAATAGCATATTGTATAGTGCTGAAGCTAAGGGCTGAGCTGTCAAAATGACACAAGCTGATTGGTTGTGAGACACATCTCTTCTTGTCTCTGCTTTGGAAGAGTCTCGCTCTAATAGTTTTGTGATAAATATATGGCATGTGCACTTCCTATGTTTACTTATCTTGCTTGTTTGATATTTAGAAAGTTTTTAAAACATTATCATTGTTGTTAGGACTGTAAATAAAAATGCAAACGGATGGTTAAACTTATTTATTATCCAGCCTAGAACTGAATCATCTGTCCCTTCCTCTTCTTGTCTCCGCCCAGCTCGAAGTGCTTGCACCGCTTGAGCGCCACCTGTGACCTCACCTTGCAGTCGGCGCACTCAAGACGCAGTACAATTTTCTTTGTGGTTTTCGCCTAGAAAATAAATTGGTTTCGTAAGTCATTACAATATAATTAAACTGGGTCTAGAAAATTGCATGAGCACTGCACATTGATAAAAGTGTTATTAAATAACACTATTTTTACAAATGAAATGAAAATATGAATAGCTATGCAGCATTATAGTTAAACTAACAGATATCACAGAAACAGGTACAAAATTTCTATTGTTTCACGTAAAATGATACTCGAAAAGTAGAGAAACATTTATGATTGCAACCTAGTCAGCAGAGTATAGAAATTGTTAAAAAGAACCAACAATGAAGTTTAAAAAACAAAAGTTTACATTACAAGTAGCATAAACAACACAATATTTGTAGCTTGTTTTACGATTTTTTTCTAAAGCAACACACTACTATCGTGGTTTTTAAATTACATTTTACAAAAGTAACCCTAAATACCAACTTCAGGTTTGCTGATAACAGCCCGGTTCATAGGTTATGATCGCTTACCTTCTTTTTGAATATGGGTTTGGACTGACCACCGTAACCCTGCTGTTTACGGTCATAACGCCTTCTGCCCTGGGCAGCGTGCCTTTCCTTGGACTTTTTGTACTGAGAAACCTTGTGAGTCTTGTGGCACTTGCATTTTTTGCAGTAGGTCCTGCGCTGTTTCGGTACGTTCACCTGAAATTTTCAAAGTTCACCATGAAATACATCCTCCTTTATCATCTTGAATACGTTGCTAAAGATTTTCACTTTAATTTGGTTTGTTTTCGTTAGGGTATTTCATGATTCAAAGGGATAAAATATGATAAAACACAAACCATTTTGGCGTTCGTTTAGCACGGTAACAACAAACGTCAAAGAAAGAAAGAAGAGAGCAGCTGTCAACTTTGCAGTTTGATAATAAATTTTACGTTCAGAAATCTTAAACGTAAAGAAAATAAAACATTGCCAGATTAAAAAAAAATAGAAACCCATGGCCATACCAATTCTTGAAAAGAATGTAGTACACTAATTCCTGCCATAACCGTCTCCCACTTCATGTTTGGTTTGTATTACACGCGTTGGATTACCCGTTTTGTTTGTTTGTTTTAATTTTTCTTTACATTTTATTAATTCTCCTATTGAACCACGTCTGCAGCGAAAAGGCTCGTATCTAGTAAAAAAAAAAACATCAAGTTTAAGCGCCAAAACTGACGTTCATTCACAACAAGAACAAGGTCGGCTCTCTTAAATTATTTGTAATTGTTAAAAAGTGGAAAACTGAAGAGATATTATGAAGTTCGCTATCCCAGAAATATCATGGCACAACAGAGATCCCGTACTAAGTGTCGACTTCCAGCCGAAAGCTGATTCAAGTGAACCATTAAGATTGGCCACAGGAGGGACCGACTCTCATGTTTTGGTATGATTATCATAATTATAATAGATGAATATCACATTATTTAGTAATTGATTACAAGATTTACTTAGTTATTGTATATTAACGCAAAGAAAGAGTTAACTTTAAGTTTTTGATAAATAAAAACATGTTTGTAATTTCGCATGTACTTCTGCTTTGAAACAAGTTTATCGTGGCATTAAAACTCAGACACAGAACAGTAAACTCAAATTTCTTATTTTAAAATCTGTGCATCCTCTTGACATAATTTTTTGATGTAAACTTTCAGATCTGGTACATTTCAACGTCAGATACAGGGTCAGTGAACCTTGAGGTAGCAGCAGATCTCACACGGCACCAGAAAGCCGTCAACGTGGTGCGGTGGTCACCTAATGGCCAGTACTTGGCTTCAGGAGACGATGAGTCCATCATATTCATTTGGAAGAAGACTGATAAGGAACCAGCCCCAGTATTGGAACAAATGGAAGAACAGTATAAGGAGTCTTGGGTTATACACAAAGTGAGTTGTGAACTTATCTATGATTGACTGATTGACATACCATGGACCAGGCGTGTGGACCATGGTTTTGAGTTACTTGCCTGTTCTCCATATGAAACTACTTTGAAAAGGCAACTAGATTCCATTTATTATTAACTTTTTATTCTCTTTTGTAAATGACATTCAAAAGTGCCTTTTATTGGTCTAATTGAAGTAAATGATTTGACTTTATCAAGGTCATAATACTTCTGAAATAGGGTGAAAAATTAGAGCAAAGTAAAAGTTCACAGTAAAAGTAACAGTTCATAAGTAAAAGTACACTTTAGTAATACCAGTACAGTTTTGTTTACTTTCAATAAAACTACCTGTTGCTGGGCTAAAAAAGACAGTATTGTAGAAAGAAAATGGAAATTCAGAAACCTCCATTTGGTACTCTAATGCAGTTTCTAACTTAACCAACAATTTCACAGACTCTTCGTGGTCACATGGAAGATGTACTGGACATATCCTGGAGTGCCAACTCCCTGCATCTTGCATCGGGCTCCGTGGACAATAAGCTCCTCATTTGGGATCTGAACAAAGGCAAATACAGCAGTATTCTGACTGACCACAAGGGATTTGTGCAGGGAGTGTCCTGGGACCCTAAGGGACAGATGATTGCCTCTGCTAGTACTGACAGGTGAGTTAATAATCATGTAGTGATTATACCTACAGCAGATGTTGGGCAAAATTCTTTTATTTCCTAAGATGACCATACTGTGTATGTGTATACAGTAACTTCTTAACTATAAATAAACACAATGTAAAATATGAATGTGGAACTGAAAATGCCATTCTGGTAATAGCCAGTGTTGTAGATCACATAAGTCATCATGTCAGCTGTTTGAGTAATCTTGGCCTGCTTTTTCTCTATATCAAAAACTAGCGCCCCACCCCTGCTTTGCACAGATGACAATGCTGATACTAAATATAAATATTATATAGCCTATGTCACCCAGGGGATAGTGTAGCTTCCCAACAGTGAAAGAATTTTTCAAATTGGTTCAGTAGTTTTTGAGCCTATTCTATGCAAACAAACAATCAAATCTTTCCTCTTTATAATATTAGTATAGATAATGTCATGTCAAAATATAATGTAACTGGAAAATATACTAAAAACATTTATTTCAGGGTATTCCGCACATTCGATGTGTCAACAAAGAAGGTGACATCACGCAGCAGTAAGGCCATTCTACCATTCCCTGCTGAGCACCCGTTCCATGACGTCAAAGTGAGGCTCTACCATGATGACACACTGCAGACTTACTACAGGTAAACTATCTAGCAATAAAATGTAGAATTAATAAGATAAAACTATAGATTTTGTAATCATTAGATAACTTTTATAAGAAGAATAAATATGGCGGTTTGACATATTTTCTATAGAAAGGTTTTAATACTGATTGAAAAAATAGCTCTAAATAGAAATAAACACATTGTAGACTCTTTTAATAAAATTCTGTGCAAAGTTTATTTAAATAACTACTTTGAAGCCTATACTTTATCCCTCCAAAAACTATGTAGACATAAGTATTTCAAATGGAACTGTTGCCAACAGGAGGCTTCAGTTCAGCCCAGATGGCCTGCTGCTCGCAGTGCCTGGCGGCCGCGTGGAGCCAGAGCAAGGGAAGGTCGACATCAAGCCTATCAATGCAGTGTACATTTACACCCGGTACTCATTGAAAGTGTGAGTATATTGCTATTATTTTGGGATTAATATTCTTTATTTAACACTAAAGAAATTCGGAGAATTGGAGAATTTCTCAGTTATAATTTTAATCATGGTAAAAGAAAAGATTTTTGTGAAGATGTGTCTTTTACTCTGCACCAGGCTCTTAACTATCATGTTGCTCTAGTCCCGCCTGCGTGCTCCCGTGCGGCGAGGCGGCGCTGGTAACGCGCTGGTGCCCGCGCACGTTCGCCCCCCGGGGGGCCGGGCCGCGGGCTGCAATTCCAGCCCCTCGCCGAATGCTGCTAGCTGTGGGAACCAAACGCTCCGTGCTGCTATATGACACGCAGCAGAAAACGCCTATAGCGCTCATTAATAATATACATTACACCAGGTCTGTATGCTTTTCGTTGGTTATGACTCTTTTAGCTTGCCTATTATAGCTGACTGGACTCAGTCATACTTGATTTTCATTCTCAATAATACTTATATTAACATCATCAACATCAATTTGTATAGTATCATGCTATGTATGTTTTGTAATAACCATGCAAGATTGAATAAAAAATTGTATGTTCCAGACTGACAGACCTGACGTGGTCACCGGACGGGCGCACCCTGGTGGCGTCCAGTACGGACGGCTACTGCTCTGTCATCACGTTCGCGGAAGGAGAGCTGGGCGAGGTGCTGCCTGATGAGGTGGCACCTGAACCTCCTACTGCGACATCAGGTAATTATCGGAGGTTTTTGTTTTCTAATTAATATTGGTGCGTAACTAGTTACGATTAAGACTATTGAAGCCAGTTAAGAGTTATGTAATTAGTTTTAGTCGATTTTACAGGATTTTTCTTGAACTTCTTGTTTCACAGAACCCATGGAAGTTGAAGAACAACCAGTCGAAACACCAAAGGAAGAGACAATAAAACTTAAAGAAGTAAAAGACCCCAAACCAGTTGGAAAGATGGATTCCTTCATCAAATTCAAGGCACCAGAAAAATCTCCAAAGAAGCAAAAAATTGAGCCACAACAAAAAACCCCAATCAAAATAGATGTTTTAAATGAAGTAGCGATGCCGTCGTGGTCAGACAATAGTAACACAGAAATTATAAAGCCTAAGGAAACAGAATCTTCGAAAGATTCAGAAGTAATGATTATTGAAGATAGTGAAGATATAAAACTGGTTTATGAAGACACTGTAGGGGCTAAGTCTACATCGACATCACCAGATTCACCTAAAAGCACCACAATCAAGATTATACCTGAGAAGAGTGAACAGGGCTCACCAAAGACTGAAGAAAAAGCCAAACCAACTGTTGGTACTCCCAGAAGTATTAATGTCAAGAATATCAGTCAGCCTGGTACACCAAAAAGCACTTTGAACAATGAACACAACTTCTTCAAGCAAGCTAAAGTGACTGATGTTAAGGATCAGGCTGTGAAGTCGGCCCCGAGCCCGAAGGCGCCACGACGGGTCAGCTTCGTCACTTTATCGAGTCCTAAGAATAATAAGAAGAAATAGTTTTGCACATACACGAGTTCCTGAATCTGTAAGAGATGTGGTGTGTGACTGGTGAAGCTTGGTAAATTAAACTAAACTTTATTGCTTGTAGTTAGCGCATAATTCATTATAATCATGACATTGTGTAAAGTAGATTTTAAAATGTTAGAAACTGAATTTTCATTACATTATACATATAACTGCATGTTTTAAATCTCTGCTATCTGGCATAGCATAGAACATCATATTTTAAATAATTAATTATTACAATAATAGTTTTAAGTATGAAATGCAATGTTTTAATTTGTAAATAAAAGACTTAAATAAAAGTAAACATTTATAATAAATATTTACAATTCAATGCGTAGTATCACATTCCAAATAAAAGTGAGTATAATATAACAAAATATATCTGCATCAATCGAAAGTATTGGTACTTACCTACTGACCTGGCTACGCGCCGTGTGTTTGATCATGAGTCAAGTTAGGGCTAAGTTATGTTGCGTTCTCTTGTAGTTATGCTGGCGCTTTCGTAATAAGCCATCTTGTAGATTATCTGAGAACATTTTCTAGAGGGCATCTATCGTTGTAGTGCGATATAAAATACTTATTTTAAACATCATACCTCAGTAGGTAACGATCCGTTTTTTAAGCACAAAATCAAACATGAATAAAGTTCAAAATAAAATACATAACCCTCTAGAAAATTACGATCAGATACTAATTCATCGGCCAATGTCCTCCACATCACTTATATAAAGTTCTATAATTAAAGTATTATAATTGTAATCTTCTGGTAAGTAGAAGAGAACGCAACATAAAGAGACAAATCAGAAGAAATGCAACATACAAGAAGAGATAACATCACGCCTGTAATCCCCGAAGGGTTAGGCAGAGATGTACGTACATATTCCTGTAGAACTCAACATACGTTATGTATATATGTATTATTGCTTCGACGTGCCACCGCACCTACTAACTACACGTTGTGATAACGCGACGTGATAATAGCCTTGGATCTTGTGACGACTGTGGATATTATAAATAGAATATACGAGTAGTATAGACACGACGTGTTAGAGACTGTCAGAAACATGGGGTGGGTTTATAAACATGATGTAGCTGTCATTGCTTAATTTGTAGTATGATAGGTAAATGTTTTTAGGGTTCCACACTTCAAAAGGATAAGCGGAACCCTTATAGGTTCACTTTCTTTGTCAACTTCTGTGTTAAATTGTCTTCACATCCATATAATTAATTGAATTAATATTTATGAAGTTAATTGCTCATTCTTCTCCATACTAAACTACCTTTTGCATCTAGCTTCAGTTCTTTTCTTGTAAATGTCGTTCAAAAATGCCTCTTAATGGTCTAATTGAAATAAATTATTTGACTACAACGTCGAACATTATTTATAACTCGATATGCTTTTAATGACTCCGTATTGTTACTTATCTCTAGGACATTCCAAGTTAAAATTTGCCATGTACTGTAACTGAGAGTTAAGATTGGCTATACATGGTTATTATAATGTTATTTAGCTAAACAGTTGTCTATATGTTACCTATCTAACTTTTTATAAAATTGTTTTATATTCAATTTTATTGTATTCCGATTCAAACAAATGGGGGATAGGCCCCAACTTCCCATCAATATACTGCTCAGTAAAAATGGGTTGAAAACCTAGCTAATAATTTTTGACAATCACAGGCGAGATAGTCAAATCATATTAAATCTAATTTGTCCATATTAGTATAACGTAAACAACAAAACTAAACACACAACTTGTCTTTTTAGTAACTAAATAAATTGCCTGTGATTTGTGTAAACAAGTATTGCTTGTTGGAAAAATGTACGTTTTTATAATCTATGTATATGTCACATCACTAGTCGTCACAGATCAAAGACTGTACAAATGGCTACACTTTTAATAGTTATTAACAAAGTTTCGTTTATATCAATTCACTTCACTAATGTAGCTTAGTCTCCGTATTTGATAAAACTCAATCGAAATTCAACTTTATGAACACTGGACTAAGGTCTAGCGTTTAGTCACTCAGTCTCAGCCCTGCGTGTCGTTATAATTTGTTTATTATATAAATCTGTCGTGTCTTATCGGTACAGTCTCGCGAAGTCGCGCAGTAGCCGAGTCATTTCCTTGCATTTCTCTGCCCTGTGGACAACAAAATATATTTATTGGTGTATGGTTGAAATCAAGTGTAAGCATTGTAGCATCTAGCAATATTTTTGTGTAAATATCAAAGACTTGTATCATCAGATCACAGTAGAATTGGTCAGCCTGGAGTAGTCCCAAATACTCACCTCATAGCATACTGGTGGAACTGCCAGCACTGCTGCTCCGTGGCCACGGCGGGGCGGTCGCGCGGCAGCCGCTGCACGGCGGTCTGCAGCCAGTCCACGCCGCTGGCCTTCTGCCACTCCAGCAGCTCCATGAGCACCTCGGCCACCTCGGCCAGCATGTAGGAGTGCAGGTGCAGTACGCTAGCCTCTGTCAGGCGGTACGTCAGCTCCTCGCCGTACGTCGACAGCGCGTTGTCCGCGAGCGCTGGGGACGGGCACGGGATTAGTTCCATTGCAGAGGTCATGGAAGGGTGAAATATAATTATTTCTGAAGACATAACTGCAGTTAATTCTTATTATGGAGATTTTAAATTAATACCTATTAACTTCCACGGATTAATTACACGATATAATTTATCAGGTAGACAAACTGAGTGTAACTATAATTGATTACTATTATATCTTACATTTGATCTGCTGCTTATCGGAGCGGCTGGTGTTGGCGACCTTAGCGAAGTCGTAGAGGAACTTCATGACGGAGGAGTTGGCCTCCCGGTGGTCCAGCGAGCACGCCAGCGACGCGCACTGCATCACGGTGGCCAGCGCGCCCGACGACAGGAACTCCAGCGGGATGCGTTGTAAGAACCTGATGGATAACATATATCAGTAACTAGACTCTGCCTGCCACTTTGGCCTCATCAAAGTTGATATGTTATCCTACGGGAACCATACATTTTTCCAGGATAAAAAAGCCTATGCGTTATTCCAGACTATATCTATGGGCCAAATGTCATACTGATCCGTTAAGCCGTCACATAAGGAACAATTAGAATTATGTTGACGCACCTTATACAAAGCCTAAACAAATCATCAACGGTGTCCGGGTTCTCCTTGAGCCCGTCAGTCTGCTGCAGCAGGTGGAAGGCGCGCGGCATGACGTCCTGCAGCAGCTGCACCAGCGGGGCCACGGCGCTGGGCTCGGTGGACAGCTCGTCCAGCAGCACGGACGCCAGGTACAGCACGCACGAGTGCGGCCGCACGCGGTACAGCTGCGGATTATAACATTATTGTTAACAAATGAAACCATAAAATGGTAATGTTAAATGCTTTTAACCGTATAGTTCGGAAGCGCCCCCAATTGGACCCGAACACAGAAACCTCCGCCGGCTCGGTAGTGGGTCCAATTGGACCCCGGAGTTCACGCATGCGTCATCCTGACCAATAAGTGTAAATACTGATTATGGTAGCCATCTAATCTCATGTGTGAGCATTAAGTAACAGAGTTTGATAAAATATTTAAATGTTAGAGCTATCCACTCTTTTAGATTTAGCACGCGAGTATATAAAATCACCGTTTTAAAATCCAAGTGTGAAAATGCAATCATCGCCATTTTGAAGACCATAGTAGTCGAGGCTAAAAAACATAAAAATTGTGGATTTTAGACATCCAAGCTCCACTACAGGAGCAGTAAATAACTCATAATTGATTTATTTGTCGATTTCATCCATAGTTTAACATAAATTAGTAGTGGTAATAAAGTTTTTGATATCCAAAGTCGAAACTTCGCGCCAATCCGTGCGTGTTTACATTTTTGTTTGTCACAAATATCACTATAATACATTTAGATATTAAAAAAAACATGACAAATGTCATTCAAAATATAATAAACAACAAGAAAATGCCCAATTCTTAGTGTAAATTACAAACACGGGTCTAAAAACACGGAATATTCATTACCACTACTCATTTTGTGTTCTTAGAAATTGTCAACCAATTTTTTTTTTTAATGCATTGATGTGCTATTGTGATTATGTCAATCGATTATTTTTTTTATTTCAATCGATTCGAGTAATTACAATTATTCATATGAGATATCGACTCGTAAAAATTAATATAAATGGAATTTAAGTTTAAATTACAATAAATATTAATTATTTATGCTATCCAGCTCAGTTAATAATTGTTATTTATAGTTTTCTAGTTCAAGACTCAACAGAAAAAATATGTATCTACGATAGGTATATTTCATTGGTCCTTACCAATGAACTATACCTATGGTACCTACCTATATTTTTTTTTCTGAAATTTTATATTAAATTTAATTAAGAATTTTAATTTTTGTGCGCTTTTTTAAAATTGGATGCAGCGTGCACAGTATACATTTATCTCAGATTGGTGTATATCGCGTTTTTCCTACATTTAATAGAACGTCTAATTATTTGCATCAATATTAATAATTAACTTATCTAATTAGTTTGATTGGGGCTGTAACATTGGATTAGGGTTGCGTACGTCCAAATGGAAACGGAAACCTTATAAGATCACGCGTGTGTTCGTCTGTCCGTCCGTTTGTTACAATCAAAATCCAAGATGGCGGCCGCAAAATTTTACAACATATGCATTATGGGTGTCATGTCCATGGTTTTCGGGGGTGCTAATGCCGAAAATGACGAATGACGCATCTTTTGTAAAATTTCACGACCGCCATCTTGGATTTTCACTTAGACCTCATTATTTTAAGTCTACGTAAAACAAAATAATTCAGCTAATATTTTAGCAGATTTATGCATAATTATGTATTTAATGAATTATGAACATCCTCCTTTTTGAAGTCGGCTAAAATATCTACTTAATTAAATCTTATACTTTTTTAAAAATAACTTAAGTTCCTGATTAAGCTTTGCGTTTATTTATCCATTTAATATAAAATATAAATCCTGAGAAATATTATCAAAAGGTTTTTTTTTTCATTCAGACTCCTTTGGCCAACCTCGATTTTATTTCAAGTATCGATTCGGCTGAACGCGACTTTTGAATCGAATTATGAAACTTGGGTAAACGGTCAGCACTAAGAAGTGCCACAATTTTGTGTAAATTTTGTCCGAATTTGATTGTATTTTTAAAGTACTTATGTATGGATAATGCCATAAACAACAATGGAGATGGAATGATAATGTCTGAATGCATCTTTTCAGCAAGCGAGGAGGTTCTTTATGTAATCTGAGTGGTCTGCCTTTGGATAGGGTGCAGAAAAACTTATATTGTACCAATTTTGCAGTGATCTGAAGTGGTTTAACCGACCTCGAGTTATAATTAAAGATATTTGCCATAAACTTATTCTATAAAATAGCTGCAAACGTTAATTTTTCATAAAAAATTGAATCCTGAAAGTTGATGTAAATTCCCGAATTTTATGACGTGATCCACAACACCCTGCCGAGTCAAGGGATGTGTCAAATGTCAAAATCTTGTCGAGCAGAGTGGTTAAAAAGCTTTTATTCCAAAACTTTAAGCTTGCTTTTCATAAATGAAGTATAATTTGTATTAATATTCTATAGCCCCAGAGTTTGTTTTTGGAACTTCTGGACCTATTAGCAAAAATCTTTTTGCGTTCTATAGCCTATTTATCAAGATATAAACATCACGCTACGACTCACGGCAAAGGATCAGTAACCAAAAACGTAACTAACGCGGGTAAAACCATGGCGTATTAAATAAGTAAGCTCGTGAGACCTGCTGCAGGCGGGCGGCGAGCGCGGGCGCCAGCGCGGCCGCGCGCCTGCCCCCGCAGCGCACGCCGAACCGCACGCAGCGGCACCAGCGCTCCATCACGCGCCCGTCCGACGCGTACCTGTGCGGGCGTTTACATTACAGAAAATATACTAACAATGAATATGTATTAGAAAGCTACACATATATACCACTATAATTATATTTTAAATTATTGTACTTTACAAATATGATGATAAAACTTAACCCATCATATAACCACTGTACTCACTTGTCCAAGGCATCCTGCAGCACGGGCCAGGCGTCGGACAAGGCCGGCACGCACGGGTGCGTCTCCGTGAGCTGCGCGCTAGGCACGTCGACGTCGCGGAACAGCGCGGCCACGCGGTCCAACCACACGGCCGGGTCGGTGGACGTGCCCTTACGGACCTCAACGTCAGACTTCACGAGGTCTGATAAGCCGCCGATCTGAACGGCGACGGCTTCGCGCATAGCGACAGTTAGCTAGAAGTAGATATGTTATGTAGACGGTTTAGCTAGGGGAACAAAACAAATTAAGAGTCAATTTTTTTGTTAGGTTTTTGATGTGCTATGGTGGTTGAGTCAAAGCATATTGGCATTAGCTCGGATCTTATTGTCGTATTTCTTATTGCGTCTTGAAAAACTAATGGAAACAATAAGGTATTTTTTAAATTAAATTACAATATATTTCATTTTAGATACATGACAAAAATATTTAAAAATTGTATACTAGCATGTTACTTCAAATCTCTGACACCAATATGACTTGACTTGAAATTCCTTAATCAAATAAGATTAATACTAAGAAATGTGAGCTAAACATTATTTATCTAATTTTAGATTCATGAGTAAGAGGGTTCAAGTCTCAATGCTTCATAAAAATATAATTTTCTTTGTCATCAGTTCGTCACAAAGTGAGTAACAAGTAGAGTGTTCAGACACCTGTACAAATACTGAGTATACCATGACAAAATGTGTGCATATAAACATTCCTTATATTGCTCACTCCGAGATAATAAAGTGAGAACTGGAATCAAAATTGTATTCTATTAAATAGAGGTAAGAAAGTGAATTTTCAAGTTAAGTTGAGAGTAGCACAGAGCGTTAACTTACCTGGTCGTTGGGCAGGCGTCCGATGGCGCAGGCGAGCGCGCGCATGAGCGCGGCGGAGGCGTGCGGCGACAGCGCCAGCTGCTCGCTGGCCGCGGCCGCGCGGAGCAGCGGCGCCACGTGGCGCGACGCCTGCGCGCGGCACGCGCGGCAGATGCTCTGCGGACAAGCTCATGTTGCAATCCACCATAACATTACAAATATTATTCTAACTATGTCGTCATTACATGACGAGATCATATTTTTTTTAAAGAGTTAGATTATGATTGTGCAGCAATTATTTTTGCTAAGTTAATCATGTATTTGTTTGGTATTCAAGGAAACCTGTTTCTAAATTGTATGAAAAGAAATCATAAAGAGTTTGGTTATTCCTCGATGGTGGACCATTGTGCGTGAGCCATGGTCACTGTTATTCTACCCAAGCCACCTCTTTCCAAAAGTAATTCCATATTAAGGCTTTACTTAATAATATTATGTATCGAAAAGTTATGGTATGTGAGTCTACTGTAAGATAGACACCATACCACCAACTTAGATAATACTGACCTGTAGTGCAGTAGCGGCGGCATACGCCAGCTGCTTGTCGTGAAGAGCTCTGATGAGGAACTGGAGACAGGGCTCCAGACACTCGGAGTGGCGCTCGATCCACTCGCACAGTTCGCCCAGCAGGAGGATACAAGTCTTCCTGACGGCTAGGTGGGCGCCCTCAGGCATCGACAAGATTGCTTCCACCACTTTTGGGACATACTCGTATTCTTCACTGTGAACGAAGAGTAAAACAGTAGACGGAAGTTTTTTTCAAGAATTTTTCGATTCAATTTTTTCATCTGCAGGTGATTGCACACAGACAAGAAAAATATTTCAATTTACGTCTCGCTAACCTCTAGTGTGGTCCAAAGGTCTGGTGGATGTGCAAAGCGAGACATAATATATTTGTTCGTACAACATTGAACTATATTGCTACACAAATAGAGTATTTATAACTTTGAAAACTGATACACAAATCTCGCACAAGTCAGTGCATACCAGTGTGATTTCAATTTTCGCTCATCCAATGTATTACTCTGACATTTCAAATAACCACAAGTATGAAATTGGGCGACTCATACTAAATACACAATAGGTGTACCAGCCAGCTATATAAATGATCAACTCACGGCAATATATTCTTAGCCACAGATTGCATGACGAACAACGCGGCCTCCGTCTGCTCCCAGCTGATGTCCGCGTGCAGTACAGCAAACATCTGGCGGAACACTGAGCTGGAGCCCACAATGAACACCACATCCTTGATCAAACCCATCACCTTGCTGCGGAACTCCTGGGGAGGGAAGTTGGACTTTAAGTATGTAAACATAAACTACACAATGACTTAGTATCAAGAAAACTTGAAGGGTGCTTAAAAGAGAAATTGGTGAAGAAGTAACTTTATTCTACACACAATACCCTACAGTTCCACACGCATCTAGTGTTGTAGCGTGATGTTATGTAGTCTCTTAACTTCCTTGAAAAACAGGCTAGATAAAGCTTTTTTTAATAGGACCTCATGGGACAAATTTTTTTTTTGAACAATATATGTGGATTGGAGTACTCATGTTCTGACTTACATAGAACTCATCCCCCTCATCAGGCAGAGATGTATGATCAGGCTCGCACTGGCAGTGCCTCGCCAGCGCCTCGATCAGCCGCTCTATGTGAGGCTTGAACGCATCAGTCAGAGGCTGGTAATCACGCTGGTACACCTCTTCTGACAGTCGGTACCATAGATTAAAGGTTATCTCTGCTACCTGGTGGTGGAAAATAATAAAGATTGTGATTACGTAACATAAAACATAACATCACGCCTTTGATCCCCAAAGGATAAGGCAGAGGTGTACCCATTAGTACACCCATATTTTGACTCCCGAGGCTGCTACTGAGATATTCCTGATGAAAAACCCAATAACACTTTGCCCGACCTGGGAATCGAACCCAAGACTACTAACTAACACTAACAATGCAGTCTACATGTGTGATGTGATTACAGCATGTTTATTTAGCAGGAGCTCAGACTTATCTAAAGAATTTAGAGGAATTAAGTTGATATTCCAGTTTTCTGATAATTAATGCATTCATTAGTAATGATTAAAAATATATAAGTTTCTTGTTGAAGTGAAAGTTGTTTGCCAAACATAATTATATTCTATTTAATGTGTGTGTTTATGTATGAATTATGTAATAAACCATAATTTTGTATCTCTACAACTATAAAACAAAGTCACTTCCTGCTATCTCCTGCGAAATGTGGGTGTACTAATGGGTACACCTCTGCCTAACCCTTCGGGGATTACAGGCGTGATGTTATGTTATGTTACTTCCTGCTATCTGTCCCTCTGTACATTTAGATCTTTAAAACTCTGCAAGAGATTTTAATATGGTATATTATATGTCATCAAATAGAGTGATTCAATAGGAAGGTTTAAGTGTATATTTTAATATTGTTTTGTGATCAACATAACATAACATAACATCACGCCTGTAATCCCCGAAGGGTTAGGCAGAGGTGTACCCGTTAGTACACCCACATTTCGCAAGTTATGTTTAAGTCCCATGTAATAGGGGGCGAGCCTATTGCCATCAACCGGGCACGAATCCAGACTCCGAGGCTGCTACTGAGAAATTCCTGATGGAAAACTCAATATCACTTTGCCCGACTTGGGAATCGAACCCAAGACCTCGTGCTCAGCAGTCGCGCTTTGCGACCACTAGACCAACCAGGCAGTCCGAGGCAGTTTTGTGATCAATTGTTGTGAAATTTGATGATAATTCCTTGCACCCATGCAAAGCTGGCAGCGTGCTACAAAACACTATTGCTATTATGCTGTTTACATATTTACAGAATCAGCAATAATATCCAGTGGAAGTGGTTTTTACATTGTCATGATTAATAGACTTTATTACAAGTAATTACTATGCCTGTAGGGATAATCTTTAACAACTTTTCATTTTTAGAAAATTACCACATGACCTATTTGTGTCTTATTTCTATATTTTTTTATGATTAAAAACCAACCCAGTAACACGTACATGTGCATATTAATAGTGCCTCATACAATAAGCATTGTTTAGAGATGATTTAAAATATACATATTTTGAGTTAAAATTTATACAAAGGCAGAAGCTATCAGTTGCTAAATTTAGATAACAAGCTATTTACAGACATTGCCTGAAAAACAATATTAGGTAGTCATTCGATAATGATGATGAACTTGATAATATTTGTATTTAAAACAATTGATTACAAAAATAGATTTTTGGTACAACTATCCTGTTACATTGTTGTAATGATACAGCTTACCTCATAGTCATGGTGTCCAACACACACTAGTGCCAGCTCCAAGGACCTCACAGCAAAGTGAGATGTCCCTCCCGACATAGACACAATTATCTTCTCTAAAAACGTCTCGGCTAACTCCGTGAACACTCTCGCATAATTTGTTGCTTTCTCATCTTCCTCATGAGCTACTGCCATGTGATAACTCTCCTCTAAAGCCGACACACTCTCAAATAACAGTCTCTCTATGTTGTCATTATTATTATTTTCTTCTAAACAGTGCAGCAGGGCAGTAATACAGTCGGATGCCGCATCATGCAGCGTATTTATTGAATTATGATCCCTTAACACCTGTAAACTGAACCCTATGACAGCATTCTGAGGAACTTCCTGTATATTTATAGCCCTGACCTGTATCCAAGATGTCATACATTTTATGATTTTTAATGCAACATGTGAATTTTGAGAACTAGTGATACTTTCCTTAAGGAATAAAGTAACTATATGAGCATTTGACCGTAACTCAGACTTTATGTCTTCCCTCCTATTCTCACCAAGTTTTAAGCTAGACGAATCTATTTCTTGAGGTAACACTGTCAATATTTCTAGAAGGGCGAAATCATTTTTGTTTGAAAATGATTTAATTAGGTCACCAATACAGTTCTGCCATGTCGGCATTTGAAGAGCTAGGTCTGCTAACGCTAGGGACAGCTGTGTGAGCACTGAGGCACTCGTCTCTGGAGAAGTGCGCTCCAAGTGTGCTACTAGGGAATCTCTGAGAGACACAAGGGCGTCGGGGGGCAGTTCAGACAAGCTGTGCTGCACCTTCGACCTCATCGTCTGAGCTGCGAAATAGCATGAGTTCATGTCTTTTTTCTGCTGTAAAAGTTCGTCGGCTATCTTCCACGAATGTATCTGTAAATAAGGTTATAGTTTTTAACAACTGAAGGTATTTCCATCATTTGAACGTTAGTGTTATCAAGATCTAATAGAATACTTACGGATTTTTGCATATCTCCCAGCCATAGCGAGGCCTTTTCTTTTTCACTTGCATTGGGGTTATCATATAAGGCGCTTATGGCCTGGTAAATAGTCTCCATTGTTGGGGTATCCATGTTGATAGACCGGTAGTACACTTATTAATATCAGCGCCACTCTATCGTAACACTTATATCACACACTGTCATATCTAAAAACGTGGAAAACGACCTAAAAAACTCAAATAATTAACAAACAAGCAAAGTCGAAGGAATGCTTGACTGAAAGCGAACCATAAACAATAAATGTTGCTACGTCACAACTAACTATTCCCTGTAATTAATAAACGAGTCACACGACAAAATTAGGATAGTCTTCAACGATGACGTGTCAGACGCATTGTTTGTTATATTTTTTGACAAAAAGCGAAACCGAAATATTTTGTTGAAAAGCCTAATATTATTTTGGGTAACTACAAAAATGCATTCAATTTCTTGTTTAATTAATTTTCCTTTACTATTTGGCATCTGATTTTTACTGGTAATATTTACCGAAACGTCTACGTCAGACCAAAGACACGACAAAGACAAACGTTCAGAAACTGAAACTTCTTATAAAATATCCGCATTTTCTTATTATATAATGGAATTATTAACCTGCAATAAAAAAATTGTCTACATAACAAAAGAATTGCTAATTGATGAAAAGGGAAAGTAGAAATTACCAATAATTTTGCGGATTATTCAAAATACATTACAGTTTTGACGCGAAGCGAAATCACGAATGAAAGAAATACTGTCATTGTCAAAGTCACATTGCAGAGGTCATTTTATCATCTGTTGACTGAAAGGAAAGGATCGATAAAACAAAGATAATAAAAAATACATACCCCACTTGAACTCACTACAAATGTTTCTCACCGGGTCGTCAATTATTCGTATAACTACATCGTCGAGGCGAGCGGTCGGTCGAGCGCTACACACTTCGTATTTAGCCATGGCACCCATAAAGGTAAAATAACAGATAGAGATGTTTTTTAATTATATAATAGCCGGCTTATGTGAGTAATGTGGCTTCCTGTGTTCTTAGGTTGGTGATCCGCTACCGGTGTCTGATTTATTTGAAGATTCTCCGGCTAACAAAGTAAATATATGTGAATTGACGGCGGGGAAGACAGTGGTGCTGTTTGCGGTGCCTGGGGCCTTTACCCCTGGCTGCTCGAAGACCCACCTGCCCGGGTACGTGGAGAATGCTGAGAAACTGAAGGCGGATGGTGTGAACGAGATCGTGTGCGTGTCGGTCAACGATCCCTATGTGATGGCGGCCTGGGGGGCTCAGCACAACACTAAGGGAAAGGTAACTATAACATACTGTTTAAATGGTCACAATTTATTGTAGTAATTCTATTTTGAGTTTATTTATGGAACACATAGACATTACAATTTACAACCAAAATGTTTAATTTGAAGAATATTAACATTAATATTTATTGTTGTGGATACACCTTCGGGTATATGTTCCAGAATAAAATACTGTTGTAGTTATAACCTTCTATCAAGTTGTATTCTATTCAATATTACTTTGATAATAATGATTGCAAGCATAATGTCAGGGGTCAAGTAGTTGCCAACAGAAACTGTTTGTAGATAGTAGAATAATTTATTATGTATGAAGTTAGATATTTTTTATAATACTTCAAAAGCATAATAATATTTTTATTGTTGTTTTTCATGATTAGCATATTAATGACTTTATTTTCTAAACATTATAAAAAAGTATGTCTTTTTAAGATCAACTTTTGACATCAAAAGAATAAATTAAAACATATTTAGGTAACCTTATACACTACAATCCAAAATAACATGACTAACTTTTTTTTTTCAACCATCTTTGTTGGAAAGGATGTGTATGTTTTTCAAGTGTATGTATGTATATTGCTTAGGCTCACTTTGTAGCCTAAATGGATGATGAATTATAGCTTGGGTGGTGGTGTTAGATTCATCTTAATAGTGAAAGCTACACTGGGTTTTCTTATCACTTTCAATGACTGTAGAGGACCTATAACAATTTAAACTCCGCTAACAACCATTCACAAAAAAAGTGTTAAAACAAAAAAGTCAATTTGTCTTTTTTTACTCAACAACACCAGCTTGGTTCACAAATAGTTAAACTCAGTAAACATTGTCGAAGTCAAAACTTACTTGTTAATAATGCAGATAAATTCTTTATTTTTATTTGATTACTCTGTGTTTCATCATCAAGGCCTCACATACAAGGAGTAGTTTTAAATTCAAGAAGGTGACTATGGTAGTGATTCTCAATATGAATCAAGAATAAAATGTATAGGTTTTCTTCTTATTACGTGATTTTCAAATTCGTGATACAGTAAACACAGTGATGTAGTCGCACGACAAGTACTTCTCAATTGTTAACCAGGTATCGGTTATTTTATTTGGTTACTAGTTTTTGCTCGCGACTTCGTCCGCGTAAATTTCTGTTATCGAAGACAGGCGAAATAGCGGAATCAAAAGCTTACGTCCTTTCTTGGGGTTAAACTTACCCTGTACCAAATTTCATCAAAATCGGTTTAGTGGTTAGTAAAGAAAGCGTAATAGACAGACAGACAGAGTTACTTTCGCATTTTCTAATATAAGTATGGATTTGTGTATATGATGACAGCCTCATGTGAGGAGTTTGCAAAAGTTCAAATTGTATTGTGGTCTACTTCAGAACATAAGCATCTCCCAAACTCTCCTCTCTACTGCAACTTGAGAAGTTCAAAAAAATATTTGGACATCAGCTAACAAAACCCTAGCTCTAATCTTCATTTATCGACATTAAAATAAATGGATGACTCACTATTAGCAGGTTAATCCGTATAGCTGTTAGGCCAATGAAGAAAATTACTACTTAATAATTCAAAAGTGTAGCGGCTGGCATAGTTTCTCACAGTAGGACTTTAGAATAGACATAATAATAGGGGAATGTGGGAGGGAAGAAACCTTTTTTTCAAGCTAATAGTTAGGGAGGTGGATACGTTTGGAAAAACAAGGTGCAGAGTTTTATATCCTCGTCAAAGTGTCCTAAATAACCAAATAAAATTACGATATCGACTCAATAAAATAAAATAAATAATAAATAAATATCTTGGGACAACTCACACACGGCTATCTGATCCCAAGCTAAGCAGAGCTTGTGTTATGGTAACCAGACAACTGATATACATACTTATATAATTTATAAATACATACATATTATAGATAAATCACACCCAGACACAGAACTCACAATCATGCTCATCACACAAAGTTTGTCCTGGGTGGGAATCGAACCCACGACCTCCGGCTTAGCAGTCAGGGGCGCTAACCACTAGACCAACAGGCCCGTCAATAATAAATAAATACTTCAAAGTCAAAGTCAAATCATTTATTTCAATCAGGCCAATATAAGGCACTTTTGAACGTCATATACAAAAAAAACAAGTTTGAATCTAGTTGCCCCTTCCAAAAGGTAGTTTTGCATTTTTAGTTGTTTTGGTTTTACAGTATTTTAGAATACACCTCTTTCATATAGCAGAATTGCCCGTTGCGTATACAGTAAGCCGCGTCGCGCGACTATTATAATGTCTCTGAATGCGTGCGGGTTCATCTCTCCGCTTGCCTAAACCCAGCGACAAGACGGCTAGTTCAAATTCAAAAATCACCTAATAAAAGAATCTAGGTATATACCTAATTTATTATGTCTACGAAGTGTCAGTTATCGCAAACGCAGACGAAGTGGAATAAAAAGTAGCCTATGTCCTGGGGTTCAAACTAACCCAGTACAAAATTTCATGAAAATAGGTTCAGCAGTTTAGTCGTGAAGCGTAACAGAGAGTTACTTTCGCATATTATTAAGGATTGATTCATGTTGAGAATCACAAGCATAGTTAGTTAACTGCACTTTGTATTATGTATTTGTTGCTGATAGCTATAAAAATAACCTTAACGACAATGGTGTCAAGACACATGAAAACTTTAACTATTTATTTTTAAATCAAAACCTAACTGCTTATTCCGTGGGCACAACATAGCGTCGCGTGTGACCTATGGTTTGCGTGCCATAGGTTTATTAGCCCTGCTAGTAATTACCACCTTGCAACTAATTGAATGCCATTTGATTCATGACACAAAGTAATATTGCATCTTAATGTCCCTTTGGTTTTTTTAGTTAATAATTGCAAATGTTGTCTAAGAAAATTATAAACTTCTAAGAAAATTTATTGCTATCGTTAAAAACAGTCACAGGAATTAATTCATTTCCTTGTGTTTTTCACGCGTGTTAAGTTTTGTCTTTGGTTACTGCTTCACTCTCGTAGGCCATAGCGTGATGTTAGAAAACTAATTACGCGCGTTAACCTAGCTATCATATACAAAAAAGTTTTTTTTTCCAATCCGACTGGTACTTAGTTCCAGAGGTTAACGCGTTTAAACACAAACAAACAAAAAATCGCTTTACCTTTATATATTAATATTGATTTGATAACGAGCATAATTTCCATTATGACGTTAAAAATCCTGTTCATATTATGGCTGCAAAGTCACCCATTCCTGCCTTTAACGCCAAAGCACGCTGACCTCACATCACCCAACATTACCTCGTAACCCGCTTCACAAAACGCGGGAAAATCTAATTAAACGACCGCGCAAACAGTACAGGTTACTGTTTCCACTCAATTTGTCAATAAGCCTAATGGCAGGGAAAATGGAGAAAAAAATGTAGATGTTTAGTTTTAATGGAGGATAAAAGCGGTCGGCTCGGCGGCCGGCGACACAACTCATTATGAAATCAATACGCTCCACTTTCCACGACCTTCTGGCCTTCTGATTGCTGAATTATTCAAGTTGGTGTACGTTTTACACTTTGGACTGCTTAGATATCTATAATCGATCCTATAGCGATGACAAAGAAATAATAGCTTTGGTTTACCCACCTTTATGTATTAAAGAATCTGGATTTGTGCCCGGTTGATGGCAATAGGCTCGCCCCCTATTACATGGGACTTAAAAATAACTTGCAAAATGTGAGTGTACTAATGGATACACCTCTGCCTAACCCTTCGGGGATTACAGGCGTGATGTTATGTTAAGTATTAAAAGCCTAATTTTATTACTTTCAAATTATATCAGGTTGTGGGTTCGAAATCGCGCAAGTACCAATGTGGCTGTTTCAATTCAAATGTGCTTTCTAAGTTTATCTTATCACTGACATTCACGATGTTATCTTTAAGTATGTTATAATAAACATATGTATAAGTTTGAGATCGCCAATTCGCCTTAACCAAGCGTGGTGATCAATCCTTTGTGACTTCTCTGTATGAGAAGAGGCTTTTGCCCTGCACTGGGACAATAATAAGCTGGTAATTTTTTGTTTGATATCATGAATAGAAAATTAAATGTCGTTAAGTCGCGATTGATCAGTCAGTTCTTTTATCATATTCTGTAAAGTTACTTTGTAGGAATGAGTTAACCCTCACAAAAAGTCAATAGTATTGAATTGAAGTTGATGGGCAAATAATACCTTTCGACTCTCAGTCGGGTTATTGTCGGTGCTATTGTGTGGCATGGCACTGGCACTCGATGTATCGATCGGAACCACTGCGGGCTTTATTTAGACCGCTAGTAGCTGGACGCTAAGGCTGATGTGCATTAAAAGGATTATAGTCCTTGAAAAAATGTTTATATCTATAAGACATCCCTCAAATTTCTAACATGGCCCCTCGGTTTCTAAAAGTCTGAATTGAATTAGTTGTCTCCCAAAATCATGGTGTAGCTTTTTTTTGGGGTGGTCAAAATCATCAAATGATCGGCCCTGGGTGGGACTGTTAGACTTTTACTGACTAAAAAACCACCCTGTTCTTTCTGTAGCTCTTTGCGTTCCGGGGCCACGGTATCCTGATATAACGTCGCGCGACCCCGGCAGGCGTCATGGAGTAGCTTTATCCTTTGTTACCTTACATAAAACTGGTTCATGTTTATTAATAATGAAAATGATTGACTAGTTAGCCATTTCAGCCGATAACGTATGGCGTATGCCATGGCGGATCATAATACCTAATCCGCCATGGCATAGGTACGCATAAACATTAAAAATATTATTAAAAATTCCATTAATTCCAAAGGAAGGAGCGACATCATCAGACTGTCGGTTGAACACACTATTGCATTGTCCTGTGTTGAGCTTGGAACTATGTTAAAGTATATTTATGCAGACCTCTAATACTTATATAGATTTTAGCGCTGTGTGTCGGATTGCGTGGACCTTAATTTCACAAAAATTTTAATCAAAACAGCGTAAAAGTGCCGCTGTGAAAGGCGGAAACTTAATTAACTTCATGTTGTCACGTACGTTGGGTACTTAAATATTTAAGCGAATGGAGAAAACCTTCAGCTGTGAGTTAACCTCCCTTTCAGTTGTAAGCAAAACACAATGTAACTTGCTTCGTTAATTTTGAACGTGATGCCGACTGGTTGGTTTATGTTTAAATATAAATGTAATAAAGCTGGCTATGTAGGTTCTTGTTTTTAAATCGTTAAGACTGTAACCAGGAATTTACTTTAAACATGTCTAGCTTTAGTCCAAAGACATGGTAACAGCACAAACACAATAAAGTAGTCGAAAAACATAGAATCTTATTTTTATCGTAACGTATAAAAATATTTTAAGCTTGTATGTATAAAAAGTAACTTGGGTAAGGCATATTGTGTTGTAGCCCCCAAAACCCCCTCAGCCTACGGCCTTGCAAATCGTATCAGGCATAAAGGCAAATCGTTGAGGTTATAAGTAATTAATATTATAAAATTTCCGTGCATAACATCATAGAATAAACCAACACTACAATGAGACGATCAGTAACTCCATGCAGTATGACCTAAAAGTATGCATATCCTCTAAATACCATCCACCTCGTCCACAGATCCGGATGCTGGCAGACCCCACTGGCGCGTTCATCAAAGCTCTGGACCTCGGCACCAACCTGCCTCCCCTCGGCGGGTACCGCTCCAAGCGCTTCTCCATGGTCATCGTGGACAGCAAGGTCGACAAGCTGAACGTGGAACCCGATGGCACTGGCCTCTCATGCTCCTTAGCTGATAGACTCAAAGTCAAGTAAAAGCCAGTGGCAAGGTAGAGGTCTATTCCAAACATCTTAGAAAACACACTTAGAAAAACTGGTGCCTACTAGGTACTACATTTTGACTATTATGGACGTCACACACTTTTCCCAAGTCCTAGCATTTATTTACGTGTGTAATTGCAGAATGAAAATTGCGCGATTTCAAGTGAATCGTGCTTTGTTCGGAATAGCCCCTTTACCTTCTCATTTTGTGAGGCCTACGCACCGTCGAGTATACTAATTAGGAACCCTGTTAAGCTGTGCATAGGGTTCATTTTTCGCTCCTGTCAAGTTATCCGATCTCCTTGCATTTAGTGTGCTCGCACGGTTGTGTAAACTTGCCTTTGGGTGAAGTTTAAAGTGAGCATTCTTATTCCAACGGCAGAGAGCCGACATTATAGTATTCTTTTCCAACTTTGTATACAGCAATTTTTATATTACATTTACTATTGTTTTATTGATCTTATGAGATGTATTTACCTTTTACTTATTTTAGATTTTGTTTGTAATTATACATTTTTGTTTTCTATGTATCAACTTAAGTGAATATACTAAATCTTCAATTTGTAATGCTCACTGAACGTATACCTAATACCCGATCATGTTATATTTCATTTATAATTTTGTATGTTTGTTTGCTAAACGTGTTATTTTATATTATTATATGTAGATACTGTTTTATTACTTCTCTGTTTGTAATGTTATAATGTCGTTTTTAATCAAGTATGTAGCTCACTGGATGCGTCTACAAAGGGCAATAATGTGCACAAGTACAAGATGGCGCGTAAGGCTCATAATTTTACTCTGAATTTTAGAATGTAGCTCCTTTTCGTAACTTATGATCTAACACATCTAGCTTTACGCAGCTCATAGACTGTACGAGCACTCCTTGTGATATTGAAAACAAATCAATTTATATTAAAAACATTAGTTAATAGTACCTAAGATGTTGTTTTATTTATTAACTCCTAAGAAACGGTGCAGTGACTGAGTGATTGGCGCTCAGGGTCACAATCAGAAACCGCTCACGACTGGGAAAAAACTGCTAAGTACATTTTTATGCAAAATTAAAAGAGTAGCAACTGACAATGCTGATAATCCACCGGAACCTGTAGTTAATTTCTTTGAGTTAGATATCGATAAAAATATGCCTGGTAAGTAAGACTGACGCACCTGCCTCTAATAATACCATGAGACGGTTAGACGTGATAATCATTAGATTGCAATACAAAACATTGTTTAGAATACTAATGAACAACGACATAATTATTTTGTCATTATTATTATAAGAGAAGTAGGTATGTACCTACATACCTACTACATACTTCAATAGATCTATAACCCCCTTTGATAAAGTTGGTGATATGATTCATTTAAAAAAATAGTGTGTAATTTCACGCTATACTGGCCTACAGGGTACAGTGTTGTAAAAAAACGTAGGTGCTGTTAACGGTATAAAATGATTAAAATAAAATAAATGCGCCTAGCTGTTATGCTTAAAATTGTGTTTTATTTGCAGATGTGAACTGAAATCCAAAAAAATGCACCACAAACAAAGTCAATAATTCAACGTTCCAGATATTTGCGATAGTTTAGTTAGAAGTTGTAAAGTATGTTAACATTGCTTTTAAAAGTAAATATTAAGTTTTTTTTTTAATTTGGTGCAAATTCGTTTAATTGCTGTGCAAATTCTTATGATTTTATTGTAACAGAACTTTTTCTATTCAAACAATGTGTACACGCATTTTATTTCGGAAATTCTATGCTTGTTATCATGCTCAAAATACTGTTATCCGTATTTAGAAAGGGTCAAATAAAACGTCAAACGGTCAATCAAACTAAAACAATGACATTTTTAACATTGACATTAATGACATTTGACAATCAAAACAAAATTGTGGGGCCGTCCTCATTTTACTAATGTTTATTTTTATAATCAAATATAACTTAACATGACATTATGACCAAGAACTGTAAACATGTGTAAACGGGTGAATTACTGCGGCATACTATTGTTTATGTGCTCGCTCATTTATTTAGTAAGAGTTGTATTTACCGAGATTTTTGATGATGAAAGTGCATTGGTCGACGAATGGCTGGATCAAAACGATCTTAGTGAATATAAGAAGCTCTTCAGAGAATATGGTAAGTACTCCTTGGTAATATCTCTAATTATGTCATAAAATAATAGTAAATAATCGAATAAATGTTATTACACAAAATGTCGCGTTCCAGATCTGGTCACTCATTCACTGGACCGAAACTATAGATTCTACGATAGTTTGAATGCCCGGTAAATCTAAAATAATTCAAGGTAGTTGCCTGCTTAAAACGGGAATGGTAATTTAACGTTTAAACTCGTGTAAACAATTAAAGTAACTACACCTAGTTTTTGGTCAGAGTCAACAAAATCAAAATTATATCTCCATAGTTTTGACTGTGAGGCTCTGTCCTCCTGTTTCCTTTGAAACAGGAGGACTGCTGTGTGTGGTGCAGTTAGCATGTGCAGTTAAAAGTATGACTCAGGAAGACGCTGAACTGATGAGGAATAACAAAATAAAAAATAATATTTGCTCTTTTTGTCAGTTTCAAATTAATCTTAAAGTACCTATAGATATGACCTGATAAAGTTATTAAGCTGTGAGATTGCTGTTACATGTAGTATCTATTGCTGTTGTTGTGATAATATTACATCAGTTGTTTTATTGTTAAAGAAATAAATAATTTTTGAATGTGTCTTAAACACAACCTTTCGTTCAAAAATGAATTTAAGCAGATACATCTGATTTTCTGCTCTGAATTTCTAATTAAAGCATAGCTCTCGAGGTTTGCCATGCCAAAACAATCTTTATCACAAAGTGACTGGATCTTATCTGGTTTGGTCATATTTGCATTGTATTTAATAAGCTTATGTCAAATAAAAGATATTTGCAATGCCACAATTAAATAATAATTCCATACCTATTATGAAACCTTATGGAAAATATAATGTACTTTGAATGCGGGTGCTCTCTTTGCTAGGAACTTCCCGGTTATGTAGCATTGGACACGGAGATAGATTATAGTCTGAAATAGCACATAAGCTTTTTTTACCTTTGATAAATGCCGTGGGATATTATACAAATTTTTAATGTGGATGACGTTGTAGGCAGAATGTAGTAGTGGATAGAGGAAAAGAATTTTCGTATTTATTATTTATTGAATAAAACCTACTTTTATATAATTAATTTAATTTGACAACTAACGCTTGCTAGAATGGCAATGATGTACTTGCTAAAGTTTTATTTAAAGAAAAGCAATCTGTATGATCTAGAACCAAACTGGTATTCAGAGATATCAAATACATTTTTGCTTCAAACTTTTGACTACCTATTAATTAACAAAAACTGATATTTCTTATCTATAAATAATTAACTACTACTTAATTCGTAACCCTGTCAAAGTTCAATGACCTCTTTATCTAAATAGAAATTTACCAGTATTTTATACTAACAATTCAAAAAATCTTGTTACACAAATTACTTTTATGCTTTGTGTAGTGAAATTATAATCGTAATCCTATTAACTTGATGAAAGCGAGTATGCCGCGGTAGAAAAATGATATCAGTATCTGTAGAGATCCCGCGGGCGCGAGGGCGGCTGTGACGTAGCCTCCCGCCACCTCACAGGAACCCCCCTGGCCACCCCCACCCTGCCAGCAAACAAATACAAAGAAGACCGCTCGCTCAGTCGCGTCGCACCCTCCGCGCTGTGCGGACGTCGCAACACTTATGCATATCACCACACATCAGCTTAATATGATCGTTTTAATTAAAATTGTGATAAAAAACACAGTCGGTATCAATTAAAACCTATTTATCTATCAATCTTTACTCTCGTAATAATTTTGATTCAGAGTGAGTTTCCTTTGTTCGAGGACTGTCTAGTGGCGGTTAATTCGGTTTAGATAATTAATGTCAATTGAATTTTAAAGTACATCATGTGGCAATTCGAGGATTCGGAGATATATTCCATAGGGATGATCCACCCTTCCCACAGCCGGCACTCGGGACTTTCGATGCTGTCTGGAATCTCTCAGTTCTCAGGTAGGTTTTGCAAGCGTGTTGATGTTCTGTTGCAGCCCTAACTTTAGTGCATACGACAAAGCGTTTAATGAACTCGCACTTAAATTATTTTTAGGATTTGTTTGTTTGCATTTTCTCCAGAACGCGACTAATTGGTCTGACGAATAAGAAAATATGCTTAAAATTAATAAATCAACTAAATCATCGTTTTAATTAAAAATAAATTGCAATCAAAATCATTTTGGCGACAGTATTCATGACAACAAGACTAATAACTTCACCGGGTCCCCAGCAGTAACATTAATAGCCTGTAACAAACAAACTGTCTTGTTAATCGAGAAAGGACTTTCCGTTGTCGGAATAAAGTCTACGTTTGTGTGATAAGTTGAGTGTAACGAGGTTTCGCAGTACCATTGTCTGGGTAATCCCTTCAGCGCTTCAGCGCTGGAATGTATCGTGCATTGCGTTATCTACTGTGGAGTACTTGGATTTCAGAACACGTATATCCATTTACTTTTGCGTGGATTTGAGAATGAGAAAGGTGGATGATATTGGGTTTTTGTTATAAGGTTGGCTGGTTGACTGAGGTAAATTGTTTTTAGTGCATTAACCTTTTGATCTTCATTTCAAGTTAGCGATACACAAGTATCCAAATGGTTAATTTGGCAAACCATTAAAAACTGTTCGTTTGGCAAAAAGTATCCCCCGGAAAAATGTTTTCCGCTCCATTAACCCCCGATGGGGTCGTAAAAGTGACGAAAAGCTTAATTTAAGAGGACAGTTAACAATATCAGCTTCCTCTGAGGGCATTGGTACGCGAACCATCGGGCATTAAGTCTTAAGAGCATTATTTGTACCGGTATAATTGTATAAATGTCTTGATGGTCCAGTGGTTAAGGCGCCCGCCTCTTATGCACGGGGCTCGCAACCTGGCACCGGCAAGTACAAATGTGACTTTTTCACTTCAATTCATATGTACTAAGTTTATCTTGGATATCACTGACATCGGTGAAGGAAAACATCGTGAGGAAAAGACTTGTAATTAACGTAAGTCTAAAATCGCCAATCCGCTTTGAGCAAGCATGGTGACTATGGTCGTGTCTTCTCTGTATGAGAAGAAGCCTTTGTCCTGCAGTAGGACAATAATATGATTGTATAAAGGGCCATGATGTAAGTTTTTTTTAACAAAGCAAAGACATTCAACTCTAAAGACCTTACCACCTTAAACGTATATTTAAGTCGTTGCGAACATAATTAGACGCTTTCACCGTCTGTGCACTCCTTAATTGGGTACTTACAACGTTTATGATACCTTAAATTGGGATATTTAGTTGAAATACGGTATTGAATCAGTCCACATAGCACTCTCGGGGGCCGTCTTACCTCTCGTATACTTTCGAAGAACTTTGCTTTTCTGGGACAGGAAACGGTGTTTCGCCATAAAATTGTCCTAGATCACTTGAACATATAAGTTTAAACATTTCAAGACATGACTTATGTGCAGTCAAGTAAAGAGATAGGTATGCAGAGTCGACAGATATAGTCGAAGTTTTCTTAGAAATCAATTTCAATCGAAGTCATCCATCGGTTTATAAGAAAACTTAAACTATATCTAACGACCCTGGATGTCTATCTCTTTTGCTGACTGTACCAAACGGAACTGAACCAGCGGAATATATACTTTTTAAACTTGTTTTTTAAATAAAAATAAATAAAATAAATAAATATCTTGGGACAACTCACACACGGCTATCTGATCCCATGCTAAGCAGAGCTTGTGTTATGGAAACCAGACAACTGATATACATAGGTACTTATATAATTTATAAATACATACATATTATAGATAAATCACACCCAGACCGAAACTAACAATCATGCTCATCACACAAAGTTTGTCCTGGGTGGGAATCGAACCCACGACCTCCGGCTTAGCAGTCAGGGCCACTAACCAGCCCACCAACAGGCCCGTCGTTTACTAAGTTAATCTTTACGAACAAAAAAAAAACAGATTAACGATCATTTATCTAGATAAACTTGTGTCTACATTACATCCGTCCATTTTAAAGTGTACAAAAACGTTCTGCTGTTGCGTAACACCGAGCTGCAGAGCTGAAGGAAATAAAACGGCTAGGGGATTAATTTCAGTTTTGTAGGCACAATGTTTTTACTGCACGGACATTAAAAAAATATTCAAAAGTATAAAGCTAGCGACTGCAACTAATTGCCAAGTGTAGTAGTCGTGTGTGAGCAACCGTAAGGTCCAAGTTATAAGGGATCTATAAGTTAGATAAATCTAAAAAACATTGAAAGCCAATCTATACTATACATAACAACATAACATAACGCCTGTAATCCTGTAAGGGTTAGGCAGAGATGTACTCATTAGTACACCTACATTTCGCCAGTTATGTTTAAGTCCTATGTAATTGGGGGCGAGCCTATTGCTATCAACCGGGCACAAATCCAGACTCCGTGGCTGTCACTGAAAAATTCCTAATGGAAAAACCCAATAACACTGCCCGACCTGGGAATCGAACCCAAGACCTCATGCACGGCAGTCGCGCTTGCGACCACTATACCAACGACAAAATATAACATGTCTTATAAAGTTATGTGAACTTATAAATTACCCAGTATAGAAAAGTGTCTTGCAGTTATTGGTTAATGGTGTCAACTATACCCAATTACAAAATACTGAATAAATTTAGGAGCTTCCTATATGAACTCTTCACCCGTCGTTAAATTCTGCGTAGATTTGCTATTTTGTGATCTAGACCTATCCTACCTCATCATCATCTCCCTGCCCTTGTCCCATGTTACTTGGGGTCGGCGCAACACGTTTTCCTCTTCCACTCTGTCCTGTCAGCCGTCATGCAATTACTGACTCCCCTTTCTTTTATATCCTTCTTCACACAATCCATCCATCTTTTCTTTGGCCTTCCTCTTGCTCTCCATCCATCCACCCTTCTCCTATCACATGTGTTTTATCCCTCCTCTCCACATGCCCATACCAAGACAAAGGATTACCTTTCAACTTTTATAAACTCTTAAACACACCGTGGCAGTTCGTGACGATAGCGTAACGAAGTAAAGAAGATCAGATTCCTTTTCATTACGGTATATAATTAACTATAAAATCTAAAAAATAAACATAAAAGCTACTTAAAAGTAAATAGGGCTCGACCGCAATTAAAAATAACGTGGTTCGTTAGCCGGTGTCGTGTAGTTATTATGTTTTTAATTAGACTGCAAAGTTTATACGAGAACTGAAGTTTACTACCTGACGTGTTGATTAGAGTTTAGTATGAGAGCTTGGGTGGACAGCATGCGGTAGATGGACATCAGAGCCTTATGTTGTAACTGTTGTTTACGCATGCAAGGCTTTCATTCGATGATACTATTTTTTTTGACAAATCCGGAGGCCAAACAGGATAAACACGCGTAATATAAGTAATGTATATTCGATGGTTACGCATGTAATATTGGTCTAAATATGTTTGGAGTGTAATATTTAACTAAAGTGATGATAGTTGTATTACCAACTCGAATAGACTCGATTTTGCTAGGCCCTCTGTAGTGCAGGAGTGACTTACCGTCTTGGCTATCATGTAATCCAGTTATCTAGCTTATGCCCTGCAAACGGAAAATGGTACATGACATCCGACGTAGGTACCTCCAGCATTTTAATTTGGCAAGTTGAAACCTATCTGTTGATCAAGAGCATAATGTAACGCAGATCTGCAATGCAGGTGTTTGATAAACTAAGACATACCTATCACCTAGCTGTCTAATTGATGCAGAGTTATCTGAGGAAATACTCGTAAATTCCAGAAAGTTTTGGCACGATTGGATGATGTAAACGACAGAATGAAAACGGCCTAAGTAATGGAAGAAAGATGAAGAAATAATAATGGAAGATGTTACATGGGATTTTGAAACCGCTCTGCTTATCACCTGCACCGTATAAATGCAGCACTCGCAGTGAGCACCACTTGGAACTAATTCAAAAAGGCCACCACTTACCGGACCTCAGTTTATGCTAACCTTGAATGGTTTGGCGCTCGTATTGTTTGCGCTTTGTGCGGACCACATTATAGTATTGGACTTTAGTGCTAGCGACCTGCCAAGTGCCAAGCGCAGAGATATTGACCATAACCTTCGTCGAGATATGTTTAATGGTATTGAAAATATTGACACAGTTGATAATGATGTAATCAACAATAATGCTAACTAGAATCTATGTTGGCAAGTTAAATAGTCATATCCGATACACAAGAAACGACTGCAGTAAACCGATCGATCAGAGAACTTTTATATTTTCCATCCAATTCTTTTCCAACAGAAAAAAGCCTTGACGTAACATAAAAACTTAAAAGTTAAACAATGGTCTGGTGCACAAAAAGCTGTGTGGTGGCGGAGAGCATGCGCTGCAGTGACCCAATTTTCTCAGTTTGTTTTTAACAGCAGCGACGTCCATATAAATAAAATTTATGCATATCCGATACATAAATTGTTTCATGAACAGAGATAAAAGCCTCGCTAAATGAACGAATGCAATTTAAAAAATCCATTTCTGTTTTCAATTCGGCGTTGTGTCGTCATCAAAGTAATTTAATCTCTACACACACGACAGTGCTTTTAAAGATTTTTCTTTTAAAACTTTTTTGAAATGTGTTAATTACTTGACTGTTAATAGGAGGTATAATATATTGCCAAAGTTAAAGTCGCCTATTTCAAATTCTGACTCTCTTTGATAGAAAATGTATAGTAAAGTGACTAAACATGATGAAACAATTGACGACACGGTTGGCGCAATGGCTGAGCAATTGCTTTCTGCGCTGCGTGTCGCGGTTTCAATTCCCTCACGTAATAAATATTTGTATCGCCTAAAGGTTGTTCCGGGTGTGGTTGTTTGTGTGTGTGTGTGTGTTTGTAAACCCACCCACGATACAGAAGAAATTTCAAGTGTGAGGGTAACGTCAAAATAAAAACAGAACAATGAAAACAAAAGAAAGTATACCTAACATAAGGAAAGCTCCTTCGTTGAAACGAAATAAATGCCGTCAGCTCAAAGTGAGAAACTCAAACCCAATGTGTTACCCAGTCACGCACACTCGATTCTCAAGTGTACTTCAGTGACCTAGGGTGCACTTAAAAGCTTCTTTGATGCAAAAGATATCCAAGATCTGCTGATAGATAAAATACATAAGATAGAAAGCTCAAAACTGCAGAAATAAACTCGGCACCTCTGCAATATGGCAGCAGATTTTACGAGCAATATTTTCTGCTAGGAATCTGTTTAGTATTCCGCTGCTGTGCTGTCCGGATCGAAAGTGTAGTGGATTAGATGCATTATGTATGTAGGCTGGTAGGTAGCAGGTTCTGATTCAATGTATAAAATAATAACCTTTATATTTACGCACATCCTGATATAGCTGAAGGAAAACATCGCGAGGAAACCTGAACTTATAATTAATGTAAGGTTGAGATCGCTAATACGCCTTGAGCAAGAATGGTGAGCAATGTTCATGCTTTCTCTGTATGAGAAGAGGTCTTTGCCTTACAGCGCGACTATAATAGGCTGGTATTATTATTTTTAATTTTTATATTTCCAGACTTGTGGCGTTGGTTAAAATCCTTTGTAAAATTCTTATTCAAACATTTAAGTTTTTACAAAAGTTTCATTAGCTTTTATGAAATGAATATCTTCGAGAACATTTTTATAATGAAACGAGTAAGATGTTCCTTTCTACCAGCGTTTTACTTCAAACATTCTACAATGTAATTATTTCTCGATGATGAAAGACTTGTTTTTTACAAAATATTCCTTTATCATATTCCTTCATTTCATGTCAAACAAAGTTTATTCTTACTTAGTTATATTGCGAACTTTTAATTTAAGTAAGTCTGGTTTATTCTTCGATCTAACTTGGCGTCTGGGATAAGTCCATTCACATTCGGTTATTTACCTTAGTCTGTCACAGCTATACAGGGTGTTTGGCGCATGGACCGACAAAAATTTTTGGGGGTTTGGTGTGGCCATGTACTAGTTTTCACCCTTAGACCCAATGTCCTATATGTCACTGTATTCGAGAAACGATTTTTTTTGTTTTTTTTTTAAATTACCAGAACTATCACCTTTAAAACGTTATAACTTTATAGTCTGTAGTTGTATTTACACCAAATCACTTTTATTGCGTTCTCTGGTGTATTATTATTCTAAATAAAACATAAATTCATAGCACTACATGTAAAAAAATACTTGTCAAGCTTCCAAACTCTTAAAAATGAAATAATGTATGAAAAATTACAAATTCAAAATTAATTATAAAAAAAAGTCAAAGCTTTTTTGAACTTCACTAGTACATGGCCTCACCAAACCCCCAAAAATTTTTGTCGGTCCATGCGCCAAACACCCTGTATCAAGAGCATTGACATTAATTTGGTATTCAAGTTGATTTACTACGTAACGATAATTATTTAGTGACAAATACTCGCGCGATGTCATTAACATGCCTGGCCAATTTTGAGCGTTGCAAGTTTACTTAAAACGTCCATCTGCAATAGCGCGTTGGAATCACGCCAAGCGCGTCCTGTCGTTCAGCAAAATGTAACAAAATGAAAAATCCAAACCCGCCATTTTGCTTCGAAAAATGCACCCAACTCCACATTTAACACTGACCTGGCGCAAATTGGCCTTTCGGCGTAGGTCCTAAACAAGCTCGGCTTCCAATCGATCGGTTCACCGCCATGCTTGAATCTGCTTTAATTAGATAATCTCGCTTCATATCCCTCGAGTAATGTTATTGCATTATGGTAATGGGTAAAGCGTGCCTTTATGCTGGTATGAGAGTTAGACGAAATATTCGCTTTCAAGAGTCAAATCATATTTGAGTTATAAAAGCGAGTGCAATTGTATAATTATTTAATATTCATATTCAGCCGCAGTCAGACCAAGATTCTATTGTAACTTTGAAGATAAGTTTATATTTAAGTTATTTCTCGAACTCTCTGAGATGAATCTGTTATTTGTAAAGTTCAAAGTTATGTATTTAATACTGAAGTCCTTTGAAGTTTATAAATATGTAAATAGAAGGCAGAAGTATTCAGGTGCGATTCGCAAGCGCGTTTGTGTATATTTGAAGTTATCAAAATATCGTCAACGCATATCGACCACACCCAGGCGTTTCACCAGATAGAAGTGCATTGCCCTTAGTAGGGATGCATCTGTATTTACAGGTCCACCTGTAGCCCGGGATGGCCGGGTCGCAGGTCACCGGCCCAGTTCCGCGCCCTACTTCTCGGCAGCCTGGCTGCGCAACAAGTGACGTGTCATTATGTAATGTCGATGTACTTAGATGATGTTGTCAGCGTTACAGACGCTGATGGCTCTCAATCAGTGCGTTAGCTAATTAAGACGATGGATATTGAATCGATTCGTGTTTGAATTTGTGCCTTTGAGTTAGAGATGTTGATGAGTTAGCAAGAGATGGTACAGTTTTTTGGAATGGTTTTTTATCTACTACTAAAAGAAAGGCTGTGTCTTTAGACAGGGCTGCCTTTACATACTTTGGGAGTAGGCACTATTCAGTCTTGATTAAAGTTCACCGTTGCCGAGGTAATTGTTATAAATTAATACAATGAAAAAGCAAACTCTTACTATGTTTCAAGCATAAATCAGTTATGTAAATATAATTTAACTGTAAATGATGACATATTTTTAGAAAGCTTTGATTTTTACGACTTCGAAAATCTCTTTGTTTCAAAAAGTGCGACATAGGTCACGCCGTCACGCGACGCGCTTCATCGAGCAAGCTTTAGAGATTATCATAAAAGAGCATTTTTCGAGGATTATCGTGCCCTATTTATTTAACATAATTAAGGCTATCGTTGCGAGATAATCTATCTCTTTTATTATAAAGTATTGGGAATTAAGTAAAGCTACCAATAATTTCATAATATACCTAAATTACTGGTGACCATTCATGGCTCAAGTTTGTGTTTGAGAATATTTTCGCGTTGTCGTAGTCCTGAGTTATTACACCAATAGATGTACATATAGGCTTTTATCGATTCAACGAAACGTTGCGCGAATCGTTAGTAAAAGTTGCTTACCTAACTATCTACCTACTCACCTACCTCTACCCACCTAGCCCTTTCACAATAAATAGCTTTTTCATTTCAGCAAGTTCAGTCGATACACCATACCTACGGAAGTTCATTAAACTAATCGACACCTGAGTCAGCGAAAACAATTGATGTCCCAAAAGTCAAGGTCAAAGCTTTTAACTCCGTGATATCGAAGGGTATAAAGGGTTACCCTACTTAGTGAATAGGATGGGATCAGGCCCGATGCGGACCCAGAGACAATTTAAAGGGCTACGGACGAGAACCAATATTTGTTCAACGAGATTGGTAGATTTGCCGCGTTTAATATTTGCTGAAAATAAACTTGGGTGTGAAGTTGTCGGGTTTGGAGTTGCGCCATTTTGTATATTTTCAGCGCTTGTTGCTGTCCTTACTTGTTCAGTTTTGATATCAGCATGTACAATTTATAAAAAAGTACTGAGTGAGAGTCGTGATGCTCAGAGGTTAAAGTGCCTGCCTCTCATGTACGAGGCTGTGGGTTCAAAACCGGGCACAAATAAGTACCAATGCGACTTTTTCTATCTCATGTGTACTTTTTAAGTTTAACTTGGATATTATTGACATCGGTAAAGATAAACATCGTGAGAAAACCTGGACTTACGATTAATATAAGACTGAAATCACGAATCCGCTTTGAGCAAGCGTAGTGATATTGCCTTCTCTGTATGAGAAGAGGCTTTTGCCCTGTAGTGGGAAGATAATAGCCTGGCGTTATTATTATTATTAAATGTCTATTGTACGCGACCTAGCGAGCCGAACGGGGGCGTCGCTTCTGAAACCTTTCGAATATTATTATGTGCAAAAGAATAACATAACGTAACACGCGAAATATATTGCTCACAATAACAAGAGTAAACGGTTCATAACTCTTGTGAGTCTGTTATTACTTACCAGCATGTCGGATCTGTAAGACAAAGATATAAACTTAATGGCTATAATCCACATTGAAACTTGTTGGCACACGTTCTTATTTTTTTTATGCAGAATTCTGACATCTGGAGAGTAAAATTTGAGTAAGGTTTATCTAACACTAGCTGCTCACCGCGACTTCGTACGCGTAGATTTTTTCACTTACTTTATATGTTACGTCTTTGGTTACTGCTCCACTCCCTAGGTTGTAGCGTGACGTTATATAGCATAAATGAAAGAAAAAGAAAAGAAAGAAAAACTACAATATAAATATAAACTAAATACATAATAGAAAATAAAAAATTAAGTGTCCTGAACGGTAACTTGCGCCACTACCGCGCGAAGCGGCCGACGCTCAGCATAATGCCGTGGCCCACACACGATGGCACAAAACCACGGCGCTGGTTTTCAGCAGAAGCCGGCGTGTCTCTGTCTCGGAATTACACGTAAAATCATTTACCCATCGTTCCGAGGCACAGAACAAAAAAAAAACTTGTGACACGATTGATGCTGTTCGGCACAGCGCTCCCACAGTATATTATTACTGCACATTAACATACAATAAATGCTATTCCTCATGCATCTGACTAACATATATAAAAATATGTTTTTCCAAACCCATTTGTACTTTCAGAGATTAGCGCGTTTTATACAAACAAACCAAAAAATTTCTTCAGCTTTATTATTGTAGTCTGCGGTTAAGACCAGAATTTTCTTCTTCAAAACAACATTTTGTGTGTTGTTTTCTTCGCACATGTAATTCTTGCGACCTTCGCCTCGAGTTCAGAAAGTGGTAATAAAAGTGCGGTAGTCGTAAAAAAACTTTGTCATCGTATATTTAAAGGACGTCGATTTTATTGTAAGCCAAGTTCGTGAGCGTGACTCAGTTTTCTGATCAGCTCTTAGGGTTAACTTGGAAGGCTATTTGCATAATTTTAACATCCTGATGGTTTTTTTTTTTTGGAAGAGATGATATTTTTTTTTTTTGGGATTAGTTTGATATGAAATATCAAAGATTTACCGAGATTTCATGCTGCTAAATTAGTCTTAACATAAAACTTACGAAAACCTGAAAATTACTAAAAAAATCTATGTTAATATCATAAATGCGTTAGTTACCCTGTCTGTTTGTTACGCTTTCAAGACTAGACTTCCGCAATAACCGTCATACACACAAACGCAGTCATGAGGAAAACCTAGTTTACTATAAAAACATTGTATTTGGTGCCTATTCGAGCCAAGACACCTTTGTCCGGCACAAAAGGAAGCGGTAGCAAGGTTCAAGGGTGTGATTGAATTGAAGAGCCTCTGACGAAGCCAGGCACAAAGCAGCACAGTACAGTCGGCGCGTAAAAGTATCCATCTGTTTTAAGAGCCAACTAGGTATCCAATAATACTTACGGTAATTTTGGAATGGGTCTTAAGCTGAGTGGGAATCACGTAGAAACTTCAGTGTTGTTTGTTTCTTAATCAAGTACTGAATATTTGAAAGTTACTAGTGATCCCTCTGCTTAGTTGGACTTTAAATAATTCATTGAAGGTAGAAACGATTTGAATGTATTTTGTATTTGTTCGTTTTAGAGACCTCTATTGGCTTTTCGTTGTGGGTTTTTGAAAAGAAAGATGTCAGAACCAAAAGTGCTACTTTCTTATCTTGCTATTTGCAACTCTCGTTTTTTATTAATGTTTATTTGCGTTTGTGCACGGATAATGGCAATAGGCTTGCCCCCTATTATATGGGACCTTTACATAAGTGGCGAATTGTAGATGTACAAATAAGTACACCTCTGCCTAACCCTTCAGGGAACACAGGCGTGATGTTAACTTTATTTTCGAGGTAATACATCAAAGGTCTTCGAAAATTGAACCTCCTTATTGCTGTAAGACTAAGTTAATAAATCTTGTTACCTTATATTGACGAGGTCAGTAAGTAAACCTGACGTACCTACACCCTAATTGATTTCTCTCTTGATTTACGAAGCAACGTTGTTACAAAACAACCAATTTTCAAATTGTTTGTTGTTCGCAAAATACACAAAGTTTTGGATTATTTTGGAGAAATATTCGGAGGCTTTGTTCAAAAGATGGCCTCAATATTATTTACTTTGAACATTTGTTAGTACATAATGTTGAATTGTTTTTACAATTCATTTAACCGTATACCTATATATCTGTTTCTTGACTGTAAGTAAATAGACCTTTATTTACTGGTACGGCCGTTTTTAATACAGTATTGCGTCACTGCCGTCAAAAAATCTACCGACCATGTTGATTGCGTTCATTGACGCTAAAGCACGTCTGCATTAGCGTTACTGCTTTAGCCACGTAAAAAGGCACATTAGAATATACATGTTATACCTTGCTTATGACTAAGAAGGCAACCGACGGATATTAAAGATCCAATTTTCTGGTTTTGATATGTAGAATGCCAACCAGTGGGGCACAAAAGCTGGATTTTTAGTCTAACGTATGGCAATAACTTCCTTTTAAGCAGGGTAAATGCTCATCTTGGAATTTCTAGCAAATAAGCAGTCACTTTACCAAGTGACCGAGGCACCAGATGTATCTAGTGTGTGTGGGCTCCAACTTTTCTACTTGAATGTAAAGACTGACTATTTTGTAAGTTGATGTATTTAGAATGATACAACGTGCTCATATTCTGAGGAAACAACTTCCTTATATAAAAAAGACACCCAATCGCCTATTATTTTGAAATTTGAATCCCATAAGAAAGACAGTGTTTAGAATATACTTTTTGATCAGGTTGCAGTGGTTTACAACCTTCACAGTACCTACCTTCTTGTTACATACGTAATTTGTAACAAGTAGGTACATATTTATTGTAGCAACGATTTTTCTTATTGCTAAACAACGTAGCGTGTCACAGCTACTGTTCGTGTTTAATCTCCAGATACTATCTGTGCTAGTCTCTGCTTTACAACTTAGATTAAAACCTCGCGTGCCTCATGTAAGCTGGCAGGTTAAAGTTTTTTCCACCCTTTTACCAAGTTTTTGAATGGCGTTTTCTGCGAGTTCTTTGTCTGAAAATAGAATTTATGACTGTTGAGCATTTGGGGTTCATTGTTTACAAAGTTTTGTGTGTAGGAGGCGCTTAGCATCAGCGGAGCTGTGTTTAACGCTATTTTATTGTAAAGGTACATTACTCAGCGTTTTACTTCAAAAGTTTAATTGGTTTTTAAAGATTAATTGTGCGTTTGTATTTGTATGTTACTGTTAGTTTAATTTATGTTTTCAGTCCACTAAATTCTAGTTGCCCTATTCTCGACCGAATCCTTGAAAAAATAGAAAAATATTTTCATGAAGTTATACAGTGTCGTGTTTGTCTTCTTTCCATGAATGTGGTTTCGTGACTCACCGACGCTTTGAAGGTCATGGCCGAAACTGTCCTAATATTTTTCGTTATAACTAACTAAATATTACTAGACATTGTAGAGACTGGTTACAAAAGGTCAGGATACCTTTGTTAGAAGTAATTTTTTTAACCAAATCCTTAGCTGTAATATGTCTTAAATATTATCCCGCAACGACGCTCTAGGGAGTCACTAGTTAGAATATAAATTATGGTTTCATATTAAAGTGACATTTGGACAAAAAGTATAGTCTCAACAGTCTAGGGACATTTATTAGATAACTAGGTATGTTTGTCAACGTTTGTGGTGTCATGCTACTGCATGAAAACTTTCTGTCCATGTAAGATATGAAGGTGAACAGTTAAGATTGAGTATATCTATTACACCGCGGATTCTATTAAAAAAATATATATAGTACCGTGATCGGGCAAGCAACTATTATATAATTGGCAGTTATCAATTCGTCAGGCGTATCACCGAACACATATTTGCAATTACTTAAGATTACGTAATACGAGGCATATATCTTGTTAGCGTGAGTTATGTCACAAAATTACAACACAAACATACTTCTGGATATAATAACTAGCACCAACTTTCTTGTCGTAACGCAGGCTACCATTAGTCCCAAGGTCAAGGCCGCGCCGTTACCAGGCAACGTACCGACAACAAAGCTTTTCTCACTGTAATTTAATATTATTAATGGTTGTTGAACATGGATTTTGCATTAAAATGTTATTAGCTGTAATAATCGCTCGTTTAATGTAAATAACTATGAAAGAGGGGTGTTGTTAGATGTCCCACGGTGGGCGCCATTAACCTGACGTTTTCTGTTTTCCTGAATGTTAATGTTGAAGTTCTTTGTAATTGGAGCTTTTTCACGTATTTAATGACAAATGGTTGTTATCAGTGTAATTATCACCGTGTAAAGTGAGATTTTACATAATAAAGCGGAATTGTTAGCAGTCCCACGGTGGGTGCCATTAGGCGTTTACACGGTTATTGTTTCTGAAAATGTCTAAATGAATTATTCAACGCCTCTGTGCAGATTTAGTCTGATTTACATGTTGGAATTTTGTTGTTTATTAGATTTGCCAACCATATTGCTTATTAATTTGAAGAAAAAAAGATGTTAACTTTGTTGTTGTTGTTATATATTATATTATTGTGATTTAAACAATAATATTTGTCATCAATTCATTTCTCAATCAGAATACCTTCCTTTAACAGAAGAACTTTTTCTCCAGGAATCTCCACGCTCTCCGGATGCGGTTCCCCAGACCAGCTGGACCGCCTGCCCGAGCTGCCGGCGGCGGAGGAAAAGAGACTGCGCCGCGCCGCGCAAGTGCTGCAGCAGAGACTTGTGCTGCGGCAGTGGTTGGCCATGCATAGACTGCAGCATACATATACCAAGTACGTAACTATGGTTAAGGTTATTCCCAGACTACAATAAAACAGCTTTCTCGGCAATGGTTACTCGGACATTGGCTAGCTGAGCAACTGACCTACTAGTTTTTTTATCACTGCATAAACTAATATTGTCGTATAACTCGAAAGAGAAACCATCTTTAGAAGATGTTAAAGTCGATACTACTTCAAGTCGACGCTGTAGATAGATACCTATAGGTATTATAAGAACACACACTTGCAGTAAAGGAAAAATAGAATTCCATAGATAGCGTGAAGTTAATAGCAAAAGAAAAGCGTACAATAAAATCACAGTCTAACAATAAAAGTCATTAAAGTTCTTAGTTTCAAGAATTCTATTAACAAAGTTCTATTCGAAAGGAAATTAACTTTTCGACTAGTCGCACCTTCCGTACAACATTTAGGAAATTGGCTCCCAACGGGGTGCGGCGTAAAATCGTAGAAAATCATAAATATTCCCAGCCCAGGACCAGGATAAGCCAAGTCTTAGAAATACGGTATTTCGGTTTATATCTGTGAATTTCAAATTAAACGTAGATGATAGAACTTGCAGACTAAGCTAAGCTTTGAATAACAGTAATACTGGCTTAATTATTCATTACTTTAACTTCTAAAAGCATTAAACTTGAAATCTCCGTTGTTGGTTTAAATATCTTCCACGTGGAGGTGAGACGCAAATGAGGGTAAGGTATCAAGTTAAACTTGGACGCCATTAGTAGGAAACTAGATACGATAAAAGACTGCCTCGTTGGTCTAGTGGTCGCAAGCCCGACTGCTGTGCATGAGATCTTGGGTTCGATTCCCAGGTCGGGCAAAGTGTTATTGGGGTTTTCCATCAGGAATTTCTCAGTAGCAGTTTTGGAGTCTGGATTTGTGCCCGGTTGATGGCAATAGGCTCGCCCCCTATTACATGGGACTAAAAACATAACTGGCGAAATGTGGATGTACTAATGGGTACACCTCTGCTTAACCCTTCGGAGATTACAGGCGTGATGTTATGTTATGTAGATACGATAAAGATAGTAACACAGGCTCAGAATAGACTACTATGGCCCAGAAAGTCTTTTCTGTAACATGTATAAGGCTATTTAGAAAAAAAATGGAAAAACTCACAAACTCTTTGCCAAACCTGAATCGAACCCTAGATCCGACGAGGCCAACAGGGTAATAAAAAAATAAAACGATAACTCAAGAAACAACAGAATTATTTGCAGTAAAACTAGAAACTTTTCGGACCATATTAACTTCCTTATCTCTTCCGTTATAAATCTCAAAGATAGCACGTGTCGGACACGTGCCAACAGTCCTAACCCAGTGGATACACGTGACCTTGACATACCCTCTTGACATGTTGAGGAAAAAAGGGGCTGAATCCGAACAAAGACTTGCGTGCGGTTTGCTTAACTTTGGTATGACTCATTTTTGTATTCTACTTTTGTATGTATTTTAAGAGTGCTTAACGTTTTTTCTTTGTATTCCTGTGTTAACTTCTCCAAGATTTTAAGCACTTTAAAGCACGTTTTTCTTTGAACATAACATCATCACGCCTGTAATGCCCGAAGGGTTAGGCAGAGGTGTACCCATTAGTACACCCACATTTCGCCAGTTATGTTTCTAGTCCCATGTAATAGGGGGCAAGCCTATTGCCATCAACCGGGCACAAATCCAGACTCCGAGGCTGCTACTGAGAAAATCCTGATGGAACAACCCAATAACACTTTGCCTGACTTGGGAATCGAACCCAAGACCTCATGCACAGCAGTCGCGCTTGCGACTACTAGACCAACGAGGCAGCCTCTCTTCTTTGAACATCTTACCTATAATATAATAATACTTGCCCATTGTTGTCCCACTGCAGGGCCAAGGCCTCTTCTCATAGAGAGGAGGCATGAGCATTGATCACCACGCTTGTTCAAGGCGGATTGGTGACTTTGGACTTTATATATTAACTAGCTTTTGCCCGCGACTTCGTCCGCGTAAATTTCGGTTATCGCGGACACATACGAAGTCGCGGAAAACTTTCTCATGTCCTGTCATTTTAATTATTTAGTTAAAATCATGATTCGAAATGACACGTGGCGCCATCTACGAACATAAAAACGTTATTGTGATTTCCCTCGAAAACAGTACTATTTTTCGGGATTAAAGGTACCCTATGTTCGTTCCAGTACACCTGGCAACGTATACGCAAAATTTCAGGATGATCGGTTCACTTTCGCATTTATAATATTAGTTAAGATTAATGTAAGTCCAGGTTCAAAGTTGTTTGTTGAGAACTAAGTGTTCAATGTTTGTGTTATTACTTGTGACTTGAAGCCTTTTACAAGAATTGCAATTATGATTCGCCTGTCCTTGTCATCCTTGGTTATATTTCCTCACGATGTTTTCCTTTACCGAAGTATTTTACCTATAACTAGAGGTTTAAAAGTTTATGCATCGGCTTTCCTGTATCCAGGTCAGGTAGAAAATTCAATAAACCTCAACATTATCTGCATAGTGGATGTTCAAACTACAAGCTTGCATAATAATATCACAATTCAGAGCCGACGGGCCGTCAGCCCACCTTTTGTTGAAACTATGTCAATTTTGATACAAGCGCTGGCCTTTGTTCGGAGCTGTCGGCGGTGGTGACAATACCTTCGTCGACTCATTCAGCCAAGCTTGGCACGAAGGTACTTTGCAAACTGTACATTGATGTTTCGGAAAGCTATTTTTATCTCTGAAGCTGCTGTGGGTGGAGAGGATTGAAGTGGCACATGAGAAAGCGTTACAGTAATCATAATTTCAGAGAGGCCGTTTCTAAAGCCGTGAATACCGTAAGAAAATGCGATTGTATCAGATTAGATCATTATACGTCTACCTCGACTGATAGTTGGTGTAGTAGTCGCAAAGCGCGACTGCTCAGCATGAGGTCTTAGGTTCAATTCCAGATTGGGCAAAATTTTATTGGGTTTTTCCATCAGGAATTTCTCAGTAGCAGCCTCGGAGTCTGGACTTGTGCCCGGTTGATGGCTGTAGGCTCGCCCCTAGGACATGGAACTCAAACATAACTGGCGAAATGCGGGTGTACTAATGGGTACACCTCTGCCAAACCCTTCGGGGATTACAGGCATGATGTTATGTTGTTTGATTAGTATTTGTCCACAATTATAGAATTATTCCGGTTGGAACAATGCATGCTACAGTAATGGCACAATATAGCAAATACTCGTACAGATCGAAAACGAGACCATAACACTGAGCAAAGATTCCGACAACCATAAAAAGATAATAAGAGACACTTATGAATAACCCCGTACCAAATCCGAGCGGGCTTAACCGCAGCTTTCCACCATATTTTACTGAGAGCTAAGGAAATTCAGCAAAAATTTAAATACATTCCGTTTTCAATTCTTCTACTTTCTTAGCTTGCATTTTGCGGAAGCTCTGGTCCTTGTTCTTAACAACATGTGTAGTGCATCTGTACGCGTACACAGTACGTAACCTCAGGGGGAATGCGGCAATCCGCTTAGAAGTTCCCCTGCAAACTTCGAACAAAGGAATTGTAGAAGAATAATACTGGATTCTTGTCGTGTTTTGTTTGACCTTTGCGAAATTGAGTTTGGGACCCTCCTTGAATACCGTACGCCTATAAAATCCGCGTCACTGAGCCACGGATCATGAGTACTTTATTTAGAAGCAGAATTATGCCATTACAGGGTACCAGAACCAGGAAAAAAGACGTTGTTATTAAAATTAAAAAGGGCAATCATCCAAACATCTGATTGGCGCTTCAGATTATTACATTTATAATGGACAGTACAAACGCAATCTGGACTCAATGCTCTTTAACGATCCAAAGCGTTTTCATATTCATTGCTAGCGTCGTCCTCTTTCCGACTACAAAAGGGTATTGAAATTTTTATCTTCGGCATCCAGTCATTTAATATTGGAGGGAAATTCTTAAATTCTCTGAGCTATGTTGGCGCTTTTGTGTTTGTGAGGCAAAGAACTGGATTATGCACAAACGAATTGGAATCTTTTTGTAGTTTCGATTGTGGGCTTCGGACCCGCACGCGAGCGCTAATGGAACGCGAACGGCAACTATCAATAAATTTCCACCTATCTCCGGCCGAGTATTGTGTGCTGCTGTAAATAGGTCAGCAGCCACGTACCTGTATAAGCCCACTTATAGCGTCCTTTATACACACTCTTATAGCTAAACCGGTAGGTCAACTGACGTTAGACAGTATGAAATTTTTGACATCTGTCACACAAGTAATTCGACCCCGAGAAGCAGACTTATTCAGCTTGGTTAACGGATATTTGGACAGCGAACTGAATCAGCTTGTCTAACGAACAAAAGGTGGAGTCCTTGCCTACTGTCACTTTTCACCGTTAACCACTGTGACGTCACATATCTTGAGAACTGTCTAGTGCACATTTCGCCTCATGTGTGTTACGCTACGAGCGCCCGTCTCCTACACCTCTCCTGGTCTCTTTTCTCGTCCTGCGTCCCTGTACCCCGCAGGTGAGGACTCAATTAAGCAGTTTAGCTATACACTAATTAGGCATCTATAATATTCTCCAGTAATATATTTTTGACTTCATGCCACAGGAATACCTCAGTTTATGAATGGAATTCGTTTGCGTTACCGTCCTAGAGATGAATTTTCCTCTTTGCAGTTTTCACGTTCTTACAAAGTCAATCTTGGCGCTTTTCACGAAGTTTTTCACAAAATTAGTATACCGAGGCATTCGGGTTGTGAAAAGTAGTCATTTGCTGTTACTTTACGTAGTGTACCCTACTTCAATGCTTTAAAATTCTACTTCGTAAAATATTTGCAGAGATTGGGCTTTTCCGGAGCACTGATTTTTTAATATACGTAACCTGATGTTTTTGGTTGAAGCACATTAATAAGGCAATGAACACTTCTCTTGTCAGGCTTCTTTGTAATCTGTTAGCTTCTTTTCCATCCGTGTTAAGTTACGCCATTGGATACTGCTCCTCTTCCGTTGCAGGCATAGCTCTAGCGCATAAATCTGGCTATCATATATAAAAGAACATTTCTAATCCAACTGATAGTTCCAGAGATTAACGCGTTTAAACAAAGAAACAAAAAAACTCTTCGGCTTACAATATTAGTATAGATTATAGTAATTTTAGTGTTTTCGTATTTTGAAGACCAAAATAACTATAAATTACAGTTGAATGTCCAACGTCATATCCATTCTAATCTGTGGCAACTGCAAATTGGGCATCCGCTACTTCTAATTTTGGCCAACTTACGTAACAGATACAGAATAGAGCAGAATTAAATATTCTGGGACTGCGGAGTTAGGAACTATTTCTATCTGTAGGAACTGCAATCTTCAAACAAGTCAGTCAAAAACGAATCCTATTTAAAAAATAAATTATGTACTGAGAGTTACTTTGAGAAGCGGCATTTGAAACAGAGATAAAACTCATTAATAAAAAATTCCCTGTCAGGACCAGAATTCCTTACTTTTTTATTAACTCTAAACACACAAACACATTCACCAGTATAAAATAGAAAAAAAACAGAAAGAGAGGGAATGGAGGGTGCATAACGCTTTTTCATTACGTGACGACTTCTAACAGTTAATTACTACCGCATGATAAATGGATCAATATAACATAATTGCATCAAAACAAGCGTGAAGATTAAACATTAACTTCAAATCAAATTCGAAACGCTAAGGCTAAATAAATCTTCAACTCATCCCAATATTATGAGGGTATTATGAAAAAGGTCCAAGATTTATCCTCATTTTCACTCAGGCCGGAGGAGGCCGGGATCGCCTATCGGCTCACGTCCCTTACTTGATGTATGACATCTTTCGCGCTCCATTGAATTCCTGCCAACTGCAAAAGGCGGTTTTCACGTATGAAGTATTTTGATTTAGTCGAATATTTGTCGGTGCCCTCTGTGAAATATATTTTTATGCCTACTTTTGGTGTGAATTCGTGGGATTAGAATTCATTTAGGCAGCGATGTGAAAAATAGTTTTTAAAATGTATTAAAATATACAATAATGCAATTTTTTTTTTTAATATTTGTTATTTCAAATACTAAATAGTTTTTAATTTTGTATTTAAAAAGTAAACTATGGTCCTTGCTTGGGGTTCAAACCAAAATCGTTTCAGTGGTTTAGTCGTGAAAGCATAACAGACAGAGTTACTTTCCCATTTATAATATTAGTTTGAATTAACAAAGAGATAACAAGCTCTAATGCGGTCGCAGCGTGAACTACAGCCGCTCTATAACAACCATTTTCCTAACTAGAGCACATTAAGTCCAGTTAAACCGCTTAACTAGAACATTATTAAACCACTTATGGCCCTGATATATATTCATTGTTAATCAATACTAACAAAATATTCTAGTGTAAGTGTTTGTACTGATTTGGTGTGACCGATCACGGAACCCGTTAATTACAAGAATGAATGAATGAATAACTGAATGAATAACTAGCGAGAGAGTTCGAACGACCAGTGCCCCAAAAACCTATGTCCTTAGAACTTTTATTAGGCACATCGTCTTCACATTCATATAATTATTGAATTAATGAGTACTTGTACAACTTATTGTTAAACATAATATATTTTTCAAAAGAGTATCCATAGTAGTTTCTTGTCCATTCTTCGCCTTAAGAAACTACTTTTTGGAATGGGCAACTAGATTCAATATTTTTTTTTTCTCGTAAAGTAACGCAGTTTTGGTCATGCCATGAGCTCTTGGGTCCGATTCTCAGGTCGGGCAAAGTGTTATTGGGTTTTTTCATAAGGAATTTCTCAGACCTCGGTGTCTGAATTTGTGCCCGGTTGATGGCAATAGGCTCGCCCCCTATTACATGGGACTTAAACATAACTGGCGAAATGTGGGTGTACTTATGGGTACACCTCTGCCTTCGGGGATTACAGGCGTGATGTTATGTTGGTCTAATTGAAATAAATAAATTGAAATTTTGAATTTATTTGACTTGGTTATAGGCCACATAACAAACTGATAACTTTCTTTCAACATCTGTGAATGTATGAATGAAAGCCAAGAATGAAGAGATGTCTCTTCGTACTTGGCACAGCAGTGCCAAAACACCTTACATTTGTATTCAAGGCACACCCGAAAGGCATAAAAAAATATACATATCTCCAAATTGACTCAATTTGCAAGGGAACACGGGCAGCTGGTACTAGTAATTTGGATCCAAATCACCAAAGAAATGTCGAAGATTTCGATAGCACTATTACTTCTGACATCGAAGTAGTTTCTCGCACGAAATCTGTTCAAATGATTAAAATGTTCAACTGCTAAGTTATTGTCATGTGTTTGGTTCGGATCCTGCTTGTTTAGAACCCTTGTTTATGGATCTCTGGAGAATTCTAATACGGATTGTGTTGTGTTGGTTCAATTTCAAAGGATGGACGATATATTGGCGATTTGGAGATAACCCTCGAAATTGGAAATTTGGGATGGCTATGGCGGGTTGTACAGATAATTACTTTATGTAACTTTATTGATTTTAAACTGTGCCTCCTTCCATAGGGTAGATGTTATAATATCATATGGTCTTCTTCTTATCGTGAGGGCAGTATGGTCTTACGACCCCACACACCCTAGTGTCAGAGTTTCTAAACCGCCTCAAGGGCCTCTGACATGGTTTGAATGGGACAGTAAGTCCAGGTTTCCTCACGATGTTTTCCTTCACCGATGCCAGTGATATTGAAGATAAACTTTAGAAAGTACATATGAATTGAAAAATTTACATTGGTACTTGCCCGGATTTGGATATGGTAATCCACATTATTACCGCCAATGCTGTATGTCAATCTAATATTCATCGACCTTTGGGACCGCATTATGTCGGAGTGTTGTGTTATGTGGATAGATATGATAAAATCTACAAATCTAATTGACCTACTCGTAACTGTAATATCACAAGACCAGCTGCTGTAAAAAATAACATGTTTCATAGTTTGCGTTTTCAAGAAATGTAATCAATATTATATGACATTGAGAATCTCTTTAAATGGGGCTTCATCTCTCCTATCCTTTTGCTGTGGTCTACAGGGCCCATACTGACCTCAATTTATAAAAGCTACTACCTAAACATACAAATAGAAAAGCAATAAAGATATTAAGTATTGAGTAAAGAACCAATCATTCTTCAAAGGACTGACATCCATATCTAGGGTAAGGCAATATCTAGTTCTAGTCATTACGTCACAAGATGTCCTTGATACATCATTCTTGTTATAATAAGCTGCTTCTTTCAATAAAAAGTTTTTACTGGAAATTCAACTCTATTACCTTCGAGTTCAGCATCGGGTCTCTTGACATTCTTATTTCCATTTTTCCATTGAAATATCAAGTTTAAGTAGACAAGCCCGTGCAGTATTGATTTTCGCTATACATAGCTTGAGGAGTCTTGGTTAAAGAACTGCATCCGTGGAGGTAACAATGCTTCCGATTACCTTAAAATGTTTCCTCATGATGGATACGCTACCGTGCAGGAATGGTACCAAAATACAACATCACGCCTGTAATCCCCGAAGGGTTAGGCAGAGGTAACCATTAGTACAACCATATTTAGCCTGTTGTTTAAGTCTCATGTGATAGGGGGCGGGCCTACTGCCATCAACTGGGTACAAATCCAGACTCCGAGGCTGTTACTGAGAAATTCCTGATGAAAACCCCAACAACACTTTTCCCGATCTGGAAATTTAACCCAAGACCTCATGCTCAGCAGTCGTGCTTTGCGACTACTAGACCAACGAGGCGAATTTATAACATGTATCATTTCTACAATTGTACGTTCTCTAACATCGTATAACAATGATTCAACTCACGAAGTTTGGGTCAGCTCTAACACTGCGACAGCCACGTGATTAATATCTCGTGTATCTGCCTGCTACTAGGAATAGCCAGATAGACTGCATTTACATGTTCTCAAAGCCACTGGAAACTGGGGCGCCATTTTTTACTAGTCTACTTATGTTGAACAGACAGAAAGGTTTAATAAAACTTTCTCTCTTTCTCCTTATAGCTTAAGGATCTCGGTTACATTAGCAACCGATTCCTAAATATTATGAAGGGTATAATTACCTACTTATCAACGTAATATTAAAGTAGCAAGGGCAAGGAAAAGACCCACTTAAGATAACACGTGTTATTTCATGGAAACGATAAGAAAATCATGGGAGTTATTTAAAATCACGGTGGGTCGATTCTACAGGGATGCTCCTAAAATCTGTTATCACAGTTCTGGAACGAGTAAATAAACAACGAAGGTGTACAATCTAAATGACATGAACATCCCTTACGTTCCGCTCGTAAACGTGCCTCGTAACTGGTACCTGGGGACTTCGCCCTTTTTTACTGCTTAAGTTGCGTTATATTTGAGACTGTTTACGTTGTGCGATTTTATGCTAAGTACCTGTGAGCCTTGCAGTTTCGTGTGGACTTGCGAAAAGTTGTTTAAAATTGTGTTTAATAGAAAACAAGTCCTTGGCATCCTTGTTTTCTGGAAGTTCACGAGTTCATGATGAAAATTGGGACATGACGATCCCAATAAGCAGTTTTAGTCTGTTATAAATGAGGCTGGGGACTGCTCCAATAGCCTAGAGAATAACCGAAATTGCAGAAGGACCCTCGACCTTAATAAACCATCAACTTATGTCATATCTGGTACCCGCCATTTTATTACTGCCTAACTCTTGTCATATCACTGAGACCCTTCGTAAATCCAATACTGATATTTATGGATAAACATAAAACCCATGGGTTATGGTGTATCGACGAATATGCATCGAATAAGGAAATAAAGAATAAAAAAAAAGATCTATACTAAAATAATAAAACTGAAGAGATTTTTTGTTCGCTTGTTTGTTTATTTGTTTATATAAAGCGCTTATCTCTGGAACTCCCATTTGGATTGGAAATATAAAACGAATTCGTATGCCGCACTCTGTACGCCTGCTTTTTTAAACTTCGCAACGGATTTAATGCGGTCTTCATCAATTGATAAAGTTATTCAAGAGGAAGGTTTTTGTATCTACATTGCACTCATGCAGAGCCGGGCGTTTCATCTACATAACATACGTGCGAAACCGGGGCGGATGCTAGTGATATTATATAAGATCGAATTTTCTGAAACCGGATGCAAGTAAATCGTGCTTTATTCAATAATGCGGATGCAATCCTCGAGCAGGTTGCATTTTACACACGGCTGGTGGGGAGGAAACGCGGGCTATGATTTATGACGTATTTCCCCTTGCGGAAAATTGCGAACTCACTGCGATTTGATTGAGTAACAAAGAATAATCACATTCATTTTATATTTTCGCTTTTATTTGTTGGTTCCTATTGTTTTTAACGATAAGATTTATTGGTGTTTTTAAATATGATCAATGTGCGAACTTAGGGAACTTGATAAAGCTTTTAGGTTTATGAATTATATTTTGGTATTTTTATAAGTTTAGTAGACGATTTTTTAAAGACTAGCTGCTTTCTACGACTTCGTATGCGTGGTTCACCCATGTTGTGTCTTTGGTTACTGCTCTGCTCCTGTGGATCATAGCGTGTGTATTTGTAAATATATTAAGTTTATTATAGTTTGTATGTGTGTTTTATAGCCTGTACTATTCCTCATGAATCTGGCTATCACATTCAAAAAGATTTTTTTCAATCCCACTGGCACTTCCAGAGATATACAACCAAAAAATCTCTTCAACTTTATATTAGCATAGAATTCTTTCGTTGATGTCCGCATATTTTCGCAATCATATTTGACCTTGATACGCAATTCTATAACCCGCCTTTGGCGCATTTATGCGGTCAAACTTACACCCCCCTCCTGCTCCCCACCCCTATGAGCCCAGCATGTCCGGTAGGCGTGAACCAGCATGAATAATATCCCTCTAGCTCTTTATTCATGTTAAGGCGGGTAATCTGGCCAACAGCGTGGAATGCGGCGATAGCACGCTAACTGTATGTAGGTACACTCGACCGCATATACGTGGTAACAACTGGGTAGTTGATACCATTCAAAAATTCTAATACATTACTTTTCTAAACAAAACCTTTGATTTAGCCCTGAAAATTCATCATCAATTAACTTACTGTCACCACCTTGTCAGAGGCCCTTGAGGCGGTTTAGAATTCTGACACTAGGGTGTGTGGGGCCGTAAGACCTTACTGCCCACATGATAAAGAAGAAGAAGAATTAGCTGTAAAGTTTGCTTTCTTTATAAATATTTAGTCAATTGAGTCGGTACAAAAGTGACGTCACCCTTGTGTTTTGCCATACAAATCTTTCTGCCAAACCTGCCATACAGATCTTTGGGAGAATCGTATTGATTGGTGTTGTCATCTCATTATCTTCCTGCCTTTGTCCCATCTAACTTGAGGTCGTCGCAACGTTTTCTTCTTCCTTTCCATCCTGTCAGCCATCATGCTATCACCGACACCCTTTTCTTTCATATCAATCTTCATACAATCCATCCATCTTTTCTTTGGCCTACCCCTTTCTGTCCATCTATTTGTATTCATAACTCTCCTGGTCACGTGCGTTTCATCCCTCCTCATCATCATCTGGTTTCGTCATCTACCCTATCTGAATTTGACAGCGCTGTTCTTTCTTAGAAATGAGTGCAGTTTTCGTAGTTGATGTGTCAGCTAGCATTAACGTGTGGTCGACTGTACTTTGTAACACAAACTCGCTTTCCTGTAGGCCACGTGATTGCATGTCTGATAGTGTTCGTGATATGGAATATGGATTGACTTCTATCGTGTCCTTTGTAGCTGTGAAGGTTTATTTTAATTTGTAGTTACTTGAACGTTCAAACAGCACTCCCCCGCCAGACCCCGTTTGCTTCAGGGCTTCAGTAAACCTTATGTCATGTGTCAGTAGCTGATCCAGGGGGGGCTAAACTGCTCAAGGTTCCCTCCCAAAAGCATCTTTGTTATTCCGTGACAAATCTTTAATTTAAAATTTAACATTTTTGCAATCCTTTTTTGTCCCTCTAAGGAACAATTTTCATGAAATGAAAAAAATGTTGTGTGCTTTTTTAGTGTTTACTTTGCTAAAAATCGACCCTCAGCTTGGTCAAGCCGACTTAACCCCTCCCAATTGACAATCCTGAATTCGCTACTGTTATGTGTTACAATAACAATTCAAACTATTACAGTTCAGAGTCCACTTAGCAAGACATAAGCCTGTCTCTTCATGAGTTCTGGTATGACGTCATACTGTGGATGTTAAACTATATCAATAGGTACGAAAATAAACCATCCTTTAGGGAAAACTCCAGTAACTACACATTACTTTTTTATTTCTTTTCTCGTTACACTCATTTCTTAACGACTCCAGCAAGCCGTCACTTTAACAGCTTCACATCCCCGGGGCACAACAAAATGTTCACAAAATTGGCACACGGAAAACTCAAATACGAAAATAGACTTCATCAAAAAACACGAAATCTTTTTATAGGGCCGCGGGCTCACTGAAATGGGCTAACGAAGTAACGTGTGATTGTGGAACGTTCCCAATTGGTGCTGAATGTAGACTGACATGATTGAATTAGAGCTTCCCACTCATGCGATAATCTGCTAATGTGTTCACCTGTCGCCCGGCAGCCTGTTCACGTGCGATACTTGACGGATTTGCACTTCGGGTATTGTTGTCACAATTAAAGGGATTGGTTTAGCGTAAGCCGAGTGTTGTCAGTCTATATTTGGTGCAGATGTCGGCGCGAAGGTGGGAAGGAACCCTTTCTGAAAGCCTCTTCAATCATGTCTGGCGGATTCCATGTGGAGTAATGGCTTTGTTGTTGTTATCTGGTCAACCAATTATAACATAGGATTTGGCTGATTGTAGTTTAACCGGTCAACTCCGGCTGACTTACTGGTAAGTCAGAACAATCGAAAATCAATTGTGTCTCATTACGTGGGACTTGAGTAATTAAAATCTTTATTCATGTTATGATTTCCTCCAAAATTGAATTAGTTAAGCAAAATAATAACTAAAACAAGCCTAGCTATTATTGTCCCACTGAAAGGCAAAGCCCTCTTCTCATACAGAAAAGGCCCGAGCAATGAGCACCACGCCTGCTCAACGGATTGGCGAATTCAGAATTATAGGTAGTAATTAGATGTCCAGGATTCCTCACGAGTGTTTCTTTTACCAGTGTCCAAGACATACGACATCACATTAGAAACTTCTAAAATTATCAGTGTTTTTCTACTATATTATGCTTGTATTATACATATAAACCTTCCTCTTGAATCTCTATCTATTAAAAAATCGCATGAAATCCGTTGCGTAGTTTTAAAGATCAAAGTATACATAGGTACAGAAAGACAGCAGGAAGCGACTTTGTTTTATACTATGTAGTGATGATTAACAACCTACGAACCCAAAATATAAATACCTTCAAAAGCATTTATCTTTTTCTATTTATCTAACAAAAACATTTATCAAATGAGACCATAAACAATTCTCTCAACAACATACATAATCGCGTCAGTAACCCTTTATCTGTCCGTTGTCGGGTAGTTTATCACTCACATCAGGTCCCCGACCCCTGGGGCCCGCAGCCCATCTAACGCGATCAGCCGCACCCTACGTCCGCCCCATGAGCCTCGGGCAGCGGATCCGGTACATTACCCGCTCTTTCCAAAATTGATTGCAGTTTTCCGAAAGTTTAGATAGAGTTAATAGGGGTTTCGGAAATGGATAGTTCTGTTTGTGGGTTGGATATTTCTTGTGTCAGCAGCAGATGTTGGGTCAGTTGGGTGTTTTGTTATGTCGAGATGCATACAGTGTTCAGCTACGGCGTTTCACGCATCTGAAACGCACGATATTGAGAATAAGAATCCATTTAGACTGCCTCGTTGGTCTAGTGGTCGCAAAGCGCGACTGCTCGATAGCACCCTCGGAGTCTGGATTTGTGCCCCGTTGCTGGCAATAGGCTCGCTCCCTATTACATGGGACTTAAACATAACTGACGAAATGTGGGTGTACTAATGGGTACACCTCTGCCTAACTCTTCAATTTTTGTTAAACATAGGTAAAAAGTAGGTACTCAGCGCGCTATGTTTTGGCAATAATGATCTACAAAATTCATATTTATTTACCATTACTGCAGTGCACGTGTGCAAAAATCTCCCTTGCTTAATTTAGCTGAAGTGAGCTTAAGCTCACAGCTTCAAGCGTACTTCATCTAAATTAACCGAGGGAGATATTTACATAGTGGATAGCCCGGTGACGAAACGAATGCAACTAGATGCCGCGTGTTTGTACACTTGTGTCCGTAAGTGCGGAAAATGACTTATCTGGACTTTACATCTTAGATAATGCACACGTTTAAGTACTAAGGCGCTTTGCACATAGAGCAACTATTGCAGCAACTGGCAACTAGCTGTTTACATATATTTCAATTGAACTGCGCACACATACCTAGCAATCTAGTTTCGAGTTCCGGCGATCGTCAACAGTTCAGTTGATGCAATCGATGACTAAGTTCCTAATTGCCGCAACTAGCTACTGTTAAATATTATACCGTTAACGCTGATCGCTATGTAGATTGAGCTACTCGGATATGAAAGATGCTCACAGATTGCCATAAACGAATAAACGTTATAGCAACTATCAACTTTTACAGGAAACTTTTAAAGTGTTGACAGTTGCCTCAACTTGAGTTTCTCCGTGTGCAAATCGCTTAAGTAATGCATTTGTTTAAGTATTTTCGTATTAAGTACTCGTTCACTAAGTACGTGTCAGAACTCACTTCTTCCTTTGCCCCCAGACTCCTTAGCCTCGATGTCTCGTCCCTGGAAGACGTGTACTGGCTGGAGGACAGCACCGCGCGCCACGTGCTTGACCCGAAAGACCTGGCGGCCTGGTCAGCGGCCAGGCAGAGTCTACCCACCGGCAAGGAGGCGCTGCAGACCCTGAAGGCAGACCTCTGGAGCGCTGTGGTCAAGAACAGCAAGCACCAGGACGCCTGGACGTGGGGTATGCTGAAATTATAGTTTATCAAAAATTATAAAAGAATTCTCAGTAGCATCCTCGTTGTTTCCGATTGATGGAGAATGCCGGTTGATGGCAATAGGCTCGCCCCCTATTACATGGGACTTCAACAGAACTGGCGAAATGTGGGTGTACTAATGGGCACACCTCTGCCTAAACCTTCGGGGATTACAGGCGTGATGTTGTGTTATGAAGAAATTATAATTATTTTACTGTAAATATTATTTGCCTAACATAACATCTGTGTTAAAACTGTACACACTCTTTAATTCCCTTCTTTATTACATTAATTTGTTAACGCATTTTATAAGCTCGCGCCGGAATATAAACAGCAAAGTTTTACAGCTGTACGTATGTTTATATCATGCAGCATGATAGTTAACGATCTGCCAATATCATTGCCTTTTTGTGAGAATCCTCATAGATTTAGCTTGTGAGAGGCGAAGTGGTAATTTGAACTGTATCTTCGGTGTCAGAACCATTCTTTGCCTGTATCTGGTGTGCATATAAGCCTTTGTGTATAAGCTCGCCACAATATTCCCAAACGACTACCAGAAAAGCTCTGAGGTAATTAAACTTGACGAGTCTCTGAGAAACAATTAAACTTTCTTAGGTCCTGCAACGAAATAAATCCGAAAAAAAAAACAGCAAAGGATAAAATACATAATTTGTGTGACTGTGTTTTTTGTATATATTCTGGGACCAATTTCGGGGCACAGTCCTAGGGCAATCAGTGAAGAGGTTTTGAATACCTTTTCAAGGATGGGAAATCATCAAATAACTCTTTCCGGCGAAAGGGAGTGTCAGACTTTTACTGACTAAAACCCATCCATGTTCCTTCTAGTGCCCTTTGCGTTCCAGGGCCGCGGTAACTCTTTCGAACAAAATCCACAACCCTGGCAAGTCTTGAATACCTGATGCAGTAATCTCATAATCCCCATGACGTACCCCAGGTGGCATGCTGGTGGTGTCGGTGTCGGTGTGCGGGCTGGTGACGCTGGCGGCCATGACGCAGCCCTCCCTCGCCCCCGAAGCGAAGCACTCCCTGCTGCAGTACGTCACCGGGAAATATCTGCACCCACCTAGTTGTAAGGTAATGTTCTCAGTTGTTCTATACTATAAAGATAAATGTCGTGATGGCTCTGTGGTTAAGGCATACATTTAAGTTTATCTTGGATATCAATGATTTCGAGGCAGGAAAACATCGTGTGGAAACCTGGACTGATGGTTAATATAAGTCTGAAATCGCCAATCCGCCTTATGCAAACGTGATTATAAATGCTCTTGCCTTCTCTGTGTCGGAAGAGGCCTCCGCGCAGTGGGACAATAATAGGCTGGTATTATTATAAAGCTAAAGAGTTTATTTGTTCAAACGCGGTAATCTCCGAAATTTCTGGACCGATTCTGAAAATTCTGAAAAATGAAATCGCAGGCAAAATCTAGTTGGTTTTTAAAAAGTGACTAGAGATAATAACACATCTTCAACTCAACGCCTTCCAGGGAGAATAGTGTTTAGCAAAACAATCATAATAGTATGAGATCCGCCAAAGTGTATATTTTCTTACTTTAAAAATAAAAATAAGAATATCCTTTCGAACACGTCAAATAAAGGCCAAGTGTGGGCGGGCTTCATATTATTTCTTGCGTCGAATCCTGTCAGAAAAAAACAACGCAATTTAAAGAAGAGTTATCTAAGTTATATGGGTTTAAATATCTCCCTCATTTATGTAAAGACTCACTTTGAGCACGCCACTTCGTCGCCTTGGTTTTTTCACGAGTGGTAAGTTACGTCTTTGGATTCTGTTCTGCTTCCGTAGGTCGTAGCGTGATCTTTAATACCTTTCTCGATAAAAGCTACCGAAATTAACAAAAACAAACAATCAAACAAATTCTTCAGGATTATAATATGATACTAGCTAGCCGCTCAGGCTTCGCACGGGTGCAATCGTAGAAACATAAACGTTCCTATATGTGAATCACTCTATCTATTTAAAAAAACCTTATTAAAATCTTTTGCACAGTTTGAAAGATCTAAACGTACAAACGGTGGAATGCGTCTTTGTATTATACTATGTATTAACAGTATTGATTAGATAACTTTAAGAGTCGGTTCACATTAACGGAAGATACGCCGCGTATCGTCAGTCTTGTAACGCAGAAACAGTCAAATAGATAATAAAATATCAAACCATACACACATGACCGATGATGCGTTAGTGCGTCGAACATACTAAAGACGATACGTTCGACGTAACTTCCGTCAGATGTGAACCGACCCTAAGTAACCCAGTAATATGGAACCAGATAGATTCTTGATCAATATGCTAAATATGTTTCTAAGTAAGTTCACGTAAACAGTGCAAAAGGATTCGCCACAACAGAAGTGTAGCATCACAAATGATTCGTCATACCGATCTTCCCACTTGCAGGTGGAGTGGGGCTGGACGGAACCCCAAGCCGTGGGCGAGACGATGTGCTTCACAGTGCACTGCTACCAGCGCAACGGACACCCGTATCCCATCTGTGACACGGACGAGCTCAACGTCGCCATCTGTCATGGAACGAGGAAGGTGAGCGGAGTTCAATATTACTATCACTTGATTCACAACACTTTGAAAGGGTAGATAAAATTAATAATACGTAATAACCTCTCGACCTTGGACGAGGTGAAAGGAGTATGTAAGGATCGTAGCCGGCTGCGTTGTGAGGTTTCTGCCTATCCCCGTGATAAAACTGTGTGAGAAACCGGTGTGAGTTTATATTTGTATGTAGGTATGTAATATCCTCCAGATCGATCGGTCAAGGCGGGCAATCTCATATGCACAAGTGTGTGTGCAGACACGGGAGCACTCCCTCTTGCCAAACTCTCATAGTCCGATGGGACGGCAATCCGGCAGAAATTAGGCGCAGGACCAACGGCTTTGACGTGCTCTCCTAGTAACAGGGGTGTCACACCTACCAACTTCCAAACTCCGGGCTGCTACTGAGTTTGTAAAGCCCAACCCACACAGAGCGGGAGCGGGGCGTGAGCGTGACGTGAGCGGGACGTGAGCGGGACGTGAGTGTTTTGTGTGAACATCCTTATAACAAAGAACACAACCTGACCCGACACGCTCACGTCTCGCTCCCGTCCGCTCCCGTCCCGCTCCCGCTCTCCCCCTCCCTGTGTCTGTTGGGCTTAAAGGAAATATCTAATAATACTTTTTGCCCGACCTGGAATTCGAATATTGGTAGTATCGTATGAATCAAGACAGGTGTGAGAGCTTCGCGTTATGTCTCTTATTGCAGGTGACGGCGGTCATAGAGCTGGGCTCGGGCGACCCCGCGCAGGCCAACACCGCACGCGTCAAGTTCACTGTAAGGACCGCTGGCGTCTACATCGTGTCCATCACCATTGGTGAGTCGTTGGACAAATGGACGGGTTATTCTCGTTTGATCACCTAGAGCACCAATCAATATTTTAATATGGTACTCTAAGGGCACCAACCTAGTGCTCAATGTATAGGTGCTCAAACGGGAATTCTTCAAAATGGACACCGGTTCTGTTAAATTCATATTTACTCTTAAAATAAATAGTTTTACGATAGGTACATACAATGTGAAGGCGATTACATAAAATAAAAATCACTATAATTATTGCAATAGTTATCAAGTACTACAAAATTAGAAATGAGAGCGTTTGCAGTGATACTGGTTCACACAAACAATCAGTCTGTCTAGTCTTTTCCCGACTATGTCGGGGTCGGCTTCCAGTCTAACCGGATGCAGTTAAATACTAGTATTTTACATGGAGCGACTGCCTATCTGACTTCCACCACCCAGTAACTGGGTAATACGTTATAGTTCACATAGACAAATACTAATAGAGTGGGTGGTATGTTCTTGCCAGGCCTGGTGGCCATCAGCGGCAGCCCGTACCGCAAGTGGTTCACGGCGGGGCGCGTGGAGGCGCGGCGCTCGCGCGTGGGGCGCGCGCACCACGCGCTCGTGTGGGCGGCCGGCCACGCGCGCCAGCTGCACATCCACCCGCGCGACCAGTACGACAACCCCGCGCCGCTCGCCGACCACGAGCCGCCCGCCGTGAGTACTTCACCACCCAACCTTGTACAGACCAAAAACCTGAAAAAGAATATTCACTCATCATTATGTACATCTCTCACAATTGGACCAAACCTGAAATCATAAAAAAAAACAGCTGGTCTTTACAAAAATGCTTTAGAGATAAACTACAATACCTTGGCGCGCTCCTCCATAATTCAAAACGTTTGACGTTGTGAGAGTAATCGTATTTATAAGACTCACTACGCATGTGTGCGTACTGAGTCGACTCTCGAAACAAAAACTAATTACTCCACTAGCGGCGTCATTAACCACTCATTATTATTAGTATGGCGCTGCACAGACATACTCCATGGAAATGACACGTACGCGGTCTTACTACTTATGATTAGTTGCAAAATCTGCCGGCCTGCTACTGAAAACGAATACTTACAACTGCATAGAAACTGTTCATATGGATACTACACACATTCACTACACACATTGAAATAGTAATATGGAGGGGCGCGCCATGTTACAGTAGCTCATCTCTAAATATGTAAAAAAAAAACTCTATGTATTCGCAACCGTTTCCTGCAGGGCTTCTCCATCAAGATCAACCCGCTGGGCGGCGAGGTGGACGAGCAGCTGTCGTCGTCGGCCACGTTCGCGTACGACAGCGTGAACCAGCGCGTGAGCATGTCGCTGTGCTTCGAGCGCGCCGGCGTGTACCGCGCGCTCGTGCTCTACGACGACGTGCTGCTGCACAACGGGGAGTTCGACTGCATCGTGCTCACCGGTGAGCAGGGGGGGGGGGGGAAATATACTCTTTTTCCCTTCTTTTTGATGTGAAAAATAAATAATGATGTGACACGTAAAAATGTGTAAAATCGCCCAGTTTGCCGTGACGATAAACGGCATGACGCTCCGTCATGCCCCCTTTACGCCACCGCTTTAGACTCCCTTGTGCGCGAACACTACATACTCCGTTGCTTCTATGTATGTTCTGCTTAACTTTATTTTTATCGGTTTTTATTAATTAGAAATGTCACTGAGATGTTTCACGTCTACCGGCCGTCCAGTCAACTTTTTTCTTTTAAAAAAACTTTGGCTGAAACGGAGTTTCTCCTGTATCGTAAAACTAGCCTGTTAACCATCCGAATATTTACTCTGTCCGGAAACTGAACCCGCGTCATGTAGCGTAACAGTCAATCGCTCACTCACACATCAACAGTGTCGTCGAAAATATGGACCGTTATTAACATTACAATACAAATCTCTAAAGTTTAACAAAGAATCATAAAAAATGGTCATCATAAACCCAATAGCTAATACTTCATGAATGCATGTATGTCGATGATTGGCTGTCTGACGTGTCCTCCCCCTCCCCCCCAGCCAGCGACACGGCGACGGTGCAGCGCAACATCTCGTCGAAGCGGCACAACATCAGCTACGAGGCGCGCCTGCTCACAGGCAAGCCGCGCCGCGTGCTGTGCTGCATCTCGCCCAAGCAGCTCACGCTCAAGGACTACATCCTCAAGTTCATACCCAAGAGGATCACCAGCTTCCGACTGTGCCCTTCCACCAAGGTGAGACCATCAGTAGACGGGAAACTTGGTTCTGGGGGCCTACCGCCAGCTCTTCAAACAGTACCATTTTAATATTACTTTGTAATTTTCTGTTGTTGGAATTTCTACTCTCGGAGCTGGGCTGAGAGTTGAAAATCCAACAGTGTACAAGGCAAAGGAATGTTAACATAATACTGTTTTAGATAAAGATGTAGGTCCTCTGTTACTTCTATATTCTAGCACTTTTTTGCTAGAAAAATTGAAGCCTCATACAAGTAATCTTGTATCGTGGGTGCTTTTACAAATTATAGAAACTTACATACACAATCAGCCAGATTACAGTTCAGATATCATAAAAAAATGTGCAGTAGGGAGAACCCTGTTAGAAGCTAAGTTATTAAATTGCAATAATGACACAATCATTTACACATATTTATAATTAATGCTATATAGCTGACCGCGCACAATGCTTGCTGTTCGAATCTCGATACTCGCGCACACACCCTTAAATAATAGAAAGAGAGTGATTGATGATTTCTGTCAGCTAACATTTACCGTCAAAAAACTTCGTTTAAGTAGTAATGTACAAGTATTAAAAAAAAATTAAAAGCCTGATATTCTTACTTAGCTTTTTATGTTATCTAATTTAAATTCAATTAAAATCAATTATATTTTCCTTACAGTTAATCCTAAAACCAACGCCGGCCGGGTCAGGTCCTGGCGGCGAGTTCACACTAGAAGATGGCGTGCAGCCTCAGTTGGAACTGGTGTCTGCTGAGCGGGACCTCATCGCAGCCACCTTCACCCAGCTGCTCATAGCCAACTGTGGCGGGGAAGACACCTTCAAGGTATGTATGTTTAAGACAGCTTCGTTATTGTTCAACAGGTTGCACAAAATGATCCGAAGAAGGTGTAATTTGAGACCTCATATAAATAGCCTCGTTACAAGTAGAGGCCAGGGGCGGACGGTGGTGAATTTATGGGGCCCCTCGGCAAACATTACTTATAAAAAAATTAAGTAGATTATTACTACACTAGTGACTCGACCCGGCTTTATACGAGTGTAATGTAGATACTATAAGCAGCAGTACAGACGGCGGGAAGCGAACTTTGTTTTATACTGTAGTTGTATTGGAATTAAATTAAATAACACAATTTAACAAAAGCACTATATTATAAAAATCAAACTATTTTCATAAATCATAAAAGGCGGGGTGAAAAAGTAAGCAGGCCGCGCTCCTCTCTCGTGTCAAAGTCAAAAACATTTATTTCAATTAAACCATTTACATGCACTTTCGACTTCTCAAGTAGTCTGTCAGTTAGTCCGAAAGATAAAAAATTAAAAATTAGGTTTGTACAAAATCTTGGTTACATAATTCTTGTTGATTTTACATATGATAACAATGAAGATGGATATAAAACAATTATATTTAAAAAATAAGAATAAAGATCTGAGAGTCTGCTAATGTTTCTCGTGAAGTTAGCGATGTCCGGAGTACAAGTGATAGTGGCGCCACCCCGCGTCTCCTAGCCCACCTAGCTGTCTTGTAATAGTAGTGTATATGTAGAGATTTTCCTGTACCTACCCGCAGAACAAGCAGGACTTCTTCTACAGCGAGATCCGCAAGGCGCACGCGCGGCACCCGCACGACAAGCTCGCCATCCGCGTGCTGCGCGCCGAGCTGCTGCGCACCAGCCTCAAGGCCACCAGGCACTTCACCGTGCAGGACTGGTGCAAGAACTTCGACGTCACCTTCCAGGGGGAGCAGGGTGGGTAACTCTACTTATTATCATCACACGTTGAAGTCAAACTCGAAGTCAAATTACCTTTTGGACCTACCATCTTTTGGTTATTTTAAACGTCATTTACGAGAAAACGTGCCCCGGTAACCTATTAACTATTTCTATTAATGCTTTACTTTACCACAGCCTTTCCCAAAGTGGGCGATAACACCCCCTTGTGGACGCTGCAGGCCTAAAAAGGGGGCGGTCAGAGACCCAGAAAAAAAAATCGGGAAGTTGTGTAGAGGCTCTGGGAGCGATTTATAATTTCATCTGCTAGGTGGTTTTTAAGTAGGTGAAAAAATGGGGGCGCAGTAAAATAATTTATTCTCAAAGTGGGCAGTATAAATTGACAAAATAAGTTTGGGTACCCCTGCTTTATTATTAGGATCAGTGTTGTCGAAATGCCGTCATCATCATATCAATCGTAAGACATCATCTGCTAAACATAGGCCTACAGATTTTCAATGGGGCCGGTTGTAAACGGCTTGTAACAAAATACGATGAATGTGAAATACCAGGATTGCGTTGAAGATCAAAAGTATTTGTGCCACAGGAATCTAAATTAATAGAACTTTAATTCCCTTTTCATTTTAAGTAAATAACGTCAGGATAATAACCATCTCAATTCTGTGTGGCAGGAGTGGACTGGGGCGGCGTGCGTCGCGAGTGGTTCTCGTTACTGTGCGGTCAACTGTTCGACTCCAAGTTCGGACTGTTCGTGTCCTTCCACGACTCGCCCACTGGCCTGGTGCATCCCAACCCTGACCGGCCGCCGCATCTCAAGGTAATTGTGAAACAGATCATTCATTTGTAGAAATTAATTCGACCGTCAGTTAAACTTCGAAAAATACCATTACCGCTCCGATGTAAAGACGGTATCCAAATAAAAAACTGATAAAAAACGGTAATGAAAACGTCTGAAATGCATTTAATTTAAAGATTTATTTTTCTTTAAACCTTTTTATTCGTATCATTATTATTTTATTTGCAATTTTTTCTTCTTCTGCTACATTTTTGAGACGTTTTTCTCTTCTGCAGCTGAAGCACTTCGAGCTGGCGGGCAAGCTGGTGGGCAAGTGCCTGTACGAGAGCGCGCTGGGCGGCTCGTACCGCCAGCTCGTGCGCGCCCGGCTCACGCGCTCCTTCCTCGCGCAGATCATCGGCCTGCGGGTGCATTATAAGGTAATATACACATTGCAAATCTCTTACAAAGTCAAAATCTAATCATTTATTTCAATTAGACCAATCAAATACGCGTGACAACGTCATAAACAAGAAAAAAATATGAATCTTCTTGCCCCTTCGTAAAGGTTTCGCCTCTGACCTATAAAAGAGACGAAAGCACAGAAATCTTAGAAAAAATAAGTTAGTTTCGAATGGAGAAAGGTATAAAAGCTTTCCGTCTTTCTTCTTTATTTATTTATTTCAAAAAACATGTACAACATAATAGGACATAATCATCCAAGTAATACACTAACTAGATGCAAAAAAAATTACAATAGGAAAACAAAAATTTACAGATCCAAAAAATATTATTAACTTCCTAAAAAATCTCTATGTATATAATCATATTCAAAATGGCGTATTTATTTGTTTTTTGATATCTCTTTAATAAGTGTAATAAATAAGAATTATGACGAGAAGCTATTAGGCTTCCGCTATATTCAAATAAATTTTCTTGCATGCAGTACTTCGAGCAAGACGACCCGGAGCTGTACTTGTCCAAGATCAAGTACGTGCTGGAGACGGACCTGGACGCGGGCGATTCTGTGCCCGAGCTGTACTTCTCGGACGACGTGTACGACTCGTCGGGCCGGCTCATCGAGACGCACGACTTGCTGCCCAACGGCTCCACCATACGAGTATGTACCGAATATGAAAAAGGCTACAAATACAGAGTATTAGTGTAAACACCGTTATCCTTGAAACCAGTGGTTTGGTTTCACTAATAGAACGTAAATTCAATGAAAAAATTAAACTTTTTTTTTTAGTAAAATCTCCATTTTTCCTCAAAATTATTTCACCCTATATTACAATGATGTAATTAGTTAAAACTTATGTAGGTAGTTATAACGGACGGCCAGTGCAGCAGGTCAACGCCCTTTGCGGTGATTACGTAACTCGGACGAATAGTATCCATGAATTTACGGACGGTGTCGGACAGATTTTTTTTTAATTTTTGAAAGAAAACTTTGTTTATTTATTTTTAAATACAGATAAACATTTTTTAAAATAAATCAAGTACCTATGGTTTTAGTGACAACGGTGTTTACACTAACAGTCTGTATATGTGGACAAACTTGCAGATATTTTTAAGTAACTTTTATCATTTGGCCATTTGTGAAATATAAAACAGTATATAATAGACAAAGAGAAAGAGAGAGTATGTCCCTTGGAGAGGGCCGGGTATGTAGCTTGGTTTCAAAGGAAACAACCACATCTGTTAAGTACTATTTATTGATTAAATGCATAATTATAAAAAAGCGCCTATGAGGTTAACGCAAAGTCAGCATAATTATGTGAACAGTTATAAAGGAATGTTCCTACTTACTAATCTAAAGGAGTATTCATATTATAAAATCATATAGTAAAAATCATCAAAAGACTCTTTCCGCCCCATTACTGACTAAAAAACCACCCTGTTCCTTCTGTTGCCCTTTACGTTCCGGGGCCACGGTATCCTGTTAAGACGTTCCGTAACCCCGGATATTGTTACACTTCAGTTTTTTTCTTACGTGACGATTTCTGCCATTTAAATCTTACAAAATGTAGTGTTCAGCGCCACCTACAATGTCTGTACACGCCGCAGGTCCGCAACAGCAGTAAGATCGTGTACCTGGACGCGCTGGCGCAGTGGCGGCTGGCGGCGCGCGTGCGCCACGAGACCGACGCCTTCCTGCGCGGCCTCACGCTGCTCGTGCCCGACAACCTGCTCGCCATCTTTGACGAGAACGAGCTGGAGGTAAGCAGCAACCAAACTCATGGCCATACTAGGTTTCCGCAGAAAAATATAAATGTCAGCTTCATCGCAAATAGAACAGACTGTTGTTCTGTGATTTATATGCGCCAGCAGTTTTCAATTAATAATAAACTTAACTCCATTAGAAATAGAGTTGAGAATTGCATAAAATGCTATTGATGCCGAAATGTCCAAATTTAGGGTGGTGGTTACGAATACTTGTTATAAATGGTTTGCATACAAGAGCCTTATGGTAATACTATGGTCTATTAAACCGGTGGTCAGAGTTGATGCGTGTGCTGCCCGCAGCTGCTGGTGTGCGGCACGGGCGAGGTGTCGGTGCTGGACTGGCGCGCGCACGCGCTGGTGTCGGGGTCGGGGCGCGACTGGGAGCGCGTGCTGAGCTGGTTCTGGGCCGCGCTCGCCAACTTCAGCACCGAGGAGCGCGCGCGCCTGCTGCAGTTCACCACGGGCTGCTCGCAGCTGCCCTCGGGGGGCTTCCAGGTGCCACACCCTACTCTTTCAATTAATATACCAGAAATTCTGCACTTTTTGTTCTATTACTCATAATTAATGGTTCTAGATATAACTGAAATTAGGATATACATATTCACTTCTATAAAGTAGAAATAAAATAAATAAATATTAAAAATCGCTCAAGCCCCGGGAGACTTAAGTCACCTGATTTTTCGTCTGTCAACGGCTTTATGTGACAGTTTTATCTAGGAAAAATGTAAATAGATAGAAAAACGACAAACAAACATATTAATGTACTTATTAAAAAAAAAATAGTGAACTTAGTTGACCATGAAGCTACGACAGTCTTCCTGCCATAAGTTGTTTTATTGCTCTCAAAATTAAATTGAGTTTTCATTATTTATTTTTCTCAAACTTAAGAACACCTGTCTGAGTCTGTACCCACCACAAACATTAACCCCTACAATGTGTCATCCTCCAGGAGCTCAACCCTCGCTTCCAAATAACAGCGGCGCCAAACTTCGGCGCGCTCCCCACCGCGCACACGTGCTTCAACCAGCTCTGCCTCCCCGACTACGACAGCTACGAGCAGCTCGTGCACGCGCTGCTGTGGGCCATCAACGAGGGGGGCGAGGGCTTCGGCATGATCTAAGTGGGGACAAGGTTGGCACGCATGGAGACTTGCTCGATTTTGGACGTGAAGATATTGGTCAAAGTCATTCTTATTTCAATTGGACCATTACAAGACATTTTTGCAAGTCATTTATAAGAAAAAAGAAAAAAATAATCTAGTTGGTCTCTCCTGGTCTAAATGTTATGTCTTCATTGAGTCCTCGCCTGCGGGGTACAGAAGCGCGTGATATACAAGAGGCGAAATATGCACTGGATAGTTCTTAAGATATGTGACGTCACAGTTGTTTATATTATTTATTTCTCGCAGGCGAGGACTCAAACCAAATTTTAAGAACGTTAATTAGTTATCCATAATAATAATGCTCACTATGTTCAATGGAATGTATCTAGTCTTGTTGTTTTATCAACTTCATTGACCTATAAACTCATAGGTAACTTTAAGCTCTTACTAAGCATTGCATTATCAACAGAATCGAGCAAGTTTCTTCATGTCGAAATAATTCCATTTGTACGTTTTGTCGTTGGCACAAGAAATGTTGCGTACGCAATTTAATTGTGTTTTATCGTCTAATGTCAGAAAAAGGTTACAATTTAACTTGTATCTTTATAATAAGAACAGAAAATGTACCTTTATCTATTTAAAGCCTAAAAAATATGTCTTACTGCTGGACAAAGGCATAATTTAAAATTTCAATAAGTAGCATTATATCGTGGGATCGAAATCGAGCAATTGCATTATAAAGTAACGTAAGCAAGCGGATCAGCCTCAAACTAGTCATAACTCTACGTCAGATTGTTATACGCACGTATCGTTACGCGTTTCGGCTCACACCGTGGCCCATGTTGGCCGACAGTCGTCCATTGTACAAGGAGAAAGAAAACGGAGTAGTGTCTGCCATCGGCGTAGCCAAGTTTTTGATTTTTGGTGGGGCAATACTGACAGATATAAAGTATTAGCCATGTTGTATTAAACTATGGTATAATTTCTGGATTGTAAAACATTTTTTAAGTGTAATTTCTATCGTTTAGATTATTCGTTTTGATAGATGATTTAAATATTAAATAAATCACCTATGAGACAGTCAGGGTGGGGCAAGCGCCCCACTCTACCTCACCGTGGCTACGTCTATGGTGTCTGCTTTCTTGATACCATAAAAACCCCGGTTATTGAAAGATAATATAAAATTTGCCACCAATCAAATTCAAGTGATTTGTGATTTGGTTTATATCAGCCAATCACAAGTTAAAATGAGATTACCAGTATGTTAGCTAATTTTGGAGCATGTTAAACATGTCGACTCTCCAATGTGTACTCTATAAAATATTTTGTAAAAACTAACATGGGTCCATGAGTCCTTTAAATATTAATAGAATCCTGCCAAAGACGAAGTCCATCTACATGGAATTGATAAACGTATGACAATAACGAATTAAGTAAACATCCATGTTTATTGTCAAAGTTATTATTAAGAGAGTAAGTGAACCGCTTACAAGAGAAACAAATAATAAATAAAAATTAATGAGACATTTAAAATTGACAAAAATATATTTAAAGAAAGTTGTGACATTTTTGAGCAGAATGAGAAAAGAACGAAAGAGGCATTTTATTTATTAAATTGAAGATTAAAATTAAAGCAAATACATTGCTTTTGTGAGAAATGAGTAGTAAGTACTTAATAATGTACCTACTTATTTAATAAACTAACAGACAAAGTTAGTTACAGATCGTATTATTAGCATTTTGCTTTTAGTCACTTATTATAATTACTTAAACACAAAGATGCCTGCACTTCATTTTAGTTTTAGATAATAAATATAAGTGAGTATTTAGCAATACCCGTTTAAAAAAAAATGTGCCTCGATTTGAGTCGGAAGTATTGGTCATCATTGCATACAATAACCAATGTACAGAGAAGATTTTGAATTTCTAAAATGAGGCATAGAATTTTAATGGCCTCGCTGATGCTGAGGCAGTTAATAAGTGTCATGACTGCGTGAGTTGTCGCTAATTTAGCCAACCAAAGAGATAAGTAGCCAGTCAAAATATTAATATTTAAATACCACGTGCTAAAAACTAACTAAGAGAACTTTTAAAATATAAAACAATGTCAGACAATATTTGTAAAAGATTCAACAATGGAAAACACTCCTTAAGTTTCAAAGGGAGGTGTACATGGCTATCTATTTACTAATCCTTTTCATATTGAATAGTACTTTAATTTAACTGTTTTTATATTACTGCCTATATGCCTCGTTACTTATCTCTTTTGTTAACTCTACACGAGGCATACCATTTAGCGGCTTTCTGCTCACGCTGAGGCAGTAAACATTTCTTTATAAATAATTCCTAAATAGTAGTTTTTTTGACATAGATCTGAATGATTAATGATAATTGAAAAAAAATTAGAAATATTTTCCAAAAAAGGCAACTATCAATATTATCTTATAAAGACAACAAGTATTTTGCGGTATTGTTTTTAAAATATGATATTTTGGTTTTTAATATTAGTTTATTTATTGAGATTTACTTACAGTATTTATAAAACTTTATATAAATCTTTAAAGTAATATAGATAATACTCTTAGGTTTCAGGTTTAAAAAAATATTTACCGAAATATAATATAATGTCTGAGAACCATAAATGTATGAATATTTCCCTTTCAACTTTCTTTGACATTATCTAAAATATTTAAACCTGAAATCTAATAAAAAATAAATAAAATACAGTCTTAATTTTTAATACTTACTAATATTTTGGCCTAAACTGTTCTATAACTCCAATTTAAACCAAAGTTGCATTTAATATAAACAATTACGAGTATAATTATATAATAATAATTATTAATAATGTATGTAATTAGTAATGAATCCAGTGAATGTATACTTCTGTGTGAGGTCGTCTTTGAATGTACACGGTGTTGACGATAACAGTTTTAATTTGCGTGATTTATTTCATATTTATATATTTGCATACATAATGTGTTTATAGATGTTATGTAGGGCTTAAAGCGAAAAGTACAGTTATGGACCCTGTTTTATTGAATTGCGAAAAAAGAAAATAGAAGAAAATCTACCATTTTGATTGTTTAAAATTTTAAGGCCTGAGTACACTGTACTACCTATGGGATTAGTTTTAAAATTTACATCACAATGTGTATGCGATAAGTATAGGTGGTACTATTTATCCGCGATTAAAGAATATTGCGCGTTGCTGCCGTCAACATAAAGTTCGTCTAAAAGGTCTGTAACTGGTGACGTTTCAAAATAATAGTTGTCTTTTCTTAAATTACTCAACTTTAAACTGTTATCGTAAAACAAACTGTTCTTAAATTAGGCTAAAGCAATGATGTTAGTGTTCAATCAAAGTTATAAATGATTATAATTGTATTTAAGTAGCGACTTAAGTTTCAACGTGGTTATTATGGTTCTAGTCATAATATATTACAATACTCTTAGATTTTGCAATTTGATTGCATTTTGTTGTGTTGGAGAGAAGACACCTTTGATATACTTATTTAATTTTAGTTTTTTTCCACCCGAGTTAAGTTACGTCCTTGGTTACTGCCCTGCTCCTGTAAGTCGTAGCGTGATGTTATACAGCCTATACTATTCCTCATGAATCTGGCTATCATATACAAAAGTTTTATTCCAATCCGACAGGTAACTTCAAAAATAAGCGCGTTTAAACAAACACACAAACAGAACTGACAACAGACAAAAATAATCTGAAGCTTTATCATATTAATGTAGATTTTTATATAATATTGGTATAATCATATTTTTTTACGTGAAGCTATGTTACATTTGTCCCAGTGGCAGTAACGTGGACGTCTTCATTTTTAGGTTGTGATCGCCAATTTAAATAATTTTTTTATAAGTAGTGCTTCGGAAAGCACGTTAAGCCGTTGGTCCCAGCACTCCCAGCTGTCAATCATAAATCTTTGGCAGTCGTTACGGGTCGTCAGAAGCCCGAAAGTCTGACAACCAGTCTTACCAAGGGATATCGTATTACCCAGTTAGTGGGTTGTGGAGGTCAGATAGGCAGTCGCTCTATGTAAAATACTGGTATTCAGCTGCATCCGGCTAGACTGGAAGCCGACCTCAACATAGTCGGGAAAAGGCTAGGCAGATTAATGAATATTTTTATAATTATTAATGCTTTTATATACGCTTATAAAAACGTGTCTGTCTCTCCAAACACATCTGCACAGTTTTAAAGCTAGCAATTAGCTATTTATTATTTTATTTGTTAATTATATTGAAGAGTAATTCAGATCATACTTATTTATGTAAATTATACATAGTAGCTGACATCTTGTAAATATCTATTTCGAAATTAATTGGTTTGGGCTAGTGAAATGGAGATAAGAAAATGGGAAAAATTGGTTTAGTAGTTTTCGACATTTGCAGTCGATACATAACCCTTATCTTTTGAACTTAGAAGTAAAAGTCCAAAACAAAACATTTATTTCAATACGACCATTTACAGGCACTTTTGAATCGTCAAGGTGTCGGTCAGTTAGTAAGCTGAAGCTAGTTGCTCGTTCCCAATTAGAGGTAGGTCTAAGGAGAAGAACGAGCAAGAATCTCCACGGACGAGAAACTGCTATAAAATTTGTCGGGCATGTCTTTAGGCACGCCACTGCGTACGTAGATATCATAATATGGACTTCTTAAAAAAACGAGGATTTCAAGGATCTAAGTACAATAGGCTAGCAATATCATCACGAGCCAAACAGCCGAGCCCTTTACATAATGTCTCTAATATCAGCGATTTTCTCCGTACCACTGGCTCAAACGTCTCCATCTTAACGTTTACGTAGCGAGGGGGCGAGCAGAGCTCTAGGCCTAATCACAATAGTTCAGTAGCTGTCGACGCGACCAGCGTACACCTTTATAATGTTCATTACAAATATTAAAAAAGTTTGTTACAATAAGAGATTTTTGTGAGCTTGTACTTATATGTATTAAAAACAAGTAAAATACTTAACAGTATTGTTTAAGTATTCCATATTTATTTTGTCCTATTTATTTATTGCTAAACCTGGTTATGTCAAGTAGGTAAACCATTAGTGCCTCCGCTCACGTCAGATTTTTTGTACGACAGATTTATCGGATCGCACTATTATTTCATAATTTCGTAAGACCGACGTTTTGTAGAACGTGTGCGTTGCACTGTTCCCATCAGTACGTTCGTATAATTTCTTTCCGACAAAATATCGGTCACCGATTGTCTGAGTGCGCGGAGGCCCTTAAAAATAATATTTTATGAGTCTAACCAATAGTGCAACTTTCTATCAGTGAAAGTATTATTGTAATCAGATCAGTATTTCCAGAGATTACCTCTTACAAACAAACGTTTAATTTTACCTGTTTTTGCTAGATAATTGTGTAAAATAATAATTGTGTTGTGATGCTTATGTGTTGTGTTATTTTGTTGTGAATAAACATTTAATTAACCCACCTCCATTAATTCTGTGCAATAATCTTATTTTGTATAAAATTATATTTTATTGAATATTTCGACATAATTATGTAAAATTTCGCAATATTTATGTATTTGTCATTGTTTCATGAAACAACATCGTTATGTGTAGGTGTAACACAGTATGTAAGTGCATCGCTCGCCCCCCAGTGATAGGAACCATTCCAAATGTTGATATTTTGTAGTTGAAACATTGTTGATTAGAAATGTAAGACTGAAATAAATTGATGACGTCAAAGTCTTATTGTTTTATTAGACACGAGGAAGCAGACTACCTGGAAATAGTAATACTATAAAAAAATTGGAACTAAAAGAGGTAACAAGACGGTTTATTGTCATTCAAAAGGCGGGAAGTTCTTAACAAACCTTTATTTTTTCAGTTTTGAGCTAAAGTATTCCTACGGGGCTAAAGTAACCCCTACATTTGGCTACCCGGTATCAAGAAATCCTTATTTTGGTACCCTGAAGAGTTAACAGAACAATTGTTATAATATGTATAAACCGGCGTGCTTGTATGACGAGATGTATGGACGTGGATGAGGCAAAAAGAATATGTAAGGGTGCTCCCTCACCGGGAGCATTCGCGTGTAATGTAACGTTACAGATTTGAGCATTACATCAGTGAAGGAGGAGAACCGAGCATTACAATGCGCACCTTGTAATGATACAATGTGTAATATCTTGATACAACTTGTAACATCAATGCGCTCCACTTCCAATGTAATGCTCTAAGTCGAATCTATAATGTTACAATACACGTGAATGCTCCCGGTGAGGGAGCACCTTATGGATCGTAGCAGGTGGCGTTATATGGTTTCTGCCTACCCCCATGGGAAAAAGGCGTGAGTTTATGTATATATGTATGTATTATAATATATAATCATCTAATAAAACTACCAAACATATTTTTAATGCATGCATTTATTATTTATGAAAACTAAGTAACAACAATCACTTAAAAATATATATTTAAGACTCGAGAACATTTAAAATTAAATATCTAAAACATTGACATCTTATATAAAACAAAAATACTTACCAAACTTACCTTGTAAAAAGTTTCTACTAAACAATTAATTGCTCTTCGCTAAAAATATTCTATTTTTTTTTTGGCAACACATGAGAAAAATAATACAGTCAGTCTTAATTTTTTGGAAATGGAATTTAAAATAGGTTCAAACCAAAAATATCTGTAGGTATTTGATTTTTGTCTATGGAATGCCGTGCCTAGCTGGTGTTAGGGTCCACAGGATGGCTTGAGGTACTGCCTTCGGGCTACGGAACCATGACCGCGCTGCACCTAACATCCTGTTGTAAAATACAAGTGTTGAAAATACAAGTTTCTAAAGTACTATATAGGTATAGACTATGTCGGATGTGGAAATACAGATTTAACATGACATGTAGGTTTGACACCTGTCAAACCTAACACACATTGACATTGACATTTTCCTTTGACAAAGAAGGAGCGTATAAAATTCATTTTTGAGGGTAGTTTTATTTTTGACTCGATTCCATCATATAACTCGGAAATATTGAATTAATTTTGAATCAGTTCGTGTTTTGATATCCATTTGTTTGTCGACTTACTTGGTGAGTGGTCGCGGCCACCAGTCCAGTTGCTCCCTGGTGAGCTTCAGCTCGACCTGCATGCGCGTGAGTTCGTCGCGCATCTCGTCCAGCTCCTCGCGCAAGGCGCTCGTCTCGTTGGCCGCGGCTGACACGCGACAGTTCAGGTCGGCACACTCGCGGGAACAACGCTCACGAGCTCTGATTATGAGGTATAGTAACTATAGTTTTATGGAGTTCTAAATAACTACAACAAGAACAACTGGCACTGATGAATTAACAACCCCAACGTGAACGGATATAATGCAAGGTAGGTTCTCCAGAAAACAAAACGTGATTCAGCGCTCCTTAACCCGCTAACTGCGAGAAAACACACCCGCTGTGTTTCGACTAAAAAACGCAAGTGCGACGCACACAACCGTATGTGTTTTTCTACGATGAACACACCTACTGTGTAGCCAGCTGCTTGCGTTTGGCGTATCAAATGTTCGCTCGCAGTCAACGGGAGTTATAATTTATGAAAGCCTACTAGAGTGTCAGCAAAATATTTATATTGCCCGTGTCTTGCTGTGTGTGCTTATAGCCTAATATCGCGATTACCTCCTTCAAATCAAAGACACTTACTCCTCCTCCTGCGAGAGCCGTCTGCTGGTGATCTCCAGCTGCCTCTGCTTCTCGTCAGTCTCCCGCCGCAGCGCCGCCACCTCGGCCTCCGCTGACGACAGCAGGTCCTCGTGTTGGGCCAGATCTTCCTCTAACATTGCCAACTAAACGGAAAACTTATCAGCCTGCATCACTTCACGTCTGGGCATAAAAGCCTGTCCTCTCAGTTATTTCAGTCCAAAGTTATGGACTATAATGGACCATTAAACGAAACTAAGTTTAATGCATAAGGCTTTAAGTCAGCCTTTATAGCTTTGTACGTTACGTTTTCATAAATAAGTAGGTAATTGAAATTCAATTCACCTGTCATAAATATCTCCACATTGGCTCTTTAATGATACTCACCCTGTCATAAGCGTCATCTCTAGAATTGATAGCTTCATTGTGTGCGGCCCGCTCGAGCGCAAGCGCATGTTCGCTGACGGCTGCGGCCGCTCGGACGCCGTCCAACTCATTTCGGCAGTTACGCCACCCTGGGCATTGCAAGCACCTTAGATTTAGTCTTTGGCAAGCACAAACATTCTCGTCAACTAACATTTAAAAAGAAAAGTTGCCGTGGCGTTGAAGTTATTGTAATATGTCTTTTAAAAGCAGCAGTTTAGCTCCTCCATCAATCCTTGATGGAATAATCCTTTTAATAATGAAGTTAGGGTAAACGATATTTTTAAACAATATTAAAATAAGACAAGACCGAAAAAGTTATGGCTAGTTTGATTAATTTGGTATTAAAAAAATCACTTACCAATACTCATCTCTGATGCACGATCTTCGGCAGCACACACATCATCTTCTAAAGCCAATTTTTCCTAAAGAATAATTTATTATGAATTATCAATTTATAGAAAATTATAATAATGTTCCCAAACAGTAAAAAACAATTTGTCCTAGATTGTATTCTTATCTTTATACTCATTCTTATTTTACATTACCCTCTTCAGATTTCAGGACTTTCAATAGTCTGAGGGAATCCCAACATGAGAAAGAACTCACAAGAAGAGTTTTGTCATTCTCGACAGCCTATTCGCCCAGCAAAGAACTTCGATTCTAAGAATTGATCTACGTTGATTGAAAGAACCTCGTCAGCTAATTGAAACTTACTCGTTCCAGTAGAGCCTTCTCTAGCTCTTTCTCTTTGAGCAGCTGCTTTAATCTTTCCAGCTCCCTCATCGCCATTCGCACCTTGCAGTTGTCGGAGTCCAACAAAGATTTCAGCGCCGAAATCTGGATGCGCAGGCGTTCCGAGTATGACACCTGAATGGGATCCAAAGATTCATTGTTTGTAATGGGGGTTTTACCCTAACGCCTTCCAACTTGCTGTCGTACTGTTCTTGCTAAGATCTATTTTATCATACCTCTGGATAAGTACCAGATCTGTCAGATTAATACTGAATTCTGATGAATTTCTTGTTTTCTGGGTGAATCGCACTTAGACGGTTTCTATCCAACGACGAGTGATAACGAGTGATTTTCTAAGAGCGCTTAACTAAATCCATCTCATTGCATAATTTTAAGTTCGTTCAAATTGGTGCAACTTCCATTGTTGCGTTTAAATAATGAATACCTGAGTCTCCAAAGTCTTGCGGAGACACCGGATGTCCTCGCGGCGCCTCCTCCAAGTGGCTATGAGCATGAACCGGCAGATCTTCGCGGCTGCTAACTCCTCGGCAGGACCGTGCGGCCCCGGCCCCGGAGACTCTAGCATGGGAAGGCCGTTTGTCCTAAACAAGCAGAGATTTTGGGAGTGTAATGTCCTGTATTCTGAGGTTTGAGAATCACGCTAAACGCGAGAAAACGCTTACAAGAATACATCTGCGTTCCGGTCAAAATTGATTTTTGGATTTAAAGATTATTATTATTATAGCTCGTACTGACCCACTGCTGGGCAAAGGCCTCTCTCCATTTCTTCATTTGGATTTAAAAATACAACGAAGAATAGCCCTAAAACAAATGACACTAATGTCTTTTTATTTAATGTGACGAGCTACACCTACAAAAACGTATGACTCATAATTCACACATTTTCTTACCAACCTGTCAACCTTAATCCGTTTGGTTGGCGTCAGGTCCTCCATGGAAGCTGCCTTGGTCTTGTTAACAGGTCTGGTGGCGGGTATCCCCTGGTTGGCGTACGCGTCTAGACAGGACCGGATCCTGGCCAGGTTGGGGCTAGGAGTGCACCACTTGGCAGTGAACTTGTTGACTGGCGGGGCTGAGAACAGCTGCTTCTTTGGATGAGCTGGTTGGACGCGACTGAAACAAAATTTAAATTTTCTTGTTAAAGAGTCTTTGAAATCAGAAGAGCTTGTAGGTAGGTATATGTATAAACATATACCTACCTACAAGCCTACCTACATCTCTAAACACACCCTCACACCTTATGTTGTGAGGGTGTGTTTAGAGATGTTAATTTGGCTGCAAAAAAGATGCAGACTTTAAGCTATAATTAAAAAAATAATACCAGCCTATTGTTGACCCATGGCAGGGCAAAGGCGAATTTAAAGAAGTTGGTGCCTTAACCACTGCGCCATCAAGACATTTTTATTTTGTAGGTTTATTAAAAAATATATTAAAAAATATTATAACTGATTCATTTTGTTTGTAGGAAATAGAACTCGACTCTTTGATTAAGTAATATGAAAGAACCATCAATACTGACAAATTCTTTGCTTATGGTACAGACAACTGCATTCATTATTACTCCTCATACTTACATAGAAATCTCTGGGAGAGAAAGGGAGAGAAGGTAACGTTGTTTGTCCGTACAGACTATTTGTATTCCAGCTAGGATAATTAACTAATAAATAAGCGAGTTTTAACGAAACCTATATCCACATAAATTCAATAACAACCGACGCATCAGAACATTTCTGAAACAGTCATAGAAACTATGGTCTTTTTGCTACGTCACGGTACCTACGTCATAATAATTAGATTTTAATTTTTCTAAATGACTAACGTTTACTATTTTAAGGAAAACGCACCTATTATTTACATTTTACATAACGTCGCGTGTTTTCCCATTTTCAGCATATTTTGTAAAACAAACAAAACTGTCATGAGCGTCATCGTGTGTCGTTAAAAGGAAATGGTTACCTAGTTAACTAGCTTCTGCCTTCTTGCTTCGCTCCTGTGGGCCGTAGTGTGATTATAGCCTCTACTTTTCTTCATTAATCTGGCTATCATGTACAAAAAATGTTGTCCTATCTATTAGCCTATCTATTAGAGCGTTTAAACAAACAAACAAGCAAAAAAAATCTTCAGATTTATTATATTATATATTACTAGCCGACTCGACCACGCGTTGTTGTGGCTTAAAGTAATTAAAAATATTGAGGTCAATAATCGAGATAAAAACTATCCTATCTTTTAAGTTTGACCAAATTACACACAGTAAGCCATACCAATTTATAAAAAAACCACAAAATAAAAAATAACTTTAGCTTGAAAGTCGGCGGCTTTGGTTTTGTTTCTTGTTATGTAGGTATTGCCACCGACTTCCAAGCTAAAGTTATTTTTTATTTTGTGGTTTTTGAAGGCGGTGATCTTTTTTTGTAAAAAAGCTTTTTATTTTTCATTTTTTAGTGCTTGTGTGATAATGTTTGAAATCCTTACATAAAGCCCTTTCAAACAATACCTCACACGATATATTTAATTTTGGAAAGTGGTAGGAGGGGGGTTGACGTACCCCCTCCCCACTTCCTTTAGTCAGTCATCGACTACACGTATAAACAAAGCAATTTTTCTTGTTACGGCGGTTCTGCTGTGATTTTATAAGGAGTTCCGTTCCATATCTCCAAAGTTCATCATCAGATCATGACAATATTCCTATGGGACCTATTCGGGACTATACTCTTTCAAACAAAAAAAGAATCATCCAAATTGATTCATAATTGGCGGAGTAATCGTAGAACAAATATACAAAAAAAAAAAACAAAAAAAAAAAAAAAAACCCGCGTCGAATTGAGAACCTCCTCCTTTTTGAAGTCGGTTGAAAATGAATGGTTGAGTAGGCTGTTTAAAAGTCCATCCCGGACAAACAACGTTACGCGTAATTTATATAAGTATAGAATATTATATAGATAGGCCAAGAACTAGGTACCTATACTCCTAGGCAAGTGGGTTAGTAGGTAGTAGACGGCTTCTGTTGTCATCTCGTCACTCGTCTGGTATACCAGACGAGTTGACTATAGAGGCCTAAGAGGAGCGCGCGGAGCGAACGTACCTAGGTAACGTTAATTCAATCGACTTTTTAATTAGTCATACCTGTTCCGCACATAATTAACTAGTATAATGGCTTTATTCATATTTAATGGTTGATACGAATTGTGCTTATCTAAATCAAAATGCTGTAGGATATAAAGTAAAGAATACATATTTAATTTGTAAAAAAGTTGTTTATGTGGTCTTAAAAATTTGAAAATGTTTAACAGTGAAATTGTAAATAAATAAAAATAGAATTATTTAAAAGTTCAGAACTTAACAATGTGAAGAAATGTCGAAACAATATTTATTTCTTAGGTATTAATTTTACTTCTTATGCCTACATTAATTTTTAATCATTCAGAAATTAGATTCAGAAATATAATTGTTTTGTGTACTTCCAATTAAAACTCGACTCGAATCAAATACGCACGCTCATGCCAGGCCCACTGAAGCAGTCTTCCTGCCAATGTTTTTATAAGATAACGTTTCCGTCCTTCCGTTTATTAATTTCCTCTTCTCGTTTCTAAGAACCTAAGCGATACGTAATAATGGATGGGTTTATCCCAACGAGTGCGAAAGTTAGGGACGTCTCTGTTGAGCATCGAGTTGAGTCATGTCTGTTTAGATGAGCTAATATATCGAGCAGACGGCGCGGCGCGGGCCGTTTATCTAACACTTACTGACATCATGGATATGTAAGTAAACTCACAATCTGTTGGCCGACTTGAACTTAGCGGGTAGGTTTTGGTGAATCTAACGTTAAAGCTAACCCGCTTAAGTCCACGCCTGTTGCTAAAACAGTTTCACACAGCAGGTTCGCAGGTTCAACAGGTTCACAGTTGTTAACCGCACGTCTTGTTGTCCAGCGCACATTTCGCCTCTTGTGCATCACGCTACGAGCGTGATACACAATATTATCTATAGGTTTCTAGTTTTATGATGTATTCACTTTTCCAATACCTATATAACCTTTCATATGTACTTTCTAAGGTTATCTTAGACATGACGTCATCGTTAAAGGAAAAAATCGTGAGGAAACCTACTCAATTTATTGTGAAAACATTACTTATGAGAACAGTGCAGTAAGACAGTAATAAGCTGGTATTATTTTAAGGAAACAGTTTTCGATCTAAAAATGGTACAATAGTAAAAAAAAACGGTTAAAAAGCAGCACAATACTGTAAGAATCCTTATACCTACCTACCCTTCACCTATTTATTTTATTTTAGTTGTAGCTCGTAGCAGTCGTAGCCTACTCGTAGCGCGGCGGTACAAAAATGGTCATGTAATTTTGCTTGCGGCGTAGCTGCGTAGCCTGCTACGAAAGCGTTTTCTTTTACTGAATTAAATATTGAGCGACTGCCTATCTGACTTCGACAATCCAGTAACTAAGTAATACGATGCCTCTTGGTAAGGCTGATTGTCAGATAGTCTGGCTTCTGACGACCCGTAACGACTGTCAAATATCCACGTATGATAGCTGGGACCAACGGCTTAACGTGCTTTCCGAAGCATGACGGAATCTCTGTGTGTAAAGGTCACCCATCCACAGACCAACCCCGGCAAGCGTAGCTTACCCGGATGGATCGACCAGTGCAACTGTTATTACTTAGCCACGAGTCTCATTACTGTACGGTACTAATCCTTCCTGCATTACGAACTAGGTAAGAAAAGACTCACGCGGGCGGAGTAGTCTGTAGATTATGTCGTTCCCGGGACAATTCCCGTTCCGATATGTCTCCGGCGCCGGCCCTGGCGACGGGGGACACGCTCCGAGGCACCTTGATTGGTTGTTCCGGCATTATTTACTTGGTAATATTCCCTTTTTATATTATTCCTTATTATTTGTCAGCACTTTTTTGTATAGCGATGTTAGGTTGAAAAGCGATTCTGATTGAAATGACAGTTCGGTGACATAGATTCGAATATGTTTTTGAAATTGATTTACTTTTTTGTTTTGTTTATGGCTGTTTTTGATTTATTGTACTTAATCTAAAAAAAGTTATGTTACCTTGCAGGCAAGTCGTGCTACGAGCATACAGCAACACAGGCCACGCTACGAGGCCCATGATTATAACTATAGCGCTATGTGAGTACCTACATAGTGTTTATTATTTCCAAACTTACGTTCGAAGTGAAGAGCTGTAAGTTACCTATTTCAGTGGCTTTTTTACAGATAAACATCACAACGGTAACTAAAGTAAAAATATACCAATGATCAGTATTTTGCTAGTGTTTGCATTTGGCGTAAGTACAAAGTAGGATATCTCCGCTTTACATCCATGGGTCGCTGGTAACAATTAATACAATTGTAGAAATCTTTCTTCTTTATCGGGTAGTAAGGGTCTTACGACCCCACACACTCTAGTGTCAGAGATTTCTGAACCGCCTCAACCGCCTCAGTTGTAGAAATTGAACCTATTGATAAACAAAATTGCAATCTTGCCCATAATTTTCCAATTACATCAGTTAATCTAAAAGCTTCCCATAACATTTTACATACAATTACGCCTGTAATGGTACGTTGTCTAGTAACATATTTAAGCGTTTACAAGGTTATTAAAAAAGCTAAATTATGGGGAATACATGTCCCCTACGTGTACAGTTAGGGACAAAAATAAGGCTTACTTAGTAATAAAAAATAAGTAGTTGGTCATTTACTCATTGTTTTATGATGTTATACTCAAAAAACTCTACTGCATATAAAATTCATATTTCAATCATTTTATTCGGAGAAATTCATTGCTGAATGCCACAAAATGTTTATTTTAGCCTTCCGTTTCCAATTTATTCTTCTTCCCATTCCAATAGGGTAAATTGCACCATTTTTGAATGCTAGGTATCTCGATTTGATCTTTATGTAATAATAAACTACAAAAAAAATGAAAACATTAAGTTTAATTCGTGAACTGAAACTAACTTTTTCCGATTGCCAAAACTTATCTTCTTACTTGGATACATGTTATCAGCTGTCTCAGTAGTCACAATTCTAGCTATTATAATCTTCCACAAAATATAGACTTTGCTAATGACTGTACTCCTAGGGTAGCGTGTGGCGACGACGCGCCACTATCGGCGTCGCTCCGCGCTTAGCTGTGTGGCGCGGCACTGTATGGCGCGGCGCGGCGCCAGCCCAAGTGTCGCCGCGTGCGTGACGCATGGGGCAGGGCACTTGGAACTGCAGGTGATAACGTTTTATTACTTCTTTGCTATAATATCAGGTAGCTTATTAACCTTCCTTATGAATAACAAATGGGTGTCTGAAGAATGAAAAGTGACATGTAAACATACCGTTGCATGTTTTATAGTTGTCATGTTCAGCCGAACGATATTTGGTATACTTGTGGATTTATAAAAACTTTAAAGTTTATTAAATTTTCAAGTGCTGCCCAACTGTATCCTCTTACTAACACTGTCAACTTTTGCCAGTAAGAAAGATGAAATTCCAACAGGCAAAGATGGCATAAAGAAACTAGTTTTTGTAATTTTTCTTGTTTTTTGTGTCTCTCAATATTGAACTCAAAGCATATTTACTTATTTTAAAAAAATACATAATTATGGAACTTTTAAATTGTCATATACATTGTCTTATACATTGGATTCCTATGGAGAAGAACGGGCATCAATCCGGATAATACTGTCCGGTGTCTCTGAATTTGTCTCGATTCTCTGAATCCGGTTAAATATTGTTTTGTAGAAAATTTTGTAATACCTACCCTAATTACCTACCTAGCCGCTGTTCAGTCATGTATACCAGTGTGGTAACATAACAACTTGTTTGATCTTTAAACCATGTGATTTTGCTACTTAGTATTTCTTAGTTAAATGTTAAACTAACTGTTGTGCTAAGATTTAATATGTCCCTACAAATAATTAGCTACAACAGCATACTGTTTAAAGCTTTAACATACACACTGCATACCGCAATCCCAAATGCAATATTCATAGTCCATATTTAGCGGCCACGTCATGGAATTGCGTAAATATTAAATAATACAAGTTACAGGGGGCACAAAAAGAGGGTTAGTCTAATTTAGCGTTTGGCTGGAAGGCTGAGCGGCGCGGCGGCGGCGGAGCGAGGCGCCTCACGCAACTCGCCGGCGCGTCCGCCCGCCGCGGCAGCCCGCCGCCGGCGCTGACTCATTACTGAATGTTTTTGAATAACTTTACGTGTAATAGGGATTGGGGTAGGCTGTAGGCAGGCAGGACGTCACGACGTAAATAGATACCTGTGGGTGCTTTGTAATTTGTCTGGGAATCGTTCTTCGTCAGAAAGCTTCTAGGTACTTATCAATGAGGCATAAATAAACACGGCATTATCGCAAAGAACTGAAATTATTAAGAGACAGTGAGTTTCTATCTATCATAAATGTTCTGTATTCTGTTCTGTATATTGACTGGCTTTTTAATCCTTCAAATGGTGTATTTATCAATTTCGAATAACGATTCAATCTATCTTGTTACTAAAAATATCTACCTTACAAAACAAACAGACAACATAGGCAACATAATGAATTAAATGTCTAAAGCAGGTTAGATATACAAAGAATGATCAAGCAAGAGATAAGCTTTCTAATTAACTGTCCTCTCTGAATAGGCTAGGCATTTTGTGGAGCGGATGGTCGATTAGCAAGCTTATCTCTTGCTTGATCACTCTCTCTGCTTCAGATTTCAGGATGCAAGTGAGTCAACTTTTTTGCGTATGACTGGAAACCGCCACTTTAATAAACCGCCGTTTTAATAGAAAGCAGAGTAATTACCGAAGAGTTAGGCAGAGGTGTACCTATTAGTACACCCACATTTCGCCAGTTATGTTTTTAGTCCCATTTAATAGGGGGCGAGCCTATTGCCATCAACCGGGCACAAATCCAGACTCCGAGGCTGCTACTGAGAAATTCCTGATGGAAAAACCCAATAACACTTTGCCCGACCTGGGAATCGAACCCAAGACCTCATGCACAGCAGTCGCGCTTGCGACCACTAGACCAACGAGGCAGTCCTAATGAGTAATTAAGAGTAATTACAACCCTCTGCGGTTCTTAATTACCAGAGGGTTGAAGGAAAAAAAAACAAGGCAACGCGCGTAACTTCATTGCTTTTTTTTTTTTTTTTTGAGGTGCTAAAAATCATCAAATGACTCCTTCCGCTCTGGGTGGGGCGGAAGGGACTGTCAGACTTTTACTGACTAAAAACCACCCTGTTCCTTCTGTTGCCCTTTACGTTCCGGGGCCACGGTATCCTGTTAAGACGTCCCGCAACCCCGGCAGGCGTTGGCCCCGTTGGGGGCCCCGTCCCTGTGCTGACAGCTCTTTGAGGCGCGCGCGAACAGAACGCGCCGTCGACCCGGGCTTGGTCCTTGATCGGACGGCGAGCTACCCATTACTCGCCGTCCGCAAGCACGCGCCTTTTTTTTTTTTTTTTTTGAGGTTGTAAAAATCATCAAATGACTCCTTCCGCCCTGGGTGGGGCGGAAGGGACTGTCAGACTTTTACTGACTAAAAAACCACCCTGTTCCTTCTGTTGCCCTTTACGTTCCGGGGCCACGGTATCCTGTTAAGACGTCCCGCAACCCCGGCAGGCGTTGGCCCCGTTGGGGGCCCCGTCCCTGTGCTGACAGCTCTGTGAGGCGCTCGCGAACCGAACGCGCCGTCGACCCGGGCTTGGTCCTTGATCGGACGGCGAGCTACCCATTACTCGCCGTCCGCAAGCCCGCGCCTACGGTGGCCGGATGTCGCCTCGCGACGTCCGACGCCCTGGGCGTCTCCCGCGGCGGCTGGGGCGTGAGGTGGTTCTCTCCCTCACGCGGCCCGCCTCCTCCTTCGCCAGCATTACTGCTTCGCAGAAGGAGGTGACTGCATCCCATTCCCTCTCGCCCCGGAGCATGGCCTGAACCAGGTCCGGACGCGAGAGGTCCCCGCCGCCTATCGCCTCCGTGAGGACACGGCGGTGCTCTGCCCAAGCGGGGCAGTCCTGCACCGTATGCTCCACCGTGTCCTCCGGGCGATCCACACAGTGGTGACACCCGGGCGTTTCCTCCCGCCCTATCCGACACAGGAACCTCCCGAAACTACCGTGTCCGGTGAGGACCTGCGTCAGGCGGTAGGTGAGGACGCCGTAGCGCCTAGGTAAAGGGTAAATTGTGGTCCCATGGTATAATTTACGACTGCATTCATTCTGAAGTCTACCAGCCAAAGTCGGGGACAGAAGCTAGTATGATTTTCAAAGAAAAAATGTAAGTGTTTACCGCCGCTATACGTGTTAAGCAAGCTGGTGATAAGTCTTCTCTTGTCATACTGTTATTTATTCTTGCCGCTGAAATATAAAAATATTACTTTACTCATTGACATTAACGTAAGGGACAGCATTTAGAATCTTAGATAGCAGTAATATATTCGATCATTTTTTGTATACTGTACTAATAATTATTGGTATAGTATAGAAAAATGTTCGAATAAATAAATAAATATAAAAAATATATATATACAACATGTAACAAAAACCCTGTTGTTCCTTCTACCTACGTTTTAAGGATCGGTATACATACGTAATGAAGCAAGTCATTTATAAAAAACTGTTAAAAAAAATAATTAAAAAAAATATTTATTTATTAACATTTGTAATGATAAACTGGTTTCTTACCTCTGCAATTCTGTATGAATGAAGCGATGACGCGAAACCAGAAAAAGATAGAACGATTCCGCCGAATCCCGCCACTTTCTTTGATCGGTGCCGCTGCGCCTTTGCACCGCCGCCGCTTATCTGCCTATTTTTCTACACGAGTTCGTGACCTTATCAGCTGTTGTTTATCACTTTAACGAATGAATCTTTGAAAAAGTGGCTTTACCAGGTAATTTTACGCACAATTTTATTGATAATTATTGAAACTACATTTAACACTTCACTACATTCAAAAAAACAAAGTTTTCGCGTCTGTCACATTATTTTAATTTATTATGATGTCTACTTGACGGCCACGAAGTTGCTGTTCGATGTGACCACCTTGTACCTCTACTCATTTGTTGCAACAACTAATGATATCCTCACGTACGCTTCGCAGTACGGAGGTGTCGACCATAAGGTGGTCAAATGCTACTACTATGCGTGAAGTGAACGCATTTCGACCTCCGTATCGCACGTTTTTTTGAACACCTGTTGCTTGACAGTGCCCCAGAGGAAATAATCTAAAGGGGTCAAATCCAGCTGATCTTGCGGGCCAATTAACGGGTCCACCGCGGCCAATCCATCTCTTTCTCCAGAATGTAAATAGCTTCTTTCAGCGCGGAAGAAGTGTGACGGCGCGCCGTCTTGTTGGAATCACATACGACGCACGATATGGAGGCCTAATTCGTCAAGTTCATCACTCAGTCACTTTTCCCAAGACACATCAACATACAATATTCTACGTTAGAATAAGACATAGTCAACAGGTCAACGTTTACGTAAAAAAAACACAAGTCACTCACTACGTAGGTAAGTCAACAATAACATCCGTTCGGAAGTAAGCTGCGCGGGAGACTAAGGAAGTGATTCGCAGGGCGGCGGGTGGCGGGGCGGCGGGGTAGGTAGGCACGTGGCACCGAGCCTCGTGCAGCGCGGCGGCGGTAGTTTTGGCGGCATCTTTTGTTGTCGCATCAAAGAAGCCGCCGAACTTGTAGTTATTTATCGAAATAAAGATGTAGGTAGTTACTTGTAAGATCAGATACTCTAAACATTTTATTGAATGTGTCGTTTTTAGTAGTTAATTGATTTTCACCTCTCGACTAGCCAATGTTGTTCTTTATTAAATTATAATTTCGTAAATGTTGTGCTTGTAGGTAATAGTATACGTCCCTAAAAGGAACAACAGGGTTTTTGTTACATGTTGTATAATAATATATATATCGGCGCAAGAGCAATTTAAAGAACCTCGTCAACTATATAAGATGCAGCTACATCAACGAATAATTAGATTAAGAGTTGATTACAATTATGATCACGAATTAATTGTTTAAAAACAAAAATTTTATTAATTTTATTTATTTTGATGGTTAATTAATTATTATTGATGATTAATTAATCATAATTGCATGGTTCAATTAATTATCAGTTTATTTACTCCAAAAGATTGTAAAAATAATCATTTATTTACAAAGTTTGAATCCTAACCTAAAAACTCAAACACGTGCGCCGAGCACGTGGTTAGTGTCTATAAATACAGGCGACGGCCACAGAGCGGCTCAGTTGCGCACGAGCCGTCGGACAGAACACATCTCTGTGAGTCATATTTATACTGTATATATATATTTTTTTTTGTTTTTTTTTTTTTTAATATTTATTTTGTCGGTAATAATGCTGCGCAGTGTGTGTGTCCAATGTTAAAGTTTACGAGCAAAATTTATCAATTAAAAAAATTGAAAAAACAATGCTGTGTTTACTTAGAAGAGCTGGAAGAGGAGGAACCTTTGCTATCCTTGTCTTTCTGTTCCTTATCGTCTTTCTCATCCTTATCCTTTTTGATGGTGGACATAGCATTACGAATAGCCTCGCTCTGAGGATCAACTCCCGGGAGATTTTCCAGCACACTTTGAAGAAATATGCTGGATCATTCATTACTTCAGCATACTCCTCTGACACATCCATGCTCTCTTCAGAGGCTGGAGCTTCCTGTTGCATACTCGTCTGCATGGCAAGAGCAATCTGTTCTTCCTCAGACAGCTCCATAGCTTCATGGCCCAGTGACATAGCCAGACCCCGCTCCATGCCAGTGTTCTGAGGTTCTGCAGTCTTGCCTGCCTCACCTCCTTCAGTAGTAGTCTGTTGACGGCGAGACTCCTCCTCCTGGCGCTGTCTCTGCTCCTCCATAGATACACGTAGAGCAAGTGCAAGCTCGGGGTCCTCATTTGGATCAACCCCAAATTCGAATTGCGACAAACCTGACCCAGATGGGCCTGCTCCATCACCACCAATCAATGGGCTGGAAATCAAAGCTTCAGAGAGTACAACACAGCCGCCAGCGGGAACAGATACTAAGTGGCTGCCACCAGTGTTGCTGTCTTTGCCATTCAAAGTGTTAACAAATGTTGTCAGGAGAGGATTATTCTCTGCGTCCTCGCCAAACGACACCACATCACAATTTACCTTCTCCTTCTTCAGCCTCTTAGCAAGTTTGACTAATTCTTTTTCATCAAGTTCCACTGGAGAGCCAACGAACACAACAATGCGCATCTTGTGGTTCTTGCCCTGACGATGCTTCAGCGCCAAGTGAGCGATTCTGATACCAGTCAGAAGATTGATATTACCGTTAGGCTGAATACGATGTAACTTGGACATTATGCGTCCAACATCGCTGGTTAACGTGGCCTACACTTCTACATTGGCTAGCGTCAATAAACCAACATAATTTTCAGGATTTGACCGTGTTTTAGAATGACATACCAGGTTTACGGCATCTTGCTGTGCTTGCAGTCTTGTTGGTAGGAAATCTCCATTTCTCATATAATCACTGTTATCTACACAAATCATAGTACTTTCTAAGACCATTTTGCTAGATTTTTCAGCGACTTTTTACGAAATAAACATAATGCGAACACCTCACAAAGAATGAAATCTGCTGTATAATCATAGACTGCAAATACTGTCGTCGTTATACTGATTGTTACGTCACTAAATAAAAGTTATTCGAAGTGTATTTTTTTAAATATATTAAAAAAAAATATATAGATAAAATATAGATTCTAAACATTTCTTTTTTAAATAAATATTTTTTAAAAAAATAATATTATTTGTAAGTTCTTTTGAAAAAAATTTAATTATATTAAAAGAATGAAGAATGTGGAGTATAAAAAAGTATTTTTTTTAAGAGAATAAGATAAAGTTTTATTTATTTTTACGAGGTAATCTCTGAAAATACTGGACCGATTACAAAAAATCGTCCACTGATAGAATGCTACAGTATTGCGATAGATTGTTTTATTTTATTTTAGTAGACTTTCACGAGAAGAAAGTCGCGAGGAAAAGCTAGAAATTTAAAAAAATATAGTAAAAACCCACCATAAATACAAGATCCAGTATTGTATCCTCGTCAAAAAGGGGGTAATTATTCTAGTGATTCCCAACACGAATTTATAATAAAATACTCGTATTAAAAAAAAATGTGCATGTCTTTCGATCCTAAACTTGCCATCTTCGAATACAACCCGCACGCACAATACTAACTGTCGCACAATACTGCCTACCGCATACGCAACGGGGCGATTCTGTACTTTAAATTAGGTGTATTCTGAAATACTGTGAAACATAAATAACTAAAAACAAGTTTAATTATTGAGTAGACGTCATAATTTGATTTGATTGTTTATGTCTTTTGTGATAACCTCCTGAAAGACGAGAATACAATACTACACCTTGTATATTCGGATTTATCGAAGTCTAAGTTGAACTATGGACGTCATAACAAAAAAATGATGAAAAGATGCTATCGGAAGAGTATTACCACTTCACCTCTCTGACCATGAAACGGCTCAAATGCTAAGCTTCCCTCTAAAGCTTCAGACATCAAAAGCAGCAATATATTATATCTATAAGAGAGATTACAATCTGCATAATACACGAAAGTTTAGAGAATGCTTACAAAACTTATCGTGGGCAAACATATACATGGAGAACGATGCAAATAGGGCATTCGACTGCTTCCATGAATTGATATGTCTGTTTCACAATCTCTGCTTCCCAAAGGTAAGGGTTAAAATAGACTTAAACAAAAAAACTAAACAATCGTGGATAAGTAGAGGTCTTAAACAGAGTTGTAAAACCAAGCGTGGTCTACGATACCAATATTATAAAAATAAAAATCAAACTAACAAGACCAAATATAACACATACTCTAACCTGCTTCAAAAATGTATCTACAGTGCCAAGCGTAATGCTAATATAAAGTATATTGACAATAATGACAATAAGTGTAAGGCCACATGGGCTGTTATAAAAAACGAATTACACAATAAGAACCCCAAAGATAATATTGAATACATTAAAACTAATAACACTGTCCTTACAAAACCAGAAGTAATAGCTTCCGCCTTTAATAGTCTCTATGTAAATAGTAACCTAACGCAAAACTGTAACACCAAATGCTTTAATAAAAATCTAATTGCTAATTCAATGTACCTCACGCCAATGTCCGAAAGTGAGGTAAGACAAAATATATTATCGTTAAACAATACTACTTCTGAGGGTTACGATGAGCTCAGCACCAAAATAATTAAGATATGTGTTAATGAAATAAGCGGGGTATTGACATATCTTATCAACCAATCCTTTTCACAGGGTGTGTTTCCTAATGCCTTAAAAATATCCCTTGTGAAGCCGATTTTCAAAAAAGGTGACAAAAGTAATATGGACAATTATCGTCCCATAACATTAATACCTATCCTTTCAAAAGTATATGAAAAATGCATGTACCAAAGATTAATTAGTTACTGTGAAAAATTCAATATTTTGAATAAGCAACAATTTGGTTTTCAAAAACGAAAATCAACTACCTTAGCCATTTTTACTCTTTTAAAAACAGTATTGGCGAGTATTAATAATAATCACCTAACAACAGGCTTATTTTTTGATTTGACAAAGGCGTTTGACCTAGTTTCACATGATATATTGTTGAAAAAGCTAGAGTCCGTCGGAATTAGAGGATTGTCACTTCAGTGGCTATCATCGTACTTAACTGATAGACAACAGAGTGTAGTTATCTCCAAGCCTAATGAAAAGGGGGATATGACATTCTACTCATCTGAATATAAAAATGTAAAATGTGGCGTACCCCAAGGTAGTATATTGGGCCCTATTCTATTTATTATTTACATAAATGACATAGTTGACATAACCAATCATAATTGGATCCTTTTTGCTGATGACATATCTATTATTATTACTAGTGACAAAAAATTTAAAACCATTACTGATCATGAAACGGAGATAAATAAAACAATTGACAATTTAATTAGCTATTTAAATAATAATAATTTATCTATTAATCTCAATAAATCCGTATATATTCAATTCAATCAATCTTATAATCAAAAATTTAATTTTAAAATGAATGTACCCAAACTTACCCAAGTGACACAAACTAAGTTCTTAGGAGTAATTGTAGACCAACATTTAGATTGGAAAGCTCAGGTCGACCATGTGTGTAATAAAATTAATAAATTCGCGTACGCCCTTAGGCAAATTAAGAAGGTCACTAGCATAAAAACGGCTGTGATGTCTTATCAGGCATATGTTGAGTCCTCTTTACGGTATGGTCTAATTTTTTGGGGAAATAGTACCGACCAAGGTAGAGCGTTTGTTGCCCAAAAAAAGTGTATACGAGCTATTTATGGGATCCCATCGGATGAATCATGTCAACCCATCTTTAAAAAACTTGGTCTGCTACCATTGCCTTCATTGTATCTGTATGAAGTGTCTATGTTTGTACGAAAACATATAGAGCTATTTAAAACAGTTGAAGAAGTAAGCTCACGCAGTCGGCGTGATCAGCACCAGCACAGACTTGTACTGGAAGTGATTCCTAGGATGGTGAAATACAATAAGAGCTGTCCAGCTATGTGTATTTGTGTATTCAATAAACTACCAAATATCTTGAAAACTTTGAATTGTAGACTGTTTAAGATTAAATTGTATAATTTGTTGACGCAATATAATTTCTATAGTATTAAGCAATTTTTGGAACATAGACCTTAGTTTTTCCTATTTGTAAATTTTATAGCGTTTGACTAAACACTTACAAGTTTGCATGCTTTAATTCTAAGCAAAACATGCTGGACCTTATATTTATTTTAACAACTTTGTATACCGTGTTTTTCGCAAATAAATATATTATTATTATTATTATTATTAAAATAAATAATTTAAGAAAACGTTCTCACTGTTTAAAGTACGGAGACACTTCAAAGTATCTTGAAAAGCTTCATCGCTTTTGGTTTGTACTTTTCTTTGAAGTAAGCCTTAATTTCGCTTTTTCCTTTGTGGGACACCGACCGTAAAGAATATTTTAGCGTTCTTTTACATGCCTTTGAAAAAAGAAACAAAGATTTTATTTATTTTTCACAAACATCATTAGAGAGACAACATCCATAGCTAAACATAGACCTCCCATAAACATGTCCACTGGCAAGTATTCTTGCACAAATTCATGTCTGCAAGTTTTGTATCTAACTTATGCTGTGCATGTAAACCTTCACGAAGGTTACTTGCTGCAAGTTTAACTTGTAACATGAAACTTGCAGAAGTTTACTTGCACAATATTACTTGCAAGTGAACATTGTCAAAAAGAGCAAAAATATGTATTCACTTAGCAAAATTGAAAGCTGAGTTTCTTGTAGTGTCAGTATAAATGCGCAACAGTGGCTCAAAAGGCTGCCCAGCTTAAATAGAACTGGACTGGTCATGTTTGCCGCATGTAAAACGATCTATGGGCCCTTAGAGCATAAGATTGGTCTTTCCGAAACGGCGAGACGGAAACGGGGCAGATCAATCGCGGATCCACCGTATTTTAATAACAAATCCAAACTTAAGGTGTTATCACATTCTGCGATGTCCTTCCCACCGCTCTGGTTTTCTCAAATCTTCTTTACTAGTCCAGGCGGTTTTCTTATGGAATGAACTCCCTCAGAATATCAGGATGGCCACCAGTCGGTTCACTTTTAAGGTAAAAGCTCGTGACGTAAGAAGTTGGCAGACTCGTCCCACAATTAATTTGTCGTACTTCATCACATGTATGTATTTATTTTTATATTTTAATATCGAAAATTTTCTGTATCTGTGCACCTACTACGTTTTGTCTCTGCATCACCCTTTTTTTTGTAAAAATCATCAAATGACTCCTTCCTCCCTGGGTGGGGTGGAAGGGACTGTCAGACTTTTACTGACTAAAAAGCCACCGTTCCGGGGCCACGGTATCCTGTCAAGACGTCCCGCAACCCCGGCAGGCGTTGGCCCCGTTGGGGGCCCCGTCCCTGTGCTGACAGCTCTTGAGGCGCGCGCGAACAGAACGCGCCGTCGACCCGGGCTTGGTCCTTGATCGGACGGCGAGCTACCCATTACTCGCCGTCCGCAAGCCCGCGCCTACGGTGGCCGGATGTCGCCTCGCGACGTCCGACGCCTTGGGCGTCTCCCGCGGCGGCTGGGGCGTGAGGTGGTTCTCTCCCTCACGCGGCCCGCCTCCTCCTTCGCTAGCATTACTGCTTCGCAGAAGGAGGTGACTGCATCCCATTCCCTCTCGCCCCGGAGCATGGCCTGAACCAGGTCCGGACGCGAGAGGTCGCCGCCGCCTATCGCCTCCGTGAGGACACGGCGGTGATCTGCCCAAGCGGGGCCCTCCTGCACCGTATGCTCCACCGTGTCCTCCGGGCGATCCACACAGTGGTGACACCCGGGCGTTTCCTCCCGCCCTATCCGACACAGGAACCTCCCGAAACTACCGTGTCCGGTGAGGACCTGCGTCAGGCGGTAGGTGAGGACGCCGTAGCGCCTCTCCAGCCACTCCTCAAAGAGGGGTCTTACCGCCGCGATTGCGGCATGCCCGAACTTGGGTTGCGACAGTCGCATCTCCCATTCCGCCATGAGATCGCACCGGAGCTCGCCCCGCAGTGCCACGATTTGCCGCGGCAGCAGGGTTTCACCCCGGCGCTGCGCGTCCACACGCCACTCGTAGACGCGCTGGAGGACTGTTGCCTCCAGATCCCACGGCGGCAATCCGGCAAGGAGGCTTGCCGCTTCGCCGGAGACCGTACGGTATCCCCGGATTATCCGGATGGCCATGACCCTCTGGCATGCCACCAACTTGGCTGGTGGCCGCCGCCTGATGGTAGGGGCCCACACAGGGGCCCCGTAGAGGGCCATGGACCGCACGACTCCGGCGTAAAGCCGCCGGCAGGAGGCGCCTGGTCCCCCGAGGTTGGGCAGGAGCCGCCAAAAAGCGGCATTGGCGATGTCGAGAGACACCGCCAAGACGACCCTGCCCCGGGATACTGCTTCCCCCGTCGTGAGGGCCCTCACGCGCATGATAGCGTCCACCGTGGAGCGCCCCCTGCGGAAGCCGAACTGGCTTTCCGCAAGGTCCGGCCCTGATCTCCCCAGGTGCCCGACGAGGCGGTTTGCAATTACTCTTTCAAAGAGCTTGCCCATCTCGTCGAGCAACACGATGGGCCGGTATGCGGACGGTGAGTCCGCAGGGCGCCCCGGCTTCTTGATGAGGACCAGTTTCCCCGTCTTCCAACGAAGCGGAAACCGGCCCCTCTCCAAACATGCGCTTAAGAGCCCCCCCAGTCGAGGACCGAGAGCCCCCGAGGCCAGGACCCAGGCTTTCCCAGGTAAGCCGTCGGGTCCCGGGGCGGTATTCTTGGCCTTCAGCCGTTGTACCGCCACTCTCAGATCTACCTCGGCCACCTCCGGAGCATTGTAGTCGCCGTCGTCGCCGTGGTCCGCGTCTTCGTCTGACACCGCCAGGGGCGGAGCCATGGGCGGGGGGGTATGTTCCCCCCGAGAAGGGAACAGGGCGCTCACGACGCCCTCCACGAGTTGGGGCCGGAGACTCTGCGTCAACGGGGGGGCCCAGGGGCGGAACTTTTCCCGCACCCATTTGTACGGGCGCCCCCATGGGTCACTGTCCAGAGACTCCAGCATCTCCCTGCGGGATAGATCTCTAGCCCGCAGCATCCCATCTCGGAGGGCGGTCTTCGCCGCCCTGTACCCCTCGTACAGCTCCGCCTCAATGGCTGCCGCATTCGGAGGTCGGATGCGGCACCGGCGGTGCCTGGCGTACAGGCGTCGCGCGTCAACGCACGCCTCGCGTAGCGCCGTTATCTCGCGCGACCACCAGTACACCTGACGCCGGGCGCTTCCTGGCCGGGCCCGGGGCATTGCCATGTCGCAGATCACAGACATGGCCTCCTGGAACCACTCCGCCTCGTCGTTGACGTCGGCAGGCCTGTCTGGTGATGACACCCAGGCCTGCACGATCGAGGCTTCCAGGAAGAGCTCCCGGTCCAGCTGCTTCAGCGCCCATCGCGGACCACTCGGGGTCTGTCGGACCGGCGCATCTGGGGTCTGGGCGGAGACGTCGAACCGGATGTACCGGTGGTCGGAATACGTCTCCACCCCCTCCTCTACGCGCCAGTCAACGACACGCGGCGACAGAGCGGGGCTGGCGAACGAGATGTCCACCACCGACTCGCCCCGCATCCGCACACACGTGGGGACAGAACCCCGGTTCAGGATGACCAGGCCTGTCTCCAGAGCCCAGTGCTCCACCATTCCGCCCCGCGCGTGGTCCGTGTTCCGGGAACCCCAAGCCACGTTCTTGGAGAAGGATTCGGGGAGGAGTAAACACCTACCACGGCGATCTCCCCGAACCGTGCTGCCACACAACCCCGTCCTCTCTTGACGCTCTCGAGAGACGGGGTACCGGCAGCGGCCGACGCAATTATGACCACCGAGCCGTCGAGGTCCGTCACCCAGTCATCCCTGGGTGGGACAAAGTACGGCTCGGCGACCACCGCGATGTTGATCAGCCACTGCGCCATGCTCTGTACCAAGAGATCCTGAGCGGCGGCGCAGTGGTTGATATTCGCCTGGAGGAGGCGCAATGGAGCCGTGATTAGGGGTCCCCTGCATCCCCCTCCAGGACCCTCTTCGAGGACGGAGCCGCACCGGCGGCGGCGACGGTGGGGGCTACGGCGGCAGCGGCAGCGGCAGCGGCAGCGGAGGGTTTACCCCTGCCCCTGGCCTTGGCGGGAGGGGCGCAGGCCTTTCCCCCTGCCCGGTGATCGGCCGGCTTGCCAGCAGCCGCACATGCGAAGCAGTGCGGCGCAGCGTTGCACGAGGCGGCCATGTGACCGGGCTGACCGCAGCGGAAGCACTTGTCGCTGCGGTCCACCTCCGAGGTGCAGGCGCATGCCGTGTGGTTGCCCACTAGGCAGCGGAAGCACCTCAGGGGTCTGGGCTCGAGCAGTTTGACCTGCGCCGAAACCCAGCCCACCAGGAGCCTTCGACCCTCCGCTATCCTTTTGGCCGCCGACACGGGGCAACTAACCATGGCGGTTCGGAGCCCCGCGAAGTCAGGGCGGATGGCGCCGACCTTGACTTGGTCGGCAGCGCACTCTCCAGTCCTGACGAAGGCGGCCCTCAGGTCCTCCTCCGCTACGGAGTCGTCCAGGCCCATTATGCGCACGTCGGCGCACTTGATGGGCCTGGACACTCGGGCCTCCTCTGCATCTAGGGACGCCCTGAGCTTTTCGGCCAGAGCGTCCGCGGTAGGGCCGCTGTTCGCCCCTGGAACCTCCAGCATCCGGGCGCCCGTCGCGGTGACCTTAAGCCGTAGGCCCCCGACGACCCCGAGCTCCTGGAGGTTCACCGCCTCCTTCGCCTTTGCGAGCACTTCGCGGTACGACACGCCCCTCTTGACCGCGTCTGGCTGTAGCGTGATGACTACAGCTGCGGTCTTCGGGGCGCGGAGTCGCGCCGCGACGCTACGCTCTTGGCGCTGCCGCCTCCTCCTCACCGATCTGGCTTCCTTGCCAGCCTTCCTCGCCTCACCAGCCACCTGCCAACCGACATTGTCTGTACGGGCCTCCGAAGACGGGGGAGGCTGGGTCGGCGGGTTACCCGCCGCAGCTCCCTTTCCCTTCTTTCGCCGGCCACCTTTTGTCGCCGGCTTGGCCGGAGCCGGAGCCGGCCTAGCGGGGGCCGGCTTTGCCGGAACTGATCCCGCTGGAACCGATGCCGCCGGAACTGGCCGTGCCGGGGTCGGTCCCGGGGCTGCCTTTGCCGTTGCCGGTTTAGCGGCGGCGGCAGCTGCGGCGTAAGAGGTCGCCGCAAGTGGGGGGCGCAGAACCCTGCTCTCCAATACCGAGAACCTCTGGTTGAAGGAGGCCAGCTCCTGCCGCACCAGTTTGAGGAGAGGACTCTCCTCTGGTGCGGGCTGGCTGGGCTTCTCGGCCCCCCCCTGTGGCGCCTCGCGACGACCGGCTCCTTGGAGCCCGGCCAGGTCCGCCTTCAGCCGGAGGTTCTCCCTCCGGACAGCCTCGATTTCGGCCTTCCAAGTGGCCGACCTCAGTCCTCAGCTCCGACACCAGGCCTGCCACCTGAGGCCCGGTAAAGGAGACCGCCGCCGCCGCCAGAATGGAGGCCGTGGCTTCGGTGATGGCCTTGTCTTTCGACGCCTTCGTCTTTTTCAGGGCCACCACCCGTATGGCCTTCTCCACGGCCTCCTCCAGTTTCACCTGCCCCTCCTGCTTCGAGGCCAGGCCGGTGTCGGACTCGCCACCAGACGCCCCGGTCGTGGGCCTCTTGCGGGCAGAGGACACCTCCCCCTCGGAGGATGTCCCCTGTCCTTTCCCTGGGCGGGGACGCTTGAGGAAGGACTTCCTCCTCTCCTCAGCTTCCGCCCGCTCGCGTCTAGAGGCCACGCTCCGGACGCTCGAGGCGTCCGATGACGAGTCGGACTCCGACTCGAGCACCATCGCGCTCCCTCTTTTTGAGCTGGCACTGTGTGCTAGCTCCTGTGGTGCCGGTAATGAGGGCGTGCTGGACGAGTCCAGCGACCCCCCACTACGGGCACGTGAGCCACCCTGGCTCGATGCGACAACTGCCGGTGAAGTTTCTTTATGTGTTTTTTTAATTTCATCCATTATGAATCCCACGAGTATATATAGTTCCAACCAACCAACCAAAAAAGTGTGGTTCGCACTAGAGACTAATTTAGCTACCCATTAGCCAAGCTAACAACTTCCTTCGCGGTGCGCCGCCGCTTGGAGGTTTGGGGTGACTTTTTATAGAGGTATTCTACCTCGCGGCCCGGGCGGTTAAGCCAAGACCCTCGACCCCCCCTCAAAAGTCAGAGAAATGACCTTGACGATCTTCGGGGCTACGAGAACAGCGGTGGCAGAAGGAGGTACGAGACTTCCTCCTGCCAGCCCGGTGGCAGGGTAAGTGCACACCGAGCCCACTCTTACTCCGCCACTGTGCCCTCTGCTAAACAGAGGGGCACGCGTTGGAGTGACCACCCGACAGAATATTTGCATGGGGGCAAAGAAACCCCTAAAAGGGGAGTTTTTGCCCGCACCCCAGGATGCACCGTCCCGGAAAACTGGCCTTCCCCCCGGACGTATTCGAAAGGGAACTCCAGTCCACGGGCACACGGGGAGGTTTTCTATCCAAGCACCCCTAACTTCATTATTACGGTACGCTGCTGCGACGTAGGCTGTGCTACGTTCACAGAGGGGCTTTTTCTTAAATGGATGGATAGCAATTGGCTTTTTTTTATGGCTTTAGAGTAACGTGATGAATATTTATCATTAAAATACATATTTTTTTGAGTTGCAATGTACTGTACGAATATCTAAATATTGTCACTTCATAATTTGCTGATGCGTATAAACTGTGTCTCATAATCATATAGGTAGGTAACTTGTCATGTCGCTTTCCGCAAGCATTTCTTTTATTTTAAAGTTTGAAATTAAATTACAAAAGCAATAGTATTCGTTATTACTTGAAGTCAAAGCCGTAATTTTTTAATTTGTCATACTATTATGTATGTAGTTCTTTTTTTTACAAAGTACATCGTATTCACGTAACCCTGTATGATCCTGCATGCCAAATAAAACAATTATTTTATAAAAGAGTACCTATGGAGTTTCTTGCCAATTCTTCTCCATACGAAACTTTTGGAAGCAGCGACTAGATTTGACTCTCTTTTTTTTTTCTTGTATAGTCAGTCGCCTACACATTAGACTATACTACCTTTTTGATGATGCCGCAGTATTTACCTTCAAGCACTGTCGTCCGTACGTAACGTTCAAAAGTAACTTTTCTACTTTGGCAGTGAAAATTTCTTGAATGAAACAACTTCATTCAATATTTACGACTAGACGTGAACCCGTGACTACCCCTACCCATCCCCAAACAGTCGTTATTGTTGACTAGAATGCGTAACGCACCCGGCGCGGTGAGTCACCCGCGGAGTTTACTGAAACATCCTGAAATTGAGACGCATTACCCCGGCCATGCCCCACCCCCCACCCTTACGGTATTATTCAGACCTACGGTGACTCATACTGTGCTCTGAAGAAAATTGGACTCGTTTATTATTAGATTATGTGACTCATCTTCAGCTAAGGCTAAGGTTTTGGCATTTTTTCATAAGCATTTTTATAGGGATTAATTGCCCATTAGAACTCAATTAATTAGATACATAGGTACTGGGTACAGATGATTTCAGACATTCAAGTAGGTATTAAAATAATTCTAAAACAGTACCTATGTTATCTCAATTCAATCAAGGCAAGGTTTATACAGAATATTTCAAATTTCAAATCTTTATTGTAATCCGTAGGTAATGTGAATCATACAGGTGGTGGTGTTAGTTAATAAATAGACACAATTATAGACCCTGTCGTATACAGCTAATTTTAAAGTATCGTTCCTATTCTCTGCTTAGCTTTCCGCTGTCAACGCGCAAGTGTATACTCGACGAAGACATTTTCCTGCCCACCCCCCAAGGCAGCGCGACAAGCGACACGCCTAAGTACATCATAAACTGAATAATCTGTGGCAGTCTCTTCGTTCCTCTAAAACACTTGGGAACCTTGGTTAAGTGCGTAATAATAAATCGCTAAAATTATCCACCTCTTTCTGCTACAATACCTAATAGTAAAATGTGGTTTTAATTTTGGCGGGAATTAATACACCATCCACCGAATATTCTGCTGTCAGTGGCGGTGTGAATAGTATGACCGATATCGCTTTCTCGCTCGCACTCACGAAATAAAGTTTATAATTCACCATACGCATGCGCCATGTCCGCATACGTCACACGGCCGCCATGTGACAGTTCGCGGCCAATCGCCGGCAGTCGATGCTTGTGTGATGTCGGGTCCTCACGCACACAAATAAGATTTATCATTAGAGTTTTTGACGTTCACTAGCCGGAGTAGTGTTACTTCGCTACGATACGTTCGTTACCTGACTATTTTTACTTAATTAATTAACCGTAGTTATCAAAATTAGTGCCGCGCGTTAACAATACAGTGTTAAAAGTTCGCGACATAATCTGTGACAATTCTTGGAAGTGCTTAGCGTCGAGACGAGAGACCTTGATAACTAGTTCCTTGGCCGAGCGAGAGCGAAGAAACAGTTCACAGTTATTATTATAGGATCATTCATGCTGGAGGTACGTCTATAGTTTACAATTTGTGAAGTACATCGTGTGTGTTTGCGAATCAGTTGATCGGTATAAGTTAAAAAGTGAGGTTTAGTGCGTTTAAAGTTCATGAAAGTACACTCTGAAAGTGGGAAGTGTTATGTTTTAAAACGAAACGAGTTATGACGAAGTTAATATAAATGTGCGTTTTGATATTGTCGCGTGCGGAAGGACCGCTGTGAGGTGTCCGCGGCCCGCGGCCTATTCGTACCGTGCCATGGACATCGGCGGAGGTAAACTGTACGACATGCATGTATATGCCATACATTTTTGTTTCTGGCGATCCGTCATTGCACTTAGTTGTTTGCACTTTTAAATATCGTAAGTTAAAAGCAAAGGAAACGGATCATTCAATCTTGTCTGGTCAATTTTGGGTGCATTAGCCAGTACTTGTGTAGCTTCTCAATGTTCTAGTTAGCTGGGTGGTTGAGTGTAATGTTCTATTTATATCCTAAAAGCTGGCCGCACACTGTGGAAATATATAAAATCTGCTTTCGATGTACGTTTAGTTATTCGATGTTATAGTTTCAATTTTATTCATTCATTAAACACATTTTTAATCTTCTTTGCCTCTTCGCACTGCCTTTAAATCTCTTGTCTATATATTTTTTTTCTTATCCTTCTATTTTTAGCTCATAATTCGTTGACTCGCACGAACTTAAAAGATATAGTTATTAACTGTTTACATATTTATTTACATTTCTATTATCTGTGGTCATAATCTCAGAAGCAGACATAGACACTAAATACCCACTTTATCAGAAATAATTTATGGATGTTTTCTTTTTTATTATACAAAAATCAAATTAAATACGTACTTAATAAAAATTAAATTAAATAATTTGTCGAAGCAAATAACAAAAAATATACTTTGTTTTTTAAAATAAATGTCAAAATTTGACAGGTTTTTGTTTTGTCAGATCCTTAAGCTTTCAAACTGTGTTCAAAATCTTAAAAATAGAATTCCCTATTTTATGACTACCTTCCTTTCAAGTCGACAACTTTTATATTTCAATTGCATGGCTATTGGCTTGAAACCACTTGTTAATTATTATAATTCATTGATAAAAGTACCTAGATAATTATTGTGGTAAATAAGCGTGTAAGATTAGTAAATCATTTACAACTTAGTGCCAAAGGACAACTGAAAGAAACTAAAACAATAAAAAATCACAGTTTTGGGGTAAGGAGATATTATATTACTTATACTTTGATCTGAATACTGAAATTACTTAAAAAACCATTTAATAATGATTTAGCATAGACTTTACAGAAATTCTGGTAAAGCAATAACCATATTTTGAGAGTTCAAAGAACTCAACATTCTGAATATCAAAACTTTGTGTTGTTACATTATCCTTATGAATTTGTTAGAAGAACCTTAGGCATTTTAAATGACTGTAGGAAAAAGGAGGTACCTACTTATTACTCAGTAATCTGTTAAGCCCCTACATACTTTGAACTTGGCTTAGTTTTCAAGTTTGGTAACCATGAATGTAGGGAAACTTTGGCTCAAAATAGAAAAACTTTATTACTCAAGTCCCACGTAATGAGACACAATTGATTTTCTATTTCACTGACTAACCAGTAATTCAGCTGGGGCTTGATCGGTTAAACATCTCATTCCGTGTAAAATTACAGAAATAGTAATTTGAACTAAAAAAATGTAACTGACGAAAAAAGAGAGTAGTAATGGGTACACCTCTACCTTACTCTTCAGGGATTGCAGATTGTAATGTGATGTTATGTTATGTAAAAAAGATGTCTTGTAGAAGAAGGTTTACTGTCATTCAAGAAGCGGGAAGTTCTTGCCGAAAGTTTTTTCAGGTTTGAGCTGAGGTTTTTCCTTAAGCAACCCCCATTGACCTAGTATATTAGAAACAACCTATCTGGTGAAGAAACTTTATGGCCAAGAATATGATTCACATAAGTAAGGTAGTTATTGATTTACAAATGTTGTGATGCGTAAAAATGTAAGAGCAATATATATTTTTACACTTAGTCGCATGACCTCATTTATCAAACATGACGTACCCACATTGCATTTCATGCATAATTTTTCAATACAATGTTCCATGTTGTAGGAATGTAGTGACATTAAGCCTGTCCATCAACGTCGTTTGTAATGGATTCTGCTTTTCCTTTTTATTCTAGAGCAACATAAAATGGCTACCCCTTTAAATATAATCGTCGTCGAATATAAAAGTCGTTTCCGATGCTATTTACAATCTTTATTTGTTTAATAGAGAGAACCGTAAACGCTAAAATGACAAATAAAGTTAACTTTGTGTGGCATGTAATTTTTTACTTTCTGGGGGCCAACCACAAGCTCTTAAAACAATATTATTCTAATATTACTTTGCCTTCCACACTGTTGCATTTTCAACGCTCGGATCAGCGCAGATAGTTGAAAATGCAACAACAAAAATTACAAAGTAATATTAAAATAATATTGTTACAAGAGATGGCGGTAGGCGCCCTGTTCCTTATTATTCTTGGTATTTATTTGTTTTCAAATAATAAGTAAGCAGTTAGACCATAATTTATTACAAGTTCCTTGAATCTAAAGCCTGTACCTTTTACAAAACATTTACATGGTAATAAGGTACCTCAAGTTTATTATATGAAATCACAGTGTGGGTGTACAGTATGGGCATTTCACTTATTCTTCAAGTTCTTGACGGTTGTAGAAAGAAAGTAAAGTAAAGTTTATTTGGGCCAGTGTGTAGAAAACAGCAGTAAAAAATCCGAAATGCATCCATGTTATGTAGCAGCACTTGAACTTAATTGAATGAATAATTAATTTAAAATGTAGCATGAAAACATTTTGAATGGAAAGTAGGTGCTTCTAATTAGCGGAAAATATAATTATATTCAAATAAAACTTAATAATGTATTATTTTAATAATAAAGGTTATCTGTTGATAACCTGAATTTTAAAATTTGGTTTTCATTTAATGTGATAACTCAACAAATAAATATAAACTGGTAACCAGGAAATTGAAGTAAACTGGAAGGATATACAAAGAAAGCCTAGACACAGGCCATGAAAACACAAACCAATCAGAGTTTAGAACTATTTCGGTTTGTCCTATTTTTTGTTTTGATAACCAGGATTGTGTGGGTGACCTGTTATCTCTAATGTATGTATTGGATATTTGATGTAACTATTTGGTGGGAGAAGCAATGGCAGTCATTGTCCAGCTACCAAGCCGTGAATACAGTGCCAGCCAGAAAAATACAGTTATAAAGTGTCAACGAAAGACTAGCGGGACAAACTTATCCGGGATGTATTTGAACGATTTTGAAGAGATGATAAGAAAAATCATACTTTATTTGGGTATGTTTTTGTTACATTAGCGTCTTATTACTCTAATCATTGGACAAAAAATTAAACTGTCATTAATTGTATACTAAGCTAAATTATTAAATAGGTAGCTAAAATATTTACGTACTGGATTTATAAAAAAAAAACAATCAGAAAATAAAAAGAAACCATAAAACTAAATGGCATCAAAAAAATTTGCCCATAAGACTAGCACTTTTTGGTGCTATGCTCTTTTAACTTTTATGCTGAGAAAATAAAAGGTGTAATATTACTCAATAATTACTTTTTTTTGTTTTTTTTTTCTATTTGTGTGTGGCAATGGCCACACACTTGGACTTTATCCTTTAACATAAGTGTGTTTTAAAACACATTAACTTACATACACAAACAGCAAAATGCATAACTACGTACTTAATATTTATAATCAAAACATTTATTATTCATGCCATGCCATGTCAGTCTGTGTAAATTAACACTTGATAATTTTAATTTATTTCATTTTGGAAAATTACGACTAGCATAAAGAGTAGGTACTTGTGAAAAACACAAAATTGAAGGCCAAGGCCAAGTTTCCACAGATAAAAAAACATTATTATTTTGATTATTTTTTTTTTAATTATAAGCATTAGAAAAAATTATATAAAAATCTTATTGTTCGTTTTTCTGAATAATCGTTTTTCTTTTTTCAATTTTTATTTAAAAATAAATGCTAAGTTGACAAGGCATTAATAAATCAAGTACCTATAGTAAAACATTTGCATTGTTATGGAGTGTGATTAATATATGTTTATTGCCATAATAAATTACTTGCCATTAGTTAGAAACATTGTGTTATGTAATACTATTTTTCAATGTAAATTGTTGATTTTTAATAATAGAACATGATTCAGTTAGATATTGACCACAAGTACTTATCATTTTACTTAAATTCCTGAATCTTTTATCTTCTATACCATTCTATATCTTAGGTACCATTAAAAAAAAATGTCTCGCGTTACTAATTAAAATACCCAAGTAATTAGGTATGTAGATATTCTAAACTGAATAACTAAGTAATGAATACTAATCTGCTTTATTTATTTAATTTAAAGAGGACATGGTTTACGCAATGGCTCCGTATTGTCTACTGCGCGGCGCGTCGTGGGTTCGATTCCCGATTGTATCAAATATTTGTATGGCTTACAGATAGTTATTTCGGGTTCAGCTGATTGTGTATGTCAATTTATGTTTGAAAAACCACTCAAGAAATTCGTAGTAAAATATTTAGCAGAATATAAATGTAGTGCCTCCCCTTACTGTTGAGTATCTAAAAATAGGGTTCAAAAATTCCTGGTAGTTAAAAAATACACATACTATTTTTTTTAATACTCTGAACATGCAAGCAAACCATTACACAGATATCTACTACATTAATTTCAGTGTCAGGGACATTTTAAGTTATGCAAAGGGCGCGACCCTAAGTTTCATACAAACCCTAGGGTGTGTTAAGTACTTACTTAACACAACCTAAGAGTACTTGTGCGTTGCTAAAAATAAATTATTTAACGAATTTTGTTTGCGGTTCATATGTGTAAGTTCTGTGAACTTGGCTGTTTATTTTACCTTTATGACAGTAACTCATACATATTTTCCTCATCTTTGTGATTAATCTCGAATTTGCAGGCTGCTTTTGGGCAGCCCCGTTAGCCACATGGTCGCAAGCGCAATAGCTGAGCGTGGGGTGTTAGGTTCGATTCCAGAGGCGGATTACCCTTAAGGCAAACTAGGCATGTGCCTAGGGGCGCAAGGGTACAAAGGGGCGCGCGGGCAGAATTGCAAAAAAAAAATATATATATTTATGACATAGCATAAAATTAATTGCGCCAGTAAGTTAGTAATTTTCAATATAGGGGCGCGAGTTATTTTCAATCTAAGGGCGCCGCCGTCGATGAGAAACTTGCCTATGGCGCTCTTTTTTTTTTTTTTTAGTTGGTATAAATATGCCTATGGCGCTTTTAACGTTTAATCCGCCTGTGTTCGATTCCCAGGTCATGCAAAACGATATTGGTTTTTCGGAAAGCTGATCTCTCCCCGGTCGTGTCAGATTTCTGTCCCACTGGACTATGACAGTGAGGAAAGATTAAGTGCATTTCTGTTTGCGCACACACTGGTGCACTATACTATCTCCTGCGTACTTGGCTACTCTACATTGAGATTGCTGTTACCAAAATTTGGTCGGAAGAATGATAATATCCGCCTTGACATGATTTCAAGTCCTTCGACTTTGAATCCATCAACGTCTAATTTTGTACATAAATTACAGGTTTATTTCTCAATGGAATGGAATATCTACAATATTGATTAGCTTTAAACTTCATTGACTATCTGTAGCGTTTGTGTACGTTATCGGATACACCGACTGTGAGTCATCTCAATGCACAGGTCAAGTCAGTATTGCCTGCAATCACATTATAGACTATAGCTTTATCCCGCGACTTCGTTCGCGTGTTTTTTTTTTTACCCGCGTTATCTTTTGTTACTGCTCTGTTCCCGTAAGTCGCAGCGTAGTGTTATAGCTTTTGCTGTTCCTCATGAATCTCGCTATCATATACAAAACGAATTTAGCCAATCCAAGTGGTAGTACCAGAGATTAGTGCGTTCAAACAAACAGACAAAAAAATTCTTCAGCTTTATTACATGAGAGATAACCATAGAGTATAGATATCCAGTCATGTGCCACCGACTCCACATAAAATGCCGTTTGGCAAGTTTATCAGGCCATCAATCCTTGTTGCATTCAACAAGGTACAGCGGGTAGGCTTAAATTATAACTCATCATTCAAACATACAGTGTATGCTCGCTTGTAAATTCAAAATTGTGAATAAAACTAATATAGAGTCATTTGTATGCAGTAGGAGCGCAGTGAGGCATCCACTGTGCATTGTAATAAGGGCTATTTTCTAGCGCAACGATTTGTTTATGTACTGCTATCTTTTATTGCCGACACTTAAGGGAACCGACTACATGTTGCTATTGTGATTTCGATCTTATTGTTTCTCTGTTCAAAATTCATTTGTTTTTGTATTGAGAAGTAGCACTTGCTAGCGGACTGCCCCGGCTTCACACGGGCGACAATTCCCAACATTACCTGTGCAATAAAAATAAAAAAAACTTCCTTAAAAACCTTGTCCGGGATATTACAGATACAACATGAAAAGAATCATCCAAATCGGTTCAGCCGTTTTCGAGTTTTGCGCTATTTGATGAGATGAGCTATTTCCCGTGACGTCGTCCGCGTAAATGTCGTTTATCGTGGATACATAGGAAGTTGCGGATTAATAAGTAGCCAGAGGTCCTTTCCTGGGCTTCAACTTACTCCTTATCAAAAAAAAAAGCGGTTCAGTGGTGTAGCCCTGAAAGCGTACAAAAAGAATAAAAAGCATGTTAAGAGAAGAATTACTTTGACTATAAATACTTTGATTGATTGGTAGAGAACGCCTAAAGCATTAAGTCCGCCTTTGTACCCTTTGTTGCATAAAGTTTAAATAAATAAATAAATATAAATTACTGCTAAAAGGGAGAATGGAATAAAGACCCACGTTTCGCCGCCCCTTGTTACGAAGGCAGGAAGACGATGATATTTTTCCGGATATAGCGTCAGTTTTTGACGCTTGTTCGGTTTAAAGAAATTTATTTCCCAAAAAGAACATACATAGTTCACTTAAATATGAGAAACTTAACGAAACAAATATCATAAGTATTAAACATAATTGTCGTTCGATCCATCGTACATACAGTGGGTAGTCCACTATTATTGTTGGTTGGCCAAATACAACTTTAACTTCTTTTTAAAAATGTTCATTGATGAAGAGTCTCTTATTTCTTTAGGTAACTTATTATAAAGCTGCGCTCCCTCAAACTGAATAGTCCTCCTTCCGTACAGTGTTCTAACTGGAGGTAGTTCTATACTATCCCTATTCCTAGCGTTGAAGTGGTAGGTTTTGCGTTTGAGTGTGGTTTGTGAGTGTATTTTGTTTGTAAGAATTTTCTTTATTAGTATGCATGTGTGGTATGTATATAATGATTTTAGGTTAAATAGTTTAGTTTTGGTGTAAAGTTCTTTCGTAGGTGTTAAGTAATTGTTATCAATTTTTTCTCTTATCTAAACTATTGCAATGTTTTTCGTAGCGAAATATCAAATAATTGGAGCTTTTATTTCTAGGTGATTCACGTTTTCCTGTTTCCTTTATCCGTGGCCCGGATAGCCAAGTCATAGCCTTTGAACTTCCTTTACAAAAATATTAGGTAGTTTTATTTTCCTCATTTCATAATCCGGTATCTGTGTCCGCTATCGCGTTGCAGTATCTGTTACCTAATACTTACCTATAGGCATAGTGTTGTTATCATACCAATGCTTTACATTTCCATTCGAGCTGGTCACTCTGGGGTTGGGGGATGGCAATGATTTTGTTAATTGTCCGAATCCACTGCCTCGTTGGTCTAGTGGTTCCAAGCGCGACTGCTGTGCATGAGGTCTTGGGTTCGATTCCCAGGTCGGGCAAAGTGTTATTGGGTTTTTCCAACAGGAATTTCTCAGTAGCAGCCTCGGAGTCTGGATTTGTGCCCGGTTGATGGCAATAGGCTCGCCCCCTATTACATGGGACTAAAAACATAACTCTCGAAATGTGGGTGTACTAATGGGTACACATCTGCCTAACCCTTCGGGGATTACAGGCGTGATTTTATGTCCGAATCCAATTGTTTTTGCGGAAAGCTATCTTGGAACTTTTATATGTCTAAAGCAGGAGGTACTATTTTTTTTGCTCCATTGCTAAAGAACCTTCAAGATAACCAGATAGCTCTGACCAGAGGACTCTATACTTAATTATTTTTTACATTTCGTTAGAAATTCTTGAAATTTCAAAATTTATTGATCAAATATGTAGGCCGGTTTAATAGTAAATTAGTTCAAGAAGCTGTTAGATAACCCCGGAATAAATTAACATAACACAATGCTTTAATCACACGGCTTTGTTTGTCAAGTACGTATTCAATTTAATTGGTTTTTAAATGCATAATAAAACTCATTTACCCTTATAAGTTGACAACCGCAATCCATATTAAATTAGCAACCATAATCAGCCCATAGAGAATGCTTATTTACACAAAGCTATTGTAGTCTACAACAGATTAAATAAACAATTGATCTGGTTTAGACAGCTTTCCTCCCCACGCATTCATCAAGACTCGAAGACATAGTTGTGGCTGGCTTCCAATAGTTCCCAGATTCTTCAAACCAGTATTATAACTAGAGCATATTGGTATTCTTTGTTAACACCGGCTGTAAAGGTGCCAACAGGCTCGCATGTCATCTTCATTTCTACACTAGTCTTTCTTCGAAAAAAAAAAAACTCGTCGCTATATTTCAATTCCGGTCACAGCGTCTCAATGGAGACTAGCCAAGTAGTCAGGAGTTATTATAGTGCACAAGTGTGTGCGCAAACACAGGCGCACTCCCTCTTCCCTCACTCTCCTAGTCCGATCGGACGGCAATCCGGCTCGAGAGATCACATGCAGGGCTAGCGGCTTTTCGAAGCACGGGGGTGGTAGGACCAACGGCTTTTTGAAGCCTCCTGCTTCACAGGTGTCACACCACCAACTTCCAAACTGGGACCGGTTATTGAGAAATTCGCCTTTTTTTCGTTTTTGTTTTGAAGAAAATGAAGCCAGTGTAAATAAAACCAAATTATCAAAGTCCCAGGTTTCATTCACCTAATACCTGTTTGCCTAATATTTGTACTAGCTTCGTGTCTGAAATGAAACTAAAATGAAAATAATAAAAAAGAATTCAAATGCAAGTTGATTCTTTGTCATTGTCTGATTAATACTCTAGGGCCTAGGTAGTAGACAAAATAAGATTGGGGACCCCTGTTCCCAATCTTGTTTTGTTTACTGCCCACTTTGAGAATAAATTATTTTCTAGCGCCCTAATTTTTTCACCTACTTAAAAACCACCTAGAAAATGAAATTACAAGTCGCTCCCCAAGCCTCTACACAACGCCCCGATTTTTTTTCTGGGTCTCTTACCGCCCTTTAGGCTATCGCCCCCTTTGGGAAAGACTGCCCTAGAGTTATGTTTTTTTTGTTATTTGATATCCCATAATATCAAATAGAACAAATTATAAAGACACATCAACTTGAACTTGGCTAAGAGACCTTTACATATTTCTATAAATAGCGGAATTTTATTTTTATTCGTCAATTTATTATAATATCAAGCCGACTTGTGTTGCAACCGGTTTTGTTCAACACCTAGATGAATAGTCTGCAGTCGGCAGAGTGGCACGTTTTGTGGATTATACCTAGCAGAATGGGACGTTTTATGGGTTTTTTTTTATTTACTGTTTGCGGAGTTTGATACTAATTTGACTGACTAATGTGTTTGACTGCATCGTTAGTCCCGTGGTCGCAAGTGCGACTGTTGAGCGTGGAGTACTAGTTTCGATTCGAGTATTAGGTTTTTTCCATTACGATTTTTTCATAAACAGCGCGGTGTTTGCAAATTCGTATTTTTACATAGATATTATTATATTGTTTTCTTTGATTTCCTAGCCGCAATCGATTTATTTATGTTTGAAGCCCTTTCGTCTCTTGATAAGATTGATTGTCAAACTTTCAGGCTTCTGACGACTAGTAACGAACGCAATGAATAAGGTATCTTTAATTCGATCTTTGCCTGTATAACCTGGGTCTGTGATACATATTCTTATCGTGTGGGCAGTAAGGTCTTATGACCCTACACACCCTAGTGTCAGAGTTTCGAAACCGCCTCAAGGGCCTCTGACATGGTTTGAATGGGACAGTTGTAGTCCCATTCAAACCATGTTTGGTGTTTGGTTTTCTTCACCGATGTCAGTGATGTCCAAGGTAAAATTTAGAAAGCACATATGAATTGAAAAAGACACATTGTTGCTTGCCCGGATTCGAACCCACAATATCAAGCATGAGAGGCAGGCGCCTTAACCACTAGGCCATCACGACACGTGATACATTATTAGCTTATTATTATAGCTTCAGCTGTGACTAGTTGTAACCACCCCTCCCTCCTACCATACCCGTGTAAAGTATAGTATTACAATTAAGTATCGCTGCTGTATAATCTCAGAAATTACTGAGGAAGTATTGTTGTTAACAGAAAAAGCGATAAAATTATTTAATCAGTGGTTAAGCCGCACGCCGCGAAGTAAACAAGTGGTTACTTTACTATTCCGTTAATTTGTATGTTGATGATATAATGGTTTTATTTGTTTATTTAATGAGCGATTAACAAAATAACTTTGATTTGAAAATTACAATGTAATTAAGTACTTACCAACTTCTGATAAATATTTATTTTTTTCTCTAGAATGTGTAATGATTAAGTGTAAATATTTTTAGCCAAGCCAGGAAAGGTATTATGTACCTAAGAATGGTACATAATATGTTATTCCCATTATTGACTTGAGCGTCTTTTAATTGACTGCATCGTTGGTCTAGTGGTCGCAAGCGCGACTGCTGTGCATGAGGTCTTGGGTTCGATTCCCAGGTCGGGCAAAGTGTCAGCCTCGGAGTCTGGATTTGTGCCCGGTTGATGGCAATAAGCTCGCCCCCTATTACATGGGACTAAAAACATAACTGGCGAAATGTGGGTGTACTTCTGCCTAACCCTTCGGAGATTACAGGCGTGATGTTATGTCTATGTCTTCTAATTACGGAGATATTTAAGGTCAAAGTTCCATCTTTTTATCACGTATTTCACCTATTACCGAAAGTAACAATGCGTGTTACCCAGGGGCCATCCATAAATTGCGTCACACCTTAAGGGGGAGGAAGTTCACTAAGTGTAACATTGTGTGACAAGGGGGTGGGAGGGGTCCTTAATTTCGTGACGTCAAAATTTTCTACATGTAAATTTGCAAAATATGTGACGTCACACCAGGGAAGGGGGGTCTCACAAATGTGACCAGCTGTGACAAGGACGGGGGTAGGGGCTAAAAATCATGAAATTCGTGTGACGTAATTTATGGATGACGCCTCAACAGTAATTTTTCACACCTACCGCAATAGTTTTGCTGTTACTTTTGATGGTCAGTATTCGTACTATGCTATGTGTGTTGTCTTTTCACACTTCACATGATATTTAATCATTGCTCATTATAGAGAAAAACAATTATTTCTTTTTTTAATTAAGTAGGTACTTACACACACATAGTTTAATTAAAAGCAATCTCGTTTCTATTTTTAAATCCTGGTAGGTAATTGAAGAAACCTTAACAGACTCCTTAACAGGTTGAACGTAGTTTCAATTTAATTACAGACATTCAGTACTTCGTAATCGTGGATCAATAAGGATCGGGATCTTAAATTAACGTCTTTGACGTCACCGGGAGATCTGTGACGTACATCCAGACGGGTTGGTTTGAAGCTCTCTATCTGCTGACGTCACGCCGTAGACGATCGTGGGCGTTTTGCTATCCAGTACCTTTTTCTCTTAGATATTTTTAACGAAAATAATACACCTATTTAAATTCAATGACTATCTTCTGCCCGAGACTTCGTTCGCGTGGTTTTTTTTGTTAACCTGCGTTTATTTAATTTATTTAACCTTTATGCAACAAAAGTACGAAGAAGGACTTAAAGCCTTGGGCATTCTCTGACAGTCAACCAAAGGTGGTGAAGAGATAACATGGTAGGTGCAAGTTATTGTACTAGCGTAAAACAACAAAATTAGAGATGTAATAAAAAATAATTATAACATAAATAAATAAAAGTACTTAAAGTTGAAAATGAAGTGCACAAGTACAAAATAATTAAATTATACATATAGCTACTTACTATAAAAATCGCGTTGAGATGTTTTTGGTTACTACTGCTTCGGTCTTGTGGATCATAGCGTGATGTTATATTATCTATCTCACGAATCTGGGTATCTTAGACAAAAATAAATTTTCCAATACGACTGGTTAGCGCGTATAAACAAACAAAAAAAGCTTTTCAACATAATTAGGTATATTAAGTATAGATTAGTAGTTATTTCGTATTCGTTGCCTACCTAATCTGCTGATCTATCCGTATGGTAATCTGTGATGCCAATGAGACGCTTACCATTCTGTGCTATTTGTAGAGGTCAATTGAGTTCAAAGGATTGTTGACTTCTTTCCATATAATGGCTAGGCAACCTGTCGAGCAAGAAGGCAATTTTACTGGCCACTTGGACCTTATTTTTTTTTCAATCTGTGAAAGTTTACGTAATCTGTAGTTTAATATCAATATTCATTTGAACATTTCTTTTGTTCGTATCGATATAGGTACAGTCAACAAATCAGATAGCTATGCAGGGTCGTCAGATATAGTTGAAGTTTTCTTAGAAACCGATGGATGTCTTCGATTGAAACTCAACTTAATTAATAAACTGTTTATTATCTACTTTTAATATTAAATTCCACATGAAAACAGCTTAGCAAAATAATTTCGATTTTAGTCTAATAGTCTTATCAGAGGAATCTAAAATGAAATTCTATTTAGTATTTTTTACTAGCATTTCTTAAACTTACTATTTCCCGAATGAAAAAAAAAATAGGTAATAAGTACTTCGATAATTGTTTACAAATGAAACCATAATTATCATCAAGAGTTATGTCTACATTGTATACGTAACAATGATAAGGAGCTAAAGGTCGACAGTGCATGAATTGTTACAGCCTGGCATGACTTACTAATAATTGAATTGTCTATAAAATAGAGAGATAGTGTCTTCATCCATCATCTTTGCTCTTTATCTGCCAAAACGCGATTCCTCCGCACCTACATTTTGTATGGCAATAGTAAATTTTTACGTCCCTTTTTTGCCAACTCAATCGAATAACTATCTACTAGTTATTTGTTGATTTCAAAGCTAATAAAAATCTAAATTTTCAGTTAATTAAAAATTAATCGGATCTTAAAATGAATGGTTAGTGGTGTCACTTAGGAACAATGGAATAGTATAAGTTCATGCAGCAGCAACCTGTTGCATGAACTTCATAACAATATGTTACTTACACACTGCTGTTCCAGCTGGGGAAAACGTCCGGACGTTTTTCTTAAATCCACCTTCCATCTTGTCTTGTCCATCTTCAAATATTATTGGAGTGCTCTTCACAATAGACCAATCTATGCACCAATTTGGATATGCTCTGGGGGCAATTTAGGTCAATAGTCTTCACACTGCAGGCCATTGTGTAATAAATACTGCTTCTACATTTAGGATCAATTGCTCTGAATACTGGATGTTGTGTTGAGAGATCATTACACGACTGCCCCAAAAAAAAGGAGTGTTATGTGTTCAGGGTCAATGTATGTATGTATGTATGTATGTATGTATGTGAGATTCTTTATTCCACCATAACTTGTGAACGGCTGAACCGATTTAGATGTATGGGGTATCGTTACAATCCTGGCATCGTTCCGAGTAACATAGGCTAGTTAAAAATAAAAGGAATCCTGTGTGGTCACTTTAAAAAGTAAATTAATACCAGCCTCAATTTTTTTTTTAATGAATCTGGTCGTGTCTATGTTTATCGTCTAGAATTTGATAAGTAGATTTAAAAAATATATAACACTGTAAATAAAAAACGTCACAAAAAAATCTGACGAGTAAACTAAGTACTATTTGTACTTTGTACAATTTTGGCAGTCGTGTTTTTTAATTTTTTAAATTATTTGACAAAATAATGTCTTACCATGGACCACCAACCGTTCGGCGTTAATATTAATAATTTGAAAGGTTCTATTATTAAAACATTATAAAATTATTTAAATATTAGGCTCGTAAGATGCGTTATTATTTAATAATTAAATTATGACTAGCTTCTGCCCCCGACTACGTCCGCGTAAATGGTTGGTGCCAATCTAATCTTGTTTCGCCATACAAACTTTGGAGCCTTATTTCAATCCCTTTTTGAGCTCAAGCTTTTGTTATAGTATATATTTATATTTAGTAGTAGGTATGTTGTTATGTTTCAAAAGCTTAGTGGATCATGCAGTTCTTGTTTTGCGGATTATTATCGTCGGTGTAAATGACATTTGATGAATCACTGACACTCGACAATATGTCTGTAAATGATAAATAAACGGCCGTCTCTGCGACAATCTGTCGTTCTTCTGACATTCAGATTGATTTTTCCAATAAACATGTCAGTGCGCTCAATGCATTATGAAGGAACTGGGTTATTTCTGATTTCTTGTGAATCTTCTCATTAGTGCGGTTCTTCTGAGTTTTGGGACTGTTGTTTTTACATCTGATAACTTTTGACGTTTATTGTGATCCTGTGAATCTTTTTCTTCTTTTCTTATCGATAATAAATCTTAAAATTTAAACTATTTGGGCCTAGTAAGTGGCCACGTTTACTGCCGCATCAGAGGCGTTGTTCGTCAAAAGTGCAGGTAGGGCAAATGGAATACTCTAGTATATGGGACATAGCCTTCATCACACAGTTTTATTATCCTGTGATGATCCGCAGTAATCCTCAAAAAGATAATTATTATTATTCAAATTAAAATAATTTATTTTAATTAGGCCATTAAAAGGGATTTTCGAACTTCATATATCAAGAAAAAAAGAATCTAGTTGCCCCCTTCCAAAAGGTAGTTTTTATGGAGAAGAATGGGCAAGAAACTCCATTATCTAGTCGTAGCCTCACCCAGTTTGAGAACATATCGATAGCACTATCTTAATAATGAGTAATCCAGAAATCGAAGGTTTCTCTGGGCGTAAAAACAGTTACAGCTTTTGATAATTCGAAAAGACTAGTGATGATTTGAAAAAGATAATGACTGAAATACGATGAAATCAGATTTTAATTTTGTACGTTTCAGGGGATTAAGAGATTATTTTTTTAAGGTATAATTGCGCTATCTCGTCTGCTAATTGTAATGTTGTGATTAGAAGCGATGCTCTTTACCATTATCATTGTAGTTACTATTTAATCAATTTTCTTTGTATCTGCTTCTGGTGTGGCTAAAATTAACAAATCATACTGTATGACAACGTATTTGCTTCCATAGAAATATGTAAAGCTATTCTTTTTTAAACTGAACTATTTTACTTCTTGCAGTTATTTTGGCACATACGATGTACGTTTATAATGAATGCACCAAACATCGCAGCATGTTGCATAAGGTACATATACGTACAAGCTTGCGTACGATACATTGTGCACTGCCATAGATAGTGGTAATTCTCACAAAAAAAAAGAAAATCATTTCCCTCAGTCTTTTTAAATCCTGTATATAGGTATCATACATACTATGTAACATCAACTCACGCCTGTTTCCCATGGGGGTAGTCACAAACCACAGAACGCCACCTGCTACAATCCTTACATACTCCTTTCGCCTCGTCCACGTTCATACAAGCACGCCGGTTAAGAGTATCGCGCACCTGACCTTTCTGAAAAACCTTACCAATAAGGTCAGTGCAGGGAGGGGACGCCCTAGTATATATCATGTAAATATTAAACGAAGTAGTCTGTAAATGGTTTATAATAATAAATGCTCCGACTTTAAAGGACAACAGTAACGTGTATTAAATCGGCTGACAGACCTCCTACGCATTGTTATCAAGTGCCTCGCACATTTCCAAGTGTAGCTTAGTGCGACCACACTAACCGCACGAAGTCCATTCAGCCGCGCTATCGACGCAACGTATTGGCTTCAACATACAGAGCCAACTTTGGTCCAAATCCAGAGTAATATAAATGCGAAAATAACTCTGACTGTCTTTTAAGCTTTCACGACTAAACGAAATGAAATTTGGTAATGGGTACTTTGGACCTCAAGAAAGGACTTAAGGTATTTATTTATTCCGCTATAACGGACATTTTCGCGAAAGAAGTCGCAGGCAAAAGATAGTGACTCAATATTTTACTGCAGTTTCGGATCAATACGGCCCGAAACTATAAGTAACTCAAACATTATGTTCCGGCTTATTTGGCAATGTTTTTGTACTACAATGATCAAGCACTATTTGTTCTTAGCCAATTACACCAATGAACTACTTATTAGGTTCGGAGTAATAACTTATCCTTGTTACGTTTATGAGGAAAATGTAGTACATCCTGTAAACCAGTCACAGATATTTTGCTAAGTTTTGAACTAACTCCCCAACTGATAATATCTTTAACGATATTATCATGTTGAGTGAGGTGGCACTTGAAGCCAAGGTTTAACCCTGTGTCATACAGCAGCTAAAGATTTTTAGAAGGCTACTTAGGACTTCGTTGGTCTATACAAAGCGCGGCTGTTTAGCATCTAGTATCTTGGGTTCGATTCCCAGGTCGGGCAAAGTGTTTTTGGTTTTTCCATCAAGGATTTTTTAGTAACAGCCTCGTAGTCTGCATTTGTGCCCGGTTGATGGCAATAGGCTCGCCCCCTTTTACACAGAAGTTAAACATAACTGGCAAAATATGGGTGTACTAGTAATACACTTCTGCCTAACCCTTCGGGGATTACAGGCGTGATATTATGTCTTTAAGGATAAACCGAATATCTCACTTACGGCAATGTCCTTATGACTGTCATGAGTCCAGATGAACTTGGTGATTGAATGGTCTTGGTGATGGAATACTCATACACCTGGAGGGAACGATCGCAAAATAATATCCGTTACAATCTTTAAAAAAATGTCTTTAATTTAATTATTGAGATGAGATTACAACTAGATTTTAAACGTTTTTAATTAGCAGAATTGGCCTTCAGGCAATTAAAGGTATATTATTTAAATATAGAAAACACCAACCACAAAGTTCTACTTAAACTGTTTTTTTTTCACTGCCGTATTTTCTGTTTGTGCGTGTGTTTGGTGAATCATCTTGATTGCTACTTGAACTCTTGAATCAGACTAGTCAATCGGCTTGTTTCATAGGCTGGGTGAGATACAGACATGACAGATACAGCTTTATCTGGTTCAAGTGTCTGACTAATTCTATTTCTATCTATTTTTAGTACCTACCTTTATCAAGGCCTAAATCAATTATTCATGTTCTTTTTTTGTGTGGTTCTTTGTAATAGATAGATAGATAAAACATTTATTCGGTGCACACAAAAGACACATCACAACACTGAAGTACTCAATCAGCTATGGACTAGGACAAAGTAAGGTGTGTGTCTCAAGTTGCACCAAATGGTAGTCCAGCTCTGTATGTGCCAGGCAAGTATACTTGACGCTGATATTGTACCTGTCTTTTCTTATTTTGGATCTCCCCTCACTTTCCCTCGCTCCCATATTTTGTTGTCTTAGGTCAGTTCAGCTTAGAGTCAAGTTCATCCTGCCATCTCCTAAGCTAGCCTGAAAGTCTTCCGCTGCATAGGACTCAATTATTTATTGTTTTGTCCCATAGATGTGTTGTTAAAGATCCTAGAATATTGATAGACCACAATTTGACTTTGTAATTAGGTCTAGTTCATGGTCTAGTGGAATAATAGGTACCTATTCACGTTTAAGTTTTGTATCGATATCTTAAGATCTATGCATTTGTTATGAACTTGTATTTAGCAAACGCACAATGCATTCGGTTCTTAGAATATCGACACATGTTAGTTTTATTTATTCGACTTTTTACATACCACATACAATATTTTTCCGTTGATATTTAAACCAATAAAAGGAAGTTGCCTTTAAATACCGCACTAGTTGAGAAGTTCCGATTTGCTTGGGTTTTCCTTTTGTGCCGTCATTATACGTAGTTAATACAGTTTTTTGTTTCAATGCTGAGTGAGTAAGCCAATATTTATGAATAATTAATTATTATTAAAAAAAATTAAACGCGGACTACCATTTTTTTTTTGTGGGGATTCCTCATAGAGTGCCTCCACCTCGGGGAAGGCGGAGGGGTGTGGGACTAAATCCCCACGGTGTTCCTCCAATTTCATCACCTTTGGCACGGGAGCGCTCAGAGCATTCTTCCGCAAAACCCGTACTATCCTAGCACTTTCACCTTAACGCAATCGCTTCACGCTCAACGATTCCTTTCTGTCTCGTCTCCACGATAAGCCACATAGTTACGGCATTTAGCCTTCAAAATTGGTAGCCCAAACAAACAGACAAAGTTGTAAACTTGTTTATGTAATACACAGCAGGTTCTTAACCTTCAGATTACACGTGCCGTCACGTTTTTGCGCGGCAACACTGGCCCAAATCATTTTTACTGGACAACGTTAATACTGGACTTAAAACGTTGACAATAAGTTTGTTTGTAGGGTTCCGTACGGTACGTGGGTACGTTTACATTTTTACAAACATATATATACTCACAATATAAAGGCCTACGCAGACCGGGACGGCATGGCAAGGGATTTAATTTTAGACATTCAAACGTATTGCTATAGAAATACGACATAAATTGCTATGCTTTAAAATGATGCAGCGGCATCGAAAGTGCCTCGGCATCATTTTAATGCATAGCAATTTATGTGGTATTTCCATAGCAATACGTTTGAATTTCCATTAGTAAAAAAATATAATCCCTTGTCATCCCGTCCCGGTCTTCATAGCCCATAAACAGTCAGAACAACTATCTGTAGACCTTACAAATATTTGTTTCGAGCGGGAATTGAACCCGCGACACGCAGCGCAGCAGTCAATCGCTCAGCCACTGCGCCAACTGTGTCGTCAATATGTAGGTAGTTACTAATAACAACTTTTGGGGGTGAAAAATCAAACCTTATTTACTCAGATTAAAGTGAAGTTAAATATAGTTTAACAGTTAACCCGAGAATTAACGTTAATACGTAAAACAAAAAACCTGACGATTTTAATAGTAACGACGTAATATCAACATAAAAATAACTTATTGGTCCATTGTTATAAAAATATATTTTATTAAATACTTAATTATATAAATATAATGTACTCACTATGTTTAGTTAAAGTAAGAAGTTTACGTACGTTTAAAAGTGCCTTTTAATGGTCCAATTGAAATAAATTATTTGACTTTGAAGAGAAAATTAAAAGTTAATTAAAATTTTATTTTTAACTATTAGTAATAAAAAAATACAACATTTAAATATTAAAAAATAGTAGCCCACTGGTAACGGAAACAGGGTAATTCTTCACATTCTTTATTTTATCATATTTTTTTTTAAGAAATTACAAATAATATAGTTTCTTTTATTAAACAATATGTCATAGTATAGAAATAGTGCTCCGCCCGCAACGAGGTGGTAGTTAATATTATTATTATTATTTATACTTAGCCCTCTTTCTCTCCTAACGTTGCAGTGTCCGACAGGGTCCATATTGATATTTTACTTTGTTATACATACATACATAAACTCACGCCTTTTTCCCATGGGGGTAGGCAGAAACTACAGAACGCCACTTGCTACGATCCTTAGATACTCCTTTTGCCTCATCTTTGTTATACAATATAGGTAAAATATATATGGCATGCAATAAAGAACTGAGTACCTACAGAGAGCCAGGCACCTCATCAAACCATGTGTCGGTAACAACAAGAACCTGTTACGTGACTCCCTCGCAGCACGCTTGCTCAATCACACTCTGCCACCACGTGATCAAAGTTTTTGACCAACTGATTACAAATTCATTTCTTCGACTTACAAACGGTCAGAGTCGCGGACATTATAATATTACCAGGATATTATTGTCTCTCTGCTGGGCAAAGGCCTCTTCTCATTCTGAGAAGGCACGGGTAATGATCACCATGATTGCTCAAGGCGGATTTGCGATTTCAAACTTATATTAATTTTAAGTTCATGTTTCTTTTACCGATGTCAGTGATGTCTAAGATAAACTTAGAAAGTACCTACATATGAATTTAAAAAGTCACATTGGTATCGCTCGGTATCGATCGAATATATACAACCTCATGTGTGAGACCACTTGACGACTGAGACATTATAAAGAAATATAGTCTCAATTATGCTTCGATCATAAACTGTTATTACATGCGGAACCAAAGTTGATTTTTTGCTGTTACGAAGCGATTACATAAACCTTATGGAAATAAGGAAAACTTTGACGTATTAAAAAAGAAATTCTTAAAATAACCCAATGGTAACCCAAAATATATGTATATGATTGTAAACCGTATGGGTTATCCATCCATATCTATGGGTTAGTCCCTGGTAGGTACATCAAAGAATTTCGGTAGGAATTTGTACGTAACAATGTGCTTGCTTAGAGATAACGACCTATCTCAACGTGGCTATTTTTAAACTTTAAACTCAACCATTAGATAAATAATTATTATGTAATAATGATAGAATAGAAGAATTTATGATCCATTTTTTTATATAATATGGGTTTGCTCATGACTCTAGTCTAGGTCAGAAGTGACATAGACAAAGTCTACGATGGAGTGAGCTTACCCAGAAGAAGCCTGTTCTCTCTAACTTTTTAACTTACTAACAATTATTCTACAAGAGGTTACTCTAGCTAATTAAGCTAATCTTCTGTTAAGAATACAGCGAGCGTGGTATGAACTCTGAAAGACCAAAAAAAATATTTTATTACTATTTCATTAAGGGACTGCCTCGTTGGTCTAGTGGTAGCAAGCGCGACTGTTGTGCATGAGGTCTTGGGTTCGATTCCCAGTTCGGGCAAAGTGTTATTGGGTTTATCCATCAAGAATTTCTCAGAAGCAGCCTTGGAGACTGGAGCCGGTTGATGGCAATAGGCTCGCCCCCAATTACATGGGACTTAAACATAACTGGCGAAATGTGGGGATACTAATGGGTACACCTCTGCCTAACCCTTCGGGGATTACAGGCGTGATGTTATATTAATTAAGGGTTTTAAAACGCATTTTTCCAAAAAGGTCCCATCTAGAGACTGTTTCTCAAAAAGCACATAAAGCCATTAGTCCAGCCTGGCGTTCGTAAATTTTTGACAGTCGTTACTAGTAGTCAGGAGACCGAAATTCTGACAGTCAGCTTGACAAGGAAGTATCTTCATATCTTGTTGCCCAGTAACTGGGTTGAGGAGGTCAGATAGGCAGTCGCCCCACGTAAAATACTGGTATTCAGTTGTATCCGGTTAGACTGGAAGCCGACCCCAATAATTATAGTGGGGATAAGGCTAGGCAGATGACGATGTTATAAGATCTTTCTTTTGCACGTCATGAATTTTCTCGCAAATAAACATTAATAAATAAGAAAAATTAAATATGACGGCTATAATGAAAGAAACAGAAATGATGATGGTCCCAACAGTCCCAAGTACTACAGACAGCCACATCCTACGAAACTCATTAGTGTTTGGTTCGTCGTGGTTAATTCTTACCTAATTGTTAACGATTATTAGAAAAGTCATTATGGATCTACCTATTAGATTATGTAATGGAGTACTATCCAATTAGAATCCTATTAAAATCCCAGTCGGCAAGTATGGCGTTAAAAATATTGTTATCTCATGCGATCCCTGGGCAAGATGCTCCATAAATTAACCTGCACAGAAGATCACTCGACAACGTGCAACCCAATTAATGAAGCGGCTACTAAAAATATTAATAGCTCATGATATTAGCAAGAGATATGCGCAAGCGCACGCGTCGACTCCTAGACTGCGTCTGATCGTAAGTGTGACGCAGCGCGTGGGCAGATGATTTATGTTGAACTAGCGACATTGTAAAAGCGAGAGAAAAATAAGACATCAGGAATTCACTCGTAATGGGGTATATTGTTAAATGTTCGTGAAATTTTATTTAATTAATGCTAATTGAGCCATGTATATAGATTGGATAATGACAGATTGGTCCTGGCATTGGCAGATTCGTCACGTAAGGTGCTAAAAGACGGGCGTCGGTCCACGCCAAAGGAGGCTTAGGAAACACTGGCGTCATGACTGGAGATTGGCCAAAGAAGGAACAACATATGGAAGAGCGGAAGGGTATGGGAGAGACCTTTTTTCCTGAGGCCTGTGGGACAACAAAGGTTGAATAAAAAAACCCTGAACCCTTTTCTAACTCTATGGATGCAAAAAAATCTTATTCTACTCCTTTTAAATCTGTCGTTTTAGTATTTTCATCTCTTTGTTATTTTTCTATTGCCGTCACTTAAATTACACATGGATTTTTTTAGACCCATTCTTGTTTATGGAAATTAGTCTTCGCCACTACTTGTCAATGCCTTTTCTGACACATCTAAGAGATGTGTGCTTACCTATATTATGAATTTGTACATATGTTGTGTTATGGCCAATCCGGCTTGAGCGAGCGTGGTGATCAATGCTCGTGCCTTCTCTGTATGAGAAGAGGCGTTTGCTCTGCAGTGAGACAATAATAAGCTGTTGTTTTTTGTTTATTGAGTTGTACTGGGACTTCTGCAAATAATGTTTCCTGTATTAGTGTAATGTACTTTTCATTTTACACAGATAATGCGAACAGTAGACTGTTGTATTTATTATTATTGTTTTTTTATAGTCTATGTGACGTACGAATAGCTTTTCTCTCTAAAATATCATGTCGAGAATTAAAATAAAGTGTGTATTCATTTATTTGTTACATTTCTATGTTTTTAACAATGTAAGCGGAAACCATAGACATTTATATTTTTACTATCTTTTGCCCGCGACTTCGTTTGCGTGGATTTGAGATAATATTAAAATAGCCTATACGCACTCAGGAATAGCGTAGTGACATAATATTGACACAATTTTCAGATTCGGATATCCATTTACAGTCACTTTTGAACTGTCAAGAAGTTTTTGAAGATAGTTGCTCGTTCCAAAACGTTGGTAGGTTTCTATGGAGAAGAACGAGTAAGAAACTTCACGGACACTATTTTCAATCTATTAAGTTTGTACTAAGGGGTAAGGTCCACTTTTCCTGAAAATACTGAAATGGAATAAACTCATTCTGAATGATTTACCTTCATGATGATTAAAATGTGTCTGCTCTGTTCTACACGCGTTTTTTTCTATGCACAGACTAATGAATCATATTAACGTTAATTCGGGTAACTTCTGTCAAAATGAACTAACCTGCGACAATAATTTCTTCCATTTTTCGAAGTAATTGTATTGTATGTTTTAAAGCATGAGTTTGCGACGCATATTGAACTGTTTTTGCTGGACACAATTAGTATATTTAATTTGTTTGTAGTTATTATTTTAATTATTGATAGATTGTGGGTTGGGTCGTAATGGCAGTATTAAGCTTGATTAAGGAATCGTGTAAATGATTATATTGTAATATTATCTACGCACTTATTACGTTTTATTGCTATAGTATGGTGTAGTTGGTATTGTTACTATAATTATGTACTGGGCACTTGCACGTACTGCTTTGCTTTATATATGTTGTTTGGTTCATTTGTGTCTTCCGTGTAAAGAATGTTTGTTGTGTTCCGAGTAAACAATGTTTAAATCAAATAAATTAATGAGTCCTCAAAAAATGCATTAATAAAAAAATAATTATATTTTTTGTTGGTTAAAAGATAAAACATTTTCATGATATTAAATAAGTACAGTCGACCAATCAGGTGGGTGTGCAGACATGATAGGTACAAGCTTACTTGTTATTGTACAGTGTACTCCACAGTTGTTTTTTTTTCTTTATGATGTAATTTCGTTATTTTTATGTAAGCGAACTGTATATAAATTATGTCATAGAATTGGCGACTCAATGTACACTGAACATAGAACACTTGTTAATTAGCTGCCCGCACACTTTTCTCTTTTACTGTCTGTACAAAAAGTACTGTTACTTTAAACACACAGACACAATATTATTATTTGTAGCTATTATTAGCCTTTGATAAAATATAACAATCATTGGTTCGGTGGTAAGGTCGTTATGATTAATTTAATCAACGTTAGTACCTACTCATTTAGGCTGAATGATACAGCTGAAATTAATAAAATGTCCCAGGGGCCTACTGCAGTCTCTTAGAACAATATGATTTTAGTATTACTTAGTAATTCCTACTGTTGGATTTTCTACTCTCGACGTTGGGCAGAGCGTTGGCAATCCAACAGTGAGAATGCAATCTGCCTTGCATTTTCCCAACTCTAACCGAATGCAGAATATTTTACATGCTATTTTACATGAAGCGACTGCCTATCTGACCTCCACAACCCAGTAACTGGGTTATACAATCCTCCTTTGCAAGGCTGGTGGACAGACCGTGCTTTTCACGACCCGTAACGACTGTCAAAAGATCCACGTATGACAGCCGGGACCAACGGCATAACCATGCTTTCCAAGGCACGGAGGAGCGGGTGTAAAGATGGTCACCCATCCACGGACCAAGCCTGGCAAACGTAACTTAACCTGATGGATGTGGCTGTTTTATTACAAAGTAATATTAAAATAATTCTGTTTTAAGAGATAGTTTTAGACTCCCTGTTCAATTTGAATGGGCTTTTTAATTAATTATACTTATGTGAATTTTTACTTGCGATGTTTGTAACTTAATGTTGTCTGTTTGTATATTTTTCTTCAACCTTAAACATTTCGCATTAATTACTGGTATGATATAATTGTCATTTTATCATAGGTAGTTAGGTACATCATTGTACCTAGTTGTAAAATAAAGAAAGTAAAAAAAAATCTTTGTACTTTTTTACCCGACTGCCGAAGTAAGGGATAATGTTTTATGTATTCTTTACTTTTTTTTAAAGTATATGCGTTCTTGTTAAAATTTCGTATTACAAAAAAAAAAACATTTAATTCATTCTAAAATCCATTTGTGACTTTCAAATGTAATATTGACAAGTAAAAACACATTTGTTTTCTTGTAATTTAAACTTTATAATTTCTCTTCTTCCTATTGTTTTCACTATGTATAGTAAACGTTTGATGTTTTTAAGTAGTACTATGATAAGTTTATTTCAGTAACATGAGACACATTTTTATATTTGTCATTTTCTCCTTTTTACAGAAAGCGCCATATGTATAGGCGGTCCCCATAATGAGGAACAGTTGAATATTAGTGATGTTTGTAAGTACTTACTAATTTCTATTAAATATACACATTTTAAATGCTTAGATTTCGTCCATGGTGCCGATTCCCTTGTTCACAAACTAGACTAAATTTAGAGAATAGACATCTCTTACTAACATTAAGCGAAAGGAAAGGACGGTGACATTCCGTGACATTTGAAGAACTAAGTTAGCGATGTCAAATTAGTTTTGCCTTGAATTTTTCCGTATTTTTAATCCATACGTTTTAAGATGTCAACTATAATTGTATGGATGTGTCAGATTGACTAAATTTGACAGCTCTTATTTACATTAGTCTCTTTCTTGTTTTATTGGACAGAAAAAGATGGAAATAGTCTAATTTTAGTTTAGTTTGTGCCAAGAGAATCGGCACCCATATCTGCGTTTTTAAGGTGTGTTTAGATTAAGTAATCATATGTAATGTAAATTCAATATTATAATAATACTAGCCTATTACTGATCCACTTCAGGGCAAAGGCCTCCGGGGTTGCGGGACGTCTTAACAGGATACCGTGGCCCCGGAACGTAAAGGGCAACAGAAGGAACAGGGTGGGTTTTTAGTCAGTAAAAGTCTGACAGTCCCTTCTGACCCACCCAGGGCGGAAGGAGTCATTTGATGATTTTTACCACCTAAAAAAAAAAAGGGCAAAGGCCTCTTCTCATACAGAAAAGTTAAGAAGGCATCACGCTTGCTGAAGGTGGATTGTCGATTTCAGACTTACATTTAACTATAAGCCGGCATTCCTTCACGGTGTTTTCTTTCACTGATGTCCAGTGATGTCCAAGATAAACTTAGAAAGTATATATGAATTGAAAAAGTTATATTGCTACTTGCCAGATTACTTGCCTTAAGCACTGGGCAATCACAATCCTATTAATATTATACCTAAATGTGAAATTTTGTGAAAACGCTTAAATGTTTGGATGTTGGTAACTCAATCATGCGTAAATAGTTGAACAGATTTGGATGAAAAATAGCACATAGATACACCATTTAGGTCAGGTACTTAGTACTCGTAACCGGCGTGCTTGTATGACGAGATGTATGAACGTAGATGAGGCGAAAGGAGTATGTAAGGATCGTAGCAGGTGGCGTTCGGTAGTTTCTGCCTACCCCCATGGGAAAAAGGCGTGAGTTTATGTGTGTATGAACGTAGATAGACCATTTATCCCGGTAATTCCCAACTTACTTTTCGAAAAGTTACTTTTACGCGGTCGAAGCTGTGGGCAGAAGCTTTTATAACATAAATTCAATACAACGAATTGTAAAACCGACCTTGTCAATTCTTGAAGTGCTAAAGTAGGTACTCCTCGATCCGTAACTCCTCAAAAAAACTAGTTTCTTTTAACGTCTCTGCAATAAATATTACATATATATATATATATTAATAATACATAAATGTAATTGAATATGCTAAAGCTAGTGCTGGCACCCGACCTTCGCAGTTTACGTTTTGTTTTTAATTGAACTCGTATTGTTTGCGGTTTTCTCCCTAAAACCTGCTATGATCATGTTTACTGTGTAAACGGCCAGTGAGTTTCCATGATGACGACGCTTGTTCATCTTAGATGAGGGGAGTTAACCAGGCTTGATAAGCAGTAAATCTAAATATATAAAAGTGAAAGGTCACTCATTTATCACAAAATATCAAAAACCGCTTGACGTATAACAATGAAATTTGACAGGGAGGTAATTTAAAGTTATGAGGTTATGAAACGGAGGTTCAAAATTTGTATACAGATATCAACTTTGACGAGGACGAACTCGTGGGCGGAAGCTAGTATGATATTATCATCAGTAGCATTCTTAGCCTGACTTCATCCACTGCTGGCACAGGCCACTCTGTTTTTATGCCAATCTCGAAGCTTTTTTTTGTTCTGGGTTTAAAATCCTCATATGAATGTCCCCCGCCCTTGGCGGGGGGGAGGGGGAGTGGCTTGCAGACATACTCTTACTAAATCCACCCGGTATCAGATCTATTCCGCACCAACCTCATTCATGTTCCACTCGCGATGGTATCAATGTGGTCTGCCCATCTCTTCGCTGGACGGCTACAACTTCTTCCTGTCCTTGAACATCACTCTGTCACAGCCTTGCTTCATCTATCATCCTGTGTCATGCCCACCTCCAACTTCATACTTACCTGTATTAATTTTATAAAGCTGAAGAGTTTGTTTGTTTAAACACGCTTGTCTCTGGAACTGCCTTTCGGATTGGAAAAATATCATTATATCTTGTATGATAGCCATATTCATAGGCTCGTAACATCACGCTACGACACACAGAAGCGGAGCAGTAACTAAAGGGGTAACTTAACGCGCGTGAAAAAGCACGCAGTCGAAGTCGTGTGCAGAAACTAGATAACTATGTATATGTATACATCTAAGAAGTAGGTCCACATTTCCACATCCATGTTTAGCGCTAGATGAACACATTTACAAACAAATTATAACAATTTATTAGTCGTTGGCGCCAAACCGCACGATTAAGGAAAACTAGAATGATTGCCTCCGACTGCTATAATGTCTAGTATGATGATGATTGATGCTGTGAGGCCCGTTTCCATCATATTTGTATTAGGTATACTAACTTTTGCCTACGACTTCGTCCTGATTTTTTTTACGGATCCTTATTAAAAAAATAAAAAAACTATGGTTTAGCACTCAGGGATAACGTAGCTTCCTATTAGCGAAATAAGTTTTCAGAATCGGACTAGTAGTTGCGGAGATTAGCGCGTTCAAAGAAACAAACATACTTTTCAGCTTTATAATACATAATCGTAGAAAAAATATACAAAAAAAAAAAAAAAATGAGAACCTCCTCCTTTTTGAAGTCGGTTAAAAATATTTAAGCGTTTTGATAAGTGTAATTATTTTCTGCCTGATAGGGTGCCATGTGAATTAAAGTAGGTATTATTTAAGATTTTGTAAAACACATTGTGTTATGCAATAAAGGATTGAAATTGAATTGAAATAACAAATATGCAGATTTATTTTACTCATAAACATGGTGACCATCGTATTAAGCTTGCAATTTTAATTGACTGTGCCTCTTATGATTTGACGAATTGAGAAGTTTCCTTAGTTTTCACAACATTTTAAAAATCCTATAATTTTATTCAGGTATGACAATAATTGATATTGTAATATTCATCCACAGTTGAGGCGATCACTTTGGCGGACCCGTCGTTCGGCGTGGGCGCAGGCGCCGTAGACGAGAATATGGCGCGCCGCGACCAGCCCTACGTGGAGATCGTCGAGCAGCCGGCGAGCAAGGCGCTCAGGTTAGTCACGTCACACGTAACATTACTACGAACCGAACAACGTAACCGTAACAAGGGATGTTGCGGATGCAGATTTTTTCATATCCATTTTTTTTTGTAACATCTGTTTTGGTATCTACATTTCAAAAACTGCGTGTGAATCAACATGTGTCGCTGACTGTTTTCGAATTGAAACAATAATGAATCGTTTACTTATTTGCATAAAAACATGGTACCTATACAATGGTGTACAAAAATAAAATTATAAAAAACAATAATAATAATAGTTTAAACTGAAAAAAATATTTTGTTCTTAAACTTACATCATAGAAACGTAAGAACGTATTGAAATGCAGTTTGATATTTCCTTAAAAAATAAAAAGCTTAAAAACCAATGTACAGGTTCTTGAAATGAGTATTTACGTTTCAGGAAGTTCAGTAATGTAATAGTGTAATTAATTAATTTTTTATTATTTACTACAGCTATGTATAGTAAAATGTAGATTAGTCTCTATATGTACAATTGGTTGACCGCAGAGGTCGAATGTTTGAACATTGATCACTCTCAATATTTTTTTTCCTTAATCCGTCATAGTAGGTCCTCATTTATGTCAATTGAGTAGTATTTTGATGTGTCCATGTCGAATATGTAGTGGATTTATACCATTTAATAGTTGTTTATATACAATGTATAAAAGATAAAATACTTTGTTTTTGTCTCTGCATCACCCTAAGGTAGACTGGTAGAAAATGCCCAAGGCATTAAGTCCGCCTTTGTACAGTGTATTTTTTACATGTGCATAAAGTTTTAATAAATAAAAAGCTTTACTTAACGGCTGAACTAATCTGATTGAAACTTGGCACAGAGATTATACGTTTCCGTGGGATATATCAACTTTTGCGCGGACGAAATCGCGGGCAGAAGCTAGTACTAACTATACATACATAACTTAAACATACATAACATCACGCCTGTAATCCCCGAAGGGTTAGGCAGAGGTGTACACCCATTAGTACACCCACATTTCGCCAGTTATGTTTTTAGTCCCATGTAATAGTGGGCTAGCCTTTTCCATCAACCGGGCACAAATCCAGACTCCGAGGCTGTTACTGAGAAATTCCTGATGGAAAAACCCAATAACACTTTGCCCGACCTGGGAATCGAACCCAAGACGTCATGCACGGCAATCGCGCTTGCGACCACTAGACCAACGAGGCAGTACTAACTATGCATAATATCAAAATAGTTCCACCAACGTAAAAAATGCTGGTAACGTAAAATTTGTCGCGTCACGTCAGAAATCGGGTAATTAAACTGCACTTGTTCGGCTATCGTCACTGTCAAGTCAAAGTTTATCGCGCGGAACTAAACGCACGATAATGTAATCAACTCACGGAGCTGTCATTATGAGCAGGCGTTTAAGCTTAATTATATAGCCTGAAACAACCGGTAATAGCCTGTAACAACATAGACTATACTAGACAGCATTATTTGGGCATAGGTTGAAGGTTAGGGAATGGATGGAAGGGACCTTGTATCGAGCCACCTAGCGATGAAATTGATTGACAATTATTTATTATCAAAAAATTAACTGTTCTATTTGAGCGTTTATGCCTTACGGCATTTAATACTAAATTTTTGAATGTAGTAATGTTGGATCTGTTCGTGCTTATCTAAGCATCTTTCAACAATTTGCTCTCTTCGTTGCTTTTTGTTAGGCCGGGCTGCCTCGCCCTCTTCACTGGGCCATTGTGCATATCTCTATGTGGTCTTACTTCAACCAACTCAGGTTGTCTCAGAACGAGAACAGCCTTTTCAGACTGCTACAGGCTTCCTCGTTTGACTGCCTCGTTGGTCTAGTGGTCGCAAGCGCGACTGCTGTGCATGAGGTCTTGGGTTCGATTCCCAGGACGGGCAAAGTGTTATTGGGTTTTTCCATCAAGAATTTCTCAGTAGCAGCCTCGGAGTCTGGATTTGTGCCCGGTTGATGGCAATAGGCTCGCCCCCTATTACATGGGACTAAAAATGGCGAAATGTGGGTGTACTAATGGGTACACCTCTGCCTAACCCTTCGGGGATTACAGACGTGATGTTATGTACAGGCTTCCGGGAGCAATGCTGGGGATTAAAGAATCCGTGCCTGTTGATCAGCCACGCTCCTGCATTCCGTAAGCACGTGCTGTGACGTTTCTTCTGCTTCCATGCATTCTTTGCTTCCATCCTGGACGACTGCAATCCCGTCGGTATACAATTGCCAAAGATGTTGAAAATAGAATGAACGAATGTGTGAAGAAAGTGGAAGTTGGCAGCGTATAATTCGGGGGCGTTCGCTCTCTACTGTTTTAATTCTGTACGAATATTATTAGGTCATCAACCTCACCATATCTACTATTGAAGTGATGTCGTTTGACCGCTTTTATATCTATGGCCATTGGACATCTTTTTAGTATCTTGAAAACATTCTTTTTTTGAAAATTTTCTTAACTGACCTATTTTTATCTCTGTCTTTAAAGAAAAACTAAACAAAATTATTTGTTTGTGGGTAAACGCTTACTACTTCTGAACTTCTTAATGAGTTTTGGTTTTCGCCACCATAGTTAAGACATTTATTTGCGCTTGTTTAAAAACACCCGCCTAGAAAAAAACTTTATTTTTTATCGGTACAAACCAACTGGATGGTTTCCTCTAAAAGGATGGTAGGAAGTGAAGTGTAGTGGACGTGAAGAGGGGGGAGGCTTTTGCCTCCTCGAGTGGGACAGAACAGGCTAACAAAAAGAAATCATAACGAAGCTGGGGGGAGGGCTCATTACACAAAACCCAAATTCTTGTTTACTACCATCATGATTAAACATCTTTTTCTTTGAGAATAGGCCAACAATTGCGAAAAAAAGTTCCATACATTTTTTATCGGATATTAGAATTTATAATTTGGATGTTATTAATCTTTCATCAAGATTTCAGATTAGGTTTGATTGGTATCATTTAAATAGATAAGATAATGAGACAACATGGGTAGATTTATGTGATAACCCTTTGATAAGCCGATGATAAAACCCATGACATAATATTTTCATAGTATAGGATACACATAACTTAAATCACGCCTGTAATTCTCGAAGGGATAGGCAGAGGTGTACCCATTAGTACACCCACATTTCGCCATTGTTATGCTTAAGTCCCATGTAAACGTGGGCGAGCGTATTGCCATCGACCAGGCACAAATCCAGATTTCAAGGCAAGGCTGCTCATGTTAAATTCCTGATGGAATAACCCAATTACACTTTGCCCAACCTGGGAATCGAACCCAAGATTCAATTCTCAGCAGTCGTGCTTTGCCACCACTAGACCAACAAGGCAATCCGTCGGGGTAGAATGACTAAAATAATGAGTATTTATTTAGTTTAAATCATTCAGACCAACTTTATTTCTGAGTTGCAAATTGAAGCTTTCAGTTTATCTATGGTCTACTAAACTTGTGTCTATTGTTTATCAATAAAATCTTTATCGGTATCTTAATTTCTCATTGTTGATTTTCAAATTGAAAAACCTCATTTACACAACGCTTGATGGTTAAAAGTCTATATAAAATAAATAAATATAAATATCTCGGGACAACTCACACACGGCTATCTGATCCCAAGCTAAGCAGAGTTTGTGTTATGGTAACCAGACAACTGATATACATACTTATATAATTTATAAATACATACATATTATAGATAAATCACACCCAGACACAGAACTAACAATCATGCTCATCACACAAAGTTTGTCCTGGGTGGGAATCGAACCCACGACCTCCGGCTTAGCAGTCAGGGCCACTAACCACTAGACCAACAGGCCCGTCTAGTCTGCGCTTGCGCTGCTGTCACAGTTTAGCTTAATTCCAAGTTGAACTTGTTACCTCGCATGGCTAAAGGAAAACGTCCATTCAATTATTTTTATTACAAATTCTGATGAATCACCGGAATTTTTATTTTTACGCACGCTTGTGTTCGATGTCGAACTAATACTGGCTGAAGTTAAAGCTGCCAAGAGAAATAACTGTAGAACTAGGAATCTGGGAATTTGATAGCTGATCGTTATTTCTCGGCTTTCAGATATCCATATTTACCTATCTAATATTATTATGGAAGTTATATTGTTTGATTGTAAACAACGCCTAATCACCTGATTATTATTATTATTTTTTTTTATTGTATTAACTGTCATGTTCTGTGTTATTTTAAGTGTTATCTAACTCCCAAGCCGGGGTTGCGGGACGTCTTAACAGGATACCGTGGCCCCGGAACGTAAAGGGCAACAGAAGGAACAGGGTGGTTTTTTAGTCAGTAAAAGTCTGACAGTCCCTTCCGCCCCACCCAGGACGGAAGGAGTCATTTGATGATTTTTACCACCTAAAAAAAAAAAAAAAACAAAAAAAAAACTAACTCCCAAACATGCTGGTTAGCTGGCGATTAAACGAAACCGCTAATTTTAAATACTCATGATCTAATGTATACAAAAGCTGTTCGCAAACCTGAATAAATAAATAAATAAATCACCTGAAAATAGATGCATGCATTCTCTGATAAATAATTGATTAAGCAGGGAAGGTCATCGCAGCCCTGGAATACAAAGGGCATTAGGAGGAACACAGATGGGTTTTAGAATAATTTAATGACTTGATGTATTTTTTTTATTTCTTCGTTGGTCTAGTGGTCGCAAAGCGGGACTGCTGAGCATGGGGTCTTGGGTTCGATTCCCAGGTCGGGCAGTGTTATTGGGTTTTTCCAATAAAAATTTCTCAGTAGCAGCCTCGGAGTCTGGATTTATGACCGGTTGATGTCAATAGGTTCGCCCCCTATTACATACTTTCACATCATAACTGGCGAAATGTAGGGGCCTAACCGAGGAGTTAGGATTTACAGGCGTAATGTTATGTTATGCCATCCCTAAAAAAAGGGATGGAAGATTAGTAGGCATAATAATTGTGATGAAAATATCAATAATTGGCACGCTTGCTGGCAGAATATAGTGACTTCATGTTATAAAATCTTTCTTTTCTAAGCCATGTATTTTCTCGCGAATAAACATAATGGAAGAAAACTAAATATGGCTCAGAAATAAATTGAGAAACGTGCAGGAAGTCCACTATGCTGAGCCTGAAGACAGCTTCCTGTGCAACTATTAATAGAAAAAGGAAAGGATACAAGTTTATTATCGTCATACTTTGACCTTTTATCATAATATTATATAAGATATCCGTAATCTATTTTCTTATATCTATAAATCTATATTAAAACTCGAGAACGGCTTGACCGCTTTGGCTGTTCTTTTTTTGTTGTCACCTGTTCTTAATTTCCCCGTTAAGGTTTTTATTAAAGAAAATTTTTGAAAATCTAACTGAAAACTCGTATATTTGCACCCGTCCGATCTTAGGGCGGTTCGTTAGTGCCAAATAAATAAAGGTATTTGCTTTCCTTGTCCTTATCAGCCTATAGTCGTCCACTGCTGAACGTAGGCCTCTCCCAAAGAGCGCCAACCATACCGGTCTTGGGCAGCACGCATCCATCTACTGCCCGTCACCATCTTGAAATCGGAGCCTAGGAATCGCCACCTTCTTTTGACTCCTTGTTACAAAAAGATAATTCCTTTACCAAAAACTTCAACGATAAAAAGAAATAACAATTTTGAAACGGTAGAATCATATCAGTAACATATACAAGTGTACACAAAACGTGAATCACTCGCTGAATATTTACATACAGAGCAATCGCCTAGAAATAATGTAAATACAGATATTCTGGGAACTCGTTACCACAGATGGAAACACAGCTTACTGGAATTGAGGTGTATGCAAACGAAACTCGATGTTCAAATTCTTAAAAGGAAGATTCTTATATTGTACCAGCTTTTGCCCGCGACGTTGCCCGCAATGTCGGTTGTCGGACGCAGACGAAGTCGCAGAATGGAAAGTAGTCTATGTCCTTCCTTGGGGTTTAAAGATCCCCGGTACAAAATTTCATCAAAATCAGTTTAGCGGTTTAGTCGTGAATCGTAACTGGTTTAATTGAAATATGATGATTTTATTTGAACTGATGTTAATCGCTCTGATAAGTTATTAACAAATCAGCTAACCGATCATAGCAACATTCCCGCGCTTGACAATTTTCACAACAATTTTTCAATTAATTTCGATTCATTAATGTTTTGACAGAATAACTCTTACTCTGGAAACCCAAATACACTTCCAGATGAATCATATAGGCAGAATGACCATTGAAATTAAAATTAAGTAAAAACAAAAAAGAAATGACTGACGATATCTTCAATGCCCTGGTCACCAGCTCACCTTGCTCTTTAGCTAATATTTGACCAAACCATGACGCATTTGTAGTTCGTGACGATACAAGAGAAAACACAGTGCTGACCTTCCACATCAAGAATACAATGCATTTAACAATTATTTACGTTATCAGTTTAAACTTCAAATTCATGTTTATGTACTGGGTCGGTTTAGTATAAACGGCTGAATTGTTTTGGACAAATGCCATAATATAGATAGCTAACGTTATGTGCAATCTCTAATTGAATATAGCTGGTTTAATATCAATATTTACGTTGTTTAGATTATAATAAGATCGAAGTTATTTCTAACGTAAAATTATGATTGAATTTATGGTCTCTGACGGTCAGATAAATCCTAATCTCAAGGAGCCCTTGATTGTATCATATCCTTCGTCATTTCAGCTGTACGCGCGGATTTGCATGACTGAAAGTTTGAGACGTAGTTGCGGGCTCGGGGAGGCTCCTTTCTTGCACCCAAAAATTTCACCTAACTTACAATTAGTGCCACGAAAGATGAGACTTGACACACCACACAAATTTTATTCTTTAGTAATAAATATTATAATAATAATATTGTTAAGAATTATAATCTTAATGTCATCGAAATATCCCTAAATAGATACACAAATTATGGATAGCTATTTTGTAAATCCGTACTTGCGCAAGCTCCCCATTATACGTTTGTCAAGTCTCATCTTTCGTGGCGCGTATTATTCCTTCAATTGGGTAGTTGACACAATTAACCAATAATTCAAAGAAATAACTTCTTTAAAAAAACGCTTTACTTTAGCCCTGAAAACCCGATTTATTTTAAATTTACTGTAAAATAAGATTTTTCGTGGCTTTAAAATCAACAAATAGTTAAACAATTGAGTTGCCAAATAAGTGACGTCACAGGCCGCTGTTGCCACACAAAATATATGGAAAAATCGCGTTTTGACAGGTCATAAAAAGTACGTCAATTGTTTGGTGGCCAACTAGCCTATTCTACCTAACCTTCTGCCGAATCATGTTCCATCAGACACGTTAGCTCCGTCACTGAAACTATTTGCTGTACAGCGGCCGACGTCACGTCACATATTGGGACTGATGATCGAGCATTACAATACAGAACCGTTCGCCTTTTGTTCCGTTAGTCCGCCGCTAATTCTGCTGGTGACGCGCCGAGCTATTTCAGGGTTCAAGTGTTGGGCGGCGCTGGTGCTGCTCTAGTGTTGCAATATGTTTCAGTTGAGTTGTTATGGATATTAAATGTTAATATAGCATGATGCGGAGAAACATAATTTGTTTATTTTTAGTTGGAAAATGCGTTCGATTTGTTTTTTGACTTTGCGCATACATAGCTTTTATTTTGAAGCGTCAAAGTTGATTTATTCATAAAAACTTTGAACCCCCGTTTCATCCCCTAAGGGGGAGAATTTCTTAGCGGACGTCTGCTAACTATAAACTACCTCCCTGCCAAATTTCACCTTTATATGTCAAGCGAATTTCGATATTTCGTTATGAGTGACCTTTTAATTCCTATCTCAATAAACGGGCTACACATTTTTTCAAATTGGACCACTATTTTCTAAAATTAGCGCGTTTAAACAAACAATCTTCAGCTTTATAATATTAGAACAATTTCTCTGTCAAATACGGAACCCAAATAATGTATGTCAATCTGAGAATAAAGTAGATACGTAATGAGCTATTTCATTTCCACATTATGTGAATCATCGACAACATCACAAAAATAGTTTTTTTTTGTAATAAAAACCGGCACAGCAACACTAGAGGAAGTAGAATAATTAACAAGTACAATGCGTCGGGGATTTACCTACTGAACTCAGGTACAATAACATCCTTGAAGGTGATACCGAAAACGAGAACTTTACGCTGTGACGCATTCCGGCGCCCACGCTTATTTGTAACTACCTTTTTTTATTCAAACTTTTTATCTATTGGAATGCGCGGCAAGTTTTGAATTTAGAATTTAATTAATTATTTAATCCACACTTATACTATAAATGCGAAAGTAACTGTGTCTGTCTGTCTGTTACGATTTCACGACTAAACCACTGAATGGATTTTGATGAAATTTTGGTACAGGGTAAGATTGCACCCCAACATAGGATATAGGCTACTTTTTATTCGACTTCGTCTATGTCTGCGATAACCGACATTTACGCGGACGAAGTCACAGACAACACCTAGATGGAAATTTGAATTTAGAAGCAACGGAAGCTTGACATTTGATTTTGTTTAATGCAGGGGTAAGAAACCCGGGGTACATAATTCCCTAAAACACTTGGTAACTGAAGTCAGTATTACTTTTTGGCGGCAATAACTAAATTAAACTAAAAAAAACTAAATGAGTCATGCACACACGATGATAATTTATTATGCTTATTTGATTACGTTTGTAATTTGTAATGATGATACCTCTTACCGGTTTGTAGTTTAAGTCTTTGTGAGCTTTGAGTAATAAAAACGTTATTTTGTTTACTTTATTGTTTTTGTTAAAAGGTAGGTACTTTAAGATAGCGTGCTTACTGCTTAGGTGTACTAAGACTTAGCTTCTTTTAGAATGTAAAATGTATGTGATTCGTAGACATTATTTTCAAATAATATTACTTTTTGTACTAATATTATGTGAATAGTTTTTAAAGCCCTAATTTTTAAATATTTTTGGAAATCAATTACGATTAGGTTTTACAAAATCCTGGTTATAATATTTTTGTAGTTTATGTAACAATGCAGGTGTATATGTATAAAGCAATAATAATAATAATTCATTTATTTCAGAATTAGTCCATACATTTTAGAAAAAATAAAATTAAATATGTCATTTAAAAGCCCATGTAGGTACATTAAAATAATAATTAAAAAAATTAAAAATAATAAGAATGCGCTCGTTCCCGAACATGATGCGTGGATCACATTGATTTTTAAGCGGGGTATTGTAAGTTTGACGTCTCTGTGTCTGTCTATAAATCGTAGCTCCCGAACGGATGAACCGACTTTGTTTTTTTTTGTTTGAAAGGTGAATTAGTCGGTAGTGTTCTTAGCTATGTTTAATGAAAATTGATCCAATATGGCTGCCGTCGGGGTTTTTATTTTATTTTATTTATTTGTGGTTAGAGAAATCGCTGTTAGCCTTCTGAACTGCAATATTTTATGCGATAGCCGTTCAACAAATAATGCTGGGTACTACACGAGCTGTGTAAACCTGTAGGCGTGGTTATTAATATAACAATTTTCCTTAGTATTCGTACTTTGTCAAGAAAGTCAACCTACAATACAAAATTATTATTGAAACAAGGAAAAAATAGTTTTCCTGTTATTTTATTATCCTTATCGATATGTTGAGAATACAGCCGTGGTCAAAAATGTTGGGTTTAATGTTAGATAATCTATTTATTGATATTAGTTTGTTATACTTCCCGTTAAAACATTAAAAAGGGAGGCAATAAGGTTACAAAAATAATGTAGTTAAATAAAAGTTTTTTTTTATGTACAGTAAGCGGTCATAAGTGCAGTAGCATGCTAAGGTTTGAATTGCTGTGAACACGCGGTACAGGCCGCGCGGTACAGACCTACATCTGTGTGTAAAGTGATTATGTATTATCAAAGTTCCTACGAACACCTCAGAATTCGCACACGGCGACGAGAGGTTGTAAGTTACAAAATTACAATCTATTGCTTTGTGAGATTGCTACTCCACTTATAACCGCTACTGTACAGTGCAGGCACATTAGACTACTTTTTTGTTCTAAAATAGCTCCTAATACAACCACATAAGATGCCGTAGTGTTTACCTTAAAACACGTCAACCGTACTTGCTCCTCTGCTCTTTGTATTAAAGGTCTATATTGCTTGTTTGAAACTTGCTAGTAATTCTAGATTTCTTAATACCTACAACCTAAATTCTCTTATAATAAATTCTTGACCATGATATTAAATGTAATACAAAACTGTATTTGTTTTCCAAAGCTGTCAGTGCAAGGGCAAGCAAACAAGTCTATTTTTAATCTGTGGTTAAAAATGAATAGACTATAATGTGTTTGGCGTATATTACGTCAACAACTAGACAAAGATAGAATTTGATAGACAACTGTTTATTCAATTGCTTTGCTCCAGGGGCGTAACTATGACGTCGCGAGGCGACATCCGGCCACCGTAGGCGCGGGCTTGCGGACGGCGAGTAATGGGTAGCTCGCCGTCCGATCAAGGACCAAGCCCGGGTCGACGGCGCGTTCTGTTCGCGCGCGCCTCAAAGAGCTGTCAGCACAGGGACGGGGCCCCCAACGGGGCCAACGCCTGCCGGGGTTGCGGGACGTCTTAACAGGATACCGTGGCCCCGGAACGTAAAGGGCAACAGAAGGAACAGGGTGGTTTTTTAGTCAGTAAAAGTCTGACAGTCCCTTCCGCCCCACCCAGAGCGGAAGGAGTCATTTGATGATTTTTACCACCTCAAAAAAAAAAAAGGGGCGTAACTATAGCCGTATCAGCTGTATGAAAAATCGATTCGTGACCCCTGCAGCACCCCTCCCCCCCCAAGCTGCAGGGGTCACGAATCCATGTAAGCAAAAATTCGTTAAATATTATCCACGAATTATCTCACTCACTATTAGGACGACAGCTAAAAACAAGTTTCCGGGAGAAAATAAGGTAAAAATTGGTGCCGATTCCCTTGTTCACAAACAAAACTAAAATAAGACTATTTCTTTCTTTTTCTGTCCAATAAAATAAGAAAGGGGCAGAAATAAATTAGACCTGTCAATTTTAGTTAATCTGATACTTGCTAATTTTAGTTGACATGTCAGAAACGCATTGAGTCAGAAACTGTATATGCAGTTGATTTACATACCAATGCAGCGATGCAGTAAACCCACTGACATTTAGGTATAAATGTCCATTGATCCATCAATATCGTGCCCTAAACCCACAAATCACTGACAGATAAAAACATTGACAATAACTACAACAGTAAAAAAATACAGTCAACTAAACGTTCATCGTAACATTTTGACATTGACAGTAGGTACGGCTTTATTGCTTCTTGATATGGAGACCAACTAAGGGTGGTAACTTAAATAATTGAGATCATTATGGACCCTGTAGGGCACAGCAAAAGGGTAAGAGAGAGGAAGCCCCGTTTAAAGAGATCATTAATATAAAATTTTATTTTATTCTATTTAATTTCGAAGCATTAAGGGCTATTTTCGCAGTTCAAGTGCTGCTATTAATGTGAGCTGACTGTATGTCGTGTCTACACACAATTTCATTTAAATGAGACAATAATTGCACCTGCCTATTACGGCATTTTTCTATACATTTTGTTTGTTGATATTTGCTTCCCGTTTTCCTGTAGTGGCAAACCGCATTGCAATCAAATGATTTGCATCAAATTACCTTTATCTATCCTAACTAATATTATAAATGCGAAAGTAAGTTTGTTTGTTTGCTACCATTTTACGCCTAAACCACTGAACCGATCATCCTGAAATTTTGCATAAACGTTGCCAGGTGTACAGGGACAAACATAGGGTACTTTTAATCCCGAAAAAAACTACTATTCCCGAGGGAAATCACAATAACGTCCTTATGACAGTAGATGGCGCCACGTGTCTATCGAATCATGATCAAATTTTAAGTTCAAGCATCTAATACATTTTGAGTCTAGACTGTCGATAGACCAGTTTCAAGTAAACAACCTAGGAGAACGAAAGTTGTTTGCTTAATAATTTTTCATGCCCAAAACCGCTGAAGAGTATTCTGACATTTTGCATAAAGTGGGTTCCAGACGGACGGACTTGCGGTTGCGGCAAACCGCAGGCCGCGGCTCCAACCGCTGCAATAACACACCACCGCGGTCACAGTGGCGGCCTGAAGTGTCATTAGCGTGGTTTTTGTGCTACAATCGTACGTCAGTCAATATGGCTAACCGTAACGTTGTCTTATTACTCTCATGACTCATTAGCCCTCTCAGAAAATGAGAAAAATGTAGGAAAACCGTTTATTTAAACACTTGAGGTGTGAGGTAGAGATAAACTACAGTAACATGACGCGCCCTTCCACAATTCAAAACGTTTGAAAGTGTTTGTAATAGTATTAAAAATACTCACAACGCATGTCTGCGTATTGAGACGACTCTCGAAACAAAAACACATCAGCGATTTGTTGCCCGACTAGCGGCGTCAAAAATTACTCATACATAAACATAACTTCACGCCTGTAATCCCCGAAGGGTTAGGCAGAGGTGTACCCATTAGTACACCCACATTTCGCCAGTTATGTTTTTAGTCCCATGTAATAGGGGGCGAGCCTATTGCCATCAACCGGGCACAAATCCAGACTCCGAGGCTGCTATTGAGAAATTCCTGATGGAAAAACCCAATAACACTTTGCTTGACCTGGGAATCGAACCCAAGACCTCATGCACAGCAGTCGCACTTACGACCACTAAACCAACGAGGCAGCCAAAAAAATTACTCATTATTATTAGTATGGCGCTGCACTGACATTCTGTATGAAAATGACAGGAGCGTCGTCTTGCGCGGTCGGCTATTTATGATTAGTTGACAAACACATATCCTAGACTGAAGACGATTACTCACAACTGCATACAAACTCTTTCATACGAATGTGACTACACACATTGAAATCGTAATATGGAGGAGCGCGTCATCTTAAAGTAGTTTACCTCTACCTATATTATCATTAGCATCGCATATTACTCTTAGGAATAAAGAAGTGTGGGTTAAATTGAAATTATTATTTAAATTCAACTATTTCTATTACAATTTCCATATTTGGCGTCATTTTACAAAACAGTACACGCGGCCTGTTGTTAAAATTTGCAACTGACGCGGCCGCCACAACATTTCGCGTTTGTCTGTGACCCACTTTATATTCGTTGTCAGGGATACAGAAAAACTGCGTAACTGACACTGTCATCACTGTGTCGTCACTGACACTGACAGGTGTAAACGCATTCATAGAGGATGCATGGAAGAATAAAGGTGAACTTATAACACGCTCCGTCAGTGAAGCATACTCTGCGATTATTCCGCCAATTGTGAATTGATTTTGATGATTCTCTTTTTGTTTATTTTTCCGAATTGGTCCCTTATAAATACTGCCATGATCTGATGATGAACTTCGGAGTTATAGAACGGAACTCCTCATAGGATCACAGCAGAACTGTCGTAACAGTTAAATTGCTTTGTTTAATGCCTGTAGTCGATGATTGACTGAAGGAAGAGGTTAGTTGCTAAACTTATCGTGACCTATGTCGATGTATGTAAACAACAGTTTTCATTGGAAAACTGTTGTTTACATACATCGACATAGCTTAACTTTGTCATTGGGCAAATTTAAGTTTGTCCCTTAGTACTGTTAATTTTTTCGTTAGAGGTATTTTCAATGTTTGTTTTAATGAGAGTTAGTTACATTTTTCAATTTTAAAATATCTCGCTAAAAAAAAATAGGCCCAACTCAGGCAAAAGCGCATTGCGAGCCCGAGCAAAAATTACTGCTCAATCCCCGGAATCTTCCGTTCATGCCGCATTAAGAAGGCAAGCACAACCGGAGCGACAAGCAAATTTGAGAGCTGATGAGACATTTTCTTAAAGCCAGGAAAGACTGGAGAGTCAAGCCGTCCGTCTGCCAAGCTTCTCTGAGAGTGACTGAGACGCCCTTCTAAACGCAATTGCTTTTGGAGGAACTAGCCGAAAGCCAGAGAGCTGTAAGAGCAACTGAGACGCCTATTCAAACATAACTTCGTCTTAGAGAACAAGCTCAGCCATTACAGCGACAGAAACACCAGAACAGTCGCAGGCGAGAAGGACCTCTCTTGCAGAAATGCAAACTGAACGCCGACGGATTTTTATGAGTCACAGTCTGTTGGTCTGTAGGTATTTAATAATTCTGGATCTGGCCGAACAACAAGCCGAGTACAGCCTAAATTGATTGTCAATTTCTAAACAAACGCGGGCGAAGCCGCGGGTAAAAGCTAGTAGAAAATAAATTAAACTGTATGTTTGTAACGTCAACATAACAGCGTTTTACACAATAAATATGAATGTTTACGCGGTCTTCACACGAAAATAAAAACAAATTAAAAGAGTCTGTCCGTCTGTTTCGGCTAATCTCCGAAACGGCTGGACCGATTTTGACGGGACTTTCAATAGCAGATAGTTGATGTTCAAGGAGTAACTTATTTAATTTAATAAAAAGAAATAGGAGTCCGCGCAAATAATTTAAACCCCATGATGACCGACATCACAAACGAAGTCGGGTGCATCAGCTAGTATGCTATATAATTATGTAGTATTATGTAATGTTGCAAATAGTATGTCGCTTCTGTGTGGCATTTCCAGTTATGACAAACAACAACGACCTTGCTTCCATTATGTATTAACTTCATTTGTAAATTACTAGCGACCCGCCCCGGCTTCGCATGGGTGCAATGTGAACCTAAAAAAACCCCAAACTCTCCTCCCTGTAAACCTTCCTCTTGAACCGCTCTTTCTATTTATGAAAACCACATTTTAATCCGTTGCGTAGTTTAAAAGATCTAAGCGTACATACAGACGGCAGGAAGTGGCTTTGTTTTATACTACGTAGAGAAAATAAAATATTTACTTAATTCAAAGCATTTATTTCAATTAGACCATTTACAAGCACTTCTGAATTGTCAAGAAGACAGTCAGTTAGTCAGAAAGTTGAAGCTAGTTGCTCATACTAAAACGAAGGTCGGCCTCTACGGAGAAGATCTAGCAAGAAATTCCACGGACACTCTTTTCAATTAAGTTTTTACGAAATTTTGGTTACAATATTCATGTTGCTTCTATATGTAAAAAAAAATGTGAGTAAATAAAAACGTAAAAGCCATGTTAAGTTAAGAGATGACCAATCCCAACTGAAAGCGCCCGTTCACGAGCATGACGCGTGGATCAGCGCCATTTAGCTCAACCAATTATTGTAAAGAATACAAATGCTTCTAATAGGCATTGCAAAATAAATGACTGCAATATCAAATACCCAAGTTATGAGGTAAACGTAGAGGTCTACAAATAGCTTTAGGATATCCCGCAGAACACTCATACACATTTGAGCGATAGCAACAAAAAACCCATGGTCATACTAGTATATTATGTGTATAAATATTTGTTTATGTAACTGGAGTTAAATGCAGGAGTCATTTTCGTTCCCCTTATTACAAATTGTTGATAATGTTAGTCTCTTTTGTAATATGAGGAAAATTGACCAAAAACCTGAAATCTAGGTCTTGCTGAGACTCATCGCTGGGTCAGATACATTGAGTCTATGGTCTGTTGTATGGTCTGTATGGTCCGTATGGTCAGCTCACCATATTTTCTACTTCCCATTGCTAGGAGTTACCATCTCGATATTCACTCCCTTTCGATCTGTATCTTCTTTTGCATAATCTTTTAACAGGAAATTTTGAACTGTCAAGGAGTCTGTTAGTTAGGCAGAGAGTCTAGACTCGTCGTCCATATCAAAACTTAGGTCTCTATAGAGAAGTAAAAACATGAAACTCCTCTGACATCTTCAATTAAGTCTACAAAATCCTGTTGACGCTGTTATTGTTACTTCTTTACGGATAACAATGTAAGCATTGTCCATTGTGTGGCGTTACCAGGATTTTGTTAGGCCAGGATTAAGGCAGCATTTTATTTAGGCGCCTTTTTAGCAATATAAAATGATTAAAACAAATAAATAACGCAGTTTATATGCTCCACATCTGAAATAAGGTCCTTAACGATGCTGGTGCTCCACGCAACCCTTTGCTTGTTCCTCCCTTGACGAAGATGAATCTCAGCAGTTCTATTTACCTGCTGTGCTGTACATATAGCTGAGACGCCTAACATAGCAGGTTCCCTCGCGACGAATGCTTGGCGTTCCACAGCTAGGGATGTCAATTTCTGAAGCCGAACCACCAGCCAGTATTTAAAATGATGACATTATAATATTATTATTTTTCAATACTTTATCATGAAATCAACTTAACTTCTAATGAATGTATAACTAATTTACTTAATTTAATCATCACCTGCTAACACTATTCACTATTAACCTAGATGACGTCACTTATCTTAAGAACTGTCCAATGCACATTTCGCCTTTTGTGTATCACGCTACGAGCGCCCGTCGCCCGCGTCTCTCCCGGTCCCCGTTCTCGTCCTACCCACGCGTTTCTGTACACCGGGGGGCACTATAACAAACCTAAGAAAAGCTGGACAGGTCGAACAGCGATAGACACCACCTAATTTGGGCGGACATGCATCCAAAAAGCCTGACTGTCTGTCTTTATCCGGCCTGGCAACCCTACACAGCTATACGCTCCAAACGGTTCAAGTGCCAGGTCGTTTTATGTTAGTATTCAATAGTCACGTTGCGTTGTTATGTCAGAGGCATCGTGGCGGCACACGTGACGACAAGCAATGCTCGCGGAAAATCATTAACACTGCTAATACAAATGTAGTGCGGTGATTAAGGTCTTATTACAGTTAATGTTGTTAAGATTTTTCTTTTTCCCGTGCTGTATTATTCTTGGTATCATTCTGACTTGGCTGGTGTCATCGGTCTATGAACATGATGGTTGGGCAGGGATTTGCCCATTAGTACACCTACATTTCGCCAATTATATTTTTAAGTCCCATGTAGTAGGGGGCGAGGCTATTGCCATCAACAGGCACAAATCCAGACTCCGAGGCTGCTAATGAGAAATTCCTAATAGATAAACCTAGTAATACTTGGCCCGACTTGGAAATCGAACTCACCTTTACTCAGAAGTCGCACTTCGCGACCACTAGACCAACGAAGTAGTCAGTAAGAGAGAAATATGCAAAGAGCCTAACCCTTCGGGGATTACAGGCGTTATGTAATTTATTTTTCTACTTGCTTTAAAATGAATAAAATAAAGTCATAAATATGTTATTCCTCTCTTAAACACACAATAATCTCATGCCTTTGTCATATGGGGCTAGATTGAAGCTACTATTCATCATAGTTACGTTGAAATAAACTTTATCTATATACATCCCCCCAATATTTTGTTATACAGGCTTACCCCATACAGGAAGCGACGGAACAATCTTTTAAACTAAAACTGCCAACTAATAGCTTCATAAACTAAGTTAATTTAGTATGTTTACGCTAGAGCAGCCGGTTCCGCTTGGCAATGCGCAGGCGCCTACAAATTAACCGTCGATTGCTGCCCAGAATGCATTGTTAAATGGGTCGCTACACTTGTGAGATTATTTTTAGATGAAGCAATTCTGAACATTTGTTTAATACGTACTACTGCTTGCAAACATTTTGATCTGATATTATAAACTGAGATCCCACACACACATCGTGAGGAAACCTGGACTTAGGTATATCAGCCTATTACTGTCCCACTCAAACCACGTCAGAGCCCCTGAGGCGGTTTAGAAACTCTGACACTAGGGTGTGTGGGGTCGTAAGACCTTACTGCCCACACGATAAAAAAGAAGAAAGAACTTAGATTTCAGTGTCGGCAGACCTATGTTCTTTTTAGAATGACTGGTATTTAGAGGATATAACGGGTTTGTATGAGAAACAGAGTGTTGAGTTTCTCATCCTCCGTCGAAAAGGGAGGATCCTCCGACCAGACGGGAGTCTGGTGGGCTACTGCCCGACGTTTGCTGTCGTAATTTTGTATATGTGCTAACGTCGCGGCAGACTTTGATTGCGTGATGTAGGAATTGGCAATTTTAGTTCACAATGCTGTGATATAGATGTCGCTTCAGGATGTAAAAATACCACAATTGAAGGTCATCATTACCCAAAAATATTCCCTAACACATATAATACTTAAATAATACTTAAATAAAAGGGATAACCAATCAATGCATCTGTCAATACATGGTTAGTCCTACCTTGTGTTACTCTTTCTAATAGCTAAACATCTTGACGGGCCTGTTGGTCTAGTGGTTAGCGGCCCTGACTGCTAAGCCGGAGGTCGTGGGTTCGATTCCCACCCAGGACAAACTTTGTGTGATGAGCATAATTGTTAGTTCTGTGTCTGGGTGTGTTTTATCTATAATATGTATGTATTTAAATTATATAAGTATGTATATCAGTTGTCTGGTTACCATAACACCAGCTCTGCTTAGCTTGGGATCAGATAGCCGTGTGTGAGTTGTCCCAAGATATTTATTTATTTATTTTGTCAACAGATTTCGCTACGAGTGTGAAGGCCGGTCAGCGGGCTCTATTCCCGGCGTGAACAGCACTACAGACAACAAGACTTACCCTACTATTAAGATATGCGGCTACACGGGACAGGTCGTCATCGTCGTGTCGTGTGTCACCAAAGATGAGCCTTATAGGTAAGTGACACAACATCGTAATACATCTTAAAGTATTAGAATGTATGATGGGCTTAACCTTCTCCATATAAACGCCACTCTTTCTTTGTAAAAGGCGAGGTCGAGGCAGTATATCATAGTTCGTTAGGAAATATACTTCTCACGGGCGGAAAATACAAGCCTGTAGCAAAGAATGACTAACTACGTAAAGAAACGACGCTCGCAGCAGTACGCCTGGCAGTACTACTGTGCTGTGATTGGTTTAGCTCAGTTGTGACTTTGATTTTGCACACACGTGTTTCAGCTTCTGTAACAGAACTAATACGTAATTATATGAGTCTGTCCGTACAGTCGTGTCCGTCAGGGGTGTGCCTAGAATACTTGAACTGAATTTATCTCACTCCTTAAGGATGCAGAGATATAAGTCTTCACCACCAATATCAACTGTCTATGTGAGATTCCTGTCTAAAGGAAAAACCATCACGTAAGAAGAATCTTGACTTTGGAGCAATATAAAAGAACCCTTAATCCACGATCTAACTTCAACTGTCTCTAACACTAAGGTCCAAGGGCAGGTACTACATACCTAATTACCGCTGTTTGTTTATTCATGATCAACTATTTACGGAACACGTGGTATTCACCATGGCATTGTGTTGACTTTGCGGTCTCCTCGCCATAAAACTGTACCGCAGACATTGTGCAGACATTGTTTGACTTGTTTTACGTAATTTTATTTTAACGCTGAATTAATATACTGTGGTGCTGCTGATCTGTTGCTATGGGGAATGTTGATTAATTGTGTTATACAGGCATTTTTTTTTCGCCCTCTTTTACTTGGGACTTAAACATAACTGGCGAAATGTGGGTGCACTAATGTGGTACATCTCTGTCTAGTCCGGGGATTACAGGCGTGATGTTATGTTTTTGGGGATGAAAGTACCTACTCCTTGGTACGAAGTGTTTTTGTTCGTAAATCTGAGTTAGTCCAATCGTAGTCTCGCTCTATGTATCTATCGGTCATCGATGTCTAAAAGAAGTTCCAAGAAATTGCTCTCTGAACAGACAGGTTGGTGACCGGCAGGCAAGCTCTTAGCTACGGACCGGACCATTTAGCTTTAATTAGAACGGCTGCAAGCCACTTACGCCAATTAGAGATGCATTTTTCACACATATCTTCTCAATATTCTTAAGAGCGTGGGCTAACATGTATTTCGTAGCAAGATGAGTGGTTATATTGGGTTTCCATCATCAAGCTATGCTAGACTAGAGTCCAGAGTCCAGAAAAGTCAGAAAGAATTTCTCGGTTTAGTTTTTAGTCTACCCAGATACAATTAAAAATGGAGCACACTTCCTTAAAACAAACTTCATTTTTCCTTGTCAGGGCCCACCCCCACAACCTCGTGGGTCGAGAGCGCTGTGAGAGGGGGGTCTGTACCATCCCTCTCCGCGTGACGGAGGAGACTTGCGAGTACCAGTTCAAGAACCTCGGCATCCAGTGCGTCAAGCGACGGGACATCGCTGAGGCGCTGACCGTCAGGGAGAAACTGAGAGTCGACCCGTTTAGAAGTAAGTGGCTTAAAATCTCTTCTGTCAGATCTTCCTTGGTGAAGAAGAAACCAACTGCCTGACCTAAGATATTATCTATTTATCTATATGTATTAAAACACGAAATCTACGAAAACTATAAAGCTGAAAGGCAGTACTCGATACGACAAGCAAAATCATTGTTAAGAATAAAATATGAACTTATTAAATGCTAACTTTTGACCGCGATTTCGTTCGCGTAAATTTTCTTACGGATCTCAAATATTTTTGATAATGAATAACACCACAGGGATAACGCAGCTTCCCATTAGCGAAAGAATTATCAGAATCGGACCGTACCAGCGGTTAGCGCGATCAAACAAACTCTTTAGCTCTTTTGGTATAGATGTGGAAATGGGTATTTCCAATTTCAAATTGATCGAATTTATGTGCTTTGCTCTCCGTAGTTCCAACTTCTAGATTGCATCTGCGTCAATAAGAAGCTGTTTCACTTGAATGGCATGCGCCAATGTCACTTTATGACGTGATCGCATTTCGACATCCCAGTGAGTTGACGTCATAAACCACTAAACCACCAATAAAACTACTTCCACTGAAATTGCATGCAGTCTTGTGAAATTAACCTTTACAATATTAAAGTAGCGTATCTTACGACATAATACTAGCCATCATTTCCATGGTGGTTAAATTGCAAAGCATCATTTATCATTTCAAAGCTTTGGCGTGACCACTGAAATGCTCGAGTTTATAGATAGTTTCTCATTTATTTGTGAGATCCTAGAGTTGCCAGATTGACATTTTAACTTGGCTGAAGTTTGAGGACTGATAGAGAAATATTGTTGAAAGGGTAATTGCTATCTTCAATACTACCCAGTATCAGGTTTAAAAGGTATCTTATTCACTTACATGCTAGTGAGATGGCTGGTATTTTTAGGTTTTACAGGATGTTGTGAAGCTAGCAAGTACTTATATTATGTAAGCACTTGCCTAAAAAGTATGTAAGTTACATACTTTTTAATCGATATATGCCTCTCTGTCTTCAAAATAACAGCATCTCTGGGATCTTGTATCATTACATTTAATTACAGTCTGTCAACAACTGTCTTCTGTTTGGCCTCTTCAATTCATACAGTTCTCAATTAATCGATAAGTATTCTTCAATTCTTGACTGACTTGACTGCCTCGTTGGTCTAGTGGTCGTAAGCGCGACTGCTGTGCATGAGGTCTTGGGTTCGATTCCCAGGACGGGCAAAGTATTATTGGGTTTTTCCATCAGGAATTTCTCAGTAGCAGCCTCGGAGTCTGGATTTGTGCCCGGTTGATGGCAATAGGCTCGCCCCCTATTACATGGGACTAAAAACATAACTGGCGAAATGTGGGTGTACTAATGGGTACACCTCTGCCTAACCCTTCGGGGATTACAGGCGTGATGTTATGTTATGTATGTAAAAAGTATGTAAGTTACATACTTTTTAAGCGATATATGCCTCTCTGTCTTCAAAATGACATAGCATCTCTGGGATCTTGTATCATTACATTTAATTACAGTCTGTCAATAACTGTCTTCTGTTTGGCCTCTTCAATTCATACAGTTCTCAATTAATCGTTAAGTATTCTTCAATTCGTGTTTTTCATAATGTTGCCAGCATACTACCAACCAAAGAGTTTTTGAGAACTCTTTTTTCCGGTAAAGCAACATAACATCTCTTGATCTTGATTCCAACCGCCGCCTCAGCCGGTAATTCATCACAACTTGATATTGAGCTCAAATGTCGCATAATTATCCGTTAAACCAGTCGTCAAGGTCGGTCGTTGACCCCTCCTTTGTCTCAGACCTTTACTATTAACATGGCTGGTACACAAGTGTGCTAGTTTCTTTGTTTGTCGAAGAAAGTTGTTTCCTTAATCTAAGATCCGTTTTGGCTGGGATCTGGTTTGGACGATTTGAAGTTAGTGACGGCACATGATTTGGCAGCATCCAGATGTAACTCCCTCTTTTTGTGTCCTATTCGAAGTGAAATGTCAACAATGTCTATTTCTCAGCTATTATCAGCTTTGTGAATCCTGATAAGCGAAGTAAAGCTCAACATTAATTTACAACTTGATTTGGCTATGGAATATTCTTTAGTTGAATTTCCTAGTAAAAATTACAAATTACCTAGTAATTGGATTGTGGAAGTCAAATAGGCAATCGCGACCCCCAGCATAGTAGATAAGGCTAGGCAGATTTTCTAAAATATCCCTGAATCACTGTTGTTTAGTCTCCTTCTTTTTCTCTCCCCTATTGAACTGACAGCCGTTCAGTGGAAAACAAATTCAATCATCATCTGCCTAGCCTTTTCCCAACTATGTTGGGGTCGGCTTCCAGTCTAACCGGATGCAGCTGAATACCAGTATTTTACATGGAGCGACTGCCTATCTGACCTCCACAACCCAGAAACTGGGTAATACGATACCCCTAGGTAAGACTGGTTGTCAGATTTTCAAGCTTCTGACGACTCATAACTACTGTCAAAGATCCACGTATGACAGCCGGGACCAACAGCTTAACGTGCTTTCCGAGGCACGGAATGATGTCAGTAATGTCTAAGATAAACTTTAGAAAGTACATATGAATTGAAAAACAAGTTCAATATTCAATGCAATTTCAGCTCACTCTAAAATATTTCTCTGCCACGACTTATTTCTTCTTTCGTATACAGGGCAGTAATTAATATCGATGTAGGTACCTACCAAAGACTTGACGTCAACTAAACTTGTCCTCGTACATCGAATGTTGAAACGTTTCGAAATAGTTATTTAAATGTAATAGTAAGCTATCGGTTGCGTGATCGACAGATTGAGGAAAATACTGTAACTAAAGTATTAGTAGTTAGAGTGAGAACTGACTTGCCGCTGACTTGCCGAAGTCACAATACACGTTGCGAAAACAGTAAAAACGTAGTTACGAGTTTATTTATCAACGTTTGAATATCAAACATTCTACGTAAAAACCGAAACTGCTTCTCCAATAACATTACAAAATATTGTTGTGTACAATATTACGTATGATGATGCGACAAATTTACAATTTCGCTCAAACAAATTTTGTTGGTCCACGAACGAGATAGCTTATCATTATCAACACTATCTCCACTATGATAACAGCATTATCACGATCATTGACATTAACTTCATTGATGACGAAACGGTAAATTAAATAATCCTTACTAAGCCACGATTATGGGACCAAATCGTACAATGTCACACATTTATGGGAAAAGCCTATTTCACAGTTGTTTATTGTTGCATTTGGACTTTCCCAACTACGAAGTGATAACCGAAAAGCGATTCGATAACCCGGCGTGAGAATACCTACTGGTGTGAATCAGAAATGATTTGGGATATGATAATGAGATTATGACGATGATGTCACTGAACCGTCTAATGTACTAAACGGCTTTCTAATACTCTTCAAATGGACTGCTTGTGATACTCAGGGTTGTAGGGGAACAAATAAGCTCTGTCTGCCCACCAAAGTTACCTCAGAGAAGACGGTGGAATTGTGGTGTGGGGGGTGGTAGACTGTTCACAACGAGGTTTAGGGGAGACCCCCTTCCAACCTCCTCGGGGATGTGGGCCTACCAGGTGTTGCACAGGGAGATTTCTGGTGCGGTCTTTTAAGAGGAAACGGAATCCTCTTAATGTGCCAATTACCATCGGAGTGGTTTTAGTGTGTTGCGCTGTTTCATAGTTGGTTGAGATGTTGAGAGTGGTTGTCTACAGTTCCAATATTTGTTAACATGTGAACACGATGTAACTTTAAATATATTTTTACCATGAATTCCTAATTTGTAATATAAATTATTTTTGTGTGTTATTATATAGTAGTTTTTTTTTTGAAGGTACATTGTATCCACATGTAATTACGTATGACTATGTATACAAATAATAACATTGTAAAACATTGATTTTAAAAGAGTATGTATGGAGTTTCTTGCCCATTCTTCTTCATACAAAACTACCTTTAAGAAGGGGCAACTAGATTCAATTCTATTTTTTTTTTCATGTAATGACGTTCAAAAGTGCCTTATAGTGGCCTAATTGAAATAAATGATTTGACATTGACTTTGTGGTAAAAATCATACACTCCCTGATTTTATTCCCCGAAGACCGGGCGCCTTTTAAAGATTTCCCCCTGATAAAGAAACCATCCTAAAGGGAACCATCTAAATCTATATAGCTAGGAGGATCGGAGTTATTTTTCCATGACAAGTTTGTCATAAGTTATAGTCGTACTTGGCATATTCTTAAACTAAAAGCATAAAAGACCTTTCGGGTGCCCATCCTCTCCCAAGTCCCAAACACAAAGTCTTCAGTACAAGCTGCCCGTTATGTGAGCTATTAATAGCACATTATTTAATATCGATCGTTAGCTACACTAATAAACATAAAGCGCCTGTTCCTTGTCTCAGATTTACGACTTAATAAAATAAATGTGTGCAAACACATCGAAATAAACTAAATTTATATACTTCCTGTGATTGAGTGCATATTGTGACTGGAAATCGTTTCTCTAGCTAGCTTGATCGTGTGGGAGGGTCAGTTGGCAGGTCCAGGTGGTAGGTCCAGGCGGTGGAATTCTACTAATACTATAAATGCGAAAGTTTGTGAGTCGAAGTCGCGAGCAGAAGCTAGTTAGTCCATAAAGTTCTTCAATTGATGGTATATTTTGGGCTTGTTTGACGACCAAGAGAGAGAGAGAGTCTCTTTCTGCGCTGTGAGTAACGCTACCATCACCTAAAATGCCGAAGCTTCAAAATCCTTGGACATTTGTATGAATTTGAGATATTTTTCTGAACGTCTCTGGACATCTTTATATTGACATTGAAACTTAACATAAAAAGTGGTTTTTTCGAACACTTTTTAAAACCATCTCCCGGAAAATCTCTGGACGCCCTCCCTCTAAACTAGGAGAATCGGCTGCCCTAGTAATAAGACACACTTCTTTCTCATTAATGTGTACTTTCAGATTCTTAAAAGATGTAGCTAGTAGGGAAGTTGCTTTTAGCTCTACACAGACACTTAAATGCCCTGTAGTACCCAGAGGATCAAGGTTTTTCCATCATTCTTTAGCAATTAGCCCACATAATCAGGTACTCCACAAAACCAATCACCTTGTCCACTTTCAGATCCATCAATATCTCAGTAATTAAAATAATGATTGCCATACACGTCTGGTTGGTATCTGCGGCTATATTTGGAGCGGCTATGAACGAACCGGAACTTGTTACGGACTAGCGTCTTACCTAACCGCTTTCTTAAGTGGCTATGTAACCTAGCTGTATCTTAGTATATTAGGTGGACTTTGGTCGTTTTGCTTCTGTTACGCTACCCGATCAATGGGAGTGTTTTGAGATGACTCAGAGTATCTGTACGGTCCTCCGTTTCTGTTGTTAAGAGGATATTTTCGATGGTACGCTGCTGCGTGCTCCATACAGATGTAGTCTAGTTATATTATATACTAGCTTAAGCCCGTGTCTCTATTCGCGTGAATGTCGGTTATCAAGGGATTTTATTTTTGCGTGGAGTTTTTTGTGAGGTCTTGGGTTCGATTCCCAGGTCGGGCAAAGTGTTATTGGGTTTTTCCGTCAGGAATTTCTCAGTAGCAGCCTCGGAGTCTGGATTTGTGCCCGGTTGATGGCAATAGGCTCGCCCCCTATTACATGGGACTAAAAACATAACTGGCGAAATATGGGTGTACTAATGGGTACACCTCTGCCTAACCCTTCGGGGATTACAAGCGTGATGATATGTTATGTGTTAATAACATAACACACAACACATTGAGTTTAATTACTTATTGACCAAAATAAGACTGCGCTTTTGGCACAGTTCCTTTAAGTTAAGTCATTCTCACAATGAAATCAACTAATAAAAACTGAAGATTCGTATGAAATCGTGTCGGTTCACAAAAACGCAGCGAGCTTTCGCGTACCTGTATTCTCTGATCGTGCATACGCTCGTTTTTTACTCCTTAAAGAAACCACTTGATGGGTCGGAATAATCCGATCGACACGTTTTTCCTTCTAAGATTTTTCCCTAGCCTTTAAATCAGAATCTTTTGTGAGCATAAATTTTCCATTCAGCCCTGAGTCCTTACAATTGTTTATTTGACACAAATCAATTATTATGAGATAGGTACTTTTTATATATTCTTTACCTGTGAAAACGCGATACCCACTTTTTTTATGGTAGAATTCATATGTCAACTGTCAGAAAAAACCACCCTGTTCCTTCTGTTGCCCTTAACCACAGACCTTTACGTTCCGGGCTACGGCATCCTGTTAAGACGTCCCGCAACCCCGAACGCGATCCCCCCTTAGATGTTGTCTGAGACGAAGTCGTGTAGTCATGTGTGTTGTGTGTCGTGTGTGAATAGGCGTCTCAGTTGCTCTTACAGCTCTCTGGCTTTCGGCTTGTTCCTCCAAAAGCAATTGCGTTTAGAAGGGCGTCTCAGTCACTCTCAGAGAAGCTTGGCGGGCGGATGGCTTGGCTTTACAGTCTTTCCTGGCTTTCATAAAATGTCTCATCAGCTCTCAAATTTGCTTGTCGCTCCGATTGTGCTTGCTTTCTTGATGCGGCATGAACGGAAGATTCCGGGGATTGAGCAGTAATTTTTGCTCGGGCTAGCAAAGAGCTTTTGCCTGAGTTGGAGCTGTGAGACAATTAAAAAAAAAAGGAACCTTCCTACCGTCATTAAAATACACCGAACATACCTCTAAAGAAAACATAAACAGTACTGAGGGACAAACTTAACTTTGCCGTTGGAAAACTGTTGTCTACATACATCGACATAGGTCAAGGTTAGTTTAGCAACTAACCTCTTCCTTCAGTCAATCATCGACTACACGCATTAAACAAAGCAATTTTACTGTTACGACAGATCTGCTGTGATCCTATGAGGAATTCCGTTCCATATCTCCGAAGTTCATCATCAGATCATGACAGTATTTATATGGGACCAATTCGGAAAAAATAAACAAAAAAAGAATCATCCAAATCAATTCACAATTGGCGGAGCGTGTTATAAACATAACATAACATCACGCCTGTAATCCCCGAAGGGTTAGGCAGAGGTGTACCCATTAATTAGTACACCCACATTTCGCCAGTTATGTTTTTAGACCCATGTAATAGGGGGCGAGCGTGTTATAAGTTCGCCTTTATTCTTCCATGCATCCTCTATGAATGCGTTTACACCTGTCAGTGTCAGTGACGACACAGTGGTGACAGTGTCAGTTACGCAGTTTTTCTGTATCCCTGACAACGTATATAAAGTGGGTCACAGACAAACGCGAAATGTTGTGGCGGCCGCGTCAGTTGCAAATTTTAACAACAGGCCGCGTGTACTGCTTTGTAAAATGACACCAAATATGAAAATTGTAATAGAAATAGTTGAATTTAAATAATAATTTAAATTTAACCCACACTTCTCTATTCCTAAGAGTAATATACGATGCTAATGATAATATAGGTAGAGATAAACTACTATAACTACTATAACCTCACACCACTCACCACCTCAACTGTTTAAATAAACGGTTTTTTTTCTACCTTTTTTCTCATCTTCTGAGAGGGCTAATGAGTCATGAGAGTAATAAGACAACGTTACGGTTAGCCATATTGACTGACGTCCGATTGTGGCACAAACACCGCGCTAATGATACTTCAGGCCGCCACTGTGACCGCGGTGGTGTGTTTTTACAGCGGTTGGAGCCGCGGCCTGCGGTTAGCCGCAACCGCAGGTCGGTCCGTCTGGTAGCCACTTTATGCAAAATGTCAGTATGCTCTTCAGCGGTTTTGGGCATAAAAAATGAGTAAGCAAACAACTCCGTACTCCTAGGTTGTATACTTGAAACTGGTCTATCGACAGTCTAGACTCAAAATGTATTAGATGCTTAAACTTAAAATTTGATCATGATTCGATAGACACGTGGCGCCATCTACTGTCATAAGGACGTTATTGTGATTTCCCTCGGGAACAGTACTTTTTTTCGGGATTAAAAGTACCCTATGTTTGTCCCTGATCACCTGGCAACGTTTATGCATAAATTTCGGGATGATCGGTTCAGTGGCTTAGGCGTAAAGCGGTAACAAACAAACAAACAAACTTACTTTCGCATTTATAATATTAGTTAGGATTAGGATATGACTAAACAATCGAAATTTTCTGTTAAAAGAAAATTCGGGTTTTCAGTGTTTTTTTAGAAAAGTTTTGTTTTGAAATTATGCATTTATCGTCGAATGCGTTGATATCGAGTGCACTCATTCGCAACTTGTAACACGTGAAGTAGTAAATATGAACGAGAAAGTAACAAACGAGGTGTAAGGATAGCGTTTGGAGTTTTTTAGTTTAACTACAGAATGGCATGATTTACGATCCCACGGACCATTTGTAGAAAGTGAATAATGCCATCTAGAGGAACATAATTATGTCGACGGCGTACGTACGGCATTTCATACAAGCTATGAAGTACTTTTTATTAATTAACCAATTTTAATGAAATTTCTTACACATAGCAGGACATATAAAGTCAAAGTCAAATATTATTTTCATTTCAAAATCATATCATTAAAATCAAATAAATAGAAAAATAACAAACTTTTTTTTCAACGTCATACACAAAAATAAAGATTGATCTAGCTGCACAAATATTTTTATAGTATTCGTAAGGATTACGCTACGACCCGGAACAGTAATCAAAGACGAAACTTATCGCGGTCAAAACCGCGATAGCGGTTTTGCTTGTAAAATAATATTGTTTGATGGCACAAATCTGGACAATTGTTCTGCCTTAGATGAACGGTCCCACATACAGCTCTAATATAGTCAAAATATAAAATTTGTACCTAGGTATAATGCTTATAACCACACCTCAATGCCTAAGCTTTCGGGGAAGACGAGCGTGATATTGACCTGTGATACAAACATCCGGAACAGCAACAACGCGTATGAATAAATCCGGGTTTTTTGCATAAACGGTCTATTTTTATACAGTCACAATCCTGACAGTCACGTTTGTAATAAAATACATTATTCATTAATCCCCTGAAAGTGAATAACGTTTATAAAGGTTTTAAGACATTTTTTTAGTGTATTTTCCATTAATGTGTGAATTTTCTTAGTGACTCAACATCCAGTTCTATTTATTTATTCAGTAACGTTTCTTGTTATATATTTGACTAGAATTTTAATCTTTCTTAGAACTATTGATGATGCTGTTATTTGTTCTAACTTCCACTGGATTGCCACCCACGAAAAGTCAGTCAAAGTATTTATTTCAATTAGACTATTTACAGGCACTTTTTAACTGTCAAGGAGTCTGTCAGTTAGTCACAAAATTGAAGCTAGTTGCTCGTTCCTTAACGGAGGTACCTTCTTTTTAATTTATAACAAAATCCTGGTTACAATGTACTCGTTAGGTACAAAATAATTCGTCTACAAAATTCTCAGCTAACCACCTTACATCTGCAATCATTACGGAAAGATTTAACAATAAAACGTGTTCGGTAGCCGAGCGAACCACATCTATCGGATCACATTATGCGATTGACTGGAACAGCTGCTCACACAATACAAATTGGACTTTAACTCTTCTGTTTAAGATTGGAACTCGGTAAAATGTTCCGTCAGGCGTCGATTCAGAAATAGCCGAGCGACCAGAAATATCCATAAACCGCGCCCGGCCTCTTTCAGCGACCTATTAACCCGCTAAAGATCTCTTGTTGACTGCTGTAGCAGTCTAAATCGTCTCATTAGGAAGTTTAAGAGCTATATCTGGTTCAACAAAATGTTTGGAAGAATTTGGATCGCGTATTTGTTTGGCCCGGAGTGTAAGAAATATATTCAGAATAGTATCAAGATTTTTCATTGGAATGTGCTGTTTGGTAAGATATTTTTTCGTGTACTTTATTATTGTGTAGACTCTCCCCCTCTTCCCCATGACCTTGAGTAAATTATTGATAAACAGGAAAAACTTCAAAAATTCTTGAATTTTATATAACATAACATGACATCACGCCTGCAATCCCCGAAGGGTTAGGCAGAGGTGTACCCATTAGTACACATTTCCCTAGTTTTGTTTAAGTCCCACGTAATAGGGGGCGAACCTATTGCCGTCAACCGGGCACACATCCAGACTCTAAAAATTTTTTAAATTAACAAAAACAAATCCGGTCTAACGGAACTAAGAAAATAAATAATAATCAAATACGAATGTTGAATGCAACAGGAAAACTCAAAACAAAATACGGTAAAATTACAAGGTGGGAAAGCGGTGTCCTTTACGATTGGGTGCGTGCACGCTACCGGACCGGTTTGATTACGATTTACGAATCGTGCGCAGCTATTGTCAGAGCCTAACATTACCGATGCAATCATTTAATTATGGCATTAATTAGTAATTAGTAGTCTTCTGGTGAATACGAGAATATTAGACGAGGTCAACACCAGCGCGTGGTAATCAAAAGATGCATAATGTCGGACTACAATAAATAATCGCCTTTTATCCTTATTCAAAACAAGATGAATATTTTGCACAAAAGAAAATGAGTAAAAAAACCAAACAAGATTTGCTTTTTATTATTTATCATCTCAAAATACCAAACGTGACGTCTCATTCGCATCATATTAATAACATCTTCAAGTTTTATGATACCTTTATCTTGATTGTGGTAATTTGTTAGTCACAATGACGATTCAATCTTCTATTAAGAATATAAACGAAACTAAGAATGATGGGCGCGACGCCAAATGTCCAACCGACACGCTCTGACGGAGGTAGTTAGGGCAACACTATATGCGGAAGACGAAGCGTCGCGAGTCGTTGCCAGGATATGGCCGCACTACGATATACGAAAGCACTAAACAAAGAAAAGGCATTGCTCTCTTTAAGGTCGGTTCAGATCTGACGGAAGATACGCCGCGTATCGTCAGTCGTGTAAGACAATAATGTAATATCTAACCATTCACACATGACCGATGATGAACCGACCCTTAACTAAAAGAAAGTGCAGGTGGGAGACGATAGTTTTTGGCTGAAGAGCTACCTGTCAGACGAGTCTAGGGTAGTACTTTCGCTCTGGTACACTCAGGTGTAGAGTGTGTGGACCACATAGGTGTCTCTCTTATAACAAGGCAGTAAAACTATAGTCCTTCCTAACCGTTGATGACAGACGGCTGTTGGGTCGTGAGGATCTCGAGTGGCGACCACGTACTGGAAGGCGCAGTGTAGGAAGGCCCTCCATGTGGTGGACTGATTTCTTGGTGAACACTTGAGGCGGGTAGTGCAGAACCGGTCATTGTAAAAACCGATTATAGGATCCCATGTCCAGCAGTGGATGACATTCGGTCCGAATGATGATGAACCGTTGATGGCATCCCTCTCTTTTCTGTATCATCTTTTCTTTGACGGGCCTGTTGGTCTAGTGGTTAGCGGCCCTGACTGCTAAGCCGGAGGTCGTGGGTTCGATTCCCACCCAGGACAAACTTTGTGTGATGAGCATGATTGTTAGTTCTGTGTCTGGGTGTGATTTATCTATAATATGTATGTATTTATAAATTATATAAGTATGTATATCAGTTGTCTGGTTACCATAACACAAGCTCTGCTTAGCTTGGGATCAGATAGCCGTGTGTGAGTTGTCCCAAGATATTTATTTATATCTTCAAGTATAATATAATATATTTGAAGCCACGCAGACAAAAGGATTAGGAAAACAAGCGATGTTTTTCAACAATCTACATACTTAATTATGCATGCAAATGTTAAAAGTGATAAGTCAAATTAAGTCATATATCTCCTAAACGGCCGGACGGATTTTGATGGTTGTTTTACTGACAGATAGTTGATGTTTTAAGGAGTAATTTAGGTTACTTATATAAAAAAAAAAATAATTAGGGTTCTGCTCAAGAAATACCGCCGATAACCGACATTTACGCGAAGTCAAGGCATAAGCTGATTGCTACTAAAATGTATACAGATTAAATAAGAAAGATATTTTTACTTGAAATTTGTAGAAAAGTCGAAAGAAGTTATTGTGTGTCCGAGTATCAAATAACATAGTTCGTTGTCTAGCGATGTAGTGTTTGGAATCGCGACTTCAATTTCCGCATCGAGACAAATATTAGCATACGACGCAAAATATTTGTTCTCCAATGTATTATGTGTATGAGATAATCATAGTTTCCACGTACTTTATTGACTACTGTGAGCATTGCTTTACATACTGTGAGGCTAAATGTTGATATTTATGTAGACTAGCTTGTGACCGCGACTTCCAACGCGTGGTTTTTTTCACCTGTGGTAAGTTAGGTCTTTTGTTAGTGCTCCGCTCACGATTGATAACTTAGGTAGCTATTTTTGTACTGTATGACTGTTAATTCCCTGAAAACCGAAAAAGGGGTCATTGTACTCGTCATTTCACACAACATTAACAATGGAACCAACCCCGAAAACATAAAATTACAATCAGCTATTCCCCGCAAAAATATTTTATAACACGGTCATAATGTATGGAATAGCTGATTTATTTTCATGATTTCAGGGTTGGGAACAACTTGTACTATGGGAACATAGTATAAGTGGTTCATAATGATGAGTGCAAAAACCCCTTTTCAGGTTTTCAGTCAATTAATAGTCATCCTGCATTTATGTAAATGACACTTGAATTATATGTATAACTACAATTGAATTTTTTTAAGGTGGTAAATAATGTAAATATCATCAAATGAGTTCTTCCGCCCTGGGCGGGGCGGAAGCGACTGTCAGACTTTTACTGGCTAAAAACCACCCTGTTCCTTCTGTTGCCCTTTACGTTCCGGGGCCACGGTATCCTGTTAAGACGTCCCGCAATTCCAGACAATTACTATTTTAAGTTCAAATGGTTACCAACAAAATAAATGATCCATAAGATGTCCAAAAAAAAAGACTTGATTTCATTTGAATAAAAGATAAAGTTTACCAAACCTGGGATTTGCCATACGTCACAGCGCTGACGCGTATGTTTGTTTGTTTAGTAATTGCGCGTCAGTACGGCAGGTGGCTGCAGGTTAACGTTAGTTCAGCGGTCATCGTCACCGTTACTGTGGCGGCCACAACTGTGTCAAGTGAAAGTGGTCCGGGATTCCCCGCCACGACGTCACGGTGACGCTAATGGAATTATGATTGACGGCTCGTTTTTAGGGTTCCGTACCTAAAGGGTAAAACGAGGCCCTATTAAAGTTAAGCTACTATAACAGCGCGCCCCTCCATATTACTATTTCAATAATAATGAGTAATTAATGACGCCGCTAGTTGAGCAACAATGACACGCTGATTTGTTTTTGTTTCTTGTGAGTCTTGTAAATACTTTCACAAATACTTTCAAACGTTTTAAATTGCGGAGGAGTGCGCCAAGTTATCGTAGTTTATCTCCTTCTACCACTGCGCTGTTCGTCTGCCACCGGGCTGTATCTCATGAACCGACATGACAGTTGAAATTTTCACAGATGATGTATTCCTGAGGCCGCTACTAACAACAAATAATAAATCTAAATAAACGTACAAGAGGCCTGTTATTTTTGCATTTTTGGCTCAATACTATAATGGCAATACTGTTATATCTTCTAGGTTAGTACAGAACCCTTCGTGTGCGAATCCGACTCGCACTTAACCGGTTTTTTAAATATAAGCCTTATATGTTTGTTTGCAATGAGAGGTTGAGATTTCGTAAATTGTAGTTGCGGGAAATTCCAGGGTTATTAAAGTCTAGGCGTTGCACTTTCTAATGCCTATGGAAAGAAGATGTTTATTTTTGTACTGACTAATGACTGCTAGATATTTCATCATAACATCACGCCTGCAATCCCCGAAGGGTTAGGCAGAGGTGTATCCATGAGTACACCCACATTTCGCCAGTTATGTTTTTTAGTCCCATGTAATAGGGGGCGAGCCTATTGCCATCAACCGGGCACTAATCCAGACTCCGAGGCTGCTACTGAGAAATTCCTGATAGAAAAACCCAATAACACTTTGCCCGACCTGAGAATCGAACCCAAGACCTCATGCACAGCAGTTGCGCTTGCGACCACTAGACCAACGAGGCAGTCAGTGCTAGATATTTTTTATTTATTTTGCCTATATATATATATTGTTAGGCGTTTTTTTGTGAACTCGCGGAACCCTAATTCTTTATTAAAATAAAATGAAAAATTTAAAAATTAAAAGTAAGCTCCTTATAACATCAGTTTCCTGTCAGTGCAAGTCGCGTCAAAATCGGACCAGCCGTTTCGGAGATTAGCCGGAACAAACCGATAGACTCATAAAATGTTGTTTTTTTAATCCGCATTGTAACATCACGCCTGTAATTCCCGAAGGGTTAGGCAGAGGTGTACCCACATTTCGCCGGTTATTAGTCCCATGTATTAAGGGGCGAGCATATTTTTCTATTTTTATTTGTACCGTTATTTTGCATTTAGTAAAATGCTTTTCTTTTGATATTACAAGCAGTCACTTCATTTATTTTTTTGTTTAGAATTATAGATAGTGTTCATTTATTTTCCTGGTATTGAATACCTATTTTGATTTGATTTTTTCATGTGTTCGTACTTGCAGGTTTTTATACCTGTAATTATTGTTCTATAAAATAGTTCCAGTACCTACCAGGAAAAGATATCTACTGTCAATAATACCTTATACGTCTATATTACAACTACACTAGAGGTCTTGTTCTTCCTCATCGAAACACATTGAATCGAGGAAGATCTAAACAGAAGAGAGAAGTTCTAAACTTACCGCCTTATTATAAAACAAAGTCTTTGCTTAAACTTAATTTAAACCTTCGAGCCAGTTTTTGAAATTCGCACTTTATTTCGATAAAGATAAAGTTTGTAATACAAAAATTGGCTCAGTGGTTATTAATATAGACTTTGTAATTATCGAATATGATTAGAAATGGCGTCGAAGGCTACCCTTAGACGCTCTTTAAATCTTAGATCGAGATTAATCATTATTAAGATAGTTATTTATGCATTCGGTATATTATCGGATATGCTTATTAAATTCAACTTCTCATTCTTCCCCAGAAAATTTCGACCACAAGAACCATCCCCAAAGCATAGACCTGAACGCAGTCCGGCTATGCTTCCAAGTGTTCCTACCGGACGAGTCGGGCCGTCTCCGGCGCCCGCTGACGCCGGTGGTCTCCGACGTCATCTACGACAAGAAGGCTATGAGTGACCTGCTCATCATGCGCTCCAGCCACTGTTCTGGAACCGCTAGAGGAGGAACTCAAGTTATTCTGCTGTGTGAGAAGGTAAGAAATACTTCAAGCCAATTCTTAACTTACACATGATAAGCTCCACAATCATTTCGATCCTAAAACTTTTTAAAATAAACTTAAAAGAAAATAGCTACCATTTACAATTGCAGTTTAAGAATTTGCCTGTTTATATTCCTCTCACCTGTTTTGTGTTTGGACTGTCTCGTTGGTCTAATGGTCGCAAAGCGCGACTGCTGAGCATGAGGGCTTGGGTTCGACTCCCCAGGTCGGGCAAAGTATTATTGTGTTTTTCCATCAGGAATTTCTCAGTAGCAGCCTCGGAGTCTGGATTTGTGCGCGATGGTAATAGGTTCGCCCTCTATTACGTGGGATATAAACATAACTGGCGAAATGTGGGGTGTATTAATAAGCACATCTCTGCCTTACCTATGTTCATGTGTTTATATTCCTCCTACCCCCTTAACCTTTGAGTTAAGAAAGGCGCTTTGCACACAGAGCAACTATTGCAGCAACTTGCAACTAGCTGGCAACTACCTATTTACATAATTATATTTAAATTGGACTTCGCACACATAGCAACTCGAGTTTCGAGTTGCGGCAATCGTCAACAGTTTTCAGTTGCTGCAATCGATGACTAAGTTAGTTCCTAATTGCCGCAACTAGCAACTGTTAAATATTAAACCGTTAACGCTGATCGCTGCGTAGACTGAGCAACTCGGCTATGAAAGTTGCTGATATCAACTATCAACTTTTACAAGAAACTTTTAAAGAGTTGATAGTTGCCTCAACTTAAGTTGCTCCGTGTGCAAAGCGCCTAAAGTCTTGCGGTGCTGTTCGGCAACCCTTGGTTTTTAGCCCGCTAAGGGGTAACTTTACAATATTCACAACCATTTTCCAGGTGACCCGAGAAGACATAGAAGTAGTATTCTACCAGGAGGAGAACGGCATGGTGGTGTGGGAGGAGATGGCTATCCGCATCCTGGTGCACAAGCAGGTGGCCATCGCGTTCGAGACGCCTGCCTACAAGTTCCCCCATACCACTGACCATGTCAATGTGAGTGTACATTGTTACTAAGATCTTCCATAATTTTTGAAAAAAAAGATACTTAAAGTTTTATCTAATTTTATATTGAAGACATATCGTTTAATGTTCTATAAGAATAATATGTATAATATTTAGACTTAATTATAGGAAAAAAAAAACAAATTTAATAAAAAAAAAAGAAACTAAAAATCAAGCTTTAAAATGGGATTGTTTTACAAAGATGAATGACTGCATACTGTAGATAACTAAAAAAAGATAACTCCCAAATCAGAATCATTTATTTGCTAATAATGGAGGTATACAAGTTAGATGTTTTATATCAATAAAATTGTCCCGATACATAAAATGTATTCGGCATGAAAAATACTATAAACAATCCCTTATTCATTTTCCAGGTCCACTTCCAGCTGAAGAGACTATCAGACAACGCCCGCAGCAACTCCCTACCGTTCGAGTACATCCCCGAGTACACAGGTACAGCGCGCAAGCCCCTCCCCGACCTCTCCCTCTTCTCCCTCCTCCTCGACAAGAGAACAGACACCAACAACAACAAGCAAGACAAACCCGAAGTTGTTAGCTCCACAACCGACAGCGTTAGCGTTAACGTTTCTGACGAGACTGAGTCCGCGACCGTTACCGACGTTAACGGAAACCTGGAAGTCACGGACGTCGAAGTCATTGACACTAATGAGAAAAGCTTAAACGAACTACTTGATCAGGTCGCGGAATTAGACGAGATTTACTCAGAGAACCGCACACGCCTCGAAAATATTACCTCCATATCAACCGATAATGAGGAAATAGAGGATTTCAATGACGCAGGAACGTACACTAGCTTGCAACTCGCTTTCAAAAACCCCGTCGAGATTTCCGAACCGGATCCGATGTCGTACGAAGACGTTCAGGTCCAGACCTTCCGTGGTCCTATCATCGAGTTTAGTCCCTTGAAACGCGATACGGATGACGAACGCGCCCCTCCCTTGCCCCCCAAACGCGTCCGCAAAGCTGCGTCCACTGAACCTTTCAAAACCAGTCAGACTTCTGTCGACAGTATCTTGAAGCCTGGTCGTCAGATACCGGTCACCCGTAACCCTGATACTTTGAAAACTAACTCAGTAATGACGGTTGCTAAGAGTGAGCCTGCCTTACCTCCGGTTAAGAAACGTTCGTTCTTCTCCCGTTTGTTTAGGAGAAAGGAGAAGTCTCCTGCTCCTAGCGTGAAATCTGAGGGTAGGAAAGAGGCGAAGAGTAAACCTGTAGGTCGGTCTGTGAGCAGCATCTCTGGTATGCGCCCTTCGAAGTTCAAATCATCTGTCTCTCACACTTCGTTAAAAGATAACGCATCTGGCACGGGCCTGAGTTACGCTGACAGTATCACTCATATTTCCCTTCATGGGGATGAGAATGAGAAGTCTGCTTCTCAGTCATCTCTGCGTCGTCCTGCGAGCTTAGCCCCACTTCCACCGACAGATGGCGGTACTATCCTCGTAGCTGAAAGCGTGCTCGCCTTAGACGCTTCTCAGTTCAAGAAGTTACAAGACGATTTAGATCTGACAGACGCAGAACATTACGCGTTGTATATGGCGGTCGCTCCCCATGCCACCGTCTCGGAGTTCGATGAGACCAGTTGCTATTACTCGCCGATAGATGGCAGCAAGTTTCAAAATAATCAATAGTCGGGGTTAGCTTAAAGAGCTACTAGTTTTTGAATTTTATTGCGCGTTTATGGAGTTGGTTTAAAAACATAAATCAATGGATTTGTTTTCCATCTTGAAAAAAACTTAGGTATTTTGGTGAGGAATCTAATCTTATTAAGGAGTATTTAAGTGTTAGTAGAAAATACTGCGACGGTGTGTCTCTCTATAAGCTCTATATGTTTCCGCCCATAATGCCAAATTTACAAATTTTTACAGGTTTTCGACGTGTTTACATACTTTAGTGTATTTTTTTTTTCTTAAAGGTTTTTTTTAAACAAATGTGTCACAACTTTGCTAGAAAAATATATACACCATGTATTTTCGAAGGGATATGCAATAAGCACACTGTATTTTTATTTTTGAAAATTGGTTGACATTCGTCAACACTAAATGTCTATTCTATTTAAAAGATATTTTCCTAATCCTACCATTGTTTTTTTGTCACAATAGATGTATTATGTAATAACAATATCATCTTGAATGTTTTAGATAATATGAATTCTAAGAGGCGGAAGGTCGTAAGCGACATGTTACGAAACTACGAACTTGAAAGTAAGTTCAGGTTTATTTTACTTATGTTTGTATACAGGGTGTATTACCGAATACGGAAAAGTTAAAATTTATTTATTTATGAAGACAGACAATATCTTAATCAGTCACAGAAAACCTGTCAAATATATTTGAACGGTATTTTTTCTTGATGTTGGTATACATCCTGTATAATTTTATGTCTAGGAATATAAGGTGGTTTGGTGATAAGAAAAGTTCTAACATGGTGTTAATCGATAATTCATAGCCATCGAAAAACAAACATTTATTTATGGTGTAAGCAGAATTGTCATGTCTTATATAGTTAAACCGGTCTATCGTGCCTGTTTTTATTTTATACTATGCGTTACGGCACAGATAACCTATTTAAGTTAATGTTGTGTAACAGTAAATCATTATTTGTTTTAATAATGTCCGTGGGTTAGAAAATTGGTGGTTTTACTAATAAACATGTAGTTATTAAGTAGTAAAAGTATCGATATTATTAACATTGCGACGTCATTAATAATGGACAATATTTGAGTTGTTATGTCGACCTATGCGTTGTATAATAACAATAATATTTAATTATGTATTTATTTGTATTTACATAATTCAATATTCATTACTAACTTCATCTAAGTTTATGTATGTATAAAATATAAGGATAAGGGCTGGAGAAGTATGTTTGTGTTTCTTAAATGTCGATTGTTTTTGGCAACACTATTCAAAAATAAGCGTTATTTTTGCCTCCTAAGAGTTTCTAGTCGTCTATTTATTTCACGTTTTTGTTAACTTATATTTTATTTATTACTTGTTGACATTGCAAATATCTATTAGGACATTTTGTTTATTTCGTTAGAAGTTATTATTTATTAGAAAAAAATATATAAATATACTACAGGGTCGAGTGGTGAATGGGAATTCTTAAAAAAAACTCATTTTTAAAATATTTTTTACAAAAATTATAAACCACTCTGTATACAAAAAAAAATATAGAGGCAAATATAATTTTATGGAAATGAAAATGCAGCTATGGCTATAATAGCATGCAACTTTCAACCAAAGTGCTATCAGTACAAAGTTTATTTTCACATAACAGCGAGCTAATGTGGATATGTGTGTGAGGGAGAGCCTAATAGTAGTAATAACAAGCTAAATATTGTTTTAAACCATTTCCTTTGAGAAGGGACATGCGAACCAAAAAAATGTTTGAGTGATTTTGAACTTTGTGGTCACTTTAGAAAATAGGTTTTTGTGTACTTAATGTTGGAAATCGGTTATTTACGATTATTATTTCGGCTAAATTAGTTATGTATTTTATAATACTGTGCAATTTTACAGGGTGTTTTCATCAATATTGTAAAAAAAATAATTATTTAAAATTTAAATCGGTTTCGATGAAAACACCATGTATACATATTTTTTGGAACATGCTTTGAGTAATATAAGGTACAAACATATCTTGGAAGATGTATGTCAGATGTTAGGTAAAGTTTTAGATGAATTTACAAATTAAATAACACTGTTGTCGTTTGGTTTGTGGCGGCTCAGCTGTCAAAATTGTCCATTTTTTATTTAGTCAGAGGCCTAAATTTCGTTCATGCAGCCAAGCTGTTGGGCGCATTGCCCCAAATTATATGTAATTTTGGATATTCTTGCATTTGTAATATTTTAAAACAATTTTTATATTATTGAGAAATCTGTTTTTCTTTTTAACGTTTTTGTAAATGATAAGAGTTGAATAGCAAAGCTTGATTGATGCGAAATTCTATATTAATATGCTAATAAAATACGTGGGTTTTATTTACTGTTCGCGGAACCCTAAACCCCGAATGACGTCAGAGGTACGAATACTTTCATGTGGCATGATTTTGATGTTTTTTATTTTTTTTCGTTAATTTTTTTAAGCTTGTTCTTTTGTTATTTTTATTTTATTTTCACACATATTCATGTTAGCTTTACGTCATTGTAGATATAGGCATATTTTAAAAAGCATGTTTTTATCGTTTGCAAGGGTGTATTAATAACTTGTACATAAGGGAATGAAATATATGACAATCAGACTACATAAAAATTGATAAAATAATCAGCACAAACAGTACAGTCAGCAACAAAAGTCGATTAAGTTTTTTAAATCCAAATTATAAAATGAACGTAAAATAAAGCCCAAGCAAGAAGAAGAAGTGCATTGTGTTATTTCGTATCTATTTGAACGTTAAGTAAAATTAACAGTCTTAATCGACTTTGTTGCTGACCGTACAAAGCATCTGCAATTTAAGTAGACCCTAAGTTGATCGATTATGACTACACTTCTAGTTTAGATTTTGAGATTTTTGTGTGTCGCGAGAAACGAATCGTTTGAGGGGGGGGAGAACAGTCTATTAATATTTGTAAAGAAAAAATTGTTTTCAGCTAATAGTTTTCATTTGTTTTGCCATGAAGCAAAAGTTGTAACATTTTTTTTTCTTTAACAAATGTAACCATAGGTTGTGGCTATACAGGTGACTTTTTCTTCACAGTCTATCTTTCAAGAGCTAAAAGTACTCATAAATAGTAACAACTTTTATTATGGCACTCTGAAATATGAACAAAACAAAATAAGTTCCAAACATTTTGGCTGTGTTGTAAAACCAATTTGTAGAGAACAGCCGATTTCTATTTTTATACTAGCTTCTGCCCGCGACTCCGCTCTTTTCATCTTTTTAAGTTCCGTCTTTGGTTACTCCTTCGCTTTCTTGAGTCGTAGCCTAATGTTATATATAGCTTTATATTATTTGTCACGAATCTGGCTATTATATACAAAAGTTTTTTTTCCAATTTCACTAATACTTTCAGAGATTAGTGCGCAGACAAAACAACTCTTTAGCTTTATCATATTACTTTAGATTTCAGAGTTAGTGCCGTAATCAATACCTCCTCCTTTCCAGTTGTTCATATTTATAAATACCTCCTCCACCCTCGAAAGGTTTTCAGTAAACAAAAAGCCATGTTGTATAGACCATACTAATAACCTTAACAATTCTGTTTAGTCTTAATTCTGCATGTTTTGTGTTGGTGTATTATTTATTTAAGTAGTTAATATAGTTGTTAGAGAAAATAAATTATTTAGAAAAGGAGTAAAATATATGCTAATGGTTTTGACCGTTTCCAGGGATCTACTCGCCTGAACAGCAGCAGATCAAGTCGGAGCCTAGAGGTGAGCGTAACTTAACTAAGTAGTGTTATAGTTCTTGCGTAACACTTACAGACGCGCGACAGTCGTTGCAATTTGAGATTTATTTTAATGTGCATAAGTCATGTGACGTGAGTTCTTCTGCCTTCTTCTTTGGAACGAAGTTGCCTCACACAAGGATATTTTTCTGAATTGTGGGCGCTTTTAAAAACATGTACGCTCACACGTATTAACACGCAGACCGGCAACAAGAAGTAGGTAGTTTTGGAGTTTACCCCGGACAAACATCGTGACGCGAGATTTAAAGATAAAAAAAGATATAAAGATTTATTTGTATGTCTAAGGAAAAAGGAAAGAAAGTGGAAGGAATGGGCGGAGGTCTTCGCCCATAAAAAAAAATAAGAAAAAAGGGGGATAGCTAGGTTTTATCTATTACCAAAAATTTCGTTGATAAAATGCCGCTAGCCTATATCTGTGTTGCCAACAATTAGTGATCAATTTCCAACCAACGTTGAGGTGTGCTCGCTTTAGTATTATGTTGCTTATTGTGCTAATATGAAAGTGTTATTCCAGACCGGACTCCGCCGCATCATAACATTAGCAGTCCACCGCTTCAGCCGCTTCATGCCTACGCCCCACAGTACGAACAGGTACACTTGTCAACGTCGCCATGACATTATGAAACGAAAAAAAATGCTAGATTTTTTTTACAGCATTATTTATTTACAAAAGTCTACACAATCGGTCGGAGTCGGTCCTAGTAATGGAGACAAGTACCCCATTGCCTTAGGCGCTGTGCACACGGAGCAACTTAAGTTGAGGCAACTGGCAACTTTTTAAAAGTTTCCTGTAAAAGTTGATAGTTGCTATAACGTTGCCGGTTGCCGCAACTTTTTGGCAATTTGTGAGCAACTTTCATAGCCGACTTGCCGTATGCCGTTGCCGTAGCGACACTGGCATTGCCGGGCACACGGAGAGGGAGGGAGGGTGTGAAATCGCCCGAAGCGTTGCGATTGACTTGTGGAAACCGGCAACTTTAAAAACCGGTACAATATTTAAAAGTTGCTAGTTGCGGCAAATAGCAACTAACTTAGTCATCGATTGCAGCAACTAAAAACTGTTGACGATTGCCGTAACTCGAAACTCGAGTTGCTCTGTGTACGCAGTCTAATTGAAATGTATGTAAACAGCTAGTTGCCAGTTGCTGCAATAGTTGCCCTGTGTGCAAAGCGCCTAAATTATTTTATTATTATCAGGCTTTTTAAAATTAAATGTTGAAATTACACAGTGTATATCAATAAAATAAAATAAATTAAATTATAAATTAAAGTATACTAGAGAATTCAACTCGAACTCCGCTTCACTTAAAATTGCGATTTTAGTACATAAATGGTTTTTTAGTTAAGGTGGAAGCGCCGAGCCCGCGAAATTCAAATTTTCTTACGTTTTTTGCAATTTGCAATTCAGATTTAGGTTCAATGTTGATTAAAGTATTATTCACGTGCGTAAGAAGTATATATTCTCAGAATAATAACCATTTAAGTCAGCAATAAAACTCCATAGGGCCAGGTAACCCGATAGAATGACTATTTCATGAAATCTTGACATTTTAGGATTATACAGACTTATGGAGTTATTATACTGATTTAAATGGTTATAATTCTGAAAATGCATACTTCTTACGCCCGCGAATGATACTTTAATCAACATTAAACCATTACTGACTTGCAAATTGCAAAAAACGTAAGAAAATTAAATTTCGCGAGATACCGCGGCGCTTCCACCTTAAGAATATACAATTGTGAAATTTCGCCAGTTACTTAATTTAAACAAGTCTTGTATATGGTAAGCTTTACCTGACTTTTGACCTAATAACAATATTTTTCCAGAACTGGGGCCTAGACAACATGCAAGGCGGTCTAGGAGTCCCCGGGCCGAGTCACGTCAGCCAAGCCGTGGCTGGTGGCCATGGAAACCCATTCGCAACGCAAGATATGTGGCAGAACCAGCCCTATGGGCAAGTTTCGCCTGGCCACCTGCAGCCCACGGCTATGACGCAAAACCTACAAGTGCTGCAGCCGAGTATGCAGGCCATGTCCCCGAATATGCAGGCCATGTCCCCAAACATGCAGGCCATGTCCCCCAACATGCAGCCTATGTCTCCCAATATGCAGCCCATGTCGCCGAACATGCAGCAGGCCTACGTGCCGGCCGAGCGCATGTCCCCCAACATGAACGTGCTGTCCCCGCACGCGCGCGGACCCTCCATGGCAGGCATGTCCCCGGTGGGGCGCGTGTCCCCCAACATGCAGCAGAACATGGGGCACATCTCGCCCAACCTGGTCCAGCACCAGCAACCTACGTACGCGCAGGTCAGTTAAAACAAGTTACATTTAAGCTTTTATTAAAATTCCTGTATAATGTCATGAAAATATCATCATTTATTTTAAAGAATTTAAGTAATATTTTATAAGCTGGTGTCTATGGCTCATCAAATCTTAGAAGTTAAATTTGAACCACTTCCCGATAATGGATTGAGCTGAAATTTTGAGACAATGTACAATTTGCATGACAATATTATAATTGCGTCACAAAGATAGTCTGATGATGGAGCCTGAAAGTGGCCATAGGAAGTCCCACAAGCCAAACAATAACCCCCCAGCCTCTTACAAGTTAAAGCCCCATTTTTCGGTGTTCTATTAGGCTGGAATTTTGAATACTTACATATGGAAGCTGGACTAATTCTTTCTTTAATTATGTTTTTAGCAGCAGCAGCAACAGCAGGCGCAGCAGAGCCTCATGGAGGCTGAGGGCCACAGCGCGGCGTCGCTCAGCAACCTGCTGCTGGACCGCGGCGACCACTCGCTGCTGCTCAACTCCAGCGAGCTGTCCGGCCTGTCCGCGCTGCTGGGCGAGCGCGCGCACGAGCAGGCGCTGGACTACTGAGCGCCACCCAGCGCCACTCCGCCGGATACACATATCGACTTCAAAACCTCATTTACACGAAGCAATAATATGTTACCTTTAACCATATCAAGTAATATTAAAAGTTGCACCTACACTGTTTAAAATACTTTATTGTTGATTCAACTTATTACAATCTACAGCTAATTAAATTGCTACGTGTAAATGAAACGTTAGAAAAAGTTCAACTTTGTATAGCGTTGTCTCTGTCACTCAAGTGGCAGTCTCTTTCTAAAACCCGACGTCCCTAAGCACTCAGGCGAAATAATAACTAGGTCTTATTATGAAAATGTTTGACATCACGTATTTTTGATATGGGAGATTATTTTAATGTAAGAATTAAGTTTCCTAAGATAAGTTACAGTGGCGCACTCTATATTTAACTGACGAATTTAATTCACGGACTTACATAGTTACGGATGAGTGACTGAATCCCGGAATCGATTTGAATCCCGTTATCGAGCGGGATTGTTTTGTGTGTAATCTATGAATTCTTTAGTTAGTAATTACGTTAAATAGTTATATTTTTTACCGATCTGGGATTTTATTGTAAGAAATTCAAGGTGTTCGTCGCCTTTTTTTCAGTATCATAGTTGCAGACACCTTCACAACATGTAAACAAATAACATCAAAAGACGTTCAAGTTTGCCAGATCTTATAATATTGTTGTTTATTTTTAAATACGGTTGATCTCCAAAGGGATAACATTGCATTTTATTACTTGGTGCTTTTCTTAACCGCTTCTATTCAAATTATTTTCTAATAAGCTCTAACACAGTAAATATTAAACCAGAAAACAACAGAGATTTTAATTTATTAAATTCATCAAGTTATAAAAAATTAGATCAAAACATGTAAATATCAGATTTATTTTTAGTTACGTTTACATTATTTTCTGCGTTAAATATTACGCAAATATGTTAACAATTAAGAGATTATGTATTTTGATATTAATGTTGATTTGAAACCCAATACCGTTTCTACTTGATAGAAATGACTATCTGGGTTCTGTTACGAATTCTAAGAGCACGCGAGTTAATTGGGAACTGCATAGCATTGGTGGCAAAGCCGAGACTTATACATAGTTCATGATTCATCATCATATTAGGGAAACGACGTCACACACGGACATAGGCCTCCCCCAACCCCGGTCATGACGGATGTTCGCACGCATGTGAAGAGCCGTCAGACATCCATTCGCAATCTAAGTTAAACGCGCGTTTTAATGTCCGTTAAAAAATCGACGCAGATTGAAAAACCGTGAATACAGCAAAAACTTTGCGTAATCATTTGCTAATGTCGTCCTACACTTTGTGGGTTATTGAAAATAAAAAGTTGATTATATTTACAATTACTCCATGTATTACGAATTAAAAATCATGGTGAATTTACCCAAACATTCCCGTAATTTAACCAATGCGAAATAAACCTTGTTTCAATAAAATATAATTAAATTTACAAGTGCAGTGTCAGCATAAAGTATCCTAGTACTGTTTATTTTATAATGATCAGGAAACAGATGTTAGTGTCCAGGTTTTGCCCAAATTATGCATGCAGTAACTCGGTTAAATGCTCTAAGTTTTCACTATAAGAAATGTAAAGTCAATGACGAGAGAAAAATTTCTCAATGATTCCGAAAATGCGCACGATAAGTATAGGTAGTATTATGTCTTAAAGGCATAGAGATTGAGGTCGGAAACTTGGACCCTTGTCATAGAACGATACTCAAACTTACCTAAAATCTAGTTAATTTCTAGCCAACGATTACGATACCATTGTCGTATAACATTTCGGTTTAAACGACAAGCACTTGCAATTAGTATGTATAATGCGTTCACGAATAAATTCTTTAGAACTGAATAAAGATTATATGCGAGAATAGACCTATATCTACACTTTAAAGGTCATTAACAACGCTATTGATGCCGCGATGGTTTACCTACTGGGCCCAAAAAATGTAAGAAAACAATAAAAAAAAGAATTTTCTAAAATCATCCATTCGAAAAATTTGTAGACCTTCCGTGCTTGAGTCATCATCAGCCTAGCCTTTTCCCAACCATGTTGGGGTCGGCTTCCAGTCTCACCGGATGCAGCTGAGTACCAGTATTTTACATGGAGCGACTGCCTATCTGACCTCCACAACCCAGTACTTGGGTAACACGTTACCCCTTGGTAAGACTAGTTGTCAGACTCCGACAACCAGACCACCACCGACCTTCCGTGCTTGAGTATCGTTCTATAATACGCGCTTACGCACCTGTTCCATCGCTTTCGATAAGCGAGTAGAGCGAGTCACTGTCAAAAACTAGTATAGAGGACCAAAACGCTACGGTTTTTTTTTTTTTTAGACACGTTTTCATTATTTCAATTGCTTGCACCTACCATGTTATCTCTTCACCACCTTTGGTTGACTGTTAGAGAACGCCTAAGGCATTAAGTTGCATCAAGTTTAAATAAATAATAAATAGTTATAATAATAAAACTAACCATACCCCCCCCCTCAAGATTTGTACTTTAGCTTACATCCGCAATCAGAAAGTATTGCGTGCGTTCCTCGAGCAAGAAAATGGTCGACGCTTTTCGCTTATTCGTCACCGATGGGACAAGTGCATGAGTAACGTAAAAACAAAATGGTTGTATAATAAGAGAAAAAGCGTTAAAAAAAATAACTTAAATACCGACTTATTTACATTTATGTTGAAGTAAATACTTCAAAATGTTGAATTTAATTCAAGTTCTTCCATGTTTTTTTTTTGTCGACATTGAAAAGCGCGCAATAATATGTTAAAATAAAAATATTTACAAGTATATTTTCCCCTAAGTAATGAGATTTTATAAATCTTGATTTCAATGAAATTAGTTATATTTAAAGATTTCTTCTCAATTTAAGAATTAGTTTTTATTATTATTAAAATTCTTATTTTGGTTATGATTTGTTACCAAATAGTTTGTAAATATTTTCTGAAAGAAAAAAAATAACACATGAATTTTGTTTGAAAATGAAACCATTTAAAACCATAACTCACTTCTATCAAAAGTCATGGTAATTATTGTAATAGATTTAATGTTCGTAAAAGTACATAAAACAAATGTTGTAAAAGTACATACCATTTTTAACCTTATCATTAAGGCCATAAGGGTGAAAGAAGTCTGCGGGGGACGTTTGCAGTACACATAGTGAAAATTACACCATTCGTGCCGATTACCTTGTTCACAAACTAAACTATGATTAGACTATTTCTATCTTTTAGTAAGGATGAATATGAAATATGAAACTTTAATGCAATTTTTATCGACCTGGCTGGAAAATTTCAAGACAAAACTAAACATTTCTAACTTAGTTCTAAAATGTCACCGTCCTTTTCTTTCGCTTTATGTTAGTAAGAGATGCCAATTCTATAATTTTAGTGTAGTTTGTGACCAAGGGAAACGGCACCATTGTCGAGAACTCGAGACACAAACACTCTTTCCTCTATTATGACATGAACAAACATTGTTTCAAACTTATTTTAGAACTTATGGCTTATAATCAACACAAGCTCCTCGTATTAGGTATTCTAAGTATAAGACGAGACATCACAAGTTAACACAGTTATGTTCGAATGTGTTATGATATGAAAGCATTGAAAATGCCAGTTTTGTTATATTTTTGAGAAAAAAAATACAATAAAAGTATATTATTTGACATTTGAAGTTTTTTTTTACCTTTTGTGTAACATCCCTTAATTCAACAATGAGAAGACCTCAATAGATTATACTTCCCGACTAGGGAATCGAAGCCAAGGCATTGCGTTCGGCAATCGCAGTTGCGACCACAGGACAATCAGTACGATGTTATTAGTTGCGGTATCTATCCGAAATCTTTTATTTTATTTTATTTTATTTTACTTTATTGGGACATAAAACAGTTACACATTACAATTAAGTATGACATAATATATTTAAAACTAAGTAAACGTGTAACCCACACCAATGTCCGCGTAATAATAGCTTGAAGAATTATTAAACGCGTGCGTTAAACATGCAGGAAATTTTGTAGGGAATTACTCGTATGTTATTTGAGGTAATACTACTTTAAAGATTCAATAGCCATCCTTTTGATTCGCACACCCGCGATAGTGCAAAGATATCTAGTTCGATGAAGTGTGTGTTATACGTATCTACGATGCGCCGAAGAGGCGCCCGTGCGCCAGCGTGGGTTCTGCACCTGGCGGTGTGGAACAGCCGAGGCACGCGCGCTCCTCGGCGCATCACAGTTCTAGGTACAATGTAACATATGCTGTTAGTGATATCTGGACAATCGAATCTGTTATTACACAAACCATGAAGCATCATGGCCATAAGTAGGCTGCGTCTTGACTCCAGGCTCTGAACATTGTAACGTTTTAATAATTGGGTGTATGGTAATTTCGACTTGGTACATTTGTAGTGCATAACACGTAAATATTTTTTTTGAACCATTTCAATTCTTTTGAGTAAAATAAAGCTGTATGTTGGTAGTATAATAATTTTATTATAATTGTAAGTAAAAAATAACTTGAAAAAAGGCTAGGCAGATGATGAGTAAGTAAAAATAAGTATTTTGTGTTGGTTTACATGAGCAAATATCTCGAACTAGCAGCTGGATTGGAAAAATGAAAAATTTTAAATGTTCTAAAATATAAAATGATAGCCAGATTCATGACGAATAGTATAAACAACATGTAACGGGAATAACGCACACCCTCATACACCCCAATTAGAAAATGAAGTTATAATCATAAGTTATTATCGTAATTTTTGGCGATAGTATGGGCATAGACGCAGTACAATAGCACAAATCTATGCACACAGACACAGTGTAAGACGAGATAACTCGCGCGCCGATACCGGCGAGAGGAGCCGACTGCCGAGGAGGACGAACGGGTGGCTATAATTTACGTCGTTATAAGTATTTAAGGATAAAAAATTACCTATGTTAAAAATTGCTGAAATCGATTCAGTAGCCGATTCTGAGCAAACTACTTTCAGGGTGTGCGTTTAATATGTTACATGTTGTATACATATAACATTACGCTACAACCTACGACCGACACGCGCGGGAGCGGAGCAGTAATAACACACAAAGTAAGTACCTACACGGATATTATTTGATTATTACACTGAAGATCAAAAATAAAAATCTGGTTATTTAAATACAAAACATCAATCAGAACTAAAACCACTGACTTCCAAAATTAAGGTTCCGGGGGTTTCTCTTAGTAGATTTTGAAGATGGCGGTGGGGAGATATTATCAAGTATATCTAGATCTTCTAAAAGTGCGCCCAAATCAAGCCTAGAGCGTTTCATATCAATAACATCACATCAAATAATTTTACATTGAAAACTTACAATTGGCGCTATATGGAAGCACAGGCGACAAGAAGAATTGACGAATAGATGCTGTGTTATATAACAGTGTAGGCTGGAAAAAGACCAGTGTTCTGCTAAATATTTGAACCTCGAAGTAACATCTACGCGGTAAGTAGGTACGGCATAATCAGCAGATTATTATTTTGTAATTAAACTTAGTTTTGCCCGCGTAAATGTCAGTTTTCGCGGACGCAGACGAAGTAACGGAATAAAAAGTAGCCTATGTCCTTTCTTGGTGTTCAAACTTACCCCGTACTTAATTACATCGAAATCGTTTCAGTGGTTTAGTCGAGAAAGCGTAACAGACAGACGGAAAAAGTTACTTTCGCGTTTATAATATTAGTATAGATTATTTATTTATTTTAAAAGAGTGTTCCTATGTGTGTGTTTAAGAGTGTTCCTATTACATGGGACTAAAAAAACATAACTGGCGAAATGTGGGTGTACTAATGGGTACACCTCTGCCTAACCCTTCGGGGATTGCAGGCGTGATGTTACCTATGTGTAAAAGAGTGTTCCTTGAGTTCCTTACTCGTGCTTCTCCATAGAAACCTACTACTACTGTTTGAAACGAACATCTAGCTTCAACTTTCTAACTGACTGATCCTTAACGATTCAAAAGTGTCTGTAAATGGTTTATTTGATTTAATTTGAAGTAGGTAGGTACTGGTGACAATGCAGAGTCAGCGGCAGTGCATGGGTCTGCAACAATTGTATCGCTTTTCGGCTAAAACAAATCTCAAATAAACGATAAGTTTGCTTCCCCTTATTAGGTACATAAAAAAGCTAAATATTTACCCAACGCTTAGGTTCAAGTTTAACTAAACATTAGGTCAGCCAGCATTGGCTTATCGCTGGTCACGTGACGTAGGTATTTAATTCATTCATATTTAACGTTTACTATAAAAAAGAGTAACTATAATCACTGTCAGTTTGGCTTATATCCCGGTAACAAGTGTGTGATAACTCATAGTATAATAAAGTGATGCGGACGGTTTATTTTAAAGCGTTTCGTAAGTTCGCTAGAATTCGTCAATCAATTTAGTAAACGAAAGTTTTCTATTTCTAGTTGCTCTATAATAGTTACCGTGTAAAGTAAATTATTTCTGTAAAATTGCAGTGTTTGGGGCGAAACCTCATGATAGGTTAGATATCTACGACGTTTTTTTTTTTTTAAACAAGCTTTACTTACTTGCACCTGGCCCGGTGTCTATGGGAAAGAATAGCAGTTCCAAAATTATTTTTATTTCCAATTAAATTGATATTTTTTTATAATTATGATAAAACCAAACCATATAATTAATAAACACCAAATCTAATAATTTAGAATGACTGAATGTATAAGGACTCTTGAACATTGTTAACATCTTATTGTAATACCTACATTCTAAACAAATAAAAATTTCTTATTCTTATTCTTATTCTTAGATTTCTTTTTTACTTTTTCCATAAACCTATAGTTAAAGTTTCGCTTTTCAATACCTACTTTAAATGTTAACATGTGACGTCATGAAGCTTAGAATAAGCCCCTTGTTACACAATGTCTAAATGCCTATTATTTTGAAGTAGGTACCTATTTTATGTGTCGTAAGGACCCAGTGGTTAGGATGTCCGCCTCTCATACGTGAGGTTGTGAGTTCAAATCCGGATGAGTACCAATGTGACTTTTTCAACTCATATGTAGGTACTTTCTAAGTTAATCTTGGACATCGGTGAAGAAATACAACGTGAAGAAACCTGGACTTAGTTAATATAAGTCTAAAATCGCCAATCTGCCTTGGGCGAGCATGGTGATCAATGCTCGTGCTTTGTGAGAAGAGGCTATTGCCCAGCCAGTGGGACCGACAGTAATAGGCTGGCTTTTCGATTCGTTGAGTCACTGTAGAGATGACGGAATTACCTATTGTCTGTTTATAGGCTCTCTAACCCGAGCACCCAATACCCAGCAATCGGGACCCACGAATATGGACTCTGATCTAGGTAAGTTATTATGTTTATAATTTAGATGAATCTAAAAAAATCTTTTTGATTTCTTAAAATAATAAAGCTGAAGAGATTTTTTGAAACTGAACTAACTTTAATGAAATCTATTCGTGTCGTGGATGGACACTGGAGCACATGGATTTATTGTTCAAACACTAGGTAGCTGAAAGACTTTTTTTATTATTAAAAGATTTTTTTTATTGTTCTTCTTTATAATAATCTTTGATTTCTCATGTGCCTGAATCAGATGCCATTATAAACAAAGTGATGATTGATGCAAGATCAAGGGGCAATTTTATGGCGTCCTCAGGTCCCCCGCGCCCCTCCCCGCCGCCAACGCTCTCCCAACCCCCGCAGGAAACCGAGCAACGCCTACACGGAGACCGGTGAGTAATAACCAAGGAAACATGAATAAAAATCAAGGTTGACAGTTGACCTGGTAAAGGTCGCGCGGAAATAGAGATTCGGGCAGCGACGATCGGTCTTTACGGCTATCTTTAGTTGAGGCCTATGTCCAGCTATGGACGTCATTCGGCAGATATGATGATGATGTACAGTAACCGGTCATAAGTGCAGTAGCATGCTAAGGTTTGAATTGCTGTGAACACGCGGTAGGTAGGTACAGGCCGTACCTACATCTGTGTGTAAAGTGATTGTGTATTAACACAGTACCTACGAACACCTCAGAATTAGAAAATGGAGTCGAAAGGTCTTAAGTTAAAAAAAAACCTAATCTATTGCTTTGTGAGATTGTTAATCCACTTATGACCGCTACTGTAAATCATTAGTTTTTTTAACGATGTTGGTAAGTTAGTCGTTTATTTTGCAAACATGGGTACAGTAAATAGTTATAATTTGTTACCAGATAGGTTCGGCCATATTTTAAAATTTAGGCATGCAAATATCTAATTAGAGTTTGACGCTAAAACAACAAAGGCAGTTAAAATACATACAAGAGTTTAAGTCTCAACCTTTAAGCATAGCAACTACTATTTATTACAGTCTTATAATTAATGTGAAGAGTACATGATTTGCCATTGTGTCATAAAATTATATAAAATTAGTCGTAATCGAGAAACAAATAGTAAAAATAACAATGTCAAAATTTATATTAATTGTTAATTACCATTGTCGTTTAATTCAAAATTGCAATGTCGGAAAAAAAAGAAATACTGTCAAAATATGTCAAATAAATATTTTCAAAATAATACTGTAAAACTTAAAATTGAATACAAAGTCAAAAAAAAAGAATATAATTTGGCGGGATGAGAGCATACTTGATTATTGTCGCGCCTATTACGTGGGACTACGACAGCTAGACGTTTAAAACGATTTGGGTTCGACTTCACAAACACAGCTACCTCCATTATGTACAAGCTCGGAAGTGTTAATGTTGTTTAAAGTATGACATGCAACTATCAGTGGATTTAAGCTTAAACATAGCCCGTAAACATTTTTTCTGGGCTTTAATAACTGTTTCTCTTTCGGTTGAATTTCCCCAGAATATAATTCCGTAACGTAAATGCGATTCTACTATGCCAAAATAAGTAATTAGTAGTGCATCCATGTTAATTATTGGAGATAGTGAATGCAGAGCGTATGCGGACCTACTCTTTCTCTTACATAAACTATCAGTGTGTGCTTTCCAATTTTTTATGTTTTTTATGTATTACAAGTCCCAGAAATGGTACCTACCTATTAACTTTTTTGTTTACTAGGGACACATGGCCCAAATTCGTTATCTTCCGCGAAGATGACGCCTCCATCGCGTCAACGAGCACAGCCTGCGCAGGCGCCAGTAGCTCTCCGCTTTGTTTTAGCAACGAGCCTTACCGAGTGATGATTAGAGAACCAATTAACAGCGAAAGGAGGTAAAATATTAATAAACGAGTAGTCCACCTGATTGATAATGACAATGGTGCCGATTCCCTTGTTCACAAACTAGACTAAATTTAGAGAATTGACATCTCTTACTAAGATACAGCGAAAGGAAAGGACGGTGACATTCCGTGACATTAAAGAACTAAGTTAGAGATGTCAAATTAGTTTTTCATCCCACCATCTCGGAAAGAGTATTTTTAATCTTCAATATCTGAGTGGAAAAGCCGTTTTTATTCTCTAGAGGATAAAGTAAATTGAATTTAGAACATCGTGTGCACTAAGTTTGTGAATTAAAAAAAACATTAAACCTATTTACTGCTACCTCTATGGTGCCGAATACATCATACAACTTTTTTTTAATTTGTTAAAAACAGACTCGGCTCATACCTTCTTGGTGTTCTTTTTTCAATTTGCTTTGTACGCGGTTCTTTACGCGGCATTTTTTCACGTCATTGTTAAACCTTATATTAAAAACAAGAAACTTGAAAACAAGTGAAAAAACTAAAATGAGTGATTCTAGCGAATGTAGTAATTAATACCTAAACTGAAATAAAAGTGTACCTATCTTGTGATTGTAAACGTTTTTTTTTTGCATTTAGTCATTTCCTCGTTGAGGTGGAATGAAAAGTTACGTGTTGCACTCGAGTGCAAAGATTTTTCACCTTGTGCTCTTTTGATTCCCTCGCTAACGCTCAGGATTCTAATTTTGAATCACTCGCTGCGCTCGTGATTCAATTTTAGAATCCTTCGCTTGCTCGGTCATCAAAATTGAACACGCGGTTAAAAAGCAACTTTGCACTCTTGTATAACAAATAACTATTGCCTTGAACTTCTCCGTATTTTTAATCCGTCACACGTTTTAAGATGTCAACTATAACTGTATGGATGCGTCAGATGGACTAAAATTGACAGCTCTTATTTTCATTAGTCTCTTTCTTATTTTATTGGACAGAAAAAGATGGAAATAGTCTAATTTTAGTTTAGTTTGTGACCAAGGGAATCGGCACCAATATCTACGAATCTAATGGCAAATGGTCATCATTCCAAGACACAGCTCTTTTCAAAAACACTTGCCCTGAATAGACTTATTTTTTTATTGACAAAAAAAGAGTGGTTTCTTGCTCGTTCTTCTCCATAGAGGCTTACCTCCGTTTTGAAACGAGCAACTAGCTTCAACTTTCGAACTAACTGACTGACTCCTTGACAATTCAAAAGTGCCTGTAAATGGTCTAATTGAAATAAATGTTTTGACTTTGACTTTGAAAAAAATTAAAGTTAAAAACGTATTTTGTATGTGGTGTTAAATATTAAATAAATATAATACGTGTACGGGTACGGTGGTACGGAACTCTTCGAGTACCTACGAGTCCGACTTGCACTTGGCCGATTTTTTTCAGTGAGACAAGCAGAGCATGCGCTTGCGCCGGAAATGCTTCACACCATCACGACAACGAGCCTTTTGTGACAATCGTTGAACAACCTCAAAACAATAAAAGGTATATTAAACTATTATTTACTTAAAACAACTCAAGCTTTAAAACTTAGTTGTGTTTAAAAGAGTCAACCGCAATAAAACATAAAAATAGGGTTCCGTAAGAATATTCACCTGGACGAAAGCTAGTTTTAAATTAAATCTTCATTTTTTGGGAAAAATCCAGAAAAAAATTATATTATGAAACTATTTTCCTTATTATGTACCTACATTGCCCAAATCACTAATGTCTAGTGCCGTTTAGCGCATGCGCGTTATCGGTTGGTCCTTATCACCAGTATCCGACTGCGCTCGCAATGATCAAAACAAAATTGTTTTTCAAAGAATTTGTGCAAACATTTTAGATAACGATTTGTAAGTCACGTACACAGCTCAAGAATATTTATGCAAAAATAAAGACTTCTGAGCAAAGACAGTTAACTTATGAGATTAGCTATAGTAAGGCCGTCCAGTCGTCCTGAAGTTAGCTGTGTGGCTGCGCAAAGAATTTTTTAGGAACGAAATTTTCTACTGCGCAGCTAATCTGCTAACTTCAGGACCGCCATGATACGTCGGCCGTACTCTTCGCATGGCACAAATGTCAACGAAACTTTTTTGTAACTTTAATTTTTTGTAACTAACCTGTACTAGTAATTTTCTCCTGTACCTATCGTGGATGCGTTTACAAGCTCACATAATAAACAGCTAGACCTGGAACAACTATCTGTAGACTTGTAGAGCATATAAATATTGATTCCGTGCGGGGATCAAACGAGCGACACGCAGCGCCGCAGCCAGTTGCTCAGCCACTGCGTCTACGGTGCCGACTTTTTCGCTCGAAATTGAATGGATGCTGGCTTCATGCCGGGGGGAAGAATTTATTTTAGTATCGTAAAACTGTACCACAAGCATAGACGTATCTTATTATCTTTAATAGGGTGTCTGCTGCGTCCCCGTCTCAACATTAAACATTTACTTTATTTAAAAAAGAACATTATAATAGCAATCGTTTTTGGAAGGAATTCAGCATTAAAGTACATTTTTGTTACCAGATTTCGCTATGACAGTGAGATCACGTCAGCAGGTGCGATACACGGGGTGAAAAGCGGGAAAAACGATCAAAAGACGTTCCCTACAATCAAGATATGGAATTACGAAGGTTTTGCCATCATCACTGTGTCATTAGTGTGTGTAGATTATCCCTATAGGTAAGACATTATTATAGCTATATGACGTCACAGAAAATGGAAGCTTAAGCGGAAATAAAGCGCGTAATCAAAAAAACAAGATAAAATATTAGATTATAGGTAGGTACCAACAAAGAATATTGTTTTATGAAGTCGTAGTCACACGTCATTTGTTTGATCTACTGGCCTAAGAAAAAAAAAATAATGTCGTGTGACGCGGCTTAAATATAAAACAATATTAACTTTGTAGGTATTTGAATTTTTTATGCATGTACGTGGTATAGAATTACTGTATATAGAGCGACTAGTAGCGACCCGCCACCGGCTTTGCACAGGTCCTGTTTCTGTGTAATATTATTATAATAAATATGTCTCTTAATCACTCTATAGTCTATTCATAAAAGTCGCATTAAAATCTGTTGCGTAGTTGTTAATCTAAGCGTACTGAGTTGACGGCGGGAAGCGACTCGTGTTAAACTACGAAGAGATAACAAATAAATGAACCAACTTGAAGTCTTCTTTATAGCTTTTTGATGGCAGCTCTTGACGTACTGTCTGTCTGACTTATATTTGAATGTCGCAGGGTGCACCCCAACGGCCTGGTGGGCAAGAAGAAGACCTCAAATACCTTTACATATATATATGTAAGACATGTTCAGGTCACAAAGATGAACTGCACATTTCAGTTTGATGATCTCGGCATTCGGATGGTAAAGCCGGAACAGGTTAATGAGGCGCTGAAGCTCCGGGAGGAACAGAAAGTGGACCCGTTTAATCGTGAGTGAAGTGAAAGTTAGCCTTTAATACGGCACAAAATAGATGAAGTTCGTTAGTGTTTATTACGTAGGTTTCAACTAGGGTTGTCCCTAGTCCGGGATTCCGCGGATTTGTCCGGGAAAATAAGCTTAATTTAGCCCAAATGTCTCGGGGTTTTTAAGTTTTTGTCCGGCGTCGTCAATTTAAGGGATAGTAGCCTTAGTTTCATCAAGTGTTAACTAATACCTACTGTAGGTATCAATTAAACCAATATTACTAAATACTAAGATAGGCACCTACTTCAGCCGCACGAGAGCACTGACGTACCAAAAATATTCACCATGATTGGATTTTCGAATTCGAAATACGACTACCATAAAGCACTTTGTTTTAATTTGATACGACAAGCACAACTATCCATTCATATGAATAGTCTTCAAACTAAATAAATATTCGATCGAATTTACTTAAGTTTGTATAGGTAATCCACACATTCGCGCCTCTGGAAATGTTGCTATTGTATTTTAATCACGAACTCGAAGCAAACCGTATCTACTATGTAAAAGTCATGGCAAGTAGGTATTCCTAATTTCCTGCATACCTACATAATTTCTGCAAGTCAATTTACGAATCTAACGAATTTAGTGTTAGGAGAAAGACACGGCGCTCAACAATTTCAATACTAATGTTTTTTTTTAATTTATGTGTTCACAGAGGGTTATTCAAAGAAAGTTTTCTCAAAAAACGACCTCCAAAAGGTGCGACTCTGCTTCCATGTGGAGTTGGTGTCGCTGAAGCGTTTGCTGCCACCTGTAGTATCTGACGTCATCTATGACTCCAACAAGTTAGGATGCCTGCAGATAAAGGTGCTCTGTGATTGCAGCGGATCCGAAAAGGGTGGGCCACGTATTATATTAGTGTGTGGGCGGGTGAGAAAATGACTTAAATTATTTACCTATTAATAGAATAGAATAGATTTTCATTTTTAACCGGCTGCTTGTATTTTTCTTTTGTATGTAGGTATGTTTACCGACTTCTCTACCACTTGTCTACCGATTTTCAAAATTCTTTGACACAAGATGTTACTTTTGATTAGCTACATGTTTTCAGCTGAACCCAAAAGACGTAGAAGTTGTTTTTTACGAGGAAGAAAATGGTATAGTCGTATGGCAGCAGACAGTTAAGAAGATGGAAGTTTACGGTTGTACGACTATCGTCTGCGAGGTGCCAGCCTACACCCGCGCTGCTATCGAGTATGATAAAGAAGTACAAGTGAGTACCTAATTATTTATTTCCGAAGAATTTAATAATTGCGATTCTGATCTGGCATCGTTGGTTGACTCCTGGTAACTGCATCATGCCACATCATGCCATACTTATTTATTATTCTTTGTTAATGTTATGTAACGTTTTCAGGTCAATATCAAGTTGAGGAGACCTTCAAATGGCAGTTGCGGCGACCCGAGGCCGTTCACATACTATGCGGATAATAAAAGTAGGCTTGCAGTTAACCCCTCAAAAAAAAATTCTGAATGGCGACTTCTGTCAAAAATGCTCTGCAGCCCCGACCCTATTTAGGCTAGAAGATGACCCAGACCAGTATAGATTATATTTTATCCTTAACTGAGGTTTATTTATTTAAATTACCTACAGTAAGTAATCACAAAGTTACAATAGGTATTTTTTGCTGCGGACGCGGCGTCGGCGACGGCTCTCTACTCCACAAACAGATAACAAAAGCGCTTGCGCAACGGTCATTAGGACAGCTGCTGCCGCTGCGTTATATTCTTACCGATTATTGTATATGAAAAGCAAATTCTAGGAAGTAAAGAAATAAATAGGTATATAAAATCCACTTCCGAGTTCTCTGGCAGAAATAACAAGAAAACAATCTAAGCCTAGATAAAAAATTATGATGACTATGAATTTATTCGAATGTTTCAGATAGTTATTACCGGAAGAAGAGGAAGATGACAGATTCCATAATACAAAAATACGTAAAGGAAAGTAAGTTAAGCAAATAATATTTGCTATATACTTTTTTTGTTTATTGTTGAGGTTCTTCAGAAAGGTCAGGTGCGCAGTACTCGTAACCGGTGTGCTTGTATGACGAGGTGTATGCACGTGGATGAGGCGACAGAAGTATGTAAGGATCGTAGCAGGTGGCGTTCTGTGGTTTCTGCCTACTCCCCATGGGAAAATGTCGTGAGTTTATGTACACTTCTGGGCACATACTGAGTATGAGTACTACCCTAATAACAACAGATAAAAAGCGTGCCTTGTCTCTCAGACTCACGTCTTCCTACTACCGACCACTTTTTTGCCTGACTCTTGACGGTACCTAAGTTTAATTATGCCTAACGAGATACTCTTCAAGTTCTCATGTTTTAGAAGAGCCTATTAGGGCGGTATTGGGAATAGGACTGAGCTGACTCTAATTATCGGTACCATCGTTAGTCCGAGCTTTATGCAGAAGTAGATACCGCTTTCTGTATCAAGTCTTGTTTAATAGGAGGGGGTGAACAGAATGTACGGCTTTAAATGTGAGGCTTTAAGAGATGGAGGTGTGAATCGATAAAAGTTTGGCCTAAATTGCTATTAAGTTTCTACCCGATACATTGTTTATTACAGAATGGACTCCCGATCGGTTGTCCGAAGCTGACTTCGCCTCTCTAACTGATCAGGTAAAACTCAATTCAAATTCAACTCAAAAGCCAGTGAAATTTAATTTTTCTAAGGTTTTTTGGAAAAAATAGATGCGGCACTATTATATTAAATTATGTTTTAACACAATCTTCAACATAACTGTGTGTTTTGCTATAGAAGTAGTTTATACTACACTTATTATAATAAAACAAGTATATGGGGGCCCGAGAGCTACAAAGGCTATTATCATCATGGAAAATATACAACTGTGAAAAATTATTCCATAGCTATGTAAGGTCTAATTTAATTAACAAATGAACATCCACAGACTAGGGCATGCAAAACCGGTTTTCCGGTTTTGCGCAAAACCGGAAATCGGCCAAAATTTAACGATTTTTGAAAACCGGTTTTGAGAGCCAAAACCGGAGCTCAGCTCCGGTTTTCCCATTATTGAGTAACAATTAACATTTTGATTTTTATCAACATTTTTTTCGAACACTCTCAAAAAATAATTAATTTTGAGGCATCAAATGTATCAAAGTAAGTTTTTGGTATCTTTGGTACCTATTAGGTACCAAAGATACCAAAAACTTACTTGTTGTTGATTTGATCTCAGTTAATTAATCTTTATACTATTATAAGTTCATTGTTATCTGTACAATTATTATGGTTTGGGTTAAAAAGAAATGTAGGGGAAAGTGGTTACCCTTCGTACACTTTTTAGATTTTATTTTTTTACTTAATGGTTAATTGTCGAATTTATCTCGTTTTTGTACTCAAGTGTAACAAATATATTGTAGTTTGTTACAAAAAAGTCCGATACCTTTCTGTCAAAAGGTTGAAAAGTTATAGTCATTTTTCTACGACAAGATTTTTGTACGAACGTTCCCCACGTATGGGGTACGTTCGTACAGTAGGTGGGGTACTTTCGTACGCCATGGGGTAGATTCATACAGGGTAATTAAAAAGCCTATTAAAGTCATTAATTATTTATTATTTGTTATAAAAATATTAATTTATCAAAAGAACTGACTTAATAATATTTGACTTGACTCATAGTCGATAAATCTCTCCTTAGAAAAATAACAAAAAATAAAATGTTATTAACAATATTTTAAGCTTTACGATCAGTCTAAATGAGGTCTCTACAACCATATTGTATGAGATTTTACAGTCAGGGTACAGTCTTTGACAATTTTAACTTAAAGCCCAACACACAGAGACCGGAAGCGGGACGGAAGCTGGTCGTGTGCGTGACGAGAGCGGGATGTGAGCGTGTCGGCAGACTGACCAATAGCGGCGGGTCATATTTTAGTCCACGACATATCGTGGCAAATGAACACGTCCCGCTCTCGTCCCGCTCCCGCTCTCTCTGTGTGTTGGGTTTATAAAGTAGGTAAGCAGGAAGGTATTTTGACTGTTACTTTGGAACTTATTGCACATTATAATTATTTAAATGAACTGCATTATGATATTTTAAATTCAACGATTTCGCGTATTCGTAGCCACGCGGCTTTTCTACATATACGACAACCGTACTTGACATACATAACATAACATCACGCCTGTAATCCCCGAAGGGTTAGGCAGAGGTGTACCCATTAGTACACCCACATTTCGCCAGTTATGTTTTAGTCCCATGTAATAGGGGGCGAGCCTATTGCCATCAACCGGGCACAAATCCAGACTCCGAGGCTGCTAATGAGTAATTCGTGATGGAAAAACCCAATAACACTTTGCCCGACCTGGGAATCGAACCCAAGACCTCATGCACAGAAGTCGCGCTTGCGACCACTAGACCAACGAGGCAGTCAGACCGTACTTGAATTATAATTATTATCAATTGCTTAATTCGTGGACTCTTCACCCATTTCCTGATTACTTGTACCCTCTTTCTTATATTTTCGCACCATGATTCTGCAATAAAATATTAATTATAAGGTTTACCTACATAATAAAAATATTTCATTTTGTTAGTAGAAATACTTCATAAAAGGAAAAATATGTTATTGGACTGTCTGCACGATAAATTTATTATAATAATTGATGTTTCATGTACTGGTGGTTAATAAAATCTAAAGGGGCACATTCGTACGCGTACGAATGTGCCCCCTGTTTGGCTGTCCGAAAGTGCCCCATTGCCTTGCACAATATTAAAAATACAACTTTACACAAATTCTAATTTAGTTTGAGAAATATATCAATTAAAGCTCAAAATAAACAATGTTAACATTATTTTATCATCACCATTTTGTCAAAAGCATAACAATTCTATTTGCAATTTCGAACTAAACATAGGTAAAAAATTTACTCACCGCGCACGAAAACACGTTATGTCTTGTCAGCTGATACACCGTAGTGCGATTGTCGCGATACTCCACTAGCAACATGGTGGCCGGTATGTCTATGCACACAAGCAAAGGCGTGTTTCTGTGCCGTTTAGTTTTTTTGGTATACTAACTGTACGAATGTGCCCCGCGTACGAAGGGTAACCACTTTCCCCTATCATACAATTTGTTTAATTTGTAGACTTAGTGGGTATTTAAAAAAAATGGTGTTTTTTTTAAATATAATTATCGATTTTTTTTGCTAAAACCGGACCTAGCTCCGGTTTTCGGTTTTGGTCCCAAAAAAACGATGTTCAAAACCGGTTTTGATGACTTTCCGGTTTTGCATGCCCTACCACAGACGTAATGTTTTGATACAAATTATGGCGTTTTATTTTTTAGGATTGGCGAAAAACACCTCAACCTGGCCCATTCGACACCAACTCAGCCGCACCAATGGTACCGAAGCCACGCTGCGTGTCCACATTATTGACAAAATCAAGCGAGTGCAGGGAGCCTATGCAATCAAACATACCTATGTCACCGGACATGGAGCCTATGCCATCTTCATCGGAGCCTATGTCAGAGGCTGAAGATGAGTTACAATGTGAATATCTCACCGAAAATATATTAGACGCTTTTGATCCAATGTTTTTTGAGAACTTAGATATTTAATGCATTATTTTTATGAATCTGTAATTAACTAATATTTATAGGTAACCAAATATGATCAATTTGTTTGTTTTTTTATTTATTTAATTTAAAATACATAGTTATACTCAAGTACTTGTACATTTCTTGGGTGATATTATTTTATTTTAAATGTATACTTTCTAAAAAGTAAAAGGTTATTATTATGTATATCATTTATTTAAAAAAAATATAATTGGTAAGTGGTGGTAACCTCATTACTTAAACTTGTGGAAACGGTCCTGAATCAATTTATTTGTTTTTACAAAAAATAAAAACATAGAAATAGTATAAATAAAATTAAGTACTTAATATAAATAAAAAAGGGTTTTCTTATTCTTAGGTACCAACATAAAAATAAAAACGCCTTATAAATATATATTTTCGTTATTTTATTAAGTATGTTAACACCGTCTCAATCGATGCAAATACTGTGATTGCACAAAACCTACCATTCTATTAATCATATTTGTCTATATTTTCTATAATACGTCTGTAAAATGTACAACAAATTAATCCCGGTAACGGTTTCCATAATCCCGGTTAAGACAGCACTAGGCACTAGCACAGATAATACATAGCACTACGTAGCACTAGTGACTGTCCAATACACGTCAAAACAGATGTCAAGACGAACGCAAGTCAAAGCTTTAAAGATACTTGCATACTTCAAAGATTAGAAAGAGATAGTAATAAGCATACTAGCTGCGTCAAAGCAAAACACAAAACATCTAATGCTAAATATGCTACGCTGTCAGCTGTCACGTACTTTGGAACGATACGAAAGAATGTAAACAAAAAAACCACAACAAACGGTTGCTATGCTGAGTGCGACCTGTAAAATACAATGATTTAGTAAATTAACTTCTTTTAAAATGAATGAAATGAATGCAAGTGTGCCTGAGCCTAAGAAAGTAGGAGTATGGGCGGAAGGCACTCACATCGAGGCTAAGTAAGTATAACTATATTTTCTGTTATTAAACTTGTTTTGAAACTATTGAATTCGTTTTCAAGTAATAAGACTCGTAAGGTTAAGTGAACGGCATTTTTGTAATTTTAATACATTTAAAGTCAAAATTAATACATTTATTTCAATTAGACCATTTACAGACACTTTTAAATTGAAGCTTGTTGCTTGTTCCAAAATGGAGGTAAGCCTCTATAAAGAATAAAGAGCAAGAAACTCCACGGCACTCTTTTAAATTAGGTTTTTACAAAATCCTGGTTACATTATTCTTGTTGCTTCTATATGTGAAAACAAAACAAATGTTTATAGTTTATTGGCAACTATGTATTTGCCTTTTTTACAGGGAATTCGTGATACCCAAGAAGTCGCCAGATTCTAGCGATGATATACCCACGATACCAGATTTGGACGACCTACAAGATATATTGGAGAAAGAAATTTCTATGCCATCCGTGTAAGTTACCATTACATCAAGTCAAAAGTATTGTTACATTGATTGCTAAACGGCTTAATTGAGCCCTCTCCCTTGGGATACTGGCACGGGGAGAGATGTGGGCAGGCGGCGCTCGTAGGGTGATGCACAAGAGGCTAAATGTGCACTGGACAGTTCTTAAGATATGTGACGTCACAGTGGTTATTGGAAAACAGTGTCAGCAGGCAAAACAACTTAATTGACCTGACCAATATAACTATAGTAGGTACAGTTATTTCCTCATCCTGCTACTTTTGTGTCAATTTACTTTAGGTTAAAACAATACCTATAATGTTCAAAGAAGTGAGAACAGGGATAACGTCTTTGGTAATTACCAATAGCAATCATCATCATCTGCCTAGCATTTTCCCAACTATGTTGGGGTCGGCTTCCAGTCTAACCGGATGCAGCTGAGTACCAGTATTTTACATGGAGCGACTGCCTATCAGACCTCCACAACCCAGTAACTGGGTAATATGATACCCCTAGGTAAGACTGGTTGTCAGACTTTCAAGCTTCTGACAACTCATAACAACTGTCAAAGATCCACGTATGACGGCCGACGGCACGACGAATTACCAATAGCAAGATATCTTAGTAATAACCAAGAGGCAAAACGGAACCCTATTACTAAGACCCAATTAGACAGTTGGAAATTTTCACAGATGATGTATTACTGTTACCATTATTACAAAAAATACTAAAAAACAGAATGAAATAATTATTAAAGGGGCCTCCCATACAACAAACGTGATTTTTTAAAATTAGTTTTTATAGATAATGGTATGAAACCGTTCAAGCGCGAGCCTAACTCCCACTTGGCCAGTTTTTTTTTTTGTCTATTTCATCCTAATCTTTTCCTTCCAGCTCTGATCATAAGGACACAGAGACAGTGAATGCTCTCTCAGAAGTGGGAGGAGGCATATCGGGGACGGCAGACAGCATCGAGGCAGTGCTAGAAGTACTCAACTCTTACTTACCGCAGGAGGAGATGGACTCGGCTGACACTGTGTGGACCGTGGACTCCTTGCTGCAGGAGCTGGCAGAAGAGACCCAGGAGTAGGACTTGTAGGATTATTTTCTTGAAATCAGATTTCCAATTGGCAGATTGTGGTAGAAGTCCATTGCACTGTTTGTGTAGTTGATTTGAGTCCACTTCTAGCACACACACACAGTTTAATAGGAGATTTATAACTGATAAACTGTAAAATCTAAACCTTTATAAAAGTAATCGTTATTTTAAGTAGGAGTAACATATTTCTTTGAGGGTAGTTTTGACTAACTGTGGAAACTGGAAAGCCTGTCTATTATAGAGTAATCTTACTTATCTATGGTAATTACTAAGAAAAAAAAATATTTAGGACAAATTCAAAAATGGAACAGAAATAATAAATAGCATTACAGTGAACTTAATATGAAGTCATTTGAAAAATTAAAACATAAAATAAAAATTAATAGCTAAATGTGTTGCCAAGCTCAAATCTCGAGAAAAGCTGGACCGATTTTCTCGACTTTTTTTTTGTTCTGTTTATAATTTCCCAAATATTGACATTATGTTAAAAATTATCTTCTTGGCGATGGTAAAATATTAATAGTATCAAAATAGGGAGTACAACAAAAATACATGAATCTTTCGTCACAATTTTATTTGTAAAAAACTTTTATTTATATTCTATTAATATTACTGTGCTATACAGTTAGTTATTGTAACAAATTCTCTGTCCAAATATTAATAGACTAAGGAATGATTGTTCTCACTTTACGATAATAAATAATAGTAATTTTAAATCCTTGTTTTTATTGTACATTTTTATTCTGTTCTTATTTATTCTGTTTAGTTTTTAGTCCGTAGTTAAACTATGTTACATTCTGACTTATAGTCGTTCAATTAGTCGTTTATTATGTATTTATTTTAGGAGCTTTATTTATCAATATAGTGAAATAACACTATTTACAATAAAGTACTGATAATGATACGTTCCAGTCGATTGAATATATCTTATAATCGATACCGTGGGTGTCTTTCGCGACAAATCATTTTAAAAGGCGGTGCGAGCAAACTAAAGCTCGTCGCTCACTTCAATGACATAGCTCCGACACAGCAAAAACTTGCCAATCAAGTTTGGTCTTTGACATCAATTAAAGTTTTTAATGACATAGTAAAAAGGTGACGGCTCGCGGGCGGCTCGCTTACAGGAACTGTTGGATTATTCGAGGTGGGAGACGTTTACCGTATTGGAGCGATGCTGTTGTGTGAGAGATACCGTTTATGCAGTACACGTTTTCCGCTCACATAGGATGACGGTAAGGGCGAGACTCCACCAAAGCGGAGACGAGAAGAGATGTGTCTCACAACCAATCAGCTTGCGTCATTTTGACGGCTCAGCTTCAGCACAAAACAATATGCTATTGGTTAATTACGAGACATCTCTCGTCTCCGCTTTGGTGGAGTCTCGCGCTAAATGTATTGCTATGTTGCCAGTCCATAAAATGTTTACGTTCTTATGCTGGTACTTCATTTCCATATGCTTAACTGTCTCCTGCCAGTTAATTTTAAACTCACTTTGATTCGAGAGGGGGCTTTGCAAAACCTAAAGTAAAAAATATAGATGATAAGCAAGACTGCAAACCTGCGCTTGCGAAAAAGCCGGCAACCAATCTCCGTGCATTCCAATCTTATATAATGGCAATTAAACACAATGCTAATTTTATGCTAATCATACAATTTCATGATTGCAACACTCACACTAGTGTTGCAAACATTCCACTTAGCTGGAAGTCAAGGATACTCAAATATCATAATAATTGCTCTCTAAACATCTCTTTCAAAGACAAAAACAAAAAAATGAGCTATCTGTAACCTAATTACTTATTCGTTTTTACAAACGCCTAAAAACATCTCTATGTAAGTTTACATTTCTCTAGCTATACTTACTTGAAATAATTGGACCTAACTAGAAAAGGAATTTGTTACTATTTCAATTCTTAGCCTACATGAACATTGTGAGAGGAACAACAAGTCAACTAGGCATTCTATTCAATAAATTTACGTCCTGTTTTCTTTTGCGCTGGTAAAGCCCAATAATTGTAATTTAAATGCATATTTTGTCAACGAAAACAATCCCTGTATTGCATTAAAAAATTTCAGCGCAAAATCTAATAAATTCTTCAAGATTTATTCCCGATCAACAATTTAGTTCTATGATCTTGAAGAGACACTTTGAATTAGACTTCTGGTTGAACCACCAGCTGTTCTGAATGCAATGTAAGCTGTAATACCTAATACAATATATGAAGGTAAGATTGTTGCTGCATACAATTCTTTGCTATTTAACAAGCTCAGTCCGGAAACAAAGAAATGTGATACTATGACCCATCCAACTTTGACGTAGTTCTTGTCATCGAATCCGCTGAAAAATATGACACTCCAGAATGTGTTGAGTAATATCATACAGAGGGTCATGGCTGCACTTGTCACGAAGAAGTATTCTGTTCCAATGTGGAGGCCTAACGTGCCTGGACCAACCTGCAAATAAAAAAAAGGATGTAAATATTTGAGCCAACATATAATAATTTTAGCTGATAATGGCTTTATAGCCAAGAATCTCAACTAACATTTGAGATTCTGGGCAGCTGGATCAAGGGCTTGATTTAGAGGGCAGTACTTCTTGACACTGCACTCAGTTTTATTTTTATGTAAATATAATTTGTACATAACATCACACTTGTAATCCCTCAAGGGTTAGGCAGAGGTCTAACCATTATTACACCCACATTTTGCGAGTTATGTTTAAGTCTCATGTAAAAGAGTGGGGCGGGGGGGCTATTGTTATCAACCGGGCACATATCCGGGCAACAGGAATTTTTAGTAGCAGTTTCGAGAGTCTGGAGACTCTCGAAACTGCTACTAAAAATTCCTGTTGGGAAAAGCCCAATATCCAACACTACTTTTTTTTTGCAGTCACATTGTTTCTAGCAGTAGGGCCAGCGGTAAAAATAGTTATATGTATAAAGAAATAAAAAATATGAACAGATGATTATCATCCTTCTTATTTTTTGTTGATCAAAAAGGACCAGCAACATTAAAATACTTACCGAATCAGCCAGTACGTTAATAAGGGCAAAGGCTCCACTCATCGTGCCAAATCCCAGCCCTGACACATACGCCATCTCCAGCTTGTTGGTGCCTATGTTATGGTTCTCTGATATTTCCTTTAGACCCGCTTCCGTTTTCCGTAGCAAGACATACATGCCATACCTGAAAGCTTCCTGAAATAAGATGTAGGATTGAATTAATGGGTTTGTTATGGAAAAATATATCTTTTTTTTAAATTAGAGATGGGTTTGTTATGGAAAAATATATCTTTTTTTAAAATTAGAGATGGGTTTGCTCTTGACTGTAGCCTAGGTCAGAGGTGACAGAGACAAAGTCGACAATGGAGCGAGCTTGCCCAGAAGAAGCCTGATCACTCTTACATTGAACATAACATTGATTGCATGAGGCTATCATGCTTAGTAGTACAATTAAAAAAGGTTGTTGGAAAATCAAATGAATCATACACATACTAAAGGCTTTTAGAAGATTTCCAAAGATTATATGTGCACTAAGGTTTCATCTACTTAGGTCAATGGGAAGTCCCTGAGAATAACGACAGTCTAGTAAATACATTATATCTTTTTTTTTTTAATCTTGGGACAACTCACACACGGCTATCTGATCCCAAGCTAAGCAGAGCTTGTGTTATGGTAACCAGACAACTGATATACATACTTATATCTATAATATAAAAATGAAACACTGAATGTGTTGCTAAGCGCAAAACTCGAGAACTGCTGGACCGATTTAGGTGATTCTTTTTTTGTTGTGTTTGTAATTTTTCAGACAAGGTTCTTATAAAAGAACTTTTTAAGGAAATCTACCGGAATAGTCAGAATTTGCACCCGGGCGAAGCCGGGACGATAGTAATTTATAAATACATACATATTATAGATAAATCACACCCAGACACAGAACTAACAATCATGCTCATCACACAAAGTTTGTCCTGGGTGGGAATCGAACCCACGACCTCCGGCTTAGCAGTCAGGGCTGCTAACCACTAGACCAACAGGCCCGTCAAAATAACAGTATGATACATGTTTTTATTGCGTATCTTACCCACAGTGAACGCACAAATTGCGATAACAAAGCTAGTTTTAAGTTGTACAAGACTTTATACAAATCTCATTACGTTAACAGCACAAAAGCTTTATTTATATAATAGAAGCGAAATTATATCAGTTACTTACTTGGAATATGATAGCAAAGACCATTCCAAACGCCAAATACGATCGTAACGGCACCACAGCATACCATACTAGAGATGACAGCAAAAACGAAAGTAGCCATCCAAATGCTGCTGCTATCATGATGATGATGCGCACAGGGTCGTTGGCCACCGTGAACGCGAACATCACCAACGGAGCCCCGAAGGCAAGGAGGGAACAACTGAAGAACTCCGCAAGAGTCATCCTACGCGATTCTTTACAATAAATGTACAGTAACACTAACTTACACTACCTAACAGCTAACTAATGCAGTAAATTGTTAATCTAATAAGTTTAACTAAACTGAGAGCATTTGGAGACGAATAAATTAAAGGTTTTGGTGTAAAAAAGAAATGAATCATGAATCACAGCAAAAGCAAACGCAATATTTCACTAATGTCACTTGATGTGTAGGTAATGTCAATGCATCAGTGACACAATTGACATTTTTGTACAAATGTTTAGAAATTATTTCAGTTGGGGTTGGGTAGGGCGTAGCTGGGCTAAAGATTCTAGTTTTTACGTCTTATAATAAAAGGCATTAAAAATAAAAAGTATAAAGGCTATTGTAGCATTGAGCATTTTGTATTTAGTTTAGTAACTTTCGTATGTCATATTTTAACTGTCTTATCCAGCTGTCAAATGATATAACCTCACTTTTTTAGTTTTAGCCGTGTGATCAAAATAATCTATTTTTAAAGCAACAAAGCGTTCTTTTTAATTCATAACCATGCCACCAAAAGGACAGAAGAAAACTTTATGGGTGGACTGCGAGCGATGCGGTTCCAGCATCACATCAAACGACAAAAATATTCACGTAGAATTGAATTGCGCGAAAGATCAATTGAAATGTCCGTATGTTGAGGATGGGAAGCTGTTTACATGGCTGCAGAGGGTTGGAGCGGCTCCCGATGGGGCTCCGCGGGACTCTGTACTCGTGCACCCGTCAGCTGGATCTCTGATAGGAGCGGTGATCGGGTGTCCTTTACAGTTAAGCAGAGAAGGTGCTCCTATGATGGTGAAGCGGATGTGGCCGTCCAAAGCGTCTGCGCCGGCAGCTGTTATATTACCGGCAGCTGGTAAGTGTAAAGAACTGCACTCATTAGGTATCCCTTGTCCACTTGACGTTTCTTCTGCAAAAAGTATTAACAGATATAAACAATTTAGTCAACAGTTCATTCAAAAACAATTAACCATTCTAAATGTTGTTTTTTTAGATCTATCCAGTGCATGGAGTAACGACAGTAAGAAGGTGACAGTCTCCGTGATCCAAGAGGAAGTACCAAAGGCATCTTACGTCACAATTAGAATCAAAAACCATAAAACAAAATCAGATATTTGTGATATTTTAAAACATCATTTTTACAATAATTTTGTTTGTATTGGTAGCACTTTAGTTTACTATTATTTTGGTAGGAAATTAGAAATTGAAATTCTTGATGTAAAATCTGAGAAGTTAGATTACACTGGTTGGTATGTTTTAAGTGAGAATAGTATTTGGAGTATGGAGAAGGAAACAGTTGTAAAAACTAAGAAAAAGCCACAGATTCTAGGCGGTGTTGATGATATTTTAGAAGAAATACAGACATTCATCAAGATATCATTCGACATGGAAGGTCTGACAGCTAGCTTCCAACCAACAAGAGGCTTATTACTTTATGGCCACTCCGGTATAGGAAAGACGGCAATATGCAAATATTTAATTGGAAATCTGAACAGCTTTCACATAGAAATTAACGGCCCGGCTATCTTTAGCAAATACTTTGGCGAAACTGAAGGTACAATGAGAGGCCTGTTTGAAAAAGCTATACAAAACCAACCAAGCATCATACTGGTTGATGAAATAGAAACAATATGCCCGAGACGGTCTTCTGGCAGCACAGAGCAAGAAAGAAGAATAACTTCAGCATTCGTGAACATGCTGGACAGTTTACATGCTGAAGAAAGCAGGGTGTTTGTATTAGCCACAACAAGGAAGCCAGAAAACATAGATCCTATGCTAAGACGTTTTGGAAGACTTGACAAGGAAATAGAGATCCCAGTGCCAGACAGAATACGAAGGAAAGAAATTGTTTACAGTTTGCTCAAAAATCTGCCAAATAAAATATCTTCAGAGGACATTGAGAATATTTCCGACTTGGCCCATGGGTACGTCGCCGCGGATTTGGTCAATCTCTGTTCGCAAGCAACCATGAAATGTATCAAACGGTCAAGCAATTGTATTGAGCGTGATGACCTTATTGCAGCACTTACCATAGTCAGACCAAGTGCTATGAGGGAACTACTGATAGAAATACCAAACGTAAGGTGGACAGACATAGGAGGGCAAGATGATTTGAAGCTGAAATTGCGCCAAGCTGTTGAATGGCCTCTAAAACACGCCGAGAGCTTTCGCAGACTCGGAGTAAGTCCTCCGGGAGGCGTCCTTCTTTACGGACCACCCGGCTGTTCAAAAACCATGATAGCCAAAGCTCTAGCAACAGAAAGTGGTCTAAACTTCCTCTCCATAAAAGGTCCAGAATTATTTTCCAAATGGGTCGGCGAATCTGAGAGAGCCGTCAGAGATTTGTTCACGAAAGCTCGTCAGGTTGCGCCATCTATTATATTCTTTGATGAAATGGATGCTATCGGTGGCGAGAGAGGAGCGGGCGAGGCAGGAGTTCATGAGAGAGTGTTAGCTCAGCTTCTGACAGAGCTAGATGGAGTGGTGCCATTAAACTCTGTAACTATCTTGGCGGCGACCAACCGGCCGGACAGAATGGACAGGGCACTGTTGCGACCAGGCCGGTTAGATCGGCTGATCTACGTCCCCTTGCCAGACTTCGAAACAAGGTTGCAGATAATAGAATTGAAACTGAACAAAATGAGTATAAGTGATGATGTGAACTCCCACAGCTTAGCAACAAGGACTGAAGGCTTTTCAGGAGCTGAGCTGCAAGCTCTTTGCCATGAAGCGGCGTTAAGAGCGCTGGAGAAAGACCTGGACTGTCAAGCAGTAACTATGGAGCATTTTGAACATGTTCTGAAAGATTTTAAGCCTAGAACACCTGAGTCGCTGCTGAAGGTTTATCAGGAATTTGCTTTGGGACAAAAGTCTGGTTAAGGTTGTATACAGATGACCTGCATTTGAATTTCGAAGTTGCTCAAAGCAGTCTGAATACAGTTTGTTTGATTATAATTCGAAACTGCCAGCTTTATGCAATATTTAGCTTCTTTTGCATTACCGAAATAGTTGCTCATATTTCTTGAACAACAAGTTAACTGCATTTGCCGCAAAATAAACGCCGCCCCGCCCCGCGGTTAACCGCCAGTGCGTGAGAGCCCTTAGTGATATCAGTTAGTTGTTTGTTGGCTTCCAACCCCCCACATTTTGAGTGCCAGGGGGAACTAACGGCAAAGTGTGATGTGTGTAGTTATAAGTAAAAGTGCCTTACTTTCTAAATCATTTATTTAATAAGAATCCTTACAGCTATTTGTATATAAATTAATATTAAATCTAGTCCTTATTTTTAATCACATCAATTTTAATAATACATGTTTTACCTCGACTTTAGATACAGATACTAAATTGTTAATTTCTGGTGGTTTAACGACAAAGAAAACATGGATTTCTTATTAAAAGTTTGAAGTAATTTTGAGATTATTATTGCAATCCTTTGACCTGTTAACTGCGGGCGAACATTCGGTACGCCAAGAAGCGCGGCTGGCTACACAGCTTGTGTGTTTGCCGTAGAAAAACACATACGGTTGTGTTTCTTGGTTGCGTTTTTAGTAGAAACACAACGGGTGTGTTTTCCCGCATCCAACAGGTTAACTACACAGACGCTTTGATATACGTCAAATAAATAAACTACGACCCATAATTAACTGATTATGTTTAGCTCGTTCTGCAATTTGGGTGCTGTAAGTCTATTGAGAGAATATACAACAAAATAGTGTTTAAACTATTATGTTCTGTTTTGGATACAATGAATACATAAATACACAAACAGTCCTACACACGCGGGATTTATAAAACACATCAGTTTTTGTCAGTTCATTCACATTGGCGTCATTGAAGATAGTTCTTGTAGATTTCATTTTGAAGCACATCGTATGTGTGTATATTTTGTACCTACACAGACAAGCTGGTAGAGATTCTACCTTTTCAATCATCGTGACGATTAGTCTTGATCTAAACCAGAAGTTACAAGTTTTTTTCTACAAAGAAAAAAAAAGCGCCTTCCTGCTCAGGTAATATAATAATAAATTACTCAGTGCGAGTGCGGTGCCCACTTACTGCAGTGCCCAGTGAACACAAAACCTGCACTTTAGAGAACGTTAACAACGCTCAAGGGCGGATCGGGGGGGGGGGGGCATGCTCCCCCCGGGCAACGATAAAATTCTAATATAAGTAATAGTGTTCTTAAAAATTGTTACAAAGTACTTACATACATTAATAGAATAACTTTTTGTGACTTGATCACGACTGTGATCGTGTGATCATGTGACGACATGTGACCCCCCTGGTACCAAAGCTGGATCCGCCCTTGACAACGCTACTGATGTCGCGATTAACGTGGCTATCTACTGGGCCCAAAAACTATAGGAAATAAAAATGGATTACCTTAAATCATCGACTCGAAAAGAAGAAGATTTTCAATAGAACGCCAATGTTGCTGAAATAATCACATTTTAAATGCAAGTTTACACATTATGGTATCTACTATAAAATACTTAATCCACGTATTGTCTTTATAAAGAAAGTCAAGACGCGTATTATAAAATACGCGAGAAGTCTTGCGTTTTATCGATACGCCGCACAAATATTGCATCAGACAGAAATAGGACTTATAATCACTACATAGAAAAGTTGTTTTACATATTTTTTTTTGTTAAGTTTTACTACATTTATCAAGTAAAAACTTAATAAAAAAAAAATGGGCGTAGGCTAGGAGTCAGAAGGATGTGTTGCCTGCATAACACAGTAGTTGACAGGCGTTTTAGTAACGGGCTCTTGTACTATGCTGTATTAACGCAAACAGAGCTATATGCGGACATTTTTTTTGTGAAACTTTAATTTTGCATGCATAAAGTTCAAAATTGTATGCATTTTTATTTCGTACGGAAATTAATGTCTCACACGCATTAGGCAATTTTGAACTCTATTACTTTTACATTAAGTTATTATCAATAAATCATCGAAAACTGTTTTAGCATGTTGCGGGTCTGTTTTCACTGACCACTTTGTTTCTTTTGCGTGAAAGAGATAGTGCTATTTATTACGTATATATCCATCTCTTGTGTTTACACTAAACTGAGACTTTCATTTAGGTTAGTGGGAACACAAGGGATAGAGCTACTTACAGCTACTATCTCTTTTACGCAATATGAACAAAGTGACTTTTAACCTTTAAAGTACTTTTCAAGAACTTGTTTCAACCTTTCACGGTTTTTTTGTATATCTTTCTCCCTCCTACCTACGACATTGAGACGATAGCATAATATTATACAAATCTTAAAGGTATTTTTATTTTATATTCCCAAGAATCTTGGAAATTGATTAATGAAACCACAAAACTTAGAAAATGTTAATTTTTCCATCAGTCTTTCGATAAAGAGATATCAAATTAAGTGTTTTATTCACGATTTTTTATATTTGACAGTCATTTTTGCAAATGGCCGTCGTTGTCTCCAATATTAAAGTTAATATAATGCAAGTATTGCACATTTTTTCTTGTGATTTTCGATAACGCGATTCGGTATTTCGATGAAAAATTTTGAGCTCTTAAATTTTCAAAATTTTTACGGCCATGATGGTCTATCCACCATGACGTCATTTTGACGTTATTTTTAAATTCCGAAGTCGTAAGGGTATTCACACATCTACGCACGCACTCAACGCGTCTCAATATCGCTACATTACTGACACATCTCGTAAAACATACAGATATCTGTGACCAATTCGCCTTATAATATCTCAATTTCTCACATTTACATATTACGAAACAGCGTCAATATCAAAACACTGGTACAACAACATACGAAAACTCCCCGCGAACATTATCAACGTGCGCGTGCGTTCTCAGTGCGTCCGTAGATGCGTATGCACCCTAAGGCGATTAACACACGGCACCGCGCAACGCCGCGGTAGGCGGTGAGGCGGTGTGAAAGGCAACTACGGATTTCATAGAGGCCAATGCGACATGAGATCCGCTTCACCGCCTACCGCGGCGATGCGCGGTGCCGTGTGTTAATGGCCTAAAGGCGGAGCTTATCTATCCGGTTTCACATTATCCCGTAATTCTATCCATTTCCGTCGCTCGAAAACATGAAAATTCTTCATCCGGGAAAGGTTACGGGAAATTGCGATTCCGGACGGTTAAGTCTGGTTCGGCCTTAAGAGAATTTGTTATTTTTAAAAGTACCTTTTCGGTACTACTGATGTAACCACTAAGTTAATCAGATCATAATGTTTTCTGGTATAAGGAGCACGTGTATGAGAATGGAACTAGTTTCGTGGATTGTAAGTCTTCAAACTTACATACATACATACATAAACTCACGCCTTTTTCCCATGGGGGTAGGCAGAAACCACAGAACGCCACCTGCTACGATCCTTATATACTACTTTCGCCTCGTCCACGTTCATACATCTCGTCATACAAGCACGCCGGTTACGAGTACTGCGCACCTAACCTTTCTGAAGAACCTCACCAATAACGTCACAGTGTGTGTGTGTTTTCAGTCATTAGACTTCTTCCGTCTTATAACAAGACTAGGTTTATGTCCAGACTGAGTTCAAAGCATCAAGCAAATTTTTGTATAACAAACTTAATCTTGACGAAATAAAGTTCGAAGTAATAATGTTAAGTAAAGTAAGGGTATATCGGTGTTTATACGAATATGAACTGTATTTAAAGAAAAATAAGGTTCATATTCGTATGAAACGCTAACTTGGAAAATGTAAACTGAAAAGATTGTGAATGTGTATCTCGATATTTATACGAATATGAACTGTATTTTTAATACAATAAGGTTCATATTCGTATGACACGTTATGTTAGCAGAGTAAAATTAAAAGATTAATTAGAAAATATTGTGAGTGTGTATCTCGATATTTATACAAATATGAACTGTATTTTTAAGACAATAAGGTTCATATTCGTATGACACGTTATGTTAGCAGAGTAAAATTAAAAGATTAATTAGAAAATATTGTGTATGTGTATCTCGATATTTGTACGAATATGAACTGTGTTGTTAAGAGAATAAGGTTCATATTCGTATGAAACGCTAACTAAGCAAAAGTAAAGTGAAAAGATCTTTGACTCTCAAAACCCACAAAACCAGTCCCACCATACATTCCTTATAACCCAGAAACCACTACGCAGTCAGTTCATTCTTATACGCGCAGTATCTCAGTGTGCCTGTTGTAGCAGATAGCGATCCAGTCGGGCTGCGTGGCCCCCCACTGGATCTGGTTGACCTCCCCCTCTGCGGCCGTGTACGCGAGGATGGGATCCTCGATGGCGCGCGGCATCTGCTGGATGTCCCAGATGAGGGCCTGGTGGTCGTCGCCCGCCGTGCAGATGTGGCACGAGCTGCGGGAAGGGGGGGGGGATTAAGATCACGTGTGTTTTCATCTTAGACTAAGGCGAACAGTCAATAATTAACCATTTAAGACTTTAAATCGTCTACGTTAAAATATTTTTTATAATGACAAGGTAAAAATGGTGAAGGCTCGCGGGCGGCGGCGTTGGGGTTTTCGGGACGATTCCGATAGGGCTGTAGCTGTGGCGGCACGTTGCTCTTGTAATTAGCGATGACAATTATGCAGCTTGGCAATAACGTGAAAGCCAACGACAGAGTGATACAACATAATATCTCGCCTGTAATCCCCGAAGGGTTAGGCAGAGGTGTACCCATTAGTACACCTACATTTCGCCAGTTAAGTTTTAAGTTCCATGTGATAGGGGGCGAGCCTATTGCCATTAGCCTAGACTCCGAGGCTGCTACTGAGAAATTCCTGATGGAAAACCCCTATAACTCTTTGCCCGATCTGGGAATCGAACCCAAGGCCTCATGCTCATTATCGAAATCTAGCTTCTTGTGTCACATACCTGTGCGGTGCCCAGGCGATGCCGTTGACGCATGCGCGGTGGTTGTTGAGCCGCGCCACAGGCGTGCACGGGACCCTCACATCCAGAATAATAACCTCACATGCGTCCATGGCGACCGTGGCGAGGTAGTTGGGGTCCTGCTTGTTCCAGGCTAAGCGCAGGAGGGGGGTGTGTTGGGGGTCCTAAGGGGAAAGAAAGATATGTAAGAAAATTTAGAGTACTAGTAGTAGTAAAGATTTGTTGACAATTCACAGTAAACTTTAGGAAAACGACGATTTTTATGAGTTGACCAACAATTTGGTTGTTGATGATGTTAAGTAAGAGGCATTTTGTAAACCCACTAGGTTTTACCTCCGACTTCGTCCACGTGGAAGTCAAGTATACCATAATACATATTGTATGACACTGTAATATTGTTGCTTTTTATCAGTGAAAAATTTTTTGCAAATTAAAATTTAAGAAAACAATATATATTTACAAATATAATATCAATATCACGCGGTTTCACTCACGTTAAGTGACATCTTTGATTACACGCCTCGCTCCTGAGGGTCGTAAGCGTAATGATATATAATAACTATCCACGATAAAAGCACCATACAACGCAAAAAAAACAAATCTAACAGGTAATTCCTGATATTAGTGCGTTCAAACAGACAAACAAACTTTAGCTTTATTATAGACTAGCTTTTGCTCGCCACTTCGTCCTTGTAAATGTCGGATTCCCGTTTTATTCCTTTAGGGGGTGAATTTTGGAAAATCCTTTCTTATCGGATGCCTACGTCATACACAGAACACACCCTCCAAGTTTCAGGTCACTACGATCAGCGGTTTAGGCTGTGCGTTGATCCATCAGTCAGTATGCAAATAACATTTTTCTTTTTGACATATTTTACTACGTGTCGTTGAGCTCCTTAAATTCTGAGTCGAGCTTGACGATTTCTGACAAATGCGTGCACTGACTAGACAGACCGACTCAAATTTGTGTGCCTCTTTCCTTAAGATACCACCTCGGACATTAATCTACTTGGTTCGCATATGATTTGACCATTACAAGTAATTGTATGGACTTTAAAAGAGACTTTGACCCTCTGAGTTTGTTTCGGTGTTTCTTCTCAGAGCAGTCGGCTAGGAAACACTGGACTCATCTAGTTTAAAATGTGACGTGTTAAAGTGTTATTTATAACCAATTTACTGAATAAACATCATTTCATTTCAGTCATTCAGTACAAGGCATTTTATATGTATAGATTATGTAAACATTAATAATTATATACCTCGTAAATGATAGTGGAGTGCTCAAGATGTCGCAGGTCGAACATCCTGACGGAGCCGTCGGCGCCGACCGACGCGAACATGTCGCGGCCCCCGCCCGCGCGGCTGAACGCTATGTCGTACACTTCCTGCAAGTAAACAGACTAGTTTATGAAACTGACAGACAAATGAGGGAATCATTCAATGGAAATATTAAAAATGCGGGTTCACAGTAAAACGGGGTGAATAGAGAGGCAGGGGTGAATCGAGACGGAACTTTAAAAGGGATTTTAAAGTCAAACTGATAAAGTTGGTCGCCAACAATGAGACTAATTTGTAAATTATAATTCAGAAAAAAAAGGAGAATCTTTTTTGCCAACAAATTTTATTATTTTAACATTAAAATCTCTTTTAAAGTTTCGTTTCGATTCACCCCTGCCTTTCTATACACCCCGTTTTACGGTACTATTTTATTGTTGATTGAAATGGTAAGAGTGGTTGTCTGCAGTTCCAATATTTGTAAATACGTGAACACTACGTATTTTGTTTTATCATTTTCTGCGTATTATGATACAGTATAATAGTAGTGTAGTGACTGCCTCGTTGGTCTAGTGGTCGCAAGCGCGGCTGCTGTGCATGAGGTCTTAGGTTCGATTCCCAGGTCGGGCAAAGTTTTATTGGGTTTTTCCATCAGGAATTTCTCAGTAGCAGCCTCGGAATCTGGATTTGTGCCCGATTGATGGCAATAGGTTTGCCCCCTATTACATGGGACTAAAAACATAACTGGCGAAATGTGGGTGTACTAATGGGTGCACCTCTGCCTAACCCTTCGGGGGTTACAGGCGTGATGTTATGTTATGTATAATAGTAGTTTTTATGCAAGTTAAATATTAATTTTAACTTTTTTTCAATGAAGTTTCTTGCCCATTCTTCTCCATATGTTTCCTGCAATCTTAACACTGCGCCTTCCGCTACGAGCGGCCGTCTGCTCTACAAGAGATGTGCCCCATTGCCACTTGTGCGTAATTTTGAGAACTATGTAGGTCACCTTAGTTCTTTTGCGAATCACCTCATTTCTGATTCGATCTTGCAAAACGAAATCAACGTTATTACGACGCTGTAGGGATTATTATTGCTAAGTAACCTCAATATCTTACCTTATCATGAGCAATAAGCTGAGTCTTCACATGCCCTGACACCTCGTTCACCCTCCCCAGCACTTGTCCAGTCTCCAGCCCCCATATAGTGCAGGTAGTATCGATGCTGCTGGTCCCGATGAGGTTGGGATCCACCTCGTTCCAGTCAAACGATGTCAGCGGGGCACAGAAGTCTGAGTTTTTGTTGTTGTTGAGAACGCACTCGAAGAGTGTGTACGGTTCACCAGCTCGCCAGATGCGGAGGTAGTCGCCTGTTAGAAAAATTACAAGATAGAAATATTTGAGAATTTACCACATAAAAAAAACAATCAATCAATTATTAATCATCATTCATTCATTCATTTCGTGTTCTTCATTATAATCAATCAGCACCCAATTGTTTAACACAGGGGTTCGGAAACTATAGAGTGTTGCGTTGTCGAAGAATCGGTAAGTTGAAGCTTGTTGCTTATTGAAAAAATTAGGTAGGTATCTATGAAGAAGAATGAGCATGGTTCCATTATTTTATCCGAAGGGTTAGGCAGAGGTGTACCTATTAGTACACCCACATTTCGCCAGTTATGTTTTTAGTCCCATGTAATAGGAGGCGAGCCTATTGCCATCAACCGGGCACAAATCCAGACTCCGAGGCTGGTACTGAGAAATTCCTGATGGAAAAACCCAATAACACTTTGCCCGACCTGGGAATCGAACCCAAGACCTCATGCACAGCAGTCGCGCTTGCGACCACTAGACCAACGAGGCAGTCATTCCATTATTTTATTGCTTTCTAATGTGAAAACAATGCAGATACAAATAGAAATAAAAAAAATACAAGTTGTTAGCCATGGCAGTTAATAGCCAATCCCAACAAACAGTGCCCACTCATAAACATGACGCGTGGATGAGCGCCACTTAAAAGTAGGATTGCTTAACTTACCACTGGTAGCGAGCAGGTCCGGGTAGACGCCCTTACTGTCCGGTATCCACATGATCTTTGTGGTGGGGTACGGGTGGTCGAAAGTGCTCTTAGCACTGAACTCACTTGTCTCCTCATCTAGAGATATTATTTGTACCTGAGGAAGGAACATGGGTAATATTAATAGATACATGGTAAAATTCCTTTACAGTGGTTGAAATGCTGTGTTAGCTTCTAAAATCCAAACTAATAATAATATATATGCAAATCTAATACTTTACTGATTGTCTGGTACACTAAACCACTCAATAAACTTTGATGAGGTATTGTTGTTAAGTTTAAACCCCAACAAAGGACATAAGCTACTTTTTATTTGACTACGACTTCGTCTTCGTCCGCGACAACCGATGTTTATGCGGACACAGTCGCGGGCAAAAACTAGTCTCATATCAATCTGTTAAACTGACAGAAATTCTGTTGTTCTAAAGTGGCTTTTCAATAATTTGACATTGAGTTTAGAATGGTCTTTATACAATAAGTGTGGATTTTTGTTTTCTAAGGAATTCTGACTGTGTGTTTACCACAAGTTACAAGTAATTTAGCCAGCATACCATAAATTAGAGTACCTTACTTACCTTATTATTGTATTCTTCAACAAAGCTACCCAGTGCAAGGCGGAACCGTTTGTCAGGTCTCACGGACCAGTTCATAGAGTACAGCGGCCATGGTGCCTGATACCTGAGGATAATAAAAAATGTTAATAATGAAAAGGAACAACAAACAGCTACAATTTACAGTATAGATATAAAGAAATGTACATAACATTTGATCAATGTTGTAGCCCACAACGCTGTTTACAGATTCTATCATTTCAGATTGACTTGTTCATTGGTCGGAAAACGCGACATGTAATTCCCAGGTTGAGCAAAATGATATTGGGTTTTTCCATCTCGCTGGCTCGCCTCCTATTAAATGGAACCTAAACATAACTGGCAAAATGTGGGTTTATTAGTACTCACACATTTCACCAGTTACACCAGGGTACACCTCTGCCTATCCCTTTAGGGATTACAGGTGTGATGTTATGTTTATGCCTTGTTTTTCTAAGACATGACAATGATAGATCGTAAAGCTTATGTGTTTTTTCTTTCATATTTTGTTATATCTGAAACTTTATTTGTGATCTTACTGGCTTACTGGAACTTGTTATAATATTTTTAAAGTTGCATCTATGTAAGAGGCATTATAGAACTTTTAAAAAAGCAAAAAAGTATAGAAAAACTTTACTTTTAATGCACACATAACATCACTCCTGCAATCCCCGAAGGGCTAGGCAGAGGAGCACCCATTAGTACACCCACATTTCGCCAGTTATGTTTAAGTCCCATGTAATAGGGGGCGAGCCTATTGCCATCAACCGGGCACAAATCCAGACTTCGAAGCTGCTACTGAGAAATTCCAGATGGAAAAACCCAATTACACTTTGCCCGACCTGGGAATCAAACCCAAGACCTCATGCTAAGCAGTCGCGCTTTGCGACCACTAGACCAACGAGGCAGTCAATACTTTTAATGGTTAAAATTATACACTGTTTGGACTTTGATTCACTTTTTAGTATTCAACATTATACTGATTATTCGAGCTTGTTGAGAATAGTTTGTTGCACACTGTGGTGATCTGGGGTCACAAGACACTCACTTGTATATTTCCTTGCGTTTTGTGCTGGAACTTGTGGTACTAGAGCTGCTATGTGGCATCGACATCACGGCTTGTAATTTTAACCCTGTAAAAAATTTACACCTTTTTTGTAATATTTTACTAAAGATTTCGACGATGAAAACACTAATTAGAAGAAAATTGAAGTTAATAACAGTATTTATGATACCTTTTACTTTATTTTACAGAAATAGGAAAGATATAAACAATTATTTCGCAAAAAAATAATGCGAAATGAGATCACAATATTGTTACAAACAAACCTCGATTTACAATTAAATTACACTTACCTTTAAGGTTTTAACACATGTGTCGTTATAACACAGAAAGTTATAAATGTTTAATTAGGACAAAGCCTAGTTTTAAACTATATTTATAAACTAAATTCCATGTGAAACGAATGAAAGCATTATTTTTACAATTTTGACGTGACCGATGACATTTAGAATTAATGTTGCTATATGCATAAATATTGACATTGATTATTGATTAATGGTACTGTCATGGGTGTTATTCTAATGGCGTTGGGTGTGAATTATTTAATTTTACTAGTTTGTATAACTGGCTGTCCTTAGCACCTATTAATGAGGTAATTATAATGTGTCTAGTTTCTAACTTTTCAAAGACAATATAATTAAAAAAAGAGAACTATTTCTGTTTGGGTTGCCGTTTTACTTTTGGGTAGAACTATTTAGATACCTTTACTTATTGGGCGAACGGTTATGTTGCACTAGGTACTAACAACTCTCCCCACGGTTTCACCTGCTACAATAACTTGACTTGACTTCTCCAGGGTATAGACCCACAATACTACTAGTACTTTTACAGTAGGACATTAAAATGTCCTACTCTAAAATCATTTAATAAGGCATTACGCGAACCAAGCAATAAAATGGCTAACCATTTTACATTAATATTTTATTTTATATTTCTTCAGCAAAAATGATAAACATGAATGTGTGAATGTGTCTACGCGTTAACGTTAGCTTCCCTGATATTACTTAATTGCCTTATTGGAAGAAATTAATATTTTTTATTACCGGCAATAATTATGAAGTTCAATCACTGTTTTAACTTAAATGAAACATTCTAAAGTACCAGTCCGGGTGCACACAAATTAAAGGTGCCTGCAGATATATATTAGCTAATCACTTATTTATTACATAGCATGAAAACAGTAGGCGCAGTTAGGAGCAAAGTTAGATAGATTGTACTATAAAGAAGTACTAGTCTTTAGATACGAATGCCACTATGATTCAAATATTGATTGAATTTGTGAATGTACTAAGAGGCAGTGTTGGGCAAAATTTAGTTTGATTGATGATTGATGATTAAGATTAAATTATTTATTCATGACTAATGAATAATGACTAAAAACATTCAATCATGTGTCGTGATTGAAGATTAATTAGTGTTAGTGTTAGTTATTTAATCATCACTAAAATTTTAATGACTAACTAAAAATAATAAATAAAATTACGCTTTTCTAGCCAACACTCCATGAATGTTGATTTGTTAATCACAGGTTTTAATTAAAGCGGTCATAAAAAAATGAAAGACAAGTTTTACAACAGAATCAGTTTAACTTTTAATTTACATGCTGGTAGAAAGTGAATAGGTACACATTTTCAATTATTAAGTTTGGGCTTATTAAGTTTAAAATAATTTAAATTGCTTTTCAAAACCAGGCAGTTTTCAAATTGTTCATCAGACAATCTATGTGATTTAGGTAGGCTGGTCATTGTTGCATGTGAAAACATCCTTTCTACAGGACCAGAAGATGGCATTAGTTATACTTCTAAAATATTTTCTTTATTGATAGTAACCGATGTAAAAGATCTATATGTGTACTCTCTTCCGAACACAGATTTTATAAATAATGGACTTATTCTGTATCAGTCAACTTAAGGTGGTGATCAGTTATAGTTTTATAGATGTGTTCAATTGAACTAAAATAGAGTCACCTAACTTAAATTTTTTAGTTTAATAATCAAACAAAAATAATGATTGAATGACTGATAACTAATTTATTTATTCGTGATTATGATTATTTTTATTATTCATGATTAAATCAATCATGACTAAATAAGTCATCACTAAATTAGTCATGAATAATCAATTGATTGAAAAAATTAGTTGATTGACCCAACACTGCTAAGAGGTCATAATAATAACATACATAATCAAGTTCGTATTCAGTTAGCATCAAAGTATTATTAAATTTCATTGTGCCTAACAGATTTTTTTTTGAGCGAATTGATAGTCGTACTTTCCGTATTTTTTCTGACACTGTCTAAAGTCACTATTAGTTTTGATGATAAGAAGGAATGCGCTGTGTTTTTGCATTGAAATGTTGCACAAAATAATCTGTGCGCTACAGATTTTGCCAATTTATGATACAAAAGTGTTTATTCTAGAACAAAAATTTAATTTTCTTTCAATTTAGGTAAACCATTAGTACCCATTTTTTGAAAATTAAATGAATTTCAGGACTAAAATAGAGCGTTTTTTTTTAGAGAAGTTGTGACTTGGAATTATTGTGTAATAGTATCAAAATAATATCCAAATAAACTACGACTAACCTAGGTCATTTCAACAATTCATTGTTTTTTTTATTTCCTTGCACATGCCACATTGATAATAAATGTAAATTGATCTTTTCTCCTTCTCAGATAGTTTTATATATATTACACGCGTTGAATATAAATTAAATTGTTATTACATTAGTCACCTTAATCCGAATTTCGACCTACATTTAAATATTTGAGACGTGCGCCTTGCATTCCTGCTGCGCGCACGCAATAATAGTGTTGCCAGCTTAAAAGTGGTCCCACAATACTGAGTAAATGGTAAGACGTGTGGAACTTAGGTTATGATAAAGAGAGTTTGATTACAGAAATTGACAGTGCTATAACCTGTACGCTTTGGAGACAGGATGGTCAATTAGTGACTTGGTTGGTCTTTAACTACATGAAAATGAGAAGTAACCATCCTCTTTCCAGTGTAATGGTCATGAGCATTAAAATTGGTTTTTGAATGTTCAGCAGCATTTAGCAGACGAAAGACTTTAACACAATTTAAAAAATTTGGGATACACTGTTTGATACTGGGTAAGTACGTACTAATATGACTTTACGGGTAATTCTCCACTCCACACATGGCAATCCATGGCTCAACCGACCTTATCAATTCAGCGCGTATGCGCTTAGCTCCGGTTAAGGACATCGCTTTCTTTCTTACGTCAACATTCGGTTAGGGACTTGTGATATAATTAGTTGCGCATGAGTGGGCTGCCCGCGTTTCGTAAGGACACATAAATCATAAAAATAATTTAGTTATGATTTGTGAGGGCTTTATCTAGCAGTTGGGCAATATAGGTTGAATAAGAAAACCTAAAAATGGGAGTCAAATTAATTTAATTACCGCTGCAATGACCTAGGTATCATATAAATTGGAGTTGCAATAGTAATCGTCATATTCGTCATTCTTCTTCCATTATTTATGGGTATTAGTACTTTTCTCTTCCATATCTAAGTCATCTTTTTCTTCACTTCCTGGCCATATTTCATGGAAGTAGCATGTGTAGTCACTAGCCCATCAGACTATCACTTTTTGTTGTAAAGTCGATTTTTTTTACCGCCATGGATTATACAATCCGATACAAGCATCAAAATTATTATTTTCTTTGCTTCTTCTTATAAATCTTACCATATTCCTTTAGCAATTTTTTCAAACTTCCCTCAGTTTAGCCATGTCTACGTCTATATTTAATACATTTTTTGTTACAGTACGATTCTCATACTGTTTAAAATATTTAAGTATTCTTAATTTTGCGAAAGTTGTTGGCTGTTGCATAAAGGGAAATGGGTATAATAAGCAGTGTGCAATGGAAGTAAAGGTCGGGCCTCGTTATCAGTGTTGCAGATAATATGAATGCAGGTAGGCATATTGAGTAACGTTACAGTTCAGCAAGTAATTCATAATTGGAAAAGCTTCGGAGTTTTTGAAAAAGTTGTTACAGATTTGAGACAGTGTAGATATAATCTGTGGTAAATCTGGAGTCAAATTAATTGTTGCACCACCAGACAAAATTAATTCAATTGTGTTCGCTCAGAACTATGCGTCGAACATCATCTTCAGTGGGTATCAATTATAGATCCTAACCATTCATTCAAAAGATGGAAGGAGTGGAGGGAGGCCTTCGCCCAGGAGTGGGACAGAACAGGCTAACAAAAAAAAAAAGCATTCTCGTCGTCACGTTCAAAGATTTTTAACTGCGTACCTAACTAGATATGGTATTCTAATCATTTTTGGTTTTTAAGGGCTGAAATCCTTTCAGAATTTAGTTACGGAGATACTTACTGAAGCACAAAGTTTTATTCGTTTTACGAATAGAAGTTTTAAATGTTAGAAATAAAATTTAAATACCCCTGTACGTTTGCAGGCACCCACACTTTATTAATACTAGTTTCTCAGCAATAACTTTTGCTCAATGTTACTCAGTTTGATGTATTTTTACATCCCGTATAACAAAAATTACCGACACTATCAAATTCTATAGAACTTGTCCTGATAATATCTTTAACCTTTCCGTTGATATGAACTTTACATTATGACGGACATTAGTGTCTAGACTTTATCTATGCTTTATGACTACATACTCCTTGAAGTGTTGCATACTTTTGCTATTGCTGTCATAAGCAGGCCCCTCTTTTCCACTGCGCCCCACGACCGTCGGGGCCCAGGATTGTCCTCATCATCTGCGTAGGTACCCTTTTCCTAACATTGTTGGAGTCGGCTTCCAGTCTAACCGGATGCAGCTGAATACCATTATTTCACATGGAGCGACTGCCTATCTGACCTCCACAATCCAGTAACTGGGTAATACGAAATCCCTTGGTAACACTGGTTGTCAGACTTTCGGCTTCTGACGACCCGTAACGACTGTCATAGATCCACTGTCACACACACAGAGGCACGAAACGAAGTCAGTGATGTCTACGATAAACTTAGAAAAAACATACCTATGAATTGAAAGTCACATTGGTACTTGCTCGGATTTGAACTCTAACCCTCAAGCATCAGAGGCGGCGTCTATGGGCCACTACAACATACTGAGCCATAACAGCATTTTTGTGGCTGCCTTCAAAGAAATAACACCTCATACCTCATATTCAGCAGTCGCGCTTTGCGACCACTAGACCAACGAGGCAGTCAACAAAAGGAAACATAAACGCTTGAACGGTAAACGTTTATAAAACACGATCACACGCAACCAGTCCACTCATCAGACAGACCCTCGTTAGGTCAAGGTTTCTAAATAATATTAATAGCAGTCTTTTGTCCAGCGGCACCATTCGTCATGTTTTGACAACTCACACGCAGATCGCTCGCCAAAGGTTAACATTTAGTAGTAACCGGTTAGATTATTAACTTTTTACTGTGGTATTTGTATTACATACATACATAACATCACGCCTATAATCCCCGAAGGGTTAGGCAGAGGTGTACCCATTAGTACACCCACATTTCGCTAGTTATGTTTTTAGTCCCATGTAATAAGGGGCAAGCCTAAGGTCGGGCAAAGGGTCGGGTCGGGTTATTGGGTTTTTTCATCAGGAAATTCTCAGTAGCAGCCTTGGAGTCTGGATTTGTGCCCGGCTGATGGTATTTGTATTGTTCTGTGAAGTGTGGGGTTTTGCCTTGATATGATTGGTATGTGCTCGTATGTAATTGTTGTTTGACTGTATTCTGTAAAAATCTCACTGTGAAAGTGTAATGAGCTCGAGGTAAGCGGTCATACCATCGATGCGGGCGATTGACAGCTCATCTCAAGCTCACTTTGCCGAGGAAGAGCCAAATTCACCGGAGAGAGGAGATTTTTTACAGAAAAGACGGTAGACTAGGTGTTATAGAGTTATTTGTTTGTTTTTTAATTAACAAACCTTCGTTAATTAATTATAAAACAAATGACTACCTTAAAAAAGTTAATATAACAAACTATATTAGCATTGGATTAACGGTTCTGAATAAAATTTGGCACATATATAGATTATAGTCCGGAATAACGCACAGGCTACCTTTTGTTTTTTTTTATCCCGGTAAAAATACGGTTGTTTCTTTTTATCCTGGAAAAAATAATATATCAACTTTGACACGAACCAAGTAGCGGGCAGAAGCTAGTACGTTATACTTTATGTTTAATGTAATGGCAACACTACGTTCTTCACTTTCCTTCAAAAATAATCTCTAGAGACAGAAGATGTTTTCTAATTAATTACAAGTTACCTATTTGTAATTAATTAGAAAATATCTTCTGTATAAAATCCTATATCATTTTTATTATTCATCCATTAATCTTACTCACTAAGCTCTAACCGACTTCGCCTTTGTCGCCCCAATTCAAAAGTAACCTAACCGACTCTTTCTCAACTTCAAATCTATCGAGCAACTCGATCAGTTTAGACTGAAGTCAACGGGAAGTGACCTCAGCTGATCAGATTAATCGAACAATGCCCATCGCTGGACGCCTTGACCCGCAACCTTTTGCTCCGTGCTAAAACAATTACTACTTGATGAAAGGTTGACCATTTGTACCGAGATTGTGAGATACGTATGTTTGAAGGATTGTTCGGCTAATCGTGTGCTTGATACGAATTCGTCTGTAGCTTTGTAATTATCAATTTTGAATGGAGTCGCTTGAGGTGTGGTTGTTCATGGTGTTTTATGTGTTAGTTTTCATTGTTCTGCAGGTATAATAAGGTTAGCTATTTACTGCCAATCTATATAGGTACTATTTAATCTATACTTTAAATCCTTACTTTTTTTTTGGGGTTTTAAATATCACCAAATGAGTCTTTCCGCCCGGGGTGGGGCGGAAGGGACTGTCAGACTTTTACTGACTAAAAAACCAACCTGTTCCTTCTGTTTTAATTAAATGGTTACAAAATGTTGTCCTTCATGTTCCGGGGCCACGGTATCCTGTTAAGACGTCCCGCGACCTCGGCAGGCGTTTTGCCCTGTTGGACTACCAAGATCTAAGTCTCAATATTCTCTCAAAGTTTTATAGGAAGTAACAAAACATTACGACTGTATATTTTACAACAGACGCCTTAACGTCGGCCATATTTTGCATTATAACTAATTAAATTATCTTTTATCTGCAGGATGTATGAAGTAATGTAAAGTTCAAGGATTTGGTGTGTGATCTTATCAGTGAAGTGGAATGTCTTACCAGCAAACTGTGTGTTGTTTGGCTGGAATTTTACGTTCAAGAAGGCGTATAAGGAAATTGTAGAAGTGTATGATCAATCAAATAAAATTGATAACGCTGAAAACTACTGCAGAAGGCGTGGGTCTGCTTTTGCTGCTCGTTCAAAGCAGGGGCAAATAGAAAATGACGTCTTGGGCACGCAGCATAGGTTTCATAAGGCATTTGTAAATCATAAGGCTCCTATACACAGTGCCTGCGGTAGAGCCGTCGGCCTATCCTCTGTGCACCTGGTGGCTTATAAAGCCGAACGCATTGCCGCACAAAGTCAAAGTCTCTTCCGACTAATTTACCCTTCAAACACAAAAAAAACACAATCGATATAACCGTTCGGGAGCTACGATTACGATGCCACTGATATACACACAGAAACGTCAAACTTATAACACGAGCTACAATGCCACTGACAGATACACACACAGACAACGTCAAACTCAAAACCCCGTCGTTTTTGCGTCGGGGCTTAAAAACAGAGGGGCCAAAAAAAAAAAACAAATAATATAGAAGTTTCTAGACTCGTAATATTATTAGGCACCGCTGTCGAAACAGCAGTAAGTACATAATAATTATAAGATAAAGTTGCTCTTGTGTTCGTGTCGACACACGCTAGACTAATTAAAACGCATTATTTATGACTCGTACGGCAACGAAACACAGTTTACGACAGAGTCTGTATGACGGGTCGTGTCATCCATGATTTTCCATTTGTTTTGTAATACTTTGTTGTTGTAATAGCTAAATAGAGGACTTAACTTACTTACGTTACGGACTTCCTCATTGGTTTAGTGGTCGGAAAGCGCGACTGCTGAGCATGAGGTCTGGGGTTCCCTGTTCGGGCAGTGTTATTGGGTTTTACCATCAGGAATTTCTCAGTAGCATCCTCAGAGTCTGGATGTGTGCCCGGTTGATGGGAATAGGCTCGCCCCCTATTACATGAGACTTGAATATAACTGGCGAAATGTGGGTGTACTAATGGGTACACCTCTGCCTACCCTCTTAAAGGATTGCAGGCGTGATGTTATCAAATAAAAAGCAAAAGAAGAATTCAAAATGTATGTCCAAAAAGTTTAGTTCCTGCGTCTCCGCCGTTCTCTAGGAACAGAAACAGGAACAGGAACGACCAGAGCTTCAGTCGGAACACTATACTTGAGGTACAAGGTGCGCAAGAGCATAGCAATAATGAACAGCACTCCAGTCAGGACGACCACGTTGCCCAGCTGCCGGTTCGACACACGGTTGCGCACACCGTTGCACACACCGTTGTACGCGCAGAAGATGCCCGTCCTCTTACGTCTGTGTTGTTTCATCTAAATTGATTTCTTGAACCTGTACAGTCGGCTAGGCTTTTTATAGTGTAAGCTGAACATTTAGTACTCCTTGTTATGTAACTGCTCATATTTATAGAGCCAATGTAAAATTCTGGAACAAAGAAATTTATTTATTGAGAAATCTCTGCTTTGTTTCCCGCAAAAAGTAACAAACTTTTCCACGATATCTTCTCGGAAATTGCGTTATCATAGTCTACTGCCGTCTTCGCCTTTGCTGCGCATAGGTCTCTCTTTGTTAGTACCAGTCTCCTTGCTAATGTCAGACTCATTCATCTAGTACCTGCTCAATTTCCATAAGATGATTCGTACAGAATATAATTTATTTCTGAGAATATGGTAAATGACTGATCTTGCGCTGAGATCCAGAGTTTTCACACAACCTTCACCAAATCGAAAGTCCATCTCATGGGGTCCTTCCCACACTGCGCATTCCGGTACGTGGTCGCCATAGGACCGGTCATTGTGGCTATCTTTAGGTCTACGTCAAGTAGTGGACGTCGTTTGGCTAAAATGATGATGATGATAATATAGTGCATACATCGCGCAATTAAATCGACGAGAACGGAGAACCAGGAGAGATACGGAAGGGGGGCGCTCGTAGCGTGATATACAAGACGCGAAACCTGCACTGGACAGTTCTTAAGATATATGACGTCACAGTGGTTAACGGTGAACAGTGTCAGCATGCGAGGACTCAAAAGCGGTTTAGCTATAACATACACATACATAAACTCACGCTTTCCCATGGGGGTAGGCAGAAATCACAGAACGCCACCTGCTACGATCCTTACATACTCCTTTCGCCTTGTCCACGTTCATACATTTCGTCATACAAGCACGTTGATTACGACTATTGCGCACCTGACCTTTCTAAAGAACCTATTACTAAGTACAAAATTCCCTTTACCTTATCAATTGTATAAATTAACCGCGTCTGGAAAACTGTGTAGTGTCCGGTTTCACAAACATCAAGTACAACGACCTCATGACCACAGCGATGATGACCAGAGCACCTGTCATAGTGACCACAGTGGCTAGAGATGTGTCCCACGATCCCCTCTTGCCCAGCCGCGCTATTCGCTTTACTATCCGCTTGAACTGCTTCCTGATCTTAAACCGATTATATTTGACGTGAGCATGGCAACTGTTGAGCTTCTTTTTCATCCATAATTCGTTCCATTTTTTTTCTGATTTGACTTCGTTCATGTTTATTCATCTTTCTAAGACTTTCTGCCTTATGTCTGTCTATAATGTCATTTTCTTTTATGACTGCTTGGGTTGTTGATACAGCTTTTGTGAGTTGGATGTGACTAGGGGCGGATTTTGATTGATTTTACTTGTACTTTGGGCAGAATTATGTTTGGTTTGAAGATGTCATTTTGGTGAAGTGACAGACGTGTATTAAAGGTTGAAGTGTCCAAGTGACATATTGCCATTTTAAATGGTGTATCTGTCAGAAGGTGATGATGTCAAAGTTTTGTTGAAAGAGGCTTTACCTTTTTTATTTTTAGTGTGACTCTAGTCTAGGTCAGAGGTGACAGAGACAAAGTCGACGATGGAGTGGGCTTACTCAGAAGAAGTCTGCTCAAGCTCACTCTAACTTTGAAGATATTAAAGTTGAATGCGCTCTAAATAACAGACGCAGGTAGAGAGTTCCACTCTTTTGCTGTGCGCAATATAAAAGACGTTTGAAAACTCTTTGTGCAAATTGGTGGAATAAAAACAAGGTAGGGATGGTTAGTTGCAGTACGTTTAGATATCCGATGGTGGAAGGGGGGCGGTGAGATGATGTCGTGGAGTTCTTGGGCACTAACCAAATTACAGATACAATTGCAAAGTCTGCAAAACTTCATGTAGGATCAGACCTAATGTAGAAACAAGATCCAGCAGTATCCAAAGATTTACCGTCGAAGATAAATAGATGGTTAAGCATGTTGGCTTACAGCCAATGTTTGCTAATGTTCAAGATACATTGACTGACTACTAATATTATTTGCAGGTTGACTTGTACATAAATGTAGCAATGGACTTTGAAACACTTACAGTACGTTGCTACTGACGATCTCAAGGCTTACAGAGTTACTGTGACCACTGTCGTGTTATTGCAAAAACAGGGTTTATTTGAGCTCAAGATACGTTGATTGAATTAATTTAGGAATGACGTCTTTCTGCTTCGTTAGTCTAGTGGTCGAAAAACGTGACTGCTCAGCATAAGGTATTGGGTTCGATTCCTAGACCGAGCAAAGTGATATTGGGTTTTTCCATCAGGAATTTCTCAGTAGCAGCTTCGGAGTCTGTCACTAGGCTCGCCCGAGTTTACATAAGACTGGCGAAATGTGTATGTAATAATGGGTACACCTCTGCCTTACCCTTCGGGGTTTACAGGCGTGATGTTACGTTATGTTATGACGTCTTTCTGTGTCTGTTAACATTAACACAAAACTGTGATCTCCAATAAATCTCAACTTTGTCTCTGGGATAGCAATGCATCTGCGAGGCCTCTGATATTTATCTAAATATAAGTATAAAAGCAAAGGTAAACTCACTCACTCACACATCACGAAATATCGAAAACCGCTTGACGTATAAAGATGAAATTTGGCATGGAGGTAGATTATAAATAGTAGACTTCCGTTAAGAACGGGATTTCCAAATTTCACCCCCTAAGGGGATGAAACGGGGGGAAACGGGGGTCTGACTTTTACGTGGACGAAGTCGCGAGCAAAAGCTAGTCAAAGATAGGTGTAAGGATAGGCATTTAGCGGCATGACGAATAAGAAGGAAAGTTCGTCAAATCAAATCAAAAATGTTTATTTGCAAAAAAATATATAAAAAATACAAGGAAAGATTACATTAACTTTCAAATTAAAGATTATAATTAATTACTTGAAAAAAAAAGACGTTTCTCAAAATAATTCGAAATAAAAAAAAATACCACAAATTCCAAAAACAGTTAAACAGTTAAATTACTATTTCCGCAAAAAAAAAATCGCAAAAAATTTACACTCTAATTCTTTTTTTCAATTACATAACAGCATAAAACCAAGAAGTTTAAATAACGACTCGATTCATCTCTTTAACACTATCTGCCTGTAAGCAAATAGAGGTGATGCGTGTGCGCATTGTTCGGGTAACGGATGTTGCGCTACGAAGAATAGGTGCCTATTTATATTAGAACGTTACGCTTTCCTTTTACCTCGATACATTACTGGAAATATTTAGTTTTGGGTGATGTGCTATGAGAAACTTGGAAAGACGTTCTTGTTTTGAGCTTTACAGAACAGCTTTAAGCATAATATTTCTTAGTTTAGTAAGTCTAAAGTTTAAAGGTATAATCGTTTATTATCATACACATGTAAACAATAACTTTAACAAAGAAAATATACAGAGAAATTTCCAGAACATAAAAAATGACACTGATTCTTTTTGTGCTTCAGTTCAATACTCAATACTCAATTCAAAAGGGTCATTTCTACAGAATTGTCCTGCAGATAAGGTTAGAGCCAAAGGTCAAACGTGGGCTTATCCAAATAAATTCTACGAAACAGAGGATCAAACAAGCTGAAGAAATCATCATTGTAACAAAAAATCAGATAAATAAAATAAGTGTTACATTATTGCTTGCAATGGAAAAAAACAAATTCCATTGAAGATTTTATCTGCGTAGTTTGCACAGATAAGTAGGTATTGAAAGAAAGTATTTTTACAAAACAACAGTCCTTGACATATCTGGAACAAGTCATACGTTGAGGCAACCTGCATGTAAAGCAACAATGCCAATTCACAACCTCATTTTGCTGCCAAACAACCTTTGGCACAACGGAATAAGGTTTAATTTATAGTTTTGTGAGTGTAATTGTAAGTTTGTACTGTTTCATTTGCGATGCGGCCCGCGGCAAAGTTATTCGTTTCGGTTTCGGAACGCAACTCGTATCGTAACATTTTACTGGCTGAATAACCAATGGCCGTTGCCTCGGTTTGCTTTGTTTGACATGTGTCATGGCGGTCGCTAATTTTGGCGCCAATTTCTACTTTTGTCCTCCATGTTGATGTAGTTGTAAACAAATTACATAAGACTTATTTAAGTTTAGTCTAGAACATTAGCGTGTCTACTTTTTTATCTGTGCGAGTAATACACGTGCTCCGAAATGCATCAGCGACCTTAATATTTACAGACAATACGGAAACTGTTATTAAATTCCTTTGTTGGATGCAGCAAAATCTTTTATTTTATATTAATTACGGGCAATTACGTATAAATAAGGTAGGCTGCTAAAGTTAATACGGTTGAAACTGGTCTGAAATAATGACGTTTGTTTGACAGAAAAGGATGGCCAAGGATGGTTCTATGGAACTAATAAGTCCTGATGAATATGATCCATCATTTTTGCATCAATAATTGCTTTCCAATAAAGGCTGTAAAAACTGCTATAATAATTTTAAATTGGTAATGCACATTTTAAAGCGTCTGGCTGAAGTTATGGTCCATTGAAAGTGTCTGATATTGTCGAATAATGGTTTACCAATATGTAACCAGCCATCACACATGAACGTAAGTGGGTAAGGCACCTTATGTGCCTAAAAAAAAAGGACCCAGTATGTACGCATACTTTATAAACTAAGTACATATTCCACTATTTTTTCTTAAAATTTCAACTACACGGTCAACTGACGTTTTTGACATCTGTCACACTGACAATTCGACCCCAAGAAGCAGACTGATTCAGCTTGATTATCGGGTAGCCATATTTTGACAGCGAACTGAATCACCATGTCTAACGATTAAGAGGCTACGTGTAAATTACGTGGGTCTGCCGAAACTGGGAAATTGGACTATAAGCTCTCGGTACTTTAAATAAGCGTGCAATTTTCAGTAGCCAATATTATTACAATTAAAGAACAGCCAGTCATACCTAAATGTCTGTTAAACAAGGAAACAAATGAAATGGCAAATAGTTATTTCTATTTAAAAAAAAAACTGGCCGCACGAATGTGGCTCCATGGGTCACGATTTAACTGAAGTTATCGACAAAAACTATATGCGGTGAAGGGGCGTGGGAACTAGGCACACTAGACACGTAGATACACAGAAATTAATGAGAGTCTAGACTCTAGAATCACTGAAATTATTTAGGAAGACAAAGTTTTTCAGAGTTTTTATACGAAGTTTGAAGTTTTATTTTCGTTTGTGCCCGGTTGATGGCAATAGTGAACATAATTGGCGAAATGTGGGTGTACTAATGGGTACACCTCTGCCTACCCCTTTTCGGGATTACAGGCGTGATGTTAGTATGTTTAAACGTGTCTAGACTCTACTTAGAATCACTGAAAATATTTAGGAAGAACAAGCTTTTCGGAGAAGAAGAGAAGAAGAAGAAGAAAAAGAGAAAGAAGAAGAAAGAGAGAAGAAGTTTTAAGTCGTACTTTTTTCTATACTTTGTCTTTCTGTCTGTTTATTACGCTTACTAAACCACTGACCCGATTTTGATTAAATTCGGTACGGAGTAAGAACACCAAGAGAGTTCAGTCCTTTAGATTATCAGGGATAACCGACATTTCTTATCAACTCTTTAAATTCTAGTCAATCAGCGATAAGGCTTTAAGTTTTTTTAGACCTTCTGTAGTACCTACATAGAGTCACACGCAAAAACTTGACAATGGACATTAACTTTCGGGTTGCCATAAGAAAAAAATCTACCAATAATCCACCATGATAATTTCAGAATAAAAAATCAATAGAATCAATCTACGTGTCTATTATTAGATAATAATTGTATTAAATGGAACAGATTGTAGATCACGACCTTGGTAAGTCGAAGATTGACAAATAAGTACCTACATTGTAATGACGCACAGTCGGAAACACAACCGGACAGTTACGACCTTCGAGTGGACATTAAGCTTTACAATAGAAATTAAATTATTGTGGGATTACTTGAGCTTAATGTTGCTTTTATTACATTTAGTATAGGACTGATCACAGTGGCGTAGCATGGGTCTTCGCCGCCTGGAATTTAGCACCCCTCCCCCCCCATTTAGAAGAAAATTTTAAAATATATGACAAAATGATACTACATTTTGGGGAAAAATAAAATCAGATCTGGGGAAATTTCACACGGTTTTATCACAGAAACTGGCAAGAATTCAATTTTTTAATTTCCACCACAGACACTGGCAAAATTGTGGCACTTGCCGCCGCGCCCCTGTCATTAGCGCCCGGGGCCATGGCCCCCCCGGACCCCCAAGCTACGCCACTGACTGATCATATAAGTCCTACCCCGCGTGGCGTGGAGCAACCGAATAAATGTATGAAACGGACACGTGGGGACACGTTAGGCTTTTTAGTCTAGGTTAAGTATTGAAAACAGCTTTATTCTGTCAAAAGGAATTAACTAAAAATCTCTTAATTTTTGTTTTTTTTTTTCAATCCGACTGTAAATTCCAGAGATAATTTATTGCTTACCTAGTATCTACAAATGCAACAATGTAAATACTGTGACACATAGATGGACAATTGGACATACCGGATATTGTCAACCTTCTGAATATTTTGCAACAAAGTCGTAAAAAGTAGTTCTATTTCTGAAGTAGTTCTGTTTCTTGCGGAGTATGTGTGGTGTAACATTGAACGATAGACTTAGGAATAAGGTTATACCGTTGCGGATTAAAAGAGGTTGTAGTGACAAAGATCGAAAAGGGTATGCTTAGATGGTTCGGTGGTTCAGAGGATGAGTGAAAGACGATTAACAAAAGGTATTTTATGGCAGAGGTGAGTGGCAACGTAGGGAGAGGTCGCCCTAGGAAGACCTACACTGACCTTATTGGTGAGGTTCTTCAGAAAGGTCAGGTGCGCAGTACTCGTAACCGGCGTGCTTGTATGACGAGATATATGAACGTGGATGAGGCGAAAGGAGTTTACAAAGTTCGTAGCAGGTGGCGTTCTGTGGTTTCTGCGCACCCCCATGGAAAAACCGTGTGAGTTTATGTATGTATGTATGTGTAAGCAGGATACATAGGTCTCAAAAGTTACCAGAGAACATTTTTAAATGCCGTAAGGCGTAAATGCTCTTAACCGTCTCGAATTAGACTACACTTACGTAGTTACGTTCTTTACACAGCCTAAGGCTATAGTGACGTACTTACTGAACCGGAGCCAGCCGGCCTTGTCGTCACCGCGCCCTTTGCTTTGACATAACTGGGCCACGTACGTACATGCGCATGCGCATACTTCTAACTAGAGACCTCTGAATGATCCGCGATGAATGGCATGGAGGTGTGGTTAGTAAGCTTTTTGGATAGGATAGCTATCTGAGCTTTTTATAGTGGTAAATATCTAAGGGTTTTAATAAACATATCCAGTTTGGAATAGTTCTTGTTACTTTTCTCCTATTAACAACAAAATATCAAGCCTGTAATTCCAGAAGGGTTAGGCAGAGGTGTACTCATAAATAGATCCACATTTCGCCAGTTATGTTTAGGTCCCATGTAATAGGGGGCGAGCCCATTGCCATCAACTGGACACAAATCCAGACTCCGATGCGCTACTGAGGAATTCGAGATGGAAAAAACCAATAACACTTTGCCCGACCTGGGAATTGAACCGAAGACCTCATACTCAGCAGTCGCGCTTTACGACAACTAGACCAACGAGGCAGTTCCTCTAACTTTTGTTAAAAATAATATTCTTGATCTCATTTGTTCTTCACCTCTACCTACGTATAATGTTCGCATATAGTACGTCTGTAGAAGTAAATGGTAGTAATATGTGTTTGGCAGCTGCTAAATGAGAAATAATAAAAATAACGTGATTGCTTACTGCAGACATTAGCAGTGATTCCGCTTCCGCCTACCGGAAAGTTTAAATCATTCGCACGTATAGTACCTACATACGTATATAAATCTATTTTATATGTTACCAGATACTGATTATTAAAGGCTACTTTTTATTCCGCGGCTTCGCCCGCATAAATGTCGGTTATCACGGACGCAGATGAAGTAAAATGTAGCCTTTTTTTTTAAGGTGGAATCTTCAAAGGACTGTCAGACTTTTACTGACTAAAAAACCACCCTGTTCCTTCTGTTGCCCTTTACGTTCCGGGGCCACGGTATCCTGTGTAAAATATAGCCTATGTCCTTCATTGGCGTTTAAACTTTCCCTGTATCAAATGTCATCGAAATCTGTTCAGTGGTTTAGTCGTTAAAGCGTAACAGACAGACCGAGTTACTTTCGCATTTATAAGTAAGGATTAATAACATTAGTTGCAAGCAAAGAATACTACTTACTTACTGTTATTAAGTTTCGAAATTGATAAACCGATTTTAATGAAACTTCCTACACTGCCGAATACATAGAAGGACTTCTAAGCTAAAGTAATTTTTTATTATGTAGTTTTTTTGAAGGCGGTCATCTTTTTTTGTAAAAAAGCTTTTTATTTTTCATTTTTTAGTGCTTGTGTGTTAATGTTTGAAATCCTTACATAAAGCCCTTTCAAACAATACCTCACACGATATATTTAATTTTGAAAAAGGTAGGAGGGGGGTTGACGTACCCCCACCCCATTTCCTTCAGTCAGTCATCGACTACACGTATAACCAAAGCAATTTTTCTTGTTACGGCGGTTCTGCTGTGATTTTATAAGGAATTCCGTTCCATATGTCCAAAGTTCATCATCAGATCATGACAATATTCCTATGGGACCTATTCGGAACTATACTCTTTCAAACAAAAAAGATTCATAATTGGCGGAGTAGTAGAACAAATATACAAAAAAAAAAAACATACGCGTCGAATTGAGAATCTCCTCCTTTTTGAAGTCGGTTGAAAAGTTAGTTGAGAACTGTACATATTGTACATACTCGTATTATTGATAAGAACATAAATACATAGCAATAAGTAACTTTATCAAAGTAAATTATTTCTTCTTCTTTTTTTTATCGTGTGGGCAGTAAGGTCTTACGACCCCACACACCCTAGTGTCAGAGTTTATAAACCGCCTCAAAGACCTCTGACATGGTTTGAGTGGAACAGTATGTCCAGGTTTCCTCACGTTGTTTTCCTTCACCGATGCCAGTGATGTCCAAGATAAACTTTTGAAAGTACATATAAATTGAAAAGTCACTATGGTACTTGTTCGCATTTGAACCCACAACTTCATGCATGAGAGGCGGGCGCCTTAACTACTGAGCCAGCACGTATAGTAAATTAATACATTATAACTTTAATAGAACTCATTAACATTACAAAAAGGCCGTAATAGGCAAATCATTCACTTAACTAGTGTTACATGCACATATCCTGTTGCCGCGAAAGGACTAGGTCCGTATATGAATGAAAGCTTGCTATTGGTCGGCGGCGCGACCTTGACTGCGCGCGCGCAATGAAAGTGAAATGAAATGAAAACATGACAACGGTTCTGTTTGAAGACAGGCGCGTGATTGGAAATTAGCATACAAATTAACTGATTGGTTTACTTTTTGATGTTTTTGGAGTTGTATGTAAGTTTGGTTTGTTTAACTAAGTATGTAAATGCTTGAATATATTTAAGGAATTACAGGGTTGATGGCATCATAATACGCTGATCGAGAAGAAGAATACCCATAACATGACATCACGCCTGTAATCCCCGGAGGGTTAGGCAGAGGTGTACCCATTAGTACACCCACATTTCGGTAGTTATGTTTAACTTCCATGTAATAGGGGGCGAGCCTAATACCATAAAAAAAAAATTGGAATAAAACTTGATGACATAGTAGACGCAGTAGCTGAGAGATTGGTTATTGCGCTACGTGTTGCGGGTTCAATTCCCGCACGGAACAAATATTTGTATGGCGTACAGATAAGTACGGTCTGGCTGTTCGTGTCATCATCTTCCTGCCCTTGTCCCATGTTACTTGGGGTCGGCGCAACACGTTTTCCTCTTCCACTCTCCTGTCAGCCGTCATGCAATCACCGACTCCCCTTTCATTCATATCATTCTTCAGACAATCTATCCATGTGTATGTGACTTTATATGTATAGTGTAAGTATAGTGCAATATTTATTTTATAAAAAGGCAGGATTAAGATAAAAAAGGTGGAAACAGCCTGGAGCCATAACTTACTCGAGATAAAAGATTCAAGCGTAACACCCTTACTTTTGCATCGGGTAAAAAAAAGGTTTGTTTACACGGAGGAATGCTGTATTTTTCGACACCCACGGGATTAAAGTCAAGTAGAATGAGTAAGTGTGGAGCGAGCGATACACACACGAGCATGTTAGCGTTCTTAAAGATTGATGTCCTTTTTACACGACTGCCCCAAAAAAAGGAGTGTTATGTGTTCAGGGTTAATGTTTGTTTGTATAATATGTATGTAAGATACTTTATTCCGCCATATCTTTTAATGGCCTGAACCGATTTAGATGTGTGGGTATCGTTACAATCCTTGCATCGTTCCGAGTAACATAGGCTAGTTAAAAATAAAAATAATCCTGTGTGGTCACTTTAAAACGTAAATTAATACCAGCCTCAATTATTTGTTTTAATGAATCTGGTCGTGTCTATGTTTGTCGTCTGGAATTTGACAAGTAGATTTAAAAAATATATAACATTGTAAATAAAAACGTCGTAAAAAAAACTGACGAATGAACAAAGTACAAATACGTGCAATTTTTGCAGTCGTGTTTTTAAATTTTTTACTCATCTTTAGTTCTAAAAGTCTGAAAGTAGACTGTACTGTTGTAGTTGATTGCTTCGTTGGTCTAGTGGTCGCAAAGCGCGACTGCTAAGCATGAAGTCTTTTTTCCAGGTCAGGCAGTGTTATTGGGTTTTTCCATCAAAAATTTCTCAGTAGCAGCCTCGGAATCTGGATTTGTGCCCGGTTGATGGCAATAGGCTCACCCATGGGCCTGAAATATAACTGGCGAAATGTGGGCGTACTAATAGGTACACCTCTGCCAAACGAATGACATAGCTATAGTAAGTAGGATTTGTTTTTATACTTTGTTATATTTTATTTATTTTTTATTTTTGCCATGTCAAGTTTTGTTTTGTTGGTTTTGTTTTTATTTTATGTGTTGATATTTTTTATTATTTGTGTGTGTAACAGTAACTAGGCTATCGCATTAGGTCAAGAAACCTGTAATGGTAGTTTTCAGGCTTTTAAATATAAATAAATAATTAAATAACCTTTCGAGGACTACAGGCGTGATGTTATGTATGTCTTTTCTTCTGAATTCGGCGTAAGTACTTTGATATGCAATATGTATTTCTTTTTATATTGGCACAAAGTATTTGAGGCGTGAAGGTCGCGGATGATATTACATTGTCATTTTTTTATGAGGTACCTACTTATATTGTTATTAATGAGTATCCGGTGTCATTTGTTTTTGATGAAGATAGAAATATTGTATTTGTTGCACATAAAACAATGTCAGTAAGTGTATTAATTATACTATGTTTATATAGGTACTTAGTAAGTCCTGTAATCCCCGAAGGGTTAGGCAGAGGTGTACCCATTAGTACACCCACATTTCGCCAATTATGTTTTTAGACCCATGTAATAGGGGGCGAGCCTATTGCCATCAACCGGGCACAAATCCAGACTCCGAGGCTGCTACTGAGAAATTCCTGATGGAAAATCCCGATAACATTTTGCCCGACCTGGGAATCGAACCCAAGACCTCATGCACAGCAGTCGCGCTTGCGACCACTAGACCAACGAGGCAGTCCACCTCTGCGTAACCCTTCGGGGATTACAGGCGTGATGTTATGTATGTATGTTTATGTTAGTTAGTCCATGGAATTTTCTTTAAGCTACCAAAGACTTTAGTTCTAGTTACGTGGAATCTATAGTCTTACGCATGGATATGTGGAATGGAATCAAACGTGCAGTACTGATGCTGCGTACGTGCTAATCTGTACCGTCTTCTATTATAAAGATCACTTCTTTGTTTATTCTTTTGTTTTGATAGTTTAAAATATGTAGGTTGCCTCTTAAAATACTGATCCGATTCCAAACATTCTTTCACTGATATAAAGCTAGGCTATATTTTATGGTACCTAAACTTACTTGATTTCTACGAGGATAAAGTCGTGGTCAGAAGCTATTTTATAAAAGTCAAAATCTAATCAGTTATTTCAATGAGGCCATTACAAGGCACTTTTGAACGTAATACATAAGAGAAAACGAACTTAATCTAGTTGCCCCTTTCAAAAGATAGTTTTGCATGGAGAAGAATGAACAAGAATATCCACGATAATAAATAATCATCTTGATTGTCAACCTTATTTTAAACCTCTAAAAAGCAAAACAAGGTAAGCAGACAGTTCTTATAGGAAGTCTGAACCTTGAATCTCACCGCGACTGTCAGTCTGTCACCGGTAGCTCTCATCGCAAGTGATAGGTGTCGCTGTCGTCGTCAGGGCTTTTTCTAATATGGAAGCTTCCTCTCATTGTTCACTGAAGGTATTATTTTGACGCTAATTGGGGAAGTACCTTCTCAAGAATGGGTGGTTTTGTGACCATTATGTTACTGATATGTTGTAATATTTGTGAAGGCAAATAACTTTGGGGATTTTAAAATAATTTGTTTTTATTTACCTATTTTCTTACTTGAGGCTTTGCTAAAATAAAAAAAAAACATATGTATTCAGACAGCATTCTTTAATGCTGTAAAATATATAATATTAAAACATTTATTTGTCATCAATAAAATATAATTATACTTGTCAAGTTACATGGTTAGTTTTTCCCGTTTAAGTAATATTAAATTGTTACATCTCTATAGTTGAGTTTTAACGAAACAAGCCAACTGAACTCAAAAAAAATCTAATTTTTCGAAGTAATTGTAACGTTTTTTAATATTTTGAGCATAACTTTTGAATGGACATTGAACTGTTATTGTTGCACACTACACAATCAACATCACATCAGCTGAACGATATCCACTGCTGGACATAGGCCTCTCCTAAAGCCACAATGACCACTCCTGCGCTGCCCACATCCAGCGTATAGAATTAGTTTGACGTAATACATTTTATTTTTAAGAGGTTGTGAGTTACCTCATTTTGGAAAAAGTAAGATCAATTATTTATTTATTTATTTACACACACACACACACAATTATAACGTCTTTACAGTAAAACACCAAAACGATGTTATAAGTACCTCATATTAGAATTAAGCTAAAAAATATCATTACAAAAAGTAATAATAATTAAGTTTAATTAAGTTCTTATAGGTATTATGAAATATTATCTCACGCCATTCATAACGAAGCTTAGCTTACAGTCTAAGCTGCTAACTTAGTAACAAAGTCACAATCTATCACTCCAAGTCTGATCTATATTTCACAAGAGTTTCCTGGAATTTGTAATCTGCATAATTACTTGGAATAATTAACAGGTAACTCGTTTCCCCTGCTGCTTACGTAAAGTACAACAGGTTCGATTCCGATCAACTGAACTGTGATATAAACATAACATAACATCACGCCTGTAATCCCCGAAGAGTTAGGCAGGGGTGTACCCATTAGTACACCCACATTTCGTCAGTTATGTTTAAGTCACATGTAATAGGGGGCGAGCCTATTGCCATCAAGCGGGCACAAATCCAGACTCCGAGGCTGCTACTGAGAAATTCCTAATGGAAAAACCCAATAACACTTTGCCCGACCTGGGAATCGAACCCAAGACCTCACACTCAGCGGTCGCGCTTTGCAATCACGACTCGGCCATCACGACCGATCTCGATAAACGGGAAATATAACGCAAATAATGACATGGCTACAATAAGATTTGCTGATATATTTTATTTTATTTATTTTTAACATGTCAAGTTTTGTTTTGTAGATTGTTTTTTTTATATATATTTTTTTTGTGTGTTGATTTTATGTTGTGGGTGATATATTTTTGTTAAATGTTTGTGTCTAGGCTATCGCACTAGGTTAAGAGACCTGTAATGGTAGTTTTTAAGGATTTTGAATAAATAAATAAGAATAAACTAAGATTATCTATATCTTTCTAATATCCGTATAATATTCCAATGATTCATCTAGTTATCTCCACGCGGACATGTCGACCACAAGTGTCTGCGGGCAGTGGCGCAACAGTTGCGGTCGACACTCTCGCCGTGTCCGTTACTAATTGAGCCGTTGAAGCCGCAAACAGAAAAATGTTTTAAAAATATTGTCGAACAGTCCGTGGTTTCTTTTTTTGAATTGTTCTTTTTTTGCAGGAAACAAAAATGTATTCGGTTTTAATTTCTAAATGTGTATAAAATAATCTTTTCGCAAAGAATGCGTTTTACAATTTTTTTTAACCGTCTTCAAAAAGGAGGTGGCAGTTTATAACAACAAATAAAACTAAAGCCACCGACTTTCAAACTTAAGTTTTTTATAGTTTTTGAAGGAGGTTGTTTTTTTTTTGGAAAAAAGATTTTTTTCATTTTTAATTTATATTTGACGAATGATTTTGAATAAAGTAATACCATTGTATGGTATACCATGGTAACAAAGTACCTAATAGATCGTTGTTTTATCAAAATAGGCCAGCTCACAATGTTTTAAAAACTAATTTAATACGCCAAATGTGTTACATTACTATCTAGCAAAAACAGTTCAGCAATAACATTTCAATGTATATCCAAAATGTTGCTTAGATTAGATTTAGAGAAATCAATCACTTCAAAAAACTTTGATGTGAGTTAGTTTTGTTTTGGCCGAACTAAAACCAATTAGTTATTATATTAATCACTCATGATTGTAAATCACAAATTCAGGATATAACATTTAAATTAAAAATAATGAGATCATTCTATAAACTAAAATAAAAACTAGAACATGGATAATAAATAATAGGTTTTATTTATTGCAGTTAATAGATAAATAATAAATTGTTACTTCCTTATATGAGAAGCAATAATATAATATTAAAAATATGACCTAATTTATTTTACAACTCGATTTAGTTATTAATAATTAGTAAAGGTTTCGTTAAATAACGATTGGTCATAGGGGCAGTTTATCCCCCCTGGCAGGTGCAGAGGGGGATAAACTGCTCCTATGACCTTAAATAAATAAATGTATCACTAACTCATGATATAGTTGTCTACCTTTTTATAATATTTATAGGCAAACTTCTCTGACTTCGTACTTTTGTCAACAACTAATACTAAAATGAAAATTATTATTCACGAAAAATGCTAATTTCTCAACAAAATTGCACTAATGACGAACATTTCTTCTCTCCGGACCATCCCTGAAAATGCTGAAGGATGGCGAAAATGAACTGAAAATAATAATATTATAAAAATTCCCTTGACGGGGTAGCTATCACCTTGGCCAGAGTCCTCAGACTCTGACATCCGACGTCATTTGAGCACATAGCGATGCGAAGGAAAATTTTTATGCCATTCAATTTTAGTTTCTTTTTTATTTTGATTTTTATATACATAAACATAACATCACGCCTGTAATCCTCGAAGGGTTAGGCCGAGGTGTACCCATTAGTACACCCACATTTCGCCAGTCATGTTTTTAGTCCCATGTAATAGGGGGCGAGCCTATTGCCATCAACCGGGCACAAACCGAGACTCCGAGGCTGCTACTGAGAAATTCCTGATTGGAAAACCCAATAACACTTTGCCCGACCTGGGAATCGAACCCAAGACCTCATGCACAGCAGTCGCGCTTGCGACCACTAGACCAACGAGGCAGTCATACATCATAAAGTGAAATCTCTAATATTGTAAATATACCAGACGCAATGAGTAATTTAAACTTGGCCATTTAACTTTTTTTAACTAGGTTTAAAATTAAATGAACATTTTTATTGGCTCAAATGTGTATCATCTGAAATGTGCAAGCAACCCACATAGTCACGTTGAATGTAACACGTTATATAAGTAGTTTAATTAGTAATTTATTCGTAGGTAATAGTGGAGCGTAATTTTGTAAATTAGGTGGTAACGTACACGCGAGCTATGCGCCTGCGCAGCGGGACGAAATCGTCACGTAAAGCTATTTATAAGATGTGCTGGTTTTAATTAATGTTATATTTTAATAAGGTGCATAAACCACGTTTCCTTGGAATTTTGATTTGCTATAAATTTCTTAGAATATTAATCTGATTTTGTTTCAGAAATTAGTTCGACGAATTACGAAATCGCACTCATACGATTCGTATTTAAGGTAATAAACTGTTTCACAAAAATACATATATAATTATAATTTAAATATTGCTTTCAGTAAGTTCGTTTAATGAATATTTATACCTCTTCTCTATTTTACATAAGACATATTTGCGTTAGACTGCAGTCGATGTAGATGCACGTTTGTCTAGAAATAATCTATACAGTCGTATCTTGAAAATGCCAATTGTTTTTACGTGATATTTTCTATAGGCTATAAGTGGTAAGCAGAATAAAAATATATTTGGTTCGATACTTAGTTCGATCAAAGTGTGCTTGGGATTTTGCATTAGGAATTTCTCAAAAGCAAACTGGAGTTTGAAAGTTGATAGTGCTTTTGTATCTCCGTGCCTCGGAAAGCACTTAAAGCCGAAGTCTTAACAGGATATCGTGGCCCCGGAACGCAAAGGGCAACAGAAGGAACAGGGTGGTTTTTTAGTCAGTGAAAGTCAGACAGTCCCTTCCGCTCCACCCAGGGCGAAAGGACTCATTTAATGATTTTTACCACCCAAAAATAAAAGCCGTAAGTCCTGCGTCATATCTCTCCCCGGTCGTATCGGATTGCCGTACCTTCGGACTATGAGAGTAATAGTAGGCCGTGCATTAATTCACTATAATATCTTCTTTATATTTGGTTAGTCTTTCAGAAATGAGTACATAAGAAGAAGTCTGAAAGTGGCGCCAGTGACAGAAAAATTGAAAGGGAATCGTTTTTCTTGGTATGGGCATGGGCAGAGGAGGGATGAAACGCATGTGACTAGAAGAGTTATGAATATGAATGTGGATGGATGTAGAGCAAGAGGAAGGCCAAAGAAATGATGGATAGATTGTGTGAAGAATGATATGAAAGAAAAGGGAGCCAGTGATTGCATGACGGCTGACAGGACGGAGTAGAAGAGGAAAACGTGTTGCGCCGACCCCAAGTAACATGGGACAAGGGCAGGAAGATGATGATTTGGTTAATCGTTAATGAAATTGACCACTCAGAATATTTAGGATGTATTTCAATCATCTAGCCGACTTGGCACTTATTGGGGTTCAAATCTAGACCAAGGTTAGGTGTCGGTCTTGATGCAATATGGTCAGTGAAGCTAAAGACAACACACATAATGTTACGGTCATACTGATATGCTTCATTAGATAACGTTTAATGCCAAATTTTATTGAAGGTCAATAAATACAGTAATAATGATTGAAAGAGTGGTTGACATTACCGTTAAATGTTAAAAGTATGACACATACATTAGTTAATATAATCTAAGCGACTTTAATTTACTTTTTATGTTCCTGAAAAGAGTTTCATTTTAATGTTCACCAGTGTGAAGTAAAAATAGAACTTATTTCATTTAGTAAAAATAGTAAACAATTTTTTAAATTGCTTTTTTTGTAGGTTTATCTTGGACATCACTGACATCGGTGAAGGAAAATATCTTGAGGAAGCAGGACTTGCAGTTATTGTAAGGATTAAACTGCCAATCCGTCTTGAGCATGCGTGGTGATCAATCGCGCCTTCTCTATATGAGAAGAGGCCTTTCCCGTAGGTACAGCGGCACGATAACAGGCTGGTTGTTTTGTTTTTTTACAAAAATATTTAGGTGTCAATAATTGGGCTTATTAACATTTTATTGTATTCCAAATCTACAGTATTACCTAAAGAACGTTTCAAAAAGCTTGACCTACACATTGTGTCTTTCTTTGCCCACCCCTGAAAATGTTGCAAACATATTCGCTTCTTTATGAGATCGCTGAAAAAAGCTTTCAGACTTTTAGTGCGCTAGGTATTTACTAGTTATGTTAGTGCTTCAGTGAGACAAAATTAAATCGGAAGTACGTAATGAAAAAACTTACACTAACCAGCCAATAAAGCAAACCAGTACAGACATTGAATATAAAAATGTAACAGTCAACCATTATTGCGTTATTAAAGTTACACTCACATTAATGAGTTGTAAATCAAATGTATAATATATGTCGGAAACTTTCTACAGGCCATTCAAATTCCGTATTTCGGGATTATCGCAGTAGGAAGCAAATGATCCAGATCGATCCATTCGACACCGTGCAGTGAAAACATTGAATGTAATTAATATAATAATAGTTTGGGGGGGAGGTTATATACTGGGCGCCGACGGGCGGCCGCCATTCGGCGCGCGTACCCTTCGCGCATGCGCATGCCTCGCGAGTGACAGTGACAGTTTAACCCTAAAATGGCGGCCAAATTTTACGTAAGTGTCAAAATTAAGTGCAGATATGTGGTTTTAGAACGCACCCTCTGGATTTCGGATTCGCGCTCGAGTGATGCTGTGGTTTATTTTTTGTGGAACATATTATTACGAGAATGTCTATAGTAAGGTGGTTCTAAGCCACATTTCTGCGTCCATTGTTTTGTATGTGAATAATTGATGTTGCAGTTTGATATTTGGTGAATTGTAAGAGTTGCTTGTATTTGTTACTTGTGTATAGTTCATTTCGTTCGAGTTTAGAGTTTTTGCGGTTCTTTTTGTTATTGTATAAAAAGCGTAACAATTTGTTGAATGCTTGTTTATTTAACTTGACCGTTTTTGTGTCATTTATTTCAATTAACTTTTTTACTTTTACTTATTTGTGGAAAACACTTGGAATAAATTTGCGACTTTTTAATAATAGGTGTTAATTCAATCTTAACATTACTTCGGAATAGTACCTAATTTTTGTTCCATAAATTATCAGCTAAAGATTAGTAATTAAATAACGCTAAGACAGTAACAATTAAGCATTCGTACAGCATTTCAACTCTGAACTTATTTTGCATTCAAGGACTTGAAATAAAATGAAAGTTACAACAAATGTGATATATTCTAGAAATGTTAGGCAATAAGATTAATGCCTAGGTCTAGTCAGGCGCACTCGGAAAGGACAACTGGTTGTCCGGGTCGATAACCTTATTCTCTATATTTTATAGGTCTAGTGGTATTCTAAAACCACTTTCGCGTTAGCAGGGTTGACATTCTAAAAAAAAATGTAGTAAAAGAAATGTCACATGGACATTTTGATTGGCATGCAAATTGATTATTTCAATAAAATTATAAATTAATAAATTGCATACTTAATAACATTATTAAAATAGCAATAAGTTTAGTGATTTATTTTATTAGCTAGTCATTATTTAAATATATGTAGTAGTGCCTTACTTTTAATTTAGCATAATATTTATATATTTAAATTAAGCAACATAGTTTATATCAGTAGCAATATCACTATTTAAAAAATAAAATGCAACAGTTTCAAAGCATTTCAAGTATTACAAAACTTATGAGGAATGTGTCTTTCAGTAATTTTATGGAACCAGGACAAAAACTTGAAAGCCTCCGGATTTTGGAAATTAAAACGTAGACTTTTTTAAAATTACTTCTTCTTTATCGTGTGGGCAGTAAGGTCTTACGACCCCACACACCCTAGTGTCAGAGTTTTTAAACCGCTTCAATTGCCTCTGACATGATTTGAGTAGAACAGTAAGCAAGTTAGTTACAAAGTAAAATTTTAAAAAAATATTATTGGTCTATATCAACTATTTTAAAACCGAAACTAGTTATAAATAAAACCTCCCCGGACGCACTCCGGACGATCTCTAAACTAGGACAACGAGAAAACAAGGACAGATGGCAAGTTTAAAAAAACCTAATAAAAAAATTACAATAATACCAGCCTATTATTGCCCCGCTGCAGGGCAAAGCCTTCTTCTCATACTGAGAAGGCACGAGCATTGATCACCACGCTTGCTTAAGGCGGATTGGCGATTTCAGACTAATATTTATAAAATTACAAGTCCAGGTTTCCTCACGATATTTTCTTTCATCGATTTCAATGATGTCTAAGATAAACTTAGAAAGTACTACATAAGTATGAATTAAAAAAAAGTCTTATAGGTAGGTACTTAACTACTTAGGCTAGACTGACGCGTTAACCACTAAGTTAACACTTCGTTTGAAAATTATAACATAGCACTAACATTTAACCTCAAATATCGAAATATTAACTTTGTCTAAACCGATATCTCTTAAACACAAAATTTTAACAATAAACATCAAACTGTTCTCTATTAAAATTCTCGCACAGTTAAAAAGAATTACCTAACAAATGTTAAACCAATCGTTAGAGAAAACAACGAAAGTTAACTCGGGTGGTTCGGAAAGTGAAACCATTGCGGAAAGCGGACGGACTGACGCGGACGCGCGCGCGCTGCCCAGCTGATGTATGTGCAGATATTTGCGCGATATTTATTTACAGTCTCTTTGATCTAGAAGTCGCAAAGCGCGACTGCTGAGCATGAGGGCAAAGGACTGTCGGGCAAAGTGTTTTTGGGTTTTTCCATCAGGAATTTCTCAGTAGCAGCCTCGGAGCCTTGTGCCCGTTTGATGGCAATAGGCTCGCCCCCTATTACATGGGACTTAAACATAACTGGCGAAATATGGGTGTACTATTGGGTATGCACACCTCTGCCTAACCCTTCGGGGATTACAGGCGTGATGTTATGGTACTTAGATGTGATACCTATGTCTTTAAACACCCCATTATTTAAGGTTCAGAATTCCCGTGATTGACTGTCTATGTATCAATTGCATGAATCACGCTACAGCTGGTAACTGATAGCTATTAATATGATAATGTCATGTTCTGTTGCAATGGCCGCTTGAGGTGTTGCCCACGCGCATGGCCGGGGCGGACCTAATCTAGATGTAAGGCTTATAGGTTAATAGAAATAATGAAAGATAAGTTAGTTATTATGAGGGCGTGACTTATATTAATAGACTAGCTTTGGCCTTCAAAATGTTATTTAATTGGGTATTACACGTGGAAATCGAACCTAAGACCTCATGCTGAGCAGTCGCGCTATGCGACCACTTGACTAACGAGGCAGTGTACAACAAACGAAGTTTTGGGCAGAAATTATAGCTGGGTTTATTTAAAATTTTTGGTGTGCAAAATTTTGGTTTATTGTAATGTGTGTCGTGGGGGTTTTTAAAGTTTAGTTATAACATTTAAAAAAGGTTTTCCTTAAAAAGTAAAAAGTTGCAATGTCGACCTTTAATATCTCCGTAACCAGAAGACTCCCAGGTATGGTCCAGAACAAAAAAGGTATCACAACTTTTGGATTCTTGAAGTGTCTTTTTACCAATCTATCTTTATAAACACAATATAAACTAAGACAATTCTAATCTGCTTAAAGTACCTTTGTGGTAGGCTTGTAGGTCAGGCGCGGGGCTAGAGTGGGAGGGGGGAGGGGTACCAGCACGCTCTGGCGCAATCGTCCTAGTTCTCAGCCAGGACTCGGAAGTGTACTTACGTATTACGATTAGCACGACATTTATCATCATATGTACATAACATCACGCCTGTAATCTCCGAAGGGTTAGGCAGAAGTGTACATTAATACACCTTCATTTCGCCAGTTATGTTATCCCATGTAATATGGGGTGAGCCTTTTGCCATCAACCGGGTAGAAATCCAGTCTCCGATGCTGCTACTGAAAAATTTCTGATGGAAAAACCCAATAACACTTTGCACGACCTGGGAATCGAACCCAAGACGTCATGCTCAGTAGTCGCGTTTTACGACCACTAGACCAACTCCCAACTAGACAAGAATTTATCATAATCAGTAGTATATTTCATCGAAAAGTGAATTTCTTCGATTTTTAAGGTCCTGTACCCAGGGACCAGAATGCCGATTGGAACACTATTACTAAGTTCGTTGTCTATCTGTTTGTCTGTCAGAGGGTTGTATCCTATATTTTACAGAGTGTATTAATATGACCGCTTTAACAACAAATAAGAATTAAATAAAGTTGAAAAGCACCAGGTTCTTACACAAGAAATGTTTCTTTGTATCTACTGTTAAATGTTGTACAATGGTTCGAAACAATTCCTTTACGACTCCGACTCGCACTTGGTCAGTTTTGTCACCTCTATAGCTGCCTCATTCTGTCATAACTACATCCAACTTCTGTAACCTTCCATTCAGTTCTTATCAACGAACTTGACTTCCCATCTCAATCTCAAATCTTTTTGTAATAAAGATTAAATAAATTACAAATCTTAAACTCGGGTATATCTGTGACGATCAAGTTTTATATCCTATAGATCAGTTGGTATCGGTGCGCACGCGCATTCGCAACCGGCCTCGTTCTCAGATAGGACGCGGAAGTATCGATGGGATCTGTGTCCTTGCGAAATGTAAATCTGATAGTGATGGTACATTTTATGGTGTATTTGTATAAGATTGTTTAAATGCAAATGAGAAAACGGTTTAGAGGAATGAGGAACACGGTGGAAAGTTCCTCATTACTCAAAAGGGAGGTCACTCCGAACAGACAAGTGTTGTGTGTGGTCGGCTACTGTCCGACAATTGTTGTCGAGTATCTGTATATTATAGTACTAATGCAGCGGAGAATTTTAATATTGCGATGTAGGATATGTCAGTAGCAGTTCGCTTGTAATATGCTAGATGTGGTGACAACGGTGTAGAAATCAGTAATAGTTTTAATATTGATGAGTTCGTTTGGATTACAAATGAAAGTGAAGGCAAATAAAACTCAACAGCAAAAAAGAGTACAAAGAGAACAAGGGAATGAAAGAAAGGAGAATGGAATCAAAAAGAAAATGATAATCTTATTTTTTTTAATACTCAATAACTGAAACGAAGATTTAAAATTAAAAGATAATTTAAGGGACGCGAGTGGAACAATCTGGATGCAGAAAAGAGACTACTTCAGAGAGTCCAAACCAGACCAGACTTTCAAATCCAGGAGTAGAGTGCGATGGGATATCAATGTGTTAAAATATTTCTGTGGCAAAGCTAGACTCACCAGAGCTGAAATTTTTCAACGCTTATTAAAGAAAGAAACAGCTGTTTCATACAAAAATGTAGTACCTATAAGATCAAAATGAACCGATAGAAGGTTCTAGAATCACTCACTTTTAACATTTGACTGACTCATTGACAATTCAAAAGTGCTTATACATGGTATCCTTAACATTGTAAATGCGAAATTTACTGTCTGTTTGTTACGCTCACGACTAAACCACTGAACCGATTTTAATGAAATTTATTACGGAATAAGTTTGAACCCCAAGGAAGGACATAGGCTAATTTTCATTCTGCGACTTCATCTACGTCCGCAATAACCGATATTTATGCAACAAAAGCTAGTATGTAATGAATGATTTCGGTTTTGATGGTGTCATCAGATGGAAAGGACCCACCCACCATTAAAGTGTGTAATACCTTACTGATATTCACAAACCTTCAGTTACATTAAACGACAGTTAAACAAACAATCATATTTGTCATTATTCTCGTGGGATCTGGGTCGTTTGGCGTCGAATGTGGTGCAGCTAATAATTTGTGCTTTTTATCTTACTGGTTATTATCTTAAGGAGGTTACTGCACAATGGGTTCGTTGTTACTGTCGATACTATCTTATCTTAGATGTGTATCAGCGTCTGTTGTGTGTTTAATATTACTACAGTTTTCATCTCTAGTTTGTGCTTCTGAATGGTTTTATAGTGCCTCATCTGACTGTTGGTCTAGTGGTTAGCGGCCCTGACTGCTAAGCCGGAGGTCGTGGGTTCGATTCCCACTCAGGACAAACTTTGTGTGATGAGCATGATTGTTAGTTCTGTGTCTGGGTGTGATTTATCTATATATGTATGTATTTATAAACTATACAAGTATGTATATCAGTTGTCTGGTTACCATAACACAAGCTCTGCTCAGCTTGGGATCAGATAGCCGTGTGTGAGTTGTCCCAAGATATTTATTTATTTATTTATTTGTGTGTTACTCTTGTTTTCTTTTTGTTGAATGCTCGCTCGTCTCGTGGTAATGATTGATTGTGACTGACCGTATGGTCTAAGGTTTGATTTTTGGTCGGGCAATATGTAATTGGATTTTTTACTAGGAATTTGTCAGTAGTAGTAGTAGTGTTATTGGGTTTTTCCATCAGGAATTCTTCAGTAGCAGCTTCGGTGTTTGGAGTTGTGTCCGGTTGATGGCAATAGGCTCGCATATTACATGGGACTTAAACATAACTGGCGAAATGTGGGTGTGCCTATGGGTCACCTCCAGGCCTGATTTTATATGTATGTAATTTCTTAGCAGCCCGTATTTGGTGGCATGATACTCCCGCATGTCAAGTCCATACATAAAATGAAAGGTCCTGCATATGATCTATCCTTAGTTCTATTGGATTGCCGTCTCATTGGACTTTAAGAATGTGGAAAGAAGAAGTGAAGTGTTTGAGCACACATTTGTACACTATAATATCTTCCGCGTACTTGGTTAGTCTCCACTCTCCATTAAGTTTGTCAGTCGTGATTGGAAATCAGTCTGGACGACATTACTTTTCAATGTTTTCTACTACTTTTTTATTTGGTTTAACGTAATTGTTTAAATCCAGTGTTAAATATACTTTTATATTTGATGACTCTCAATTAATTACTGATGAGACCCATGATGTAGTGGACTATATGATATTAAATACTTGAGTTTCAATATTGATGCACTTATCTACATACTTTACTTGCATTCACTTTCAATCACATGGGGTTATAAAGAGCAAATCAATTATATCCACTTCACCATCTCCACTTAGAACAAAGTGTAGCAATATAGTGATAATGTTTGAGTTTAAATATCACGACGCATCACAAAAAGCGACGGCAGGCTAGTTTGGATCAGTGTTTAGTACAAAAACTACGTTAACCAACTCTAGATTGATTCTCGCAAGAAGACTGTTACAAGCCTCTCAATTACTGATAGGGCTTCATTTTCTAAATTAAATGTGGCAACTTTTTACTTCAGTGTGAGATAATATTGCGACATTCATGAGGTCAAATATGGCGATGTCAAAGTGTTCCCTTTTGGTTGTCGTCAATGTCTGTCTTACAGCTGTTTAATCTAAATATATAAACGCGAAATGTCACTCATTCATTGACGCTGACATATAAATATGTAATTTGGCAGCGAGGTTGTTTATAGTTAGTAGACGCCCGCTAAAAAAGGACTTACTAAACTTCATCCTCTAAGGGGGAATAATTCACCCTCATAGCCCCCCCCCCAAACATAAAACCTGCACGACTTAGAAACCAACAAACATGTCGTCTGCAATTAATGATACCTAAAAACTAACAAATTAACATAGAATATATAAAGTGAATCGCACAGACGTACTTGTTTTTAGAAGACATCTTGAAGTACGTGAGAACGCACTAGCTAGCGAAACTTTGACAAAAACACAATGTAGATGACACGAACTGTGTGTTGAGATACATGAACTGTAAAGGTAACACAGGTCATGGAGAGAAATTAAACGCAGAGCGAAAAAATGAAAATATTTTAAAAATAATATAAATACCACGCTAGTATTTGTACACCATAGATAAATATCATTTTTAAAAATAAATCATTAAACTACACGAAAAAATAATCAGCTACTTCATACATTTATGTTTGCTTGCCATCTGATAGACGACAGACAACAAATGGACTATCTGTTACGCTTGTAATATTAAACTAGTTCACCGATTTTGACGGACCAAGCTGGGTGGTTCACCCAAAAAGGAACATCAGTGATCAAAGTCAAAATCTAGTACAGTCGAACGAACCATTTGGTTTACAGGCAGCTAACTGGCAAATTATTTTGAAAAAATTTCTGAGTGTGTCTATTCTTCTAAATCACTCTAATATGTTTCAAAATTATTTAAACAGTGAACACAAAATAACAGTGAATGGCAATGTACCAGAAAGATAATATTGTTGTCTGTAACTAGTATTCAATTGTTAATTCAAAAATCTTTTTAGTCAACACACACTCACCTCTCACTCTCTCTCTCTCTCTCTGACTCTTTTTAGTCAGTCACTGGCGAAATGTGGGTGCACTAATGGGTACACCTCTGCCTAACCCTTCGGGGATTACAGGCGTGATGTTATGTGTGTTTTTAGTCAACTATAAGTATTAAAAAACAGATCACAAAAAAATATTGACAAAAAAAAATATCTAAAGTTGACTCGATTCCACTGAACTGAATTACCAGTAATTCGATTATCGATTGCGAAGCCATAATGATTATCTTTTACTGTATAATTACAATATAATCGGACAACTTATCTTCGTTGTGAAAGCCTACAATGAAATGGCTACACTTATAATATTATTGGGCACAAAAAGGTATTATGTAAAATCGGTGAATATTTTGCAAACGTACCTAACTATTACCTAAACTGTACTGTGTGGGGCAACTCGGCAAGGTATGTGAGTATATTTGTAATGACTCGCTTTGCTTCAAAAAGTAGCCATGTTTTGGGAACAATAATAGAAACAATACTATTTATTTACTTCTTTGAAAAGTTTATTTTTTATATTTTACACTAGCGCCCCACCCCAGCTTCGCACCGGTGACAATGCTAATACTAAATATTATATAGCCTATGTCACCCGGGGATAGCTTCCTAACAGTGAAAGAATTTTTCAAATCGGTTTAGTTGTTTTGGAGCCTATTCAATGCAAACAAAATGTCAGCTTTTTGGGCACTTGCCCCATTGACAGCGACGCGGACGAATTTTTTGATGCCTTATGAGGTTCGTCCTTTCTGCTCTTTTTTTTTTTTAATAAATTGTACATATTTTACATTTACTTTAGGGTTTTATTTAAGTTAAGGTTATAATGTAAATAAATAAGTCATTCTGTTCTTTTGAACGTCATTTCCAAGAGAAAATTAAAATTTAATAAGACTTTTGTTATAAGATCGAATTAAAATGGAAACGACAAACAAAAATGATTTAAATATATTTGCTGTTCGTACAATGTTGGTACTATAATCATCGTAAACATCGATACTTAAGTAATTATGCAAACAAATAAACAATTCAATCCTTCCTCTTTATAATATTAGTATAGAAGATGCTCGATTTTAGTAATGTTTTATAATTAAGTGTTGATAAAAACAATAAGCTTAAAAAATGTACTAGTTATTACTACTATAAATGCGAAAGAATGAATGGATAATGTGTGTTATTCAATCACGTTAAAACGGCTAAACGAATCTGGATGAAATATGACACAGATTTAGATTATAGTCTGGAATAACACTTAAGCTACTATTTATCCCGGATAATATATTAAATTTGACGCGGACGAAGTCACTGGTGAAAGCTAGTATTTTAGACACGTGTGAATTAATGCACTAAAAAAATTAATTGACGCTCTAGATATAGTGACAATTAATAGAAAATTGCATTATTTACTTAAACGTGGCAAAGTCTTATAATTATAATCTGCAATAATTACAATTTTGATACTTAAACTAACATGGGTAGGTATATTTTGTCATGTAAAACAACATACCATTATCTTAAAGATCTAAAATAACACGAATAATATTGTCTAATGAGATCCTATCTTATAAGATTCCTGCCCAATCTAGCCCGGGGCGATTCGTGTACACGCGCCAAACTAATCTGTCTCCAATTAAAATTTTACTGCCAAATGTGGGGCAAATTGGCATCTGATGTCCCAAAGCTGTAATTTATAGATTGGCTCGATATATTACATTCACTATTTATGTATGTCAATTCATCATATATCCTTACAACATTATTAATCAGACGTTAAAGTTTAAAGTGTTACATTAATCAGATGGTAACGTGTAAAGTGTTACCCATTACATGTAATGATGTAGAAAGCTCCGCATCACTGAACAGATGCATATGTTTGACGGGCCTGTTGGTCTAGTGGTTAGCGCCCCTGACTGCTAAGCCGGAGGTCGTGGGTTCGATTCCCACCCAGGACAAACTTTGTGTGATGAGCATGATTGTTAGTTCTGTGTCTGGGTGTGATTTATCTATAATATGTATGTATTTATAAATTATATAAGTATGTATATCAGTTGTCTGGTTACCATAACACAAGCTCTGCTTAGCTTGGGATCAGATAGCCGTGTGTGAGTTGTCCCAAGATATGTTTATGTTTATGTTTATGTTTGTTTATGTTTATGTTTATGTATGTGGGATCAGGTGGTGAAAAAATACGATGAACTCTGTAGATATTCTTTAATTTTAGGTAAAGCAACAAAAAATAAACTTAAAACCAGCAAAAACACATCCCTCTCACGCACGTCGTCCAAATCTCTCTCCGCCATCTTCCTTTTTTACTCTTCCCTCTCACTCGCGCCTTAACGTTCCATTTCCTACATTCTTACTTCACTTACATTACATTATCCTTACGTTCCATGTCCGCACATCCTACATGTATGTATGTATATGTTGACTGCCTTGTATGTCTAGTGGTCGCAAGCGCGACTGCTGTGCATGAGGTCTTGGGTTCGATTCCCAGGTCGGGCAAAGTGTTATTGGGTTTTTACATCAGGAATTTCTCAGTAGCAGCCTCGGAGTCTGGATTTGTGCCCGGTTGATGGCAATAGGCTCGCCCCCTATTACATGGGACTAACAAAACATAACTGGCGAAATGTGGGTGTAACAATGGGTACACCTCTGTTTAACCCTTCGGGGATTACAGGCGTGATGTTATGTATATGTATATGAGTTCAGCGACTATTTAACCACGTATAGATAACTAACCAGGAATCGTCTTTTATCTTCAGTACAATAACCAAATCACAGTAAGTGTACTGAGGAGTTCCAATATATATCTCCGAAGGTCTACATCAGATCTTCACGAAATAAATATGGGACCACCGCAGGAGTATACCCATAAAATAACATAACATCACGCCTGTAATCCCCGAAGGGTTGGGCAGAGGTGTATCTATTAGTACACCCACATTTCGCCAGTTATGTTTTTAGTCCCATGTAATAGGGAGGAGGGAGGAGTATACCCTTCAAGTAGAAATCGGTAAAGATACACAAAAAATAACGATGCATATAACCGAACATAGAACCTACACCTTTTTTTAATTCGGATAAAAAGAACGAAAAAAAAATAAGAAAAACATTGATTTAGCTGCACAACAAGTAACAAAAACAATTGAAAATTAACTTACAGCTTCAAAAATAAAGACATGCTCAATACAAATGCAAGCCTATCTCAAACACATCTTGAAGAGAACATTTAAAGCTAAAATGTTGACAAACCCGCTGAGCATCAATTTTCGTAACGACGGCATCTGCAAGGCTAGCTAGTGTGTTTCCCACGACCTGGTTCGTTGCATGCATTACTTGCTATACGTATATACCTACATTTGGCAATGCATTGGCACATCTCTTAAAACGATCTGGATTATATTTAAATTTTTACGTGACTTGTTTAAATAAATTAATATATTTTTTTTACATATTTTTGTTGCTGTGTGTTGTACCCCTGACCTTTCGATTAGTAAAAGCTTTTCTATTAATGCTGGTTTTAAAAATTTGACTTTCAAAATAAAATGTTCCACATTAAAATAATGTTAATGTCAATGATATTGGCTTTATTTAATAGATAATTTTATGCAAAAAGTATTTAAATTTTATTTCGGACATATAAATGCCACGAATGAAGTACAATCGCGAAGTCCAATTTGCGACCACTTTATCAAGCATCTTGGGCCGTATATCAACAATAACACAGTGAATGTTGACTTTCAAATGGTTCAACGGTATAAAATTACTACTAAATAACTTTATTTTTAATCGCCACAAACTTCCTATGCTAACTTCAACCCTTTGTGAATAAACTAGCACTCTCCCCGCTACTTCTTTCGCGTGATTTTTCTTACGCATCCCTAATTTTATTTATATAAAATATAGCCTATAGCACTCAGTGATAACGTCGCTTTCAATTTGCGAAACATAAACATAACATGATATCACGCCTGTAATCCCCGAAGGGTTAGGCAGAGGTGTTATTAGTAATTAGCGAAAGAATTTTAAAATTTGGTCCAGTAGATTCAGAGATTCAGTAGATAGAGATTCAGTAGATAGAGATTCAGTAGATAGAGATTCAGTAGATAGAGATTCAGTAGATAGAGATTCAGTAGATAGAGATTCAGTAGATAGAGATTCAGTAGATAGAGATTCAGTAGATAGAGATTCAGTAGATAGAGATTCAGTAGATAGAGATTCAGTAGATAGAGATTCAGTAGATAGAGATTCAGTAGATAGAGATTCTGTAGATAGAGATTCAGTAGATTCAGATTCAGTAGATACCCTCTGCAACCTTACAAACTCACAAACTTTCCCTCTTTATAATATTAGTCAAGGAATTAAGTTAAGCTAAACAAAAGTGTAATTTTACTCCGGCTTAACTAAAAAGGCAAATTAATGTTAAACAATCAAAAACCAATAAATATAAACAACAAATCGTGACATTTAACCGTTTAATTGCACCACGAGGCTAAGGTCACGAAGGTCATACAACAAAGAGTATCCTCCGTGACCTCAAGTGACCTCTCGTGACAAAAAACACGCAGCGCTTCCACGTTTTTGTTAATTACTTGTTAACTGACCGTTTAACCATGGTTACAGTTATTTTTTTTTTACAGAAAACTTTGTAACTGAAGTTTAAAGAGTAGTTTTATATTTACAGTTGTTGAATTCAATTTTGTTTTGTTTTATTTCCTCCAGTGCAATTCAAAGTCAAATAATTAATTTTGATTCTTTTTGGCAATAAATTGACAGTCAGAAAGTTGAAGCTCATATAAATGAAAGTAGTCTTATTATAAAGAAGTTTTTATACAAGTTACTTTTATAAGATTCTTGTTATATTGTTCAAGTTTTTAAGATATTTTTGTGAGAATCCAAAATGTAGAATCTAAAGAAGAAGAATGAGCAGAGAGGAATCAAATCAAAATCAAATCAAATCACTTTTATTTGTTAACACAGGTAAAGAAATACAGATATTATGATTCATAAAACCGAGCGCTATGTTATGCCAGTAGTAGGCTTACAAATATGGTGAGCATCTAGCTCAAGATTACAGTTTAAAGTTTCTAAAATAATATATTTGAAATCATGCAAAAATATGGTATTTAATTAGCAACAAAGAATAATTGCAAAAGTATTATAATATTATTTAAAACTTGAATAATGTCAGACCTAAATGTAAAATTATTACTTAATCTAAAGATTAATCTAAATATATAAAGCGATTTTCCAAAATTCACCCCCATTTTTTTTTTTTTTTTTTTTTTTTTTTTTTTTTTTTTTGAGGTGGTAAAAATCATCAAATGACTCCTTCCGCCCTGGGTGGGGCGGAAGGGACTGTCAGACTTTTACTGACTAAAAAACCACCCTGTTCCTTCTGTTGCCCTTTACGTTCCGGGGCCACGGTATCCTGTTAAGACGTCCCGCAACCCCGGCAGGCGTTGGCCCCGTTGGGGGCCCCGTCCCTGTGCTGACAGCTCTTTGAGGCGCGCGCGAACAGAACGCGCCGTCGACCCGGGCTTGGTCCTTGATCGGACGGCGAGCTACCCATTACTCGCCGTCCGCAAGCCCGCGCCTACGGTGGCCGGATGTCGCCTCGCGACGTCCGACGCCCTGGGCGTCTCCCGCGGCGGCTGGGGCGTGAGGTGGTTCTCTCCCTCACGCGGCCCGCCTCCTCCTTCGCTAGCATTACTGCTTCGCAGAAGGAGGTGACTGCATCCCATTCCCTCTCGCCCCGGAGCATGGCCTGAACCAGGTCCGGACGCGAGAGGTCGCCGCCGCCTATCGCCTCCGTGAGGACACGGCGGTGATCTGCCCAAGCGGGGCAGTCCTGCACCGTATGCTCCACCGTGTCCTCCGGGCGATCCACACAGTGGTGACACCCGGGCGTTTCCTCCCGCCCTATCCGACACAGGAACCTCCCGAAACTACCGTGTCCGGTGAGGACCTGCGTCAGGCGGTAGGTGAGGACGCCGTAGCGCCTCTCCAGCCACTCCTCAAAGAGGGGTCTTACCGCCGCGATTGCGGCGTGCCCGAAAATTCACCCCCATGGGATGAAAAGGGGGTCCGATATTTACGCGGACGAAGTCGCGGGCAAAAGTTAGTAGACAATAATTGTCATTTTTATAAAAAAAGCAGTTCCAACCACACGCGAGTTAATACAAGTGAAACCAATACCTATACACTCATAAACAACGTACGTATTATTATAAAAGATATAAACTTTACTTTCTCCAAGAAAAGTTAACATGATTTGTTAATAGTTAGTGTTAAGCTGCAGTTAAACTTTCAGGTTAACTGCTGCGGGTCAATTGATTGTAATGATCATCAATTTCACGACATGGTTTTGTATATTTGTTGATGGAGATATTAATATGAAAAGTAATTAGAGAAACGGGTTTTTAAGAATGTTTTAATCACTTTAGATAGGTAATTCTTGTATTTATATAAAAGATTTCATTCTATACTTAGTGACAATTTGTCAAAAATGTTTTTGCGCACATCGATTTTTGCTGAGATGAGATTGAGGTTAGATTTTTAACGTGTAATTAAGGATTTTCCTCGTTGTTCTAGTGGTCGCAAAGCGCGACTGCTGAGCATGAGCTCTTGGGTTCGTTTCCAGGCAGCAGTTTCAGGCAAAGTGTTATTGGGTTTTTCCATCAGGAATTTCTCAGTAGTAGCCTCAGTATTTGGATTTGTGCCCGGTTGATGGCAATAGGCACGCCCTCTTTTACACGGGACTTAAATATAACTGGCGAAATGTGAAAGTACTAATGAGTACACCTCTGCCTAACCCTTCGGGGATCACAGGCGTGTGTGTTCATAAGTATATTAACGCTAGAAAATGAAAAGTAAAGTTACAAAGAGATACAGATCATCGTATGTAAATAGTAACTTGTCGAGTTAAATCATCGTATCAAAAATTATTTGTCATTACTTGAACACGAAATAGTTTTTTGATATTCTAGCATACGTTCACGTAGTAAACAGAAGACAATATTCCTCGCCTTCAGTAAGACTTGGTTTTTATAGCAAGGTTGATAGTCAGATAATAGCTTGAATGCAATTGTGCATGCTATACAATGGCCGACGCTGTATGATTTAAGTCTTACAATAATTTTGGATACTACAAGGTCGATTTTGAAAGTTTTGAGCAAATGTTTGTAGACGGTTTTTTGTATTTCGAAGGCGATTTTTTGTAGAAAATAAAATATATTAGGTATTTGTTTGTTAGTTGTAGATGTTTGTCTTTCCAAATAAAACGAACTGAGGGGCAGTTCTACTAACTTTTAGGTACAAATATTATCTTGGTCTGTCAATAATATATAACATCATAACATCACACCTGTGATCCCCGAAGGGTTAGGCAGAGGTGTACCATTAGCACACCCATATTTCGCCAGTTATGTTTTTAGTCCCATGTAATAGGGGGCGAGCCTATTGCCATCAACCAGGCACAAATCCAGACTCCGAGGCTGCTACTGAGAAATTCCTGATGGAAAACCCAATAACACTTTGCCCGACCTGGGAATCGAACCCAAGACCTCATGCACAGCAGTAGCGCTTGCGACCACTAGACCAACAAGGCAGTCCGTCAATAATGTCTCTAATTTACTTGCATTTCTTGTGTGAGATGAGATTGCGACAAAATTTTTAACACTAAATTAGTAGAATTGGCCTTTTGATTTTAGGAATAACACATAACACTGCCAATTGACAGCTCCCAATCCTAAAAGATTTTTGTTTGTATGTGTTTGTTTAAACGAGCTAATCTCTGGAATTGGAAAAATCTTTGTATATTATGATAGTCAGCTTCATGAGGCAAAAGGCATGGGGTAAAGGCTATATAATATCACGCTACGACCAAAAAGATCTGAGCAGATATCTAAAAAAAAATGCATACGACGTCGAAAGAAGTAGTTAGTGTAATATACTGCTTTATGTCTCACATTTAGCATAAAGTTACCTTCAGTTTTAGCTGCTAATCCTCTATTTCACGAGATTTCTGCTGTTATCAAAACATTGTAACAGCTTGAACATACGGAAGACTTATTTAGTTCAACTTAGCGACTGGCTTCAACTGGGCGGGGAAAAATACAGAGAGTTGTAATTTACATCGCGGAAAATATTATTACAGTGGTTTTGCAGGGGCGTGGATTGTCGCAGCTTGTCGTCAGTACTGTCAGCGGCAAAATTCATTCTAAACGGACTTTGTGATACAAGAGAAAAAAAGAAAGAAAGTTTTAAGTACTTAGTCTAATTATTTTGATCAATAAGTAAATTAACTTGATGAAATTTATAGATAGGATAAGAGCTAACCAGGAACCTGAAAAGGGGTCATTGTAGACATCATTATGAACAACTTTTACTATAGAACTAACATTGAAATGGTGAAAAAAATATCTGCTGTTCCTTACAAAAATACTTTACAACACGATCATAATGTATTGAACTGCTGATTTTTTTTTATGATTTCAGGGCTGATGATTTAAAATCAAGATAAAATAAATGCGGATAATCTATACACCATACTAATACTATTTTATCTTTCATCTCTCTCGCGCCTTCACCTCTCTTTCTAGTTTTCTTAAAATAAAAAACTATTGCTGATCCATAAAATTCTAAATGAAAACCAAATAAAGCGTCTCACTAAATCATTCTTATTACATTATCTATCATAATTACACAACCAAATAAAAAATAGACATAATTATGCCGCGATAGGCTTTTTAAATTATCCGTTTATCTAATGTGATCACGAATAATCGATACAATCGATTATAATAATCGCTTCAATCGATTGTTAATCTAATATATCAATCATTTGTATTGAGTTTAGAAAGTTTATTGAATGGAGCATAAAGCCTATTTGATTTGTTGATGTTTAAGTCATTTATAAAAAGATCATAAGCATGCCTTCATTACAGACATAAAAAATTGATTTGATGAGCCGTTGGTCCCGGCTGTCATACGTGAATCTTGAAGTCGTTACGAGTCGTCAGAAGCCCGAAAGTTTGACAACCAGTCTTAACAAGGGGTATCGTATTACCTAGTTACTAGGTTGTGGAGGTCAGATAGGCAGTCGCTCCATGTAAAATACTGGTATTCAGCTGCATCCGGTTAGACTGGAAGCCGACCCCAACATAGTCGGGAAAAGGTTAGGCAAATTGATTGATGTACAGTAGCGGTCGTAAATGGAGCAGCAATCTCACAAAGCAATAGATTGACACCTTGGTTAAACTTACGACCTTCCGACGCTGTGTGCAAATTTTGTGGTGTACACAGGTACTGTGTTAATACATCATTAATTATACACACAGATATAAGTACCTGTTAGTAGCAATTCAAACCTTAGCATGCTTCTTCTTCTTTATCGTGTGGGCAGTAAGGTCTTACGACCCCACACACCCTAGTGTCAGAGTTTCTAAACCGCCTCAAGGGCCTCTGACATGGTTTGAATTGGACAGTAATAAGTCCAGGTTTCCTCACGATGTTTTTCTTCACCGATGTCAGTGATGTACAAGATAAACTTTACGAAGCATGCTACTGCCCGGGGTTACGGGACGTCTTAACAGGATACTGTGGCCCCGGAACGTAAAGAGCAACAGAAGGTACAGAGTGGTTTTTTAGTCAGTAAAAGTCTGGCAGTCCTCACTCTGACACAGAAGGATTCACTTGATGATTTATACCACCTTAAAAAAAAAGCATGCTACTGCATTTATGACAGCTAACTGTATGTTCTGTTTCCAAGCCCCCAGCACACTAAACAGTCATTATTGACATGACGCAGCCAAGTCAAGCAAACAGGTCAAGGTCACGTCAGTCTGATGTCTTGTGTTAACAGCTATTGTGTTATTATCAGCGTGTCGCATCTGTGAGGGAGGTACGCCTACTCAGTTACAATGTTGTGTGAGCTTGTATGACTTGGATGTTAAGGATTTGTAGTGATAATGAATGTTTTAGGTTTCTTGGTTGTAGTACAAAATATGGACTATTAGTTATTATATAAAAAAGTGGCATTCATAACATTCATTCATTCATTAAAAAGACTTACTTGCCGCAGTCGATGTGATACGTAAAAATAATGAAAATAAATAAAAATTGAAAATACGAAAAAAAATATTGTATGTCCCACAGTTGTTTCAAATATAAGGAATAGTGACTATACTTAATAAGATTAAATTGCCACAAACTAATTACAATAATTCGTATGATACCTAGAAATAAATACGTTAGCACAATTTTAAAATTGGAAAACAAAAAAAAATAGGTGAAAGCTATGTCTATACACCTACTAAATATTGAATACCTATTTCCTAAATAAAAATTAATAAACAACATAATAAAAACAATAAATAAAACAATAAAAAAATTTATAAATAAAACAAAATTAAAACTAGTAACGTTGCACCTTTTTGTCGATGCGTTGAAGTCTTTTATACGCGCAGGCGCAGTAGCGTCTTCATTGACTCAAAAAAATATTTTTTTTCGTTATTAAACAGTCCAGTACAAAAACAACTAACGGAACTTACAATTACCAATTACAAAATTATTATTATTATGTCCAAAACGGAAGAAATAAATAATAATAACGTTTTAAAAATTATAGTCTGAGTAAACTGCGCGGGCACATTCAGTTACCTAAGTGCAAGTGATAGAGAAACGTTTCCTAGATCAATGATACTTACTTACAAACTATTTCAACTATCATGTTCGCTTTCTCTTTAGCTATTAGATGTAGAAATGAAGTAAAGCCTAGTTTTTACCCGACTGCGCAGCATTAAAGATAGGGTTATGTGTTATTTATTAATTTTAAAACTCTCCAGTTTTATTTTAACGAAGTACCTTGAGCATGAGGTCTTGGGTTCGATTCCCAGGTCGGTCAAAGTGTTTTATCACCAAAGGGTTAGGCAGAGGTGTACCCATTAGCACACCCATATTTTGCCAGTTGCGTCTATTTCCCACGTGATAGGGGGCGAGCCTATTGACATCAACCGGGCACAAAACCAGACTCCGAGGCACCAAGGCGAGGAGTTACTTGGCAGTAATCGTCACATAAGGAAAAAGCGTTACGCCTCCAGGCGACCTTCCCTTTCTTTCTTTCTATTATATACAAGTGTCAACTTCCCGCATAGTTTTTTTGACACAGTCTTTGTACGTAACAAATTAAACCACAAAATGGTGTCTGCTTCAGTAAAGGGCGAAATGTAGAGCGGTGAGAGTAAAGCCTTGTAATGTAGAGCTTAAGTAGAGTAGGTTAAGAGTTTCGGGTGAGGTTCAAATGTTACGTAATGTCTACTTTCACTGCGGTTTTGTAATGTTTAGTAATAATATTACATTACTGTAAGGTACAAGGTTAAGCCAAGTACCATGTGAAATGAAAATGTTCTTATTCACATGTTGGTTTAGTTGTCGCAAAGGGCGACTGCTGAACATGAGATCGTGGGGCAATTGCTAGGTCGGGCAAAGTGTTATTGGGTTTTTTCCATCAGGAATTTCTCAGTAGCAACCTCGTAGTCTGGATTTGTACCCTGATTGCAATAGGCTCGTCCCCTTTTATATGGGACTTAAATATAACTGGCGAAATGTGGGTGTACTAATTGGTACACTGCCTAACTCTTCGAGGATTACAGTCGTGATATTATGTTATGTAAGATGAACAGTGTGTCAAAGACAAATCATTTATTTTAATTAGGCCATTATAAGGCACCTTTGAACGTCAAATACAAAAAGAAAAAAGGAATTGAATCTAGTTGCTTCAAAAGGTAGTTTTGTATGGAGAAGAATGGGCAAGAAACTCCATACGTACTCTTTTAAAAGATCAATGTTATGTATGTGTACTTTAAGATTCTGTGATGTGTTTTACCCCTCTCCCCCGTATTACTAAATACTACACATTTTGTTAAAAGATATTATTGTTGGTTTTATTCATTCAATTACCCCCCCCCCCCAAACCCTGAGCACCATTTTTAAATAACCACTAAAACAGAGCGCTCGACCACTTAGTCCCAAGGACAACAGCTATACACAATCGCAAACTTTCTTCTCCTCAAAGGTATAAAGTTGCACAGTGTTCTATATAATGCCCTTAGGACCGGTTCATGCGCAAGAGCAGGACACTCGCCAACTGGCACACTGTTACATAAAGCCGACCATTGCGTTCTTTGTTGTAACTTTGAAAGTATCTACTGTGATTGTATTTAAGTATAATTTAAGATTATTTATTGGATAGAACATAGGATATTTTTTAATTGTACTGACATCGCCAGTTATGTTTTTAGTCCCATGTAATAGGGGGCGAGCCTATTGCCATCAACCGGGCACACTAATGGATACACCTCTGCCTAACCCTTCGGGGATTACAGGCGTGATGTTATGTTATGTTATGTGTTTACTGACATCGGTGAAGGAAACCATTGTGTTGAAATTGGACATATATATAAGTCTGAAATCACCGCTTGAGCAAGCGTGGTGATCACAAATTTTAGCCATCAAGCTATACCAAAGATTAATCAGTAATTAAGGAAAAATGACACTAAAAAAATAACAAATCAATTAAACTTCGTAATGATTATGTGCAAATGTTTGTGTGTGTGCAATCATGCATGTCATCACACTAGTAAAGGAAATAGAACGATTATGCATAATTAAGTTACTTTCAGTTATTTTCATAATTAAGTTGACTGCCTCGTTGGTCTAGTGGTCGCGAGCGCGACTGCTGTGCATGAGGTCTTGGGTTCGATTCCCAGGTCGGGCAAAGTATTATTGATTTTTTCCATCAGGAATTTCTTAGTAGCAGCCTCGGAGTCTGGACTTATGTTTCTGAAAAATACATGATGGAAAAACCAATAACACTTTGCCCGACCTGGGAATCGAACCCAAGACCTCATGCACAAAAATTTGAAAATCCAGAAAATTCATCAGAAAATTTTCACAACCAAAAAAGTTAATTCCCAGCAAAAAATTTTATCTCAAAGTTACTTAGTTTGACTCCATCCATTGCTGTAATGTTACGCAAAACATAATTTACAGTAAAACGATTTAATTTACCCATGGTCTATGTAACAGCAAATATATACATACAAGTTAATTGAGAAATTCAATTAGCTACTGAAAGCGAGAAATCATGCACCAGCGGTCGACATCGCTCATTATTCGTTTGACCTGTTGCAAAGTTAAACTTAAGCTGTTGATAGACTGTCATACTAAAAACTTGCCACCAATTATACTTAACCGGTCAATCCCGGCTGACTTACCGGTAAGTCAGAACAATAGAAAATCAATTGTGTCTCATTACTTGGGATTTGAGTAATTAAACTTAAATCATTTATTCTATAATTACTATCATAAAGGCATAAAATTTTGTATCTCTTTTACCCTTAAACGGCTGGACATAATAGACTAGCTTTTGACCGCTTCGGCCCGTATATGTAACCAACATCGCGGACGCAGACGAATGAGCGGAATAAAAAGTAGTCTATGCGGTATATATTCTTGCGGTTCATTCTTGCTTACCCCGTATCAAATGTAATTCCCGAAGGGTTAGGCAGAGGTGTGCCCGTTAGTTAATACTTTCGTCAGTTATGTTTAAGCCCTTGTAATAGGTGGCAAGCCTATTGCCATCCACCGTCCACAAATCCAGACTCCGAGGCTGAAATACCTCATGGAAAAACCCAAAAATACGTTGCCTCGTGAATGTTACTTAAAAATTAACCAAGTAATTAGTCAGTCACAATCTATGAATTTATGATTCTCGTCTGACCACAGCCTAACCATTGCCAAACAATATAGCACATGTGCCTTTGTTAACACTATCATTCAACAGAGAATGATATACACACAACATACATTCACTTTTCGTTCATAAACCCATATTCTCCGCAACTACTGACTCTTATCCTAACCAGCGTATGGTTGATATTCCTTTACAAAGTAATGTGTAAACACGATAATTTGATTAGCATATCGTCCTTAGTAAGTTTTGTAGTTTTCTATTGTGACTTTTTTATGAAGGAAATGTCAGTTTTGTTACTATAGTTTACATAACTACAATAACAAAACTGACATATTCTTCTACTTTATTTCCTTGAAATGGTTGCGTTTTACAAAAATGATTTAACGTTAATTAGGTATTGTCGATAGTAGTAGGTGTTAATTGTTTTAGAAGGTAGCTTTAACTACTGCAATAATGTATGCTGTTGATTATAGACTAAGTTAAAAACTACACAAACTAACGTTTTCCGATAAAAAAAGAAAAATTTTGATGTGGCTGGGTTCGTTTCTGGCAGGATTAAAACGTACAGGTATGATTTTAATTCTGCCATAACAAACAAATGCACATCAAAATTTCTCCCATATTTCGATAATGATTTTGAATGTAGCATTAGAAAAAAAGCAGCCAAATAACGAAAGGCAATTAAATAACTGTTTTTATATGTTTAAAAAAATAACGAAGCTTATTGCAAAGTCAAATCATTTATTTCAATAGGGCAATTTTGAATGTCACATACAAAAAAAAAATTGAATCTAGTTGCCCCTGTAAGTATATTATTTAGTACCTAACCATGTCTGATAAATAATAATGATTTAATTTGACTTATTGATACATACATACAAACACTGAAATAACGAGCGTTAAAACGACATCTGTTTAACATATATACGTCTATAATAAATGGATGATAAAACTCTTCAAAAAGGTCAATTTATAATGAAAGTCAAAACAAACATCCTACCACCATTCAAGCACATAATGATAGCTTCAAAATAATGATACTCATAAGTCGTATGTTATCTCGTATGCCAAGATCAGGTGGCGCAATAGGAATCACCTGGTCACTGGTAATGACATGTTTCATCATAATAACACAGCGCCGTGACCTTCGGCCTAGCATCTGTTTTATATTGTTTGTGGTTTGACTGGGAAGTTCTGATTATAGACTTTTGGTAGACGGAGGTCGGTAAATCTTGTTTATGGTCGTAGAACGATCTCCGGTCATCATGAAATAGGGCTTACGGGTGGCGGATTCGGGTTAGTTCATCGCCCGAACAGAAAGAGGCTCGAGAGTAAAGCGTCCGTTTTCCTCACGATGTTTTTCTTCACCGATGTCAGTGCAAGATAAAGTTTAGAAAGTGCATATGAATTGAAAAAGACACATTGGTGCTGGCCGGGATTTAAACCCACAACCTCATGCATGAGAGGCGGGCGCCTTAACCACTTGGCCATCACGACATACAACATAACACACACAACATTAAATGATATAATTATGTTTGTATATAGAACGGCCAGCTTTCATACACATATATATATATATTTTTTAAATGCTGTACAAAAATGACTTTTACAGAACTTTCCAGAAGTTACTCAAATTCTCAGCACTTAAATCTTTAAAATACCTCATAAAATATTTAAGTACAACTACACACTTCATTACTAACGCTTTGAACATAAACAAGACCAAGATTTCTCATCATTTCCACGGAGCATTGATACAGATGACTCCGAGGTCAAGAATTATGAAACAAAACCTCAACATACACAAAACTGACGTAAACTAAAACAATAGGGACTAAAAAATTTGCAATTTCACACTCAATTTTTACCTTCTTAATTAAAGTTTAGTACTATATTACAACAATGGTACGTGTATGAATTTCACAAAATAATGTCAACAATATTTTTTGGTTATTACACAACGAGATATTTTTTATGAATTTAATTTTTATGTTGTGCCAGTATTCACACACATTTAATTCGTTTATTGTGTATTGTAGTAATGTTTTTTTAACGCAAGCTATCGAGTAACGCGTGTGTGGATGCTAGAAAGTGTTTTATGGGTTATTAAGTAAAGGGTTCCCATGATCATTCACGTAGTTCTTATAAATAAATAATAAATAAATATCTTGGGACAACTCACACACGGCTATCTGATCCCAAGCTAAGCAGAGCTTGTGTTATGGTAACCAGACAACTGATATACATACTTATATAATTTATAAATACATACATATTATAGATAAATCACACCCAGACACAGAACTAACAATCATGCTCATCACACAAAGTTTCTCCTGGGTGGGAATCGAACCCACGACCTCCGGCTTAGCAGTCAGGGCCGCTAACCACTAGACCAACAGGCCCGTCAAAGTTGTCCGTCAGTTCTTGCTCTTATAATGAGTTTTTTTTTCTTTGAAAGTTTATTACGAAAATTCAAAAGTAAGATTACTTGCGTGTTCCCTAAAGAAGGTCGCACATGGTGAAGGGACTAGCTAATGGTGATCCAACCAGGATGGTGACTTTTAGTAGCAGGAGGAACCGAGAAGTTAAAATGTTCTTCAATAACTTTTTAGCCTTATGTATCCTGCTTATACGTAGAAGTTTAATAAACATCAGTTAAATCAGTTCGAAAAATAAGGACTTTAAAGTTTGGATGAAAACGTACATAAGAGACTACATCATTCATCTTCGGAACAATTAGCAAGAGTTTTATCATAAACATCCTTTCTATTCTTATTATAAAATATGTATGTATTTATGAGTATGTATCCTAACTAATATTATAAATGCGAAAGTAAGTTTGTTTGTTTGTTTGTTACCAATTTACGCCTAAGCCACTGAACCGATCATCCTGAAATTTTGCATAGACATTGCCAGGTGTACAGGAACCAACATAGGGTACCTTTCATCCCGAAAAAAACTGCTGTTCCCGAGAGAAATCACAATAACGTTCTTATGATAATAGATGGCGCCACATGTCGTTTCGAATCATGATTTTAATCGAAATTCACGCGGACGAAGTCGCGGGCAAAAGCTAGTATTATATATATATATAATATATGGTATATATGAGTTTATGTACTTGTGTACGATTAAACTTGTTCAGATATTTGTTTTTAATGATTTTAAAATTTCTTATCTGTTTACTTCCTCATGTACAATTTTTTGCACCTGCTTTGTTATCTCTTCACCACCTTTGGTTGACTGGTAGAGAATGCCTAAGGCATTAAGTCCGCCTTTGTACTTTTTTGTTGCATAAAGTTTAAATAAATAAATAAATAAACTACTTACGTATTTTCCGCGTAAATATGCTGATTCAGAGGTAAATCTGACATAGTTTATGCAGTCTGTTTACTCACAAGGAATGCTGAATGCCTTGCTACTCTTTACCGGCGCGGAATGCTGTCTGATATCGAGATATTAATAAACAGCCTTATCAATAAGTATGGCGGTCGAAAATGGTGACTAAACGACGTCGTCTGGCGGAAGAGTTGCTGTAACTTTTGGTTGTATCGTCGAAAATATAATCACGCTGAATGTTGCTAAGTTAGATAAGCAGAATACGTAGTTAATGGGTAACTGATGTATCCTTTTAATATTCTCATTGGAGACTAGCCAAATACGCAGGACATGATATAGTGCATAAGTGTGTGCGCAAACACAGGTCTACTCTTCCCTCACTCTCATAGTCCGATGTGACGGCAATCCGACACGACCGGGAAGAGATTAGGCGTAGGACCAACTGCTTTTCTCACACAACCAACTTCGAAAAACCGAGCTACTACTGAGAAATACCTAATGCCGCCCTGGGTGGGGCGGAAGGACTCATTTGATGATTTTTACCAACTCAAAAAAAAAAAACTCCGTATGTAGGTAGTAAGTAACTACGCAATATGTAATATGCTAATCTACATGTAAATAATTTGAACCTGTTTCTGAGTGCGTCCATATAGAACATTTCTGTGAAAGGTCGCAGTTGCTTTACCTACATATGGCTCTTCACTAGGTAATTGCCATCAATTCTGAGATTTTAATCAGTAACTGAGTAGGTAGGAACGTTAAGTATTTTGAGACTACACTGGGTTAGTTTTGGAGTTTGACAACATAATAATACACTAAATTTAGCTCGAGACTTCATTCGTGTTGAAGACAACTACACAAAATTCCATAGGGTAGCTTTCTATCAGTAAATAAAATCATTTTTTTTTTTACTGGCGAAATGTGGGTGTACTAATGGGTACACCTCTGCCTAACCCTTCGGGGATTACAGGCGTGATGTTATGTTATGTTATGTTATGTTTTTTTGTTTTTTCGTATATGTATGTTTCAAATATACTACGATATTATAATAAGATGGTCAGTTTGCTATATTTTACTCGAGAGCATACAAATATTAATAAATTTATTTGTGTCGGAATAACTGACACACATTTAAAGTGAATAACTTTATGAAAAGAAGAGATCAGAGATCTCAGTAGAAGATGTTTTTTTTGTACCTATGCGAAGTCCCATACAATAAGAACAGGCCTATTGCTGTTAATCCTAACTTCCTAACTAATATTATAAATGCGAAAGTAAGTGAGTTTGTTTGTTACCATTTTACGCCTAAGCCACTGAATCGATCATCCTGCATATTTTGCATATACATTGCCAGGGGCAACAAGAACGAACATAGAGTAATCAAAACTTTAACAAAAACGTTCTTATGATCATAGATGGCGCCACGTGTCGTTTCGAATTGAAATGACAGGACATGGGTAATTTTTTCCGCGTGTTTAGTGTCCGCTATAACCAAAATTTACGCAGACGAAGTCGCGGGCAATAGCTAGTCTGGTATAAACTATAGATTTGTTATTCTAGGTAAAAGAGATAATTTAGTAATTAATATTGTGCAAGCATTCGTACCTTGGACAATATCAAATGTTAGGAGATGTGAATGACAAAATACCGGACGGATATGTACTTAACCTTAATATTAACCCAATGGCCTTTCTGGGCGCACAGCACCAATTCCATACTAATATTACAAATGCCATCTGTCTGTTACGCTTTACTGACTAAACCACTGAACCGATTTTAATGAAATTTGGTACGGGGTAAGTTTGAGCCCCAAGAAAGGACATAGACTAATTATTATTCCGCGACTTTGTCTGCGACCGCGATAACCGATATTTATGCGTACGGAGTCGTTAGTAAATTCATAAAAATGACTCCATTTCACTTACGCAAATACACGCATAATAAATTTGATCTGGTTTATTTACTCAGTGGGCCTTGTCATTTAAATTAATCTATGTTTTAACTTTTAAATGAAGTAATCTGTAATGTCAATGGCCGGAAATAGGCCTATTAGGAGCGAGGGCTGCTTATCGGAGGATCGTAGGTTCGAGTTCGCGCGTTGAACTTTGAGGACATCGATCGTGATGCGCAGTTCATGTGGCTTTAGGAGGATATTTTAGTCTAGTATGTTTTAGTCTGAAATTACTGTGAGAACAATGTTATAATTACAAGAAAATTAAGAAGACTTTTCCGGCAGCACTCTTTTTAAACTCTTGATATACATTCAGATGTACTTACCTAACACGCAAGGGCTGTAACTTGGCAAAGCATACTATAGGAACACACAAGTAATTCATTAATTAATATAAAAGTAGATAACGATTTTTAATCTCGTTTTACATTTTGAATAACGTATAATATTTCATCTATTACTATATAAATAAAAATTAATGGCTTAATGTGTTTCTAAGCGCAAAACTAGAAAACGACTGGACCGATTTTGCGGATTCCTTTTTTGTTGTGTTCATAATTTCCCGGAAAAGGTTGTTTCGAAAGACTTTTATTAATCCATCCGAGATGTCAGAATTTTACTGCACCTATGAGAAGTCAGGGCGGTTCTTAGTATTTATTAAAAATTGTATCAATGTTTGAATGTTTTACTAATTATTTTTCTTTTATCTTTTCAGGTAAGTACCAGAACCAAAAAGAAAAACGAATTTTAGGAAAGAACACATGTGCTGTAAGCCTTCAGTTGTCTTTTCTTAATTGCAAGCAGTAAGTACCTGCGTACGCACATTCTATTCCACACAATTGCAGTTCAATCGATCTGAGAATATACTCAAGTATCTACAGTTAGTAGACACGTAAAGGTCTTATGTCTCAAATGGATGTAGTGTAGCTAAAATGTTCCCGGGAACAAAACTACTTTTATATATTTTTTATTTGAGTTGGGTTCGCTCCTGACTCTAGTGTAGGTCAGAGGTGACATAGACAAAGTCTACGATGGAGTGCGCTTACTCAGAAGAAGCCTATTCACGCTAACTTTCCAGAGGTAGAAATGAGAGTGTGATTTTTAAATCAGTTTAAAATTCAATAAGCGCGACTGCATTTAACTTGAACTTTAAAAATTAACTGAAAAAATATGTACTTAGCGCGCGCCATCAAGGCGTATCTAATGACGTATTATTTATCTAAATCGGTTGAGCCGTTAAGTAGTTACGAGCGGACATACATACATACAGGTCAAACACATAACTATTCTTTTGAGATTCGCCACAGTCGGATAAAAAGCTAAGATTTCACATAAAATGAAAGAAATGGTTTTTGGTTAGCTGATTGATTCATCATTGATTGATTCAAAGTTTTGAGCTAATGTCAAAATACTTTAGCAATCATTTCATTAACAAACCAATGTCAATTAACCCCATAGGCTAGTCCGTGAGATATTACATACAATGTGTAGCGCCCGCGCACCGTAGCGGACACGGCCCGACCTTGGCGGGATCCTTTCTAATGCCATTCCTGCGCCGGCGCAGCCGTACAACTGTTGGTTGTTAACCTGTTATTTGTTTATGGTAATGTGTGGTTGGTCTTATGGTTGCGGTGAAAAATTTAACGTGATTACATGTGTTAGCCGATTCAGAGCGAGTGAGGAGTGAATTCAAAATCATTTTCTTATATCTTTGAAAGATTTTACGTTTATTATAGTTAGGAGCATAAACACAACATCACGCCTGTTATCCCCGAAGGGTTAGGCAGAGGTGTACCCATTAGTACACCCACATTTCGCCAGTTATGTTTTTAGACCCATGTAATTGGGGGCGAGCCTATTGCCATCAACCGGGCAAAAATTCAGACTCCGAGGCTGCTACTGAAATTTTCTGAAGGAAAGAGTCAATAACACTTTTTACGACTTAGAAATCGAACCCAATACCTCAGGCAGTCTTTATTATATTATAGGAGCACATTGAGGGTAATGAGTTGTATCAACATAAAGCATGTTTTAATTGAAGTGTTTTAAGTGAGTGTTTTTAATGATTCAATCTACTGACTTCAAATTTCAACCATGCGAAAATGCCGTTTTATTTTTCGGTGACAAAGTTTTAGTTTTAGTCCAAATTGATTTATTATCCCGCGGGAACCGTTCGTTTTTCCGGGATAGAAAGTTTATGTGCTATTTTATACTATAATATAACCATGATTTAAACTTGATCCCCAACCAGCTTACAGCTCCACAATCCATAGATAAATCATATCACAAACCATAGAGGTTAACTGTCTAAAACTAAGTATCACGACATAAACTACAAACGTTGACATTTCGCTACCATTTCAACACAGATATTTGATCTAAATGTCGATTTAATTTAGTCAATCAATAAACTTGGAGGTCGACAGATTTATAATATGATAATTAACTAATGTTTTATAGTTATGGGACCATTTGGGTTCAGGCTTCGATCGATGTCCTCGCAAGGACGTTTTAAATGGATTAATTTATAAACATCATAACATCACGCCTGTAATCCCCGATGATTTAGGCAGAGGTGTGCACATTTCGCCAGTTATGTTTAAGTCCCATGTAATAGGGGGCGAGCCTATTGCTGTCAACCGGGCACAAATTCAGACTCCGAGACTATAATCGAGAAACTCCTGATGGAAAAACAGAAATGGAGAAGCATATAAACAGACCCAGAACAACTAACTATAGGCCATACAAAGATTTGTTCCTTGCGGGAGCCGAACCAACGACACACAGCACAGCAGCCAATCGCTCACCCACTACACCATCTGTGTCACACGTAGATTGACGTATAAAGTCAAAGTTAAAACATTTATTTTATTAGACCATTTACAGGCACTTTTGAATTATCTAGGAGTCGGTCAGTTAGTCCGAAATTTGAAGCTAGTTGCTCGTTCCAAAACGGAGGTAGGCCTCTATGGAGAAGAACGAGAAAGAAACTTCACAGCACTCTTGTCAATTAGGTTTTTACAAAATACTGGTTACATTATTCTTGTTGTTTGTTGTGTTCTTGTTTGTGTTGCATAACTGGCGAAATGTGGGTGTACTAATGGGTACACCTCTGCCTAACCCTTCGAGTATTACAGGCGTGATGTTATGTGTGATTATTCTTGTTACTTTTACATGTACTTATTTATTACCACAATATTCACGTATATCAACTCATTTATCCCACACACACATTCGTCACGGCCCATTTACACGTTCCGTGACGGTTACGTAACGACACCGTGACGTGTCGTGACGGCGTGTTGCTACACGGATGTCTGTCAGTCTGTCCGCTTGTGCGCCGTGACTTGTCAGCACGCGAAGATGGTAATATGTGGCTTGTTTGTACAAGAGTTACGTTTTATTGTGTGTTTAGTGTGTAAGCATGTTATGTCGATGTCGTGGATGGCTGGATGTGATTACATGGCGTGTTTATTCTTTGTTTGAATAACTGGGCCTATGTTTGCTTGTCTGCTGAGCAGGAGGCTTCGATTCCCAGGTCGGGCAATGTGTTGTTGGATTTTTCCATCAGGAATTTCTCAGTAGCGCATTTCGCCAGTTATGTATATTTTTAAGTCTCAGTGAATAGGGCGAGTCTATTGCATCAATCGGGCTATATCTAAACTTCGAAGCTGCTACTGACATATTCCTGATGAAAAAACCCAATGACACTGCCTTTTTTTTTTCTAGGTGGTAAAAATCATCAAATGACTCCTTCCGCCCTGGGTGGGGCGGAAGGGACTGTCAGACTTTTAGTGACTAAAAAGCCACCCTGTTCTTTCTGTTGCCCTTTACGTTCCGGACCTGGGAATGGAACCCAAGACCTCATGATCAGCAGTCGCGCTTTGCGACAAGTAGACTAACAGCAGTCAAGAAATCGTCAGAAAAAAATAAGGATAAAGAATAAAAAAATATATAATATAAATAATAATTCTGCTCGATCTGCTCAACGGTTTTTGTAATATTTGCACAATTACTATTTAGAAGTATCTTTGTAAGCAGGTACGTAATATGGAAGGCTGTTAAGGAAAATGCAGCACAAATTAAAATCACAAGTTAACAAAAAAACTAGCCAAGTTCTGTCAGATCACCACTCCAAATCAAATTTTAACGAAAAAAAAAACACGCAAATCATTTTCACTTTCGCCCAATTTAAAACATCATCTTGCGCTTGCGCACCCACGCATGAACCTTGTAATAGAACTGTTTTATTTTTAACAACAGGTAATTGTTACTTTTTTATGTAACATAGGTTTTATAGATTAAAATCTAAAAGGCAAGTGAAAGTTTTTAATGGTTATCACCACAATTACTATTTGGAGGGAAACCTATTATTTTCCATGTGAAGAGAGAAAACTGATGTAGGTACCGAGGTAGAATAACTACCTTTGAATAATTTTAATTGGCTGTAAATATTAACTGTTTATTGTTGGTTAACACTATTAACCAATAATTCCAACTGCTTTAAAAAAGCACATTATTTTAGACTTGAAGACCTGATTAATTTTCAATAAACATACACATAACATCACGCCTGTAATCCCCGAAGGGTTAGGCAGAGGTGTACCCATTAGTACACCCACATTTCGCCAGTTATGTTTTTAGTCCCATGTAATAGGGGGCGAGCCTATTGCCATCAACCGGGCACAAATCCAGACTCCGAGGCTGCTACTGAGAAATTCTTGATGGAAAAACCCAATAACACTTTGCCCGACCTGGGAAAAGCTTTGCTTTGCTTTGGCTTAATTTTTAGTTACTTGAATTAATAGATGGTCAATTGAGTTAGTAAATAAGTGACGTAACAGTCATACATAATCTATGGGGGATTTGCATTATGACAGCTCATAAAAAGGCATTTTGCATTGTGCAGCTCGAGCACTGTATAAAATTGTACGTTCTCGTTTGTAAAATTGGACTTCTGTAGTCTCATTAGTCATCGCTCGATAAAAACAATTGGTGATTTAAATGATTCCAGAATCCCCAATTATACCCTACTTATGTTAATTGTGTCAAGGTGTTATCATCTACCCAATGCTTTGGAATAACACTTTGCCCGACCTTTCGAACCCAAAATCTAATGCTCAGGAGCCGCGCATTGCGATCACTAGACCAACAAAGCAGTCGGCTATAATGATTAATTGAATAATCAGAAGATGCTATAAATACGAATCTCCCACAGTCAATCAGTGTAACGATCGCTCCGGGTGACCACTTTCGCTAGCTCTTGACCCCGTGAGACTCGGAACTGGTTCTCACACAAGTGTCATGTGGCGCTGGTCATTAAACTTTGTGGAATAAATGGAATGGAGTCGTGTTGCTACTAAAATTATATACGTACTAAAAATGAATTTATTAAAAAACATTGTAAAAAGTATTCTAGCTGATTTGTGATAGGTTGACTGACAGACTAAGTCACTGAAGTGGGAGGATTAGAAAGATTATATTTTTTAAATTACTGGCGTTTCTAAGTAGGTCCGTGAACTAAGGATTTTTTGAAAGTCATGTCACTTTGTAGACATTTTACAGCCAAACCATTTAAATTATAATTTAATTCATCTTAACAACACTATAAAAAAACGCCGACACCTTGAACTCACACTATGAATAAATAAATAGACAGGTACATAATTATTAGTAAACTATCACGAAAATCATGACATTTACAGACAGGCTCCGGGTAGCCCTAGCAAGGGCAGGCCGTTCACACTAGCCGGATGACCGTGCCATTATTTAAAAAAAAATGACGTTAATTACAAGATGGCGGCGCGAACTGTCAAGGTCAACTGTCAAGTGAAAGTTTAGGCGGGAAGTAGAATGGGCGAGATTATATGAATTGATATTGTTTTACTGATTAATTTGGTAAAGGTCGAGGTTAATGCGTTTAGATTATCTAGTGTAGTTTGGTGCGAGATTTTTTTGCATGAGGAAGTAATTAGCGTGTAAATATAAGGTGCCAAAGTCAATTAAAAACTTTTAATTTTTCTTTTTTCAAATGAATAAGTAACATACTAGTAACAGGGATAAAAAAAAATATTAATTATTTTTGAATCCCTGTAAGGGCGGAATTTTTTCTATTTTTAAATGAAACTAAAAGTCTTATGATTTGTCGAATTATTACTAAGAACTTTATACATACTTCTTTCGTAACAAGTAATAATGATTCTAGGAACATATCTCCATTTTAAAAACCACAAGGTGACCATAGAGCAGTAACCTCGGTGGCCAATCAAAAGTTCACGTTGATTGATGTTGCCAGCTAAATGTATGAAGACAATCATTTTTGCTATTGGCTACCCTTGAATCTGTTGTTTTGATGGATGGGCCATGTTTTATTTTACAAGTAATAAGCATATGATTGGAGCAGCTTTTTTTTTAAATTGTAAATGACATTTCAGTTTTAGTTTTTAGAAGTAGCCATTTAAATAATCATTTAAAAATATACAAGTAATTAAAAAATATTACCAGACTATTATTGTCCCACAGCTGTGCATAAGCTTCTTCTTATACAGAGAAGGCACGAGAATTAATCACCACGCTTTTTTTTAAGGCGGATTGACAATTCTAAACGTATAAGTCGAGGTTTCCTCACGGTGTTTTCCTTTGTCAGTGATGTCCAAGACAAACTTAGAAAGTACATATGAACTGAAAAAATCATACTGTGAAGTAATTTTTTGACACTTTATCATCATAACATCACGCCTGTAATTCCCGACGGGTGGCATAGGTGTACCCATTAATACACCCACATGTTCGCCTGTTATGTTTAAGATCCATGTAATAGGGGCGAGCCTATTGCCATCAACCGTTCGCAAAATCCAGACTCCGGGGCTGCTACTGAGAAATTTCTGATGGAAAAACCCAATAACATTTTACCCGACCTGGGAATCGAATCCAAAACCCTCCTGCTCAGCAGTCGCGATTTGCGACCACTAGACCAACGAGGCAGTCATTGACACTTATTTTGATAAATTCATATGAGTATACCTTTTAGGTACTTATAGTATTGCATAATTTCATTGTTCCACAGATTATAAGTAAGCCTATTGGTCAATATCTATTGTGAAAACTCTTTGTTAAATTAACAAGATCTAAGTGCTCCATAAATTGGCTAACAATGCATGTGATGGAAATAACAAAAAGACTCCTATAATTTTCCCCACATCGATGACGAATACAAACAAAAAAAGCCTATGTGCATGGTGAACCGCGTTGATTTTTTTTTCACCTACTTTAAGTTACGCTTTTGGTGACTATAGCCTACTAGCTTTTGCCCGCGACTACGTCCGTGTGGAACTTGTTTAAATCGTACTTGCATACAAACTTCCACCCCCCTTTTCACCGCTTTAGGGGGTGATTTCCGGGATAAAAACTTTTCTATGTACTTCCCCGGGTCTTATACTATCTCCATGCCAAATTTTATCAAAATCGATTCAGCGGTTTAAGCGTGAAGAGGTAACAGACAGACAGACACTTTCGCATTTATAATATTAGTATGGATAATATTGTTAATGAATCTGGCTATCATTTACAAACAAATATTTTTTTAATCCGACTTTTTGTTCCAGAGATTAACGCGTTTCAACAAACAAACAGAAATACTTTTCAGCTTTATTAATTTAGAATGTAATTGTAACAAATTATTATTCATTCAGCATTGTTCGATTAATTCGAGTTAAACTCGACTTACGTGATTTTCAACTCGAGTCAGGTTTTTTCCGAGTTCGCAAATCACTACGTGTGTATCGATCCGAAGTGCGCGTTACTGATTTTCAATTAGTGCGTTAACGTTGCGCTTGCGACACCATTTCGTTTCGTAACGTCATTATTCAATGTTTTTACTGACCGTAGTACGGTTCACACATACCGATCAAGGATTTTCGTTATAAATATTTATTTGTTTATCAATAAATTCATTGTAAATGGTCGGAAACAATCGGAAATTGGTACAAGTGTGTGCTTTATGATTGCGTTGTGTAGATGACCTGCAATTTTTGTTTGTTACGCCCAATGTCCTTGTGACTTTTGTAGAACGCTCATTGTGTAACATATTAGGTAGGTATATACATGCCTGTAATCCCCGAAGAGTTAGGCAGAGGTGTACCTTTTAGTACTTACACCCACATTTCGCCAGTTATGTTTAAGTCTCATGTAATAGGGGGCAAATCTGTTTTTTTATTTTTATTTATTAATTAACAATAATTTATATCTGAATGGAAATTTTTATCCCCACAAAATAAAATAATATTTCAATTGAACATTTAACAATAACATTTTAGCAACAATAAATTAATGGATTCCCTGACTTGGGAATCGATGCCCAATACTCGCACTTGCCATTACAAAACCAACCTAACTAGTAAAATAAATAATATTTAATAATGGGTCAAATTTATAACTACTTTAAAACCGTTAACTGCTACACAACTATTATAAAAAATGTACATTGGTGCCGATTCCCTTGTTCACAAACTAGACTAAATTTAGAGAATTGACATCTCTTACTAACATACAGCGAAAGCAAAGGACGCTGACATTAAAGAACTAAGTTAGCGATGTCAAATTAGTTTTGCCTTGAACTTTTCCGTGTTTTTAATCCATACGTTTTAAGATGTCAACTATAATTGTATGGATGTGTCAGATTGACTAAATTTGACAGCTCTCGACATTAGTCTCTTTCTTGTTTTATTGAATAGAAAAAGATGGAAATAGTTAAATTTTAGTTTAGTTTGTGATCAAGAGAATCGGCACCATTATCTCATAGTTGTTTAATTATAATACAATACAACTTTTTGCTAGTTGCGAACGGCGCAATTTTTAAATATTTAATTAATAAATATAACACTTCATGTGACATTTAACATGACAACGATAAACCACAGTGTTTATACTATTATTCAACAACAAATAAAACTTCATAATTATTTACTCATTTTTTGCCGCTTAAAAATTCTTAGTAAATACCAAACGATGTCTATAAATCATTGCTATCATACAAGGAAGTTCATGCATCATACAAAACTTGTGTGTATTTTTTTTAGATAAGGATCTAAAAGTGGGTAGTTTAGTATTGTATGCTAATGTTATAAGATTGTGTTTGTATTCGTTTTTTGTATTCATTATGGATTTTTCAAAAATGTTGAGGTTGGTACAATCAGAAGCTATTTGATGAACTTGCAACAACTTTTGAACAATGTTTCGACAGTGTCAATTCTTTTAAATCATCCTAACTAATATTATAAATGCGAAAGTAAGTTTGTTTGTTTGTTTGTTACCATTTTACGCGTAAGCCACTGAACCAATCATCCTGAAATTTTGCATGTACGTTGCCAAGTGTACAGGAACGAACATAGGGTAGGGTAGTAGGCTTTAAACTTGAAAAAAAGTACTGTTCCCGAGAAAAATCACAATAACGTTATTATGATCACAGATGGCGCCACGTGTCGTTTCAAATTGAAATGACAGGACATGGGTATTTTTTTCTGCGACTTCGTCTGTGTGCGCAATAACCGAAATTTACGCGGACGAAGTCGCGGGCAAAAGCTAGTTCTAAATAAGATTCAAAATTATTAGACACCACAAGCTTAATAAATAAACATAAAATAACAGTGTATCGCAATGCAGTAGAAATGTAATTATTTTTGTCTGTAAACAGTTGTTCAACTGTACCAAGTTTAGCGAAATGAAGCTGTATATTATATGATGCTGCTGAATTTCACGTGGTTGTTTTTGTGTTTGAATACGGTAATCTCCGGAATTTCTAGTCTTATTCTGACAATTATTACGCTAATAAGAAGCTACGGTTTCCCTGATTCCCTGATTGGATTCTTCAATCCGCAGCATCGCTCCGAAAGCCTGTAGCTTGAAAAGCCTGCTAAACTTCTGGGATAGTTTTGGTTGGAGTAAGATCACGCAGAGAGACATGTACAATGGCCTAAATCAGAGGCTAAGTGTAGAAATAGTCCGGCCACAATAAACTAAATAAACATCCCCGATTGTCATAAGCATAAAAAGAAATAAGGAACCGTAATAAAAATAACAGACAAGCGGAAAAAGCATAGTATTTTAATAAATAAACTACTTTATCTACCAACAAATAAAGCTGTATATCATATAACCGCCATGACAGCTCTAAAAGATACTAAACCAGACATGACAGCCAACCAACTCGATATTATAATAAACTAATTTCACAATATCGATTCTATCGATTCTCATACCGATTATCAAGATTCGAATCCGTCTTAGAATACAATTATAGTTTCGATATCGATACTTGTGTAATACTCGGTCATTCATTAATAATAATTTCTTCAGTTGTATGATGTCGTAAACAGCTGATGTTGTTTTGAAAGAAAAACATTGAAATATCAACTGGCCCTGCGGCTGTACTCAATACGGCTATGATTAATATATTTGGGCGGTTCATTTTTGTTTTATTAAATCTGTATTGAGACTTTTGACCTCTGTATGATTTGTGATAGGTACTTAGTAGAAGCAACAGCAGTGCATAGTCGAATTCTTTGTCAAAAGAAGGGGAGTACTATCGCCATACATCCTACCACAATTAGATAAAAACGTAAAAAAAATTGTGAGGACGAATCTTGATCGTTTGTTACTCTTTTGCGCATTAACGGCTGTATGGAATTAGCTAGAATTTAGCACACATACCTTCTATCTAGCTTCATATGAAGTGTATCAGAAGACAGTTAATGTAGCCCAAAATTATATATTCATTCCATCATTGCCAGTATTTTTATATTCTAGATCTAGACCGTACTTGGATACCTTCTGGTTACAGAGATATTGAAGTACCAACTTTTTGACACGTTTCTTTTTACAATAACTAATTTTAAATGTTATAACTAATCATGACCAGCCCATTTCCACTTAAGCGTACTAATTCTCCTGTCGGGGTTGCGAGACGTCTTAACAGCATACCGGAACGTAAAGGGCAACAGAAGTAACAGGGTGATTTTTTAGCCAGTAAAATCTGACAGTTCCTTTCTCCCCACCCAGGGCGGAAGGAATCATTTGATGATTTTTATCAACTAAAAAAAAAGTGTGCTATGTTAGATGTAGCACAGTTATTTTCAAAATATATATCGCGCTAAGCAGTTTAATACAGATCAAAGATTCTTAATGACAAATTGTAATTACTCTCACACCTTTCTCAAAGACAAGTAATCTTTAATTAATCCTCACAACCTTTAGTTAATTAACATTTATTTATTTATCCAAATCACCTGTTACATAGTCAATCCCCTTCAATGTCAAGATGAGGTCCATTCGGCCACTGACCATCGTCCATCGACCAGAGAAACCGCGTTTGCTTTCTAAGTCGCGGCGCGCATGCGCGATGCGAGTAACTCCTGCGCCGGACGTATAGTGAAAGTGACAGTGATCTAGCTTATTGACTTGTCAAGTTTTAGAATACGTTACTATGGAAATGGCATTCGATTCTCGGAAAATAAACTTTACTTCCGGATTATGTATCTAGAACGATACCCTTTAATCATGAAAAATAATCAGCTGACATAACTTAACATCACGCTTGTAACGACCAAAGGTTTAGGCAGAAGTGTACCCATTAATATCTACATCCACATTACGCCAGTTTTTTCTAGTCTTATGTAATAGGCAGGGAGCCTATTGCTAACCAGGCATAAATCCAGACTCTAGGCTGCTACTGAGAAACTCCTGATGTAGAAATCCAATTACACTTTGCCCGACCTGGGAATCAAACCCAAGACCTCATGCCTCATTTACATTTCCGTGTCAGAAAACGGACACACAGTTCAAAAACAACATTCCTCTTCAGAATTAATATTCTAACTACTAACATTATGTGTGTAAGAGTCTACTTAACATCGGTATAACGGCCACCACACGATTATGTGGTGTGTCATACATAACCAATGAGTTACGGCCATCGGCGCGGGCGCATGACATGCTTGGTGGTCATCTGGTGCGTTTAAACTAGTTGCTTAGAAAAAAAGTGGTAATGCGGGTATGGCGTGATGGAACTGGTGAGTTATTAAATAACATAACATCACGCCTGTAATCCCCGAAGGGTTAGGCAGAGGTGTACCCATTAGTACACCCACATTTCACCAGTTATGTTTTTAGTCCCATGTAATAGGGGGCGAGCCTATTGCCATCAACCGGGTACAAATCCAGACTCCGAGGCTGCTACTGAAGAATTCCTGATGGAAAAACCCAAAAACACTTTGCCCGATCTGGGAATCGAACCCAAGACCTCATGCGCAGCAGACGCGCTTGCGACCACTAGACCAACGAGGCAGTCAATACGAGTCGAGGTAGAATATGAGCATTCCTAAAAGTTATTACAATTGCCCCTCTAATCAAAAGTAGTAACAAAACATGACACTATCAAATTCAACCTTACCTACTTTACCTTAAATGGTGTAATTTCTACAATCGTGAACACTTACTGTCAATGAATCAAACAGTCCAAGTAATCGTGCCTGTAATAGCTTGATCGTGTGTAGGCAATATTAGCCAGGCTATTGTCAGAACTATGTTAAGTGGGCTCAATTGTTTCCGATATCAATTAGACAAATGTAGTTCGATAATTAGGGGTTGTAAGACAATTTCTGAATGCTTTTGTTTAATGGTTAGACTGCGACTAGGACAGCCGTTCTCTTTCAATGTCCTTTCAAAGTTGCAAGCTTGGACATTTAAAATGGTTGAATTATTTTAGGGTTTAAAACTTGACTTGTACTGTTGGCGCGCATATTGTAAGAGAAGGGAGTGTAGTTTTATTATATTAATACCTTCCATCTAGGTAACTATTTGATTTTTCTATTAGCTACATTTTTGTTGTTATTACAAAATTTATTAAGTCGGTTATGACCGGGTTTTATTATTTATTTGCCCGGATCTTTTTTATTTATTCTAAAACAAAAGTTGACTAATTTACTTCTTATAACATTAGTTATCTGCTTGTGAAAGTCCCGTCAAAATCGGTTCAGCCGTTTCAAAAAACAGGCTGAACAAATAGGCAGACAGAAAAAAAAAAAAAAAAAAAGGTTTTTGTGCAAGTGTTTCGCAAACAATGTTATTTGTTTTATGAAAAGCTGTTATTTTAACATAACAAACAGAGACGACTATTTATTTATTTGTATATACATACACATACATACATAAACACACGCCTTTTTTCGATGGGGGTAGGCAGAAACTAGAGAACGCCACCTGCTACGATCCTTACATACTCCTTTCGCCTCATCTACGTTCATACGTCATACAAGCACGCCGGTTACCAGTACTCCGCACCTGACCTTTCTGAAGGACCTCACCAATAAGGTCAGTGTAGGTCTTCCTAGGGCGACCCCTCCCGCCATTACTACTCACCTCTGCCATATAAATACCTTCTGCAATCGTGTTTCACTCATCCTCTCAACATGACCGAACCATCTAAGCATACCCTTTTCTATCTTTATTTGTATATAGACATATTATATAAATTTTATTTTTAGCCGTATACACTGCAGGATATTATTAACATATTTAACTGTTTTCTGGGCTGGCTATATAACTTAGGCTAGAGGCTAAGCATAATTGCCATCCAACGTAGCAATGCAGCTAGTCTTTTAGGTTTTATTACATAATCTACAACAAAGTCTCTTCCCGCCGTCTGTACGCTTAGATCTTTTAAACTTCGCAACAGATTTTAATGCAGTTATCATCAATAGATAGACTGATTCAAAAGAAAGGTATATAAGTATGGTTAGGATCTACATTGCACCTAGAAAAATTATATTGTACTGAAGTTTCTAGCAGGAGCTTGAGGAGCTCGTGGTCAAAGTCAAAGTCAAATCATTTATTTCAATTAGGCCAATAAGGCACTTTTGAACGTCAAAGTGGCTACGTGGCTAAGTAATAACAGCCGCACGGGTCGATCCGTCAGGTTAAGCTACGCTTGCCGGGGTTGGTCCGTGGATGGGTGACCATCTTTACATACCGAGACTCCTCCGTGCCTCGGAAAGCACGTTAAGCCGTTGGTCCCGGCTGTCATACGTGGATCTTTGACAGTCGTTACGGATCGTCAGAAGCCCGAAAGTCTGACAACCAGTCTTACCTAGGGGTATCATATTACCCAGTTACTGGGTTGTGGAGGTCAGATAGGCAGTCGCTCCATGTAAAATACTGGTATTCAGCTGCATCCGGTTAGACTGGAAGCCGACCCCAACATAGTTGGGAAAAAAGGCTAGGCAGTGATGATGACTGAAGTTTCTAGCAATAAAATACACACCTCAAAGATGGAGTAACATTGTGACATGTATTGGATGCGGAAAAAAGTTTAAATGACACCTTCTATTCTTTTAATGACCATCCACATGCAACAGCCCAACAGAGAGCGGTGTCGAAAGTATCAGAAATTGTCATTTGATTACGTCTATTTATATGTCGTTTGTACCTTTCATGTGTTGCGTCTGCGCATAGGTCGGCCTGTCGACACTGTGTACAAATTACCTGCGCTGTGGCGCCAGCGTGCTGAAATATGAATGAATATTGACATTAAGAAGTATCTATTCGAGAGAGTCTTACGAAGACTGGACATTTTTAATGATATCACATAACATAACATCACGCCTGTAATCCCCGAAGGGTTAGGCAGAGGTGTACTCATTAGAACACCCACATTTCGCCAGTTATGTTTTAGTCCCATGTAATAGGGGGCGAGCCTCCATCAACTGGCCACAAATCCAGACTCCGAGGCTGCTACTGAGAAATTCCTAATGGAAAACCCAATAACACTTTGCCCGACCTGGGAATCGAACCCAAGACCTCATGCACAGCAGTCGCACTTGCGACCACTAGACCAACGAGGCAGTCAAACAAATGTAAAATATTTTCAGATCTGTAAGGTCTGCGGTATAAGGGTGAAAGTAAAACATAACATCACGCCTGTAATCCGCGAAGGTTTATCAATTTTATATTCAAATGCATTTTTTTCATCAGCTTGCCATCTCTAATGCCTGTCTAATTTTATGCTAATGAGAGTTAAATTCTACATTATGAAAGCAAAAGGTCAGTCACTGACTAAACACGAAATCTAGGAAATACTACTTGACCTATTAACCTGAAGTTTATAGGTAGCAAGCATCAGCTAAGATCGAATTTTACTTTGACATAAGTTCCTCGCGGACGTAGTCGTGGGCAAAACCTAGCTTATCTATGTGTAAAAGCCTGCCCGTTGGATAGTCGCAAGCGCGACTATTGAGCGTGGGGTCCTGGGATCGATTCTCAGGTTGATCAAAAAGTGTTATTGGGTTTTTCATTACGCATGTCTCTGGAGTTTGTAAGTTGATGGTGTCATACCCCCGTGCTTTGGAAAGCATGTAAAACCGTATGTCCTGCGCTTGATCTCTTCCCGGTCGTGTCGGATTGCCGTCCCATCGGATTATGAGAGTGAGGGAAGAGGGAGTGCACCTGTATTTGCGCACACGCACTACAAAATCTCCTGCGTACTTGCCTAGTCTCCAATGAGAATATTAAAAAGATATATCAGTTATCCGTTAACTACGTGTACTGCTCATCTAACTTAGCAACATTGAGCGAGATTTTATTTTCGACCAGCTTATGCCCGCGGGAATGTCGGTTCTCTGCGCGGTTTTATTTTTTTGCGTGGAACCCTAATTATTTTTCTAAAATAAGAGTAGCCTAAGTTACCCCTTATTTCATCAGCTATCTGCAAGTGAAAGTCCTGTCAAAATCGGTCAGGCCGTTCCAGATATTAGCCGGAACAAACAGACAGACAGACAAAAACAGGACTATGAGAGTAGGGAAAAGAGATTGCATTTCTGTTTGCGCACACACTTGTGCACTATAATATCTCTTGCGTACTTGGCTATTCTATATTGAGATTCGCCGCCATGACTGAAGTCGGTCTGGAGAATATTAATATTTTGTTATTACAGTCATTCATTCAGTCACTATCTAAACTCAAAACCTCGAAAACTACTTGACCTAGGAAGCTAAAATTGGTCTGATAGGACCTTATAGATAAATATATAAAAAACTAATTAGTCTCAGTCTGCTTATAATTTTATCCTCCTTTCGCTCGATGTTTTTTAGGCATGATTCTATAATAACCATAATTATACTTCCTTTAACGATCTAGATTATAATTCCAGTCTGCCTAACCGCTAACCTAGGCTCAAGCCTCAACCTTGGCCAGATAATTACTAGAGCGGGAACTATTTTGTTTAGAAGGATTGTTTGCTCTTGTTATAACTTTTACTAACTTCTGCGCGCAACGCACTCTTCGTCCGTGTGTTTTTTTTTTCGTAAAGTCTTAAAATTACGTTTTTAGATTCCGCTTCGATTTCTACAAAAAAAAACCAATCCAGCTGGCAGTTTCACATTTTTTTTTGTTCGCCTACTCTGTCCCACTCCGGGGCAAAGGCCTCCCTCGACTCCTCCCAACCTTCCCGTTTCAGTGCCTCATCCCTCCAGTTTTGAAGAAATCCAAACAGTTTCAGATTAGTGCGATATTTTTTTTTAAAGAATTATAATACGGTTTTTATCAATAGTGATTCAAGAGGAAGGTATCTACGTTGCACTCGAGACTCTCTCTAAATATAGAAATTAGAGGTCATTTGGCTTTGCATGCGTAAGCTTTTAAAAACACCTTATTTTATAGTACTGCATCAACCAAACACGAAGCAAAAACTTAGTTTAGAATTCAAAAATTACCTTAACGGTTTCAGGAAGTATTCAGTGCATTGGACCATATCATTAACACTATTCACAACTAAAAAGCAAAACCTACTTTCTCAAAGACCATATTATCTTTCTCAATATACTACGGCAAATTATTAAAACCGGCCTACTGAACAAAAAAATACCGGTCAAGTGTTAGTTGGATTCGCACACGAAAGGTTCCGTACTATTGTATAAGATGTGTATCTTATTAAATTAATTAAAGTATTGAGCCAAAAACGAAAACAAAAATAGGTCACTTGTATGGGGACCTCTTTCATTTATTTTTCTTTTGGTATGGCGGCAAAAGTAATACACATAACATTACGCCTGTAATCCCCGAAGGGTTAGGCAGAGGTGCACCCATTATTACACCAACATTTTGTCAGTTATGTTTGAATCCCATGTAATGGAAGGCGAGCCTGTTCCCATCAACCGGGTACAAATCCAGACTCCGAGGCTGCTACTGAGAAATTCAGGGTAAAACTCAATATTGGCCCGACCTGGGAATCGAACCCAAGATCATTAAGTCTCGGGTTCGATTCCATTTCACCATCGAGGCAGCCGCTAACAGCCCATAGTGGCCTAAATCATCGGCGAGCCTATTGCCATTATTTTTAGCTATTACGGTTTATAAGATACAGTACGCTGACAGACGGAGGGATAACAGAGACTTAGTAATAGGGTCCCGTGAGGACCATTCGCGTACGGATCTCTAATTAAGAAAACTATAACAGTCGGTACTCGACCGTTAAATGAGCCACAAAGTTAAACTTAGCATTAATAAATACTTGATTACGTCATAACGTTACGTGTAACATTACTTATGATATATTTGCTCTAGTTTTTAAAACTTGCTCGTTATTCTTGTGCTACTGTAAATTATATGCAAATGAATTATGACATGCTGTTTGGTTTAGTTGTGTCACAAGACTTGTGGTATTTTTTAAAGAGAAACCTGTCTTTTTGCAAGCTTTTATTCAGGTAGCTTGCACTGTTCATATGTACAGCAGGGGAAACAAGTGGAGTAGAAATTTTACAAAGCAATAGATTGATTTTTTTTTAACTTACGACCTTTCGACGCCTTGTGCGAATTTTCAGGTGTTCGTAGGTACAGTGTTAATACCTCACTAATACACACAGATGTAGGTACGGCCGCGTGTATAGCATGCTACTGCACTTTTGACCCATTACTGTAATGAAAGTTGTCCATCAAAATTTGCAAACCATTTTTCGACCATTTATTGGTATCTGAGTGAGCTGTTTTGCATACACCTTTAGTTTTCTTTTGCTAGGTTTGCGGGATAAGCTGATTTTATTTGATTTTTTTTTGTCTATAATACATTATTTAACCCTACATACAATTTTATATTATTACAAAAACAATGCTTACAAAAACACGTTTCTTATATGGAAAATAAATAATAAAGTTAAAAAAACAAAGCAAAATTATATTACGTATTATTTTATTTCATTACGGCCTACATAACAGTACGCCTGTAATCCCCGAAGGGTTAAGCAGAGGTGAATTCCTATGTAATAGGGGCGAGCCTATTGCCATCAACTGAGCACAAATACAGACTCCGAGGCTGCTACCGAGAAATTCTTGTTGGAAAAACCCAAGTCCTCATGTTCAGCAGTCTCACTTAGCGACCACTAAACCATCGAGGCAGCCACTAACAACCCATAGTGTAATAAATCATAACAAAATAAGGTTTCAACATCATTACACAACAGCAGTAGTAAAAACATAACTAGTTCCATATTTGAAGTCGGTAAAAAAATGGCCACACACCAGCACGTGTCTACCGCGGCTGCCCACCCCCGGGGGACCATAAAACCTTGCCATGTTTAGAAAAGCGAAGTACATTTAAATGTGGTATACAACACAGTTACTTAACACAGCGAAAGTTTGTTACGCGGCAGTAATATTAAATAAAACTATAAATATACGATTGTAGATGCATGATAAAAATGGTTGGTTTTTATTCCTATAAGGACAAACGAACGATAGAGTGAGGAATGTGGTTATACAGGAACGTTGCGGATTAAAAGAGGATGTAGTGACAAAGATAGAAAAGGGTGTGCTTAGATGGTTCGGTCATGTTGAGAGGATGAGTGAAAGACGATTGACAAAAGGTATTTATGATAGACTGCCTCGTTGGTTTAGTGATCGTAAACCGCGACTGCTGAGTATGAGGTCTTCGGTTTGTTTCTTAAGTCGGGCATAGTGTTATTGAGCTTTTTATCAGGAATTTCTCAGCAGCTGTCTCGGAGTCTACATTTGTGCGCGGTTGATGACAATATGGCTCGCCTCCTATCACATGGGACTTAAACATAACTGGCGAAATGTGGGTGTACTAATGGGTACACCCTTCAAGGCTTTTCTGATTAATTTCATTGCGGGATACAAGTCAGTTGAATCGTTTCTTCAGAACTCATCGAGCTTCATGGCCTTTAAAAGCTCGAAGAGTTCAATATAACACATAATAACTAGCCACCCATCATAATTGTCACATCCACGAATCAAACTCCCGTCCCATAACCAAGCAATTACTGAACCATATCCCCATTTAGCAGTCTAACCAGTTTTTCATACATTAACATCCATGAACATCCAAAATACCAACGTTAAGTCAAACATACATGATTAACGCACATAAATCATGTTGTCTGATCCATTACACATTAAGGGCATGTCATCGATACGTTGCGCGGGCGCAGGCGCTTAGAAAGGAACGTGTGTATTGTCCTTTTCAACAGTAATAGTTGTGCAATGTTAGAATTGTGTAGAACAATTGAACTAAACAATACAAGTTACGTGCGATCCTGCATACAAGATATTGTCAAAACATTCATTTTTAAAATAGTAAGTTTCATGCCAAATCTTTTCCGCAAAAAGGAGTGTTATGTGTTCAGGGTTAATGTATGTATGTACCTATGTGAGTTTCTTCATTCCACCATAACTTGTGAACGCCTGAACCGATTTAGATGTATGGGGTATCGTTACAATCGTTGCATCGTTCCGAGTAACATAGGCTAAAAAGGTAAAAAATAAAAAGAAATCGGTATGGTCACTTTAAAACGTAAATTAATACCAGCCTCAAGAGAAAAAAGCCTAGATTGAAAAAATATATAACACTGTTAATAAAAAACGTCGTAAAAAAAACTGACGAGTAAACAAAGTACAAATATGTGCAATTTTTGCAGTCGTGTTTTATTTTTTTTTAATTATATTAGCTTGTTCTAGCACCTACATGTCGTTCGATTCCCACGCGGAACAAATATTTGTATGGCCTATAGATAGTTTTAGTTTGTGACAATATATTTTTGTAAACGCATTTACGATAGGAGAAATATCCAGTGTAGTACCACGTTTATTGAAAAAGAAAGAAAGTAAAAGAAATTGTTTTTCTCTTAATACTGTTCCCCTGAAGTTAACTATTCACATAAGAATTCCTATAAAATCTTCACATAAATCACAGAGAAAATTATCTACGACAGACTTACATTCAGATTTTTCCATTAACATTCCTTTTTACCAAGAAACAGTAAAAAATGCAATTTCTATAAATAAACTTTACAATTCATTAATATAGTGTGACTAATGACTTGATTATTTACATAAAACAGCTGTTCACCTTGACAGAAACAGGTCTATTTCTTTATTTACTAAATAAAAAACAAGTTTACTATCCAATAACTATTAATCGTTTAAGGAAAAATCAACTTGCATGAACAGATGTATGAACATGGACGATTCGTAGCAGGTGGCATTCTGTGGTTTCTGCCTTCCCCTATGGAAAAAAGGCGTGAGCTAATGCACAATGTGTGTATGAAAAACCAACTTTTGTTGAGTTTCCAGAAAAAAAATAACATCACGCCTGTAATCCCCGAAGAGTTAGGCAGTGGTGTGCTCATTAGTACACACATATTTCGCCAGTTATATTTAAGTCCCATATAACAGGGGGCGAGCCTATTGCCATAAACCGGGCATAAATCCAGACTCCAAAGCTGCTACTGATAAATTCCTGATGGAAAAATTGAATAACACTTTTCTCAAGACCTCATTCTCAGCACCAACCTGTATGTTTTACGACCATTAGACCAACGAGGCAGTCCAATTCAACATGCATCCGAATATCCGATTCCTGTTTGTAATTCACATTCTTCTTTATAGTTTGGGCAGTAAGATCTTACGACCCCACACACCCTATTGTCAGAGGTTCTAAACTGCCTCAAGGGCAGAGGCCCTTGAGGCGGTTTGAGTGGAGCAGTAAGTCCAGGTTTCCTCACGATGTTTTCCTTCACCGATGCTAGTGATGTCCAAGATAAACTTTAGGAACCATGCTACTGCCCGGGGTTACGGGAAGTCTTAACAGTATACCGTGGCCCCGGAACGTAAAGGGAATAGAAGAATAGAGAAGCAATAGAGTGGTTTTTTTTTTCAGTAAAAGCCTGACAGTCCCTTGAACCCACAACGTCATGCATGAGAGGCAGGCACCTTAACCACTGAGCCATCACAACCACACATTCACATTGAAAGAGAAAAAGTCATAAATCCCATTAAACCTACTTCCACAGCCACCAAAAAGGCCTATCATCTAACAAGATCAGCAGACCACTCCAATTTCATCACCTCACCACTTAGCCCCCTGACGACGTACCACAAGTCGTGACCATGGGTTACTTAACAAGTAATTATGTGTTGTGAACTCGTACCGGCACGAGTCTCAAGATTGTCGTGTCAACTCGTATCCCCACTGAGTCATTCATTCATTGTTGTTATCTTCTGTCGATTTCTGACGCCCTGGTATTCACTAAAGGATCGCAGCTGGGGTTTAGAAAGGTGATTATAAAGTAGTTAGATAAAATAACTTTTGATTGGAATCGGAAATCAAATCTCTTACGAAATAGACTGTTGCAATTAATAAAATCTGAAGCTATTTCGATATCAAGACTTTGGAAATCTATATTTATCTAAATATATAAAAGCGAAAGACTCACTCACTCATCAAGAAATATCGAAAATTGCTTGACGTATACAGATGAAATTTGGCAGGGATGTAGTTTATAGTTAATAGACGTCTGCCAAGAATGGCTTTTCCAAAATTTACCCTCTAGGGGTATGAAAGTGAGGTTCAAAGTTTAGAATAGAAGCTATTATTATATAAAGTAGTTATAACGTTACCAGGATAATCCAAAATCAAAAAAATATTAATATTATTATTTAATATTATTATTTAATATAATAAACATGTAATCCAAAAATAATACCATAATTGAAAAGATTATTCGAGGATTTCTTACTCATTCTCTCTCTATATTCTTAGGTAAGTATGTATCTCTATTGAGAAAGACCTACTTACCTATGTTTTGTAACGAACTACTAGCTTCAACTTTCTGACTAACTGACCGACTCCATGACAATTCAAAGGTACCTAAATGTAAGTAAAGTGGTAAATGGTCTAATTGAAATAAATGTTTTGACTTTGACTTTAAATATTCAACATTTCTAAAAAAAAAAAACAAATGCACTTAAATAGAAAAAAAAATGTTAAAACCAGCATCATGCACCTTTTGTCGATTGCGTTGAAGTCTTTTGTATGCGCAGGCGCGTTCATCATTTATAATTGATAAATTATAGTCTGACAGATAAGCTTTTTACCCCGAAAAAATATACGGTTCCCGTGGGATAATTATTACGTCAACTTTGACGCGGACAAAGTCGCGGCCAGGAGATAGTAGTTTTTATACATATATTGACTAGCTGACTCGACCACGTGTTGCTGTGGCTTGAAGTAAGTAAAAATATTTAGGAAAATTTATTATAGAGATAAAAAAACTATCCTATCTTTTAAGTTTGACCAAATTTATCTTTTAAATATGACCAAATTACAGTAAGCCATATTTCATAAAAAATGGTTGAGTAGTTTCAGAATTCATCCCGGACAAACAACGTGACGCGTAATTTATTAAATACACCCGAAAATATACCCGAAACCTTAAAAGGGGTCATTGTAATCATCATTATGAACAACTTTTACTATGGGACCAACCCTGAAATCATGAAAAAAAAACAGATGATTCATACATTACGATCTTGTTATGTAGCATTTTTGTAGGGAACAGCAAATTTTTTTTTTCGTGATTTCTGAGTTGGTCCCATAGTAAAAGTTGTTCATAATGATGAGTACAATGGGCCCTTTTAAGGTTTCGGGTATAATTTCAATTACCCTGTATATTAAGATTAGGTACACCAATACACCATATGGACTAACACTACAATGTCATAATACTATGTGCTTAGACCGCGTGGAATTCAACACGTATCACATGACAACCAGAGCGTGCAGCATATAAAACTGTTTATAATCGTCTAATTACTCTAACTTTGTACTAATCTGTTAGTTATTACAACTGAATGCAGTAATTAACTGCTTAAGATTAGTTATATGCTCTTTGTAATGTTACGGAAATAAATATTACTGAGTTTTGTTGCATTCTTTTAAATGTTTAGCTTTTATTTAGCGCAATCTTTCTCAAAGTGGGAGTTGACGCCCACTTGTGGGCGCTGCAAGCCTAAAGGAGAGCGGTAAAAGACCCAGAAAAAAAAATCGAGGCGTTGTATACAGGCTTAGGGAGCGAATTGTAGTTTCATCTACTAGATGGTTTTTACGGAGAAAAAATGGAAGCGCTAGAAAATAATTTATTCTCAAAGTGGGCAGTAGACTAAATAAGGTTGGAAATTACTGATATAGCGATTAAAAAAAAAAAAAAAATGTTTTATTTCATCTCAAACATTGCATTTGTAACATAAATAGTGGCAGTCCCAGTAAGTTACCTAGGTACTTGTGTTGGGGCTGTCGCGCTACTTCCCATACAAATCTAACAAACAATGTTAAGACTGTTAACAAGCCAAAAAAATAAAAATCAAAAATGTATAAAGAAAAGACCCAGAGTAAAATTTATTAGTATGAACGGTAGATTACCGAATCGGTTAACGAAACTAGATATATTACACCACTGCCTCGTTGGTCTAGTGGTCAAAAAACGCGACTGCTAAGCGTAAAGTCTTGGGATCGATTCCCACATCGGGCAAACTGTTATTAGGTTTTTTCATCAGGAATTTCTCTAGCAGCCATGGAATCTGGGTTTGTACCCTGTTAACGGCAATAGGCTCGCCCCTATTGCATGGGACTTAAACATAACCGGTTAAATATGTGTACTGAAGGCTACATTTCTGCCTAACCCTTCGGGAATTATAGGCATGATATTATATATGATTGACCTGCAATATCTCTGCATTAAAACTAATAAGTTCGCATACCTTCTGAACTTACATATTCGTCTTTATATGTCTAAATAGACATAGGTTTGCGATTCTAAGAACTCAGACCAGGAAAATATAGTCATCAAGAATCATTTAAACAAAAGAATTCTTCACAGTCATTCACCATTCCATGGCCGACGCGTCAAACCTTGTCGCGCATAGGTCGGGGCGTTTAATAAACATATTCCCACATAAATCGTAGGTTCAACCAGTTATACAAGTTATCCTTGCAAGCCTTCTTTAAGGTGTAAACACACTGTGGTGTAACACTGTCTGTTAGTAGTCATGGATACATTTAAATCTATTACTTAATTTAAAACTGAAGAGTTTTTTTTTATTTGTTTAGATGCGCTAATAACTGCCAGTCGGATTGTAAACAATCTTTTTGTACATGAAATAGCCAGATTCACAACCGCCTGATTTTATATAGGCCATACTATTGAGGAATACAAGAAAAAAAGGAAGACGAAAAGAAAGAATAAGAAGAAAGAAAAATAATAAAAGATATCAGAGAAGAGAAGAATAATAAAAGATAAGGCGGAGTAATATAAGATTAGGCGGTCGTAGCGTCGTTTTTTAATGCAACACAGCTTCTGCACGACTTCATCCGAGTGGTTTCCAGAATTGAGTCCTAAATGGTCAACCAGGAATAAAAAACCGGAAGAAAAAGTAACCTATATTTATGCTATTCCAGACTATCAAATTCTAATTCATATTCAAAAATATTTTATTGTGGGCAAATGTTAGTTACAGGTCTAAACAATATCTTAAAGTTCCAATATGTCCTGCCTAATAGGCATACAATAATAACGTAGTGGCAATAAGTACATTTAAAATTATTTCACATGTCAAATTTAGTTATTAAATGTCAAAATATCAATATACAGTAAAGTTATTACATGGTCAACAATTTAATCAGTGATTTAAGAAATCTTGGATCGTGTGGTATACTTTCTCAGTCAGTCATCGTCTAAAGCCTCCTCTACACGTCTGCAGGTCGATCAGTTTAGGTTCATTCTTGACAGACGCACGTTTAAAAATGGATATTAAACAGTTCACAGTTTGATATAGCTCAATAAACCTAAAAGTTTCAACAAGAATTAAACCGCAAGAAGCACGCCTGCACTCTCAAATGTCTCAATCGCAACTCCGATTAAACTGATGCGTCGCCAGACGTGTGGACAGAAGCCAGTCGTCCGCGCCGAAACCCTTTGATCCGTGTCACAAAAACCGACAACAATCGGATTCGGGGCGGACGCGTCTGCGTGCGGCTGCGGACGTTAAATACCTACAACAGATGCTCAAATCACCCCCTCTATACGTTTGCGGAGGCATCTACAGATGACCTCCGCGGACGCATCTGCAGACGTGTAGAGGAGGCTTTACTCTGTGTCAAATTTTCTCTAGATCCTTTCAGCCGTTCATCCATTTAAACTTTCGCGTTTATAATAGTAGTAAGACGAGGCAAGATAGAAAAGTTTTTACTTCAGAATCCTTGATCCAAAATATTATGTTTCATGGGAAAGTGTATTTTTAATTAAAAGGTTATAAATGTCCTTATCGTAATTAGTGGCTTTTAATGAAGTGGACAGCTACCTTCGCATATAAGAATATAAGACAGATGTCAATTGCAACACATCTTAGTTTGATTTGTAATTTAATTTGAACACTTACATAATTAACCGATTAGAAGTCGAATAATTAGTAAACGTTCATCATTAATTACTATTTTGTTTTGTAACATTAATATTGATGGAGATGTTAACGAATTTATATTGAGATTATCATGCTAATTGATTTTACACGAGGTATTAGGTATTTTAAATACAAGCGACTTGTCCTGGCTTCGCATGGGTACAACGTACGTGGTACCAGCTCATCCATAGATCTAACAGGAATTCCAATTTTTGTATACTTTCGGGTTTATATCAATCAACGTTTTCTTGACTGTGTTAAAAAACCAAAAAACACTTTGCTTGAGCTAGGAATCAAATCTGAAACCTCACGTTCAAATATTTCACTTAAAAAAGGCAATCGCGTAAAACCCAACTACACAAGAAGCACCAAATCATACTTTGCCCGACTTAGGAATCGAACTCAGAGCCTCATGCTCAGAATACACACTTACAAAAAGAATAGCACGTAAAACCAAACAATACGAAAATAAAAAACAAATAACACTTTAGCCGACCTGGGAATCGAACCCAGAACCGCTTAGAAATCGTACTTAAAAAAAGACAATCACGTGCCATTATTTGCATATTAAGATTACATCTCAAATGAATGAGCAACATTAAAATATTCACAGCGGATGCTGTAAGAGCAACAATGACACTTTCACGTTAAAAGCCATTACAAAGCCCATTCCGAGGAAAAAATGTAGATAAAGTAATGACAATTGCCTACTCTTACAGCTTTCACTGCAGTGGGCGCGTGTCTTAAGGATAATAAAGTCAAAGTCAAAGTCAAAACATTTATTTAAATTAGACCACTTACTTTTGAATTGTCAAGGAGTCGATCAGTTGGTTGATAAGTTGAAGCTAGTTGCTCGTTCAAAAACGGAGGTAGGCCTCTATGGAGAAGAACGAGCAAGAGACTCCACGGCACTCTTTTAAATTAGGCTTTAACAAAATTCTGGTTACATTATTAGATTTAAAATGTGCGTAGATTAAGGGCTTGAAGCAGAACGCATTTTACGTCATACTTTTATAAATGCGCGCGCATTGTGTGGAAGTTCGTGTCTGCGAAGCCTAGTCATAAATCTTATAATTAAAGTTATGTAATGACTAAAGTTTGGACAGATGGATGTTTGTTATTCAATCACGCCAAAACGGCTTAACGGATTTGGGTGAAATTTTGCACAGAGATAGCTTTATAGTCCATAGGCATATTTTTTTAACCTGGAAAAATGCGCGGTTGTCGTAAGATAATATATCAATATTGGCGCGGTCGATCTTTTAATATGTATGTGGGCAATACTAGTCATTTCCAGAAAATTACAAAATACCTATTGTAAGAAAGTAAGTATGGAGTTTCTTTTCCATACGAAATAACTTTTTGAAAAGGGCAAGTAGATTAAATTTTTCTTTCTTGAATATGACGTTCAAAAGTGCCTTTTAAGGGTCTAGTTGAAATTAATTTGACTTTGTTACCATTGCATTTTAAGTACACAATACCATCACCTGGAAATCGAACCTAGAAGCCCTTAGTATTAAGTCATTCTGAAAAAAATACAAAGTGTGATAATTACGCTAGCTACCTTTACTAAACCGCAGTACAGTAAGCACGTCTTGTAGGAAAATTAGGACAAGACCGGAGTAACAAAATAAAGTAGAACCATTTTTGGATCGAAGTAATTTTCGCAGCATTTTTGGTAATTCGTGAGAAACGTTTATTCCTAATAAAGTTCGTCTTAATTGAGCTGTGGTGAGTGACAGGTGATTGGGGCCTTCAAATACTATGAAAATACTTCTACTAGTCATTAATTGAAGCTCTCAAGGTGTAATTATTAAAGATTTTATCTAATTTGTAGTGTGGATAATTTGCTACATTAATTTGTTTATAATTTTCTGCTTTTAATATTTGAATACATATTTTCTTTAAAAAAATAATTAATTAATAATTAATTAATAATTATGTTTTCTTAGGTATGGCAGGTTTTTTTTTAGTTTGTGAAACGCAATTAAACCCTAAGACGTTACAGTCCAAATAAATGTTCTATTTTAATATTTGTAACAAGCATTTCTAACTTTATAACGACTCCTTTTTAAATTAATACAGACTAGCTTCTGCCTGCGACTTCATCCAAGTGAAATACAAGTGTAGGTACCATTTAACACAGCCTTTAACACTCAACAATAAAGTAGCTTTCTATCTGTAAAAGTTTTTTTTTGTAAACGGTTCAGTACTTCCAGAAATCTCATTCAAACAAACAAAATTTACCTCTCTATATAATTAGTATAAATAAAACCACTTACCACTTCGTAAAAAAAATAATAACCACGCAAAGTTTGTTATAGTTTCCGTCTCATTTTTTCTTGCATCATGGTCGCCCTAGGCGTGCAAGTGGGTCGGTATGCGGCGAGTTTTGTAATAAACCACTGTTACGACAATTGTATCATGTCATTACAATTACGTGTTATTGAATTACTTCACTTATTACCCGACTTTGTGGCCATTTCTCTGGTCAGATAGTTACCAGCTTTTATAGATCGTATATTTATTTTTTTGAAACATAACTGGCGAAATGTGACACCTCTGCCTAACCCTTCGGGGATAACAGGCGTGATGTTATGTTATGTTATACTTATTTTGGACACAAAAAATGAAAAACAGATGAAGTTCGCTATTCTTTTTTTGTATTGAATTTGATATTATCATCTACCTTGATGTGTTTCAGCCTGATTGATTTGGGCATTTGTTTATTTATAGATAACTAGCTTTTACCCGCGGCTTCGCCCGCGTTTGTTTAGAATTCGACAATCAATTCGGGCTGTACTCGGCTTGTTGTTCGGCCAGATCCAGAATTATTAAATACCTACAGACCAACAGACTGTGACTCATAAAAGTCCGTCGGCGTTCAGTTTGCATTTCTGCAAGAAAGGTCCTTCTCACCTTTTTTTTTTTTTTTTTTGAGGTGGTAAAAATCATCAAATGACTCCTTCCGCCCTGGGTGGGGCGGAAGGGACTGTCAGACTTTTACTGACTAAAAAACCACCCTGTTCCTTCTGTTGCCCTTTACGTTCCGGGGCGCAACCCCGGCAGGCGTTGGCCCCGTTGGGGGCCCCGTCCCTGTGCTGACAGCTCTTTGAGGCGCGCGCGAACAGAACGCGCCGTCGACCCGGGCTTGGTCCTTCATCGGACGGCGAGCTGCCCATTACTCGCCGTCCGCAAGCCCGCGCCTACGGTGGCCGGATGTCGCCTCGCGACGTCCGACGCCCTGGGCGTCTCCCGCGGCGGCTGGGGCGTGAGGTGGTTCTCTCCCTCACGCGGCCCGCCTCCTCCTTCGCTAGCATTACTGCTTCGCAGAAGGAGGTGACTGCATCCCATTCCCTCTCGCCCCGGAGCATGGCCTGAACCAGGTCCGGACGCGAGAGGTCGCCGCCGCCTATCGCCTCCGTGAGGACACGGCGGTGATCTGCCCAAGCGGGGCAGTCCTGCACCGTATGCTCCACCGTGTCCTCCGGGCGATCCACACAGTGGTGACACCCGGGCGTTTCCTCCCGCCCTATCCGACACAGGAACCTCCCGAAACTACCGTGTCCGGTGAGGACCTGCGTCAGGCGGTAGGTGAGGACGCCGTAGCGCCTCTCCAGCCACTCCTCAAAGAGGGGTCTTACCGCCGCGATTGCGGCGTGCCCGAACTTGGGTTGCGACAGTCGCATCTCCCATTCCGCCATGAGATCGCACCGGAGCTCGCCCCGCAGTGCCACGATTTGCCGCGGCAGCAGGGTTTCGCCCCGGCGCTGCGCGTCCACACGCCACTCGTAGACGCACTGGAGGACTGTTGCCTCCAGATCCCACGGCGGCAATCCGGCAAGGAGGCTTGCCGCTTCGCCGGAGACCGTACGGTATCCCCGGATTATCCGGATGGCCGTGACCCTCTGGCATGCCACCAACTTGGCTGGTGGCCGCCGCCTGATGGTAGGGGCCCACACAGGGGCCCCGTAGAGGGCCATGGACCGCACGACTCCGGAGGTCCTTCTCACCTGCGACTATTTTAGAGTTTCTGTCGCTGTAATGGCTGAGCTTGTTCTCTGAGACGAAGTTGTGTTTGATTGAAAAGGCGTCTCAGTTGCTCTTACAGCTCTCTGGCTTTCGGCTTGTTCATCCAAAAGCAATTGCGTTTAAAAGGGCGTTTCAGTCACTCTCTGATTAGCTTGGAGGGCGAACGGCTTGGCTCTCTAGTCTTTCCTGGCTTTAAGAAAATGTCTCATCAGCTCTCAAATTTACTTGTCGCTCCGGTTGTGCTTGCCTTCTTAATGCGGCATGAACGGAAGATTCCGAGGATTGAGCAGTAATTTTTGCTCGGGCTCGAAATGAGCTTTTGGTTGTGTGTTGGACCTGCGAGATATTCTAAAATTGAAAAACGTAACCTACCTACCCTCATTAAAACACACCGGAAATACCTCTAACGAAAAAATAAACAGTACTGAGGGACAAACTTAACTTTGCCGTTGAAAAACTGTTGTCTACATACATCGACATAGGTCACGGTTAGTTTAGCAACTAACCTCTTCCTTCAGTCAATCATCGACTACACGCATTAAACAAAGCAATTTTACTGTTAAGACAGTTCTGCGCTGTGATCTTATGAGGAGTTTCCTTTCCATATCTCCGAAGTTCATCATCAGATCATGACAGTATTTATTTGGGACCAATTCGAAAAAATAAACAAAAAAAGAATCATCCAAATCAATTTACAATTAGCGGAGTAATCGCAGAGTATGCTTCATTGACAGAGCGTAGGTTCACCTTTATTCTTCCATGCATCCTCTATGAATGCGTTTACACCTGTCAGTGTCAGTGATGACAGTGTCAGTTACGCAGTTTTTCTGTATCCCTGACAACGTATATAAAGTGGGTCACAGACAAACGCGAAATGTTGTGGCGGCCGCGTCAATTGCAAATTTTAACAACCGGCCGCGTGTACTGCTTTGTAAAATGACGCCAAATATGGAAATTGTAATAGAAATAGTTGAATTTAAATAATAATTTAAATTTAACTCACACTTCTCTATTCCTAAGAGTAATATGCGATGCTAATGATAATATAGGTAGAGATAAACTATTATACCTTGACGCTTCCCTCCATATTACCATTTCAATGTGTGTAGTCACATTCGTATGAAAGACTTTGTGAGTAATCGTCTTCAGTAGCAGGCTAGGATATTTTTTGTCAACTAATCATAAATAGCCGACCGCGCAAGACGACGTACCTCTCATTTTCATAGAGAATTTCAGTGCAGCGCCATACTAATAATAACGAGTAATTTTTGACGCCGCTAGTCGGACAACAAATCGCTGATTTGTTTTTGTCTTGAGAGCCGTCTCAATACGCACACATGCATTGTGAGTATTTTTAATACTATTAAAAACACTTTCAAACGTTTTGAATTGTGGAAGGGCGCGTCATGTTTCTGTAGTTTATCTCTACCTCACACCTCAAGTGTTTAAATAAACGGTTTTCCTACCTTTTTTCTTATCTTCTGAGAGGACTAATGAGTCATGAGAGTAATAAGACAACGTTACGGTTAGCCATATTGACTGACGTCCGATTGCGACGTCCGATTGTCCGATTGTAGCACAATCACCACGCTAATGACACTTCAGGCCGCCACTGTGACCGCGGTGGTGTGTTTTTGGAGCGTTAGGAGCCGCGGCCTGCGGTTTGCCGTAACCGCAAGTCCGTCCGTCTGGAAGCTACTTTATGCAAAATGTCAGGATACTCTTCAGCGGTTTTGGGCATGAAAAATTATTAAGCAAACAACTTTCGTACTTCTAGGTTGTTTACTTGAAACTGGTCTATCGACAGTGTAGAATCATAATGTATTACATGCTTAAACTTAAAATTTAATCATGATCCGATAGACACGTGGCGCCATCTACTGTCATAAGGACGTTTTTGTGATTTCCCTCGGGAACAGTACTTTTTTTCGGGATTAAAGGTAGCCTATGTTCGTCCCTGTACACCTGGCAACGTATATGCAAAATTTCAGGATGATCGGTTCAGTGGTTTAGGCGTAAAATGGTAGCAAACAAACAAACAAACTTACTTTCACATTTATAATATTAGTTAGGATTAGTTAGGATAATAATACCAGCCTATTACTGTCCTACAGCAGGACAAAATCCTTTTCTCATGCAGACTTTGCTGACGCTTGCTCTGGGCGGATTGGTGATTTCAGACTAATTACTAGCGTCTCCCACAGGACCCGAATATTTTTAAGGGATAAAAAGTAGCCTATGTGCTATTCAAGACTATAATCTTTCTCTGTGCTAAATTTCATCTAGATACGTTCAGCCGCTCTAGCGTGATTTAGTAACATCCATCCATTTAAACTTTAGCATTAATAATAGTAGTAAGATAAGTTTTGTTGTTAATTATGAAATAGATAAAGTCACATCGGTACAGTCAACAAAAGAGATAGGTATCCAGTGTTTTCAGATATAGTTTATGTTTTCTTAGTCTTCAATGAAAACTTAATTATTGAACTTTTTATTATCTAATTTTTAAATTAAATAACATTTGAAAATATCCATCGGTTTCTAATAAATCTCTTTAGTTAGTCAACTAAAGAGATATGTCATGCTGTCGGTACGGTAAACGCAGTGGCTGAGCGATTGGCTGCTGCACTGCGTGTTGCCGGTTCGCTTCCCGCAGAGAATATTTGTATGGCCTACAGATAGTTGTTCAGGGTGTGACTGTTTGTGTATGTAAGTTTATATGTAGTTTACAACCATATATTGTGTAACCACAATTCACCACACTAGAATAATGTGCCCCAGGCTATATACTCTCCGCTTGGGCGGAGCACCGCGACGTCCTCGTGGCGGCCATCGGCGGCGGCGAACTCTCGCGTTCGGCCCTGGTGCAAGCCATGGTCCGGAGCGAGAGGGAATGGGATGCAGTCGCCTCCTTCTGCGAAGCAGTAATGCTAGCGAAGGAGGAGGCGGGCCGCGTGAGGGAAAGAACCACCTCACGCCCCAGCCGCCGCGGGAGACGCTCCGGGCGTCGGGAGCCGCGAGACGACTCCCGGCCACCGTAGACGCGGGTCTGTGGGCGGTGAGCAATGAGTAACTCACCGTCCGTTCGTTGAATAACGACAGACCGTGTCGACGGCGCGTTCGTGTTCCACGCGCGCCTCAAAGAGATGTCAGCAAACAATTGGAGGGGCCACTAAGGGCCGATGCCTGCCGGGGCTGCGGGTTGTTCGAAAGAGATACCGCGCCCCCGGAACGCAAAGGGCACAAGAAGGAACATGGATGGGTTTTAGTCAGTAAAAGTCTGACACTCCCTCCCGCCCCGCCCAGGGCGGGGGAAGTCATTTGATGATTTCCCATTGGTAAAAAAAAAAAAAAAAGGCTATATACTCTGTGCCATGAACTTATTTGACAGAAAAGAGCTAACCAACCTTTTCCTGTTCTCCAACACTAAGATACCTACTTTGTCACCACAACATCTTCACCACAGAAACTCGTTAACGATGATCTGCGCGTACGCATTATATAAGAGAGTTGAACGTCCGCGATGAGCCTGACCTCAGCTGTGGGTCATTATCATTACCGAAGGGCCCAGGTCATCAGTTATTTAATGCTGTTGTAAATATACCTTCTACCTTCATATATATATTTTTTTTGTCCTATTTGACGGTGTGTATACTTTGTTTCACAGTATTTTATACACATACATACACATGCTGTAGACGTGAAGATTTGTGATTGGCTGTCAGATAATCATGCTGTTATTTATCACCTTTGTATTTAGCTGTAAGTCTTCCAAAGTCCTTAAATAAATAAATATTGATGGTGTTTGATGAGTTTAAACTGAAGATGATTGACCTCATAGATATAACGTACCTACTGGGTTATTGCGAAGTTTCTTGCTCGTTCTTCTCTAAAGAGTCCTACCTCGTTTTGGAACGAGCAACTAGCTTCAACTTTCTGACTAACTGACCGACTATTTGACAATTCAAAAGTGCCTCTAAATGGTCTCTAATATAGTATAGTAAATTATAATAGTATTTATACTCAATGTATAACGCATTTCTAATTGAATACTTGTTAAAATCCATACTAATATTATAAATGCGAAAGTGTGGATGTCTGTCTGTTACCTCCTCACGCTTAAACCGCTGAACCGATATAGGTGAAATCTTGTATAGAGATAGTTTAACACCCGGGAAAGGACATAGAATAGTTTTTATCCCGGATCATCCCCTAAGGCGGTGAAAAGAGGGGTGGAAGTTTGTATGCAAGTACGATATAAACAAGTTGCACGCGGACGTAGTCGCGGGCAAAGCTAGTAATGTATAAATTTAAATATCATTTTTCTGTATTGATTTACAATCATTGTGATAAAAAAATTACAATCATTGTGAAAATGTCGTAATGGCCTAGCGGTTAAGGCGCCCGCCTCTCATGCTTGAGGTTGTGGGTTCAAATCCGGGCAAGTACCAATGTGACTTTTTCAATTCATAAACGTACTTTAAATTCACATTACTGACATCATTCCGTGCCTCGGAAAGCACGTTAAGCTGTTGGTCCCGGCTGTCATACGTGGATCTTTGACAGTCGTTACAAGTCGTCAGAAGCTTGAAAGTCTGACAACCAGTCTTACCTAAGGGTATCGTATTACCCAGTTACTGGGTTGTTGAGGTCAGATAGGCAGTCGCTCCATGTAAAATACTGGTATTCAGCTGCATCTGGTTAGACTGGAAGCCGACCCTAACATAGTTGGGAAAAGGCTAGGCAGATGATGATGTGATAAAAAAACCCATCGTAGATTCCATTAAAATCTTATTTAAAATCATAGTTTCAACACAGCTGATTTCAGTGCAGCAATATTTAGTTTCAAAATATTTCACGTAAATCGGATACACACTTGAACTTAAATCATCATTATAATTTGTTCCGCCAATAACGGCCTTCTTTTAAAGCAGAAATATTTCGTTTCAAAAGCCGTTGAGTCATATTTAAGAATTTTTCAGCAACACGGATTCATGGTTGAATGGAAGGTGCAAATGATTGTGTTACTAAACGTTAGGTATTTGAATTACGACAAAATCAGCCGATTACTAAATAAAGCTTCCACTTTTTTTAATCCATAACATGAATATTTATGATTTTCATATACATCTATACAGACTTACAATATTTATTATCATAATTATGAACTCTCTTAGTTTATCTTGGGCATCACAGATATTGGTGGAAAAAATCACTTTTAATAAACCTAAACTTCTTTCTTTCTTTCTTCATAATACATTTAAGCATGAAATCGCCAATGCACTTTGAGCAAGCGTGGTGATCAATGCTCGTGCCTTCTCTGTATGAGAAGAGTCCTTTGCCCTGCAGTTACGAAGTCGCGAAATAAAACGTAGCCTAGGTATGGACATAGGCTACGTTTGCAAATGGATGGCCATTTGATGATTTTTACCACCTTAAAAAATAAACAAAAAAAAGCCTATGCCCTTTCTTGGGGTTCGAACTTACCCTATGCCAAATTTCATCAAAATCGAATCAGTGGTTTAGTCGTGAAAGCGCAACAGACTGAGAAAAACAGAGTTACTGTCGCATTAATAATGTTAGTATGGATAATTTCATAATTATATTTAAACGAGTCACTATGTACCTAGACTCTATAGAACAAAATCCGCTGCAATCATTAAAGTTACTCAATGTTAATTAATCCGAGTACAACATTCAAGCAATTAGTCACATGTCTGTACAGTCTAGAACAAAATAGACATGCATTAGTTTAATTTTCAGTTTAGTATGTGTCGAAACTTTTGAGATGGATTGTACGAGGCCGGCCTTGTGTGGATTTAAATGTCGTTCGTCTGTTTTGTAACGTTGTAGGAAGGAGTCTAGAATAAATATTGTTTTATTAAGTGCAGATAAAATTCTGTCGGTAATTCTTTGATCAAGTGCAAGCTTTGATTTATGATAAGTGCTGGTCTACTTAATCAGACTTGCCCACCCACTGGGTGTGGGCATAAATAATAATTATTGACTAAGTTTTTAGTTGCTTGTGTGATATTATGTTTTGTAAACGCACCTAAGACACAGGAGAAACTGCCTGTGACAGGCGTTTCTTTAAACCACTCTTGTCCCTAACGATTTTGCCGCGCAAATGCCTCTCATATATCATCTGATCATTTATTTATTTATTTTTTTAGATCTGGTAGGTACTTGTTTTGATGTGCGTCACTTTCGCTTGAATAAACAGCTTTTCTTTCTATCTTCTGTTTTAAGAAAAGACAAATGAAGGAATACTACTAAACAGTATTGTCGACTACATTTTGATAAACAAAAAAACACTAATAACAAGAAAAATCGTTTTCCTATAATTTCGTATCCCAATCTAACAGATGTGCCCTTCGTTCTTACAGATGCTGTGTGTAGTGCTGAGTGTGGGCCTGGCGGCAGGCGCTCGTCCCAGGCCGAGGCTGCAGCAGCCCATCCAGGATGAGTACGACTACGAACCGCAAGCTCAGGAGCGCGCCGCTGGTGATCAGGTGAGACTGATCTTTTAAAATATAATTTTGACAGCTGCCTTAAAGATTGTGAGAAAATCCTCTTGCAATCCTGGCCTTCCACAGTAATTAAACAGTATCGACATTTATTAGAAAAGGAGCTCTAGTAAAACCTTCTTTCTTTATGTTCTTCTCTTATTATACATTGAAAGTGTGGTCTTAATAAAAGGCTTGAATAATTTCAGCTCACAGAAGTAAGGGTTCTGGAATGCTTTTGATAATTAATTTAACCATAAATAATCAACAAGAATCTTTAGTTTCTTAACAATTGACAGTATTCACAAAACGAAAGCAAGCAAGCAAGCAAAGATCTCTTTAAAGCCTTCTTCTCAGAACAAAATCTAACCAGTTCTTTTAACGGTTTCCAGGTGGTGCTAGTAGCAGCAGATTCGTATGACGGTCTGTACCGAGCCTCGGATAGGCTGGACGACGAGTATGAGCCCCGAGCCCTACAGCGTCAGCCCCTCAGGCTGAAGTCTCAGCAGCAGGTCCAGGAAGGACCCAAGCAGCCGCCCGTCCAGACTATCAGGAATTACAACAAAGTAAGGAACAAATGTTATAACGTGTTATTATGGTCAAAAAGCCTTTTATTTTAATTTCATCACTAAATAAAAAAAACTTAGAAATAAGTCCATATATACAGGTTGTTTTCTGGTACAACTGTTAAAATAATATTTCTTATTTTACAGGTTAATGATGACGGTAGTTTCACATTCGGTTACGAGGCAGCCGACGGTTCTTTCAAGGAAGAGACAAGAGGTACCGACTGCGTTGTCCGCGGCAAATACGGATACGTTGACCCTGACGGCAACAAACGAGAGTTCACCTACGTCTCTGGCAACCCCTGCGATCCCAACAAGCCTAATGAGGAAGAAGATGATGAGCCCACCAACCCTAACTCCGCTGAGAGGGACGACCCCGAGCCCAATTACCCCAGACGACCAGTAGCGGCTCCCCGCCCAACGACCCCACGACCCCCTACGACCTTCTTCCAGAACGATTTCCGTGATGCTGATGAAGATGAAGTTGAAGAGGAGCCTCTGCAGCATATCAGACAAAGAGTTGTCCAGCGCCCGCAGCCGTCCAGGAGACCCGCGTACCAAGCACAGCCTATTGCTATTACTCCACGTCCCCTACAAGTGACGTCGCCTAGGACTCTGCCCCCTGCGACTACGTTCAGACCACAGCTTGTTCAAGTGACCGCTAAGCCGCAGATCCAGTACAGTCCTCAGCCAAACTACTCGCCCTCTCCCGCACCAGCTGTAGTCACTACCGTTAGCCCGTCCAGGCCAGGCCAAATCGATTTCGCCGCTGAGTTCGCCAAGTTCCACCGCGATAACCAACAGCAGCTGCAGTCGACCACGTCTGCTGGTGTTAACCCTACAAAGGCTACATCTCTCGCTTCGCCTGCGCCTAGTGGCAACCCTCTGTACTCTACTGAGCTGGTGTATGACCCGTCAAGTGGCTCATACAACACTCAACTGTACCAAAGCTTGCCTCAGACTAAGGGAGAGCTCAACTTGAACCAGAGACTGCAGCCGTACGTCGCCACTCAGCAACAGCAGCCAAGGCCGTTCGTGCCCTCACCCCAGATCCCATCACTGCCTTCTGCCCCCACCTCCAGTGGGCCTCTGTATAGACACCAGCTGCAGAACACACAACAAGTGTACCAGAGGCAGCAGGCTGAGAACCAGTTCCAGAACTCGCAGCAACTGTTCGCTCAACAGCAGCAGCTGCAGCAGAGTCAGTTGCAGAGGGATCGCGCAGCGGCGAGGGCGCAGGCTCAGAGACTACAAGTATCGTCGCAGGCGCAGGAGGGCTCGCCGCAGTTCTACTACGTGGCGCCACGCGGAGAGTCCGCCTCGTCCGGACAGATTGACGCCTTCCTCAGAGGGCACGGCATCCAGTTTTAGTCCGTAGACCTAAAGTTAGCTGAGCTAGTTAATCGCTATCGACCAGTCAGCAACAGTCTCTCAGGTAAGGCCATATGCAATGTACAAGTCTCCGATTGGTCGAATAGTATAATCGAGTGCGAAAGTGTGTATGTTTTATATCTAGTGTTTATGGACGGACAGTGGTCGTCTCCGTGTACATAATACGCTGTGTCTAATCAGTACCTTAATGTAATTCTAGGAAATAGTGTTTTAAGTATAAAATAAAATATTGTAACGTATGAAATGACTTTCGTGCGTGACAGTCCCCGACGCGCGTTATTGTAAAAACTTACAAATGATCATTTGTAGCATTACTGTTTTAATAATAAATTATATTTTTTATAACGTTGTGTGTTATTTTATTTATCTTAAACTTACTATTATCACCAACGGCTGCGCTCGCTTATTAAATTTAAAATTACGATCATGATTCGAAAGACATGTGGCGCCATCTAGCATCCTAAGAACTTTATTGTGATTTCTCTCGGAAACAGTAGTTTTTTTTTCGGTATGAAAGGTTATGTCCTTTTCTGCAAAATTTCATCTTCAAATTTTCAATCGGTTCAGTGGTTTAGGCGCAGAAGGTAACAAACAAACTTACTTTCGAATTTATAATATGACTAGCTGACCCAATAAACTTCGTACCGCCACGTTTTTTTTTGGTATGAAAAATAGCTAAGTACTGGCCGATTCTCAGACCTACCCGATATGCACACAAAACTTCATAAAATTCGGTCCAGCCATTTCGGAGGAGTTTGGAAACAAACATTGCGACAGGAGAAGTTTATTTATATTAAAGACATAGTAAGTTAGGATGTTATTATAGTTACAACATTGCAAAGAGCTCGCTGAAGCGTTCAGTGAAGGTGAAGGCTGCTTTAACAAGTAAAAAAACAAAGCGAAGCGCACGAAACTGTTACAGTTATTACTGAGTATTACATTCTTATTAATACGATATTACGATAGCGTAACCGGTAGCAAAACATTGAATAGCTACAAATATACGCAATCTTGATAGTTTTTACCAGTGGCGTAGCTTGGGGGGGGGGGGGGGCGGGGGGGCCATGGCATATGACAGGGGGCGGCGGCAAGTGCCACGATACGTATAATTGGAAATTTTAAAAAATACTCTAAATCACGCCCGCAATGTTATGTGTTAAGCAAACCCAACAACAGAAATTACAAGAAAATATTAAAATGGCTCGTAGACTCATGCTACGCCATTTGTTTTTAGGTCACCTTTTTTGTAGAAAGGAGACAATTTATGTTGACCATCAAGCCCTAGGTTGAATCAGTCCTTAAATAGTCAAGTCATTAGCTATATATACTGATAGGAAAACTGAAGGATTTGTTTGTTTTCATGTTTGAGTGCGGTAAACTTCGGAATTGCTGGTTCGATTTTTAAAAATCTTTAACTAATAGAAAGCAACTAATAATCCTTGAGTGCTATATTTTATTAAATAATAATAGGGATAAGAAAATTCATGTCACGGGGCTAAAGTTACTTTAAACGTAAATTAAATAAAAAAAAAACAAAAAAGATCAGTTATAACTAATAATAATAAGGTATTAAGTCCGCCTTTGTACTTTTATTGCAAAAGTTTAAATAAATAATAATAACGTAACAAAAACATAACATCACGCCTGTTATCCCCGAAGGGTTAGGCAAAGGTGTACCCATTAGTACACCCACATTTCGCCAGTTATGTTTTTTTTAGTCCCATGTAATAGGGGTCGAGACTATTGCCATCAACCGGGCACAAATCCAGACTCCGAGGCTGCTACTGAGAAATTCCTGATGGAAAAATCCGATAACACTTTGCCCAACCTGGGAATCGAACCCAAGACCTCATGCTCAGCAGTAGCGCTAATAATAATAATACCAGCCTATTATTGTCCCACTGCAGGGCAAAGGCCTCTTGTCATACAGAGAAGGCACGAGCATTCATTAATTTACTTGACTTATATTAATTAATAAGACCAGAATGTGGAATAACAAAAATCACGACACCTAAACTATAAAGTAGAATAAACCTTCCAATTTTTACGACAACTTAAAAGAGTTACCTACCTACTTGCTACTTTTATAGGAAGTAAATTAACAATAAACAAAATTATGGTTGTTACCTACTAATAATAATTACGCTTAACGGTTAAGGTTGGTACCAAGACCAACCTATCCATTTAAATATTATAAATGCAAAAGTAACCCTGTCCGTTTGTCTGTTAGGCTTTCAAGACTTGTACAGGGCCAAACGCCTGCCGGGGTTGAGGGACGTCTTAACAGGATACCGTGGCCCAGTCAGTAAAAGTCTGACTGTCCCTTCCGCCCCACCCAGGCCGGAAGGAGTCATTTGATGATTTTTACCACCTAAAAAAAAATGGGGGTAGGCAGAAACCACAGAACGTCACCTGCTACGATCGCCTCACGCTCATACATCTCATATGTAGTACCATATTTTTTATAACACCTGTAAGCTATTTTTTAACGCAAATAAATAACTAAAATGAAACCAGGCGGAGGTAATCGCGGGCAGAGTCTGATGAAAAATTTACCAAGCTTGACAAATGGATAGTCTATGGTTCATGGACTCATTTGATGATTTTTACCACCAAAAAAAAAGGCTTTGAAGACTAACCCACAGAACCGATTTTGATTAAATTTGTTACGTGGTAAGTTTGAACCCCAAGAAAGAACATAGGCTGCGTTTGCGATAATCGGCATTTATGCAAACGGAGTCGCGGGCAAAAGTAAGTCATAAATATAATTACTCCGCTCGTCGACACTCATCTTACATAACCAGATCACAACAAGCCTATAAACACCACCAGAGTACACAAGTCAATAATTAACTTGCTCATAATTTACTAGTTGCCTGCGCCCGCGCACCGAGCCTTCCGCATTTTTATTGGAGAAACCCGATAATAGTCAAATGAGTGACTTTCATATTTCTTAGAAAGACTTTTCCATTTAATTGCGTATGTATTTATTATTACGTAGCAGTTACTTCAGTTATGTTTACAAGTTATTATAGAAAAATTATAATTTAAATATACGTGTACTAAAATATCCAGTTACTGGGTTGTGGAGGTCAGATAGGCAGTCGCTCCATGTAAAATACTGGTATTCAGCTGCATCCGGTTAGACTGGAAGCCGATCACAACATCGTTGGGAAAAGGCTAGACAGATGATGATTTTGCTAAGATTATCGACTCATTTCAAACGGTATTTGAGAGTAAATGTATATTTACACATAACATCACGCTTGTAATCCCCGAAGGATTAGGCAGAGGTGCTCCCATTAGAGCACCCACATTTCGCCAGACCTCATGCCCAGCAGTTGAGTTTTGCGACCACTACACAAACGAGGCATTAAAACTTATTTACACTATTCTTAAACTATCAGGAATTATTGTAAGAAAACCGTAAGTAATAAAAGTGACTATAATAAAGATGTGAACGATGGGTAGCACTTATCCCGTACCTACTAGTGACAGGTAGAATGCCTCAGGCCAGGTTCACATAAGGTCGGACCGACAAACAACTCACAACTGCTTTGTGACGACACCCCGGGTTGTCGGGTGGCTGTGGTAAAACGACGGTAAAAACGGTGGTGTTCACATTAGGTCGGAACGGCAACTTCTAGTGTTAACAGCAACACCCGACAGTCGGTCAACGGTAAAGCTGTCGGTCTGACCTCATGTGAACCAGCTTTTATTATTAGATGACAAGGGCTACCTACAAATCATACATACATAACATCACACCTGTAATCCCCGAAGGGTTAGGCAGAGGTGTACCCATTAGTACACCCACATTTCGCCAGTTATGTTTTAAGTCCCATGTAATAGGAGGCGAGCCTATTGCCATCAACCGGGCACAAATCCAGACTCCGAGGCTGCTACTGAAAATTTCCTGATGGAAAATCCCAATAACATTTTGCCCGACCTGGGAATCGAACGGTCGCGCTTGCAACCACTAGACCAACTTACCTTAACTTAACAGCAACACCCGACTGTCGGTCAACGGTAAAGCTGTCTGTCCGAGCTAACGTGAACCAGGTTTTACTATTACATGAGAGGGGTACCTACAAATCAGTAGTAGGTAGTAAAGTACCGAAACGGGAATCAAAAATGTATCCTATCATCTTTCACCCTTTCAAGAACCCATTTAGATATATTTTATACTAGCGCCCTCTAGCGTTAGGTCTGTGTTACACTATGTACAACTAGAAAAATCATATTCTCCAAAGACATAACAATTTATTCTAAGCTAAACAAAGACAAATGGACTTTCTATTTGAATAGTTCCTCACCTTGCAACTAGATGGTGCTGTTTCGTTCCTAAATAAATGTATGTCGCTGATGGGAAGGCAGAATCGTAGCCGAATAACATTTTTATGATGTAAAAACTAGAAATACAAGTTACGTAGGTATATAAAAATACTGGAAAGGGGTTACTTCCTTTCATTATTCCATAGACGTGCCTTTCGCTAGGACGAACCTACCTAAGATTTCCCCTCTGTCAAGAGCCGCAAGGAAGGTGGGATACGAATGCAACTGATTATTTTTATTTTATGTTATGCATATTTTATGATATAGTTTAATTTGTGTGTATAGCATCGTCTTAGAGTCTGTAAGAGGTTGTACTTATTGTTATGAATAAATAAATAAATAAAAATAATATTAACGGTAGAGGACTGCCGGGCTGCCTCGTTGGTCTAGTGGTCGCAAGCGCGACTGCTGTGCAAGAGGTCGTGGGTTCGATTTCCAGGTCGGGCAAAGTGTTATTGGGTTTTTCCATCAAGAATTTCTCAGTAGCAGCCTCGGAGTCTGGATTTGTGCCCGGTTGATGCCAATAGGCTCGCCCCCTATTACATGGGACTAAAAAAAAACATAACTGGCCAAATGTGGGTGTACTCACCTCTGCCTAACCCTTCGGAGATTACAGGCGTGATGTTATGTTATGTTATGTTAGGACTGCCCAAGGAATCGTGTAGTTTTAGGTAGTGATGCAGAATTAAAACATGATGGCAATAAATTAATTAATATTTTTTTTTGTGAACTGTGAAAATACTTGGTGACATAATCGTGTATTCCCGTTCGTCCCCCAGACTTCGTCCACCTAAAGGGACGAATGGGAATTCGTTATTTTTTGTTTTTGGAATAATTTTTATTTTATTTTTTTTAGTCCCATTGGTCCCCCAACAAATATTTTCAGACCGGTAGTTTAATTTAAAAAAAAAACACATTAAAGTAAAGATTTATTAAAGAACAAAAAGTCACAGATTCAACTTAACGTAGGTACTTAGATATCAAAATACACATACGCTTAAACATTAACATAAAATAAAATATATCTCCATAAACTTATATAGTTAAAATTATAACAAAAAAAATCAGTACATAGAGCTGATAATTAAAAGAATTCTGTATTATGATCACATAAAATAAGGCAGTAATAACTATTATATATGGCACACAAAACCCAAAAAGATTAAACCAACGTATCTAATACAAGTATGTATCTACAACTATCGGGCACTCTGCTTCTTATCTAAGTTTTTCTAGAAAATGTCCTACGCTTATTTCTGAATTAAAAAGTTGATTTTGGCAATAGGGATGTCTCCTGGGTTAAAACAACAAGATTCTAATTAGTCCGTCAGTTAGATCATAGAAAAATACTCGATACGTATTTTTTTATTTGTCCATACGAATAATATTGACAAAGATACAGCACATTCAAATTCAGGAGTAGGGGCTCGTGACGTCACTCTTTAGTAAAAATTTTACGAAATAATGACGTAGCGCGAACTTTCGCCGCTCTGTAACATTGTTATTTTAAGTTTTAGAAGCAAAAGAAAAAATACGTATCTACTATTTTCTGGCGTTCTAAAAGATGGACTAATTATTATTTTTTAGTCATCATCCTTATTCAGAACACATTGGTCTGTCAAGATTGAATGTAGCTTGCGCCGTTTTGGACTTTGTTTAGTTATCACGCTGTATAAGTTGGAGTCTTGGTGTAACACAGTAAGCAATTTTAAAATATTAGTTTTTTTTTGCCTATTTAATTTATAATGACACCCTTCTGCAAAGTTATTTGTAAGGCGTCGTTTACCAAAACTGCACCACACTTTTACGAAATTTGGTTGAAGCCACTGCGAAAGCATGTATTGCTGAAATTTTTCACTTCTGCCATCATCGGGGCTTTCGCCAGCTACATAAAACCAACCTTCAAAAATACGTTCCTCAGGCAATAATGGAAGCACTGCACTTAGGGCTACTTGACGTCTCAAATTTTTACTGTTTGTTAGGCCTAATTCGCGACCTTTTCTCCAAATAGCGTTATTAAAATAATAATAACAACCGTGGATAGACATAGCGGCTTCTTCGAAATCACTCGTAAAAGTTGAAGGATTCCAATCCTTGATTTGAGATTTAATGAGCCTGAAAAGTATCTCGTATGTTTCTTTTTTACGGTTTGACATTAAAGCATACAATAATGGCGTCATCGCTGTGCTTTGATTATCACTCTCTAAATCACCTGAATAACTGTTGGAACGGAGGTGAACAACTCTTAAACGTACCGTCACAAAATATATTTTTCAAAACTGACAATTTCTCTTTAGCTTCTTGTGAACAAAAAATGAGTATTCGTGTGTTACATACAGTAATCTGCTAACAAAAATGACTTAAATTTTGAGGAATTTTAACCTTTTGCTATTTTGATGGCGATACAAACTGCTTTTAATATTTGCGAACTTGGAAATATCTTTGGGAAAAGTTACCTTATCAAGCCCTTCAACCAAAATTTTCGAAATTGTTGAATGAAAGGTGGTACGCAAGGTACATCATCAGAAATTATTTTCTTCTTGCATTCGTCTATATGGATGTCTATTATGTTTTTATCGAAGTCCGGTGTACAGGATGTGTGCGTTGTTTCTTTAAAAATTTGATCATTCTGCAATTGATAAACGTGCATAATTTCCCCTGTTATCTGATTTTGCATGGAAAATTAGATGCTAAAAAGTACATACTTTTATAATTAAGGTACCACTGCACTTATTCTTCCTCCTAAGATGGCATTCCCATGCAATAGCTCCGCTTTATCGGTGTAGTTCCAGAAAAAGACATTGACATTAACATGACATATATATTAGCGATCACAAACACAGCAAGAAAGAAAAAACCTCTAGCTTATACAATTTTTTCATAACATAAAACATAACATCACGCCTGTAATCCCCGACGGGTTAGGCAGAGGTGTACCCATTAGTACACCCACATTTCGCCAGTTATGTTTTTAGTCCCATGTAATAGGGGGCGAGCCTATTGCCATCAACCGGGCACAAATCCAGACTCCGAGGCTGCTACTGAGAAATTCCTGATGAAAAACCCAATAGCACTTTGCCCGACCTGGGAATCGAACCCAAGACCTCATGCACGGCAGTCGCGCTTGCGACCACTAGACCAATGAGGCAGTCACCACTAGACCAATGAGGCAGTTTTTTGAGACAATTTTTTCATTGTATCCAAACTTTTTAATTTCGTAAACAGAGTAGATTGGTAGCATATTAATTCTAACCGTGACCACAAACGACTAGACAATGCTCATTAGCTCACAATTTGTGAAATCAGCCATGTTGTTTCCACCAAATTTCTGAAACATCAATGTCCTCGCGGTTTTCTCCGTATAAGCAGAATAAAATTAACAAATTCATACTTAAGACCCTTCACTGTAAGATACTTGCAACAATTCCGTGGGAACCCTCGTTTGTGAGCACAATCACATGTAAGCCACAATCGTCATTGTTAAAACTTAATATACAAAGATTTATTATGTGCTTCATAAGTTGTTGATGTTTTTATAATGATCTGTATGTTTTAGTTTTCATTATTAAGCTCTAATTTAAGAATAATGACGGATATTTGAATACTTTCGCAGATTTAGGAGGCTGATTAGTTTTAGTCTACTTTTAATTTGTTTACGACAAGTACAGCTTTACGCAATGTAAATCTACTTCAAATGAGAATAGTGTTCGTGGTTTTGAAAGTAAAATTATAGGTACTTTCGATCAACTCTACATATTATGTTTCTGATGTGTCGTGATAGCTCAGTGGTTAAGGCCTTTAATGCATGAGGTTAAGACGTGAGAGTTCTATACTGAGAATCAAAGTGATATTTCAATTCAAATGTTCTTAATAAGTTTATCTTGGACATCACTGATATCGGTAAAGAAAACCATCGTAAGGAAACCGGGACTGTAAAAATGCAAGTCTGAAATAGCCAATTCCTTGGAGAACACGTAGTGATCAAAGCTTGTGTCTTCTCTGTACGAGAAGAGGGACAATAATAGGCTGGTATTAATACTATTTATATATAAAACCGTCAGATTAAGAGTGTGTTGGATAGATAGAAATGGTAAAACCTTCGTTTTTATAACTGGGAATCGAACCTAAGTGTTGATCCTCATAGCAAGTTACAACCACTACACTAGTAAGTGATATACTCGTAATAAGCAACAAACACAAATGAACAAACGTTCATATTACTCGTGAGAACACTGATATAGATCATCTGTCAGAACAGCAAGGTGAATGAATCGAACCGCCTAAGAGCGGAGTTTCAGAGGCCAATAGCTACTGCCGCGGTATTAAATTATGTTAATGAAGATAATTGTTGAACATTAACAATAGAATAGGATGGTGGTAAAGAGAAAAAAAAAGCAAATAGATAGATAGAAAGACACTGTGTAAGATAACCTTGAATGTAGATTATTTTTTACAAGAAAACAACTATTACTGAACTTACAAACACTTCAATGCTGAATGTTGATACACACGCTCCACAGCTATGGCTGTATTGTAATTAACATTGGCGTGACCTAAAAACCGCAAGTGGTTATTACGAATTTGACTTTGACTACCGTGCGAGCAGACAGACAAACAGACAGCCTCCGACAACTCATACCACACACAGAAACAATCGAACAATTAAAATAACAGCAGCATCGAAATCTATAACGCTCTAAAAAGCGAATCTGTCCACATACAAGTAATTTAACAAAACTATTTGGACAATTAAACAATTGGGAGCTTACGGCACAAGTGCAGCTAAAGAGAAAAAGATTTTCCGTTTCAGATAATGAAATGACAACAATAGTGGCGCTTGCGCAATATTCGCACGGTGGCTTTGAGAGTGGGGCGATATTTTTATATAGGGGAGTCGCCGGCGCGGCGCCGCCGTACCGTCGACATGCCGACAACCTGCCTGACGAGATGATCGTCCTCATCATCATCGCGTGCATTACAACAGCAGCTGCGACCAACTCCACCAAAGATGCCACAACAGAGTCACCGACCAACTCCACCAAAGAGATCCTCAAAGCCAGTGAAACTGCTGACCCGAAAAAGGTTCAAATCGTGAAACAGATCCGACGCCTGAACGATGATGGTTCATACACCATAGGTTACGAAGCTGACGATGGCACGTTCAAGATCGAGAATAAGGATGTCCTTGGTAATGTTAAAGGCACTTTTGGCTACATAGACCAGGATGGTGAGATCAAACGTGTGACGTATACATCTTCGAGTGATAGTACACCAGTTCCCGTTACCACTAGTACGACGCCTAGTACTCCGTCTATGATAGTGAGGGTGAATAAGACAGTGTCATCGACTACCAGAAGACCTATGCCTACCGTTGTGTATCCTACAAGAGGATCGTATACCACGCGAGGGACTGTGATTCAAGCAATACCGAGGAGACGAGCCCATGCCAGTTCAACGCGAGCTCCGTATCCTGAGACCACAACAGAATCTCAGAAGCTGGACGAAACAACAACAAACATTTTAAGTTTATACAAACCGAAACTCGAAGATATGAAAACACGAACGCAGATCTTAAAACCGATGTCGGCAACTGTGAAAGATGATCTGATTACAAGACAAACGACTACGAAAATTCCCGCGACACTGAAGCCGGTGTACGAACGTGTTACTGAGAAAGATCAAGAAAGTGATGCAAACAAAGCTAATACTATCCGTCGCGAGTTAAGTGGGACCAGCTCCAACCCCCGCATGATCACCTTACAGCAATCTGTCGGAGATGATTCAACTGACGTGTATGGAAGCCATCTATCTATGGGAACTGTTCGGCCTTTATTCACGACTACGACTCCTCGCCCACGACTAGTGCCAATACATTCCTTAGTGGCTGCCAGACAGAAGATCCATCAGCAATATCAAGATGTGCCCATTCAGGAACAGGAAACCACAATCGAGGCTAGTACAGGGCGTGTTTTTGATCAAGACCATGTAGTGACTACGAATGCAGTGCCAGTAGTTCATATCCAGCCTCAAAGGGATAATGATGACCAATTGTACCAGCACCAGCAGCCTATATACCAAAGACCACCGGCAGCTGTACACTTCCGCACACGAGAATATCTGAGAGATAACCCTGGAGCAGCGGTGCCCATCGGGAACACGCGGCCCTTTATCCAATACGAATTTCAGAATAAAGTATTGGAGCCTCAGTATTTAAAAGAAACCTCCCAACACCCCCAAAGACCTCCACCGACTGCAGAAGTGACTCAACAACCTTACGAAGTGAGACCAGTGACGAGAATCATACCAATCCCTGTGGACGACAGAGGGGTGCCTCTTCAGGGTTACCAAGGACGGTTTGTGAACCCCTACCAGAGACCAGCCCTCTTCCAGCCGAGATACGACCCCGTGGAGGAGATGACATCCATCGCTGCCCCTGTGAGTACCAGAGACTTGCGCCGCTTGCTTCACATTCTGATATTAAGGCAGAACAAGTTGCAAGTGTTGATGGATCAGATGATGCCTGGACCGCCCTTGTACCGTCCGGAGAATGAATACCGCTACCAGCGATACCAAGATGACGACCGCTATGATTACCGTTACGATCAGTACAGACAGGAGTATCAAAACCAGGGTTACGAGAACCAGTATGAGAGTCAGCGGTATGTTCCCCGGAGGCGTCTGTACCCTCGGCCGTATGATACCACTGGCTCCTCCTCCAACCATATCGAGGAGATGCCGGAGTTCCTCCCACCAGAAATAAGAGAGGCTTTGTTGTTGAAGATGCTGATTCTGGCCATCAGTCCTGACTTCATGCCCACGGTCGCCCCCCCTACGGAGCTGACCACGGCCGCTCCCCCCAGGAAACAAGTGAGGAACATCCAGATCCTGGGTGAGGAGGGGTCCATGGATGACAAACGCCAGAGGCACTGAGGTAAATATTATATTTATTTAATTTTTTTGCTAGTAATAATACTCATGTAATGTAAATAGTATTTTTTTATGTGAATTTTGTAGTAATGAAACGATTTAAAATTTAATTTGCTGTTTGATTTCAAGTACATATTTCGTTCAAAACCTTTATGTAACATTATCAAAAATAGAGTCTAAATAGCAGACTAAGCAGAAGCTAACTAAGTTCAAACTACAGATTAATAGACCAAACTCTCATAAATCATCACTTAATATATAATACAACTGAAAAGTAGCAGTTGAAGAGTAGTAGTTGGTTTGTTTAAACGCGCTAAACTCCGGATTTCCTAGTCGGAATTAAATAAATATTTTGTATAAGATAGCCAGATTCATAAGGAATAGTATAAGCTATACAACATCACGCTACGACATTTGAGAGCGGAGCAGTAACCAAAAACGTAACTTAACGCAGGTGACAAAAAATGCGCGAGTTAGTATTAAAAAAATAATAACACAAACTTAATTAAATATACACAAAGAATATCAGTTTATTCATAAAAATACCGCTATTACAAAACAACGAAAACCTCCAACCATGAAACACAGTAGTTATAAAATTGTCCAACATTTATAATCGTGTGTGTAATACCTATAACATATGGCATCGCAACTTCCGCTGTACGCATTAATAAATGCTCCGTATTAGATACGCTTCCATAGCATAACTCAAAACAAAAGAAATATAATGACGTGTCAAATGGTACAAGATCAGAGAATTGCTAATCTTACTTTATTTTGGCATCGCTGAAATCAACATACCTAACAACACGGCTGTAATCCCCGAAGGGTTAGGCAGAGGTGTACCCATCAGTACACCCACATTTTGCCAGTTATGTTTAGTCCCATGTTATTACATCGCAGGACTAATGGATTTACGTGCTAGACATTCAAATTGATAAGGATATAACATCACGCTATGACCCATGTGCGCAAAGCAGTAACCAAAGACGGATAAAAGGATAGAAGTCGCGGAAGCAGCTAGTATTTGAAGTATTATTGGGTTTTTCCATCAGGAATTTCTCAGTAGCAGCCTCGGAGTCTGGATTTGACTTAAACATAACTGGCGAAATGTGGGTGTACTAATGGGTACACCTCTGCCTAACCCTTCGGAGATTACAGGCGTGATGTTATGTTACAGTAGTTCGGTGACCCGTTACAAGTATAATATATTCTAGAAGATTATTAACACATCCACATTCCAAACTACATTGCGACAATTCTTAAGCTCTGTCTACCCTCTATTGGGTAAGAGTCGCAGGCGTGAAGGTTGGCTATTGTTTGCACACTGTGCAGGCAATATTTTGGGAAAAAGCCTTGAAATACTACACACTGTGTCTCTCTAAGATTAATGAATGGTAATTAAACTTTTGTTTGGTCGTTCCCATGAATTTGTGAATGGGATATATGGTGTCAGATATCAGCAGTACCTAACTTAAAAAAAATAGTATACATAACATCACACCTGTAATCCCTGGAGGGTTAGACAGAGGTGTATCTATTAGTTCACCCACATTTCGCCAGTTATGTTTAAGTCCCATGTAATAGGGGGCGAGCCTATCAATCGGGTCAAATTCAGATGCCGAGGCTGCTACTGAGAAATTCCTGATAGACAAACCCAATAACGCTTTGTCCGAATTGAGAATCGAACCCAAGATCTCATGCTAAGCAGTCACTCTTTGTAACCACTAGACCAACTAGGCAGTCAAATAATTAAAAATATAGAACGATATTTTGAAATTAATTTACTTGGCTAACTTATAGCCTAGTTATTAGTGCTCTTATTTTACCTACATATCGAATTTAATTACTTATTGACCAAAATAAGACTAGACTACTTTTGTATAGGTCACTTTTTTACCAACTTTAAAAAAGGAGTAGGTTCTCAATTCGCTGGAATTCTTTTTTTTTAATTTATGTACCCTGATTACTCGAAGACGCCTGAACCGGTTTGGAAAATACTTCCCAGGTGGTCTCATAGAAGTATTGTGATGATCTGATCATGAACTTCGGAGATATAGAAAGGAACTTCTATTATGATCATAACAGAACTGTCGTAACATATAAAATGGTTTTCATCAGAACTAAAAACAAACGAAACTGAAAACATTACATCACTACAAATATTACATGCTTCATCGAGACCACATTTAAAAATAAACATCACTACGTTCGTAGTTAGAAAGATAATTATTATGCACAAACCAACAGCACACAGCATGAGAACTCATTAAGTAACGCACTTCCTACAGATGACTTAACTCGTGGAGATGTTATCTGAAGTAAAAGCGCGTGAAGTTAGACACTCACACTATCTTTTAAGTGTTACTATGTACAGTCAACGAAACAGATTGGTATTCAGGGTAGTCAGATATAGGTGCCGATTCTCTTGTTCACAAACTAGACTAAATTTAGAGAATTGACATCTCTTACTAACATACAGCGAAAGGAAAGGACGGTGACATTCCGTGACATTAGAGAGCTAAGTTAGAGATGTTAAATTAGTTTTGCCTTGAACTTCTCCGTATTTTAATCCACACGTTTTAGATGACAACTATAACTGTATGGATATGTCAGGTGGACTAAATTTGACAGCTCTTATTTACATTAGTATCTTTCTTATTTTATTGAACAGAAAAAGATGGAAATAGTCTAATTTTAGTTTAGTTTGTGACCAAGGGAATCGGCACCATAGTTGAAGTTTTCTTAGAAACCGATAGATGTCTTCGATTGAAACTCAATTAATGAAATGTTTATTAAATTACATTTGAAAAGATCCATCGGTTTCCAAGAAAACTTTAACTATATTTGACGAGCCTGCATAACTATCTCTCGTGTTGACTGTACATACATACAATAGCAGTTTAGCATCCCCGTCAAATTCTAGGAGGTTGACATAAAAGACATAATCATAAGATCATCACGCCTGTAATCCCCGAAGGGTTAAGCTGAGGTGCGCCCATTAGTACACCCACATTTTGCCAGTTATGTTTACAACCGGACACTTACCAGACTCCGAGGCTTCTACTGAGAAATCCCTAATAGAAAAAAACACCCAATAGCACTTTGCCCGACCTAGGAATCGAACCTAACACACTCAGCAATTGCGCTTTGCAGCCACTAGACCAACGAGGCAAAGTAAGATAATTTTTGGAAAATTCACCGGGTATATAATAAATTTGTGTGCAGGCGACGCCGGGGCAGTTCGCGTGTTTATAATATTAGAATGGACTTATTGATTCGTGTTGAAAATCACAAGCATATATTACCTCCTTGAATTCGACGAGGATGTGAAACTGCAGCCTGTATAACGTGTGTAAAAATACACTAAACAAAACTGAAAGTTACACAATGGTGCCGATTCTCTTGTTCACAAACTAAACTAAAATAAGACTATTTCCATCTTTTTCTGTCCAATAAAATAAGAAAGAGACTAATGTAAATAAGAGCTGTCAAATTTAGTCAATCTGACACATCCATACAATTAGACATCATAAAACGTATGGATTAAAAATACGGAAAAGTTCAAGGCAAAACTAATTTGACATCGCTAACTTAGTTCTTTAATGTCACGGAATATCACCGTCCTTTCCTTTCGCTGAATGTTAGTAAGAGATGTCAATTATATATATAGTCTAGTTTGTGAACAAGGGAATAGGCACCAAAAGTTTAGCATACCCGTTTTTCAGGAGGTTGACAATGACAATTAAGACATAAATAATCAATAAAATTACGACACACAAGGCCTATAGACGATTAACAAAAGGTATTTATATGGCAGAGGTGAGTGGCAAAGCAGAGAGGGGTCGCCCTAGGAAGACTTACACTGACCTTATTGGTGAGGTTCTTCAGAAAGGTCAGGTGCGCAGTACTCATAAGCGGCGTGCTTGTATGACGAGATGTATGAACGTGGATGAGACAAAAGAGTATGTAAGGATTGTAGCAGGTGGCGTTCTGTGGTTTCTGCCTACCCACCTTGGGAAAAGGCGTGAGTTTATGTGTAATATTTTATTTAAATTAATATTTTTTTGTTTGTTTGACAGTATTTCAAAATATTCAAGCTTATGAATTATTGGTATTATTTTTTTTTGATTCATTCTATATAAGTACCTAATTTTTCAATTGAATATTCAAAGAGACTCAATTTGTGGAATCTCAAAATTTGTCATAACGCACGGGCCCCTTGATGTGTCTGGGGCCCACAATAGGTCTAAGGGATGATTCTCATTAGAGCGGGCCGTGCCCGGGCTGGGGCGTGGACGAGCCGACGTGGTATTGAAGTGCGTCGAGAGGGCCCGGACGGGACACGGATAATGCACTGTGTAATATAAATTGATTCACACAAAATATATGTAACAGATCTAAAACCGTGCCCCGTCCGTGCCCCGTCCGGGCCCCGCCTCGGGCACGGCCCGCTCTAATGAGAATCATCCCTAAGGCGGCCCTGTGTATAATGGGTATAAAAATACACTTAGCGAAACTGAAAGATACACATTCTTCACACAACTGAGATATTTTTCATGTATTTTATTTACGTTTTTTTTTACGAAAACAAGTTTTAAATGTAATTGAACTTTAAATACTCCCACGACCCCTGAACTGTGACTAGTGTAAGCACAATGTTTTGCTTCCGTAAACAATGATCTTTCACGCCAAAAATAACTAATTTCCCAGCAATTATTTTTTTCTGCGCAACAGCTGTGCATGAGGTCTTGGGTTCGATTCCCAGGTCGGGCAAAGTGTTATTGGGTTTTTCCATCAGAAATTTCTCAATAGCGGCCTCGGAGTCTGGATTTGTGCCCGGCTGATGGCAATAGGCTCGCCCCCTATTACATGGGACTAAAAACATAACTGGCGAAATGTGGGTGTACTAATGGGTACACCTCTGCCTAACCCTTCGGGGATTATAGCGTGATGTTATGTGTTATTATATTTTTCCAAATGTTACTCACATACTGACTAGCTGTAGTTTAAAATCATTAACTGTAACTGCATTAAAATACAAACTGTGCATGTGGCTAAATGAACATAATTTTTACTTCTTACAAGAGTTTATGGACAAAGAAAACGTACACTATTTTAAAAACATAACTGTAAGTTTGCATACTATGTATTCCTAGAAAAACATGTAGTACCATACATACTCACACCTTTTTCCCATTGGGGTAGGCAGAAACCATAGAACGCCACCTGCTACAATCCTTACATACTCTTTTCGCCTCACGCTCATACATATCTCATAAGGAGCACCATATTTTTTATAAAAAATGTAAGCTATTTTTAAGCAAATAAATAACTAAAATGAAACCAGGTGGAGGTAATCGCGGGCCAAACCTAATGCAAAATTCACTATGCATGTCAAACGGATTTGAGGTTACTTTGTGCTCTATTACACGTTTTATCAAATCAAATCAAATCAAATCAAATGATTATTTGCTAAAAATACAATCATTGTATAAAGGTAAATTCTTAAAACCTAAAAAGTTATAGTACTCTGCCTGCATGCAAGTGTGCAAATTTTTATTTTAATTATTCTTTCGTATTTTATATAAATTTTATCTATTCTAATTTATTAAACTTAAACGGAGCTGTAACTTAAAACAATTTTTTAAGTTACAGAAATTCCTTTATACTGTACAAACAATATTCTTGGAGCCACACTACCAATATTTTTATTATCTACAATCATAAAAACAAAACGCTAAACAATCAAAAAGCCACTTAATAGCAAACACAACATTCTAAACTAATGCATAACGACTACTGTAAATTGCGCAATGTTCTTGAGAAATATGCCACACATACATACATACACACGAGACTCCCATGCGTAGAGAATGGTGGGAATAAGTCCCACGTGCCAGATGTTGTTAACTAAAAAATGACACAAAGATACATTCAATAATGTAATGTGTTTCGTCATTGTCTATGGTATTTCAATCGATGATGAAGCTGTAGGTAATACCTATTCGCTCAAGGTTGACGTCTCCTTTTTTTGGTCCTCGTGGACTTCCTCCCTCGTGGGGGTGAAGAAGGAGCATGCCGGACTCTTACTGGTTAAAACCACCGCAGTGTCCTACCTATGGCCGGGGGTGCGGAATTCGCATAAGCATTCAATGCTCAAGGTTGATGACTCCTGGCTAATTACGGACGCCGAAGAATGAGGAATACGTATAAGTAGTTCTGCCGGTTTCCTCGGATTTGTCCTAGAGGACGTCTGGGAGTCGTACTGAAGGGATTTTCAAAACTAGTCAAGTGTGTACCTACCGATTATTTGAAAGATAAGCAATAAAGATTTAATTTTTATTGTAATACGTCTTGCCTTGTTTTTATTTTTGGTGTCAAAAGGTGTTAAAGGCACTACACGTAGCTATTATAGCTATTTTATAGCTATTCTGATTACAGCTAACAGATTTCTATAAAAATCTCGCGAGCTTAAGATGCGCTGTCAATCCCTAGCGTCAAGTGAAATCAGACCATAAATCACCTTTAGCTCATTTTATCATAATTCACTGAAAAATAAATTTCGGAATAGATTGGCTTGTCTGGGGACTTACAGCTCAACTCAAGCTCACTTCAACTTTTACCGAGAGAGATTTTACTGAAAACATCGTGAGGAAACCTGGACTTACTGTTCCACTCAAACCATGACAGAGGCCTTTGAGGCGGTTTAGAAACTCTGACACTAGGGTGTGTAGGGTCGTAAGACCTTACTGCTCACACGACAAGAAGAAGAAGAAGAAGACCAAGAGAGATTATTACAGAAAATATTGTAGGGACTGTGTTATGAAGTGTTTTCCATATTTTTTTCAGTGTGGGAAATTACACGAGTGTGGAACATAAGATAGAAACACGCTTGTACGATACGACTACATACAGAAGACACTGCTAACAGAAATCTCTTTTCCTAGACAGCACGGTTCGCCGAAAACTTTGTTGATAGAAAAAATTGTTCGTAGATATCTCGGTCCATAGAAACCACTGTTGACAGAGATCTCTGTTCATAGATAGCATTTTTTGTCGTAAACTTTGTTTATATAAACCACTGTTTTCAAATACCTTGGCTCACAAAAAGTGCATTTATAATTATGCGGCTATGTTATCCACATAGCCTTCTATTTGAGAAATAATTTACAAAATCGAACCAAACTTTTAAACTTTTGTAATATGAGCATAGATTTTTCGTATATATTTCTGTTATCAACGCTTCTGGTTGAAAAGGTGAGTATATCGTATAATCAGACTGAAGACTCAAAGTCTATAGATTTACTTCAAAGGTACTTACCAAATTACATCCAGGTACAGGTCTAAAGAGCTATCACACCTGTCATGACGACTGCCAAGGGTTTGAATACCAGCACGTGCCACTGAACACTTTCCTTGTCTATTGTTTAATTATGAATGTCCACTTTTAAGCACAAAGAGTACGAAGTAACCTAAAAATTATCGCGTGCGACAAAACACTCGGTATGCCGTAAATACAGGAATTTAAAGCCATTGAGAAGCACCATTAAGGGACATGCGTCACCTCCTCAGTTGCCGTGCACAACCACGTGCACCATCCAAGATTTTAATGAGGTCAATGATTGAGCAGGTTGTTCAATCCTGGTCCACAAAATGTAATTTGAATCAATCGAAATGAAAAGAAGAAGAAAGAAATTAATTCCATACATTACGCGCCACGAAAGATGAGACTTGACACACCACACAAACTTTGTTATTTCGTAATAAATATTATAACATTGTTATGAATTTTAATACACAAATTATGGATAGCTATTTCGTACATCCATACCTGCGCAAACTCCCCATTACTGTCGTCGAAATATTCTTTATAACTGAGGGTAGATGCAAAATCTTGGGTATTATGACACTACTAATAAATTGACGTACTAATGTCAAACTGTCAAACCGCGATTCTCCCAAAGAATTTTAATTGTAATCTGTGGCGTCTATTTTCTACCAACTCAATTGACCAACTATTTATTCATTTCAGAGAAACAAAGTGTTTCTTTATAGAAGTTATGTATTGGAATGATTGATTATTGGAGTCTTACTTATACTCAATTATAATTATAAACTGTTGATACAAGTTTAGTTCAGGTTTCTCTGTGTGAGAAAAGAGCTTTGCCCAGCTGTGGGACGATGGTAGGCAAAAAAAAAAAAAAAGTAATTTTGGGTTTGTTAGAGCTAAACCCTAAACTAAATGATAGAAAATGTTAATGATGTGACTTTGTTTAAAGCAACAAAGATCCTAGCGACCTTCATTTTTAAACCCCGTTTCAAAAAGAAGGGTGTTATAGGTTTGACGTGACTGTCTGTGTATAATTATGTGTTTATCTGTGACCAAATAGACCGATTTTGATACGGTTTTTACTACGGGGTTCTATCAGCTTTCGCCATCGATCAAAACGTTTCAATCTCAAGGTGTAACAACAAACAAACATACACATTACAATATTCTCTTTTACCAAAACTAATTGATAAAAAAAAAACAAAACAAGTTTGTTTTTTTAATTAATTAATAAAATAATAGTCTACATATTTACAAAAATGACATCAATTTGAGATTTATTCTTAACCTAATAGGTTCCGAATGTAATATCGTGAAGGGCGGGCGCTCCATTCGCCGGTAATGCGTATTCCTTTAGCAGTTCATCCAGCATAGAGTATGGTCGGTTCCTCTGGGGGGGTTGAGGAACTCCTCCGAAGTTTTGGAAGGTTGGTGTTGTGCTGCCTGAGCGGAACTCTTGGATATTTGGGAGGGACCTGAAATCCTGCTGCTTGTTCTGCTGGAACTGTCTTCGTTGGGGCTGTGGCTCGGGGTTGAAGAAATTGTCCTCTGCGGGCACGGGGGCTGCTCCGGAGAAGAATGCGGGCTGGAAATTAATTACCATAATAAAATATTGGGTTTGACCCCCAAGTCGGTTTTTCTATCAGCAATTTCTTAGTAGCAGCCTTGGAGATTGGACTTGTGTCCGGTTGATGGCAATAGGCTCGCCCTCAATTACATGACACTTAAACATAACTGGCAAAATGTGGATGTACCCTTCGGGGATTTCAGGCGTAATGTTACTTTATGTAGGTATCTGCATGGATACTATCGTGACTGCCTCTTAATCTTTTCAATAGAAATGCTGTTTTGATGGCACTAAAAAAAGTATGAATTTCAGCAAACATCAATATCCAAGGTTTTTTTTTTTTTTCGTGGGTAGGTGTAAAAAGTTAACACACATATTTTGTTTTATAATTTTGATTAAAATATTATTTATTGTTATTATTCAAATATTACTATATATATTAAGTCACTATCATCCAATTAATGACTACTAATGTTGGTGAAACAATCTATGTGACATAAGCAAGAAACCACATCACCTGCCAGCTCATCACTAGTGCTACTTGTTATCACTCAATATCAATAGCATTGCTAACACTATGTCTCAACTTGATGACATCCGTACTGCCCAGAGAAGTCTTGAGGAGTGCTTCCTTAAAAAGATGGGGGAACTTGAGGCGCAGATCCAGACCGCTGGACCCTCGAAGGACACAGTTGCCAAGGTTGCCGAAGAGTTCCGAACCTTTAGGGAGCTTGTATTCGGCATGCTGGGCCTACTTCGGAAGCAGATCCAGGAGTGTTCTCGAGTGGTTGATGGCTTGGAGACACGATCACGGCGGAAAGCTTTAATTTTCACTGGGTTTGCTGAAGCGGAGAAGGAGGATTGCCATGCTCTTGTCTTGGGGATGCTGAAGAACAAGTTGGCTTTCAGCGACGTCACTGCAACCTCCATAAAAGTGTGCCACAGGCTAGGTATATCTAGCAATAGTCCCAAGAGAAGCAGACCTATTCTTGTGAGGTTTGCTAGCATTGAACTGAGGTCTGCTGTTTGGAAAGCTAAGGCTAGACTTAAGGGCTCCACAGTCACTGTTAAAGAGTTTTTAACCAGGTCTAGACAGGCTGTTTTTAGTGAGGCTCGTATGCACTTCGGGATGCCGGCTTGCTGGACTCAGGACGGGGTCATAATTATCAAGACCCCTGATGGTGTACGCCATAAAATTACTTCGTCTGAAGAGCTTAGCCCCTTGTTGACGAAGTATCCCAGGAAGTCAGCCGGCGCAGTTAGTATGCCATAAAAACTGTGTTCGAGTGAGTGCCACTTTTGTTGTCTCACTTCTCTCTATTGTTCTAGTGTTTGTGTTTCGGATATCTTGCTCTTTAGCTTACCCACTTTATAAGTTAAATTTGCACTTTTTATTCTTCATAGTTCGGCGGTAATTAGCATAAATTTTACTTTTATTGTTTGTCATTATGTTTTAGTATCAATGTATGTCATGTCTATTTCACATTTTCTTACCTATCTGTCAAATTGTCATATGTTGAAATGTCAAATGAATCGTCATCGGAAATGACAGTTAATATTTCGCTGTTCCACGTTTGTGTTTTATACTGCGTTCCGTGTCACTGTGTTTTAAGTATTGCTATTTATTGCCCTGAACATGTCTTTATGTTTTGTGTTAGCTTATAACATTTTTTTTTTTTTGTAATGTACTGGTGTGGCTGGTAGGTGGTGAACAGATATTAGTTCGTACCGGACAGCTTAATTTAGCAATATTTAGTATATATTAATTTATATTAATATTCATATTTGTTTTTTTATTTATATATATATTTTATTATATTATAATATGTTATCAAATGATGATTCCTTTTACTCTGCTATAAGTTCTGCTGATTCTTCCGCAAATGCTAGTTTTAGCTCTTTGACTGACACTCCTGGTGACTTTGTTCGACGTAACTTTACCCATCAGAAAGATCACTTTAATGTTTGTCATATCAATGCTCAAAGTATACTGAGTCATTACAGTGATCTTTTTGACACTTTTTCTGGTGCTAATGTGCATGCTGTTCTGATATCCGAGAGTTGGCTTAAACCTCATCTCCTTTCTACGACCTACCCTCTTCCTGGTTTCATTCTTGTCCGGAATGATAGGATTGATAAGGGAGGGGGTGGTGTTGCTATTTACATTCGTTGTGATTTCCCATTCAAAATTCTTGCATCTTCCCCTTCTAATTACAGCGCCTCCGCTGAGTATCTCTTTCTTGAGGTTTATGTCAAAGGTGTTAAAGCTCTCCTGGGTGTTGTCTATTGCCCTCCCACTATTGATTACTTTTCTAAACTTGAATTAGCTCTAGAATCTGTGGGGTCGGAGTATGCGCACTGCATCATCATGGGCGATTTTAATACTGACCTTACTCACCATACCCCTCGTACCCGTAAACTCCTTCACATCATTGAGTCCGTCAGTCTCCATGTCCTTCCTTTGCAGCCCACTCACTGTAATGTCGCAGGTGATGACACTTGGCTCGATCTTATCCTCACATCCTCTCCATCTCTTATTTCCTCTCATGGCCAGTTTCCTGCACCTGGTTTTTCCCGTCATGATCTCATCTATCTATCCTATTTCCTAAAACCACCTAAGCCCCTCCCTAAAGTTCTGCACATGCGTTGTTTTGCACGAATGGATGTGGATAAGCTGCGTCAGGATGCGTCGGAACTCGAGTGGAAACACCTAATAGCGGCAGCGACTGTGGATGACAAAGTGAGTGTCTTTAATCAGACTGTCCTTGCGCTTTATGACATCCACGCTCCTGTCAAGAAGGTGAAGCTTAAACGCCCGCCTGCTCCCTGGATGACGAGAGGGGTTCGTATGGCGATGAGGCGTAGAGATCGTGCCTTCCGTAAGTTTAGAAGGGATCGGCTGGATGAAAGTTGGGATCTTTATAAGGTAGCGAGGAATCGGTGTAATCAAATGATACGCAATGCTAAACGCCGCCATATTCTCGAAAATATAACTTCTTCTTCTCCTGCCGATATCTGGAAGTTCCTTGGTACTCTGGGTATCGGTAAGCAACGTCATGTGGATTTTCCAAAGACTATTGCCTTAGATGACATCAACCGTCACTTTACTACCACCTGTCATTTGGATCGCCATGTGTTGTCTCAGACGGTTGGTTTCATTACAGGCTTAGCCAGTCCTAATATTGATTTTTTCAAGTTTTCTCCAGCCACCGAGGATGAAATTAAAAAGATCGTCCTGTCCATCAAATCCAAGGCTGTGGGCTGTGATGGCATTAGTCGCCTTATGGTCACTTCAATCCTAGACTTCCTACTTCCACCCATTGCCCATATTATTAACTGTTCATTGGATTCTGGGGTATTCCCATCCCTGTGGCGTAAAGCTTATGTCCGTCCTCTTCCGAAAATTTCAAATCCCTGCCTTCCCAATCATTTCCGACCTATTTCCATTCTACCTTTTCTGTCTAAAGTGCTTGAGGCCTGCGTTCACAAGCAGTTTTCAGGGTATGTTCACCGTAACAACCTCGTCAGTTCTTTTCAGTCTGGATTCAGGCCTGGACACAGTACAACATCTGCCCTCCTTAAAGTGACTGGTGACGTTAGAGAGGCGATGGAGAATGCTAAGGTTACTGTGTTGGTCTTAATTGACTTCTCTAACGCCTTTAACGCTGTCAGTCACGATATTCTCCTTCCTATGCTCTTTCATCTTAAAGTTTCATCTGAGGCGCTGGAATGGTTCTCTTCATATCTTCGGGGGCGTCAGCAGTCGGTTCGCGTTGACGAGAGTTCATCGAGCTGGTGTGACCTTGGTGCTGGTGTTCCTCAAGGCGGCATTCTCTCTCCATTATTGTTTTCAATTTTTATTAATTTTATTACTTCTTCTCTTCAGTGTGCGTATCATTTGTATGCTGATGACCTTCAGCTGTATGCCTCATCCCAGGTTGATGACTTATCAGTGGCCATTCAGGAAATAAACCGAGATCTGGATGCCATCAGCAATTGGTCTGGTAGATTTGGGGTGTCTGTAAACCCTACAAAATGCCAGGCTATTGTTATAGGAAGCTCACGCATGATGAGCAGAGTGACGGTTTCTTCTCTTCCTCCAATTATGTTTAATAGCACTGTCATCCCCATTAGCTCTTGTGTGAAAGATCTCGGTTTGTATCTTGATTCCACGCTTAGCTGGCAAAGTCAGGTTTCCAGTGTTTGTCAAAAAGTCAACGGGACTTTGCGTTCCTTGTATCGTCTCAGGAACTTTTTGCCTGTAAAGACGAAAGCAATGCTTGTGCAGACTTTAATCTTCCCTGTAATTGACTATGGTGACGTGTGCTACTTCGACTTGAATGCGGTCTGGTTGGATAAGCTGGATAGGATGCTAAACAACTGCATTCGGTACATTTTTAATTTGAGAAAATATGATCATGTATCTAGCTTCAGGGCAGAGCTAAAGTGGCTGCCCATTCGGCAAAGAAGAAATTTGCGAGCGTTAACTACTCTTTTCTCCCTTCTCAACTCTCCCTCTTCCCCTTCTTATCTTATTTCCCATTTTCAATATCTTTGTTCTACTCACGCTAAGTGTTTACGTTCTTCTAATAATCTTCTACTCAACTGTCCTTCTCATACTTCTGATTTCATTCATTCCTCCTTTCAAATTCAGGCCATTCTTCTTTGGAATGCCCTTCCTCTTGATATCAGGACAGCCACCAGTCGATATGTTTTCAAGCGGAAGTTGCGGATTTATCTTCAGAACAATTAGCAAGAGTTTTATCATAAATATCCTTTCTATTCTTTTTATAAAATAGGTATGTATGTATTTATGAGTATGTATATTATATATATATATATATATATTATATGGTATATATGAGTTTATGTACTTGTGTACGATTAAACTTGTTTAGATTTTGTTTTCAATTATTTTAAAATTTCTTATCTGATTATTTCCTCATGTACAATTTTTTGCACCTGCTTTGTTATCTCTTCACCACCTTTGGTTGACTGGTAGAGAATGCCTAAGGCATTAAGTCCGCCTTTGTACTTTTTTGTTGCATAAAGTTTAAATAAATAAATAAATAAATAAATAAATAAGGCGCTAATGATTTTTAAACTATTTCTTGATGTACGGGATGTACTGTCCCCACAATACCTTAGGTGGTGTAGGGCTCTGCTGTGGCGCCGGCCTGTACTGCGGCGCCTGTGTCGGTGACGGTACTCCGAATTGGTGCTGCGATGGGGGCGGGCGGTACGCTTGCTGTGGGGCTGGCTGGTACTGTGGCTGAGGAGCCGGCTGGGGACGGTATTGTTGCTGGGGCCGCGGGGCTGGCCGCGGTGGGGGCGGAGCTGGTGCGGCTGGCTCGTCATTGTAGTCGTAGTCTATGGCTTGAGCCGCTGGCTGGTATTGGTTGCGGCGAGCCTGTTGAAATAAATGTTTTGAGTTAGAAACTGTGCTCATTTTTTTTTGATATCATGTTTGTTTTGCTTATTTCAAATTATTTACTGAATGTTAGTAAACTTATATTGATTTGAGATAATGTTTTAGTTATATGATATTTATTAAATAACCTGTATTGTTATAGCTATAACTGTTTGCTAAGGCATGCAAACAGTTAAGCTATAATAATACAGGTTCAGGTATTATTAGTATATGGATCATTTTAACTGTAACTTGTAGGTACCTACTTTCTGTGCAAATAAAGAACTATTCTATTTTATTCTAATGTATTATTAAAAATTAATAAATCGTTGGTATATAGGTTCTTCAGATGAGCTACTTCAAATCTTAAAAATATTTCAATGAGTTTACAACAACGTTTTTTATTTACAGCCATAAAAAACCTCTTCATACTAATCTATCTCAAGGTGTTACTTAATACAGAGTTCATTCTAAAATGGTCTCTAATATAGGCAGTAAGCAGGTCATAAGGGATGACCAATCCCAACTGCATCTGAACTGGATCAGCATTATTTAGCGCAATCATCTTGAAAAGTTACTATGACTTACCTGTTGCGGCCGCTTCTCCTGCCTCTCTCTCTCCTCTCTGGTCTCATCCACCAGCGTGGGCGGCGCCACAGTGATGCCCTCACCAGCTGGCTGGAAACCATACTTGTTTGCGCCATACTCTATTACTCGGACCTGGAATAGAGATCAATTTCCCGTAAATATTTACTTAGTGTTATTGGGTTTTTCCATCAGGAATTTCTCAGTAGCCGCCACCTATTACATGGGACTTAAACATAACTTGCGAAATGTGCGTGTAACGGGTACACCTCTGCCTAACCCTTCGGGGATTACAGGCGTGATGTTATGTTATGACGTGTTATATACGCTTTTATTTATTAAAAAAAATGAGATCTGTAAATCTATATGCATATTAATATTATATATATTCCAAAATAACTCTGTCTGTTTGTCTTTTACGCTTTCACGACTAAACCAGTGAACCGATTTGGATGAAATTTGGTACACGATAAATTTGCACCCTAAGAAAGGCTACTATTTTTTTCCGTGACTTTGTCTGCGTTCGTTGATTAACGATTTTAGGCGGATCAAGTTGAGGGGAAAAGCTTATCTACACTATCTACACTAATAGTGAAAGATTTGTATTTTTGTGTGAGGGTGTGTGTGAATGTGTGTAATGAATAAACTCAAAAACTACTGTGCAAATTTCAAACATTTTTTCACCATTAGAAAGCTACATTCACTCTGAGTGACATAAGCTATATTATTTATTTTTTAAAGTTAGGGATCCGTACGGAAATCACTCGAACGATGTCGCGGGGAGGATGCTAGTAGTTGATATAAAGTTCATAACTTCATTTTATTTCTGACTTGGACATGTTTACCTTGCCAGTATCATCCTTGTATCCATATTTGCCCTTTACTTCTCCAGCTGGAGATTTGGTCTCGATCTTGAACGATCCATCGGCGGCTTCGTACCCATACGTGTAGGATCCATCCTCATTGTGCCTGTAATGTATGATGTACAACGTTAATATATCATGAATATAGTTATTTGAAGATCATTTTTGTTTCACGGTTGTCTTAAGGCCAATTATGCCAATTGAAAATCTCTTCGCAATCTCATCTCAGCAACAATTAATGTCAAAAATGTAGATAAATTAGACTCATTCTTGAGACAGATTAGATTGCGGTAATTCCTAAAAGTTTCTAGAAATGCCTCATAAACTTTTTAACTTCACAAAATAATTAACTAACCTAATTCTTCTGGGCTATGTGCACAATAATGTGCACATGTGTATATATGTGGGCTGGGTGTACTAATGGGTACACCTCTGCCTAACCCTTCGGGGATTACAGGCGTGATGTGTTGTTGTTGTTTTATGTGCACAATAAGCTTTCATGTTTTTCAAGTCGGTTAATAAAACTATTATTTTATTCCTCAACGCAAATTTAGTAAGACCACTTTATTACGTATGGTAGACGGAATATATATTATTTTATTATATGTTCAAAATAAGATTGCTATTTACATTTTTTTTTAAATGAATTAAATTTAAGACTACGTACCATACCAACGGTGGAATTTTCATTTGTAAAAATCTTATTGAACACGCGTCTTATTTGATCGCTAGTGTGTATGATTGTGACGCAAAGTTCATAAAATTATCGTATTATGAAAAACCGATTGTGTGTTGTAGATAGAGTAAGTATTTGATCAAAGTAGTGTTTGTCTAACTGTCGTCAAAATCAACATCAAATTAGTTATTTCAATTAAAGAATAAGAAGGCACTTTTCGTATTGCGAAACATGGTCAAAAAAGAAATAAACCATTGTCATATTTGAAAATAATAATAATATCTTATAAATAATATCTTAGGACAACCAACACATCGCCATCTGATCCCAAACTAGGCAGAGCCTGTACTATGGTAACCAGACAACTGAAGAAATAAACTTATATATTTCTAAATACATACATTTATATATAAATTACACCCAGACTCAGAACAAATCATCGTGCTCATCACACAAAGATTTGTCCTGGGTGGGAATCGAACCCACGACCTCCGTCCTAGCAGTCAGGGTCACTAACTACTAGACCAACAGGCCAGTCAAATCTCCATGTTTTAACCACAAATAATGTAAAAACAAGTTAACGCAAGGTAACACAATGTAACTACGATAAATTGCAATCAAATTGTATTATGACTGTATTCACTGTACTTCAATATAATAAATAACTAGTCTTGAAACCAGTCCTTTGCGTTTAGGTATTTTAGAACTACGACTTGCCCAATTCCCTTTAGGTACGGTCGGCAACAAAAGTCATTTAACACTTCAGATTTTTCACTCCTAATCATTGAGTACAATATTTAAAGAAAATTCGAAGTGATTCATCATGTCAGACACGTCAGGTGCGCAGTACTCGTAATACATGCTTGTATGACGAGATGTATGAACGCGGACGAGGCGAAAGAAGTATGTAAGGATCGTAGCAGGTGGCGTTCTGTGGTTTCTGCCTACCCCCATGGTAAAAAGACGTGAGTTTATACATAATTATATGTATGTATGTTACATCAATTAAGATTAACGATTTATTTTAGATCTGTTTTTTATATAAATAAAGATTATTATTATTATTATTATTTTGATTTAAGCGTTTATTTTTCTCGGCCTTTTTTAGCCGGGTAGAACTGATGGCACGGGCCTAAGCCAAGTGTTCATCAGTAGGGTTGAAAGTTTCAGAAGCAGGAATAGGGCCAGCGCGGTTTTGCGTTGTAGGCGGAATGAGAGAGGAGGGTGTGTTTGTGTGGGTATGTTGCTGTGTGTTGTCTGATTCGCATTGTAGGAACTTCCTCACCAGTCTGCACGTATTTAGTATTGCTGCCTTCTGCAGCAGGTGGTAGGTGCTAGGGGGCAAGTCCAGGGAAGTTAGGGACTGGTGAAGTTGTTTCGGTATTACGCCTGTCGTGGACATTATATTATTACATTATTATTATTATTATTATTTTCATGCATTTCGGGAGAAATACTGAAAAGCAATTTATCTCATTATCTCTTATCTATTTTTGTGATAATGTAAAAGTAACAGCGTTAATCGACTTTTGTTGCTGACTGTACCTAGGTTTATTAACAAATAGTCAAGGTTGTAGGCGTTAGCCTAGACTGTGATGAAATGCACTAGAGTCTATAGATAACATAATATCAAATGAAATTCTCCAAAAGGTAACACAGAGGTAAATAGTACCCCTATATTTCGCTAGAAAAATTCCTTAACTAATACACACACACATTAAATACAAGAACACACTATCACACATAGAAAAGAAGAATGAATATGATCCTGTCCTTGATTTTGGTGAATAAAAAATTACAGCCAATAAAGATCTTATGCTGATATTTAGCTTAATAATTGCCAAATATATATGCACAAATGGTCTAAGACTGTACAGGCGTCAAACATACTTTACTCTAACATGGCTAAATAAGATGTGCTAATATAGATGTGTTTATCTATTCTCATATTTTAGCCACGCTAAAACGTTGTAGCTTTACCGATATAGGAAATTCGATAATTTCGATTATGGTGCCGATTCCCTTCTTTACAAACTAAACTAAATTTTGACCATTTCTATCTTTTTCTGTTCTATAGATAAGAAAGAGACGAAAACAAATTAGACCTGTCAATTTAAGCTAATCTGAAACATCCATGCAATTTTATTTTAGTTGACATGTCAGAACGCATTGATTAGAAACACGGAAAAGTTTAAACTCATTTGACATCTCTAACTTAGCACTAAAATATCACCGTCCTTTCCTTTCGCTGTACGTCAGAAAGAGATGTCAATTCTTTAATTTTAGCGTAGTTTGTGAACAAGGGAATTGACACTAATGTAATAATTCCAATAATGTATACAGCCCAGTGGTCAATGATTCGTGAGCTTAAGTTCAAAGGTTGAAGTAACAGATAGTACAAAATAAACAAACAATTTATACCACAGTGGCACTAGAGTCTCCTCGGTTAAAAGATTCGCTATTTTCGCGAGATGACGGTAAAACGATGATTGCTGTGGGTAAGCTGCTGTTGTAACGTTGTACATCAGTTGCATGTGAAGCCTTTAAGAAAAACTCTTAAATATAATCGGGTCTTAAATAGTATAATATTCTTCTTCTTCTTTCTTTATCAGTCAGTAAGGTCTTACGACCGTACTCACCCTAGTGTTAAGAGTTTCTAAACTGCCTCAAGGGCTTCTGACATGGTTTGAGTGGAACAGTAATAGGCTGGTGTAAGTCCAGGTTTCCTCACGATGTTTTCCTTCACCGATGTCAGTGATGTTCAAGATAAACTTTAGAAAGTACATATGAATTGAAAACGTCGAATTTGGACCCATCATGAAAGGCGGGCGCCTTAACCACTGGGCCTTCATGACATCTAGTAGTAGTATAATATTAACAACCTATTATTGACCCACTGCAGAGCAATGGCCTCTTCTTAAGCAGAGAAGGCAAGAACATAATAACCACGCATGCTCAAGATGTATAGACAAATAAAATTTCATAAATAAGGTTTCAAAATTTCTGGCTCTTATCAAAGTTACATAGGTTATTTTGACCCTTGTAAATCTTCTGTTTTTTTTTTCATTCAGATTAGAAAAACTGATGAAACCAGCAAAAATAATTTACATATTATCGAGTCAAGCAATCTTATTTATGGGTAATAATTACCCACAAATGAGATTGCTTACGATTGATTATAAACTATGAAACTACGATACAGATACTGTTTATGTTGTCATGTACTGATAAAGAAATTGCAGGATCTCCATCAGCATGGACGTCCCATCATATCTTCGAAAGCTCGTCATCTAAGACTAGTATAGTTTTGACCTTACCTATTGATCTGCTTGAGGATAGGCACGGGAGTCGAAGCCGGCGCCTTGTGCTCTGAAGCGATGTACCTCGGCGCACGCTCGTCTGCATACTGCGCGTGCGCACACGCCACTAGAGCCAGCACCGCCTGCAAAAGAGGATGTTATGTTAAGTTTAGTTTATGTGGTTTTTAAGAGAAACATGTAAGTTCAAAATGGTGTTTCGCGGGTAGAGTTCCTGGAGCAAAGATGTGACTTAGATGGCTCCTCCTACCTATTTCCACACACCATTAATTTTGTGAAAAAATACCTGGCAAAAGACTGTTTTGCAATAAAAAAGAGAGGGGAGCTGATAGAGTACGAAAAAAATCAACATCGTTGATGAAAAAAAGACTGGCAGTATTTATTATGATAATATAATGAATTCACAAAATCAAAGACAATACATTTATTCCAGCATTTAACTACATATTTATAGGCGCATGACATCACGCCTGTAATCCCCGAAAGGTTAGGCAGAGGTGTACCTATTAATACTGTTTACATACGAGCATGCGTGTCATGTATAAGTAATTTTAATAAGTATACACGGTTACTTTTAAGTCGTCCTGGAACCGAAAGCCATAAACTCGATCATCGAACTCGAAACGATTGGGACCATTTGTTTTTTAAAGTAACAATAAAAAAAATCAGCTGTTCAGTACATTTATGTTTGTTTAACTTGTCAAAGACTCAGGACGTCAGGACGACTTAAAAGTAACCGTGTATATGCAAGCTTATCAGGATTACCTATGCAAGTAATATCAAAACGGTATAACAACATATTCATACCAATTTCTTTAACTGCCAAATCGTAATTGAGTATCTAACGAAACAATTGTTACACTTGAAACAAATCAATTAAAATGTCTAACTTTACAATTACTTTGGTTTGGAAATATTTGGGCCTTGACACTTGCGTTTGTTATATTAAAGTGTAATGTGTCATGTTGGGGTAATTGTGGGCTGTGGACGAATTTAGAGGTGGAAGCGATTTACGGAAAATTTCATATTTCTTTATTCATGGACAAACAGATGAAATGACTTAAAAATATTTTGAAAATTGGTCGACACACTAGAGCTTTAAGAGATTCAAAATGCCTATGACGTACTATGCCTAATACCTATTACAATTTTAAATCCATAAGTGTAAAGAATATTTTTTAATGACAGTACGATATTTTTTCCTCAAAAAATAGGTTAGTTGATATTTTAGAAATAAAAAATATATTGAAAAATAATTTGTAGTTCAAATGTCAAGTGACAAGATTCTGATCTTTAATATGAAATTAGCTTTATCTCCATGATGGCAACGCATCTGCGAGGCCTCTGGTTTAGCATTTGCCTATAGGCGGCGGTGACCAATTAACATCAGATGGACAAGCTTGTTTGTCATCCGATGACATAAAAAAACGTTTGTGTTAGTTACACAATCTGACTTATTACTAAGCTTCGCCGTGGTCACGAGACCTTTTAGGCAAATATTGTAAGTTTTATAGACGAATAAACGCCCTAAATAGTCATCACGCGTCATATTGTACCTTGTACCACACACCAATGACGAAAGTTCACGCATAGATGGCTTAACGTGTCAAATATAACAGTCTGTCACAATGTGGCTGATCTAGACTTAGGTCCAACTGTACCAACATTAACTATTTGTACCTTACAGCCGTTGCTTCACGCAGTTGCACAATACCGCTGCGTTTCTATGATGTATTGTGGTCAATAAGTGTTAATGTTACGTGGGACTGCCGGATTGATATTGTCTTTTATTTTTTCAGTATTTTTATGCAATTATTGCTGTTGCTACCGTTGTTGTGCTGCTTGTTGTAAACGCACTTACTAAAGCCTTACTGTCCCACTGCAGGCCTCATCTCAAACAGAGAAGTAACGAGCATTGATCACCACGCTATCTCAAGGCGGATTGGCGATCTGAGACTTATTAATATAAATCCAAGTTTTCTCACGACTTTTTTATTTAACCGATGTCCAAGATAAACTTAAACAAGTTTCAAATATCTGAGTAAATAATAACAATATCGAAATAACAGTTAAAATGTTGTCTTGCCATGATTCTATACTGTAACTACTATACTATAGGATACTGTAATTAAGTAAAGTTCTTTAAAAAACGAGCCAATCTATAATATTTTAATTACGTCAACCTAATTAGTTATGGCTATTGTAACATTACTGCCTACCTGCCTAGCCTTTTCCCAACTATGTTGGGGTCGGTTTCCAGTCTAACCGGATGCAGATGAATACCAGTGTTTTACAAGGAGCGACTGCCTATCTGACCTCCACAGCCCACTGGGTAACACGATACCCCTTGGTAAGACTGGTTGTCAGAGTTTCGGGCTTCTGACGACCAGTAACGACTGTCACAGATCCATGCAAATATTACAATATTATCCAGCAATAATAATTCAATGTATATCAGAAACTTTGCTTAGAAATGAATCATTAAATATGTGTTTACAATTACATCGAAAAATCGGTGATATTTTTTTAGTTTTGACAGATGTAAACTCAAATTTTCACAATAATCACTTCGTTTTAAACTAGGTACTCGTTATATCATGTAACCGAAATATTGTTAGGTAATCTGTGGTCGTACACAAACATACTATTGCTACATTCATTGTTTTTTCTTAACCATAATAATAAAATGTCTATAAACGGTACCGACCTGATAAAACAAGTGCGCCGCGTGTGTTGCGCAAATCGATTTGTTTTCTTACAATTTAAAGTATCGAAACGAATTATTACTTTATTGTGTACCAACTTGACTGCCCTGTTGGTCTCGTTGCAAGTGTGACTGTTGAGCGTGGGGTCTTGGGTTCGATTCCCAGGTCAGGCAAAATGTGCTATGGAGTTTTTTTGTATTATACTAACTTAGTCACTTAGTCATATAAATCAAGACTTATTCCCTTATTCTACACGTAACCAGAGGACTAGTCAAAGAATTAACATTGCCATACAACTTGGCAAAGCTGCCGCATTGTATGGCAATTGGGGCACTTGCCCCATTGACAGTGATGCAAACGAGTTTATCGGTGCCGTACGAGTATCCCTCTATGTTTTTTATAATTGTACCTATACACCTTATAATTGTATTATTATTTAAAAGTTTAATGTTTTGACTGATAATAGATTTTTTAAGTTGTAACATAAAAACATTACTTATTTAATTAATTACCACGGTTTGTTAAACTTTTCACGCTGTTAAGTTGACAAAAAATCCTGAGCATTTTTAATCGCAAATTTAAAATGACAAGCACGATTCCTGAATATCGAAGAGTCGTGACAATTCATGTTCTACGTATATCGAATGAATGCATAAATGGATCCGATTTCAATAAAGCCTTTTTTATTTCCTTGTATAAATAAGGTGGACCAGAATTATCTTATAAATAATTATAATACAGCACAAAGGGGCTAGGAAAGTAGTAGTTAGAGGCCACGGTCCGTTCACTGGACACAGAACAGCAGATCCAGTATAACAAGTCTGCCACGCCCTTGGGATTACAATGAAGTATACACCATTTCAAACTTTATATCATTTGTTTATAGTTTAAATTGACTTGAATTGAAAGTCAGGACTAGTTTGCAGCTGACGCTGTTTTAATATAGTGCATAAAAAATATTGTGCGATATTGAATCGTGTTGCAAAAGCATAAGGTTGATATTCAGCTATGAGTGATTGGTTTTATTGCATACAAAGAATGCGGAAATATAATGCATGTATAATTACTTTTTGTTCTGCTGTCAAGGTTCGCTTAAGGCTATTTCAGATTAAGTTAATTTTTTCATAAAATATCTACAGTAGAAATTATTGAAATATTTTAAATTACTTCATTATAATCCCTTTCGCGCGGTAGTGGCGCATATTTATTTTTGTATATTTTATTTTTTAGATTTAAACAAACAAGCTTTTGTGTACAATTTTCTTTTTTATTTTATTTTATGTTTTTCTTTCTTTCATAATGACATAAAAGGTATATTTAAGTTACGAAACCTAAGTAAGTAAAATGGTATAATTTTGCTCAAATGTTTATCATTGTTCTAGCTTACTTAACTCACACAATAATTAGTAATTACATACTCTCTTCGTAATTGGATACCTAGAACGAAACACAATGAGTGGCGTCATCTATCTCCTCGCTTAGAAGTTAGAAATGAAAAACATCTATATTTTTATAGTAAAATTAACCTGTGTTTAAATCTGTTCTCATGTAAATGAAATGTAATGAGAAATAAATGTCTTTAACCAGAAATTGTAGTTATATTTTTGCTATATTTTTCTAGTTCAAAAAATTTCCCTATCTTTCTTGGAGAGCAAGCAGGAGTGTCACACATTCTTCAACACTAAAAGCCTTATCACTGTTGTTCTACTGCCCAACTATCTGCACTGTGATACTGCGCGGGCGCAAGCCCCCGGTAGTATGGTATGTCACAGATTGATTTACAGCTTATTGCCGCCAGTAACCTGACCATTGGCACTGCACTGATAATAATAATTCGAGGACTATGAAATGTTTTGAATTTTTTCGTGTTTTTATGAAGAAACAGTTGCTACTGGCGACCAGCCCTGGTTTTGTACGGGTACGATATAGATAGGTACTTACTATACATATAAACCTTCCTCTTGAATCACTCAATCTATGAATTTAAACCGCATTATAATCCTTTGCGTAGTTCAAAAGAACTAAACGTACAGACGGCGACTTTGTTTTATACTATGTAAAAATTTGCAAAATGTTTGTGTACTACGAGATTGCATCATTGTATCATATTACTTAATTCTTAGATTTTCAAGTTTATAATTAAAATATTATCACCATTAATCTCATAAACCTTGGAGTAACAAATAACAAGCGTTATTTAAGCTATCGTTATCTCTTATCGCTTAGCTAAGATTTCGCAATTAACTTGAATCTACTTAAAATGTACGTTACTGCTACCAGAAACTAGTCTAACTCTAGGACAACCGCATTTAATACTACCTTTGTATTGAACCACAGAGTAAAAAAGAAACGAAAATATCATAAACTACTAGAACTTAAATAACTGTCAAAACAAATCGGTAACTAATTTTTTTTTTAAATTACTGAACAGACACAATTTCCATTTTTAAATATTTAATAAAAAAGTACAGTCAACGGTTTGTACATTCTAAATTTAAAAACGTTTTCATATCACGTTTTCATATCAAAAGTTTCATCAAACGAATAATGAAGTTATCTGTTGTTCATCATAATTTCACTAATTACGTTATCAAACACACGCGAATCTTATCAAACACATCACTTTGTTTGCAACTGTTAAACAAAGGAACCGACACTTGACGTCACTTGTTCGTTATGAACTTTCACTTAATTAATTCAAAAACACTGAGTACACTGAAATAAAACAATTAGTTAAAATAATTACGTTAAAATAATGTTGAGTATCGCAATGGCGTAATTATAACAGAATTTTTAAGTAAAATTATTTTGTAAGTGAACTATATTGCGTATAAACAAAGAGATAACAACTGTAACTTATTAAAATAACTTGAATATTTGATTAACATTCAAAAACAGAACGTTATCACTGACAGATTAAATATTTTTTATTTTCTATTCTAATTGTTACCAGCCAGTATTTGAACTCACAATCAAAGAAGGCTCAATTATTCTGAAAAAGGTTGTATTTCTTTTTCCAAAAAAGGTTTTAAATAAACGAGTAACGTACCAATCGCGTGAACGGTGTCATGTCGGCAAGTCGGAGGCGCGGCGCGAGCGCACTTGTCTTTTATATCAACCACGGGGCGAAACCTTTCACTCAATTTTTATAAAACTCAACTTTAGGGGTGTTTAAATTAATATGTTTACAGTAAATTACACCACCTAAATAAATACACATAATAAAACTATTCTACACTTTTGTTATAAAGTAAAAAAAATACAACAGATTTAACATAGAAAGAAATGTTTCCATGCATACGCGCAGCTGCATCTGTATTTTTTAAAACCGATTTATATTTAAAACTAATAAAAATCACAGTAACAATTTTTAGTGTTTTATCGATAAAAAAGTACGTAACTATAGTATCATTGACCTTCCAAGTAAGTATAGGTACTTGAGAAGCTGATTTTGATACACAACCTTGGGCATTGTATTTAGTTATCACTGAGTCTCATGCCACTATTAAATTACTAACTTGAAGTCTCCAGACACCCTTTCAAAATAGACATTTATATGTTTTGTTGGAGGAGCTCGTGGCTAAGTAATAACAGTCGCACGGGTCGATCCACCAGGTTAAGCTACGCTTGCCGGAGTTGGTCCGTGGATGGGTGACCATCTTAACAGCACGAAAGCACGTTAAGCCGTTGGTCCCGGCTGTCAGACGTGGATCTTTGACAGTCGAGTCGTCACAGATGCCCGAAAGTCTGACAACCATTCTTATCAAGGGGTATCGTTTTACCCAGTTACTAGGTGTAGGTGATCAAGTAGGCAGTTGCTGCAAGTAAAATACTTGTATTTAACTGTTTTCGGTTAGATTGGAAGGCGACCCCTAACATAGTCGGGAAAGGCTAGGCAGATTAATTTATTGTTTGGTTGCAACCTACAACAGGTATACTCTGTAAAGTGGTAAAGTAACTTTGAGGTGAGCTTGTCCTAATAGACCAGCTAGGGATTGGCATCTCATATCCAACTCACTTCATCTAAAGTCATCAAGGAATATACAAGTATTATTTGCAGCAAGTATATTGTCTGTCTGCCTCGTTGGTCTAGTAGTCGCAAAGCGCGACCGCTAAGCATGACATCTTGGATTCGATTTCCAGGTTGAGCAATGTGTTATTGTGTTTTATACATAAGGAATTTCTTAATAGCAGACTAGAAGTCTGGATTTGTGCCCGGTTGATGGCAATAGGCTCGCCCTCTATTAGGTGGGTGTAATAATGGGTATACCTCTGCCGTTAGGGAAGGGTTGCCTTCGGGGATTACAGGTGTGATGTTTTGCATATTGTTCTAGTCTTTCGTTATATTGGTTAACAGGATAGTCTAAATTTTCGTTATTTTCAGTCCCTACCATAAAAATTACAGTCCTGCAATGTAACGGTTGTAAAGGTTGTTAACTTAGCCGAACCGAAACACATTTTCCGTGACAAAAAGAGTAGGTATGTGCTATTTCAGACTATAATCTATCTCTATGCCAAATTTTATCCAGATCCGTTCAGCCGTTCTGGCGTAATTGAGTAACAAACATCCACCCAAACAAACTTTCGCATTCATAATAGTAGTAATATTAATTAGTATGAATTATGACATAAGGAGTGAGATAATGGTTCACTTGTCTCTTTGATAATACTTCACACGATTACACCTGATCTACTTGCACATACACACACACACACACACACACACACATCACACATCTGTACTATTCTGTATATTATAATAAAATAAAGCTGAATAGTCTTTTTGTTTGTTTAAACGCGCAAAACTACCAGTTGAATTGAAAAAATACTTTTTGTATATTATGAGGACTGACGTGATTTTATGTCATTCCTCAAAAATCTTCCTCATAAACCTTCGCCCAACCCTTCCGGGACTATTCCCAGGAGGGTTGGGCAGAGGTGTACCCATTAGTACACTCACATTTCGCCAGTTATTTTTAAGTCCCATGTAAAAGGAGGCGACCCTATTGCCATCAATCGGGCACAAATCCAGACTCCGAGGCTGCTACTGAGAAATTCCTGATGAAAAAACCCAATAACACTACCTGACCTGGGAATCGAACTCAAGAGCTATTCATAAGGAACAGTATAGGCTATAATATAACATCATGTTACGACCTACAAGAGCGGAGCAGTAACAGAACGCGAGTGAAACCGCGGGGTACCTATAGCTAGTACTTAACTTAGTAATGGTTGTGAGGGAAGCGGGTCAAAAGTGTACAAACTGTATAAAAACATGAGCGAGGCTTGGGACTTAGCTAACTTGATGTAACGTAGTACAAAAACATGATTAATTCACTAGTTAGTTTATCTATACAGGGTGGATATAGATTTCGTATATATTGTTACGTGCCTGTGAATTGTTTCTCATTTGTTATACAGGGTTATTTTGCAACCACCATCCAAATTATCAGAAATTATTTAGCTTATCAATTAACAAAATAGAACAGTATTACATAATTTTCATCACTGTCCGCTACTAAAATAACTACGTGTGGAATACAAATACAGTTCAACAATGGGTTGTTGAACTTGACTGCACACGCGCTTGCCCCAAAATTCGGGAACGCATACAAACAGCACGTATTACGCCTGTAGATGGACCTGGCGGTTTATTTTGTGGAAATCTTCCTCAGCGAATTAAGGTGGAGTAAATGATAGCTCACTTCACCTAAATTCACCGAAAGAGTTTTTACAGAATAGCATTGCTAGACGGAAGGTACTTTAAGAAAATGCCGACAGAAATCAAAATTACTGGATGTGCTAATAAGAAAATTCTATATGATGAAAAAAGAATAAATATCTATAAATAAATAAATATCTTGGGACAACTCACACACGGCTATCTGATCCCAAGCTAAGCAGAGCTTGTGTTATGGTAACCAGACAACTGATATACATACTTATATAATTTATAAATACATACATATTATAGATAAATCACACCCAGACACAGAACTAACAATCATGCTCATCACACAAAGTTTGTCCTGGGTGGGAATCGAACCCACGACCTCCGGCTTAGCAGTCAGGGCCACTAACCACTAGACCAACAGGCCCGTCAAAAGCAAATGAAGAATATTTTCAAAATAAAATGTTTGACAAGTAATGACAAAAAATAACTTCATTCGCAGTTTGATTTTATCAAAAGAAGAGCATAATCTCTACATAGTATAAAACAAAGTCGCTTCCCACCGACTGCACGTTTAGATCATTAATTACGTTTTTAAACTACGCAACGGATTTTAATAAAGTATTCATCAATAGATAGAGTGATTCAAGAGGAAGGTTAATGTATCTACATTGAACCCGTGAGAAGCCGGGGCGGGTCGCTTTTAGACAATTACAAATAAATAAATAATGTTTTAATTCTGCAGAATATAACAAAAACCTTAAAGATTTAACTATGTACTTTATTTCTAATCCCAAAAATAAAATTTTAAATAAACAATCAGAATAACAAAAGAAAGAGAAACTAAAACTACATGGCATCAATAAATTCCTCCGCACCGCTGTCCACTAGAAAAGTGCCCAAAAGACTGGCCGCATTGCCACGTTAGATGGCAATGCTTAACCTCTGGCCAAGGTAATAACCAGCCCTAGGGTAGTTTATTTTATTTCTTAGTTATTTTCAACGAGGACTGCCTCGTTGGTCTAGTGGTTGCAAGCGCGACTGCTGTGCATGGGGTCTTGGGTTCGATTCCCAGGTCGGGCAAAGTGTTATTGGGTTTTTCCATCAGGAATTTCTCAGTAAAAGCCTCGGAGTCTGGATTTGTGCCCGGTTGATGGCAATAGGCTCGCCCCCTATTACATGGGACTAAAAACATAACTGACGAAATGTGGGTGTACAAATGGGTACACATCTGCCTAACCCTTCGGGGATTACAGGCGTGATGTTATGTTAGTTATTTTCAAATACCTACCTATGTACTAAATCTAATCGATTTAATCTAATTAAGTTAACTAGACCACTATTTCATTAAGAAAATAATGCAGCGGCAATGGACATCGATTGCACACATAAAGTGAGTTCTAGCATATCTACCAGCTAGCACGTGAACACGTGAGACATACAACCTTCGGACTAACGGAAGAAAGTCTCGCCACACCTCACATCTCAATGTCGAGGCTAGCCTGGCCAGACTGATTGCCTAGCTACCTGGAATGTAAAATTTTATTGTAGCCAAATGGAGACTGAGCCAAAGACTTCGTCTCATATGTAGGTACTTTCTTAGTTAATCTTGAAAGTCACTGACATCGGTCAAACCTAGAGTCAAGAGCAAAACCCATGTGGTATAAAAAATATATAATAAAAAGGTTTTTCGAATAAAAATACTAATAATGATTTTAAAATCTGCGAAACTTTTAATTACGTTATCATTTTGAAAATTAACCACGGATCCACCAGAGTCGAACTTACGACCCTCAGCTCAACTACCAATCATTCAACCACTGCTCCAATCGTGACGTCAAATAAGACCTAGCTATTAACATAGCGACAGACTACTAATAGATATGCGTGAGACGAAAACAAACTAAATAGGACTTTCTTAATTTTAATTTCCTTACTTAAATACTTTAATACATAAGTCGGTTGGTATATTACGTAAGGACCTACTTACAATAAAAGCACGATTAGCGCGGTCGCGTATTCGTGTCTCGGTTAAAATCTGCACGATTTAGGTTCGATGCGTCTGCGCATGTGACGTAGGGCAGTCGATTGGAGATCGATGCAATTATTTTGGTGTAGCATTTTGTGTCAGTAAATTAATTATTTTATGTGAGTGATTGGTTTGTTAACTGTGGAAATGTGGGTGTACTAATGGGCACACCTCTGCCTAACCCTTTGTGATTACAGGTGTGATGTGATGTTATGTTATGTGATTGGTTTGTGATTGTCATCCCTAAGAGTCTAATCTTTTTTATTAATATAAGCCATAAATAAATAAATTCATCATTCACATGTCGCTCTTCCTCTGGACATTTTGGCAAATGTAGTAAAAGTACAGTAGCGGTCATAAATGGAGTAGCAATCCCACAAAGCAATACATAGAATTTTTTTAAACACAAGACCTTTCGACGCCTTGTTCGAATTCTGAGGTGTTCGTAGGTACTATGTTAATACATAATCACATTACACCAGATGTAGGTAGCCTGTACCGCGTGTTCACAGCAGTTTGAACATTAGCATGCTACTGCACTTATGAGCGCTTACTGTACCTAGCAGGAGTGAGAAATGTATTCGCAAACTAAGATAAAACGAAACTAAAGCCACTGTCCTCGACTTCGCACGGATGCAATTTAGATATTAACTATACCAATAAACCTTCCTCTTGAATTACTCTATCTATTAATGAAAATCGCATTAAAATCCGTTGCGAAATTTAAAAGATCAAAGCGTGCAGACGGTGGGAATTTTTTATACTAGTTGTGCCGTGGAATTTCTTGCTCATTCTTCTCCATAGAGGCTTCCTCCGTTTAAGAACGAGAAACTAGCTTCAACTTTCTGACTAATTGACCGACTCCTTGACAATTCAAAAGTGCCTGTAAATGGTCTAATTGAAATTTTTTTTTTGACTTTGACTATGTATATGTGTATATAGTATGTTAACTCCTCAAATTACAATAGTTTACATTCATAATCGACAATAAAGAAAAATATTCCATTCATGATAACAATTACAAAGTAATTCCATAATGTGTCTGACCTTAGCTCAATATTTTCTCAACCAGCTCTAGATGATACGGACCAAATAGCACAGCGGTATAGTGTCCGCTTTCTGAGCTCAGGGTCGCAGGTTCACAAACACCAAGACGTTTTTTGTTGAACTTCCGAGAATGTCTTGTCTTCAAATTATGTGTTTTAACAACGGAAGGTCCCCTATAGGTTTTGATTCCCTAGCGAGCTTCAAAATATGCACCTTAAACGACCTTACTTCAGATTGAGTTGAATAAGATGTTTCATTTTTTTATTGCATCAAGGGGTACAATAAAAAATGGAAACATGATTACATACACACATAAACTCACGTCTTTTTCCCATGGGGGTAGGCAAAAACTACAGAACGCCACCTGCTACGATCCTTACATACTCCATTCGCCTCATCTACGATACATGACTATTTGATATTAATTTCAGCTGGATACCTCCACAAAAAAAGAAAAAAGGTCTTGACAGACAGACAGACAAACAACAATGTGATCCTATAAGAGTTCCGTTTTTGCCGACTGAGGTACCCTAAAAAAACATACCTACATATTACGTCAAATTGAGAACGTCTTCATTTTCGAAATTGGTTAATAAGTCCAAATAAATGACGAAACAATCTCTAAATTTTATTGATTGAAGTCAAAAATTATAAAGGCACATGTCACAAGCCTCAGTTATTCATATTTGACGGCCCTGAATAACCTTGTCGAACTACACTCGAGCCCTGAATACCCGATCAAGCATTTGGCACAGAATTCGTGTACAAAAAAACCCATTTGTTTAATTATTTTACCATTTGGCGCGTTGAAGACCTAATACTTTGGTGAATCTTACTATGTATTTGGTTTTATTTCAATAGTAGGTAAAAAGGTTTCAAGGGATTTAGGCTTAGGTGATCGTTAGGTATTTACTTAGAAGATCGTTGTTAAATGGTTTGGTGAATTAATGAATTTAAGGTTCTAGTGTGTTTTTTACCCGCTAAGACTGTGTAACAATTTACACAGAATTTTGATTAGCCATTTTCGTAACAGTAGCCGTTAAAAATGCCTTTTAACGGTGTCGGCGCCACACCTAACGCCAACTTACGTCCGTTGTAAAACGAAACATAGGCAAATATTTTATCTGTGTTTTTTTCCTTTTGAAAGAAGCCTGTGAAAGAAGCCTTACAACGACATTTGTCACTTTTAAATTCACTTTACTATACCAATTACTTTTGTAATCTGAAGTTAATTAAAACACATTTTCTTTGGATAAATGACGCTTTATTGGAGAAGACCATGGAAGTCCCCCGTTCCTAAACAAACGGTCTAGTAAGCTAAGGCCAAACTCTTAGCTGAGAGATAAATATGCCGCCATATTTTGACAGCTTTTCTATAGAAACTATGTCAAACTGTCATATTTATTGTCTGGATAAAATTTATCTGACAATTGAAAAATCAGCCCTAATTGAAATAATTTAACTTTTACTTTGATTTATTTGGCTAATTTCAACCAAAACGAGCCAACCCACAATCTTTCAACAATTGAATAATGTTACATTAATTAAATAAGCTTAATACCTATCTTACATTATCCAGAAAAAACAGGTCAGTATTCTAAAGTTTTATGATTATCAAAAAAATTATTAGTAATCATTTCAATTATTATTTTGAAAAATGGGAGAAATACTAACGTGATTTGGTTGGGTTTTGTAAAACTAAGACCAAATTGTATCAAATTTAATGTAGAGTAAAATTTACAAGTTCGTTATAATATTTAACCCGTTAGCCTTCTTAGGGATTATTCTCATTAGAGCGGGCCGTGCCTGGGCCGTGCCCGGGGCGGGGCCCGGACGGGGCACGGTTTTAACCTGTTACATGTATTTTGTATGAATCACTTTATATCTATTACACAGTGCATTATCCGTGTCCCGTCCGGGCCCGCTCGACGCACTTCAATACCAAAATATATGTAACAGATTAAAACCGAGCCCCGTCCGGGCCCCCCCCTGGGCACGGCCCGCTCTAATGAGAATCATCCCTTCCGTGAAAGAATAGATGAACCAGCGCAAAGAAGGCTCTCAAACTTCCTCTTCTCTTTATGTCTATAAGGAACTAAGTGAGAATATTTATCAGAATTCCAACTCATTCAAGAATGTCAAAGATACTTCGAACAATAAAATGAATAGAATCCTTGATTCCGAATTCTCACAACACATTTATTAAGTTACGTTGAATACAAAAATGCTAATTATAAATTATTTTCTAAAATTGCAGTAGACTTTATGTTCTCATATAAAATATTGACCTTCATCTGTTCTTAATTGGTATAGATACTTAATCTTATCTGAAAGGAATGCGTATGCGCCGGTACAGACATGCGTTCTTAGGGCTGACGTAGATGATAAAATTTTCGTGCTATCAAGACCGCGAAGCATTAAGTTATGAGGTGTCTATAACAATCAATTTATCTTAATTTATAAATGCGATAGTTTGGATGGATGTTTGTCACTCAATCACGCTAGAACGGCTGATTGAAACTTGATGAAATTTGGCACAGAAGTAGATTATTGTCTGGAATAGCACATGAGCTTGTTTTTATCCTGGATAAATTAAATGTTAATTTTTAAACCTAATTTGATGTATGTTTTGTCATCTTTTGCTGCATAAAACTTTCTCAATTTGTGACCGAAATGGAAGAACTCACTGGCTCCTGAAATACAGGTAGCTCTGGAGCCAGGGTCTCACATTTTTCTGAAACCTATTTAAGAAAATTATTTAATAGGTATTTAAACTTTTACGCCGCAGAAGTTAGTTTCAAGCTAGTTTTCCTTCATCTCTAATTTTTCTTCCTAGTCCCGCGTTTTTCCATATAAGTTCCGATAATAATAAAAAAAATCTGAAACTTTCGCTCAACGGCTGGGTCAAGAGTCAGATGCAAACGTTAGCGTTGACGACGTTAGCTTGCCTCAACACAATTTTTTGTATATTTTTTTATACTATATCATTGGTATTTTATTTAAAAAAAAATGTATTTACGATATGGTACAATAAAGAATGTGGAGAAAAAACTGATACCACTACCCAGGATACACGCAAAGCATTTACTCATGCAACCATCGAGACCAATGAGGTATGCTTTTACTTATGTACTTGAAATCAACCCGTAATTACATTGCAACCAATTACACAGGTATTTGAAGTTTAATACACGTACTATTCCGTGATCTCTGATAACGAGGTTAATGTCTTAGTTATAAAGAGATACAGACCATAGACAACGGTATCTAGACATTAATCATTCACGCTCGACAACCGAAAAGGCGATGTACCTTGAAGTCTTGATTTGCTTCTGCTTGATTGTGGATGTGTTTCTGCTGCACCTCGTTAAATACAGTCGTGATGATATGGCGAAATTATGATTGGCAGAGAGGTGATATTTGGTATCGCAGGTAGAACATGAATGGCTTCAAAGAGAAGCAGAGAACTCAGCAGTAGGTGAAGTCAGGCTGTGAGTCATGAGAAGGATACATTTATTGCAGCATAATAAAACCAGTCTATTACTGGCCTACTGCAGGCAAAAACCTCTTCTCATACAGAGAAGACAAAAGCATTGAACTATAAGTTTGCTGTTTATTTTATTAACATTTTATTTTCATCAGGAATTCTTCAGTAGTAGCTTTGGAGTTTGGATTAGTGCCCAATAAAATTGATGGCAATAGACTCGCCCCCTGTTATAAGGGACTTAAACATAACTGGCGAAATGTTGGAGTAGGTACTAATTGGTACACCTCTGCCTAACCCTTCGGGGATTACAGGCGTAGAATTATGTGTGACTAACATGACTAGATTGCTTTTCTATAGAGCGTACTATCAGGAAAGTATTTTTAAGGTATTAGAAATTCTATTGACATTTCAAGGGATTCTATGCCTAATTACATAGATATAGGTATGGGAGTAGGCATCGAATCCCTTGAAGTGATATTAATAAAATCAATACAAGACGCTGTCATGCATACTAAACCTGCCCACCTCGACAGTGCTGCATTCTTTACTCAAAGGTCAACAATCAGGGCGAGACTGCAACAAACTGTCTCAACCACTTCAAATTATACTAACTTAAAATAATTGTTTGAATGTGCGATACCTGTTAGGTAACTGCTCCTGAGTGTGGGGTATTGGTTTCGATTCTTAGATTAGGCGAAGTGTTATTGGTTTTTTTTTACTTTACGAGTTTCTCGGTAACAGTCCGGAGTTCTGAAATAGGTAGTGTGACACCCCTGTGCCTCGAAAAGCACGTAAAGCCGTTTATCCTTCGTCAGAGCCTGTGTCGGATTGAGTAATAAAAGATTAGAAAATTAAAAAATAACACATAATCAGCTATTATTACTAATTTAATTCAGTTTCTTTTTACAAATAAAACTATTCAACTTTTACAATGCATTATGTTTTTTAAATTTCTCAGAACGCGCATTTGCTCACGCTTTTGGGATGATTCTCAATCATCCCAAAGGCGTGAGCAAGCGCACATTTCATGCGGTTTGCAAATTATAATGAAAGTTGTTTATTATCATGAGTACAATCATAAGTTTAAGTAGATACAAATACATAGCATCACGCCTGTAATCCCGTAAGGGTTATGCAAAATAGTTAGTACTCATTAGTTAGTACACCCATATTTCGTCAGTTATGTTAAGTCCCATGTCATAGGGGGCGAGCTTGTTGCCATCGACAAGGCATAAATCTAAACTTCGATGCTGCTACTGGGAAATTCCTTATGGAAAAACCCTGCCTGGCCTGGGAATTGAACCCAAGACCTAATGTATCGATCACTAAAATTCCATTTCTTGTAATTCGCATCAGCTACTCTTTTGCCCTATAAAATAAAAGAAAACTAGCCTACCATTCCACTACTGACTCAGAACGCCCACTAGATGGCGCTGTAAATCATTTCACTTACACTTACAAGTTAAATATAAACCAGTTTAAGCACAAGTTATGAACTCAATACGCGTGTGACATAGCCAGGAAGTTAATTATGACCTTGTGATCACTTTCATACGTATGTCAGGGTTAAGTTACGTTACCACTGAGTCTAAGTTATGAAAGTTATTAAGTTACTTTTGTAAAGTGACGATTATGTATGTTGATTGTTATTTATGATAACATGTATATAATTTCTTGACATGACTTACTTTATTCTTCCTTTTATATATTTTATGGTTTTTAACGTGACAAATGATAAACTCCAATAAAGTTGGCGATAAGGCTCAAGAAGGTCGTCATTTGTTTCTCTTGTGCTTTCAAATGCATTTAAGGCCTAATTTAGTATGTATATAATAGGATTAATAGGTATAAAAAGACAATGGAGCCAAAAGTTACATGTTCTTACCATGACCGGGTACCTAAGTCAAGTCAATGTTCTAACATTTATTTACGATTAGTTTTCGTAAAAAAAATTAAATGTTGTATGGCGCTGCCATAAACTGATTTTTCACATCAAAGTTTCCTAGCATTCATTTTTACTTAGTTTACTGGATACTATGAGCAGTTGACGGCTGATGTATCTTTTCAGTTCACATCCTAAATACTGACGGTGACTTACTTAGATACGAGGGGCATACTCCATTACATATTTTTATAGATATCTATTAATTGAAATAAACTAGGTATTTACAAATAAAATGCCTAATTCAATTAATAAATAATAATATAATAGACTGCCTCGTTGGTCTAGTGGTCGCAAGCGCGACTGCTGTGCATGAGGTCTTGGGTTCGATTCCCAGGTCGGGCAAAGTGTTATTGGGTTTTTCCATCAGGAATTTCTCAGTAGCAGCCTCGGAGTCTGGATTTGTGTCCGGTTGATGGTAATAGGCTCGCCCCCTATTACATGGGACTAAAACATAACTGGCGAAATGTGGGTGTACTAATGGGTACACCTCTGCCTAACCCTTCGGGGATTACAGGCGTGTTATGTTATGTCAATTAATAAATTGTTTGTGCAATTTTTTTTATTACTCTAATATAGAAGCGGATAAGGAGACGGAAGTGACATTTTGTTTATTTTTAATCGAATAGGTGACCTAGATCAGATCCTGGATATTGAGTACTTCGTACTTAGACATTTCAAGATATATGCTGTCTGTCTATTTTTTTATTGTTCTAGCATTTTACTTTTTTTTGTGCATGTATTGAGTACTAGTTACTTCCTGCATGTTAAATTACGTCTTGCCAGTATACTATAGTCGTTTTTAGTTACTGCTGCGCTCCTTTGGGTCAGTAACGTGATGTTTAAATCCGATTGATAGTTCCAGAGGTTAGCACGTTTAAACAAACAAACAAAATGTCGGAGACTAAAATTAATAAGTTATGCTGTCTAGATTCAATGAGGAAAACGGAAGATATATACTTCGAATATTACCTAAAAATAATCTTTTAGTTCATAAAGTTGTTGTGTGTTCTTATATCCGAAAGGGCTGGCCACAGACTTTTGTTTTGTCAGAATGTAAAACCAAAGTAGGTAAGGAAACTGGAACAAGCGTTTACTTAATGTCATCTGTCATTTTTACCTATATTTTCTCAAATGCTAGATATTTTTAATTGTTCAAATTATTTTAAAAGTACCTACCTTTTTTTGAAATATGGGTAATCTGGACTTACTATCCCACTCAAACCATGTCAGTGGCCCTTGAAGCGGTTTAGAAACTGACACCAGGGTGTGTGGGGTCGTAAGACCTTACTGCCCACACGATAAAAAAGAAGATCATCAAATGACTACCCGCTCTGGGCGGAGCGGAAGGGAGTATCAGATTCTTACTGACTAAAACCCCTCCGTGTTCTTCCTAATGCTCTTCCAAACAAATCCGCAACCCTGAAAAAGTATCTACCTACTAATACTAATATATTATACCAAAGATTACAAATCAGTTTACAAATTATCATCACAACAATCCCCTCCGGGCGATTGACATTAAGAGGCTCACATTATCGAAGATGTATTCATAAACCCGGGACAACCGAGGACGTCCATGAGGACACAGATATGGTACATGACCATACGACAATGTACTACTCGTTCATATGAGGAAATGACATTTCGCAACTGTATCGCTACGGCTTAAATTATATTGGGAGCACAGAGTAGTTGTGCGACAGAGGTTTGGTTTATTAATACAAGTTTAGCGATATTACCACCGTCGTGCCATGTTTTTCCAATCGTCGTATCGACGCGATGACATCGCCGTGTTTAACGTGTGTAACGTTCTAAAAGAGTGATTAGAAATACGTGGCACGATGATAATATCGCCGCGATACTCTCGCTCGTGGAGACGGCCCCTACATTTTTTGGAGAAAAAGGAGAGCTACAAAAAAGGAGTGTTATGTGTTCAAGGTTAATGTATGTACGTATGTATGTGGGTTTCTTTATTCCACCATAACTTTTAAACGCCTAAACCGAGTTAGATGTATGGGGTATTGTTGCAATCCTTGCATCGTTCCGAGTAACATGGCTAATCAAAAATAAAAAGAAACCGTAGTGGTCACTTTAAAACGTAAATTAATACCAGACTCAATTTTTTTATTTTATGAATCTGGTCGTGTCTATGTTTATCGTCTAGAATTTGGCAAGTAGATTTAAAAAATATATAACACTATAAATAAAAAACGTCGCAAAAACAACTAAAGAGTAAACAAAGTACATATGTGCAATTTTTGCAGTCGTGTTTTTGAATTTTTTAAATTATAGTAGCTTGTTACTAGTTGAATGTCGCGGTTGCAGACGAAGTCTGGCTCATCTTAGTTTGTATTAAACTTCATCTATATCTGCATACGAACAGACAGGCAGAGTAATTTTCACATTCATAATATTTGAATAGATCTATATGTAAACATGTATTCGGTGGACAGAATGATATTTATAACTTTTTATTGTACAGATACATTATGTCAGTTGGTTTAAATTTATTTTCTTATTAAATTTGAGTCATTAATTCTTTTAACTAACCAAACAATGATATCTGGCACTGATTGACGTGTAGGAACAGGCATTAAAAGACACATGTTTTTTTTTTATGTTAGGGCAAACAATTGTTGGCTGACCAAATAGATAAATAAATGAATAAAAGTACATTATCAACCACTCTTTGATTGTTTCATAGTTTTAAAAACAAATTAATAATTAACAAACCGTCGAGTCTCTATTAGTTCACTATCACTACAATATCTCTCTCTGACGCTACACTACTCTGTGACACATGCAGGGTGTGGTCGGAATCGTTTTCATATTTTCAAGTCATTGCACGAGTTTGGAGGTCTGAGCGACCTTAGCCGTTAGCCGATTAGTTCAGTGCCTATTTATTTAATGGCTAAACCTTTTACTGAGGCCATTTTTAATGTGCCAAATGTATTTACATGCGTTTATGTGACGTTGGTTGTTTTTCCGGGCTGGGTTATTTAGTAAACAAACTTTATCACAGTCTATATATACATAACATCACGCCTGTAATCCCTGAAGGGTTAGGCAGTGGTGTACCTATCAGTATATCTATATTTCGCCAGTTATGTGTTAGTCCCATGTAACAGGGGGTGAGTCTTTTGCTATCAACCGGGCACAAATTCAGACTCCGAGACTGCTACTAAAAAAATCCTGATGGAAAAACCCTTTAACACTTGAGAGCAGACTCGTCCCACAATTAATTTGTTGTACTTCACCACCCTTGTATTTTTATCTCTCCCTACTTTATATATTTTGTTTGTATGTATGTATATATGTATTTATTTTTATATTTTACTCTCGACAATCTTCTGTATCTGTGCACCTACTATGTTTTGTCTCTGCATCACCCTAAGGTAGACTGGTAGAAAATGCCCAAGGCATTAAGTCTGCCTTTGTACAGTGTATTTTTTTTTACATGTGCATAAAGTTTAAATAAATAAACACTTTGCCCGACCTGTGAATCGAATCGAGTCGCGCTTTGCGACCACTAGATCAGCTCAGCTCAGGTTTCTTCTTTTATTATTTCTCTATTTTTAAAAAAGCGTTGCACCAGGAATTTCTCTTCTCTTGTGAATGCGTTTACAAACATATAAATTCATTACAATAGCTACTAAAACATGGAAATTGGTGAGGATTTTTCTTATTTCAGTTTATTCTTTTTCATTTACTGTAAGTATCTCTTGAAGTACATTACATAATGAATTCAGATATTAAACAATGTTTAAAATGTTTCTCATTATTTGATCAAGGTTGATGTCAGTGCTTATAGACAAACAAAAAAGTCTTGATAATAAAAATATTAATCTTATCTCAACAAATCAAGAGTTTTTTTGCTTTATTTCAAATTGTTGATAGTTCAATTTGTAATGTTTATAGGGGACAAGTTTTTTTTCTGTTTCACATAATATAAAATATAACTAAAATACCATTTTAAAATAAAACAAATTGCACTTTAAATGTCAACCAACTTCTTTTAATCGTAAAACATATAAAAAAAATGTTATCTACTTTTAAACGTCTGTTAAAATGCTAAGTTAGTAATATTACAAAACCATAAAGTATAAACTGTATCAACACCATATCACTAAGTCGTAACTTGAGTCAGCCTTGCGATTCACACTTGACATTTTGACGACATTATGCAACAAAGAAGCAGTTTGCATATGGCGATTAATCTTGCTCCAGTTTTAATTATGAATATTGTAATTCATTGTGGTAATTACTTAAGTTGTTATCTTAGAGGTTGATTTTGATGACAGAATATTTCTATTGAGTTCCAAAAGAGTAGTTTCAAGGCTAAGATCCTGAAATGCTTGACAATGAGCAATATTATGTACTACTATTATAAATGTAAAAATTTGAATGGATGGATGTTTGTTACTCAATCACACTACAATGGCTGATTGGATATAGATAAAAATTGACACGGAGATGGATTATAGTCTTTAATAGCACGCTTTATCCCGTAAAAAATGTACGGATCTCGAGGGATATGTCAAATTTGTCACAGACGAAATTGTGGGCAATTTTAAATAAGGAGGATTTTAACTCACTAATGTGTAATTATAGGCTTCTCTTTGTTTGTGCTATCTCCATGCTTATGTGTGAATCTCCGGAGTTTGGAAGCTGCTGGTGTGGCACCCCCGAGTCTTGATAAGCACGTAAAGCCATTGTCCTTGCGCCTAATCTCTCCCTGGTCGTGTTGGATTGCCGTTCTATTGTACTGTGAGAGTGACGAAAGATTAAGTGCACCTGTATTAACGCACAAACTGGTGCACTATAATATCTCCTGCGTACTTCCCTAGTCTCGGGAATATTTAATTCGTTTTACATTTCCTTTATACTTAGTTTTTGAAGGAGACCCCAAAATACAACTACCTTCTTACTTAGGTCGAGGCGAAACTTATTTCATCCATGGATCTTGTTAACTAATAACCTCCTCAGTTGTCTAGATTTGCAAAAAGAGTGCTACTTAATTAAAATGCATAAAAACAAGTAAAATGTCATTCATAAGTGTTATTGGGTTTTTCCATCAGGAATTTCTCAGTAGCAGCCTCGGAGTCTGGATTTGTGCCCGGTTGATGGCAATAGGCTCGCCCCCTATTACATGGGACTAAAAACATAACTGGCGAAATGTGGGTGTATTGTGTGTAGACCTCTGCCTAACCCTTCGGGGATTACAGGCGTGATGTTATGTTTTATGTATGTCATTCATTCCTCATACTTCCACATAAATATTTGGGCCGCATGACTAAGGCCGACTGCTCGCGAGCCGGATACAGATCCCGCCTACAGTATTTCCTCTTAATACTTGAATTACCAGTTTGTGAACGCCCTTATAATTATTGTCATATTTCCCAAAACAAGGCGCCTGTTTGTAAAGTTCATTAAATAAATAACAGTGGATATAAAGCCATAAGGATGAATTTTGATTGTGACCTGCCAAACAGCCGTCTTCCTGTCTTGGAAAAAAAATATATTTATAAAGAAACTTCCTCAAATAAGCAGCAGACGACTTTAGTACTTAATACTTAACAGACATTGTAATAATATTGACTGCCTCGTTGGTCTAGTAGTCGCGAAGCGTAACTGCTGAGCATGAGAATTTGGCAGCCTCGGAGTCTGGGTTTGTGCCCAGTTGACCACAATAGGCTCGCCCCCTATTACATGGGTTATTAATGGCACACGTTGGCCTAACCCTTCGCGGATTACAGGCGTAATATTGCGTTTATTAAATTAATGTTTCAGCCTTCGTAAAATTTCTAAACCTAAATATTTTTCTAGAACTTTTAACAATGTTTGTTTCTATTTCTTTTGCTAAATATTGCAACAGTTAAATTCGTAATGATTACGTCAGTAGGAAACTAACGTCACGTGCAACTAAAATTAGGACACTGTAATATTTAGAAGCGATTGCATCTTCATACGAATACTTTTTAATTCATCGGTTCCTAAGAAATCTTCAACTATAATGATGACACTGCATATCTATCTCTTTTGTGTACTGTACAATGTATTGCATGCGTTACATTGCGCGCTGCCATAAACATCTGTGGCATCGTAGCTCCCGAACTGATGAACCAATTTTGATTTTGTTTTAAAGGTGAATTATTCGGAAGTGTTCTTAGCTATGTGTAAGATGGCCGCCGCAACAAAATAGCGGATTACATATTTTTTCCCAACTCCCTCAATATGGGTATCAAATGAAAGGGCTCGACTAGCAAAATACTAAACACTATTATAAATTATAAATCCAAGATGGCCGCCACCACAAAATAGCGAATGTAATATAGTGTCAAGGTTTTCTTTAATTTAAAAACTTTGTACATCTAGTACATCAATCATGACAGGAAGAAGAAAATTCAGGTTCCGTCTGTGACATACACAATGTATGGTATCATACATCTTTTGCAATAGCAATCACCCATTTCCTATTTCAACAAATGCATGACAAACACTTTGAACTGTAACTAGTGCACTTTCTCTGCCACAATAAAAGGAAACACACAATATATTACATAACGCTTTATTTTAATCATATATTTACAATCGTTACACGTATTATTTCGCACGAACGGCCATTTTGTAACGCGTGCGCGTAATCAATCGATCGCTTATTGAATTTTTATTTCATTGTTACGTACCTACTATTATTTTTTATTATATTATATTAGGATAAATTGGCAACACATTAACTGAATATTAAAATGATAACGGCAATTACAATATTCCTACTTATTTATGGAATTTTAATTTCAAACTTGATTACATCTTGCATAATAAAAAAAAAAGTTTTTATACTTTTTTTCACTTATTTTTACAAAAAAAAACATTACCATTTAAATGCTAAATTCTTAATAATACCTTTCTTAATACAAAAGCAAATATTTCTGAAGTGGATTGCTAAGATTTTAATATAAGGCAATATACTTCACTTGTACAAGTACTCACTAAATACGATTAGTAATAACTAACAAAAACATTTTATATTAATACTAAACTAAAATAGTGTTAAGTGTTACTCCATTTATTTATAGCATTAGAAAAAATAATCGAAATTACTGCATTTTGGTGATATTATTTTTTTATAAATAGTCAATCGTCTGTATTTCTTAATATTTATATTAAAATAACAAAGCTTTAAATACGCTAACAGTAACAAAATCATTGTAACGTTATTTTCTTAATGCTATATTGAAAGGAGTATACCTAGTCGACTATGAGAGCAATACAATAAGATATATAGGTTTAACTATTGCTTGTGTATTTAGTGAATCAAAGTGCAAATGGCTCGACGTCCGGCTAGTTCCATCAGCCGAGACTAAGTCTGCAGTTAGGCTGCCATAAAAAATTGCCTGCAGCTCCATAGATTGGCTGCTGAAGACTGGCTGAAACGACCTGGCTGTTAAGTACGTTATTTGTCTTAAAACCTCGTTCACATGTCTCCAGAATTTAGTTGGGAAAACAATCGTCACTAATTACTAAATTAGTTATTTAGACAGTTCGAGATGTAGAATAAGAGATACATGTATGATTTTATATTTTTCTTCCTTTTTTTGGATATTATTTTATTATTTGTATATTATACTTTGTAAAGAATTGCCAAATAACAGACAGTGGAGATATTGTGGTTTTTTTTTTTGACAATTTAGCTAATGTGTTGCCAAAGTATATAGATAAAAAAATACTTAAAGTATATGTACAACGAACAATATTTGTGGTAGATAATTATAAACATATTGAAAACCTTAAGTGGTTAGAAATATCATTATTTACAAATTGATATATTTAAATAATAATTGTTTTCTACATAATTATGTTGAATATAAAATGTGATTGCAGTAAATAATGTTATAAAATAAACAGAATGTACATAAATTACATATAAAATTATATTTAGGTGTAGGAAAAAGATATAGAATTATCTGATATTTATATAAAATAATTAGGTACATAAATAAATAAAATAATATATGTACATATTTAAGTTAGTATTCAAGTGCAATTTTCCTAAGAACAACAATCCTTTTTCGTCCTTAAAATATCAAAGAAAAACTATTTTTAACCGACTTCAAAAAGGAGACGTTTCTCAAATAAAAATACCAATAATTACCAAGAAGCGGCATGAAATAATCACATGTGTGCACACATTATTTTTATATACATAGATACAGATTATACACATATATTATAAATTTAATAATTGGTATGATACTTAAAAAGAATTATATAATATAAATAATTTAATTAATATCGTAAGTCACAATATAATTAAAGCTCCTTTCTTCAAAATTTCACAAAACATACCAAAATAATTGACTAGTACTAAAAATATACAAAAATCGTTTAAGGAAGGTGTCGTTCGTCACTTTAGGAGATACCCTTTAAATATTAATTATTTTGTACAAAATATTAAATAAATGTTGGTATACACGATTCATATTTCCAATTTAATGGTTAAAGAAGATAATTCTCAACCAATTCTACAACTGCATGTACTGGACTAACGGTCTGGAAAAATAGGCTGAAAATAACACCGCAATGTATTTTTTTTTTTTTGGGACAAGCCCGCCACACTGTTCCCACCCACTGCAATTCCTGAAAGCCAGAATCAACAGTGGAGGCCACCAGAAAAGCGTCAAGGCAATGAAGCTCGACGAGTCCCAGAGAAACGATTAACTGTCTTGGGTCCCGCAAAGAAATTGCAATGTATAGCAAAAAAAAAATGCATACATACATAATGGAAGACACATTATAATGAAAACTTATCATAGATTCTGTTAGTGATTTTAGAAGCCCAGATGAAAAATTCTATTAAAAACAGAAATCAGCTGTTCAATACAACAGTGCAACACATGGAAGATGAAAACGTCTTAAACAGCATTTTTTTTATAATCAGCTCACCTAAATTGACACCTCCTGGGAATCTAGAATCATCTATCTATATAAATCCATGGTTAAAGTTGTTGTTACGATGTCCCATCCACCTTACATAATGGCAGGCATTACAATTTTTTTTTAATATTTTTCCAGTAGTCTTTCAACTACATCATATTTTATACCACAATAAGAATCGTCTACCCCACCACTTATCTAACAACTAGCACACCCTTAAATATTAATAACAACAGACCATACATCATCACTGATTAACCAGTGAAGTTTATGGAATAAGACCCAGAGCTGGGGTCAAAGTTCTGGGCAGGGTGGCCAAAGAATGGGTTGTAATCCTGGTTCTGGCCCTGATAATTCTGTTGCTGCTGTTGTTGGTACTGAGGCTGGAAACTCTGGCTCTGGAAATTCTGATAAGGCTGAGGAGTATACGCCTGGTACGAGAACTGGGGCTGCTGGTGGTACACCTGGCTTTGAGGACGGAACTCCTGATTTTGTGACTGAAATTGGTTCTGGGACGGGAATTGCTGAGGACCTTGGTTGAAGAGGCTGGTCTGCTGGGAGTATAGAGGAGCTGCCCTGTATTGGCTCTGCTGTTGGTATTGAGGAATTGGGGCGGCAGTGGGGAGGGGAGCTGGTGCAGCTTGCTGGTACTGCCTCGCTGGCGCCGGTTGAGCTGGCTGATGGTACTGCCGGATCGAGGCTGGTCTCGGCTGAGCTCTGCTGTTATACTTTGGGTCCTCGTAGATGCTGGGATCCTCGCGGTACTGGCCATCATCTTCTTGGCCGTCAGTAAGGGCGTTTGATGAGTGCTGGTTGTTCAGGGTCGGTGGGGGCACCATGATGCCGGGACCTGGAAAACGAAGGATTTTGTTAAGATGATGACTATGATGGATGATGTCCCTTTTTGTGAAAACGTTGGTGAGTGGATAAAGAATCATATCTTTGAAATTATCTACCTAACTGCTATTTTACAAATTGTATCTCAATATGATAGCTTGGTATTGATCACTATGACATGTAAGCTGCATTCATATCTAATAACTATTTGATTAATTATAAGCTAGGCATTTAATTTAATGCCTATGTAGTTAACCGAAACAAAATACGCACATATAGAAGCAACAAGAATAATGTAACCAGAATTTTGCAAATACTAGATTGAAAAGAATTTCCGTGGAGTTTCTTGTTCATTCTTCTCCATGCAGACTTACAAAATACGTTTTGGAACGAGCAACTAGCTTCAACTTTCTGACAACCTGACCGACTCCATAACAATTCAAAAGTGCCTATAAGTAAGTTGGTTTAATGAAAACAAATACTGTGACTTTGACATTGAAAACCAGGTAAGCAGGTCTGAATTTCATTAATTTTAAAGTCATTTACGGGCTACTAATTATAATGATGATTGAGTTAAAGAGAGCTTAACAAATTAAAACTGAAACAAGTTTAATTAAATTAACTTTAGTCTATTGCAATCTTAAATTACTATAACTTAGCAAGTATTAGGTAACCTAATCTTCTAGTTAGCGAGAATTATGTAGTTATATGAGTTATCAGCGCGTGAAGGTTGCTGCCAGAGTTAGCAGGGTAAGGAGTTGCGAGACGTATGTGAGCTCGTTATCTAGTCCAAGAGCTAGTCGTTCCATTTCGGTAAAGATGCGTTAGTTGTTTTAATTTTCGAAAATGATATTGCGATATTTGAAAACGGTTACCGCAATTAATTATGAACTCTCGCAAAACTGTCTTAACTTAGTCAGAGAATGAACTTTCGCCTTTATACGAGGGGTGTAACAAGACAAATTAGGTATAAACCCGCTAACCACGTACATACTGCCCTCCAAACTATGTAACTTTGAGCACGAATGTATCCAGACAAACACGATTTTTTTGTTGTGAAATTTTGTTAAAGAATATTTATACAAAATTTGGAGTAGATTGAACTAAGGAATCAAGTTGTCCCATACAAACTATACTATACCCCTTTGTCACTCGTTTTTCCATCTTTAGTACCGTTCTTTTCTTATGCCTACGTGATACAAAGAAAGCACCCTTTAAGTTTCAGGTCTCTACGATCAGCGGTTTAGTTTTTTTTTTTGTTTTGTTTAGCTGTGCGTTAATCCGTCAGTCATTCAGGACAAAGCATTTTATATCTATATATAGATGAATTGGCATATTTAATGTATTCATGAACCTTCAGATATTGTCAATAGTATTAGTGTTTATCATGCAACATACATAACGATGAAATTGACTGTTGGATTTGTTCGTATGTGTCGGTCACACCTCAGTACCAACTGTCATTGTTTATCATGTACATCAGAAGTTTTATGCTATTTCACTGCATGAGTCGTTACATTTAAAGTCCGACTCATGGTCCAAAAAAACAGGATTATGTGTGTATTGAAGCAGGACATGATTTTACAGTTCACCAGTGTTAAATAATTCTCATTTGCCGGCTGATTCTGTAATCATTTTCCTTGGTGTATTTAGGTGAAGAGAGTTTCAGGTGAGCTCTCAGCTAGAGATTGATAGTTCTTCTCAAGCTATTATCCCAATGATGCTGGGATATAATTGAGAGCTCACCTCAAGCCTATTTTATTTAAATATACTTAAGAAAAAAAAAAGGCGTGAGTTTTTGTATGTATGTTACTCATGAAGATTTTTATGGAATAGAACTACAAGGGGCAATTTTATTAACTTTAAGCAACAATCATACTCTAATATCAGTCTCAAACTGTCAAAAATGTCCAATTCACCTATCTACCTTAACATTGATTGTGGCTGAGATGAGATTGGGATTAGATTGGCCTTCAGATTACCTACATAATTAACTGTTTTTAACTGAAAAACCAAGTTTCTAAGTTAATCTTGGACATCACTGACTTCCGTGAAGGAAAGAATTGTCAGGGGACCTTGGAATTATATTTTGTTCAAGACTGAAATTGCCTATCCATCTTTAGCAAGTGTGGTGATAAATGCTTATGCTTTCTCTGAAAGAGAAGATGCTTTTGCCCTGCAATAGATTTCACGAGTTTGCAAAGAAGCAGATGGGAAAGAAAAGGTTTCCTTATAACAAAAATCCTGGCTATATGAAGAATAATTTCTATCTAATAACGACTCAATAGCCATTACTCCACAAAGATCTATAAATGACAAATGATCGACTAATAACATACCATAGTCGGACCACCATAACATTACACCACGATGTGTCGATTGCCCCACAAAGTGAATTAGAGAGCGCTGATGTAACCGCTCCAGTTGTGCTCAGACAATTTCATGGCACGAATACAGTGGCTAATTGTCGAGGGAAATGATAATTGAAGAGCAATTTCTATTCCGATTTCGTATTGGGAACCAATCTGTTTGTCCACGGCACGATATTTCCAAGGTGTAATTGAATTAACTGCAAATCCGAGTTGTACTCATCATTTTGAACAAATTTTATTATAGACTATCTCAGAAATTGTGAAAATTAAATTGGCAAATCAAAATGTATGGATGATTTTGTCAAGTCATGTGAACATAATATAAGTCCCAGCCAGAGCCAGTTTATTATTGTACTGATGCATCGCAAAAGCCTCTTCTCGTAAAAAGAACACGCAAGTATTGATGACCACGCTTGCTCATGGCGGATTGGCGATTTCAGACTTCCATTAATTGTAAGTCCAGGTTTCCTAACGATGTTTTCCTTCACAGATGTCAGTGATGTCCAAGATAAACTTAGTAAGTACAAATAGTATGAATGTACGGATCAGCTGTTTTTACGATTTTCGAGACCTTTATTCAGGTTTTCATTTAATTAAATTGAACCTTATAGCTATACATTGAGTATTACGATTTTACACCCCAATTTGTTAGTTATATAATGTAATCCACACATTCTTAGCTCCGAAATGTTATATACAACCTCAGTAACCTCAGTAATTAAATTTACCTAATATAATAATGACAAATTAATTATTTTTGAAAGATTATGTGTATGCATAATTTATTGTTTTTATATTTTATTTTCTCATTGTTATATTTATTTATTGTATATTTTGTTAAAATTTTGTTAAAATGTATTAATTAAATATTAAAAGTAATGTAATGTAATGTAATTTAAACTTTAAAATTTAATTTCAAAATAATAATAATATTTGTAAATCTTATTTATTATTTTATAAAATGCTATGGGTGAAATGTTTGTAAAAACGTGTTATGCCTGAAATAAAATGATTTTATTTATTTATTTATTTATATGTACTCCTCAGAAAAGCTACAAAAGCCATAGGAAGATCAAAAATGGCACATCATCTGTTTTGTGTTCCTTAATTAAATAAATAAAATATAATAAACATCAGTCATCCGATGCAAAGACGATTATTGAATGAAGACCTACCTCAAATTCATATCACGTAAAAACAGAACAGCTAAAACAACAACCACCCTACCTTCTGGCTCGAATCCTCTTTGGCTGCTGGCACCATATGAGATCTCCCTGTTTTTTCCATTCTCGTCAACATATCCATACTTCCCAGCTACATCTCCGTTCGGATACTTCGTCTCAATCTTGAAGGATCCATCAGCAGCTTCGTAGCCGTAACTGTAGGATCCATCATCGTTCTGTCTGTTGATCTGCTTGAGGATTGGGACTGGGGTCGTGGTGGGTCCGTTGGGGCCCTGGCAGTGGACTGCCAGCCACGCCGCGCACAGTATCAGAGTCTGGAAAGAGAGAGAAGAGATGTGAAATTGGATGTTTTTTTTTTGGCGTGCCACAGGTTTGTGTTTTGGGACCTATGATGTCAAAACACAAAATACGAAATTCAGTAGTTTTATTTAAACACGTTAATAGTTTCATGAGTTATAAGTTAGTACATACTTAATATTTTTAAAGAATATCGAGTGGACACTCGACTGTAAATTATACTTAATTAGATGCAAATTAATTTTATTTATACTTAAATGTAATGATGAAAAAGTTCTATTACGGTATAATGAAATACTATCCTAGCCCTACCGACCTAAATGTATTTTTAGCAGAAGAATATTCCCAGACTTATTAGCTGAGGTAAAATCTCAGCAGGTTTTTTTTTTTAAATTTTAGCTGATTTCGGAAGTAAAATAAAACAAGTTAAAACAAACTTTTTGCCACCTTCTCCACGAACCGTAATAATTGTAACTCATTTAAATTTACGCAACGTTACAAAAAACTAACAGCGTTAAGTTATTTCGACCAGTTAAAAAAATAAGCGCCCTTGATCTTGTAGGAGCGTTGTCGTTGCGTAATCGCAGCACGCTCGTTACGGTGTAATTAGAGGTTTTGTACAAAGTCATTATTATTGTATATTTGTGTTTGTTGCTTCATGGTGTAAGTGAAAAGGGAGTGCTTGTTAATTAAAATATTATTGCTGTTTTTGTACGTAACACCAGAGCATACAATAATGTATTGCATAGTTTTTCAGCGCTTTCATTTAGTGCTTTAAATAGCGCTTTTAAAAAAATAATTTTCTGAAGCTACCCGTAAAAGGACTTGTAATTAATATAAGTCTGGAATCGCCAATCCGCCTTGTGTAAGCGTGGTGATCAATGCTCATGCCTTCTCTGTATGAGAAGAGGCATTTGCCCTGCAGTGATACAGTAATAGACTGATATTATTATTATTACCCGTAAATGTGTTCAAAACAGGCATTATTTAATTTCCTCTAAGTAGGTCTCCGACATACCTACTTTGAGCCGTCTTCCGAGCGAGGACAGTGATGACAAGATGGCAGACACGAATCTATACTAATATTATAAAGCTGCAGTGTTTGTTTGAACGCGCTAATCTCTGGAACTACTGGTCCGATTTGAATGATTCTTTCAGTGTTGGATAGATTAGTTATCGAAAAAGGCTATAGGCTATATACCATCATGCTACGACCTACGGGAGCGGAGCAGTAACCAAAGACGCGGGTGTAACCGCGGCGGACAGCTAGTTAGAAATATAATTGTAGTTCCATCTAAAGGGAGAATAGTTTCGTCTCGCCAATTTGAATGTGCATCAAAGCAAAGTATATCTCTTCAACTAAAATATCTTCAAACAAACCATGCGACGACATTAAATGTTTTTTAAGAAAAAAAAACAACATTGGTTGATGGCAATGGGCTCGCCCCCTATTACATGGGACTAAAAACATAACTGGCGACATGTGGGTGTACTAATGGGTACACCTCTGCCTAAACCCTTCGCGGATTACGGGCGTGATGCTATGATGTTATGTAAGAAAAAAAATCTCAATCAATTTAATACCAAGTTACTACCTATACATTTTTTCCAGTGAAATCTTGTTAAAGTAATGACACAAGAAACTTAGTTCACTCGTTAACGCCCACAAAATAGTACATGTAATGGACAGTGGGACAACTACGAACAATCATCCGAAACGAGGCATTCAATTCGCCGCAACAGACTTGCTTCGCATGACGCGTGCACATGCGCCTACTCGAGAGCTCCGTAATGCTGTTAAGTTAGTCGGAAGCTGTGGCATTTTGTGAAGTATTTGTCGGTTGAGTCATCTAAACAATGGTTGCTAAGCAAAATTTTGAGCGAAGTGTTATTGGGTGCTTTATTACACAATTTTCGGTTAATGTTTGGTTGATAGTTGCATTAAAAATACAATTGGCTCCCATTAGTATCTAGGTACTTGAAAACAAAACATAGGTAAGTATCCTTACTTTCTTCCTAACACTCCGAAAAAGGAATGCCTGATATTATATGATTTCTATTATAGTGACGATTAAGAATTAATTACCACAAAAAAGAGTTGAGCTACTGTTTAGCATTTCTATACTGTGTCGGGAGAGAATGTCCTAACTTAGTAACTTAGCCTTGTGGTCAACGCGGACATACGATACTTTGTTTATATATATTATTTATACATATATTAACGTTATAAAATTAATAATGTTCGTGGTGACTGGCAATTGGGTTCGATCGATTTATGATTGAAAACTTTATTGGAAATGTTAACGCACATTTGGTTTTTACCTATGATTTGGATTAGATAGCCTTTGAGTGTAGATATAGAATTTATTTTCCATTAGCATGGCATGGAGGTATCATACTTAACTGAGTAGCTTGCCATTAAACGTGGCCATGCTGCTAGCCTTATGGCCAGCAGTGTAGAGAAGTTCTATGACGCCTAAATCTCTTCTGAGTTATTTTTTATGAATGTTATTTAGTTTTTTAAAGTTAGTTGTTTTAGCTGTTTTTTGGTTGTATATAGTTGCTAAGTTCAATTAAGCTTGTCGGTACCCACAGACATGCTTAATTGAACTTTGATTGAAATTAAAGAAAACATAACATAACATAACATCACGCCTGTAATCCCCGAAGGGTTAGGCAGAGGTGTACCCATTAGTACACCCACATTTCGCCAGTTATGTTTAAAAAAAAAAAAAAAGAAAAAAAAAAAAGAAAAAAAATTGAATTGATTGATTAATTTAATTGTGTAAATTAAAGAAAAATAAGGAAATTATTGTTTATTTGATCGCTTTGTAAATAGTTGTTAGTTATTTGACGGGCCTGTTGGTTTAGTGGTTAGTGGCCCTGACTGCTAAGCCGGAGGTCGTGGGTTCGATTCCCACCCAGGACAAACTTTGTGTGATGAGCATGATTGTTGGTTCTGTGTCTGGGTGTGATTTATCTATAATATGTATGTATTTATAAATTATATAAGTATGTATATCAGTTGTCTGGTGACCATAACACAAGCTCTGCTTAGCTTGGGATCAGATAGCCGTGTGTGAGTTGGTCCCAAGATATTTATTTATAAGATATTTATTTATTTTATTTATTAGATATTTCTACACTTCAAGGGAGACACCCTTGAAGTGTAGAAATATCTAATAAGGCTATTAGGCTACGTAAATAGAGGGATTTGGTCCTTATCAACCTCTTATTTATCTATCTTATTCTCTTGGCTTTAAAGGTGAGTTTTGCATCAATTGTAGTAGAACTATAGGGTTCCATACATCTGGTAAATAAAATAGTGTTACATTGATCTTTCTGAAATCGTCAATCCGCCTTGATCAATGCTTATCATGCTTTTCCGTATAAGAAGAGGCCTTTGCCCTGCAGTGAGGCTAGGCTGTTAATATTGATATTAGACTTTGCTTTTAGTGACAGCAAGAACGAAAGAAAACCTTGAGATCCTAAGCTCGATTACCCGTCCGGTTCCAAATGCAACAAAAAAATCGATTAGCGTCTGAAAATAAATGGAAAAAGCTTTGTCCACAATATGAGTTTTAATAGACCACTGATTTAATTACCTACACATATTATCTGTCATTCTAAGAACGCAGAGATAAAAAAATGTAGGCGCCTAAGGTCTTTTTTGATTACTGTGATGACATAGCATAAATCATATCTTTGTAAAACTTGTATCTTATACCTACAGATTGACTTGTAATTCGACATGTTCTTTCCAGGAGGAGATCCTGATACAATAAGCGCCACAAAAGATGAGACTTTTTAAAAAAAAACATGAAATGAGTCCTTCCGCCCTGGGTGGGGCGGAAGGGACGTCGGACTATTACTGACTAAAAATCCACCCTGTTCCTTCTGTTGCCCTTTACGTATAAAAGATGAGACTTGACATACCACACAAACTTTATTATTTCGTATTAATATTATTATACCTATTATTTAGAATTTTAATCTAATGTCATCGAAAAATCTCTGAATAGATAGAAAAATAATGGAAAACTATTTTGTACATCCATACCTGCGCAAGCTCTCCATTACTGCCGTTTGTCAAGTCTCATTTTTCGTGGCGCGTGGCCCCATTGCATTAATTTAACACTCCATAATATTTTGTTTTGTTTTGACAGTCTTTTTTTCGACTTCCAGGTCGAGCTAAGTATTATTGGGTTTTTTCAGTAGCAGCCTCGGAGTCTGGATTTGTGCCCAGTTGATGGCAATAGGCTGGCCCCTATTACATGGGACTTGAGTGTGCTAATGAGTACACCTCTGCCTTCCCCTTCGGGGATTACAGGCGTGATGTGAGAGTGTTATGTAAGATCCGTAATTTCTGGTCGAGATACGTCATCAGTTTCCACACACATTTCACGTAGGTAATCAATCGATAAATATGCCAAGAGCCCATTATGATGAAATGTGGTCACCGCCCCCTATAGGCAACATGTCATTCATTACATACACATAATTACACAGTATAATGAAATAAGGTCTTATATGAGTATCAGTTCTGCCATCTCACATCATAATTTCTCCCATCTTTCGAACAAAGGGTGAAGCAAAGCGTAATTTTCTGAGTCGTGAGTCGCAGAATTTCGGTCGCAGAAATTTTGCTGCATTGGATTTCTTACAAAAGTTCTATTTGGTTCACACGGTCACGAAAAATTAGTTGTCTGCCGACTCACATGCATTATGCGGACTGAATTCAGATTGCGGGGGGAGGGGGCCGACGCACGATAGTAACAGAATAAAATGGCATCCCAATAGAATTAGAATTCCAGGCAGAATTTCTGCGACCGAAATTCTGCGACTTACGACTCATAAAATTACGCTCGTTTGGCCTCACCCTTAGATTAACCATTTTGATTATTGAATGAAGATTATATTTAAATTTATTCTTAACGAAAATTGAACAATTATTGCTGTATAGTACATACATACATAACATCACGCCTGTAATACCTGAAAAGTAAGGCAGTGGTGTACTTATTGCCACACGCACATTTCGCCAGTTCAGTTTAATTCCCAGGTAGGTAGGTAATAGGGGGCGAGCCTATTGCCGTCAACTGGGCACAAATCCAGACTCCGAGGTTGCTGCTGAGATATTCCTGATGGAAAAACACAATAACACTTTGGCCGACCTGGGAATCGAACCCAAGACCTCATACTCAGCAGTCGCGCTTTGCAACCACGAGACCAACGCAGCAGTTAGAAATGAATCTTTATTTCTTTTCTTTCTTTTTTTTTTAAAAAAAAACGTTGCTCTACACTAGGAGTTAAGAATATTAAGTTATTCAATTCAATTTTGTTCGTTGTAGGAAGTAACACGAAAGCTTACAAATGTCCTGAATATTACATAAGCACTAGATTTATCTAGCATCTAGACCGCTATGTAGTACACGATAATGCCTGACTTGTTACCAGTTTGTCAAGAATTAACGGTTATTATACTTAATCACTAAGTAATGGAATACTTGATCGATTTTCTCTTTAATTTTCCGAAGCAATGAAGGAATCAGGCTTTTGCCTGCGACTTTGTCTGCGTAAATGTCGCTTTTTGAGGATTATAAAGTAGCCTATGTCCTTTCTTGGGGTTCAAGCTTAGTCTGTACCAAATTTCATAAAAAATGGGTCAGTAATTTAGCCGTGAAAGCGTAACAAATAAACAAACTCACTTTCGGAAAAAAATATTAGTAACTAGGTATGCATTTCACGATGGCGCAGTGGTTAAGGCACCCACCTCACATGCATGAGGCAAAGTTTATCTCAGACATCACTGACATCGGTGAAGGAAAAACATCGTGAGGAAACCTGGACTCGGAGTCCAAAATCGCTAATATACCTTGAGCAAGTGTGGTGATCAATGCTCGTGCCTTCTCTGTATGAGAAGAGGCTTTTGCCCTGCAAACTGTGATATGCTGGTATTGTGATATCTAAATTTTTTTTTCTCAAAAACTACGAAATCTCGGAAATTTTCAATATTTTTCTAATCCTTCACATAACTCAAACATTATAAAAATGCTTGAAGTTTTCCCGGAAATATAACTCAAGCTTTTCATTCCACTGCAGATGGCAACACCAAGGTGACAGCCAGTAATATCAAATGGTACCCATTCATTAATATTGATATGATTATTTCATGTTGCATACTTGTTGAAGAATGCGGTTTAGTGCGCGTGTAAATGAGATGTATAAAGGTGTGCTCAAACGGTTAGACAATAATACGGCATGTCTGGTTTCTGTTGTTAGTCATTTGAATATATTTATTGTTGTACAACTAGCTTTTGCTTGCGATTTCGTCCGCATAAATGTTAAAAAGAAGTGAAGTCGCTGTATAAAAACAAGCCTATGTCCTTCATTTCGGTCCAAACTTATCCTGTACCAAATTTTATCAAAATCAGTTCAGTGGTTTAGTCGTGAAAGCGTAACAGACAGACATACATACACTTTCGCATTTATAATATCAGTATGGATAAGTGCTTTCGGTACGAATGGTTTTCAATGAATATGTAATGATTAATGACAGTATTATTATTTGGAGTTGAGTAATGTTATTTGACCAGAGAGGAAATTCTAATAACTTTTAGGAACGATCGCAATCTTACCTACTGAGAAGAAATATACATTAAAGCTGTTAATTAGTTTGCTTTTAATGCTATGCGTATGATACAAACATAACAGTATATTGTGCTTATCATTTTATATCAAATCCGGTCTTACGGTTCGTCTTACAATTTTAAAAACAAATAATAAAAAAAGCGTTCTAAAGTACATGACAGTGAATCCATTCCATTTTAATGAAAACCTAAATTGAAATAACTATTATGACTGCATAAATACTTGTATTATTTTTGCTGCATATCCAACAAATAATGCCATACGACGCGACGTCACAAATAATAAAAATCTCATGACATTTTTTTCAAAACCTCGTGGTATACCTAGTAGACAAGTCTTTTCAAAGCAGTTGAACAAACAAGAATTCGAACAATAAACATGTTTAAACCCACGTAACACCATGTAACATTTCAACAGCCTAATATTTAGTCGCGACATGCTTGTCGCACGTAATTTAAATTCGTCTTACCGTCTGACCGCGGCCTAATTTTGGCGCACTCAAAACTATTTTAAGGTCGTTTTTTACATCATTTAGTTTAACCGGCAACTCATACTTAATTAGACCTTGTCGTATGGGTTTTAAATATATAATGGATATTAAAGTGTCGTAATTTGATTGTGGTGATTAAAAAGAAATGTTTTTTTTTTCTTTGCTACTCCTTTTGTGGTTCGAGGTTATGTTATGAAACTAATTTGGATTAGGCACTTGTTTAATCTAAATAAAAATTGTTTTGAGACATTAATAATAATATTCTCCTAAGCCAGTTTCGATGGAAACTAGCCAAGTACGCAGTAGATATTATAGTGCACGAGTGTGTGCGCAAATACATGTGCACTTCCTCTTCCCTCACTCTCATAGTCCGATGGTCAATCTGACATGACTAGGAAAAGATCATAGGGTTTTTTTTTTTTACCGATGGGAAATCATCAAATGACTTCCCCCGCCCTGGGCGGGGCGGGAGGGAGTGTCAGACTTTTACTGACTAAAACCCATCCATGTTCCTTCTTGTGCCCTTTGCGTTCCGGGGGCGCGGTATCTCTTTCGAACTTCCCGCAGCCCCGGCAGGCATCGGCCCTTAGTGGCCCCTCCAAAGATCATAGGGTATAGGTTAGTTAAATAATGAAGCAGTCAATAGTATTGTCCACAATTAGGTATAATATCTAACATCATAACATCACGCCTGTAATCCCCGAAGGGTTAGGCAGAGGCGTACTCATTAGTACAACCACATTTCGCCAGTTATATTTCTAATTCCCATGTAATAGGGGGCGAGCCTATTGCCATCAACCAGGTACAAATCCAGACTCCGAAGCTGCTACTGAGGAATTCCAGATGGAAAAACCCAATTGAACTTTGCCCGACCTGGGAATCGAACCCAAGACCTCATGCACAGCAGTCGCGCTTGCGACCACTAAACCAACGAGGCAGTCAGGATCTATACAATTCAAAAGTGCCTGTAAATGGCCTGATTGAAATAAATTTCATAACTATTAAATAAATCTGAGAAGGTTCTATGTTTGTTTGTAAAAATCTATGGAACAAGCAGTCGAATTGGAAAAATATTTTTGCTTAAGATAGCCAAGATCATTAGGAATATTATATCATCTGTAAAATATCACTCTATGACTTACGGAACTTGAGCAGTTATTAAAGACGTATCATAAAACGGGTAAAAAAAACTAAATTATAACGGAAGGTACTTTAAAAACTACAATAACAATTATGAATAATTAAAAGTTTTCATATAGTTTAACATAATAATTATGATAGTTGTTAGTGAAAGTAGTCCTTTTGTCAGATTTTGATTTTGTTTAGCTGTGTAGTATATAAGTTATTAAGTAATTTCTTTCTTTTGTTGTTTTGTTCCTGTAGGCAACTGCGGTGTCCACAGAACACAGTATTATTCTGTATCTTATAAGTGAAGACCTGTGATTGGCTGTCAGTCTAATTTTCTGTCACTAGTCTGTCTTCTTCTAGCTTTCGGTCTTCCATGTTACTTAAATAAATAAATATTTTAAAACTTTTATTACTCTATATTAGGAAATCCATGACCAGATATCCTCATTTCGAAAAATGGTAACAAAAAAAAAACTTACGCAATTAAATTTCAAAGTCTATTTCCTTAAATTCGTCATATCCGCGCTTAAACCCACGATTGGCCGTTCACTTGTTTTGTCCAAAACAATACTAGGTAATTGCTAGATTGTTTTATAGATACCAAATCTGTTTTGATCAATGTTAAAATATTGCGTGATCAAATAGGAAAGGATTAATTAAGAAAAATATTATGTTTCAAAGTGTAATAAGGACAGTGGTGTACCCATTAGTACACCCACATTTCGCCAGTTATGTTTTTAGTCCCATGTAATAGGGGGCGAGCCTATTGCCATCAACCGGGCACAAATCCAAACTCCAAAGCTGCTATTGAGAAATTCCTGATGGAAAAACCTAATAACACTTTGCCCGACCTGGGAATCGAACCCAAGACCTCGTGCTCAGCAGTCGCGCTTGCAACCACTAGACCAACGAGGCAGTGAGAAATGTGAGTGTACTAATGGGTACACCTCCGCCTAACCCTTCGGGGATTACAGTCGTGATGTTATAATGTTATTATTCAATAAACAGTGCGGTCGCTGTTATGTTTAATTTAATTAAACACATTAAAATTATATTTTTAATCTACACTCATATTATAAAGAGGAAATATTTGTATTTTTGTGTGTGTGTATGTTTGTAAAAAATAATCTCAAGAACTACTGAACCGATTTGAAAAATTATTTCACTGCTGTGAAGCTACACTATCCTCACGTGACATAGACTATATATATTTTATAAAAAGTTAGGGATCCGTGAGGAAAATCACGCGGACGAAGTCGCACGGATAGTGCTAGTGTATAAATAAAATTGGATTGAATTCACGTTTTAGCAGCTTGCATTCATTATCATTAAAACTATATTTTTAGGACGATGCGTAAACATTCAAATAAGGATGTATCATTATGTTTTTTTTTCACAGCTATTATACCACCAAAGACGTTTAATAATAATATCTTTACTAATATTATAAAAAACGAAAGTAACTTTGTTTGTCTGTCTGTCTGTTACGCTTTTATGACAAAACCACTGAACCGATTTTAACGAAATTTGGTACGGGGTAAGATTGAACTTCAAGAAAGGACATAGGCTACTTTTTATTTTGTCACTTCGTCTGCGTTCTCGATAACCGACGTTTATGTGGACAAAGTCGCAGGCAAAAGCTAGGACTAAATCTCTCACAATGTAAACAAAGGTAGTCAATATTCCTAATGACAATAATTACCGAAACAATACTTCAATTATCTAATAACAAAACCGTTAAAAACCAACTTCCCATAGACAGCATAGACAACAAGGTTCTATTTTTAAAATAAAAGGCGCCATACTATAAAATTCATTGTCTTTTTTTTAATGCACGGTACAATAACATTGTCAAAAGTTTATTCAGCCAGCATTGTCATGCAAAAGAGAATTATTAAAATTGAACTTGATTTGAAACAAAAGTTGAACGGAACGTAATTGTTTTGTAAACATTTGTTGCGTAAACGCAAGTGGGTTGCGTTGCCAAGTTATCTATTTCTGGGGACAAGGCTTGCATACTTATTGCTTGGTCTATAGAATAGTAATGACTATGGGCTTGTGGCGTATAGATTTTGAGGCTAGGAAGTAGGTCTGATTCTAATTTTGAAATCGTGGAAATGTGTTTAGGAATATTTAAAAATTGAAATGGAAAAGATTTTTCTTTTCCTACCATAAATTACAGTAAATTAAATTAGTGTATACACATAGATACAATATTGCATTTAATTTATGGTGCTTACATGTTTTTTAAAACCTCGATCAGATCACCTGTCGCCTTGAACAACATACATACCTACACATACATAAACTCACGCCTTTTTCCCATGGGGGTAGACAGAAACTACAGAACGCCACCTGCTACGATCCTTCCGCCTCATCTACGTTCATACATCTCGTCCAACAATTACAAACCTTAAACAATTTACAAATTATAGGTATAACTAGTTCCTGCTCGCGACTTCGTCCTCATCAAAGTTGATGTAATATCCCACGAGAACCGAACATTTTTCCGAGATAAAAAGTAGCCTATGTGCTATTCCAGACTATAATCTATCTATGTGCCAAATTCATTTAGATCCTAGATCATTTTGATAATGCATAGTCGTCTAGACAAACCACTGACTTGGTTGTTCGATTCTCATTACTAGCTGCACCTTTTCACCCACACTCGTTTATGTCTTTTAAAGGCAACGATTAAAAAAGAACGTTCTATAGATGATTTCTTGACGGTTCTCTTTAACTTTAGATAATTCTGCACTTATTCCGGAAGAAAGATAAGTAATTGTATAATTCTGTTTACAAAATATTGTAAAAACATTTATTTTAAAAGACTAAGTAGGTATGAAGTTTCTTGGCTATTCTTCTCCTTAAGAAACTACGTTTCGGAAGAGGCCACTAGACTAACTTTTTTAAAAGACGTTGGAAAATGCTTTTTATTGGTTTAAACTCAAATTGAAATGAGTAGGTAATTTGAATCGAATGAATAGGTAATTTGAATTGATAGTCAGAAAAAAATTGACCAAGACAAAAAACTTAAAGGCAAAATTGGTTCACCAATTAATATCACGTTTTACATTGTATTCGTTAAAATGTTGTTCTGCAAAACATTCGCGGACAAAGTTAGTCCACTAATTAAGATCAATTTTACATCGTTATCGTGTTTATCCCATACAAATGCGTAGACAAGCAGCGCTTTCAGTGTTCGCCTTCGCCTCGATCGTGATCGCGACCATAGTGTTACATTGGCTATGAAATGTTTGTCATTATCTTAGAGACGTTGACGTTGAATTTAGATATCGTTTCGCCACGAAGCGATGTTACTTTGTCTAAGCCCCCTTATCCGTTATAAAAATATTTATCATCAGTTATTGTAATTAACTTAGATAATTATCAGTTAATTGCACACCAAATGTAGATAAAACTAATTCTTAAGTTGGTCGGTGACTCAGAACCATTATCCATTTGCCTTTTATTTGCCAAGGTTATGTACTAATGTCGCCATTTTCGTTGTAATTTTCTGGATTATTGCCTTATCTTCGAAGGGTTAGGCAGAGGTGTACATAATCATTAGTACATATAGATTTTGCCAGTTTTTTTTTTATACAAAATATTGTAAAACATTTATTCTAAAAGAGTAAGCATGCAGTTTCTTAAAAATCAATAATCAATTATCTTTTATTCATGTTCTCATTCTATAGGCCCTTGTTGCCTGAGCTAGCATAACACATAACATAACATCAAGCCTGTAATCCCCAAAGGGTTAGGCAGAAGTGTACCCATTAGTACACCCACATTTCGCCAGTTATGTTTTTAGTCCCATGTAATAGGGGGCGAGCCTATTGCCATCAACCGGGCACAATACCAGACTCCGAGGCCGCTACTGAGAAACCTACCCCTCCCATCCCCTCCGCCAAACCAAACCCCTCGGCTGCCTGAACTAAATAAATACATAACCTCGGTACATACAACTACATAGTTTCTTTTACAAATATTTAATCTCGATTTTAAACGCCATACTGTCTTCTCATTCCACCGGTCTACTTATCAACCTCTTAGCCAAAGCTATGATAGCTGCTAGTTGCAAGTCTATCATCGGCGTGTTGCAACGACCGCGCCCACGTACTTTTGTGTTACATTCCGACTTACAACTTGTGAAATAGATTACTTGTCGGATATTATTGGAATTTCAACCGATTGTATGGTACATGTTTGGACAAATGAGTTTTGTAAAAGATACTCTTGTGTTTGCCGCGTATGGAGCACTTAGAGGATTTTCAATAGTACTTAGTAGGTATTTAAATGACTGATTTTAATAAACCATTATTTTTAGGCAGTTCTTTACTAGCCAATCGTTAGCTTGCAACTATCATTAGTGGGTTAATCGATAAACAGAGAGATTGTTAATTTACCTTTACTATGTAAACAATACAGAAAATGGATTTTTTTTTATTCATTATTATCGCAAAGCACTTTCTAAGGAAATGATTTCTGGTTGTTCATAATGTTGTGAGTTTTAAGTTTTCGGTCAATTAACAGTAACACTGTATAGTGATTCTTTGTAATAATAATGCCAGCCTATTATTGACCCACTGCAGGTACCTCTTCTCATACAGAGAAGGCATTGGTCACCACGCTTGCTTAAGGCGAGTTGGCGATTTCAGAATTAAATTTCCTCTCGATATCTTCCTTCAGCAACTAGCAACTTGAACTAATTATATAGTTACTCTTAGAGTTACAACAGCTGACCATTTAAAGGCGACAATACTATCAACAAAAAAGGAATTACCGACTTTGTATAATTGTTGTTAAACCGCGTATCACTTTTAATCTAAACGCATATCGTAAGATGTCCTTATTGGTAACGAAATAATATTACGGAAAACATTTAGCCTCAATAAGAATTTAATTCAACTTACTTTTTGGCCTTGGTCATGCATTTACGTAAACTTGTTTATTTTTCTGTTCCCTTTAGGCTGCGTTCAGATACACGCGATACGGTTTACGTTTGTGTACTGTACTGTTATATACGTCATTGATCACACCCGCTATTAATGCCTAAGTACTTAGTTATGGCAGGTTAGAAACTGTACCTAGAATGTTCGATCAGGAATATTTTAACAGAAGTAATTAAAACTTTATTTAATATTAGCGACCCGCCCTGGCTTCGTACAGATGCAATGTAAATAAATAAATCTGCTTCTTGAATCACTCTATCTATTCATAAAAACCGCATTAAAATCCGTAAATGTACAGATGGCGGGAAGCGACTTTGTTTTAGACTATATAGTGATGAGCTGTCATCTAACCTAATGTCAAAAATATTGACAGCTAACCTCAAACTTCACCAAAATTCACGGAGGAGGATTTATACAGGATCGCACGAGACACATCGCGCCTGTCTGAACGAAGCCTTAGTACAACCTGTTGGTATGCATTGTAATATTCCATCAAGTTGTCAACTTTATGGTGGCAATACTGTGTTCATGAAATCGTGCAAATAGCTCCTGTGTAATAACTTAAAATGGTCGGTGTGCCTAATAAAGCCTACAGCAAACTATGGTTCACTATGTTCGTATAATTTAAGGTATATTGTAACTAAGTGTTTAGTATAAATATCTTAGACAGAAATTTCAAAATCTGGACACGAGGTCAAATCATACTGAAAGTTAAGTCTTTGATAACTGCTCCGCTCCCGTGCATCGTAGCGTGATGTTATTTAGCCTATAATCTTCCTCAATGAACTAACTAAGAACGTAAAAATATTTTTTTTAAATTCAACCAGTAGTTCCTGAGATAAGAGCGTTCAAACAAACAAAACTCTTCACTTTTATACTATTATAATATTAGTAAAGATAATATCTAAATTAGATTGCTAACTTCAAAAAAAAAAAACAATTGAGATAGTTTGCAGGCAGTTAATTCTAGAATAACTCACTTCAAGAACACAAAAGCCACTTAGCCGAACAGAACACTTTTCTTAGAAATAGACCGCATTGCGCTAAACATTGCACATTGGACGCTAATGGATGAACATAAGCACTAGCACTAAGTACAACATTACAACAACCCCGTGAGAAATTCACATTAATTCTAAAGCTCTAATTATTGTTGCTAAATGAAGGTATCATGGTAATTTGCCGGAGATGAGATAAGTTTAAACCATGGTAAAATTGAGATCATTATTTCTAATTATTCCATGGGATTGTTGTTTTGAGAAACATCATTATTCTTTTTAAAACTTGCATAAGCTTTGTTGCATAAACAGATAAGTACTTTATTTCAATATCTTGGTAACTACATACTTAGGTAGGTACTTATTGGCAAGAAGAGGACAAGACGCTGCCAAAACTACATTTTCTAATTCAAACATAATAAAGCACACAGAAGCACACTATCTTATAGATCTTACGTTTGAATCTATGTCCAATAACAACTGTTGTATAATAATATAGATATAAGAAACCATAAGGTCACTGTACATTCCCATAATAGTATTCAACGTTGAATACTCAATGGTTCACACCTTGTTAAGTATTATTAGCTTACTATTACCTGACAATACGAACAATAACAAACACTTTTACAAAAAAAGCAAATGCCGGCACTAAAAAATCACAACTTTGGGAATAAATCACATTCACGCAGGTCAAAATTAAAACAAAATAGAAAGGTGAAAAACATGGCCGCCTAATTGTCAAAATTTCCCGCCTAAAAATAAACGTCAAAAAAAATCCCGCCACAATTTCTAACCATTAACTTACCTTCAAAACCAACATGGCTGCTTGTCAAATTTCCCGCGTTTCGCGCGCGTTATGGCGAGCGATCACAACACACGTCTGCCGTTTGCTACACCGCCACTTGTATTTATAATGTCGCTAACTTACCACAGTGGTTGGTCTGATATTGTTATTCTCCGCAGAGCCCTATGGTAACGTAACACCCCCGTTGGTCAGTTATGTTTCTGTTGACACATTTATTAATGATTCATAGAGGAAATACGCTTGTTATTTTGACCTAGTTTTTTTTTGTGCGAATGATATGACAGTTTTATTTGTCGATTCGCTAATTTACAGCGACATTCAAATAATCGTAAAGGCAGCAACACAAAATATTATCCAGTGTTTAGAAACAAATATACCACCTAAGTATGTATAATCGTTTTTGTTCAAGGTTACAAAAATTGTACTTCACTGGTCCCTATGATATGAGGGGAGTCAGCTCAATTAAGTCTCATGCACACGTTTTGGAATCAAAATCGTTTAGTTCTAATAGACCATTTACATGCACTTCTGTTGTTTTCAAGTATTGTTGTCAAGATATTTAGGAATGGTACGTACATGTATCCAATCGGGTAAACAATAATATTAGAACCGGGATACATACAAGACATTTCTACATAACTGGATACTTATTGACTCTTTGGATAGCTTGTACAACTACATCAGCTACAAACTACGAGTAATTTTCAGCAATACTTCGAAGAAATTATCATTTGGATAATGCAAAAAAATGGAAATTTCAATTTGACGAAAAATAAACGTCGTTTTTTTTCTGGATCAGCAGCTGATCGATTCATGTATTAAGAGCGTTTACACCGTACGGCATTACATAAAAACTTTAAGTCCTTAATTGTTTTAATGAATGAACCAATTTTAATGATACTTCATACACAAGCAGGATACATAGGTCTAAAAAGATTTTAGAGACCATTTTTTAAATGTCTTATTAAAAAAAAAAATGAGAAAACTGTATTTGTTTCAACTAAACAATTTTTTTTTCGAAAATGTAATCTGATAGCTTTTTGAATCTATGTATAATCGATTTAGGTAATCCTTAAAGACTTACGCATGAGTTTATATAGCAAACAAGAAATGGCGCATAAAAAGATATAGATCGTATCTTAATGTGACCTGGATAAGTATTTTCTCGACCTCACTCCAATTATATTTTCCATTGGTTTTCCTTTAAAAGCGCCAGCGCAAGTTACGTACACTGATGTTCAAACGGGGTCAAAGCTAAAGTCTTTTGTGTTTAACATGGTGTGTTTATGTACAGCAGTCACGCATTTCTTCTTTAAGGTCATTTACGTCCGATTCCTAATGTCTTATTGGCCGTTATTTATTGAAACCAGAGACAATTCAGTTTGTTTTAAAATATCTTTGATTGAAATTGAGACTTCTCTTGTCTTCTTACCTTCTTCTTGATAGGTTGCTTCAAATATTAGTAAAGTAAGTAGTACGACATTAAATTACATTTTAAAGCGAAGTTTTTATGACAGATTGTAATTGTAATAATGGTGCTCTCTTTTAGAAATAAAGACAAACCAGAATATTCTCAAAATTTCTATAAAATACCTACCTATTTAAAAAGTTTGGTCTGCTTTGGCAATTTAGATTTTTTATTTTAAAGTTAAACTCTAGACAGAGTTTTTCATAGATTTACCAATTATTATATGTGATGGTATTTTATTTAGTTTGTAAGAAAAAAAGGAGGAAAATTCTTTCACTGATAGAAAGCTACATTATTGTCAAGTGCTATAGGCTGTTTTATGGTATACTTCACTTCCACGTGGACGAAGTCGCGGGCTGAAGTCAGTCTTAAATAAACTTAAAACCTAGAAATTCTACATCGATAGTTAGTAGTGCATTGCCCAAGGGTTTATATAATATACCTAGGTATATCAACCTAATAATAAACGTTTAAAGGTTATTCTAATTTTGCTTGTTACCATTCGTGCTTGCCATTGCTGGAGTTGCTGGACATTCAAAAGTTCAATAGTTAGATATTAGATTAATTTAAATCGCTCATTGTTCTAGTTTTAACACGAAACACTAGGAGGGCAAAATCGGATTTAGAAGTTAATCAAGGTCTACACAAAAATTCCAATAAAAAAAAAACCTACCTCTCTCTACCTACGTCTCGTGGTCGCAAGCGTGAGGGTACTGGGTTCAATTCCCAGGTTGGGCAAAAAGTGTCATTGGGTTTTTCCATTTATTATTTTTTAGTAGCATGTAATTTTATATACCTATCTACTATGAAATATCCTGTTACCTTTTTATTTAGGCTTCATATTTAATCCACTCAAACATGCATCCAGTTGCGGGACGTCTTAACAGGATACCGTGGTCCCGGAACATAAAGGGCAACAGAAGGAACAGGGTGGTTTTTTAGTCAGTAAAAGTCTGACAGTCCTTAAAGGACACATTTGATGATTTTAACCACTTGCATCCAATTTTTTTAATGGACTGAAACCACAGTGACAACAGACCTATGTCAATTTATCAAGGCTGTTTAGCGAGTTGCCTGCTTGCCTGCATATTTGTTTTAAAACTTTGGGATCTTGCAACACAAGGAATCATTACTCAACTCTATTATCCTTGGACCAATAGAAACTAACGCTAAGCATCATCTTAGCCTGTGGGTATTTTAAAGTGTTAAAATATGCATGTTATTAGCCTTTTAACATACCTTAATTATCTGCCAAAATAATCACAAAAAACAAGTTTTATCAATCATTGCTTCAAACTTCCTATTACTGATTTTATTACATAAGAAGACTGCGTTTTATTATTATTTATGACACTATGACATATATATAATATAAATAAAATTAATTAAACAAGTGCTACAATTTAGGAAGTGGATCTGTAAAACTTGTTCACAGATCAATCGTAATGATTTGACTTCGTTTATAGAAACGAAGTCAAAAAATTACGATTGATCTGTTTGATTATAGAATCAAATTCCTCGTTCTATTCGTTTAGTGGTCGATTTTAAAAATAAGTAAAAATGTATTTGTATGTAAATGTATTTTATCAAAATTGGTTCAGGGGTTTCGCCGCCAAAATGTAACAAACAAATAGAGTTACCGTTCACAGATTCACAAAAACAAAATAATTATAATAATGTATTTATCCCACGGGAACCGTACTATTTTTCGGGATTCAAATGTTCGTGTACTATTCCAGACTATAATCTTTATCTGTGTCTTTCATCCATATCCGTTCAGCCGTTCTGGCATTAATAATAGTAGTCAGATTATTTAAAAAAGGAAGAAGAAAATAAAATCATTGACAGATCATTTGTTAGTAGATTATATATAAAGATATATTGTGTCCCTTGGACCCCCGAGACCAGTTGTAGACGCCTGCAGCAAGGCCAAGTACAACCAGACCAGTCTCTCTCCGAGTATGTAGCGTAGGAGCTAGCGTGCGCAAGCGCAGTGGAGTGGAATCTGTCTGAAATTTTATTATATGTTAGTTGTTATTTTATTCCTTTATTCAATTAAATACACATATAGGTATATTAAGTTACATTTTCAAGACAGATTTGTGATTTCAGACTTCGCATCAATGTAAAAATGCAAAAGTATGAATGGTCTTTCGTTACTCAATCACACCAGAACAGCTGAACGGATCTAGATGAAATTTGGCACAGAGAGAGGTCTGGTCTGGAGGTATAGTCTGGAATAGCACAGTCTTTTTATTTCGGAAATATATACGGTTTCCGAGAACAACAACTTTAACGCGAATCAAGTCGCGGACGGAAGCTAGTGTCTAATAAAAAAACCATAGACAGATTTAGATCTCTAATCTATGAACTGTAGACAACAATACAATACATTCATTGATTATTACGTATTATGCTGTAATATAATCCTATTATATTGTGATTTTGATGCAGTATTACATTTGACAGATATAAGAACTAACACAATACGGCATTGTGCTAACACAATACCTAAGTACTAGTACGTACTCCTAGCGTTACCTCGTAGCGGCTCATTTAACATAGAAACTACTTTGTATTGGGTAGTAGTAGTTGGTGTCACCATTCACGAATAATTCCAAAACTATCTTATAAAAACGCTTTATTTTATTTATTTATTTCTTTTTTTTAGTAAAGCTTACAGACTAATATAACATTATAATAACATAATAGATTAAGACCGCGGCTTCGCTTGCAAATTAATTAAAATTTGATCAATTAGTAAGACATGTGGCGCCATCTACCATCAAAATAACGTTATTGTGATTTCTCTCGGAAACAGTACTTTTTTCGGGATGAAAGGTACCCTATGTCCTTTTGTGTACAACTGACAATGTATATCAAAAATTCAGGATGATCGATTCAGTGGCTTAGGCGCGGAGACGTAACAAACAAACAAACTTACTTTCGCATTTATAATATTAGTTAGGATTAGGAAGTTAGGATAGTTAGGATAAATATCTGGGAATCGAACCCAAAACCCCAGCAGTCGCACTTTGCGATCACTAGTCCAACGAGGTAGTCACAACACAATGAATAATTATCAATAACATGTACAACAGCTCCTCGACTAGCACCGCGTAGATCGCCGCAAGTGCTCGTAATCTATGCGTACGCGCACAAAGGACACAGATTTCATCTCCCGCGCATACCAGTGACAGATTTTTATTATTCATCGCGAGGGCGATGATATTATTTTCTTCCACAAAAAGATAATAAAGATTTTTATTACCCCGAAGTATTAATTTGAGGTTAATTGGAAAAAAAACCTAATATTAGATTAATTAGATTGATTTAAGATGATTATTAACTGATGATTCTACCTAATTATAATTTCTATGATGTTATTATCTTGGATTTGTCAACATCATCTAATTGACCTCAATCGAGTCAAAATAGTAGGTAGGGATAATTTATAATTTATTATATCCGAAAATTCTTTAGTTTATGGTCGTAAATAAAATATAAAATTTTAATTAGTTTTACCTATTTATTTAAAAAGACCATAGGAATACGATAAAAATACGATAGTTTAGTTACGAAACATTAGTTTGTAATAGGCAAAAATAATTAGTTCTTCTATAAATTTTGAAAGTATACGTTTTACTTTTGTATGAAACAACAGTTTTTTTTTAATAATAATAATAATTTTTGTCACACTGCAAGGCAGTCTTCTTCTCATACAGAGAAGGCTACGATCATTGATCACCACGCTTGCTAGAGGCGGAAGGGCAGGTTTCCTCGCGATGTTTTCCTTAACCGATGTCCGTGATGTCCAAGATAAACTTAGAAAGTAGCTACCTACCTAGCTATGAAATGGAACCTATATGAAATGGAAAAAGTCTCATCGCTTTTGGATTTTAAAATATGAACTTAATCTAACGTTACGATCTTTCCATCGGTTATAGTTCATATCCATGGAAATAGACTTTATATATATTTTTTAAAATATTTCTGTATTTAGTAAGAACTAAACCGATTTATTACTCAAATCAGTTGCAATAATTAAAGCCTTTACATAACACGAAGGTATACCATTACTTAATAGATCCATACTTAAAATAACAATTAAGATATCTAGCAGTTAGGAATGTGTCATAAATTATACTTATTGCAAGTAGTGTCACCGTTCCACTCTACATAGCGGACAAACTGACTGACCTACAGATGAACAAACTTGTTTGTTTATTTGTTTTGCTTCATAACTATATACAACACAGCTTATGACAACATCAAGCCGGTTTTTTGGAAGGGGAAAGCAGGGTGTGTATTGTTCTAAGTCCCTGTAACTTGGGGGTAAACCGATCAAGCGCGGATTCACTGTCGGCAAGATGGAGGCAAGCGCACAACCCAAATTCGCCAAAAATGCTTGAGGCTAGAGCTCCTTAGCCCCATCCTCCCGCCAGATCCGCTTCTAGGTCCTTTCCAGATGACTATTTAGTCAGACGTATAAGACCTAAGTGTTAGGCTTCGATAGAATGATAGGCTGCTTGTAGAAGCGTCTTTGCGAGAATTGTTCTTTCCTGAACAATGCCCTTTGAAGCGGAAAGTCCTTGACTCCCTATTGGCTTTTAAACTTGACTTAAAAATCCCTTATAGGTAGGTAGGTACAAACAAATAAAAAAGAAAACAATTTAATATGAATTGACCCTGTCACCTTATCTTCTCAGAACATAAAAGTAAATAAAACAAAAGAGTTCATTAGCTATATGTGGTCGGTCGCAAGGACAGCGAAAGTAACTTCCGTGTTCAAAGCTCTCCGTGCGAACGTGCCTGACTCATTGCGATGTTTAATAGGTGGGTATTTTACGTCAGGAATTCGGGATTGCTCGCCATATTATTTTTATTGATTGCAGCTCTTTAATATATCTATAATAATAATATCTTAGGACAACCAACACATCGCTATCTGATCCCGAACTAGGCAGAGCCTGTACTATGGTAACCAGACAACTGATAAATATACTTATATATTTCTAAATACGGACATATTATACACGAGTATTGACGAGTAAGACGAACATAAATGTACTGAACAGCTGATTTTTTAAATTAAAAATATGGTCACAATCGTTTCGAGTTCGATGATCAAGTTTATGGCTTTCGGTTCCAGGACGACCTAAAAGTAAACGTGTATATAAATTACACCCAGACACAGAACAAATCATCGTGCTCAACACACAAAGATTTGTCCTGGGTGGGAATCGAACCCATACGACCTCCGTCCCATCAGTCAGGGTCACTAACTACTAGACCAACAGGCCGGTCAAATTTAAGTGAAGCTTGAGTGAGCCATGGGAGAGGTAAAAAAGTTATTCCTCTTCCTACGGTGATAAGCATCAGTTTAATTCTGCCGGAGCATTCTAACTGACGTCAGGGTTTTATCCCATTTTGTGAAGTAGTTACGGTAGTTAAATGATTTTGGACATTTAACGCTGATTAATTTTTAATCTGCCTCGTTGGTCTCGTGGTTACAAAGTGTGACTGCTGCGCATGACGTCTTGGCTTCGGTTCCTAGGTCGGGCAAAGTGTTATTGGTTTTTTTTTATTATTATTTTTGTGTGCACCTAGTCTGTGTCAAACATTTTTTCTTTTTCCAGCATCAAGATTTTTTCAGTAGCAGCCTCAGAGTCTGGATTTGTGCCCGGTTGATAGCAATAGGCTCGCCCCCTATCATATGGGACTTAAACAAATCTGGCGAATGTGGGTGTACCTACTAATAGGTACAACCCCGCTGAACCGTTCGGGGATTAGAGGCGTGATGTTATTTTGTAATTTTAAATCTATTCTAAGCATAGCTAAGTAGAAAGTGCCTATAGCTGGATGTGGATAGATAGGTAATGTAAGACATTTGGCTTAATTAATTAATTGAGTGATTCATTTAATAATTGACAGATTATAGTTTGGCTTGGTCGGTGCAGAACTTAGTTCAGTGACCTAAAAATCTTAGAGCAATTATTTATTCATTTATTTATTCAGCTTCTATAAGATCATAATATTTTAATTTCTTTCTAGAGGTAACAATTTTTTTGGCTATGTATGCAGTATTATAATTATTTACCATAACGTAGGTACGCCCTCTATAATAAGAAGGCCAAACCTCTCCAGTCCTTGGCGAAATAAAGGTAGCAAGTAGGTATGTCACAACTGCCTAACCCCCGAGGAAGCATAGCCGTACCGTTGATGTCTGGTAGGTAGGTATTGCCCCTAGTGTATCTAGATCTAGTGCAATGTCGTAATACTATAAAAATGCAACAATAGTATCTAGTGACCAAGTGATAACTCGTTATCGTTGTCTGTGAGGACCATTAGCCTCTTTTTCTAGTGACAGTTACGTAGTAAAGGAATCTAAAGCTAGTGGAATAAGTAGGTTTTCACCCTGTTTTACGGTACTAAGAAAATTCGAGGACTACGCGCCGAATTTTCACCACATTACGTCTGCAACGCGCGTGCGCTGACGGCCATGACACCGCCGCCATTTGTATTCGTCGCACAGACTTGTACGAAACGTTAACCGATAATTGCATATTATTTCACTTGTTACACGTATAGTGTTATGTATGATTTAATGGCGCGGTTTTTTAGGTTCCTACTGCAGTAATATTGCGACAAAATGTCATTGCTGTGGTGCAAGTACACTGACTAATTTTAGTCACATTTTAGTGTTGTTTTTAGCGATTGCTTGACAGATTTTAGTTCATAATGGATGACAAGCACTACTCTAGACTAGCTTCTGCCTGTGTGATTATTTTCACGCGTGTTACGTCTTTGGTTACTGCTCCACTCCCATCAATCGTGGCGTCATGTTACATAGACTATACCTACTATTCTTCATGAATCTAGCTATCATGTGCAAAATGTTTTTTATAAATCCGTCTGGTAATGGTAACTAAGGTAGACTGGTAGAAAATGTCCAAAGCATTAAGTTCGCCTTTGTACAGTGTATATTTTACATGTGCATGTAGTTAAAATATTATAATAATTCCAGATATTCGCGCGTTAAACTCTGAGATTAGGTTGCGATGGTTCCTAAACGTTAGTAGAATTGCCCCCCAGGCCTGTGACAATTTGGCAATACTCATTATATGAATAGCGATAGCACACACAGCACACTTATTTTGCTAAATGCAGTACTTGAACAAGGTATTTTTTTTTTGTTAGCCTATTCTGTCCCACTCCTGGGCAAAGGCCTCCCTCCACTCCTTCCATCCTTCACGATTCAGTGCCTCATCCCTTCACTTTTGGAGAAATCCATCCAGTAAAAACAGGTTAAAATAAAATGCACAAACTATATCAATAAAAGAAACTTTATTAATTGCTAAACAGAGAAAAATATACTAAAAATTACATGAACAATGGCTTCTATGCGCTTACACCTATCTTACAGTAAATAGAGCGAAAGGAAACATTCACAATTTTGTACACAAAGCTCCTTGCCCACCAGGACGTAACATGAAATGGTTTTGACAACTATGGCGTTTGAATAACATGGATTTATCATACTTTTTTTTTCTACGATGTTATTTTTTATTGTTTTGCGCTTGTCATATAAAACTTGTGCGTTCTTTACTATAACCATGTTACGCCCCAGTGGACAGAGCCTTCAAACCCACATATACTCATTTCATATAAATCCGACAACACGACACGTATAGCAATCTCTCAAAATTAACAGACAAACCGACTTTTTATATTTGACAACTTTTTAAAACCTTATTTAATTCGTATTACTATTTTTTTTTGGGATATTTCACAACAATAATTTATTAGAATCTTAATCAGAATTTTATTTGATTTAAATGTGCACGTACAGTACATAACATATTTATGCAGAGTTGTGTTCAAATTTTATGTGAACTTTTTAAAAAACTAAAATGTTAAACACTAACCGTTTACTGCAAAAATAAACTTTGTTGTATAAAATTATGTTCACCATCCATAATTTTCTTTAGTAAAAAGTTGTCAAATCCAAAACCCTTAAAACAAACTACATAACAATGACCACACTGCCGTAAAACATTATGTACAAGTTTACATTTCACTCTGACGTCACAAAGATCACACCATTTCAGACGCACATATAACCATTATTAGTATTTTAGTTTACGGATTGATTTGTACCGAAATATAGATCTTATTTATTTATTTAAACTTTATGCAACAAATGTACAAAGGCGGACTTAATGCCTTAGGCATTCTCTAACAGTCAACCAGGCTGGTGAAGAGATAACATGGTAGGTGCAAGCAATTTACCAGATCTTATACGCTGTTAAAAGACACGTCACATAAGCGCTTAGTAACTGCCCATAAAACGAAGTAACATTAAGCAAAAATATTTAAAACGACATCTTTGTAAATCGGAAGATTCCCAGGTATGGTCCAAAAACAATATAGTAATTACGTAAAGAACAATATGTAATTTTAGTTAAGGGTAGGATAATTATAAAACAAATATTATTGTTACTAACTTCTCGATTACAACGTAAAAAGCATTAAAATGCATGTTCGGAAATAAAGCTTTGCTTCTACTACTCGTGCGCGATAAGTTGGGACCTTCTAGGAATGAGACTCCCCGCCCCGCTTACCCCGCACTACCCCGATGGCGTCTGTATTGTACCGTTCGCATCGCTTTTTTTTTACTACGTCACCGCGCTCAGGTCTCGTCTTATCACGACTGGATAGTATTTATTTACAATAATGAAGTAATACATATAAAATTTATATTACAAAACAGCATTTAGGCATTCAAAAGACAAGCGTAACCTATTGTTGGCTCCGATTAAGACCTGAAGAAGGTGGAGATGAAATAAATGTATAAGCCTACCACCTATTGGGAAATGTCATCCAATTTTTGTTCCTATATCCAGCAACAAAATGCCATAGGCTGTTTTAAATAAGACGTTATCAACGATTGGATGAGACATCGAGTAGGGGAAAAATTCTGACATTGATCTATAATTCGGTACAAACAATCAAATATTAGTATTAAATATACAATGTAATATCAGCAATAAGTTTACAGATTTCTACGTTTTTTTAACAGACATAAACAGAGTTGTCTAAAAAGTGGTAGGGGTAAACCTCATTAACTTTCCAAAAGATTGTTTTAATGTCGAATATTATTTACTGTAATTAGTCTCATCATGTAAAAACACTTCTGTATTAATTTTGTTTGGAATTAGATCCAAAAGTCAAAAGGTACCGCAAACGCTTTTTACACAACCCCAACAATAAAAAATATGAATTCCAAAAAATAAGGCATACAAATGGTATTTATACTAATTTATAAGAATAGGCACTATTATAATTATGGTCAAATTATAATAAAAAAAATAAAACAAAAATGCAATATCGTAGATAATTCCAAATATAATATGAATACTATTCTCGTGTAATAATTAAAATAATAAGGCATTCGTCGAAGTTCAAAGTTTAAAAGGCACTATAATAATATATAAATATAGTCGCGTGTATTTATGACAACAAGCCAATATGTTTTATATGAAATAACATTTTTGTAAAAGAAAATATATGAAAAGTTTACTTTAATTACTGTATACGAAAGGAGCGGAGTTATTGTATGGATTTTAGTCATTCAAATATAGATTTTATTATACAGGGTATAAAGTACCCTCTTCTAAATTATCGAGTAACGATTTCTCCTATAAACTTTATAAAAGCTCTTAATAACAGTCGCTCCGCGTAAAAGTAGAGATTCACTTAGTCATAGTTAAATCTGATCGTACACTTGCACTAATGAGCATACAACCAGTTCCTATAAACAAAGATAACCAAAATTACCCCTTTTAAAAATATAGGGTAAAAACGGTTAAATCTCTTATGGCCAATAAACCGACTGCCTGTTCAGCGAAAATTTAATCGCAAGATGACAAAATCCATACAAATAAACCGACAATTTACGTGGACGGCTATACAAGCTACATTTAGGCACATTTCAAGAGGCCATATGTTTTATAACAACACGTTCAATGTATATAAAAACCGCATTTTGTTGACGCTGCTTTACGGTTTCATTGGCAATTTTTTAAATATTTATTTAAAAACTGGTTCGTAATAGGGTATTTTAGTCTACTTAAAAAAATATGTAAAATGTGTAAAATATTAAATTTTCATCAACTTTTTATAATGTAGGTTTCAATTTTAAAAATGCTCAGTAAATTAAAAAAAAGTACTCGTACTAGTGGTTTATTGTCTAGATTAAATTAAGACACATTTCATGAATGGGTTTAATACCCTATTACTGTGTTATAGTTACCGAACTCAATATTTTTTTTTTGTTTAACCAGCCGTTTAACCGGAAAATCAATTGTGTCTCATGACGTGGAACTTGATTAATCAAATCTGCATGTTACTTGACCGTTTTCATAAAATTAAGTATGCAGCGTCAGCATGTCTAATTAACAACTAATTATTAAAAAAAAATCACTGGTTCACCAATCAGTAGCTAATGTGAATTAGTTCTATGTTCATGCTATTATGTAAGTGATTTTCGGTGAAATATATTTATTATCGTGTACACTGTGTACGGTATAACTACATTTATTGTAATAAATACTGTTATTAAGGAAACTGTGCTAAATTTCCCCTCCATTTTGGAGGGTGAAACATGTTCTCAATCATTATTTCATCAATATTTTAGAATTTTTATTATCTGCATTAAGTAAGTACCGAGGTACTTAGTAAAATATATTTAATTCAATTTATTTCGGGTATTCCTTTTTGTTTTCATTACACTGATTTAAATTACCCTTCTTTGGACGACTAGGGTAAAAGAAGTTATATTGATACAAAAGATAAAAAATAAGTTTTTCTTGGCTTGTGATTAGTTAAGTGTTGAAGACGTTAGTCACTGCAATATTTCAATAGAAAATATATAGGTTTTATATATTTTAATATCTCTATTATAACTGGGACACGCAACAGTCACTCTTTTGGAGGAACTAAATCATTTCTTATTAATATTTTGAGATCAATCACATTTTTTCATTACTTCTGTACATGTCCCCGATTTGGTTTTAATTCTTTTCTTCTTTTAGTAAAACTGTCACTCCTAATAACTATTACGTTAAAAAAAAAATTGCTTTGAATTTTTACGACTTTTTTTGTTGAAAAACATCCGAGATTATTTTATTTTTAAAATTAAACATTTACAATATAAAACAACTACGAACAAAACGATTCATAATTAAATTGCAACGTTCAGATTTTACAATTTACATGACAAAACAAATTCTGACAACATATGATGGCACGATTAAAAATTATTGTCAATTTTTTTTTCGACTCGTAAATCGCTGCTTGTTTATCTTCTTTATCTTTCTCTCTTTTCCGCATGCACGCAAACCCTGTGTGTCTCTCTCACTAATAACACCATTCTATTTATAATTACATAATAATCTACATAAAATCATTTCTCCACCCGATTTGCGAGTCGAAAAAAAGGTATTTGACATACTTACTCATATAAATTATAAATACAATTACTGTAATATATAGAACACATGATCGTTACTATGCTATGTCAAGTGAAGTAATGTGGCTTGCTTGTATAAAAAAGTTAGGGAAAACACTAAAAAAAATGGCTAGCTTTTAATCTCTACATAGTATAAAACCAAGTCGCTTCCCGCAGTAGTACGCTTAGATCTTTGAAACTACGCAACGGATTTGAATGTGGTTTTCATCAATAGGTAGAGTGGTTCAATAGGAAGGTTTATACGTATAGTTAGTATCTACATTGCACCTGTGCGAAGCAGGGGTGGTTCGCTAGTTTAGAATGTAAAGCTCAATGTTTAGGGCGCTTTTAGCTTGGCTGCGCAGTAGCAGTGTTGTGCGATTGCCTCTTTTAATTGTATCTTTACAATATAATTTGCAGATAAAAAATAAAATAAAGGCTACATAAGGTACATTTAAAAATATATTTACTAATTTTTTATAGTTTGTTCTTTAATATAGATTGCAAGGTTTGTTTTAAGTCATGGTTTTCATACCGGACGAGTACCAATGTGATTTTTTCAATTCATATCACTTTCTAAGTTTATTTTGGACATCACTGTTGAAGGTAAAAATCGTGAGGAAACTACCTTGAGCAAGCGTGGTGATCATGCCTTCTCTGTATGAGAAAAAGCCTTTGCCCTGCTGTGGGACAGTAATAAGCTGGTAATAATATGATTAATATTGTTAAATAATTCTTTCCCGTAAAACAGAACTAATTTACACAAGAGCCACAAAAATAAAAATGATTTTTAAATGTTAGTTAAAATAAAAATTGCATTAACACTACATCTAAGCTATTAATAAAGTATATGAAACTAACATACATGTCTTACCTTAATAATATATTTATAATAATATACTAAAATATAATATCATCAATATCGAACGAAATTTATGGCGAACATAGACTTTTGTGCTTGACATTACCAAAAAGTTTTTAAGCATTATTTATTTACATCAATAATATCTTTTTTTACCTTGTCATAAATTATATTGACGAGTACAGTAAACTTTAATGTCTTTATTCATTATAATACGCTTACAAAATACGATTCAATAAATTGGACACATGGTTTGAGCTGCATACTTGTATAATGCCAATTGGGGCTTTATTACAACACAAACATTAAAAAAAAAACGATTAAAAATATTCTGTCACGTATAAAATACAAAATGCAACGGTTGAAATGATTTTTGAGATTAAAGAATTTTAATACCGGATACCAGGTGGGGGGTTGTCGGCGTGCGCGACGCGGCTAGGATACCGAGGAAATGGCGTTGTGCGGCGAGCCCATTTGAGTCAGCACCTTGTCGAGCCACTGGAGCGGCCCGTGCAGGTGAATCTCTATCCAGCAGGGAGTCGATGTCACATCCTGGCGGTGGTACTCCGCCCCCCATCCCTTCACGAACGACATCCGAATCGTACACATCTTCGTCAGCTCATAAACCGCTTCGAAACCATGATTGACGCTTTGAGATAGTAACTGCGCGAATTCCCTATTATTAAAGATCTTCAGCGAACATCCGGGAGGTATTTTACACACGGTAGATGGATGAAAGCCGTGGTGATGATTACAGTTGCGGCTTTGAACGAATATGGCGGCGTCTGACAAACACTCCGCGTACACTTCCCCACCGACGTAATACAGATGTACTCCTTTCCCTATGTGACGTCTCGTGTTCTCGATAGTGGAATTCCTGTTGACATTACTGAGCTGGCCTAAGCAGAACCTGTCGCTGTTATTCGAGGGGTCCGTGAACCCATCCACCACGACCGAATGAGAATTACAATGGAAAACCTCCCCTACACGACAATTCAACTCGTAATAAGCTACTGAAGCCCAGTATAGAGGCTCCTGGTAGGAAACCGGGGCAACTTCTCCAGGTGGTTCCGAATCGTCTGAAGGTGGAGAATACGCTGGTGGCGGCGTATCAGGGAGTTCCGAACTAGCTGACGGAGGAAACCCTGACCCTGAGTAGGAGACGTTGTGAGGCATTGAAGGTTCCGCAGTCCTTTGGAAGGGGAGTAATGAATGTCCTGGAGCGAATTCAGAATGTCTGGGTACTAACACTGGCGGTAGGACGGGGCTCTCGACTCTCTTATAGTGGTAAGGGTTGATGCAGACCTCTTTTTGTTTCGCGCTGAAGGGGTACTGGCAGATCTCCAAGGGTTTGAGCTCGTGGTGGCTCTGCAGGTCAGGCCAGCGCCACACGCGGCAGTATATCACGTGTGGGAGGCCTTTGCGGTGGGATACCTGAAATTATTAGGTTTTATTTTAGCTGTTTGTCTTGTAAGACCTTACCAGAACAACTGTGAATGAGTAGACAAAGTGGTTTGGCACCAACTGCATAGACCAACAGGAGGTGAGCATCTAACTTCAGGTGTAAACTACCTTTGGGGATGAGCAACTAGATTTAATATTATGTTTTACTATAATTTTTATTTACCTGCAACCTGCCATCAAGAGACCGAGGTATAGTAACACACTTGGACGGTGTGCCCGGACACGACAGCGCCCGTTCCAACTCCTCGATGGCGCCCTTCCGTTTCTTCAGCTTCTTCACCAGACTGTCTACTGCTTTCTCCGCCCATTTTTCTTCTTCATCACCCTGTAAATAGATAAGAAAAAGGGTGAAATTATTTTGGGCAAACTTTTGTTAAATACCTACTTATTTTATTTGAAAAAATTCTTCATTTTAGAAATTGCTATTCACAGTTTGCTATTACTATACAAAATCTATGGAGATATCGAGTATAGCAACTCATAAAAATTATGTAAATTGATTGGGGGTGTCTCTCTCCTAGCCTGGATTACTGGTTACCTGGTTGGTAGTAATAGAAAACATTCCGATTACAAGATGGGAATATTCAAAGATATATTAAATAAGTGATTTACTGAATAACTAAATACCAGATATTGTGATAAATTGGAATAAACTCTATCCTAATTTTTATAAAGTTTTTTTTTAATGCACTAATCTCCAGAACTCCTGTTTTGATTCTGAAAAGTCTTTTACTAAAATATAAAATACTATTTTTTGCTCGCGACTTCGTTCGCACAAATGTCGGTTATCGAGGACGCAGACGAAGTCAGTCTAATAAAAAGTAGCCTGTCCTTGCTCGGGTCTTAAACTATCTCCATGCCAAAATCGATTCAGCAGTTTAAGCGTGAAGAGGTAACAAACAGACACACTTTCGCATTTATAAGTATGGATTAGGAATTCGTAAAAAAACTCTAGCGGACGAAGTTGCATGCAAAAGCTGGTGTAAAAACAATTCAAAAGCTGCTCAATGAATGTCACTTTACATTTACATTCAAGTTTCGCGTTAGGAAGGAATCTGCTACATTAATCATTGATTCTAAACATGTGATGTGTCAACAACACAGTCTGACCCATTAAGAATGCACTACTGATGTTAAGTGCATCATTTAAACGTTAGAATTTCACAAATTTTAAAGCCTCTTTGCAAGACATTAAGTTGAAATTTTATGTTTGTATACTTAGAATTGATTTTTCAATAGTCAGCTTATTAAATTGTATACCAAATAGTTTTGACTAATATGTAACCAACAACAAATTGTATCTACCTATCTGTTTATGCTCACTGTTAAGTAGTATTTTTTTTCCATTTTCTTTCTACACGAGAAGACTTGAAATTGGCTTCCTGTCAACTATGGTCTCCTTTTTTACTTAGTTTTTAAGCTAAGTCTTCCATACTTCATTAAATAAATAAATAAACTCTTATTTAAATATAAGAACACCAGTCTATTACTGTCCCACTGCATGGCAAAGGCCTCTTCTCATACAGTGAAGGCAGAAGCATTGATCATCACACTTGCTCAAGACGGATTGGCGATTCCAGACTTATACTGACTACAAGTCCAGGTTTCCTCACAATGTTTTCCTTCACCAATGTCAGTGATGTCCAAAGTACATGATGAATTAAAAAATTTAAACCTACTAATGTTAGAGAGAACTAAAACTTAAAAAGTCACACTTTAAAAGTCTGGCGAAGTGTAATTGGGTTTTTCCATCAGGAATTACTCAGTAGCAGCCTCGGAGTCTGGATTTGTGCCCAGTTGATGGCAATAGGCTCGCCTCCTATTACATGGGACTAAAAACATAACTGGCGGAATGTGGGTGTACTAAAGGGTACACCTCTGCCTAACCCTTCGGGGATTACAGGCGTGATGTTATGTTATGTTAACTATAACCACTAGGTCATTACAATTTATTTAATTAAAATATTGCCTTATGCCTATCATGAGTCAGTGTAAAAAGGCAAAATTTTGCTCACTACAAAATATTAAACCTAAAACTTTTATATCTATAAATAAATACAAGGTCAATCAACATTCTACAAATCCTATTTTGTCATATTTATAAGTAAATATTAAAAAAGTTATCCTTAAATAATATCACAGTAAAAGAAAACCGATTATATGATAGTAAACAACACTATGAATCATACACAGTTCTTAGGAACTGACTGACTGTTTGTATGACTCATGTATGCATCAATAAAACTACTGTTTATTGTGTAACCGTTTCCTTTGCTTAATCCTTATTGTGGGTGAGCCCCAAGCCAGGTGTATTACGGTACCACCTGGAGATATCTGGGTGCAGAATCCATACTTACTAATATTATAAATGCGAGTTGAACTTTGTCCGTCTTTTATACATACACACTTCAACTACTGAATTGATTTTGATGAAATTTGTCATGAGGTAAGTTGAACCCCAAAAAATTACATTGCCTACTTTATTCTCTGATAAATAAATGGACACACAAGCTTGCGGGCACAAGCTAGTATGTAATAAATGATATTTATTTTGTAAGTTAAAAATAACACCTAATTTTTTATTAACCTAAATGAGTTTCGTGCTTTTTTATCCAATTACTCTGAGAAGAAACACAGGTACATGACGTACTAGAGAAGTCTAGTCTTCTTTTATTGAAATCATATTATTATTATTGTATTGTCTTAAATCATCAAATGACTCCTTCTGCCCTGGGTGGGGCGGAAGGGACTGTCAGAATTTTACTGACTAAAAAACTACCCTGTTCCTTCTGTTGCCCTTTACGTTCAAGGTGGTTTTTAAAATATGGATTTGTGCTGGCTATAGGCTAATTATAATCATCATCATTGGTTGTGGTCGGCTTCCAGTCTAACCGGATGCAGCTGAGTATTTCACATGGAGCAACTGCCTATCTGACCTCCACAACCCAGTAACTGGGTAATACGACGCCCCTAGGTAAGACTGGGTGTCAGGCTAATTATAATACATAATAATAATTCTCATAAAATTTGTAAACAAATTAGGTACTGTAAAGACCACCTGTGCGATTTTTTTTTTATTGTTAATTCAAACAAAATCAGGTGAATTCTATATGGAATTCAATTAACATAATAATAGGTGATTGATTTTCTTAATACTAGAGTAATTTATCTTTGTCTGTTTCGGCTCATGTAGTGAACACATCCTGAAAATACTCAGCAAAGACTGCCTTTCAATCAAGGCTGCCTTGGAGCCCCCACACACACATTCTATACTGTATTCACCATGCTGTGATCACAGTATTTACAAAAGTAGGTACTCTCTCCATTGACTGCTTTAATCAGTGATATGAATGAGATACTTCATTAATCAAATCATGCAGCTGATATGAGGTCAATGAACTTACATAATGATGACATTTCATAATCTCCTAGACAGCGAAGTATGTGACATTGAAATAAAGATCAGCTGACCCATTCATTTTTACTAATATCCACTATTAAGCTGAAGAGTTTGTTTGTTTGTTGTACATATTATCCTATGGTCTTTCAACCTTATTTGTACACCCGGCATAGTCAAACATGTTGAGTAAAAAGTTAACCCTGTAACACCTATAATAAGCATACCATGTATATTATCTACACATGTTTTCGCAAATAAATGAATATGAATAATTTGAATTTGAAGGCACTAATACCAGAAACTATTGGTTCGATTTGAAAAATATTCATCATCTGCCTAGCCTTTTCCCAACTATGTTGGGGTCGGCTTTCAGTCTAACCGGATGCAGCTGAATACCAGTATTTTACATGGAGCGACTGCCTATCTGACCTCCACAAGCCAGTAACTGGGTAATATGATACGTCAGGTAAGACTGGTTGTCAGACTTTCGGGCTTCTGACGACCCGTAACGACTGTCAAAGATCCACGTATAACAGCCGGGACCAACGGCTTAACGTGCTTTCCGAGGCACGGAGGAGTCTCGGTATGTAAAGATGGTCACCCATCCACGGACCAACCCCGGCAAGCGTAGCTTAACCTGACGGATCGACCCGTGCGGCTGTTATTACTTAGCCACGAGCTCCTCCTCGATTTGAAAAATATTATTGTACTATAAAGCCTGTTTATTTAGGAAGGTTATACTTAAGTACCAATAACATTATGCAAACCATTACATTTACATTAAGACACCAGGAGAAAATGAAGAAGGTGTAAGACACTACTAGGTATTTAACCTTTTGAACGCCAGAGTATAAACATATCGCCGTACCCCTGATGCCAGGCCACTTTTTTTGTCAAATGACAATGATAAAGAATAAGGATTCCAAAACTTGATTACATTGTTTTTATCATAGTATGGTGCGACTTGTATTTTGTCACATATTTGTGACGTTGGTGTTCAGGGTAAGATTTCGTTTGTCACATATATGTGACAATGGGATTCAAAAGGTTAAAAACTGGGACTTTGATTAAATTGCAAAGATCGAATACATGGTATAAAGTTTTAGTGGTTATATTTAACTTTTTAATTCTTTTTATTAACACCTAGTAACCTTGTTATTTTAAAAGGCTTTGTTTTATTATTTTTTTAATCTGTGAATTTGTCTGTATCCACAATAACAGATATTTATGAAGAAAAGTTGCTGGCAAAAGCTAAAGTACTTAAATTTATCTCTATCACTACAATATACTTTAAAGTGACAGAGATAGCTTAACACTTAAAGAAGACTTAAAATTGAGTTGCCTTTCAGAATTCAGCTGTGAATTCGCATAATTAAGAGACAATTTTGAGCATACTTCCTTGGTAATTCATCAATGAAGCAGTATTTTAAAGTATGTTCTTGTTTTGCAGAGTTTGTTTGTACACTAGTGTATAATAGTTATTCATTATGCTCTCCAATTATTAACTACTTCTATTCTCTTTACACAGAGGTTACATGAAAGAGATAGCAGTACTTGTAAAGTGCTTTAAGCAACAGTTCTTTGATAATATAACAGCTGGTCTATTGTGCAGGAATCTACCTCTGTGAATTGAGGTAAAGTAAACTTTAGGTGAGCATGGACATCAAGGGATTCTTTTACAGAATAACACTGCATGTCTCTTTTTGTTTATCCTGGTCTATCAATCATCAAAAAGTAAGGCAGAGGACTGCCAGATAAGAAGACAGATCTAAATAAGTGTTTAGAAACTAATAAAAAGCTTGAACACAGAAAAATAATATTGTATTCATAGAAAAAGTAACATGAGCTTTCAATAAGTTTTGTAACCATACCTGCTTCCACCCCAGTAATTTCTTGACAGCAGGACTTGTGAACGAGAAGAGGCTGTTGAGGCTGGACATAGGACCGCTGCTCGAGGATTCTCCATCATCGGTATCCATGATTATCAAGTAGTACCAGCCCGCGAATGAGTCACCGAACTGTGGGAGCCCGCCTCCCGCCAATAATCACACAGGGGAAAGCACTCAAGCCGCCATCGATCCCAAACACCACTTGGTATTCCCCACAACGTCTACGAAGCAATTACACTACAAAATAGTGATTAGCGTGACAACTTTGACAAGCGTCGGTCCCACTAAATGATTTACGACGCCACTACTACGCAACTGTCATGGCTTCAATAAATACATTTAGAAAATGCGCAGCTTTACGGTGGATATCAAACTGATTTTGTGTGATTTAGACAAGAGAACACTGTGCAATAATAAAATAAAACACTGGTCGAGCTGCACAGGACAGCTCAGACATTTTTCAATGTACAGATTAAAAAATATTAAAAATAATTTGCTTTGGGGATGCCAAATGAGAAAAATATAAAAACAACTGCACTGTCTTCGCTCTTCTTCTCCTCAAAAATTAATAACTTACCCAAAAACATTGATCCAGAGGCATCTAGTACATCAATGTTTTAGTGATATTTTTTTAATATTTAAAAATTATTTTTCATTTAATTTGTGAGATGAAATTCTTAGTCGCTGGGTCGCTGGCAATGAAATGAAAAAGCTAGCGAACAGCCCTGCCTGAAAATGCTTGCTCTAAGAAAGCGATGCCGTTTTCTATTATAGTTTAGAAGCCTAGATTAAATCTGTAGATCGCTATGTCCTGTGGCACATGGCACATTTTCTCAGCACCGCACGGGGCGTCGCCTCGAATTTAGGCCACGGCTAGCCGCCAGGCGTGATACCTGCACGTCGTCCGCAAGGCGCAAGCGGCAAGCACGCTGACCGCCTGCCGTTGGCTTTTTCATATTGACATTATGAAATATATTATACTATTTACACACGATTTAAATGCACTAATTAGAATGACAAGTAAATTGCTGGATTAGAACGGTGCCGTTCTTAGGTGCCGTTGCGGTGCTGGGATAATGTGCCAGCCATGACCTTATGTCTTCTCTGTCACCTTTAACTCACAAGAAGACGATGCTGTAGACAAGCTTACAAGATCAGCTGTCAGACTAAAAAACCTGATATCCAATTTTGTACAAAAAAAAAACTGAAGGCAAATATTCGTCCACAAACTCTTTGTTCCGATTGCCCGCAATGAATAAGTTGAAGCAACAATAAATTCGAGTGAGATAGCTTTATAGAATGAATGAACAAGTATGAAAGAGCTCGCAGATTTTAATATGTTAAAAATTGTTGGCAAGTTCTAGAACGCCGTCCTCTATCGCATTTTGGCGAGAATTTTCTCGAATTTGAAGTGTCATTTCGGGAGACAGACTTCGTGTTGCTTGTTTGAACTCGACGATCAAATTAGTGAAATAGAGAAGAAACGATTTCTAAGCAAGAAACTAGAGTATTTACAGCTAAATATTTTATTGCAAGTGCATCTTTTGTTTTATCAGTTGTTAGCAGAAACCAATCATGGCTCAGGTAAGAGGTTATACCGACGCTTTACGATTAGAATTTTGAATGAAGTAGCATAATTTTAACATGAGTAACGTTTTTAGGTGAATCAGTTAAAGGAGAAGGGTAATGCAGCGCTATCATCGGGGAAGTTCGATGAGGCCGTGAAATACTACACGGAGGCTATTGCCTTGGACCCAAAGAACCACGTTCTGTACAGCAACCGTTCGGCAGCGTTTGCTAAAGATGAGAACTACGCAGCAGCTTTAGAGGATGCTAACCAGACCATCGCTCTGAACCCTACGTGGAGCAAAGGGTACTCTCGCAAAGGCTCAGCATTAGCATACTTAGGTCGTCATGATGAGGCAATTGAAGCTTACGAAAAGGGTCTGGAGTTGGAGCCTGGCAATGAACAGCTAGCTTCAGGCCTGGCCGAGGTCAAGAAACAAGCTATTGAACTGAAGTTGAAGACAGAACAGCTGTTTGAGAAGCTCAGAGCGAATCCACAAACAAAGGAATGGTTGAATGATCCGGAATATGTCAAATTGGTTGAAGTGAGTATGAAACCCTATTGATGATGGCATTTTAATCCACTCCGCTTCCTTATTTTCCACCTTAAGTTGTCTTTCTATAAAAATATAGTAATTTCATGAGTTAAATTAAACTAGTTGCCGAAAAAATTTTATACAACAATTTACTTTTGAAATCTTTGTTTAAATTCTTGCCTTTTGTTTCGTTTTATTTAATTACATTGAAGGTATAATGATTTTCTTTGTCTGGTGAATAAATTAGCATATAATTATGGATGTGTCCATATTTTTGAATATTCAGTTGTTCCAATTTTTTAAAACTATTGCCTAGCAACACTACTTTTGTTCTAAAGTACTGAAAATTAAGGTATATTAACAAAATTGTGTATTTATACATAGTTGACTATACAAAATAAGTAATAAGCAGCAAGTTATCAATTCTTTTTTTAAATGTTTGCTGTAATTGTTTATAAAAGGAGACCGAGGCTTTTTGCCAGAGTAATTAATGTTTAAAAAAAAAAATGTTTCTAGTTTTTCTTGCTTATCAGTAACTTACAATTTTTTTTTTTTTTAGTATTTGAATTCATTAATTATAAATTCATAAAAACTCCACAGAAAATAGCGCAAAATCCCTTTGACGTCCAAAACCTTGGTGCTAAAATGGAAGACAAACGAGTCCTCACCACAATCAGCATCATGTTCGGCCTAGACCTTCACATGCCCATGGACGTGGACCCACCGGCACCAGAAAGAAAGCCCGCAGAACCACCAAAAAAGGAAGAACCAGAGAAACCGAAATACGATGACCTTCCTGAGAACCGAAGACTTGCATTACAAGAGAAAGACCAAGGCAACGAGTGCTACAAAAAGAAAGACTTAGAAAATGCTCTGAAACATTACCAGAAAGCCATGGAGCACGATCCCACAGATATTACCTTTTACACAAATATGGCTGCCGTTTACTTTGAGCAGAAAGAATATGAGAAATGTATTAAGGAATGTGAAAAAGCTATTGAAATTGGAAGAGAAAATAGAGCTGATTTCAAGCTAATAGCCAAAGCTTTTACTAGAATTGGTAAGTTTATTTCTTTGTGTAACTAGCACTCGTCCTACGACTTCGTTTGCATGAATTTTCTTACGGGTCCCGAGTTTTTTTATAGTTAAATATAGCTTTATAGTACACAGTGATAACATAGCTTCGAGTTTGCAAAGGAATTTTCAGAATTGATTCAGTAGATCTAGAGTTTACCCCCTACAATCTCACAAACTCTCAAATTTGACCTCTTTATAACATTAGTTTAGGTTTTAATGGTTGTTGCCCATAACTTTGTACACATGTAATTCAAGTATCATTATCATCATCTTATCAGCTGTAGGATGTCCACTGCTGAACATAGGCCTCCCCTACTGATTACCAATAAAACCAGATTTAATTCAAGTATACTACTACCCTACTGAAAAACATTTGCCCTATGACACTCTGCAATTGTGTAGCTCTATATTTGTGACCGGATCAGAACTTCCAAAGATTACTTCATAACCAATAATTTGAAGTTTTAAAATATTATTTTAGATAAGTATGTTGACTTTACATTGCAAGGGCATTGTCAGCTTTTTATTGTGTCCCACTGTTGGGCTTGTAATTTATTTTCATCTTCCAAATCTAGTTTCAACAACAATGAATATTAAAAATTTAACATTCTCATTTCATTTCTTCAATTTGTGATTATTCCTAAAAGTTAGTAGAATTACTCCGTGTTGAGGAAAATTTTTGTCAAGGAAACATGATACTGTCAAGAAAAAAGTTTTATTTATTCTTAGTTTAGTTAAGGAAGGTTATTTCTGTACTTTTCAATATTGAATGGGCCATTGTGCATGTCTCTTTATGTGGTCTTAATAAAAAAAAAATTGTAAATACTTTTTTTGTAAATACTTAGGTATAAAATTGCATATTCTTAAATTAGCTGACATGAAACACTGAAACAAACTCACATATCAAAGCATCTTTTAAAAATAAAGTTTCTTTTAATGGCCAGATTATATAAAAACCATGTCTATCTTGTTTAATGTTTAGCTAATATTGGTAATGCAACAAATCACCATAAATCTATTACCAGTTCCATAGACTTTAAAAAAAAAAACACGACAATAGCTATAAATCTTTTAATAAGCAGACAAAAGAACAATTTGTTCCCACAGTTTTTTGTTTATCAGCGAATACTGATAACAGCCTATGTTAGACAGATAACGCGTTAGATACACTGGATGCGGTCACCAATATGCATTAATCATTTTAATTTGTGTTTAGTATGTGCTTGGCGTTATTTTAGCGCATGAAAACATGAATGTTTAGGTGACCATTTGTTAATGAAACTATAGCTAAACTGCTTAAAGTGTTGACTGCGAGAAAACACAGTTGTGTTTGTACTAAAAAAAAGGCAAGTACGCCGCACACACAACCATAAATCTGTTTTACTATGGTGAAATCACAAACTGTATAATTAGCAGTAGATTCGAGCTAGGCGTAGCGAATACAGTCAACGGGTTGATTGAGTCATCACCTGCTGACACTGTTCACAATTAACCACAGTGACGTCACATATCTCAAGAACAGTCCTGTGCACATTTCACCTCTTGTGTATCACGCTACGAGCGCCCGCCGCCCGCACCTCTCTCAGTCCTAGTTCTCGACTTACGCGGGGGTAGTTAGCTATAGGTCAGTAGTGCCCAAGAAATGGGTCGTCACTCACTGGTGGGTTGCGAGCGAATATTTAGTAGGCCTTGGACAGCCCTTCATACTCGATAGTTTCGACCTTTTTACACGACTGCCCCAAAAAAAGGAGTGTTATGTGTTCAGAGTTAATGTATGTATGTATGTATGTATGTGAGATTCTTTATTCCACCATAACTTTTGAACGCCTGAACCGAATTAGATGTATGGGGTATCGTTACAATCCTGGCATCGTTCCGAGTAACATAGGCTAGTTAAAAATAAAATGAATCCTGTGTGGTCACTTTAAAACGTAAATTAATACCAGCCTCAATTATTTTTTTTAATGAATCTGGCCGTGTCTATGTTTATCGTCTAGAATTTAACAAATAGATTTAAAAAATATATAACACTGTAAATAAAATACGTCGTAAAAAAAACTAACGAGTAAACAAAGTACAAATATGTGCAATTTTGGTAGTCGTGTATTTTAATTTTTTAATTATAGTAGCTTGTTTTCACCCTACTGCAAGGAAAGTGGTATGTTTTTTCTTTACTCGGCGTGGCTGTCGTGCCGTGACCGTATGCGTGTAAAAAGGTCCTTACACCCAGTTAGAAATAAATGACTTATTACAATGCTGCATTTTTTACAAAAAAATGAACTGGTCGTGACTATAGAAGAATAACAAAAAATTACATCGCACTTAAGACAAAATCACTCGTATACAATTAGCATTAGAACTCAAATTAGCCATACGGTTACAAAACATGCTCCCACGTAACAGAATCTACAGTCATTGGGCGTTGGCCCTTAGATATCTTATGTAGTACAAGTTCAGTGTCCTTTTGAGATCACAAATCAAAACAGTTGTTATCTGTTTGCGCTGTGTGTATGTTTGTGTTATAAATATTGTTCATAGAGGATTTACGGCCATTGATTTATTAAATTTAGCATCCATTTATCATCACGCCTCTATTCTTCAGTCGGGTAGGCAGAACTATACTAAGGCTCAATTAACATGGCTGTGGTACAAAGGATATTTTGTCAATAATGTGTCAAATTAGGTGTATTAAATATTTTATTTTATTATTTTACCCACGTAAAGTTGCGTCGATCGTTACTGTCCCGCTCTCTCGCGCTGAAGCGTGATGTTGATGAGCCTATACTATTTCTCATGAATCTGGATAGCAAACAAAAATATTGTTTTCCTTTTGACTGGTAGTTCCAGATACTAGCAAGTTTCAACGAACACACAAAAAAAATATCAGATTTACTATGTTATAATTATAATAAGTATAGATAAAACAAGCTACTATATTTAAAAAAATAAAAAACACGACTGCTAAAATTGCACATATTTGTACTTTGTTTACTCGTCAGTTTTTTTTACGACGTTTTTTATTTACAGTATTATATATTTTTTAAATCTACTTGTCAAATTCTAGGCAATAAACAAAGACACGACCAGATTCATTAAAAAAATAAATTGAGGCTGGTATTAATTTTCGTTTTAAAGTGACCACACCGGTTTTTTTTTTTTACTAGCCTAGTATGTTACTCGAAACGATGCAAGGATTGTAACGATACCCAAAAGTCTAAATCGGTTCAGGCGTTTAAAAGTTATGGTGGAATAAAGGAACTCACATACATACATTAACCCTGAACACATAACACTCCTTTTTTTGGGGCAGTCGTGTAATTAATTTATTCACATGAGATAACACAAAACCAATGAAAGCCCTGACTCAAAGATCTGTGCTACAGGAGTCAGTGTCATCTCTTAGTCGTCACAAAAACTTTTATCCAACTAACTAATATACATAGATAGATTTCTATTACAAGAAAAAATAAACAAATGAAGCAACTGCATTGTTTGAATGTTTGAAAACTAAGGGCCCTGTGTACTATCTATAAGAGATTTAGGTCAAACTCCGTTAGGGGCGCACAGTCGCCGTCCGCATGCATTTATAACTTCGGAGGGCAAATCGATAATCGTATAGCGCATCGAACCCGACAGTTGTAAAGATCAATAACATCTTGTTAATACATTTCAAACTAACTTCCGCCCGCGACTTCGTCCGCGTCAGAGTTGATTATGTTTTTTCACACTGAAACCGCACATTTTTCTTGGATAAAAAGTAGTCAATGTGTTTTTCCAGATTGTAATTTATCTCTGTGCCAAATTTTACCCAGACCCGTTCAACCGTTATAACGTGATTGAGTAACAAAAATCCATATATCCAAACTATCGCATTTATAATAGTTGTCTTCTTTATCGTGTGTGCATTAAGGTCTTACGACCCCACACACCCTAGTGTCAGAGTTTCTTAATCGCCTCAAGGGCCTCTGACGTGGATTCAGTGGGACAGTAATGCAGGTTTCCTCGCGATGTTTTCCTTCACCGATGCCAGTGATGTCCAAGATAAACTTTAGAAAGTACTTATGAATTGAAAAGTTCACATTGGTAGTTGCCCGGATTTGAACCCACGTCATGCGAGAGAGGCAGGCGCCTTAACCGCTTTTTAGGAATTAGCTTTTGCCGCGACTTCGTCCGCGTAAATGTCGGTTATTGGCGGTCTAATCTTGTTTCCTCATTCAAACATTGGTCCCCTGTTTTCACCTCGTAAGGGGTAGAATTTCGGAAAATCCATTCTTATAAGATGCCTACGTCATACAAAGAACACACCCTCTACGTTTCAGGTCTGTACTATCAGCGGTTTAGGCCGTGCGTTGTTCCGTCAGTCAGTCATTCAGGACAAAGCATTTTATATGTATAGATAGATTATTTAACGATGCACCTAAAATAAAAACAACTATAAGTACTAGACAGGCATAAAGTGCCGAAAATTAATGTCAGTACATTAGCCTCGTTCCATCAAATGCTGTCAGATTCATGTTTATTTTGGCATTGCATTTGTTTATTTACGTAAAACATTTATCAATTAATTAACTTGTGAAATCCTCTAACATAACATACATTACAATTTGGCTGTCTGCCAGAAGCCACATAATCGTAAGGATACCTATTTATTTATAAGATTTTGAACACACTGGCGCTGATATGGCGATAAATGTTCAGTTGTGCTGCAATTTAATCATATAACATAAAATCACGCCTGTAATCCCTGAAGGGTTAGGCAGAGGCCCCATTATTTCAGAGGTAGAAAGTCCTATTGAATAAAAACAATTATTCAGCCGTATTAATTAATTTCACTATTATTACGCCGTTACAAAATGACTAATAAGATCTCAAGTCGAAGGTCAAGATGGATGACCTTCGACCTTTATTAAAGATCTTAACATAACTTTATCTTCACGTGTCGAAACGTAATTATCCTTCCAATGACGTCATTCTTTCTAATTAAACTTCATTGTTTGTTATTTTGTTAAAACATAATATTTATAGACGCAAAGTTAAGACGAAATTTAGAAGAACAAAGAGTCCTTGGGTGAGATACACAGACAACTCTATTCGAAAATGAACATTATGCGTACTGTAATAAGACTCATATCAGTATGAAACGGACTCATGTTAATTGATGCCCTACACTAGAAATTTCTCCTAGATCATGGTTTTGCACTTATAAGCCTATACCAGACCCAGAACAACTACCTGTAAACCATACAAGTATTTATTCCGTATGTGAATCGAACTTTCGACACGCAGCGTACCTTCGAAAGCAGTCACTGTCGTCTTACTCAGCCCCCCCTCCCCCCATGAAGAAAGGAAGTAACCTGTTCCATTCTGTCTCTTCTACCATTCTATTTACTAATACTATCTTCAAATCTAGGTAACGCATACAAAAAGATGGAACAATGGAAGCTAGCAAAAACATATTTTGAGAAGTCAATGTCTGAGCACCGCACCCCGGAGATCAAGACGTTGCTGAGCGAGGTGGAGAGACGGATAGTCGAGGAAGAGAAGAAGGCTTACGTGGACCCCGTGAAGGCGGAGCAGGAGAAGGAACTGGGCAATGATTTCTTTAAGAAAGGTTAGTGATATTGAATGGTTTCCCTTTATCAGCATGAAGGAGTCATTGAAAACTCATTCGGATATAGATTTCAATACTCAATACCTTTACTGCTTTTTCATATGTATGATTAGATTATACTTATATAAATGAGATCATTATTGACCCCGTAGGGCACAGCAAAAGGGTAGAAGAAAGGAAGCCCCATTTAAAGAGATCATTAATAGAAAATTTAATAAGTTCTAAATTAGTTCTAATTTCTCTGCCATGAAATTCTAACAGTACGTTGTTATTTTCATTTTTGTAAACAAATTGGTAAATGCTTACAGAAAATATATAAACAGCTCTGGGTATTCTAAGCCGTGTGCGGCCACACGGGCGACCGACTACAACCACAAAACGCCGCAACCGACGTATTTCTTGTACTTTGCATACATTTTATATGAACTCGCTGCACACGGCTGACGTCAGTGTCGTCGTGGTTCTAGCTTCAAGTGGCGTCGTTTGTTGCTATTGCGTGTGGCCTATGTGTGGCTAGGCTTAAATTTACCTAAAGGATTCTGCTATATAAATGTCACCTCAACTCTTTTTATAGTTTTTCTTTTACTAATCGAATTGTGTAAAATTCTTTTCCGAACTCACCATAAACATTTTTCTTTACAGGTGATTACAGCACGGCAGTGAAACATTACACTGAAGCCATCAAACGCAACCCAGACGACCCCAAGTTGTACTCCAACCGCGCCGCCTGCTACACCAAGCTCGCTGCCTTCGACCTGGGACTTAAAGACTGCGACCAGTGCTGCAGACTGGACCCCAAGTTCATCAAGGGATGGATCCGGAAGGGGAAGATTCTTCAAGTAAGTATTATAACAATATACTATTTATTTTCAGGTTACAAAGACCCATAGATAAATACCTAAACCTAAGTTTAGATGTAATGGGTTTTTCCATCAGAAATTTCTCAGTAGCAGCCAGAGTCAGCATTTGTACCCGGTTGATAGCAATAGGCTCGCCCCCTATTACATGGGACTTAAACATAACTGGCGAAATGTGGGTGTACTAATGGTACACCTCTGCCTAACCTTCTCTAGAAGGGCACCTGCTTTGCCGAAGTATATACTTTATATATAGCGACCTCAGGGCAGGGCAGTTTAGAAGCACATGGGCTGCTATATCGTCTTCCTCCAAGCAGGCACAGTGGGCTCCTATGACAAAGAGGTGTTTATTAAAAGACCTATGACTGGTTATGGCGGCTCTGACTGTTCAAATTCAAGTAAGAATTTGTGTCTACTTTTGAATGTACTGTTGATTCGGAGTTTCTTTGTGGGATGAAAAAGAGGAGATCCTAAAAACAACCTAGGTCACTGACAGCCAGGTCACTGACAGAAAAGAATAGTCAGCCTGGAGCGGCAGTGGCGGGATACATTGCCTTTGAGCTGACGGACGATAGGGTACCAAAGATTTCTTTCCATATTATAGGTATCTACCTCCAGAAATTACATAAGGGCCTCATAATCACTTAATAATATCACACTGGCATGACATTAAAAAAAAAAATCATCTCTATCTCATCTAGTGCCTACCGTTCCATTCTAGCTGACCGCTTCCATGCGGCGTGAGCGTGGCGTGCACAAGGCGAATACGCTGCGTAAACGCAGTCACGCTGCCGATTCATGCACGTCCGCAAAACGCCAGTATCGTAGACGCCTCATAATTTTGGTGAGCGCCTTAGGAAAGCGGGTTACAGTAAAATATTGCAGCTTCATTCAAATTTCGAAAAAAAAAAAGTTTAAATAGGCTGAGAATTAGCACGTTTTGAAGGCCAAAAATAATAAAAGTAACCTACAAAATTACAATTTCCTCATGTAAGGTCGATACCAAAATGATTATAAAATGATTAGAATCTTTTTAATCTAATGTGTGCATTGTTATAGTATAAAGGGCCAAAAAAATACAAATCAGACCTTATAAGTATTTAACTCCTATAAACGCAGTTATTACGTAAGAAAAAACAATGCAAGTTGTAAAAGATTCAAGTGCGGCGCACAAAACATCGTATGTGTTTCTCTACGGCGAACACACGAACTGCGTAGCCAGCCAACGGTCAACGGGTTTAATATTATAAATGTACTGCCCTAGTAACAGAAACGTACTCCTTAACAGCTGACTTGTGGCTCACTTAGATAGCATTAGCTATACAAATAAGTTGTTTAATAGCTATATATTGGGATATACAGCAGCTATATATGCTCAGAGTTTGCTTGTATTACCAGATATTACTCTATAACTAAACATAACCATTCTTCGCAGGGTATGCAACAGCACTCGAAAGCTCTGACAGCGTACCAGAAGGCTCTTGAGCTAGACCCGAGCAATGCAGAGGCGCTGGAGGGGTACCGCGCCTGCTCCACGCAACTGAACTCCAACCCTGAGGAGGTATGTTCTTACTGCATACTGTATATCATTTTTATTACAATTGTCGCATTTATACATAATATTCTAACATTCCGTTTACACACAGGTCCGTAAACGCGCGATGGCCGACCCTGAAGTTCAACAGATCCTCCGCGACCCAGCGATGCGCTGCATCCTCGAACAGATGCAGCAAGATCCTCATGCTCTACAGGACCATCTCAAGAACCCAGACATTGCTGCCAAGATTCAGAAGCTTCTAGAATCTGGCCTTATCGCTATTCACTAGTTTACGGAAGCCTCGTTTAGAGATTAGGGTTATATCAATTAGTACTCGAATCGATTAGAAAAACTACCGTTATAGTAGATGTTGTTTCGTTGCTGGCAACGTTTTTCCAGTGATTTTGTTTGTACATGAGTCGAAAAGTTTTGCTGCTAGCAAAACATTTTATTTAACAATAACGATACCCAGCAGTAGGAACTTGTTAGTTTTTGTAATCGATTCAGGTACGAGTTCAGAGTCTCGCCATCTCGGATACTTTAAAATGGAGATCGAGTTACTGTTTTAAAAGGAATTTCGCCTACCAAACGTTGAATGAAACTTAATTAGGTATTTAAAAGTCATCGCTTTTTTACTGTGATTTTACTCAGTTAACGTGTTATGCTTGTCTCAAATTGTAGGCTTGTGGACCATTCCAAAGTATGCTTTTTCAGTAAGTTATGCAGTTTGGACTTTTTCGGTTTTAGGTTTTATTTTAGCATACCTTTTAATTTGAAAGATATCTTTATGCAGATATACTGCCTGAATGGAATTTACATTAATAGCAATTTTTGTAATTTATTCAATAATAAAGAAATATGTAGGCAATTATTTTGTTTTATTTTATGTGGATGATACAGGTGACCCATAGCATAATCGAGTTTTACAAAAAGTTACACTTTGTGGAGCGTTGTCGCAGTCACTTAAGATTCGACCCTCCCACAGCCTCTCTTTTTCATCCTTGATGTGGCAACATCATACTTGACACAAGTGTAATGGTTACGATTACTCCATAAACTCAGCCCTATTATTGGTGAGCAGGCTCCCTGTACTGTGTAGAGTGCTTCCGGAATGTGTAGCACATACTTTTGACGTCATACAAGATATTAGATTACACCTGCGTGATGGTGATTTACACTGAGATGGCATGGTAACGAGTAGTTTTAGGTTCAGCGCCGACTGCAGTCAAATAAATATGCCAGCACAGCCGAATATTACATTGAGTTCTTAAACACGCTAAATTAAATTAATTAGTTTTTTTTTTCTATATGAGTCCACGAATAATTCTTAATGCTTTGCTGCCTTAATGCTTTCATATAAACCGGTAATGACTCGTGCGTTTGGTTTCCAATTGTTTTCAGATTTTCCAGTTGGTTCGTCTGTCACGTCAAAGCAAGAAAAGATTGCCGCGTTTCGTAAATAGTAGAAAATAGTACTATTATTCTAGTAACACTGTTACTGTCATTATAATCTATTTTGACTTTGACATTGTTGACAGGAAACGAATCATTCATTTTTATTTTTATTCGCGGAAATGCTTTAATGTGTTAGGACGTAAAGTTTGTTTATTTATTTATTACGTTTTTATTCGAATAAATCGAATAGTGTGTGTTAGTATTAAACTTAAGACGATGTTGGGAAGTGATACACGTGTTTTTTATTAATTAAAAGTGCCGGTACCAAAGAATAAACACCAAAAAAAGTGCGTGAACAAGTGTTTTGTAAATAGCGTTATATATTAATGCTGTGAAACGTGAGTAAACTTATAGTATTAGCTAATCTAATTATGTTTAGTTATGGTTTAATTCTAGTACAAACGAACACTCTACGTAGTTTTTTAAACGAAATATTTAAAACACTGAAGGCGCAAAAAAGTTAACCTTCTACTATTACCTGTTACCTACCTACTATTTTAAACTATCATCCATTTTACGTAATAGGTAACAATGTAAACTAAAGTTGTCAGAACATAGAAAATATTGTAAAAAATAATACAGCCAACAAAGTTAAAAATTGCGCTTCAAATATATTTCTGCCAATGTCATTATAATTTTTTATCTCATCGACCCACTTGTTTTGTTTACTGTCACAAATTATTTAACTCAAATCTTACTATCGAATACCATTTAAAAATAATTTGCGAATCGTAACAATATTTAGGCCAAATTAACTGATAAAATATTTAAAAAGCACAAACTATTTAATCTTTGTTATAAATAATGTCTTTTATTACTTAATTGTAACATTATATTGCTAAGCTGTATGACACATCCTTATTTGTTTGAGTAATTAGATGCTTTGTTTACTCTACTGACTGACATTGTTATGTAAATAGTTATCATATTTACATATAAACTGAGAGTTAGACTAGATTGATGGATAGGAGTGCCCTCCAGTTTTAAGGGCCCTTAAACAAATCTCCTTTTTTTTCTGGGTTAAGTGAGTGCCTAAAAGTTTTTCTTCTGTAAAAATCTACCAATTAGACCGAATCTAAGAAAGTAAGTACATATTGCTTACACATCTGCACATCGGCGCATTCGGTTCAGCATCTTCAGTTTAAAACCACCTTTGACAATACTAAACCGAAAAAGGCCAACCAGCTTAACTGTTGACTACGGGAAAGCACACCAGTTATGTTTCTACTAAAAATCGCGAGTGCAGCGCACACAACCGTATGTGTTTTTCTATGACAAACGCACAAACTGTGTAGCCAGCCACATTATAGGCTTGGCTTGCTTGCATTCAATGAGTTAAAATATATAGTAACTTAATGATCCTGGTATTCCCCGGACACACAGGGTGTTATTAGGTTTTTCCATTAGAAATTTCTCAGTGGAACTGAAAGGTGTAAATCCCCTGTGCTTCGGAAAACAAACCATTGTTCTCTTGCGCCTGATCTCTCTCCGTTAGAGTCAGATAGCTGTCTCATTAGACTGTGAGAGTGAGGAAATAGAGAGAGCACTTGTGTACTTGCACCATTATCATAGTGCCTATATGACTTGTGCGTCAATGTCCAGTTTCCACTGAAATTGGCTGCCGTAATACATTTTATTTATGTCTTTTTTTTCAAAAGATTATGTCTGAAATTACTAATCCGGTTCCAAAAATTCAGTAACATTTGGGGTTCTTCATTAATTTCTAGTTAAACGGTGATCCCCAAACTAGGGGGTGCCTGTGACATGGGGACCAGGAAATTATGGTAATTGTGTGTGAATTGCAATCTAAAACTAAGAGGCTTAAGTAGCATCAGAAGATTCCTCCGCATCAATGTTAACTGGGCATATGAATGCCAGAGAGATTGGCAGAATTGCCACATTGGATGGCCTTAGCCACTGGCCAAGGTAGCAGCCAGCCCTTGGGCCACAAGAAATGTCAGCTAACTATCTGTTTGTTAGTTACTTACTGATAACAAACAGCTGCAATTTATCAGTATTCTTGCCTATCTTATTTATCATGGATTACTACAGGTATTTAGTACTTTATAAGCATACTGCAATGTCACTGAGATTGCATACCATTCAGTTTTTCTATCGCTGGTTTTATAAGCATAATATCGGGCATTATCTCGAAGTACTTACCACGGAAAAAAATTAGATGGGCATTCCGTCTAGGAACTAAACTAGCGGGCGTATCCTACGCCCAAATTTGAAAACTAGCGCGATTCGAAGTATTGGCTGTCAAAGATTTACGAATGACAGGCTGACACCAGTAGCTCGGAGCGGTAGAGGGGGAGGGGGGGGGGAAGCTGCATCTTCTGCCCCCCCTTGGTGACACCCTTGAGGCAGTGTTTTCACAAGAGGCATGAGAGTATATTAGTTACACGACTCTCGAAATCTTCTTTCGTAGACTTTGTACGCTAAAATCATTCTTATCATAACCTATAAGTACACGCTAATATCGTGATACCGGAAATTATCAATGTACTTAGTTATTAAAGCGAGAACTGTTTTAAGCCACCGTTATCGGGAGGACACGAGGCATAGTAATGGATATCACTTCTGCCATCTATCAATATTATAGGCCTCTGATTCAGTGTCCTTGAAGTAATTAAACTATTAAGTAAATTTTACTACTATCATCATCATCATCTTCCTGCCCTTGTCCCATGTTACTTGAGGTCGGCGCAACACGTTTTCCTCTTCCACTCCGTCCTGTCACCCGTCATGCAATCACTGAATTTGTACTACTATTTCAATGCGAAAGCTAGTATAGATCGATGTTAGTTAAACAATCACGCCAGTACCGCTGAAGAGATTCGGATGTTTGGCACGGAGATAGATTACCTATAGCTGGAATAGCACATGGGCTAATTTTGTCCCCGAAAAAATGTGCGGTTCCCGTTCCGATAATAAATTATAAAAATCGCCAATTCGCCTTGAGCAAGCGTGGTGATCGATACTCGTAGCTACTCTGTATGAGAAGAGGCCTTTGTCTCTGAAGTCTGAGCTGACGATGTCACGGAAATTAGCTAGTTAGTAAATTATGATAAGGTTGGATATGGCCAAACTAGCCACATTTTTTATAGTACTAACTGCACGTGCAGATCACAAGGATGCTGTGACTGCGACACATCCTGCATTGCTTTGTCACCCCTACATCCGCATCGTTGCTATTCGAAGTTAAACTAAAAATATTATTTCACTGTCTTTAAATTTCTCTTGTATCGTGGGTGCGTTTAAACATATAAACTTACAGACACGAATAACCAGACACGGAAAAACTATCTATAGGCCATATAAATATTTGTTTCGTGCAGAAATCGAAAACGCGACACGTAGCGCAGCAAAAGATGTGTACAGAATAACTACTTTTTGAAAAAAAAATCTACTCAATGTCAAAAACCGGGCCATCTCAGTAATACGAGACCCACGCTAACGCTAAAAACTACAATAATTAAACAGTAAAGGTACTTGTGTTTGTAATCGTTATTTTCAGACAGACAGATTGATAAGATAAATGAATAACACGAGTAGGTAATTGACAAACATTTCCTTTGTTTTGGTTCATTGATCCTGTGACTTTTTTGCTAGAGGAAACGCTCCTGTGTTAATCATGAGATCATCTCCAGTCGAATGCTGTTCACCTCTAATTGCACGCCATTCAAATCCCATCTAGGCAAGTTCCATCGCGAGATGTGGATACCTGAATAAACTCTTTTTCTTATTACCCTACCGCAAGCCTATATTTTCATAAATGCAACGGATTTTAATGCGGTTTTCATCAATAGATAGAGTGATGCAGCAGGAAGGTTTATGTATCTACATTGAACCCTTGTGAAGTCGGGGAAAGTCGCTAATTATAGGTACCTAGCTATCTAGTATCTTAATTCAGGTTAATTATTATTTTAGAAGTCGTAAAATTATTTATTTTACAGCTATTTAAGAAATCAAGATGGTGTCGACTGGATTAAGGAGCGGGCTCCTATTGGGCTTTGGCTCTTTCTTGGTGGTCGCTGGGGCTGTCATGGTGGTGTTCTGGCCACCATTGTACAACACACAGCTACGGAAGGTAAGCGTAACTAGATGTCATCATCATCATATCACGATAGCCTCAATGTCTGGTCCTGCGCTGCCCGCATCCGCATTTTGTCGCGACCTTTACCAGGTCGTCGGTAAATCTCGTGGGGGGTCTTCCCACACTGCGCCTTGCGGTACGTGGTCGCCATTCGAGAGCCTTACAACCCCAACGGCCGTCTGCTCCGTTCAGATTCAGAACGTCCCTTTCCCAAAGTGTCCCTTGGTTTCAAATAGTCCCTTTCCCGTAAAGTCCACTTCCCAGAATGTCCCTTTCCCGAAACGACCATTTCCCTTTCCTACGACAGCTACGCATTTAAACTGTACACATTTATTTTGGTGTGTTAAAAATCATCAAAAGAGTCCTTTCACCCTGGGTGGGGCGGAAGGGACTGTTAGACTTTTATTGACTAAATACCACCCTGTTCTTTCTGACGTCCCGAGACCCCAGACCTATGTACCCATTAGATTTACTTTGAAGAAAATATCCTTTCGCCAGCATTTCATAAAAGATAAATATTCCAGTTTAGAAACATCATATGATAATTGATATGACAGTCAACAGAATTCTGAGTAATATTTGAGGCCGGATACGGTTTACATGTTCACCAAATTATTTAATCTAATCTATACTAATATTGTTAAGCTGAAGAGTTTGTATGGTTGAACGCTTAGGGGCCATCCATAAATTACGTCTCAAGTTAAAGGGTTGTATAACAAGGGGTGGGAGGTGTCCTATTTTTCCTGACGTCACAAAACTGTATTGAAACGCGAAAGTTTAACTGAATAACGATAAACTTAAACATATATTATTATCTAAAAAATATTTGATATGAAAGTAAAAATAATTTTGGAACTGCTGTTTTCAATTTTCATTTAATCTGTTTTATATGTAAGATTGCAAAATGTGTGTCGTCACATCAGAGGGGTGGGGCTGATAAACATGACCCCCCTGTGACGTGGACTTGGGTTTAAATCTTAAGATTCGTGTGTCGTAATTTTTGGATGGTCCCATAATCTCAGGAATCAGTACGATTAACACAAACATTTTCTTCCAGATGATGGTCCTAACAACAGAATCTATGTCGTTCAGCATATGGCGGGAGACGCCGATCCCAATGTACCTGGAGATTTACTTCTTCAACATCAGCAATGTGAACGAGATCCTGGGCCGATCAGCTGAGAAGCTACAGGTGGTGGAGATGGGCCCCTATGTGTTTAAGGAGTCACATACGAAGGTCAGTTCATTTAATATATATTTGATTTATTTATTTAGACTAGATTTCGCCCGCGGATCGCTCGTAAATAAAATTAGATCCTGATTTTCGCCAAAGACATTTGGCGCCATCTATCATCATTTTTTTTTTTTTTTTATTTGTTAGGGACAAAAAACAGTTACACGTTACAATATTAACATTAAGTTTAAGCATATCAGTTAAAAACGTATAACCCACACTATTGTCCACGGAATAACATTGAATTTAAAAGAAATAAGGAAACGGACGCATGCAGAGAGGAATAAGAAGAAAGGAAGAATGAACCCGAAAGGTCACACCAACCAACCCTGGACAGCGCTCACCTTCCAAAGCAGGTGTGTTGTCACCAATCAGATCACAACACAACAAGAGTATCAGCAAGAAGCATTCATCACAATAGATTAATTAGTAATAATTATATTAAATTCATATCATATCATCATAAGACTGTTATTGTGATTTTCCTCGGGAACAGTACTTTTTTCGGGATTAAAAGTACCCTATGTCCGTTTCTATACACCTGACAAAGTATATGCAAATTTTCAGGATAATCGGTTCTGTGGTTTAGGCATAAAATGGTAACACCCAAAAAAAAAACAACCTTACTTTCGCATTTATAATATTAGTTAGGAGTTAGGATATAAGTTTCACGAGGTGTAATGACGGTCGAGTGGTTACGAAGCCATTCTAAGTTTATCTTGGACATAACTGACATAGGTGAAGTAAAACATAGAAAGAAAACCTGGACCTAACTTACTAAAATCGCCAATCCGCCTTGAGGAAGCGTGGTCATCAATGCTCATGCCTTCTCTGTATGACAAGAGGCCTTTGGCGTGCAGTGAGACAGTAATAGGTTGATATTGTCATTCTCCTTTATCATTCATGTTTACAGCGCGACGGATTATTACTTAATTAAGAAGTCTTCATAATCAACATATTTTGCATTTTATTGATAAAAAATGCATAAATCAATTTTGAAGTGGCATTGAAAAAGGTATTGTCCGTGACGTAAAATCTATTGTTTTAAAAAATGTAAATGGGTTTACAAACTTAAAGTGAGCATATTTTGTGGTATAATCGCCCATACAAAATTGTATTAGTATAGAACAGCGGAAAATCGTGTGACGTAATTTGTGTATGGGGGCCATCCCCCCCCGTCCTGGTCACAGAGGGTGACGTTTGTCAGCCTATATTCATTAAATGTTTCAGTTTTTCGTTATACGGTTAAAGTTTTGCGTTAAAATAGTTTTAATGTTGTCTTGTGACACATGCTAACCTTTGTTATACAATGTTAAACTTTTTTGACCCCTCCCCTCCCCTTAAATTGTGACTTAATTTATAGATTGATTCTGCATAACAGAGAACTAGGGGCCCCTTGTTCTCTGTTATGCAGAATGTTATTTATATTATTATATTGTCTTATTAGTTACATAGTTATAATGAAATGAATCGTCTGTCACTGATACAAATCGATCGATAGTCATAATCCGTTGTTTTTTATTGTCATTCAACACCGGGCAAGTACCAATGTGACTTTTTCAATTCATATGTAAGTACTATCTAAGTTTATCTTGAACATCACTGACATCGGTAAAGGTCATCGTGAAGAAATCTAGACTTGGTCCAGGGCTGGACTTGGTCTAAAATTGCAAATCCAACTTGAGCAAGCGTGGTGATCAATGCTCATGTCTTCTCTGTATGAGAAGAGGCCTTTGCCCTGCATTAGGGGTAGAAATAAGCTGGTATTCTTATTAATGGTTAAATGACTCATTTCGTTTATAACGTTATGCTTATCACATTCCAATGTATTAGTAGTTATTTAATCTTCTATCTTATTCGGAATTCTTGCGATAGGGTAGGTATATAGTACATAGATATACGATAATAAGTCATTCATCATTTTCCGGGTATGATGACGGACAGAAAAATAATATGAACAAATTATTGGGTGTCTAACTTCCTAAATATTCTGAAGAGTTTTTTAGTTTGTTTAAACACACTTATCTCTGGAACTACCAGTTGGAAAATATCTTTTGTATACGTTATTAGCTAGGCTCCTGAGAAATAGTAAAGGCTATATTATAACATCATGATTCATAGGAGCGCAGCAGTAACCACCGATCAAGTGCGAGTCGGACTGGCAGACGAAGGGATCCGTACCATTGTACAAAATTTATAACAGTATCGCGCAATTAATAATATGTTAGCTTGGCTACAAAATCAAACAGCTGACTGCAGCTATCATTAAAAAACTCATTAACGCTATGAGTACTTTCTATCTCGTTGTTATTACATACCGTGTTCACTTCAGAATGACGAAATGACGTCAAAACAAAAGGCATTTGTTAGTCGTGTCGTGCAAAATCATCATTATTGTTAACTGCGTCATGTTGCCTTCAAGACCTTTGTATTTTATTATCTGTGTCCAAATAAGTATTCAAATTAGCATTGTTATAGTTCTTTTTACGTTATACGATGTGGTTTTTAGGGTTCCTTACTCAATTGTGCAAAACGGAACCCTCAACTGACATAGGGCTGTATCTTTTATAACAAAAATAAAAAAAACCGCATCAAAATTAGTCTATTTGTTTGGAAGCTACACTGCCACAGACAGACACACAGATTTACAGAAAGACACGTGAAAGTTATTACACCCCTATTTTTGCTTTGGGGGTTAAAAACAGTTAAGAAACGTGTTTTTTTTTTGTATGTAGTATTAAATAATGCACGGTGACAAATACGAAATCTTTCGTGAGGAGATCGAAGTCAAAGTCAAATCATTTATTTCAATTAGGCCATTACAAGGCAGTTTTGAACGTCGTATACAAAAAGAAAAAAGGAATTGAATCTAGTTGCCGCTTCCAAAAGGTAGTTTTGTATGGAGAAGAATGGGCAAGAAACTCCATACGTACTCTTTTAAATATCCAAATCGTACTTAGCCGGTATTTTATAGTAATGTTTACCATACTAAAGGCCCTTGAGGCGGTTTAGAAACTCTGACAATAGGGTGTGTGGGGTCGTAAGACCTTACTGTCTACACGATAAAGAAAGAAAGAACCAAACTAATTTTTAATTACAGTTCTCAATGTGCTAACCTATTCTTATACGTCGTTTCAAAGAATGTTTACATTAAGAAGAACTTTTGTTATAATTTGTATTCTGGTCTTGTATTGGTGGAATCTGTTTCACTGGTTAGGGATCGTCCTTAAAATACGTGTGGCTCGAAAAGGGGGAGGGAGGTTCAGAAAAAAATCATGAAATATCACAAGTGGAGTGAGAAATCACGTGTATTTATTTTTTGTTGAATTCGCAATTTCTAAACCGAAACAATATTTTCCCAGAATTAAATATGACCTTGATATAAAACCTCACCGGGGGTGGAAGGGGGGTTAAATCTTGCTAAAATACATCACGTGGTTAATGGATGACCCCTTATGAGGTATAACTAACGGAATTGTGATTTTGTCACAAATAGACCTACGCATTATTTGAAATACATAATAGGTAAATTATAAACAGGTTTTTTTTTTTGTTTTTAATTGTAGAATTTGGTCGATGCAAATTCTACATGCCACTACTACGCATTCTTCCATTTTCAATTGGAACGGTTAGCGAAAAAAATCGTTTAACACTGTTACCTACTTTAATATAATTATCATCAAAATTCACACGAAATAATATGATTCACTGCATTTCAGTACTTCAGGTGTTTATGAGTTTATTTTATGTTGATTTTACATATATTCCAAATATTCTTTATTATTGTGGTTATTGTTTTGCTGACAGTACTTAAAACAGCGACCATAGCAAAAGTGGACTTATTCAAAATACATGCCAACATTATAAATGGGAAAGTTAGTTTGTTTATTTGTTTGTTACGCAAACACGGCTAAAGTACTGAATCGATTTTAATGACATTTGGTACAGATTAAACCTACACTCCAAGAAAGCAAACTTCACATGCATCTGCAGTAACCGCTATGCACGTGACCGAAGTCACTGGCAAAAGCTAGTCAATTTAAATATGACAAGCTTTTTCCCGCAACGTCGTTCGCGTTAATTTTCATACGGATCCCAATATTTTTTGATAAAAAAAATAGCCTATAAAAAATAGCTTAAGGAATAACGTAACTTTCCGTTTGCAAAAAGAAAATCAGAATTGGATCAGTAGTTCTGGAAATAAACCCGCTCAAACAAACAAACAAAATCTTCAGCTTTATTATATTAATAAAATTTAAAAAATAAGTGGAACAAGCAAGTGAATGACCTCTACTTGTATGTATGTATGTGAGTGTCCGCGAAACTTATTAACCTGGATTTTATTTCGTAATACTTACAATAGCGTAAAAATCACGCATGCATTACATTATGTTATGTATTTTGTGTAATTTTAATTGTTATACAACATGTTACATCTGTATTCGTCTGCATTTATGAACATATTTTTAAGTAATTACCTATTGAATAATTCATAAAAAAATTCAAGTCTTTGTTAGAATTTTGTACCCGAACGGGACCGAATTTTTAAGACTCTGCTGTTTGTCTGTCCGTCTGTCACAGGACTGTATCGTTGGAACAATAATAGGTACTCTCGAAATTTTCACACAGTGTGTATTACGTTATAACAACTAATAATACGAAAAACAAAACTAAAATAAAACTAAAAAAGAGAAATGAAAAAAAAAAAAACACTAAAACTTTTCCCTTGTGAGTATGTAGTACAAAAACATTTTACGTTTAAGCTATTAACTGGGCCCAAATTCAAACAACAGACTGCTACTGAGAAATTCCTATAGAAAAAACACATTACCCGACCTGGGAATCAAACCCAAAACTTCATGCGTATAATTAAATTCAAGGCAAAGGCCTCACCTTGACAGCTTGTGAACTAACAAAAAAAAATCTTAATCTTTTTGCTAACGAGATTATTATGTTAATTAGTTATGAGCATTTTAATGATGTAATCATTTTAGATGTTTTGATAAGCGCATCTTACGATTCCTTAGCAACTAGCATTTTTATTGCCAAGGTCATTTATTCATCATCTGCCAAGCCTTTTCCCAACTATGTTGGGGTCGGCTTCCAGTCTCACCGGATGCAGCTGAGTACCAGTATTTTACATGGAGCGACTGCCTATCTGACCTCCACAACCCAGTAACTGGGTAACACGATACCCCTAGGTAAGACTGGTTGTCAGACTCTCAAGCTTCTGACGATTCGTAACGTCTGCCAATGTCATTTATTACGCGTCTTAAAAGACTCTTAACGAAACCGACATGTTCTTCCTAAGGCCTGGTTCACATTAGGTAGGTAAAACGATGGTAATGACGGTGGTCTTCACATTAGGTCGCATCAACAGCTTCTAGTGTCAACAGTACACAGTACAACAGTAAACCTGTCTGTCCGACCTAATGTGAACCAGGCCTTTTCTTTTTTTGGGGTGGTAGAAATCATCGACTATCAATAATCATCATGTGACTGCCGACCACTAGACCAACGGGTCTAGTGGTCGCAAGCGCGACTGCTGTGCATGAGGTCTTGGGTTCGATTCCCAGGTCGGGCAAAGTGTTATTGGGTGTTTCCATCAGGAATTTCTCAGTAGCAGCCTCGGAGTCTGGATTTGTGCCCGGTTGATGGCAATAGGCTCGCCCCCTATTATTTGGGACTAAAAACATAACTGGCGAAATGTGGCTGTACTAATGGGAACACCTCTGCCTAACCCTTCGGGGATTACAGGCGTGATGTTATGTTATGTTATGTAGAAATCATCATATGAGTCTCTCAGGGTCTATAAGGGTCTGTCAGACTTCTCTTATAAAGTAGATATGAGCATTGATCACCACACTTGCTCGCTTATGTTGTATGGAACGCGCTCATCATCATCATATCAGCTTATAGCCGACTAGCCGTACACTGCTGAAAGTAGGTGACGTAGGCTTTCCCCAAAGAGCCCGCATCCAAAGTCCAAACGCATCGGAACGCGCTATCAATAAAGAAATTTAAACTAATAAATCAATACATAACATCACGCCTGTAATCCCCGGAGGGTTACGCAGAGGTGTCCCCACATTACGCCAGTTATGATTAAATCCCATGTAATAGGGGGCGAGCCTATTGCCATCGTGCATAAATCCAGACTCCGAGTCTGCTACTGAGAGATTCCTAAAGGAAAATACCATTAACACTCTGCCCGACTTGGGAATCGAACCCAAGACCTCATGCACAGCAGTCGCGCTTGCGACCACTAGACCAACGAGGCAGTCTGAGAGATTCCAAAAGGAAAATACCAATAACACTCTGCCCGACCTAGGAATCCAACCCAAGACTTCAATGCTCTGCAGTAGCGCTTTGCGACCACTAGACCAACGAGGTAGTGAATCTATCAATGTACCCATTTTATTGCTATTGTCCCTGAGGAGAACAGAGGAACTCCTACCGACTAAAACCTCTCGATGTTCCACCTGCAACCATGAGTCAGGTGTGCGGCATTAGTTCGCGCATGCGCTGCTATGCCGGTTCACTGCTAGACCGTTGACCTGTATCTAAACATAATCAAGTCTAAAATTACACTAGACAGCTAGACAGACAGACTTGTTCGTACATTTGGTAATAACGTTCCTAGATATAAAATGCCTAATAATAAATGATATTCTTAGTTTATCTTGGACATCACTGACATCGGTCAAGGAATGAGTGAGTGATCTTTTACTTTTATATCTGAAATTCTAAGAACGGAACGGAACGAAACGGAATTCTAAGAACAAATTTTGCAAAATACACCCCTTATGGGGATGAAACGGGGGTCTAAAATATGTATGAAGTAACGAGATTAAATCGCCAAAAACCGACATTTATGCGGACGAAGTCGCTGCACCAGCTAGTACATTGAAAATACTGATATTCTATGCAAATAAAATGTTACTATTCTATTCTAGTAGTAGGCAACATAGCTACAATGACAACGTATTCGAAACAAAGAATGTTTAGGCACTTAATCGTCTGCGTGTGAGTTCGGTGACCGACGCTTTTCCTTTACTGAATCGTACGATGAGAAAGTGCGATCGAGAAAATTATAATGACGACCAAATGCATGACTTTACGATCGGCTACTGTAGTTACGTAAATAAATAATTTATAATAGACTAGCTGCTGCCCGTGAGTGCGTGTGTGTCTTTGGTTACTGCTCCGCTCCCGTACGTTGTGGCGTGATGTCATATACCCTATACTACTCCTCATGAGTCTGGCAAGGAGACAAAAGGATTTTTTTTCCAAATCGACTTGGTAGTTCCAGATATTAGCGCGTTTAAACAAACACATAAAAAAAACCGCCATGTATTTGGTAAGATTTAATAAATCATGGAACAAGTGCTTCTAAAAATGCCTATTCATCTTAACTTTAAAGTAACTAGTAAAGGTTAACGGGTCATAGGTAGAAAGGAAAGCAAACGCTGGGCGCGGTAGAATGCGGAAGCAAATCCCATAGCCCCACTCAAAGGTCGGTCGAGGAACGCCGTGGTGGTTTTAGTCAGTAAGAGTGGGGCACGCCCCTCCGTCATTGCCTTTTTAAATTTTATTTTTAAGGGTGGCAAATCATCAAAGGATTTCTTCCGCTCTGGATGTAGCGGAAAGGAGTGTTAGACTCACCCATCTGTGTTCCTCCTAATGCCCTTTGTGTTCCCGGTAACTCTTTAAAACAAAATCCGCAACCCTGGAATAAAATCCGCAACACTAGTCCGTCTTCCCCTAGATGGGGTATAGACGCTACCAGTAATCCCCGAAGGGTTAGGCATATGTGTACCCATAAGTACATCCAAATTCATTCATTTCTTTCTTAGTTCCTTCAAGTTTAACATCACATTAACGTCGTCGTGTCTTCAACAGGTGAACATGACGTGGAACGACCACAACGATACGCTGACGTTCTACAACCAGCGCTGGTGGCACTTCCAGCCGGACATGTCCAATGGATCCGTGTCTGATAATATCACCAGTATCAACCCAGTTGTAGCGGTAAGTTGCTCTCAAATAGAAATACGGATCAGGAGGTCTACTCTTATTCAACGAAAAACGAAGTTTCGCTCGAAACTTCGCGTGTTTGCTACCACGGTTTCATTCGTTCCGAAATTTCGTTGCTAACGAAAATTGTTTGACGTTTAGATTCTCCAAAGCTACTGTAATTCTTAAATAGTCCGAACGGAAATTTGAATTTGACAGATGATTGTTCGGAATTTTAACCTCGAATTGACGAAACCAAAAGTGTTTACTTTTGATATTCGTTTGTGTGACTTTTGTAAGGAAATTACTTGGAATAGCTACACGAAAAAGACCCACACGATATTGTTTAATTCCATTCATTGACTAAAATTGTCTATGGATCCGAACTTCTTGTGTTCGTTCGAAAATAAAATAGAGTAGGATCATTAACGAAATTTCGTTTCAATTTCGTTCGTTTGCGATGTTTCGTTTCGGAGAAAGAGAGTAGACCCCCTGTTTTGGGGTTAGTAAATTTGTAACACCGAAGACCGACGTTGGACGAAAGCAGGGCGTAAAGGCTTAAAAGGTTTTGGGCAGGGCAGATGCCCCCCTAGACGAGACTAGTCTTGAAGATCAAGTAAGGTGTAAAGCCAATATAACCTAGGACATCCTTAAATACATTGGGCTGATGATACCGTTAATGATAAAATAGAGCAAAACCATACGAGAAGAATGATAGAAAGTGGGTGATTCCGGAGTAAAATGATGTTGAGAACTACCACTGTTTACGTTTTGGAACGAGCAACTAGCTTAATCTAACCGACGCTTTGACAATTCAAAAGTGCCTGTATACTTATAGCCTTATAAACTTTTATTGAAATTAATTTTAGTAGAAAACGCTCGCTTGTTTTCTCTACTTTTAATATTTTGATCCCACCCCGCCTCATATCAAAAGATCTTCAAATCCGACTCCCCGTTTATCTCCAGTTAATGTATCGTAATTTCCCTACAGACAGTAGCCTACATGATGCGCAACCAGAACTACGTTATCAGGGTAGGAGCGGAAGCCTTCCTGCGCCTGTACCATAGGAACATGTTCCTGACTGCCAACGTCACCTCCTGGATGTTCGACGGGATCCGCGACCCCGTGCTCGACGTGGCGACGGAGATACCCGGACTGCCCTTTGCCATACCGTATGATAAATTCGGTTGGTTTTATGAGGTGAGTGATATCCATATATATAAAAGAAAGTCGTGTTAGTTACACTATTTATAACTCAAGAACGGCAAAACCGATTTGGCTGAAAATTGGTGGGGAGGTAGCTTAGAACCAGGAGACGGACATAGGATGACCTTTTTTATGTTTCAAGGTTAGGGGTAGGGTAGAGTTAGGGTACGGTAGGGTACGATAGGGGTAGGGTAGGGAGAGGAGTAGTGTAGGGGTATCGGTTGGGTAGGGGTAGGATAATACCACGCGAATGAAGTCGTGGCGGGCTAGGTGCCCGCCACGACTTTTGTAATAAAAATCATCATCATATCAGCCGAACGACGTCCGCTGCTGGACATAGGCCTCCCCTAAAGATAACCGGTCCTGCGCTGCCCACATCCAGCAGTTTCCCGCGATCTTTACCAGGTCATGGGCCCTAGTGGGGGCATCCCACAAGGCGCCTTTCTTACATGTAATTATAGGTCTTTGGAATTCGCGATAAGCTCAGTGGTTAAGGCGCGCGCCTCTCTTAGAGAGATCTATGAGATGGATTCAAAATATGGGCAAGTACCAATGTGACTTTTTAAATTCATAACGAGCTAAAAAAATACATGTTTGTTGTATGGGAGTCCCCTTAAATATTTATTTTATTCTGTTCTTTAGTATTTGTTTTTATAGCGAAAATAGAAATGTTTCAAAATCTGTGAAAATGTCAACTGTCTAACTATCACTGTTTATGAGATACAGCCTGGGGACGGGCGGACAGCGGAGTCATAGTAATAGTTTCCCGTTTTCCCTTTGAGTACGGAACTCTAAAAACTACGCGTATGCGGTTGCTGGGAGCAGCTAGTACGTTTATAATAGTAGTAGGATAGGATAGTAGTATGAGATAGTTATTAGTTAGTTATTAGTTATTGGTGTTGTTCGACTGGCCTGTTGGTCTAGTGGTTAGCGCCCCTGACTGCTAAGCCGGAGGTCGTGGGTTCGATTCCCACCCAGGACAAATCTTTGTGTGTTGAGCATGATGATTTGTTCTGTGTCTTGGTGAAATTTATAAATAATATGTATGTATTTAGAAATATATAAGTATATTTATCAGTTGTCTGGTTAACATAGTACAGGCTCTGCCTAGTTTGGGATCAGATGGCGATGTGTTGGTTGTCCTAAGATATTATTATTATTGCATTTGTATTGTACCCTCATATCTTTCTCTAAAGCAAACGAGCAATTTTATGACAAAACATAGATTACTTACACCACAACAAAGCGGCCATGAATCCATGATTTATCTCTAACGAGAAGCAAAGTTCGACTGTCGTAAAATGTACAATATTTATAAATATTGTACTGTGATTCATTTGTACTTTAAACTGTTTTGTCCCCAACGCTGTGATAAAGTTAATGTTTAATGATTATGTTATTATGTCTTTTGTTATGTTCCGGTATGAATCATCTCGAATTTTGATTCATACATATATCTCACAACTACTACGAGTAACTTCTCAGTAGTAGTCTTGGAGTCTTGATTTATACCCGGTTGATGGCAATAGACTCGCCCCTATTAGGTACATGAGACTAACTGGCGAAATGTAGGTATACTAATGGGTACTCCTCTGCCTGACCCTTCGGGGATTATAAGCATGATGTTATGTTTGGACTTATCTTTACATATTACAAAACAAATACGCTTCTGTCGTCCGTTCCTCTGTACGCTTAAATCTTTCGGATTTTGATACGGTTTTCATCAATAGATATAGAGGAAGGTTAAACGTATAGTTATTATCTACATTGGACCTGTGCGATACCGAAGTGGGTCGCTAGTAATTAATATAAGTCTGAAATCGCACAATTCGCCTTAATCAAATCAAATCAATGACCTGCAACGTCCAAGATCTCAACGAGACCAATTATAGAGCTGTACAGGTTGCTCAATATTGGTCGGACAAAATTAATTTGAGTCAATCGACACGCAAAGCCGAGGAAGACGTTAGAACATAAATGGACCCATTTGTGATAAGGCTTATCTGAGACCTTAGCCTTTAGTGTTTGTTTCCTTATAGACGTTACTCAAATGACTAATACCTTTAATAGAAATAACAATCAAATATATTGCTGCACGTGTTTTTAACCGACTTTAAATAGGAAGAAGTTCTATGTATATTCATTGATATTTTCATATATTGTGGACAGATTTTTTTAAAAAAGGTTTACATCTGAAATGATCCCATATTTTTTTTTGAAGATCTGATGAATTTCCAATGGTCTTGGGTCTGTTTATTGTTTTGTGTTGACACTGACTTCCGAAACTAAAGTTATTACAAGCTTATTATTAATTTACTTTCACCTGTCCCGGTGTCTGTGGCTTATCAAATGAGCCACTTCACGATGATCGATTAAGCTGAAATTTTGCATAAATATGCAGTTTGCATGACAATGCAATCAAATCATACTAGTTGAATTTAGCCGGAATTTTGATTCATACACATTTCTCCACAATGCAATATAAAAGCTTGTTTTATAATTATATTTTTTATATAACACGTTTGTGACCTTGTATTTTTTGAAGGCCGTTGTCTTTTTTGTAAATATAATTCATCAACGGGTTTTAAATGGAACACGATCGTGTTTTGTTTGCGTTCATTTCGTTTTCGGTTTTTTCTAAGTTAGCCTTGAAATGTCTAGGTTTAATTCGTTTTGTTTTTCAACACAAGTTGTAGAGAAGACATGCAATTGTATTCAAATATGTAGCTGAATGATAACAAGATATAATACAGTACTATGACATAAAAATACTGACCTCGTTTAATAATAAAATAATAATCTGCAGTGATTAGGTTCCTCTCTTTGGATCCTTACCTTAGCTTGGGTTTTACTGGGTTTTACCACCTCGTTGTGGGCGGAGCACTATTTTTATGTATTTAAAAATATGTTCAATATAAAGAATGTGGAGATCTAAATAATAATCTTAACCAAAAAATCGAATAAGCAAACTAACGGAGTCCTATCACTAAGCGTTTGATGTCTGTCCGTCTGTTCGTTCGTCTGTCAGTCAGTGGGCTGTATCTCATGAATCGTAATAGCTAGACAGTTGAAATTTTTACAGACATAACATAAAACTAAAAAAATAGGAAGATACGTGGATTATTTCTATGTACCTAGTGTTTAATATTGTACACTTGAACGGAACCCTTTATGTGCGAGACAGACTCGTACTTGGCCAGTTTTTTTATAAGTGATTTTGTATATATTTTACAAAATGTTTGTACATGGAATTTACCTAAATGTTTTTTCCCCCTGCAAGCTACATTATGCATAAGTGCTCCTTTTAGTATTTTGAGACGAGCAAACCGCGAAATTAATCATATACTTCTATAGTTATATGAGTAATGACTGAGCTCACCATTCAGTTTACAGCAATTCGCAGCAGGTCGCATTGGTCAGTCCCGTGTCTTATGTTCCTTCTAGTATATTCTACATCAATTAACTAACTATCTATTACCAACCAGACCTCTGATTGGTAATAGTTACAAAAACAACCTTGTTGTAGCATAACATGCAAGCTAAGCATGGGCGTAGCCACGGCGAGGCAGAGTGGGGCACGTGCCCCACCCTGGCTCATGGGTGAATTGCTGCTTTTAAAAGGTAGTTTCATGTAGATAGGCAAGAAAGTTTATAATTACACTTAAAAAAAATCTTCTATTTTCCAGAAATTATACCATTGTTTTGTACATTTGAATACAATATATATGTATGTAATACTTTATATTTGTCGGTATTGCCCCACCCAACATCAAAACTTTACTACGCCGATTTTACTTACTTGTATATTTTTGTGCAAGTCGCTGGCGTGTGTATTCTTGGCTTTATAAATCGTCATTAATTATAAGTTTATATAAATATAAATGGTAGTAGTTAATGATCTTTTCTAAGTATGAATATAAGATGTATTTATTTTCATTTTGTTTTTGCTCGTTGTCTAGCTTGTTGCGTCTGCGCTGAGATGACGTCACATCGAAAATAATGAACATGTCTAATGTTCATGTTTAAAAGTAGCAGTAATATTTCTCAGCCTCGGAGTCTGGATTTGTAACCGGTTGATGGCAATAGGCTCGCCCCTATTACATGGGACTTAAACGTAACTGGCGAAATGTGGGTGTACTAATACCCATTAGTACACCCACATTTCGCCAGTTACGTTTAAGTCCAGTATACGCAGAGGTGTACCCACACCTGTGCCTAACCCTTCCTGGATTACAGGCGTGGTTATGTATGTATGTAATATAAGTTACATAGCCGTGTTTAGGGTCACAAAAAGTCATTTTTTTTCTCTCTCGTATCACCATTTTCCTTCTACAAAGCTCCGCAAATATTAACAGTACGATGACATTACAAACAAATCGTTCTAGCAATATTGTACGCCATTCAACTAGGTTTCATAACATCAATTGCGCGAATATTACATAACGGATCGTCTGGCCGACTTGTCAATGTCACGCCACAATGAACACAATGATATCTATACCTGCCGTTTACTGATTTTACAAGTAAGGCGCTTTGCACACAGAGCGACTTAAGTTGAGGCAACTGGCAACTCTTTGAAAGTTTCCTGTAAAAGTTGATAGTTACTATAACGTTGCCGGTTGCCGCAAATTTTTGGCAATTTGTAAGCAACTTTCATAGCCGAGTTGCCGTATGCCGTTGCCGTAGCGACACTGGCATTGCCGGGCACACGGAGAGAGAGTGAGGGGTGTGAAATCACCCGAAGCGTTGCGATTGACGGTTGAGGAAACCGACAACTTTAAAAACCGGTACAATATTTAAAAGTTGCTAGTTGCAGCGACTAGCAACTAACTTAGTCATCGATTGCAGCAACTGAAAACTGTTGACGATTGCCGCAACTCGAAACTCGAGTTACTCTGTGTGCGCAGTCCAATTGAAATGTATGTAAACAGCTAGTTGCCAGCTAGTTGCCAGTTGCTGCAATAGTTGCTCTGTGTGCAAAGCGCCTTATGCTAACTTGAAGTCCTAATGTTATGAATATTAAATACTAAAATAGAATTTTAAATACTAGTTAGCTTCTTCGGGTACGCGGTTTTTTCATCCGCGTTAAGTTACATCTTTGGTTATTGCTCCGCTCCTGTGGGTCGTAGCGTGATGTTATATGACTAGACTGTTCCTCGTGAAAGTGGATATCTTATACAAAAATAATTTTTGCAATCCGACGGGGAGATCCAGAGATTAGCTCGTTTAAACAAACAATGAAATAAAAAACGAGTTTTAAAAAATAAGTTTTTTTTTGTGGCTTTGAAATTAATAAATAGTAAGTTAATTGAGTTGGTAAATAAACATAACATCATGCTTATAATCCCCGAAGGGTTAGGCAGAGGTGTACCCATTAGTACACCCACATTTCGCCAGTTATGTTTTTAGTCCCATGAATAGGGGGCGAGCCTATTGCCATTAACCGGGCACAAATCCAGACTCCGAGGTTGCTACTGAGAAATTCCTGATGGAAAAACCCAATAACACTTTGCCCGACCTGGAAATCGAACCCAAAACCTCATTCATGCACAGCAGTCGCGCTTGCGACCACAAAAAAAAAAAAAAAAAAAAAGTATGTCAATTTATCTAAGCAACAAAAGTACAAAGACGGACTTAATGACATGGTCATTGATTAGTGTCGTTAACTATACAATTGTCCCCTGATAGTATTCCAATTCGGAAATCGACTGGAATCATTCAATCACTTCTACATTATCGTGCCCGTACTAGGGCGTCAGTAATCGTTAACAGGTTGCATCATAGCTGGTTACGATCGGAGAATTTCTTCATGGATCATACTGCTTTCTACGTTGTGTAATGATGTGCAAGTTGCTACTTAATAGATGTAGCTGGGAATTTGCTGTACATAAGTCTTGTAATGGTTAACATCGTGGTTATGCGACATTTGAATAGGCAGTTATGCGCTTATAACACTACTCATCATCTTCTAGGCCAGGTATACAGGGTCATTGAAAATTTAACCAAAATCTGAAAAGTACTCCTCATCGTTATGAAAAGCTTTTACTACTACTTTTCCCATAGTAAAAGTTGTTCATAATGATGAGTACAATGAATGATGAGAAAAATGAATTACTGACTGACTGATCTATCAAAACACAGCTCAAACCACTGAACTATTATACAAATTAAAGCCTATACTTATTTTTCCTCAGTTATCTGGCTATCACTTACAAAAAGATTTTTTCCAATACGATTTTCCAAGACAAGCATATTTACGCTTTCAAACAAACAAACAAAAAATCTCTTCAGCGTTATTATATTAGTATAGATAGATGGCACTTAATGCAAGTTCAACCCGGGGTTGCGGGACGTCTTAACAGGATACCGTGGCCCCGGAACGTAAAGGGCAACAGAAGGAACAGGGTGGTTTTTAGCAAGTTAAAGTCTGACAGTCCCTTCCGCCCCACCCAGGGCGGAGGGAGTCATTTGATGATCTGTACTACTTAAAAAAAAAATGCAAGTTCAACAGTGCAGCAAAGAATAGTATGACTTGAAATGACGTCATAATTAAACGATTGGATTAATCAATGTAGACTTTGACCGAATTAAAATATTTAATCGATAATCACTGGTCATTTTTAATTATGTTAGTCTGTTGTTTTGATCGTACATCTGCGGCACGTACAGATAAGGATAAATTCATTAATAATCACGACGATAATCCTGAGAAAGGACTGGAATCTCCAATTATTAAGAAAACAAGCTTTTATATTATATTGTCATGTGTTCTATCGAGAGCATCGATGGAGAGCAAGTGGAAGACCAAAGAAAAGATGGATGGATTGTGAGAAGAAGGATATGAATGAAAAGGGAGTCAGTGATTGCATGACGGCTGACAGGACGGAGTGGAAAACGTGTTGCGCCGACCCCAAGTAACATGGGACAAGGGCAGGAAGATGATGATGTCATGTGTTTGATCGCAAGATTTTCCCTTTCTTTCTTTATCGTGTAGGCAGTAAGGTCTTACGACCCCACACACCTTAGTGTCAGAGTTTCTAAACCGCCTCAAGGGCCTCTGACATGGTTTGAGTGGAAAAGTAAGTGCAGGTTTCCTCCCGATGTTTTTCTTCACCGACGCCAATGATGTCCAAGATAAACTTTAGAAAGTACATATGAATTGAAAAAGTCACATTGGTACTTGCCCGGACTTGAACCCACAACGTCATGCATGAGAGGCGGGCGCCTTAACCAGTGGGCCATCACGACATTATAGAGATTTCCCTTAAGATAGATGGCGTTGTACCATTTGAGTAATTTCTGAATCGCGGTGTTAAGATTTTCCGCTCATATCATGTATGGGATTATAACAATTTCTTTTTGTGATTTGTTTGGAATCATGTTATTTTATTCATTTTAAGTCCAAACGATAAAATAAATGGTAATTATTTTCTATTTTGCAAACTCGTGCGCACTCCAGAATCCGGTAAAGTACCGTATCGTACAGGCGGTTTTATCGTATCCGGTCACCGGATACGATAAAGGTCTTTGTAAGGGATTTTCAGGTGCAAGGGTTGATTGATCGGACGCAGAAAAACACAACACTGATTTTACACTATAATTAAACTTAAACACATTTAAACACATAACAAACTTAAACACATAACACACACATACATTAGCAAAATACAGATACATTGAAAGAAAAACACACAATAATAAACACATACACGGACATAATGAGAACATAATAAGATGACAACAATTTCGAGACTAAACTGCGGCTCTTACGCACGCTTAATATAGTTTTACTACGTAGGTGGAGGTAGCGGCAAGAGCTACACAATAAAATGTCGCTCCACCAATCCTATCCCGCCGTTTGGCTGACGCAATCTCACTCGTTATTACATCAACTTATTGCATCAGCCAAATGTCCTTCAGCGAACAATGGAAACCAATAATTTCGACAAAATCCTCTAATATTACTTTTGCCTATACTTAATTACAATGTCATCTTTTATTCTAAGACAGTTACTGCAATGAAATTGACTTTATACATATACAACACCCACAAAAATGGTCTCAAAGTTTCTTAAATTTACATAACATATCTAAGTTGCTGCGCTTCCTTACAATCCCACCCCCCGTAAGAGGCTTCAACCGATTACAGATCCGTCTGTAGGAAGTACAGCAACTCTTACAACTGGCCGACGTAGAACACCATGATTTGTCTTAACATCTACCACACGAATAATACCGTCTGACCCGGGATAAACACTTTGAACTATTCCGCGGGTCCACTGATTACGCGGTTTGTTTTCGTCCACTATAACCACTACGTCACTGATTTTAACGTTCGGAGTGTTGTCTGTCCACTTGCTGCGCTGCTGTAGAGCAGGCAGGTACTCGCGCAGCCATCGCCTCCAGAAGAGGTCGGCTAGCGCGTTCGCCTTCCGCCACAGGCGCCGCGAGTCCACGTCGACTGCGTGACGGCGCGTGCACGGCGCATCTCCCGCGGCAGTGCCGAGCAGGAGATGGTTGGGAGTCAGCACCACCGGTTGCTCCACGTCGCTGCTCACGTACGTGAGCGGTCTGCTGTTGATGACGAGCTCGGCCTCAGCGAGAAGGGTGTAAAGTACCTCCTCGCGAGGCGCGCGCTCTCGAAGTGTCGCCTTTAGGGCGCTCTTGACCGAGCGCACCAGTCGCTCCCAGCACCCGCCCATGTGTGGGGATGCCGGAGGGTTGAAATGCCACGCGATGCCGCGGCCCGTCGCCTCGCTCTTAACCTTGTTATGGTCAAGTTCTCGAAGCGCTGCTCGCAACTCGTTGCGCGCCCCGATGAAGTTGGTGCCTCGGTCGGAATAGATGTCCGACGGGCACCCACGACGCGCGATGAGGCGTCGCAGAGCTAAAATGGCTGAGTCAGCGCTAAGTGACGCTGCCAGCTCAAGATGAACCGCGCGGGTGGCGAGGCATGTGAATAACACGCCCCACCTCTTCTCTCTTCGTCGGCCGATGGCGACCTCCATCGGACCAAAGTAGTCCACTCCGCAGTGGACGAAGGCTCGCCTGCCGATGTGCAGTCTGGCGGCCGGTAGATCGCCCATCTTTGGTGTGACGGGCTTGGCTTTTTCTAGCTTACATCTCTGACAGCTTGCAGCGATGGTTTTAACTGTGGATCTCAGGTTAGTGACCCAGTATTTTTCACGGAGTCTGTTTATTACTGTCTCGTGATTGGCGTGCAATGTCGCCGCATGGTAATTGTAAATCAACTTACGTGTTAACACATGCTTACCATCCAGTATGATGGGATGACGCTCACCAAACCTTAGGTGCTCGCAGGCTCCCAGCCTGCCGCGTACCCTCAGCAGACCATCTTCGAACAGCATTGGGTCTAAACTCTTCAGGCTGCTATCCTTGGGCAGTGGATGGCCTCTCTCTAAGGCTGCTATGTCCGCTGCGTAGCTCTCTCTCTGGGCTATCTTGAGCAGATGCCGCTCTGCCTCTCGCAGGTCGACCGCGGTGATTTCAGACGATTGACGTCGTTTACGACAGCGATCTGCAAAAATTAACACTCGCGCCATTACGTACCGGGCACGTGTCCATGTTGGCAGCCGCTCGTAGTTTAGAGTCGGGTCGCGTGTCGCCGTCGCATGTGCTCGCTGCACTGTCTCCGCCTCTTGCGTCTCTTCTGTGACGCTCTCGCCGTCGATGTCCGCCGGCCACTGCTCCTGAGGGAGACGAAGAAAAGCGGGGCCCGACAGCCACTCGTTACTATCATTGGGCCAATCCATACGAGTGGCCTTGTCCGCCGGGTTCATCGCCGAAGGAACCCAGTGCCAGTCTACTCTCCTTGACCTCCTATCTATTTCCGCTAAGCGATGCGATACAAACTTTTGGAAATCGACCGCATCGGAGTTTATCCACCTAAGAACTGTTTTACTATCTGTCCATAGGAACTTTTTACTTATATTTATACCCAAATCCGATTCTATTGTATTTGCTAAACGACAGGCTAGCACGGCGGCCTGAAGCTCTAGCCTAGGTATCGAAACTAACTTTAAAGGTGCTACTTTGGCCTTTCCCATAACAATGGAGGTGACGCGTTCCCCGTTACTGTCTCGCCCCGTTATGTATCCTACGGCGGCGTAAGCCGACTCGCTAGCATCTCCGAAGACGTGAAGTTCCACGTCGTCAACTTTCAAACCGTACCAACGAGGTATGCGCACGTCCTTTAACAACTTTAAATTATCTAACCAATTAAACCATAATTTAGCTTCGGGCGCTTTCAATGGTTCGTCCCATTGTATGCCGGTTTGCCATATACGCTTCATTATGATACGTGACTGAATGACACACGGATATAGGAAACCCAATGGATCAAATATAGACATTATAAATTTCAGATACTCTCTTTTAGTAGGTACTTTACGCCCCTCTTTTAAATCTGTTGGAAGGCGTTTAAATGACAAGTCAAACGTAAGCTCGTCTGTGGTCGGTGACCAAATCATGCCTAAAGTGCGTTCGGCACTTTGTCCTGACTCTAGTGAGACCTTCTCTGGCATCTCTGCTTTGAGCTTCTCTCGTAGCTCATGAGAGTTAGTGACCCACCCCCGTATGTTAAACCCGCCGCTGGCGTGGACGTGTGTCACTTCCTCTACTAACTTACTCGCCTGCGAAACAGACCATGTACTATCTAAATAATCATCCATATAATGTTTCGTATGAATGGCTTCTACCGCCTCGGGATATTTATCTTTAAATTTATTAGCATTCTTATTGAGGATATAGATCGCCGAGGCAGGAGATGATACGGCGCCGAAGATCATTGAGTTCATCACGTAAACACTTGGGTCCCGGCTACCCTTATCACTCCACAAAAACAACTGAGCGCCTCGATCTTGCTCTCTAATCCTAACGCGCAGGAACATATCCGCGATATCTCCGGTGAACGCGACCGGTCCTAACCTAAACCTAAACAAAACTCCTAATAACGAATTTAACAAATCAGGCCCGGGCAGCAGGTTATCATTTAACGAAGTGCCATGGCAAATAGCCGCAGCATCGAAAACTAATCTTAATTTATTTGGCTTGTTTGGGTTCTTCACACCGAAGTGAGGTAAATACCAGATAACCTCAAACTTAGCACTACTATCTAGCTTACTAGCGTAACCTTCACTAATCAAACGATTAATCTGAGACGTATAGGCCTCAGCGTACGCGGGGTCTTTATCGAGACGACGCATAATTCCCGTTAGACGTCGACGCGCGTGATCATAGTTATCGGGCAACTGAGGGTCGTCCCGACGCCACAACAATCCTACTTCCCACGCACCATTTTCAGTTTGACGACTAGTAGCTTCTAACAAAGCATTAGACCTATCGATCTCTTTATGCGACCTAGGTACTTCTACGATTCCAATAGATTCTAATTGGAATTGACGTTTAATCTCATTATGTAAATCTAGATCTTTCATACAGCTCACAGTTTCATTATTTAAATCCTGACTTCTGCCTAGGGGTCCATGCACAACCCACCCTAAATCGGTCAAGGAGGCAACCGGCTTACCTGACTTTCCTCGGCGAGTCTCACGGCTGGCGAGTAGCTCCCAGTTGTCTTGGCCGAGCAACAGCAGCGGCCTGGCGCCCCGCATTTCCACGCAACCCAAGTCACGTAAATGGGCGTGCTCCGACATCACTTCACTAGGCACTGTCTGCGAGGGCAGATCTAGACGTTTTATAGTGCGACACTTTACTTCATGTGCTTGTCCGTTTGGACCACGCACTGTCACATTCACTAGACGCGATGTATTGTCCGACACTAACTGACCGCGTGCACTTTGAATAGTTAGCGGCATCTTTACACCTGCCGCGTCGCCGGCTAGTGCGTCATCTAACAACGAGACGGTGGCCCCGTCATCCAGTAGGGCGTAACAATCGTTATTCACACCGTTTACACTTACACTGACTGGTAATATTTTTAATAACGCTTTCCCAGTGTACTCACTTACACTTGCCACACTTTCACTATCTTTGTGCGCGTGCAACAAAGTGTGGTGCGCATAGCTACATGACGCGCACTTACTTGCCCGGCAAAACTTCTTATTATGTCTCTTCACAATGCACTTAAAACATAATTTTTCTTTCTTTACATGATCCCAGCGTTCGTTCACTTTCAACTTTGCAAATAGTGCGCACTTCGGCAGTCTATGCTCTTCTTTGCATAGCGTACATTGTTCTTCAGATGGAGTCGCTTGCGTTTTCTCTGAATGAGTGTGTAGACGCTGAACTGGTCTGGTCGGTGGGCCCTTCTTCGCCGCGGTAGGCTGCGCAGGATACAGTACGGTTGGGTCCAATTGGTCAAACTGCGCTGAGGCTTGAGCTAGGTGGTCTAGGAATTCTACGAGCACGTCTAGACTTGGCGACACTCGCATGTCCACACCCTGGCTCGCTCCCATGCCCAACGTAAACTCGCCGTACTTTAGACGTTGTGACGGCGTTAACTTATATAGTATTTCACTGGCCAGCTGAGGGTTATTGATAAACCCGTGGGCGCGAATAGTTCTTAGAAGTGACACACAGTTCCTGACCGTCGTTGCGAATCGTCTGAGTTCACGACCGCTTTCTGTGGCCTTAGGTAAGGCGCGCACTTTGGCTAAAGCACATTCTAGAATCTTGTTAGGATGACCAAACTCTTTATCTAGTGTTTGAATTATCTCACCTGGACTTGTCGATGTTCGTAATAGATCTTCTACTGCAAACTTTGCGTCACCCTGCAGCGACGTTTTCAGCCTTGCTAGATTTTCATGTGGTTTAAATTGATACATTGCTGTCGTATCGAAATACATGTTCTTGTATGACAGCCAATCGGCCGGGTTACCGCTGAACATGGGCAGCTCGTATGCCTGTCTAGGCACCGGTCTAGGCCGCGCTAGATTCGATATCGCCTCCGCGAGTTGGTCTATCTTCTTGTCTCTGTACTTTCCTTTTTCATTTTCTTTATCTTCCGCGAACGGGTTCTCCCAGTCAGGTAATCTCGACGCTCTGACCGGCATTACAGACGCGTTTTGTCGTGATTGTTCGTTCGCGGGCGCTCCTTGCGGTTGGAGCGCGGGTTCGTGCTCGGGCGGCGGCACATTCACTATCCCTTCGCGAGGGTTCACTGTTTGAGACACTGACACAACAGGTGGTGGCGGATCACCGGTTAATCTTGTAGGCCCGCTGTCAGGCGCTACCGGCGTCGTATGAGTTATCCACTCTTCTACACGACGCGTTGTTCCTTCTGCATCGGAGTGTGAGTCTCGTTCGTCGTCATCAATCTCGGCTAAATCGGCTTCTAGCTTCCTCTTCACCACATTCTCTCTCAGGCGCAACAACTCGCGTTCAGCCTCGTACATGGCCCTCCGTCGAAGACACTCGGCGCTTCTCCGGCCGCTCTTCGTGGAGGCGTGGCTGCATGTGGACCTCGCTCCCTGTCGTATATCCGATGCTACTGGCGTGGCCATCAATCGATGATCGACGATACGACCTCCCGCCAGCGGTATCACAGGCGCTGGTGCCGACGTTGTCGTAGGCGCAATTGAGGGTGAGCCTGGTGCCATATCTGTCGGCACTCCCGAATCTGCCTCTAATGCCCGTTGTCTATTTCGCTTCTCTTCCATTAGACGCAACTTGCTTCTCGTAGTTACAGTACTTTTAGAGCTCATTTTGTCTGCGTCCCGGATCCGGCTCGAAGGACCAAAATTGTAAGGGATTTTCAGGTGCAAGGGTTGATTGATCGGACGCAGAAAAACACAACACTGATTTTACACTATAATTAAACTTAAACACATTTAAACACATAACAAACTTAAACACATAACACAAACATACATTAGCAAAATACAGATACATTGAAAGAAAAACACACAATAATAAACACATACACGGACATAATGAGAACATAATAAGATGACAACAATTTCGAGACTAAACTGCGGCTCTTACGCACGCTTAATATAGTTTTACTACGTAGGTGGAGGTAGCGGCAAGAGCTACACAATAAAATGTCGCTCCACCAATCCTATCCCGCCGTTTGGCTGACGCAATCTCACTCGTTATTACATCAACTTATTGCATCAGCCAAATGTCCTTCAGCGAACAATGGAAACCAATAATTTCGACAAAATCCTCTAATATTACTTTTGCCTATACTTAATTACAATGTCATCTTTTATTCTAAGACAGTTACTGCAATGAAATTGACTTTATACATATACAACACCCACAAAAATGGTCTCAAAGTTTCTTAAATTTACATAACATATCTAAGTTGCTGCGCTTCCTTACAGTCTTTTTATAGTATACACTGAACCTTTGTACCTAAACCTATGCCATCTGATTCACACTTGCTTATTTTAATTTGACTAATAAAAACTGCTTCTTAGGATTCCGTACCATAATGATGCGACTTCGTCTGTCCATCTGTCCGTCTGTCTATCACAGCAAAACAAAATACCTACCTGTCTGTTAATGTCCACTGCAAGGCAAAAGCCTCTTCTCGTATAAAGAAGGTACGAGTAGACCTAATATTGCTTAAAAGTCTAGGTTTCCTTATGATATTTTCCTTCACCGATGTCAGTGATGTTCCAAATACATTTTGAAAGTACATACGAATTGAAAATGTCACATGGGTACGTGCTCGGTATTGAACTCGCTACTTCATGCATGAAAGGCGAGCGCCTTTATCACTGGGCCATCTCCCAGACACACAACGACGATTATAGTACATTCTTATTTTTTTTTCATTCTTGACCCTCGACGCAAAAACAGGGCTGTTATAAGTTCTATGCCTGTCTGTGGCATCGTAGCTCCTAAACGAATGGACCGATTTTGGTCCATTTTTTTCTTTTCTACAGCGCAACGGCTCCATAGAGTTCGACGGTTCCTTCAACATGAATACTGGTGCCTCTGATTTCTCCATGCTCGGCAACGTCCATGAGTGGAGGTACTCCAACCGGACGAGCTTCTGGGGCGAGTGCGGGGAGGTGAAGGGCTCCACCGGTGAGCTTTGGGCACCGGAATATGGACAGCCCGAGGTGTTCGTGTTCGCTTCGGATATTTGCACGTAAGTTAAACATAAACGGTATGTTAGGGGCCGTCTCCACGAGCGAGAGAATCGTTGCGATGTTATCGCGTAGCTACGTATTTCAATACACTCTCTTAGAACGTGCCTACACGCGGCGATGCGACGAGTACGCTCGTGAAGACGGTCCCTTAACGGTTTGTTGTTGTTAGTGCTATGATTTTGACTTCCACGTGAACGAAGCCGCGGGCAAAAGCGAATTAGATAGTAGACTTGCGTTGGTCAAAGACAAACAAACTAGACATACCACTTATTTTTTTTCTAAATTATGTTAAAGTTAAGTTAGGTTCAAAATGAAACTAAATAGAAATCAATCTGCCTACCCTTTTCCCAACTATGTTGGGGTCGGCTTCCAGTCTAACCAGATGCAGCTGAGTACCAGTATTTTATTTACATGGAGTGACTGCCTACCAGACCTCCACAACCCAGTAACTGTAATACGATTCCCCCATATAAGACTGGTTGTCAGACTTTCGGGCTTTTGATGACCCAAAAAAGAATTGAAATTAAAGAAATGAATTTATCCTTTCTGCGATTTCATTAAATAAAGTTTGTAGTTTAAACATCTCGTATACTTGTACCGTTTTATGTACTACTTATTTACAAAAATGTTCAAGCTATGCGTGTCCCAAATTACAAGGTCGATGACCTTACGCATGCCTTACCAAACGCAGACTGGTTTGATACGATAGTAACGTATTTTACTATGTTAAGATGCGATTGAGGTGAACTGGCTTTTTTTTTACTTTTTTTTTTACAACTGTAATGTTATTAAATTACTCTTGTAGAAAAAGTTAATAGTTTTATAATATATCGATGGCCTCGTTGGTCTAGTGGTCGCACAGCGCGACTGCTGAGCGTAAGGTCTTGGGTTCGATTCGAAAGTATTATGAAGTGTTCATCAGAAATTTCTCAGTAGCAGCCTCGGAGTCTGGATTCGTGCCCCGTTAATGGCAATAGGCTCGCCCCTTATTACATGGGACTTAAACGTACTGACAAAATGTAGGTAGTGGGTACGTCTCTGCCTAACTCCTCGAGGATTACAGGCATGATGTTATGTTATATTATATACTTTCAGATACATGACTCTGAGCAAAGACCAAGACGTGCGGGTGGAAGGAGTCGACGGCGTGCAGTACGCTGCCAACGACTCCACCTTCGATAATGGACATAAATACTTGCATATGGTACGTTCAAATTGTTGTTCATATGAAGGGTAGGGTAATATCAGGATAGTTGCTCTACTTTAAAATAAACTCTATTTCAAAAAAATACGCAGTTATTAAAAATAATGTAGGTATATCAAAAGGTATTTAGAGATTTTTTTCATTGATCTAATAAAGAAGCCTACTTTAATGACAATTATTAATGGTTTTGAATAAATCCTGTTTTATTTGACCTCTTAAAAAAAGGATAGTTGCCTACTATAAAGGACAGTTGCCTAACGTTAAAATTGCTTTGGAGGATTGCTTGCCTCGCGCAGGGATAGTCGCCTCACAATGATTTTTATTTTCATAAAATCAAATTTATAACAATTATTTGAGTAATCAATCTTTATTATTTACTGCAATCTTTTATTCTTTCTTCAGTATTATAAAATATTATTATGGGACTTAAACATAACTTGCGAAATTATGTGAATAGCGGAAGTGTAAGAAAAAACGTTTCCATCACATCACGCCTGTAATCCCCGAAGGGTTAGACAGAGGTGTACCCATTAGTACACCCACATCCACATCTTCCGCTATTCTTTTCTGATTAATTTCAAAATTAACTGTTTTTTCGGGATTCGTCGAGCTTCAAGGCCTCGGCGCTTTTTTGGTGGTCGCCACTATTGATTATGGCTTTCAGGAGCTGATTGGGAACAGAATGGTGTGGTGATTCTAAAAAAAAGACGGGTTGCACTCCGGGAGTGCCGGCAGAAGTGAAAACTTGATTATTAACGTTGAGCATGTTTGATATTTTGGAATGGTTAGGGAATAATTTTGCACCAATTGCTTTATCAGTATAAAAGTACTATCATTTATGTGGTAGAATACAATATTCATTTATTGCGCTATCGTACACAAACATGACAATTTATATTACATTAAAAATTTAACACTATAAAACTATTACAATTATTTTACATTAAAAAGTTATACACGAGCATTCGCGCAAGCGCCCTGCGCTGCCTAAACGAAACAGTAGGCCCAGGCATACATTTTCGCCGCGCCGTAGAGAAGGGATAGCTGTCTACTCTCCATCCGTCTTACGCTTTTTCGATCAGGTCACGTGTCCTGACGCGAGTTTAAGATTTTATACCCATTACAGAAAAAGTGCTCAACGCCGCTAAAGAAGTTTTCACTTCAAAAAAATCATTTAAGAAGTACGTGTGACCGGTTCCAGGCGTGCTACTGCGACAACGTGCGCGACGCGGACTGCGTGCCGTCGGGCGCGCTCAACGTGTCCAGCTGCCGCTACGGCGCGCCCGCCTTCGTGTCGCTGCCGCACTTCCTGCACGCTGACCCCAGCTACGCCAGGAAGATCGACGGGCTTAACGCTACAGAGTAAGTATTTGACCCCAGCGAATTAGCTAGTTGAAGTGGCAGTGGGCAGGCCACATAGCACGCAGAACTGATGGCCGGTGGGGCCGTGAAGTTTTCGAATGGAGACCACGCACCGGCAAGCGCAGAGTAGGACGTCCATCCACAAGATGGACAGACGATCTGATGAGGACCGCGGGATCGCGCTGAATGCAAGCCGCTTCCAACCGGTCCTATTGGAAATTTTTTGGGGGAGGCCTATGTTCAGCAGTGGACATTCTACGGCTGATATGATGATGATGATGAAGCATTTATTATAATTTAATGAATATAAAAATAAATGGCTAAATGTGTTGCTAAATTCAAAACTCGAGAACTGCTGAAACGATTGGTCTGATACTTTTGTGTTGTGTTCGTAATTTGCCGGACAAGGTTTTTATGAAAAATAGATTTTGGAAAATCAACCGTAAGTATTGGCAATTTGCACCTGTGCGAAGCCGGAGCGGTTCGCTAGTTTATAGGTACTAATATTATAAAGAGGAAAGTTTTAATTGTTTGTTCGTTTGTTTGCATTGAATAGGCTTCGAAACTACTGAAGCTACGCTATTCCCGGATGACAGGCTATATCATATTTAAAGAGAAAATCACGCGAGCGAAGTCGCGGACGAGTGCTAGTTTCTCATAAATAAAAAAGAATAAAAGCTCATACAGAGAAGCAACGGCGTGTATAGTAGGGCATGCAAAACCGGAAAGTCATCAAAACCGGTTTTGAACATCGTTTTTTTGGGACCAAAACCGAAAACCGGAGCTAGCTCCGGTTTTAGAAAAAAAAACGAATGTAGTATAATTTAAAAAAAACACCATTTTTTTAAATACCCAATATGTCTACAAATTAAACAAATTGTATGATACATTTATTTTTAATCCAAACCATAATAATTGTACAGATAACAATGAACTTATAATAGTATAAAGATTAATTAACTGAGATCAAATCAACAACAAGTAAGTTTTTAACTAACTTGTTGTTACTTGTTGTTCAAGTAACTTACTTTGATACATTTGATGACTAAAAATTAATTATTTTTTGAAAGTGTTCGAAAAAAATGTTGATAAAAATCAAAATGTTAATTGTTACTCAATAATTGGAAAACCGGAGCTGAGCTCCGGTTTTGGCTCTCAAAACCGGTTTTCAAAAATCGTAAAATTTTGGCCGATTTCCGGTTTTGCGCAAAACCGGAAAACCGGTTTTGCATGCCCTAGTGTATAGTATGCGTGCGCACACTTACGCGGGAGTCATGGGACATGGCGTCATGCCGTATGCCGTCACGGCAAACTAGTCACATTTACTGTCAAAGTGCGCCAATAAATGTTTCACAGTACTACTAAGCTAAACTCCACAATGTGTTCCATTCACAGAGACATGAACTTCCGGCTGGCACTGGAGATGTACACCGGCATGCCACTGTCCGTGGCCGCGCAGCTGCAGATCAACTTACTCATCAGGCGAATCCGGGGGATGCCGTAAGTCACTACATACATAATACATACATAACATCACGCCTGTAATCCCCGAAGGGTTAGGCAGAGGTGCACCCATTAGTACACTCACATTTCGCCAGTTATGTTTTTAGTCCCATGTATAAGGGGGAGAGCCTATTGCCATCAACCGGGCACAAATCCAGAGTCCGAGGCCGGCGGGCGGGGGATAGAACTGAAGGAACCTATAATAGTCCTCAGGCAAGTGTGCAGTGCAGGGCAAAGGCCTCTTCTCATACAGAGAAGGCACGAGCATTGATTACCACGCTTCCTCAAGGCGGATTGGCGATTTCAGACTTATACCTACTTAAATATATACAGGAAGACTTTTGTTATCATGTTATACATTTTCTAGGCATTAGTTATCTTTCTGACACCATTTAAAAAAAAAATGTATGTACATTTTTCAAATTAAAATATTGTTATATCCGGAATACGACATACCTTTCCCATTTGACGGTCCTAAGCCCGTGAAAGTATGAAGGGAAAATTTGCAACTTTGTTTATTTTTGCGTTATCAATGTTCGATTCAATGTCCAATTTCATATTTGCTTATTTCCTCTGTTTTTTTGCACCTGCTTTGTTATCTCTTCACCACCTTTGGTTGACTGGTAGAGAATGCCTAAAGAAGGCATTAAGTCCGTTGCATAAAGTTTAAATAAATAAATAATAAGTAAATGTTTGGGCACAGATTAGTGAATAGTTACTACGTAACAGATACTTCACTCAGTACAAAATTTCCAATACCTATTACGATAATTGCCTACTCCCTCGCGTCAACAACCACTGTATGCTAAAATGCGCCTAAATGCTCAAGCGTACAGCAGTGATTCCTTCGCACCGCGCGATTCCACAGTAATCGCAGGGCTGCCTCTTCGATAAAATTAAATTAACATAACTTTTTATCTATGTTATTGAGAACTGTGAATATGTTCTGACTTTTATGTGGCAGTTAAAAATTGTATAATTTATAAAATATTTAACCAACTTAACAAAAAGGAGGTGATCAGACATACAGGCCAAACTGAGAAGTTTGACTTGCATGGTTTGCAGGTATGTATGTTTGTGCGCGATAATCTCGCGTTTGGCTAAACCGATATCGATGCGGTTTTCAGAAAAGGATTTGTTACCTTTAGGAGAACGTTTTAAAATAAGTATAATACTTCTTAATTTGATGATGATCTTCGGAGATGTTCACTAGAAATGAAAAAAAAAACCTTAAAAAAAGAGAACCGACTTCAAATAAAGCACTAAGCCGTAAGAAATAATTTGTTTTTTTTTTATGTTAGTGCTAACTGCTGGTAATTACGAATCGAAAAAGCACCGACATCAAAGAATAAATTATTTCTTACGGTTTAGTGTTTTGAAGTCGGTTCTCTTTTTTAAAGTTTGTTTTATTATATTTGTAAGTTTGTTTTGTTTTATACATTGGTGCTGACTGTGGAAGAAACCTAGATAAAACATAATAACACGGCATCGTAATACGCGTACGAACGAACAGCATTATTAAAATTGAACGGCGTGCGCGCGCTTCGCTTGCGCAAACCGCACTGAATTTGATCCGCCGGCGGACCGAGACCGCTCGGCTGGGCGGTAGGCACTTATAGTGCGCAAGTACATGGAGTGACGGAGGCCTGGTTTGGGGGCGGGGCCTGGCGCGCGAGTAGACGCAGGCGACGCCAGACGCAGGCAGAGTGTCACTCCTTTGCTGTGCGCATTATCAAAGACATTTGGAAACGCTTAGTGCAAATTTTGAATTTTTGATACTTATTGACTGCCTCGTTGGTCTAGTGGTCGCAAAGCGCGACTGCTGAGCACGAGGTCTTGGGTTCGATTCCTAGGTCGAGCAAAGTGTTATTGGGTTTTTTCACCAGGAATTTCTCAGTAGCACCCTCGGAGTCTGGATTTGTGCCAGGTTGATGGCAATAAGCTCGCTCCCTATTACATGGGACTTAAACATAACTGGCTAAATGTGGGTATACTAATGGATACACCTCTGCCTAACCCTTCGGGGATTACAGGCGTGATGTTATGTTATGATACTTATTGGATAACGAGAAAGTTTCCCAGGAATGGTGCAGGACAAAAAAGAAATGATCTCAATTCTGGGAAAACTTGTAAAATAGGCTTCATTAAGTTTTTTTAGACACTCGGTATTAACCAATCACCTGTCTCCGTCCGCAGTATCAACAACGTGCTGCCCGATGAAGACACGATGGTGCCGATGTTCAGGTTCCGTCAGCAGACGGAGCTCACGCCGGACTATGCGGCACTGGCGCGCTCGGCGCTGCGGCTCAGGTTCTGGGTGCCCTATGGACTATATGCCTTGACTGTAAGTATTAGCAAAAAAATGGTGGATGGTGGATGGTGGTGTAATAAATGGTTTATTATTATTATTATTATTATTAGCAACGAACAAAAAAAATACCTGTAATATTGTACAAAAAACACGAGCTTGCACACGAGCTTTTCATACTCACTCAAATGTCTCGCTAATGGTAGCGCGTGTGTTGGATCATTTGGTTCCCTCCATGATGGTTGAGCTAGGTGGTGCTGATCCATGCGTCATGCTCGTGAACGGGTGCTGTCAGTTGGGATTGGTCATCTCTTAACTGCTATGGCTTACATCTTTATTTTTATAAATTTTTACTACGGTTTTATATTCATCTTCATTGTGATCACATGTAGAATCAATAAGAATAATGTAACCAGGATTTTGTAAAAATCTTATTTAAAAGAGTGCCGCGGAGTTTCTTGCTCGTTCTTCTCCATAGAGGCCTACCTCCGTTTTGGAACGAGCAACTAGCTTCAACTTTCGGACTAACTGACCGACTCCTTGACAATTCAAAAGTGCCTGTAAATGGTCTAATTGAAATATATGTTTTGACTTTGACTATCTATACGACATAGGAAACTGAGGGTAACACGCTTTTTAACCCTCGGCGCAAAAACGACGGGGTGTTAATAGTTTAACGTGTGAGGGGTTGTCTGTCTGTGGCATCGTAGCTTCCGAACGGATCAACTGATTTTGATATTGTGTTTTTGTTTGAAAGGTGAATTAGTCAGAAGTATTCTTAGCTACGTTTGATGAAAATCGGTCCAAGATGGCCGAAAAAGGGGGTTTTTTTTTTTTTAATAATATTTTTAGCAATTCAACTTGTGCACTAAGTTCTGTTGTCGATATGTGAAATATGTGAAGTGACCTTACAACTTTTCCCACAAATAATTTTGTCTATTTACTTTATGGTTACCTCCCAAAATATAATCACATATCTCATCTTTCCAGGTCATCGGCATAGGACTTCTAATAGGTGGCATAACAATACTAATCAGGAAATTAATCAAATCACCGGACAGTCCGCCCCTAATATCGGCCGACTCACAAGACTCCTCCTAGTGTCCAGCCCCTAATACCGTCTGAGTCGTGTTCACTATGCTGTTAGTGACAAACAGACTCACAAACTGTAATGTAAGTGAGTGAAATGTTAAGTGAAAAAAAATATAACTTGTATACATCTTGAAAGGAATTTCGTAACTTAAAATTTTACCCTGTCGTGATGTTTTCAACTGCCTCCTTGGTTTTGCGGTCGTAAGCACGACTGCTGAGCCTGTGGTCCTGGGTTCGATTACCAGGTCGGGCAAGTGTTATTGGGTTTTTCCATTAGTCTCAGTAGCAGCCTCGGGGTCTGGATTTGTGCCCGGTTAATGGCAATAAGCTTGCCCCCTATTACATGGCACTTAACCATATTTTATTATAATATTGAGACAAAAATCGTACTGTATCTATGGTAAAAGTTTGAGCTACTAAGTCCTTTTCACCGTGTATAAATATTTTGTAAGTGTTTTTTCTAAGGACAATGTGAAATCACGGCGTTTTGATTCGTTTTTAACCGACTTCTAAAAAGGAGGAGGTTCGATGTTCGACTGTATGTATTTTTTTATATATCTTAATAGGTAATATGTAGAAACAATTTATGCGCCTTGAAATGTATGCGTTTTGCGAAAAGATACATGACATCTGTGCCTGATTGATAGCCATAGGCTATGACATGGGACTTAAACATAACTGGCGAAATGTAGGAGTACTAATAGGTACACCTCTGCCTAACCCTTCAGGGATTACAGGCGTGATGTTATGTTAATTATCTTTTTACACCTGCAAAATGCTTGCCAAACGCGTTCGACAAATGTTTGCCCTTTGCCACATATTTATCTATAAACATAATATGACGATGATCAATTTGAAATAACCACTTTCCTATCATATACAGGTTATTTTGCGTGTGAAATTAAAATATATTTTGACCTTGAATCGAAGCTGAAGGCATCTGTCCCACTGCCAACGATTAGCGAGAGCTAGAAACTTTAATCGAGTTGGCGAGAGCTAGAAACCTTAATTGAGTTGGCGAGAAGCGAGTATACAGCGTAATTGAAAATCATATGGATCAGCTGTTATATTTTTTCATGATTTCAGGATTGGTAAAAGTTGTTCACAATGATGAGTACAATGACCCCTTTTAAGGTGTCGGGTATATTTTCAATTACCCTGTATAGTTCCGATAGTTTTGTCGCTAGGCTATATGCGAGTGTGATAGAGCGACAAGCAATTATATCAATAGAGAGTATCTCGGTGAGTGTTCTGATTGCCAAGCGAGCAGCGCCCAGCGAGTACTTTTTTGAAAACTTCTTGCTGCAAAAATAGTTGAGAGAGAGGATATTTATAGTTGCATCTCTTTTCAATCAAACAAATGCGTCTTTTAATAGAAACTCAATTAAAATAATAAATAAATAGAAAGCGATTATCTATCGACTATTTTCTCGTTCTCAACTTACAATAGCTATAAAAGTAAGAAAAAAAAAGAAAAAAAAATTATTCTTGCGAAAATAACATTAAAAAATTTCATAAATAAAAGCACCAAAGCAAAAAAAAATTAGTATTAAATCTAAAAAACAATTTAATACATATCTTACTACCACAAAACTTTTTTTATCTGTTGTCTACGTTAAACATGATATTCAGGTATGGAATTTGACATAAGACTGACATTAGACACGCGTTGAACAAGTGTATTACTGGTGTTTGTCTGTATCTCGTAGTGGGACAAATGCCTAAGGTTATTAAACCTACATGCATTATTATATCTCATATTACATCTCATTCAAATTGACAGAGATAAATAACATTTTGTGCCAATAAGAACCAAAATATTACCAATGACTGTTGATTTGCATAATAAATTAGCTTTAATTTAGAATTAATAATTAAATTGCTTCCCTTAGTATACTGCCATGAATAGTTCCAAATGTATACAGGGTGTATTCTTGTATGAAGTTAAATGAAACATCCTGTATATACTGGTATTCCTAAAGTCCCTGTCACGAGCTATAAATTTTGTAAACACACATGCAGGGGATCGCAACCCTTAGATCAAATTGTGCGTCAGCGTGAACTTACTTCAAAATGACGTCCCAAATGTTTACGTTCCCTGTGTCAGACGCGTTCCAGTACCACAAAACATTAGACGACAGCGCTTTATATCGCTATAATATAACTCGACCAAGTATAATTGAACGTTAGTTTCGTATTATACGTATGTTACTTTGAGTTGATTAAATTTGGGATTATTTGTTGTCGATTGTATTGTCGCTACGTTACTTAGTAGAAGTTCTTTATTTACATAATTTATAGCTTCTCGTGACGGGGACTTTAGTGTATGCTCAATTTTTGTTTCATAAGTGCCTTGAAATGCTAAGAGCAAGTTTAATGAAAATGTTTTGCTTTAGAAAATATTTGTGAAAATATAGTTATAAAGTATTTTTTTACAGACGGGAAAAAGCTTTTTATATCGTATTATTATGTTACCTCCATTTGTATTTTTTTAATTTGCTTTTTTTATATAATAATAGGTTTTTTTTTACTAACGTTGTTTGTAGCTCCTTTTTCTGAAAAAAAAAATTGCTTCATTCATTATTTTGTGTGTATAAATCATCACAAGATATAAAAATGTACTTTTACTTGTTAAATAACAGCCTTAAATAATTAGTTTTAACTTTGTATTGTTAACTAGCCACCCACCTCTCGTGCGTGCAATGTAGATACATAAACCTTTCTCTTGAATCACTCTATCTATTGATGAAAACCGCATTAAATTCTGTTGCACAGTTTAAAAGATCTAAGCGTACAGACGGCGGGAAGCGACTTTGTTTTATACTATATACAGATAATAACTTTAAAGTTACCATTTACAAAAAAAACTGTCGCCTTGTTCTTTTTTCTTTTTAAAATGCAATCACAAAGTAAATCAAAGACAAATACTTTTTATATTTTTATAGATTACAGGCTATTATTATTAGATCGTATTGTATTTATTAATCTGTATTTTATATTTTTTTAATAAATGTTCTTATTGTTTTTATATAAGAAATTTTGTAACGTTAATGGAGTGTACATAGAATATTATAATGTAAATAATATGTAAAATCAAGTTATTATTGTTTTGTTGAAAATATATTTTAATATTATTTTTGTATTATTGAAAATTACTTCTCAATCAAACCTTTAGATGTAACTAGAGTCGGCTTGACGTCAATATTAATCGATTATATTCATTGATCGACAATGGATTAAGTTCTGAGGTATTTTAAATCGAGAAATCAGTTTTGATAGATAGATGCATCTTTTGCCGCCTTAATTTTCTGCGTTAATAATACCAGCTTACTTTTGACCCACTATAGGCCAAATTCCTCTTCTCTTACAGAGAAGGCACGAGCATTGATCACCACGCTTGCTCAAGGCGAATTGGCGATTTCAGATTTACATTAATTATAAGTCGAGGTTTTCTCACGATGTTTTTCTTAACTAATGTTTGATCCAAGATAAACTTACAAAGTACATAATTGAATTTAAAAAACTCGCACTCAAAAGTCAGATTCTTGATAGAACCTAATATCAAGACTACTGTACTACTACTTGTATATTTTTTAATTTAAATAGCAATATTTAAAAAAATATAATTTTTATATTAATACATAAAATATATACCTAGGTCAGATCAAATATCTCTGGACTTTTTAAAATGGTCTATAATTAATTTTTTTTTTTAAGAAAAATATATATTTTTTATTGGACTGCCTCGTTGGTCTAGTGGTCGCAAGCGCGACTGCTGTGCATGAGGTCTTGGGTTCGATTCCCAGGTCGGGCAAAGTGTTATTGGGTTTTTCCATCAGGAATTTCTCAGTAGCTGCTTCGGAGTCTGGATTTGTGCCCGGTTTATGGCAATAGGCTCGCCCCCTATTACCTGGGACTAAAAACATAACTGGCGAAATGTGGGTGTACTAATGGGTACACCTCTGCCTAACCCTTCGGGGATTACAGGCGTGATGTTATGTTATGTATATATTTTTTAATAATTGTTTTAAAAATATCGAGCTTATTGTTACTTATATTAACTTAATCAACTGAATTTTCCTTATTTAAGAAGAAAGAATAACAGAACAATATAATATAGTATTTTTAGCATTTTTTGAGAGCTGTTCAAAAACAAAATGCGGAATGCAAAATGCAGTTAACATTACTGTAGTCAATAGTATGACTAGTGGAAATAATAATATCCTCCCCCTCCGTTAGGGGGGTTGCATCTAACCTACTATCCATACTAATATTATAAATGCGAAAGTAACTCTGTCTGTCTGATACGCTATCACAGCTAAACCACTGAACCAATTTTGATGAAAATTGATACGGGTTAAGTTTGGAACCAATAACAGACATAGGCTTATATATCCGTGATAAGCGACATTCACGCGGACGAAGTCGCGGGCAAAAGTTAGTATAATGTCCCTTAAATAAAATTTAATTCAATTTCTAAAGATTATTATCTATTGTTTTGCAATGGCGCCAAGGATTATTCATTCTCTTATCAATAATATCTTAACATGCGAGTATGGCGAGACTTTTATCGGACATTCGATAAATTGGAACTGTTAAAATAATCTATGATTATATCGATAAATTTAATGAGGTTTTTTTTGTTTATGACTCAGTAAACAGTCGTTACGGGTCGTCAGAAGCCCGAAAGTCTGACAACTAGTCTTACCAAGAGGTATCTTATTACCCAGTTACTGGGTAGTGGAGGTCAGATAGGCAGTCGCTCCATGTAAAATACTGGTATTCAGCTGCATCCGGTTAGACTGGAAGCCGACCCCAACATAGTTGGAAAAAGGTTATAAGGATTTATTTTATTGATGTATTAAATAAAAAAGTACCTACAGTACATATTTTTGTTCCTTATTGAAATATTTTAAGGTTTTATGAAGGATATGATGAAAAAGGCGAAAATGTATGTACAGTCAACTAAACAGATTTATAGTTTTCAAAAATAATTTTTAATTTTAATAAAAAAGTAGATATTGGTGCCGATTCCCTTGGTCACAAACTAAACTAAAATTAAACTATTTCCATCTTTTTTTGTCCAATAAAACAAGAAAGAAAGAAAGCCTAATGTAAATAAGAGCTGTCAAATTTAGTCAATCTGACACATCCATACAATTATAGTTGACATCTTAAAACGTATATGGATTAAAAATACGGAGAAGTTCAAGGCAAAACTAATTTGACATCTCTAACTTAGTTCTTTAATGTCACGGAATGTCACCGTCCTTTCCGTTCGCTGTATGTTAGTAAGAGATGTCAATTCTCTAAATTTAGTCTAGTTTGTGAATAAGGGAATCGGCACCAATGTTGTCGATCACAAACCACACTAAAATTAGAGAATTGACATCAGCGAAAGAAAAGGACGGTGACATTTTAGAACTAAGTCAGAGATGTCAAATTAGTTTGCCTTAAACTTGTCCGTGTTTTTAATCAGTGCGCTCTGACATGTCAACTAATATTGCATGGAAGTTTCAGATGAACTAAAATTGACAGGTCTTTCTTGTTTTATTGGACAGCAAAAGATAGAAATAATCTAATTTTAGTTTAGTATGTGAACTAGGGAATCGGCACCAATAAACAGTTAGTTAAATAAATTAAGTTACTATCGAAAACATCAACTTCTAACTGCCTCGTTGGTCTAGTGGTCGCAAGCGCGACTGCTGTGCATGAGGTCTTGGGTTCGATTCCCAGGTCGGGCAAAGTGTTATTGGGTTTTTCCATCAGGAATTTCTCAGTAGCAGTCTCGGAGTTTGGATTTGTGCCCGGTTGATGGCAATAGGCTCGCCCCCTATTACATGGGACTAAAAACATAACTGGCGAAATGTGGGTGTACTAATGGGTACATCTCTGCCTAACCCTTCGGGAATTACAGGCGTGATGTTATGTTATGTTATCAACTTCTAAAACTTTGCTATTACATTAATTTTCATCTACATCTGACGATCCTTGATACTTATCTCTTTTGTTGACTGTACATAAGAAAATTTATATTTTGTTACATTTCTCCAGCAGTTTAAAAAGCTTTAGTTGCCATCTTTGTACCTATTCTTTATAATTTTATTATAATTTATTCACACTTGTTAAATCATGTTAGTTATAAAGACTATATATTTTAAGTTGTTATGACACTTTTATAAAATTTAATAAAAAAATATAAATACCACTCGTTTCTTTTTTCACTTCCATCGATTTTGTGCTTCATCTCTCCAATTCCTTAGAAAGGTATCCTTCCATTTTCTTGACATCAATATTCTACACCAGTTCTTCCCAAAGTTGACTGGACTCGCCTCACTCGACATAAAGTTCCAAATAACATAATATAAGAATGAAGGACTGCCTCGTTGGTCTAGTGGTCGTAAAGCGCGACTACTGAGCATGAGGTCTTGGGTTCGATTCCCAGGTCAGGCAAAGCGTTATTGGGTGTTTTCATCAAAAATTTCTCAGTAGCAAGCTTAGAGTCTGGATTTGTACCCGGTTGATGGCAATAGGCTCGCCTCTAAACATAACAGGAGAAATGTGGGTGTACTAATGCGTACACCTCTGCCTAACCCTTCAGGGATTACAGGCGTGATGTAATATGAAGAAATAAGGACTGTTCAGGGTTTCCTCAATACCTATGGGGTACTGATACTCCTTCCGCCCTGGGTGGGGCGGAAGGGACTCAGAATTTTACCGACTAAAAAACCACCCTGTTCCTTCTGTTGCCCTTTACGTTCCGGGGCCACGGTATCCTGTTATGACGTCCCGCAACCCCGGGAGGCGTCGGGCGACCACAGAAATCTAAATAATTATTTAAATCTAAATAATTATTTAGATTTCTGTGGTTGCGACCTATACTTTGGGAGCCACCGCTCTATACTCTAGTTCTATACATATACCTATAGAAGAACAAGCAAAAAAACTCTACTGACGCCCTTTTCAATTAGTAATGATAATAGCAACTAGCAACACAGTAGTTACCTACTTCTCGAAATCAAAACAAAAAATACATAATTTTATCAATACTTAGAGTAAATTACTCAAGCTGACTGATAAAACTGTTTGTATAAACATGACAAATAAGCAAGACTATTAATTGTTGAACACCTTTTGTATATCGCTGAACTGAACCCTGTAATCTGTTATATTTAGGTAGGTACCTATTGATTGAGACAAAACAAAAATATTTACACATTTTTACATATTTATCTAAATTACAATGTAACGAATACACTGTCTCGACTGCCTCGTTGGTCTAGTGGTCGCAAAGCGCGACTGCTGAGCATAAGGTCTTGGGTTCGATTCCCAGGTCAAGCAAAGTGTTATTCGGTTTTTCCATCATGAATTTCTCTCGGAGTCTGGAATTGTGCCCGGTTGATGGCAATAGGTTCGCCCCCTATTAGGTACATGGGACTAAAACATAACTGGCGAAATGTGGATGTACTAATAGGTACACCTCTGCCTAACCCTTCGGGGATTACAGGCGTGATGTTATGTTTATCTTGTAAAAAAAAACAGCTGTACTATACATTTTGTCTGTGTAGGTGTTGTATATACATATAAAACGGCTGTCTGTAGCTTACCTCCTAATTATAAGTCCAAGTGTGACTAACTATAGGTACCTACCAACTTATCTAAATGACAAATATTATAAACATGTAAGTAATTAGTTTGTTTATCTTCCTGTTGAGAAGTACTTACGTTAGGTACTTACATTTGAACCGATGCAGCGGTGTCACATCACACACGTTAGGTTATCGCATCTTTATTGCATCATATTCTATTTTTTTCAACCGACTTCAAAAAGGAGGAGGTTCTCAATTCAACGCGTATTTTTTTATTTTTGTTTTTTTTTTTCTTGTATATTTGTTCTACGATTACTCCGCCAATTATGAATCGATTTGGATGATTCTTTTTTTTTTTGAAAGAGTATAGTTCCGAATAGGTCCCATAGGAATATTGTCATGATCTGATGATAAACTTTAGAGATATGGAACGGAACTCCTTATAAAATCACAGCAGAACCGCCGTAACAAAAAAAAATGCTTTGTTTATACGTGTAGTCGATGACTGACTGAAGGAAGTGGGGAGGGGGTACGTCAACTCCCCTCCTACCACTTTCCAAAATTAAATATATCGTGTGAGGTATTGTTTGAAAGGGCTTTATGTAAGGATTTCAAACATTAACACACAAGCACTAAAAAGCGAAAAATAAAAAGCTTTTTTACAAAAAAAGATGACCGCCACCATTAAAGTTGATATTGAACAAGCTACGTTTTTCAATAATATTCAAATGATTGACACTTCGAAAATAAAGAATAGATACCTACCTACTTAAACTGATAACAATTCAGAACTGTCTGACACAATGATGACCATTATCTCGTATAGGAGCAATAACATAGCATCACGCCTGTTATCCCCGCAGGGTTAGGCAGAGGTGTACCCAATCGTACACCCACATTTCGCCAGTTATGTTAAAGTCCCATGTAATAGGGGGCGAGCCTATTGCCATTAACCGGGCACGAATCTAGACCTCGAGGTTGTTACTGAGAAATTTCTGATGGACAAACTCAATAACACTTTGACCGACCTGGGAATCGAACCCAAGACCTCATGCTTAGCAGTCGCGCTTTGTTACCACTAGACCAACGAGGCAATATCGGAGCAATCTTACCTACTATTATAAAGAGGTAGCATTATTTATTGTTTGTTTTGTTTATTGTTTTCTCTGGAAATACTGATCCGAATCAATGATAAACGTGTTTTTACGGAACCTTAGAGATTTTGACTCGGAATCCGTACATTCCGCGGATTTTTTTATGGTATACCCGACTTTCACACGAACGAAGTCACAGGCAGAACTTGTATTAATAGGGTGTTCATTGCCCCGAGCCCCGAATCGACAGTTTCGAATCACGTTGTCACTCACATAGCGACCTGGTGATTAGATATCAGATAACTATTTGATAAAACTAAATTCGCTACGTACCTAATAAATAACTTAAACTTATTCAATCAAGACATATTTTCTTTGGAAATAGATACTTATCTTATGTGTTTTGGAAATTAAACTTTATTCTTAGAAAACCAACCATTAAAAGTGAGTAATGCAAAGAATATTTAAAGCCTGTTCCAAGTTTTATCTGGTATCCGAGTGGGATTGGTATTTGCAATAACCATGATAAAAATATGAATAAAATAATCCGTCATAAAGATATGCCATGAAAATCTCATTCATATCGTTTTATTAAAGGATTTATTTCAATTAAACCATTTACAGGCACTTGTCGTCAAGGAGTCGGTCAGTTAGTAAGAAAGTTGAAGCTAGTTGCTCGTTCCAAAAAGTAACTAATAGGTCGAATCTCTATGGGGATGTACGAGCAAGAAACTCCACGGAAACTCGTTTCAATTACATTTTACAGAATCCTGGTAACGTTATTCTTGTTGCTTCTATGTATGATTACAATGCAGTAATGAAAGTTGTCAACTCCTAAATTGCCGAGTCCGGAGAAAAAATTATAAAACCCCGGTCATTTGTGCGAAATCATTATTTTATTAGAGGCCCTCGAAAATGTTCTTTTTTTATTCAATAAAAATAAAAACATCCTAATTTTTTTGTTTATTCCTTTTTTTAATTAATCGAGATTCTCTGGACATCCCTGTTTTACTTGGACACTTTTTAACTCCCTCCGGACGATCCCCGCACCCCCTTTTAAATTAGGACAAATCCGGACAATCCCGGAAGCTAGCAGACCTAGTAAAGAGTAATATAAATTAATTTAAAAACAACTGACTCGTTGGTCTAGTGGTCGGAAAGCGCGACTGCTGTGCATGAGGTCTTGGGTTCGATTCCCAGGTCGGGCAAAGTGTTATTGAGTTTTCCATCAGTAATTTCTCAGTAGCAGCCTCGCAGTCTGGATTTGTGCCCGGTTGATGGCAATAGGCTCGCCCCCTATTACATGGGACTTAAAAAACATAACTGGCGAAATGTGGGTGTACTAATGGGTACACCTCTGAACCCTTCGGGGATTACAGGCGTGATGTTATGTTTAAAAACAACACACTGGACTCTCTTTAGACAAAGATGTCGTATCTACCGCTCCATATTATATAGACCTAATATACAGATAACAGTAAAGACCCTAATCCCATCCCATGTTACGAGCGGAATCCGGAATAGACTCCCTATGAACACGTGAACTAGGTATGATACGAGTTACGACATAGCGAAGGGCGATAGGCAATCACATTGGCCCACACTGGCCCACATTGGTCCACATTAGCCCACATAATATAGGCCCCCATAGACGTTACGATGGAAAGGAATTGACAGCTTCATGACTTGTTCCATGGCGATTCTGCTGAATAAGCTTTATATCAATGGATACTTAGACAAAGATAAATAAAAAAGCAAGTGTCGAAAGGAAACAACTAGGTGGTTTTAATTCAGTAAGAAGACAAAGTCAAATTTAAATCATTTATTTCAATTAGGCCAACAAGGCATTTTTAAACGTCATATATAAAAAAAGGAATTGAATCTAGTTGCCCCTTCCAAAAGGTAGTTTTGTATGGAGAAGAATGGATAAGAAATTCCATACGTACTCTTTTAAAATTAAGAGTCTGACTGACCTCTTCCTCCCCAGGGTAGATGACATTCATGAGGATTTTTCCACCCCGAAACGAAAAGGAGCGTTATCTAGTAACTACCTATAGTTTAGCTTTGTCGCGTCTTTATTATAATAGGTGTTACGCGTACTTGGCATGCCTTTTAAGTTCTGTCGTTTCCATATTTCGCGGCAATTTTGAATTTGGAACTGTTCTTTATTCGAATGTGTTCAAATTTTGAATCGCAAAATAGTTGAAATTATTAGGATTAATGCTATTATTTAGTCACAGCGTCAATTGGAATCTGTCAGGTTACGTACGAAAATGAATCTTTCTAAGGAAAATGTTCGTGCAATAATTTTCGACAACTTTAGAAGAGGCCTGACACGGCTTCAGTGTTTTGAAGAGCTAACATCTGTGTTCAGTGATGAAGCCCCATGTCTGCGGACTGTCGAACGCTGGTATTTAGAATTCCAGCGTGGACATACTAGTGTTAGTGACAAATCTCGCGAAGGACGCCCAAAATCCGCCTTCACTGAAGATAACATCATTGCTGTGAGACAACTGATTATCGAAGATCGTCATGTGACATATCGAGAGATAAAGGCTCTTTTAGGCATCTCAGGGACAACCATTCAGAAGATCTTGCATGAAGCGCTTGGTGTGAGAAAGCTAGTATGCCGTTGGATACCGCATCTGCTTTCCGACGATCACAAGGCGGCCCGCGTCAGATGGTGTAAGAAAACTCTGCAAAGGTTCAACCGAGGAGAGTCAAATCACGTCTACGACATCATCAGTGGTGACGAATCTTGGATCTATGCCTACGATCCTGATTCCAAACAACAATCTACAGTTTGGGTCTTTCAAGACGAACCAAAGCCGACTAAAGTTGTTCGTTCTCGAAGCACTTCAAAAAAGATGGTGGCCACGTTCGTTGGAAAAACCGGCCATGTTGCGACTATTGCACTTGAAGATCGTAGAACGGTTAACGCAGAGTGGTATACCACAGTTTGTTTACCACTAGTCATCGCCGAACTTCGAAAATCGAACTCAAAGCGACGCATCATCCTGCACCACGACAACGCAAGCTCGCACAGCGCTCGTCAAACAATTGAATATTTGAAGCAGGAAAAAGTTGAAATTCTTGACCATCCTCCATACAGTCCTGACCTAAGCCCTAACGATTTCTTTACATTTCCTAAAATTAAGAAAAGTCTTCGTGGTCAAAGGTTTCAGTCCGGTGAAGAAGCAGTCGACGCTTTCAAGTCAGCCATTTTGAACACCCCCACTTTAGATTGGACTAAATGTTATAATAACTGGTTTGAACGAATGGAAAAGTGTATTAAGCTACGAGGTGAATACTTCGGAAAACAATAAAAAGTAGTATAAGGTTCTAGTTGTGTTTTTTTTTTCAAACGACAAAACTTAAAAGGCATCCCTCGTATTTCGAAAAACAAGACTAGTAGATTGGGCCCAAATACTCTTAGGCCTTAATTTAGGGCTATTTGGGACCAATAAAAGAATCTCTAGCATGTACATTGTTTAAATTAGTTTTAATTTATTATTATCCTGAATTTTCCCACTGCAGCGCACTCTATCTATCAAGGGCAGAGAAGCTTTAAATAGAGCAAAATAATTTAAAGTCAAAAGATTCTATAAATTCGTAAAAACTCCAAAAAAAAACATCCACACAAAGATCCACGCCTAAATTGGACCCCTACAAACTCATAGTTCCACTCTTGCGCATATCGTATAGGAATGTCGCACATTTACGTATGTATAATGACACACTTATGTACTTATCTCATCGCTACCTAGCCGGACTCACTTCCCAAGTAAACAATGTGATGCACTTGTGTTAGCGCGACACGTGTCGCTGTGTTTATTTACAATACAATGTTACGCTCTATGAGCTAGGCTTCTAGGCTATCGATAGGAGAGGTTAAGCTGGGATGATGCGGTCAAGGACTGGATCCGGACCATTGAGGTTAGCTGAATGTGAATTAAGGTAACTTGGTGTAGCTGTGAGCAGAGGCGACGTAAGGCGTTGGCGACGTGGTCCATCGCCCACGGCCTCGCAGTCTTAAGGGCCTCGCACCCCAAAGGCAGGATGAGTCAAATTTTCGGTCGCGTTTAAAACGCCGCAAAAATAGCTTTCAATAGTTTTTCAAATCCATATTTATGCATTAGGTACCAGAGGGCCTCGCAAAATGTATGCATATGAGGTCTTACGCCGCCACCGGCTGTGGGGCACTCCGGTCAATGTGGTTATCTTTTGGGGAGGCCTATGTCCAGTAGTGGACATCGTTCGGTTGATATGATAATTCCGGGTATGGTTATCTGTGTATGTGAGTTTACACGTTTGTAAACGCACGGAGGTTTTATTAAGATCAAATAACATAACCTCACGCCTGTAATCCCCGAAGGGTTAGGCAGAGGTGAACCTATTAGTACACCCACATTTCGCCAGTTATGTTTAATTTTTATTGCTTCTTTTTAAGATTCAAATCATCATCTGCCTAGCCTTTTCCCAACTATGTTGAGGTCGGCTTCTAGTGTAATCGGATGCAGCTGAGTACCAGTATTTTACATGTAGCGACTGACTATCTGACCTTCACAACCCAGTAACTGTGGGTAATATGATACCCCTAGGTAGGACTGGTTTTCAGACATTCAAGCTTCTGACGACTCGTAACGACAGTCAAAGATCCACGTATGGCAGCCGGGACCAACAGCTTAACGTGCTTTCCGAGGCACGGATTAATGTCAGTAATATCCAAAATAAACTTTACTTTACTTTACTTTTTTTTCGCCATTTATGTTTCATTTTTATTGCTTCTTGATTGTTAAGACAGCACAAGCACGAACCGTTATTTGTGCTGTCTTAACAATCAAGTTTACAAAATCTAGATTAGGTAGATGACAATTTTAATTCAACCAGAACCTCGCAAAAGTCCAGTTGAAAACCAGTGTCAGTAATTCTGTGACCACTTGGTGTAATGCAATGCAATTATGTTGAACTTGGCCTGTTTGGCGCAACTGTGTTGCATACATTAATGTTTTTAATTTAATTTTTGTATTTTTATAAAACACTAGCTTTCGCCAGTGGCTTTGCTCGTAAATAAAATTTGAAAATTCCATCATGATTCGAAAGACATGTGGCGCCATCTATTATCATAAGAACGTTATTGTGATTTATTACGGGAACAGTACTTACTTTTTTTTAATCAGATAAACTTCTGCCGTCATAATTAAGAATGCAGTAATCGCAAAATGGCGGTTACGAGATAAACGCAAAAAACATATTTCATATCATCTGAGCAAGATGTTCGTATTTATTTGGTCATAATATATATCTAAAAATTCGGAAAAAAATCATGCTTTTACAAGATAATTTTCCTTTATTTAATTTACTAATAAATGCAATTATAATACGTATTACTGCGTTTCGGTTTAGTATCAAGTCGTTTCCGAATCAACGGATACTAAAACTAAATGCAGCACTTGCGCGTATTACTGCATTATGTCTTAGCACAAGTCGATTACTGCATTATTTTTTAGTAATTATTGCCATTATTATACGCTCGGAACTAAGTTAAAGTGTACTTAAGTATGTTCTCATGGACTTATATAGGTGCATTTTCAGGTTAAGGTTTCTTTAGCCTCTTAGCTACGACCTAAGTTTTTACATCGTGGATTGCAAATAAAGTATTGAGTAAACTCCTCCAATTGAGTACTCCACCGAATGACGTCGCCGAACTGATTTACTAAGACAAAACGCGGCAATGGATCGCACTGCTACGACTTCGCAAGCCTAAAGGCTTGCTTTAAATGCAGTAATGTGGAGTACTGCGTTTTAATTTAGCAATTTCTCTACTGAATTTAAAACAAAATAATACAGTACTGCCCACCAGAGACTAAAGAGCAGTAACAGCCCTTTTGTGATTTTTCGTTTTATTAGTGATTCTGAAAGCGGGTTTCTTAAGCTTTCTATTGAATTAACTTACTTATTTCTAAGACTATTAGAATGGTTTTTATTTAACAGTTTTCACTTACTGCAAACGAAAAAAATTAACAATTTGGCGTGATTTCCCAACTAAAATACAGTATAAATTATACTGCAGATTAAATTTTAAGGTTTCATAACTAAAATGCAGTAAGCAATATAATTTTACAGTTCTTTAGATAGTTTTATATTTCTGGAAAAAAATTAAAAAAAAAATTAATACGCAGTAAAATTTACCGCCATACAAGCTATTTTTACTACAAATTAAGAAAATACAATTTATTGTCACGAACTCCCAACTAAAATGCAGTAAAATCAAAGCTTGTCGCATTTTAGTTGTGAATACTTAACATTCTTTTATCATTATAAACTGACTAACACCCAGTAAAATACAGCATTACTGCAGATTAGTTTGGATAGCATAATGACACAGATATGATTATTCCTAGCTAAAGTGCAGTTAATGCCTACATTTACTATCTATATTTTATTGTTAAACATAAAGATACATTATGTTATATATGTTAACATTAAGAGAAAACTGTCAAAGGAGGTTGTGCATTCTGCGCAGGGTCCTTTATTAATTAGATGTTTTTTTTTATTTTTGATATGTAAATTTTACATAAGTGAGTTGAATTATTGTGATTAAATAATAAGAAATAAACGGTCTTTAAAATGTGAACTAGCTATTTTTCTTACTGCACTAGTAAATTGAACACTTTTTACTTAAAAAACTAACTAAAATGCAGTATTTTTTTGACCTTACTGCATGTTAGTTGGTTTCTTGACAAAATAACTGATCCAAACGCAGTAATAGGGCTTTTTGCTGCATTTTACTAAGTTTAAAATGGTATTTTTTACAAAAAAGGCTATGCAGTAATAGGCACCAAAAAGAATAAATGGCCATAATAAATTCAGTTATTAAGATATATATTTTTTTATTGCTTTAACGTGTGAACCTATGCCTTTACAACCTTTCTGCATTCAAATTTTTTTGCTTATACATTCTGTTGATTTTTTTAAATCAATTCTTAACTTTAAATGCGTTTTACTCGAAATCGTGATTTTGCTGTTACTGCACTTTAGTGTATGGTGGGCAGAGTAGTGGATATTACTGCATTCTGTTTTAGGGTATTCTTGCAAGTACTGCATTCTTTCTTAGGTCATGTTTAGTACTGCGTTTTTTCTTATCATTGAAGCAGTTTTTATGCAAGTACGGCGAAAATCATTACATAAAAAACTTACTTCGAGTGAGTTTTTTTATGAAAACATATTTTTTTCATGTACATGAACCTCTTGGGATGCCATTTCTATAAAAAAGTGAAAATCTCAAAAATGTCGATTACTGCATTCTTTGTTATCAGGGCAGACTTACCTATAAGGGTTTTGACCCACAACACCTAACAATAACTAACGATACATTATGACAACGTCATTAGTTTACATTAGGTGCATTAGTACTATAGTTCTCGTACTTAAGTACACTGATATTATTTATTAAAGTAATCCACAGTTCGGTCGACATCTGAACTGTGCAATTAATCTGCCTGATAAGCGGCTATTCCACTCTGACCCTTTTAGTTACGATTAAAAATTACAATGTACGTATGGCAGCGCTTTAAGGTAAATACTGCTACTGAAAAGTATCATATTACCCAGTTACTGGGTTGTGGAGTTCAGATAGGCAGTCGCTCCATGTAAAATACTGGTATTCAGCTGCATTAGACTGGAAGCAGACCCCAACGTAGTTGGGAAAAGGCTAGGCAGACGAGACTGCTACTGAAAAAGTGAAAATTAACAAAATTTAAAATCAATTAATGGGGTTCAGTCAAATCAGTTAATCAGTTGAGGGTGTACTAATGGGTACACCTCTGCCTAACCCTTTGGGAATTACAGGCGTAATGTTATGTTAAAATCAATTAATAAATTTCCTAGAAATGGTATTAAATGTTTAGCTTTCAAACTACAAAATATCGCAAAACAAACATGGGAATGTTTTGAGGAGAGCCTTCCAAAATTTATTTTTCGACGTCATCTGGACTACCGTGTGACCCTGTATAAAAAGCTTAGGTTAATAAGTATGAAAATGTAAGGTAAGGTTTTTGTTTCTCTTGCACACTGCGTGAAACATTAGAACACAGAAATCTGTACATACAACATACATACATAACATCACGCCTGTAATCCCCGAAGGGTTAGGCAGAGGTGTACCCATTAGTACACCCACATTTCGCCAGTTATGTTTTTAGTCCCATGTAATAGGGGGCGAGCCTATTGCCATCAACCGGGCACAAATCCAGACTCCGAGGCTGCTACTGAGAAATTCTTGATGGAAAAACCCAATAACACTTTGCCCGACCTGGGAATCGAACCCAAGACCTCATGCACAGCAGTCGGGCTTGCGACCACTAGACCAACGAGGCAGTCCATACAAGTATAAAAGAAAACAGTTACTGACTGAGTGATCTATCAACACACTGCTCAAACCACTGAATGGATTGCGCTGAAATTTGGCACGCAGATAATAGTTATTATGACGTAGTCATGCGCTAAGAAAGACATTTCCAAAATTCACCCCTTATGGGGATGAAACGGGGGTCAGATGTTTACGTGGACGAAGTCGCGAGAAAAAGCTAGTAAACTATAAGTTTTAATCTTTTCATCAGAAAAACTATAATTGAATACCAACAAAATAAGTTAGGTAGTCCATTTTTCATGTACCATTTTGACATCAAGCTACTTTATATTCATTGGTCGGTATGTCAATAATAAGTACTCTATTAGCTATCATTCAATTTGATATCCAGTGTATTCACGATCTTATTGTGAAGTTATCTATATACAAAGTAAGTACCTACTCAGTTACAATTGACAGCCCGCGGAGAACGCACGCGTATCGTATCGAAAAACGTTAACGGAATTATCGTATCGTGTTGTGTTTTTGAAAAAAGAAACAAATAAAAGTTTGAATTTAGAGTGTTCGATTTTTAAATTTGTGTTCAACGAAATAGTGTTGTCAATTGTAAATCGACAAAATTTCACAGTTTTTGAATATCTTTGGACGAAATTTTAAAAGGTGAGTTTGTTTTATTTTGAAAATAAGTGTTAATTATTTAAAAATAGGCTTAGGTAATTAGCTTGTGTGGCTGATAGCGCACACCTGAAACTGAGTTTACCTACCTAAAAAGATAAAAGTTTAAATGACCAAATAAGGCTTAGATTAGGATTTATTTACACCTACACTATCGGCCTAGCCCAGCCATTTCGAAGTATTTTTCTTAATCTTGTAAAGGTTTTTACAGGTGTGTAAATGATATTATCTTGTCCATATGTGGAATTAAGGCTTAATTTAATTTTGAATGATAAGAAGGTACCCTTTTCCTGAGGCTTTCGGTTTTACAAATAAGAGATTTATTCAAAATAATATTAGTATAGACTATACAAAAATTTACAAATAAAAAGAAAATTCAAAACTATACAAAAATTAATTAATTTATTTATTTATTTTATTTTGGGAAAGCTTCCAGACTAATAACATTATAATAAGAATAATATTAAAGTAAATTGCTAATTACAAGCCTTCACAGAAAAATTATTATGAATTTGCCTAAAATAAATCTTGACTATTTATTTCATTAAATTCATAATTTGCGTTCCACTATAAATCCGGTGTAGCCTCTATCTCTGATAAGCATTTCATATCAGTTAAACTATTTTACGTAAATCAACAAATTACAAAACAAGAATGGGCACACAGATATTTCCGCTGTAATAAAATTAAAATCTTCAGATAGGTATCTGAGTAAACATTTATTACAGTGATGATGAAAATGCGGCAGTGACTTAAGTATGAACCTCGCGGAAATCAAAAGACGAGTCAGGCGGTATGATTAGAAATAAAATCCCTCGGTGAATTTTCACTGAATTTTCACATCACCTAAATTCACACAAGGAAATTTTTACAGAATTGGTCGACTCTGTGTTTTCATTTCTACGAGATACAAAGATCAAAGAATGTGTTTTAATTTGTAATTTAAATGAATTGTTAAAGACACGTGCCATTGACAAAAAAGAAAACAATACCTACTAAATTAGAGTCTATTTTTCCTAATATGAAAGCTATTAAGGCGCAATGGGAGCCGATGATTATAAAAGGAATTTGAGACATTATAACTGACAGTTTGTCGAGTTTAGTTCTCCCAGAATTGAGCCAACCCACAACTATTTTTCAATAATTCAATGAATAACGTCATACTAGTTCAGTATGTTAAATGTATTTGATAACTATTCAGTTATAAGAGTCAAAAGACATCCAAAAGTGTTGTTGCTCAGAATGGATTTAAAATAAATCAATAATTTATCATAAATACGCTGATTAATTTCATCCATTTTCATTTTTATCCATCATTCGATGTTATTCTAATTATAATGTTTACAATGACAAAGAATTGGAGAAAATCTCAAGATGTCTTTCATTTTGGGTTGGTTTGTATTAGTAGAATTAAACCCAGATTTTATTATTAAATTTTATTGATTAGGATCGGAGTTTAGATTTGTGCCCGGTTAATATCAGTAGGCTCGCCCCCTATTACATGGGGCTATAATTGGTGAAACGTGGGTGTACTAATGTGTACACCTCTGCCTTACCCTTCAGGGATTACAGGCGTGATGTTATGTTATGCAAATTGATTAGGGAAGAGTAAATCTTTTAGATTAAAAAAAAAATATACACTGTTTTACATGATGGCCATCCGTCATTTATACGTTTACGTTTTTATAAGATTATGAGCCTAATTTTACTGAAGGTTAACTAACTATTTGCTGACTAACGATGATTCCGTAATCATTGTAATAGCTGTGACACATCTCACACACGATCTTGTGTGTCTGCTAATTGTTTAGCTTAGTTAAACTGTTATCTGGCGAAAGAAATCTATGTTATTATTTGTCTTGTACTTTAGAAAATAAAGCGGCCAAGTTCGAGTCGAACTCGCGTACGAAGGGTTTCGTATCACCGTACAATATTTTACACTACATACAAAAACAAGTTGCTTGTATGGAAACCCTGTAACTTATTACCTTAATACAGTCTGTGAAGATTTCTAGTGTCTATTACGGTTAAAATGATCTCGCTGATAAACAGACGGATCATACGGCCCCTACAACAAAAATAATCCCCAACGGCGGCGGCCATCTTTAATCATTTTCAAAGTCAAAGTAAAATCATTTATTTCAATTAGACCATTAAAAGGCACTTTTGAACGTCATTTACAAGAGAAAAGAAAACTTATCATATTGAATCTAGTTTAGTTTTTATCTGTATTTTTTGTTACCTATGTTTTACAAATAATAAATGATTATTGATTATTGATTATTATTATTAACACTCCTGACTAAATCCCCTTACAAACAAAAATGACAAAATCAAAATCAGTTCATCCGTTCAAGAGCTACGATGCCACACACAGACACACACACAGACACGTCAAACTTATAACAACCCGTCGTTTTTACGTCGGGGGTGAAAAAGCTAAACAAACACGTTTCTTGTATGGTATTTTGTGTATAAACTGTGTAAAAAAATGGCGTTTTTTGATCGATCTTAATATTACTCAAGTCCCACGTACCTAATAAGACACAATCGATTTTCCATTGTTCTGTCATACTAGTCTAAGACAGCCGGGCTTTGATCGGTTAAGGCGCTCTGCACACGGAGCAACTTAAGTTGAGGCAACTGGCAACTCTTTAAAAGTTTCCTGTAAAAGTTGATAGCTGCTATAACGTTGCCGGTTGCCGCCACTTTTTGGCAATTTGTAAGCAACTTTCATAGCCGAGTTCCCGTATGCCGTTACCGTAGCGACACTGGCATTGCCGGGCACACGGAGACAGAGGGAGGGTGTGAAATCGCCCGAAGCGTTGCGATTGACGGTTGAGGAAACCGGCAGCTTTAAAAACAGGTACAATATTTAAAAGTTGCTAGTTGCGGCTACTAGCAACTAACTTTGTCATCGATTGCAGCAACTGAAAACTGTTGACGATTGCTGCAACTCGAAACTCGAGTTGCTGTGTGCGCAGGCCAATTGAAATGTATGTAAACAGCTAGTTGCCAGCTACTTGCCAGTTGCTGCAATAGTTGCTCTGTGAGCAAAGCGCTTAATAAGTATTGTATGTACGGTGGTACGGAACCCTAGCGTGGTCTGACTCGCACTTGACCGGTTTTATAGGTTTTAATACTTATCTAGAAAGCTTCTTTCTGATTAGTCTACATTGAATAAGTTAACAAATCCGTCTGAGGATTGAAGTGCGTCAGGGTCTTCTTACAAATTATGTTACCTTAAGAAGTCTAAGTCGCTGAAAGCCATTACACTTGAATGAATTCAGTAACTTACGTACCTACACTAGATTTATACCAATACTAGCTTCTGCCCGCGACTTCGTCCGCGTCAATGTTGATTTCTCCTTGTGAATTTTGGAAAATCTATTCTTCCTTGATCAGTGTCGCAAGGCTTTCTCTGCGGCAGCCGAACTGAAGAGTACTTTTGTTTGTTTAAACGAGCTAATCTCTGAAATTACCAGACGGATTGGAAAAAATATTTTTGTACAGGGTGGCCCAGCTAAGGACGTTCAAATAAAAATTTTGGACTCCTCTCTTCTTGGGTTATCCAAACCACCCCCATGTATGTTTTCAGATTATCAGATTTTGTAGATTTTTTCCTTTTGTATCATTCTACGTATAAATCAAAATAAAGTATTTTAGATACTTTTTTTTTTAAGTATCAAGTATAATGGAGCAATATATAAAAGGATACTTTATTATAAAGTATAATTTCCAACTCTAAGCTCAGTGTAGAGTGTGAGCGCTATTCGCTAATAGGTTACTAGCACACTAATTAATAGTTGATAGCTCGCTCGTCTGACCATGTCCTTAGGGATGGTCGTGAAAGATTCCTTAGGTATGAGTTACTTGCTCCGATCGTGGATCGTGGGATCGTGGGTATCTTTACCCTTTGTCCGGCCGTTTGTAACTTTAACGACGTTTATTGTGTGTTCCGGTGCCTTAACTGGAGTTATTCATCAAAGAAAAGTTACGTTAATATGTCTTTGTTTACTTAATTGCTACTTAAAAGCGATTTAACTATTATAAGAGGATGTAGTGACAAAGATAGGAAAGGATATGCTTAGATGGTTCGGTCATGTTGAGAGAATGAGTGAAAGACGATTAACAAAAGGTATTTATATGGCAGAGGTGAGTGGCAACGCAGAGAGGGGTCGCCCTAGGAAGACCTACACTGACCTTATTGGTGAGATTCTTCAGAAAGGTCAGGTGCGCAGTACTCGTAACCGGAGTGCTTGTATGAAGAGATGTATGAACGTGAATGAGGCGAAAGGAGCAAGTAAGGATAGTATCAGATGGCGTTCTGTGGTTTCTGCCTACCCCCATGGGAAAAAGTTTGAGTTTATGTATGTATGTAGTAAGTGAGTTTATGTATGTATGTATTACTATTTATAAGTAAGCGTAACATAAGCCTAAAGTCGAAAGCTAGCGTGCGTTTAGAGGGTTGTTTTGACTGTCAAAAATTTACGAATATAAAAAGTAGTTGGCAGATCAAAGGGCATATAAAAAGGTCCGCGTCTCTGTTATTTTACGTACTAAGTACTTACCTATAACTATTTATTAACGGTTTTTACTAGCAGCCTCGGAGTCTGGATCTGTGCCCGGTTAATGACAATAGGCTCGCCCCCTATTACATGGGACTTAAACATAACTGGCTAAATGTGGGTGTACTAATGGGTACACCTCTGCCTAACCCTCCGGGGATTACAAGCGTGATGTACCTAATGTAAACTAATAGTTTACCCTGAGATGGTAAACAACAACAAGAAAGCGTGTCCAAATTTGTAAAAGTCTTAAAATTCTGGAATGTTTTCATTATCCTCAATTGTAAGAAATAATAGATTTGTTTTAGGTTTCTCAGACACCAATTTCATTAGACACATAACATCACGCCTGTAATCCCCAAAGGGTTAGGCAGAGGTGTACACATCAGTACACCCACATTTCGCCAGTTATGTTTTTAGTCCCATGTAATAGGGGGCGAGCCTATTGCCATCAACCGGGCACAAATCCAGACTCCGAGGCTGCTACTGAGAAATTCCTGATGGAAAAACACAATAACACTTTGCCCGACCTGGGAATCAAACCCAAGACCTCAGGCACAGCAGTCGCGCTTGCGACCACTAGACCAACGAGGCAGTCCAGTCAATTTCATTAGGTTTACGTAAAAAAGCTCTAAAAAAGAAAACCTTTGAAGTAGTTTGCGTCTTACAATAATAATATCCTCCCGATCCAATTACGGTCGTGATGGCTCAGTGGTTAAGCCGCTCGCCTCTCATGCTTGAGCTTGTGGGTTTAAATCCGGGCAAGTACCAAAGTGACACACAAGTGACTTTTTCAATTCATAGTTATGTACTTTTAAAGTTTATCTTGGACATCATTGACATCGGTGAAGGAAAACATTGTGAGGAAACCTGGACTTACACCTACCTATTACTGTTCCACTCAAATCATGTCAGAGGCCCTTGAGGCAGTTTAGAAACTCTGACACTAGGGTGTGTGGGGTCGTAAGACCTTACTGCCCACACGATAAAGAAGAAGAAGAATTTTCCCATCAGGAATTTCTAAGCAGCAGCCTCGAAGTCTAGATTTGTGCCCGGTTAATGGCAATAGGCTCACCCCCTATTACATGGGACTTAAACATAACTGGCGAAATGTGGGTGTACTAATGGGTACACCTCTGTCTAACCCTTCGGGGATTACAGGCGTGATGTTATGTTATTTACTAACAATTTACCCTGAGATGGTAAACAACAATAACAAAGCGTGCCCTAATTTGTAAAGCCTTAAAATTCTGGAATGTTTTCATTATCCTCAATTCTAAGAAATAATAGAATTTGTTTTCGGTTTCTCAGACACCAATATCATTAGGTTTATGTAAAAAAACTCTGAGAAGGAAAACCTTTGAAGTAAGTAGTTTGTGTGAAGCAATTTGTGTCTTAATAATATCCTTCCGATCGAATATAGGCCATGGCCTTCAATCTCTATGGAGATTATCCAAATCCACTGGAGACATTATAGTGCACAAGTGTGTGCGCAAACACAGATGCACCCCCTCTTCCCTGACTCCCATAGTCCGGTGGGACGGCAATCTGACACGACCGGGAGGAAATCAGGCGCAGGATCAACGGCTTTACGTGCTTTCAGAGGTGTCACACCACCAAGTTCCATACTCCGGGCTACCACTGAAAAATTACCATGATGAAATTCAATTCCCAGGTCGGGCAAAGTGTTATTAGGATTTTCCATCAGGAATTTCTCAGTAATCGCCTCGGTGTCTGGATTTGTGCTTTGTTGTTGGCAATAGGCTCACCCCCTATTACATGGGACTTAAAAATAACTGGCGAAATGTGGGTGTATTAATTTGTACACCTCTGCTCAACCCTTCGGGGATAAATGACGTGATGTTATGTAATGTTATGTAATAGTTTATCTAGGTCTTCAAAACGTCTTGCCTCTTTCGCGATCCACTTGACGTCGATAAAAAGTAAGAAAACGAATCAATCACAGCACAATTGATTGTTATAGATGGTCGAGAGAGACATTAATTGTGTGCTCGTGTTCCACTGACTGTTGGTCATATGTCAATCTATGATGTTTATATAGAGCTATCACATTAATCATTGGTTTATTTAAGTGTAGGTAAGTTGAGTTTCTGTTCATGTGAATGCGGAAAACAGTAAATGTGGCGTTTATAACGTTCAGAGTGCTAAGTGTGAGTTTTCACTCACGTTCGATTGCGAGCGCATTAAAGAAAGAAAGAAAGAAAAACTTTTTATTCACGTGAAAGTGACGCACAATACACAATAATATACAAATAATACCTGTACAATATAAATACATAAATATACGAGGAGCTCGTGGCTAAGTAATAACAGCCGCACGGGTCGATCCGTCAGGTACGCTTGCCGGGGTTGGTTCGTGGATGGGTGACCATCTTTACACACCGAGACTCCTCCGTGCCTCGGAAAGCATGTTAAGCCGTTGGTCCCGGCTGTCATACGCGGATCTTTGACAGTCGTTACGGGTCGTCAGAAGCCCGAAAGTCTGACAAACCAGTCTTACCTAGGGGTATCATATTACCCAGTTACTGGGTTGTGGAGGTCAGATAGGCAGTCGCTCCATGTAAAATACTGGTATTCAGCTGCATCCGGTTAGACTGGAAGCCGACCCCAACGTAGTTGGGAAAAGGCTAGGCAGATGATGATGATGATGACCTGTACAATATAAATATAAACTAAACATAATAGAAAATAAAAAAAATTGTGTCCTGAACGGTAATAGTCACTAGGGAATCCTAATTTCCCATACAAAATATACTAAGGCGCCCGCAGTCGAACGTGAGTGGAAAATCTCATACTTAGTACTCAGAACAAAACCATATCGCAGTGATGTGAGAAATATGCAATTTTCAGCTTCTTTAAATGTTCTTTTTACAACTGTTAAGTACAGTCAACAAAAAAAAAATAGGTATGCAGGGTCGTCACATATACCTAGTTGAAGTTTTCTTAGAAACCGATGGTTTCTTTTAAATGCAATTTACTTTAAAAAGTAGATAATAAACCTTTCATTAATTAAGTCTCAATCGAAGACATGCATCGGTGTCTAAGAAAACTTCGACTATATCTATCTCTTTTGTTGACTGTACTACCCATATAGAGAGATATGGTACATATTTTTTTTTTTGGGACAAGCCCGTCACACTTTTCCCTTGCAATGCAAAAGCCAGAATCAACAGTGGAAACCGCCAGAAAAGTGCCGAGGCAATGAAGCTCGACGAGTCCCGAAGAAACGATTCAACTGTATTGGATCCCAATCATAATTCTTACGTCTACTCAAACAAAGTCGCAGGCAGAACTTAATTTTCAATAAAGACGTTGTAAAAAATAACAGACCATGTTCAGACATGTCGTGTCTTCAAGTAATTGCTGAAATTCGTTATTGGTTAGGTTAAAAGGTCTGTTCACTTTGGATGATTGAAACATGCGAGTAATATAGGATACTGTCTCATTACTGCTTTGTTGGTCGCGTGGTCGCAAGTGCGTCTATTGAGCATGAAGTTTTGGGATCGATTCCCAGGACGGGCAAAGTGATATTGGGTTTTTCCGTCAGGAATTTCTTAGTAGCAGCTTCAGAGTCTGGATTCATGCTTGATTGATGGCAATAGAATCGCCCTTTATTACATGGGACTTAAACATAACGGGCAAAATGTGGGTGACTAACGGGTACACCTCTGCCTAACCCTTCAGGGATTACAGACGTGTCAGGTGCGCCTGACCTTTCTGAAGAACCTCACCAATACAAGGTCAGTGTAGGTCTTCCTAGGGCGACCCCTCCCTGCGTTGCCACTCACCTCTGCCATATAAATACCTTTTGTTAATCGTCTTTCACTCATCCTCTCAACATGACCGAACCATCTAAGCATACCCTTTTCTATTTTTGTGTTTTTTTTTGTTATAATACTTACCTATATTTTTTTTATATGTTAATGAAAACGTTTATTGTTTACTAATTAGTTTCGGAATCGCGTCAGAGGGGCCTTTCATGTTTTAGCTTTCAATGTCAAGGGGCAACCACATGTTTGAAAAATAACTGCCTCGTTGGACTAGTGGCCGCGAAGTGTAACTGCTGAGCATGAGGTCTTTGGTTGGATTCCCAGGTCGGTCAGTGTTATTGGGTTTCTCCATCAGGAATTTCTCAGTAGCAGCCTCGGAGTCTGGACTTGTGCTCGGTTGATGGCAATAGGCTCGCCCCCTATTACATGGGACTTAAACACAACTGGCGAAATGTGGGTCTACTAATGGGTACACCTCTGCCTAACCCTTCGGGGATTACTGGCGTGATGTTATGTTATGTTTGTATGGGGACTACCAGACGCCATATCGCCGCGTGGTGATCAATGCTCGTGCCTTCTCTGTATGAGAAGAGGCCTTTGCCGTGCAGTGGGACAATAATATACTGCTATTATTATTTTAGCAATACAAAAGCTTAATACGGTAATGTCGGCTTCATTATTTAAGTGTAAATTATAAAAACAAACACGGACTTCTAACAACCGGTTTGTCGATAAGCCATTGGTTTTGTTGGCTATCACTAATTCACTTAGCAGTATAAAACACTCGCTTCCCGCCGTCTGTACGCTTAGATCTTTTAATAATCTATGCAAAGGATTTGAATGCGGTTTTCATCAATAGATAGAGTGATTCAAGAGGAAGGTTTGTTTATCTACATTATAATCATGCGGAGCTAAACAAATTACAAAATGGGTAATTAAAATTGAAATGTCGGTTTGTAATATTTTTTACCAGTTTTTATAAGCAATCAAAGCAATAAAAAAAAACCAATCATAAAAAATTCTGTGTGTCTGTTTGTTCCGGATAATCTCTTAAACGGCTAGACCAATTTTGACGGGACTTTCACTGGCAGGTAGCTGATGGTCTGATGGCTTAGGCTACTTTTATTTTGGGAAAAAGTAATAGCGATTCGCGCTAAAAAAACACGTTAAAGCGAATGAAGCAGCGAGTATAAGCTAGTCTAAAATATAATATTATTACCTTTATCTTAAAGTATAATTAAACTACAGTCAAACGCACTTTCGAATAAAATAAATAGTAAAGCAATCGCCTTTATTTCATGGTACTTAAGAGCGGTATTAGTTAATCAAGCTACTGAGGTACTGAGGAGTTTAATTTATTCACAAATCTTGTAAAACCAGTTCTAGAAAGTGTTTCAAATATGTATTAAAAAAATATTACGTTGAACTCGAATTGAGGGCAATCGAAATTGAGGTACTGTGTTAAGGTCATAAAAATCGGCTTTAGATCGTGGGTACGTAGTATATTATCTGTGATCGTTAGCATTCAAATAATGTTATACTAGCTTTTGCTGGGTATCTGTTGCAGGGTTTTAAGTTTTTTGCGCGGTACTCTATGTTTTTTCTTTATTTTTCTATTTTAAAATCTCCTTATAATAACAGCTATCTGCTCGTGACAGTCCCGTCACAATCGGCCTAGCTGTTTAGGAGATTAGCCGTAACAAACAGAGAGACAATTTTAATAAGTTAGTTTTTTGGTATTGGTAACTTGTAAACATTCATGAGTATTTAGTAAAATGCATGCATGCATGCATGTATTTTCATTTTACAAAAAGACACTTTAATTCTTTTTATTTGTATAGTGTTTCATCCAAGAGTTCAATTCTCAAGTCGAACTAAGTGTTATTAAGTTTTTTCTTCAGGATTTTTCTGCTGCAGCCCGGATTTTAAAAGACCGGATTTTAAAAGACCCCGTGTCTCGAAAACCCCGTAAAGCTGGTCCTGCACCTGATCTCTCCTGGGTCGTGTCGGATAGCCGTCCCATCGGACTATGAGAGTGAGGGAAGAGAGAGTGCACCCGTGTTTGCGCACACACTTGTGCACTATATTATATACTATGATATTGTAAACAAATGTTGTAAACATAGATTTTAAAAGAGTACGTATGGAGTTTCATGCCCATTCTTCTCCATACAAAACTATCTTTTGGAAGGGGCAACTAGATTCAATCCTATTTTTTTTGTGTTTGACGTTCAAAAGTGCCTTATTGGCCTAATTGAAATAAATGATTTGACTTTGACTTATAATTCTATAATATCTCCTGCGTACTTGACTCGTTTACATTGAGATTGGCCGCAATTACTAAAAGCATTTCTAGAGCCTATTGCCAGTCCTTTTACACATGCGCTCTGTGGGTCGGCTATACGCAGAGGGCATACAGCGCCCTGCGTGTTCAATACAACAATGCGTTCAGAATGTTGAATGGACTGCCGCGATTTTTTAGTGCATCAGGCATGTTTACTGAGGCCAGAGTTGATGGTTTCCATGCCATCATACGCAAACGTTGCGCTTCCCTCCTCCGCAGAATGCGTGGCAGTTCACACCGCATCTTGAGCGTATTGTGTGATAAATGGGACAGTCCAATGTTGGGTCATTGGATTAGACTGCACGCGATGTAGACTGTAAAGTAGAATTAGTTTTATTTATTTATATTAAATTACTAACAATAGGTTAAGATCATTGTTACTAACATTTTATGGACTTTTGGTCTGAAATAAATGATTAATAATAATAATAATTTCATCAACAGCTTCCTGTGTCTCTCATCTATTATATATTATGTTATCTCTTCACCACCTTTGGTTGACTGTTAGAGAATGCCTAAGGCATTAAGTCCGCCTTTGTACTTTTGTTGCATAAAGTTTAAATAAATAAACAGCTCTAAGTTGGTCTAGGTACCTACTTCATGAAGATATACGTATTTTGTATCATTTTTGTAAGGTTTTCCACTTTTGTTGTTGTCTTTCTTATCAATGTTATCGATATTGGGTGATTGAATTTATCTTAAGCGTTTGTAAAATCGTGCACGTGAAATAACAATTCACATTTAATAAACAACGACTGACTGACTGAATGACTGCCTCGTTGGTCTAGTGGTCGAAAAGCGCGACTGCTGTGCATGAGGTCTTGGGTTCGATTCCCAGGTCGGGCAAAGTGTTATTGGGTTTTTCCATCAGGAATTTCTCAGTAGCAGCCTCGAGTCTGGATTTGTGCCCGGTTGATGGCAATAGGCTCGCCCCCCATTACATGGGACTAAAAACATAACTGGCGAAATGTGGGTGTACTAATGGGTAATGGTCACGCCTGTAATCCCCGAAGGGTTAGACAAAGAGGTACCCATTAGGAGGAATTTAGGTAGGTAGGTACACCCACAAAAAGCAAAATATTTTTAGACGTAATTTTTATTTTTAAAGCACCCTCACTCCTTTTAAGTTTTCTTTGAAATGAAAACCCGACTTTAAAAGGTTTCCTTGTAACTTTTACGCAACCCTAAAGCGTCATCTTCATCACAAGCGAGAAAATGGCGGCGATAGTCTCAACGTGCCACGCAAATTATTGTGCCCTAGAGGGTCCATAACGATCTCAATTATAAAGTTACCACCTAAAAATACATAAATTATTGAAAAGCTATAAAGATATTGAGTACCTATTGAGCTGCTATTTCTATGTTACGAAACTGCTACACAACATAACATACCATCACGCATGTAAACCCCAAAGGGTTAGGCAGAGGACAGAATGGAGAAACCATTAGTACACCCACATTTCACCAGTTATGTTTAAGTCCCCTAAATTATGAACCTACTATATAAACATAACATCATAACATGACGCCTATAATCCCCGAAGGGTTAGGCAGAGAAAACATAACTGGCGAAATGTGTACACCCACATTTCGCCAGTTATGTTTTTAGTCCCATGTAAAAGGGGACGTGCCTAATGCCATCAACCGGGCACCAGACTTTGAAGCTGCTACTGAGAAATCGTGATTGAAAACCCACTTTTGCCCACACTTTGCCCGACCTGGGAATCGAGCCCAAGTCCATACACTCAACAGTCGCGCTTTGAGACCACTAGAGCCAACGAGGCAGTTAGAACACTCTTGCTAGTCATGTCCAAGATTAAGCTGTCATCTTTATCTACACTGAACCTATGACAACAATAGTCTTAGATAACACGTGATAGATCCTTATCTATTATCTACATTTATCAGCTTTGAGATGTAAGTAGATAACGCTTTTAAAATATTGTGCAATTTCCTTGATCTCATACTCTTTTGATAAAACTTTTTGGAAATGTTTATGCACTATGGTACAAATCCAATCGTTGTTTTTTTTTTATGTTTTTACTGTTTTTCATGAATTTCTCATCATCTGCCTAGCCCTGCCCATCTATGTTGAGCTAATACGATACCCCTTGGCAAGACTGGCTGTCAGACTTTCGGGCTTCTGAAGACCCGTAACGACTATCAAAGATCCACGTATGACAGCTGGGACTAACAGCTCAGTTCAGCTACTCATAAATCTGGCATATCATATACAAAAAATATTTTTCTAATCCTATTAGAAGTTCCATAGATTAGCACATTTAAACAAATAAACGCAGCAAGAATCTCTTTAGCTATATTATCTTTATCTTCTTCTTCTATATAAATAAAAATGAATGTCTAAATGTGTTGCTACGCGCAAAACTCAAGAACGGCTGGACCGATTTGACTGATTCTTTTTTGGTTGTGTTTGTAATTTTCTAGACAAGGTTCTTATAAATGAACTTCATATGAGAATCTACCGGAATAATCATGAATTTGCACCCGTGCGAAGCCGGGGCGGTTTACTAGTATTAGTATAGATAAAGAAATCGGAGCTGCGATACGATAACCATAATGATTTCAGTAAGTACGGTAAAAGGCCGTATTTCTTTTTATCTTGCTACATATTTTGTAACTCGATCACGTATTCCGGGTCGATTTTGAATAAGGCCGTTATCACAGTATCTAGGAAAATTAATGTGGGTTAGGATTCAAAGGGAAAAAGAAAATGGTACTGACATAAAATATATAACGTACGTGGTATGAGTTAAGGTTATAAAAATCCAATTTTGTTATCAAGTCTTTAGGTTTACCTATTCTGAAACAATTTTATCCGAATAAATATTAAACGTCAAATTTAGTTGACATCACCAATCAATTGACGTACTTTTTAAGACCTGTCAAAACGCGATTCTTCCATATATTTTGTACGACAACATCGAACTGTGATGTTACTTATTTGGCTACCTAATTGACGAACTATTTATTTATTTCAAAACCACAAAAAAATGAATTTAAAGGTTTTATGAAAGATTTTTTTTTAATCCATTGAAATGACAGTTCGGTTCGCTAGTATAAAATAATAACATAACATAACATAGCATCACGCCTGTAATGCCCGAAGGGCTAGGCAGAGGTGTACCTATTAGTACACCCACATTTCGCCAGTTATGTTTTTAGACCCATGTAATAGGGGGCGAGCCTATTGCCATCAACCGGGCACAAATCCGGACTCCGAGGCTGCTACTGAGAAATTCCTGATGGAAAAACCCAATAACACTTTGCCCGACCTGGGAATCGAACCCAAGACCTCATGCACAGCAGTCGCGATTGCGACCACTAGACCAACGAGGCAGTCGAGGCATCCTAACTTCCTAACTAATATTATAAATGCGAAAGTAAGTTTGTTTGTTTGTTTGTTACCACTTTACGCCTAAGCCACTGAACCGATCATCCCGAAATTTTGCATAAACGTTGCCAGGTGATCAGGGACAAACATAGGGTACTTTTAATCCCGAAAAAAAGTACTGTTCCCGAGGGAAATCACAATAACGTCCTTATGACAGTAGATGGCGCCACGTGTCTATCGAATCATGATCAAATTTTAAGTTTAAGCATCTAATACGTTTTGAATCTAGACTGTCGATAGACCAGCTTCAAGTATACAACCTAGAAGTACGGAGTTGTTTGCTTTATCATTTTTTATGCCCAAAACCGCTAAAGAGCATACTGACATTTTGCATAAAGTGGCTACCAGACGGACCGACCTGCGGTTGCGGCTAACCGCAGGCCGCGGCTCCAACCGCTGTAAAATCACACCACCGCGGTCACAGTGGCGGCCTGAAGTGTCATTAGCGCGGTGTTTGTGCTACAATCGGACGTCAGTCAATATGGCTAACCGTAACTTTGTCTTATTACTCTCATGACTCATTAGCCCTCTCAGAAGATGAGAAAAAAGGTAGAAAAAAAAAACCGTTTATTTAAACACTTGAGGTGGTGAGTGGTGTGAGGTTATAGTAGTTATAGTAGTTTATCTCTACCTATATTGTCATTAGCATCGCATATTACTCTTAGGAATAGAGAAGTGTGGGTTAAATTTAAATTATTATTTAAATATTCAACTATTTCTATTACAATTTTCATATTTGGTGTCATTTTACAAAGCAGTACACGCGGCCTGTTGTTAAAATTTGCAAGTGACGCGGCCGCCACAACATTTCGCGTTTGTCTGTGACCCACTTTATACACGTTGTCAGGGATACAGAAAAACTGCGTAACTGACACTGTCATCACTGTGTCGTCACTGACACTGGCAGGTGTAAACGCATTCATAGAGAATGCATGGAAGAATAAAGGCGAACTTATAAAGTTATAACACGCTCCGCCAATTGTGAATTGATTTGGATGATTCTTTTTTTGTTTATTGTTTCCGAATTGGTCCCCTATAAATACTGTCATGATCTGATGATGAACTTCGGAGATATGGAACGGAATTCCTCATAGGATCACAGCAGAACTGTCGTAACAGTAAAATTGCTTTGTTTAATGCGTTTAGTCGATGACTGACTGAAGGAAGAGGTTGGTTGCTAAACTATGACCGTGACCTATGTCGATGTAGATGTGTAGACAACAGTTTTCAACGGCAAAGTTAAGTTTATCCCTCAGTACTGTTTATGTTTTCTTTAGAGGTATGTTCGGTGTATTTTAATGACGGTAGGTAGGTTCCTTTTTTTTTTTAATTGTCTCCCAGCTCCAACTCAGCCAAAAGCTCTTTGCTAGCCCGAGCAAAAATTACTGCTCAATCCCCGGAATCTTCCGTTCATGCCGCATTACGAAGGCAAGCACAACCGGAGCGACAAGTAAATTTGAGAGCTGATGAGACATTTTCTTAAAGCCAGGAAAGACTGGAGAGCCAAGCCGTCCGCCCGCCAAGCTTCTCTGAGAGTGACTGAGACGCCCTTCTAAACGCATTTACTTTTGGAGGAACAAGCCGAAAGCCAGAGAGCTGTAAGAGCAACTGAGACGCCTATTCACACACGACCCACAACACACACGACTACACGACTTCGTCTCAGAGAACAAGCTCAGCCAATACAGCGACTGAAACTCCAGAACAGACGCAGGCGAGAAGGACCTCTCTTGCAGAAATGCAAACTGAACACCGACGGACTTTTATGAGTCACAGTCTGTTGGTCCGTAGGTATTTAATAATTCTGGATCTGGCCGAGCAACAAGCCGAGTACAGCCCAAATTGATTGTCAAGTTCTAAACCAACGCGGGCGAAGCCGCGGGTAAAAGCTAGTAAAATAATAAAGGAAGACGAAAGATGCTTGCCCCTAGGGCCTAGACGATTAAGGCCGTCCCTGAGCATATCAGATTAAATGAAACAAGAGATTTTCTATCTTGGTCTGTTAAAATAACACTCGGCGTTTGACGTAATTTCTGTACAAGACTTTAAAGATAAAAGATAAAGATCAATTTATTATCTGTGTTACAGATAAGATTAGTAGATTGCATTGCAAAGATATGAATGTGAATATACTTAGTGCTTCATGTAAAATGGAGGACTTACAAATATAAATTTTTCAAACTGTAATTCAAATTATAATCATAATGAATGTTTATCATAATATGTGCGGAGCTCGTGGCTAAGTAATAAGAGCCACACGGGTCTATCCATCAGGTTAAGCTACGCTTGCCGGGGTTGGCCTATGGATGGATAATCATCTTTACACACCGAGACCCCTCCGTGCCTCGGAAAGCACGTTTTGCTGTTGGTCCCGGTTGTCATTCGTGGATCTTTAACAGTCGTTACGGGTTGTCAGAAGCCCGAAAATCTGACAACCAGTTTTACCAAGGGGTAAAACTGTTATGTTATGTCATATCATAGTTTAAAAAAGCAATATGCATATAATTTGCACGACTACGCCGTAGGCCGTTGCGTAGCGTTCGTAGCACGGCATTTCTTCATTGAGAGCTAGGATTTGTGCCAGTTAATGGTAATAGAATCGCCCCCTATTACATGAGACTTAAGCATAACTGGCGATATGTGGGTGCACTAATGGATACACCTCTGCCTAACTCTTCGGGGGGTACAGGCGTGATGTTATGTAAAATTCGATAGGATAGGTTACTTTATTTTTTTCTTATATTTCTGTTTGTACACTTCCTGTTATCAGGTTACTTAGAGACGGTGATAGTGACTGTCCGTTTCACTGATAAGGATGATACCTTATCACCTTGTGCTCATCAATCAGAATAGATATAGGTGAAGTGGGTTCGATTTGATTAATTTTTTATTGAAAAATCTATCTAGTTTTTTTACAAAACAAAACATTTTTGTTTTTCAAAGTAGAAATTCAGTAGATATTCTTTTATTTACATACCAAATCCATACTAATATTGTAAATGCAAAAGTAACTCAGTCTAACTGTCTGCTAGGCTTACACTACTAAACCGCTTGCACTGAACCGATTTTGATGAAATTTGGTACCTACAGTTTTAGTTTGAGCCCCAAGAAAGGACATAGGCTAATTTTTATTACGCGATTTCGCGTTCGTGATAATTTACATTTACGCGAACGAGGCTGCGAGTAAAAGCTACTGTAAAATAATATCCTAGCTAGAATTGGTGATAATCTAACAAATTAGTCTCGATTGTGTGCACTCTAAATCTAGATCAATTCATAGCGTTTTAGTGCTAAAAAACTGATACAATAATACCTCATCATTCTATTAAATTGTTAAGCTACAACGTCATTGACTGTCTAGTCTAGATCAATGACCTTTATGTATGTACCTACTATAAAAAAATACGCAAAACAAAAAATATTTCTTTACTTAATTGCATGGAAGTAATTAATTTAAAAATAACTTAAACATAACATAACATCACGCCTGTAATCCCCGAAGGGTTAGGCAGAGGTGTACCCATTAGTACACCCACATTTCGCCAGTTATGTTTTTAGTCCCATGTAATAGGGGGCGAGCCTATTGCCATCAACCGGGCACAAATCCAGACGCCGAGGCTGCTACTGAGAAATTCCTGATGGAAAAACCCAATAACACTTTGCCCGACCTGGGAATCGAACCCAAGACCTGATGCACAGCAGTCGCGCTTGCGACCACTAGACTAGACCAACGAGGCAGTCAAAATAAGTTAAAGTTGAGATAAATGCCCGGAGTTGCGGGATGTCCGGGGTTGCGGGACGTCTTAACAGGATACCGTGGCTCCGGAACGTAAGGAGCAACAGAAGGAACAGGGTGGTTTTTTAGTCAGTAAAAGTCTGACAGTCCCTTCCGCCCCACCCAGGGCGGAAGGACTCATTTAATGATATTTACAACCTTAAAAAAAAAGAAAATGATGCATTAATAGGTACCTATATACTGAGTCTAATTTCCTACTTTTGATCATAATTTAAAAAAAAAAGAATAACGTTACTGCCCAATAAATTACTAAGACACAATTAATTAATACGGCAGTTTTGTGTTTTGTATTTAAATATAAATATATCACTTTGTATAGAAAAATCACGCCATGCGTTAGTCCCGCAAAAATACGAATATGGCTCGTTATATTTTTTGGTTTTATGGCCTTATATCGAGGAAAACAATAGGAAAAAACGTGGTGTGAAATTCACCGGGTCATCTAGAGTATCATAATTATAATTCATACAATAAATAAAATATGCATCTAATTTGAATACATTTATTACATCCTGAGAACTCATTAACATTTTTCCTAACTAAACATTTCGATTCAGTTAACATTAATGAATCCGTGTATATTCCAAACAATTGTTATTGTTCATTCAAAGTTCAAAGGGCAGACTACTAATTAAACAATAATAATTACTTAATAAATTAAGTGTTTTATCAGTGATTGTTAACATATGTATCTATATAAATGTATGATAAGTGTATGAATGTATGAATCAAACGACTGAGGGTCAACGATGCATAGTTTTGTCGTCTGATATTGTAGACAGGGATGGACTTAGGGATTTAGGAAGGATGAAAATGAAAAATGTGAACATTATACAGTGCAACAATTAAATTATTTTTGACGGTCTTGCCGTCATTATCATCGTAGTTTTTTAAACTTCACGTAGAATTGTTTTTGGAAACAATTTCTTAAAAGAAAAGCCTTTTTCTTAAATAAAAGCCGCCATAAGTTTTTTATTACGACGTCCCTTTTACTACATTTAAAAGTGGTTTTTGTCAGAAACTGGGATTCTGGTATCAACATATTGCAAAACATTTCTTTTAAAATAGTTTCTTCTTCGTTGTCTTCTCAATACGAAATTACCTTTTGCAGGGCGCAACTAGATTCAATTATTTTTTCTTGCATTGATTATGACGTTCAAAAGTGCCTTCTAATGGTCTTATTGAAATCAATGTTTTTACTTTTTTTTATTTATTTTTACCGACTGTAAAATTCTTCCCTAATCCGTCCCTGCACAGTTCTCGGGCTCACGCTCTCGCTCGCCCGGATATGGTCATTACCTACTTGTAGTCTGTTCGTATGAACTCGTGATCATCGACCGGCGACTTGATGACAGTCTCCAGCAGCTCCGCTTTGCTACTCAATGTATATTTGAGTACTTCAGTACCTAATGACCTATTTTTGGAAGGGAAATGATTTTTTTATACGCCGTTTGGTAAGCGTGAAGATTGTATTATTACTGTTGGTTGATTATGCCTTCGCCTAAGGTTTGGGCTACAATCCAGGGTCGGCTGTAATGACAGACTTAACTTATCAGTATTACAATGTACTATGTATCAATGTATGTGTACAGAACGGCACAGTGTCATTATTTTGAGGATAGGGCTTAAGATATTTGTTTTTGTCGTGCTTTGTTTTTTACTGAATAGATCTTGACCATATAAGCTAAGCCAATAATAAAAATTAATATGAATATAATATATATATTAATAACATAAACATATCATCACGCCTGTAATCCCCGAAGGGTTAGGCAGAGGTGTACCCATTAGTACAACCACATTTCGCCAGTTATGTTTTTAGTCCCATGTAATAGGACGCGAGCCTGTTGCCATCAACCGGGCACAAATCCAGACTCCGAGGCTGCTACTAAGAAATTCCTGATGGAAAAACCCAATAACACTTTGCCCGACCTGGGAATCGAATCCAAGACCTCATGCACAGCAGTCGCGCTTGCAACCACCTAACCAACGAGGCAGTATAATATTAATATAATAAAATATCTTGTATCTTTAATAAATAATTGTAATAAATCAGCTTGTCGTCAAAAATATGGACGGTGTTACATATTTTGGTGTTATCAGTCAGTAATGGTTGCCTTTTACATAGGTATATTAAGATGATCATCCGAAAATCATTAGAACAGCAAAATATACAATAAAAATAGTAAATTTTTATATCCTTTTTAGATCCTGTTTTTATGACCTTTGATTGAATAAACATCTCATAATCCTGTTTTATGGAAGAAAGTATGGCGCCTACGCACCGCTAGCGGATGCTCCAATTCGCCCCAACAGTTGTACGCATCAGCGCTTGATAGGAAGATTGCAGCAATCATTGTCACGTCCAAATAATACCTCGGTGTGTTACTGTGTACATGCGCACACGCATCGGTTATATTTAGCTGCATTTACTGCTAAAAATATTACACACGGATTCAATAGACACGTCTATACTAATATTATATACCTACTAGCTTCTGCACGCGACTTCGTCCGCGAAAATGTCGGTTATAGGCGATCTAATTTTCTTTTCCCGTACAAACATTGGACCCTCGTTTCATTCCCTTAAGGGCTGAATTTTGAAAAATCCTTTCTTAGCCGACGTCTACATAATATAAACTTCCTCCCTGCCAAATTTCATCTTTGTACATCAAGCAGTTTTCGAAATTTAATGGTGAGTGAGTGAGTGATCTTTCGCTTTTATATATTTAGATTATTAGTAGTATTAGAGATTTAATCATCTGGATTTATCTGTAAATAAGTACATCAATCAATTAACCAGGTGAAGGCATAGATAACAAACAGACATATAGATATGAACTGTTTTTTTGATAACCTACTTTTTACGTTTGTGAAGCATTGACCCTGAAAGAGAAATAGCAATATTATAGGTTCGACTGATATTTTGAACATTAATTAAATCACTAACACTGTTCTTTATAATACCTGATATACAGGGCCTTCTTTAAACTATTGGAAGACCTGGGCACATGACGGGCCCCCACGGGGCCCTTGCGTTTTTTTACACGACTGCCCCAAAGAAAGGAGTGTTATGTGTTCAGGGTTAAGGTATGTATGTATGTGAGATTCTTTATTCCACCATAACTTTTAAACGCCTGAACCGATTTAAATATATGGGGTATCGTTACAATCCTTACATCGTTCCGAGTAACATAGGTCAAAAATAAAAAGAATCCTGTGTGGTTACTTTAAAACGTAAATTAATACCAGCCTCAATTTTTTTTTTCAATGAATCTATGTCGTGTTTATGTTTATCGTCTAGAATTTGACAAGTAGATTTAAAAAATATATAACACTGCGAATATAAAACGTCGTAAAAAAACTGACTAGTAAACAAAGTATAAAACTGTGCAATTTTTGCAGTCGTGTATTTTTTTTTTTTTTTTTTTTAATTATAGTAGCTTGTTACAAATTTTAATAGTTGAATATTATATTGAAAGTAGGTACCCAGGTAGGTATGGTATAACACGAAAAAACATATCGCAGTGATGAAAAAAAAACATGCCAGTAACAGATACAGAGGGCCCTCCCCTCTAAGGGCCTCAAGCCCCCCCCCCCCCCCCACAAGAGCAACTGAGTTCTGCCGTGATAAATCTTAAAGTACAATTGCCATCAATTTATTATCCATATGCTTCATCATTATCATATCAGCCGAATAAGTTCACTGCATAGGCCTAAATAGGCCCTAATGATAGCCACAATGCCCGGTTCTGCGATGCCCGCATCCTATCCTAAAAACCTATCCTCAGTGCCTCCTCAAACGACAATCTTGGACCCACCACTGGAAAATGCGCGGGCTTGCGGACGGCGAGTAATGGGTAGCTCGCCGTCCGATCAAGGACCAAGCTCGGGTCGACGGCGCGTTCTGTTCGCGCACGCCTCAAAGAGCTGTCAGCACAGGGACGGGGCCCCCAACGGGGCCAACGCCTGCCGGGGTTGCGGGACGTCTTAACAGGATACCGCGGCCCCGGAACGTAAAGGGCAACAGAAGGAACAGGGTGGTGTTAGTCAGTAAAAGTCTGACAGTCCCTTTCGCCCCACCCAGGGCGGAAGGACTCATTTGATGATATTTAAAACCTTAAAATAAAGAGAATGATGCATTAATACTTATAGAGTCTAATTTCCTGCTTGCGATCATAATTTCAAAAAATTGAATAACATTACTGCCCAGTAAATTACTAAGACACAATTAAATAAGTAATACGGCAGTTTTGTGTTTTGTATTTTAATATAATTATATCACTTTGTATAGAAAAATCACGCCATGCGTAAAAGTCTGACAGTCCCTTCCGCCCCACCCAGGGCGGAAGGAGTCATTTGATGATTTTTACCTCCTAAAAAAAAAAAAAACCACCTGAACATGCAACTCTCTGCACTGGTAAGCATCTTCTTACAGCTTTTCTAAATCCTTTTTACATTGAACTATAAATACATAGGTATCGACAGAAGTCGTGACACATCTCGTGTCACCTATGTAGGCATCTGCACCTATGTAAACAACATTGCACTGCGTCTCAAATCTCTTCGTGTCCAGTGTTTGTGTTTACTACAAAGTAGTAATGATGATTCGTTAGTCCAGGTGTCCCCAACTTATGCGTCGCGGCGCTCTAAAGCGTTATAGAACTATACTGAGGGCGAGGAGTCGCGCGGTAGGCACAAGTCGCATTGATTTTACTAAAATCATAAGTAAAACTTTTATATTTTCAAAATAAGTCATAAAATAATTTAGATTTTTAGAGTTTTCTTTCATTAAATTATTATTTAATATTAAAAGCTGAAGTTTTTTGCTTAAATGCACTAATCTCTACAATTATCAGTCGTATTGGGAAAAATCTTTTTGTATGTGTTAGCCAGATTCATGTTTAATAGTATTGCTTATATATCATCACGGGGCGGCCCACGGGTGCAGAGCAGTAACCAAAAACGTAGATTAACACGACCGAAAAAAATTACACAGACCAAGTCGCAGGAAACGGCTATACAATTATTTACATAATAAATAGATAAAATAATCTTAATTTCTGTTAACGCTACAGACGAATGACTTCAACTTACCTAATATGTAAAGGATAAGGAAGTCGCAGTATGGAAAAGGTTGGGAACCCCTGCGTCAGTCATTTATTAATGAATCAGTGCTGCACATGTGTGAGGTCAAGGTCGCCGTCTATCGCAGTTAGATGCGCGGGCGCGTGGCAGAGTACTTGTCAGTAGGTATGTTTATAATTAGCATTTAGATATGTGCGTGTAATTTTACTATGTGCGTATTATATACTGCCTCGTTGGTTTAGTGGTCGCAAAGCGCGACTGCTGGGCATGAGGTCTTGAGTTCGATTTCCAAGTCGGGCAAAGTGTTATTGAGTTTTTCCATCAGGAATTTCTCAGTAGCTGTCTCGGAGTCTAGATTTGTTCCCGGTTGATGGCAATAGGCTCGCCCCCTATTACATGGGACATACACATAACTGGCGAAATGTTGGTGTACTAATGGGTACACCTCTGCCTAACCCTTCGGGGATTACAGGCGTGGTGTTATGTATTATATGTAAGTACATTACTGTGGTTACTTGACTTGTGACCAAGGTACTAGGTCTGATTGTAGATCAGGAGTATGCGGAGCTCCAACTTGTATACTTGAACTAGCGTTTACCCGTGACTACATCCGCGTTTTGTTTTTCACCTGCGTTAAATTGCTGTCTTCGGTTACTGCCCTACTCTTGTGGGTCGTAGCGTTATGTTAACATTAACTAAAATACCAGCCTATTGCCCCAATGCCGGGCAAAGGCCTCTTCTCATACGGAGAATTTTACGATGCTTGCACAAGGCGATCAATCTTAGGACAACCAACACATTGCCATCTGATCCCAAACTAGGCAGAGCCTGTACCTACTATGGTAACCAGACAACTGATAAATATACTTATATATTTCTAAATACATACATATTATAGATAAATTATACCCAGACACAGAACAAATCAGCGTGCTCATCACACAAAGATTTGTCTTGGGTGGGAATCGGACCCACGACCTCCGTTCTAGCAGTCAGGGTCACTAACTACTAGACCAACAGGCCAGTCGAAATCGTACTATTTGCGTATATTCGCGTGAAATTCTTATCTGCGGAGTTCAATTTTTAGTATAATTCTCAGTAGCCGTAATACTTTTAGCCTAAGTTACTTCCAAAGTCATCAGCTTTCTGGCCAGTGAATGTCCTATAAATATTAGTTAAGCCATTTTGGAGGTTAGTCGGAACAAACAGAGAAGCAGACAGACATTTTTTATTGCTAACGGAACAGTAACCAACGACGTAATTCAAGCTATTAATAACAAGTTCAAGTTTCCTCATGATATTTTTCTTTACCTTTCTAATATTATTAAATGGAATTGTGTAAGAATTCCCAACTTAATTTTAGTTTCGTCAGCATAAAAAGAAATGGGGAGAAGGATTGTTATAAAAAAACTGGCTAAGGGCGAGTCGGACTTGAACACGAATGGTCCCGTACCACCATACAATATTTAAAATACAAAAAATTAGTTTTCATTCGCAAAAAAGTTATTATTGCCTGCCTCGTTGGTCTAGTGGTCGCAAGCGCGTCTGCTGTGCATGAGGTCTTGGGTTCGATTCCCAGGTCGGGCAAAGTGTTATTGGGTTTTCTATCAGGAATTTCTCAGTAGCAGCCTCGGAGTCTGGATTTGTGCCCGGTTGATGGCAATAGGCTCGCCCCCTATTACATGGGACTAAAAACATAACTGGCGAAATGTGGGTGTACTAATGGGTACACCTCTGCCTAACCCTTCTGGGATTACAGGCGTGATGTTATGTTATGTAAAAGTTATTATTTTGTGCTACATGGCATTGCTTCTTGCCGCATGATTGTAGGTCCGTTGACCTAGACTCATGTTTCAATCATGTTTTTTTGTTTGAATCATGGATTTTTTGTTGGATGTCCCCTATAGGTTTTGATTCCCTAGAGAGCGTCAAAATTTGCGGTATAAACGAACTTATCTTTAGATTACGTTGACTTAGAAGTTTGATTTTTCACTGCTTCAAGGAGTAGCAGACCTGAGTATTTGATATTAATTTTTCTGCTTTAAAAGAGTACGTATAGAGTTTCTTGCCTGTTCTTCTCCACACAAAACTAGCTTTTGGAAGGGGCAACTAGATTCAATTCCATTTTTCTTGTGTATGACGTTCAAAAGTGCCTTATAATGGCCTAATTGAAATAAATGAGTTGACTTTGGACTTGATACCTCTTCGTGTTTCTGAGAAAAACAGGTCTTGACAGACGGGCAACAAAGTAATCCCAAAGGGTTTCCGTTTTTTCCGACTGCGATAAAGAACCCTAAAAAGCGTCTAAAAATAAATAAAAACTGGGGTTTTTAGACCCCACAGTTGCCAAGGTGATTTCTTATTCATGTCAAACTCTAAGGTTTCCAGGGGCTCAAGATAAATTGAAACTTGCCTACTTTTTATTGGTTTAACTGTTTAATGACGTCAGAGACTAGCGGGGAACCACTATAAAACTCTCTTGTTGATCTTTAAATTAATTAATTGACTTCAAAAAAGGAGGAGGTTCTAAATTTTTCGGTATTTTTTTTTAAATGTATGTAAGTTCCACGATTTTTCTGAGACACTTGAAACGATTTGCAAAATTATTTATTTATTATTATTTATTTAACTAACACACACTATTTTACAGGCGGAACCCAAAACAATAGAGTGGTTCCAAAAACAATAATTAAATCTAGACTTATCTACTACAAACTAATACTAAAAAACATAAACAAAAAATGTCGCCTGTAATTGCCGATGGGTAGCTAGCTTTTGCTCGTGACTATGTTCGCTTGAATGTTTAATAGATCCCGAATTTTACAACAGAACATAACATCACGCCTGTAATCCCCGAAGGGTTAGGCAAAGGTTTACCCATAGTACATCCACATTTTGCCAGTTATGTTAGTCATAGTTAAATTAAGCCTACGGCCATCAATCGGGCACAAATTCAGACTCCGAGGCTGCTACTGAGAAATTCCTGATGGAAAAATCCAACAACACATGGCAATAGGCTCGCCCTCTATTACATGGGACTAAAACATAACTGGCTAAATGTGGGTTTACTAATAGGTACATCTTTGCCTAATCCTTCGGGGATTACAGGCGTTATGTATAACCTTATATTTAACCCTTGTCAGCTATAAGTATGAATATATTCCTAGAGAAAACTTTTATGATTAGATATTTCATAAATTATGAAGAACTATATTTCCCAAGGGTTTTAGCGAATGTAGGGTTTAATCACATCTTCTGAGACCTTGGTATAATATTATAACTTATATTATTAAAAGGTCGAGTATGTTTGTATTTTTGTTTGTAAGAGGTACCTAATCATTGGAACTACTTCGGTTCAATTACAAAAAATCTTTTACTGATACAAAGCTAAGCAATTGCTGAGTGTCACAGAATATGTCTAATCGCACTAAAAAAATCCTGACGGAAAAACCCAATAACACTTTGCCTGTTCTGGGAATTGTACCCAAGACCTCAGGTTCAGCAGTCGCGCTTTGCGACCACTAGACCAACGAGCCAGTCAGTAACAGCTAGTAAATAAATTAAAACTTTTAAAAACCGCCTTTAACATCATCATATCAGCCTATGGCCGTCCACTGCTGAACGTAGGGACGGGGCTCCCAACGGGGCCAACGCCTGCCGGGGTTGCGGGACGTCTTAACAGGATACCGTGGCCCCGGAACGTAAAGGGCAACAGAAGGAACAGGGTGGGCTTTTGATTTTTACCACCTAAAAAAAAAAAACTAAAAACAAAAGTCTCTCTCAAAGAGCGCCAACCATCCAGGTCTTGGGCAGCCCGCATCCTTCCGCTGCCCGCCACCTTCTTTAGATCGTCGCCGCCGCCGCCGCCTTTATAAAACGATCAATTTCTTTTCTAAAGGGAAAATTACCCATGCACACGGGTCGTACCAAGCTAACCTTTGGAAAAGAACCGATGTCAATTTATGACAAAAGAACTAACAACAAAGATCAACAACAGTTGAACGCCTCTGCCTCTGTTTGGCCCACTCGCACCGAAAACTTAACTCAGAGTTAGATGCTAACACGAGGTTAGATTATAAATGCCATACACATGGGTTCCTGTCAGCAAGTTAATAATATCAGCCTATTACTGTTCTATAGCCGGGAAAAGACTTCTTCTCATACAGAGAAGACTGGCATTGATCACAACGCTTGTTCAAGGCGGATTAGCGATTTCAAACTTATATCTCTAAATTTTACAAAACAAAGTCGCTTCCCGCCGTCTGCACGCATAGATCTTTTAAACTGCGCAATGGATTTTAATGCGGTTTTCATCAATGGATACCCTAGGAAGGTTTAGGTGTTTAACCGCCTCAGTATTGCATGGCAATCATGCAAAGCTGAGGCGAGTCCTTAGTTAAAAATCCAGCTTTGCTAATGATGTTTTTCTTTACTGTCGCCAGTGATGTCTAAGATAAACTTAGAAAGAACATATGAATTGAAAAAGACACATCATCCAAAACCTCATGCATGAGATCTACTTAACGACATCAACGAGTTAGCAACCAATTAACCCTGGCTGGTGCAAACGGGCTTTACAGGGACAACTAACACAGACGTGCATAAACTACAAGCCGTCCCTGATATACGTCTAACTAGATGCGTTATGCGATACTGTTATCGATCGCCGTTGCGGTCACTGAGTCCTTGTGTAACACATCTAGGTTTACTATGTCAGGGTTGCTGGCTCCTGGATGCTTCATTTCGACGGTCCCTACGTATATAAAGACATGTATATAGGAGTCACTTTTGACATGTCCTTATGTACGTAGGGACCGTCGATTTGTTGATTGTAAGGATTTATGAGGAGATATTGTTAATGAAGATGATTAAGTTGAGAAGAAGATGCAATGGTGTGCTAAATAGGTTTTTTCGTAGATTAATTAATTAATTCAGGTTTGCCAATAGATCATAAATATTTCAATCACCGGTTTCGTTCTTCCACAGTCGCCAATAACAGGCTACTCAGCATGTTTCGAAGTTAGGTAACACATAAAAAAATAATAACTGTACAGAACATGCTGTCATGTTCTGTACAGTTATTATTTTTTAATTACTGTTAATTAAAGTTAAAACAATTATTAATATTCAAAATTACAAAATTAAACACTAAAAATAAAAAAAAGTAACCATGATTGTAATCTTTGATACCTAGTTAAAGTTAGCGTAGCGAAGCAATTTTTTTCGTAGCATTCGTAGACTAATATGATCTATCCGACTTTTTGCGTAGCAACGAGAATTTTTCAATCGCAATCTTTTCGTAGCGAAGCAATCTTCTACGTAGTATACGTAGCGTGATACAGACTAGTAATAACAACAAAAAAACTGACATAAAAACTGTAAAGTTTTTGCGTAGCATCGAGAATTTTTTGAGTAAAACGGCAGGGCTTTTCGTAGCGAAGAAATTTTTTATCAAACAGCAGTTAACAGCTGATCCACACATTACGATCTTGTTATGTAGCGTTTTTGTAGGGAACAGCTGTTTATTTTTTTTCACGATTTCGGGGTTGGTCCCATAATGAATGTTGTTCATAATGATGAGTACAATTAATGACCCCTTTACAGGTTTCGGGTATATTTTCAATTATCCTGTATATTTGAGAATTTTATGATCAATAAGCATAACAGTAGTGGATGTCGTTCGGCTGAAATGATTATAGTGATAGATAATGATGAACATTCATTGAGTAACCGCACAATCTCTTCGTAACAACATGCATAGACATGATGAGGTATTATTGATTTTACAGACACGTATAGTTATCGTAGGATAGCTTTATCACGTGTCACCGGTAATCGGAGCAGTCTCCGAAGGGACAGCGTAATCTTAGCTTGATATATCTGATAAGACCCGCGTTGTATGACATGTTGTAATACAATTTATACATAAATACAATAATATCGATACATTTCTTAGAAATTGATAGTTGTTTATGATCCGGTGTAGCTTATTAACTGTTGTGAGTTGTTTTAGAAAAATTGTGTTTTTCAAGGAATAGTTCTGTCAAAATCAACTGGGATTACATTTTTTTTTATTGTTTTATACAGGGTCATTGAAAATGTACCCGGGTAAATTGAAAAAACACAAACAGGGTTGGTCCCATAGTAAAAGTTGTTTGTAATGATGACATTACGAACATCTTTTACAATGGGACCAACCAGAAATCATGAAAAAAAAAATCTGCTGATTCATACATTACGATCTTATTTTTTAAATTTAAAGCTTATTTTATTTCTTTATTTCAAGGTTGGTCCCATTGTAAAAGTTGTTCATAATGATGAGTACAATGATCCCATTTCAGGTTTCTGGTAAATTGTCAATGAGTTTGTATATTCACCTTCATTGCTTTCACATAAAGAAGCAACAAGAATATTGTAACCAGGATTCTGTAAAGGCCTAATTGAAAAGAATGTCCGTGGAGTTTCGTGTCCGTTCTTCTCCATAGAGACCTGCCTATGTTTTGGAACGAGGAACTAATTTCAACTTTCTGACCAACTGAACAACTTCTTAACAATTCAAAAGTGGCTGTAAATGGTCTAATGGTTATTTTTTAATCGTCAGATAATTCCTAACGGAGGAATTTATATAGCAATTTGACAGCTTTTGTATAGAAAAATGACAAACTGTCATATTTTTTTGAATAAAAGTTATTTGACTATTGAAAAATCAGCCCCAATTGAAATAAATGCTTTGACTTTGAAAAGTGACGTCTATAATAAAGACATAAGTCGATCAACTTAATATGTAAACAAATTTATGTTTTATTTTCTATCGGTTTAAGTGTAATATGGAATAGAAATCAAGAAGACTCGGATAAACAAAAAAAGAGAATGCATTACTATTAAATTCACTATAAACAGTGACACTTTTGCAATTTCCTCCCTAGTTCTGAGAATGACAGATTAATAATACATATTGTGATCAACCTGGCGTAGACAACCACCCACGCCAGATGTCGGAAACAAATGAGAAACAAAGAGATATTTATTTATAAAAAATATCAGTGTTTTCTAGTACTATAATAAATAATACCTATCTAAAGAATGAAATAAAAAAGTTTGATGCATTTTTTAACATGCATCTGTTAATTATACATGTGTATTTACTGCCTCTTTGATCTGATTGAATCATAACATAGTATAACATCACGCCTTTGATTCACGGAGGGTTAGGGAGAGGTGTACCCATTAGTACATTCACATTTTGCCAGTTATGTTTAAGTCTCATGTAATAGGGGGCGAGCCTATTGCCATCAGCCGGGCACAACTCCAGACTACCAGGCTGCTACTGAGAAATTCCTAACGGTAAAACCCAATAACACTTTGAACGACATGGGAATTAAACCCAAGAACTCACGCTCTGCAGTCCACTAGACCAACAAGGCAGCACTATTTAATATCTAAACAATAAAATAAAAAAGTTTGATGCATTTTTGACATGTAGGTATCAACTAATTTTATATTGTCTGCTCCGTTGATCATTTTAATAATTAACATTTAAATTAATTAACGCTGCCTACCCGTTTCCTTTATCAGAAATAAAGACAAAGTAAAAATAGTTTAGATATCAGGTCATTGGCTCACAAGACAAGCTATAAAGATTAATCCATTATTTAATTATCACCTTGGAAGCCTAAACGACGGTTTAATCGCGGCTACTGTTTTTTTGGTTAGTGTTATTAATAGTAGTTTGTTAATTACAAGATTTTGCTTTCGACTTCATCTGCGTAAACTTCAAAATTAAAAATGTCCTCATTATCCTTTGGGATAAAAATTCTTAAGTGTTTAGAGATGCAATTCATGGTATTTTTTAAGCATTGTTTTGATAATAAATTAATAATTTTTTTGTAAATAATATTTAAAGTTGACAGGCAGGCAGTGTCTGCCTGTCGCACTGTAGTCGGAATGCCTCGTTGGTCTAGTGATCGTAAAGTGCGACTGCTGAGCATGAGGTCTTGGGTTCGATTCCCAGGTCGGGTACTTTTTTTTTGTTTTCCATCAGGAATTTCTCTGTAGCAGTCTCGGAGTCTAGATTCGTGCCCGATTGATGGCAATAGGCTCGCCTCCTATTACATGGGACTTAAACATAACGGGCGAAATGTGGGTGTACTTTTGGGTATACCTCTGCCTAACTCTTCAGGGATTACAGGCAAAATGTAGGTGTAGGTACTAAAGGCTACGTCTCTGCCTAACCTTTCGGGGATTATAGGCGTGATGTTATGTTATGTATGCAATTAGAGTTACTAAAAGCTTTCCGCTTTTGAGTCAGCAACTAATTTACAGTATGCGACCACGGCAGGAATAGTTTTAAACTTTTAGATTCAGTTTTTGTCGTAGTCTGGTTTTAGTTAGTAAACTTTTTTTTGACGTAAACTGTTTGTGTTGAAACACGATTAACAAAAGGTATATATATGGCAGATTTGAGTGGCAACGCAGGGAGGGGACGCCCTAGGAAGACCTACACTGACCTTATCTTTCTTCAGAAAGGTCAGGTGCGCAGTACTCGTAACCGGCGTGCTTGTATGACGAGAGAACGTGGACGAGGCGAAAGGAGCATGTAAGGATCGTAGCAGGTGGCGTTATGTGGTTTCTGCCTTGTGAAAAAGGTGTGTGTATATGTATGTTTGTTTGCGTTCTTTATTACAATGAAATTATTCAAATCGAACCGTAAACTAATTAAAATAGTTCAAGAAATGTGTCAAGTACAGTATAAATAAGTAGTTCTTTATGTATATTAATAGGTGCCACAGTAGTTCCTCAGTGATATAATTTACTAACGATACATAAGGTGATCAATAGAATATTGTTACATCTTCGAATAGCCAAGTAGATCATTAACCCAAATGACATTAACGCCGCCGCCGTAGGAAACAGTTTTAGGGTTACTTAGACAAAGGATGCCAAACAAGACCGTATTAAGTACTAAGACTCTCTATTTTATTACAATATCGACATCTTATTTTGTATACCCACATTCTTCGCAAAATAAATGATATCTTTCTTTCTTTCTTTCTGTTGTCTGTCTGTGCGTCCGTTTGTCTCAGGGCTGCATCTCTTAAACTGTATTTAGTGGACACTAAACATTTTTACGGAGTGTGTATTACTATAACCGTTAAAACAGCAAATCTTCTATACATCTGTGCATATAAATAAATCAAATTATCTGTATTAATGTCAAAATAACAGCTTTTTACTAAATGATTACACGGTACATAAAAAGAAAAACTATTTTTTTACCTCTGTCTGTTTGTCTTTCTATTTATTCCGGCTAATCTCCTAAACGGCTGGAACGATGTTGAAGGGACTTCTACTGGCAGATACCTAGCTAATGTTATTAGGATTAAATGAGGCTACTTTTAGTAAAAAAAAAAAATATATCGCTGAAAACCGAAATTTTAGCATACGCGATCACGGGCATAACCTAGTAATAAAAATAAAACAGAAGAGAAGAACCGCGTTTATTGTAAGTATGTAGTGTCAAAGTCAAAACATTTATTTCAATTAGACCATTTACAGGCACTTTTGAATTGTCAAATAGTCGGTCAGTTAGTCCGAAAGTTGAAGCTAGTTGCTCGTTCCAAAACGGAGGTAGGCCTCTATGGAGAAGAACGAGCAAGAAACTCCACGGCACTCTTTTAAATTCCAATTAATCGTACTGATAACGGTACAAGTTATTCAGGTCGACAAAAAAAAAGGGTAAGTAACATCATTCTTTTAAAAAACAATCCTATTTAGTGGGCCCGAGTGGCTGTGGAGCAGGACTAGCATTTAGCCAAGCATTTTTGTCCGTGATATAATCATCTAACTTATAATATGCTTGACTACATAGTGTGCGTTTTATGCATGTTTTAAATTTTCTCTCATTTAGTTGAAGAATTGAAAAAAGAAAAAGAATTGAGAAAGAAGTGTTTGTAGTATATTGACCGGAGGCACGGAACCATTCAAGTGCGAGTCCGACTTGCACTTGTCCGATATTTAATAATAATAAACAAATCAGCTACATAATGACAATTTTGTTGATAAACTAGTGATTAGCTAATGAACACCCGAGCTTTGTATAATACTTATATCAGTATTTTCTGATGTGTCAATGAGTTCACACCGAGATTTTAAATTAATTAATCTCCCGCCGTCTGTGCGCTTAGATCTTTTAAACCGCACACCGGATTTTGATGCGGTTTTCATCAACAGATAGAGTGATACAAGAATAATTTTATGTTTGTATCTACATTGCACCCATTCAGCCGGGGCGGGTCGCTAGCAAGATACTAAAACCGAATAATGAAATCGAAATGAAGTAAATTGAGACTTTCAAAAATGATTAAGCAGTTTTAGAGATTAGGTTCAATGTGAAGACAGACATTTTTGAGTGTTGTTTGAGTGTAGTGTTTTATTTTCCATAATGTGGCGCTTGGATGTTCACTTGTATGTCCAAAAGTACGTAAAATATACTATTCTATCTTTAAACGTTCTCTTAAACGAGAGATACCTTATTGCAATATCAATCTGCCTATCCTTTTTCCGACTATGTCAGCGTCGGCTTCCAGTCTAATTAGATCCAGCTAAATACCAGTATTTTACATGTAGCGACTGCCATTTGATCTCCATAACCCAGTCACTGGATAATACGATATCCTTTGGTCAGACTTTCGGGCTTCTGACGACCTGTAACGATTGTCAAAGATCTACGTATAACAGCCAGGACCAACGGCTTGCAGTACTTTCCGAGGCACGGAGGAGTCTAGGTGTGTAAAGATGGTCACTCATCCACGGATTAAAAAAAAATATTTCTCTTGTTACAGCGTGTCACCGTTGCCAGTAAAGATGCGCGGGCGCACCCCGCGCTGGCTGTGGGTGGGTGCCGGCAGCGGCGCGTTACTGGCGCTAGCTGCGCTCTCTGCTGCGCTGGCGTGGACCAGTATATTTGATTCTGCTCTAGCTTCTGTAAGTACATACATGATACTTAAACTATTCGTCCAAAAAAACGGAGGTTTTTGTATGTTTATACGTCCAGATCTCTGAAACTACCACTCGGATTGGAAAAAATATTTTTGTATAAAGTCATATTTATAACGAATAGTATAGGCCATGTAACATCACGCTACCGACCCACAAAAGCGAAGCAGTAACCTAATCTCTTAAAAGTTGAGTGCATAGGCTTCTTCTGGGTAATCTCACTCTATCGTAAACTTTGTCTACGTCACTTCTGACCTAAAATAGAGTGAAGAGCAAAGCCATAATATATTTAAAAAAAAAATACGCGGGTGAAAAAAAAATCTCGACAACGTCGCGGGTCGCGCAGCATCTTTTCAATTGGTTCTCATGTATCCACGCTCATTACGTCAAGTGGCAAAGATTTCACAAATCACATGTCCACGTAGGTCTTCGCGCTAATCCATCAGTCTGTAGTACTACTAGACATTACATCAGAACACTTGTATGGGTTTCACAATCATTATTCATCAGTGATAATAAAGCAGGTACGTAGAATCTGCTGCCATTAGTTCCCCGAATGAACCCGCTGACGGCGGGCTTGTCTGTATTAGTCGGGGGCGCGGATCAAGCGTCAAAAGAATATAGGGCTCCTGATTCAATTTCACTTCGACTGATTATGATTTTGGATATTGGGAACATCCCTTTTTTGTTAATTTATTTATGAGTTGTAAGACTAGACTTTTTGGCTTTAATTTACGTAAAATAACAATTGAATCTCACTTAAAATACACATAAACTCACATAATTTATAGACTTACCTTTTTTATTATTGATAAGAAAAATCTACCCTAAAATCCCTTCAAACATATTTTTTTCGAGTTGGATATTCGGGTAGAAACGATGAATGCCAAAGCTAAACCTGCAAATTTGATAAGATAGTTAAAAGAACAATGTGGGAATTTATTTATTTCATTATGTACCATGTTATTCAGTTCAAAGTAGGTACCTACTTATAAGATTCTGAAGTGTTATTTTTAAGTGTAATCTCGAATGACATTGAAACAAAAAGAATGAGTAAGTAATAATTAGGAACGCGCGCTAAATATTTGCTAATGAGATTAAATGAACCGCGTGTTCCTTTAGTGAAGCCTTATTAGAGTAATCTGCACATTCTGACGGGACTTCTGTGTCAATGTCGGGGCGAATTCTTTGTGAACTCGTTAATGGTAATTACTTGTATATTATATGTTACCGGCGAAGACCCGATTTCAGGCCAAACTAGTTTGTCCTAGGCCAAATCGTGTCAGGATATGCAAGTTTAGCCCAAAACAATCTAGTTTTGGCGTAGTTGACGGAGGCCCGGTCTACCGAGGGTCTCCTATTTCTAGGCAGTTTTAAATAAAATAACCACGAAGGGGATGACGCCCCTTCTAACCTAACCTGTCCGAGTCGAGTTGCCCCAAGTCCAAAGCTGGCTTCGCTCGCTTAGAATGAACCGGTTTGGCCTAGGATAAACTAGTTTGGCCTGAAATCGGGTTTGGCCGATAACATATACAATTAAATAATAGTTAATACATTTCATTTACATCTTCGAATCGGACTACGAGAGTGGGAAGAAGGTAAGGCTACATCTATCGCACAACATGTAAATTACAACTGACAGCTTTTTTCTCTTATTATGCCTTATAATTGGAACGCCCGTAATAGTTTTTAATTTTTACATATTTTTTTAATGTGTAGCATTAATTCTCTTATTGTATAATAGTGATCAGTGGATTGGATAATAGTGTTGGTTGTACAATAAGTGCTGTAATTTAAGTAATTATTGTTTAACATGCCATTGTACTAGGTACTGTTTTTTATCCCTAATAAATAAATAAATAAATAAATAGACAGCAATCTCGTTCCTTATTACATGGTAATCTATACTTCTCTAATATCATATTAAAATTATAAAGAGGTAAAGTTTGTGAGGTTGTAGGCGGTAATCTCTGGATCTACTGAACCGATTTTGAAAATTCTTTCGCAAATTGGAAGCTACTTTATCACTAAGTGACTGTGTTTATATTTGCCTGTTGGTCTAGTGGTTAGCGGCCCTGACTGCTAGGCCGGAGGTTGTGGGTTCGATTCCCACTCAGGACAAACTTTGTGTGATGAGCGTGATTGTTAGTTCTGTGTCTGGGTGTGATTTATTTATAATATGTATGTATTTATAAATTGTATAAGTATGTATGTCAGTTGTCTGGTTACTATAACACAAGCTCTGCTTTTGCTTGAGATCAGATAGCCGTGTGTGAGTTGTCCCAAGATATTTATTTATTTATCATCGAACAATTAGGCATCCATAAGAAAAATCACGTGTACGAAATCGCGGGAAAAGCTGGTTATTATAATTGGGAACTGTTTTTTTTAAACGACTTAAAATGTTGACCTTTGTGGGTCTAAAATCATCTAAATCCATCTTAAAAGTTATCGTTACGATATCCCTTTTTACCCCCTATTAACCCCCCACTATCACCACAGACGCCACTAGAAAAAAATACATTTCATTTCACGACGAAAAATTCTGAAAATCCTTTAACGGTTACATACGAGTGCGTTCGACAGAGCTTCAAAGGGTTATACAACGCTTGTTATCGCGGCTTCGACTGCCATATCGATAGACATGTTAGCTTTGTCAGTCTCGGCTCTATCTGCGTTTGAAGTCCAATATGCTAGGGTTTTATTGGTTGCCTAGCAACGGGCTTGTAGATTTAATAGGGCAGGTTATCTAAGGATAGGAAACTGAATACTTTAGTTTATCCATCATTTTATACTGCTAGTTTTTAAGCTGTATTTATTTTCGGTGCCCTTTTAAAATGAGTTATTTGTGTGTCCCTCTAGCAGATTTTAAGTTTTTTAATGAATTGTCGTGATGACCCAGTGGTTAAGGCGCCCGTCTCTCATGGTTGAGGTTGTGGTTTCAAATCGCAAGCAGGTACCAATGTGATTTTTTAAATACATATGTATTTTCTAAAGTTTATCTTGGACATCACTGACATTGATGATGAAACCTGGATTTATACCAGCCTATTACGGTTCCACGCAAACCATGTCAGAGGCCCTTGAGGCGGTTTAGAAGCTCTGACACTAGGGTGTGGGGTCGTAAGACCTTACTGCCCACACGAAGAAAGACTGACTGCTTAGTTGGACTAGTGGTCACAAAATGCGACTGCTGAACTTGATCTCTTAGGTTCGATTTCTAGGTCAGTTCATGCTCCATCTGCTGCACCTCATGCTCAGCAGTCGCGCTTTACGACCACTAGACCAACGAGCAGTCCTAGTTTACATACATACATAAAACGCGTGAGCCTTTTTCCCATGGGGGTAGGCAGAAACTACAGAACGCCACCTGCTGCGATCCTTACATACTCCTTTCGCCTCCCCTACGTTCATCGTCGTTAGTATTCTTCCTAGTTTACTCAAATTGAATTTAGTTAAAACTGGTTGTAGATAACTAACTATACCTATTCCGCGATTATTAAACAGAGCAAAACTTACTGACGTCAATACACATAATTCCATTTAAAACCAATTGATCTGTCAAACTAATCTAAAGTCTTCGACCCGTCAATTGAACAATATCAAATAACTTACATCTTTATGGCTATAGTAGGTACGAATCAATCAATATGCGCCATCTGTCGGCTCGCCTTGAATGACAATTTATCAATCGGGATTAAGCTTTTTAATTGGCAACATTATTGCTACGAATTGATGTCAAATGGTTGCGTAATGGATGCAAAAAGATGATTTTTATTAATAGGGTCATATGGGAACAATTAAACATCTATGGTATTAAATAATCAATGAATGGGTATTCGCGGTGGTCAGGAGATTTGCTAGGAAAGTCAAAGCATTTATTTATTTCGATTAGACCATTTACAGGCACTTTTTTACTGTTACACTCTAGCTATAAGTTTCTGACTAACTGACTGACTCCTTGTCAGTCAGTTAGTCAGAAACTTATAGCTAGTGTTGTAACTCGTGCAAAAATATGGTCTGGAACTCTATGGAGAAGAATGAACAAGAATCCGCTGAACTCCTTTCAATTAGGTTTTTACCGAATCCTTTGTGGATACACTTCCACTACAGGTGGGGGGCCATCCTTGCCCTATAGGGCCCTGTGTGGAAGAGTACTGCTGATGCTGTACCTATTCTTCTAAATCTAAATATATAAAAGCTAAAGGTTTGACGTATAAACAAATTTCCCAGGGAGGTACTTTATAGTTAGTAGACGTTCGCTAAAAAATAATTTTCCAAAATTCACCCCCCACGGGCATGAAACGGGGGTGTTAGTATGCTAGTATCCTCATAATACAACGTTCTCTCTTTATCTGTTCCAGCAACTAGCCTTGACTCCAAACTCCAGATCATTCCGCAGCTGGGTGGCCCCTACAGTGCCGCTGTTCTTCGACATCTACTTCTTCAACTGGACCAACTCTGAACGGTTTCCGGGTGAGAAGCCCGCTTTAGTACAATTAGGTAAGTGAAGATTTCTTAGTCATGTTATACATGGTGAAACTTGAGGTGGAAATACGTAGGCTGTTTGCGCGGATAAGCGTCAAGAGTATACTTGGCTCTCGATTTATGGTGATAGCATGGTAAAACACCGTGGGGCTTTTCGTCGGTCTTCCATTTTCCCCAGATGGACTGCATCCATGAGGACTTCAAAGAAAAAATAAAGTTACTAAGTATTTGTTTGAGAATTATACATAGGGTAAAAAAGAACTACCACTGTAGCATACACTTTAAGCCCAGAGTCACCACACTTGCGTTAAAATAAAATGCACATCAGAAATGCCACTGGACATGTTATGCAAACTTAAAAAATAAAAAATGTGCCTTGAATGTCAAGCGCTCCTCTATGCAGACAAAGTTGGGGGGAAAAGCTAGTAACTGAGGGCACTCGTAACATAATATATTATAATATAATATGTAATATTTACAAAACTCAAGTCTTTAATTTCTAAAAAATATTTCACTAATTCCAGGTCCGTACCGCTTCATCGAGAAGAGACGACACGTGAACGTCACATGGCACGACAACAACGGCACCGTGGCCTACCGGACACAGAGGAGCTGGTTCTTCGACGAGTCTTCCTCTAATGGAACCCTTCAAGATAACATTACGACGCTCAATGCTATTGCTGCAGTAAGGATTATATATTAGAAAAGACTTTCTACTGCCCGTGTGTTTCTGCCTCGTTGGTCTCGTTGTCGCGCGACTGCTGACCATGAGGTCTTGGGCTCGATTCCCAGGTCAGGCAGGGTTATCGGGTTTTTCTATCACGATTTTTTTACTAGCCTCAGAGTCTGAATTTGTGCCCGGTTGATAGCTTGCCCTCTATTACATGGGACATAAACATAACTGGCGTTATGTAGGTGTACTAATCGGCACACCTCTGGATCACAGGCTCTTCGGGGATTACAGGCGTCATGTTATGTTTATTTGTGTATTCTTTCTTCGTATATCTTAGACATTACTGACGTCGGTAAAGGATAACATCGTGAGGAAACCTGGACTGAAAGAATAGCTAGACAGTAATAAAATGATAATATTATCAGTCAATTATTGTCCAACTGCTAGGCAAAAACCTCTTCTTAAACAGAGAAGGCACGAACATTGATCACACAATATACAATAATTACCCTAAACCAATATATATTAATTTAACTTAACAAATGTTAACAAACATTTAATAACAATTATTAAGAATTTTTATTTAACTTCGTTCTTTTAATTTCCAGTCAGCAGTCTACCGCTCCAGATTCTGGGGTTTCCTCCAGCAGAAAGGCCTGTCCATGGGTCTGGCGATGTTCAACCAGAAGATTGCTGTCTCCAAGCTGGCCAAGGAACTGCTATTCGACGGCTATGATGACCCACTATTGGATCTGGCGAAGAGTTTACCTTCCAGTACCACGGGCGGAGCCCCACCTGTTGATAAGTTTGCATGGTTTTATGAGGTGAGTCAAGGTATCAAGTTTTTTTTAGCTATACTTGAATGTGGTCAATATTAAGAACAGTTTTTATATTTTGACTGCGTCGTTGGTCTTGTGGTTGCAAGACGCGACTGCTGAGCATGAGATCTTGGGTTCGATTCCTAGGTCGGACAAAGTGTTATTGAGTTTTTCCAGCCGGAATTTCTCTGGCAATGGCAATAAGCTCGCCCCCTTTTACATGGGACTTAATAATGACAGGAAAATGTGGGTAAATGGGTACTCCTCTGCCTAAACCTTAGGGGATTACAGGCGTGATTTTATGTAGGTATGTTAAGTTGATAAGTTTTTTCCGGATGTTTCAGAGGAACAACTCCTTAGACACAGACGGCTACATGGAGGTATCGACGGGTCAGCAGAGCGGCACTCTGCCGGGCCAGATCCTGAGGTGGAACTATGAGGACCACATCCCTTACTATGATGGGGAGTGCGCTAAGGTGAGCAATCATTATAACTTCTACATAACAAGTGTAAAAAATCTCTTTAAGTAGGTAGCCGAAAGTTATATATTCTTCTCATTACTGCGATCATTTTTTAGTCTTACTTATTCTTGAAAGCCTTCTGGTTAAGAAGATATTGACGGTCAAAGGTCCAACGTTCTTTCACGATATCTAATAGCGCTCTGAACTTTAAACACTGCCACGGCTTCTTCAATACTGTTGCATGCACCTAAAAATACTTACCATGACATAACATAACATAACATCACGCCTGTAATCCCCGAAGGGTTAGGCAGAGGTGTACCCATTAGTACACCCACGTTTCGCCAGTTATTATATGTTTAAGTCCCATGTAATAGGGGGCGAGCCTATTGCCATCAACTGGGCACAAATCCTGACTTCGAGGCTCCTACTGAGAAATTCCTGATGGAAAAACCCAATAACACTTTGCCCGACCTGGGAATCGAACCCAAGACCTCATGCACAGCAGTCGCGCTCGCGACCACTAGACCAATGAGGCAGTACCACCATTACTGCAGGCAGTACTTACCATGAATAGTGATTTTTTCACACCAAGTCATTTCCCAGCAATAATTTTTGCTCAATGTAGTAACAGTTAGGTACTTAGTTTGGCCCCAACAGTAAACCCAGGCCCCAGCAGTCAATCTTTTACCCACAACTTCGTCGGGTGAATGTCGGTTATCGCGTATACATACAAAGTCACAATTCAAAAGTAGCTCTTTAGTCCTTTCTTGATATTCAAATTTCTTCAAAATCCGATCATTTGTTAACCCGTGAAAGCGTAACAAACAAACTCATGTTTGCATTTATAATAAGTACGAATGAGCATCAAACAAAAAACGGATTATTAATGACATTAAAATAAATAATTTTTTTCAGTCAGATAAGTCTGTAGTCGTCCATCCATCTTGAGCAAGCGTAGTGATATATGAAGAGGCCGTTGTTGGTATGGCAGAAGTACTGTGAAATGAATTTTATAAAAGGGATGACATTTGTGTATTTGTGATTTCTTTTTAATATTTTGTTATTTTTATCAGTTTTAAGTTTCTTTAATTATTGTGATTGTTGCTGTAACAATCACAATAATAAATAATAAATAAATTGATAAACTGGTATTATGTATATTTTTTTTATCTTTCAGCTTTCAGGCAGCGCTGGCGAGTTCATGGCTCGCAACTTGACGGAAGACTCCACGTTACCGATGTTCGTGCCAGACCTGTGCAGGACTGTGAACATGGAGTACGTGGACAGCGGCGAGCAAGACGGACTGTCGTACAACAAGTATGCGCTGACGCAGAGGAGCTTTGATAACTGTGAGTGTTTCACTATTTAAAGATAATCTGAAGAGGCTCATCAGATTCCAATTACAAAAAAATAGGAGGCATTAGAAAATTTGAGGCAGCAGAACCCCTCTTGTCATACTGATATCGTTTAGCTATTATAATTGTTTAGCATACCTGAATGGCCAATTGCTTTACGTTCAAAATTTCGTCGCCTCATCTCAGTAACAATCAATGTTAAACAATGTAGGTGAATTATTGTAGTCATTTTTGACAGATTGGTGATTTTAATTTCACTTAAATTAATTACTAGCTGTACACGCCGCGACAGCAGCGCCACCTACCAAGTCCAATTGTGTTTTCGAACCATCCATAAACCCATTTAAATATACACACAAAATGTCATCCAAATCTGTCCAGCCGTTTGGAAGGAATTAGGTGACAACGACACGCACAGAAGAATTATATACATAGGTATCTTAAAATAAGTCAGTTTTCCTCACGACGTTTTTCCTTTATTGATGTCAGACACAAACTTAGAAATTACATATCGACGGGTGGGAGGCAAAATGATTTAATCGACAATTTGGTCGTGTTTTATTTTCAACCTTATTAGGTGTTCAACCTTACAAACACCTAATAAAGTTGAAAATAAAATACACATAGAATTGAAAAACTAACACTCTCGTAAGAGGGTGCTTTGACCTTCGACATTTTGTATGACTTTGATGAAATAATTTACTTAACTTTTTACTTTTTTCCTTTCCAGCGTCAACCTCACCGTCCAACACATGTTTCTGCAACGGCGAGTGCGCATGGAGCGGCGTGATGAACGTGTCGGCGTGCCGGTTCGGCTCCCCCGCCTTCCTGTCCCTCCCACACTTCTTACATGGGGACGCGCAGCTGAGGGAGTACGTGACGGGCTTGCAGCCTGACCCTGACGCCCACTCCTTCTACTTTGCTGTTGAGCCTGTGAGTATTAAGGTCTTGCAATATAATAATCTTATTAACTGTACAGTCAACAAAAGGGAAGCATCCAGGACAATCATCAGATGTATATTTTTTTTTTTTTTACTGAAGAATGTTTTTAAATTCTTTTAAATGTATTTTTTGTATTTTATTTTTGGTTGACTGGTAGAGAATGCCTAAGGCAAGTCCGCCTTTGTACTTTAATGTTGCAAAAAGTTTAAATTAATAAACTGTTTATTTTCTATTAATTAAATTCAATTATTTCTTTTTGTTGACGCACGGTACGCAGTGCATTAGAATTAGTTGGCAAATTAAAAAAAAAATGACACAAATAGCTGATACTGTGCATTGGATATCACCAGAAATTACAGTTTAAATTTTTCCATAAGATGTTAATTGTTTTATTTTTTACCAGAAATTGGGAGTACCACTGGATGTGGCAGCCAGGTTCCAGCTAAATATCTACTTGGAACCAAGTGAAAATGTGAAGTAAGTATCCAATTAACTCAAAAAACCAACTATTATGATATGCAATAAATGAATATGAATATGATTATTATTTAGATATTTGTTTTTAATGATTTTAAAATTTCATATTTGATTATTTCCTCATGTACAATTTTTTGTATCTGCTTTGTTATCTCTTCACCACCTTTGGTTGACTGGTAGAGAATGCCTAAATCATTAAGTCCGCCTTTGCACTTTTTTTGTTGCATAAAGTTTAAATAAATTTGAATATGAATATTTAAAAAAATGTGTTGCTTCAATAAAATATTTCGTCTATAAAATGATAATAAAGCCTAATAAAATAATAAAACAATATTAATCTATTACTTGTTCCTATTTTGAATGCCTCGATCAGAGATGTCAAACATTTTAAAACGTTTGTAAATTTATACTCAATTTTTTAATCTCATACTACAAATCTACCTACACTCTGATTTTACAATAGGTTGTGTTCCTTCTATTTTGCTTCCTTTTGTTTTGCAAAAGATTGTGCAAAGTCAACGATCGTTCTTATCACATCATAATGTCCTAAGACTGCAAATTGTTTGCGTTTGCCTTCGATGCACAGTCTAACCTCGATCTTTTAATTGTCCACAGCCTCTACCAAGACGTACCCAGAATGCTTTTCCCAATATTCTGGGTAGAACAAAAGGTAAAGATGGACGACGAAGTAATCGGCGAGCTTCGGTTCGTACGCGCCATCTTTGATTGGGGCGGCACCGTCTGCGCTTGCGCTGCCCTAGTGTTTGCAGCCCTCGTTACCATAGCTACGTGCTGGGCGAGAAAACCACAGCATATAAAAAAGGAGTGTGTATACGACACGAAAGAGGAGGCCGAATTAAAGCTTAACCCTATATGAATGGTAGTTTAGTTAGTTTGTGTACATACTCAAATATGGAACGTAGATCTACGATGGGTAGTTAAATTCAACTGTTTGTTGAAAAAAGATGTTGTGACTGACGAAAATTCGTCTTTTATTGACTTTTAAGTCTTATTTAAACGTCTTAAAGTTGATATTTTAGCAAAATTATAATCATAGTCCAGCCGAATCATATAAATCTTTTCTACACGACATACAGTAGCAAACAAGATATGAAATGTCGTATACAAATTAAAAATCATTATGTGTGTGTAATATAGCAAACGTTTTTGGTTATATAATTTCCGTCCAGCAATGAAAAAAAAAAACAAAAGAAATTTACACCAGTGTTCCAAATTTAGAAAAAAAAAAATATTCAGATCTCTTCTTTTCTTATTAAAAATTAATGATGGATTTATAAAAACAGGGGTATCCAACCCCTGTGAACAAACTTCAATTGAAATATAAATATTAGAATGTTTGCGTATCAGAATGAATGTCCTGTGATATTGTTAGTATGTGCGTTTACAAGGAACAGTTTCGCATTCTCGCAAGTAAGTGTCATAAAACACATTAATAATCAAATAACATTATGACAACTGGGGGCCAACCACAAGCTCTTAAAACAATATTATTATAATATTACTTTGACTTTTCGTACCATGACGTCCTTAAAATAAGCTTATAATAAGGTTAAAGTAATGTTATTTTCTTAGCAGTTTTGGTGACGTCACCCCTAAAAGTTCATTCATTTTCCTACCACGACGTGACTTTTGACAACCAGCAATATTGTTTTAATGTCAAATTTAGCATTCATAAAAAAGTTCCTCGGACTCGACGGAAGTATTATTGTCTTGCAAATTTATCATATTTAAATGTAGTTTTTTGGAGTGCAGTGCGTTGCACGTAACGAATTTTATTCGCATGTTGCGCGGCCATCGCGGCTGACCGGAGAAACTTAGTTCCAAACAACTCAACCACTCAATGAAATGCTGGTTTTCCATTGTGGTTTTTTTAGTTCAAGCTGTTGACTACATGCACGAGGTCAGCGTCCTGCAGATATTCGGTCCAATTTCAAGGAGGACAAGATCAGCAGTGGTAAACTGATGCTTTTCCAGTCGCTTGAAAAGCTGTACCAGATGCCGTCTCGCCGCAGAGATGGAAATGAGAAGAGCCTTCAGGATGTCATTGACATGTTGAAGAGGACAGACCCGGATGGCGTGCAATAATTCGTGGCAAGAAATCTCAGTAAACTGCCCCATCACGTTAGATCACATCGACGTTATATATACGCTTCTAAAGGACATTACTACATTGAAAGTGGAGATAACCAAGGTGCAATCCAGAATAGAGGTTTCAGAAGAATCCAATGCTGAACTACGTACGAAAAAAGCTGCACATGCTGCTGGGTCCTGCTGTGTCTACGTCGCAGCTGTAAGTTTCACGTCTACAATGCTCCACAAAGGTTGAGGAAGTCGTGGAGTCTATCAGAGTGAAGATCAATTGGACTCTGGAGGGTTGAAAAGTTGGAATCGCGCCACGACATCAACTATAGATCGTTCGTGGTTTTGAGGATAAGAAGAGGATTTTTGGCCGAGTGTCGTATACCGATGTTTCCGAGATCGATTACGTAGCACCTCGCAACGAAACACGACGCCAACGAGACGTGTATACGACGTGCTTGCTTGAAGCTAGTTTATATTAAATATGTATTTTACATTTACTCAGAAGTTTAATTTTTTCACTGCTTCAAGGGGTAGTAGATCTAAGTATTTGAAATTAATATCAGCTTGATACCTCCACGAGTTCTGAGAAAAAGGGTCTTGATAGACGGACAGACAGACAAACGCATAACAAAATAATCCTATAAGGAATAAGTAAAATGTGTTTATTTACGTAAACTTGCCGATTGAATTATATTTCTAGAGATTTTAGTATATGGGTATTGGAAATAAGCAAAAATAAATAGAGACCAATAAGTTTAAACAAAAATATAAAATTTCTTTAATCACTTACTAATAATAATATACGCGAGTATACAATTGTAAAGTTATATTATAAATATGACACTTGCAATAGGGCTAACGTAATATCTGTAAAACCATTAAACAATGATGTGATTTGGGAAGCCTAATCACAGCCACAAAACAATGCGAGCGAACAGCCACGTAGTACCAACAACACTCTGCAGCAGGGTTTGGTTACTTGTGAAACTCTTGTACAGCGGCTGTGGGGAAGACGGCATTTAAGATCCTGAAACAAAATAAGTTTTATTTTTGTTTATAATTTAAAGAGTGTATTACTAAACGCCGATAGACTGAACACTGACAAGACTACTTCGACGGGTCTCTTCGCCGACGGGTCTCTTCGCCGACAGGGCTAACACACACACATAGCACATGTTTTTCCTAAAGGGTAGGCAAAAACCAAAGAACGCCACCTCCTACATGCATACATCTCGTCATACAAGCACGCCGGTTAAGAGTACTGCGCACCTGACCTTTCTGAAGAACCTTACCAATAATGTCAGTGTAGGTTTTCCTAGGGCGACCCTTCCTTGCGTTGCCACTCACCTCTGCCATAAAAATATCTTTTGTCTTCGTCTTTCACTCCTCCTCTCAACATGACCGAACCATGTAAGCATACCCTTTTTATCTTTGTTTTATATTATAAATAACAATAAATTATGCTTAACTACTTACTAGTTCCACCTGAACACCTGGCATATCCCTGGCCAATATCTTGTACCAGTATTTTAAGACATTGTTTTTTCCATATTTGTCATAGCGATCGTTGGCAGTAGTTGTTGATCGGTTGGAATTTAAAATTTCCCAGAGTATCTCTAGCTGTCGCCAGGATTAACTCTTAACTAGATTAACTCTTCGGCTGCAAAATTAATAACAAAACACTTATAACTGAGTCTGAAAACATATTGTTTCGAACTATCATAATCAAAACATTATTTACATATAAATATTTCCTTGTTATAAACTTATTCACTGAGTTACCATGTTTAACCTTACCTTGATTCCATGATGATTTTACATCCAACTGACTACAAAATGCAAGTGAGACACAGATCTTAAGTAAGTAAGATGAAATAAAATAAGTTTAACCACAAAAAAATCAATTTTAAAATTTTTGACTTTTAAATTCCGTTCGCGTTAGACAGCTGACATTGCTGACAAGAACAGAATTGTTCCGATTCTATTGTCACAATTTAGCCGCAGCCTCTTTTTTATTTTATTTTTTCTGCTTAAAAAGCAAATTTTTTTAATACTTGGGTTCATTTTATGGAAATTACTCGTAACAATTAGATCCTACTACAAAGTAATGTTTTAAAATAAATAAATAATAATAATTTACTCAATTCTACTTAATAGTAGGAATTCGGACCGATGTGTGAAAGGGACAGCGTTATACAGTTCATATAGCGTTGTTTCTTTTCTACTATAGCAGGCAATAGACAAATCCTAGAAGTAGTTCGTTCTTTCCCAGCACTTTAGCAGGAATAAAACAATATTGAAAGTTGAAGTTCATGGTACGAATATGAGTAATGTTATTATAAGCTTGAAACAAAACGTTATCGAAATAAGAATGTTTTGTAAAAGATTGTGGTAAGGCCCCTGATCAATAATTACTACTTGTTTTTATTTTTGTTTATATTTGACAGCATTTTAGAATACATATCTTTCAAAGATTAGAATAGCCTCGTTGGCATAGCTAAAATAGCCTCCCGTAGCAGTGTCGCGCAACTATCTCACTGTGTGCATGCGGGTTCATTGTCTTGCCTGCCTAAACCCAGTAGCAAGATGGCTAGTTCAAATTCAAAAACGACCTACTAAAAAAATAGTATTAATTTTATTATTGATTCGTGTTGAGAATCACTGACATAGTATAATTTGACGAGGATGAAATGCTGCATCTTTATTCTTATATGACTTTAATCGTTGCCATGTTAGTTATTAAGGGGCGTAGGTAATTATTATCACAAATAAGACAGATTAAACGTATATCAGGAGAACATAACTATAATTTTGATATTTTTTTTATAATATAATTAAAAGTATTAAATATTTGTGATAATAACTGTACCGTTGTAAAAAAATATTTTGTATTATTAGTTTCAGACCAAAGAAATATTAGATTTAATAGTTTTAGTATTTTGAAGCAGATTTTCCATGTACGAGTATCATTCCAATATAATAGGAAATAATTTTGTAGAAAATATAAAAGCTCATTGAACTTTGTGATAATCAAAGATATTATTTTAATGGCATTTTAAATAAAAGGCGTATAATTACTTATATGCTCTATATCTTTGCTTTATAATGTCCAAGAGTAATTTTATTACCTTATTTTTATACATTAATTTACTGTTATTTAAGTCCAGTACAATTAAATAAAAGTAAAAACTATTTTTATAACAAACTAACGCATTATTTTTATAAATGACAATTAAATAGTATAAAAATTAAATGTTATTTTGTAAATATTAGGTCTTTACCTATGTAATTGGAGATTTTATAACCAACATTTTCAGATTTAATTATCTGTGGATTGGCGCGGAATACGAAATTCAAATAAATTTTATTCGAAAGCCGTGTTATTCTAATTTCAAATTCAGTCATTTATTTCTAGATAGTGTTTTGTTTTTGTTAAATTGTGGTAGTTTTTGGCGCCATGGACCAATTGAAAATTCGTACAATTTTCGAAAATGAGTTGCTATGTGGAAATACTGCTGCGCAAACAACACGAAACATTAACGACGTGTACGGCCATAACTCTGCTTGCATAAACACGGTCCATTATTGGTTTAATCGTTTTAAATCTGGAAGTTTTGAGTTGAAGAACGAGCCTCGCGGTCGGCCGGTAACCATTGTCTACAACGACGAATTGAAGGTGAGGGTGGAAGCGGATCCAACTCAATCTACGGCTGAGCTTACTGCAGGCCTTGGAGTTAACGTCAAAACAACATTGAAGCACTTGCGTCAAATAGGAAAGATAAAAAAGCTAGATAAGTGGGTGCCACGCGAACTAAGCGAACAACAACGACACTTACGCATCGAAGCATGCATAGCAGTACTGAATCGACATGGAAACGAGGGAATTCTAAATCGAATTGTTTCCTGCGATGAAAAGTGGATCCTGCACGACAACCGTAAGCGTTCGTCTCAGTGGTTGGACCCGGGTACAGCACCTAATCAGTGCGCTAAAAAAAGATTACTCATAGGAAGGTGATGGTGACTGTTTGGTGGACTAGAGCCGGACCTCTACATCACAGCTTCTTACCGAATGGCACAACTGTAACGGCAGGTGTCTATTGCCAAGAATTGCAAACAATGGTAAAGAAGCTCACAATACAACAACCAAGACTGGTCAATCGCTCTTCTGCATTGCTGCTCCACGACAACGCGCCAGCTCACACTTTACGACAGGCCATCGCAAAGCTACAAGAGTTACAGCTGGAAGCTCTCCGTCACCCAGCGTACTCACCGGACCTTGCCCTACAGACATCTACTTTTTTTTAAAAATTTAATCACTTTTTTATTGGGAAAAAGTTCAACACCCAAGAGACAGAACAAAACGTTTTCGCTGACTTCATCGCCTCCCGTCCGGCAGACTTCTACAGTAAAGGGATAAACAAACTGCCATCAAAATGGCAAAATTGTGTAGATTATTTGAGCCAGTAACTTGATTAGCTAAAATAATGAAGACACCAAAATTTTTATATTTTAAAATGTTCATACAAATCTCCAATTTCATAGGTAAAGACCTAATATATTATATTAAGCTAGTCTTTAAGAACTAAAATAAATGTAGACCACACTAAAAACTTTGAAATAAAGCTAAATTTACTCTAACTCATTAAAAATTACCTAATATCTTTATTTTTACGGCTGAAATTCAATTTGCTGCCAAGTATGTAACATATCATATGCTGCTTTTAGAATAATAAATTGTATAATATAATAATCTTACTTACTTACAAATGCAAAAGTTTGGGTTGATGGATGAACAGAACAGCTGAACGGATCTAGATGAAATTTAGCTCAGATATATAGACTGGAATAGCACATAGACTTTTAATTCCGCAACAATGTATGTAAAATGTACATCAATTTTGAAGCAGATGAAGTCGCGGGCAAAAGCGACTATACTTATATTTTTTTATATTTTTAGTGTGGTCTTAAAAATAAATAAAATACCCACCGCATTGCTGCTATCATTATTATGTGGTCCAAAATCTAATGTGTGGTACTAAACAAAATATTGTTCTCTAGTAAAATTGTATTATAGGTAGGATAATTGCCGTGTGATTGTTAATTGACTAAAAACCTGTAAAGGGGTCATTGTACTCATTGTTATGAACAACTTTTACCTACTATAGGACCAACTTAAATATCATTAAAAAATATTCAGCTGTTCCATAGAAAAATGAGCAACACGATCATAATCATAATGTTGGAGCTCCTGCAGCCTGTGATAAAGGATTATCCTAGTACTGGCATCTTACATTATAATGCCTCCATTGTTAATTTCGGATTCATTGTAGGTATATTTTATCTTTTAAGATTCATAATAAAGATTTATTATCATTATTTATTATTTTATAACGATTTTCATGATTTCTGGGTTGGTCCAATAGTGAAAGTTGTTAATAATGATTAGTAGTTTTTTGGTAAATTAAAAATCAACCTGTATTGTGGTCTTCTGTGTCGTTTGACTGTGATTGTGACAAAATGTTTACTATACCTTACATCGAGAATAATATATTTTGATAGCGTCGTAATTCAATGTTAATTTAGATAGTTTAAATAGTTTTAAGAACAAAAAGTAACAATTTGAAAATAATACAAAAAATATGAATTTTTTTATTTGTTTTATTTTACTTTTTTACTCTTTAAATTCTGTGTTGTTTACAGATAGTAATTTACTACCGTGCAATTACAAAAAAGGCATAATCTCCACTTACATTAACATAGTATAAAACAAAGTCGCTTCCCGCCGTCTGTATGCTTATAGATCTTTTAAACTACGCCACGGATTTTAATGCGGTTTTCATAAATAAACAGAGTGATTCAAGAAGAAGGTTTTTACGTACAGTTAGTGATATACGTTCCTTATAATGCGGTTTTTATCAATAGATAGGGTAATGTATAGTTAGTATCTACGTTGCACCCGTACGAAGCCGGGGCGAGTCGCTAGTTCTCTAAGATTTTCTTTTAATTTTTAAATACTATTAATACATCTCCAATCCTTTAGATTCGATATTAAAATCCAGAATTCTTAAGACAATAAGCAGATCTCTTAACACACAGACTTTTTAAACGCGTAGAAAGATCTAGAAAAAAATCTAGACCACAAACGTAGGTAATCAATTATGGCTAGTTCTAAGAACTGCACAATACCACATCCTGCATCCTCATATAACTTCTTCCTGGGGTCTTGTCGGTTGACATTGTCAGTGCACAGCCAATCAGGATTCAGGTAGCGTAAATGCGGCTGTGGTAGCATTTATTACAAGGGAGTAAAGAGCAAAATGTGTTGGTCCGGGTGTAGAAGTAGTTTGTGGTGTGACACGCTTTGAATATCGAATGTCGAATAGTTTGAGTGTGAGTCCGGTCTAGATTTTCAGATTTGGTCTTGATTTTTGCTGATTTTCAGGTCACTTTTCAGGCCATAAAATAAGGATTGCTAATTTATAAGTAGAATTGAATCTAGTTATAGCCTAAAATTCTGAAATTGAATTTTTTTATTGATGAATTAGTAGAGTATGGCTGAAAGCCTTTAATGCTAGTAGCATTATAGGAAAACGAAAAGGGACCCAGCACAATGTTGATCCCATTTTCCGGCGCTAGCTTTTCTTTTAAACCTGATAAGTACCTGTAAAGAAGGCGAAGAAGGAGATGGCGAGACGCCCTGGTCGACTTTTTTGAGGATTGGCAAGACGTAGCGCAACTTCGCGATAGATGGAAGAAATGCGGGGTGGCAGCAGTGGGACAGTACAGGCTAGTTATATATATACATTACATACCTGTAAAAAGGCCAGTCATACGCGGATCTTTGACAGTCGTTAGGGGTCCTCAGAAGCCCGAAAGTCTGACAACCAGTCTTACAAAGGGGTATCGTATTACCCTGTTACTGGGTTGTGGAGGTCCGATATGCAGTCGCTCCATGCAAAATACTGGTATTCAGCAGCATCCGGTTAGACTGAAAGCCGACCCCAACATAGTTGGGAATAGGCTAGGTAGATGGTACCTACGTTTTTAAATAAATATCGTTCAGATAGATGCTGGATGAAGCATGTCGATAAATTTAGATAACCGCCACGAGATTAGATATAGGTACTGATAAAGAATAGGATGAATTCACACAAGATGTTTAGATGAACCGACAAAACATGTATCTTAAAGTCAAAGTCAAAATAATGGATTTCCATTAGGCCATTAAATGGAACTTTTTTTATTTTCATCTCTCTCTCTATTTTATATATTTTGTTGTATGTATATATGTATTTTTTATTATATTTTATTCTCGAAAATTTTTTATATCTGTGCACCTACTATGTTTTGTCTCTGCATCACCCTAAGGTAGACTGGTAGAAAATGCCCAAGGCATTAAGTCCGCCTTTGTACAGTGTATTTTTTTACATGTGCATAAAGTTTAAATAAATAAATAAACTTTTGAACATCATTACAAGAAAACAGAAAGATTTGAATCCAGTTGCTCCTTCCAAGAGGTAGTTTCGTATGGAGAATGAATGAATGAATGAATGGGCAAAAAACTCAAGACAATCATGCAGAATTACAACTGAATTCAATGTACTTTACATAAAAATCTTCTACCTATATCATAATATGCAAGTACGTCTATGTAGGTAGATAGGTAAGTACATGTAGGATGTGCCTTATGAGGATAAAGAGGAATTCTGTTTAGAATATTACGTCATTATTAAATTGGGCTTAGTACTGTCATAACGAATCAACCCACACTAAAATGTCTTCCATTTTTAGAAGTAATTGTCGAGATTCCATTTTACCAGTACCTAAATTCCAAGACACGGTATAAAAACAAAGAGGAGAATGCCAAAATCTTTGCTATTCTCCTTACGAATTTGTACCATTTATCTAAATTAATATTAATAAGAGGTAAAATTAAAGAGAGTAATAGAGTAGGTACCTAGTATCTGGAACTTCTGCTCCGATAGCCAATAACAATTTCAGTACTCAATACTTCAATCGTTATTACTTTTCCATATGTATACTTAGGTGGTAACTTGTATAATTGAGATCATTAAGGACCCTGTAGGGCACAGCAAAAGAGTAGGAGAGAGGAAGCCCCGTTCAAAGAGATCATGTATGAGAGTATGTTTTTAATAGAAAATTAAATTAGAATTATTATTTTACTGATAGAAAGCTACACTATTGACGAATGCTATAAGATATATTTCAAGGCTTTATAACTGAAATCCACATGCAAAAACTAGTGTACAAAAAAAAATTAGGTAACGTATAAAAGTTTTGTTTGTACGGAACCGTTAGCGCGCGACTACGAATCGTAATTGACTCGTTTGTAAATTGTCGACAACATTCTCCCACAGGATATGCAGACACGATGCACGTTAGGTGCGCGTGATTGTGCCTCTAGCATTTATTTCTTAACTAGCTTCTGTTCGCGACTTCGTCTGCGAGACTTCAGATTTAAGGCAAAAAACTAACTTATTCCTAGGAAACACAAAAATAGGATTAAAATGATTCTGTGTCATGCTAGATCAATTCCGATATATCTGCCAAATTTCAGCTTAATTCCGTTCAGCCGTGTAAGGGTTACAATCATCCATCATTCATGACAAACTGTCTCATTTACAATATCTAGTAGTAGAATTAAAATGGCGAGACGGTGACGCGGCAGACCAAAAAGGAGATGGCTAAGGACTTGATCGACTTCCTCGAGAATTGGCAAGAAAGTTGCACAAAGTCGCGATAGCTGGAAGAAATGGAGGGAGCCTTTTGCCCAGCAGTGGGACAGTACGGGCTAGTTATAATATTAAAAAACAAAGTAGTATAAGCATTCTTAACAATAGAGCTATTTTACCTATTACAAACTATATCTTTATCGAAATAAAGTTCAATAACGTTCAGTTATTTTTATCGCAATTCAAAAAGTGACTCGGAAGGTTTTAGACTTTGTTTTATAATAAAGGTATAAGAATAAGAAATTCTACTCGACCTGAGAATCGAACCGAAGACTTCACGCTGAACAGTCGTGCTTACAGCCACAGTAAATGATTACAATCACTCTAAACGCTTCCTAACCCACCTAGGAACGTCATTTGTGTCCTTGGTACTCGTACCATCTCGAAAAGCACTTATAAGCAATCAAGTCGTCAGTTTGATTGGTCAATTTTATAATAAACAGGTGCCAGGGTACGCCAGTCAACCTCAGGACGGGCGCGAACATTGTCAAGTACATAATAAAAAAACTCTTTGAGTGAAAAAAATAAAGGAATTGACTAAAAAAAAACAAAAAAAAAATGATTCGACTTTTTGTTTTGGCTGTTGCGGGTATGTTGTTTACATATTTATTGTTTTTTCTTGTGTTTTTTTACCGTGTCGGGAAATTAGCTAGATTTTCAAGAATATTTTGTACATTTTCTGATATAAAAAAGGTAAAATAACTACCAATTAAAGTTAGTCTGAAAACAAAAAGAATAATAAATTGCTCCTGACGTATTTGTAATAGCAACAAAACAGCACCACGTTTATTGCTTTATCATTTTATTAGGCGCTTTGTTTCTAATTTAATAGCGTCTTTCGCTATCTCTACTAGGTTCTATGTTACCCAGAGAAAATCAGTCCCTTCATGATAAGTACTGGTATTTAGCTATGTCCGGTTAGACTGGAAGACTGGAAAAGTTTAGGAAGTTGCATGCCTCGGCAATTTATGACGAACTGCCAATAATTCTGAGTATTATTAAAATTTTATTCCTAGTAGGTATCTACTCTTTCTCATTCAAATCCATTAAGAAACGGTAATAATACGAAACCTAATCAGCAAATGTGTTTCATCTTCCGTTTTCACGTTGTTTTCCTTCACTGTATCACAGATAATATAATACCGCATGTTATGTTTGTTGATGAGGAGTTCCATGGGGTATCTTTGAAGTCCATGATCGGTTGACAGACACAGATGATAACTGACCAGTAGTTATATATAATCTTCAATACGATAACCAAATAACAACACGTGTACTCGTTTTTTAGGAGTAACGTTGCCTATCTCCGCAGGTCTACATCAAAACTGCACGAAACTAAAATATCCCATATATTTTAGTTTCGTGCAGATTTCCACCAGACCACCTCAGGATCAGTAGGTATATCCTTAAATAAGAACTTTTAAAATTGTTCAAAGTCAAAGTATTTATTAGTGTGGATTTTGGTGATTATATTAGGTCATACACATATGTTTATTATCATTATGTTCATTATTATTAAGTTAAAAATCCGGTCCATAATATTGACGAAAATAAATAAAGTAAGTCCTCCTTTTTTCGAAGTCGGTAAAAAACTTTTGCCATATGACTAATTTCATTCACTCATCAGTCTTCGCGCAAACATCTCCGAAACATTAAAAGCCAATATTTATACTAAGATAACCTACTTTCTGCGGGATTCTGTGGAAATGACTCATTTACGAGGAGAGCTTCCGTTCGCACTGCAGATCAAAGTATTCGCACACCGTTTGCGCCAGATACGCGGCTGACTAACCGCAGACCACGGATTGGTTGCGAAACTGCCCTGTTAGGTACACGCAGACTATAAAGAAGCAATATATGTACTCGAAGAGTTGTTATCTATCTATACCATTTTGATGCTATTGATTTGACGAGCGGTCTTTGCTATTCTGTCCCCCGAACGGTTCATGTGCGTCAGGTTCGTGCACGTACCCTGTTCGTGCTAAACTCCTGTCGTACAAACTCTGGATCACGCTGCCCTATTCATAGAATGTTGGAATCCTATAATTCAACTTTTATTGATATTGACATATTTGCATGCTCGAAAAATAAATTTAAATCTAATGTTATAAAAATCATATCTTAATAAAATTGCAATCTCATTATTATCATTTATTTAGTGTATAATCTAATTTAATCAATTTGTTTCTTATTTGATTTTGCTTGGTAGCTATAGCTTTATAGTAACTAATTAATTTATTTCAAAATTGTTATTTGTGGTTATGCTCATCTAGTGACAACCACTGTTCTTTAAATATGTTACCTGTGGATAATGCAGTGGACTGCAACGCTGTTACTAAATGTTTTGTTAACCTTATATGTTATATATGTTGTAGTTGTTTGTTATCCCTTAATAAATAAAATAAAAAATAAAATATACAAATAAAATGTTTTGTCCTGAATGACTGACCGATCAACGCACAGCCTAAGCCGCTGATCGTAGAGACCTGAAACTTGGAGGGCGTGTTTTTTTTATGATGTAGGCATCCGATAGGATTTTCCTTCCGCTAAAACAAGGGTCCAAAGTTTGTTTAGAAACTAACTTTGGCAAAAGCCTCAATTAACCAATTAGCGTAAAAAAGAATTAATTTTTTTTTTGTAAACGAAGACAAAGACAAAAAACAAAATACAGTCAAATTCAGAATCGAAAGTCAAAGCAGCAAGAAGTCGGTCAGTTAGTCAGAAAGTTTTATTTTATTTATTTACTTATTCAGATCTTTAACAATAGAAAGAGATGTCACATTCTTTTTCCTTGAACTTTTCCGTATTTTTATTAATCAAATGCGTTCTGCTGACATGTCAACTAAAATTGCATGGAAGTTTCAGACTTATTTACGCCCCTTACCTGTTTTATTGGACAGAAAAATATAGAAATAGTCAAATTTTAGTTTGGTTTGCGAAACAGGGAATCGGAACCAGTATTATATACAAATCATGACATAAAAATAATAGAAATATCTACAAGTTGAAGCTATACATAATAAAATCGAGTTCCCAAAAGATCAAACATATATTTGGCGCCATAAACTTCCGCCATTTAATACACTTCAAACGAATGTAAGACTGAAAACTTACATTTCATGTTACAGTTTATAGAATTACAATCTAATCTTCTAAACTTTTTCATTCTGAATTAAAGCAAAAGGTATTTCGTGTTAAATCATTTTATTTAGCATTAAACCTAGATCCTGGGAAATCTTAATTGCTAATTAGATTAGCTTAATAGTTACGGGAAACAATTAATTTAACAGTACCTGGAAAATGTTAGCCAGCCCCAAATCGATTGAAGTTAAATCAAGAACATTTCAAGTTTATGTGGTCATAATATAATGCTCAAATCATATCTTTAAGATATGATTAAATGACCAACAGCATTATTTTTATTCACCACAAATTAGAATACTATTGCATTTTATTTACCTAACGAATGTTTGTAAAAACCTAAAAGCCTAGATTTCAAGTCAAAGAAAAAAATACAAAAAAATTAATAGCAAGTCGTGTTTTGCGGGTGGCGAAATTCAGAACTAAATATTTAGAGGGAAAGTCACTTCTTTTCGTAGACTACTAGCGCCACTTGATCTGCAAAATAGTATTGGTTTGCCTTATCTGCAAAGAAGGTTATTGTTCGTAGGTTATAACTTAACTTCTAGATTTGTAGAATAAAGTAGTGATAACTAAGTTTTCCACTTTCAATTGTAAAAAATAAAACAGTGAACTACGTTATAATAGCATCAGTCTGGTTTGTAAAAGCAATTTATCATGTTTTAGATCGCGTTCCATATTGATAAACAATACATGTCCTTGAATCTACTTTTGCTTTGAGGTGACGCCTTTTGACAATTCATGACGTTTAGTTTTAGTGTTGCCATAACAATAATTTAAATTTCTACCACGAGATATATATCATTTTGTAGAAAAGGTAATAAATTGTGTTTTTTACAGCCATTGTGGTGAGGTCGGAGGAAGAACCAATGAAGAACTTAACAACAATTTCCTGGGCTCATGCCGTCAACAACAAAACATACCTACAAGCGGCTTTATCTAGTGAGTATGACTATTTTATATTCTTTAACTATCTTTTGTGTAGGAAAAAGCCAGAAGCTCTGTACCTATAATACAGATTTTTTAGTAAAGCATAAAACACTTTTTAAAAAAGGAATTTTTATTACAATATTGGTAGGTAAAATGAATATAATCGAGTCCCAAAACACACATCAAACTTTCTTAATAAAGTTTGGCTAACGAAAGCTGACCAAAATGAAAAGGCGGGTATTTTAAAAATGAACAACTGAAAATGTTCTCAACTAACTTTTAGACCTATGGACCTAGGATACTTGTAATGTCTTAAAATTTAGTTGTTGCTTATGTGTAGAAAGTTTAATTAAAATCGGTTTATTCATTTCGAAATATATGGACTTGAAAGTTTCTATGCAGAGGAGTACCACATTTCGCTCACATTTCGCCATTTATGTTTAAGTCCCATGTAATAGGGGGCGAGCCTATTGCCATCAACCGGGCACAAATCCAGACTCCGAGACTACTACACAGAAATTCCTTATAGAAAAATCCAATAACACTGCCCGGCCTGGGAATCAAACCCAAGACCTGATGCTTAGCACTAGACCAACGAGGCAAAAACTAAAATCAGTAGCAAATGCCTAACACTTAAGCTCATAATATTACCATTAGCTGCATTCCGCTACTAGGAATACTAGCAGCTGTGCCACCTTTCAATCAAGTATAGCTATCCTCCTATCTCTTTCTTATGTATCGTGGTAGAAAGAGAAGGATGTCGGTTGTTAGCACAAGAGTAATGTGAATTGATTGAGTATGGCAACACTGGAAGCTTGGGGTGTGGTGTAAGTTAAAAGAAATAAACGGTGAAAGGGTTTCCTAAAAGTATTAATTTATTTTGTATTCACAATTTTCGTTAATAATAGTAGTTTATCACGGAAATTAAGTAATTCTAAACTAAGCATAAATTTAGATAGTAGTACTGCATATCATGAAGGCTGTGGCTGAAGATACTACCTCCTTTCTTTGAAATAATAAAATTATTTTGTGCCAAAACTTTTTACCAAAATTTATGTGGTCGGTAGATTTTGCAATAATAATGTTTATAATTGGTCATTAATAAATAACTGACAAATATATTGTTATTTAAAATCTGTTACAAATAAAATATGGGTTACATAGATGTCTGCATTAAAATGATTTTAACAATGTACCTATTTATTATAAAATATATTTTTACGCCTGCTCTAACTAAACAATCGAGTTCGATCATTAATGTAAGTACTCTGAAATATATTAAAAATAAAAATATTTGTGAATGTTGACCTAGTCGAAAAAATACTATCTAGATTATTAAAATAATCCTTCATCAGTTATTTTAAATATACAAGGGCTATAAGTCTATAACATGTACCACACACCCTCAGGAATAGCTCTTATTCCCAACATTGCCAGTTCATGGAACAGAATAATTTATAACAATTAACGTTATGACAGATTTGGGCTTCACACGTATACCGGACCATAGAGTAACATCAATAATGGAGAACTTATTTATTTTATACAAATCTACAACTGACAAGTCGATTTTAAGAAATGTTAGTCTTTGTAGAGCATCATCTATGAGAAATATATCTGTGAGGGTGTGTGTGTAATCTCTATCTTAAATGCCTTGTTCTTTGTTTATTTTTTTATTTATTTTAATAATTTTAGGAAACTACTGTGCCTTGCTTTTCATTCACTTTTGTCATGGGACAATCAAAATAGTAAATAAAGCAAAGTGTAAAATATACCTGATAGATACCTATATTTACCTGTTATAATTACAAAATACTCCAGGGCGTGTAGTCTTATTCAAAAAATAGCTGTAAGTCTGACATAAACGCAGTAAAAGTATTTAATTTGACTCGATACTGGAATTAAAACTACAACTATTTTACAGTACCTATTTTGATTTAATTTTATTATACAAGCACAATTAAAAAAGACAATTGGGTAGTTAACACCATTAACTAATAATTCCAAGAAATAACTTCTTTAAAAAAACGCTTTACTTTAGCCCTGAAAACCCGATTAATTTTCAATTTACTGTAAAATAGGATTTTTCGTGGCTTTAAAATCAATAAATAGTTAAACAATTGAGTTGCCAAATAAGTGACGTCACAGGCCGCTGTTGCCATACAAAATCTATGGAAAAATCGCGTTTTGACAGGTAAAAAGTACGTCAATTGTTTGGTGGTGTCAACTAGCCTATTCTCCAATAAAATATCGAACTTATGTAACACTTACTTCGCGCACTCATTTCCTCAGTTAACAAAAGATTTGACAGCTAATTACGACGTGACAAATCCAACTTAAAAAGAGAAGTCGATAATCGTATCAGATATCTCCATCTCGTTCTCATTTTGTAACAATGATCGCTTAATTTATGCGTCATGACGACATGGCTTTATATTTCAGAAAACAGGGTAAAACTATCTGAGTTAGAAGCATAATTTTTTGATCCGGTCTCATTTGGTGAAATTTATGACATATTTAAAAGATAAAATTAAATATCTTTAATTGCACACGTGTTTTTACGTCACTAATAAACTTAAACAATATATTTATATCGTCTAGTCTGTTTGTGTTATGTTTGCACAGGTGCATCTAATTTACTCTTACCTAATTATCACTCCATTTGTTCATTAATCTGTGGCAGAACGCGCGAATCGTTTGAAACAATAATAGTTTATGCAAATAGAAATTGTTTACAAAAGTTGCATTTGCCAGAAGTGTAACGTAAATACATACTGTTATGTAAAAGAGTATTTAGTTTCATTCAGTATTTAGTTTGCTATTTCTCCTTAGACACAATTTCTAAGGAGAAATAGCAAAATACAATACCTATGCGCCACGAAAGCTGAGAATTGACAAGCGTCACTTTTGAGGCTTTGCACATGTTCGAAATGATTATCCATAATTTGTTTATCTACTTATTTAAGGAATTTTCGATGATATTTAACTTGTAAGATTTGTTTGACTTTCCGGCTCCATCATCAGACCCGCTCTGTGACATCATTATATTGCATTGTCATGCAAATTGCACATTTACGCATACGAAGTCGCGGGCAAGTTTGTCAAAAATAAAAGTCATAATAGTAATAATTTTGACTGCCTCATTGGTCTAGTGGTCGCAAGCGCAACTGCTGTGCATGAGGTCTTGGGTTCGATTCCCAGGTCGGACAAAGTGTTATTGGGTTTTTGCATTAGGAATTTCTCAGTAGCAGCTTCGGAGTCTGGATTTGTGCCCGGTTGATGGCAATAGGCTCGCCCCTATTACATGGGACTAAAAACATAACTGGTGAAATGTGGGTGTTCTAATGGGTACACCTCTGTCTAACCCTTCGGGGATCACAGGCGTGATGTTATGTAATAATAATTTTCACGCTATGTTGCCTATTTTGATAGGGAGTCACGGCAGTCAGCTATGTGATGTGCCTTTTTTACACCTGATAAGTACAAAATATACTTTTACACAAACTCTGCTAGAAATTGAAGTCTGGATAACAGCCATCCAATTTCGACTACCTACCTTCAAAAATCTTAACGAAGACTTTACTTTCCAGGCAGCATCTGCATGCTAGAAGCTGACATCGTGATGGGTACAATCGTCGGCAAGGATGGCCCAGCCATCCCCATAATGGCCCACCCTCCAGCCACTACCTCCGACCTGACTCTAGCAGAGTTCCTAGAGACAATAGCACAGCACAACTTGAAGGAATCTAATCCAGCCAGTAAGAAGGGGGCGAAGCTGGACTTTAAGAGCATTGAAGCCTTTGAGGAGAGCCAGGATTTGATCAGCAAATATCAGGTACCTAATGTTATCTATACTCATATTGTAAATGTGAAAGTATCTGTCTGTCTGTTATGCTTTCACAACTAAACCACTGAACCGATTTTGATGAAATTTGGTAGAGGTTTTTCAACCCGCGCCTTCGTCTGCGTCCGCGATATTCTACATTTATGCGGATAAAGTCGCGGGCAAAAGCTACATACCCCACACGCCTGCAATCCCCGAAGGTTTGGGCAGAGGTGTCCCCATTAGTATACTCACATTCCACCAGTTATGTTTAAGTTATGTGCTAGTTGTGTTAGGGGCGAACCTTTTGCCATCAACCGGGCAGAAATCTAGATTCCGATACCGCTTTCCCCGACCTGAGAATCGAACCCAAGACCTCATGCTCTGCAGTGAAATTGGTGGCTTAGCTGCCGGCTTTGGAGCTCTTGGCCAAGAATAGGGCTTCTCCCTCCCACTTCCCTCATGAAATTGGTGTCTGGTGTCACTAGAAACAATTGACGCTGCAGACGTACCTACGTACCCAATTTAAGCAAATGAAGTAATCAATTTAGTCATCATTTATTATAATTAGTTATAGCATCAACCATGTCATATTGGGAACCCTACACCAAGACGACTGTACACACAAAAATAAACCATACGCCACTATTATAAAGTTGAATTTACAAAACATGTTCATAGGGTCTACTATTTTTCTAGCCAGAGGAAAATAGACTGTGTTTTGATATGTTTAAAAGTGGTTTTAGTCTACAGTGATGGTAGCAGACATCTTAATTAGAATAATGACATAGCGTGTGAATAATCGGGAATTTAAAACAACATCTTGTGTGGTCGGTCTGTGTGGGGGTGGGGCCATGAGGTCAGCGGGGAGATAAAACGCTGTTTTTATTTTATAGGGTACTTAGTTGGTTTTTGTCATTTGAGTTTAGTCCTGTCAAAACGAGTTAACCCACAATCTTTTAATAAAACAATTGGTTATAAAATCAAAATATTTATTTCAATTAATTGCAACAGTTTGTTTGGTATAATGAATATTTTCTAGTCTCCTGCAGCTCTGTTATATCAAAGTTGCACTATATTATTATCAAACCAAAACTAAAAAAAACTGATTTCTGACTAGTGCTCCTATAAATCTCTAGATCGCAAAAACAAAAATATAATAAGTTAGTTAAGTAAATATTTCACTACAAATTGATAATAAAAAATCTTTTATATAAAAAAAACAAGAATGGAAAAAATAACTTTAGTTTTGGAAGTCGGTGGCAGTACATAACAAAAAACAAAACCAAAGCCGCCCATTTCCATAACTAAAGCTTTTTTGTAGTTTAGTAGCAGTAAGGCAGTTGTCTTTTTTGTACAATATTTTTTGTGTTTTTGTTACTTGTCCTTATTATAATACATACGGATAAAACTGAGAACCTCCTTTTTTTAAGTCGGTATCAAGCCTTCCCAGTCTAAAACCTCCATCATCTATTTAACTGCAACAATCTATTTGACCCCGCGCTCACCACTCAATTGACACAATGATGACCTTTTTGACCCCACTCGCTGCCTTTATAGCCACACAAGAACTACACAGATGAACCGATGCGCACATGTCGCGGGTCGCTAGAAACATTTGTTATAACAACGACCCATGATTGGGAACCCCTGAAAAAATGGCGGCGCGTCAACAGATTTAGCAGATGTGTAATGGAGGTGTCATTTATTAATTGTTTATATACTGCGCGTGGGAATGCTTTTGTTTTATTTAGGGTGAATTTATCGACAACTCGCTATAAAATAACTAGTATTTTTCTGTTTTGTAACGTTTTTATTTGTCAGGTTGTTGGCACCCTGATTTGAATTTAATTTGAATATAATTAGTAGTCTTTAATTCGATATTCTTTGATAAGATAAGATTTAATAAGATTTATCTATTTGTTTGTGTAAACATACAAAAACATGCATGATTTATTGTTTTATGTAATAAGAGTCATATTCTTTCATATAACTTCACCAACTACAGTTGGTGAAGTAAAGTATACTCGAAAAGTACGGTAGGTATACATACCTACCGTACTTTAAGTACTGTTAATCGATGAAATGATAATTATAGGAGGCTAATTCTGACAGTTAAAAACATTAATAATCTAATCGCAATCCTTTCTCCGCGACAATCAATGTCGACAAATATAGGTTTCGAATTTTTTTTGACATAGTTTCTAAAACTTAGTAGAATTTTAGCTTTCATGGACTCTAAATAACCTAACTCAGGAGATAAATAAGGAGAAAAGGGCTCAATAGCCTAACTCACAAGATAAATAAACACACTGAATGATGCCCCCAGAGCGATCTCATTGAAAAATTGCTCCAAGAAAAAGTCGGTCTATGTCAAATAAGTTCCTCGTGCTCGAAGCGTTTTTATAATAATGGGTCAAGCTTCCGTGTGGTCCCACAATGACAGGGCCACCCATAAATTATGTAAAAGTTTCAAGGAATAAGAACAGAAGGATACAGGTCACAAAGATCTTTCATTAATCATCTGATAAATCTCTAACATAGTATAAAACAAAGACGCTTCCCGCCGTTTGTACGCTTAGATTTTTTAAACTACGCAACGGATTTTAATGCGGTTTTCATCAATAGATAGAGTGATTCAAGAGGAAGGCTTATACATGGACGTATTGTTAATATCCACATTGTACCCGTGCGAAGCCGGGGCGAGTCGCTCGTCTAACATAAATGTTTATTAAACGAGCCCATTTTCATTAACTGGTCACTAATTCATAAATCCAATTTTCGTACATAGCGGAAACACTCAAAATCTATGTAGTCGCAACTCAGCAACAGCCAATGTCAAAAACTTGTCATAAACTCAGACATGCTAGAGGCATTTTTACACGACTGCCCCAAAAAAGAAGTGTTATGTGTTCAGGGTTAATGTATGTAATATGTATGTATGTGAGATTCTTTATTCCACCATAACTTTGAAACGCCTGAACCGATTTAAATGTATGGGGTATCGTTACAATCCTTGCATCGTTCCGAGTAACATAGGCTACTTATAAAAATCATGTGTGTTTTCTTTTTAATGAATCTGTTCGTGTCTATGTTTATCGTCTAGAATTTGACAAGTAGATTAAAATAATATATAACACTGTAAATAAAAAACATCGAAAAAAACTGACGAGTAAACAAAGTACAAATATGTGCAATTTTTGCAGTCGTGTTTTTTAATTTGTTTAATTATATTAGCTTGTTGACAATATGGCGTGTACTACAGTGACTCACTTATTTGCCAATTCAATATTGATTTCAAACCTTAATACCTATAGAATTTTACCTTTTTTTTTTTTTAGGTGGTAAAAATTATCATTTGACTCCTTCCGCCCTGGGCGGGGCGGAAGGGACTGTCAGACTTTTACTGACTAAAAAACCACCCTGTTCCTTCTGTTGCCCTTTACGTTCCGGGGCCACGGTATCCTGTTAAGACGTCCCGCAACAGAATTTTACCGTTAAACGAAAATTAAATGAGTTTTCAGGGCTAAAAGGTGTTTTGTTTAGAAAAGTGCTATCTGGAATTATTGATTAATGGCGGCTGCAGCTATATTTTTTATAAAAAAAAAACCAGTCCAAGAATCATAATTTGATCTAATAACAACTCCTAAATTATAAAAAAGACGCCACTATATTTAGGACAATGTAACCCATCACTTTTCAATCGTCAAAAATGCGGTTAAGGTCGAATTCTTAGAAGGGTCCTCCTAATCTTTAACCAGAAGTAATTTTGTTCCAATTTAGGAGATTATGTCAACGGTTTGAACCGCGGGTTGGCTAACTATAGTTAGCAATTAAGTGCAATTGGTCGTAATTAGTGAAATGTCTTCATCACAAAGGAATGATTCACGGTCATGATACTGTAGGGCTGTTTAGCAAGCAATGTTACGCTATAGAGGTAGGAAAGCTACGGTTTATTTATGAAGAAGTGTCATGAAAATCTGTAGTATTATGTTTTTACTAGGCACAGAAAAACAGAGCTAGTAGGACAGCAAATAGCCTATTATTGTCAAACTGTAGAGAAAAGGCACACAGAGAAGGCACGAGTATTAATCACCACGTTTCCTCAAGCGAATTGGCAAAAATATCTTATATAAGTACATATAAAATGCTTTGTACTAAATGACTGACTGACGAATCAACGCACAGCCTAATCTGCTAATCGTGAAACGTGGAGGATGTGTTCTTTGTAGGCCATAGGTATCCGATAAGAAAGGAATTTCCAAAATTTACCTTCTAAGTGGATGAATCTGGAGTCCAAAGTTTGTATGGGGAAACCAAGTTTGACACGGACGAAGTCGCGGACAGAAGCTAGTATATAATAAAAAGCATTGCCCTCTTTGTAGAGAAATTTCTAGGCCACCTATATCATCCAGAATCATCTTTCAACAAATATCCAGACACAGTACAACTATCTACAATAATCAAGCCAAAAACAACACGCATGATCATTTATAATTCTCTCGCCATCGCACTGCTTCCTCTCGTAGGACGCAAGCGACCTGCGCTTACGCACATGTGCACCGTCTTCCGCGTATCATTATCGTGTGTAATCGTCCCCTGCGTCCGACTGTGCGTCTCGTCTGTTTGTCTGTTAGCACGAATTTATCTCGAGTACATTGGTCGTGAACTTGGCTAAGATCGAAGATCTGATAACGATTCGGTGCAGTTTGAAGATTTATGAATCATTTATGATTTAAAAAAAGAACTTTACATTTCGAGATCTGTAACAGATACGATTATATACGTAAGATTTTAAGATCTGTAGATTTTAAGATTCTCCACTTATTATTGAATGGAAAATAGCAATATGGAAGCGCTAGATCAAGATATCAAGATCTAACAATCTGTCCAAAACTCAAATTCTTACCTTCATGTGTAGGTCTGGTGTAGGTCTTGATAAAAACCTCTTTGTAAAAAACTGATCTTACCTATAGGAGTTCAGTTTTTTCCTCTAGTGTAGATCAGAAAGGACATGGACAAAATCTACGATGCTTATCCAGAAGAAGCCTGTTTACTCTATCTTTAAAGAAAATAGGGTCGAATGCATTCGGAAATACAGACGCAGGCAGAGAGTTCTACTCCTTTACTGTGCGAATCGTAAAAAAAACATTTGAAAACGATTAGTGCGAATAATCCTTTCAATTAAATAGTTTTTTGCTAAATTTTATCAACTACTTTCTCTCTTTCCATAGGCCCTACCAGTATGGCTGAACGCAGACATCCTACCAGGTCCAGTAGACGCCACCACAACGCCGGTAGACCCAGCCAAGTTCCTGAAGCTGGGTGCTAAGCACAACTGTGCTGTCCTGTCCGTCGGATGGACCACCAACTACGGAGGGAATATTACAGAGGGAGAGTACACCAGCGAACAGATTGGGACCATGCTGCGAATGATTAATGAGAATCATATTAACCAGACTGTTACTTTCCCTGTAAGTATGAATCGTCTAACCCTACAGATTTGCGGTCGGTGGTGTGACACCACCGTGCCTCGGTAAGCACGCTTAATATGACATTTAGAGACTTGTATTTTTATATTTATTATTTATTTTTTGTTTTTTATTCTCATTGGGATATACTTTGAAAAGTATTTTTTTTTATATGTTATATTGTAAATATGTGAACTATGTGGGTTGTTGCATTTTTTCTGATTAGATTTTATGGTTGTCTGACAGTTTGAGTACTCGATGCGGCCTACCCAAATGTCCTTTCTTTGGTATTGTTCGTCGTGTCGTTGAGCTCCTTAAATTCTGAGTCGAGCTTGACGATTTCTGACAAATGCGTGCATTGACTGGACAGGCCGACTCAAATTTGTGTGCCTCTCTCCTCAAGGGAGCACCTCGGACATTAACCTACTTGGTTCGCATATGATTTGACCAATACAAATAATTGTATGGACTTTAAAAGAGACTTTGACCTCTGAGTTTGTTTCGGTGTTTCTTCTCAGAGCAGTCGGCTAGGAAACACTGGACTCATCTAGTTTAAAATGTGACGTGTAAAAGTGTTATTTATAACCAATTTACTGAATAAATATCATTTCATTTCATTTCATTTCATTTCACGTTTGTACCGGGTGTCATTTGTAGATCATTGACAGTCGTTACTGGTAGTCAGATCCCGAGAGTTTCAAATCTGTCTTACCAAGGAGTGTCGATGTTACTCAGCAACTGGGTTGTGAAGGTCAGATAGGCAGTCGCTCCATGTAAAACACTAGTATTCAGCTGCATCCCGTTAGACTGGAATCCGACCACAATATAGTTGTAAATAGGCTAGGCATATGAAGAAGTAGAATCAGATTTTTGTAAAACGAAAAAATCAAAATGTTAAAGACTGCAAATTGAGGTTAGTTTTCAGTCTTACAAAGTCTAAACACTTTGCTGTTGAATTAAGCAATTTTCAGCTCTATATTGATGAAGGTAAAGGTGAAGATAACGGCAACAAGAAGGGTGGTCCAAAGGGTGACAGTCGTTACTGGTAGTCAGACCCCGAGAGTTTCAAATCTGTCTTACCAAGGAGTGTCGATGTTACTCAGCAACTGGGTTGTGAAGGTCAGATAGGCAGTCGCTCCATGTAAAACACTAGTATTCAGCTGCATCCCGTTAGACTGGAATCCGACCACAATATAGTTGTAAATAGGCTAGGCATATGAAGAAGTAGAATCAGCTTTTTGTAAAACGAAAAATTCAAAATAGGTAGGATTAGATTTCCAATAAGGATGGACTCACAAAAAGGGATGTCCTCATAATTAAGAAAAAATGAGAACAAGTCTTACCTTCTGCCTTGCTGAGACTTAGCTTGTTATATTGTGAAGTCAAAACGTTAAAAACCATTGTGTTTCTAGCGTTGCTTAAATATCGATAAAAATAGTAATGCCTTAGTATTTTCTACACCAACTCTTTGGTATCTGATAAAGGGCACCAAGCAACTAAGGCGTAGGAGAAGACAGGCATGTTTAAAGTGTTCCATGAGAATAAGATCCACATCACCACCTCCCAAACACACTCCTAACTGAAGTAAGTATTATAACACTCCTGCAAAACTCCGTAACAGAGCGGAAGAATTGAATTCCAAAAATTGAGCCCAATCTTTACACAAAGAAAGTCCTGACTCATTCATTCAATGACTCACAAAGCATTAATGCACTGAGATTTTCTTTATGATCTAGTCTCAGAATAAGGCCGGTTTCTTTTAAGTTTCGAAGATGAAGTCGCTTGGAATGTGTTAGTTAGAACTATAAAGGAACTATGAAGAGGTTTGGTATTAAACCTTTGATAAGAAGGCAACAATTGGGTACTAAAATTATCGCTAATCAATTGATTTACTTTTTATGACTCGTCAAAACGCGTATGCATGGCAATAGTAAAATTTTAACGTCAGTATTCGCCAGTACAACTGACTAATTGTTAATTGATTTAAAAGCAATTAAAGATCTATTTTTACAGGTATATGTAAATAAACTTATAGGGTTTACAGGGCTAACAAAAAAATGGCTGTATAGAAGAGTTATGTCTTGGTTGGGTAATGGTGTCAACTAACAAAATACTCTACAATAATATAACATTAGATACTATTGCTTATAAGCCCCGATTCCTCCCTTAATTCAGAAATCTTTAAACTTTTAATACATGTTCCTCAATTTGTAATATTTTCCAGGTGCGTGCAGGTCTCGCAGCCAACAGCCAACCAGTTCTCCTCGACCTCCTCCGAGAAACCTCCTCCCTCAACTCCACAATGACAGTCTGGTCTAGCGAGGGTGACCACGTGGAGGTAGACCGCCTCCGGGCCCTGATCCTCACCGTTGGCCTGGAGAGAACCTACCTGGACGTGCCCCAGGAGCTGGCGGGGAAGCTGCACCTGCCCCCGCCTGATGCGAAGGCCAAGAACTAAATATAAAAATGTAGAAAGTTTTAGATATTATGATTACATTGCGGTTTATTTTAACATTACCAGGAGTTTGATTTGTAAGCCTTAGTAAGAGTAGGTTTAGCACTTAATTCAAAATTAAAGTCAAAGTATAATATATATTTAATTTAAATAACTAACAGGCACCTTCGAGTCGTCAAGAAATCAAAAAGTTAAAGCTTGTTTGTTGTCCGTTCCAAAACGTATGTTCTCCATAGGTCTCTATGGAGAAGAACGAGCTAGAAATTCTTTGGGCATCCTTTATTATAATCAATTTTTTATGTCGCTTACAATAATATTCTTATTACTTCTATGTTTAAAATATTTAAAAACAATGCAGATAAAAAGCAACATAAAATAATTTGCCTCATATTTTTTTCTGCCTCCTTGGTCTAGTGGTCGCAAGCGCGACTGCTGAGCATGAGGTCTTGGGTTCGATTCCCAGGTCGGGCAAAGTGTTATTGGGTTTTTCCATCAGGAATTTCTCAGTAGCAGCCTCGGAGTCTGGATTTGTGCCCGGTAGATGGCAATAGGCTCGCCCCCTATTACATGGGACTAAAAACATAACTGGCGAAATGTGGGTGTATCAATGGGTACACCTCTGCCTAACTCTTCAGGGATTACAGGCGTGATGTTATGTTATGTTATCAAATAATTTAAATTCAAAACCTCGATAACCAATCAAGTTAGAAAATAAAGTATAGGTAGCATATAATTTTTGCTGATCATGGAGATTCTGAAACGGGATTGGTTTTTATAACTTTCTCTTAGAAGCTTTTGACGATCTCTACCAGAAGAAAGCCTATCCCTTTTCTAACTACATAGGCTTCAAAGCAGGCACGGTTATAGAATAGAATAGAATAGAATAGAATATCATTTATTTGCAAATATGGGTTATACATAAGTAGGTAGTTGTAGGTTTTCATCAGAGTTCTGCCATATTTCACCATTCGGCATGCAAACATTTCCATTATAAAAATTTGTTAAAATTTAAATTCTTATTGGAACATTAATTAAATTAGTTATGTCATTCTCATTAAATAAAATTTAAAAATAAAAATTGTCAGTAACAGTTTAAACAAGAAAAACAAAATCGTGGTCTGAAGATAAATAAACAAGCAAACACTAAAATTCCAGGTCATAGACAAAACACAAAATTTATAAATTAAAATTGTCAGTAACAGTATATACCTACAAAAAATACAAAATCATGGTTTAAAGATAAATAAACAAACAAACAATAAAATTCCAGGTCATAGACAATACACAATTACAAATAATTAATTAATTAAAATTTCGAGGTAGTTTGATAAAAATTGTCCGTTAAAAACTCAGTTACACTGTAGTATGTTTTATCTATTAATAATTTACGAAGTGTACTTTTGAATTGCACCGTTGTCAAGTCTTTCCAAGCACTTGGCAATTTATTATAAACAACTGGGGCCATGCAATAAATACTTTTGCGCATCATAGTGGTTTGACACGGTATATTATTTAATTTTGAATTGTCGCGTCTATTTCTTGGGTATACATTGGCCAAACGTTCAAAACGATTTGGATTGTTCTTCACAAACATAGCCACTTCAAGAATATAGATACAGGGAAGTGTCAATATGTTGTACTGCTTGAAAAAAGGCTTGCAACTGTCGGTGGTTTTTAGTTTAAACATTGACCGGAGACATCTTTTTTGAGCCTTAAACGCTGTCTCTTTGTCGGTGGAGTTCGCCCAGAAAATGACACCGTAGCGTAAGTAAGATTCAACTATACCGTAGTAAGCCGCAAGAAGTGCTTTTGTATCCACTATGGAGGATAATCTATGTAAAGCAAATGCAGACGAACTCAATTTTTTACACAACATGATGATATGTGCTTTCCAATTTAAACTGCAGTCTATTTGTAATCCTAAAAATTTTGTATCAGTTACTTCATCAATGTCGTCATTTTTGTAGTGTATGTGAAGGTTGGGTACACGAGGCATACGTTGTCTAAAATGCATTATCTTAGTCTTACTTAAATTTATATTCAAATTATTTTTATCTAGCCATTTAATCAAATTGTCAATAGAATTATTTATGTCCGTTTCATATGTATTTTCGTTTTTACAAGAGATTGTAATAGTACTATCATCAGCAAACATAGTTAAGGGATGTTCAATGGACGTGGGCATATCATTAACATATAATATAAATCCAAAAGGGCCCACAACGCTTCCCTGTGGAACACCGAATGTAATTTTGCGTTCTCGTGACCGTGATATCTCTTCATGTTTATTAATTACATTGATGCGACTGATTTCGGTTATCTGTGTTCTGTTTTCTAAATATGATTTCATTAGTTCGAGTACGTTGCCTCTTATGCCGTAGGCTTCTAACTTATTTAACAATGTATTGTAATGGACATAATCGAAAGCCTGCGTCATATCACAAAATATGGCACATATGTGAAATCGTTTATCCACATTTCTAATAATCGGCAACAAAAAGTCATAAATTGCCATATCGATGGTTCTATGTTGCCTAAAACCTTTTTGTTCTTCACATAATATGTTATTCTTTTCAATGAAATTAGCTAACTGTTTGTAAATGTACTTTTCGAATACCTTTGAGATGACTGGTATGAGTGAGATGGGTCTATAATATTCCATTAATTCCTTATCTACTTTCTTAAATAGAGGTTTAATTATGGATATTTTTAATGCTTCTGGATATACACCCGTACATATACTGAGGTTGATTAAGTGACTCAGGTGACTGCATATCTCAACTGATACTGACTTTATTATTTTAGTGGCGATTCCATCAAAACCTACACTACCAGTGTTTTTTAATGACATTATTATTTTATGCATGTCGTGTGGTGTGCTGGGAGCCATAAACATTGATTTAGCACTTCTAGATGTAATGGATGCTTTTGGTTTATATTCAGCATTTAATTTTGGATGAATTTTGTCAACAAAAAAGTCATTAAAAGCATTAGCGATATCCAAAGGTTTATGAATAGTTCGATTACCAATTCTTAGTTTTTCAATTTGCTGTTTAGGGATATTGTTATTTGTCCGATTAATTATTTGCCATGTAGTCTTTGATTTATTTTTTGATCGTTGTATTTTGTAATTATTCTGTGCTTTCTGTGTTAGATTAATAATTTTACTATACAATTTAGAATAAGTAGCAAATTTCTTTTTATTTTCGTGGTTAGGATTCAATCTAGATTGCCATAAGAGTTTTATTTTTTTCTTACTGCACAATTTAACACCATTTGATAGCCATTTGGGTTTATTAAATGTGTTGATTTTGATTTCCTTGAACGGGAAGCATAAATCGTAGAACAATTTAAACGTGTTAATAAACTCATTATAAGCCAAATTAGGATCTTCAGTTTGATATATCTCCGAAAATTTAAGACTGTTTATACAGTTTTTAAATTTCGCTATATTTTCGTCGCAGTAATCCCTTCTAGTTATATGCCAGTATTTTATTCTACATACAGTGGGTATTGGACATTGAAGCAGCTGAGCTGTATGGTCTGACAATGCAAACTCCAAGACGTCTGTTTTCACAGATTTTTTAAAATTATGCGCAAAATTATCAATACATGTCTTGCTAGCCATTCGAGTCGGTTGTTTAAGAGCAAGTTTTAAGTTATAATTTAGTAACATACATTCCAGTGCAACTGAAATTCCATTCGGTTTTAAAATATCGATATTAAAATCGCCTGCAATAACAATATTCTTGTAAGGCCGGTTGGATACATCTTTGAGTAACAATTCAAGTTTATTAAAACATTCAGTTATATTCTTAGTATTTGGTACTCTATAGAGACATATGACTATCAATTTATAATTAATTAGCTCAACGCCACAACACTCAAAAACCCCTGGCGATGACATTCTAGCTATTTGTGGTATTTCTTTCCATTGGTGACAGTTGTTAATAATAATACACGCTCCCCCTCTCTTTTTATCCTGTCTACTATAGCATGCAGCCAAATTGTAGTTTGGTATGCATAGTTGTTTTTCGAGTCCCTTCATGATGAAATGCTCGGTAATACAAACTACATCCACATTTATATCTTTATCACAAAGTTCATTTAAGCATACCGTAAGTGCATTTGATTTATTTAACAAACCTGCAATATTTTGGTGTAGAATGCTAATAAATTTATTGGAGAAAAAACAATTCTTTTGGCTCATTTATTGTATTAACCGTATTTTCTTCTAAAATTTCCAGTTGAAGGTTAAACAAGTCCTCAAAAATAGTTTTCATGGCGTAGTCTTTTAAAGCTCCTGATCTTGTGTACGTAGAATGATGATAGCTTAGGTTCAAATTAGAGTCCAGGATATATGCGTACTGATGCGCCAAATTGTCTAAACATAGCATGTTGTTGAAGATTTCTAGTCGTGAATTATATAAAATATTGAAGTTATTGTTAAATTTAAACGTTGGCAATGTAATGATTATATTTGTGTTCTTTATATCCAGCAGTGTGTTTTTCATGTATGTTATTATATCAAAGTAACATTTTGTCGTTATGAAGTCTTCCTCGCCGATCATAATTATACAGAAATCATTCTTAGTATGTGGTTATGCTCTCATAATTAAAACAACAGTGTCACGCATTAGCATACGTCCCGCCCCGACATAAGGTCGTGTTTAGCCCATACCTAAACATAAAGGTCGAGAATGCGGCCCGCCTGAACACGCCTGAACTAACATAGTAATTAATACAAACTTAGCGCTGGTTTATTATAATATTCCCATTGTCCCGAAGTTGTCCTGTCTCCCAACAATACCCACACAAGAACACAAACGACTCAAACAAAAACATCCTATATAACTTGCATCATAAGAGTGTTGAAGACTGCAAATTAAGGTTAGTTTTCAGTCTTACAAAGTCTAAACACTTTGCTGTTAAATTAAGCAATTTTCAGCTCTGTATTGATGAAGGTAAAGGTGAAGATAACGACAACAAGAAGAGTGGTCCAAAGGGTGTCGACCTTTACCATGTGGTGACCACGTGACTGCCTAGCACTATGGGCGATTGTCATTCATAAGCCGTTGTTTGAACAGACATGAATCTATTTAAATTGGTACCTGAGTGAATGGATGAATGTTTTACAATTCCAGATGGTAACGAAGATGTTCTCATTCATGTATGTATGTTTGCAGATATTTTCGAATTGGTTGCCATCTGGCATTTACATAGACACCTAATGAATTTGACGTTTTATGTTAACTATATTTTTTTGACAATCTATAGGCAAACTGAAGGTTAACATGACGTCAATTCTACTATGTAAAAACGTTTAAAATCCAGTCGCAATCTCATCTTAGTGACAATGAATGTCAAAAAGTGTAGATAAATTAGAGGCATTGTTGACAGATTCTGACTGAGACTGGATTGCGATCGTTCCTAAAAGTTAATAGATGCTTCCCTAGGCTAAATTTAATCCTTGTTTGTAAAGACGGATAGTGCGTATTATTTGCTTGAGTACTCGGATGTTTATATAGTCTGAACACAAAGATTGATTGTCACTGAGATGAAATAGCGACTACACTAGAATTTTGCCAACAGCTTCTGTATACATAAGATCATAATATTTCAATTACTGGTTTTATCCTTACACAGTCGCCAAAAACAGAAAATTAATTAGTAGAAAGCTTTCAGATTTCAGCCAATGAGCCACTATTTTGTATTTCAAACCTTATTATTACTAAGTAGAGTTCAAAACCTGGTTAAAAAATAAACTTAGTTTTGTAATATGACGGTAATTATGTACCTACCTATTTAGATTGTAACACTCCCAGGCTAACCTCGACCCAAAACAGTAGACTGAGTAAATTGTGGCATTCCTATCTGATTGGAGCTCGCTGGACCCATTAGTGTCTAAATAATAGACACGTGTCTAAGACCACCTAGGATTAGCTAAAGTAATTAACTTTATAGTCTAAGAATTTGGTTGGGACATTGGAATTGGATTGCAACAGTTTGTATTGTGTCCACAGACTTTAATAAAGACATAACTTCACGACTGTAATCCTCGTAGGGTTAGGCAGGGATGTACCTTCCCATTTGTACACCCACATTTCACCAGTTATGTTTAAGTACCATGTAATAGGGGGCGAGCCTTCAACTTTTTTTTGTTGGATTCCTGATGGAAAACCCTAATATTCCAAGCTGGGAATTGAACCCAAGACCTCAAGCACAGCAGTCGCGTTTTACGACAACTAGACCAACGAGGCATTCTAAGGTGTTTGAAAAAATTGCAGCAAAAATTACACAACACACAAAATGACGTTCGGTTGGACTCACTCTTAAAAAATAAAAAACCGTCAATTTAAAAAAATAACGACTATCGCTAACTGACTTATCTGCTCACCGCACCAGACATCTATCATGAAACATCCAAGAAAAATAAATAACATCCAATTTGGCACCGGTTGGCAGCCGTTCTGTTTATCCATATGTCACTTTGAACCAGCGACCTGAATCGTTCGTAGACATCGATCTGACTAAAAAAACTAAACCAATAAAAACAAGCGACTAAATTCTGTTCGGTCACGTCAGCATTCCGGTAAGAGTTCTTTTTTAACTGTTGAATTTATTAGGGTGAGCAGAGTACCCTATACTATAATATAATATTACTAGGTTTTGCCCGCGACTTTGTCTGAGTAGAAGTCAAAAAGGTACAAAAAAACTTCTTTTTAATTCCGTTAGGGGATGAATTTCAATAAAATTTGAAGTACGTCTTTATGCAAAATTTGAAGTAGATTGGACCAAGGTCTCATGTTGTACCATACAAACTTTTTTCCCCCCTTTGTCACCCCTTAGGGGGTAGAATAACTTGTAGATACTGATTATGATTATTATGTATGGCAAGTTCAAACGTTGTGCTACTTTAACGTAAATGCAATTTTCATGATATGAAATGATGCTAAAATATCTACCGTTTTCAAACTGCAAAACGCAGTCAAATTTAAATAACTTACCGAGAAACGAATGTAAATTTCTTCACAATTTCTTAAGAACGCCGCACACTCCGCCTTTGTGTTAATATTATTAATTCCTAGTATTTCTATAAAATGCGGCACTCTGTCCGACATTGTTGCCTACTTCTTTGAATCCGAACTCATTTGAAGACTTTGTAATGATGTTTTTACGATGCATTTAGCAATGCATCTACAGTGCGTCCAGGGTACCTTAGAGCCAGTCTGATAAAATAACCCTTAAGGTGCTTCCTCACCGGGAGCATTCACGTGTATTGTAACATTATAGATTCAACTTTGAGCATTACATTACAATAATACCTCCCTGACTAACGAGCATTTGCGTGTAATGTAACATATAGATTCGACTTTAAGCATTACATTAGAAGTGGAGCGCATTGATGTTACAAGTTGTATCAAGATAATGCACATTGTATCATTACAAGGTGCGCATTGTAATGCTCGGTTCTCCTCCTTCACTGATGTAATGCTCAAATCTGTAACATTACACGCGAATGCTCCCGGTGAGGGAGCACCTTAAGACTTTAAACATTTAAAAATCCTAGCATGCTTCAGTGCAGGCGCATCATCATCTGCCTAGCCTTTCCCAACTATGTTAGGGTCAGCTTCCAGTCTAACCGGATGCAGCTGAGTGCTAGTATTTTACATGGAGCGACTGCCTATCTGACCTCCACAACCCAGTAACTGGGTAATACGATACCCCTAGGTAAGACTGGTTGTCAGGCTTTCAAGCAGTGCAGGCGCACGAATCTATACAAATTAGCTCGAAAAATAGTGGTAATAATCTTATAACTAAATAAAACTATATAATAGATACCTAGCTGACACAGCGATCTTCGTACCGCCATATATTTTTTTATTTATTTTCTTTCCTAAAAACCTTCTCCTTACAATAACAAACACAACAAAAAAAAAAAAATAGTGAAATTGTTCCAACCATTCCATTCTTACTATTATTACCAAAATGACTATATGACTGCCTCGTTGGTCTAGTAGTCGCAAGCGCGACTGCTGTGCATGAGGTCTTGGGTTTGATTCCCAGATCGGGCAAAGTGTTTTTGGGTTTTTCCATCAGGAATTTCTCAGTAGCAGCCTCGGAGTCTGGATTTGTGTCCGGTTGATGGCAATAGGCTCGCCCCCTATTACATGGGACTGAAAACATAACTGGCGAAATGTACTAATGGGTACACTTCTGCCTAAACCTTTGGGGATTACAGGCGTGATGTTATGTTATGTTGACTTTGTGTAGGTAAATACCTGACAAATCAACACTTGAAACTATCCTTGTCGTCGTTTCCAGTTTCTGTCATTAAAAATCTCAATTTCACAGTCAACTTAGATAGCTGGGCGCACTGTACTGAAATTAAACGATTTGAGAGTAATTTGATTTATTACGACATTAGAAGAAAATGTAATGAGCTCCATTTCGTTTTGAAAGCCTGACATTACATTTTAACACCTTAACACCGTTATGTCGTTAATTGCTCAAGATCGAATACATTCCTCATAGTGGCCGCAAAATGTGACTGCGCAGCGCAGGGTTTTGGGATCAAAACCAGCATATTTATGTCAGATACAGTCATCAAAAGAGATAGATATTCTGGATATCTATTTTCTTTTGATAAGATATACTTAGTCGTGAGATATGATTGAAGTTTCTTTAGAAACCGATGGATGTCTTCGATTGAAACTTAATTAATGAACCGTTTATTTTACATACAAAAACTCACGCCTTTTTCCCATGGGGGTAGGTAGAAACTACAGAAGGCCACCTGCTACGATCCTTACATACGCCTTTCGCCTCATCTACGTTCATACAACCGTATGAACCGTTGATCCGATGAGCCATTTATTTTATACTTTTTGAATTAAATTAAATTAGATTATACTCTGGAATATATTATTTATTTATTTATTTAAACTATATGCAACAAAAAAGTACAAAGGCGGACTTAATGCCTTAGGCATTCTCTACCAGTCAACCAAAGCTGGTGAAGAGATAACAAAGCAGGATATATACTTTTTATCCCGGAAAAATATACGATTCCTATCAAATAATGTATCAACTTTGACTCGGACAAAGTCGCGGTCTGAAGCTAGTCTTATACTTGTATATAAAAGGCAACCGTTACTGACTGACTGATCCATCAACACACAGCTCATACCACTGAACGGATTGCGCTGTTTGGCACACAGATAGTTATTATGGCGTTGACACGCGCTAAGAAAAGATTTTCCAAAAGTCACTCCCTAACGGGGATCCGACATTTACGTGGACGAATTCGTGAGCAAACGCTAGTGATACGACTTTGACCTTGATATTAGCTGCGATAATACCATGAAAGTGCTTAGGTAATATTTGCGAAACAATCCTCCTTGTTTTAAAAAAGATATGCCCTTTTCAAACGCCTGACCTCGTATGAGCAATAGCTCGACCTGCCGGCATTTACGAAGACATTCGCGATGTATTACTGCTATGACATGTTTCCGTGGATCTTGTAAGAAAGAGAGATGCGTTACAGGTCCTTGGTACCTATTAAACGCACTTTTGAAAGATATATACAAGAAAAATGAATTATTCTAGTTGTCCCTTTTAAAATGTAGTTTGGTATGGAAAAGAATGGGCAAAAATCTCCAAAAAATTTCTTTGATTTTTTTTAAAAGTTTTTCGAAAATTTACATCAATAATACCAGCCTATTACTGTCCCACAGCAGGGCAAAGGCCTCTTCTCATACAGAGAAGGCATGAGCATAGATCACCACGCTTGCTCAAAGCGGATTGGCTATTCCAGACTTACATTAATTACAAGTCTAGGTTTCCTCAAGATGTTTTCCTTCACCGATGTCAGTGAGGTTCAAGATAAGCTTTAGATTGGGTTTAAGGCTTTGCCTTAAAAATGTTACAGTAATATGTGGACATGTTTCTACCATCTATGTACGCAAACGACACCTCACATATGACTCTCGACCTGTGACACCAAACATCTTAATTGCTATACTTCATGCAGGTAGATAGATATACAGTACATTATGTTTTGACATCTACACATTTACTTCCATATTATTACTATTGTAAAAAGGTAAAGATTGTTAGTTTGTTAAGTTCTAGGGGGGTAATCTCTGGATCTACTAAACCGATTTTGAAATTCTTTTACCGAATAGGAAGCCACGTTATTTGTGAGTGTCATAGGCTATATTTTATTTCAAAAAAATTTGGGATGCATAAGAAAAGTCCGGTAAACGAAGTCGCAAGGAAAGTGCTAGTAATGAATATAACGTTGAAAATGTATGCGAGAAATATCGTACTATTTGTCGTACATTGCGGGAACGCGCTACTGTCGTGTCAAAAATGATCGATCATCGACGGAAATGTACGGCAAATTGTACGATATTTCTTGCATCGTCTAAATCAGGCTTTAATAACAACGTCTTTATTGAACTATTGAATAATTTCTAATACTTGCAATTAAAACCAGCGAAACTACGAAACGATTCAACGTTTCCATTCCAAGTAAAACTATAAATATTTATTATATATAGGAACTATTTTCTGGGTTAACTGTAAACTACCGATGTTACTGTTGGAAAATTTGATTTAACTATCATTCGGAAGATCCAACCAAGCTAACCAACTAAGCTATACTAATTAACGAGTCAAAGTTAGTTTGTTTTAATGTGTTGTTGTTTGTAAGAGGTAATCTCTGGAAATATTGAGCTGATTTGGGGTTGCCAATCCTAATAATATAGTATCCTACTATATTAGAGACCAGACTACTATATTTATGAAAAATTTTATAGTAGGATACTAAATTTTAAAGGCATCAAACTCAAAGCAATAATATTCGTTTCAAAACGTATGTACCTAAGCGTTTTTTTGTACTTTACTTTAAGGTTAGGAAATTATCAAATGACTTCTTCCGCTTTAGGCGGAGCGGAAGGGAGTGTCAGACTCTTACTGACTCGAGTTCCTCCGAATGCCCTTTGCGTTCCAGGGAGTCTACTCTCTTTCTCCGAAACGAAACTTCGCAAACGAGCGAAATTGAAACGAAATACTCTACCACTCTATTTTATTTTGGAACGAACGCAAGTTCGGATCCATAGACAATTTTCGTGATAGAATGGAATTAACAATATCGTGTGAGCCTTTTTCGTGTAGCCATTTCAAGTAATTTTCTTACAAAATTCACACAAACGATTATCAAAAGTAAACACTTTTGAAATATTTAAGAATTAGAGTAGGTTAAGAGAATCTAAACGTCAAACAGTTTTCGTTCGCAACGTAATTTCGGAACGAATGAAACCGTGGTAGGAAACACGCGAAGTTTCGATCAAGACTTCGTTTTTCGTTGAATAAGAGTAGACCTCCAGGGCCGCGGTAACTCTTTCGAACAAAATTCGCAATCCTGGCACCTGGAACTTATTGTACCCTGTGATCACAAAATAAATAAATGAATAAGCAGGTCCGGTCTTACCAAGGGGTATCGTATTACCCAGTCACTTGGTTGTGGAGGTCAGATAGGCAGTCGCTCCATGTAAAATACTGGTACCCAGCAACATTCGGTTAGACTGGAAGCCGACCCCAAACAAAGCTGGGAAAAGGCTAGGCAGATGATGATGATGATTAGAAGTAGGCATATACTCGTAGGTTTCCCAATACTATGTAACATAATGATATCATCATGGGAACACAGTTTTTTGTCTTAACTCCATATTATTATTACATCATCATATTAAATGCCTACAGTATGAGTGTTCATTCAAAAATAGCCACAGCTGTGTCTAATCCTTTATTTTTAGTTCGCGGGCTATTTCTGAAGCCGCCATATTGACATTTGTAACTGTCAAATTGGTTTAATTTTGATGGAGTTTTTTTGGTGTTGAAAATAATATTCTTTTAGTCAATGGTTTTTGTTAAGAGGTTAATTCATTCAATTAAATGTGACCCACCTAATAGATATATGTGATCCCATTGAAATGGGAATCGGGCGATCAAAAAGTCGGTCAAATCGTTTTAAATCTTATTTTAAAAAATGCGCAAGTTTGAATGGATGTTTGTTTCTCAAGCACGCCAAAACGGCTGTACGGAACTGGATGAAATTTGGCATAAAGATAGATTATAGTCTAGAATAACACATAGGCTACTTTTAGTTCTGGAAAAATGTTTGCTTTCCGTGGGGTAATATGTCGACTTGGCTAATTAAAAATGGGTTATTATTAGTTTTTTTTTAAATATTAACTCAACTGAAGAGATTCAAGGACGTTAGCCAGGTGGACGTAACAGCTGGGACAAACATGATCTTGCCTAAGGAATGTTTCTTTAGAACTATTCTACATACATGACGCTAAACCGACGGACAACACTTTCCGAGAAACATTCTTATAGGTACAATGCTATTCTGCTGGAATGTATTGAACCCAGTTTTAGAATTAATGGACGCATTTAATAGTAGATAGTAAGGTTTATTTCTCTTCATGCGTTCTCTAATTTTTAATAGTTTGATGTAGAAATACTTATCTACAGTAGCCACGAAAGATGAGACTTGAAAAACCACAAAAATGTTATTAACATAAACATAACATAACATCACGCCTGTATTCCCCGAAGGGTTAAGCAGAGGTGTACCCATTAGTACACCCACATTTCGCCAGTTATATTTTAGTCCCATGTAATAGGGGGCGAGCCTATTGCCACCAACCGGGCACAAATCCAGACTCCGAGGCTGCTACTGAGAAATTCCTGATGGAAAAACCCAATAACACTTTGCCCGACCTGGGAATCGAACCCAAGACCTCATGCTCAGCAGTCGCGCTTGCGACCACTAGACCAACGAGGCAGACAAATTTTATTATTTTGTAATAAATATTATAATATTGTTACCTAAGTAATTTAATCTAAATGTCATCGAAATATCCGTAAATATACACAAATTATGGATAACTATTTCGTACATCCATACCTGCGCGTGCTCCCCATTACTGACGTTTGTCAAGTCTCATTTTTAGTGGCGCATATTGAATCTAGCTATACAACGCGGTTTCCCCTGCGTTAAGTTACATTTTCGGTAATGTTCCGGCTCCGGTTTCTTTTGTAAATCGGCCCAGCTGTTCCTGAGTTTAGCGAGTTCAAAAAAATAAACAAATCTCGAAAACCTATTTGACCTTTGAACTTGATATTTAGCAAATAGGTAGTTTATAGTAGGTAGGTGACGAATAGGTGTTTAGAATTAAGTATTTGATTTCTACGTAGACGAAGTCGCGAGGAAAAGTTAGTTTTATTGAGCTGTAAATTACTCTGCAACTGGTACATGTTATGTTTATTGAACTGTGATCACTACCCGACTGTACCCGTTTCACAAATACCCATAATAATTTGTATTTAATTGAACGCAACGAAAGGTAATGGTGATTTGATCGCCAAAATTTTTTAAGGTTCCGTGCTAACTGATGCGACGTTTACCTTTGCAAAATATTTCGTTACTGTAACAAAGGCTGAATCTATCTTCTATATAAAATGAATTGCCGTAATGCCGTAAAAAAACGCAGTTCTAAGTATTTAAAGAAGGTACTAAAAATAAAATAAACATAAATAAAAGTATTGTGTCTTTTATTTATGTTTATTTAAGAAGAGGTCGTCGGGGGCCTTTAAAGTTATTAATACCACACTTTGCGGCCTTTGCCCTGCAATTAGACATAACAGACTAACTGTTTTGTTTTTTTAAATAATCCCTCAAGTATTATTTAAACCGTAAAAGCTAGTACCTACAATAACTGTAAATTGTATAATACTGTACTTATACAATTTACAGTTATTGTAGGTACTAGCTTTTGCTTGGGACTTCGTCCGCATGGTATTGTAGTAGTAAGTTACGTCTTTGGTTAATATAAATGAGTTTAATGTTGCTCGAAATAAATGTATTTTATTTTATTTTAATTTTTTATTTATTACAAATAAATAAACATAACATAACATCACGCCTGTAATCCCCGAAGGGTTAGGCAGAGGTGTACCCATTAGTACACCCACATTTCGCCAGTTATGTTTTTAGTCCCATGTAGTAGGGGGCGAGCCTATTGCCATCAACCGGGCACAAATCCAGACTCCGAGGCTGCTACTGAGAAATTCCTGATGGAAAAACCCAATAACACTTTGCCCGACCTGGGAATCGAACCCAAGACCTCATGCACAGCAGTCGCGCTTGCGACCACTAGACCAACGAGGCAGGCATAAATAAACTCTTCAGCTTTATAACATTAGTATCGAAATCTGCGTCCAATTTCTAACGCTACAATAACATACTGGGTGGAAAAGACATCAGCTGTTCCATACATTTAGACCGTGTAGGTGTTGCACTTTTGCATAGATTTTTTTTAAACCCATAGATCTTAATAACTTATATTAGCTACCTATATTCTGGCAAACAAATGTATCATTTATTAATTCATATTATTTATGAAATGAACATCTCTCAAATCGCCTTAGTGGAGTAACACCTTTAGATTCGACCTCAATATATCGAAATGCAAATAAACGGACAAACGGTAAGGTGCAGTTATGTGTGGACCTTTTTTCTTATCAATAACTTAAATATCTTAAAACCCTGGAGCAGTTTGTAGCTTGGATAATGTCATACATCGGGTGTATGTAAACACTTAAAAGCGTTTACGCCGTACGGCATTATATACAAACTTTCAAGTCTTTATTTTACGAAATTAATAAATTGATTTTAATGAAATTTCCTACGCATGAGCAGGATTCATAGGTCTAAAAAGTTATCAGAGAACATTATCGAAATGTCTAATTTTTTTTTTTTTTTAGTAGCCCTTTTAGTTACTGTCCCTCTCCTGGGCAAAGGCCTCCCTCCATTCCTTCCACTTTCCTCTGTGTTGTGCCTCTTCTCGCCAGTTCCTGACGAAGCCATCCAAAGCGTCCCGCCATCTCCTCCTCGGTCTGCCGCGACCCCGCTTACCGTGTAATAATGTCTTGTTTAAAAAAAAAGATAATTGGAAGTCTTTGTTTCTATGGAAAAATAGTTCGTATTTACCTGTCACTCAATTTTTTGATTTTTTATGAATTTTTTTTAGACCTGCTATAATGAAAAATATAAATGAAAACCGATATTATGGACACTTCCTACACATGAGCAGGTTAAATATATCTGCTCATGTGTAAGAAGTTTCCTTAAAATCGGTTTTCATTTCAAAAAATAAGGCCTTGAAACTTAAAAAATTTGAAACTGAACGCTCTTCCCATAGACAATTTTAATAAAAACACTTGCACGTATGCGGAACCACAAAACTCGCCAGACATGCAGGTATGAATGAACGTCGAGACAGATTCATAATCGTGACTTACAAATAAATATGAGGTGCAAGCCCCAGTTGTCGGCCGCACGATTTTTTATCATTGTTCGTGTTTTATTGCACCATGATTGCTTGAATATAAACAATGCAATCTGAGATTGTTTGGTGCGCTGTCTGCGTTTTGATTGGTAAAAATTATGGAGGGACTTGATTTTTTTATGAGTTTCGTGATTGAATATGGTTTTAACAATAATGGCAGTAAAATAAAACAAATCTCTACGTAGTTTAAAACAGAGTCGCTTCCCGCCGTCTGTACGCTTAGATCTTTTAAACTTCGCAACGGATTTTAATGCGGTTTTCATCAATAGATAGAGTGATTCAAGAGAAAGGATTATGTACTTACATTGCACTCGTGTGAAGCTGGGGTGAGTCACTAGTAATATCTAAATGTCTGTTTATATCTTGTGGGTAAATAAATATTCCATAAACATTTTTTTTTACCTATACATTTAATAACGTTTAAACAAATATATGTACTTACTAGAGACATAGTTACGTTAGAAACCGCAAAAGTCAAGCAAAATCAATTGACTTGAAACCCTATTAGAATCAAATAAAGTTTAAACTACAAAATCCGTGAACACACGATGAATAATTAGCATGTTTTATAAACTAAGATAAAGTAGCGTAACAACTGTAATAATAAACATTTGATATCTCAGCAATTAAGCATAAAAATGATGTTAAATCTATTTTCAAACTTGTAAACAGTTTAAATACTTAATTACTTTTTATCTTTATAAAAGATATTTTCTTCGGAAGCTAAATATTATTTCCTGCGACTTCATGTGTGTAGATTTTCTTCAGCCGTTTTAAGTTACGTCTTTGGTTACTACTCCGCACCCGTGGGTGAAAGCGTGATGTTATATAGCCTATAGTATTCCACATGAATCTGGCTATCATATACAAAAAGATTTTTTTAATCCGTCTGATAGTTCCAGAGATTAGCGCGTTTTAATAAACACACAATAGTCTTTTCGGTTTTATTATAAGTAGTAGTAGTATTATTGATTAAATGGGCTTTGGTGCAAAAAGTGTCATTTTGATTATGTTTTAAAATATGACATCATGTTTTCATTATGATGAAATAAAATTAAAATATGTGCAATTGCTAAATATATACTCAATAACCTAATACAATGGACCAACCATTGCACAATTGGGTATTTTCATGATGACAAATGGATACAATATTATAGCCTATTCCCGTTATAAAAAATGATAAAAATTCAGTCGCAATCTCATCTCACCGACAATCAATGTCAAAAGTAAAATCAGTTAGAGGTATTTTTGACAGACTGGGAGTACTGGGACTGAGGAAATTGCTCCTCTGTTTGGTTTTTGTTTCCATTACGTTTATAATCCTCTTATAAGAATTATTCACAAGAATGAAGGCTCAACGTCTGGTGTGTCGTTAGCTTATTTGCCACTGGCGTGGATTTTTTTTTTTTTTTTAATAAAAGTAGGAGGTTTTTTATTTTGGCATGGCATTGAGATCACAAGAATGACGAGTCGAGTACATGAGTACTTAGTTTTTCAACTTAATTTCTGCTAAGTTGGATTGTTGGAAGGCAAATTAAGCAAAGTCTAACTATATCAACCTTTCAAAGAAACAGAAGGTATATTGTGTTGATTAAAAACACTCAAAATCTAGTCGCGACCTTACGTAAGCGAAACAATGTATTTAAACTAGAGGCATATTTGTCAGATTGCGACTAAGATTAAAATAAAAAATTACTAGAATTGCTTCCTGATCAGTTTGCTAGTAACAGAAACTGGTTGCAAGTTGCAGTTTATGACTAAAGCCAAAGAATTTAACACAAACTTTACGGATATCCAATACAGTTAAAGTTTATCATACTACGGTGAACTTTAACCTAGGACTTCCCGTACATTGCAATTAAGTATAAACACACATTATCGACATTTACGTAGATAAATTCACACCGTTCGAGCGTAATCGAAAAAATCAAGACCAATCCCGCTCCGTAGGACGGGCGCGTTCACCTAATCTGTTCCCAACGCGCGCCCATGTGCCAGTCGCCCGTCCGCCGCGTTCGCACGATGCTGCGTTTATCCCTCCTCGTGATCTTCCTTACGCACCGCATCCGAACCGCTCACGTCACCGACACGCCGTTTTCGAATCGTTTCGATAAACTGTATCAAAAATTGGAAAAGTTAACCGTTGCACCAGACCGACAATTGGGCCAGACACCCGAAGAAAAGCTGTATGAAAAATTGGATCGATTGAATTCTCTGACGCAGGATAGAGTGGAACTGACTGATGAGGATGAGCGGTTGCTGGCTGCTATGAGGTCCTGGGGGCAGTTGAGTGCGGAGCAGATGGATGGCGTGGTGAAGGACTTGCAGCTGATCAAGGAGGAGCGGAGAGAGGATGTTGATCAGGAGTACGGCGAGCCCACTTGGGATGACGAGGTACGTGGTCGTTTCCATCACGTGTTCGTCAAGACGAGTTTTGTTTACATAATATTAGGGTAGTGTGTGTAAAAATGCAAGTGTCTTTTATTTAAATATAAAATAAATACAGACAGATCAAATACTAGTCCAGTAATTAATTTGATCAAGTGTTATTTATACTGTTTGTCGATATTGAAAAGATCCTCGAAATAATTTGCACATTTTTCGAAAGTAACTTGGAGTAATAATATCTCTTCTTATTTTTTTTTTTATCATATTTTTATTCATTTTACAACTTCTAAAATAATAATCAACCTAAATATAAAACTAAATAACTTTACAAAGTATTTAACATACTATTAAAATATTATTTTAAAATTAGTCGTGATTGTATTACAAAACCTTTATGAGTAACAAAATGTTGTATTATTACCAAAAAAAATTACAATAGTAACGTTAAGTCAAGTTAAAAACAAGTTGATATTTCTTTATTATAGCTTTTGCCCGCGATTCCTCCGCGAAAAATAAAATAAAATATAGCCTATGTTACTCTCAGATAACGTAGCTTTCTTATGGTGAAAGAATTTTTAAAACCAGTCCAGTAGGTTTTGAGTATATCCATTACAAACAAACAAACAAAAATACAAATTTATCCTCTTTATAATATTAGTGTAGACTAGCACACGCCATGCGACTTCGTTCACGTAATTTTTCTGACGGATCCCTTATTTTTTGATAATAAAATATATAGCCTAACTTAGAAATGTCTTATTTAAAAAAAGATGAATGAAAATTTGTTTCCATGGAAAATTTAAAATTGGTCGAATTTAGCCGTAACACAATTTTTCAAACATGTTCTCTGATAACTTTTTATTTATTTATTTAAACTTTATGCAACAAAAGTACAAAGGCGGACTTAATGCCTTAGGCATTCTCTAACAGTCAACCAGGTGCAAGTTATTGTACGAGAGTAAAACAACATAATTAGAGATTAAAAAAATAAAAATGTACTTCAAATTTTTACATAAATAAAATGAAGTGTACACAAGTACAAAATAATTTTTAGTCCTATGTCTACACTAATATTATAAAAAGGAAATATTTGTATTTTTGTTTGTTAGTAATGGATAAACTCAAAAACTACTGGACCGATTTAAAAAATTGTTTCACCATTAGAAAGCTACATTATCTGCGAGTAACATAGGCTATATTTTATTTTATTTTTGCGCGGACGAATTCGTGGGCAAAAGCTAGTATCCTATAAAAACTTAAATATGCTGTACGGCATAAACGTTCTTAAAATCTCCATGGATGACTCCATTATTAAAACACACGCCGTGTATGTGTCATATTGTTGTTCCAGTTTTTGTAGACACAACCTAATTTACTTGCTTATCTTTTAATCGCTATGCACTCACTACAGCTGCATTTGCATAGTTCTGGAGATATACTCAGCACTAATTATGAGTAAGATTATTTTAAAGACCACTCGGTTTCCTCCGCTTAAAGTTACAACTTCGGTTACTGCTCCGCTCCCGTATATCGTAGCGTGATGTCATATAGCCCATAACCTTCCTTGATAAATGGGCTATAAAATTCATAAGGATTTTTTCAAATCGGAACAGTAGTTCCTGAGATTAGCGCGTTGAAACAAACCAATAACAAATATTTTCAGCTTTATTATACACTAGCACTTCTCCCACGATTTCGTTCGTGTGATTTATCTTACGGATCCCAATTTTTTTTAAACATATTACAGCCTATGTCACTCGGGGATAGTGTAACTTCCCAACAGTGAAAGCATTTATCAAATCGGTTCAATAGGTTCGGAGCCTATTCATTGCAAACAAACATACTATCAAATCTTTCCTCTTTTGGAGAAATTTTGGAGAAAAAAAAAATTGTATGTATAGGTTAAAATCGCCAATTCGCCTTGAGTAAGCGTTGTGATCAATGCTCGTGCCTTCTCTATATGAGAAGAGGCCTTTGCCCTGCAGTGGGACAATAATAAGCTAGTATTATTATTTATTATTTAAACATAGATCTATATATTATCTTCATTAAGAACTAAACGATTAGATTTACGGCCAATTTATAAGAACTGAATTTTATTTAAATGATTCTTAGAAGCTTTAAGTGGTAATAAAAAGTAAAACGCATTTTAACGCATTGCATTAATTAATATCGGAATTAAACAAGTTACGTTTGACCGCGAGTTAGCTTACTTTACTTTAAACCAGTGTTGGAATAACTTAAAGTTATTCAACTATCGATATGTTATAAAATCAGGTTAAAAAATATATCGAAAGTTATTGAATAGATGTTATTTATTACTGGCTCATTGGTCTAGTGGATGGAAAGCGCGACTGCTCAGCATGAGGTCTTGGGTTCGATTCTGAGGTCGGGTAAAGTGCTATTGAGTTTTTCCATCAGGAATATCTTAGTAGCGACGCCTGTTATCCCCGAAGCGTTAGGCAGAGGTGTATCCATTACTTAGTACACCCACATTTCGCCAGTTATGTTAAAGTCCCATATAATAGGGGGCGAGCCTATTGCTATCAACCGGGCACAAATCCAGACTCCGAGACTGCTGCTGAGAAATTCCTGATGGAAACACTAATAACACTTTGCCCGACCTGGGAATCGAACCCAAGACCTCATGCTCAGCAGTCGCGCTTAGCGGCCACTAGACCAACGAGGCAGTCAACAGGTACTAGGTTATTTAATATGGTACCTAATAGTCTAGATAGTCTGATACCCTAGAATGCATAGGTAGCCTCTCAGCAGGTACGAACAGCATTAAACATGAACGAATTAACTGAACTAATCGCGTTAAGTTTTCTATTTCTTATTTTCTCACTATCTCAGAACTAAGTATGGTCAGCAAATAAGTGAACAAAGTTTTAATCCATTTAACTTTGACGGTAATCCTAACTATCCTAACTAATATTATAAAAGCGAAAGTAAGTTTGTTTGTTCGTTTGTTACCATTTTACGCCTAAGCCACTGAACCGATCATCCTGAAATTTTGCATATACGTTGCCACGTATACAGGAACAAACATAGGGTACCTTTAAACCCGAAAAATAGTACTGTTTCCGAGGGAAATCACAATAACGTTCTTATGATCATAGATGGCGCCACGTGTCGTTTCGAAGCAAGATTTTAACTAAATAATTGAAATGACAGGACACGGGTAATTTTTTCCGCGACTTCATCTGTGTCCGCGATAACCGAAATTTATGCGGACGAAGTCGCGGGCAAAAGCTAGTCCACAATAAATCTAAAAGTCAATTCTAATTTAAAAGTCGTTCAAAATCTAGTTCCAAATAAATGACAATCAATGTCAAAAAGATTAGGTAAATTAGAGGCATTTTTAACAGATTGAAACAGACGTCATATTGCACTATTTTCTAAAAGTTGTAATTTGCCCAGTTATGTTGTCGTGTGTAAGGCCTTCTGCAGAGTCTGCAGGATCTTTTGCAGGTTGATAACTTTTAAAGGAGTTGTGTACACCAGTGCATTTTATAAAATATGATAATATTTATTGTTACAAACGAGAAAACAATTATAATTTTAAATTTTGCTTGTGTGTATTGATTATTACACATGATTGAAAAAAAACGTCATAAAAATAAATCTCAAAATTAAAATCTCTAATTTTGTTGTTTTACGCTAGTACAATAACTTGCACCTACCTTGTCATCTCTTCACCGCCTTTGGTTGACTAATATAGTTAAGCTTTTGTACTTTTGTTGCATAAAGTTTAAATAAACAATTAAAAAGACCCAAAAGAAACAAAAATTTTAAATTGCAAAAGCAAAAATTATAAATATAAAAAAGTAATTATTTCGTGTTTAGCAAGGGTGTGCAGGCACAAAAGCGTGATTATGTTTTGCTGACTGTACTAAAGCTTTTAGTTACTTCGCGCACTGCAAGCCGTAGGTCTAGTTTTATTTTAATTTACTTCGAGAGGCTTCTGTGTAAAAATAAACAATTTATTTATTTATCTTGCCTAGAAGTAATTTATTCTACTTTATGTGTCGATCTGAGAGAGAAAGTTAATCCTTTCCTCTCGTAATTGTTGTTTTTTCACGTTAAATTGTTTTTATTTATAGTATTCCTTTTCAAGCACGTAAGGCTGGGCGCAGACGTCCGGTTCCCGAATCAGGTTTCCGGATCAGGAATCGTATATGTACATAAACACGCATACATAAATTACATATACATACATTTTTTACACGTGTGTGTGTATTATGTGTGTATGTGTATGTATATACACGTTTCCGCTCCGGAAATCTGATTCGGAAACCGGACGTTTACGCCCAGACTAAAGGCGTTGGTCGGTCGTGTCAGATTGCCGCAGTCAAAGGCACGGCAAATATATATTTGGCAGTCTAATCATGAATTTGTTTGCCTGTATACCAGTTAGTTTGTTCGATTGTACTTATAATAATAAATTACCATATGCATAGGTACTAAAGGAATATAATATTTTTATTTCGAAGACGCGTATCAATTTGTTTTTAAATATGTTATAGTACAGGGATGGCGAACATTCATTTATTTGAAAGTACGATTATTAGAATCAACTGCTTCGTTGGTCTAGTGGTCGCAAAGCGCGACTGCTGAGCATTAGGTCTTGGGTTCGATTCCCAGGTCGATAAAAAGTGTAATTGGGCTCTTCATCAAGAATTTTTCAGTAGCAGCCTCGGAGTCTGGATTTTTGCCCGGATAGTGGCAATACTCGCCCCCTATTACATGGGACTTAAACATAACTGGCAAAATATGGGTGTACTAATTGATAAACCTCTGCCTAACCCTTTTGGAATGACAGGCGTGATGTTATGTTATGGATTGGTCAATTTTTGACTGGACTTCATCGTCTGGCACGCGTGCCTCTAGTTTACCATCCCTGTTTTCATTTGCATAGATATTAATCAAAGGTTTTCAATCTATGTTAATTCTATGTGAGATATGAACATCATTATTATACTTTATTACTTCGTATTGCGCGACACTTATGTAAATCTGAGTTGGCTTACATATCGGTCTGTGAACTCGGGAAAATTCTACATATCCTACCTACCTACAATACGAACCGCCATATAACATGACCATCATCGTCTGCCTAGCCTTTTCCCAACTATGTTGGGGTCGGCTTCCAGTCTAACCGGATGCAGCTGAGTTCCAGTATTTTACATGGAGCGACTGCCTATCTGACCTCCACAACCCAGTAACTGGGTAATATGATACCCCTAGGTAAGACTGGTTGTCAGACTTTCGGGCTTTTGACGACCCGTAACGACTGTCAAAGATCCACGTATGACAGCCGGGACAAACGGCTTAACGTGCTTTTCGAGGCACGGAGGATTCTCAGTGTGTAAAGATGGTCACCCATCTACGGACCAACCCCCGGCAAGCGTAGCTTAACCTGACGGATCGACCCGTGCGGCTGTTATTACTTAGCCACGAGCTCCTCCGCCATATACCTTGACCAATGCTAAGCAAATGCCTCTCGTCATACAGAGACGGCACGAGCATTGATCACCACTATAAAGTATTGTAATAACTTTCCTCGATGAACGGACTATATACTGTAAAAAAAGATTTCAATTCGGATCAGTAATTCCTAAGATGAGTGGGGTCTAACAAACAAACAATCTCTTAAGCTTTGTAATTCTATAAACATAACATCACGCCTGTAATCCCTGAAGGGTTAGGCAGAGGTGTACCCATTAGTACACCCCTATTTCGCCAGTTATGTTTTTTTTAGTCCCATGCAATAGGAAGCGAGCCTATTGCCATCAACAGGGCACAAATCCAGATTCCAACGCTGCTACTAAAAAATACTTATGGAAAAACCCAATAACAATTTGCCCGACCAGGGAATCGAACCACTAGAGTAGGTAACGAGACAGTCCAATCATTTTACGTAAAAGTTCAGTTTCAAGGCAGGTTACATAAGTATGTAACTGCGATTCGGCTCAGTCGTTACCGAGAAACATAAATATCTTATAGATGTATTATGTGTATGAAGTAACTGCTATTATATAGCAATAATCTAGTATATTTTATGTATTGGTTACGTCTTAACTCGGAAATATGACCAGATAATAAATATGAACATAAAAATTATTGTGTTTCGTATTCTAAATATGAGTAATTAACTTAAATCGCTATTAATATTTTATACACATATTTATTACATTAAAAAACAAGCTTTAATTTAAAATGATTACAATATTGAGTATTGGACATTGTTTGTCATCAGAACTAAAGGCTTATGCAAAATTTCAGCTCAATCGGATAAAAACAAATGGTTGTTTACAAATTATGAAAGGACAACTTACTTACATATAATACATAGATACATACGAACAGTGCAAGCTAAATAAAAGCTTGTGTATATAAAAATATAGTAGCCCACCGGCATCGGGAACAGGGTCCAAGCTACCGGTGGTCAGGGCTCCTGAGAAAGAAATCTCCTAACAATACGCGCCGTGTCCAGGAGTACCGCTTTCTGAATCAAGCCCTTGATCCAACCGCCCAACGAGAGCCTCCTTAAGTGTTGGTCGAGGCTCTTGGCTATTATGCATTATTAAGTAACTCTGTCTGTCTGTTATCCTTCACTACTAAACCATTGAACCGATTTTGATGAAATTTGGTACGGGGTTATTGAACCCCAAGAAAGGAAATAAGCTAGTTTTTAATATTTTTAAGAGTTAGTGCTCTACACCTTTTCCGTTTCTTTAAATATCTACTGAAGTGCTAACCGATTTTTTTGCTTCCTGTATTTTAAGGCACAATCAAATTGTTTTTCTTCTCTTTACCTAGGCACAAGTATGTTAGTCTAGGTAGGAAACTGTAAGGAAAAATAATTTTGCCTGAAAAGACAAAGTAATGACGCGAAAGAGATGATATTTTATTCTAGTATTAGGTACGGTCAGCAACAAAAGTCGATTAACACTGTTAACTTTACAATTTCAACAAAATCAACTTCTGTTGCTGATTATTACCTAACGTAGTTTTATCTTGAACGGTATAATTAAAAAACCATGGAATATCCATATCCTGGAAATTCCACGCGGGTTATTGCTATTATTAGTATCTAATTAACTTTGGATAAAAACCCGTTGAATATAGCCCATTATCCCATTTTCCTTTTATTAAAAATAGGCGCACATGTACCTATGCCTAATTTAATGCATGGCAAGAGCCGCGAGGATTAACTAGCACGCTCCCTGCGACTTCGTTCGCGTGATTTTCCTTACGGATCCCTAACTTTTTTCAAAATTTAAAGTCTATCCTATGTTAGATAGGGTGAAAGTAGCTTTCTAATGGTGAAAAAATTTTTGAAATCGGCATAGTTGTTTAAGTTTATTTTCATTACAAACATACAGACAAAAATATAAATCTTTCCTCTTTATAATATTAGTGTAGATACCTATGTCTTCGGAAGATATTTTTGCGCACCAGTTCGGCAACTGGTACGCAAAAATATATTATTGAAGGTGGGATACGAATGTAACGGATTGTTTTTACATAACATAACATCACGCCTATAATCCCCAAATGGTTAGGCAGAAGTGTACCCATTAGTACACCTACATTTTCAATTATGTTTTTATGTCCCATGTAATAGGGGGCGAGCCTATTGCTATTGGATTGTTTTTATTTTATTTTAAGTATATTTTATCAACAAGAATAATGTAACCAGTATTTTGTAAAAACTTAACTGAAAAGAGTGCCGTGGAGTTTCTTGCTCGTTCTTCTCCAAAGAGGCCTCCCACCGTTTTGGAACGAGCAACTAGCTTCAACTTTCGGACTAACTGACAGACTTCTTATGATAAAGTTTAATTTGTGTGTATAGCATCGTCTTGGAGTAATCTGTAACATAACATAACATCACGCCTGTAATCCCCGAAGGGTTAGGCAGAGGTGTACCCATTAGTACACCCACATTTCGCCAGTTATGTTTACGTCCCATGTAATAGGAGGCGAGCCTATTGCCATCAACCGGGCACAAATTCAGACTCCGAAACTGCTACTGAGAAATTCCTGATTGAAAAACCCAATAACACTTTGCCCGACCTGGGAATCGAACCCAAGACCTCATGCTCAGCAGTCGCGCTTTGCGACCACTAGACTAATGAGGCAGTCTCGAGTAATCTGTAAGATGTTGTAATTATAAGTATGAATATATCTATAAATAAAAATAAAATAATGGCTGCCTATATAGTATACCACAAAGTTCCCACTTCATTAGAACATTTTCCTACTGATATGCACAGTTGATAACATATTAGGAAGGTAGTTATTATTTTATATTACTAACTGACCCAACGGACTTTGTACCGCCATATTTGTTTTTTTTGGGATACAAAATGGATGTTGGCCGTTTCTCAGGCCTACCCATACAAAAAATTTCATAAAAATCGGTCCAGCCGTTTCGGAGGAGTTTGGTAACAAACACTGCGACACGAGAATTTTATATATTAGATTTAGAACTTCATGAAAGCTGAAAAAGAAAAGATCATAAAATATCTGGAGGTTACCAGCACGTGGAATGTGGATTCAACAATAATTGTACCGATTGTCATGTCAGTGAACATAACATCACGCCTGTAATCCCCAAAGTGTTAGGTAGAGATGCAGGTACCCATTAGTACACCCACATTTCGCCAGTTATGTGTAAGTTTCTATTGCCATCAACCGGGCACAAATCCGAACTCCGATACTGCTGCTGAGACATTCCTGATGGAAAAACTCAATAGTAGGTACGTTGCCCGAACTGGGAATTTAACACAAGACCCAGCAGCAGTCGGCGGCTTGGCAGTCGCGCCTTGCAACCAATAAACCAACGAGGCAAACAGACACAGAATAGAACAGACCGCAAACGACTTCTAGTAGATGACTCTGGTTTAGAAATAACTACTTCAGTCTCTAACTTTCGATATAATCTTTGATCTATTACGAAACAGTGTTTCTCCTAAACAAACAACCAGAAAGTCTTTCAAAACTCCCTTTTAACGGAAAAATACGACGTTCATAAATTAGAAATCAAAAATCTTTTAAAAGCTACTTTCTTTGATCGTGAATCTTTAATCTTTGCATGAAACTGTTCCAAAAACTATAAAATGGCTGCCGGTCGCGTCCGCGCCAGACTCTGTGTCCGACACACTTAAATAGAACTTGAAATTGTGTCACAATGTTTAATATCTCGATAAGCGGTGGTTCTTGAATGAATGAATATTATATAATAAAATAGAAACCTTTATTAACCAGATAATTACAGTCATTAAGACTGTAGTAACACGATCCTTACATATCTACTCTTTTCGCCTCATCCACATTCATACATCTCGTCATACAAGCACGCCGGTTACGAGTACTGCGCACCTGACCTTTCTGAAGATCCTCACCAATAAGGTCAGTGTAGGTCTTCCTAGGGCGACCCCTCCCTGCATTGCCACTCACCTCTGCCATATAAATACCTTTTGAAAATTGTCTTTAACTCTTCCTGTCAACATGACCGAGCCATCTAAGCTAACTTAAATACTATTAAATGAAATCTACACTAGTAATATATTAAGCTGAAAAGTTTAGGTATTTATTATGTTTTAAAACACTGATTATAAACTGATAAAAACGAACCTAAGGCCTCATGCCCTCGGCGACGCGGGACGTCTTAACAGGATACCGTGACCCCGGAACGTAAAGGGCAACAGAAGGAACAGGGTGGTTTTTTAGCCAGTAAAAGTCTGACAGTCCCTTACGTCCCACCCAGAGCGGAAGGACTCTATTCTAAGACCTCATGTTCAGCAGTCGCGCTTTGCGACCACTAGACCAACGAGCCATTCTTTTCAATTTTTTTTTACAAAGTCTTGGTTTTTTTTTTACATGTTTTTTTTTTAAAGCTTTTATTTAACTTCACCTGTATGTATGTAACTATGTATGTATGTCCTGGAATTTTGCAATCAATATTAAGAGTTAGTTCTTAAAAAGGTAAATAAAAGTTGATTATATTCATTAGAACTGCCCTCTGAAAGATTGGCAAAGATCACTCAACCTGTATAAACCTTAAACACCTCGGTACAACATTGTCAAAGATTATAAATAATAATCTTCCACGTCTTTGAACCAATGGCAGGTAACTAATAGCTATCCTAATAAGGCCAAAGCATGATGGCACATGTCATTGTGAGTACCTCCGTAAGATTTAGTGAGACATGCGCGTGCGCCGATCATGGTCATCGCGAGGTAATCTGATACCGATACATGGTGTACAATGTAGTGAAGGCTGGGAACTGGCTCTCTTAGATAACTTTTTGAATTCAGGTAGTTTTAACTTAAAAAGCTTTTTTGTAACTTATTGCTTTATCAAAAGTTATGATTCGGTTTAAATACATTTATTTTCTCAAAGAACTAATTACAGTTCACCTATGGAGAAACTTAACGAAATTAACAATTAGTTGTAGTTTACATTATGACGTTCAAGCCATCCAATAAAGAGTAAAACTGCACACTGTACACGGTGTTGCTGCTGCTCCTGCTGATTGTACTTATTTATTGGTAAATATACTTCCAAAAAATATAATAACTATGTTTTTAACCAACTATATTAATAACTTGCTCCTGCTCACGACTTCGTCCGCGCCAAAGTTGGTTTTATCCATACAAACTTTGGACCCCTGTTTCATCCCTTTTGGGGGATGAATTTTGGAAAATCCTTTCTTATCGGATGCCTACATCATACAACGAACACACCCTCCAAGTGTCAGGTCTCTACGATCAGCGGTTTAGGCCGTGCGTTGATCCGTCAGTCAGTCATTTAGGACAAAGCATTTTTTATGTATTAATAGACAAATTAATTATCTTAAGGATTTCTAATTCTTTTGATAATATAGCCAAATACACTCAGCTATAATATTTTGGGGAGTTTGGTGTACCAGCGAAAGAATTTTCAGAATGGAACCAGCAATTTCATAAATAACCGCGTTCAAACAAACAAACAAGCACTTCAGCTTTACAACATCAGTTGTAGATAATTATGAGTTTATACCTAACTCATATTAAACGGGTTAAGGATGTACTTAACTAAGAGGTTTTCATTTAATAGTTAGTGTAAATAACCATGATTGCATCATACATGCCACGGATCATAAAACTTAGAATTATGCATCCTTGAGCTATTGATTATGAGCAAAACATTTATAACAACATTTTAACTGCAATGAAAGCATGTTATATGTTAATACAAAGAAAAGGTGGTGTTGGAAGTGTCATTCTAGCTTTCCTGTAAGATTGAGACTGTAACAAGTCTGTCCAGGCCGTGGTACTTCCCTATAAAAACAGACTGTCCCATTGGTCGGAAGCGCGACTGCTAAGCGGTCTTATGCTGGGGCTACATTAGCGGGCTACGGATCTATCGTTGCAACGCGTAGTATTCGGGCGAAGACGATGTACTCTCGCGCCACTGTCGGTAATCTAGCGCGCATCAAAGGGATTAAACGCTGTTTCATAGTTGGTTGAGATGTTGAGAGTGGTTGTCTACAGTTCCAATATTTGTTAACATGTGAACACGATGTAACTTTAAATATATTTTTACCATGAATTTCTAATTTGTAATAAAAATTATTTTTGTGTTATTATACAATAGTTTTTTTATATAAGGTACATTGTATTCACATATAATTACGTATGACTATGTATACAAATAATAACATTGTAAAACGTTGATTTTAAAAGAGTACCTATGGAGTTTCATGCCCATTCTTCTCCATACAAAACTACCTTTTGGAAGGGGCAACTAGATTCAATTCTATTTTTATTTTTCATGTAATGACGTTCAAAAGTGCCTTATAGTGGCCTAATTAAAATAAATGATTTGACTTTGACTTTGACAATTTTCGCTTAGGATAACCTAAGCGAAGGTGTACCCTAAGCTTATCCTTAGGGTATACCTACGTTACGCCGCACAACACAACCGCAAGATTAATCTTCGCCCGCCTATTGTAGACAAGAACATCGTGTATGTTCGAACACGATGTTTTAGCGCGCCAACGCGACACGTATCTTTACCCCCTAATGTAGCCACAGCATTAGCAGTGGCGTAGCTTTTCCCAGACGGGCCCGATGTCAAAATTTGTTTGGGGACTTTTCTACCTAACTGCAGCGAAGCCCAAATGGAGAGTAATGATTTTTCAAAAAACAAACAATTTTTTTTTCTCGGTAATATATTCAAGCTTTAGGAGTCTAAAGCTTGATTCACACATATCAGTGAACTCACAGTTCCGGCAATGCTTTTAGTGCTGCGGAACTGACATTGAGAGAACTGTGTCGTCACTGTCACCGATCGGTGTAAACATGTTCATAGAGAATTTTCACGGTGACGGAACGGTGCCGGAACTGTGACTTTACTGATATTATGTCTGACTCAACCTTACCTAAAGGGCCGTCTCCACGAGCGAGAGAATCGCGGCGATATTGTCGTCATAACATTTATTCGTAGATTTGATTATTACTGTATAATATAATTATTACAAGAACTATATAAATATAACCCTTGAAATATTTCAGTTGTAATATTAAGTTTCTTTAAATCTATAATCCATTTAAGTTACCCCGAAAAGGCCACGTGCACATGTTTATTATTAAACGCCATTAATTTGACTTCCTCGTAGTAATAACTACATTAATACGCGGCCCAATATTGATCGGAGCATGGCCCAAAATGGCGGCCTATTTGGCTCTGCGCAAGCGCACATCTGTGCTGGGTTCCGGGTTCTCTTCCTGTGTTGTGACCGATATTTATTGTAATGGGAAATTAATGCAAATGTTTTGATGTGTAGTGCCTTTGCTTTCTTCCGTATTGATGGTAATTGGAGTATAGTAATGATCTTATGGTGCTTTTAATATCGCAGTGAAAGCCTATGTGTTTTTGATTAATATGTAATTATGGTAGGTAATTAGTTTTTATCGCAGCCATAGGGCGCTAGTGTGTCGGGATAATCCAGTGGTCTAGGTAATTAATAAATCTGCCTACCTTTTTCCCGACTATGTTGTGGTCGGCTTCCAGTCTAATCAGATGCAGCTAAATACCAGTATTTTACATGGAGCGACTGCCTATCTGTCCTTCACAACCCAGTAACTGGATAATACGATACCCCTTGGAAAGACTGGTTGTTCTGACGACCCGTAATGACTGTCATAGATCCACGTATGACAGCCGGGACCAACGGCTTAACGTGCTTTTCGAAGCATAGAACAATGTCAGTGATGTCTGAGAAAACCTTTAGAAAAGTAGGCTGTTATGTCTAGTTTTTTAATTTATCTTGCACAGCACTGACATCGGTTAAGGAAAATATCGCGAGGAAACTTGGACTTATAAAAAACTAGATTCTGCCCGCGACTTCGTCCGCGTCAAAGTTGATTTCTCCATACAAACTTTGGACCCACGTTTTATTCCCTTAAAGGGTGTATTTTTGAAAATCCATTCTTAGCGAACGTCTCCTAACTATAAACTACCTTCCTGCCAAATTTAATCTTTATACGTCAAGCAGTTTTCGATATTTCATGATGAGTGAATGAGTAACCTTTCGCTTTTATATAATTACTAGCACTATCCCAGTGACTTCGTTCGCGTGATGTTTCTTACGGATCCCTAATATTTTTATAGTTAAACATAACCTATACCCTTTGACTGCGGACGAATATTCGCTACGCCAAACGCAAGTGCGGCTAGCTACCACTGTTCGCGTGTTCGCCATAGAAAAACACATACGGTGTGTGTGCGCCGCACTTGCGATTTTAGTAGAAACAGAACGTGTGTGTTTTCCCGCAGTCAACGCGTTATAGCCTATGTCACCCGGGCATAGTTAGCTTCCCAACAGTGAAAGATTTTTTTAAAGTTCACTTTCGGAATCTATTCAATGCAAACAAACAAACAATCAAATCTTTCCTGTTTATAATATCAATATAGAAGATATAAGTTTCAAATCACCAATCCGCCTTGAGCAAGCGTGGTGATCAATGCTCGTGCCTTCTCTGTATGAGAAGAGGCTTTTGTCCTGCAGTAGTAGCTTTTAGTTATTTTAGTCTTAACGACCCCGCACACCCTAGTGTCAGAGTTTCTAAACCGCCTTAAGGGCATCTGACATGGTTTGAGTGGAACAGTAATTCCCAGGTTTCCTCACGATGTTTTCCTTCACCGAAGCCAGCCTGGCGATGTTTTCTTTATCGTGTGGGCCTTACTGCCCACGCGATAAAGAAGAAGGAGTTCTTTTAGTTAGCATTAATATAGTAATAATTAATATAATGAATACTACACATTCATCTAGGTAATAAACTTAACTATAATGGTAGGTAGGTTCCTACTAACTATATCTACAAAGATAATGTCTTGAATGTGTCACAGTTCTAAGAAATCAAGTCGCTTGTATCTACTAAACTATTTTATACAATCTTGCCGACCACAAGTTTATAAGAGAGTAATTAAACAATTTATTTTATCGTGGAGGTGACTAAATTTATCTAGCTTCTGCCCGTGAATTCGTCTGCGTAGTTTTTTTCATCTGCGTTATGTGGTCACTGCTCCGCTCCCGATTGTCGTAGCGTGATGTTATAAAGCCTGTACCAGGGGTCGGCAACCCTTTCAGACAGAAGAGCCAAAAGTTACAATTTACAAAATTGTATAAAAAAATCGAAGATGTTTCGCTAAGGGCGGTCCGGGTGAGACACGGATGGAGGTATATTTCAAAATGTTCTCTGAAAGCCAAATAATTATTCGTATCAATGACGAATAATACTACACACTTTCAGTAGTCCTTATAATTTCTTTAACCTCGTTTTGAGACTTATAGACTTATTAAGACAATCTTAAAATCTTTCTAAGCACCATTTTTTTTTTGACTAACCTACCTTCACAAATTTTTGGTGTTTAATAACCTTTTAAATCTCTAAGGGCTGATTTATAGTCTATATAGATAGTCAGATAACTTTTATCTAAATAATACATGACAGTTTGACATATTTTCTGTAAAAAAGCTGTCACACCGCCATATTTATCTCTCCGTTAAGAGTTATCTGAAAATAGAAAAATGAGCACTTAGTGTCTCTTTGTCAAAGAGGAAATGATTGCAATATATCAATTTTTTCCCTGTTCTAGGCTGAAAGATAAAATGTTTGATGGCTCTATCTTGTGGTAAACACAACGTCAGTAAGCGAACAGCAATCGCTACAGGAAATGGGGTCAAATTGCTGTCCCAGTGTCTAAAGCTGCGTTTATACTTAACCTAACCCGGGTGTCGCCGCGTGAGAAAGCTATCTATATTTCATAAATTTAGTATAGGAGTACATTAGTCCAGCCCCGCGTGGCGTGGAGCAACCGAATAAATGTAATTCGACAGGTGAAAGTCTAAATGGATTAAGCGACAATGTGGTCGTGTTTTATTTTCAACCTTATTAGGTGTTTGTATTCACACTTAAATAAGGTTGAAAAAAAAAAACACGTTTAAATCGTCGCTTAATACATTTAGCCTTTCACTCTTCGGTATGAAACCTAGGTTTCCTTTAAATGTTTTCCAACGCGTGGCGTCACGCGGTAAGTATAATTAATTTTGGTGAAATAGCTTGAGATGAGTCGTCAAACATAGCATTAATGCGATGATAGATCACTTGAAACTCACTTCAAAGAAATAAAGTATAAAAACTGGTAATAAATGCTTAAAAAGAGTCGTGTTTTTGTTGATGACACGTACAGACAAACAGATAAACTTTACTATCGTGTTTCTAAATGCTTACTTCCCTTTTCGAAGAAAATGTATGTCTTTTCAATGAAAAGGGAAATCGACAATTTCTCAATACTAAATAGTCGTTCGTCTTTGTTAATGACACGAACGGACATTCAAAAGAATATTATTTCTTATTGCATAGAGTGTAGCGTTGCCAGGCGTCCGGATGAAGCGGGACATAGGCTTTTTGATTGCGTGTCCGGTCAAAATAAACGGTGTCCGACTTGTCCGGCTTTTATCAGGTTTTTTACTAACAATGTTTACAAATGTTTATCTAGAATTTAATTTTGGCTGATGACTTTATTTGGCTGATTATTTATTAATTTGTCTGTTTTGTACTTCATGCAACAAAAGTACAAAAAAAAAAGTACCTACTTAGACTGATTTTGCATTCGATTTTGTTTTTATTAGATTAGAATTTAACATGATTTATAGTAATCTTAAAATGAGCTTGATTTTACGTACAATTTTTTTGTCGTACCTATTAATACTGAGACACAAAATCCTCAATAATGTAGGGTGTCCGGCCTTTTTACCCAAATGTCCGGCCATACTGACTGGTCTGTCCGGCGGTTTGGCGACCTGGCAACCCTAATGGATAGATGCTTTTGTACACCCTAAGAGCTGTAACTATCAAAGTAGTGAATAGTTATACACTTGATAAAATCACGAATGATCGACGGACAACGTGACCTCACATCCTTATATGATAATAATTATTGTGTCCGTAATTAGTTTTCATACAATCTCTCATCCGCTGTGCGTGATGTCTTGGGTTCGATTCCCAGGTCGGGTAAAGTTTTATTGGGTTTTTCCATCAGAAATTTCTCAGTAGCAGCCTCGGAGCCTGGATTTGAGCCCGGTTGTTGGCAATAGGCTCGCCCCTTATTACATGGAACTTTAACATAACTGGTGAAATGTGGGTGTACCTACTATGAGTTTATCTCTGCCTAACCCTTTGGGGATTACAGGCATGATGTTACTTTATGCTCTAATCAATCTCTTTTTAAGAGCATTTATGCCGTAAATACGGCATTTCCTACAAAATTTCAAGTACTTCTTTTTCGAAACGAATGAAGCGATTTAAATGAAACTTTCTACATATAAGCGAGATACTAGGTCTAGAAAATTATCAAAGAACTCTATAGAAAAAATGTGTTACAGCTAAATTCGTATTTATATAACTACACTAATATTATAAAGATGAAAAGTTAGTATTTTTGTTTGTTTGTTTGTAATGGGTAAACTCAAAAACTACTGGACCGATTTTAAAAATTCTATCACCATTAGAAAGCTACATTATCTGCGAGTAACATAGGCTATATTTTATTTTATTATTGCGCAGACGAAATCGCGGGCAATAGCTAGTTACAAATAAAATCGAATATATTATCATATTATATTCGATTCAAAGTTTTCTCTACAAACAGAGATTTCTGTTCGATATTTTTTAATATGTCATTTCAAAAATGCTTCTTTGTTGACCTATGTAGTACATATAGATATATGAGACTGTCTATGCGTAAGAGTTTCAACGACAGAGGAGTCAACAATGGACGTTGACTTTTTACAGTTTAAACGACCCATTATTCTCTTCGAGAACATCAAAGACTAATTAAATTTTCCCACTTCCTAGTAGAGATATAAAACAGCACTATTTATCACGTGACGTCACGGTGCAGCGGCGTGTGCGCAAGTTATCGCGCACTAAAAGACAAGTGCATTTATAATTTATTGACTGACAGTCTGACACTTAGTCATAAAGTCACAACTCAGAAGCTATTACGCTCTTCTGTTTGTATGTTTTTTTTTTAAGTTCTATTAATTATAATGCCAGCTTTTTATAATGATTTTGGGTGTGGCAATACTGATCAATACATATAAAGTTTTACATATAATGTATTCAAATGTACTAAACTACGGTATGATTTCTGGATTTTAAAACATTTTATTTAAAGAGTAATTATATATTTTCTTGCCTGTCTTTATACATGAAAGTACCTTTTGAATGCAGCAACTAATCACCCATGAGCCAGTCATGGTGGGGCAGGTGCCCCACTCTGCCTCACCGTGGCTACGCCCATGTTATTAATTATCTCACTGTAGGGCAAAAAGCTTTTATCATAAAAACAAAGCACGAGTATTCATCACCATGCTTGCTCAAGATTAGCAATTTCCTTATAAATGGTTAGACAATTAAATTGCCAATAAGTGACGTCACAGTTCGATATTGGTGTCGATTCCCTTGTTCACAAACTAGACTAAAATAAGAGAATGGACATCTCTTACTAACATACAGCGAAAGGAAAGGACGGTGACATTAAAGAACTAAGTTAGCGATGTCAAATTAGTTTTGCCTTGAACTTTTCCGTATTTTTAATCCATACGTTTTAAGATGTCAACTATAACTGTATGGATGTGTCAGATTGACTAAATTTTCTTGTTTTATTGGACAGAAAAATATGGAAATAGTCTAACTTTAGTTTAGTTTGTGACCAAGAGAATCGGCACCAATGACATACAAAATCTATGGAAGAATCGCGTTTTGACAGCTCATAAAAAGTACGTCAATTGTTTGGTGGTGTCAATTAGCCTATTATATTTGATTGTAATATCATTAAAAAAATTAAAATACTTAATTTTAATTATATCGTTGAGTTCAAAAAGTTCTCCGAACAACGATTTTCAATCAAACTGTCAAACTAAAACTGTAAAAAGAGCAAGATTTTGATCGATCGGCGCACACGCAGCGCGGTTATTTTCTGAATCTTACTTTGTTTTTTTGCGAAACAAGTTACGTATTTCTGACCAGTTTGTAAGTATTAGTAATCACTTTATTTCTCTGGTTAGATCAGGAACTAATAAAAATAAAATCCATAGGTACTTTTACTACTTCCTCAATGTGGTTATCATATACAAAAAGATTTTCTTTTCCGACTGGCAGTTCCAGAGATATTCGCGTTTAAACAAACACAGAAATTCTCTTCAGGTTTATTATGTTACTAGCTTTTGCCCGAGACATCTACCGCGAAAATTTCAGTTTTCGCGAACGCAGTCGAAGTCGAATAAACCTTATGTCCTTTGTTGGGGTTTAATCTTACCCTGTACCAAACTCCATCAAAATCAATGTAGTGGTTTAGTCGTGAAAGCGTAAGCAGACAGAGAGACTTACTTTCGCATTTATAATATTAGTATGGATAGTAAAAAAACAACGCGAAAACATCGTGAGGAATCCTGGACTTTACTGTCCCACTCAAACCATGTCAGAGGCCCTTTTTTTTTAGGTGATAAAAATCATCAAAAGACTTCTTCCGCCCTGCGTGGGGCGGAAGGGACTGTCAGACTTTTACTGACAAAAAAACCACCCTGTTCCTTCTGTTGCCCTTTACGTTCCGGGGCCACGGTATCCTGTTAAAACGTCCCGCAACTGATCTCTCCCCGGTTGTGCCAGATAACCATGTCAGAGGCCCTTGAGGCGGTTTAGAAACTCTGACACTAGGGTGTAGGGTCGTAAGACCTTACTGCCCACACGATAAAGAAGAGAAGACGTATGGATACTATAGATAGGTACTTACAAGAGTAGTTCACGCGACCATGACCAAGGTACAGTCATTTTAGACAATGAACACACATTGCATGAAACACTTGAGTCAATTGCGACTATGTATCTTAAGTGTCTGGCAATAATTAAGTGACATGTAAGTAATAAGATGTATTATTATCATCTCCATTGTAAGAAGTCAATTCGTAACGGTCTGAAGGTCGATTTTGTCAGTGGATACAGCTGGTTGAAGCAAAGAGATAGAACAAAAGACGAATTAATAGGCTAATTGACACCACCATTAGTTGACGTACCTACTTCTTATGACCTGTCAAAACGCGACTCTTTAATAGATCTTGTATGGTAATACCGGCCTGTGACGTCACTTATTTGACAACTCAATTGTCTAACTATTTAGGGTTAAAGCTACAAAAATCCAAATTTCGGTAAATTGAAAATTAATCGGGTTTTCAGGGCCAAAATAAAGCGTTTCTGTAGAGACGTTACCTATGTCTTGTATTATTAGTTAAAGATGTCAAACATTCGACTACACAAAATTACTACTACTATACAACTACTTCTACTACTATATAAATAAAATAAAAACTGACAAGTTACTATAATTTAAAAAATTAAAAAACACGACTGCGAAAATTGCACTTATTTGTACTTTGTTTACTCGTCAGTTTTTTTTACGACGTTTTTTATTTACAGTGTTTTATATTTTTTAAATCTACTTGTCAAATTCTAGACGATAAACATAGACACGACTAGATTCATTAAAAAAAATAATTGAGGCTGGTATTAATCTAGTTTTAAAGTGACACAGAGGATGTTTTTATTTTTAAATAGCCTATGTTACTCGGAACGATGCAAGGATTGTATCGATACTCCATACATCTAAATCGGTTCAGGCGTTTAAAAGTTATGGTGGAATAAAGAATCTCACATACATACATACATTAACCCTGAACACATAACACTCCTTTTTTTGGGGCAGTCGTGTAAAAATGAATCTCCATTTCGCTTGGGCACGTCATCACGCGTAAACGGCTGGGATCAATTTCACTTATTATTTTTTTGTTGTGTTTGTTATTGTAAGGAGAAAGTATCTATTTTTGAAAGAAAATTTAAGAAAAATAATAATAGTATCTTAGAACAACCAACACATTGCCTTCTGATCCCAAACTAGGCAGAGCCTGTACTATGGTAACCAGACAACCGATAAATATAATTACATATTTCTAAATACATACATATTATATATAAAATTACACCCAGACACGGAACAAATCATCCTGCTCAACACACAAACAATTGTCCTGGGTGGAAATCGAACCCACGACCTCCGTCCTAGCAGTCAGGGTCACTAACTACTAGACCAACAGGCCAGTCAGTAAAAAATATGGCCGTCCGAAGTTCGCTGGCTCAGCTAGTATTTTATAGGTAAAATAGGTCTATCTCAATACTCTGTGATAATATCGCACCTGTGTAGAGAACCCTCAACACGATAACACGAAGAAGTAAATTGTTACCATGCTCATATCGCTTTTAATTCGCTTGCCAACAATGTTGTTACCAACTGTTTTTACAATAACGAATGAACAAGAAAATCTTGCTTGAGCTTCAAGACAACATTGTTTGGGCAAAATGTTGCAAATCCTGTATTTATGAGACTAAGTGTTTTAAGTAGCTGGCAGGTAGGTAGTTGTTCCCAGTTATCGGGACCCTTAACGTTGATTTATTTGGTGTGAAAGTTCAATAGGTACTCGTACATTATTTTGAACCTTTAAGAAATCAAGACTTTTTTCTGATTATAAATAAAAAAATAAATATCTTGGGACAACTCACACATGGCTATCTGATCCCAAGCTAAGCAGAGCTAGTGTTATGGTAACCAGACAACTGATATACATACTTATATAATTTATAAATACATACATATTATAGATAAATCACACCCAGACACAGAACTAACAATCATGCTCATCATACAAAGTTTGTCCTGGGTGGGAATCGAACCCGCGACCTCCGGCTTAGCAGTCAGGGCCGCTAACGACTAGACCAATAGGCCCGTCTGATTAGCGTGGCACATTAATTTAGTTTTTAAATAGTGTGCCAGGGTAATCAAACAAAATTGATTTCTGAAAGGTGCAAAGTAAAGTATTTAATTCTGAAAAAATAAAGCATTATGTTTTCCACTATTTCAAAAGTTTCAAAATTTTGTTAATTGTCTTGGTGTGCGTAAACTGGGCAGTTAATTCATGATATCATGGTCATCATGAAGAATAAAGCTTTGTAATCTATATTAATACATATTTTATTAAATTGAGCAGTTTGTTTTATTGTTCAAACGCGTTAATCTCAGAAACTACTGGTCCGATTTTGAAAATTTATCTTCGTTCTAATACCAGTCTACTATTGACTAAATAACCTAAGACCTCTTCTCATACAGAGAAGTCACGAGCATTATTCTCCACTCTAGGCGGTACAGGTAAAATTTTTGTCAAAAAAAAATTACAGATTCCTAAGAAAATTCACGCGGAGTCGCAGGCAAAAGTAAGTTACGTAATAACATTTAGTTGAGGTGTTAAGAATATAAGCGTTGAAGGAAAACAATACAGAAAACCCACAAGATTATGACGAAACCCTGTGCGTTTCTCAGAAACTAACCATGTTTATTTACGCAACGGTTATGAAAGTACACACTCGCCGACATATCGTTGCTATAAAGGTCTCTGTCCATTACACCGTACCAATTTTTGTCGGATAAGCCTCATGGAATACTTCTACCTCGGGGAAGGCGGAAGGTTGGAGGCTGCTATGGCTTACATCTTTAATTTATATTTAACTTCAGTTTTATATTCACCTTCATTGTGTTCACATGTAGAATCAACAAGAATAATGTAACCAGGATTTTGTATAAACCTAATTTAAAAGAGTGCCGTGGAGTTTCTTGCTCGTTCTTCTCCATAGAGGCCTACCTCCGTTTTGGAACAAGCAACTAGCTTCAATTTTCGGACTAACTGACCGACTCCTTGACAATTCAAAAGTGCCTGTAATCGGTCTAATTGAAATAAATGTTTTTGACTTGACTTTGACTTTTGGTTGTGTCGGACTCCTGCCGTCTGAAACCCTACGGTCTTTCTCCAATTACCTTTGGCTGGGGATCGCTCAGAGCATTCTTCCGTACCCTGGCAAATATTGACTCGCCACTACCTCAAAGCATCTCATCAACCACCGGCCGCAATTGATCCAGAAAAGCGCGCTGGCAACACGCGTGCATTGTTCTCTGGCCTGTCTCTGGTCGAGCGACCGAATTTAAGTTTCCCATACAAACAGAGATTTAAAATTAACATAACAACATATCCCGCCTGTATTCCCCGAAGGGTTAGGCAGAGGTGTACCCATTAGTACACCCACATTTCGCCAGTTATGTTTTTAGTCCCATGTAATAGGGGGCGAGCCTATTGCCACCAACCGGGCATAAATCCGGACTCCGAGGCTGCTACTGAGTAATTCCTGATAGAAAAACCGACCTGGGAATCTAACCCAAGACCTCATGCACAGCAGTCGCGCTTGCGACCACTAGACCAACGAGGCAGATTTAAAATTATCTTAATATAAATTATCTTATAATAAATAAGACATTTCTAAAATGTTATCTACTAACTTTTCAGACCTATGTACCTATCCTGATTATGTGCACTTGTGCAGTAAGATTCATTAAAATCGGTTCATTCATTTCGAAAAAATAAGGACGTAAAAGTATGTATTTTATTTTTTTATGTTTAACCCCTTATAAGTTTGCCGTGTATGTACGTATTTCTGTCTGTGGCATCGTAGCTCACGAACGGATGAACCGATTTTGATTTTTTATTGTAAACGGCTAGTGTTAGAGATTAACAGCACAGCACTTCATGTACCCACACAAACCCGATAAAGCATAATACCTCACTATTGTACCTATTGATCCGTTTATACGTACCTACAAATTCCCCGGCTGTCTGTGCCGACTTGTAAACACGTATAACTGATAACCTCCCGGCTCCGTAGTGAATGGGCCCACAATCTGCGCAAGAGCATATGACCCTAAACCGGACCGTTCGGTGAATGCTTACTAGATAAAGTTATTTAGGTATGTTGGTTTTGTTGTGATGTTATTTGCATGGTGTTTCAATTATCTACGTCATGTTAAAAGTGATTTACAATGGTGCCGATTCCCTTGGCCATAAACTAAACTAAAATTAGACTATTTCCATCTTTTTCTGACCAATAAAACAAGAAAGAGACTAATGTAAATAAGAGCTGTCAAATTTAGTCAATCTGACACATCCATACAGTTACAGTTGACATCTTAAAATGTGTGGAATAAAAAATACGGAGAAGTTCAAGGCAAAACTAATTTGACATTTATAACTTAGTTCTTTAATGGTGCCGATTCCCTTGTTCACAAACTAGACTAAATTTAGCGAATTGACATCTCTTACTAACATACAGCGAAAGGAAAGGACGGTGACATTAAAGAACTAAGTTAGCGATGTCAAATTAGTTTTGCCTTGAACTTCTCCGTATTTTTAATCCATACGTTTTAAGATGTCAACTATAACTGTATGGATGTGTCAGATTGACTTAATTTGACAGCTCTTATTAACATTAGTCTTTTTTTTATTCTATTGGACAGAAAAAGATGGAAATTGTCGTATTTTAGTTTAGTTTGTGACTAAGGGAATCGGCACCAATGTCACGAAATGTCACCGTCCTTTCCTTTCGCTGTATGTTAGCAAGAGATGTCAATTCTCTAAATTTAGTCTAGTTTGTAAACAAGGGAATCGGCACCAGTATCAATTCAGTTTATCTACAATTTCTTCAAAGCTAGAGTGAAAGGGCTTCTTCTGGGTAAGCTCACTCCATCGTGGACGTAGTCTCTGTTGCTTATGACCTAGAGTAGAGTACAGAGGTTTATCTACACTTCTACTTACATGAATATCATAAAGAGGAAGGATTTTTTTTTTGTGTGTGTATATTTGTAATAAATAAACTTAAAAACTACTGTGGGGATTTAAAAAAAAACTTAACCATTAGAAAGTGAAAACTGAGTAACATAGGTTATATTATATTTTTTTAACTTTGACCTTCAATATTGTAACCAGAATCTGGGAGGGAATCGAACCCACGACCCCCGGCTTAGCAGTCAGGGCCGCTAACCACTAGACCAACAAGCCCGTCGATAATCGGTATGCATGTGATAAACACCAAAATAAAATTATTTGGCCAAAAATTCATACCACTTTTTAGTTAACTCTGATATTCTTTCAAGCTACAAAAGTTTCATTTTAAAATCAGGTTAGTATTTAATAATTGTAATAAATTATCTGCAAGCGTACTTACAAAAAAAACCTAACAAAATAAAAAATAAAAAACTAAAATTGTATGGCATCGAAAAATTAGTTTATGTTGGTAATTAAGCTTGTAAATAATGTATGTACTTATTAAAATATAAATCCATGAATGTAGAAGGTCAGTATTTTAGGCTGCATGCGATCATATTATTTATAGTCAGGCCAAACATGACAATAACTACAAAACCCCTGGACAGAATTCAATAGACTTTTGCCAGAATCGTAAGACACATAAGCATTTCCATTTCCCGCAAGTCTCATTAGTGGAAGATTTTGGACCAAGTTCCATAAATTTTTGTTCATTGTCTTTTAAACCGTGGCAACACGTGGCCGTGTCAGTTAGCAAGCAATACATTACAAAAACTTAAATAAGAATCCTTAACAACTACGCGGACAAATTCGCATGCTAAATCTTCTTCTTCTTATCGTGTGGGTATTAAGGCCTTGCGACCCTACACACCCTAGTGTCAGAGTTTTTAAACCGCCTCAAGGGCCTCTGACATGGTTTGAGTGGAACAGTAAGTCCAGGTTTCCTCACGATGTTTTCCTTCACCGATGCCAGTGATGTCCAAGATAAACTTTAGAAAGTACATATGAATTGAAAAATTCACATTGGATTCAAATCCGGGCAAGTGATTTGAATCCACAACCTCATGCATGAGAGGCGGGCGCTTTAACCACTGAGCCATCACGACACAGGCTAAATATAATATAGCCTTACCTAGATACCTGTATTAACACCCCTGACAGCTACTGGCAGTGGTCAGTGGTCATCTAGTGGTAAAGCCAGCGATAATGAGACGTTACTGACAACAAGTAATGGTGCGGTCGATCGCACCTCGCGGCGCCATTACCGGTCGCAGACATAAAATATTATCGACACTAACTTTTGTCGGCTACTTCGTTTACTAACAAACTTCAACTTGAAAGGTATCGCTTCTCTAACGGGGTATATTATGGTGTAAAAAGACAAACCACATAGTATGGAAATTGTCCATCAAAATGAACAGATTAGATTAGAATAAGAAGATTAGATTTTGATTATTGCCTCATGTATAATTTTTTGCACCTACTTTGTTATCTCTTCACCACCTTTGGTTGACTGGTAGAGAATGCCTAAGGCATTAAGTCCGCCTTTGTACTTTTTTGTTGCATAAAGTTTAAATAAATAAATAAATAAAAAAGTTATAGCAAAAATAATAATCATATTTATTTATTTGCTTATCATTATGTGTATAATAGATGTTACATAAGGCTTAAAGCTAAGCTACGGTATGGACACTGTTATGGCACATAGGCATTGGGTATTAAGGTCGAACCTACTCGGTAGCCCGCGAAATTAAATTTTTCTTACGTTTTTTGCAATTTGCAAGTCAGAATTAGGTTTAATGAAGATTAAAGTATGATTCGCGGGCGTAAAAAGTATGTATTTTCAGAGTTATAACCATTTAATTCAGCAATAAAACTCCATAGGGCCAGGTAACCCGAAAGAATGACTATTTCAGGAAATCTTGACATTTTAGGATTATACCGACTTACGGAGTTATTATACTGATTTGTATTTACTGTAACTAAAATTAAAAACTAAAAATTAAAATATAATGGTGCCGATTCTCTTGTTCACAAGCTAGACTAAATTTAGAGAATTGACATCTCTTACTAACATACAGCGAAAAGAAAGGACGGTGACATTCCGTGACATTAAAGAACTAAGTTAGCGATGTCAAATTAGTTTTGCCTAGTACTTTCCCGTATTTTTAATCCATACGTTTTAAGATGTCAACTATAATTGTATGGATGTGTCAGATTGACTAAATTTGACAGCTCTTATTTACATTAGTCTCTTTCTTGTTTTATTGGACAGAAAAAGATGGAAATAGTCTAATTTTAGTTTAGTTTGTGACCAAGAGAATCGGCACCAATATCACTTTTTATAAATTAATGTGTGTGAACTTCAACATCACCTTCATTATAGTTATTAAACTCACTTAAATTATATTTTCATTATACCTAATTTCTTCCTAATTACTTTGACTGCCTCGTTGGTCTAGTGGTCGCAAAGCGCGACTGCTGTGCATGAAGTCTTGGGTTCGATTCCCAGGTCAGGCAAAGTGTTATTGAGTTTTCCATCAGGAATTTCTCAGTAGCAGCCTCGGAGTCTGGATTTGTGCCCGGTTGATGGCAATAGGCTCGCCCCCTATTATATGGGACTTAATAAAATTATATCGGATATGTATTTATTTCGGATTATCCGTTAGTTTCGGTTACGGATATTAGATTGAAGTAAAATATAAACACAAACAGTATGTAGTCATTTGGTTTTATTTATAGGTACCTATTATCTAGTCTAGGTATTCATTTAGTATTATAATCAGTCACGTAAGTAAGTAATTATTTAGAGCAAGTTTCACGTAGATCGCTAGCGGTGAAACAAAACCTATCGAAACATGTTGTTTTATTTAGACTCCGCCCTTATTCGAAACTATCCGAAACTTGCGAAACGGATAATATTTTTATTTCGGATATCCGATAGTTTCGGTTACGGTTATAAAGCTCTATAACATCCCTGATGGAGATGCGTTAAACAATCCTACGATCTTGGTCATTGCACTGTCTCAACATGCCGAATAAAACGTGAACGACCAGGCTATAACAGTCTGATGCGACTGCTGAGTGCCATTACCGGATTCCTAACATTACTGAGCTACCACAAACATGTGCAAACGCGCTGTTAATGCGTGGTTTTTTTTAAGTTACGTCTTTGGTTACTGCTCCGCTCCCGTGGGACATGGCGTGATGATATAAAACCTATTATACTATTCCTTATGAATCTGGCTACCATAAACAGACAGTTTTTTTCCAATACGCCTGGTAGTTTTTGGGTAAGCGCGTTTAAACAAACTAACAAACAACAAGTCTCTTCGGCTTTATTATAATAAGTATAGATATACATAAATATGCGAAAACTTTAGCTTTTACAACAGTAATTGGTAGAAATGGTAAAAGTTTATCCTAAGTCTGGTATTAAAAGATAATAAGTACCTACTTAATTATTAATTTATACGGAATGATATTTATGGTAATATTAAATGAATACGGGTGTAGTCCTTCATTATCCAATAATTTCAAGACACAACTTTAATAACTGTAAAATTGATTTTTTGTTGTTTGTAAATCAATAAATAGTCTGCAATTAAGTTAGTCAATAAGCGACCACCTATTGCTATACAAAATCTATATAAATCACTTTTTCAGTAGCAACCTCGGTGTCTGGATTTGTGCCCGGTTGATGGCTTGCCCCCTGTTACATGGGACTAAAAACATAACTGGCGAAATGTGGGTGTACTAATGTGTATCTCTGCCTAACCATTTACATTTGCCTAACCACAATTACAGGCGTGATGTTGTTATGTAATTAACTCTATAAGCTCCTCCAATTTATGAATTGTATATTCCAGTGTAGTGACAAAGATTGAAAAGTATATGCTTAGATGGTTCGGTCATGTTTAGAAGATGAGTGAAAGATAATTAACAAAAGGTGAGTGATCAATATGGCAGAGGTGAGTGGCAACGCAGGAAGGGGTCGCCCTAAGAAGACATACACTGACCTTATTGGTGAGGTTCTTCAGAAAGGTCAGGTGCGCAGTACTCCTAACCTCGTGCTTGTATGACGAGATGTATGAACGTAGATGAGGCGAATGGAGCATTCATGTAAGGATCGTAGCAGGTGGCGTTCGGTGGTTTCTACCTACCCCCACGGGAAAACGGCGTGTATGCATGTATGTATATAATTTTAGTATTGTTTATAATAAATAAATAAATAATTTATTGACAAATCATTCAATCCAATATGTTAGTAATATATACACATCTTAAACACTAGTTTTAGTATATAATATTTGGTACATAAAATTTTGGTATTAATAATGTCAAAATAATTAATAATAATAATGTCAAAATCATTAGAAAATGTCAAAATCACCATTAACTATGTCAAAATCATTAATAATAATACGATATTCAGGAAATACAAGGAAATAAATAAAGGGCAATTATGATCAACTATGCAAGAATTCAAAGAAACACTATTTATTTCAAGGCACGATTATAAGTTTACAAGTTTTGTGTTTAAGTTAAACATTATGTATGTATTTTTGACGGGCCTGTTGGTCTAGTGGTTAGTGGCCCTGACTGCTAAGCCGGAGGTCGTGGGTTCGATTCCCACCCAGGACAAACTTTGTGTGATGAGCATGATTGTTGGTTCTGTGACTGGGTGTGATTTATCTATAATATGTATGTATTTATAAATTACTAGCTTTTGCCCGCGACTTCGTCCGCGTAAAACGTATCGCGGACACATACGAAGTCGCGAAAAAAAATACCCAGTAAAATACCAAGTGGCGCCATCTATGATCATAAGAACGTTATTGTGATTTCCCTCGGAAACAGTACATTTTTTCGGGATTAAAGGTACCCTATGTTCGTTCCTGTACACCTGGCAACGTATAAACGTAAATTTCAGGATGATCGGGTCAGTAGCTTAAGCGTAAAATGGTAACAAACAAACAAACAAACTTACTTTCGCATTTATAATATTAGTTAGGATATAAGTATGTATATCAGTTGTCTGGTTACCATAACACAAGCTCTGCTTAGCTTGGGATCAGATAGCCGTGTGTGAGAGTTGTCCCATTATATTATTTATTTATTTATTTATAATATAGATAGATCTACCAACATTGAACTTATGTAGTCTCATTTGGTTTCTAAAACGTAACCTAAGATTACATATCCAGTTTCTAATGAGGACACATCAAGTCATGAAGATCAGTCATCGAGAAATGCGACGCAAAACTAACTCGAGAAAAACTAGATTGTACGCCATTTTGCAACCAGTTCGTCTTGTTATAATTATGCTCGCATAAGCATTGCATTTTTAAAATCTTGATTTCTGTTATATCCTTCATATATAAATAACTTCACGCCAGTAATCCCCGAAGGGTTAGGCAGAGGTGTACTCAATAGTACGCCCACATTCCGTCAGTTATGTTTAAGTCCCATGTAACAGGGGGCGAGCGTACTGCCATCAACCGGGCATAAATTCAGACTCCGAGACTACAATCGCTTACGCCGAAGCGTTATCGATCGTAGAAAGAGATTAGATACGAAGCGTTTGTAATTTGGCTAGGCCTGCTGGTTACTATAACACAAGCTCTGCTTAGCTTGGGATCAGATAGCCGTGTGTGAGTTGTCCCAAGATATTTATTTATTTATTTATCTCCATTTCATATTTATAAAATTGTGTCCACAAATTTGTACTGCAGTAAAAGTATTGCTCGTTTAGGATCCCCTTTGCGGCAAGCTCAGTACCTTATCATCTCGCTGTAAATCAATTGAGAAGCAGGTTACCAGGTGTTAAATGATAAGATAAACAACCGCATTTTGCTGCATTGTTTAAAGTTGTTGTTAGTTTACTGACCTTATTACTAAGGTATGCGTACACCAGTTAGGAGTCTAGTTTGTTAGATTAGCCTAAACCTTGCAGTTACTTTCATCTTATATAAATAAACTAACTTCGAACGCGACTTCGTCCGCGTCAATGTTGATTTCTCCATCAGTAATTTTTTGATCAGTTGTTTTTTTTCGGCCCACGGTTCATCCTCTTAGGGGTGAATTTTGGAAATTGATTTTTATACGGAGGTCTACTAAATATTGTCAGGGTTGCGGGACGTCTTAACAGGATACCGTGGCCCCGGAACGTAAAGGGCAACAGAAGGAACAGGGTGGTTTTTTAGTCAGTAAAAGTCTGACAGTCCCTTCCGCCCTGGGCGGGGCGGAAGGAGTCATTTGATGATTTTTACCGCCTAAAAAAATAAAAAATAAAAAAGGTCGACTAAATAATATATAAACTACCTCCCTGTCAAATTTAATCTTTATATGTCCAGCGGCTTTCGATATTTCATGATGAGTAAGTGAAAAGAAAACAGTGTCTGTTGGTATGTCAATTTAACAGCTTTTAAATAAATGTAGTATGTACCATTCATATGCATGCATTTTAACATAATAACAGAAAACAAGCTACGATAATTTAAAAAAATTAAAAAACACGACTGCAAAAATTGCACATATTTTGTACTTTGTTTACTCGTCAGTTTTTTTACGACGTTTTTTATTTACAGTGTTATATTTTTTTATTTAAATCTACTTGTCTATCTACTCTACTAATCTAATCTAATCTAATCTACTTGTCAAATTCTAGACGATAAACATAGGTACGACCAGATTCATTAAAAAATAATAATTGAGGCTGGTATTAATTTACGTTTTAAAGTGACCACACAAGATTTTTACGGTACCATTTATTTTGACAAAACTTTATTCTGTAAGAAATCCATTGCAACATTGCCCTTGACTACTTGATGTTCTGCTTGCCCTTTAAAAGCGAGATGATAAAGCCAGCATTCCAACTATTCCAAGTGATATTACCGCGTTCCTCGAAAACGAGCCAGGTGCAACGGAAGTATACGATACGAGGTAATCACGGTGAAATTAGTTACACGTCCAACAATCAATTTACAAACTTAACACGTAAGTTTTAGGGTTCAAATTGAATGTTATGTTTTGAGTGATTTTAACGAGGAGCTTTACGCTAGCGAATTTGACGCGGGCGCTACTTGCCAAGCTTTTGATGCCAAATTACGTGTTATTTTAGATGCAGTTTTAGTAAACGTTCACAATGTTACGCGTCATAATATTATTGCAATTAAATTGAATTTTTGTATTCGACCAGCTCCCGTTTGAGCACCTATGCATAGAGCACCAATCTTTACCTTGAATACCTTTGGTTTGGTGCTCAATGCATAGAGGTGCTCAAAAGGGAATACTTATCGGCGACTTCGTTCACGTAAATGACGATTATCGCAGAAACAGATGAAGTAGCGGAATTAAAAGTAGCCTATGTCCTTTCTTAGGGTTCAAACTAACCCCGTATCCAAAATTCATGAAAATCCGTTCAGTGGTTTAGTCGTGAAAGCGTAATAGACAAACAGTCGCTTTCGCATTTATAATATAAAGTATGGATAAGTTTGGGCAGGGCTGTCACCATCTTAATTGCCAACCCTGATCTAAATATTTATATTTTTGCAAAAAAAAACAACGTTTATCCCTAATTATTTTTCTAAAATAAAAGTACCCTAAGTTACTCTATTTAACATCAGCTATCAAAAAAATCGCGGGTATGCCGTCAAAATCGGTTCAGCAGTTTCGGAGATAAGCCGAAACAAACAGAGCCTAGAGACCAGTACGCAGAAGATTTTTACAGTACAGACTGCTTGGTACTGGTTTGCTTATTGCCATTACAATACCGAAGTGACACACTCAGTCACAATTGATATTGTTTGCGAGCGCTCCCGTTGCATAAGTTAAGCTTTTGTGACGGAATTCCTTCGTCACCTACTGTTTTACCATTTACAAGCTTTTATTTAGCTTGCACTGTTCGTATGTATGTATGTATGTAAGCAGGTTGTCCTTTCAAAATGTACAAACTATTTTTCGACCATTTGTTGGTGTCCGATTGAGCTGAAATTTTGCACACCTATCCTTTAGTTCTGATGACAATACAATGTCCAATACTCAATATTGTACTTATCTAATAATTACTTACTAAAGCTTTTTTTTACTAATTTATTTACCTTTAAATCATAAACCATACCTACCAGTAACAAGGAGGAGCTAGTGGCTAAGTAGGTAATAACAGCCGCACGAGTCGATCTATCAGGTTAAGCTACGTTTGAAGAGGTTGGTTTGTAGATAGGTGACCATGTTTACACAGCGAGACTCCTCCGTGCCTCGGAAAGCACGTTAAGCCGTTGATCCCGGCTTTCATAAGTGGATCTTTGACAGTCGTTACGAGTCGTCAGAAGCTTGAATGTCTGACCAAGGGGTATTGTATTACCCAGTTACTGGGTTATGAAGGTCAGATAGGTAATCAGTGTTGATGGATCAGTCAGTCAGTAACGGTTGCCTTTTTAATATATACTAGCTTCTGCTCGCCGACTCGTCGACTGCTGTGCATGAGGTCTTGGGTTCGATTCCCAGGTCGTGCAAAGTGTTATTGGGTTTTTCCATCAGGAATTTCTCAGTAGCAGCCTCGGAGTCTGGATTTGTGCCCGGTTGATGGCAATAGGCTCGCCCCCTATTACATGGGACTTAATACATAACTGGCGAAATGTGGGTGTACACCTCTGCCTAACCCTTCGGGGATTACAGGCGTGATGTTATGTATGTATGTAGCTTCTGCTCGCGACTTCGTCCGCGTCAAAGTTGGTTTCTCCATATAAACTTTAGATCCCTGTTTAAGGGGTAGAATTTTGAAAAATCCTTTCTTATCGAATGCCTTCGTCATACACAGAACATACCCTCCATGTTTCGGGTCTCTACGAACAGCGGTTTAGGCTGTACGTTTAACCTTCAGTTAGTCAGTTATTCAGGACAAAGCTTTTTATAAGAACCTACTTATAAAAAGCTTTGTCCTGAATAACTAACTGACGGATAACTATCTATTTTCTATATACTTATATACCTATCTACACTAATATTATAAAGAGAAAAAAAAAGTATTTTTGTTTGTTTGTAATGGATTAACATAAAAACTACTGGACCGATTTTAAAAATTCTTTCACTATTAGAAAGCTACATTATCTGCGAGTAACATAGGCTATATTTTATTTCATGGATATTTAGAAGATTATGTATTTATAGACTATCACGGACACACGGAAATGCTCATAAACAAACCTGAAACTTCTCTAAACTCTTCTTACAAATAAACAAACTATAAAGCATACTCCTCTACACGTCGAGAACATTCGATCAATACTTTTTACTTTGAAGTTAATCGATTGAGTCGGCGGAGTACAGTGAAAAGAAACAGATGGTTTCTATAAATACTGTTGCTATTCTGGGTAGCGGGTTCAAGCCCGCGCGATGCATTCTTGGGCTGTGACTACATGATTTTGTACTTAAGTTATAAGCTGCCTGTTAGGTAGTTGTAACGTCGGGTGTAAAGACAACATCACATAGCTGTTATCTACACATGCTGGTGCCAATTCCCTTGTTCACAACCTATACTAAAATTGGAGAATTGGTATCTCTTTCTAACATACAGCAAAAGAAAAGGAGGGTGACATTTTAAAACTAAGTTAGAGATGTCAAATTAGTTTTGCCACTTTCCGTGTTTTATAATCAATGTGTTCTGAAATGACTACTTTATTTGCATGAAAGTTTCAGAATTACTAAAATTGAAAAGTTTTATTTATTTAGATAAATAAAAATATAGTTAATAGTCTAAATCATAAAATAAAATAATCTTTATTTAAATATTTGAATTTTTTGTAAAGGATGACAAAAAATATACGAGTAGGTAATAATTATGTTTAGCCATATTTTTATACCATTTAAAAGACATAAAAAGGACACAAAAATACATACCTACACACTCGCTATTTTATTTTAACAATCGAGTCCGACTCATGGTTGGCCAGATTTTCGCGCATGCGCAAGTTATTTGCCGGTACAAATATTCCTAACACAGGGACTAATCTTCGAGCTAGTCTTACAATCATATCAATTCATTTAATTTGCTTTTACGACCGTATTCAAATGTCAGATATTTAGCTGTCGCGTCGCTCGTATACACAGGAATATCCGGCCAGATCGTAAATTGCCAACTGCACAATTTATTTAACCACTCAGAAAGTAGGTCACTGAATGTGAAAACTATGTGACTGCGCAAATTGACAAGAGAATTTATGGCTGTATTGCATATATCGCCTTTTATAGGTTTATCGTGCAAAATATATGCATTTATACGAAAAACATGACTGTTGATATGTTCATGTTTGTTAAAACAAATTAATGTTTGGATCAACGATAGATTTATCGCTTAATGTGTTATTGCTCAATTTGTGACTCAATTATAGGGACTCATAGCAAATTAGTGTTTGTAAGTAAGCGGTGTAGCTGTTAGCTATCTTAATCGATGAAACGAAATAGGACTTTCGACTTTAAAATCGAACAATAGAAAGTCGACGCTTGGTTGGTTACCTTAATAACACAACACCACCGACACGCCAGGCGGAATCTTGTAAATTTTTCTTAGATGCCGAAGTAACACCTGTGTGTCTAGAATATTTCGACAATATTTCAAAAATTAGGCTATACATACAAAAAGTTATTGTAGAATGTAAACACACCTAGCGTGTCCAGTTATTTTGCCTTCCAGTACCCGTAGCCATGACTTGCGTGTCCAGCACGATTTATTCGCGGACATAGTAACAATTGGCGTGTAAAAATGTTAATAGTATCTTCACATAACATAACACCACGCCTGTAATCCCCGAAGGGTTAGGCAGAGGTGTATCCATTAGTACACCTACATTTCGCCATGTCTAAGTGCCATGTAATAGGGGCGTGCCTATTGCCATCAACCGGGCACTAATCCGGACTTCGAGACTGCTACTAACAAATTCCTGATGGGAAAACCCAATAACACTTTGTGCGACCCGGGAATGGAACCCGAGGACCTCATGCTCAGCAGTCGCGCTTTGTGACCACTAGACCAATGCAGCAGTAATAGTATCTAACAATCTAAAGTAACATCGTCTCATCCCTTCTTCCTTTATTTACAGGAATTGGCTGAAGTAGAATACCCAATGGACGGCATTGAGGACTGGGACTCGGAAGATATGGCTGACTCCAGTTCCACGTCCAAGCCTCAGATCCTGGGGGTGACGCCCTCGGCCATCACCAGGACTGGTCCGGTGAAGACTGTGGTTGTATCTGCTGTAGAGGCCATTGCTGCTACTAATGCAAGACCCAGGATCTTGGATGACCGTGAGTTCTTTTTTACAGATCTTGTTTTTTTTTAAAAAAAAAACTTTGCCTTATCAATATAAAAAAATACAAAAAAAAAATGGAAAATTTGGATATTTTTGGGACTTAAACATAACTGGCGAAATGTGGTTGTACTAATGGGTACACCTCTGCCTAACCCTTCGGGGATTACAAGCGTGATGTTATGTTTATATGCCTGTATATGACAAATTTCCCCTGTATCGTTGGTAAGAAATACCTTTACAGTCACAGATAATTATGCAATATGAAGTAAAACCGCCTTTTTCCCATGGCGGTAGGCTGAAATCACAGAACGCCACCTGCTACGATCCTTACATACTCCTTATTACCTCCTTTTGCCTTTTATGTATGTATGTGTATGAAGAAAAACCGGTTCCAATTCCAGCTACGACTCCAGTGGAGCGCACAGCTCTTCGCAGGGCAGCCATGAGCAGCATGAGCGACCTACTGAAGAACGGCAAATGTGTGGATCCTCAGCCACGCTGGCTCATTGTGCGCCAGCTAGCCCCCGCCGCTGACACCAGGTAGGTCCAAAAACTATCTCTCTATCTTTGCCCTGTTAACATTTAACCACTATTTCACTTGTCATGTATGGTAAGCGGAGATGCTTCACGTGCTGTGGATTTCAGTGCTTACTTGCCCAGAAGTAGCCTACTAAGGATTTGAATGTGTTCTCAAGCACGCCAAGTATGTGCGGGATAAGTATTTGCAATTGTTTATTTTTGTTTGTTTGAAAGCGTTAATCTCCAGATCTACTGGTCTGATTCCGAGAATTCTATCGCTAATAAGAAGCTACCTTCCCTGAGTGATATTATACAAAGTAGCAGTCCGTAAGAAAGTTCATGGGACGTAATTCGTGCAAAAGCTAGTCATAATACTCTTATAGGAGTGGTAAATGAACTGTGTGAAGAATGTTATGAAAGAAAAGGAAGTCAGATACATGCATGACGGTTGATAGGAAAGGAAGAAAACTTATTGTACTGACCTAAAACCAGCCCTTGAAATTCCATGGATTGATTGCACTCCGAAATCAATCACAAATTGATTTAAGGACTGACCAAAACATCTTCAACTCATAACGGCCAAAACGCGTCGTAATATCCTGCCAAAAATTCCAAATTGTACACCATGGGTCTCAACATGTCCTCTTCCTATTTACAGATACTTGCCGCCATGCGTTCAGCTGCATCGCTGCGCTCCTGATTCCGGCTGTTGTGTCAACGAAAGCGAAGTCTGCGCCCCAATAGAAGGCAAGACAGTAGTCCTACCTTTCTACGTAAGTGTTTTGGGTAATATCTCTTACAGCCCGTTGATGGCTACAGTGAAACTACTAACAAAAGTGTTTGGACCTACAAACACTTTTGTTACACAAGGATGTGTGTGGAGAGACAGGGGTTTTGTATAAAATCTAAACATTAATTTAGCGGAACCTTTGAGATCATATCCACCCTTTTGAATGGCTGAATTTCTGCAACGAATTTAGCGAAATAATTTTTTTCCCTTAGAATTAAGTTTCAGTCATTTCGGGTAACTATAAAACAGATAGTTGTTTTTATTCATAAAAGACCGTATTCTTTTGGACGTCGGGAACAAGGCCATGCTGATATTATATTGATTTAAAAGTTACTAAAAATCTAATTTTATTCTTAATTGAATATAACAGTACATAAACAGTACGTGTCAGTATAGTATTTGTTTCTTTACAGCTCCATAAAGCGCTTGGACCAATGAACGTAGTGAGAATGCAGTTCTTCAACCACACCCGATGCGCGTGCGTCTCCCGGGCGACTCTACAGATGACCATCACCGCTACAGCAGGAAAACCAAGTTACAGTGACAGCCAAGAGGAGCTAGAGAGACCCTCGCGAAGAGCTCTGGTGGAAAGCCAAAACGACTGGAGGGCACCTACCGAAGAACCTAATTTGGAGAAGGATGAAGAACCAACTGCCTCTTCTCAGTTACGCAGGTATTTATTTTATGGCTTTTCAAAGGAATCAATAGGACATTGATATTGTTCTCTTGCTGGAAATTGTTTAGCGATTACAAGTAGAAGAAGATTGTGAATCTTTTTAACCTTATCTCAATTTATTTTATTCTCCATACTGAATTCTTTTGAAGTAGACTAACGAAGCAGTCAATCATTTCAGTCCTAATAATCCTCTTTAAATTTATTACAGATGCACCTGCCCAGCTTTATTCCTGGCAAGCATGACTGACAACGAGCCTTGTTCGTGCGTCTGCGACTGGCCTGACGCAGGTCGCCGCCGCGACTGTCAGTACCTCGCAAAGGGTAGAGAGCATTTTGGTCTTCGAGACAGATTCTGCGTAGCTAGAGGAGACTGCACCCCACCTTCCTGCGAGTACGGAGCGTATGACAGAACTGTCGGCAAGTGTCCTGTCCGGAGATACAGGAGGATGAGGTTCCACTCTCGGGGCAGATACCAGGAAAAGACGATGGTGGTGTGAGGGAATGAAGCAATTCGGTTGTAGGTTTTCTATGGTAATATGCAAGCAGTAGTTAGGGGACTTTAGCGGTAGACTCTTGGATCTGATTACCGTTTATAGTTTGACAGAAACCGCAGTGAGACGGGGGGAGTATCGGCCGCTCCATTCAGTCAGTTTGCCGCCAACGCTCTTTTCCCTCGGCCCCACCTCGCCGCGAAACAGCGAAAACAGCAGTTCCAGTCAAACTATACCAGCTATTGTTATAGCCTAAGATTTTGAATAGAGAAGAATTAAAGAATTTCTGACATCAACTTTCAGGATAGTGTAATCTGAACAGTAGTCGTACTCGTATCCAACAGCAGTCCTTCAACAATTTTTGGAGGAATAGACTTTCTTGTCTAAAAAATTTTGGAAATTTGAGAAAGTTCTCAATCATAAGGGTGAAAGTGACATCGGTATGAAAACTTTTGGACTGGATTTAGTTCACGATTCTAGACTCCCAAGCAATGACAGTTTTCGTTTCATTATTTAAAAAAAAAACCCTTGAGGCGGTTTAGAAACTCTGAAACTAACTGCCCACACAACAAAGAAGAGAAAATAAAATCAGCTGATCCATACTAAAGTACAACCTCGTGTATGTTCTACTTTTTTTATTTCAAAATGTTTTAACATGAATTCGCGGTAAAAGTGACTAGAATCAATTAATAAAACTTTTCGTTACGATGTCCCTTTGAACCTGTATAGTTATACTATATCGGTAGGTATACGTATTATGAGTAAGTTGCAGCACTGCACGATTGGCTCAAGGCATAGAAAATTGTATAAAATAAAACGCTAACCGCCTTATTAAAAAACAAAGTCTTTCCTTAAACAAGGTTAAACCTTCGAGACAGTTTTTGAATTTCGAACTTTATTTCGATAAAGATAAAGTTTGTAAAACAAAAATTGTCTCAATGGTTTAAACCTGACTTAAATAAATAATAAAATAAAATCATTGTATTTCAGGCATAGCACGTTTTTACGTACACTTCACCCATAGTAATTTCAGCAAATACCTTGTTTTATAATAAGGTCGTTAGTGTTGACTGCAACAGAATTTTCAGGTAACGCGAAGCCAACTGTTGACAGATACCTACATATTTAAAATTCAATTATATGAGTAGATAGGTACCACTTACTTAAATATTGATGTGCGCAGAATATGACCTTGTACACTTCCGCCATTTTCTCATTTAAATGTATATTGAAGCATATTTGTCGGGTCCCCTATTTGTGCAAGTGAAGTAACAAATGAGACTGCTTATTGCATATATTAATTGTGTACTATGTATTTAAATAATATCGACTTAATAATGTTATGTACATTATTTATGTGAAAATACCTTGGATATTTTCACTTGGGCTAACATATCGAACTTGTACTCAGAACAATACAAACTTGTATCTAGAACAGTGGTTGTTATCCTAGCATGGCCGCACACGGGCTACAGACCACAGCCACAAAACGCCGCCACCGATGTATTTCCTGCAGTTTTCATGCATTTTATATGGACTCGCTGCACACTGTTGACATCGGTGGTCGCCACACCGCCGCTTCTAGCGGTGGCAGCGTTTGTTGTTGTCGCATGTGGCCAGTATGCTGCCACGCCTAGTGTTAATGGTCCATTTAGCATTTTTTTTTCTCGCTTTCGACCTTGTTTTTCGGTAATGTTAATTATTAAGGTTGTTCTATAAATTGACAACGTATAGAATAGGCTAGTTGACACCATCATCGATTGACGTACTTTTTATGAGCTGTCAAAACGCCATTTTGTATAGCAATACCGGCCTGTGACGTCAACTATTTGGCAACTCAATTGTCTTAACTATTTTTTGATTTTAAAGCCACAAAAAAGTTGTCTTTTTTTTACGAAGTTGTCTTGGAATGATTTGTTAATGGTGTCAAACTGCCGATTATTTGAAAACAAGAGTATTTTATTTCGACGATAATTATATTATGTTGATGTTGTGGACCATTTGTGGTGCTTTTATGGACCACACGTGGTCCGCGGAGCCTGGTTAAGAACCATTAATCTAGAAAACAAGACCCAAGCCACGATTTTTTTTTAAAGATAAGGTTGTAATATCTTGTTCCTTTTGCAGTGAAAATTGAATATTAGCCCCTTTTTTAGAGTTGCCACTTTCGATTTATTCATGACGTGGTATCTATACTTACATGCCTTTTTAATATCAGTTTTTTTAACATGCTGATAGCTCTCGTGCCATACCTATGTTAGGTATCTGGTTATTAGTGACGAACATTTATTTAAATGATTATAATCATGATAAAAACTTTCCCAAGAAGGAGAATTTTTTTCCCTTATCAAACCTCATCATCATCATCTGCCTAGCCTTTTCCCAACTATGTTGCGATCACTTTTCGTCGTAACTAGATGTAGTTGAATACCAGTATTTTACATGGAGCGACTGCCTATCTGACCTACTACTGGGTAACTGGGTAATACGATTCCCCTTGGTAAGACTGTTTGACCTTAATCACCTTAAAAGAATATTGAGTAACAAAAAAACACACAATCACCTGTAACATAATTTAGTTAGGTATCCTTATTTACGAACAAAAGTATTTAACTTATGAAATTAACCGTAAAGAACGCGCGCGTGCGCACGCCTTTCGTGTTTATGCGCTTTGCAAGTTAAAAAATAAACATTTATTTGGGAAAGTTGTTTGTTATCATGAATACAGAATGTAAAATCTATGTTTAATTATTGGTCACTAACCAGCCACCCTATATAATATAATTATACTATATCAGTCAGTTTACGATAATGTGCTTTGAAAATGATGTGTAAGGTACATTTTGATACAACAGCCTACACGTTAAGATTAAGAAAAGTTCTTCTCTGTAGAGCACTTTCTGTTATTTTTATTACAGCAACTTTATAAGAAATTAGTAATCTATTGCTCCATATGTTCGAAAAATTCGTCTGCTCGACAATGTAGATAGCGCAATGTATATTAATTAAATGTCAAAATAAAAGATTTTGCCATTATAAGTGTGACGCCACCAATCAATTGACATCCTACTTTTTTTGAGCTGTCAAAACAAAATCCTACTATGGTTCATGAGATACAGCACACTGACAGACAGACACCGGAGGCTTATAAGGCGTAATAAGGTCCCGTTTACACCCTTACCCGGAATATAACACGTGACCCGGATGAATGATTCCTGGGTTATAAATTGGGATCGAATAAACGTATGCATATTTACCTTAACCTTATTTTTCACTAGGAAATAATAAGTACCTACGGCTTCTAAAAAATATTTCTTTGAAGAAGACAAGAATCTTCTTCTTCTTTTCGTATCTATAGATGATATATCTATAATAAACTAGCGGACCGCCCCGGCTTCGCACGGGTGCAAATTTTCGACATTTCCAGTGGGTTTTTCAAAAAAAATCTTCCATTGGAACCTTGTCTGGGAAATTACGGATAAAACAAAACAGAATCAGCTAAATCGGTCCAGCCGTTTTGGAGTTATGCGCTTAGCAACACATTTAGCAATTCATTTTTATTATATAGATTAAACTATTCGGGCCCAGTAGGTCGCTACGTTTATTGTCGCGTCAGAGACGCTGCACAGGTCGCCAAGGGTGCAGGTGACCAGACAATTGGGACACTTCAGCTTATGGAATATAGTCTGAACTGGAGCTCTGCAATCGCACTGGGTGTCAGACGGGTCTATGATACCCCATTTTGCCAAATTATATGTATACACAACCACATTTTTTGGAAGGATGTCAATATTTAACAACAAGCACTTAATAATAAAAATCTTTTTACAAAAAAGACTACCGCCTTCAAAAACTACAAAATAAATAAATAACTTTACTTTTGGAAGTCGGTGGCAATAAATTAGAACAACAAACAAGTCCAAAGCCGCCGACTTTCAAAACTAAGTTATTGTTTATTTTGTAGTAGGTATATGAATGCGGTTGTCTATTTGATATTAGTGTAAATTAGGCTATACCTTGTAGGGTACGGAGGGGTCTCAAGTACAGCCAAAATGAGAGGTCTATATTGTATGCATCCGTTTTCTGATTCTTGGTTATAACAAACCCACAGAAATAGATGTTTTTAATAAGTGTGTATAGTACGAAAATCTATTGATAACTTCATATCGCATAATATTTTTATTAGGTAACCTCTTTTCGTTCTGAAAACAGATTCGATTAAGTATTTGTAAGATTATTATTATTAAGTTGTAAATAAATAAGAATTTAAAATGAAACTTGTTTTTATTATTTACTAGTGTCTGCTCGCATCCGCATCCATACAAACTTTGGACCCCGCTCCATCCCCTATAAGGGGGTGAATTTCCGAAAATCCTTTCTTAGCCGACGTCTACTAACCTAGAAACTATCTTCCAGCCAAATTTTTCATCTTTAATATGTCAAGCTGTTTTCGATATTTTGTGATGTGTGAGTGACGACCTTTCCTTTTAATATACACAGTTAGCTGTTCTGTAAAAAAATCAGCTGTACAGTACACAACTTTGACGAGTTAGACGAACATAAATGTACTGAACAGCAGATTTTTTTTATTGTTACTTTTGAAAAAAATGGTTCCAATCGTTCCGAGTTTGATAATCGAGTTTATGGCTTTTAGTTCCAGGACGACTTAAAAGTAACCGTGTATTTAGATTAGATTTATTCGCTGAGCCAGGCACGCTTTTTTGTGGCTCGATTTTCAATAAACCCTATTCTATCTTTTAAGTTTTATCATAATTCACACAGCCCTCACACGGCCCTTGAGGCGGTTGAGAAGCTCTGACACTGGGGTGTGTAGACCTTGCTGCCCACATGATAAAGAAGAGGAACAAAATTCACACAGTAGGTAGTCCCAGAGTAAACAACGTAAACGGATAAACGTGGCACGAGATTTTTATATGTAAAGATTTAAACTTAAATGCATGGGCACTTTATGGGCATACTCTACCAGTCAACCAAAGGTGGTGAAGAGATATCATGGCAGGTGCAACCAAAATTAGAAACTTTCGATTTTTTTTTTGTCTGCTGAAAGATTTATTTGTTTGACTAATAAGTATATACTATATAGTACAGTCAGCAACAAAAGTCAACTAACATTTATGATTTTTAAATCCTAACTATTAAGTACAATATTAAAAGTAAAAAGCAAAGAATATAAAATTAACATGAAATAAACCCTTAAGTATATCCTGAAATTCTAAAAACCAGGACATTATGTGTTTAGTGTATGTTTATATGATATAAAAAATTGAAAAATCGAATTTTGTTGTTGTCTGTACATGGGTACAAATTGGGCTTGAGTAGTCTGGGAGTACAAAAAAAAAACAAAATGGATTATTGCTTCAACAATTTTACGTTTACACTTTTTGTGTTAGGAGCTCCCCTGTAAGTAAGTAATGCCTGTGTTGGGGAACCCCGCTCTTGCATAGCTAAGAAATACAATAATTATGACATCATAACATAACATCACGCCTGTAATCCCCGAAGAGTTAGGCAGAGGTGTACCCATAAGTACACCCACATTTCGCCAGTTATGTTTTTAGTCCCATGTAATAAGGGGCGAGCCTATTCCCATCAACCGGGCACAAATCCAGACTCCAAGGCTGCTACTGAGAAATTCCTGATGGAAAAACCCAATAACACTTTGCCCGACCTGGGAATCGAACTCAAGATCTCATGCACACCAGTCGCGCTTGCGACCACTAGACCAATGAGGCAGTAATTATGAATTAGGTATTAACAACTAGGTATAACTTATCTTATTTGTGTGTGCGCGTGCGCGTGTACAGTAAGTAGTGTGTATTAGTGGAACATTAGTTGTGATGACTGCCTCGTTGATCTAGTGGTCGCCAGCGCGACTGCTGTGCATGAGGTCTTGGGTTCGATTCCCAGGTCGGGCAAAGTGTTATTGGGTTTTTCCATCAGGAATTTCTCAGTAGCAGCCTCGGAGTCTGGATTTGTGCCCGGTTGATGGCAATAGGCTCGCCCCCTATTACTTGAGACTAAAAACATAACTGGCGAAATGTGGGTGTACTAATGGGTACACCTCTGCCTAAGCTTTCGGGGATTACAGGCGTGATGTTATGTTTATGAAAGGGAGTGCCCATAGAGACCAGATTTTTTGCATTTTTGGCTAGATACTGGTGTCGTGATGGCCCAGTGGTTAAGGCCTCTCATGCTTGAGGTTGTGGGTTCAAGCCTATTGCCATCAATCGGGCACAAATCCAGACTCCCGAGGCTGCTACTGAGAAATTCCTGATGGAAAAATCCTATAACACTTTGCCCGACCTGAAAATCGAACCCAAGACCTCATGCACAGCAGTCGCGCTTGCGACCACTAGACCAACGAGGCTCCCTTTCATTTTTAGCTTTAATTTATTTTTATTATTTGTTGGTTTCGCAGCAGTAAAATACCTACACATACTACTAAAGTTTCAACTCTTTAAATATTACGATTCATGAGATACGGCCCGTTGACAGACGGACGAAGAGCGGATAGGCGAATAGAGCACTCTTTGGATAGCCTAAAAATACATTTTACATACATACATATGTTATACACTCGAAAAACATATCCTTCTAGAACAGTCGTCGAGTAGGTACCTAATAAATGCAGACAAATTATAACCTTGCGTGAACACTTGAATCTACAGTCTTTCGGTTAGTGCACACAATATTTTGTATGCTTTCAACATGTTCAGTAATACAGGGTGGGAAATTTAAATGAGCCTGGAGATAAAGAATCTATTACCTACTTAATTTTTTGAAAAGGAAACATTCGTTGTTCCGTACCCGAATGGTGCTAACCGGAACCTATTACTAAGGGATGATTCTCATTTGAGCGTGCCGTGCTCGGGGCGGGGCCCGGACGGGGCACGGACGGGGCACGGTTTTAAATCTGTTACATATATTTTGTATGAATCAATTTATATTACACAGTGCATTATCCGTGTCCCGTCCGGGCCCTCTCGACGCACTTCAATACCACGTCGGCTCGTCCACGCCCCGGCCCGGGCACGGCCCGCTCTAATGAGAATCATCTCTAAGTCTCCGCTCTGTCCGTCTGTCTGTAAGCAAACTGTATATAACCATAACCTGTCTGTAACCGTATTAGCTAAGAGTTGCGCGGAATGTTTCTATTGCCGCTATACCAACAAATAATAAAAATAAACACATAACACCATTCCTATAATCCCCGAAGTGTTCTTCTAGTAGCAGTAGTTCGGTTGGTAGTCCGGTTGACCGAACTACTGAAACTTTCAGTTGCGATAGTTCGGTTCAAACAAAGCAGAGATGTACTACCCATAAACATAATTTCGCCAGTTATGTTTAAGTCACATGTAATAGGGGGGGGCGAGCCTATTGCCATCAACCGGGCACAAACCCAAACTTCAAGACTGCTCCTGAGAAATTCCTGATGTAAAAAACCCCATAACACTGCCCGACCTGGGAATCGAACCCAAGACCTCATGCTCAGCAGTCGCGCCCCTAGACCAACGAAGCAATAAAAAAAATAATTAAAAGTTTAAATGTATTAAATTGAATTAAAAATATTTATTTCAGACACATTGTGATAAGTATGATACGTATAGCTGTTGTATGTTAGTAAAATTTTAAATAATTGTTATTTTGCACATGCATGAGTGACCAATGCCTCAGGATTTGGTTGTACACTCTGTCCAACACCACGGTCAGGAGCGTGTTGGTGGTACCCTTTATCCGAAGCCACAGGTAGGCTGATCTTTTCTGAAGCAGTGTCGGTTGGCGAACTGGTGTGGTGGATGGATTTCTCCAAAACTAGAGGGATGAGGCACTAAAGAGGGATCCTTCGCCTTTGCCCCAGGAGTGGGACAGAATAGGCTCACTAAAAAATATACATTTATATATACTATAGCCATATATAAAGTTTCTATGTAGATGTAAGCAAGTCTTCAGCAGCAAACCAGCAGATTTGTTAGAGAAGTTGATCAACTAATCATAACTAGCAACACCGCGCGGCCCATTTTGAATGAAGATATACGAACTAGGACAGTGTTTTGCGTTAATATCTTGTTTACACAAATTTTGTTTGGCTTTAGCTTAGACTTTGGCATAAACACATTTTCTGTAGTGTCTATAGTTTAGCCGGTGTAGGTGGGCCCTCAATCCGCAATGTGCGAACTGAAGGCCCGACTTTACAGTGAATAACTCGCTTATTAGACTTTCAAACTCGGATTCCAACTTTCACATTCCTTTGGGAATGTACACTAACTCCTAAGCACATTTTCAAAGAGTTTTAACAAAGTGGCCCTCTCACCACACGCACATTAATCAATGACGCCGCTAGTCGAACAACAAATCGCTGATTTGTTTTTGTTTCGAGAGCCGTCTCAGTACGCACACATGTGTTGTGAGTCTTGTATATACTTTCACAAATACTATCAAACGTTTTGAAATTGTGGAGGGGCGCGCCATGTGATGATTGTAGTTTATCTTCTACCACTTTGAAAAATGACGCTAAATACGAATATTGTTACAGAAATAGTAAAGATAAAGATATCAATTCAATAAAAATAAAGATGCATTTTTTATATACTATAAACAAAGAATATTAATTTCGTAGTTTCTGTTCCTAAAAGTAATATGCGATGCCAATCATAGGTAATATAGGTATCTCATACATAATTTCCTTACTTTTTTATCTTCTGAAAGGGCTATTAAGAGTAATATATCTATATATTGACTGACGTGCTATTGTAGCACAAACACCACAGCTAATGACGCTTCAGGCCGCTATCGCCACCGCGGCGGGGTGTTGTCGCAGCGGCTGGAGCCGCAGCCCACGGTATGCAGCCACCGAAAGCCGTGTCTGTGTGGGATAAGCTTTATGCCTGATTTTCAGCGTAGCCGGCGGCGGGTCGCCGTCTTGGACCATAGGTTAAACATTATTCACCTATAGTTCCGAGGCACAGAACCTCCTCTCACGAGTTTTGCGGTCTCCGTAGACACAAAACGACGCAGTTCGGGACAGCGCTTTTAAAGAATATTATACAATTTTCATTGCAATTATTGATTATTCTGAATTTATTTGTCAATTTCTTTATGAAAAGTGGAGTCTTTTAATGATTGATTAGTGGTGACTTCTACCTAATTCGAATTTCCACCCTGTACCTAATGCAACCATCACTATGGCGGAAGATACTTAATTAAACATTGGAACTCACTATCAGCACGTCATTGTATGCAGACAATTAATTATATACAAGTGTATCTACATACAAAATAAATAACCATTATTTAAGCTCCATTAAATAATAAAAGTAAATAAGGAAAGTAAAAGGAAAATATAATTTTCTCTAGTACCTATCGTTAATGCGGGTTACTTTAGCCCTGTTGGGTAACTTTGGCCCAAAACGGAAAAAACATTTGAACTTCTTCTCTTAAAAAATTACAGAAATTACAAGTCCAGAAAGGTCAGGTGCGCACCTGACCTTTCTGAAGAACCTTATCAATAGGGTCAGTGTTGGTCTTCCTAGGCGACCCCTCCCTGCGTTGCCACTCACCTCTGCCATATAAATACCTTTAATCGTCTTTCACCCATCCTCTCAACATGACAGAATCATCTAAGCATACCCTTTTCCATCTTTGTCACTACATCCTCTTTTAATCCGTAACGGTCTCGTATAACCTCATTCTCACTCTATCATTCAAAGTTACACCGTTAATTACAGAAATAGTAAAATTACGTAAATTAGAAAAATAATGCCTCGAATGAGGCGCCCGCCTTCAAAGGATCTCGGGCATTTTTGTATGGGAGCTGGGCGTGAAACCAACAGAAAAAAGAACTGTCGTAATGTATAGTATGCCATGCCTAAATAATATCGTTTTCATGTAGGTATTACACCCTCTGTATAGGTAGGGTTTTCATGAACTAAAGCACAAGCTCTCAGAGCCGCTGGTGGTGGTGGTGGATAGGCAACCATCCATCCTGACGCTAACCAATGTGTGGATATATTTTATATATTTTTGTTTTGTTTTTATATCAGCGATTTCGACGCCAATTGTCAAGTGATTTCCAAAATTCTATTCAAATGAGTATTCTCCTGAGATCGTTCCATATTAATTTCGTGAAGATCTGATGTAGATATTCGGAGATACACAATGGAACTCCTCAATAACGAACTTACTTACTTTTATTTTCGTGTTAACGGTTATTTGATGAGTTTTTTTTTTCACCTCGTATGAATATATTCTCTGAAGCTTGAAAGTCTGACAACCAGTCTTACCTAGGGGTATCGTATTACCTAGTTACTGGGTTGTGGAGGTCAGATAGGCTGTCGCTCCATGTAAAATACTGGTACTCAGCTGCATCCGGTAATACTGGAAGGCCGACCCCAACATAGTTGGGAAAAGGCTAGGCAGATGATGAATATATTCTCTGTAGCCTATCCTTCGTGATTGAACGGATAATGGAATAGCCCAAAGAATTCCTAAACTTAAATCGCAATTACATCACTCCTGCCAGGGTTGCGGATTTTGTTCGAAACAGTTACCGCGGCCCTGGAACGCAAAGGGCATTAACGCAACGAACACGGATGGGTTTCAGTCAATAATAGTCCCTTCCGCTTTGCCCAGAGCGAAAGAAGCCATTTGACCCTTCAAAAACCAAGGTATATTCAATCTAGATTCAAGATAAGTTCTGCAATCGGGGCATCACGATAACGCAGCAGGAGTTGGTGGACAGACTGCCTGATAAAACTCTTAAGTACCCGCTGGTAGTTGTGATATGGCAACGCTTAACGGCCTTAGAACAGCCGTCGACATATTTCGGCTGAACAATGATGACTTACCGCGCACCAGTCTACGTGCAAATATTCGAGAACCAAACTGAATCTACATGAAGTAATAAGATGCATGAAACTGTAAATAATTACATGTCAATTTAATTAATTGGAGTTCGATTTCCTGTAGACTCGGGTCTAGCTAAACTAATATTCGATTGATATAAAAGGCTCCGCTCCGCAGCAGAAGGTATCAGTTGCTCATCATTGAGTTACAGACACTTACTCCCATAAAGATTGTAACAAATCATCATCTTTCAACATGAAGACAGCTTTGTATTTGGCGCTTGTAATCGTAAGTACATTATTCCTATATTTTCTTATTGTTAAATTAAAATGTGCCAATGCTCAATCAACTCTGAGCTGCCATGGCTAGCATTACTCAACGTAACTGAACACTGAAGAACTTCAGCCAAACATGGCTAAAACAATTAAGTGCGGTTTGAGTCTTGGGTACATAAGCTTCCGTAATAGAGATAAACTACAACAACATGGCTTGCTTCTCCACAATTCAAAACGTATGTAAAGTATTTATGAAATAAAATACCTACAGGCAAAATGTTCAAAACATCGAAAATTAAAATATCGATTGTATCATAATAACGAAATTTTTTATGCCTAAGCTTAAAATGTCTAAAATTGAAATGTCGAGTACTAAAATATCTAATGATTAAAATATCGATATTCATTTTAACTAAGTTCAAAATGTCGACATTTAATACACTTTACAAAATAAGTCAACTCATTATATTTCATAAACACTCAGATTAAAATTTCAAATTTATGAAAAAAGCGTTATTTGGGTATAAGGTGTTTTTTATAAACATGATATTAATCCTTATCCAAATAAAAACGTTATTCATCACAAGTATTTAATATTGAACAAAATTGCCTTCGACATCATCTGATATCAATGAAAATCTTAGGAGATTATCGTAGTTTAAAAATAACTCGGCGATAAATTAATGATCAAGTACCACGCGCCCCTTTATGATCTGGCAGGCAGTCTTGAGGGGGGAGATAGAGTGCTGGATATGTTAGCCAGATTAATGAAGGTATAGGCTATATAACAATACACTACTACCCATGGGAGCATTGGGAGCGGAGCAGTAACTAAAGAAGTAGCTCAGCGCGGGTAAAAATAACCACTTGATAACTCAAACTAAATGTGAGAAAAATTATATTCTCTTTTACATACCACATTCATCTGCCGAATAGGTAGGTTCACTGAAAGTGTTAGTAATGTATAATTTAATATCGTTTATTTAAATTTTGTAAATGTGAGTACCATGGAGCCTTTTATTGAGTTACTATGTGTTTTGACTTAATGAGCATGGCAGTTAAGAGCTTGTCATGCTCACTCAAATGTCTCGCTGATGGTGGCGCGTGTGTTGGATCATTTGGCTCCCTTCATGATGGTAGAGCTAAGTGGTGCTGATCCATGCGTCATGCTCGTGAACGAGTGCTGTCAGTTAGGATTGGTCATCTCTTAACTGCCATGGCTTACCTACATCTTTATTTTTATGATTTTTTGACTACTGTTTCATTTTCATTGTTTTCACTTTTGGAATTAACAAGAATTATGTAACCAGGATTTTGGAAAAACTTAATTGAAAAGAGTGCCGTGGAGTTTCTTGCTCATTCTTCTCCATAGAGGCCTACCTCCGTTTTGGAACGAGCAACTAGCTTCAAATTTCGGACTAACTGACCGACTCCTTGATAATTCAAAAGTGCCTGTAAATGGTCTAATTAAAATAAATGTTTTGACTTTGACTATCGACTTGAATAGTATAATAGTTTTGAGGCATTGTTTTTAGGTGTTGCCTAGTTTTAATAGAAACGGGTAAGCTAGGGTACGGATAAGCGTCGCGCTCACAGTTTAGTTCTGATAAAATTTGATATTTATTTGATTTCGTGGAATGCAATCGTTTCGAGTCCATTCAGATAAAAATATCTAAAAAAGAAAACATGAAATAAGTTCCATGTTATGTTTAGTTTAACTTGTACAGTTCAACCGTTTAGAGGTGTTCAAATAAGCTAAATCTACTACTTAGGTACCTAGCTATATACTTACAACTGTTCCACAATACTGGGCATACGGGCCCATTGGTTCCATTGATGTCCATCTAATAACTGCGTAGATACACACATGTTTTATTTACCAACTTAGGTCTGTCCGTTACGCTTTCACAACTAAACCACTAACCCGATTTTGATGAAAATTGTTACGGGAGTAGTTTGAACACCAAGAAAGGACATAAGACTACTTTTTATTCAGTGACTGTCTGCGTCCGTGATAACTGTCATTTTTCATTTCAGATATTTGTATAAAAATATATTTATAATTTTTTAGCTGGAGAAGGCGGACTTGTGTACACATAGTATATAACTTATAATTACTATATAATTAACAGTGGATTTAATTGTTACAGGCGAGCTTAGCCTTCGCTCAAACAGCAGAGATCGGGGTAGGTGCGACAGTGCCCGCCCAGGACCAGGTTGACGCCACAGTAAGTTCAATATTAAATTTGTACACAATTGAAACGCTGCGAAGTGCTCATAATCAATAATCAACATCATGACGGTACCTTGTCCATATTATCGATGGCCGCATCGAATAAACGTGCTAGAGCTATTGCATAAATTTTTTTTTCGTCTTTTCGGTTCCGTCTTCCTACCTCCAAATTTATTTTATACTTTTTAGTCTAATAATACGTCTGCAATCGTACCTGCTTTCTTTTATCCTTGGAAATATTTTATTTTGTCACAAGATCATAAATATATGTGACTATCACACATTTAATAAATTCTCGATTACACAAGAATAAACATTTTATAAACGCAAAACGTTTGACATAGTTGGTAATCTGTTATTCAGACGTATGCACGTTCATTCGTGTGTTTTATTTTATGAATGATGGTATGTTACCTGAAAGGTAACTTGACAAATAATATTGTGTTGTTTCTTACTATAGTAGATAAAATTCCTTTATTATCTTTACAAAAGTTATAAAAGACATCATTAAATGGGTACTGAACGCATAGGGTTGCGAAAGCGATCATAAACTTGCGAGAGTCCTCAGTCCAGGCTGTCAAAAAGTCTTACCTAATGTTCTATCCTAATGGTCTTCATAGAAACTCAAGACATGCTAAATTCCAGGTCGGTAGTACAAAAAATCCCGGTCAAGTGCGAATCGGACTCGCACACGAAGGGTTCCGTAGATATAACAGTGTTGCCATTATAGTATCGAGCCAAAAACATAAAAAAACAGGTCTCTTGCATGAGGACCGACTTTCATTTTAAACTTTGATGTATTTTTGTTATAGCAGCAATAGAAATACACATTTTAACCGTGACTTACGGTTCATGAGATACAAGCCCGCTGACAGACGGACGGCGGACGATTAGTAATTGGGTCCTATTAGCACCCTTCGGGTGCGGAAACCTAAACAAGATCAGAACTTTCAAAGAAACTTGCGGGAGTGCTTAGACCTCCTCAAAATCCGGCCATGTCGCAAAATCCGTTCTTAGCGAACGTCTGTTAATAACTCCGAGCTCTATTAATTTTACTTTATTAAAATAACGTCACGGCACCATACCATTATAGACATATAAAATGTAGGTACGGGTAAAGATTGTAAGAATCGCGTTTTGGTCGTTCCTAAAAAGCATATTAATTGTTTGGTGTTACTTATCGTGACTATACGAGTGGTTTGAATTGTTACAGGCGGAAGTAACGAAAGCAGCTGAACAAACAAAAGAAGACGCTGAAAAGGCATTAGCTGCTGTTAAAGTATGTTAATTGTTTGGTGTTGACTACATCCGTATTGAGACATGCACACAGCATATTACTTATTATTACTATACGAGTGGCTTGAATTGTTACAGGCGGAAGCAGAGGAAGCAGCTGAAAATCTAAAGGAAGCACTTAAAAAATTAGCAGCCGCTGTTACAGTATGTTAATATTCGTTTGGTGTTGACTACATCCGCATTGAGACATGTACACACAGCATATTACTTATTGTGACTACACGAGTTGTTTGAATTGTTACAGGAGGAAGAAAAGAAAGCAGCTGAGGAACTAAAGAAAAAAGCTGAGGAAGCATTAGCTGCTGTTACAGTATGTTAAATGTTTGGTTTTGACTTCATTCGTATTGAGACATGTACACACAGTATATTACTTATTATTACTATACGAGTGGTTTGAATTGTTACAGGCAAAGGTTGAGGAAGCAACTAAAAACCTAAAGGAAGCAGTTGAAAAAGTAAAGGAATTAGCTGGAAAAGCATTAGCTGCTATTAAAGTATGTTGTTTGGTGTTGACTACATCCGTATTGAGACATTACACACAGAAAAATACTTATTGTGACTATACGAGTGGTTTGAATTGTTACAGGCGAAAGTAGAAGAAGCAACTGAAAAAGTAAACGAAGCAGTTAAAAATGTAGCAGCCGCTGTTACAGTATGTTAATCGTTTGGTGTTGACTACATCCGTATTGAGACATGTTCACACTGTATATTACTTATTGTGACTATACGAACTGTTTAAATTGTTACAGGAGGAAGAAAAGAAAGCAGCTGAGGAACTAAAGGCAAAAGCTGAGGAAGCATTAGCTGCTGTTAAAGTATGTTAAATGTTTGGTGTTGACTACATCCGTATTGCGACATGTACACACAGTTTATTACTTATTATTACTATACGATTGCTTTGAATTGTTACAGGCGGAAGCAGAGGAAGTAACTAAAAAACTAGAGGAAGTAGTTGAAAAAGTAAATGAAGAAGTAGAAAAAGCATTAGCTGCTATTAAAGTATGTTGTTTGGTGTTGACTACAGCCGTGTTTAGATATTTACACACTGTATATTACTTATTATTACTGTACGAGTGGTTTGAATTGTTACAGGCGAAAGCAGAGGAAACAGCTAAAATAGCAAAGGAATTAGTTGCACAAGCAGCAGCTGCTGCTAAAGTATGTTAATTGTTTGATGTTGACTACATCCATATTGAGACATTACACACAGGATATTACTTATTTAGACTATACGAGTGGTTTGAATTGTTACAGGCGAAAGCAGAGGAAGCAGCTAAAATAGCAAAGGAATTAGCTGATAAAGCAAAGGAAGCTGCTGCACAAGCAGCAGCTGCTGCCCAAGTATGTTAATTGTTTGTTGTTGACTACATCCATATTGAGACATTACACACAGTATTTAAATACTATAATTAGGAACAATTTAGATCAACAAAGTCTCAAAATGTCAAATATATTCTTCTTTTATGGGGTACTGTGTAAAATGTTATAATAAAATACAGCTCGATATTCTCTAACAAAATGAGAGACAATTAAAAACATTTAAAAAACGCACACTCTGTAGTCAAGCATATTATGAGTTGCACAGACAGCACATTACTTGTTACGCATATGTAATAAGCAGTGGATTAAATTGTTACAGGCGTTACGAAGCCGTAAGTCCAATGTCAAATTTAATTGAGTTTGTTCACAATTCGAACGCTGTTAGGTGTTCATTATCAACCTACTTAGTATACAGAAACAAGACACATGACCGTTAGCTAACGTAAACAGCCCATCAATCTAAGTAACACTAAGCAAAAATTATAGCTGGGGAACGACTTTTATTTTTGATGTGGAAAATCACCGTTTAGCGTGTCCGCATACGGGCCACACGCGGTAGCCACAAACGCCGCAACCTAAAGCTAGAAGCGACCACCAACATCAACCGTGTGCAACAAGTCAATATAAAATGTATAAAAGCTTCAGGAAGAACGTCGATGACGACGTTTTGTTGTTGTGGTCAGTGGCCCGTGTGCGGCCAGGCTAAGAGAACCGCTCGTACAGCCGCGAGAAAAGGCGCTGACAATGCCACGAACGTGCTGTTGACTGTGATTACATTACTCATTTAACTGTATAATTAGTAGTGGATTAAATTGTTACAGAAAGCCTCATCAGGACTATTTGGCATAGTCGGTGGTGTACTAGACAAAACAGGTGCTGTAATCGAAGAAGTTGGAACGGGTGTTGCAGGATTGGGATCAACACTAGGAGTAAGTTCCAATTTAAAAGGAGATAGAACCGATCTGTTATATCTCACTCGCTGCCATTTCGTTTTTTTTTTAATCGCTGCGCACGATATATGTCGTATGTGTGGATAGAAGACACAGACGAACAAATAGTGCCAAGTAACATGGTACCCCAAAATGTCGAAGGCAAAGATCGAGATTGATTGTCGTTGTACTCTATGTCAATACTTACCTTTAAATATCTGGATAACGTGACGCTTCCATACAAAAAGTTTGAACCCCTTTATTTTAGTTTGTACACTGTTCAAACGATGGTAGTTGTTCATAATCAACCACTTATGTACCAATTACGTATATATATCTACTTAGTATACAGAGTGATACCAGACCGCAGAGCCGTTAACTAACGGAAACCGTCTTTCAAACTATGGAGCATTGAGCAAAAGTTATAGCTACGAAGATACTTTTATTGTTGTTGCGGAAAAACATTGTTTAATGTAGCGTGGAATATAACGCACACTAAGCAGTGAACTGTACATCAGTAATAACATGCGCCTTACATTGTCAAAAAAGCTCTTCAATTTAACATTTTAATCTAGCGTAAGCAGCAGCAACGGCCACTACGCTTCTTCTTTTTTTAAAAAAGTTAAAGACATGATTAAATTGACACATAAACCAAAAATAATAAGTTCGAATTAAATTGTCATGTGATTACAAATTATTGAAATTATAAAATGCCAGTGAATATTTGTTAAATTCTTAAATATTACATTTTGACATTTCAAAATTCTAACATACTGTAGTATGCTTTCCCAATTAGATATAATTTAAGCCGCTTTTTTAGTATGTGTGCGCTTAGTTCCCTGCATCCCTTAGGAAGTTTATTAAATAGTACTAAAGGCGCCATGCAAAAAAAATCCGTATTAATGCTGTTTTGGAACCATGTGAGCAAAGCAGAGTGTTATCGCGTCTGACGCGACTGACTTTGTCTGCCATGCGTGGAAATAATCGTAGTCTTCGTTTGATTACTAAGACTTTGCTGTCCGTCCGTCCGTCTGTCGCCAGGTATCTCATGAACCGTGATAGTTAGACAGTTGAAATTGCCACAGATGATGTATTTCCGTTACCACTATAACGACAAATATATAAAAACTATTTTAAGCTACTACTACTCTTTTTTTTACGATTTTTTATGAAAGTGGGTAATTTTGTCAAACTTAAAAAATGGGATAGTTTATATCTCGATTATTGACCTCAATATCTTTACTTACTTCAAGCCCCAGCAAGGCGTGGTCACGTCAGCTAGTTGCCATATTAAAGGGACGGTTAAAAATTGTGGAAATCGCGTTTTGGCAAGTCATAAAAAGCACGTAAATTGTTTTGTGTTGACTACATCCGTATTGATATATGTACACACAGTATTATTACTTATTATGCTATACGAGTGGTTTGAATTGTTACAGGGGGGATTAACGTCGGCAGTTGACAAAACAACAGATGTGGTTAGCGGTGTGCTAGATGGCACATTGGGAGCCGTAGGTGGTACTGTAGCAGGAGTTGGGGGGATTGTAAAAGATTTAAGTAAACTATTTCCTTTTGGTAAGTCTTTAATATGTCCTTTGTAAGATTATTTTAACTGTACCAAGACATTATTCAGTATGATTCCATCAGAACAGTAAAATACCAGCTCATCTTATGCCCGGGAAGTCTTAAAGTGATATAATCACGATCATCAACCATAGAGATGAATTAACTTATCAAAAATTTCAAATATTGTGGAATGTCTTGTTTTTGAGAAGAATAGACGAATAGAAGAATTTAATTTCTGTTTGTTGCTAGAAACTCATTTAAACCAGTCACCATGACTTAGCTCGGCCGATTTAGGTGTCAGCGAGCTTACGCTGCTCTTTTATAAAACTCACCCGCGTTATGTTTTAGTTACTGCTCCGCTTCCGTGGGTTCTATACTATGTTTCATAAAACGACGAATTTACGTTTATTGGAAACAGGAATTTGAATAGACTTTACACGTTTCCTTAGTGTAACGAAAGCAAAAACATTTTTCGACATCGACATCACAGCACAGGAACACTGTTTAACAAAATGAGTAAACGTTAATTTCAAAGTAATGTCGAGTTAAAGCTTAGTCAAATAGCGACGAAGCGAAGGGCTTGCTCAAATTCAAGGCACACTTCTTTTAAAATAACATAGGCTAAGCGTAAAAGCCCGTATAAACAAATAAAGAAAAAAAAGCTTAGTCATAGAACATTCATGAAATACGGTTATCTACGTTCTAGGTCTTACGAAACCTATTTACTTACATTACTTGCGTTTTTTACAGGAAAGAAGTAAGGTGAAGATTCCGCATTACGATTTCGATTAAAAAACAACGACAACCAACGGCGTACCACTAAACCAATCAAATTTGAGCTACTTTTATTAATCAAAATAATACAATAAGTGCCTGAGCTACTAAGACTCAACTCATAAACAACAAGATCTCAAGAACAACGAAATCTTATTTACAATACAAATATTTTGATGGCGTCGTGGGTTTGGCAAGCAATACGGCTTTTGTTATATAAATACTTAGTTGTATTCAGCGCAGTTTTCATTTATTACTGATTACTAAAAGCAGTACGCAAACGAAGAACTGTTATCATAGAAAGACCTAACGAACAAGTTGAAAAGCGTAAACAGCACAGCTGGTACCTTGTGGACACTATGATCGATCCCAGCCAGATGCAGCAGAAACGGCCGGTTGATCATGAGGATCATAAACAAACAACTGTCGGCTACTTTCATATCTTAGCACTTCGAGTCAAGCTCCATGTCCGTCGTCACCCAGATCAGAAGGACCATGGCAGCGACGCGCTTCGCATTGCTATCTCACCAATCACCAACAGCATACAATTGGACGATTCAGCAGCCTGAATGCTTCATTGAGCTAAATAAGACTGCATTAGAAGAAAATTTAAAGTCAAGAATTCAATTTCTAACATCTTAAAAGCTTAGGATGATAGAAACAGAGCGCTTGACGGCTTCTTCATTTCCAACTGGAAGGTATGTCAACATTTTACTAAAAACTCCACTGAAATACTGAAGGGGTTATTAAGGTCATGGGTAATTTCGATTAGATTCGACTGATGGTGCCTACCAGTTGAGAAAACCAAAATCTTAGAACATCTTAGCTTTTTCATCGTTACATGGAGACCTTAATGAAATATAGATTTGAAGTACGCTCGTACTGCCGTCAGTGAGCGCCAACTTAACTAAACTAAAGGTACCCTCAAACGTGACAAAGATTATCTAAGTTACCGACTGTTTTTCACAGACGCAGGCAAGCAGCCGCAGGAGACCTGGACCTGAAGATGCTGATGATGGAAGACGGAACTCCCAAAACAAAGTGCTACTGTTCATGCAATCTCAACTATGTCTTAGTAATGACTGCGCTAGCATTATACAGAAATATGTACTTGTATTCAAAATTTTATAAATCCTTAGATTTTTCGAAAATAAAACTTGCATATGTTAAACACAGTGTTTTAATATTTGTTTTGGTTTTCCCTAGACACCACTTTTCGTAAAGTGTATACAAATGGTTCAGGCAAACCTGTGGACAGCAAATTGTAGTGTCACTTACAAACTGGGTGATTCGATTTGATTATTTGAATCTATCAATGTTAATAGGCTCGCCCCCTATTACATGGGACTTAAACATAACTGGCGAAATGTGAGTATACTAATGGGTACACCTCTGCCTAACTCATTCATTTGATGATTTTTACCAACTCAAAAAAGGCGTGAAAATGAGGGGCTAAGTTTGTATGGGGCAACGTGATTCCTTGGTCCAATCGGGAATTACAGCCGTGATGTTATGTGTTATGTAGTAAAATGGGATTAAATAAATTCGTCAAGTTCAATTAAAAAATTAAAATAATTTTATACAAGTCACGAATACAAAATTCAGGAATGCAGGAATGTCATATTATTCATTTAAATACTTGTTGGTCAGAAATTCAGCAATTGAATTACTTTTTGGAATGATTAATTAAGTATTTTACCAAAAAATTCCACCCTGTAACTTATGCAATCATCACTATGGCGGAAGATATTTAATTAAATATTGGAACTCACTATCAGCACGTCATTGTATGCAGACAATTGTGTATATACAAGTGTACATACAAAATAAATAACCATTATTTAAGCTCCATTAAATAATAAAGGTAAATAAGGAAAGTAAAAGGAAAATATAATTTTCTCTAATACCTAACGTAAATGCGGGTTACTTTAGCCCTGTTGGGTAACTTTGGCCCAAAACGGAAAACCGTTTGTAGGTACTTCTTCCCTTGAAAATTACAGGAATAGTAATTATTAAAATTACATTTTAAAAAATGCCTCGAATAAAGACGCCTTCAAAGGATTGTGGGCATTTTTCTACGGGAGCTTGGCGTAAACTAACAGGAAAAAAATCTGTTGTAATGTAGGTACAGTATTCCATGTCTAAATAACGTTTTCATGAACCAAAGCACAATGTGTGAATAAAGATAGTTTCAATCAGTAAGAGACTGACAATTCCTTCCGCTTTGCCCAGAACGGAAGAAGACATTTGATCTTTCAAACCAGCCGATGAGCCGATAGGTTCTGCAATCGGGGCATCACGATAACGCAGCAGGAGTTGGTGGACAGACTGCCTGATGAAACTCTTAAGTACCCGCTGGTAGTCTTGATATGGCGACGCTTGACGGCCTACGTCCAGCCGTCGACATACTTCGGCTCAACAATGATAATAAACCGGCACCATAATCACCATAATCTACATGAAGTAATAAGATGCATGGAATTGTCAATAATTACGTGTCAATTCAATTAATTGGAGCCCGATACATCTTAACATTTCCTGTGGACTCGGGTCTAGGTTTACACAGGTGTAAAATAAGAGCTAAGCTAATATTCGATTGATATAAAAGGCTCCGCTCCGCAGCAGAAGGTATCAGTTGCTCATCATTGAGTTAAAGACACTTACTCCCATAAAGATTGTAACAAATCATCATCTTTCAACATGAAGACAGCTTTGTATTTGGCGCTTGTAATCGTAAGTACATTATTCCTATATTTTCTTATTGTTAAATTAAAATGTGCCAATGCTCAATCAACTCTGAGCTGCCATGGCTAGCATTACTCAACGTAACTGAACACTGAAGAACTTCAGCCAAACATGGCTAAAACAATTAAGTGCGGTTTGAGTCTTGGGTACATAAGCTTCCGTAATAGAGATAAACTACAACAACATGGCTTGCTTCTCCACAATTCAAAACGTTTGTAAGTATTTATGAAATAAAATACCTACAGGCAAAATGTTCAAAACATCGAAAATTAAAATATCGATTGTATCATAATAACGAAAATTGTTATGCCTAAGCTTAAAATGTCTAAAATTGAAATGTCGAGTACTAAAATATCTAATGATTAAAATATCGATATTCATTTTAACTAAGTTCAAAATGTCGACATTTAATACACTTTACAAAATAAGTAAACTCATTATATTTCATAAACACTCAGATTAAAATTTCAAATTTATGAAAAAAGCGTTATTTGGGTATAAGGTGTTTTTTATAAACATGATATTAATCCTTATCCAAATAAAAACGTTATTCATCACAAGTATTTAATATTGAACAAAATTGCCTTCGACATCATCTGATATCAATGAAAATCTTAGGAGATTATCGTAGTTTAAAAATAACTCGGCGATAAATTAATGATCAAGTACCACGCGCCCCTTTATGATCTGGCAGGCAGTCTTGAGGGGGGAGATAGAGTGCTGGATATGTTAGCCAGATTAATGAAGGTATAGGCTATATAACAATACACTACTACCCATGGGAGCATTGGGAGCGGAGCAGTAACTAAAGAAGTAGCTCAGCGCGGGTAAAAATAACCACTTGATAACTCAAACTAAATGTGAGAAAAATTATATTCTCTTTTACATACCACATTCATCTGCCGAATAGGTAGGTTCACTGAAAGTGTTAGTAATGTATAATTTAATATCGTTTATTTAAATTTTGTAAATGTGAGTACCATGGAGCCTTTTATTGAGTTACTATGTGTTTTGACTTAATGAGCATGGCAGTTAAGAGCTTGTCATGCTCACTCAAATGTCTCGCTGATGGTGGCGCGTGTGTTGGATCATTTGGCTCCCTTCATGATGGTAGAGCTAAGTGGTGCTGATCCATGCGTCATGCTCGTGAACGAGTGCTGTCAGTTAGGATTGGTCATCTCTTAACTGCCATGGCTTACCTACATCTTTATTTTTATGATTTTTTGACTACTGTTTCATTTTCATTGTTTTCACTTTTGGAATTAACAAGAATTATGTAACCAGGATTTTGGAAAAACTTAATTGAAAAGAGTGCCGTGGAGTTTCTTGCTCATTCTTCTCCATAGAGGCCTACCTCCGTTTTGGAACGAGCAACTAGCTTCAAATTTCGGACTAACTGACCGACTCCTTGATAATTCAAAAGTGCCTGTAAATGGTCTAATTAAAATAAATGTTTTGACTTTGACTATCGACTTGAATAGTATAATAGTTTTGAGGCATTGTTTTTAGGTGTTGCCTAGTTTTAATAGAAACGGGTAAGCTAGGGTACGGATAAGCGTCGCGCTCACAGTTTAGTTCTGATAAAATTTGATATTTATTTGATTTCGTGGAATGCAATCGTTTCGAGTCCATTCAGATAAAAATATCTAAAAAAGAAAACATGAAATAAGTTCCATGTTATGTTTAGTTTAACTTGTACAGTTCAACCGTTTAGAGGTGTTCAAATAAGCTAAATCTACTACTTAGGTACCTAGCTATATACTTACAACTGTTCCACAATACTGGGCATACGGGCCCATTGGTTCCATTGATGTCCATCTAATAACTGCGTAGATACACACATGTTTTATTTACCAACTTAGGTCTGTCCGTTACGCTTTCACAACTAAACCACTAACCCGATTTTGATGAAAATTGTTACGGGAGTAGTTTGAACACCAAGAAAGGACATAAGACTACTTTTTATTCAGTGACTTTGTCTGCGTCCGTGATAACTGACATTTTTCATTTCAGATATTTGTATAAAAATATATTTATAATTTTTTAGCTGGAGAAGGCGGACTTGTGTACACATAGTATATAACTTATAATTACTATATAATTAACAGTGGATTTAATTGTTACAGGCGAGCTTAGCCTTCGCTCAAACAGCAGAGATCGGGGTAGGTGCGACAGTGCCCGCCCAGGACCAGGTTGACGCCACAGTAAGTTCAATATTAAATTTGTACACAATTGAAACGCTGCGAAGTGCTCATAATCAATAATCAACATCATGACGGTACCTTGTCCATATTATCGATGGCCGCATCGAATAAACGTGCTAGAGCTATTGCATAAATTTTTTTTTTCGTCTTTTCGGTTCCGTCTTCCTACCTCCAAATTTATTTTATACTTTTTAGTCTAATAATACGTCTGCAATCGTACTTGCTTTCTTTTATCTATGGAAATATTTTATTTTGTCACAAGATCATAAATATATGTGACTATCACACATTTAATGAATTCTCGATTACACAAGAATAAACATTTTATAAACGCAAAACGTTTGACATAGTTGGTAATCTGTTATTCAGACGTATGCACGTTCATTCGTGTGTTTTATTTTATGAATGATGGTATGTTACCTGAAAGGTAACTTGACAAATAATATTGTGTTGTTTCTTACTATAGTAGATAAAATTCCTTTATTATCTTTACAAAAGTTATAAAAGACATCATTAAATGGGTACTGAACGCATAGGGTTGCGAAAGCGATCATAAACTTGCGAGAGTCCTCAGTCCAGGCTGTCAAAAAGTCTTACCTAATGTTCTATCCTAATGGTCTTCATAGAAACTCAAGACATGCTAAATTCCAGGTCGGTAGTACAAAAAATCCCGGTCAAGTGCGAATCGGACTCGCACACGAAGGGTTCCGTAGATATAACAGTGTTGCCATTATAGTATCGAGCCAAAAACATAAAAAAACAGGTCTCTTGCATGAGGACCGACTTTCATTTTAAACTTTGATGTATTTTTGTTATAGCAGCAATAGAAATACACATTTTAACCGTGACTTACGGTTCATGAGATACAAGCCCGCTGACAGACGGACGGCGGACGATTAGTAATTGGGTCCTATTAGCACCCTTCGGGTGCGGAAACCTAAACAAGATCAGAACTTTCAAAGAAACTTGCGGGAGTGCTTAGACCTCCTCAAAATCCGGCCATGTCGCAAAATCCGTTCTTAGCGAACGTCTGTTAATAACTCCGAGCTCTATTAATTTTACTTTATTAAAATAACGTCACGGCACCATACCATTATAGACATATAAAATGTAGGTACGGGTAAAGATTGTAAGAATCGCGTTTTGGTCGTTCCTAAAAAGCATATTAATTGTTTGGTGTTACTTATCGTGACTATACGAGTGGTTTGAATTGTTACAGGCGGAAGTAACGAAAGCAGCTGAACAAACAAAAGAAGACGCTGAAAAGGCATTAGCTGCTGTTAAAGTATGTTAATTGTTTGGTGTTGACTACATCCGTATTGAGACATGCACACAGCATATTACTTATTATTACTATACGAGTGGCTTGAATTGTTACAGGCGGAAGCAGAGGAAGCAGCTGAAAATCTAAAGGAAGCACTTAAAAAATTAGCAGCCGCTGTTACAGTATGTTAATATTCGTTTGGTGTTGACTACATCCGCATTGAGACATGTACACACAGCATATTACTTATTGTGACTACACGAGTTGTTTGAATTGTTACAGGAGGAAGAAAAGAAAGCAGCTGAGGAACTAAAGAAAAAAGCTGAGGAAGCATTAGCTGCTGTTACAGTATGTTAAATGTTTGGTTTTGACTTCATTCGTATTGAGACATGTACACACAGTATATTACTTATTATTACTATACGAGTGGTTTGAATTGTTACAGGCAAAGGTTGAGGAAGCAACTAAAAACCTAAAGGAAGCAGTTGAAAAAGTAAAGGAATTAGCTGGAAAAGCATTAGCTGCTATTAAAGTATGTTGTTTGGTGTTGACTACATCCGTATTGAGACATTACACACAGAAAAATACTTATTGTGACTATACGAGTGGTTTGAATTGTTACAGGCGAAAGTAGAAGAAGCAACTGAAAAAGTAAACGAAGCAGTTAAAAATGTAGCAGCCGCTGTTACAGTATGTTAATCGTTTGGTGTTGACTACATCCGTATTGAGACATGTTCACACTGTATATTACTTATTGTGACTATACGAACTGTTTAAATTGTTACAGGAGGAAGAAAAGAAAGCAGCTGAGGAACTAAAGGCAAAAGCTGAGGAAGCATTAGCTGCTGTTAAAGTATGTTAAATGTTTGGTGTTGACTACATCCGTATTGCGACATGTACACACAGTTTATTACTTATTATTACTATACGATTGCTTTGAATTGTTACAGGCGGAAGCAGAGGAAGTAACTAAAAAACTAGAGGAAGTAGTTGAAAAAGTAAATGAAGAAGTAGAAAAAGCATTAGCTGCTATTAAAGTATGTTGTTTGGTGTTGACTACAGCCGTGTTTAGATATTTACACACTGTATATTACTTATTATTACTGTACGAGTGGTTTGAATTGTTACAGGCGAAAGCAGAGGAAACAGCTAAAATAGCAAAGGAATTAGTTGCACAAGCAGCAGCTGCTGCTAAAGTATGTTAATTGTTTGATGTTGACTACATCCATATTGAGACATTACACACAGGATATTACTTATTTAGACTATACGAGTGGTTTGAATTGTTACAGGCGAAAGCAGAGGAAGCAGCTAAAATAGCAAAGGAATTAGCTGATAAAGCAAAGGAAGCTGCTGCACAAGCAGCAGCTGCTGCCCAAGTATGTTAATTGTTTGTTGTTGACTACATCCATATTGAGACATTACACACAGTATTTAAATACTATAATTAGGAACAATTTAGATCAACAAAGTCTCAAAATGTCAAATATATTCTTCTTTTATGGGGTACTGTGTAAAATGTTATAATAAAATACAGCTCGATATTCTCTAACAAAATGAGAGACAATTAAAAACATTTAAAAAACGCACACTCTGTAGTCAAGCATATTATGAGTTGCACAGACAGCACATTACTTGTTACGCATATGTAATAAGCAGTGGATTAAATTGTTACAGGCGTTACGAAGCCGTAAGTCCAATGTCAAATTTAATTGAGTTTGTTCACAATTCGAACGCTGTTAGGTGTTCATTATCAACCTACTTAGTATACAGAAACAAGACACATGACCGTTAGCTAACGTAAACAGCCCATCAATCTAAGTAACACTAAGCAAAAATTATAGCTGGGGAACGACTTTTATTTTTGATGTGGAAAATCACCGTTTAGCGTGTCCGCATACGGGCCACACGCGGTAGCCACAAACGCCGCAACCTAAAGCTAGAAGCGACCACCAACATCAACCGTGTGCAACAAGTCAATATAAAATGTATAAAAGCTTCAGGAAGAACGTCGATGACGACGTTTTGTTGTTGTGGTCAGTGGCCCGTGTGCGGCCAGGCTAAGAGAACCGCTCGTACAGCCGCGAGAAAAGGCGCTGACAATGCCACGAACGTGCTGTTGACTGTGATTACATTACTCATTTAACTGTATAATTAGTAGTGGATTAAATTGTTACAGAAAGCCTCATCAGGACTATTTGGCATAGTCGGTGGTGTACTAGACAAAACAGGTGCTGTAATCGAAGAAGTTGGAACGGGTGTTGCAGGATTGGGATCAACACTAGGAGTAAGTTCCAATTTAAAAGGAGATAGAACCGATCTGTTATATCTCACTCGCTGCCATTTCGTTTTTTTTTTAATCGCTGCGCACGATATATGTCGTATGTGTGGATAGAAGACACAGACGAACAAATAGTGCCAAGTAACATGGTACCCCAAAATGTCGAAGGCAAAGATCGAGATTGATTGTCGTTGTACTCTATGTCAATACTTACCTTTAAATATCTGGATAACGTGACGCTTCCATACAAAAAGTTTGAACCCCTTTATTTTAGTTTGTACACTGTTCAAACGATGGTAGTTGTTCATAATCAACCACTTATGTACCAATTACGTATATATATCTACTTAGTATACAGAGTGATACCAGACCGCAGAGCCGTTAACTAACGGAAACCGTCTTTCAAACTATGGAGCATTGAGCAAAAGTTATAGCTACGAAGATACTTTTATTGTTGTTGCGGAAAAACATTGTTTAATGTAGCGTGGAATATAACGCACACTAAGCAGTGAACTGTACATCAGTAATAACATGCGCCTTACATTGTCAAAAAAGCTCTTCAATTTAACATTTTAATCTAGCGTAAGCAGCAGCAACGGCCACTACGCTTCTTCTTTTTTTAAAAAAGTTAAAGACATGATTAAATTGACACATAAACCAAAAATAATAAGTTCGAATTAAATTGTCATGTGATTACAAATTATTGAAATTATAAAATGCCAGTGAATATTTGTTAAATTCTTAAATATTACATTTTGACATTTCAAAATTCTAACATACTGTAGTATGCTTTCCCAATTAGATATAATTTAAGCCGCTTTTTTAGTATGTGTGCGCTTAGTTCCCTGCATCCCTTAGGAAGTTTATTAAATAGTACTAAAGGCGCCATGCAAAAAAAATCCGTATTAATGCTGTTTTGGAACCATGTGAGCAAAGCAGAGTGTTATCGCGTCTGACGCGACTGACTTTGTCTGCCATGCGTGGAAATAATCGTAGTCTTCGTTTGATTACTAAGACTTTGCTGTCCGTCCGTCCGTCTGTCGCCAGGTATCTCATGAACCGTGATAGTTAGACAGTTGAAATTGCCACAGATGATGTATTTCCGTTACCACTATAACGACAAATATATAAAAACTATTTTAAGCTACTACTACTCTTTTTTTTACGATTTTTTATGAAAGTGGGTAATTTTGTCAAACTTAAAAAATGGGATAGTTTATATCTCGATTATTGACCTCAATATCTTTACTTACTTCAAGCCCCAGCAAGGCGTGGTCACGTCAGCTAGTTGCCATATTAAAGGGACGGTTAAAAATTGTGGAAATCGCGTTTTGGCAAGTCATAAAAAGCACGTAAATTGTTTTGTGTTGACTACATCCGTATTGATATATGTACACACAGTATTATTACTTATTATGCTATACGAGTGGTTTGAATTGTTACAGGGGGGATTAACGTCGGCAGTTGACAAAACAACAGATGTGGTTAGCGGTGTGCTAGATGGCACATTGGGAGCCGTAGGTGGTACTGTAGCAGGAGTTGGGGGGATTGTAAAAGATTTAAGTAAACTATTTCCTTTTGGTAAGTCTTTAATATGTCCTTTGTAAGATTATTTTAACTGTACCAAGACATTATTCAGTATGATTCCATCAGAACAGTAAAATACCAGCTCATCTTATGCCCGGGAAGTCTTAAAGTGATATAATCACGATCATCAACCATAGAGATGAATTAACTTATCAAAAATTTCAAATATTGTGGAATGTCTTGTTTTTGAGAAGAATAGACGAATAGAAGAATTTAATTTCTGTTTGTTGCTAGAAACTCATTTAAACCAGTCACCATGACTTAGCTCGGCCGATTTAGGTGTCAGCGAGCTTACGCTGCTCTTTTATAAAACTCACCCGCGTTATGTTTTAGTTACTGCTCCGCTTCCGTGGGTTCTATACTATGTTTCATAAAACGACGAATTTACGTTTATTGGAAACAGGAATTTGAATAGACTTTACACGTTTCCTTAGTGTAACGAAAGCAAAAACATTTTTCGACATCGACATCACAGCACAGGAACACTGTTTAACAAAATGAGTAAACGTTAATTTCAAAGTAATGTCGAGTTAAAGCTTAGTCAAATAGCGACGAAGCGAAGGGCTTGCTCAAATTCAAGGCACACTTCTTTTAAAATAACATAGGCTAAGCGTAAAAGCCCGTATAAACAAATAAAGAAAAAAAAGCTTAGTCATAGAACATTCATGAAATACGGTTATCTACGTTCTAGGTCTTACGAAACCTATTTACTTACATTACTTGCGTTTTTTACAGGAAAGAAGTAAGGTGAAGATTCCGCATTACGATTTCGATTAAAAAACAACGACAACCAACGGCGTACCACTAAACCAATCAAATTTGAGCTACTTTTATTAATCAAAATAATACAATAAGTGCCTGAGCTACTAAGACTCAACTCATAAACAACAAGATCTCAAGAACAACGAAATCTTATTTACAATACAAATATTTTGATGGCGTCGTGGGTTTGGCAAGCAATACGGCTTTTGTTATATAAATACTTAGTTGTATTCAGCGCAGTTTTCATTTATTACTGATTACTAAAAGCAGTACGCAAACGAAGAACTGTTATCATAGAAAGACCTAACGAACAAGTTGAAAAGCGTAAACAGCACAGCTGGTACCTTGTGGACACTATGATCGATCCCAGCCAGATGCAGCAGAAACGGCCGGTTGATCATGAGGATCATAAACAAACAACTGTCGGCTACTTTCATATCTTAGCACTTCGAGTCAAGCTCCATGTCCGTCGTCACCCAGATCAGAAGGACCATGGCAGCGACGCGCTTCGCATTGCTATCTCACCAATCACCAACAGCATACAATTGGACGATTCAGCAGCCTGAATGCTTCATTGAGCTAAATAAGACTGCATTAGAAGAAAATTTAAAGTCAAGAATTCAATTTCTAACATCTTAAAAGCTTAGGATGATAGAAACAGAGCGCTTGACGGCTTCTTCATTTCCAACTGGAAGGTATGTCAACATTTTACTAAAAACTCCACTGAAATACTGAAGGGGTTATTAAGGTCATGGGTAATTTCGATTAGATTCGACTGATGGTGCCTACCAGTTGAGAAAACCAAAATCTTAGAACATCTTAGCTTTTTCATCGTTACATGGAGACCTTAATGAAATATAGATTTGAAGTACGCTCGTACTGCCGTCAGTGAGCGCCAACTTAACTAAACTAAAGGTACCCTCAAACGTGACAAAGATTATCTAAGTTACCGACTGTTTTTCACAGACGCAGGCAAGCAGCCGCAGGAGACCTGGACCTGAAGATGCTGATGATGGAAGACGGAACTCCCAAAACAAAGTGCTACTGTTCATGCAATCTCAACTATGTCTTAGTAATGACTGCGCTAGCATTATACAGAAATATGTACTTGTATTCAAAATTTTATAAATCCTTAGATTTTTCGAAAATAAAACTTGCATATGTTAAACACAGTGTTTTAATATTTGTTTTGGTTTTCCCTAGACACCACTTTTCGTAAAGTGTATACAAATGGTTCAGGCAAACCTGTGGACAGCAAATTGTAGTGTCACTTACAAACTGGGTGATTCGATTTGATTATTTGAATCTATCAATGTTAATAGGCTCGCCCCCTATTACATGGGACTTAAACATAACTGGCGAAATGTGAGTATACTAATGGGTACACCTCTGCCTAACTCATTCATTTGATGATTTTTACCAACTCAAAAAAGGCGTGAAAATGAGGGGCTAAGTTTGTATGGGGCAACGTGATTCCTTGGTCCAATCGGGAATTACAGCCGTGATGTTATGTGTTATGTAGTAAAATGGGATTAAATAAATTCGTCAAGTTCAATTAAAAAATTAAAATAATTTTATACAAGTCACGAATACAAAATTCAGGAATGCAGGAATGTCATATTATTCATTTAAATACTTGTTGGTCAGAAATTCAGCAATTGAATTACTTTTTGGAATGATTAATTAAGTATTTTACCAAAAAATTCCACCCTGTAACTTATGCAATCATCACTATGGCGGAAGATATTTAATTAAATATTGGAACTCACTATCAGCACGTCATTGTATGCAGACAATTGTGTATATACAAGTGTACATACAAAATAAATAACCATTATTTAAGCTCCATTAAATAATAAAGGTAAATAAGGAAAGTAAAAGGAAAATATAATTTTCTCTAATACCTAACGTAAATGCGGGTTACTTTAGCCCTGTTGGGTAACTTTGGCCCAAAACGGAAAACCGTTTGTAGGTACTTCTTCCCTTGAAAATTACAGGAATAGTAATTATTAAAATTACATTTTAAAAAATGCCTCGAATAAAGACGCCTTCAAAGGATTGTGGGCATTTTTCTACGGGAGCTTGGCGTAAACTAACAGGAAAAAAATCTGTTGTAATGTAGGTACAGTATTCCATGTCTAAATAACGTTTTCATGAACCAAAGCACAATGTGTGAATAAAGATAGTTTCAATCAGTAAGAGACTGACAATTCCTTCCGCTTTGCCCAGAACGGAAGAAGACATTTGATCTTTCAAACCAGCCGATGAGCCGATAGGTTCTGCAATCGGGGCATCACGATAACGCAGCAGGAGTTGGTGGACAGACTGCCTGATGAAACTCTTAAGTACCCGCTGGTAGTCTTGATATGGCGACGCTTGACGGCCTACGTCCAGCCGTCGACATACTTCGGCTCAACAATGATAATAAACCGGCACCATAATCACCATAATCTACATGAAGTAATAAGATGCATGGAATTGTCAATAATTACGTGTCAATTCAATTAATTGGAGCCCGATACATCTTAACATTTCCTGTGGACTCGGGTCTAGGTTTACACAGGTGTAAAATAAGAGCTAAGCTAATATTCGATTGATATAAAAGGCTCCGCTCCGCAGCAGAAGGTATCAGTTGCTCATCATTGAGTTAAAGACACTTACTCCCATAAAGATTGTAACAAATCATCATCTTTCAACATGAAGACAGCTTTGTATTTGGCGCTTGTAATCGTAAGTACATTATTCCTATATTTTCTTATTGTTAAATTAAAATGTGCCAATGCTCAATCAACTCTGAGCTGCCATGGCTAGCATTACTCAACGTAACTGAACACTGAAGAACTTCAGCCAAACATGGCTAAAACAATTAAGTGCGGTTTGAGTCTTGGGTACATAAGCTTCCGTAATAGAGATAAACTACAACAACATGGCTTGCTTCTCCACAATTCAAAACGTTTGTAAGTATTTATGAAATAAAATACCTACAGGCAAAATGTTCAAAACATCGAAAATTAAAATATCGATTGTATCATAATAACGAAAATTGTTATGCCTAAGCTTAAAATGTCTAAAATTGAAATGTCGAGTACTAAAATATCTAATGATTAAAATATCGATATTCATTTTAACTAAGTTCAAAATGTCGACATTTAATACACTTTACAAAATAAGTAAACTCATTATATTTCATAAACACTCAGATTAAAATTTCAAATTTATGAAAAAAGCGTTATTTGGGTATAAGGTGTTTTTTATAAACATGATATTAATCCTTATCCAAATAAAAACGTTATTCATCACAAGTATTTAATATTGAACAAAATTGCCTTCGACATCATCTGATATCAATGAAAATCTTAGGAGATTATCGTAGTTTAAAAATAACTCGGCGATAAATTAATGATCAAGTACCACGCGCCCCTTTATGATCTGGCAGGCAGTCTTGAGGGGGGAGATAGAGTGCTGGATATGTTAGCCAGATTAATGAAGGTATAGGCTATATAACAATACACTACTACCCATGGGAGCATTGGGAGCGGAGCAGTAACTAAAGAAGTAGCTCAGCGCGGGTAAAAATAACCACTTGATAACTCAAACTAAATGTGAGAAAAATTATATTCTCTTTTACATACCACATTCATCTGCCGAATAGGTAGGTTCACTGAAAGTGTTAGTAATGTATAATTTAATATCGTTTATTTAAATTTTGTAAATGTGAGTACCATGGAGCCTTTTATTGAGTTACTATGTGTTTTGACTTAATGAGCATGGCAGTTAAGAGCTTGTCATGCTCACTCAAATGTCTCGCTGATGGTGGCGCGTGTGTTGGATCATTTGGCTCCCTTCATGATGGTAGAGCTAAGTGGTGCTGATCCATGCGTCATGCTCGTGAACGAGTGCTGTCAGTTAGGATTGGTCATCTCTTAACTGCCATGGCTTACCTACATCTTTATTTTTATGATTTTTTGACTACTGTTTCATTTTCATTGTTTTCACTTTTGGAATTAACAAGAATTATGTAACCAGGATTTTGGAAAAACTTAATTGAAAAGAGTGCCGTGGAGTTTCTTGCTCATTCTTCTCCATAGAGGCCTACCTCCGTTTTGGAACGAGCAACTAGCTTCAAATTTCGGACTAACTGACCGACTCCTTGATAATTCAAAAGTGCCTGTAAATGGTCTAATTAAAATAAATGTTTTGACTTTGACTATCGACTTGAATAGTATAATAGTTTTGAGGCATTGTTTTTAGGTGTTGCCTAGTTTTAATAGAAACGGGTAAGCTAGGGTACGGATAAGCGTCGCGCTCACAGTTTAGTTCTGATAAAATTTGATATTTATTTGATTTCGTGGAATGCAATCGTTTCGAGTCCATTCAGATAAAAATATCTAAAAAAGAAAACATGAAATAAGTTCCATGTTATGTTTAGTTTAACTTGTACAGTTCAACCGTTTAGAGGTGTTCAAATAAGCTAAATCTACTACTTAGGTACCTAGCTATATACTTACAACTGTTCCACAATACTGGGCATACGGGCCCATTGGTTCCATTGATGTCCATCTAATAACTGCGTAGATACACACATGTTTTATTTACCAACTTAGGTCTGTCCGTTACGCTTTCACAACTAAACCACTAACCCGATTTTGATGAAAATTGTTACGGGAGTAGTTTGAACACCAAGAAAGGACATAAGACTACTTTTTATTCAGTGACTTTGTCTGCGTCCGTGATAACTGACATTTTTCATTTCAGATATTTGTATAAAAATATATTTATAATTTTTTAGCTGGAGAAGGCGGACTTGTGTACACATAGTATATAACTTATAATTACTATATAATTAACAGTGGATTTAATTGTTACAGGCGAGCTTAGCCTTCGCTCAAACAGCAGAGATCGGGGTAGGTGCGACAGTGCCCGCCCAGGACCAGGTTGACGCCACAGTAAGTTCAATATTAAATTTGTACACAATTGAAACGCTGCGAAGTGCTCATAATCAATAATCAACATCATGACGGTACCTTGTCCATATTATCGATGGCCGCATCGAATAAACGTGCTAGAGCTATTGCATAAATTTTTTTTTTCGTCTTTTCGGTTCCGTCTTCCTACCTCCAAATTTATTTTATACTTTTTAGTCTAATAATACGTCTGCAATCGTACTTGCTTTCTTTTATCTATGGAAATATTTTATTTTGTCACAAGATCATAAATATATGTGACTATCACACATTTAATGAATTCTCGATTACACAAGAATAAACATTTTATAAACGCAAAACGTTTGACATAGTTGGTAATCTGTTATTCAGACGTATGCACGTTCATTCGTGTGTTTTATTTTATGAATGATGGTATGTTACCTGAAAGGTAACTTGACAAATAATATTGTGTTGTTTCTTACTATAGTAGATAAAATTCCTTTATTATCTTTACAAAAGTTATAAAAGACATCATTAAATGGGTACTGAACGCATAGGGTTGCGAAAGCGATCATAAACTTGCGAGAGTCCTCAGTCCAGGCTGTCAAAAAGTCTTACCTAATGTTCTATCCTAATGGTCTTCATAGAAACTCAAGACATGCTAAATTCCAGGTCGGTAGTACAAAAAATCCCGGTCAAGTGCGAATCGGACTCGCACACGAAGGGTTCCGTAGATATAACAGTGTTGCCATTATAGTATCGAGCCAAAAACATAAAAAAACAGGTCTCTTGCATGAGGACCGACTTTCATTTTAAACTTTGATGTATTTTTGTTATAGCAGCAATAGAAATACACATTTTAACCGTGACTTACGGTTCATGAGATACAAGCCCGCTGACAGACGGACGGCGGACGATTAGTAATTGGGTCCTATTAGCACCCTTCGGGTGCGGAAACCTAAACAAGATCAGAACTTTCAAAGAAACTTGCGGGAGTGCTTAGACCTCCTCAAAATCCGGCCATGTCGCAAAATCCGTTCTTAGCGAACGTCTGTTAATAACTCCGAGCTCTATTAATTTTACTTTATTAAAATAACGTCACGGCACCATACCATTATAGACATATAAAATGTAGGTACGGGTAAAGATTGTAAGAATCGCGTTTTGGTCGTTCCTAAAAAGCATATTAATTGTTTGGTGTTACTTATCGTGACTATACGAGTGGTTTGAATTGTTACAGGCGGAAGTAACGAAAGCAGCTGAACAAACAAAAGAAGACGCTGAAAAGGCATTAGCTGCTGTTAAAGTATGTTAATTGTTTGGTGTTGACTACATCCGTATTGAGACATGCACACAGCATATTACTTATTATTACTATACGAGTGGCTTGAATTGTTACAGGCGGAAGCAGAGGAAGCAGCTGAAAATCTAAAGGAAGCACTTAAAAAATTAGCAGCCGCTGTTACAGTATGTTAATATTCGTTTGGTGTTGACTACATCCGCATTGAGACATGTACACACAGCATATTACTTATTGTGACTACACGAGTTGTTTGAATTGTTACAGGAGGAAGAAAAGAAAGCAGCTGAGGAACTAAAGAAAAAAGCTGAGGAAGCATTAGCTGCTGTTACAGTATGTTAAATGTTTGGTTTTGACTTCATTCGTATTGAGACATGTACACACAGTATATTACTTATTATTACTATACGAGTGGTTTGAATTGTTACAGGCAAAGGTTGAGGAAGCAACTAAAAACCTAAAGGAAGCAGTTGAAAAAGTAAAGGAATTAGCTGGAAAAGCATTAGCTGCTATTAAAGTATGTTGTTTGGTGTTGACTACATCCGTATTGAGACATTACACACAGAAAAATACTTATTGTGACTATACGAGTGGTTTGAATTGTTACAGGCGAAAGTAGAAGAAGCAACTGAAAAAGTAAACGAACGAGTAAGGTGAAGATTCCGCATTACGATTTCGATTAAAAAACAACGACAACCAACGGCGTACCACTAAACCAATCAAATTTGAGCTACTTTTATTAATCAAAATAATACAATAAGTGCCTGAGCTACTAAGACTCAACTCATAAACAACAAGATCTCAAGAACAACGAAATCTTATTTACAATACAAATATTTTGATGGCGTCGTGGGTTTGGCAAGCAATACGGCTTTTGTTATATAAATACTTAGTTGTATTCAGCGCAGTTTTCATTTATTACTGATTACTAAAAGCAGTACGCAAACGAAGAACTGTTATCATAGAAAGACCTAACGAACAAGTTGAAAAGCGTAAACAGCACAGCTGGTACCTTGTGGACACTATGATCGATCCCAGCCAGATGCAGCAGAAACGGCCGGTTGATCATGAGGATCATAAACAAACAACTGTCGGCTACTTTCATATCTTAGCACTTCGAGTCAAGCTCCATGTCCGTCGTCACCCAGATCAGAAGGACCATGGCAGCGACGCGCTTCGCATTGCTATCTCACCAATCACCAACAGCATACAATTGGACGATTCAGCAGCCTGAATGCTTCATTGAGCTAAATAAGACTGCATTAGAAGAAAATTTAAAGTCAAGAATTCAATTTCTAACATCTTAAAAGCTTAGGATGATAGAAACAGAGCGCTTGACGGCTTCTTCATTTCCAACTGGAAGGTATGTCAACATTTTACTAAAAACTCCACTGAAATACTGAAGGGGTTATTAAGGTCATGGGTAATTTCGATTAGATTCGACTGATGGTGCCTACCAGTTGAGAAAACCAAAATCTTAGAACATCTTAGCTTTTTCATCGTTACATGGAGACCTTAATGAAATATAGATTTGAAGTACGCTCGTACTGCCGTCAGTGAGCGCCAACTTAACTAAACTAAAGGTACCCTCAAACGTGACAAAGATTATCTAAGTTACCGACTGTTTTTCACAGACGCAGGCAAGCAGCCGCAGGAGACCTGGACCTGAAGATGCTGATGATGGAAGACGGAACTCCCAAAACAAAGTGCTACTGTTCATGCAATCTCAACTATGTCTTAGTAATGACTGCGCTAGCATTATACAGAAATATGTACTTGTATTCAAAATTTTATAAATCCTTAGATTTTTCGAAAATAAAACTTGCATATGTTAAACACAGTGTTTTAATATTTGTTTTGGTTTTCCCTAGACACCACTTTTCGTAAAGTGTATACAAATGGTTCAGGCAAACCTGTGGACAGCAAATTGTAGTGTCACTTACAAACTGGGTGATTCGATTTGATTATTTGAATCTATCAATGTTAATAGGCTCGCCCCCTATTACATGGGACTTAAACATAACTGGCGAAATGTGAGTATACTAATGGGTACACCTCTGCCTAACTCATTCATTTGATGATTTTTACCAACTCAAAAAAGGCGTGAAAATGAGGGGCTAAGTTTGTATGGGGCAACGTGATTCCTTGGTCCAATCGGGAATTACAGCCGTGATGTTATGTGTTATGTAGTAAAATGGGATTAAATAAATTCGTCAAGTTCAATTAAAAAATTAAAATAATTTTATACAAGTCACGAATACAAAATTCAGGAATGCAGGAATGTCATATTATTCATTTAAATACTTGTTGGTCAGAAATTCAGCAATTGAATTACTTTTTGGAATGATTAATTAAGTATTTTACCAAAAAATTCCACCCTGTAACTTATGCAATCATCACTATGGCGGAAGATATTTAATTAAATATTGGAACTCACTATCAGCACGTCATTGTATGCAGACAATTGTGTATATACAAGTGTACATACAAAATAAATAACCATTATTTAAGCTCCATTAAATAATAAAGGTAAATAAGGAAAGTAAAAGGAAAATATAATTTTCTCTAATACCTAACGTAAATGCGGGTTACTTTAGCCCTGTTGGGTAACTTTGGCCCAAAACGGAAAACCGTTTGTAGGTACTTCTTCCCTTGAAAATTACAGGAATAGTAATTATTAAAATTACATTTTAAAAAATGCCTCGAATAAAGACGCCTTCAAAGGATTGTGGGCATTTTTCTACGGGAGCTTGGCGTAAACTAACAGGAAAAAAATCTGTTGTAATGTAGGTACAGTATTCCATGTCTAAATAACGTTTTCATGAACCAAAGCACAATGTGTGAATAAAGATAGTTTCAATCAGTAAGAGACTGACAATTCCTTCCGCTTTGCCCAGAACGGAAGAAGACATTTGATCTTTCAAACCAGCCGATGAGCCGATAGGTTCTGCAATCGGGGCATCACGATAACGCAGCAGGAGTTGGTGGACAGACTGCCTGATGAAACTCTTAAGTACCCGCTGGTAGTCTTGATATGGCGACGCTTGACGGCCTACGTCCAGCCGTCGACATACTTCGGCTCAACAATGATAATAAACCGGCACCATAATCACCATAATCTACATGAAGTAATAAGATGCATGGAATTGTCAATAATTACGTGTCAATTCAATTAATTGGAGCCCGATACATCTTAACATTTCCTGTGGACTCGGGTCTAGGTTTACACAGGTGTAAAATAAGAGCTAAGCTAATATTCGATTGATATAAAAGGCTCCGCTCCGCAGCAGAAGGTATCAGTTGCTCATCATTGAGTTAAAGACACTTACTCCCATAAAGATTGTAACAAATCATCATCTTTCAACATGAAGACAGCTTTGTATTTGGCGCTTGTAATCGTAAGTACATTATTCCTATATTTTCTTATTGTTAAATTAAAATGTGCCAATGCTCAATCAACTCTGAGCTGCCATGGCTAGCATTACTCAACGTAACTGAACACTGAAGAACTTCAGCCAAACATGGCTAAAACAATTAAGTGCGGTTTGAGTCTTGGGTACATAAGCTTCCGTAATAGAGATAAACTACAACAACATGGCTTGCTTCTCCACAATTCAAAACGTTTGTAAGTATTTATGAAATAAAATACCTACAGGCAAAATGTTCAAAACATCGAAAATTAAAATATCGATTGTATCATAATAACGAAAATTGTTATGCCTAAGCTTAAAATGTCTAAAATTGAAATGTCGAGTACTAAAATATCTAATGATTAAAATATCGATATTCATTTTAACTAAGTTCAAAATGTCGACATTTAATACACTTTACAAAATAAGTAAACTCATTATATTTCATAAACACTCAGATTAAAATTTCAAATTTATGAAAAAAGCGTTATTTGGGTATAAGGTGTTTTTTATAAACATGATATTAATCCTTATCCAAATAAAAACGTTATTCATCACAAGTATTTAATATTGAACAAAATTGCCTTCGACATCATCTGATATCAATGAAAATCTTAGGAGATTATCGTAGTTTAAAAATAACTCGGCGATAAATTAATGATCAAGTACCACGCGCCCCTTTATGATCTGGCAGGCAGTCTTGAGGGGGGAGATAGAGTGCTGGATATGTTAGCCAGATTAATGAAGGTATAGGCTATATAACAATACACTACTACCCATGGGAGCATTGGGAGCGGAGCAGTAACTAAAGAAGTAGCTCAGCGCGGGTAAAAATAACCACTTGATAACTCAAACTAAATGTGAGAAAAATTATATTCTCTTTTACATACCACATTCATCTGCCGAATAGGTAGGTTCACTGAAAGTGTTAGTAATGTATAATTTAATATCGTTTATTTAAATTTTGTAAATGTGAGTACCATGGAGCCTTTTATTGAGTTACTATGTGTTTTGACTTAATGAGCATGGCAGTTAAGAGCTTGTCATGCTCACTCAAATGTCTCGCTGATGGTGGCGCGTGTGTTGGATCATTTGGCTCCCTTCATGATGGTAGAGCTAAGTGGTGCTGATCCATGCGTCATGCTCGTGAACGAGTGCTGTCAGTTAGGATTGGTCATCTCTTAACTGCCATGGCTTACCTACATCTTTATTTTTATGATTTTTTGACTACTGTTTCATTTTCATTGTTTTCACTTTTGGAATTAACAAGAATTATGTAACCAGGATTTTGGAAAAACTTAATTGAAAAGAGTGCCGTGGAGTTTCTTGCTCATTCTTCTCCATAGAGGCCTACCTCCGTTTTGGAACGAGCAACTAGCTTCAAATTTCGGACTAACTGACCGACTCCTTGATAATTCAAAAGTGCCTGTAAATGGTCTAATTAAAATAAATGTTTTGACTTTGACTATCGACTTGAATAGTATAATAGTTTTGAGGCATTGTTTTTAGGTGTTGCCTAGTTTTAATAGAAACGGGTAAGCTAGGGTACGGATAAGCGTCGCGCTCACAGTTTAGTTCTGATAAAATTTGATATTTATTTGATTTCGTGGAATGCAATCGTTTCGAGTCCATTCAGATAAAAATATCTAAAAAAGAAAACATGAAATAAGTTCCATGTTATGTTTAGTTTAACTTGTACAGTTCAACCGTTTAGAGGTGTTCAAATAAGCTAAATCTACTACTTAGGTACCTAGCTATATACTTACAACTGTTCCACAATACTGGGCATACGGGCCCATTGGTTCCATTGATGTCCATCTAATAACTGCGTAGATACACACATGTTTTATTTACCAACTTAGGTCTGTCCGTTACGCTTTCACAACTAAACCACTAACCCGATTTTGATGAAAATTGTTACGGGAGTAGTTTGAACACCAAGAAAGGACATAAGACTACTTTTTATTCAGTGACTTTGTCTGCGTCCGTGATAACTGACATTTTTCATTTCAGATATTTGTATAAAAATATATTTATAATTTTTTAGCTGGAGAAGGCGGACTTGTGTACACATAGTATATAACTTATAATTACTATATAATTAACAGTGGATTTAATTGTTACAGGCGAGCTTAGCCTTCGCTCAAACAGCAGAGATCGGGGTAGGTGCGACAGTGCCCGCCCAGGACCAGGTTGACGCCACAGTAAGTTCAATATTAAATTTGTACACAATTGAAACGCTGCGAAGTGCTCATAATCAATAATCAACATCATGACGGTACCTTGTCCATATTATCGATGGCCGCATCGAATAAACGTGCTAGAGCTATTGCATAAATTTTTTTTTTCGTCTTTTCGGTTCCGTCTTCCTACCTCCAAATTTATTTTATACTTTTTAGTCTAATAATACGTCTGCAATCGTACTTGCTTTCTTTTATCTATGGAAATATTTTATTTTGTCACAAGATCATAAATATATGTGACTATCACACATTTAATGAATTCTCGATTACACAAGAATAAACATTTTATAAACGCAAAACGTTTGACATAGTTGGTAATCTGTTATTCAGACGTATGCACGTTCATTCGTGTGTTTTATTTTATGAATGATGGTATGTTACCTGAAAGGTAACTTGACAAATAATATTGTGTTGTTTCTTACTATAGTAGATAAAATTCCTTTATTATCTTTACAAAAGTTATAAAAGACATCATTAAATGGGTACTGAACGCATAGGGTTGCGAAAGCGATCATAAACTTGCGAGAGTCCTCAGTCCAGGCTGTCAAAAAGTCTTACCTAATGTTCTATCCTAATGGTCTTCATAGAAACTCAAGACATGCTAAATTCCAGGTCGGTAGTACAAAAAATCCCGGTCAAGTGCGAATCGGACTCGCACACGAAGGGTTCCGTAGATATAACAGTGTTGCCATTATAGTATCGAGCCAAAAACATAAAAAAACAGGTCTCTTGCATGAGGACCGACTTTCATTTTAAACTTTGATGTATTTTTGTTATAGCAGCAATAGAAATACACATTTTAACCGTGACTTACGGTTCATGAGATACAAGCCCGCTGACAGACGGACGGCGGACGATTAGTAATTGGGTCCTATTAGCACCCTTCGGGTGCGGAAACCTAAACAAGATCAGAACTTTCAAAGAAACTTGCGGGAGTGCTTAGACCTCCTCAAAATCCGGCCATGTCGCAAAATCCGTTCTTAGCGAACGTCTGTTAATAACTCCGAGCTCTATTAATTTTACTTTATTAAAATAACGTCACGGCACCATACCATTATAGACATATAAAATGTAGGTACGGGTAAAGATTGTAAGAATCGCGTTTTGGTCGTTCCTAAAAAGCATATTAATTGTTTGGTGTTACTTATCGTGACTATACGAGTGGTTTGAATTGTTACAGGCGGAAGTAACGAAAGCAGCTGAACAAACAAAAGAAGACGCTGAAAAGGCATTAGCTGCTGTTAAAGTATGTTAATTGTTTGGTGTTGACTACATCCGTATTGAGACATGCACACAGCATATTACTTATTATTACTATACGAGTGGCTTGAATTGTTACAGGCGGAAGCAGAGGAAGCAGCTGAAAATCTAAAGGAAGCACTTAAAAAATTAGCAGCCGCTGTTACAGTATGTTAATATTCGTTTGGTGTTGACTACATCCGCATTGAGACATGTACACACAGCATATTACTTATTGTGACTACACGAGTTGTTTGAATTGTTACAGGAGGAAGAAAAGAAAGCAGCTGAGGAACTAAAGAAAAAAGCTGAGGAAGCATTAGCTGCTGTTACAGTATGTTAAATGTTTGGTTTTGACTTCATTCGTATTGAGACATGTACACACAGTATATTACTTATTATTACTATACGAGTGGTTTGAATTGTTACAGGCAAAGGTTGAGGAAGCAACTAAAAACCTAAAGGAAGCAGTTGAAAAAGTAAAGGAATTAGCTGGAAAAGCATTAGCTGCTATTAAAGTATGTTGTTTGGTGTTGACTACATCCGTATTGAGACATTACACACAGAAAAATACTTATTGTGACTATACGAGTGGTTTGAATTGTTACAGGCGAAAGTAGAAGAAGCAACTGAAAAAGTAAACGAAGCAGTTAAAAATGTAGCAGCCGCTGTTACAGTATGTTAATCGTTTGGTGTTGACTACATCCGTATTGAGACATGTTCACACTGTATATTACTTATTGTGACTATACGAACTGTTTAAATTGTTACAGGAGGAAGAAAAGAAAGCAGCTGAGGAACTAAAGGCAAAAGCTGAGGAAGCATTAGCTGCTGTTAAAGTATGTTAAATGTTTGGTGTTGACTACATCCGTATTGCGACATGTACACACAGTTTATTACTTATTATTACTATACGATTGCTTTGAATTGTTACAGGCGGAAGCAGAGGAAGTAACTAAAAAACTAGAGGAAGTAGTTGAAAAAGTAAATGAAGAAGTAGAAAAAGCATTAGCTGCTATTAAAGTATGTTGTTTGGTGTTGACTACAGCCGTGTTTAGATATTTACACACTGTATATTACTTATTATTACTGTACGAGTGGTTTGAATTGTTACAGGCGAAAGCAGAGGAAACAGCTAAAATAGCAAAGGAATTAGTTGCACAAGCAGCAGCTGCTGCTAAAGTATGTTAATTGTTTGATGTTGACTACATCCATATTGAGACATTACACACAGGATATTACTTATTTAGACTATACGAGTGGTTTGAATTGTTACAGGCGAAAGCAGAGGAAGCAGCTAAAATAGCAAAGGAATTAGCTGATAAAGCAAAGGAAGCTGCTGCACAAGCAGCAGCTGCTGCCCAAGTATGTTAATTGTTTGTTGTTGACTACATCCATATTGAGACATTACACACAGTATTTAAATACTATAATTAGGAACAATTTAGATCAACAAAGTCTCAAAATGTCAAATATATTCTTCTTTTATGGGGTACTGTGTAAAATGTTATAATAAAATACAGCTCGATATTCTCTAACAAAATGAGAGACAATTAAAAACATTTAAAAAACGCACACTCTGTAGTCAAGCATATTATGAGTTGCACAGACAGCACATTACTTGTTACGCATATGTAATAAGCAGTGGATTAAATTGTTACAGGCGTTACGAAGCCGTAAGTCCAATGTCAAATTTAATTGAGTTTGTTCACAATTCGAACGCTGTTAGGTGTTCATTATCAACCTACTTAGTATACAGAAACAAGACACATGACCGTTAGCTAACGTAAACAGCCCATCAATCTAAGTAACACTAAGCAAAAATTATAGCTGGGGAACGACTTTTATTTTTGATGTGGAAAATCACCGTTTAGCGTGTCCGCATACGGGCCACACGCGGTAGCCACAAACGCCGCAACCTAAAGCTAGAAGCGACCACCAACATCAACCGTGTGCAACAAGTCAATATAAAATGTATAAAAGCTTCAGGAAGAACGTCGATGACGACGTTTTGTTGTTGTGGTCAGTGGCCCGTGTGCGGCCAGGCTAAGAGAACCGCTCGTACAGCCGCGAGAAAAGGCGCTGACAATGCCACGAACGTGCTGTTGACTGTGATTACATTACTCATTTAACTGTATAATTAGTAGTGGATTAAATTGTTACAGAAAGCCTCATCAGGACTATTTGGCATAGTCGGTGGTGTACTAGACAAAACAGGTGCTGTAATCGAAGAAGTTGGAACGGGTGTTGCAGGATTGGGATCAACACTAGGAGTAAGTTCCAATTTAAAAGGAGATAGAACCGATCTGTTATATCTCACTCGCTGCCATTTCGTTTTTTTTTTAATCGCTGCGCACGATATATGTCGTATGTGTGGATAGAAGACACAGACGAACAAATAGTGCCAAGTAACATGGTACCCCAAAATGTCGAAGGCAAAGATCGAGATTGATTGTCGTTGTACTCTATGTCAATACTTACCTTTAAATATCTGGATAACGTGACGCTTCCATACAAAAAGTTTGAACCCCTTTATTTTAGTTTGTACACTGTTCAAACGATGGTAGTTGTTCATAATCAACCACTTATGTACCAATTACGTATATATATCTACTTAGTATACAGAGTGATACCAGACCGCAGAGCCGTTAACTAACGGAAACCGTCTTTCAAACTATGGAGCATTGAGCAAAAGTTATAGCTACGAAGATACTTTTATTGTTGTTGCGGAAAAACATTGTTTAATGTAGCGTGGAATATAACGCACACTAAGCAGTGAACTGTACATCAGTAATAACATGCGCCTTACATTGTCAAAAAAGCTCTTCAATTTAACATTTTAATCTAGCGTAAGCAGCAGCAACGGCCACTACGCTTCTTCTTTTTTTAAAAAAGTTAAAGACATGATTAAATTGACACATAAACCAAAAATAATAAGTTCGAATTAAATTGTCATGTGATTACAAATTATTGAAATTATAAAATGCCAGTGAATATTTGTTAAATTCTTAAATATTACATTTTGACATTTCAAAATTCTAACATACTGTAGTATGCTTTCCCAATTAGATATAATTTAAGCCGCTTTTTTAGTATGTGTGCGCTTAGTTCCCTGCATCCCTTAGGAAGTTTATTAAATAGTACTAAAGGCGCCATGCAAAAAAAATCCGTATTAATGCTGTTTTGGAACCATGTGAGCAAAGCAGAGTGTTATCGCGTCTGACGCGACTGACTTTGTCTGCCATGCGTGGAAATAATCGTAGTCTTCGTTTGATTACTAAGACTTTGCTGTCCGTCCGTCCGTCTGTCGCCAGGTATCTCATGAACCGTGATAGTTAGACAGTTGAAATTGCCACAGATGATGTATTTCCGTTACCACTATAACGACAAATATATAAAAACTATTTTAAGCTACTACTACTCTTTTTTTTACGATTTTTTATGAAAGTGGGTAATTTTGTCAAACTTAAAAAATGGGATAGTTTATATCTCGATTATTGACCTCAATATCTTTACTTACTTCAAGCCCCAGCAAGGCGTGGTCACGTCAGCTAGTTGCCATATTAAAGGGACGGTTAAAAATTGTGGAAATCGCGTTTTGGCAAGTCATAAAAAGCACGTAAATTGTTTTGTGTTGACTACATCCGTATTGATATATGTACACACAGTATTATTACTTATTATGCTATACGAGTGGTTTGAATTGTTACAGGGGGGATTAACGTCGGCAGTTGACAAAACAACAGATGTGGTTAGCGGTGTGCTAGATGGCACATTGGGAGCCGTAGGTGGTACTGTAGCAGGAGTTGGGGGGATTGTAAAAGATTTAAGTAAACTATTTCCTTTTGGTAAGTCTTTAATATGTCCTTTGTAAGATTATTTTAACTGTACCAAGACATTATTCAGTATGATTCCATCAGAACAGTAAAATACCAGCTCATCTTATGCCCGGGAAGTCTTAAAGTGATATAATCACGATCATCAACCATAGAGATGAATTAACTTATCAAAAATTTCAAATATTGTGGAATGTCTTGTTTTTGAGAAGAATAGACGAATAGAAGAATTTAATTTCTGTTTGTTGCTAGAAACTCATTTAAACCAGTCACCATGACTTAGCTCGGCCGATTTAGGTGTCAGCGAGCTTACGCTGCTCTTTTATAAAACTCACCCGCGTTATGTTTTAGTTACTGCTCCGCTTCCGTGGGTTCTATACTATGTTTCATAAAACGACGAATTTACGTTTATTGGAAACAGGAATTTGAATAGACTTTACACGTTTCCTTAGTGTAACGAAAGCAAAAACATTTTTCGACATCGACATCACAGCACAGGAACACTGTTTAACAAAATGAGTAAACGTTAATTTCAAAGTAATGTCGAGTTAAAGCTTAGTCAAATAGCGACGAAGCGAAGGGCTTGCTCAAATTCAAGGCACACTTCTTTTAAAATAACATAGGCTAAGCGTAAAAGCCCGTATAAACAAATAAAGAAAAAAAAGCTTAGTCATAGAACATTCATGAAATACGGTTATCTACGTTCTAGGTCTTACGAAACCTATTTACTTACATTACTTGCGTTTTTTACAGGAAAGAAGTAAGGTGAAGATTCCGCATTACGATTTCGATTAAAAAACAACGACAACCAACGGCGTACCACTAAACCAATCAAATTTGAGCTACTTTTATTAATCAAAATAATACAATAAGTGCCTGAGCTACTAAGACTCAACTCATAAACAACAAGATCTCAAGAACAACGAAATCTTATTTACAATACAAATATTTTGATGGCGTCGTGGGTTTGGCAAGCAATACGGCTTTTGTTATATAAATACTTAGTTGTATTCAGCGCAGTTTTCATTTATTACTGATTACTAAAAGCAGTACGCAAACGAAGAACTGTTATCATAGAAAGACCTAACGAACAAGTTGAAAAGCGTAAACAGCACAGCTGGTACCTTGTGGACACTATGATCGATCCCAGCCAGATGCAGCAGAAACGGCCGGTTGATCATGAGGATCATAAACAAACAACTGTCGGCTACTTTCATATCTTAGCACTTCGAGTCAAGCTCCATGTCCGTCGTCACCCAGATCAGAAGGACCATGGCAGCGACGCGCTTCGCATTGCTATCTCACCAATCACCAACAGCATACAATTGGACGATTCAGCAGCCTGAATGCTTCATTGAGCTAAATAAGACTGCATTAGAAGAAAATTTAAAGTCAAGAATTCAATTTCTAACATCTTAAAAGCTTAGGATGATAGAAACAGAGCGCTTGACGGCTTCTTCATTTCCAACTGGAAGGTATGTCAACATTTTACTAAAAACTCCACTGAAATACTGAAGGGGTTATTAAGGTCATGGGTAATTTCGATTAGATTCGACTGATGGTGCCTACCAGTTGAGAAAACCAAAATCTTAGAACATCTTAGCTTTTTCATCGTTACATGGAGACCTTAATGAAATATAGATTTGAAGTACGCTCGTACTGCCGTCAGTGAGCGCCAACTTAACTAAACTAAAGGTACCCTCAAACGTGACAAAGATTATCTAAGTTACCGACTGTTTTTCACAGACGCAGGCAAGCAGCCGCAGGAGACCTGGACCTGAAGATGCTGATGATGGAAGACGGAACTCCCAAAACAAAGTGCTACTGTTCATGCAATCTCAACTATGTCTTAGTAATGACTGCGCTAGCATTATACAGAAATATGTACTTGTATTCAAAATTTTATAAATCCTTAGATTTTTCGAAAATAAAACTTGCATATGTTAAACACAGTGTTTTAATATTTGTTTTGGTTTTCCCTAGACACCACTTTTCGTAAAGTGTATACAAATGGTTCAGGCAAACCTGTGGACAGCAAATTGTAGTGTCACTTACAAACTGGGTGATTCGATTTGATTATTTGAATCTATCAATGTTAATAGGCTCGCCCCCTATTACATGGGACTTAAACATAACTGGCGAAATGTGAGTATACTAATGGGTACACCTCTGCCTAACTCATTCATTTGATGATTTTTACCAACTCAAAAAAGGCGTGAAAATGAGGGGCTAAGTTTGTATGGGGCAACGTGATTCCTTGGTCCAATCGGGAATTACAGCCGTGATGTTATGTGTTATGTAGTAAAATGGGATTAAATAAATTCGTCAAGTTCAATTAAAAAATTAAAATAATTTTATACAAGTCACGAATACAAAATTCAGGAATGCAGGAATGTCATATTATTCATTTAAATACTTGTTGGTCAGAAATTCAGCAATTGAATTACTTTTTGGAATGATTAATTAAGTATTTTACCAAAAAATTCCACCCTGTAACTTATGCAATCATCACTATGGCGGAAGATATTTAATTAAATATTGGAACTCACTATCAGCACGTCATTGTATGCAGACAATTGTGTATATACAAGTGTACATACAAAATAAATAACCATTATTTAAGCTCCATTAAATAATAAAGGTAAATAAGGAAAGTAAAAGGAAAATATAATTTTCTCTAATACCTAACGTAAATGCGGGTTACTTTAGCCCTGTTGGGTAACTTTGGCCCAAAACGGAAAACCGTTTGTAGGTACTTCTTCCCTTGAAAATTACAGGAATAGTAATTATTAAAATTACATTTTAAAAAATGCCTCGAATAAAGACGCCTTCAAAGGATTGTGGGCATTTTTCTACGGGAGCTTGGCGTAAACTAACAGGAAAAAAATCTGTTGTAATGTAGGTACAGTATTCCATGTCTAAATAACGTTTTCATGAACCAAAGCACAATGTGTGAATAAAGATAGTTTCAATCAGTAAGAGACTGACAATTCCTTCCGCTTTGCCCAGAACGGAAGAAGACATTTGATCTTTCAAACCAGCCGATGAGCCGATAGGTTCTGCAATCGGGGCATCACGATAACGCAGCAGGAGTTGGTGGACAGACTGCCTGATGAAACTCTTAAGTACCCGCTGGTAGTCTTGATATGGCGACGCTTGACGGCCTACGTCCAGCCGTCGACATACTTCGGCTCAACAATGATAATAAACCGGCACCATAATCACCATAATCTACATGAAGTAATAAGATGCATGGAATTGTCAATAATTACGTGTCAATTCAATTAATTGGAGCCCGATACATCTTAACATTTCCTGTGGACTCGGGTCTAGGTTTACACAGGTGTAAAATAAGAGCTAAGCTAATATTCGATTGATATAAAAGGCTCCGCTCCGCAGCAGAAGGTATCAGTTGCTCATCATTGAGTTAAAGACACTTACTCCCATAAAGATTGTAACAAATCATCATCTTTCAACATGAAGACAGCTTTGTATTTGGCGCTTGTAATCGTAAGTACATTATTCCTATATTTTCTTATTGTTAAATTAAAATGTGCCAATGCTCAATCAACTCTGAGCTGCCATGGCTAGCATTACTCAACGTAACTGAACACTGAAGAACTTCAGCCAAACATGGCTAAAACAATTAAGTGCGGTTTGAGTCTTGGGTACATAAGCTTCCGTAATAGAGATAAACTACAACAACATGGCTTGCTTCTCCACAATTCAAAACGTTTGTAAGTATTTATGAAATAAAATACCTACAGGCAAAATGTTCAAAACATCGAAAATTAAAATATCGATTGTATCATAATAACGAAAATTGTTATGCCTAAGCTTAAAATGTCTAAAATTGAAATGTCGAGTACTAAAATATCTAATGATTAAAATATCGATATTCATTTTAACTAAGTTCAAAATGTCGACATTTAATACACTTTACAAAATAAGTAAACTCATTATATTTCATAAACACTCAGATTAAAATTTCAAATTTATGAAAAAAGCGTTATTTGGGTATAAGGTGTTTTTTATAAACATGATATTAATCCTTATCCAAATAAAAACGTTATTCATCACAAGTATTTAATATTGAACAAAATTGCCTTCGACATCATCTGATATCAATGAAAATCTTAGGAGATTATCGTAGTTTAAAAATAACTCGGCGATAAATTAATGATCAAGTACCACGCGCCCCTTTATGATCTGGCAGGCAGTCTTGAGGGGGGAGATAGAGTGCTGGATATGTTAGCCAGATTAATGAAGGTATAGGCTATATAACAATACACTACTACCCATGGGAGCATTGGGAGCGGAGCAGTAACTAAAGAAGTAGCTCAGCGCGGGTAAAAATAACCACTTGATAACTCAAACTAAATGTGAGAAAAATTATATTCTCTTTTACATACCACATTCATCTGCCGAATAGGTAGGTTCACTGAAAGTGTTAGTAATGTATAATTTAATATCGTTTATTTAAATTTTGTAAATGTGAGTACCATGGAGCCTTTTATTGAGTTACTATGTGTTTTGACTTAATGAGCATGGCAGTTAAGAGCTTGTCATGCTCACTCAAATGTCTCGCTGATGGTGGCGCGTGTGTTGGATCATTTGGCTCCCTTCATGATGGTAGAGCTAAGTGGTGCTGATCCATGCGTCATGCTCGTGAACGAGTGCTGTCAGTTAGGATTGGTCATCTCTTAACTGCCATGGCTTACCTACATCTTTATTTTTATGATTTTTTGACTACTGTTTCATTTTCATTGTTTTCACTTTTGGAATTAACAAGAATTATGTAACCAGGATTTTGGAAAAACTTAATTGAAAAGAGTGCCGTGGAGTTTCTTGCTCATTCTTCTCCATAGAGGCCTACCTCCGTTTTGGAACGAGCAACTAGCTTCAAATTTCGGACTAACTGACCGACTCCTTGATAATTCAAAAGTGCCTGTAAATGGTCTAATTAAAATAAATGTTTTGACTTTGACTATCGACTTGAATAGTATAATAGTTTTGAGGCATTGTTTTTAGGTGTTGCCTAGTTTTAATAGAAACGGGTAAGCTAGGGTACGGATAAGCGTCGCGCTCACAGTTTAGTTCTGATAAAATTTGATATTTATTTGATTTCGTGGAATGCAATCGTTTCGAGTCCATTCAGATAAAAATATCTAAAAAAGAAAACATGAAATAAGTTCCATGTTATGTTTAGTTTAACTTGTACAGTTCAACCGTTTAGAGGTGTTCAAATAAGCTAAATCTACTACTTAGGTACCTAGCTATATACTTACAACTGTTCCACAATACTGGGCATACGGGCCCATTGGTTCCATTGATGTCCATCTAATAACTGCGTAGATACACACATGTTTTATTTACCAACTTAGGTCTGTCCGTTACGCTTTCACAACTAAACCACTAACCCGATTTTGATGAAAATTGTTACGGGAGTAGTTTGAACACCAAGAAAGGACATAAGACTACTTTTTATTCAGTGACTTTGTCTGCGTCCGTGATAACTGACATTTTTCATTTCAGATATTTGTATAAAAATATATTTATAATTTTTTAGCTGGAGAAGGCGGACTTGTGTACACATAGTATATAACTTATAATTACTATATAATTAACAGTGGATTTAATTGTTACAGGCGAGCTTAGCCTTCGCTCAAACAGCAGAGATCGGGGTAGGTGCGACAGTGCCCGCCCAGGACCAGGTTGACGCCACAGTAAGTTCAATATTAAATTTGTACACAATTGAAACGCTGCGAAGTGCTCATAATCAATAATCAACATCATGACGGTACCTTGTCCATATTATCGATGGCCGCATCGAATAAACGTGCTAGAGCTATTGCATAAATTTTTTTTTTCGTCTTTTCGGTTCCGTCTTCCTACCTCCAAATTTATTTTATACTTTTTAGTCTAATAATACGTCTGCAATCGTACTTGCTTTCTTTTATCTATGGAAATATTTTATTTTGTCACAAGATCATAAATATATGTGACTATCACACATTTAATGAATTCTCGATTACACAAGAATAAACATTTTATAAACGCAAAACGTTTGACATAGTTGGTAATCTGTTATTCAGACGTATGCACGTTCATTCGTGTGTTTTATTTTATGAATGATGGTATGTTACCTGAAAGGTAACTTGACAAATAATATTGTGTTGTTTCTTACTATAGTAGATAAAATTCCTTTATTATCTTTACAAAAGTTATAAAAGACATCATTAAATGGGTACTGAACGCATAGGGTTGCGAAAGCGATCATAAACTTGCGAGAGTCCTCAGTCCAGGCTGTCAAAAAGTCTTACCTAATGTTCTATCCTAATGGTCTTCATAGAAACTCAAGACATGCTAAATTCCAGGTCGGTAGTACAAAAAATCCCGGTCAAGTGCGAATCGGACTCGCACACGAAGGGTTCCGTAGATATAACAGTGTTGCCATTATAGTATCGAGCCAAAAACATAAAAAAACAGGTCTCTTGCATGAGGACCGACTTTCATTTTAAACTTTGATGTATTTTTGTTATAGCAGCAATAGAAATACACATTTTAACCGTGACTTACGGTTCATGAGATACAAGCCCGCTGACAGACGGACGGCGGACGATTAGTAATTGGGTCCTATTAGCACCCTTCGGGTGCGGAAACCTAAACAAGATCAGAACTTTCAAAGAAACTTGCGGGAGTGCTTAGACCTCCTCAAAATCCGGCCATGTCGCAAAATCCGTTCTTAGCGAACGTCTGTTAATAACTCCGAGCTCTATTAATTTTACTTTATTAAAATAACGTCACGGCACCATACCATTATAGACATATAAAATGTAGGTACGGGTAAAGATTGTAAGAATCGCGTTTTGGTCGTTCCTAAAAAGCATATTAATTGTTTGGTGTTACTTATCGTGACTATACGAGTGGTTTGAATTGTTACAGGCGGAAGTAACGAAAGCAGCTGAACAAACAAAAGAAGACGCTGAAAAGGCATTAGCTGCTGTTAAAGTATGTTAATTGTTTGGTGTTGACTACATCCGTATTGAGACATGCACACAGCATATTACTTATTATTACTATACGAGTGGCTTGAATTGTTACAGGCGGAAGCAGAGGAAGCAGCTGAAAATCTAAAGGAAGCACTTAAAAAATTAGCAGCCGCTGTTACAGTATGTTAATATTCGTTTGGTGTTGACTACATCCGCATTGAGACATGTACACACAGCATATTACTTATTGTGACTACACGAGTTGTTTGAATTGTTACAGGAGGAAGAAAAGAAAGCAGCTGAGGAACTAAAGAAAAAAGCTGAGGAAGCATTAGCTGCTGTTACAGTATGTTAAATGTTTGGTTTTGACTTCATTCGTATTGAGACATGTACACACAGTATATTACTTATTATTACTATACGAGTGGTTTGAATTGTTACAGGCAAAGGTTGAGGAAGCAACTAAAAACCTAAAGGAAGCAGTTGAAAAAGTAAAGGAATTAGCTGGAAAAGCATTAGCTGCTATTAAAGTATGTTGTTTGGTGTTGACTACATCCGTATTGAGACATTACACACAGAAAAATACTTATTGTGACTATACGAGTGGTTTGAATTGTTACAGGCGAAAGTAGAAGAAGCAACTGAAAAAGTAAACGAAGCAGTTAAAAATGTAGCAGCCGCTGTTACAGTATGTTAATCGTTTGGTGTTGACTACATCCGTATTGAGACATGTTCACACTGTATATTACTTATTGTGACTATACGAACTGTTTAAATTGTTACAGGAGGAAGAAAAGAAAGCAGCTGAGGAACTAAAGGCAAAAGCTGAGGAAGCATTAGCTGCTGTTAAAGTATGTTAAATGTTTGGTGTTGACTACATCCGTATTGCGACATGTACACACAGTTTATTACTTATTATTACTATACGATTGCTTTGAATTGTTACAGGCGGAAGCAGAGGAAGTAACTAAAAAACTAGAGGAAGTAGTTGAAAAAGTAAATGAAGAAGTAGAAAAAGCATTAGCTGCTATTAAAGTATGTTGTTTGGTGTTGACTACAGCCGTGTTTAGATATTTACACACTGTATATTACTTATTATTACTGTACGAGTGGTTTGAATTGTTACAGGCGAAAGCAGAGGAAACAGCTAAAATAGCAAAGGAATTAGTTGCACAAGCAGCAGCTGCTGCTAAAGTATGTTAATTGTTTGATGTTGACTACATCCATATTGAGACATTACACACAGGATATTACTTATTTAGACTATACGAGTGGTTTGAATTGTTACAGGCGAAAGCAGAGGAAGCAGCTAAAATAGCAAAGGAATTAGCTGATAAAGCAAAGGAAGCTGCTGCACAAGCAGCAGCTGCTGCCCAAGTATGTTAATTGTTTGTTGTTGACTACATCCATATTGAGACATTACACACAGTATTTAAATACTATAATTAGGAACAATTTAGATCAACAAAGTCTCAAAATGTCAAATATATTCTTCTTTTATGGGGTACTGTGTAAAATGTTATAATAAAATACAGCTCGATATTCTCTAACAAAATGAGAGACAATTAAAAACATTTAAAAAACGCACACTCTGTAGTCAAGCATATTATGAGTTGCACAGACAGCACATTACTTGTTACGCATATGTAATAAGCAGTGGATTAAATTGTTACAGGCGTTACGAAGCCGTAAGTCCAATGTCAAATTTAATTGAGTTTGTTCACAATTCGAACGCTGTTAGGTGTTCATTATCAACCTACTTAGTATACAGAAACAAGACACATGACCGTTAGCTAACGTAAACAGCCCATCAATCTAAGTAACACTAAGCAAACATTATAGCTGGGGAACGACTTTTATTTTTGATGTGGAAAATCACCGTTTAGCGTGTCCGCATACGGGCCACACGCGGTAGCCACAAACGCCGCAACCTAAAGCTAGAAGCGACCACCAACATCAACCGTGTGCAACAAGTCAATATAAAATGTATAAAAGCTTCAGGAAGAACGTCGATGACGACGTTTTGTTGTTGTGGTCAGTGGCCCGTGTGCGGCCAGGCTAAGAGAACCGCTCGTACAGCCGCGAGAAAAGGCGCTGACAATGCCACGAACGTGCTGTTGACTGTGATTACATTACTCATTTAACTGTATAATTAGTAGTGGATTAAATTGTTACAGAAAGCCTCATCAGGACTATTTGGCATAGTCGGTGGTGTACTAGACAAAACAGGTGCTGTAATCGAAGAAGTTGGAACGGGTGTTGCAGGATTGGGATCAACACTAGGAGTAAGTTCCAATTTAAAAGGAGATAGAACCGAGCTGTTATATCTCACTCGCTGCCATTTCGTTTTTTTTTTAATCGCTGCGCACGATATATGTCGTATGTGTGGATAGAAGACACAGACGAACAAATAGTGCCAAGTAACATGGTACCCCAAAATGTCGAAGGCAAAGATCGAGATTGATTGTCGTTGTACTCTATGTCAATACTTACCTTTAAATATCTGGATAACGTGACGCTTCCATACAAAAAGTTTGAACCCCTTTATTTTAGTTTGTACACTGTTCAAACGATGGTAGTTGTTCATAATCAACCACTTATGTACCAATTACGTATATATATCTACTTAGTATACAGAGTGATACCAGACCGCAGAGCCGTTAACTAACGGAAACCGTCTTTCAAACTATGGAGCATTGAGCAAAAGTTATAGCTACGAAGATACTTTTATTGTTGTTGCGGAAAAACATTGTTTAATGTAGCGTGGAATATAACGCACACTAAGCAGTGAACTGTACATCAGTAATAACATGCGCCTTACATTGTCAAAAAAGCTCTTCAATTTAACATTTTAATCTAGCGTAAGCAGCAGCAACCGCCACTACGCTTCTTCTTTTTTTAAAAAAGTTAAAGACATGATTAAATTGACACATAAACCAAAAATAATAAGTTCGAATTAAATTGTCATGTGATTACAAATTATTGAAATTATAAAATGCCAGTGAATATTTGTTAAATTCTTAAATATTACATTTTGACATTTCAAAATTCTAACATACTGTAGTATGCTTTCCCAATTAGATATAATTTAAGCCGCTTTTTTAGTATGTGTGCGCTTAGTTCCCTGCATCCCTTAGGAAGTTTATTAAATAGTACTAAAGGCGCCATGCAAAAAAAATCCGTATTAATGCTGTTTTGGAACCATGTGAGCAAAGCAGAGTGTTATCGCGTCTGACGCGACTGACTTTGTCTGCCATGCGTGGAAATAATCGTAGTCTTCGTTTGATTACTAAGACTTTGCTGTCCGTCCGTCCGTCTGTCGCCAGGTATCTCATGAACCGTGATAGTTAGACAGTTGAAATTGCCACAGATGATGTATTTCCGTTACCACTATAACGACAAATATATAAAAACTATTTTAAGCTACTACTACTCTTTTTTTTACGATTTTTTATGAAAGTGGGTAATTTTGTCAGACTTAAAAAATGGGATAGTTTATATCTCGATTATTGACCTCAATATCTTTACTTACTTCAAGCCCCAGCAAGGCGTGGTCACGTCAGCTAGTTGCCATATTAAAGGGACGGTTAAAAATTGTGGAAATCGCGTTTTGGCAAGTCATAAAAAGCACGTAAATTGTTTTGTGTTGACTACATCCGTATTGATATATGTACACACAGTATTATTACTTATTATGCTATACGAGTGGTTTGAATTGTTACAGGGGGGATTAACGTCGGCAGTTGACAAAACAACAGATGTGGTTAGCGGTGTGCTAGATGGCACATTGGGAGCCGTAGGTGGTACTGTAGCAGGAGTTGGGGGGATTGTAAAAGATTTAAGTAAACTATTTCCTTTTGGTAAGTCTTTAATATGTCCTTTGTAAGAGTATTTTAACTGTACCAAGACATTATTCAGTATGATTCCATCAGAACAGTAAAATACCAGCTCATCTTATGCCCGGGAAGTCTTAAAGTGATATAATCACGATCATCAACCATACAGATGAATTAACTTATCAGAAATTTCAAATATTGTCGAATGTCTTGTTTTTGAGAAGAATAGACGAATAGAAGAATTTAATTTCTGTTTGTTGCTAGAAACTCTCATTTAAACCAGTCACCATGACTTAGCTCGGCCGATTTAGGTGTCAGCGAGCTTGCGCTGCTCTTTTATAAAACTCACCCGCGTTATGTTTTAGTTTTAGGTTCTATACTATGTTTCATAAAACGACGAATTGACGTTTATTGGAAACAGGAATTTGAATAGACTTTACACGTTTCCTTAGTGTAACGAAAGCAAAAACATTTTTCGACATCGACATCACAGCACAGGAACACTGTTTAACAAAATGAGTAAACGTTAATTTTAAAGTAATGTCGAGTTAAATCTTAGTCAAATAGCGACGAAGCGAAGGGCTTGCTCAAATTCAAGGCACACTTCTTGTAAAATTACAATAGTTTAAGATTCGGCGGGACTAACATAGGCTAAGCGTAAAAGCCCGTATAAACAAATAAAGAAAAAAAAGCTTAGTCATAGAACAGTCGTGAAATAGGGTTATCTACGTTCTAGGTCTTACGAAACCTATTTACTTATTATTACTTGCGTTTTTTACAGGAAAGAAGTAAGGTGAAGATTCCGCATTACGATTTCGATTAAAAAACAACGACATCCAACGGCGTACCACTAAACCAATCAAATTTGAGCTACTTTTATTAATCAAAATAATACAATAAGTGCCTGAGCTACTAAGACTCAACTCATAAACAACAACAAGATCTCAAGAACAACGAAATCTTATGTACATTATTAATATTTTGATGGCGTCGTGGGTTTGGCAAGCAATACGGCTTTTGTTATATAAATACTTAGTTGTATTCAGCGCAGTTTTCATTTATTACTGATTACTAAAAGCAGTACGCAAACGAAGAACTGCTATTATGGAAAGACCTAACGAACAAGTTGAAAAGCGTAAACAGCACAGCTGGTACCTTGTGGACACTATGATCGATCCCAGCCAGATGCAGCAGAAACGGCCGTTTGATCATGAGGATCATAAACAAACAACTGTCGGCTACTTTCATATCTTAGCACTTCGAGTCAAGCTCCATGTCCGTCGTCACCCAGATCAGAAGGACCATGGCAGCGACGCGCTTCGCATTGCTATCTCACCAATCACCAACAGCATACAATTGTACGATTCAGCAGCCTGAATGCTTCATTGAAGTAAATAAGACTGCATTAGAAGAAAATATAAAGTCAAGAACTCGGTTTTCTAACATCTTAAAAGCTTAGGATGATAGAAACAGAGCGCTTGACGGCTTCTTCATTTCCAACTGGAAGGTATGTCAACATTTTACTAAAAACTCCACTGAAATACTGGAGGGGTTATTAAGGTCATGGGTAATTTCGATTAGATTCGACTGATGGTGCCTACCAGTTGAGGAGACCAAAATCTTAGAACATCTTAGCTTTTTCATCGTTACATGGAGACCTTAATGAAATATAGATTTGAAGTACGCTCGTACTGCCGTCAGTGAGCGCCAACTTAACTAAACTAAAGGTACCCTCAAACGTGACAAAGATTATCTAAGTTACCGACTGTTTTTCACAGACGCAGGCAAGCAGCCGCAGGAGACCTGGACCTTAAGATGCTGATGATGGAAGACGGAACTCCCAAAACAAAGTGCTACTGTTCATGCAATCTCAACTATGTCTTAGTAATGACTGCGCTAGCATTATACAGAAATATGTACTTGTATTCAAAATTTTATAAATCCTTAGATTTTTCGAAAATAAAACTTGCATATGTTAAACACAGTGTTTTAATATTTGTTTTGGTTTTCCCTAGACACCACTTTTCGTAAAGTGTATACAAATGGTTATGTCCGTTTCAACCGCGCGGCCACCTCATAGTATTTGATGAAACTTTGCCAGGAATTAGTGTTAATTTGTTACTTTACACACTTCTTTTCGTGAATTTGTTACAAAAAAAACTAAGACGCTATGACAAAAAATAGTTGGCCGCTAGAACCGCCACTTGCCGTAATCATCGCCCGTGATTACACAGAAACTATATAATGCAGATAGACGAATGATGGATCAAAAGAAAGGCCATAATTTGTTCAATTTGTTACAAAAATAAAAAACGTCAAAACGTAAATAAACAAAAAGTTATGCAATATTTAGTTTTCAGGTTATGAGTAGGTAGTTATGTCACCATAAATATCAAATTAATAGAGGCTAATGTGTATGGACAATTAGTTACTAATTTGTTACAGCGAATAAACAGAAAAATATATTAGAAAGTAGGTTCAATAATTTGTTAGAGTCGATTTTAGTTGGCCGCTCGGACGGCAATATGCCTAAAATACAATGGCGTTTATCTCGTTATTAAAAGTAGGTTTAAGCTTAGTTAAAGTACTAAGCGACGGGTAACGTAACCTAGTTTGGATAAATACGGCGAATATAACTGCAGCATTCATATTTTAAAAGATATTTACAAAAAACAGTAGTATGAAACCGTATGAGAGCAGGGTGACCATGCACTTTCACACAGAATGTTCACAGTTAAGTGAATTATCAGTTAATTCTTCCCTAGGGAATCACTATAGCAGTTAATAAGTTTGTTAATTTAAATTTTACGTATTCACTGTTTGAAAACACGAAACGTGGGTGGGCTGAATTGTCACTCTTTTACTATACCTAGACAATTGGCGGGAAACGCATATATAAAAGCAGGCTTGCGATTGGACAGAACTTAAGAGCCCTTTAAATAGAGCTCTGCCATTGGTTTAAAAAAAAGAATACTTAAAAGCCGTGATTTATCCTGTTCTATATTATCCGATTTGAAATTGGCGCCGAATATTACTTTTTAAATAACGAAAGGAGTGTGGTTACCACAATTATATTATACAGGTAAATTAATGTAAGTTATTAAGCTAAGAATATTTTTAAGACTTCTTCGTGATCTCATCATAAAATTGTAAAAATTAAACTTACCGCAGTCGATTTCGATCCCTCTGAGTCTGCAATACACTTTTTGGTGGTGAGTTCTACATTAACAAATCCAATATATAAGTGGGCACAACTCATAGCTAAGCAGTTTTAGACACTTCTGAATTTAGTTTTAATTGTCTCAGTAACTTAGTAGTATGAAAATCACGGGAATTAAATACTTACGAGCACACACTTCAAAATTCAGCACAGTAATGACAATATTCACAACAAAAAATTATGGCTTTTTAAACCCCGTGCGAAAAATATTTTTAACAATAGTTTGGGAACAAAAGAGATCCTTTTTCTGGAATCGTTCCCATCATAAAACACCTGCGGAAAGTCAATGAAACGAAAATCTTATCAGTAAATACTTCAAAGAATTAAGAACAATAGACATCAATATGGCCGCAAAACGTACCGCATATTCGTTCAAACAGAGTACAACATTAAAAACATGCCTTTGTACTAATGTGATCATGGTCACCCTACTCTCTTAAGGTTTCATACTACTGTTTTTTGTAAATATCTTTTAAAATATGAATGCTGCAGTTATATTCGCCGTATTTATCCAAACTAGGTTACGTTACCCGTCGCTTAGTACTTTAACTAAGCTTAAACCTACTTTTAATAACGAGATAAACGCCATTGTATTTTAGGCATATTGCCGTCCGAGCGGCCAACTAAAATCGACTCTAACAAATTATTGAACCTACTTTCTAATATATTTTTCTGTTTATTCGCTGTAACAAATTAGTAACTAATTGTCCATACACATTAGCCTCTATTAATTTGATATTTATGGTGACATAACTACCTACTCATAACCTGAAAACTAAATATTGCATAACTTTTTGTTTATTTACGTTTTGACGTTTTTTATTTTTGTAACAAATTGAACAAATTATGGCCTTTCTTTTGATCCATCATTCGTCTATCTGCATTATATAGTTTCTGTGTAATCACGGGCGATGATTACGGCAAGTGGCGGTTCTAGCGGCCAACTATTTTTTGTCATAGCGTCTTAGTTTTTTTTGTAACAAATTCACGAAAAGAAGTGTGTAAAGTAACAAATTAACACTAATTCCTGGCAAAGTTTCATCAAATACTATGAGGTGGCCGCGCGGTTGAAACGGACATAAATGGTTCAGGCAAACCTGTGGACAGCAAATTGTAGTGTCACTTACCAACTGGGTGATTCGATTTGATTATTTGAATCTATCAATGTTAATAGGCTCGCCCCCTATTACATGGGACTTAAACATAACTGGCGAAATGTGGATAATGGGTATACTAATGGGTACACCTCTGCCTAACCCTTCGGGAATTAGTCAAAGTTAATCAGGCATGATGTTATGTTTTAGATCTTATTTTTCAATCTGAATGTGATTTTCATTAGAGATGCGATGTCATAGCTTCACGTTACAAGGGCCGGGTGACGTGTCGACTCAACGGCATAAATTCATTGATACTAACCATTTGCGACGTGCCATGAATTGAATAAAGTAATGGCATTATTTTTTTCTAAAAACAAGCTTCTTCTTCTAGTGTGATGTTACTAACTTTATCGTTTTCTACTCTTCAAGCACTTTCATTTTATTTCCATTTCAAGGGAATTGAGTAATAAACAATTTTTTTTAAAGAAGCTTTAATTTGAATTTCAACAATACTACAATATTGTTTATTGGACATTTTATTGTCACCTAAAGGTGTATACCAAATTACAGCACAATCGGATACCAACAAATGGTTGAAAAATGGTTTGCAAATTTGGAAAGGACAACTTATTTACATACATAGTTACATACGAACAATGCAAGCTAAATAAAAGCTAGTAAAAATATGTTATTCCCCTTCTTTGAGCGGCGGCCATATTGAAATTATTACAATAATGAGTATTGGACATTGGTGCCGATTCCCTTGTCCACAAACTAAACTAAAATTAGACTATTTCTATTTTTTTCTCTCCAATAAAGCAAGAGACTAATGTAAATAAGAGCTGTCAGTAAATCTAATACATCCATACAATTATAGTTGACATCCTAAAACGTACCTATAGTTTAAAAGTAAAATTCAAGGCAAAACTAATTTGACATCTCGTAACTTAGTTCTTACTGTCACCGTCCTTTTCTTTCGCTGTATGTTAGTAAGAGATGTCAATTCTCTAAATTTAGTCTAGTTTGTGAACAAGGGAATCGGCACCATTGGGTTGTCACCAGAACTAAAAGTGTACGCAATACTTGCAAATCGCAGAACAGATATTACAAACTAATAATAAACAAAGATTGTTTTAAGGGTGGCGGTGGCGCTAGGCCCCCTGAACATACTACGCGTCCTCTGAGACGGTCATGCTCGCGTCGTGGTAACTATGACTTATGACGCGAAGAAGATAAATGGTGTAAGTTTATGTCGAAGCCAACTGGTTAAAATAGCCGTTAAATTACACGACTAGCCCTTTCATTGAATAACGTCATTCAACTACACGACTAAGTGTCGATTAGCTGAGTGCGATTACTGTAGTGCCTATGCTTGATGTGCATGTATGAATAAAAATATTGATACCAGCCTATTATTGCCCCACTGCAGGGAAAAGGCTTCTTTACATACAGAGAAAGTACGAGCATTAATTGAACCCGAACGTGACCCATCACGATATTCTTTACATAACATAACACTACGCCTGTAATCCCCGAACTATTAGGCAGAGTTATACCCATTAGTATATCCACATTTCACCAGATATTAAGTCCCATGTAATAGGAGGGGTGAACCTATGCCATCAACCGGGCAGAAATCTAGACTACGAGGTGCTATTGATAGAAAAACCCAATTACACTGCCTAACCTGGGAATCGAACCCAAGACCTCATTCACAGCAGTCGCGCTTTGCAACCACGAGGCAGACATTATTTAATAAATAAAATTGATGGTAGAAGATGCAAAAAAAAGCCAATGATAACAATATAACATAATTATAATTAAGAATAGAGAGTACGTGGCTAGCTGGCGAGCGTGCAGAGCATGGCGGTGCCGCGCTTGACCCAGAAGTCGGAGGACTCCTTGCCGGCCGGCAGGTCGCACGCCACCACGAACGCGCCCATGCGCTTCGGGTAGTAGTAGCACGGGCACGTGTAGCGGTCTGCGGGCGGGCACAGCGTTAGCTCGGCCATGCAGTGTTAGCGAAATCATTGCTCTACAGTGCAACTACCTGATAGGGTATACAGTAAGATAACCAGCTCATTGTCCCCACTGAAAGGCAACGGCTTCTGTATAATACAGAGAAGGTATGACCATCGATCACTACGCTTGTTCAAGGCGGATAAACGATTTTAAACTTATATAAGTACAGGCTTTCTCGCGATGTTTTACTTCACCGAAAGCGGAGGGTTATATTCGACTCTTTCCGACTAAAACAGTTCATTCGACCACCGTGAGACGGGAGTCCGGTATACACTTGACGTTTGATCTGTGCCGGGGTTGTGGGACGTTTTAACAGGATACCGCCCCGGAACGTAAAGGGCAACAGAAGGAACAGGGTGGTTTTTTAGTCAGTAAAAATCTGACAGTCCGATTTTACCGCCTAAAAAAAAGAAAAAAAAACTGATCTGTGCCCCCAAGCGGTTTTGGTCCGCCATCAGTGAATCCCTTCAGGCTCCTTTCAAGAAAAGACGAATTTTGCTGTCCCGCCCACCAACCACTTAGAGGCGAATAAAGTGTGTTACTTACTGCGTATGCGCTTGCCGCCGATCCGCACGGGCTTGAAGTGTATGGGCGACAGCGGGAACACCAGCTGCATGGGCAGCGGCTCCTGCAGGCAGCCATCCTTACGGAACCACGACGCGCCCTCCAGGTACAGCCCTCTGCACACGCGAACAGAATGCAGCCATAATAAACAAAGGGCTCAAATACCCCGTTGCTCTCGTGGTTGCAAGCGCCACTGCTGAACGTGGGTTTCAGGTTCGATTTCCAGACGGTTTGACCAAATTAGTTGCTACTGGGAAATCTCAGAAAAAGAGGGATTGCAAAAGACTATTCTATACGAACGAAATCAACGCTTGAAATTGAAGTTAATATACAGGGTGGCCCAGCTAAGGACGTCCAAACGAAAATTTTGGACTCCTCTCTTCTTGGGCTATCTAAACCAGCCCCATGTATGTTCTATGGCCACCCTGTACATCCGATTATCAGATCCCTGCCTTTTTAAATACCGAAATGATAAAACTTTTTCCTAAAGGAATACAAGGTGTTCGTTACCTGACGTAGACCCCTCCGTCTCGCGGCGGTCGCACGAAACCGGACTCCTCTAGCGGCATGACGGTGAACTCCCAGCACAGCGTGTCTATGGGCCAGCTCTCACCTCGGGCCGTCGTCTGCAACAACAACCAATAGAAAAGAATTTACAAAAACAATTAATGGTGCCGATTCCCTTGGTCACAAAAGAAACTAAAATTAGACTATTTCCATCTTTTTCTGTCCAATAAAATAAGAAAGAGACTAATGTAAATAAGAGCTGTCAAATTTAGTCAATCTGACACATCCATACAGTTATAGTTGACATCTTAAAACGTATGGATTAAATAATCTAGTCGCAATGCCAATTAATGTCTAAATATATAACATGCATTGTCATCAAAACCAAACGTGTGTGCCAAATTTCAGCTCGATAGCTTCAGTAGAAGTGGATGAAATATTGATTGCAAAATTTTAGGACATACATACATACAGGTGAAGTTAAATAAAAGCTTTTAAAATACGGAGAAGTTCAAGGCAAAACTAATTTGACATCTCTAACTTAGTTCTTTAATGTCACGGAATGTCACCGTCCTTTCCTTTCGCTGTATGTTAGTAAGAGATGTTAATTCTCTAAATTGATTCTAGTTTGTGAATAAGAGAATCGGCACCATTTTCTTTCTATGAAAGACTAATTAAAAAAAATACAAATCAACGTCAATTTATAATAGGTTAATTTTAAAATACGGCACATCTTTAAAAAATGCCGAAAAAAATACAGGATTTATTACAAAAGAGTAATTTTCAAAATGTTTCTAATAAAAACGATTATTAATTTTAAACTAGGCTTTTGCCCGCGACTTCGTCTACGTAACGGTTGATTATTTCGGACGCAGACGAAGTCGCGGAATAACAAGTACCCTATGTTTTTTCAACCGACTTAAAAAAGGAAGAGGTTCTCAATTCGACGCGTATGTTTTTTTTTTTTTTTGTTTTTTTTTTTTTGTATATTTGTTCTACTATTACTCCGCCAATTATGAATCGATTTGGATGATTCTTTTTTTGTTTGAAAGAGTATAGTTTCGAATAGGTCCCATAGGAATATTGTCATGATCTGATGATTAACTTTGGAGATATGGAACGGAACTCCTTATAAAATCACAGCAGAACCGCCGTAACAAGACAAATTGCTTTGTTTATACGTGGAGTCGATGACTGACTGAAAGAAGTGGGGAGTGAGGAGTGGAAAGTGGTAAGAGGGGGGTAGACGTACCCCCGTACGTCTACCCCCTCTTACCACTTTCCAAAATTAAATATATCGTGTGAGGTATTGTTTGAAAGGGCTTTATGTGAGGATTTCAAACATTAACACACAAGCACTAAAAAGTGAAAAATAAAAAGCTTTTTTACAAAAAAATATGACCGCCTTCAAAAACTACAAAATAAAAAAATACTTTAGCTTGAAAGTCGGCGGCTTTGGTTTTGTTTCTTGTTATGTAGGTATTGCCACCGACTTCCGTTTGGGGTGCAAACATACCCAATTTCATTAAAATCAGTTTTCAGTGGTATAGTCGTGAAAGCGTAACAGACACAGTTACTTTCGCATCTATTATATTATATTATAGATTTTGTTATGGGCTACTTTTTCAATGGTCACATAACTTTTATCTTTTTTTATCTTTTGGTTTACTGTTAGAGAATGTCTAAGGCAATTAAGTCCGCCTTTATACATTTGTTGCATAAAATTTAAATAAATAAATAACTCTTAAAGAAGAGATAAATATGGAGGTTTGACAGCTTCTGCATAGAAAATATGTTCGTAATTCGTGCGTGTATGTGCTTCTGTATATTTATTCTTTGGATAAAAGTTATCTGACTATTGAAAAATCAGCTCTAAAAAGGATTATTTGAAATGTTTGTATCGGGTGTGTGGTGGCGCTCACCTGCATGACGGCGGTGAGGAAGCCGGTGGGCGCCACGAAGGCGGGCATCCAGCACAGCGTGGGCGGCGCGCGCGGCGCGTTGGCCCACGCCTGCAGGTGCGCGCCGCGCAGGAACAGCTCGCGGCACCACGCGCCCAGCGGCTTCATGGACGGCCGGCCTGCGGGTGACAGACTACGGTCCACTCTCATGTCGCACCGCGCTCGATACGAGGTGCGACGAACCCCCCTGGAGCCCGCGGGGGCGGGTCAGTACCAGTTGGGAATCGCGGAAGGAGCGTACTTTCCCATGCTCTCCGGCGTAAACGTGGGAAGGGAACACCGGAGTGGTTTTATTCAGTAAGAGTCTGACAGACCACACCGCCCTCCCGAGGGCAGTGGACATCAATGATGAAGTGTGCGGGAGCGGGGAATTAATAATCAAATACGGATGTACGCCACGAGTGATTTATTTCGACTGCCTTAAACTAATACATGAGTAAATATGTATACTACTTACTAGCTGACCCGTGCCAACTTCGTTGGGCGGTAACCATTTGTTTGTGATGAAATTATGAGTGTGGTTCGGTTAGTATTGAGTGCTATGATTTATTTATTGCCTAAGTACGAATCTGAAACTGTCCGATATACAAATAACAGAAATACCATAGGTAAATGGATAAAACGTCCGTACAAAGCATGTTCTTGTGTGGTTCGTGAATGAACGGCGGCATTTTGCGATTTAGTAATTTTATATTATCTTCGAAACGATTTAACCAATTGACATACTGTTTTGGCCATATCGTATCTCTATGATGTTCTTGTGATGATAATAATATTTTTTTCGGTTTAATATTTTGTTGTTTAAAAAATCGTCCGAAGGTAAGTACGTCGAAAAATACTTTTTTTAACACATAAAAGCTACTATATCTGCTAAAATATAAAAGATAGAAATATGGTGTCGCGGACTTTTTTGATGAACTATTAAAGGCGGACCAGGTTGCCATACATTGTTTTCAATTATATACAACTGTTAAGGCAGCGCATGCAAATAACTTTGTTGTAGAGGATATTTTTTCCGCCTGGCTATACAAAAATTAAGATAGTTCGGCTAATATGCATGATATCGTTATAATTTATAGTCTATAGCACTCACGAATAATGTAGCTTTCTACCAGTGAAAGAATTTTTAATATCGGTTCATTACTTCCGGAGATTACCCCCTACAAACAAACTTACAAACAAATTTTACCTTTTTATAATATTATTATATATTATATATAAGTAAATAAGTAATAAGTATAAGTAATTATAAGTAATAAGTATAAGTATATAAGTATAGACATACTTATCACACTACAATGAGGACTTTCTATCCCAGGAACCATAAAATTGGACGACCTATATCCACCATGTTAAGGTGCTTTTAAACCGGCGAGGCGAGAAATAGATTGGATAAGCGAGAATTTAAATCACACTAACGCTGACGCTGAGAGACATGGTGAATTTTCTGTAATATTCTGGCTTTCACTTTCTGGTTGCGAATGCTCATCGGTGGGTATCGGAAGTGGCCACACGCGGTTTTTCTTAGAAAGGTGATGCCAAAAATTTAATAGGCCACAATAATATACAAGTGTGTTTTAGAGAAGATATGTCTCAGAATTATTCGTTAATGGTGTCAGCAACCCCCAAAATATGATATCATAATGGTATATGAGTAAAATTACGCAGTTTTTTTCACTCTCCTGTAAAGTAAACTTGCAATTTTTGACTTGTGTGGTGTTTATACTTAAGGTTAGCTCATAGCTCATTTAAAGCCACTCGGCCGCTGTGACCACCCGTTGCTCGCATGCTTGCCTTGCGATGCATAATGATGATACCTAACAAACTACTCATCTGTTTCGTAACGTAATGTCCTCACGTTGACCACGCTACGTTCACTGGTTGACATGCGGCATCCAACCGTGGACCACCTTTCCTTTTTTTGTGCGGCGTGAAAATAAGCAGTGTTCCGCCACTGTTGTCTAATAACGTCCAGCCGATCATGCATCCAAGACCTACTTAGCTACTAAACCGTAAAAGCTTGAATAAAGTAAACAACATAACATAACATCACGCCTGTAACCCCCGGACACCGACACCCACATTTCGCTAGTTATGTTAAAGTTCCATGTAATAGGGGGCGAGCGTATTGCCATCAACCAGGCACAAATCCAGACTCCAAGGTTGCTACTGAGATATTCCTGCTAAAAATACCCAATAACACTTTGCCCGACCTGGGAATGGAAACCAAGACCTCAAGCTCAGCAGTGGCGCTTTGCGACCACTAGACCAACGAGGCAGTCTAATATATAAAATAATACAGACCATACTTATCTATTTTTAAAACTCGTTGGTTATAATCATCAGTTATTCATTAAAGACATTATATTTTTTTGCGATTATGGTTGCCCAAAGTGGCTATGGCCGAGGGTGCGGGATTCGCATGAGCACATAACTATAGACCACCAACAAGTGGACAACGAGCGACGAGGTGGTGCGGTGTCGTGTGGGTTTAATGAGCTTTAAGCGACGATTTGTACCTCTAAGCCAAAAGCTGGGCGTTCTCCCCTCAAAGATACACGAGTACATGGTCTCCAGCATCTCTGACATCACCACCAGACCTTCAATGGCGCGACGCATGTCCTGCGTCGAACAGACACTAGTGTTACACACTCTTCAAGTATTTAGCTAATTAAGAACTAAGAGTTAGGCCTGGTTCACATTAGGTCGGACCGACAGTGTCACCGTTGACCGACTGTAGGGGGTTTGCTATTCACACTAGAAGCTGCCGATTAAACCTTATGTAGAGATAAACTACAATAACTTCACGCGCCCTCCCACAACTCAAAACGTTTGAAAGTGTTTGTAAAAGTATTGAAAAGATTCACAACGCACGTGTGCGTGCTGAAACGGCTCTCGAAACAAAAACAAATCAGCGATTTGTTGCTAGACTAGCGGCATCATTGATTTCTCACTATTATTTTAGTATGGCGCTGCACTGAGATACTCTATGAAAATGACACGTACGTTGTCTTGCGCGGTCGGCTAGTTATGATTAGATGATCAACAAATCTGCCGGCGTGCTACTGAAGACGAATACATAGAAACTCTTTCGTGAAGATGTGACTACACACATTGAAATAGCAATATGGAGGGGCGCGTCATGTTATAGCAGTTTATCTATCATAAATATAAAATTAAGAAATGATCAATCCCAATTATTCCCAACTGACAGCGGCCATTTTCGATGATGACCAGGATGGATACCATTACCTTGAGCCCCGATATGATGATGCTGATGAGTACATTGTAGTAGCCGATCTCCTGCAGCAGGGACACGCACATGGGCATCACGATCTCCGGTCCCATCATACGCTCAGTCGTCTCCACGTCTATCTTGTTCGGCAGCTTGTTTAACATCTCAGCGGCTAATTCGTCCACCTGCACAACGGGGAAGGTTCCTATTTATAATAGGGTAAAAAACATACATACACATACATAAACTCACGCCTTTTTCCCATGGGGGTAGGTAGAAACTACAGAACGAATTTTAGAATTTAGTAGAACACTTTACAATTGGGTTTGCGACAGATGTTTTTATTCAATAGATGACTATCTAAACTTCAAACCGACGTAACGTATTGAAAATGTAATTATTGACATTGTTTCGCAATAAATATATTGACTATCTAGATTGTGACAAATCTAATAAACTCATGTACTTTTTATTAACTAAATTAATGTAATTTAATTCAAACTTTGACCAAGTAAATTAAGCATTAGCATTATATACACGAGCGTCTTATAACTTGATTAATTTTATTGAATTCGTTATGCATGTAACTGAAATATTTGCACGGCTATTAAGTCGAATATAGTGATACTCTAATAATTATTGTACCATGTTAATGTACCTATATTCTAGCAAATAAATCATTCATTCATTCATCGCCACCTGCTACGATCCTTACATACTCCTTTCGCCTCATCTACGTTCATACATCTAGGTCAGGTGCGGAGTACTCGTAACCGGCGTTACGAGTACTCCGCACCTGACCTCTCTGAAGAACCTCACCAATAAGGTCAGTGTAGGTCTTCCTAGGGCGACCCCTCCCTGCGTTGCCACTCACCTCTGCCATATAAATGCCTTTTGTCAATCGTCTTTCACTCATCCTCTCAACATGACCGAACCATCTAAGCATACCCTTTCCTATCTTTGTCACTACATCTTCTTTTAATCCGCAATGGTCCCGTATAACCTCATTCCATTCCATTTTCATTTTTCTTAATTCCTTTTAAAGAAAGAAAGAAAAAATTGACTCAGACCATGTACCAATAAAAAAAAGCGGCCAAGTGCGAGTCGGACTCACCCATGAAGGGTTCCGTAGCAGAGTTGCGGTTTACGATTTATTCATTTCATTCAATTTCTTTATTTCAGACTAGTGTGTCCATATAGTGTTAGTAAATACAAAAGAGCTTAAGAATCTATGTTAGTACATTATGCAAAAAATTTACGACGTATTAAAAAAAACTACTTATTAGATCTCGTTCAAACCAATTTTCGGTGAAAGATTACATGGTAACGCAAATCATATCTTTTTTTTAAGTTTTATCATTCTCTTATCAACCGACTTCAAAAAGGAGGAGGTTCTCAATTCGACGCGTATGTTTTTATTTTTTTGTGTGTTTGTTCTACGATTACTCCGCCAATTATGAATCGATTTGGATGATTCTTTTTTTGTTTGAAAGAGTATAGTTCCGAATAGGTCCCATAGGAATATTGTCATGATCTGATGATGAACTTTGGAGATATGGAACGGAACTCCTTATAAAATCACAGCAGAACCGCCGTAACAAGACAAATTGCTTTGTTTATACGTGTAGTCGATGACTGACTGAAGGAAGTTGGGAGGAGGTACGTCAACCCCCCTCCTACCACTTTCCAAAATTTAATATATCGTGTGAGGTATTGTTTGAAAGGGCTTTATGTAAGGATTTCAAACATTAACACACAAGCACTAAAAAGTGAAAAATAAAAAGCTTTTTTACAAAAAAATATGACCGAAAGAAGTTACAACTTTGGAAGTGTCTCTCGCGCAAACTATTCAGTCAAGAAAAAAATGGTATTAGAAACCTCAATATCATTTTTGAAGACCTATTCATAAAAAAAAACGAGTTTCAGTTCTAAGTAAAGGGAACCGCTAATTGTTTTTCTTTTTCTATTTTTGTGTGCAGTTTACAGAATACCTTAATCTACTTACCAAGTTTCAACAGTATAGTTCTTATAGTTTCGGAAAAAGTGGCTGTGACATACGGACGGACAGACATGACGAATCTATAATCTAAGGGTTCCGTTTTATGCCATTTGACTACGGAACCCTAAAAAGGTAAATAAAAAACAAAAAATAAGAAAAATCATTATTGTGTGCTAAAGTTGTGCCAAAAAGGCCCAGTTCAGCATAGAGCCCAACACACACAGAGCGGGGGCGGGACCTGAGCGTTACTTTTTAATTTTCAAAAGGGACAATACCGCCACACTTCGGCCCTCCATTTTCTTATTTATTTATTTACTAGCTATCGCCCGCGGCTTCGCTCGCAAATTAAGTTTAAAATTCGATCATAATTCGAAAGACATGTGGCGCCATCTATCATCATAAGAACGTTATTATGATTTCTCTCGGGAAGAGTACTTTTTTTCGGGATGAAAGGTACCCTATGACCCTATGTTCGTTCCTGTACACCTGGCAATGTATATGCAAAATTTCAAGATGATCGGTTCAGTGGCTTAGGCGTAAAATGGTAACAAACAAACAAACAAACTTACTTTCGCATTTATAATATTAGTTAGGAAGTTAGGATTAGTTAGGATTATGACACACTCCAACGACAAAGTCACAAAAACATTCATACATACAAGATTTCTTAAATAATACTATAGTGACCTTGTCACTTAGAGGTGTGCACAGCTCTTATAGTACGATACAATGTTAATAGGATAGAAGTGAAAAATGTACTCGAAGCTTTGTAGAATCATTAAATGAAATCATTTAAATATATTACTAGGTATATAAAATTACAATGGATTAAATTACTGTGAGTTGACCGCCTCGTTGGTCTAGTGGTCGCAAAGCGCGACTGCTGAGCACGAGGTCATGGGTTCGATTCCCAGGTCGGGCAAAGTGATATTGGGTTTTTCCATCAGGAATTTCTCAGTAGCAGGCTCGGAGTCTGGATTTGTGCCCGGTTGATGGCAATAGGCTCGCCCCCTATTACATGGGACTTAAACATAACTGGCGAAATGTGGGTGTACTAATGGTTACACCTCTGCCTAACCCTTCGGGGATTAATAATAATAATAATAAACCTACAAATATTTGGGTATGTCGGAAGCGTTAGGCATCAATGCTGCCGATATGAAACAATCATTGAGGGAGCGCTTCTTTGGCCGCCTGAATAAAGTATTAAATAGTCTTTTGTCAGGCGGAAACAAGGTGCGCGCCTTCAACGGTTGGGTCATGCCGGTTTTGATGTACTCTTTCGGCATACTCAAATGGACTCAGACGGAACTTGATGCCCTGGATAGGAGGGTCCGCACATTGTTGACCGCAAATCGGATGCATCACCCACGGTCATCGGTAATGAGACTGTATGTCCCGCGGAAGTGTGGAGGTCGAGGCTTTTTAAATGCTAAGACCTTGCACAACCGTGAGATATGTAGTCTCAGGGAGTATTTCCTAAAAGCCGACGTGGGTATGCACCGAGATGTGGTCTTAGTGGACAAGGGCCTCACCCCGCTCTCCTTAGCGAACGAGAACTGGCGCAAACCTGTAGTATTGGATACTAATGATCGCATGGAGGTATGGAAGAGCAAGGAGCTTCACGGGCGCTACTACCGGGCCCTACATGGGCCTGATGTAGACTTTATGGCGTCCGTATCCTGGCTGCGCTTTGGTGACCTCTTTGGGGAAACCGAAGGTTTTGTCTGTGCAATTATGGACGAAGTTATAATGACGAACAACTACCGGAGATATATTGTGAAGGACGGTACGGTTGACATTTGTCGGGCATGCCACCGTCCCGGGGAATCAATCCGGCACATTATATCTGGGTGTTCTCGTCTGGCTAACGGAGACTACTTGCATAGGCATAACCTAGTAGCCAGGATTATCCACCAGCAGCTTGCCCTTAAATACAGTCTTGTGGAATCGGAAGTACCCTACTACAGGTATGTGCCCGACCCAGTTCTTGAAAATGGCAATATCACATTATATGTGTTTCCAAAACACACGGCATTGTTGAAGATGCGTCCGATAAATTAAGCCTAAGACATGCCATTTACATGTCTAAGATCACGCAATTTCATCTTACCTGTCCTTTTCTATGCTACCTGTCTCTTTCACTCTCAGCAGAGCGCGGCAGTATTCCTTAACTGTCAGCGCACCTGTCAATGTCAACTCATATAGCGTTCATAAATTTTGCCGCCAAAACACGCAAAATTTTCTCATTGCAAATATTAAATTGGAAAATTAAGTTTTTCACGTTTAAACAAGTGATTGTTTAGTTATTTAGTGAGTAAGTATACTCAATTAGAGAGTAATATTTATGGTAAGAGCAAGGTGGTGTTGAATGTGGTAGTTCGGTTGCTGTTGCTTCGAACGGAGAACAGACTTCTCGACGCCCACGCCAATCTTGTATTCTTCAGTGGCGATTGTAGTATATCCTCGTCTCTAGAAGATGAGGGCTATGCTTAGCCACCATCGAACAAACGTAAGTACAAACAATATCACTACCGACTCGCATATTGATGTTCTGTTAAGCCAAATGCCTTACATTTTTAGTTGTTTGTCACAGTTGCCTATGTCTAATCTTTATCATCAGAGTACTGAAGGCCTAATCCTTCTTGGCTCCAGTAAGGTAACAGAATATTCAGAATGTTTATGTAACTTTGAAGTTTACCTTATGTGAACAAATTTTGTTCAAAAGAAAGTTATTCCAACAAAGGAAAGCTGCGACGTTTTAATACTTAAGCATATAAAGGCATGAGATACAAGTCAATTGCGGACTTATTTGGCCACTCTGCCTGACTTACTGGCTATAAGCCGCTGAAATATTGATAAAGTACTCTGTCATTTTAAACAAAAGAAGTTAAAGGGTTCTTTAACTTCTGCAGAGAATATGCTAGCTGGATTGGCGTATGTGAAATTAGAATAACAGGAACTGTTATTACTAGGTTTACAAAACTTGTTAAATCAGCCGCTGAAAAACTTAAATGATTTAAATTCACTTTTTTTTTTTTTTAAAGAAAACATGTTTATTACCTTCCTCACCATTGCATAAATGTTAGGAAAACATTATACAAATTATATGGGATGTGCATTTGAAGAGAGAGGATTCATATAGAGAATAACAACCCTAATTTAAAAGGAATCATAGAGGGTGTCTTTACAAGTTGTAGGTTTCTTTACTTGTCCTCTAAGTTAAAAATATTTATTTAGCTGGAAGTTTTAACCAGTTAATAATTGTTTGGGTGGAACTGAATTATGTATAATAAACAAAAACAAACTAGATGTATTAAAAAGGGAAGAGCAAATCCTTCCAGTTTGCTCTCTCCTAGCAGGAATGATAAAAGAGGACCTAACTCTTATAATGAAAATACTAGACTTTATAAGTAGAAGTTTAAACTAGATAATAAAGGCCCCTCTATATCTGTTCATCATAGCTTTTTGAAAGACAGCAAAATAAAAATAAAAAGTTTTATATTGGAATACAAAACAAAATGTATAACATTAATATAGAGCCACCACCACCATACCTTCTGGCAGAGGGTGTGCTCAAAAAACTGTGCACAAGTGAAAGGATCCTATAGTAGTAGGAATGTAGTTACCAGGGGCTGTTCGCTCTTAAAGGTAAAACTGCCACTTCAGCATTTAACATAAATTTTAATGAAATGGTTTCTCACTAGAGCATCCATCGAGATGGCAGCTGTGAGAAGACTAAACAGAGAAGGGCATTTGGAAGGTACCTACTGTTTTAAATTCGTTTCCAAAATGTTTCTTGTAAAGAAACAAGATGGACGGCATGTGCCCTACATGCGACCTCAGGGGACTCAACAGATATGTAGCAACCAAGTATTTTTATTTAATATTTATCTTGACAGTATTGCAGATTTGTGATTATATAAAAATTGGATGGCAAAAATAGACTTCCGACAAGTGCATTGCCAATTCCTGATATGAGAATGCTACCGTTGTTTAATAAGGGCATGTTAAAACAACTGTTTTAATTAACAGCTCTACTTTCTGGCCTGTCTATTGTCTCCCAAACTTTCCACTCTGTCTAACTGGATTGCAGAGATCTTACTTGCTCGGCATGTAAGACCGTAAGATTACCAAGACGATTATATCCTGGTCAGTCAGGATAAAAACAGGTTACAGAATTAGGTCTCGGAGACCTTAAACATTGAGGGTCTTGGTTGGTATGCTAATTTCCCAAAATCCATGCACAGTACCCTGTCAAGAACTCAAATATCTAAGTCTGTCATGGAACAAGGCCGTAGCCTTACCACGGAAGGTGGCAAAAATAAATTCCTTTCTAGTAAGAATTCTAGAGAGGGAACATTGTACTCTTCGGCAGAGTCAATGCTTACTAGGACTACTGAATTTTTAAAACTTGACAAGCCGAGAGTGCTTACATTGTCAATAAATACTGAGGTTCCTAAGAGGGTCCAATCACCTCAGACGATCTTAAAAGATAAGATGGCCTATCGGATAAGCGCCTGCAAAAAGAGGCGTGAATGAGAGAGCCGTGAGTACGAATCTCACTCCAACTATAGACTTTTCGGAAAACATCATCCTCTGTTTGTGCAGCGAGAGTTACGCTGGTGGCTGAGCGCCATAAACCACAGTTCAGTAGTCCTGCACCAAAATGAGGTTATACACTTTTTGACCACAGGCGCTGCGGATGCAGGCTGAGGCAATCATCTTATCAAAAAGTATATGACAGGCAGGTAGAGAATGTACCGTAATAGAACTGTTTGCAGTGTACGGTGTCATCGAGATCGTCGTCAAGGGTTCCGACAAGATGAGCACATCAGTACAGTTAGACAACATGTCTTGTGTAGTGGCTTGCATCCGGAACGAGGACGGGACACGATCCTTATCCCTGCTGACTCAAGCTGACAACTAAGCTTGTGGAACGAACTGACTACCTGCACGTCATGCTATCGGCGGCGTACCTCTCGGGGAGGTACCACGGCATAGCCGACCGCCAATCTAGGAATTGATCAGTGCCGGAATGGCATTTGTTGCCCCCGGCCTCGGGGGCCGTATTCAGAATTTGGGGCGGATTAAACGTGAACTCGTTTGATTCAAGGCAGGGCGCAATCGTAAACTATGCAACATGAGACTCCAGAGATGAGTTAGCAATTTTGTTTACGACGCCTTCAGTCCACCATGGAAATTCGAGTTGGCTTGGGTACCACCATCGAATCTTATTCCATGACTGCTGCGCTATTTCAACACGGCAACCGGGACTTATGTCGTAATAGTATCGCACTGGTTACAGTGTCTTTGGCTAGCAGATCTAAGGCCGCGGGCTTTATCGGAACCAGTACCAATATGGTAGCTATTCAACAACCTGATAATCAGGAAACCTCCTCAAAGGCAGAAGTGACAACTTCTAGCATTGAAAAGGGGGGGGGGGTGTCGAATAGCTCAGATGGTATTCCGAAGGAAGAGATCTCCTAGAGAGTCTCCAAATTATCAACTTACAAAACTCCAATTGGTTATTGGATTGAATTGTGTGTAAAACAATATCAGCCCTATTTTGTCCCAGAGCAATGGTCTGCTCGGTTTTAACCAAGTTGTGTGTTACTGACAAACATGCTTATAGGTCTGGACTCCTACATAATCTACACACACAGTAGGTAACAGTAGCAGGTGCAGCAATATCTTAGAATTAATTTGTACAGCAGATCCTAAAAGTCCCATCTTAGTTAAGCAACCTGAAAAGAAAACACTATCTGAATTCAAATTCATTCTTCAACTGGATGAAGAAAACTTCAGAATAAGGAATCTGTCTTTATTTGACATGTTTTATAGAACTGTATTAATCTTATTACTAGGTTTCAGGTGGAAGAATCTGTGATCTTTTTAAGAGTTATTTAAAACCTTATTATTATTGAGAACAACAGGCATGAGGTGACATTGTCGCCATAATTTAGTTTCAACCAAATTCTGGACAATCTGGATGGTTTTTGAAACAACATCCTGTTGACAATGTATGTTCATTCAGACATATTAACAAAATTAATTAGGTTACAGAAATCAGACTAGCCTGTTTATATCAATTATGGGCAAAATTAGACCAGACTCTCATAGCTGGCTGAATAAAGAATGTCTTTAAACAAGCTGGAACAGATGCCCCACTAAGCGGTGTGAGATTAGCAGTGGCGTCAAGAAGCTTATTAGAAAACAGACCATATGGAGAAATTTTAAAGCAAGCTAATTTGGAAAAGTTCTGAGACTTTCAGGAAGTTCTATTGTCGCATATTCGAGAAAACTACTTGTAAGGACAGTGGTGACTATCTCTCAAATAACTGTATAATTCTACAGAGTTTTAAATTGTAGTAAGTATGTGGAACATAATTATTTTACTCCATAATTAATGAAGATATGCTTGCACTACAATATTCTGTAGTTGTGTCTTGTTGTGTTATGTCTTATAAGAATAGCCACCGCATTTGTTATACACTAGTTGAGTTTTGATCTCATGAGATGAGCTCTTTTTTATATTTGATAAAAAAAAAAAAAAAAAAAATAAAAAAAAAAAATTTGGTTATTTGAGACATTTAAAATAATAGTTGGTTTTCTGTTATTTTTTATGATAAGTTTTATTAAGTTGCCAAAGTTGGTAATTGTCATAGTAAAAATTGACTAATAGGATTTACTTATTTTCACATAGCATTCATAATACCTGTGGCTACCCATTACAGGTTTTTTCACCAGCAGATAACAAACAGGTCTTCAACAATGCCGTGTGTTTTGGAAACACATATAATATGACTGTTTTGCATTAAAACAAAACAGATATTATGTGTGTGGAAAAACACACGGCATTGGAGCAAGGTGCTTGCTGGTGGTTGATAGAAGACTATGAGTTGACATTGACAGGTGCGCTGACAGTTAAGGAATACTGCCGCGCTCTGCTGAGAGTGAAAGAGACAGGTAGCATAGAAAAGGACAGGTAAGATGAAATTGCGTGATCTTAGACATGTAAATGGCATGTCTTAGGCTTAATTTATCGGACGCATCTTCAACAATGCCGTGTGTTTTTCCACACACATAATATCTGTTTTGTTTTAATGCAAAACAGTCATATTATATTGGGATCGATCTATCATCACTGACAGGACTATTGTTGCCAATAAGCCTGACATAGTGGTGATAGATCGATTAGAGCGTCGCGCAGTGATTGTGGATATAACAGTCCCGCATGACGAGAACCTCGTGAAGGCTGAGAAAGATAAACAAATGAAGTATCTTGACTTGGCTCGCTAGGTTGTCGACATGTGGGATGTGAGTACAGCAATCACTGTGCCGATAGTCGTGACGGCCAATGGCATAATAGCCAAGAGCCTCGACCAACACCTTAGGAGGCTCTCGATGGGCGGTTGGATCAAGGGCTTGATTCAGAAAGCGGTACTCCTGGACACGGCGCGTATTGTTAGGAGATTCCTTTCTCAGGAGCCCTGACCACCGGTGGCTTGGACCCTGTTCCCGACGCCGGTGGGATACTATTTTTTATATTTTTAAATGTTTTTATATCTTTTTCATAATAATATTTAAAAATGTAATTATATATGTATACAAAATAAATAAATGGAATAATAATAATATCTTGGGACAACTCACACATGGCTATCTGATCCCAAGCTAAGCAGAGCTTGTGTTATGGTAACCAGACAACTGATATACATACTTATATAATTTATAAATACATACATATTATAGATAAATCACACCCAGACACAGAACTAACAATCATGCTCATCACACAAAGTTTGTCCTGGGTGGGAATCGAACCCACGACCTCCGGCTTAGCAGTCAGGGCCACTAACCACTAGACCAACAGGCCCGCCCGATTACAGGTGTGATGTTATGTTATGTTATAAAATTAGAGAGAGATGAATATTAATTGTGTGCTTCATTACCTTCTGGTCCTCCCCGCCTCCCCCGCCGCCGCCCCCGGTGCTCGCCAGCGCGAACAGCGTCAAGCACATATTTAACGCGTCCTGAGAAACAGATGTTTCATTATATTCAGCGAAAACAAAGAAGCACTATGCTTCAGCAGTTTTAGTTAATTATGAAAAACCCGTTACCTTGCGGGTTTTGAGATGGGGTGCTTGAATAAAAAAAATCCAATTTTTTCTCGACAGTGTGGACCAGTAGTACAGACACTGTACCCCAAGTATATTTCGCAGATGTTTGCTTACACCATTGAATACAAATTACAGGTGGTTGTAGTGGTTACAAAAATATTTTATGCTAAGACCCTATATTAATCGCGGAGAATCTTAACACCGCGATTCAGAAATCGATCGCAATGGTACAACGCCATCTAGTGACGCGTATGTAAACTAAATTCGACAATTGTCATTGCGATCGCTTTGGTTTACAATTCTAAAGCTACAATAATGCTACACGGTTCAACAAATTAATTAATATTAAAATTGAAATATAAATTGTTTATTGAAATAATTGATTAAAACAAACATAAGAAACAACAATTAATTGAAACAAAAAATATATAAACAAACAAAAAATTTTTTTAAAAAAATTAAACCGTTTTCTTAGTTTTCAGACGCCCAATCAATCAGAAGCCCAAAAGTCTGACAACCGGTCTTACAAAGTCGTATTGTATTACCCAGTTACTGGTTTGTAGAGGTCAGATAGGCAGTCGCTGTATGTGAAATACAGGTATTCAGCTGCATCCGCTTAGATTGAAAGCCGACCCCAACATAGTCGGGAAAAGCATAGGCAGAATGGTAGCTGCTGGTGATTTTTTAAACTGTTATAAAAATATACTTTTTGACTATAATTTTTTGGCTCGTCTCTTCATCACGGTTGTGCTGGAAAGCCCCTCTATTGGTGTAGTATACAGACATCAACACATTACCTTATTATTGTTAAATCGCTCCAACAGCTTAAAGCTGGGTACTCATTAGCGAGCTGTAACTGAAACCGTTGCATGTACTGTAACCAAAAACATAGTGTGTACGTGGTTCGCAAACCTGCTGCGAGCGGTACGCGTGCGGCTTGCAGCGACCCGACGTTTACAACGTACTCATTGCGTACACACTAGAACCTCGTTACTGTATCACATAAGTTACGGTTACAGCTCGCTAATGAGTACCCGGCTTTAGATGCCGCAGTGTTTACCTTAACCCGTTGACTGCGGGCAAACATTCGCTACGCCAAACGCAAGTGCGGCAGACTACACAGTAGGTGTGTTGGTCGTAGAAAACACATTATGGTTGTGTGTGCGCCGTTCTTGCGTTTTTTAATCGAAACACAACACGTGTGTTTCCTCGCTGTCAACGGGTGTGTGCGGTGCTGTGCAGCGTACCTGCGCAAGCGTCGCGACGTCAGCGGAGGCGTGCTGCCCGACGGACTCTGCGCGCTCGTAGCCGGGCAGCAGGTCCAGGAAGTCGCGGTACGACTCCAGCGAGCCGTCCCGCGGGATGTGGTACGACGGGATCGATGATAACCTGTCCCACAGATTGACAAGTCACGCCAGGAGGCAAACACCAGTACCTACACCAGGGCCCAAAATCTTAAGCGCAACTTAAAGTTAAAACATTTATTTCAATTAGACCATTTACAAGCACTTTTGAATTGTCAAGGAGTCTGCCAGTTGGTCCACAAAATGAAGCTAGTTGCTCGTTCCAAAACGGAGGTAGGCCTCTATGGAGAAGAACGAGCAAGAAACTCTACGGCACTCTTTTAAGTTAGGTTTTTACAAAATCCTGGTTAAAACACACACAGCGGAAGCGAGACAAGTGCGTGTCGCGCACGCGTTCAGTGTGTTGACTGTTGACATACATATAAATACTAGGAATTCAACCCGCCGTACTCCCAACCCGACCCGCGCCCGCCCCGCTACCGATTACTTCATGGGTCGTCGATTTTGTTAACCCGTGTAGTGGCGATGCGGTGCGGAGCCTGAACAGTGGTACTCGTAATACGTCGTCATATACAGGGTGATAATTGAACAATCACCCTGTACAGGACGCCTCGGCATCACCGGCGAGGCTCCGCGACGCATCGTGTCCGCTCTCTAAACCAGGGCCTTGGTTTTAGTGACCCCGTGCACTAGCCACGGCATTATGCTGAGCGTAAGCCCTTTCGCGCGGTATTATTTTTGTATTTATCTGATTCTAATGTTTTTAGATTTAATTCAAACTTGTTTCTACCACAATATTACCTATGTGCAAATTTTTATTTTTTCTTTTCTAAGTCGTGTGTTTCATTTTCGCGTGAATAAAAAGTTTTTCTTTCTTTCTTTCCTCTCACCTGTAGAAGGGAGTCTCGAGCGCGTCTTCGTTAAAGAACTGGTTGATGTACGCGATGAGCACTCGCTTGTCCCAGTCGTCCGTGATGTGTCCACCGTAGTTAATGATCGCGAACAGGTATCGCAGAGCGTCCCACGGCACTTCCTCGTATTCCTCCAGATAGTTGGCCAGCAGGTTATCTGACACCTGAGAATTAAATCTTAATGAAGAATAACTATTTATTAAAGAAAACCGCATTAAAATCCGTTGCGTAGTTTAAAAGGTCTAAGCGTACAGACAGTGCGGTTTTGTTTTATGCTATGTTAATTTTTATAGAATTAAGACGATTTTTTTAAATGTTTTTTTCGCCTTGTCCACGTTCATACATCTGGTCAATCAATCTGCCTGTCTGTCTTCCAGTCTAACCGGATGAGGCTGAATACTAATATTTTAAATGGAGCGACTGCATGTCTGACCTCCAAAACCTAGTAACTGGATAATACCGATAATCGTTAGTTTATAATTATAAGCTATGCTCGGGGTCTCCCTGCGAGATGAAGAAATGAAGAGATTCCCAGAAGAACTAAGGTAATCGACGTAGCTCTCAAAATGCGAAATTCAAGTGGCAATGGGGCACATAGCTCGAAGAGCAGACGGCCGTTGGGGTCCTAAGGTTCTCGAGTGGCGACCACGGATCGGAAGGTGCAGTGTGGGAAGGCCTCCCACGAGGTGGACTGACGACCTGGTGAAGGTCGCGGGAAACCGCTCGATGCCGGCAGCGCAGGACCAGTCAGTTGTTTTCTGTAGGGGAGGCCCATGTAAAGCAGTGGACGTCTTTTGGCTCATATGATGATCGTAAATCCAGTCCAGTTACGTGAATATTTGTATAAAGTTATATTTCGACGATTTTAATTCTATTCAGTAACTTGACAGTTCATAGAAAAATAATGTTACCATACTACAACTAATAGTGTTGGGGTAGTGAACGATTTTGCATAAGGAACGAATGATATGAATGGTTTAATACCAAGTTAAATACATTATTTAAGTTCATTCAATTTCGTTCATTCTTACACCGCCTCAATATTTTTTTTTTGACAATACTTGGTAACCCTTTATCTGTCAAGTTACTGAATAGAATTAAAAATCGAAATAAATAGCTACACTCACATCAAAGTCTGCGTCATTGAAGCTGTAGACGGCGTTGTAGCCGAGCTGGCGGAAGCGCTTGCGTGCGATGAGCGTGCAGTGGAAGAACGACACGCAGTACAGCAGGCGCCGGTACATGGGCGTCGCCTCGTCGAACTTGTCCTCCGCCAAGTTCGCGAACAGGCGGACCATGTTGCCTTTTAGACCCTGTGGTGGTAAACAACGGGTTATTTATTACAAGCTTTTATATACTTTCATCTGTGCCGGTGTCTGTGGCAAGAAAAAAATTAACAGGAGCTACTTCCCGATGTTCGATGGCGCTGGAATTTTGGGTAGAGATAAACTACAGTAACATGACGCGCCCATTCACAATTCAAAACGTTTGAAAGTGTTTGTAATAGTATTAAAAAGACTCACAACGCATGTGTGCGTATTGAGGCGGCTCCCGAAACAAAAACAAATCAGCGATTTGTTGCTCGACTAGCGGCGTCAAAAATTACTCATTATTATTAGTATGGCGCTGCACTGATATTCTCTATGAAAATAACAGGTGCGTCGCCTTGCGCGGTCGGCTAGTTATGATTAGTTGTCAAACAAATCTGCCTGCCTGCTACTGAAGACGATTATTCACAACTACATACAAACTCTTTCATACGAATATGACTACACACACTGAAATGGTAATATGGAGGGGAGCGTCAAGTTATAGTAGTTTATCTCTACATAGTGCAAACATTGCGATATAAAAGTTTGTTTAAAAAAAATCTATAGAACTCATTTTATTACTAGCTTATGTCCGCGACTTCCTCCGTGTGAATGTTGGTTCTCTGCGCGGTTTTATTTTTTTGCGTGGAACCCTAATTATTTTTCTAAAATAAAAATAGCCTAAGTTAAGGTGTAACTTGGACCATTTTATTTATACGACTGAACCGATTTTGACGAGACTTTTCAGTAAAAGTCCCATCAAAATGATTCCAGCCGTTCCAGAGATGAGCCAAAACAAACAGACAGACAGACAAAAGTTGCAAAAAATGTTATTTTAGTATATGTACCGTATATATATGTCGGCGGGTCGCCACAATTCGATAACAAATAAAAACACGTTTCCGGAATAACCTTAAAATGAAATCTGATTTTTTGATTGTAACTAAGTCAAAAATTGTATTTCAAATCGTTTAATTATCAAATTAGTAATACTTATAAGAATACAGATTATTTTCAATGTATGTCACGTTGGTGAGAAACTACATTTCAAAAATAAAAACACGTGGTCATTATTTGACAACGTGTTAACATTAAAAATAGATTTACGCATGTTAATTGATTTAAAAATGTTATAAAACGTTTGTTTATAAAATAGTAACATTTTATAATGCAAAAACTAATTTTATTGTGCGGAAGTGGGTGTTTTGTTCAAATGAATGACACACTCAATTCTACTATAAAAAGCCAAGCGCTCGCCGGACTCGGGCATTCTTACTCGAGCCGTCGTAGCGATCGGACCTCCTCGGTAAGTTGAAGAATAAATTACAGAAAGCATTTACTGTGTTTATTTTCATTATCCAAGATGAGAGAAGCAACCCTGACCAGGATATTAGTGACGTCACGTTTTTTAAAAACAACCGCGAGGGCCCTGCTTCGTCATATACATTCTTAGGCTTGTAGTAAAAAGCGGTTAATTTAATATTACAAACAAACACTTCAATTTAAAAATCTCATGAAAGAAATTTCATTGAAAACTGACCGAGAAAGTCCGTAATTTACACCCGTGCGAAGCCGGGGCGGTTAATAATTTTATGTAAAAAGTAATTAAGTTTAGTTTAGTAGTTTAGTTTTAAGTAATTTTATATTATAATAACGCTATTTAAGTTTAGGAACCCTAAACATGGCAAGCAAAGTTTTGTACTTGTGGCGGCTCTGTGGTCATCTTGATGCTCCTCTGCAGCACGTTCAGCGGGAACTTGTCATCCGGCATGGATGACAGCCAGAGCCTGAAGCGCGGGTGAATCTTGGGGTTGTCCAGGCCTCGCAAGGATCCCAGCCACTCGCACGCGAGGTGACAGTTGGCTAGGAACACCCATCCGCCTTCCTTCATAGCGTGCGATAGCATCCTGGGTCAAAGAACTGTTATGTTACTGCATCAGGTTATAGGGACCACGTAGCGCGCAGAGGTCAAGTCTACTAACTTTTAAGAACAATCAATAAAAGTCCTATGTAATAGGGGCGAACTTATTGCCATCAACCGGGCACAAATCCAGACTCCGAGGCTGGTACTGAAAAATTCGTGATGAAAAACCCAATAACACTATGCCTGACCTGGGAATCGAACCCAAGACCTCATGCCCAGCAGTCGCGCACCACTAGACCAACGAGGCAGTAATAAGATAACGAGGTAGTAGTCGATAATTTTAGTGTCCACGTCCCGCTCACGTCCCGCTCCCGCTCTCTGTGAGTGTTGGGCTTTAGGCATTCTTCACCAATCAACGAAAGGTGGCTGTGGCTTTAGGCCTGTTATACTTTTTTTTTGCATAAAGTTTATATTAATCAATAAATAATTAAAAGGTAAGTTGAGTGCGGACCTGGCGGCCGTGGGCGCCTGGCCTTGTCCGAGGCTGAGCGACGCGAAGCGGTCAAACATCTTCACGTCTATAGACAGTTGTATGAGGCCGGCCGTCGGGTCCACTCCTGGCGACAGCACGAACAGGAGGGACGTCTTCCACGTCGATTCTTCGAATGCAGCCTACGACGGGAAAAGTCAAATATGGAGAGAGGAGTTTATTAAAGTTATTAGCTAATACTTACAGCACTTAGCACTTAAATAGCAATTGATTGGTAAGCTGTGGCTGACCTTGATGTCGAGCACGGGCGGCTCCACGTAGCGCGGGCCCAGCAGGTTGACGATGAACGTGGTGATGCAGGCGCACACGCGGTCCACGCGCAGCGAGCGGATGAACAGGATCTTCTGGAAGTCGCTGCACACGTCGTTCCAGTCACCTGAATTCATTATACTTTTAAGTTTGGTTTGTGTAGAAGCGAAGCTGGAAGTACCAGAGCAGATAGTTAACAGCGCCAGTGGCGGATCCAGGATTATCATTTGGGGGGCTTGACCCCGTTTTTTAAACACACGTTTTAAATTGATGACAATGTTACCTTAGTTTACCTAATGTAATGTAATGATTGCAAAAAAGTTTCATCCGAATATTATGAAGTCACTTTAAGATTTGCAGGGAAGAACTCAGATCCACGACTGAATATCGCAATTGTTTTATTTAATATAAAAAAACACACACAAAAAGCCGTTAACTACGCAAACCACCCGTTAAACTTAATAAGTTTGGGCAAAAATCAATCTCTATTGCAGCGCGCCATTTAACGCACGTAAAACGTTATGCTTACGGTTGCATGCAAGAATATAGAGACTGAGGCGTGTTAAAAGTTAAATTACTACATTGAAACTTGTTTTTGTACAAGAAACAGCTGTAGTTTTGTCCTTCAGTATATCAGTAACCAGATAGTTATTTGGAATAGTCCAGAACAAAAATATGAACGCAAGCATAATTTGGAAAAAAAACGGTGTCTCACAAAAGGAATTTCTCCTATACCTATCGCCGCACCGGTACGTTTACAAACATATAAACACACATACACAAACAACCAGACCTGAAACCACTATCTGTAGGCATACAAATAATTGTATCGCGAGGAAATTGAACCCACGACACGCAGCGCAGCAGTCAATCTCTCAGCAACGGAAGAACATGTAACTTTTGACTTCCATGAGTGTCTTTTCAACACCTGTTACTCGTGCTCTCACCGATAAGCGGCTGCGACTCGGGCTCGGGGTGCAGGTACCAGTCGCGCCACTCCTTGGTGAACACCTCGAAGACGTCCACCACTCCGTGGAAGCCGGGCAGCTTGTCCAACTCCGTTATGTTGTCCCAGCACTCGTCCGGCATCCAGTCTGGAAAGAACGAGGATAGAAAAAAGATATAGAAATCTAGTCTCGTATCACTGACATCGGTGAAGGAAAATATTATGAGGAAACCTGAACATATCTAATCAAATAAATAAAATTTAAGCGTTTCTTTGTTATGTCAGTTTTTTTATTAAAAGCATATATATGTAAATGTTTTTTTTTTAATCACGCGAACGAACTTGCTGGTTTCGAACCCGCAACACGCGACGGCAACCAACTGCTTAACCACCGGCAACCAACTGCTTAGCCACTACGCCAACTGTACGGTTCATGTTTTGCAACTTTTGTTTACTGTGAAACAAAGCACACAACATAATACACTTAAAACATACTATGAAGCAGAAGAGATTCTTTTTTTTTAATTTGTTAACGCGCTAATCTCTGGAACAGCCAGCCAGATTGGAAAAATGTTTTTTGTATATAACAGCCAGATTCATGACGTGTTCACATTACGTCGGATCGGCAACATCTAGTGTGCATAGAAACACTTGACAGTCGGTCAACGGTAAAACTGTCCGGCCTAATGTGAACCAGCTCTCACTTGTAGGATTGTCCGGCGTCTCCGAGCGGTCCAGCACCACGCCCCCCTTGAGCAGAAACAGGTACTCGTGCATGCTCATCTTGCCGGCTTGGAACAGGATGCGCGACACGATGTGGAACGACAGCAGCAGCTTGTGGCGCTCGAACAGCGCGCGGCACGTGTTTCTACAAGCATTTATGGTGAAATCAATTTTGGAAAAAAGTTCCTTAACGGTCCTTGCGGTCGGAATTAGCTGGCAGAAATCGTCACGTAAGGAAAAAACGTTATGCCGCCTCCAGGTGACCGTTCCTCTCTTTTCTCTCTCTATTAAATACTAGTGAGGGTGTGTGTGGAAGTATCTAGATTCGAACAGCAAGTATTGTGCGCGGTCAACTGTATAACTTTAATTCTAAACACGTGTAAATTTTATTTTAATGCATACGAGACTTCGTTCTTCACGACGGTCCCTCGACCGCACATTTTGTATTCAATTAGACCTTTAAAACGTCATTTACAAAAATAATTGAGTCTAGTTGCCTTCAAAAAGGTAGTTCCGTATGAAAAAAAAAAAAAACAGCAAGAAACTCCAATTTATAAGTCTTGATACTTGAAATATGTGATTTAATTGTAAAAAAAATCAGCTTTAAGTCGAACATGTATCAAAGAATAATTAGCATCTCCACACAAATAACAAAACTCACTTGTAAACTGCATAAGTATGGAACTCGTTAAGATTATTAATCCTGTCTTCCAGCTCGCCGGCCCTGGGGCTTCGGTCTATCGAGTAGGTGAAGAGGTCGATGTAAGCGTCCAGGGAGAACTGGTACATGGGATCGATGCGCGAGAGGTCGTTGAGAGCGAAGAACAGCACCGAAGCCCGCACCGCTACTGGCACGTAACCCTGGATATGTATGATAAATAAGCTTGAAATCGGTCAAGTGCGAGCCAGACTCGCACACAAAGAGTTCCGTACAATAGGGATGTTGCCTGGGTAAAAATAAATCGATTCGATTTAGTCCCTCAGTAAGATTATTAAAAAATATTGAACACGTATTTTTTGTTTAATCAATTAGATAAAAAATTACAAAGATATATCACATCAAAGTTTAGAAGTTTTACGTAATAACGTGGTAAAATTAGTAGCACGGCGTGACGTCATACGAAATTTCCAAGCGCTGTATCTTCGTAATTTTTTGTTTGCCGGACAAAAGAAAAAATACGTATACAATATTTGTTAGTAGGTAATCTAAATGATGGACTATAGTTATTTGTTATACAAGAGTGCAAAGTTGCTTTTTAACCGCGTGTTCAATTTTGATGACCGAGCAAGCGAAGGATTCTAAAATTGAATCACGAGCGCAGCGAGTGATTCGAAATTAGAATCCTGAGCGTTAGCGAGGGAATCAAAAGAGCACGAGGTGAAAAATCTTTGCACTCGAGTGCAACACGTAACTTTTCATTCCACCTCAGCGAGGAAATGACTAAATGCAAAAAAAACGTTTACAATCACAAGATAGGTACACTTTTATTAACAGTTTCAGTCAATTCTGTTGGCGTCAAGCAAACTTCCTCGTCGCTAGAATCACTCATTTTAGTTTTTTCACTTGTTTTCAAGTTTCTTGTTTTTAATATAAGGTGACGGTTTGTATACAATGACGTGAAAAAATGCCGCGTAAAGAACCGCGTACAAAGCAAATTGAAAAAAGAACACCAAGAAGGTTCCGAGTCTGAGTTTTTAACAAATTAAAAAAAAGTTGTATGATATATTCGGCACCATAGAGGTAGCAGTAAATAGGTTCAATGTTTTTTTTAATTCACAAACTTAGTGCACACGATGTTCTAAATTCAATTTACTTTATCCTCTAGAGAATAAAAACGGCTTTTCCACTCAGATATTGAAGATTAAAAATACTCTTTCCGAGATGGTGGGATGAAAAATATATTTTCATAGTCAACTACCCTATTGTAGAAGATATTACAGTACTGCCATTATATTACAGAACCAAAAACGCAAAAAAAACCAGGTGGCCCACCTACTTTATAATTTTCACTGTTGGATTTTCAACCTTAAGTCTCTGATCAAAGTGTTGAAAATCCAATGGAGTGCAAGACAAAGTAATCTTAAAATAATACTGTTTTAAGACATAGTGGTAAGCCCCTTCTCTTGTTTGGGGAACCAGCTTTCATTTTCAACTTTTATTTGTTGGTATAACAGCAATAGAAATACATATTCTGTGAAAATTTCAACTCTGTAGCTATTACGGTTCGGTATGTATGTTTAGAGGTATAAGAAACATGGGTGTAGTCTCTCATCCTCTGTTGAAAAGGGAGGATCCTCCGACCAGACGGTTGTTGTGTCTGATGGGCTACTGCTCGACGGTTGTTGTCAGGATTTTGTATACAGGTCATTAAAAAATTACCCTAAATCAAAGGGATCATTGTACTCATCATTATGAACAACTTTTACTATGGGACCCACTTTAAAATCATGAAATAAAATTATGTTTAAAAACAAGCTTTTAATTAAAATGATTACAATATTAAATATTGGACATTGTATTGTCATCAGAACTAAAGGTGTTACATGCAAAAATTCAGCTCAATCGGATACCCAAAAATGGTCGAAAAATGGTTTGCAAATTTTGACAGGACAACTTACTTACATACCTACGAACAGAGCAAGTTAAATAAAAGCTTGTAAAAATCAGCTGTTTCCTACAAAAATGCCAACACGATCGTAATGTATGCACTGTTTATACAGCTGATTTTTTTTGTGCGACTTCAAGGTTAGTTCCGTAATTATTAAAGTTGCTAAGTTGTTGTAATGATGAGTACAATGACCCCTTTTCAGGTTTCGGGTAAATTTTCAATGACCTTGATATGCTAATGTCGCGACAAACTTCAGCGGAATTGTCATTAGTTCACATGCAGAGCGACAGATGTCGCTACATATGCGTATCCGTACTCACCGCCCTAGCAGTGTCGATCTCCTTCTCAGTGACCTGCGACGTGATGAGAGCCTCCTTCACCTCCAGCGAGGTCCGCTGTGAAGTCTGCAGCGTCACAAACAGCTCCTCGTTCTCCAGCAGCGGGACTTGCGACTCGTACATGATGCGGAGGAGGTCGTTCTCGAGGTCCATCTAAGTGGCAGTTTTGCAGTTTGGTAGTAATTTTATAATAGGCTAGTTGACACCACTAAACAATTGACGTACTTGACCTGTCAAAACGCGATTTTTCCATAGAGTTTGTATGGCAACAGCGGCCTGTGACGTCACTTATTTGGCAACTCAATTGTTTAACTATTTATTGATTTTAAAGCCACGAAAAATCTTATTTTACAGTAAATTTAAAATTTATCGGGTTTTCAGGGCTAAAGTAAAGCGTTTTTTTAAAGAAGTTATTTTTTGGAATTATTGGTTAATGGTGTCAACTATCCAATTGATACTAATCACTCATTCCATGTGTGTTTTACTAACATTGTTTATAAGTGTTTTCTGAGAAGACGAATACTTAGAACTACATAGTTTTAAGTATTCGTCTTCAGTAGCAGGCTCCAGTACAAACTCTCTCATACGGATATGATTACACACAGTGAAATAGTAATATGGAGGGGCGCGCCATGTTATGGTAGTTACCCTAGTAGTGCGACTTACAAGCACTTTCTTGTTGTGCGCAATAGTGAGCACGAGGTTGTCCTTCATCTGCTCCAGCTGCGGACGCTCCTTGCGCACCACGATGCCCAGCAGCTGCGACGTCAGCCCCTGCTCCTTCACCGCGAAGTTCACCATCGTCGTCTTCGTCAGGGTCTCCGGCGTGTACACTGGGTTACCTGCTCGGGTGGGTCAGGAATGAACTACGTACAGTCACGAGCAAAAACAAGTTTACGCTTAGCAAGATTCAACTTTATTATAAGACCTTTTTCATAATAATATTGAACTCAAAATACTACCTATATTTCTAAAAATAAGACATTTCAATCAATATATTCGAACATTTTCGAAAAATTCAACCGGTTTTAGGTGAGAAACCCAAAGAAAAAAAGGATATTTCGTAACAAATACAAATCATCAGATCATGGAGAATCATAAATTCTGCAAGCGCGGTAATAAAGCGTGAGAGCGAGACAACACAAGACTTGGTATTCAGCGTCCCACTCGAACGTTTCACAACCGTGACTGCCGCAACTCACCGAGTTTAGTAGTCAAATAGACGCGGAATTCAGGATGGTAGGAGACCATCTTATCGTTGAACTTGATGAACCTGGAATTGCCGATGGTCACAACCGCCTTCTCCAGGATCGGCGCTATGGACGGGTCCAGGACTTCGCCCACATTTTGGACTATGACGGGTTTGCCGGTAGAGAGGCAGGTCTCCATTACCTTAAGGTAGTTAGGCTGGCCGAAGTCGCAAATCTAAGAGAGGTTTTAATTAATTATCTTAATTAAATCTTCAGAGGGCCTACCCCTCGCTAATTATAAAACTTTTTCATTTTATTTTAGCCTTGTTTAACGTTCTATCAATAGTATTGACAAAATATTTCTAATGTCCATTTGCTTATAATGGTCATATGGGATTTATATCCGTAATCAGAAAGCAATAATTTTGTATTCTGGAACATTCTTTTTTTTTCATCCCCACCTAAATAATAAAAGCTTACGGCAAAATTGAGTGTGCCGGAAGTCTAACATACTCTCATGAATTTTTGTAACTTGTTCAAGAACCATAGTAGGCTAACGTATTTAAATATTATACGACTAGCTTTTGCCCGCGACTTCATCCGCGCAAAAATAAAATAAAATATAGACTATGTTACTCGCAGATAATACAGGTTTCTAATGGTGAAAGAATTTAAAAAAAAAATCCTCTTTATTATATTAGTATAGATTAAAACAATATCACATACAGCAAGCTCATAATTTATATGGTGATATTGTAAAGGGCGCCGAATATTTTGCCAGGAGCGGCTAAATAGCTAGATCGGGCTCTGATACCTGGAAAAGGTATAGTCCATAGAAACAAATGATGGCAACGATGGTAAGAACATGCAAGCTTCATTACTGAACCTGTATGCCGTTGTGCTCCTCGAGGCGCGAGATCCAGATGAGCGCCTGTCCCTGCGGGTCCACCGCCAGCGGCCAGCGCGTGGCTCGCACCACTATGATGCCGTTCTCGGCACTGAAGTTGTCGTCTGGCATACAAGAACAGCCAAGTTGTAATTGGATGTTAATTAAACATTAATATTGGTGCCCATTCCCTTGTTCACAAACTAGACTAAATTTAGAGAATTGACATCTCTTACTAACACACAGCGAAAGGAAAGGACGGTGACATTCCGTGACATTAAAGAACTAAGTTAGCGATGTCAAATTAGTTTTGCCTTAAACTTTTCCGTATTTTTAATCCATACGTTTTAAGATTTCAACTATAATTGTATGGATATGTCAGATTGACTAAATTTGACAGTCTCTTTCTTGTTTTATTGGACAGAAAAAGATGGAAATCTTTAGTTTAGTTTGTGACCAATGGAATCGGCACCATTATCCACTATATTAGCCTGCTAAACAAGCCTGTGCTCGTGACTACATCCGCGTAAATTTCGGTTTTTGGCAATGTAAACTTGTTTCTCCAAAATGACTTTGGACCCCCCTTTTATCCCCTTAAGAGGTGAATTTTGGAAAATCCTTTCATAGCGTATGCTTACGTCATAATACGGATAATATTATGTATATGTGTGTCAATCAGCGCAATCCGTTCAGTGGTCTGAGCTGTGCGTTGATAGATCTGTCAGTCAGTGACGGCTGCCTTTTATATTAAAGATAAGCACTCTCCCCGCGACTTTGTTCGCGTGATTTTTCTGAAGGATCCCTAATTTTTTGAAAATAAAATATGGCCTATAGCACTCGGGGATAACGTAGCTTCCAATTAGCGAAAGAATTTTTAAAATCGGTTCAGTAGATCCAGAGATTACCCCCTACGACCTCTCAAACTTTACCTCTTTATAATACTACTACTTAGTATTAGTATAGATTATTTATTTATCAAAGGCTAACCGGGCAATCCCATGTAGTTCCAATCTCTTAGCGTAGCATCGTCAAGCAAGAACTTCTGCATGTTCAGATCCAGAGTCACGGGCAGGTTTTCGTTACACACCTACAATATAGTTCAATATTATTATCTATACATATCGATACGTGAAATATGAAATAATGTAAGGGACATTTGGTCGAAAATCTAATTTTCGACCATATGTCCCTTCCATTCGGTTGAAAATGAAATTTTACTTTATTTCATATTTCCAGTATCGATATATCTTCTATCTATCTTATATCTATGTTAGTAAACTTAATATCAATTTGAAAACTAGGCTGTTGTTATCATTATAAATAAGAAAATAATGTCGCGACGGCTTAGTGCTTATTTAGGGCCCTTCAAAAGGACGTTTTTATTATTATTTGATCGATCATCACTTCTATAAAAAATAATTTAAGGAGGGTAATGTCGGACTCTTACCGTCTAACACCCCATGGTTCCTTCCACTACCATGTAAGGATAGAACAGAAGAAATAGAATAGAAGAATACTACCTACCAAAATAAAACACATAAAAATTCAAAACGTTATTCACTAAATTAGCACAAAAGTGTACAGTAGCCGAATGACATGCGATAGTCCAATAGACGACGAGCATCAATTGACGAACCTATTGCATGCAGCGGACTGCAGGATCGGCGGCCCCGCCTTCTTCATTCCGCCAAAGAGATCGAAAAATTTACAAATGCGCAGGTGAAATTTGTGCTCACGACTCGTGCCGGTACCTACCTACCTACCCCCCGGACTGGTATGAATCCTTGCCATATGGGCCTGTCCTGCGACTGCACATTGCCCTAGAGAGACGATCTGCCGCGACAGGGCTAGGTGTGGAGCTTACCTCCATAAACCAGTCGGACATGAGCGCCTCGCGGTACTCCGACACGAAAGGCCCCAGGTAGGCTACGAAGCCCGTCGCGATCAGACAGTCTCCCGGTAAATTCTCGAACTCCTTGTCTAAGCGTTCCACTGTCAACTCCCAACGATCCTTCTCGCCTGGCAGTAGAAGAGGAAAGACAGGATATTAGATGTAGCTAAATATTAATTTAGCTTTTAGTTTTTAACTAGCTTCTGCCTGTGTCTTTGCCCACGTGGCTTTTCACCCGCGTTAAGTTTTATTTGGTTACTGCTCCGCTCAAGTGGGTCGTAGAATGTTATGTAGCCAATACTATTCCTTAAGAATCTGGCTATAACACACAAAAAGTGTGTTATAAAAAAAGTTCCAAGTGCATTTCAACAAACAAAAAAACCTCTTCAGCTTTATTATACTAGTTTATAGATAACACATATAATTTATAGGTTTTAGTGGAAGTTTTGTCGGGATTAGTCTGAATCGTTGGTCTAGTGGTCGCAAAACACGATTGCTGAGCCTGAGGTGTTGAATTCGATTTCCTGGTCGGGCAAAGTGTTATTGGGTTTTTTCATCAGGAATTTCTCAGTAGCAGCCAGCAGCTTTGGAGTCTGGATGATTTATGGCAATAGGCTCGGCCCCTATTACATGGGACTTAAACATAACTGGCGAAATGTGGGCGTACGAAGTGGTACACCTCTGCCTGACCCTTCGGGGATTGCAGGCGTGATGTTTTAAATATTATAATAAAAAACCTACCAGATAGTCCAGTGATGAGCGCCTCAGCCCTCTCCAGTTTAAGCTGCAGCATCATGGACCGCCTCTCCAGCTCATCCTTCTGTGCCAGCTTCTCATCATACTCCTTCTGCAGGCGCGCTATCATCTCGCTAAGTTCGCGCAACTTGGCGCGCGCTTCGGCCAAGATCTGTTGCTTTAGGCGCAAGGATTCCAGGGCTTCTTCTAGACGTTCCTTCTTTGGCTTTACAATTCTGATTTGAAAGAAGTAATGTTATTGAATTTTGCTCGGAATCAACGTTATGGCGCAGTGCGACTGACAATTGTCAGTCATCGTCAATCGTCGTCACTATCATAAGTCATCGTCAATCGTCATCATCATCAGTAATCGTCAATTGTCATCATCATCCAATCGCAATCGTCAGTCATTGTCATCATCATCTGTCGTCGTCGTCGTCATCATTAGTCATCGTAGTCGTCGCCATGATCATCGTCAATCATCAGTCGTCGCCATGATCATCGTCAATCATCAGTCCTGGTCAATTGTCATCATCATCAGTTATCGTCAATCGTCCTCATCATCATTAGTCATCGTAAACGTCTCCATCATCATCAGTCATCGTAGTCATCGTCATCATCATCATCATCAGCCATCGTAATCGTTATCGTCTATTAGTCATCGCAGTCGTCATCATCATCATAGTCAATCATCATCATCATCATCAGCGTCAATCGTCATCATCATCATCAATCATCGATAGCGCCACAGCGGTAAACAAACAGAACAAGTCTTACTTGTAGATCTTGCCATATTTCTCCATGGCCCGCACCCACAGACACAGCGACTTGGCTGCTAAGGACACAGTGCCTACTATCTCCGGGTCGAAGTCCGGCTTCGCAGTGTAAGTGCCAATCTTCTTCAGGGTCTTGTCGGAGATGTTGTCTTTGTCGAAGTCTCGCAGACGGTCGAGGAAGTACTGGTCGCCGAGCTGTCGCTTGGCTTCGGTCCAGGTTGGCTCTTTCTACAGTGTTCAATAAATAAACTAGTTTATACAAGACTTTTTATCAGGTTCCAATTTTTTTCTAGGCATTGAGTAAAAAAAAAAAACAAAGACAAAAAAAAAAGTATAAAAAGACACCATATTTGGAAAAAAGTGGTGTAAAATTTTCAAAATAAAATATTTTTCTACCCGGAATTTCATATGTATGTGCATGGTGAAAGTATGAAGGGAAAATTTGCAACTTATGTTTTGATTGTTATCAATATTTGTGTGAGGGGTCAGGCGCGCGAGTGGAGTTGGACGCGGCGCATAATATCCACATACATTTACTTTTTTAGGAACAACTATGTAATGTTATATCTTAATATTTTAGTACTGAGTGATACTAAAAGAAAAAATACGTCGTTTATTGTTTTCAATAAAGATACTATTAAAATTTGGAACCTGATAAAAATCTTCCTGTATGTTTATACACGTTGGGGGCTTTTCAAAAAAATAATTACCTGCAGTAGTATAAGTACAGCTTCCAACACCATCTCCACTTTGACAGGTGGCTTTGCATACGACTTCACTTCTGTGATATCCTTCTTGTTCAAAGCGTCCAAGGCCTATACACAATGTATGTATTATTTATTTAAACTTTATGCAGCAAAAACGTACAAAGGCAGACGGACTTCACGTATAATTATATATATATATATATATATATATATATATATATATATATATATATATATATATATATATATATATATATGTATGATTCTGCAAACAGATATTTTATAGACTATTTATTTATGGAGTTTGATGCCCATTAATTTTCAATAAGCAACTGTTCTACTGTCTTATGTGATCTTGGCCCTCAATATGTCAAAATTGTTCTAATTAACCTATTTTTCTTACTTTGTTTGTCGGTGAGGTGAGATTGAGCACAATTGAGCACAACACCTTTGAGCACAATTCCAAAACTTCTCTAATTAAACACTATTTTATTTTGATGATGATGTCGACATACTAAGTTTTGCCAGCAACAAAAACAGTATATGTCAGAACTTTGTGTTTGATTGCTGCACCGCACACTTTGACAGGTGCTGTCTAATACCCAATGGGGTTTCTGCAGTTAGCCATGACAAGGTCGTACCTTGACGGCCTCCTCCAGCGCCGGCATGGCAGCGGCCAGGTCCCGCATGGCGGCGTCAGCCAGCTTCTTGCACTGCACCTCCTCCTCCATGGTCTTCTTGCTCCTGGCGGCCACGCTGCGCTGTTGCTCGTCAGCGTTGCGCTGTTGCACGTTGATCACGCCCATGTACTCTATGCACTGTTCCGTGTATATGCCTACTTGGACCTGAAAGCGGAATATGCGATTGTAGTTCCAGAACAAACTCTTCAGCTTTATTATATTAAGTACACTAGCATCTGAACGCGACTTCGTCCGCGTGGGTTTTTTTCACTCGCGTCGTTTTACAATTTAGTTACTACTCCGCTCTCTGGAACGTAGCCTGATGTTATAAAACTTATATTATTCATTATAAATCTGGGTAACATATACAAAAAGATTTTTTGAAATGTGATTGTTTTTTTTTAGTACCAGAGTTTAGCGCGTATCGTAAGGGGTATCGTATATTACCCAGTTACTGGGTTGTGGAGGTCTGATAGGCAGTCGCTCCATTTAAAATACTGTTATTCAGCTGCATCCGGTTAAACTGGAAGCCGACCCCAACGTAGTTGGCAAAGGCTAGGCAGATGATGATGACCAGAGTTTAGCGCGTTTTACAAACAAACTCTTCAGCTTTATTATAATAGTATAAATGACAGCCGCACCTTGGCCTCGGCCAGTTCCTCCGACATCTGTCCGACGAGGCGGGTGGTCTCCTCCACCTTGCCCAGTCCGTTGCGGAGCTTGTTGGCTTGCAGAGCTATCTCTATGCGCTTCGCTTTTAGCATCCTGGTAACAAACACAACACACACAATATTACCAATCTTAGTTGATTCACACTAATTTGATTGATTGGTGCGTAGAGATAAACTAATATAACATGGCGCGCCCCTCAATATTACTATTTTTAATGTGTGTAGTCATATCCATATGTAAGAGTTTCTATGTAGTTGTAAGTTAGTATTCGTCTTCATTAGCAGATTTGTTGGTCAAGTAATCATAACAAGACAACGCACGTGTCATTTTCATAGAGTATGTCAGTGCCGCATTCTAATAATAATAAGAAATCAATGATGCCGTCTCAGTACGCACACATGCGTTGTGAGTCTTGTAAATATTTTCGCAAATACTTTCAAACGTTTTGAATTAGTGGAGGGGCGCGCCTTGTTATAGTAGTTAATCTGTAATGCCCAATCGTAAGAGCTCTTACTCTTTATATCCCTGCACGAGCTCGAGGTAGTTGGTGGGCGTGACGTAGTTGGTCCGGCGCATCTCCTGGAACATCTTGACGCTGTAGCGCCCCACGGACGAGTGGATCAGCGACATGGTGGACGCCACGGACGCGCGCAAGATGTCCTCGCGGCTCTCGATCAGCGACTCCAGCCTGCGGACCTGGGGGGGGGGGGGGGGGGGATAAACAGATTTTCTCTATTTTGTTTGTAATATAGTTTTCACATTAATTTATTTGCCTATTAAATAGAATTGAATATTTTTAATAAGATACCGCTATATGGCTTAGGTTATTGGATGCGCATTTCTGTAAGCTATCCGTTTTCGAAATCTGTAAAGGATGCCTATGCTCAGCAGAGGACGTCCTACGGCTGATATGATGATGATACGATGCCATAAAAATCAACGTTACAGTTTTGGCTGGCTTGGCAGATTTCCTCTAAGCTAGGTAGCGGGACGTCTTAACAGGATACCGTGGCCCCGGAACGTAAAGGGCAACAGAAGGAACAGGGTGGTTTTTTAGTCAGTTAAAGTCTGACAGTCCCTTCCACCCCACCCAGGGCGGAAGGACTCATTTGAAAGTCATTTGATGATTTTTACCACCTAAAAAAGAAGCTATATGTGTTTGCCTCACCCTAGGCCCAGTGATGGAAGCCAGCAGTTCGAGTCCCTCCAGGAACTTGTAGGCGACCTCCAGCAGCGCCTCTCGCGGCCACTCCAAAAACCAGTTCGTAGTGGTCGCGTTGATCAGAGCCGGGTACTGGCGGATGCGATTTCTGATAGAAAGAGAAACACTAATAAAAAATTACGTCGACTAATTGATGGGTTTCTACTATCAAATTCATAGACGGAGGGAACATTAAAAAAAAAAATCAAGTTAGTATTTGTATTGAATTTGCAACCTATTTCGTAAGTTGTTATAGCTAGCTGGTAGAAATGTTTTTCTTTGTTATGAGCGTATTTTGTTCTTAAAACTCGGTTAAGCCATTGAGTAGATACGAGCGGATATAGGAACAGATTTTGGGCTTCGCCGTTAGTTTATTTAAAAGCATTGAGACGATACCTGAAGTCTTCCCCAATAGGACTGAAGCAGAGCACAACGTGCAGGTTGCTCCTCACCCGGTCCACAAGGAACAGGTAGACCTGCTCGTTGGTCTGCGTCACGTTTGCGGCTCTCATCGCCTTTTCTAGACCACTTTTTACCTGTCACAATAACTTTTTACTGTTTTTAACTTGCAAGATTTGATCAAGTTCCTATGGCCATTTTCCGGTCCGATCAGTAGACCAGCTCATTTACGTAAAATTCCAGCTCGATCGAACCTCGGGAAGCATAACATAACGCCTGTAATCTCCGAAGAGTTAGGCAGAGATGTTCCCATTAATACACCCACATTTCGCCAGTTATATTTAAATTCCATGTACGAGTAATAGGGGGGCGAGTCTTTTCATCAACCGGGCACAAATACAGTCTCCGAGGCTGCTACTGAGAAATTCCTGATGGAAAAACCCAACAACACTATGTTCGAACCCAAAACCTTATGCTCAGAAACAACGGGAAGTGGCTCGAATTTAACTTAGCGCACACGGGCCACCGACCGCAACCATAAAACGTCGCCACCGACGTATTTTCTGTAGTTTTCATACATTGCATATGGACTCGCCGCTCACTGTTGCCGGCGGTGATCGCCACACCGCCGCTTCAGGTGGTGGCGTTTTAAGCTGACGCGTGTGGCACGTGGCTAGGGTTGGATGTACAGTCTGTTGTCAACATTATCTGACCCACTTTGATCTTTAACACGTAACGTTAAGGGTCAGCTAATGTTGACTACAGACTGAAAGTAAATAAAAGCTTGTGAAAATACTACATACATCTTCAAACTCATCAGGTTTGTAAAGGTTGGTGATCTCTCCGCTGCTGAGCAGGTTGTTCATGATCTCTGTGAAGGCCTCGTCGGCGATCTGCGTGTCCGAGAATATGAATGTGGTCCTCTTCTGGTCCACTCCGCAGCCCGTGTACAGGAGCTGATAGTAAGAGTAAGAGAAAAGGTCAAACATCATATAAATCTTATAAATACAGAGTGTTAGTGTAAACACCGTTATCCTTGAAACCAGTGGTTTGGTTTCACTAATAGAACGTAAATTCAGTGAAAAAAATTATCAATTTTTTTTTTTAAGTAAAATCCCCATTTTTCCTCAAAATTATTTCACCCTATATTACATACATAACATCACGCCTGTAATCCCCGAAGGGTTAGGCAGAGGTGTACCCAATAGTACACCCACATTTCGCCAGTTATGTTTTTAGTCCCATGTAATAGGGGGCGAGCCTATTGCCATCAACCGGGCACAAATCCAGACTCCGAGGCTGCTACAGAGAACTTCCTAATGGAAAAACACAATAACACTTTGCCTGACCTGGGAATCGAACCCAAGACCTCATGCACAGCAGTCGCGCTTGCGACCACTAGACCAACGAGGCAGTCCACCCTATATTACAATGATGTAATTAGTTAAAACTTAGGTAGGTAGTTATAACGGATGGCCAGTGCAGCAGGTCAACGCCCCTTGCGGTGATTACGTAACTCGGGCGCATAGTATCCATGAATTTACGGACGGTGTCGGACAGATTTTTTTTATTTTTTGAAAGAAAACTTTGTTTATTTATTTTTAAATTCAGATAAACATTTTTTATAATAAAAGTACCTATGGGTTTTAGTGACAACGGTGTTTACACTAACAGTCTGTATACTTGTTAAGAGGTATGAGAAACAGGGTGTAGAGTTTCTCTACCTCCGTTGAAAAGGGAGGATCCTTCGACCAGACAGGTCTTGTGTCTGGTGGGCTACTGCCCGACGGTTGTTGTCGGGATTTTATATTTAAACTAATGTCGCGGCAACTTTCATTGCGCGATGTAGGAATTGTCAGTTGTAGTTTGTATTCTGTGCGATAAATGTTACCTATAAGTTTTCTAGCTTTCCAAATAAAATAAAAAAAAAACAAAAGAAAAAGAGAAAAAATAATTTTACCTCTTTACAGTATCAAGTATAAGTTAACATAACTTATACTATTATTATCCTATACTATTATTCCCAATGAATCATGAAAGATTGTTTAGAATCTGATTAGCAGTTCCAAAAATTTGCGAGTTTGAACAAACACACAGCTCAAACAAACTCTTAAGCTTAATTATTGGTTCTGTGCACAACTTCAGCGCCACCTAGCGTCCGCAATTTCGATGGCTCTGACATTTCAGGAATGTAGTTAAAAAAATTAAGCCTCCAGGATCCATACCTGAGCAACTTGGCAGTAAATCCATTCGCGTGACGTGAATAACGACATACACGATCAACTGACATAACAGAACCTACATTATTTCTACTTTTAGCCACCATGAGCGCTGCAATAGACTTATACTACCCCCACTTCGCACCCAGCGAATATTAGCTCATTTTATATTAAAACAGATCTATATCCAAATTATAATTAAAAGCTATAATAACCTTCAAGTCTTCCCGAAAGTCTTTTAGGCCGTACGTCTTGGTGACGACGACTTGGAAGGAGTTGTACTCGCAGATGTACGCCGCCACACGCGTCAGGCACGTGCGGCCCGACCCGCCTGACAGAACAATTTTGTGATAAATTATAAAAATCAAGCCCCACACAAACGACAAAACGCTACAGAAAGGTGAGTATAGGACTAGAGCATTTTTCTCGAGCATTTCTGTGTAATAGAAGCGTTTTACCTGAAATAAAACGCATATTAAAATACTTACCTCACTGGAAGCTTTATATTGGAGAGAGAGCATATCCGTTTCCGTCGATTTCTTAGCAGTTTAGGTACTAATTTGACCTACCCAGTGGCGCCACCTGGTGTTTGCTTGCCATTTTAGTTTCTTAAAATGTAACGAGCTACTTTTTGTTCATTGGCTCAATATAACCAGGCAGAAGTAAACTTAAAGCTTCCAGTGAGGTAAGTATTTTAATATGCGTTTTATTTCAGGTAAAACGCTTCTATTAAACTACTTGACCGTCACTGGAAGCTTTATATTGAGACCTGTTTGTTATCGCCTGGTGTCGCCACTATTATGATAACGCCAATGTGATTGTAAATGAAAAAAATAATAATAATAATAATATATATATTATATTTCATCAGAATGTATATATATTTATTACACACAAAAGGCATATGGGCAGGTACATATTTATATTATATTAGTCTTTTTGTTATTACAAAGATGACATAATTTTTATATTACTAAATCAGAGTTAATTAATCGGATTAAACAATTGTGTAACATTTAGATTTGAATCAACACTTCTCATGACTTCTCTTCTGTAGAAATTCTTGAATGTATTTGCTGATTGCCAATTTCCTCGAGCTAGGATTTCGTCAAGGGGATGATTTTCTAGCCAACTTTTAGAGGCTACTGCAGACCGTGTACTTCCTGGAGTTGCTGTGATGCCAGCTTCTTTGAATAGGGTTTTTACCCAGCCTGCAATGACAGTGCGTGAAGCGGGCTTCGGCACACCTCTTACTGTGATAAACAAATTAAATGATTTTGCAGCATTACGTCTTTCATTTAATAACTGTGAAGTTTTTTCTATCCAGAATATGGGATTTAGGTTACGATTGTTGGAATTTACAAGAAGTTTCCAGCCGGACTGTCTGTGATTATTGCAATCAGTTTTCGAACCAAATTGAGGCCATAATATAACACTATCCTCTAACCTATTGTAATGGTCAGGATCAATTCTAAGTAGTGTTAAGTCATGTATGCGTCTACCTGAGCATAGCAGTAATATAGTTGCCGTATGGCGTGATATTTGGAAAGGATTGTCTACGTCTACAGCGTAATTGCTTAGAAATGTAATTAATTTACCAACATCCCAAATTGGTGGCTTAGAAGGTTTAGGATTTTCCAGAGCAATTGATTTTAAAATATGTTTAACAAGAACATGTGAACTTAATTGACTTGATGCTTCAACATTACATAAAGTGGAAACGACAGATTTATGTAAAAGAATTGTATTGTATGATAATTTATGAATTAGATGCAAATCAGATAAAAATTGTGCTACTTGCGTACCTGTGGGATTATTCGTGTCAATGTTTTTAGATACACACCAGGAAGTCCAACGTTTCCAAGCGACTTCATACGTTTTCTGGGTAGATTTGCGCCAGGAATTTTTGAGTAGTAATTGTTGTTCAGCGGTCCATGTTTTTATTTCCTCGGACCACCCCCACATTTCCAGACTTCCAGGATGATTTGGTCCACTTGTGGTGGTGGAAATCCCGTCGATGTGTCGACCAGGTGTGTCTGTAAGTTTTTTAGAGTTAGAGGTGGTGCTAGTGCTCGGACTTTGAGGTCTGCACGCCAAAAGACCTTCTCCCATCGAGGCACTACTATTAAAAATATTCCCGTTGACTGATTCAGGTGTGTCAGGACTTTTGGGATTAAGAACGGAGGTGGGAACACCCATGCGAGTGGATAGTTCCATGGAACACTGAATGCATCGTGAAATAGTGCTTGTCGGTCTCTCAAGTCTCTGGATACATAATTGTAAACTACGTGAGCTGTCGCCGAGGCAAACAAATCTATTATTGGGGTTCCCCACTTTGCAAACACTATTTCTGTACATGCTGGCTTTAGGTGCCATTCCGGAGGTTGGCGAAAGCGTGACAAGTGATCCGCATGATTGTTGTACTTGCCTGGGAGATGGTATATGCTGAAGTGTATTTGATACTGGTCTAGTAAATTCAGAATTTGATAGGTTAGTTCTATTAGGGGTAATGATTTCGTACCTCCTTCGTTCCTTAAATAACTGACCGCAGTCCTGTTGTCGCATTGTATTAGGATCGAGCTGTTGCAGAGCAGGTGAGCGCTGTCTCGAAGGGCTCGAAATATAGCTAGCATTTCTTTTTGGTTGCAGTGCAAGACTTGTTCTTCTTGCGACCACTTGCCCGATACAGCTAGGTTGTTTAGTTGCGCTCCCCAACCCTGGTTTGATGCATCCGTTGCCAGGAAGTTTACTGGCGGGGGGTAATGTAGAGGTGTTGATAGTTGACAATTCCGAGTCCACCATTCGAGTTCTTCTCGCACATTTTGTGGTAGTGGGTAGGATTTCGATACAAGGTCTGGCAGTGAGTTCATGAATATTAATAGTTGCCGATGATTGAGCCGGCCTCGAGGAATAACATAACTGGCAAAGTTCAGGAGTCCTGTTATTTTTTGTAATTCCTTTAGAGTTATTATTCCTTGTTCGAGAACTAGACTCACTTTTTTGATTAGAGCAAAAGTCTTTTCTTTTGGCAGGGATTTTAAATTGTCCCAGGGATTCCACAATATTCCTAAATATGTAATAGTCTTTTGAGGACAAAGAACAGATTTCTCGAAATTTACTTGCCAGCCAAGATTTTGTAATGTGTCTAATGTGACTTTGACATGATCTCGAAGAACGTGTACATTTTGATGAACTATTAAATAGTCGTCGAGATAGACTATGATTCGGATATTCCAGCGTTTTCGTAATAGTTCGGCAACCCAATTTGTTAGTATTGAAAAGGTTTTGGGTGCAGTGCTCAAGCCGAATGGAAGGCAAGTCATCTCTAACAACTCCTGGTTGTATACTAGGCGAAGGAAGCGCCTGTGTGACTTTGAAATTTTTAAGTGGAAATATGCCTGTGATAGGTCCACTTTGCACATCCAGTCTTGTGGTTGCAGAAAGTCCGGGATGCGATACATATTTATTAAGTGAAATGGTTGGGTCTTTACAAATTCGTTTAATGCCTTTAGGTTGAATATGGGGCGGACTGATCCGTCGGGTTTTGGTATCAAAAATAGAGGGGAAATGTAACTCGGCGAGAGTTGAACCACTTTTAAAATGCCCTGAGCTTTCATTTTGTTTATTATTGCAGACATTTCTTTTGAGACAGGTGTTTGAAACAGACCATTGGTTACGTTTGGGCATATCAGTGGAGGTTTGTGGGTAAATGGTATGCGATACCCTTGAATTAATTTTAAAACAATTTCTGGTGCCCCCATTTCCCTCCATATCGAGTGGTAGTGCGCTAACTGACCTGCTCGAAAAAGTTTCAAGTCATTGCTTGTACCGCTTGTGGTTCGCTCGAGAGCTTTTCGGGGGGTTTGAACGCCCTCTGCCTCGGTTACTTCCACGATCGGGCCGCGAGCCTCGGTTGTGAAATGAACCTCTACTGTTGGTATACTGATCGGACTGAAAGGCTGGTAGGTTCTGATTTTTGTTTGTATTGCGAAAATATCCACCCCGCGAGGGTGAGTTGTCATAGGCATGCATGTGCATCGGTATGCCTGATTCATGGCAACAATATGGAGCTTCACGCGATGAAACTACTGGTTTATGTACGCTTATCCCCCGCGAGGGGCGACGGCTAGATTGATTAGATCTAGTATGTGAATCAGTTTTGGGGGGCCAAAAGGCTTTACGTACACCGCCGGCCTTTTCTAATGCTGTCGTGAAAGATTCGGGACTAAATAAATAGGAAGTTGATGGGGGAATTCTATTCAAAGATGCTTTTACCAATGGGTCTCGAATTTGACTAGTAATTGTCTCTCGACGCATTTCTATACTTTCGGCTCGATGGCCACAAACTAATTGTAAAAGGTCTGAAGATATTTTATGCAATTCACCTTTTTGAAATAATTCATCTACCTTCCCACTTAAATTATCAAAACCAATTTCTGTATTTTTAGCCCATAAAAGAAGATTACGAATTGCTTCTTGTAATGATTCTTTTTGTTTTAAAATGCAAAAAGTAATTGCTGCATATGATTTATCAGCGTGTGCCAGGTGACGTAAGGTATCATACATTTTTATCTCTTCGTTTGTGTCCAAGTCTATGAAACCTGGGGTATGATTGTAGAGCTTCTGAGTATCAGAATACCTTACTTCGGACCAAGATGTGCTACCTAAGCGCTGTACATCTTGTAACATTTTTAAAAAACTATCAGGAGTTTTCGGAACTGATGGTTCCTTAAGTTTAGTTTCGATAGCAAAAGTAAAGTCTAAATTTGAGTTTTGATCTACAAAATCAGGGCACTGTTCACTAAGATTAGGCTGGTCATACAGTTCCCTACTGACCTCAGAGCAAACTGATACCCCATCATGGCAAGCAGTATGCATATTATTTGCAAAAACTTGTTGACGTAGCTCATTGACTTCCTTTATAAGCTTGTCCAATACCGGATTAGACTGTCGGGTTCGCTTATTCTTCTTGCGGCGTGAGCGGCGCGACCGCTTGCCACGTTTTGCAGAAGACGAGCTTGAAGAGCTACTGCTCGTCGTGTTATTGCTAGAACAGCTAAGGCTTCTTTTACGACTCATTCCACTCGTGCCGGCCACAGCTTGTGGTTCGACAGCAGAAACAATTTCGCGGTCATCCATTATTACAAATGAAAGTAATGTCTGGTGGAACGTATCAAAAATAAGCTTTTTTTGCTTAGAATAAAATCTAAGCACACACAGTATTAAAAATAAGTTGGTACTTACAGTTTTTTCTTCAAAAATAACTCACCATAAAACAGCACTATATTTTAAAACTTTAGATAACATATTGAATTTACTTAACAGTACACTTTTTAAGATAGTGATCCGAACGGAAAAATAAAAGTAAATAAAACCGTTTAAAGTTTAAATATTCTAATTTCAATTTTAAAAATAACGACAAAATATAGTATTAAACTTTTCACGTCGGTCGTGAGCCGATGGGAACAAGTTGCTTCGACGGAGAACGAAACGCCAATGAACAAAAAGTAGCTCGTTACATTTTAAGAAACTAAAATGGCAAGCAAACACCAGGTGGCGCCACTGGGTAGGTCAAATTAGTACCTAAACTGCTAAGAAATCGACGGAAACGGATATGCTCTCTCTCCAATATAAAGCTTCCAGTGACGGTCAAGTAGTTTAATGTAACGTGTTCTTACGAATGGTACAATAATAATAATAAGACTTTTATTTCAGACGTAGTCCATATACTGTTAATAACACACCCTTATAAAACTATTGTTAGTACTTATAAGATTAGAAAGAAAAAAAAAATAAGATAAAAAATAAAAATACAAAATGGCACCGAACATAAGCACCAGTTTATGCCAAGCCTTGGACGCGACCACCCGCAGTGTGTAGAAACACAATACAGGTAAAACCTGTTTCCAAAGCATTTCCATGTAATGTAACATAACATACATAACATCACGCCTATAATCCCCGAAGGGTTAGGCAGACGTGTATCCATTAGTACACCCACATTTCGCTAGTGATGGTTTTTAGTCCCATGTAATAGGGGGCGAGCCTATTGCCATCAACCGGGCGGGTAATGTAACGTTCCTGCGAATGTTCGTTGTAACACTCACAGCGAGTGTGCATTTACCCGTATCATTACGTTGTACGTTGCGTTCAGTCTTCATTGAAATGTCGGACCTACAAGTTGAATGTGCTACGTTTATCTAAATCAATTGCCTGTGCAAAGGCTCGACGAAATGTTAGACCAATACGCTCGTTGGTTTGTACAATTATTGTTGTAACAAAACGGCGAGCGTGGTCGACGTCTGACCACGCTCGACCATATCATAGAGCGGCTCGTTGTTCTGTTACAAGTAAATGCTCTAGTGTATACCTACTCACCTGAACGGAAACACTAACCTATCCCAACGCAGAGCATGTGGCCCCTCTGCTGCGAGATGACGCGCACTATGCGACAGATGTGGTCTATAGCGTCCCGGAACAGCACCAGGTCCATCTTCACGACGCCTGGACAGCTGTTGTACTCTTCCAGCTGGTTTGTTATGAATCTAGAAAAAAATATAAGTTAAGTGATCACAACGCTTCCTTAAGGTCGGGTTCCCGCTTCGCTTCCCGACGGCGCGTTCTGTTCGCGCGCGCCTCAAAGAGCTGTCAGCACAGGGACGGGGCCCCCAACGGGGCCAACGCCTGCCGGGGTTGCGGGACGTCTTAACAGGATACCGTGGCCCCGGAACGTAAAGGGCAACAGAAGGAACAGGGTGGTTTTTTAGTCAGTAAAAGTCTGACAGTCCCTTCCGCCCCACCCAGGGCGGAAGGAGTCATTTGATGATTTTTACCACCTCAAAAAAAAAAAAAAAAGTTGGATTGGCGATTTCAAACATGAAAACATGAAACTTCAGTCTTACTTGAGCAGCGCGGCAGGATCGTTCATGTCATCATAGATCTCGAAGGGATTGAGGAAGTGCCCGAACAATGGCGGACTCTTCGACGGGCAGAGCGCGTGGAACGTCAGCTCGAAGTGCTTGCCCAGCATGTCCCCCATGTGGTTCATGAACCAGTCGCGGTCTCTGCAGACAATAACGGGTGTAATAATTAATGGAAAAAAAAAAAAAAAAAAAAATAACAAGCGTTTTTAGTGTGATGTTACTAACTTTATCGTTTTCTTCTCGTCAAGCCCTTTCATTTGATACCCATATCAAGGGGATTAAGAAAAAAAAAAGTTATAATTATCTAAAACCCGACTACGAAAAAGTCGCGCACTGAAAAGTATAAAACAAGAACAATATTCCTTTGACCGATATTTTCCAGTTATAAACTTTTAAAAATATGTTAAAGATTTTTTTAAGTAATAGCCGTGGTCGTATGCCACCTAGCCAATAAAGATTGTGTGAAACAGTCGCAGCAGTAGGTAGTTGCAAAAATAAATTTGGTTCCCAGCAAAAATGTTTACTCAAAGTTAGTTAGTTTGATGGAAACTGCAATGAGTCGAGGATCAAAAACTAAAGTATGTTGCTTACTTATCTTCCGTAAGTCGGTCGCAGAAGACTCGGAAGCACTCGTGTATCCACAGCCGTAAGAACCGCGGCTTTGTGTTTGTGTAGTCTTTGTTGCAACGCAGTAGACCCTGAGAGGATAGAGATAAATATTTCTCATTGGACATCTTTATTGGAATGTCTCGTTGTCGTTGCTCTAGTGGTCGCAAAGCGCAACTGATGAGCATGAGATCTTGGGATTCAATACCAGGTCGGGCAAAATGTTATTGAGCTTTTCTCAGTAGCAGCCTCGGAGTCTGGATTTGGGCCCGGTTGATGACATTAGGCTCGCCTAGGCATTACATAGAATTTAAACATAACGGGCAAAACGAGGGCGTTCTTATTAGAGGATTACTAGCGCGATGTTATGCTTGTATGTATGTAACATTCCTCAATAATATGGCTATCACATACAGATTTTTTCCTATCCGAATGTTAGTTCCAAAGATTATCGAGTTTAAACAAACAAAAAAAACTATCTTTATATAAATTCTCCTGACGCAGTGTTTGTTAGCATACTTCTCCGAAACGGCTGGATCGATTTTTATGAAATTTTGTGCGCATATCGGGTAAGTCTGAGAATCGCTCAGCATTTATTTTTTATACAAAAAAAAAAGAAGAATATGGCGGTACGAAGTTCGCTGGGTTAGTCAGTATAAATATATTATATAGTATAATATACATTAGTGTTTAGTTTTATTTTTAAATACCTGGAATATTTTGGAGATATCTCTCAAATTGAAGAGATAGTGCATCTTGCTGGGGGTAGGCAGCAGCTTAGCCGATATGTTGTTGAACATGTCTATCGTCGCAATCAGCACGGTTTTACCTGAATACAAGCATTGGATTTTTCCATCACGAATTTCTCAGTAGCAGCCTCGGAGTCTGGATTTGTGCCCGGTTGCAATAGGCTCGCCCCCTATTACATAGGTCTTATACATAACTGGCGAAATGTTGGTGTACTAATTAGTACACCTCTGCCTAATCCTTCAAGGATTACAGGCGTGATGTTATGTTATCGTCCCGAAAGAAATTTGAGATAGGCTTCAGTAAATAAATGTGATCTCACCAACAGACTTGGTCTCCTCATCAAAGTCCGACAGATGCTGTCTCAGCATGGTGCCGAAGATCTTGATGAGCTGCGGCTGCGTGGGCGAGGCCAGGTAGAAGGAGTGGAAGCACGACAGCAGGCGCGCCGGCAGTGGGGAGCGCGCCCCACCCGGCGGGCCTGCCGCGCCGCACAGCACCATGTTCTGTGACACAGTGGAAAACAGTATGGATGGACTTTCCTGGGCATTCTTCTCCATAAGAAACTACCTTTAAGTAGGGGGGGGGGAACTAGATTCAATACTTTATTTGTTCTTGAATTGACGTTCAAAAATGCCATTTAATTGCCTATTGAATTTTTTTTTCTTTAACTTTGACCTTAACCTTGACTTTGACCTTGACCTTGACTTGAAACCAAAAACGCGTTCCCTAAAGGAGATTCCCAAAATACCTTGACATTCTTACGCCACTGCTTGGCTCGGTCGAACCAGTACCCGTAGTCGTGCCACAGTCTCATCAGCTCTAATGGCGGCTGAGACCCGTAGTTGTCGCGCACTGGCATGTTTATATCGTCCATGAATGCTATCATTTTTTTGCCTGAAAAGAAAGAGTCAAGCCATAACACACGTTAGAAAAAGGAGTATGGGAATGATTCAACGTTAATAATAAATAAATAAATAAATAATACCAACCTATTTCTCCTGTTGTTTGTGTTACTAGTTTTATCCACCACGAGTTTCTCAGTAGCAGTCTCGGAGTCTAGATTTTATGCCCGGTTGATGGCTCACCCCTTATTACATGGGAATGGGACACAAAGATAACTGGCGAAATATGGATCCACTAATGGCAAAACTTTGCTAACCTAAGCCTAACCTAACCCTTCGGGGATTAAAGGCGGGCTTCGGGAGATTTATGTTATGTGTGTTGAAAAAAATGATTTTATGAGAGGTCCTCCTCACCTCCAGTGGGCGCATAATTTCCTTTGGTCCTCTTCTCGAGCCTGGACTCAATTATATCTTGCACGTTGGCCGCGGTCGTCTGAGCGGACATGTTGATCACTTGGGTGCTGAATCTGTGTTAATAATAATGAAAAATTATAATACTCACCGCCTATTATTGTCCAAAGGCCTCTTCTCATACAGAGAAGGCACGAGCATTGATCACTACGCTTTCTCAAAGCGGATTGGCGATTTTAGATTTTCTCACGATGTTTTCCATCACCGATGTAAGTCATATCCAAGACAAACTTAAAAAGTATAAATTGAAAAGTCACATTGGTATGTGCACGGATTTAAATCCATAACCTCACGTATGAGAGGGCCTAACAGCTGGGCCATCACCATCAATGAAATATTTGAATCACATGCATGCCCTAATAGCGTTTAGCACCGGTCTAATTAGTTTAAACATTTGTATCGTATCACTAACTTTTCGCCATCCAAGCTAGCCAGGGTCCCTTGGATGAGGAAAGTCTTGCCGGTGCCTGTGGGGCCTCCTATCAGCACGCCGTATCCTGACCTCAGCATGTCCACCGCCACGATCTGCACGCGCAGGAACTCCATGGTCGGCACCAGGATCATGTGGAAACCGGCGCTGGAGAGGTAAGGGACCGTGTCACTCTCACTGCTGTTAAGGGTTCCCTACCTCAAAAGGAAACAAGTTTTATAATTTTTTTTTTAATAGTCTTTAATATTGCTCTAATATTGTTCTAATGCTGCTCTGATATTGCTCTTTTACTCTCACTAATATTGCCTCATGCTCAGCAGTCGCACTTTGCATCCACGAGACCAACGAGGCAGATTCGAAAATGTCCGTGGATTTTCTTGCTCGTTCTTCGGCCAAACGTTTCAGAACGAGCTTCAACTTTCTAACTGACTAACTCCTTGACTATTCAAAAGTGCTTGTTTCAACTTTGAAATTTTATAGGTAAAAAATAGACGGTTACTAACTTAGGGTTAAACCTCCAGTTGTCAGGCAGCCTCTCCTCCCAGAGTTTAAACGACTGCAGTCTTTCATCCACGTAGTAATCATAGACAGTGTCCTTGAGTGGGAAGATACCCTCATGCTCCCGGAGCCAGTTGTCCAGTTTACGACGAGCGTCATCTTCCAACGTCGCGCAGACCGACCAGATCATGCTGTATCAAAAATACTTAAGTCGACAAGGATCATTGTGATTATTTAGTAAGTTGATATAGTATCCCATGGAAACCGTACTTCTCCCCGCCCCCGTTCCGGTTATATACTCCAGCAATACATAACTCAACTAACCGGTTAAACTATGACTAACGAAGTAATACTTGTAGAGACATCTATCGCACAGCGTGTGAACTACAGCTGACAATTCCTACATCATGCAATCAAAGTTTGCTGCGACATTAGAATATATACAAAAGCCTGACATCTGACGGGCAGTAACTCACCAAACAACACCCGTCTGGTCGGAGGATCCTCCCTTTTCAACGAAGGATAAGAAACTTTTTTTGGGAGGGGGGTAAAAATCATCAAATGGGTCGGGACTGTCAGCCTTTCACTGACTAAAAAACCACCCTGTTCCTCCTATTGCCCTTTACGTTCCGGGGCCACGGTATCCTGTTAAGCTGTTCCGCGAAAGGATGAGGAACTTTACATCCTGTTTCTCTTACCTCTAAATACTAAAATAATAAGCAAAAGATTTGTTGGAGATTGTAAATGAATATTAGTAAAGTAACGTACGCAAAACAGAATCTCATCTTGGCGAGGTTCTCCATCTCGGAGCTGTCGTCGCCGGCCACGGGCGGCGGCTCGGGCGACAGCCCCAGCAGGCGACACATGCTGCGCACGCCCGTGAGCTCCTGGCCGCGCACGCTCTGTCCCTCTACCAGGTGTAGCCGCTTCAGCTCCAGCACTGGCGTCAGGATCGTTTGGAAGCAGCGGCGGAGCTGCCAGCACGAAAACACGTGAACACTATGTATCATATTAAATTTTTAAATTGGTAGTTTTTAGAAATTTTCACAAAATGTATCTTTAAATAATAAATGATCGGTTTATATTTTTAAACAGACTGGCTCAAATGTTGGTTCATATATATCCCAATAATGGTTCCCGATTGAATTTAAGAACTTATTTTTTTTTTGTTTTCAGTTTTTATTTTCATGTTCCACGCAGTCGAGCGTTTTGTTATATTTAAATTGACTTTTTTTACATTATTTTTAACAGCCACACGGGTCGATCCATCTGCTTAAACTACGCTTGCTAGGGTTGGTCCGTGGATGGGTGACATGATGATCTTTACACAACGAGACTTCTCCGTAAAGCACGATAAGCTGTTGGTCCGGCTGTCATACGTAGATATTTGATAGTTGTTACGGTTTGTCAGAAGTCCGAAAGTATGACAACCAGTCTTACCAAGGGGTATCGTATTACCTAGTTACTGGGTTGTGGAGGTCAGATTGGCAGTCGCTCCATGCAAAATACGGGTATTCAGCTGCATTTGGTTAGACTGAAAGCCGACCCTAACGTTGTTGGGAAAAGGCTAGGCAGACATAATTGGTACGAAACACTTCACGTGCGAGTCAAATCGCACTTTGCGAGTTTCTTTATCCCATTGAAGGTAATTTCTTTTCCCAACGTTAATGTGTACTTTCTAAAGTTTATCTTAAACAACACTGACATCGGTGAACGAAAACATCGCGAGGAAACCTGAACTTATACCAGCCTATTACTGTCCTACTCAAGCCATGTCAGAGGCCTTTGAGGCGGTTTAGGAACTCTGAAACTAGGTCGTAAGACCTTGCTACCCACACGATAAAGAAAGAAGAATAAACAATGTGTGAACTCACAACTTCTTTGTAATCAATATAGTCGATGGTGTCCAGCCAGGAGTTGACGTAGGGCCACCAGCCCCAGTCCTTGTAATCATTGTAGACCATCCCGTTACGGGACACAGTGGCTGGGGATGCCACTGCTAGATCCAGGGTCTCGATCAGAATGCTCACCTGCACGGTAGCAGGTATACAATATAATACACGCTTGCAAACCACGAAGGGTTAGGCAGAGGTGTGCAAAGCGCGAATACTGAGCATGAGGTCTTGGGTTTCAATTCCCAGGTAAGGCAGTGTCTTTAGGTTTTTCCGCCAGGAATTTCTCAGTAGCCAGCTTCGGAGTCTGTATCTGTGCCCGGTTGATGCCAATAGGCTCGCCTCCTATTACTTGGAACTTAAGCATAACTGGCGAAATTTAGGTGTAGTAATGGGTACACCACTACCTAACCCTTCGTGGATTTCAGGCGTGATGTTTATATAGGTATGTTTAAAAAAAAATACTGCGCACAATGCTGCTAACAAATACAATATTGTATACATTTACAAGAATACTGATGGCCCAGTGACCATAGAGCTTACTGTACAGACATACGACGAACCTGAGCAGGCATGTTTATTCTCTCGCTGTTGACCAGAGTGAGCAGCTTGTTGTCATCCATCACAGAGTTAAGGTTCTCAATCCATATCGCGTCAACTGGACCATCGAATATAATCCACTTCAAATCCACAGACTCGTCTGCAAAAGAACCACGGAAATACGGTCATATTATTCAGCCGTAATTGGTGTTTCTTCTTCTTATGCTGGGGTTACATTATCGGGTTTTTTTTTTTTGTTTTAGTTGGTAAAAATCATCAAATGACTCCTTCCGCCCTGGGTGGGGCGGAAGGGACTGTCAGACTTTTACTGACTAAAAAACCACCCTGGTCCTTCGGTTGCCCTTTACGTTCCGGGGCCACGGTATCCTGTTAAGACGTCCCGCAACCTCATACATTATCGGGCTACGGTGAATATTCGTGATAACGCGATGAGTGTGGCCGGGTAGATCGTTGCAACGCGTAGTATTCGGCCGAAGACGATATACTATCGGCGGGGCACTGTCATGTCATATTCACATGGATGGATGACGTTTACGCCGCACAACAGAGAACAATACAATCTGGCACGATAAATTTTCGCTCGCCTAATGTTGCCAAGAACTTTTGAACTCAGAATTGCGACTAGCGACTGCAACATATACACATGACCTTTAGACACTTTTATCCTCATCTTCGATATCCAAAACAATCTTACCTTGACAGGTGGTCCTCATAATGGAAGACAGTACTCCATCCTTCCATTCCCCTGTGGCCAGGTTGTACTCCCCGTACAACTCACCCAGGGTCAGAGCCTTAGGGTTCATAGGAAATGTATTGACTGTCTCGAACCCTGGCTGCATCTCCCTCTTCAGACGCGTGAGGGTTAGCGCGAGCATTCTCCAAGATACTGACTTGGCTGTGTTGGTGTCGCCGAGTAGAATACTCGAGTGGCGTGAGTTCTAGAGAAAGATCGTCTTTGAATTACGATAAACCCACTCCTTATAAAACGCGCCACGAAAGACGAGACTTGACAAGCGTCAGTAATGGGGAACTTGCGCAAGTATGGATGTACAAAATAGTTATCCATAATTTGTGTATCTATTCAAGGATATTTTGATGACATTTAGATTAAAATTCTTAACAACACAACATATTTTAATTTATTATTTTCATTATTAAAGTTTGTGTGGTGTGTCAAGTCTTATCTATCGTCTAAAGAAACACTTTATTTTAGCCCTGAAAATCCGACTAATTTTCAATTACCTGTAAAAGATTTGTAATTGCTTTCAAATTAATAAATAGTAAGTCAATTGAGTCGACACAACAGTGACGTCACAGTTGTCTTTTGCCAAACAAATTAAATGAGAGAATCGCGTTTGGACAGGTTTTTTACACTCGAATACAATAAGAAAACTTAAAGCAAACCTTCGTCTCAAAAGTCTGTATCACTTTATGAAGTGCTGCCTTCACAGGCTGCAATCCAGCCAGCCTCATCTCCGCAGTGATAGCCGTCTCCAGCATCTCGTAGTCCAGGGTCGGAATCTGAACGTCCGGGAATATGTCCGTCATGATGCCGTCGAAGAGTGGTACGTCCTTAGCCGTCAGGCGGGCCACGTTCATGTCTCGCATGGCTAGGATCACCATCTGCGAGGAATATTGGGAAGAACCGATGTTAGGAGTAAGTGCGAGGAAGAAATCTTGTTGAAGAATCTGACTGAAACCTGAAGCGTAGAGCGAGCCTATTGCCATCAACCGGGCACATATCCAGACTCCGAGGCTGCTACTGAGAAATTTTTGAAGAAAAAATCCAATAACACTTTGCCCTATCAATACAATACAATAAAAAGTTAAAGAACCACTTTCCACAAAGTAGCGGGCAGAACGTAGTGCAATAAACGGGTATACTATGGACTAAATTAGGATATTGGATATTATTTGATCCCGATAGTACGTTCCTGTAGAACAATGCTAATCTACACTAATAGGTATTAAAAAGAAAAACTGTTTGCTTTCTAGTCAGACATCTTACCTCTTGTTCTGGCAGGTTGGGATAAGCCCTCCTCTTGATGCCAGCGTATCGAAGTAACGCGACCATAGACCGCAGACCGAAGTCGTAATGCTCCTGTTTGGATAGCTGCTGCATGGCTAATTGATACAAAGTAAACACCTGCAATGGATGGGTATGAAAGATAATATAAATAAAGCTTTCAAACGAAATCAAATCATTTATTTGCCAAATGTGCACTTCACGCAAAATGTGCACTTCTCAAAATGGCATTTCCCAAGTTGAGCACTTCTCACGGTGAGAACTTCTCAAAATGAGTACTTCTCAAGTTGAGCACTTCTCAAATTGAGTACTTCTCGAATTCAGCACTTCTCAAGTTGAGCACTTCTCAAAGTAAGTATATACTTCTCAAGTTTAGCACTTCTTAAAAGGCTCTAAAAATATAAACAAAACACGATTTGTGAAAATGGTAAGACAAATTGTAGTTACCTTCTTAGCACTGACTTTATATGCTGTGAAGCCATCAGAGAAAAGCGTGTTCTCTGCAATGGTGAGAGAATCTGGCACACACATTGCGATAGGACGGAACATCGACTTTAAATTGTCTGGCAACTCTGTTCGGCCCGCGTAACTATGGAGAAAGTAAATAGAGTGGTATTTTTCACACGCGTTTAGTTACTTCTTTCTTTACTGCTCCGCTTCCGTGGGTCGTAGCGTGATGTTATTTAACCTATACTATTCTTCATATATCTGATTCTTTTAGACAAAATCATTTTTTCAATCCGACCGGTAGTTCCAGGGGTTAGCGCGTTTTAACAAACAAACAAATAACTCGTTCAGCTTTATTTCATTAATAGTAAGTTTGCCAAAAAAATAAGTATTACAAATACGGTTGCAGTTTGATACAGTCACCAATAACAGGCTAACTAGCATGTTTATAAATCAGATAACACCAATAAGCCATGGCTTCCAAAGCAACAAAAATAAATTGTAACCAGGATTTTGTAAAAACTTAATTGAAAAGAGTGTGCGTGGAGTTTCTTGCTCATTCTTCTCCATAGAGCCCTACTTACATTTTGATAAGAGCAACTAGCTTCAACTTTCTAACTAACCGACTCCTTCACAACTCAAAAGGGGTACAATTTAAATGCTCACCAAAATATTTTTTAGACCCTAAGACTAAGTACCAATTAAAATATATCTACTTACACCTCTACCTACCCCTTCAAAAAATACAGGCGCAATATAAGTTTTACTCACCCAGGATTCATAGTAATAAAGATCCCGCAGTTACCATCCAGCTTGATATCGGAGCCCTCGAATATGAACCTCTTCATGAGAAGCGACAGAGCCTGCAGAAGCGACAGGATCTGCTGCGCCACCACCGACAGGACCTCGATGTTGATGCGGTTGAACTCGTCGAAGCAGCCCCAGCAACCGCTCTGAGCGATACCTGGGTGCAAGGCGCGTGACTAAGGTTGTTACGGAACTTCGCCTCCGCCTCCGTAAGTGCGGAACTTCTGCGAGAAATCTTACCCGAGGCCTCTAATTTTTTTGGAGTTGTAACGGAGGATAAGAAATCATAATATTATTAAAAATGTACTTAATAAAAATAAAAAAATCCCCTTTTTATCACACAATTAATTTGTTGCATTTCTCCATCTATGTATTATTATCGCTCTCTACTGTATATAACATTTTTTTGTATGTATATTTTGAAATTTTGTGTTGGTACGAACATTTAGCTACACCATGTTTTGTCTCTGCATCACCAGGTATACTGGTAGTCTGGTACAAAATGCGTAAGGCATTGAGTCAAATATTATGCTATCTGTCAGTGGAAATCCCGTCAAAATTGGTCGAGCCGTTTTCGTTTAAAAAGTAAATTTAATAGATATTGTAAAAAAATTACCAGCATAGCATTTCGCCATTGATTTGTAGTCAAGCCCGTCGGAACAGTTGGTGACGACCACCCACCTGGCCAGCGCCCTGCCGAGATCCTTAACCGTCTCAGTCTTACCAGTGCCGGCGGGCCCCTGGGGGCTCCCGCCGCGGAACAGATGCAGGGCCGTTGTTAGGGTTATATAGCATCTGTGGGATATACATATATTTTATGTAAAGTATAAAAAGCGACAAAAGATAATAATTGACAAATGACACGGCACGGTTGGCGCAGTGGCTAAGCAATTGGCTGCTACGCTAAAGTGTCTGTAATACAGACTAGGTACCTATTTGTATGATCTACAGATAGTTGTTCTACTTATGTCTCTGACTGTTTGTGTATGTGAGTTTATTATGTTTGTAAACGCACCCACGATACCTAAAGGAGAAGTTCATAAGTGGAGCAACGTTTTTTTTTAAAGAAAGAAAAGTCCAAAAATGGCACGGTCCCCCGGCCCGTCGCCGGGGACCCCAGCACGAGAAGCCGCGTTTTCAGATGTCAACTAACATTTTTAAGAAAATTTAGTAAATATATATATATCGGAGAAACAGTACCTATCCTTCTCGACATCATCAGTCTGTAGTGGTCACGGGTTTAGTGGCCGTCATTAGGTAAAATGCGAGCACAAAACAAAATATTCACTTTTAATAGGTACTTACAATTTAATAACAGTTTTCCAATGTCGAGTCACTGAACAAATAAATACTTCACAACTAGTTTGTAAACGTTAATTAAACAATACTATTCGAACAGCGGGTTCGCGACACCAATTCAACTTCATCGTCCAACAAACCTCAAGCCTTCAAGTTATTTTATTAAGCTATCAGAAGTCTTTAATGATGAAACTCGATCGACTTTTGTCAAACATTCCCGCTCCAAAAACGAGCTACACGCATGCGCGCGGCCTTTAGTTAAAATATGGCGCCTCGACCCCGCTCTAGACGCATCCTATGCTGATTGGTCGTAAACCAAAGCACAAAACATTATCTTTAAATAAATTTAGAAGTTATAACACAATAGCAAAATGTAACGAATCAAATTAAATCATATTAAGATTTTATAAAGCATTTTGGTAAACCATCGTAATCCCGCGTTTATAATAATACGAACAATCGACTTCACTAATTTCGTCTACTTCCTCCGACTAAATTATAGACATTTTTTTTTTTAATTTAGAGTTTGACAATTAGGCCAATTAAATTTTTGAAAATTATTAGATAATTTTAGTTAAAATGCACACAATAATTATTACCTAGTAATACTGCTGAGTAGCTAGCTTTAGCTATTTATTAGAATTAAATTACAACGTGACAATTTTTACGGGACACATCCAATGAATTAACCGCGGGCCTCAAATAGTACAGTTACGCAATTGCCATATGATTTTAGAAAGAAAGAAACACATTTGATTCACGCGAAAATGACGCACATTACATAAAAATAAAAACTAGTTGGTATTAAATCTAAAAAAAATTAAAAACAAATAAACACAAGAAATATGCGCCACTACCGCGCGCAACGGCTGATGCTCAGCATGATGCCGTGTGGTGGTGCGTCATGGTTTTCTATGCTACGTTCTTTTGTCACCTATCCGTCAACGGCGTGATGACGAGTCGTCCCGAGTTGCCGATGTACTCGTACGTGTAGATGGAGTTGGTGTTCGTCTGCTTGATGTAACAGTCTTCACGGTCTCGGTCCCAGTAGAACTTCAGCTGTGAGAACCACTCGAATACGGAGACGCTCATGCAGCCTAAGAAGTTAAAGGGAGATAATTGATGACGGACTTATACATAGTACAGTTTTGCATTTTCGTCAAATACTCTGCTTCTGCCTGCGTTGCGACTTAAATCTGCCTCAAAAATACCTTTTGTTAACCGCCTTTCACTCATCATCTCAACATGACCGAAGCATCTAAACATAGTTCATAATTATATGACCAAATACACACCTGGTCAATAATTGATATGTAGTCATATGTAGTTGGTTTTTTTTCGTATATGTTTGACCTATTTCAAGAAACAGCTGAATCCCACTGCATAAGCAGTAGGCAGTATCGCGCTGTGTGCGAGTTCATCGCCCGCCTGCCTATACCCAGCGGCAAGATGACAAGTCCGAATTCGAAAGTAAAAAACCTACCTACTAAAAATAAAATCCTACTTATTTTAGGATCTGGTACACTTGCGCGAAAGACATTTCCGCGCCAGACACTTGCGCGAGTCCCTTTGCGCGCCAAGACACATGCGCGAATGGACTTTTGCGCGCCTAGACCTTTCCGCGAACAGACACTTGCGCGAATGGACATTTCCGCGCCAAGACAATTCCGCGAGTCCCTTTGCGCGCTGGCCACTTGCGCGAAAGACACTTCCGCGACAGACATATGCGCGCCTATACTTGCGCGATAGATACTTCCGCGAAATATGCGCGAAGTATATTTTTATAAAGGACAATGGGCAAAATTCTTGAATTAGGGTTCCGTTACTTTTTTTACAAAATATGCGTCATGGGTGTCGAGTCTATGGTTTTCGAGGGTGCTGATGACGAAAATGAGGTCTAAAAGAAAATCCAAGATGGCGGCCGGAAAAATTTCCAAGATATCTTTCATGGGTGTCGTGTCCATGGTTTTCGGGGGTGCTAATGACGAAAACGGTGTCAAAATGAAAATCCAAGATGGCGGCCGGAAAATTTTCCAAGATATGCTTCATGGGTGTCGTGTCCATGGTTTTCGGGGGTGCTGATGACGAAAATGAGGTCTAAAAGAAAATCCAAGATGGCGGCCGGAAAAATTTCCAAGATATGCTTCATGGGTGTCGTGTCCATGGTTTTCGGGGGTGCTGATGACGAAAATGAGGTCAAAATGAAAATCCAAGATGGCGGCCGGAAAAATTTCCAAGATATGCTTCATGGGTGTCGTGTCCATGGTTTTGGGGGTGCTAATGACGAAAACGGTGTCAAAATGAAAATCCAAGATGGCGGCCGGAAAATTTTCCAAGATATGCTTCATGGGTGTCGTGTCCATGGTTTTCGGGGGTGCTGATGACGAAAATGAGGTCTAAAAGAAAATCCAAGATGGCGGCCGGAAAAATTTCCAAGATATGCTTCATGGGTGTCGTGTCCATGGTTTTCGGGGGTGCTGATGACGAAAATGAGGTCAAAATGAAAATCCAAGATGGCGGCCGGAAAAATTTCCAAGATATGCTTCATGGGTGTCGTGTCCATGGTTTTCGGGGGTGCTAATGACGAAAATGGTGTCAAAATGAAAATCCAAGATGGCGGCCAGAAAATTTTCCAAGATATGCTTCATGGGTGTCGTGTCCATGGTTTTCGGGGGTGCTGCCAAGGCCTGCGCCCCACCCGCCAAGGCCAGCGGTAGAGGTAGGCCCTCCGCTGCCGCCGCCACTGTCGCCGCCGTCGCCGCCGCTAGGGCGATTCCGCCCTCGAGGAGGGCCCTGGAGGGGGATGTAATGGAGGGCTAGTCACGGCCCCATTGCGCCTCCTCCAGGCCAATATCAACCACTGCGCCGCCGCTCAGGATCTCTTGGTCCAGAGCATGGCGCAGTGGCTGATCAACATCGCGGTGGTCGCCGAGCCGTACTTTGTCCCACCCAGGGATAACTGGGTGGCGGACCTCGACGGCTCGGTGGTCATAATCGCGTCGGCTGCCGCCGGTACCCCGTCTCTCGAGAGCGTCAAGAGAGGACGGGGCTGTGTGGCAGCACGGTTCGGGGAGATCGCCGTGGTAGGCGTTTACTTCTCCCCGAACCGAACTCTCGCCGAGTTCCACGTCTCCCTTAGGGAGCTAGGAGTCGTCGTCGCCGGGTTCGGTTCCCTCCCTGTGTTGGTCCTCGGGGACTTCAATGCCAAGAACGTGGCTTGGGGTTCCCGGTACACGGACCATGCACGGGGCAAGATGGTGGAGGACTGGGCTCTGGAGACAGGCCTGGTCATCCTGAACCGGGGTTCTGTCCCCACGTGTGTACGGATGCGGGGCGAGTCGGTGGTGGACATCTCGTTCGCCAGCCTCGCTCTGTCGCCACGTGTCGTTGACTGGCGCGTAGAGGAGGGGGTGGAGACATATTCCGACCACCGGTACATCCGGTTCGACGTCTCCGCCCAGATCCCAGATACGCCGGTCCGACAGACCCCGAGTGGTCCGCGATGGGCGCTGAAGCAGCCGGACCGGGAGCTCTTCCTGGAAGCCTCGTTCGTGCAGGCCTGGGTGTCGTCACCAGACAGGCCTGCCGACGTCAACGACGAGGCGGAGTGGTTCCAGGAGGCCATGTCCGTGATCTGCGACATGGCAATGCCCCGGGCCCGGCCAGGAAGCGCCCGGCGTCAGGTGTACTGGTGGTCGCGCGAGATAACGGCACTACGCGAGGCGGTGCCGCATCCGACCTCCGAATGCGGCAGCCATTGAGGCGGAGCTGTACGAGGGGTACAGGAACTGATCCTCATCAAGAAGCCGGGGCGCCCTGCGGACTCACCGTCCGCATACCGGCCCATCGTGCTGCTCGACGAGGTGGGCAAGCTCTTTGAAAGAGTAATTGCAAACCGCCTCGTCGGGCACCTGGGGAGATCCGGGCCGGACCTTGCGGAGAGCCAGTTAAGCTTCCGCAGGGGGCGCTCCACGGTGGACGCCATCATGCGCGTGAGGGCCCTCACGAAGGGGGAAGCAGTATCCCGGGGCAGGGTCGTCTTGGCGGTGTCTCTCGACATCTCCAATGCCTTCAACACCCTGGCCTGGAGTTGCATCAGGGAGGCACTCCGGTATCACCGGATGCCGACCTACCTTCGTCGTGTTGTCGAGGACTATCTGACGGATAGGGCCGTCATCTACCCCGGCCAACGGGGAGAGTGGAACCGGCGAGAGATGTCGTGCGGTGTCCCACAGGGATCGGTCCTGGGACCGCTTCTGTGGGACATTGGATACGACTGGGTGCTGCGCGCCGACCTCCCTGACGGCGTCAGCGTAGTCTGCTACGCTGACGACATGCTCGTCCTGGCACAGGGAGAGTCGCACCAGGCGGCGGCCGACCTAGCGACGCGAGGGGTTGCGCCAGTCGTCGAAAGAATCCGGCAATTGGGACTCGAGGTGGCATTGCACAAATCCGAGGCCATGTGCTTTCATGGTCTTCGGAACGCGCCACCGTCGGGTTCCCAAATAACGGTGGGAGGGGTTCACATCGGCGTCGAGGCGACGATGAAGTATCTGGGTCTCGTCCTCGACAGCCGGTGGAGCTTCAAGGAGCACTTCCGACGTCTGGCTCCGCTATTGGACAGGGCTGGGGCTGCTTTTTGGCGGCTCCTGCCCAACCTCGGGGGACCAGGCGCCTCCTACCGGAGGCTTTACGCCGGAGTCGTGCGGTCCATGGCCCTCTACGGGGCCCCTACCATCAGGCGGCGGCCACCAGCCAAGTTGGTGGCATGCCAGAGGGTCATGGCCATCCGGATGATCCGGGGATATCGCACGGTCTCCGGCGAAGCGGCAAGCCTCCTTGCCGGATTGCCGCCGTGGGATCTGGAGGCAACAGTCCTCCAGCGCGTCTACGAGTGGCGTGTGGACGCGCAGCGCCGGGGTGAAACCCCGCTGCCGCGGCAAATCGTGCACTGCGGAGTGAGCTCCGGTGCGATCTCATGGCGGGATGGGAGATGCGACTGTCGCAACCCAAGTTCGGGCACGCCGCAATCGCGGCGATAAGACCCCTCTTTGAGGTGTGGCTGGAGAGGCGCTACGGCGTCCTCACCTACCGCCTGACGCAGGTCCTCACCGGACACGGTTGTTTCGGGAGGTTCCTGTGTCGGATAGGGCGGGAGGAAACGCCCGGGTGTCACCACTGTGTGGATCGCCCGGAGGACACGGTGGAGCATACGGTGCAGGACTGCTCCGCTTGGGCAGAGCACCGCCGTGCCCTCACGGAGGTGATAGGCGGCGGCAACCTCTCGCGTCCGGACCTGGTTCAGGCCATGCTCCGGGGCGAGAGGGAATGGGATGCAGTCACCTCCTTCTGCGAAGCAGTAATGCTAGCGAAGGAGGAGGCGGGCCGCGTGACGGAGAGAACCACCTCACGCCCCAGCCGCCGCGGGAGACGCCCAGGGCGTCGGACGTCGCGAGGCGACATCCGGCCACCGTAGGCGCGGGCTTGCGGACGGCCAGTAATGGGTAGCTCGCCGTCCGATCAAGGACCAAGCCCGGGTCGACGGCGCGTTCTGTTCGCGCGCGCCTCAAAGAGCTGTCAGCACAGGGACGGGGCCCCCAACGGAGCCAACGCCTGCCGGGGTTGCAGGGCAACAGAAGGAACAGGGTGGTTTTTTAGTCAGTAAAAGTCGACAGTCCTTCGTCAGTCGGAGTCATTTGATGATTTTTACCACCTCAAAAAAAAAAAAAAAAAAAAGCATTGCTGACATCACACTCTTGGTTATTTTCCATCTTCTTCAAATAAAACACTTTTTACAAGGACGACAGTATAAATATTTCGTTGCGGGACCCAAGACAGTAAATCGTTTCTCTGGGACTCGTCGAGCTTCATTGCCTCGACGCTTTTCTGGTGGCCTCCACTGTTGATTCTGGCTTTCAGGAGTTGCAGTGGGTGGGAACAGTGTGGCGGGCTTGTCCCAAAAAAAAAAAAAAAAAAAATAACAAAAAAAGTATAAATATGACTCAGAGATGTGTTCCGTCCGACGGCTCGTGCGCAACTGAGCCGCTCTGTGGCTGTCGCCTGTATTTATAGACACTAACCACGTGCTCGGCGCACGTGTTTGAGTTTTTAGGTTAGGATTCTAACTTTGTAAATAAACGATTATTTTTACAATCTTTTGGAGTAAATAAACTGATAATTAATTGAACCATACAATTATAATTAATTAATCATCTTCAAAAAAAAAAAAAAAAACAAAAAAAGTATAAATATGACTCACAGAGATGTGTTCCGTCCGACGGCTCGTGCGCAACTGAGCCGCTCTGTGGCTGTCGCCTGTATTTATAGACACTAACCACGTGCTCGGCGCACGTGTTTGAGTTTTTAGGTTAGGATTCTAACTTTGTAAATAAATGATTATTTTTACAATCTTTTGGAGTAAATAAACTGATAATTAATTGAACCATACAATTATAATTAATTAATCATCAATAATAATTAATTAACCCTCAAAATAAATAACATTAACATAATTTGTGTTTTTAAACAATTAATTCGTGATCATAATTGTAATCAACTCTTAATCTAATTATTCGTTGATGTAGCTGCATCTTATATAGTTGACGAGGTTCTTTAAATAATGCACTTGCGCCGATACACATGATTACCATAATTTTAAATGAGGTCAAAATGAAAATCCAAGATGGCGGCCGGAAGAAATATCTTGGAAAATTTTCCAGCCGCCATCTTGGATTTTCATTTTGACCTCATATTCGTCATCAGCACCCCTCAAAACCATTGATACGACACCCATGAAGCATATCTTGGAAAATTTTCCGGCCGCCATCTTGGATTTTCATTTTGACCTTATTTTCGTCATCAGCACCCCCGAAAACCATGGACACGACACCCATGAAGCATATCTTGGAAAATTTTCCGGCCGCCATCTTGGATTTTCTTTTAGGCCTCATTTTCGTCATCAGCACCCCCGAAAACCATGGACACGACACCCATGAAGCATATCTTGGAAAATTTTCCGGCCGCCATCTTGGATTTTCTTTTAGGCCTCATTTTCGTCATCAGCACCCCCGAAAACCATGGACACGACACCCATGAAGCATATCTTGGAAAATTTTCCGGCCGCCATCTTGGATTTTTATTTTGACCTCATTTTCGTCATCAGCAACCCCGAAAACCATGGACACGACACCCATGAAGCATATCTTGGAAAATTTTCCGGCCGCCATCTTGGATTTTCATTTTGACCTCATTTTCGTCATCAGCACCCCCGAAAACCATGGACACGACACCCATGAAGCATATCTTGGAAATTTTTCCGGCCGCCATCTTGGATTTTCATTTTGACCTCATTTTCGTCATCAGCACCCTCGAAAACCATGGACACGACACCCATGAAGCATATCTTGGAAAATTTTCCGGCCGCCATCTTGGATTTTCATTTTGACACCATTTTCGTCATCAGCACCCCCGAAAACCATGGACACGACACCCATGAAGCATATCTTGGAAAATTTTCCGGCCGCCATCTTGGATTTTCTTTTAGACTTCATTTTCGTCATCAGCACCCTCGAAAACCATGGACACGACACCCATGACGCATATTTTGTAAAAAAAGTAACGGAACCCTAATTCAAGAATTTTGCCCATTGTCCTTTATAAAAATATACTTCGCGCATATTTCGCGGAAGTATCTATCGCGCAAGTATAGGCGCGCATATGTCTATCGCGGAAGTGTCTTTCGCGCAAGTGGCCAGCGCGCAAAGGGACTCGCGGAACTGTCTTGGCGCGGAAATGTCCATTCGCGCAAGTGTCTGTTCGCGGAAAGGTCTAGGCGCGCAAACGTCCATTCGCGCATGTGTCTTGGCGCGCAAAGGGACTCGCGCAAATGTCTGGCGCGGAAATGTCTTTCGCGCATATGTCCTGATACCCTTATTTTAATATCGATTCCTGTTGAGAATCACTAACGACCTGCTTGAATCTAATGAAGGTACAAAACTAGCTACATCTTGTAGGTACTTATATTTCATTAAAGGTTAGGCCAAACGAGCGTGATTTTGTCACTCGTGAGTCGCAGAATTTCGGTCGCAGAAATTCTGCTGAATTCGGTTTGATCCACACGGCGACGCAAAATGAATTGTCTGCCGACTCACGTACATTATTCGGACGTATTGAGTTTGCGGGGGACTAGGGGACCGAAGCACGTTGGATCTTAGCGTTGGATAGTAACTGAATAAAATGCGCTCGTCTGGCATCCCAACAGAATTTCTGCCAGGCAGAATTTCTACGACCGAAATTTTGCGACTCCCGAAATTACGCTCGTTTGGCCTCACCCTTAGAATTCCTAATCTACTGGAAACAGATTTAATGAAAGATTCTCTTATCTATTGGCTATAATCGTAGGACATCACTAACCTATCTTATACATCCTATCAACTGTATCTCTAGAATGTATTTCAATAACACAAAGCGCGTTCACTTTGCAGCGCAGAATCTTGCTGATCTCCTTGCGCGACATCATCTGAAGAGTGGACAGGATCACGTTCTGCTTCTTGCGCAGTTTCTTCAAAGGCTTCTTTTCTTGCATTATCTCGCAGCGACAGAGGGTGCGTGTGCACTCAGATGTCCATTGAATCTATGTATACGTATTTAAAATTGATATAAAAGTTTGACAAGTCGTCAATATAATTTATTTCCATCAGGAATTTCTCAGTAGCAGCTTCGGAGTCTGGATTTGTGCCCGGTTGATGGCAATAGGCTCGCCTTCTATTAAATGGGAATTAAAGGAAACTGGCGAAATGTGGGTGAACTAATGTGTACGCCTCTGTCTAACCCTTCGGGGATTACAGGCGTGATGTTATGTTTATGTAATAAGTAAATTAACATAAAAAGGTAGGATTCAATGCAATGGAAGCTAACCTTGCTACATGTAATGCCAAGTTGTCCCGGCCAGTCGTTGATCCACCCTTCTCTTTGGTACTTAGCCTTCCTCAAACCAGCTCGCGTCAATATCAATTGCTAGAAACGTAACTTTGAAGTAAACAAAACAATTTGAGATTACACCCCAAAAATGCGAAATGTGGGTGTACTAAAGGGTAAACCTTTGCCTAACCCTTCGGGGATTACTGGCGTGATGTTATGTTTTTATATACCTGCAGGTTTCTGATAAATCATTCAATTTAATACGAATCAGATTAAGCTATGCTTACTTACTATGATACTTATGTTGCGGCGACCGGCGTTTTGTATCAGTATGAAGTAGCTACTATTATAAATGATAAAGTTTGAATGATATGTTACTCAATCACGCCAGAACGGCTGAACGGATCCGGATGAAATTTTGCAAAGAGGTACATTAATGTCTGAAATAGCACATAGGCATTTATCCGTATTTTTGTTTCTGAGAGATATTCTAAGCCAAAGGGCTTAATTTTTAAACCTACGCAGAAACTATTGAATTAATTAAACATTCCCACAACATCTTACATCTCTTAAGACAACTCTCATGGTATGCTCAAGTCCCGACAGCCATATTTCAGCAGGTCCATCCAATATCAAGTTATACTTCCACTCAATACATTCGCCATCTTCTGACATCATGGCCTTGGCTACTGGTAGACCCAAGGCGTTCTGGAAAAACGTTAATATAATAATACAAGCAAGATACATACAATTATTAACAAATATCAACTTTACATCCCTGTTAATTAAGTTGATTATGGAATGACTAGTTAAATTGATATGGTCATGAAAGTTATTGTAGTTTTTATGAAAATTAACTTTATGTGTTGGTAATAAAATTATTCTTTTAACAAACATTACTGTTGACATGTTTAGAAACAACATGTACCTATGCATGATCGTTTTTACAAGTAAAATTAATAAATAAATAACAAATAAAAATAATATTTGAAAATTAACTAAATAACTATTACATTAAGTTAGTAGGTAGGTACATCACTTCTCCAACAAATTAAAACAACTATGTACTTAGAATTTGTCAAAAAATATTTAATTAAAACAGAGCTATCACAAATTCAGTACAAATACAAAAATCGGCGTATTTATATTATTGTATTCGGAAAACTTACAGCTAAAACTAAAAAACAGATAACAGTTGGTCAATTACAAGTATTCAGTTAATGAAATTATCGAATATCAAATAGACGACAGTAAGTAGGAAAAGTACAGTACAAACAATTATGCACATTTTAAAATTAAATTATGAAAAGGAATCAACAAAGTTCATTTATTTATTTCCTTATCATCACTTTACAACTATCATTACTGGTAACAACCCAATAAACTTATTTTCTAAAACTAATTACACATAATGTTATCCATATGAATTCACTCAGTGTACAAGCAAAAATGTCCAGCGAATCTGCTAGAATGTTAAGAGTGGTAGGCACTCTCATCAGGGAAGTTAGCACATGGAGTTTTTTTTAATTTACCCCAGTAATAAACGGATGACGTGAAAACATAATATATCTATACCTACTTCAGAAGATGCCCTTTTACTTCAAGACAACATAATCGATTCGCACACTACCCTGCGCCACACTGCAGGGTGCGTGGCGACGAAGCCACGCGTGCGGGTGCGATCTGCGTGTTCTGTGTGTTTGACTACGCGAGTTTTCTATACAGACACTAATTGCAAAGTGAGGAATGAGGTTATACGGGACCGTTGCGGAGTCAGTGACAAAGATAGAAAAGGGTATGCTTAGATAGTTCGGTCATGTTGAGAGGATGAGTGAAAGACGATTGACAAAAGGTATTTATATGGCAGTGGTGAGTGGCAACGCCGGGCGGGGTCGCCCTAGGAAGACCTACACTGACCTTATTGGTGACGTCCTTCAGAAAGGTCAGGTGCGGAGTACTCGTAACCGGCGTGCTTGTATGACGAGATGTATGAACGTAGATGCGAAAGGAGTATGTAAGGATCGTAGCAGGTGGCGTTCTGTAGTTTCTGCCTAACCCCATGGGAAAAAGGCGTGAGTTTATGTATGTGTATGTATGAAAGAACACGCACTACCGCACTACGCTGCGTGATGCGGAGCAGTGTACCAATCGCCTCAGGAGCAGATCGAGCCCCCAAAAAAGAATGGTCGAATAATAAATACTACCCTTTATCAGAATCAACATATCTGCCATGCGTAACACCACGTATCTTCTCAGGCAATGTCAACAAGATCTTCAGAACAGCTTTCTTCACATCATCAGAACGGCATCCCCAGACTAAATGCAGGTATTCATTCAATAGACCTTGAGCTTGTGAAGTTGGGTGGTACATGAGGAGAATTACTAGAGCCTGGAAAGAATGAAAAAGAACTTATTAAAATATTACACTAAAAACAATGAAATCTAGCAGCCTCCATATTTAATTATTTTTTATATCACCTATGTAAGAACACTTGGACTAATGAAACAAATCCAATGATACCTTAATTAAAGAAATCTTTCAAGTGATTTGCAAGAGATAAGGTAATAATGAATATTATTTATTGTAAGGATAATAAGGATTTATTGTTTAACTTAGCATGTAACTGTTTTTTGTCCCTAATGAATAAATAAATAAATAAATTACAAACATACAAAGCAGTTGGGTAGAAACAATTTATAAAATGTGCAAAGCACTTATCTAAAATATGAGTTCAGATGTGTGTATTATTTTTCTGATACAACATTAACTTTATTCCAAAGTAAGTGTATATATTTGTACACTATTTATAGGCATATATTCAAACTAGCCATACATTGCGGTTTTACTCTGGCCTGGCTAATCCTCTACTTCCCTAAGTATTATCATGACATTATGTAGCCTAGTCTTCCTCGATAAATGTACTATAGAAATAATACAAAGAAATATGTAATCAGACGCATAAGACAATGTTTATTTTTAAGAGTAAGAAAGTGAATGTGTGCTTGGGGATTTATATCCATTTAAACCTACCAAACAAAACAATTCTGTCTGCCTGTAGTCTACAGATTTAAAAAAGAAATTCTGGACAAATTGTGTCTTATGGAGCTTGACTACATGTTGATTAGTTTGAACAAAATACTCACTCTGACATACAAAGCAGCCTCGTTAACATCCTTCCAATCATGTTCCCACGGCGGGCACTTCTTCAAGAGATACAGCAGTTTGTTCCAATTGTGCGAGTACACGGCCTTGCAGCACGCTATTCTGTACGCTGACTTGAAGTTCCGGAGACCGCTGTCCTGGTACTTCACATTGGTCCTGCTCTGCTGAAGTTTCAGTAGGTTTCTTTTACAATATATTTTGATAGGATCAAAGTTTTGTGGGGCCTCCATTAATTCAATCACCTTTTTCTGAAACAGTTAAAAAGAATATGTGTAATAGTCAATTTGCTGTACCACTAATACTGCAAAAAAAAAATTGTTGAATCTAGTATCGCATGGTAGGAGTTAGGGGGTCAACGGGGTTAAAAATGGTAGGGGTTGGGTCCCCGAATATAAAGCTAGCTCGAGAAATATACATCACCTTATAGTTAAAGTCGTAGCGTTATATTAGGGGACATAACCTTTACTGGCTTTAACCCCAACTCCTGCCAAACAATACTAGATCAAATCCCAAGATTCAAACGTTGGTTACATAAAAATAACAGTGTCAAAAAATAGTTACCATCGTGCTCATGGGTACAAAATGGCATTTATCCAAGATTTCTTCCATTGTATAAAGTTAAAACACTAGTAATAAGTAAACGATCTTTCGTTGCGATGCAATTTAAATTGATTTAGGCACTTATTATCATAAACCGAAGCCGATCTTGCATTAAATAAAAGGAAATAAAATATTTTGTATTTTATTGTTTATTGGTTGTTGTAGATGGTTTTCAGTTCTAAACGTAAAGCTGTGCACGTTAGAAAACGGCTATAGCGATAATTACATTTTATATCAAACTTTTTGTTTAAATTGTATTTAAAAAAGTTCAGAACTTCAGATACTCATTGAAGTTTATTAATTTTTGGTTATATTGTTGTTGATAAATTGACGTTTCTTTTTTGTTTGGTAGGTAGGTACATTTTGAATTGGTTTTCGTTCGGTCGGTGTTGCCAATTTTTTTTTTAGGCGTCTGCAAATTGCCGTCTGGTAAAGCTGTGTTCATTATGAAAAGAGACCTCTCAATTGCAGTAGTGGCACTACGCAGCCAAATACAAAATGGAAACGATTTGACTAAACAAATGGTGCTGTAAGGTTATTTTTTTCTTTTGATTCTAAGAAATCAGAATGATCAATAACCTCTCCAATCCTTGATAAAACTGAGTCGGCCTTTTTTTTTCAAATACCTCATGTACTGTTTGTTACTGTAGTGCGGTATTTTTTCCAGAATGTGTAGCATTGGCAACACTGACAGGACTGTAGCGTAAAGACATACCTATTCCAATTGGACGGACAGATTTGCCACTCTTTTTGACAACTATGGAGGCGTTAAGTGTTGATAGTCGTAAATTAAATAAACAACTAAATATGTATTTTCGTGTATAAAACGATCTTATTAATATGTTTCTATGCATTTTTATATTCCAATGACCCCTTAATAAATCCTTACCGTAAATCCTTTTATATGTACAAAATGCCATATTTATTCGTGAATTTTCAGCTTGAAAACCACATTATCGAACGACGCATGTTATCCTACACTATGTGAAATTATTTTATGAATATGATTAAGAGGCATATCTTCAATTACCTTGTCAATTCTTATTTTAGTGACATTATCAAATAATTTCTTCAAATGCACTTGTATCAATTGTGGCTTTTTTGAATTTCCAAGAATTTCCAATAAATCATCATTGGATATAAAGTAAAATCTCGGGAACAATTGTCGTTTCGTCTCTAGATATTTTTCAAGAGATCGTAGAATTCCGTCCAAGTTGTCCACCATTTGGTTCAATTTATTAAAAAGATAGGGCGGTGGCTTGTAAAGACAGGCTTCAATTGCATTTGCTCCGGCAAACATACTATTAAGAAACATGTCTATTAAAATATTTAAAAAAAGAATTGCTGCTGCAACAGCAGCATTAGTAACAATGTCATATAATTTATGACAGCACTTCGTAAAGCACGTTTAAACACACACACAAACAAACAAAAAATCCCTTCATCTTATTATATTAATTATGTGAGTATAGTTTGCCGAGCTTACTTAGAAGTGACTTCTGTCCAATCGGCAGTTAATTGGTCAAATATTAAAACTTCTCTTGGTAATTGCTTTCTTATGTCTTCACCAGCAAAAATAGTTTCAAGATAGAGATAACGCCTTTGAACTTGTAAAGAGATCTGATAAAAGAAAAATAAATAATTATATGCCTTCCTACTCAATTTTTCTTTTATGAAATAATTTGTAGGTATACTATTAGAAACAAACTATTACATCAATAACTTACTTCAATACATTCTGCTACGTATCCCAATGACTTCTCCCAGTGGTCTACTTCTTTAATAAATGGTTCTACATATTTCGTCGATTTCATTGAAGAGAGTTGCACTTGATGATCTTCAAGAAACTAAGAAAATTGACATTTTTAAACCTATTGTTTATAGCCTAATCCTATTTAATATTATAAATGTGAAAGTTTGTGAAGATGTATAGTAACAAACATTTTTTACTCGATCACGCGTAAACCGTTAAACAGACTTGGATGAAAATTAGCACATAGATAGACCATTTCCTGGATTAACACACACAGACCTTTTATCCAGGTCATGAGTTCCTTTAGGATAAAAGATCAACTTACTTTACGAAAAGTTAGCACAAGCTAGTTTAAAATGTTGCTTTCATTCTAACGAACCTGCATAACGTCATCTACAGCTTTGATTCTATAAATGTCTCCCTTGTGGTGACCCATCTCAAACGTCGTGTCTTTCCATACTTCTCTGATAGCTTTCAGTCCGTTCTCAATGTTCAGTTCCATAGTAGCAGCATTTGATATTTCTGCTATTTCGTCAGCATACACTTGGAAGTTTAGTCGCACGATCAATTCTAATTTAAAGTCTTCTGAATTTTGATCAAATTCTCTGTATACCCCAAAAAATATGAAATCAAATAGGGATAGGGATCAAATAGGGTTCATAAAAAATATCACGGTCCTTCTGACTTGTCATTTTATTTAAATCAATCCTTACTTTCTTAAATACAAGCTTAAATTAATTTACATAGCTTATTTAACAATAAATACCAGGGGCGTAGCTATCGCCGTATAAGCCGTATCACACGGCGTCCTCCTGCTACAGGGACCCCGTATAAGCAAACATTCGTAAAACACTATCCACTACCTTACTTATGCTGTACGCTAAACCTGGGAAAAAATAAATCTTCTGATTGAATTTTTTTATCCTCCGTTGGGCTTTGTCATAGTCACAGAAGGCCAACCAATTTTGATACAAACCCCGTCTAGGGCAAGCCAAGCTACTGAAAAGTACCTGTTAACATAGTTTCTATATTGATAACTTACACATTCATAAGGGTCTTTATTCTGTCCCAGTGCCGGTCTCTCATACACGGATTCTTCAAATCGCCAATTAGAGGTAATGTTCGTCTAAACGCATCGACTTTGATTCTAGTTGCATCTATGATATCCCAATTCTTTTCTTTCAGTTGCCGAGAAAGCCGGTTGAAATTTCTAAAAGAATGTGGTTAGGTTTATAGATGGTTCAATACAACGGGCAGCGGATTTTGGGTTAGTCCATCGCCCGAATAGAGACAGGCCCGAGAAAATGGGTGGTGTTCCCCGCACGCCTTTTTGGAGTCAGTGCGGCCGGTGGGTGACGGCCCACTGGGTGGGTAGGACCTGCCTTGTGGCTGGTTGTGGCGGTTCAATACCTGCCAGGATAAGGAAGAATGCTCAGAGTCAGAGCGACCACCGTGCCCAGGCCAAAGGTAATTGGAGGACCACCGTGGGATGTTAGTCGGTAGGAGTCCGACATACCCCTCCGCCTTCCCGAGGTGGATGCAGTCTAAGAGGTACCCAGAAAAAAAGTTTTGAACACGATGTTTTAATTCTTTTACTCCATTGTAACCTTTACTTTAATTCATTAATTTTACCTGAACAAGAACATAACATTTTCTTCCATCTCATCTGTCTCCATTTCCCAAAACGTTTGAGTTTTATATTTCTCCCACGATTCCTCCCATTGATTCACCAAGCCCCAGACTTCCTCCAACTTCTCCAGCTCCTTCTCCATTTTCTGAAGTTCCAGATTCACTGGTAAACTACAATCAATTATAATTGTTTTAAATCATAAACTAATATCATAAATGCGAAATTTTGGATGGATAGATCACAATCACGTCAGAACGGCTGAACGGATCTGAATAAAATAATAAAATAGCACAGTGATAGATTATAGTCTGGAATAGGACATAAGTTACTTTTAAAACAGATAGATCGAAAGATAGGCAGACAAACATTTTTTTAAATTATTTATTTGGTATAAATAGGGACCTACTGTGTGGTCGTTGTGGTTATCTTTAGAGGAGGTCTTTATCCAGCAGTGGACGTCTTTTGGCTGATATAATATAAAATGATAATGATGATGACTATGTAAATATTCAGCAGCACTAAGATCGTAAATTGCCCAGTACAGGTAGAAAATTGTTGTTTTATGGAAATTACAATACGGAATGACTAAATTGAAAGTTATTTACGTTAGATTGAACACAGCAAGACCATCGCGTATCTGTTGTTCCTGTGCTCGTAGAGCATTCAGATGATCTCTGTAAGCTTTCAACTGGGACAAGGCATCTTTGGCACTTATTTCGGCGGAAGCCGGTGAGGCTTCATAGAAATCCTTGCAAAAATCTGTAGCGGCGTCTTTAAATACCTGAGACGAATTTTGTTTATTACATTACGTAGGATAATAAATGGGTGGCTACTTCGTTGGTCTCTTGGTATCATGCGCAACTGTTGAGCGTGAGTCCGATTCTCAGGTCAGGCAAAATATTTTTGGGTTTTTCCATTGGGAATTTCTCAACAGTAGCCTTGAGTTTGGAAATTTATAGTGTGACACTCCAGGGTCTCAAAATGCACGTAAAGCCGTTGGTCCCGCGTCTAATCTCAGCCTAAGGAGTCAGATTGCTGTCCCATCAGACTATGATAGTAAGGGAAAAGGAAAATAAAAAAAAAGGAAAAAAAAGAGAAATTTCATATTTGATTATTTCCTTATATACAATTTTTTGCACCTGCTTTATTATCTCTTCATCACCTTTGGTTGACTGGTAGAGAATGCCTAAGGCATTAAGTCCGCCTTTGTACTTTTTTGTTGCATAAAGTTTCAATAAATAAATAATAAATAAAAGGGAGTGCTCCTGTGTTTGCGCACTTGTGTACTACAAAATTTCTTGCGTACCTACTTGCCTAATCTCCATTGAGATTGGCGGTATTCGAAATTCGGTCGGGAGATTATTATCAATAAATGTTTCTATCGTATCTTACCTCCGCTTGGTCCAATAATCCAGTTTTGAATCTTTCTTTATTAGCTTCAAGATTTTTTTTAGCTTCTTCCAAAAGCGATAAATAGTTTGCCCATAACACGGGTATGTTCTCATGACGAGTCAACATGTCCGAACTAAGCTCAACCTCAAATTTGGCTGGAACGATAGGGTTACCAGTCATTAGTAAGAAATAATCATACATTAACATAAAAAACCTGAGAGGCAATGCTATTAACTTTATTAAGATACGTTCGCAGTCTAATTTCAGTGAAATGTCAAAGTTTTAGACTTCTCTTACCCAATGTTGTCATTTGTTCTGTTATTGGAGGGAATGTTTTCTCAAACGCTGATAATTCCGACATTAAACGTTCGTAAGTAGCAATGCTCTCTGCGAGCTCTTTTAAATCAGTTGGCACCTATAAAATAAATAAATAACTTCGTTGTATCAGTTTAAGATAAATTCGTGATGCATTATCGTATTCAATTTAATATACTACGATTAATACAATACGATTTAGGTTAAAAAGGGATTCATTATCGTACAGGACAAAGTTACAGGCTTTTCTCCAAAACGGAGGTAGGCCTATAAGGAGAAGATCAGGCAAGAAACTCCATGGACACTCTTTTCAATTTCGTTTTAACAAAATCCTGGTTACAATATTGTTGCTCCTATAAGTAAAAATAATGAAGATAAAATGAAACAATTATAAAAATAAAGATATAAAGCCATGGTAGGACAGATCTCGTTATATTCATACAAACGATTTCAAATGATATGATACATAACATTATTTATTAAATTGTATACAGACCACCATAGCTTCTTCACTGCATTTTTCAACGTAATTATAAACAACGTCAATGTCAGCCTCTGCCATAGTTCTCAGCAACTCTCCCAACTTGGTTTGCCAAACGATACAATGAGCTATAATGGATTTCTTCAATTCACTTGAGTTAAGGGTAATAAAATGAATCTGAAAAAGATATTAGTACCTTTGGTTCGAACGCAATAAAAAGAAAAAAAAAACAAACGTTGCCTCACACTAGGAATTTTTCCTTAATCATGGGTGCCTTAACAAACATATAAACTCATATACACAAAGGGCCAGACTTGGAACAACTAACTGTAGGCTATACAATTATTTGTTCTGTGAGAGAATCGAACCAGCGATTCTCAGCGTAGCAGCCAGTCGCTCAGCCACATTTTCCAAAGCAACATACATAAAAGTAATGTAAAAAAGTACCTGATTGACTGTTTCTTGCATTTGAATAGAATTTGCAAGATTACTGTAGTTTATGATAAGATTTTCAAAATCCAAAGCAGGATGCTTCTCTGCCCGGTATTGTACCAGAAAATCGTCTTTGTTTACTGCCCAGATATGCATGTAAGGATCCCACATTTTCAAATGATTGTGTATTTGATTGATATTCGAATCGACTTCTGAAAATTATGATCACATTGTGAAGTTTCACGGTTTACATGGAATTTATTAAATAATTCTATCAATTCAATAGACTAGAATTCGCATCCCCGCACTTCTCTGGTAGAAAAACAGCATAACATTTTGAAATTTACAGCGTCGAGTCTTTAGAGATGGGAAGCACGTAAAGCCGTTGGTCCTGCTCCTGATCTATTTCCGTTTTATTGGATTGCCATCCCATCGGACTATGAGAGCGAGAGAAGAGGGAGTGCACCTGTGTTTGCAAACATACTAGTGTACTGTAATGTCTCGTGCGAACGTTTGGCTAGTCTCAATTGACATTAGCCACCGTGACCAAAATAGGTCGGGAGGATACATACAAGTTTACCTTGGTCAATATACTTCTGTAGCTTGTTACAATCAGGGTCAGAATCTATAGTTTCGTGAAACTTCCTCAATCCCGCAGAAGGTAGAGAAAACTTTTCAAAAAGACGTGGGATCGTAAATATTATTTCAACAATTTCATCGAGAACTGTCGAGAATGTATCTTGGATCTCATATTTTGCAGGTATGTATTTTATATTTGTGCCGGCAAGGTAAAGATTCATTTTTATCAGAGGCGACGGTGCCATTGTACCTGTAGATTATATTTAAAAAGTAATATTAATATGTGGTACATGATTACTCATTAATCTATTTACAAATACAATAAAGCAGAAGAGATTTTTGTTTGTTTAAACGCACTAATCTCTATAACTGCCAGTCGGATTGGAAATATTATTTTTGTATATGATAGCCAGATTCATGAATTCCCTGTTCCTAAGACCCATTGGGTTATTATTTGAATTGAAATGTTCTGTTTCTGGAATCTGTATTTAATTTATATTTTAAACACTTACCGTCTCCATGTACACATTTGTACATGTTTTGCATAGTTGATTTTATGGCTAATTTCAAAGCATCTTCTAAAAGCAAATCAAATCTCTTAACATACTTAATCCAATGCTCCGCCATCTTAACAAAAAAAAAATATTTTACTTTTTAGTTGGGAGACGTTTATTAAAATATTTTTTATTGTACCTGATATATAATTATATACCTGAGTAATTTGAGCTTCGAAGCCCTCGTAAACAATGATGAGATAAATTACTATAACTTTATACATTTCAAGGACTTCTTCCATAGCAGCATGTTCCATTTTCCGTATCAAAGCTCGCAGATCTTTTATTTCGAACACATTGTAAATATCAAATACGAGGAATGGAGTGTCACAAATCTTTTCCATAATTTTGACTAAGTTTACATTGCAGTTTTTGTACGTGGTCAAGAAATCTTGAAGCTGGAAATATAGATTGTGTGTAAAAATATTTATTTGAGTTTTATATTGTCATGTTTCTGTAATTGCTATTAGTTAATATGCGGTAATTCATAAGTAGGATTCTAAAATAGTTACTTCTCCAATTTGTGCAACACATTCTGCAATATATGCGTCTGCCATTGTAGAAGTCCACGTCAGCTTCGATATTCCTGGTTGCACTTTTTTCTCACAAGCCTGGAAATGTTTTTTTTTTACCATTTAGTAGTATTGTTCATCACTTGGCAATATTACACAAATGACTTTCATATTCTGAAGAAAATAAAAATACAATGTCACAGCTGAAATAAATTTAAAATCATTTTATGATAATTAATTATAGCCCCTTATTACAATTTATTCATTAAATTAAATTTCTGTGAAAGAGTAAAACAAAACGCACGTCTTGTCAAAAAATATATTTACGAAAGCATCATCTGATCAGTGATGCCAGATGTGGGAGATTGTCTGCAAATTAGGCGGTTTTATTTTTCGAATTTTGGGGTAATATTCGGTTTTTTGTTTGGTTGTTTTTGTTTGTTTGTGATTTATGTAGGTATTATTGCAATTTGTTGCTAATATTTATTATGGCAATAGAAACGGCCGAAATGGCTTTTATGAGTCTCACTTGTCAGGATCAGGATACACAATTCATTGCCAAACTTTTGGGTAAAAATAAAGTAAATAAATGTGCAGTAATGAAAGAATAAAAACTTACAATATTATTTTTTACTTTTGAATACTTTCTTCTCTAAAATAAATAAAAACGAGGTTTTGTTCAAGGCGCATTTTCGGGGGAATTTCGAAAAAAGTTGGGGAGAAAATTACGTCGTCATCTGGCAACACAAAAAAGAACATCAAACAATTCGAATCGATTTTGTCAATAAAGAGCGATTTTCGCCTTAATTATTTTGTTTTTTTAGTTTAGCTTATTATTGTTTGTAGTTTATTTTAAAAATGGATAATCTAGGCGATCCTAAGTTAGAACTGATTGATCCAACACCAAACGTTCATCTGTTGTTTGTACGTTTTGATAAAGAGTTTTTCTGGTCAAAACTAACATGCAGTTCCGCGGTGCGATGGAGCAAAAGAATGTACTCCTGTGCTGGCGTTTGCTCGTAAGTATACTGGATATTCTTACTCCATTGTTATAAAAATGGTCTACTAATTGCTCAAACGCAACCCAATGTTGTGCATGCCATGTTGTTTTATTTTGTATACAATTGTGTAAATTTTTCATTTTATGTTATTTTAATTTTTTTATATCTTGTTTTGTTATTTTACGCGCTTACTATTAGGTACTTGCACCTGCCATGTTACCTCTTCACCATCTTTGGTTGACTGGTCGAAAATGCCTAAGGCATCAAGGCCGCTTGTGTACTGTTTGTTGTATAATGTTGAGTCACAGTTAATAGGCGCTCTTTGAGGTATTGTAGAAAATTTACTGCAAAAATTTAAATACCTACTTCTGCACAACTTAAATTTTCACTTTTCCTTGAGTATTTTGGGGACCAGCTCAGCGCATGTAGATATAAAACAGACCCCCCAACACTTTTTCCAAAGATACTATTGTAATTACCTACCTACCTTGCCTGTTACATGCACACCAGCCTGTCCACATACATGTATGAGTATGGGTATTTGTTTTTGGGCAAACCAATAAGAATCGCTAAACGACTGGTCGACTCTTGACATGACCAGAGGGCTGGCCTTTTCTTAGGCCAAAGAATCTGAATTTTTTGATGCCCTATGAGGTTTCCCCTTTCTGTCTTTTTTATAAATTGTACATATTTTATAATTAATTAGTTTAGTTTAATATTTATTATGATATAAGAAACCTACTTTAAATTATTACTTCTTGTACTCTGATAACAATACATTGTTTAAATAAAATTGGTAATCTTGTTTATTCACATGCTTCTATGCAGTGAGTTGCATGATGCATACTACTGCTTTGCGTATTGCTATGCCGAGGGTGGGATACTCTTTGGCCGCGCCCGTGGGTGTGATACTCCTTAGCCACATGATGTGACATGTGGTGCATGTGTTGTACCTAAAAAGCGTGTTTCTAGTAAAAACGTACCCATTATGTAGATACTTTGTGCTACATGTAATTTGATAAAATTATACCTCAATAGATGTTTTGGTGGAGTGGTCAGGGACGTAGCTCTCAGGCCACACTGGTAGATCGTTTTAGTGTCAATTATGTCCGAGTACAAGATACAATTGTCTTTCAAAGTCAAAGCATTTATTTCAGTATGTAGGGCACGTCTTAGTTGCAATTCCATACAGCCGCACCGCATGCTGTTAACTTTTTTTGCCATTTGATTTTTTTATTTGTGTTACATAGCTTAATTTTTATTTTGCCACTTCAGCATTGGGGTATTTTTGGGCATTTCACAATACTGATCCACCTTTAGTGGAATGATGAAAATATAGATTCTTTTCAAAGTCAAATCATTTACTTCAATTAGACCATTAAAAGTCAATTTTGAATGCATCACATCTAGTTGCCCTTTTAAAAGGGTAGTTTCGTATGGAGGACAATGGGCAAGAAACTCCATACATACTCTATTAGAAATAAATACTTATGTTTTACAATAATTTGGATCAGTACATTCATTCAATAACTTCTATACAATTTTTTTTTTGGAAAGTGTTTACTTATGGAAATATAGAAAATTAAAATTAAATTTTCTAGATCCAAATACATTAATTTGATTTACATAGAAAATAAGTAGGAAAATATGTATATACATATTAGTTTGGTGACTAGTAATCAGATTATCATATTTCTTTATAGAGTAAGCATATGTACAATTGGCTATGGTACAAACAGTGGACCTATTAAAATTTTAAATGAGCTACAATATTGCATTGGGCCTAGTCTGTAAGGATATTTGTATGATTGGAGTAAATAAAAAACAAAATTAATTTGGAACATTTTTTTAGTACCTAATACCTATTACTTCCATGTACGGTCAAACAATTTATTTGGTTTACAAACAACAATAATTATCTTTCTGCTTCGTTGTCATTAATTGTAGTTATAAGCTGCCCATATACCAAATAGCTTGTTCGAATGTAATATAACATTAAACATCTAATAGTTTACGTAGTACTATGCGGTGCGGCCAGGGAGGTACTTCCTTGGACCCTCCAACAAACCATCCCTAATAACACATTAGCTGTCCCAGTCGCGCGTATCTGTGGCTGAAACGTTCAGTAATAATTATTGAGGTCAATAATCCAGGTAAAAACTATCCTATCTTTTAAGTTTGACCAAATTACACACAGTAATCCAAACATAAAAAATTCTGAGTTTATCCCATAAATACAGTTATGCGAGATTTTTATAATAAGAGATTAATATCTATCCAGGTACAAATTTACTATTCATGTTTAGGGACCGTTAAACACATAATGGGTACATTTTTTCTAGAAACATGTTTTTTAGGTACTACACTGCAGTGTGGCCATTGCATATCATACCTGCGGGGATGCCGCAAAGGATGAATTGGTAGTAAGTAATTAAATTTGGTATTATTTGCCAATAAAGTGTCTGTTTTGCCAATAAGCTGACTTTTTTCGAGTGAATATTGTTATGACAGGGTTTTTTTTACGCGCGGACCCCTAATTCTTTTTTCTGAAATAACCAAAATTACTCTTTGTAACATCAGCTATCTGCCCTGTGAAAGTCCAATTAAAATAGGTCCAGCCGTTTAGAAAATTAGCTAGAACAAACGGATAAAAAAAACAAGGTTTTTGGTCAATGTGTGTATTTAAGGGTGATTTTGACATTACAAACAGATTATTTTTATATTTATGTATAGATAGGTAAAAAAAACTGTGACTAAGTAGACATGGCAGGTAGGCAGGAAGAAATGGAACTCAAAACATTATTAAACTTTTAACCTACAATTTTATTAATCTTTTTTTTTTAACACAGAATTTTTTAAATACATTTTTTTTGCCTCCTAAAATCTTCCGACACTTAGTTGATTTTAGGAGTTGACAATTCCCGAGATCTGTGCATGAGAAATAGGAAATCTGAATAACTACCTACTCTAAAATCCAGGGCCGGATTGTTTATTAGGCAGTGTAAATTTTCAAGGACAATGGGTAAAAGCTGAGCCCCAAAAAATAATGATACGAAATGTTTTAAAAAGAAAATTAATATTTGAAGATTTGTATGTGTAAAACTTCCAAAAATACTATTATAAATATACACATAATTATAGTATCCCTTTCATAGGGAGTAAAAAAACGGGTAATTATAAATATAATTGCGCGGGAAACCCTGGATGCGGACAGCGCAGGACCGGTCATTGTGGCTAGCTTTAGGAGAGGCCTATGTTCAGCAGTGGACGTTGTTCGGCTGACATATGAGGTGGAAAAATGTTTTTTGCAAGTTAGAATAGGGTTTAAGAACTTCGGGTCGTGCATTACCTAGGGGCCCCGACACGGTTAATCCGGCCCTGATAATTGGTATTAGTTCAAGCAATTACTGCTATATTTCCAGTTACGACTGCAGCGGTGGTTTCTGTGACATTGCATTGAGTGAACCCCTACTGAAATTACGACCACGAAAGGACCTAGTCGAGACCTTACTCCACGAGATGATACATGCATACCTCTTTGTGACAAACAGTGACCAAGATAGAGATGGCCATGGACCCGCCTTCCAGTCACATATGCATAGGATCAACAAGGCTGCAGGCCTAAATATTACCATATACCACAATTTTCACGATGAGGTAAATTAAGAAAACACTGTATTCTATAAAAAAATCTAATGTAACAGCTGACATTAATGATACATTATTTGTAATCTTTGGTGCTTGGCAATCTGGGCTTCTCCTAGTTGTTAACATCCCTTTGTGCCTATTGGCCTAGTTCTGTGTAAATAAATAAAGTCAACATAAAGCACATGTACTTCACATGTTTTTTTGGTACAATTTCAGGTGCAACTCTATCAAACTCACTGGTGGCGTTGCAACGGTCGCTGTCAGAGCAAAGGACCTCATTTTGGCATAGTTCGACGCACCATGAACAGGGCACCAGGACCGAATGACTATTGGTGGAGTGACCACAGCCGGGACTGTGGAGGCACCTTCGTCAAAATAAAAGAGCCAGAAAACGAACAAAAGTCCAAGAGAACTGCAAAACCAACTGCAGATATCACAAAATATATAACTAATAACAACAAAACTATCAATAACGTACCTAACTCAAAACCAGTATTAAAAGATTCTAGTAATATCAAAACAACTAGGACAAATAATTCACATAGCGTTGTCGTCATCAACAAACAAGTATTAACAGTGCCTAACCTTGTTATAAAACCTAAACCAGCATTTGCTGGAAGTGGCAACATATTAAGTTCAAGAAGTAGTAGTAACCCTTATCCTGTAGGTGTGACAGAAACAGTGAGATATATATGGAGTAATAAGATATTGAACAAAATGGTAGGTGCTTATACAGAACCTGTAAGGGGAGTTACCAATCCTAAAAAACACAAAGCAGGATCGCCGGATCTACAATCTCCCCCCGCTAAACAAAAGAAAATAGACGGCTACTTCAACGGTAAAATTATATTGAAAGACTTATATGGCGATGATATCAAGTTGACACAGTCAAGTAATGGAACAAAATTAGTTGCAGTCAATCTTAAAGTGGAATTGGTTGAATGCCCAGTGTGTAATGGAAAATTTAAGAGTGATAAAATCAATTCACATTTAGATGAATGTTTGAATAAGGATATCATTGAAAAATTGAGTAAGGATGATGAGGAATCTCCATCGAGTCGTAAAGAACAGGATACACAAACTGCACGCATACCAAAACCGAAAGAAATAAAACTTGTAACACCACCAATACCATTTAAACCTAAACCTACAGTTTCATCAATAACCGAAGGCATTAAAAATGATCCAATAGATTTGACCATAAGTGAAATAAATATCGACAAACCAGGGGGAAGTGCACCGAATAAAATAATCAATCCTATACCAGCGATTCCTGCATATAAACCAATACCATCATTACCCAAATGTCCAAATAATAATATGATAGATTTGACTAATCTAAATGATGATACCAATGATAAAACTGTAATCAAATGCAAAGGAGTAAATGAAACAGAAGTTGTAAATAATGATACAGTAACAGCATTCGTTGTAGAAATGGAAGCAAAATCAGCTTTACGTAACAATAGGAGAAACACAGACTGTTTTATTAATACGAACAGAGGTGATAATATGCCAAATGAAAGAGATAAAGCTGATGTAAAAGCTGGCCCAAGTACTAAAGATATTTTTGGTAAAACGTGCCCGTGCTGTGGCCAGGAATTTGACAAAGAAATAGAAGAGCATCTAGATGAATGCCTTATGTTCTTCGGTAACAATACTACAATACCTGATGAGGGTGCGAGTACAAGCTTTACTAATAATACGATATTGATAGAAGATGATGATGATGATAGATTTGATGAGTCACAGATATTCAATGCGACGGGCACAAAGACTCCGTGTCCTTGTTGTATGAAAATGGTGGAACAGAATGAAATGAACAAGCATTTGGATTCGTGTTTGCAGTAGAAGGAGTTATTTACACAAGGTGCTGATTTGCATTCTCGTCAAATTCAAGGCTAATTGAGTCCTCGCCTGCTGACACTGTTCACCGTTAACCACATATCTTAGAAAGACCACTGCACATTTTCGCCTATTGCGTATCACGCTACGAGCACCCGCCGCCCGCACCTCTCCCGATCCTCGTTTTCGCCTACCCCCGCGTCCCAGTACCCTGCAGGCGAGTACTCAAAAGCAGTTTAGCTATAGATACTAGTGATTCTCAACAAGAATAAATAATAAAATGAAGTTTATTTGTAAGTAGGTGATTTTTGAATTCGAACTAGCCATCTTGCCACTGGGTTTAGGCAGGCGGGGCGATGAACCCGCACGCATTTTGTGATATTATATCAATAGTCGTGCGACACTGCCTACCAGATACGCAACGGGGCGATTCTGTTACAAATAGGTGTATTCTGAATGAAATACTGTCAAACTAACGGCTACAAAAAAGAAAGTATATTTTATTATGTCTTTATAACAGCCTTCTGAAATTTGACGAGCTTGTGAAAATGCATCTTGAAGTCATGGTACCTAATTTAGTTTTTAATTAGTTTTAAAGAGGTTTTTGTTACTATTGTTAGCGCTGAAAAGGAAATTGGCGGCTATTATTTGTTATTTTAATTTTGTTACTTAGGTTATAATTAATAAATACCAATTTACGATGATTAGATAATAGTGTGATGCATTTAAATTGTAATTGTAATTAATCATGTGATAATATAATAAACTAGCAACACGCTCCGGCTACGCACGGGTGCAATTTATTAAACGTCATATTTTTTTTAATAAGATTTTTGTACAGGAATACCATCCTTCGATATTTTTTTGTGGATAAAAATCCACAAAAAGTACTGAGAATTACGAAAACAAAAACAAAATGCAGTTGTTGAATTAGGTACCTCCTTACTACTAATATTTTATGTTATAGGAATTGCTTCCAGAACAGTTTATAACACCAATGGATGAAAACCCAGGGTCTGAAGAAACCAGTACACTCACCCATAATGTTGATGACACTCCCCCTTGCGTCTTGTGTGCGCTGCGCTTAAGTGATCTACTACTACCTGGGCTGTATCGAGCAATTGACGTAATGACAACATTACGATTCTTAAGACTCTACAAGGTGCAGACCAAACATATTATGTAAGTTCTTTTGTACGGAAAATATTCTAGCAAGGAGGTTGTCGGCTCCGTCCGCCGCCCTCCATTCAACTGGACTCAAGGCGGCGAGGCGCGGTGTTCCACGCGCGCCCCTTGTACTCCGGTAACAAATTCTTGGTATTCTATACTTTCTTGACCATTGTATAGGTCAGTTGGACGTCGTGAGGAAAGTCGAACACCTCACTTCCCCTGACCTGTCCGCATTCGCGTGCATCTTCGGCTGATAGTCATCCCTGGTGTAAGTGGGGAAAGGAACGCCGGGGTGGTATTTGGGGGAGACTGACAGGGCGGTGGACATTTATGAGGATTTTCCAGCCAGAAACAAAAGGGTTTGTCAACTGTTTAGCCGGACTTTTAACTATCGTCTTTGTACGTAAGGCAATTTGGGTGTTAATATACATAGGTATTATGATTTCACAATTTATGCCTAACCTAAAAAGTCTGATTAGTTACAAACTTTTACTTAATAATATTAACGAAATTTAATACTTAGATCCGATTTGAAGTGCACTCGTATGTAAAATTAGAGAATTTTCACACGCTTCTGTGAATTTACTATTTTTTACTTACGTGGTGTTAAAACTTAAAAACAACATGAATGACTTACCAAGATCAACGGCTTGAACAGCAGCCTCTCCTCTTCAGAGAGAGAATCCAGGATCTTGTTGTATCCCTTTACAACAGCCAGCACGCTTTCGTACACGTAGGTCACTGTCGCACCTTTTGCGTATACCTGGGAGGGTCACGATTAAAAGTGAGACAATCCAGGACATAACCGTAGAAAAATTTAAAGTTATTACTAGCGAATCGCTCGGACTACGCACGGGTTTAAATTTCCTAGTCTCCGATGGATTTTTCAATAAATTGTCCGGCAAAATTACGAGCGCAACAAAAATAATGGATTATCCAAATCGGTCAAACCGTCCTCAAGTTTTACGCTTAGCAACACATTTAGCCATTCATTTTTTTATATCTATAAGTTAGGATATATTAGAACACGAGCGTCTGCTCACGACTTTTTCCGCGCAGATGTCGGTTACTGGCGATCTAATCTTGTTTCTTCGTAAAAACTTTGCCCCCCCCCCCCCCTATTTCATCCCCTTAGGAGTTCAATTTTGGAAAATCCTTACTTGTTGGATTGGATGTCTTAGATGCCTACGTAATACAAAGAACACACTCTCCAAGTTTCAGGTCTCTACGATCAGCGGTTTCGGCTGTGCGTTGATTAGTTAGTCAGTCATTCAGGACAAAGCATTTTATATGTTTAAATAGATGGACAGAATGACAGAAGATAAGATAGATAAAAAAAATACATATAGCATCCCAATTCGGTAGTACATCATACGCCCTGTTGGGAAAGTAAGCACGTTTCCGAGCTTTTGATTCCAACGAGTTATGATTTTAGCGATTACAATCTGATTGGTTGAGTCAGCTTGAGGTGAGCAATTAATTCCTAAGTGTAAAAATGTTGTCAGTTTTACCTGAAAAACATGCAGTGGTATGTCCATGCACATGTTCTCCCAGTGGGCAGCCTCTCGGCACAGTTCCAGAATAGTTCTGTATGTAACAAATCATTTGCTAGAATCTCTCTCTCCACTTATTACTATTACTTAAGTAAGTAAATATGGGTGCAGCCTGCAGTACAAGACACGAGCTGTGCCTTTGGGGGGAAACCATAGAAATACAAACTGCACGGGGACACAAGTGCTCAACTTCAGGCCAGCTTGTAAGTATCTTGCAAAACTTCCAGGTTTGCGGATTCACCGCAGCCCCGGAACGCAAAGGGCATTAAGAGGCACACAGATGGGTTTTAGTCTGATACTCCCTTCCGCTCCGCCCAGAGCGGAATAATAAGTATTTTACAAAGTCACGGTCAAAGCAATTATTTCATTTAAACTTTTTCTATATTTATAATATGATTAGTATTGTTTTCAAGTAAGTGACATATTATGACGATTTTTTGAGAATAACGTTTCTTTAAACCTAAACCTAAACCTGAACTATTTACAGGAACTTTTGAATATTCAAGGAATCGGTCAGTTGATCTCTGGCGAAGAACGAACAAGAAACTCCACTGACACTCTTTTCAATTAGGTTTTAATTTAGTATCATGATATAAAATGCTCGTATTCATGTGGAGTCAGCATTCACAGAACATCACTTCTGACGTCAATGGTATAATAATACACCAAAATACTTACAAATCGATGTTACATTCCAATAGGCCAGGATTCTCGAAGCTCTTCCTCATTAAGGTCCTGTTGAGTCCTGCTCCACATTTCTCGTCCACGTGGTGCTGTTACAATGGGTATATAAGTAGTTGCATCATATTGTTAATTTCCTCTGAAGTGGGAGTCAGAGGGAACGACACTCATTGGCGTGACGTCACGAAGAGGTGCTGGAAGCTACACGGTTGTATGTTCCGAATGGGTACCTACGTAGGTGTACGGTGCCGCCCCGCTCCGCTAGTTGTACTAGCGACTAAGACTAGCCTGCTCAAGTTTACCCCTATTATGTCATGAGCGACACGAGTTATTACTATTATATCTATTTCTGAAGATATATTTGGACAAAACCGGCCGAAAAGTCAAGCTGCATGGTTAATATTATACAAATATTGTGAAGTACGTTGATTGTTGTTGCTATTGTTTTTTTTTTTTAATATTTTATACCTTTGTGCAGTTGTGCTACTTATAGCATTGCTTTGGTTATTACTGATAAGATGTTATAATTGTGTATGTGTGTGTAAATATAATAAATAAATAATTACTGTCCTATGTCATAACATACCGTCCAAGAGATCCAGATTTCCCTAATGGCGACGTCGATAGCTCCCATCAGCCTATTCACGTGCATGATTACATCTTCAGAGTTGCTGCACGGTAGCAGCCATGCGGTCGCATCCGTCATTACCTGCCGGAAAACAAATAAAGTGTACACTCAGCTTGTCACCTGCCTACGCTTTGCACAGAGGCGTAGCTAGGTAACAAAAGGCCCCGGTGCAATAAAAAAGCTGGGCCCTAAGTAAGCTTAGGTTTATTTCGAAAAGAAGTCGAAACTTGTTGGGAATTCTCCTGTATGCTTTCAAACGAGTTTGCGTGAGATAAAACTGTGTTGCAACCTATTTTATTTAAGTAAGTAGAATTTCAAACGTGTTACCATGATTTAAAGCTGTGTTGTAACCTATTTTATTTACATTCCGAAAGTAGAACTTTGTTTGGCAGTTGATTACGAGGTTTGCTGGTCAGAGTCCGAGGGCCCCCTGCGCTTGGGGGCCCTGGTGTACGGCACCGTCTAGCCCCTTGAGCTTGGTAGCTGTGCCGCTGGCTTCTCACGGCGGCGAACTATTGTAAGCCTAGCTTGAGCGTTCTAAGGTAGCGTGAAAAAATATTTGATGGTTATAACTGGCTGGTCTAGTAGTTAGTGACCCTGACTGCTAGGACGGAGGTCGTGGGTTCGATTCCCACCCAGGACAAATCTTTGTGTGTTGAGCACGATGATTTGTTCTGTGTCTGGATGTAAGTTATATATAATATGTATGTATTTAGAAATATATAAGTATATTTATCAGTTGTCTGGTTACCATAGTACAGGCTCTGCCTAGTTTGTGATCAGATGGCAATGTGTTGGCTGTCCTAAGATATTATATATTATAACTACAGGTAGGTACTGCTACATGAGGTACTGCTTTGCTTCGGAGGTGGCAATTGCCACCTTACAATAAGACAAAGTAAAACTTTTTTAGTCGATGATTTTAGACAGCCCCTTTTTTCAATCTATAATTTTGGAGCCCAGTAAGTAGCCACGTGTATCGCGGCATCAATAGCGTTGTTAACGTCTTCTAAAGTGCAGATGTAGGGACTTTTTGACTTACATTCTTGAGGTACATGAGCCTGTTCTTCCTCATGAGGAGCACGGCGGCCCTGCCTGCGAAAGGCGGCATGTCGCCAGCGCACAGGCCGCGCGTCGACACCATGTCCTTCTTGGCTTCCTGCACCTCTTCGCTGAACATCGCCCACGTCTGACCGTGACATGACATAAGAAGATCAAAGTCAAAGCATTTATTTTAATTAAACCATCACACAGGCACTTTTTATTAAGGGAAGATGACACCACCAATCAATTGACGTATTTTTTATGATGACGTCTATAGTATCAAAAGTTTTTCTGTCGCGATTTTCCTCCCACCCCGTATGAAAGAACCTACATCTTTGCGGAAGGTTGGTAATCGTATACCTTCGGCCAACACAAAAAGGATTTGTGGACTGTAATTTCAGCTTAATTTTGGACTGAAAAAAGTAACTAATGTGTCAAGGCGTACCTCGGCAATCTTCCTTTTGAATACACGCTTCAGATTATTCCGTTTAGAGTAATTATTCAGTGAGTAGAGAGCGACTACGGCTTCTTCCACATGATTCACGCCTTCAAACACCGTGTCTACTAAATTCTCTATGATAATCTGCAAAACGATGTTTTTTTTAAGCATCTACATACATACGAATAAAATTGAAGTGTCTGTTTGTAATTACAAAATTACAGCTTTTACACAACATCACGCCCGTAATCCCCGAAGGGTTAGGTAGAGGTATACCCATTAGTACACCCACATTTCGATAGTTATGTTTAAGTCCCATGCAATAGGGGGCGAGCCTATTGCCATTAACCTGGCACAAATCTAGACAGGCTGCTACTGAGAAAATCCTGATGGAAAATCCCAATAACACTTTGCCCGACCCGGGAATCGAACCCAAGACCTCATGCTCAGCAGTCGCGCTTACTATCTACTACTTAGATATTAGGACATAAAAAAAAGTTATATCAATATTACCCAAAAAACTCTCACCTCAATGTCTTTGATGATGGTCCTGAAAGCGAGGATGTCGTCATACCAGGAGTGCGCTTGCACATCCAGTATGCTTTCGGAAACAGCGTGAATATCGTAAAGCGCTGACACGAACATTAGCTCAATTTTCTCACATTTAGCTTCAAATTGATCCCCTTTAGCTCCACCGAAATACGGCCGGGCTACCTCTTCAAACTCGTTGATTCTGGAATCAATATACTTAGGTATTAGGATTAGGTATTCGTGATGGCTCAGCGGCTAAGGCGCCCGCCTCTCACACATGAGGTTGTGGGTTCAAATCCGGGCAAATACCAATGTGACTTTTTCAATTAATATGTAGGTAGGTATTTTCTAAAGTTTATCTTTGATATCACTGGCATCAGTGAAGGAAAACATCATGAGGAAACCTGGACTTACTGTTCCACTCAAACTATGTCAGAGGCCCTTGAGGCGGTTTAGAAACTCTGACACTAGGTTGTGTGGGGTCGTAAGATCTCACTGCCCACACGATAAAGAAAGAAGAAGAGATTAGGTACTACAAGAACAAAGTTCAGAGGTTGAGTTATCAATTCAGCTATAATTTATTTAACAGGGCCATAATACGGGCCTTCTGCGAAGCTGTAATGCTAGCGAAGGAGGAGGCGGGCCGCATGAGGGAGAGAACCACCTCACGCCCCAGCCGCCGCGGGAGACGCCCAGGGCGTCGGACGTCGCGAGGCGACATCCGGCCACCGTAGGCGCGGGCTTGCGGACGGCGAGTAATGGGTAGCTCGCCGTCCGATCAAGGACCAAGCCCGGGTCGACGGCGCGTTCTGTTCGCGCGCGCCTCAAAGAGCTGTCAGCACAGGGACGGGGCCCCCAACGGGGCCAACGCCTGCCGGGGTTGCGGGACGTCTTAACAGGATACCGTGGCCCCGGAACGTAAAGGGCAACAGAAGGAACAGGGTGGTTTTTTAGTCAGTAAAAGTCTGACAGTCCCTTCCGCCCCACCCAGGGCGGAAGGAGTCATTTGATGATTTTTACCACATTAAAAAAAAAAAAGCTATAATTTATTTAACAGGGCAATAAATACGTGAAGCATAACTGTAGGACGTAGAAGTACGTTAACGGACATTTTGTACCGTTAAAGTGTTTATGGAGGATTGCAGAAAGCTTATTTATACTAATATAATAAAATTGAAGAGCTTTCTTTTTTTTGTTTTGTTAGATTGTAAAAACACACTTATCTCTGGAACTGCCATTCGGATTGGTAAAGATATTTATTATTATAGATTCATGAGGAATACTTAGGTTTAGACTCGTGGGAGCAGAACATTAACCAAAGACGTTACTTTACGCGAATTTTCGGGCAGTTATGCATAACTACCTAGGTATGTACCCACGTATATAAAGTCTTTGGTTACCTACTGATTACCTTCTACTTTCTTCGATAACAGGCTAACTAGAGCAATATTTTATTTTTTTCAAATTGGACCATTATTGCCTGAACTTAGAACAAATCAAAAAAAATCAAATCATTGCAATCCATGATGTAGGTACACTTATAGGTGATAAAATAAAAATAGAAAACAATCATGGACCCTGTCGGGCACAGCAAATTTCAAACAGAGCGTTAAAACATATAAACTCTTCAGCTTTATAATATAAGTAATATATACAACGTGGCGCTACCATGGTGACATTAATTTAACACACGAATAGGGCTAGTGTCCATAAATCATATTCAATAGGACAGGTTATAGAAATACGTAAATTGAAAAAAAATTTTTTTCGAACAAACTAAATAATAAAAAAGTAACCAAAATTGGGATCACTCTGTACAAAAATTCATTCATGAAATTAGAATACTATCACCTGGTTGAATTACGTTTACTCGAAGCGGCAACGTCTCGCTTTGCGCGCTGGCAACCACGCTTGCGCCTGGTACTTGAGATCGGTCCGATTGTAATTTGACGACATATTAATAACAAAGAAACCGAGCGTAGTTAATCACATATCACCTTCTCTTATTACTGTTTGTTATTATCACCATCATCACTAATCAAATTCATTTTTATTTAATAGTCTTTAAGTGTTTTAAATTTTCAAGGAGACCACCTTGTTGGCGGATACCTACAAAGGGCTAAAGGGCGCTTCATGTTCTCCCGCACTTTTGAAAATAAATTGTCCCTTACAGCCATTTCCCTCATTCTGACGAAATCTAGTTTTGGGCTGATTTTGAAAATAATGTAGCACATTTTCATTTTATTGGATTGGGTCTTAATGTGTAGACGGTTGATATGGGCGTTGAGACCTAGGATCCACTGGCTGGTTTTCGCGGAGCTGCCGTGTAGTTAGGATGAGTATTTGCCATCACGATCACAGGTTTACACAAGCACTAAAAACACAAATAAAAACGTCCTTATTGCCAAAGATGTAAGTACCTATCGTAATAAGAAATAAAACTAACGAAAACAAAGCAAAGCGTCTTTATCGCAGTACCATGATCTAACAATTATCTTAATTACACAAAAATAAATAAATAAAATAAGCAAGCGTCTTTTTCGCGGAAACATTCACGAAAATAAATACGATTATTATGCGCACGAGTAATCACATCAATAAGTGTGTCAAGGGCATGGGTCCGACGAGCACTAAAAAATAAAAAGGATCCGCGGGTTGCGGGGGAAGGAACGACGACACCCGACGCCTGCGTCTGCGTCGCCTACGATACTCGCCGACAAAGGGATCTCTCTTTCCTTCAATTAGCCTACTCTTTGCATTTGTTTCATCTTTTTAGTATTGCTTATTCGTTTTAATTTCATTGATACGATGCTAGTATCCGTGACCCCGGCAAATGACCGCTGGGCTAGAGTTCTTTAAATACAGGTTGCTCCAAGATGCTATTTTCTAAAATTTGAAATAACTCGTTAATTAATAACGTTTTATGGTTTTTTTATTTTTATATAAGACAAAAATGCGTAACCCTATACGTGTGTTAAATTAATGTCACCATGGTAGCGCCACGTGGTATAAAACTGGGTCAGACTTACCTCCCAAAAATGATCATGCAGTTACAAACATCAACCATATCGAAGCACCTCTGTATAAAGGAGTCAATATAGTTGAAGATCGTTTCGGTATCCAGCATCCAGCTGTTAGGCTCCTCCTCATTATGCGCTTCTACCATCATATCATAAATTTCCCTGTATTTCTTACAACAGTCTATGCACTTAGTAAACTCTCCAATAGCAGTTACCGTTTCACCATCAAAAAGTTTATGTAACTTGATATAATTCCGGCATAAAATTATGATTTGATTACTCAAAGCTTTGAATAAGCATGTGATTCGACTTTCAGAGCTCTGTGTAGGAGATTCTTTCCATATAAAGCGGAATAAATTTATAATATTCGGTAAATGATCGGCGATCTCGTCAGGATCGACCACGCATTCCAGAACAGCACAAGGATGCTGGATGATTTGCAAGTGCTCAATATTGCTGGTAGCCTCGCGAATCTTCTCTACAATTTCTTCACAAAGAGATTGGAACTGGTGGATGAATGTGGAGTGAGTGGTGACTAGGATTTTGGTAATATGCTTCACAGCTGGATTCTTGAGCTGGTGCAGTAAGGCGTTCAGGTTTTCGTCTGTAATTTGATTGCACTTACGTATAAGTAACTCCATTAATTAACTAAAAAAGATGCAGAGTGAATTTTAATTGTAATATACGGTGTTTGTGGAAGACTTCTTGGAAATCGTTAGCTCTTCAAAAAGTCCGTGTCGATGCACTTTTTGAGTAGGTATTATAGACATCACCAGTCGATTGATATGCTTTTTATGAGCTGTCAAAACTAGAGTTTTTGGTATGGCAATTTAATATTGTGTTTTTCATTCATTCATACTCAATTGAGTAAGCAGAAAAGTGACGTCGTGAAGAAATAAAATAATCATTTAAAAAGTTTATTTTTACAGGAGTTTTCTCTTGTCATTATTAGTCAATGGTGTGTACTATCCAAGTCTTTTACTGCAAGAAATGGCTGCAGTAATCTTTACTATAGATAGATGCACTATGAAGAATAAGTCTTACTCACGTCTATATACCCAGAAGTCATATTCATCGCTTGGACACAGCAATTCGTTTTGCGAAGCCACAAAAGCTGTGTCCTCCAAACACGACTTGATCTGATGGGTCCAATAGACGACCACTCCTTCGAGTCTCTTCACCAGCTCTCGATCAGCGCTCGCCTTTTCAAAGGACAAGGTTTGACCCTCCCGAGGTATGTATAGGACGGTTAAGCCTAACATCTTGTAGTACATGTCGGTTAACTTGGCGAGAAATGTGTGGATGTGAGTGCAGAATTCACTTTTAACACCTGGGGGAAGAAAACGAACAGTGTGTGCATATTGCATTGACACCGTAATCGGAATATGATCCGTATTACTCGACTTTAAAGTCTAACGATGAACGTCATTAAAATCATATAACTTCAGGCAGATTTGTAGGTACCTATTAATACCTACACCCATATTTCGCCATTATGTTTAAGTCTCATGTGGGTACTAGGGTGCGAGCCTATTGCAAACAACCGGGTACAAATCCAAACTTCGAAGTTGCTGCTAAGAAATTCCTGATGGAAAAACCCAATGACACTGGCCGACCTGGGAATCGAACCCAAGACCTCATGCTCAGCAGTCGCGCTTTGCAACCACTACCAACAAGAGGCAGTCCAAACACAACAAAAGAAAAATCTAACAACAGAAATTACAAAAATCTAGACTTGCAATCATTACTTACTGTCAGGCCACGCAGTTATAGAAAAGAAATACGGAGCATACACATATTCTATCGTTTGAATCACATTCGATTCAACGGAATCTCTGAACGTCCCAAATACTATCTCATCATGAAACGTTTCAACCTTGTACACATAGTCCACAGGTCTTATGAAATACGTCACGTCAAAAACAGGGGTTGTTGGGAAGTCAAGGCCAGCTTTAAGCTTATCTCCCTTAAAATAGATGCAGAGGACTAGGACTTTTGGATCAAGGATCCACGATTCAATTCTCCTCTTCACTTCTTCGGTCCAGTCCTCGGGGCGAAGGTCGTAGAGTATGGTCATCTTCATAATGAAGCCAACCAACTTTTCCAGGTCTTCGGGATCGTATATCGGCTTTATAGGCGTTTCTGCCAACTCGCGTTCGATTCGGGCGAGACGTTCGCGTTCTGAAAAAACGTAAGATGTATGTAAGTAGGTACTGATATAACTGGGAGCCAGCCGGACTGGGAAAAAAACTTTTTTTTTGTTTATCATAGGTAAGATTTATAAGGAATATAGTAGGTATAGGCTATTTAACATCAAGCTACGTCCACGGGAGCGGAAAAGTTTTTAATTTCAAATTGACAGCCGCACAAAAATAAAGTTCTGTAACAGTTTGTAGTCTTGAGTTAAAGTCAATTTTAATTCTACTGACTTATGCCAAGGATTCTCAATTGTTATTTAAAAAAGCTAGGTAATTATTTGAAGTACCTCTCTCCTCTTCAGAATCATGACTCAAATCATCACTCCAGGCAACCTTGGGTCGTTTCTTCTTCAAGGCCAAAGTTTCCACGACTGGCGCTTCTTCTTTTACTGGCGGGGGTGCCGCCTCGGCCCCTCCCTCCCCTGCCGCCTCGGCCCCTTCCTCCCCTGCAGCGGCGGCTACTTCCTGTCCTGCTGCTTCGGCGTCGCCCGCACCCGCAGCCTCGGCTACTTCCGCCGCTGCCGCTTCGGGCTCTTCCGCCATTTTGGCGAGAGTTAATTAATCACACTACCTAACTAATCAGAAACTTAATTGATACAAAAAATTACGATTAAAAATATATTTTTCCAATTTATTGACAATCTGTCCCTGATGAAAACAATAGAATGACACAATTTTTGAATGGTTCCCGCGTATTTTGGCTATTTTTTTTAAATTGTCGATTTTGAGTATTTCTTCTGCGGCCAGTTACTTGGATTGTAAAAAATCTGAATATATTATCGATTCAACGTTGCATGGAAACGATCGTTGTGTTGTAGAAACAGGAGCAGAAAGATACGCGGCATGGGTTCTGGTTCGAAGAAAGATCGTATAATTATTTATCCTTTTTCTATAATTAGGATTTGTTAGGTTTGCAACACCGGTTATTGTTATGTACACACTAGCGCCATTGTTTAGTTGTTTACATATTATTTCTGTCAATTTGGAATTTTACAAGTTTTCATCTTGTTTTCATCTGAGAAAATATCTATTTGGGAGACAAATAGGCATTCGTGGAAGTTAATAATACGTTTATGGTAAATGTAAACTTTAATTACTTACTCTACTTTTACTACTTACTTGACCATACTTTAAGTTGATGCTATCTTTTTTTTTGTTTTAAAGTGAAAAATCCTCGCGAGGAAGGGGCGGAGGGATCTGCCAACTCTTGTAGAAAAAATAAACCATCCCAGTGTTCTCTTCCCACACTAAGCAAATCCCGGAAATGTACCTACGGACCTTCTCCGATTGATTGATGCCAACCTTACAAACCTTTTTTCAATAGCCTTTTTACACTTAACGAGACATAGCTTATAGAGCTTCTTGATTTATGGTAAACGTCAACTTTGTGTCAATCCGCAGATATTGCTAATTTACGAAACTTGTTATTTTTGATTGTAAAAAGTGAAACCGTTCGTCTTAAGTTCTAAGTTCAGTTTATTTCTGGTTAATAGTTACCACTGGTAACACTAAAACAGTAATAAGTGCAGAACAAGAAAGGGTATGACTCCCTACTATTGTTCTCGTTGCGTTTAAATTGCTCTTGGTGAAGGAATTTGTGATTGTAGTGTGATGTTACTTCAAAGGTGAATATTGAGAAACGTTTTGTTGTCGTACCTAAGTTTTAGTTTATTTTAGCACTGTGTCTAGCAAATTATAAGATTTTGGCTACCTATAGTACCTACACTTTACACACTACCCGTGATACAAGAGGCGTTTTCTATTTTAGTTTTTATTTAGTCCGTAACTTTCGCGCTACTTTATTTATTTTTTGTTTGACCTCTAAGATTCGTATCTAGATTTTGGACAAAATAAAGGGGTATTTTTATAAATACCCTTGAAATGTCGACGTTGGATTAGAAAAATTATTATGGTATATGTGTAGTGTAAAAATCAAAATCAAAGTGAGGGTAAGCGAACAAAACCTCGCACGGAAAGATACGGTCCGACTTCGCTAGTCTATGCGTGACCACAGCCGGTACTAGTCGTCCGTTGTAGAATTTTAAACTAATCAGACATTTTTTTTAATTGTTACCATGGAATGATCATAATGTCAGTTTTCTATAATATTCATGGTGTTTTCTCAAATTATTTTTACTGATATTTAAAAGATTTAAAAGATCATTATTTAAGAAGTTAAGTACCTACGTTATGTACAAAAAAAAATTTTAGACGTCTCAAAAAGTCCCAAACGGATTTCGAATGTAAATTCTGTGGATCGGAATGGATTGCGTGAACACGTCCGAAAATGTGGCAGACTACCAGAACATACAGATTAGATCTAGGTACAGTGGTCAGTCGGTCGTCTTAGGGCGGCAGTGTCTCCTGAGAAGTATCTGTAAGTGGCTGTTTTATGCTGTATAGGTATTGGCTATCCAAGCCCGTGGGTTGTAAGCTGTAGCGTGATGTTATAAGTATAGCCTACACTATTCCTCATGAATATATTATGCTATGCAATTCCTATTATACTACTATATTATATATATTTTTCCAATTCGACAGGTATTTCAAGAGAAAAGAGCGTATTTTCCCGTTTTATTCTGATAATATTGTTTTTCAGCTTGTCTTGTAACTACTATTTTATTTGTCTGATTCATAGGTAAAGGATTCTAATCTATAAATTTGCCTTTCAGAGGCAGCTAGTATGCTCCAACAAAATGTTGGATGGCGTGGGGCGTGTTCACGTTCAGTAGAGAGGGCCGCGCGCGGTTAGCGGTGGTGCTGCGCGCGCTGCTGATCGCCCAGCTCGTGGTGTCCTTGTGCATGGTCATCTTCTGCTACAACACCAGTCTTAGGGTGATGATGCTGCTCAAGCATATTCATAAGGTAAGAAAGATACCCTCTAGTGCCCAATCTCGCATATCGCGAGTTCTTTCCAAGCTTGACACTCTCTTGGACGTCTACCTACCCCCATTTCTTAAAAAACGCTCGGCTCAACACAATCCAACAACTTGTAACAGGTGGTAGGTACTGTTTTATGAGATAGGCCCCCCCGAATTTGATGTGTTCGCGGACGAATGGAAGACATCTTTTTCTTGTCAGTCTTTGTGTTGTGAGATGATCGTGTGACTGTCGTAAAACTCGGGGTGTAAAAAGACACATCACGACTCCGTTATCTACACACCCTGCCCATCATACTTAGCAATATTTATTAAAAATATTGCTGGAAAACGAATTATTACAATAATGAAGTAAAGAAAAATGATTTTTTCTTGGATTAATCAACTTAAATTCGGCAATCATTCGACCCTTAGTACCTAATTCATAAACTTCGACGTTATTTTTTTTAAGGAGGGTAACCTCCAAGTGTGGTATTGATTTTGTAGGTGGTACGAAATCTATGCTGATAAAGTCTCGGGTACAGTGCTAGTCATCACTTAAATAAAACAAAGAAAATCTTTGCAGGTGACAGTCCTCCTCCTGTACGGTCTGATCCTATTCCAAGCGTACGGCATGAAGCTGCACTACACTGGTGGTCTACGACTGATAGCGCTACTCCTCAAGTGCCCACATTGGAAGCGAGCTACCCTCGTCAGCAGTGTGTGGCTCGTCAGTGGGACCCTGGTCGCAGCCAACGGGATGCTGGTGTATGCGGCATGTAGGGGAACTTTGAAGGTACGCAGTGATTTGAATCTGTTAGCATCTTATTGAAATTTTTATATGGGTCAATAGCGGAAGACCAGATTTTAAACGTTTTAATTACGAGAACTGTCTCGTAATTAAAACGTTCAAAATCTAGTTACAAGTTAATCTCAGCAAGAAGCTCAAAAAGCTGTTAAAAATCTAGGTAACAGACTAACAATACAACGCGAACGTTCTTTAAAATACGACAAAATTTCCCCCTAGGTCTGACTAATAAGCAGACGATTATGATGAACAATTTCAGCATTCAATCATAAATAAAATAATTTTTCAGCCTATTACTGTCACACTATGACTAATAAAAAATGTGTTAGGGATTCGCTGTAAATAAGATCTATTAATTAGGCACCTATCTAAAATAATGATGTGTTTGCAGGCGTTGATGAAGGAGCTCTCTTCATCATTACGTATCGGAATCTCACAATATTTAACAGAACCGACGTGGAAAGCGCTCTTGGATACAATGCAGGTACAAATATTGTTGTTACAGCTACTACGTGAAAACAGAGCAGTTCGGAGTAGTTCGTAAATATATAGAATGAAAGTAAGTTTTAGTTTGAAGATGTCGTGTTTTTTTTTATTTATCGTGTTTGAATTCGATACTCATCATGACAATATATCGCACTACTTGTGATCTAAAACTGACGTTTCCTACATTGCGATATCAAAGTTTTCCGCGACAATAGCACATATTTTAAGTGTAAAATCTTGATAACAACCGTCGGGCAGTAGCCCACCAGACACAACAACCGTCTGGTCGGAGGATCCTCCCTTTTCAATGGAGAATGAGGAACTTTACCTGTTTCGCATACCTCTAAAATATCTGTCCGTTGGTCTGTCACAGGGCTTTGTACTTATCTCTTGAACCTTAATAGGTGGTCTCTTGAAATTTCCATTTTAACTACAAATAGAATAGATTTAGATTAATGGAGGTCCCCATACAAGCAACTTGTTTTGTATGTAGTAAATATTGAAGGGTTCCGTATCCTTCGTGAGCAAATCCGATTCACACTTGCCTTTTTTTAAAGTTTTCGATGCTATATTTTTAACCCCCGACGAACCCTTGACGAAAAACGACGGGGTGTTATAAGTTTGACGTGTCTGTGTGTGTGTGTGTGTGTCTGTGCTTTTCTTTTTTATTTTTTTGCTCGATAGGTTAATTTTTTTTGTTGGGGGTGTTCATAGCTACGTTTGATGAAAATCGGCCCAAGATGGCAACCGTCGGGAGTGTTTTAAATTTTTCTGTAACACAGGTGGAGCTGAGTTGCTGTGGAGCTGACAAGCCGACGGACTGGCACGAAATACCCTGGATCAACATGGACTTCCTCAACGAGGGATCAGACCTCGTTATGAAGTGAGTACCTACATGGCCTTTTCTTGACTATAAGTACACTGACATGAGCTAAAAAATATTTTTTCTAAATGCATATTGGTGCAGATTCCCTTGTTCACAAACTAAACTAAAATTAGACTATTTCTATCTTTTTTTGTCCAATAAAACCAGAGAAGGGTGAAAAGACCTATAAATTTTAGTTAATCTAAAACTTCCATGTAATTTAACTTGACTTGACATGCCAGAACGCATTGATTACAAACACGGAAAAGCACAAGGCAAAACTAATTGTACATCTCTCAACTTAGTTCTAAAATGTCACCGTCCTTTTCTTCCGCTGTGTGCTAGTAACAGATGCTAAATTCTCTAATTTGAGATTAGTTTGCGAACAAGAGAATCGGCACCACTATCAATGTTTTCACGGCACTATAGGTACCTACAAACCATATTAAAATTCCTTATACAGCTCTTACAGGCAGATAACTGGTGTTATAAGGAGTCCTAGGCTAATTTTATTTTAGAGAGAATTAGGGTTCTGCGCAAACAAAAAATATCGCCGAATAACGACATTTATACGCGTGCGAGGTCGCGAGCATATGCTATAGTCATATAATATTCTTCTGTAGATTATCGGGCGCAGACGGCAAGGTCCTGCCGCCCGTGTCGCCGTACTCGTGCTGCACGCCGCGCGTGCTCGCGCCCTGCTACCACGACCCCTTGCAACAGGTAACGTGTCATTTTTAACGTTATCCGTCTGACTGATTGTGTTAAGTCCCATGTAATAGGGGGCGAGCCTATTGCCATCAAACGGGCACAAATCCAGACTCCGAGGCTGCTACTGAGAAATTCCTGATGGAAAAGCCCAATAACACTTTGCCCGACCTGGGAATCGAACCCAAGACCTCATGCACAGCAGTCGCGCTTGCGACCACTAGACCAACGAGGCAGTCTAAAAACATAACTGGCGAAATGTGGGTGTACTAATGGGTACACCTCTGCCTAATCCTTCGGGGATTACAGGCGTGATGTTATGTTATGATTGTGTTAAATCACTTTAATCTTAATATCCTGCTAGTACTGCCATAAACGCGACAGTTTCTGAGAATGGATTTTGGGCGAAATCTAAATAGGTAAAAAAGCAAACGGTAAAAAAGATGAAATTTGGCAGGCAGGTATATTATTTCTCAAATACAAATTTAAATACTTTTATTGTTTGTCACATGTAGAAAATGATGTTATAGACTAATTTAGTTTTAAGTCAGTAAAAGTCTGACAGTCTCTGACGTTCTTTCCGCTCCACCCAGGGTGGAAGGACTCATTTGATCACCTATGAAGGTGCGCAATGTTATAATAATTTACCATCACATATAAAAATTGTAAGCTCTTTTACGCGGTTTTAAGTGATGACTCTCATAGTACCTGAGGAATTGAAACCACACAACAAAAATGATACTAGCCGACTAGTTGGAAATAAAACAGTAGAATGTGTAATCCATCAAATAATCTAAAATCAAAACTAGTATACATATGTAGGTTATTGAATATTGTTTTTTTTTTTACTTTATTTATTCTCTTTTTTAAATATTGTATCGGTGACAGTTACTTATAAAAAGTATTACAATGTTATCTTATATTTTAATAAATGTATGTAAGTGGCCCGTAATGAATTTTAGAAAATAAAGTACGTGAATTTAAACTTAAGTAGGTACCAGGCTAGTAATGAATCAATCAAATCATCCAACATTCAACATCCACGTTCAACCGCAGTCGGAGTGGCGCGAGGTGTGGTCGGAGGCGTCCCCGCTGCTGTCGGCGTCGCTGCACACGCGCGGCTGCGTGGAGGCGGTGCGCGCGCCGCTCACACGCGCGCTGCTCGCGCTGCAGTGCTTCAACATGCTCGTCTTCTTGTTCCAAGTAACTCGTTGTATCATGAATAGTAGTCCATTGCTGTCTTATTTCATCCAAAGCAGGGGTTCCCAAACTTATTTTGTTTACTGCCCACATTGAGAATAAATTATTTTCTAGCGCCCCCAATTTTTTCACCTAATTAAAAACTATCTAGTAGATGAAACTTACACAAGATTAGAAATAATATCTAGTGGTAGAGGCTAGGGACTCGTCTGAGAATCACTCTGACGTGACGACTACGATTTTAAAATAACTCTCATTTAATTGCAGATGCTAATAGTGGTACTGACGCAGCTGCTGCGCACGAGCGCGCGCGAGGCGGTGCTGCGCGGCGACTGCGCAGGCGTGGGGCGCGGCGTGCTGCTGGGCTCGCTCACCGTGCAGGTGGCGCAGGTGGTATGTACCTGACATAGCTACTTCTATCTTTTACTAGCGACACTTCCAAAAATATCAAAAAAGTAGTCGTTTCTTTATTTTTTTTAATGTCTTTGACATTATTATTATTAATTATTTTGACATTATTAATACCTAAATTATTACCAAAATTTTATGTAGGTACCAAATATTATATACTAACACTAGTGTTTAAGATGTGTATGTATTACTAACATATTGGATTGAATGATCTGTCAATTAATGATTTATTATTATTATTAAAAATAAAAGACCAGTTGTGACACCAAAAACGGGTAAACAGTTCCTATATTTTTTAATAATAAGTTAATAGTGTGATACAATGCCTCGTTATACAACATACTAGATTCAATATTATAATTTTTCTTTTCTATAGTAAATGACGTTCAAAAGTGTCTTTTAATGGTATAATTGAAATTAATGATTTGTCTTTGACTTTGGTCTAGTGGTCGCAAAGCGCGACTGCTGAGCATGAGGTCTTGGGTTCGATTTTCAGGTCGGGTAAAGTGTAATTGGGTTTATTTATTAGGTATTAATCAGTAGCACCTTCGGAGTCTGCATTTATGCCCGGTTTGTGGCAATAGGCTCGCCCCCTACTACATGGGACTTAAACATAACTGGCGAAATATGGGTGTAGGTACTAATGGGACATGGGTGCACCTGTGTCTAACCCTTCAGGGATTACAGGCGTGATGTTATAATAATTCCCTCCGCAGTCGGGCAGCTCGTCGCGCTCGGAGCTGGCGGGCGGCAGCTCGGCGCGCGTGTGCGCCAGCTGGGCGCACCGGCGCGCGCGCAGGCGGCACGCCTACCTGCGCGCGCGCACCAGCTACCCCTACCTCTCTTAGTGAGTCAATATCTATACCTACTAGCCTCTGCCCGCGTCAAACTTGATATATTGTCCTATTATTTAGATTATGTACTATTCCAGACTATAATCTATCCTTATGCCAAATTTCTTTCCGATTATGTCAGCCGTTCAGGCGTGATTGACTAACAAGCATCCATCCATCTAAACTTTCTTATTTATAGTAGTAGTAAAGTAAAATAATAGCCGTGCGTTCTCTCGCAAGTCTCGCAGAACTCTGAAATGGATCGACTAATTCGGCTGCTTTTTATTAGTACGGAAGCAAAAATTCTTTTCTGGATATTGTATAGCAAACCCTCTAGACAGTAAATTAGAATTTTAATAATATTGTTCTGACTCAAAAGACCAATTTCTTTAAAATTTAATCTCTATAAATCATCTTAATATTTATTTCAGGCATCTCTAAGTCTCTCAGGGAAGAATGGTGATTGTGTGTGTACTTTACATTGTTGTGCGAGTTACAAAAGGTGCTTTGTATTAATTACGGAAAATACAAAGTCTTTGGACTTTAACAGTGAGAAGTGCAGGTTTGTAGATGAACTATTGTCAGTTATCTTATAAGATGTGTACATACAGTATAATGTAAAATAAAAGCACGAATTGAATCAATGCAAAGGCTTTATTTTCGACGTTTTATAAACAGTCCTTACTAGCTAATAATTAAGTAACGTAGCGCTGATGCGAATGATACATGTGTCGGGGCGCGGGGCGGCTCGATGGAATGTGTTCGATGGCGCGGTGACGTCACTACCCAGCACGCGCGGTGACGTCACGCCCCGCCGCGCGCGGCGCGATATACAAGAGGGAGAGTCGCGTGCGGCGGGGCGCAGGATACGGTGACGTCACTCGCGACGCGCTCACAGCGGCGGGGGCCCGTCGGGGTAGCGCAGCACGGGGTCCAGCGCCAGGGGCCGCGAGCGGCAGTCGGAGGAGGCGTGCGGGGCGAGCGCGGCGGCGCCCAGCAGTAGCAGCAGCAGCGCCTGGAAGGGCAGCGAGGCGCGCGCCACGCGACACACGAAGCGCAGGCCGCGCCCCATGCCGAACAACGCGCCCTCTTCACTCGTGTCTTCTTCTTCATCCACTACCGGTCTGTGAAGGTAAGAAAGACTGTTAATACTTGTTTGGAAGGCCTCGGGCTCTTTTGCAGTGTTAATGTAAAATTTTACTTAATTCCATTGAAAACAATTTTTTATTGAAACAAATAGTTATTCTTTTCGTCCATTAAATATGTACTTAGTGAATAGATATTATTACTCAGGTATAATTTAAATAAAATCGTATTTCTTTATAAACTTTAACTGCAAAAGAACCGTTTCATAAGATTAGCTCATAGGGAAGTAAAAATGAATTAGAAAAGATAGAATTTTAAGAAATCATTCACTTAACAGAAGTAATTTATTCGAAAATAAAAATTAATAGAAAATAAAGTCTAGCCTACATTAGAAAACTTGTTAATTACGCAAAATAAAAGGTGGTTAGGCGTTCAAACTGTTTTTTTAGCGATGATACACTTTTGACAATCATTGAAGTAACACAAACAAAAAATATGCACTAATCCAGTTTTTTGTGCTAGATGCAGTCAATAAATTGGTTTTGACCAACCAAAGAAATATATTATGTCATTATTGTTATACATGGTGTATTTTATAATTCATAATTTTTATACATAGTGTATTTTATTATTCACGATTGTTATACAGGTTGTTAAAAGAAATAATGACTTTATTTTGGGAGGTTACGCTTAAAACCCCCTCAACCATTTGGTTTTTTTTATTATTCATTTTTTTATCATTATAAAAATATAGTAAAAAGTGTATCAATCGCAACTAGTATATTCTACGCAAGTACTCACTGTGACTCGTCGAGCGGCGGCAGTTGCAAGCTCGACAGCTCGTCCTCGTCCTCCTCCATTAGCTACGAATAACAAAATACGTCAACATACGGTGCGAAGCGACTACGTCGTGGAGGACCTACTGTGTTGCCGACACTGCACGGAATACTTTATTTTTAATGTTACTAGGGCTATGTTAATTTTCTATAATACTGATTTTTGTAAGTTTGCATAAAAATACTAAAGATTTTTTTATTCATCACATTTTTTTTTACTTTTGAAAGCCATTAAAATTGCTGTGTTATTCTGAAATTACTCTGAAATTCTTTGGGTACTGAATGAGTTTTATTTGATTCCAAATAACTTTCATTAGATACCCTGTTTATGAAATCAGTGTAGTGTTTGCATTTCAAATTCAAATAAAGATCTAACTATCATCAAAATATCTCATTAAATCTATTTAAACTCGTATCTAGATAAGTTGTCAGTAAACCTGTCACAGTACGCGTTACAATTCGTGTTAAATGTTGTGTTCTAATAAAATCAAAGCTTGCTCAGTGTCTGCCTTCTGTGCTGGGGCAGGTGAAGCGTGGGTGAGGCAAAATACATGTTAGAATTTATTTTATTTCTTTTTTTCTTCAGATTGTGATTACTTCTTATTGTTGTCCTTTTTGAAAAAATATCTATTGGTCTGAGTAGGGTCATTTTGTTGCTCTAGTACACAAAGGTGATTGGTGTCACTACTGATATTAATTTTGTTTGCAGTTGAATTTTGAAGTTTTAGGCCCACTTGCATCATTGATTGCAGAATAAAACCTCGCCCTGGCTCTGTCAATTTCAAACTATTGACAGAAATAGAACGATGTTCTAAATAATTTTAACGTTGAATGTTTTAGTTATTTGTGGTGCAAGTGGGCGTTAGTGTCATCGTAGTAATCACCGTGAACCTTTGTGTACTACACCAGTGAGTTCACAGTGGTGGTGACGTCATGTCCTGGTGCGTACCTGTGGTGCGAGTGCAGCTGCTGCAGCGGCCAGCGCCTGCGCACTGCCGGCGGGGCGGCGCGCGAGGGCGGCGCCCAGCTTGAGCGCGTACACCGAGCACAGCTTGCGCAGCGACTGCAGGCGCAGGCGCAGCTCCGCCAGGCGCGTGTGCGGGCCCGCGCCCGGGGCCAGCAGCGCCGCAGCCTCGTGAAGTGCGAGGACTCGCGGCTCTGCTCGTCGTAATTCATCTCTCAACTCCGCGAACCGGCGGAAGTCTCGTTGGAGCTCGGCCGGCGCTCGTCCTAGGCGGAGTGGCTCGCGTGCTCGTACGGTCCTTTCGGCCGCTGCTAGTTTAGCGACCAACTCTACCACGATGTCGTGGAACTGTCGGTTGTGTAGCAACGCTCGCTGCAGCTGAGCTTGCCAGTCGTGCGCGCGGCGGCAGGCGGTGTCCCAGCGCGCGTTGGCGGCGGCGAGGCGCGCGCGCACGCGCTGTGCGGCCGCGGCAGAGCGCGCGTGCGCCGCCACGTGCGTGCCCACCACGTTCAGGGATACTACGATCGATTTGTGCGAGTCCAGGTCCAGAAGAAATTCACGATGGTCCTGTAAGATGTATACATGCACATAGTTAATAAATAAACTTGATGTAAGATTATTGAATAATGAATATAAATCAGAACAGCAAATAAATACTATTGGTCTACCAATACATTATTTTCTCCTAGCCTATGCTGTCCCGTTGCTGAGCAAAAGCCTTCCCCAAATCTTTCCGGGATCTCTTTTCCCGCGCTAACTCGAACCTAACCTCGTGGTACACCATCTATCTTCAGGCACCTATTACGTGGAGGCGCTTGCCCAGCAGTCAGTGTGCATACGGTTGCCCTACCAACACATTTGTAATTTATTTCACCATCCGTCATTCCGTACCTGTATGACATCCTCCAACGCGTCGTACTGCTCTGGCGGTCCGGTGCGCGCGTCATCTGTCGCCTCGGCAAACTGAAGCCACTGCTCCAGTCGCCACAGGTCGTTGTCTAGTTGTTTCCAGTTGCGCTCCGAGCACAGCGGACATGTCAGCTGACCAGATTCGCTAGAGTGGAGATATGACGTGTTAAGGTAACAGTAGCGCTTAGGTCTAGCAAAACCTCACTTAGGGCCAATAAAGTCTACTAAGGTACTAATAAGCGCCTCTAAGGAACAAAAAACTTAAGTTGGAGTTTTTAAAGGCGCCACTTAGGACCAAATAAGTAATTCCAGGTTCTTAGCGGCGCCACTTAGGACCAAAAACATAAGCTCAGATTCTTAAATGCGCCACTTAGGACCAAAACATAAATTGAGGTTCTTAAATGCGCCACTTAGGACCAAAAACATCAGATCGGGGTTCTTAAATGCGCCACTTAGGACCAAAAACATCAGATCAGGGTTCTTAAATGCGCCACTTAGGACCAAAAATATTAGAAATTGAGTCCCAGAGGCGCAACTTAGGACCAAAACATAAATTGAGGTTCTTAAATGCGCCACTTAGGACCAAAACATAAATTGAGGTTCTTAAATGCGCCACTTAGGACCAAAAACATCAGAAATGGAGTCCCAGAGGCGCCACTTAGGACCAAAACATAAATTCAGGTTCTTAAATGCGCCACTAAGGACCACAACATAGAGGTTCTTAAATGCGCCATTTAGGACTAAAACATTAGATCGGATCTTAAAGGCGCCACTTAGGACCAAGAGTTACAGTAAAGACGCGCCAGCGCCGCTTAAGATCACAAACTTAAAGTAAATTGTCGCGCAATCACTACAAAACCAGAAGCTTCAGTGGTTTACCTTAGGACCAGAAATATATGTTGTGGTCGTAAGCGCCTATGAGGGATCAGAACTTCATTATTAAAACCATTCATAGTCTATAAGCTTTTTTAGCATCTGAACAAATTAAGAATTTTAAGCAACAATTTTACCAAAATATACTAATAATAATTATACATATATACGAGTACATTAGCGATAACAATAAAAATATCAAACAGACAGACATACGGCTTCATACAGAATATATTCCCAAATATAAAGCTAAATATGGTTGTGTAAAGTGCAGTGCAAATACACCAATAAATAATAAGTGTAATTATTTCAATAACTACTAAAATACTGATTATTTTCACATCATGCAATATTGTAGGCATCCCTGCTACACTACGTCAGAGATTACGAAATAAAACAAAAACAATAACTTGTTAATTTAAGTAAAGGTATAAATAAATTTAATTCTTGTTCGTTTTAAGTTCCATAGACAGACTTGCGTATCTACATAATAAGTAAATATATATTTTTTTCTTTCTCTTTGTTAAAAAACAATAAAATACAAGATTTTGCTAGCCAAATAACTATTGTGAATTCATAGACAATCTAAAATTTACCCATCTACAAAAAATACATTAGAACTAAAACTAATCAATTAATCTAATAAAAAATACAGTCTGTCTATAAAAACTAACTACAAAAACATTCTAAAAATACTTTTATAATGTAGCAGAAATGCACCGAATAATAAAAACTACAAATATTAGGTAAGCAGTACTCACTGTTCGCACGTGAGCGCGTACGACGCTGAGTGGGGCAACCTAAAGGACCAAAAACGCATGTGTTTAGAGCATGCCGGGGTTAGGAAGCTGTTACACACGTGTCACGACCTGTGATAAAACTGATACGCCAGTGTGAACGATGCCTTACGGCGTTATACATCAAGTGCTAAAGGTAGAGTGTAAAAATTGAAAATGAAATGAAGATTTTTGTAGAGAGGAATAAAAGAATTACTATTTTGTGAAAGAGGAGGTGTAAAGGACTTACTTCAGTACAAAAAACAAAATGCTACTGCTTTTGAAAGGAGATATCAATTTCGATATCGCAATAGGTATAATTTATGACTGTGAAAACATGGCGTATCTACATTTTATCATCTAGCCTGTGCACTCCACGGCATTTTGAAATAACTTAGATTTATCAGTCTTTTATTTTATTTACAACTATTGAATTTACTGTCTTATAAGGTAATCATAAAATCGAATCAGTGATATAAATAATACAACGTTTATATTTGTATATAAATGCAAGAAAACAATGTACAGTCAGCCACACAAATTCATTTTAAACTTGCTACAATTTTCAGTTGAAATTTTTTTGGTCCTTATTTCCATATTGAGGACTGTGTTGCCAACTGTACGCCACCGATACAGTGTGTTCACTGTTTTATAACAGCTTTAAGCCCCGTCACCAGTTGCAAAACAGTGCTATAAGTGCTACCACGTAACAATCATCAAATAACAACATTGAAGACTTAAAATACGGGGACATTTCACATAATGACACACACTACGCTATAGGGGTTGTACTTAAAATAAACAAGAACAGAAAAAAAATGCAGGAATAAAGTCTGTAAGGACCAACTCAAAAATGCAGGGCTATTTTGTGTAGAGAGTGGAATTTTTGAAAGTATAGTTATAATTCAGGGTATGCAATGAAAGGGGTCAGTTTTAAATGCAAAATTCTGTTCACATTAGCATAGATTCAAGAAGGTAAACCTTGTTTTTTTTAAAAAGAAAATTGTGAATGAAAAATAAAAATTGGAAACTAATTTGCAACTAGAGGGTAGTTGAAAGAACTTTTCAATAAAGATTAAGAAAAATTTAGAAAGAGAGTAGTTTTTGAATTTAGAATTACTGACCAGAAACTTTGAAAAGTAGAATACAAAGTAGAAGTCAGAAAGTTTTGCAGTAGAAGTAGAACATCACACAAAGCATTTAGCATTTCTATGCACTGTCATCTACATGAAATGTCCGAAGAAATCGTTAGATTCAAATCTTAAATTACACCTAATGCCAAAATCGCACATAATTACAGATGCACAAGATCTATAATTGCTTGCATTCTGACCGGTTAGGTGTTGAAACTCACCTCAAGTTGTTTATTTGAAGTTCCCGTTTCTTCGCTTGGCTGAGTAAGTCTTCGTAAGTTAGGGATAGAGATTCTACTTCTTTGAGCATGGCCTCGTCTTCCATCGCATCACATTCAGTGAGTAGGAGTTCAGACAAATGTTTGGCCAGCTCTAATGTTTGTCCAGGTTTGGCACCAGCTTTGGCTATTTCTTTGGCGGCAGTGGCCAGTTCGTCACTGCTCGCCTTATCGTTAGGTTGCGTGTTGAGTGACACTCGGAGTGCCTCTAGGGCCTCAGATGTCTCTTTGACGGCGGTCGCGAGTTCCGCTCGGTAGGTTTCCTTGGACGTGAGGGTGTCTACTTGGAGGGCAGCATCCGTTTCCCATTTGAGGGTATCCACCTGTGTCGAAAGGTAAAAGTCATGTTAGTTTACATGTCAGATATCTTTTCACCTAAGGCTCTAACACCATGTTTAATAAACTTGGTAGAGTCTGTCAGTCTTACAATTTGAGGGTGTCATCACAATCCTCACCTGTACAGCAGAGTCCACATCGCCGACGACCTCAGCTCTTGCGAGGTCTAGCCGTGTCCTGACGTCCGCGAACAGAGCGCGGTATTCCGACACCATGTCGGACACTCCCGACACCGTGGACACTGCGGACGCCAGTCGGTCTGCGTCTTCCACTAGGGCTTGGCATTCCAGGAGTTCTTGTTCGACGCCCTGGAGTTGGGGAATGGAATTTGAATACATGGAGTCATGAGAAATTGTAATTTGTGCGATGTTTGACAAGAAATATCATTATAAATGTTAGCAACATACTTAGCAAAGTATTTAGGTACTTACATCAAGTTCTTTCAAAGTGCTGACTTTGTCGAACGGCGTGGGCGCCAGGTGTAGCGCTCTCGTGAGCCGCACGTCAGCCTCAGCGAGCGCCACTACGGCCGCGCCATGCGCCGCCACGAACTGCCGATGCGCGTCCGCGCCTGCCGCGTCCACACGGCCGCGCAGCTGCTGCCAGCGACGCACTGCCGCGCGTAGCCGCGCTGCCTCATCTGCACCAGCTCCGCGCAACTCCACCCCTCGGGCAGAAGCTATCCTGCTATAAGCATCTTCTAGCCGCTTCACGTCCGCCTCTATACTCTCCAAGTCTTTTATCACAGCTTTAGATACACTCTCGTCTTCCGGTTCACCACGTTGCTTTCTTGTCTCAATCTTCTCCACTCTCCTTTCTATAGAATCGAGCTTCTTCTCAACCTTCGGCAGCAATGAGTTAGCTAGTTCAGCGGATTTGCGGATTTCTTTGAGAGCGTTTTTCCGTTGTTCCGACATCTCACAGATATTTTTCCATTTCTTTTCGACGATGTCGACACCAGTGTGGAGATTGCGGAGGTCAAAGTTGCCTTTAAGTACGTCAGGGTCGTTGAACACGAGCTCACAGAGATTCAGTGTCTCCCCTACTTCTCCACTCTCGTTTTCTATGTTCTTGTGAATATCATCTCGTTCTTTGAATTTCTCGTCAACAGCCCTCGTCGTTAGGTATTCTAATACAACAGATGTAGACAAGTTAGATTCTATGGAATGTAGTTTTAACCTAATTTCAGTGAGCCGTTCTTCAAGTTGAGATATAGTTTCCAGAAGTTCATTAATCTTAGCTATTCTCGACCGTCCGGTCTCTTGCATTTTATGCCAACGTTCTTGTATGTCTTTTAGTTGTTTAGATGTACTTTTACTGTAAGACTTTTCATCTTTCTTCGATAGGTCGACTAGAGAGGAACCAGTTTCGGTGAGCCATTCAAATTCACGTTCTTTTAAGGCGGTTTCAGCTTGGACTTCGGAGTTTATCCTCCTGATGAGATCCTGAGGGTCAATTGCTCCGATTTCGGTGCTTTGGCTTGAGGCTTCAAGTCGAGTTTCAAGAGTACTGATCCATTCAACAAATCGTGTCAAACGTGATTCGAATATTGTGTAGACTTCTAACCTCTCCTGTAGTCTGTGGATGATTATGGATAGTTGATGCTCAAGGTCGGCGCGCTGTTGTCGCAGCTGCCACACCCTCTGGTTCACTAACCTAATGTCTTGTGGACTCAGACATTCCTTCAGTTGTTCTTGTATAACGCTGAGAGCTTCAATTTGGGTTTCAGTCTTGACGATCTTTGTTCTTAAGTCCGAGTACTTGTCAATTGCCTTCTTTAATTGTGGCCGTGATAACCTGTCTTCATCGGAGTAAGACATGATTTCGTCTTGAGTCTTTGAGTATAGATTGTGAAGTTCTTTGTTCGATAGATTTTCATATTCATTGATCAAGCCAAGTATTCTATTGAGGAAGTCTCTCCACGTGTCTAGGCTTGCCTGTAAGTTGTCGACTCGTTTGACGATGCCGGCGTATTCCATCCTCACAGACGCTCCGTATGCTTCTTCAGTGAACTCGAGAACTTTCTTTAGGTCCTTCAGTAATTTGTCAGATTGTCTCCTGCCTTCAGGGACCTTATCTGAGAGATTCTGTATCTTAGCCAGTATTTTTTGTACCCTCTTAATGTGTACGTATCTGAGTTGAAGCTTTTCCTTCTCTCGTTCCATTTCTTTGAGCCACCTTAGCAGCTCCGTGTACACTTCTCTGTAGTCATCCCACGCGGCGATCCTTGTACATACTTCATCGTGTCTTTCAACGATTCTCGCTAATGTCTCATTGTGTAGATTCGTCAGCGTGTCGAACTTGTCAGCTAAGTCCCTGTTCCTTGTTTCTCTATTTTCGTTCATGAGAACTGATCTCTGTGACGCCAGCAGGTTCTTGTGCACTCTGCATAACCGTCGATGTTCTGTGAGGTTTTCGTAATCAGCCGGTACTGAGCCAGATAAGAACGATTGCAGATCTATTAAATATTCGTGCCATAGTCTTAGCGCTGTCGCTGCGTCTCCAGACCTGACTAGTGCGGTTGATAACCGATGGTAGTGGAGGAAGGTGTCTCTGAACATGGCCTGCCATAGTTCCAGTATCCGTACTATCGAGTGTTCGTCTGAAACGTCTCGATCAATATCTGGGAGCTCAGCCTTCGCTGGGGCGATGTCTGCTTCACTCTTGCCGAGAGCTATTAAGTTGTCACGAAGAGCAATTAATTTGTCTTCGACTATTTCACCATCTTCGTGTACGGGGGTCAGGTCCTGTAAAGAGAAAATATCATTTATAAATTATGTTTCTTTAAATGCTTTAACACAAAACAGCTGACGGAAGCTATGGAAGATTGATATATTGAAATAGATGCCTAGTGATAAAATACAAAAGAATCTGATTTCCAATCATTGCATTACGATGTCTCGTGATCAATCGGTTGTGAATCTAGGCAGCTGTGCGTGACAATTGATTTCTGGTGTCTACAATTTATCAATAAGATCGCGACCACTTGATTTTTTTTCCGGTCGTTGACCTAGTTGTCTAATGTAATTTGCAAAAAAGCAGTTTTTGGTCAGATATGTAGAATAAATAAATAGCCATAGTCAAGTTGGGAAACAATCTCTCGAGACACAAACAACATCAAATTATCTGTTACTATTCTACAATTTAACAAATCAATAAACGTATCAGTAAATATTATGTGTGTTGGTACAAAGTACAAGGCAATCAATAGTGCCGTTATGTTCATAATCAATTCAAGAAGGCACCCATCTTTATCCGTTAGATCGTGTTGATAGCGAATATGGAGCGAATGCTATCCGTTTAGGATATGCTGCATTATGCTAATTAGTACCTATAACGGGGACAGCCCCATGAGCGTAGGGAACTAATTTAGAGAACTAACTTTATGACAATATCTATGAACAAATTTGCCCATATTTGCAAATAAATTAATAATTTAATAGGAGCATCAACCCTAGATCGTTTGATTCTCATGTCAAGAGAAAAAAAAATATTGAGTTTTTTAATTTGAATTTAATCTGCAGCCTGGAGTTGGTAGTGTATATATCCCTTCCCTCGGAAAGCACGTAAGACCGTTGGTCCTGCGCCTGACGTCTCCTCGGTCGTGGCGGGTTGCCGTCCCATCAGACTTATGTGATAGTGAGGTAAGAGGGAGTGCACCTGTGTTTGCGCACATACTACTTCACTATAATATCTCCTGTGTACCTGGCTAGTTTACGTTAAGATTGACCAGTGACCGAAATTCGTTCGGTAGAATATTATTATTTAAATCGAGTTTTCTTATAAGTACCAAAGTTTCAGAAATGCATGTTAGTACTGATAATCTAGGTTAAAAAATTCCAAAACAAACCTGTCTCATATCACACAGCTTCTCCTTTGCATGCTGTGCCTTCGCCCTGGCCAGCTGCCTAGCCTCTCCTAGGTCTGCTAGCGCCTGAACAGCGCCTGCCACCAGCTGTAACCGCCGAGCCAACGCGTCAGCGTCGGCCTGGAGGGCTCGGGAACCGGTTTCGGCAGCCACGCGGGCGGCGAGGGAACGCAGCTCTGCTACGCGAGCTTCTTGTTCTAGACATGCCTGGGGAAGAAGAAGAAAGAGGGTTAATTATTTTAAAGATAGGTAGTTCCAACTTAGCTTCCTGCAACACCCAAACTCTCTTAGATTGTTGATGAGGGGAGAGGGAGTCAAGTAATGCAGGACACTGACAATTTGCGCGCGACTTCGTCCACGTATTTGTAGGGGATTCTTAAATTTTTTAGAGTAAAATATCGCTTATCAAGAGTCAATCAAACAATCTGCCTAGCCTATTCCCATCTATGTTGGGGTCGGCTTCCAGTTTAACCGGATGCAGCTAAATATCAGTATTTTACATGGAGCAACTGCTTACCAGATCTCCACAACCCAGTAACTGCGTAATACGATACCCCTCGGTAAGACTGGTTGTCAGACTTTCGACGTAACGACTGTCAAAAATCCACGTATGACAGCCGGGACCAACGGCTTAACGAATAAAGGTGAACAGTGGTGAAGAGTAATTCCACATTTTCATTAACAAACGAATGAGGACATTTGATTGTAATTGCAATTGTTTATCAGTCCGCGGTTCCATCCAGTTAACAAAGCAATTTTGGAGATGATAACCCGTCATCCAAGAAAATGCAATTTTGAGTCTATCATTGCAATCTGAATAGCAATGACTAACGTATACAATTTTAGATGTACATTAAGGCTTTATATCGTTACCTAGTTTGTTAGATAAGGCGTATGTAGTTAAACTGGAAATTTTGCAGGGTTTCGTACCCGGATGCTAAAGGAACCCTATCACTAAGCTTCAGCTGTTCGTTTGTCTGTCTGTCAGCAGGCTGTATCTCATGTACTGCAATAGGTATAGAGGAGTTGAAATATTTAGTGTGCCATTGCCATTATATCAACAAATAATACCTACCTACAATTAAATAAAAGTTAAAAAATTAAGTTTTTATTTTTATGCTAATTGTTAAATATTGTACCGACGTCAGTACGAAACCTTTCGTGTGCGAGTCCGACTCACACTTTAACCGGTGTTTTGTACCCATTAAAAGGATCTCAAAAGTCACAAATAAATGTAAGTACTTACCTATACAAAATGTCATACTACCATTAAAAACGTTCGACACATTCCTAGCCGTATTATTCGGTGATCAATATACATAATTAGCAAATTCGTATGAGTCGGTTCATAGGACGACCACTGCGACGGACGTCGTGCTATGCTTGCTCAATGTACATTGAGTGGTTTTAATTTGCCTGTTGCACAATAGGCGCTTCTAGTGGTCTAACACACTGTAGGAGCGAAATTACTAATTGGTTATTAGCAAAAAACATTTAAGATTTTTTTTTTGACTACTTTTTTCTTTGTGGATTTTTTTATTGATATCTTTTGTCTGGTGAGAATAGAGGGCTTCGTGTAGGTATATAAGAAAGAAAGAAAAAAAGAAAAACTGTTTATTCCCGTGGAAATGAATCACATACATAATTGAATTGTTTTTTACAAAAGCCCAAAACAGGAACAAGGTGGTATTAAATCTAAAAAATTCAATAAATGTTACCGTCATTATGTATACTTTTTTTTTTGTTTTATCCTGGTTTTACCTACTAAAATCCTATGGTTGCAACCCATGGTTGTGCCCCATTGTTGCTTGCACCTGCTGCCATAAGGGGACCCGTGAAATATTTTCACAATTAAGTACGTAATATAATGAATGGACAATTTTTTTCACGACTAACCGTTATTAAATTTTCTTTTCGTTGTAAGTAGTACGGTGTAAGTAGATAATATTAAATATCAAACGATCATCATAATACAAAGTCGCATTTTAAAAATGATGTAGGTACCTAACTAGTGCGTGTTAAGGTGGGTAAGACGAAGGGTTATCAAACAGTTCAAACAACGCGCTTTAATCTATGTTAAGTGTTTTAAATCTGGGTGTCTACACGTACTATCGCAGTAGTTGCGAAATATTTCATCTTCTTAGGTAGAATTTCTATAAACATAAACATCACGCCTGTAATCCCCGAAGGGTTAGGCAGAGGTGTACCTATTAGTACACCCACATTTCGCCAGTTATGTTTTTAGTCCCATGTAATAGGGGGCGAGCCTATTGCCATCAACCGGGCACAAATCCAGACTCCGAGGCTGCTACTGAGAAATTCCTGATTGAAAAACCCAATAACACTTTGCCCGACCTGGGAATCGAACCCAAGACCTCATGCACAGCAGTCGCGCTTGCGACCACTAGACCAACGAGGCAGAAATAGAGGCGAGGTAGAATTTCCATATATCGATTTATAAAGAATGTGTTAATACTATTAGTCACGTTTTTTTAAAGTTTTTTTTTCTATTATCCTAACAATGATAATGATAACACTAGGATAATGATACATCATTACCTATAATACCTATCCTATTATTAGATAGGTTTAAGCGTGGCAATGCCACCAGACCTTCGTACACATTTCCATAAGCCTTCACTACACTCTTACTCGAAGATCACGAAGAGGACAACTAGCGATATAACACTGAGAAAGGCATTAGTAAGAGGACTTAAAGGTTATTTGCCCTTAAAGCATGCTATTGTAAGTCACTTGTAAGTTTGGTCGTCATTATTAAAGTATCAGCTAGAGTTTTGTAAGATAAGAAAATACACTTCGCGAGACCATTACAAGGCAATTGTAAGGGTGAATATACCTATAAAGTGCGCCCAAATCCACACTTATAACTATCAGTTTAATATAAGACTGAAAAAAATATGGTCTTGGGATAATTGTAAGATTATTTTTTGCTAGTTGGGCAGTTGTCGGCGATGCGAAGGAATTATTTGATTGTCACATAATTATTATATTTTGTAAAATTCTATTTAATTCCCGTATTTTCAAGACATTTCATTGTCGTTAAGCTGAGATTGCGATTGGATTTTGAAAGTTATCAGTTACGGGAATTGATCTTCTGACTTCTAAAATTCTTTTCAAGAGTTTAATCACTAGTAAGTACTTTTATTTATTTATTTATATAATGCACAATGTACACAACATAATTTACACGCTAAGCTTAGAACTAGTGAGTACATGACCCTGTTAGGGCGCAGCAAGATAACTTAAGACTAATAATAATATTGCAGCTTGTATTTATTATCTAATATCACATAATATATAAGTAATATACACACACCTTTTTGGTGTCTTCAATTATGTACCTTTGAAGCAATATCTAACGCACTACAACTGACAATTCTTCGACTTGAGCACATTACATACAAAATCGCGACAACAACCGTCAGGCACTAGCCCACCAGACACAACACCCGGTGTACCCTCCCTTTTCAACGGATGACGAGAAACTTTGCACCCTGTTTCTCATACTTCTAAATCTTTATGAAAATAAGAACAGTCTACTATATTTAAATTGCCATAAGATGAGATTTGACCGCAGGTCAAATTAAAATCGATTACAAGTTTTCCAGAGAACATTCTGCAATAATTGATTGCAATTTTGCGCATGTCGCTCACCGCTTATCATTCACAACTTGTGCCGAGCGGAAACCACTCATATTATGGTCGGAATTAGTCCATTTAGAGAGCTATCTAATGGAGCGTGTAATGCATGCGGCGGCCATTGCATTCATGCAACGTAACTATACAGAGACATTATATTCAAGGAAATACGTAATTTGAGTCAACGATTCGATGCTCTAATTTATGTTTGGTCAAGCAAAAAATAGGGTGTGATCGGCAAATCAGAAGGCCAATTCGTGTTATTAAAAACGTTTGAAATCGAGTCGCAATGTCACGTTGGCGACAATTATCTAATGTCAAAAATTGAAAAAAAAAAACGGTGATATAGCGAAATTTTTGGAAAATTAAGACAAATTGAAATACGAACGTTCCTAATTGTCTCACCCATGGAGACCACCAACTTGGAAGAAGTTTGCTTTCCTATCTACAAAACACAACAGACAACAGTTTTCCGAAGAAAATGACTGGATGCGAGAGTCCCGGTAGAAAACTAAACCGGCTCGGTATCGTTTCCGGAGTACTTCCGCTTAGTAATATGTGATTACACGAAAGAAATTGGATACTAATTACTAACAATATTTTTAATTACACCGGATTGAATATAGGTAAAGAGAGTCTGATACCTCGTTTCGCAATGTTCGGATAGACGCTAGTACCTAGCAGATTAATTGGAAATAGAATAAAATTAATATTACCTAATAAAATAGATTAAAAACACTGTCTTGCTCGAAAGTGGTGTTGGAACAAGTGAAGTACGAATATGTATGTAAATCCTATTACTATTATTAACGCGAAAGTGTGTGAAGATGAATGGATGTACGTTTGTTACTATTTAACGATTCAATGGCTGAACAGAATCAGCTGAAATATGGCACCTAAATAGATTTGGATGTAGCTTAACATATAAAATAGATTTTTTTCCGTGTTTTTTGTTTCCGTGGGATAATTTAGGAAGTTGCTTTAGTTTTGAAGTTTACTCAGATAAAGAAGAATGCAGAAGCTAGTCTTTTACAACATAAATAACCAACATTGACGATGTAGGATTAATTGACCAACAAAAAGACAATTCTCAAACTGACCTAATAAAATGGACCTAATGTATTTGAACTGTACAAAATCACCATATTATATGTAGGAATACCTACATTATTGGCATATAAATGATTTCTGATTTTTGATAAATAAGTATTACTCAATACTATCAAGATCAACACCTGTATCGTTCACTTATTCGTTCTCAGCTTGAATACGCCTGTCTAATATGGGATCCGTTATATAATAAATATAAAGTAGCCATTGAAAAAGTACAACGCAAATTCTTACGAACTATGCAATACAAATGCCAACTTCCACGCTTACCTTACGAAGACCTATTAGCAAAGTATAATTTACTCACACTCGAGAAGAGACGAATGCTTCTGCAAGTAATGACACTGCATGACATTTATCATAATAAGCTGAATTGTGTAGACATTAGTAATGACATTAAACTTGTAGTACCTAGATCGATTAACCGCCGTGGAGTGCGCGAGTACCGATTGTTTGATCAGGCATCATGTCGGACAAACGCGGGTAAGCGTGCACCCCTTTGGCGTCTCACGCAAATTTATAATGAACACTTCATAGATATAGACATATTTATGCTCAATAGAAATGCTTTTAGAAGTAAAGTTATTAATGTACTGAACAACTTAAATGTAGCTTTTGATAACTAACTACCTAGCTTTTTTTATTATTATTGTTCTCTCCTTATTTTTATTTTTTATTTTTTGTACTGATTTGTAACGTTATAAAATGTTACCTAGATTGTAAGTAGTAACTGGCTCATCTAGTCCTCATCATAGCATAGACACCTCTTTGTTAATATGTGGAAAATGTTGTTGTTATTACATTGATTTTGTTTTCATGTAACATATTGATAAGCCCTTTATGTAATGTAATATCGTTTATTTTCCCAAATAAAGTAAATTAAATTAAATTAAAAAAAAAAGATCAAGTTTACAAACAAGATCACCAGAGCCCTTCGACGGAAAAATTCCAAAAAAATATATCCGTAGGTAATTAAAATCCTTAATAAATAACCAGTTTATTTAAAGAAATCTAGCCTATCAACGAGGAAGCGATAGTGTTGTGTAATCAGGGCCTTGGACTAGATAACGTCGCCACGGTCAATATTAAGTTTAATCGTAAAACTCGTATTTGTTTCGCGTTTAAAAATAGAGATAGCGTAACGCCACGCTTGTTTTCTACGACTGTGTAAGCAAAGGTACTCATATCTGATATTTCACAAGCTTTTTAAATCTTCGTCAATCGTCGTAATGACCCAGTTAAGTCGCCCGCCTCTCATGCGGGGCAAGTACCAATGTGACTTTTTCAATTCATAACATACATAACATCACGCCTCTAATCCCTCAAGGGTTAGGCAGAGGTATACCCATTAGTACACCCACATTTCGCCAGTTATGTTTCTAGTCCCATGAAATAGGGGGCGAGCCCATTGCCATCAACCGGGCACAAATCCAGACTCCGAGGCTGCTACTAAGAAATTCCTGATGGAAAAACCCAATAACACTTTGCCCGACCTGGGAATCGAACCCAAGACCTCATGCACAGCAGTCGAGCTTGCGACCACTAGACCAACGAGGAATGTTTTTCAATTCATATGTACATTTTAAGTTTATCTTGGACATCACTGACATCGGTGCGAACATCATGAGAAAATCTGGAGTTATCCTAACTAATATTATAAATGCGAAAGTAAGTTTGTTTGTTTGTTTGTTACCATTTCACGCTTAAGCCACTGAACCGATCATTCTGAAATTTTGCATATACAATGCCAGGTGTACAGGAACAAACATAGGGTACCTTTCATCCCGAAAAAAAGTACTGTTCCCGAGGGAAATCACAATAACCTACTTTTGGTGATAGATGGCGCCACATGTCTTTCGAAATCATGTTCGAATTTTAAATTTAAGTACCTAAAACATTTTGTGAGTTTTGAGTGTCGATGGACTAGCTTTAACTAGGGTGTCATAAAATCGATTATTGATAATTCGGGGTTACTACAACCAATTTACGAATACCTAAGAAAAAAGTACTAGGGTGTTATAAAAAGGTATATATATCTCTATGGCAGTAGAAATAAGAAGTTTTAGTCAGAGCGAGGTCAACATTCTGGGTTTATCAAAAAAAGTACTAGGGTGTCAGAAAATGAAGGGTTCACTCATGCACTCCAGCAGAATACAGCCAAATTAACGTGAGCGAAGCCGCGGGCGAAAGCTAGTAGGTTATAATTAAAATAAGTGATATAAGTTTGATATTACTAATCCGCTTTGAGCAAGCGTGGAGATCAATACTCGTGTCTTCTCTGTATGAGAAGAGGCCTTTGCCATGCAGTAAGAAAATTATAGGCTGATATTTATATTATTGTCATTTTCTAAGAAGGTCCGGTAGTAATCGGAGTTTTTAAAATATAAGTTAGCTTCTGAAACTCTCTACCAGTGTAATATTTTTTATAATAAGACCATTATTTTTAGAAATTTCCCTTTACAACCAAAATAATAATAAAAATAAATCAAAGTCAAAACATTTATTTCAATTAGACCATTTACAGGCACTTTTGAATTGTCAAGGAATATAATACCTAATGAACAAACCAACTTTACCTCTTTACGTAGATTAGTATGGTATAGATGTGCGAATCGTTAGGATGTCAGGTAATTAATGTACCGGCACTAATACATATGCGTTATATCATTCAGACATCTTTCACGCAATTTCACGCATGATTGTCTTTTAATTTCTCTCATAATCATCCTCATCGTATATTCACGCTGAAACATTCTCAGTAGCGTCAAGAAATTCCGCAGCTACTAACTTAATAACTACACTATCCAGACAAACATAGCTAATTTGGCTCAAGATCGGCGCGTGCGCATCGCATTCCTGCGCGTTAGATCATATCCGTAACGCATCTGTGTTTCAAGATGGCGATCGAAATAGATGCATTTTGGTGTATTTCTGTTCTTCGATATTAATAATGGGAAAAATCCGGTTGGGAATGTGTATGCATGGCAAGTTTTACGCAGAAATATTGGCGTTTATTACCTACATGGGACTAAATAATACCAGCCTATTACTGTCTGTGCCTTTCCTCATACACAGAAGGCACATGCATTGACCACCACGCTTGCTCTGGATTGTCGATTTCCAGACTTATATTAATAACTTGCTTTTGCCCGCGATTCCGTCCGCTTAAATATCGGTTATCGCGGATTAAAAAGTAGCCTATGTGATTCCTTGGGGTTCAAACTTACTCCGTACCCAATTTCATTAAAATTAGTTCAGTGGTTTAGTCGTGAAAGCGTATTAGACAGACAGAGTTACTTTTGCATTTATAATATTAGTATATGGGTAAGTCCAGTCATGTCATGTTTGCTGGCAGAAGATTGGAAGAAGAGCGGAGAAGCATTTGCCAGAAATGGGACACGAAATAAACTTATATAAAATTAGTACTCTCCCCGTGATTTTGTTCGCGTGATTTTTCTTATGGATCTCTATTTTTTTTATACTAAATACATAGCCTATAGCACTTAGCAATAATGTAGCTTCCAATTTTTTCAAAATCGGTTCAGTAGATCCAGAGATTACCCTCTACAACCTCACATAATCATATTAGTGTAGAAGGAACTTTAAATACCTAATACATACATACATAGCATTAGCTTTTATAAAATACATGAATTCTAAAACAAAACCCTTCTATTTTCTTATATATTGACTGAACATTTTTGCTTGACTTGCCCCAAACAATACTAATTAAATAACGCAATACACTTACAACGGAAACCGTATTTCATTCTAAAAGACGTATTCAGTATAACAATAACAATTTCATTACTTTCATTGTTCTGAGAATAGAAATGTACTCGTATTATCGCTCAGTGTACTATACGGATGGCAACAATAAGTCATAAATAATATAATATTCACATTATCTATACGTATAAAATGCTTTGTCCTGAATGACTGACGGATCAACGCACAGCCTTTACCGCTGATCGTAGAGACCTGAAACTTGGAGGGTGTGTTCTTTGTATGAAGGAGACATCCGATATGAACGGATTTTCCAAAATTCACTCCTTAAGGGTAAGTAAGTAAGTAAGTCATTTATTTTGCAAATATGGGTACAATACATGGTGATAGATTGATAACAGGTAGGTTCAGCCACATTTTACCAGTAGGCATGCAAAAATTATAATTTGAAGCTAAAAAATACTGGAAATTAATACTTAGACATATACATTGAATAATTTGACGTCATAACTTATCTTGATAAAGATTTCAGAAACCAGTTACAATTATTATTGAAAACACAATTTAGAGTCAATTGATAACTATACTAGGTATGAAATCGAAGTTTGCATGGAGAATCATAGCGCATGCCTTCGTCATAATAACTATCTGTGTGCCAATGCAATCCGTTCTGTGGTTTGAGCTGTGTTGATTGATCAGTCAGTCAGTTACTTTTATATATAGAAGATACCTATAAATTACAAGGAAAACACGGGGTGTGACTATATAGATACTAACGGGTCACGTATACCGGAAAATAACCGACCCTTTAGGGAAAAATAAGCGATTTAATTTGTACGCGAGTAATTAATAGATGGGTACCTTTCATGTAATTGAACATCGGTGCAAAATAATAGGGTGTGTCGCTTGTACAGTAAACAATGAAAGTTGATTATCATTTGTTTGGCAAGGCTTAAGTGCTTTTGGTACATTTTGTGTTAAAAGTTGCACGGTTGGTAAGTACCAACCAATATTTTTACTACCATTTATTAAAAAGAAGTCTTTTGGATATACATATTATTGTGGTGCAAATATTATAAAACATCAATTTTAAGAGTAGAGAGTTTGTAGAGTAGTTTTTATAAGAGTATGTCTAAAGGTTCTTACTTATTCATCTCTAAACAAAACTATCTTTGGAAGGGGCGACATTTAAAAGTATCTTTTAATGGCCTTATGAAATAAATGCTTTGGCTTTATTCGTTTGTGTGATTAGCTTCTTATTAATATTTTACATGTCATTGTTCTATGCTATTTCTACATATACCAATATTATAAACGTGAAGATTTTTTTGGTTGGTTTGTACTTCTTAATCTCCGGAACTACTGGTTTGATTCTGAGAATTATTTCGCTAATAGAAAGCTACGTTATCACTGGATATTTCTGCAAAAATATTTCTAGAACCTGGAAGAAAATTTACGCGCCAAAGTCAAGTTATTTACATTGAGTGTAGGTCAAGAAATTTTCTATCAATAATGTAAAATTCATTAACCAAAGTTGACTAAACAGCTTGACTAAACAAAACACTAAATTACCCAAGCTACCGTGTTATTCCACTACCTAGACCGGCCAACTACAACAGAGGCCGGTTCACACGGTATCACACACACGATAACCAAACAATTTCATACAATACTTCGCAACAGTAAAAGTGATTTTCACTGACCGTTGCATCACATCTATCTACACATAAATTATAAAGAGGAAAGGTTTGCATTTTTGTGTGTGTGTGTGTGTGTGTGTGTGTGTGTATGTGTATGTTTGTAATGAATAAACTCAAAAACTACTGAACTGATTTGAAAAATTCTCTCACTGTTGCGAAGCTAGACCATCCCCGGGTGATATAGGCTATATATATTTTGAAAAAAGCTAGGGATCACGAGAAGGAAGGTGGGGAGAGTGCTAGTACTTTAATATAATACACGTATATTACACTATTGTATTAGGTAAGTAAACCTGTGATGATAGTGTATGTGTGATATAAATAAATAAATAATATAATATACACCATTATCTATACATATAAAATGCTTTGTCCTGAATGACTGACTGACGGATCAACGCACAGCCTAAACCGCTGATCGTAGAGACCTGAAACTTTTCATTAAATCACTCCCACAAAGCGATAGGAAAGATGTTACACGTCAAAAACCAAGCGGACGAAATCGCGGGCAGACGTTAGTTCTTTATAACTTTCATACTTTCACCACAATATTAGGAGATGAACGTGAGAAACATACTAATGATCGTCGAAATAATGCTCCTCAGAGGCTATAATAGTATACCTATGTTTTATTGACACGACATGTAATATTAGAAAGCGCGATCATTGGTTTATGATGTGGATATTAAACAATTGATTAATATTGTTTTTTTAACCCTCTTCAGTTTGACGAGTCTGTGTGTGTGTCTGTTTGTGGCATCGTAGCTCCCGAACAGATGGACGAATTTTGATTTTATTTATTTCGTTTGAAAGGTGAATTATTCGGGAGTGTTCTTAGCTATGTTTGATGAAAATCGATCCAAGATGGCCGCCGACACAAAATGGTGGATTACATATTTTTTACAACTCCCTCAATATGGGTATCAAATGAAAGGGCTTGGCTAGTAGTATACACCATGACAAATTTGAAATCCAAGATGGCCGCCACCACAAAATGGCGAATAATATTTTTTTCACAATTCTAAACAGTCAATAAAACAAAAGCTAATATTTTTAAGTTATTATTTAAAGCTAGCTGCCTCATGCAAGTAACTAACAACGAGCTTGTTGCTATAACCAGACGCAGACGATGTTATGATTTGAAGAGAAACACGTGTTTTACCAGCTATAATACACTATTATGATGATTAATACTTGAGGTATGTTAGTTAGGACTCGGAATTTACAAATACCACAGCTTGCAATGAAAGTTTAACTCACAAACTTAGTTTTTCACAGTTATCTTTTAAAGTCAAAGTCAAAACATTTATTTCAATTAGACCATTTACAGGCACTTTTGGTCAAGGAATGAGTTCACTCGAGTTGAGTTGAGTTTGTACGCGCTTGAGTTTGTACTCAATTTTTTGATGGTCAATTTCGTAAAACACGACTATTTGAAATTCTGTAGTCTACGCAAACAAAATCGCGGGCATTTCCTTGTAGGTAATTATAACGTGACAATCTCTGTCATTGTAGCTATCTTTAGGGTAGGTTTATGTCCAGCAGTGGACGTCCTTCGGCTGATAATTATGATGATTATAAATATGATAATGAATCCCGGTCAAGCCCGCAAAGTTATTAAGCGAATTGAAATAATCAGAAAGAAAAAAAAAACTTCAGGTGCGCAAATACTCGTAACCAGCGTGCTTGTATGAACGTAGATGAGGCGAAAGGAGTATGTAAGGATCGTAGCAACGCGTTCTGTGGTTTCTGCCTACCCCCATGGGAAAAAGGCGTGAGTTTATACATATATGTGTGTGTGAAATAATGGTGACTCAGGAACTCAAAAACTAAAAATAACAATACAATGGTGCCGATTCTCTCGGTCACAAACTAAACTAAAATTAGACTATTTCCATCTTTTTCTGTCCAATAAAATAAGAAAGAGACTAATGTAAATAAGAACTGTCAAATTTAGTCAATCTGACACATCCATACAATTATAGTTGACATCTTAAAACGTATGGATTAAAAATACGGAAAAGTACAAGGCAAAACTAATTTGACATCGCTAACTTAGTTCTTGAATGTCACCGTCCTTTCTTTTCGCTGTATGTTAGTAAGAGATGTCAATTGTCTAATTTTAGTCTAGTTTGTGAACAAGGGAATCGGCACCAATATCACCAGCATTACTCATGCCTAATGAGTAATCTTTTCGTCCTAAATTACATTAAAGAGTATCACGATATATTAATGGAACGGGCGTGCCTTCAGTACATACAGCCAATTCTCCTAATGGGCGGCTACGTTGAAACAACGCAGACATGCGAGCGATATATTTGTACACTGAAAAACTTGGGCAATTGGTTTTGAAAGCTTTTAAAATAATTACAATAATCTTACTACTAATATTAATGTAGAAGTTTGATAAGATGGATGTTTGTTACTCAATCACGCCAGCACTGCTGAACGAAAATTACAGAAAAAAAATTTACAGTTTCCGTGGGATCATTTATAAATTTTGACGCGGACGAAGTTGCGGTTAGAAGCAAATTTTGATAAAATTAAACAGTCAGAACGTTAGTTAATTTAGTGTATTTTAAAAAGAATCATTGTAAAAGGTAAGAAAGAAAGAAAAAAAAACTGTTTATTCACGCGAATGACGCATAACATAAAAGGAAAAAAAAAGAAATTTTTACTTTAAACCAAAATAATAGAAATAGTTTTTTTTTTTAATTTCTTATTTTGTTATCTTACTCTCGTGCAATAACTTGCACCTACCATGTTATCTCTTCTCCACCTTTGGTTGACTGTTAGAGAATGTCTAAGGCATTAAGTCCGCCTTTGTACTTTTGTTGCATAAAGTTTAAATAAATAATAGATAAATAAACAAGTTTGTATTAAATCTAAAAAAAAGGAATGGAGTAATCAAACTCCTGAATTCCATCCGAACTAAAACTTGAAATACTAATCTGTTGGTTTCCTAAGTGATATTGATTGATCGCGGCGTGCCGGCCGCACCGCACCGAAGTTTGTACAACGCAAGGGCGCCGTATCATGCCCGCAATTAAGACGTTCCGCTGTTTTACCATAGAACTAGGGATAAACAGACTGGAACATTTCGAAGTCGGTCTTGGCAAAATCTAGGATTTTTAGATAAGTTTAAAGGGAGGGGAATTTCTCAGTAGCAGCCTCGGAGTCTGGATTAGTGCCCGGTTGATGGCAATAGGCTCGCCCCCTGTTACATGGGACTTTAACATAACTGGCGAAATGTGTGTGTACTAGTTGGCTACACCTCTGCCTAACCCTTCGGGGATTACAGGCATGTGTTTAAAGTGGATATTTTTGGAATGTGATTTACAAGTCAATACCTAATGAAAAGGATATACTACTGAGTACCTACTGGCTTTTCTATTTCATGGTATATTTATAGTACGGCCGCCCCCTATAACATGGGACTTGAACATAACTGGCGAAATGTGAGTGTACTAATTGGATACATCTCTGCCCAACCCTTGCGGGATTACAGGCGTGTGTATGTATTTTAAGTATCCGCTGTGTGACTATATATTTTTTAAGCAGAATTAGAAAACATATAAACACATTTTGATCGCTTCCCCATTCTCTTCAAGCAATAAATCGATCACTTTTACTATCTACACGAAAAACTCATAATTTATTATAAAATAAACATCCAACATTACATCGTTAAACTGTATTTTCCTTAATCGCGTTGCTTGCGGAAATCCGACGGTGCATTGAAATGTTAATTAACTGAACGATGATGGCATCCTTTAAACCGGTTTCTGAGTGAGACTTGTTTCAATTTTATTAATTAACAAAGCATTTGTATGCACACTGATAATTCTCACGTTTATAGCTAAATGAAATTAAGTGTATACGTATACTTTATTTATGTATTTAGGATCTTCAACGAAGTACACACAGATACATGGCATTCGATACAAGAAGAGGACGATATACTTAGGAGACCATTAATCTACACTAATACAGGGTGTTTGGCACGTGTTATAAAAATACCCAGTGGGCCAGGGCCAAATAAATTAGGGCTGAGTAAGTAGCAGATGACCCCACCTATCCAACATTTCCGTATGTTCAACGTTCTGCCAAACACCCTGTATAAAGAGGAAAAAAAAAATTTTTGTTTGTTTGTTTGTAATGGATAAACTCAAAAACTACAAGACCGATTTAAAAACTCTTTCACCATTAGAAAGCTACATTATCTGCGAGTAACATAGGCTATATTTTATTTTATTTTTGCGCGGACGAAGTCGCTGGCAAAATCTAGTCTTGTATATACAAAGTGTCCCAGATAAGGATGTCTTCTTGGGCTATCCAAACCAACCCCGACATTTTAATATTTTTTTGTGATATTCTTCTTTACATCAGATTTTGTAAATTTACTCTTTCTGTGTCTCATTTTTTGGAAATATTATTATTGATAATTAATTCTGAAAGAATGGTCTTCGATGGATAAAAACAACTGTCTGTCTTATTGTCACCCGAAATTACTTAAATTTAGTTCAAAGGCAAAAATGCTGTCGCCGAGCGAAAATTTTAAATTCAATTACTGGATTAATTAATTTAGATTTGTCTCTCGTCAAACATTATTAATTACGTTTTAGTTAAATTATGTTTTTATTGCAATGCTAAAGTTTAAATTCATGTTTTTTTTTTAAAGGTCGGTAGGTACTTGGTAAAAATGTCACAAAAACAGTTAAGATAAAATGTTAATGTTATTTAATGTTCTGGGCTGGTTATATTATAGTAAATGGCCTACTTTAATTTAAACCGGGGCAGTTTCAGCTATAAACAGTAAATTCTCAAGGTTATTTAAACATAACGGTTTTTCATCTCGTAGAGGTTTTTTGTAGACACGTATGTAATTAGCGGCCAGTCAGAATTTGTGATGAGTCAGGCTTAGGTATATAAAAATTATTAAAACAATTCTAGTTTCATTTCTACATCAAATACTATCCAGCAATTTTCTACATTAATCCGACCACAACATATCAGAGGCCCTTGAGGCGGTTTAGGAACTCTGACACTAGGGTGTGTAGGGTCGTAAGGCCTTACTACGCACACGATAAGAAGAAGAAGGAGATTTAAAGGCGGATGACAACTTTTTGCCACGAAGTGATAAAAAAACCGTTTGAAGCATTATAGCTAGCTATATTGAAGACTATGCCTATGCCCGCAGATGTGTTTGCAGGAATTTTTATTTTGCGCAAAACCATAATTATTTTTCTAAAATAAAAGTACTCTAAGTATTTCTTATAACATCAGCTATCTGTCAGTAAAAAGTCCGTCAAAATCGGTGTAGCCGTTTAAGAAATATTCCGGAACAAACATACAGACAAACAAAAAATTGTTTTGTTCTATGAGTACCGTGTAAACATTCATGTATGCACTTAGTAAAATGCTATTATTTTGACGTTACAAACAGACATTTTGATTTTATTTATGTATATTGATTTGCTCACTGACGTTAAGGCCGATGGGCCAGCCATCTTCCCCCATACAGCGTTGAGAAATCTTAGCTGTTCCTAGAACGAGCATGTCATGTTGACATGGTTTATAACCACAGATACCTGCCTACCTATATAGGTACCTGCATTAGTATGAAAAGAGTGCACAGGTGGTTAGTCTTGGCGTTGTGCCTAAGAGCTGTTTAATTACCCATGTAATTTATTCAGGACATGGCTGTCATAAGTCTTGATTTTATGTGGCATCAAATTCCCAGTAACAAAATCTGTCAAAGTCATTTTTTTATACAAATGTTTGATATTTTTGATAGCTGACATCATTAAGCAATTTTATTAATAACTATAGTTTATTATAATATATTAATCAAGTTTATTGATAGTTGACACCATAACCAATAAAGACAACTTCTTTAAAGAAACACTTTATCCTACTTTAGCCCTCAAAACTTGATTAATTTTCAATTTACTGTAAAATTAGATTTTCTGTGGCTTTAAAATCAATAAATAGTTAGTCAATTGAGTTGACGAATAAGTGACGTCACAGGCCGGTATTGCTATACAAAATCTATGGGAGAATCGCGTTTTGACAGGTCATAAAAAGTAGGTTAATTGATTGGTGGTTTCAACTATCCATTTAGACCATTAGAAGGTGCGTTTGAACGTCATAATACAAGTAAAAAATAATTGAATCTAGTTGTCCCTTCCTAAAAGATAGTTTCGTATGTAGAAGAATGGGCAAGAAACTCCACACTTATAAGAGCGAGTTACCAAAAATATTCCATGACAATGAGACAAATCTAAGCAATGTTTTACAATATTTCTGTATGTCATACAAAATTACACGTGAATGCCATTGTATTCACGTGTAATTTTGTATGCATTATATAATGATTTTTATGTAAGGTTGCAGAAAAATTACTATTTATCATCATAAGTAAAAATTATTACAACTTAATAACTGACAGTTAAAATAATAAAAAGATAGTCATGGTATTCACATGTTTACAGATATTAGTTTTAATTTTATTCTTTCATGTTCATTCGCTTGTAACCTCAAGATTTCGTTGTTTAATCATAAAGTTTCAAAATTAGAACGCATCGCTAACCAATAGCGAAGCGTTTCTTTTAGCGCCTCTTGCGTCATCGTGCAGACGATTTACTGTCAAGTTATGATTCGGCAATGTTCGGGTCGACGGATTTTAACGATTGGATTGATTGCAGTGCACGTAGGCAGATGAATATAAAATAATCGTGTTGCTTTAAATAGGCAGCGATTATGCATCAAGCTTTTGATTTTGGAAATGTTAAACGTTTATCGATGTTTTTTTTTGTGGTTAGAGTTTAAATTATGAAGTAGGTACTAAATAGTTACACGTGTAAACCAACTTTTTCTCGCGAATTTGTCTGTGTATATTTTTTTACGGATCCCTTTTTGTTATTATTTATAAAATACAGCCTTTTGCACTTAGAGATAATGTTCATATTGGCGAAAGAATTTTCAGAATCGGGCCAGCAGTTCTGGAGATTAGCGAAATCAAACAAATAAACTTTTCAGCTTTAAAATATCAGTGTAAATATTTCATACTATACAAATACAGAAAACCGAGTGAAAATTACAAGGTTATGTATTAAATATTCAATGACTTTTCAGTACGTACAATCAACAAAAAAAATATAGGTATCCAGGGTTGTCAGATATAGTTGAAGTTTTCTTGGAAACTTAATTAATGAACTGTTCTATCTACTTTAAAAATTAATAAAAAATTACATTTGAAAACATCCATCGGTTTCTAAGAAAACTTCAACAATATCTGACGACGCTGCATATCTATCTCTATTGCTGACTGTACCTATGTAACAAATACTTAGATTATACAAGTTATATTTTTCTCTAACAACTCCTAATTTGCAAGACAATGCTATGACGTAACACGTTTGTTCTTGAACACAAAAATCAGTGCCTTTATAGGATACTTAGATAGTTATAACCTGCGGCTTCACTCGCATACATATTTGTTTATTGCTTCGTTCAAATATGGTCGTAGCGTGATGCTATATTCATACGAATATGACAAGTAAATGCGAAACTACACCTAACTTTGCCTATCTGTCTGTTATTACGCTTTCACGACTAAACTACTGAACCGATTTCGATGAAATTTGTTACGAGGTAAGTTTGAAACACATGAAAAAGTTAACCCATATCAGGATACTTTTTATTCCGTGATTTCTTCGACATTTACGTGGACGAAGTTTGCGAGAAAAGTGAAAACTCGTAGTGAAAATATTTTTTCCAACCCGTCTAGTAGTCCCAGAGACTAGCGCGTTTAAACAAACAAACAAAAAACTGTTCAGCTTTATTATATCAATATAGATTTTACCGCTGAATAGAGCACCCTACATTCGTTTATCTACACATGTCTACTAATTACGCTAACTATTCAAAATGGTAAAATCGACCTACATTGAGCACAAACAAATGAACGTAAAACGCAAAATTAGCAACTAAGAATCGGTTGTCGAAATATTGCAGTACAAGGCACATAGGTACCTAATACCTACTGATAAAAAATATTCAGTTAATTAGGAAAATTTTAACTAAAACCTTATCAAAAGCGGAAATGAGTAATCTGTTTTTGTTCCTAACGTTATCGAATAGTACTTTTAATAGAATTTTGTTTTAATTCATAACTAGATACAATTATAGTCAACTGCCGCGGACTCGCTCGGGTAAAAAATCCTATTTTTTCGGAGGAATGGAAACAAATCTACTATTATAATAAATGCGAAAGTAACTCTGTCTGCCTGTTCCATTTTTGATGAAATTTTGTATCGGAGTAAGTTAAAACCCCAAGAAGGAACATAATTATGCTACTTTTTCTTTTTATTTCACAATTTCGTCCGTGTCCGCGGTTTATTATTTACGAATTATTTAGCACAAGTTAAATAAATACTCGTTTATAAAGACGATAAGTACCTAATTTCAAACGGGTCGCGTCTCGCGCGAAGCTTATTAATAGGTAATTAGGTATGCAAATAAATTATTTAATTTATCGAAAATATTCTAGTTTGACTAGGTAAAATTAATACTTAACCTTCAGAACTTCGGAATAAGATGGACGTAAAAGATTTTAAATTATATTACGACACTTCAAATCATTTAAAAATCTCGGCCAATTAAATAACTAACAACTAAAATATTTGCCGCCAATTAATTCTATGACATAACTTGGATTTTTTGTTACTCATTTTTCTTAGTGAAAAAATAACCTTACCAAATCGATTAAGACTACTCTCAATACAAGACAATTAACAATTTCAACAATCAACAACTGAAGTGCAACGATCGCGCAACTATCTCGATGTTACGTAAACTGTGCAATCTGTGCAGTAGATACCGTAAATATTACTCATCATGATTTAGAAAAAAAAAAGTTTTACAGTGCGTCTTGTCTTGCTAAAATGCACTTTTGAAAGAAACTAACAAGAAAAAAAAAGGCTCTTTCCATTTGCCTTTTCCTTAAATAATTATTAGAATGAAAAGATCATGTCGAAAAAAAAAGCTACTATAGGTACAAAATAATACAAATTAAGCAACGTCAGCTTTATTACGTCTATCGATACATATTATATGTATTTACAATATAATATATCTAATATCTTAGGACAACCATCACATCGCCATCTGATCCCAAACTAGGCAGAGCCTGTACTATGGTAACCAGACAACTGATAAATATACTTATATATTTCTAAATACATACATATCATAGATAAATTACACCCAGACACAGAACAAATCATCGTGCTCATCACACAAAGATTTATCCTGGGTGGGAATCGAACCCACGACCTCCGTCCTAGCAGTCAGGGTCACTAACTACTAGACCAACAGGCCAGTCAAAGTATTGTATAATATATATTGTGATCGTAAACTCACTCCTATCATTTCGAAAGGCAATTTAATCACTGTAATAGTTTATCTTTAAAGCTTGCCTCTAAACATTCCTAGGTCTATCCTAGGTTAAGAGAGTTCGCCCTTGACAAGTTAACAGCACGATAATCACAGTGGCATCGCTACAAATGTTTGTTTTTAATTATGTTTTATACGTTTGACTTTGAAAACTTCATTTTGAATAGTTTCTGCTGGATACAAGGTATGTTAAAACGCGTATGTTTATAATTCGATTTTTATTATATCATTTTGCTTGGTTAGGTTAGTAAGTAGAATCAGATACTAGGCATCTATTATACGAGTAAATGCGAAAATTTGGATGGATGTTTGTTTCTCAATCACGCTAAAACGGCTGAGTGGATCTGGATGAAATTGGGCACAGAGATAGATTAACGAATTGAAGCTGTTTTTATTCCAGAAAAAAATACAGTTCCTATGGGAAAATATATTGACTTTGACGCGGACGAAGTCGCGGCAAGACGCTAGTTTGCTTTAAGTACATTAAGAATTCTATGCCTTAATCTAGTAAACCACTTAACTGTACCTACTTTATCTTCTTTCATTTTTAATGTAGTAATTCAACACTTAAAATTAAGCCAATAATTTCATAGGTACGTTCTAAGATGGTGCGGGTGACACACGTCAGCAATTCATCTATGGATGTCAGAATCGCATAACTAAGTCAGTGACATTAATTAATTTACTAGTTATTTGCTTACTTATTACTGATTCCGTATTTCACGACTATGATATGAGTGTGCAGTTAAAATATTCAATCATGATTGTAAATCGCCGTAACGTTCAAAAGTGAAAAGCAACAGTTTGACAAATGTCACCGGCACCATCCTAGACCGTGATGAATATACAAATGAAAGCTGTTCACACAATATAAAAAAATTCTTGTCACATAGCTAGCTTAATTAAAAAAATACCATAAGATTCAATTAGTTTTTTTCCTACAAAGTTTTCCCTAAGCGAGGTGCAAGTCTGCGACCACGAAAACGTGCTAATTGCGACTGCAGATATAATTTAGAACCACAAGTCGCGACCTTGTGTGTCGGTGCTGACAAATTAGCCAAAACTTTGTGTAATTGCTTCAAATGATGGGTACATCAAAATCTGTTTTCAGTTTAAATACAACGAACCAATTTTCAAAAGCTAAACTAAATTCTAATTGATTTGATTTTAAATGAGTCTGAGCTGTGTTTAGTGTTTCTTAATTGACTGTCTCGTTGGTCTAGTGGTCGCAAAGCACGACTGTTGAGCATGAGATTTTTGGGTTCGATTCCCAGGTCGGGCAAAGTGTTATTGGGTTATCCATCAGGAATTTCTCAGTAAAAGCCTCGGAGTCTGCATTTTGCATTTAAGGCAATAGGCTCGCCCCCTATTACATGGGACTTTAAAAAAACATTACTGGCAAAATGTGGGTGTACGAATGGGTATTCCTCTGCTTAACCCTTCGGGGATTACAGGCGTGATGTTATGTTGCATCAAGCGGCTTCGAGTGAGTGACCTTTCGCTTTTATATATCTAGATAGATTTCAAATATTTCTAAAGTTGTAGGTACACATATCTTAGTATTGTTTCTGGTTATAGACCTGTCACTTTTCATGCACTATTGAGATCCTTAACCCACTTCGATATGACGTAACGTTGTGGTTAGATACTTTTAAGTAACCTCGTGACTAAAGATTTTAGTCATATTTATAAATAACAGTAACTAAGTAGGTACTAACTCGAGTTTTCAATAGCATATCTATTCGGACTAATCTAACATAATCGTGGAATTAGTCAAATGATTTTATAGGTTCTTGCGAAAACTTGGCAAAACCGTCTTTGGATGAAATATAAAACCGGCCAAGAACAAGTTGAACAATACAAATATTGTGGGTTCCCTACATGAAATCGAATGACGTATGATCAAATAACACAGGCTCGAAAACGTTAGTTCCATCTCTCTTTCTATCGTGTGGGCAGTAAGGTCTTAGGACCCCACACACCCTAGTGTCAGAGTTTCTAAACCGCCTCAAGGGCCTAAGACCTTAAGGGCCTGGGGGGTTAGTTCCATAGTAAATAATCTCGTAGGATTATAAGCGAGACAGTTCACTACCTCGATGCATCAACATCTCGCAAAACTATAAGCTCGAATCATTGGCAGCGCAAAGGTAAAATTGGACTCAAATAAAAATCCTTTAAACTATTATATTCATAAATGTTCGTTCGAAAAATGATGTTTTATTTGATTTCACGTGTGATTTTTGTATGACGTTGTGCATTTACCGTAAATAAACAATACGCACTTATGTAAAATCTATAGAATAATATACATAATTGTGTCAAACATATTTTCAATTTTTTCAAATCGATTTCGTCACAATCTAGCTACTATACCCCTCGCTTCCACTCGTTTAGTTACGTCTTTAGTTGCTAATGTTATATCACCTATATATTCCTCATGAACCTGGCTATCAAATACAAAGGATTTTTTCCAATCCGACTGGCAGTTCCAGAGTTTCGCGCGTTTAAACAAACTGAAAAACTCTTCAGCTTAATTCTTTTAGTTTAGAAGTATGCCAACCTCATCATGCCGAACACGTAATATATTTAATACTAAACATTTGATTGACCTTTCGCCAGAACGCGACAAAACACAACGATTTAAATTTGATAGTCCCGACTGCTACCTATAGGTACAACGGAAATATCGCTCCCCTTTTGGGAGCCACTTCCTCTCTAGTCTGTAATGTAAGTATTTCGAGCCATGGTTCTTTTACTAGCTTCAGCCTGTGACTTCGTCCGTATGGTTTTGTTCACCGGCGTTAAGTTACGTCCTTGGTTACTGCTTCGCTCCCCTGGGTGATATTATAGTTTCTAGATACTATTCTTCATGAATCTGGTTATTATTATATACAAAACAAGCGAACCACCCCGGTTTCGTAAAGGTTCAATGTAGATACTAGGAATACGTCTAAACCTTTCTCTTGATTCACTCTATCTTTTGATGAAAACCGCATTAAAATCCTTAGCGTAGTTTAAAAAATCTAAACGTGCTGATGACGGGCAGCGACTTTGTTTTATACTAGAGAAGATTGTTTCCAATCCGGCTGGTAGTTCCAGAGATTAGAGCGTTTAAACTAAAACTCAGCTAAGGCGATTAACACACGACAACGCGCACCGCCGCGGTGGGCGGCCTATCGCCTTATAATAAATATAATATAAATTATTTATAAATATGTAAGTATAGATTAAAACCACACGGAAAAATAACTGAAATACATAACCACCATTTATTTTTGTCGTGTTTCCTCTGGCTTGAACGCGTGATGATCTCACCGCGTGCTATTTGCACAGATTACAATGAACTTTGCATTTACGTGTGGATATACAGATGGTAGTGCTTATAAATATTATATTTAGACACTAGGTAGACTAGACTGTATGACGCTAAGTCCTAGGTATTAAAAGCACGTAGTTCTTTTTGAATAACTTTTTTAGGACACGATGAGGTTGGCATACTTCTAAACTAAAAGAATTAAGCTGAAGAGTTTTTCAGTGTGTTTAAACAAGCGAAACTCTGGAACTGCCAGTCGGATTGGAAAAAATCTTTTTGTATTTGATAGCCAGGTTCATGAGGAATAGTATAGATGATATAACATCACGCTACGTTCTACAGGAGCGTAGCAATAACCAAAGACGTGACTAAACACATGTGGAAGCGGTATAGTAGCTAGATTGTGAGGAAAACGATTAAAAAAATTGAAAAGTTGTAACAAAATTGTAAATATGTTTGACACAATTATGTATATTATTCTATAGATTTTACATAAGTGCATATTGTTTATTTACAGTAAATGCACAACATCATACAAAAATTACACGTGGAATCTCCTTTATTGGTATTTTAATGTGAATCATAAGTATGTACCTAATAATAATCTTACACGGAAGGTAGGTACTCAACACAGATTGATATTCACACGTAATCTTACCTCTTGAAGCGACATATTATCAGATTTATCACACTGTGATCCCGTGACACATATTTCTTATCACATCACTATGAAAAACACAATCGTATCTCACATTTGACAATATCATGGCACCAATAAATGATTGCACCGCACTACTTATTTAAATACACTTATTTAAGTATGCTTTTAATAATGAATTTACATATTATGGTTATGTACTCATTAACGATGATTAAAAAGAACAATTAAAAAGCCAATATTTACCGATTCGATAAAACCCGTAATTAAAATAAATATTATGTTTACTTTATTTACATCTGAGGGTAGTGTTAAAATAGTTGTTTTGTTCGTTAATATTTATTTTTCAAAATAAATATGCGACTCCCGCCATTCCACTGACATCACTGTTAAATTCAATTTGAATGCGGAATTCAAATTTTCAAATTTGGAACATCGCTCACAATGGAGTCACGGCCGCGTTCCAAGGTCGACATTGTATGCAGTTGCCGCTTTTATCGCCTAATGATCAAATGAAATTATGCATAGTCAACAACTTGAGCATTGTTACACTTGGCTAGTGTGTGACCTTGGACGTTATCGATTTTGACACTTCGGTTTTGGTATATTCGATTATTCGAGTTGTTTTCGAGTTTGTTCGTTTGTTTTCGCGCGTGTTTGGCGCAGACGTCCTGTGTGGTGGACGCCCGCGAAGCGACTGGCCCGCGGTTAGCTGAACGCATTATCAGCACGTTATCAGCGCGATTTTATTGTGACTGTTCATAGTTTCACTTCATTAACTCGCCTTATCATTATGTTTTTGCACTACAAAGTGCTACGAAGGCTACTCATTATAATGACTGGATTCCGCTGAATTTTTCTGTCGATGAAACTGAATTTTCAGAACTGAAATACCTATAACTTTGTGGTGTAATTAAATCGCCGTTGTCGGAGAATTTCGATCAGAATGAACTTGTTACAAAGTTATAAACTTAAAACTTTGGGAGTGCTTTCAATAACTTAGTCATTGGATTTGCTTTTAACACGCGATTGTTATTTTTAACTACAAAATAAGTTTAAAAATGAGTGTTCAAAATATGGGTTTAAATCGGAAAACCACTTAGTATCTTCTGACATAATATTTAGGGCTGGATTTTCAGTAGTCAGAAAACTTTCATCCAAAGAATAAATATGACAGTTTGACATATTTATCCTTCCGTTATGAGTTCTCTGACGATTTAAAATTAGCTCTTAATGGCATAATTATGAATGTAAACAAACTTGCTAATTAATAACCATTACTTAATATTATGAATATCATTTGTTTTGAGGTACAATTTTTTGCCAAATTCTCTAGTTACTTAGATGATTGTATTATTTTGCCAAAACTCCTAAAAAATATACTACCTGGCTTAGTTAACTGTATCACGCCATTTGAGCGGTTTAAACACCGTTGTTTCACGCAGTGTAAGTACTGTACGTTTATAATATTAAAATAAACCACGTTTTGGAAATTGCACTAAATAGCATGGTTTTTTCATCAGGAATTTCTCAGTAGCAGCCTCGGAGTCTGGATTTGTGCCCGGTTGATGGCAATAGACATGTGGGTGTACTAACGGATACAGCTCTGCCTAACCCTTCTGGCGTGTATTATCTTACTACTATTATCAATACGAATTATTGTTTTGAAAATCAACTATAAATAAATAAAGTACGGAACCTAATAAATTATGGGAGAACACAACTAATTAGGTTATGACCATAACACTATAATAATATAATTAGTATAATGACTGGGAGTTCTCGCGGGTCGGGAAATAATTATAATGACACAGTGCTAATTAGTTTACTGTAAATATTCCGGTTTTTTTTTGGAATAGAAAACAAACCCAAATGAACATGAAAAAACTAGATGTAAACTCTTCATTAAAACAAATACCAGCCTATAACTGTTCCATTGCAGGACAAAGGCCTCTTCTCATACAGAGAAGGCACGAGCATTGATCACCACGCCTACTCAAGGCGGATTGGCGATTTCAGACTTGTAACTCATTTTCTTTATTTTCCATATTTTTACACATTTTCCTTAAAAAAACAAATAAAATATGTATAAAAATAGTGCTCCGCCCGCAATGAGGTGGTAAAACCCAAGCTACCGGCGATTAGGGATCCAGAGAGAGGAACCTCCTCACTATGCGTACCGTGTCCAAGACAACCGCCTTCTGCATCTGACTCTTGATCCAGCCGTTGAGCGAAAGTTTCTCAAGGTGTTGGTCTAGGTTTCTACACTATTTTCCTTTACTGATAGCAGTGATGTCCAAAATAAACTTAGAAAGTAAAAAAGCCATATTTGTATTTGTCCGTGCCCGGTGACGAACCCACAACCTCGAGCATTACAAGCGATAGCCTTAACCAACGGGTCATCACGACATACGAAAAGAAAAACTTTATTTGAGCCAAAAATATCCATGCCCGATTCCATTCCACGGAACCCAAAAAAAAAATCTAGATAAAAATAACAATCGCACTAACTTCACAGCACTTACAAAACATGAATGCACTATCGCACTCGCATGTTCAATGTCATTGGCGTTACTGATGACATCATTGCGCACGCGCACTCGTAATAAATCGCTGTCTTATTTGGCAGCCGCTGACAACTGTCGATATGCGTATCATGTAGGTACCGGTCGTGTACCCTAACACTAAATAGTGATACAAATATCGATGGAATTCAATAAATCAATGAACTCAATAAATATTATTATTTAATCAGGATTTTTGGTAATTAACTGTTAACTACATCTACTACACCACGACTGCCTCGTTGGTCTAGTGGTCGCAAAGCGTGACTGCTGAGCATGAGGTCTCGTTTTCGATTCCCAGATCGGGTAAAGTGTTACCTATTGGGTTTTTCCATCAGGGATTTATTAGTAGCAGTCTCGGAGGCTGGATTTGCGTCTGGTTAATGGCAATAGATTTGCCCCCTATTACATGGAACTTGCAAAGTATGAGTGTACTAATAGGCACACCTCTGTTTAACCCTTCGGGGATTACAGGCGTGTTTGTATGTATGTTTTTAGAACTAACTTCATGGACACAGGACGAAAACCGGAGTAGTGAGAGAGAAAAATTCATGCTGTATGTTCTTCTTTCTTTATCGTGTGGGCAGTAAGGTCTTACGACCCTACACACCCTAGTGTCAGAGTTTCTAAACCGCCTCAAGGGCCTCTGACATGGTTTGAGTGGAACTGTAAGTCCAGGTTTCCTCACGATGATTTCCTTCACCGATGCCTGTGATGTCCAAGATAAACTTTAGATAGTACATACGAATTGAAAAATTCACATTGGTACTCGCCCGGATTTGAACCCACAACCACATGCATGAGAGGCGGGCGCCTTAACCACTGGGCTATCACGACACATGCTGTATGTTTTAGAGTATAGACAGTCACTATTCCCAGACTTATAATAACCCTGATCAGTTTGAGCAACTAAAATTATGTGAGAAAAACATGAGAACCAATGTGTTTACTTTAAACATAAAACTGCGAGATACCCTTGAGATAATGAATCTGTTTTTATGAACGCTTGCAAGTAAACAGTTCTGCACCTGTTTTAATAACCGTTAATTATAGATCGAACGCGTCGCCATTTGAAACATAATAAAAATACACATAACGTCTGTAATCCCCGATGGGTTAGGCAGAGGTGTACCCATTCATACACCCACATTTCGCCAGTTATGTTTTTTTTAAGTCTCATGTAATAGGGGGCGAGCCTATTGCCATCAACCGGGCACAAATCCAGACGTCGAGGCTGCTACTGAGAAATTCCAGATGGAAAAACCCAATAACACTTTGCCCGACCTGGGAATCGAACCCAAGACCTCATGCACAGCAGTCGCGCTTGCGACCACTAGACCAACGAGGCAGTAAAAATATTTATCCTGCAAATTCTTTTTACTTTTCTTTTATCAAAGAAGTTATAGAATCTAATTCTTCTATGACAGAAGTTACAGAATCGAATTCTTCTTACCTAATCTATTTCGTCGTTACGGGTCGTCAGAAGCCCGAAAATCTGACAACCAGTCTTACTAAGGGGTATCGTATTACAAAGTTTCCGAGTTGTGGAGGTCAGGCAGGCAATCGCAGGACTTCAAACATAACTGGCGAAATGTGGGTGTACTAACACCCTCTGCCTAGCCCTTCAGGGTTAACTGGCATGATGTTATTTTATATTATGCGTAGTTAAAAGCTGTATGCTGTTTCTTGTTATACATCGTATAAAGTTTATTGCTTAGTGCATAGACCTCTAAAAGCAGTGTGTCTACCACGCCTACTCACTAATTGTATAATAAAAACGTACAAAAAAGTGCTGATGGGCAGCGTCGGTTACAAATAAGGCTTTTTGTTGTTCATGCGCAATTTTTTTGGGAAATAATCAAATAGTGTTTTCATGGCCATGTTCATCAAGAGCAATTTTGGCTACAGGTGAGATTAAAGTGATCTTAAATGATGAAACGCATAAGATGTTAGTCTAAACTAATATTATAAAGAGAAAAAGATCTGTGTTTTTGTTTGTAATTGGATAAACTTAAAATCTACTTAACCTTACTAAAAATAATAATATAAATGTGAAAGTAATTCTGTCAGTCTGTATGTTACGCTTTCGCGACTAAACTGCTGAACTGATTTTGAGGAAATTTGGTACGGGGTAAGTTTGAACACTTACGATTTAAAAAGTTGATAGTAAATAGTTCATTAATTAAAGTTTCAATCGTAGACATCCATCGGTTTCTAAGAAAACTTCAACTGTATCAGACGACGCTGCATACCTATATACTGTACCTATGTATAGCGAAAATTCATACGACTATCCCATTTCATTAAGAAAAGTGCAACTTGTCACCAACATGTTTATACGTCCCCTCCCGTGACATAGCGTGATAGTGCCTCTTTACAGCTGAAACATTGGAAGCGAGAGCGTTGACCGTAATTTATGAAGTTAGGTGCGGTCACCGTGAGTCATGGTCGTGAGTTCGATGCTTGTTTGCGCTTTACTTATTGATCTTTGGGTGTATCCTTGAGTTGAGTGCTTAACGGGTAGGCGGTAGTGTATAAGTAGATAGAATTTATGTACTAGTTTTTAAGAATAACTGGTTTTAAAAGTAGGTCAGAATTAACAAAAAAAAGGCCTATTATTGTGCACAAGGCGGATTAGCTTTTTCAGACTTATAATAATTATGTATAGGTTTTCTCACGGTGTTTTCCTTCAAAGTCAAATTCCGGTATATGTTAGACATTTAACTGTTATTGCTGACGAAATGTGGGTATACTAATGGGTACGACTCTGCCTAACCCTCCGTGAATTACAGGCGTGACGTTATGTATGCTGGTGAACAATATAACGCATTTACTATAATAAATTACCTACTTACGTTACGTTAGATGTTATTAATTTCTACTTATTTTTTTCATTTTTATCTATTGTTAAGATACTTTTATTTGTATCTTGTTATTTAAGAAGCCTACATAAAGGCGTGTGCATACTGGATGCACATCTAGTAGATATCAATTTTAAGAATGTGAAACAATTGCTTTATTTTTATTGCATAATAATATGTGATTGTTTTGTAAATTACAGTAAAAAAAAAAGGATTATTCAGAGCTGGTCAAAATTACTGATCATTCATATATACCCCACATATGAATAGTATGTATTCATGTGTAGGTATACAGCCTCGTTGGTCTAGTGGTCGCAAGCGCGACTGCTGTGCATGAGGTCTTGGGTTCGATTCCCAGGTCGGGCAAAGTGTTATTGGGTTTTTCCATCAGGAATTTATCAGTAGCAGCCTCGGAGTCTGGATTTGTGCCCGGTTGATGGCAATAGGCTCGCCCCCTATTACATGGGGTACCCACCCACATACTCGTGGGTGTAGTAATGGGTACACCTCTGCCTAATGAATATTAGGCAAATAAATTATTATTAATTATAATTTTTATATTTTTACTTTTATCTGTCTTTAATTATTTTAATTGGTTATGTTAAATAACCAATTAAAATAATTAAACTCGTTTTAATTAACGTAAAATAAAAAAATAAATAAACTCCTTATCCTTCGGGGATTACAGGCGTGATGATATGTATGTTTATGTTTCATATGTACCCCAGCTAAATTATTATTATCTAATTTAGACCAGCTTGGCGAATACTGGCGTTCCTCGAGGCGATTGACCTTATGATAATGCTATAATGCTATCCAACCTCGTCAACATCTTAGTGCAATTAAAGTAATAAGTCCGGACTGTAAATGTCAGGCTAGTTCAACCAACAGTACGTTAGATACACGTTATAGCAGTAACTAGAGAACACCGTTACTATGTTCTGAGAGGTCGTGTCGAGGCTATTGTCACTTGTTTGCTTAACGCTAAGCAGACACTAGTATTTGGTAATGATTTGCAAACTCTTTTCGGACACCGAATTATTAGAGTATTTTGGGTTTTTTGTAGCAGATTTTTCCTAAAATATACGGTTATAAAATAAACTACATATTGCATTTTTCTATACAACAGCAGATCTTTTTTAAATAACTGACTAAATATGTTTTCGGCGGAATATCTGGAACCTGTGATAAAATCTATGAAATAACGACGTCTTTTACATCATGTAGGTATTTTTTAAACTAGAAGCTTGTATATTCTAATAAATAATCGTGTCGGCTCCTTCCAGGGATATTTAATATTTTAAGAACACAACGCAATAAAAAGTAGACTAACACTTTTTACTTATTTTCATTAGGTAGGTACATTATGTCTACATAAACCATTTACATTCTACAATAAATAACCTAAACCTAAATAAAACCTTAAAGTAAATGTAAAATATGTACAATTTATAAAAAAAAGGGCAGAAAGGATGCCTCATAAGGCATCAAAAAATTCGTCCGCGTCGCTGTCAATGGGGCAAGTGCCCAAAAGGCTGACAGCATAGCCACGTTGTATGGCAATGCTGATTCTTTTACCTAAGAAAAGGCCAGCCCTCTGGTCATGTGAAGAGTCGACTAGTCGAATTTCGTAGGTACATAAATGTATATTATTGTTAACACCAACCTTGTTACCTACATAACCTAAAAAAATGTTTTCATTAGTAGAAATTGGGATTCTAAGTAAAGCTAGTACTTACTTGAGCAGTGCTGGGCGCGTCATCAGGTCGCAGCGCGTGTATCCTGGACTCCTGGAAGTCGGCGAAGGCACGCACGGCGGCCGCGGCGTCGCGGTAGCGCTTCCACAGCTCGACGGCTTTGTGGTACCTGAAAGAACAGATTAATCAGTAACAAAATTGACGCAAATTTCGGTGAATCTGTATTTAACCGACTTCATAAATAAGAAGGGTATCATTTAAACTGTTCTTTTTGAAGTCGGTATTAGTAATTTGTAACAATTTTCCCAAGACCAAGGATACTGGGTAAAGTGGTTATTACTCATACAAACTTCGTCCCGCTACTTTGTCTGCTTAAATAAATAATATACCTGCTGAAAATATCAAGACATATTTTACCTAATTGCCAACTAAAACAAGAATTTTTGCAAAAACTAATTACTTGGTAAAGTTTTTTTTTCTCTTCATATATTTTAGGGATCGGGACATTCATTCTTCTAAAACATATCAGCTCGATCATAACCTAAACTTAATGGTAAAGTTGAAATTAATCTCTGAACACACTCTGAACAGTTTAATTTATCATCACAAAACGAATATTTATCTTGTTTACTTTAAAAAGGATAATTATATTCAACCGTATTTAATAGAAAGAGACAGAGAGAAGGTCAGAAGGGGCATAACGCCTTTTCCTTACGTGAGATATTCAGTCAGTTAACTCCTGCCGCAGCCGCGTTAAGGAAAAATTAATAATATACTTACTTATCACACAGTTGGTTTAGGTTGGTGCACGTATGCTCGTAAGCTGCAGCGGCATCGTCGAGCTCCCTGCGCAGGCTGGCTGCGACGGAGGGCTCGGTGGACGCTTCCAGCGGCGCGGCCGCCGCCGTCAGCTCGCCCACCAGCTCGCCGCTTCGGCGGGAGAGGGACTCGCTTAGGGTCTGTGGGAGAAAGAAGATGGTTAGAAATCGGATTCAACAATATTAATCCCATTTTGACCTTTTGACTTTGAATTTCGGTCACTTTTTAGATACTAATTCCGTAGCAGATATTTATACATGCTCTACTACACACAGTGCCTCGCTGCCTCGTTGGTCTAGTGGTCGCAAGCGCGACTGCTGTGCATGAGGTCTTGGGTTCGATTCCCAGGTCGGGCAAAGTGTTATTGGGATTTTCCATCAGGAATTGCTCAGTAGCAGCCTCGGAGTCTGGATTTGTGCCCGGTTGATGGCAATAGGCTCGCTCCCTATTACATGGGACTAACAAAACATAACTGGCGAAATGTGGGTGTACAAATGGGTACAGCTCTGCCTAACCCTTCGGAGATTACAGGCATGATGTTATGTTATGTTATGTTACACACAGTGCAACAGAGCAGCACTAACGGTAACGCGTGCACACTGAGGCACAACCAACTTCTAAACTCTGGGCAGAGAGTTTCCTAACGGAAAAGCCCAATAACACTGCACGACACGGGAATCAAACTCAGGATCAGCAGTTAGTAAATAAATTATAGAGGAAAGGTCCTTGCCTAGAATGAAACAGTACGGACAAGCTTATACTTTAAAAGAGTCTTAAATAGTCTCTTACCTCAAGCTTCTCAGTAGCCTTTAGCAGCCTATCATAGTCTACTTGACCTTGAACGGTGAGCAGTTCCACCATATAGTCTGCCTCTCTGACCGCGCCCTGAACCAGTTCTAGTTGGCGCTCGAACCGACGCCACAGATGTAGTTTGGCGCGGAGGCGAGCGCTTAGGTCGCTGCAAGCCGCTTCTAGTTCCGAGTGAGTTTCCTGTTAGAAGAAAATTGTGAGAAGTTAGAAAATACAAATAGAAAATAACAAATTGATAACGAGTTTGTAATTTCCAAAAATAGGCTAAAACTGTCGATTTGGTCAAAGGTAACCGTTAATTATTTGAAATAGAACTAACAGTACAGTCGTTTGTAATTTCAGTTGTATTTTCAACTCTCAGCGCTAAGCCGAGCGTTGAAAACCCTAGTGTGCAAGGCAATTTAATATTAAAATAATACTGTTTCAAGAAATAGGGGTTGATAGACCCCTAAAGGTAAGTAAGTAGGTTGTAAAATGATAGACATAAAACTGAAAATAACATTTCTCCTAAATAAATAACGAAAAATTACCTGCAAAGCAGAGATGTCTCTCTCGACGCCCGTAGGCGACACGACGACACGCAGGCTGGTCGGTAGCGTGTGCAGCGACTGCCTCAACACCAGGATATCTCTCCACTGCGATGACAACTCCTCAATCAGCTTATCACAGTTATCCGATGCCCTTTCTACTACATCACTGCCCAACCTTTCAGCCGTTTCACACTCTTCAAGAGTTAATCTAGCGCGGCGCTGACTCTTCTGGCATCTTAGGATACCAGCCTGAACTTGCATTATCTTCTCCTTAAGCAACATGCTGCGTTCAAGCTCTTCGGATATCTGGTCGTCGAGTATACCAGACTGGGTCAGCAAGGCACCAAGGCGTTCTGATTCAGCGGTTGGCAGTAAGCTCAGTCTTCCTAATTCGTTCTGTATTCTATCTATACGGCCAGTCATGACTTGTAGTCTTTCTATGTAAAGATTGAGTTCGTCTTCGCTCTTGATTACGCCTTTGAGGCTGTCTAATGATGCGCGGAGCTCTCTTAACTCTTCTTCGAGAATATTAAGTTTTTCTCCTGAGGACACATCGCGATCTGAGATGTTTTGAATAGCTGTTGAGTGGATGTTGTCGATCTTAGCTGCTAAGTCACTCCATTTATCTTCAATCTTGGAGAAGAACTGTCTTTGTACCATTTCATCAGAAACTGGTAGAATTTCTAATGCCTTTTCGAATTGGACTCCCGATTCGTTCTTCAGGTTGTTGTGGACTTCATGCTGTGCCTTCAACTCCCAGAATCGTCGGAGGTTGCCAGTGGTTGTAATATTTTCTGGAGTGATGAATTCCAGTTCTCTGTTGGCAATCTTCATCCATCCTTCGATTCTGTCAATAAGAAGGTCGTAAGTTACCCAGTTCTCTTTGAAAGCTGTCAGTCTTGTCAACCTGGAGTCTACATCCTCCTGTAATTTCAACAATGTGTCTAATGCTACGGAACATTCGGTTTCTAATCCGGAACATACTATTAAGTTCTGTAGGCTTTCAGTAATTGAAAGGAGTCGCAGCATCTTTGCATAGTGATGAGAAACATCTAGACTGATAGACTGGTATAAATTGATGTATTGTTCATGATCTCTCGAGGTGACATTGCTCAGGTCTGGTACTCTCTGTTGAGCTACTACCAGCCATTGTCTCTCTTCCTTCATGCCATGTTGAAGTAATGACCACCTTGATGCTGCTAGTGTCATTTGTTGAGCCCTACTCGCAGCCCTATCGATGATTACTGTTGCTCTATCATGTAAGGAATTGTGCAGAGACGAATATTTCGCCCTTGTTTCACTGTCTAGGTTGTCTTCCAATGATTCTAGGATAGCTCTGCAGTGACTCAGGTTGACGAAGAATTTCCTGTGCTTTTGTATTTCTTCATGAAGATGGTCTAAATCTGAGACGATGATCTTTCCGTCTAGTAAAGCTTCTGCCACGTCAGTGATCTGTCCGAAGTCCTGTAGAGTTTGTTCGTATTCTTCTGCCAAAGATGCAAGTTGCAACAGTCTGTCTCTTTCGATATTGATGGTATTTTCTATTTGTTTGGTGTCATCGTCAGCATTGTAAAGTTTCGATGGACACTCCCTCTTAGGGTTAGCTTCGACAAGACTGCGACATCTCTTAAACAACTTCCTGATTGTTACGAAATTATCCAAGTTGCTCGTCTCGATTTCATCTAACTTCTCCAACTTCTGTTGCGTGGGTCGTTCTGATAGTATGACGTCGTCTAATGTATTCTTCACCGCCTCTACTGCGTCGCTCAGTTTGTCCGTGTCGTCTAAGAATTTGATCCATTCCCTTTCTACTTCTTTCACTTTGACCGAGCTTTGACTGCTCAAAGTATTAACCGCGTCCACTTGACGCGTTAATGTTTCGATCAAAGTAATGATTTCTTCATTCACTTCAGTCACTTCAATGATGTGTTTTAAATCTTGAACGTGCTTTTTGAGTGAATTAAGGCGTTCAGTTTCTTGCGTTGACTTCACGCCGCTCACAGTCTGTCTCTGGATCTTGTATTGTATTTCTTCTAACCAAATTGAAATGGTTTCAATGACTATGATTACGCTCCTTTCAGTTCTGGTTGGATCATTGCTTTCAATTGAATTCTTCACTTCATCTAATTCTTTATTAACGACGAGATTGTATGACTGTTCAACTGACGGCTCTAATAACGCAACAGTCATGGAATCATCAGGCATGGTCTTCTGTGGCTCTGTTACTGACTGTGTACGCTTTTCTAGAGCATCCAGTAACCTAGCCTTCTCAGATTTTTGAGGGATGATAGTTTTGCTGGGAGATGGTGATTTAGATTTAGATCTTTGTACAACATCAGAGTACGTCAATTTGTTTTGAGTTTGTTTAGGCATCATAGGACTGGCCAGTTGAGAGATACCTTCATCTATTGAAGAAGAACCTCTAAGAGAGATGTCTTCGCTAGTCGGTGTCACAGACAAAGACAGTTCAGTATTTATTAGATCTGATAGACTCTCTGGTGACTGCAATATAGGTGATTCGGTCTTCTTCTTCGACTTCCGTTTCCTCTGTTTGTATTTGTCGCCCAAAATAGATTGAGGAGGTTCCTCGAATGAGCGTTCACTTTCAATGAAGTCGGTAGTAGCTTGAGGAATCGAGATCTGAGCTCTTAAGTGGACTTCGTAAGGCTCATCCGTGGATGTGGAGATAGAGTCTTCAGAATAGACCCTCGGAGATGTTTGTTGAGTACTATCAATTGTGATGACTTCTCTCCTTTCTAGGTCTAGTATTGGGGTTGGTACGGGAGCCAGTTCCACTGGTGGTGATCTTGGAGAAGTCTGTTGCGTGCTATCAACAGTTATGACTTCCTTCTTTGGTGGTTCGACCACGGGTACAATGACGGGTTCGATGACAGCTTCAACAACTGGTGTTGGCTCGGGTTCTTGCTCCACAGGTGGCGATGGCACTTTAGGAACTTCCTGTACGACTGGTTCTTCTCGAGGAGTAGTCTGTTGTGAAGTTTCAACAGTTTCGTTTTCTTTAAGCTCGAGTTTTGGAGGTTCCTCTCTTGGTGTCGTTTGCTGTGTGCTGTCAACCGTAATGATTTCCTTTTTGGTATCGAGTGAAGGTAGAGAAGGTACCTCTATAGGTTCTTCTATAACAGGCTCTGGTTCAGGTTCATCAGATTGGGTAAAGGTACTGACGAGTGGAATCTCAGGCGTCTGCATACCCATTTCTGTTAATTCCTTCTCTTTGACAGGAGTAGTTGAAGTTCCTCGTTCTGTAATCTCTTGCTGAACAGTCTGTATATCTGTTTCAGTCGTCTCCACCAGCATTTCGGTACTCTTCTCATCTTTCTGTACGACAGGTAATGGTGATGTTTGTATTTCTCGAGATTCTCGAATAATTTCAGGTGTTATTGATTTTTCGATAACAACAGGTTCTTCAACGACTGGTGAAGTTTGTGAGAACTTTTCTTCAGGAGTGGTGATGTCATGTGGAATAACCTGTGTTGTTGCTTCAAGTTGTATTATTTGTTCAGGAGTTTCCGACCTACTGGTCTGTATTTCAGTATCTGACATTAGCTTTTCTATTACAGTTGTGACTTCTTCAATCGTTTGTGTGTGAGCTTCCTTGTCTTTAATGGGCGAAGTTTGTGTTATAACTTCGCTCATAGATGTAGGCGTTGTCTGCAGTTCAATATCAGAAGTTTCTGGTCTTGGAACCTCTTCTATAGGCTCAGTTTCCTCAGGAGAGGTTTGAATAGAGTATTCTTGGGTAACGATTTCTTCGACTACTGGAACGGGGAATTTGAGAATCGTTCCTACTTCTCTCTCAGCTGTTTCAGGACTACTTTGAACACACTCTTCAACGATTTTGACTGTTGTAATATCAGAGGTTTCACTAATAGTGTGATATGATTCCTCTTTTGGTGATGAAGCTTCGACTTCGGTTCCGAGTTTCGGACTTTCTGGTTTAACTTCAGGCTCTGGTTCCACTACAGGTTCAGGTTCAACCTCAGGTTCTGAAGGAGACTTTGCAGGTTCAACCGGAGTCTTCTTCTTACGTTTCCTATCCCTGCTCTTCTTTGCAGGTTCCAGCATTTCAACTGGTGTTGTCACCGACGTGTCATCATTTTCAGTTGTGGTGATTACTGGGTAAGCAGTTTCCTCACTAACTCCATGAGGTTTTCGTTTCTTATGCTTCTTCTTCCTATCAGGTGTAGCTATTGGCCCCAGAGAAAGGTCTTCTGCCTCATATCCACGTTCTTCTGAGATAGTGAGAGATTCAGATTCAACGTAAGAATCTTCAATAACCGGAATTTCAGGTTCTTCGGGTACTTGAGGTTCCTCAGGTACGATTTCTGGTGTAGGTTCTTTAGCTACAACGATCGGTTCAGGAATTACTTCTTGTACTAAAACTGGTTCTAAAACTTCTTCAGTTGGTGTTGGAGATTCACGTGGAGGTGATGTTGGAAGTTCTACATAATGGCTGAGAGATGAACTGTCAGAAGCAACAATACTCTTGTCGGTTTCAATTTCAGTCGACTCACTGGTCGTTGAGCCGGCCTTATGCTTCTTCTTCTTTTTACTCTTCTTATGTTCTTTAACTGATTCAGGTGGAGTGATTTCTGTCTTAGGTTGTTCTGCGACTACGTCAGCAACGGGAACTTTAACCTTTTCTTTGGTAATTTTGACTTCACTCGGCAGAATGACTTCAATGTCTTTCTTTACAACGATCGGCTCTGTTTCGAAGGTTTCAACTTTCAAGTCATATTGCACTTTAGGTTCAACCTTCTTTTCTTCTCGAGATTTGGTCAAAGACAGTGAAATGTCGACTGTTTGCTCAGGTTTATCGGGTTTTGTAACTTGAGTATCAGGTTTGAATCCTCTCAGATCAGTATCTAAGCGTTCCGATTGCAACAACATAGACACGTCGTATTTAGTACCAGATCTGTCTTGTATTGGTTGCGCAGAACTCATAAATTCAGTTGTTTGAGATGGAACGTCTTGTTTTTCCGGCTGACCGAAGGTCATCAAGAGTTTGTTGACACTATCAGAGGAACCTTGGACTTGGGGCTCGTATTGTCTAATATAGGACATTTCAGAAGCTACAGGAACTTCAGTCACATCAGATTCAGAAATAGTAGTTCCAACTCTCAATGTCTCTACTTCAACCGTGGACTGAGTCGGTGCCTTTTCTGTAGTACTTTGCCTGGTGATCTTTTCTACTCCAGTTTTGATAATTTCAGGAACTTGTTCATACTTCTCTGAGCCTTCTTGGATGATGAGTTCTTTAGTTAATTCGACTACTCCAATCTGGGGTTTCTTGACGGTGTCAGTTTGTAAGAAACTATCTTCTATGGCCGCTTGGGGTTCCTTTTTGACTGGCTCTTGAGGCTTGACAATATCTTTCTCAGATTCCTTAACAACTGGTTGTCTAGGTTCTACATCATTTGCCACTGAGGGAAGAATTGGGATGGGTTGTTGTTCTACAGCTTGGGGCTCCTTTTTGACTGGCTCTTGAGGCTTTACAATATCCTTTTCAGGTTCCATAACAACTGGTTGTTGAGGTTCTACATCCTTTTTCACTAAAGGTACAGTGTCTTTCTTTTCCGGTATTGGCTGTTCTTTGATGGAAATGTAGACTGAAGAAGATTTTTCATCAGGTTGTATTGGGTCCTTGGGTTCAGTAGCAGTACCTGTAGATACTTGGGACACTTGTTTGATGCTAGTCTGAGAAACGTCTTCAGGAATTATGTCTTCTGTTAGTGCTATTTCTGAAGGCTTTTCTGCAGTTTTGACAGGAGATTGAATAGTTCCAGTATGGATGCTCTCTTTTTCCAATAACTCTCTGGTCAATTCTGAAATATTAAATTGAGTCACGCCTGTTTGTTCTGTAATTTCTTGTGTAATAAATTGTACACTGGCATCTTGAGGTTTCTGCTCAGAAATTTGTTTTTCAGGAGTCTTAGCTTTTTCTGTAATTTTTTGATCTTTTGGTACATCTGGTATTTTAGGTTCAGGTTTAGTTATTATATCCTTTTCCACTGTTTTAGTGACGTCAACTTGTTCCGTAACTTTAGTTGTGGGTACAATTTCAGGAATAACACGTACAGTTTCTTTGACTTGCGACAAAGTTTCCGGTAACTCAGGTTCTTCTGTAGCTTCAACAGCCATCTCAAGTAATTCTTCTCTCGTTACAGGTACGGCAGGTATCTTGGACACTACTGTATGGCCCATTTCACTGCCTATAAAGCTCTTATTAAGATCGACAAGGCTCGTGTCTTTGGGAATGTCAGTGGCAGGAGTAACATCAGTCACTTCTACAGCTTGAGCCATTTCAAATGCAGGTACTAAGATTTCCCCAGTTGTAATTGTTGTTAAAGGTTCAGTTTCAATTGTTTCTTTGACAATTGTTACTGTTTCAGGTGTTTTGGAAACTAGTTTTTCAATTGTAGGTTTACTTTCTTTAGGACTGGTTGTTTTAGTTATTTTTTCTTGAATTCTAGTAGTGACCGTTTCACCGGATTCAACCTTTACAGTCTCTTGAGGTTTAGGTGCATCATCCTCCTTTGGTTTTTCAGGAATAAGTTCTTCCTTTTTAGGCTTTTCAGGTGTTTTGTGGATAGCAGAATGGTCAATTTCAGTTCCGATAAAGCTTTTTGTAATATCGAAAAGAGATGTGTCTTTTTGTGTTTTTGTTGTAGTCTCGGTGATTGTTTTTGGTTGTTTAGGTACGGTCTCAGTTACTTCAGATTCTGTAAGAACATCCTTGATTGGTAAACGTTGTTCAGTTAATTTTACTTCTACAGTTACTGTTGGTTTTAAGTCCTCAGCCTTTGATGATTTTTCATCAACTGGTTTTACTGGTTTATCTTTAGGGACTTTAGGTTCTTTTACTGGAACCTCCTTAATTTCTTCTGATTTCTGTGGTACCTCTTTAATATCTTCGGTCTTCTGAGGTTCTTTTGTTTCTTCTGGTTTTTGTGGTACCTCTTTTGTTTCTTCTGGTTTTTGTGGAACCTCTTTAGTATCTTTTGGTGTATGTGATACCTTTGTAATTTCTTCTGGTTTTTGTGGTACTTCTTTAATTTCCTCCGGTTTTACCGGTACCTTCTTAATTTCATCAGGTTTTACCGGTATCTCTTTAATTTCTTCTGGTTTCAATGGTATTTCTTTATTATCTTCTGGTTTCACTGGCACCTGTTTAATTTCTTCCGGTTTAACTGGTACTTTAACAGGTGATGCTGGTATTTTAGAAATAGCAGAATGATCCATTTCACTACCAATCAGGCTCTTAGTAATATCAATGAGAGTTGTGTCTTTGAATCCATTTGTTTCAGGAATTTCACTTACCACAGCCTTAGTTACGGTTCCAGTGATGATTGGTTTACTACTATCAGTAGTTTCAGTAATTTGGCTGGTTGTGGTCGTCTTCTTAGTAATAGTGATTTGTGGTTCAGTAGATTGGACAGTGTCCTGAATCATTTGCATAACTTTATCAGGTTCTTGAGACTTGTCTTTTGGTACATGCGCTACAACTTGTGGTTTGTCGACTTTACTCGGTTTTTCAGAAGGTACTGGTTCAGTAGATCTGACAACTGTGACAGTTTCCTTTTGTGTGTATTCAGGAACTGATTTTTCAGAAGTTGTAACAGTTGTTATCGTCTTAGATTGTTCAGTTGGTCCCGTTACAGTAACCGTTTTAGTGGTCACTGTTGCGTCTGGGCTAGATCTGGAAACAGGTGCTTTGTCATCTTCAGGTTTCTTTGTAGAATTTTCTGGAATAAATGAATGTTCCATTTCGCTGCCAATCAAGCTCTTAGTGACGTCAATGAGACTTGTGTCTTTCGGTGAGTCAGAAGAAGTCACAGTAGTAAAATGGGATGTAAAGTGTTTTGTTACTGAACTTGTTGAGAACATATCTGGTTGTTCCGACGTTGTAATGGTAGTAGTAACTTCAGGTTGCGTTAACTGTACAGTTTCTTTGACAATTGTGACAGTATCGGGCTGGTCGGTTGCCTGTTTCAATGAGTCTGGAACCTGCTCCCTAGTAACGGTCTGGATAGTTTGTTTCACTTCAGGCATTCTTTTACCAAAATGTACGTTTTCACTGTCGATGAAGGTTTTCGTGGCATCAGCAATCGTAGTATCTTTTTGTGAAGGTACTACTGTCACTGTTGTTGTTTTTGTGACTGTTGGGAATTCACTTTTAACATCCTCGTGAATAACTTCTAAACCATCAGGTTTGCCTAATTTAACGTCAATTTCAGTAGTTATAGTTGAATCTGGAACATATTCGTCATCTGGTTCTTCGACGATTTGTTCAGTAACGTGCTCTTTACCGTCGATGATCTGTACATGTTTGATAACTTTGATGCGTTTTGTCTTGACGCCTTCAGTTTGTATGCTATGTGATACTCTTGGTTCCTCTTCAATAACTTCAACATCATCAGGTTCCTCGATCACTTCTTCTGTCACATGTTCTTTGCCATCAATAATTTGAATGTGCTTGATGATACGTCTTCTTGTCCTTGTGATCTTTCTGGTGACTTTTTGCACGACAGTAGCCACGTTTGTAGAAGAAGATTCAAAAGTTGAGTGATGCCTTCCTTCTGTTATGAACGTCATCTGACCCTCATGTGGTTCTTGCACTATGTAGGTAGTCTCATCAGGTTCTTGGATATGAACGTCATCGTCAGGTAAGACTTCGAAAGATTCGGAGACTGTTACAGTTTTAACTGGAGTGCTCTCTCGTTCCTGCGAGGAACGTACGGTAGTAGATTTTGTGACGTATGTGCGATGACTACTACTTTCCTTATTGATAAAATCTTGCATCATTTTGTCAAGTTGTTGGGCCTGGGTAAGCTCACCCGGTGCGTCTACATGTTGGCTTTGATCTTTTTCATCTTCGGGCTTATCGCCAGACATTTCATCTCTTGGCTTGTTATCGGGCTTGTCTTCTGTTGGCTTGTCATCTTTGGGCTTATCACTCCTTGAAGACTCATCATCTTTGCGAGGTGGAAGTGCAGGGTGATCACCTTTGTCATCATCATCACCTTCATCAACAGTGGGTGGAACATCACCTCTTTCCCTCACATTGATGGAAACCCTCGGAATTTGTTCCTCAACGACTTCAACGTTATCAGGTTCTTCAATTATTTCTTCGGTTACGTGTTCCTTACCGTCAATGATAACGACGCGGCGAATGATACGCCTTCGTGTCTTGACGATTCTCTTTGTAACTTGTTGCACGACAGCTGTCACGCTTGATGTGGATGTTTGAACTTGAGGTAGTTCATGACCTTCGGCTAGTAAGAGAATTTGCTCAGGGTTCATATCCTTGTCCACAGTAATTGTCATATCAGGCTTAAACGTGAACTCTTGAATTGTAACTTCACCTCCAGGAAGCCTGGTTACAACCTGGCCTCCGTAAGTTTGATATTCCATGTGTTGTACACCGCCATCTTCTAAGGTAGTAGATGTTCCTGCTTTCTCATCTCTTATCACTATCTGGGAGTATGCCTGGTCGAGTGGGAGATCACTTGATAATATATGAGATTCATGTTGCTGGCTTTGCATTATCTGCTGCCTTGTGACCAGGGTCTTTCTAACCTTCTTGACAATAATCCTTCTGGTGCCATCGGCGTCTACTACGACTTCTGTGGTTGTTTCATCAGGTTCTACCATAACCGTCTCGAATGATTGAGGAAGGCTATGGGTAATGTTCAGTTGCGAATCTTTTCTAAAGTTGTCATCTCTGTAATTAGCATCAACGAGCAATGATTTCTCGTCTAGTCTTTGTTCTCTAATCACAGGTCGACTGGCAATTTCAATGGTTTCATGGCCGTCGGAAATCGTCTGTCTGACTTGGATGTTTTCAAGAATTTCTTTAGATTCAGAGTGTGGCTCACTTGTTTGCACTGCCATTTCCATGGGCGGAGCGCATGTGATGGCCACATCGTGGGTGACAATTGCCTCTGGTTGGCATATCACAGATTTGTCAGACACGGATGGTGGCTCTGACATAAGACTCTTGCCTGTTTGAGTTTCAATTGCCACGGTTTCTTTCACAACCTGCTTTTGGACTGGCTCGTGACTAGGTTTACTTTCTTGTACAGTAACTTTCACACTTTCTTCAACAGAGGGTTGTTTTGATGGCGCTTTCACTAACGGTTCCTTTTCGCTTGGTCTTGGCGAAACGACTTCTTCAGGCATCGACGTTGAGTCGATCGTCCTGTCAGTCTGCGAGATGTCTTCTTCGACCACTTCTGGTACCATTCTCATGTGCAGCAGCACTTGCCTTAACCTCTCTATCTCTATAATGACTAGATGCTTCGTTTCCTCTAACGCTTTCTGCGTCGCATTCAACCTCACCCTCAAAGACTGACTAGATTCATCTTGACTTATCACAGTTATTGACTTCAGTATAATCTCATACTCTTCATATTCCCTTATGTAGCGCTCATACACTTCAATATATCTAACAATATCCTCCTCTGTGAGAACTTCCGTCTGTACGGTAGATTCCTTGAGACCGTTGTTGATGGTCTCGAGCCACTTGTCCAGTTTTGCGATCTTTTCCTTTTGTTCTTCAACTTCTTTCGCTTGACGAGCCATCTCCACTTTGGCGTCCTGGAAATTTTAATTAAAACTTTTAACATGTGGTTTATTAAATTATAAATAGCATATCAATCATAGCATTTTCCAACACCAGTTCAAATAAAATCAAATAATTTATTATTTATTAAAACATTGGTAAGTACAAAATAATTAATACAGTTCTTAAGCTTAGACAATAGTACTCCATGATATGCCATAAGGCGTATAATATCACATGCGAGAAAGGACTACTGGATAAGAAACACTTACAATTTCAAAAATAAATGAAAAATAATATTGTTAAATGTCGTAAGCAAAATCATTTTCTTGTATGTCATAAAAAAATAAAATGTAATAGTCAAATAATATTATTATCATTTAGTCATTGATGTCATTAGATACTTTAGTGATTAAAATAAAAAAAAATAATGGATTAAAACCTCAACCAGAAAATGGAATATAAAATATGTTTACAAAAATGTGTTAATATAATAACCATGTAACAAACCAGTTAGTACCACCCACAAAATAAATTTGAGAGAGTTACCTTTCTTACCTGGATGATGTTAATGCCGTCCCGCGCTTGAGCCAGTAGCTTCGCGATTCTGGCCTTCATGATCACCAGCTCTTTCATCAGGGTCTGCACCTCCTGCTCCTGCCGATACTCCATGATCTTCGTCTCCAAGATCTCGGCCGCTTCCTCACACTTGACTAGAATGGTGATGCCCTCCTGAAATATTCAGAATTAATGGATAAGTCGTAGGTATGGCTATGTGAAATTCGTCTACGGAATTAAAATATAGTTTTTTCTTTCTGCCTCGTTGGTCTAATGGTTGCAAAGCGCGACTGCTAACCGTGAGGTCTTGGGTTCGAGTCCCAGTTCGGGCAAAGTGGAATTTCTCAGTAGCAGCTTCGGAGTTTAGGTTTGTGCCCGGTTGATCGCAATCACATGGGACTTAAACATAACTGGCGAAATGTGGGTGTACTACACCTCTGCCTAACCCTTCGGGGATTACACGCGTGATGTTACGTTATGTTATGTTTTTTCTAAGTCGAACAGACTCATATCAGTAGGGATAGAAAAGTTGTAGTCTGTTGAAGTTAAGTTTACAGTAGTAATATAATATCTAAGCGACAGTTTAACGAAGGAACAAATCAAGAAGGTTCAATTATCCTGTCGTTATGGCTCAGCGGTTAAGACGTCCACCACTCATGCGCAAGGTGATACCAATGTGACTTTTTCTATTTCATATATACTTTCTAAAGTTATCTTGGACATTACTGACATCGGTTAAGAAAAACATCGTGAGGAAATCTGGACTAAAATTAACATAAGTTTCAAATGAAAAATCCGCCTTGAGCAAGCGTGACGATTAATGCTCGTGCCTATTGGCGAAGGAAAACATCGTAAGGAAATCTGGACTACAATTAAAATCGCCAATCCGCCTTGAGCAAGCGTGGTGATTAATGCTCGTGCTTTCTATATGGGAAGAGGCATTTTGCCCTGCAGTGGGACAAGAATAGGCCAGCATTATATTAAACAGATCTACACGATCTTAAATAACTAATCTTAAAAGTCAAACAAACACTAAAAAATATAACATACGACGACTCCTAACTCCGTTTGTTTAGGGCAGTAACGTGACCTGCAGAATAACAACGATGTTTTTAAACCGTTAACGTTTTAAACAATTTATTGCTAGGTTTAACTGTACCTACATAAACATTGTGAAGAAATCTTATGAGCAGTAAAAATCTAAATGTATTTAGTGCTTTGAGAGTGACGGCAGATGGCAACAGCTGTTGAGCGACAGAGGAATAAATAGGTACAGTCAACAAAATAAATAAATAAATATCTTGGGACAACTCACACACGGCTATCTGAACCCAAGCTAAGCAGAGCTTGTGTTATGGTAACCAGAAAACTGATATACATACTTATATAATTTATAAATGGACACAGAACTAACAATCATGCTCATCACACAAAGTTTGTCCTGGGTGGGAATCGAACCCACGACCTCCGGCTAAGCAGTCAGGGCCACTAACCACTAGACCAACAGGCCCGTCAACTAGGTAGATAGGTGTCCAGAGTCGTCAGATATAGAAGAAGTATTCTTTAAAAAAAGACAGATGTCTTCGATTGAAACCTACTTAATGAACTGTTTATTTACCTACTTTTTAAATTAAATTACATTTGTTAAAGTCCATGGCTTTCTAAGAAAACTTCAAGCATGTCTGACGACCCCATATATATATCTTTTGTAGACTGTACCTCTTCTTAGAACGAGACTACTTCACATTACACAATGAGAGGAACAGAGTTCATATCATAATAAGTTTTAAACATCTATGCTTAATAATATTATACATACGAAAGTAACTGTCTGTCTGTTACGCTTTCATGAGTAAACCACCGATTCTGATGAAATAGGGTACAGTGTAAGTTTGAACTGTAATGAAAGACATCGGCTACTTTTTATCTCGCCACTTTATCTGTGCCCGCAATAATCAATATTTATGCGGCTGAAGTTACAGACTTCTTGCGACTACTATTTCTCATGAATCTCTGGCTATCATGTACAAAAAGATTTTTACCAATCAGACTGCTAATTCCAGAGATTAGCGCGTTTAAACAAACACAAAAAAACCTCTTTAGATTTATTATATCTATATATAATAAAACTAAAGAGTTGTTTGTCCGGGGTGGACTACTAAACTACTTAACCGATTTTAATTACCGTATCCAACTTGAAAGATAGGCTAATTTTTATCTTAATCATTGAGCTTAATATTTTTTGATTGCGAACCTGAGCCAAAGCAACGCGTGGTCCAGTCAGCTAATAAAAATATAGATTTATTATTTATTTATTTACTTCAACACTGAAAAACACAAACTACCTTTTTATAAAATGATTTTTGCAACAAGACACCATATGCACACCTTATGTACAAAAGCACTGTCGCACTATTACCTCACTAAAATGCATACACTAATTGATAGAGATAAACCAAAAATAAACATGGCGTCACAATTTCTTAGAAAAAATCTAATTATAACTGTGATGTGAGTTGGAAAACATGCTATTGCTCATATGAATTATGTCATAGGCTAATAAAAATTAAATACACAATGTATGTATAATTTGTACATCCCTACGGGGTCGGCAGAGTCATCAATGTTACAATGTATGCAACTGTAGCCTTATAAAATCACATAGCAATACTCCATTAGTTTTATTTATTGCTATGTGAATATTTATAGGAGATTTTATTGATTTATTCGATGACCATATCGTGAAAAAGTAAGTGTCTTGCCACGGCTGCGAAAAAGAGAGGGAATAAAGACCTGACTGGATGACAAATATCCGGAAGGACATGCAAAAGCTTGGCTTTACAGATGACAGTGCCAGAGAAGCGAATGTAACTGTAATAGGCGAGGACAAAGATAAAGAAGAATACTCATATTATAAAGCTGAAGAGTTTGTTTGTTTGATCATGCTACTATTAAGAACAGAAGGTACGTTTACAAAAAATCTTTGCGATACAGTGCGTATTGAAGAAGATAGAATAGTACAGGGTCTACGACCTAGGGGGGCAGAGCAGTAATCAAAGACGATAATAAATGTTGGTAAATAAAAAACCACGGGGTATCCATAACAAAAATACTGTACCAATCGACATTTGGGCGACGCAAATACAAAACATGGACGAGCCAAATAAATAACAAATTAAACAAATACGTTATCGAACACCTCATTTATGAGGAAAAACAATATTACCTATATATAACTTACAGGTACATCATTCAGTAAAGTTATCTCATCAGGACAAACGAAGGTCGTAAAGTATGCCGTCATAGTTTTATGAGAAATGCAAATTACAAGAAATAGGTACACGTGAAAATGATTCATCGATTATTAACGTGTCTTCTGAACTATGTTCTATTTGTAGTATGGGACTCGTAAATTTTATGCGACGACGTTTATAGAGCGTAGTAGTTTAATGATCCAGTTAAAATTATCTTTTAACTAGTATTTTAGATGTGTATACTTTGTTGGGTGAGGCCATTAACACACGGCACCACGCATCGCCGCGGTAGGCGGCGAAGCGGCGGTGTACGTGTGAAAGGCAACGATAGATTTTGTAGAAGCCAATGCGACATGTGATCCGCTTCACCGCCTACCGCGGCGGTGCTCGGTGCCGTGAGTTAATCGCCTTAGAGCAAGAGGCTTATAAGCGAACGTATAGTAACTAAAGAAGATGCGAATGCCTCGTTGGTCTAGTGGTCGCAAGCGCGACTGCTGTGCATGAGGTCTTGGGTTCGATTCCCAGGTCGGGCAAAGTGTAATAGGGTTTTTCCATTAGGATTTTCTCAGTAACAGCCTCGGAGTCTGGATTTGTGCCCGGTTGATGGCAATAGGCTCGCCCCCTATTACATGGGACTAAAAACATGACTGGTAAAATGTGGGTGTACTAATAGGTACACCTCTGCCTAACCCTTCGGGAATTACAGGCATGATGTTATGTGAAGTTACGAATATAGAATGTGCATTGAATTATTAATAACTAGAGACTCGCCTGGCTTTGCACGAATGTTAAATAGATACGTAAACCTTCCTCTTGAAATGATGGAAAGTGCATTAAAATTCGTTGCGGAGTTTAAAAGATCTAAACGTAGGTACAGACAGAGTACAGTGTAAAGACACCACAGTGTATACCACCCTATTATTGTCCTAATACAGGGAAAATGCCTCTTCTCATACTCAATAATGATCAAGGCGGATTGGCAATTTCAGACATTGAATTATTATTGTTTAAATTATTAGGAAACGATGAAGGAAAACGTTGTGAGGAAATCTATAACCAAATACTCGACAAGTTGGTGACAACTGGTTTTAAAATAAACTGTAATAGTTTATATAAAATAAGTAATTTTTGTCAGTCGACTTTACTTAATTAAATAAATAATAATTATCATAAAAAGATAAATTAATTCAATAATTTTAATATGAGTGTGAAGACTATAAGTATTACAATATGTACCAATTGCTACAAATAATTTCCCAACAATGGGAACGTCATAGGCTAATAACGTTGGGCACTTAAAATGATTTAAGTATCCAATGCCATGTGCCTCTTCATCCCACAATAATAATGAGCAACAATAGATTACAATCTGATGTCATAAACACTGTGGCGAACTCAAATTCTAAACATTGTTTTCAGAAATGATCGCTACCATGCCGTCATGGATAAAATCAAATCGGATGATGATACGGCGTCTTGGAATCGCTTCAAAGCAATGTATCACTTGAATATATTGTGTGACAGTGACCGATACTAATACTCATGATCTAAATCACCCTAATAGAATGACCTTTTGACCGCCAGAGTCATGTATAGATGACAAACCAAAAAGTGTCCCACGCCACAGTCACGACTACATGACAGCCCTAATACGAATGTTTACAATTTTTTATCTACACTAATATTATAAAGAGAAAAAAATTGTATTTTTGTTTGTTTGTAATGGATAAACTCAAAAACTACTGGACCGATTTAAAAATTATGTCACCATTTGAAAGCTACATTATCTGCGAGTAACGTAGGCAATATTTTATTTTTGCGCGGACTAAGACGCGGGCAAAAGCTAGTACATAAATAAAGCTCATGAAACAACATTGTAATTTTTTTTCTTTTTTGTTAATAAAATTATGTTCCTTAACGAACGTATATTAGTTAAACATAATTTCTATAAATTCATAAGATGACAAAAATGAATACCCATTAAAAATTTTGGATTTGTAGCTTCGCGCCGAGAGCACGTTTTTGTTTTTTTGACAGAATACCGAAAACACGGAAAAACAATGTTTATTAGACAAACATATTGGTTAAAGCTAACATTTGTCTATTTTATATTTGCTTCGCTTAAATACCAATGCCGTATAAATAACAAATGGTCTAAGAATTGTTGCGGAATTATATTAAACGAAAGACATGAGAACAAGTCACATGTAAAAACCTAATTGAAAAGAGTGTCCGTGCGTTTCTTGCTCGTTCTTCTCCATTGAGCCCTACGTTTTGGGAACTAGCGTCAACTTTCTTACTAAATGACCGGTTCCTTGACAATTCAAGAGTTCAGTTCAAATAAATGCTTGACTTTGAAATCTTTCTTCTTTCTTTATCGTGTGGGCAGTAAGGTCTTACGACCCTACACACCCTAGTGTCAGAGTTTCTAAACCGCCTCTCAAGGGCCTCTGACATGATTTGAGTGGAACTGTAAGTCCAGGTTTCCTCAAGATGTTTTCCTTCACCGATTACAGAAAAAAAAATGAAATGAAAAGCTATAAATAACAATACTAGCTTATACTTATCCCACTGCAGGGAAAATATCTCTTCTCATACAGAGAAGGCATGAGCATTGATCACCACGCTTGCTCAAGGCGGATTGGTGATTTCAGAGTTCTGTTAATTCGTATAATGATGTCAGTAATGTCTAAGATAAACTTAGAAAGTACGTAATGAATTAAAAAGCCACATTGGCACTTGCCCGGTTTCGAAACGACAAGGTCATGCATAAAAGCCAGGTCTTAACCATAAACATAACATAACATCACGCCTGTAATCCCCGAAGGGTTAGGCAGAGGTGTACCCATTAGTACACCCACTTTTCGCCAGTTATGTTTTTAGTCCCATGTAATAGGGGGCGAGCCTATTGCCATCAACCGGGCACAAATCCTGACTCCGAGGCTGCTACTGAGAAATTCCTGATGAAAAACTCAATAACACTTTGCCCGACCTGGGAATCGAACCCAAGACCTCATGCACAGCAGTCACGCTTGCGACCACTAGACCAACGAGGCAGTCAGGTCTTAACCACTGGGCCATTAAAACTATTACTAAGTACAATGTAAATTATATTATTATATAGTATCGTTTACTATGCTCTTACAACTCGCGTGGGATTGTAAACAAGGCACCTACTCAGACAAGTGTCAACGACGTTACTCAAGTATTTATTATAGTACAGTGTGCTAAGTGTGAGTTTTTACATTCGCGTTCGATTGTGATCGCGTTAGAATTTTTGTGGGACTATAGCGCCACCTGGTGATCACTAGGAGAAACCTGATTTCCTATACAAAATTCTGACGTGCTCACAATTGACGTGAGTCGAAAAAACTCACACTTTGATAAGTGTGAGTTAGAACAAATCATCTATTATAAATGCGAAAGTTTGGATGGATGTTTGTCAATCACGCAAGAACAGTAAAACGGAACTGGGTAAAATTTAGTACAGATATAGATTAAAGTCTGGAATAGTACATAGGCTACTTTTTATCCAAGAAAAAATGTGGACAATATATCAACTTTGACGCGGACGAAGTCAAGGGCAGAAGCTTGTATAATATACAAAAAGAATGACGACTCAGGTCAAAAGTCAAAACCTGGTCATTTTATTTTACATTTTAGACCTTCGGACACAGAGTATGATTCAGATGAATAGTCAAGTAAGTACCGGTCATCAAATCAAGCCTAGCAGAACACTATGAATAGTGGATCCGGGTTTTACAATAGATTGAATGTACCGAACCCGTTCTAGTTGATTGACTGACAATGGACAACCTAAAAGGGTCTGTTCAATACAGCAAATGAAATTGGGTTCAGTGGTTTTTGAAAAGAGACTTTGGTTATTGTAATGCGTAATGTAAAGAGTTAAATAGCTATGTTCCAGATAAATGACGATGAGAATGATGATGTTGGTCTAGTGACTGCCTCGTTGGTCTAGTGGTCGCAAGCGCAACTGCTGTGCATGAGGTCTTGGGTTCGATTCCCAGGTCGGGCAAAGTGTTATTGGGTTCCATCAGGAATTTCTCGGTTGATGGCAATAGGCTCGCCCTCGAAATGTGGGTGTTCTAATGGGTCCACCTCTGCCTAGCCCTTCGGGGATTACAGTCGTGATGTAATGTTGTTATGTTATGTCCAGATAAATCTAGATCAGGGGTCTCCAAACTTATTTTGTCTACTGCCCCCTTTGAGAATAAATTATTTTCTAGCGCCCCCATTTTTAAAACCACCTAGTAGATGAAATTACAAATCGCTCCCCAAGCCTCTTCACCTCGACGAAAGGGAAAGGGAAAGGCTGCTTTAGATTTATAGCTATTACTAAAATTCAAGGCTTCTTACTTAAAGAAGTAAGTAATAAACAAGCAGTAAGTTTTTTAAAAAGTTCTATTTAGTTATTTAAAAAATCTATTAAATATGACGAGTCCACACTGAGTATCCTTAAGTTATTTTTAAGTTCAGAAGTCACTTCAAATCAACAAGTTTAAAAACAAAAAAACACCTGTCAAATAATAACAAAATAAAACAAGAATACCTGTCAAAAATAAAACCACTATCACAATAAACACTTCACGAAAAAACAATCGATTAAATCGATTCCATCGTAAAATTATTTTCATTCGAATAAATTCGTATTCGTATCGACTGCACTGCGTTCGTACACTTACTAGCGCCCTGTGAGAAGCCAAACACTGACATTATTATTAACTCTGTGTCGTAACGCAGGTGACATCATTTTGTGAAACATCACAATATACGGACTCATTGTCAAGGCCCCACCATAGTTGGGATATGAACTCGAGTACTTTAACAAACATTAAAAAGTATGCAGTTATCAGTCACGTCTAAAACTTCGGCGTCATGATAAAGGACACAATGCTGTGTTTAATTAAAGTTAGGTTTACAATGATTTAGCTAATAACTAATTCATTTCCTTCTGATATTTTTAGGAGACCATAGTAAGTTAAGGGCTCCGATCAGTAGGCTTACTCTTGAACAAAATCGAGAATGAGATTGGAATCGACTGCATGTTTGACTACAGTAAATTACCAAATTTTAAAATATTAAATAACTCGTTATTTCTTTAAATAAATGTCTTCTTATATTTATTGGAATTGAACTGGATCGGATGTACATGTAATGTCGATTCCAATATCATTTCAATTCAATATCGATTTTGTTCAAGAGTAAGCCTACAGTTGTGTAGCTTGCCCTAAACCTGTATCAAAAATTTTTGGGGGCTCTCCTACCTAACTGAGGATTCTAGTTCAGGCCCCTGTAGGGGGGACGGCGTATTTTTGTTAAGGTGGTAGCTACGCTCGTGACTTCGAAATTACAAATTATATTGAGTGTACCAAATACTTAATATAAATGCGAAAGTAACTCTAGTCGTGTAAGATACGAACCTCAAAGAAAGGATATAGATGCTACGTTTTATTCCACGACTTCATCTGCGTCCGCAATAACCGACGTTTACGCGGACGAAATCGCCGGTAAAAGATAGTTATTTATAATAAATATAGTGAAGAGTAAACAGTGACACATTATAGGTACTAACAGCCGGTATTCATCTGTAACGAGAGTCACAGTAACCTACATCCTTCACTCACCACCCACGACTTGCATGAAATAAACAGCTGATGCTGCATCTATACTCTTAACGTCATGTAACCGAATTCTAGTTTTGTTTATAAGGCAGCAATCCGGGCAATTTTGAGAGAAGATTCATTTGAAGTCTGCTCCAAACCAATTTGTATTACGAGATAGCGAATCTAAATTTACCAGGCGTCTACGTCAGTGGGAATTTGGGTCTGTTATTTTTGATCAATGGTGTATATACAGTGAGGACTTACCCTGAGGCCCTCCTCCATGGCTTCCAGACTATCGTCAGGCAGGTCCGTTAGGCGCGTTTGTACGTCTCTTATTTCTTCTAGCAGTGTTTCTATATCGTTAGATAATTCATCCTGAGAACACACACTTTTATTAGCAAGTCACTCTTTTGTACAATAGAGACGTGGAATCAAAAGTTTCAGTTTAAGACAAATATTGTTGACTTTTAGTCAATAGCTATCATTTGCAAACAAACTTGTATGTAAATTGGTAGGCATCACAATTTGCCCATTCTAAAATGAGCTTTACATAACGTTACAGAGGACTTCAATCTCAACGTGCATCCTGTAGTATTTAAAAAATTAAAACAACATGCACTATCAGTTCACGTGTGGAAATAAATCAAGATTAAATACATCTCTGGACCAATAGTTCTGGATAACTGCCAAAACATAAATTATGGGTTCGCATACTAGAGGAAATGAATGTAGGCATTCATTACAAATAAAGCTAAAATTTATGCACGGAGGAATGAGCGCAGAAGCAAAATTAACTTTATTACATCAACATAACGTTGTTATTTTATTTGAGACGGATTTTTCTTATGTGAATTCAATTCCGTTCATTCCAAGTTTAGGCCCAGTAAATCCAAATCTATGTTTAATCGTAAGAGAAATTGCAAAGATTGGCAATTTGAAACTTTTGATTCCATATCATCTAAAACATATGGAAGGGTCAAACAGTCCACGTGATCATTCCGATGGACTAGCAGGTTAGGAGCACAAATACAACAACAACAAAAACAACAACAAAAAAAATCTCGATTTAGTTCATAACAATGTTGGCATGACATGCGAATTGAGAAGTCTGCAAACTGGGACTGTTATTCGACTATCGATATAACAAAAGCTGGTCAGTCTAGGTACCAAGTGCCCTGTACCGCGGACGCGTGATATTAAAGAATTTCAACATTCCAAAGAGCTTTTTTTGATACAAAACATTCATCAAGGCAAAAGATATCGAAGTGTCGTCGTTCAATTTTGAAAAATAGTAGTTATGGAGGATTTAATTTGGACTTAATAAGGTTGAAATTGAATAGCTTTTTGAATATCCAAAGTAAAAAGGACGGGCAGAAAAAATTACAAATTAAATTCCCCGTAAACTACAAATTGATGTTAGTTTTAATTGTCAATAGTTGCGTGGCGAAGCGTGTGCCATTCACACCGATAAGCGCTTAGAGCGGTTTCAGTACGGAACACTTGTAATGAGGATAATCCATTATCAATTCTAGTCAAATAATAATTTTAGAATGACTGGATGCTTTAAATACTTTGAACAAGACATTCAAAACAATACAGATAAAATAACTCAAGTACCATTCAATAAAACTTTGAAATGAGAGGTCTTGCAAAACAAAACTACTGAAATTCTAAATGTAGCAAAAAATATGACTGACCTTAGCAAAACTTTCAAATTAAGTTGCAGACAATGACAAAGTTCTTTGTAAATTACTAAGATTGCGGACTTTGGAGTCTTGTTTGTTCTGGGTTGCATTTTTCATCAACTTTCAATGCCCAAATACAGACTCTCTATAAAAACTTTTCTCATTAAAGCGGCAACAGTCTATCGTCTCGTAGTAGCCAAATTTTGACGGGGGTAAACACTGATAGCCATAAATCATAAAAATAAAACTATTGTCATTTGTAAATAAAACAATGCACGTTATTTTTAAGGTTTATTACAATAAAATATCAGATGACTGACAAAGACTAGAAAGTGTTCAAATCTGACTAGAGATGACTAGAGTATTATAATTCACACAATACAAAAATTTACGACTAATAAAATGCGTTACTATACTACTGTAATAATTTACAGTGCACGCCAAAATGTGGCACTACAAGACGAGCTGCGGCGTGGCTAAATACATCACAATACAGAGCTTCGTAATTTGTGAAATTAAGAATTTAGTAATTATATCATGCCAAACATAGAGTAGATATTTAAAAATCGTACAATACGACTGTGGGTCAGTCACCTTTGCTGTCCTCAGTGGTGTCTCCTCCGGCTCCTGTTTGGATGAGGATGGGGCTGGTGCTATGGGTAGGGTGGTTAGTATATCCTCCCTAGACACAGACTCGTCCAACACGTCATCAACAACAGGTGTTTCGACGCTCAAGTACGACGATTTGTCTTTCCAACTACACATGCCACCGGGTAGGTCCATGGACATGTAGTCGGGATCATAAGGTGAACCAGATGAGTCTTTTGGCTCTTCGCCTTCAGAAGAATGACCAGAGCTGCCACCCTGGTCTCTATCCTTATCATTTTGATCTTTAATTTCTATTTCCGTGGGGTCGTTAGTGGGTGTTTTAGTTTTACGAGCCAATGAGAGGAAGTATCGGCATTCAGCGTCGTGGTATAGGTGTTTGTCGGGCCAGAAGGAATTATCATTGATAATGTTTTCCTCGACGCTAATGCCTTCGTCAGTATGAGGTTCATCAGTAGGTGTAGTGATTTTTTCAACAGATTTACGTTCTATTAATAATAATTCCGCATCATCAACTTTGTGTTTGTCCGTCCAAAAGTTATTCGCTTTTAAGTTTGTGAGATTGTTAGTAATGGTATCAATGTTAGAAAGTGGGACATTAGATACAATATCGACTCTAACAGGTTCTTTTTCAACAATGCTTTCTTCTGCGACCTTTAAGACGTCTTCTTCTATTGGTTCTTTCGAAGCTTCTGGCGGGTTTGATTCATCTTGTATTTTTTCTGTTTCAATAAACGAGATTACTGATTTCTTCAGCGTATCACTTTTTGAAGGAATTTTCTCAGTTATTTCTGTTTTGAAAACGTTTTCGTCGGATTTCTCTGATTTTATGAATGTGGTAACTTGTACCGGTGATTTATCTTCAATTAATTCTTTTACATCGGTTTTTTCTGATACAGATGGGATGATGTTTTCTTTTTCATTGACTGGTTTATCAATGGCAGATGTTGGTTTTTCTGTTTTAGTAGCAGTTGTTATTTCCTTTACTTCAGTAATGGATGTTTCTTGTTTAGCCATCGTTTGCTTAATCATTTCATCCAGAACTTCTTTTGATACAACTTTAGGTTTTTCTGGCGAAGTGATAGTAGTTACTTCTTGTGTAACCGGTTTGATAATATCTCTGGGAGTAATATCTTCTTCTTGAGTGACCAAAAGATTTTCCGAGTGCTCCAAGGAATGAGTTTCAGTTATGGATAAGGGTTCGGTATCGTCTAGTAGTGAGTCAATCATGCTCATGCTAATATGTTTATCATCAAGTTCCTCGTCATGTTTAGAGGTCTTCTCTTCAAACGATGGTTCAGGTAATGTTTCTTCAATTGATTTTGGTTCAAAACCATCCGGTTCCGGACTAGCCAGCGATGGAGTCATATTGTCGAGTAGCTCATCATACTGGTATTCAATAGATGTTTGGGTATCAGTCAGTTCTTTTGGCGAACCATCACTGAGTGAAGAATCGTTTTCTGGTAGTAACATTTCTTCAATTTCTCGTTGTAAGTCAGCCATTTTACTCTCAAGCGACTGATCTTCAGCAATTGTGTCCTCGAGTTCTTGTATTTGGGTTTCTACAGATGATATTTCTTCAGTGATGAACTGGGTGGTAGATTGGATAGGCTCAACACCTTTAGATATTTCATCGGATTTTGTAAATGGTTTTTCAGCTGGTACACTATCTTTTATTTCTATATTAAATGTTTCCGAAGGTGTGTGTTGAATTTCAACAGATATTATTTCCGATAAATTACCAGGATCCGTTTTCCAGAACTGAGCTTCTGAGAAAACTCTATCTTTTATAGGTGTATGAATGGATTCTGGTGTTGAAACAGGAGTATCAAGCTTCTTTTGTTGCGATTTTGTTAACGCTTTAGGTATTGTTACAATTTCTTGCTCAGAGGAAGTAACTTCTACCGGAGACAAAGGTTCACTAGCCTCAGAAACTTCTACGGGTTTCTTATCTTTCTTCTTCTTTTTATTTTTCTTCTTAGGTTCCTGCTGAACTGGTAGGGAAGTTACTTTAACTTCATCTACCACTTCATCTTTCTCTTCAATCTTTGATGGTTCTGGAATTTCAATTTCTTTGGGCGTGTCAATCTTTTTCTCTTCAGGTTTAATTACCTTATCCTTCGACTTAGAAGAGCGTTTCTTTTTATCTTTCTTTGGTGGTTGCTTGTCTTCATCGGATGTACTTGGAGCTACTACAGTAGTTTTATTAATTACCTTTTCCTTTGATTTAGACCTGCGGCTCTTTCTGCTTGGTTTCTTTGTTGGTTTTTCATCGTCTGAAGGGCTTTGCGTAGATTCAGCATCGTCTGGTTTGAGAGTGGTAGTCAATGGTTCAAATCTATTTTCGGACTTCTCACGAGTTTCACGTTTCTGTGACACGCTTGATTGTGAACGTGCTTCCCTAGATTTTGATCTAGACCGTCTACTTCTATCTACAGTGATGAATCCTTCAGCATCGACCTCGACATCGGGTTTGTGATGATCGGTATCTGATTCATCAACAAGGATCATTGGAGCTTTAGTATAAACATGGACTGGTGTTGTAAGTGTTTCTTCTTCTTTCTGTACTCTTTCAGGAGATGATCGTTTAGCTACTATCTTAGCCCAAGATCCAATGCCCTGATCACTTTCTGGAACAGATTGAGTGGTCTCTACAATTTCTTGAATTTCATGTACAGGTGGTCCCACGGTGACTCTTTCTACTTTCTCAATCTCTTGTAGTTTTTCTGTTCTTGGTTTCTTTTGTTTAGGTATTTCTCTTTCTTTTGGCTTCTCCGTAACTAGCTGTATAAATTCTTGTTGTTCTTGAATCAGACCTTCAGCTAAAACATCAGCGTATGATTTGCCTTCTTCAGCAGCTTTGGCCCATACATTAACTGGTTCTGGTAAAACTGAACTTATTTCGGGCACAGAAGGTTCAGATTGCGGTAATGGAGTGACTTCAGCTGGTTTGGCCACTAAAGCGTCTTTCTTATCATCTCTCTCCTTCTTCTTCTTCTTTTTACTTTTTTTAGTTTTGGTTTCAACATGTTCTTCATGTATTTCTTCCGTAGGAACTTCAGTTTCCAGTACTTTTTCAACGGGTGTTGTCTGTGATACGAGTTCTCTTTCCTTTTTAGTTTGCAATACTGTTGAATACGAAATTTGCGATACTGTTGGTGTTTCTTCTGTCAAGACTTTAATAGTCTCTTCTTCCATAGTAATAGGTGCAGGTGCATCTTCGACTACATCAGATCTACTCTCAGACACAGTAGTAACAGTCTGATACATGTAAGAAGGTGTAAACTCTGGTGCATCAGCCGATAATTTTGAATACAATACAGTGTTCGAATAAGAGGGTTTGAATTCAGGGATGGAGTCAATTTCGGGAAGGAGGTCATGCAAGCTATGTATAGGAGATTTCTCTACACGGCTAACAGTTTCAGTTTTTGTTAGTTGTGTTTCCCTAATATCATCTGAAACTATATTTTCCGGTTTAACGTCCGTAGGTTTATGCGTATTAATATCAGGTTGTTTAATAATTTCGGGTTCAGGTAGATTTATAACCGATTCTAAAACATCAGTATGTGTTTCCGCCGAGATAGTGTCAGGCTTAGCATCGAGCTCTAGTTCAGTTGTAAGACCTAAATCTACGTATTCACTTGGATGAGGGATAGTAAAATCTTCAGTTGTTTCAACAATTTCAATGTCTTCTAAGGGAGACGGAGACCCTTGAGCCACCATAACTTCTTCAACAATCTCTTTTTCAGGACTTGCTGATTGAACGGTGCGAGCTTCAGTTTGCAACAAAAGTTCTTGTTTCTTGTATTTGATTGAATTTTCAATGTCCTTAATATCACCGAATACCACAGGCACAAGACTTTCATTCAGATCGTCAATAACGAAAGTTTCGTAAGCTGGTTTGGTCCTTCTAACAACTTTAGTAGTAACAGCAGGTGTTTCCGGTTCCTGAAGAGCTTCTTCGATGAGGTCTTGAACAACAGCATGATCGTCGCTTGTTTTAGGAGTTATAGAACGCGGATGTTCTGTAGTCATTTCACTTTGAGTAGGAGTCATTTCAGTAATTCTTTCTGAAATTTGCGTCGAAACTTCAATAACGTTTGAATCAGCATCAGAAACGTACGATTTAATTTCTTTAGGTTCCTTAACGTTAACATCGCTTACAATATCTGTAACTTCGCTGTGATGTATGATTTCAAATGTGTCGTCTTCAATTGAACCTTCATCTTGAGTAGTCTGAAGTTCGACTTCAGTAACGGTTTCCGTTTGGGGTTTATCAATTTTATCGGAACTTTCCGGAACCTCTTCTTGGATACGCGTCATATCTAGACTTTCAAATACTGGAACTTTTAATTCCAGTGTAGGTGTCGCAACATCAGTACTGCCGTAAACCACCAATATAGGTGTATTACTGAGATCATCAACTTCAAATGACTGTTCAATCTTTTCTAATTGAGCCTTTTGAAGTGGAGAAGGTTGCTCTACACGTGTTTGTATATCTTGTATAGGTTCAGTAACAATACTTTCATTAGTAATGAAGTCAATAGTATGCTCCGTGTCGGTTTTAGTTGATGTAGTTTCTTGACTACTAACAATTTGAAGTAATGTTTCTTCTACGTTTTTGATCCTTATTTCTTCAACTGGCGATTTAGGTTTTTCTTTAGGAACATCAGCTACCTCTTTTGATTTCGTAGATGCTAGAATCCGTTCAGCATCTTGAATTTCATGGTAACTATGACGCAATGGTTCAAACACAGCTTCCACGACTGGTGACTTTTGTTCTTCTTTGACGTCTTCCTTGACATCAGTTACTTTTTCTACAACTGACTCAACAGTGCCAATTGATACCGTTTCTGTTGGTAGAGTAGTATCAACCACTTCAGAGACTGCATGATCTATGACAGAAACTCGCGAAGAGGCAAGTAAACTTTCAGCGTCATTTATTTCGTGATAACTGAATCTTGGTACTTCATACACCGATTGCCTCATCGGTTCAGGGTCTGGAATCACTTGTGGAACAATTTCAATAACTGGACTTTCTATTGTATCGTTACTAACTGGAGTATCATTGTGACTAACGTGATTATCAATTTTTTGCATTGTTTCTGTGGCCGGTTCAGTTGTAACATTATCACCTGTAATACTTTGTGATTCTTTCGTTTCTATTTTAGTAACGGGTTCTCGCTTTTCTTCTACTACTTCTTTCACTGGAGAAGGTTCTTTGCTTGCTTCCCTCGATTTTGTTATAATTGTAGCTAACCTACACTCAGCATCAATAATCTCGTGATAACTGACTCGCGGCGTTTCATAAATCTTAGATTCAGGTTCCTTAGTCATTTCAGATAAAACTTTCTCTTCAGTAAAAGTTTTTGGGAATTCTTCAATTACCGTAACTTCGGTTGTGTCAATCTTGGCAGCTAAACGTTTTTCAGCATCAGATATTTCTTGATAGCTTACAGTTGTTACTTGGTTTGCGAGTTCAGGTAGTTGTGGTATTTCGGCAACCGGAACGGCAATTTCAATTGTTTCTGCTTCTTTGGAAATCGTAGATATCGGTATTGTATCCTCAACTACTAGTTGCTTGTCTTTAGCAACTATTTCAATGTCAGGTTCAACTATATCAGATCGTTTACTCTTTGACTGAGCAAGACGTCTCTCGGCGTCAATGATCTCGTGATAGCTATGACGTGGCGTCTCTTCATGTGACAATGGTCGTTTATCGTCGCCGGAGGGTTTACTATCTATGATAGATACAGGCTCTTTTTCAGTAACCGTGTGTGCTATTGGTTCATTAACTGGTTTTGAAATTATACTTTCGGTGGTAATAAAATCAACAGTCTGCTCAGTGACAGTTTTGAAGGTTGTTGTTGTCGTTCTACCGAGTGCTTCAAGAAGACTATCTTGAGCAGAAATTGGTTTGACTATTTCAACCGCTTGTGTAACTTCAATTTCATCGGTATGTGTAACCTCTTCTGGTTCTGACTTTTGAACTTGACTTTCTGCAATAACTTGTAGTGTTTCAGACTCAACGTTAGCCATGTTTGGTTCTTCTCTAGGGTTTGTTTGTAATGCAAAGATTATTTCAGCATCTTTGATTTCATGATAGCTTGTTCTAGGTACTTCTTCTTTTACAGGAGACACTCTATTATTCTGTTCAACCACTTGCTCTTTATAAGTTGACGGGTGAGTTTTACTTTCAACTGAAACATCACGAACCTCACTTATACTTTCAGTTTTCGAGACAGTTTCCGAGACACGCAGAGGAGAAACTGTTTCAATATTTTCAATTGTTGGTATTTCAGCCATTTCATTGGAAAGCTGGGGCAGATAAACTATTTCAGCGTTTTCAATTTCATGGCCACTTATTCTAAGTTCTTCGTCATCTACTATAAAAACAAGTGAAGGTTCGGATGCATCAGGAGATTTCTCAATACTTGCTGGTGGAATTAATAATATTTGGTTTTGAGGCAAGACAATATTTGTCGAAGGACTTTGTTTAGAAGCATCGACTTCGTCAACAGGTTTAAGTACAGAGCTCTCTGATGCAATAAAATCAATAGTTTGTTGACTATCAGTTGTTGTAAGTGTCTCCGGGCCAAAAGTTTTAAACATGGCTTCTAAAACTTTGTCCCCTGATGTCAGAGTCGTTGGTATAGTTTCAAATACTACTCTTTCAGCTTCAGTTACTGATGTAGTTGTCACGACTTCATCATCCTTTACTTCTTTATAACCAACAATTGGAGCTTCATCTTTTACTGGTGAAACTTCCTTAGGCTCCTCTTTAGATATAGTTTCAATAGATTGTATTGTTTGCGCAGGCATTGTTTCCTCTTGTCCAATGATGAGGTCACTTCCTTGTACAGTCTGGGAGTCCCGTTGACTAGACATTAATTGAGAATAATCATAACCTAATTGATAGGTATCCAAATTCTCTGAGTATGACTTGACGTCGTTAACTAACTCTTGGTATGGAATATTTGAATATTTCTCCTTGTTTCTCTTTTCAGCTGGTCCTCTGTTGCGATCTTGTACTGACCCAAAAATAGCTTCTTCCAGTATATCAGAGAAATCCTCTTCAGTTAGTGCTTTTTCAGATTTATTTGAAACATCTTCAAGCTCCATTGATTTCGGGAAAGGTGTCTCTTCCTGAATCGGGCTAGTTATTTTGGATTCCAAAGAATATTCTGGTGCTGAAGCCTCAATTTCTTTTTCACTAACTTCCTGCTCAATGGATTTTTCGACAGTTTTTGTTGTTGTGACTTCAGTAGTAACATTCGTTACGACTTGTGACGTTCTCACTTCAGAAATTCCTGATGTTACACTTGTAACATTACTGTCTTTGACGATATCTGATCTTTCAACTGACGCTTGGTCAGATTCATAAACAGCTTTACTATCTTTAATTTCAGCATCGCCAATTTTCGGAGCATTTGTTTCAGAACCGGATATTTTTTCTTGTCCAATGAACTTTTCCGTTAAAACCTTACTGTCTAAAACATTATCGCTTACATTAATGGAAGACTTTTCATCAGTGATTTTGTTATTTATCGTTTCTTCACTTAAAACTACGTTTTCTTCAATAGACGCAGGTTCTTCTAGTGAGTTACTCTTACTGCTAAAAACTTTAACAGTTCTGATCGGCGGCAGTTTCTTCTCTTCGTGTGTTATTAGATATATGGTACGGGTTTCAATATCTTGAGTGATAGGTTCATAATGAGTTATCTCTTCAACGATATTGTACGATCCTTCTTTCAACACATCGGGTGAGAAGAACTTGTCATTATTATTCTGCTCGTTCGCAGGACTTGTGACAGGTGTCACTTGTTTTTGTTCACCGGCAATATTTTCACCACCGACATTTTCAGAAATATTTTTAGTCAATTTATCAGGAAGAACGGCTCCTTCTATTGAAGATTCAATACTTTTACTAACAGTACGTTCTTTTTCAAGTAATGTATTAGTGGTTTCTTTCAGTATGGTTACTTGGTTAGCCACATATGCAGTTTCAGTAATGGTTAAGTCTGATTCTGGTTTACTGATTGGCTCAAAAGTAGTTTCAGTTACACCTTCTTCTTCTTCTAGCATAGCGTTCCAGTCAATATGTTCAATAGGTTGAACATTTTCAACGTCTTCTTCAGGTGATGTGTCGTAGTCAACTTTCTTTGAGATTGATTTTATGTGTATTTCATGCTCAACTACTTTAGGCTCAGTTACTGACTTCGGTTGATCTGGTTTGCCTTTAGGTTTAATTGTCTTTTCTTTGGGTTTTTTCTTATGACCCTCAGTACGTTCAATTTCCTTTAGCGCTTTCTCAATATCATCATCTTCAATCTTTTGTTTTTTAGATTTCCTCTTTTTATGTGATTTGACTTCTTCGAAAGCAGGTTCTTCGAGTTTTATTTCTTCCATAGGTGGTTCAAGTTCAGGAGCAGGCAACTCAGTTTCTACTGGTACTTCCTTTACAACAATTTCTGATTTAGGTTTAGATTTTGACTTCTTTTTGGATCGTTTTGTGTCTTCATGAGGCTGTGATTCCTCAGTATGTTTAGAACTACTGTCGATAACTTCAGTAGGCTCCTTAATTTCTTTTTGTTCGACCACCATCTTTTCAGTTGTATCATCTTTGACTTCAGCATGTTTACCTTTTTTAGATTTCTTTTTCTTTGTAGGTTTTGGCTCTTCAATTTGTTCCACTAAGTTTGGTACTTCTACTACAACAGGCTCTATAGGTGTAGTCTTAACGTCTTCTTCGAATATTTCAACAGTTTCCGTCGCTTCAAAGACTACTGGTTCTGGGGTCTTTTCATGTTTCTTTTGTTTCTTTTTCTTTTTATTTTTAGATGAATCTTCACTTGTTTTAATCTCATCTGGCTTCGGCTCTGAGATAACTTTTCCTATTTGTATCTGTTCTGGTTGCACAGACTCTGGCTGTGATTCTTCTAATTGTGTCAGTTCCAGCGTTAAGGATTGATCCTGCACAGTATTTTGTTGGTAGAGTTCTGGTTGTACTAATGGTTCCTGCTGAACCTCTTCTATCGCAACATTTTCCAATAGCACAGCTTCGGTTTGTTCCGATTGTACGAGCTGCATAATTTCCGGTTGTTTTTGTTCTGGTAGAATCTGTTTAGATGGCAATTCTATTTGTTCTTGCTGTGGTTCCTCCACCTTAGATTGTTCACATTTTAGTATTTGCGGTTGTTCTTGTACCGGTTGTTCGGGTTCCACTTGAATATCTTCTAATTGTACTTTTTCTGGTTGTTTTTGTTCCAACTCTTTGGAAATAAATGCTGACAAAATATCCACTTCTGGTAAATTTTTACCCTTCAGTGATTTCTTTTTGTGTTTAGAAGTTTTTTTGCTACTTTGTTCTACTTGTTTAGGAGCGAAATCCTGGACTGATAATAATTCAACCTCTTTATCTTTTGAGGCGCGTTCGATTTCTAGTTTTTCTTGAGCGCCGATTGTTTCAGTTACTAATGTAACGTTGTCAGTGACTGCAATTGCTTCTATTTTTTCCGGAGACTGCTCCCGTTCCTGTTTTGTTTCAATAACAGGTTGTGATGTAACAAATTCTATCACCGTCTCATCAAGCGGTGGTTTATTTTCTTTATCAACACTTACTGTACGTGTTGTTGTTGCAGATGTTGTTTTAGATACAGATTCTAACACATTTGTTGTGTATTCAATGTGATGAGTGACATTGGAAGTTATTGTTGAAATAACTTCAGAAGTTTCTTTTTGAACTTCGTTTGGATTTTTATAAATTATTTCTTCAGCCTGATTATCGATCAAAGGCAGTTGTTTTTCTTCTGGTTGAATAACATATTCTACTACTTGTGAAACGATTTCAGGGGTAAGTACTGATTTTGTATCCACGGGTGCTTCTGTACTCTTGCTAGAGTCAACGGCACAGATGACATCAGTTATACTACCGACAGAGCTGCGATCAGATTTCTCTGATTTATCCAAAGAAGATTGCTTCTGACTCTTCTTTTTCTTAGGTTTAGTTTCCTTTGTTACCATTTCAACTGGAGCGGTAGACTCGACAGTAATAAACTCGGTATTAATATCAGTTGTTTTTAAAGGTAATTCTTTGTGACCTTTCTTTTTCTTAGGCTTAATTTGTGCGTCTGTTTCTTTAATATGTTGTTTTTTTAATTCAATTGCTTCTGGTTCTTTTGGAGTTTCAACTGTTATGACCTCAGTGATGCTGTCTTTACTCTTATCACGAGGTTCTTTTGTCTTTTTCTTTTTGTTTTTTTCTAACTCTTCAATTTCTTTAAGAGCTTTTTGTATTTCATCTTCGGGTGATTTTGGTTTTTTAGACTTTTGCTTCTTCTTAGGCTTCTTTTGCTCAATTTCTTCGACAGTTTCAGACTGTGAATCTTCTGCAACAATCTCAGTAACAGTCTCAACGACTGTTGCACTGTGTTGTAGCTTTTTAGTGACTTCTTTGTAACCAGTTTCTACTGTTGGTTCCATGGACACAGCTTTAATCAGTGCATCCCTTATAGGCGTTAGTTCAACCTCTACAGGTTGCTCAGGTTCATCGAAGTCTTGAACTTCCATGACCTTTTTCATCGTCTTTTTCTTTTTCATAGCTTGAACGTCATGGGCCTTCGTAGGCCGTTTTTCGGTCCCACGCCTCTGTCTTGGCATTTCCCTTGACCTACTTCTAGGAGGCGGTCGTTCAGGCCTTCCAGGTCTTTCCAGTCTACCCGGTTTTTCGGGTCTTTCGAGTCTATCGGGTTTGAACCTCGGCGGTTCAATCTTCTCAACTTTCGATTCATATTGCTGAATCGGTGGAGATCTCTCAACGCATTCTACTACGATCTCCTTAACCAGCTCTACGTGTGCCACTTGTGGTTTCGGTAAGGATGTAACGCTATGAGTACGTGGCTGCTTGCGAAGCCCGAGAGCTAGTATTTCCGCATAAGATAATTCGTGCGAGCGTTGTTTTGATGACGGGCTGATAGCCCTTTCTGACTCTTCGGGCTGTAATTCCCCCACCGGTTGATCCGGTAATTTTATCACAGGCTCGGGTGATTCTCGATACACGGGTGCCGGTACATCAATAGGCATTTCCCGGTACTCTACTGGGGGTTCCGCATAATATTCAGGGACCGGTTCCGGTTCCACACGCGGTACAAAGTCATCATAGTAAACGATCACGTCACCGCCATAAGGCTCACTGACACTGATAGACTCGCTAACACGAGTGTCACTGCGCGACACTGCTTCATCATCGACTCTCTCACTGAGCACACACGGTTCCACGGGCACTTCCATATCGTCGGGCTGGGCGGGTTCGTCGGGCGCACGGGAGCCGCGGGAGCTAGAGCGGGAGCCGGAGCCCTTGACTATCTCGGCGTAGGTGATGCCGCCCGGGGCCCAGCAGGGCGAGCGAGCCCGCGCGGCGGGGCCCGGGGCGGCGAGCGGAGCCAGGTGCGCTCGCTCTCGGCGGGCGGGCGAGCGCGCGCGCCGGTTGGAGCGCGCGTGCGCCGCGCTCGAGGCGAGCATGCTCAGAGTGGCGGCGTGCTCGTCGGTCGCCGGCATCACGAAGTACGGGTCCAGCGCGTAGATCGCTCCGGTCAGCTCTTCGATTCGCCGGGCGACCTCCTGATACGCAAGTACGGACAAACACATGATTTACAAGGGTGTCTCTCAGACGAGCGGACGAACGTGATGAGAGGTTGAGCGAAAGGAAACGACGGTGGCTGCGATGCGTCTCGTATATTTAACGTTTCGTATTATATGCTTAAAAAAATTACAGGGACGAGATGACAAGGAATCGACTTATGAACTAAACGCGGTAGATCGCGGACTACGCGTCTCGCAGCGGTTCGGCGTCGGGACTGCCGCGCTGCACCAGAAGCTTGACTCGCTCGTTACGCGCCTGAATCTTGCTCTGGAGCGACTTGACGCGCTCGCGACACTCCTAGCGGAGGATATCAGTTCGACGTGTTAGTAGCGGGGAGGGTGAGGAAGAGGGTGACAAAAAGAAAACAAAAGATAAATAAAAGATGATCGAGCTTCGAGGCTCGCAGGTGAGATGAAGCGTGCCCGCCACCTGCCCGGTCGCCCTGAGAGCCTCCAGGTCGGATAAACAAAACTAGAATACTCGCTAGCCACCTACTCGCGGGGTTCGGTGCGGTCATGGAGTTCTTACCTGCTGCTGTCGGTGCGCGCGCTCGGGCTCGCGCGGGCTGTAGTTAGGCTGCGCGGCGTGACGCAGCTGCTGCTCGGCTTGCAGCAGCTGCGCGCGCAGGCGGGCCACGTCCGCACAGTACGCGTCCACTTGCGCTAGCGCGCGGGACAGCTGTGCGACCTGCGCGCCCGTCTGCTGCGCGAGCGCGTCTAGTGCCGCCACCAGCCCGCGCGCCGCCGCCTCCACGCCCTCCGGCCCGACGGACTGCGCCGCCACGCCGTCCGGACCGAAGTGTACCTGCCCACATACAAACCGCGTTACCACATGTCACCAGTTCACCTGCTTGTATCGCCGCCCCTGAAACCCAACACAACAGTATATAAGTGCGGCGAGTCGACTCACGTTGAGTTTTTCCACTGCATATGAGATCTTCGTCTTTTGCGTGGAGATATCATTTATTAATTTCTCCCTCAGGCCGAGACGATCCCTGAGCGGTTTCTTTGAGTTCTGAGGTGTTTCTAGCGTCCTTGCGGTCGCTTCGAGCCAGTGCCCGACATCCTTTAATTTTCTTTCGCATCGCTCCCATTCTTCGGCTAGTTCCTGTAGTAAACCGTTCTGTAAAAAACATAAGAGTTTATAAGTATTTGTTTGTAGTTGAACCCGTCGTCATAATCAGTAGTTGTACTGACTGTCTTCGCTAATCTCTTCTCGACATCAACGGTCGCGTTCTCCGCTGCCTCTAGCCTAGAAGGCAAGTCTCCCGGGCTGGTTACCCGTTCGATTGCCTCTATCTCCTTAGCCATATCCGCTAAATTCTTGGCTTGCTGCTTACAGCTCTTGAGCGCGTTCTGAAAACATACATAAATTTTTAGTAAACATACACACGTGTTTATTTTATCCCTAGCTGTAGTCACATACCCCATATTCAGTCTGTTTCTGTTGCGCTTCCTGCAAATCGGCCAATGGGAGTGGCCGCGCAAGGAATGCACGCTGTGTCTCAACCCAAAGTAGGACTTTCTCGAGTAGTGTGAGGAAGCGCGCGACAGCATCGCAGGCGTCCTCCACGGCGCCCTGTCGCGCCTCCAGCTCGCTGCACACGGCGGCGAACTGTTCTGAAAGTGCTGTCACCGTAGACTGCACCAGCTGCCGCTCGCCGGCATCGCGGCTGCCCTCCACTATCGCGCGAGCGTTGCGCGTCAGCCTCTCTACCCGGTCGGCTACGTTTGGCACTTCAGCCCGGGTGGCGACCAGGCGCTCCCGGTAGGGCTCGGGCGCCAAGGTGCGGTCCCTCGCTGTGAGTTCGGCTGCGCGAACCCAAGCTTGCACATCTTCCACATCAGTCGCGTACTCAGAGCGAGCCGTGCGCGCACGCTTCCATTCCCTCTCCTTCTCTTCCATGGCTGCTGCCAGAGCCTCAGAGGATAGTTCTAGGGAGGACAGCTCCTGGGCGACGTCCGCCGGCGCCGATCCTCCGTATCGCTTCCTGCTCTCCTCTGTGAAGTTCTTCGTGCGCTCCACCAAGTCCGACACTTCTTTAGTCAGCGCGCGCACACTGTCCGCTTCGTCTTCGCCGAACACGTAGAAAGTCCTAACTTTCGCTGTCAACACTTCTATTTGCTGTCGGAGCTCGTCGATTCTCTCCGACACGCGATCGAATTCGGACACAATGTCGTCGATCTCCGCGAGCCGCGCCGCAAGAGTTTGTCGCAATCTGAAAAATAAAAGCGATATTAAAGCGTACAGTTCGCACCGAACGGCAGGGGATTGTGGCTTAGAGAGCGCGCGTGAGGTGTAGGTGCCAAAACTCGACGAAAATAATCCGGCGCGGCGTGACGCTGCGCCCGTGACGGTGCAAGGTCGCGGCGCGGCGCTACGCTACCTCGTCGTTCGTGCTCGTTCGCTCGCGGCGCTCCGCTCGCGTCGCCCGCCCGTCGCTCAATGAACCGTTCTCGATAGATTCGCTGGACGCATCTAATTTTAAATTCCACGTTCTAATGTTTGCACGGTGACATCATAGCGCGCGAGTTTTTTCGGTGCATTCGCCGGCCAGTGTTTACGTTTTGCACGCACACGCCCGACCGCGTTTACCTTATGTTAGGGTGACGCGAGCCGCGCGACCTTCAGCCGGCCGGTTGCCATATGTTAACTAAGCGAGGGTCGTTAGTGTCGAACGTACAGCGCAAATAACTCGCGAAACGGAAGTGCCAAAGTGGTCCACATTGTAACGCAACAAAAATCGCAATGAATGACGACCGCAGCCGCATGCAGCAAGCCGGCTGACGGAGCACCGGTTTCATTGTACAAAAGTAATTACACAAAGCAGTCACTTTTAAATGGGTATACGTACACAATTATACAAAAGATCCCGTGGGACAGAGTCCCCAGTCCACTGAAACACTATTGTGAGCGTGAGTCATCGCCGCTGGTCCACGTAGGCACAGTCACATTTGTATCACATAATTCACATAAAAGCGTGTATGTGGCGGCCACACGGCGACGTAGGCATGTCCCAGTCTCCTTATAGCATAAAAATTCGTTTCGATACTGTAAAAACAGATTGCGTCGCTTATTTTCGGACCGGTCGGAGCGATTCTGGTTCGCGGAAGGGGACCGCGCGATTGTCTCGGCCACTCGTTTCGCAACTCACAGTTTCACAGAGGCACACTTTCATAGCGTTATTTTAACTTTAATGTCGCAGCAAATGTATTTTCTTGTTGTTAAAATGGCGTATCGTTCTAACTATATCCCTGTAGCCGGCTTCCAGTGCAGACTGAGAGGCCGTGACCTATTAAGCGCTGCGATCGCACGCATGCGCGCTAAGCTCGGAAACACTAGTCTGCCAGTTTGAATAACGATTACACGTCTCCCCCATGCCCTGTCGATGTCTGGCTTTAGTTTCAGTGGAAAACGAACATTGTATACTGTGTCGTAAGTATTACATTGGCTTGTGGAAGGGCGTGACGTAGGGCGTTACGGTCACAGCGCTTGTCCTCTGATTGATTCTATTCTAGTCTGTAAGTGCGGAGAAACTCTCGGACACGTGAAGTTTCTAGTTTAAGCTCGCTTCTAGAGCTTTAACAAGACCAAGTACGTACCTAGTCTATGAAAGAGCCGATCAATACAGACAAACATATCTAGACCGAACAGGTGCTTCTATATCGACTCATCGCCAATATTTTATACGGATCCAAAGTATTTTTTCCGACATCTGTTTACGATGAAACTTTTTACCTTACGGCTTTATAAATCCAAGGTTAATCACCAAATACTGACGATACGTGTTTCCCCAATAAATCGCAACCACACACACGTAGGTTTAAATATGCTAGGACAATCTGGTATAATTAAGTCGGGGCAGGAGGGGTGAATATTACATGGGGCTTCCCACACTTCCCCTCTCCCTGCAAATGTACGCAGACAAATGAAATGTAGGTATTTTTAATAATATAAAACCGTCTAGTCACATATTCATACGTATTTCGCCCCATCCCCTTGCAAATGGCACGAAAAGGAATGCGTAAATGATAGCTCCATTGCAATTTAAACGTCGATTTTTGAGTCGTGCGCAACGAAACATAAAAAGAGAGTACACAGGTCAATACTATGACGTTCCTGCTCCGTCTCTTTCGCACAGTCTTTTATGAGCAAGAACCTAAATATATTCTGTTTATATTCAGACTGCAGTCATTCTACGAGGACTAGATTTTGAATAGTTGCTGAAGGAATTTTGCGTCATCCATCATCGTCAAGGGTGCATTAAGATTTTAAATAGCATAAACGAATCGATTTGCATTTCTTAGCCAGTCACACCCGGTTTCTCAAAAGAAAGATAATATTACAAACTGTCAAAGCTGTCATTAAGTGATGATTAATTTATTCAACCAATTACAACTGTTAACGCAGTGTTGAAAAAAAAATCTAATCAATTGACATATTTTATTATGATCTGTCAAATCGCGATTTCCTCGTAGATTTTATATGGCAATATAACCTTGACGGCAGTTTTTTGGCAACTTAATTGACGAACTGACAATCCTTACATACTCCTTTCGCCTCATCTACGTTCATACATCTCGTCATTCAAGCACGCCGGTTACGAATATTGCGCAACTGACCTTTATGAAGATCCTCACCAATAAGGTCAGTGTAGGTCTTCCTTGGGCGACCCCTCTTAGCGTTGCCACTCACCTCTGCCATATAAATACCTTTTACGAATCGTTTTTCACTCATCCTCTGAACATTACCGAATCATCTAAGCATACCCATTTCTATCTTTGTCACTACATCCTCTTTAAATCCGCTACGGTTTCTGTATAACCTCATTCCTCACTCTATCGTTCAAAGTTACACCATACATATAAAATAATATTAGTCGTATAAATTCATCAATACTGTATGCCTATTTGGTATCGCGTGAGTTATATCATCGCTATTTCATGAACAGGAAGCTCTCTGTGGTCACATTGTTACGGAACTGTGACTGTTTCATTCTGTCGTTGAATACAACTATAAAATTATAATATGGACCGACATCGCTGTCGTTATGTTAAAATTGTATATCCTGTAGAATGAAATGTTATTGTAGTTTTGCCTCGTGATTTCAGTTTCAAGTTCAGTTAGTTGTAAGTATTTATCCTCGTTTTTTATGTATGTCCCTGATGACCCAGTGAATAGTAATTAAGTTCGATAAAACAGTTGTTTTATCTATTAATTATAGTGGTAGTAACGGTTTTATGTTTGGAAAATTTATTAAGTTTGTGATAGTTTTGTTCAGCCATTTATTTAGAAAGAAAGAAATAAAGAAAAATTGTTTATTTACGCGAAAATGACGCACTTAACATAAAGTGAGTGATTGGTAGTTCTGTGTCTGGGTGTGATTTATCTATAATATGTATGTATTTATAAATTATGTAAGTATGTATATCAGTTGTCTGGTTACCATAACACAAGCTCTGCTTAGCTTGGGATCAGATAGCCGTGTGTGAGTTGTCCCAAGATATTTTTTTTTTTTTTGTGAAAAAAAAATGTAGGTACATAAAAGTAAAATAGAAATAAGTTGGTATTAAATATTAATTTGGATGTAAAAAAATCGACGTTTAGTACAATTTGGCAGAAAAATAAAGTATGTAGACTTTTGCTGTGAAAGTCAATACATTTATTTCAATTAGGCCACATAAGGAACTTTTAAACGTCATAAACAAGAAAAAAACATGAATCTAGTTCCAAACCTACCTCTTCCAAAAGGTAGTTTTGTATGGAGAAGAATGGGCAAGAATATTTCATTAAACAATACAAATCTAAGCATATTTGTAGAGATCGAGAATTTAGGTCTTACAACGAGGCTAAAACTTATCTGTAACCGTACAAACAAAATCCAGATACAAAAATAAACAGCGCGGAAATTCTCACTTATACACAAAGATATATAAATACAGTTGATAAACGGACACGCCGATAACAAGTCAACGACCTAATAAATGGCAATGTTGCCAAACTGTACGTTGGCAGAGTGGCCGGAGATTGGCACGCGACGGCGACGGACCATAACCCGGAGGAACGGTTAACGCCTTCAATGTGCACTCGAGTGGCGCTTCCTTTATGGGGAAACGAACCTTCAAGTGTGGTTGAACTTCATTTGTTTTGTTTACGATGTTTTGAAGATCGAGAGTTGCTTTCGTTATGGGAAATATTGCCTTGAATTTTTTCGTACAATCTTTTTTATAATTTATAGAAACGACTTCTTATGGTAGTCTTTTTGATGCATTGGCGACCAAGTGAGTTTCATAAATGATGCACTGATGATCAAAAGTTATGTTATTCTCACATTAAAGAGGGTGAAATTAGAAAAATTAACAAAAAAATAAATCCTTACAGCATTACAAAGCGATCAAAATGATGATGAAAAAGCAGTTTTTTTTTCAAATTTCAGTAATGGTCCCGTAAAAGTTGTTCATGTTCCAAATAGTCAGCTCGTATACATATTTTTGAAAAGGTTTATGGATTTAAAAAAAGTTTATAGTAGTTACCTAATTTAGAACCTAAAAAAAGAAATTGATTAATTTTTGTAAAAGGTAATCTCTGGAACTACTGATCCGAATTTAAAAATTCTTTCACTTATAAAAAGGTAACAGGGGCTACCATAAGCCATGCTCCATGGTATGTACTTTTGACTGCCAAGACTCGGGCGGAAGATAGTTCTAAATATGCAGCTAGATACACCATAGTTCACTATAATTTTGTTCCAAGAACGCATACCAATAAGGGTTACTATCCAGTCCGAGCCGGCAATTACTCAGATATACCTAAAGACATGTTTGCTTGCCAAACGTGGTCGTTAAAATATTATAAATGTTGAAGACCGTTTGAAGGGGAGCCTCATGCAATTACCTGCAGGAAAACAGCTGTTTTATTTCCCATACGCTGTATCTACACATCAAAGGGGAATTTTTATTATTAAGAAATCTATTTGCCTACCTCGTTGGTCTAGTAGTCGCTAAGTACGCTTCGATGCTAGTTTTGGGCTCGTAATGTTACTGGGTTTTCCATCAGGAATTTCCCAGTAGCAGCCTCGGAGCCTAGATTTGTGCCCGGTTGATGGCAATAGGCTCGCCCCCTATTACATGGGACTTAAACTTAACTGGCGAAATGTGAGTGTAAAAATGGGTACATCTCTGCCTTACTCTTCGGGGAGTATAGCCTATAGGCATGATGTTATGTTGAAAGGGCTTAGTAATCTGACCCCTTCGTCATGGAGTACTTGCAATCTCAATTAACTGAATACAATTATTAAAAGTCGAAATATACCTACTAAATTTCTGCACTGAAACGAATTCACAATCTAAAAAGTTCAGCGTTATATTTAAATACTAGGTTGTCGCGTTATTCAATCCCATGTGTTCAATTGCAAATTTAATTCTCACTTATTCTACGAGCAGTATTAGATCCCATATGGCAAAGAGAATCGATTCAATTTAAGCTATAAATTATCTACTATTTATTGAAGCGGGCTAGTGGGTCATGGTCTAGCGATAGACTTGTCACTCCTTATACTCTTTAAAAGCAATAAGCAATGTTTTTATTGCACTTGACGAGGAGATATCAAAAGCCATCTTGTTTGAAGATCACTAGAGAATTTGCGAGCCGTGGAGTGCAAATCGTAATTTTAATGATAACATTATTTAAATATTTATAAACAACTTAAACTTTGATGGACAATTAATTCAAATGAGAATTTTAAATTACGTAATAAGTAGGTACATACACTATTCTGTAGCTAAGCTTGAAGATTTACGGACTTGATTTTAAGTACTACATTGATTGTATGTCTGTCACGAAATAATTGAAAGAACATATAACATCACGTGTGTAATCCCCGAAGGGTTAGGCAGAAGTGTATTCATTAGTATACAAACATTCCGCCAGTTATGTTCAAGTCCCATGTAATAGGAGGCTAGCTTATTGTCATCAACCGGGCACAAATCCAGACTACTGACAAATTCCTGATGGGAAAACCAAATACCTCATGCTAAGCAGTCGAGCTTTGCGACCTCTAGACCAACGAGGTAGTTGAATTGAAAGAAATCATGTATTAACTAAATTTATTAGTCTGTCTGCGTCACGGGGAAATCACCCCTTTTCAAAGTTACAACGTAATAACGTATACAGATATATCTATACATGTTTAGCAAAAGGGTCCCCTCACCCTTCGAGCACCATTATCACGGCTATTACGAACGGTGTAATATGTCAGAGACTCAAATCTTCGTCTAGACACAATTAAACCATGACTTCATTGACTAACAAAGTCACATGGTGTTTTATAATCAAGGTCGTTAGCGGTTCGCGCTATCCATCAAGACGTTATGCTCAGTAAATCTCGGTATTTGTAGTTCCAAGGTCAAGGTGAACGTGGGGCACAGGATTCTGCTCAGTGATGCGAAAATTGAGCTGCCGAAATCTTCTAGATGGAATGATCGCGTCGATTGAAGTTTAAACAACCGTCTAGGTTTTTGAGTCTGGCTGGTTAAGTCATATCGAATCTTATTTGATTATTTTATGAGGTAAACTATTTAGTATAAAAATAAAAGAATTGACAGTCCGCCACGAGGGCTGACAAGATATATTTAAATACTACTTTCTGCCAGCGACTATGTCCGCGTTAAAGTTGATCTGTTACCACGGGAACCATACATTTTTTTTAGGTATAAAAGTCTATTTGCTATTCCAGATTATAATCTATCTCAGTGCCAAATTTCATCTAGATCCGTTAAGCCGTTCTGGCGTGATTGACTAACAAACATTCATACATACAAATTTACGCATTTATAATGTTGTAGTAGTTAATATAAACATAATAAAAGTATTAATTAAATATACAAAGTAATAATTAAAATAGCGTTTCATTGGCGTATAAGTATTGTTTATCCCGCCAGTTATGTTTAAGTCCCATGTAAAAGAGGGCGAGCCTATCGCTATCAACCGGGCACAAAACCAGACTCAGAGTCTGCTACTGAGAAATGTAGTCAGTTAATAAAAATGACAAAATCTGTAAATATAGACTGTCGCTAACTGTGTCAGCTTCTAAATAAGCTGGTGACGTCACTTTACTTAGATCTAAGGGTTATTTTAATAAACTACGAGATTTCTTACCAAACGATGATATCATAGCTGAGAACGCAACATTAGAATTATGCAAAATGTACTTTAATCTCTGTAGCATAAAGACGATAGTTTGTAAATTATTTTGGCAAAAGCGAATTCGTTTTAAAATCCTGTGTCATTGATTGCGTAACGCAAATTTTTGTATGGGGCCGGTATTTTTTTTACTATTTGTTGCGGATTCCGTATTTTTTTACAACTTGTATATACTGGGTGACTTTAACATACATACATAAACTAACGCCTTTTTCCCATTGGGGTAGGCAGAAACCACGGAACGCCACCAGCTACAATCCTTACATACTGTTTTTGCCTCATCCATATTCATACATCTCGCATTACAAGCACGCTGGTTACGAGTACTGCGCACCTGACCTTTCTTATAAACCTCACCAATAAGGTGAGTGGCGGTCTTCCTAGGGCGTCCCCTTCCTGCGTTGCCACTCACCTCTGCCATATAAATTTCCACCACCTTTGGGGTGAAACTAGTCATAAGTTATAGGAACATATTTTATTACGGGACGAGATAAAATCAGCTGTTTCATACAATTTGATCGTATTGTAGTGCATTTTTGTTTGGAAAGGCTGTTTTTTTTTCATATTTCGTACTATTTCATGATCCTGCGCTTAACCACTCAGGGCTCGGCTGTCATACCGGTATGACAGAACAATAGATAATCATTTGTGTCAGATTACGTGGGACTAGAAGCATTATAGTAAAAAAAAATAACGTTTCTTTGGAAAATTGGTTTGCTATCATGAGTACATCTTATGTTTAAGTATCAGTCACTATCTCCAGTCATCCTCCTATACGCTACAGTATAGTATAAGATAGGCAAAACAGAATATAAACACAATGATTTCAAGAAAATTCGTAGGTATGTTTGCGACGCAAATAGTAAGACATGACTTAATAATAAGCGTCTGAGGAAATAGTTGACACAATTCACACAGCAGTTTTGTCGACCGCTTGACAGTAAAACTTAGGTTATCTAATATTTGAGGTTGTGTTTGTATGTATTATTAGTACGGCATTGCTCATCAGGTAGCTTATCTAAGAAAGAAAGAAAGAAAAACTGTTTATTCACGCGAAATTGACGCACGTTACATAAAAGAAAAAAAAAAAGAAAAATTGTAAACAAAAGCAGAGGAGAAATAAGTTTGTATAAATCTAAAAAAAAAGCCACTACCGCGCGAAAGCTAACAAATCCTGAATAATATTAATATCTACTTATAACTTTACATAAAAATCTTGCGTCACGATAACCTACGAAACTACTGAAGCAATTTTTGTGAAATTTGGCTTACTGTGTGTAATTTGGTGAAACTTAAAATATAGGATAGTTTTTATCTCCATTATTGACGGTTAATTCATGTTTTTTATTGCAAAGGCACAGCAAAGCGTGGCTCGTCCATCTAGTCTTGTTATAAAAGTATTAAATAAATTGATGTTTTCTTAAAATTCATCAAATATTTCAATCATTGCAGCAATTTTTTTTGTAGTGTAATTTATTTTTATGTATTGCTTCGAAACCCCGTACGAATTCCTTTACGTTAAATCAGCGGGATATTATTGGTGCTCATGCAAGCGACATGTGGTCATGGCATGGCGACATGCTTTTATTTGGCTTGAGCTAATAAAATCTATTTTGAAGAAGCTACAAGAGTATTGTAACCAGGATTTTGTTGAAACCAAAATTTAAATTTCTGTGTTTCCGAACGCATTCGACCCTAATTTCTTTTAAGTTATAGTGATCAGGTTTTGTCTAGGTAAGCTCACTCCATCGTAGACCTTGTCTATGTCACTTCTGACCTAGAATAGAGTCAAGAGCAAACCCATAATGTAGAAAAACAAACATAAACATAACATAACATCACGCCTGTAATCCCCGAAGGGTTAGGCAGAGGTGTACTCATTAGTACAACCACATTTCGCCTGTTATGTTAAAGTCTCACGTGATAGGGGGCGAGCCTATTGCCATCGAACGGGCACAAATCCAGACTCCGAGCCCGCTATTGAGAAATTCCTAATGAATAAATCCAATAACATTTTGCCTGACCTGGGTATTGAACCCAGGACCTCAAGGTCAGCAGTCGCGCTTTGCGATCACTAGACCAACGAGGTAGTCAAAAACCAAATTCAAAATTGTAATTTCTGTATTATATAATGCATTCGACCCTAATCTCTTTAAAGTCAGAGTGGACTTGCTTCTTCTAGGTAAGCTCACTCCATAGTAAACTTTGTCTATGTCACTTCTAACCTAGACTATAGTCAAGAGCAAACCCATAATGTAGAAAAAAAAAACGAATTAAAAAAGAGTGCTGTGGAGTTTCTTTCTCGTTCTTCTCCATAGAGGCCTACCTCCATTTTGGAACGAGCTTCAACTCTCTTCGGACTAACTGACCGACTCCTAGACAATTCAAAAGTGCCTGTTAATGGTCTAATTGAAATAAACCCTTTGACTTTTATTTTTACCGGTCTGGGTCTATGGAGCACTCAGATTTTTCACATCGAAATCTATTGCAGACTAACTTACTCTTTCATGTGGAATTGAGTTAGATTTTCGTCCTTCTTATTTATAAAACTTTATCTTCTTCTTTATCGTGTGGGCAGTAAGGTCTTACGACCCTACACACCCTAGTGTCAGAGTTTCTAAACCGCCTCAAGGGCCTCTGACATGGTTTTGAGTGGAACAGTCCAGGTTTCCTCACGATGTTTTCCTTAACCGATGCCAGTGATGTCCAAGATAAACTTTAGAAAGTACATATAAACTTTATAGAACAGTGGAATTGGCAAGCCTAAAGGTTACCTACACTGTAAGTAGGTATGTCAAGCATTTTATCTTTATCACAGTATTAAACAAAGTCACTTAAATCTTTTAAACTACGCAACGGATTTTAATGCGGTTTTTATCATCGAAAGAATGATTGAAGAGGAAGGTTTATGTATCTACATTGCACTCGTGCGAAACCGTGGCGGGTCGCTAGTGAACAATAATTGTATCAACATAATTTTGTGCACATATTCGGAAGTGTGCGCCATATGTTCAAACAGGCTTGTCATGCAGTAACGTATGTCCACATTAAGGGTCTGTTTCACCACTTACCAAATAACTTTCAATTACATTATTTAGCAGGTCGCTTCATACAATTTTGTTCCATTTTCGAATAATTATCTACTATTGTCCATTGAGAGGCAGTGGAACAAGCCCTTTAATGTTACTTAAAGATTTCTAGATTATGCATTTCGCTGCGTCTTAGTACCTAATATTATTATAAGACTAGTTGTAAGAAAAATACGTCCAAGGCCACATATTTAAGACCAGCATTGCTGTAATTCTTCACATTATTCATTTTTATGACGTTGGGAAGATATTTAGAGAATTATAATTGGCTCGTTAAGATTTCCACACTATTTTAGTGTAACTACCCTTAGCTCAAATATTAAATAAGTCACTCGAGTTTCTCTTGCATTCTCTCACGCTATATCATTTACTCCGTCTCTTTCTTCATCTGGCAGTTAAATAACAATCGCTAATATTACTTGCAACTCTATTACATCGCGAATAAGGTCGTTTATTTCATAATTTTGCAGTTTTAAACAACAATAGCTGTGCGAAATTGTATTGAGTAATCCTGCATGAAGATTATTCGTTGCGATAAGATTACACGAGAATTTTTGTCATTCTATCGTATATTTTGCAATCTCATGTAATGTTTTGTCGTCTTCTACCTCATTGCGCTGCAAATGCATGGCGCTAATTGCCAATTAAGACAGACTCGATTAACGTACAGACGACAGCGTTTTAAGGTATCTCCGGCATCTTATGCAATTGTAATAAGAGCGATTTTACAACAAAAATTCTGATATTCTGGCGACTGTACTATCGCCCTTGAATGCCCCATTACTGGCATTACCAAATACGTATCAACTTGACCAATAATATTACGAAATACATAATAAGAATCTTTATACTTGAGGAAGAAGAGTCCAATTTCGCGTGCAATTATTTTTAGTACAAGCTAAATTTATTTGGCAGTTACCTTCTTCAGGATTTTAAAACAACTGTGATATGCTTTAAATGTCGCCTTAATTGCTGGTTGATAAAGTTTATTTTAGCGTGTTGGAACGGTAAATGTAATTTGGCGATCCAGTCTGGCGGTCGCATGTTTGGTAAAGAATTTTAATGTAATTGTCGCGAAGGTAAGAAATGAGGAGATATTTTTTGTAAGACCTAGTCTGATTCAGCGTAATTGCGGATATGTGTATTCATTACTGTCACCTGTTAAATTGGTGATGAACAATTTAGTGAATTTTAAGAGTTAAAGTGGCTATAAATATATAGCCATATTTTCGTGAGATAGAATAGACCTATTATTATTATTATGTCACAGTCAAAGCATTTATTTCAATTAGGCCAATAAAAAGCACGTTTGAACGTCACATACAGGAAAAAAAAACATATTACATAATAAAATTAAGAATTGGGTAGTCGACACCGTTAACCAATAATTACAAGACGTAACTTCATTAAAGAAACACTTTATTTTGGTCCTGAAAACACGATTAATTTTCATATTACTGTTAAATTTGATTTTTGAGACTTTGAAATCAATAAATAGTTAATCAATTGAGTTGCCCAATAAGTGACGTCACAGTTCGATATTGCCATACAAAATCTTTGGAAGAATCGCGTTTTGACAGGTCATAAAAAGTACGTCAATTGATTGGTGGTGTCAACTAGCCTATTGACGGTTAAAATATGTTCAAAGATATAGTGTTACCGTGTTAACTTATGCCAAGGCCGAGAACATAATTTAGGGTAAAAATTACAGCAGAGCTAATTTAAATACGGGACAGAACTGTCAACCATTTCCTTGGCTGCGTACACGCAAACCTAAAAGCTAATCCATCATAAAATCAACGCCAGAAACCAAATTACAAAAAACTTGCCAAATATTAAACTAACCAACCAAAATTGAGACGCCAATACTTTTTTCACCAACTATATCTGTTGATGACGACATTGATGCAAATTATTGTGGACTTACAGTAGAAGTAAGAAGGTTTAAAATGAAGAGTTGAGTTGTAGGAGAAATAGCAAATATTTTTGTTTTGAACCTATGAGCGCCAAGTTGACAGCTAGTTGATATTATGCCAGATGTATTCTTCCGGAATTCATTGGCAGGGGTCGACAAAAAGCTGGCCTACTTACCGAGATAAGGTTTTTATGTAATATTAGCTAATACCCGTGTTTTCGTTCGTGTTTGATATCTATGGTTTTATATTTTTGTTTTTGCGCTGAACTATATTTTCTAAAATTAAAATAGCGTAAATTATTTCTTATAATTTGAGGAATCTGTCAGCGAAAGTCTCGTCAATATCGGACCAGCCGTTTCTGAGATTAGCAGGAACTAAAATACAGACATACAAAATTTTTAAAAATGGTTTTTAAGTAAAAAAAAAATTAAGTGTCTGTTTCTAGTGTCAAAATAACAGCTATTTTGACATTACAAACAGAATTTTTTTTTTATATGTATGGATTCAGTGAAAGACGTAACTAAGTTCTTAATAAAAGTTTTGAGTGAAAGCTGGAGATGAAAAATATTTTTGTTTTCATTACGTAATGCCAGCGACCTATTTTACATTCAGAGAAATTTTCTTTACTTGCAAAAAGTTTAAAAGTTACGTAGAAATGTTCCAATGTTTTCCTGCCCTTTAAGCATCACGTTCAAAGTCAAAGTCAAAGTCAAAACATTTATTTCAATAAGACCTTAGAGGAAACTTTTAAACGTCTTATGCAAGAGAAAATAATTGAATATAGTTCCCCTTTGAAAAGGTAGTATCATATGCAAAATTTCAGGATGATCGGTTCAGTGGCTTACTGAACCGATCATCCTGAAATTTTGCATAGACATTGCAAGGTGTACAGGAACCAACATAGGGTACCTTTCATCCCGAAAAAAACTGCTGTTCCCGAGAGAAATCACAATAACGCTTATGATCATAGATGGCGCCACATATCGTTTCACGCGGACGAAGTCGCGGGCAAAAGCTAGTACACTACACACACAGCTAGTAGACTCCTTGACAATTCAAAAGTGCCTGTAAATGGTCTAATTGAAATAAATGTTTTGACTTTGACTTTGACTTACTGAAAAACCTCACAAATAACCCGTACAAACCCTTTTCAAAAAAATGTTTTACAATAAACGTATAGTGTAATATATGTTTTGTACTGTGGTCTACTTGTCATACCTACCTAACAAGAGCATAATATACTAGACTAAACTTAGTTCGCGTAAATGTCAGTTATTGGTGATCTAATCTTGTTTCTACAAACAAACTTTGGACCCCCATTCCATCCCTTATGGGGGTGAATGTTGGAATTTTAGCAATGTTTACTTCTTGCAATACGCCTAACAATCTATGTATACTTTTATGATTCTCATGTCAATGAATGTATATTCTTAAGAAAATAAAGTTATCTCAAACCTCAAATCCGTTTTATAAAAACTATCTTCCTGCCAATTTCCATCTTTATATCAAACAATTATCGATATTTCGTGATAAGTGAGTGACCTTTTAAATATTTAGATATATCAACTTTAGCGCGGGCGAAGTCAGGGGCGAAACTTAGTTGTTTTATAATCCAATAAACGTACAAACGCAACAAGCGTAATAACTTAACCTATTTGTATCAATTGGCTCGTCAATCGACCAACTGAAAGCCAATTAAGCGATATAGCAACTGGTGCAAATCTTACAAGTAATTTTCTAGCTGTATATGATGTATATTTTTATAACACGACTGCTCCAAAAAAGGAGTGTTATGTGTTCAGGGTTAATGTATGTGAGTTTCTTTATTCCACCATAACTTTTAAACGCCTGAACCGATTTAGATGTATGGGGTATCGTTACAATCCTTGCATCGTTTTGAGTAACATAGGCTAGTTAAAAATTAAAAGAAACCGGTGTAGTCACTTTAAAACTTTCACCTGTCCCGATGTCTGTGGCTAATCAAATCTTACAAATTAAATTTGAGCCACTATCCGATGTTTCATTGAGCTGAATTATCGCATAAACGTGCAATTTTCTGGACAGTGTAATATAATGATGTCACAAAGCTGGTCTGATGATGGAGCCGGAATTTTGAATACATATGCAGTTTGCATGACAATGCAATAGGTATGAATGCTAATTTTTAAAATACATAATATCACGCCTGTTATCCCCGAAGGGTTAGGCAGAGATGTACCCATTAGTACACTCACATTTCCATGCCAATTAGGTTTTAGTTCCATGTAATAATTATACGCGGCGAGCCTATTGCCATCAACCGGGAACAAATCCAGACTCTGAGGCTGCTACTAAGATATTCCTAATGGAATAACCCAATAACCTTTGCCCGACCTGGGAATTGAACCCAAGACCTCATGCTACGCAGTTGTGCTTTGCGACCACTAGAGCAACGAGGCAATCAAAATACTAGCTACAATTTAAATCACCGAATCTATAATTCTAGAGCTTAACCTAAAACTATTTGAATCTCAAGGTTAAAAAAACGGTTTACTTTTATTGTTTTTCTGCGAATCTAACGAGTTTTCAAACTCACAGTTTGACCATTAATTTTGCACGCGTCAGTAAATACTGTTTAATGCATTGATTGTTGGTTTTGGCACCTCTGGTAGACATATCAAATTAATTGAAATAATACGGATGGACGACGAAACGACTTACCTTTGATGATGTAAGCTGGAAAGGATATTAAAGATTCTGTTGATTTAGAATTTACTTGCATTTACTCTTCCCATCTTAATTGCACAGAAATACATGAATGTTTTAATTGTACTGTGAATAAATATCCATACATTAGGGAACAGCTGCTTTTTTTACATGATTTCAGGTTTGGTCCCATAGTAAAAGTTGTTCATAATGATGAGCAATGACCCCTTGTAAGGTTTCGGGTATATTTTCAATTACCCTGTATATTTAACAGTGATTCGTACTAGCCAATCGACATTGGTGTCGATTCTATTATGCACGAGTTAAACTTAATTCAGACTATTTCTATCTTTTTCTCTCCAAAAAAAGATGAAAAGGCAGACATAAAAATAAGATATGTCAATTTTACGTCAAGTTAAGTTATATAGCAAATGTGTTAAGCTTAATGATTATAATTATTTATTACCAGGTATATATAATTTAAGGACGAACAAAGCGTAACAACACTGCCAATGAGAAAAGTCAAATGTATACATTCAAACTATACTTAAATTTAATTTAGATTTAAAATTAATTTTCGTTAAATATCATAAAACCATTACCATTATTACCATTACATATTTCGAAAAATGGATAAAATTTTGACGTGTGCTAGTTCGATTAGACAGAATTCCATCTAAATCATCTCTAACCACATGTATGGCAAAAAAAGTGTACCTAAGGGCTAATATTAGGGCTCCTCAACAATACCATTATTGACTACTAAGATAAGTTTTATTTGAGCTTTTGACAAATTTTTTCTCCCAATAAATATGCAAGTAATCTCCAAACCAACACACAACACTTACCTGCTTTCCACCAACAACAGCCGAGTTTCCTACAAAAAACAGACACACAAAAGCACAGTGTCACACGACTTACTTCTCATAAGCTTCTACAAGTTCCTTGACGTTCTTCTCTGTGTCGTTGGCTGCGTCCTTGGAGTGTGGCTTAAGGATGGTGATCACGAAGTCAGCGTGTTCCAGCAACTCGTCGCGACTGTCTTCAAGACTTGAGACTTCGCTTTGTAGCTCCTGAGGGGGAAGGGAGAAATGGTGATTAATGAAAATAGTATTAAAAAAAAATATGTTAAGTGCGAGTCGGATAAACAAAAAAAAACAAGTATTTTGTATAGGGACCCTTTTTTTTTCGTTTAGGGACTGCCTCGTTGGTCTAGTGGTCGCAAGCGCGACTGCTGAGCATGAGGTCTTGGGTTCGATTCCCAGGTAGGGCAAAGTGTTATTGAGTTTTTCCATCAGGAATTTCTCAGTAGCAGCCTCGGAGTCTGGATTTGTGCCCGGTTGATGGCAATAGGCTCGCCCCCTATTACACGGGACTAAAAACATAACTGGCGAATTGTGGGTGTACTAATGGGTACACCTCTGCCTAACCCTTCTGGGATTACAGGCGTGATTTTATGTTATGTTATGTGGACCCTTTATAATTTTTAACTTTTATGATTTTTTGGTAAAACGGCAAAAGACACTCTAAGACCTCTCTAGATAGTACAGTTCATGACATACAGCCCGCTGACAGCAGGACTTAGTAATAGGGTCCCGTTAGCACCCTTCGGGTACGGAACCCTGACTACGGTAATAAATAAAGTAGTAGAGGTAAAATTGTTTATTTACAATTTCTGGCAGTTCAGGCCCAAAAACAAAAAATGTCTCACTGAAAGAAAGCTACCCTATTTCAGAGTGTCCTAGGATATGCATTATGTAACCAGGATTTTGGAAAAACTAAATTTAAAAGAGTGCCGTGTAGTTTCTTGCTCGTTCTTCTCCATAGAGGCCTACCTCTGTTTTGGAACGAGCACCTAGCTTCAACTTTCGGACTAACTGACCGACTCCTTGACAATTCAAAAGAGCCTGTAAATGGTCTAATTGAGATATTTTTTTTGACTTTTGACTTTGGCTATTCTTGACTTCGACGAAATTGCAGCGGAAGCTAGTTCCTCATATGTTTATTGGCATCTTACCTGCAAAGCATGCCTGGTATCCACAGCTCGTCGCCGTGTGCTGGGGTTAGCGTCCAGCTGGCGCAGGCGGTCGGAGGCTGCGGTGATGGCTGCGCCCAGGCTCCTCTGCACGTCGAGGAGCTGGTTCCAGCGGTGGAGTTGCTGGTCGGCTGTTGCTGCGCGCTTGGCTAAACCTGGGGTGGAAAAATTAGAAATTTATTCGATGTTATCATTTTTTATTGTGCTTGAAATTGAGACTGCCTCGACTGGCTCGCCCCCTATGACATGGGACTTAAACTTAACTAGGTACTAATGAGTACACTTCTGACGTAACCTAACCCTTCGGGGATTACAGGCGTGATGTTATGTATGATATCATGTTTGTTCAACAATATATTACAATTACTGCCGTTATTTGGACGTTATATGTACTTAAATAGTACATGGACTGAAAGGATCAATATTGCTAAGGCATTAAGTCCACCTTTGTACTTTTTTGTTGCATAAAGTTTAAATAAATAAATAAATTGCTTTAGAGGAATGAGAAGCAGGGTGTCAAGTTTCTTATCCTCCATTAAAATGGGAGGATCCTCCGACCAGGCAGGTGTTATGTCAGGTGAGTTTCTGCCCAACGGTTGTTTTCGGGATTTTGTATAGGTATATGCTAATATCGCAGCAAACTCTGTTAGCGCGATGTAGGAATTGTCAGTTGTGGTTCGCACGCTTTGCGATAGATGTCGCTACATTTCGTATAATAATCCCTATCACCAGCTACATACCTTCGCATGCTACATTCCATCTGTCAGCGAGCTCCCTGGTCCTCTGCTCAACCCTCTCTCCGCTGGCTGCATCAGCGCCGGAGCAGAGCTCGCGCGCCCGCTCCCGGACCACGTCCAAGAGCGGCTGTTGGTTCTGAAGATGTAAGGCATAACAGATTATGAAGGGTCACACATAGACGGTAGAAATATATCGTGACCTGATTTGAATATCCATACGACCTGTAGCATACGACCTGTAGCATACGACCCGATTCTCAAACGTAACTCAAAAAATTGCTTTTACAATACACGCCACGAAAGATGAGACTTGACAAGAGTCAGTAATGGGGAGCTTGCGCAGGTATGGATGTACGAAATAGTTATCCATAATTTGTGTATCTTATTCAGAGATTTTTCCAAGAAATTTAGATCTAAATTCTTAACAATATTTTAATATTTATTATGAAATAATAAAGTTTGTTTGCTGTGTTAAGTCTCATCTTTTGTGGTGCGTATAACAGCCGATTTTTAAAAGACTGTATTTTTTTTTACTTTTGTGATTGGCTAATCGTGAAAACTAAAACCAGTCAACTAATTTGACATGAGTTTTGATAGTCTGATAGCTAAATTTTATTTCGATTACTTTTTCAGAAACCAAGTGTAGTATTGCTATCTTTGTCACTTTAAGGTGTAAAGACGAGCAAGAATGTCTTAAACTTAAAGTTTCGTCTGAGAATTTTCTAATCAGACAGTTCCTTAATGAAGCCACATTTTTCTGTGTCAAAAAGTCTAAAGACAATTTTAATTTTCTATCTGTATTATCAGAAACATAATGAAGGAAGGAATTCATGATAGGATAATTAGTTTGAGCAAAAGCGTTCCCTAAAAGCAAAATCAAGCTTGATGAAGGAACACACATGAAAATAATCATAGACGTAGAAGATTTGTGTACCTATAACAATACAGATAGAAATCAAATTCCTTCAACAGGAAGTCGGCAGACATATGTTTCACTTGACGGCTTCATTCAGGAAGTCGTCGATCAGTAACGGATACGTATATTCCACATTGAACAAACTGACATCGAGAAATTATTGCTATTATAGTCGACGGGCTGAATATCGAATTATAAATTGCTTTACTTTTCATACTTACGAACTGGTTCAGAACCTGAATGATTAAAAGGAAGAATCGTTTACATGTTACTTGAAAAGTGAGCATTTTGCAATACTTTTTATGTAACTATACTAATACTAACTGTCCCGGCCATACCGCCTCAGGATCAATAATTCTTGTAATTTTTTTTTCTTGTTATAATAGCTTAGTGATATACCAACAGCAGTGCCACCTAACGGGTCCAATTGTATTTTAAAACCCTCCAAGAATGCATTGAAATATACACACAAAGTTTCATCCAAATCGGTCCAACCGTTTTGGAGGACTTAAGTGACAAACAAAGCGGAAAATATTTTTTGTTTGTTTGTTTTAACGCGCTATTTTCTGGAGCTCTAAGTCGAATCGGAAAACATCTTGTATTTTATATGGTAACCAGATTTATGTGGAGTACTATAGGTATTACATCACGCTACGACCTACGGAAGTGGAGCAGTAATCAAAGACGTATCTGATCATGGGTGCAACCGCGGGGGCACATGTTTATACATACATACACATACGAGTATAATGTTTTGTATAACAAATTGTAAAGGAACTGTTATTTTACCTCTGAATTAAAAAAAAAATGTATTTGAACGCGGTTTTAAAGTCGTTTCTGAAGTGATCGAAGTGAAAAAACCGAATATTCATAACAAACTGGTCATGCTATGATGTGTCGCGAAAAGAAAATTACTACAAATGGTAATGACTAATGATGCTGACGTCATACTTGGTAAATATACAATATCCGGCAACATTGTACTACGGTGGTTTATATGTATTGGCAAAAATATTGTTTGGAGTATAAACTATAGACTAGTTGAACCCACCAATCAATTGATGTACTTTTTATGACCTGTCAAAACGCGATTCTTTCATAGATTTTGTATGGCGATGGTGCCGATTCCCTTGGTCACAAACTAAACTAAAATTAAAGTATTTCCATTTTTTTCTGTCCAATAAAACAAGAAAGAGACTAATGTAAATAAGAGCTGTCAAATTTAGTCAATCTGACACATCCATACAATTATAGTTGACATCTTAAAACGTATGGATTAAAATTATGGAAAAGTTTAAGGCAAAACTAATTTGTCATCGCTAACTTAGTTCTTTTTAATGTCCCTCCTTTCCTTTCGCTGTAGGTTGGTAGGAGATGTCAATTCTCTGAATTTAGTCTAGTTTGTGAACAAGGGAATCGGCATCAATATCGAACTGTGACGTCACTTATTTGGCAACTAAATTGATTAACCATTTCTTGATTTCATGCAACTTAAAATCGGATTTTACTGTTAATTTAAAATTGATCGAATAGTATGGCTAAAATAAAATGTTTCTTTAAAGAAGTTATCTCTTGGAATCAGTGGTTACTAGTGTCGATTACTCAATTCAGCCAGCTAGCTTTAAATTTAAGGAAATTCTGTAAAATATACTAACAAATAAATCTCCTCATCATCTGCCTAGTCTTTTCCCAATTATGTTTGGGGTCGGCTTCCAGTCTAACCGGATGCAGCTGAGTACCAGTATTTTACATGGAGCGTCTGCCTATCTGACCTTCCACAATCCAGTAACTGGCTAATACGACAAGCAAATGAATTTATATTACCTACTTAAAATGGCCGATGATTTTGAGCCGAAAATATTCACAGAACTCTAAGATGACTTAGAAGTTTTAAGTACTATGGAAGTAAGATTTAAAAACATTGCATACATCATTGTTGATGCCACAAAGTATAACATAAACTTAGTACATTACTTGAATGCTGACAAAGTCGTAAGTTTAATACTTTGTTGACTTTCAAAGACTATAAAGTTATTGTATGGTTCTGCCACAACGCCAGGTCTTTTAAGAACAATCAAAGTGTTATATCGTCAACTTTAAAAGTATAGAGACTCATTGTTTGGCAACTTTGTCCTATAACAACCTTGGCCCTAGATTTATGCTGACCAAGAACATGAATAGTCTCATTGTGCTTGCTAGTGTCGCCGGATCTGACGTCATTTTGCTTTTAAAATGTAAAATGCAGGCTGTATTCATGACATTGTCATATAGACTTATCAACAATGGTTATTTTATTTTAAAATGCCTTGTTCTGTACTTCGCTCCATTTGAATTGTATTATGAATAATTTAAAGATGTGGGCAGCGTAGGACCCGTCATTGTGATTATCTTTAGGGGCGGCCTGCGTCCAGCAGTGGATGTCGTTCGGCTGATAAGATGATGATGAAGAATTTTTGTTCTCTCTAAATACCATTTTGTTATTCTTCTATGTATAAATCTATCATTAAATAAATGTTCTTTCTTCAAGAAGAATATGTCTTTTGAATGTTGTTTCGGTGTGCCTGATGCGTTTACTATGTGCAGTACTGTCGCTGCAGTGCGTGATAGTCCTTATTTTAGAAAATTTTCTTTAGTTTTGTTTTTTGACGGACTATTTTTAGATTTTCCATCTTTAATTTCGACATGAAAATTTCTCTTCAACACCAATCAAAGTGATGGATTTTAAAAAGAAATCTCTCAATTTGTTTCCTACTTAGAACTTACTGCAAAACATATTTATTTTTTAAAGAATATGTCATTGTTTGGAGTTACCCATACTTCTCTATACAAAACTACCTTTTGGAATGGGCAACTAGATTCAATTTTATATATTTTTTCTTATTCTTGGTGCAGGTAATTGAAATAAATGATTTGACTTTGACTTTGACTTATGCGAACGTTTTTAAACTTATAGGAATTGCTTATCAGGTACCACTGGGCTCATAGCCTACAACAAACACAATCTACATAAACCAATCTCAATGAGCATGATTAGAACTGATTACAATATCAAAGGCTTGCGAATACAGTGGCATACATGATGATGATGTTGTTCAGGCGACAAGAGACTTAACGAGGCATTGACTTGCAATTGAGAGGTCGCGAGTTCATATCACATCCGCTGCACTATTATAGTGGACCAGTGGGTATTGCGGACATGATTACACTGGTTCAAAGTGATTTATACCCTATGTTTCTTATTGCAGTCCTAGATACTAAAGCCGGCTTTTGATAGACAATTGAGTTAAGAAACGGGTGCCCTCAAACAGTGAGTCGGGGCCGCGGCAGGCCACGAAGGAGATGGCGGGTCGAACTGGATGGGTTTCTTTAAAACTGAAGGGATGAGGCACTGAAATGGGAAGGTGGGAAGGAGTGGAGGGAGGCCTTCTCAGGAATGGGACAGAATAGGCCATAATACCAGCCTTATAGTCCTACTGCAGGACAACGGCCTCTTCTCATACAGAGAAGGTACGAGCATTGATCACCGCGCTTGCTCAAGACGAATTAGTGATTTCAGGCTTTATAGCGATTTCAGACTAATATCTATGTACATATAAATGGTATAAAACCAAAGTTGCTACCTGGCGTCTCCACACTCAGATATTTCACTAAGCAACGATTATCATGAATGATTATCATACATCATGCGGTTTTCATCAAGAGGTAGAGTGATTCAAAACCAAAGGGTAGATAGGTTTAAACGTATAGAATCTATACCCGGACGAAACCGGGGAGCGTCGCTAGTCTTAAATAATACCACCCTATTATGGTCTGTTTATATCCGCCTACCCTTTCCCCTTTGGGGAAAGCAGACCTATTATAACATTACATAACAAGAGTTTTAACATAATTAGGAAAAGCGAAAATGTTTTCTGCCTATCCTAGTATTTCAGGAACAGTTCCAAGTATTTTGTAGCAATTTAAAAGATAAAGAATCTTCATAAAGACCTACTCATTTGTGTACTAAGTAGATACTGTATAAATACTTAACTTTTTTGAACCAGTATCTATCTTATCATTGCTCAAGTATGTACGGAATCTAGTTATTTAATTGGCTTCTGTCACTTAAAATCTTGAACTTGACCGCTTTAATTTAAATCGACCAATAGCTGATAGCAATCGCTGTATGTAAATTAAACGTAAATTGATTAATTTATACTATAAAATGCTGTTCTGAATCACTGACTGACGGATCAACGCACAGCTTAACCGCTGATCGTAGAGACCTGAAACTTGGAGGATGTGTCCTATGTATGACGTAGGTATCCCTAACCCCCTTAGGGGATGAAACGGGTGTCCAGAGTATCTATGGAGAAACCAACTTTGACGCGGACGAAGTCGGAGGCACAATCTAGTCTTCTATACGTATAAAATGTTTGTCCTCAACGCACAGCCTAAACCGCTGATCGTAGAGACCTGAAACTTGGAGGGTGTGTCCTATGTATGACGTAGGCATCCGATAAGAAAGGATTTTCCAAAATTCACCCCCTAAAAGGATGAAACAGACCAAAGTTTGTATAGAAACCTTTATTGACCCGGTCAGTATTATTATAAAATGTTCTTATTCAAATAAAAATGGAAAGTGAACGCTTGAATAGTGTTCATTTCAGTGACACAGCGACTGAGAACGCCGCGTGAGTGTTTACAATGTTATCACGGCCGTATACTGATGGCTGATAAGAGGAAATTGATAACAACCGTGTTAAACGCGAGCCAGATGTTTATGAGAAATTTTCTTATAAAACACTTTATACAGTTATAAAGTGGGTTACAGTCTTTGAAATTGTCGATACGGTTGGCGCAGAGCTTAAGTGATTGGCTGCAGCGCTGCGTGCCTAGAGATCAATATCCGGGCGGGGTGAATATTTGCATTACCTACAGATAGGTTTTCCGGGTCTGGCCGTTTGTGTATGTATGTGTTTGTAAACGTACCCATGACACAGGAGTGTGGGGCAAAATCTATACTAATATTATAAAGAGGTAAAGTTTGTGAGTTTGTAGGCGGTAATCTCTGAATCTACTGAACCGATTTTGAAAATTCTTACGCAAATTGGAAGCTACGTTACCATTGAGTCCTATAGGTTATATTTTACCAAAAAAAAAAAAGGTATCCGTAAGAAAAATCACGCGAACGAAATCGTGAGGAGAGTGCTAGTGTCAAATAAAATTATACTAATTTTAACTACCGAATTGAATAAGAATTGCCATTAAGATAATGCCTAATATAACGATTTACTACTTAAGTGGTAGCCATTACAAATTGCACATAGTCATTCCACAAATGAGTATCCCATGCTGGCTTCAGGCGCCTGGCCTTGACACCTCGACTCAATGTGTCTATTTATAGCTGATGAGAAAAAACACAAACCGCGAGATTGCAGCGCCTGCGCCTCCAGCCTATATTGCTTTATTTACATTTTAAAGATTAAAGATTACACTATGAATATTGTACAAATAACTCAGAGACAGACGCATTATTAATCATTCTTATTTATTTAATGATTTTAAAATAAATTTTATAAATTTTGATTTTATTTATTTCTATTATTTAATTAATATTTTTTATATAATTATTATAATGATTGCAAATAAAATTTTCATTTTCGTTTCTAATGTACAATATAATATGATCTCAAATAGATGGAAATAAATGATTTTAAACTTGAATTTGAATATTGTAGAATAATTTTTATTTTATTCTATTTACTAGAGAACAGCCCCGGCTGTGCACGGCTGCACGGGTGCAAAGTAGAAGATAATAACTAAAAGCATAAAGTATAAAGTTTTCAAAAGAGTCAAATCAAATCAAATAATTTATTGCGTCCCACAATGTAAATTAATGGTCTTATAAAACAGAGGTACAGAATCATTATGGACCCTGTCGGGCACTGCAACTTAAACTTAAGAGAGGAAGAGGGCTATATAGCCAGAACTTAATATCACTCTATCTATTGATGAAAACTGTATCAAAATCCGTTGCATAGTTTAAAAGATTTATGCGTACAGACGGTGGGAGGCGATTTGTTTTATACTAAGTATGATGTAGAGATTTACAAGGATCTCCAACAAAAGATATTCACAAACTAGCTTCTGCCCGCTACTTTGCCCGCGTCAGAGTTGGTTTATCTATACAAAATTCGGACCCCCGTTTTAAACCCTCAGAGGGTGAATTTTGTAAAATCCTTTCTTAGCGCATGACTACGTCATAATAACTATCTGAGTGCCAAATTTCAACGCAATCCGTTCAGTTTTTTGAGTTGTGTGTTGATGGATCAGTCAGTCAGTAACGGTTGCCTGCCTATAGATAATTGTGCTCTTTTCTTTATGACAACCAAGAGGTGAGGAAATTGGAAGTTTTTGTTGGATGAGCCGCGGTTCATTCAACTTTCGAAAACACTGCAATAATGTGTATGAATTCGCCGCAAGACCAACTTACATTGAAGCTGTATCGCTAGCGATAGCAATCAATCGCTATTTCGCTGGAGTTTCTTTCTCGTTCTTCTCCATAGAGACCTACCTCCGTTTTGGAACGAGCAACTAGCTTCAACTTTCGGACTAACTGACCGACTCCTTGACAATTCAAAAGTGCCTGTAAATGGTCTAATTGAAATACGTTTTGACTTTAAGGATTGTAAGTGGCTTTAAACTTCTAAAAGCAGGTCTGTTTATAGCTGCAAGTTAAGTAAATGTGTATCAGGCCTATGTGTACACATCCAGAACCGAAGCTGTAAGACTAATAAAGCCTAAACCTACGGCAATAATCAACAATAACTGGATGTAGGCTGAACAAATTGGAGCAGTGTGTGACTACAATGTAAGTACTGCTACTATAACGAGTATAAATGCGAAAGTTTGTGAGGATGAATGGATGTTCATTACTCTTTCACGCAATAACTACTAAACCGATGTTGATGAAACTTTACAGTAATATAGCTTATAATACATCAGAATAACACATATACTACTTTTTCTCCCAAATAAAAAATCCGGTTCCCGTGCGATAATTTGAAAACGTTTTGCTTAATTCCAAAATCTTCGCAGACGAAACCGCGGGTAAAAAGCTAGTACTATTATAAATGCTAAACTTTTATTGTATGTTTGTTTCTCAATCACGCCAGAACGGCTGAACAGAACTGGATGATATTTGGCACAGAGATAAATTAGTCTTTTTTTTTTTTGAGATGGTAAAAATCATCAAATGACTCCTTCCACCCTGGGTGGGGCGGAAGGGACTGTCAGACTTTTACTGACTAAAAAACCACCCTGTTCCTTCTGTTGCCCTTTATGTTCCGGGGCCACGGTATCCTGTTAAGACGTCCCGGGAATTGCAAATAGGCTACTTCTTATATCAGAAAATTGTACGGAAAAACAATCAGCTTTGACACAGACGAAGTCGCAGACAGAAGCTAGTATACTTTACAAAACATCTGGCCATACGATCATTATTGAATTTAGCTGTACAAGTAATTGCAATTCGGCGTTGTCTTTCAGACAACCTCTCATATAGTAGGCATTATGAAAGTTACAAGCGTCAGATATGTTATGCTCTTTATGCTGACAGTTCAGAGAAAGTCTTTGGCTGATTGGCTGCTTTCACTGTTGCAGTTAGTGCCAATATAAAGGATGTTCTTTTGTGGGTCGTTTGGAGACACAATGGTTTTTATTCAATTGAATCTGCAGACGTGCAGTCTCTGCTAAAGGTCATTGACACGACTTGCTCTGCGCTTGTTGTACGTTCTGTTGGTTTATTTAGTTCTTTGGCATTTTAATTGCAGTTAATTATGCATTTTTTAATTGCATCTCATTTGTATTTTGTAGCCTTTGAGTTTTTGAGTTAAATCTAATAAAACTAAAGCGATTTTTTTGTTTGTTTGTTTGTTTTAAACGCGCTTATTCCTGGTACCTACTAACTTTAGGATTCGAAAAAATGTTTTTATATAAGATAGCCAGATTCATAAGGAATAGTATAGGCTATATAACTTCACGCCACGACACACGAGAGCGGATCAGTAATCAAAGACGTAATGATCGCGTGTTACCGCAGGGTTTAGCAGTAGTCTATACTAATATTTTTAAGAGGTAAACTTTGTGAGGTTGTAGGGCGTAATCTCTAGAACCACTGAACCGATTTTGAAAATTCTTTCGCAAATTTGAAGCTACGATATCATTTACTTTATTTTATAATCAAAATTTTAGGGGTACGTAAGAAAATCACGCGAACAAAGTCGCCTTACATCATTTTTTGCAATATTTCCATTCAGGGTCTTTGAATATCATTGAAAGCAATTCGGCGACTATTGATGGGCCCAAAAGTAACTTCCCTTGAATTTAAAACGATGACGTAATAAGTTGCGTACGAAATACTAACTCGGAGTACCATGGCCGTTGGACGAAAACGTGGGATAATAATCACAAATGACTCAGTCGACCTTACCAATTATGGGACCGTCTCGTGCGTTAGGCCTTATGTGTTGTCTGAGCCAATAGTATAAGAATTTGAAGTGAAGCGTAACATAATTATATACACGATTACTTTTAGGCTCGATCATCAAACTCGAAACGATTGGGAACATATTTCTTCCAAAAGTAACAATAAAAAAAAAACAGCTTTTCAGTACATTTATTCATCTAACTCGTTAAAGTGTACTGAATAGCTGTTTTTTTAATTGTTACATTTTGAAAAAAAAAAATGGTTTATGAGAGTTTATGGCTTTCGGTTCCAGAACGACCTAAAAGTAACCATGTATGTTGCGGGACGTCTTAACAGGATACCGTGGCCCCGGAACGCAAAGGGCAACAGAAGGAACAGGGTGGTTTTTTAGTCAGTCAAAGTCTGATAGTTCCTTCCGCCCCACCCAGGGCGGAAGGACTCATTTGATTTTATATATAAATATAAACATTAGCGACCCAGCCGGTTCGCACGGGTGCAATGATTATCAAAACCAAAGTAAAAAAAAAAATTCAATCAGACAATTTACAGGCAGTTTTGAATTGTCAAGGTGTCGGTCGGTTAGTCCGAAAGTTGAAGCTAGTTGCTCGTTCTAAAACGGAGGTAGGTCTCTATGGAGAAGAACGCGCAAGAAACTCAACAGCACTCTTTTCAAATAGGTCGTCATATTTCAACAAATTAACACAAAATAATATTCAGCTATACATTCAAAAAACCTTCATCTTGAATTGCTCCATCTATTGATGAAGACCGTATTAAAATCCGTTGCGCAGTTTACAAGATCTAAGCGTACAGACGGCGGGACGCGACTTTGTTTTTTTACTATGTAAAGATTATAATATTAGTATTTTTTTGTAGCCCCACATGGCTTCACGAAAGAAAACCGAATTCAAGGTTTTGTTAGCGCACATGTTTCCTTTCGATATCGATTAGCATGTAAATAGCATGTCATGTTGATTGCCATGGCGCTATCAATCAATAGATTACGTATAGCTGCTTCGATAACGCGCCCTTGACCTTCAAGGTCATAGCATGTTTAGCATCACTAACCCCTTTCAAACAAACAATATGTTTTATAGACCAATACGGAACAATCGATTTGATTTACATAATTTTTGGCTGGTCATTTCCACTTAAATTTTCGGTTTCTCAGAACGAACACATAAATTTATGGCGGCTTATACATTTAAGGAGAAATAAAAAGGTCTTTACGAAAGTTAACTGCAGTCTGTAAACGGTATAATAACCGGTAACCGCTGTTATTTTAACTCCGAGTCCGATGCTCTCACTGAAATTGGCATCAGGAGATGCGTTGGTGTACAAACTCGCTATGCAAATGGTAAATAGCCGTGAGATCAAAGTATCAAGACCACAAAAAAATCGCAAACACTTTTTGTACCGGCATTTTGACCTTGAGCACGAAATCTAATCAAACCACATCGTCTTTAGACGAAACAACATTAGGAAAGTGAAAACATGATATAACCCGCACTGTTGGCACGTGACCTTGAACTTGACGTAAAAAAAAACAACAACAAAACTAACACAAGTGTGTGAAAACTGATAAAAACAATCACAGACTTACCTTCCTTTTTCGCGGAATTTTTAATACCTACTTACTGACTAGATTGAAAATTGAAAAAAAAAACTATTTAGTTGATAGTAAACTAGGTAGGCACGTGGATATAACACTTGCACGATGTGAAAGCAAAGAAATGAGTAGTGTGTTTGTGTACAGTTCTCATTTCGATGCTATGCAGTCACAGACTGGCGCGCGCGCGGCCGTCCGAGCGCCGTGACATCACTCGGTTAAGGCGAATACAGTGACAAGTCAGTGAAGTCATTAGTGTTGTGCAATACTTTTTTGACAAGTTTTTTTTTTAAACAAAATAAGTTAATGATGTGACGTTGTTTAAGGGGTTAATATAACCATAGACAATATTACTGAATTTTTGAGAGTTTTGGAAATGTTGAATTTGACGTTTCTGTTTGTTTTATTTTTTTTGTAATGCGATTAATAATAAATAAAATTACAACAACAAAAAAATACATGAAAATAATGGAATGGTCTTTTGCAAGGCAAGCAGGTGATGGCAACATTGTAAGCTTAGACAGTTGAAAAACTGGTAACACTCCGAATTCAAAAACAAATTAGGGTTAACTGGATTTGTCGGTAGTGAAAGGGGGATTTTAAACAAAATATAACTTAACAAGGGCTTCATTTGATCGAACATTAGGTACGTCTCTTCTCTCTCTATCTCTCTATAATGCTTTGATCATTATTTTATTACACGTTTTACACTTTATTATATCGTAACAAATAATGCCCTATGAGGTTTCCCCTTTTTGTCTTTTTTATAAATTGTACATAATAATATTTTATAATAAATTAGTTTAGTTAATGCTTTGATTAAGTTTTACGAATCAGTTCGAAACTTTTTTTTTTTAAGTACTTATTGAGTCTTCGCCCATCCTTCTTTTCTATTTCTTTTTTACGTAAATGACGTTCAAAAGTGCCCTTTAAAGGTCTAGTTCCAATACATGATTTAACTGTTTTGCCATTAACTGAATAGTTCAACTGCTATAAGTAGGTATCTACCTAAAAGATAATTTTCATGAGCTACTTGATGCAGTGTTCCAATTTAACTTCACATTAAAATCCGAAGCTTATCTAACTTATTTTCAAGCGTAATAACTACGTCCTTGTACTCGCCTAGGTCATACTTTATAGCTCTCCTTAAAAGTATGGTTCATGTTATGAATTTATATCAAGTTTTTGCAATGTACACGATCACGTCAGACTCAATCGGCGAGCATATAACTCGTCACAAACGTAAAAAACAAGTCTAAGAAAGAAAATTATAGGTTCAAATTTTTACTATAGGCTCTTTCAGCGTGTGTGTGTATGTTTGTAATGAATAAACTCAAAAACTACTGAACCAATTTAAAAAATTCTTTCACTGTTTTTTAGAATTTTTTAAATCGGTTGATATAGGCTATATATATTTTGAAAAAAGTTAGGGATCCTTGAGGAAAATCACGCGAACGAAATCACGGGGATAGTGCTAGTATAATATAAAATATGATGGAGTAATAACCTCTGCTCGTGGCTTCGTGTAAGTCCTAAATTATCACTCAACAATACTGAATCTGTATAAAAATTCTCCGGTGTTAATCTACATCAATATCCATTTATAATGTGAAAGCTCAGATAATTACATACATACATAAAACATAACATCACGCCTGTAATCCCCGAAGGGTTAGGCAGAGATGTATCCAATAGTACACCCACATTTCGCCAGTTATGTTTTTAGTCCCATGTAATAGGGGGCGAGCCTATTGCCATCAACCGGGCACAAATCCAGACTCCGAGGCTGCTACTGAGAAATTCCTAATGGAAAAACCCAATAACACTTTGCCCGACCTGGGAATCGAACCCAAGACCTCATGCACAGCAGTCGCGCTTACGACCACTAGACCAACGAGGCATACGACGAGATAATTACGTTTAGCTGTTTAAGCGTGAAAGAGTAACAAACATTCATCCATTCATCTTCATCACAAACTTTCGTGTTTAGGATAGTATAATAGACAGAAAAAAATAGCAAAATTAGAATAAGCTGTCACTATTAGTTAGCTAATCTAGCCTTCTTTTTATTATCCGCAGTCGGTTATCACCGCTCGGTCAGTAAAGTAACATTGCCTTAATTCACAACAATGGGCCTTGAAATAAAGTGCATTAACCTAGTCGGTCAAAAACTACTAACAAGAACTGACTAACCGCTGTATAACACAGGTTACTTAGGTCTAAGCTCATTCAGGAAAAGGAAGAAAAATGACTTATACGTATTTAAGTTCTTGCAGTTAAATTGTAATAATTTAAATTTTTAGATCTTCATATTCGATTGTAACTATTTAATTTGGTTTTATTTATGTAGGTACCTATTTTAATTGATTCTACAAATGGACTAATTTGGACTTTAATTTTGTTTCGACATATAATATAATTTATTTAAAATATGGATTTTAAATTATTTTTTTAATATAAGAATTAATTAAATAAATAACCTGTGTTAGAAAAATTTTTATTTTTTTCAAATTTATATGTATGAACTGGTTAAAAAACTTGGTAAATGGTTTCGAAAATATAAAATTAACAATTTCATGTGATATATTTCGAAAAAGTGAATTAACTGTGACTTGTAAAAAATATTTATTGTATAGTAATGACCAGTAATCGTAATCTACTTTATCATTGCTCTGACACTACTCGATGTCGATAACAATTCATTTTAATAGGTATCATTACCTACATGATTTCAACTGATAAATTTGTGCCACATTATGACTATAATTTCTGCAAAATAATATTATCTTATTGGTAGGAAGTTTATAATCCGTTTCGAGAATTGCACTTAGTAAGTTCCTATAATATTTTTTTTTCCTTTAATATAGTGGTGACTCCAATCTAATATCCAAAGTTCTTTATAAACTTCTATACAAAAACAAAGTCACTTCCCGTCGTCTGTACGCTTAGATCTTGTAAACTACACAACGGATTTTAATGGGTTTTCATCAATAGATAGAGTGATTCAAGAGGAAGGTCTAAACGTATAGTAATACGCTAGTAATATTATAAAGCTGAAGAGTTTGTTTATTTGTTATTTTAATCCGCTTATCTTCGGAAACAAAGTCTGATTCTAAAAAGTGTTTGGTATTAGGAAGCTATGTTATTCTCAAGTGTCAAGCAATATTTTATCATAAAAAAAATTGAGATCAGTAAGAAAATCTGGACAAAAGCTAGTTTTAATATTAATAAAAATACTTCTATATCAATGTCAAACTCGTCCAATATAGAATCAACAAAAAGATGTCCGCGATTTTCTAAACGCTTTTTTATAACTACAAAAAGAAACAAATACGTATTCGATCTAACAAAAAATGGCGAAGAACGGCGCCACTACTGATCTTTAACGGTTATGACGCCATTTAAAATTGTAATATCTCAATTAGAACGAAAATTTATTCATTTTACGCTGTGTCCGAGCTTACAGTATCGCGTTATTGGTTATTAGTTCTTTTTTTAATCAGCCATTGTTAAGTTTATCGCAAGATATTGATCTTTTCAACAACCGTTGGTTGTGCTACTTGTGGCGACATCTAGCGGTTGGCGAGTGAACTAATTATGGAAATTGTTGCTAATAATAGTATAGAGCAGGGGTTACCAATTAGTTTTGCTCAGGTCCGTTTTAAGAAATGAAATGACCAACGCGGTCCGCACAACAATTTATAGAAAAAAAAAATTATTAAAGCAAAAATGTAATTACGAAATTCTTTCGCAATACGCGAACTCTTTCTCGTTTGTTAAATCTTTACTTCGCCCGGCCTTTTCGAAATGACGTCAACAAAGATAATGCGGGGGATACATTTTTATTACATTTCGTAGTCTGTTTTGCAAGTTGCTGTGTTCTCGCGGTCCGCACAAAACGGGTCGGCGGGCCGCCATTTGGTGACCCCTGGTACAGAGGATAATTTAATTCTTATCTGAGAACGCACGTGTATGTTTCTAGATGAGTTACCTAGATTTATTCTAATTATATTATGTCGATAGCCTGTAATAATGATTTTAGGGGACTTCCCCCACAATAGTGCATTTTATCAGATCCTTTACTTTTGAGGAAGCATGGAATCCCCCCCTTTTCAAATCTTCAGACAGTGACTCACAATACCAATTGAGTAGCCGTTTGTAATCTAGATTGATCCAAATTGAATGGTTTATTTACGAGCGATATTCATGTTCGCTTTGTACTTAAAATTGACGAATTATGTGCTTGGTTAAGAGTAATAAAATTTAATTTTCGCAATAACGAAGTTTAATGAACCGATTCAGTTTCCTACCTATTTATATTTAAGAAAAAATGTACTGAAAACATTTGTTACTAGCCCACGCGGCCACGCTAACGCAGTTTATTACATCATTCACGCAAAATAATCGATGATTAATATTTTAACCATTAATCTAACGAATGATGAGGAAAAATCAGCCAGTCGACTAATAAATATAACTAAAAAAAATAAGGACACGTACAAAAAAGAAAATCAGACTTGTAAAGCGCATTTGCGTTTGAAAATAAAAATTATTAAAAATTCAAAAATGGACTCCTAATTTTCCTGATTAAATAACTGAGACACGTGTTTACTTTTGTTTAGTCAGACACAGAGAGGATGTTTCTGGAATTCCATTAACATTGCTAATTAAATTAGGTCTACTATGCGTTACGCCATACAAGTCTGATGTTACTATGAAACAGCCACTCACCTCAAGGTCATTCTTGGCATGATTTAGCTTCTCCAAATGCAGTCTTAGCGAGTCAACTGACGTCACCGGCTCATCTTGAATATCATTCTTGTCTAAGATCGCCTTAATCTTGTCTACGAGCTGGCAGAAGTCCTTCCAGATCTCTAGGTCTTGCTCCAGTTGCGCTTGACGTGACTTGGCCGAGTTGAGGGTGTTCTTCAAAAGCTGGTTGTGTTTCTGATGGTCTTTCGATAGTTCTTCTTGTTCAGAAGCTGCTAACGACGGCCAAATCTTGTCTACAATTTCCTGCATGCGCTTCCCAACAAGATCTTTCATGGAAGGTTCAGATGTGTTGAAGAAAGATTTGTGTTCTTCTAAATCAGATTCGATGTTCTCGAAGTCTGTGCCGTTCTTGCCCATGTCCAGGCGTATGGTCGCTTCGTTGACCCAGATGTTGAGTTTCTCGACCAGTTGAAGATACTGCTGTCTGTACTTCTTGTTGTCTTGCAAGTATTTCTCTCGGTTTGCTAACTCTGCTGGTAAAGATGTCTTCAGTGAGTTGGCTTCAGACAGCATTTCAAGTAACGTGCTTGGTATTCCATCATCGTTCTTGATAACATCAGTTATCTTTGTAAGTTTATCTAAGTACGACTGAATGTTTTTGACAAGTGTGGCGTGTTCTGTGAGTTTCTTGTCGACGCTAGCGACATCTCTGTTTAGGAGTGGCCGGGAGTGTACTGCGGCTTCGTTGTCATGAAGCTTTTGAAGGATGTCTGACAAATCTGAGCCGAGTTTCTTATGTTCTGCAGCGGCCCTTTCATGCTCTTGTCGCTTGGCTTCTACAGTTCTTCTTAATGTTAGAAGCTGTTGTTTTAGCGACTGTAGAAGTTCAGTAATGTTATTTCTATCGATAACTGTGCCTTCAGCAGCGATCTGTTGACCTTTGTCTGTGGCAGTAGCGAGCAAAGCTTCGCATCCTTGGATCTTGACGATGATGTCATCGTAACGTTTGATCTTATCTTCCAAGGAATCATTGGACTTTTCAATTTCAGATGTAAGGTCAGTGTATTTGGAAATGAACTCTTCTATTTCCTTCACAAGTGCAAAGAATTGTTCTCGAAGCAGTAAAAGTTGTTTTAGTTTCGATATTTGGTCTTCAATAGTGCTCATCAAGTCATCTTGCTGAGTTAGAATATCTTGAAGGTCGTGTAAGTTACCGCCTTGGAGTTCATTTAACATCGCCTTGTTCTTTTTCAGGTCAGCTAAGATAGATTCGTATGCTTGGATTATTGGCTGAACATCCTCTACCTTGCTTCCTATAGGTTTGTTCAGAGCCTTCAATTTATTTTGGATTTCGTTCAAGAATTCAAGAGCAGCTGCGATCTTTGCTGCAGCATCCTTGTATTCCTTGATGTGTTTGAGTAGGATGCTCTTCTTATCATTAATGATAGCTTTGATTCTCGCAAATCTATCGGATAGTACGTTCACTTGTTCCTTCAGTTGCAGTTTGTTAGAATCTGATAAGGAATCCATGAGTTCTTTAGACTTATCTTTAATTTTGCCGATATTCTTTTCGACATCATCAGCTTCCTTGCTAAGTTTCTCGAACTTGGCGAGTTGCTCTTCCAAGAGCTGAAGGCTGGTGGTACGTAATTCTGGTGTTGCAGCAACCTCAGCCTCATTCAACCAGCTCTGGCACTTGGCAACTTCAGATTCAAATTCGTTCCTTCCTTGTAACCTTTTGTTGAGTGCAGCGAGTTTATCATCGATGTCAACCTTCGCTGTGGTATATGATTTGTTCAGATCTTCTAGAATAGCTTGTAACTTAGCCCTCTCTTCAGGGGAACAGTCTTTAGATACAGCGTTGCCTTGACGCATTACTTCAGCCAAAGTATCGTTGTGGAAGTCTGATAACTCGCTTTGGTGTTTCTTATGTACTGCAATCTCTTTTTCAACCTTAGCAGCTTCTAGAGGCACTGGGCCACCAAGTTTCTTAATCTCTGCGAGTTTAGCTTTGAGCCAGTTCTTGGCCTTTTCAATATCATTTTCAAGTTTCTTCCTATCCTCAGCGCATGTTCCTAATCTTTCGATCTCTTGTTTGATTAGTGAAGCCAGTTGCTTCTGCTTGGAGGATAGTTCAGACAATTCTGACTCTAATTGCATTTGTTCAGAAGGTTCTAATTCAGCTTGAATGTTGCTTACCTTCTTTTCCAAGGAATCGATGACTGTCTTCTTACCGTCAGTTTCTTTAAGAAGATTGGCTGCCTTTTTCTGGCGTTCTTTGACAGACTTGCTTTCATAACCGAGTGGTTCGGGATGAAGGATGTTGTCGATTTCTTTTTGCATCCATTCATTCTGAGCGTTGACCTCGCTCTTAGTGCCATCGATGGCCTTGTAAGTGATCTCAAGCATTTGCAGCTTGCGTTGGATACGTTTAGCGATGTCATTGTACCTTCGTTCCACTGATTTCATCTGTGAAAAAATATTTTATTTAGTAAAAAATATCTGAAAACCATTATGAAAAAGAGCACGAGGTGTCCAGATAAAATACTATAATTTCCGGTTCAACAATAGTTTAATGACTAATTTCACGGTGAGGTCACTACTACTACTAATATTTGTCATGGTCACGTTTGTCATTTGTTTATCTATAAAATGACTACTTACTTGCTCTTCAACCTGTTGAGATTCCAAATTGCTGACGATATTGATGACTTGGGAGCCGACAGACTTAATACTATCAACTTTGTCTTTGCCAGCCTGTCCAAATTCAGAAGACAATTCCTTGAGGGCGCTGAGCTTCTGAGGGCATGGGAGACCAGATCCTTTATCAGCCAGACACATTTTCTTGAGTGTGGAGTCGAAGAAGTCGTGGATTTCTTGGCATTTGTTGCGGAAGGCGTCGATAATTGCTTGGTTGCCCTTTTCTCTTTCGATCGCCTTGAGTATCGCTTGTTCTAAATTGTCTAGCTCTTCTTCTAGATTTATTTCGTCTTCAAGACCTGAATAATGAACAATTATGGATTATTATGCTTCAAACAGATTGGTATTATGGTCATAAAGTAAGTTAATTTGTATCAGGCCAAAAACAGACCCTGCAAATATTACATAGTACTCGTACAGTACATAATAAATAAGGTAAAAGCACAAACCTTCAGTAGGAATCTCTGTGAGCAGTCTATTCCTCTTCTCGCTAAGAGAAGCCAAGGCATCATTCATCGCAGCCATATCCTGCTTAGCCGCCTCAGGCCTCAGCTTAGATGGGTTGGCGAGCCAATCGCGGGCCAGTGCAGTGTGGACCGCGATCCATTCTTGGATCTCTAAGACCTGCTTCATGGCTTCTTCCATGCCATGGACAGCGTCGCCTAATTCCTCCAAGTGACTTTGTACCTGTTAAGAGCGTGAAATGTTGGAATGAAAAACACACAGATATTTTTGTGTAGGACATTGGAAGCTACGATCATTGTGCCATAAACTAGCACTATGTGTAAATATGAGCTGTAAAAAGACACATTACATAGTCGTTAGCTACGTATACTGCTCATCAAACCAAGTAATTTTAAGCAATTTTTGGAAATGACTTTTTTTGGTGTGAAAAATCCCTCTTTATTGTAGTGCAAACCATTGTAGTTTGGGTGTAAGCAACAGTATAGCTGGGGTCGCAGTATTTAAAGTTCTGGTTTTCGTAAAAAAATTGTTTGAGCTTTGACTTTCAATATCTTCCTAACCACAAAGTTCCTAGGAATGGCATAGAATGGAAAAATAGGTGACTTTCAGCTACGTTGAGCGTCTTTACACCCCCGTTATAAGGCATTAAAGTTGTCGCTAAAAAGCTTGTCGCTATGTGAATAAGACATTTTATGAAAATTACCAAGGGAAAAATTATGGTTTCTAAATGCCGTGAGGATTTGTAGAATTCTTCTCAATTGCTTTACAACTAGGTAATCTACACAACTAGACATAAGAAGTTCTTGCAAACACTGAGTTGAGCTACCCTAAGGTACCTGTGCTATAGCAGTGGCGTCTATAATCAGCTATATTTCTTAAGTAGGCTTAAGAAATATAGCTGATTATAGCTTTTTAGTAACTATGTTGGGAATGGCTTCTAGTAGTATTTTACATAGAGCGACTGTGTATTTGACCTACAAACCATTCTAATTTATAATTCAGTAAATATTTTATTTGAATTCTCTCATTGGAGGCTTCATTAAAAAGACTATTAATATTCTCTCAGACAAAAACAGCCCTTATAGACACGTCTGTAGGATCCAACTTAAAAAGAGAAAAATAAAGGACATTTTAAGTATTATTTGAATAATGTCTCTCACTGGTAGCTTCATTAAAAGGACTATTAATATTTTTTCTAACAAAAACAGCCCTTATAGACACGTCTGTAGAATCCAACTTAAAAATAGAAAAATAAAGGACATTTTAAGTAAATAACTCCACAAACACGCATCCTTACCTTGGTTTCGAAAGTCGAAAGCTTTTGACCAAACTCTGGTGCTTCAAGCGACCTTAGAATAAGGTCTATGCGGGGCGCGCTCCCTACTTCACTCACATGTTTCTATAAACAAACCATGCATCACACACAAACATCAAAACAGTGCAGGTTAGTATGTAGATAAGTTGATTAATTGATTATTGGTTTGACAGAGAAAATATCTTGTAGTGCTATAACATAAAAGTTAACTAGGCTGTCAAAACTTATTAGAAGTCTAAGTAGAAAAAACTAAGTAGAAGAGGATTGGCTGTCGTTATATCAGCGAGCCAATCATAGATGGTATAATTAATTTGACAGTACTATAACAGATTCCTTTGTGACCTTTGAGAAATTCGGTGTAATGCAAAGGAAATTTATAAGACCGATTTTATAAGGGCAAATTTTTCAATCATCAGATAACTCTTAACGGAGGGATAAATTTGGCGGTTTGACTGCTTCTGTATAAAGAAAATATATCAAACTGTCATATTTATTCTTTGGATAAAAATTATCAGTTTACTGAAAAATCAGCCTGAAGAAAGTACTTTACTTTTAATAAATTACACAATTAATAATTATTACAGTTTTTTGTTATTATTTAGAAGCAAACGCAATCGTAGATAGGCTGACTTATAATTTACTTCCAAGCTTTCAGGGGGTAAATAAATAAATAAGTATTTTAACCCTTGAAAAATCGGCACAAAATAAATTCATGTAGTATGTTTTAAATATTTTCTCTGTCATTTCTGAGTACAAACGTGACATATAGCAGAAGCATTCAATTCAATATAGTACTTGGAGGTGGTATTAAGTGATCGTGTAATGACAAGTTGCTCAGTGACTCATGTTATACGTGCCCGTTGTACGTTACACAAACAGTGCTCGCCTCTCATTGTCTGATGCAAGATTATTCATGTTTTACTTCAATAATTGTTCATGTTTTACTATAATATAATCGTTTAAATTCACGATATAGTCTTTATAATTAGTAGGTTTTGGTCCATTTTAGTTAAACACGTTTTACGATTGTTGCTCAGAAATATACAACGTGTAATGGAATTCTGATACACGGTGTATATTTTCGAATAAATGTTTGTTTTTTAAAGCGCCTAGTATTTGTTCATTAGCATCGTGTTGCTGCAAATACTAAATCATTGCGAGATAAATAATAATTTTGTTGTTAGGTACTTAATTTCAAGAGTTTGCCAAATCAGATCAATAACGCCCTTTTTAACCGACTTCGAAAAGGAGGCTGTTCTCAATTTAATTTTTTCTCTATTTTTCATACTTATTTGTGTGAGGATTAAGCAGTAAATAAATAAAAAAATATTAATCATTATCACAATAAAAACAATTCTTATTTGTTTAAATAAAGACGAACTGTTATAATTTTATTAAGATTCCCATTTAATGTGTGTAGCATTGAACCCATAGTAATATTATAAATGTGAAAGTAAAACTGTCTGTCTGTTACGCTTTCACGAATAAACCACTGAACCGATTTTGATGAAATTTTGCACCCCAAGAGAGGATATAGGCTACTTTTCACACACATAGACACTATTCAGCTACTTCGTCTGACACGGACGAAGTTGCGGGCGTAACCTATTATCACCATAAAATGGACAAAAAATCTTAGTCGTAATTTCATAATAATCTCGAATCAGACAAAACCAGGTGCACAAAAATTACATTGCCAACGATAAAGCCTTTACATTATTATTGTTCTAACTACGAACTATCTACAACGTTGTTAACTATTTTGTAATTATCATTAATTAATAAGAGATCTTATCTTACATCGAAAAACGTTGGTTCTGTTCATTTTGTCGACCTGGCGGACTTATAAGCATACATTTATTATTATAAATTAATTATTTGCAGATCATTCCATTTCTATAAGCTATAATATAGCTAGGAGGACCGCGTTGCATCGGTAGGGTTATTCAAAACTATTATTTTTTTCAGGGCCATTTTTTCAATCGTCAGGTATCTCTTAACGAAGGGATAAATATGGCAATTTGACAGCTTTTGTATAGAAAATATGTCAAACTGTCATATTTATTCTTTGGTAAAAAGTTATGTGACTATTGAAAAATCAGCTCTTAGATTAGTAATAGACTCTTCCCCTGTTACATGGGACTTAAAACATAACTACCGAAATATTGGGTACACCTCTGCCTGACCCTTCGGGGATTACAGGCGTGATGGTATGTTATGTATGTGTATATTTTTTATTATTTGGGTTCTTTTGCCTAAACTTACATTGATAGTCTTAAAAATGAACACATCATACTAATTAAAACAATACCAGCCTAGTATTATTCCAGTGCAGGACAAAAGCCTCTTCTTATACAAAGAAGGCACGAGCATTGATCACCATGATTGCTCAAGGTGGATTGGCGATTTCAGACCTTATTTATAGTAACTTTAAGTCTAGGTTTGCTCACTGTGTTTTCCTTCACCGGTATATTGAAAAAGCGTCAGTGGTACTTGGCTCGGTATCAAAGCGGTATCGTTTTTATTTGTACTTTAATTAGGTACTTAATTTTAAGCCTATTCTAGCCATCTGAACTCTTGATGTTCAATAGAACATACATATTTTCGATAAATACTATATGACTTCAAAAAGAATAATTTCGGAAGGAAATCCTACATAAAGACCTATTCAATCGTAAAATATTTAGGAACACTTTTAATAAGGCAAAATTTAATTAATTACTTAGAATCTAATTTAAGAGTTTTCTAGAATCTAATAAGCCTTATTCAAATAACCACTAAAAATGTATTAAGTTTTAAAACCTTCTATAAGACCACATTTAATTGATTACTCGGAATCTAATAAGGCCAAATTCAAGTAATTATTCGGAATCTAATAAGTCAAATTCAAGTAATTATTCGGAATCTAATAAGACCAAATTCAAATATTCACTGAGAATCTATTATGTTTTAGAATTTTCAAGAATGTATTAAGGCCACAATGTTCTATATTCTAATAAGGCTACATTCAAATAATTACTCAAAATCTAATAAGACCAAATTCAATCAATCACTAAGAATCTATGAAGTTTTAGAATATTCATAAATGTATTAAGGCCACAATCTTCTACAATCTAATAAGGCCGAATTCAATTAATTACTATGACCTAATTCAAATATTCACTAAGAATCTATTAAGTTTTAAAATTTTCAAGAATGTTAAAAGGCCTCAATCTTCTACTCTCTATTAAGGCCGAATTTAATAAATTTCAGAATTTAATTAACTTTCAAAATCTTCTAGATCCTAATAAAATTCAAATAATCTCTTAGCATCTTTAAGAAGTTGTCTTTATCTTTTGTACGAATATTTGTTATTTTTATTAAATTTATTATCTCGGAACTCTGAGGTCTTTGGTAGAAACTCTAGTACTAGGGTGTGTGGGGTCGTAAGACCTTACTGCCCACACAATAAAGATAGAATAATGACTTATTTCCAACTAATTCCCTAACATATCCAATGCAACACGATCCTCAACACACATCAAAGTCAATTCAAAACGACATCAACACTTCTGAAGCCAGTATATCAGTAGAAGCTTTCAGTACCTGATCTATGAGGTCCTCGAGCCTGGCTCGCACGTGCAGCTCTCTCGGCGGGATGGGGAGGGGTGCGGTGTCGGCGGGGGAAGAGGGACGCGAGACTGAGGCAGCGGCAGCGGAGCACGCGGCCACGGCGGCTGACAGACGGCTCTTCTCGGTCTGTAGGCGGTTGTGGAGACCCTGGTGGAAGATTTACGTTGATCATTAATTTGGTGGAGAATGGAAATTTTCAGAAGGCCAATTCTAATGTTTAAATTCTAGTCACAATCTCATCTCGGCGGTAGTCAATGTAAAAAACTTTAAGTAAATTAGAGACATTTTTGACAGATCGATACTGAGATTAAATTGCAATTGTTCCTAAGAGTCACAAATGTTTACCGAGGAAGATTTTTCTGTTCCATTAATTAATTTTAAATTATCTGTAAAATTAGATTTTGTTGTGGCTATGAAATCAATAAATAGTTAATCAATTGACGAAAAAAAAAATAATTGTCAAACAAATTGACCAACTATTTATTGATTTCAAGACTACTAAATATCTAACTTTACAGTTAATTGAAAATTAATTGAGTTTAAAGGCTAAAATTAAGAGTTTTTTTTATGAAATTATTGATTAACGGTGTCAACGCCAATACTACATGGATTGTCTATCGAGGTTTATACACACACCTAGATCCTTATAATACATTATTTATACCATTATGTTAGCTTAGCTAATACATAAGTACAGTAAAGTTTTGATTAGGAAAACATTGAACAATAGCCAGTTATGTAAATATGTGCGGCTATAGCCAATGACAGGAGAATGGCTTTAGACACCTGCGTTGTGTAATTAATATTATGGCACCTGATGGCAAAGACATAAGGCGTATCATCATAATAAGCCATATCTATTGCATACTAATCTTTGATTATTAATTATGTTAATTAAAAAAAAAACGGATTTAAGTATAACGTTAGTGTGACTACTAGCGCCATCTGTTGCTTGTGGAAAGAAGTATATTTGTTTTTTACAAAGTTTTACAGGTTTTACTAAGTGTGTATTATCTTGGAGTTACCTAAAGAAGTAAGCATTACATAAATGGTAATTATCATAACTTTAAAATATAATGTATTTACTTAGAACTGAATACTCTTATACCCTAGGCGACACCTAAATGTAATGTCTAATTAATTATATGTATAACAATGTTGGAATTTCAACTCTGTGTCCTGAACCGAACGTTGAAAATCTAACAATGCTAATTATTTGAGCGTTTACACCTCTCTAGTGTAAAAATGGGCATAAATAATAATTTTAAAAATAATTGTTGACTCACCCTAGCCTTATCCAGCAATTCGCGACCATGAGACAGACCATCAACCGGCACGTCGAGTTCCGTAATCGCAGGCTCCATCTCATCCAAGTTATTCAGGATACTCTCCAGGGTGTCTTCATACTCCTTGAACTTGGCGAGACCTTCCCTCAGGCGGCGTTCAATTTGTAGAGCAGTAGCTAGCAAGCTCTTGTGGCTGTCATTGACGTTCTTCAGTTGTTTTCCAACAGTGTCTCTAATAGATGGAGCTGTGGCTTCATAGCGCTCGATTTGGGCTTGCCCTTTGCCTTCAAGCTCGTCTAATGTTGACCTGTACTTTTGAATATCGTCGAGTAGTACTGCGTGTTGTGCCAGCTGTTCTTCTGTCTGCTCCCTATTAGCGATGTACAAGGAGTTGTGAGCCATTAGTTGGAAGGAGATCTGTAGCAACCACTTCTCAGTGTCTTGCAAGGATTGGTGGTAGTTGTTGTAATCTTTGATCTCTGATTCGAGTTCCGCTTTCTTCGCGGCGCATTTGGCGCGTAATGCTTTGCATTTCTTTTCAATTTCCGTTACAGACTCCTTGATAGCTGGTTTCTTTGCCCATGAGCTTAATTCCGCTGCCTCGCTCTTGAGTCTATCCAATTCTGGTTTCTTGTTATCAATTTCATCTTCAATATGCTTGTATTTCTCTAGCAGAGTCTTCATTTCTCCCAATTCTCCACCAGTTGGTGGAACTTTGTCCAAGTTCTGTTCCGTATCCTTGATCCATTGGTCCATCTTCTTCTTGGACTCTTCGAAGTCCTCCCATTTGCCGATAGCTGCTTTGAGCTGTGCTGTGATAGAATTGAGATCTATCTTCAGTTGGTCCCAACTTTCCTGCAAGATTTTCACGTCGTTTCGGAGGCCATCTTGTTCCTCAGGTGGAGTGTTGTTTAGAGCCTTCTTAAACGCTTCTTGTAAAACAACCAGTAAGTGATGACCTTCAGTCATTCTGTTGTTTACAAGCTTAACTGTTTCCAGTTTGTCTTTAGTTGTTTCAATGTCTCCGACTCCGATAGAATCTTGAACAGTTCCATGAGCTGTTTCAAGCCATTGCTGAAGATCTTCTTTCGCTTTGATAAACTCAGTGTGGTCGGACAAGTTCTTTTCGCCATTGGAGACTAGACCTTGAATCTTGGTGAGTAAGGTGGTGTATTCAGTTTGTAAGTTGACTGTCTTGTCGCGGACCCAGGCGCAAGCGCTCTGTTCCATGAGGTTTTCGCATCTGTCGTTAAGTTCTTCTAGGACGTGTTTGTGTCCTAATGCTTCAGACAGAAGTTCCTGTGGAAAGATATAAATATTTGCATAATTACACTTACACACATTAATAAGATATTCTTTTGATATTGAGAAATACATACAGTTCTTAGGCTTTAATAAGACGCAATGAACTTTGGAATTGATGAAAAAACCCTATTAAACTTTGCCAGACCCGGGAATTGAACCCAGGACTCCGTTCTCAGCACACATGCTTTGAGTCACGAGACCAACGGGATGGTTCGTCGCGGCAGCTGACAGAAGAGTTAAAAATAGGTGTTTTAAAATGAATTCATCCTCCCAAACTAACGCCAGAAAATAATCAAACCCAATACTCACGCGACACTTGTCAAGATGTTCAGGCGTGATCTTGTCCACCTTCTGCACAGTCTTCAACTTATTATCGAACTCCTTCACCCACTTGCTCATCTTCTCTGAAGTCTCCAGGTAGTCCGACCAGGCCGACAAGCACTTCTCTAGCAGTTTCTTCGTATCCTTACAAATCTGTTGGAGATTCTCCCATTCGATCTTCAACTGTTTTATCTCTTGGTTTATGTTGTCCTTGCCTTCGTTGCCAGTGGTTTCTAGCACAGCATTGCTGAGGCTGATTGCCTTTTTCAACAATGCCTCTCCTTTAGGCAAAGATTCGATGATCTTGTTGACTTTCTGCAACTTCTTCTGTACAGAGTCTTTCTCGCCGTGGGAGTCGGAACACTGTTGGATCTCGATCTTGCAGTTCCTGATCCAATCGTAGAAGTTGTCATACGACTCTTTGTATTGGATGTGGGAGTTCACGTAGTCTTCCAGTTTCTGTCGAAATTATTGGTATTTATTTTTGGATATAATCGAAAATATTATTTACAATACTATAGATTTATATTTATTTTTCTTCCACATATTACAGCATAAAGTAACATTTGCCAACAGACAGACATACGACTAGTGCCATGTAAAAACTAAGTTTAAACTAAGTTTTTTACAGAACTTTAAGTCAGGTTACCAAATACTACGAGTTTATCAGAGTTATTATGGTCAATCTTTATTAATAAAATTACTATAATAGAAAAAGAAGGTACTTCTCAAGAAACATTAAACTATTTCTTTTTGTTTTCGTTGTGAATAATCTGTGTCAATTAAAGAACATTAATAACATGAAATCGTTGATGTCGTAAGAATCAAACAAATTATCGCAATTATGGTGAAGAACATTCAACTTTCAACTTTATTTCACAGCTGATAAAATCGATCAATGTTTTTGACGAAATTAGCGATGAAATACTCACAGCAATCATCTCATTGACAGTCTTCCTGATGTCATCATACCTCTTCAGTGTGTCCTCAATACCCTTAGACTTAAGAGACGCGTCCTCTTTCAGCTTCTCGTTCAATCTTTTGACGAGATCGCTGTGAGAGTCAATATCTCTGTTAAAGGTCTTGAACTTCTCCAATTTCGCCTTCTTCTCTGACAAGTCTTGGAGGAGAGAGTCGTCTGATTGGATCTTCTGGTCGATGTCGTCCAGCCATTCTACTAGGAGCTTGTGGATCTGGAAATTGTTGGATTCTTTAGTATTTGTATAGCAGTAGTAACTCTGTGTATATGGGTAAAACACTGTCTATTCTAGTGACAGATCCAAATAATAAACTTTAAGCTACAACCAAATAATAAACGTTATTATTGCATTGCTATTATTATAAAATTTACTTTTTATATCTTAGCACCTTGGAATCCCGTATTTTTGCAGGAAGCCGAAGCCAACTCGCAGAGGTTTCTTATGTAACTTTATATATTATGAGACAATACAACCGACTAACTGACGATTACCTCTGTACGCACTATGCGAGTACAGGTTTATTACAGGACATGCAAACTAAGGATATTGGACTCTAAGTTTAGGTTGTTAAAGTAACAAATTGGTTACGTCAGGCTTTTGCTGAATAGTTTCTTTCTATAAACCATGCAATCCTCACCTTAGAGATATCATCAAACTGCGACGCTCTGCTCGTTAGCTTGTTCCTGACGTCCTGCAGGTCTGCTATCAGCTTGTCAAACTCCTGCTTCAAGTTATCAGTGTCTTCCTGTATCTTGGCAGCTCCGGTCTGTTCAGTGTTCATGATTACCTTCTCTTTAAGTTCTAGAAGGTACCTGGAAAGAAGGAAAATATGCGTCACATACATTGACTTCTAAAGTAACTAGCACATTGCCTGCGACTTTGTTCGCGTAGATTTTGTACTTCCCCTACATACTCAGTACCTCTTACATCCCTTTTGAGCTAAAGTTAAGAACGAAAAACGTCAAACTTCATTATTTACTTAGATTCTTAGATTTCTGCATTCGTGTCGAGTATTAAGGTAATTAATCCAAGAAATATGATCTTTCACACAAACGATTTTTCAGCTTTTCACTCCCTTAAGAATAGTGCTTTGACTGCCTCGTTGGTCTAGTGGTCGCAAAGCGCGACTGCTGAGCATGAGGTCTTGGGTTCGATTCCCAGGTCAGGCAAAGTGTTATTGGGTTTTTCCATCAGGAATTTCCCAGTAGCAGCTTCGGAGTCTGGATTTGTGCCCAGATGATGGCAATAGGCTCGCCCCTTATTACATGGGACGTAAACATAACTGGCGAAATGTGGGTGTACTAATGAGTACACCTCTACCTAACCCTTCGGGGATTACAGGCGTGATGTTATGTTATGTTATGTAAGAATAGTATTTCCAAGAATAATCTCATATAGCTCGTCTACATCATAAAAAGAAGCCGTGTACAAATTTTTACGTTCCTTATTCCAATAGTTACCAAGTCTGTCAGGATTTCTTTTTAGAACATAAAACAGAAGACAGTGTTTAGAAATGATGTACAATATACATAATATGTAGAGGGCGTTCATCGGAGGAAAACCTCTACTTACCTCAGCTTGTTCTGTCCTTGCTCCAAAGATTGACGCAGCAGCTTCACTGTGTTCAATTTGCTATTCACTTCTGCGAGGTTGTTCGGTATTTCGGCGCATTGGTTCAGTTTCTCTCGGGTCCTGTCGAGCCAGTCCTGGCATTCGCCGTACAGTGCATTGTGTTGTTGGTGCTCCTGCAAAAGCGGTGCAATGTAAGAAAAACCGCGACAAAATCTTATCTTATAAATAATAAGGACCTATATGTTCCTGAATTAAAGGCAAACTCATATTAAAGTAACTGAATCGTGAAAGATGTAAGAAGTGGAGAGAGAAGTGGGACCAAACAGGCTAAAAAATGTAGCTCCAAAGAGACAAATATCCTAACAATGCCTATATTATTATGAACTAGCTGACCCAAAGAACTTTGTACCTACCGCCATTTTTTTTTTTTCTTGCATGAGCGTAATTACTTTTCAACCGACTTCAAAAAGGAGGAGGTTCTCAATTCGACCCGTATGTTTTTTTTTTTTTTTTTTTTTTTCTTTCAATAACAAACTCAACAAAAGAATTAGTGACCAAAGAAAATAGAGATTAATAAAATTTTTGTATAGATATATCTATTGTTTTTGTTTTCTCTTTATGTGACTTTCAAACGTCTTTATTTTTACAAGTAGCTCCTTATAATGTCCCACTATTGGGAAAAAGCTTCCCTAATTTTTTAAAAGTAAATAAATATCTTCAACCATTTAATTTTTCTTTCCACCCTGTTATCTTATGCAAACGTAACTTACTTGATAATGGAGTTCAAGCCTCTTCATAACCTCCTTGGCTAGTGACAGCAGCGCGTTGTACTTGGTGGTCAACTGCGTGATGCCGTTGGAGATCCTGGTGTCTGCGCACGTCTCCAGCAAGGTCTGGGCGCGAACGTTGAGCTTGTCCAGCTCCGCTTGCCAGTCGAATAGCATTTGGAGGTGTCCCTGAAATTATGAGTTGGTTTAGGATCTGGAAACTCGTTTAGAAATATAAAAAAGTGTATTCTAATCTTATACTTTTCTGTCAGTTGGGTTTTTAGGCTGGTTTGTACAACTAAGTAAAATGTCAGAAATTAAATTATATTTGCTTGTGTGGTGCTCCTGACCAAACGATGGCCCACTTACTGCATTGCCCAAAGTGTCCCTGCACCTGTACCCTAGAGGACGTTAACAATGCTACTGATGCCGCGATAAACGTGGCCACCTACTGGGCACAAAAACTATAATTTGGGGATTGTCCATAATCATCGACTCGATAAGAAGAAGAAGAAGAAGCGCTAATTTCGTTACAGATTTATTATAGAAGTTGACGTTACAGGGATATCCGATAAACTGGAATCCTTTTAGGATCAATTACATTAACTATTATTACATTCTGTGGACGGATGTGTCCCGTAAATAAATAAATGTTGATAATGGGGGGTCGCATCCCCCCCAAAGTAGAATGGTAAATGATGCAAATAAATTATTTAAGTTTAATATAAAATTAAATTCATACCTGGAACTCCTCAAGAACAACCTTCTTCTGTTCCAAGTTATTCTGCAGTTTGTTGAAGGATTGCACTAATTTCTCAGTCTTTGACAACCAGTCTAAGGCTTCCTTGTATTGCTCTTCGTACTCGGTCCACTTGACGATACCTCCTTCGATCAGAGCCTTGGTGTTGTTCAGCTGTTCACTGGAGAATTTAAAGTAGCATTATGTAGACTAATAAACAAAATATACAAAAAAGATAATAATTTTCTAGCGGGCTATGCTGTTTGAAATGATTTATATTATAATAAATAGGGGCCGATTTCGAAATCTTCGGAGAGGCACCAAATAAATTATCATAATTTATCTGGTGGTCTATTTTTTTATCTGTCAAATAATTTACCCGAAATATTTGCGAGGGGCATCCAAAAATATATATTTACTATATTATGTACTTAGAGCAACATTAACTCAGTTATATAAAAAAAAACAATACTTACACATAGGTATCGTACTCTTCTTGCATAAGAGCTACTTCTTCTTCAATATCTTCTCTATCTTCATGGTCAGCCAAGCCGCAGGATATCTCGCCCTGTTCCAGAGCCTTCTGCAGCTTCGCTTGACCTTCAGGCAGTTCACTTTCTAATACCTTGAGTTGTGATATCTTACTACTCAACGATTCCTTATCTCCGGTTGCATCGGAGCACTTTCCTAATCTTTCTTTAGCAGCCCGAATCCATTGGACGAAGTCTGAGCCAGCATCGATGAACGCTTGATGTTGTTCTACTGTCTCTCTCTGTTTTTCATACAAGTCTTTAGCTTGTTTCGATAGAGTCTCGTATTTGCTGGTGATCTCAGACGCCGGAGCCTGTTGCATAAGTTCTGAAGCCTTAGAAGTTACAGACTGAATCATGGGTTCAAACGAAACGATATCTTGCACAATATTGTTTGTTTGACGGAGTGTGGCTTTCCTTTCGCCCAGGCTAAGACCGGCCGTGAGTCCGGCGAGGCGGTCTTGACCCTTCTTAGACTTGGCGACTTTCTGTTCACACACTTCTTGGAGTTTTGCTTCTCTGTCGGATATCCATTGTTGCAGTTGTGAATAGCTTGAGCTGTAGTCGGCCCATTGGAGCAAAGCTGTCTCCAGATGAACCTTCGCTGTACTCATCTTCTTGACAAGACGGTCCCACTCGTTTTGTAGTTCTTTGAGTTCGGTGTTAATCTTGTCCTTGCCATCAGACCTTGTGTTTCTGAGGACTTTTTCTCCGCTGTTGACGGTAGCATGGACCAGATTCTGGCCTTCTTCGCGGCGTTTGAGCAAGTCCTCGATCTGTTCGAGACGCTTCTGCAGGGCTTCTTTGCTGCTGTTGCTACCAGCTTCACTGCCACTGCGAGTAATCTCCCAAGCGTCATCGATCCACTTCTTGGTCTTTGCATAGTTATCGTCATAGGTCTGATGCTGTTCATAGTTAGTTTCAACCTTCTTGAGGACATCATTAGCCATGTTCACTAGTACTTGGTATCTGGAGTTCAGATGACGTAACTGGTTGTTCACATATGTGTCTAAGTGTGAAGCCAGAAGACCAGAAGCAGAAGCGTTGAACTTCTCAATGTCTGCTTTACCCTTGTTTAGCTGGTCGACTATTTCTTTTACTTCATTGACTTGAGCACCCTTCTCCTTAGCAGTTCCTAGTAGGGCTAGTTTCTGATTCTTGATAAGGATTTCCTTTTGCTGTAACCAATCAGACAGTCGTTCGTACTCATCTTTGTATTCTCGCCACTGGTTGACGGTATCTTCCAGTTGACTCTTCTGTTGTTTGATTTCATTGAACAGATCGTCAAAGCTTTCCTTTAATGCCTTCATTTCGTTTTTGATGACTACTTGGCCTTCAGGTGAAGTGCTAGCGAGAACGACCTCACCAGTATGTTGCAGATGTTCTAGTAATAGTTCACCTTGAGCTTGTTTGTTGATCAAAGCATCAAGAGGCGCTACTGAATTTTCAATTGCCAGTTTATCACTTAGTGGTTTGGATTTTAGTGAAGGTACTTTTTCACGAGCTCTGCCTAGCCACTGGATGAGCTCATCATGCGCTTCTTTGTATAGTCTGTGGTCCTTGTACTGCTCCTCGCGATCAGCAAGGAGTTTCTTGATCTTGTCGTACAGATTGTCGAATTTACTCAACGTTTCTTGAGCCTTAGACGCGGCCTGGTTTTGTTGGCCACTAGCGATCATTTCAGCTGCCTTAGCCTTCAATGTATCTACATCCAGACGATCACAACGGGCTTTCTCTTCTACTTCTTTGAGTTTCTCGAGCTGCGCTCTCTTGTCTGTCATAGATGCTTCGTAAGGCGTTAGTTCAGCTAACATGTTCTCAAGATAAGTGTTGCTCTTCTCGATGAGCTGTATCTGTTCGAGGAACCCAGCCCATTTGGTGACTGAGTCGTCCAGCATGTTCTTGGTTTCAATCATTCTAGACAGCAATGCGGACCACTGTTCTTGCAAGGCAACTAATGAGTTGTTAATAGCTTCATGACCTGCTGGTGCAGTATTAGCCATTACGTTTTGGGCCAGTTCAACGAGTGACTGGACCTTTGTGAAACCTTCATCTTTAGTAAGTAATAAGTTTTGGATTAGAACTAATTTGGTTTCCAGGTCATCCTGCGAGCAAGAGCTCAAATCAGCGCAGAAGTCCAGTTTGTCTCTCAGCTCTTCGATCCATTGCGAGCATTCGGTGACATTGCTGGCGAATTCTTGGTGAGTCTTCACATACTGTTGCCACCTGTTTGTTAGATCCTTAACCTTCTGTGAAAGAGTTTGGTATTTTACGGACAGGTCCGATATCTGTGACGCACGTGGTCCGAAAACACCAGTGTGTAAGTGCTGTGCTTTCTCGGTAATGTTGTCAATTTCCAGTTCCTTAGCACGCACTTCACCTTGCAACTCCTGGAACTTCTTGAATTGCTCTTGTTTCTCTGGCAAAGTTGCTTTCAAGTCTACAGCATGGATTTGGTTGTCGGTATTCCTGATCCATGCCAAGCATTGATCTTTCATGTTCTCGTACTCGTTCCATTGTTGGATCTTGTTCTCCATAGCCTCGATAGTCTTGTTGATGAACGATACAAGGCCTTCCCATTCTTGGTGGGACGCATCGATCTGGTTTCTAATATTGGCTTGTCCAGTGCTAATAGTTCCTGGAAGAACCTTCTCACCGAGAGAACGTATTTTATCGATACGGTTCTTTTCTTCGGGAAGATTAAGTTGAAGAGACTTTAGTTTCTCGCAGTTACTGCTAAGCGCTACACGTTCTAGGTTGACATCGCCCCACAGTTGCGCTGTGTTGTGCGTGGATTCAACCCATTCTTCTAAATCCTTAACAGCCTTAGTGTATTGCTGGTGGTTGTTAACAATCGCTTCATACTGTTCCACGAACGATTTAGCTCTCGCCAAAATAGTCTCATGCCTTTGTTTAAGCTGGCTTATTTCTTTAGCTATATCTTTGCTAACATCAGGAAGAGTTTGAGCACGAGATTCCAAGTCTGCTATATCTTGTTGGTGAGTGATGGCGTCTTGTAAGAAAGTTCTGTAGACATTTAGTTGATTACGCTTCTCATCCAAAGTGGCCTTCAATTCAATTTCCTTTGGAAGAGTCTTCTCAGCTGACGTCAACCATTGCTGTACAGTCTTAAGGTTGTCTTCGAACGAGGACCACTTGTTAAGTTCTGAATCAAGGTCTCTCTCGGCTTTAGTGATATTGTCGTATAGATTGTCGATAGCTTGTTGGATTTCATGAAGTTGTTGTTCAACAATTTCCTTGCCTTCAGGTGATGTGGAAGGATACAATTTCTCTCCCAATTCAAACGTATTGTTGACCAAAAGGGTAGCGTTGCGTCTCTGACTAAGCAAGTCGTTAAGGCTTTCTCGCTTAGCGCTAATACCTTCAGGAGTGTTAGATAAGTTTTCTTTGCACTCATCAAACTTATGTTGAGCAGCCTTAAGCCAATCAGTACATTGGTTGTACTTCTCTTGGTAGGCGGTGTGGTCATTGACGGCTTGCTCGCATTTCTTCACAAGCTCCTTCGCAGTCGACTGTACCGATTGGAATCGTGACGTCATCTGTTGCAAGTTCATTGTGATCCTAGTATCGTTGCAGTTCTCAATAAGGTCACTGAACTCATCAGACAGTTTGTCGACGTCATTCTCCGTCTTCTTCAGGTTAGCCAAGATAGCCTGGAAATGAACGTCAGTTAGTTAGATGTTAAAATAAATCAAAAGGATTACGTTTAAACTGAACTACGACAGCTACCATTAGTACCATCATTGAGATAGTTAGACATTTTATAATAAACTTTTGTCAGCATTAGAAGTACCAATCACCAATGCTTCTATATTAGTATAAATATAAATAGAATTATAATCAAAACTTGAAGTATTGGATTCATACACAACATACGAGTATGTAAGTATAAAATTTAATTTTGTTGTTAGAATTCTATAGAGATTACTTTCGTGGAATTAGATTTCTACTGAAAATTAGGCTACAATTATCCTACAGTGCTGACGACAAAAGATTCTTTTTTCTCATCATCTCTTACTTGGTCCAAAGCTTCGCCCAAAGTAACGACTGCGCTCAAATCATTGTCGTGATTATCAATCGCTTTACATAATTCCTGTTTCAAAATTCATAATTTAAATAACGAGTAAAAGGAAAGTGGACTAAAACAAGTAAGTATTCAAAGATTCATACCTGATATTTATTCAGCTGATCCACCTTTTCTTCCAGGGTTGCTTTCGGAGTGTATGTCTTCAAGCTCATCTCGGTGTCACTCAACCAATGTTGAAGGCGTTCGTTGGCACTGTCGAACTCGATCCATTGCTGTATCTTGTCCTCAATGCCACGTTTGACATCGTGAACTGTCGCAGTGAACTTTTCCAAGTCAGCACGGAGAAGACTCAACTCTCTAGACATACCGTCTCTACCTCTTGGAGAAAGTCTGGCATTGTTCTTCTCAATGAGGTCAGATAACATTTTCAATTTGTTGTTTCCAGTTGGAATTGCGTCTAATAGCTCCTGGATCTTACCTAATTTACTTTGTAATGCAGCTTTGTTACCGCTGAAATCTGATAGTAGATGCAGGCGGTCCCAAAGGTGCTTCTGATAATCTTGTAGTGACTTCTGCTGATCGGCGAATTGTTGGTAAATATCGAACGTGCTCTCATGTTTGTCTATGATACCTGACAGCCTGTTTGTCAAAGCATTGTATCTATCCCACACCGATTTGATGATAGCGGTCATTTCATCGCTTTCTCCTTTTCCTGAATGAAGAGTCGCGGAAACACTCTTAGCCTTTTCAGTGACTGTTTCTATGACCCGTTTGTGCGAGTATATTTCTTGTAACAGTGTCTTGTTCTTCAGTAACTTGGACTTGATCTCTTGGGCTGAGTTTAGTACAGCTTTCTCTTCGCCATCAACTATTTTCTCTTTCTCGTCTAGCCAAGACAATGTCTGTTGCAGAACGTCTTGGTAGCTTGACCATTGTAGTGTCTGAGACTCGAATTCTTTCTGTTGTTGAAGAATAGTGTCATTGAGCTTGTCCCATCTTTCTCTTAGGGCCCTGATTTCTGCGCGAATATTTTCTCTGCCATTTGCAGCTGTCTCGGGTAACACTTTATCACCAGCAGTGGTCAGTATTCCAATCTTGTGCTCACCATTCTCTCTTTCCATTAAGAATACTTGAAGTTTATTGCCTTTGCTTTCAATACTTAGCTTGTCTTCTTTGGTCACCATCTGCGATAGTTGTTCTTCTAATGGCTTCAACCAAGCATCGAATTCATTACGTAGCTGTACATATTTTCTATGATCAGCGACTAGCTCTGACCAGTGGTTGACAATTTCCTTGGAGATAACGTGCAACTGTTGATAACGGCTGCTTACTTGTGTAACTAGAGGCTTAAGTCGTTCTGTTCCGCTTAGTTGTATAAGACTGTGGGATTCATCGACGAAAGCATCGATTTCCTTCTCTTTAGCATTAATGTTATTGCGCAGGTCAACATACCTTTGCAATTGAGCTTCTTTGTCTTTCAGAGTAGAGCAGAGGCTCTGGTCTCGGCATTTTGATTCCATGTCCTTGAGCCATTCAGTAATAGATTCTATTGAAGAATCAAACTTGTTCCAAATCTCCAATGTATGCTTAAGCTTCTGTTCTGAGGTGGTAATGTTTTCAACAGCATTGCGCAGTTGGTCATGTAAGTTGTCGATTTCAGCTTTGATAGCAATGTTACCAGCTTCGGAAGTGCTCTTGCTAACATTCGAGAATACTGCTCTAATTTCATCTAACTTGCCTGATCCTACCTTTTCAATGTCCTTCAAAGCAATAGCTGATTGCAATTTCCTGATGATTTCCGGCTTCTCACCGGTTGCGTTTTCAATGTCAAGCAGTTTCTCAGACTGTGAGCCGAGCCATTCTTTGTACTGTTGGATAAGACGCACAAGATCTTCGTGCCTCTTCACACAGTCCTCCAAATTGTCTTGAAGGTTTTGAGACTTGGTTACAATGTTTTGGAACAATTGTTTGATAGATTGCAGGTACACATTCAAAGAAGCGTCATGTGTCTGGTCGACTAGTTGCTGGGCTTTATCACACACTGACTCAACTAGTTGTTGATGAGTCATAATCTCTTGGTGCATAATCTTGTGGTTCTGCAACTGAGCCTTCTTCTCTTCGAGGGAAGCCTTCAGCTCGGTGTGTCGCTGCATTGCCCTCTCAACATCCTTGAGCCATTTAGTAAGTTGCTCTTGAGCGAGACTGAAGTCTGAGAACTGTAGAAGACATTGATCTAACTTGTTGACGGTTTCCTGGAAGCTGTCTCCGAAGCTATCCCACAGTGTTCGGATTTTACGGATCTTTTGACGAATTACTTCTCTGCCGTCTGGGCTGGTATGTGTGTATAGCTTTTCTCCCAAACTTAAGAACTCTTCAAACGCGGGAGTCTTCTTGTTTCTGGTCTCGTACAGTTCTTTAGCTTTGTTTTGCTTTTCTTGTAGTACAGCATAGTCTCCAACGATTTCGTTGAGATCTCCGAGCTCACCCAGCATTCCCATAAGCCAGTTCTCCATATTGTTATATTCATTTTCGAATGTTTGATGTTCTGATACGAATACTTCATACTTAGAAATGATTTCATTGACGAGATTATTCAGAGTGTGGTATCTTGTTGCTAATTTTGATGTCTTATTCGTGAGTTCAGACTCAGTGGCAACGTTCTGTTTGGTGTCGGTTAGTGCAGCAAAATCAGCGCTTCTTGAAGCAAGTTCACTCTGAATTTCCTTGACTTTGTGAAGATGAGCAATCTTAGCCTCCAGATTACTCTTAAGGCTTTGATCCCTGACTTGATTTTCTTTGATCTTTAGCCATTCTTCGAGCTCATCTAATGTCTTCTGGCTTTCTGTCCATTGTTTAAGTGTGTCTTTAAGTTTCTTGTCCTGTTCTTTACACTGTGATGCTAATTGGTCCCATGTTGCCTTGAGCTGTTCATACTCGCTGATGAGTACAGGGTGTCCGTTAGCACTTGTTGTTTCAATAACGGTTTCAAGTTGTGATTTAAGACCGGCCAGGTTGTTCTGGATGTCTTTAGCTTTTAATGTCACCTTTTCGATTGCGGCAATCTTAGCATCGACGTCATCTTTCTGAGTGACAGATCCGTAGTTCAGCATGCTGTTCTCAGCAACGATGTGATTAAGACGGTCGCGGACGTCTTCGAACATGTTAACGTATTTCTCGTGATCGGCGACGTGAGATTCGCTTGTAGAGATTCTCTTTTCAAGCTCTTTAGTCATATTTCTGTACCTGTCGATAGTTTTAGAAAGACTCTTTTCGGCTTCCTCGTCAGGCATCAGCTTGATCTTCTCAGTTAATTGAGATAGCATCGATTGATGTAGCTCAACTTCTTGGTGTAAAATCTTGTTAGCGTGAAGCTGAGCCTTCTTTTCGGGCAATGTAGGGCAGAGCTTGAAATCGCCAAGTTCTTTTTCTTTGTCGCCGATCCATTTTTGAACTTGATTGAAAGTATCGTCGAAGGACGATCTCTTGTTGATTGTCGTTTCGATGTCTTTAATCACATTGTTAAGTGAATCTACTGAATCTTCGAAGTAGTCTCTGAGTGCTCTGAGTTCATTTCTAACTTGTTCACGACATTCAGGAGTGATGCCACTGAACAGAGCTTCACCAGACCCAATGGCATTGTTGAGGAGTTTCTGACCAATTTCTTTGTTTTCGTTAAGTTTCTTTACTTGTGCCAGATCAGCTGCTGATGGTTTTGCGTGTTTGCTCATCACAGCCAAATCTCTAATCTTGCCATTGGCATCTTGAAGCCAGTTTTTAAATTCATTGATAGATTTGTCGTACTTAGATTTGTTGTCTTTCAAATCCTTGAGTCTGTTGAGATGACTCTCCATGAACTTGCTTACAGTCTGATATCTTGAGACTAGGTGGTTTATATGTTGTAGGACGCGTGAATCTGGGTTGCGAGATAAGATTTTCTCTCCAATTTCTGTAAGTTTGCTGACCTCTCCACCATATTCTTTGATTTCTTGATCGAGGTGCTCAACTTCAGCAATCTTAGCGTCAATTTCATCCAAGTTGAGTAGGTTAGCGGCTTCTTGTCTGACTTTATTTTCTTTTTCTTTCAGCCACTCAGATACATTTTCTAACAACACTTCATATTCTTGCCAAGCGTCAATGTTTTCTTTTAGCCTGTTTTTGATTTCTTCGTAGTTAGCATTAAGAACTTCCAAGTTCTTCTGTGCTTTTTCCGTTTGTTGGGCCGCTTCTTGAGCACAAGCGGGCTCTGCGACTACTTTAAGAATATCCCGAGCTTCTTTCAACTCTGCGACCTTGCTTTTACAATCAGCAATACCATTTTCTACGTCTGTAAGTGCAGCGCTTTTAACTTCTAAATTGTATTTATCGCTGGTGACATCAGGCATACACCATCTAGTTTTGTCGTCTAATATCTTCAGATTTCTGTTGAACATAGCCAACTTGTCAGTAAAGAGTTTTTGCAAGAATGTAAGAAGAGTGATTTCAGTTTTGTTTGCGTGTACCAAAACACTTTCAAACCTCTTTTGTAATGTGCTCAGTTCTTTTGGTACTAACGACTCGTAGAAGCCTGGGTAGTTGTCGTTCATTTCAGATACATTCTGAGACAAGTTATCGATTTCATCGCTCAAGTTCTGGAGCTCAGCTTTGCAGGCCTGACATTTCTTCAGACGATCGAGAATCTTAGCATTATCGCCTGTCATGTCATCGCACTTGATAATATCATCACGGATTTTGCTAACATTATCCGAAAGGCGTTTGATATGATCCTTCAATTTAGTTTCCTTTGTTCCCAGTGATGATACTGCGCTTTCTAAGTTATCGGCGAGCGACTGAAGGGCCGCAAACTCATGGTCCAGGTAATCAATGATGGAAGAAACTTGACCAACAGGGATGCTCTTATTCAAATTAGTAATTTGTTCACATTTAGCCTTGATACTGTTTTTAAGGCCTGCGTATATGGGAAGTTCCTCCTTGTACTTAGTTAGATGACTTTGTCCGAATCTGATTTCTAAGTTATCACAAGCATTGGCTAAGTTCTGACCAGTTTCGCTCAGCCATGCGATAACTTGGTTCTTTGTGTCGTCAATTTGTCTCCAGACAATGAGTTGAGATTCCAAGTCCTGTATTCTCTTGATGACAGCGTCATTCACTTTCTCCCAGTGTGTTTGAGATGTTAAGAATGCGTCTTCTAGCGGGCTAGTATCAAATCCTCCTAATGTTGACGCCTGTTTTAGGACTGATTGCTTGATAACATCCATTTGGTCTAACAAGCCTTTAGATCTCTTAAGAATCTCGTAAGACTTCTTTGCTTTTTCCAAAGCCTGGCCCGTTTGCACATAATCGTTAGGAGCGTCTTTGCAATCGTTGTACAGTTGCTCTGCTCTACTCATTTCTCTGTCGAACGCTACTGTGAAGTTCTTCAGTTCGTGAAGGGTCGATGACAGCAAGATGTACTTGTTTTTGGTGTCACGGACGGCGTTCACGACTTGGTCCCAGTTGTTGTCAGCGGTAGACAGGGCATTCTGGATTGTGCCCATGTTAGGTTGATCTTCTCTCATTAAGTGAAGACCTTCTTCTCTTAATTCCTTGCGAATAGACTGCTTTTCTTTCATTTCTGCATCTATTCTATCTAATTGTTCTGTCATATCCTGGATAGTTGCTTCAGTTAACGGCAAAGGTCTCTGAGCCATTTCATTGAGAACGGTTTGTACGTTGTGTAACACTTCTCCCAAAGCATTGTGTTGTATGTTGAACTTATCCCATCTAGCGCCAACTTTTTGTACTAAATCTCTCTTGTTAGTTACTTGGTTGAGTAAAGCTTCTGCTTTCATTTCAATTTCTTTCACGATGCTAGTAGGAGACATGATTCGGCCAGTGTTCTGATCTGTTACTTTGACCTTTGATGGTCCATCTAATAGAGCCACGTTGCTCTTCCATTCCGGTATCTTAGTGATGACATTAACAAGTTCTTGTCTTAAAATTTCATAGCTCTCTGGAGTAAGCTTAGGACCTTCAATCTGGTATTGTATGTGGTTCAGTTGCTGCTTAGACTCGTCATACCAGTTAAGTAGGTCTGACCACTTTTGTAAAATTCCTTTGTTTTGTTGTATGTTGTTCTCAATAATCTGGTAGTGTTCAGCGATGTTCGAGTATGTCTCACTTAACGAGCGAGACTCATCTGGATGTGAAGCGAGTGTCATGTTCTTGATTTCGTTGTAAATGTCAGTGAACTCGGGTGCCTTTGCCGCGTGTTCTTGTAAAAGAACATGCATCGATTGAAGAGATGGTTCCACTTTGTCGGCACCGATCTGGTCGTAGCTTTCAGTCTTCCTTCTGAAGTCTGTGATCCAGTTGTCAAAGTTGTGCAGTTTAGTCATAAACTCTTGTCTGACGATGATTTTATCGGAAAGTTCATTGACTCTAGACCTCACTGTCTCAGCCAGATCGTTTGTGCGTTGTTTGATGTCTGATACCTTGTTCTTAAGTAAGGTAGCGCCTTCAGGCTGTATGTTGTGGCAGATGTTGTCACAAGTCTGTGACAAACTGATGATCTTGGCTTGCTGTTGTGAGATTTCATTACCAAAGGACTTGAGTTTGTTTAGTTCCCTATCTAATTTCTCAACTTGAGGTGAATCGATAGTAACATTTCTACTACTTAACAACTTTTCGCCATTTTCAATCCAAGAGTCAAGCTTCTCAGCATCTCTCTCAAAGTTCTCCCAGTTATTGACAAGTTTGTCTAATTTGTTGTTCCATTGGTCAGCCAAGTCATGGACTACGGCCCATCTGGAGTGGATTGCGTCCACCTCATCAGGGGCGCTGGTCTTTCCTGACAGTTGGTGGCTGACACTCGACAGGATTTGCAGGTTCATCAGCTGCTTCTCACAATCAGTGATCAAAGCTCTGGACTGTTGTTGTAACTGCTGTGCTTCGGGTAAGGTTGTGGGTTTGGGCACGTTGCCTAACTTCAACTCAGCTTCTTCAATCCAAGGCTTGATTTCAGCAACACCCTTCTGGTATTTCTGGTAGGTAGCCAAGTCATGTTCTACTACTTTAGTCTGGTGTTCTGTTGATCGCTGAAGATCAGCCATCATTTTCTCTAGTAAAGCAACTTCGCCTTTAAGTCTATTGGCATCTTGGACTCTGTGCTCTACAGCCAATTTAGTTCCTTGATCAGCAACACCTCGAATAGTCTCGAGTTTCTCAGCAATTATTTTCTGTAACGACTGTGACTTAATTACTCTTTCTTCAGGCGTTATGTTTTCTGAACGGATCTGTTGGATTAGAATTGGGCTTTCCTTCTTGATCCATTCTCTGACGTGTTCCAATTTGTGTTCAATCTTGACCCATTCCTCGTTGAACTTTTCCAAATGCACGACTTTACTGTCCACTTCATCTTGCACTTTTCCCAACTTGCGTTCAATATTTTCTAGATCTTTCTCAATGACGGGTTTGGGTTTGTCTGCGGTTAGTGTGCGCAGTTCAGTGTATGCCAGCTGTAGTTGAGGCAGGCGCTCAGCCTTAGCCTTTTCAATATCAGTCTTAATGATCTTCGTTTCTTGTAGTTCACGGCCGATATTTGTTACGCCGAGTTCAAGACCTGGGTGGACGACATAGCTCTCATACTTGTCAAGGTCTGACAGTAACTCGTCCTTTTGGTACTCGTAGTTAGACCAGACTTTTTGTGTGTCACGTAGCTTGTGCAGACGGTCAGTGGATGTTTCATATGCGGTGTTCCAGCCTGTTTCAAGGTTCCTAACATCTTCCCTGACGAAAGCAGGTGCGTTGGCATCCTTGATGAGGTCCTTGCCTCTTTGCAGCATGGACATGACTGAAGGTCGGTGGCGATCGAGTTTTTGTACTGCAGCTTGTTGCTCGAGTACTAATTGCTCGACGTGCTGGAGTGACTGAGGTTCAGGTGCGACCATGGCTTGTTCTTTAGCGTTTTCTAGTACGCAAATAACCTCATGCACCTCTCTGCGATACGTGTAGCACCGTGTGTAGGTCTCAGTCTTTATCATTGTGATCTCGATGGTTGGGATTAAGTTCTTGTACCTCGCGATGAGGTTTTCAAGCCTGATTTGTTCCTCTTGAGCTTCTCCCTCTGAGCAGTGGTTAGTGAGCATGTCCAGTGTTTGGACGAGCCACTTCATGTCTTCGCGTTTCTTGTCGGCTTCGCGGCAGATGTTCTAGAAATTAAAGGTCATTTATTAGATTAAATTGTATAAGATAGATTTGCTAAATAAATCTGTGCTATCTATGTACAAAAACAACATCGATTTTAACGAATATTTACCATTAGTTCCCTCAACTTTTTGTTCCCAAAGAAAGCATTGGAGAAAAGAATAAAAATTATTAAAATTCTCATTTTATACAAAAAAAAAACCTGGCAAAATTATTCTAGACTACGTTTTATCCTCGACTTTGTCCGCATAAATGTCGGTTACGGATGAAGTCGCGGAATAAAAAGTAGCCTATATCCTTTCTTGAGATTCAAATTTAGCCAGTACCAAATTTAATCAAAATCGGTTCAGTGGTTTAATCGTGAAAGCGTAACAAACATACAGAGTTACTTTCGGATTTATAATATTTGTAAGGATCTAATCATACCTGGAAGATAGTCTTCTCCCTCTCAAACGCCTCAGCCGAGTCCACCTCCCGCACAATGCTATCCATGGTCTTATCAACATGGTCCATCCACCGTTCCATTTCACGGAACTTTTCTCTATAAGCATCCCACTTCGCGGGAATCCTTTGTAGTTGTTGTCTGAAGTGTTCCACTCTCTGGACGGTAGCCTCCCACATCTGTTCGCACTTCCTAACGGATTCCTCCAGGGTTGTGTCTGAAGTCTGATGGGTGTAGCTGGTAGCTATCTTGTGCAGGTTTTGGAGACAGTGTTCCACTTGCATGATCTTGCCCTGGTTGCGGAAGTATTCCTCGTTTCGAATGAGGATGCCGTCGGCGTCGTCACTTTGGTTGTATGCCTGGAAGGGAACAGATGAGGTTTTAGGAGGTTCAGTGGCTTCTGGTTGTAGGACATAGTTTTTGCAGATCGAATTATTCAATTGACTTTAGTACTGTCAAAACGTGAAAAATGTCTCCGATTTTTTTTTTGTAATTCTAATAATTTTTGATGTTTCACGTTGACACATACATATTCCCATGGGGGTAGGCAGAAACCACAGAACGCCACCAGCTACAATCCTTACATACTCGTCTCGTCTACGTTCACGTTGATTAATTTAAAATCTATTCTAAGCATGAGTTTTAGCTGTGCAATTTTGATATGTTGAATTAGTTAGGAGTTATTAATGAAATTACTGAGAAACTGTGACTTGGGTCGTTTTGACAGAAGTACGCTCAATAAAGTTTTATTACCGTTCTTCAGATTAATTGTGAAGTTGTATTGGTCTTATTAGGTCAAGGTCAAACATTTCGTTCAATAAACTCGAGGACGCAAGTTAAGTGGTTGAAATTAAATTACTCTAGTAAAGCTGTAAAACATTTATACGATTGTGACATGTTTATGAATCATCCTTGTTGATTGATATAAGGTTCATTTTGCTTTGGCTTTAAAATTTTATAAGAAAATTCGTGTGTTTTATTGTAAGTGTGTTGACTGTTTGTGCAAAAATCTTAACCATGGATACTTAAAATGTAATGAATATTGAATTATAATATATGAGCTTTGGCTTAACAATTCTAATTAAATATAAGACTTTAACATAACATAACATCACGCCTGTAATCTCCGAAGAGTTAGGCAGAGGTGTACCAACTAGCACACCCACATTTCACCAGTTAAGTTTAAGTCCCATTTAAAAGGGGTGAGCCTATTGCCATTAACCGGGCACAAATCCACACTCCGAGGCTGCAACTGAGAAATTTCTGATGGGCACACCTAATAACACTTAGCCCGACCTGGGAATCGAACCCAAGACCTCGTGCTCAGCAGTTGAGATTTGCGACCACTTTACCAAGAAGGCAGTCATGGATAAAGTATGATAATGATATAGAAAATGCCCAAGATCTAGAATCGAAGGAGAGCCATACCTGTTCTTCATAAACGATCTCCTTCTCAATATCCTTGATGCAGTGCTGGAACACTGCCTCGTCCAGGCGGAACTCCAGGCGCATGAGGTGAGGAGGCGCCTTGTCCAGCAGAGAGCGCCAGCGCTGTTGCAGCTGTTCCACTGTCTGGACCACGCGGGGACGGTCTTCTTCGCTCACCAGCTGGAAAGTGATGGTGAATATAAGTTATTTGTTTGAGGAATCAAATGGCGTGATCTTTTATTGAATGAATGTTAATTTTTCAGTTCTTGGGCGCAGTGGGTGGCCAAATTAGTCGTGGCACGAGTGCAGGCGTTTAAAATGTACTGTATGGAGCAAGTGTAGGGGCATTTTGGGCACTAGTTACAGTAACATAATAAACTCCGAGCATTTGTCCTACTGCAGGTCAAAGGCATCATCTCATGTAGAGAAGGCACGAGCATTTAACACCATGCTTGCTCATTGGCGGTTTCAGACTTAAATTATTTATGAGTCCAGGTTTCTTTCCGATGTTTACCTTCAAAGTCAGTTATGTTGAAAGAACAAATGAATTGAAAAAGTCACATTGGTTGTTGCCCGGTATCGGACGCGCAACCTCATGCATGACTAGCAGGTAACTTAACCACTGGGCAATCACGACACGACTGTATAAAGGACGTGATTTTGTGCACCATAAAGCACTGTAGAGATAAACTACGATAACTTGACGCGCCCTTCCACAATTCAAAACGTTTGAAAATGTTTGTAAAAGTATTTACAAGTCTCACAACGCATGTGTGCGTACTGAGACGGCTCTTGAAACAAAAACAAATCAGCGTGTCATTGTTGCTTGACTAGCGGCATTATTAATTACTCATTTTTTATTGAAATAGTAATATGGAGGAGAGCGCCATGTTATATTAGTTTATCTCTATAGCCATAAGTTAGGGCCACATACAAATTCATGAAAAAACTCACCTCAATAAGCTCTCGTCCCGATCTAACCAGCTCAGAGACAGCCCTTTCATCGGCTCCCTGGAAGAATCTCTTATGGAAGTCAACGGCCTGCTTAGAGTCGACCCTATTATCGGCCAGCAGAGCCTCAGCTCTTGAGGCCCACTCTTCGACGGCGCGTTTCTTGGATTCGAACTCCTCCCAAGCGCGGACCAGGCGTTGGAGTTCAGCCTCGCGACGAGTGGCTTCTGATGATACGTGAGCGAATCTGGGGAGTTGATGGTTTGATTAGTAATTATAAAGCTAAAAATTCTTAACCCAAAGTCAAAGTCAAAAACATTTATTTCAATTAGACCATTTACAGGCACTTTTGAATTGTCAAGGAGTCGGTCAGCTAGTCCGAAAATTAAAGCTAGTTTCTCGTTGCTAGTTGTTTTAACTGATAGTAAATCGCTAAATAATGTAATGTAATTTTATACATATTACTTGAAGATTTTTCAAATAAATCCTAATTAAAATTCTCATAGTAGCAACAAATCATCATCATCATCATATCAGCCGAACGACATCCACTGCTGGACATAGACATCCCCTAAAGGTAAACCACACATACTTTTACTAATTTACCCATTTATTATCCTTCATTATCTGCTTAGCCTTTTCTCAAGTATGTTTAGGACGGCTTCCAGATAAACCAGATGCAGCTGCATACCAGTGTTTTACATGGAACGACTGCCTATATGACCTCCACAGCCCGTTACGACTGTCAAAGATTACACACCAACTTACAAACTCCGAGCTGCTACGGAAAAGTTTCTTATTGAAAAATCCAATAACTCTTTGCTCTATCTGGGAATCAAACCCAGGATCCAATGCTCCAGTCGTGCTTACGGCCTCAAGACCAACGGGGCAGTCGTGGTGGTTAAACCCGACCCCGAGCTTTATACAGACTGTTAGTGTAAACACCGTTGTCACTAAATCCATAGGTACTTGATTTATTATAAAAAATGTTTATCTGAATTTAAAAACAAATAAACAAAGTTTTCTTTCAAAAATTAAAAAAAAATCTGTCCGTCACCGTCCGTAAATTTATGGATACTATGCGCCCGAGCTACGTAATCACCGCAAAGGGCGTTGACCTGCTGCACTGGCCGTCCGTTATAACTACCTACATAAGTTTTAACTAATTACAGCATTGTAATATAGGGTGAAATAATTTGAGGAAAAATAGAGATTTTACTTTAAAAAAAAGATATTTTTTTTTTTCATTTAATTTACGTTCTATTAGTGAAACCAAACCACTGGTTTCAAGGATAACGATGTTTACACTAACACTCTGTATTTCAAATCCAACTTTGCATCATTTGCTCACCTCTCATTAAGGTCCCTCATGAGCCGGACTTGTTCCGTCACGTCCGCGCTCCGGTCGGTGTCAGCTGACTTGACAATGTTCTGGAACACCTTGTTCTTGCTCTCCAGCATGGAGCGGTAGTATGTCGTGCGAGAGAAGAATGTGCGGTGGATCTCGTAGCGCTCTGAGATTATCTCACTGTGGGGAAGAAGATGAAACAATTAATTTATGTTGTTTAATCATACTATGATAGCCATATTATATTATATATTATTATACAATATCGCATTGGGTCTAGCCTGTAAGGATATTTGTAAGTTTAAAGTAAATAAATAAATAAATATTTTAGTGTTTATACACAATGTTAAAAAATCCTGGTCATAATATTCTCCAGACCGACGTCTGTCACGGCGGCATTTTAAAGGAGATCAGTCAAGTAAGCCAGATATATTTTAGTGCTTAAGTCTGTGCTCAAACATAGGTGCACTTCCTCATCCGCACTCTCATGGTCCAAAATCTGGTCATACCAGTATGCTGAGCACCTACTCAGTTCGATAAAGCAGCGGTAAATGGTTATTTTTTTTCAAAAACCCTACCATATTATTATCATTATCTAATAGGGGAAGGGGGGAGGTATTTTCATGTTCATATTGAGTAGCCTCGCCTTTGATAACAAATACACAAAAATATTGGTAAGCGATGGTGCACAGTTATTTAGATAACCATCATCATTATTATATCTGCAGAACGACGCTCACTGCTGGACATAGGCCTTTCCTAAAGATAGCCACAATGACCGGCCCTGCTTGGACTGCATCTAGCGGTTGCCTAGATTGTGCACACTTATTGTAATAACGATAGTCTGAATGGATAGTATTAATTCTCTGATGAAAGATCACAACTTACCGTCTAGTTTCTCCACCAGTCCTCAACGCCTCCTCAGCCTTGTCCAGCCAGGAGCCGATCTCCTTCTGGCCGCTCTCCAGCGACTCGTGCTGTACGAGAAGCTGTCGGTACTGGTGCAGCTTGACTGGTACGGTGGCTCGCACGCGGACGAGCGCCTCTTTCTGTTGCTTGAGCTTTGCCATGTTGGCTTCCACCTCGTCGCGCGGCATCTCTGCGATTGCGTTTTGGAAGGTTCTGTAAATAAAAATGGCAACAATAATAATTATTCTGTATAAGGGTGAAACGGACATAAAAAAACACCAAATAAATTTATAGAACAGGGGCCTTACCACAATTTTTTACAAAACATTTTTACTTCGATAACGTTTTGTTTCAAGCTTATAACATTACTCATATTCGTACCATGAACTTCAACTTTCAATGTTGTTTTATTCCTGCTAAAGTGCTGGGAAAGAACGAACTATTTCTAAGATTTGTCTATTGCTTGCTATAGTAAAAAAGAAAGAAACAATGCTATATGAACTGTATAACGCTGTCCCTTTCACACATTTGATTTCAGTTGATTTGTTTTTTAGTAACTGACGGAAATGTCAACATTGAAATGTCTACAATCATGTAATGAATTCATGACAAAAAAAATTGTTACGATGTGATTGCAACCAGTATCATTATACCGGTTCTATATAATTATTATAAAGATTTACAGCAATAATATTTCGATCTTTATTCGTTCTGCTAGCAAGGATGGTGATCAATACTTGTGCCGTCTCGTATAAGGATACGCAGAGATCTTCTTATTATCTATAAGATCTGGAATTTTAGATGCAGCCAAAGTTTGTAGCTTCCCCTATCCTCAGGGTACACCCACATCTCCACTCAAGATCACGGTCAACCTAAATGATCATCAGTTCCAGGTCTAAAAGGATAGCCAACGGCTAGCGTATGCCATTATTACAAACCTGCTAATAGTCTTGAACAGTTCCTCATGGTGCTCTATCTCTGAGTTCAGCTGCAGCAGCTGGTCAATGTAAGCCTGTATGTCCACGGTATTGGCACGGGGCTGCCTGGTCAGCAGATTGTCTGCCGCGGCCAACCAAGAGTCCAGAGCTCTGGAGCCGTTGGCAAGCTCGCGACGGTTGCGGAGAGCATCGCCGCCGCGGACGTACCTGGGAAGGTTCCACCGTTATTCAAGTTATTTAAAAAAATTACTGAATCTACTTGCCCTTTCCAAAAGGTAGTTTCGTAAAGAGAAGAATGGGCAAGACACTACCAACTTCTCTTTTATTTTTTTAATATTTTAATTAAAGCGAGATCAGCTTAGCTTTTTTCAAATTTTATTGATGCTGACATATACAAAACTCAACCATCAACGACTAAACATAACATAATATCACGCCTGTAATCCCCGAAGGGTTAGGCAGAGGTGTACCCATTAGTACACCCACATTTCGCCAGTTATGTTTTTAGTCCCATGTAATAGGGGGCGAGCCTATTGCCATCAACCGGGCACAAATCCAGACTCCGAGGCTGCTACTGAGAAATTCCTGATGGAAAAACCCAATAACACTTTGCCCGACCTGGGAATCGAACCCAAGACCTCATGCACAGCAGTCGCGCTTGCGACCACTAGACCAACGAGGCAGTCACAACGACTAAACTTACAAGCAATATACTTCTAATACTGCTAGCCAAAGTTAAAGAATCAACAATTTTCTCATAATTTCAACTATGTAATTAAAATGCTGCGCGAGCGCTTCATGATTTAATATTAAAAGGTCGTCGCCAATAAAACTATGCCCACATGTTCCAGAAGCAAGGCCACACATTATCAACTGCGACTTATAATATTACAACAGCTAATCTTGAGAACTAGATTTAAAACAAACATTCCTCAAATAATACCTTAAAATCAGTTCTTGGAACGGATTCGATTAATACTTAAATAATGTTATTATCAGATTATTAAATTTTTCATAGAAATAATGTTATAAAACAATATATTAGGTACATTTTTTTGCTGTGGAAATTTTTTGACTCTAAGTCAGAGTGACAGAGACAAAGTAGACATGTGGGCTTACTCAGAAGAAGCCTGCTCATTTTAACTTTGAAATACAGACGCAGGTAGAATAAATAAAATGTTAACTCACCTCTCTGCTTCTTCCCACACACGTTCCCATCGTTCAGTAATCTCCACATACTTCCTCTTCACCTCCTGACTGATCTCCTCAGAGGAAGTAGCAGCCAGGAACCCGGCAGCATCACCCAACAGTTGGTGCTTCTCTTTCCAAACAGTCAAGTCTTGGAAGAATTCCAATCTCTCATCTTCTGATACTCTTAGCATATGCTGTGCCTTGTCCAACCAAGTTGTGAAGTCATCAGCTAATGTGTTCCAACGCTCCCAGTGAGCGATGACTTCTTCAAGCACACTCCTGGCACACCTCACATCGGAAGCGACGCGTCTCCACGTCTCAGCAACGTCCTTCAAGAACGTATCAATATCTCTCGCTTCAGTCCTATCTACTTCACACACTCTCTTGTACTCCTCCGCTACTTGCTTAATATCAACGTAAGCTCTATCAAACTCCTGGAAAATCTTATTCTTAGTCACGAAATTATCATAATCTTCTAATAAGGCACGTACGTGGTCTATGCGACCGTATTTGCCGGTCCACGCGGCAAGCTTGGCTTTCGTCAGCTCCGTAAAGGCGACAATACAACATTTGTGCTCCAAGTACTTTAATCTCGCCTTTCTCTGTGGCGCTCTTCGACTTACTGTCTCGAGACGCTCTTTCATATCTTGGAGTCTTTCGCCTGGGATTCTCGCGGCGTCGGGTGATCTTATAGCCGCTTCGAATCTATCGATAACTTCTGGTAGTCCAGCGAAAAAGCCGCTGTGTTCCTCTAATTTCTCGCTGATTATAGCAGCGGTCCTCTCGTCTAAGCTAGTGGGGATTTCGTCAAAGTATAAAAGGTATTCGGCCCTCGCTAACCACTCGCCGACATTTCTGAAGTCTCCGGGGAGTTCTGCGTCTAGGAGCCACAGCCATCTTCTGTGCAGTCTTTCTAATTCTATCCACAAGGAGACTAGCTCGCGCCAAGACTTTGGCGCGATGGCTACGAGACTCTGCGTGTACATGAGTTTCTCTAATTTCTGGTAGATGGGTTCCCGCGCGAGCCTGTCGTTCTCGGCGCGCACGTAATCTTCGTAATGACGCGAGAGAGTTCGCGAGTCGTATTGCCTTTGAACTGTGGTGACGCGCTCCGTCAGCCACATTCTAAGAGATTCGTACTCCTCTTGCACTGCCGCTACGGCATCCGGTCCTGTCGTCTGTTAACAAAACAAGTCGTTAATATTGAGCACTTGTTCAAACCAAATGAATGCAACCGGAACAACACTGAGTTGATGAATGAGTTGTCATGCTAATCACTGGTGTTGACTATTTATAAGTCTTAAGCACGCATTATGCATATATGGAGAGTTACCTGATAAATTACTCAAGAAAGAAAACACCTTAATTCTATTGGTTATAAGACTTACTTTGGGTTCAGGATATTTATGCAGGAACTGGGCTACGTATGTCATGATGGACCTCTCATCAGGCTTGTCGACGTCCACATCCTCAGCGTCCAGCAGCCTTGCGATGCCGAGTGCAGTTTCCGCGACGTCGAACGCGTGTTCTAAACGTTGTCTGTTGGTCTTCCTCTTCATCTCTGCCAGATTGATCAGGTTGGCTTTGATGGCGTCGATGATGGCAAGGAATGCGATACCATCGCGCCATGATGGTCCGAAGTCTGTTACTAGGATGTTTGAATCCCTGGTGAGGAGAATGTTATTAATATTTATTACTAATCCGGACTTATGATATAAGGAGAGTCTTTCTAAGTTTATCTTGGATATTACTGACATCTAAAATTGCCATTCCGCCTTAAGGAAGTGATGCTTGATTTGATGCTCATGCCTTCTCTGTATGAGAAGTGGGACCCTACGGTGGGACAATAATAGGCTGCTATTGTTAATATCAGTTACGTTTGAGCCAAAGATAAAATTGAGCTAAATACTCGCAAAAAACTCAGAAAAAGAAACTAATTTAATCAAAAACAATTTGATGCATTTGATCTCTCAATAAAGAGGTTAAATTATAATAACTGCAATAAAATTAGGCCAATGGATATCTCGGGCCACTTGGCAGCGTTTGCCGAAATTAATGATGGAATTAATAACTGCTATAGTAGTACTTGCAAATGACGTCATAGCCGTCAAAATTTATATAGGCCAGTGGGTTGGTCGATACTAATACACAAACAAATCAATAATAAAATCAAATTACGTATATATTATCAATGATTTTACCAAAAACATCGTCTATATAAAACGCTTTCCACTCCTGTGTGTAGAATGGCCGATGTTGATTATATTTTGGCTTTAATTGATGCATCAGTTTTTGATAGATCCATAGTAAATATGAACGATGTTAGAGATTAAATTAGAAATTAATTATGCAAGAGTGGTGCCTTTTTTAGGTTACAGACAACAGAGTAACCAACATAACATCATCAGTTGGTAGCTCATTTCATTCAAAGTGTCAAAGGGGCCTTTGCGAGTTGGTTTCAGCCCCTCCTACCCCTTTCAACGGCCCGGGATCCAAGGATAGCAGCAAAATATATTGATTTAAGTTAACAATCAAAGAACAATTATTGCAGAAATCTCTGTCTTTATAATTAATTGTGAATATCTTACTCTTTGGCAAAAAAGTCCTTTATATCTTTTCACTCTTCTCTATACCTATTTCAGCCATTTATAAGTCGCCTCTTACATGATATATTATACATTTACCCAAATATGATCCTAACTAATAATATTATAAATGCGGAAGTAAGTTTATTTGTTTGTTTCATTTTCACGCCAAAACGATTAATCATGAAATTTTGTATATACGTTGTCAGGTGTACAAAAACGGACATAGGGTACCTTTCATCCCAAAAAAAAGTTATGTAGCAGTGGAAAAGAACAATAACGTTCTTATGATAATAGATGGCGCCACCGTGACTTTACTTTTTTGGATGGCGTCACTTAAAGAAATTGATCTAGCTTAAAAAATGGATTTTTTTTCCGGTTTTTGTACTCAGTCAAATATCAAATAATATAGGTTGCTACTTACTTCGGTAAAGCATTGGCGACCCACTGCAGCAGGGTCTTCTTGGCGCCTTGCTTCCACTTGTCCTCAGCTCGCTGAGTCGGGGTGGCGGCCCCTGACTCGTGCGACATTACTGATGCGCATCGTGACCCTCCAAGGTACTCTAGTGCCCGGCTGTTCTCCTCGATCTGACGGGAATTTGGTTGTTCATTCAAAAAGGTGTTATTGGATAAGTTGTATTTTTTTTTGACCGATAGTATGTTGTGTTCGGTAATCTCGGATTTAAAAGCATTAGGTTTATGACATTCATGGAATTGTAACAGCAGTTTGGATTTTTAAACTCTTGAAATTTTAGCGAAATTGTGAAGTTCGCCATTAATGTATGTTTGGGATCAAAAATCCAGTGCAGGAAAAGTATATACAGTGTACCTGAAACACACTAATAAAGATCCGAATTTCAGGATTTAAGAGCCTCCACCCACGTCAGAGTTTTTGTAGGACCGATTATCGGATCGGACGATTATTTAATAGTTTCATAGGACTGACTTTTTGTGGGACATGGTATATTGGAATTCATAATGTTCCATTTCTCTCCAACAAAAAATCGCTCACCGATTGTCTGACGTGGACAGAGACCCCTGAGCCTCGCATTCATGGTAAACGTTTGTTTAGCAACAGTTGATCAACGATGTTGATGAACGTCGAGAATGCTGCTGGAAACTGATGTTTTCGCTCGCCGGGCGTCAACTCTGCAACATGGCGTGATCAACTCCTTAACACAAGTGTTGCTTGCAATATGTTGACAGCAACTCGGCAACATGCTTATGCAGCCATGTTTCTAAACAAATGTTTACCATGAATACGAGACGTTAGGTCCACAGGGAGTAAATTCTTTGGTTCAACAGTCATCTGTTTAGACCACATTCGAAATATGTAATGTTCATTTGTTTTCCGAGTAAGCCGACGTCAAACAAGTTGTGTATAAGCTCACAAGTACCAAAAGACACCCAAAATCTAAATTCCGCAGTTCAAAGCTGACCTGAATATAGTATGATGTGGGAATACACTGTTCTGACTCTGCATACATAACCTGTTGTTGATGAAATAATGATTTAATGACAGCAAATGTCTGTCGATGCAAAACCTAATGCTGATTTACATAAATGAATAGATTAACTGGCGCTAATACTCGCAAGGTTGAATTTAATTTGTTTGAAGAATGTAATGGGCGGCAAGGGCCAAAAAAAAATGCAGTCTTGCATCCTCTTAAAACAGGAGATTGTCATATAAGACACAAATAATTAATCAATAAAAATCACGACAATCTATACCAATATTATAAAACGGTAAAGTTTGTGTGTTTTGCAGGGCGTAATCTCTGGATATACTGAACCGATTTTGATTATTTTTTTCGTAATTTGAAAGCTACGTCATCACTTAGTGACATCACATATTAACATATAAATAGCGATTTGTAAGAAAAATCACGCGAAGAAAAACGCGGAAGTGCTAAGAATTAATAAAAATATGTTTACGTTTCTCAGTATTTCAGGATACATCTCTTTCAAACACCAGAATCGCCCCGTTGCATATGCATTTACAGTAGGCATTATGGTGGGACTATATCACTGCGTGCCACCGTCTGTCTAATCCCAGCGGCTAGATGTCAAATTCGACTTTGAAAATCAACTTAATACAAATAAAAATCCTAATTATTTTATCATTGATTCGTGTTAAGAAATATCCACCCTTCTTGAATTTGACGAAGATGTAAAATTGCACCCAGTCCAGCCAAACGCGCAGTGCATTGTCTGCTAAGAAAATCCCAATGATAGTTTATATTCCATTAACAAAAACACAAACAGACGTCCGTAAACAAAAGGAACTATTAACAACTAGCTTCTGCCCGCGACTTCGTCCGCGTCAAAGTTGATAACTCCGTACAAACTTTGGACCCCCGTTTCATACCTACTCTTTGGAATATGGGTAATTTATTTTGAAAAATCGTTACTTAGCGGACTTCTACTAACTAACATAAACTACCTGCGAAATTTTCGATATTTCGTGATGAGTGAGTGAACTTTCGCTTTTGTATGTTTATTTAAGGTATATTGAAATTACTTCTTTCCAAAATATTATGAAGTGGTATCAAAATTGACTTATTCTTCGATCCCAAACCATTGAAACGCAAGTTCCAATACACTACTGTCTTAATACTGTACCTCACATTGTAGCTTCGATTATTTAGATATTAGATTCGATAGAGCATCTGAAATCAGAATCTGACTTTCATGTTTTTGAAAGAAAGTATGAGCAAAACCCTGTAAACATAGACTTATTTAAAGTCTAAGCAAAGTTTTACCGTCTTAAATCACGATTCATCGATGATTTTAGATATTATCTTTTTTAGGGTTCCGTACCACAGTCGGCAAATACGGAACTCTTATAGGATAACTTTGTTGCCCGTCTGTCTGTCTGTAAAGATAAAGACCCTTTTCTAAGGAACGCGTGGAGGTATCAAGCAAAAATTAAAATTAAATACTCAGGTCTCGGGCACGCCGCAATCGCGGCGGTAAGACCCCTCTTTGAGGAGTGACTGGAGAGGCGCCACGGCGTCCTCACCTCTCGTCTGACGCAGGTCCTCACCGGACGCGGTTGTTTCGGGAGGTTCTTGTGTTGGATTCAGCGGAAGAAAACGCAACGGGTGTCACCACTGTGTGGACCGCCCGGAAGACACGGTGGAGCATACGGTGTAGATCTGCCCCGCCTGAGCAGAGCACCGCCGTGTCCTCTCGCGTCCGGGCCCTGGTTCAGGCCATGCTCCCGAGCGAGAGGCAATGGAAAGCAGTAACCTCCTACTGCAAAGCAGTAATGTTAGTGAAGAAGGAGGACATCCTCCACCTCACTCCCCAGCCATCGCGGGAGACCCCCAGGGCGTCGGACGTTGCAAGACGTCATCCGAGTGATGGGTAGCTCGTCGTCCAATCAAGGACCTGGCCCGGGTCCACAGGGCGTATTGTTCCACGTGCGTTTCAAAGAGTCGCGGGAAGTCTTAACAGGATACCGTGGCCCCGGAACGCAAAGGCAACAGAAGGAACAGGGTGGTTTCTTCCGCCCCATCCAGGGCAGAAGGACTCATAATTATGATGATTTTCACCACCCAAAAATAATACTTTGGTGTGCAATGACTCATGCCAGCAGTGAAAAAATTAAACTTCTAAGTCACCGCAAACTAAAGATAAGGTCGTTTATGGCGTATATTTTGGCGCTCGCTGGGGAATCAAAACCAAATATAAAGGGAACTTCCCGTTGACATAGAATCATGAAAGGCAAGACGCAATGCCATGTAGACATACTAATTACTTTTTATGCGATTATTAACCTTTTTTTCTGTTGTGTTAAATATTGTATCGTGTAACGGAACCCTTTGTGCGCGATTCGGACTCGCACTTGGCCGATTTTTTGCAATATTTTTCCGACCCAGTTGTGACCAGGTGTTCCACGGGCGCTGTAGTAAGTGGGCATCATATAAAAGGACCACCACCCTTGCCCTGAGTGTCTGCGGGATCTATAACTCCTCATTTGGCTAGGTTACGTTTGCTGCGGCTTACATGAGTGCGCAGTCCATTAAGCGCTTTCTATATAGGCCACTAAAGATCTCAACAGAGTGCCATGTGTTCCTGGGGTTGAACTCTTTTTGGTGGAAGTTGTGTGATGGTGGGTGCCGACGTGGTCCTGTATGGCCTGTGTGCATCGAAGAAAACTCTTCCGACTCTTGAATCTACCCAGAGCTACCTGCATATTGATAGAGGGGATGTAAGAAAGCGGATTCTTGATTTGTTTCATCTGTGCATGCTACAAAGATAGCTTCGAATGACAGATGGTGCAATTCCAGCCAATAGGTAGAGTTTATTGAGCAGTCAGTTTCAGGCAGCCCCGATATAATTTTACACGTCTTGTTAAGGATGATATTGCTTTTTGGTCAATGACACACTGAACACGCAAATTCACCAGCAGAAGGAGCATAAATACGTAACAGTTGTGCGTAAAACATCGGGTGCTGCTCCCTAGTTGGTAGAAATAAGGTGTCGTAGCAGATGATTTTTTGATTGGTGTTGTGGCAATGTAGGTATATAAAAAGTTAGTGCTCTGTCCAATATAACACCAGGGTACTTAGGGTTCTTCTAATACTCTACGTAACTTCCTCGCCACGAAACACTAAGTGTCCTGTTGGCGAATCTATTGCTAAGATGGAAAGATTCATGTCTTGCAGCACAGCCGCGGTAATAAGTAACCTAAAAAATGTAATGCCATTTAGAAATTGATTTTAAAGCTTGTGGAATATGTTCCATTTACGGTGCCTATGAAAAAAACTCTGCCTGCGATCACAGTCGCTTCATCAAATCAAGTACCCAGAAAGCTTGAAGTCTGTAAGACATTCTCCGACAGGAGAATGACTGCAACAGATTTTTTAATTGATTTTGGTGCACTTCCGGTTGTTGCCAAATTCTTTCTATTTAGCCATTGAAATAGAAGTATTCTTTTTAGTACCTAATCACTCATCTTACACTAAGATCTTTTTATAAAATAATTCGGAAGCGCAACGAAAGTAATACTAATTACCTACTACTGCGTAAAAAAATTACACTCGCCACTCCTTGCTAATATATACATACGTCCGCTGGTATTCCAGTAGTATACTTAAAATGTTTGCAGATAGGCCGCCCGTCACTTGTTGAGTGTTGAGCAGCTCGTTGTAGGTATAGCATAATGATTTCGATTTCAAAGGATAAATTACAACTAATACCAAACTGCAGTATTGTATGTACCGTTGGTGTCGTTTTATAGCAATCCAGCAGTAAAATGTTTAAGAATAATAGCCATAATGCGATAATCCTTACCTACACACATTTATGTTTAATCCCATGTAAAAGGGGGCGAGCCTATTGCCATCTACCGGGCACAAAGCTAGACTTCGAGGTTGCTATTGTGAAATTCCTGATGGAAAAATCCAATAACACTATGCCCGACCTGAAAATCGAACCCAAGACTTCATGCTTTGCAGTCGTTCAAACAGGCAAAAGTACTTTAGCTGTTGATTTATGTGTTGTGTAACTATGCATAGATATTATTTTCTGCATTAATATTTAAAAAATACGTTAACAAATCAAAGTTGTGATAGAAACATGCACTCCTATTTTTTTTTTGTTAGGAAATCTCATTATTCAATTAAAAATCACTAAAAAAAAAAATTGAAAAAATACAAAAAGTAATGCTGATATTGAGGACCGAACTTCCGCCCACCGTTCCGCAAGTTGGTCGACGAACCATTAGGCAATTTACTTTGATGACATATGACTTGAAATAGCCGTTCTAGTTAATTGACTGCTTAGCTTCTTGAGGGTATAGCGTGATAATAACTATTTTACAACTTTAGTCTGCAGCTATTTATAATATTTTTACATTTTGTTTCGTCTTTTTTACAATCCTTTGGTAAACTGTTGTAGTCTGCTAATCCCCCAAAGCAAATAGCGTGATAATTTATAGCCTATGTTCTAATTTGGCCACTGTGAAATATTCATTTAAAATTTGAACAAAATCTATCCGGCAGTTTTTGCGTGATGCTCCAACAAACAAACAGACAAACAGACAAAAATTAAAAAAAAAATATTTTCGGCATAAGTATCATTCAAAGACCCCTAAGCACTTTTTCTTTTTCAAAAATATTAAATGTACAGTTTTGACGTCTCTACGATTTTATTATATGTATATAGATGGTAACTAGCACAAAGCATTAGCGCCAGTAACTATCCGTATTACGTAATCAACAACAAAATTTTGCCAATTCCATCCTCCCACGCTCCGACTACGTCTAAGTGATTTAAAGTGATGGCAATTATACAATTACAATCTAAAGATGATGTGATGTGACTCTGACAAGTGATAACTGTGATTTTAGGCCAATTATATATCAATTTGATCAACCAATAGCAGTACTGTGTAGTCTATGGTCTCTGGCTTTGGAATTACAAATATTATTAGGCATAAGATGCAGGATAAGGTTTGAAAGCTTGTTGAAGCTAGCAAGACAATGTAGGTAGGTATAAATATTCTTAAACATACGAAGACATAACAAGCTATACAATTAGTTATTAGACACTATTAACCAATAATTCCAAGACATAACTCTAAATAAACACTTTATTTTTAGTGAACTATAAAATTAGATTTTTAGTTATTTGAAATCAATAAATAGTAAGACACTTTATTTTTAGTGAACTATAAAATTTGATTTTTTGTTATTTGAAATCACTAAATAGTTAGACACTTTATTTTTAGTGAACTATAAAATTAGATTTTTAGTTATTTGAAATCAATAAATAGCTAGTCAATTGAGCTGGTCAAAAAGACGATATAATTTACTATTGTCATACAAAATCTATGGAGGAATCACGTTTTGACAGCTTATAAAAAGTATATCAATTGATTTGTGGTGGAACTGACCTGGCATTGGCTCTTCATACAATAAAAGATACCATACCATCTTATAAAAGAGGTGTATTGCTTGATATGTCGCCGTATGTGCATAGTAAATTAAGCTTTAATTAACAAGCATAGGGTTAAAAATAATGTAAGTAGCAAAAACATTAACTGTAGATACGATGCTCGATATAGATGATATGCACAATGATATTAAAAGGTTATAAGATTAAATGCCAAGAGACCTGACTACTATAGAAGCTGTGATGCTGTTACCCACCTTAGGTCCTCTATCCTGTGGGTCCAATACATTGAGCGAAGCTTGCGCAAACAAAATTAGTTCAAGCCAATTAAAATGAGAATAGACTCAGAATCTAAATAAATAAAATTCATTTTTAAACTCCATCGTAATAATTGAAAAGCCAATATTGCATAACAAATCTAATTAAGTATTTTTAAAAGGTACATCCTCATTTTAATGGTAGATATAGAAATAATATTCAATACAATTTACTGGATAGTGCAACTACATCAATTAAAAGGAAAAGTTAAGAGATAGATTGAAAGAATAATAGACGGGGGATAGTCACAATAAATACTGAACTTAAAAATTAGGGCAGTAAAGATTATATTGACTTACAACACTAATAGTCTGCTATTGGCTGTTAATTCAAGAAAAGAGATAAATTTGGAAAAACGGTATTAAATCCATACTATGAATGACAATGTATGGAGATGAAGAGAAATCAAATATGGGAATTACAGTCTAATCAATGAAGCAGACTGATACATTATCTAAATATATACTCGAAGTAATAACATCTAAAATGTTAATGATTATAGTGACTATACAAATAAAACAGATGAGATCATCGATTGGGATCGCATCAACATTGATGATCCTAATACATGTACAGTTGTAGTAAAAATTTCTGCAAGTGTTGAGCTATTCTACCTACGCATTACTGTGGAAGTTCTATCCTAATTGATATCTATTTCGGTACCACACGGTGCTGAGTCAGTGAGCAGTGAGCTGCAATAGAGAAATTTAAGAAACACGATACAGATTTAACTTTCTATTGTAATTAGAGATTTTTGAAGGTGTACCGGTAATGGAATACTTTTGAGAAAGCCATTTGATGTTCTTGTTATTTTTGCGATTTGATATCGAGTATCAGTCAAGCTTTAATCCATAGCAAATGATACAATCTGTATTTCAAAGCAATTATTTTGTACAAATCAACTTTTTTTTTTGTAAAACCAATTAAACATTTGTCGTTCCTTCCTAATTCTTGAATCCTACATCTAGCAGTACAGACTAAAACTATTGCAGCTCTCTGATCAAACGCTAGCCAAGAAGAGCGCCTTCCTACCTGGAAGTAGAGGATGATGGTCCAAATGAGACCAAGCACGACTGCAGGCCGACCGTCCACGAGGTCAGCGGCGTTGATGTTGACGAGCTTGATCCTCTTGCCGGCAAGGAAGCGCAACGCAGTGTTCGCGTTCGACAAGAAGTGCGGGCGTCTGAGGACGCGGCCGCGTTCCATAGGCTGTGGAAAGAACTCGTTTGAGGACAGTTTATCATTGTGTAGAGGTACCAGTTGACTTTGAGCACATTAGCAGGATGATGTTGGATCGAGGGGATGAAAGTCCTTATGAATATGAACGAGGAATCAACTGTAATAAAGGACACGAAAAGCATGTTTTTAGGGATGTCAAAGAACAATCAAAATCAACTGATACTGTATTTTTGTTTATGTAAAATCTTTTAGTTGATATATAAAATAATCGTAATACTAACAGATAATATTTCACATAACCTTATAATACTCGTATGAATGAAGAAAATGCCGATAAGATTCTGGGGTTTGTTATGAGGGTTTCATTTAAATTTAAGGAAATAAGAGAGGCCTTAATAATATTGTACAAAGCGTATGTACGTTGTAGGCTTGAATTCAAAGACATAGTATGGAATCTACGTGGAGATTGTGCATCTTCTTTTTAAAATAGTAGCTCTAAAAAGCTTCTAAACTATTGTGTTACACAATAATAATTATCTAACAGTAATTAATGTTTAATACTGTATCATTAATTTGGTAAACAAAACAGAATTTATCAAAAACAGATGTAGGTAATCTCGGAGCTATTATGAATGGGCCAACGTTAATCTGGTATTAGCTCGATAAGATACTTTTGTAAGAGCGAATATCTAGTAACAAAAAATATTTTATTTTGTGCAAATGCAAGGACATATAAAACAAAAAAATGGGGTTTTGGGTGTGGCCTTGACTGAGCACTTGCGTTTTTTAGTAGAAACACAACGGGTATGTTTTCCTGCAGTAAGGGGACTAGTGGACTAGTTACCTAGTAGTATGAAAGGACTATGGGGAGTGACGTGCACACTCAATAAATAGTAATTTGATCCTTATACTTGTTACAATAAAGTTAATATTGTACTCACCAGTTTCTCCCCGGACAACACTTCGAGCAGCGCCAATAGTTTGGTTCCATCGCGCAGGTCGTAGATAAGATCATCAATGCGCAGTGGCGGTATGCGCTGCAAGATAAGAACATATTAATAATACCAGCCTATTATTGTCCCAATATAGGACAAACGCCTATCACCACGAGCATTAATCACCACGCTTAGACAAGACGGATTGACGATTTGAGATCTTTATAATTATAAGCCCATATTTTCTTACGATGTCAGTGATATCCAATATAAACTTAGAAAGTACAGTCGGTGATACTTGTTCCCTGACCCACACTAAAAACAAACGAATTTGGACCCTCTGCTAATAACACTTAGTTATTCAATAATTTGTATGAGCTAATTAGACTAGCGCGACTCGATGAACGAATACAATATTGGGGTAAAAGTGGGTAGTTGAAAGACAATTTGCGTATTCATTTTAAAACTGGTATTCAAATGTTAGTAAGGATGTGGGTAGGAAGGTGGAGAAACAGACTATAATACTTCTCAAAATGTTATCTACTCAATTTATCATCAAAACAGCCCATGATTACTGCTGAACATAAGCTCGCTTCTAACCGTATCCAGTAATTGGTATACGCTTAGCTGTACCGACCACAGCAGGAGTGAAATAGCTAGTTATTACTCCCCATAAATTCTTTGCAGGCTTTCCTTGCGATAAATCGTGAAAATTGATCGCTGCGGGTATTAAAACTGTTCGAAAGGTCTATACTTCAAGTGTTTTGATCTCTTACAATCATTATATTATAATGAGCCCATACTGTTTCACTGCTGGGCAAAGGCCTGCCTCCATTTCTTCCGTCTATCTTGACATACGCCGCGCTACGTCTTCCTAATTCTCAAGCAAGCCAACCAAAACGTCTCTTCGTCTCCTCGGTTTGCCACGAGTGCGCCCCGTCTCGCCATTTCGGGGCACTAATTTTGGGCTCTGCGGCCTGATAGATTGTTCGACGTGCGGCAGACATGTCCAGCCCAGTCCCATATTAACTAGGCAGCCTTTTGAGCCACGTCAATGATCAGTGTTTAGGAGCACAGGGTGGTATTTCGAACGCAATCGTTAGTTTAACACCAAGCATGCTGCGCTCCATAGCACGGTGGAAAACTTTAAGTTTGGACTATTAATCTCTTACCTTGGATAAATGTGAATTGATCCAATTGACAAACGTTTTCTTCTGTACTCTTTCTTGTTCATCTGAAACAAGATAATTTTAAAGATTATTGTCTGTTTATAAACTTACCATCAAAAACATTTACAATATAAGATAGACTTTAATTATTTATCTATACTATGTTTAATAATATAATAAAGCTGTAGAGTTTTTCCGTTTGTTTGTTCAAACGCGCAAATCTCTAGAAACAATAGATTAAAAAAATAATAAGGGGTAAGGCTTTACTATTGTTCATGAAAAGAGCTACATATTCATGAGCAATATTATAACCTATATAACATAACGCTTCGACCCAAGGGAGCGGAGCAATAACCAAAGACATAACATAACGCGAGTAAAAAAACCACACAGGCGAAGTCGCGTATAATAAAAACAAACATAAAAACCAGGACTTGCTATTAAAAAACAACATAAATACAATTCTAGACGATAATAACACTAAATCAAATACAAATACGACACATAACTATTTTCCTTTAATTTTATTCCCCCCAAATGGCATATAACTCAATGATACCCATAAAAATGGTATCTAAGCACTAAACAAACCCATAAAAGTCATCAAATAGGTACGTAACAACAATAGCTAAGACAAGCCGTTCTGGCAAGCTGTCTAACGAGAAGCGAACACCAGATTTGGCACGGAGAGACCTATTATAACTAGAAAGAGGAATAGATAGATACAGAAGCTTCAAACAACGATCGAAAACAGACACACGCACGCATAGAAGCGAACGTACAGCGATATTATTCGAATTCTAGCTGTGAGTGCGCTTGCACTGACAGTACGATAGCTTTGCCTATGTTTGCGTGCATTTGCGGTTGCTGCATGGAGCTGTCAAAGTCAAAGCGGTTATTTTAATCAAATCATTTACAGGCATTTTTGAATTGTCAAGTAGTTGGTCAGTCACAAACTTTATAAACTTGAAGCTCGTTCCAAAACATGGGTAAGTCTCTTTGGAACGGAACGAGCAAGAAACTCCACGGACACACTTTTCAATTAAGTTTTTACAAAATCCTGTTGACAAAACAATGTTCTCGTTGCTTATTTAGGTGATAGCAATGAAAGTGTAGAGAAATACAAAAAAAAAAAAAAATAAACAATAAAGAGATGACCAGTCCCGTCCCATTTACGATCATGACGCGCGGATCAGCACCTTAGCTCAACTATTGTGAAGGTAAGACCATCTAGACCTTCTGCATCTATCTCTCTGTGAGCTAACAAAATCACAATAGGTCTGAGTCACTTTCTCAATTGCAGACGGTACAGCTTGCCAAGTTCAGTGCACTAGGAGTAAGGATTTTGTTACGATAAGAGTAAACATTAATTTAGCTATATTGTTGTTATGACTATGAATAGTCTTGTTATTAATAGTAGATGTATTGTCTGCGAGGAAGATAATTTTGTCTATAATATTAGAAAAATTGGTAGAGATTGTTAATTTTCCTCTTTGTTTATTTAGGGACTTTTGTTTAAATCAGGATTTATGTCAGTCTCATCATGTGTGTTACAGTCGGTTTAGTGACTAACTACATTTATTCAGCTCAATTCTACTTTTGTCCATAGAAAACGTCAATTTAGCATGAGACGCGTACAATATTAAAAAACAATGAATTGAGCTGAAAAACTATAGTTACTCTTTTATCCTGCTCTCAGAAATTAATGCCTAGTTTGCAATCTGATTGTTTGCGGGTGGGAATCGATCTACAGATATCATTATAGAAAGTGGCCGTTGGTTTATTCCTATCGGTGGCTAAATCTACCTTGACAGTTTTTAAAATCATTGATATATCAACTAAAGCTTAAGGCATCTTCAAAGATATGGCAAAAGGTTAAAACTGCTACCATTAAACAGTTGATTTTTCAAAACTAAATAAATCTTAGCAGTAGTTAATAACGGAAATAAAGCCAATCTTAAATAAACCAACAGCGAGTTTATCAGAATTCTATTTCTAGTTTACGAGTTCATAGACTCTGCTGCCCTGCAGAACAAATATTTGGAAATTGCGTTATAAGGCTGTTGATAGATTCTTACAGTGTTGGTTAAACGTTATCGGGTTTATTTTTAACTGAAGCAGGTAATGTAGTAAATAGAATTGGTTTTATTTGTATTGTTGCTACCAATAGGTTCGCCTCCTATTCCATGAGACTTAAAAATTACTGGCGAAATGTGAGTGTACTAATAAGTACACCTCTGCCTAACCTTTTGAGGATTACAGGCGTGAGTATTGAGTTGGTTAACCAACTTGAATGAAACTACATTTAAATTGAACCTTAGAATGGAAGTAATAAGTTTCCTTATGTAAGATCATGAGAAAGAGTGTAAGAAAATCGTTAAAGATTCTAAGTCACCATTGGAGTCTATTGCAATTCTGCTAAAGCAATATTTCTCTTTTTATCGTGTGGGCAGTAAGGTCATACGACCCCACACACCCTAGTGTCAAAGTATCTAAACCGCCTCAAGGGCTTCTGACATGCTTTGAGTGGAACAGTAAGTCCAGATTTCCTCACAATGAATTCCTTCACCGATGCCAGTGATGTCCAAGATAAACTTTAGAAAGTACATATGAATTGAAAAATTCACATAAGTACTTGCCCGGATTTGAACCCACAATCTCATGCATGAGAGGCGGGCGCTTTTACCACGATCATCACGACGCTAAAGCAGTAACGAATAAGCAATCAAATAAACGAGACAAGGAAATAAACAAAACGATTCATAAAGTTAAAATACTCCAACCGTAAGAAAGTAGTAAAATTCCATAATGGAACCGAACAATTTCCCGTAAACGCATTGTTTCCATGGGGTTCCTGTAGGCTTTCTGTCAATTACCAGTCACGCATCTGTCTGTCACTTGTAACTCCGAAACGGAGGAGCGCACGCATGGCACAACCAGACACGGACAGTGGCCTATCTTCGAAGTTGGAGCAGGGTTGATAACCTTTTTGTATTTAATTTGATGACAATTTCGTTTCCACGTGTTCTTGAGCTACATTTCCATGGGCTATTTACATGGATAAAACTAACATGTTGAATTTATACATACATAGCCTTTTTCCCATGGGGGTAGGCAGAAACCACAAAACGTCACCTGCTACTATCCTTGCTCACTCCTTTCACCTCATCCACGTTCATACATCTCGTCTTACAAGCACACCGGTTACGAGTACTGCGCACCTGCCTTTCTAAAGAACCTCACTAATAAGGCCAGTGTAGGTCATCAAAAAACAATTATTAAAAACCTTTCATCATTGTTTAAAAGGACTGTCTAGTTTAGTATTCCTTATATGTGATAATGTTTCTAAAATCTACTTTATGAATTTCATAATTCTAGGGGAGCAAGTCTGTTACTTTTTAGCAACGATTGCAATCTAATCTCAAACTGTTTGCTTATTAAATTTTTATGGTTAAAGAAATTTATTTCTCAATATTAAATTACACTGATTTAATTTATACTTGAGAACATTTTTAACTTAAAAACACATGCACTTTGCTATTCGAACTAAGTAGACTAAAGTTAAATAAAGTATTTAAAATTTAACAAATCTAACAACGTACTAAGTAGACTAAAGTAAATAAAGTACTTGTAATTTAACGACACTAACAAAGTAAAATATAATTTAAAAAATAAATAGTTAAATTCAATTTAAATTTTTTTCCATCAAAATAACACATAACATAAAATCACGCCTGTAATCCCCGAAGGGTTAGGCAGAGGTGTACCCATTAGTACATCCACATTTCGCCAGTTATGCTTTGTTAGTCCCATGTAATAGGGGGCGAGCCTATTGCCAACAACCGGGCACAAATCCAGACTCCGAGGCTGCTACTGAGAAATTCTTGATTGAAAAACCCAATAACACTTTGCCCGAACTAGGAATCGAACCCAAGACCTCATGCACAGCAGTCGCGCTTGCGACCACTAGACCAACGAGGCAATCAAATAACTTAATTTTCACAACGCAAATCTTTTCAATAAGCTTTCAAAAAACAAAAAGACTTCTTCATTTTATTTTCCATTATTTTCTTTTGTTGTTACAACCCTACATTTTTACGATCAATTTCATAACAATGATTGCGTGCCTGATAATTCTACGAGTGAACCGTTTTCTGGGAGAATATTTTTATTTGTGTCAACGTTATAACTATCGATGCTTATTCTTCTTTATGGCTAAACATAGGCACGTTATTTCCATACTACCTTTTACCTTTTGGGGAAGCATTTTCAACCGACTTCAAAAAGGAGGAGGTTCTCAATTCGATGCGTATGTTTTTTTTTGTATATTTGTTCTACGATTACTCCGCCAATTATGAATCGATTTGGATGATTCTTTTTTGTTTGAAAGAGTATAGTTCCGAATAGGTCCCATAGGAATATTGTCATGATCTGATGATGAACTTTGGAGATATGGAACGGAACTCCTTATAAAATCACAGCAGAACCGCCGTAACAAGAAAAATTGCTTTGTTTATACGTGTAGTCGATGACTGACTGAAGGAAGTGGGGAGGGGGTACGTCAACCCCCCTCCTACCACTTTCCAAAATTAAATATATCGTGAGAGGTATTGTTTGAAAGGGCTTTATGTAAGGATTTCAAACATTAACACACAAGCACTAAAAAATAAAAAGGTTTTTTACAAAAATAGACGACCGCCTTCAAAAACTACAAAATAAAAAAAAGCTTTAGCTTGAACGTGAAACTTTTTTATTGAATTCTCGTCCCTTTTTCTATTTGTAATAAAAATATCTACATTGATTTTTATAAGCAGCTAGCTCTGCCCGCGACATCGTCCGCGACAAAGTTGATTTTGCCACTCAATCTTAGGACTCCCGTTTCATCACCGGTTTCATAGCGGGTGAATTTTAGAAAATCCTTTCTTAGCGAACGTCTTCTAACTATAAACTATCTCCGCGTTGTTTTGTTCGTATAATCTCAATCTCTTTCAATCTTTTAGTTGTCAGTTGGGGTTGGTCATCTCGTAACTGGTGCCGATTCTCTTGTTCACGAACTAGACTAAATTTAGAGAATTGACATCTCTTACTAACATACAGCGAAAGGAAAGGACGGTGACATCAAAGAACTAAGTTAGCGATGTCAAATTAGCTTTGCCTTGAATTTCTTTTTTTTTAATCCATACGTTTTAAAATGTCAACTATAACTGTATGGATGTGTCAGATTGACTAAATTTGACAGCTCTTATTTACATTAGTCTCTTTCTTATTTTATTGGACAGAAAAAGGAAATAGTCTAATTTTAGTTTAGTTTGTGACCAATGGAATCGGCACCACTGTCATGTTTTAAATATTCGCCTTCATTGTTTTAACATATACAAGAAACAACAAGAATATTGTAACTAAGATTTTGTTAAAACCTAATTGAAAAGAGTATCTGTACAATACAATTTGGAACAAGCCACTAGCTTCAACTGTCTGATTAACTGATCGACTCCTTGACAATTCAAAAGTGTCTGCAAATAATCTAAGTAATAAATTCTTTGACTCCTTATTGTACAATTATTAAGCTTTAGTACCAAAGATCTTCTTGTTAAAGGTGTCTGTAAATAAGGCTGTCTGCAGACCAACCATATTAATTGACGGGCCTGTTGGTCTAGTGGTTAATGGCCCTGACTGCTAAGCCGGAGGTCGTGGGTTCGATTCCCACCCAGGACAAACTTTGTGTGATGAGCATGATTGTTGGTTCTGTATCTGGGTGTGATTTATCTATAATATGTATGTATTTATAAATTATATAAGTATGTATATCAGTTGTCTGGTTACCATAACACAAGCTCTGCTTAGCTTGGGATCAGATAGCCGTGTGTGAGTTGTCCCAATATATTTATTTATTTATTTAATACGAATACTTTCTATAGGACCGGTAGAAGCAGCCATATCATTCCAATCAGATCTGGCCGAATTCCCAACGGGCACAGCCCAAGCGCCAACCAACCAGACATAATTATAGAACAATTACACCTTAGAATCGTTAAATTTTGAAGTGAAAGTCCGTTATTAACAGTTGTTTTGGAAACTAACAATTTAACACTAATTTTCTCAATTTAGTTTTTGTTTAATTAGCATGTATTTACTACACATAAACGGGTGTGTATAAGTTTGGAGGTAATTTGGTGTGCACTTCTTAGGTTGAAAGGGCTTGTACATAAAACTGCAATAATACGTTAACGTTATAGTAGTTATAACTAATAACAATTAGTTATAACTACTATAACGCAAACTAAACAAAACGGTTATGAAGTGTTAAAAAGAAAGATTTTTACAAAAAAATACTTCAGATTTAAATAATAAATTGCTTTAGATCTAAAATAATATAATTATTTCAATTTCGTTTAATTTCAATCGTTTCATCTGCATTCAGTTACGACTTTGGTTACTGCTCCGCCCCCGTGGTTCGAATCGTGATGTTTTATAGCCTTTTCTACTCCTCATGAAACTGGCTATCATAATATACTAAAATATTTTTTCCAAACTGACTGGTAGGTATTTCCTGAAATTAGCGAAGTTTAAATAGAAAAAAACTATTAGTATAGCGGAACTAGTGATGCTTAAATTCCAATTGTTACTTCATGGAAAGGATTAATATTACTTTACAATGAAATAATTAAAAAAGTATTTTAAATTTCAAGTTACTACAATTTTAAGTATTGGACATTGTATTGTCATCAGAACTAAAGGTGTATGCAAAATTTCAGCTCAATCGGATACCAACAAATGGTCAAAAAATGGTTTGCAAATTTTGAAAGGACAACTTACATACGAACAGTGCAAGCTAAATAAAAGCTTGTAAAAGTAGCTTCATAAACAAAAACTAACTAAAGCCTCGACCATCACCCATCTCAAAGGCAAACTATGCACCCTACACACGTAAGCCCCATTTAACATTGTGCCGGCGCCGATGACGTCACCAGCCATTACTGCGACCATTAATAGTCGTCACACTATCTATGGGCAGATAATATGATGGCCCTGACAATGTCACTAGATGGATTATTTGAGTAAATTATTTTTTTTGAGTTTTATCTTACACGTGTATTGTAAAGAATTTCTGTTGACACATTATTATGGTTATGACATTACAATCTTGTGGATATTTCAACCTAATGTATTCGGATGGGTTTACGTATTTCTTTTTTTTTTATTTGGGTCAAGCCCGCCACTCCGTTCCCATCCACTGCAACTCCTGAAGGTCAGAAAGTCAGGAAAGCGACCGCTAGAGCCAATGAAACTAGACGAGTCCCGGAGAAACGATTAAACTGTCTTGGATCCCGCAACGAAAAGAAAAACAGATGAGTTAGAAGACATAATTTCTACTTCTCTCTAAACAAGCAGGAGACTGAACAGAACTAGGCCCATTGGCACAAAGGGATTTTGTAACTGCATCTTCCCTTGAATCATATTACGATTAATTGCTTTATAGTTCCGCACCTCAAGGGAGCTAAAGGCCCTTTTACTAAGCCTCCACTGTTCGTCCGTCTGTCCGTCGTCGGAATGTCTCATAAACCGTAATAGTTAGAGAATTATGAAATTTTCACAGATTATGTAATAATATGGCCACTTTAACAACAAATAAAAATACCCCTTAAATTTTTATCAAGAAATGTGTTTATGTGTGTTTAGGAACTTGAACTAAAAGTTTGAATAGTGAACTACGAAATCTTAGCGGGGATAATATGGCTGACCCTCAAAATTGATTCAAAAAAACGACCTTAGAATATCTAATGGTCTACAATTTACGATCCTAAAGGCTCCAGCAGCAAGGTTAGTTTTCAAAAATCGTATTAAATCCAGACTGATCTATTATGTACTCGTAGGTATATCTTCGACAAGGTGAACGTGGTAATTGAACGCTACATATGTTAGAGCACGTCCACATTGATCTGACTCTAGAAGAAAATAAAAAAAAACAGTTGCTTCTTTTATTGTTCGTATCATGAATTATTCAGAAAATACTTTAATGGACTAAAGTAACATGACTTGGGTTTGCTTGATAACAAAACGGATAGAAAATCTCATAATAATAATCACTAATTGGATCATCCGTGTAACAATAACGATGATAGTTGTTGATGTTTATGAAACCAAACAAAAAAAAATAACAACAATCATTATTATTGTTCATAACATAACATAACATCACGCCTGTAATCCCCGAAGGGTTAGGCAGAGGTGTACCCATAAGTACACCCACATTTCGCCAGTTATGTTTTTAGTCCCATGTAATAGGGGGCGAGCCTATTGCCATCAACCGGGCACAAATCCAGACTCCGAGGCTGCTACTGAGAATTTCCTGATGGAAAAACCCAATAACACTTAACACTATTATTGTTCATCTGCACGACAAACGCTTCTTCTCAATCAGAGAAATCATGAGGTTGCTTAAAGTGGATTGGCGTTTTCAGATTTATATTAATAAATCTTCTACTGGCGACTCGTCCGCGTAAATGTCGGTTAATGGTGATCTAATCTTGTTTTTCCGTAAAAACTTGGCCTTGTTTTTCACCCCCTAAGGGATAGAATTTCGGAAAATCCTTTCTTATCGGATGCCTACGTCATACAAAGAAAGCACTCTCCAAGTTTCAGGTTTCTACGATCAGTGGTTTAGGCTTTGCGTTGATCCGTCAGTCATTCAGGGCAAAGCATTTTATATCTGTAATAATGAAGAAATTAGATTGATAAGCCCAGGTTTCCTCACGATGTATTCCTTCACTGATATCAGTCATGTTCAAGATAAGCTTTAAAAATACATATGAAACAGAAAAAGCTTCATTGCTTGTGCCTGGTTGTGAATTCACAACCTCATGCTCCAAACACTGGGCTATCACGACAACATCATCGTACGTAGACAAAAATACCACATCATTCTCTCTTCAATTTTTTATAAAAAGAACCACTAACCTAACGTCCTTGATACATAAACTGTTAACAACATTTCTCTAAAAGAAAAAGAAAAAAAAATCAACGCGAAACGAAAATGAAAACTCGCACGATGTGTCTACACGTTTACTAACAGACAAAAACGAATCGATGCCAAGGTCGCGCGATGTAAACACGCCGCGAGAAGATTCTATTTCTATGTGTTAGTCTGTAGTATAGGTAGTGACAGGTGCCCTGAGGTCAGTATTAGCGGTGACACGTGAATCTGAGGATTCAAGGGTAAGTTAGGACTTAAACGAAGAAGTTTAACCTAAACTTGAAGCATCAATACAACAATATTATTTTTGATATACTTAACAGAAATACTTTTTGATATACTTTCTGTCTGCGACTTTGTCTGTGTTAAAAACGATATATTATCACACGGTAATCTATGTGCTATTCCAGACTATAATCAATCTCTGTTCCAAATTTCATGCTGATAGGTTCAGCTGTTTTAGCGTGATTGAGTAACAAACATCCATACATCTAAACTCTTGCATTTAAGTAAGATTTAATAAAACATTAGAAGAAATAACGTCACAACGATTATGTTATTTCAAAATTAACGTAAAAAAGCTTCGTTGTTTCACGATAAATGTAGACGATTAGCCATTTACAAAAATATCACTAAAATGCAGGTAATTTAACAATATAACACAATAACTGCCGTTGTGTGGCCGATATTTTTCTAATTCTATATGCTATAAATAGAGAAGGTATAGAAAATATAAGTTTAAAACCTGTTCATAAAAGCAAATTGAAACAAGTTCTAAAATCCCAAAGTCGGGTAAAAATAGCAAAAAAAAAGCAGTTTACAGATCTGGATACCAGCTTATAGCAACCGATGATATAAATTATAATAACGAGACATTAAGGCCAATACTAAAAATATCATAATTAAATAAAAAGACCTTTCATATCTCACTGGACCTTCTGATGTAGGTAATAAATAAAAAGACAAGTAAACAAGCCGACCACAAGCCGATGATCTAATGGCAGCCTTGGCACGTAACGACTTGACAGAACTTATTAATATTATGCTGCACTCAACTGAGTTGTGTGATCAATTTTATTCAGATTCCAATTTTACATCTGAAGAAAATAAAATTGTTCAGAATTCTGGAGCTCCTATATTTTTCATCATCGACTATTCAATAGAGGTCATTAACGGGCGAACCCATTTCTTTTCCTATATTGACAATAATCACCACGGGTTCCTACGTCAAAGTCAAAGCCAAAATATTTATTGCAATTATACCTTTAAAAAGCACTTTTGAATGTCAAACACAGGAAAAAATATTTAATCTAGTTGCCCTTTCTAAGAGGTAGTTTCGTATGCAGATTAATGGGCAAAAAGTTGTGCATTTACAAGTTAATGGCTATCAGAAGATGTCTTCCTTCCAAAGTCGTCACTCATTATTACAGATCGTTAATTGCATCGATCTAATCGAGAGATAATCATCAAAACTTTGATCAGTCTATCTGCTATAGCATAAGTAGGTATAATATTATACTCTAGGGCCGCTTTGTCAAGATGTAACAAAAGGAAATAGGTCAATGGATAGTCAAACAGCATCGTTTAGAAATGTTAACACTCTAGAGTTCCTACAATTCGGTCGAGTACCCTCGCTACAAGGAAAGTAATATTCCAAGAATATAAAATTGTAGATGCTGCATTATTTCTGGTTAAGGCTAAAATTGCAAGCACAACCTTGCTATTGAAGTTAAGGATCTTCCTTTCATTAAGTTGACATCATCTTAAACCTCAAAGAAGGAAAAACGCAGCTCTTTTTGGTAACAAGGTTGGCAAAAAAATACGTATAGGTAAGTTAATTTTTAAATAATTTTTTTAAGAATATTTTATTTTTTCTCATTTCTACGAACTAGGTAGAAACGAGAAAAAATACGTGCCTGAACTAGAGGCACGTTAAAACTTAGAACCATAATTTATATTTAAGCAAAACTGCATCAATTTTATATGTTGTAATTTTTTTCAGTTTTTATATAATTTATCAGTACACTGCAGCGACACATATTTTGAGAGAAGAAGAGGCATTAAAGGCTCCTTCTAAGAACTAATGTCAGGGACACGGAAAAATGAAGGAGTATTACATAATTTAATTGATTAAAATATGGCACTAGACGACGTCGTTTATGAAGCATAAACATACATACATACATAAAATCACGCCTGTAATCCCCGAAGGGTTAGGCAGAGGTGTACCCATTAGTACACCCACATTTCGCCAGTTATGTTTTTAGTCCCATGTAATAGGGGACGAGCCTATTGCCATCTACCGGGCACAAATCCAGACTCCGAGGCTGCTACTGAGAAATTCCTGATGGAAAAACCCAATAACATTCTGCCCGACCTGGGAATTGAACCCAAGACCTCATGCACAGCAGTCGCGCTTGAGACCACTAGACCAACGAGGCAGTCGAAGCGTCGAGGCGTTTATGAAGCGTGAACGTTAAATATTATCAACGAGAAGTAAAGTAGTATTTCCAAATTTATTCACCATTCTAGAAATCAGTCGAATCAATGAGTCTCTCGACTCAACTGTATCAAAATCGTAAACATAATTGAATATACTTAAATCAGTAATGAAGCCCACAGCTATTTAAGTACCAACATTGTCTGGAGACTACTGTGCATCGTGCGTTGGCACGCTGGCACAATTTATTTTTTGTCAAGTGAACCTTGGCTCCGTGGCCCTTGACGGTCGTTGACGTTCATTACATCATCGACTGTGCGGATATGAAACATAGTTGATTAGTCAATTAAATGATATGTGTTTATTGCTTGGAAGGTTTTGATGCTTGTGATGACAGCCCGATGGTTAAGGCCTTTCTTGCATGAGATGTGACTTTTCAAATTTATATGTACAGTACAGTACATATGTACAGTCACGAGCATAAACATGTATAAACTGACTGTCGTTATCTCGAGAACGAAGATGCGTCGTCGAGTATCTCGGATCGGAATTCATTGTTTACTAATGAGTGAACATTGAGTTTTGAACTAGGATGACCGGCTGGTTAATTTAGTAAGAGTCTGACAGACCCCTCCGCCCTCCCCAGGGCGGTGGACATCCATGAGGATTTTCCACCCCGGCAACAAAAAAAAAAAAAAGGTCTACATTTAAAATGTTAATGTTAAGATAGTAATGTATAGTTTAATTTTAGTTTTTGTGAATATCATACGAGCGCTTCTCGCCATCAAACTGCCAAATTTGGCGAGACAAAATATTGTAAGATAAAATTAAATATTAAGAAATACATAAATACAAAAAAAAAAAAACATAGCAACAATCTAAAGCAATTTCTTCTTAAAGGATTGATTAAAATATAATGCTGTTACAAAAATCATATTTTAGATACCATGTTACTATGAAGTAGTACTAATTTCAAAGTGGCAATCATTCATTATCGAAATAATCGATTTAGTTTCCTGCTAAGTGTCTGCTTTTCAAAGTCAAAGTCAAAGATCTTTATTGTGAGATTGCCGTTTTTAAAAGTTGTTCTGAAGGTTTTTTTGGTCTTGAACTGCTCCACCATTAGGCACAAACAATATTTGTCACAAAATTATTTTGTTATTAAATTAATAGATAATTATATTAAATTAAAAATGATTAATTACGTTAAATTAAAAAAATATTAATAATATTTATTATATTTTGCTTGTGACTGTACATTGTAAGTTTAACTTGGACGCCTGGTGAAGGAAAACATCATGAGGAAATCTGCACTAATAATTTATTTAAGTCTGAAATCACCAATTCACCTTGACCATGCGTGATGATCAATGTTCGTGCCTTCTCTGTATAAGAAGAGGCCTTTGCCCTGGTCCTTATAAGGATGATATTATTTATTTGACTTCTAAGAAATTGTTGTGTGATAATTTGTTAAATAACATTTTCAAACTAGATGATGTGTTTTTAGATGTCATACAATTTTGGTCAAATGCAATGAAATTTCGAGACAAAAAACAACAATTGATTTTATTTACCTGATAGTCCTTAATATGCAGTAGACTATTGCTATTATAAACGTGTTTTTAAATGCTATAACAGGTTTGAAACATTGTCAAGGTCAAATTTTTTCTGATGCAGACTTTGTGATTTTTTCGAAAACCTGTTTGGTTATTTTACGAGTATGTTGTCGTTCTTGTTTTTTTTTTACGACCGTTTTAGATAATTTAAAGTTCCCCTTGTTTAGTGTTTGTTTCAGATTTACTCTTTACCTATCTATTTTATATATTATGTATGTATTTACTAGTACATATCTGTATATGCTCAAACTTAAGTTGAATCAAAATTAATCAGGAACCGTATATTTTTCCGTTACAAAAAGCAGCCTATGTGGTATTCCAGACTATAATCTATTTATGCGCCATGTTTAGCCGTTCTGACGTAATTAAGAAACAAACATTCATTCATCCAAACTTTCGCAGTAAGTTTAAAAGGTTGAAATTATCTTTTAAGAAAGTAAGTAGCTTAACTTCACAAGGCACATTTATCATTATACTAGTACTATTAATTTATTTGAGCAATAAAAAAAGGACAAAAGCGGACTTAATGCCCTAGGCATTCTCTACTAGTCAACCAAAGGTGGTGAAGAAATAACATGGCAGATTCAACTGTCAATATTAAAATAACTTTTCAATTACCAACGTAGACAGGACCAACAAAAGCTTAATCAAATCGAAACATTAACAATAGAAAGTCAATCAAAACCAGAAAGTCTAGTTTCTCTAAACGTTATATCCAGTACAGTATTTACAGCGACTATTTGAACTCAACTAAGATTAATAGATTAATAGTTTGTGGCTCAGCTGTCGTTGCTATCAATCATCGAGAAGGCAGTTCCGTTTGTCTAACAGTAATGACTAACACTATTTTAGTCTCTTGCAGACGGTTTTTATGTGATGCAAGGGAGATTTTGCAATTCATGTATCTAATCGAAACTACTCTTCATCTACATCTACTTTTTATTCCAGAAAAGTGTATAGTGTCTACTTTTTATTCCAGAAAAGTGTTTAGTATAGTAGACTGCCTCGTTGGTCTAGTGGTCGCAAGCGCGACTGCTGTGCATGAGGTCTTGGGTTCGATTCCCAGGTCGGGCAAAGTGTTGTTGGGTTTTTCCATCAGGAATTTCTCAGTAGCAGCCTCGGAGTCTGGATTTGTGCCCGGTTGATGGCAATAGGCTCGCCCCCTATTACATGGGACTAAAAACATAACTGGCGAAATGTGGGTGTATTAATGGGTATACCTCTGCCTAACTCTTCGGGGATTACAGGCGTGATGTTATGTTATGATGTTATGTTATGATGTTATGTTAAAAGTGTATAGTGTTTTGATTCGGACGAAAATGCAGGCGGAAGCTAGTATCTTTATGTTTAAATACATAACTAGTTAAATGTTGATGGGGTATAGGGTTCGTAATCGGGTACCGGTCGGGTATATACTAAAGTGACTTTTTCTATTTCATAAGTACTATCTAAGTTTATCTAAGACATCACTGACATCGGTGAAGGAAAACATCGTGAGGAAACCTTGACTTGTAATCGATCCTCGTGAACTTTCTGTATGAGAAGAGGCCTTTGCTCGACAGTGGGACAATATTATTTCAAATATCGCCCAATATTTTGATAATAAAATTTAACCTATGGCCATAGGTAAAGGTTTCAATTTGCGAAAGAATTTTCAAAATCGGTTCAGTAGATTCAGTGATGATTACTCCCTACAACCTCACAAAATCACAAACTTTAGCTATTTTTAATATTAGTATACAACAACATAACATCACGCCTGTAAACCCCGAAGGGTTAGGCAAAGGTGTACCCATTAGTACACCCACATTTCGCCAGTAATGTTTTTAGTCCCATGTAATAGGGGGCGAGCTGATTGCCATCAACCGGGCACAAATCCAGACTCCGAGGCCTGAGAAATTCCTGTTGGAAAAACCCAATAACACTTTGCCCGACCTGGGAATCAAACCCAAGACCTCATGCACTGCAGGCGCGCTTGCGACCACTAGACCAACAAGGCAGTCATAATATAAGAATGAGTCAGAATATTAGTATACATACAGAAATATAGATTCATTTAGCTAGATTACGTCGCCAACTTTAGCCAACTCATAAATAACAATACAACAAACAGTGACCCTCAGGTAGGCATAAGACCAATTTATGACTCTCCTGTCAGCGGCTCTTACTAAGAACGATTTGTTTATATTGCCAATAATATCTTGCAGTATGTTATGTGTCTGTACGATTCTAAGAACATCTTGAGCAGTGTTCTTAACCTTTCATTGTTGTTGGGACCATTTGAAAAAATATTTGTCGTGTCGGATCACCAATTGTTTGGCGGTAATACTAGCTTACACTAGCTTATACTAGCTTCTAGCTTAGCTACTTCCTCGTTGGTTTAGTGGTCGCAAGCGCGACTGCTGAGCATGAGGTCTTGGGTTCGATTCCCAGGTCGGGCAAAGTGTTATTGGGTTTTTCCATCAGGAATTTCTCAGTAGCCGCCTTGGAGTCTGGATTTGTGCCCGGTTGATCAATAGGCTCGCCCCCTATTACATGGGACTAAAAAACATAACTGGCGAAATGTGTGTACTAATAGGGTACACCTCTGCCTAACCTTTCGGGGATTACAGGCGTGATGTTATGTTATGTTAAAAGACGTTTAAAATTATTTGAAAATGCAAAGAGGTCGAAACACAATGCTCATATTTCTTTGGCCTCCGTCATCGACTCAATCTTATTTTATCACTAGCGACATGCCCCGGCTTCGCACGGGTGCAATTGTCGATATAATCTGAGATGAAACTTTTTCTAACACTTTCAACAATTATCGTTATATTCCAACTAATTTACACAAAACCTTTACAAATTATTTACTTTAACCTTCCTCATGAATCACTCTACCTATTGATGAAACCGCATGAAAATCCGTTCAGAAGTTATTGAGTTTAACGCGAACATACAGACAGATGCGGCAGAGGACTTTGTTTTATAATATGTTATGACGTCACGGGCCACTTCTGGTCCTTTCAGGGAACACAATCCGTCCGCGGACCACAGGGTAAGGACCACTGGTCTTGAACGCTGAGATCAATTTAAACCTTCCTCTTGGTGATGATAGATTGTGTAGTTCTAGAGAACTGTGAAGGAGACGCGAGTGTGTTGATATAATATTTGTTTTGTTAAGTGAATGTTAGAAGATGGCGTGGAAAGATGAAATGTCATAATATTATTCCATTATTATTGATAATGGCGGCCTATTATTATCCGCTGCAGGGTTAAGGCCTCTTTTGTAGAGATGACGTAACTTGTTCAGCATTTTGTGCTTTATGACTTTTATTTTTACGTAACTGGAGATATTTTATGTCTGAAAAAAAAATGTTTGAATGCACTAATCCCCAGAACTACTGGACCGAATTTGATTTTTGATTGAAAATTCTTTAACTAATTGTAAGCTACGTTACTCCGTTATTAGTGCTATAGGCTATTTTTCTATCATAAAAATTAAGGGTCTGTAAAAAATCTCACTAGTATCTTATACTAGTTTTTGCCTACGACGTCGTCCCCGTAGGGGGTAGTTTTGGTAAATCTTTATACGTCAAGCGGTTCTCGATATTTCGTTATGAGTGAGTGAGTGTGACCTTTAGCTTTTATTATTAAGATTAGACTGCCTCGTTGGTCTAGTGATCGCAAACGCGACTGCTGTGCATGAGGTCTTGGGTTCGATTCCCAGGTCGGGCAAAGTGTTATTGGTTTTTTTTCATCAGGAATTTCTCAGTAGCAGCCTCGGAATCTGGATTTGTGCCCGGTTGATGGCAATAGGCTTGCCCCCTATTACATGGGACTTAAACATAACTGGCGAAAATGTGAGTGTACTAATAAGTACACCTCTGCCTAACCCTTTGGGGATTACAGGCGTGATTTTATGGATGTAGATTTGACTTGTTTGGTCTGTAAAGTATTTAGCCGTTACCAATATTTCAACCTTGTCCAAAGATTGCGCGGTTGACCCAAAAATTGGATTAGTGGTTAATAGTATACATGTTCTGTTACACGTTTCACCTCGATCATAATCGATATCATTACAGCTGATAGCAATTATTACTTAACAGATAATTGCTTATTGGATTTTTATGATAATTTTCAGATAAAGATATTATGCCTAATATGTTGATGTATGTAGAAAAAAAAATACTTAAACATGTTGTTGATTTTTCAAGGTTTTAATTTCATAGCTTTAGGGTATACGATCTAATATTCAAGATTTTTTGCGAACCGATTGGTAGTTCCAGAGATTAGCGCATTTAAACAAACGCATAAAAATCTCTTCAGGTTTATTTGTATTAGTATGTTTTGCCTCTGATTTAGTTAGTTAGTTATCGCGGACGCAGACAAAGTACCTTATGCTCTTTCTTGGGGTTCAAACTCACCCCGTTACAAATTTCATTAAAATCGGTTTAGTGGTTTAGTCGTGAAAGCGTAACAGACAGAGTTACTTTCACATTTAAAATATTACTAGATGACCTAGCGAACTTCCTAACGCATTTTTTTTTCTTGATGTTAGCCGATTCTCAGACCTACCCGTTATGCACACAAAATTTCATAAAATTCGGTCCAGCCGTTTCGGAGGAGTTTGGTAACAAACACTGCGACACGAGAATTTTATTTATAAGAAGACTAGCTTTTGCCCGCGACTACGTCCGCGTGGTAATTGTTTATATCGTACTTACATACAAACTTCCACCCCCCTTTTCACCGCCTTAGGGGGTGATTTCCCGAATAAAAACTATTCTATGTCCTTCCCCGGGTCCTCAACTATCTCTATACAAAATTTCACCTAAATCGGTTCAGCGGTTTAAGCGTGAAGAGGTAACAGACAGACACACTTTCGCATTTATAATAATAGTATGAATGGATGAGTAGGATTAGTATGGATGTATAGATAGTACAGAATATCAGAAAGAGAAACGGTATTTGTTCAAAATCAAAATCCATTTCATTGGCTCTCCACAGTAAATGTGTGTGTGGCTTCAAACACGTTTATCCTCCCTCTCCCTCATTATTCTGAGCAGACAAAACATCGTTTTCATAATGAATCACACTATTGTTCTGTGTCTTGCGGTTGGAATACATCTTGAGAAGTTAGAACTAAGAAACATACAATCACTATTAGGTATTTCGCTATATACTTTAGCTAGATTTCATAGTAGTAAACTTCTAACATTTATAGATATTTACAATTTAGTTTGTAACATCCATATGACTACCTTATCATCGGCCTAGCCTTTTCCCAACTATGTTGGGGTCGGCTTCCAGTCTAACCGAATACAGCTGAGTACCCCAGTACTTTACATGGAGCGACTGCCTATCTGACCTCCATAACCCAGTAACTGGGTAATACGACACGCCTTGGTAGCTAACACTGGTTGTCAGACTTTCGGGCTTCTGACAACCCGTAACGACTGTCAAAGATCCACGTACGACACCCGGGACCAACGGCCCGAAGCACGGAATGATGTCAGTTATGTTTGCACAAGCGACAATTTGGTCGTGTTATATATTCAACCTTATTATGTGTGTAATGTAAGGTTGAAAATATAAAAACAAAACTTATAATAATAATATATTAATACAAAATTGTCGCTTGATACATTTTTCGTTTCACTCCTCGATATGAATTTAAAAGCCTAAAAAGTTAATTGAGAACATTTTCAAAAAAGTTTTTTATCATTACGATATTTCTTCTATTAACCAAAACCTATTATTATGTATAGATATAAGAGATACAACAAGTTTATGTACTAATAAACAATAACGATTAGATTTGCAGACGGATAACGTAATCAAATCACTTGGTTTAGAAAGGTAGCTACTTTATCTGTTATACATTAGATAATCTATTCATAGATTAACGTCTAGGTAAGTTGATATGAATCAGATATTATAATTTAATTTAATTGTAATAAATAAGGCGTTAATTGCGATTATGACGATGATTTTCCAAAACTTAAGTAGCAATAAAAGTAGTAAGTTACTTCATAATTACTTCATTTTAAACTCTTTTTCAGGCCGTGTCATACCCAACACTACCCACGATGTACCAGTGACAGTAAAGATGTCCATAGTCATGACTGTGAATGACACCCACGCAGTAAACGGTATTGGATACAAATCACGGGACACGCCCAAGAGAACCAAAGAAACACCTAACTATATATTGATCGGGCCCAAATATAAACATAACATCACGCCTGTCGTCCCCAAAGGGTTAGGCAGAGATGTACCCTTAAGCACACCCACATTTTGCCATATAAGTTTGAGTCCCATGTAATAGGGGGGCGAGCTTATTGCCATCAAGCGGGCACAAGTCAAGGCTCCGAGGCTGCTACTGAGAAATGCATCTTATGCTTATGAGACAATAATAAGTATCTCATATCTCTTCATAGCATTAAAATAAAGTCGCTTCCCGCCGTCTGTACGCTTAGATATTTTCAACTACGCAACGGATTTTAATGCAGTCTTCATCAGTAGATAGATTACTACTGATGAAGACTGCATTAAAATCCGTAAATCAAAAGGAAGGTTTATGTATCCTCATTGAATCCGTGCAAAGCCGGGGCGGATCGCTAGTTATAAGTGTTATAAAATCAATTTGTCGCAACATCGTAAACAATTCAGAAATTCGTCTCTGCTTCCAAACATTTTACACGATATTTCAAAATGCATTGTATTCCCCACAACATAGGTTTCAAAATAGGTTGTTAAGTAAGAATTTGAATGACAGACACGATGATGTCATCAAGGTAAGTGGACATTTACGTAATGCATTAACATAGTATAAAATATCCGACACACGACTCTTCGGCTAGGTCACAATGGAAGAGCTTTGTGCCTTATTAGGCTATAGTCCTGGGAACCAGGTCAATAGGTCTCTTTGTGCTTGTCTCTGACATTTAATCACTCAAGTCCTTCGTAATGAGACACAATTGATTTTCCATTGTTCTGACTTACTGGTAAGTCAGCCGAGGGTTGACAGGTAGGCACATTTAGTAGGGAATATAACCATAGCTCAATCAATGAATTTATTTCAAACAAGCTTGTGCCTGCGTCTTCGTTCGCTTTAATGTCGTGTATCACAGTTATTTTTTTGCGTGAAATTCTAATTTATTTTCGAAAATAAAAGCCAAAGGAAGTCCCGTCAAAATTAGTCAAGTCGTTTCGGAAATTAGCCGGCATACATTGACAGATAGACAAATTAAAAAATAAAGGTTTTTTCTTTAGTAAATACCATTGTAAATTCATAATTATTTATTTTGTAAAAAACTATTATTTCGACATTACATAAAGGCACTTAAAAAATAATTTGTATAAATGTATTGATCAGATAAATCAGATCTTAGGTCATGTCTCCTATATAATAAACAACCTACATGTCAAAATTCAACTTCACAGCGAGTGAATGTAAGTGACCTTTCTCTTTTTATAGAGGGATGAACCATTTATAGCCTGAACATAGTCCCTATAAAGACATATAACATAAGCAGTAACATACAATGGCTCGTTAACATTTCATTACACCAATAGATTGTATAAATAGTCACATTATCCTTAAACAACATTATGCGCAAGAGTACAGATAGCGCTACATTCCAATTTTATCTTCCATTTTGAATTCCAGCCACAAAGCGTCTGGACTTTTAAAGTCGATATTTCGAAATTAAACCAAAATCGACCTTAGATACTTAAAATAAAGTTTCTTTTAGCAAAAATACTGTTTTCTTTGTGATTTTTTTAACGTTATGTAGGTGCACGCAATATTATTGATTCAGAAGTGTGATTAGTAAAGGTTTTTAGAGCTATTTTTAGCGAGGCTAGGGTTTATCTAAATCTAGTTATTCTGGTTTACGCTAAGCAATATAATGCTTAGTGCCTGCTCTTTAATGGCGCACGATTTAATGAGAAAAGCAATATACGTATTGGAATCATTTATGCAAGAACTCGATTACATTAGTAGTTGATATAGGTATATCTATTCTTAATAAAATAAAACTGAAGAGATTTTCTGTTCATTTGTTAACGTAGAACTACCAATCAGGGGACCTACTCCCATCTTTTAAACAATATTATTTTAATATTAGCCTGCCTTCCGCACTGTTACATTTTGATCGCTCCGCTTAGCGCCGAGAGTTGAAAATCCATCAACAGAAATTACAGTCATATTTAAATAATATTGTTTTAAGTGATGGCGTTAGGCCTCTAGATTAGTTTTTTTTTATATACTACTTTTTTTATACTATAGCCAGATTCAGGAGCGATAGTATAGGCTTTAAAACATCACGCTGCGGCCGACAGGAACGGAGTATTAACCAAAGACGTTACTGAACATGGGTGAAAAAAAAATCACATGTATGAAATCGTAGGGAGCATCAAGTGCAGTAATAAAATCTGTACCCTTTTCTAAACACTAATGAACAGGTTGAGTTATTTTAACGTTACATCATAACATCACGCCTGTAATCTCCGAAGGGTTAGGCAGAGGTGTACCTATAGTACACCCACATTACGCCAGTTACGTTTATGTCCCAAGTAATAGGAGGTGAGCCTATTGCCATCAACCGGGCTGCTACAGCTAAAAATTTTCTCATTTAGTTATTTTAAGTGTGCTTGTAAATATACTAATGAGCATCCATTACTGCTTATGCTTGGTGCTACACGTGTTTTGTAGCGCCGTCAGTAAAAAACACGCAATCATCCTTAAGAGGCAGTGAGACACCGAATTTTAAGTACTCGCCAAGCGATGGTCCTTAGAGACGACTATTTTTATACGTCAAATTTATACTAATATTATAAATGCGAAAGTTAGTTAGTTAGTTGTTTGTCTGACTATCTGTTTGTCTGTCTGTCTGTTACGCTTTCAAGACTACACCACCGATTTTGATGAAATTTGGTACGGGTAAGTTTAAGACCCAAGAAAAGACAGGTTACTTTTTCCGTGACTACGCCTGCGTCTACCGACATTTACGGGATTTGACTTTGACGCGGGCAAAGTCGCAAGCAGAATCTTGTTTAATCGAAATGCATCTACCTAAATAACATCATTCTGAAACAAAATCAAAAAAATAATCGGAATGTCAAAATGTATGCTAAAGCAAAATCAAAATAACTGCATAAAATATGCAAAACCATAAAATAAAATTTATCGCATAAAAAAACAAGTATAAAATGTCATTAGATCATCGTACAGCGTTTGACCGGTTGGTTGCGCAAGCGCGGTGAGGTCACCCCCAACGTACGACAAGGAAAGACTATAGGAAAGAGTGAAATGGCAAGCACGAAATGCTTGAAGGTTTTAGGGTGCTACACGATAGGTTTTAAATGTAAATTGCAGTGTCAAATGCTTGCTGTTTGTTGTAGGGGTTCCGCAAGGAGATGCACTTAGACCTATGTGATTTTGGGAGAATTTCAATTAGATTTTATTTGACTAATATTACTTGACAATGTATTGAAGAAATACCAGAAAATAAAGAAAGAAAAACGTTTATTTGTACCAAGGTGGTTCACATTGCCTACAGAGTATCTACAACTTGGATTAGAAAAAAATCTATCTCTATATGATAGCTAGATTCATGATGGCTATATGGTATTATGCTACGACCGACAGGATCGAAACAGTAACAAAAGACATAACACGGGTGGAAAAACCCACGCATCAAAGTCAAAGTCGCTTGTTCAATATTTTTGGTGGAGAAAGCTTGAAGTCAGCTGTCAATCCCTGACATCTGACACCTAAAGCTCACTTAAGTTAAGTCACCAATAGAGATATGTAGGTACAGAATAGCAATACAGGTCAAGGTCATGATGCACGTAACGTTTATCTCCAAACAATACATGCATGACAAAGACTAAACCGCAAGAGGAAAAAATGTTTAAAAACAAATCATGTTTGAAGGATCACATCACTTTCCGCTCAAAAACAATGCTACGGTAATAACGAAAAACAAAACACGAAATAACAGGTTTAAACTTGATATCACTGTCACTAATTGCGTCAATAACAGAAAACTAATCGCAAATTTTATTGCATTTCTTAGAAATCTGCAACATAACTACTTTAAAAATATCTTTCGTTCAAACAAAATTCGTAAACTGTGCAATCTAAATCGTGGAATAATTCAAGCGATCGATATTAAAATAATGAAAGTGTCGATTTCCTGCCACATCAAATACTGATTGAAATATTTCCACGATTCGAAGGAATCTGTTAAAGAATCATCATGAAAATAACTTGCTTGACAAGTTTGTTGTAAATGACTTCTTAGAAGGAATTTTAATTTGTGTTTGAGATTACGAGTAAGTTAATTTAAGACCTTTTTTCCTACGCTACTGCTGAGCACGAGGTCTTGGGGTCGAATTCCAGGTCGGGCAAAGTGATATTGGGATTTTCCATCAGTATTTTCTCAATAGCAGCCTCGGAGTCTGGATTTGTGTCCATTTGATGGCAATAGGCTCGCCCTCTATTACACTTAAACATAACTAGGGAAATGTGGATGCGCTACACCTCTACCTAACCCTTCGGGGATTACAGGCGTGATGTTATATGTATCCTGCGAGTGCAAGAAAAACTACAGGTATAATTACTTCTATTTTTAGCAATGTTATCTTCACCAAATTCTTTATAAAAATCTCTAAACGCTCAATTTACCATAGCGAGGCTTTTATAGGTTTCATGTCGAACGAATCCCTTTTATCTTCCACAGATCAACTCCCACGCACGTCTGGGTTTATAATGGTTACAAAAACTATTAAAACACGAACTACCGACGCGGAACCCAAGGCCATGGACTCTATGCAGTTTAACTGTGTGGTCCATTTATCTATTAGGTAAATACATCATTCTTAAATGGCTAAGTATATGTTTGGCTCGCTTTTTGTAGAGGATACAGATCATTATCAGTGGCGCCATTGAGACTATATCTAGTTTCAGATTAGGAAGCAGACTAACTACATTTTTTTTTAAGATTTTGCTGCGTATTATTATGGGTGCGTTTATAGACATATAAATTTGAATACACAAGCAACGGATCCAAAACCAGAGAAATTTCTGATGGATAAACCTAATAAGTAACACTTTGCCCGACCTGCGAATCAAACCTAATACCTAATGCTCAACAGTCGCGCTTTGCGACCACTAAACCAATGAGGCAGTCAAGGCTGGTAAGGATCGAATGTTCCCATCCATACGCAACATACGCTTCCATACGTGGAGTTACAGACAACCAGCGCATTAAACAAAAGAAAAGACCGTTAAAAAAGTATCAAAATTGATAACAGTTCGCATTCTTGATACTTGCACAATGTTTCTTACGGTTCACGGCTTATCACCAGCAGTAAATGGGGCAAGAAACTGTTTTGTACATGAGCATTAATAAAGATTATATTGTACGTACAATAAATGTTTGTTTTTAATTGTTACCATGGCGACGGAGTTTATAATTAGTTGTCAAAGGTTTAGAGGTCAGACGAAACTCGTCATAGCAATAATCGAATTTCCATTTTCTATCATGTGGACATTTTTATGTAGTTCTATGAAAGTCTGAAAGTTATTTACAAAAATATGTTTTAAAGTGTGCTTTTTACAAAAAATGAAAATGTCATAACTAGGTTAATCCTACTCTCTACTACTATTATAACATGGATGGATGAATGAATGTTAGTTGCTCTTTCACGCAAAAACCTTTGAATGGAATACTTTGCAGTAATATCAGAGCACCAATAGGCCACGATTTAAAAAAAATAAGTATAATTTGGCCACAATTTCAGTCATTTCAAAGCATGGGAATTATGATCAAATTAAATTGCAAGCGAAGCCGCTGGCAAAAGCTAGTAAGCCATCAAAAATGTTCTACGTTAGATTTTTGTCCGTCACCACGATTCACTCGAAGACAACTTGCTGTTTTAACATTCTAAATCGTGTATCAATTTTGTAATCAAATCCGCGCTTGAATAACAATTTGCATGAATGGTTACATGTACACTTGTAGAGGCACTCACTCCTGCGCCAGTGGTATGAGTCATCAGTACCAATTGGCTATGGTGATCATAGACCATGAACTAGCAACCTGTCTCTAAAGCCTGTGCCCACTGTATCGTGGCGAAACCGCATTAATATAAGTTATAGTGGACAAAGACAATACGTGTTTCTCCGACCTAATCGTGTCCATACAAATTTTGGACCCGGGTTCAACCCCTTAGGGGTGTATTTATTTATTTATTTATTTAAAGTTTATGTAACAAATGTACAAACAATTCTCTAACAGTCAACCAGAGGTGGTGAAGAGATAACATGGTAGGTGCAAGCAATTTTTACGAGAGTAAAACAACAAAATCAGAGATTTAAAAAAATAAAAAATAAAAAAGTACTCAAATATTTTACATAATAAAATAAAGTGTACACAAGTACAAAATAATTAAATGTGTATTTTGGAAATCATTTTTTTAGCGGACTGCTACTAACTATAATAAACTACCACATTGCCAAATTTCATTTTTATACGTCCAGCAGTTTCCAATATTTCTTGATGAGTGAGTGGCCTGAGCCTTTCGGTTTTATTATTTTTTTCTGTCGTCACTACCAAAGAGCAGCTTTACTAGCTTTTCCTAATATGCTCAGATGTCAAAATGATAAATCGCCCGAGCATGCACAGTGGAAACAATCTCATAATGAACTACTAAAACATGAATACACAAGGCGCGGCAAGGACACGTCAAGTGATTGACACTCGATTGTAATCGATCGATTGTATCTTATCATAGTTTACAAATAATTTAATTACAGTGGCAAAGACTGAAGATATACAAATTAGATAACAACTGTGTTTAAAAAATCATTTTTATTTACTTTCGGGAAGAGTTTCCAGGAGCGATGATACTAAAGTACACTCGAACAGAATATTTGGTATAAAAGCAAAACTAATCATCATAAACTAATCTGTCTTTTAAAATAAAATGGAGAAGTTTCTTTTTAGTACCTTTTGTCAAAACCTCATAAATGGAGATGCCTAAATAACAGATCTTTGTATACGGGAGAAACTACATCAAATTGCTGAACAGAAATGCTTTTTCATTTTTTTTTTATCAATACCTACTCATTTTTGGAACCTTGATGTGGCTTGCGGTAGGAGTTAATTGGTAAAAAACGTCACGTAAGGAAAAAGCGTTACGCCAAAAGAGTTATGCGAATATAAATGTATAGAGCACCTGATTTTATTTTCACAATTACAGGGTTAGTTCATTAGTAAAAGTTGTTCATTTCCATAAGTACTATACTCTCTTGAAGTACCTTCGTTCTACCTAACACCCTGTTTACAAAATAAATTATTCATTCGATACGAATGGTTTCGATTTTTTCCCACCAGCAGAGTTCCAAATCGCGCCAAGTTTTATAGTATGGCCTGGGGCCATATACAGCAGCTACTTATTGGTCAACTGGTACAAAAAATAGACAGGCAATCTACCAGTATTAATGAATCTAAGTAATATTAGATATAGACTAGTTTCTGATATGGAATCAAATGCCTGCCTGATCTGTGTAGTGGTCTGTCTAGTGTCTCGACAACTGATCATGAGGTCTTGGGTTATTAGGTTTCTTCATCAAGAATTTCTTAGTAGCAGCCTCGGAGTCTGTGCCGGTTTGATGGCAATAGGCTCGCCCCCTATTATATGGGACTTAAACATAACTGGCAAAATGTAGGTGTACTAATCAAGAGGTGTGCACCTCTGCCTAACTCTTCGGGGATTACAGGCGTGTTGTTATGTTTATGATGTTATGTTATGGAATCGAATTCAGAGAAAATAAGTCAAAGAAAATATCTTCAATAAGAAACATACGGGGTGTAAAAGAAACATCATATATGTATAATAGCCGTTTACCATGCATACTGTCCATTCAACTAAGTAACATAACATAACATCACGCCTATAATCCCCGAAGGGTTAGGCAGAAGTGTATCCATTAGTACACTCACATTTCGCCAAATATGTTTAAGTCCCATGTAATAGCAAGCCTATTGCCATCAACTGCACAAGTCCAAACACTAAGTTAGTTTCTTCTAATAACTAATTTTCAAAGAGCACGACTAAACGTTGACAGACACTACGGCGAGAGACTGCACACTGACAAGACTTTACTTCGACGGGCTACGAGCCCTGTCGGCGAAGTGTCCTGTCGGCGAAGGATCCCGTCGAAGTAAAGTCTTGTCAGTGTTCAGTCTGTCGACGTAGTGTCTGTCAGCGTTTAGTCGTACCGTGAATTTTCAAAAGTCTCTCCAACCCCGTTTCCTCGTAAGTGTCTTTTTAGACCTTTTTGATCACAATAAAGGGGAGAAGGGGATAACCCTAATATATAGGTTCAATTCTTAAATTCCTACAAAGCTAACACAACCAACAACACCCCAAAGTTTCAGTATCGACCATTATGAGTCATGCTTCCCTATATAGGGTTTTCACAGACATCCTTGATATACTGAACGTTGGCTGTAAATAATAAATCCGTATTGACAGGCAAACACGTCTAGCGTGGGAGGATAATGATGGCGCGTACATTCTGGTGCTGTGTTCAGACTAGACTTGTAAATGATTAGCTGGTTTTAGATATTTCAGAGCTACGTTATAATAGTCAGGATAATTTATATTCTACTAGCTTTTGCCAGCGGTTTTGCTCGCGAATCTATACTAATGTTATAAAGTTAAAGAGTTAAATTGTTTTTTTTACACGACTGCCCCAAAAAAAGTAGTGTTATGTGTTCAGGGTTAATGTTTGTACGTATGTGAGTTTCTTTATTCCACCATAACTTTTAAACGCGTGAACCGATTTAAATGTATGGGGTATCGTTACAATCCTTGCATCGTTCCGAGTAACATAGACTAGTAAAAAATAAAAATAAGCCGGTGTGGTCACTTTAAAACGTAAATTAATACCAGCCTCTAAATTCTTACGCTACTAGGAAGCTAGGTTACCCCTTAGTATTAAAGGTTATATTTAACTAGTTTTTGTCCGCGACTTCGTCCGCGTTGGTTATCGCAGAAGCTGATGAAGTTGCGGAGTTAAAACGTCCTTTCTTGGGGTTCAAACATAACCTTTTCATTTATCTGTGCCAAATTTCATCAAAATCATTTCATTTCAGTGGTTAAGTTTATCTTGGACATCACTGGCAGCGGTGAAGGAAAACACCATGAGGAAACCTGGAGTTACTGTTCCACTCAAACCACGTCAGAGGCCCTTGAGGCGGTTTAGAAACTCTGACACTAGGGTGTGTAGGGTCCTAAGACCTTACTACCCACACGACAAAGAAGAAGAAGAAGAAGTGGTTAAACCGTAAAATCGTTACAGACAGAGTTACCATAGCATTGTTAGCACGGATTATCAAAAAAAAAAGAAGATCCGAAAGAAAATTCACGCGAATGAAATCACAGAGTATTCGGTAATTATATTCAAAACAAAATTACTAAAACAAAACACTATCAAAATCCACTACACCTAACAGCTCCACGCCTCTATAATTGTGAACGTAAACAATGAAACACATTAGTTTTCCGAAACACAACATTGTATGTTACTTTATGTCCTTGTAACATTTGTAACGCGAGGCAACTCGGTACGATGAACAAAATATTTATATATGTGATAAGAATTCTCATTTTGATAGTGGTCTTGATTGTTTTACATAATTGCGACATGATTTTTGAAGATCTGTAAAGAGTTTGTCCAGTCTCTTGAAGGTCAAATTCTACACATACATACATAAACTCACGCCTTTTCCTATGGAGGTAAGCAGTAACTACAGAACGCCAGCTGCTACGATCCTTACATATTCCTTTCGCCTCATCCACGTTCACACATTTCGTGATATCTACAAGCACGCCGCCGGTTACGAGTACTGCGCACCTGACCATTCTGAAGAACCTCACCAATAAGGTCAGTGTAGGTCTTCTTAGGGCGACCCCTTCCGGCGTTGCCACTCACCTCTGCCATATAAATACCTTTTGTTAATCGTCTTTTACTCATCCTCTCAAGCTCAACATGACCGAACTATCTAAGTATACCCTTTTCTATCTTTGTTACTACATCCTCTTTTAATTCTACTAATTAGATAATACATATAGGGGAGATTGCCAGGGTTGCTGATTCTGTTTCAGAGAACAGAAACAAAGAACTCAACGGGCATTAGGAAGAACACGGATGGATTTTAATCAAAAAGAGTCGTGACAATCTCTTCCGCTCCGCCCAGAGTCGAAGAAGACATTTGATGATATCACACATTTTAAAAAAAGAAAGTGAAGGTAACATCAAAAAATTTTTTTCAAGATTGGTTTGACCATTTTGTCGGCGTGATTAATATTCTCAACTTATACAAATGTCTTAGAAAACGTTTTATCATTCAACACCATCATAACAAAAGATTAACGATCCAGAAAATTACACCTTTCTTCTATAAGAAAGCACTGCAAGAATTTCTCCATCAGTCACTCGCTAAACGAACGACGTAGGTGATATAGCCTTATTTAGACCCGGCTATAACTAAACATTCTATAGCCAGACGTCTGCTTGTAAATGTCTATCTAGATGGCCAATAAATACAGTGGTTTGACAGAGAAACCTTACGTTGTCTATAGAAATCGACAAGAAACTATAAGCCTGTCCTACTTTGCTTTAAACTGTGGGACCACCCAAGTTGGATTACGGAATAAGGAACCTTGTCTTGCTAGATATAAACCAGCTTTTGCAATTTTACTTGCTTCCCAAGGAACTACTTTATGTATCCGGAAAAGTATTCTACTTTAAGGATGCAGTGAGTCAAATTACATCTAAATGACTGCAGCAGTTTACCATCCAAATTAATTCAGCAGTTCAAACATATCTAAGTGATAAATGTCAAAATCAAATAATTTTATAATTAAAAATTTGGACCTCCATATCTTCCCCCTAGGGGGTGAATTTTCCCGGGGTTGCGGGACGTCTTTACAGGATACCGTGGCCCCGGAACGTAAAGGGCAACAGAAGGAACAGGGTGGTTTTTTAGTCAGTAAAAGTGTGACAGTCCCTTCCGCCCCACCCAGGGTGGAAAGAGTCAATTGATGACTTCTTCCACCTAAAAAAAAGGGGGTGAATTTTATAAAATCCTTTCTTAGCGCATGCCTACGTCATAATAACTATCTGCGTGCCAAATTTCTGAGCAATCCGTTCAGTGGTTTGAGCTGTGTGTTGATGGATCAGTCAGTCAGTAATGGTTGCCTTTTATATTAGAATAATTTCTCCATACAAACATCGAACCCCCGTTTCATCCCCATAGGGGTTGAATTTTGGAAAATCCGTTCTAAGGTGGACGTCTACTAATTATAAACTACCCCCCTGCCAAATTTAATCTTTATACGTCAAACGGTTTTCGATATTTCGTGATGAGTTAGTAAGTGACTTTTCGCTTTTATTGTTTGTATATCTACAAGATTAAAAAAAGGTTCAAGACACCTATGTCTTGAACCTTTCTTTAATCTTGTAGATGTTGTTATGTCCATGTATTTTTGTATATTTATTTTTTGTTTTTGTTTATTTTTATTATGTTCATTTTATGAAGCAAGTATTTTAAAAAACCTATCATAAAATAATATATACGCTACGCTAGCCAGCGAACCTCCATCGTCATAAAAGGGAGCATTTCCACCCATAAAACAGCCATCCATCAAGCCACATCCGCTTTCATACGATTATCTAACGCTACCAAACAAACTTCTTTACATAAACATATGTACAACAGTACCTACATAGACATAGTAGCTATACAGCCGTCACGGCAAGGCGCCTGCTTTCCGGAGGGTGGGGTGAAACAATTGCGTCACTTCGGTAAACCACGACTCGACTCTTTGAATGTCTAATTATCTTTTCCCCAGACACAAAACAAACTGTAAAATGGGCAGGACAGTATGAACAAGACTGGATTTGAGCTTTTGAATTGAAACTAGTGAAAAATGTACCCTTTCATGCCAGTCTACACTTTAATAATATTTTACAGAGAAAGATTTTTTTGGGGCAGCAAGTAAAAGGTAAATTGCGGTTTACGACTTAATGACGTATTTAAAAGAAACTACCAATTTTCGGTGGAAGTTTACATGGTAAACATCATATATTTTTTTTAGTTTTATCATTCTATTAGAGGGGGGGGGGGACACATTTTACCACTTTGGAAGTGTCTCTCCCGCTACTATTCAGTTTAGAAATAAAATGATATTAGAAACCTCAATATCATTTTTGAAGACCTAAGTATCCATCCATCCAAAAATACGAGACAGATTTCAAAAATTCTTTCACCATTAGAATGCTACATTATCCCTGAGTAACAAGCTATATTTATTTTTAGAAAATAAAATAGAGATCTCAACTCGCAACACTAAAACACTGCACCGATTTTTAAGAAATTTAGGACGGAATAAATTTTAACCCCAAGAAAGGACACTCCTCCTCCTCTTCCTCTTTATCCCGCGTCTTCGTCTACGTCCCCGACAACCGACATTTAAGCGGACAAAGTCGCGGGCAAAACTTAGTACACAAAAACATTTTAATACACTGATCTACAGCTCCGTTATAGGCTTGTTAAGTCTCGGTTCAGATTTTTCGTGTTTAATTAAACGGCTTGTAGGCACGCAAGCATCCATAAATAACTATTAAGTGGCAGGAGGGTTTACAAATTGCTAAAGAATACTTCTTAGTTTTACATGTTCTCAAGTCAAAGTCAAAACATTTATTTCAATTACACCATTAACAGGCACTTTTGAATAGCCAAGGAGTCGGTCAGTTGGTCCGAAAAATGAAGCTAGTTGCTCGTTCCAAAACGGAGTTAGGCCTCTATGGAGAAGAACGTGCAAGAAACTCCACGGCACTCTTTTTAAATTAGGTTTTTACAAAATCCTGGTTCACTAACTTAACTCAAAGTTAAGCAACGTTTTTTAAGGATGTGAAATCATCAAATTACTTCTTCCGCTCTGGGCGGAGCTGAAGGGAGTGTCAGACTCTGCCTGACTAAAACCCATCCGTGTTCTTCCTAATACCCTTAGTGTTCCAGGGCCGCGGTAATTATTTCGAACAAAATCCGTAACCTTGGCAGTAAATTACAAATTCCACTAATAATTATTATAAATGTTTTGAATGTTTGTTACTCAATCAATCACGCGTAAACCGTTGAACAGATTTGGATGAAAATTGGCACATAGATAGACTATTAACTAACTGTGTTCCCTTGGTAAAATAATTCAATTTACAGTGCAGGTGTGTAAGACAATTTGAGCACTGCAATCAGGGGAACATCATCTGGTCAGGTTCACCGTATTCGCAATGGGTGAAGGATGGATCTATAATCTTAAATGATGATGAGAGAAGAGCGAATCAGAGCTACTGATTATAAATTACACAATTATTAATAACAAGTGAATCACAGAATCATCGTGATATCATAAACTCTAAGACAATACGATTAATATTGACACTCAATAAACTATCGGCACACATTCTAAGAACTGCGATACTGTCCTAGAAGCGATTCAAAACAATTTAATTCACAACAAATTATGTGAAGCACAAACTGGCTAACAACTGGCTAAGTGTGAGTCGCACTCGCACCCGAACGGTTCCGTACCATATTTCACACTACACACAGGAAAAGTAAATTAAAAAATAAAATAAAAATCTGACTGTGTAAAACATGAACTTCAAATAAAAACTAGAAAATCAGGACCCATTACTTGGAATATTTGAGGCGGTTTAGATTTTTAATGGGTCCCGACGGTTACCTAACCGAATACCTTACTAGACCGAAAAAAGGACTTGTTTTTTGTCTTTTCATTTTTTACTTTTATTGTCATAGTTGATACACACTTTGAGGAAATTTCAAGAGTATTACCTATTCATCATCTGCCTAGTCTTTTCGGGTCGGCTTCCAGTCTAACCGGATGCAGCTGAGTACCAGTATTTTACATGGTGTGACTACCTATCTGACCTCCACAACCCAGTAACTGGGTAATACGATACCCCTAGGTAAGACTGGTTGTCAGACTTTCAAGCTTCTGACGACTCGTAACGACTGTCAAAGATCCACGTATGACAGCCGGGACCAACAGCTTAACGTGCTTTCTGAGGCACGGAATGATGTCAGTAATGTCTAAGATAAACTTTAAAAGAGTGAAGAGAGTTCAAGAGTCTACCTATTACGGTTCAAAAGTTACAACCATGTGACATACGCACGGATATACAGACTTAACCATAGGGTTTTAGCACCAATTAAGTACGGAACTCTAAAATGTAAATCATAAGCTACTACTAGGCTAGGAGTACATACGCGTGCTAATGAAATGATGTCATCTGCGCGTGATTAACCAACTGGCGGTTATCGCGCGACCTTTATATCGTAATGGACAGCGAAAATAAAGGTGATCTGTCTTTACTTGGAAAAAATATTTATGTAATGTGTGTGGATGGATTGGTTGTCGGTCTAACCGAGTCAAGCGAGGCATGCATGTTGTGTATGTATTATGTATTAACAGAGTACCTACGAACAGACTGCGGTGTGATATTCGTTCACGATGGAGGGATCTAACTTTTTCAAAGCCGCACAAAGCGTTGGCATGGCCGCCCGGGTATGCTGCCGTACCGCGCGGGTTGCAACTACAGTTCGCTATGGACAACTAACAACTGAAATGATGTTTGGCGGCTTTGTGCAAGTTTCTGCGGCACATGCCGGCTGCACAAATGACCGGCAAAAGCCGGCGGTCCGTGCCGCCGGCACTGTGTGTGCGCTTTGCAATTAATATAAGTTTTACAAACCCCCTTAAGCAAGGGTGATGATCAATGCTCGTGCCTTCTCTGTATGAAAAGAGACTTGCAGTGGTACAATAATGTGCTGGTATAATTTGATCGATATTAAGGTTCCCACGTCGCTTATGACTATCTTACGTAATGGTAAGAGATGATGGCTAGATACTGAAGTTCATTAGTTATTTTTCATTTAAATGGTTCGGAAAATATAGTGCTCAACGAGGCGAGGAAAACACAGACACGCAGAAATAGAATAAAAACAAATTTAATAAAATGTTTGTAAGTATGCAAAGACATTTAAAGAAGTCAAAATGTATAAGTATGTTTTTCCCATCATTGTAATGTTTTTTTTTTTGCTCTAGTCCACATTCATATCGTCATACCTGAAAACCTTCTGCTATATTGAAGGTCAAAGTTCCAACTTTGTTTACGCTTTTACACGAAAATAAGGTTTTTTAAATGTCATGACTTAAAATACCTTGACATCCCTTTTTCACATAAGCACAAAAATTTCACGCTACGATAAACTTAGACTGCCTCATTGGTGTAGTTAGTTTGCGACCAGCGTGAGGTCTTGGGTTCGATTTCCAGGTGATAACAGGCAAAGTGTTATTGGGGTTTTCCATCAGGAATTTCTAAGGAATTTTACAGTAAATTGAAAATTAATCGGGTTTTCAATGCTAAAATAAAGTGTTTCTTTAAAAAAGTTATGTCTTGGAATTATTGATTAATGATGTCAAATACCCTATTAACGTCAACCGATTTACGTCACACCGGATCACATGTTCAAGTTTACAGAGGTGAGCAACCAATGCACCGAAGGCACAGATTACATCGCTGCGGTTTAGCGTTACGCGATACGCCTCAATAGCTGGTTGCCCATCTCGACCAGGTAAATGGGACATTATAGGTGATGGCGATCTTGTGGTTGTCGTGCTCCCGGTGGAATTTAAGTGGGTAGTTCTGTTTAAAGACCTGTGTTTCCAATACCACCAACTCGTGTAAAATGGGAGTGGTTACATGAGCTTAAATTTCTCTACATAGTATAAAACAAAGTCGCTTCCCGCCGCCTGTACGCTTAGATCTTTTAAACTACGCAACGGATTTTAATGCGGTTTTCATGAATAGATAGAGTGATTCCTGAGGAAGGTTTATGTGTCTACAAAGTACATGGGTTTAGGCGCAGAATGCCCAATTATCAAAATGACAACAGAGTCGCAAAAGGACTAACTCTCAAAAAGCCTAATTTTCAGAATGGCCTATTCTCAAAAAGCCTTATCCTCAGAATGGCATATTCACAAAAAGCCTAATTCTCAGAATGGCCTATTCTCAAAAAGCTTAATTCTCAGAATGGCCTATTCTCAAAAAGCCTAATTCTCAGAATGGCCTATTCTCAAAAAGCCTAGTTCTCAGAATGGCCTATTCTCAAAAAGCCTAATTCTCTGAATGGCCAATTCTCTAAATGACTAATTATCAAAATGGCACATTTTCTACAGTTGTACAGTATTCTTATAAATAAATAAAAGATTTCTTAGTATAATAAATGTATTTGTTCAATTAGTGAGTTGAAATCGTAAGATTTTAAAATGCATTAGAATAGAATTACTTAAAATTGGCTTGATTATGTCTAAATCAACACTATTATATAGTAATTAGTACAGATCAGATAGTAATATTAGTACAGATCATGTATGTTACATATTTTCAACAAAAGACGTTGATTTTTTAATTGATCAGCAATAAACCTGTTTATAACCAAATTAAATCGTCTGATTTCAACTATACCAATAAGACAAGAACTCTAAAGAAAATAAAAGCTAAAAATATGCATATTTATGCGCACACGCAGAATGAGACGAGGATGTGATCACAGGTGTCTAACGTTATTACTTATAACTTAAATCATAATAATATAATATTACATTTAAAATTATTATAATCCAAACTTATATCATACATACGAAAGTAACTCTGTTTTGTCTGTTTGTTTGTTACGCTTTTACGACTAAACCACTAAACCGATTATGATGAAATTTAGTAAGGGGTAAGTTTGAATGCCAAAAAAAAAACATAGGCTACTTTTCATTCCACGACTTCGCCTGTGTCCGCTAGAGCTGATATTTACGCAGACGAAGTCGCGAGCGAAAGACTAGTATTTTTAATTAAAATCCAACTTTTGTATTTTTTTTTAACTAAACGTCAAAACAAGATTCTTTAATTAGTCTTGTTTTGTTTGTTTTTTTTTACGTTTCTAATTCCGGATACACAGTTGGTTCTTGTTTATGGTATTGATCGAAATCAATAGAATAATGAATGCTTTTTGTATTGAATTAATTCTGACTTTATCCTAGGAATGTTTTCTATACTCCTATTATATTAATAATATTAAGCTAGAGAGTTCTTTTACATAAGAATATATAATTAGGATTTTAGTTATTGTATAACACATAACATAACATCACGCCTGTAATCCCCGAAGGGTTAGGCAGAGGTGTACCCATTAGCACACCCACATTTCGCCAGTTATGTTTTTAGTCCCATGTAATAGGGGGCGAGCCTATTGCCATCAACCGGGCACAAATCCAGACTCCGAGGCTGCTACTGAGAAAATCCTGATGGAAAAACCCAATAACACTTTGCCCGACCTGGGAATCGAACCCAAGACCTCATGCACAGCAGTCGCGCTTGCGACCACTAGACCAACGAGGCAGTTATTGTATAATAGTATTATTATTACTAATAGTATTCTAGATATTAAGTTCTGGCTATTTAGCCCTCGTCCTCTCTTAAGTTTAAGTTGCAGTGCCCGACAGGGTCCATAATGATTCTGTACCTCTGTTTTATAAGACCATTAAATTTACTTTGTGGAACGCAATAAATGATTTGATTTGATTTGTTTCAACGAGCTAATCTCTGGAAATACTGGCCAAATTTGAAAAAAAAAAATGTTATATGTTTAGCGTTTATCGAGGAAGGTTATAAGCTATATATCATCACGCTACGACCCACAGGAGCGGAGCAGTAATCAAAAACGTAACTGAACGCGAGTTAAACCGCTTGTTTGTTAATAATAATCCGATTGTCGCACTGACTCATTGCGTACCTAGTCGAATCGTGTCGAAAGACGAATCTCGCATCTCCCGATGCGCCCGCGCCGACATATTTTCCGTGTGACTGCTCATGATTCTCCTGATTATTTTTACCTAAGTATTTCTTTTGATATCTAGGTCAAAAATATTTTGCTATAAATCAAGATTTTAGGAATGCATTTACCTATTTCTTATTCAATTTCTTCATGTATCATCGTGACCTATATTATTGATATATTTAAACCGTATGGAGAATGGGAACTTATAAATATTTTTGGATGCTGTCGCTTTGATTTCTCAAAAGAATAAAAAGCTGGTCAATTGCTATTTGGACTGCAAACGAAGTGTTCTACACCATCATACGATTAACTTGTTGACTGCGGGAAAACACACATGTTGTGTTTCGACTAAAGACGCAAGTGCGGCGCACACACACCGTATGTGTTATTACCTACGGCGAACACACGAACATTGGTAGCTAGCCGCACTTGCGTTTGGCGCAGCGAATTTTCGTCCTCAGTCAAAGGGTCATGATTGTCAAAAAATATATAACACGTTTTTTGTATGCTTTCATTTTTTATTTTTCTTTACTTTGTTATACAAAACATCATGCCCGTAATCCCCGAAGGTTTAAGCAGAGGTGTACCCATTAACACACCCACCGCATTTTGCCAGGTACCTTTAGGTCCCATGTAATAGGGGGCGAGCCGATTGCTATCATCCAGACAAACAGAGAGATCAGAGGGGAGGAGGGGGGGGGGTCAGAGCTTTTTTTTATACTAGCCATAATAATAGCTATAAACTCACAAAATTATAAGTGTATACCTATTACGGTTCTAAAGATAAAACCTTGTGACAGACGGAGAGATAGACAGCGGAGTGTTAGCAACGTATAAGGGACCCGACACAAAACCGCGAATTCCCATCACATCGAAAATATCTGCGAATCCTGCGAAGTTAAAGTTCCCGAACTTCCTGCGATGCGGTACCGTATCGCATCACAACGTGTGGAAGCCCTTCGGAACCCTACTAAGCAAAACCATGATGTCATCAAAAATAAAGCTACCTAACTTGACATTAAATTCTCTAATCAAGATACCAAAAGACTAAAAAAGATATAATTTAGTCTTCTTATCAGTAGTCTTTTAAAATGGCAATGAATAGGCCTCTAAAGTCGTTTCATCCAATAAGCAGTTAAAGTAAATTGGGTCTTAATTAAACGCAATACTTTACCAACTAAAAGCTACAAAGATAAACTTAATAGAAAGATCCTCTGGCATTTGGTTCAATTATCTTAATTGAAAATGAGGTTGTAATTGAACTGAGTGAGGATTATAAGTTAGATATTGTGCAAAGTCAGAAAATACATATAATGTTATTTGTTTGATAGTCAGGAGGGTCAGCAAGGAATTAAGAACACAATTGAGTTTTTCTGTAATAAGAAATGACATTTTTTATTTACTTGGAATACCAAATATTACATTGCATTACTAACTATGAATTAAATTCTTACCTGTAATAAGAAAAACGACATTTAATGCTCTTATTTATAATCTGATCACCATTCCCATTTTCTAACAAAAATAATCAGCTAATATATTTTTTTATAATGTTCTGACACGACCACAGACATCAGGCGGATGACAATGTAGTCTGCTACCGTAAAGGTTGTAGTAGCGCGGCCTAAATAAAATAAATAAAGAAAGTATATTTTCTTTACATCTCCCCCCTGGGAAAGATAGTACTAACAAAATATTATAAATCTAATAAGAGAAAAAAATAAAAACTTTAATTATAACTATACTTCTTAGTCGTCTTCGTCAGGTGTTGGTGCTGGAGCCAATTTCGAGATGTGGAAAAAGTTTGACTCTGGTTTTTTATGGCCAGTGTCGATCCTATAAATCGTATTTGACAATTTTTCCACAATTCTGTATGGTCCGATTCTTAATTCATCTAACTTTTTTCTATTCAGCTTGTTACCATTGTCCACAAACACCATATCACCCACTTTGAAGTCGAACTGTTTACGATTTTTATCATAAAGTTTCTTGTTGTAATTATGAGACTGTAGTGTATTTGCTAAAGCCTTTTCCTTGTCTTGATTCCAATCGGTCTCTGTCTTCTTTGGTTTTAGCTCATTTGGCATAATCGTAACATCGATACCATATAGTAGATACGAAGGAGCGTATCCAGTGACAGTATGTTCCGTTTCATTATATTTTTTTACACAATTTTGTGCTATGGTTGTCCATGCTACTTTGGTATCATTTTCGTTGATTTTGCATCTAATTTTATTAACTAATGTTTGATTTAAACGTTCATTTAAACCATTCGAAAAGGGTGAATTCACTGCAGTAAAAATAAGTTGAATATTATTATCTTCTAAATATTTTTTGAATTCCTTAGAATTAATGCCTGGGTATTGATCTGAGAGAATCATGCCAATGTCATCAGTTGCTGCAGTATTCTTTATTAATTTTATAAAATCATTCGCATTTTGTGTTTTTGATGTCAAAATAAATGCGTACCTCGTGAAATGGTCTGATAGCAGGTGCAAGTATCTTTTTGTGGACCGGGAACCTCCGAATCCTCCTATTGTATCTATAGAGCATATCTCAAAAGGTTTTGTAGCCGGGCCCAAGTGTGACATCATTCCAAATTTGTTTTGTTTTCTTGATTTATTTTTTATGCATACTGTACAATTATTACAAGTATTTTTTATATTCTTTGTTAAATTTTCTGCTGTATACAATGAACTTATTGCTTTTAGCATTTGATTTATTCCTAAGTGACCTTGGTTCGTATGTATTCTTTTAATGAATTCCATGCTAAATTGTTCTGAGAGGATTATCTTATCTTTTTTCTTGACTTTTTTATAATAAACATTGTGGTCTAATTTTAGTTTTTCTTTTCTGGATTGTATATATTCATTTTTCTCTTGATCTTCTACAATATCTTTTAATTTTATTAAGTTGACCACTTTCAACTGTTCTTCTTGATTTTCATTAGCATCTATAACTGGATTCCTGCTCAGGCAATCAGCTTCCAAGTTGCATCGTCCTGGAGAATATTTTATTTCAAAATCGTATTGTGATAGGTAGTATGTTAAATCTCCTAGTTCTTCATCTGTTCTTGATTTTATGTTCATGTTTTCCAACGGTTTGTGGTCTGAAAAAACAATGAATTTTCTACCTATCAACAGATGTTGCCAATATTTTACACATTCCTTTATTGCTAGGCATTCCAGGTATATAGCCTTCTTCCTTTTTTGCACTTCATTCAATTTTTTTGAAAAGTATGCTACAGGCTTTTCTTCTTTGTTTTCTTGCACCTGTTTTAAGACGGCCCCCACTCCTAATATACTAGCATCTGTGTATATATGTATAGGTAGTTTTGGATCAAAAATAGTTAATATTGGTTGTGAACATAATATTTTTTTCATTTCATCAAATGATTCTTGGCATGCTTTGGTCCAATCAAAGGCTTGTCCTTTCCTCAAAAGGTTATGCAATGGATCCAATTTTATGGCTATTTTTGGTACATATTTATGATAAAAATTTATCTTTCCTAAAAATTGTCTCACATTTTTTTGTGTCTTTGGTGTGGGAAAATTCTTAATCGATATCAAGTTGTCTTTTAAAGGACTAACTGAATTATTCTGTATTATGTGACCTAGATATTTAACTGTGTCAGCTGCAAATGTGCATTTTGAAAATTTAAGTCTTAATCCTTCACTTTTAATTGCTTGAAAAAGAAGTGTTAGATGCTTGACATGATCTGCGAAAGTCTTGGAGAAGATTAAAATATCATCAATATAATTGACTGTGAACTCTGTAAGGTTATGTTTTCTTATTATGTTACACAATATTCTCTGAAATATTGCAGGTGAGGTTTTCAAACCGAATGGTAAACAAGTCCACTGGTAATGACCTTCTTGTGTGACAAATGCAGTTTTGTGTCTATCTGTGATACGTAGAGGTATCGACCAAAATGCTGAGTTTATGTCCAGTGTGGAGAAATATTTACAATCCCTTGTTTTGATCATTAGGTCCTCAATAAGAGGAAACGGTTGTGATTGTGGCACAACAATTTTGTTTAAGTCACGAAAATCTATGCACAGTCTTGATCTTGTATTTTCTTCTTTTTTGTAAGCTAACGTAACTGGAGCTGCAAATGGACTATATGATTCTTCGATCATTTTTCGTTTTAATAATTGTGCAATCTGTTGTTCAATTTCCTTTTTATCTTCGATTGTGCAACGATAGGGTCTTTTACTACAATATTTTTCTACTATTAGATCAATGTGTGCTTCATAATCCTTTACTGTGCCAATATCATATTTATCTTTTGCAAATACTGATTTATTGTTTTTTACTAGCTCATCAATTATTGCCTGTTTGTCATAGTCTAAGTGATGTATCCGGATTTTGATATTATCAGTGTTAATATTTTCATTAAAGTTTATATGGTTTCTGTCATTGTTTTGAGAATTCAAAGATTTTATTTCCTTTCTAATTGTTTCATTTTTCATGTTTGTGTCTTTATTTTTAATTTCCTTAGAAATATAGATTGTCTCTGAATTTTCAATTTTATTTTCCTGTTTGGGATCTTTTTGACTGATTTCTAAATTTTCATTTTGATTTAAGTAGAAATTTTTTATACAGTCAAGTCCGATTAGAAAATCATAATCAAAATTTTCTTGATCAATTACAAAGACATCCATTTTTTTTTCTATATTGAAAATGTTTACGTCTAGTGTTACTATACCAATTGCTTTTTTAACGCCATTAATTGTTTTTAAATTAGTATTGTTGTCACTGCTTAATGTTTTATGCTTATATTTCAGCAATCTTGAATTTATCAGTGATACATTAGACCCTGAATCATAGATTCCAAATACTTCAAGAGTTTTATTCAATACTAACCTTACTCTAATCAATGGCGGCACCATTAGTTTTTTGGAATTTCCCCATGAAGTTCACAATCTAACTCTAATTCAGAGTTATTTATGAGTTTAATTTGTTTTTTTTCATCATTCTTCTTGTCTTCTGTTTTAAACCAACATAAATCTTCTGGGTGATACCGTACTCCTTTCTTTAGTTTTTCACAGATGGTACATTTTTGCATCTTTTCTTTCAATGGCTTAATATCAACTTTATTTTTCGGATACTTTTTCTTCATAATCAAATGTTCTAATTTTCCAACTTCATTAAATAAATCTTTTGTTTCTAGAATTTCTTCTTTGTTAATCCTATCCGTTATAAAGTCTGGTAAACCGGATGCAATTAGATCAATCAAGGTTCCTTGATCAATTGTCTTTCTTATTTCAAGTAGAAGTTTTTCCTTTTTAATGGAATATTCCAATAAAGATCCAAATTGATATTTAAAAGCTATAGCATATTTGCTACTAGCCCAACCCTTATTTGCATAGGTTTCTACAAAGTTTGATTTCCATTCAGACCATTCGGATTGCAAACTATATTTAATCATCATGGAAGCATACCAATCTGTGCATGATTTGTCTAAAAATAATCTGAAGATTTCAATTTTCTCTTCATCTTCTAATATATCAAATCTTTTGCATTCTTTTTCAAAATTATCCATCCATTGACATGCACTAACATTCTTGCCATCAAATTTTTCAAGTACAAATCTGTCCGCTAATTTTTTTACATTTTGTTTTTCCTTTCTTTGTTGACTTTCAACTAATTTTTCCAAAATTTTCACCAAGTGATCTTCTGAACTGTACTTGTTGCTATTTGCCAATTGTTCTTGGGTAATTTCCTCTAGATATTGGTTTTCAAAGATCAAGTTGTCATCTTCATCAAAATATGTGTTTACCATATCAACTGTCAATGTAATCCAAACACTTCTAGTTTGATGTCTTTTCTTAATTGAATTTCGCACTGTATTGTAAGCTTTGGAGTTCAGAATATGTTTGTGATGTGACACTGCTTCATACTCTTCAGGGATAAGAAAAACTTTGTCATCTTTTGTTATAATGGAGGTTATAGCGATATAAGTCGACTTCCCGTCTTTTGATGCTTTTGACTTAAATACAAACTTTAGTTTCTCCATTTTCTTGATATTTACAAGAAATGTCGTTTTATAATGTTATTTGTTTGATAGTCAGGAGGGTCAGCAAGGAATTAAGAACACAATTGAGTTTTTCTGTAATAAGAAATGACATTTTTTATTTACTTGGAATACCAAATATTACATTGCATTACTAACTATGAATTAAATTCTTACCTGTAATAAGAAAAACGACATTTAATGCTCTTATTTATAATCTGATCACCATTCCCATTTTCTAACAAAAATAATCAGCTAATATATTTTTTTATAATGTTCTGACACGACCACAGACATCAGGCGGATGACAATGTAGTCTGCTACCGTAAAGGTTGTAGTAGCGCGGCCTAAATAAAATAAATAAAGAAAGTATATTTTCTTTACATACAAATTCTACTATTCTGACGGTGCTTAGATACGATAGAGACTCTGGCTGACTAAATCACATAAGCCCTTATTTAAGATGTCCATGCCTATGAAATAACATAACATAACATCACGCCTGTAATCCCCGAAGGGTTAGGCAGAGGTGTACCCATTAGTACACCCACATTTCGCCAGTTATGTTTTTAGTCCCATGTAATAGGGGGCGAGCCTATGAAATAAATACTGGTTTAACCTTTTGAACGCCAGAGTATAAACGTATCGCCGTACCCCTGACGCCAGGCCACTTTTTTTGTCAAATGACAATGATAAAGAATAGGGATTCCAAAACTTGATTACATTGTTTATTTCATAGTACGGTGCGACGTGTATTTTGTCGTATATTTGTGACGTTGGCGTCCAGGGCAAGATTTCGTTTGTCACATATATGTGACAATGGTGTTCAAAAGGTTAAAATAAGGTTTTGACAGACCGTGTATCACCTATTACATGGGACTTAAATATAACTGGCGAAATGTGGGTGTACTAATGAGTACACCTCTGCCTAACTCTTCGGGGATTACAGGCGTGATGTTATGTTATGTTATGTGTTTGTCTACGGCTAACAAGAGATAAAAAGTATTGGCATATAATAATACTAGCTTCTGTCCTTAGGGTTTGGATTTTGGAAAATCTTTTCTTAGCGTCTACTAACTATAAACTACCTCCCTGCAAATTTTATCCTTTAAATTCAAGCTGTTTTCGATATTTCGTGATGAGTGAGTGAAACCTTTCACTATATATTTAGATTAGAAGACTAGAAGATAGGTTAATCCAGATTTCCTCAAGATATTTTAATTTATCATTGTCACCGAATTTAGGTGAGGTAAACTTGAAATGAGCTGCAAATCCTTAGTATTGTTAATTTCAAACTGATATTATTCTAAACTGAAACCAAGATATATTCGTAAGAACATAACGCAGCATCTTGATAAGAATTTCAAATCTCTTTGTGAAAAGAAGACAACGGGTCGAAGGTAACAATGGTCTGGCTGACAGTCTGTTTGTGTAACCAAAATTTATGTTTGTCAACATTTAACTACAAACAACACAAGGGAAATTTACAAACTCTGTTTGGAAGATGCAATCTTTAAAGCTGCATACAAGGGTTACGTGATCCGTAATCAACAAAGCTATAAAAGGGGATATATTTAGCACTCTCTTATCTTGGCTCAACAATGTTTGTTGATACACTCAACTTTATAAGATGTTTGCGTCCTTTAGCTTGTAAAACATCAATTTTAATATTATGCGCAGTAACTGGCGTTCTTATTTCGACGCAAGAGAGATTTGCATTTCATGTATCTATTGGAGAAAGCTATAACAAAAATAGCTTTTTCATTAGCCTCTCAGCAAGATTAGTATTGGTAATAACAGAGTGTGATAGACATGTAAGCATCATTCATACGGTTAGGCTCATCTAGTCGACTGCCTCGTTGGTCTTGGCATGAATGTTTTTCCATCCGGAATTTCTTAGTAGCACCCTCTGAGTCTGGATGTGTGCCCGGTTGATGGTAATAGGCTCGCCCCCTACTACATTGGACTTTTTTTTGAGGTTGGAAAATCATCAAATGACTCTTTCCGCTCTGGAGCGGAAGGGAATGTCAGACTTATACTGACTAAAACCCATCCGTGTCCCTTCTAGTGCCCTTTGCGTTCCAGGGCCGCGGTAACTCTTTCGAACAAATTTCGCAACCCTGGCAAAAATATAACTGGCGAAATTAGGTGTACTCTGCCTAACCCTTAGAGGATTACAGGCGTGATGTTATGTTTATTAAGAAAAGTTAACTGTAAACGTACACATTACAACAAGCGGATGTTTTTACTCAAATTTTCTACCAACTCATAGTTGTTGTTCAGCTGGGTGTTAATTTACTGAGGGAGTGACATCACGCCAATTATAATACGCGATTACACATTCATATTATGTGACGTCATGAAACCATTCAGCCGCGACCATTTTATTGGCGATTTTCTCGGAAACATTGAATAAATTATTCAGGGAGACAATAATGTTAGTAGAATATATATTTACCTAAGCTATATTAGTCCTCGTTAGGAATGACATCAGAAATATACATAACTAGCGACCAGCCCCGGCTTCGCACGGGTGCAATGTAGATAACAAAATAGTAATAGTACATAATAAGAGGATATCAGGATATTAAGAAGATATTATATTTATAAAAGAATACAAAACCAAAAAAAAATGGATCTCTTGACGAGCGTGGAGAGCGTATTAGAGACTAATTCACACTGACCTCGGTACGAGTAAAAACTGTATGACGGTGGGTCAGTCACATACGTAAACTTCCCTCTTGAATCACTCTATCTATTGATGAAAACCGCATTAAAATCCGTTGCGTAGTTTAAATGATCTAAGCGTACAGACAGCGGAAAGCGACTTTGTTTTATACTTTGCAGAGATGGGATAAATATCTAATGAATTTCTAAATGTTGTTCCTGTTCTAATATTCCGAGAGCTTTGTTTTATGGCATTGGTCGTGACTTCATTAGCAAATGCGGGTTCTGTTTCTGGTATTAACAGGAGAGATAGCCATCTGACCTATGCAGCCTTTAGTTGGGCTAGATTTCCATGTTATGATAGTCTAAAACTATGAAATCGTGATAACACATGCAAAGGTTCACGAAACACACAAACATAATATTTAGTGGGATTTTATTTAAAATGATAAAGCAATTTTTAAACAACATCATTCTAAAGAACATTTTGCGTGAAAAACCTTCAAAGTTAAAATATGTGCGGCCAAGGACATATCAATTAGAAGACAAGTGCAATATTTATCGCTACGCTACTAACTAAAGTGCAAGATAAGATAGAACGGCAAATTTTGAAGCAACGCATCGCAATGGAATTTAATCTCTCCCACGCTAGAATTAAGAAACAAATTGATTGATGGAATTACGACCTTGATAGTGAAAATATTAGCAGTGTTAAATAATTTGTTACACGTGCTGATGTCGAAGGAAAACTACATATGTTGTTTGATGGATATTGTAAAACAGTGAATGAAGACAATTTTAAAGCAACAAGTAAGAGTCACATCGATAGTAGAAACGGATAAGCAACAGGTTGCACTTGTGATTGCAATGATACTCAACGTTATAGACGAATACATAATGTTTAAGAAAATATTACAATTCTAAATTACTACAAACACATCACAAAGATTAATGCAGCATTCTAAGAACAAGACAATGGACCGCAAACAATGAAGATTGATGTAGCCAAAGTATACCTAATTGAGTTATAATCCAAGACGAATTTGATAAAAGACAAATTGGACTAACGGGTGCTGTAAGCACCAAGTCATAGGCAATTACATTACAAAGACTTTCAAGATAATTTGAAAGAAAGAAAGAAAAAAAGATGAGGCGAAAGGAGTATGTAAGGATCGTAGCAGGTGGCGTTCTATGGTTTCTGCCTACCCCGATAAAAAGGCGTGAGTTTGTGTATGTATGTTTAAAGCTGACGAATTTTATTTGGAAGATACATAAAACGTTCCCAAGGTTTCAGACTGTGCCCACAATAGAGGCGTTATAAAACACTAAGCAAATATAAATTACTAAGTACAAGAAAAACAAGATACAGACACAAGTAACATCATACAGCAAAAATCTGGTTTCTATTCTAAAGTTTTGCGTAGGTAGGCGCTTCTTGTAAAACCAGAAAATCGCCATCTTACGAATAAAGGAGAAACAGCAGGTACCTACTTAGGTATAGGTATTGCGAGCGAAAGACAAGATTCTTTAGAACAAGATGTGCATATACTCGTACAGCTAGTTGTTACAGCTAATCATGAATGTCCAGCAATTGGTTTTTTAGTTTAGAATATGATAACGATGATAACATATGTAACTTAAGAAAAAATAGCCACGATTTATCTTCTATCTCTATCAAAATAAATAAAAATGAATGGCTAAATGTGTTGCTAAGCGCACAACTCGAGAACGGCACGACCGATTTGGCTGATTCTTTTTTTATTTCGTTCGTAATTTCCCGAACAAGATTTTTTACAAAAGAATTTTATTTTTCATCCACTAGAAATGTCGAAATTTTCCACCCGTTCAAAATCAGGGCAGTTCGATATTTCTCTAATAAAAACGAAGTCCTTCGTTGAACCACCAAAAAAATGAAAACATGTGTTATGTTTTTAAGGCTTCAAACATATTCAACCTTGAACTTCAATTGATTCAAAGCTAATTTATTTCAGTCTTACGTTTACTGAAACACAATTTGTTCCAAGTCGTCTTCGGTATGTTGAGTCACTGCCTCACATAGTGAGTGCATTGTTGCCTTTTTTGCAAGACAAATTGCTTATTCACGCGTCTAGAGCAACAGAATAAATGAACTTAAATAGTATGGTATTCTTAGTGAAGAGACAAGACGATTCATTTAAGCGAAATACAGCAATAAATGGTACTAATAATAATGAAAGTGAAATATAGGTAAACGAATTCCTAATACAGAGACCACACAAGTCAAACGACTTTAGTTTGAATATCAATCGATTGTTGATTCCAATCGAGTTGGACATAAAACGAGTAAAATGACACATTATATTAAACCCGACAGAATCAACATATGGAACTTAGCAATTTAGTCACGGAGATCAAATATGAAACATTTATCAGATAAAAGCATACAGTGGCTGTTTAATATTGTGATTAGTGACAAGTTGCGAAATACTATTTGATATACAGTAGTAACTTTATATGTCGAACTAAAGGAATTTATGAAACATCCGGTGTTCTAATCGATGACATAAAAATACTTAGAGACAGAAGATTTCAGATTTCATCTGGGAAGCACTCTTGCAAAAAGTATTGCTGTGTTAAGATCAAGTTGTGATAGGATAATGATAAATGATCTGCCTTGACGATCCTACTTATTTTACAACGGAAATAAATAATTATACGGTGCAGAAATCTAGATGCACAATCTGTTAAGAAATCCCAGTAGGGAAGTACGCCCATTTGTTAAACAATTAATAACAAAGACTACTTTAAAATACTCAGCACAATCTAATCTAATCAAAATAAGCCATTAAGACGCCTAACCGTAACTGGTCAAGTCTGCTTAAAAAACTATTCAGATACTTAAAAATCGTTAAGAATGATGTCATTTTGAGCCAATACAGTTTGAAGAAAAAAATCTATCAGTTTTGTTAACAATTTGAGCCAAATTAAAATTAGAATACCAAATCAAGTTGTTTACTACTGTCGATTGCCAAGGCCAAGCGTACTTTTGACATTTGCCGGTTGTTCAAGAGCAAAGCCTTTTAATTAAGTTATTATTCTTCGAGTGCATTGTCATAATTATCTAGAAATCGCCTCCTCATTTCAACCTTCTCCACCGAAATCTACTAATTTCTTCCTCTAACTTTAAACTGTAAGCTTACCGCGTTTTTCTGCGATATGTGAGTCATATTCCGATTTGCTCCTTAGGTATTCCTTCTTGGGAGCAGTTTGCCAGGTCTGCTGCTTGTACTCGGAGTACCACTCGTGCTGGGGCGACTCCGCCCGCTCCTCACTACGGGTCTCGGTCACAGTCCTTTTAACAACCCGCTCGAACTTGACGAACCGGACGCCGGCAGCCAGGTCGCCCTCCTCGACCTGACGCTCGAAATTCTCCAGTTCCTCAGCGGGCTCCACATGTCTTAGTTTCAAATTAGGGAAAGAAGATTCAAAAGTCTTTGTAGGAGATTCTCCATCACGAGTATGTTTAAGTTTAACTTCAATTTTCGGCGACTCAGGGCGCCGCTTGCGCTGCTCTATACGTCGCTCTATTTCATCCACATCAGTGGCAGCGTCTACTGTGTCATTACCAGATTGTCCACTCCATACTTTCTCAAAGAAATGGACACGGTCCCGAAGACCGCTTTGCGACGGGGAGTCGCGACCGTCCGACATTGCGACATGACCTCTCCGCACGGAGGCTCGCTCGATACTAGCCGTTAAGTTGGAGGTTTGACTTTGCGCATGCGCTATGCGATCCCACGTGTGGTTGTAGACATCGCCTAGACGATGCCGGCGAGTTTCGAAGTGCTGACAACCGAGGTCTTTAAGGGGTCCGGAAAATTTCGTAAGTATTTGAAAAGGTCGGCGCAAAAAAACGGTTAAAAATGTATTAGAACTAGATTGTCAATATTATGACTCGTCCTGATTGAAAACAAACAGGAAAACAGTAGTTATACACAATGTAATATAGATTACTATAAATAGTAGATGTACACTAATTTCGTGGCACCTAATCATTGTTTAGGTACGTCTCATGCCGGTTGACGGCGATTGGCGATTGCCGGTTTGATAGGCTGACGTAATGCGATTTATTCACTAATTATGTAAGATATTTTTAGTATATTTATCATTATCAATTGCTTTCTGTGTTATTACAGATGATAACATACGTTTATTTTGGTGAACTTTGTAACGTTGCACAAGATATCGATTTTTTGCTATTATAGAAGTACCGTCAGAAAACGTCTTTCATAAAACATCAAACTCAGATGTACTTGAACCTTGTAGTTTCTTGACAATGGGTAAGGTCGTCTGTGTAATGCTTATCAAAATTTTTGAAATTTTCTGATGAAGGACAAAATAATAATAAAATATAAGGAAAATCAAAACCCTACGAAACTTTATTAGAATTTAATTATGAGATTATCGTAGGCGCTACTGAAATTATAGTCTACTTCTTTACTTCGAAGGAAAAAAAAATGAAAAGAAAAAGTTTCGTTAAGCCTTTTTCGCCTGGCCGATCGCTACTATCATAGGATACCCATCACACTTAAAGGTGATTTGTAATAGAAGGGAAACCGTATGGGATTATTTTCACCAAAAATAAATCGATACCAAAGAATCCTAACCACGATCGAAATCTCCACGATACTCCGTAAACACACAGTAATAAGTGATTCAACAGCCACATCAAGTAAAATAAATTGCCAGTACATACAATAACCCGTAGTATTTCAGTAGCAGGAGTGGAAGCCATGTTCTTTTGGGCGGCAGTTCGTTGAACCCGCTTTATGTGGCGCAGTCACGGAGGCTCATGTAAGAGCGTACGGAACGGGACACCGGTGTCGTGTCGTGATCGTATCGGAGGGGTTTAGAACGTAACGTTATCCGTAATGTAGAAGATAGATAAGTTTTGAATCAGAAAATTATCGGTCTGGTTCATTAAGTTTGACGTTAAACAGGTTTTACAACCATTGATTCAAAAGCAGAAGATGTCAACGAGGTACAATAAGAATTATTTAAAGAGCCAGGAGTAATTAATCAAGGTTAGATCATGTACTACATGTACAAGTACATAAGTGGGGTAACAACTAAACTGTAACTAAAATTAGTTAGAGTACAGTAAGTTTTTAGTCCCATGTAATAGGGGGCGAGCCTATTGCCATCAACCGGGCACAAATCCAGACTCCGAGGCTGCTACTGAGAAATTCCTGATGGAAAAACCCAATAACACTTTGCCCGACCTGGGAATCGTACCCAAGACCTCGTGCACAGCAGTCGCGTTTGCGACCACTAGACCAACGAGGCAGTCATACATAACTGGCGAAATGTGGGTGTACTAATGGGTACACCTCTGCCTAACCCTTCGGGGATAACAGGCGTGATGTTATGTTATGTTATGTTAGTACAGTAAGTGTGGAGTTTCTTGCCCATTCTTCTCCATACGAAACTACCTTTTGGAATGGGCAACTAGCTTATTTTTTTTGTATAACTTTCAGAAGTGCTTTTTAATGATCTAATTGAAATCAATGATTTAACTTTGACTTTAAATTTAAACACTTAATAATTCACGAACAGTAAAATCTTCTAAATCATAAAGTCAAAAGCAATAACTGCGTTACGTTCTAACGCATATGGCCCTGATATTGGCATACAATTTATTATATCTAAGGTAGCCTCACTAAGTCATCGAGACAGTTTGAATTCTCCATAGTTTAATGGCTAAAGGTTCGTGGAAACCTTGACTTTCATTACAAACCATAAGTTAGACTGCAAAGATTTCTAAATTCTATATTATTTAAGTCAGCGTGGCACATTTGGAGGAAGTTGAACATTAATAATGCTATTCAATAATAGGCTGACATTAAATATTCAACTATAGGTCTTAACTTATTTAACTTATAAAAACCAATAGGTAACAATACCTATCGCAGGGCAAAGGCATCTTCTCATACAGAAAAGGCACACGCATTGATCACCACGTTTGCTAAAGGCGGATTTGCGATTTCAGAGTCATACATAAACTCACGCCTTTTTCCCATGGGGGTAGGCAGAAACATAGAACGCCACCTGCTACGATCCTTACATACTCCTTTCGCGTCATCTACGTTCATACATCTCGTCATACAAGCACGCCGGTTACTAGTACTCCGCACCTGACCTTTCTGAAGGACCTCACCAATAAGGTCAGTGTAGGTCTTCCTAGGGCGACCCCTCTCGGCGTAGGAGAAAGAGTCAGAGTATGAGTCTCTCAGAGTCATATTAATTATAAATCTAGGTTTCCTCACGATGTTTTCCTTTACCGTTGTCAGTGACGTCTAAGATAAACTAAGAAAGAAGATATGAATTGAAAAAATCACATTAGTACTTACCCGGATTTGAACCCATGCGTGCATCACGATATACAAGTTGAATATTGGAAAACGTAAAAAATATTACACTAACGCTGACTTACCAGGTAAATTACTTTCCAACAGTAAAGAATCTCTAAATTAAACGAATGTAATTTACATACCATAACATCACGCCTGTAATCCCCGAAGGGTTAGGCAGAGGTGTACCCATTAGTACACCCACATTTCGCCAGTTATGTTTTTAAGTCCCATGTAACAGGGGGCGAGCCTATTGCCATCCACCGGGCACAAATCCAGACTCCGAGGTTGCTACTGAGAAATTTCTGATAGAAAAACCCTTTACCCGACCTGGGAATCGAACCCAAGACCTCATGCCCAGCAGTCGAAAGTTTAAGTTTAACTTTTGTAATTTACATCGTAGACATAATACACATCGCCAAAAAACAAACATCTGTAGAGCATACTTTGTCAATCCGGAAAATAAAATCGATTATATCAAACACAAAAGACAAAGACTACGCAGTTGTGACCCATTTATGACGTCACTATCTTCTACTACTCTTCAGCCTTCCTTAGGTTAATAAAATATGAACCTTGAAAGCGTTTCTGAATGAATTCTGTCTTTATACAAGTGTTTTATCTAAACTTGCTATCAAATTCGATGTCGTAGTGATAGCCCAGTAGTTAAAACGCCAACCTCTCATGCATAAGGTTGTTGGTTCACAACCGAGCAAGTACCAATGTGACATTCAATTCAAAAGCACTTTCTAAGTTTACCTTGGACATCACCGACATCGGTGAAGGAAAATATCGTGAGGAAACCTGAACTTAAAATTAATATAGGTCTGAAATCACCAATCCGCCTTGAGCTAGCGTGGTGATCAATGCTCGTGCCTTATCTATATGAGAAGAGGCCTTTGCCCTGCAATGGACCAATAATAGGCTGGTTGGTCAAAATTTTATTTGCTATCAACAGAATTACTGTTAAATTCGAATTAAACTCAGTGATGCTATCACCGAAAAGGGTGTCCCGACCAAGATCACCAACCATAACAAAATCCCGTTTCAAATATCTAAAATCAGCTGATACAATCATCTACTGTCCTTCTCGCACCTCTTGGCGTGTCAATCACGCGTCCCTGTCGGGTGCCAAAGGGCCAAAGCCCCAGTGCCCTTGATTGTCGACCTCTAACGCAACCGACTGTGACCTATTTGTTGGCTAATTATTGAATTGGTTCACTGTGACTAGTGAATGAGTTAGTTCCACTTGTATTAGATGAGTAATATCGTAGATCTACGTTCGTTTTTGTCAGACTGATTTACTGGTGTAATTGTTATATTTTTTATCGCTTTAGATGTTAAAGGATCGTTCTATTAACACATTTAAACACAACTTCTAGAAATTTTGGCATGACGATATTTGATCCGTTCGTAGTTGATTACTTTTGTGTCCTAATCCTAACTAATGTTATAAATGCGAAAGTAAGTTTGTTTGTTTGTTACCTCTCCTCGCCTAAACTACTAAACCGATCATCCTGAAATTTTGCATAATACGTTGTCTGGTGTACAGAAAAGGACATAGGGTACCTTTCATCCCGAAAAAAGTATTCCTTTCGAGTAAAACCGCAATAAAGTTCTTTTGATGATAGATGGCGCCACATGTCTGGCGAATCATGATCGAATTTTAAATTAAATTTGCGAGTGAAGCCGCGGGTGAAAGCTAGTTTTACTTCTAAAAGTAAAGCTAACAAGATAAGATAAATAAGACTGCCTCGTGGGTCTAGTGGTCGCAAGCGCGACTGCTGTGCATGAGGTTTTGGGTTCGATTCCCAGGTCGGGCAGTGTTATTGGGTTTTTCCATCAGAAATTTCTCAGTAGCAGCCTCGGAATCTGGATTTGTGCCCGGTTGATGGCAATAGGCTCGCCCCCTAATACATGGGACTAAAAACATAACTGGCGAAATGTGGGTGTACTAATAGGTATACCTCTGCCTAACCCATCGGGGATTACAGGCGTGATGTTATGTTAAGATAAATAAGCTTTTTCTAGTATTTAAGTATATTTAGCTTTATTCTCTACTCTTCCAACCACTGCCAAACCAACTCCTTCCAACTCCTCAACTCTTTCTATTCACTCCATTTAGATTATAAAGTGATGGCCTGAAACAGATTTAAATTAATCTAGATCGAGCGGATCGCTACCGACCGTCTATGATATACGTAAGTACTACACTAGTAGTACTTATAGATAGTATACATATCGAGGTTTTATATTTAGAAAGCAGTTCTGCCTTGACCTGCTACAAGATGACGTTTTACTAAAAGCTTAGCGAAGATTAAGAAACTGTAAAAATAAGGACTCAAGGTTTCTTCAACTTAGGTCAGGGGTCGGCATCATTTTGAGACAGAAGAGCCTAAGGTTAGAATTTATGAAGATTCATAGTTTTTAAAGAGCAACAAAAATAAACGAATAACCGTCACCGCAACGGAGGCGGTGCGGATGAGACGCGAATGAAAGTATATCTCAGACAAACTATATTACATTATTTAATTATACACGATTACTTTTAAGTCGTCGTCGAACCGAAAGCCATAAACTCGATCATCGAACTCGAAACGATTGGGACTATTTTTTTCAAAAAGTAACAATAAAGAAAATCAGCTGTTCAGTACATTTATGTTCGTCTAACTCGTCAAAGTGTACTGAACAGCTGTTTTTTTTTATTGTTACTTTTTGAAAAAAATAGTCCCAATCGTTTCGAGTTCGATGATCGAGTTTATGGCTTTCGGTTCGACGACGACTTAAAAGTAACCGTGTATATAGGTTGCACGATGTGAAATGTTTTGATAGTAAAATGATTTATTTTTACGTATGGAACCATAGAAACACAAGTTTACATCGAAAGAGACCGACGTCTGACCAAAGCGCAGTTGCACCATTCAAAGTTTTTTGTAAACCCTGAGTTAATTGCTAACATAGGTCCATTATGTATGACACTTACACTTTGTAATTTAACCTCGAGTAACTAATTAACTCTTTGTCAACTTTTAGCGTAAGTGAGCCTTAGAAATATTCTGCACGCGACTTTGTATTCGTAGACTTCAGAATAAATTAAGCCAACGCTACACTGGAAAGCTGTTATTTCATGAACCGGTCCGTTCATCTCTCGCTTAGCTTATAACCCTGAGGCAAAGGAATATTTGTTAAATTTCCTAGTCAATAACTAAGTGCAGATGCGCTTGATTCAAGACAGTATTGCTCTGTTAGTTGCGAGCCTTTTTTTCGTAAAGAGGCCACTTTCTCTTTATACTCGTTTGAGTCTAATTAGGGGTTATTAATGAGGAGAGGAACTGATTGAAGCTTTCAAAGAACCGATTTTGATTTCGTTTGTGAGATGAAAATATTAAGAAGCATACCATTACGCCTGTAATCTTGAAGGGTTAGACAGTTAGGTTAGGTTAGACAGACAATTTCACCGTTTATGTTTAAGTCCCATGTAATAGGAGGCGGGCCTATTGCCATCAACCGGGCACAAATCCAGACTCCGAGGCTGCTTCTGAGAAGTTCCTGATAGAAGAACTCAATTTTATAAATTTTGCGTTTTACGTAATTGTGAATTTATATTTAAATGTTTATTTATTTATTTATCTACCATTACAGGATATCCCAATGCGGTAAATGCGCCTTAATTGTAACTTATAACTAATAACAAATCAAGCATTCCTTGTGAATTCACTCAGAGAACAACAGAATAAGTCCGTGTCACTCGCTATGAGGTTGAGCGTGCGAAGTGCACGCGTCAGCGGCGCTTTCGTTAAAAGGTTGGTCCGAGCACGCGGTTATCCTGTTCATGTTATCTTTACATGGTAAAGTAAAGATAACCAAGTCACTTGGCTCCGTCTGTACGCTTAGATCTTTTAAAATCCGCAACGGATTTTAATGCGGTTTTCATCAATAGATAGAGTGATTCGAGAGGAAGGTTTATGCGTATAGTATCTAAGTATCTACATTGCACCCGTATGAAACCAGGGCTTGTCGCTAATTTACAATAAGAGAAAAACTCAATAACACTTTGCCCGACTTGGGAACAAAATCCAAGAAACACAAGACCGACAGGACAATCAAAAGGAAATCAATTACAATATCATTGTAATAACATAAGTACGATATTTAATTCATGACTTCCATCATATTTACTAGAAATAGATTACAATATAATCTAACATATCCCGTTTAGAATATTCATAATAAGGCTATAATTAGACTTCAATGATGTTTAGTTAAATGATGCAAATAAAATAGGTACTACATATGCATAGTATGTGCTAGCTTAGTATTTGCAATTGAGATTTTATACGTTGCGGGTTGGGCACGACGAAAACCTAAGTTGTAACATGAAATGTTTGGATATGCTCAATACTTATTTGACATTTTTACTGTTTTTTAAAACGTGATTTTATAAAAAAAAAAAAATAATAACATCACGCCTGTAATCCCCGAAGGGTTAGGCAGAGGTATACCTATTAGTACACCCACATTTCGCCAGTTATGTTTTTAGTCCCATGTAATAGGGGGCGAGCCTATTGCCATCACCCGGGCACAAATCCAGACTCCGAGGCTGCTACTGAGAAATATATTATGTTTATTTAAAACATAAAATCACGTTTATAATCCCCAAAGGGTTAGGCAGAGGTGTAGGTGTTGACTGTTTTAATTGATTTAATTCTATTTCTTTCATTATTTATCAAATTGAATAGTTAAGCGGTTGTCGGTAAAGCAAAGTGATCCATACTTAAAATAGTAAGTATATATATTTTTTGCCAATTCTTCTGAATATGAAACTAGCTATTGAAAGACAGTTTTGGACTTAATTTAAGGTGATTTCTACCTTTAATGAAGTCCAAAACTGCCTTATAATGGTCTGATTGATCATTGAAAGGTATCATTGATTAGTATCTATGTTTGACTCCGAAACATTCACTTTTTATAAAAGCTTTTCACATTTGCTCAATCGAGCAGGGCCGATTATAGTTTGATGATACTTAAAATTGAAATGTAGTTTATAGCTAAAAAAAAAAATAACGAAATTAAATGTCATGTAAATAACTAACGAAGTATAAATAAATAAAAATAAATAAAAATTGTTTATTGATACCAGATACCAGATACATTCACAACTTTGCAGGCTAAAGCGGGTAACATTTGAAATGTATAGTACAATATATGCTGATATTGATTCCCAAACTAAGCTAGAGCTTGTATTTTGGGAAACAATGTTCAGTCATAGTGATGACATACAATATACATTAATTGATGTTTGAGGACAAAGGTGAAATATTGAGGGAGATTTGTCGCTGCACGGTGCATATGGTTACAAAATAATTCTTCCTAATCATTATATTATTTTATATTACGGTAGGTATCGCGTGTGAAGTGTGTGCATGTATCTGTGTATGTATGTATTTATCAGTAATTGTGGGTGAGTGTATATGGATGGGTGAGTGTCAGAATGTGTGGGTGAGTGTCCGTGTGTATGGGTGAGTGTTCTTGTGTGTGGGTGTACGAAGCCCTGCGATATAAATCTTGGGATCGGTTTCATTTCCACTACGTACTGTGTGTTTAGTATGTGAGTATACATCTGTAGTTTTATGCCTGTCTGAAAAAGTTTACGTGTTGTATATTAACAGATCTTCAGTTTTGTGGTAGTCCAGTTTCAGAAGCCAATCCGCCACTAGAGGTTTAATTTTATTTTTAGTTAGTCCAGTAATTTGCAGATCCTTGTTAATTATATTGTACAGCTTACAGCTTATTGCATTATAATGTCTACTTGCAAAAGACGTCTTACAGGGGACCCCACGGCAAACAAAAGTTTTTTTGCGTCTCCTGGGGTCAGGTAAGGGGACATCACTATGCTTTCTCAGCGTGGATTTGAGCACAAAAAGCTGTCTCACTGTTAACGCTTGATATAGCGTATAGCGATGTTTACTGTGAAAATATGTTGAAAAATAGTTTTGTTCCACGCTTTTTAAGCAGCGCTATAAATAACTAAGAAATAGCTTAATTTCAATGCAGCCTGCTTTACCTGCAAAATTGTTGCAAAATTGCAAAGAAAATTCGTCGTAGTTAGACCGCACGCAAGCTTAGAGTACTCCAGGTCTTTGAACCTTTCCTATGCCAACTTTTCTTCTACTTTCTTCAAAGCATTTAATACCTTACAACACAAAGATAAGACCAATTTTAGCTCAACTTATTTTTGACCAAGTTTCCTACTGAGCTTTCAAAGAATTTTGGACTCTACTTCTCAGATTTTAAGGACGAATTTCAGTGTTTATAATGGTGTGTGTTTCTTACAATAGTGTCTTATCGAACAGTATGTAGGTGCGGTCTCAACGAGCATAGCTTTAAAATTGAAGTGGTATCTGATACAGGCAAGGAGATATAAAGTAGGTAAGGCTTTTTTATTAATTTTCGATGACTGTTAGCGAATATCTAAGGCATTAAGTCCGCCTTTGTACTATTTTATTGCATGAAGTTTAAATAAATAAATAAAAAATAACCTAAAAAAATATGTATTGAGAAAGATAGAAAAGGGTATGCTTAGATGGTTCGGTCATGTTAGGAGGATGAGTGAAAGACGATTGACAAAATGTATTTATATGGCAGAGGTGAGTGGTAACGCCGGGAGGGGTCGCCTTAGGAAGACCTACACTGACCTTATTGGTGAGGTCCTTCAGAAAGGTCAGGTGCGGAGTACTCGTAACCGGCATGCTTGTATGACGAGATGTATGAACGTAGATGAGGCGAAAGGAGTATGTAAGGATCGTAGCAGGTGGCGTTCTGTAGTTTCTGCCTACCCCCATGGGAAAAAGGCGTGAGTTTATGTATGTATGATTGTATATGATACCAAAGTCAACACACGTACGTACGTCATGGCTGAAATTTTTCTTTTAAAAAATAACCTAAACTTATTTGTAGTTGCAAAAAAATAATCAATTAATTACAAAAGAACCAACAACTCCACAGTAATTAAAACTGATGTTACTATTGCTTCATTAATATTATGGTATGTTAATTAATATGAATTCATGCCCTACTTCTCCCGCAAAAGGATAAATGGTAACCGTACACCTTATTCGACTCCTCTCAACGGACGCCTTATTGGCGGCATTAAAGAAAATGGAAGCGGATCGATGGCCCAGTGGTCAAGGCGCCCACCTCTCATGCATGAGGTTCTGGGTTAAAATCCGGGCAAGTATCCATGAGACTTTTTCAATTGAAATGTACTTTCTAAAGTTTATCTTGGACATCACTGACATCGGTGAAGGAAAACGTGAGGAAACCTGGACTTACTATTCCACTCCTTGTCAGAGGCCCTTGAGGCGGTTTAGAAACTCTGACGGTTGAGTGTGTGGGGTCGTAAGACCTTACTGACCACACGATAAAGAAAGATGAACTTAAAAATTGCTTGCAAAATTTTTCTGGCGTTTCAAAAACGAAGGTTAAACAAAATCCTTACTCAAAGACGATTGCCCATCAAACTTTATCTAAGTGCATACACAGGTACATACAAAATCATGCTATTCCGGTCAATCCGGTTCGCAATACGACACGGAGGAAGAGACGTCGCATTGTCTGTGCCGTCGGTACATTGTGTACTGAGTTGTTGTTCAATTTATCTGTACCAATTAATATTTATTTTTAATTTGGGACAAGCCCGCCACACATTGTTCCCACTTACTGCAACTCCAGAAAGCCAGAATCAACAGTGGAGGCCACCAGAAAAGCGCCGAGGCAATGAAGCTGGACGAGTCCCAGAGAAACGATTAACTGTCTTGGGTCCCGCAGCGAAATTAATCAGAAAATAATAGCGGCGGAGTTAGAAAAAAATTGTTTCCATTTTCCTCCAAACAAGCAGGAGACAGAACAGAACTAGGCCAATAGGCACAAAGGGACGTTTGCAAGTGGGAAAAGCCCAGATTGCCAAGCACCAGGGATTGCAATTATTACTAAATCTCTATCAATAAATAAATCTCTAATCGCACTGTACTTATAAACAAATCATAATTTATACACACAAACACCCTATTATACCTGTAATCCCCGAAGGGTAAGGCAGTGGTGTTCCCACTAGTACACCCACATTTCGCCAGTTATGTTTTAGTACCATGTAATAGGGGGCGAGTCTATTGCCACCAACCAGGCACAAAGTCAAACTCCGAGGCTGCCACTGAGAAATTCCTGGTAGACAAAACCAATAACACTTTGCCCGACCTGGGGATCGAACCCAAGACCTCATGCACAGCAGTCGCGCTTGCGACCACTAGACCAACGAGGTAGTCAAATGATGATGAATGAATGAATGATATTAAATCACTTTATTCTAAGCGTCAAATATTCAATCCATTGTCTATCCTATGTAACTACCGATAACGTCGATTTTTGAAGTTCCGACCCCTTCATTTAGCCAGCTTTAGTTGCCCTGACTTCATCTACTTTTAAAATTTCTTTTTTTTTTTAATTCCTCATGCCCAGTAGTCGCGCTTTTGCGATTACTAGACCAACGAGACATTGACTGCCACGTATTTATATAATATTTATTGCTCCTATTCCTTTTCAAACCAAAACATACGCAGTACCAAACTACGCAAAAGCTCAACAAATCCGTGCACAATACTTAAAGCGAATGGATTCGGCGACACAATACGAGACGAAAGTTTCGCACTGGATCGAGATCAACGCTCTCCGAGGAACTTGAAACCAGATTATATTAAGACGCGTAATGTATTTATTTATTCACTAGTATCCGAGTAGGCTGAGTCCCGACCGGTGTCGGGATAGGTCGGCCTGTATCTTATGGGGGCAGTGTAAGAAATATCACATGGATTTATTTATGTACTTCAGGCGATAAGGCTCTTAGAAAAATATCATAACTATATTATGTATACTAAAATTTATTTATTTTTTGTTTTGTTCGCCTCAATACATCATCATCATCATCTTCCTGCCCTTGTCCCAAGTTATTTGGGGTCGGCGCAACACGTTTTCTTCTTCCATTCCGTCCTGTCAGCCGTCATGCAATCACTGACTCCTCTTTCATTCATGTCCTTCTTCACACAATCCATCCATCTTTTCTTTGGTCTTATGCAGGATTAAAATAAAAAGAAATGCGAACATCCTAAAGATATCATTTAATTTAAGTCTCATGTAATAGGGGGCGAGCCTATTGCCACCAACCGGACACAAATCCAGACTCCGAGACTGCTGACACATTCCTAATGAAAAAACCCAAAAACACTTTACCCGACCTGAAAATCAAACTCAAGACCTCATGCCCAGCAGTCGCGCTTTGCGACCACTAGACCAACGAGGCAGTCAAACTACAGGGTTACAACTATCTCGGTCGTAAGCAGAATTCCAACTGGATTCAGTAAATAGGTGAGTCTTGTGAGATCATCGCCCTTCATAGGAACCGGAAAAACGATTACATTAAGCCGTAGGCACATGAATTATTCCAGAAGGAGCATCGTGTTGATATGCTGCCTGCTGATGAGTTAGCCTTTCACTGATTTGATCATCATACTTTATACTAATTTTAGCTTGAATTTGTTGTACCATCGAACAAGCTATTTGCTTTATAGACAGCACAAATCTTTCTGCTACATTGCCATTCATTGTTATTTTGGGTTCACTTTTTAAGCTTGTTACTTCTTCTTCTTCTTCTTATCGTGTGGGTAGTAAGGCCTTACGACCCTACGCACCCTAGTGTCAGAGTTTCTAAACCGCCTCAAGGGCCTCTGACATGGTTTGAGTGGAACAGTAAGTCCAGGTTTCCTCACGATGTTTTCCTTCACCGATGCCAGTGATGCCCAAGATAAACTTTAGAAAGTACATATGAATTGAAAAAGTCACATTGGTACTTGCCTGAATTTGAACCCACAACCTCATGCATGAGAGGCGGGCGCCTTAACCACTGGGCCATCACGACACCAGCCACAGCTTGTTACTACACTAATATTATAAAGAGGAAACATTTGTATTTTTGTTTGTTTTTTGTTTGTAATGGATGAACTCAAAAACTACTGGACCGATTTTAAAAATTCTTTCACCATTAGAAAGCTACATTATCTGCGAGGCTATGTTTTATTTTTGTGCGGACGAAATCCCAGGTAAAAGCTAGTTGTCTAATAATTTTGAAAGATATTTAGATAAATTTACAATCATTCACAAAATCGTAACATTGTTTAAAAGTACCTAGTTGTAAGTTAATTGCCTGTATAGCAAATTCGGCTGTACAAGAAGAAATTCTGTGTTTATCTTTAGAATCCCCAAAATCGTATTAAAACGGAACTTATTCAATAGAATAGAATAATTGTTTGTTTGCACAGAAAGTAGGTACAATATTGAGATGTTACAAATTGAGTGATCCTTATACTTTCTGCCTTAACTAAGGCATGCAAAACAGTTTAACAATACAAATACAGGCATACTTAACACAGACGGTTGATGGCAATAGGCTCGCCCCTATTACATGGGACTAAAAACAAACTGGCGAAATGTAGGTGTACTAATGGGTACACCTCTGCCTAACCCTTCGGGAATTGCAGGCGTGATGTTATGTTATTATTAGAAAAAAAAAAGAATTTTGAATTTTGAGAATTTTTTGAAATTATTGTTTATACAGACAATTTCTTAACATTTTTTAGCTTACCCAGAGCTTACTCAGAAAGAGAAAATTGCAGGAGCTTTTAATGTATTCCCTATCATTAAGTTACAATATGAAAGCCAAATGAGAAACTCTCAAAGATAAACACAGGTTTACTCAAAGATTCTGAACAAACACCAATTAACCTTTAAACTGTTGTTGAAAGATATCTTAATGCAATCAATGCCTACAGGCTTCAAACTTGTTTAGATTCGACGCTAAGATACACTAACTTATATTGAAGTTCTAAGAACTTGATCAGGGAGTGTAGAATTAAATTAGAAATTAGGCACTGATTATGTTTCCTTGAGTCTGATTATGTCATTTCAAAAAGGCTATTTTAAGAATAGAAAAAGTCTGATACGGATTCTAGTCAAACTAAAGGTTGGCAATTTCAAAAAATAATATCTATTACTTGAATATTGTTCTTGTTTTATACTTTTCAGTGACAGATTTTTTATTTACACTATTTTGGGGGGTTATTTGATATAATAATAAAAGCTAAGCAGCAAGTAAATTTCAAATGTACTCATTAAGCCTTTTCATTTGATACCCATGTTGACACTGTTAAAAACAGGCAAAGTAGCTAGTAAAATCTATATAATGTATATATATTTCAAATGTGCTCATCAAGCCCTTTAATTTGATATCCATGTCGATACTGTGCGAATTTTTTTTTCGGTAACGACTTCACATCCCCCTATAGGGCGCCATATTGGATTTGGTGACACGTCATCTACCCTATAACCAGCGGACAACTGAGACGCTTCTAACGACACCATTTGTTATGTAATAATAAGTAGTTTAGAAGTTATGAGGGAATAAACAAACATACATACATACCGGTCAAAATCATAACCCTCCTTTTGGCTTTGCCGTAGTCGGGTAAAAATCGACATTGGTGTTCCCTTGTTCACAAACTAGATTAAATTTAGAGAATTGACATCTCTTACTATCATACAGCGAAAGAAACTTTTAAGAACTAAGTTACAGATGTCAAATAATTTATTAAAACTTAGAATAAAAATGAAATAGTATCAATTTATTCTTCAGATTATTCAAAATTTTTAAATTTCTGCCCTTTCAAGGACAGCTTAAGATGGCCAAACTCTAGTAGAATTTGTAATCAAGAAGGTTGCATTTTTCAGTGCCTGTATTTAAAACAGTATCTGCTAGACAAACTAAATAAGAAAAACATATGTTTAATTTAAATTATTTAAATTATTTTGGGTTCGATTACCAGATCGGACAAAGTGTTATTGGGTTTTTCCATCAGGAATTTCTCAATAGCAGCCTCGGAGTCTGAATTTGTGCACGGTTGACGGCATTAGGCTCGCCCCGTATTACGTGGGACTAAAAAGACTCGCGAAATGTGGGTATACTAATGGGTACACCTCTGCCTAACCCTTCGGGGATTACAGGCGTGATGATGTTTTTTATGACTTACGGGAGCGGAGCAGTAATTAAAAACGTCATTCTATATATTTATAATGTGTATAAAGATGTTACATATGGCTTAAAGCTAAAGTACTGTTAGGGACAGTTACAGTTACGGAATTTCAAAAAAAAACTACACGTACGAAGTCGCAGGAAACAGCTAGTTCATAATAAAGGGCACCACATATCTTAACGCCTACGTATAATAAGAGGTGTATCCAGACTTGGACAAAGCAGATAGCCGAACCGGTCCGACGGGTTAGGCTAGAAATCGGAGCTAGCATTGTTAGAGCTAGGTCAAGTAAGATTGTGTATGTACTGTACTATGTACTTGTATGTTCTTCGTGTGTCGTGTACCAGAAAGAATAGTGTCAATCAATTTGTATGATTGACAGTCCTTGTAGTGATTTAGAGAGTTGGGTTTCGATGGTGACAGAGCCTTCGAGTTTCGTTTTTATTTATTTTTTATTTGAAATGAGTTTGCTAGTTTGAGTGATAGCAGGACGCTTGATAGGACCGAATAGAAGAAAAAAACGTGTTGCGCCAACCACAAGTAACATGAAATAAATAAAAACATTACAAAACGGTAACACATAACATAGCATCACGCCTGTGATCTCCGAAAGTCTAGACAGAGGTGTACCTATTACTACACCCACATTTCGCCAGTTATGTTTAAGTCCCATGTAATAGGAAGCGAGCCTATTGCCATTAACCGGGCACAGATCCAGACTCCAAGGCTGCTATTGAGAAATTCCTGATGGAAAAACCCAAGACCTCATGCTCAGCAGTCGCGCATTGCAACCACTAGACCAACGAGGCAGTCCGCGAGGTGGTCTAGGATTTTGAAACACATCTACCTATATAGCACATCTTGCTCCACCGTATCAGTAACTCTGATAAAAATTGACACATAGTTTCATAGCTTAGCTTCCCCGCTTAGCCCGCTTCTCATGCATGATTGCCGTGGTTTCAAATCCGAGCAAGTACCAATGTGACTTTTTCAATTCATATGTACTTTCTAAAGTTTATCTTAGAAATCAATGACATCGGTGAAGGAAAACATCGTGAGGAAACCTGGATTTACTGTTCACTCAAACCATCACAGACCCTTTTTTGCGAGGTGGTAAAAATCATCAAATGACTCCTTCCGCCCTGGGTGGAAGGGACTGTCAGACTTTTACTGGCTTAAAAACCACCCTGTTCCTTCTGTTGCCCTTTACGTTCCGGGGCCACGGTATCCTGTTAAGACGTCCCGCAACCCCGGCAGGCGTTTGGCCCCGGAGGCGGTTTAGAAACTTTGAAACTAGGGTGTGTGGGGTCGTAAGACCTTACTGCCCACACGATAAAGAAAGAAAGAAGATAGCTTAGCTACACATCTTAGTTACCTCGCACATCTCCGGTAGGACGGCAGCCTAAACGTTACAAAACAGTAACTCAAAATAGGAGAAACATTAGTTATAAAGCGGGTATTTCCTTTCAGAGCGGCTAGCAGTCACGTTCGCTAGGAAACGACCTACCAATACTTAGTTCAGATCTAGGACTAACTGGAAGTAATTGAGAAGTGTTTGTTGATTTAATTGTTACAAAATAGAATGTTGAAATTAGTGTTAATTGGTGATTAACGAATCGAAATTATACGTTATGTATTTGTTCAAGCACTCATTTCATACCATTTATCAATAATTTATTTATCTATACCAATATTATAAAGAGGTAAAATTTGTTTGTAAGTTTGTATGTTTGTATGTTTGTATGTTTGTATGTTTGTATGTTTGTATGTTTGTATGTTTGTAAGTTTGTAAGTTTGTAAGTTTGTTTGTAGAGGGGTAATCTACCGAACTAATGAACCGATTTTAAAAATTCTTTCACTGGCAGAAAGCTACATTATTCGTGAGTGCTATAGGCACATATAAATTATAAAGATATCATGCATAATAGCCGAAATATCTCAATTTTTGTCTAGCAAGGTGGAAAAAAATAGCTCTTACAACAAAGTTTTTTGCATGCGCTGCCTTAACAGTTGTATATAATTAAAAACAATGTATGGCAACCTGGTCCGCCTTTAATAGTTCCACAAAAAAGTCCGCGACACCATCTTTCTATCTTTTATATTTTAGCAGATATAGGTAGTTGCTTATATGTGTTAAAAAAAAGTATTTTTTGACGTACTTACCTTTGGACGATTTTTTAAACAACAAAATATTAAACATTATCGAAAATTTCATCAAAAGTTAAAATTTTTACCGCCCAACGAAGTGGGCACGGGTCAGCTAGTGTATTTATAATTTAGCCGACGGCCTCGTTAGTCCTAGCTATCGCGAAGCGCGGCTGCTGAGCATAAGGTCTCGTGTTCGATTTCCAGGTCAGAAATATAACATACATAACATAACATAACATTACGCCTGAAACCCCCGAAGGGTTAGGTAAAAGTGTACCCACATCTCGCCAGTTATGTTTAAGTCCCATATTATAACGGACGAGACTATTGCCATCAACCGGGCACTAATCGAGACTTCAAGGCTACTACTGAGAAATTTCTAATATAAAAACCCCATAACAATTTGCTCGACCTGGGAATCGAACCCAAGACCCCATGCCCAGCAGTCGCGTTTCCGGCCACTAGACCGTCGAAGTAGTCAAATGCAAAAGCTCTTTGAGTACATCTTTCCTTTACTACCCCTATTTAAGAAAGCCACTGGATTTTGAACCTTATTAACAAGCCGACTCAAAGTCTATCCTTACAGCGAAGCAAATCATTTAGTTACCCAGTATTTGGTACAAACAAGAGTTATTTTTAACCGACTGTGGTGAACTGTTGAGCGTAATGTATTGTGTATAAGCTAGACGTTTAGTCTGGCGCGGCATAACGGCGCTTTTATGGATTTCAGTTTATATCTAGAGAGGCTGAATGGAACAGGCTGCAGACTCGGCCACTACGGACAGATACTGGGCTAAGAGTATCCGCCACTAGTTGTAAACGCAATTTTTAGTTCATTTTCATCGTTCTTGAATAGCCACTGATCTCAGCCAATAGTGGCGCAGTGTGCGGAACCACTAATTGTTTCTTCAACATTTAAATTGGCATAAAGTTATATAAGACCTGAGCAAACTTCAATACCCTGATTCATTTATTTAAACTTTTTACTATAGAAAAGTACTAAGGCAGATTGCCTTAGGCATTCTCTACTAGACAAAAAAATTATTACAGAACATACATACATAACATCATGCCTGTAATCCCCGAAGCAGCAGCCTCGGAGTCTGGATTTATGTCCGGTTGATGGCAATAGGCTCGCCTCCTATTACATGGGATTTAACATAACTGGCGAAATGTGGGTGTACTAATGGGTACACCTCTGCCTAATCCTTCGGGGATTACAGGCGTGATATTTTGTATGTAAAGCTTTCATTATTAGTAAATTTAAATAAATCAAGCTTTGCTTGCATGCAGCATTTAATAAACATTATATTTCAATATCTAATATACATGCAATAATCATTTGATAAATTAGTGTCACACGACAACAATTTTGTAACACGATTTTACACTCATACACTATAATTAAATTGTATATAGATATTTTGATACACGATTTATCCAAACATGCAAATTTTTATAGTAGGTTTAACTGACTAGTGAAATGAGGGTGTACCTTCTACAGGTATATCTCTGCCTAACCCAACATCGGGGACAAAAGCCGTAATATTTATTTATTTAAACGCATTTATGCAACAAGAAAGTGCAAAGGCGGACTTAATGTCTTAGGCATTCTCTACCAGTCAACCAAAGGTGGTGAAGAGATAACAAAGCACGTTAAAATCATTAAAAACAAATATCTAAACAAGTTTAAGCGTACACAAGTACATAAACTCATACTCAATGTTATCTGCTGACCACGGTCACAGCGCCGGCACAGACCTTAAAGAAACACGCCAGTTTGTGCGTAAACACAGGTGCACTCTCTCTTCCCTCACTCTCATAGTCTGATGTGACGGCAATCCGACACGACCGGGGAGAGATCAGGCGCAGGACCAACGGTTTCACGTGCTTTCTGGATGTTGTCAAAGCCACCACTAACTCCCAATCTCCGAGTTGCTACTAAGTAATTACTAATGGGAAAACATAACATAACATCACGCCAGTAATCCCCGAAGGGTTAGGCAGAGGTGTACCCATTAGTACACCCACATTTCGCCAGTTATGTTTTTAGTTCCATGTAATAGGGGGCCAGCCTATTACCATCATCCGGGCACAAATCCAGACTCCGAGGCTGCTACTGAGAAATTGCTGATGGAAAAACCCAATAACACTTTGCCCGACCTGGGAATCGAACCTAAGACCTCATGCACAGCAGTCGCGCTTGCGACTACTAGACCAACGCCCATTATTGACTGCCTAATAATGGGTCAGTCAATAATGGTCAGTAATGGGAAAACCTTGGGATTAAAACTACGACTCCCAGCTCCGCAATCGCGATTGCGATCACAAGACTAAGGAGGCAAGCCCGATGTTATGACGACCAATGTCGCAACTCGCTCCTTATTGAAAAAGAAGAGCAATACTTGCAATACGTCTTTATGTAAATCATTGCTATTCAATAAGACAATCTGAAGTTAGTTCTGATAGATGATATGTCTGCAAACTCAGGCTAGGGCTAAGTTAACAGCTATCTAGTAGCAGACAGAATTTATTTGTCACTACCGACCCGCCCCGGCATCGGCATCGCACGGGTGCAATGTAGATACATAATCCTTCCTTTTGAATCTCTCTATCTATTGATGAAAACCGCATTTAAATAGTTTAAAAGATCTAAACGTACAGGGAAACAAGTCAGTTTTATCTATGTAGTACAGCAACATGAATAATAGAGAAGTGATTGAGGTCACCCTCATCATAACATCATAACATCACGCCTGTAATCCCCGAAGGGTTAGGCAGAGGTGTACCCATTAGTACACCCACATTTCGCCAGTTATGTTTTTAGTCCCATGTAATAGGTGGCGAGCCTATTGCCATCAACCGGGCACAAATCCAGACTCCGAGGCTGCTACTGAGAAATTCCTGATGGAAAAACCCAATATCACTTTGCCCGACCTGGGAATCGAACCCAAGACCTCATGCACAGCAGTCGCGCTTGCGACTACTAGACCAACGAGGCAGTCCCAACCCTCATATTTAGAAATAACAACATAAAGACCTACTCAAGTCCCAAGTAATGAGACACAATTGATTTTTTATAATTGTTCTGTCATCCCGCGGTATGACAGCCCGGGCCTAAAAGCGAAAAGCCACACATTCAATCATCACGAAAAACAAAAACCGTTTGACATAAACTTTGACATAAATTTCCCCCCACACATATTGTCCCTTTCCCATTACACACCCACACTACAACTACAATACAAATTACACTACACTAACTACACTACAAACAACTACATTATCAACTAAAATATTTTGCGTGCTATTAAATATTATACTGCTAACTCATCCAACACATCAAAAATCGTAAATAAAAAAAACATTACAAAAAAAAAAAAATGCATGATAGATTTAATAAATTTTTGTTAGTACTATTTCCTTTATCTTACTTTTTTATTAATATTTACATTTTAATCTTTAGATAGATAAGCTATACCATGTAATGAGGGGAAGACACTAGCTCCTGTAATACAGTGTACACTAGCGCAGGAGCTAGGGAATCCATAAAAATGTATGTACAATTTATGTCAATAAAGATTATTATTATTATTATTATTATTTTCGGTTCTTCGTTTTTCTTCTCTTTTAAGAGAGTTAAAAGTCCTTACCTACGGGCCGGAGCCAAGTGTGTAAGGGGTACTTTAGATTGAAAATGTGGATGAAATTGTAGAAGAGGTCAGGAACTTTCGGGTGATGCGGCAAGTGTTGAGTATAGTGGCTTTTTGAAGCAAGTATAGTGCGTGTGTTGGCATGTGTAGAGTGTTAAGGCTTTGTGTTAGAGTTTTCGGTATGATACCAGTGGAGGAGAGTACTACGGGGACGATGTGAACTGTTTGTGCTTTCCACTGGGTTTTTATCTCTATGGCGAGGTCTTGATATTTACTTAGTTTCTCGGATATCGTAGTTTGTAAGTTGTGTGAGTTAGGTATTGCTATGTCTATTAGGTAAACTGTTTTATTAATTTTATCATGAACGGTGATGTCAGGTCTATTGTAATGAATCGTTTTGTCAGTAATTATGGTCCGGTCCCAGTAGATTTTCACATTTCTGTTTTCTAGTATGGTTTCGGGTTTGTATTTGTAGTATGGGATCATATCTTCTGTAAGTTTATATTTGTGTGCTAAGTATTGGTGTATGATTGCGGCGACTTGGTCATGCCTGTGTTTATAATCTGTCTGTGCGAGTGATTTACAGGCCCCTGTTATGTGTTGTATGGTCTCCGAGGCGCTGTTGCAATGTCTGCATGTGTCAGTCGGCTGACGGGGGTCTTTTATTATATATTTCCTGTAATTGCGAGTTGCTATTGTTTGATCCTGGATCGCCAGCATGAACCCTTCGGTCTTATTATTATAAAAAGATTAAATTTAGCAGGGAGATAGTTTATAGTTATTAGATGTTCGCTATGAAAGGATTTTCCAAAATTCACCCCCTAAGGGGAAACGAAGTCGCGGGCAATTCTAGTGACTACATATTATTAGAAGATGCAAGTTTAACGACCTCATACAAAGAAGCACACCAGCCAATAACATAAACACTGTAAATAAATGCTTAAATTATAGTATTCTTGCACTCACAAACACACAAAATCGCACATGATTTCGTTCGACGAAATATTTATGAACAATACCGAGATACTTACGACAGCCAATTCAATTTCATACGACAATATAGTACTTGTCTTGTCGTCATATCTATTACAACACAACGTCTCAACATCTGGCCTGATCTGGATGATTTGACTGGCCTGTTGGTCTAGTGGTTAGCGGCCCTGACAGCTAAGCCGGTGGTCGTGGGTCCGATTCCCACCCAGGACAAACTTTGTGTGATGAGCATGATTGTTAGTTCTGTGTCTGGGTGTGATTTATCTATAATATGTATGTATTTATAAATTATATAAGTATGTATAAGTATCAGATGTCTGGTTACCATAACACAAGCTCGGCTTAGCTTGGGATCAGATAGCCGTGTGTGAGTTGTCCCAAGATATTTATTTATTTATTTATTTATTTGTATTGGTCTCAAAAGATTCTAGTACTCAAGATAAGTAAGTAGTATCTGGGCAATCGATACCTCTTGGTAAGACTGGTTATCACATTTTTGAGCTTCTGACAAACCGTAACGACTGACAAAAATTCTGAGGCACGGAAAAGAATATATGAAAAACAATATAAGACACAAAATCGCACATGGCAGCTACCGAAGAAACATTTATTAACAATACATACATTTACGACATCCAATCTAATATCCAACGACAATAAACTTCCATATCTATTCTCTACAATGTTGCCGTACTAAAATAATATTGAAATAGAAACTGCACGCAGTATTCCCGTGCCGGTGACATCAACCTGTGTGCACCAAGCAACCAAGGTTAACCAGCTCGTAAAAGGGTTAGTCGTGAGTTTGTATGTAAACGAGATGACCCAGACCTTATATACTGCATGTAGATAGATAAAATTTTATTGTGTGCCAAGTCTAACCAATAAAACACAGATCAGATGACATACCTCCTCCTGATATAGTTTGATATGATGATGTAGGTTTGACTGCCTCGTTGGTCTAGTGGTCGCAAGCGCGACTGCTGTGCATGAGATCTTGGGTTCGATTCCCAGGTCGGGCAAAGTGTTATTGGGTTTTTCCATCAGGAATTGCTCAGTAGCAACCTCGGAATCTGGATTTGTGCCCGATTGATGGGAATAGGCTCGCCCCCTATTACATGGGACTAAAAACATAACTGGCGAAATGTGGGTGTACAAATGGGTACACCTCTGCCTAACCCTTCGGGGATTACAGGCGTGATGTTATGTTATGTTATGCAGATGATATAAATTGGATGAGCAGTTAACTACTAGCTACTACGTTTATAAAAAGTTGATATGACAGATGGGGTTTCCTTTGAACTGCCTATACTAGGTACCATTTTCAAGCTCTGTACCAAAAAACAATTTAATAGGAGCAGTAGTTTAGTCGCAAATGATTTTTAAGTTTTTGCCCCGTTTGAACACGATGTATCTTTCTTAACAGCTGATTATGTATCTAAGGTCAGTTAAATTTATTTACAAAGGATGTTTGCGTTTTACTCTAATTTGTAAGCGAATTAGTTTGTTTGAAAAAAAAACTCATTTTTATTTATATTTTATTTTATACCGTATCGAATTAATACTAAACACGTATAGTATACGTAGTGTAATTTAATGCCCCTCTGTCATATCAACTCTGTATGTAATGTGTCTTTTTACATTCCTTTTATAGTATTTTATAATGAAACCTGTCTTAGATGCAATAGTCATCAGTCCATATCCAGTTACCCTTTAACGAAGGTTGGTAGCTTTTCTCTTATATTAAACGTATGTCTGATACAAGAAATTACACAAAAAATTACAAGTTACGCTATTCTAAGGGAAAACAAACGAAAACGTATATTTCCTTAAGATTTAAGAATAGATTAGCAAACCAAATTCTATATTCACGACTTTTTTGGCAATATCATGGCAGAAAATAAATAAATAAATACCTTGGGACAACTCACACACGGCTATCTGATCCCAAGCTAAGCAGAGCTTGTGTTATGGTAACCAGACATCAGATGTACATACTTATATAATTTATAAATACATACATATTATAGATAAATCACACCCAGACACAGAACTAACGATCATGCTCATCACACAAAGTTTGTCCTGGGCGGGAATCGAACCCACGACCTCCGGCTTAGCAGTCAGGGCCGCTAACCACTAGACCAACAGGCCCGTCAAACACTTATCACTTAGCATCAAATTATCTCCGAAACTATAGCAGATAGGAGAATGTGAGTAAGAAAAAAAAACCGTTGAAAATTTCTGATCATTTCTATGAAAAAAAAAACGTAAAAAGGGTATAACTCGACTTAAATCATTTATCACAAGAAGCACAGAGTAATTAAGTATTTTTCCGTCCTGCTTACACTTCATTTTAATTCGTCACACTGAGCTAAACCAGTAATTGTAATCACCGAAAACCCAGGAGCATTTTCATTTCAGCCATTTCATTTATTCAATTTCAATTTATCAGTATCTTCTTCTTCTTCTTATGTGTGGGTAGTAAGGCCTTACGACCCTACACACCCTAGTGTCAGAGTTTCTAAACCGCCTCAAAGGCCTCTGACATGGTTTGAGTGGAACAGTAAGTCCAGGTTTCCTCACGATGTTTTCCTTCACCGATGCCAGTGATGTCCAAGATAAACTTAAGAAAGTACATTTGAAATTGAAAAATCCACATTGGTACTTGCCCGGATTTGACCCCACAACCTCATGCATGAGAGGCGGGTGCCTTAACCACTGGGCCATCACGACACAGATCGTCACGTGATCGTCGTGATCATCATATCACTTAAATACTTGTCAAGTGTGGGTCAAGCGAGTTTTTACGTAGATAACTTTAAGTTACCTGAAAACTTTGTGTGATGAGCATGATTGTTGGTTCCGTGTCTGGGTGTGATTTATCTATAATATGTAAGTATTTATAAATTATATAAGTATGTATATCAGTTGTCTGGTTACCATAACACAAGCTCTGCTTAGCTTGGGATCAGATAGCCGTGTGTGAGTTGTCCCAAGATATTTATTTTATTTTTATTTTATTTTAAACTTATCTAAGTATAAGGAAAAATATAATATGCCTAAAACATCAAAGAGTTCTTGACTTATGGGTGAGGCTCTTTAGAAAGGTCAGGTGCACAGTACTCGTAACCGGCGTGCTTGTATGACGAGATGTGTGAACGTAGATGAGGCGAAAGGAGTATGTAAGGATCGTAGCAGGTGGCGTTCTGTAGTTTCTGCCTACCCCCATGGGGAAAAGGCGTGAGTTTATGTACGTAGGTATGTAGTAAGACTATGGCAAAAAAATGCTGACATTTGAAGGAGCACAGCTTTATAATAAAATACCCTCACGAATACGAAATGTACACTCATTCAATGCATTTAAAACTCAGCTCAGCCAGTATGTCAGACTTCTGAAAAAATAAATGCATTGGGTGGTTTGGGTTTCAAATAATTAGTCTGTAACTTGTGATGTCGAACTTTTTCTATATTTATATTATGATTAGTATTGTTCTCAAGTAAGTGACGTATTATGTTTTTATTGAGAATAAAGTTTCTTTAAACCTATGTATCAATGAGTTCGAACCATCTCAATCAGGATAAAAACGTTCGTTTCGCCATACATCGACAAGAAATGTAATAAAACGGTCTGAGTTCGGGACCGTCACCATGTCAGTCATCGCGGTGACCGCATTCTACCTAAGTTTCCTATGGAAGTGCTATTTTAGAATAACTGAGAACAGGGACATTGACCTCGTCACGACAGCCTAGTATTGTGGTTATTGACATTCGTTAGTTACGAAGATGAATATGAGACACTTGGAAAAATTCGGCCAAGTGCAGATCGGATTTGCACATAAAGGATTTCGTTTTGAAAGTGTTATTGGGTTTTTAAAGTGTTATTGGGTTTTTCCATCAGAATTTCTCGGTAGCAGCCTCGGAGTCTGGATTTGTGCCCGGTTGATGGAAAAAGGCTCGCCCCCTATTACATGGGACTAAAAACATAACTGGCGAAATTGGTAAAACCGCATGAAAATCCGTTGAGTAGTTTTTGAGCTTATCGCGAACAGACAGACAAGACGCGGCTGAGGACTTTTTTAATATGTAGTGATTTCTTGTTAGAGCGGCCATAGTAATATTCACACTCTGGAAAAAATCAAGTGTCTACATATCACAGTACAGATGGACAGACGAATAATCGCGAGCACTAGTTTAGTAAATAAGTTAAAAACCGTTTGGGTATGAAACCTCAAAAATTTTACTGATATTTTTTCCAATATTTTCTTTTTCTATTTTTTTGCTAAGTAAACTAATCTGTTTTCAGTTTCAGGATGAGTTAAGACGACATTTATGTAAGCCCTAAAATTTAATGAAGCGCTAAAACTAAGATACTGTAAAGTATTATAGTAGACAGGTGTAATCCACCGCTTTGGCACAAATTATGTTGTTGCACGCGTGTGCTTTCTGTTTTATGACTGTTGAACAATAAAGCATATGCTTTATTATACTCTTCGCTTTACTGTCAATCTCTAAGATATTGTAACACTATAAAATAAGCGATAATAATAATATAAGCGTACTGTCCTTATACAGGGCAAAGGTGTCTTCGTAAGCAGAGAAGGCACGAGCATTGATCACCACGCTTGCTCAAATAACATAATTTTTGTCTGTGTTTGTTCCGGCTCTCTGGATGTTTAATTATGTTATTATTATACAACCTGATAGGTATTGTGCAGAAAAGTACAGAACAAGTGGAAGACGTTTTTTTGCATTTCGCGGACAACCTTAGCGCTTAATAAACAGACTTATATCACAGGTTTTTGCTCTGAAACTAGCCCACAACACAAAGTAAAGATAACACATAACATCACGCCTGTAATTCCCGAATAGTAAGCAGAAGTGTACCCATTACACCCACATTTCGACAGTTATGTTTAAGTCCCATAGAGCGAGACTATTGCCATCATCCAGGCACTAATCCAAACTCCGAGGTTGCTACTGTCAAATTCATAAACATCTAATTAAATTATTCAATGAGAAATGTATACCAGCTTTGATATGCTTTCAAGCTGTAAAGGTTTCATTAAAATCGGATCAGTAGTTTAGACTCTAGAGAGAATAACTTCAAGCCTGATTGAGACCGTAACCACATTCTTTTCGAGGGCTGAAACCGCGCCTGCTCTGAAAGACCTTCTGAAAACGAAAGTGTACTGATCAGGTGCTTCGAGAGACAGGTTATCGCTCTAATAATACATTTGGCAAGACTAAACCAAAGAATTAGCGACAGATCAGTCTGCGACGTGTGATGGTTTATTTTTGTCCGTGAAGTAAGGTTGAGGCCGGGTGTTTCATGAACAAACACAAACGCGAATCATTTGATGTCTATAGTCGATGGTATAAACAGTTTACAGGTGGGGTGTAGAGTGATGGGGTGTTTGTGTGTGTGTGTGTGCATTTGTTTTATTGCACAAGCATCGATCACCACGCTTGTTCAAAGCGGATTTAAGTTTTCACAAATAAAAATGAATCCCTGTTTCCTTGGTCACGGCATCATGCGTGAACAGCTGTACCAATTTCGCTAATTCTTATTTTGTTGTATTTTTACAGTCAAAAGAAGGTACTCTTTAAGAAAGAAAGAAAAATGGCGATATAAAGTTCGCTGAATCAGTCGCTAATTCTTTTTGTTGTTTGTTACTGTCTGGAGAAGGTTCTCTTGGCGGTATAATTGGCGCCACAAGTCGTGAGCACAGATTGTAGGATTTCGCGCATGTACACTTTTGGCCAAATAAAGGCTAATAAATATTCCTTTTCAATGTTTAAAAAACAAAAGAATTTAAAACACAGCATTTTTATAAAACGAAATAATCAAAATGCACTATATTAAACCAAAAACACAACAAATACGAAATAACGAATTTAAACCATATTTAAAAAAAAAACATCTAATACGTAATAACAAAAATAAACTATTAAAAATTCAAAACGTTATTCACAAATATTGCACAAAAGTGTACAGTAGCGGAATGACAGGAGATAGACCAATAGACTCATCGTCATCAATTGACGAACCAATCGCATGCAGCCGACTGCAAGATCGGCGCCCGCCGCCTTCTTCATTCCGCCAAAGAGACCGAAATATTAACAAATGCGCAGGTGAAATTTGTGCTCACCACTCGTGGCGGTACCTATACGAAGTTCATTGGGTCAGCTAGTTAATTATAAGTCCAGTTTTTCTCACGATGTTTTCCTTCACCGATCTCAGTGATGTCCAAGATTGACGCAGGCGTCTTAACCACTGAGCAACTCCGACCTTAGCACATTGTAGCTCTATAGCGCACTTTCGGTACAAGTCTTGATAATAAAAGAAAAAACTAACTAAATACACAACTTGTAAGATTAGGCCATGAAAAATGGGTTAGTATGTTGGTCGTAGGCAGAAACGTAGGCGGCTGTATGACTATTAATACTCGTGTGTGCGATGAGATTTTTACACAGTTTATTGTTTCTCTTGCTTTACGATATCCTAGCGTTTCAAAATAAAAGCAAATGGATGTGAGATAAACAGTAAACATTTATCTTATCCCTTTAAAAATGTTGGTAAATCCGGTTTTCGCATGGAACTCAAATCAGTGCGGTTACCCACAAAGGTTTAAATTCAGTACGAACAAGAGTCCAATTGAAATACGCGTAAAACTGATATAACTAAGTCGTTATTGATAAGTAAAAGGCGATTAACAAAAGGAATTGATATGGCAGATGTGACTGGCAACACAGGGAGGGAACGCTCTAGGAAGACCTACGCTGACCTTATTGGTGAGGTTCTTCAGAAAGGTCAGGTGCGCAGTACTCGTAACCGGCGTGCTTGTATCACGAGGTGTACCTACAAACATGGAAGAGGCGAAGCAGGTGGCGTTCTGTTTCTGCCTACCCCCTGGGAAAAAGGTGTGAGTTTATGTATGTATGTTTGTCGTATAGCTAATTGTAAATAACAGAAAATAAGCTTTTGTTTCACCTTACCTGTTACAAAAATAAAAACTCTAAGCACACTATTCCTAACTGTAACTGATTGAGACAGCAAAGAAATAACGATCCATGTAAATTATCATCTGCCTGCATCTGACTACAAGATCTACAAATGACAGTCTGGAACAATGTCTACACATGAAAAAAAATATCCATGACCAACCAATGATAATTATTCTAATCTGGTTCAATTAATTTCAGTCAGGTACCTACTAGAGAGTAATCGATAAATTAAGAATGGTGACAGAAGGACTGATTCTCAGAAGCCATTTGAATATGTTTATGATGAGGTCAGCGTAAGTTGCAAGGGCGAAAAGTACAGTGCACGATTTCCGCAAATTAAGATTTGCATAACTAGAATATATGTGGAATCGATGAGAATAAAATATAGACCGACCTTAATAATTTTAATTTTATTTTACAACTAGCTTGTGCTTGCGACTGCGCTCGCTTGAATCGAGATATCGGTTACCCCTTTTTTATTTATTTATTTATTTAAGGACTTTGGAAGACTTACAGCTAAATACAATGGTGATAAATAACAGCATGATTATTTGACAGCCAATTACAAGTCATCACGTCTAGAGCTTGTGTAGTATAAAGTACTGTGGAACAAAGTATACACACTGCCAATAAGGCTAAGAAATAAAATAAAAGTAAAATATGAAGGTAGATTATATCCTAAAAACTTATTACTAAAGACTTATTACTAGAAATTATGACAGGTTGATAACAATGAGATACAAAATAATCTATTGAATCTAAGTTTTAAAAAAATTCAATGTTAAACACCTTTTTACCGAGCTCACGCATTTATTTAAACTTTGCGCAACAAATCAACCAAAGGTGGTGAAGAGATAACATGGTAGGTGCAAATTAATGTAAGAGCGTTAAACAGCAAAATTTAGTTTAAAAACAAAAGACACACACGTGACATGAAAAAAGGGAATTCCCTAATCTCTTATGTGTTGAGACCTCCTCACAGAACTTCTTATTTATTAAGTTATACTAATCTGCATTATGCCTTATATGCTCCGACATCAACTAGAACACCATTAGATAGTCTTCAAAGTCCTCGTTCATTCAAGTACAGCCTGGCATTATTGTCAACGGATAACAACCCGTAATTCGATATAGGAATCAGGATAATGGCATTATTTCAAAACTACGAATGATAAAAAGGACCCGTCAAAGTCAAAACATTTATTTCAATTCAACCGATTACAGGTACTTTTGAATTGTCAAGAAGTCGGTCAGTTAGTCAGAAAGTCGAAATTACCTCGTTCTAAAACGAAGGCCTTTATGGAGAAGAACGAGCAAGAAACTCCACGGACACTCTTTTCAATTAGGTTTTCATAAAATCTTGATCACAATATTCTTGTTGTGAAAACAATGAAGATATAAACACAATAATACCTGTACTTGTAATTAATATAAGTCTGGGATCGCCAATCCGCCTTGAGCAAGCATGGTGATTAATGCTCATGCCTTCTCTGTATGAGAAGAAGCCTTTGCCCTGCAGTAATACAGTAATAGGCTAGTATTATTATAATTATTAATAAAAATAAACATAACATGAAATCATACATAACATCACGCCTGTAATCCCCGAAGGGTTAGGCAGAGGAGTACCCATTAGTACACCCACATTTCGCCGGTTATGCTTTTAGTCCTATATAATAGGGGGCGAGCCTATTGCCATCAACCGCGCACAAATCCAGACACCGAAGCTGCTACTGAGAAATTCTTGATGGAAAAACCCAATAACACTTTGCCCGATCTGGGAATCGAACCCAAGACCTCATGCTCAGCAGTCGCGCTAAGAAGAATAAAGATAATTCGATATCGTAAATTTATAATTGGATATAGGAATCGTCAAAAAAATTACATAGTCAATAGGCTTACTCTTGAACAAAATCGAGAATAAGATTGGAATCGACATTACATGTACATCCGATCCAGTTTCAATTCCAATAAATATAAGAAGACATTTACATATTTATAGAATTAACAAGTTATTTAATATTTTTAAATTTGGTAATTTACGTTTTCATTTGTATGGCAACCTCATGTCAATCGCTGTAGTCAAACATGCAGTCGATTCCAATCTCATTCTCGATTTTGTTCAAGAGTAAGCCTACAGGTAGTGACAACTAAAATCAGCAACACACGATCTAAATAAGTACATCAACATACTCAACCATCATCACAAAGCTACGACAACGCGATCCCGATACCAACATTATAGTAATTCTTAAAAATAGACCAAGCGACGTAGGCGTCGTTGCTGACGGTACTTTTCTATATAAATAACTTTATTTATAAAACATCCACGTCTTAAGTAGATACAAATTCGACTGGACGTGTGCAATGGGATTATGATGTCGCATGCAAACGAATTTATGCTCTGTAACGTTTGTTTTAGATGTCGTAATCGTTTGGGAGAGTGTTAGTTCTGCGTCGGGATGTGTAGATTTCCTAATGGGGTGATCAAATATAATTTGGTGATAATTTTATTTTGATTGCTGTAATAACGGTTCATTCGAATATGATATCTTTAGTATGTTCTGTAGAAATCCGTACTTAAAGTCAAAGTCACCAGTTTGTATGCATTCAAGCGGAAGTTGCGGATTTATTTTTCGGAGCAAATAGAGAAAGTTTTAATATAATCCTCCTTTCTGTTCTTTATAAGATATGTATTTATATATTTTTATATATTTTTATGTATATTATATCTATAGCAGTTTATAGTAAGTATGTAGAATTTAATTATTTTGTACTTCTGTACACTTTATTTTATTATGTAAAATATTTTAGTTCTTTTTATTTCATTTTTTTTAAATCTCTAATTTTGTTGTCTTGCTCTGGCTCCGAAACTACTACACCGATATGAAATATTCTTTCACTGTTGGAAAGCTACACTTTTCCCGGGTGACATAGGCCATATCATATTTTTTTTTAAATAGAGATCTGTACGAAAAACAACGCGAGCGAAGTCGAGGAAAGAGTGCTAGTAAAACATAAAATTGTTTTCATTAGCTCTAAGTTGTGTTATACCACGGCATTACCACGGTGTTTAAAACTCATAGTATAACATCACGCCTGTAATCCCCGATTTTGCGCCAGTTATGTTTTTTTTAGTCCCTTGTAGTAATAGGGGGCGAGCCTATTGCCATCAACCGGGCACAAATCCAGACTCCGAGGCTGCTACTGAGAAATTCCTGATCAATAAACCCAATAACACTTTGCCCGACCTGGGAATCGAACCCAAGACCTCATGTACAGCAGTCGCGCTTGCGACCACTAGACCAACAAGGCAGTCAAAACTCAATAACATAATAATTGCTAGCACAGTAAAACCGAAAACTAGACCGATTTCAAAGTTAATAGCAAAAACGTATATTTTAAGATTAGTGGAGCATATCTTCACGACTCTCTTTATTGGGGCGGAGCAGTTGTAAACGCCTACAGAACCGTATCGTGAAGATTTACACATTGTTCTGTCTTTTATTGGAAGATGAAAGACCACTGATTTTTTGTGGTCTTGGTCTAGTGGTCGCAAACCGCGACTGCTGAGCATGAGGTCTTGGGATCCCAGGTCGAGCAAAGTGTTATGCATCAGGAATTTTTCAGTAGCAGCCTCGGTGATTTGTGCCAGGTTGATGGCTAGCTCGCTCTCTATTACATGGGACTTACATAACTGGCGATATGTGGGTGTACTAATGGGCATACCTCTGCCTGACCCTTTGGGGATTACAGGCGTGGTGTTATGGTATGTAAATATGGCCTTGTGACAGATAGCGGAGTCTTAGCAGTCGGCGGGCAATGGGTACCCCGCTGCCCGATAAGGACCAGGCCTGAGCCGACGGCGCGTTATTCCACGCGCGCCTTAAAGAGTTGTCAGCACAGTAAACTTGGCCCGTACCAGGGTTGCAGAATTTGTTCAAAAGAACCGTTCAAAAGTTACCGCGGCCCTGGAACCCAAAGGGCATTAAGAGGAACACGGATGGATTTTAGTCAGTAAGAGTCTGTCACTCCCTTCCGCTCTGCAAAGACCGGAAAGTCATTTCATGATTTCCCATCCTCAAAAAAAGGGCGTCCCGTTTAATACCTTCTGGGTACGGACCTCTATAAGCATTTTTAAGATCTTTTTCGCCGTATCGTATTCCGATCCCGCGGGAGACGCCCAGGGCGTCGGACGTCGCGAGGCGACATCCGGCCACCGTAGGCGCGGGCTTGCGGACGGCGAGTAATGGGTAGCTCACCGTCCGATCAAGGACCAAGCCCGGGTCGACGGTGCGTTCTGTTCGCGCGCGCCTCAAAGAGCTGTCAGCACAGGGACGGGGCCCCCAACGGGGCCAACGCCTGCCGGGGTTGCGGGACGTCTTAACAGGATACCGTGGCCCCGGAACGTAAAGGGTAACAGAAGGAACAGGGTGGTTTTTTAGTCAGTAAAAGTCCCTTCCGCCCCACCCAGGACGGAAGGAGTCATTTGATGATTTTTACCACCTAAAAAAAAAATCAAATGCAGCAATTTTCTAAACTAATAACTAATACACACCTGTGTAAAATAATCCTAACTGTTCTTTATGATCTCAGTTACCCCAAAATATTTACATTACCAAAGATAGTAGTTACCTAAAACAAATTCTTGGCGATGAATGAAAAAATGTTGGTTTTCCAGAAGATAGTGGGTAGAAACTTGTAGGCGGAACATTCCCCTGCTGCATAACATTATCGAATATAATCTGTTAGCGGCTTGAAGCGCCACATAATTTATTTTCAGCGGTCACCTTACATTGCAGCGCCAAAATATGAATAATGGAGCTTCCAACTGTTTCACGGTTGTAAATACTACATACTTCTGCCAGATACATATGACCTAAGGTATCGGATCGTCTATTAGTCCATGAGACTCGAATGAGGAGAAAAAGTCACGAAATATCACAAGAGGGAAGAGGGTAATTACGTGTATTTTTTCGATTAACGCGCGATTTTTAAACAGTACAAATATTTTTCCAGAATTAAATTAGATTATAATTACGATAATATTCAAAAATGTGATGACTGCCTCGTTGGTCTAATGGTCGCAAGCGCGATTGCTGTGCATGAGGTCTTGGGTTCGATTCCCAGGTCGGGCAAAGGGATATTGGGTTTTTACATCAGGAATTTCTCAGTATCAGTCTCGGAGTCTGGATTTGTGTCCGGTTGATGGCAATAGGCTCGCCCCCTATTACATGGGACTAAAACATAACTGGCGAATTGTGGGTGTACTAATGTGCACACCTCTGCCTAACCCTTCGGGGATTACAGGCGTGATGTTATGTTATGTTCAAAAATATATATCCTTTGGAATAAAAAAGGTTTTTCCGAATCGGTTGATAAATGACGGGGTTCGAAAAATACAACCGAATTGATAACGCCCTCCATTTATGAAATCGGTTCAAAAACGTAACATACTTGTACAAAAAAAAACAAACGTTATGAACGTGATTTTGGGTAGAGATGGCCCAGGCTCATCCTCACAACCTCACCGCGTTTTACCAGGGGGCAGGGGGGAGATGAAGAAGTTTCTAAAAAACATTACGTGATCAATGGATGACCTCTAACAGACCTTTGGCTTTGGCAAAATCTATTATAACACTCACGATAAACAGTGCAAGAGGTTCTGAGAAGAGTCTCATTCATAGCCACGAATTCGCATTTAGGTCAGTCGCAAATAGCAAGCCACGCGACACACGTTACTCAAACATTGTCGAAATCTTGGAATGCCACAGCTGCTTTGTGGCCGTTACGAATTTCATAACAAGCATGCCAAATATTAGATGAAAAGGATTTTAGATTCCCCTAAAATCAAAGTCAAATCATTTACCTATGTGAAACTAACCATACTCTGAAATTTTATCAGCATTCAGTCACGTTTTTGGTTACTGCTCCGCTCCGCAAGGTCGTAGCGTGATGTTATAGTGTCTATACTATTCCTCATAAATCTGGTTATCATATACATAACGATTTTTTCCAATCCGATTGGTAGTTCAAGAGATTAGCGCGTTTAAACAAACATAAAAAAATCTTATCAACTTTATTAAAATGTAAGGTGGTGTTTTATAAGATCCCATTTACAGACACTTTTAAATTGTCAATGAGTCAGATAGTCAGAAAGTTGAAGTTGCTCGTTCCAAAGAGTAAGATTCCATGAAACAAGAAACTAGAAACACCCTTTAAAAATCAATCAAAAATTCCAAATTTAAGCCGCGTTCACACCAAAGGGAACACCAGCTGACAGTCAGGCGTACCAATCAGTAGACAAGGGCTGATTACAATTGCTCATACAAATTGAACTAAAAGCTCACATTCGGCGGCTGACTATACGTTTGGTGTAAACGCAGCCTTAGGTTACATCATTCACGTTGGATTTACGGGAGAGATGTCAATGGATGAAATTGGATTAAACGGATCATGTTCAGAACGGAAATAGCTCTCATTTTTGTGTTGTGACTAACGTTAGATATAACGAAATATAAATTTTGTGGAATGAAAAAAATGTAACACAGTGCAAGTAACAGCAGATGAATATTATAGAAGGTGTAGACACTGAACGAAGCAGATAGTACTATATTTTTCCCATTATTGCAACATTTTAACGGGTGTAAAAAAAAAACTAAACGGAGCCGAAATTAACAAGCCTGAGGACCTCCTGGTTACGGAGATATAGACAATAATTATTTTTGTTAACGAGTTTTGAATGTTAAAACTAAATTTGACAAACCCTGCAACTCTTATACTCTTAGATGCACCCTTAAGCAGTTAAATAGTTAAAATTGCCAGCAACTCTTTTTGCTCCATGTTCCATATTTTGATGGGCAGTATGCATAATTAACGGCTACTTGATATGTCTTCATACACTGTTAAAAGGTTAATATCGTCTTCAAATTTAGTGTCCTTCGACAGTATTGGTTAATTTCTTCAACATGGTAAGATTTTTTTTGGAAAACACTTTTTTGTTTTCTACCAACGCAACGTTAATTACTACGCTAATGTTTCTCTTTAAACTAAACTCTACAACCCACATTCATATTAATAATATGTGTCAAGACTGAAATAGAACTAACCAGCCACAATGTGCCACAACTTGTGCTAGATTTTGGCACTAATTTACTCGCCCCCGTAGTTAACTACAATGCTAGACCCATTAGATATAATGGGTCTTAAAAGCATTACTGTGAAATTGAAAGCACTGTCTCTCATATGTATTCTAGAAGATTGCAACAGAATCAGTTCTCGGAATGATTCATGTCATGTAAATATAACATCATACCCGTAATCTGCGAAGGGTTAGGCAGAGGTGTACCCATTAGCACACCCACATTTCGCCAGTTATTTTTAGGTCCCACGTAATAGGGGGCGAGCCTACTGCCATCAACCGAGCACAAATCCCAACTCCGAGCAGCTACTGAAAAACCTAATAACACTTTGCCCGACCTGGGAATCGATCCCAAGACCTCATGTTCAGCCGTCGCAATTTGCGACCATTAGACCAGTATTCATGGCATGTATGCATTTGAATATGACAGATAAACGGTAAGACATACGACAAAAATTGCAATGAAAAATCTAAGGTGAACAAAACACGTCCACAAATTATTTAAGAAGCAATAAAAACTTATCACACGAGTGATTCCGCAGACAAAGATCAATTTGTACGAAACGACAAAGACAAACATGAAAATCACACAGACACAGCACAGCTAGAAATATCTTACGATAGGTAAAACATGCAATAATAGAAATGAGACGAAGGAAAATAACGAGCCGTGCATCGACCTCGAATTTTCGAATACTTTCCGTGTATCTTATATACGATTAAGTGATGACGTAAGCGGGATCAGTGCGGGGGCGGATGACGATAGGACCAGACTCAAATCAGCTGTAAGAGATGGTGAGACCGATATACTTGAAGGCAAATTGCGCATGTGTATAATTTATGATGATATCCACGAATTTATAACAAATGATACCGGAGGTAACAGAATTTGGCTTAAAGATTTATGAAAGGAGTTCACCAGAAAATATGGGGCTACAGCCGGCTAAGTGCTGTAAATTTTGAGAATTCTACTGATAATATTATAAATGTGAAAGTTTGTGAAGATATTTGGATGTTTGTTACTCAATCACGCGTAAATTGTTGAGCAGATCTGGATGAAAATTGGCATGTGATAGATCATTTTTTTTTATGAACACATAGGGTACTTTTTATTCCGGTAATGTAATGTTATGTACGAAAAGTTTACTTTTTACGCGAGCGGAGCCACAGGCAAAAGCTAGTAATAATTAAAACGTAGAGTTATTTATTATTCTGTTAATTGCTGCCGATGAAGAAGACGAAGAATAAAAAGCATTAAAAGTGAAAACGTATGACTCAGGAAAACTACAGCGAAATAAGATTTGTAGCAAATGTAAAGTGGCTGCCACAAAAAATAATGAATTGCACTATATTTGCTTGCTGAACATGCAATTCTTCATTCTAAAAGAATTATCATTTACGATACTTCAAAATGAAATGTCGTAAGCTTTGAATGAAGCTATATAGGAGGAGACGAACTGGCCGTCAGCCAGGCGACGGAGGGTAGCGCAGCGTTTTAAATTGGGGGGCGCCGGCGCCGTCGGTCCGCCAGACAGGGGAGTAAACGCCAAACCACTCCAATTTTGACAATAACATTTTAAAGACATCTTTGAATTTAAGTACGGATTTGAAGGGACGTCGTGACACAGACCCCCTTGCAAATAAATTTATTCGTCGGTTATTTAAAAAAAAACCCCTCGCCTGCCCTGGTCTGCCGCGTTGGTCTAGTGGTCGCAAAACGCGACTGCTGAGCATGAGGTCTTGGGTTCGATTCCCAAGTCGAGCAAAGTGTTATTGGGTTTTTCCACCAGGAATTTCTCAGCAGCAGCCTCGGAGTCTGGATTTGTGCCCGGTTGATGGCAATAGGCTCACCCCCTATTACATGGGACTTAAACATAACTAGTGAAATGTGGGTGTAGATACTAATAGACACACCTCTGCCTAACCCTTCGGGGATTACAGGCGTGATGTTATGTGTTATTTAAAAAAAATCCCATTGCATATAAAAGAGCAAGACCTACACAGTCAAAATGTATGGATCAGATATTTTTTTTTTATTCACTGACGTCCCTTGGACTGGCGACCTAGTTTACCTAGACCTAGTCTAGGGTTTAGAATGGTATGTCTTCATTACGATATCCCTTCCACCATTTGTAAATTACTTATGATGAAGAGCAAAAAAGCTAGCCATGTAAATACTTATTCGATTCATTAATAGAACAGGGCGCTTACTGCCATCTCTTATAACAATATTATTTTAAATATTATCTGTTGTTGCATTTTCAACTCTCGACGCTGATCCTAGCGTTGAAAATCCAATAGTGTGCAAGGCAAATTAATATTAAAATATTATTGTTTTAAGAGGTTGTGGTAGGCCCCCTGATAGCTTTGTGATGCTGTGAAGTTTATTACACCGCTACATCTAAAACACCAGAAAATTATGGTTCTGGGGTGCTGGTTCAAAATCTTGTAAAGAAACTTCATTGTACAACTAAAATCATTTGATTCTGTTAATTTCACTCAAAATTTCCCACGTTTTTAATCCCGAAGCGATGCCTAAAATGTTCTAGATGCACGTTTATTTATTTCAACTGATGATGTAACTTTGTACCTACATTAATTCCGCTGGCAATGAGATCTTTTTATCATACCTGACTACATGCAATCTTAACACATCTCTGGCTAGCCAAAACTAACCCTGTTCTATGTGTCTGCTTATGTTTAACATCATGTTGTTAGTAATGTTATTAATGAAAATTAACTAAGAGGCGTCGTAAAAGCTAAATAAGCTTTCACGTGGAATTTTTCATTTAGTCAGTATATGGGGTGTATCAAGAAGCACCAAAATTCCGTTAACTATGCATTCTGTTCATCAAACTAAGTAACACTGAGTAAGAGCTTTTGCTGCAAAAAGACTTTTATAATATCTATGAAAAATCACTGTTTAAGGTAATGTGCAGTGTAACGCGCGGAATACAATATGTTTACGGGTACAACCAATAGTACCTACAGAAGCTGTTGAGGTACTTTAAGGTTATGTCTGTTTTTGTAAAAAAAAACTTGGATACAGAGACAAAATATTGGAACCTTTAATATCTCCGGAACCTGAAGGTTCCTGGATGGGAAAAATGAAAATTTCGTCTTCGTAAAGCGTCATTTTACACCCGCCATTAAATCCCCGGTCCATTCATTAAAATAATCCCAATTATTCGGCGCTCATCAACATTCTGGCACACATCCGCTAATTAAGAACAAACATGTTAGGTATTATGAATCAGTTCTGTGAACCATCGATGATTAATGTTCAGCCTTCCAACTGCACTTCAGTTAAAAATAACTCATGAACGTGATGAAAGAGTCCGCCAATGCCATTGTTATATCAGATGATGCCCGTTTTGAAGATGATATCAAAATTATACACAATCTGTCACGAGAAACACATTAGGAACGTTAAGTGCCAAATGAGAAAAGTACTCAAGCTTATTTTGGAGGTGACATCAAAATCAAAGAAGTGGATACAAAGATCGAAACAATTACAATTGAAGGTGAGCTATATGAAAGTCACGTATGACAAACTAAATTAAGAATGATCACGGAAACCAATCAACTTGATGTTGTGACAAGACTTGCAAAATACAAGCATCTGAAAGACATCAGGGGCAATTCCAGAAATTTCAAGCACGTTTGTATTTTAATCTCAGCCTAATTTACATAATTATATTTCTGACTACTTTTGTCATTCAATGTCGCTGAGATGAGAGCACGCTTTCAGTTGCGAGCACCTGGAGAAAACCTTTCTTTAAGAAAACTGTTATTAAGCTAAAGGAGACGGGCGGCTCATGGAAGCCTGAAGCAACCTGAAAAAGCTGCTAAGCTTCTGCGGTGACCTGGGCCGCTTCGAATAAGACCAGACAGAGAGACACGTACAATGGCCAAATCAAGAGGCTAAGTGAAGACACAGGCCAGCCAAACTACCTAACAGGCAAGAGGGGAAACCAATCATTGATTCATTTCTGAATATATCCGAGTCAAGAATAAACCTGAACTTAACAGAACAATACAAAATCCAATAGCGACCTTGCCAACTCACCGAAACTAGACCAACACCAAACGATAAGTAAATTAGAATAGAAATGTCGTAACACGGGAAGCGTTCGTCATTCGCTTACCGATCCGGCAAGGTGGATGATCTCACAAGTTCACTGCTACATGCATGTGCACGTTACATTAGCAATGTTTACTTTGGCGACCAAACTGATTCTTTTAACAGCCGCACAGAATTAAACGATGCCAGTGGTAGAAGGAACGATGAAGATGTAAGTGGGTTGAAATTTAGTTAGTTTGTGTTTTTAGAAGAGTATCCTGTTAAATTCGTGTTTGATAGTTATCTAAAATAAATAACTGCTTGTCATCACTTGTTAGAGTGCCAAGTTACTGTAACAACTTCTTTGATACTTGTGGAATATACAAAGTGCAGTTTTGCATGTTCGAACTACCAAGAAGCTAGTCTAAGATAATTACTATTACGACACAGACGACGAGAGTACAAGTAAATAATTATCATTTCAGCAGTAATAACATAACATCAGGCCTGTAAAGCCGAAGGGTTAGGCATTTCGCCAGCTATGTTTAAGTCCTATGTCTTATGGGGCGAGGTTATTGCCATCAACCGGGCACAAATCCAGACTCTGAGGCTGCTACTGAGAAATTCCTGAAGGAAAAACCCAATAACACTGCCCGACCTAGGAATCGAACCCAAGATTTCATGCTCAACAGTCACGCTTTGCGACCTAGACCAACGAGGCAGTCAGTAATTACAGCGCAGACAAAACTTCAAAATAATCTCTACGTGAAACAGAGCGTTTCTAGCTGACGTATTCCACAGGCCGTGAAGAAACTAAAAGTATTTCACATTTAGTGGGGCTGCATCATGATTGACAGCAACACACACTTGTCTCCGATAGTGATTGACGTGGTGTCCATGCAGTACACCGCCTCACAAATTATCGCTTTTGGCATTCTACCAAGCTCTAACTTCAGTACCTAACTGATAGTTATAGAGTAGTGATTTAGCTCTGTCTAGCGCATACGTTTTAATGTCATCAAATATGTGCTATAATTGTTACTATTGGACTAGCTTCTGCCCGCGACTTCGTCCGCGTGAATGTCGGTTTTTTGGCGACCTAATCACCTTATGGGGTAAATTTCGGAAAAATACTATTTTAGCGCATGTCTACGTCATAATAACTATCTGAGTGCCAAACAGCGCAATCAGTTCAGTGTTTGTGGGTTGATGGATCACTAGCTCTAAACTAACACTCTTGCCGCGACTCCGTTAGCGTGATTTTTTTGTTAATAAAATATAGCCCGTAGCACTCAGTGATAACGTAGCTTTAAATATGCGGAAGAATTTTCAAAATCGGTTCATTGGATCCAGAGATTACTCCTTACAAATTAACAAGCTTTACCTCTTTACAATATTAGTATAGAAAACGAAGAGACAACGTTCTTTAAATAACAAAGACAAATTCACAAACTTGACAATAATTAGACTTTCAAATGCTGACCTACTCCTATAACCTCAGAACACACAAATGATTCATAAAAATAACAAACAGACATTAATCAACCCTTACATAAAAGGGGAAACGAACATATCCTCAATATAGCGTGACTTCAACCAATAGAAGCTTGGAATTAGATAATGTACTGATATGAGAAGCTATAGCCAGGTAAAGTGAATTAGTCGACGATAAAGGTAAAAGAATGCAATTGGTAATACTGAAAACTACCACGGTGGACTAAATACGGCAGGAAATGAATATGGCTTCTCAATGTGAAAAACTATGCAATTATGCACGCCTGTAATCCTCGAAAGGTTAGGCAGAGGTGTACACATTAGTACACCCATATATCGCCAGTTATTTTGAAGTCCCACGTAACAGGGAGGGAGCCTATTGCCATTCACTGGGCGCAAATGCAGACTAGGCTGCTACTGAAAAATTCCTCATGGAAAAACCCAGTAACACTTTGTCCGACCTGGGAATCGAAACCAAAACCTCATGCAATGTACATGTTGGGGTTATATATCCTGGTCACACAGCAGCATGCCATATAAGCCTTTTACACACAAGCTCGCCACTTTATGCCCAACAAAGTTCCGATAACTTTGTGAAGCCAGAATCAATAGTGGAGGCAACAGAAAAGTTCTAACGCAATGAAGCTCGACAAGTCGAAAGAAACAATTCAAATGTCTTGCAACTTTGCAACGAAATAAATAAGAACAACGGAGGAGTAATAAAAGACACAATTTCCACAACGCAAGCGTATCAAATACTAAAACAAAATGACAATTGTGAATTTTGAAGTACTTTGAATCTATTTTCGCCAACAAGAGATCCACAAATTACATTAAACAGGGCAACAAACTATAAAGATTTAGCACCATAAAACCGCACTTAGGAATAACTAGAGCAAGGTAAAATATCGTCAACATAAACGTCAATATTCAATATCTTAGACCTTCTTCCACGTCATAACACATTATCTTGGCCATGAGAAGCCATCAAGAGTTTCCCATCACGGGTGTACTGACGTATATGAAAAGTGACTCTGCGAGTGTTCAATTTTCCACATGATCGCCCAACGAGACGTGTTGGCGAAACATTAATGGTATATAGGTGAAAGAAAATGATGTTAAAATAAAAATAAAACGCCTTGTTATAAGTTTTGTGATACTGTTTGGTTTTAAGTATGCTGTGACTTATTTTGTTTTTTTTTAATATGTCTACACGAATGCTTGATTTCGTCAGGCAAAATTAACACAGAATTACAGAAAGCTGGGTCGGGATGCGATAACGACCGATAAACGTCGTCCTGGAACCGAAAGCCATATACTCGACCATCAAACTCGAAACTATTGGGACCATTTTTTTCAAAAAGTAACGATAAAAAAGATCAGCTGTTCAGTACACTTTGACGAGTTAGACGAACATAAATGTACTGAACAGCTGATTTTTTTTATTGTTACTTTTTGATAAAAATGGTCCCAATCGTTTCGAGTTTGATGATCGAGTTTATGGTTTTCGGTACCAGGACGACTAAAAAGTAACCGTGTATATTCCTAATGTATAAATAAGTAATAAGTTTATCAGCCGTCACAACCCAAACAAGTATTTTAAGACTTTCTTAAAAAATACCCATTTAAACTTCAAAACAAAAATATCTGTCATCAAAATGAAGCCATAACTTAAATTCTCAACGACACAAAAGCAGCCAAATTTTCAGATCATAAAGACAAAATGTCATTAATTTCTTACAAAATAATCATGTTGCCATGTGCCCTGTCACTACCCCAACGAGTAATGATTCAAAGAGTAATGCCTGCTACACACCTAACGTATATCGTAGCGATTAATTTGTGCAAACCGATTTGCGCAAAATCAATCGTGTGTATGACAAATCGTTGCAGATTATCGTTTATCGGCGGCAGTTGAAATCCTATCCGACTAATATTATAAATGTGTTTGTGAAGGAATTTGTTACTCGATCACACGTAAACCGTAGATTTGGATGAAAACTGGCACATAGATAGACCATTTCTTGGATACTTTTACAGGATATTTTTGATCCCGGTAATTTGTTCGCTTGGGATAATAGCTCAACTTGCTTAACGGAAAGTTACATATTATGCGGGCGAAGCCACGGGCAGAAGCTAGTTTATTAGATAAATCATTGTTGACGCAAGTGCGTCATCATCTTCCATCGTGGATGAAATATTTCTTGCGGAGAACTGACGGTTGACGCCGATATCTATGGCGTATAGAAACACTATAACTGCACAGTCTGAAGTCGCTACAATACGTCGTTATGTGTATAGCAGGCTTTACTCCAACACCTAACATCACAGATCCCGATCATACAGTAAATTGAGCCGAATCTGTTTGTTTATATACAGTGCTTTCAATTTGTTGCAAACTTGCAATTTGGCAACGAGCGGTGAAATTTTTGCGATGTGATGAAATCAACAAAAATGTACCTACGTGAAAACTGAATTGCAACGAATTGCTGTTTATTTTTCTTCTTTTTTTGGCATATTCAAATGCAGTTGCATTTGCAAAGTCAAAACAGTATAAGAGCTTTTACGTCGTAAGGCATTTCATACATATTCGGTATAATATACTGCTGTTTGTTATTCCGATAAATTAAAATAAAATACATACTTTCAAGTCCTTTTCTTGTAAAGTCTGTACCGATTTTAAGGAAACTTTCTATACATAAGCTTGATACTTAAGTAGGTCTAAAAAGTAAGTTGAGAACATTTTCGAAAAATTGTGTTTCAGCTATCGTATCCAACCCAAGAGGTTCGATTGCCAAGTCGAGCTAAAATTTCTGAGTAGCAGCCTCGGAGTCTGGATTTGTGCCCGGTTGATAGCAATAAGCTAGCCCCCTATTACACGAGTCTTAAACATAACTGACGAAATGTGATTGCACTAATGGGTACACCACTGCCTAACCCATCGGGGATTACAGGCGTGATGAACTAAAGATAAAGATAAAGATAAAGATTAATTTATTTGTTTAACATGAGTGGATTACAAATGGATGCATGCAATGGAGTTAAATTTGAGTATGTGCTACATGTTATAACAAAGAAGGTGTACAAAATTTTACGGGTTTTCAATTACCTACTTGTAGTCCTTAAAATTATAATACTAATCAATATCACTAATCAATAATTAATCAATATACTTGTAACCAATTTTAAAAGTCAACATTTTTCATTTAAAACGTCAAATATATAAAAAAAAAAAAAAACATTTTGGGACAACTTACACACGGCTGTCTGATCCCAAGCTAAGCAGAGCTTGTGTTATGGTAACCAGACAACTGATATACATACTTATATAATTTATAAATACATACATATTATAGATAAATCACACCCAGACACAGAACTAACAATCATGCTCATCACACAAAGTTTGTCCTGGGTAGGAATCGAACCCACGACCCTCGGCTTAGCAGTCAGGGCCACTAACCACTAGACCAATAGGCCCGTCAAGCCATATGCCATAGTAACATTTCATGGTCAACATTTTTTTCAACTTTGTCTTAATAAAGGTGTATTTAATTGTTTGATGTCCTTTGGAATTTTATTATATATTTAAGGTGCCATACAGATTATGCTTTTGTGCAGCATTGCCGTTCTAGAAGGGTGGACACAGAGATCATTGTTGCGTCAACTAACAAATTAAAATCGCTGACGCACATTGCTACTTTATTAACGCTGACCCAGAGTCTGTTAAAACCATAACCCTACAGGCTTTTGGCGTAATCGATTAAAAATAACGAACACGTCACAATACATTTCAAGATCACAAACTAACATTCCATATTTCCAAACCAGACTAGACGTTACGAAGCTTTGAATCACACGCTCTCGAATACCTATCGATATTGTTCCAGAATTAGGAACGGATTCTAAAATTATTCGCTCATACACGACGTCTGTATGACCCACCTGTGCTCGAGGAGAACTATAAAACTGATTGACGTCTTAGCGAAGCGATTGGAAATAGGAACCGGGACTTATAGGCATAGTACGAGCGCGCTTACGTAAAAGTATATAAATTTTAAAGATTTTTTACATAAGACAGTTTATTTTACAGCATTTTGGTTTAAATTTGAATGACAAGCACAATTTAAGACTTGACGTCACTTATTTGCCGACTCAATTGACTAACTATTTGATCTGAAAGCGACTAAAACTAAATTACAATTAATTAAAAAATAATTGGGAATCAGATCTAAAATAAAGTGTCTTCTTAGAGATGATGTATAGTTTAATAAAGTCTTTTTTTTAAATATTATATGGGTTTATTCTTGACTCTAGGTCAGAGGTAACATAGACAAATTCTACGATGGAGTGAGCTTACTCAGTAGAAGCCTGTTCACTCTGAATAGATTAGGGTCGAATGCGTTCGGAAATACAGAGGCAGTCAGAGAGTTCCACTCCTTTACTGTGCGCATAATAAAAGTGCAAATATTACGTGTAAAACGGATATTAACATTGTAAAATGAAACAAATAAACGTTACGTTTAGTACGCGAGTTTGCGCCAGGCCCTCTTACGTGGGTTTTCCAACACAACTAGAATTAAAATCTCTTTTCAATAGCGTTATAAACAGTGGTTTGTTTGAAGTCACGCGCAGTAACAACGTATTGAATTTTAAAACCGTAATAAAGTTTATAAGAGCCTTAGATTAATGATTTAACAAGCGATTTACCTTTGTTATGTTTGTGGTTAATGAAATCTAAAATGGCATGTCGTGGAAACGCAGTTACTCTGTCTGATTCTCGGAAATCAGCTAATGCCTGAATTAGTAGGTATCACCGATTGATTCAAGTCTTGAAACTAAAATATGAAATGCGAAACGGGTGTTTCCAATTTAAAACTAATCTCTAATACCTATACCTACATTACGTTAAAACTGCGAGCTTGCTAGGGCGTTGAATCAATCAATCCCTTTGTCTACAACAGCCGAATAAAATTACGAGTACTTTAGATAAGTTTATTATCCCACGCTTATGTGTCACGTTGAGAGCTTAAAGATATATAAAATTAATACCTATTACAGTAGTTACGCTAAACCTCCTAAATGTGATCGTAGAAATAAGGTAACAATTAAGTGTAATATTGTGAAGAAAATAAGCTATTTTTTTTTAAATATTATTTAATTAGTTACGCTAAGCGGTTATAGTACAAAAATATAATTATACATTTTTTTGAACGACTAAGTACCTTGATTTTCGGTTTACTGATCAAATTCGTTTATTTTGAACATTTGCCGGTTATCTTTGTTTATTTTAAACGGAAATGATCCGAGAAGAAAGTTATCCATGAGCTTCTGCTGACTTTGAGTCCCGAAAATAATTTGTAAGAAATATTAACCAGAAGTAAACAGTACAAAATTTATCAATAATGAATATGTTGTTTTATTTAGGTAATGTTAAAATAATCAAAGACAGGAGTATTAAAATTGAGGAATATGTGACGATATCTTAAGCAACTGTCGGGCAGTAACCCACCAGATACAACATGTATTTAGTCAATGGAGGATGATGAACTTTTCACCTTATTCCTCATATCTCTAAAAGCGAATTTACAACCCCTCTTTCATATACCACTCACCTTGCAATAACTGAATAGTAGCCTGATACTCTGCTAGCTTCTCGTCCACGTAGCCTTCTTGCGACTGCTGGGCAATAATCTCCGCCGTGGAGGGACCTCGTTCCTCTTCGTCCTCTTCATATATCATGGGTCGCGGCGGCGGAGGCGGCTCCAGAGGCACTCCCGCGTAATCGTACTCCCGAACCGGTTCGTAAGGCGACGAGTAATAGTACTCCGGACTCTGCCCCAATATCGGGGACATAGGATAAGGAGAGATGGAGAAATGGGAACTAGGTGATGGAGAATGCTGCCGTAAATTGTGAGGAGAGTGTAAAGGTCGAAATGGTTTTGGGGATGGATGGACTGGCGGTGGTGTTACTATCGCTGTGGAGTGCCTGGGTCCTGAGATGAGGGGAGGTGGGCTGGGGGCCCATGGTGAGGGGGGACGGTAATTGAGAGGGGAGGCGGGGCCCGGCGGCCGCGCGCGGCCGCGTCCCGGCGGCTGAGACATCTCGCGAATTGATTCTCGTCAACCCGGTGTCACGCCACCATGTGCATCGCTGTAACAAAAGAAAAGAACTGTTAAAGATGGAATTCTTATTCTAATTTCTTCAAAGACATAACATAACATCACGTCTGTAATCCCCGAAGGGTTAAGTAGAAGTGTACCTATTAGGACACCCACATTTCGCCAATTATGCTTAAGTCCTATGTAATAGGGGCGAGCCTATTGCCAATCAAAATCCAGACTTCGCGGCTGCTACTGAGAAATCCCTGATGGGAAAATCCGATAACACTTTGCCCGACCTGGGAATCGTGCCCTAATGCACATCAGTCACGCTTTGCTACCACTAGACCAACGAGGCAGTCAAAAACAAAGCAGCAGTAGAAACAGTTTCTTCAAAGAGAAACCGTAAATTACACATGCCTTCCAAATACGACAGCACATTAAAGACAAAATATCCCCACGTTAAGGGCTCGCGAGATGTCTATTCCTGTTCGTTTTCTACAGTCTATTTAAAGGTGTACTGAAGGGGTTACGACCCACATATACACAGCTTCACACGAAACAGATGCCCCTATACTTTTATTAAGTACAAATGGCTTCTTAAGTGTATTTATTGAATCGTGATAATGCTGGAATGTCTGTGCATTGAAGGTTTAAGGCCGCTGAGAAACTTTGGGAGCATCAGATCATCTCTTGCCAAATGTTATACAAGACTTTCTGTTCGGATGGAAAACAAAGCAAAAAATCTAAAACATATGTAAGTGTCTATCACTTTTTATGAAGTTAGAAATGGCGAGACATTGAGTTAGGTAACAAGACAATGGGCAGGTAATGATAATGATTTATGACAATTTGACGGCGTGGTTGGCGTAGTGGCTAAGCGATTGGCGATTGGCTGCTTTGGTTCGTAGAAAGAAAGAAGAAAGAAAAAAAGTTAATTGACACAGACTATGTGCACACAAAAATAATAATAAAAAGGCAATAAAAAGAATAGAAAGTCCCGGATTCAATTCCCACACCATCATCATCTGCCTAACATTTTCCAATCTATGTTGGGGTCGGGCTTCTAAGCGGATGCAGCTGAATACCAGTTTTTTTCATGGAGCGACTGACTATCTGACCTCCACAACCCAGTAACTGGGTAATTCAATTCCCATACGGAACAATAGAACCTACAGATAGTTGTTTTTGGTCTGACTGTTTGTGTGTGTGAGTATATGTGTTCTTTAACGCAAACGCACCCTCGATACAGAAGAAATTCTCAATGTGCAACGCAAAACAAAAATGATGGTCTAGACTTTTGACATGCCCCTGTCGCACACATTATTGTCATAAACTTGTCGTTACCGACGTTAATTCCGAACATAATGAACAAGTCGTTTCCTAATTTTAACTAATGTGGTTCATTGATTTAGAGTCTACTAAAGGAAACAGTCACAAATTGGGTGCTTAACTCTATTTTTATGCATTGAGTTGAAAAATCTGTAGTTTAGAAATGTCATCTTAACATGCTGGGATTGGATTATACAAACATAACATCACGCCTGTAATCTCCGAAGGGTTAGGCAGAGGTGTACTCGTTAGTACACCCACATTTCGCCAGTTATGTAAGAGGGGGCTAGTCTATTGCCGGGCATACATTCAGCCTCCGAGGCTGCTACTGAGAAATTCCTGATGGGAAAACCCAATTACCGAATCCAGGACTCGAACCCAAGATCTCATGTTCATCAGTCGCGCTTTGCGACCACTAGTCCAACGAAGCAGTCGAGGATTATTGATTCAGATAAATTATAGATGATGTATAATTGATTGCTGTATAATTAACGTATCTATGACAGCAAACCATAAGGAAGTATAAATAAAGTTAAACCAAGGAAACCAGTAACAAAAATTTATGCTACAGACATAAAATGACGAACCAAAATCACAAAATATAATAACTGGCCCAATTACATAATCAAAACTGCGTCAAGCAGTAAAATTGAGAAAATAAACCCACCATAACAGCAGAAAATTCCCATTAATCTCACAAGATGGACGTATCAAATATAATATTTGCTAATTCATTATAAATAGTCAAGCCATAGAACCTTGACGTCGGCTGCACAGTGCAATGGTGATATTTCGAAAGACATAACTGTTGAATAAATTATATTGGACACAAGCCAATGTCAGGGGAAATGAAAAAAACTGTTTAGAAACAACGTGCAAGGAAACTAGCACAGTCGTGTGAGAAATCTTCGGGAAGTCTAGACGTGAAACGCTCTTTCAATTGCCCACTTGTTTCCAAGCTGATTTTGGATGAAAAAAAAGTGGGCGATGACTTCTAGGCAGAAGCCAAATTCAATTAAGAAAACCACAGGCCCAAAAAAGAAATATTGTCACATGTGCCAGAGATTTAAAAAATATTGTAAAACGAAAAGTTTTTACAGCGGGCAATATCTGCCAGGGTTGCGAATTTTGTTCGAAAGAGATGGGTTTTAGTCAGTAAGAGACTGACACTCCCTTCCGCTCCGTCCAGAGTGGAAGCAATCAATTGATGATTGAAAATCCTCAAAACAAAAACTGATTTTAGTTGAAAAAAAGTGAAAGAAAACTATACACGGCCAAAAGTTATATCTGTGTCACTTGCGCCTGAAATTAAGAAATTTTGTAAAACGAATAAAAGTTTTCGTACCAGAATGATAGTCTCAACTAACTTTCTTGGTCTATAAAATCATCTCTTTCACATAAACTTGGGTTATCGAGACATGTCAATAATTAAAAAGCAAGCAACGCCGAAGCAAGTACAATCTAGCAATAAAACTTTGTCCCTTAAAAATCAATATCATCTAAGAATATAAAATCATCAACATTTTGATGACCACAATAGTCAACGAACTTAAACAAAGATGGCGTTAAAAATGGCCGTCAGCCAGATGTCAAAAAAATTACTCTAGGCAATGCACGGGGTCTGGCCGGCCTCCAACCGTGCCAGCGTGAAGACCTCTTATGTAATCCTGGAGAAGCATGTGCCAAGGATTGTTATGTTATGTTAGAAATATTGTAAATGATGAAAGACAACAGCTGACTCCGAATTAATATGCCCTCTGGTGTAAACGTTGTCATGATGGGCTATTAACTCTTCAAATGAAACAATATAACTATTATATTTTATGGCTTATAAATTTAGAATGGCACTTTTGAATATATTTAAGCATTTAAAATATGTATAAAAGTTTATAAGAGTAAAAAAATATTTATAAGATTTTTTTTAACAAGAAATAGCCGAAGACATTTTTTTGTTCGTTTGTTTAAACGCGCTTATCATTGGAACTACCAGTCGGATAGGAAAAAATATTTTTTTGGATATGGTAGCCAGATCTATGAGAAATAGTAAGACTATATAACATCACGCTATGGCCCACTGGAGCGGAGCAATATGCAAAGACGTAACTTAAAGCGGATGAAAATAAAAAAACGCGACTGTAGTGGCGGGCAGTACAGTAGTCGTAGATAACGCGCGGCAAGTTAGCAAGGAAAATTAAAACTGTTTGTATTTAAATCTAAAGGCATTTTAAGCAATGATTATACGTTATTGAATTACAAAGAAACTATTTAAAAGCAGATCAACTAGTATCCATACTAATTCCAAACTAATATTATAAATGCGAAAGTGTGTCTGTCTGTCTGTTACCTCTTAACGCTTAAACCGCTGAATCGGTTTTGATGAAGCATGGATATAGTTTAAGATCCGAGGAAGGACATAAGATAGTTATTATCCCGAAAATCACCCACGAAGGCGGTGAAAAGGGGGGTAGAAGTTTGTATGCAAGTACGATAAAACAAGTTCCACGCGGACGTAGTCGCTGGCAAAAGCTAGTTTAGTTATAATGGAATATAATTATGTATAAACTTTACGAATTCTTTAAAATACACATTTGACACGGGTAACAGGAGATCTGTAAATCAAGAATGTTAATATTTATAAAACTGTTGTAGGCGTGCGCGTGGGCACCCATCAAAGTTACAGAAAATATAATCAATAGTGTTTATGTGATATATCATAGGATTGCACACGGGAATACAGAAGAAATACATAAAAAAGAGAATGATGGCCTTAGTAACAGGCATAATTGGGCGATGACTTTTATATTCTATCACCTTGTAGTGAATTTACTGATCTCAGAGCAGCATTGATTGATAATTACGTTAATAATGCTAAAAGTCAGTGTAACACCGTTGTGTGTGTGTGTTAGGTGGTAAAAATCATCAAATGGACTGTCAGACTTTTACTGACTAAAAACCACCCTGTTCCTTCTGTTGCCCTTTACGTTCCCGGGCCACGGTATCCTGTTAAGACGTCCCGCAACCCCGGCAGTCAGTGTAACACCTAAAGCGGAGACGGCCCGGCTCCACCTTAGAGAATAGGCGAAGAAAAGTTAGATACTTCTCCTGGGTAGGCTCACTCTATCGTAGACTTGGTCTCTGTCACCTCTGACCTAGACTAGAGTCACGAGCAATCCTAACTCAAAACAATTGCTATCAAAGTAACTAACTTCCACAGTAACCTAGCAAACAAGAAGCCATTCAATCTTTGTGAGAATTAGGTCCAGTTAACATAAACATTTAACATTTCCAAGAGATGGGGTTTACCACATAACCCTCAAATTAGTTCAAGCATTTTCAACTTCTGACAGGTCTAAAACTAGTTTTTCTAGATCACTATGCCAGTCTCAACTGGAGTCAATACACTGGTCTAATATTGGCATCGCTTTCTACAGCGATGTGCCAGTGATATAATCGACGGAATTAGAACCAAAATTCTATCCAGATCATGATGTATTGCTAATTCTGTATCTTTTCTTTTAACTTTATTACGTTATTCTGACGTACCTACTGTGGCCTGATTTTCTCGGCCATTGTCGAAATTTCTAATAGGGAAGATTCACCAATGCTTGATATTGACGGGCCTGTTGGTCTAGTGGTTAGCGGCCCTGACTGCTAAGCCGGAGGTCGTGGGTTGTATGTATGGTATGGTATGTATGTATTTATAAATTATATAAGTATGTATATCAGTTGTCTTGTTACCATAACACAAGCTCTGCTTAGCTTGGGATAAGATAGCCGTGTGTGAGTTGTCCCAAGATATTTATTTATTTATTTTTATTCTAGAAACCTTCCTGACCTTGCACTGGAAAATGGCACACGACACGGTTAACTCAGGGCCTGAGCTACTGAGGCCTAAGCGATACACGACTAGTGTTAGAAGCATCTTTTTATAAGTCAGAAATTAAAACAGTATGATTGAAAAGACGTTACTAAGGTTGAGGTAGATGAAAGAGTAGATATCACATAACCCCCCATGATTGGTATTTATATATATTTAAAAAATGGTCCTTTTCTTCTACATAATCTCAAAACAATGACCTAGATTAAGCACCTCTCAGAAATCAGTCATCATCATCATCATATCAGCCGAGCGACGTCTACTGCTAGACATATGCGACCCCTAAAGATAGCCACAATGACTGGTCCTCCAGATCTCAGTCCCTACATTAAATATTGGATTTCAAGTAAAAATTTCAAGCAAACATTTTTCTGACTTCTAAAGAAATTAAGCAAAGTAATATCGGAAAGAAAAGTGGTACCATAATAAAAATAGCATTTTACAGGCCCAGGTCAATGACCTGACACACTGAATCACCCGTATGTTTTACATCTCGCACAATTATTACATCAACTGCTCGGAGCACAGTGTCGGTAAGAGTTCAAAGATTTTAAAATAATTTAATTTGCAAAATGTCTGACTTTCACGAGTATTCTCGGAAAAACCGTGTGCTTTTATTTTTATTATACTTAACACTGCAAGCATTGGTTTTTTTAATGAAGATTTACAAGCCATTTGTACCTCGCGTATGCAAAAATGGGATCACCATTCACCACGTAAAGATTGTATAAATGATAAATAAATAAATATCTTGGGACAACTCACACACGGCTATCTGATCCCAAGCTAAGCAGCGCTTGTGTTATGGTAACCAGACAACTGATATACATACTTATATAATTATAAATACATACATATTACAGTTAAATCACACCTAGACACAGAACCAACAATCATGCTCATCACACAAAGTTTGTCCTGGGTGGGAATCGAATCCAAGACCTCCGGCTTAGCAGTCAGGGCCACTAACCACTATATATAAAACACTGTATGTTAAACAGTGTCGGCTATTTTTACTGTTAGTAATTGACATATTATATCAATAACTACTCTAGTACTAACCGCCGTATTCCCGCGTGGTGCAAACTTAGTTCAAACGGATTCTCATACTTCTTACTGACTATCCTATGTGATATACTCTTGGACACACCACAGTAATGTACCTAAATAACGTATTTCTATAAAAAAAGTAATGTTTATATGCATAACTGGCGAAATGTGGGTGTACTAATGGGTACACCTCTGCCTAACCCTTCGGGGATTACAGGCGTGATGTTATGTTATGTTTATGTTTATATGCACTTTACAGTACTAGATTTTTTTTTACTTTACAGATAATAAGATGTTATGAAGTTTTTGGTGGCGGGCCAGCTTCAGGCAGCTAGCTGTAGTTTCAGAAGTTATAAGATTTTCAGATCTCTTAACACATACGCGGAGGTACAATTTAGGAGGGTGTTACAGAGTCTTTAACAGTATTAAAGAAGTTAATGGGTAGGTACGTAGGTTCTAGATAGAAAATCCCTTCCAAAAAGGGGTATTACAGAGTCTTTAAGAAAATAAAAGTCAATGGGTAGGTTAGATAGAAAAGGCCTTCTAATTTACCAATTGAAAACCTCAAAGCAACTTACAACGATCAAACAACATTATATACATCATAATATGCCCACATTAAAAGATTCGAACATACACATTATTCATTTGTGACAGTATGATACCCAATGGTATTAGTTAGTACGTAGTAGCTTGGCTAACCGCCAGAGAATAGGCAGAACTGCTGAACTTCATTTTAAAATGTACTACAGGACCTTCAAAACACAAGTAATTAAAAACCAGAGTTAAATGTGATTATTTTTAAAGATATTTTAACAGGTGACCCAGTTGTTTAGAACTGACATAGTTTTAGTTGAATGTAGAACTTAATATAGCTGTAATACTCGGTCTTTATCATTCAGTAGAAGCACGAAACTAAGAATGAATGAACTGTAACCTTGGAAGACCAACGCAAGGTCAGGAAGACGAAATAACTACATTTTTCATAGCAACCCATCATGTGTTAATAAGGAAAATGAGTACTGAGACTGAAACTTTCTAATGGACAATCAAATATGCATTTCGTCGTATAGGATAGGGTATTTTCTGTTGGCTTAGAACGATGAAAGGCAAGTAATACCGTCTTATACTACAAGTATCTAAATTCTAGTTCAGCTTAAGTCTAGTCTAGACTTTCAAAAGTTTATCTTGGACATCACTGGCATCGGTGAAGGAAAACATCGTGAGGAAACTTGGACTTACTGTTCCACCCAATCCATGTTAGAGGCCCTTGAGGCGATTTAGAAACTCTGACACTAGGGTGTGTGGGATCGTAAGACCTTACTGCCCACACGATAAAGAAGAGACTACTAGTGTATAATCTGAAAACTATACATTTGTGATTAAATCATAAAGAACAGGGTCTTTATTAAATGTATCTACCGGAACCCTTGGTGGGCGAGTCCGACTTGCAGGTATCCGGGTTTTTTAGTCATAGTTAGTCCAATAGTAAAATAAGTTATTAATCATTAATTCCTCTTTCTTATCCAGAACGAAATACCTTTGAATATGCGACCTAATTTCGAGGGGTTTTGTTTGTATAGACAAATATATCATCGGATCAAACTCAGTTTAGCGTTTGATTCGTATTGAAATGAGATCAATAATATAATTCTGAGTATCAAAGCGTGGACGATGCCAACAGTATGAGGAAGACGGTGAACTAATCGATCAAATGGTCGTATTGAATATTTTGATGAACATGAATCATATGCAATGAATAAAAAAAACCCCCCCGACGGCGGCCATCTTTTTTTTTTGTTGGTAAAAATCATCAAATGACTCCTTCCGCCCTGGGTGGGGCGGAAGGGACTGCAGACTTTTACTGACTAAAAAACCACCCTGTTCCTTCTAGGTTTCCTTCTAGGTTCTTCCCTTTAGGTTCCAGGGCCACGGTATCCTGTTAAGACGTCCCACAACCCCGGCAGGCCGCAACCCCGGCAGGCAAGCCCAAAATCTTGGATATTTTGATGAACATGAATCACATGCAATGAATGAAAAAAAAAAAGAATCCCCCGACGGCGGCCATCTTGGATCGATTTTCATCAAGCATAGCTAAGAACACTCCCGATGAATGCACCTTTCAAACAAAAAAAAACAAAATCAATTTCGGTTCATCCGTTCGGGAGCTACGATGCCACAGACAGACACACATACACGTCAAACTTAGAACACCCCGTCGTTTTTGCGTCGAGGGTCAAAAATGTTCTGAAGTGATTTGAAAGTAAGCATATTCGAATTGTTGTTGCATCGTAAAATCTAGGTAAGCGATTAAAAAAAATATGCATTAAGTATTTGTATTTTTGATTCACTTTTTGTTTTAGCTAACCAATAGACAATAGTATCCCACTTTTGGGCAAAGGTCAACCCCAAGTCCTTCCAAATATTATTTTCTTGAAATGACTTATTTTAGTAAAAAAATACAGACTAATTCCTTCCAGATCAGTAATGATAGCTAAAGGTGATTCATTCATACGCTCATTGATTAAACTGATATTTGGTGGGTACTTGGGTAGGAGAGAATTTTGTGACCGGGTTTAATGTATCGTAACTACACCGGAAGGGTACAAGAGGAGTACCTACTACAAGAGGAGCTCGTGGCTAAGTAATAACAGCCGCACGGGTCGATCCATCAGGTTAAGCTACGCTTGCCGGGGTTGGTCCGTGGATGGGTGACAATCTTTACACACCAAGACTCCTCCGTGCCTCGGAAAGCACGTTAAGCCGTTGGTCCCGGCTGTCATACGTGGATCTTTGACAGTCGTTACGGGTCGTCAGAAGCCCGAAAGTCTGACAACCAGTCTTACCTAGGGGTATCATATGACCCAGTTACTGGGTTATGGAGGACAGATAGGCAGTCGCTCCATGTAAAATACTGGTATTCAGCTGCATCCGGTTAGACTGGAAGCCGACCCCAACATAGTTGGGAAAAGGCTAGGCAGATGATGAACTACACCAGAAGGGTATTCCAGTACCCAAACATAGCACATAGGTAACTGCTACGGAGCTGCGCCCAAAATACTTATCCGAAATTACGGTCCCGTATTAAACTTTTGTTAGTAAACAAATAAAAGAGGGGGTGACTTTATTTACAGTAAACACGCACTGCTTATAAAGCTCAACTTAAAAGAATGATAAACAGAGAACGCTCAGCACAGAATGCGCCATAAATCAAATGATTTTGTTTTTACGTAACCAGCTAAATGGGTCGACCAGACCTTATTGTCACAACCGAATGCTCTTTTCTTAGTGTAAGCTAAACATGCGTGTCCGCAAGAATGCATTTCGATTTTTGATCAAAGACTAACCAAACTAGGAACTGTTTCATTTGGAGCAGTGATTAAATACAGGTTGAATTCATGTACATCTATAGATATAACACAACATCACGCCTGTAATCCCCGAAGGGTTATGCAGAGGTGTATCCATTAGTACACCCATATGTCGCCAATTAAGTTTAAGTTCCATGTCAACCGGGCACAAATCCAGACATCGAGGCTGCTACTGAGAAATTACTGATGGAAAAACCCAATAACACTTTGCCCGGCCTGGGAATCAAACCCAAGACCTCGTGCTTAGCTATCACGCTTCGCGACCACAAGACTAACGAGACAGTCATATACAGGGACAGGAAAGTAATTAAAAGTCAAATCATTTATTTCAATTAGGCCATTTAAAGGCAGTCTTAAACGTCATATCTATAACTACAAGAAAAAAAAAATATTTTAGTTGCACTTTCCAAAGCGTAGTTTCATATAGAAAAGGGTGAGAAAAACATACTATTTTAAAACCAATGTTTTACAATATTTGTAGTATGATTACAGGAAGTATTCCTGTTTGAGCACCTATGCTTTGAGCACCAAAGCTATTGAAGGTAAAGTTTGGTGCTTAATGCATATAGGTGCTCAAACGAGAATACTTCGATTACAGGCGTGATGTTCTGTTAAGTAGTAAACTAACGAAGGGCAAAAACCCCTTTTCCGCAATTTTAATTCACAAGAATAATTAGACGGAATTAATCAAAACACATGCTTCCCTTTCGCTCTGAGATCAGCACGAAAATTATCATAATTCGTCCGTATTGCAGATATTTCTCCGGAGATGTAATTAGCGCTTGTTATCGTGTGTGTCAAGGTTGTATCATTCATTAGATCATTTGCAATTCGGTTGTAATGAGTGAGCATGACGAACAAACAGGAATAACGAGGCGCCAATATTGTACTATGACTGCACTTTAGTCTTTTCAGCGATCCGTGCCAAAATTGGCAAAACGGTGCACTTGTGGAATCACTTTGGTGTGCGAGCATCTATTTATTTATTTTAGCAAGTGAGTCAGTTATCAATCTTCTTTCCACAATAAAATAAATAATAATAATGGAATTTTACAGGGATTCATCGCTAGTACACAAGACTCGCTGGGCTAGTGGTCGCAAAGCGCGACTGCTGAGCATGAGGTTTTGAGTCCGATTCCCAGGTCGGGCGTGTTATTTGGTTTTTCCATCAGAAATTTCTCAGAAGCAGCCTCGGAGTCTGGTTATGTGCCCGGTTGATGGCAATAGGCTCGCCCCTTATTACATGGAACTTAAATATAACTGGCGTAATATGGGTGTACTAATGGGTACACCTCTGCGTAACCCTTCGAGAATTACAAACGTGATGTTATGATATCGCTAATAGTACATAAGAGTATTAAAGTGACTGATTTCAGAAAAATATACGTAAAACATAGCTTCTAGAACTCGAAGACAACGTAGCTTCCTATTAGCAAAATAATTTTCAGAATCGGGCCAGTAGTTCCGGATATTAGCGCGTTCAAACAAAGTTACTTTTCAGCGTTTACTACTTTATACGGCATGACGACCGTGCCGTGACCGTGTGCATGTGAAAAGGGGCTAAGAGTAATATATCTGATAGCTATAAAGTAGGAGCAGAGAAAGCACTATATCTACATACCATGCAATAAAACTTAGCCTCATGAGTCATTTAATATACGAGACAACGCAGTACTAAAGCAGTTTACAACATTAAGTTCTCATCAACATAGAAATTACATTTTCAGAGCGGCAAGTTGATAACATTTGCATTTAGTCACAGAATTTGACGAGGTTATGAACAATACAAGTAATTTCCTGGTTGAAGGGGCGCCTTGCGGCAATATCGATTAAGTATTTCTCGATATAGATGAGGTATTAGGTACTATAACAGAGGTGCACCGAGCGTTGTAAAACCAGGGTCTCACTTGTTTTACATTATTCTGTTTCGTAGACTATCACGTTGATCTAGAAGAGGGCTAGTATAAAATAAAGTCGCTTTACTGTCTGTACGGTTGGCTCTTTTAAACTACGCAACGGCTTTCAATGAGATTTTCAACCGACTTCAACTCTTCGACTGCCTCGTTGATCTAGAAGTCGCAAAGCGCGACTGCTGAGCATGAGGTTTTGGGTTTCAATTCCCAGGTCGGGTAAAGTAATATTGGGTTTTTCCATCTAGAATTTCTGAGTAGCAGCCTCGGAGTTTGGATGTGAGCCCGGATGATGGCAATACGCTCGCCTCCTATTACATGGGACTTAAACATAACGACAAAATGTGGGCGTACTAATGGGTATACCTCTGCCTAATCCTTCGGAGATTGCGTGATGTTAATTCAAAATTCGGGTCGGCCCCGGGCGGCTAAGAACCACGCTACGCCAATGCCAAAACAGGAAGTCATTGTATTGCACACAATAATTCAATACTAAACGAAGTCACGCAACTTTAATGATATGATTCGCGAAAGAATTCACCAACAAATGCCGAAAAACGAAAATTCTTTGCGAAAGACTAAACGTTTTATTACACTGCAATGAACCAAAGGTAGATATTATTGCAAACTTTAAAATATACCTACGATAACATACATAACATAACATCACTCCTGTTATCCCCGAAGGGTTAGGCAGAGGTGTACCCATTAGTACATCCACATTTCGCCAGTTATGTTTAAGTCCCATGTAATAGGGGGCGAGCGTATTGCCATCAACCCGGCACAAATCCAGACTCCGAGGCTGCTACTGAGAAATTCCTGATGGAAAAACCCAATAACACTTTGCCCAACCTGGGAATCGATCCCAAGACCTCGTGCTCAGCAGTCGCGCTTTGCGACCACTAGACCAACGAGGCATACCTACGATAGTGGAAATATATCTAGAAGTCAGTGGGACGATTTCAGTGAAGAGTGGGAACTCTGCAACCCTTCTAATAATGTGACAGTAAAAAAATGTACAAATGCAAATCTATATTAGTAGCATAAATGCGAAAGAAACTCCGTGTTATTATTACTACTACTTATATATTATGCTTTTACGACTAAACCATTAAACCGATTTTGATGAAATTTGGTACGGGGTAAGTTTGAACCCCAAGGCAGGCATAGCCTACTTTTTATCCGGTGAATATGTCTGCGCCCGAAGAAAGAAAACTGATCGAGAAATTCTTACCGAAAAAACACTTTTTGCCAGACCTGGGAATCGTACCCAGCACCTCGTGCTCAATAGTCACGATTGCGAACAGCAGACCAACGGGGCACTCAAATGCAAATACAAAGTGGGTTGATGTTAAATGAATAGAACAACCAAAATTCATACAATGAACACAAATTCTTTTTGACCTTGACCTTGAACTTTGAATTGATTCGCGTAAAAGTTCCGACATTATCTTTCAGCCATTACGTTACTAACCTTTAGTCATCAAACTACAGTTTCAAGTTCATCTATTTCAAAGTTAGACCCAAAAATAGCTACGTGTTTTCAAAATTGAAGAAGTTTCAAGTCTTATAATAAACTATAGCGACCCGCCCCTTCGCACGGGTGCAATGTAGATATATAAACCTTCCTCTTGAATGATCCCTATCTAAATACATAAAAGCGAAAGGTCACTCACTCACTTACCTACTCATCACAAAATATCGAAAACCGCTTGACTTGTAAAGATGAAATTTGGTAGGGTGGTAGTTTATAGTTAGTAAACGTCAGCTAAGAAAGAATTTTCCAAAATTCACCCCCTAAGTGAATGAAACAGAGGTCCAAAGTTTGTATGGAGAAATCAACTTTGACGCGGACGAAGTCACGGGCAGAAGCTAGTATAATAATAAAAATCTCATTTAAATCCGTTCCGTAGTTTTAAACATAAAAGCGTACAAACAGCAAAGCGACTTTATTTTATACTAGCACTCTATCCGCGACTTCGTCAGCATGATGTTTTTAATAATAAAATATAGCCTATAATATAGTCTATGTCACCCGAGTATAGTGTAGCTTCCTAACAGTGAAATAATTTTTCTAATCGGTTCAGTAGTTTCGGAGCCTATTCAATGGAAACAGACAATCAAATCTTTCCTCTTTATAATATTAGTATAGAAGTATAGACTACGTAGCGAAGACACAAATAAGAAAAGCTTTTCAAACTCTGAATTAGACTAATTTAATTTAATTCAAGAAGTTTCTAGACACTTTCACAAAAAAAAATCAAGACAGAAACATGAAAAAGATGAACATGAAAGAAACGGGCTGAAAAAACCGACAGTAATAGCAAATTCGCGTGACTACAGCTGACACGGCGACGCAAATCAGAATGAAAAGGCACGTGGATGGCTGAAACGTAACCCTACTTTACACAAATTACTTACGCTCATATTTTTGCTTGTGGTGAAAACTTCAAGTTCTTTTATAGGACTAGTAAATTCAGAAACCTTTAAAACAGTTTGATATTTATGTACTAAAGTAACAGGTAGATAAAGATGGAGTGATGGACACAGAAATTGTAATTAAAAATGTTATACAGAGGAGTCTGGGTTTGTGCCCGGTTGGTGGCAATAGGCTCGCCCCCTATTACATGGGACTTAAACATAACTGGCTAAATGTGGGTGTACTAATGGGTACACCTCTGCCTAAGTCTTCGGGGATTACAGGCGTGATGTTATGTAAAGAGGTAATTTTTTTTATTTGTGTTTCCTATTGAATAAGTGTCTTTATGCTGTTGACAATCATTAACAAACTTCCTGATGTTGTATAATATGCAATGTTGTGGTTATTGACTAAATGTAATTTAATATTTCCTTTTTTTATTTCATAACGTGTAATTTCAAATACAATTTGTTGTTCATGAATAAATGACTAATGACTAAGAGGTCCACTTTTAAAAGAAAGCTACACTATTATTGAGTGTCAATTCGTTCGACTTTTTATGGTATAGGCACTTGTTTTTCAAGCGAACAAAGTCGCAGGCAGAGCTGGTAGTAAATACTATTAATAAAATTAATTAAAAATAATCATCAGTTAGATTTAGTTTTGCCAAAACAAGTCAAGTTATCTCTCTGCTTTTCTATTCATAACCACTGCAATTCTTGAAAGCCAGAATCAACAGTGGCGACCACCAGAAAATGCCGAGGCAGTGAAACTTGACGAGTCCCGGAGAAACGATTGAACTTTCTTGGGTTCCTCAATGAAATTAATCAGAAAAGAAGGCGGAGGAGTAAGAAAAAAGATTATTTCCATTGCCCTCCAAACAAGCAGGAGACAGAACAAAACTCGCGTGACTACAGCTGACACGGCGACGCAAATCAGAATGAAAAGGCACGTGGATGGCTGCAACGTAACCCTACTTTACACAAATTACTTACGCTCATATTTTTGCTTGTGGTGAAAACTATATTTATTTATTTATTTAATTATTTAAACTTTATGCAACAAAAAAGTACAAAGGCGGACTTAATGCCTTAGGCATTCTCTACCAGTCAACCAAAGGTGGTAAAGAGATAACAAAGCAGGTGCAAAAATAGTATGTAAGGAAACAATCAAATATGAAACTTTAAAATCATTAAAAACAAATATCTAATATCTATCAATATCTATTTACAACTGAAAGAAACCCGTAACCGTACCGTATACGGTACGGTATCATCATCACATCAGCCTATGGCCGTCCACTGCTGGTTCCCCCAAAGAGCGCCAACCATCCCGGTCTTGGGCAGCCGGCACACATCCGCTGCCCGCCACCTTCTTTAAATCGTCGGTCCACCGTGCAGCAGGGCGTCCCACACTACGTTTGACTAAACGTCATAACATAATTTAGTTCAATATTTTTTGCGGAAACGCTCACATAATTTGATAGCTTTTAAATTGTTCCCATTAAATCTATCAGCAAGGCATCATTTACAAGTGTAAGGGAACCAAAATAAACTTCACGTGGAACTAAAAGGCACATAAACTGATCAAAGACTGCTTTACGAGATTTTAATGGATCTTCAAGCTTCAGTAAGATGTATTTTTTAATAAGCTTTGTTTATTTGAAAATACAAAACTAAAACAAGCAAATATATTAAAAAAAAATAAAAAACACGACTGCAAAAATTGCACATATTTGTACTTTGTTTACTCGTCAGTTTTTTTTACGACGTTTTTTATTTACAGTGTTACATATTTTTTTAATGTACTTGACAAATTCTAGACGATAAACATAGACATGACCAGATTCATTAAAAAAAATAATTGAGGCTGGTATTAATTAACGTTTTAAAGTTACCACACAGAATTCTTTTTATTTTTAACTAGCCTATGTTACTCGGAACGATGCAAGGATTGTAACGATAGCCCATACATCTTAATCGGTTCAGGCGTTTTAAAGTTATAGTGGAATAAAGAATCTCACATACATACATACATACATACATTAACTCTGAACACATAACACTCCTTTTTTTGGGGCAGTCGTGTAATAACAGGAAGCTTCAATTTTAGAGATAGAGGTAAATGTAGTGAACATGCTTTTTTCCGCGATTTTGTTTGTTTGAATGTCTGTTATGAGGTTCGAAGTTGCGAATTAAAAAGTAGCCTATGTCCATTTTTGGGGTTAAAGCTTAGTCGGTACCAAATTTCGTCAAAATCGGTTAAATAGTTTAGCATTGAAAGCGTAACAAACAAATAAATGAAATCTCTTTCGAAGTTATAATATATTATTCGTATGGAAGTATGGATGCACCACTTTTATGTGAAATCGCAGTTCTGGATTAAGATATGTGTTAGGTATCGATATTATTCTTAACTGAAACTGCCCAAAACTGAATAAAAGCCACCCCTTTAAACTTCAACATGTTTCTCTCCGCTATCTTCACCAACAAAAATGAATCAAATTCGTCATGTAGACCTGCCTAGATGGCTGTGTTTTAATTACTAGTTTCATCACCATATTTGGGTATAATTCTGGCAAAACGAATAACCACATCAAAATTTCTACCACTTTTCGAAGTAAGTAATTGTAACGATTTTGTATATTTTATGCGATTTTTTTTTGAGCATTCGTTTTGGATGTAAATTAAGCTGCTATTGAGATATTGTATGCATTTTAGTAGAATAAAGATCAATTTAAAATGGTAATTTTATAATGACGTGTTTGTTAGGAAAATTATTTGAGCATAATTTAAAATCAATTAACACTGAGATAAAAAAAAAGACACAATTGCGCAATGTTATGACAAGTTTAGTTAGGTAATATCTATTTAGGATTCAATGCAATCAGTTGTATGAATCATGTTTAATATTAAGATTGTAAGTAGGATAGGAAAACTAAAATAAGATTTGTTTTCGTTACAAGTTCAATCATATGATTATTTACTAGCGACCTGCCCCGGCTTCGCACGGGTGCATAAAGCTTAGCAATAGATACATAAACCTTCCTCTAGAATCATTCTATCTATTGATAAAACTGTATTAAAATCCGTTGCGTAGTTTAAAAGATTTAGGTAAGCGTACAGACGGCGGGAAGCGACTTTATTTTATACTGGAGTTGTACTCAGATAGGAAGAGTACCTCACCCCCTTAAGGGGGTAATCATACATGCTACTCAATTAGGCGAGATATAGGTGTATTTTACACCTCTGCTTCGTTTTTTTTTTATTTGTAAAACTGATCACAAGTCACGTACACCATGATTGAAAATAAACACGGACGTAGAATCATTTACAGTGTGTTAGCAAGCGTTTCTAGCAATGTGATGAACTTATTGACCCATTTATAGGAAAGTTTTAAAAACATTGTTGAGTAGTAAAACAATCTAAACGTCAAGAAAAGGTTTAGGGACAAAATACGTATAATTTTCCACCATTTCAAGAATGTAGGAAATTTCCTGAATCAAGTTTATGATAAGAAATAAATATACAAGACGCTGTGAGAGAAAATCAATACGGTCAGCCTCCGTTATGTCTAGACTAAAGCCTCAGACAGGCGTCCCGGGTAACCTACAAGGAACTTAGGCGCAATGCGGGGAAAGAGCGCACCCACAATGCAGGAAATGCATTCCTTGCAATACTTTACACACATGCAATCAACAAACTTTATAACAATACGCTACACACATTTAGAGGTTAGGAAACCGACCGGTACCCACAATATTAATGAAAAATGAAGCAAAAATAAGCAACACACAGGGAATGACGGAGAAAATAATTTTGGAACAAGCAGGCGGACATATTGAAACTCAATACTCTCGCTTCCAGAGCGATAAGCGAGTTCCCGGCTTACCCACAGTTAGCAAAGCGTTAAATCTCGAACAGATGATAAATCGTAAAACTATCGTATAATCACTACGTTACCGGTAACAGGGAATAACGTTCAAAGGCCCACAACACTGTCACTTCAAACACCGATATCGACAATTCAAATTCACTGGATTTTAAATTTTTTTCACGGACGCGTTCCAAATTAGGTATTTGAAAATTTTTCGTGTGTACCGTCGAATGCCGTATACGGTGTGACCTTACCAAGAGAACGTTTCGTTACCGCGCGTTCGGTTGCGATGGTTTGGGAATGTCGGAGCGGCAGTTAGCGTTGGACTGAGGCGGGCGGGCGGATTCGGACGCGTTCGGCTCTATTCGGCCACATTTATATTTAGAATTTGGCTCTCTCCCCGGTTTTATATAGCAGTGAGTACATCGCGTATAAAGCGTATCCGAGATATATACGTATATGTAGGTATAACAGTTATATGTATATATAGGAATTACGACTTTTTATTGAGTGGATTGTAAATTTTTGCATACCGTCCGTTGGTACGAGATGGCCGATATTTCTGGGCGGGCGGGACCATTTTTTGGCAATGTTAACTAAATGTTCACCCACACGTTGCATAAAACGAATTCTTTTGATACTTTACTAAAATAGGTCTAATAAATAGCGTGACGTAGCTCGTAAACAGGTGTGAATTCAGTGTTAATGAAGCCTTATTGTGCTAACTTTGCCTTCGGTCTGATAGTCTGCTATTTTGTCTGATACTTTGCCTTAAAACTGTTTCTCTAATAGGCGTTACTCCAACATAAACTCACAGACAGTCTAGAGAAGTTAACAATCTATATGAATTAAATCTTAAACTCGAAGCCAATTAGCTAGGAAACCCTAATCTAAAAGCTGTAACATTTCTCTCACTAAAGTTAAATCAATCATGGAGCATTCGTTTTAGCAATTTTGCGTGATAGCAAAGCTAGTTAGTACCAAGATCGAACAAGGAATAGGTATGTAGGTAGGTAATCCACATTTTCCTGACCATAAAATGTTAGTAATACGGAAATCTTGGGTTGATCTACTTTCATTTCAGGTTGATTTTCTTCCCATAAGAATCGAAATCGAAAATAAAGGTTATTTTACCACTAGTATTTTTTTTTAGGTGTTAAAAATCATCAAATATGACTCCTTCCGCCCTGGGTGTGGCGGAAGGGACCGACTGACTTAAAAACCACCCTGTTCCTTCTGTTGCCCTTTACGTTCCGGGGCCACGGTATCCTGTTAAGACGTCCCGCAACCCCGGATTATACCACTAGTGCTGTGTGTTTCGCAATCTCTAAAACAATAGATTTTTTTAACGATTTTTAATGTCCTACTATATCAATATTATACTGAGAAATAATAATTTCGAATTCAGCAATATAAAAGTAGGTAATGTAAAACAAAATTATGATCGCGCGCAGAGGCGTGATGCAATATCGTGATGGCTCAGTGGTTAAGGCACTTGCCTCCAGACTCCCGTGCATGAGCTTTTGGGTTCGTAACCGGGCAAGTAAAATGTGACATTTTCAATTCATATGTACTTTTTAACGACAGTTTGGGCTGACATCGATGAAGGTAAACATCGTGACGGAACCTGTATGCTTACTCTTGAACAAAATCGAGAATGAGATTGGAATCGACATTACATGTACATCCGATCCAGTTTCAATTCCAATAAATATAAGAAGGCATTTATTTATAGAATTAACGAGTTATTTAATATTTTAAAATTTGGTGATTTACGTTTTCATTTGTATGGCAACCTCATGTCAATCGCTGTAGTCAAACATGCAGTCGATTCCAATCTCATTCTCGATTTTGTTCAAGAGTAAGCCTACAGGACGTATAAAGTCTGAAATCTCCAATCCGCCTTGAGCAAGCGTGGTGATCAATGCTCCAGCGTTCTCTGTACGAAAAGAGGCTTTTGCGCTGCAGTGGGTCAATAATAGGCTGGTATTATTATCATGCGCAGAGGCAAGTCACTCACAAACGATAGTATGTAGCTTTTTAGAAATAAAATATATTTAACATCATACCTACTTTGCTCGAGGAGGTGAACCAAAGATGTTTACAGTACACCAACATTTTTTGGACTCCTATGCAATAGAGAGCAAAATTCCTAATGGAAATATTTGAAGTTAGGCGCCAAAATAATGCTTAGCAGTCGCCATATTGTGACAGTGGTCAATGGTCAGTGGTTAAGGGATGATTCTCATTAGAGCGGGCCGTGCCCGGGGCGGGGCCCGGACGGGGCACGGACGGGGCACGGTTTTAAATCTGTTACATATATTTTGTATGAATCAATTTATATTACACAGTGCATTATCCGTGTCCCGTCCGGGCCCGCTCGACGCACTTCAATACCACGTCGGCTCGTCCACGCCCCGGCCCGAGCACGGCCCGCTCTAATGAGAATCATCCCTTATTCTATGAAAGACAGAACAGAACAAGACAGAACAGTTTTCAGTCTTTCATAGAATTAACGAATATCATTAGTAGCAAAAGCAATATTTTGATATATTTCTTGAGTTAGGTTTAAAAATAACTAATAATAACCTTGAAGTGTCGCACAGAAACGCGATATTCAGATGTCCCAGCATTTGTATATTAATGTTTGACATTTGTATTAAAATATTTTATTAGCTGCCACAGAAAGAATTAGGTTATCTTTCTTTCATAATGTGGGTTGCACATGAGCCCTCCTCATCATAAATGACACCCTAGTTCCATGGTATTTTATGGAAAAAAACCTGGCCAAGTTAGAATTAGACTTCCACGCGAAGAATTCCGTACCTATAGTACAATACATATATGTTTAACATTATTTTTTTTAATTGGCAAAAGTGTAAGACTGGTTGTCAGACTTACAAGCTTCTGACGACTCGTAACGACTGGCAAAGATCCACGTATGACAGCCGGGACCAACAGCTTAACGTGCTGTCCGAGGCACGGAATGTCAGTAATGTCTAAGATAAACTTTAGAAAGTACATATGAAATGAAAAAATCACATTGGTACTTGCCCGGATTCGAACCTACACCCTCATGCATGAGAGGCGCCTTAACCACTAGTCCATCACGAAATTTTATCTACATCTATACATTTTATCTTGATATCTCTGAAACTACTAGTCCTAATTGAAAAAAACCCTTTTACGTTATAATATATGTCTAGCCAGTTAATCAAGCAAGGTAGCGGAAACGGAGCGAGGAGTAACCAAAGGCGTAACTTAACACGGCGGGAAAAAAAGGCAAACGAAGTCGCGGGCAGATGCTAGATCATGGTGATATAACGATTCGTACATGTTGTCTGGCTCAAGAAGAAAAGACATTTGTAAGTCTAGGCACGTATCCAGTAGTAATGTCTGCGTATCTGATGCTGACACCTCTATACCTAAGCCGCTTCAATAGAGACCGTGCCTGCTGACACTTCACCGCTAACCAATGTCATGCAGAGGCGTATCCAGGGTGGGGCAGGTAGGGCACGAGCCCTGGGCCCCTCCCAAAGAGGGGCAAAAAAAATCAATTCAAGTCAATTAATAAAATTAAAACACGATATCGTATTGTTATATTTACTTTATGTCTTCATGGAAATATGATCAATTTACAAAGGGCAACTATGACGCGTGGCCCAGACGCCATTTTCTATTGGTACGCCTCTGCTGTGACGACTCATATCAACATTTAAGAACAGTTTGGTGCACATTTCGCCTCTTGTATATCACGCTACGAGCGCCTGCAGCGTGCACCTATTCCGGTCCCCGTTCTCGTCCTACCCATGCGCCCCCGTATCCCGCAGACGAGGTCTCAGTTAAGTTGTTTAGCTATACACTGTCGCATAGACTGCTTATCCTGCATATAGGATATGTAGACATTTTGTTCAGTCGCAATGCAGTATTGCTGCGTACCCGTTTTTCATTCCAAGAATTACGAGAATCTCCTGCGGGATTGCGCACGTTTTAATGTAAAAGGCACTGATTAAAAGCTAGCAATACATTTTCTTTATTTGTCTGTTTGTTTGCTACATTGACATATCTCCCTAGATACACACACATAGGGCACGAGCCCCTGGCGCCTATAGAAGGCGGGCGCAAAAATCGCCAATTTTATTATTAAAATTAAAAACCAAAATACACAATCTCATAATGTTCACGATTTTATAAAAATACTATTATATAATTTAGTGTATCTATTTTTATACTAAGATAATCTACGAAGGGGCACAACTATGATGCACTATGATTGGTACGCCCCTGGTTTGGTACGCTTTCTCGCCTCAAATACTTAATCAATAAACATTAAATTCTCCATACACGTTGTTTAGGGGTTCAGAAATGGACCTAGTTATCTTTTATCCAGAAGGAAATACGGCATTAGCTGGTAAATTATATTTTAATGAGTCTTAATCATAATATTGTTACAAATAAATTAATATTCGACATGTTAATCTTAAGATACTTCTTTAGTCAGAATCTTGCTGTAAGGAACGTATAGCCGAAACAACAGTGAAGATATCTAGCAGTATTGTGACTGGGCCCTTGCAGTAGCGAGGGGGCCCATATCTTTGAAATAGCTGTTACTGCGATAGCTACGCCCCTTTTTTTTTTTTTTTTTTGAGGTGGTAAAAATCATCAAATTACTCCTTCCGCCCTGGGTGGGGCGGAAGGGACTGTCAGACTTTTACTGACTAAAAAACCACCCTGTTCCTTCTGTTGCCCTTTACGTTCCGGGGCCACGGTATCCTGTTAAGACGTCCCGCAACCCCGGCAGGCGTTGGCCCCGTTGGGGGCCCCGTCCCTGTGCTGACAGCTCTTTGAGGCGCGCGCGAACAGAACGCGCCGTCGACCCGGGCTTGGTCCTTGATCGGACGGCGAGCTACCCATTACTCGCCGTCCGCAAGCCCGCGCCTACGGTGGCCGGATGTCGCCTCGCGACGTCCGACGCCCTGGGCGTCTCCCGCGGCGGCTGGGGCGTGAGGTGGTTCTCTCCCTCACGCGGCCCGCCTCCTCCTTCGCTAGCATTACTGCTTCGCAGAAGGAGGTGACGGCATCCCATTCCCTCTCGCCCCGGAGCATGGCCTGAACCAGGTCCGGACGCGAGAGGTCGCCGCCGCCTATCGCCTCCGTGAGGACACGGCGGTGATCTGCCCAAGCGGGGCAGTCCTGCACCGTATGCTCCACCGTGTCCTCCGGGCGATCCACACAGTGGTGACACCCGGGCGTTTCCTCCCGTAGCTACGCCCCTGCGTTCGCATTTTCTGTCAGATGTGCGTCTACCCCAAAATGACAACAAATTACTGTACCTACCTAGGTAATTAATGAAATAATGGAGAAAAAAAGCGTATCCAGTGATAACCTTAGCAATTCGTGAAAAAGCAAGCTAAGCAAACACAATGCTTTTGATTGACCCTGACAATGACTGAGGTCACAATTTCCTTCCTCTTTGAACTGACTATGTTCTGAATAACTATGTCACAACACACCTAGACCCCCAATTTACCTAAAGGGGATGTAATCCAGATTCACCTTCACAAAATGTTAACGTTACGATTATCTTATCAATAGGACGCCACGCTGTTTAAATGTTTAGTGGATGTTGTTACAATCATGTTACAGGAGATTTCGTGGCAAATGAAATATGCTGAATATGAATGCAGAATTAAAAAAAAAACTTACCTTATATCGATGAAGTGCCATAACTATTCCGTTACAATTCACTCTATGATTAATGAATAAACAAATAAAAAACTACAGAAATTAATCATTTTTGTACAAACAAAAACAAAATAACATTTTCTGCAATTCAAACAAACAGATTTCGAGTTTCGCTACAGATTATTAATGTTTTCGCCACCCTACCCTCATTTATTTTTGCTGGAATTTATAATTTTAAGGTTTATTCGTTAAAAGTAGGAGCATTAATTGTATTATAATAATATGTAACATCCGATGATTTATTAATTATTACATAGCATAATCAAAATTATTACAACAGCTATGAAAATGTTCGACCTTTAAATATTTTTTCTTTAATTGCTACACTTAATGTCCAATGTCATTTCAATTCCACGACTGCGTTCCAATCACAGTATTTGCACTAATGCAGCAGTAAGTACCTACCCACATCCTTTTCAAACCCAACTTTTCTAATTTCTCAATAAAATTGCTTGTTTAAACTTTGAATTCTTTCTCTTGATTTTCAATAAAGATTTAAAATAATATTTTTAAGTAAATTATTACAGCAGTTACGATAAACTATAATGCTGTAGTCTCGTTTCGCTTTAACAAGCCTCTGAAATGTATGCTCAATATCTGAAGTTTGCTTGTTAGTTGTTGTGACGTTTATACGGACCGCGACTATTGTCAAACAATAAAAACATTGACCAATTTATTTTGTTAATTATTTACTTTATTACAACACTATCGTTCAAATAAATACTGTTTAGTTAGATTAGAAACTATCTCACCATAATGTGTTGTTGACGAAGAGAATATTGGATTAACATTTACAATTTTCGATAAGTATTTGTGATCGAAAAAATGTTTAACCCTGATATCAATGACTATCAACTTACTTCAATAATAACAGAGTGCTGTGGAGGCGTAGCTGTTGTTTATTCAGCGCTTTACAAGCCCAACAATCAAAATGTCGCTATCAAGAGGTATTTCGTTGATAAAACGAAGGAAAACGCTAGTTTGATACAGGTATCTGTTTACAGGTTTTTTCTCTTTTCTAGATCTTGAAATTAACGCAAGGTTTGTTAAACGTGCTAAGAAACTTAGTGATAAACACGGCAAATTTATTTCCATTTATTTTTCTTCTGAATAAGAAGAAGATTCAGTTTGTAGGTCAGCCAAGGGCTAACAAAGGGCACTCCCTAACTAGTTATTAATAATAGTCACATTGTATGTATCTTTAAGAATTAATACAATTATAATATAGATGTATGTATGTACACAGTGACTAGCAAAGATTCTCACAAAAAAGCACAGACCCATTAAAAACAAAACTGTCTTAACCTGTTTACTGTGGGCGAATATTAGCTATGCCAAGCCCGAAGTGCAGCTGGCTACACAGTTTGTGTGTTCACCATAATAAGGCACACGTAGTTGTGTGTGCCACACTTGCATTTTTTTGTTGAGTTCAACAGGTTTCATCTTTCCAATAATAGGTCCCAATTGTTACTTTAACAGAATTCTAGACTACTGGACATGTTTTTTTTTCCTTTTCAGTATTTATTTAGAGTTCATGTTTTACACCACTAAGTTTTTAATATATGCCAGTAACCCTAGAATTTTTCTAAACGCAAATGCATTACTTTTTTTTTTACTTTTCAGCAAGACATCCTCACAAGAAAAGAACTCCAGCATGTAAATATCCTGCCATACTTGACCTCCTTTGTACATGGACGGGAGCTGTACGTAGTGTCTCCGCTCATGACCTTCGGCTCCTGCCGTGATATCCTAGACCGATACTTCCAGGAGGGTCTCCCGGAGCTAGCCTGCGCAATTGTGTTGAGGGATGCACTGCAAGCTTTACAGTATTTGCACAAACAATTGTTTATTCATAGGTAAGTCAAATTTTTTTATGATTTTGAATGTAAAACATTTATTTTTAGTAAGTATGGAGTTTTTTGACTATTATTTTCTATGCAAAAGCTACAACTTGCTAACAGACTGACTTGACTATTCAAAGGTGTGTGTAAATGAATGTATTGACTTTGAACAAAAATATTTATGTTTTTATTTATAATTATTTATGTTATGAAACACAACACAACACAACACAACACAACACAAAATAAACAATGACAAGTACACAATACACAAAAATGCAATGTCATATTGTACAATTACAATGTGCCAGATTTCTTAGACTGAGTCATAGCCGTTAAGATTTTAACTTCCTGCTTGTGAGATCAAAGTCGACATAATTATGATCCAATTAATTATTTCAGTAGTATTTAAGTATATATTTATTAAACTGACTTTTACCTAGGACTGCTGGATGATTAGATGTAGTGGATTTGTGCCCAGCCGCTATAGGAAGCTAAATAACATTAAAAGGCCAATTTTTCTCATTAAAATGTCTAAAATCTAGTCTCCATCTCATATCATCATTTCACATCTCATTTTTTTTGTTTTAAAAGGTATGTGCGTCATTTTACGTGAATAAATAGTTTTTATTTTTTTCTTTCTTTTATCAGCAACAGTAAATATCAAAAAACATAGTTAAATTAGAGGGATGTATGACCGATTAAGACTGAGGTTAAATTGCGATTGTTTCTAATAGCTAGTAAAATTGCTCACTTTATGAAATGAGCTTATTCTTACAGCTCTGCCTATTCCGTTAAAGAATATAAGCACAATATTAATATATTTAAACATAATTCACCTCCAGGAGTGTCCGCGCCAGCCATGTCCTAGTAGGTGCAAACGGCGGCGTCCGTCTGTCGGGCCTGCGCAGCGCCGCGTCGCTGATGGTGCGCGGGCGCAGGCAGAGGCACCTTCACCAGCTGCCGCCGCCTGACGCGGATAATACCAATCTTATGTGGCTCAGCCCTGAGTTATTGGAACAGGTATGTGCTAGCAGGATGACCGGCTGCTGTATTTCTGGCGTTACGATCTGTTTCACTGTACTCAGATTAGCTCCAGCTCAATCCAAATGACGGCTATCAAAATTTTCCAATTATTTGTCATGGGTGTCATATCTATGGATCATCACCCCGACGTGCTACCTAATGGGCCCAAATAGTTTAATTTACTATAGATGTATCATCGATACGAAAAGACGGACCATTCAAAGAGTGCTGATAGGTCGAAATGAAAAACCAAAATGGTGGCTGCAAAATTTTACAAAATATTCGTCATGGGTGTCGTTTCCATGGTTTTTGTGGGTGCCGATGGCAAAAATAAAGCCGAAGTTCAAATCCATACAAAATTTCCGAAATTAATTTCATTATTATTTCTCTTCTTTTTCCAGAATTTAAAAGGCTACGACGAGAAGTCCGACATCTATTCCCTAGGCGTCCTATGCTGCGAGCTAGCTAACGGCGCGGTTCCGTTCGCGGAGGTGCCGACAACGCTGATGTTCACGGAGAAGGTGCGCGGGAGTCGCCCGCAGCTGCTCGACTGCTCCACCTTCCCGGAGCCGTGCCTTGAAGATACTGAGATGAAGAGTGAGTGATTCTTGCATAATCTACACTATCTACACTAATAATATTAAGAGAAAAAAAAAATATTTTTGTTTGTTTGTTTGCTTGTAATGGATAAACACAAAAAAGACTAGACCGATTTTAAAAATTCTTTCACTATTAGAAAGCTACTTTATCTGCGAGTAACATAGGATATATTTTATAGCATACTTGACTTCAACGTGGACGAAGTCGCTGGCAGAAGCTAGTACATAATATAGAAGATAGAAAATACAGTTTTTACTGAAGAAAAAAACAATTTTACTTGCCTCAAGCAATTATTTTAACAAGTGTAAACTTTTTTCGATAAGTTTGTTCATTGAACTTTAGGCGCGTTAAGACGTCCAACTATAATACTACTACTATTTATATTATAAAACGCTAAAGTTTATAAAGATGCATGAATAAATGTCTGTTACTCTTTCTCGCTTAAAAGGCTGAATGGAATTAGTTGAAATTGAGCACAGATATAAATATTGAACAAGCGATCTAGACTAGACTTTTCATAATTAAGCTTACAATCACAAGTCGACTACTTTTTATAATAATGTTCGTACGAACGTTCCAGGCATGTACAACACAGACAGCGGCGTGGGAGACAGCGCAGACGCAGTGTCGCGCCTGCGTCAGATGTACGCGGGCAGGAAGCTGTCCGACACCTTCCATCATCTCAGTGAGATGGCGCTGCAGAGGTAAAACCTTCTGACACAGACGGCAGTAGGATCCTACAGTAATAAAATACTTTCCGGACCGAATTTCAATCATGGCGGCCAATATCAATAGAGCAGGGGCTCGCAAACTTATTTTGTCTCTGCCCACTTTGAGAAAAAAATATTATAAAGCGCTCCCATTTTTTCACCTACTTAAAAACCACTATCTACACTACGCCCCGATTTTTTTTACTGGGTCTCTTACCGCCCCCGTTTAGGCCTAAAGCGCCCACATGGGGGCGTTATCGCCCATTTTGGGAAAGTCTGCAATAGAGACTAGTCGAGCTCACAGAAAACATTATGATTATTAAAAAAAATTGGCGGTCATATAACCGTATATCCTAACTTCCTAACTATAATATATATATATATATATAATATTATAAATGTGAAAGTAAGTTTGTTTGTTTGTTTGTTACCATTTTACGCCTAAGCCACTGAACCGATCATCCTGAAATTTTGCATATACATTGCCAGGTGTACAGGAACGAACATAGGGTACCTTCCATCCCGAAAAAAGTACTGTTCTCGAGAGAAATCACAATAACGTTCTTATGATCATAGATGGCGCCACATGTCTTTCGAATTATGATCGAATTTTAAACTTAATTTGCGAGCGAAGCCGCGGGCGAATGCTAGTATAATATAAAGAAAGAGAGAGACGCATAACGCTTTTCCTTTACGTGTTATAGCCGAAATTTACCTAAACCAGCGACAACTTTTCCAGAGACCCTGACAAGCGGCCATCAGCGACTCAGCTGCTGAACCACCCGTTCTTCAAGCAGATCAGGAAGACAGACTACCTGCCGGGTCTCATCGGACGAGTCAAACCAATCAAACCCGACCTTAGTGAGTTGTTTTATAAAAATCCGTAATTTTTCAATCTTTTAGTGAAAGTAGTCAGCAACATTATCTTATATGGCGTCGGCCAAATATATTATAACATAACATAACATCACGCCTGTAATCCCCGAAGGGTTAGGCAGAGGTGTACCCATTAGTACACCCACATTTCGCCAGTTAGGTTTTTAGTCCCATGTAATAGGGGGCGAGCCTGTTGCCATTAACCGGGCACAAATCCAGACTCCGAGGCTGCTACTGAGAAATTCCTGATGGAAAAACCCAATAACACTTTGCCCGACCTGGGAATCGAACCCAAGACCTCATGCACAGCAGTCGCGCTTGCGACCACCAGACCAACGAGGCAGTCCAGCAGTTCATATATAATATATTTATTTTTTAATAACTTACCTACCGATTCAATTTAAATACAAATTTGAAGACACTTCGCATTAGCTGCTCCCCGAGTGAAGCAAACTATGAAAAACTAGCTCAAGACAGCAGGTGTCATTTCTCGCATTAATTTTAAAGAATGTCTACCAATTTGTGTATTACAATAATTATCTTTCATTATTGAAAATAAAATTTTTCAACTAAAATTATGAGGTTCAGGTTCTTTTTTCAGTAGGCTTACTCTTGAACAAAATCGAGAATGAGATTGGAATCGACTGCATGTTTGACTACAGCGATTGACATGAGGTTGCCATACAAATGAAAACGTAATTACCAAATTTTAAAATGTTAAATAACTCGTTAATTCTATAAATAAATGTCTTCTTATATTTATTGGAATTGAAACTGGATCGGATGTACATGTAATGTCGATTCCAATCTCATTCTCGATTTTGTTCAAGAGTAAGCCTACAGGACCTTGATTAAATATTTCAACCCTTACTGGACTCCATTAAACCTTTTAAACGCCAGAGTATAAACGTATCGCCGTACCCCTGACGCCAGGCCACTTTTTTTGTCAAATGACAATGATAAAGAATAGAGATTCCAAAACTTGATTACATTGTTTATTTCATAGTACGGTGTGACTTGTATTTTGTCATATATTTGTGACGTTGGCGTTCAGGGTAAGATTTCGTTTGTCACATATATGTGACAATGGTAATCTTCTTCCAGATGACATGTCAGCCCTCCTGCTGCAAGAGAAACTATCAGAGATGGAGATTGAGAAGACGACGGAGTGGGACTTCTAGCACGCTGACACACGTAGCGTTAGTACGCGCCCGAACATACGCCTTCTGCGCGCGCGCACCTCATGTCACATACGTCGGTTGTTGTACTACCGTTCTATGACACGGGATTTTGGATCTAAACTTGACTTGCTTACAGATGATATCATATCATCTTACTTTCATTGTCTTCTTTTTAATGTTAAAACATCGTTCAGACTGAAAATTACGAGGTCATAGAACGAAAGTATAGCTACAAATTCTATCTGAACCATTAGACTGTCTTCGCACTGAGCGTATGTCCAGCGTTGGCGTGAACGTCGCGTACACGCGGCTAAATCGTCCAACAAACGCCATATCTACGCCAGGTGTGAAGGCACGCTTCGGTCTCAGATTACAGTCTTCCTAAATACAAAAAAAAAATATTTACAATAGGTTAAATTTTAAAAAAATATTTACCGAAACTTGTGAACATTCATACTGCCGTCGCAATGTTGCAATGATTAATAATTAAATAGATAATTAGAATGTTTTTATTACTAGACGTATGAATTAGGGCGAAAAGAGTCTTACAAACTTACAACACGCTACGCCATCCCACGCGTGCTTATTGCCTAAAAGACAAAGAGTAGTTTCACAATATAAAATGTGGCCAATGAGTACACTTCACTGATGTGGCGTGGCGTAGCGTGTTATAAGTCTATTTCCGCCTTAAATGTGTAAAAAAACGCTTAACATTGCCGAAAGTTATGTTCTTCCTACCATGGCGATATTTTTTTAAATTTCAAATCATACTTGGGAACGTTCTGGTTACGGAGATATTAAAGGTCGAAGTTCTAACGTGTTTTTACGAAAACCAGTTCTTAATATTAAAACTAATCTTGAAATACTGCTACGACCTCTATACTGTTGCAAGCACTCGAAAGTACAGTGTTCTTCGTGCCTCACATTGTGCACTACCTTAAGGAGTGATTTATACACCTAAAAAAAATCATTTAACAACGAAAAATTTGCTCAGAGTTTTTAGATTGATGGCCAGTTGGCGTATTTAACGGCTATGTAGAATTTGTGATTAAACGAAACATTAATAAATACATACCCATATAGTTTTAATATTCAAAATTCAACAATAAAATATGGCAGGTACCAAATTCAAAAGTATTTTTTCATTGTAATATAAAATAACTAGCCCGCCACTTCGTCTGTGTATCCCTTATGGGATGAATTTTGGCAAATCCATTCTTAGTGGACGTCTACTAACTATAATCTACCTCCTTGCTAAACATCTTTATATGTCAAGCGGTTTTCGATATTTCGTGATAAGAACTTTTCGTTTTGATATATGTATTTAGATAAAGGGCGCAAAACGATGTACTCGCCCCGGGGGCCTAAATGGTCAAGTCCGGCCCTGTGCTATGTAATGTGTCTTTTTACATCCTGTATACTATATACCGTTTATAATGTAGTCGATGACGCTAGAGACACTTGAGACGAGTTTACACACGTAAGAAACGTAATCCTAAAGTATTTGATTCTGTATCTAACATAAGCTTTGTTCATAGTGAACAAAATGCGCCAACGTTGTGGATGTTGAGTTGCCAACAGCAAAAATCATATGATTCAAGTAATAAGGTAGTTGACACCATAAGCCAAAAATTCAAAGACATAACTTGTCTAAAAAAACATTTTATTACAGCCCTGAAAACCCGATAAATTTTCAATAAACTGTAAAACTAAATTTTTATTGCTTTGAAATTAATAGAGAGTTACTTAATTGAGTCGGCACAGAAGTGACGTCACCGTTGTCTTTGCCACACAAAATATATGTGAGAATCGCATTTTGACAAGTCATAATAAATAAGTCAATTGATTGATGGTGTCACCTACCCAATTTTGTGCAAGTTTTGTTTACTATGAATGAAGCTTTAGGTTAGTAATTTCGTAAAATATACGCTTTAATAATGCACTATTGCCATGGAATAATGCAGACGATATGAAGCTCTAGACGAAATATCTGTATAAAATAAATATGCGACTAAAAATTCACTAAAGAAAATATACTTTGAAAGATGCAAAAGCTTTGGTCCGTCAAGGTACACTGATATTTCGTACTAGGTGTTTTAATTATTACATAAGAATTTGATAATAATTATGACGAATTATACTTGAAATAAAATTAATATTACTACCACTACTTTTTGTACAAAATATGGCAACCCCAGGTACAGAAACGTCAAAATATGGCCATTACTGGGCCATGGAAGGTTGTTTGTTAAATAAAATAGTTAGAAAATAAATTACTATAATATTAAAATCTTGCTAATTTGTTAAAAAGCGGAAGAAGGCGTATTTTGAGGTGTTTTAACATGAATTTATAACATTAATTAAATATAATTTTAGTTCAATTAGACCAGATGTTGCCACTGTGATCATTAAAAAACAATTGATTGTTATATTTGAGTTTTTTTTACTTACTATAAACAACATCACGCCTATAATCTCCGAAGGGTTAGGCAGAGCTGTGCCCATTAGTGCACTCACATTTCGCCAGTTATAATAAGTTCCATGTAATAGGGGGCGAGCCTGTTGCCATCAACCAGACACAAGTCCAGACTCCGAGGCTGCTACTGAGAAATTCCTAATGGAAATACCCAATAACCTTTGCCCGACGTGGGAATTGAACCCAAGACCTCATGCTCAGCAGTCGCACTTTGTGACCACTAGACCATTGAGGCAGTAGATGACGAGGGAAAAGCTGTAGATAACTCTTTTTAACTTTTGACGTAGTATCGATGGTAAATAAACAGCATATAAAATAAACTATACTTATATATTAACGGCAATATAATTGAGTATAGCTTGCATCCATATTGCGGCTGCGCGTGCGCCGGCGTCCTCGTCGTGTATGTACCCGCTTGCTACGTATGATGCTCTGCCCGCTCTGGGAACAATAATTGACGAATTGTTATTTTTTTTTTATATAGGTAGTTGAAGAGATGTCTTGTTGATAAACCCCTTATGAGGGGGCTCCATGTTGTCTAATGAAGGGGCTACAGAGACATTTCAGCTTTATCTCTCGGATCTCATCGACACTGTAATGTAATATTCAGGGCCCGATATAACTATTTAGCCGTACAACGTACGCCGCGTTTACACTAACACCATACAAGTCATGAACTTCCTATTCCGAAGATATATATGTGATATTGTTTTAATTGTATAATATTCACATACGTTAGTTATACTACGGCTTCTGAACGAGTATATATTGGACTTCGTGCAACCGCCCAGCATCAGCCCAGTTTTGCTGCCCCTTATTTTTGCCGCTCTTGGGTTTGCCCAGCTTGCCCCCCCCCCCCTTAGATCGGACCCTGCTAATATTGCAGAATATCTAAAAGCCATGTCAGAGTCTTGGCATATCCGATTCTAACCACCCCAGCAACATTATAACACAAAGAATCCTACCTCGCGACCATTTTCGCGGTGGCCTTGGCTCCTGTCTCAGATGCTTCAACAGTCTTCTTGAGTAACAGCTTCAGGTCAGCACTCAGGTTCTGCTTGAACGTCTCTGCCGCACTGTGTAATGTGTCTAACTGTGGAGATTAAAGCCTGTATAAAATCTGGCAGTTTGAAATATACGGCTAAATGTAATAGCAATACTTGCCACACACATGGGGATGCCCGAATTTTCTATTTAGCAGTAGCCTAGCTAGGGGCTGATTGGGTAACTGATTTATCAACAATCAATTACATAATTTTTGCGTTCATTATCGTTTGAGAAACTGGGATAGTATAAAAATAGCTTTCTTCTTCAGCATAGATTTACTTTTTTTTTAATGTTCAATCATCAAGGACTGCCTCGTTGGTCTAGCGGTCGCAAGCGCGACTGCTGTGCATGAGGTCTTGGGTTCGATTCCCAGGTCGGGCAAAGTGTTATCGGGTTTTTCCATCAGGAATTTCTCAGTAGCAGCCTCGGAGTCTGAATTTGTGCCCGGTTGATGGCAATAGGCTCGCCCCCTATTACATGGGACTAAATGGGACTAAAAACATAACTGGCGAAATGTGGGTGTACCTACTAATGCGTACACCTCTGCCTAACCCTTCGGGGATTACAGGCGTGATGTTATGTTTATGATCTTTGGTCTATCTTTTTTTCTTTAGCTTGAAGTTTCTTCTTCAGCATAGATTTACTATTTTTTTTTAATATTCAATCATCAAAGTAACGTTTTCTTTACAGAAAATCTCTGTATATAAATAAATAACAAAGAAATACCATAGTTCTGTCGCCAGGCTCTGCTCCTCCATATTTGGAAATCGCCTGAATACCGCTCTCCCATGCTTTCAGCCATGATGTAACATCGTTGGATTTAGCACTGAAATTATAAAATTACAATAACATTTCAGACTTGTTTACCTGTAACGTCATCCACAAATATTTTGGATCTATGAACAGGAGGAGCTCGCGGCTAGGTAATATCAGCCTCACGGGTCAAGGTTAGCTACGCTTGCCGGGGTTAGTCCGTAAATGGGTAGATACACACCGAGACTTCTCCGTGCCTCAAAAAGCACGTTAGTCATTGGTCCCGGCTGTTATACGTGGATCTTTGACACTCGTTACAGGTCGTCATAAGCCCGAAAGTCTGTCAACCAGTCTTACCTAGGGGTATCGTATTACCCAGTTACTGGGTTGTGAAGGTCAGATAGACAGTCGCTTCAAGTAAAGTACTGGTACTCAGTTGTATCCGGTTGGACTGTAAGCCGACCTCAACATAGTTTCGAAAAGGGTAGGGTATTTCAGAATAATGATAAATTGATAACCACCTACCTAGCCATAGCTTGAGACGCTGCCGACAGTCCTAAGCTGTAGATTCCGCCGGATGTGCCTCCCATGTCAGTCTCCGCAATCTCCGACAGATCCCACAAAACGTTGGAAGGATACTCCACTGAGGCTGTCTTTAAATATGACTGAATTGCTGAAAAATAAATTGTTATTGTTTCATAGTAGAGGAAAGTAACCAAATATAGAATACCATTTTGTTTTTGTGTTATAAAAAAAAAGACATTGTAAATTAAAAACTTTTATTCTTATTTATTATCAGCCATACAGTTGCGCTTAACTTATTGACAGTTTTGTTTTACATAAATTAATTTAAAATATAAAATTTTGTCAAAAACAAAATCAACATAAAGGCACCTAATTATGGAATAGGTACCCAAATATGGACTACTGTAAAACTATGAATAATAAACCGTTATTTTTATGAGATCTACAGGAACTTTGGTCAATTTTAATTAAGTTACTTGCAGAAATCACATATCCATGTATCGAACTCTGCACCTGCGCAATCACCATGTGCCCAGAGCCTGCACATGAGGCATTTGATCCATGTCTCTCCTTGAGTATCTTGAGAAAATAGGCTGTTACAGAACATACACTCTGCATCTTCTGAGTCAGGAACTTCCAGTCCTATGACGGCATCAGGCTCACTGTCTGTGTCAAAACGTATAATAAACGTATGTGTGCAATAGTCCATATTCGGAAATTTCTAACGAATCAAAACATATAACAGATTTTTTTACTAAACACAATCAGACAAGAAAAAATCTCTAAAACAATCAAATAAACATGTAATCAATGCATAGTCATAGTATACAATATTATTTTCAATCACGTTTTGAGAGAAATACTTAGTTTTTACGTACCTTAAAAACTTTTCTCACAACACCAAAACAAAACACTCTCACCGCAGCCACAACGTTCGCCCGACTGACAAATCAAAACCTGTACGCGAGTATAATGATGGAAGTATACAGAAGATCACTGTCTTTTGCAACTAGGAGTATTCGTTTCCGACAGATGGCGGTATTCCATTTTAGGGATACTATTCCATATTTGGTTACTTTCCTCTATTCACCTTTAATTGATCGGCTCTACATTTTTATTGAATAATCACTAACTTTTGCACGCTACTTCATCCGCGTTACGTATTATTTATCGCCGTTTATTTAACGTCGCCCATTATAAAGGAACCAACCAAGCTAAGTACCTCTATGGCTTTCATTACGATTGGTTCAATGTTTTTGTCGTGATGACGTCACAAACAAGCAAATTGACAGTTACCTATTTTCACATTTACATTTTGAAAAGCAATTACTAAGAATCCTGTAAAACCATGTAAACATCAGGTAAATAATTATAAATTAGGTAAATAATGGTGCCGATTCTCTTGTTCACAAACTAGACTAAATTTAGAGAATTGACATCTCTAACTAACATACAGCGAACGGAAAGGACGGTGACATTGGTGCCGATTCCCTTGGTCACAAACTAAACTAAAATTAGACTATTTCCATCTTTTTCTGTCCAATAAAATAAGAAAGAGACGAATGTAAATAAAAGCTGTCAAATTTAGTCCATCTGACACATCCATACAGTTATAGTTGACATCTTAAAACGTGTGGATTAAAAATACGGAGAAGTTCAAGGCAAAACTAATTTGACATCTCTAGCTTAGTTCTTTAATGTCACGGAATGTCACCGTCCTTTCCTTTCGCTGTATGTTAGTAAGAGATGTCAATTCTCTAAATTTAGTCTAGTTTGTGAACAAGGGAATCGGCACCATTGAAGAACTAAGTTAGCGATGTCAAATTAGTTTTGCCTTGAACTTCTCCGTATTTTTAATCCATACGTTTCAAGATATCAACTATAACTGTATGGATGTGTCAGATTGACTAAATTTGACAGCTCTTATTTACATTGGTCTCTTTCTTATTTTTTTGAACAGATAAAGATGGAAATAGTCTTATTTTAGTTAAGTTTGTGACCAAGGGAATCGGCATCAATGTCTTTAAAAATCTTCATCTATCTCTGACATACCGCTTAGCCCAAAATCACCAGAGTCATCATACGTCATTGTAGCATTCCAGCATTGAAACAGAAAGTATACCCTATTATCTATGAATTTCTCTAACTGTTCTCAAAATTCCAGCCATATTAAAATGACTGCCTCGTTGATCTAGTGGTAGCAAGCGCGACTGCTGTGCATGAGGTCTTGGGTTCGATTCCCAGGTCGGGCAGTGTTATTGGGTTTTTCCATCAGGAATTTCTCGGTAGCAGCCTCGGAGTCTGGATTTGTGCCCGGTTGATGGCAATAGGCTCGCCCCCTATTACTGTACTAATGGGTAGCCTAACCCTTCGGGGATTACAGGCGTGATGTTATGTTATGTATTAAAATGACTTACGTCTCTGGTCTCAAGGACAAATCAAAGAAACTTACCAAGTCCTAAATTCTTTAGCGTGATACCACAGTCACCGTCTCCACACCCTGAGTCCAGTCTGTTCAGCAGACCTTCACTCTTTATCAGAACATCGGCTGCAGCCAGCAGGCTGCCTCGAAGTAGATCCTGTTCCTTTGATGTTAGGGATGGTCCTGACGTACCCTTCAGATAAAAAGTGAAGGTCAGAATGATCTGCTGAGGTTTGCTGGTAGCTATATTTTTGAGCCGTTTGGGGTTTATTCCCTCGGATTGTGGGGTGCGAGTAGCCATAGCCTAAGGATTTGTTCGTATGGTTGGAAAGATGCTACTTGCCGTGGCCCAAAGCTTTGACCTTCGCTAGAGACTAAACATTGCCATCCAACGTGGCAATATCGTGAAGATATTGTTCTTTTTTTTGTAGATTATCTTATAATGTACATATTTTTGAGAAAGTTCAGTATGGTTAAACAAGAGTTTTAAAAATTCATTGTAAAGGTTTACTTCGGAGTTTAGAAAAACAACTGTCTACCTACCGAGATCCCCACGCGGTCACACATACATACATACATGGTTATGAACATACAATAAAAATGCCAGCCATGTGGAAACATACCTTCCTCCCATCAGCCTGCAACAGCGTTTCATCATCCACATGCTGTCCCTCACTCCTCACGGACAGCGCTCCCCCAGTCCACGCGCTGCCACCCGTCGGAGCATCCATCAGGTCCAGCCACAAGTCTGCCTTGTCCTTGGGTAGGTGAAGCAAACAGATCTGGAAGCCTTGCATCTCTAGGGAGGTCTTGAAGTGCCCAGAGAATATTCTTTCCACTGTGATCTTCTTACTTTCTGTGAAATTGCGATATAGATACATGAAATGTTTGACAAGAAGGCTAGAAGCGAGCTTTAGTGCAGATAGGTACCTAATAACTAACTTATTTCCGCGACTTCGTTCGCGTGCTGTCGGTTATCATAATAACCTAGGTGCTTTTTCTTAATCCTAATTCTTTTTTTAATAAAAACAACCAAAGTTACTTCTTATAACATCAGCTGTCTACCAGCGAAGTCTCGTCAAAATCCATGAAATCAAATAAAAGGTGCAGCTGTTTAGGAGATTAGTGACACTAACAGCAGACAGACAAAAAATTTCAAAATGGTTTTTTTTTTAATATAAAAACCATTAAATCATTCATATATCCATATAAAAATCTGTTATTTTATCATTACAAAAATTCAAATCAATTTTATGTATTTGTATAGATTTGATACTGATGGGAACTTCATGATAATTATGCCTTTTGGGCGCTAATGCTAGACGTCCAATAAATTCTTAAATTCATAACATAACTTAACGTCACGCCTGTAATCCCCGAAGGGTTAGGCAGAGGTCTACCCATTAGTACACCCACATTTCGCCAGTTATGTTTTTAGTCCCATGTAATAGGGGGCGAGCCTATTGCCATCAACCGGGCACAAATCCAGACTCCGAGGCTGCTACTGAGAAATTCCTGATGGAAAAACCCAATAACACTTTGCCCGACCTGGGAATCGAACCCAAGACCTCATGCACAGCAGTCGCGCTTGCGACCACTAGACCAACGAGGCATTCTTAAATTCATTATTGTTTTACGTATCAAATACCTTTATGAAGCATGATTTCATTTGTTCCTTACCTAGTTGATCTTTGATCTCGGCGCTGATGATGTTCATTTCAAAGATGGAGGTGCCTCCCAAATTGTCGACTGTCGCGACTACCCTGTTGCCAGCGACCAGCTTCAGATGGGAAATTATCTGGAAAATATATGGTACAATTTACTGAATAACTAACGAAAGAACGGTCGAATATGGTTGTCATTAGGATAAAAACGATATTTAGAGAATGAGAACAAATGTACAGGGTGTCCCAGATAAGGACAATTTTGGAAGCCTCTTTTCTTGGGCTATCCAAACCATCCCCATGTATGATCTACAATTTTTTGTGGTTTAGGAGCTGAATGATTTTTAATATTTTTTCTGTATATTCTTCCTTGCATCTGATTTTTTTTATTTACTCTTCTTGTATTGCATTATTGTATATATACCGTATGTCGATATAAAACAAATAGCCATAAACATAGTATTTTTGTTTTCAATGGCTACTTAAATAACTACTTAATTCTTTTATCAAACGTACTTTCTCAAGAATCATAGCGACGACTTCCTTAGCGGTGCCCATCTTCATTTTTTCAATGCCGGCTTCCCCGTGCACTCCTGCGCCAAGCTCCATCTCATCATAGGCTATTTCGAACAGAGGCGGTTGACCTGGAGAACGAAAATGTAAAAGCTTGAATTTATATGAAACTGAAAATTGACTATTGTGACTGTTCGTGGAACGTATACGTTTACTACAGTGAGTACGTCCTGTTCGGTTTCTAAACTCTCGTCCTTTTGGGTTTCCTTGGTTTAGGCAGTAACCAGAAATTTACTTATTCATACATTTGAGTGGGAAAAAAAAAGGGAATCCCATCATTATCGTATCATAGCTCCAAAAGTCTTGTCGATATTTGAATATAACGGCGAATTAGCTCAGGCATTTAGGGGGTTAAGGCTCCTAAACTTCCTCTGCCTCTCTCTATCAAAAGAAGAGAAAAAGTAATAAGTTTTATTCAAAATTCGGTTTGACATATTTTATATGTTCTGATGATTGAACAGCAGAGTCGGCTATATGATAATTTGTGGAAGCTACCTACCAGGTAACGAGCAGGCACTCAGACAGACGCCCAAGGTAGCCATGTGTTTGTTGAACTCCACCGCCTCCCTTCGTATAGCCGCCAGGTCGTAGCCTCTCACTGACAATGCTCCAGCTAACTGGAAATAACATTAGATATAGCAGACCAAGATAGGATTTAAATTGAAGCCAGTAATAGTAACACATAACATCACGCCTGTAATCCCCAAAGGGTTAGGCAGAGGTGTACCCCAGTGTAGGTGTACACCCACATTTCGCCAGTTATATTTTTAGTCCCATGTAATAGGGGGCGAGCCTATTGCCACCAACCGGGCTTAAATCCAGACTCCGAAGCTGCTACTGAGAAATTCCTGATGGAAAAACCCAATAACACTTTGCCCGACCTGGGAATCGAACCCAAGACCTCATGCACAGCAGTCGCGCTTGCGACCACTAGACCAACGAGGCAGTCAGTAATAGCCAGTAATAGTACATACTTAAAAAGCCGAAATTATAAAGATAATGTAGGACTGTAGGACTCACATTAGGCTAGAGCAACCTACATAACGTTGCAAAATTGGCCATGTAAGTACCTAAGTACATCTAATGTTAAAAAGACTACAATAACCAACTTGGGTAAATATCAATTAATAAATTATTCTTGTTTGGAAATTAATTGGGTCTTGAGACTTGATAGTTTAAGGGACGATTTTTCAATCGTAAGATGTATTTTATCAGAAGAGTAAATGTTTTTTTGACATATTTTCTACAGTAAAGCTGTCATATTAATACCTTAGATAAAAGTTATCTGACGATTTATAAATCAGTCCTTAATTAAGATTATTTATTGTATTGTCCCACCTTATAAAAGAGCACCTCTCCGACCATACTGCGTCCGCCTGTCTTATTTTGGCTGGAAGCCACATCCTCACCAACGATAAGCCCTTCGACCTGTTCGGGAAACGTTCAGTCATGAGCCATTTCGGATAAACAAAGTATCAGAAGGAAATTAAAAAGTAGCTACTTAGTATGAGAAATGCATATAAACCAACCTTGATACCCGAAATCTTAGCTTTTTCTATAGCTTTGCCGAAATTTAATCTATCTCCAGTGTAATTGCCGATGATGACTAGAACTCCGCCTGAAAATTTAATAATTTAATAAGCATTTGACAGGCAAGCTGTATGAAATGGAAAGGATATATCCTAAAAGTAAAGTTTTAATTCTATTACTTTCACTGATAGAAAGCTACACTATCAGATATTTTTATGGTATACTTAATTTTCAGGAATGCCACGTAGAAGCTAGTAAGTACATAACATAACATCACGCCTGTAGGTAATCCCCGAAGGGTTAGGCAGATTTGTACCCATTAGCATGCCCACATTTCGCTAGTTATGTTTTAGTCCCATGTAATAGATAGGGTACGAGCCTATTGCCATCAACCGGGCACAAATCAAGACTTCGAGGTTGCTACTGAGAAATTCCTGATGGAAAAACCCAATAACACTGCCCGACCTGGGAATAAGTACAATTGTAATTTATTATGAGAAGCATAACATTACCCGAATTGTATTTGTACAGCTGTGCTATCGCGTAGAGAACGTGTCCAGTCGGCGGAGAAGCAAACACACCACCAGCTACTGCTCCATCCAGCAGACCAGCACCCACGAAACCTGGCAGAGAAATAGACAGTAAAGGATTACATTAGGCGCTTAGAAATACTGATTAGCATCACGTTTCTTGACTGAGAGAGAAGATAGGAGACGCGAAGCTCTTCTAAGCCAATAAAGCTCTTGTTACCTGCAGCAAAAGGTTCATGTCCTGAACCGCCTCCTCCAAGGACAGCTACTCTGCCAGTGTCGCTCTGAAAATAACATTAAAAAAAATAACAAAACCAATCTATGGTTGTCCCACTACAAGGGAAAGGCCTCTTCCCATACAGAGAAGCATTGATTAGCGATTTCAGGCTTATATTTGGTAATTGTTAGTCCGGGTTTGCTCACTATGTTTTCTTTCACTGATTTCTAAAATAAAGTAAGAAGGCCTTAGAAAAAAGGATCCGAACATTTAAAATAATGTTATAATTACAGGTGACGTTACTATGAGATGTTTAAATTGAACAAATGCAGTTCTGAGAGCAATGAATATTGTAAATTTGCCTTTTACAATTCTGATGGATCCATCCATTCGTCAGATAGCTATGCGACCCCCTTAGTCGTGGTAAGAAAGAAGAAGAAAGAAAGAAAAACTGTTCATTCAAGCGAAAATGACACAAAACTGAAAAAAAAATGTACACAAAAGCAAAGTGGAAACAAATTTGTATTGAATCTAAAAAATAAGAATCAAATAAATGCAAATACTTAAAACAAATATATACGCATAATACGCTTCACTACCGCGTGAAAGGGCTTACGCTCAGCGTAATGCCGTGGCTGGCGCTGGTTTTCAGCATGTCGCTATCTCGGACTATAGGTAAAACATCATTCTCCTATAGTACCGAGGCACAAGACAAATTCTCTCACGAATGGTTGTACCCACACTACATACCTGTTGCCTGACGGTGATGACCCTGTGTTTTGGATGCAGCTGTAGCGACGGGTAGGTGGCCACCACACCTCGCAGGTTGTCATCCACGCATGTCTCCGGAGAATTTATTATTTTCTTCGTAATTGGCTTGTTTGCAGACATCTGTGTTAGTTATAAAAATAGACAATCCATAATCTTTTCAATATTTAATTAATAACGCCAAACTTCCGATTCCCAGGACGGGTAAAGTGTTATTGGGTTTTTCCATCAGGTCCGGTTGATGGCAATAGGCTCGCCCCTTAATACATGGGACTTAAACACAACTGGCGAAATGTGGATGTACTAATGGGTAATGGGCACATTTCTGCCTAACCCCTCGGGTATTACAGGCGTGATGTTATCTTACGTCAAACTTATTAAATATGCCGTTGTAAAATCGCTTCTATTACAACTGCATAGGATGAATGTTTACTTTAAAACGCCATCGTCTGTACATTCCCAACTTATCAGCGTTAAATATCCAAAATCATTTGCTACAATTACTTAAAATAGGGTCTTGTCAGACAGACAGACGGACGGACAACAACGTGATTCTATAAGGGTTTCGTTTTTTGCTTTTATCTATTTATTTCATTATTTATCTTCGTACAACTATCATTACAAGCCCTAACCTAATGCGACAGTGCAGTACAGTCGTGTTTTAAAGTACAGAACCCTAAAACTGAGATAAATGTTGACATGTGATAGGTTGGTTTCGTCAAAACTAAACCCAATTTAAACGAAATACGTAATTCATGAATTTGTTTTAAACAATATATTTTTACAACAATTTACAACTACATATTCTTAACATACCTATAACGACTATACTATATTGGTACTATTTACCACATACATCATAAATATTTCGTATACAATAAAATAACTAAGAAAACACGACTTACCTTAAAAACAGCGACCAGCACAGCTCTTGATAACACACTGAACGAACTCAAACAATTATATAAGAGATAATTATCATTATCACACAGAAGTTTACGACCCCTGACTTATCAATATCTTTTACAAAAATAGTAAAATTTCCAAGCAATAAATATTTACACCATGGTCTTATAATAGCGGAAAAGTTGCATAGATTGCTGGTTTTTAGCTTAAATAGTGTGTGTTAATTTAAGAAATCCAGCAATGAATATTACCTCGTTGGTCTGTGCCAGTAGAATGCAGGGAATGAAGCAAAGCGACTAACTTCACTTGTGTTTTGCAATTATCCTATTAGTTTGTCTCTCTCTTGCGTGTTAACCTTGTTTGGTAGTCGTAGATACGCTGTAAATTCCTTTTGGGATTCTTCTCAATTCAATCCCTATAATAATCATAATAAACTCATTTATTTCGGATTATTTACATCCTTATAGTTGTTAGTAACACCCCTACACCCACTAAAAACCCCCTAAAATCACACCCTAAAACATCTTCTCGTACGTATCAATGACTAGCAGTATACAGTGCCGCCCGCGTTAAGTTACGTCTTTAATTAATCCTTGATAGGCGGGCTTAATAACACAAGAAGGATTTTTCGAATCGGACTAGAAATTCTTGAGATTAACGCGTTCAAACCAATAAATAAACTCTTCAACTTTATAATATTAGTACGTCTTGTATTAGTATAGATTTTAGTGCACCACGGAATCTGCATTGGTCTGTCGATCGATTTAAGGATGTAATATTTTAATATTTTCTGAGAATATCCCTTGACTAAGACAAACATTAAAATAATATTATATTAATATTCCGTCTCATTAGTTACAGCATTCCACCATACGCAAACGAAAATACAAAGTTTATCTTGTCGTAAGTCATAAATGTTATCTCTGACAGTTTAATAACATAATTAGTATTCTGTAGGATAAGAAATGTGTTTACCTAATTATTATACATACATAACATCACGCCTATAATCCCCGAAGGGTTACGCAGAGGTGTACCCATTAGTACACCCACATTTCGCCAGTTATGTTTTTTTTTAGTCCCATGTAATAGGGGGCGAGCCTATTGGAATCAACCGGGCACAAATCCAGACTCCGAGGCTGCTACTGAGAAATTCCTGATGGAAAAACCCAATAACACTTTGCCCGACCTGGGAATCGAACCCAAGACCTCATGGACAGCAGTCGCGCTTGCGACCACTAGACCAACGAGGCAGTCAAGTCGAGTCGAGTCAGTCCTATTTATTATCTAAATATAATATGTACAAGAAACATGCATTTTACGCCTATCATTGTGACGATATCAATAATAATATGAGTGCTAATAGTGTTAAAATAAGATTCAAAATAATTCCAACCAACATTTTTTTTACCGTTTCGAGACGTGTCTATAAATGACACTATTTCATAGTCTAGCTGCAATATGCATGTGCATCATACACACTCAATAAAAATAGTCGTTTTAGCTATATGCTAAATACGTACGATATCAAAACTATAAGAAAAATATAGCAATCAACTTGAACTGGATGACAAGCTTGCTCTAAAAGGAAACTGGTCATTGTAAAGCAAAGAAAGGATGATTGTTATATTTAGCTGTTAACTACAAACACTAACTGCTGTTTTAGATGAAAAAAGACCTTATTCGTTAGCAATAAGGTATAAAATGGTTCATTCTATGATGAAGTTACGATTTATTTGTTTAAAAAAATATCGTAATCAATACCTACTATTGTGTGTACGTTCATGCCAGAAAACAATATTTAAAATATTGTATATAATTATGTTCAAATAAAAATCTTATTGTATAACTTTAATAATTGCCTCGTTGGTCCAGTGGTCACAAAGCGCGACTGCTGAGCATGAGGTCTTGGGTTCGATTCCCAGGTCGGGCCAAGTGTTATTGAGTTCTCACATTAGAATTTTTCAGTAGCAGCCTTGGAGTCTGAATTTGCACCCGGTGTTTGGAAATAGGCTCGCCCCCTATTACATGGGACTTAAACATAACTGGCGAAATGTGGGTGTATTAAGGGGTACACCTCTGCCTAACCTTCGAGGATTACGGGCGTGATCATCATCATCTGCCTAGCCTTTTCCCAACTACTTCCAGTCTAACCGGATGCAGCTGAATACCAGTATTTTACATGGAGCGACTGCCTATCTGACCTCCACAACCCAGTAACTGGGTAATACGATACCCCTAGGTAAGACTGGTTATCAGACTTTCAAGCTTCTGACGACCCGTAACGACTGTCAAAGATCCACGTATGACAGCCGGGACCAACAGCTTAACGTGCTTTCCGAGGCACGGAATGATGTTAGTAATGTCTAAGATAAACTTTAGAAAGTACATATGAATTGAAAAGGTCACATTGGTACTTGCCCGGATTCTAACCCACAACCTCAAGCATGAGAGGCGCCTTAACCGCTAGGCCATTACGACACCCGATTACGGGCGTGATGTTATGTTTTAATGTCTTAAAAAAAAAGCATCATTTGGTTTGACTTACCTCTCTACACAGGGGCGATATTACAACGCCCATTAAGGCATCTATTTGTAGAACTCGAAATTTCCATGACATCTTGGCCGACTCTTCACACAATATCCCACTTGTGTGGCTAGGCCTTTATTCGTCTTCAGATTTCAGTATTTCAGCACTACTGCAAGCGTCATTTCGGAAAACTGCAAACGGATGTTCATAAGTAGAAAAAAACGCTATCGTCTATTTATTTATTTTTTATGGTACTTAAAATCGAACTACCCTCTTCGACCTACCTTCTTTTTATTTATTTTCTGTGCGCTGTGTTACCTACACATGAAACAAAATCGAACTACCATTAGGTATATAACACTCTCTTTTCCGTCACGTTAGACATAGCAATATCGCGGGCTTGCGGACGGCGAGTAATGGGTAGCTCGCCGTCCGATCAAGGACCAAGCCCGGGTCGACGGCGCGTTCTGTTTGCGCGCGCCTCAAAGAGCTGTCAGCACAGGGACGGAGCCCCCAACGGGGCCAACGCCTGCCGGGGTTGCGGGACGTCTTAACAGGATACCGTGGCCCCGGAACGTAAAGGGCAACAGAAGGAACAGAGTGGTTTTTTAGTCAGTAAAAGTCTGACAGTCCCTTCCACCCCACCCAGGGCGGAAGGAGTCATTTGATGATATTTACCACTTAAAAAAAAAAAAGTCAGCAATATGAACGAAATCTAACTACCCTCTTTCTTAATCACTGGGTATACAAATTATATACCGCTACCCCACTAATTATATGACAACTTTAATCGGAAAATTAATTTAATTTATCCGATTTTTCTTATTAATATGTTTTATTTTATAACGATTTTATTTTATATGGCTTTTTTATTGTAATATGTTTTTTGTTTTTTTGTGTTATTTTTAACATTTTAAACTTCTTTTTTGACATTCATTTTATTATCGTACTATGATATTTTTTTTTTAAATTCTAGCATATACCTAAGCTCTTTTAGTTCCTGTACTGTTACCTTATAATGCGTTTGTTGAAATAAATAAATAATACAAAGATATGGAAGTAATCTAAGAACCTTTCATACAACTGTTAGCAAATTATTACTTAACGTGGAAAATAAAATTTACTCGACATTACAAAAAACCTTCAGCAACCTGTAAAAATACAAAGAAGTGTTAATTACCATGAAATCACGAAGTATTTGTCACCTCGCTTGAAAAACTGTTTTTTATCAATTTTGTTTTCATGGAGACTAACCTTCATGCCTATTATCTTACTATGTACCTACTACCTATAATGCAAAATTTTGGATTTTTGTTTTTTACTTAATCACACCAGGGGGCTTAGACAAAGTAACATCGCTGCGTAGCGAAACGATATCTAAATTCGTCTTCATCTCTGAGATAACGACAAACATTTCATAGCCAATGTAACACTATGGCCGCGATCACGATCGAGGCGAAGACGAACACTGAAAGCACTGCTTGTCTACGCATTTGTATGGGATAAACACGAAAACGATTCGTTACTATATGGTTTCGTTATGAATTATAACATTGTCTACCAAATTGCGATAACGATGTCGATTGACCACGTGACTTAACGCGGCTTATGTCAATCTCATACATTTTAGTCTTTTCTAACTTCGTTATCGTTATGAAACTGTTACTTTGTCTAAGCCCCCTGAACGGCTGAACGGATCTAGATGTCTGGCACAGAGATAAATAAAATTATAGCCTGGAATAGCACATACTTTTTATCCTGGGAAAATGACGGTTAATGTGGGATATAATTTTGACGCGGGCAAAGTCGCGAGCATGTGATATGTAGTTATTATTATCTACGTGAAATCATTAAACATAGTCAATTGTCATAAATGACATAGACAATAATATAAAATGACGACAACTGGTCAATGCTACGGTGTTTGTGGTCGGACTCCTCCGAAACGGCTCGACCGATTTTAATGATTTTATTTTTAAGTTTATGAATAGGTATGTATGAGAATAGGTCGTAAAGTATATTTTATAGCTAGAATATTTATTGTTAAATTAACGCGGACGAAGTCGCGGGCAGAAATATTTTATTTAATTAGTTAATATAAATATTTGTTTTTTTAGTTATTTAAGTTTGTCAATATTTTTGTAAACAGAATTGCTCCGTTGCGTATGCGTAAGGTAGTGTCATGCAAGGATATCACTGTGTTGGTTCATCGCCTGTTCACGAACATGACGAATGCATCAGGACCAAATAAAACACAAATTTAATTTTTTATAATAAGTTACGTATATAATATCAATCAACTATGCTTAAAACTAAATATATAAACTTAACCCAAACATAACATAATGCGTTGTACATACGATATAAGAAAGTCTAGCTTAAGAATTGTACACTTAGGGTGGGGCCAAACGAGCGTAATTTTGTGAGTCGTGAGTCGCAGAATATCGGTCGCAGAAATTCTGCGTGGCAGAAATTCTGTTGGGATGCCAGACGAGTGCATTTATCCAACACTAAGATCCAACGTGCGTCGGCCCCCTGGACCCCGCAAACTCAATTCGGTCCAAATAATGCATGTGAGTCGGCAGACAACTCATTTTGCGTCGCCGTGTAAATAAAATAGGATTTTTACATGAAACCGAATGCAGCAGAATTTCTGCGACTTACAAAATTACGCTCGTTTGGCCTCACCTTAATAATAAAAATATCAAATCTCGCTCACGAGGTATGTGGAAAGAGGGCTCAACAGCTATTGTGCCGATAGTCAAGTCAGTAAATGGTTTGATAGTCGACCAACACCTCAAGAAACTTTCGCTCAACAGCTAGTCAAGAATCAGATGCAGAAGGCGGTTGTCTTGGACACGGCACGCATAGTGAGGAGGTTCTTCTCTCCGGCTCCCTAACCGCCGGTAGCTTACCTCGCTGCAGGCGTAGCAATATTTTTATGTATATTTTTTAAAATATAATATTTATATACAATATAAAATGCTTTGTCTTCAATTACTGACTGACGGATCAACGCACAGCCTAAACCGCTGAACGCAGACACCTAAAACTTGGAGGGTATTTTCTTTGTATAACATAGGCCTCCGATAAGAAAGGGTTTTCCAAATTTCTCCCCTTAAGGGGATGAAACAGGGGTCGAAAGTTTGTATTAAAATCCAACTGATGCGAACGATGTCGCGGGCAGAAGTTAGTTTAATATATAAAAGGTTATAAAACTCACACTAGGCACTCAAGTCTATTAATGTTCTTATGAGGACTTATCAATAAAAATTTACACTAAATTAAGTGCTCAAAATTCCTCATGTCATTCACGTATTTGAAAACTGTTGCTGACTCCTTGGAAAGGTCTGACGGTGCCACGCAACGGTCTAGACGCTCCGTAGTACACGATGCGGTGGAGAGCGAACACAGCGTCCTCTGGCACTCGCCACTCGAACGTCACTCGACTCGTGCCAGTGATGGTAGATACACGCTCCCACATGAACCTGGCAATTGGCATCAGATTTTTATAGTAAACCTTACCAATAAGGTCAGTGTAGGTCTTCCTAAGGCGTCCTCTCCGTGCGTTGCCACTCACATCTGCCTTTTGTTAATCGTCTTTCACTCATCCTCTCAACATGACCAAACCATCTAAGCATACTATTCAATCTTTGTTACTACATCATCCTTTCTTCACAGAATGTTTACATAAATCAAATGGCTAGATTTTAGGACAATTATTAAACGTGGCCACCTACTGGGCACAAAAACTATAATTTGGTGATTGTCCATAATCATCGACTCGATAAGAAGAAGAAGAAGGACAATTATTCGCAGAAGAATGCTCTGAGCGACTCCCGGACCCCAACCAAAGGTGCAACACCGTGGTCTTTTAGTCGATAGGAATCTGACACACCCCCTACATTAAACAACCCCAACCCTGGCGACCTTTTGCTTACATTCAACCCAAGATTTCTAAGTTTTAAGTAGGAGTTTCTCAACTTTTTTGGTCAAAGACCATTAACTAGTTCTAATCTATGAGCAAATGCTTGGTATACTAACTTAGTGTCCCATTCCGCGTCGTTAGCGACGACCACCCACTGCGTCAGCTCGAACCTCTCCACCACGGCGTGACTCTCTTCTTGCTTCAGATCATTGCGAGGATTCGCTGCCACCTAGAATACAGATTATGTTAGTCAGTTATGTTTAAGTCCCATGTAATAGGGGGCGAGCCTATTGCCATCAACCGGCCACAAGACTCCGAGGCTGCTACTGCGAAATTCCTGTTGGATAAACCTAATAATACTTTGCCCGACCTGGGAATCGAACCCAAAACCTCGTGGTCATCAGTTGCGTTTTACGTCCACCAGACCAACGAGGCAGTCACAAAAACTAAAATCAATAAAGAATTACTGTCTTATTCTTGTCTTGTATGTCTCGTGGTTTTACGGTAGGCACTTCTTAATGAAAATATGGCAGAGGATTGATGATCCAAAATCCAATGAGCGTCTTCAATTTCCTCTAATAAAATCATCATCTAATTCACTCCAGCAATTTTCTCAACTTACAAATGTAGCAGAAACGATATCCCCCCTCCGCACTTCAGGCTCCGGCTGCTGCACACAGTCGCCGAAGTTCATGCCGGTGGGAGATGTGTCGAAGAGCACTGGGGTGATGAGGGACAGGATCCGGTCACGGTTGTCTGCCGGTTCCAGTCCTGCTGGCACTTCGGTACCCTGAACATGAAAAAGGATTGAAGAATTTTGGAATATTACATGGGACTTAGACATAGTTGGGAAAAGGCTAGGCAGATGATGATGACATGGGACTTAGACATGACTGGCGAAATTTAGGAGTACTGATGGCTACACCTCTGCTTTACCCTTCGGGGATTGCAAGCGTAATGTTATGTTATGTATGGAATACTTTTAGCCACTGAACTAGATATCGAACCCTTTCAATTAGTTATTTATCACCATTGACCAATAATCCCAAAACACCGCTACTTTTCAGCCCTCGATTAATTTTCAATTAACTATAAAATTACATTAAGTTGCATTGAAATCAATAAATAGGTTAATCAATTGAGTTGGCAAATAAGTGAAGTGACAGTTTACTTTTGGCACAGAATATATGAGGAAATTGTGTTTTGACACCTAGTTAAAAGAATTGTCAATTGATTGGTGGCGACAAATACTCAATTATTAACTCTCAATGACTAGTTTGCGATGCTTATCTTTTCTATGCTGAAAGACCAGAAAGTTTGGGCAGTGGATAATATTTTTTAAAAAAATACGGGTCTGGCCCCTGCAGATATGGGGCCCCGTATCTAATACAGCGGTAGCTACGTCCCTGGTGAAGACCATGTCTTTATCCTGTAGATACATTTTTGTCTAACATACCTCGATAGCAGCTACAGCGAACTGTCTGAATTTATTCAGGAATATATCCAAAGTGTTCGGCCCATAGATCGTAGACGCTGCCTCGTATCTTTGTATCTGTTGAAATAGGTACAGTTAAGACAAAAAGCACACTTGTTAATGACAATGATTAACTTGATTCTTCTCTCATGAATAATGTTTCATCATACTTAAGAATCTTCAAAAATTAGATTTTCGAAGGACGTTATGTAGATTAACTCGTTGACTCACAAAAAAATATATCTTATAAATATTTTTTTTATCTCAATCACCCCAAATAGAATATTGAGTAACAAAAATAACACACAATCAGCTAATATTTAATTAAGTTACTTTATCCCTTTACAAACAAGTTATTCTACTTCTTTGTATCTTTGTTTTATTAACCTTTTAATCGTACGGAACGCACGTGCTTGCATTTAGGGCCACGCGCTTTGCAAATTAAAATAAATAATTCGACAGAATAAAAAATGTATAGCATATAATTGTCTAAGTATAGTGTATTAGCAATACACACATCCAAACAGCATACAGCTGTACTCGTCCCACAATTAATTTGTCGTACTTCACCACCTATTTATTTTTTATCTCTCTCTACCCTATATATTTTGTTTGTATGTATGTATATATGTATTTATTTTTATATTTTTTATATTTTAATATCGAAATTTTTCTGTATTTTCTGCACCTACTACGTTTTGTCTCTGCATCACCCTAAGGTAGACTGGTAGAAAATGCCCAAGGCATTAAGTCCGCCTTTGTACAGTGTATTTTTTACATGTGCATAAAGTTTAAATAAATAAATATACACACTATAGACAACCTGTACGGTCGAACTAGCTCTTTGGTTGACAGACAACAATAATAAACTTTTCTTAACTTTTTAATAAATTGTTGTTTTCGCTGTTTAAGATTGTCGTGTCTAATAATTTTAAAACCTATTTAGAGATATAAAAGAATTGACACACTCGAAAAATTGATCAAAAGAAGTTGTAAGTTAGAGATAAACTACAGTAACATGACGCGCCCTTCCACAATTCAAAACGTTTGAAAGTGTTTGAAATAGTGTTAAAAAGACTCACAACGCATGTGTGCGTATTGAGACGGCTCTCGAAACAAACAGATCAGCGATTTGTTGCTCGAATAGCGGCGCAAAAATTACTCTTTATTATTAGTATGGCGCTGCACTGACATTCTCTATGAAAATGAAAGGTGCGTCGTCTTGCGCGGTCGGCTATTTATGATTAGTTGACAAAAAAATATCCTAGTCTGCTACTGAAGACGATTACTCACAACTACATACAAACTCTTTCATACAAATGTGACAACACACATTGAAATGGTAATATGGAGGGGAGCGTCAAGTTATAGTAGTTTATCTCTAACTGCCTGTATACCAAATGGCTTGTTCGACAATACAAAATTCACTTGTAACTAGGTACTAACCTGATACTCTTCAGGAGTAGTAACGTAATGTATGTACTCGTTAGTCAGGCCTGACACGACCACTCTGGGTTCGAAACCTCTACTTTCCATCACGCTGCCGACCACGGCCCTCATCCGCCTCCCGGTCATGGTGGTAGGTTCCCCTGGCACTCCCAGAATCACGAAGTCTCCCAACCAGATAAGGGTAGCTGACACGATGTGTGGGTGCCAGGGGAGGGGGAAGTTAGCCTGCAATAAAGATAATTAAAGCATATTAATCTGACTGCCTCGTTGGTCTACATCATACATACAGTTTAAACGCGATTCCTCTATAGGTTTTGTATGACGTCAGGTATTTGCCAATATAAAATAACGTGACTGCCTCGTTGGTCTAGTGGTCGCAAGCGCGACTGCTGTGCATGAGGTCTTGGGTTCGATTCCCAGGTCGGGCAAAGTGTTATTGGGTTTTTCCATCAGGAATTTCTCAGTAGCAGCCTCGGAGTCTGGATTTGTGCCCGGTTGATGGCAATAGGCTCGCCCCCTATTACATGGGACTAAAAACATAACTGGCGAAATGTGGGTGTACTAATGTGTACACCTCTGCCTAACCCTTCGGGGATTACAGGCCTGATGTTATGTATGTATGTATGTAAAATAACGTCTGTAATATTTCGAATTTATTCTTCTTTCGTTATCGTGTGGGCAGTAAGGTCTTACGACCCCACACACCCTAGTGTTAGAGTTTCTAAACCGCTTTAAAGGCCTCTGACATAGTTTGAGTGGAACAGTAAGTCCAGGAATTTGTTATAAATACGTTATTTAATGTAAACATTGTTTACAAACATAATTAAAAAAAACAATTAGAATTAAAATAAAATTCATCCGCATCGCCGTCAACTGGAAATGTGCCCAAAAGTCTGGCCACATTGCCACTTTGGATGGCAATGCTAAACCTTTTATCTTCGATTGATTGGTTAATGGTATCAACTTGTCAACTACCCAAGCATTAAGTGCAGCACTTCACCTTTTTTTTGGTGGTAAAAATCATCAAATGACTCCTTCCGCCCTGGGTGGGGCGGAAGGGACTGTCAGACTTTTATTGACTAAAAAGCCACCCTGTTCCTTCTGTTGCCCTTTACGTTCCGAGGCCACGGTATACTGTTAAGACGTCCCGCAACCCGGGCGCGTCCCGCAACCCCGGCACAACACTTCATCTAAGATATATTTTTACAGGAAAAAACTAGGTTCAAGAAAGATCTCAGACGTTAAAAATCGTACTTTACTGTTTAGTACAAAAATGTATACCTATGTTTTGATTGAAACTTCATAGGTACTTAAACTTTATACAACTTTCAAGTATCATTTGAATCTACGTATGTCTGGGGTTAGTTTTGAAAACTAAATACATTCGAGAGCCAAGAAAATTACATAGTGATTACTAACCCGTCCAGTAGCGAGGAGAATAGGCTTCGGCCAATGACAGTCAACGTCGTCCGCAGTGGCCGCACCCAGCAGCCGGCTCAAGAAGTCCAGCAGAGGAACGCCTTCAAGCGTGCCCTGGAGAGATTATACAATAAAGATTATTATCTAATTTCGAAGTTTATAGCAATATAAAGGTAAGGTATAAGAGGGTGCTTACTTCAGAAGAAAGTCTTCGGGACCTGTTGTAACACCAAAAATCGCATTAATAAATATTTTGACTTTGACTTTTGATTTTGGCTGTCAGTTGGGATTGGTCATCATTTTAACTGCCGTGGCTTATCTTTATTATTTTTTTAATTGCTTTTTAATACTCTTCACTTTCTTTCACATACAGAAGAATCATAAATAACGTTAGAGATAAACTATTATAACATGACGCGCCCCACCATATTACTATTTAAATGTGTGTAGTCACATCCATTTAAAAGAGTTTGTATGTAGTTGTGAGTAATCGTCTTCAGTAGCAGGCAAGCAGATTTGTTTGTCAACTAACCATAAATAGCCGACCGCGCAACACAACGCACCTGTCATTTCCATAGACTATGTCAGTGCAGCGCCATACTAATGATAATGAGTGATTAATGACGCCGCTAGTCGAGCAACAAATCGCTGATTTGTTTTTGTTTCGGGAGCCGCCTCAGTACGCACACATGCGTTGTGAATCTTTTTAATACTTTTACAAAGATTTTCAAACATTTTGAATTGTGGAAGGGCGCGTCAAGTTATTGTAGATTATCTCTCTTGAATTGTGTTAAAACCTAATTGAAAAGAGTGTCCCTGGAGATTTTTGCTTGTTTTTCTCCATAGAGGTCTACCTACCTATGTTTTGATTCGAATAACATAGATTCAAGTTTCTGACCAACTGACCGACTCCTTTACAAATGAAAACTGCCTGATGGTTAAATAATACCAGTCGATTATTATCTTACTGCAGGCCAGAAACCTTTTCTCATACAAAAATGGCATGAGCGTTGATCAGCGTCTTTACTCAAGACAGATTGGCGATTTCATTAACCATATGTCCAGGTTTCCTCACGATGTTTTCTCTCATCGATATTGATGTCCAAGATAAACTTAGAAACTACATTTGAAATTGTAAAAGCCATTTGATATTGGTAGTTCCGATAAACGATTGTGAACCCACCAGCTTGTGCCTTAAGTACTGAGCCATTTTTAAGGATGAGAAATCATCAAATGACTTCCGACCTGGGCGGAGCGGAAGGGAGTGTCAGACTCTTATTGACTAAAACTCATCCATTTTTCTCCTAGTGGCCTTTGCGTTCCAGGGCCGCAGTGACTCTTTCAAACAAATTCCGCGACCCTGGCAGAACTACTGGGTTTTATTTTCTTTCAAATCTTTAATGGTAAATACCTGTGTTATGTTGAGTGTGTTGGCTCCATCAACCGTTCCTGAAGCGAAACTGTATCCCATCGCTGGGAAACATCCTCTGACTGTCTGACTCTGGAAAGGAATTTATTTATTAGTGTCATTGAAAATGAGAATTGTAGATGAGGCGAAAGTAGTATGTAAGGATCGTAGCAGGTGGCGTTCTGTAGTTTCTGCCTACCCCCATGGGAAAAAGGCGTGAGTTTATGTATGTATGTCATTGAAAAATGTCTTTCTATTTATTATAGCATTAGAAAACCATCTGCCAAATAAACGCAGTTATTGTGTTGTAAATTGAACCCCAGGGCTAGATTTAACCATAAGCACATCGGAGTGGTGCGTAGGTGGTTTCCGTGATATGGCTTATGGGAGTTTCCTATTACTTTTTCTATTGCTAATGAAGTTCCTACAGATTCGATTCTGTAATCATGGGGCCCCACCAGCTACCTACTGCGGCCCCGAACTAGTATAAGCAGAAATTCATAAATTATGATCCGCGTTGTCCAACTCTTCGGCCATACGCCAAACTTCCTAGAAAAATGACATCTAGGGAAAGCTACGCCAATGACTGTAATAGACGATGTAGAAACTTCTTGGTGATGCAAAAATCTTTCTCTGCAGCCACCGACGAGTTGTCTATCGGGTTTTTTTAATACTTACAGCGTCGAAGGTCTGCGTTACTGGGTTGTATTTGGGGACTTCTTCGTCAGACATCCTTATGAACTGGTGAACCACTGCGAAATCACCCGTTAGTTCTTCCCCAGGGGAGTTCAGTGCTTCCTGGAAAACCATACATTTGTTATTGATTGTTAAACCTATATGTAGCAATATATTTTTTTGATACCCTATCAGGTTCCTCATTTCTGTCTTTTTTATAAATTGTACATTTTTTTTAATAATTACTCTTAGGTTTTATGTTAAGTTAAGTTAAGTTAATTAGGTATTGTATTTTGTTTTAAAATGTTTGATTACTATTTGACAAATATAACATTGCTTTAACGTTAAATGTTATTTATATTTATATTATACTACAAGCAAAATAATACTCAATTATTAAGTACATAAGCGTATGGAAATTTTGTAAGAATTAATGTATATTATTATGTACTATGTTTTTGTAAGTAATTATGTTGTTGTGTAATAATAGTGTAATAATTTTAAACTGTTTTGCATTTCCTGTCTATTTTAGTTATTGTATGTATATACATATGTTTAAGTTCTTAACTGTCGCATTATGGTAAATCTGTAATGATATTGTAAGCTGTCATAAATAAATAAATATTAATTTCGAATATAAAAACGTTTAAGAAATTGTATTTAATGTTCATGTTACCTACGATGCCGCACACCGAATACAAAAACAAAATTAAAAATACAAGATTGTCAATGAGCAGACGACCACTGTGAAACGTCATTTAGAAGCAACATCACTTGCCTGTTCTGTCCCACTGTTGGACAAAAGCCCCTTCTCGTTTAAGGAAATCACGAGCATTGATCACAACGCTTACTCAGAGTGGATTGATGATTTTAGACTCATATTTTTTTATTACAAGTCCAGTAGGCTTACTCTTGAACAAAATCGAGAATGAGATTGGAATCGACATTACATGTACATCCGATCCAGTTTCAATTCCAATAAATATAAGAAGACATTTATTTATAGAATTAACGAGTTATTTAATATTTTAAAATTTGGTAATTTACGTTTTCATTTGTATGGCAACCTCATGTCAATCGCTGTAGTCAAACATGCAGTCGATTCCAATCTCATTCTCGATTTTGTTCAAGAGTAAGCCTACTGGTTTCCTCACGATGTTTTCTTTCACCGATGCCAATGATGTAAATAAGAAGAACCAACGACTTTCAAAAAGCCCTAGTAACTGTAAGCTTTATAGGGTGACTGGTACTAAAACACAAGATTGTCCTCATGATAACATACAACTTTCCCAAAGAAACGATCGTTTAAGTACCGGTCATTAAGTACTAGCCACCCTATATCTCTTTTTATAAACACTCACCCAGGCTCCTTCAAACACTGCAGTCCCAATGATCTTGGTACTCTCGAACATGTCAGCGCCAGGCCCCGGGGAGAAGCACCTCTCACTGGGGCCGCACAGGTTGAACTGGTGGTCGCATTCCACGCCAGAGAACTCACAGCGAGCACCGCGCGTGTTCGGAGACACGTCACCTTGGTTGGCCGCGAAGAAACCAGCCACTATGTTGGGCTGGAACAAGAAAGTTTACAGTATAATGCCCTCCCTCTTAAACTCCTACTGCAGGACCTCCTATTATACAGAAAACGCGTGAACATTGATCACCTCGCTTGCTAAAGGCGGATTGGCGATTTAAAATTTATATTAATTACGTAAAGAGCAGGTTTCCTCACGAAGTTTTCCTTTACCGATGTCCGTGATGCCCAAGATAAACTTAGAAATAACATAGGTACGAAATAGAAAAAGTGAGAGTGCGGCAGATGTGAAACAATTCAGTGCTTCGGATCTTATGGTGCTTCATTGGTTCTAATTAAACTTTCGTTTAATTTAATGAATAGGAACTTATAAAAACAAGCAGCTCATACAGAGAAAGAGCTACGGAATATACAGGGTAGGTAATTTAAAATTTACCTGAAACATGAAAAGGAGTACTCATCATTATGAACAACTTATACTATGGGACCAATCTTGAAAGGGAACAGATGATTTTTTTTTTTTATGATATCAGTATACCATAGTAAAGGTTGTTCATAATGATGAGTACAATTGACCCCTTTTCAGGTTTCGGATAAATTTTGAATGACCCTGTATAGTATGCGCCCACATTCATAAGGGAGTCGAAAGCGGTGGCGTAGAGGGGGCATGGCCCCATGAGAGAGTCAGGCCGTTTGCTGTCACGGCAAACTGATTTTACTGCCAATAGATGATTCACATCAAAAGAAGTGCCTTTCTTAATTCCTATCCTCATCTAAAACCTTGTACCAACCTTCCCAGCCATACTCCTAGGGTTGAGTTCCTTCTCCATCCTCAGAGCTGCATACCCCAAGTTATCAGAGGAGATGAGCCGGTTGGTCATGTTCATGCTGGTGGTGTGCACAGAGAACCAGTTCATCACGCCGTGGAGGCTGCCGTCTTCTTTCACGATCCTCACTTGAGTTAGTGTTTCGTCTGTATTGCCGCCGAAACTAATGGAATAGACATGGATATTGAGTGAGATAGAAAATCAAGCGACAATCGAGGCCCCGGATTCTTAGATTGATTCTTGATTCCCCGGAAGCCCGTTTTGTGGTTTCTGCCTACACCCATGGGAAAAATAGCGTGAGTTTATGTATGTATGTAAGCCTGGGATTTTTCCTTGTATGTTAATTGTTACCTATATTATATAAGCTTTTAACCGCGACACCGTTCGTAAGGGAGGGGACGCCCTAGGAATACCTACACTGACCTTATTGGTGAGGCTCTTCAGAAAGGTCAGATGCGCAGTACTCATAACCGGCGTACTTGTATGACGAGATGTATGAACGTTGGTAAGGCGAAAGGACGAAAGTATGTACCTAAAGATCGTAGCAGGTGGCGTTCTGTGGTTTCTGCATACCCCCATTGGAAAAAGGCGTTTATGTATGTATGTTTGTTCGTTTGCATAAATGTCGGTTATCGTGGACGCAGACGACATCGTGAAATAAATAGGAAAATGGCTATGGCGATCAATTCAGCGGTTCCGCCATAATGAGGTAACATCAGTTACTTTCGCTTTTAATACTATTTGTTTCGATTTCAAAATCCTTTCTAAAACTTACCGAATTTTCTCCTCTTGCGGGTTGAATTCGTAAGAATAAGGAGACCTGTTCTTGTGAGCGCCGGTCACTTGCGCCTGCGCGAAGAAGAGACGGGCTGGCGCCATGTTTTCGTGCGCGCGTACTATACTCTGAAATGTCATTTTCATACAAAATTTTGGTCCATCCAATTCTCTCCTTGCCTTGAAGTCTGAAACTATCTTAATAGTTCGGGAGGCCAGGAAGGGATTTTTGGATTAACTCGAGCGCGGCAGATTAATATAAGGGGGGATACCTTGCACCCTGTTAAGTACCTCCACCATAAATAAGCCCTGTATGTAGGGCCGCGCGTCTAGGGCAGCGGATTTATTTTTCAAATCATCAGATTGAAGAAGTCCCAGCACATAATTCTTACATTAAGGGTCAGCACGAAAAGGACATCAAGCAGAACACATAACATCACGCCTGTAATCCCCGAAAGGTTAGGCAGAGGTATAACCATTAGTATACCCACATTTCGCCAGTTATGTTTTAGTCCCATGTAATAGGGGGCGAGCCTATTGCCATCAACCGGGCACAAATCCAGACTCCGAGGCTGCTACTAAGAAATTCCTAATGGAAAAACCCAATAACACATTGCCCGACTTGGGAATCGAACCGAAGACCTCATGCACAGCAGCCGCACTTGCGACCACTAGACCAACGAGGCAGTCACAACTATCAAGCAGAAATGTCTGTATATTATTCTAACGCGCTCGAGTATTTCAATGTCATAATTTTTTCTTCCATTTTTAACCCCTTCGTACAGTCACCCCCACCATGCAAACTGGCAGATTAATATTCCTCGGTTATCAGAAACACGTGAGGCGCATACACTATAATATCTGACACGCTCGAGTATTAATTCATGTTTATTTTTTTAACTCTTAAGCGCTCTCTCCACCAGTGAAAGAGTCCCATCTGTAACCATTTTTACTTTCGAGCATCTAATCTTTACAATCCAAAAGGTCTCCACGACGCTGGAGTAAATCTACATTTAGCATCTTGGGCTGCCCTACTATAAGTGCCAATGTCGTTTGTCTTACCGTCTAACAGCCGCAAGGGTGGCATGCAAACACGGCAGCAATATATTCTTATTTCATACTTTACCTATTTCGTATTTTTCCAATAAAGACAGCCTTTTCAAGGAGTTATCCAAACGGTTGACTGACACTTTTCGCAGTTTGAATGCAGTTAGTACGGCTGCAATAAAACTGCTAACCAACTGCATGTCGACTACAATCGGGCTGCATTTAGCGTGCGCGTAGTTGTTGAAACTGCACGCCAACTGCACACCGACTGCACAGGCGGTTGGCAGTTTCATTGCAGTAATGGTAATTGCATTCAAACTGCAATTTGGCAGTCGGAGTGCAGTTGAAATGCAGTCCGTCTGTCTAGAGCCTAACATTGCCATCCAACGTGGCAATTCTCATTTTTTTTTATTCTGATATTTTTTTAAATTAAGTCTGTAAATATTGTACCTATATTGACTAACTATAAAAACAGCTGTAAGTACTTACCCTGGTTATTCCATCAACATAAGCATTAAAGGTCTCCCGAGAGAAACCGAGGATGCTGATGTCCAAAATAAAGTCCACCATGTGACCTCCAGGAGCGCTGTGCGTGTGAGTGCCCGTGAGGATCACGTTCCTCAACGTGTATATGTCACCGTACCTCTCTTGGAGGTTCTTCACAACCTGGAATATGAGATAAGGGTAAGCCAAAATAACATTATAACGCATCATGGGGGTTTGCTGTATATTTCAGTTTTAAAATTTATCAAATGAATCCATACTAATATTATAAATGGGAAAGTAACTGTGTCTGTCTGTCTGTTACGTTTTCACAACTAAACTAGTGAACCGATTTTGATGAGATTTTATACGAGGCAAGTTTGAACCCCAAGAAAGGACATAGGCTATTATACTATTTATTCCGCGATTTCGTCAGCGTCTGCGATAACCGACATTAATGCGGGCGATGTCGTCAAAACCCAACAACACTTTGCCCGACCTGGGAATCAAACCCAAGACCTCATGCTTTGCGACCACTAGACCAACGAGGCAGTCAAAGTTCAATCAAGGATAATATTCTAAAGGTGTATAAAGGTGATAGTTATAAGCACCCCTTACCTCTCGCCTGACGGCGATGCCGACTGCCTGCACCTCAGCTGTGACCAGCACGATCCTGGTGTCTCCCTTCACGAAGATAAAAGACCTGGCAAACTGGCGCAAGTGGAGACCGCGACCCCTTTGACCCACTTCTGCGTAACCCATCTGTAAACATCAACATTTTCATGTAAATACATAGGAAATAGAAAAATGACATACAAAACACACAGTTCACACATAGTACATACACACATACATACATGGTACATAGTTCATCAAATAGTAGGAAGTTCTTTTTTATCTTTAATTTTTTTATGGAGAGGAAGAGGAAGACCAAAGAAAAGATGGATGGATTGCGAATATAATGATATGAAAGAAAAAGGGAGTCAATGACAATTGACAGGACGGAATGGAAGTAGAAAACGTGTTGCGCCGACCCCAAGTAACATGGGACAAGGGCAGGAAGATGATTAATTTTTATTGTATAGAATCAAACTCAGAACCCCACGCTCAACAGTCGCTATTGCGACCACGACACCAACGGAGCAGTTCATGTATTAAAACACCCCAACAAAAAAAACATGAAAACATGTTCAAACATCATCATCATCAATGTTCGATCATCATGTTCATGTGTAAACTGTTATAATTGTTATGCAAATAAACAATTCTTATTCTTATTCTTATTCTTGCCCCAAAACACGCAAGATAAATACTTACAAAAGTAATATCCACGCATGGTCCCGTCATATCAGCGATCCCGACCCCCACACGGTACGGCAAGTCGCTCTCTTCAGTCGTAGGCGCGATGGTCGTAACGGGGCTGGTCGTGGGTTCATCGTAGTCGTCCTCATTGTTGACTAGCAGCACAATGGTCGCTGTCATGCCACCTATGACGGCTAGCACCACTACAGTGATCACCACTTTTGCTGTCAAACTCACTGCCATTTTTTCTGCAATATTTTGTAGAATATTCATTAACTATGAGAAGACCAAAGGGAAAATTCCCGTAATTGTAATATATGTCTCGATCTGCTATAAATATCTCTATTTTGACAAGTTTTTGACATAGATGTGATTGCGAACGCGAAATTCAAATTTCAGCCAAAGTCAGCCATAAAACTCGACCATAGGGTAACCCGAAAGAATGACTATTTCATAAAATCTTGACATTTTAGGATTATTATACCGACTTTATGGAGTTATTATACTGATTTTAATGGTTTAAAATTCTGAAAATACATATTTCTCCCGCCCGAATCATACTTTAATCAAAATTAAACCTAATACTGACTTGCAAATTGCATATAACGTAAGAACATTTGAATTTCGCGGGCTACCGTGGAGATTCCACCTTAAGTACAGGGAGCCTACCCCCATCTCTTAAGAGTGTTATTTCAATACATACACAGATAATACAATACTACGTAGGTACTACATATAACTTATAGGATTTTTTAGAGAAATCACCAGAATCACCAAATAAGCGAAAGTTGCAAATAAATATCTAGTATGAAACACGTGTTTACAAGATAAAAATCCATTAATCAGTTGCTTAATTAGAGTGATATGATACTGCTAAGCCTTAAGCTTATTTAAATATATTGAGATAAAAGAGAGGTTGATATTATGACCAGGGGACGTAGGTATCTTGAAATATTAATATATTTATAGGTATGAACTTTCCGGGGTGGAATCGTATTATCGTAACAAAACTAAATCGTTTCGTTATGGATTAAAATGATAATTCTAGAGTTATGTAAATAATATAATAATTGGCGTTAACCAGAAATGTACATAAAAAATTTAATAACCTCTTGACATCGGCCATCTTGACGCGAGTTTCATCAAACATAGCTAAGAACACTCCCGTCTAATTCACTTTTCAAACAAAAAAAAGATCAACATCTGTTTATCCGTTCGGGAGCTACGATGACACAGACAGACACGTCAAATTTATAACACCCCGTCTTTTTTGCGTCGGGGATTAAAAATCAGCTGTTCCTTGCATTTTGACCGTGGAGGTGTACATTTTTGAATGGAACCGCTGACTTTTAATAAAAAAAGGTAGTTTCATCGCTGGCAGTCTAGAATACAGGTAGTACTAATCTGAAGTAACAGTTTTCGTTACGACGTCCTTTCCACTCGTTATTAAAGAAAATTATTTTTTAATTTATGTTTTGCATGTGTAAATATTTTCTGAACAAATTTGTATAATAAAATATCTATCATAAACGTTACAATTAATCACACTATTTAGTTTAATACATTCTACACAGTCTAACTCTAAACCACTTTCGTTTGTGTACCTACCTTGTTCAAACAAAAATATTTAATCCTATTTTTTACGCAATTACTTGAAAAAACAGCTGTGCATTATTGTGTTGGCAAAATATAAAATATATATATCTATTTGATCGCTATTTTTATTAGTGAAACTGTTAAAATTTGAACCTAGCCCTCAATATTCATATAAATTCCGTCCGACATCAAAAGATTTCGTGTTCAAGTTTTGTTTACCAAAAATCTTTGAACGTCACAACAATAATTGTATGTTATATCCACCAGTACCTATATCGATGAAAAAAACATTTAAAAATACTCACAAGTATTTAAAAGCCGATCCCAGTACCCAAATCAAACTTCAAAAATCACACTTTAAAAAAAATCTTATTTGAAACTCATTACAGAAACACGACACACGATCTCATTCAAACTGAATACCTAATAATGTAAAACAGATATACAATAATATAATAATTTAAAGTAATTAATCGATCACTATAAGCCGATAACTAATTATCTTCAACGAAATTATCTAAAATATTTCTATTTGAGATAAAGTATTTCGTCAATAGGGGCTGAAGAATAAAAGACGTAATCTAAAAAACTGTATTTGAGGGATTACGTATATGTATGTACAGTTGCAGACAAAAAATACAATTAAGCACAAACTTAATTGCTAATCGACAAGCTCCCAAAAATGAAAACTGACGTGATTAATGAATTATCTATATGGGAGGCCTATGTTCAGCAGTGGACATCCTACAGCTGATATGATGATGGTGAGAGCCTTTCGACCCAGAGACGTATCTAGGGTGAGGCAAGGGGAGCACGAGCCCCGGGTGCCTATCCAAAGGAGGCGCAAAAATTGCAAATTATTAAAATGTAAAATCAAAATACACAATTTCAGTCCGCCTTTGTACTTTTGTTGCATAAAGTTTTAATAAATAAATAATAAATAAACAAACTGTAATATTTATTTCATTATTGTATGAAAATATATGATTATTTTATTTAGGGTACCTATGAAGGGGCCCAACAATTAAGCGTGCCCCAGGCGCCATTTTCTATTAGTACGCCCTTGTTTCGACCTTAATGGCCGTCTGCTTTACGAGCAAAAGTAAACACCACTGCAGAAATAAAAAAAAATGAAAGAAGTTTTGCATTGCAAATGGAAACAATTTGTGGGCAATTCTTGACATCATTGACCTCCCATGAAGCATTAAATCAATGAAAAGACATGATACTGAATTTTTGTGATCTTGGTACCTGTTGTTATTGCTTATGTTATGATACGTTATCAGTAACATACCGATACATATCTCTGTACAATCCGCTCCATAAAACCATTAGCAAGGTCTGTATCTATTACAGATACGAAGGTCAATTTTTCAATATTTTTCTTGAACGAAAATTTTTAACAAGGCGCTCGGCTGTAAATTTTGGAAATCAAGGGGGATAAAACCGCCGAAATAAACACGTTTTTATTTGTGCCTTTAGACAAGACCAGTGTTAAAGTCTATGCCATGGCGTAACATAAAACTGAGAAAAATCGCAAGATAACTATGGATGAGGTCCTTCAGAAAGGTCAGGTGCGGAGTACTCGTAACCGGCGTGCTTGAATGACGAGATGTACTTATAATAATAATATCTTAGGACACATCGCCATCTGATCCCAAACTAGGCAAAGCCTGTACTATGGTAACCAGACAACTGATAAATTTATTTTATTTTTTTATTTTTATTTGTTAGGGACAAAAAACAGTTACACGTTACAATATTAACATTAAGTTTAAGCATATCAGTTAAAAACGCATAACCCACACTATTGTCCGCGGAATAACATTGAATTTAAAAGAAATAAGGAAACGGACGCATGCAGAGAGGAATAAGAAGAAAAGAAGAATGAACCCGAAAGGTCACACCAACCTACCCTGGACAGCGCTCACCTTCCAAAGTAGGTGTGTTGTCACCAATCAGATCACAACACAACAAGAGTATCAGCAAGAAGCATTCATCACAATAGATTAATTAATAATAATTATATTAAATTGCAAGTAATTCAATTGCCATTTTTCTAAATTTGCTCTGATTGTACGCGAAAATATCCAAATCTATAAAATGTGAGTTGTACGTTTCTAATAATCGGCGGAGAGGTGCTCGCTCCCCAGCATTATTTCTACACTTCTCTGTATAGAATAAGCGGGGTGCTCGCACCTCCCGACGATTAACATTCCTAGGTACCACATAACACAATCTATTTGAGAGTAAAATAAATATAAAAAATAATAATAATATAATATAAATAAATATACTTATATATTTCTAAATACATCTATATCATAGATAAATTACACCCAGACACAGAACAAATAATCATCATGTATGAACGTAGATGAGGCGAAAGGAGTATGTAAAGATCGTAGCAGGTGGCTTTCTGTAGTTTCTGCCTACCCCCTGGTCATTCATAATGTGTACGTATCTATTCAGGGATTTTTAGATGACCTTTAGATTAAACTTATTATAATATTTATTACGAAATAATACAGTTTCTGTGGTGTCAAGTCTCATCTTTCATGGCGCGTATTGTACCTACTTATGAAAATAAATAATAAATACTTGTATTAATCCTGTTATCTTTATGTTAATTGATGAATATTCGTTTTGTGACGTAACTATCCGATTTTCTAATCTGATACGTTCTTGTGCGATAATTTTTGTAAGGTCTCGCTTGCACTACTGATTACTGAACACAATTTAGCGCCAAACGTAATTTCAAGGCACTGCTTCTAGGGTCGACGTACTGTATTTCGCACTAGTGCTTTTTCATTACATTATAGCACTGGTGCAGTAATGTTAAATTCATAACAATAATAATGCTCAACCTGAGTATCGATCCCAGGACCAAATGCGTTTTGATCACTACAATAACGACTCAAGAATTAATACTAGGTACCTACTTATTCTTAATCTGTTTCCCTTATTTATTTTTTGGGGGTTAAAAAGAAGTGGTTGGTTAGCTACTTAGATGGTTCGTTTATGTTGAGAGGATGAGTGAAAGGCGGTTAACAAAGGGAATTTATGTGGCAGAGGTGAGTGGCAACGCAGGGAGGGGCGACGCTCTAGGAAGACCTACACTGACCTTATTGGTGAGGTTTTTCAGAAAGGTCAGGTGCGCAGTAAAAGTAACCGGCGTGCTTGTATGACGAGATGTATGAACGTGGACGAGGCGAAAGGAGTATGTAAGGATCGTAGCAGGTGGCGTTATGTGGTTTCTGCCTACCCACATAGAAAAAAGGCATGAGTTTATGTAAATATGGATGGTAAAAATAAAACACATAAATAAAATGTTATAAATATTTATTACAGACTACAATATTGGCACTTTCTGTCTTTTTATGTTGAACTATAATTTTAATTAAAACAGTTCTTGTTATACATAGCTTCTTTAATTTTATACAATTTTCTATAATTACGGATATCTTAATTAAATCTTTGTGCCTATTTCCAACTTATTGATTAACTTTCTATTTTTTTCTTTAAACATCGTAAAAAAATATATAATATAAGCGACCCGCCCCGGTTTTGTATAATGTACAGGTATAATGTATTGATGAAAACCGCATTCAAATCCGTTGCGTAGTTTAAAAGATCTAAGCGTACAGACGGCGGGAAGCGACTTTGTTTTATACTGTGTAGAGATTTATTTAGCTTGTGTTGTCCCACTGCAGGGCAATGGTCTTCCCTTCTCCTTTCAAATCTACCCTATCTTAGGCTAGTGCGTGACTGTGTATTGTAGAAAAATCTTTAGATTTTGTGTCTTAAATCTAAATATATAAAAGCGAAAGTTCACTCACTCATCACGAAATATCAAAAACCTCTTCACGTATAAGGCAGGGAGGTAGTTTATATAGTTAGTAGTCATCAGCTGAGAAAGGATTTCCTAAAATGTACCCCCAAAAGGGATGAAACGGTGGTCTAAAGATTGTATAAAAAAAAAACTTAAGAGAACCGTACGAGTACGCGAGCGAAGCCGCGGGCAAAAACTAATAAATACATTAAAATAAATAAACAAGTAAGAACCTACTAGGTACCTAGTGATGATAAATTACATAGCAGTACATAATTTACATAGATATTTGTATGTTTGTGTTATCTTAACATAAGCTCCATTTATACGAGAGATACGATAATCCTAAAGATTAAAATGAAATGATAAATTCTAATTTATTTATCAAACCACATCAATAGTCCGGCTTTTCATGACCATTTGCACTTAATGCACTAAGTATTCTTTTATTGACTTCTTAGTATTCTTTTATTTTTTTTTTTGTAATTTTAATATCCTTACGTAAAAACCAGCAATCGAAATGTCAATTTGCAATTGGAAATATATTTCTATGGATGATTTAGGTGCAGACACCATTTTTTTGAAAATGTTCTCTGATATGTTTTTAGACCGACATCGATCTAAAAACATATCCTACTTATGCATTAAAATCGGTTCATTAATTTAGAAAAATAAGGACTTTAAATTTTTATGAAATGCCGTACGACGTAGACGCTCTAAGCAAGAAGAAACTTAGAAGTCCTTTCCATCATTGTGATATTCTTTTGGTGTGAGAGTCTAGAACTCAAAAAAAAGTCATTTCCCAGCAATGACATTTGCTCAAAGCTTGGGCAAGGATGCCGAATCCCTTGTTCACAAACTAAACTAGACTATTTTTATTTATATTTAGACTATTTTTATTGTCCAATAAAACAAGAAAGGGGCATTAACTAGACCTGTGAATTTTAGTTAATTTAGAATTTCTATGCAATTTTAGTTAACATGTCAAAACGCATGGATTAAAAACACGGAAAAGTTCAAGTCAAAACTAATTTGACATCTTTAACTTAATTCTTAAATGTCACCGTCCTTTTCTTTCGCTGTGTGTTGGTAAGAGATGCCAATACTCTAATTTTAGTGTAGTTTGTGAACAAGGGTATCGGAACCAGTATGCGTGGTCTTTTTACACCGCGTAGGAATGTTACAGTACAAGAAAATATGTCTAAAAAAACGTAAAGAAAATTCTAATAGAATTAGCGACTAGACTACAAGTAGGTAATTTACCTAAAAACAATAAACACTACAGAAGATATTAAAACTAAACTTATCAACAAATTTACTTTGGTTTATCTACATTATAAAAAAAATTACGCTTAAATTAAGAAGTTGGGTAAGCAAGGCACAGTGTTGACAAAGAATAATAACTATTATAGAATTAGTAAGTAGGTAGTTTTTACTTTGGCCAGTGATTTAGTTCCAGATAGAAATACATAGATGTCGCTAGGCTTAAATTTTCTCCCAGCCTTTTTTTTCAGCCAATCGGGAGACCGATACTAGCAATGACATTTTTTTTTTAATATAAATTTTATTGCGTGACAATAACTTGACAAAAAATTAAAATAATTAAGTAAATAAATAATACATAAAACAAATGCTATAATGTAATGTATTTTTTTGCGAAAATCCGATGTTAGTAATAATTATATCGATGAATTTTTTTTTTTTTTAATATCATAATAGTCTAAAAATAGTTAGTACCTACTTACTGGCTTCTTAGTTTATTATTTTATTAATTAACATATTATACAATCGAAAGTTTCTTTAATCTCACAATATTTTTCCTAAATGGCAATGCGCCCGCGCACGTTTTAGCATTCCAATATTTTAAAATAAAAAAGACTTTGAGTTAGTAATAACTAAACCTATTTAATTACATAATAAAAAATAGCCAAACGGCTAAAGGAATATTAGTGAACAAAAATCTTAAAATAAAATTGTCTCCAGGGGCGGATTTAATATAGGCTGTTTGGGCTGCAGCTTAGGGCCCCGTGAATATGTATAAAGGGCCCCAATGAAGAAAAACAAAAGTTTTGCAAATACATGAGTGTATTTCCTCACTGGCAGCTCCATTACGCCCCCAATTTTAACTCGGGTAAAAATTCAACCTTGACTGTATTAAGAAACCTAGCTAACTTAAGGAGCTATTATTGTCCTAATTTGTTTTCTAAAGGTATTTGGTTTCGTATTATAGCAAACCATTTTTTGACATAATGAAGATTAGATTTAAATAATTAGGTAGGCCCCTCAGTAGCATTAGCCCCGGGGCCCACAAATTCTCGATCCGCCCCTGTTTGTCACTATCATGTCATGTAACAATAATATCCATTTTATGATCACCAAATACAACAAACCTTTCTTCTTACTGGTCCCAAAAATTACTGTATATACTTAAAATACTAAAAAGACCTCACACAACCTTTGAAAAGGGTTAATGATGGTCCGGACTTGGACAACAAATACATAAGTTGGATCTTAGGCTAAAATTCAGAATTTTGATAAAGCGTTGCCCCACTGACCTATAAGGTCTTCTGTATCGTGGGTGCTTTTACAAACATATAAATTCCCATTCAGCCAGACCTGAAACAACTGTCTAGCCATACAAATATTTGTTCCGCGCGGGAATTTAACCCGTGACACACAGCGCAGGAGCCAATCGCTAACCTATTGCTCCAATACTGTGTCGTCCAAGAAATTACACTAAGCGTAAACTTACGCCCCGATTTGTACATTTTGACTTTTAAAAAGACTAAGGGCTGATTTTTCAGAAGTCAGATAACTTTTACTCAAAGAATAAATATGACAGTTTAACATATTTTCTATACAATAGTTATCAATCCGCCATATTTAGCCCTCTGATAAGAGTTAACTGATGATTGAAAAATTAGCCTTTAAGAAAATTTGAACGCTAAACTCCGTCTCTGAATTTCAACCTAAGAACCATGGACCGAGATCCTTGGAAATTCCTTATTGCGACCAACAAAGGCCTATAGACAATAATAGTCTAAGATACCAAAGGAATGATTCTACTAACCTGAAGTAACGATCGCAATCCAATCTCAGTCGCAATCTGCCAAAAATGCCTCTATCATGGGGGGTTTGGTTGAGATACTAACTATCTTACTTATTAAAAGTTTTACTCTTTCTTTTCTAAAAAGACACAGTAGTCCACATTTAGTCCTTGAAAATGGACCTTTGTACGTGAGCCAAGAAATCAATCAAAAATGCCTCTAATTTACATTGACAGTGGTGCCGATTCCCTTGGTCACAAAGTAAACTAAAATTAGACTATCATCATCTATCATCTTTTTCTGTCCAATAAAACAAGAAAGAGACTAATGTAATTAAGAGCTGTCAAATTTAGTCAATCTGACACATCCATACAGTTATAGTTGACATGTTAAAACGTATGGATTAAAAATACGGAGAAATCCAAGGCAAAACTAATTTGACATCGCTAACTTAGTTCTTTGCCTTTCCTTTCGCTGCATGTTAGTGTGTCAATTCTCTAAATTTAGCCTAGTTTGTGAACAAGAGAATCGGCACCATTGATTGTCGCTGAGATGAGATTGCGACTAAATGAACTATTTTAATCAGTAGAATTGACTTCCAGGTCCTAAGACACTTCGAAGGCGTCAGTGAATCCATGATAAGGGTAAATGCCTCCAAGCACGTACTTGTAGTTCCCAAAGTGGTGGATCCTGTAGATGCCTTTAGGGGTCCCCACGGGGATCTCCCACTCGATTTCCGCGCGACTAGTGCCCATGACCTTGGAGTCACGAATCCAGGTAAATCTGAAATATAGGAGACGTAAGACGTAGTAAAAAACGAACGGGAGTTTCCTAATGGACACCATTATTCTTCTAAAGTGTCTCTAAACCTTTTGACAGCCACATTTTGAAAGCCTTATACGGTTAAAAAAAGTCAGATATTGCTCCAACAGGCTTGAGGTGTTATTAATAATTTTGCATTTTTAATAAATTTGAGCTATTGAAGCAGTTTTAGAATTGACTGATACCTATTTTTTAATAATATGTAATCTGTTGGGCTTGCCCTAGGCACCACTAGGTACGACACTGCTCGTCATCTAATTGTGGTATCATTTAAAAAGTAATTGACACAATAAAAACCATTATTTATATGTGTGTCATTGTTTTTGTGTGTCTGTGTGTGTTTTGTTATTTGTGGCTGTGTGTGTTTTTTTTAACCATTTTTTTTTTAATTTAGTTTTATTTTATTTATGTCAATGACTTTTTAAATGATAAATCAATTTGCAAATACTATTTCAAAAATTATTTGTGAGGGAAAGAGATGGTTACACGCATTAGTACAGCGGTCACCGCATCAGCGCTACGTTCAAGGGCGTGTCATTAGTTTCGGTCCGATTGTTTCTATATATCCATGTGGGACAAACAATCGGAGTCTATCGTCACAAGGGACAAAAATGCTGTGAATGTGATGCTTCGTATACCTACTTCCCAAACAAAAAAAACATATCCTATTCTAATAACTATTTAGTTCCATCTAACATTGAAGTTGTGGGATACAAGTGGTACATAACTCCGTGATACATACTTGGTCTCCCAGTCGGCGTCAGTGAACACAGTAACCCAGGCGTCGTCGTCCGCGGACTCGAGACGCTCCACCGTGGCGTACCAGCGCCCGTGGCGGATACTGTTGCGAGGGTGCCCCGACACCTGCGCAGCAGGACCATTTGAACAATACGCCGTATTACAAGACGCACAGACTACATAAAATAATGGCAAGGCGCTTTATTTTGGTAATTATTTGTGTTACTTATGGGCAAAGTTTGATAACGCGGCTTGAGTGGTGAGTTATTAGGCAGAAATCGTCATGTAAGGAAAAAGCGTTATGTCCCCCCTCCAGGTCAGCTTCCTTCTCTTACCTCTCTATCAATTATATACAGGTATCTGTATGCGTCCGAGTATCGAGATTAAAGCAGCAAGCATGGTGTGCGGCCAGCTGTATAACCTCCATTTGAAAAAACTCGTTTTATTTTAAATTTATTTTTGTTTTAATTTGGGACTTCATTACTGATTATTCTATTTTTTTCTATTTTTTTCTTTTATACTCGTTTCGCAAAATTTGCACCTGCCATGTCATCTCTTCACCACCTTTGGTTGACTGGTAGAGAATGTCTAAGGAGTTAAGTCCGTCTTTGTACTTTTTTGTTGCATAAAGTTTAAATAAATATACTTACAAATTGCGTCATAACGACATCTCCATAGCTGTACTGCTTGAAGGGCTGTTTGAGACAGTCTCCGAACTCGTGTCCCCAGGGAGCGGAGTCCCACAGCACAGGAGGCACCAGGGAAATCAGCTGACTGCTCAGGTCTGGAGGCTCTGGTCCTAACGGGATAGCTTTACTCTGGAAAAAATATTCATATTTCACTTGATACTTGCAGCAGCTGGAATAGGCATGAAGAACTGCATGGAAACCAGAAGGAGAGTATTTAGTTGTTCGTTTTTCAAAATATTTCCGTTCTTTAACAGTGCGATATTAATAAATATATCCACCTGTCAAAACACGATTCTTCCATTGATTTTGAAAGGCAATATCGAACTGTGACGTCACTTATTTGGCAACTCAATTGACCAACTGTTTGCCACAAAAAAATCTAATTTTACAGTAAATTTAAAAATTAATCGAGTTTTCAGGACTAAAATAAAGTGTTTCTTTAAAGAAGTTACGTTTTGGAATGATTGGTTACCCAATTAAAACGACTTACCGAAATCAGAGCATTGGTTAGTTCCACGTATTTGTTCAAATATATGTCTAGAGTATGTGGGCCGAAGATTGTTGAAGCTGCTTCGTATCTCTGCGCCTGTAAAGCAATAATAAGGAAAATGTATTTCTCATCATTATTGCCGATGCTTAAGAATGTGTAGTTGCTAATGTGACCAAATAAAAATTTAATACTAGCTTTTCCCCGCGACTTCGCGTACCCGTAAATGTCAGTTATCGCGGTCGCAGACAACGTCGCGAAATAAAAAGTAGCCTATGTCCTTTCTTGGGGTTCAAACTTACCGCGTATCTCATCAAAATCGGTTCAGTGGTTTAGTTGTGAAAGCGTAATAGACAGACAGGCAGAGTTACTTTCGCATTTATAATAATAAGTATGAATCCCTAAAGATCATCATCTGCCTAGCCTTTTCCCAACTATGTTGGGTCGGCATCCCGTCTAACCGGATGCAGCTGAATACCAGTACTTTACATGGAGCGACTACCTATCTGACCTCCATAAACCAGTTACTGGGTAATAGGATACCGCTTGGTAAGACTGGTTGTCAGACTTTCAGGCTTGTAACGAGCCGTTTTAACCACTATCAAAGATCCACGTATGACAGCCGGGACCAAAGGCTTAACGTGCTTTTCGAGGCACGGAAAGCAGGTCAGCTAATGTGGCCACTTAAACATTCAATATTCCTAAAGATATAGATAAAAAATAAACACTAGTCTACCTGATACTCTTCAGGAGTTGCAATATAATCCGAGTATATATTCGACAGTCCAGCGATCACCACTCTCTTGGCTGCGGGAGTGGTCTTCGCGATGACATTCTTGAGCCTCCGTCCAGACATGGTGGTGAATTCCCCTGGCACAGCTGCGAGGAACAGGCTTCCGATCCGTGCCACGGAACAAGACACAACTTTCGGCTGCCATTCGTAAGGGAACTTTGCCTGTAAAGAGGACTGCTATGTACAGGCATATAAAATTAGTAGGTACGCTTTTTAAATGTAGGAACTCTTCGAAGAGTCCACACTACAATATTAAGGCACTCCTTATATACAAAGTAATTGTTAATTTGCCAAAAACCTGAAAAGGGGTTATTGTACTCGTCATTATTAATAATTTTTACAGTGGGACCAACCCTGAAATCATGAAAAAAAAACAGCTGTTCCCTGCAAAAATGCATCAACACGATCATAATATATGGAACAGCTGCATTTTTCACAATCATTATAAACCGACTGTTTACAATATTCCGCAAGCACTCCAGTCCAGTGATTTAAACCAGTATTGAACTGGAATGAGAACTGTTTACTTTATTCCAGTCATTTAGAACTCGTTGGTATAAATACTACAGCGGCAATGATTCCAAGAAGTATGGCACTGTATGGACTGACTACATATTCCAGTAGCATTGAAATGTGCGAGCTAGAATGAAAAAGGTAGCCGTCAATCGAGTCACTAGACTGGATTGCTTACTGGAATGGGAACATTCCAATGCATTCCAGTGAAAGTTCACATTATGCCAGTAGCGTACCAGAGCTGGCTTAGAAGAAGAAGAAGTAGAGTAGAAGTAGAAGAGGCCTTTACCCTGCAAATAATAGGCTGGTATTATTATTTGACAAAGCCGCAAAAAACGTGCTACATTACGGGCTACATTAGCGCTTCCAGCTTAAGGTAACCTTCACCAAAAGTTCCACCTTCCACCTATCCAGCTAATCTTACCCGTCCGGTAGCCAGCAGGATCGGCTTCGGCGCCTGACACTTGATATCCTCCTTGGTGGGTTCAGCGATGAAGTCCCTGACGGCGTTCCACAGAGGGTTCGAGGTTGTGGTCCCTTGTTTAAAGTCGAAGGCTCCCGGACCGTCTGTGGTACCAGCCGCGAAGCTGTACCCCATGGCGGGTAGGCAGCCGTAGACCTTCGTGCTCTGGAAGGAGTGAAGCGAGGTTATTTATTTGATCGGACCTTTTGGACGGACGCACTAGGGCGGACATGTGGGCCCCTGGATTAACACTACTTGGGGGCCGACCTAATTAATCAAACTGATTATCATTTTGTCTAAAAACTGTTTGCTATAGTGATAGATACCGTAGCTATAGGAAACAAAAGAGATGGGAAAGAACACGTAGCTTTTTGCTACGGTGAGTATCTTTTTATAGCCGGCCCTGGTCCGCACACGTCATGTAAGATATACTTTTTTTTTCATGTTCATGTACTGAGTTAGGAGCCGACACGTTAAATTCAATATGAAGATTGAAGTACTAACCGTATTAAAGGTCTCCGTAACTGGATCGTAGGGCGGCACCGCTTGCTCGGGCATCTTGACGTACTGGTGTCTAATGCCCAGAGGACCTGTGATGTCCTCGCCAGGCTCGTTTAGAACAGTCTAGAAGTATAAAAAAATATTTGAAGATGTTGAGTTGGAACTATACTCTTATACAGAACGTCTTGGAAGTAATTGAAGTTTTTCTTTAAGCTTTTCATTATTTTTAAATTCAAAGTGGTAAGTGATTAGTATTAGTGATTTTCAACAATCTAAATATATAAAAGTGACTCACTCACTGGTCACTCCCTCATCACGAAATATCGAAAACCGCTTGACATATAAAGATGAAGTCTGACAGGGAAGTAGTTTATAAGTAATTAGTAGACGTCCATAAGATAGGATTTTTTTTAAATTCACGCCCTAAGGGGATGAAATGGGGGTCCAAACTTTGTTTGAAGAAATCAACTTTGACGCGGACGAAGTCGCGGGCAGAAGCGAGTTCAACTATTATAATAGTTGCGTACTACTTAGTAGATTTTAGTTTATATCATAATTTTTTTTACCATTAATATATCATCAACATACACCAATGAAAATTATTAAGCAGCTAATTTTTAGAAATGCTCAGAATTCGACTTCAAAATGTTTGTCCCTCCATTTTTGAGTATACAAAAAGACCAGCTCACCATAGCAGTACGGAACAGCTTAGTGGCGATAATCCTGGTGCTGTCAAACATGTCCTGTCCAGGTCCCGACGCAAAGCACTTCTCCTTGGGCAGCTCACAGAGTAGTTTCTCCTGGTCACAGACCTTGCCAGAGAACTCGCAACGAGGACCTTTCGTGTTCGGAGACACATCGCCCAGGTTCGTGGATGCGAACGCACAGACTATACTGCCCTGGAATAAGAATGGTGGATTGAATTAGAATTTGGTGATAACCTTTCTTGAGATCCACACATAACATCATGCCAGTAATCCCCTAAGGGTTAGGCAGAAGTGTACCTATTAGTACACCCACATTTTGCCAGTTATGTTTAAGTCCCATGTAATAGGGGCGAGGCTATTGCCCAACCTGGGAATCGATACGATGAGCTCATGCTCAGCAGTCGCGCTTTGAGACCATTAGACCAACGAGGCAGTGATATTGTTTTATAGTTTTTTTTTGACGACGTATGTAAATTTTATTATTTTTTTAACATTTTTTTTATTTACCTTGCCAGGCAGCGTATAGTTCCCATTAAGCGCCTTCTCCATCAAAATGGAGGCGTAACCCACGTTGTCAGATGAAATAAGTCTGTTAGTGTTATTCATGCTGGTCGGATGTACCGGGAACCAGTTGATAACACCAAGGATCTTGTTCTCTGGAGACACGAATCTGATCTGCGATAGAATCTTGTCTGTGTCGTATTTGTATCTGAAATAATATATAAGTAAATAATAAAAATTCCTATAAAAAACGTTCTAGTGAAAAAACCTTAAAACATAGACATATGCTGTCGCGAACTTTTAAAGGGGTACAATTCCGTAATACGTACCTAATTATTGCGTAACTTTAACCGTTTACGCAACGCACGCAACGGAAGCTCTCTAAATTAATGTTTTTTCCCATTTTTGCAACATATATCATTAATACTCGGCTTCTATTGGTCATAACGTGATGTTATATAGCCTACTAGCTTATTCCCGCGACATCGTCCGCGCAAAAATAAAATATAGCCTATGTTACTCGCACATAATGTAGCTTTGTAATGGTGAAAGAATTTTTATCAATTACAAACAAACAAACAAAAATACATTTTTTTTCCTCTTTAATATATTTATGTATAGTAAACTCTACTTTTAGCATTTTAGAAACTAAGAAACTAGTTTTTGTTATGTAAATGTCCCTATTAACTTACAACTCGAAATAAAATTAATGCAGCGATCTCTAAAATATTATAACTGTTAAGTTAATGATCGGCAGAAGACCTTAGGTAACCGTCATAACTCTCAAAATTGCGAAACTCAAGTGGCAATGGGGCACATAGCTAGTAAAGCAGTCGACGGTTGGGGTCGTAAGGCACCTGGGGGGAAGTGGAAACCCGCTGAGCCGACTCTAAATCTCTAATTGAATCTAATTCGATTTAATTATTTTTTCAAAAACCTCAAACAGCGAAATTATAACCCTTACTGGTAACATCGAGCCATTTGGGGTGGAAGCCCTCGAGTCATGGGCTCCGTGTGCCCATGGCCTTTTCAAGTTGTCTTAACGGTTGGCTGACACTTGCCGTGTGCCAGAGTCTAAGCATTGCCATCCAACGTGGCAATGCGGCCAGTCTTTTGGGCACATTTCCGGATGAATTTTTTTAACGACATTTTGATTTAGTATTTTTTGTTATTCTGATTGTTTTTTTTTATAATTATGTCTGGTATATTGTAAAAACATATTGCTTAAAGAAATCAGTGCATTTTTTTCTTGTAAATAACGTTCAAAATTGTAGTAAATGAGTAGACTTTAACTTTGACTTACCTGGCTCTCTCTTCCGGCGGGTTCTTCAAGTATGACGAAGGGGAACGGTTAATGTTTGCATCCAAAAGTTCTGCCTCTCCGTAAAGAACACGTGCCTCTGTCAATTTGTTGTGCGCTAACACTATACTCTGCAAAAGAAAAAAATTCATAAAACATTTTTTTAAAAGAAAAAAATATATATAGAAATCTTTTTATTCACGTGAAAGTGACGCACAATACAAAACAATATTTTAGCAGCCCGAAACAAGACAAGTTTTGAACTGAAGGACAAAGGGCGGCAGTGGTCCAAGAGCCTCCACTGATGAGTCTTGGGGGAACGAAAGTGCTTATATATCCTATGATCCTGGCAAGTCTATTAAATTCTGTCCCGGGGTTTTCTTGTTATAGTCATGTTCACATCAAAGAAAAATAAGGAAATAATGCTAATTTGACACAGACCATGTGTGCACAAAATAACAATAAAAACCGACCAAGTGCTAGTCGAACTCGCATACGAAGGGTTTCGTATCGCTTTACACAATATTTAACACTACATAGGTACAAATAAAACGAGTTTCTTGCATGATCCCTCCCTCTCATTGGCAACATTGAGCGTTTTTTGATTTTTGATGTTTCTTACCCGGTTCAGCCCCGGCTGACTTACCAGTATGACAGAACCATAGAAAATCAAGTGTGTATTGGACTTGAGTATTTAAGCTTTTTTCTTGAACCATACCAAAAGTTTCATTTCGCATCCATCACCATTCCAACTCCGCACTTACCTTGTAAATTCCAACAATATAAGCAGTATACGTCTCCCTGACGAAGCCGAGGATTGGAAGGTCAAAGAGGAAGTCCATGAGGAACCCTCCGGGCGTGGAGTGCGTGTGAGTGCCGCTGATGATGACGTTGTCTTCCCCGTACAGCCCGCCATAACGTTTCTGAAGACGCTTGATGACCTGAGTAGTGTGGTTTGGGTTATACTTGGTGCGTAAAAATCTTGATGAAGTAATATACGGTTATTTTTTATTAATGTAAAGAGAAAAGTTTTTTATATTTGCTTGTAATGAATAAATGCAAAACATGCTTAACAGTCTTTAAAAATTCTTTCTTATATGGAAAGCTACATTATCAGCTGGTAACATAGGTCATATTTTATGCTAAAAAAGTTAAGGCATCTGTAATAAAATTATCATCTAATAAAAATGTGAAAGTGACTTTATTTGTTACGCTTTCACGACTAAACCACTAAACCGATTTTGATGGGTACGAGCTAAGTCTGAACCGCTAAAAAGGACATAAAATATGCTACTTTTTGATACCGCGCCTTCGTCTACTTTCGCGATAACAGACATTTCGCAGACGAAGTCACAGGTAACAACTAGTGTTCTATAAAAATATCTTTCACTCTACCAACTTCGTACTGCAGAGATTCCAGAGGGGTAGTGGTATTTTGTATCAATAGGAAAATAAAACTAGAAAAAGGATTTTCAAAGTAATTTGGCTATGGGGGTCTAATATATCAGTTCATTTAAAAAAGGGTTTTATGCCCAAAATAGTTTGGGGATCCCTGCTACTAATAGAAATGTCCACAATATCAGCCACTCACCTCTTTCCTCAGACCATGGCCCATCATGGCAGCGTCAACAGAGACGAACACCAGCCTCTGAGTGTTGTCTCCGCTGCCATCTTCCAGCACGAATGCCCTGGAGAACTGTCTCAAATGTATACCATGACCTGTTTGTTCTAGTTGCGCATATCCCATCTGAAAGAATAAAACAGAAGTTTTTTTATAAAAGCGAAAAACCAGTCACTCGCTTATCACGAAATATCGAAAACCGCTTGACGTATACAGGGTTATTTTTAAAACATTAGAAACCTGAAATGGGATTATTGTACTCATTATTATGAACAACTTTTTCTATGGGACCAACCCTGCAATCATGAAAAAAAAACAGCTGTTCCCTACAAAAATGCTATACAACACAATGAGTATAATTACCCCTTTTCAGGTTTCTGGTGTTTTAAAATAACCCTGTATGTATATGTAGATGAAATTTGTCTGGGAGGTAGTTTATAGTTAGTGCACGTCCGCTCAGAAAGGGTTTACAAAAATTCGCCCCATAAGGGGTTGAAACGGGTCTCCAAAGTATATATACAGAGAAATCAACTTTGACGCGGACGAAGTCGCGGGCAGAAGCTAGTTATTACGTATTACTAGTATGTACCTACTAACATCAATTGTCATAACAGTTAATCAAATGTTATGACAATAATTAACAAAATTATTAAACTAATTAGTATTATGGAGCTGCAGTTTAAACAAGATATATAGGAGATCTAAACTACTAGCTGTATTGTTATGAAACCGTGATCAATGTTATTAAGATCACCGTAATAACTAAACGTACCTAGATGTAACGCAACAAGATACTTTCATTCAAAACATGAGTGAGATGATATTTAAAATTGTTCCTTAGAATGATGAAAAATATTGAAATCCCGGCAATCACCTCCAAAGGCGGTGAAAAGGGGGAGGTAGTTTGTATGCAAGTACGATATAAACAAGTTCCACGCGGACGTAGTCGCGGTCAAAAGCTAGTCGTATACAAAAATCGATTTCTTCTTATAAAAGTTTTTAAAAATCAATAAAAATTATACGTATTTATGTATGTAGGTTTGCTACCTTAATTGCACTTGTCTTTAATGAGAAAAAGAAATAGATGTTCAGGCATATCTAATTGATTTAAAAATACTAGCTTTCTCCTGCGACTTCGTCCGCGTAAATATCGGTTTTCATCAAAATCGGTTCAGTGGTTTAGTCGTGAAAGCATAACAGACAGACAGACTTTACTTTCGCATTTAAAATATTAGTATGGTATATTTTTGTCACTGTTTCCAATAGATAAAATCAGTCAGACTATTTCTTAATTTATATGATTTTTAATAATTGTAAGGAAGCAAAATCGTTATGGATAAATGAAAACGTAAACAACTATGAGCTATTGAGACGGATTTGACAAGTCACAAGACAACAGGGTCGGATTAATGTCAAGGCCCCTAGGCAATGTACGTCTCGGGCCCATTTACCCTTTTTTATCTTCAAAAATAATATTTTTCTGCTACAATGCAATGTTAGGTACTTGTAATTAGGTACCTACGCTGTTTTTTTACTACTTTATGAATGTATGCCTTCACCCTAATCGAAAAATAAAACGAAACGAATGACAAGAAATATAATAGGTACTTACGATGATATGTTAACTACTTGTTTTTTTTTCAAGGGTTTAATTACATCTCTTTAAATTTAATATTCACTCGAAGAAACATTTTCAGTTATTTTTTTTGGGCCCTACCCGATATGGGCCCCTAGGCAATTGCCTACACTAATGGATTATCCGGCCCTGCACGACTTAGAGTGGTTACAAGACCATATTTGCAGAACAAAGGTGTCGACAGATGTTGGATTTTATGACTAAGCTAACACTATGCTATACGTATGCGCACCTACTTAACAGTACAAAGTTTATGTAAAGATAATGCCAACAACCATTAACACCTCGGTAAAGGCCTCTTCTCATGCAGTGAAGTGTACCTATGAGTATTGATCACCATGCCAGCTCAAGGCGGATTGGAAATTTCAGAGTGACATTAATTAAAAGTCTAGATCTCTTCAAGATATCCGTCATCGATGTCTGTGATATCCAAGATATACTTAGAAAGTAGGTTCATATGGACTGTAAAAGTTCCAAAATGGTACTTACTTGTTCATTTTCATTAACCACAGGGCCATCACAAAATCTGAAATATCTAGTTCCAGACTAGTTCGAATGTCATACAAAGCAAGCCAGACACCCGACCACTAAATTGCCAAGGTCACATATTGAAGTAACGGTCGAATTGTACAGTTACGTACAATGGGAAGTTGGGTACAATTTCCGCAATGTAAGCTTTATTACCTACTGACGGTTTATTGTGGACAGACGATATGCGACAGATGACCTTCACAGAAGACTTATTGCGTTTTCTTTTGCTGTAGAAGGGAAATCGTGACTCTAACTTGTATCATGGAATTAGTACATGATTTTAGATCCTCCTGTCATGATGGCCCTGTGGTTGGGGCTCTCGCCTCTTATGCATTAGGTTATGATGCTGCTCAAGTATCTATTCGACTTTTTCCATTCAGTACTTTCAAGGCGCGGAACCAGCCCTCAAAAAAAGATGTGGTCACGGTTATTTGAAATCAGCCATATGCGAATTTAAACACACATTTCACAATTTCAAATTTCAATCACATTATCGCATCTACAGTCTAAACTACTGAACCGATTTAAATGAAACGTTTGCAGCGTGAAAGCATATCAGATGAAATAAAAAGCTGGTATAGGTAGGTTTCAAACTGAATCATTTTATTTAGGTGTTTACTTGAAATAATAAATTCAAAATTAAGTTTTTTTTCGCGAATTTTGATTGTGGGCTTGCCTATAGTGCCCACAAAGGTGGATCTGTGCTTGGAAATTCCTTATTTATCTTAGTCTCTGCCCCAACGACGACCACTGCTGGACATAGGCCTCCCATAATGATCGCTACAACGACCAGTTCTGCGCTGCCAGCATCTAGGGGTTCCTGTAATATTAGCGGGATGGGCAATGCTCGTACCTTCTGTTTGAGAAGAGACCTTTGCTCTGCAGTGGGATAACAACAAACAATTAAAATAAAATAAAGTAAAAACTTAAAGGGACCCAAAAAAGAAAGGTTTTATCGGCGTTTTACGCTCGATCGTGTCGTACTTGCTAAAAATTTTATGAACACAATTGTAATAATGGATCTATCTATTATAATTCATCTAGTCATGGCCAAGTATAAACTCCCGGAGGATATGAATAATGCATAATTAATAAACGAACATAATGTGCAAGGAACACACATACATAATGCAAAGACATTGAAGATATTATTTATACAAAGACGAGCATCAAAGAAAGATGAGGTCACTGGGAAGAATTTCCTTGAATTTCATTGAAAATGTAGTAATGGCCTTGCAGTTAAGACGCCTCAAATGCGAGTTCGATCCGGGCAACTAGGTACTAATGAAACTTATTCGAAGTAAATTTTCAAAGTTTATCTTAGACATCACTGACATTGGTGACGGAAAACATCGTGTGGAAACCCCTTTTAATTAATACATTAATACACATACAAGTCAAAGTCAAATCATTTATTTCAATTATGCCATTAAAAAGCACTTCAGCACCACAGAACGTCATATACAAGAAAAAAAGAATCTAGTTGCCCCTTCCAAAAGGTAGTTTTGTATGGAGAGGAATGGACAAGAAACTCCATATAAGTCTAAAATCGCCTTTTCCAATCCTCCTTGATAAATGCTCATGCCTTCTCGGTATGAAAATAGATTTTTGGCTTGCAGCGGGACATTAAAAGGCTGGTATTATTTACTAGGTAATTGAAAAGACTATATTATTATAACTCTTAAACGCTTTTAACTTAACTACTTTAATATTTAACTATAACGAGTACTCAAAGTAATAGTGTACACTCATACTAGCACGTCACCGGGCAGGTTCTCCATGAGCAATGATAATAAAAATAATAATTGTAACATTTAAACACGCAACGGTAACAATGACCGCATTATGTGACGGGTGAGGCGGGTCACAGTACGTTACCGACCAATCACCACGCTTGCCTTGACCTCAGAATTCTCGAACAATTCAAACTTTAAAGGTACCTACAGTGCGTGAAATCCGTTGAAATTTGAACAAAAATCGTTCCAGAAATTTCTCCGGACCGTTGCATCTTTTGTTGATACAGTCTGTTGGGTTGGCTGTTTTTTTTGCATTCTTAGGCGCTTTGCACACGGAGCAACTTAAGTTGACGCAACTGGCAACTTTTTAAAAGTTTCCTGTAAAAGTTGCTAGTTGCCATAAAGTTGCCGGTTGCCGCAACTTTTTGGCAATTTGTAAGCAACTTTTTTAGCAGAGTTGCAGTGTTGCAAACTTTGCGGTATTACCACTAGATCTGGTAGATTGGGACCACCTTCTGGTGGTCAGAATTTGTATCTGGTGGCTTGTGGATTTTTTAGTGGGCAAGTTTTAAGTTGATGGTTTTAAAAAACAAAATTGAAATAAATTTACAATACTAACACTTTCAGTGTACTTATCCGTTAGAGTACTATGGTATGTAAAAAAAGAAAAAGTAATCGTACTGATAACGGTACAAGTTATTCAGGTCGACAAAAAAGAGGGTAAGAAACATCATTCTTTTAAAAACAATCCTATTTAGTGAGCCCGAGTGGCTGTGGAGCAGGACAAGCATTTAGCCAAGCATTTTTGTCCGTGATATAATCATCTAACTTATAATAATGCTTGATTAGATAGTGTGCGTTTTATGCATGGTTTAAATTTTCTCTCATTTAGTGGGGGAATATCAAGAAGTATTTTATTATAGAATTTTACACATTACCCCAAAAAGAAGTGTTTACTTAGTGGGAAAAACCACTAAGTTAATGGCAACACTATGCCGGGCACACGGCGAGGGAGGGAGGGTGTGAAATCGAATATTTGACAGTTGCTAGTTGCGGCAACTAGCAACTAAATAAGTTGCTAGTTGCCGCAACTGGAAACTGTTGACGATTGCCGCAACTCGCAACTTGAGTTGCTCTGTGTGCGCAGTCCAATTGAATTACATGTAAACAGCGAGTTGCCAGAAAGTTGCCAGTTGCCAGTTGCTGCAAAAGTTGCTCCGTGTGCAAAGCGCCTTATTTTGAATGAAGTATTCCGTACGTTTAATTTTGGTTCCATTGACGCACCGCACGTCAATGAAACCCTTTATGATTTTGAATTGCATTGTAGCGTTGTGGGACAGATATTAAAAGCTGCGTTTGGGATAAATCACTTTATTTAATCATGAGTTCATGACCCGATGTCATTGTTTGTATGATGTTTGAAAATGTTAAATGGTAGCAATTATTACATAGGATTAAATGGAAATTACCATTGAATCAGATACTTTTTCATTTTTACATACAAAAATAACCAGCTGTTCCAGAATGTTCCAATATCTCAACTAGATCTAAGGATCAGCTGACTTTTTATTGCGATTTCAGGGTTGGTCCCATAGTAAAAGTTGTTCATTATGTTGAGTTGAGTGACCCCATTCAGTGTTTTTAGTTACTTTAATTACACCTTGTATAAAGAAATAAAAAGTAAAAAGTATTCAAGCATTTCAAGCGCAGAACTTTTTACCCGACTGAAAGGAGGGCAATGTCTTTGATGTGTGTGAATGTGTCCGTTCCTATATTTGCTTGTAACTACTCAACGGCTTAACCGATTTTGATAAATTAAACGTCATATATTCACAAAATGCTTAAAAAAGAAATAGCGTTTAAGCTTAAAATAAAAAAGGTATTTTGAAAACATATTAATGTTTTCAAAATACCGTAAAAAATTAACCAACTTAAATAAAAAACTAAAAAGAAAAAAAATCAAGTAGGTCCCCACATAAATACTCTAGACTTTATGTTCTGTAGTCTATAACTTTCACAAACGAGACACATTTTTATGAATTCAGTCAACATTTTTATTATTAGGTGACCTAACTGCTAAAATCTATATGATAACATAACATAACATCACGCCTGTAATCCCCGAAGGGGTAGGCAGAGGCGTAGCCATTAGTACATCCACATTTCGCCAGTTATGTTTAAGTCCCATGTAATCTATATGATAATTTATAAATAATAGGACTCAACTTTTTCAATTTATTCAATTCGTCACCAATACATTTAATTCAGTTTCCATCCACCCACACTATAAATCCGACAACCTTCAGTTATATACCTATGTATAATAGCCATAGGCCATCCAACCTCAACAATAATAATAAAATACCTATATGTCTAATCATCACACTTACTTCCTCTCGGGTACACTACACGAGGCGGCATGAGTCACGCTTGACCTTGAGTTGGATCGAGATCAGTGCCCCAGATAGTTGGACCACGTCGGCGAATTTTACTTGTTTATCTTTATTTGCAGGATGTTTTTGTTTACGCAATGAAAAGTACAGTTATGATTGATAAAATAATAATGCCAGCTCTTATTGACTCTCTGTAGAGCAGAGGCTTCTTCTTATATAGCGAAGGCACGAGTATTGATCACCACGATTGCTCAAGACGTATTGGTGATTTTTTTTTCGGTAAAATTTAAGGCCTCCAGCTTAAAAACTTACAAACTAAGCGATTACACGCTAAGGGCACCCCCTGTAAGGTACGACTAGGCTAGGACGTCGCTGGGGGAGGGCAGCAAAGGGACAGGTTAGATCGGATTATAATTTATAGGTGATTTTAAATTTATATCTTCTAAATATATAAAAGGGAAAGGCCACTTACTCGTCACGAAATATCGAAAAACGCTTGACGAAAAAAAAAAGAAATTTGACAGGGAGTTAGTTTATATTTAGTAAACGTCCATAAAGAAAGGATTTTCGAAATTCATCCTTTAAGGAGATGAAACTGTGGTCCAAAGTTTGTATGGAGAAATTAACTTTGACGCAGGTGAAGTCGCTGGCGGAAGCTAGTCAAAAATTAAAGCTTTTTTCCAGCAATATTTTTTTCTCAATATTTCTTAGTACATAACATTAGCTGGCCCTTTCCATTTGTTTGCTTCCACTTCTAAATAGGACCTGTCCATATAAGTTGGAGACCACGTGTGCTACACTGCATTGCACGCTTCCGACCTTCGTTCTACATGGCGCAACACTCGCTATGTTAGATTAACGAGCGAGCACTATGCACTAGTTATGCCTACCTAGCGCTAGGTTATAAACTTGTTGTTTTTATATTTATGACGCTTTATATTATCATAACTGGCACACTGGGCTCATTAATAGGCGTTGACGCGACGCAGTATCTTATTATGAAAAAATGTTTCGTTCAAAATCTTGGTCATTAATGAACCTATTTTAATTACGCATGATTCACAAGACTAAAGAATGAGTGATTGATTGATAACATAATCTAACTAAATATATGTATACAGACTGTTAGTGTAAACACCGTTGTCACTAAAACCATAGCTGCTCTGTACTTGATTTATTATAAAAAAAATATTATCTGAATTTAAAAATAAATAAACAAAGCCTTCTTTCAAAAATTAAAGAAAAAATCTGTCCAACACCGTCCGTAAATTCATGGATACTATGCGCCCGAGTTACGTAATCACCGCAAAGGGCGTTGACCTGCTGCACTAGCCGTCCGTTATACTTAACTACCTACATAAGTTTTAACTAATTACATCATTGTAATATAGGGTGAAATAATTTTGAGGAAAAATGGAGATTTGAGTTTATAAAAAAAAGATTTTTTTTTTCATTGAATTTACGTTCTATTAGTGAAACCAACCCACTGGTTTCAAGGATAACGGTGTTTACACTAACACTCTGTATAAAAGTGAAGATAAAAGTGAAAGGTCACTCACTCACTCAATCACTCACTCGTCACGAAATATCGAAAACCACTTGAAATTTGTCAGGGAGGTAGTTTCTAGTTATAGTAGACAACCGCCTTTTTTTCCGCTGAGAACGGATTTTCCAAAATTTATCGTCATCACCAACATTTTAAAATTAAGTTTTTTAGTCAGAAGACTAACTAACCAAAAAATAAATAGATTAACACATTCATTAGTAAAATATTTACAAGTCAAAATGTTAATCATATTCATAACATCACGCCTGTAATCCCCGGAGGGTTAGGCAGAGGTGTACCCATTAGTACACCTACATTTCGCCAGTTATGTTTTTAGTCCCATGTAATAGGGCGAGCCTATTGCCATCAACCGGACACAAATCCAAAATGAAAAATGTTAAAGTTAATTCAAACCGTAGACTACTTCTAATTATTGCTTAAATCAAGTGAAATATAATTGAAACCTCATTCATTAAATAAAAAAATATATTTATTAATTACACTTTTCATTTATTAATTCGTAATAGTTTAATGACTATAAGCTCCTTAATGTAATAAAAACCTCTGAGTCAGCCTGATCTAGTCATAGCCGAGCCGCGCCTTACTGACCAGAATGTGACTAAGAAGACCACTCTCAATCAAGCGCGCCTGCGTAGTCTAGAAAGTTCTATAAAAGTCTAGTCTAAACTTCGACTTTAAAGACGTAAATTCGTTCTGAAATCTCACTTCTGCATTAGAGAGGTGAAAGATGAATACCTTGACATACATTATACCTTCTAAAAACACATAGATTTCTTACTGAAATACCACACGGAATTGGATAATAAGCCATTGTTTAAGTAACTGCTTTATTACGATGTATCGAATTCGATATAAAGGTACTCCCTCACCGGAGTATTTGTCTGTAATATAACTGTTCTGATTTGATTGCGAAGATCCGAAAATTACAGTACGCAACATGTAGTGATACAATTTGTTACATTAATAAGACGTTCCCTCACGTGGAACCTCTAATGTAACACCTGACTCAAAGTCAAAACATTTATTTCAATTTGACCATTTAATTTACAGGCACTTTTGAATTGAAATTGAAATGAAATTTGAATCCTACTTCTTTCTAATCATAGAATTAATATTATAAATGTGAAAGTTTGTAAAGATATTTGGATATACGCGTAAACCGTTGCAGAGATTTGGACCAAAATTGGCACATAAATTTCCTGGACTTTTTATCCGCTTAAAGTTTAACTTACTTTACGAAAAATTACTTTTGATGCCGACGAAACCGCGGGCAGAAGCTAGCTACTAATAAAAACAACAATCAATGTCAAAAAATGTAGGTAAATTAGAGGCATTTTTGACAGATTGAGACTGAGATTAGATTGCTGTCGATCCTAAAAGTTAGTAGAATTGTCCGCAAGATTCAAGCTCATGCCGGGGTTGCGGGACGTCTTAACAGGATACCGCGGCCCCGGAACGTAAAGGGCAACAGAAGGAACAGGGTGGTTTTTTAGTCAGTAAAAGTCTGACAGTCCCTTCCGCCCCACCCAGGGCGGAAGGAGTAATTTGATGATTCTTACCACCTTAAAAAAAAAAAAAAAGATTCAAGCTCGTTGAGGAATATTTGTTTGTTACATTACAGCTAGGTGACTGGTCCCGGTGAGCGAGCACCTTAACGATACCGATTGCACTTCAAGGCTATCTTCGCCAATAAGTCTTCATACTAATGCTTAATTGCAATAGCACACAATTTCATATACCTATTTGTAACAACTGGTGTATCTACTTTCATCACTTCAAATGTGTTTATCATGACGTTGACAGACATAGAAGTACTGCTAAAGCTTTAAGTCCTCGCCTGCGTGGCACAGGGCCGCGGGGACGAGAAAGAAGACCGGGTGCGGGCGGTGGGCGCTCGTAGCGTGATACACAAGTGGCGAAATTTGCACTGGACTGTTCTTAAGATATGTGACGTCACATTGGTTAACGGTGAACCACAACAGGCGAAGATTCAATAGTCTTATTTAAAAATTATAACGGATAGGCTAGATTCAGCCATGTTCTGTCGCTTTATCGATTTGCATGTGAAAGGTTCGCGTCGATGACTCGATGTTTATTATTATTAGGTAGCTGACCCGGCCACGCGTTGCTGTGGCTCAAGACAATAAAAGAATATTAAGGTCAATAGTCGAGATAAAAACTATAGGTAGGTACTATCTTTTAAGTCTGGCCAAATAACACACAGTAAGCCAAATTATATTAAAATTGTTTAATTATTTCAAGAGTTCATTTCGAAGAAACATCGTGTGCAATCATAGTTTTTTTTATTAATCTCCACCTTGTCATTTAATCCCGAATATTCCTGAATAACTTTCGTGTGATTTGTGAATTTCATGTTCTTCGCTAGCCTTAATTCCTGATCTTTATCTTTTTTCAGCAAACACGTAAGTATAAAGCTTCCTCTTGAGAAAAAGAGAAGAGAGGTGGTCGCTTGGAGGAGGCATAACGCTTTTCCCTAACGTGACAATTTCTGCCAGTTAACTACTACCGCAAGCCGCGAACTAAGTACGTTTCAAAAATGTCCCTTCACCTAACAATAAAAATAGGTGACCCTAATAATACGCCAACGCGACCTTACCTTTTAAGGAGCCCGAACTGTTCACAGGAAGAAATGACGTCACAGTGAATGGTGGAACTGTGCCCTTAAGGTCAAATAAACGGAAGCTACTCACAAATGCGATCTCAGCAGGCGGACCGGTGACGTCAGCGATGCCGACGCCGACGCGCAGCGCGTGCGCAGACGCCGCGCACGCGACCACCATCAGCCACGCAGCGAACATGCTGAGCTGAAAGTAAATTATATTGGGCACATGAAAGCGTTACCTATACGACTGAAGGACACGGCAGGTTATTAAAAAATGGTTAGAATTTTAAAAGGTTCGTTAATGCTGATAATATTGTGGTAGCCCAGTGGTTAAGGCGCCCGCTTATCATGGAATTATAAAAGGCTGCGAGTTTGATAACGTATCCTATAAATAAATAGTACCTAAAAACCGACTCCAAAAAACCCTAAAAGCACTAAAAAGTTAAAAATAATACTATAAGTAACCTACCTACCTACCTATATTAATAAACCTAACCTTAACTAACCTACGATTAAACTATACTAAAATTTAACAATTTTTTGGAGTCGGTGCCAAGGTATGTAATGTTTAATCGTAGGTTAGGTTAGGTATATTAATATACGTCCGTCGCCCCCATTCATCCGGACCCGAGGTGGCGGCGCGTAGTGTTCCACGCGCGCCCCTCTTTGACGTCACGGGGGGAGTTAAACACCTCACTCCCCCCCCCTGACTTGAGGAGGCCCGCGGATGCGGGCCGGCACCAGTTGGGGATCGCGGAAGGCGCGTACGTTCCCGTGATCCCCGGCGTAGGTAAGTGTGAGAGGGGAACACTGGGGTGGTTTTTAGTCAGTAAGAGTCTGACAGACCCCTCCGCCCTCCCCAGGGCGGTGGACATCCATGAGGATTTTCCACCCCGGCAACAAAAAAAAAAAAAAAGTATATTAATATAGGTAGGTTATAGTATTATTTTTAACTTTTTAGTGTAGTAGTAGTAGTTTACGCTTGCACGACTAAATCACTGAACCAATTTTTATGAAATTTGGTACGAGGAAAATTTGAACCCCAAGGAAGTATTTAAAGGCTACTTTTAATTCTGCGATAACCGACATCTACGCGGACGAAGTCCCAAGTAAAAACTGATCTTACTTATAATTATGCAGCTATCTTTATGATTGTTTTCTTACTAGACGATAAACCAGTGGCATTATAGGAAAAGCTTTGAATGAAAACAGAAGGAGATGTATACACAACCTTTGAAGTCAAGCTGTCTAACGATCAATCACAAACAATTGACGATTTATTACATTCATTTACATAATCGAACGTCAATGAATTGTCTTCATTAACGTTATGTAATTATTTACCTATTACTTTTTTATATTTTACTAGCACTCGCGACTTCGTACGCAAAATTTTTCCCACGGATCCCTAACTTTTTTAAAAGTATTATAGCCTGTCACCAGGCGATAGTATAGCCTTACAACAGTGAAAGAATTTTTAATCGGTTCAGTACCAAATTTTTGAGTTTTTAGAAACATAAACACACACACACATTATCTCTCACTCACTCTCTCTCTCTCTCTCTCTCTCTCTCACACACACACACACACACACACACACACACACACACACACACACACACACACATACACACACACACACACACACACACACACACACACACACACACACACAAAAATGCAAATCTTTCCTCTTTATTATTAGTTGTAGATTGACACGGGAGGAAAAAAGACACATCGCATACCTACCTATTATGTTATTAGTTAATGTTATTGCTGTTTGTGGTAACGTCCAGTATAACGCAAGCCATTAATTAATACTTAGAGGTGCATGAAACAGTATGGCGGCTGTGGGGGTATTTAAATTATAATTGAAAAATTGTTTTCGTAATAAAACGCACAAAGAAAATTGGAAGTTTGACCTTGACCTCCGCAACAAACAAAAATATCACAATGATGGGAAGGACATGCCACTCTGGGCTGTTGGCTTTGTGAAGTGTATTTTTAAACCCTTTTTACTGGCTGATTGTGATTAAAATCACTCGGTGAAAATATATAAAAATCGATCTTAAGACGACTTCATCTTGGTATGAAATCCTTTAACCAGCTACACAGTAATTACTCCTATAATTAAATCAAATACATTAGGTAGGTAATGTAAAAGAATCATCACATTGGTACAAACCATGACTAAAGTCTTTGAAATTTTCAATTAACTACCCGATAAAAACGGCAAAAGAAACTGATTAAAAAATACAAACTTTTCTTTGCAGATGCTCAGATGAGAATAAAATTACGGATTCTAATATTGATATGCAATAAAACCTATATTTACCATCTCTTCAAAATCTAACCGCAAAATTAAGTTTGTAATACTAATGACGCACAGAACCTTTATGTCAGTGATTCTCAAAGTGCACGTATGGCCATGGTATTTGACACAGGTAAAAATAATTGTGACCATGCCTGATATTTCCGCCAAAAATAATGTGAAATATTGTCGCTTATTAGTAATTTTTTATACAGACCGATAGATTACTTTGGCATTTATAATAGTTAGTAGTAAGGATTAGCGCGTTTAAACAAACAAACAAAAAATCTCTTCCGCTTTATTATAAGTACCTACCTATTAGTTAAGTAATTATATTACTCCGACAAAACTTCGGTCAAGGCAGTCAATCCCAATGGAGCATAGCCAAGTACGCAGGAAATACTATAGCACACAGGTGTGTGAACATACACAGGTGCACCCCGGACCCCACGCTCACCAGTTGCGCTTGCGACCACACGAAAAACGGGGCAACGAACATTAATTATAAGCCATTCAAATACAGGCATTTATAGAACATTTAGTTCAAATCTGTAGGTTTATGCGGAAATAATTTAAAGCTTGTACTCCTAATTTCATTAAAAGTACAATACGCGCCACGAAAGATTGATACACCACACAAACTTTATTATTTCGTTATAAATATTATAATATTGTTAAGAATTTTAATCTAAATGTCATCGAAAAATCCCTGAATAGATACACAAATTATGGCTAACTATTTCGTATCTGTCCAAGGAAGCTCCCCATTACTGACGCTTGTCAAGTCTCAACTTTTGTGGCGCGTATTGTACCTCTACCTACCTACATTGAGTAAGCTGAAGCTATCACGGAAACAGTTGATAGTTTTGTCCGTGGTTTTGTACTACATCAACATCATAGCAAGTGACGTGGACCTATTCTGTTGTTCTTCAAAAGAGTTCACAAAGAATGCATTGTTTGTAATTTGTAATATGTTACAAAATTTAATTAAATGAGTTCGTAATAAGTAAGGATAAGAGTTTAGAAATTTATACTATCGCAATACGTTTCTCTGTAATAATAGATGTAAGTTGATAAATAAATAATAATAAACAAATAAAAGAAAACGTTGGATGTCACTGACCGAATCAATCAGAATTCGACGCACGCGCACGCTTAATATAGATAAAGTAAGTTTTTACTGAATAAATGTCACACATTTTATGTGCTATTATGTCAAAGGTTGAGTATTGTAGGACTAAATTAATCAGAATTCCACTCACGCGCATGGTCGCTCAGATCAATGTCATTGACAATTGGATCTTCCGTGAAACGTGATTTGTGTCATTTAGTGGTTTAGGATGACGATCTGCGCAATCGTCTTCTGTTTAGTTTTTTTTTTACCTCATTGGATTATAATAATCATAACACGCCTGTAATCCCCGAAGTGTTAGGCAGTGGTGTACCCATTTATGCATCATTTCGCCAATCCCATGTAATAGGGGGCGAGCCTATTGCCACCAACCGGACACAAATCCAAACTCCGAGGCTGCTCCCTGATGGAAAAACCCAATAACACTTTGCCCGACCTGGGAATCCAACCCAGGACCTCATGCTCAGCAGTCGTGCTTTGCGACCATTAGACTAGCGAGGCAGTCATATAATAATCGATTATAATAAATTATGATATAATTATTCTAAGTTGGATTCTTCGATACATCTTTAGCAATCTCTGACATAATGAAATAGGCAGACAAAGACACTAATCCTTAGAATAAATACATATTGAGAAATAACTTCTGAGACTGTACGAGGTGGAAAGGACACCGTAAAGTAAACTTTTAGTGCACGATGCCTAGACACCCAGCGTTAACATTTTACAATAGATAATTAAAAAATAAAAACCTTACATTTCGTCTATAAAGGTATCTACCTGTTGCACTTTTATATAGATTTTTTCTGACTGCTTCATTGGTCTAGTGGTCGCAAAGAGGGACTGCTGAACATGAGGTTTTGGGTTCTCAGGTCGGGCAAAGTGTTATAGGAATTTTTCCATCAGGAATTTCTCAGTAGCTGCCTCGGAGTCTGGATTTGTGCCCGGTTAGTGGCAATAGACTCGCCCCCTATCACATGGGACTTAAACATAACTGGCGAAATGTGGGTGTACTAATGGGTACACCTCTGCGGGGATTACAAGCGTGATGTTATGTTATCTGATTTTTTCAAACCAATCCAGCAAATAAACAAAGAATCAGCTGTACCAAAAATACCGTTCTACCAGAATATAACTTTTTACAAAACTCAAACGCACTACACTAATTATGTTTTCGGCACTACACAGACTTACGAGGACACTGTTCACGTTATCGGAAATCCCGTTTTCCCTGTGATCGACAATGGAGGTCAGACGGCCGTTGCTCCTTCGGATTGGACCCACTTGAACTACTTCAAAGTTATTTTTGATCCATAGATCAGCTGATCTTTTTAGTAAAATCTCCCTCAGTGAATTGAGGAAGAAACGTTGAGAGTGTTCATGCTGGCGCCTTCTCTGTATGAGAAGAGGCCTTTGCCCTGCAGTGGGACAGTAATAGGCTCATGTTATTATTGTTATTGAGCTTGAGGTAAGGTAAGTATCATCCCACATGGTGCTAGGAATTAATAGCTTACCTCAAGTTGCTTTCAACTAAATTTACCAAGGGAGATTTGTATAGGATGACACTCAAGATCCCTTTTAGAAAAGCAGACTAGAAAAGTAACTATAAAGTTAATGTGGACAACAGCTTGATAACACTTAACCACTATCATCTGACACAGAAAATTAAAAAAATAAATATACTAACACGCACAATTCGAAGTTGTTTTCAATTTTGTCGCGAATTTTATTGCAAAAACAACAACCGACTATTATCTCAAACGATAAATGAATGATCTAACGTACGATAGCGCGTTTGCGCAGCTCACAGTGTAGTAAAACATCGAGTTTGTTGACATCGCGAACCGTGTAACAGCTACGTAAGTTTTGTAAACAAACGACAAACATAGACGGAAAAGTGAAAATCTTGCAAACAACAAGATCTTAAAATAGATAGTTTCAAATTATCCGGTGATTTTTCCCAGATAGTCTGGCAGGTCCCAGTTCAGGACTCCATTGCTTTGGAATAGAACGAGAGTGAAAGGGAGTGTCAGACTCTTACTCACAAAAACCCATTCCTGTCCCTCCTAATAGTCCTAATGCCCTTTAAGTAGTAACACGGATGGGTTTTACTCAGTAACAATCCTACACTCTCCTCCGCTCCGCCGCCGGATTTTTTATCGTTTTCAGTTACATGATGTTAAAAACAATAAGGAAAATGACACGCAATAGAGGTTAAAGCAATACTCGTAGGAATCATTGACCTTTAATATACGGAACTATATCTGTACAGGTAAAACGTTGATTAAATTAGACAACCTTAGTTCTAGGACCTTAGAATATGCTAGAAGTCGCTCTAGTTGTGACAAGAATAGATTATAACTGTACCGTTGATACCTATCTGGTCGAAAGCGCGATTGCTGAGTGTGGTTTTGATTGCCAGACCAGACTAAGAGTTATTGGGATTTCCAATAGAAATATCTCCGTAGCAGCCCAGAGTTTGGGAATTGGTAGTGTGACATTCCCGTGCCTCAGAAAGCACGTAAAGCTATTGGTATTACGCCTGATCTCTCCCCATTGCCATCCCATCGGACTATGAAATTGAGGGAAGAGGGAGTCCATGTGTGTTTGCGCACACAAAAAACTCTCTCCTGCGTAGGTAGGTACCTACTTGGTTGCCGTGACCGTAATTCGGTCAAGAGGATATTATAATGATTCGATATTATAGGTCACTGGCACTGACCGAATTCATTGGCATTTCTTACATAAACCGGTTCAATTAAGTGTATCGAATGGCGACTGTGGATCGCAATAAAGATATCCGACTAACTACTGCATTTAATGTGCTGGATTCTGGGGCAAAATATCCTGTTCAGAAACCATTTCGTATCCGTCAGACGGTAAGATTAATGACTTGTAAAGTTTGTAAATTAAGTGCCTATATAACAAGTTACTTACAAGGTCGTAAGCAAAGTTAAAATAATTCGAATGCAGCTGACATACTTGCATGCAATCTTGTATATTTTTCAAGGCAGACCATACAAGATTTTTGCATAACGGTAGCGGTATCTGATTTCCAGAGGCATGTCCACCGGGTTTTATTTACTTAATGATCTTGAATTTACGTGCATACAGCCCTACCTAACTACAGTACCTACCTAGTTTAGTTTTGGACACACGTAAAAGTCCTGCTAAGACCACATGATATTCCTTTTCGGGATGAAAATTCCTCATGGATGGATGGTTGGGCAGAGGGGTCTGTCAGACTCTAAGAGGTCTCACTGACATAGATGAGGGCACGACGGGGCGGCTCGGTTCCTCGCAAGCGGTAAAATCTGACAGCGAATGCCACGCCGTGTCCTGTCGGCAGACAACACAGTACCAAATGGAATCCTAAGTTAACGCCAAGCCAATTTGATCATTTACCGACTTGAAGAAGCCTTTCTTTCATCTGTATAGATGTTAGCTTGAATTTTCAGATTATTAGGCTTCCATGTCCTCATATCATGGTCACAAGCCAGGAGGAGTGGGAGGGATGGACAAGAAACCGGTCCATAATGGCTTAGGTATCTCATAGCGACGGCGAGATTTACAAACATTAGCAATCGTACGGCGAGACCACATGCAGTCTAATGCACTTTCCTAATATCGGTCATTGCTGCCTACACCACAACTAGTGCTGTTCCACATAAAATTCATTAGAGAAAGTTTTTTTATCGATGTTAGTTTCGGTAAGTTAATAAATTATTTATAGAAATCTATTGGTTGGGAATTTATTTATGTATGTGGGGCCATGGGCGGTATGGCACGCGACACGCGAGGTATAGGGTAACACAGTCAAAACACAGATTTATCAGTCCTTTTTGATGGGATTGCGCTTGCGATTGGCTACTTTTGTTTTTTTTTTTTTAACTTACCTACTAACAAAATTATACATCAGTACACCCACATTTTGCCAGTTATGTTTTTAGTCCCATGTAATATGGGGCGAGCCTATTGCCATCAACCGGGCACTAATTCAGACTTCGAGGCTGCTACTGAGAAATTCCTGATGCAAAAACCTAATACCACTTTACCGACCTGGGAATCGAACCCAAGACCTCATGTACAGCAGTCGCGCTTGCGACCACTAGACCAACGAGGCAGGCTTAGTTAACTTACTAAGTCTTGTATTAATATTGTTTAGCAGTAAAATCTACTATGTAAGTGATATTACTACAACGTTCACAGTCTATCAACTGAATACTTATTTTACGTTTACGACAGTTTAAAATTAACAAATATAAATAATTGATGAAATACCTCATTTTTTTTGCATTTTTATTGAGAGCGTTAAATAATTGAATTATATTGACGCCATTTAATTCCTTTGAAAAATATCTTGAAAATCGGCGTAACTATCGACGACGATAGTTTAATTAATTTCATTAAAATTGTACGTTTGTTTGTATAATAATCAAATCCTAATTATCTAAGTCTCATAAAAGCAGTTTCTCAATCCGTCGACTATAATTTAAATTACTACAAGGTTCAGCAACCTTAGCACGGTCAAATGTTCATGGGTGAACGTTAAAACCACGGACAACGACGAACTTCGTCATAATAAATTAAGCCTTTAGGTTATGGGAAGGTCATTGCAGTGTCAAACAGGATTAATGCGAATATTAAAATGATTTAATATGTATAAGGAAAGTAAGTATTCGTATCATTAAATAAAAAATGGAATAAGGTTAAAAATATCAACGTCTTTGCGAAACAACATTTCGAAATATATATTTTTATTGAGGCTTTAGAATTTATAATTTTAGCATCAAATTAATTAATTATTGCAGCAACTGTTGTGGATCTAAGTAAGTAAAATATAAACATAGGCAAAAGTAAAATGGCTCTATATCCATACTAGGTAATATTGTAAATGCCAAAGTAACTTGTCTGTTTATTACGCTTTCACGTCTAAACTACTGAAACGATTTTGATGAAATTTAGGACAAGGTTAATTTGAACCCCAAGAAAGGACCAGGACGAGGCTACTTCGTGGGCGTCTGCGATAACCGACATTTACATATACAGATGAAGTCACGGGCAAAAGCTAGTAGTTTATAACAAAATCACTTGCCACCGTCTGTACGCTTAGGATCTTTTAAACTTCGCAACGGTACGCAATTTTAGAGGAGAATGACTCCTATTCAAGATTAAGATTTATGTGTCTACATTACACTCGTTCAAAGCCGGGACGGGTCGCTAGTATCGATATAGTTATCATAATTATCGTCATAAGCGGAACGTCACTAGCATAGCACAGTTATTACCTAGACTTAGTACCTACCTACAAGTAGAAATCGGAACGTTGCAGATGTCTGCAACATGAGAATCCTGCAGTAATACAATATTGACAAAGTTTGACATGACAAGTCTTCTGTGGAGATTATGGCGTTGCAAGCGGACGGAGTTTTTTGAAAAAAAATAAACATTACATAACATCACGGCTGAAATGCCCGAAGGGTTAGTCAGAGCTGTACCCATTAGTACACCCACATTTCGCCAGTTATGTTTTTAGACCCATGTAATAGGGGGCGAGCCTATTGCCATCTATCGGGCACAAGTCCAGACTCCGAGGCTGCTACTGAGAAATTCCTGATGGAAAAACCCATTAACTCTTTGCCCGACCTGGGAATTGAACCCAAGACCTCATGCACAGCAGTCGCGCTTGCGACCACTAGACTAACGAGGCAGTCCGGCGGTGAAGAAATTAAAATTAATGCTTATGTATGGCCTAACTTTTACAGAACTCGAGTAACCCTGAAGTGTATCTATTCATATTCTATAATATCATTTTCCCCGCAACTTTGTTCGCGTGATTCTTCTTACAGATCCTTTTTTTTTAAATAAAATATAGCCTAGCTTTCAATTTGCAACAGAATTTTCAAAACCGGTTCAGGAGATTCAGAGATTACTCCCTACAACTTCACAAACTTAAGTATAAACTTCTTTATTATTATAAAGACGTCTTTATTACTATATTTAGTAGGTTTAGCGTGTTTAAACAAACCAACCAAAACACTCTTCAGCTTTATTGTATTAGTATAGATAAGACAAATAAATCGTTATAACGCTATTGATATTGCAATGTTAACATCTAGGTGATAAACTTAGTTATTTCAAGATAAATACGAACTGTCAACTATTTATCACATACAAAAAAAACACTATAATGCAGTTATTTGAACAATTAAAAAAAATAATTATAACATTGTAAAACATTGATTTTAAAAGAGTACGTATGGAGTTTCTTGCCCATTCTTCTCCATACAAAACTACCTTTTGGAAGGGGCAACTAGATTCAATTCATTTTTTTTTTCTTCATGTAGGTAATGACGTTCAAAAGTGCCTTATAGTGGCCTAATTGAAATAAATGATTTGACTTTGACTTTGACTTTGAATTACCTACCTACTTATAATTTAACTATAGGTAGCTTTATAGCCGCTTTTTGTAAAAAGAAAACTACAGGTACAATTCCACAGGTACGCATTAAAGTTGGTCCAACATTGGCCAATCAGACGAAACGGAAGCCATTAAGATCACTTCACCATAGACACAAGTAGGCATATTTGCGCGCCAAAATTAACATAACTGTGCAAACAGTTCTAATTTTACCAATACCATCAATTCATGACCTTGATACTAAGTACTGTACATCTTTTTTGTATGGTAACCACTGACTAGGTCTCTGCGGCCCTATACTCCTTAGCCTTATTTCCTATACTTATCTCAGAGCCAGTTATTCTATCTGAGGAGGCCCGCAGAAACGGGTCTGACTCTGCACCAGTCGGGGATTGTGGATGGCGTGATGGAACAGTAAGGCAAGCTCATTCCAACGTAGACTTTGTCTCTGTCACCTCTGACCTAGATTAGAGTCAAGAGCAAACCCATCTTAGTTTTTAAAAGAAGGTGGCCTTTAGTCCTTAAAGTCTGGCAAACCTCTTAGACCACCAGACGGAAGACATACTATTTGAGGATTTTCAAACCGGTACAAAAAAAAAACAAAACAAAAGAGGCTAATTAGTGTCCAGGTCAATTAAGCTGATAGCAATATCCTTATCAGACCTAGCGAGCCAAATAAAATCGATAACTTTTACCTGATTATGAAAAAAACTGATAAATCGAGTGAAATATCAGTGAATAATTTTTCTTTCCAGGAAGTAGGTAGTTTATGCTTCAAGTGTAAATAAAAATATAGGTATGTAGCGGGGAAAGTCAGAAAGAATGTGTGTAAATTATATACCGGTAACAACAAAATGGAAAAGTGAATATAATAGAGCAGGCCATACTCAGTTTGCTCCGCGAAATCCTAGGGCTCCACAAAGCTTCTGTGGGGGCTCCGCGAAAATGCTGAAATATTAAAAAAACTTGACAATATCAATATGATGAAAAGTATTGTATAATTTCAAATACTTAAGTCGGTTTTTGATGGCCGTACTTTAGGGCTCCATCAAATACTTTGGTTTCCCAAAGGGTTCCGTTGCTAAAAGAGTTTGAACCGCTTTAATAGAGATAGAATATGACAACTATGCACAATATAATGCAAGATGGCTTTGACCCAGTTACAAATACAACTTGCCTCTATCACGACGATTCATTTACATAAGTAACTATTTAGTTAAACACATAATATTCGGTAATTCAGCCTATTTTCTATGCAGTCTGCATACAAATGAATGCCAACTCGCCAACGACCTAGACGTCTACAAAAATACTTCAATTTATTCACCATATATTTTTGCCACGGCAATGAATTGAATAGGCACTTGAAAATGTTTGTTTTATTGTTTTAAAATCTTCTTTTTTCTGTTCATAAGTTATTATTACATATTTAACTCTATTAATAACCAATAAACAAACGGGGAAATAAAATAAAAATAAAATATAATTAAGGTAATTAAAAAAAAGAGAAAGGGCAAGCATAGAGGGGCATCAAAAATCTCGTCCGCATCGCTGTTTAAAGGTACAAGTGCCCAAACTGTCAGAAATATTAGCCAGTAATAATATGTCAGTAATAATATGTCGGGGACATTGTGCAAACAAACATGCAGGTTGTTTACTATTACGTTGATCTGGCAGTCATATGCGTTTGCTCTTTATGAAAAGCACCCCTACTAGCAAAATAAATAACATGTGTAACTAATACGTCGAATTAAACACTACTATAAAACTGTTGAACTGCTACAAAACTATTATAAAACCTTTACATGTCTGTTAGTTGTATAATTCAAATACTATACAACTTTTTGCTAGTTGGGATTGGCTCACTACGAACAACAAACAAAAGACCAAGTTAAACACATCGGATAGCAAACCGCTTTGCCAGTAAAGGGTCAACTCATCGATGTTTCAAAAATGTCACTGTTGCAATCTTCAATCAAAGCGACAAGGTTAGATCTTGACATTTTGTTCGACCACCGTGAAATAAGAATGAACCGTGATGTTATCATTAGTAAGCCATAAATGAGAAACAAGCTTACTATAGTTAAAAATTTAAAAATACACGACTGCAAAAATTTAACATACCTACTTGTACTTTTTTTACTCGTCAGTTACGACTGCAAAAATTTTACATATTTTTACTAGTTTTTTTTTACGACGTCTTTTATTTAGTATTATATATTTTTATTTAAAATCTACTTGTCAAATTCTAGACGATAAACATAGACACAACCAGATTCATTAAAAAAAAAAATTGAAGCTGGTATTAATTTACTTTTTAAAGTAACCACACCTGTTTCTTTTTATTTTTGACCAGCCTATGTTACTCGGAACGATACAAGGATTGTAACGATACCCCATACATCTAAATCGGTTCACGCGTTTAAAAGTTATGGTGGAATAAAGAAACTTACATACATACATTAACCCTGAACACATAACACTCCTTTTTTTGGGGCAGTCGTGTAATAACGATGACAATGGTGTATCAACAAGGACATTTTAAAGGTGTAAAGTGGTCGTAGGCCAGCGGAATGTCAACAATCTTGGAATGCAATCAATGGTTCAATCCGAAAAGAAGAAAAAACTACGACACTATAGAGTATTTAAGTTGGTAATGGAGCTTCGACTCAAATTCCGAAAAGTTGTAACTACCAATTTTTCTATTAGGGCGAAGGAGGCTTAAGGATTTTGGAAGTTATTAAAGGGTAAAGGAGCCCCGCGTCGAGCATTGCCCAGGGGCCCCGACATGATTCATCTGGCTTTAACACCTCCGCCTTCGAATTTGGCTCCGATAGTTTGAAAATCTTTCTAAGTTAGTTGTCTATCTACTACTGCGATTTTTTAGACCTGAAATTCTATGTGAATACTTACGATTTTTTTTTTACTAAGACAGACAAATAGTGATAAGTTATAAACGTTATTTATATACCTACAACTGTTTCTTTTTTTTTTTCTTAAACCTGAAAGGGGTCATTGTACTCATGAAAACAAACAACTTTCATTGATAAAAGGACCAACCTCGAAATATTAAAAAACTACAGCTATTCCGTTCCCTATTAGATAATGTTCAATACAGGATCACGATCAAAATGTAGGCTGAACAGCTGTTTTTTTTTTTCTTCATATTTCAGGCATGGTTCTACAGTGAAATTTGTTCATACTCATAAGTACAATGACCCCTTAAATATTTTATAAAATAAATTAATGTTGAGTTCTTTTAACGGGATCTTTTCAAGGTGTTTTTCAGAAGCCAATATGTTGGCAGAAAATTACAGCTACCTACTAGGTACTATTTAAGTTTTAGCTATTTAAGATTAGCTCTGTGTAGTCTAGGTTTATTCTAGGCCAATTAGGTAGTTGACACCATCAGACCACCGATCAAGTGACGTACTTTTTATGATCTGTCAAACAGCTATTCTCCCGTAGATTTTGTAAGGCAAAGACAACTGTGATGTCACGTTTGTGTGGACTTAATTGACTAACTATTTATTAATTTTAAAGCATTTAAATTTTTTACTAGTAGGTGATTGAAAATTAATCGTGTTCAGGGCTAAAGTAAAGTGTTTCTTTATGGAACTACCCAATTATTAATATCCAACACCTGTTACTGGTACTTGAAAGTCTGACAACCAGTCTTACCTAGGGGTATCGTATTACCCAGTTACAGGAGGTCAGATAGGCAGTCGCTCCATGTAAAATACTGGTATTCAGCTGCATCCGGTTAGACTGGAAGCCGACCCCAACATAGATGGGAAGAAGGCTAGGCAGATGGATGACCTGTTACTGGTGCTGATTCCCTTGTGTTCACAAACTAGACCTTAGAGAATTAACATCTCTTTCTAAAATACAGCGAAATAAAAGGACGGCGACATTTAAGAAAGTTAGAGATTAGTCTCTTTCTTGTTTTATTGGACAGAAAAAGATAGGAATAGTCTAATTCTAGTTTAGTTTGTGAACAAGGGAATCGGCAGTTCGGCACCATTATCTACCTACATATTTAATTGCGATGTAGGTAGGTATCGCCGATAAAATTTGCGTTCCTTTGTCACGGTATCAGATATCTAGTCAATATCCGATAACGGTGTTAATTCGATAAGCTGGAGACAAAAAGCCGAGTCAATAACAACATCATGCTGCCATTAGTCGGCACTAAGGTTGCCATAATTTTTTTAACAAATCCGTTCTGTTACACGCATAAAACCGTTTGAAAGTTAAAAAAGTTAAGCGACTAATTTTAATAAATAATAATGATTTTACAATTTATTCAGTGTGTGTTTATTTTGTACATATTAAAAGTCACGTCATCTATAAGGTCAACTGACGTTAGAAAATATGACGTTTTTGACATCTATCACACTGACAATGCGACGTATTTATTTTGACAGCGTAATCAGCGGGCGAGGGGCAACGGTTTCTGATACTGACTGAGAGGTCCTTCAAAACACAGCTCAAACCAGTGATCATGCAGAAAGTTATTATCCCAAGTTTGTATGGAGAAACAAGATTACATAGACTTTCCACGCGCACGAAGTCGAGAGCAGAAGCTAGTTTTAATATAAAATAAAAATACTGTTTATTGTTGGCTTGATTTGGTAAAACCGCGAAAAAGCGGCTGTTCCATACAAAAGTGCAACACCTACACGTTCAAAATGTATGGAACAGCTGATGTTTTTTTTTTATTATACGGTTATGTTATTATGATTACAATGTTTACGTTGAAGAATCTGGGAATAGAATCTTGTTATGAATCCATGGTAAATGTTTTCGTTAAGATGTCCTATCCCCTAAATAAATGATTTTTGCGACTAATGCAGCGAAATAAAGACTCGGTTATACCAAATACCTGCCGGTATTTAGTATAACCCTTATAGAGCTTTTATTTTGCTAATTTCAGCATTTAAATTATCTTACAGCCCATGATTTACTCATGAAGCAAAAAAAAATGCAACAATGAGATTTTTTAATAATCGAGACAAAAGCCCAAAAGCCAGATCAGTAAAAAACAACCCTTTTTTTCTACTAATTTGCTCAAGCGACTCGAGTGAGTCAGAAAATATTGTGTTTGTGACGTCGTAGAATGAAAACAAAGTGTGTAGGCATGCTACCTATTCCAGTTCATTAGGTACGGAAGCTAATTATTCGCCTGCGCGTATTGACTCATAATAATTTATCTTGCAATCTCACTATTTGCGCTCCATTACAACATTATATTGTGTTTGTTAGCCGTGATCTTGAAATCTTTACACATAAATAAAATTGAAGTGTCTGTTTGTATTGTCAAATTAATAGCTTTTTACAAAATAAATACGAATATTAATGGAATGTTTACAAGGTGCACGATTTTTTTTTATGATTTCCTGTTTCTATTGTGCTTTTACGACTAAACTACTGAAGCGAGTAGTTAGGGTGTAATTTTAAACCCCAAGAAAAGACATAAAATATAGGTACTACTTTTTATTCCGCGACTTCGTCTGCGTCCGCAAACGACAAATACGCGGACGAAGTCACGGACAAAACTTAGTTGCCTATAAATTTTTCGGTGGAATTTTACAGTTTAAAGTTTGTAACCTAATCAGTAAGCGAATAATCTACATAATTATTATTAAGAAATTCGTTTTTTTTAAAGTCCGAAAGTTTGTCAACTACCAACGTAGTAGGGTAATCCTGTTTTCCAGTAACTGGATCGTGGAGGTCAGTTAAGCAGTCGCTCCATGTTAAATAGTAGTATTCAACCCCATCCGATTAGGTAGGATAAAGAAATGCATATAATTCACTAAAAATATTAAAGATAAGTACCTAGCTGTATTTATTACTATATGTTCTTTTAAGCAATACGACAAATTACTCTTTTAAAACGGTATTCCTGGCAGAATAAATAAACATCCCCAATATATAAAAATCTAAATAACTACAAAAATAAAGATACTCGTATATAAAAAAAAAAACTTGTCTTAAAGTTCAAAAGTTTGACTCAAAAAATATTTATACTCAAAAGTAATAAAAGAAATGTGGCATCATACCTAAAACTATTTACATATATTATTATTACGATTTTTTTTTACCTTTTTATCAGCGTCAAAAACTGCAATTTTATTTTTGCACAACTGTTAATCACATTTTGGCGCTAAAAAAATTTAAAGGTCTTCAATCAAGACCCTTTTAAAGTCGCGTTCAGAATGTATTGTTTTTTGTTAATTACACAATTATTATTAAAACTTTTTGCTCAAAGGTCTGTATAGTTTAAAACGACACGAAAAGTGAATGCACCTCACAAGGACGAATTGAATAGACGTAAGCCCTCTCTCGCGACGCAAAACGCACTAAATTATTGTACTGCGCTGAATCAAAGCCAAATCCGTACGTACGTGTCGCAAATGTTTGGACCAACTTAATAATCGACTTGTTCCAGATGTCTTCTTTTCAGTAATCATTACAAATGTTGGTAAGAGTTTCTCAATTTACCGGGTAATAATGTCCTTTGTTGTGTATTGGCGGCATGTGACCCCTATTTGGTGACAGCACTATTGTTTATTTAGTTTAGGCAAAGTGATACAGTTAGCTGATGTGGTGGGGACTGGGGTGGCTGAATTATACTATTTCTTTGTAATGCTATAGTTCAGCCATCGTAATTATGTATGATGTAGAGTGGTACCTCCTTAAATTAAATAAAACACAGATAATATTTTAAAACGTTTATTTGTTTTCTTCATTTATTCAGTAGTCAGTCTTGTAAAAGTTGTCAGAAAGACAGCAACTTATTAATAATTATAACAAAAACAATTCTAAGAATTCCTATAATTATCTATATCCACTGATCAAAAGGAAATGATTCTGCTTTACGATTGACAATAAGATTCTTGACCGAACGTTGATCTAATAATATTTTGGCAGTGTAGTTGGTTCCTTTGCCTGTCCTTGTAATGACAAAATAAATCGAGTTATATTTCTGATTTTCTGAAACGCCACTTTAAAACAGTGAACGTTTTACTTTAATTAAAAATCAAACACAGATTTTCAATTGTTTCGATAGGATAAAATTATCTACAAAGAAAGATTTATTAACAGGGAGTACCTAATTACAGTTAAACTCGGTGATTGGAAAAAATAATTCAGAAAACAGAATTTATTTGGACTGTCGTGGTAAGAATTTGGTAATTTTTTTCTAAGTATTATTGAAGTTATTTAATTTAATAACGTGAATATGCGACAAGTGCCTCTAATCATAGGAACTAGGACTAGGAGTAATGTTTTTTTATGTACAACTATACATCATGAAGTAGGTATCGTTCAAAAGGGTACAATGGTCATAATGAAATAATTGATTTGACTTTATCTAATTAGGTTCTTTTTCACTTGTGGTAACTCTGAACATACCGGTTCATAGGTTATGTTGTGTAACATGTAAAAAAGACAACCAGTTCAAAATTAGCGCCATATTTAGCAAGCTAGTGCCACCTATTCTTGTTGACCAGTACTAAAACTGGGTAACCTTCATAAAATACGCGCCAAGTATTGCCATCTATCTATATTTTAGGAAGCTCGTTACGAATACCTCGCGATAGATGTCGCTAGTAGAACGTTCCCACAGCTCCAAGGCTGTATTCACACGATAGCTTACCGTTATCTCTATGCCCGGATACCTACGTTTATAAACTTACCTATTTAAACATTTTGATACTCTCAAAGCAAGTTTTGACTTTAGACATATTTTTGTGATAATTTTAAATAGGTAGGTACCTAGAAAATTAGTATTAGGTACGTAGGTACTTACAAAATTTCAACATCGGTAGGTTTATTGCACAACCAGCCGGAAGTTCAATGGGCGCGACCCTCGCCTTGTCGGTAGGGTTACTTTTTTTTGAAAGGGGAGTATAGGGATTTTCGTTCACCCCTCGTTAATTTATGTGCCTCGGAAGAACAAAATTGATATCCTGAACTAAATGTATTCGCTACAGTATGAACACTGCCCAATCAATTGCGCCTCTCAAGACATGCGCGCCATATTTATTTTTATAACGCTATCTTTAACGTCATCATAAGTAATCGGTTCTCGAAATTGAGAATTTCACATTCGGGAATATTCAATCCGATACTGTGGGTCAAATAAATAAGCTTAAAAACAAAATAACTTTTTACTTAAAATCGGTTGTATTTACATTTCGTCCATTGTAGAAAATCAATAGTGTTCAACATCACAAATAAATAAAATCGTACTAAGGTAATTCACATAAGTCGTACATAGTACAAATATGCGACAGCTCATTCTTACCACAAAAAATGAAAAGGCGGGACAATAAGATTTACTCATAAGATAATTTTATTGATTTCCATGTCAATTTTCTCTAATTAAAAACATCTTTGCTCCCTTTGGTATTCGATCGCGAATGGAACAATGTATTAGCTAAATGCTTCTCAAAACATCTCGCCTTAATCGCCGGGGGCCGGCTGCGTGAAAAACAGAAAGTCATCTCAACTAGGTGTCGGCACACCGACGCCCCGCGAAAGACTGAACGGAGTGAAAACGGATTCAACCAGAAGTATCAAAAACGCTCATGTGACGATCGGCGTCTAGGCGGGCGTTGCGAATACATCGCTAGCGGGTCAGTGGCGAGCCCGAGCAGCGATGTATAGCGCACAACGGGTGATTTTCCACGCGAGAGAGCGCGTCGCCGCGTCGTGGTGCGGGGCATGCGGCGAGCGGGCGCGGAGCGGCGGAGCGCCGCCGGCAAATCGAACGAGGCCACGCGCCGCCGCCCCGCCCCGCCAGTGGCGTCCTTTCATAAAAAATGACGTACATCCTACATACTAAATCACTTTAACCTAGGAATCTCTTATTCCACACCGTGAGACACTGGAGTACCGAGCTGAAGGTTCTATCCTAATTAACAGTTATGGACAAAAATTACAGGCCGGTTTGATATATTTTTGTTATTCGCTATCACGCCGCGGCAACCGTCGCGCTCTCTTTATCGGTCGTACAGAGAGAGGGCGGCCGGCGCGCGATGGGCGCAAGATAATGGCAAAATTGTGATGTTTTTCTAGTAAACTGACGTGTGGAATACGACCGCGTCTCGTCCGGCAGCGGACGCCGGCCTAAGGTAACGTTTCCTCGTCCAGACTCGGCAGCCCTGGACGGTACCCATCTGTACCGATTCTATCGCTAAATGACTATTTTACTATGTTTTATTTCGTTATCATACTTTATCACTCGATCCAATACGCGATCGAGTCGAACGAGGAAACGATTGTGTAATCCGAAAGCGACTGCGATATTATTTACTGTATAAAAGAAAAACTATTAACCTGAATGCAACGTTCACACTATGTTACATTATTACTGATTATAAAATCACAGGCTTCACTTATGCTAAATATGTACACACAAACTCTCATCAACAACAAGGAAATGAAGAATTGAGCTTTGTGACTTATTGCTTATTTACTATAACGCGCCAAATCAGGCTTACTTCTCTATTTAGTAACGGTTAAGTCCCTACAGCATAGAAAAATATCACAACTTCACCATTCAACGGGCTCACAGGTAGACCTAGAATACAGAGCGGATTTCACTTAGAATAAAGTTTACTTCCGAAAAACACATTTGTACATTTCATGACAAAATTCAACAGCATTCTACTAAGTCTTAATTAATTACACACTCGATAACGAGCCGAAAAAGTAAAGATACAGCTTTCAGTACCGAACATAAACAATGTAAAAAAATGAAAATCTGCATTGAATTTGACTTAATTAATTACATTTGTCATTTAAATAGAACTGCACCCGTTTTAGGTGGGAGCGTTGTCGGCCCCGCGTGTTCCCAACTGTTGTTAGTGTCCTGTAGTTGGGGCTGTCGCTGTGTGTGGACAGTTGAGGCGAGGCGAGGCCGCGCCAGTCCGGGGCGTCACGAGCACTAACACATCACTGTGACATTGTCCATAAAGAGGCACGAGGCGTATTACGCATCATCCTCCTCCTCCTCGCCTAGCAGCTCCTCTTCCACCTCCTCGTCTGTAACAACCAACACGTGATATTAGCGTCGCACGCACGCGCCACCACACCGTCGAACGCAGCTTTTTATATACTTAACAATACCTAAACGCTCGAAGCTAGACAGCCTCTCGATTTAGTTATTATCGAAAGCTGTAGTTTGTAATGTATTCGGAATATTTTTTTAAAAGAAAAAGATTTTCAATTTCACTGTATTTGAATTCGAAAGCTTTAAAATAACCGTTTCGCTATCATTATATTAAATTTAAAGACGATCGCATAGGTAATTGATAACCTCACTGGCTCGTGTATGTTTAATATGTTTATGCACGTGTAGTGTTTAGCTTATGATTACACGCTTAAACATAATGCGACCGTAGGAGCGAAATTGCAGTGATAATCACGCAAAAATGAACGAGATTAATGGACAGGCTTTACTCAACTCACCCTCGCCATCGAGATCGTCCTCCTCTCCCTCTCCGATTATTTCGTCGTCATCCTCTCCTTCCACTTCTTCGTCGTCATCTTCCTCACCCTCGCCCTCTCCATCTAAGTCTTCCTCTTCACTGTGGGGCTCGTCATCACCGCCTCCGCCATTTTCCTCCTTTCGCGGCTTTTTCGCTTCTGTCACTTTCTCCTAAAAACGTAACAAATTATTGGCGGGAATCCGTATTTTTAATTGTTTATGTACCGTATACTTACAACAGTATACGGTGCGCCTTGACGTACTCAAGATCAAACAAGTAATGACTGGCCATTAGCCAATATAATTTCAATTTTGAATGCACCGAGAGATCTGTTTATGTATGATTTTGTGGGAAAACGATGCAAGTTACCTGCATAATAATGAGACGCAGGTGACAAAGATTCGTAACGATAAAGAAGCGTGGGTCATTAGTTGTGTGGGGGGAAAGAGCGACGTAGAGCGGGGCCGGCGTCATACGGCCCTTTTTTCCGTGGCAAAGTTGAGCGGAACGCGGTCACCGCGCATACCTACCTAACCATTCGGAAAGCGACGCGACGCCGTATCACAAGAAAAAACTAAAAACCGTCAAAATAATGATGATACAAAGCTTCGTAGCGTCCTTCATTAGCAGACACGTTTTAGATGGTTGAATTACGACATAGCTAACCTATAAGTACAAAATAGTCTTGAATCAAGCTGTAAACGCCATGCGTTCTCGTGTACGCGCGATATTCAGAGTGAACAGGACGGAAGATATTAAAACATTATAATTTTTTGCTAAATTGGAGAATATTATCTAAGATTCCCGCTTAATTTGTAGTTGACGAATGTTCACATGACTGCTAACTATGAACAAGTGCTACTAGAACAAAGGATACATACTACATTATGTACACCTACATGCAAATAAAGCCGGGTCATTGACTACTTTTCAGTGCGACGCCGAAATAAAATAACAATTGTGAAAATGGCTAAAGCGTGACTGACTCATAGCAGACTTGAATATTGCATTGGATTATAATAAGAAATATATATTCTGTGTAGATAACGGTGTACAGAGGTGTATATTTGCGCGGCGGTTGTGACAGTTCATCCGACTCAAACACTGACATTCACGCCGGCCATGTTACCCATCCATCTAGCGTCACGCTACGATGAACGCAAGCCCTGAGAAAGTCTAAAATAACTATTTCCACGCAATATAATCGATAGTAAACGACGCCTAGACTTTTTATCACCTATATCGATACATTTTCTATAATAACCACATCAATGAGGACAGCGTACGTTCTCGCGCCATGTTTTTTTTTTCTGCCAAGGTCATGCCTCCGTATCGAAAACCGAGTAAACAAAAGCTAAAAAAAATAGTTCCCCGCGAATATATCACGCCTCCGGTAAAAAGTGTATGTTTATTTCTACAGAGGGCATTATTTTATTGGCTCATAGATTTCCCCACACGCTAAAATGCATAACTCGACAGAAATGACATCCAAAAATACGCCGGTTCGAGTCAGCATCGTTTCCGTGCATATACACATAAATCTCTATTTACCACGTGGAACGATGTGCGAGGACAATATAGATAATGAAAATTATTATAATGCAGCCTTTATAACAGCGTTCAATAAAATGGCGAGCGATTATAACGAATACATTTTGTTTCGACATGTGCACTCACCTCTGCTGCCCTTTTGGCTCCTTTTAGGTCACTTTTGGCGTCACCCTTCTTCTCATCGCCGACCTTGTCGACGGCCACTTCACTGTTATTTTCATTGGTGCTCATGATTATTCTGATTTTGGTGTTAATTACTAGAATTAGTAAGTTAAGTTGTACGGCTGCCCGGATCCGACGCGAGACTGAGCGACTGACTGAGCGAGTGAGCGAGCGGCCAGATGAGTTTGAAAACGAAGATGGCGCGGGCTTCTGCACGCCTCGACGCTGATTGGTTCAAATCGTCCGCCATTAACAAGCTATGACGAGCATGTGGGCAAAAATGTTGAATTATATTTTCTTTATTTTACAATTCTGCTACTTAGTAAGCAGTTAAATCGATGTTAAAACTAATTTTAACTCTGTTTTTAAAACTGTTTTTGGTCCTGAAGATTCTGATTCGGAGAAATAGTTAAAAATGAGATCGCGTCGGCTTCAATTAGTTCCAAATTTCAACGCAACTAGGTATATCCATTGGCGCTGCTATCAATCATAGAAAAGCGGGAAAATAAAAAGTTCATAAAGTAAAAGTTGCATTGTTTTGTCAGCATAATCGTGAAGTTCAACGATTGTTAAAATTAATCACTGACAACAAGTTTTCAATGATTATGTAAGATAACAGTCATTTTTTCGGCCTTTCGACGGAACTCAAATGTGTAGTTGGATGACTATTCTATTGATTTTATTTCCTCACAAAATGGCATATCAACATACAGAAAATGAATTTTTAAACGAGTACCTATAACTACATTATGTACCGGACTTGTATTTCAAACACTTGTCCATCGTTATACAATTAATCATAAAACGTTGCTGTTCTACATTCTGTTTAGAATTTGCCACTATAACCTTATTAACCATCGACGGCACCAACGTGATTGACTTCAGATCAACTGTGTATTTTCAACCGTCGTTTATAATAGGTACTAAAATCACTATAATCATTTATCATAAACGCATAGGTAATTAACATCGGCGTGTACTATTCTGATGTTAATTAATGAAAAATAAAGAGGAAACGTATTTAAAATCATCATTTATTTACACATTGGGACTAACCTTACATTTTTTACTCCACACACATTGGGAGACGACAGTAAACGATAAATAAAATACACTCGAACTAAAATATAATCGTATGACCTAGATGAGCGGTAGCAAACGTAGGTAGGTAGTAAAGGAAAAAGGTATCCTTATAAAATCCCGCAAAAATATTTATTTTAAACGTAACGATGAAGCTGGTTTGTACATTTATCTATTACACTGCAAACCAATTGTTTGAACAACATAATTTACAACTCACTCGAAGTATGTAGTAGTTTATATATAAATCTATTCAACAATGCAATTTGTCTTAACTTTTACATTGCCCCAATTGCAAACTTGAACACTTTACTTGTGTCTCGTTTAAAATAGATAGGTAAATCAAATCATTTATTTCCTTTGCAGATATTAAAAGTAACACAATAATAAAATAAGAGTGAACATGAACGGTTTAAATTAATTAAATATGAAGGTAGAGATGATGTCGTGCCCTGTGCTTTTTAAGCATTTTAATATACATTGTAATAATATTTTGACTATAGCTCTGCCTTCTAAATGAGGCTCTAGTTATTTCAGTTCTTATAAACTGCTAGTTCTTTGCGGTATTCGAAATTATTACCACTATAACAAGTTTTATTTTTAATTATTTTGAAGCTTATTTATAGCACAAAGCACGATGATACAGCTGATTTATAAAGACAGGGAAGTACACTGTTAAATATGAACTGGATAATTTAATTACTAAGCCGTTCAGCTATCTACCCTAAAGAGATGAAAAATTACACTAGAATTTGAATACAGGGCAAATATTGTTAAATAAGCGGGAATTCTGTTGCGTGTGTCAAGTCTATACATTCCTACAAATTAATATAAATAGAAGATGAAAACTATTTAGAAATAGATACAGGCCCTAGCGTACTTTTCGGCCATTTTGGTTTTAGAAATTGAATAATTCTAGAACATTCCTTGAGATATAAGTACTTATCTATATTGGTGTTAATATTAAGAAAATACAGGTTTGCCTACGCTTAGAACGGAGACATTTTTCGGATATTATTGTTCTTAACATAAAATGGGAGTAGTACATTTCAAAATGAACTATCCGTAAAATCCACTAGCTTATTTTTTTCTTCAAACTAATTATAAACGTATTTTCTAATTTATGAATCAGAATATCCATGAAATCATATCAAAGTATATCACAGGCATATACATATTATTTATATAATATTGAATTGTTTTACCGTTTACAATTTCAAAATTATCAAACTATGGACACTTGTGGTTTTTATACTTATTTGTAGAGACTTGTTATCAACATTGATTATAATACGCATCGCTATTATAATACGCATACACGCGCTACTAGACATTTTTAATTACTTACATCTATCAAATCGTTCGAAGTACAGCATGCAAAATGGTAAAAATTGAACTTGCGAACCTGTCAACGTGCAATTTTACTTAGCCATTTTGAAGCTAAACAAATTCTTCTAAAAGTCTTGCTATGTTTTACTCAGTAATTTAACTCTTTAATACCCTAATAACCCTTTTCGTTGCGTATTTAATGTCTGTATTTTTAGCCCTAAGTATTTTTTTTATTTATATGGAATATTCTTGCTTGTTTATTTCAATATATATAAACTATTTAATATTAATATGTGATCTATAAATATATTTATTTAAATATGTAAACGATACACTTAGTATTCTGCACGACATCAATAAAAATGTAGAAAAAGATTGTGTCAAACATTTACTTATACTTCTCACATATAACTAGAACATTATATAGTACTAAAATTGCTATTTCACATCACTTAGCCTTGACATCTTACAGACAATAATCCATTGCTTACAGTCCTGTAGTGGAAAACAAGTAGACACGCGTACATCGACTAAATCTAGTACATAGTACAGGTCATTTGTAAATAGATATTTTAAATACATCATGACTAACACGCCAGTCATAGTTGCGTCAGCGCACCGTCCCGTAATACGTGTGGAGATTACACAAATGACCTTTATTCGATCATTGAAAACGATGATTTTGTTGCCAGCCTTTTGAATATTGTACTTGGCAACGTTTTTACTTTCGGAGCGAAATTCAAAATACTTAAAAATTAAATTTTTAATCTGTTTCAACGATTTTATGTGTACACCATTTTCGAGGTTTTGAAAATAACATTTGTACGCAATTAAGATAATGTCATAATTTGTTTATTATAGGCAAACGTTTTTAATACTAGAGCCGAATACATCTATGAATCGGTAGCGAGTTTAATATTTAAAATATGAATTGGTACCACGTCCACGACACCTAGAATATTAAATATAACAAAGTATATAAAAATAACTTTTCATCTATCCCATTTATATTGCAAAAACCACAAGCGCCCTTCAACTAGAAAAAAAAAACAACTAATATTAACATGTGGATGTTTGGCGTTACATTTACAATATTTTAAATAAATCGTGAATAAAAAGTTGTTAGAATACAAAAAATTTAACTACTAGTTAAATAATTAGTTAAGCCTAGATTTAAATGCAGCGTGTATCATTTATATTATACATAACCAATAAAAACGTAAAGGGGGAAACAGACCTATATAAATACGGTATCATTCTCAAATTCTACAATATCTTATGTACAAGTCTGTTTTCTGCTTTACTTATGACCAATAAGAAAACTTAAATGAATAATGATTAGCAGTCCTGGCTACCACCACAGATTATACCGACCGCATTCCATCTTACAAGAGTTGGGAAAAACACTGAAATATTGTAAAAAAAAAAACGGTTTGTTTACATAACAATAGTTGCTTGTATTCATGAGTACTTTCAGCTTTGGAGGGATGCTAAAGGTTCCAATTTCAACATGTATGATTCAAATTAATAAAATTATAAATCGTACAATTTGTTATTTATCTGCGAAGATTTAAATGTCATCAATTTTTAACCTGATTCAATTGGACCACCAGATACTAAATGAGATTAAATGTTACATCTTACCACAACATGATAGGTTGAAAAACCAATTAACATACATTTGCACCTCTATGCCCATCCCAAATACAATTATTTAGGGTCGGCGTATCAAAATTTCCCACATAAAAAGCACGTAAATAAATGGGATTTTAGAATCAGGGTTTACCATAATTAGAAGCAATTAGCACTGCTTTGAGTGTAAAAAAAACCCACTAAGGGCAATCTTAATTACAGTTACAAATGCATGGCTCCAACCATTATTTTCCGAAACCACTAGTTATCAACAATTGCATTTAAAAACCTTCAAAGTTTACTATGCTAACACTTACGTCACTAACCAACCAATTTAACAAAACAATAACAACAAAAATAACTCAAATCAACGTTTTGCTGCGTTTAAATCTAGTCCCAACGTTGGGATTGTTCCCATTAGAAGGTCGTGCACACGTTGCCATCAAACTCGATGTTTCCCGCCACAGGTGCCGAGCTGTCTTCGTCAGTGAACAGTCGATTCTCTCCCCGCCATGCACTATATAGTGTAGGTAAAAAATCGTTGAATAAAGGACTTCTGAGTTGTGACACGCTGTTTTCTCGTACCACCTGAAATTTTAGAAATTAATGTTAGTTTTTTCATTCTGCAAGTCTCGCAAAGTGTGGTGAAACTAGACGAATATATATTTCGATTCGATTGAATGGAAATACATTTAAAACAAATTGAAAAGAGATGTCCAGGTCGGGTTTTCCATCAGGAATTCTCAATAGCAACCTCGGGGTCTGGATTTGTGCCCGGTTGATAGCAATAGGCTCGCTCCTATTACATGGGACTTAAACATAACTAGCGAAATGTGGGAGTACTAATAGGTACACCTCTGCCTCACCCTTCGGGGATAACAGACGTGATGTTATGTAGATGTCGTTTCTAAAACTATGTTGCTTTTAAAACGTTCACTGCCATAACAAAAAGTGACCATTTTATAAATTCTCATATCCTTTTTAATTTTTTGTAATTATACAATATTTAAATTAAGTCAAATTACTTAATTATCATATTATTTAATTATCAAATTATTTATTTTATAACATTATATAATAATACTATTATTTATTTAATTATCAAATTACTTAATTATCTTAAAAAATAAGGTTGTATATTCTTAACCGGTATTTCTTACCGGTGGACTTATCAGCGTGACAGAACACTAGAAAATTAATTGTGCCTCATTACGTGGGACTTAGTAATTAAGTTACAGATTTTTTATATACAATTTTTTGTCTGCCGGTCATATCCCTGTTCTAACCTAACCTAACTGAAAGCTGCATAAAACTCCCAGAAAGGCGTCCGTCATGCGGCCTTGTGTGGGCGCGATACTGAAGTACACACGATAGTGCAATGCAATAGCGCATCCATATTAACTTAATTGTATTATCAAAGGCTAGTTTGAATAACGCAACTCATTTGTCAATAAACAGTGCATAGTTTCGTTGTTTATCTATTATTATATATTATTTAATATTCTTAAGCTATTGCTGTTATTGTGATTGAAGATTTTATGTTATTATGTCGTGTATTGTGTTAAGTGATACAAGTGATACAAATGATACAAGTGATACAGGTGATCGCAGGTGTAAGCCTAAGGAGAATGTAAAGACCGATAATTCTGATCCCCCACCATCAACATCTGATTCTTCAATGACCGAATGGTACGAACCACAAGGTAATCAACCCAGAATAATACCTTATACAGAAATTCCTGGCTTGAAACCTAAGAACTTGCGAGCAACTCTAGCTGGCGGACAACCTGAAGATTTTTATAACTTAATGGTTTCAGATGATTTGTTTAAAGAGATAGCCAAACAGACAAATATTTTTGCTAAACAAGAGTTACCTAAAATTCGCTTACCCCGTCAATTTCTGCTTAGCCTGTGGAAACCGACTGACAAAAATGAGATGAAGAAGTTCTTTGGGCTCATAATTTGGATGGGTTTAGTGAAGCTGCCTAAGTTGCCACTATATTGGTCAAGCAATCCCATGTACGCGCAATCGTTTCCTCGAAGTGTGATGAGCCACACCAGGTTCGAAATAACAACATTTCGAACCTGGTGTGGCTCATCACACTTCGAGGAAACGGTTGCGTATGTTACATTTTTGTAACAACGCAGAGTCTAGTGACAATGATCGTCTGACAAAGATTACTAAACTTACAAGTGCTTTGAATGCAAACTTCGCTAACCACTTCACACCCAGTGAATTTGTTAGTGTGGATGAAAGCATTCGTAGCAGAGTAAAATTCCGCCAGAACAATAAACAGAAACGCGATGGCATCAAAGTTTTCAAACTATGTACCGAATCAGGATACACTTGGAAAATTGAAGTTTATTCTGTCAAACAGCTTGAATCTGATTCTACTGCACCCACAACAGTTGTGCTCCAACTGTGTAACGATTTGTTAGGAAAGGGCTATTCTGTATTTGTAGACAGTTGGTTAACAAATTTAGAATTAGCGGAAAAGTTAGTTGATGAGGAGACCCATCTAGTTGGAGTTGAAAACTTGCGTAAAAATAGAGAATATTTTCCGCAACATGTAGTGGAAACGAACTTAAGAGCTGGTGATTTTGTAGCCGCAGAAAATGGAAGGGGGATTACGTTCATGAAATGGAGGAATCGGCGGGATGTTTATCTTCTGTCGACTAAACACTCAACAGATTTTACAAATTTAAAAAACGAGAGAGGAGTAGACATACGGCAACCTACGATAGTCACGGACTACAATAAAGCAAAAGCCGCAGTGGGTCTCTCTGATCAAATGACAGCGTATTCTTTTCCACTTTGTAATTCTCTAAAGTGGTACAAAAAGCTGGCGCTAGATCTACTTCTAAATATCGCGGTTATGAATGCGCGTGTTTTGTGCGAAGGTACTACAAAAAAGAATATGCCAATCATTCAGTTCAGACGAAGACTAGCACAACACATGACAGCTGGGAATACGGATAGAATGGACATGTAAGCCAAGAAAACGAAACATTCCCTAGTCGCAACTAGAAAATTCTGCCAGAGCTGTTACAAAATTAATCCACAAAAGCATGATGTAATAACTGCGTTGTCAAATAGATTAACATATAAACATACATAATCTCACGCCTTTTTCCCAGGGGGTAGGTAGGCAGAAACCACAGAAAACCACCTGCTACGATCCTTAAATACTTATACTCCTTTCGCCTCGTCCAATTCATACAAGCACGCCGGTTACGAGTAGAGATAAACTACACTAACTTGACGCGCCTTTCCACAATTCAAAACGTTTGAAAGTGTTCATGTTGATACGACATTTTGTGCCGTTTGCCTCAACAAGGCATATTTTTTTAGTTTAGTTAGTCACGCTTCGAAAAAGAGCATTAATTTTTAGTAACTGTTTTTTTAATCCAATATTAATAATTTCAAATATATATCTAAGTTCTGCATTAAAATAATAAAAGTACCTATGTTTATTTTATGTCAAATATTAATAATTTAAATTGTATCTAGGCTCTGCCGTAAAGTAATAAAAAGAGCATTAATTTTTTGTACTTCTTTTTTTTATATCAAATATTAATCATTAAAAAATTAAAATTTAATTAATTTAATTTAACGTAAAATTGTATCTAGGCTCATCTTAAAATACTAAAAATAGCATCAATTTTTAGTACCTATGTTTTTTTTATATCAAATATGAATCATTTCAATTGTATCTAGGCTTTGCCTTAAAATAATAAAAATATTTTCAAAAACAATGTTTTTTATTTTTACACTATTTACAAAACTGCCTCGTTGGTCTAATGTTCGTAAGCGCGACTGCTGTGCATGAGGTCTTGGGTTCGATTCCCAGGTCGGGCAAAGTGATATTGGGTTTTTCCATCAGGAATTTCTCAGTAGCAGCCTCGGAGTCTGGATATGTGCCCGGTTGATGGCAATAGGCTCGCCCCCTATTACATGGGACAAAAAACAACTGGCGAAATGTGGGTGTACTAATGGGTACACCTCTGCCTAACCCTTCGGGAATTACAGGCGTGATGATGACAACCATTAAAAGCTGCATACATGCGTTTGCAAATCATGCCGAACACACCCCGAGAATTTTCAAAGTAGTTGCGATAATAACAAGGTAAACACAATGACAAGTCACTCCTCGCTAGATAACATTTATCAGGAGCACCAGTGTATCTAATCTTGCAGTTAACACTTACGATTGCTGTGATATGATAACGTGGTCAAATTCATAGTTTAGCCACTCGGTACTATCTTGATGCAGAGTTGCTATTGATCTAGAATTTACTGATAATGATGCTATATTTTATAATGCCGCTCACTTATCTATTTATAAAGATTTAAAACACTAGGCGGCGTTATCGTCAAAGTTATTCTATATTGCGTTTTAACAAAGATATGGTAAAATGTGTATTTTGAAGCAGTTTTTTGTTTTGATTTCCTTTTTCACATGTATATCATACTTTGCATAGGATGAGTGGTAAATTAACGATCGATACTTAAACACATGATAGCAAACCAATTTTCAACCTTTTTTTTTTTTGAGGTGGTAAAAATCATCAAATTAGTTCTTCCGACCTGGGTGGGGCGGAAGGGACTGTCAGACTTTTACTGACTAAAATACCACCCTGTTCTCTGTTGCCCTTTACGTTCCGGGGCCACGGTATCCTGTTAAGATGTCCCGACAGTAGGTAGTTTATAAGTAGGAGATAAGAAAGGATTTTGCGACAGGACAGAATCAGACCCCTCGAAGCCGCGGTTAATAGCTATAGTTGTAAAATTCTTACCCTTTCTAAACCATCATACGTGGGATCGCTTTGACTCCTAGGTATCCAGATCTTGACGTCTTTGTCCAGTCCACTGGTTGCCAGCACAGGACAACGCGGGTGAGCCTCTATACAATTGACCTGGAATCGTAAAACATGCATGAGCAACTCTGAATCAACCAATCACGATGCGTTTAGCATCGAAATTGATCATTGGAATGATCAAGTTGCGATTAAGCTGGAAAATAGGTAATTTGATACCTTTAACCACTTAGTAGGTAGTTGGATAATAAACATTTTGTAAATCTTAATATATGGGTATATAAATTACGCGTCACGTTGTTTGCCTGGGATGGACTCCTAAACTACTTAACCGATTTCAATCAAATTTGCATACCATGTGCCATTTGATCCAACTTGAAAGATAGGATAATTTTTATCTCAGTTATTGGTCTTAATATATTTTTTATTGCAAACTTGAGCCACAGCATCGCGTGGGCCGGTCAGCTAGTGTATTTATAAAATACAATTATGAAGTTGTGTGTATGCTAATTAAAAGCCAGAACATCAGCACCTGACATTTCTCATTACAAACTCTACGAAAAATATATTTTTGTCAGACTTGCAAACGCGTCCTTAAAAAATAACAAAAAAAATATATTAAAAGATACAATAGACAAGAGATTCACAAAAACACGGAAATAAAATTACGAATTTGCTATCTATACTTAGGGGGTCTCGAACGGCCTAACCTAATCCTAACTAATATTATGAATTGACTGCCTCGTTGGTCTAGTGGTCGCAAGCGCGACTGCTGTGCATGAGGTCTTGGGTTCGATTCCCAAGTCGGGCAAAGTGTTATTGGGTTTTTCCATCAGGAATTTCTCAGTAGCAGCCTCGGAGTCTGGATTTGTGATGACGCTCGCACCCTATTACATAGGACTTAACATAACTGGCGAAATGTGGGTGTACTGATGGGTACACCTCTGCCTAACCCTACGGGGATTACAGGCGTGATGTTATGTAAGAAGAAGAGAATATTTGAATTTTAACTTACTACGCCATTCATGTCTCCCTGCAGCCACTGCACGATGGACTCAGACTTCTTGTCCCACATGTAGATGTAGGAGCAATCCGAACCAGAAACCACGAACTCGCTCTTAGGCCCGAAGAATGACACGCCCTTGAACGTAGCGCTGTTACGGTGACCGCTGTACCGATGCGTGTAACCATCTTTTTCCCTCACCGTTTCCCTGGAAGAAGATAGAAAGAGATAAATAAGCTTGTTGACACCACCATCAATTTACTTTAAGATCATTTATAAGAAACTAACATGCATAGCTGCTTTTAGTGCATGCAGTGCTCTCCTTTAAGTGATGGGGCACTTAAACCTTTAGTTTGGAATGCAACATATCATATAACATGTAAAGGTGCTCCCTCACCGGGAGCATTCGCGTGTAATGTAACGTTACAGATTTGAGCATTACATCAGTGAAGGAGGAGAACCGAGCATTACAATGCGCACCTTGTAATGATACAATGTGTAATATCTTGATACAACTTGTAACATCAATGCGCTCCACTTCCAATGTAATGCTCAAAGTCGAATCTATATGTTACATTACACGCAAATGCTCGTTAGTCATAGAGGTATTATTGTAATGTAATGCTCAAAGTCGAATCTATATGTTACATTACACGCAAATGCTCGTTAGTCATAGAGGTATTATTGTAATGTAATGCTCAAAGTCGAATCTATATGTTACATTACACGCAAATGCTCGTTAGTCATAGAGGTATTATTGTAATGTAATGCTCAAAGTCGAATCTATATGTTACATTACACGCAAATGCTCGTTAGTCATAGAGGTATTATTGTAATGTAATGCTCAAAGTCGAATCTATATGTTACATTACACGCAAATGCTCGTTAGTCATAGAGGTATTATTGTAATGTAATGCTCAAAGTCGAATCTATATGTTACATTACACGCAAATGCTCAATAGTCATAGAGGTATTATTGTAATGTAATGCTCAAAGTCGAATCTATATGTTACATTACACGCAAATGCTTGTTAGTCAGGGAGGTATTATTGTAATGTAATGCTCAAAGTCGAATCTATATGTTACATTACACGCAAATGCTCGTTAGTCATAGAGGTATTATTGTAATGTAATGCTCAAAGTCGAATCTATATGTTACATTACACGCAAATGCTCAATAGTCATAGAGGTATTATTGTAATGTAATGCTCAAAGTCGAATCTATATGTTACATTACACGCAAATGCTTGTTAGTCAGGGAGGTATTATTGTAATGTAATGCTCAAAGTTTGAATCTATAATGTTACAATACACGTGAATGCTCGCGGTGAGGGAGCACCTTAATAGTGTACTCATTGTTGGAGAGCCAAATACATAAATAAACTATGTGCAAAATCGTAAGACAGTATTTTTTTTTAATATTGCCGCCGTAAGCTACACAGAGGTTCGTTAATTAAACCCGTGCTTCTGAACAATATGCTAGAAGACACCACCAATCTATTGACGTGCTTTTTACATAACATGACATCACGCCTGTAATCCCCGAAGGGTTGGGCAGATGTGTACCCATTAGTACACCCACATTTCGCCAGTTATGTTTTTAGTCCCATGTAATAGGGGGCGAGCCTATTGCCATCAACCGGGCACAAATCCAGACTCCGAGGCTGCTACTGAGAAATTCCTGATGGAAAAACCCAATAACACTTTGCCCGACCTGGGAATTGAACCCAAGACCTCATGCACAGCAGTCGCGCTTGCGACCACTAGACCAACGAGGCAGTCACTTTAAGATCATTCATAAGAAACTATGTGTAGGAATAAAATCGTAAGACAGTATTTTTAATATTGCCGCTTTTTCGAGGTCAAGTCAGAGAGGTTAGCTACACAGAAGTTCGTTAATTAAACCCGCGATACTGAACAATATGCTAGAAGACACCACCAATCTATTGACGTGTTTTTATGACCTGTCAAAACGCGATTTTTCCATAGATTTTATTCATATTCATTTATTTGCATACCATAATGTGCATAATAGATTTTACATAAGGCTTAAAGGTAAGGTACATTTATGGACCCTGTTAGGACACAGCAACATTGGGTATAACTACTAAAATTAAAAAATTCAAAATAAAACAATATAATTTACATAACATCACGCCTGTAATCCCCGAAGGGTTGGGCAGAGGTGTACCCATTAGTACACCCACATTTCGCCAGTTATGTTTTTAGTCCCATGTTCGTAATAAACTTAAAAAGTATTTAAATTGAAAAAGATACATTGGTACTTGCCCGGATTCGAACCCATACATGAAAGGCGGGTGTGCCTCAACCGCAGAAGGCGCCATACTTGTTTAAAAATGTTTACCGACTTATGAACTTACTTATCAAAGGCGTCGTTTTGCACATCAAACAGGTAGATATCCTCGTCGTTGTACGAGCCGAGTATCTCCGAGCCGTCGTGGTTGTACACTGCGCAAGTGAGGTGCATCATAGACATTCGTACTTTCTTCTTTACTGTGCCCTGGAATAATAGAAAAAAAAATTATACCAGAACATATGAACTGACTATGTTTTATCTCTGCATCACCCTAAGGTAATATAGGTAAGGGTAATAATAAATTACAGCTAATATATAAATAAATATATAAAATAATTACGTAATATATAATTTAGAAAATATCCATTAATAATAAACAAATAAAAATGTAAATAAATAAATAAATATAGAAATATTAATAATAAACAAAATTAATATAAATCTACTCATAAATAATATCTACTTAAATATCTTTATATAAGATTTACTTCCTTAATTTCAATATTATTATGTTTTTAAACAAAAAGCGCTTCATCCTCTCCTCTAAAAACTAACTTGCTGTGCCCGACAGGGTCCATAATTGTTTCTCTATAATTTACCTACCAGCCTTGTATACATTATGGAATGCAATAAAGTATTGAGTATTGAGTAAGGTAGACTGGTAGAAAATTTACCCCATGCTAGGAATTTTCTCTTGTATCGTGGGAATATTTACTAGCATATAAACTCACATAGACAGCTACCTATAGACCATACAATTAAAACTTGTAAAATAAATTTCCAGACTATTTCTGGTGGCGGTAGCCAATCTTAATGGACACTAACCAATACGCAGGAGATATTATAGTGCACAAGTGTGTGGGCAAACACAGGTGCACTCCCTCTTTCCATCTCTTTCTTTTTCTCATACTCCGATTGGACGGCAATCCGACACGAACGGGGAGAGATCAGACGTACTTCGGGCTGCTACTAAGAAATTCAACCCAATAACACTGCCCGATCTGGAACTGGAACCCAGGACCGCTCGCTTAGCAGTCGCGTTTGCCACCACGAAGTCCACGGGGCAGTTTAAATAAAAGAAATATTGATCGCTACACACGTAGTCACTGAGACAACGTACTCTCTATCAGTGGTCTACAACTCAAATTATATGCCTTTTATATCTTCTTTGGGCTACTATCTACCTGCAACTAACCACCCTGCAAACCGCGCAGGATTAACCTCAAGCCTCCGATTTCAGAGAAACACGACCTTGCTCGACAAGAGACAGCAGAGAGTGACTCATAATAACAGCACGGCTCCGACATAGCAAATAATGTGCCATTCAAATCTGACCTCTAAATCTTGTAACTTAAAATACTTTTTATAAAGACAAAACAAAAAGGTGACGGCTCGCGGGCGGCGCTAACAGTTTGATATTTCGAGGCCAGGCCATTGCCATGTCGGAGCCGACGGCCATTGGTTGGATGGCCAGCATGACCAGAGTCAATTCAGCTTGCTTATTAAGTCATAAAAGACCAATATACCTTAATATCTATCTATATCTTACAGTATGCTCGTGGAATGACGACGGACAGTAGAGGGCGACCGGCTTGGTGGACTTGCGGCGGTCGTACATCCGCACGTACTTGTCGCGCCCCGCCACGATCAGCTCGCGCGACTCCACCGGGTGGCCGCACACGCTGTACAGGGGGATGACCACGCTGTGATCTTTTACTTGGAACAATCTGGAAATTGTCATGGAATTAATACACACATAAAATCACGCTTGTAATTCCTGAAGAGTTAGGCAGAGTTGTACCCCTAATGGGTACACCCACATTTCGCCAGTTATGTTTATAAGTCCCACGTAATAGGGGACGAGCCTATTGCCATCAATCGGGCACAAGCCTCCTTGAGGCTGCCTCGTTAGCCTAGTGGACGCAAAGTGCAAGGTTTTCCTATCAAGAATTTGTTAGAAGCAGCATCGGTATTTGTAAAAACTATCTATATTGTTTCGGTTACAATCTAATTAAAAGAAAATAGTAAGCCCGTGGAGAGGTCATGACCCCCATAACCCCCCTTGACAACTCCGTCAAAGCGTTTCAGAACCTTCAGTAACGAAAAACACGACAAAAAGAGAAGAGTGTTAACATTACCTAGACGCGTGCTCGGCTCTGACGTCACACTGCATCACCAGCCCGTCCTCTCCCGCGGAGATGACGAGGTGCGGCTCCGAAGGACACACGTGTAACTTGTGGGCTGCGCGGGAGTGCGACGCGAGCCTTCGACGAGATACTGTGGAACCGCCGCTTGGATGGCACTGGAGGAGACGGACCTACAAATGGAAGAGTTGAGAAGGAATTGTCCATTAATTGAATTTAAATAAATATTCACTGCAGGTTCTTTAGAGAAGGTTGTGAAGGATGCAGATTTTTTCACATTCGTGGATGCGGATTTTTAAAACTCACATCCGCGGAGGCGACTTTAAGATCATTTTATAAGAAACTATGTGCAGAAAAAAAATCGTGAGACAGTTTTTATTTTTTAATTTGCCGCCTTTTCGGTGTCAAGTCAGAGAGGTTGAGACACAGAGGTTTGTTGATTAAACCCGCGCTACTGAACAATAGGCTACATGACACCACCGTAGTACTTTTTATGACTTGTCAAAACGCGATTCTTCTAAAGATTTTGTATGGCTAAAGAACACTGTGACGTCACTTATTTCAACTCAATTGTCTACATATTTATGGATTTCAAAGCCACAAAAAATCTAATTTTACAGTACATTGAAAACAAGAATAATCAAAAATAATAAAAAATAAAAACGACTGCAAATATTGCACATATTTTTTGTTGTACTTTGTTTACTCGATAGTTTTTTTAAAGACGTTATTTACAGTGTTACATATTTTTTAAGGCGCTTTGCACACGGAGCAACTTAAGTTGACGCAACTGGCAACTTTTTAAAAGTTTCCTGTAAAAGTTGCTAGTTGCCATAAAGTTGCCGGTTGCCGCAACTTTTTGGCAATTTGTGAGCAACTTTTTTAGCCGAGTTGCAGTGTTGCAAACTTTGCGGTATTACCACTAGATCTGGTAGATTGGGACCACCTTCTGGTGGTCAGAATTTGTATCTGGTGGCTTGTGGATTTTTTAGTGGGCAAGTTTTAGGTTGATGGTTTTCAAAAACAAAATTGAAATAAATTTACAATACTAACACTTTCAGTGTACTTATCCGTTAGATTACGTTACGTTAGGTATGTAAAAAAAGAAAAAGTAGGTAATCGTACTGATAACGGTACAAGTTATTCAGGTCGACAAAAAAGAGGGTAAGAAACATCATTCTCTTAAAAAACAATCCTATTTAGTGAGCCCGAGTGGCCGTGGAGCAGGACTAGCATTTAGCCAAGCATTTTTGTCCGTGATATAATCATCTAACTTATAATAATGCTTGATTAGATAGTGTGCGTTTTATGCATGGTTTAAATATCAAGAAGTATTTTATTATAGAATTTTACACATTACCCCAAAAAGAATTGTTTACTTAGTGGGAAAAACCACTAAGTTAATGGCAACACTATGCCGGGCACAGGGCGAGTGAGGGAGGGTGTGAAATCGAATATTTGACAGTTGCTAGTTGCGGCAACTAGCAACTAAATAAGTTGCTAGTTGCCGCAACTGGAAACTGTTGACGATTGCCGCAACTCGCAACTTGAGTTGCTCTGTGTGCGCAGTCCAATTGAATTACATGTAAACAGCGAGTTGCCAGAAAGTTGCCAGTTGCTGCAAAAGTTGCTCCGTGTGCAAAGCGCCTAAATCTACTTGTCAAGTTCTAGACGATAAACATAGAAACGACCTATGGGGGCTTAGACGTAACAATTGCAAAACGATAACAAAGTTAGAAAAGACTAAAATGTATGGGATTGACATAAGCCGCGTTAAGTCACGTGATCAATCGACGAAGCGATGTTACTTTGTCTAAGCAGTCAGATTCATTAAAAAAAATTAAAGATGGTATTCTTAACGTTTTAAATTTTAAAGTAACCACACCTATGTTACCGGAACAATGCAAGGATTGTAACGATACCCCATACATCTCAATCGGTCCAGGCGTTTAAAAGTTATGGCGGAATAAAGAAACTCACATACATACATAAATTAACCCTGAACACATAACACTCCTTCTTTTGGGGCAGTCGTGTAATTAATCCAGTTTTTAAGACTTTAATGAGGTTATAACTCGGAACTATTAGTAAATTTAAATTTGGACGAGCCTGTTGGTCTAGTGGTTAGTGGCCCTGACTGCTAAGCCGGAGGTCGTGGGTTCGATTCCCACCCAGGACAAACTTTGTGTGATGAGCATGATTGTTGGTTCTGTGTCTGGGTGTGATTTATCTATAATATGTATGTATTTATAAATTATATAAGTATGTATATCAGTTGTCTGGTTACCATAACACAAGCTCTGCTTAGTTTGGGATCAGATAGCCGTGTGTGAGTTGTCCAAAGATATTTATATTTAATTGTGTAGTACCCAATTAGTTTCTCACCTGTCCGTCCCGGGCACAGGTGACAATATTCAGTTGACTCTTAGCGTTAAGGAATAGGAACTTGCTCTGGAACACATTGGACTTGTGGCCCGTCTTGATTGTCTGTATGGCTGTGTTGCGGGCCCAGTCCCACACCACTACGTTCGTGTCGTCCGACCCCGACGCTAGCAGGTGTCCTGCGAAGAGGTTTCAAGTAAATAAAACATGATGGAAAAAAACAGGTATTTTGTTGAGTCATTATCCGCCTCATTGAATTTCGAACTTAATTTCGATTAGGATAAAGTTTGTAATACAAAAATTGGCTCAATGGTTAGGCTTCATTGTTTTTTAAAAGCTTTTATTTAACTTCACCTGTATGTATGTAACTATGTATGTATGTCCTGGAATTTTGCAATCAATATTTCATCCACTTCTACTAAAGCTATCGAGCTGAAATTTGGCACACACGTTTGGTTTTGATGACAATGCATGATTATGATAAGCATGACGTGATGCTGCAGCCAGGATTGGCTCCAGATGAGGGAACTCCTCAACAGTTAACAGTAGGGACATGAAATTTTACACACTGGTCCAGTCTCAATGACAATGTATGATTATTTGAACTTTATTTTATTTTTATTATTTGTTGGTATAGCGGCAATAGAAACACACATTCTGTGAAAATTTTAACGCTCTAGTGATTTTTTTTTAATTTCTCTCACTGAAATTTTATACCGGGCAGTAGCCTTCTAACAGGCGGACGGACGGACAGAGGAGGCTTAGCATCCTTGGGGTACGAAACCCGAAACAGTCACATTAGGACTTACCCGTGTCTTTGAAAAGCAAAAAAAAGAACTTACCTTCCGGGTGAAAATTTATAGAATTGACACAGCCCCTATGTTTATTGAGATGATGCAGCTTCTTCATTCTGTAGATCGCGTGCAAGGATCCGTAGAACCTTCTTTCGAACATGAGATCCTCTTGCGCGATCTTGCCGCAGGGAAATGTCAGCCCCATCTCACGGTTAATTATTTCTGTAGAAAAGAAAGAAAGAAAGAAAAAGTGTTTATTATCGCGAAAATGACGCACATAACATAAAAAAAATTGTACGTAAAAGCAAGGTGGAAACAAGTTTGTAATAAAATAAAATAAAAAATACATAAAGAAATATGCGCCATTACCGCGCGAAAGGGCTTACGCTCAGCATAATGCCGTAGTATAGTTATTTTGATGCTCCGCTCCTTTTTGGTCGTAGCGTGATGTTATATAGCCTATAGCCTTCCTGGACAAATGGACTATCCAACACAAAAAGATTTTTTCAATTCGGAGCAATAGTTCCTGAGATTAGCGCGTTCAGCCAAGGAAACGAATAAATTCTTCAGTTTTATAAAATTACTAGCTTTTACCCGCGACTTCGTCCGCGTGATACTTGTTTATATCGTACTTGCATACAAATTTCCACCCCCCTTTTCACCGCCTTAGGGGGTGATTTCCGGGATAAAAACTATCCCATGTCCTTCCTCGGATTTTAAACTATCTCCATTCCAAATTTCATCACAATCGATTTAGCGGTTTAAGCGTGAAGAGGTTTTCAACGCTCGGCTCAGCACCGAGAGTTGAAAATGCAACAACAGAAATTACAAAGTAACATTAAAATAATATTTTTTTAAGAGAAGGCGGTAGGCGCCCAGGCCACATAGGCAATATTTTCGGAGTTAGAGAACCATAAGGAAAATCACGAGAACGAAGTAAGTATAAAAGCATTGTTAAATGTAGCTAACAACCGCACGGGTCGATCTATCAGGTAAAGCTACGCTCGCCCGGTTTTGTCCGTGGATGGGTGACATTACATATCCCAAATCTTAACCTACATCTATATAACATAACATAACATCACGCCTGTAATCCCCGAAGGGTTAGGCAGAGGTGCACCCATTAGTACACCCACATTTCGCCAGTTATGTTTTTAGTCCCATGTAATAGGGAGCGAGCCTATTGCCACCAACCGGGCACAAATATAGACTCCGAGGCTGCTACTAAGAAATTCCTGTTGGAAAAACCCAATAACACTTTGCCCGACCTAGGAATCGACCCCAAGACCTCATGCACAGCAGTCGCGCTTGCGACCACTAGACCAACGAGGCAGTGTCTATATAACATATTATATGTAATGGAAATAAATGATTTGATATTAACTTTTGTGTTAAAAACAATTACCTCTAAGCAACAAATAGCTGTGCTTCGGCCTCGTCTTGAGTAGCACCGTGGGCTGCTTGCTCTTGCTCTCCTCAGTCTCCGCAGTATTTGAAGTAGTCCTATGCGTATGCTGCTCATCGTCCGAGTCTGAACTCTGAATATCTAGTATATGTTCGGAGACGTAGCTATTGTCGATGCTGGGTGACGAACTGCCTGATGTGCTGTTGAGTTAATAAAAAAATAAAACATTATTTAAGGCTATTTTAGGTCTGGTTCACATTAGGTCGGACCGGCAGTTTTATAGGACCGACAACCAACTCACAACTGCTTTGTGACGAGCCAAAAGCAGTTGTAAGTTAGCTGTGGTGTTCACATTAGATCGGATCGGCAGCTTCTACTGTGAACAGCAACGGTAAAACTTTCGGTTTGACCTAATGTGAACCAGGCCTTACGAGATACTCCAACATAAAAAAAAAAACATAAATTCAAGACTACTTCAAGGTTCCTACAATAAAACAACAAATAAATCGGTATTGTAAAGAATATAAAGATGAATTGAAGACTCATACCAACACCCTGGCATGGAACTGACAAACAGCTCAAGAGATGTCACTGAAAATCGAACAGAAACTCTGAACTAGACATCTAGAGGAACATAGGACGATGCTCAATGAAGCTTCACCTTAAAAAAAAAAACTGCTTGAGGGTTTTAAACCCATTCATCATCATTTGCCTAGCCTTTTCCCAACTATGTTGGGGTTGGCTTCCAGTCTAACCGGATGCAGCTGAATACCAGTATTTTACATGGAGCGACTGCCTACCTGACCTCCACAACACAGTAACTTGTACCTTGTACTTTACTACCTTGTAACTTGATACCCCTAGGTAAGACTGGTTGTCAGACTTTCAAGCTTCTGACGACTCGTAACAAGATCCACGTATGACAGCCGGGACCAACAGCTTAACGTGCTTTCTGAGGCACGGAGGATTTTAAACCCATTGCAGATCTTATATAAATAAAAAAGAATATAGGTATATCCCACGGTATCACCAGCGATAAATTATGTCTTTGATTACTGCTTCGCTTCTGTGGGTCGTAGCGTAATGTTATATTTAGAGAACAATTTCGAAATGTCTTATTTAAATAAGATGATTAGAAATCTGTTTCTATGGAAAATTTAAAATAGGTCGAATTTAGCTGTAACACAATTTTACGATAATATTCAAGAGTATTTAGTAATTTCAACTCGATACCTCCATGCGTTCTTGAGATATAGGGTCTTGACAGATAGACAGACAGACGGACGAAAGTGATCCTATTACGGCGGTTTATTTTTGGCTGAACATACTATAAGTAAAAATCATCAAATGACTCCTTCCGCCCTGGGTGGAGCGGAAGGGACTGTCAGACTTTTACTGACTAAGAGACCACCCGGTTCCTTCTGTTACCCTTTACGTCCTATTAAGACGTCCCGCAACCCCGGTAAGCGTTTGGCCCCGTTGGGGCCCCGTCCCTGTGCTGACAGCTCTTTGAGGCGCGCGCGAACAGAACGCGCCGTCGATCCAGGCCTGTCCTTGATCGGACGGCGAGCTACCCATTACTCGCCGTCCGCAAGCCCGCGTTTGTCATTCTCTACATCCATATTTACGAAATAATCTTCATAGGGGTTCCGTTTTCCTTTTGAAGTACAGAACCCTAAAAAGATATCAATGAAGCCAGATAAAAGTAATATTACTATATTTACTATGTATGTGTTCTTGTTTATGCCATATTCAATTCTTTATCTCACATGCATTCAAATCCTACAATTACTATGGATTGATAAAATTTTGAAACAGAGACGCAATAATAATCAATTTAAAACAAACAGATTAATGAAGTACCCAATTTAGTAGTTGTAAGATAAAACATACAAAATTAAAAACATATACTTGAAAAACGTATTGTTTGGAGTTTTGACAAATATTTATGATAATATACAATGACATAGCATTTCATTCAGAACTAGTACTCATCCCGCGACTTCGCGTGAGTTTTGTAACGGGTCCCTAATTTTTTAAAACATAATAGCCTATGGGGATAATGTAGCTTCCCAACAGTGAATGAATTTTTTAAATCGGTTGAGTAGTTTCGGAGCCTATTCAATGCTCAAATATTAGTATACAAGTATAGACTAGTGACCCGCCCCAGCTTCGCACGGGTACAATGTAGATACATAAAACCTTCCTTCCCCTTGAATAAATCTTTTTCCATCTATTGCTGAAAACTACATTAAAATCTGTTGCGTTAAAGTTTAAAAGATCTCAGCGTACAGACGGCGGGAAGCGACAAAGTCATATTTAAAGAAGCTCAGAAATATCGTGCCATTTGCTGTACATTGCGGGACCACGCGGCTGTCCTGTCATAAGTAACCGATCAACGACGGAAATGTACCACAACGTACGATATTATTCGCCCCGTCAAAATAAGCATTTATCTATACTAATATTATAAATGCAAAAGTGTCTAGACTGTTACCTCTTCACGCTTAAACTGCTGCATCGATTTTGATGAAATTTGGCATGGAGATTGTTTTAGACCCGGCGAAAGACATAGGATACTTTTTATTAGACTTCGACTTCTGCGTCCGCGATAACTGACAATTGCGCGGTCGACGTCGCGGGCAAAAGCTGGTACTATATAAAGTTGTTGTTTCATCATCATCATCATCATATCAGCCGTAGGACGTCCCCTGCTGAACATAGGCCTCCCCTACAGATTTCCAATAAGACCGGATGTTAAGTTGTTGTTTGATTAACACATTTAAGAAATGTGGTCATAATTCTTCAAAGCTAGAATGTGTTACTTCTATAAAGAGCTTATAAATGTCATAAAATAGTAATTCATTGGATGTAATGTGAATTAGACGGGAATATCTAAATTAAAAAAAGGAGTTGGGAAAGCTGTCGAAATCTATACAAATAAATAAAATTGAAGTGTCCATTTGTTAAGACAGCAAAACAGCGTTCTACAAAATAAATATGAATATCTACATGCTACAAAAAAAAAGTTTTTTAAAAATTTTTGCCTGTATGGTTGTTTCAGCTTATCTCCGAAACAGCTACACCTATTTCGACGGGACTTTAACTGCTTGATAAAAAACGTTATATGGCTAGTTTTAGTTTAGAAAAAAATAGGGTACCACACAAAATTAATAAAACCCCTTAATAAGCGACATTCATGCGAATGAAGTCGCAGGCATATGTTAGTTATAAAATATTATGTAATAATTTTCTATGTATTTAATTATGAACCCATCTTAACTAAATACGTAATACACACCCACATAAATTAGTGTTTATCATAACTTTTCTTGTTCTTGTTTACTTATTCATAATATTCATTCTGTGTACACATAATTAATTATTTAGGAATACCGTCTCGATGTGAAGTTTGATACTCTGTGTTACCTATGCACTGTATAAGACGCTTTGCACACAGAGCAACTGGCAACTAGCTGTTTACATACATTTCAATTGGATCGCGCACACAGAGCAACTTGATTTTCGAGTTGCGGCAATCGTCAACAGTTTTCAGTCTGCAATCGATGACTAAGTTAGTTGCTAGTTTCCGCAAATAGCAACTTTTAAATATTGTACCGGTTTTTAAAGCTGCCAGTTTCCTCAACCATCTTTCGCAACGCTTCGAGCGATTTCACACCCTCCCTCCCTCTCCGTGTGCCCGGCAATGCCAGTGTCGCTACGGCAACGGCATACGGCAACTCGGCTATGAAAGTTGCTTACAAATTGCCAAAAAGTTGCGGCAACCGGCAATGTTATAGCAACTATCAACTTTTACAGGAAACTTTTAAAAAGTTGCCAGTTGCCTCAACTTAAGTTGCTCCGTGTGCAAAGTGCCTTATGCTTCAAGTTCCATAAATAAATTATCTTTTTACTAACAAGATGCCCCGGCGTTGTATGGGTGAAATATAGATACAGAACCTTCTGCTTGAATCACTCTTTTTATTGATGAAAACTGCATTAAAATCTGTTGCAGAGTTTTAGGGCCTTATCATACTAGCGGATTGCGAGCGTCTTCAAAGCGACACGGGCGCTCAACGAATACGTTACGGGCGCGCAACGAATACGTTACGGACGCGCAACGAACACGCCGCGCATGCGCAGCGAATTCATTGCGGACGCGCAACGAATTCGCCGCGAATAGCAGTGTATTGTGCGTCGTTAACTTGCTACAAACACGCGACGAAAACGTTGCGAATTTGCCGCACGTCCGCGACGTCTTCACTGAGCAGCCGCGGCGTGTTTGCGACGCATTCGCTGCGCGCCCGCTCCGCTTTGAAGACGCTCGCAATCCGCTAGTATGATAAGGCTCTGAAAGATCTAAGCATTTAGATGAAGTGAAACAACTTTGTTTTACACTGTGTAAAGATGATTATTGTGTCTTGGTTTTATACTCTGTAGCATAAGAATAACAGAATAATAAAACAGACAATTTAAAACCTATCTGAATTAATTGAAGCTGACACTAATCAGCAAATGAGTTATTTGATATGAAGTTTGCTTGCTTCAGTTTTTTTTGTCTCTGAATAAAACAATTTTTTTCATTAGAAGTGATATGAAAAATTCAATGAATGTTGTTTATTTTTTTCTGTATGGAGTCTCACTTGCCTACTTTGTCTACTGCTAAACCAGAACTTCTAAGGCAGGGCTTAAAATTTATAAACTAAGCTTTATTATTATATTCTATCTGTGTTACTAGTTAGTTTTATTACTTTTAATTGTAATCTGTGGAGAACATAGTGGCTAGCATAATTGATTGATATTGTATTTTTTTAAGATATTATGACCATCTCTTATTTTGTTACTGTTTGTTTTTCCTTAAATAAATAAACAAAGAAATAAATAAATAAGCAACTACATGCTATAGGGAACTTCTCTTCGGTATGGACCTTGCCTTACAGTATTGCTGATTCAATGAACATAAAAAAAGCTACTTATTATCATATTGTTGCCGGCACATAACTTGGCAAGATTTTGGTGAAGTGGGGGGATATTGGGGGATAGTGGGGGGGATATTTGCGCATGTGGAAATATACTAAATGTACATGCAGAAAACTTCCTCCACTATTCCAAAACCTTGTCAAGTTATGTGCCGGCAACTGTACTTACATTTTCCCTGAACTGGGACGGTACCTAAAAGAAAGGACAAACATAGCCTAAGGATCCTAATTTGAAAATTTATGGACAGGATCTACATAAATATCATATATTATTATACCTACACATAATGGTATTTCTTATAGCAGGGGGTAGAAATTTTGAGCTTAGTAAAGCCGGCAGAAATTAAATCCAAAATCCTATGTGAGATCCTCTGATAAAAATGGTACATCCGATGGGGTCATCTTTATCAATCAGTAGGTTATCATTAGAGGTCAACAGAGGTGTTCAAAACAACAAATAATCAAAACAAACAAGTAAATTATTTTGAGAGCAAAAAATATCTGATAGTCATACCTGTACATCAAAATAGGGTATAGAGGGATGAAGATAAGGTACTTACCCACTAGGAGGGCTAGTGTCACCAGACTCAGGAGTAAGGAAATCAGCCAACCTCCTTAAATCATCACTCTCCGTTTCAGAAGAGGATGGAACATCATTTACTCTTGAAGATGGATTAGCTTCGTCTATGGATAAGTCGTCGGAATCCCTCGAAGATCCGTTACTGTCTGTGTCTCTATCAGGTGTCTTCCGTTTCCTGTAGTTTCTGCCCCATTTAGGACGTCTAAGGTTCAGGAGGATAGCACGAACATTGCTGCCAGAGGGAGCCGCGTTCACTACCTCGTTGGAAGGCCCCTCTGTCGCTACCTGACCACGGTCCTCGCTACTGGTACTCTCAGACTTATCCGCAGACACTCCACTGTCCACATTCTCATCTTTACTCCCCGACACAACTAAAAAAAAAACATCAAAATGGACACGAAGTTTTTTACGTCACATTTTTTTTGTAGTCGATACGAAAGCTAACTTTTACCTGTTTCTTTGAAACTATCTTGCGAACTTCCATCATTCAGTTTCAGTTTTTTTCCACCAAATTTAGAACTTGTAGGAGTATAGGGAATTTCGTCATCGGACGAAGAATTATCTTCCATCGCTGCTTACGTTGAAATTATATTCTACAATCAAATTATGGAAAACTTGAAAAGGAAAATTGCAACGCAATAGAATTCCAGCTAATCTATAGATTTAATTTTTAGGAATAAACTGAAACGGATACTGTACTGAGTACTCAATGGAGGATTTTTTTCTAATTTTTAGCGATTTTGGCAACAAGAACAAGGACAAAAATAATGATGTTACCAGTTTGAAAAAACTACACTGTATTCCTTTCAGCATTCAAATCGCTAAAAATAAGGTGAAAAAGTACTAGAAACAATGTGACATTGAAAACTACATATTTTATTAAGTATTTCTTTTTTTCTTTTGCATTATTAAATAAATGATATAATATCTACAAAATAATTTAAAAAATACTTCCATCCTTCATGCTTCGGGATTTTTGAATGATCATCAGCAATTATTGCTGATGATAGTAATAAATAAATAATTAGTAATAATAATAATCAGTAGACAAATAATTACAGAGTACTCTCCATTTAATCCAAACACCATGGAACATTGATGCATTATTTTCTCAAATCATTTCATTGTAAAAAAAAATGTTCTGTTTGAGTGGCTAGCTCCGTGCCACTAGTTTTCAAATAAGATTTGCTAAAAATGATCTTTATTGTGACGATACTATTGCGTCAAGCGTCATCCCATCAAAGAGTAATATAATAATACGGAAGCATCCCATCTTCCTAATATCTTAGCAACTTTAACTTGTATTTTCGAGCCGTTTGGAGTGGGTAGAAAGAAATCCCTCTGGTTGTGGAATCTATGCGCCTATAGCCTTTTTATAGAATTGTACGGGAATTGTCCAATTGCCATCCAAAATTGCAATGCCCACAACATTTTTTGACCATTTTATTATTTATTTTTTGTTTTCTTATAGTCTGTAGGTAATATTACTAAAAAATATAATATGTTTTACCAGTGGAACGATAGCGAGGAATGAGGTTATACGGGACCGTTGCGGATTAAAAGAAGATGTAGTGACAAAGATAGAAAAGGGTATGCTTATATGGTTCAGTCATGTTGAGAGGATGAGTGAAAGACGATTGACAAAAGGTATTTATATGGCAGAGGTGAGTGGCAACGCCGGGAGGGGTCGCCCTAGGAAGACCTACGCTGACCTTATTGGTGAGGTCCTTCAGAAAGGTCAGGTGCGCATTACTCGTAACCGGCGTGCGTGTATGACGAGATGTTTGAACGTAGATGAGGCGAAAAGAATATGTCAGGATCGTAGCAGGTGGCGTTCTGTAGTTTCTGCCTACCCCCATGGGTAAAAGGCGTGAGTTTATGTATGTATGTATGTATCAGTGGAACGAACAATGGAACGAACGCCCTCAGCAGCTGTCATTTGCTGTTGTCAAATTGTCTGGCAATGTTTGCTTTGCTTGCTGTCAGTGTCATGCGATTTTAATCCGCGCATGCCGCCGGATTTTTGTTGATTCAAACTTTGGTTGAAAAAAACTAAATAGATTAATAGATACTCTGATACATTGCAGTTTTTACAATGGATACTCAAGAAGAGTTATTGACCTTCCTCGACTTATTGAATTTAAACGAAGAAGACATAGACAAACCTTTGAAACTCCTCATGGAAAGAGGTAAACATACGAATAAAAATCTAAGGAGTGCGATACAATTATTGCAATATAAAATACTTGTAAACGTTCAAGAACATACAGAATGTGAAAATGATGAAGAATTTGAGTTCGTTGTTAAATTGCTGAAGGAATTGAACAGAGAAAATGTCGACTATGTATGTAAAATTACTAACCTCGTACTTAGTCTAAATCCAAGTAAAATTGCAAGTAAAGCGGAACATTTGCTTCAACAAATACTGTCTAACATTGAATTTGAAGCGAAGACAGCAACACCAACCTTAGACAAAGATACAAGCATAAACACATTACTATTTTTGAAAGTAGCTGACAGTATTCTAAGTGCTACAACAATTTTAAGAGAAAAGATCTCCCTTCTATACTTTGAGACCCCATTAGAAAAGATACTTGATTCTCCAGATGAACACCTCAAAATATATTTCCTAACAAACACAGTCCCAAGATTAGTAGATGGTGTTATTGGGTACAACATTCTTGAGAGAATATGGCTCTATATCCAATCTTCGAAACCGGACAAACAAGAAAATGCTTTGAAAGTACTCAGCTGCCTCTCTGATTACTACCTACCCATACCAGATGCACGAGGAGACAGCAAATTTGTTTCCGATATCATATTCCAACACAACTTTTGGGATATTTTAATTTTTGGTATAACATCTGTTGATACTGCTGTAAGGAAAATATCAGTTTATCTTACTAAGAAAGCTATAGACTGTGTTGCAGCCACAAAAAAGGATATTAATGTGAAATCTGCCGATCAAGTCCTATTTCAATGGAAAAAGAATAACGCAAATATGTTAAAAGACATGTGGGATAATTTCTTTGTACTTATAGATAGTTTAGAAGAGAAACAAGGGAATATAGTGATACCATCGTTAAAATTATTTGAGGCTGTAAACATTGGAGACTGTTGGATGAACGCTGCATTTAATATTGGTTTGAAACATGAAAATACGCAAGTAAGGTTAAAATGTATTGAGTACAAACTCAAAACAAAAATAACCAATGAAGCTGAAGCTCAATTACTACTAGAAGCTCTTAACGACATAAACATTTACGATCAAAGTTCAACTTATGAACTACTTAAAAGGCAAATGTCGGAACTCCTAACTGATAGTCACTCATTTATGTCGATATTTAAAACGATAACAAATGTTAAATGGTCACCCGTACCATTGTTTCACGTGACTGATATTCTAGCCAATTTGAAGATTGATCTATCGTCAATACGCGGGAGTAATGTCTCAAAAATAATAGTAGATATTCTTAAAATACCTTGTAACAATGTGGTATTGAGAAAGGCTGTCCAGATGAATATGATATGTTTCTTGAAAGACTGTTGCAAACACCTAAATTGGAAAGAGGTGTCTCATATTTTTATCAATTTACATTTAGAAGGTTCTGACTTCCAAGATCACCCATTCGCTCCTATAGTTAAACAAATTTTAGTAAAAGATGTTGATAAAAGAAATTATCTAAAAACAATGACAGAAAATTACAAGAATATAGATTTAATTATACTGTACTTGTATGATCATGAAGAAGATATAAATATATTTATTGAAATAATCAATGAAAAATTAAACAAATTACAAGAAGGAATAAACAGGCAATATTCTAACAAAAAGGATTACTTATATGATGTTGTATTTTTAATTGATTTGTTGAGTAAAACAAGAGATAAAGATTCTACTCTAGACAATTTATATGAACCGATTGCTAGACAAAATAAGATTGTAATCCAGTATATTCTAAGTCTGTTTTCGTGTGAAGTTAATTTGGCCATAGAGGATGTTACAGCATTGTGTGAAAGACATAATTTTGAGTTTGATGAGAATGTTTTGGGAGAGATATTACTTCAGCTTTATAAAACAGCAGTATTATTTCTAAAAGATAATTCGGACTTAGATAAAGCAGTTCTTAGTATTTTTACCATAAAAATGTTAATCAAGAATCCTGTGATGATGTCCAGTTATAAGCATGAAATGCTTAATCTAAAAAGGTTTATTAATATAATTTCTACTTTAAAATTTAGAGACATCCAAAATGAAAGTGTGGGTAGATCGAAAAACGTGTTTTACGAGAAATCTTGTGAAATAATCTACCTTCTAATTGAAGTCGAGAAAGATGTGAATTCATATCTTAAAGAAGTTATAAATTACATTGAAAATGTATTAGAATGTGGTGGATATGGGTGCCTGAAATGGATATTAAAAATAGTTAACAAAATTGTCAACCCTCTTACCGAAAATGAAACCAATTTCAACGTAATCCAATTTATAAACAGAGTCTGGACAGAAATTGAAGAGCTAAAGTCCAATAATCAATATTCGCCTTGCATTGAACAGTTTGTTCAGCTGATAACTCAAGATGTTATTCTAAAGAAAGCAATGTATAACAATGTAGTAATTTCATACTGCAACAAGATCATAGAATATGGTCCTGTTAAAACAAACCCGTTGTATTATTTGATAAAGCAGCTGAACGGGAAGGATTTTAAAGACTATGTGCATTTGATTTATGTTTTATGTGAGATACTGCTCTACTGTCCCGTGCCTAGGAAAGATCAGAGGTAAGAATCTGTTATCTATCTATACTTAAATTTATAAAGCTGAAGAATTTGTTTCTATGCAATAATCTCCAGAATTACTGGTCTGATTTTGAAAATTCTTTTGCTACAGGAAGCAATGTTAGCCATGAGTCCTATAGGCTCTTTTTACTATCAAATAATTAAGTACCCGTTACAACGCGGATGAAGTCAAGGGCAAAAGCTAGTAAAACTATATTCTTATTTCAACCCCCATTTTAAAGTTGTAGATTTGACTCCTCTGGACCTCTGGGCCTCTGGCTATTAGGCCCATTGGCGCCAGTCCAATTTTTCACTGAATGTTTGTTAATGTATGACATACTGTAATCTAACTTTGTTTTAAGGCCTTTGTTTTGTTATTTCAGGATTGCTGACAATGTGACACTAGAAGTACTGCAAAATTCAAAATATGGAATAAATAAAAAAAGGTGAGAAATTACTATTTTTGTCCTTCGAATCACCAAAGCAACTATTTAGGTATAAGAGGTATACAAAGACCCCTAAAAAAGCCGAAAGTTGTTGATGCTTACCATCATTGTAATAATTTTTTGAAATCGTCGCGTAACGAAAACGTGTTATGCCCCCTCTAGGCGACCTGCTCTCTCTGTCTCTTTCTATTATATACGGGCTTCGTTCCTGTTTCATTCTGAACTATCCCCGGGAACTTGCTGGTTATGGAGATGGCCAGTGCCAATTTTTTTCTCTTTTAAAAACGTTTACAACGCTTAGCCAGCGCAATATAGTTAATTTGGGGATTTCAAGTCACTATGCGTAATTAACGGCTATGTGAGGTGAGCAAAACTCGAAAATTGCTGGGCCGTTGTGGCTGATTATTTTTTGTTGTATTCGTACTTTTATGGACAAAGTTCTTATGCTATAATTTTGTTGGAAAATTGCATCCGTGCGAAGCGACGCGGTTCGTTAGTATAAAATGAAACACAATGTGCACAGTGGGGTTCGGTCGGAATGGCTTTAATATCAAGGAAACTGCATTGGACTCTTTTGTAATTATTATTTATTTAGCACTGTACACGACATGATTAAGCCCCGGACACACTAGGGAACATTTTGTCCCGCAACATGACGCGCAACACAAAATATACGTGACGCTGCAACGTTGCATAGTGTCCCGCAACATGACCCACAACATTGTACGTGACGCGGGGCATGTTGCTTGCTCCCGCCTTGTCACTGAGTGTCGTCGCGTACGCAACGTGCCTTTAAAATGTCTGTAGTGTGGGGAAATGATACCGTGCTTTTGCTTATAGAGCTTTACGAAAGTCGAAATAAAATAAAGAAAAATGATGCATGGGAGGATATTGCCAAGGCGTTTAAATTGCCTAGAAAAGAAATAGAAACCAAAGTTCATACCCTGCGTTCGCAGCACTAATAGCCACAACCTCCTCGGGCGACATTTCTATAAACACTGAGAAGTGTGGTCGACAAAATGTTCCGCGACATGTATGTCGGCACATTCCACGTAGTTGTTGAGGAACATGTTCCGCAACATGTTGCTCCATTTGTCCCCTAGTGTATCCGTGGCTTTAAAGTTGACCATGGAAGAGAGAGAGGGACGTCGTCCTTCCATAGACAATAACATATTTTTATAATCATAGACTACAACACACAGTAATATAGTATCAAATCTTTTTTTCCTATTTCAGCATCGACATACATTTCAACCACGAAATCCAGTACCTATCCGTAGCTACCTTAAGCGGCATCAATGATACAGAAACACTTCGAATGATCACCAATTTCATCACCATTCGCATAGACAACACATTCAAAAATAAACAAAGGTACCACGGTAACTCACAACTGCACAGAATACTGCAGACAACCCTACAACATGTTTTGATACTTGTGTTGAAAAATGGAGATTTGAAAAATATATTTCTTTGGTGTTTGGATTTGTTGGTGAAGTTACCTCATCAGCCAAGTGTTAGGTACTGTTTGGAGTGGTTCGTTACCCTGTATTTTTATATTCAGGTAAGTTTTTTTCTTCTTGTTCATTAATGTTAAGATTAGTACCAAAGTGACTTTTTCAATTCAAATGTACTATCTAAGTTTATCTTGGTCATAACTAGGGTTGCCAACTTTTTGTCGGTCAAATATAGTAGTTCTAAAATTCTTACCCATAAAAATATAATAGGTAACGAAAATGTTTAAAAAAATATAGTAGGTTCCAAAATAGGTACTTTATTTCTTAATTAAATGAATGTTAATGCTTAAGAGTTTGATGCCTTTAAAATATAGTAGTTTCGCCTACTATATCTTTTTCTCAAAAATATAGTAGGCGGGGGCTCGAATATAGTAGGATACTATATTATATAGTAGGGTTGGCAACCCTAGACATAACTGACATAGGTGAAGGAAAACATTGTGAGGAAACCTGAACTTGTAATTAATGTAAGTCTGAAATCGCCACTGCAGTGGTGATCAATGCTCGTGCCTTCTCTGTATGAGAAAAGGACTTGGCTTGCAGTGAGACGATAATAGGCTGGTATTATTATTGTTCTTATTTAAGTTCATGAATGGGACTAAAATAAAATAATCTAAACCTTCATTTCCAGAAATCCAAAATAAATGAAGAAATGCTACAGATTTTGAAATCAAAGAATTTACCAGTGACGTCACAGTTCACTATTTTATATTGGCTACTAAAACGTAAAATAGCTAATAGTACTTATACTGAAGCCGAATTTTACTTTGTAATGGACTTCCTACTTTCTCACACCATGGGCCAGCTCTTCAACGTTAGGCTAAACGCACAATATTTATCCACAAAACTTTATAGACTGACCAACAAGACAGCAAAATACCAGTACACAATTGGTATCATTGAAAAAACGTTTGCTGAAAGCAACGGTGACAAAAACTTTTTGAAACTAAAGTGCGATTATTTCATCAACCAATTTGATATCATTGCCAATCTCACACCTTATTTTGTTTATTATTTATTGCCAAAATATTGTGATGTTGATAACAATGAAAATATTGATTTGAATTTTATAGAAAATATTATGAAGGATATTAATAAAAGTTTGGATAGAAATGGTGATGGTGAGTTCATTAGTGAATGGAAGATTTGTAGAAAGTCAGATGATGAATTCACTGAATTGGATAATAATAAAACTGATGATAGCAAGATGGCTGAAGATTCAGAGTTAATGGGGACTATACAGAAGAAATACATTCCTTGGCGGAATATGAGTGATGTCAATGTGTATGATGTTGGAAAGAAGGTATGTACTCTTCTGTATTATAGAGCTTTGTAGAACTAATTTCCTTTACGCGGCCTACGGTAGGGGAGAAATCGTCACGTTAGGATAAAGCGTTATGCCCCCCACAGGCGATCTTCCCACTCTTTCTCTCTGTATCTTTCTATTATACATAAATACATATGCAGGCGTGCGAATATCGAGATTAAAAAATCGAGCAGCAAGCATTGTGCGCTGCCAGCTGTTTAACCTCAATTCTAAACACATACGCTCGCCCCCTATTACATAGGACTTAAGCATAACTGGCGAAATGTGGGTGTACTTATGGGTACATATCTGCCTAACCCTTCGGGATTACAGGCGCGATCTTGTTGTGTCTAAACACATGTCAATTTTATATAAATTATTTTTTTTGTTTTAATTTTTTTCGGAGCGTCACCTCACTGTTCGACCTGTTACCTTATTTTATTTTTCAATTTAGAGAGAAAGCTCAAGCCAATTGATCGTGGTGGCATCACTGATTGACAAGCTTCCGAATTTGGGAGGGATGGCCCGAACCAGCGAAGTATTCGGCGTACAAACGTATGTGGTGGATAGCTTGAGGCACTTGCAAGACAAGCAGTTTCAAGGGCTCAGGTAATTTGATAAATGATTAGTCATGCCATTCACTGCCTCGTTGGTCTCGTCGCAAAGACCGACAGCTGAGCATGAGGTCTTGGCTTCGATTCCTAGGTCGGGAAAAGTGTTATTGGCTTTTCCATAAGGTATTTCTCAGTAGCAGCCTCGGAGCCTGGATTTGTGCCCGGTTGATGGCAATAGGCTCGCTCCCTATTCCATGGGACTTAAACATAACTGGCTAAATGTGGGCACTGGGTATACTAATGGGTACACGTCTGCCTAATTGTCTATTCACTGTAAAATTTGATTTTTAATTGCTTTTATAAGTTTATTAATAGCTAGTGACGAATTTTTTATAATGCTATTTACTTATATTGATTTGAGAAGAGGCCTTTGCGCTGCAGTAGGACAATAGGTATTATTATTACTACTCAGAGGCTGAATCGATTTCAATTGTTTCAATCTAGCGTCTCAGCAGAAAGATGGATAAATGTAGAAGAAGTCCGTCCAGGCCGCCCTCTCAAGGAGTTCTTGATGAGGAAGAAAGAGGAGGGCTACGCCGTAGTGGCTGCAGAACAGACCTCCACCAGCTCCAAGCTTCAGGGCTTCAAGTTTCCTAAGAAGACGCTGCTGTTACTTGGGTAAGAATTTGACCTTTGACCTTGGACCAGAGCCAGGTTTATATTTTAAGAGTGTATTTCCAAAATAAACCGCTAGCTTACTCGGTCTAGCGGATGAGTGCAAGTTTATTTATTTTCGACTTTATTTCAAAGGCAGCAGAGTTGCTATTTGTATAACAGTAAAATTAGAGCAGCTGTGCCGGGTCTCCGCCAAGTCTGCACCAGCGCTACGGCATATAGTCTATATGTAATCATCGACTTCTAGTTCGCTTCATCGAAGACGAACTTTTTAGCAATAAAGTAGCTTCCTATCAGAGAAAAAAATATATAATCGTTCCAGAAGTCCAGTACTTACTCCCATAGGTTACCTCTTACAAACAAACCCACTTTACTTAGTAAAAAACTTAATTTCAGCCACGAGAAAGAAGGTATCCCATGCGACTTGCTGCCCCTGATGGACCATTGCGTCGAAATCCCACAGCAGGGCTACGTCAGATCGCTGAACGTTCACGTCACCGCCGCCATCTTTGTTTGGGAGTATGCCAGACAAAATGTGTTATAATCTTTAAAAATATGAACCTGGATGGGCCAGTACACCCTTTATATTTGGGGCCTGGGATAGAGCCCTTATACAAGAATAGATCCGCCGCTGTTTGTAGCCCTGTCCCTTAGGCTTCTTCAAAGAATATCATTTTTAACCCCCGACGCAAATATAAGTGTGACGGGTCTATGTGTGTTTGTGGCATCGTAGCTCCCGAACGGATGAACCGATTTTGTTTTTTTTGTTTGTTTGTGTGAATAAGTCACGAGTGTTCTTAGTTTGTTCTAAATGTGAAGAATTGTTAGTAAAACTAGTATTTAAAATAATTTTCAAAAATATTTTTATTAAAGTCGTTTAAAAAACAAAAACAGGTTTTTACTTGACTCCTTTTACTTCTGCCGACAGATTTTACTAACCATGAGCTGCTTATAATATCTAGGAATATATATATTACTGATCGCCTATTCGAGGTCAGGCAGCAGAGAGTTAATTAAAATGCAATAGCATGTTGAAGTAACCATAATGCTAAAGTTTGTTATTTATTTATCATAGTGTTTACAGAATAGTTTTATTACTTTCGGCAATAATGTTACTTTGATTGGCTTCGCTTCGTATTCCTCCCTGTCAATATTTATCACTCCAAAGTGTTCTTTAGGAAATAGCATCACACTTCGTGCAAGAATTGCATTCTTTATACCATTATTTTTTATTCTATTCCAGCCTTCCGATACAAATTCAGTATATTTATAATTATACTTTCCAATACCTATACTTAAAGCGGGAGTGCTTTGAGTGTTTTGTAAGTTTGGCGTCAGAATTCTAAAGTCGCTTGTTTGGAAGCAAATTTCCTTTGTAGATTCACAGTGGCTGTTGACTATATTGGCAGGGTCGTTGGCTTGAGCATATGACGTGGTGGGCATGAAAAATGCCCATTTTCTCTTCACTTCTGGTCGCTTTTTCAAGCAATTTCTGCATCCATCGCAGGGGGGGCTGTATTTTAATGTACCTTTGCAGTGCCAGTTTAGAGATTCCCTGTACCCATTGAAGATGTAAGCTGCATATTCTTTGAATGATCCATACAGCCAGTACTTATGTTGTTTTGACAGGACATCTCTGAACGCCCCCCATTCTAGAGAGCACAGTGCAAATATTGGCCGACTGAAGATGTCTTCTTCCTCTTCCAAAGGTTCTATTTTCATGGCATCCTTCCAAATTGTATTACCTTTGATTATGGCCATTGATGCTTCAATAAGTTGCTTAACTCGTTGAACACCTTCCCCCTTAGGGAATAAAGTGTTCCCAATAGTGTTTGTACGTCCAAGTGGTAGAATACCAACTGGGAAACGGTTTGCGTCATCATTTCTGCGTAGTAAACCTGAAATATATATATATTTTTATATTATTGTATTGTAGTTGAAGTAAGAATTTAGAGAGTTTATGGACAGGACAAAAAGGGTGCCAGTTTCAAATGGGATTGGGCTGGTCACATCAACCACATGTACTGCAATCACTGGGCAAGTATGCAATGGGTGCCTGAGGATGATTGGCGTCGCCAAAGCCTGGCCTCTTTGGGGGTGGTGAGATGACCTAGACGCACACCGAGAGGGCGCATTAGTGACGACTAGGGGAAAGCTTTTGCTCAACCGCAAGACATAATAGACTACTAAATAAAAAAATTGGTAAACACTTATGAGGAAAAGTTACCTGTAACACTTTCAGATACAGTGCCATCTCCTCCAGCGACGACAATAGCTTGAGTCCCCTTCAAGGTCTCAACTAATTCCTTAGCGTTCCCCTCGCTTGTTGTCTGAATAACGTCCACCTGCAGCCCAGCTAGGTGCAGGAGTGGTTCGCAATATCTCTCAAAATCCTGCTTCGCGCTCCTCTTATTCGCAACGGGATTGAGTATGACAGTAACATGGGTCGGGTTCTCAAGCATATCAATTGTGCTATCTCCGTATTTTGCTGCCTCCTTGCTTGCTGCTCGCATAAGTAAGTTAATGCTGCAAAATTAAGTGTTAGCCTCTGAAGTATCTTTATGGATTTTTTTTAATATCTAGGAAAATTGGTAATAACTACTTTTATAAATTATACACCCTAATTACATAACAGGAAATAATAAAAGATGTTAAAAATTAATAATTAAAAAAATTATTTATAGTACTGGAAATATCTGTCGCGTCGTTGTCGACTCGTATGTTTTAAGAGTTTCTGACCCTACAGCATTAAATTATAAATTTAGAAATGAAAACATTTTTTTTTAAACTGTCGCTGATTATTTTCTGTGAATTAAATTTCTCAGTACTGGGCAGAAGTATCAATAAATCAACCCGAACAATGTCAAGTAAATTATGTAAAAAAGTCAATTAATTATTATATTAGATACATAAAGTAAGTAAGTAAAGTTAATATTTCATATAAAACATATAGTTTCGAACTTACTCATATTTTTCTTTTGCTTTAACAGAGCCATAATAAAATGCAACGGCTCCCAAAACTGACTTTTTCCAATTACTTCGGACGATTGTACTTAATTTTACAATTTTTTCCAACATAATGTATTGATTTTATAAAATCGGATTTACGAATTGAGGTTAGTCAGCTGTGCGGCTGACAAGAAGAACAAATAAATAAATTGTCACTGTCAAAACTGACAACTTCAACTCTTCATAATGTCATTTGAACTATTTGAAGTTCATGACGTTGTGGCAAGTTAATGTACATTTTCAGACAAAAAAAAATCTAACATCTTTAATTAACTTCTTTCTATTTATTGTTTAAAATTCATTAGTTAATGTCTAGTGTTTGATAGTCTGTCATAACATGTACGTACCTATACATGTTATTATGTTGCCATTATGGACTCTGCCAAAAAAGTCAATAAAGCACAGAGTACTTTTATATAGCGTGAGGGACTGAGGGTAGACCGCGAAATTGAAATTACCTTACGCTTTTTGCTATTTGCATCGGGTTTTATGGTAGGTACTAATAAAAGTAAACACGACACGAAAATATGTATATAAACAATTAAAATCATCAACATATTCATCTAAGTTTGAATTACATGTTTTATAAATAATATGTCTATTGTTATTAGAACATAACGTCGTTTGCCGCCAATTAACATTACTTTGAGAATTAAGATACGACCGTTATAATTTTAATTCTGTGAATACTTATTTGTTACAATCGCTTCTTATATTTACCTACCTACCTGTGTAAGTTTGGTAGGCCTCATGTGTGGGATCTTGCGCCAATTTATATTGCAAGCACATTGGGTTGAACCGGGCGGCGGCGCGGCGCAGTGCTTCTGCTGCGTTTGCATAGACCATTAACTACCTACTTTTTAAGATTTCGGGGTCTTGATCTTTTCCCGAATAATGCTTGCATTTAAATTGCATAATACACATAGGCATTTCTAGTAAAACAAGTAATTTAGGTAAAGATTTTTTTTTCCATCTAATCGACATATGATAGACTGGCTGGCATAGTACAGTGTTGCATAAGTTTAGTGTAATCACAATCAACAAGCTCAACTATAAAAAAATTTCAGTGTAACTGTTATGTTAGATTTTATTAGCGAATGAAACGTAAAACGAACAACCCTCGATTTAAAAAATGAGAAGAATGTGTTTTTGGTTTCTACTCCTTTTTATTTTAATTCACTAAAAACACCTTTCCTTGTTTGGAATAAAGTGTATATTGGTTTGAGTAATTTATGCTTTGGTTTTCAAGTAAAATCATAGACAAAACTCAAATTGATTTGTCAAATAAATATCTATATTTTCGTTTTGTGATGTGTTAATGATATTTATTTTATTTCCTTAGGAATTCGTCATGAGTTCTGATAAAAAGGGAGTCGTCAAATTATCTGACGGCTGGGTGCTTTGCACATCTAAATCAAATCCCGGCAGAAAGTATTATTTTAATAAGAGGACAGGAAAATCGTCATGGACACAACCACAGGTGAATTTCGTATTTTTTTAAACATTCATACATGAATACCACAAAACTGGTTTCTAAAACGATTAGGGGTAATTTTAGGATGCCTCTATTGATTATTTAGAGCAAATTTCGATGTTGATGTTAACTTATTAAATCTTATATTTCAAGGCTACAGAAAAGTCTGATAGGAAACACAAAAACAGGAAAGAGAAAGTAAACAAAGAAAAGAGCAGAAAAGAAGAAGCACAGAAGAATAATTTAAAGAGGAGAAGCGATAGCCATGATGAACAAGACTCAGCAAAAAAAAAACACAAAAAGGGTATGAGATATTTACATATTTCTCCTAGCCAAAAGCATAGTTCTATAACGTAAATCATCTTGAATTATTTGCAGAATGTCGTAAGTACATAAAAAGGGTATGCAAGTACTCCATGTAACCTAATACATCATCAAAAAATTTCATGATAACATACTTTGTTTTGCAATGTAAAAATGATTATTATTAGGTACCTACATCTACTTTAAAAGTACAGTATTCTAAAGAGATGTATTATGCGAAGACTATTATGAATTATGTGTAGTTATGGTGCAGTAAATAGAACAAAAATACCAGCCTATTATGGTCCCAATGCTGGGCAAAGCCGGTATTCATATAGAAACGGCTCAAGCATTAGTTATGTTGCTTACACAAGCAGGATTGACATTTTCAGACTAATATTATTTGACTGCCTCGTTGGTCTAGTGTTTGCAAAGAGTGATTGCTGATTGCTAGTCTTAGGTTCGACTGGGTTTCAATTTCTCAGTAGCAGCCTTACAATCTAGATTTGTAACCAGTTGATGGCAATAGGCTCGCCCCCTATTACATGGGACTTAAACATAACTGGCGAAATGTGGGCGTACTGATGGGTACACCTCTGCCTAACCCTTCAGGGATTATAGAAGTTTGTCACCTGTGTAATATCACTGTGGCGCTCCTGTGGGTAGCCTACTATACTATACTATTCCTCATAAATCAGGTTATACAAAAAGAAATTCCCCAATCTGACTGGTAGTTCTAGAGATTAGCGCATTTGACCAAACAAAAAAACTCTTCATGTTTATTACCTTTTATTAGTATTGATAGATAAGTCCATATTTCCTTACATCATTTTCCTTTATTGAATATAGTATTTCAAATATTTATTTTTGGACTAATTTGTCAGTAATTTGTACATAGTCTTCACATTTATATGAATATTGAAAGCACCTGCACTAATTTTCCTTAAAAGATTATGTATAGAGTTTCTTACCCTTTATCTTCCATACAAAACTAACTTTAAGAAGAAACTAGAGTTTTTTTCTTATTAGAAATGATGTTCAAATGTGGCTTTTAAGTAAGTTCTAATTGAAATATATGATTTGCCTTTGACTTTGATGAGGTGTCTGCCTGGAACATTCTATTTAATATTCAAAGTTAGCTAGAGGTAAATTACAATAACAAGGCGCGCCCCTTCACAATCCAAAATGTTTTAAAGGTTTTGTTAAAGTACATAAAAGTCTCACAATGCATGGGTGCGTAAAGAGACTCTCGAAACAAAAACGAATCAGCGATTTGTTGTTTGAGTAGCGGCGTCATTAATCACTCATTATTACAAGTATGGCGCTGCATTGAAATAGTAATATGGAGGGGCGCGCTATAGTCATAGAAGTTTATCTATAACATATAATGTGCCACATTTTATGCCATAGATAAGAACAATAATTAATACAATTAAAACTTACAATATTTATACAGAAAGCGCCACACCATCGAAGCAGAAAGTTATTAATGAATCACCACAAAAATCTTCCCCACCGCCAAAAGACACACCTCAAAAACAGACAACAGTTAAAAATGCAGCAAATCAAAGACTTTCACAGCTGAGAGCACGGTTATCATCTGAGGCTCAAGATGAGAGTAGCAACAGCAATGACAAAACCAGTTCACCGGTCAAACCGAAACAGAAAATCAGTCCTAAAGCTTCCGCCACGGAAACGAAGACGGCAAGAGCAGAAAACAAGAGTCCAACGGTGAATGACAACAGATGTGCTACATCTCAATCACCGAGCAGTGACAGCCTGCAATCAATACCTTCACCGTCTCAATTCTTTGCGGCAAACAAAATAATCTCCTCAATGAAGGCTCAACTGCCTGAAGAATACTGTGATAAAACAAAACCAAAAGACACATTTGCGGATATTGAGCATGGCATATGCAATCAGACTTCTGAATATCCGTACATGAAGCATCCGGCCACACCACCTCAGTTTTCTCAAGCTAGTAAGCTCCTGTCCGCTATTAAATCTAAATTGACCAAAGTGGCTGTTAAGGAAGGGAATCTAAAGACTTTTGCGTCCGCAAGTGATAGGATGGAGTCGTTACGGACTAGTTTATCTAATGAGTTGATGGAAACAGAGAGTGAACCTATAGTATTAAGCAATAGTGTTAGCAAAGAAATTATAAAGTGTGCAGCCGAGGCCATGGATGTGGATTGTAAGGAGGTTTGTTATTTTTTTATTATTCTGTATTTTAGTATTAGATAGATATACAACGTGAAATGTAAACCGTTGCAAAGCTGCAGCGAAATGACTTTGTTTTGGTAGTACAATCGATTAGTAAATATCTTTACTATGAAAATATAAAAATGGCAGATTCACAATTGTGAAAAGCGAAACTCGAAAATGAACGCAATCAAATAGTAGTACTAAGTACCTAGTCAAACGCAGCGGCCGAGACCCGAGCGGCTGACGGCGCGGGCGCCAGAACACTGGGTCGTTAACCCTTGCGCTTATCAACAGCTGATTTTCTGATCTTTAGTTAATTTAATGTAACACAACACCCAAAAAGTTATTCCAATTCTCCCTTCATACTTTTACAGGCTTAAGACTGTCAAAAATACTTTTTATTACCTACAACTTTACTTACTGAACACGAAAACAAAATAACAAGTTAAACAAAGACAATAAAGTAAGTATTTTAGTCGTATTTAAAAAGTTGGAATCAACTTATTTACAATGATTTTAATCACCTAACCTATTTCTGAATTTTCGCTATTCACAAAGTACTTACCTACACTTCGCGGTATCGAAGCAAGTGTTCGAAGTGTAAGCCACTACATTCCACACACAAACGAGCACTTTTAAATAAATTCTTTTAGTTTTAATAATGGGTCTCACTCAAAATTAGAAAAATCGTAATTTCAATCCATTTTTCACTTATTTAACCTACAAGTACAACGTCCGCAAGACAACTGAGCGTCGAGTGCGCGACACTGCGCGGCACGGCGCGGCATTTTTTGATCTGTGGCGGCGAATGAAGAGAGTGTAAGCTACGCGCTCTAGTTTATACCGTATCACAAGGCACGAGAGCTTATTTTTCTCTGAACATTTATGATTTATTGCTTTTTACTTTGTCGGTAGCGCATGAGTTTTGAATGATACCTACGTTAGGACGTAGGTATCATTTCGTTCGCTACGTTGCGTTTGTGTGCGTGACAGTGTAACTATTGTTACTCACGCTTTCGAGTTTATGAATATTTTTTTTAATATTTTAAAATAAAAATATTTTTATTTTTTAAGTTTAACTCTACGTTCCATTAGTACTACTGAGGGCGAATCGTTCTGCTGCGTTTTTGCAACGGTTTACATTTCAGGGTGTAGATTGCTAGCTTTTGCCTGCGGATTCTATCGTGGTAAATTCGGATAACACAGTTTATATTTTGAGGCGACGACAGCAACTCAGTAACTGGTTAATACGATCCCCCTTGGTTAGACATTCGGGCTTCTGATGACCCGTAATGGCTGACCAGCAAAGATCCACGTATGACAGCCGAGATCAACGGCTTAACGTGCTTTCGGAGTCTCGGTCTGTATAGATACACCCATCCACGGACAAACCCCGGCAAGCGTAGTTCAACCTGATAGATCGCCTCTTCGGCTGACTTAGCCACAAGCTGTAGTAGCAATATCCTCAAAGACATCTCAGTTGACTTATTGTTAACAAAGTTATCTTTAGTCATACAAAAGAATAGTAAATACCTTACACGAGTTCACCTATGGTGAATAAAAAGGTCTACCTATGACCTTAAAACTAAAATTATACCATTGTGTGTATGAATTTCGAAATGATGTATATCGACGGTCGAAAGGAAAAATGTACCAAGCGCCATTTTGTTCATGTTGTTCAACCTTAGGTTAAATAATATTCCATTATATTCTTGTTAACCTCCTTCTATTTTGTGAGCTGTTTGTTTCTTACAAATAAACTATCTTCAGCCCGCGAAGTCCGTCGTTCGTGTAGTTTTTTTTTTTACCTATTTTTGTTACGCCTTTGGTTACTGCTCTGCTGACGAAGGTCTTAGCGCGATGTTACATACCTTATATTTTTCCTCATGAATCCCGCTTTGATTAGACAAAACATTTTTTTCCAATCTGACTGTTAGTTCCAGAGATTACCGCGATTAATGAATAAACACTTGTTTTTTGTGTTATTTAATTTAGACAGTATTTCAGAATACTTACACCTCTTTCACAGAACAGAATCGCCCCGTTGCGTATAAGGTAGGCAGTGTCGCGCGGCAATATAATACGATACTATATCATTGTGTGCGTGCGGGTTCATCGCCCCGTCTGCCTAAACCCAGCGGAGTGCTAGTTCGAATTTGAAAAATCACCTACAATAATAATATTAATTCCTATCTATATCCATATTATATTATGAATTCGTGTTGAGAATCACTGAATTACCCCCTGCACCTTGTATGTTTGTAATCGAACCCACTGCACAGGAGAAAGCCCTAGTCATCATCTTCCTGCCTTTGTCCCATGTTACTTGGGGTCGGCGCCGCACGTTTTGCCGCCGTTATGCAATCACTGACTTTCATACATTTCATACATTCACAAAGAACCCTTTCTTTCATATCATTCTTCACACAATCCATCCATCTTTTCTTTGGTCTTCCTCTTGCTCTCCATCCATCCACATTCATATTCATAACTCTCCTGGTCGCATGCGTTTCATCCCTCCTCTTCGCATGCCCATACCAAGAAGACAAACGATTCCCTTTTCTTTTCTTTTCTTTTCTATCACTGGCGCCACTTTCAGACATCCTCTTATGTACTCACCTTATTCATTCTGGTCACTCCGCACATCCATCTCAACATTCTCATCTCCGCTATATGTAATCTTTCATGCAAAAAAAATGTTGGTACCAAAGTTAAAACAAAAATCATATTAAAATTTCATGAATATTTTTTTCTTTCAGATAAAGCAAGTAGCACCATTAGTGAATTGTACAAAAGATAACATTAATAGCGACGTGGTTTTAGTTGTGGATACGAATATTTTTATACACGAATTGGACATGATAAAGAATGTGCTCAATTCTAATATTAAAGGTAACTATACATTTGTATTGTATTCTATTGTATATCGGGCTGGTGTCTACAGCTCCACATCTCGTACTTTGCGCTCGTTTGGGGACCAGATCATTCGGTCAACTCCTCAAGAAAAGCAGGCAACGCCTTGACGATCTCTCGGCTGGGACCTGGGTCCTGGGTTACTGAAGTACTCTGCCCTGTTTGTGGCGATCTCGGGGCAGTTAAGAAGCGCATGAGTTGCTGTGCCATCTACTGTTCAAAGGTAACTATGAATTAACATATTGTAACTATAGCTTTTTCCCCTGACTTTGTCTGTGTTGTATTTTTCACCTGCGTTATTTATTTATTTAAACTTTATTCAATAAAAGTACAAAGGCCGACTTAATGCCTTAGGCATTCTCTAACAGTCAACCAAAGGTGGTGAAGAGATACTATTAGGTGTGTTATTTAACGTCTTTGGTTACTGCCCCGCTGCCGTGAGTGTAGCGTGATATTAGGTAAGATGGATTTGAACTTAGCTGCCATAAAATGAAATTAAGTACATTGAATGAGGTTTTGGTTTCATCACTGATGGCAATGTTGAAAAGTGGATCTAAAATGTTGCATGGTCCTTTGCAATAAAAAGTATTGATGTCAATAATCGAGATAGAAACTATTCTATCTTGCATGTTTGGCAAAATTAGATACAGTTATAAGCTTAAATTTCAAAAATAAGTAGTTCCGGAGTTAACTCTGGACAATTATTGTGACGCGAGATTTTTTATATAAAGATTTCATGGGGACACCAAGAGCTTAATCTATCGATCTATACACGGTCACTTTTAGGTCGTCCTGGAACCGAAAGCCATAAACTCGATCATCAAACGATTGGGACCAAAATTTTCAAAAATAACAATAAAAAAAATCTGCTGTTTCACGAGTTAGGCGAACATAAATGTACAGTATGAACAGCTGATTTTTTTATGGTTTCTTTATGAATAAATAAATAAATGTCTTAATGTGTTGCTAAGCGCAAAATTCAAAAATAAATCGACCAATATGTCTAACTTTATCTTTGTTGTGCTCGTAATTTTTGGACAAGGTTTTTATAAAAGTTATTTTTTGTAAAAAAAAATATATTTGGAAACCTAAAGAGCATGAAATCGTCTACGGAAGAAAGTGAACCAGTTTCTTTAGATCATGAACTACAGTCACGCGATATGCCCTGAATTCTTTGCCTTACTGACCGATATTACATCAATCGATTTGTTGAATAAATAATGACCACCCTTCTGTATCGATTGTGGGTGCATTGCAGTTGTTCAGATGATGTACCTGTTACCTTTGTAGGTCAGAGTGTGATATTGAGCGTTGAAAGTTCTATCATGACAAGAGAAACCGAGGTCTTGGGTTCGTTTCCCAGGTCGGGCAGTGTTATTGGGTTTTTCCATCAGAAATTTCTCAGTAGCAGCGTCGAAGTCTGAATTTATGCCCGGTTGATGGTAATAGGCTCGCTTCCTATTACATGGGACTTAAAAACATAACTGGTGAAATGCTAGTGTATTAATGGGTACACCTTTATGTAACCCTTCGGGGATAACAGGCGTGATGTTATCCTTATTGCATTCTAATAAGGCTTGTTTTTCTCTACCAGGTTACGCAGAACAGCCAACTCTGTTGGTCCCCTGGCGGGTAGTCAACGAGCTGGATCGGTTGAAGGACAACAATAACTGTAACGGCGCGATATGGAAGCGAGCAAAGGCTGCCATGGACTACCTATACAAGTCCTTACCTGAGAATAGCAGAATACGAGGTAATTAAAGGATTATTACTAGTATATCTGCTAAAAAGCGAAGAAAATTGAGCTTTTTAATTTATATTACTATGAGGAGGTCATGGCTAGGTAATACCAGGCGCACGGCTCGATCCATTAGGTTAAGCTACGCTTACCGAGGTTGGTTTGTGGATTGGTGACCTTCTTTATACGCCGGGACTCCTACAGCTGAATACCAGTATTTTACATGAAGCGACTGCCTATCAGACCTCCACAACCCAGTTACTGAGTAACGCAATGCCCCTTGGTAGAAATAAACTACTATAACATGGCCGGTCCATATTACTACTTCAATGTGTTTCACATCCTTATGAATGAGTTTGTATGTAGTTGTAAGTATTCGTCTTAAGTAGCAGGCCGGCAGATTTGTTTGTCAACTAAACACAACTAGCTGATCGCGCAAGACAACGCACGTGTCATTTTCATAGCGTATGTCAGTGTAGCGCCATACTAATAAAAATGAGATTAATGACGTCGCTGTCGAAATCGCTGATTTGTTTATGCATCGAGAGCCATCTCAGTACGCACACATGCGTTATGAGTCTTGTAAATACTCTCACAGATACTTTCAAACGTTTTGAATTGTGGAGGGGCGCGCCATGTTATCATAGTTTATCTCTAAGACTAGTTGTCTGGACAGCTTATTAAATATTATAATGTTGTGTGCAGGTCAACCACTTCGCGACGCAAACTCTCACATATACCCTTGCGAGTCTCCAGACGACGAGATCCTGAACTGCGCTCTTCAGCAGGCTGAGAGGGGGAAGTCAGTGGTAAGATAAACTTATAATACTCTGATAATTATACGCGATTGTCATTATACTCCGAGGTCAGCAAATGCCGAAGTCATTATACGCCGACGTCATTATACGCCGACGTCATTATACGCCAAAGTCATTATACGCCAAAGTCATCATACGCCGACGTTGTCATACGCTGGTATCATTATTCGCCGACGTCGTCATACGCCAATTTCATCATACGTCAAAAGATATAATTATGCGCCGATGTCATTATATGCCGATGTCATCATACGCCGGCGTCATTATACGCCGAAGTGATCATACGCCGATATCATTATACGCTAAAAGAGATCATTACGCGCCGATGTCATCATACACCGTTGCCTTAATATGCCGATGTCATCTTACGCCGGCGTCATTATACGCCGACGTCGTCATACGCTTTTACCATCATACGCTTTAAAGATATCATTATACGCCGATATTGGTGCCGATTCCCTTGTTCACAAACTAGACTAAATTTAGAGAATTGACATCTCTTATTAACATACAGCGAAAGGAAAGGACGGTGACATTCCGTGACATTAAAGAACTAAGTTAGAGATGTCAAATTAGTTTTGGCTTGAACTTCTCCGTATTTTTAGTCCACACGTTTTAAGATATCAACTATAACTGTATGGATGTGTCAGATTGCCTAAATTTGACAGCTCTTATTTACATTAGTCTCTTTCTTATTTTATTGGACAGAAAAAGATGGAAATAGTCTAATTTTAGTTTAGTTTGTGACCAAGGGAATCGGCACCATTATCATACCCCGACGTCTTCATACGCCTATGATATCATACGCCTACATCATTATACGCCGATGTCTTCACACGCCGGTGTCATCCAACGTAGTGCACCTAGTAATTTCACTTAATTCTTTTTTTTGTATTGTTAATTCATTGTAATTTTAAATTATTTATATCTTAATTTAAATTTGTTATTGATTCTCTTGATGATCTATTTCATTTTAAATTAATATCGTCTCTAATGTTTTATTTTTAAGGAATTATTGACCTTACAATAAGAATGTTGTGCTTGCCTATAAGTGACGTATTTACACAGTTTTTCAAAATTTGTGATTACTTGCATTTGTAAATATGTCGTTGGTATGCCATGCATAAATAAATAAATAAATAGTGATTATCATACGCCGATGCCCGATTACTTTCTCCGGTCGGTCTCTATTTTTAAAATTCCAAGACCTAAAATAAACTATCTTCCTCAGATCCTGTTGTCAAACGACAAGAACCTATGCAGCAAGGCAGGCATCAACAACATCAAGAGTTTGGGTCTGTCAGAGCTGAAGGGTCTACTGGAGTCTACTCCGCAAGAGTCGGATCCTGATGCCTTTGACAACCTCAAGCATTATCAGGCTACTATCTATCAACTTCTAGCTAATATTTTGGAGGTATGTCGTTTCTTCTTCATATTCTTCTTCTTTATCGTGTGGGGAGTAAGGTCTTACGACCCCACACACCCAAGTGTCAGAGTTTCTAAACCGCTTCAAGGGCCTCTGGCATGGTTTTGAGTGGGACAGTAATAGGCTGGTCCAGCTAACTTCTTCATATGTACAGCCCAGACTTATTTACATAATATAAAACAAAGTGGCTTCCCGCCATCTGTACGCTTAGATCTTTTAAACTTTGCAACGGATTTTAATGTGGTTTTCATCAATAGATAGAATGATTCAAGACGAAGGATTATCTATTTATATTGCACCCGTGCGAAGTTGGGGCAGGTTTCTAGCAAATGTAATATTATAAAGAGCAAAGTTTGTTTATGAGGTAATCTCAAACTACTGGAAATAATGTATTAGTATAGAAAATATTAGAAATAAAATAAATAGAAATAATAAATATAAAATACTAGCTTTTACCCGCGGCTTCGCCCGCGTTTGTTTAGAATTTGACAATCAATTCGGACTGTACTCGGCTTGTTGTTCGGCCAGATCCAGAATTATTAAATACCTATGGACCAGCCGACTGTGACTCATTAAAGTCCGTCGGCGTTCAGTTTGCATTTCTGCAAGAGAGGTCCTTCTCGCCTGCATCTGTTCTGGAGTTTCTGTCGCTGTAATGGCTGAGCTTGTTCTCCGAGACGAAGTCGTGTTTGAGTATACGCGTCTTAGTTGCTCTTACAGCTCTCTGGGTTTCGGCTTGTTCCTCCAAAAGCGTGTTTAGAAGGGCGTCTCAGTCACTCTCAGAGAAGCTTGGCGGGCGGACGGCTTAGCTCTCTAGTCTTTCCTGGCTTTAAGAAAATGTCTCATCGCTTGTCGCTCCGGTTGTGCTTGCCTTCTTAATGCGGCATGAACGGAAGATTCCGGGGATTGAGCAGTAATTTTTGCTCGGGCTCGCAATGAGCTTTTGTCTGAGTTAGACCTGCGAGATATAAAAAAAAAGTAGTCTACCTACCCTCATTGAAACACATCGAACTTACCTCTAACGAAAAAATAAACAGTACTGAGGGACAAACTTAATTTTGCCGTTGGAAAACTGTTGTCTACATACATCGACATAGTTCACGGTTAGTTTAGCAACTAACCTCTTCCTTCAGTCAATCATCGACTACACTCATTAAACAAAGCAATTTTTCTGTTACGACAGTTCTGCTATGATCCTATGAGGAGTTCCGTTCCATATCTCCGAAGTTGATAATCAGATCATAACAGTATTTTTATGGGACCAATTCGGAAATAATAAACAAAAAAAGAATCCAAATCAATTCACAATTGGCGGAGTAATCGAAGAGTATGCTTCACTGACGGAGCGTGTTATAAGTTCACCTTTATTCTTCCATGCATCCTCTATGAATGCGTTTACACCTGTCAGTGTCAGTGACGACACAGTGATGACAGTGTCAGTTACGCAGTTTTTCTGTATCCCTGACAACGTATATAAAGTGGGTCACAGACAAACGCGAAATGTTGTGGCGGCCGCGTCAGTTGCAAATTTTAACAACAGGCCGCGTGTACTGCTTTGTAAAATGACACTAAATATGGAAATTGTAATAGAAATAGTTGAATTTAAGTAATAATTTAAATGTAACCCACACTTCTCTATTCCTAAGAGTAATATGCGATGCTAATGATAATATAGGTAGAGATAAACTACTATAACTTAACGCTCCCCTCCATATTACCATTTCAATGTGTGTAGTCACATTCGTATGAAAGAGTTTGTATGTAGTTGTGAGTAATTGTCTTCAGTAGCGGGCCAGGATATTTGTTTGTCAACTAATCATAAACAGCCGACCACGCAAGACGACGCACCTGTCATTTAAATAAATCAAAAATCAAAATTTCATGGAGAATGTCAGTGCAGCGCCATACTAATAACAATTAATGAGCAATTTTTGACGCCGCTAGTCGGACAACAAATCGCTGATTTGTTTACGTTTCGAGAACTGTCTCAATACGCACACATGCTTTGTGAGTATTTTTAATACAAACACAAATACAAACACTTTCAAACGTTTTGAATTGTGGAAGGGCGCGTCATGTTACTGTAGTTTATCTCTACCTCACACCTCAAGTGTTTAAATAAACGTTATTTTTCCTACCTTTTTTCTCATATTCTGAGAGGGCTAATGAGTCATGATAGTAATAAGACAACGTCACGGTTAGCCATATTGACTAACGTCTGATTGTGGCACAAACACCACGCTAATGACACTTCAGGCCGCCACTGTGACCGCGGTGGTGTGTTTTTGCAGCGGTTGGAGCCGCGGCCTGCGGTTTGCCGCAACCGCAAGTCCGTCCGTCTGGAAGCCACTTTATGCAAAATGTCAGGATACTCTTCAGCGGTTTTAGGCATGAAAAATTATTAAGCAAACAACTTTCGTACTCCTAGGTTGTTTACTTGAAACTGGTGTATCGACAGTCTAGACTCAAAATGTATTAGATGCTTAAACTTAAAATTTGATCATCATTCGATAGACACGTGGCGCCATCTACTGTCATAAGGACGTTATTGTGATTTCCCTCGGGAACAGTACTTTTTTTCGGGATTAAAGGTACCCTATGTTTGACCCTGTACACCTGGCAACCTATATGCAAAATTTCAGGAGGATCGGTTTAGTGGCTTAGGCGTAAAATGGTAACAAACAAACAAACAAACTTACTTTCGCATTTATAATATTAGTTAGGTTTAGAAATAATTAGAAATAAATAATATTAGAAATAAATAGAAGATATAACAAAATATCTTCCCCTCCATCTTTCCAGAATGAAATGCGCGCGAAATACAACAACTTATGGGAGCACGTGCTGTTCAAAGCGCCGCCTTGGACGTTGGCGGATGTGTTGCAATGTTTGCTCAAACATTGGATAGCGGTGTTCAACGAAGTGTTCCCGAGGATAGAGCACCTCATCACAGACTTGAAGAACGCGTTGACTTCTGTTGATAGTAAAGGTAGGAATAAATATTTTGTGTGTCACTGGACAGGAAACATGCCAACGGCTCATCTGATGTTAAGTCGGGACCGGTGGGTCGCAGGACGTCTTAACAGGATACCGTGGCCCCGGAACGCAAAGGGCAACAGAAGGAACAGGGTGGTTTTTTAGTTAGTAAAAGTCTGACAGTTTAATTGATGAAGCGGCGACCGCTGCCTAAAGACATCTGTGATACCAGAGGCTTTGTCATCCCAGAAACTAAACTAAAACTGGCATTAATCTTCAAATCAGAACACAGTAACCCTTTTTAACCCCCTACCCAAAAACTAGGGTGTTATAAGTTTGACGTGTCTGCGTGTGTGTCTGTCTGTGGCATCGTAGCTCCCAAATAGAAGAACCGATTTTGATTTTTTTTTTTTTTTTATGTGACCTAGTCTTGAGTGTTCTTAGCAATGTTTGATGAAAAAGACAAGCGGATGCCTTAATTATTGGGCTATTACGACAGACTTGACATTCAAAAATGCCTTATAATGGCCTAATTGAAATAAATGATTTGACTTTGACTTTGACTTAAATAACATTTATTAAATATTTTTCCAACTTTTTTCAGATTCAAAATCCCTAACAGAATCCGAAGTATCAAACTTCAAAGACTTATGTTTAGAAGTCGCGAAGAAGTGCCAGATAATTCCGGAGTACATGGAGCTAGCCAAGATCACTGTGGACCGGCTGCTGAACGACCGCTCCTGCGACGCGGAAGACGAGAAGCACGGAGAGCTGATGGTCATAGATGCCTTTGAGAATGTGTGGACTGTTATGTCGAGTTTTTGGTGAGTTTATTGCATTTTTTTTTAATTTTTGGGCTATGAGACGCAGGGTGTAAAGTTTTTCTTCTCCCGTTGAAAAGGGAGGATTCTCCGACCAGACAGGTGTTCTGTCTGGTGGACTCGACTGCCCGGCGGTTGTTGTCGGGATTTTGTATATATGCTAATGTCGCGGCAAATTTTGATTGCGCGATGTAGTAATTGACAGTTGTATTTCCTGTACTGTGCTATAGATGTAGCTAAAGAACGAAGTTCCTTAACGAGGCAGGAGTTAGCTAGCAGAAATCAGAGAAAGGAAAAAGCGTTATGCCTCCTCCAGGCGAGATTCCTTCCATATGTGTTTAGAATTGAGGTAATACAGCTGGCCGCGCACAATGCTTGCTGCACACCTGTATATAACAAAAAGAGAAAGAGAGGGAAGGATGTCTCAAGGTGGCATAACGTTTTTTCCTAACGTGACGATTTCTGCCAGTTAGCTAATTGTATGTAATGATTTATTTTACGGTTACAGACTCAATTAAAATAATTAAAGACTAATTAAAATAAAAAATAAAACACAAAAATACATTTAAAGACCAAACAACGTCATACCTTTTATAAGATGATGATGATTTTATGATGCAAAGAATATTTATTTAACTGTCTTTATACCTTTTTGTCAATTTTTGTTCCAGTGCCAAACTATCAACCCGCATCGGCGTGCCCCACAACATAGAGGACAAGTGGCCCGGCGACGAGCCTCTAGAAGCGCTGACCAGTAAACTGATGCTGTTCACCAATCAGATAACCGCCTTCACACTCGCTATCAAAGGGTAAGATGGTTTTTCAAAGAATATATTTTTATTGTAGGAAGAAGTATAATCCTGGTATGTACAATAACAGTTCAATGTACAGCCAAGAACAGAGATAGGTATCCAGGGTGGACAAATATAGTTTTTTTTGTAATTTACGTGACGGACTCTCCGATCACCGGTATCGCTCCCCGAAGCCTGCAACAGTCTGAAAAGACTGCTGGCCTTCTGGGAGGACCTGGGATGGTTGGAGTGACTCCTCGAGGATATTTTTCACACGTACAATGGCCCAATAAAGGCGCTAAGTGCGGAAACAGCCCAGCTAAACTAACTAAGTGTAATTTAATTGAAAAAGTAGATAATAATCAATTCATCAATTAATATAACATCATGCTTGTAATTGCGTGCCGAAGGGTTAGGCAGAGGTGTACCCATTAGTACAGCCACATTTTGCCAGTTGTTTAAGGTCCATGTAATAGGGGGTGAGAATATTTATTTATTTACAACAACACTACTACCATTACAGGTAACCCTAGATGGGCAGCGTGGCCTTAACAATATTTTACAATATTAAAAACATATTATATGCAAGGTCATTTTTGTGAACTCATTCAGAGAACAGGAAAACAAATCTAACCTCTCCGCAGTTTTGTATATTGCTATCAACCGGGCACAAATTCAGACTCCAAGGCTGCTACTGAAAAATTCATGATGGAAAAACCCAATAACACTTTGCTCAACCAGGAAATCAAACCCAAGACCTCATGCTCAGCAGTCACGCTTTGCTACCATTATACCCACGAGGCAGTAAATTAAAATAGTGATAAGTGAGCAGTATATTAGTGCAATTAGAAAAACCCAATAACAAAAAGCAAAAGCGTAGCGTGAATGTTGTGATTTATTAACAGGGTATTCTGCTCGATATTGTGCCAAATAAAAAAGCTCAATAAATGATTATATTTGACATAACATCACGCCTGTAATCCCCGAAGAGTTCGGCAGAGGTGTACCCATTAGTACACCCATATTTCGCCAGTTATATTTTTAGTCCTATGTAATAGGGGGCGAGCCTATTGCCATCAACGGGCACAAATCCTGACTCCGAGGCTGCTACTGAGAAATTCCTGATGGAAAAACCCAATAACACTTTGCCCGACTTGGGAATCGAACCTAAGATCTCGTGCACAGCAGACGCGTTTGCGACCACTAGACCAACGAGACAGTCGGCAGTATATTTTTAAACGAATAACATTAAACATGTATATGTTACAGCGTGTTAAGTTCAGACACTCCGGACGCGTGTGTGGAGGACTTGGAGCGAGCCTTCAGGGACAGTTTGTCGCTCATCTGTATGGACAATGAGTACATCAACAAGAGCAGGCTCGCCGTCTTCTGTACTAAATGCAGGTTTGTATGTCTAAGGTCCGACCGAGATCTTAGCCTCAGTATTGGATCTAGTCAAAACTCAACACACGTTAGTTATATTAGAGACTAATAGTTGTACATACATTTGGCATCCTAAAAGCTTTAGGTTTTCGCATTTCGTTTTTTTTTAGATTCTAGGGTCATACAGCCCTAAACAGCACGATATTTACAAACTGTAAATATCGTGCTGAATATTTTAAAAAAAGGAAGCTTTTCTTGAAATAAGTGTTATTTTTAGATCTTTTTAACATACTAAATAAACTGAAAACTGTTCCTCATAATAATGAGGAAGGGTTGTTTTAAGAAAAGGGAGTCAGGAAATTGAGGAATCCCTTATTTTCCTGACTCCCTTTTCTTTCATATCATTTTTCACACAATCCATACATATTTTGTTTGGCCTTTCTCTCCATCCATCTCAAATTCATAACTCATTTAATTTCACTATAATTACCATAATTTATTATTTCTAATAACGTCATAATTATTTTCAGAAACATGCTGCAGGAGGCGTACACAAAATTCTCACAACTCATGGAACTAATTGAAATATGTAAAAACACTCTTAACAATCAATAAGTATATTATGCAGTGTGCAGCCGCGGTCACAAGCCTTGTGATGTGTCAATAGTATAATGTGTATAGTAGATCAAATAACCCACAATGGTACCAATTCCCTTGATCACAAACTAAACTAAAATTAGACTATTTCCATCTTTTTCTGTCCAATAAAACAAGAAAGAGACTAATGTAAATAACAGCTGTCAAATTTAGTCAATCTGACACATCCATACAATTTTAGTTGACATCTTAAAACGTATGGATTAAAAATACGGAGAAATTCAAGGCAAAACTAATTTGACATCGCTAACTTAGATATTTAATGTCACCGTCCTTTCCTTTCGCTGTATGTTAGTAAGAGATGTCAATTCTCTAAATTGAGTCTAGTTTGTGAACAAGGGAATCGGCACCAATGTGTATCTAGATTATTATTTAATAACTATCATTTGTGATTTTTTACTTCAATATAGGCACACGGATCTTTTCTTTAAGACTTAAAATTTATAATAATTTATATCGTGTGAAAATATTTAGGGATAAAAAAAAAAATATTTAAACATGAGTTAACGCTGACCACGTTTGTACTATCTAGTCCGTACTTTACGAAAGTGTACCAATTAGATAAACGAAAATGATATATTTTTTCCCTTTTCGTAAATTGTTTTCTGCGTATTTGATTCTGAATGTAATGAAATCTTTCTCATGATTTTTTGTGATGTGAAAAATGTCTCCCGTTACAAATAAATCTTAACATAAAGACATTAAGTTCAAATTGATGTGTTTCACATATTATTTGCTTTTTAAATTAAGCATTTTTTGGTATGACAGTCGAAATAATGAAATTTTTTATTAACAAAAAGTTAGTAAATCTTCATTAATACAAAACACAAGAAATAAATCAAACGTGTACACTTAGCCGTAAAACGAGTGTAAGTTTCGGAGCACCCCGACACCTTACGGACTCGTACGAAGCGCCCACTCATGAGCTTAGCACATAGCAACACCCAATTATGTACAACATAATTATAAATTTAAAAAGATATTGGTTATGGTTTAAAATTTAAATTATTTTAAATTTCAATGATTTAAGAAACATAGTCAATAGTCGTACATGGTGGCAATATTTTTTCTCGTTCATACGAAGGGACTCAGTGTCTTCCAAGACTGATTAATCGTTATATTTTGAACATTTTTTTTAAATGTGTTTTTTTTTTCTTTTTTTCTCTTATTCTTTTGCATAATGAACCTTGTTGGTATGTTTTTTTTTCTTTAACTTTCATAGTTATATCAGTAATTGATATTAAAATCGTTTTTTAGGATGTTGATGGTATAAAAAGTGACATATCTAGATGTTGTGCAATACTTCTGTGTTATTGGGGTTCATCTGTGTATGAAGAATTTTGTACTTTGGGACTGTACTGACAGCAATCTCCACACAAAAGTAGTATATTTTGGTAGACAAGTCTCTTAACTCAATGACATTTTGTACATAGGATAGAGGGTTAGATTTCAAAGTTAAGACCAAATGTATTTTATTTAACTAGCGATCCGCCCCTGCTTCGCACGGGTGCAATGTAGATACATAAAACTTCCTCTGGAATCACTCTATCTATTGATGAAAACCGCATTAAAATCATATAATCATATAATAAAAATAAATATATGTAGATACTAACTAATTATCTACATATACTAACTATATTTATAGTATTTACATTTCACTTGTGCGAAGCAGAGGCGGATCGCTACTTATTTAAATAAATAAGTGGTGTCTTTGATTACATTGGCTTCACTTAAAAGAATTTTATGCCTAAAAAAAAACCCTATATAACAAAATATCTGTAACGGTCGTATACATGCCAATGCCAATAACAGATCAATCGGCATGTCTAGAAATTAGATCATATATAATGCATAAAAAATAACTTGTTTGTTGTTCTATGGAGCGTGCTGTCGGCACAGTCCCTTTAACTTTTATGATGAGTGTAAATGTTTAAAAACCCTTATTAAAGAATATGACTTATTTTTTTTCTATATTTTATCTCGCTCTAACTATATTGTCTTCTACAAGGTTAAAGCGAGATAACATACGTAAATCTATTCGAATTAGTTGGAAAGGAATATAAATATTTCATTTTCTTTGATGGGGGAAAATGTTGATATTCATTTGTTTTTTCTATGAATTACGACGGTTATTTAAAAAAAGAATAATTTTAACTTCTTCCTTACAATTATAGAAATTTGGATAGTTGGCACCATAAACCAAGTCATAAGTTCTTTAAAGAATCACTTTATTTTACTAGTTCCATCACTGACATTGGTTTATGAAAACATCGTGAGGAAACCTGGACTTGTTATTACTAGTCAGAAATCGCCAATCCTCCTTGAACAAGCATGGTGATCAATGGTCATGCCTTCTCTGTATGAGAAGAGGCCTTTGCCCTGCAGTTGGACAGTTCTTGGCTGGTATTATTTCTATTATATTTTTTTTTTTTATTAATATTTTGTGCCCGGTTGATAGCAATAGGCCCCTATTACATGGGACTAAAAACGTAACTGGCAAAATGTGGGGGTACACCTCTACCTAACCCTTTGGGGATAACAGGCGTGATGTTATGTATGATGTTATGTTTTAGCCCTAAAATCCCGATCAATTTTCAATTAACTGTAAAATTTGATTTTTAATAGCTTTCAAATTAATAAATAGTTAATCAATTGAGCCGGCACAAAAGCGATGTCACAGTTTCTTTTTGTCATACAAAATCTATGAAAGACTGACTTGACTCTCTGACTGATGGACTGCCTCGTTGGTCTAGTGGTCGCAAGCGCGGCTGCCGTGCATGAGGTCTTGGGTTCGATTCCCAGGTCGGGCAAAGTGTTATTGGGTTTTTCCATCAGGAATTTCTCAGTAGCAGCCTCGGAGTCTGGATTTGTGCCCGGTTGATGGCAATAGGCTCGCCCCCTATTACATGGGACTAAAAACATAACTGCCGAAATGTGGGTGTACTAATGGGTACACCTCTGCCTAACCCTTCGGGGATTACAGGCGTGATGTTATGTATGTTATGTTATCTATGAAAGAATCGCATTTTGACAGTTCATAAAAAGTACGTCAATTGATTGGTGGTGTCATCCAACCTATTCATTCAAAAGCTATGTAGCAAACAATTACACTCATCACATAAGTTTCCTATTAAAACAGTTTCTGTTATAGCATTTCTTTATTACATTTTCTTCGATTTGGTTAAAAAAAAATATATATTTTTCAGTGTTACGGGTATCTGTGTAGAGATAAACTACTATTACTTGGCGCTCCCCTCCATACTACCATTTTAATGTGTATAGTCGTATGAAAGAGTTTGTATGTAGTTGTAAGTAATCGTCTTCAGTAGCAGGTCTTCATATTTGTATGTCAACTAATCATAAATAGCCGACCGCGCAAGACAACGCACCTGTCATTTTCATAGAGAATGTCAGTTCAGCGCCATACTAATAACAATGAGTAATTTTTGACTCCGCTAATCGAGCAACAAATCGCTGATTTGTTTTTTTTTCCAGAGCCGTCTCAATTCGCACACGTTGTGAGTCTTTTTTAAGACTATTACAAACACTTTCAAATGTTTTGAATTGTGTAAGGGCGCGCCATGTTATTTTAGTTTATCTTTAGTTTACATTTGTAAATATATTATCTGTGTATACTAGTTGACGTTGTCAAATGTCATCTGTCATCGCCGTTTTGAAATGGGAAACAGGTGAATGCTTAGAGAAATAGAATAGACAAGCTAGATAGTTGGTGATATGAATCTTCTATAGACTGAACAAAAGGTATTGCTATCTCTTACTGACAGATAGAGTGAGAAAGAGACAGAAAACTGTCAAATTAGATTTTGTTAACATTTAGTGTGTTCTTTCTAGTCTATTCTTAGCCTGTAACATCTCACAACTGGGTACTGACTTCTCTCTATGAAGTTGAAACTAATTTGACAGTTCTCATTTACTTTCTTCCCTTTTTTATTTTATTTGCCAGAAAAAGATAGCGACAACATCTGAATCAGTGTCAGGGTTATAGAAAGAGACAGAAGATTGTGTGTTATTAGTGAACGTATTAGCAACACTATCTGCTATCTCTTTCTGTTTTGAGAGTAGCTTGCCTATCTATTATCTCTATGGTAGCTAGACTGTATATTTGGTGTTAGCAATAGAAATAACTAAACATGGTAAAAAAAAAAATACAAAAAATTTAGAACGCTACTTAAGAAATCGCATTTTTTTTTGTAGTTACTGGAAATGAATAAAGTATTTCCAATGCGAGCAAAATAGGAATAAAACACTAGTTAAATTATTTTAGAAAAATATTTAATTAATGGACTAAGGCTTGTACCGTCCCAGTTAAGGAGTGTATCATCGCTCACTATTACAGCCCGGAATTGCCTTAAAAACCGATAACTGCCAGCTCGCCGCCCGCGAGCCTTCACTTTTTTTCTTGTTACTAAAAATAAACCGTACCGCACACGATTTAAAGCCTTAACTTGAATGGCAAATTAATTACCCAATTGTTAAATTATATTTAAAGCTAATTTGTTTGCCGTTGTAATTCGTATACAATTAATTAGTACTAACTCTGTTTTAGCTAATTATATCACACAGCATGGATTGGTTAATTTTAAGAAAGTTGACTATATTAAAAACTTTCAATTTGGGTGATAGGTTTGTGCCGCAACAGTGGAGCGACAAATTCGGTAGCTGACAACGCCAATCAATTGACGTATTTTTTATCGACTGTCAAAACTTGATTTCCAATAGTTTTTCTATGGCAATATCTTACTGTGACGTCACTTATTTGCCAACTTCATTGACTAACTATTTATTGATTTCAAATCCACAGAAAATCGATTTTGTTGAAAAAGTGTTTTTTTTTAGTTGTGTCTTGAAATTTAATGGTGTCAATTACCTAATTGCGTAGTAGACAATAAAATCATTAACCAACACTTTACGTGGGGTGCCTGGTAATTAATAACCAAACACGTGACAGCAATAAAAAAAAAATTGCATTGTAAAAGTTGAATAGTTATGTTTGTAAAAAGGGAACAATAACTAAATTAAATTACAGCTGCTTGTGTGTTATTTCTGCTTCACAATATTCAAATGACCCCATTTGAATATTGTGTAGCAAAAATCTTAATATATATAAATCTCGTGTCACAATGTTTGTCCTCAATGGACTCTTAAACCACTTAACCGATTATAATAAAATTTGCACACCATGTGCAGTTCGATCCAACTTTAGAGATAGGATAGTTTTTATCTCTAATATTGGTCTTAATATTTTTTGATTGTAAACCTGAGCCACAGCAACGCGTGGGCCGGTCAGCTAGTATGATATAATGGAAATCATGTGCTTTGCAAATTAAAGAAATTCTTTCTTTTGGAAAGTTGATTGTTATCAAGAGTAAAATCATATGTAACGTATCGGTCATAAATAATTTGCCACCCTATACAAGCCCTGTAAAATTAGATTTTTACTTGATTCGAAATCAATAAATAGCTAATCAATTGAGTTGGCAAGCATGTGACGTCACGGTGTGTTTTTGCCATACAAAATTTGGGTGGAGTCACGTTTTGACAGCTTATAAAAAGTTTATCAATTAATTAGTGGTCTCTGCTACCCTATTGTAGTTCAACAATGCTAGAAATATTGACATTATTTAGCGCACAGTACCTCTCCACTAAATTGAAAGTAACATAAAGCTTACCTTACACACAAGGCATAAGGAAGATATTTAGATAGCATAACGTAGCGGGACCAAAGCGGTCTGATAGGCACTCAAATTTTTTACTTGCTCGCTTAGCTTCCAGCCTTCTGTGTGACGCGGGCTTTATTACAGCATTACTTTTTATTTGTTATTACGTTAAACTTACATTACTGCTGATATAAAAACACTTTTAGCGTGAATAGCCTGTTATAAATTAATTTAAAATCAATTTTAGATACATAAAAAAAAAACTGACAAGTTTTTTGTTTTACAAGACCAGCAAAGTTGATTATGTTAACAGGAATAATTTTAAAAACCAGTTTATTTATTTTTATTGTTAAAACTTTAGATAATTAGTGTAAGTATAAAATATTAACATTTCCAATATAGATAGCAGTGGATTCTTTTATGTACTTTCTTTGAATATTCATATAGGTAAGCGTATATTTATATAATGTATTATTTTTGTAATTTTCTTGAAGATCGTACCACGTCATGTTATAGTTTCTCATGAAATTACATAAATGACATTTTGTCTTTATAATGTGCCTTCCACATAATCACGATTTTGTATGATTTGCAAATATTTACAAAGTTGTATAGACGCCATTTTGAATCTCGAAGAAAGCCGAAAGTTACCGATTGCAATTATTTAAAAACTACCCTCCTATATTTTCGTTTGTTAGTTTAGTAACGTCCATCTAAATCAGTTACTTAGTAGTATTAGCTCTTTTTTATTTTAAGTTCTTAACTTATTGATTTTAGTATCATTTTTAATTAAGGAATCCTAGAATTAAGTTTTTTTTTCAATTTTCTTTAAAAACAACTTCCTTTTTTAATTAATGCGTTTTGCGATGGAAAGTATTAAGATTTGCATGTGAAAAGATGAATGATATAATTTTAAATAGACAATTACGTTTTGTGAAGTGTGAATGGTAAATAAGGTTGCTTTCGCGTCTAGCGTTGGTGATCATTGAACGTAAATGCGACGCTAACGCGGCGTTAGATGCGAAGGTACCTTACTTTTGTGGAGTTTGGCATGTCTATGAGAGTTTTTACAAAGTATTGATTCGGTTGATTTTATTACGCAAGAGTCAATGAAAGGCAAATAAAGTTGTAGCAACAACTACTTAAGTCCTTGGTCATTAAGTAAGACAAAGTCAAAATTTTGTAATCCGACGAAATATTTTATTCAACTTTGTGTTAATAAAATACAAAAAGTTTACAATATTAAAAAAAATATATGGTGTTAACTATAATAATTATATTTATTTTCATACAAGGTAACATCTATATCTTGCCCTATAGCTTTTCTTAGGAAACAAATCGTTTGAATATAAGACGATGAAACGATCCCATTTTTTTTGGGATAATGCGACATCAATACAAGTTGTAGATGTTGAAGATTACAATTTTCAGGAATTTGTAGTAAAATAAAAGAAAATACGTAAAAATCAAATTAAAATACGACCTGACCATTAATAAATATTTTTTTTTTGTTGTTAATAATTGATAGTATTTCAGGATGTACCTCTTCCTAAGAAGAGAATCGCCCCGTTATGTATGCGGTAGGCAGTGTCACGCTTCTATACCATCGTCACACCCGCCTAACCCCAGCGGCAGGATGGCTGGTTCGAATTCGTAAATCACCTACAAAAAAATACCTATTTATTTTATTATTGATTTGTGTTGAGAATAACTAGCATAGTTTTCTCCTTGAATTAGACGAGGATGCGAAACTGCATATTAAAAAAATAATTTAATTGGGAACATCGATGCCTATTCCACAAAATGAAATGAATTACTATGTAACTCTTCCAAACCGGTATTGCTACTTGTTACAACACACACAGAGGCGGATCTAGGGTTGTCGTTTGGGGGGCTGGGCCCCGTTTTTTTGCTCTCAATAATTTAATTGATGGCAACGGTAGCCTAAGTAGGGTAATGTTTGCAGTAAAAGTCGGATTAGAATAATATCAAGTGCACTTTTAAGATTTGTCACGGAAGAACTCTGATGCTTTTGTGGGCTTAAGCCTGGGTTAGCCTCCCTTGGATCCGCCACAGACCACACACATCTCCATCGCAAGAACGCAAATAAGGCCCAACGCAGGCGACAGACTTTTATCAAATCCAAGCACGACGCACAAAAAGTCTGCAAGGCAAAAGCTTTTCTTTAGCGTCGTGCGTTCATTCATTTCAGAAAAGGGCGCAGGATTGCTTGTCAAATGCGTGTGGACGAACCGAGCTTAAATTCTGATTCATAGTTTCAACTATTAATTTATATTAAAATAACGTGATTATATGTAAGCCTTCGTGATTATTTTCTATAGTTTATTTGTACAACTTTTGTAAATATCCTGTATAAACGATGTTAAATATTTTTACGTTAAATGTTAGTTAAAGCTATTATTGTTGTAAGGCATTCAAATAAAGAAATAAATGTGGAAGAGGATGATGGGAGTAAATAATCATATCTTTTATTTAGACCATATTTAAGTACTGTGGTCACTTTATTCTTAGGTAAATAAAAAAGAAAAACATTTTCATAATCAGTCTCAAACTGACGTAAACAAAGCAAATCACGAGGCAACACACGACTGTGCAGCGAACACAGCCGCCCCGAAACTAGTTGCGGTTTCGGCCGGATGGCGATGGCGGCCGAATCCGAAACTAAGACGAACCGTTTTGCCGATACGAGGCCGATACCAAAAACCGAAATCAAAAGTTTGGTTGGACTCTATTTTTAAATCGTTATCAAATTTTATTTGAAGCTGGTGGTCACATGACGAGCGAGCAATTGACCATTAAAAAAATACCATTTCGCTTAATTTTCTAAATCTGAATTTCAAATGCCATTATGATTGAGTGTTTGGCTTAATAACGTTACAGCCAGGTGGCATGCACCCATTACAGTACCTAGGGTTAGCCCGTCGCCGCTAAAATAGACCTTAACTACACTTACATTCGATTCACTTTTTATTACACTCCACGCTTTATCATTCTGTAAATTTTCCTTTATCTTTTTCTTTTTCTATTTGCAGACTATATACTGTATTTTTCCGAGACAGATAACATTATGGAAGTATGTTTATCTTACCGTTAAATATATTCATTTTTTAAGATTTGCAAACAGATTTTGTATACATTAGATGTCGTTATCTAAGCAAGACTTATAATTACAGCTACACGTGTATTTTATGGTCAACTTTGATCATATCAGAGGCCTTCTCCGCAATCATAATGACTGGCGCGTTTGTGTTCCCGCTGGTGGTTGATGGCATTACACTGGCATCTACGACCCTTAGTCCTGCCAGCCCTCTTATTCGTAACCTCTCATCCACCACCCCTGTCCCTTCCACCCCCATGGCACAAGTACCTATAGGATGATAGTGAGTACTCGCCAAATTAAGAACGTAACACTTCCAATATTCATGACTCCCAAAATCCAAGCCTTCACATTCACTTACTTTTAAATCAATAATTTCTGACTTGATTTCCTTAAAATATGTCGTGTTTAACACTGTCAAATAATCTTCTACGTATTTCGCGAAATTTTCTATGTCATCTTTGTGACTGAAGTATCCAGAATAGATGAGAGGACTTTCTTCAGGGTCTGAACTTCTAAGCCTGATTTTACCTCTGGATTTTGGGTGCAGATATGTTAATAAAGTAGTTAAAGATCCTCTTTGATGTGTGGCATCGGCTACAGCTATGCAAGCTCTATCGCTTAATATAAATGTATCAGACAATAGAAGAGGAGGAAGCAATGCAGCTGTTGGTGCAGGTACGGCAGTGATCTGATAGTCTGGGTAGCCCTGGCTTTTATTCAGGGCTATGAATCCCAATATCGAAGCCATTGGGAAGCGATCCAGATTTCCCAAAGGCTCTATATTGTCTAAGATTGAAGAGAAGCTTCTCTTTCCAGAAAGAATTATAGGAACTAAGGGGTGGTCTTGCAAATTTTGGCCAACATTCGGTGAATCTAATACGACATCTATGTTCAGTTCTTCCAAATGTTCTCTAGGTCCAATACCCGACAGCATTAGTAACTGCGGAGTGTTAATGGTCCCAGCAGACACCACAACTTCGTTTTTTGCTTTAAGCTTTATAATTTCTCCTTCAGGAAGTTTCACTTCAACGCCTATCGCTCTTCTATTCTCATTTAGTAGAATCTTTCTAGCAACAGTATTTTTAAGGACGTGTAGATTTTTCCTATCTTTTATTGGACTTAGAAATGCGTTAGCTGTGCTTTGCCGAATACTTTTATCAATAGTAAAACTTGAAGGTCCATAACCTAACTGTTGATGACCATTGTAATCTAAAAGAATATCGTGTCCTTGTTCTTTGAAGGCATTGAATAAATCTTTCGTTTTGTGATCCCAATTTGGTTGTGTGACGCCTAAGTATCCTTTGGTACTGTGTAAGTCTGACGATTCACTGTTCATAATGTGTTTATCGTTTAGTCGTTCACTTTTCTTGAAGTATGTGGTCACATTGTCAAAATCCCAGCCTTCATTGCCATCTTTGGCCCAGCTGTCATAGTCCATCCTGTTCCCTCTGACGTAGAACATGAAGTTGACTCCGCTGGATCCTCCAAGCATCTTGCCTCTGACGTTTTGGATGCGTTTCCCCCTGAGCCCTTGACTTGAGAAGCCATCGTCGACTGTGAAGTAGTTCCAGTCGGGTAGAGCGGCTGCTACTAACACTGATAAGCCTGGTATCTGGAAGTAGAGATGATAATGTGTTACCTTTAAATTTAGCCTTCAAGATCAAAGGTCGAAAAGGGTCTCAAAGTGCCATGTTTTTTCATGGGTGGTTGCGAATTTACTTAAATGGTGAATACTTTTCTAGATAATCAATTCCATAAAATGTGCATGCGCATATCTGAATTTGCAGACATGAGAGATTGACTTTTCGCATGAAGTGTGTTCTTAATTAATACAATTCAAATCACACTCCAGTCGTATTGATTGGTGACGAAATATTTTACTGCTGCAAAGGAAAGACTGTTGGCTTTCGACAAGTTTGAATGCTTTATATCACTGACAACGGTGAAGGAAAACATCGTGAGGAAACCTGGACTTACTGTTCTACTCAAACCATGTCAAAGGCCCTTGAGGCGGTTTAGAAACTCTGACACTAGGGTGTGACCTTACTGCCCACACGATAAGAAGAAGAAGAATGCTGTATATACCTGCGGAAGATAGTAGAAGAAACGTGCACCTTTGGACTTTCGGTAAGATTTTATTCACACTCACGTTTGAAGCTCCTGGTGGGTCATCTCCAGCCTCGATGAGCAGCACATTCCAGTTGGGTATCTCTGTCAGTCTGTTGGCTAGCACGCATCCTGCTGATCCCGCACCCACTATTATGAAGTCAAAGGTTTGGCCATCTGGAATATTTAAAGATGTCATCAATTATTTTTATTGATGTACAGTCAACGAAAGAGATTGGTTGGGTGTGCAGGGTCGACAGAAATAGGTAAAGTTTTCTAAGAACACGATGGACTTTTGTGCTCCCATGGGATAATCTGACTTTATAGATGAACATAACACATAACATCACGCCTGTAATCTCCGAAGGGTTAGGCAGAGGTGTACCCATTCATTAGTACACCCACATTTCGCCTGTTATGTTTAAAGTCTTATAAAAGAGGGCGAGCCTATTGCCATCAACCGGGCACAAATTCAGACTCCCGAGGCTGGTATTGAGAAATTCCTGATGGAAAATTCCAATAACACTTTTCCCGACCTGGGAATCGAATTCAAGCCCTAATGCTGAGCTGTCGCGCTTTGCGGCCACAAGACTAACGAGGCAGCCACACACATCCCACATGTCGAAAACCCGGAGGGCCAACTTATGTTAATCTGCTTATCTTTCTTGGCCTTCACGAGGTTTACATCAATCACGTTAATCTCCGTTATTAATACGTTGTTTCGTTATGGGTCACTATAGCTTCTGCCCGCGACTTCGTCCACATAAATGTCGGTTATCGTGGACGCAGACGAAGTCGCGAAATAAAAAGTTGCCTATGTCCTTCCTTGGGGTTCAAACACATATAGACAGAGTTACATACATAAACTCACGCCTTTTTCCCATGAGGGTGCCCTGAAACCACAGAACGCCACCTGCTGCGATCCTTACATACTCCTTTCACCTCATCCACGTTCATTACACGGACAAAGTAACTTTTGCATTCGTAATATTAACATAACATAACATCACGCCTGTAATCCCCGAAGGGTTAGGCAGAGGTGTACCCATTAGTACACCCACATTTTGCCAGTTATCTTTTTAGTCCCATGTAATAGGGGGCGAGCCTATTGCCATCAACCGGGCACAAATCCAGACTCCGAGGCTGCTACTGAGAAATTCCTGATGGAAATACCCAATAACACTTTGCCCGACCTGGGAATCGAACCCAAGACCCCATGCACAGCAGTCGCGCTTGCGACCACTAGACCAACGAGGCAGTCATTCGTAATATTAGTAAGGATTTTAAAGCCTACCTTCTCAATCAAAACGTGTAGGTACGTAAATTCTATTTTTGTACGTTTACAGACTTTAAATGTTTATTTAACTGTCGTCAAACCATTATAATAATAATGCTGGGGTCAAAGGTGACGCATAAGCTTATTTACCCCCCATACACAACATCATTATCTTATTCAATGCTTGTTTGTGAAACATGAATTATGCAAACATCTTATTTGATATTTAAAATAGGTTTTATGACAATAAGAAGTACTTAGTTTTCCAAGTTTTTTTGGAGGAGTTCGTGGCTAAGTAATAACAGCCGCACGGGTCGATCCGTCAGGTTAAGCTACGCTTGCCTCTGCCTGGGTTGGTCCGTGGATGGGTGACCATCTTTACACACCGAGACTCCGTGCCTCGGAAAGCACGTTAAGCCGTTGGTCCCGGCTGTCATACGTGGATCTTTGACAGTCGTTACGGGTCGTCAGAAACCCGAAAGTCTGACAACCAGTCTTACCTAGGGGTATCATATTACCCATTTACTGGGTTGTGGAGGTCAGATAGGCAGTCGCTCCATGTAAAATACTGGTATTCAGCTGCATCCGGTTAGACTGGAGGCCGACCCCAACATAGTTGGGAAAAGGCTAGGCAGATGATGAGTTTTCCAAGTTTACAGCCGTTTTTAGGGGGTTTTTATTTGTTTTAAGTATCTACTACTACCTATGCACTGAGTATGTGACTTGATTGCCTCGTTAATCTCGTGGTCGCAAGCGCGACTGCTGAGCTGCTTCCCAATGGGAAAAGAGATATTCAGTTTTCCCATTGGGAATTTCAAAGAATCCCGGAGTTCGGAGACTTATTGAAGTTTTCGCCTGTGTAAGGTTTAAACAAACTTGAAGGAGCCTCGCCTGTTTTGGTGGAGCTCTTGCCTGTTTTGGTGCAGTTCTGGTATGTCCGACTGAAGATCTTCGAGATTACTTGATAAAGCACTCCTTTATGACAGTTGCCTCTCCCGTAAGATAACTATGGGGACTTTTAGAGCTATCAAAAACAGGGTATTAAGTTTCTCATCCTCCGTTGAAAAGGGAGGATGACCAGACCGGTGTTATGTCTGGTGGGCTAACTGCCCGGCGGTTGTTGTCGGGATTTTGTATACATATATGGTAATGTCTCAGCAACTTTGATTGCACGATGTAGGAATTTACAGTTGTAATTCGTATTCTGTGCGATAGATGTCGCTACAAGCTCCTTTTAAAGGATTCGACTGTTATAAAAAGCTGGACGCAAACGTCCGGCTTCCGAATCAGGTTTCCGGATCAGGAAGCGTGTATATACATACACATACATACATAATACAAACACGCATGTAAAAAAAATGTATGTATGTGTAATTATTATGTATGTGTGTACATATACGCTTCCTGAACCGGAAACCTGATTCGGAAACCGGACGTCTGCGCCCAGCCTAATATTCAGTACCATGATCAACGCATGATTCTCGTATTTTAAATTAATATTCTATAACTTACCATGTACAGTCGCGTGTGCTGGATACGGCAATGTACTTGTGTCCAGCGGATACAGGCTAACAACAGCTGTCTGGATCAGCCCGATTAATGGTAACAGTAGTTTCACTTCTACCACGGAAGCCGCGTGTAAGATGTTTCTGAAAAGAATTAGGAGGTTGGCATTTGGAGTAAATTGACACACGATTTTTACTGTCGCAAAGTGCGACTGCTGAGCATGAGGTCTACAGTTGACTTAAATATAACTGGCGAAATGTGGGTGTACCTACTAATGGGTACAACTCAGCCTAACCCTTCGGGGATCACAGGCGTGATGATGACGATGTTGATTTTTTACTTGGCAAACAGAGTAGCATGATGAGCTAAACTGCATCATAAATAAAGCTGCAAATTGCATGTAAGGTATAATTGTGCGCGGTATCAATTATCTGCATGCAATTATGCAATTTTCGATCCTTTGCCTCTTGTCTTTCAGTTAATTATCTATTAATTGATGAAAAGCGTTTGAGTTATTACTGAGAGTCGGATATCGAAAATGTAGAATCGTTTCAGTAGGCATTGAAAATTAACGCATGGGCAATGTATTCTAGATATCCTTGTAGGTTTAGGTGAAGTTCTAACATATTGTTGAACTACACTAGATTTTTTTCCAGTAGGTATCGTTTTTTTTTAGGTGGTAAAAATCATCAAATCCTTCCGCCCTGGGTGGGGCGGAAGGGACTGTCAGACTTTTACTGACTAAAAAACCACCCTGTTCCTTATGTTGCCCGTTACGTTCCGGGGCCACGGTATCCTGTTAAGACGTCCTGCAACCCCGGCAGACGTCCCGCAACCCCGGCTCCAGTAGGTATCTTAGGTGCGTTTTGAAAATACAAACGTACCTATATTAAATTCATATACGCAAATAATAATTTAAAACTTAGTTGACACCGTCCACCTCTATTTTAATTTCTGATTCAGATTATTTATTTGTAAAACATAGGTATTTTCAGTTGCACTATTAAATATTTTTCTGGCTGACGCTACTTTGCGCGGTTGATCATCGCGGTACAATTTTGTTTACTAGGTCCCGGGATGTATCTAGGCATTGTTATTGTTTCTATAAATATCCCACTGTTGTCCTCAAGTGGAACACATACCTAGAACCAGGGATAGCAAACCTTTATTGGTGAATGTGTTATTTTTTAAGTAAAAAATATAATGTGATTCTGACGTGCCGTCAAAGTGATTTAATAGGGAAAATACAATCTTAACACTTTGTTTGCAAACAGAAATTTGTACAATAATCATAATTATGGATGGATTGATTGTTTTACTCAATTACGCCAGAACCATGGGCCAGAACGACTGAACAGATCTGGATGAAATTTGGTACAGAGATAGATTATAGACTGGTATAGTAGGTACCTACTTGCTACTTTTTACTCCTTTTTTGTATCTCCGAGGAAGAAATTGTGTAGGACTTTGGGTTACCCTAAAATCTACGCAGACGAAGTCGCGGACAGAAGCTAGTGTTTACTTTTTTAAAAGATAAGGTTTGTGTGATTTCTGATGTTTAAAATTAGTTTTTTTTGCCGTTTTATAAATATAAAATCTTTTATTACAATTAGACCATTCATTATAATTATACAATAATTTAACCTAGACATAAAACTTATGAATAATAATAAAATCATAAAGTATGTACAACTTATGTAAAGATAGAGGAAAGGAGGAAAATTAAATTAGGTTTCGTGAAATATAAAGATTTTTCAATTGTTGACGCGCCCGTATTATTTTATCGCGTGCCACGCGTGTGGGTTCACCATCCCTGCCTACAATAATATCTAAACTAGGATTGATGTCATACAATGGAGATGGGACTCATACATATTTTTCCTTCCTAGTATCTATGTTCTTTATTTATCCTGTAGGTAGGTACTGTAAAGGCTCTGGCTAGATGAGCCGTATAAAATCTTAACATTTATGAGATAAAGACTGGTTTAAAACAAGAAGGATAATTTATTAGTAGACCTGGTCTACGGCTGCCAAGCTAACAATAACATAACATCACGCCTGTTATTCTCGAAGAGATAGGCAGAGGTATAACGCACCTATTAGTAATACTCACATTTCGCCAGTTATGTCTAAGTTCCATGTAATAGGGGGCGAGCCATCAACTACTAAACTAAACTTCGAGGATGTTACTAAGAAATTCCTGACGGAAAAACCCAATAACACTGTCCCCGACCTGAAAATTGAACCCAAGACCTATACTCCAGACTATGGACAAAACGAGCAAGAAACTCCTTTTATTTGAGTTTGATTTGGCAGAAAAAAGTTCTTTTAAGATTCCAGAGTGTTTAAAAACCTTGTTACTGTGGTTCACGGTTAAAATTGGTAACAATAATACCTACAATACTTTCAAAATACCGGTTTCCAGTAAGTATTTTGTCACACTTAACCTACATATTACATCAGTGGCGGCGTAAGACCTAAATTTAATGTGGGCAACATACATGTTGCGAGACCCTCTGATAATGCAAAAAGATGGACTTGAAAAACTATTCAAAACGGTTTTTTTCGGCGTTTTAAAAGGGGTCAATAACTTTATGTGCCTTCAGGTGGCCCTTAAGACTGCGAGGCCGTGGGCGATGGCCCACGTCGCGTCGCCCACGACTTACGTCGTCGCCTCTGTATTACATGATAACGTATTAAGAAACCAGCTGCTCCTTGCGATTTCGTACGCATGGTTTTTATCCCCCATGTAAAATTTCGGTCAGTGGGTCGTTCGTCTTTGGTTACTGTTTTACTCCTGTGGGTCATGTCAAAAAGTCATGAGGTTATACTCTAAAGCAGCAGTTGAATCTAGCTTTCATAATTATCACAAAAATATTTTTTTTCATTCCGACTGCTACTTCTAGAGATAAGCGCGTTAAACAAACAAACAAAAAATATCTTAAGCTTTATTATATAAGTACCAATAAAGTATGTAATTAACTGTGTCAGTTAAATACTTGTTAAATACGAAAATTAGTGCTTGTGTATACAGCTACTTATTTAGAATTGTTTTCACCTTGGACAGTCTGTAAATACTACTGCTTATTAGGTAGGTATATAATTATTTACCTACCTGCTTATTAATATTAAGTACACTGTAGTGACTGGCTGGTTGAACGATATTCAACCTTATTTTAATGGTTTATTAATTACATTTTTAATTAATTACTCAAGTCCCAAGTGAAGAGACATACATACCTAATTGATTTTCTATTGTTCTGTCTTATCGATAAGTCGGCAGGGGCTTGACTGGTTAAGAGATAAATCATGTTCCAAAATAGAGGAATAGGAAATGGATAGTCAGTCTGTTGGACTGGAGATTTTTCATTAAATGGTTCCGATGTAATTGTAGATATCGTACCTACTAGCGATCCCTCCCGGCTTCGCACTGGTGCAATGTAGATACATAAACATCATAACATCACGCCTGTAATCTCCGAAAGGTTAGGCAGAAGTGTACCCAATAGTACACCCACATTTCGCCAGTTATGTTTTTTTTAGTCCCATGTAATAGGGGGCGAGCCTATTGATAAACTATAAACCTTCCTCTTAAACCACTCTAAATATTAAAAAAATCGCATCAAAATCCGTTGCGTAGTTTTATAGATCTAAGCATACATAGGGACAGACAGACAGCGGGGAAGCGACTTTGTAATAAAAATATGTTGTGTGCAGCGTAAAAAAAATGTATTGTGATTTATGTAAATACTAATTAAAATTGTATGTTAATTATCTTTGCTTTATTTGTCTTTGGAAAGCACGTTAAGCTGTTGGTCCCGGCTGTCATACGTGGATCTTTGACAGTCATTACGAGTCGTCAGAAACTTGAAAGTCTGACAACCAGTCTTACCTAGGGGTATCGTATTACCCAGTTACTGGGTTGTGGAGGTCCGATAGGCAGTCGCTCCATGTAAAATACTGGTACTCAGCTGCAGGTGAGACTGGAAGCCGACCCCAATGTAGTTGGGAAAAAGGCTAAGCAGATGATGATCTATCTCTGAGGTTTTTATTATCATTTATTTGTAATATTGTTGGCCACACAGGACTGTATTATAAATCCCGGGAAGATCATTTTCGTATCAACATTTCGATGCAAGTAGGTAACTCTAGCCAACAGCCACAAATAACTCTTCCTAATTTCGACCTCGGTTTTTATCATAGATTCTGCGACAGAATGTTCAGAATTGGACCAGTAGATTTGGAGACTAACGCGTTCAAACAAAAAAAAAACAAACTTCAGCTTTTTAATAGTACCTATAGATTGACATCGGAGTTTAATTCGGTACCTAAACGATTCTAGTGAAAGATTTAAATTCCTTCTAAACCACTCAACAAAATGTATATATTTTTATTTATTTATAGCTATTTTATTAGGTAGGTACTAATGAGAGCGTACCAATAAGAATCAACATGAAAAAGTCAAAAAACTATTTTTTTATCTTGTTTAATCAGTTTTTCAGAGAAGAACTATTTAAAGTATTTTTTTAAATTTATAATAATCAATCTACTTACTCTAACTGATGTCCAATAATAACAATCGTAATTCCACAAATTACACCAAACAAATTAAATTTTACGCGCGGGAAATTAAATTTCATTTTGTTTTTTTTTCTTACTATTTTTTTTTAACCTTGTAGCAAGGTTGCAACATGCGAGTACTGCCGCGGGTGACAGGATAAAAACTGTTCAATATTTTATAATATTCAGCCGTTTTTTGTACCGAGTCGACGACATTATGAATATGTAATAAAAAAAATACATTCATTTGTGTCTTCACAAGTAATTAGCAATTGATAAAGGGTACATAGACAAGCATTATGTATTATCTAATTTGTTTAAATGTTTATGGTTTTCCTGTTACAGAATAGGTAGGCACAAAGTGTTATATCTTTAGGCAATAGGCTATTTAATTCTGAACATGTCAAAGTAATTCAAGATGTGTTCGCCATATAAATAATAATTAGGACTTGCTTTGTAGTATGGGGCTACTTTGGAGTGGCCATATACAGGTTGATTATTTTGCTGAGACGGTCATCTTACTACATTAATAGAAGTAGGTACCCTATATGTATGGAGTTTCTTGCCCATTCTTCTCCATATTAAGCTACATTTTGGAATGGGCAGCTATACTCGTAGATTCAATATAATACTTTTTTTCTTCTTGTTCTTATGTAATATTAAAAGTGCCTTTCAATAGTCTAATTGAAATAAATGATTTGACTTTGAATTCTAATTATTTCAGACTTCTCCCTATACTAACTCATCTCAATGAATCACCCCTTTTGTCGGGAGATGCCCACACAGGTCAGTACCTAAAGCGTTTTGCACACAGAGCAACTATTGCAGCAACTAGCTGTTTACATATATTTTAATTGGACTGCGCACACAACTCGAGTTTCGAGTTGCGGCAATCGTCAACAGTTTTCAGTTGCTGCAATCGGTGACTAAGTTAGTTGCTAGTTGCCGTAACTAGCAACTGTTAAATATTATATCGGTTTTTAAAGATGCCGGTTTCCTCATCCGTCAGTCGCAATGCTTCGGGCGATTTCACATCCTCCCTTCCTCTCCGTGTGCTCGGCAGTGCCAGTGTCGCTACGGCAACGGCATACGGCAACTCGGCTGTAAAAGTTGCTCACAGATTGCCATAAAGTTGCGGCAACCGTAAACGTTATAGCAACTATCAACTTTTACAGGCAACTTTTAAAGAGTTGATAGTTGCCTCAACTTAAGTTGCTCCGTGTGCAAAGCGCCTAAATGGTGTTGATTGATTTGACCGGGCTGGCGAACGGTTGCATTAAGTATAATAAGTAGGTATGTAAGTACGCACCTATACGTACATAGGTACAGTCAGAAATAAACGACGATTAACATTTAGATTAATCCTACTTATTGAGCCAAATATCAGAAGAAATACGAAATGGATGTACTTAGAATTAAGATTATAAAACTCTTAGCTATTATCTGAACCTATTTCGTGTAAATGTGTAAAAGTAACATTGTTAATCGACTTTTGTTGCTAACCGTAAACAGAATCCGTCTCAGTTTAAAAAGGGTTTCTTTTTTATTTTCAATAGAATTAGTGAGAAAAAAGTAACTTCTTACTTATTGTTCTTTATGTGCTGTACGTAGTACATAATTATTTTAATTAATGTCGAATTATTATCGAACATGTCCGGGATTAACCTAGTGAAAAAAAAAAGGTTAATAAAGTTATGCAAAATCTTCGTATTAACATAAATTGTAGGTACCGATACAAATTGGATTTGGTAATTTTTGACAAATCACACGCACCTATCTGATTATAGTATGTAATTATTCTTATGTTTTTTAACCTATTAATTTATTTTTACTTTGTCAGTAGTTATTTATAAACATCAGTTACGATCAGTAGAATTCTTTCTTTTCTTTTTTTTTTTTAAATCGGTGCCCCCAATATTATAAGATATTCTTCCAGTATCACAGACGTAATTATAAACTCACATACAAAAACAGCCAGACCTGTAAAAACTATCTGAAAGCCATGGGATATCTGTCTTTAGGAATATTTGTTTCATGCGGGAATTTAACCAACGATGGTCAGAGGCATTTTATTAATTATATGCGGTTAGAGAATTGTTTTAATAAAAGTAATGTGTTATTTTTAGTTCTATTAGTTGATTCTGAACGTACTTCAGTATTATCTGTTGTTGAAACTTTTTCTGTCAGTGTCAAAGTCAAATCAAATTGTCTAATCGACTGTCAGTGTCATCAGATCAGTCATGTCGTCTCGTGTAAATCCTTTAAAACTTACGAAATTTGAATGATAAAGCCGCTAAAATGTCGAAATTGCGTCCCATATTGAATTTGTCGTATTGCCGTTATTACAGCGTGAAACAGGCGAAGAAAAAGTTACCCATAATAACGTGTAAACGGCCAGAATTCAATCATTTTGATGGCCAGAGTTACAGTAAATTTGATGGCATTCCTCTGGCTTCTAAGGGTTGGTTAAGCAATAAATCTAAAGGCGACTACTTTGTGATCTACGGAAATGCTAATAAGAAGGCGGAAAAGGAGGTTTACAAGAAGAGTTTTGAGGAAATCGGCGTGTGTCCCAGTGTGATTGAGGTTATGTCCGAACAAGGCATTTCATTGCCTACTGCGATTCAAGCGAAAGCGATTCCTTCCATACTTGCTGGTCACAACACTGTAATGACTGCGGAGACTGGCTGTGGCAAGACATTGGCGTATTTGTTGCCAATATTCCAACACATTTTGGAATGGAAACCTAGTATTAAAGAGGAATTTAACAGTCCTATGGCTGTTGTTATAACACCTAGTAGAGAATTAGGTAAGCTAACATAGATAATATTTTAAGTTTTAAACATTATGTGTGGAAATAAAGTGTGAAGTGGAGGGAGGCCTTTGCCCAAGAGTGGGACAGAATAGGCTACCAAAAAAAAAACATTAAAAAAAAAATATTTTGCTATTTTCGTTGTAATGTGAGATTATTGCTGGGGTTGCGGGACGTCTTGCTGGGGTTGCGGGACGTCTTAACAGGATACCGTGGCCCCGGAACGTAAAAGGCAACAGAAGGAACAGGGTGGTTTTTTAGTCAGTAAAAGTCTGACAGTCCCTTCCGCCCCACCCAGGGCGGAAGGAGTCATTTGATGATTTTTACCACCTAAAAAAAAAATAACCTGAGATTATACTGTCCAATTTTTATTTTATTACAAATAATAATTCAATTATATTTTACAGCTACACAAGTGGGGGAAGTAGCTCAAAACATAGCTCAACGTCTGAACCTCAACGTAACCACTCTCGTTGGTGGACATACTAAACAGAAGATGTTGAATCCGCCAATAGAATACTGCGATGTTCTAGTCACTACGCTTGGAGCATACAGTAAACTGGTTACAACCGGTATTTTCAAGATCAATAATGTGCATCACGTTGTCTTGGATGAAGCTGATACATTGTTAGACGATAGTTTTATTGATAAGTTGGCACACTTGTTGAAGAAATTCCCAGTAAGTATAAACATGGGATATCCTAGATACCCCAGTTTTATAAAATAACTAGTTTTTGTCCGTGATTTTGTACATTATAAATGTAGGTTATCGAAGATGCAGACAAAGTCGCGGAATAAAAAGTAGCTTCTGGTTAAAATTTCCATTCCGCGGTTCAGTGAGTTTTTTGCGGAAGGGTAACAGACAGACATAGTTTTAGTTTGCATTTGATGGATCATAAAATGAAAAATTTAAATATTTTTGACATAATTATCTTGTTTTTATTTTGTACTGTTTAAATTGAGTAACAACTTTTATCTTACTTACGTTAATAATTCTGTATCCGTAGGGTTGACTGTCACAGGAGGCATAGTCTCTTTGCACTTTAAGAATCTTTTAAACTGAAATTATTCCTTAAAATTTTACCGAAATTGAAAAATGTTTAATTCATTAAATTGTTAATTTTATGACAAGAAACAATTAATTTCTCATTCTGTCCAGTCTATGACTTTACTTAAAAAAAAATTGTGAAGACAACCTCTAATGTGTAAAGTATGATATGATATGACGTTACCTGTTGGTTACCTGTTGAATAATTAATGTTGGTGAACACCGGTCTAAGGAAAACTATTAAATTTAATTGTAATTTTATGTACTTGTAATGTAAGTTTTTTTGTAAATGTAAAATTATGCCATAACTACAACAATTTTCCTTGTAATGATAATTAGTGAATGGACCTTAGTATACCAGTATTGTTCACAGATTTCGCTTACTATCTCTTTATGATATTATTCTTAGTGTGCCCCTAAAGCTTGATTCACACATATCAGTGAAGTCACAGTCATATGTTCTCTATGAACATGTTCACACTTGTCAGTGTCTGTGACAACACAGTGCTCTCAGTGTCACAGTTCCGGTGCATTTAAAATCTATAAAAGAATAATTATCACTGATATCGGACGGTGCCGTTTACGGACCTGCGGTTTCAAGTAATGTGTGAATCAGTGTTAACCCAGTGAACTTATGTTTCCAGATCCAACACAAAGTCCATATCCAGATTCCTCCAGTTGGCTGCCAGATAACATTAGTGAGTGCTACAATGCCTTACGAGCTGCCAGCCGCAGTCAGCTCTTTTGTGGATGCAGAGTCATTGAAGTCAATCACCACAAGCAACATCCATAGACTATTACCGCATGTACCTCATAAGTAAGTCTCTTAATATTCTTTTTCTTACTCTTATGAATAACTAGATACAGAACGCGGCTTCGCTCGCAAATTAAATTTAAAATTCGATACTGATTCGGAAGACATGTGGCGCCATATTTATCATCTTATGACCTTTATTGTGATTTTACTTGGTAACAGTTCTTTTTTCGGGATTCTTTTTTCTTGACCTGACATTGTATATGCAAATTTTCAGGATGATCGTTCTGTGGTTTAGGCATAAAATGTACCAAACAAACTAACAAACTTAATTTCGCATTTTTAATATTAGTTAGGACTAGCATTTTTTAAATGGTTTTTCTTTATTCAATATAGGTTGTTTTAGGTCTTTCCTACCTAAAATAAATCATTTGTTACGATAATAGTAGCAACATGAAACATTTTATTGGTTATCTTGTTTAAAAAAGGTGACAACATTGTCTCTATTGTCTATTTTAATGTGTGTCTATAGCGGAGCTAACTCTCTGTAATTTGTGGTCTGTCGGTTGAAATAAAACGGCAATTTATTCTTATACACAGTCTCTTTTATTTAATAACTACATAATTTATTATTATTTTACCAGATTCATGCGCCTCGGAAAAGCTCAAAAACCAGTAGAGCTTCTTAAACTTGTCCAAGCCGACACCAACCAGAACCGACCTGTGATGGTATTCTCAAACCAGACTTCCACATGCGACTTCGTCTCCATGTTCCTGAACGAGAACAATATCGAATGTGTCAACATCAACGGGAAGATGGCGGTCGCACTGAAGATGGGAAAATTTGAGATGTACAAGAGTGGGAAGGTTAATGTACTGTCGTGTACTGATATTGCGTCCAGAGGATTGGATACTATTAGGGTGAGTTTTTAACACAAAAATCTATACAATTTGAATTGTCTGTTTGTAATGTCAAACTGGCAGGTTTTTGGTAAATGCATAGGTAGAAATGTTAACGCATTTTTTAATATTATTATTTTGGCACAACGTCTTCGTCGGAATGTCGTGATGGCCTAGTGGTTAAGGCGCCTACCTCTCATGCATGACGGTGTGGGTTCGAATCCGGGCAAGTACCAATGTGACTTTTTCAATTCATATGTACTTTCTAGAGTTTATCTTAGACATTACTGTGCCTCGGAAAGCACGTTAAGCCGTTGGTCTCGGCTGTCATTCGTGGATCTTTGACAGTCGTTACGAATCGTCAGAAGCTTGAGAGTCTGACAACCAGTCTTACCTAGGGGTATCGTGTTACCCAGTTACTGGGCTGTGAAGGTCAGATAGGCAGTAGCTCCATGTAAAATACTGGTATTCAGCTGCATCCGGTGAGACTGGAAGCCGACCCCAACATAGTTAGGAAAAGGCTAGGCAGATGATGATGATTTTGGCACAAAGTAAATAATATAAAAGTACCAGCCTATTATTGTTCCACTGCAGAGCAAAGGCCTCTTCTCATATAGAGAAGGCACGAGCATAGCTTGGTCAAGGCGGTTTGGCGACTTTGGACTTTACCATTATAAGTCCAGATTTATGAATTGAAAAAGTCACATTGGTGGAACCCGCAACGTCATGCATGAGAGGCGAGCGCCATGACCATTGTGTTATCACGATATTCTTTACATAAATCCTAGAGTCTGTAGTCAATTCTCCTCACGACATTTTCCTTCACCGATGTCAGTGATGTCAAAGATAAACTTAGAAAGTACATATGGATTATAAAGTTACATTGGTACTGGCTATCGAACCTGCAACCTCATGCATGAGAGGCGGGGGCCTTGACCACTGGGATATCATGACATTGTACACCATCATCATCATCATATCAGCTGTACGATGTCCACTGCTGAACATAGGCCTCCCCTACAGATTTCCAAAACACTACTATTTTTACATAACTTTTCTTAGAGTCTCTTCTAAAATTGTTTTTCCATTCCATTTCTAGACACAACACATAATAAATTACGACTTCCCTCTGTACACGGCTGACTACATCCACCGCTGTGGCCGGACCGGCCGCATCGGGTCTCCTCACAGCTGCAACGTCACGAATTTCGTAGCTTGGCCGCGGGAGATACAGCAGGTAATAAAAACAAACTAGGAATTACACAAATTCAATTCAATTCAAATTATTTATTTTCAGACAAAGTCCATAATTTCCTACATCCACTTATTTAAAAAGATATTTTATTATTATTAAACATCTGCCATTCAAAAAATATAAAAAAGCTAAAGTTAGAAATACGAGTAATGTCGAAAGTGTAAATCACAAAATACGTAATAGATATTTTTTTTTATTATAATAAAATTTTTGTTTTTAACCGACTTCTAAAAAAGGAGGAGGTTCTCAATTCGGATGTTTGTCATTTTTTTTTGTTTTTTCGCGCTTAACTCCTTCGCTTGCCAACCGATTTGAAAAATTCTTTGTTGGAAAGGTTATACTTGCCAAATGGTTCCATGAAAATTTTATCGAAATCGAATAAGCGGTTATTGAAAAATCAATAAAAAATATCTACATTGTCTACATTGATGATCTTTTCGTTTCTCTGCATTATTTGTTTGCGCATAACTCCGTTATTTACAAACCGATTTGGAATATTCTTTTTTTTTATCCGGTCTCGGTGACTATATACAATACCTACTAAATAATAACACAAAAGCTAAAAAAAAAATTACTCTGGAATTACCAGTCGTTTCATTACTTAGCTTGGCACCGACTCCAAAAAAATGATAAATTTTAGTATAGTTTAATCGTAGGTTAGGTTAGGTTTATAGGTAAGTTATAGTATTATTTTTAACTTTTTAGTGCTTTTAGGGTTTTTTGAAGTAGGTTTTTATTTTTGCAAAAAAAAAAATATATTGTAATTTATTAATTACAAAAACAAAAATTTGATTATCATATTTAAAATTCAATTAAAATTCTGATGACAAATAGACGTAAAACAGGTTTTATGTATTGGTCGTACACGTGTGTAAAAAGGCAATTTTTTTTTTATTATTCAGGTTTTTGTCCAGTTTATTATAAAAATGTTAATAAAATTAGGGGCACTCCATTGGTTTTCCGAAACACACAAATATATTTATTTTTGGCCTGTTTTGTTATGTGTAGTCATCCGTTTTAGAATATGGTTTCTTTTTTCGAGATGTTTCTTTAATAATTTGTAAATATTCAGAAAGTAAATGAATTTTAATATATTTTCTCAATTGGTCTTATATTTTTATAATTTTCGTTTCAGGTGCAAAGGATCGAGTTATCGGTACGGAAACACAGTGAACTGCCGAGTGTTAACGCTAATATTAGGAGAATCATTGAGGATAGAATTGTCAAGATGGCGGGCACTGCGTAAATTAGAAAAAAAAAATATTTTTTTTGGTTACTTTTTTAGTACAGCATATACATACAGCTAAGTACTATGTCGTCAATGTAGAAAAGAGTCCCTGTTTTACAATTTTTAGATAGGCTTAGTATATTATGTTTTATCGACATCTATCGGACAGCACGTGAACTACAACTGACAATTCCTACATTGCGCAATCAACATTCGGCGCGATGTTACAAATATACAAAATTGCCAACCGTCGGGCAGTAGCCCACCAGACACAACAACCGTCTGGTCGGAGGATCCTCCCTTTTCAATGGAGGATGAGAAACTTTACACCCTGTTTCTCATACCTCTACATTTATAATATTCTGTTCCATTGTTATTTCTTATCTGGTAGATAGTCCTTAGCCCGGATACCAACTTAATCATCATCATCTGCCTAACCTTTTCCCAACTATGTTGGGGTCGGTTTCCAGTCTAACCGGATGCAGCTGAATACCAGTATTTTACATGGAGCGACTGCCTATCTGACTTCCACAACCCAGTAACTGGATACCACCTTAATATTGACCTAAACTTGGCTTTAAAATTTTAATTCAATATCATTTTGAACGGTGGACATAAGCCAAATCTTAATGTTAAGCGCTCAATACTAGATTCCCAAGAGCTCCTTGGGGAACATGTCCCCAAGGGGGGGGAGGATGTTCGCAACGGAGCTGGAACGAACTAATGTCAAAGGTCACCGATGCGTCGCGGAGGGAACGCGACGCGCATCCTGCGCCGGCGGCGGCCATCTTGAAGAACTTCCTCTCTTACGACGACGACGCGATCACGCGCATGTCGCGCCATCTATTCTAATCTACATTTCGGTAATTATCACCCCAACATTGATAGAAATCATTGAAATCTGTTATATCCCAAATAATTCTTCACTGCACTACTAACAACAAGCAAGGAAAACAAAATAATTTATAGTTTGTAATTAATAATCCCTACTTTCCTTTAACCGATCGTGCAGAGCCGCGTTTGGTTTCGTGTCAATTTTCTTGTTCACTGCAACCACTTTACAATTGACAACACCTCTTCATTTTACGTCTCGGTTATGACGCGGTTATGTCGAGAGTTCAGGCAAGCTTCTATTTGGTACAAAAGCGTCGAGATCTCTTCGAAGACAAGAGTAGCAGTACCTATCACACGTCTAAGATGATGTTTGGTGGACTTTACTCCAGCCTCCCATAGCCCGCCGAAATGCGGTGCATGGGGTGGAATAAAGTGCCAAGTAGTGCCGTTGTTCGCTAAACACTCGGCGATTTCCATCGTCAAGGTCGATTTTTCTTGTGTGAACAAGTCTCGGAGTTCGCGAGCGGCACCAACAAAATTCGTTCCGTTATCACTGAACAAGTCAGCGCAATGGCCACGTCTTGCAACAAATCGTTTAAAAGCAGCAATAAACCCTTGTGATGTGAGATCACTGACCGCTTCCAAATGTACGGCTCTTGTAGCCATACATACAAAAAGGCATATATTACCCTTATAAGCCCGATGGCCTCTTCCTTTAGGTTGGCTTGGGTGTGGAATGAGCAAGTTGATAAGACAATCCAGGTGTCAATTGAAAACGGATGTAGTCAGTCAATTGAGTAATTGTGAGTAATCCAGCTTGGATATCTCTTACAAAGGAGTTCTAGATGCAGTTCTTGTGCAGAGCCGCGTTTGGTTTCGTGTCTATTTTCTTGTTCACTGCAACCACTTTACAATTGACAACACCTCTTCATTTTACGTCTGGGTTATGACGCCATGGGCTAGGGTGTTGAACGAGCAAGTTGATAAGATAATCCAGGTGTCAATTGCAAACGGATGTAGTCAGTCAATTGAGTGATTGTTGAGGGTAGTTGTGAGTAGTCCAGCTTGGATATCTCTTACAAAGGAGTTCTAGATGCAGTTCTTGTGCAGAGCCGCGTTTGGTTTCGTGTTTATTTTCTTGTTCACTGCAACCACTTTACAACAGCGCTTCATTTTACGTCTGGATTATGACGCCATGGGCTTGGGTGTTGAACGAGCAAGTTGATAAGACAATCCAGGTCTCAATTGAAAACGGATGTAGTCAGTCAATTGAGTGATTGTTGAAGGTAGTTGTGTGTAATCCAGCTTGGATATCTCTTACAAAGGAGTTCTAGATGCAGTTCTTGTGCAGAGCCGCGTTTGGTTTCGTGTCTATTTTCTTGTTCACTGCAACCACTTTACAATTGACAACACCTCTTCATTTTACGTCTGGGTTATGTCGCCATGGGCTTGGGTGTTGAACGAGCAAGTTGATAAGACAATCCAGGTGTCAATTGAAAACGGATGTAGGCAGTCAATGAGGGTAGTTGTGAGTAATCCAGCTTGGATATCTCTTACAAAGGAGTTCTAGATGCAGTTCTTGTGCAGAGCCGCGTTTGGTTTCGTGTTTATTTTCTTGTTCACTGCAACCACTTTTCAATTGACAACACCTCTTCATTTTACGTCTGGGTTATGACGCCATGGGCTTGGGTGTTGAACGAGCAAGTTGATAGGACAATCCAGGTGTCAATTGAAAACGGATGTAGTCAGTCAATTGAGTAATTGTTGAGAGTAGTTGTGAGTAATCCAGCTTGGATATCTCTTACAAAGGAGTTCTAGATGCAGTTCTTGTGCAGAGCCGCGTTTGGTTTCGAGTCTATTTTCTTGTTCACTGCAACCACTTTACAATTGACAACACCTCTTCATTTTACGTCTGGGTTATGACGCCATGGGCTTGGGTGTTGAACGAGCAAGTTGATAGGACAATCCAGGTGTCAATTGAAAACGGATGTAGGCAGTCAATGAGGGTAGTTGTGAGTAATCCAGCTTGGATATCTCTTACAAAGGAGTTCTAGATGCAGTTCTTGTGCAGAGCCGCGTTTGGTTTCGTGTCTATTTTCTTGTTCACTGCAACCACTTTACAATTGACAACACCTCTTCATTTTACGTCTGGGTTATGACGCCATGGGCTAGGGTGTTGAACGAGCAAGTTGATAAGATAATCCAGGTGTCAATTGCAAACGGATGTAGTCAGTCAATTGAGTGATTGTTGAGGGTAGTTGTGAGTAGTCCAGCTTGGATATCTCTTACAAAGGAGTTCTAGATGCAGTTCTTGTGCAGAGCCGCGTTTGGTTTCGTGTTTATTTTCTTGTTCACTGCAACCACTTTACAACAGCGCTTCATTTTACGTCTGGATTATGACGCCATGGGCTTGGGTGTTGAACGAGCAAGTTGATAAGACAATCCAGGTCTCAATTGAAAACGGATGTAGTCAGTCAATTGAGTGATTGTTGAAGGTAGTTGTGTGTAATTCAGCTTGGATATCTCTTACAAAGGAGTTCTAGATGCAGTTCTTGTGCAGAGCCGCGTTTGGTTTCGTGTCTATTTTCTTGTTCACTGCAACCACTTTACAATTGACAACACCTCTTCATTTTACGTCTGGGTTATGTCGCCATGGGCTTGGGTGTTGAACGAGCAAGTTGATAAGACAATCCAGGTGTCAATTGAAAACGGATGTAGGCAGTCAATGAGGGTAGTTGTGAGTAATCCAGCTTGGATATCTCTTACAAAGGAGTTCTAGATGCAGTTCTTGTGCAGAGCCGCGTTTGGTTTCGTGTCTATTTTCTTGTTCACTGCAACCACTTTTCAATTGACAACACCTCTTCATTTTACGTCTGGGTTATGACGCCATGGGCTTGGGTGTTGAACGAGCAAGTTGATAGGACAATCCAGGTGTCAATTGAAAACGGATGTAGTCAGTCAATTGAGTAATTGTTGAGAGTAGTTGTGAGTAATCCAGCTTGGATATCTCTTACAAAGGAGTTCTAGATGCAGTTCTTGTGCAGAGCCGCGTTTGGTTTCGTGTCTATTTTCTTGTTCACTGCAACCACTTTACAATTGACAACACCTCTTCATTTTACGTCTGGGTTATGACGCCATGGGCTTGGGTATTGAACGAGCAAGTTGATAGGACAATCCAGGTGTCAATTGAAAACGGATGTAGGCAGTCAATGAGGGTAGTTGTGAGTAATCCAGCTTGGATATCTCTTACAAAGGAGTTCTAGATGCAGTTCTTGTGCAGAGCCGCGTTTGGTTTCGTGTCTATTTTCTTGTTCACTGCAACCACTTTACAATTGACAACACCTCTTCATTTTACGTCTGGGTTATGTCGCCATGGGCTTGGGTGTTGAACGAGCAAGTTGATAAGTCAATCCAGGTGTCAATTGAAAACGGATGTAGGCAGTCAATGAGGGTAGTTGTGAGTAATCCAGCTTGGATATCTCTTACAAAGGAGTTCTAGATGCAGTTCTTGTGCAGAGCCGCGTTTGGTTTCGTGTCTATTTTCTTGTTCACTGCAACCACTTTACAATTGACAACACCTCTTCATTTTACGTCTGGGTTATGACGCCATGGGCTTGGGTGTTGAACGAGCAAGTTGATAGGACAATCCAGGTGTCAATTGAAAACGGATGTAGTCAGTCAATTGAGTAATTGTTGAGAGTAGTTGTGAGTAATCCAGCTTGGATATCTCTTACAAAGGAGTTCTAGATGCAGTTCTTGTGCAGAGCCGCGTTTGGTTTCGAGTCTATTTTCTTGTTCACTGCAACCACTTTACAATTGACAACACCTCTTCATTTTACGTCTGGGTTATGACGCCATGGGCTAGGGTGTTGAACGAGCAAGTTGATAAGATAATCCAGGTGTCAATTGCAAACGGATGTAGTCAGTCAATTGAGTGATTGTTGAGGGTAGTTGTGAGTAGTCCAGCTTGGATATCTCTTACAAAGGAGTTCTAGATGCAGTTCTTGTGCAGAGCCGCGTTTGGTTTCGTGTTTATTTTCTTGTTCACTGCAACCACTTTACAACAGCGCTTCATTTTACGTCTGGATTATGACGCCATGGGCTTGGGTGTTGAACGAGCAAGTTGATAAGACAATCCAGGTGTCAATTGAAAACGGATGTAGGCAGTCAATGAGGGTAGTTGTGAGTAATCCAGCTTGGATATCTCTTACAAAGGAGTTCTAGATGCAGTTCTTGTGCAGAGCCGCGTTTGGTTTCGTGTCTATTTTCTTGTTCACTGCAACCACTTTACAATTGACAACACCTCTTCATTTTACGTCTGGGTTATGACGCCATGGGCTTGGGTGTTGAACGAGCAAGTTGATAGGACAATCCAGGTGTCAATTGAAAACGGATGTAGTCAGTCAATTGAGTAATTGTTGAGAGTAGTTGTGAGTAATCCAGCTTGGATATCTCTTACAAAGGAGTTCTAGATGCAGTTCTTGTGCAGAGCCGCGTTTGGTTCGTGTCTATTTTCTTGTTCACTGCAACCACTTTACAATTGACAACACCTCTTCATTTTACGTCTCGGTTATGTCGCCATGGGCTTGGGTGTTGAACGAGCAAGTTGATAAGACAATCCAGGTGTCAATTGAAAACGGATGTAGGCAGTCAATGAGGGTAGTTGTGAGTAATCCAGCTTGGATATCTCTTACAAAAGAGTTCTAGCTGCAGTTCTTGTGCAGAGCCGCGTTTGGTTTCGTGTCTATTTTCTTGTTCACTGCAACCACTTTACAATTGACAACACCTCTTCATTTTACGTCTGGGTTATGACGCCATGGGCTTGGGTGTTGAACGAGCAAGTTGATAGGACAATCCAGGTGTCAATTGAAAACGGATGTAGTAGTCAATTGAGTAATTGTTGAGGGTAGTTGTGAGTAATCCAGCTTGGATATCTCTTACAAAGGAGTTCTAGATGCAGTTCTTGTGCAGAGCCGCGTTTGGTTTCGTGTCTATTTTCTTGTTCACTGCAACCACTTTACAATTGACAACACCTCTTCATTTTACGTCTGGGTTATGACGCCATGGGCTTGGGTGTTGAACGAGCAAGTTGATAGGACAATCCAGGTGTCAATTGAAAACGGATGTAGTCAGTCAATTGAGTAATTGTTGAGGGTAGTTGTGAGTAATCCAGCTTGGATATCTCTTACAAAGGAGTTCTAGCTGCAGTTCTTGTGCAGAGCCGCGTGGTCGCATCTTCATAAGTTCTTCAATTGACCACGTCGTGGTCTCCAATGTTGGGTTGATAATTACCGAAATGTAGATTAGAATAGTTGGCGCGACATGCGCGTGATCTCTTCGTCGTCGTAAGAGAGGAAGTTCTTCAAGATGGCCGCCGCCGGCGCAGGATGCGCGTCGCGTTCCCTCCGCGACGCATCGGTGACCTTTGACATTAGTTCGTTCCAGCTCCGTTGCGAACAGTATGTATTTATAATGTAGAGTAGAAATAAGTAAAACAATAAACTGTTGAATATACTGTTTTTAATATACTTGCCTGTTTTTTTTTCTCGACTTGTTTGTAGGATCAGTTAGTACGGTCGAATAAGCTATTTGGTTTACGGACATTCCCATTCATTGTTATTTTGTGTTCACTTTTTAAGCTTGTGGTGTATAAGAATTTTAAAACCTAGACTAATTAAAAAGAATAGGACACACTCGAAACACTGTTGAAAGTAGTTGCAAGTTAGCTGAACTGCTGCTGAGCTGTTATACTGGTATTCAGCTGCATCCAGTTAGACTGGAAGCCGACCCCAACATAGTTGGGAAAAGGCTAGGCAGATGATGATGAGTTTTAATTTATCTGCCTGTATACCAAACGGCTTGTTCGAGTGTATAAAATAAAACACTATCATCATTTATCATATCAGCTAGACGACGTCCACTGCTGGACAAAGGCCTCCCCTAAAGATAACCACAATGACCGGTCCGCATACAGCGGTTTCCCGCGACCTTGACCAGGTCCTCAGTCCACCTCGTGGGGGGGCCTTCTCACAATGCGCCTTGTATGTGGTCGCCACTCGAGAACCTGACTTTACAGGTCGTTTGCTCTACGGACTATACCCTGTCGGTTGCCACTTACCATTGGCTGCAGGCGAACATTCTCTACGCCTAGCTCGTAGTGCGGCTGGCTACACATTTCGTGTGTTCGCCGTACACACATACGGTTGTGTGTGCACTAGCATTTTTTTTTTGCTAGAAACACAACAATTCAACGGGTTAAGTTTCAATTTAAATAAAACACATTTTAGTTTAAAACCCAATAAAAGTGTATTATTCATATTATTCACACAATATTCAATCTAAAATCTAGTTACACACACAAGTAATCCCTTTATACACAATTGAACACTTTGGGACCATCCTCGAATACAAAGAGCAAATGCTAAAATACACGCTTTTCTAAAAATAAAATGTCTGACTTAAAACGAAAGTCTTTTAATAATAAAGTTCTAAAATATTGCTTATTATGAAGACTACGTAGTGTTTGTTTAGTGAGGGCGGTGCCGCTCGTATAATATGGCCAGATTAGATTAACTGGTAAAATTTCAATGCTGTGATAAAAGGGCTTGGTTCTGCCAAAACGAGCTAACCCGCTACCAGTATTTTTCTTGGATTCCGTAGGCATTTTAAAAGGAAAAAGGAACCCTTTAATGATTACATCGTTGTCCGCTTGTCTGTCTGCCAATCTTTTTTAATTCTTTTTGAATAACCTGAACATCAAACAAATAAGTGTACGGAATTAAGAAAAACTAATTTTTTATAGTGTTAACAATTGTAACGTCTACGGAACCCTTCGTGTACGAGTCAAACTTGCACTAGGTACTTGTGTGCATTTACAAAAGAAAAAAAAATATGAGAAATTTTGACAAGGGTTGTTTCGTGTTGGTAGAACTAACATCAATGAAAACAAAACAGCTGTCGAGTCACCATTTAATCTAATCTGACTCCGTGTAAATATATTCTTATAATTAAGTTACGACTAAGTTATACTTCTTATAGGTGCTGATTTAGTAAGGTACTGACTCTCAATACGATTGGAAACTATGTAACACAATAAATAAAATAGGTAAACAAATAAGAAAAAGACACTCAATCGATTGCCATATTTTTATGACCTGTCAAAACGCAACTCCCTCATTGATATTATGATACTGTGAAGTCATTTATTTGCCAGCTCAATTGACTAACTATTTGTTAGTCAATTATTTTTTCAGGAAGAAACTAGTAAGTGTCAGAATATAAGAATAGGTAATAATATGTCTATAATAATAAGGGTGAATTGTTGATCCTACTATTTTTAATATTTAAAATTATTATTTACTACGTTCTGCCCGCAACTTTGTCTGCTGGGAAGTGAAAAAAAAAAACATCATAAAACATCATAATTATGACACTTGGCTATAGTGTAGCTTTATATCAGTAAAAGAATTTTTATAATCGGAACAGTGCTTCCAGAGATTATCTTTTACAAACAAACTTTACCTCTCTATAATATTAGTATAGATAAGTATTTAAGTTTACAAATTGATAAAGTAAACTTATACTTGACATAAAACATCACAGGTCAAGCACGAGCGCGCAGAATCAATGTAATGTAAAACCATTCTATTTTAAATTAAAAAAAGGTTTCCGTTATACACATAGTAGAGATAAACTACAGTAACACGACGCGCCCTTCCACAATTCAAAACGTTTGAAAGTGTTTGTAATAGTATTAAAAAGACTCACAACGCTTGTGTGCGTATTGAGACGGCTCTCGAAATAAAAACAAATCAGCGATTTGATGCTCGACTAGCGGCGTCAAAAATTACTCATTATTATTAGTATGGGGGTGCACTGACATTCTCTATGAAAATGACAGGTGCGTCGTCTTGCGCGTTCGGCTATTTATGATTGGTTGACAAACAAATATGAAGACCTGCTACTGAAGACGATTACTCACAACTACATACAAACTCTTTCATACGAATGTGACTACACACATTGAAATGGTAATATTGAGAGGAGCGTCAAGTTAAAGTAGTTTATCTCTCTTAAAAAAAGCACTGGCCTAAAAAAAACGAAAACCCGGTACAAAGTCGCGGGCAAAAGATAGTGACTAATAGGTACTAATAATACTCGTTACTTAGGTACATTTGGCAATTCCAAATATTATAGTAAATAGGTAAGTTTTTTTCTAATAATTTCTACAAAATAGACTATGATTAATAACACAGATTTTCCACACATATAAAAATTGAATATTTACAATAAGATTTTTAAAAAGGCAGTTTAGAGGTCTTTTAAATATTGGGATTTTCATGACTTCATTTCGTTGACCCCACACAAAGACTTTTTTATTTATTATATTATATAAGAATATTTCCAGTGCGATTAAAAACATAAACTCATATACACAAAATTATCTACAGATAGGCCATAAAAATATTTGATCCGTACGGGGATCTAATCAGAGACATGCGTCGCAGTAGTCAATTGCTGGGCCACTGCGTCAGCCATGACATCAAAACAATTTATATATCTTTTTCAAATAAAAAAAGTCTGCATTCATAAATCGTTATTTTTTGCAACTAGCCCACCACACTATTCGCAGACCACTGCTTCTCCTAAAAGTCAGAATCAACAATGGCGACCAGAAAAACTCCTTGACAAGTCCCGGAGAAACGATTCAACAGTCTTGGATCCCACAACTAAATTATAAAACATATTAAGTTTAAAAGAATAAATTTAGGAGTTAAAGTAAAAGGTAAGTAATACCTAGTTAATAAGTCCAAAATCTTTTCCCAATATTCAAAAGACCAAAGAACCAACCACGTTGGCACGCAATTTTGAGCCGTATTGGCCTATAGTTAACACGATACTACCGTTGTGTGTTGCTATTTACAATCTAATCTACTCTTTGGTGTCAATATTCCTTTTTTCATCACGATATTATCATGATCTGATATCCTATACACATTTACAATTTTAAAATAATGGCTATACATTTATAGTTATGATAGTTGATTATAATACTGAGACCGCTATTTTTTAAACATAAGATTATGATTTCTAAGCATTTGAGCACACAAACTATAATACTTATAAAATCTATTTTATTTGCTTAGAGAGACATAAAATTGTTGATTTGTTGTGATAATATAATCTCTAAATAATCTATATAGTTATGTAGGTACCAAGGTATAAACTTTCTCACAACAAAACTATTTAGCTGAGAAACATTCTTAGTGTAAAAACTAGAAACACAAACATCTAAATAGTAGGTGTGAATATACATAGTAATATAAAAATCCCAGTATTCTATATAAATAACTACATCACACATTTCAAAATCTGATAATTTTAAAGATTAAATAACGGTTTGATTTTTTTAAACTAATGCTGTCAATCCGCCATATTTATTACTCGTATATATTAAGAAAAAACCTGTTACCTATTCAAAAGAATTTTCAGTTTTAAATCAAATATAAAAAAAATACATTCTGGGTAAAATAAACATTTTACTACAAAAATATCTTCAATATTTTATGAGCATCATTAAAAGATCGACTTTAGTAGACAACACAAAAGACTTTAGTTTATATGGTCTTCGAAACTGTATGTCAAATAAACTGTCTGATAAATTGCGTGATCTACTTTCAACAAAAAGCTAAAAAATATCTAATATTTACTGAAAATCATTGGCACATTCATTGGCACCGTTTTATGGTTAATCCCTGGTCGAAGGTCCAGGTCTCGCGTCTTCAGTAGACTTCCATCTGCTTTCCAGCACAGACTTTCCTTTGGTATCTTGGTTCACATTCTGGTGGCTGTACCGTCGCTGCTCCTCAAAAACCCTGGCAGTGATGTTGAACACACTGTCAGCACTGGTTTTTCTCCGAGTGTCAAGGGTAGTTAGACTATTAGTAGCAGATGGAGCTATCCTGTGAGGAAACCTTGGAGACCCTTTGATCTTCTCAGACGAATTCTGATGTGACATTGGTCTTTGATGTGTAGCTGGTAGAACGAAGTTTACTTTGGTCTCAGGTTCCGCGATGTACTTCTGAGGTAATGGTTTCGGAGGATCAGGGTCATACGAACAGGATGGTTCGTCATCAGTTACGCGGATAATAGGACCACTTTTGGCGTAAGATTCTCTCCTCAATTTCAGTTCAGGATGAGGTACATGTAGCGTGTTGCAGGATAGGACCATGGAGTGTTTCCTGTTTCCAGGCACTAGTCCCGCAATCATGCCAACATGCATTTTTAGTGCAGCCGCTATGCTGCCCCCTGTAGGGTCAGCTATTGACATCGTTGAGGCTTTTCTACTCGTCGGTCTACTACTTCCGAAGAAGCTCTTTATTCTGCTGAGTAGACCGGTGTTTTCTTCTCTCTTGCTTAGGCAGAGGTTGTACAGATCTATTGCTGGTTGAGATTTCCTGTAGTTGAGTTTCGGTTGTGAGCTGAAGCTGACGGAGTTGCGTCCTCGGAAGACGTCGGTGGATGGCCAGCTGGCGCGTGGTATGACTGGGGGGAGGACGGACAGAAGGAGCATTGGTAAGCCTCCGCTGATGCTCGGGGTGCGCTTGTTGACGTCTGCGTGGGCCATACCTTCTTCTTCCACTGTGTTAAGTTCAGTCTGAAAATGTTGGATATTCAATTAGGAATGCTTAAAACCAAAACTGTTATACAACTGTAGGTCTTTTTTTTTGGGTGGATCATCAATTGAATCATCAATTGAGTCCCAGAGCCAGGCCCAGGGTGGGGGCGGAAGGGACTGTCAGACTTTTACTGACTAAAAAACCACCCTGTTCCTTCTGTGGCTCTTTGAGTTCCGGGGCCACAGTATCCTGTTAAGACTTCTCGCGACCCCGGCGCAACAGTAGGTCTGCAGTAAATTTAATATCAGAAGGACAATCCTACTAAGTATCGAGGAGCGATCAGAATTTAATCTCAGTTTCTATCTGTCAAAAATACGAATATGATCTGATGCAGCATATAATTTCTATATTATGTGTCATGATGGTTCTAACACATACATTTTTGGCAAACTATGCTTAGCATTCTTGTTAAATTAATAAGTATAAAGAAAGATATTATTGGTACTTACCCTTTTATGCAAAGATAAGGACGCATTAGAGCCACTGGCCGAGTCCAGAGGTTCTGCCAACAGTTTCTCGAGCCTGCCTATCTCCTTGTCCAACGCTGCCACTTCTCTTTTATACACTTTGTTCTGGATCTCTATCCTGAAGTGCAGCTCTTGTGTCTCGTCTGTCACGAATCTTCTCGTCTTACATTCTAGTCTTAGGCCCATGCTTTGGATTACGGGGTCTTCTTCAGCTGCAAAACAGAACATATATAAACCTCTGGTTTCTGGAACGTAAATGAAGGCAAAATTAATCTGCCGAAGTGCGCGCGTAAGGTACTTTGTTTGATAGCTTATCATTCAGTCAACCAGTTACAGTTTACGCGCGTTAGATAATTTGTCACATAATTTTTTTATTCTAGAAACCGGGGTGAGGGGTCTAGTTTTTGGTGTTATATGATATGTTTTTAATCTTCTACTTTTTAGGAGTTATGCTCTAAGGGCTGATTTTTCAAAAATCAGATAACTTTTATCCAAGAAATAAATAAGACTGTTTGAAATATATTCTATAGAAAAGCTGTCAATCTGCCAAATTTATCCCCCCGTTACGAGTTGACGATTGAAAAAATTGCCCTAAGTCTAGCAACAAAAAAAATATTTTAGGAACGAATTTTCTTTTGATTTTAGGAACGAATTTAAACGGTATTTTGAATATAACAGTATTAAAATTGAACTCACCATTAGCCCTAATAGCAACAATCTTTGGCAGAAACAGCAAACACAAAGTCGAGGTAGTAGTAATCAATATCAAACTCGTTATAGAAATATACGCCAAGGTTGCTCTCTCAGAAATTATAGTTCCGATGACTACAACGCTGGCGCTGGTGATGACCACAGAATAAACGCTGATGCCGATGTATTTGGAGTCGTTGAGGGCTGAGATCTTGACGTTTCTGGTCTCCCAAGCCATGTAAACTCCCACGATGAGGAGTAGACCCTTGTACGCGTAGAGGGCACACAGCCAGCCGGTTGTGTTCTGGGATTTGCAGACTTCTATCTGGAAGAGGGATTTAAGTTAGAAATGCTCCTAACAATACGCGCCGTGTCCAGAAGTACCGCTTTTTGAATCAAGCCCTTGATCCAACCGCCTAACGAGAGCCTCCTTAGGTGTTGGTCGAGGCTCTTGGCTATTATGCCATTGGCCGTCACGACTATTAGCACAGTGATTGCTAACAAACATATATTACATACACAAATAGCAAGGTAACTTCTACGTGTAGGCCATAAAAATATTTGTTGCTTGCGAGAATCGAACCCGCTGCACTTAACACAGCAGCCAATCGCACAGCCAATGCGCTAACCGTCTTCTTCCTCTTTTCTTATGTGGTTTATTTGGAGCCATAGTGAGAATTTTATCAAACCTGGGGCTGATAAATAACACTTCTGTCAGTAGTGCTAATCTCCGTGGTCAAGTTCTTCAGATGCCTCTCCATGGGGTCCAGCATGGTCCATAGTGTGACTATCATCCCATCGATCACCAGTAGCGCACACACAAGGGATATTAATGGTGTGTCTTGGAGTAGCTTGGTTTTGCAGACACCACTGCGGTTGCTGAAAAATCAAATGAATTCCGAGGTTAAAAAAGAAAGATTGGCTTCATAATTTTTCATAGGAGACTAGCCTCTTCTCTGATCTTAAACACTGCACCATAGCCAAAGCCAGAATCAGCAATGGCGATCACCAGAAAACCTTCGACGAGTTCCGGAGAAACGATTATACGGGATCCTCTTGGATTCCGTACAGACGAAATTAAACATAATTTTTTTTTTTTTTTTTTTTAATTCATCAAATATGATTCCCAGGAGTAACAGAACTTAGGCACGTAAGTATTTAGTTTAAGGTTTATAAAAAACTTACCTTATGAATATCCTATGCACCCGATATGTCTTTGCAAACATGGAGCCGAAAGCCAGCGAGAATCCAGCAGACAAGATGTATACTCTGCCCTGAAAATAAATAAAAAACGCTTTTATTAATTCCGACTCAATTGCCTAATTACTATACGTAACATTTAATCCACATAAATGTAACCTACATTTGATAATTTAGTTTGAAGTTTTTATTCATATAATAGTTATCAATGGGAGATTCTAAATACGCTTGTCGTATAAAATTGAATCAAGATGTAGGATAGTCTTATTTGTTTTATAAGTTTTGATGCTTTTTCCTGTAGGTCCGTCTCCGTCTTAATGAATGAAACCCCATGATATGATTAGCACATATAAATGCTGGAAAGGGTCATAGGGAAAAAGGAAAAAATGCTGATTCAGAATTCAGCATGCTGCGAATTGGAATTGGAGTTTTGGGAAGACTACACGTAAAGTTAACTCACAGTGCACATAGCAGAGAATGGCACGTAGGAAGGGAGCGTAGCGTTGTCCACGCCCAGCAGTGCGACCGCCGTGTAGACCAGCACGCAGCCAATCAGCGTCATGTTGTTCAGGCGGGGTGATGACAGCTTTATTGATCTGGAATAAGGTCAAGGTCGAAGGTCAGAGCTAAATTATTTATTTCAATCATACCATTAAAAGGTACTTTTGAACACTAGTTAGTTATACAGTTACACAGACAGAATTATTCTAGATACCCCCCTTTCAATAGGTAGTGTCGCATGGAAAAGATTAGGTAAGAAACTCTAAACATACTAAGAAACACATTAATTAAATCATTGCATGAATGTGAAGACGACGATTTTAATTGAAAGTCACATTCTTACTTGCCCGGTATGTAACCACTGTGCTATCACGACTATCAAGATGAAAAGCAACAGCATAAAAAAAGTATTATATCCCTCACGCTTTAAGATGGTGCCGGTGACAATTGTCTGACCGTTGCTTTCCACTTTTTAACGTTACGGGGATTTACAATCATGATTGAATATTTTAACTGCACACTAATACGATAGTCGTAAAATACGGAATCAGTAATAAGTAACTAAATAACTAGTAGTTAAATTAAAAATGTCACTGACATAATTATGCGAGTCTGACATCCATAGATGCATTGCTGTCACCTGTCATATGTCATCCGCACCATCATTGGACGTATGAAATATAAAAAAAAACTTACCTTCGTTTACTATAATGCAAGTTGAAAACCAAAAACGCGAGTGCTAGCGCGACTCCTAAAGCCGCCAACGCAGCGACTGCAAGCCTTGCTGGCGCCCACACGGAGTCCACCCTCAGCACCAGGACCCTTCGAGCCGCGGGGATGCCTCCTGCCCACTGGGGGCGCGTGCATTCCGTGCAGGTCATCTCCCTGCCGTGGGTGTATAGGGCTACGGTCTTTGGTCTGCCACCTGCAGACATTTAAGATAGAAATTAGATAAATAATTAAGATAGAATTATATCTTACAACCACAAAACTGTGTTTATCTGTTGTCTAAGTTAAACATGTCTATTTAACATGATATTTATGTGTGGAGTTTGACAAGTCTGATATTAGATGTGCGTTGAACAGGTGTCTAAGCTTTTGTGGTAAGATCCAAAGAACCCAAGGAAACGGTATTTTATTAAAGAGTTACCGTAGCTTTGTAACGGTCATCTATGTCCATACTATCTTTATAAATGCAAAAGTGAGTTTGTTTGTTTGTTAAGCTTTCACGGCTAAACAACAGACTCGATTTTGGTGCTTGGTACAGACTAACCTTGATGCCCCAAGAAAGGACAAAAGCTACATATAAAAAAGCTATATATCAATTCACGGCTTTGTCTGCATCCGATTACCAACATTCATGCGGGCGAAATCGCGGTTTAAAATCCAAATTTTAACTGTTAATTTACGTACCTTGAATTTGATAGAAAGCCGACGTGCCTATTCTGTCTGCGCCATTGAAAGAGACGGGACCCTGAAAACATGAGAATAAATATTGGTTGGTAGGTCTTAAGAAATATGGTTTGTCATACTATGACTAGTATGACAAACCGGGGTAAATCACAATCGTTCAATAATCTAATTAATTCCGTCAAACTATTCGATATAGCAAATGTGTTTATATTACTTATTCACCAACACTACCAGAGACGGACTGTGAATTTTTGGGGCCCTGGGCTGCTAAAACTATTTGGGGGCCTACGTAATTATTCAAGCTATTTGCATTTTGGACCACCTGACCGACCTGAACCAAAGGCAAGGGAGCGTCATTGAGCGAAGAGTAAAGTGATAAAGTACAGTGACAATTTATTTTTTAAATGTTTGTTTTTTCTTCATCGTGGGCTGGGGGCCCATTATATTCACGGGACCCTGGGCTGCAGCCCAAAAAGCCTATTTGTAGATCCGCCCCTGAACACTACTTACTGGTAAACGAAGTACATGCGTCGTGGGTTACAGAAGAAAGTATATTCAAAAAACATAAAACATGTTTTTGTAAAGCAAAAAGAAGTTTGTCCTTCAATATTTGTAGTTAAAATATAACACAATCGTATATCGCAATGATGGAAAAAACATGTTCATTTTTTAAACACACTTTCTGCTTTATTAAGACTTTTTGAACCCCTTATTTGTTTGTCTTGGGTATTGTAAGTTCCCATCTACATAAGTCAATGGTCACCTATATAAGAGATAGTTTTTTTTTTAACATAACATCTCGCCTGTAGTCCCCCAAAGGGTTAGGCAAAGGTGTACCCATTAGTACACCCACATTTCGCCAGTTATGTTTCTAGTCCCATGTAATAGGAGGCGAGCCTATTGCCAACAACCGGGCACAAATCTAGACTCCGAGGCTGCAACTGAGAAATTCCTGATGGAGAAACTCAATAACACTTTGCCCGACCTGGGCATCGAACCCAAGACCTCATGCACAGCAGTCGCGCTTGCTACCACTAGACCAACGAGGCAGTCGATAGTTTTTTTTAAACTAATAATTCAGGTAATTAAATTCAATAAATTCAAGTAAATAGGTACTCATATTTAATCATAATCAACTAAATTATCAGACTGTTTTGAGCGGCTGTGGTTGAATATTCAAATGTATGTTAATTTAAATCTACCCGCGTTATTAATTCGTTTGACGCGGTAACAGCCCACCGCCATGTTTAGTTTGGAGTGCGATACAAGTTGTTTTATAATTTAATGTCGATTGGTGTTTCATGTCCATTTAAAAAATGACTGGGCTTTTGAATTAATGCATACGAATTTGTGATATAATTCGCTACTACATATTTAATGCCATATGTCATAAAATTATTAAAAAATATCAGTTATTTATTATCTCGTTGGACTAGTGGTCGCAAAACGTGACTGCTGAGCGTAAGGTCTTGGGTTTAATTCCCAGTTCGGGCAGTGTTATTGGGTTTTTCGATTAGGAATTCCTCAGTAGCAGCCGCAGAGTCTGGACTTGTGCCCGGTTTATGGCAATAGGCGAAATGGGGGTGTACTAATCTGTACACCTCTGCCTAACCCTTCGGGGATTACAGGCGTGATGAGTACCAGTTATTTAGGTAGACTAGTTAGTATTGAACGAGAATATGCGACTGTGTCATCGAGTGTTTTCTGTCAAATGACAATAATTAATGGCGCCCAACTCGGATTCCTATAGTCCCTGTTGGGCGCCATTAATTCTTTATGTATCTAATCATGTTACAAAGAAAAGAACCAGTTAATTTTGGTAATTTATGATTATTTATTCACTTTTAATTTACCATCCTTATCGGTTGGGTACATGAAAATAAGCATCGATTTAGATACCTTTATGGTGATTGACCCCCACAGGGTTTTGAATGAAAATAAGGCGATTAGCACTGCACCGCGCACCGTCGCGGTTGGCGGTGAAGCGGATCTAATGTCGCATTGACCTCTAAGAAATCCGTTGATGCCTGACACACGTACACCGCAAGACCGTTCGGTCGAGCGGTGCAATCCGCGGCGACGGTGGCGGTGTGCTTTAGATTACGGTGTACAATTTCAAATTAATTACTATTAAAAATACAGTCCAAAAATAACTTACCGAAACACCAACAAAACTGAGATTTGCAAGTTGATCCAGGAACTCCTTCGCCATATCCTGACGATCATAATCAAAATCGCTGAGTCCAAGCTTGGTGCTGTTCGTTCCATTATTGCTCCTGTTCTCCAAGGACCTCCAGAGCTGTTCCGCTTTGCTCAGAGCGAGAGCTATGGCCCACACTGCGTCATACGTTTGAGGAGCGTATGGGGACACGGCCACACCAGCTGCTTCCATTTCTCGGTGGAACATTTCGTTTGTCTGTAAGAGTAAAGTTTTATGATGAAAATTCTGTGTTGTTTTTATGCATTTTGTACCGGGCAAATGCTTCTGTAACATTTTATAGGGTTTCGTACCCATTAGGTAAGCACTTGGAGAGGGCAATGCTCGGAGTTTCTCTGAGGGCCAGAATTCGCAATGAAGTCATCCGTCAGAGAACTAAAGTCACCGACATTGCTTGCATAATTAGTGCGCTGAAGTGAAAGTGGTCAGATGGTCGGTGGAGCAGACACGTGTTAGAGTGGAGACCACGTTTAGACAAACGTGTGGGATGCCCTGCTGCACGGTCCGACGATTTAAAGAAGGTGGCGGGCAGCGGAGGGATGCGGGCTGCCCAAGACCAAGATGGTTGGCGCTCTTTGGAGGAGGCCTACGTTTGGCAGTGGACGGCCATAGGCTGACATATCAGCATAACTCATAAGGTAGGTACTTAAAGCTCCATTATATGTCCGTCTGTCTGTCACAGGGGTGTTTCGTTTGAACTGTAGTAGGTAGACACTTAAAATGTTTACAGAATGTGTAATAGTATGAATTAGTGAATTTAATATTTATTTATTATTTTATATTAATTAAGTACGTGGTTCAATCGTGTAGATTGTTTCTGGTACAAGCAATACACGATCAGGGGTGGGGATGGGAAATCATCAAAATACTTCTTCCGTTCTGGGTGGAGCGGAAGGGAGTGTCAGACTCTTACTGACTAAGGCGCTTTGCACACGGAGCAACTTTTGCAGCAACTGGCAACTGGCAACTTTCTGGCAACTCGCTGTTTACATGTAATTCAATTGGACTGCGCACACAGAGCAACTCAAGTTGCGAGTTGCGGCAATCGTCAACAGTTTCCAGTTGCGGCAACTAGCAACTTATTTAGTTGCTAGTTGCCGCAACTAGCAACTGTCAAATATTCGATTTCACACCCTCCCTCCCTCGCCCTGTGCCCGGCATAGTGTTGCCATTAACTTAGTGGTTTTTCCCAATAAGTAAACACTTGTTTTTGGTGTAATGTGTAAAATTTATAATAAAATACTTCTTGATATTCCCCAACTAACTGAGAGAAAATTTAAACCATGCATAAAACGCACACTATCTAATCAAGCATTATTATAAGTTAGATGATTATATCACGGACAAAAATGCTTGGCTAAATGCTAGTCCTGCTCCACAGCCACTCGGGCTCACTAAATAGGATTGTTTTTTAAGAGAATGATGTTTCTTACCCTTTTTTTTGTCGACCTGAATAACTTGTACCGTTATCAGTACGATTACTTTTTCTTTTTTTACATACCATAGTAATCTAACGGATAAGTACACTGAAAGTGTTAGTATTGTAAATTTATTTCAATTTTGTTCTTGAAAACCATCAACCTAAAACTTGCACACTAAAAAATCCACAAGCCACCAGATACAAATTCTGACCACCAGAAGGTGGTCCCAATCTACCAGATCTAGTGGTAATACCGCAAAGTTTGCAACACTGCAACTCGGCTAAAAAAGTTGCTTACAAATTGCCAAAAAGTTGCGGCAACCGGCAACTTTATGGCAACTAGCAACTTTTACAGGAAACTTTTAAAAAGTTGCCAGTTGCGTCAACTTAAGTTGCTCCGTGTGCAAAGCGCCTAAAACTCATCCGTTTCATATTGCCCATTGCGTTCCAGAGCCGCAGTAACTCTTTCGAACAAAATCCGCAACCCTGGCAGAGCAGGGTTTACCCTACATTATCATCATTAATACTGCCTCGTTGGTCTAGTGGTCGCAAGCGCGACTGCTGTGCATGAGGTCTTGGGTTCGATTCCCAGGTCGGGCAAAGTGTTATTGGGTTTTTCCATCAGGAATTTCTCAGTAGCAGCCTCGGAGTCTGGATTTGTGCCCGGTTGATGGCAATAGGCTCGCCCCCTATTACATGGGACTTAAACATAACTGGCGAAATGTGGGTGTACTAATGGATACACCTCTGCCTAACCCTTTGGGGATAACAGGCGTGATGTTATGTTATGTTATGTTATCATCATTAATTTGTGAACGTCAATCATTATCCGACGACCTGCGCCATCCTCCCAAACCACTACAATTAGTGCTTGCGGTTTATCGGGATTAGTGCGTGACATAGTACTACATAATTAATTTAGATGTTAGTCCTAATTAATACCTTAATAAATTTGTACATATATTAGTTTACCGACTGACTAATTTATAATCTACAAAAAAAAACTACAAATTCCAATTATTATATTATAAAGCTGAAGTTTGTTTGTTCGTTTAAATGCGCTAATCTCTGAAACTGCTGGTCCGATTCAGAATTTTTTTTTCGTTTATTTGAAGTTACATTATTCCTGAGCGCCCATAGGATAATTTTATTATTAAAAAAAGTTGAGATCCGTAAGACATACTTTTTTTGGCTGTCATAACGCGTTTCCCCCATAGATTTTGATATTACTGTCACACTGCAGGGCAAAGGTCTCTTCTCATAAAGAGAAGGCACGAGCATTGATCACCAGGCTTGCTCAAGGCGGATTGGCAATTTGCTATTTTTTTATTTTCCTTTCACGATGTTTTACTTCACTGATAGCCATAAAAATTAATAAGCCATAACATGCCCACATCGATGACGATTCCACGACCTCGTACTTGAACAACTAGGCCATCACGGCATTTATTATTATTTTTTCTCAACTAATAACATACAATATCGCTCTAATTCGTTTTGTAAATATCACTAACAAAGAGTTTCTTTACTGGTAGCTGCTAGATATGTAGCAATGAATAAGGCAACAGGCCTCCGCGACTCGCGAGACACTCCAACTCAATGTCGCTTCAAGATTTATATCTGCACGATGTATGTGGCTATAAATAAAAGATGAAAGCTTAGGGAATCAGGCTGCTATTTTTGGAAACTTATCCATTCTACATTGGTTGAAATCGGTCTTCGCTGTATTTTAGTAGACGTCGATATTTTCCCTCTTTATAATATTAGTGTACATAATATTAAATTGAGCATTCACAGTAAAGTTACTGATAATAATGCTTTTTTAACTTATTTAAATATAATATTGTCCCATTTGTAACAAAGTGCTTACATTACTTTAAAAACTTCTAGAAAATGTTCAGGTATGTATTCAATTTAATAGGTGAGCAACGAGCTCACAAATTGTCATTACACGCAGTGTGCAGGCGTGCGAAATTCTGTTCCTAGCCTCCAGCGATACCGAATTTCACATTCATCATTCGATTCAGTTTCTACTTTCCGAACGAATGCATAATAAACAGTGATCCAATTAATATCGCTTTTGCAAATGGATTTTTTTTCCCGAAAAAAAATTATAATATTTTATTGCTAAATACAAAACCTTTATGCTTTTTGCTCACCAAAATGCGTGGAGAATTTCCGTGCTGCAAAAATATTCGTGAATTTTACGTAGAAATAAAAATACCAACCGTATCAACGATTTCAAAATGGCGTCTCGAATTTTTAAAGTAACAGAGAATTTTTAAAAATACCTTAGATGAATTTTGTAATGCAATTACGTAATGTTTTAACAACAAAATTTGAACGCCGTTATTGGCAAAACATGGACGCTCAACATCTGTTAACTCAATACCTTGTCTGATTAGTCAGGTTATGTAAACGCATGTTTGACAAATAAATTATCTTTATCTTTAATCTGGTTTTCCTTTTTTGATCTTCCTATAGTGTTATTTCACTGGTAACACTTAGCAGCAAAATCGAAATCAAAGATCAATTATTATTTCAATTAAACCATTAGAAGGCACTTTGAATGTCATATAGAATTAAACTAAATTGTGTTGCCGCTTCCAAGAGGTAGCTTTGTATGGAGAAAGAATGGACAAGAAACTTTAGTCTTACTATTTAAAATCAATATTTAATACACGGTATCATCATTATATCAGCCAAAAGACGTCCACAGCTGGACATAGGCATCTCCTAAAGATAACCATAATGACCGGCCCACACCAAGTGATGTCCCACTACCTTTACCGGTTCCTAGGTCCACTGGGAGGGGGGGTTTTATACACTGCGCCTCCCAGGACGGAATTTATATAGCACGTCACGTATATTTTACCAAAACATAAAAAAAAATATAATAAAATAATATAAAAAGAGGTTGATATATGAACATATCAACCTCTTGATACTCACCAAACCAGAGAAACTCTCAGCATCACCCACAATGCCTCTATGCGCAGTCACGGTGACCAGCCCCTCCAGCGCCCGCGCAAGCTGCGGCCGCGCACAGGGCGGAGCACCGCGGATGCGCGGGGGCATGCCCGACACCAGCCACGCGTACTCCGCACCGAACATGCCCAGTCGGAACGCCTGCGATCTCACAAACACCGTACACTTACTACTAAAGCTTGGGTATTTTGACATTGACATTAAAATCTAAGATTGACACATAACATCACGCCTGTAATCCCCAAAGAGTAAGGCAGAGAGTACCCATTAGCACACCCACATTTCGCCAGATATTTTTAAGTCCCATGTAAGAGGAGGCGAGCCTGTTGCCATCAACCGGGTACAAGTCCAGACTCCGAGGCTAATGAGATATTTCTGATGGAAAAATCCAGTAGCAGGCAGTCAAGATAAAAGAAAAAAGGTAAAGATTGGATAAAATTATTGACTGCCTCGTCGGTCTAGTGGTCGCAAAACATGACTGCTGAGCATAACGTCTTGGGTTCCTAGGTCGGGCAAAGTGTTATTGGGTTTTTCCATCAGGAATTTCTCAGTAGAAGCTTTGGAGTCTGGATTTGTGCCAGGTTGATGGTAATAGGCCCTCTATTACATGGAACTTAATATTATAGGTGTACTAATAGATACGTTCTGCCTAACCTTTCGGGTATTACAGGCGTGATGTTATGTTAAATGATTGTGTGTATGATTATAGTAAATCTTGAAGCCGACTCACCTCACAGAATATCTTAGGTATCATCTCCTGCGAGAAACTGCCGATAATGATGCGAGTGTCCAGCTCCTGTTGACAAAAACATATTTTTTATTATTATGACTACTTTATGACCTACATTTCATCTTCTTAGAGGGTGAATTTTGGAAAATCCTTTCTTAGCGCATGCTTAGGTATATTATAGTAACTATCAGAGAACCAAACAGGTAATATGTAATAGGGGGCGACCCTATTGCAACACTTTGCCCGACCTGGGAATCGACTGTCGCGCTTTGCCACTAGACCAACGAGGCTGTCAACAAATTTTTCTAAGGTGATGAAATTTTTAAAATCTATTATTAACATAACATGTTAACCCCTGTTATCCCCGAAGGGTTAGGCAGAGCTGTACCCATTAGTACACCCACATTTCGCCAGTTATGTTTTTAGTCCCATGTAACAGGGGGCGAGCCTATTGCCATCAACCGGGCACAAATCCAGACTCCGAGGCTGCTACTGAGAAATTCCTGATGGAAAAACCCAATAACACTTTGCCCGACCTGGGAATCGAACCCAAGACCTCATGCACAGCAGTCGCGCTTGCGACCACTAGACCAACGAGGCAGTCAAATCTATTATTGATGTAGAATATACGGGAACACCCGCTTTTTAACATTCTGTATCTTAGGTGCTAGCTTTACATCATTAGGTACCCGCATTTGTCATACCCGAATATCTTCCAATTCAAATACAACGTTATCTAACAGATATACCTCTTTGACCTCATCTGAAACTAGCGAAGCGTGCAGCACATCATTCAGTGTCAACACATCTCATACCACGATAGAGTGTATCATTATTTTCAATTTATTATGACAGAAGCTGTCGCGACGGACTGAAAACTGTTTAAAGTGCAAATTCCTGTCAGTATTTTTTCTGTATGTTTTTTTTTCGAAATTGGGATTGTGGTTTAGATTTGGTTTGGTAGAATTCAAATCTCAATTTAATCTCTCACAAATTCCATATATATTTTTGTGCCTGTTTGTATACTTACCACATAAGCTTGTAATTTGTGGAGATAAATAAATGTTTTAAATTAATATCATTATTTTATATATATTATTTCAGGCAAAATGCATAGAAGATGTCAATAATTCACATTTCAAACAAAATCAAAATCGTTTCATCCGTTCGGGAGTTACAATGCTACAGACAGACACAAACTTCGTCAAACTTATAACTTTAACTTTAATGTGTACATCAATACAATTAAATGTCAAATTAAATATGTCACTGGAATAAGATTAAATAAAATTCTAAAATACTGCAACAGAATACAACATGTCAAATCTATAGTTTATGGTGATCTTTCATTATAGGTACGAATGTTATATGATTAAATTAATGGTTGATCTTAATATAAGTAGGTATTTTTTTTTTTAGATGTTTTTTGGCGCTTGACTCTAGTCTAGGTCTGAGGTGACAGGGACAAAGTCGACGAAAGAGTGAGCTTACCCAGAAGAAGCTTGTTCACTATAACTTTGAAGCGATTAGGGTATTTAAAATGACAGCTGTCAACCTCAAACGTCAAACATCGCCCTGTGTAATTTAATTAATAATTAATATTGTTTTTTGGCTAATTAACAAAAAAAAAGTGTATTAATACACTCAGAATCAGTTTTTATATAAGTGACAGTGTTATCCAAATCCTTAACTGCAGATATAAGGAGAACAAGACAAGGGGTGGAAGTGCATAATTATCATTATCAATCTTCAACATCAGCATTAAAACAGGTTAGCTACACACGATCTATAACAGTAAGCTGATATGAGACTACAAAGCACGCAAGACTAGACTGAAATTTGAAAATATATTGCTAAAACAGAAGCAAATATTTGTTTATAATGTAAACAGACAGACGAAATGACTCATTAACGGAACGTTTAAATTATTCGACCAATCACGAACTCTGCCTGTGACTTGACAAGAAAAGTTTCGTTCAGAAACTTGAGGTTACCGTGTTTGAATACAAGTGATTTGAGCCTACAATCCATTTTACGCAGATTTATAAACACTCAATTTTTAGATAAATAATGGAAGAATATAATAATATAACACATCGTAAAGTACACAGAACCAGTTCGTTAAATGATATCAGCCGAGACAGCTCGGCGCTATTTGATGCGACTATGATGAGCTTACCAAATACGACACTAAATACTAGTCAAACTTTACTAGATTTAAATGAAAAAGTTCAACAGTTATCGGATGACTTATTAGTAGCTCACCAGGAAATTGAAAATCTAAATTCTGAAAATTTTAGATTAAAAACAGATCTACAAAAATATTTAAAAGTCATAGAAGCTTATAAAATTTTAAACACAACTGAAAATAACATTACACCCAGATCCGGACAGAAACGCAAACCAAAACTAAATACTGCTAAAAAACCGGACCAAAAAAGAAATAAATTAACATACTTACAAACACAAATAACAAATAAAGCAAACGTTGATGAAAAAAATGACGTATCAGAATTAATAACTGCCCAACAAACGATTCTAAATAATGAAATGATAGAAATTCAACCAGAAAAGGCTGATAAGTGTACAAGCAGTGCAGTTCAACAAAACATAACGTGTTTAAATACTCCACTTAAGAACGATAGCTTAAAAAATTATAGACTACCCGAAAAACCTATATCACAAAAATGCAAAAAACTGAATAAAATTTGTATTTTGAGCAGTAACAACAAAAACAAAATACTTCCGATAGCAGAATCAACTTTCTCTAATAAGTATAATTTATGCCACTATGTTAAGCCTGGAGGTGGGACGAAACAGCTTTTAGAAGACTTACAACCAAAACTAATCGGGTTCACTATGGATGACTTTTGTATAATTCTACTAGGAGAGGAAGACTTCAAAACCACTAACAATTATGTCAACATTGTCGTTCTCATAAGAGAAGCTCTGCAAGTTATTAAACACACTAATATCATTATATGCTCGCCGACGTTCATCTGTGGGAATTATTCAGACCTCAGTAACTGGAGAATAGAGACATTCAATCATTTATTACATCTTGACGTATTAACGCATGAACACGCATTTGTCATTGACAGTAACTTAAATCTAAAATATGACGACAGTATGTTTGAAAAACACTCAGGCAGAATAAATAACTTCGGACTACATACTATTTTTAAGGACATTTTGCATTTAATTACTGACATAATAAGCCTTGACATGCAATATAACGAACAAGAGAACACAAATGATGACGTTAACAAGACGCACAATACATTTTTTCTTGACTACTGACTCATATGTAATACATCAAAATAAAGCAGGGTTAAAAAATCCTTCAGACCCTATGCCATCAGACACGGTATGTTTAAGATTATTTCACCAAAACGTATGTGGCATAAATAATAAAAAACTTGAACTAGAATTGTATATTGAGACTTTTTGTAAAGGCCTGGACTATGTTTGTATAACAGAACATTTTTTGAATGATAAATCTATTAATTTATTTCAATTAAGTAATTATAATTTAGTATCATATAACACGAGAACAAACAAAAAAAGAGGTGGTAGTCTTATTTTAGCGTATATGAATAAAAAATGTGAAAATATTGATGCAATACAGAAACTATACAGATCAGAATTTTTTGAGATTTGTGGTGTAAAGGATCTCGAGACAGGATTAAATATTTGTTGCTGTTACAGAAGTCCAAATGACAAAAATTTTGATAGTTTCTTAGGGAGCCTAGAAAAATTGTTAGAACATTTTATTGTTAGGAAGTGCATTATATGTGGCGATTTTAATGTAGATATACTCGCAGAAAATAAAAAATCTCTCGAATTTAAAAGTATATTAACATCTTACAATTTTAGGCATCTTATAAATATTCCTACTTTTATTCGAAACCAATCATCCTCTTGCATTGACAATATATTGACTAATCTTTCCGACGATGATATAGAGCAGTGTTTGGTAGATCATAATGGTTTAGCAGATGGCCATGGCGGTCTTTTTTGTAATGCAATTCTTGATAAGATTGACAAATATACACATGAAACTGGACATTACATATTGATTAATAAAAGAACATTTAACACAAAAAATAATGAAGCATTTAAAAAGAGCTTTCAAAATAAAACTAATAATGGCGTAGGCATCAATTCATTCCTCAATTATTTTAATAAAATATTTCGTGAATGTTACCCAAAGAAAACCAGTAAAGTAAAACTGATCAACAATAATCAGATAAAGTGGATTACCAAGGGAATTAAGGTGTCAAGCAAAATGAAAAGAATATTATGTTCAGGCTCCATCAATAATACTAGTGTTTATAACTATAAAATTAATTACATAAGAATCTATAGAAGAGTTTTAAAGAACGCACGAAAGTTAGCCATATCATGCCATCTCAACAAAGCCAAAAATATAGTAAAGGAGACTTGGAAACTTGTAAATGATCAGACAAAGAGAAAGCAAAACAAAGTTAGAAGAAGACTCGTTCTAAACATTGACAACAAGGTGGTTGCAGATCCACAAGAAATAGCAGATATTTTTGTTGATACATTTGTGTATAAATCATCACTTTTAAAAGCAGAAGAAGAAAAAGCGATGTCCTTCCTAAGAAACTCAACATTGAGAGTGGAAAGTGATATGAGTTTCAACTTTACGACAGCACAGGAAATAACAAAAATTGTACGTAAGATGACAAACAAAACGTCTTGTGGACACGAAGGCATGCCAATATCGGTGATCAAAGACAACATAGAAATATTAGCGTACCCCCTATCTGAATTTATTAATAAATGTATTGAAGAGTCTGTTTTTCCTGAACAACTTAAATTGGCAAAAGTGGTTCCGCTACATAAAAAGGGCACTAGAACGGATCCCAAAAACTATCGGCCAATATCCTTATTACCAATTTTATCAAAAATATTTGAAAAAATAATGAAAACTAGGCTAATGGCCCACTTCAATTTAAATAGAGTAATTAACTTTAGACAATTTGGTTACCAAAAGGGGATAGGCACTTCAGACGCGGTAGATAGTCTTATTAATGACATTATTAGTAAATTGAATGAGAAAATGAAGGTAGCTGGCTTATTTATAGATTTGAGTTCCGCGTTTGACACAGTAGATCACGAGCTACTTCTGACAAAACTGGAGCATTATGGCATTAGAGGCAGAGCATTAAAACTTTTGACATCTTATTTAAGAAACCGTAGAATGTACGTAGAAATAAAAGACATGAATGCAAACAATTGTGACGTAAACTGTACAACTGAAGTAATATATAAGTCAAGAATGACCAAAATAAATCGTGGTGTGCCTCAAGGCTCTATCTTAGGACCAATATTATATGTAATATTTACCAATGATTTACTCAATTTTATGGATATCACCCACCCCGAAGCAGGACTTGTAATGTTTGCCGATGATACGAACGCCATAATTGGGTCGCCAAAACTAAATGAGTTGACAAGAAGTGTAAATATGTGTTTAAAAAATCTTTATACTTGGTATACAGCAAATAATTTAATGATAAACCCAAATAAAACCCAAGTTATGTTGTTCAAAACCACGTCACGTAACAATGATAGCATAGATATCATGCTTAACAGGGAACATATTGGACTAGTAAACGAAGTTAAATTTTTAGGAGTTTATATAGATTCCCTATTAAATTGGAAAAAGGAGCTCACTGCCATTGATTCCTCCATATCTTCAGCTTGTTATGCACTAAGAAGCCTCAGGGACGGTATTGATCTAAAGCAGCTAAAAGCGGTATATTATGCATTGGTGGAATCCAGGTTACGATACAGCATCATGTTCTGGGGGAGCAGCTACGGGTATAATTGCCAAAGAGCTTTCATACTGCAGAAACGTGCAATAAGAACGATTGTCAGAATCCCACAACGAGAATCATGTAGAGAATATTTTAAAAAATTAGGCATATTAACAGTACCAAGTTTATATGTTTTAGTATTACTCAGCCATTTTGCAAAATACATACACGAGTACGAATCACAAGAAGAACGTGAACTTAGAGAGAACACTAGAAGAAAGGTTATAAAAAATAAAATTGCACCTAAACTTATTATTGCTAAACACTGCTCCAAATACCAAGCAGTAGAATTATTTAATAGGTTGCCTACTGACTTAAAATCGTTGATTTACAAAGGTACTCTATTCAAAGCTAGACTTAAGGCCTTCCTAATAAATAAATGTTTATATTCGATATCCGAATTAATGAGTGATGGTAAATAGTTTTATATTTCGTAATTCATCCTTTTGTACCTGCCATTTTGATCATTCGACATACAACAATTTATATATATACATTATCATAATATGTTATTGATTATTTTTTAGTGTAATTTATTGTTTCAAATTCTAATTATTATTTTTTGCTGTATTTAATAAATTAATGTAATCCTATTATTATTATTAAAAACTAAATTATTTCGAACACAATGTAAATTGTTATCCGAATAAATAAATAAAATAATAATAAATTTAGTTATGAATATCCTGAAGGCCCAGTGGTTTAGGCGCCCACCTCTCATGCATAAGGTTGCGAGTTCGCATCGGGGCAAGTACCAATGTGACTTTTTCAATTCATATGTACTCGTACTTTCTAAGTTTATTTAAGACATCTCTGACATAGTTCCGTGCCTCGGAAAGCACGTTATACTGTAGGTTCCGGCTGTCGTATATCTTTGACAGTCGTTACTAGTCGTTAGTAGCCCGATAGTCTGACAACCAGTCTTACCAAGGGGTATCGTATTACCAAGTTACTGGGTTGTGGAGGTCAGATAGGCAGTCGCTCCATGTAAAATACTGGTATTCAGCTGCATCCGGTTAGACTGGAAGCCGACCCCAACATAATTGGGAAAAGGCTAGGCAGATGATGAAGAGTTATGAATGTCTATATATTAAACTAACTATACTAACTATATTGTTTTACCTTTAAAACCCCTTTTAAAACTTCGTCCCAATTCGCCTTCCATCACTGCCTTCTTATAAAAGGCATATAGGCATATAATTTGCTTTATTCTCAATCCGCGTTTACATATCTAACGGAGTGCGAAGAGTAAATAATGTCCTGTCCGTATGTTTGTGTTCATTGTGCTGTACACAGCCGTGTTCAAGAATTACAATCACGTTTATGTTCATTGTAAACAGCGCTAACGTTACATGCATAACTAAATTGTATGTATTTATGTTTGGTACAGATATAGGGTTGGTACTTATTTAACTTACTAGTTTTATTTTAAGGAATAGAAAATCATCAAATGACTCTTTCCCCTCTGAGCGGAGCGGAAGTGGGTGTCAGACTTTTACTGACTAAAACCCATCCGTTCCTTCTAGTGCTCTTTGTGTTCCAGGGCCAAATAATAAAAATTAAAGTGGATCCCCACTCCCCATCTCCCCATACAAGAGACCTGCTTTTTTGGCGTTTTTGGCTCAATACTATGTTATATCTTCTTATTACGGAACCCATCGTGTGCGAGTCCAACTCTTTAAATAAATTTAAATAAATATCTTTAAATATCTTGGGACAACTCACACACGGCTATCTGATCCCAAGCTAAGCAGAGCTTGTGTTATGGTAACCAGACAACTGATATACATACTTATATAATTTATAAATACATACATATTATAGATAAATCACACCCAGACACAGAACTAACCATCATGCTCATCACACAAAGTTTGTCCTGGGTGGGAATCGAACCCACGACCTCCGGCTTAGCAGTCAGGGCCGCTAACCACTAGACCAACAGGCCCGTCAACTCGCACTTGACAGATGTATATTGCCGCCAAAACACCGAAATAAATCAATCAATTTCAGCTCTTCCATCAAACATAATAAAATCTTAAAATAAATTAGTACTCGTATTCAAATCCTATCCTAAAGTAAACTTAAATTATAAACCCGCAACATTAAATTAATTAATTTTAATTTATATATTCCTGGGTATGCTTTTAGGAGCAATTTTAAAGTAGGTATTGTGTTGCGGTTCATGGGAACAATAGCTAGGCAAAGTTGTAACAACTTTCACTTTGAGCTTTTAAACAATGTCGGTTTTAAAACGACCTCAGCGCGATTAATTTTGTATTATCCTCTTTTTTGATGTTGATTTCTGAATGAGTTTCCCGTCAATATAATTCTATTGTAGTGGTTATTGGGAATCTTTGGGAAAATTTTTGGTCTAGCGTGAAGTCTTGGGATCAATTCACAGGTAGGGTAAAGTGTTATTGGGTTTTTTCGTCAGGAATTTCTTAGTAGCAGCCTCGGAGTCTGGATTTGTGCCCGGTTGTTTGCAATACGCTCGTTCCTATTACATGGGACTTAACCATAACTGGCGAAATGTGGGTGTGCTAATAAGTATAACTCTGCCTAACCCTTCGGGGACAGGCGTGATGTTATTCTCCAGGTAGGATAACGGTTTTAAAAACTTATAGTTAACTAGTTTTCCGCTCCAACGATTTTGACTAGATATTATTTGAAATTGAAATTATTTGACGAATTAATGAAACTAACTAAACATGAGCCTACATATTAGTACCCTTATTATATCTACAAAATTTCATCCAGCTTCATTACTTATTTACCAAAATATGACTAGACTACGTTTATATGGAACGCGCTGTAAGAAAAAGTCCTTTCAAAAAACGGCAACACCGACCAGATTCAACAAAGGAATGTTCCCTTTGTTTTGAAGAACACTTGACAAAGAAAAACTGCTGGAAGTGTTTTCGTTTGATTTATTGTAAGTATATTTGCTAAGTATTAAGTCCAACTGAGATATTTCTAAAACACCTTTTGTATTTCCCTTTGAATAATTCTTTGTGTTCCAATATTTGGATTTCGAAACTTTGGATCGCTTTTGAATTTCGATTTAGATTAAGTCGGGAATAAAAAGAAAGACAAACGCAGGGAGGGGTCGCCTAGGAAGACCTACACTGACCTTATTGGTGAGGTTCTTCAGAAGGGTCAGGCGCGCAGTACCTACTCGTAACCGGCGTGCTTGTATAACGAGATGTATGAGCGTGGATGACGCGAAAGGAGTATGTAAGGATCGTAGCAGGTGGCTTTCTTTAGTTTCTGCCTACCCTCATGGGAAAAAGGCGTGAGTTTATGTATGTATGTTTGTAAAAAGAAACATTTCGTTTTTCTTGTGTTTTTAGTTTGTATTTGCTCGGAATCGCGAATTAATTGTTTTGTGTGTGTGGTGGCCTAATGATTAGGTTCACCTCTCATGCATGAGGTTGTATAAGTTAACAGGGCAATATGTAAGCCAAGTTTTTTCTAGATACTACAAGGAACATGCTGTCAACTACTTACTATTCAACGATAGTTAAAACTTTAAGCATTACACTTCTATCAACTGCGCGACTTCAGAACTTCATAGAAATAAGCAATTTTAAACTCGTCTTGAACCAATATTTAAGTAATATGGCGTCGTGGAGTCAATACTGTCGAACTTAGTTCATTATACGGTTGGGGAGGCTGTGGTATAAATCAATCACTTGAGGGCTTTAATGAAGTTCTATTATGTCTTGAATAGCTTCCTACGAATATATTAACTTAGTGATATTGGATGGTGATGAGCGGTCGGGCGCAGATGTCGGTTGTTGCATTGACCGGATAATTATGCGACTGCTGACAGAGGTATGTCCCTTCTTGATAATCGGGTAATTACCTTAACATTTATTTTATGAGTTTTGTTTTTGACGAGCCTGTTGGTCTAGTGGTTAGGGCCCCTGACTGCTAAGCCGGAGGTCGTGGGTTCGATTCCCACCCAGGACAAACTTTGTGTGATGAGCATGATTGTTAGTTCTGTGTCTGGGTGTGATTTATCTATAATATGTATGTATTTATAAATTATATAAGTATGTATATCAGTTGTCTGGTTACCATAACACAAGCTCTGCTTAGCTTGGGATCAGATAGCCGTGTGTGAGTTGTCCCAAGATATTTATTATGATTATTTATTATTATTTGTTTTGTTTCATAGTTTACTAGCTTCTGCCCGTGATTTTCTATGCGTGGTTTTTTTTTCACCCGCGTTAAGTTACGTTTTTAAATAGTTAAATTCAAATATTTCCAGCAGTATATTTGCAGTCGCTCCATGTAAAATACTGGTACTCAGCTGAATCCGGTGAGACTGGAAGCCGACCCCAACATATTTGGGGAAAGGCTAGGCAGATGATGATGAAATTCAAATATTTATTGATTAACACAGTACATTTAAAACATTTCTAGATGTCAAGTGAATGTGCAGTCCACTTTGTTGTACCAATTTAGGCATGTAAAATTCATAACAGTTATACAGTTACTATAACTACTGCTCCGCTCCCGTACGTTGTAGCGTGACTTTATAGAGCCTAAATAAATTTTCTAATCCTACTGGTAGTTCCAGAGATTTTAGTGCGTTTGAACGAACAAACAAACGCATTTTTAGGAAAACAGTTAATGGTGCCGATTCTCTTGGTCACAAACTAAACCAAAATTAGACTACTTCCATCTTTTTCTGTCCAATAAAACAAGAAAGAGACTAATGTAAATAAGAGCTGTCAAATTTAGTCAATCTGTCATATCCGTACAATTATAGTTGACATCTTATAATGTGTGGATTAAAAATACGTAAAAGTTCAAGGCAAAACTAATTTGACATCGATAACTTAGTTCTTTAATGTCACCGTCCTTTCCTTTCGCTGTATGTTAGTAAGAGATGTCAATTCTCTAAATTTAGTCTAGTTTGTGAACAAGGGAATCGGCACCTAATCTATAATTAAACTTTAAGTACACTAATAAAACGTACGTAAGTATTTGACCCGCTTTAAAAACTCGTTTATTTTTAGGGTGGGTCAGATAATGTTGACAACAGAATGTACTTCCACGTCCCCTTTACTATGGCATGCACCCATGTGCTCACCGTTTTACTTTATTATTTCTTCTCTTAACTGGTATGGCTTTAAATTCTTTATAATTTTTACTACTATTTTATATTCATCTTCATTGTGATCACATATAGAATCGACAGGAATAATGTAACCAGGATTTTGTAAAAACCTAATTTAAAAGAGTGCCGTGGAGTTTCTTGCTCGTTCTTCTCCATAGAGGCCTACCTCCGTTTTGGAACGAGCAACTAGCTTCAACTTTCGGACTAACTGACCGACTCTTTGACAATTAAAAAGTGCCTGTAAATGGTCTAATTGAAATAAATGTTTTGACTTTGACTTTTTTTAAATTCTTATATTTTAACTTTACTAATTCTTTTTAATGCGTCTTAAGCAGTGATTTTTCGCACCAAAAATAAGCTTTATTTTAATGGACAGTATGAATATGAATAGCTAACAACAAAGTGACTTTTTACATCCTGTATATGTGATTGATAACATTGTACTGGTCGTACCAATAGACACTTGTAGGCGTTATATGCCGCAATCAATTAGTCTAGGTTTGCTCCAGTTTAGCCTGAACCGAATCACTCGGCTGCGTCCTTGTTGTCACTATCAATCAGAATTGATTGATTCAGTAGCGTTCGAGTTACAACAACTTCACACAGGAACTGTGTGTTTGAGGACTGCATTTTGGCTAATTGGGATGTGAAGGTTTGATTTTATGCCCATAATTGCGATTTGTTTTTTGTTCTAGATACCTGGGGACCTTCTGGTTACAAAGATATTGAATGTTCTAACGTTCACACAACAACACGCTTGTAATCCCTGAAGGGTTAGGCAGAGGTGTACTCATTAGTATACCCACATTTCGCCAGTTATGTTTAAGTCCTATGTAATAGGGGGCGAGCCTATTGCTATCAACGGGGCACAAATTCAGACTCCGAGACTGCTAAGGGACATTTCTGAAATTTTAATAAATGAAAAAGAAAAACAAAAAAAAAAACAATATGAAAATAAACCAGTCCATCAGTGGTAATTTAATTTACTTATCCCTTTTTACAAAAAAAACTATTCAACTTTTAACATTTATTACTCTTTTTTAGATCAAATATCTACTGTACATAACGCGAGCACAGCTGATTCGAGCGAGGCCGGTGGATGACCCCAATTTTTGGTTTTTTATATACTGTTTTTTTTTTTTCGCTTAATTGTTTGTTATCATGAGTACAATCATGTGTATAAATATCGCACACTAATTACCAGGCACCCTATAGATTTCTGTTGTCTGGCTGATATGACGTTGATCATGATGAATCTTATTTCTGTTTATGACAAAGTCAAAGTCAAAACATTGATTTAAATCTCACTTAGATTACATACATACATACATAAACTCACGCCTTTTTCCCATAGGGGTAGGCAGAAACTACAGAACGCCACCTGCTACGATCCTTACATACTCCTTTCGCCTCATCTACGTTCATACATCTCGCCATACAAGCACGCCGGTTACGGGTACTCTGCACCTGACCTTTCTGAAGGACCTCACCAATAAGGTCAGTGTAGGTCTTCCTAGGGCGACCCCTCCCGGCGTTACCACTCACTTAGATTACTTTTGAATTATAGTATTATGCTAGTGTTATGATATAGTAGTTTTTATGTAAGGTACATTGCATTCACATGTAATTATGTATGACTGTGTATGTAAATATTGTACCAAATTGATTTTAAAAGAGTACATATGGAGTTTCTTGCCCATTCGTTTCCATACAAAACTACCTTTTGGAAGGGGCAACTAAATTCAATTCTATTTTTTTTTCGTCTAATGATGTTCAAAACTGCCTTATAATGGCGTAATTGAAATAAATGATTTGACTTTTCAAGAAGTCGGATAATGACGACGTACCTTCAACTGTTGTAGCTGTTCCTTGAAGTCTGACTCCGCGAAGGTGATGGATGCCGCGCAGGTGATGTTGGCGGCTTCCAGCTGCGTCACCAGCTCGTTGACAGCTAAGGAGTATATCTCTTCGTTCTGAGAGAAAGCTGTCACTGTGTCCCAGCCAAATTGTCTGGTGGGAAAGAAAGAAAGACGTTGGTTAGTTCAAAAATAATTTAACTTATTTAGTTATAAATAATATTTAATTTTTCAGGCTAACTCGTTGGTATAGTGGTCTTAAAGCGTAACTGCTGAGCATTAGGTCTTAGGTTCGATTCCAGATCGGGCAAAGTGTTACGCCTGTAATCCCCGAAGGGTTATTCAGAAGTGTACACAGTTGTAAGTCCCATGCAATAAGAGGCGAGCCTATTACCATCAGCCGGGCACAAATGCAGACTCCCAGGCTGCTACTGAGAATTTTTTAATGGAAAAACACTGCCCAACCTGAAAATCGACCTCAAGACCTGATATTCAGCAGTCGCGCCTTGAGACTACTAGACCAACGAGACAGTTACCATTCATTGTAGATAAACAAAAAGATACGCAAAATCAGATAGCAAACAAATCTAATAGGTACACTGAAAGCGGAAAATTCTCAAGGGGACTTCCATTCTTAAGTTAAAATCTTGACAAGGGATATTCAGAAAAGAAAATGTTTGTAATTCTCAAAAGGCGGCAGAGTGGAACACGTGAAGTATCATTTGTACTTCGAACGCACCCTTCTATGGTTGAACTCCTTGAACATTCAATATAACGTCACAGAAGACGTACTTGTGTGTACCGGTAGCAACAAACGTAGGTTAATAATATTGAATGTTTTTAAGGAGATTTATGAACGAAAACTTTTCGAGCATATTTTATTTATGTTACATAAATAAAATATGCTCGAAAAGTTTTCGTTCTTTTATTTAAATTTTACCTAGGTGTATTTTATATGAACAACTAATTTATATTTTAACAACTATTATTTTATTTATTTGAAAACAATCATAAAAATTACATTTGTAAATATATGAAGGTATAGTGTATACCTAATGTGTGAATATAAAATATATATATAGAGATAAAATAAAAAATAATTAAAAATAAGTCACCCACTTATTTTTTTATTAATAATATTTAAAAGTAGTAGTTATTACTCATTCCAACTAGGCAATGACTTAGCCGGAAACGCTTCAAAAAACCAATCATTAGCTGCCAGAACACCGCCCGCAAGCCGTCACTTTTTTTAATTTGTCATTAAAGAAAATACTTTAACGCACACAATTTAAAGCCCCAACTTGGGTGGCCAATTATTTAATGTGTCTGAGCCGTACCGCTACTTTTAACACTAGTTACAATAATATTTTATGGCAAATAATCATAAATTTCCAAATTATGATTTAATTTTGCCTCTGACTGTACAGTCACTAGCGAAAATAAGTATACACTTAGTAACATTACCTACAAAGCGATTTTCTTCGAAAATATTGATTGAAATGTTATGTTGTAGTTGCAATCGTTATTTCACGAGAAAATCGCTTTTGTATTTTGCTAAGTGTATACTTGTATTTGCTCGTGACTGTACCCAGGTACTGAGACGTTGGAAGACTTTGTACTGAAATGCCCTAAACATTGTCCTGTACTCGACATCTCGACAATGTACGGGAAATTGTTTGTAACTTTGAAATATTGCCTCAAACAATTTAAGGTTTTTTTGTCAGTAAAGGGTCTGCTTTCAAAAACTTTGATATATTGCGTGAAAGAATTTCATTTTGACGTCACGGTGCCGCAGTGGCTGAGCGATTGGTTGCTACGCTGCGTGTCGCAGGTTCACTTCCCTTACGGATCAAATATTTATATGGCCTACACATAAGGCAAGCCTATTGCCATCAACCGGGCACAAATCCAGGCTCCAAGGCTGCTACTAAAAAAATCCTGATAGGCAAACACAATAACACTTTGACATGGCAATCGAACCCAAGACCTCATGCCCAGCAGTCGCACTTCGTGACCCCAAGACCGAGGCACTAAGTACTTATACCAAAAATAAGTTACAACACTATAAACTTGAATAACTTCTCCATCTTCACTCCACCGCGACGAAAGAACAAATCAAATAAACTCCACAATAAATTCAGTTACAGTGGCACGTTGCAAGTTAAGTTGCTGTGGCAGGTAGCAGCAACGTGATTTCATTAAAACTACCCTCAACAAAATACTAGGTCCTTGAGCAAATCTAAATAAGAAACCGTCGCGAACTCTGAACGTAGTTTTTGTAGAACTCTCGTTCTGAAACTTTGCAAGACAAATTTGATTTTAAAATTTTTTTATAAGTTTGAATTTTTGTACTTGTTTTTTTTTTGTAATTAGTCCAATTAGACGTCGCTGTGTTTGTTGACTTGAAACTTGAATCTAAATATATAGAAGCGAAAGGTCAATCACTCACTCACTTACTCATGACGAAATATAAAAAACTGCTTGACGTATAAAGATGAAATTTGGCAGGGAGGTAGATTATAGTTAATAGATGTCCGCTAAGAAAGGATTTCTCAATATTTTCCCCCTTTGGGGATCAGGCGCAGGTTCAAAGTTTGCATGGAGAAATCAACTTTTTAACGTTTCTGCATACATACATTTTTCCCATGGGGGTAGGCAGAAACCACAGAACACCACCTGCTACGATCTTTACATACTACTTTCGCCTCATCCACGTTCATACACCTCGTCATACAAGCACGCCAGTTACGAGTACTTCGCACCTGACCTTTCTAACTCTCTAATAACCTCACCAATAAGGTCAGTGTAGGTCTTCCTAGGGCGTCCTCTCCCTGCGTTGCCTTTTGTTTACCTCCTTTCGATCATCCTCTCAACATAACCGAACAATCTAAGCAAGGACCAGATCAGGTTCTAGGCAACGTTTCTGGTAAACAAAAAATAAGCTTGAATATCTCTTCTTTCTTTATCGTGTGGGCAGTAAGGTCTTACGCCCCCACACACCCTAGTGTCAGAGTTTCTAAACCGCCTCAAGGGCCTCAGACATGGTTTGAGTGGGACAGTAATAGGCTGATATAAGTCCGGGTTTCCTCACTATGTTTTTCTTCACCGAATGTTTTTCTTGCATAATGATACTTTAGTACTTTGGCTAAGTTTGTCTAAGAACGTGTAAGCGACCGCCCTGTAATATTTAACGAGTCCAATTATGTAAAGTTCGGCGCCGTGAAATACAAGGCGGTACAGACTTATTGATATTGAGATGATGCGGTTACGGACTTCGTTAAAGGAAAATAATTAATATAATATTTAAGGATTCTGTTGCTAATTGTTACTATGTCATATCATCTTTCCTGTAGATCGGGGTTTCTTAACCTATGGTCGTGTACCCCTAAGGGGTCTGTGTAATTAATGCCGGGGGTTCATGATGACCCCACCTATCATATTGCATTAATATAAAAATTAATTGTGAGTCAAGGCAGCGTCAACTCTCATCTAGCATAAGCAGCAGCAACCGTCATACTATTGTAGTTGTGGGTTCAAATCCGGGCAAGTATCAATGTGATTTTTTCAATCCATATGTACTTTCTAAAACCAATTCCCATTCTAATACCTTTCTTTCCTTTGTAATGTGATTTTACAAATAAATAAATAATAAATAAGTTTATCTTTGGCATCACTGACATCGGTGAAGAAAAACATCGTGAGGAAAAATGGAATCAATCAACTAAATCAATCAACAATTTGTGCATCCACACAGGCTATGTGCTACGAGAACCTACGCTACGTGCTACGACAGTGTAGCTGGCGTAGCAAGGCCGTGCTACGCCGTAGCATACGCGTAGGCAATGAGCGTGTAGCATTTTCTCAGCAACATGTACAATTTACATTTATTTTTTCTGTTTCAACTTTCTGGTGTTAAATAAATTACATTTAAATGAAAAGTCTAAATTTATTTGTGACAAATTCTTGGCTTACCTGATAAAGGCTATCCTGGCCGGATTGTGTGATGAGTCAGGAGCGACGGTGCGACAGAAGAGGGGGAATTCTGTTCTGTCACTCAGGGCTGGTGATGTGGAGCCGAATGACACCTGTGAAAGATACAGAAGTTTTATTTTTCTGCGCATTCTTTATTATAACATATTTCAATACATATATTTTTTAAATAAATTTCAAATAATATAGTTAAAAAAAAATGTATAAAAAAAGTGCTCCGCCCGCAACTCCAGAGAGAGGAACCTCCTCATTATGCGTGCCGTGAAGTTATTACTAACCAGCGACTTCGCACGGGTGCAATGTAGATACAGTTTTTTCTAGGAATAAATATAGCCTATATCCCTCGGGGATAGAGTAGCTCCCCAACAGTAAATGAAACTTTCAAATCGGTTCAGTAGTTTCGGAGCATATGCAAACAAACAAATCAACAATCTTTCCTCTTCATAATATAAAATATAGATTATAGTATATACTAATATCTGCCTGCGGCTTATTCTAGATTATAATCTCTGTGGTAAATTGCATTCAGATCCGTTCTAGCTGCATTGAGTAACAAACATCCATTCATCCAAACTTATGCATTTACGATAGTAGTAAGATTATGGTTATACGTAACATTTACAAATAGTGACATACGACAAAAGTGTCAAATATGACAGAATGTAGGAAAATTAGACATTTTTGGCACACGTACACGTCCGTCAAAGCAACCGCGTGGCCGAACGGATGACGTCATGAGGTTTTTTTCCGTTCGGCCACGCAGCTGCTTTCAGGAACGAAAGTCAGGTTTTATTCCGTTCGGAAAATATAAGAACGTGTGCGCCTTGTTGAACATTTTGTATGTTAGTCGTGCATTCAGGTTGCCGAATCAGGTTTCCTGATCTGAAAACCGGACGTTTGGGCCAGCCTAAAACAGACTGAAACTCAGATTAAAATGCGGACGTTCTTATAAATATGAAAATTGCTTCTCTGGTAATTACGTTATTTAGTCTAAGTTTTAACCGACTTCAAAAGAGAAGGATGTTCTCAATTTCTAAGAAACTTTCTTTCTTTTCATGAGATGGTTACGTAAGTAGAGTGGCAAGAAATAGGTACATATATATTTTTTAATTCATTATTCTGTTTGTTGAGCGTAATGGTAAATAGCCAATAACGTGTTAATTAAATAAATAAAATAAATATCTTGGGACAACTCACACACGGCTATCTAATCCCAAGCTAAGCAGAGCTTGTGTTATGGTAACCAGACAACTGATATACATGTCACCGGAAAATAACAAGATCCGTAAGTTTATCAATTTACTAGGAAGTTTATAAACTTTCGTAAGATTCTAAACGGGAGATAAATTGTAATATTACAAGTAGTAAACTTACAAGTTGTAAGTTTATCAATTTACGAAAATGTGGACGTAAAATATTCGTACTTTAATTCGTAAAATATTCGGACGTATAATTCCGGTGACATACATACTTATATAATTTATAAATACATACATATTATAGATAAATCACACCCAGACACAGAACTAACAATCATGCTCATCACACAAAGTTTGTCCTGGGTGGGAATCGAACCCACGACCTCCGGCCTAGCAGTCAGGGCCGCTAACCACTAGACCAACAGGCCCGTCAATTAATGGTCATATATGCACAATCAATCTGAATCTTTATCGTTATCGAAATAAAGTTCAGGTTTCAAAAACTTAAGGTTTAAGCCAAAGACTTTTTTTATAATAAGGAGGTAAATGTTTGCCTCGTGTTGTCTATTAGGGTCCCTTACTAGTAGCAAGCCATACACGGCTGGCAAACGTTGTATTAAAACACGTGTAATAGGCTAAGACTCCAGACTCGTCACGCCTACGCCATCCACGCGTCATGTTCGTGAACGGGCGCTGTCAGTTGGAACTGGTCATCTTTTAACCACCATGGCTTACATCTTTTTTTTTTAATTTGAATATTTTGCTCTTGGCCTACGTTGTTTTTACATAAAGAAACAACAAAAATAATATAATCAGTATTTTGTGAAAACTTTGTTTGAAAAGAATGTCCGTGGAGTGTTCGGATATTTCTCTATCTTCAAAATTTCAGTTATGCTCAAATGACAAATGTCAGGCGACACCGGTGTCTTGGACTATAGGTACATGAAACAACTAACACACTAATTAAGCAGCTGTCATTAATAATCACTCTATTATGATATCTACAATAAACATTAACTCATGCGTGAAATTGATTACAATGATTGATAATCCTACGATTAGGGTTGCCACACGTCCTTTTATTAAAAAAAGCAACAAAACACTTGGTCTATGTATTTAATATCTATTGCAGTACTCATAGTGATTAAAAGTAGGCTAGATACTTTTAATAGTTAACTATTTCAATAATAATAACATTTAGATAACATAACATAACATCACGCCTGTAATCCCCGAAGGGTTAGGCAGAGATGTACCCATTAGTACACCCACATTTCGCCAATTATGTTTTTTTGAGTCCCATGTAATAGGGGGCGAGCCTATTGCCTTTAACCGGGCACAAATCCAGACTCCGAGGCTGCTACTGAGGAATTCCTGATGGAAAACTCAATAACACTTTGCCCGACTTGGGAATCGAACCCAAAACCTCATGCACAGCAGTCACGCTTTGCGACCACTAGACCAACGAGGCAGTCGCAGTCAGTAACATTCAGATCATCTTAAAATTTAAATATGCAAATAAGATAAAGTAATAATTGAACTACTTGCAAGAAATAAATGGGAACTTTCGTATGCACAAACAAAGATGCAAATAAACAAACAACCTCTCATCCCAAACGCCTTCAATTTATCAGTTCCGATTTGGGTAAAAACAAAAAAAAAAAACAAAATTTTTCATTTTAAACAACCATTTATATTTTGCATTTTTAAATAGTCACGAAGACAGTTAGAGATAATTTAAGTTAGTCAAAGTCAAAGTCAAGTCAAAGTCAAATCATTTATTTCAATTAGGCCAATAAGGCACTTTTGAACGTCAAACACAAAAAACAAAATAGAATTGAATCTAGTTGCCCCTTCCAAAAGGTAGTTTAGTATGGAGAAGAATGGGCAAGAAACTCCATACGTACTCTTTTAAAATCAATAATCAATAAATAGTTGCTCAGAAAATAATTTTAAAAGTTTTTAGGTGTGACAACCCTAGAACACTGTATTGTTAAACTTAGATTGATACATAGTATTAAGGTCACACTTGACCACAACTGGTTATGATTGGAGATTGATTTTGCGAAGCCAGACAACGCACAATTATTTCGCTATTATACTAACCAGGATTTTTCGGCTGGATTTTCCAATCATTTTCTTCCATAAGGACCTTATGGAAGCCTTATGGAACCTTATGGAACTCGGGAAATTACGAATACAAAAAAAACGAAATTTGTCCCGCCGTTTTTGAGTTTTGCGCTGAGCAACACATTAAGTCATTCATTTTTATTTATTGTTATTACATTTACCTATTTTTTTGTATTATTTGGAGTATGTCAGGATCGAAACAGGTGGCGTTCTGTGGTTTCTGCGCACCCCCATGGGATAAAGGTGTGAGGTCATGTATGTATATGTAGATAAATTGTATCTGTTGTATACCATAAGACTATGACTTAGCATACCATAGAGTATAATGCAGCGGAAACACTTACATATACCAAATGATACTTTTACCTTATTGTCGACAAATAAAGAAAACTAAAATAATCTAATCTATTAAACCATTGATGAGCATTGTTTTAAAATTTCTTATCTGATTATTTCCTCATGTAATTTTTTTGCATCTGCTTTGTTTTCTCTTCACCACCTTTAGTTGACTGGTAGAGAATGCCTAAGGCATTAAGTCCGCCTTTGTACTTTTTTGTTGCATAAAGTTTAAATAAATAAATAAGCCTGTGATACAGGATTATCCCAGTACAGGCATCTCACATTATTACACCTACATTGTTAATTTTGGATTCATTATATATTTTATCTTTTAATATTCTTAATAAAGATTTATTATTATTTATTTGTATTGTGTAAGATGCTATTTAAATTTGCGTTTAAATTAGATCGAGTATCACAAAGCCGGTGAAATATCGTAAAACGGAATATGAAGTATTACCGGTGACGTCATAGCGTTTACAAAACATCAATCTAGTACGAGTTTCGCATTCATTGTAACGTTTGATTGAATGGAATCACTTCTTCCTTCTCTGGTAATACGATTACTAACAAAACAAACCTTCCCAAAATTCAAATATTGGATTTTGTGATCAGCACACCAATTCTTGTAAACACCACATACGAAATTGATCCCTATTTTTGACAAGCCAAAGTTGAAAATTGACTGTAGCGAGTTCAGGTCTCAGATGTTCCCTATAGACGGAAAATCGAGTTGTCTATCTAGGCTACGTTCGTTTGTTAGAGTTGGCGTCGCCGCCGGTAGCAGGTAAGTACCGGATTGAAGCGGTTAGAACTAGTTCAAACTGGTTTAAAGTGGCTACAGCGAGTTCGTGACTAATTTGAGGGTAGTTGTGGATTTTGATGAGTGGATTTGACTGGTAATTGATGTGGGTATTTTAGTGTCTAACATGTGAAGTGATTAAATGAGATAATTGTTTTGTCCAAGATCCAGGAGTCGCTTGACCTACGTTATTTAATCATGATTGTTTTGAAAATATTTAAAGGAATATGTAGTTAAGGAGGCATGCGTCAGAGCGTGTTAAGGTAAATACTGCAGCATCTTATGCGGTTGTAATAGAAGCGCTTTTACGTAAAACCTAATAACACTTTGCCCGACCTGGGAATCGAACCCAAGATCATGCCCAGCAGTCGCGCTTTTGCGATCACAAGCCCAACGAGGCAGTCAGAAAAAATACAAACTCATATACTTAATAATAGCCTAAACTTAAACAAGTGTATAATCTTCTCATCTTAACACGACTCCTTTGTTGCTTTTACTTAAGAAATAATTAAAAAACTTCGACAACCCTTTACAAAAACTATTTTCGGAGCCTTCCCTAAGAGTGAACTTTCGGGATTGGCCAAATTAAACTCTGAATTTCTTCGAAGACGCTATACTTTAGCAATGGGGTCCATATTGCCAATTTGCCGCAACATAAACTGACCACAACCAGAAAATGTAAGAAAAATATCCCCTTTTTTAGATTATTCTTTAGAAGGGTGTCCGAAGATATCTCGAGGATTAGTTGAACGAGTCTCTGGGTTTCATTCCCTTGTCAGATTGGACAATCTGGTAGAAATTACCTCTAAGAACGTAATAAGGTTTTTGTATTGTAAGGGCAGCTTTCTTTACTGCTATCGATCTTTGCGATAGTTTGACCAGAACCGCTGTACCGCTGTTTCGCGGCGAGGTGCGGGCCGAGGAAAAAAGAATATCAGTTCAGCGTTGGCGGTAAACTGACGGAACGGAGCGGCCGATACTTCCCCCATCTCACCGCGCGTATACCAAAGGCGCGGTACAGCGGTTTCGGTCAAACTATACCTCAGGCAACGGTACAACGGTGTCGGTCAAAATGTAGCAACCAATCAAGTGGTCGTATGGCTGAATCGAACCAATTACAGCGTTAGCTTAGCTTAAGTTAATCAATTAAGCGTTGTCAATGGTCATTTTCACATATATTCTTCACTACGCATTTCCAGACATTTCTGTGGACACGCAGCCAAAGTTGTGTTTTGTTTTCTTTTTGTCGGATATTATCGAAAGGTTAAATAGCTCAGAGACTGCCCAACTAGCAAAAAGATACAACTAACAGACACGTAAAGGTTTTATAATAGGTAACAGTTTTATAGAAGTGTTCAATTCGAGGCATTAGTTAATTATTTATTTTGCTAGTTGGGTGATGCTTGCTTGCTAGTTGTAGACGGTATCAATATACGGCTCGTGACTTTTATGTAGAGACAATAACAGGCTGGTACCATTATTCTTGTTATTTTTATGTAAATTCAAATACAAATGTATTGTTTATAAAGAAATGAGTATAATGGACTAATGGACTAACACACGTAAAAAAAAATCATTTTTAGAAGTAGGTACTTGAGTGATTTTGGATATTCACCGCCAAATTGAGTGAGTTTGTATTAGTTTGAAGTAGTATATTTATTTGCATGGCTCTGCGAGGCAAGATTTCTTTTTAGCAGAACTAGGCCTAATTAAAAAATGGATGTGACTGACAAAAACCCCGAACCCTGAAATAAGACAAGAAAAAACGACAACCCAATCACTGCAGGTTTTACAGCGAAATCAAAAATCGTCATCCCTAAATTCGGTCAGCTAGAAAGCTGTCCGAATTTTGGGGCTCCAATTTTACTCGAACTAGGATTGTAATCTGTTTTTCTCAAAAATGTGTTAGCGGGAACTGCAAAACGCCATGTTTTTGACGGCGCGCGTGTGAGCAGTGGAAATTGGTATGTCCGCTGCACGCTTTGAAAGCAACCTGATTTTATCCAGATTTACAGAGAAATTGGAAACGGTTGGACACATATGGATTTACATTTATGTGCAGATTATGTTGAGTGCACCTATTCATTTAATTCTCGTAATTAGAAACTTTTAAAATCTAGTCTAGTCTAGTCAGGGCTGCAAAAATTGCACATATTTGTACTTTGTTTACTCGTCATTTTCTTTACTACGTTTTTTTATTAACGGTGTTTTATATTTTTTAAATTTACTTGACAATTCTTGACGATAGACATAGACACGACAAGATTAATTAAAAAAGTAAATTGAGGCTCGTATTAATTTACGTTTTAAAGTGACCACACCGATTTATTTTTATTTTTTACTAGCCTGTGTTATTTGGGATGTATCGTTACAATCGATGCAAGGATTGTAACGATACCCCATACATCTAAATCGGTTCACGCGTTTAAAAGTGATGGTGGAATAAAGAAACTCACATACATACACACATCCATTAACCCTGAACACATAACACTCCTTTTTTGGGGCAGACGCGTAATTAAGATATTTTTGACAGATTAAGACTGAGATTACAATGCAAACAATCCCAAAAGTTTCTAGAATTGCCCTCCAGATGTTCATACTCGATCCTGTTTACATTTAATTTACATTATTAGATCCTGTTAGTGTAGGTACAGCAACATAATATATCTTGAAATGTATGTTATAGAAGTATTATAAACTGCTTTATACTGCTCATCGCTGTATAACGGTTGTAAAAATATACTTAACGAACAATTCTTTTTTGTGGAACGTTGCCCCGCTAGGAATTTCTTTTATGTCGTGGATGCGATAACAAACATATAAGTATAAACTCACAAGCACAAGCAGCCAGAGTCGAGACAACTATCTGCAGATCATGCAAATAATTGTTCCGTGCTGGAATTGAACCTGCGGCATGCGTCGCAGCAGCCAATAGCTTAGCCATTGCGGCAACCGTGCCGTCTAAAGTTACATGTTCTTCTTAGGGCTCATTTACGGCGCAGCGCGTCGCCTGCGGCGTGCCGTCTCGCGGCTAAAATTAGTACGTCTAAAATCGCTTCTCCGTAAACGCACTCATACAACGCCATAATGTTTGAATTAAGTGCGGGCCGCGCCGCACAACGCGACGCCCGAAGCCCCGAGTCTCCGTAAATGAGGCCTTATTCTAATTTATTAAATAAAAAATAATGTACTTTACCTGCACAATATTCCAGTACGGGACAATCTTGGCGATGCTCTCAGTGACCTCGGAGCAGGCGGTGCCGAGTAACATCACCATGCGAGATTCGCGCTCCGTGTACAGCGCGTGGAAGAAACGGTCCACGCCAACTCCTGGGTCACACTGGAAGAGAATATTAAATTTAGGAACAAAGGCAACTAGTCGAGGGCATACATAAACTCACGCCTTTTTTCCACGGGGGTAGGCAGAAAACACAGAACGCCACCTGCTACGATCTTTACATACTACTTTCGCCTCATCCACGCTCATACATCTCGTTATACAAGAACACCGGTTACGAGTACTGCGCACCTGACCTTTCTGAAGAACCTCACCAATAAGGTCAGTGTAGGATCATGCGTCATGCGAATACCGGGCTCCTGTCTCATAGTGCAGGAGAAATCGTGAATTTTAATCGGTGAGAGTCTGAAATAACCCTCCATTATCCCCAGAAAATAAAAATAGAAATATAACGATTTTTTTTTAAATCTCAATTTATTAACGAGGGTTTGATCACTTAGTGAACATGACACACTCATAGGAAGACGTCTTACATAAGAAACTTATCATCTACGTTTAATACCTATATCTACTAATTTGTATAGTACTCTAGCGGCTTTGGATGCAGGAAAAGCCAAAATAATATTGCATGCTCCTAATTGTCGAACATTTATGGTGTATTGATCATGGAAAAATAAAGGTCAAAGGAGAATAAAAAACTAAAGAATCATATTTCTTACAAAAAACTATCAGCTTATTATTGTCCCACTGTAATGTAAATGCCTCTTCTCATACAGAGAAGGCACTAGCATTTAATTCAATTTCAATATCTTTATTATGGATCATAGGTTTGTACATAATACAGGTCTTAAATAATTAAATAGAGCAGCAGGTACAGGTTTATATAAATTAGTTTCCTCACGATGTTTTTCTTCACCGATGTCAGTGATGTTCAAGATAAACTTAGAACGTACATATGAATTGAAAATGTCACATAATTATGTAGGTAAATGCTATAGGATAGTCTTATTTCTAATTAAAAAAATCTAAGCAAATATTTCTACGTTAGCACGTTCGTTCTAGACGCATACAAATTAAAGTTTCATAGTCACTTGTTTGTAAATTATGTTGATAAATTCGAATTATTCCACTGTGTTCACCCGGGTGATATCACCGAGGTGAACATAGTGGAATAATCCGTGAATCCTGTTACAACTTATGTTTTATAGCAATATAATATGTACGTAGACTGGTAATTAGTGTACGATATTTTATACACATGATTGTACTCATGATAACAAACAACATACCGAAAAAAAAATACTAAAACATAAAAAAATATTGCCGTCATCGACCTGCCTCGCTCTAATCAGCAACAGCTGTGCACGCGTTACGTACAGTTGATAATTGCTCGAAAAAAAGTAGTAAAATTTTTAAAAGTTGAATTGTTTTGTTTGTAAAAAGGAATAACTAAGTTAAATTACCACCGCTTTTTTTTTTTAGCTAGTAAAAATCATCAAGTGAGACCTTCCGCCCTGGGTGGGGCGGAAGGGACTGTCAGACTTTTACTGACTAAAAAACCACCCTGTTCCTTCTGTTGCCCTTTACGTTCCGGGGTCACGGTATCCTGTTAAGACGTCCCGCAACTTTTTTTCTATTTTCGAATTTTAATTTTGTTTTTCATTTTTTTTTCACGACATTATGTTATGTAATAACATTTAAAGCTAGATTACGCAAAAAGTTGGAACCTTCAATATTTTCGTAACCAGTTTCCCAGGTATGGTAAACAACAAAAATATTATCGAAATGATGGGAAAAATAAGTAATTTTCGGCTCCATTAAGCCGTTTTATACCCATTATGTACAGACGATAACAGAATTGCACGTAGAATATGCTCGTAATACGTCACACACAAACCCAAAGTTACTCCTAGTAGGTACACTAATAGAATGCAACCGGCGAAGTTACAGATTCGAAACAACTAGTTTGTACATGGTTATTTATGTCCTGTAATGTTTGTAGTTTAAGTTTTGAAAAGCATTAATTGAAATAATTAATAAAACACCGTGAGGAAACCTAGATTTATTTCTACAAATACTCGTTTAATAAATCGAATGCGATTTTTTATTTAATTGTTTGTACGTGTAAGTCGAATTGAAAAAATCTTTTTGTATATAATAGCCAGATTCTTGAGGAATAATACAGGCTATATCACGCTATAACTTACGGGAGCGGAGCAGTAACATAAAACGTGACATAACATGGGTGAAAAAAAAATGCGTACGAAGCTGGGAGAAGCTAAGAATTATATGGCAACGGCATGGTGGCCAATGCTCATGCCTTCTCTGCATGAGAAAAGGCCCTGCATTGGGACTGTAACAGGCCAGTATTATTATATTTTAGAAAGATATTAACCATCTTGAAATTGGTCCTTCCAGACGCAGTCGCAATTTGAATTATTTTTTTGGTCCTTAGATCCAATTTGTAATTTTAAATATACCTTAGTATCATTAGTGATGAGATGCAGCTTGTATCCTGGTAGCAAGCCTCGTTTGTTGACATGGTCTACTGCCAGCCTTGCAGCAGCCAGCTCCGAGACTCCATCAGCTCTCGGAGAATCTCCTACTGACAGCTCGAACAGACCCAGGATTGAGACGATGCGGTTTGATTTGGTCTTCGGAAGATCTGCGAAAAGAAATAAATATTTGATGACTTTAACAAAATCTCGTGACTGAAATCGCGTCTCTATGACTCGTGGATAAGCAAGGCTGTGTGTTGAATGGTCTTACACTAGCATTCCATGCAAGAAAATGGCAATAATTTCCACGTAACTTTTATAACCTAAAAAAATATGATTATAAGAACTATGCCTTACAAAACCGTTTTCACGGTTTGTCTGTCTTTTTATTAATTTGGACACAAGGCCTAAATTACACTATTCAACAGGAGCTCATGAAATACATGAACAGTTGAAACGTCGCAGTTAATTTTAAACATTTTCTGGTTTTCCAACGATTGTAGACGCCATTTAGCTAACGTGATTTATACTGTATACAATGTGTGGCATTTTAATAAAGTATTCATGAACAGTCTGGGGAATCGAGTCTATCCATTAGAGTACCTGTCCGGATTTACGTTTGATTTTAGAACTTGGAGACGACGTTTTGTATCGCGTGGTCCTTTCAATCCGTCAGTGAACTGGGATTAGGGAATTATCTCAAAAGGACCAAGTAGATAGCCGTGACCTTTCGGTAGGTAATAGTAAAATAACAAAGGTTTAACAGTTATCTAAGTCTCCAGCTGTCAAGGAGTGACTATTCTTACCGGCTATGTTTGCATAACGTTAATTGAGAGGGCTATATTTGATTGGCCCAATTGGCATTGTGGTCTCAAGCGCGACTGCTAAGCGTGGAGTCTCTGTTTCCATTCGAGATTGGGTAAAGTGTCGTTGGGTTATTCTTAGTAGCAGCCCGGAGTTTGAAAGCTGGAGGTGTGACACTCCCGTGTCTCGGAAAGCACGTAAAGCCGTGGGTCCTGCACCTGATCTCTTCCGTGTCGTGTCCGATGGCTGAACATTCGAATTACTAGAGTGAGGAGATAGGGAGTGCACCTGGTTTTATTTTCACACATATATGCGCACTATAATATCACCAGCGTGCTTGGCTACTCTCCATTGAGATTTCCGTGGAGTTTCTTGCTCGTTCTTCTCCATGGAGGCCAAGCTATATTTTGGAACAAGCTACTACCTTCAACTTTCTGCCTAACTGACCAACTCCTTGACAATTCAAAAGTGTCTGCAAACTGTTTAATCAAAATAAATGCTTTTACTTTGATTGACTATCGTTACCGAAATTCGGTCGGAACGATACCTTTTAATTAGAAGGACAGTTACAGCAATCCAATGTTGCTTTTTCATTACTGTGTTGTGAAACAAACGAATATAAACAAGTAACAACGGCCTATATAAACATGTTCTATGTGAACAAAAGTTTGTAATTCTGCCGTGTGACTATGTGCCGCGATCCGTTATGTTACGAAAATATTTGTATTATCTGTGTGGTATTTGTTTTTTTATCGATGAATAATAAAGTAAATGCTGCTCGTGAGTCGCTCATGGCTAGGTAATTACAGCCACACGTTAAGCTACGCTTGCCGGGGTTTATTCCGTGGATGGGTATCCAACTGTACACACCGCGACTCCTCCGTGTCTTGGACAGCACGTTAAGCTGTTGGTCCCGGCTGTCATACGTGGATCTTTGACAGTCGTTATGGGTCGTCAGACGCCTGGGAGTCTAAAACTCAGTTTTTACTGAGGGGTATCGTTTTAGTTACTGTGTTGTGGAGGTCAGATTGACAGACGCTTCATGAAAAATATAAAAAGTAACTTTCCGTAAACTAAGTTGAACCATTATCCCAAGGCAACACATTACTGGGATAAAAAGTACCCTATGTGTTAATCTAAGAAATTGTCTATCTATGTGCCAACTTTTTGTCTAGTAAATTGTTCGTTCGAAAACTGGAAGTAACACACAAATACATTCAATTGACTATCCTACTCTAAAATGGAACCGATCAATATCAGACAAATCTCAGACCCAATGATCCATTTGACACCCTTTGAGTACGGAACCCTAAAAGTGAACTGAAAAGGGTCCTCCCTTTATAAGTTGGATAAAAGACAAACAGTCGATCGGCGTAACATGGGTAGGTACATCATATTTGGGTTAAATATGAAAGGGATGATAGAAATCTTATTTAAAACTAGCGGTTCCCTGCGACTTCGTACGAATGCTTTCGTTTCGTTGATGTCCCGCTCCTAGTGATTTTAGCGTGATGTTATATAGCCTATAGCCTTCCTGTATAAATGGACTATCTAACACAGGCATTAAGTCCGCCTTTGTATCTTTTTGTTGCATAAAGTTACACAACAATATTTTTTTTATTTGATCCAGCAGTTTCTGATATTAGCACGTGCAACCAAATAAACTCTTCAGCTCTATAATCTTAACTAATATAATAATTGCGAAAGTAAGTTTGTTTGTTTGTTTGTTACCTCTCCACGCCTAAACCACTGAAACGATTATCCTGAAATTTCGCATACACGTTGTCAGGTGTACAGAAAAGGACACTTTACCTTTCATTCCGAAAAAAGTAGGTACTGTTCCCGAGAAAAATCATAATAACGTTTTTATCATGATAGATAGCGTAACATGTCTCATGAATCATGATCGAATTTTAAATTCAATTTACGAGTGAAGCCGCGTTTGAAAACAAGTATTATTTTGATATTATTAGTATTAGTATAGAGAGAGAGCAATGCAGGGAGGGGTCGCCCTAGGAAGACCTACACTGACCTTATTGGTGAGGTCCTTCAGAAAGGTCAGGTGCGCAGTACTCGTAACAGGCGTGCTTGTATGACGAGATGTATGAGCGTGGATGAGGCAAAAGGAGTATGTAAGGATCGTAGCAAGTGGCGTTCTGTAGTTTCTGCCTACCCCCATGGGGAAAAGGTGTGAGTTCATGTATGTATGTGGAGTATAGATTAGTATAAACAAAAGACAAACAGCCGGCCGGCTTCACAAGGGTAGGTACATCATATTTTGGTGAAAGATAAAAGAGATGATATAAATCGTGTCTAATATTGTGTGTAAGGGCCACCTATGCTGTGTAATGAATTGTGTGTCAGTTAGATACAGGAAATATTTTTATTTATTTGCTCTGTGTCTCGAGTAAACGTTATTTTCGTTCTAGCATTATTTTCGTAGGTAAATAATTACAGTTGTAATAATAACATAACATAACATCACACCTGTAATCCCCGCAGGGTTAGGCAGAGGTGTACCCACTAGTACACCCACATTTCGCCAGTTACGTTTTTAGTCCCATGTAATAGGGAGCGAGCCTATTGCCATCAACCGGGCACAAATCCAGACTCCGAGGCTGCTACTGAGAAATTCCTGATGGAAAAACCCAACAACACTTTGCCTGACCTGGGAATCGAACCCAAGACCTCATGCACAGCAGTCGCGCTTGCGACCACTAAGGCCAACAAGGCAGTCAAGGCAGTTGTAATAATATGTTGTGGAATTTACCAGAACCGGTAAATTGGCAAGGCGGTTTGTTACGCAGACGTAGACGAGGGCGCGGAATAAAAAGTAAGGTACTGGTGCCGATTCCCTTGGTCACAAACTAAACTAAAATTAGATTATTTCCATCTTTTTCTGTCCAATAAAATAAGAAAGAGACTAATGTAAATAAGAGCTCTTAAATTTAGTCAATCTGACACATCTGTACAGCTATAGTTGACATCTTAAAACGTATGGATTAAAAGAAGTTCAAGGCAAAACTAATTTGACATCGCTAACTTAGTTCTTTAATGTCACGGAATGTCGCCGTCCATTCCTTTCGCTGTATGTTAGTAAGAGATGTAAATTTTCTAATAAATTTAGTCTAGTTTGTGAACAAGGGAATCGGCGACATTTTTTTTCTTGGTGTTCAATCTAACCCCGTACCAAATTTCATCAAAATCGTTTTAGTGGTTTAGTCGTGAAAGCGTAACAGACAGTCTGAGTTACTTTCGCATTTATACTCGTAACTAGCTAATGCCCGCGACTACATCCGCGAGGAACTTGTTTATAACGTACTTGCATACAAACTTCCACCCCCTTTCGACCGCCTTAGGGGGTGATTTCCGGGATAAACAATTCTATGTCCTTCCCCTGGTGTTAAACTATCTCCATTCCAAATTTCATCAAAATCGATTGAGCGGTTTAAATGTGAAGAGGTAACAGACAGACACACTTTCGCATTTATAATATTAGTATGGATAAGTATGGATATTAGTAGGATTTGACATATTTAATATCGATTAATATTAACAATTAGCTCGACCTCCCATTTACATAATCGTCACATAACATAACATAACATCACGCCTGTAGTCCCCGAAGGGTTAAGCAGAGGTGTACACATTAGTACACCCACATTTCGCCAGTTATGTTTTTAGTCCCATGTAATAGGGGGCGAGCCTATTGCCATCAACCGGGCACAAATCCAGACTCCGAGGCTGCTACTGAGAAATTCCTGATGGAAAAATCCAATAACACTTTGCCCGACCTGGGAATCGAACCCAAGACGTCATGCACAGCAGTCGCGCTTGCGACCACTAGACCAACGAGGCAGTCAATAATCGTCACAGCCTACAATAATACGAACACTAAGCAGTACAATCAAATTCCTCTCAATATAACAGTCCTTCAAATTAGGGGCGACTGGGGTAATGTGAACATGCATAGTAAATTTAATGTTCAGAAAGTACATTCCACACAAACTGTTTTGGTTGCGGTCGCGGAGGGAAACGCCGTGAGTTCGATACCCACCTGTAGCACTATTGTCGTAAACACACTAATACGAAATTTTCAATAATACTAGGTACCCATTTATGCTAGTAAACGATAGTCGCAAAGATATTATTTCGAATGGGTTTAAAAAAAAAACAGCTGTTTCATTCATTTTGACAGCAGGTTTTTTTTAATAACTTTTGTTGTTTGATCGTGCACTGAAATCTTAGTTAAAGTTTCGTTACGATTTATTTATTTACATAACATAACATCACGCCTGTAATCCCCGAAGGGTTAGGCAGCGCTGCACCCATTTGTACACCCACATTTCGCCAGTTACGTTTTTAGTCCCATGTAATAGGGGGCGAGCCTATTGCCATTAACCGGGCACAAATCCAGACTCCGTGGCTGCTACTGAGAAATTCCTGATGGAAAAACCCAATAACACTTTGCCCGACCTGGGAATCGAACCCAAGACCTCATGCACAGCAGCCGCGCTTGCGACCACTAGTCCAACGAGGCAGTCAGCGGCATTTATTTATTTATTTATAGTTAATTAACACGGCAAATTAATTAATTAGCATAGAAACAAAACAAAAATTATTCAATGCAGATAATTCAATCATAAACAACGATTCGCTACGTACTAACATCGTTGTGTTCTGTTTCGTCGTGTTGGCCCAGTGATTAGGGCTCCCGCCTCTCATGCATGAGGTTGTGGGTTCAAATCCGGGCAAGTCCAATGTGAATTTTTCAATTCATATGTACTTTCTAAAGTTTATTGGACATCACTGGCATCGGTGAAGGAAAACATCGTGAGGAAACCTGAACTTTACTGATCCACTCAAACTATGTCAGAGGCTCTTGAGGCGGTTTAGAAACTCTGACACTAGGGTGTGTGGGGGTCGTAAGACCTTAGTGCCCACACGAAAAGATGAAGAGGAACATGTAACAGGGGACACCCTTGCATAATGTCTTATCAGAACATCAGACATACGCACTTAACTTTACTCCATTTGTCCGCAAACACATCACGCTCCGAGTTGGCCGGAGAGTATTTAAGCATTTTATAGGTACCTACGACACACTGACGATTCAGCCCTGACGACCGTCCTGCAAGGTAATTGCGCGTACGATGTCAGATCCACCGCTTATTAAAACATTTGTTCAAAGACTGCCTCGTTGGTCTGACTGCCTCGAAGGTCTAGTGGTCGCAAGCGCGACTGCTGTGCATGAGGTCTTGGGTTCGATTCCCAGGTCGGGCAAAGTGTTATTGGGTTTTTCCATCAGGAATTTCTCAGTAGCAGCCTCGGAGTCTGGATTAGTGCCCGGTTGATGGCAATAAAAACATAACTGGCGAAATGTGGGAGTACTAATGGGTACACCTCTGCCTAACACTTCGGGGATTACAGGCGTGATGTTATGTTATGTTTTATGTTGTTCAAAGACGCATATGGTCCTTCTGTACAAAGGTACTCTGCGGCACCTCCCGCAAGCCTCCAGCGTCACCGAGATTCAATACAGCGCTATGTTTTGTTTTAATTCAACCCGTTACTATGTTATTGTTTGAATGGAACGTGCCGTAATAAAGGAGAATTGTAATTAATTGGAAATGACGGGCGTTTTCGCTGAATACCTACTAAAATTCTGTGGAGTATGAATAAGATAATATACATATATGCATATAAGATACTAGCCTCTGCCCGCGACTACGTGCGCGTTAAAGTTGATATATTATCCCACGGGAACCGTACATTTTTCTAGGATAAAAAGTAGCCTTTTGTGTTATTCCAGATTATAATCTATGTGTGCCAAATTTCATCCAGGTCCGTTCCGTAGTTTTAGCTTGAAAGAGTAACAAACATCCATACATCCTCACAAATTATTGCATTTATTTTATAGCTTTGGCCCGCGACTATATCCGCGTGGAACTTGTTTATATCGTACTTGCATAAAAACTTCCATCCCACTTTTCACCGCCTTAGGGGGTGATTTCCTTGATAAAAACTATGCTATGTCCTTCCCCGGGTCTTAAATTATCTCCATGCCAAATTTCATCAAAGTCGGTTCAGCGGTTTAAGTGTGAAGAGGTTACAGACAGACAGACAGACACACTTTCGCATTTATAATATTATTAGTATGTAATATGAAATATATATTATTAGGATTATGTATTATGTATTGACTGCCTCGTTGGTCTAGTGGTCGCAAGCGCGACTGCTGTGCATGAGGTCTTGGGTTCGATTCCCAAGTCGGGCAAAGTGTTATTGGGATTTTCCATCAGGAATTTCTCAGTAGCAGCCTCGGAGTCTGGATTTGTGCCCGGTTGATGGCAATAGGCTCGCCCCCTATTACATGGGACTAAAAACATAACTGGCGGAATGGGTGTACTAATGGGTACACTTCTGCCTAACCCTTCGGGGATTAAAGGCGTGATGTTATGTTATGTATTATGTCGTCTCTTCTGATCGATATAATAATAATGTCATTCAAAGCATAGTTCGGGACTAACATTAAACGGTTATTACTATACATATGTATAGTAATGTAGCACATTTAGTTTACCTATTGAATTATATAACGTAATTTATTTAATTACTGCGCCATTGTGGTTAGGATCGTTTTGTGAATACTCAATGAAGCTCAATTATAATAGAGGTGGCTTTTCATAACATAACATCACGCCTGTAATCCCCGAAGGGTTACGCAGATGTGCCTATTAGTACACCCACATTTCACCAGCTATGTTCAAGTCCCATGTAATAGGGGGCGAGCCTATTGCCATTAACTCTGCGAAAATCCAGACACCGAGGATGCTACTGAGAAATTCCTGATGGAAAATCCCAATAACACTTTGCCCGACCTGGGAATTAAACTGGAGACCTCATGTTCTGCAGTCGCGCTGTACGACCATTAGATCAACGAAGCAGCTCTTAAAATATAATGTCATTATTATATTTATTTTTAAAATTCACTTCAAAAAAGTTATTCATATATATATTATTTATCACCGAGAAACTTAAGTAACTCTTTATAACATCAACTATCTGCTAGTTAAAATTTTGTCAATATCTGTTCAGCCGTTTCGGAGATTAGCCGGAACAAATCCGGAACAAACACAGACAGACAATATTTACAATATACCGTGTAAACATTCATATATATTTAGTAAACAGATGTTATTTTGATATAACAAACATACAATTATATTGCCTACCATTTTCAAGCTCTGTACCAAAAATCAATTAAATAGGAGCAGAAGTCTAGTCGCAAATGATTTTTTGAGTTTTTGCCCCGTTTGAACACGATGTAAAGCAAAGGGAAGGGGGGGGGGGGGGGTCGGGCAAAGTGTTATTGGGTTTTTCCATCAGGAATTTCTCAGTAGCAGCCTCGGAGTCTGGATTTGTGCCCGGTTGATGGCAATAGGCTCGCCCCCTATTACATGGGACTTAAACATAACTGGCGAAATGTGGGTGTACTAATGGGTACATCTCTGCCTAACCCTTCGGGGATAACAGGCGTGATGTTAAGTTATGTTGTTTTATGTTATGAACACGATGTATCTTTCCTAACAGCTGATTGTCTATTCGCATAGGTCATGTATCTACGTTTCCGCTTTAATACCTAGGTATCTAAGGTCAGTTAAATTTATTTACAAAGGATGTTTGCGTTTTACTCTGATTTGTAAGCTAATTAGTTGGTTTGAAAAAAAAAAACTCATTTTTATTTATATTTTATTTTATACCGTATCTATTTAATACTAAACACGTATAGTATACATAGTGTAATTTAATGCCCCTCTGTCATATCAACTCTGTATAATCGGATACTACAATGCGATAACACAAATCAAATTCGATAGTACGCCAGCAGCAATCAGTTTCATCTCGATCTTTTTGTCCTAAATCCAGTTGGAATTTCAGTCTGTAGGCGCTTTGCACATGAAGCAACTTAAGTTGATCAACACTTTAAAAGTTTCCTGTAAAAGTTGATAGTTGCTGTAACGTTTACGGTTGCCGCAACTTTATGGCAATCTGTGAGCTACTTTCATAGCTGAGTTGCTCAATTTTACAGTTGCTTGTTGCGGTAATTAGGAACTAACTTAGTCATCCATTACAGCAACTGTAAACTGTTGACGATTACCGGAACTCGAAACTCGAATTGCTATGTGTGCGTAGTCCAATTGAAATATAACTAAATTTGGTCGTGTTTTATTTTCAACCTTATTAGGTGTGTATAGAAACACCTACCTCGACTGACTGCCTCGTTGGTCTAGTGGTCACAAGCGCGACTGCTGTGCATGAGGTCTTGGGTTCGATTCCCAGGTCGAGCAAAGTGTTATTGGGTTTTTCCATCAGGAATTTCTCAGTAGCAGCCTCGGAGTCTGGATTTGTGCCCGGTTGATGGCAATAGACTCGCCCCCTATTACATGGGACTAAAAACATAACTGGCGAAATGTGGGTGTACTAAGCGGTACACCTCTGCCTAACCCTTCGGGGATTACAGGCGTGATGTTATGATGTTATGTTTATGTAACACGACTAAATTGTCGCTTAAATCATTTTGCCTTTCATCCGTCGATATGTAAACAGCTTGCCAGTTGCTGCAATAGTTGCTCTATGTGCAAAGCGCCGTAATCTGACAAGCCTCACATATTGGGATGGTATGCGGGCTAAAGTAACTGCTCCCGACAAATCCGACAAAATCTGTGATGTTCCGTCGCTTGCCTTTGTGGAGTCAGTGTGTCGTGTCGGTGGAGGCTGGAATAATCTGATGCATTTAGGGAACGATACAGTTGATTTTCGTGTTGAACTTTTTTGAATGTCCCGAGCCCGAACGTACTACAATTGTTTGGGGAAAAAACTGCGTCGGATAACTTATCCCTATTCAATTTTGGACTTTATAGTGCGATTTTTATGGCTCTGTCTATAAATCTATTTCGATTCTTGATTTATTGAAGCTTGAAGATTCAGTAGCAGCACATGTGTGACATATTGAATGATTTGACATTGTCTTTGTTCCGCATTTGTTTAAATATATAATATGTATATATGTAAAAACAAAAGGTCACTCTTTCGCTCACTGACTAAACTTGAAATCTCGAAAATTATTTGACCTTTGAGGCTAAGAGGGAGGTAGTTTACTATGGGAGTCTTTGATTTCCACAAACGCTAGTGTAATTTAAAAGTGCCTTTTATAACTGAACTATTTATATCCTGCGGTTTTACCCACGTTCAGTTACCGCTTTCGTTACTGCTACGCTCCTATGGCGTGATGTTGTATAGCTTATACTATTTTTCGTGAATCTGGCTATCATATACAAAACGATTTTTTCCAATCCGACTGGCAGTTTCAAAGAATAGCGCGTTTAAACAAAAAAAAAAAAATCTTAAGCTTTATTATAACATAAACATAACATCATAACATCACGCCTGTAATCCCCGAAGGGTTAGGCAGAGGTGTACCTATTAGTACACCCACATTTCGCCAGTTATGTTTTTAGTCCCATGTAATAGGGGGCGAGCCTATTGCCATCAACCGGGCACAAATCCAGACTCCGAGGCTGCTACTGAGAAATTCCTGATGGACAAACTCAATAACACTTTGCCCGACCTGGGAATCGAACCCAAGACCTCATGCACAGCAGTCGCGTTTGCGACCACTAGACCAACGAGGCAGTCAAGCTTTATTATATTAGAAAATAGATTGCTCTGCCACACACGATCACTTTTCCGCCATTTTAATAACAGTAAACAAAGCATTCTCTATTCAATCCAATAGTTTATTGATAAAGTAAACAAAAGCCACAAACTATTCAGTAAAACTGGCACGTAGTACCCTGTTGAATGAACAGTAACGAACTTTGTTGAACAACCAATAAGTTTGCTCACGTCAGAATGTAAAATTTAAAACCTCTTTTGAATTTTGTAACATTATTATCTGTGGCCTTTTGAACGCAGCTCCGAGCGGACTACTGATGTTCGAAATTTAAACTTTGATGCAGTTGCTTTTCGCGGGAACGAGAAATAAATTATTGTTTTGTTTGTGAATTTATTAGTTGTGTTTTTCTTTATCAACTAACTAGCTTTTCCCTGCGAGTTTGTGTTCGTTTTTATTAGTGTAGATTACTGTTTTTTGCTCGCGACTTTAAAGTCATAGTCAAAGGCAAAAAATTTGATTCAATTAGACCATTAAAAGGTACTTTAGAACGTCATATACAAGAACAAATAATTCAATTTAGTTACACCTTCCAAAACGTAGTTTTTTTATTGGAAAGAATGCGCGTAGGTAACTGCGGATGCAGACGATGTCGCGAATTTAAAAGTATCCTATGCCTTTGCTTGGAGTTTACCCATAGACTGTACCAAATTTCATCAAAATTGGTTAGGTGTTTTAGCCACGAAAGCGTAACAAACGCTTTCGTGGCTACAAACAGATAAACATACTCACTTTTGCATTTTTCATGTTTATAAAAAACAATTATCATTCAATCTATTTATCTGTTTTTTTATTGTTTACGTAATAGGTAGGACATTTTTTTTAGGAAATTAATTGCTAAAATGGGATCGGTGCTAAACTGGAGCGGGTCACTAGGCAAGCACACAACTACACATGATATAAATCAGAAAGAAAGAAATAAAAATTGTTTATTCACGCGAAAATGACGCACATAACATAAATGAAAAAAAGAAAAATTGTACACAAAAGCAAGGAGAAACCTCGACTGCCTCGTTGGTCTAGTGGTCGCAGGCGCGACTGCTGTGCATGAGGTCTTGGGTTCGATTCCCAGGTCGGGCAAAGTGATATTGGGTTTTTCCATCAGGAATTCTCAGTAGCAGCCTCGGAGTCTGGATTTGTGCCCGGTTGATGGCAATAGGCTCGCCCCCTATTACATGGGACTAAAAACATAACTGGCGAAATGTGGGTGTACTAATGGGTACACCTCTGCCTAACCCTTCGGGGATTACAGGCGTGATGTTATGTTATGTGTAGCAAGGAGAAACAAGTTTATTTTTAATCTAAAAATCAAATGAATACAAAAATAAATATGCACTACTACCGCGCGAGAGGGTTTATGCTTAGCATAATGCCGTGGCAAGTGCACGGAGGTACTAAAACCACGGCGCTGGTTTTCAGCGTAAGCCGAAAGGCGTAGGCTTTAGAGAAAAATGTAAATTTAAGCGTGATATCAAACATACGATACTCACAAAGCTTATCTCCACTCGGATTACCTTTAAAGGGGGTCTAATCGCTAAAGTCATCTCATCCATCTAGAGAGCTAATCACAAAGGGACCCTAATCGTTCGCAACATTACGGGATACATAGTCCTGAACTGTTTAGCGATAAAATATTACACAAGTACTTTGCCCGCGATTTTGCTATCGTAATTTTTTTACTTCCTCAACAAACAACCCTTAGGAGCCCTTTGGGGGTCCCAAAGAGCACCTCAGGGTTGTAAGTTAAAAAAAAACTAATAAAATAAATCTTTATTATTTTTATTTATTTTTGCTTACATTCGTGCTAATAGTTTAAAGTGGCGCCACTGACAGAAAAGTTGAAAGGGAATCGTTTGTCTTGATATGGGCATGTGAAGAGGAGGGATGAAACGCATGTGACCAGGAGAGTTATGAATATGTATGTGGATGGATGGAGAGCAAGAGGAAGACCAAAGAAACGATGGATGGATTGTGTGAAGAAGGATATGAATGAAAGGGGTCAGGAGTCAGTGATTGCATGACGGCTGACAGGACAGAGTGGAAGAGGAAAACGTGTTGCGCCGACCCCAAGTAACATGGGACAAGGGCAGGAAGAAATCGCTCTCCCATTCTAGTGCAAAAACGCATAATTTTCTGGTTGATTGAGATGCAGAGAACTTATTTAGTTTTACTTACATTTTTTATTGGCTTTTATTACTAAGACTTCGCTGTCCGCCTGTCTGTCTGTATGTCCGTCTGTCACAAGGCTGTATTCATGAACCGTGATAGTTAGACAATTCAAATTTACAGAGATGATGTGTTTCTGTTTCTGATATAGCAACAAAGAATAAAAAACAGAATAAAATAAATATTTAAGGGGGCTCCCAAACAGGCCGTTTTTATTTGGCCGTTTTTATAGATAATGGTGCAGAACCCTTCGAGCGCGAGTCCGGCTCGCACTTGGCCGTTTTTTATAGGCTATCTAATAATAGAAAAGATCCAAATATCTCCAACAAGTCATTGAATTGTAAAAGTTTATACGACAATGACTTCCATTTAAATAAATCCCTTTTACTGAGGGTATTTTAAGACGGTTCCCAATATAATAATAAGGGTTTCGGATAAATCCGCTAAAGAATATAATCGTAAAAGTATTGTATCCCATAAAGCAGGGGAAACCAATTAGTTTTATTGGTGGTCCGTATTTGAAAATTCTGTGACTGTCGCGGTGCACTTGATGATAACAAATAAAATATATATTTTGACTATAAGTGAAGTGGCCTTAACTAAAATACCACAAGTTTTTATTTTGTTATTCACATAATAAAACATACATAACATCACGCCCGTAATTCCTGAAGGGTTAGGCAGAGGTGTACCCATTAGTACACCCACATTTCGCCAGTTATGTTTTTAGTCCCATGTAATAGTGGGCGAGCCTATTGCACACACAATACCTTATTGTCACATATTTAAATAATAATTTTAAGATGAAGATTACTATTTTCTTACGGTCCGCACAATATACGTCGGCGGTCCGGGTAAGGACCGCGGCCCGCCATTTGGTGACCCCTGCCATAAAGGGTATGGGCGTGATGATCTTTTAATATCCATTGCCCTAAATCCGCTTTTGATCCTAATGTTGATCGAGAATTGTATGTGATCTTTACTGGTCCGTTGGTTTATGATGAACTAGTTTCTGCCCGCGACTGCGCCTGTGTAGCCTTCAGAATTTATCAAAAAGCATAATTATATATTCGTAATAACTTTCGGAGAAACGTGCTGCGACGGCCCCAAGTACATAACAGGGCAGGAAGATTTTAGTACATTTTTACCGGATAAAAACTTGATGTTATTCGAAACTATAAACAATCTCTGTGCCTTTCATCTAGATACGTTCAGCCGTTTTAGCGTGATTGAGTGATAAAAATCCAACGTCTCGTGTTCAGGTCAAAGTCAAAGTCAAAACTTTTATTTCAATTATATATAATTAGACCATTTACAGGCACTTTTGAATTGTCAAGGAGTCAGTCAGTTAGTCCGAAAAATGAAGCTAGTTACTCGTTCCAAAACGGAGGTAGGCCTCTATGGAGAAGAACGAGCAAGAAACGCCACGGCACTCTTTTATATTAGGTTTTTAAATCCTGGTTACAGTGGCAAAGTGTTATTAGGTTTTTTCATTAGGAATTTCTCAGAAACGTCTCGGAGTTTAGAAGTGGTGGTGTGACAGCCCCGGGCCTCATATTGTATAAGTTTGACATAATTAATTTAATTATTGCGAGTTTGTGGGTTCGCTGGTCTTGGCAAAACTATGCTTAATTAGTCGTGGATTTAGTGTAACTAAGTAACTAACCACCTAAGTAGGTAAGTAAGTATTTACCTATTTCATTTCGCGAACATAGGTTTTGTACGTTTATCTAGCTGTAAAATAAGTCCTGTCATGCTTATATACATATAAATAAGGACTGCCTCGTTGGTCTAGTGGTCGCAAAGCGCGACTGCTGAGCAGGAGGTCTTGGCTTCGATTTCCAGGTCGGACAAAGTTTTATTGGGTGTTTCCATCAGGAATTTCTCAGTAGCAGTCTCAGAGCCTGGATTTGTGCACAGTTGATGACAATCACGCCCCCTATTACAGACTTACCTAGCCTATTCATAATATGGTTTGTATGTTTATATGGAGTGCACTGATCAGTACAGTTCCTGTAACCTCACAGATCAATGCGCATGTCACCATTTTTGGGGTTGACGTCCCCCTCTTTTTCGGTAAGTCATCGACTACACGTATACACAAAGCAATTTTACTTGTTATGACAGTTCTGCTGTGATCTTATAAGGAGTTCCGTTTCATACCTCCGAAGTTAATCATCAGATCATCACAATATTTTTATGGGACCTATTCAAAAGTATACTCTTTCAAACAAAAAAAGAATCATCCAAATCAATTCATAATTGGCGGAGTAATCGGGTAACATACATACAAAAACATACCGCCGAATTGAGAACCTCCTCCTTTTTGAAGTCGGTTGATTAAAGTTTACTTATAATTATTCAAAACAACATCTTCTAGGAAAGAGCTTTCCTAGAAGATGTTGTTTATTTAAAGCAGTCTGTATTTATGATAAGTTTGTACTTTAATACGAATAAAGGTCATGGCTGACTATCCCAACACCGCAACGGCACCGCTCCAAATCATTAATTTACTTGTCATTAAAATTAGAGCATTTAATCGTGTGTACTATATTTCATAATTTCAGTATAAAAAAGTCAACGGCGAGCAGTCAGCGCGCTTGCCGCTACCATACAACTGGATTCGCAGTCCGCGCGCTGTAAGTGCTGTAAGCACGCGGTCCGCAAGCTTGCACCTCGCGGCCGAAGCGCGGTCTGCGAGCGTGCACCTCGCGGCCGGCGCGCGGTCTGCTAGCTTGCCCCTAGCGGACGACGCGTAGTTAGCACGCTGGCGTCTAGCCGTAGCCTAAGGGCTTGTATATAAAACTGCGATGCGACGACAAAGTGCAAAAACCTGCGAGCTCACACCTCTACTCAACTTCAATTTCAAAAACAGTTCAATTTCATTTCGTCAACTTTTTGCGTTGCGTATTCGCATCGCGTCGCATCGCAGTTTTATGTACAAGCCCTTAATTCGAGGCTATGCGGTGCTGTGGTAATGTGCCATGACCTTAACTGTTCTTTATTATTTAATACAGAATCAGCTTTTCGAGAAACAGCAAAGATTTATGTTTGAAAGGTCAACTTCGTAGACGGCTACGTAAAAGTTTTATTTACTCTCAAAATTGAATTAAAAACGACTCGCGAGGGGATAATTAGGCAGGAGGCACTCGTATTTTTCTGTCATTTCAAATCTAAGTAAAATTTTTTTGATCGTCAAATTTATATTTTCTCAAGTCTTTTAATAGCTTAAGTTTTTGACGTTTCTATAGAAAGTAATCTCAGTGAAATTGGGTTTTCTTGCGGCTTAAGAATTGGTCCTTTTTTACCGAACTTACTCTATTTAAGGTGGCTTAGGGGAAGAATTTCAATTAAATATGTATATGTTTTAGGTTTAATGTTAGTCCTTGTTACTTATTACATGATCACTCAAAAAGTCAAGACTAAATAAGTACTTCCACATTCACCTATGAATTGGCAAATGATGCCTTATGTAGGGTACATAATCCAAGTCACGCAAGCAAAACCACAAGCAAAACCAAGGATTATCTATACTACATAAAATCACGCCTGTAATCCTCGAAGGGTTAGGCAGAGGTGTACCCATTAGTACACCCACATTTAGCCAGTTATGTTTAAGTCCCATGTAATAGGGGGCGAGCTTATTGCCATCAACCGGGCACAAAACCAGACTCTGAGGCTGCTACTCAGAAATTCTTTATGGAAAAACCAAATAACACTTTGTCCTGATATGGGAATTAAACCCATGACCTCATGCCCAGCAGTCGCGCTATGCGACCACTAGACCAACTACTACTAAGCTTTACTAATATTCTAAATGCGAAAATAACTCTTCTGTCTGTTACGTTCTCTCGACTAAATCACGGTAAGACGACGTTTACGTTGACGAAGCCGCGGTCTAAGCTAGTTTAAGTACAAAAGCATTTTTACAACGCAATAAATCTCCAAACTGTCCGGTATTCCAATTAATACCGAGACAAAATTAGCATACGGAAATATCGAGCCACCCGGAATCCTTAACGCCTATGTCTCGCACTAAAATCTAAGCGATAAATTCAAAATTGCAATTTTATTGGACACTCGTAAATCCTCCGTCCTTTCTTATAAATCTAATAAAATGCGTTTCATCCACTCAGACATTGTAAGAACGCTTAAAAAGTTAATTTCTTTAAAAGTTCAAAATGGCCGCCGAGATTTCGCGCGCTAAGTGCTCGGAAGGACTTGAATTAAGTTTTTGTGGGATTTTGATTGGATTTCTTTCTTTCTGTTGTGTCTTTAAATGTAATTGACGGATTAGTATTTAATTTGTTGTTAATGGGAAGCGAGGGCGGAGTTTTGAACTTATTTCGCATAATAAAATTAATGTAATTTAATTAATGTATTTTGTTTTTTGTGTCGTTTACTGGTCTTGTTTTACTTTGCGTTTAATGTGATGATGTTATGATATTGATAATTTAAAAGATTATCTTTGACTTACATACTTTAAATCAGATTTGTATATGATTTCTTTTTTTTATTATTTGGTTATTTAGGACCTGACTGACTGCCTCGTTTGTCTAGTGGTTGCAAGCGCGACTGCTGTGCATGAGGTCTTGGGTTCGATTTCCAGGTCGGGCAAAGTGTTATTGGGTTTTTCCATCAGGAATTTCTCAGTAGCAGCCTCGGAGTCTGGATTTGTGCCCGGTTGATGGCAATAGGCTCGCCCCCTATTACATGGGACTAAAAACACAACTGGCGAAATGTGGGTGTACTAATGGGTACACCTCTGCCTAACCCTTCGGGAATTACAGGCGTGATGTTATGTTATGTTATTTAGGATCTCCAACAAAAGACATACACAAATCATGACATACAAATAATGTTCAACTAAGGGTACCTATTGTAAGTAGTATGTTGATGTACTCACTTCACTTACGGCTTAAGGATACTGTGGTATTCTAGTCTAATAAGAAAATATTATTACATCATATTTTTTTCGTCAATAAAAACACGTTTCTTGAATAAGGACCCCATTTTATTTTACTTTTATTGTTATTTTTTATTTATATAGCCGCCATAGTTATACATACTCTATGAAAAATTCAAATGTCGACCTATTACGTTTGAAAGGATATAACTCTGTGGGAGACAGACATACATAAATAGAAGTAAAGAGGGCCCTGTTTGCATACAGAACCCTAAAAAAGGATAGATCTATCTTTGTAAACTACTACACCGACCTTTAAAGTAATACATTAATCGCCTACCAAAAACCACAGCCATTTTATTATACGTAGGTACAATATAAAGACCCTTACGGTGAGGTTCCCTAACTAACCTGTTGACCTTTGTCCTGACCTTTGGGTCTAAATGCACTTACTGTCGGGTCCTGGGTGTTCAATTAACACCTGTACTATGAAGGTACTAGGAGGGATATTGCTTTGAAGGTTTAATTTTAGATTTTTCTCGTTCGATATTTGATTTTTAATAAGAAACAGCGTTAACATAACATAACATCATAACATCACGCCTGTAATCCCCGAAGGGTTAGGCAGAGGTGTGCCCATTAGTACACCCACATTTCGCCAGTTATGTTTTTAGTCCCATGTAATAGGGGGCGAGCCTATTGCCATCAACCGGGCACAAATCCAGACTCCGAGGCTGCTACTGAGAAATTTTTGATGGAAAACCCCAATAACACTTTGCTTGACCTGGGAATCGAACCCAAGACCTCATGCACAGCAGTCGCGCTTGCGACCACTAGACCAACGAGGCAACGAAACAGCGCTAACGGTTATTTAATAGCGACTTCGGTCGTGTGGTGTTTTTCAACCGCGTTATGTAATGTCTTTGGTTATTGCTCCTGCCTGAAGGCGTAATGTTACACAGCGTACTAGTTTCTGCCTGCGATTTGGTTCGCGTCAAAGTCGATTTCTCCATACATACTTTGGACCCCCGTTTCATACCCTTAGGGGATGAATGTTGGAAAATTTATTTATTTATTTAAACTTTATGCAACAAAGTACAAAGGCGGACTTAATGCCTTAAGCATTCTCTAACAGTCAACAAAAGGTGGTGAAGAGATAACATGGTAGGTGCAAATTAAAATACGAGCGCTAAACAGTAAAAAATTAATATGAAAAAAGAAAAAAAAAAAACACAAAGTATTTAACTAAATAAAATAAAGTGTACTTAAGTACAAAATACTTAAAATACTACATATTTACTATAAAAATACCATAGAATAAACATAAAATACATAAAATTATATTTTATAATTATGCATATTGCCAGCAACCCTGTCCAAATCAGGATAACCTTATTTATTTACCTACTTAAGTATATTCCGGAAAAAGTTAAGCTGTTTGTCAAGGTATGTTTTACAAAATTCTGTCCCTTTTATTGTCTTTCCATTCCAAAAATTTCCAAATCCAGGACAATCCAGGTTTGTTTACCCCACAAAGCCAACGCAGCATACGGTGGGCGCTCGCAATATGCCCTTATACCGGACAATGGCCGAATTTAGGCATTGTTAGCGGTAATGTTTCAGCTAAATGAGCGACCGGATTACGGTCAATTCATTAAGGTTAAAAAGGTTTTTTAATTATTAAGGATTTATGATAGCAATGGAACGGAGTAAAGGGTTTTGATTGAAATAAAAGTTGGACTAGCTGTTGCCCGCGACTTCGTTCGCGTGGTTATAAAGATATGAAGTTTAATGATGTTTAATTGTATGATGTTTAATGACTATAATTATACAGGGTAATTGAAAATATACCCGAATCATTAAAAGGGGTCATTGTACTCATCATTATGAACAACTTTTACTATGGGACCAACCCTGAAATCATGAAAAAATAACAGCTGATCCATACATTACGATAAAAATTGTAATAATAATGAGCACAATGACCCCTTTTAAGGTTTCGGGTATATTTTCAATTACCCTGTATAATAATACAATAAATTAAAAAGAAAAGTAAAAGTAGTTAAAGTAGATTAAACCAATGAATCAAGTTATCCCATACAAACTTTGCCCATTTTGCACCCCTAAGGGGTAGGAAAATCCTTTTTTATCGGATGCCTACGTCATACAAAGAACACATCCTCCAAGTTTCAGATCAACGATCAGCGGTTTAGATTGTGCGTTGATCCGTCAGTCAGTAATTCAGGACAAACGTTTTAAATGCATTGTTTACGATGGAAATGGCAAAAAGTTTCACATGGCTTATTATACGCTCACATTGAAGTAACGGTAACGTTATAACAATATCTGTCTAATGTAACGATACACAGCATAATCTAAAATGTGAAGCGTTGCTGTCGAAAATCCAACTTCAAAAACAAAAGACATTATCTCAATCCACTTCCCTAAAACTTAATTTTATCGAGCAATTATTTGTTTCGTAAACTCTCGCTTTTTATCATAAAGCTTTAATTAAAAGGCTCATGCGGAAATTTTCGTCAGAGGATTTGACCTACGAAAATTTTGAGTCGAAAACTTTTCAAACAACAGTGCTGGTAAAATTCTGGTGACGTAAAAACATGGCGGCTGATGAAAAATAAAAAGAAACTTTAGCATCGTAATTGGGTTTTACCAAAAAGTGTTAATTGATACTTTTTGGTGTCAGTGTTACAAGTTTTAAGTTTTAATAGAAAGGTCATAGAGGGACTGCCTCGTTGTGATGCGCGACTGCTGAGCATGAGGTCTTGGGTTCGATTCTCAGGTCGGGTAAAGTCTTATTGGGTTTTTCCAGCTGGAATTTCTGAGTAGCAGCCTCGGGGGCTGGATTTGTGCCCAGTTGATAGCAGTAGGCTCGCTCCCTATTACACGGGACTTAAACATAACTGGCGAAATGTGGGTGTACTAATAGGTCTGCTGCACCCTTCGGGGATTACAGGCGTAATGTTATGTTATGTTTTTTAATAGAGGTAGTCGTGCATTTTAGTTGGTGATAATGCATGATTGTGTAATAGAGCTAGAGAATTCCTTACTCGTTCTTCTCCATAGAGACCTACTTGTATGATTCTGTACACAAATATTGTAAAACATTTATTAAAATGGAGCTGGACTAATGGTTTAACGTGCTTTCCGTGCCACAGAGGTATTAAACCGCCAACTTTTTAACTCCGAACTGATATTGAGATATGCCTAATTAAAACTAATAGGTAACACTTTAGCGACCTGGAAATCAAGCTCAGGACTTAGCTGTACCACTCGCAGACGCTCCTTTGGTATAGGTCAAGGCTAAAGTTACCAGGTCGCCAAACCTAACAGCCGGACAGACCAATCAGTTTGGCCGGACATTTGGGTAAAAAGGCCGGACACCCTACATTATTGAGGATTTTGTGTCTCAGTATTAATAGGTACGAGAAAAAAGTTGTATATAAAATCGAGCTTTTATATTATTACCATAAATATTGTTAAATTCTAATCGAATGCAAAATCAGTCTAAGATAGAAGGAACACGGAGGTTTTTTAGTCAGTAAAAGTGTGACAGTCCCTTCCGCCTCACCCAGGGCGGAAGGAGTCATCTGATGATTTTTACCACCAAAAAAAAAAGTACTTTATTATTATATCCAGTCAAATAAAGTCATCAGCCAAAATTAAATTCTAGACAAACATTTTAAATTAAAAACCTAACAAAAGCCGGTTACGCCGGACACCGTTTATTTTGGCCGGACACGCCATCAAAAAGCCTACCTATGTCCGGTTTTATCCGGACGCCTGGCAACGCTAGTCGAGGCTCTTGGCTATTATTATTATTGAAAACGAAAAAATATTCCAACGATCGACAAATTTTACGTAACAATCTTTCTGAAACTATTAATTTCATTCGTTCGCTCCGAAGCCCATTGAAACTCACTTCTTTAATTGCCTATTAACTAACAAACCCCTGTTGATTGGCTGCAACTTCTCCACGTTGAAACTGAGCAGTGAGAAATGCCGTCACAAATCAATGAAAGTCTTGCAACGTTCCAAAGACTTTGAACTTTGAATTAAGTCTAAAGACTTTGTGACCGTAGTGAGTACACAATGGTGCTTTGTGTGGCGCTGACTCGGTTAATTACTGTGTTGGTCCTGTCTGTAGTCTAGTGGTTTAGCTGGTATAGGGCGCTCAGTGGCTTCCTATAATAGGATTCCAGTTGATATTAAGGACAAAGACTTTGAAGGGGATCGGTCAGACGCATTGCTTTGAAAGATGGATTAGGTGCAATCCTAGCAACAGTTATATGAAACAATTTGCTTTATTTTTATTTTATTCAAAAGGATCAACAAACAGCTACAATATACAGTTTAGGTATGAAGAAATACACATAACATTTGAACAATATTGTAGCCCACAACGCTGTTCACAGATTTACTGTGGAATTCAATATGAGATAAAGTTAATTAAACGCTAGAATACTATCAATACATAATAATATTAAAAGCTAAACTTAACTATCATGTTTATCCAAATTTTACACAGAAATCAAGAGAGCTCCTCAAGTAAAAGACTTTTAAGGCTCTTGTACTATTTAGAGTTAACTATGGAGGTCATTTTATGAGCGGTGATGTTTGTCACTACAAGACAAAAGGCTCTTCTGGTACAGAGGAGGCACGGGCGGTGTACGTGTGTTAGCAACGGATTTCTTAGAGCCCAATGCGAAATGAGATCCGCTTCACTGCCAACCGCAGCGGAGCGCTGTGCCGTGTGTTAATCGTCTTAAGTCTCATGTAATAAGGGGCGAGCCTATACACATAAAAATTAAAGCTTATTTCCAAAAGACAGTATAAAAACCCCTCCATTTAACGAACACAGGGGGCTTTTCCAGATTGTTGATAAGATTACTCATCCATAAAAGGCAGCAGTATCACAAATTTTCGATAGGCTCGTACAGCCCGGTTGAACGCATGTGCACTCAGACGGCGCGCGCCGGTTCAATGCACAAAGCGCAACACGTTATATCGTTTCACGAGTCACTGGGGTTGCCAATGTTTTTGTATTTGTGAATTGAGCTATGTTTTTGTTAAACGAGCTAACCTACATACAAGTTATACTAATATAATATAGTTGAAGAGTAATTTTGTTTGTTTCTTTAAACGCACTTATCTCTAGAATTTTAGATAACCAAGAATATATCAATAAAAAATATTTTTTTATTGATATATAAAAAAGAATCCTACTGTTAGTTCCTAACATTAGTGTGTTTAATCAAACAAACAAATCTTTTCAGCCTTTAACCCCATAACATCACGCCTGTAATCCGCGAGGGTTAGGCAGAGGTTTACCAATTAGTACACCCACATTTCGCTAGTTATGTTTTAATCCCATAAATCGGTTCATCCAGACTCTGAGGCTGCTACTGAGTAATTCCTGATGGGAAAATCCAATAACTGTTTGACCGACCTGGGAATCGAACCCAAGACCTTAAACCCAGTATATGTATTTGTCAATCTTTATTTAACACATCACATTTTGTACAAGTAGATATATAAATGTTAGGTAATATTGAACGCTTTTTTTTTTTTTTTTAGGTGATCAATCAATTAAAAATCATCAAATGACTCCTTCCGCCCTGGGAGGGGTGGAAGGGACTGTCAGACTTTTACTCACTAAAAACCCACCCTGTTCCTTCTGTTGCCCTTTACGTTCCGGGGCCACGGTATCCTGTTAAGACGTCCCGCAACCCCGGCAGGCGTTGGCCCCGTTGGGAGCCCCGTCCCTGTGCTGACAGCTCTTTGAGGCGCGCGCGAACAGAACGCGCCGTCGACCCGGGCTTGGTCCTTGATCGGACGTCGAGCTACCCATTACTCGCCATCCGCAAGCCCGCGCAATATTGAACGCTACACGCGACAAATTACTTGATCTTAGCCATAAAATAATATCCACATACATTTTATTTTATGTGCAATGAAATATTTATGCCCTTCGCCTCTATTTTTCTTTCTTGTATTTTTTCTCAACGATAAATATAATCTGTGATTTTATTTTGAGTGCCTTGATACGATAAACTACGATTCCTTGGTATATTGCCAAGTGGCAAGTGAGGGAAGCTGGTGCTTAATGGAAGTAGATGAGTTGGAATAACACGTTTGATGACGAATGTTTGTGATTATATCATCTTTAACATTTGACATATTGAAAGAACATACATAACATCACGCCTGTAATTCCCGAAGGGTTAGGCAGAGGTGTATCCATTAGTACACCCACATTTCGCCAGTTATGTTTATGTCCCATGTAATAGGAGGCGAGCCTATTGCCATCAACCGGGCACAAATCCAGACTCCGAGCCTGCTACTGAGAAATTCCTGGTGGAAAAACCTAATAACATTTTTCTCGACCTGGGAATCGAACCCAAGACCTCATACTCAGCAGTCGCGCTTTGCGACCACTAGACCAACGAGGCAATCAACGAAATTGAAAAGAAAAATGATTTGTACCTTTACATTGATATAACGGATAAAAAAAGATAAGCGAAACCGAATTTACATGTTATAGAAGGATATTGAAGGGAACCATCTAGTTACGGAGATTTTAAAAGTAATTTATATGGCAGATGTGAGTGGCAACACAGGGAGGGGTCGCCCTAGGAAGACCTACACTGACCTTATTAGTGAGGTCCTCGAGTACTCGTAACCGGCGCGGCGTGCTTGTATGACGAGATGTATGAACGTAGATGAGGCGAAAGAAGTAAGGATCGTAGCAGGTGGCGTTCTGTGGTCTCTGCCTAGCCCCATGGAAAAAACGCGTGAGTTTATGTATGTATATTTTTTTTTTCTTGTTAGTTGAAAAACTAACAGGAAATAATAAAATAAAAAACAGTTTATACAGAATAAACTATCAGTAGAAACGCGTTTGTACAACAAAGCGTGTAACAACACAGCGCATCGTTCAGTATTCATTGTAAACAAACAACTGAACGAGCTGTAAACTATTTGTAAACTACGGATAAATACTGAAGGGATGCTTTGTAAGCATGTTTTACAATACTTACATTACAAATTATCATGGTCATTTCGCATAACATAACATCACGCCTGTAATCCCCGAAGGGTTAGGCAGAGGTGTACGCATTAGTATACCTATATTTCCGTCATGTTTATGTTCCCCATAACGGTTGCGGGACGTCTGGTTGCGGGACGACTTAACAGGATACCGTGGCCCCGTAACGTAAAGGGCAATAGAAGGAACAGGGTGGTTTTTTAGTCAGTAAAAGTCTGACAGTCCCTTCCGCCCCACCAAGAGCGCAAGGAGTCATTTGATGATTTTTACCACAAAAAAAACCGGGCACAAATCTAGACTCCGAGGCAACTACTGAAAATTCATGGGAATCGAATCCAAGACCTCATGCATGCAAAGAGGCCTCAAAAACAAACAAACAAAACAAACTTTATTTATTTATTTAATTATTGCAATCCAACGACTTATTCATTACATTACATTTTTGGAGAAAAAAATGACTTGAAAAAGTTACGTTTGGACTTGCCCGGCTTCAAATCCGCAACTATGCATGTCATACCTCCATGGGAAAAAGGCGTGAGTTTATGTATGTAAGGGTGCGTTTGCAGGTACTGGGTCGTAACCCAGTAGTTGTGGAGGTCAGTTAGGCATCGCTCCATACGAAATACTGGTATTCAGCTGCATCCAGTGAGACCGGAAGCTGACCCCAACATAGTTGGGAAAAGGCTGTATAGGTTGATGAATCTAGTTGCCTCTTTCAAAAGCGGTTCCATTGGTGAAACGGCAGCTTAGTTTCACCTAAAACCGAAGGTTATTTTTACAACACAGAACATCTCTGACCTCATCTGACTGGTCAACTCAAGCTCGCATAAAAAAAAAACACACACAGAGGACGATTTTTACAAAACAAACGGTCAGTTCATAGTTTTCAATACAAACTAAAATGAAAACAAACAAAACACAACTTTAAGTCAACAGCAACAAGAGTATCCAAAGGCTGGCAACAAACGAGCCAACAGAACGAACAAACAGCACAGTTTGTTCCGCGCTGATATAATTATTGAGCAAAAAATATTGCTGCTTCGTTGAGCAATAAAAAGGAAATAACTTGTAGAAGAGTCCACCAAGCGTCGAGTTGCTTTGGTCAAGCACGACCGTGTCTTTCATGAATTTAAAATCCATTCTTAAAATTATAAAACGTGTAATGGAATGAGCGGCAGACCTGATACACCCGCCGCGGAAGACGCCCAGGACGTCGGACGTCGCGAGACGACATCCGGCCACCGTAGGCGTGGGCTTGCGGACGGCGAGTGATAGGTAGCTCGCCGTCTGATCCGGGGTTGCGGGACGTCTTAACAGGATACCGTGGCCCCGCAACGTAAAGGGCAACAGAAGGAACAGGGTGGTTTTTTATGTCAGTAAAAGTCTGACAGTCCCTTCCGCTCCACTCAGGGCGGAAGGACTCATTTGATGATTTTTACCACCTTAAAAAAGAGACCTCATTTACCCCAATTAGTAAATTAAAATAATATGACTAAAATAAAATCTGTTTTATTTAGTTAAACTACACCAAGTAAAGTTAAAAAAAATTGTTTTCCTGACTAAACGTAAAATGTTTGAGCATACTAGTCTATCTCTAAGAATAGTGGAAATCGATTCAGAAGCTGATTCTGAACAAATTACTTTCAGATTTTGCGCAAATTATGTTACACGTGGTATATGCGAAAGTAAATCTGTCTGTCTGTAAATCTTTCACGACTAAATCACTGAACCGATTTTCATGAAAGGTACGGTGTTAGTTTGAACCCCAACATAGGATATAAGCTACTTTTTACTCGACTTCGATTTCGTCTGCGTTTGCGATGACCAACATTTACGCGGACAAAGTCGCGGGTAAAAGCTAGGATACAATATAAAATATGAACGAATCAAATAAATAGTTTTTTGAAGTACCTACATGTCTGGCTTCGCCTTTGGGGAAAGAAATTTAAGTTCATATTGTATGAATGTTTATGAGATTAAACCTTACTAAACAACATTATTTTATTGCTTTTGCAACACAATAATCTCACAACTTAATGATAATTATATTTTCCTTTTAATATCGTTGCTACTTTATTTTCAAGCGTGAAATTGCATGAATTTTCAAGCGATTCTATTACGAAAATTAAATGTATTAAAGTGCAAATCAGCTTAAATTTTCTATTATAAAGCCGCGGTGCGCTAATTAAACGTTATTTATGTTCGTAGATTAACTTAATAATGTGATGTGTAGTATCGATTACACGATAGGCTTTTGTGTGTGGGCACGACACGGTTTTAAACTCAGAAACATCACGCCTGTAATCCCCAAAGGGTTAGGCAGAGGTGTACCCATTAGTACACCCACATTTCGCTAGTTATGTGAAGTACCATGTAATAGGGGGCGAGCCTATTGCCATCAACCGGGCACTAATGGGAGGCTGCTATTTAGAAATTCCTGATGGAAAAACCCAATAACAGACCGACCTGGGAATCGAACTCAAGATCAGCTCAGCAGTCGCGCTTTGCGACCAACGAGGCAATCAGCTAGAGATTAGCTTTTGGGTTTACAGTAAAACTTCACCCGACTCGGGAATCGAACCCAAGACCTCTTCGATGATGAAATATACATACATACATACATAAACTCACGCCTTTTTCCCATGGGGGTAGGCAGAATGCCATACTACAGAATGCCACCTGCAACAATCCTTACTACTACTTACATACTCCTTTCGCCTCATCTACGTTCATACAGATGAAATATACGATGGCATAATAAGTACTTTCCCTCAAGTAAGACGTCGAACTGAGACCTTCCATTTTAAACTGATTTCTAGTTGTACAAATAGGAACTAAAAAGTTTTGTAAAAAGAGAATTGTAAAAATCCAGTTGGACTGCAAAGCAATCTGAAAAACTAGTTTAATTTCAATCGTTTCTTTTTGCTTTCACGAATGCTGGCTGCGCTGCTAAATCTATTTAAACCTAGCTCGCAGATAGTGCTGTGGCGTGTATAATTTTTGTAATTACATATAATATATTGTACCTATATTTAACATAGATAAGATAATCCTTTATTTATTTATTTATTTAAGTAACATGGAAGACCGACAGCTAGAAGAAAAACAGACTAGTGACAGAAAATTAGGCTGACAGCCAATTACAGGTCTTCACTTATAAGATACAGAATAATACTATATTCTGTGGACACTGCAGTTGCCTACAGGCACAAAACAACAAAAGAAAGAATTAACTGAATAACTTATATACTACACAGCTAAACAAAATCAGAATCTGACAAAAGGACTACTGTCACTAACAACTATCATATTATTATATGTTAAACTATGTATATGAAAAAGTTTTGGCTTAAGGATTTCCTGGCCGAGGACACACTAGTTGAAACTGGATCGATATCATGCAGTTTACATAGTTCATTAAAATTACTGCTTGCACGCACTATGTAAGAATTCTGCCTATAATACACAAGATATGTGGTTACATAGCTGTGGTAAGGTAATTGTAGTCCTATCACATTCTACCATATCAATGGTGTGTAAATATGTCAAAGTTAGAGGCGATTTTATAAAATCTAATGATTGTTAATATTGATTCGTAATTTATTTAATTAATATCAAAATTTATGTCACGAATAATAATTTTATGTAATAAATTAGATAATTGTACACGAATGAGAAAGGAAAATGAAAAATAAATTTAAAAGATAAATATTGTATTACAATGTCAATGAGATTAAGAAATTTCAACATTAAATAATTTTTTGGTTACATCATCATCTTTTTATGTCATAAAATCCTTTAAAGTATAGAAACATTATTCTGCAAGCCACACTGCACGTCACAAGTTTAATATTTTTTCCTTAGAAAAATCACGGCCAAATAACCGCAGTTACAATACGTGCCACGAAAGATGAGACCTGACACACCACACAAACTTTATTATTTCGTATAAATATTGTAATATTGTTAAGAATTTTAATCAAAATATCTTCTCAATATCCCTGAATAGATACACAAATTATGGATAACTATTTCGTACCCTGCGCAAGCACCCCATTACTGACGTTTGTCAAGTCTCATCTTTTGTGGTGTGTATTATACCTGTTATAAATTCGAAATGACTGCATACTGGTGATATTTCTTTTTGTAATTACTTTAAATTTATCGTGAATTAGCGGTGCTTATAATACGCTAACATTGAAATAACGACAGCGTTTTAATGTTACTTTTCTTATTAAATATACGCTATAAATTTTGAGTGTCATAGCTTAATTCTGTAAATTTCATTCAAAAACATAGGATTTTAATAAAGTTTACTAACTTTTTTGTTAATTAATCATTCGCATTTAAGATTTGAATAAACATTTAAGTTTTACAACGAAGAAAACTCCCAGTTTTATGTTTAATTTTGATAATAAACCACATAACGCGCTTGGGCAACATTCCGTGCCGCTGAGTGTATGAAAGCTCGTACACTCACTCATCACGAAATATCGAAAACCGCTTGACGTATAAAGATGAAATTTGCCAAGGAGGTAGTTCATAGTTAGTAGACGTCTACTAAGAAAGGATATTTCTAAATTCACCCCCAAAGGGGATGCAACGGGGCTCCAAAGTTTGTATGGAGAAATCAAATTAAACGCGAATGTAGACGCGGGAAACTAGTAATTTATAAACATAGGACATACAAATGTTACGTCACAGTTCCAATTATACTCCCGTATATTTCCACTGAACACGTTAACAAATTCCACGTGCAGGATTACTGAGCATTACCGGGCTGTACGCTAAAGTATAGTCGAGAGCTTATTATATCGGAAAGCGGGTGAAGCCGACTGTGAAACTAGTATTGCTAGTAGTTCTGCCGAGAACAACAGTCAGCTAATGTGGACTTCCATGTCGTTGGATTTAAAGTAACCCAACTAGCAAAATAAATAATATAAGTATAACTAATGGCCTACGCAGACCGGGACGGCATGGCAAGGGATAATTTTTTTACTAATGGACATTCAAACGTATTGCTATAGAAATACGATATAAATTGCTGTGCTTTAAAAAGATGCCGTGGCATCGAAAGGGATTCGTCGACATCGTTTTAAAGCATAGCAATTTATGTCGTATTTCTATAGCAATACGTTTTAATGTCTAAAATTAAATCCCTTGCCATGGCGTCCCGGTCTGCGTAGGCCATAATGCGTCGAATTGAACACTAGTATAAAACTGTTAACTGCTACAAAACTATAATAAAACCTTTACATGTCTGTTAGTTGTATAATTCAAATACTATACAACTTTGTGCTAGTTGGGAAGTAAGCAGTTTTCCTTTATAGTGGTTTATTTTTATTTACACGACACACTACCTTTTTGCTTGCGACTTCATCCGCATAAATGTCAATTGTCGCGATCGCATACCAAGTCGCGGAATAATCCTAACTAATATTATAAATGCGAAAGTAAGTTTGTTTGTTTGTTTGTTACCATTTTATGCCTAAGTCACTGAACCGATCATCCTAAAATTTTGGATATACGTTGCTAGGTGTACAGGGACGAACATAGGGTACTTTTAATCCCGAGAAAAAGTACTGTTTCCGAGGGAAATCACAATAACGTTCTTATGATCATAGATGGCGCCACCTGTCGTTTCGAATTAAAATGACAGGACATGGGTATTTTTTTTCGCGACTTCGTCTGTGTTCGCGATACCAGAAATTTACGCGAACGAAGTCGCGGGCACAAGCTAGTAAGTAAATAAATGCTTGATTTTGACTTTATTTTAAGCAGTATTTGCAAGCTTATAATAACGCATGCTTTACCAAACAAACAAACAAATTCTTTAGCTTTATAAAAATAATACTTGTAGGTACCTATTTCATTCTCTCGCTAACGAACCAAACCATATTCGAGTTGGCTCAACACCAACAATTACGTCCGTCAGCCATGTTGAAAAGAAAAACGAAGTTCCTTTTACACCATTCTAGCGCCCAAACACGCTGCACGAACCACGATGCAAAAGAAAAACTAAATATAGTCGGAGAGCTAGTGACGACACAAGCTGTTTAATTTTTTTCTCGACAAGAAAGAAAGATTTGTATGAAACATAACATAACATCACGCCTGTAAACCCCGAAGGGTTAGGCAGAGGTGTACCCACACCCACATTTCGCCAGTTATGTTTTTAGTCCCATGTAATAGGGGGCGAGCCTATTGCCATCAACCGGGCACAAATCCAGACTCCGAGGCTGTTACTGAGAAATTCCTGATGGAAAAACTCAATAACACTTTGCCCGACCTGGGAATGGAACCCAAGACGTCATGCACAGCAGTCGCGCTTGCGACCACTAGACCAACGAGGCAGTCATTTGTATAAAAGTGTCGCATAAATCATTTATTTTTTAACGAGAAAGAATGTTTTGTATAAATGTGTCGAAAAGATCTTTGAATTTCATAAACTTTCTTGGATGCTATATGTTTTTGTGGTTTGGGGTTGAAACACTAGGGCCATAGGGTCCAAGTGCTCATCTTGTTTTTCAGGATAACCAGAAGACTGGCATATTCTTGAGACAAAGAATCAACATTGCCATACAACGTGGCATGCTGCCTTTTGGTCACTTGTCCGTGTTATAAGTTTTGTATACTTATACATATTTGGTTATTAATGTGAGTAAAATAAAATTTACACAGTAAATAAAATACACTTTGCCTTATCAAGGCGTCAATAATTTTCAACGTCAATTTTTTGATAAATTAAATATATAATAATATGTAATTAGATAAATTATAGTATCTTCAGTAAAATTATTTCGCTTATTTCTCCAATACATTTATTTATTTACATACATAATTTTGTGAACATAGACTCCTAAACCATAAGATCGCATTAAATTTTCATTTACTGCTCAAAAAATCCAAGCATTTTGAATAAAAATTGAAAAATAAGCAAATTTTATGTTCGAATGCGAGTTGGTTTTAGTTTGACCCAGACAGGTTAAGCTAGGATTAAGTTTGTAAGACACATGGCATGTTTATATTATTTAAAATGTAACTTAGCATAATTTTGTTTTGTTTGTTACACATAACATAACATAACATCACGCCTGTAATCCCCGAAGGGTTAGGCAGAGGTGTACCCATTAGTACACCCACATTTCGCCAGTTATGTTTTTAGTCCCATGTAATAGGGGGCGAGCCTATTGCCATCAACCGGGCACAAATCCAGACTCCGAGGCTGCTACTGAGAAATTCCTGATGGAAAAACCCAATAACACTTTGCCCGACTTTGGAATCGAACCCAAGACCTCATGCACAGCAGTCGCGCTTGCGACCACTAGACCAACGAGGCAGTTTTGTTTGTTGTCTCGAGAAATCATTATTTTGAGGTTAATATTTTGGAATGTTACAGAAAAATACGTGTTATATTTGAGAGGACGTTTTTAGTGTAAACTTCAGCCATCGATTGGACAATTGCGCTAAAATTCAGTTGCAAGATTTGAACCGAACAAACACACATACATATATAAATTGCAAGTAAAATAAAAGCATGTAATAATAAAAAATTGCAAACGATACTCGTATTTCTAATTTGAAAATGATGTACGTACTTTTACGTGAGATATAAACTAACTAAATTCAATGTGTGTAGTCATATCTATATGGAAGAGTTTTTATTTAGTTTTAAGTATTCGTCTTCAGTAGCAGGCTGCTTCTGAAGACGAATACTAGATTTGTTTGTCAACTAATCATAACTAGCCAGACAGCGCATGACAAGGCACGTGTCATTTTCATAGAGTATATCCGTGCAGCGCCATACTGTTAATAATGAGCAATCAATGACGCCGCTAGTTGAGCAACAAATCGCTGATTTGTTTTTGTTTCCACAGCCGTCTCAGTACGCACACATGCGTTGTGAGTCTTGTAAAAACTTTCACAAATACTTTCAAACGTTTTGAATTTGTGGAGGGGCGCGCCATCTTATAGTAATTTATTTCTAACGCGCTAATGATAGGCGTTCCCAGCTACCATTAGTACACACTACAATTATTTTATTTCGCACTCTAACACGATGGAATGTGGACCCTAAATAATGGTTACATAGATTTTGTTTTAGCAAGTTCTCGGTATTGATTTTAGCCCAAAGTAAAAGTTATTCGTGGTGGTGATAAATTGACACTAAGACTGGAGTGATTAATTATGCTGATTGAAAGTAGTTTTTAACTGGCTCCAAATAAAGGAGGTTTTCATTTGTTTTGCGACAACGAGGTAACTCACAATTAAATAAGTTTCAAAGTATTCCCGTTTGAGTACCTATGCATTGAGCATCAATTAATATTTCAACGTGGTGCTCTAAGGGGAACAATAAAAACTATGTAATTATTATTAACTAAGCTTTCGCCCGCGGCTTCGCTAACGTTGATTTATAATTTGTCGATCAATTCAGGTTTTACTCTGCTTCATCATCTGTCTAGCCTTTTCCCAACTATGTTGGAGTCGGCTTCCAGTCTAACCGGATGCAGCTGGATACCAGTATTTTACATGGAGCGACTGCCTATCTGATCTCCCAACCCAGTAACTGGGTAATACGATACCCCTTGGTAATACTTGTTGTAGTAATAATGAGTGAAGTAATTTTTGCTTGAATACCCATGATTTTTTGATACCCTAGTAATTTTCTTTTTCTTTGGTATTCTTATTAACCTCGATGTAATATCCCGGAATTGTCAATAATCGATTTTGTGACATGAGCTCCACGTTAAAATATTGATTGGTGCCCAAATGGGAATACCTTTGGTGCTCAATGCATAGGTGCTCAAACAGGAATACTTCCTAGTTTCGTTCAACTACTTAAACATATTATACCTTCCACACATGTGGTTTTAGTTTCGAAAAATCACATTCTCCTTTTGGGAAACGCTATGATCGACAAAAAAAGTCGGCAGACGAAGACTTTTACCATTTTCTTTTATTAATTCCCACTCAAAGGTCGCGGTCGGTTTCCTATCAAGTCAAATGCAGTTCTACATTACGGAGCAAGTTCTTCGGCTGCACAAAAGAGAAACTTGGCGCTAAGTCAGGGGTTCTCAACCTATGTTCAACTGCGACTCCCTTTACAGGTTGTAGTTTTTTTTGCGACGCCTTTTGAAAAGAAGATTTTTGTATGTATCACAATTCACAAAAATTGTTTTTTTTTTTTACTATCTTTACCCACTCACTCTCAGGATAGCTCTGTAGCTACATTTACAGCTCAGCATGTGAACTGCTGAGAATTCCTACATCGCGCAATCAAAGTTTTCCGCCCCAATCAATCCCGACAAAAACCGTTGGGCAGTAGCCCACCAGACACAACACCCGTCTGGTCAGAAGATCCTCCCTTCTCAACAGAGGATGAGAAACTTTACACCCTGTCTCTCATACCTGTAAGGCCCAGGTCGTTTGCGAAACCCTTTTTTTTTGTTTTTTTTTTGAGGTGGTAAAAATCATCAAATGACTCCTTCCGCCCTGGGTGGGGCGGAAGGGACTGTCAGACTTTTACTGACTAAAAAACCACCCTGTTCCTTCTGTTGCCCTTTACGTTCCGGGGCCACGGTATCCTGTTAAGACGTCCCGCAACCCCGGCAGGCGTTGGCCCCGTTGGGGGCCCCGTCCCTGTGCTGACAGCTCTTTGAGGCGCGCACGAACAGAACGCGCCGTCGACCCGGGCTTGGTCCTTGATCGGACGGCGAGCTACCCATTACTCGCCGTCTGCAAGCCCGCGTTTGCGAACCCCTGCACTAAGTAATGCATGTTACCTCCTTGTAAAGTTACCAACTGAACAAAATTGCTTCTCGTACAAATAAAACTCGTGCCATTGAAGTTTTCTGCCACTTTTCCCGGCTCTTGATTACACGAACTTTGATTCGTAGTACATTTTGTGAGCTGACTCGTTACTTACATACAAACCTTTTTGATTGTTTGTATTCGTAGTAAAAAACAAGTGATATTCTAGAAGTTTTAGTTGATTTTCTCAGTAGCAGCTTTGAAGTCTGGATTTGTGCCCGGTTGCTGGCAATATGCTCACCGCTATATGGGACTTAAACATAACTGGCGAAATGTGGGTGTACTAATGGGTAATCCTCTGCCTAACCCTTTGGGGATTACAGGCATGATGTTATGTATACGTTTGTAAGTTCCATGATAGAAAGCAAGACGAATGAATAAATCTGCAATAATATTATAAAGCTGAACAATTTTTTTTGTATGTTTGAATGCGCTAATGTCAGAAAATACTGGTCCGATTTGATAAATTATTTTGCGTTATATACCCTGTTTATCGAGGGAGGTTATATTATATGCATTTTGTGCTGCTTCTTTGGTCTAGTGGTCGCAAAGCGAGACTGTTGAGCATAAGGGCTTGGGTTCGAATGGATTTTGTAGGGGAAAGTGTTATTGGGTTATTCCAACAGGAATTTTTCAGTAGCAGCCTCAAAGTCTGGATTTGTGCCCGGTTGTTGGCAATATGCTCGCCCTTATTACATGGGACTTAAACATAACTGGCGAAATGTTTGTGTGCTATTGGGTACACCTCTTCCTAACCCTTTGGGGATACAGGCGTGATGTTTAGTATCTACACAATAAATAATTTTGAATTGGAATTCGATAAGTGTCTTTTACAGTCTTTATGAAGATTAAGACATTATTCCCGAACCTCTCAGACGATCTAAGAATACCTACTCTCAGATGTAGGTACAGCATCGGCAGATTTATGAGCCATCTCTGGTTCTCGTCTGTCTGGGTCTCGCTAGAGATTGCTCTGAAGCTTTTATGATTTATTTTGCCCGGCTAATAATAACGTCAGGAGACTCCTTTGTAGTAAAATTTTTTTTTGCAAAAAAAATAACCGATTTCAAAAAACCCTAAAAGCACTAAAAAGTTAAAAATGATACTATAACCTACCTATATTAATAAACCTAACCTAACCTACGATTAACCTATACTAATATTTAACCATTTTTTGGAGTCGGTGCCAAGCTAAGTATAAAACGACTGGTAATTCCAGAGTATTTTTTTTTAGCTTTTGGGTTATTATTTAGAAGCTGTAAGATTTTATCGTTTTGTTTTTTTTTCTTCTGGCCTTAGTGTGTAGGTATATATAGTCATTTAAGTATCGTATTTTGCTAAACCTAAAAAAAAAATACAAACATCCGAATTGAGAACCTCCTCCTTTTTTAGAAGTCGGTTAAAAAGAGTTTTTGTTCTTTCTTTTTGCAGGAAGAAGGAATATGTCTTTTAGAATGGTAATGATACTACTGGTTTGCTTTATCTTTAGATGAATAAAATAATACCAGTCTATTTATGTCATATTGCAGGGCAAACGCCTCTTCTCATACAGAGAAGGCATTAAGCATTGATCACCACGCATGCTCAAGGCGGATTGGTGATTCCAAACTTATTAAATCCAGTCTTCATTACGATGTTTTCTTTTTACACGACTGCCCCAAAAAAAGGAATGTTTAAAAGTTATGGTGGAATAAAGAATCTCACATACATACCTACATACATACATTAACCCTGAACACATAACACTCCTTTTTTTGGGGCAGTCGTGTAAAAAAGGAGTGTTATGTGTTCAGGGTTAATGTATGTATGTATGTATGTATGTATGTGAGATTCTTTATTCCACCATAACTTTTAAACGCCTCAACCGATTTAGCTGTATGGGGTATCGTTACAATCCTTGCATCGTTCCGAGTAACATAGGCAAGTTAAAAATAAACAGAATCCTGTGTGGTCACTTTAAAACGTAAATTGATACCAGCCTCAATTTTTTTTTTAATGAATCTTCTTTCTGTTCATGTCTATGTTCATCGTCTAATATTTGACAAGTAGATTTAAAAAATATATAACACTAAATAAAAAACGTCGAAAAAAAACTGACGAGTAAACAAAGTACAAATATGTGCAATTTTTGCAGTCGTGTTTTTTATTTTTTTAAATTATACTAGCTTGTTTAAATAGATGTCAGTGATGTCCAAGATAAACGTAGAAAATACATATGAATTGATAAAGCGCCCACATTGGTACTTGCTGAGTATGGGACTACTCACACTTATTCAGCTTCATTCAGCTTTTGAGCATAGAAAACGCCGATTTCGTATGAGACGCGTACGCGTCCGTTCAGCTTTTCGCGTCTGAACGCATGCGATACAAAATCGTTGTTTTCTATGGACAATAGCTGAATGGAGCTGAATAAGTAAATAATAAATAATAAATATCTTGGGACAACTCACACACGGCTATCTGATCCCAAGCTAAGCAGAGCTTGTGTTATGGTAACCAGACAACTGATATAATATACATACTTATATAGTTTATAAATACATACATATTATATTAGGAGGTATTAGTAGATATTTGTATGAGGAGGCTTTATGTAAGGTTAGGGACTTAGAGGAAGAATTAATTCATGCAAATATGCAAATTACTAGGTTGCAAAAAGAAAAAGAAATGTTCTCAGGTTAAGGAAACTGATCATTTATATAATGAATTGATTAATAGTAATTGCAATCCAAATTCCCTAATAACAATAGACCTCACTGAAGATTCATTAGTTAAATATAATAATAGTAGCTACACAGTGAGTCATAATAAAATAAAAAAATATGCAAAGTTCAATAAAATTATTAATAAATGTAATAAATTCAGGAAACAGCAGAAACACTATTCCAATAATATTAAATTAAGGAAGGAACGTGTTTTTCTTATTAAAAAACTTAATAATTTTCAAATTAAATTAGAAGATAGTACTAACATTTATGAGGTAGACACTCAACACCTACAATCACAAATTGAGGTGCTTGAAAAGTCACTACATTGTCTTGCTATAAAATATGAAACATCTCAAAAGCAAATAAAAGAACATATCCTTGCTACAAATGAATTAGTGGATATGTGTAATTCAAACACAGACAGAGTGGACCTTCTGCCTCTCAGCTCCACTTTTTGTACCTTGGAGATGGAATCTCATCTTCCGGCTGTCCAGCCTGAGGTCATGAGAGACCTGTCTCAGTCTGGAAGTGTCATGGAGTGCCTCTCGGATAAAATAGTAACACCAGATATTATATATGGTTCATCTCTTGATTTGCAGAAGATCAGTAGTTCTCTGCCTTGTAATGATGTTTGTTACTGTCCCATTATGTTTTCTGATAGTTTTGGGAAAGGTATAGGAAAGTTATTAAACAACCACCTGACACATTCTGTTTTAAATTATTGTATGCCTGGTACTTCCTACAAGGACATTATGTCTGCAGTAATAAACAGGGAATATGATCCTAATTCAATTATAACAATATTAGTAGGAAATAGCATAAATGTAACAAAAGAAGATATAACTGACTATGTCACTGAAATGTTGAAAATTAATTGTCAAAAAATAATACTGTGTGCTTTCCCTTATTTTGAGAACCTATCAAACAGGAAAAATAATTACATACATAGGTTAAATAATCATATTCATTTCCTTGTAAGTCACTATAGTGACAAGCTTTTGTTTTTGGACACCAACAGTTTTGTTGAAAAGTTAAGATCGACTAGGGATACAGTGTATCTGCCCATTAGTTTTAGACGTCAGATAGCTTGGCTATTAGCTTTTAATATTAACTCAGACATAATTAGTATGTCGAAGTCACCTATAATTAGCACCTCATTTAGTAATAATACTAATGTAAAGGTGGTAAGCAGAAATATTTTTTTAAACTAGTAAGTAAGACAACAGAAGGTACCAATAACAGTATAGATAAACTTATCAACAACAAAGTATCTTCTAGCTATCACTTACCAAATTGTAAAAAAGGGGCTAAGCAACATTCCTTGAAATTATTTCATCAGAATATTCAAGGTTTTTCTTCCAAGCATTTAGAAATTGAACTGTTTTTAGAAAAGACAAGGTTTGATATTATTTGTATAACTGAACATTGGTTAAAAGATTATGAAACGTTAATTAACTATGATAATTATACTGTGGGCAGTTGTTTCAACCGCAAATCCATGCTTCGTGGTGGCTCGCTAATTTTAATTAAAAATAGTGTAAAATGTAAGCCCCGTAAAGATATAGTGGAACTATCAATTGAACATGTCATTGAATTGTCCAGTGTTGAGCTAGATTAGCATGTTATAGTGTGCGTTTACAGACCCCCAAATTATCAGAATTACTCACTATTTGAGGCTGTAATGGAAGACGTTTTGACTAATCTTGCAACTGGTAACAAATCAGTAATAATCTGTGGTGACTTTAATATTAATATTTTAGAAAACAATTCAAATAGCAGTAGGTTATTAAATCTTTTTAAATCATTTAATCTGTCAAATGTGTTTTTAGAACCAACACGAATAACCTCGACTACTGCTACATGTATTGATAATGTCTTTTGCTGCTGCAACTACTTAGATAAAGCCATAGTAAATTATCTTCCCTCTGATCACAGCGGACAAACCGTTACGTTTGAGTACAGCACACCAACACAAAAAATGCAAATACAGTCAAGACCAATAACATCTGGTAATTTAAATAAATTTAATAGCACTTTAATTAATAAGTTAGGTGTTCAGGACTATAACATGAACAACGGTAGTATTCTGTATGAAGAATTTTTTTCAGTTGTGCATACAGAGTTTAATAATATCTTTAAGAAAAAAACTAAGTCTGTTTGCCCTAAGTTTTTATTCAGTGACTGGGCGACTAAAGGTATCAGGAGAAGTAAAGAAAGACTTTTTGAGCTGTATGGCCTTAAACCTTTTAAAAACACTGAAACATTTAATAAGTATGTTGCTTCTTACTCAAAAATTTTTAAAAATACGTGTAAGGCAGCAAAGGCCTTATACATTAGTAACAAGGTTAAATCAGCAGAAAATAAAATAAAAACGGTTTGGAAAATTATCAATAATGAAACAAATAGAAACAAAAGGTATAATACTGATTACACTCTGGAGACTTCTCAAGGTCTCATAAGCAGTAATATCGATGTGGCTCAGGAGTTTGCAACATTCTTTACCAATATTCCAATGAAAACCACTGAAACTTTAGATTCCTCACCCTCACTTGCGATTGACTTACTAAGAGCGAATGTTTCAGCCTGCCCTAAGGAATTTAAATTTAAACATATAAACCCGGTGGTCGTTATGAAGGCTTTTAAAGAACTTAAGATCAAGGTTACCGAAGATCTGTGGGGCATGTCTACTAATGTTTGTAAATCTATTATTGAGACATCAGCACCCTATTTAGCTTTAATATTTAATTTGTGTATAGACCAAGGGATTTTCCCGACTTTAATGAAGTACAGTAAAGTCATACCGCTCTTCAAATCCGGGGATAGCAAGGACACTAATAATTATAGACCTGTTTCGGTTCTGCCGGTTTTTAGCAAGGTGTTTGAAAAAGTAATGCTAAATCAAATGCTCAATTATTTTAACTGTAACAACATCTTACACGATCAACAGTATGGTTTCACCAGAGGGCGTTGTACTACTGACGCTGGTGTTACTTTAATTAAGCACATCTTTAATGCATGGGAGGACTCACAGGATGCCATTGGCATTTTTTGCGACCTCTCTAAAGCTTTTGATTGCGTAAATCACGAAACACTGTTGCTGAAGCTTGAGCATTACGGACTTGGTGAACTAGCACTTAGCTTAGTAAAATCGTATTTGAATGATAGACAACAACAAGTTCAAGTAAACGGTGTTACTTCATCAGGATTAAAAGTAAAGATGGGGGTTCCACAGGGATCAATACTGGGCCCATTCCTCTTTCTGGTATACATTAATGATTTACCTCATTTACTAGAAAACCAACCACAAATGGTGTTATTTGCTGATGATACCTCACTAATTTTTAGAGTAGATAGACGAGCACAACACCTTGACGACGTAAATAACGCCATGCTTAAGGTTCACAATTGGTTTACTATTAATAATTTAGTGTTAAATGAGAAAAAAACGAAATGCATAAGATTCACTTTACCGAATGTTAGAAGTACTGAACGTAACGTTATATTGAATAAGGATATACTTGAATTCGTCGAAAAGACAGTTTTCCTGGGGATTACGCTCGATTCTAAGCTGCAGTGGGGTCCCCACTTAACATCTCTTGCAGGGCGGTTAAGTTCAGCCGCTTACGCTGTCAGAAAAATCCGTCAATTAACAGACGTGGATACCGCGAGACTAGTCTATTTTAGTTACTTTCATAGCATCATGTCTTACGGTATTTTGCTTTGGGGACGGGCTGCAGATATAAATTCTATCTTTATCCTGCAAAAGAGGGCCGTCAGAGCCATCTATAATCTTGGCAGTCGAGATACTCTAAGGGAATTGTTTAAAAAAATTAACATCATGACGGTACCTTGTCAATATATATATGAAAACATCATGCACGTTCGGAAAAACCTTCAACTTTTTAAGAAAATTAGTGATAGACATAATTTTAATACTAGAAATAGGAACAAATTAGATCAACCAAGTTTCAGATTGTCAAAAGTAAGCACTTCTTTTATGGGGTACTGTGTTAAATGCTATAATAAAATACCTCTGGATATTCTCCAACTAAATGAGAGAAAGTTTAAAACATGCATTAAACGCACACTATGTAGTCGAGCATACTATAAGTTAGAAGATTATATGACAGATAAAAATGCTTGGCTTAATGCTAGTCCTGCTCCACTCGGGCTCACTAATTAGTTTTTTTTTTAAGATAATGATGTTTCTTACCCCCTTTTTATTGACCTGAATAACTTGTTTCGTTATCAATACTATTACTTTTTCTTTTTTACATACCACAGTTCATCTAACGATGAAGTACACTGAAGTGTTAGTGTTGTACAATTTAATATCATTTATTTCAATTCTGTAAATGTGAGTACCTTGGAGCTTTTTGTTTATTAAGTTACTATGTGCTTTGGCTTAATGAGCATGGCAGTTGAGAGCTTGTCATGCTCACTCAAATGTCTCGCTGATGGTGGCGCGTGTGTTGGATCATTTGGCTCCCTCCATAATGGTTGAGCTAGGTGGTGCTGATCCATGCGTCATGCTCGTGAACGGGTGCTGTCAGTTGGGATTGGTCATCTCTTAACTGCTATAGCTTACATCTTTAATTTATATTTAACTTCAGTTTTATATTCACCTTCATTGTGTTCACATGTAGATTCAACAAGAATAATGTAACCAGGATTTTGTAAAAACCTAATTTAAAAGAGTGCCGTGGAGTTTCTTGCTCGTTCTTCTCCATAGAGGCCTACCTCCGTTTTGGAACGAGCAACTAGCTTCAATTTTCGGACTAACTGACAGACTCCTTCACAATTCAAAAGTGCCTGTAATCGGTCTAATTGAAATAAATGTTTTTGACTTTGACTTTGACTATAGATAAATAAATCACACCCAGACACAGAACTAACAATCATGCTCATCACACAAAGTTTGTCCTGGGTGGGAATCGAACCCACGACCCCCGGCTTAGTAGTCAGGGCCGCTAACCACTAGACCAACAGGCCCGTCAAGTGTGAGTGTGTGAGTGTGAAACTCGTGTTAACAGCTGGCGCTTTAACCACTCGGTTATCAAGAAACTGTATTTAAAAAACTTATTCATCCTTAAATGGTAACATCATAACATCACGCCTGTAATCCCCGAAGGGTTAGGCAGAGGTGTACCCATTAGTTCTCCCACATTTCGCCAGTTATGTTTTTAGTCCCATGTAATAGGTGGCGAGCCTATTGCCAAAATAAAAAATGGTATCCTTGAATGGTGTTCGCCTTTTTATCAGACTGTTCTCCTTTTAGGACAAAAGAAGCTATTATTGTTTAACATGAGCCGACACGAGTTTCACAAACACTAATATTGTTAAAATCACATCTCAAATTCACTCGAATAATATTAATGATTTTCTCATTGACCTATCACACTTCAAAACCAACCTTATTCGTCCCACTCAAGGTTGATATTGGCATGTGTCAAACTGATTACGATCTTGACTCGTGTCGCGGCGTGAGTTTGTGGATGTATTTGTTATTATAATTACTAATAACATGGAGTTAATGTGTGGCAGTGACGTCATAATGTATTGGGTGAAGGGCGATGAATCAAGATTGATTGGGTGGGGGGAAGCCCCCCCCTTCCCCCCACCCTATACCGTGCCACACCATCACTGTGCTATAATAATACACATAACATCACGCCTGTAATCCCCCGAAGGGTTAGGCAGAGGTGTACCGATTAGTACACCCACATTTCGTCAGTTATGTTCAAGTTCCATGTAATAGGGGGCGAGCCCATTGCCATTCACTGGGCACCGGGCTGTTCAGGATTAGGTATTATAACAAATCCATAAATCCATTTATTTCAGGTAATTTACACTTATAGAATCTAAACATAGATAGAAGATTAAAAATGATTTGAAGTTGATGATTAGATTGTTGTTGTTTTTTTTTGATGATTATATTAGTTTAAATTAATGAATAATGAACTCTCTTGTACTACAACAGTTGGTTACAAACATTAGCCGCCTCGCCATACAAATATCAGCACAATTTTCTCTCATTAATTACTCAAGAGATCTACCATTCGTCTTCATTATTCGCCTTTCACGCAACATATTAGTTCTGATGCCCTAGTGGTTATGAGTCTCCTTTTCTGATCGTATTGCTGGTTCAATTTTTGAGTTATACAAATATACACACTGACACACGGACACTGTTTTGCCTCGTTGGCCAAGAGGTCGCAAAGCCCGACTGCTGAGCATCAGGTCTTGGGTTGGAGTCCCAGGTCGGACAAAGTGTTATTGGGTTTTTCATAACGAATTTCTCAGTAGCAGCCTCAGAGTCTGGATTTGTGCCCGGTTGATAGCAATAGGCTCGCCCCCTATTACATGGGACTTAAACATAACTGGCGAAAAGTATGGGATTAAAAGCATTACGTTATGGTGTTTTGTTCGTGAATAGATAAGTAGTTTGTCAATGATCATTACTACACATTCGGGACGTGCACGTGGGCAACGCAAGGCGAGCGTACGAGCTACAGATGTTCACCGAGTGGTCCAATAGGCTAGTTGACACCGCCATCAATAATTGACGTATATACTTTTTATGACCTGTCAGTACGCGAAACTTCCAAAGATTTTGTATGGCATACCGGCCTGTGACGTCACTTATTCGGCAATTCAATTGTCTGTTTATTGATTTCAAAGCCACAAAAAAAAAACATTAAATTGTTTTTTTTTGCGTTTTCAGGGCTTAACTTAAAGCGATTTTTTTAAAGATGTTATGTCTTGGATTATTGGTTAATGGTGTCAATATCAACTACCCAATTCTCGCCTGCATGAGGTCAGCCCGCGGGCGAGGCGCTCCAGAGTTCGAGTTGATGTAGTGACTTGAGAGAGTATACCTTTAATACTCCATACAAAGAACTAACTAACAGCTCGAGGCGAGGCGGTGCTGGTCGGGTGCCATGTGACTCTAATGAGTTATGATTTTAAATCTATCTAGGTTTACATATAAAATGTCTGTCTGACTGACTGAAGCACAGCTTAAACCGCTGATCATAGAGACCTGAAACTTTGAGGGTGTGTTCTTTGTATGATGTAGGCATCCTACAAGAAAGGATTTTCCAAAATTCACTTCCCAAGGGGATGAAAAAGATGTCCAAACTTTGTATGTAGAAATCAACTTTCACGATCAAGATGAAGTCGTGAGCAGAAGCTAGTCCTCCTGTACAACAAGAGATCCATTTCCTAAATCAAGCTTCATTGGACAGTCAAATTGTCTGAATACTAATTAAATTTCAAATTGTAACCTACTTCAACCGTACGACGATCAACCGCAAATTGGTCACAGATTTCCCCGCAACCACATTGACAACTAACCCTCAAATGCTAAAGTTGAAGCTTCACGCAGGAATGCAATAACTCAGGCGCCTCTAATTTAACCCGTAACCGCTGATTCGAGGCGACCGATTAAAGGCTAACTTTGTTGAATTTAACTTGTTTGTATCGATCGCTGTTGAGTGGTTAACTCAGCAATTAGGTTTGGTTATCGATTGATTGGAATGCTGTAATTATAACCTATTTATTAATGACTAAAACCATGAAACTGCATCGTTGGTCTTGTGAATCTAGCCCGCCACACTGTTCCCACCCACTGCAACTCCTGAAAGCCAGAATCAACAGTGGAGGCCACCAGAAAAGCGTCGAGGCAATGAAGCTCGACGAGTCCCAGAGAAACGATTAACTGTCTTGGGTCCCGCAACGAAATTAATCAGAAAAGAATAGCGGAAGAGTAAGAAAAAAAGTAGTTTCTACTTCCCTCTAAACAAGCAGGAGACAGAACAGAACTAGGCCAATAGGCACAAAGCGACGTTTGCAACTGGGAAAAGCCCAGATTGCCAAGCACTACGGATTGCAATTATTACTAAATTTATGGGTCCTAATGTGTCTAATCTTGTGAGTCTATTCAAAGCGCGACTGCTGAGCATAAGGTCTCGGAGTCTGGATTTGTGCCCGGTTGATGGCAATAGGCTTGTCCCCTATTAAATGGGCCTTAAACATAACAGGCGAAATAGGGGTGTAAGTACACCTTTGCCTAACCCTTCGGGGATTATAGGCGTGATGTTAAAACCATGAAAATAGTATATGATACAAGAGGTAAGATTGCCATTACTGTTGAGGCTGTATTAGAAGACGAGGGCGTAATAGAGACGAGACGAAATAAAATATTGACGTGTTTTATACAACATTTCTGAACCCACTTGTGCGGAAAAAAGTAAAGGAAAACATCGTGAAGAAACCTGGACACACATAACATAACATCACGCCTGTAATCCCCGAAGGGTTAGGCAGAGGTGTACCCATTAGTACACCCACATTTCGCCAGTTATGTTTTTTAGTCCCTCCCATGTAATAGGGGGCGAGCCTATTTCCGTCAACCGGGCACAAATCCATACTCCGAAGCTGCTACTGAGAAATTCCTGATGGAAAAATCCAATAACACTTTGCCCGACTTGGGAATCGAACCACTAGACCAAAGAGACAGTCCTGGACTTGGAATATAAGTCCAAATGGCAAATTGCCAAATGCCAATCCGCCTTGTGCAAGCGTGGTGATCAATGCTCATGCCTTCTCTATATGAGAAGAGGCCTTTGTTGGGACAGTAATAGGCTAGTATTACTTTACTTCTTTATGTAAACCTATACAATAAAACATTAAAATAAGTACAGCTACACTTAGTCTTAAAACCTAAATAAAACTTTCTTTCCAATCTTAAGTAATTGACTTAGCTTTCCGATTAACCCTTAAAAGCAAAAAGAAAGCCCGGCTTTTTTCAGACGGGCTTTCTTGGAAGACATAGATCTGAGACGATTGCCCTTTAGAGATAATTAACTTCATGATATAGTTCGCAATAAGGCTTAAAAGATTAATTATCAAGGCTTAGGACTGAGTCGGGAAACTGTGGGAAGAAAATGCAGTAAGCCCTAGATCAGGGGTAGTAAACCAATGGCCTGCGACAAAATAATTTGGGCACGCCAGTAATTGACAGAATCTATGCATTTGATCGAATCTAATTAACAACAGAAGAAATTACAATAACCTTTTTAATTAAATAAAAGATAAAATAGTTAATAGTCATGTATTTCTGAGTAACAGCCTCGAGTCTGGATTTGTGCCCGATTGATGGCAATAGGCTCATCCCCTATTACATGGGATTTAAATATAACTGTCGAAATGTGGGGGTACTAATGGGTACACCTCTGCCTAACCCTTCGTGGATTACAGGCGTGATGTTATGTTATGTAGTAAATAGATTACGATTCTTGTGCAAATATCGAGTTCCAAACAAAGAGTTTATAACGACAGTTTTATTTGTCGTCCTTATCATAAATAATGTCTAGATTCTTTGTCGGCACGTTATAGTCGCATTATTATGTTTTGATTAAAAAAATATACGTTCACTAATAAAGGTTGGTCATCCCTGCCTTAGATTCTTAGATAAGAAGACAACTTTATTTTTTTCTGTTGCAGATATGGCGTCGAGATAGCTAATTGCTTTTTTAACTATTTTTTTTCTTCGTTCTGACATTTTCTACTATTTGTTTTACTATTTTTTCAAAGTGTTTGTTACATGAATCGGTGTTTTGAATCGTTAAGATTTGCATTAAAAAAAAACATATATAAAATTTATATGAAAAGATGACAATATATCAGAAGGCCAATCCTACTAATTACGTTCAAAGTCTAATTACAGTCTTATTTCAGCGAAAATCAATGGTAAAATGAATGTAAATTAGAGCCCTCTTTGCCAAATTGGGACTGAGATTAGATTGTGATAATTCCCAAGGCCTTTGTCCCACTGCTGGGCAAAGGCCTCCCTCTATTCCTTCCATTTCTCGCGATTTTGTGCTTCGTCTTGCCAATTCTCAAGGAAGCCCACCAAGTCGTCCCGCCATCTCCTTCTTGGTCTGCCGCGTCCCCGTCTCGTCGTTTCGGGACACCATCTTGTAATGGTCATTTTTTAAAACGACTATTTCTTACTGCCGGACTCTTTCCGTGGGCTATAATTGCCCCTTTGAAGTGTTTCCTTCAACAACTTTTCAATAAACACCTCTATACTAAATAAAGGGTCACTAATACTTTTTCCTTATTTCCTTTCTTAAGGGGAACTCATTAGCGGCGAGTTTCCCCTTTTTCTTGTTGTTCTTAGTGTTCGACTGACTTGTTCTTTGCTGTTATTAATTCAGCGGCTTTATCTGAAGCTTGGGTAATTAACGGAAGTGTGTGGTTGGCCTCTTGAGGTGTTTTTCTTGAAGGTTTTATTATGGTAGATTTATTAAATGGGTCATTTTATTTATAACATAACATAACATAACATCACGTCTATAATCCCCGAAAGGTTAGGCAGAGGTGTACACCCACATTTCGCCAGTTATGTTTAAGTCCCATGTAATAGGGGGCGAGCCTATTGCCATCAACCGGGCACAAATCCAAACTCCGAGGCTGCTACTGAGAAATTCGTGATGGAAAAACCCAATAACACTTTGCTCAACCTGGGAATCGAACCCAAGACCATTCACCATTTCCAACCATTACCACCACCATTGATCATTTTATTTATATATTTAAACTTTATGCATATCTAAAAATACACTGTACAAAGGCGGACTTAATGCCTTGGGTATTTTCTTCCAGTCTACTTTAGGGTGATGCAGTGACAAAACATAGTAGTAGCACAGATACAGAAAATTTTCGAGAATAAAATATATCGATAAATATATATACATACATACAAACAAAATACATAAAGTAGGGAGAGATAAAAATAGTAGAACCCAACCTTTTGACATACTTTTTATGAGCTGTCAAAAGTCAAAGTCAAACATAAATAATTTATTTCAATAAGACCATTATAAGACACTTTTGAACATCAATAACAAGAGTTTTTTTTTATAATATTTAAGCTAGTTACCCTTTTCGAGAGGTAGTTTCGTATGGAGAAGAACGGGCAAGAAACTCCATAGGTGCACTCTTTAGAAATATATCAACAAGTATTATTACGATTAGTGGTACTGGGTTTGTCCATCAGGAATTTCTCAGTAGCAGCCACGGAGTTTGGATTTGTGCCAGTTGATGGCAGTAGACTCGCCTCCTATTACATGGGACTTAAAACATAACTGGCGCAATGTGAAAGAAAGAAAGAAAGAAAAAATGTTTATTGACACAGACACAAAAATAATAATAAAAAGGCAATAAAAAGAATAGAAAGTAAGAAATTGTGTGCCCCACAGCTGCGCCAAACAGACCCAGTTCAGCATAAAATGCCAGTGTGGGTGTACTAATGGGTACATTACCTTACTTTTGGGGGATTACAGGCGTGATGTTATGCTATAATTAATATAATCAGGGCCGTACTACCAAATTTATTATTAATAATTTATTATTTAATTTTTTAGTATGAATACAAAGTTGTTTTTACTTTAGGTACTATTTTGTACAATTTTATTATTTTAATTTTTATGTTGCGTGCGTCATTTTCGCGTTAACAAAACAGTTTTTCTGTCTTGCTTTTTTTCAAATCAATATAAAATATTCCATGAAATATAATATTAGCCCTGACCTTCTTCAGATAATACCTACGGACTTAAATCCAAGAAAATTCCTTATTCACTGCATAAAACGGATTGCTGACGTCATAATACTGTGAACACATTTGTGCTAGGTCCCTGACAATATTCGATATCCTTGCAACGGCTGACGTCTGAACGTTGCACGGGTAATAGGGTAACCATTCAACTGGAATGATTAGGAATGTTCCCAAAATTTTTACCAAAGATTTACGTAAAAGATGAGTCTTTGATTTTGTTTGAAATGATGTATTTTTAAACTTCAGAAAAGAATTGTTTTTGTATAGTTAGGTTCGGTGGAACATGCATTGGGGTTAAAATAATAAGGTGTTCTATTAAGAATTAACGGAAATATTATCGGTGAAAAATAAAGCAATAAATAAAATAGAAACTGGCAAAGTGCTAGTCTGATTTGCACACGAAAGGTTTCGTATCACTGTAAATAAAACACGTTTATTTATTTATTTAAAATTTATGCAACAAAAGTACAAAGGCGGACTTAATACCTTAGGCATTCTTTAACAGTCGAAAAGTCTAAAATCGGAACCCGCTTTTAATTTTTAGTTTTTATTTTATTTTTATTATTTGTGGTTATAGCGACCATAGTAGGTAATACATACTCTGTCAACATTTGAACTGTCTACCATGAGATACAGCTCACTAACAGGCAGAGAGACAGACGAATGGAAAGATGGACAAACGAACAGCGAAGGCTTAGTTATAGCGTCCCGTTGGTATTATCCTTTTCGTTTGGGACAAGCCTGCTACACTATTTCCATCCACTACAATTCCTTAAAGCCCGAATCAACAGTGGAGACCACCAGAAAAGCGGCGTGGCGATGAAGCTTGACTAGTCCCGGAAAATCTATTCAACAGTCTTAGATCCCGCAACGAAATTAATCAGAAAAGAATAGCGGTATGGCACCCTAAAAAATTGCAATATGAACAAAATTATTTATATCTAACATTTACTTGAGATAGTTGACTCAAACAAACCAAACTGAAGATAAGTATTCTTACAAAGGTAAAGATTCATAGATTACACACATTTGAAGCCACTTGAGCTCAGACATCTTGAGTGCTGGCAGACTGTCGAGGTTCGAATCTAATATCCTGTGGAGTGTTCAGTGTCAAGTGGTAGGTACTTCAACTTTGGTAACTAGTGGCAATCTAGTTCTCAGGTTAAAAATTGTGTTTTTTTGCAGTAATTTTGCAGAAAAAAAAAAGAATTCTACGACGAAAGCCTAATAAAAAAAAAATCTTAATTTTTTTTCAGTCTCTTTCACTATTAATAATAATAATAATTCATTTATTTCAGACTTAGTCCATACATTTTAGAAAAAATAAAATATTAAGTAAAAAAAAAACTTAATGTTTAAAATCGGCCTGTGGATCGACTGCCTATCTGACTTCCACAACCCCATAACTGGGTAATACTATACCTAATAACGTACGATACGTAAGACTGGTTGACAGACTTTCGGGCTTCTGACCCACGTATGACAGACGGGACCAACGGCTATCAAATCTATACATTACATAAATAATGGTTAAATAAGCTACTATGATGGTTTCCATTATTATAAGTACAAGAGCAGTTTCTAAAAAGCCCTCATTTTATGAGGAAAAAGGTGTAAAAAAGTTGTTATAAAATATTAATGAGCTCGAGCCGTCCAAAATTGCCTTTTCTCGCGTAAATAATTAATTTCTAAGAAACAATCACAGCGCTTTTCTTATTTTTAGAACGTCGTGTCAAAATATTAATAACTACATTTTTCCTTTCTCAATTTTAATGTGCCCGGATATAGAAGGTGAATAAAAAATCACGTATAGAGCATTCTATAAAAAATCTAGAAGATATTTCTCGGGTAAGTTACTGGAATATTAAAATGTATCTGAAGGTGGTGAAAAAATCATTAATTATTTGGGACTTTTAATGTTTTGAAATTGCCAAACCTGTTACTTCTTTGTAAAAAGAGCGCAATATATCTGGCTATAATTATAAAAACCGCCGGGGCGGTTCGCTAGTATGTCATAAGTATTATCTATCATAATACTTATGCCATACTAGCGAACCGCCCCGGCTTCGCAAGGGTGCAAAATTCCGTCATACTCGGTAGATTTAAAAAAAAAAAATCTGCATAAAAACCTTGTCCGGTAAAATACGAATACAACAAAACAATAATCAGACAAATCGGTCCAGCCTTTCTTGAGTTTTGCACTTTTTTTTTTTTTTTTTTTTTTTACCAACACATTTAGCGACTTATTTTCATTATATAGATTACTAGCTTTCGCCCGCGGCTTCGCTCACGTTAATTTGGCTGTACTCTGCTTGAGTGCATGAGTGAACCCTTCATTTTCTGACACCCTAGTACTTTTTTTAATAAACCCAGAATGTTGACCTTTCCACTCTAGCTAAAACTTCTTATTTCTACTGCCATAGAGAATATACCTTTTTTATGACACCCTAGTACTTTTTTTCTTAGGTAATCGTAAATTGGTTTTAATAACCCCGAATCATCAATAATCGATTTTATGACACCCTAGTTGAAGCTGGTCCATCGACACTCAAAACTCACAAAATGTATTAGGTACTTAAATTTAAAATTCGAACATGATTCGAAAGACATGTGGCGCCATCTATCACCATAAGAAGGTTATTGTGATTTCCCTCGGGAACAGTACTTTTTTTCGGGATGAAAGGTACCCTATGTTTGTTCCTGTGCACCTGGCAATGTATATTCAAAATTTCAGGATGATCGGTTCAGTGGCTTAGGTGTAAGATGGTAACAAACAAACAAACAAACTTACTTTCGCATTTATAATATTAGTTAGGATAATAATATCAACCTATAATTGTCCTACTGTTAGACAAACAGAGAAGGCACGAACATTGACTTCCATGATTGCTTGACTCGGATTGGTGATTTTAGATTTATATTTATGTTAAATCCAGGTTTCCTCACGAAGTTTTGTTTATTCAATGAAGCGCACCAATAAAATGTCAAAAAATAAAAAAGGAAATAAAACAATAAAGGTTCAGACGTTCTTAATTTTCCTTCCATCAGTGTCAGGATGTCCAAGATAAACTTAGAAAGTTAAATATGAATTGAAAAAGTCACATTCTTACCCAGTGTCGTGTCTACAGCCTCATGCATGTTCACGATGTTTGATCACACAACAGACACAACGTAAGACGGGAATTGTCCTGGAATCTTTCCTAATGATGGTCACCCGACTAAACATCTTGTTAAAGGTCAAAGTGTAAGTTTTCCAGATCGGATCTGTCTTGCAAAGTTTATTCCTTCTCCCAAGACATATTAGGGTAGTTGCCTGAACTTTTATCTAGTTGTGAGCTTTCGAGTGTCATCGCTTTTAATTATTATTAGTTTGTGCTTACACATGGAGACTTGTTTTGGGTTTTATGACATGAATATGGAAGGATGAATGTTATGACTGGCTTTTGGTTGGTAATTGTTTTGTTTGTTGTTTTAATAACAGCTACATGGATCTTACCATCAGGTTAAGCTACGCTTACCGGGGTTGGTCCGTGGATGGGTGACCATCTTTACACACCGAGACTCCTCCGTGCCTCGGAAAGCAAGTTACTTTAGCAAGTGTTACGGGTCGTCAAAATCGCGAAAGTCTGACAAACAGTCTTACCAAGGGGTATCGTATTACCCAGTTACTAGGTTGTGGAGGTCATGTAAAATATTGGTATTCAGCAGCATCTGGTTAAACTGGAAGCCGACCCTAACATATGTATGTGGGAAAAGGCTAGGTAAAAGGATGATGTACTTTCTAAAGTTTATCATGGAGATCACTGACATCGGTGAAGGAAAACATCGTGAGGAAACCTGGACTTATACCAACCTATAACTGTCCTACTCCAACCACGTCAGAGGCCCTTGAGCCGGTTTAGAAACTCTGACACTAGGGTATGTGGGGTCCGGGGTTGCGGGACGTCTTACCAAGATACCGTGGCCCCGGAACGTAAAGGGCATCAGATGGAACAGGGTTGTTTTTTCAGTCAGTAAAAGTCTGACAGTCCCTTCCGCCCCACCCAGGGCGGAAGAAGTCATTTGATGATTTGTGTGTGGGGTCGTAGACCTTACTGCCTACACGATAAAGGAAGGAAAGATAAAAGTAGTTTTATTTATTTCAAATTGTTGTTTTTATAACCTTTAGGTATTAGAAATATAAATCCGGGTGAGTACCAATGTGAATTTTTCAATTCTTATATACTTTCTAAAGTTTATCTTGGACATCACTGGCATCGGTGAAGGAAAACATCGTGAGGAAACCTGGACTAACTATTCCACTCAAACCATGTCAGAGGCCCTTAAGGAGATTTGAAACTCTGACACTAGGGTGTGTAGGGTCGTAAGACCTTACTGCCCACACGATAAAGAAGAAGAAATATACGGTTCCCGTGGGATAATATTTGAACTTTGACGCGGACGAATTCGCGGGCGGAAGTTTATATGAATAGAAAAGACTTGCAAGTTTATTCTTGAAAATAAAATTGAATTCTATATTCTATCGTATCTTTTTATAGCCGACAGTAGTTGTATAAGCTCGGTTAGTTTAACTGCAGCAGTGAATGCTAACTTTAACGACTTCTAGACGATGGTAATTTCCGTTACTTGATTTTTATTGCGTGCGGTTTGTCCATGAGAATGGCATGAAAAGAGTAAGTATGGAGTTTCTTGCCCGTTCTTCTCCATACGAAACTACCTTGTGGAATGGGCAACTAGATTCAATATGATAATTTAGGTTTAGGTTTCCTCACGATGTTTTCCTTCACCGATGCCAGTGATCTCCAAGATAAACTTTAGAAAGTACATATGAATTGAAAGATTCACATTGGTACTTGCCCGGATTTGAACCCACAACCCAAAACTACATAACATCTATAAAGCCTCAAGGGTGTTCCCAATATTACCCACATTTCGCCAGTTACGTTTAAGTCCCATTTAAGAGTTTGAATTTGTACCCGGTTGATGGCAATAGGTCGCTATTGAAAAAATTCAAACGCTGAGGCTGCTACTGAGAAATTCCTGATGGAAAATCCTAATAACACTTTGCCTGACCAGGGAATCAAACCCAAGAGCTCATGGTCAGCAGTCAGGATTTGCGACCATTAGACCAACAAGGCAGTCCAAACAACTGGTTCAAATTACATACATAATAATAATCTCATAAAAAAATCGAAAAGGGCTCGACTGGTCACATATTTTTTTTGTTTTGTTCGCCTTCTCTAAGCTATGGTTCTCGTGAGCGAAGCCGCGGCCACAGCTAGTAATTAAATAAATTAGGCTAAGCACACGTCTTTTTTAAAAGCTTTTTTCAACCGACTTCAAAAAGGAGGAGGTTCTCAATTCGACGCGTATGTTTTTTTTTTGTGTGTTTGTTCTCCGATTACTCCGCCAATTATGAATCGATTTGGATGATTCTTTTTTTGTTTGAAAGAGTATAGTTCCGAATAGGTCCCATAGGAATATTGTCATGATCTGATGATGAAATTTGGAGATATGGAACGGAACTCCTTATAAAATCACAGCAGAACCGCCGTAATAAGACAAATTGCTTTGTTTATACGTGTAGTCGATGACTGACTGAAGTAAGTGGGGAGGGGGTACGTCAACCCCCCTCCTACCACTTTCCAAAATTTAATATATCGTGTGTGGTATTGTTTGAAAGGGCTTTATGTAAGGATTTCAAACATTAACACACAAGCACTAAAAAGTGAAAAATAAAAAGCTTTTTTACAAAAAAAATATGACCGCCTTCAAAAACTACAAAATAAAAAAAATAACTTTAGCTTGGAAGTCGGTGGCAATACCTACATAACAAGAAACAAAACCAAAGCCGCCGACTTTCAAGCTAAAGTTATTTTTTTTTATTTTGTAGTTTTTGAAGGCGGTCATATTTTTTTTTGTAAAAAAGCTTTTTCATCATTCTTCTTGACATTTCGACCATAAACATAATTTCAAACACGAACGAACATTTTCGAGTCATCGAATTTTTCCTATTTCATAAACATCTCAGTGAACATACAAAGTTAAGAAAGGTGTTCCTTATAATAAATAACTCTAAGCTAACAAGAAAAACAGTACAGAACAAACTGTTAGCATCGCCACCTGAGCTTACGAAGTAAATAATAAAGTTACGCCGTGTCGACGCGTTTGCTTCTAACCACAGCAAGGAAACCGCGCCCTTATGCTAACTATAGGAAACTTTGTAAACATGAATAAGTACATAAGTAGGAATTTATATTGCAATCTGTATGCAAAGGCGAGTTTGTGTGTTTGTGGTAGTGTTACCTGTGCCAATAATGGAATTAATTTTGAAAATGGCGGCCAAACGAAGGAGGTTCTCATTTTCTCTCACTCACACAGTATACTATGGAAGTGAGAGAGAATGATTGGCGCCGCCATTTGAGAGTGATTTGCTTATAATACGTTGAATGATACAAAGATTGAGATAACTTGGCAAATTGTTTGCCATAAAATATTTTTTTGTTAATCTGAAATAGTGCATAGAGAGTCTATCGACCACGTAAGGATTATCTATAGTGCACAATTAAGTGTGTGCGCAAACGCAGCTGCACTCCCATTTTCCTGTCAAAGAGCTGTCAGCACAGGGACGGGGCCCCCAACGGGGCCAACGCCTGCCGGGGTTGCGGGACGTCTTAACAGAATACCGTGGCCCCGGAACGTATAGGGTAACAGAAGGAACAGGAAACAGGAAAAAAAAACCCTCTTTTCTCACTAGATCCGAATGACCAGGGATATTAAGCGCATAACCAACGACTTTTACGTGTTAGAAATTCCAAGAGCAGGGCAAACGGGTTTAAAAAAAAGGTCGCTTTGCGGTTGCGTTTGCGACGAGGAGACAAACTACGCAGTCAAGGTAATAATTATTTTGGTAAAATATTATCTCAACAAAATATCAATTTGCAAAAGTTAGCAAACCTTTAACAAACCCAGTTTTTTAACTACGGAACATAACGAAAACCATTCATCTACAGACCCCTAAAATGATGGTAGGAATAAACGAAGTAACGCAACCGGTACAACAGCAGTATTATTTGAAGTCACGAACGAATGGCCTGTTCCGTTCTAAGATCTGTATCCAACACAATGCTTTTCAATTTTATACACTGAATGAAGGGAATGGGTTTCTTTCTGTTACGACTAGGGCAGGGGTTCTCAACCTTTGTCAGTGGGCTCGCATAGGTAGTACTTGCAATACTCAATCTACACTAATATTATAAAGAGGAAAAAAATTATTTTTGTTTGCATAACATAACATCACGCCTGTAATCCTTGAAGGGTTAGGCAGAGGTGTACATTAGTACACCCACATTTCGCCAGTTATGTTTTTAGTCCCATGTAATAGGGGGCGAGCCTATTGCCATCAACCGGGCACAAATCCAGACTCCGAGGCTTCTACTGAGAAATTCCTGATGAAAAACCCAATAGCACTTTGCCCGACCTGGGAATCGAACCCAAGACCTCATGCACGGCAGTCGCGCTTGCGACCACTAGACCAATGAGGCAGTCGTATTTTTGTTTGTTTGTTTGTAATAGATAAACTCAAAAACTACTGGACCGATTTAAAAAATTCTTTCACCATTAGAAAGCTACATTATCTGCGAGTAATATAGGCTATATTTTATTTTTGCGCGGACGAAGGCGCGTGCGAAAATTAGTACTTAATAACTTTATTGCTTTTCAATATACAACGTGGCGCTACCATGGTGACATTAATTTAACACACGTATAGGGTTACGCATTTTTGTTTTATATAAAAAAGAAAAAACCATAAAACGTTATTAATTAATGAGTTATTTCAAATTTTAGAAAATAGCATCTTGGAGCAACCTGTATTTAAAGAACTCTAGCCCAGCGGTCATTTGCCGGGGTCACGGACACTAGCATCGTATCAATGAAATTAAAACGAATAAGCAATACTAAAAAGATGAAACAAATGCAAAGAGTAGGCTAATTGAAGGAAAGAGAGATCCCTTTGTCGGCGAGTATCGTAGGCGACGCAGACGCAGGCGTCGGGTGTCGTCGTCCCTTCCCCCGCAACCCGCGGATCCTTTTTATTTTTTAGTGCTCGTCGGACCCATGCCCTTGACACACTTATTGATGTGATTACTCGTGCGCATAATAATCGTATTTATTTTCGTGAATGTTTCCGCGAAAAAGACGCTTGCTTATTTTATTTATTTATTTTTGTGTAATTAGGATAATTGTTAGATCATGGTACTGCGATAAAGACGCTTTGCTTTGTTTTCGTTAGTTTTCTTTCTTATTACGATAGGTACTTACATCTTTGGCAATAAAGACGTTTTTATTTGTGTTATTAGTGCTTGTGTAAACCTGTGATCGTGATGGCAAATACTCATCCTAACTACACGGCAGCTCCACCTACTGTAGAAGCTCTTTACCGCATCCGCGAAAACCAGCCAGTGGATCCTAGGTCTCAACGCCCATATCAACCGTCTACACATTAAGACCCAATCCAATAAAATGAAAATGTGCTACATTATTTTCAAAATCAGCCCAAAACTAGCCTTCGTCAGAATGAGGGAAATGGCTGTAAGGGACAATTTATTTTCAAAAGTGCGGGAGAACATGAAGCGCCCTTTAGCCCTTTGTAGGTATCCGCCAACAAGGTGGTCTCCTTGAAAATTTAAAACACTTAAAGACTATTAAATAAAAGTGAATTTGATTAGTGATGATGGTGATAATAACAAACAGTAATAAGAGAAGGTGATATGTGATTAACTACGCTCGGTTTCTTTGTTATTATTATGTCGTCAAATTACAATCGGACCGATCTCAAGTACCAGGCGCAAGCGTGGTTGCCAGCGCGCAAAGCGAGACGTTGCCGCTTCGAGTAAACGTAATTCAACCAGGTGATAGTATTCTAATTATTCATGAATGAATTTTTGTACAGAGTGATCCCAATTTTGGTTACTTTTTTATTATTTAGTTTGTTCGAAAAAAATTTTTTTTCAATTTACGTATTTCTATAACCTGTCCTATTGAATATGATTTATGGACACTAGCCCTATTCGTGTGTTAAATTAATGTCACCATGGTAGCGCCACGTTGTATATGCTTAGGTAGTATCTCATATAATTAAGATCATTATGGACCCTGTAGGGCACAGCAAAAGGGTAGGAGAGATTAAGCAGTGCTATAGCTAGTCGAAATAGGGTACAACAATATTCCACATCATCACGCCTGTAATCCCCTAAAACCTGGTTCATATTAGGTCGGACCGACAGTTTTATCGGACCGACAAACAACTAACAACTGTTTTGTGATGACACCAGGTCTTCACAAAACAATTTGTGAGTTGGCTGTAGTAAAACGACGGTAACGATAGTGTTGGTCACATTAGTTCGAATCGGTAGCTTCTAGTGTGAACAGGAACACCAGACAGTCGGTCAATGATAAAACTGTTGTCCGACCTTATGTGAACCAGCTCTAAGGGTTAGGCAGAGGTAATAAAATAAATAAATAAAAATCTTGGGACAACTCACACACGGCTATCTGATCCCAAGCTTAGCAGAGCTTGTGTTATGGTAACCAGACAACTGATATACATACTTAAATAACTTATAAATACATACATATTATAGATAAATCACACCCAGACACAGAACTAACAATCATGCTCATCACACAAAGTTTGTCCTGGGTGGGAATCGAACCCACGACCTCCGGCTTAGCAGTCAGGGCCGCTAACCACTAGACCAACTGGCCCGTCGAAAGGTGTACCCATAAGTTCAAGCCAAGAGTGCAGTTACTGCAGTCGTGCCTCGTTCGTGGTGCGAATACCGATTTGTCTTCTGCCCCTCGTCATGGAAGAAGACTTTTGGCAGCAGGACGTGGTGTTTTGATAAGGATAAAGTTTATGGTGTTACTTTCTACGGCTCCCACTTTGAGAACCCCTGGACTAGGGTATTAAGAAGGGGTCACAACGGGGGTAACGGGCAAGGGAGGACGGGGTATTGTTAATGGTCGATTTTTATAGTAAATGTTGGTTGCTGGGTTTATAGTTTCGCCGTGGGTATATCGTTTGATGGTAGACGGTAAAGGATTGATTACTTATATTTCTTACTAGCACTCTCACCGCGACTTTATTCGCGTGATTTTTCATACGGGTTCCCAATTTCTAGATAATAAAATATAGCCGACAGCACTTAGTGATAACGTAGCTTTCAATGTGCGGAAGGATTTTCAAAATCAGTTCAGTATCATGTGGGTCATGAGGTCTTGAGTTCAATTCTCAGGTCGGGCAAAGTATTATTGGGTTTTTCCATCAGGAATTTCTCAGTAGCAGCCTCGTCTGTATTTGTGCCCGGTTGATAGCAATACATAGGACTTAAACATAACTGGCGAAATGTGGGTGTACTAATGGGTACACCTCTCCCTAACCCTTCAGGGATCACATGTGTGAACTGTGAGGTTACGTGTCAAAAATATCCTATAGTCATCATTTTGTAAACATACAGTTTCTACTAGTTTTTTTTGAAAAAGGTCTGCGCAAATAATTTACTAATCACCATTTATAAATTATTACAGGTGTGATGTTATGTATGGCCCCACCGCAAATAGAGATATATAAGCAATCTATCCGAATCTACAGCATAACCGAAAGCTATTACACCTCTTTAATAATGAATAGTACGTAGTCTGTCACCCCGCAACCACAACGCCACGGGATCCGACACGGGAACGAGACGACGGCCACGGAAATCAAAGAATAATTAAGGAGACACGACAATCCTTTGGATTTATAATGCGGATTGTGGTAACGTTTAGTGTTAGTTGACTCGGGGGAATGTTTTGTGAGGTGGTAATTGGTAGTTGAATTATGTTAACTATCTAATGCAATATATTCTCTCATTCAGATCCCGTGGCATGAGGTTAGTAGAGGCAAGTACTTATATGTACAAGTGATTTTGTCAAAATGTTTTATAACTTTCTAATTTGGTTATCACTGTCAAAGTCAAAACATTTATTTTTAATTAGACCATTTACAGGCACATTTGAATTGTCAAGGAGTCGGTCAGTTAGTCCGAAAGTTGAAGCTAGTTGCTCGTTCCAAAACGGAGGTAGGCCTCTATGGAGAAGAACGAGCATGAAACTCGACGGCACTCTTTTAAATTAGGTTTTTACAAAATCTTGTCGATTCTACATGTGATCACAATGAAGATGAATATAAAACCGTAGTAAAAAATAATAAAAAATAAAGCCGTAGCAGTTAAGAAATGACCAATCCCTACTGACAGAACTCGTTCACGAGCATGACGCATGGATCAGCACCAGCTAACTGACATCCGTGAAGAATAAAGGTTTATAAGGTTTTAGGTATAACTAAGAATCTCGTTATAAAATAGATTGATTGTTATAAAGTGGTCCCAAAGGAAATAAACAAATATTTCAAACTAAAAACTTTGAATATCCTAATTGGAGTTTGAAACTGATTTTTTGCAATTATTTTAGTTGTTAATGTTATGTATGGTTTGTTAAAACGTGCTGAACACGCTATCTTTTGAAATCATAGTGACAAGTCATTTTTGACATTGCTTGTCGTTGAGATGAGATTGCGACCACTCGTAGATTTCGAACGTTTTTAATCACGGGAATTTTTAAAGGCCAATTCTCAGTGACAACTACACTCAAAACTTTAGACTGAGAACTGAGATCAGATTGTGATCGTTTGTAAAAGTTAGAATAGCCCGTCTGATCAGAGTCTAACAGTGCAACCATCATCATCTGCCTAGCCTTTTCCCAACTATGTTGGGGTCGGCTTCTAGTCTAACCGGAAGCAGCTGAATGCCAGTATTTTACATTTGAGCGACTGCCTATTTGACCTTTACAACGCAGTAGTTGGGTAATCCGATTCCCCTTGGTGAGAATTTCGGGCTTCCGACGATCCATAAGGACAACAATGCAATCCTAACCAGCATAAATTTTGTAAGAAAGGATAATATAACCGTAGGACTGACAGGTGTCTAAGACATTAGACAACTGTCAGTGTCAGTGACGACACAGCTGTCGTCACTGACACTGACAGGTGTGAACGCGTTCATAGACAATGTAAGAAAGAACAAGTATGACAGGAACGGAACGGTGACTTTACTGATATATGTACCTCAAGCTTTACATTATTATTTAAAGCTTGATTTATATTATTTATTGAATCCATTGAATCAAAGTTTTAATGTTAAGAACGTCAATCGTTCACTCGATTACGTTTCTTTTGTTGTCAAAACCAACGGAAATCATTTAACTTTAGTTAGGTATAAGGGTACTTCGAACTTGGTTAATTTAATTTGGGAGACTTGTTCTATTATTTATTTATTGGTTTTCGCGTAATTCGAAATTAGTTGGATAAAGAATAACTCTCAGCAGGTTTCTAAATGTTTAGCGCTGAATTGTTTTTATTTTATTTGAAGCTGCTGCTCGCGGCTCCGTCCATGTAAAAAGTACCTTTTTGTAAAGTAATATCATCGGAATAAAAAGTTTCTGCCTCGTTGGTCTAGTGGTCGCAAGTGCGACTGCTGTGCATGAGGTCTTGCGTTCGATTTCCAGGTCGGGCAAAGTGTTATTGGATTTTTCTATCAGGAATTTCTCAGTAGCAGCCTCGGAGTCTGGATTTGTGCCCGGTTGATGGCAATAGGCTCGCCCCCTACATGGAACTAAAAACATAACTGGCGAAATGTGGGTGTACTAATGGGTACACCTCTGCCTACCCCTTCGGGGATTACAGGCGTGATGTTATGTTATGATGTTATGTAAAAAGTGTCTTATCCTGTAAAAGTATCCAGGAAATGGTCTATCTATGTGCCAATTTTCATACAAATCTGTTCAATGGTTTACGTGTGATTGAGTAACAAACGTCCAAACATTTAAACATCTTGACAAACTTTAACATTTTTAAGACCTATTAGTAGGGTACATATTATTATGATTTGAAAAAACATGGGCAAAAACTGGTAAAGTTTAACGGTTCTTTTTTTTTAGGTGGTAAAAATCATCAAATGACTCCTTCCGCCCTGATGAGGCGGAAGGGTCTGTCAGACTTTTACTGACTAAAAATCCACCCTGTTCCTTCTGTTGCCCTTTGCGTTCCGGGGCCACAGTATCCTGTTAAGACTTCCCGCCACCCCGGAACGGTATGGTTGACGCAGAGACCGAGCAATTGGCTAGGAAGTGTCTACATACCGTTTGGATATTTCTTTTTAGTGGTTTAATTGTGTATGAATAAGTGTATGAATTTTAATTCTTGTATTCGTTTTGTAGTCTATGAATATTTAATTAAAAAAATATATATATGAAAATTAAAATGCCAAATCCAAAAAATATTTTTCTGTTTCTTTGTAATTGCTACTGAGAAATTTCTGAAAACTGGACAAACAATAACACTTTGCCCGACCTAAAAATCGAACACAAGACCATGCCCAGCAGTCAGGCTTTGCGACCACTTGACCAACGAGGCAGTCACACTTTGTTTGAATAAAGTGGACTGAATACAACATGTTTGAACAAAACAATGATTGGATTTTACGAGAATACATCTGGAGTATCCGATAAATGGCGTCGGCATATCCTATCAGTGTCGGCGTTACACACTAAAGCCAGTTAAAGGACGGATGAACACTGACCTTCTCCGGGCTTTCAGGAAATTTTGATATCCATTCTGTTATTGTAGATGCAAGATAGAGTGTGCTTTTAACGCTCCATTTATTCATAGAATGACTATCGAAAGCGTAAATGCTATCAAATATCAACACACAGTTCAAACCGCTGAACGGATTGCGCTGAAATTGGCTGAGGGGTTTTCCAAAAATCACCCCCTAAGCGGATGAAACGGGGGTTAAAGTTTGTTCAGAGAAACCACGCGAACGAAGTCGCGAGCTGGTCAGTTTTTTTTGTGGGTTATTTACTAATTAGAACTAGCGTGCGTATTGAGGTTTCTATGATTAATTTATAATGACCTAAAACACCATAGAAATAGAGTTGAAATTTGCGTAATTATGCACAAGATAATTACATACATAACATCACACCTCGCCACATTTCGCCAGTTATGTTTAAGTCCCATGTAATAGGGTGCGAGCCTAATGCCATCAACCGGGCACAAATCCAGACTCCGAGGCAGCTATTGAGAAATTTTTGATGGAAAAACCCAATAACACTTTGCCTGGCATGGGAATTAAACCCAGAACCTCATGCTTAGCAGTCGCGCTTTGCGACCATTAGCCCAACGAGCCATAATTATTTAAACAAATTAATAAATGAGAACTGTGCGAGTATAGAGTCTCTGTTTGCTCTGACCCTAATGGTTACATAGTACATTACAATATCATAATCACACATAAACAAAATTTAAACACACATAGCGCCTGCATTAAATTTAATCTGTGCCGGGGTGGCAAGCGAGGAAAATCAAGCCGTATACGTCTAAAATAATTGTTTGTTTTGTTGTAGCAAAACTCGGCAGTAACAATAACAATGAAATAATACTAGAAAGTTTTGTCCTCATTAAAATGTTTGAAACTTCGTACAAAACTACGGAGGCGTTATTATTTGGTGGCAGGCAACACTGGGAACTGGGTTGTGTGATGTAAATATTTGTGTACTTGACTTTAGAGTTTTGTACGACTGACTCTTAAACTAATATTGAAATATTTGTGCTACTTAATCCTATGTACAAGAGTTTTCGTACGTTCAAAAATGTCGTTAGCATTAACGCTAATTATTTTTAATGTTATAACTTTCCCGATTGAATTTCGGGCACGGTGATCGGTCTCAAGTCTTTTTTAAAGATGGGTAATCTTGAAATGGCTTTTTCCGCTCTGGTCGGAGCGGTAGGGAGTGTCAGACTCTTACCGACTAAAACCCACCCGTGTTCCTTCTAATGCCCATTGTGTTCTAGTGCCGTGTGGGTGTACTAAGGCGATTAACACAGGGCACCGTGCACCGCGGCGGAGGGCGGTGACGGCAAAGCGGATTGCACCGCTCGACAGCGCGGTCGGGCGGTGATCGTGTTTATGGCATCAACGGATTTCTTGGAGGCCAATGCGACATGAGATCCGCTCCCATCGGGCACACTTCTGCCTAACGCTTTGGAGATCACAGGCGTGATGTTATGTTGTAACCGTTTTTCCATTTTTACGACGGAAGAGTCAACAGTAGCTTTACGGACCAAAACTTTGTGAGTTAAATATTAAAAAGTACTCGCCCAACTTCTTGACTGTTTAATATTATTAAAACATTTTTTTCTTGTAAACGATTTTGATACTTTTGAAAGTGTATTATTAAGGAATTATGGGGGGGAAATCTGGGGAGGGATTTTTTGTGATTTTTGTTGTTTCGATTTTTTACCTGACTGCGGCGAGGCCCAAAAGGAAGGTAATGTTTTATTGAATAATTCATTAAGTTTATGAATATTTAAATACGCCTCTGTCCGGTGGCTTTCTGCAGAGGAGTAAATTTTATTATAATTAACCATAAATATTTCTAAATTACGCTTGAGAAGAAGCCGAATAGAATATAATTATATTTTTATAGTAACAAACGAATATTAACATAGAAATAATAAAAAGATAAATTCATTTTGAGAAACTAATTAATATTACTATTTTAACCTTGGAAAGAATAGAAAATAAAGTCGAAAGTCGCTCAAAGAGTAATGGAGAGGGCTATGCTCAATGTTTTTGGCAACAAAAGACCTACGGTAATCGACATAGCTCTCAAAATTGTAAATCTCAAGTGGCAATGGCAGGGCTCATAGCTCGTAGAGCAGACATCTGTTGAAGAAGGCGAAGTGTGGAAAGGCCGCCTACAGACCGGAGTTTACTGCTGGACATAGGCCGCCCCTAAAGATAGGAACAATGACCGGCCCTGCGCTGCTCGCAAAAGCGGTTTCGAAAATGAAAAAAACAAACATTCGAATATACAATGTGTAACGGAAAGGGTATATACATACCAAGAGCAAGGCTTCTTTGGATGATAACATACGATATGGCAAGGGATTTTTAATCCTATTTCTACATGTTCGGAAATTATGATCAACAGAGAACACTGCCTGCATAAAACTACTATGCGGTACTAGGCGCGTAGATTTACGGAAGAGATTTATCGTGATATTAGGCAAGTAACGTGGAAAGTTTTTGACCCACGTAGTGCGTTTATTATGATTTGAATTTAAGAAACAAATGAAACCGATTTGGTATCAATTTTTAGAGTATTTCATATTGAGCTGAAACCCTTGCCATATCGTTAGTTGTCATCCAAAGAAGCCTTACTCTTTGTGTGTATATACCCTTTCCGTTACACGTTGTAGAACCTCATCCTTTTTTTGAAGTCGTTTAAAAACTATTTCTAGTATCAACTCTAACTTTCCGATATAAACCCTTAATCAGATCTTACGGCACTATCGGGAAGAGAAAGCTTCTCTTATTTTTAACTGGGTGCGCGTCGTGAAATAAGGTCGGTATAATATCATATTTTATGCACACGTGTGCTGTAAGTAATAATAAATGATTCGCTGTGACTTTTAGTGGTTCTGAAAATAAAAATATGAAAACAGTTTGGTTTTATTTTCGGTTATACTACTTTTTTTACTTAAATTTTTTCGGCTGTTTTTTTACCTTTATAGATACATAACATCACGCTTGTAATCTCCAAAGGGTTAGGCAGAGGTGTACACATTAGTACACCCACATTTCGTCAGTTATATTTAAGTTATCCGTACTAATATTATAAAAGCGAAAGTGTGTCTGTCTGTTACCTCTTCACACTTAAACCGCTGAACCGATTTAGGTAAAATTTTGTATAGGTATAGTTTAAGACCCGGGGAAGGACATAGAATAGTTTTATCCCGAAAATCACCCTCTAAGGCGGTGAAAAGAGGGGTGGAAGTTTGTATGCAAGTACGATATAAACAAGTTCCACGCAAAAGCAAATACGGATATAAATCTACCTTTATTAATAAATCCAATTTATTTCCATCATTCTGCGGCTTACGTTGAAAACCAGCGCCTGGTTTAAGTGCCTCCATGCACTAGCCACGGCATTATGCTGAGCGTAAGCACTAATCATTTTCAGCACACGTCATTCGTCGCGTGAATAAACATTTTTTCTTTCTTCTTTCTAAACAATTGATGCGATCCTCCATATAAACGTCAAATAATAAATAACAAAGGAACGCAAATGATTTTGAATCTTCTGTTTTGTGTGTTTTGACAACAAATCAAATATCAGACGGCATACGGCATCAGACTGACGGTACCTTTAGTATCGCTTTGTGAACGAGATACCGTTTTAGAGTTCTGTAACTACCCAAAGGCCTTTTTACAAACACACAATCACAAAATGGTCGCCGTGACACGTGAAAGCTCTCATACATTAACACTTTCCACAGTATTCGTATGCACGTGAAAAAATGGTCTTATAGTTTTGTCGTTTAGTACCTACTTGGAGAAGTAAAAATTTCGTACAAATGTCATTGAAAGCTCTCTTCTTTGTCTGGATTATTGTGATGGGCAACTACGGAACACTTTATTGCGCGTGGCCTGGCACGCACTTGGCCAGTTTAAAATAAAGAATTATTGGTTTTTTTTTTTACTACTATTTTATATTCATCTTTATTGTGATCACATGTAGAATCGACAAGAATAACTTAAAAATAGGATTTTGTAAAAACCTAATTTAAAAGAGTGCCGTCGAGTTTCTTGCTCGATGTTCTCCATAGAGGCCTACCTCCGTTTTAGGACGAGCAACTAGCTTCAACTTTCGGACTAACTGACCGACTCCTTGACAATTGAAAAGTGCTTGTAAATGGTCTAATTGAAATAAATGTTTTTGACTTTGACTTTAGGAGAAACCTCGAAAAATATTCTATATTATTCTATTATTTTAAATTACGGAACCCTTACTACAAGAGTACACACGCACTTGGTCAGTTTTTAGATAAAAGGGTCATATTTTACAGGCGTAGCCAATTTTATTTTTATTCATATGTATGAAAGCCATTTGTTTTAGCTTTTGGAATATTTGAATGGCGTCCATTTTGTTTGAATATATTTTTATTTTTAATTTTCACGTTATAGGACGTTGTAGTCTATTGCTGTAACAATAGTAATCTAAATATATATTTTTTGTATAATGTTTTAAAGAATAACAATACTAACAATACAAGAATATTGTCCTACTGCAAATAAAAGGCGTCTTTTCACACAGAGAAGGCACGGGCATTGATCACTATGTTTGCTCAAGGAAGACTGGCGATTTCAGATTTATATTAATCTCTAGCTTCTGCCCGCGACTTCGTCCGCGTCAAAGTTGATCCCTATCACCTAGTAGTATGAAATAATGATACTTTACGATCTATTGTCACACCTACTAAATATACATAAAAATCGGTCGAGCCGTTTCGGAGGAGTACGACCACAAACACTGTGACATAAGATTTAAAAATGTATAATATATAGATTGGTTTAGATTTTCTAACGATGTTTTCTTTTACCGATGTCCAAGATAAACTTAGAAAGTACATATGAATATTGAAAATAATAATATTCCCGATGAAGCCGCACAAAAGGTCTTTACCACTGGGCCATCAAAAAACTATAAATTGAAAATCTAAACAAACACAATCAGGTCAAAACAAATTACTAAAAATCCTTTTCAAGCTTGTACGGAACGTGACCTATGATTTCCAAGCAATATTGTTCGCAAATCCTTCTAAGATCTTAAATTATGCATCACATTCCAAAATGTAGTCTTAACATAGTAGAAATAGAGTTGAAATTGACTTACCATCGAGAAAGCTGGGCCGTGGTGTCTGTAGAACATCCGTAATTGAAGGAACATGATAGGATGTGGGAGCCTGTGTGGGGAATCCTAATTCATTAGAAATACTCTTTGTACCTTTGCGTACTGCTTTTCCTTTAATCTCAACACTATTCTGTATCGTGTCATTAGTTTCACTAACAGCATCTATTTTAGATATGTTCTTATATATTTTAACTGTTTTCGAGAAATCATTGAATATTTTTGTTCTGGTTACATCGTCGACTCTGAGTTTCTCCATTGAATTGTTATCTAGACCAGCTTTGTCACTATCATCTTCTAATTCAAGCTCAATTTGATATTCTTCTTCAGCGTCAACTGTGTTATTAAGCGTGTCAGTCGTTTCTCCTCTGTAGTTATATTTTCTCCTAAATCTGTCTATAAGTGTTTGGTAGTTTTTGCTACTTACTGTATTAATAAGCTCGTTTTCATCATTTTTGTTTGGTGTTTTTGTATATTCTTCTACTTTAGTATAGTTAAGAGTAATTTCGTTTGATATATTTTTGTTTTTGTTTGCTAGGTTTGTGGGAAACATTTGTGTGTTGTCTATGGGTAATGGTAAGCAGGAGAGGAAGAGGATAGTTGTGAGTATGTTCAAGGTTGGATCGTAGAGGGGTGAGTAGAGGTGTAGGGGCGAGGCGGGACGTAGTTGACGCGTCATGCCAGGCCGGCGTTAACGCCGACTATCCTGTAAAAGAATAACAGAATTAATAATCCATATTAATATTGTAAATTTTTTGTTTGTATGTGACTGCCTCGTTGGTCTAGTGGTTGCAAAGCGCGACTACTGAGTCTGAGGTGTTAGGTTCAATTCCCAGGTCGGGCAAAGTGTTATTGGGTTTTCTATCAGGGATTTCTCAGTAGTAGCCTCGGTGTCTGGATTTTTGTCCGGTTGATGATAATAAGCTCGCCTCGTTGTACATGGGACATAAACATAACTGGCGAAATGTGCGTGTACTAATATGTACACCTCTGCTTAACCTTTCGGGGATTACTGGCGTGATGTTATGTTTGTTACGTTTTCTCGGCTAACCTACTGAACCAATTTCAATGAAATTTGGTACAGATTAAGCTTGAACTTTAAAGGACAATAGCTACTTTATAATCCACGACTTCGTCTGCGTCTGCGATAATCGACATTTATGCGGACGAAGTCGCTGGCAAAAGCTAGTGTATCCTTTAATTAAGATACTTTGTTAGTTTGTCGTGCTGTTTAGTGTGTCTACTAAGTCGACGTCGTGGACTAATAAGACGTGGAAAATGAAAGCAAACCTATAATAATAATAATAAATATATTAGGACAACTCACACACGGCTATCTGATCCCAAGCTAAGCAGAGCTTGTGTTATGGTAACCAGACAACTGATATACATACTTATATTATTTATAAATACATACATATTATAGATAAATCACAACCAGACACAGGACTAACAATCATGCTCATCACACAAAGTTTGTCCAGGGTGGGAATCGAACCCGCGACCTCCGGCTTAGCAGTCAGGGCCGCTAACTACTAGACCAACAGGCCCGTCTATGAAAACTTTGCGGCAAATAACACAAAAAAAAAAAAAATTATTAAAGCGTTTCTATTAACAGACTTCGAAAGTCCAACTGCCACTTAAAAACTTTCGTGTAATCATTTAAAAAATGGAGTTCAAAACTTCTGACACTACTTTTTACGATCTAATTTAAAATTAGGAGAAACAAAATTAGATTAATTATAGTTCTTTCATTCTTTATTTAGGTTAATTGTTTTGATCTGGTTTATCGTTTAGACTTTACGAAGTTTAAAAGCTTTTGAAAGTAATTTTCCTTTCAGGACATTTGTAGGCTAAAGAAAATATATTAAATGCTTCAGATTAGAGTGCTTTGGAAGTTATTAATGAATGGGGAAATAGAGAGTGGTTTTAAAGCATGTGTTATTTTGTATTAGTTGTGCCTACGGCTTTGCTCATGTAGACCTATACTTATGAGTCAACACACCTAACTTGCAAAAAGTTGTATAGTAATTGAATTATACAACTAACAGTCATATAAAGGTTTTATAATAGTTTTGTAGCGGTTTAACAGTTTTATAGTAGTGAGTAGTATTTTGCTAGTTAGGAAAATGCTAGAATTATTTTATTAAAAATAATTCAGTACCTACTATTTCAAAAAATCAATACAGATTTGCAATTATTTCAAGGCAAAATTTACCAAATAAAATCAGATAAATTTGTAATTTGATTTTATATTTTATATTTTTATTAATTATTTTTATTAATAAAAATAAAAATCAAGGGCAAGTAATCTTCCTCTTCCAAGTTTAGCAGCGCCAAAAAAACGTCATATGTAAGACCTAGAGGCTTGCCCCCTATTTCATGGGACTTAAACATAACTGGCGAAATGCAGGTGTACTAATAATTTGACTTCTGCCTAACCCTTCGGAGATGACAGGTGTGATGTTATGTGATGATAAGTAAGAGCTCTAAGTTATAAGTATGTAAAGCCAGAACAACCTTTCAGCATCATTAAGTATATTTTACAACCGTTATAAAACCATCTAAAAGATACACTATGTATTTAAAGTTCATTTTTATTAAAATACTAGCTTCTGCCCGCGACTTCGTCCGCGTCAAAGTTGATAACGCCATACAAACTTTGGACCCCCGTTCCATACCTACTCTTTGGGAAATGGGTACTTTATTTTGCGAAATTTTCGATATTGCGTGATGAGTGAGTGAACTTTCGGTTTTTTATATTTATTTAAGGTAAATTTAGATTACCTCTTTCCAAAATATTATGGAGTGGTATCAAAATTGACTTATTTTTCGATCCCAAACCATTGAAACGCAAGTTCAATAGCTACTGTTTTAATATTGTACCTCACATTGTAGCTTCGATTATTTGGATATTAGATTCGATAGAGCAACTGAAATCAGAATCTGACTTTCGTGTTTTTGAAAGAAAGTATAAGCAAAACCCTGTAAACATAGGCTTATTTAAAGTCTAAGCAAAGTTTTACCGTTTTAAATCACGATTCATCGATGATTTTAGATATTATCTTTTTTAGGGTTCCATACCTCAGTCGGCAAATACGGAACCCTTATAGGATCACTTTGTTGTCCGTCTGTCTGTCTGTAAAGACCCCCCTGTCTAAGGAACGCGTGGAGGTATCAAGCTAAAATTAAAATCAAATACTCAGGTCTCGGGCACGCCGCAATCGCAGCGGTAAGACCCCTCTTTGAGGATTGGCTGGAGTGGCTGCACCATTCGCCTGACGCAGGTCCTCACTGGACGCGGTTGTTTCGGGAAGTTCCTGTGTTGGAATCAGCGGAAGAAAACGCCCGGGTGTCACCACTGTGTGGACCGCCCGGAAGACACGGTAGAGCATACGGTGTAAGTCTGCCCCGCCTAGGAAGAGCCCCGCCGTGTCCTCTCGCGTTCAGGCCATGCTCCGGAGCGAAAGGGAATGGGACGCAGTAGCCGTCGGACGTTGCGATACGTCATCCGGCTACGGTAGGCGAAGGCTTGCGGACGGCCACTGATGGGTAGCTCGTTGTCCAATCAAGTACCAGGCCCTGGTCAACGGCGCGTTTTGTTCCACGCGCGTTTCAAAGAGCTGTCAGCACAAAAGAGCTGTCAGCACAGGGACGGGGCTCCGACAGGGCCAAACGCCTACCGGAGTCGCGGGAAGTCTTAACAGGATACCGTGGCCCCCGATCGCAAAGAGCAACATTTCTGTTGCTCTTTGCGTTCCTTCGAACAGAGTGGTTTTTTAGTCAGTAAAAGTCTCTTCACAAAAAAAAACAGTCCCTTCCGCCCCACCCAGGGCAAAAGGACTCATATCATGATGTTTACTACCCAAAAAAGAAAATACTTTGGTCTGCAATCCCTCAGAGCAGTGAAAAAATTAAACTTCTAAGTCAACGCAAACTAATCTTTAGTTTGCGTTAAGGTCGTTTATGGCGCATATTTTGACCCTCGCTAGGAAATCAAAACCAAATATAAAGGGAACTTCCCGTTGACCTAGAATCACGAAAGCAAGAAGCAATGCCATGTAGACATAATAATTACTTTTTATACGATTATTAACCTTTTTATATAACGTTTTTTTCTGTTGTGTTAAATATTGTATGGTGTAACGGAACCCTTCGTGTGCGAGTCCGACTTGCACTTGGCCGATTTTTTGCAATATTTTTCTGGCCCAGTTGTGCCCAGGTGTTCTGCGGGCGCTGTAGTAAGTGGGCCATCATATAAAAGGAACACCACACTTGTCCTGAGTATCTGCGGGATCTATAACTCCTCAATTGGTGACTCATGTAAGTCGTTTGCAGAGACTTACATGAGTGCGCAGTCCATTAAGCGCTTTCCATATAGGCCACTAATGATCACAACAGAGTGCCATGTGTTCCTGGGGTTGAACTCTTTTTGGTGGAAGTTGTGTGATGGTGGGTGTCGACCTGGTCCGGTATGGCCGGTGTGCATCGAAGAAAACTCTTCCGACTCTTCAATCTACCCAGAGCTACTGCATATTGATAGAGGGGATGTAAGGAAGCGGATTCTTGATTTTGTTTCATCTGTGCATGCTTCATAGATACCTTCGAATGACAGGTGGTTCAATGCCCATGGGAAGAGCTTATCGAGCAGTCAGTTTCAGGCAGCCCCGATATAATTTTACACGTCTCGTTAAGGATGATACCTATTGCTTTTTGGTCAATGACACACTGAACACGCAAATTCACCATCAGAAGGAGCATAAAGACGTAACAGTTATGCGAAAAACATCGGGTGCTGCTCCCTAGTTGGTAGAAATAAGGTGTCGTAGCAGATGATTTTTTGATTGGTGTTGTGGCAATGTAGGTATATAAAAAGTTAGTGCTCTGTCCAATATAACACCAGGGTACTTAGGGTTCTTCTAATACTCTACGTAACTTCGTCGCCACGAAATACTAAGTGTCCTGTTAGCGAATCTATTGCTAAGATGGAAAGAATCATGTCTTGCAGCACAGCCGCGGTAATAAGTAACCTAAAAAATGTAATGCCATTTAGAAATTGATTTTAATGCATGTGGAATATATTCCATTTACGGTGCCTATTAAAAAAAAACTCTGCCTGCGATCACAGTCGCTACATCTAATCAAGTACTCAGAAAGCTTGAAGTCTGTGAGACATTCTCCGACAGGAGAATTACTGCAACAGATTTTTTAATTGATTATGGTGCACTTCCGGTTGTTGCCAAATTCTTTCTTTTTAGCCATTGAAATAGAAGTAATATTTTTAGTACCTAATCACTCATCTTACACTAAGATCTTTTTATAAAATAATTCGGAAGCGCAACGAAAGGAATACTAATTACCTACTACTGCGTAAAAAAATTACACTCGCCACTCCTCGCTAATATACGTCCGCTGGTATTCCAGTAGTATACTTGGCAGTATTGTTGTGCCATGATTGACTTAGCTAAGCCCCGGTAATAAAATATTGTATACTTAAAATGTTTGCAGATAGACCGCCCGTCACTTTTGTGTGTTGAGTAGCTCCTTGTAGTTATAGCGTAATAATTTTGATTTCAAAGGATAAATTATAACTTATACCTAACTGCAGTGTTGTATGTACCGTTGGTGTCGTTTTATAGCAATCCAGCAGTAAAATGTTTAAGAATAATAGCCATAATGCGATAATCCTTACCTATACACATTTATATAGTTGTATAGTTTAATCCCATGTAAAAGGGGGCGAGCCTATTGCCATCAACTGGGCACAAATCCAGACTCCGAGGTTGCTATTGTGAAATTCCTAATGGAAGAATCCAATAACACTATGCCCGACCTGGAAATCGAACCCAAGACCTCATGCTTTGCAGTCGTGCAAACAGGCAAAAGTTCTTTAGCTGCTGATTTATGTGTTGTGTAACTATCCATAGATATTATTTTCTGAATTAAAATTTAAAAAATACGTTAACAAATCAAAGTTGTGGTAGAAACATGCACTCTTACTTTTATTTTATTTTTTTGTTAGGAAATCTCAAGATACAATTAAAAAACATTAAAAAAAATTAGAAAAAATACAAAAAGTAGTGGTAGAAACATGCACTCCTACTTATATATTTTTTTTTTTTGTTGGGAAATCTCATTATTCAATCAAAAAACATTTTAAAAAATTTAGAAAAAATACAAAAAGAAATGCTGACATTGGGGACCGAACTTCCGCTTACCGTTTCGCAAGACAGTCGTCGAACCATTAGGTAATTTACTCTGATGACAAATGACTTGAAATAGCCGTTCTAGTTTTCCATAATTGACTGCTTAGCTCCTTGAAGGTATGGCGTGATAATAACTATTTTAGAACTTCAGTCTGCAGCTATTTATAATATTTTTACATTTTGTTTCGTCTTTTTTACAATCCTTTGGTGAACTGTTGTAGTCTGCTAGTCCCCCAAAGCAAATAGCGTGATAATTTATAGCCTATGTTCTAATTTGGCCACTGTGGAATATTCATTCAAAATTTGAACAAAATCTATCCGACAGTTTTTGCGTGATGCTCCAACAAACAAACAGACAAACAGACAAAAATTAAAAAAAAAATATTTTCGGCATAAGTATCATTCAAAGACCCCTAAGCACTTTTTCTTTTTCAAAAATATTAAATGTACAGTTTTGACGTCTCTACGATTTTATTATATGTATAGATAAAAGCACAGAAATTTTAACATCACATAAAATTCCCGTTTATACAAAAAGAAGCCTTATACAATCTCCAGGATTACTGCGCACCCCCTTTACATTTTCAGTATCTTTTACTACCTACACAATCCAACCATTCTTCCCTTTTAAAAACCCATCTTCTCCAATCTGGAATCAAGTTCGGTCCATTGTCATCTCAATCACAATTAACCGTGTTCTATTCGTTGCTGACAAAAGTAACAATCATTTGCAAAGCTTTCAGATTGTCAACTGTATAAAATTATACCTTTTAAACGAATACTGAAGGTTCAAATTTGATTAATAGAGGCAGAATAGAAATTTTCATTGAAAGTTATGAAGCGAGGGGGCGCTTGATTTAAGCTTTTGTGTTAAGAGAAAAGTGAATTCTTGTCTGTTTTTTTTTTCGAGAGATTTTGTTGATGTTGAAATAACAATATCTAAGATAAATTGACTTTTACATAATTTTCTATTAGGATTTTTTACTCTCTCGTCTGCTAAAAGATTCCGTACTTTATATAGATTACAATTTGTTGTTCGAAAAGATTTAAAAGTCTATTGAAATGAATCAGCTTTAATTGATTTTGCTGACTGGTCCTGTTGGTCTAGTTGTTTGTGACCCTGATAAATAGGGGGCGAGCCCATTGCAACCGGGCACAAATCCAGACTTCGAGGCTGCTACTGAGAAATGAGAAATGCTTGACGAAAAAACTGAATAACACTTTGCTCGATCTGGGGATCAAACCCAAGACCTCATGCTCAGCAGTTGCGCTTTGCGACGACTAGACCAATGAGGCAGTCAATCCTAGTTCATTTATTAAATAAACATGCTTGCTCATCGATAGCAATCAGTTAATTTCCTGAGGCAGATGGCGTTGCTAAAGTTTTCGTATTTGGACGTTGGGTAGCATATTCTGTTTGGCACGAGGGTCATTAGTTAGTTGGTAATAGTGTTAGATTGGTATGGAGAACTTTTAGCTTGTCAAACGTCCACTAATGAGGTAAAAATAACTATACAACGTGTAACGGAAAGGGTATATACATACCAAGAGCAAGGCTTCTTTGGATGATAACAAACGAATGGCAAGGGTTTTTTAATCCTATCTCTACATGTTCGGAAATTATGAGCAACAAAGAAGGCCACTATGCGGTACTAGGCGTGCAGAGTTACGGAAGAGATTTATCGTGATATTAGGCAAGTAACGTAGAAAGTGTTTGACTCACATAGTGCGCTTTGACACGTTTGTTATGATTTGAATTTAAGAAACATATGAAACCGAAAATTTGGTATAAAATTCTTGGAGTATTTTATATTGAGCTGAAACCTTTGCCATATCGTTAGTTATCATCCTAAGAAGCCTTACTCTTTGTATGTATATACCCTTTCCGTTACACGTTGTATATTGCCGCACGCGCGACTGCGCGACTGCGCGTTGTATTTGACTGCTTCGTTGGTCTAGTTGTCGCAAGCGCGACTGCTGTGCATGAGGTCTTGGGTTCGATTCCCAGGTCGGGCAAAGTGTTATTTTGTTTTACCATCAGGAATTTCTCAGTAGCGGTTACGGAGTTTGGGTTTGTGCCCGGTTGATGGCAATAGGCTCGCCCTCTATTACATGGAACTTAAACATAACAGGCGAAATGTGGACGTAATGGGTACCCCTCTGCCTAACCCTCCAGGGATTACAGGCGTGATGTTATGTGTGTTATTTTCGAGAAAAACATCTGCTTAAATAATCCACTAGTCACCATTTATAATGCCTTCTATTGTATCCGGCAAAAACAGTTTCTTTTTAAAAACTTTCTTTCACCTTACTTACTGTAAAAGACTTCTTAGAAGGGTCACCTTTTCTAGACTATTATTTGACCTTGGCTATGTCAGAATGGGCTAACTAACAATATTTTTACAATTAAACTAATTACGTAAAACAAATTCAATATAACGACTGTGTCACACTAGCTTACGCTCGCGGCTTCGTTCGCGTCTAAGTTATCCTATGAGGATTGTAAATTTGTTGTTTGTTTGTGTTACTCCAGACTATAATCTATCGTGTTGCCAAATTTCATCCAGATCTTTTCAGCCGTTCTAGTGTTATTCAGGTTACTCAATCACACCAGAACGCCTGAAAGTATGTCTGGATGTATTGATGTTTGTTAAAACAGCTTCTTACTTAAATTAAATGCGTATTTGGATGCCTATTTGTTAAACATATATTACATCCATCCAAACATGCGCATTTAATTTTTAGTACAGAATCATCAAACAAAACAATCAGCAATCCTATCATTCACTCAAAGCACTGGAATGAAATTTTAACAACATAACAGCAACAGACGCACAATACACGAACTGAATGGAAGAATGACTGAAGGATTAATTAATTTTGTCAATCATTCCTTTGTTATTCAATTCGTTCATTAACAGATCCAATCAATGTGCTTGGCGGTGTGTTATCATGGAGATGAAGGATAGGCGATGTGTTCAAAGCTTTTGATTGTTATTTGTTTGGTAATAGGAATCAGAGTGTAAAAAGACAGATTAATAATACCAGCCTATTAATGTCCCACTGCAGGGCAAAGGCCTCTTCTCATACAGAGAAGGCACGAGCATTGATCACCACGCATGCTCAAGGCGGATTGGCGATTTCAGACTTATATTAATTATAAGTCCAGGTTTCCTCACGATGTTTTCCTTCACCGATGCCAGTGATATCCAAGATAAACTTTAGAAAGTAGGTACATATGAATTGAAAAAGTCACATTGGTACTTGCTCGGATTGGAACCCACAACCTCGTGCATGAGAGGCGGGCGCACGACATTGAAACATCAACAACATTCATCTTTGGAGCTACCAGTCTAAAATTGCTTTTGTGTGTGTGTGTAACTAGATTTTATGAGCGAATAAATGAATCTTTCAGTGTGATAATATTTGTATGAATAGTATAGAAACTGCTCATTATTCTTTGGCACAACTGGACCCATAAGGATAGAATATCTCACTTAGTTATCAACTGTGTACCTTCCCCCAGGTAAGGTATCATGAAATGTTAAGTAAATATTACCTTTGAAAGTGTTACTCTTCAACGTTCATGTCGTGAACATGAAGCTGTCAATTCATGATAAATAAACTACGAGGGCGCCAAGTTAATATACGTATGAAAAAAATACGTTATTCTGTCTGTCTGTACTAGGGTTGCCTCGTCCATTTTTTGTACCTAGACAGGTACGATAATGGCTGTTCTAAATGGACGTACCATTTGAATAGACATCCATGCTAATATTATAATGCTGAAGAGTTTGTTTGAACGCGACAACAGGACTTGGTGGTCTGATTTAAAAGAAAATTCCTCTGCTTAGATAATATAAACCGTTTCCAGTTAAATAGCCTCGTTGCCTCGTTGATTTGACTGCCTCGTTGGTCTAGTGGTCGCAAGCGCGACTGCTGTGCATGAGGTTTTGGGTTCGATTCCCAGGTCGGGCAAAGTGATATTGGGTTTTTCCATCAGGAATTTCTCAGTAGCCGCCTCGGAGTCTGGATTTGTGCCCGGTTGATGGCAATAGGTTCGCCCCCTATTACATGGGACTAAAAACATAACTGGCGAAATGTGGGTGTACTAATGGGTACACCTCTGCCTAACCCTTCGGGGATTACAGGCGTGATGCAGTTAAATAGCACGCTACAACCCACGGAAATATAACTATATAACCTGTCCTACCCTTTCTTCCTGGACTGTTCCGTGAATGAGGTTATACGGGACCGTTGCTGATTAAAAGAAGATGTAGTGACAAAGATAGAAAAGGGTATGCTTAGATGGTTCGGTCATGTTGAGAGGATGAGTGAAAGACGATTGACAAAAGGTATTTATATGGCAGAGGTGAGCGGCAACGCCAGGAGGGGTCGCCCTAGGAAGACCTACACTGACCTTATTGGAGAGGTCCTTCAGAAAGGTCAGGTGCGGAGTTCGTAACCGGCGTGCTTGTATGACGAGATGTATGAATGTAGATGAGGCGAAAGGAGTATGTAAGGATCCTAGCAGGTGGCGTTCTGTAGTTTCTGCCTAACCCCATGGGAAAAAAGCGTGAGTTTATGTATGTTATGTATGTATGTATACTCCGTCAACAATGGGAGAAAGGGGTAGGGCAGGGTATACAGATATAATTATCTATACTATCTAATATAAAAAAATCTCGTGTCGCAGTGTTTGTTAGCAAACTCCTCCGAAACGACTGGACCGATTTTAATGAAATTTTTGTTTGCATATCGGTTTGTAAGAAAACTTTAACTATATTTGATGACTATGCTTAAAAAAACAGCGTTTTTTTTTAGTCATTACATAAACATAACATAACATCACGCCTGTAATCCCCGAGGAGTTAGGCAGAGGTGTACCCATTAGTACACCCACATTTCGCCAGTAATGTAAAATCATTACAATTGCTAAAAAATTGGATATATTTTGATTTGTATTTCCTACTTGATAACCCTACACGCGACCTTCAGCAAAACTTTTTTTAAGCCCACGTACACACAGTCGAGAGGCAGTCGTCCAATAAAATATTTACATGTCAGATTTAATTGTCTCGTTTCGCACCTCGTTAATTATTCGAGCGAGGAGAGGAATCGGAGGAATTACCATCATGTGTGCATACCCTTACGATTGGGTGTTAAGTCCCCCTCGTTGGTAAATTATTCGATTTAGAACGAAATTCGATTTAATGTGGTTACTTTCGAATTTCGTTTCGATGTATTTTTGATTATTTCATGATCTTCTTTGAAGAGGCGGGGTTTTAAGTGCTAAAATTGATTCTACATTAGAAATGTTGCCTGCTGTTGACTACCTCGTTGGTCTAGTGGTCGCAAAGCGCGACTGCTGAGCATGAGGTCTTGGGTAAGATTTCCAGGTCGGGCAAAGTGTCTCAGTATTTGCTAAGGTAAGCTTAGCTGACATAGTTGTGGAGCAAAAGCCATTACTATAACATTTTTAAAATAACATAACATCACGCCTGTAATGCCCGAAGTGTTAGGCAGAGGTGTACCCATTAGTACTCCCACATTTCGCCAGTTATATTAATATCCTATATAATAGGGGGTGAGCCTATTGCCATCGACCGGGCACAAATCCAGACACCGAGGCTGCTACTGTGAAATTCTAGATGGAAAACCCAATAACATTTTTCCGACCTGGGAATCGCACCCAAGACCTCATGCTCAGCAGTCGCGCATTGCGACCACTAAACCAACGAGGCAGAATATCCATCATCATCATCTGCCTAGCCTTTTCCCAATCATGTTAGGGTCGGCTTCCAGTCTAACCGGATGCAGCTGAATACTAGTATTTTACATGGAACGACTGCCTATCTGACCTCCACAACCCAGTAACTGGGTAATAGGATATCCCTTGGTAAGACTGGTTGACAGACTTTTAGGCTTCTGACGACTCGTAACGAAGTAGAATATTTATTGAATGATTTTATTATTATTATAATTTATCTACACGTGTACAGAATGAACTCTTTGGACGCTATATGTTACCCAGTTGGCGCCCATGCCTTGCTAATTGCGTTACAGGGGTCTCCATTATTTAATTACCGATTATATATTAGGACTAATAGAATGAGGCGAGGTCACGCACGCCAGTGTGTGATACGGAGTACTGTGACGACTTTCTAAGTTTACCTTGGACATCACAGACATCGGTGAAGGAAAACATTGTAAGGAAACTTGAACTTATCTATCCTAACTAATATTATAAATGCGAAAGTAAGTTTGTTTGTTTGTTTGTTACCATTTTACGCCTAAGCCACTGAACCGATCATCCTGAAATTTTGCATATACATTGCCAGGTGTACAGGAACGAACATAGGGTACCTTTCATACCGAAAAAAAGTACTATTCCCGAGAGAAATCACAATAACGTGCTTATGATGATAGATGGCGCCACACGTATCTTTCGAATTATGATCGAACTTTAAACTTAATTGGCGAGCGAAGCCGCGGGCGAAAGCTAGTAACTATTATAATATAATAAAACAACTAATATAATAAAATTGAAGAGGTTTGTGTGTCGTAATCTTTTTGTATATGATAGCCGAATTCATGAGAAACAGTATCCTACTATTATTATAAATGTAAAAGCTTGAGAAGATGTTTAGATGTCTGTTACTCAATCACCAGTCGCCAATTACTCAGTAAGCAAAGAAGTCACTTAATGAGGATTAAAAAACCACGCGGACAATGTCACGGGTAAGTCGAAGCTAGCAATTAATATAAGTCTGGAATCACCAATCTGCCTGGTGCTCCGCTCATACATTCTCTGCACGATGAGGATTTGCCTTGCATTGGGACAATAATAGGCTGGTATTACGATACATTGACAACATGGTTGGCGAAGCGGCTGAGCGATTAGCTTTGGGTATCTCGGATACGATTGCCGTATTAAAAAATATATTTGTATGGCATACGGATAGTTATGTTCATATTCTGGGACTGTTTGTTTGTGAGTATATATTTTTATAAACACATTCACGATACAGGAAAGGTGAGCCAAGGGGTTTCGTGTTACCCAGTTACTGGGTTGTGGAGATCAGATAGGCAGTAGCTCCATGTGAAATACTGGTATTCAGCTTATAATGAAAGCCGACACCAACGTAGTTGGGAAAGGAAATGTAGATGATGAAGTTTAAAGTTTTTTTTCAAAAAAATTGTCAATACAATTTTTAAAGTCTTTTTGCACGCCAAAAGCTTATAAAATCCTTTACGATTAAATTCTTTAAGGTCGTAATTCCTAAAGCTTAGCAAGTTAATTTGTCACCAACGAACATTACATTACAAACGTAAGCTCCAGTAACAGGCAAACACATCAAAATGAATTGAATAGATAAATATAATACCTATAAAGGCTTACATGCAAAGTACAGTCAGCAAAAGACACAGGTTTGCAGGGCCGTCAGATATAGTTGAAGTTTTCTTAGAAACCGATTATTAATAAAAATTAGTACCTTTTCTGGAAACTATATTTTCGAACCGTTTTGGGTGGAAACCATCGAGTCGTGGGATCCGTGTGCCCTCTGGCCTCTCCGCGGAGATGTCCAAACTGCTGGTAGACACTTTTTACCCAAGGGCTGGTTATTACCTTGGCCAGAGGTTAAGCATTACCATCCAACGTGGCAATGCGGCCAGTCTTATGGGTACATTTCCAATTGATGGCGATGCGGATGAATTTTTTGATGCCATTTAGTTTTATTTTCTTTCTTTTTTGACTGCCTCGTTGGTCGATTGGTAGCAAAGCGCGACTGCTGAGCACGAGGTCTTGGGTTCGATTTTCAGGTTAGGCAAAGTGTTATTGGGTTTTTCCATCAGGAATTTCTCAGTAGCAGCTCGGAGTCTGGATTTGTGCCCGGTTGATGGCAATAGGCTCGCCCCCTATTACATGGGACTTAAACATAACTGGCGAAATGTGAGTGAACTAATGGGTACACATGGATTACAGGAGTGAATAGAATAGAATAGAATAGAATTTATTTTATCCATCTTAGATACAGTAGGTACACCAGACGTAAACATAAAATCGTTGTGATAACTGAAGTACTTACAAAGTTTCTAAGTTTTTAATGTTCACTCACGAAGTTTTTAGGTAAACTTAGATAACGATTATTAAGTACCTATAACAAAGTGACATTGCAACTATGTGGATAAAACTTGCTTAATTTCTAATAACATTTAACGAATGATAATTAATGTCCATTGACGGTATACGTACATAAAGTTCTTTACCTTCCGTGCTAGTTAAAACTGTGTTACGGCAAGGTAATGTGTAAAGGTAAGTGATGTTATGTTATGAGTATGTTTTCAATTTAAATTACATTTAAAAACATCCATCGGTTTCTAAGAAAATCTTCAACTATATTTAACGATCCTGCATACCTATCTCTTTTGTTGGATGTACACTCAAGCGTAATACGTCTCGCTTGTTTCAATACGACGTGTCTCACGCCTAAAAGAGAAATGAATAAAAGGAGTTCTTTGAATCTAATGTTTGCTGAAGCGATAAAGCGGAAAATTCATGCTTAAGCTGATAAAATATGTGATTAAATTAGTGGTGATTCGTGTAATGTGAAAAGCAAACTTTGATGTGAAATTGTGTCTTTATTAAATTCATGTTGATTTTAGCGGTTTGTTTAAAGTCAGTCATATTTTTTTCAATTACGTTTACCATTTAAGCTGTGTCCTCACTAGGGCGCCTTCGTGTTCATCTTGCCTTTTCGTGTGACGCATGCATGAAGCGCAATGCGCTAAAACTAGTTCAAAAAAGCGCTGATCCGCAGCGCAAGCTGATCCATCGCTGGTGGACGCACAGATGGGACAATAAGCTGCATGGCAATCAATATTGCATGCGCTTGATTCGAGATGAATTGAAAGTTGAAGACGCAAGATGAACGTGAAAGCGCGCTGGTGTGGTTTTACAGGCACATTTAAATTTTCAAGAGAGGCTAGTTGCTTGTTCGAAAACATAGGTAAAGAATGAGCAAGAAACTTATTTCACGCAATATTACTCAAAATAACGAGTGCTCAGTTAGCTGTATGTCAGCTGTTCCTGTTAAGTGTAGTTTGAGTCCCGTTAAGGTCACATCAAGACAATACCTAATCATCATCTGCCTAACCTTTTCCCAAATACATTGGAGTCGGCTTCCAGTCTAACCGGATGCAGCTGAATACCAGTATTTACATCAACCAGTAACTGGGTAAGACTGATTGTCAGACTTTTGGGCTGCTGACGACCCGTAACGACTGTCATAGATCCACGTACGACAGCCGGGACCAACAGCTTAACGTGCTTTCCCTGGCACGGAACGATGTCAGTGATGTCTAAGATAAAATGTATAAAGTACACAATTATGAATTGAATTTTTTTTATTGGTATTGGCCCGGATTCGACCCACAACATCATACCTACCTAATAATAAAAAAATACAGTCATGTCTATTTCCATCTTTAGCTGATCTCATATGCAACCAGGTGAAATGGAAAATTATGAAAAAAGCCGTTACCTCACACATCATATTGTAATATAATAACAGATATGTCACAGCACTCAGATGGAATACTAACAAGGAATACTACGTGGGGGGAGGGAGGGGGTACTAGGCGGGTGTGATAAGTAATTTCATTCTTTAAATACACCATCTCAGAGTGGATTCTGTAATGTGTGTTTGATTTGTGGTAAACTGAAAACTCATTGACTTTTACAGTGAACACGCGGAATAAAAATGTAAATTGTATACATTTTTGCAATCTAATTTATTTTTTCACTATAGGTATTCCATAAGTTTTATGATGGTGCGGGTGACACATGTCAGCAATTCAACTATGGATGTCAGAATCGCATAACGAAGGATAGGCCGCACATGGTGAAGGGGCTCGCCAATGGCGGTCCAATACCAGTCGGGGGCGCGGATCATGCGTAATGCGAATACCGGGCTCCCGACTTATGGTAGCAGAAGGAACCGTGGGGTTTGAGTCGGAAAGAGTCCGACATACCCCTCCGTTATCCCCAAACGGAGGGAATTCATGAGGATTTCCCCACGAAAAAAAAGGTAAAAGGGGGTGGAGAAGTTGGAGGCGCGCCATGGCACCAATTTCAAGTCGTTTGTGGTGCGCGTTCCGACCGAACATTTGATGACCTTCCTCAAGGAAGAGTTTTGGCCGAAAGGTGTGCTGTATCGGCGTTTACGCGGCCAGCTACGCAAGTTTTTATAACTTTATAGTTTAAATATTTATTAGTTTATAGTTATTGTACTTATTTATGTATTTGTGTTTTATGGGGCATATTTGCCTGAAATAAAGGTTCATTATTATTATAAACTACATCCCTGCCAAATTTCATCCTTATACGTTAAGCGACTTATGACATTTCGTGACCTTTCGCCTTTATGTATTTAGATAGATAGATTAAGTACACATACATAATAAAATGTGGGAACTAATACACGTGGGCCTAAACAAACTTTGCTATAACAAGTTACGATTCTTTAGTGTCAAAATAAGGACAACAGGGGTTCGGACAAGAATATTAATGTGAGCGACCCCTGAAACTTTCAGGAGCACATGTAACTAGATATTTCCTAAAATAGATGATGATGTATTAGGGGTTTGTTGAGAACAATGTTTTGGGAATACACCATTATTAATACATATTGCTGTGAGGTCAGAGTGGTGGCCTTATCTATACTTAATGACGTCGCGAGGCGACATCCGGCCACCGTAGGCGCGGGCTTGCGGACGACGAGTAATGGGTAGCTCGCCAAGCCCGGGTCGACGGCGCGTTCTGTTCGCGCGCGCCTCAAAGAGCTGTCAGCACAGGGACGGGGCCAACAGGGCCAACGCCTGCCGGGGTTGCGGGAACATGAAGGGCATCAGAAGGAACAGGGTGGTTTTTTAGACAGTAAAAGTCTGACAGTCCCTTCCGCCCCACCCAGGGTGGAAGGAGTCATTTGATGATTTTTACCACCTCAAAAATAAAAACAATCTATACTTAATACCATGTGATGTTAAGCGAGTGCTGTCGGATGAGATTGGTCATCTCTTAACTGCCACGGTTTATATCTTTATTCTGATAATTTTTACATAACATTACGCTTATAATCTCCAAAGGGTTGGGCAGAGGCTTACCACCTATTAGGTACACTAGTAGGTACAGATAGGTAGTTTCGCTACTCATGTTTAAGTCCCATGTAATAGGGAGAGAGCCTATTGCCATCGACCAGGCACAAAAGACACATAGAAAAAAAGACGGGTTGCACTCCGGGATTGCCGGCAGAAGTGAAAACTTGATTATTAACGTTGAGCATGTTTGATATTTTGGAATGGTTAGGGAATAATTTTGCACCAATTGCTTTATCAGTATAAAAGTACTATCATTTATGTGGTAGAATACAATATTCATTTATTGCGCTATCGTACACAAACATGACAATTTATATTACATTAAAAATTTAACACATTAAAACTATTACAATTATTTTACATAAAAAAGTTATACACGAACATTCGCGCAAGCGCCCTGCGCTGCCTAAACGAAACAGTAGGCCCAGGCATACATTTTCGCCGCGCCGTAGAGAGGGGATAGCTGTCTACTCTACATCCGTCTTACGCTTTTTCGATCAGGTCACGTGTCCTGACGCGAGTTTAAGATTTTATACCCATTACAGAAAAAGTGCTCAACGCCGCTAAAGAAGTTTTCACTTCAAAAAATAAAGTATTTTCCCAACACTTATACATTATGATCTTGTCATGTAGCATTTTGTAGGGAACAGCTGTTTTTTTCATGATTTCAGTGTTGGTCCTATAGTAAAAGTTGTTCATAATGATGAGTACAATGACCCCTTTTAAGGTTTCGGGTATATTTTCAATTACCCTGTATATTGTTTAAAGTTACTTATATTTTGATGGTCAGTATGGTAGCGGCTATTATGTTGTGTGTTTTTACAACCTGTATAATAAGCGACACACGATGTATAATTTTCATTTAAACATATCACAAGCTTTATTTTTTCCATCCTTACATTTAAAAAAGGCGGTTTTTTCTCTAAAACCTCTAAAAAAAAAACCTTTCCAAAAAACGTTTCGTTCACTTAGAATTTCACCGTGAGGTACCAGGGTCGCATGAATTTATAAAAAGTCAGAGGCGGAGTACGCGTTTCTTGAAATGTCGCTAAATAAGATTGGGAAGAAGGACCTGTGTCGAGACGAGAGCTTAATGAAGCAGAGGAAAATGCTTTAGGAATGAATTGGGATATAGTTTGCAAAAAGTAGATTTAATTTATTTGTGTTGATGGAATTTTAGTTGTAGTTGAGCTTTTTGTGAGGGATTTCGTCCGGGTAAACTAGTCAAAGTCAAAGTCAAAGTCAAATCTTTTATTTCATTAGGCCATTAAAAGTGCGGTTAAGTACCAGTCGGACTCACATACGAGGGGTTCCGCAACATCATACAATATTTAACACAATATACATTATAAAAATAATGGTTGATAATAGCAAAAAGTCTGACAACCAGTCTTACCTAGGGGTATCATATTACCCAGTTACTGGGTTGTGGAGGTCAGATAGGCAGTCGCTCCATGTAAAATACTGGTATTCAGCTGCATCCGGTTAGACTGGAAGCCGACCCTAACATAGTTGCGAAAAGGCAAGGCAGATGATGATGGTTGATAATAGCAAAAAAGTAATTATGGTTTTCGAATTTCTTCATTTACTTGTGCTACATGGCATTGCTTTTTACTAAATTTCCTAATCAACAAAAGTCCCCTACAGGTTTTGATTCCCTAGCACGTTCCTGAGTTAGGGTTTTGACAGACGGATAGGCAGGAAAACAAAGTGATTCTATAAGGGTTTCTTTTTTGCGGACTGAGGTTTCGGAACTCTAAAAATGAATTGAATCCAGTTGCCCCTTCCAAAAGGTAGTTTTGTATGGAGAAGAATGAGAAAGAAACTTTATACATACTCTTTTAAAATCAATGTTTTACAATATTAAAAACGGAATCATACAAAATTACACGTGAATGCAATGGATATGTTTAGGCTCTAAAAGTCTAAGGCCTCATTTACGGAAACGCGGGGGCGTCGCGCGTCGCGTTGTGCGGCGCGGCCCGCACTGAATTCAAACATATGGCGTTGTATGAGTGCGTATACGGAGAAGCGATTTTTGACGTACTGATTTTTGACACGCCGCACACGACGCGCGACGCCCAGCGTCTCCGTAAATGAGGCCTTAGGGCTCAATTAGTGCGGGCCGCGCCGCACAACGCGACGCGCGACTCCCCGCGTCTCCGTAAATGAGGCCTTAGGCGATTAACACACGGCACCGCGCACCGATGCGGTATGCGGTGAAGCGCCGATTATAACACGGTGCACCGCACGACTGCGCGGTCGTCTAAAGGATTGTACATTGTGCTTATCAAAAGAAGTATGTGTGTCGAACTAAATTCCTTTATAATTTCAGGAAAACACCTGCAACGCTAATCCTCTTACAATTTAAAATATATTATTCACTTTAAATACATTTCGTAACAACACTTTTAAAGTGAAGACAGTTTTCGTTTCTGCTATGCTAATAGGATCTTGCTCCCGTTTCTTACACGGCGGAGTGGTGTTCAGCGATGTTCGCTTGAAAAGCGGAAATTAGTTCGCTGTTCATCTCCTTTTACGCTTGGCGTTAATATAACATACATTTACTTCGTTTTATCTTGCTTTTTAAAGCAAAATATGGTTGTTGAAAATTGTTTTTTTAAGGTGTGAAAAACGCCTGTTTTAGGGATGATTCTTATTAGAGCGGGCCGTGCTCGGGCCGGGGCGTGGACGAGCCGACGTGGTATCGAAGTGCGTCGAGAGTGCCCGGACGGGACACGGATAATGCACTGTGTAATATAAATTGATTCATACAAAATATATGTAACAGTTTAAAAACCGTGCCCCGTCCGTGCCCCATCCGGGCCCCGCCCCGGGCACGGCACGCTCTAATGAGAATCATCCCTGAATCAGGTGGTTAGCTAAAGGTTTACTTTCAATAGAGGTTGATTCACACATACCAGTAAAGTCAGTTGTGTCGTGATGGCCCAATGGTTAAGGCGCCCGCCTCTCATGCATGAGGTTGTGGGTTGAAATCCGGGCAAGTACCAATGTGACTTTTTCAATTAATATTATTATGTACTTTCAAAAGTTTATCTTGGACATCACTGACATCGGTGAAGGAAAAACTTCGTGAAAAAACCTGAACTTAAACCAGCCTATTACTGAGGCGTTCACACTAATCATTATTGAATTTTTTGGGTTACCCTTTTTTTAGGGTCATAAACCGGTTCGGTAGCTAAAAAGTTACCACATCAGCGAATTGACCTTCAACCTTAAATCTGCCTACAAAGAGCGGTATACTAACTTCACCTTGATTTTCAGGTTACAATTCCTACTCATTTGACGGTTACGGGTCGCGGTCAAAGGACAAACGGAGAGGGAAAAAAAATCTAAATCAGCACTTTCAAAGTCTAGGGTAAAATCAAGACTCGTGTTAAAAATGTTGCCAATTCCGAAAAAGTATGTAAATACAGATATTTACATACGAAAGGTAATGGGACTTGCGGTCGCGAATTATTTAAATTTTAAATATGGAACTTCTAGTGACGTACTCGTATTACGGTAACACTGATTTTGGACGCCATTTTTTTTAGGGTTGCCGTTTGTAATAAAGTACTAAGAGTGGTATTTTTTGGTAGCTTTTTGAATTTGTCAGAATAAATTAGTCTGTTTTTTTGTACTGTTTATTACAGGTGTAAAATTACCGTCTAGTATATAAACAGTCGCTTAGTTTTATTCAAGCTTTTTCTTCAATACAAACGTAATAAAATCTGCTAAACTTTACATAATTTGGCAAAAATAAATTGTGCAGTCGGGTTACAGATAATAGGAAGAGATAGAGAGAGAGAAAGAGAGGGAAGGTCGCCTCGCTTAACGCTTTTTTTTTACGTGAGGTTTTTTGCCAGCGTACTCTTACCGCAAGCTGCGATAAGGAGTATCGTTCCAATAGATCTTTTTGTTACGATGTCCCTTTCACCCGACAAGGTACAATAAAGAAAAAGATAACATCTCTTATAATTGTAAATCTGTGCTTTTTTATACCTTGTCATTAATCTTTATTATTGTTAATATTCAATCTGGTATATTTTTACCTCCAAATTACTGAACAGATGTAGATTAGATGGCATTTTTGTTTTAGGTGTTAAAAATCATCAAATGACTCCTTCCGCCCTGGGTGGGGCGGAAGGGACTGTCACACTTTAATGACTAAAAAACCACCCTGTTCCTTCTGTTGCCCTTTAGGTTCCGGGGCCACGGTATCCTGTTAAGACGTCCCGCAACCCCGGCAAGCGTTGGCCCCGTTGGGGGCCCGTTCCTGTGCTGACAGCTCTTTGAGGCAGATAAGATGGCTAAGGGCTAATTTTTCAATAGTCAGATAACTCATCACGATGGGATAAATATGGCGGTTTGACATCTTTTGAATAGAAACTATGTCAAACTGTCATATTTATTCTTTGGATAAAAGTTATCTGACTATTAAAAAATTAGCCTTTAGAGAGGCGAAACATAAAAACAATCCATTAAGTAGCTTACAAGGCGCTGCGCAGTCAGTTAAGCATATTATAATGATATAAGAAACAACAGCCCATTACATATGGAATTAACTTGGCTTGTTCTGCTTAGTGCTTTTCTGGCTCATCGCCAATATGCACTATCTTCAAAGTAACTGGTCAAGTACCCATTAGTGATACTTGAATAATTCTTTCTTAAATTATGATTTCTTCAGTTTTTGAACGACTGACATGTGAGCTCGAAAACTGTCAGAGTGAGCTTTTGGTTTATGAGGCACTGCTCCAACTCAGCAAATACTTTGCCATTCAAATAAGGGCTTTAAATCGTGCACGTTATAGTCAAATTTTAATCGACGTAAAAAAAGGAGGTTCTCACTTTGAACTGTACGATTGTATACTATGTAAGATTTTTGTAAGGATTTCAAATATTAACGACTAAACTTTTTTTGAAAAAAAGTTTTTTTACAAAAAAGAAACCGCCTTCAAAATACAAAAAAAAAACTATCGTTTCGGAAGTCGTTGGCAATACTTAAAAAGAAACTAAACCAAAGCCGCCGACTTCCAAAACTACAGTTAATTTTGGTTTTGTAGTTTTTGAAGGCGGTTGTCTTTTTCTTGAAACATAACATAACATAACATCACGCCTGTAATCCCCGAAGGGTTAGGCAGAGGTGTACCCATTAGTACACCCACATTTCGCCAGTTATGTTTTCAGTCCCATGCAATAGGGAGCGAGCCTATTGCCATCATCCGGGCACAAATCCAGACTCCGAGGCTGCTACTGAGAAATTCCTGATGGAAAAACCCAATAACACTTATTTTTCTTGTAAAAAGCTTTTTATAATGACAAGGTCATATAGTTGGCAGCTTGTAGATCCGTCATGGTATGGTACAGCATTGTGGATAGACTCCTTTAAATTCAAATGGTTCCTATCACTTAGAAGTCCTAATGAGAGTTTCAAAAATATCATTCCGAAATGAGTTTAAATAAGTGCCTTCATTATGTAAACTGACAATTAGCAACTGATTGCTGGCGTTGAGTTGATTCTCTGCGATGAGGGGAACGTTTTTTCGGATAAGATCATTACTTTTGGAGCTCGGTTTAAGTGAGTTGTCTAATTTAGGCAATTGTGGCGAGCCAAAGGGATTTTGTTACTGTTACAATTTATATTGAATAATGGATTTCACAGAAAGTGATGGTTGGTACCTATTATCCTCGTTGAATTTGTTAAGCTTAAAGTCAGCTGTTTTTTGACAATTGTTGTTTTTGTTTTGTTGATTTAGCTAAATCAGCAATGACACCGACGTTTAGATGAATGTAAATGCATGCTCTAGAAATTATATACCACAAAGTAAAAGTACGGACTCAAAAAAAAAATTGTTAAGCGACGGAGTAAGAAAATGTGCCACTAAGTTAAACTACAAAATAAAAATACATCACAAGTATTTCTTAAATGTTACTTTTTATTCCACGATTTCTTGAAATATAATATATATTTATATAGAGAGAATATTCCATGATCCAAAAACTGGAAAACAAAATCAACTAGCATTTAAGTTGTGCTTGACATTAATTCGTCGATTATATTCACTGCAACACCCTTGTAATGTCTCCTTGATCGTGTAATTTGAACGAGTGACGGTCGCAAAGTAATTGCAAGATTATTTTAGATTGGTTTCTCGTGAGACGTGGGTATTGAGGGCAACGAAGTTTTAGAAGTGGCAATTAGGAAGCAATTGTTTTGGGTTTTAGGGTAAAAAGAGGCTTTTTGGTGAGATTAAAATGATTTTCTATCACAGGAAATTGATCGAAATATACAGAGTGTTAGTGTAAACGCCGTTATCCTTACGTAAATTCAATGAAAAAAAAAATCTTTTTGTTTTTAAAGTAAAATCTCCATTTTTCCTCAAAATTATTTCACCCTATATTACAAAGATGTAATTAGTTAAAACTTATGTAGGTTGTTATGACGGACGGCCAGTGCAGCAGGTCAACGCCCTTTGCGGTGATTACGTAACTCGGGCGCATAGTATCCATGAATTTGCGGACGGTGTCGGACAGTTTTTTTTTAATTTTTGAAAGAAAACTTTGTTTATTTATTTTTAAATTTAGAAAAACATTTTTATAATAAATCAAGTACATATGGTTTTAGTGACAACGGTGTTTACACTAACAGTCTGTATTAATATGATTTGTGATGTAAAAAGCTTTTTTACAAAAAAATATGACCGCCTTCAAAAACCACAAAATAAAAAATAACTTTAGCTTGGAAGTCGGCGGCTTTGGTTTTGTTTCTTATTATTTAGGTATTGCCACCGACTTCCAAGCTAAAGTTATTTTTTATTTTGTGGTTTTTGAAGGCGGTCATATTTTTTTGTAAAAAAGCTTTTTACTTTTCACTTTTTAGTGCTTGTGTGTTAATGTTTGAAATCCTTACATAAAGCCCTTTCAAACAATACCTCACACGATATATTTAATTTTGCAAAGTGGTAGGAGGGGGGTTGACATACCCCCTCCCCACTTCTTTCAGTCAGTCATCGACTACACGTATAAACAAAGCAATTTTTCTTGTTACGGCGGTTCTGCTGTGATTTTACAAGGAGTTCCGTTCCATATCTCCAAAGTTCATCATCAGATCATGACATTATTCCTATGGGACCTATTCGGGACTATACTCTTTCAAACAAAAAAAGAATCATCCAAATCGATTCATAATTGGCGGAGTAATCGTTGAACAAATATACAAAAAAAAAAAAAAAAAAACATACGCGTCGAATTGAGAACCTCCTCCTTTTTGAAGTCGGTTGAAAACATGGTTTTACGGTTATGTTTACTATGTTTCTCTAAAAATAAATGTAGCTTATTATTTTGCTTACAGACAAGCCTGACCCTAGTTTAACATCTATATTTACTAATATTATACAACAGAACAGTTTTTTGTTTGTTTAAGCGTGATAATCTGAAGAACTACATGTCCGACCTAAAAATATCCCTTCGTCTTACATAGCCTCATTATCGTGAAAGGTTATAGGCTATATAACATTACGCTACTATCCAAGGGAGCGGAGCAGTTAGTAAACAATTAACTAAACGCCGGTGTCACCGCTTTTCTATTGGTATACGTAAATAGATTGTCATGTATTTTGCAGATAGCCCACTGTCAAAAATAGTAGAGACAAAACTATGTAATGTACACTCAACAAAAATATGTAATCAGTTTAAAAAAAATATCGAGAGTATTTAAAATGACCTGAACAACACTAAGAAAATTAAACTTAGCACAAAGGTATTTTAGAATGAACACAATAACGTTTCTTGTAAAAGGCCCGCTTGGCTATGAATACATTAAAAAAAAAAGGTTTCCTGGCATTCATTTAAGCCTGCCTAACTCACAACGGTGTTAAAAAAGAATTGTGTGGTCGGAACACCCCAAAAAGGAACGAAATTCCGTATGAATAAAAAAAAAACAAAAAATGTTTAAATAAAATTTACATGTGTTTAGAATTCAAGTTATAGGTAGGTATATCTGGTTGCGCACAATGCTTGCTGCTCGAATTTTGATACTCGCACATATACAAACAAAACTGTTTATGATAAAAAGAGACAGAAAGAAAGATAGAGAAGGTCGAGAGACGGAATAACGCTTTTTCCTTACGTGACGATTTCTGTCAGCGAAATCGCAAGTCGCGTTCAAGAAGTTCGTACTAAAACATCGAAACTCCTATTATGAGAGTTTAGAATTGCGGTAATGTATCTGGCCGTGCACAATGCTTGCTGCTCGAATCTCGATACTCCCACGCACACACTCTAACGCAACTGTGTATAGTAGAAAAGGCAGGGAGACGGAATAACGCTTTTTCCTTACGCGACGATTTCTGTCAGTTATATGCATATTCATTTATTGCATACTATAATGTGTATAAGGATGTTACATAGCCTTTTTTTTAAGGTGTCAAAAATCATCAAATGACTCCTTCCGCCCTGCGTCTGTCAGACTTATACTGACTAAAAAACCACCCTGTTCCTTCTGTTGCCCTTTACGTTCCGGGGCCACGGTATCCTGCTAAGACGTCCCGCAACCCTGGCAGGCGGTGGCCCCGTTGGCCCCTCGTCCCTGTGCTGACAGCTCTGTGAGGCGCGCGCGAACAGAACGCGCTGTCGACCCGGGCTTGGTCCTTATGTTACATAGGCTTAAAGCTAAAGTACAATTATGGACTCTGTTAGGGCACAGCAACATAGTTAAATCGCAAGACGCTCTAAGGAAGGTAGTTCCAAAAACTTCGAAAGTTCCATTATTGCCAGCTCATCTCATCTTCCACCGAAAAAGCATTAAGATACAACGATGTACGGTTTTATTTCCGTGGCCATTCCCGTGGGGATTCGGGACCATTTCAGCGGCAATTACATGCGTTCCCAAATGTGAGTGTGCTCCCCAGACCCCATAATACGGTAATGCGCGCATATTCGAGCGCGTAATTGTAATGTTACGGAAAATGAGGCCACAATGGGGGGTGGGGGGGTGATAAGTGCAACACGCGTATGTTCATGGGATATTTTATTCTGTTGGTTAATATTATGTTGATGGGTCTTGTGATACTAATAATAAGTGCATGAATAATTGAAATAATCGATGAAGGAAAACATCGTATGGAAACCTGGACTTATACCAGCCTATTACAGCCTACTCAAACCATGTCAGAGGCCCTTGAGGCGGTTTAGAAACTCTGTCCCTTCACACTAGGGTGTGTGGGGTCGTAAGACCTTACTGCCGACACGATAAAGAGAAAGAAAGATTGAAATAATATTTGGACCTCGTTTATGAAGACGCGAGGCGTCGCGTGCGGCGTGGAGTGTGAGCTAATTACAAACCGTTATTTTGAATCCTACTATATTTTTTAATTATGTGCTGTGACTTTATTCGTCATCATCTGTCTAGCCTTTTCCCGACTACGTTGTGGTCGGCTTTTAGTATAACCGGAGGCAAGTGAATACCAGTATTTTACACGGAGCGACTGCCTATCTGACCTTCACAACCCAGTAACTGGTTAATACGATACCCCAATATACACAACCCAAAATCTAACAAAATAAAACTTCAAAACTAAATAGATAAGGAACGTTTGCACTCAAAACAATCAGTTGGTAAACGGTGCTCACATAATTTATCTGTAATGGATATAACTTGTTGCAAACAAAAAGGACTGTGCTCGAGACGTGGCTAACCGAATCCCAGCGGGCGATTGGTGCAAGTTAGAAGATCTTGTCTCGACTATAAACTAACTGACTATAACTTAATATTATTAGCTTAGCTTAGTGCCAAAAATAGAAAAGGATGTGCTTAGATAATTTGGTCATGTTGAGAGGATGAGTAAAAGACGATTACAAAAGATATGATTTATATGGCAGAGGCAACGCAGGGAGGGGTCGCTCTAGGAAGACGTACACTGGCCTTATTGGTGAGGTTCTTCAAAAAGGTCAGGTGCGCAGTACTCGTAACCGACGTGCTTGTATGATGAGATGTATGAACGTGAATGATGTGAAATGAGTATAAAGATCGTAGCAGGGGGTGTTCCGTGGTTTCTGCCAACCTCCATGGGAAAATGGCGTGAGTTTATGTATTATTAGCTTTTATTTATTTTACTGATATAGTGATCGCAAAGCGCGACTGCTAAGCATGTGTTGGGTCCGATTCCCAGGTCGGGCAAAGTGTAATTGGGTTATTCCATCAGGAATTTCTCAGAAGCAGCCTCGGAGTTTGTATTTGTGTCCGGTTGATGGCAATATGCTCGCCCCCTATTACATGGGACTTAAACATAACTGGCGAAATGAAGTGTACTAATGCGTACACCTCTTCCTAACCCTTCGGGAATAACAGGTGTGATGTTATGTTTATGTATTGTTGTAAAATAATGCTTGCCTCTTCTGCCCGCTAACGCTTATGAATTACTCACACACGTAATTCCCTGATCGATATACCTTTTATTGCGTTTTTCCCAGTAGGATTACTACCCAGCAAATACTCGATTACGTGTCCACAGCACGATTACGGGCCCAATAGACCACAATTAGGAGTCCTCAAGAACACATAAACTCGGCTGTTAGATAGTAGATCACCGTGGCAATTCTAGTAACTTTTAGGAACGTTCGTATTCTAATCTTGGTTTCCATTTGTTAAAATGCTAAAATACAAATGTTTTTTGAAGTGGTTTCGTTGGTTTCGTGGTCGGAAGAGCGACTGCTAAGTGCGGCGCTCTGAGTTCAATCTGGGAATCAAGTCTGGCAAAAAAGTGGTTTAGGTTATTTCATTAGGAATTTCTCAGTAGCAATACGGAGTTTGGAAGTTGGGGGTGTGACACCTCCGTGCCTCGAAAAGCACGTAAAGTAGTTGGTCGTTGCGCCTGATCTCTTCCCGGTCGTGTCGGACTGCCGTCCCATCGGACTATGAGAGTGAGGTGATGGTTAAAAATGAGTTATAAATGGTGTAGAAAACCCGGCTTTGTTGTCCCAAGATATTTATTTATTTGTTTTATGTATATACATTTTTGCATATCTGATTGTTTTTTTTTATTATTGTTATTAAGCTTGTAAATAATGTTTATATTACATAAATGTGTGTACATACATACATAAACTCAAGCCTTTTTCCCATGGGGGTGGCCGTTGTGAACCGCCAGTCGAGCCTTTTTGGACATGGACTGGTTGGTCACAACCGCATGTATAGCACCATTTACTTTATTTCCCGCAGTTACTTTTCTTTCCATATCAGCATAAATATATATATTATACATAGATATAGATCGAGTCGAGTGCTCGCCCCCTATTACATGGGACTAAAAACATAACTGGTGAAATGGGTACACCTCTGCCTAACCCTTCGGGGATTACAGGCGTGATGTTACGTAATGTCGAGTGCTTTTTAAAAAAAAATCTACAAAGTATTGAAATTACAGCTTCCAGCATAACCAGATCTGGTCTATCATAAAACATGTCATGTTTGTATCTCATGTCTCCGTGCTGCCCTAAAAATTCCCTGCCTAAATCATAATTTCCCGTGGGCCTCATAATACGAATAAGGGATTTTTTGAAACGGGTTGCGTATTTATGGAGTTCGGTATTTATCAATTGTGAAAAAACGTACAAGAAACGTAAATGTATGGTACTCGTAAATTGTGTATTATGTGTTTTTTATTTTTATTTTGCGGTTGATTTATATTTGATAGCCGGAATTGTGCCACGGGATTGTACTATCGGTATCAAAAGTATCCTATGTCCTGAGCAGTATGCAACATCGAATGTCAACAATTTAAAACAACATTCCCACAGGGGTAGGCAGAAACCGCAGAACGCCACCTGCTACGATCCTAACATACTTCTTTCGCCTAATCCACGTTTATACATCTCGTCATACAAGCATGCCGGCTCCGAGTACTTCGCACGTGCCCTTTCTTAAGAACCTCACCAATAAGGTCAGTGTAAAAAAAAAATTCAGTTGGGAGATTCCCGACAGGAACTCTCCCACTCACCTCTGCCATATAAATACCTATTTATAATCGTCTTTCAGTCATCCTCTCAACATGACCGAGCCATATAAGCATCCATTTAAAACAAAATAATCACAAACAAAAACTGATACTGATCATCAGAACTAAAGGTGTATTCAAAATTTCAGCTCAATCGGATACCAACAAATGGTCGAAAAATGGTTTGCAAATTTTGAAAGTACAACGACGACATACGAACAGTGCATGCTAAATAAATGCTTATAATATTTTTTACTAATACAAGTGAATGTAATATTTTAGAAAAACAATGTCTGAATCATCAGCCTGAAGTATTAAAATGTTAATGAAAGAATTTCAGCTCTGAAAGCTAACTTTAATCTCCGATATTAATCGTTAACGAAAAAATTAACGTTACGCTTCGGTTAACGACGTGAACGCCATAAAGTGCGCAGTTAACGGAAATATAAAATTGAGCTCGAATGGCTCGCGGAGCTCAGTGGCTCACAAAGCTCATGATAATGGTACTATGGTACTCTACAACGGTATATTGAAACTTAAGGCCCGGATAAATTGGAATGGATAACTTGCGCGGGCGGTCTAAAGGTCATGGCTATCCCAGCACCGCAACTGGTCAGCGCCAGCACGGCGTCGCTTGGAATTTAGGGTACGGCTAGTCGCTAGCGAGGCGCAAGCACGCAGACCGCGCGCCGGCCGCGAGGCGCAAGCTCGCAGACCGCGAGCCGGCTGCCAGGCACAAGCTCGCAAACCGCGCGCCGGCCGCGAGGAGCAAGATCGTAGGCCACTTGCAGCGCGCGGACTGCGAGGCGAGTTGTATGGTAGCGGCAAGCGCGCTGACCGCCCGCCGTAGGCTTTTTCATATTGACATTATGAAATATATTATACTACACTCGACTTATTAGAATGACAAGTAAATTGCTGGTTTAGAGCGGTGCCGGTGCGGTGCTGGGACAATGTGCCATGACCTTAATACTGCAGTAATATATCGGACAGCTGCGACCCGCGCTGGTGTGGACCGCAGTGTGGTCGGGACAAAAGTACGAGGACTTAAGACCTTGTCCAGAAGGGGTGAATTCGTCGCGAAACGTTTCGCTCGTCAACGAGATACTAGCCACCAAAACATTGCCTCCACAAGATTTCGCGATTTCAAAACACACGCTTAAATCGTATGCTTCACTAGACTCTCGATTAGTAATAGGAAAATAAAAAAATCTGATAAATGGTAATAATACCGGCCTATTATCGTCCCACTACAGGATAAATACCTCTTCTCATACAGAGAAGGTATGAGAATTAATCACCATGCGTACTCAAGGCGGTTTGCGATTTTAGAAATAATCATAATTCAAGGTTTCCTAGGTATTGAACCCCAGACCTCATGCTCAGCAGTCACGCTTTGCGACCACTAGACCAACGAGGCAGTCAAGCATGTTAGTAGATACTTCGGCACTATTTCGCTACAAATTCTTTCTAGAGAAACAGAATCCTACCTCAACCCATTCAGACATGATACTAAATATGAATGAATTCTCGCATGAGTGACCTAATCTAAGATGGCGGACAGTTTTGGGGATCCCACTAGGGTTGCTAAATCTTTGTCTGTCAAAAATAGTATATTTCGACTTTTAATTCTATTCAGTAACTTGACAGTTACAAGCAGTACCAAGTTTTGACAAAAAAGATAGTGAGGTGGTGTAAGAATGAACGAAATAGAATGAACTAAAATAATGTACTTAACTTGGTATTAAACCATTCTAATCATTCGTTCCTTACGCAAAATCGTTCACTACCCCAACACTATAAGTTGTAGTATGGTAACATTATTTTTCTTTGAACTGTCAAGTTACTGAAGAGAATTAAAAGTTGAAATATAGTTTTAAAATGATTACCCATAAAATATTGTAGATAGAGATATCATGGATAAAAAATAGTAGGTAGGTAAAAACTGAACTAAGTGAACGTACTGTAAACTTGATATAACAGAATAATGACTAGAAATATGTAGTTTAAAATGAATATTATTGCTTTTTGTTTGATGCCTTTAAAAATATTGTAGTTTAGCCTTTAGTCAGAAATATAGTACCTGTATATATGCCCCTAATATACATAGTAGGATACGATATTATACAGGGTCATTGAAAATTTACCCGAAACCTGAAAAGGGGTCATTGTACTCATCATTATGAACAAGTTTTACTATGGGACCAACCCTGAAATCATGAAAAAAAAATCTGCTGTTCCCTACAAAAATACTACATAACAAGATGGTAATGTATGGATCAGCTGTTTTTTTATTAATAATTTCAGGGCTGGTCCCATAGTAAAAGTTGTTCATAATGATGAGTACAATTACCCCTTTTCAGGTTTCGGGTAGATTTTTAATTACCCTGTATAGTAAGGTTTCTTTTTAAAGTCAAAAGTCAAAACATTTATTTCAATTAGACCATTTACAGGCACTTTTGAATTGTCAAGGAGTCGGTCAGTTAGTCCGAATGTTGAAGCTAGTTGCTCGTTCCAAAACGGAGGTAGGCCTCTATGGAGAAGAACGAGCAAGAAACTCCACGGCACTCTTTTAAATTAGGTTTTTACAAAATCCTGGTTACATGGTTGGCAGCCCTAGATCCAATGAACCTCGTACGACCTCTCACGACTGTTAGTACAATATGTTTTCGAATCGTTGGTTCTATTCGACATGTTCGGTGGCGAAAAAATGTATTTGAGTTGTGAAATATGACTTGACAAATTATGAAATGGGTAACTGTTGTATAATTTTTATTAGTGGTTTAGATTTAAAGTTATACTGGTCTTTATTACTATTATTATGAAGAGGTAAAATTGTTTGCTTTTAAGAGGTGATACAATAAAAAATACTACAATACTTTAAAAAATAAACAACAAAAAAAAAACTTGAAAATAAAAAATAACTTAAGTTTTGAAATTCGGCGGCTTTTGGTTTTGTTTATTGTTATGTAGGTACTGCAACCGACTTCCGAAACAAAATTTATTTAATTTTGAATTAAGTTATTTTATTAGCTAAAGTTATTAGCCACTTTGCCAGTGATGTTAAAGTCCCATGTAATAATAAATCCAGACTCCGAGGCTGCTACTGAAAAAATTCCTGATTTAAAATCCCAATAAATTTTTTGCCCGACAGCAGTCGCGAATAACACAGCAGTCGCACTTTGCGACCAAGAGGCAGTCACCTAGACTGAAGAGGCAGTAAGACCACAGTCATCCAGAAAAAAAAAAATCAAAACAACAACAATCATCACAAACTAATCTACACTTACTGTCCCAAAAAAAGGTACACTACAAGTATTACGATTACGCTCAAGTAACACTCGATCCCAAGACAAGATTAGGTCACATTTGCTCGACGAGGCGGCTATCAAACGACTTTAACAGTCTTATTTGGAAGTCAAACGTGTTTGGGACTCTGAGACTGTTTCAGACGATGTCTCGTACCATTGGGACCGATATACACGTAATTGCCAAATCTAGTTTGGGAAGGTCGGCTGGTTGGACACGAGAGGAAGGTTGCAAGATGGCGTATTTTTACAAGCTTTTATTTAGCTTGCACTGTCCGTATGTAGGTAAGCTGTCCATTGAAATCTTGAGGCACTGATGTACGTTATCCGTTATACAAGTGTCATCATCATCAGCCTAGCCTTTTCGCAACTACGTTGGTGTTGGCTTCCAGTCTAATCAGATGCAGCTATATACCAGTATTTTACATGGAGCGACTGCCTATCTAATCTCCACAACCCAGCTGGGTAATACGATACCCCTTGGTAAGACTGGTTGACAGATTTTTGGGCTTCTTTCGACCCTTAACGACTGTCAAAGATCCATATATGGCGCTAGACAGGAGTACTACACATTAACAGTGCCCCGGGCGTTTTTTTTTTGCTACAACGCCATCTGTTACTGAAAAACGGAACTGAAAGTACAACGAGGCTTTGTGCCATCTGTGGATTGGCTTTTGAGATTTTGGGATTATGAGCGGATTGTAATGGAAAAAAAATAGTAGGACTTAGTGGCAAATAATGCAAATAATTACTACTAGTCCACGCCCGCGTAGAAAGGAACTTTCCGGGAGGTAAGTCGAACTTTTATTCCAAGGGAACACATCACTGGGACTCGAGGTGGCATTGCACAAATCCGAGGCCATGTGCTTTCATGGTCTTCGGAACGCGCCACCGTCGGGTTCCCAAATAACGGTGGGAGGGGTTCACATCGGCGTCGAGGCGACGATGAAGTATCTGGGTCTCGTCCTCGACAGCCGGTGGAGCTTCATTTCCGACGTCTGGCTCCGCGATTGGACAGGGCTGGGGCTGCTTTTTGGCGGCTCCTGCCCAACCTCGGGGGACCAGGCGCCTCCTGCCGGAGGCTTTACGCCGGAGTCGTGCGGTCCATGGCCCTCTACGGGGCCCCTGTGTGGGCCCCTACCATCAGGCGGCGGCCACCAGCCAAGTTGGTGGCATGCCAGAGGGTCATGGCCATCCGGATGATCCGGGGATATCGCACGGTCTCCGGCGAAGCGGCAAGCCTCCTTGCCGGATTGCCGCCGTGGGATCTGGAGGCAACAGTCCTCCAGCGCGTCTACGAGTGGCGTGTGGACGCGCAGCGCCGGGGCGAAACCCCGCTGCCGCGGCAAATCGCGGCACTGCGGGGTGAGCTCCGGTGCGATCTCATGGCGGAATGGGAGATGCGACTGTCGCAACCCAAGTTCGGGCACGCCGCAATCGCGGCGATAAGGCTTTTGAGGCGCTACGGCGTCCTCACCTACCGCCTGACGCAGGTCCTCACCGGACACGGTTGTTTCGGGAGGTTCCTGTGTCGGATAGGGCGGGAGGAAACGCCCGGGTGTCACCACTGTGTGGATCGCCCGGAGGACACGGTGGAGCATACGGTGCAGGACTGCCCCGCTTGGGCAGAGCACCGCCGTGTCCTCACAGAGGCGATAGGCGGCGGCGACCTCTCGCGTCCGGACCTGGTTCAGGCCATGCTCCGGGGCGAGAGGGAATGGGATGCAGTCACCTCCTTCTGCGAAGCAGTAATGCTAGCGAAGGAGGAGGCGGGCCGCGTGAGGGAGAGAACCACCTCACGCCCCAGCCGCCGCGGGAGACGCCCAGGGCGTCGGACGTCGCGAGGCGACATCCGGCCACCGTAGGCGCGGGCTTGCGGACGGCGAGTAATGGGTAGCGCGCCGTCCGATCAAGGACCAAGCCCGGGTCGACGGCGCGTTCTGTTCGCGCGCGCCTCAAAGAGCTGTCAGCACAGGGACGGGGCCCCCAACGGGGTCAACGCCTGCCGGGGTTGCGGGACGTCTTAACAGGATACCGTGGCCCCGGAACGTAAAGGGCAACAGAAGGAACAGGGTGGTTTTTTAGTCAGTAAAAGTCTGACAGTCCCTTCCGCCCCACCCAGAGCGGAAAAAATTAGTATTATAAATCATAAGATAGTATAAAACAATATCTTTAAAGATAAAGATAAATTCTGTGTACAGGAAACTCTTTGTAAAAATATTTGTTATATCAAACATAACTTCCATTGAGTAGGGTCAGGTGGTATTTACATATTTATAACTGTACGTGTACCATTTTCATATAACATGACTGAAAATATTTATATGCACCGGTCGTTCGTGGATTTTTAAAGAATTTGTGTATCTACCTACGTTACTGTTTTCTTTTTCAACCGACTTCAAAAAGGAGGAGGTTCTCAATTCGACGCGTGTTTCTTTTTTTTTTTGTATATTTGTTCTACGATTACTCCGCCAATTATGAATCGATTTGGATGATTCTTTTTTGTTTGAAAGAGTATAGTTCCGAATAGGTCCCATAGGAATATTGTCATGATCTGATGATGAACTTTGGAGATATGGAACGGAACTCCTTATAAAATCACAGCAGAACCGCCGTAACAAGAAAAATTGCTTTGTTTATACGTATAGTCGATGACTGACTGAAGGAAGTGGGGAGGGGGGTACGTCAACCCCCCTCCTACCACTTTCCAAAATTAAATATATCGTGTGAGGTATTGTTTGAAAGGGGTTTATGTAAGGATTTTAAACATTAACACACAAGCACTAAAAAGTGAAAAATAAAAAGCTTTTTACAACAAAATATGACCGCCTTCAAAAACTACAAAATAAAAAATAACTTTAGCTTGAAAGTCTTTTTTTTTTCACTGCCTCGTTGCGCGTTGGTCTATTAGTCGCAAAGCACGACTGCTGAGCATGAGGTCTCGAGTTCGAACCTCAGGTCGGGCAGTGTTACTGGTTTTTTTTTTTCCCATCAGAAATTTCTCAATAGCAGCCTCGGCGGCTGGATTTGAGGCCGGTTGGTGGCTCGCCCCCTATTACATGGGACTTAAACATAATTGGCAAAATGCGGGTGTATTAATGGGTACCTACGCCTCTGCCTAACTCTTCGGGGATTACAGGCGTGATGTACAGCACTATGCGGTAACAGTATAGTCTTTCTTCTTTATCGTGTGGGCAGTAAGGCCTTACGACCCTACACACCCTAGTGTTAGAGTTTCTAAACCGCCTCATGGGCCTCTGACATAAATAAATAAATATCTTGGGGCAACTCACCACGGCTATCTGATCCCAAGCTAAGAGCTTGTGTTATGGTAACCAGCCAACTGATATACATACTTATATAATTTATAAATACATACATATTATAGATAAATCACACCCAGACACATAACTAACAATCATGCTCATCACACATAGTTTGTCCTGGGTGGGAATCGAACCCACGACCTCCGGCTTAGCAGTCAGGGCCGCTAACCACTAACCCAACAGGCCCGTTACACAACATGGTATAGTTATATCCATAAAAATTCCACCATCCTCAGGAAATATTTCCCGAAACTTCTAAGTCACGTCAAACTGGTAATGACATACAAATAGCTTAGGAAGCGACCCTTGCGGACTGTTCTTAATAAAGCCTTCGATTCCGGCGTTGATTGCGTTCGGGATCCCGATAATAGCGAATAGACCGTATCGGGAGTCCATTTGACCGGTTCATGTTTGGAGGAAGTAATTAACTTTTGGTGGAAATAGGTAAGCTTTGAAGGATGCTATGGCGATTAACAACCGCGCACCGCCGCGGTTGGCGGTGAAGCGGATCTTATATCGCATTGGCCTGCAAGAAATCCGTTGATACCTATATTCCATACGTTCATGATGTGCCGGACATGTGTCACATGTCAGTAATTCATCTATGGATGTCAGAATCGCATAACTAAGTCAGTGACATTATTTAATTTCCTAGTTATTTACTTAGCTCTTACTGATTTCGTATTTTACGACTATGATATGAGAGTGCAGTTAAAATATTCAATCATGATTGTAAATCGCCGTAACGTTCAAGAGTGAAAAGCAACAGTTTGACAAATGTCACTGGCACTGTCCTAGAGCGTGAGGAATATAACACACGTACACCGCCCGACCGCGCGGTCGAGCGGTGCAATGCAATCCGCTTTACCGCCGCCAACGCCCTCCGCGGAAGTGCGCGGTGCCGTGTGATAATCCTCTTAGGGGACCCTACTACTAAGCCTCCGCTGCCCATAGTTTGAACAGAAGGTGTATTGCCGCTATACCAATAAATATCAATAATTTAACCCCGGTGTTATCTTCCCACACTTAGGCCTCGTTTACGGAGACGCGGGGCGTAGCGCGTCGCGTGCGGCGTGGCGTCTCGCGGCGGAAAAATGAGTACATCTAAAATCGCTTCTCCGTAAACGCACTCATACAACGCCATATGTTTGAATTCAGTGCGGGCCGCGCCGCACAACGCGACGCGCGACGCCCCGCGTCTCCGTAAATGAGGCTTTAGAGATAAACAACTATAACATGGCGCGCCCCTCTATATTATTATTTCCATGTGTGTAGTCATATTCATATGAAAGAGTTTTTATGTAGTTGTAAGTATCCGCCTTCGGTAGCAGGCCGGCGAGATTTGTTGGTCAAATAAACATGACTAACAAGACCACGCTCGTGTCATTTTCATAGAGTATGTCAGTGCAGCGCCATGCTAATAATAATGAGTAATTAAGACGCCGCTAGTCGAGAAACAAATCGCTGATATGGTTTTGTTTCGAGAGCCGTCTCAGTACGCACACATGCGTTGTGAGTCTTGTAAATGCTTTCACAAATACTTTTAAACGTTTTGAATTTGTGGAGAGGCGCGCCATAGTATAGCAGTTTTTCTTCACGTCGGGAGCACGGGAACATACACGCCTTCTTCTATCTTTTTATTACCCTAACCTAACCCAAAGTTATCTTTTCCTATATAAAAACCAACACATTCCTTCTCGTTTCTCCAGAGAGGAACTTCCATCGTCTAATATCTAAGCTTACATCAGATCCTACCGAAATGCAAAATATTTCACAGAAAATTCGTCACCAAACTAAATTGAATCTTATGTCAAAAGGTGTTAAGTCAAAATTGATTAGTTTGACAAACGAACGCTGGACAAAGACGTAGTTCACAGATTTAACAGTTCAGTAGAGATATCGATTCTATTCGGATAGTCATTTATGTTCACGCTATTTTTTTGTGATGGTGTTGGCAGAATTCTAGGTTTTGTGTGAAGAAAAGTCGGGGATTTTTGTTCAATAGTGTTTGGTAGAGTTTCATAGACCAGTGGTTAGTCAGATGGGCAGATGATTAAATAATACCACGCTAAGTTTTTTTTACAGCGGTGACATCTTAACGGAGATTAGTCAAGTTCATAGGAGATATTATATTGCACAAGTATGTGCGCTGACACAGGTAAATTCGCTCTTCCCAAACCCTTATACCGGGGCCGAGGACCGGGGCGAAATCAGGCGCAGGACCAGGGTTCCAAATTCCATACTACCTGCTTTTGACAAATTCCTAGCGGAAAAACCCAATACATAAGAGTCGAACTCAGAACGATCAGTAGAAGCGCGACATAGTAGAGCACCGGGGTAGTTTACTAAAAGGTCAACAAATCACATAAGCTAAGAACTTTCCAGTGCCATATTACACAGAATTACTCATTTTCTTTATTTTCCATATTTTTACACATATTTTCCTTTAAAAAACAAATAATATAGTTAAAAAAAAATATGTATAAAAATAGTGGTCCGCCTGCAACGAGGTGGTAAAACCCAAGCTACCGGCGGTTAGGGATCCAGAGAGAGGAACCTCCTCACAATGCTTCCCGTGTCCAAGACAACCGCCTTCTGCATCTGACTCTTGATCCAGCTGTTGAGCGAAAGTTTCTCAAGGTGTTGGTCGAAACTTTTCGCTATTAAACCGTTCACTGACATGACAATCGGAACAATAATTGTCGAGTCCATACCCCACATGCTGGTCACCTCGTGAGCTAGATCTAAATATTTAATGTTTTTTTCTTTTTCAGCTTTCACTAGGTTCTCATCATTACACAGAATTATTGTTATTATACTCAAAACCTGAAAAGTTAAAAAACTGAAATGATGAGTACAAATCAGGACCAACAATCAATCATTCAATCAGTCAGTCAAACTTTATACTTGTACTACTTATACTTTTCATCTAATAATTTATATTTATTTGTAATATAATTTATATTTATTTGTAATATAATTTATATTTATTTTTTTGTTCTAAATAGAACCACCAAAACCAATTATGATAAAACTTAAAATATACAGAGTTGATATGACACAGGGGTATTAAATTAGGGCACGCCTCTATCGAGGCGGTAAGTCCCCTCTTTGAGGAGTGGCTTGAGCGGCGCCACGGCGCCCTCACCTTCCGTCTGACGCAGGTCCTCACCGGGCACGGATGTTTCGGGAGGTTCCTGCACATCATCGGGCGGGAGGAAACGCCCGGGTGTCACCACTGTGAGGATCGCCCCGAGGACACGGTGGAGCATACCGTGGCGGTGTGCCCCGCTTGGGCGGAGCACCGCGACGTCCTCGTGGCGGCTATCGGCGGCGGCGAACTCTCGCGTTCGGCCCTGGTGCAAGCCATGGTCCGGAGCGAGAGGGAATGGGATGCAGTCGCCTCCTTCTGCGAAGCAGTAATGCTAGCGAAGGAGGAGGCGGGCCGCGTGAGGGAAAGAACCACCTCACGCCCCAGCCGCCGCGAGAGACGCTCCGGGCGTCGGGAGCCGCGAGACGACTCCCGGCCACCGTAGACGCGGGTCTGTGGGCGGTGAGCAATGGGTAGCTCACCGTCTGTTCGTTGATAACGACAGACCATGTCGACGGCGCGTTCGTGTTCCACGCGCGCCTCAAAGAGATGTCAGCAAACAATTGAAGGGGCCACTAAGGGCCGATGCCTGCCGGGGCTGCGGGTTGTTCGAAAGAGATACCGCGCCCCCGGAACGCAAAGGGCACAAGAAGGAACATGGATGGGTTTTAGTCAGTAAAAGTCTGACACTCCCTCCCGCCCCGCCCAGGGCGGGGGAAGTCATTTGATGATTTCCCATCGGTAAAAAAAAAAAAAAAAAAAAGGGGTATTAAATTACACTACGTATACTGTACGTGTTTAGTATTAATTCGATACGGTACAAAATAAAATATAAATAAAAATGAGTTTTTTTTAATTCAAACAAACTAAATAGCTTACAAATCAGAGTAAAACGCAAACATCCTTTGTAAATAAATTTAACTGACCTTAGATACCTAGGTATTAAAGCGGTAACGTAGGTGCATGACCTATGCGTATAGACATAATCAGCTGTTAGGAAAGATACATTGTGTTCAAACGGGGCAAAAACTTAAAAAATCATTTGCGACTAAACTACTGCTCCTATTTAATTGATTTTTGGTACAGAGCTTGAAAATGGTACCTAGTATAGGCAGTTTAAAGGAAAGCCTATCTGTCGTATCAACTTTGTATAAAATTAGAAACATATTAAAAATTAAAATCATAATAATAAACATTTTGTTTAGCACAATCACCATCATAACCAAACACAAACATCCACGACCATTGCAATATCCATTACGAAAACGAACGTATTGCTACAGAAAAATGAACCAAAATAACATACAAAAAGAGAAGAAAGCTTGATAAATCGCTTAAATATTTATATCTTTTAGCTTCACGTTGCAGAAACTCAAACCGATTTAATGTTACTTGTTGGAATTTTATCAACAATTTTATTTGTCGAGAATTTTCTGTGTCTGCACGAGTTTTGTGGTCGCGGTCGAATGGTTACAGCATTTTGTTCAGCATATTTTTAAGCAGACGTCGAAACAATACAATGCAGGAAAGTAAAAGAAAATACTTTTACCAGTTTTATTTCTGGAAATGTTAAAGAATAAAAAACATTTACTAGGCTTAGTTTTGGTTAGCATAAATTTCGGTTATCACAGACGTAGATTTTTAAGCAGACGTCGAAACAATACAATGCAGGAAAGTAAAAGAAAATACTTTTACCAGTTTTATTTCTGGAAATGTTAAAGAATAAAAAACATTTACTAGGCTTAGTTTTGGTTAGCATAAATTTCGGTTATCACAGACGTAGACGAAGTCGCGGAATAAAATCTAGCTTTTGTCCTTCCTTGGGGTTCAAACTTACTCCAGAAAAAAATTCATCAAAATCGCATAAGGTCTTGAGTTCTATTCCCAGGTCGGGCAAGGTGTTATCGAGTTTTTCTATCAGGAATTTCTCAATAACAGCCTCGGAGTCTGGATTTGTGCCCGGTTGATGACAATAGGCTCGCCCCCTATTACATGGGACTTAAACATAACTGGCGCAATGTGGTTGTACTATAGGTATACCTCTGCCTATCCTACTGGTACTTTGGTAAAGTCTATATATTTTTTTATTCGTTCGACGTCGTGTTTTGTTTATCTCAATTGTCAAGTCTGCGCCAGTGTCCTCAATATTCAATCTCTTACTTCAGAACAAAAGCCTAGCGCTTATTCTCAACTCGGTGGCGAGATTCTTGATAGTCGAGTCTCGCGGGAAATTGTTGGGAGAGCACACAAATTATATGAAAGGCTTTATTGCGGTAAATCTTTGAAAATATTTAAAACTATAAACTAAAACATTACTAGATGTAAATAAATATTTGTGCAGTAGAAATAAACTACCCATTTCCTGGATCAAAATAAAACTTTTTAAGCCAGTATTAGTATAGATGGACTGCCTCGCTGGTCTAGTGGTCGCAAGCGCGACTGCTGTGCATGAGGTCTTGGGTTCGATTCCCAGGTCGGGCAATGTTATTGGGTTTTTCCATCAGGAATTTCCCAGTAGCAGCTTCGTAGTCTGGATTTGTGCCCGGTTGATGGCAATAGGCTCGCCCCCTATTACATGGGACTTACACATAACTGGCGAAATGTGGGTGTACTAATGGGTACACCTCTGCCTAACCGTTTGGGGATTACAGGCGTAATGTTATGTATGTGTGTATGTATTAGTATTAGCGCATTCACAATTTAGCTTAGTTTTGCTATAACCATCCAAGCCGCAATTTCTCTTCAAAAAAATTTATTACGTCATATTTTAATTCAATATCCGAAATATTAATATTCAATAACAATTCAATATCCGAAACTTATTCCCAGAATAGATTTAAATTGAATCAGTGTTAACTAACAAAAAACATTGCGGAAAATGAATGGAATTTTGATGTGGGTTAGTTTGTTTTGACTGAATTATGATTTGTAACCTCGAATGTTTAATGTATTCTAATATGAATAGCCCAATTCTACTAACTAAAAGACGTTCAAATTCAATATAGCCTCAGTGTCAAGAAAACCAATTTTCGAAACTATAGAAGAATGATAATTACAAAAAGAACAAAAACATAACTGGCGAAATGTGGGTGCATTACTTAATGGGTACACCTCTGCTTAACCCTTCGGGGATTACAGGCGTGATGTTATGTATGTGTGTAAAAAGAAAAAGAAACCAAATACCTATTTAATCAAATCTAGTCGCAAATTTATTTCAATGACATTCAATGTCAAGTGTAGGTAAATCCATACTAATATTATAAATGCGAAAGTAACTCTGTGTGACTGCCTGTTACACTTTCAAGATTAAACCACTGAACCGATTTTGATGAAATCTAGAACGACGTAAGTTTGAGTCCCAAAAAATGTATTCCGCGACCCTTGACTTTATCATAAGTTACTCTTTATCCCGCGACTTCTTCTGCGTCGGCGATAACCAAAATTTACGCGGACGAAGCTGCGGGTGAAATCTAGGTAAAGATATTTTTGACAAATGGTGACTGAGATTAGAATACAATCATTGTACTTCTGTATGTTTAGAATAAATCTAGATTATTCTCTATAGATAGTCACGTAGCAACTAATGCGTAGCCGCACGGCTAAGCGCTACGTGCGTAGGCCTGCAGCGAGGCGCTACGTGCGTAAGCGTGCTACGTAATATCTACGCGCGGTAAGCTGCTGCTACTGACGTGGCCGCCTACGCGAGTACACGGGTCGTGGCAACTAGGTACCTATTTATTATCTTTATCAAGGCTTAAAGACAACCTTTCACGTTTTATAAAGTTACTGTAATATTTTATTTACATACATACATAAACTCACGCCTTTTTTCCATGGGGGGTAGGCAGAAACTACAGAACGCCACTTGCTACAATCCTTACATACTCCTTTCGCCTCATCCACGCTCATACATCTCGGCATACAAGCACGCCGGTTACGAGTACTCCGCACCTGACCTTGCGTTCCCACTCACCTCTGCCTATAAATACCTTTTGTTGATCTTTCACGTTTCATAAAATTACTTTAATAATTTATTTAAAGAATACATATAATTTATTTGTTAAACATGAGTCGTGTAAGAAGATCTTAAATAATAATTTTAATAGTATGCTAATAGTTTTATTTTAAGAAAAAACTTTATTATAGCCCACATAACATCACACCTGTAATCCCCTAAGGGTTAGGCAGAGGTGTACCCATTAGCACACCCACATTTCGACATTTATGTTTAAGTCCCAAGTCCCATGGGGGTGAGCCTATAGCAACAACCGGGCACAAATCCAGACTCCGCGGCTGCTACTGAGAAATTCCTGATGGAAAAATCCAATAACACTTTGCCCGACCTGGCAATCGTAAATGTTATGTTAGAATGATAAACTTACATAAAAAACAAACCACACATGGGACACAAATTCATAATTTGACTTCTAATAACACGTGTATTAAAGTCTAATTCTGGAAATCATTTTTTTTTTAGGTGAATTCGTTTTACACAAGAAATAGGCAATTTGTTTGCCGATGTCGTTCCGTTTAGCGGTTGGAAGAGCATTTTTAAATTGAAATACATATTATCCTTTTTATGTTTCTTTTAAAAAGTATCAATATATTGGTGGAACGGCCTTTGTTGGAAATAAGTAATTTTTACAACAATGGAAGTAGCAATTTGTGGGTTATTTTTCATTTGTAATTTTGTACGTTGAAGGGTCTTTAAGATATCTTTTTGTGGGTATTCTGATGTCATTTCTTTATCGGATAAGCAGTAAAAAGAATACAGTTTTTTTTTTATAATAATAATATTGTCGTAAGTAGAAATAATTTCACTGTCCTACTGGTGAACGCCTCTGCGGGCTTGCGGACGGCGATTGATGGGTAGCTCGCCGTCCGATCAAGGACCTGTTTCACGCGTGCCTCAAAGAGCTGTCAGCACAGGGTCGGGGCCCCAACAGGGCCAAACGCCTGCCGGGGTTGCGGGACGTCTTAACAGGATACCGTAGCCCCGGAACGTAAAGGGCAGCAGAAGGAACAGGGTGGTTTTTTAGTCAGTAAAAGTCTGACAGTCCCTTCTGCGGGCGGAAGGACTCATTTTATGAGTTATACCACCTCAAAAAAAATGGTCAGGGGTGGATTATTAAAGCCAGCTAAGCACGAATATTTCTAAATTCACCCCCAAAGGGGATGAAACGGTGTTCCGATTTTTCGCGGATGTATACAGTTGGTAAGTTAGTAGTAGTAAGTTCTTCAGTAAGGGCAGATGCGCAGTACTCGTAACCGGCGTACTTGTATGACGAGATGTATGAGCGTGAACGAAGTGTAAGAAGTATGTAAGGATCGCAGCAGGTGGCGTTCTGTGGTTTTTGCCTACCTCCATGGGGGCGTGAGTTTATGTATGTATGAATTCAATAACATCAAATGTTCAAACGCTAGAAGAACATCGCTTTATCACTTTGCTAATCATAATATACTTTTATTTAGACATCCATACCTACAACTTTACCTGAAAACAGATTAACACACAACGTAATAGTCGCCAAAACTTAAACCCTTTCATAACAAACCTAGGTTGTAATCTAGACACGTTTTCCAGTTAATTATTCAGAGCGGAATATTCTAGACCTTCGGATAACCGTGTACGTAAGTTATTTTAAACTCACAGACCGTTTCTATGTCTGCTAACTTTGTGCTCTCATATAAGTTAGCTGGGAAACAGTTTAGGGTTAGTTGACATCGAGAGCGATGCGACGCGACGCTACTTGCAGTTTTTAACAAATCTATCTATCTAATCTTATCTAAATATATAAAAGTAAAAGGTCATTCACTCACTCATTTATTAAGAAATATCGAAAATCGCTTGACGTATAAAGCAGGCCGCAGGCGTCCGGTTTTCGAATCAGGTTTTCGGATCGGAAGCGTATAAGTATGTACACACATACACAGATACAAAAATTAAACATGCATGTAAAAAAAATGTATGTATGTGTAATTTATGTATGTGTGTGTATGTATGAAACCGGACAGCTGCGGCCTGCTTAAAGATTAAAGGCAGGGAGTTTATTTATAGTTAGTAGACGTCGGCCAAGAGGAGGAGGAGGAGCTCGTGGCTAAGTAATAACAGCCGCACGGGTCGATCCGTCAGGTTAAGCTACGCTTGCCGGGGTTGGTCCTTGGATGGGTGACCATCTTTACACACCGAGACTCCTCCGTGCCTCGGAAAGCACGTTAAGCCGTTGGTCCCGGCTGTCATATGTGGATCTTTGACAGTCGTTACGGGTCGTCAGAAGCCCGAAAATCTGACAACTAGTCTCACCAAGGGGTATCGTATTACCCAGTTACTGGGTTGTGGAGGTCAGATAGGCAGTCGCTCCATGTAAAATACTGGTATTCAGCTGCATCCGGTTAGACTGGAAGCCGACCCCAACATAGTTGGGAAAAGGCTAGGCAGATGATGATGAGACGTCGGCCAAGAAAGTATTTTACAAAAATCACCCTCTCAGCTTGTGTGGAGACAACAACTTTGGCGTGGACGATGTCGCGGGCTGAAGTTAGTGTTTAATAATAATACTAGCCTATTATTGTCACTACAGGGAAAATGCCTCTTCTCATACAGAGAAGGCACAAGCATTAATCACCACGCTTGCTCAAGGCGGGTCTTGTTTTCGGAAAAAAAAATACGTATAAAATGGTACTTTGACCGTCAATGTCTCCATAACCAGAAGATTCCCAGATATGGTACAAATAAAAAAAATGAAGGGATGATATAATGTGGCGTTGGCATCGTATCGTTTTACGTCTCTGTGTGAACTGACCTTTATGTATATACGAGGTGTGGCTAGTTTAGGAGTCCCTAATGTAATTTGAAACTATGACAAATTAAAAGTATTAGTGTTGGTTTTTAACAGGTTTCGTAACGATAAAAGTGCCTACGCATAGTTTTGTTTGACTGTAAAAAAACAGTTGGAAACGAATAAATAGGTTATAGTCAATTGAGTGGGCAAATAATATAGTTAAATAATAATATATTATAATTTAATTAATACGTAAATAATGGTGCGTATTCTCTTGGTCACAAACTAAACTAAAATTAGACTATTTCGATCTTTTTCTGTCTAATAAAACAAGAAAGAGAGTAATGTAAATAAGAGCTGTCAAATTTAGTCAATCTGACACATCCATACAATTATAGTTGATATCTTAAAACGTATGGATTAAAAATACGGAAAAGTGCAAGGATAAACTAATTTGACATCGCTAACTTAGTTCTTTAATGTCACCGGCCTTTCCGTTCGCTGTATGTTAGTAAGAGATGTCAATTCTCTAAATTTAGTCTAGTTTGTGAACAAGGGAATCGGCACCAATATCTCTTTCATCTTAATTTAATTTTTTAAGTGTCGTCTTTCTTCTTTATCGTGTGGGCAATGAGGACTTATGACCCCACACACCCTAGTGTCAGAGTTTCTAAACCGCCTCAAGGGCCTCTGACACGTTTTGAACTTTTGAAGTGGGACGGTATAAGTCCAAGTTTTGTCACGATGTTTTCCTTCACCGATGTCAGTGATGTCCAAGACAAACTTCAGAAAGTACATACGAAAAGAAAAAAAAAAGAAGTAAAGTGTCATTACAACAGCAACAGAAATAAATACTCTGTAAAAATTTCAACTCTCTACCTATATAGTTCATGAGATACAGTCTTCTGAAGAGATACGGACGGACAGTGAATGCTTCGTAATAATTCGGGTACGAAACTCTAAAAACCAAAGGGCTAAGTAAATACACATGTATAAGGAGCTACCTCATATAAAAAGCACTTCCTTTCCATTTAGCAACCGGTTAACTAGTACTTAAAGGCAAGCTCTTTGTTACAATGTACAAGGTTAAGTTACTTTTGTACAATAGTACAGTCTCAGCGATACTCCGCTACGGCTGTGAATGGATGGATAACACGCGCAGATGCTACAGAGACGGATTCAGGGATTTTTTTATTTGGAGATTCTTGTTCGCCCCTTATTTTATGGGACCCAAAATAACAACAGGGTACACCTCTGCCTAACCCTGGAATTACAGGTGTATCTTATATTATATTTTATTATAATTCCTATTGTAATATTAAGTACCAGCCTTCCGCGACATTTTCTTTCTTCGGATGCCTAATTTTGTGATAATAAAATATAGCTTAATACTCAGGGATACCGTAATTTTCTATTCATAAAAGAATCTCCTGAATTGCATCAGTAGTTCCTGATATTAGTCTCGCAATTCAACGATGTATCAAGCGAATCCTTAGCGTACCATATTCGGCTAGCCATGTTTCAGTTATTTAAATGGAGAAAAAAATACACCATGGATAAAATAAACATTAAACCAGTAAAATTATAAAATTACTAACTTCTGCTGGCGACTTCGACCCTATGTGAGTCATGTATATCTAATCCTAAATATCGATCCTAATATGAATCATAAATAATGTAACTTTCTAACAGTAAAACAATTTTTGTAATCGGACCAGAACTGTCAAAGATCTCTCACAAAAAAAACAGACAATTTTACCTCTGTATAATATAATTTATAGATAAAGGTTTACCCAAGTCCAACCCTGTACCTTTATAGCAACATCTTCGCTAATACCCGTGGAGCGTAGCGTCGTATATCACACAACCGGATTCACTGTAAGCCCCGCACGACTAAACAAAAGGTGGGTAGGTATTTGCCTAGTATTAGTATAGAAGTAACGCAGTGAAGGTGGGTAGGCAATAGCATAGCCTAAAAAAAAAAAAAATAACCGATAGTCGCGTTAAGGAACTTCGTACTAAAAATATTTTTAATACAGAGACTAACTTTTTTCGATAAATTTAATTCTTTTTTCGTAACTTGATTTTCAGTTAACTTTATTTTCATCCTAATAAATATCTATACTAATGAACAGACTTTTGTGCTTGTTTGTTTCTTTAAACTGCAAACCTCTGAAACTGCTACTTTCTGCTACTTTTGTTAACAGTAACTATAATATATTGTTCTTTTTTTTATTTTTCTTCTACCCGCTACTCTATTAATAAGATTTATTGTTCTTATTTAAGTGACGATTGATTAAGTGAATGAGAAATAAAATTCTTAAAACCAAACTAATGGAAAAAAATCTTTTTGTATTATGATAGCCAGATTCATGCGAAACATCACTATACGACCTACAGAAGCGGTGCAGAACCGCAGGATATAACTAGTTCACAATACATCGTACAATTAGATTATCGCACATACATTTCACAGCCACATACACGGCAACGGTTTCACAGCGATACTGCAATAAGAAGCTTTGCGGTATTGCGGTCGCATAGAGAACTGTAATGCTGGGATAATTATAGCAAGGTTGGGATACCTACCAGGGATTAAACTACAATTCAGAGGTCGGCAACACGCGGCCAGTGGACGACTTACTAGCGGCCCATGGACGTTTTGTAAATTTGTATTAAATCAGTTACCTAACTGTTTAGGTACTTTGTAATTTTCATTTCTGAATGATTTATATTGGTGCCGATTCCCTTGTTCACAAACTAGACTAAATTTAGAGAGTTGACATGTCTTACTCACATACAGCGGAAGGAAAGCACGGTGACATTAAAGAACTAAGTTAGCGATGTCAAATTAGTTTTGCCTTGAATTTTTCCGTATTTTTAATCCATACGTTTTAAGATGTCAACTTTAACTGTATGGATGTGTCAGATTGACTAAATTTGACAGCTCTTATTTACATTAGTCTCTTTCTTGTTTTATTGGACAGAAAAAGATGAAAATAGTCTAATTTTACTTTAGTTTGTGACCAAGGGAATCGGCACCAGTGGTTATTTTTCTAGCTATAAAGCCCAAACACATAAACATAATGTAAAGTACCTAACTTCTCTTCAATTCAATCCATTTAAAAAAAAAAAACAATATTTTTTTTCGATTGGATATGACCAATAATATTTATGTATATTGGGTTTCTAAGGTTTATTATCACAAGTGCGGCCCACTTATAGTTTATTTTGCCACCCTGTGGCCCTTGCATGCCAAAAGGTTGCTAACCACTGAACTACATTATTACAATGTGTGGTCTCTGCTTACAGAGATAAAGCGGCTTTAAATCACGATTGCGAGGTATCGTTCGCTTGTTTTACGGATGGCTGTGTGAACAGGAGGGACATTCCACTAACTTTTAGAAAGTCTTTCAAAAATGCGTCTTAATTAACATTTTTTTTTAACTTTTAATTGTTGTTGAAATGAGATTGTGATTCGATTTTGAACGTTTTTACATACCATCACGCCTGTAATCCCCGAAGGGTTAGGCAGAGGTGTAGGTATCCATTAGTACACCCACATTTCGCCAGTTATGTTTTTAGTCCCATGTAATAGGGGACGAGCCTATTGCAATCAGCCGGGCACAAATCCAGACTCCGAGGCTGCTACTGACAAATTCCTGATGGAAAAACTCAATAACACTGTGCCCGACCTGGGAATCGAACCCAAGACCTCATGCACAGCAGTCGCGATTGCGACCACTAGACCAACGAGGCAGACATTTTTAGTTACGAGAATTTGCTTTCAGATTAAAAGATATACGATAGTAACTTTACATCGATTGTCTATAGAAAATAAAAGCTTTTTTTAATTCTTTTGTTTTGTTAAACGCGCTTATCTCTAGTTGGAATTGAATATATCTTTTTGTAGGTGTATTTAACTAATATTTTTTACTTTTGATTGTCACTGAGTTGAGATTGCGACTAAATTTTAAATGTTTTATTTAGTTTGTTTAGGAATAATGTGGCCGGCTTACAAATAAAATATCTTTAATTTTTCTGAGCTTTTCTTATTATAGTTTATGCCAAATTATTTCCAAATCACTGCAATTCCTGAAAGCCAGAATCAACAGAGGCGACCACCAGAAAAGCGCCGAGGCAATGAAGCTCGACGAGTCCCGGAGAAACAATTCAACTGTCTTGGATCTCTCAACGAAATTAATTAAAAAGAAACTGCGGAGGAGCAAGAAACGGTTCATGTCCAGTGACCGAAACCGTAGGTAAGCAACGACACAGAGTCAAAGTCAAAGTATTTGATTAAGATTTGTGCGGGAATTATAGGAACTCTTTAAGGAAACAAAAATGCTAACTTCTAGTCAATCTTGTATCGTCTCAATTGTGATCAAAATGGAAGTGAATGAACATGACATACAATAGAAAGATCTTATTTTCTACTTAGCCTAATTATATACACTGTTGATATGCTCATTAAAAGTGTTGGGCTCGAACAGAACATTTACAGGCACTTTTGAATCGTCAAGGAGTCGGTCAGTTAGTCCGAAAGTTGAAGCTAGTTGCTCGTTCCAAAACGCGTCGCAATAGAACTCACTTTTGCAGTATTTTTTATCTAAACAACCCATAGGATTATTCCCCTTTACAGTATATTGACTCACCCCTCAGAAGGGTTGAGTAATACTCAAGTACTACAGACATGGGTTCAGTAGTTTTTTTAAACCCCGTCGACGGTCGAGAAAATATGATTTTAGTGATGTAGATAAGCGAAGATGTTTTAAGATCGTGGGTCATCACTTGACCATAGAGTAGGGATCCTTTTATTATCAAAACCCAAAACCCAATCATGGTCAAGTACTATAAAGGTTTTGAAAGTACCTTATACTTGTACAGTAAGCAAAAAAGTCACCGGTCCGATTTTTAAACCTTAATTTTCGTCACAATATTGAAGGAAATGTAGAGATGTAAAATTAAGATTCAAATTATTAGTTAATACCCAAAATGCTCAAAACCAATGCATTGTAGTACTTCAAGTCTTTTGAGGCTTCGTGTTTTTGTAAAGAAAGAAAGAAAAAGTGTTTATTGACACAGACCATGTGCACACAAAATAAAATAAAAAAATTTGGTCCACAGCTATGTCAAACATGCCAAGTTCAGCATTAATCAAGGCTACTTGTGCCTGGTTTTCAACGAGACCTATAAGAGATGTATTATGAAAGTAAACCAGCTTTTTGGTGGCATACATTTCGATGATATTGTTATGTAAAAGAATCACGTATTAAATAAACTAATATTTACCTGAATTATATTTTTTGTCTAATTTATCCGTTGTCTGGTTACCATAGTACAGGCTCTGCCTAGTTTGGCATCAGATGGCGATGGCGATGTGTTGGTTGTCCTAAGATATTATTATTATTATTATAATTTATTTCTAAAACATTCAACAATCTATTTGGCAGTATTCAACGACTTTTGCTGCTGACTGTACTTAGTTACCCAAGAGAGTTGATGTTAGTTTTTGGTAAGAGTATTATTGGGCCTATCGGTATATTGTATGAAGATTTTCCTACAAATATTTGATGGGTCGGTACTACTAGATTCGAGCAGCAAGCATTGTGCGCGGCCAACTGTTTAGCCTTAATTTATTTAAACTCTCGACTGTCCCGTTCCGAGGACTGCCTCGTTGGTCTAGTGGTCGCAAAGCGCGACTACTGAGCATGTTGTCTTGGGCTCGTTTCCCAGGTCGGGCAAAGTGGTATTGGGTTTTTCCATCAGGAATTTATGAGTAGCTTTGGATTTGTGCCCGGTTGATGGCAATATGCTGATAAATGATGATGATGATGGCAATAGGCTCGCCCCCTATTACATGGGACTTAAATATATCTGGTGAAATGTGGGTGTACTAATGGGTACACCTTTTTAACCCTTCGAGGACTATAGGCGTGATGTTATTTTTTATTAGATGGGTTTTTAGGTCTTATTCTCGTAGTATCGAGATTCGAGCAGAAATCATAGTGCGCGGCCAGCTGTTTAACTTCAAATTATGTAAACTATTTTTTCCGTTTTAATTCATACTTCGCTCCTGACGGGGGTCCCGACCGCTGAAATATTTTTTCTTTCTTTCAAAATATTCGTTTGTTAACACGCACGGTCATAACTTAGGTTTAAAAGCTTGCTATAAATCAACGTGACGGGTCGCTAGGCCTCGGCTGCGTTCACTCCGACGACCGACCAAATTGTGTGCTACGTTAGATAACGTACCTTCTTTTATAAGTCTGGCGAAAGAATATATTTAGAACAAAATTAAACGAAAAAAAATATTTTGATAAAATATATTTTAATTTTTTTCAATACGAGTCGGACTCGTATACGAAGGGTTCCGTACTACCATGCAATATTTAACACTACATGCAAAAACATGTTTTTTGTATAAGAACCCTTTTAACGGTCTACGCCTACGTCCGATAATTGTAGACCAATTTTTTGTCGGAGAGAAATGGAACATATGAATTTTTATATACCAAAGCACACGTCCTGCGAAAAGTGGCCGACGAAACTATGAAATAATCGTCCGATACGATAATCGGTCCGATAGTTGGTCGGTAAAAAGTCTGACATAGATGGAGGCGCTATTAATGTATAACTTTATTTTAACTTTTTATTTTTTTTGACTGCCTCGTTGGTCTAGTGGTCACAAACGCGACTGCTGTGCATGAGGTCTTGGGTTCGATTCCCAGGTTGGGCAAAGTGTTATTGGGTTTTTCCATCAGGAATTTTTCAGTAGCAGCTTCGGAGTCTAGATTTGTGCCCGGTTGATGGCAATAGGCTCGCCCCCTATTACATGGGACTAAAAACATAACTGGCGAAATGTGGGTGTACTAATGGTTACACCTCTGCGTAACCCTTCGGGGATTACAGGCGTGACGTTATGTTTATGTTTATTTTAACCTAGATACACCGCGCAGTTTCACTCGCGTTAACCCTTTGACTGAGGGAAAATACACCCATTGCGTTTCTTGAATAAACGCAAGTGCGGTGCACACAGCCGTAGGTATGTCTTTTTTTCTATGGCGAACACACGAACTGTGTAGCCAGACGCACTTCAGGCTTGGCGTTGCAATTGTTCGTCCGCAGTCAACGGTTATGTTTTTGATAATTTTACTTCGATCATGTGAGTTATTACGTGATGTTTTATAAACTACAGATTTTCCTCGATAAACTTAATTTTCTTTTCGCAAATCGGACGACTAATTTCTCACAGTAGCGCGTTCAAATAAACAAAACTTTAACTTACGTACTTATATTGACATGATTGTCACCGAGATGAGATTGTGATTCGATTTTAACGATTTTAATTGGAGAATAGAAAAGAGAATAGAATAGAATAGAATTGTTCTCGAGAAGGAAACATCAGATAAGGAATCATCATTTTCCGTTGCTAAAAATATCATTCTTAACGCAAACAACAACAATGAAATAAATAAAAACGCCTTTTGAAATCCCGGCTTTCTATTTTAAATTATTCACTTTCAACGTCATTGCTGGCCCGGGATAAGGATTCCAGGACATCCGGTTACCGCTCTAATCCCGGTAATGTTTAATTAAAACATCAAAACAATTACATTTAAGGATATGAAGCTTATTTTGTATAATTTTAGTAATTTTTATTAGGTTTTTGTGAGTGTATAATTTTGTATTTGAGGAGGTTAAATTATTTAAACTAAGGCAACTGACTGACGCTTAATGATCACTGGCTACATTAAGAAGTGGTCGCGAGTGGCGAACAAAGTCAAAGTCAAAACATTTATTTTAATTAGACAAAGAGTCACTTTTGAATTGACAATGAGTCGGTCAGTTAGTCCGAAAGTTGAAGCTAGTTGCTCGTTTCAAAACGGAGGTAGGCCTCTATGGAGAAGAACGAGCTAGAAACTCCACGGCACTCTTTTAAATTAGGTTTTTACAAAATCCTGGTAACATTATTCTTGTCGATTCCACATGACTGTGATCACAATGAAGATGAATATAAAACAGTAGTAAAACACATGGGGCGGTTAGTCTGTGATGTGAACTGTGATGGTGCTCGCTAATGGTGCTACCAGGCGAATACCGGGCTCCCGACTTATGGTAGCAGGAGGAACCGTCATAATTTGTACATGTTATAAAGTCCGCTACCCTTTAATTTTGAATTCATCGCGATCAAACGTTCCTAGGTGTAAAATCTAATAGTTTTCGTTATCCAATTGTTGCTAGTTCCATGTTACGAGCGAATAGATTCCCTTGGCGCCTGATTTATAAGCAAAGTTTTACTCAACACTGTCTGCGTCCCTGGCTCCATTCAGGTAGAAAGTCATTAATTTTCCAAGTTAAATCTACCCACGCATGTATGTCTACCTACTAGTAAGGTATACTTGAAAATTGATTTGACAGCTTAAGGTTAGTAAGTTCAAATTCATCTGGCACACTTTACATAATCGTTCGCCTGATTTAACAGTAATAGAAGTTAACATCACGCCTGTAATGCCCGAAAGGTTAAGCAGAGTTGTAGGTACTCATTACTACACCAATCTTTCCTCAGTTATGATTAAGTCCCATGTACTAGGGGGAGAGCCTATTGCCATCAACTGGACTCAAATTCAGACTCCAAGGCTGTTACTGAAAAATTACTGATGGATAAACCCAATAACGCTTTGTCCGACCTGGAAATTGAACCCAAGACCTAATCCTCAGCAGTCGCATTTTGCGACTAGATTTAACAGCAATAGAAGTTAACATTACTTTAGCATTTAGCCTATGTGCTGTTCTAGACACCGTCACCTCGTTAGTGTTTTGGTGCACTAATGGGTACCTCTGCCTAAACCTCCGGGGACTACAGGCGTGATGTTATGTGCTATTCCAGACTATAATCTATCTCTGTGCCAAATTTCATACAGATCCGTTCAGCCGTCCTATTCTGTAACTAACATCCATCCAAATTTCGCATTTATAGGAGGAAGGCGTAGGAAGATATCGAACCAAATATACCTACCCTTAAGTAGGTACGTACCACCCCTACCCTTTCATGTTTTCCTGAATTTCATTCAAACGTCAACAATATCCGAAAGTCAGCATCAACATTTTACTCCCTTATTTCACTGACTGCCAAGATAAACTTGGCCCACAGTCTTCGTCACTTTTATTTTATTGCAACACTTTCCTGATCTGCTCAGTCTTGCGAAATTGGACTCAGCAACTGCTATTTTAGAGATCCAATTCCTCTAAAATAGGTTTACGGATGAGGTGTCAATTCTCGCTATGTCGGAGATAAGTTGATTGGCGAGGCGAGGCAATGTTGGAGATAGCAGATATATTATGGATCCCTGAAGTGGTGGAGAATTTGGAAATAGACTGTTAGAGTATAGGCGAAATAACAAAAGATGCAACTGAAAAACTAGCCTCGTTGGTCTAGTGGTCACAAAGCGCGACTGTTGAACATGACGTCTTAAGTTCGATTTCCAAGTAGGGCAGTTTTATAAGTCGAAGATTACAGGCGTGATGTTATGTATTCAAAAAGTAGCCTATGTGCTATTTCAGACTAAAATATGTGTCTGTGATAAATTTCATGCAGACGCGTTCAGCAGTTCTAGCGTGATTGAGTAACAAACATCCATGCATCCAAACTTTCGCAGTAAGATGAAATATTTTGCCTGTTTATCAAACATACCTCGTTGCGTACTGCCTCGTTGGTCTAGTGGTCGCAAGCGCGACTGCTGTGCATGAGGTCTTGGGTTCGATTCCCAGGTCGGGCAAAGTGTTATTGGGTTTTTCCATCAGGAATTTCTCAGTAGCAGCCTCGGAGTCTGGATTTGTGCCCGGTTGATGGCAATAGGCTCGCCCCCTATTACATGGGACTAAAAACATAACTGGCGAAATGTGGGTGAACTAATGGGTACACCTGTGCCTAACCCTTCGGGGATAACCAGGCGTGATGTTATTTTATGTGTTATCAAATACATAGCTGGTTCAACTGTTGATACATCATGAGTTTTAATTACCGATATCCTATTTAGTCTATTGAGGCAAAAATGAATCGTTTTGATTCTTCCCTTTTTTTGTCCTAACATAAACCTGACATTGATGAATTTCATTTTTATGTTACGCTGGGTCCTTGTGTACATAATATTGTAACAGATGTGCCAAAATTCCAATATCCTGGCATCAGCATTCTCATTTTATTATCAACATTTTTGAAATATAGAAAAAAATGGTTCATGCAGAATATAGAATTTGAATACACATAATGAATTATCCTTTTTAAACAAAGTTATTTGTGTTGATTAATCTTTTATTTAAATAATTAATGATCAAAAGACTGCTAGAGGCCCAGCCGTCATAAAGGTCTGTCAGAATAATAGATAATTATGTCTCATTATCGAGTAATTAAAGGCACTAATTCTTCCTTAATGCACTTAATGATGTTTATTGTACAAAATACAATGTCTACTAATAACCGCTTACAAAGACCAGCCAGCCAAAAATAATCTCAGAGGACCAGAAAATTTCTCCGCTCCACCGTACCAAAGGACTAAAGTACACTCGACCGTTCCTTTGATCCGCGCCCTTGTTAACCATCAAATTGCACAGAAGATGTGTACAAAGAAATTAGAACTACTCTAACTGGTACATCAAAGACTTTTTATGTTCTTCTGTAAGTAGGTACTTGCATGAACTTGAAAATAAGGACCAAGTCTAACTAAGAAAGGAAGCCTAAGGAATGAATTCTTAGGATTCTCCAGAATCCGGGTTTTTGGCCATTAAGCGTAAAAGATGATCTCTGCTACGCAGCGTACGTCCCTGCCACCCTCAAAACCATTCTTCGAACGCTGGCTGGCAGGTAGGGCTCATCACTAGTGGGGCGGTGGATCCGACTGTATGCAGTCAAGAAGGTATTCCTTGGTTCGGAGTTCCTCACTGCTTAAAATAAGCAACAGTTCACATTGCTACTAAGAGTTAGTAAAAAAGTTTTAAGCTTAAATCCTAACAAAACATGGAAGGAAATTCTAAAATCACCATCGCGATCACATCAGCCGTAGGACGTCTACTGCCTCTCCTACAGATTTCCAGTAGGACCGTAATTAAAACATTAATTCTAAAATAAATGTATACTATTATTACTACTACCTTTCTATGTATATGTGTGTGTTTATGTTGTATTTATAATGTAATTATTTGTGAGTGATTTTGTATTTAAAATTGAATAATGTTTCTTAATGTGGGCTATGAGGTGCCTGAAATAAATGATTTTTTATTTTTTTACTAGCTTTTACCCGCGGCTTCGCCCGCGTTGGTTTAGAATTTGACAATCAATTCGGGCTGTACTCGGCTTGTTGCTCGGCCAGATCCAGAATTATTAAATACCTACGGACCAACAGACTGTGACTCATAAAAGTCCGTCAGCGTCCAGTTTGCATTTCTGCAAGAGAGGTCCTTCTTGCCTGCGTCTGTTCTGGAGTTTCAGTCGCTGTAATGGCTGAGCTTCTTCTCTGAGACGAAGTCGTGTAGTCATGTGTGTTGTGTGTCGTGTGAATAGGCGTCTCAGTTGCTCTTACAGCTCTCTGGCTTTCGGCTTGTTCCTCCAAAAGCAATTGCGTTTAGAAGGGCGTCTCAGTCACTCTCAGAGAAGCTAGGCGGGCGGACGGCTTGGCTTTCCCGTCTTTAATAAAATGTCTCATCAGCTTTCAAATTTGCTTGTCGCTCCGGTTGTGCTTGCTTTCTTAACGCATGCGGCATGAACGGAAGATTCCGGGGATTGAGCTAGCAAAGAGCTTTTGCCTGAGTTGGAGCTGTGAGACAATTAAAAAAAAAAGGAACCTACCTACCGTCATTAAAATACACCGAACATACCTCTAAAGAAAACATAAACAGTACTGAGGGACAAACTTAACTTTGCCGTTGGAAAACTGTTGTGTACACATCTACATCGACATAGGTCACGGTTAGTTTAGCAACTATAACCTCTTCCTTCAGTCAGTCATCGACTAAACGCATTAAATAAAGCAATTTTACTGTTACGACAGTTCTGCTGTGATCCTATGAGGAATTCCGTTCCATATCTCCGAAGTTCATCATCAGATCATGACAGTATTTATATGGGACCAATTCCGAAAAAATAAACAAAAAAAGAATCATCCAAATCAATTCACAATTGGCGGAGCGTGTTATAAGTTCGCCTTTATTCTTCCATGCATCCTCTATGAATGTGTTTACACCTGTCAGTGTCAGTGATGACAGTGATGACAGTGTCAGTTACGCAGTTTTTCTGTATCCCTGACAACGTATATAAAGTGGGTCACAGACAAACGCGAAATGTTGTGGCGACCGCGTCAGTTGCAAATTTTAACAACAGGCCGCGTGTACTGCTTTGTAAAATGACACCAAATATGAAAATTGTAATAGAAATAGTTGAATTTAAATAATAATTTAAATTTAACCCACACTTCTCTATTCCTAAGAGTAATATGCGATGCTAATGATAATATAGGTAGAGATAAACTACTATAACTACTATAACCTTACACCACTCACCACCTCAAGTGTTTAAGTAAACGGTTTTTTTCTACCTTTTTTCTCATCTTCTGAGAGGGCTAATGAGTCATGAGAGTAATAAGACAACGTAACGTTGTCTTATTCCTCTATTAGCCATATTGACTGACGTCCGATTGTGGCACAAACACTGCGCTAATGACACTTCAGGCCGCCACTGTGACCGCGGTGGTGTGTTTTTACAGCGGTTGGAGCCGCGGCCTGCGGTTAGCCGCAACCGCAGGTCGGTCCGTCTGGTAGCCACTTTATGCAAAATGTCAGTATGCTCTTCAGCGGTTTTGGGCATAAAAAATGATTGAGCAAACAACTCCGTACTCCTAGGTTGTATACTTGAAACTGGTCTATCGACAGTCTAGACTCAAATGTATTAGATGCTTTAACTTAAAATTTGATCATGATTCGATAGACACGTGGCGCCATCTACTGTCATTAGGATGTTATTGTGATTTCCCTCGGGAACAGTACTTTTTTTCGGGATTAAAAGTACCCTATGTTTGTCCCTGATCACCTGGCAACGTTTATGCAAAATTTCGGGATGATCAGTTTAGTGGCTTAGGCGTAAAGTGGTTACAAACAAACAAACAAACTTACTTTCGCATTTATAATATTAGTTAGGATTTTAATAATGTTATATGATATGTACAAAATTATTTTCCGACAAATTCCTCGTCGGTGTGAATTAAACCTTAGTGCTTAAGGGCGATCACATTGTTAGGAGAGTTAATTGCTTAGTTAGCAGAGTGATGTGGTCAATTATTCTTTGGAACAAATGCGGTAGCTTCCTCTTTAATCCTCTCGAGTGAATTCTGTCGAATAAATGTTTTGAACAAAAAATAAGACTTGTTTTTGATGTAAAAAATCATTGTTTAGGATAGCGTACCATATTATATTATATGTATTGCTCGCCAAGTACTGCGTGGCTGCTAACCGCAGTACAGTGGTTGCTTGGGTATTAAAAAAAAAAGACTTTTAGATGTAACTTGTGGGACAGTAATAGGCTGGTACAAGTCCAGGTTTTCTCAAATGGGAAAAAAAAGGGTTCAAATTTTGACAGATAATGTAATATGTATTTATGTATTAATTTTATTGTTCTTATTTTTATTTTGTTTTTTTATTACTCTTGCTTATTTGACTTTATTTTTGTATTGACTGAAATTATGTATTTGAAATGATTGAACTTTGACTATTATACCTACTCATACATTATTTTGTACGCCGAATATGGCAAAACATGCTGAACCACTATTAAGCTAGTATCCATCCATATGTGCATAACTATGTATCATGTTACACATGTTTAAACAAATAAACGCATCTTTAACTTTATCTCACGATGTTTTCCTTCACCGATGTCAGTAATGTCAAAATTTTAGAAAGTACAGTCAACAACAAAATTCGATTTACAATGTTACTTTTTTATATCATTTAAACAGACACTAAACACATAATGTACTGGCTTTCAGAATTTCAGGCAATAGCTAAGGGTTTATTATATCTTAATTTCATATTCATTGCGTTTTACTTTTAATATTGTACTTAATAATTATTATTTAAAAATCATAAATGTTAATCAACTTTTGTTGCTGACTGTACATACGAATTGAAAAAGGCATATTGATACATGCCTTTTTTTTAGTTGGTATAAATCATCAAATGACTCCTTCCGCCCTGGGTGGGGCGGAAGGGACTGTCAGACTTTTACTGACTAAAAAACCAACCTGTTCCTTCTGTTGCCCTTTACTACTTGCCTGGATTTAAACCTTCATGCACGAGAGGCACCTCAAACACTGGGCTATCACGACCCACTGTGATAATGGAGAACAAAACAATATGATGTTCGAACATGTTGTTAATAAGAAAAACATAGATTTTCTTAACAACGAGATTGACATGTCTCTTAAGAGACTCGCTCCCCTTTGTCTACATTGTGTCGCATCTAATGTAAACTAATCTTAATGGAACTTATTGTCTTCGGAAAATATTTGCTTCCATTATTTTGCGCCAAATACTTTGTATTGTCAGCTGTGATCGGTTTTATGTGTCTCAACGCTAGGGTTGGTACGATAGTTTTTACTTTTTACTTTTTGATGAATAAAAGTGACATCTCGCCTGTAATCTCCGAGAGGTTAGGCAGAGGTGTACCCATTAGTACACCCACGTTTCGCTAGTTATGTTTTAAGTCCCATGTAACAGGGGGAGAGTCTATTGCCATCAACCAGGCTCAAATTCAGACTCCAAGGCTGCTACTGAGAAATTCCTGATGGAAAAACTCCCATAACACTTTGCCCGACCTAGGAATCGAACACAAGACCTCATGCTCAGCAGTCACGCTTTGCGGCCACTAGACCAACGACGCAGTTGATTCTCAGGTCGGGCAAAGTATTATTGGGTTTTTCTATCAGGAATTTCTCAGTAACAGCCTCGGAGTCCGGATTTATGCCCGTTTGATGGCAATTGGCTCGCCCCCTGAGGATGAGGGATGAGGTATTGGAGTTCTTTGGCACACTCACCGAAGAAGAACAAGTAGTTCGAAGTATGACTATTCAGGATTTTAAACACACAAGTCCAGAGTTTCAGATAATTCAAAAAGTGCCAGGTGGCGGCCCTATTGGCGTCACAATAGCGTCATCACTCGCCTGTCGATGCCGTGTTGTGTATTTTTCACCAAGCTAAGACCCTTTTTTAATACATATTTCTTTATCTATCTACATTTTTCGAACTGTTGTTCAGGATGTTTCTGGAATATATTGAATGGTAGTGGAATGTGGGTTTATTTCCTATCGTATGTTACCTTGTGTGTAAATAAAGGAAAATTATTTATATTTTTTTTTGTTAGCATCAGCTAGGATCCCCCCCCTTTTTTTTTAGGTAGTAAAAATCATCGAATGACTCCTTCCGCCCTGGGTGGGGCGGAAGGGACTGTCAGACTTCTACTGACTAAAAAACCACCCTGTTCCTTCTGTTGCCCTTTACGTTCCGGGGCCACGGTATCCTGTTAAGACGTCCCGCAACCCCGGCAGGCGTTGGCCCCGTCCCTGTTCTGACAGCTCTTTGAGGGGCGCGCGAACAGAACGCGCCGTCGGCCCGGGCCTGGTCCTTGATCGGACGGCGAGCTACCCATTACACGCCGTCCGTAAGATGATCCCCCCTAGGACACTCCATTCCCTATGACTTTTTACGCCTGGTTATTTTTACCCGTGTTAAGTCATCGGCTAGGAAGTGTACTACACTATACAATAAAAATACTTATGGACTAATAATTTGTGTTATTATTGAGAATATTGAATTAATTGTCATTTTTATACAAGACTTACATATTTTTACTACCGCGTTAAAGTTGGTCTCTATACAAACTTTGGACCCATGTTGTGTGGCCCTTAAGGGCCAATAAATAACATTTTGTCCGACCTGGGATTCGAACATAATACCTGATGCTTGGCTGTCGCGCTTTGAGACCAGTAGACCAGAGTTTGTTTAGGACAGTATTTCACCAGCAGTACCTACTTCATTTTGTAAAATCAACCTTTATAATATGACATGACCATGTCAATGTCTGAAATTTCCATGTCTTTAAAAATATGTATTACAAAAAAATCCTAAAACTTTATACAAACATTCGCAGAAAATATAATAGAATTTAAAATAACGCCAATTACTTTTTCCAAAATAAAATGTTGAATTATTTCCCTGAAATTGAGAGTGAAATAAGAAATGTGAAATGAAAATATATATTTTCATTTTACAAACATTTAAATTGCATTTACTTTGAAATGGAAAAGCAAAAATCAACAACAGGAAATCTTTTAACACAACATTGGAAATTGGAACGCTGCAATCAGACAGACGAAACCTTTTTTTCAGTTTTCTATATTTTTTACTGACTATTATTACAAAAAAAGAGTGCTGCATGTATGCAATGCATCGAAATTCTTTTTTTTTTATTTATTCTTTTATAATTCTTTTTATAATGCGTTTTTTTTTATTACAAGCTTTTATTTAGCTTGCACTGCTCGTATGTAGGTATGTATGTAAGTAAATAATCCTTTAAAAATTTGCAAACTATTTTTTGATAATTTGTTAGTATCCGATTGAGCTGAAATTTTGCATACACCTTTAGTTCTGATGACAATGCAATGATACTCTGTAATAATTTTGAAATAAAAGCTTGTTTTAAAATAATATATATTAATATTATTTTATTTAATAAGTCATGTGAATTTCTATTAAATCATGAACTATGTACTGCCTGCCTAAAAATAAAACTAGGTCAATATTAACCGTTTTGTGACAATATCAGAAAGAAAAGGTTATGCTTCTAACAGATGGACAGCAGAAAGATACTTTCAAGTAATAAAAAAAAAACATACCAAATAACATGTACAGACACATATACTACTGTCCCACTGCAGACCCTACTCACTGAAGGCCACTTGAGAGGGACGAGCATCGACCACCACGCTTGCTCAAGGCGGTATATTAGTCTGAAATCACCAATTCGCCTTCTCCTAAAATACCCTCACGATCTTTTACTTCACCGATGTCAACGATGCTCAAGTTAACTTAGAAAGTATCCTTTTATGTGGTTTACTTTTCTTCGCCTTTATTTTATAGAAATTTTTATCTGAGAAAGTATGTCATCTTTCAAATTGACGCCTATCAATGGAGCTTGAATAGTGCTCAACAACTCGCTTCAACAAAAACCCATGACTCACATTTATAGAGTACCCCTTCACCTCCACTCGATGTTAGCAGCCTCTTACACTGTCCAAGTGATCTCGAGACCGTGGCCTATTTTATTAGACGATACAGCTGCTAATCAATAAGCGACCTTATTTCGGAAACGTAGAGTATATTTCGCAGTGGACCGTGTGTTTGTTAAGCAAGTCAGAAAGCAAAGAAGTGAAAAATGTTGAGCACCTCTGTTTAATTAGAGTAAATTTAAGGCGGTTAAGGTTTTGTTCGTCTTTTAATTTGATGGGTCTAATGAATGTTCATCATTTTCTTTTTTTATGTCTATGAAGTTGGGCATGCGATTTGGAAATTAAATGAAGTTAAATAATAGCTTTGACCTTTTGACCGTCTGTCATGTATAGATGACAAACTAAAATGTGTTTGTGTTCAAAGTCAAAGTCAAAGTCAAATCATTTATTTCAATTAGGCCAATATAAGGCACTTTTGAACGTCATATACAAAAAAACAAGTTTGAATCTAGTTGCCCCTTCCAAAAGGTAGTTTTGTATGGAGAAGAATGGGCAAGAAACTCCATACGTACTCTTTTAAAATCAACATTTGTACAATATTTGTATACATAATGACACGTGAATACAATGTAGCTTATATAAAAACTACTAAATCATAACGTATAAGTAAATTAAAAGGTTAAAATATTTTCAAGTACCTATACATAGTGTTCACGTGTTTACAAATATTGGGACTTTATGACCACTCTTAACATTTCAGCCAACATAAAACAGTGTGTGAGCCCGCGCAATCTATAACACACTTTAAAATAAAAAATAAATAAAAATGAACAAATAAAAATAAAACAAAACGAGTATTTACTATTTAGAGAAATGAAAATCATTATTAAAAACATGTTATTAAGTAAAAGATCGGAAAGACATCAAGCGCAGGACCAACGGCGTAACACACCACGACACCATCACGACTGAGCTGCTACTCAGATATTCCTAGTGAAAAAACCCAATAACACTTTTTACTCGACCTGTCTATCGAACTCAGGAACAGTCAGCAGCCACGCTTGTCACCAACAGACCAACACAGTCAGCCATGAAAACATATACTCTTAGTAACATCATATTTTTGCCAAACATTCATACAACGTATTTTCCTTACAAAAAATTCAGGAGTTGAATTATTTTTACGACGACACAATGGTTGGGGTACCGGCAGAATTGTCTCGTAAAACACGTTGCAAGGAGACGTAATAGCGTAACGTTACGACTATTATGTTTAAGACGTGGATGGAAAGGTAAATATTCCTTAACACACTTTTTTTTTGTTTCACGTTGTTTGAAAGCTAAGTAATATAGATGTGGTAGGGATGTTTTATTGGAAGTTAATCGTCACGTAAGGAAAAGGCGTTATGCCGCCTTCATTCCTGGCTGACGTTCCATAGCTATACAATTTTTAAACTAGCTTCTGCTGGCGGCTTCGTTCACGACAAAGAAATATTATTACACGGGAAGCTAGTCTATGTGCTATTCCAGACTATAATTTCTGTGCCAAAATTTATCGAAATCCGTTTAACCGTTCTGGCGTGGAAAAACATACCTACATCATATGACTATAGTGACTTGATTAGGTAAATAATACTAACTTACATTAGTATTGGTGTCGATTCCCTTGTTCACAAACTAGACTAAATTTAGAGAATTGACATCTCTTACTAATATACAGCGAACGGAAAGGACGGTGACATTAAAGAACTTAGTTAGCGATATCAAATTAGTTTTGTTTAGAATTTCTCCGTATTTTTAATCCATACGTTTTAAGATGTTAACTACTTAATTGTATGGATGTGTCAGATTGGCTAAATTTGACAGCTCTTATTTACATTAGTCTCTTTCTTGTTTTATTGGACAGAAAAAGATGGAAATAGTCTAATTTTCTACTAGCTTCTAAACGCGACTTAGTCTGGTCAAAGTTGATGTATTATCCCACGGAACCGTACAATTTTCCAGAATAATAATAATTTCCAGAATAAAACTTGAAACCTGAAACTTTTACGAAATTATCAGTTTTTTTTAAGTAATATGTAGTCTGCATTTCTATTATATTAAATCACGAACTATAAACTGCCTGCATAAAAAATAAACGAGGTCAATATGAACCATATTGCGACACAATTATCCCCAAGCTATAAAATATTAGTCTAGTTTGGGGATCACCGTTCAAATAGTCATGTATGATGTACTTGATTGCAATAGAAACTGAAATTATAAAAAAAAAATGAATTAAAATTGTCAATCAGAAAGAAAAAGTTATGCTTCTAGCAGCTGGACATTAAATAAAATTAAATGAATAATAAATGATATTAAAAAAAAAAAAACATAAATAATAACATGTAACAGTATATACTATAATATCTCACTGCAGACACCCCAATCATTGAAGGCCACTTCCCGTATAGAGAAGGCACGAGCATCGATTACGATGTTTGCTCAAGACGGAATATACATAACATAATATCACGCCTATAATCCCCGAACGGTAAGGCAGAGGTATACCCATTAATAGGTACACCCACATTTCGCCAGTTATGATTAAGTCCCATGTAATAGGGGGCGAGTCTATTGCCATCAACTGGACACAAGTCTAGACTCCGAGGCTGTTACTGAGAAATTCCTGATGGAAAAACCCAATAACACTTTGCCCGACCTGAAAATCGAAACCCCTCCCTCACGTTCTTTTCTTCACCGATGTCAACGATGCTCAAGATAAACTTAGAAAGCATCCTTTTATGTGGTTTACTTTTCTTCGCCTTTATTTTATAGAATTTTTTATCTGAAAAAGTATGTCATCTTTCAAATTGACGCCTATCAATGGAGCTTGAATAGTGCTCAACAACTCGCTTCAACAAAAACCCATGACTCACATTTATAGAGTACCCCTTCACCTCCACTCGATGTTAGCAGCCTCTTACACTGTCCAAGTGATCTCGAGACCGTGGCCTATTTTATTAGACGATACAGCTGCTAATCAATAAGCGACCTTATTTCGGAAACGTAGAGTATATTTCGCAGTGGACCGTGTGTTTGTTAAACAAGTCAGAAAGCAAAGAAGTGAAAAATGTTGAGCACCTCTGTTTAATTAGAGTAAAAATTAAGGCGGTTAAGGTTTTGTTCGTCTTTTAATTTGATGGGTCTACTGAATGTTCATAATTTTTTTTTTTTTTTAATGTCTATGAAGTTGGGGCATGCGATTTGGAAATTAAATAAAGTTAAATAAAAGCTTTGACCTTTTGGCCGTCTGTCATATATAGATGACAAACTAAAATGTGTTTGTGTTCAAAGTCAAAGTCAAAGTCAAATCATTTATTTTAATTAGGCCAATATAAGGCACTTTTGAACGTCATATTCAAAAACACACGCTTGAATCTAGTTGCCCCTTCCAAAAGGTAGTTTTGAATGGGCAAGAAACTCTATACGTACTCTTTTAAAATCAACATTTGTACAATATTTGCATACATAATGACACGTGAATACAATGTAGCTTATATAAAAACTACTAAATCATAACGTATAAGAAAAATTACAATTAAAAGGTTAAAATATTTTCAAGTACCTATACATAGTGTTCACGTGTTTACAAATATTGGGACTTTATGACCACTCTTAACATCTCAGCCAACATAAAACAGTGTGTGAGCCCGCGCAATCTATAACACACTTTAAAATCAAAAATAAATAAAAATGAACAAATAAAAATAAAACAAAACGACTATTTACTATTTAGAGTAATGAAAATCATTATTAAAAACATGTTATTAAGTAAAAGATCGGAGAGACATCAGGAGCAGGACCAACGGCGTTACACACAACGACACAATCACGAGTGGGCTGCTACTCAGATATTCCTAGTGAAAAAACCCAATAACACTTTTTACTCGACCTGTCTATCGAACTCAGGAACAGTCAGCAGCCACGCTTGTCACCAACAGACCAACACAGTCAGCCATGAAAAAATATACTCTTAGTAACATCATATTTTTGCCAAACATTCATACAACGTATTTTCCTTACAAAAAATTCAGGAGTTGAATTATTTTTACGACGACACAATGGTTGGGGTACCGGCAGAATTGTCTCGTAAAACACGTTGCAAGGAGACGTAATAGCGTAACGTTACGACTATTATGTTTAAGACGTGGATGGAAAGGTAAATATTCCTTAACACACTTTTTTTTGGTTCACGTTGTTTGAAAGCTAAGTAACATAGATGTGGTAGAGATGTTTTATTGGAAGTTAATCATCACGTAAGGAAAAGGCGTTATGCCCCCTTCGTTCCTGACTGAGGTTCCATAGCTATACAATTTTTAAATTAGCTTCTGCCGCCGGTTTCGTTCACGACAAAGAATTATTAAAAATATTATTACACGGGAAGCTAGTCTATGTGCTATTCCAGACTATAATTTCTGTGTCAAAATTTATCGAAATCCGTTTAACCGTTCTGGCGTGGAAAAACATACCTACATCATATGACTATAGTGACTTGATTAGGTAAATAACTTACACTAGTATTGGTGTCGATTCCCTTGTTCACAAACTAGACTAAATTTAGAGAATTGACATCTCTTACTAATATACAGCGAACGGAAAGGACGGTGACATTAAAGAACTAAGTTAGCGATATCAAATTAGTTTTGTTTAGAATTTCTCCGTATTTTTAATCCATACGTTTTAAGATGTCAACTATAATTGTATGGATGTGTCAGATTGACTAAATTTGACAGCTCTTATTTACATTAGTCTCTTTCTTGTTTTATTGGACAGAAAAAGATGGAAATAGTCTAATTAACTACTAGCTTCTAAACCAGCCGTTCTGGCGTGTAAGAGGAACAAACATCCATCCATCCTCACAGACTTTCGCATTTATAATATTAGTAGGATTTAAACCCTCTTAGGGGACTGAAATAGGTATTTACCCTTTACTGTCTTTCCCAGCAGAGCGTAACGTTCGTATTTCCACTCGAAAAAAAAGTATGTATGAATAATATATTCAAACATCTTACGACTGCCTTCCCACGCACTTTTTTGACCTTTAAACTTAAAAAAAGCGGACGTAACACAATCTCAGCTTTAACGGAGTAAAAACATAGGAAAAAGGGTTTCTTTTTGTAACAGGGGGTGTTACGGTATGTTTGGATTATGTGACAAGCCTTCATACATTCATACATAAACTCACGCCTTTTTCTCATGGGGGTAGGCAGAAATTACAGAACGACAGCTGAAAAACATCTGATCCATACAACGCATCTTTAGCATTTTTGTAGGGAACAGCAGATTTTTTTTTTATGATTTCAGGGTTGGTCCCGTAGTAAAAGTTGTTCATAATGATGAGTACAATGACCCCTTTTAAGGTTTCGGGTATATTTAGAGTATAGACTATACAGACTGTTAGTGTAAACATCGTTGTTACTAAAACCATACTTGAATTATTATAAAAAATGTTTATCTGAATTTAAAAATAAATAAACAAAGTCTTCTTCCAAAAATTAAAAAAAAATCTGTCCGACACCGTCCGTATATTCATGGATACTATGCGCCCGAGTTACGTAATCACCGCAAAGGGCGTTGACCTGCTGCACTGGCCGTCCGTCATAACTACCTACATAAGTTTTAACTAATTACTATACTACTAATTACTATTTAAATCATTGTAATATAGGGTGAAATAATTTTTAAGAAAAATGGAGATTTTACTTTAAAAAAAAGGGTATTTTCATTAAATTTACGTTCTATTAGTAAAACCAAACCACTGGTTTCAAGGATAACGGTGTTTACACTAACACTCTGTATAACATCACGCTACGGCTCACGAGGGCGGAGGAGTAACCAAAGACGTAATTTCTACGCGGACGCGAGTTATAAATGCTAAAACACAAATTTTACTACATTATTCCTCTATCTATTCTTAAAAGGTCAACTATGATAATACGACATAGGTTCGGTGACTCTGGTTGGATCGTAAATCAAATAATATATTTTATTTGTATTAAAGTATTGCTTCGTAGTCGGCCAAGCATAAACGGGAAGGTCATATTGTAGATGATTAAAAATGGATCGACGTACTGTACGTAGGTAGATGCCCAAAACTGGAGACATAACATAAAAAAAAATGAGACTAATGGATCAGAGTGGAAGATTAGGTTCTGAATGCTGTAAGTCTATATAAATTTTACTACCTCTGACTGCCTCGCTGGTTTAGTGGTCGCAAAGCGCGACTTCTGAACTTGAGCTCTTGGATTCGATTTCCAGGTCGGGCAAAGTGTTATTGGTTGTTTCTATCAGAAATTTCTAAATAGCAGCCTAGATTTGTGTCCGGTTGATAGCAATATGCTCGCCCCCTATTACATGGGACTTAACACAAGGGATATTCCTCCCAGCGCACCCGTTTTGAAACGCACCCGTCGAAACGCACCCAAAGTATACACAACTGTCGAAGTGTGGGTGTACAATTGCGTCCAGCCCTGCCTAACCCTTTGGGGATTACAGCCGTGATAATATGTTACGTAACCCGATAATTTTTAGTCAATGAATTGAGTCGGCAAATAAGTGACTACACAGTTTGCTATTGTCATACAAAATCAATAAGGGAATCGCGTTTTGACAGCTTCTGAAAAGTATGTCAATTGCTTGGTGGTGTCTTTTACTCAGTTACAGCCAGTTAGTTACTCAGTTTTCTAAAGTGGTTCGGTCATGTTCTTCTTCTTCTTCTTATCGTGTGGGTAGTAAGGCCTTACGACCCTACAAACCCTTGTGTCAGAGTTTCTAAACCGCCTCAAAGGCCTCTGACATGGTTTGAGTGGAACAGTAAAGTCCAGGTTTCCTCACGACGTTTTTCCGTCCAAGATAAACTTTAGAAAGTACATGTGAATTCAAAAATTCACATTGGTACTTGCCCGGATTTGAACCCACATCCTCATGCATGAGAGGCGGGCGCCTTAACCACTGGGCTATCACGACACCGCCATCCGGTCATGTTGAGAGGATGAGTGAAAGACGATTAGCAAATGGTATTTATATGCCAGGGGTAACGCAAGGAGAGGTAGCCCTAAGAAGACCTACACTGACCTTATTGAGTGAAATTTCTTCAGAAAGGTCACGTGCTCGTAGTCGGCGTGCTTGTATGACGAGATGTATGATCGTGGATAAGGCGAAAGGAGTATGTAAGGATCGTAGCAGGTGGCGTTCTGTATTTTCTGCCTGCCACCATGGAAAAAGGTGTGAGTTTATGTATTTTTTCTAAAGTAAGTTTCCCAAAATCCTAACTAATATTATAAATGTGAAAGTAAGTTTGTTTGTTTGTTTGCTACCATTTTACGCCTAAACCACTGAACCGATCATCCTGAAATTTTGCATATACGTTGCCAGGTGTACAGGGACGAACATAGGGTAACTTTAATCCCGAAAAAAAGTACTGTTCCCGAGGGAAATCACAAAAACGTCCTTATGACAGTAGATGGCGCCACGTGTCTATCGGATCATGATTAAATTTTAAGTTTAAGCATGTAATACATTATGAGTCTACACACTGTCGATAGACCAGTTTCAAGTAAACAACCTAGGAGTACGAAAGTTGTTTGCTTAATAATTTTTCATGCCCAAAACCGCTGAAGAGTATCCTGACATTTTGCATAAAGTGGCTTCCAGACGGACGGACTTGCGGTTACGGCAAACCGCAGGCCGCGGCTCCTAACGCTCCAAAAACACACCACCGCGGTCACAGTGGCGGCCTGAAGTGTCATTAGCGTGGTGATTGTGCTACAATCGGACAATCGGACGTCGCAATCGGACGTCAGTCAATATGGCTAACCGTAACGTTGTCTTATTACTCTCATGACTCATTAGTCCTCTCAAAAGATAAGAAAAAAGGTAGGAAAACCGTTTATTTAAACACTTGAGGTGTGAGGTAGAGATAAACTACAGTAACATGACGCGCCCTTCCACAATTCAAAACGTTTGAAAGTGTTTTTAATAGTATTAAAAATACTCACAACGCATGTGTGCGTATTGAGACGGCTCTCGAGATAAAAACAAATCAGCGATTTGTTGTCCGACTAGCGGCGTCAAAAATTACTCATTATTATTAGTATGGCGCTGCACTGAAATTCTCTATGAAAATGAGAGGTACGTCGTCTTGCGCGGTCGGCTATTTATGATTAGTTGACAAAAAATATCCTAGCCTGCTACTGAAGACGATTACTCACAAAGTCTTTCATACGAATGTGACTACACACATTGAAATGGTAATATGGAGGGAAGCGTCAAGGTATAATAGTTTATCTCTACCTATATTATCATTAGCATCGCATATTACTCTTAGGAATAGAGAAGTGTGAGTTAAATTTAAATTATTATTTAAATTCAACTATTTCTATTACAATTTCCATATTTGGCGTCATTTTACAAAGCAGTACACGCGGCCGGTTGTTAAAATTTGCAATTGACGCGGCCGCCACAACATTTCGCGTTTGTCTGTGACCCACTTTATATACGTTGTCAGGGATACAGAAAAACTGCGTAACTGACACTGTCATCACTGACACTGACAGGTGTAAACGTATTCATAGAGGATGCATGGAAGAATAAAGGTGAACCTACGCTCTGTCAATGAAGCATACTCTGCGATTACTCCGCTAATTGTAAATTGATTTGGATGATTCTTTTTTTGTTTATTTTTTCGAATTGGTCCCAAATAAATACTGTCATTATCTGATGATGAACTTCGGAGATATGGAAAGGAAACTCCTCATAAGATCACAGCGCAGAACTGTCTTAACAGTAAAATTGCTTTGTTTAATGCGTGTAGTCGATGATTGACTGAAGGAAGAGGTCAGTTGCTAAACTAACCTTGACCTATGTCGATGTATGTAGACAACAGTTTTTCAACGGCAAAGTTAAGTTTGTCCCTCAGTACTGTTTATTTTTTCGTTAGAGGTATTTCCGGTGTGTTTTAATGAGGGTAGGTAGGTTACGTTTTTCAATTTTAGAATATCTCGCAGGTCCAACACACAACCAAAAGCTCATTGCGAGCCCGAGCAAAAATTACTGCTCAATCTTCGGAATTTTCCGTTCATGCCGCATTAAGAAGGCAAGCACAACCGGAGCGACAAGTAAATTTGAGAGCTGATGAGACATTTTCTTAAAGCCAGGAAAGACTAGAGAGCCAAGCCGTTCGAAACGCCCTTTTAAACGCAATTGCTTTTGGAGGAACAAGCCGAAAGCCAGAGAGCTGTAAGAGCAACTGAGACGCCTTTTCAATCAAACACAACTTCGTCTCAGAGAACAAGTTCAGCCATTACAGCGACAGAGCGACAGAAACTCTAAAATAGTCGCAGGCGAGAAGGACCTCTCTTGCAGAAATGCAAACTGAACGCCGACGGACTTTTATGAGTCACAGTCTGTTGGTCTGTAGGTATTTAATAATTCTGGATCTGGCCGAACAACAAACCGAGTACAGCACGAATTGATTGTCAAATTCTAAACAAACGCGGGCGAAGCCGCGGGTAAAAGCTAGTATAATATAAAGATGATAAGACGGACCCAAGGACGCGTTGTGCGAGATGTCACTCAGTCTTTTATTTCCATCATCCGCGTCCTCACGTGACGGATGATGTACAACTGAGCTAGAAAGCTTTTTATTATACTCTTAGATGTAAGGTATTAAGCTCCACTGTCATACAAAAGAAAAAACCAGCTAACTAACATTTTTGTGTCATTTTCTTCACTTTTTGGACTGCCTCGTTAGTGTAGTGTATCATTTATTTTTAGTTTTTGGACTGCCTCTTTGGTATAGTGGTCGCATGGCGCGCCTGCTGAGAATGAGGTGTTGAGTTCGATTTCCAGATCGGGCTAAGCGTTGTTGGGTCTTTTCGTCAAGAATTTGTTAGTAGCAGCCTTGGATTTGTGTCCCGTTTATGGTAATAGGCTTACCCACTATTACATGGGACTTAAAATAACTGGCGAAATGTGGGTGTACTAATGGATGCCCTTCTGCCTAACCCTTGTGACGCGTACAAGAAAAACAACTACTGAAAAGGTTTTTCAGTAGGCTAAAAAATAACAGTTTAAAAATTCGGTATGTACAAAGGAGTGTTCTGAACGAGGCCAAAAGCATCAAGTTACGTTACTTACTAACTTTACTTAAAATTGTACACCACATCCCCAAGACGCAAGCCATTAAATTAATAAAAGAATTTCGAAAATAACAGTATTTTAAGAGTAATCCAAGGTTTAGTCAAGGATTCCGTACATACATAATATCACGCCTGTAATCCCCGAAGGGTTAGGCAGAGGTGTACAAATTAGTACCCCCACATTTCGCTAGTTATGTTTTTAGTCCCATGTAATAGGGGGCGAGCCTATTGCCATCAACTGGGCACAAATCCAGACTCCGAGGCTGCTACTGAGTAATTCCTGATGGAAAAACCCAATAACACTTTGCCCGACTTGGGAATCGAACCCAAGACCTCATGCACAGCAGTCGCGCTTGCGACCACTAGACCAACGAGGCAGTCAACATCCTTCCTTCCTTTGTTCCTTCCTTCTTCCTTCCTTTGTTCCAGTCCTTGGAACATCTTTCTAAATAAAATAATTTCAAATTCAACAATAGTACTGCCTAAACCCCTGCTTAGCATGTTAAAGAAAAAGCGTGAAATAAGTAGATAATCCAGTGCTTTACGTAAATTGCTTTCTCAAAAGTTCGCTGAAAAGATTACGAAAAAAGATAATCTGAAAAGATTCAATATATTGTGTTCTATTTTTATAAAGATGACGTATTAATGAGTAGTCTTGTGGTCGCAAAGCGCGACTGCTGAGCATGAGGTCTTGGGTTCAATTCCCAGATCGGGCAAAGTGTTATTGGAATTTTTCATCGGGAATTTCTCAGTAGCAGCCTCGGAGTCTGGATTTGTGCCCGGTTGATGACAATAAGCTCGCCCCCTATTTCATGGGACTTAAAACATAACTGGCGAAATGTGGGTTGTCTAATGGGTACACCTCTGTCTAACCCTTAGGGATTACAGGCGTGATGTTATGTTATGTTATGTGAATTAATGAGTTCGTTGCTCGCTACATAATTATGTTTTGATTTATTTTGAAGTGAGATTGAAAAAAAATTATATACGAAGAATTAGTAATATTGTAAGGCGATTAAGACACGGCTCCGCGTCCCGCCGCGTAAGGCGGTGAAGCGGATTTCATGTCGCATTGGCCTCAATGAAATCAGTCGTTTTCTTTCACACGTCCACGCGACCGCGCGGTCGCGCGGTGCCATGTGTTAATCGCCTTACATTTGAAATAGGTCGAGTCATAGAAAGGCTTAGTAATGCCATATAACCTGGCAATGCCATCAATCTCTTGGGGACATTTTCAGTAAGCGGCGATACTGAGGATTTGTAGATGGTGTTTTGTTACACGACTGCCCCAAAAAAGGAGTGTTATGTGTTTAGGTTTAATGTATGTATGTATGTAATTATGTATGTATGTGAGTTTCTTTATTCCACCATAACATTAAACGCGTGAATCGATTTAGATGTATGGGGTATTGTTACAATCCCTGCATCGTTCCGAGTAACATAGGCTAGTAAAAAATAAAAAGAAACCGGTGTAGTCACTTAAAAACGTAAATTAATACCAGACTCAATTTATTTTTTTAAATGAATCTGGTCGTGTCTATGTTTGTCGTCTAGAATTTGACAAGTAGATTTAAAAAATATATAACACTGTTAATAAAAAAAAACTGACGAGCAAACAAAGTACAAATATGTGCAATATTTGCAGTCGTGTTTACTTTTTTTTTATTATAACCTAACATACATAACATCTCGCCTGTAATCCCCGAAGGCAGAGGTGTACCCATTAGTACACCCATATTTCGCCAGTTATGTTTTTAGTCCCATGTAATAGGGGGCGAGGCTATTGCCATCAACCGGGCACAAATCCAGACTCCGAGACTGCTACTGAGAAATTCCTGATGAAAAAACCCCATAACACTTTGCCTGACTTGGGAATCGAACCCAAGACCTCATGCACAGCAGTCGCGCTTGCGACCACTAGACCAACGAGGCAGTCAAACAGTTCAGTCAGTTTTTTTATTACAGTAGTTTAAGTTTTTTTTTTGTTATAAGTAAGACGACCCACTGACCATGGTATCTTATTGGAACACAATCCAAAAACTTTTGAAAGCCTTAAAAGTTGGTTAGGTTAGGTAAGATTAAAATTGGCTTTGACTTTGTGATTTTTTACATAACGAATATTAAAATAAAATTCACGAAGAATATATTAAGAAATTTCAGAAATGGTTTTACGATGCCACTTATCAAAACTATCAATTATGATATCCGGCATTTTATGATTCACGTATTAAGCATTCAGTAATTTATCTTCATTATTTTCACATGTAGAATCAACAAGAATATTGTAACCAGGATTTTGTAAAACCTAATTTAAAAGAGTGCCGTGGAGTTTCTTGCTCGTTCTTCTCCATAGAGGCCTACCTCCGTTTTGGAACGAGCAACTAGCTTCATCTTTCGGACTAACTGGCAGACTCCTTGACTATTCAAAAGTGCTTGTAAATGGTCTAATTGAAATAAATGTTTTGACATTAACTTTGATTTTGAAGCCTTTGATTGAAATAAAAAAACACACCTAAAAGTTGCAGCTAAGCGGCGTTTGAAAATAAATATAAAATAGGTATTTTAAACTTTATATGAAAGATTAAAGTATAAGTACTTACATTAGTTTTTGTACAATTCCACTAAAATAGCACTAAAAAACTTCGTTTTTGCAAATAATACACCAAATGTTTGAATTTAGGATCTCGCGGTTACACCTATATTTGGACTGACACACAAAAAAATTGCAAGTAACTAACAAGTTACTCCTTCTACCCACCTAGTAGATATATTTGTCAAGATATAATTATTTCTAAGTACCTTCATACAAATACATCACAGTACCAAATTGAACGAACGAAACCAAACTTGCGACTCATAAACATAACATAACATAACATCACGCCTGTAATCCCCGAAGGGTTAGGCAGAGGTGTACCCATTCGTACACCCATATTTCGCCAGTTACGTTTTTAGTCCCATGTAATAGGTGGCGAGCCTATTGCCATCAACCGGGCACAAATCCAGTCTCCGAGGCTGCTATTGAGAAATTCCTGATGGAAAAACCCAATAACACTTTGCCTGACCTGGGAATCGAACCCGAGACCTCATGCACAGCAGTCGCGCTTGCGACCACTAGACCAACGAGGCAGTCAAACACAAAACGTAAAACTTGCGACTCAATTTTGGAAAATCGCTGTCAAATGACATGGCCTAAACTGAATCGTTATATTGACGTAATTATGCAAAGAAGAATAGTTCAGTTTAGGTCCTAAATTGGGTCGCGATAAGAATTCGTGGGAGCACCCCTGGTTTTTATAATAAAAAGAAAGCAATCAAACTCCCAATTGGATTGTAAAAAATCCTTTGTATATAGTCAGATTTATGAGGAATATCGTGAGGCCTAGTGGTTGAGGCGCCCGCCTCTCATGCATGAGTTTGTGGGTTCGAATTCGGGCAGGTACCAATGTCTTTTTCAATTCATATGTACTTTGTAAGTGTATCTTAGACATCACTGAAATCGTTCAGTACCCCGGTAAGCACATAAAGCCGTTGGTCCCGGTTGTCATACGTGAATCTTTGACAGTCGTTACAGGTCGTCAAAAGCCCGAAAATCTGACAACCAGTCTTACCAAGGGATATCGTATTACCCAGTAACTGGGTTGTGGAGGTCAGATAGGCAGTCGCTCCATGTAAAATACTGGTGTTCAGCTGCATCCGGTTAGACTGAAAGCTGACTCCAACATAGTTGGGAAAAGGCTAGGCAGATGATGATTCATGAGGATATAACATCACGCTACTACCCACGGGAGGAGAGCAGTAAAGATGTGACTTAACACGGGTGAAAACAACCACGCGAAGTACTAGAGCAGCTATTCATCTATACATACATACAAATAAAATTAAAGTGTCTGTTAATATTTAGATAACCGCTTTTTATTACTACATGGTACATGCATATGAATGTATATCCAAAATATTTTTTTTTTTCGTTTTTTGTTTGTCTGTTTGTTCCGGTAAATCTCTGGAACGGCTGAACCGATTTTGACGGGACTTTCACTGACAGATATTTGATGTAATAAGGGGTATCTTAGGCTTACTTTTATTTTAGAAAAAGAATTAGGGTTCCACGCAAAAAAATAAACCTTGCATAAAATCGGCATTTACGCGGACAAAGTCGCTGGCATAAACTAGGAATTTATAAAAAAAATGATGAAGAAGTCCATCAAACAAACTACTCGAAGGTTCGTAGCAAACATTGTTTATTAAACCGGCCTGTTGAATGTTTCACAGTTCAGTCGACTGGTGCGTGACGTCACAGACATTAGTAATCAATGAGTGACGTCAGCAGTCCAACAATACAAAGGCGAAGTGAGAGAAATAGGTCTTTCTCTTTCACACGCAGCGAACGTAATCATTGTCTGTCTTCCTCCCTCCTTCGCAACAGAAACAGTTCGGATACATTGATTATGGTAGCTTTTGTTTGATTGAAACCTCGTTTAAAATTAATGCTTAATGCTGTTCTTTAAGTGTAGTTTTTTAAATTGAAGTTGGGATAAAAGCCTTCTTTTATTTAGGTCAATGTCCAAAGCTCTAAGTTTCTTTTTTATATTAATAAGTAAGAAGGAGTTTTATCAACGGAAAGTTCTAGAATTGAACACCGTAGTGTGTATCGGAACAAAATTATTCTGACTCACCATTCTGTCAGTAAATTAACAGGTTTGACGTACCTACATCTAGTGTTTATAAAATTATATGTTTTCAAGTCACAATAATAAGGCACAGTGTTAAAATAGATACTTTATTACGTGTTGTAAGTTGACACAGTGTTGGATACTTGGAAAACAAGGTTCTCGCTACGAAGAGCTGTTGAAATGTTTGATGCTGATTAATTATTTCTTTCTGAAGCGTATCTCAGTGTTTATGTATTCAAATGATATTTATATTACACGCCATCATCGTTTGTTATCGCTTTGTATTGATAACATGATCTTATCACGATGAACGATTCACGGCAAAACTAATAGTTCGTTAAAAACTGTGAGAGTGCGGTTACCGGACCAACAAAATAGTATTGAAAATAAATAAAAATACGTAATAAACAGTGATTTGTGTCAAAATTTAAATAAACCAGATTTTCGTACTTCAAAATGGGAATATTTTGCCAAATCAATTTGAACAAACCACCAGACGGTGCTTTTTACAGCGGAGAAGTCGTATCAGGTATGATCAAATATGCTCTTGATGAGCCAATGGAAATGGACAAGATAACTGTCTCTTTAAAAGGTATGGGTAATTTGAGAATTACAGAGAGAACCAACAAGAAGAACGGAAGACGGAGCTATGGCAGTAGCGAAGTCTACGTCGATATAGATGAGGTCGTCAAAGAAGAAAAAGAAAGTGTGCAAGCAGGTTCTTACGAGATTGAGTTCAATTTCCGACTGCCTCAGAACATACCTCCGTCTTTTGAATACTTCAAACACATCCACAAGTACCGCGTCAACTGTAACATAAAATATTACGTCCGCATAAAATTTGATAGACCAGGCTGGTTCGCCTTTGCTAAACACTTTCGCAAGGAAATTACAGTTGCATCTACAATAACGACAAGACTCCCAATGGAGCCCGTCATATATGGAGAAAGAAGCAAATTACTACAACTATTCTCGAATAAAACAAGCACTGTTATCATGAAAGCTAACATCCTTAACTCAGTGATATCAAATGGAGGAAAAATTGAAATTCAGTCAGAAATTGAGAACGACACTAATCTTAGTATAAAAAGTGTCGAAATTAAACTAGTTGAATTGCATACGTTCAAGGCATCAGGACATACCGACGTGAAGGCTTACGAAGATGTACCAAATTGTGAGAGCAAGACAGGTTCAATCAAATGTGGAGCTACTCAAACTATGCCGATAGATATCATCGTTCCCTCAGATATAGTATCTTTAGATAATTCTAAGATAGTTTCAAGAGATTACTTAGTCAGAATAACAGCTGAACTACCAATGCCTCATAGAAACGTCGTGTTGGAGATACCGCTGCAGATTGGAGATAAAGTACAACGAGATGAGATTTGTGATCCTCCACCGACTTACTGGGAAGCGATGGGAGAAGCAAGGAAAGATGATGATGCGAGTGATGATGAAGCAAATGAAGCTGGTGGTAATGAAAAGGGGGAAAAGTCTTGAATGGTCGTATACAGGGTTTAAAAAGACACATTATACAGCCGTTACCTACGTATTCTGTCCATCAATCTTAACAATATTAAGCGAAAACTATTTAGAAACTATTCGTAGAATTTACCGTATATAGAATTTACCCGTACAGTGTCGGCATTTTGAGTCCCTACGCTTATCTATGAGCTTATGTACATATGTAGTACGCGCCAATCTACAGATGAATCGTCGATTATTTACGGTAGCATGCAATGCATCACACACAAAATATTGTATTTACAGATGTATCTAACGGTACAGGAGGCGTGGTGGTTTAAAGTTTTGTTAGATCAAAAAACAACTTTATATAAAAGAACATAAGAAACTTTTACCTTCAAAATTCTAGTAACCTGAGGAACTACCGCCATCTTTCAAAACAATGGTATTTGAATATTGCTTTGTAATTTCTGTTGTTGGATTTTGAACTCTCGGCGCTGCTGAGCCGAACGTTGAAAATCCAACAGTACGGAAGGCAAAGTAATATTATAATAATATTGTTTTAAGAGGTGGTAACCCCCCTGAAAGTTCCCAGGAATGGCCCAGAACAATTAAATAATAGCAATGATGGGAAGAATATGTAGTTCTCGGTTTTGTTGTGTCTTTTTATACCTGTTCTTGGTATTATCTATTCTCTTTGAAGTTGAGTATTTTAGAAACTGTAACAGTTTCAAAAATTATAATCGAATATGTTAAACAAAATGTTATTTACTTAGAGTTAATTAAATGCTATTTTATATGTCAACTATATATACCTTGTACTACAAGCTTTTGTCTAGGACTTCGTCCGCATCAAGTTTATGTACCTACTAGCTTATTCCCGCGACTTCATCCGTGTGAAGGGTGAAGATATATTTTTGCGCGGAATCGTGATTCGTCCTTTTTTAAATAAAAGTTTAACTGAATTTAGCGGCACTGGCATATGCCAAGCATAGTAGTAGTAGCCGGAGCAGACAGTTTGTTTTTTTAATTGTGTTTTTTTTTTGTATATTTTTATCTACTTTGTAAACATTTATATGTATATGTATTTTGTAAAATGCTTTTATTTTATATATTATTTTGTACAAACATACATTTTTTACATAGTCTTTTATTTTCCTACGGGAAAACAAAAATTCGATAAAAAATGTAATTAAATTATCGTATTATTAAGCTAGATCAATATAAATATGTGTGCTATATTCCAGCGAATTATGCTTTTAGCTGTAAACATCCATACATCCATCCACTCACCTATCCTCACAAACTTTCACGTTTATATTTGAATGTTAATATTTTACGATTGTACTTAACTTGTATTTAAGTCTAGCCTAGCCAAAGCACTAAATGTTTCTATCAATCGAATTTGTACTTTATATTTTATATTGTAAGGCTCAACATATGTCTTTACTTTAGCAGCGTGTAAAATTATGAGTATTGTTTTAGATTATTATACAGTTTATTGTTTCAGTAGTCTTGTTTTATTCAACATCATGAATATTTACTACTAGTTCATGACTACTGTCCTTGTTGGCATTTAATCAGTTATAGCCGATCCCGATTAGGTTAAGATTTAAAAAAAAATATTCCTTACTTAACATATTGTAAATTTTATATCTTTAACTAATGTAATTGGCCAAGGGCTGTTTTATGTTAAAGTAAAATAAATAAATATTTGACTGCAGAGCATGAGGTTTAGGGTTCGATCCCCAGGTCGGGCAAAATGTTATTGGGTCAACAACAATTTCTCAGTAGCAGCCTCGGAGTCTGGATTTGTGCCTGGTTGATGGCAATAGGCTCGCCCCCTATTACATGGGACTTAAACATAACTGGTGAAATGTGGGTGTGGGTTCACCTCTGCTTAACCCTTGTTATTGAGAGTCCTTGAGTCTTTAGTTACTTTTTAGTAAGTACAATGCTTTAATCGATATTTCACTCGTTATTTTATCGTTATTAAATCGAATCTTGGATTGCTACATTATAGGCGAATACTCGTCAGTCAGGCGAGGCAGTATTGTTATACAGAGTTGATATGACAGAGGGGCATTAAATTACACTACGTATACTATACGTGTGTAGTATTAATTCGATACGGTATAAAACAAAATATGAATAAAAATAAGTTTTTTTTTTTCAAACAAACTAAATAGCTTACAAATCAGAGTAAAACGGAAACATCCTTTGTAAATCAATTTAACTGACCTTAGATACCTTGGTATCAAAGCGGCAACGTAGGTGCATGACCTATGTGTATAGACATAATCAGCTGTTAGGAAAGATACATCGTGTTCAAACGGGGCAAAAACTTAAAAAATCATTTGCACTAAACTACTGCTCCTATTTAATTGATTTTTGGTATAGAGCTTGAAAATGGTACCTAGTATAGGCAGTTTAAAGGAAAGCCCATCTGTCGTATCAACTTTGTATAATATTTAAAATCGAATTTTGTTTTGTTATATTTCAGGCGCATGTTTTTCAGGCAGTACAACAGTACTGTAATGCTTGAAATGTCATGGAACAACCTGTTAAATGTATGAAACCGATAGCTTTCATACGCATGGAGGCAGGTAAGGTATAAATGCAGCTTAGGCGGTTTGCACACGGAGCAATTCAAGTTGAGGCAACAGACAACTCTTTAAAAGTTTCCTGTATAAGTTAATAGTTTCTAGAACGTTGCCGAATGCCGCAACGGAAGGGACTGGCAGACTTTTACTGACTAAAAACCCACCTTCTGTCTGTTGCCCTTTACGTTCCGGGGCCACGGTATCCTGTTAAGACGTCCCGCAACCCCGGCAGGCGTTGGCCCCGTTGGGGGCCCCGTCCCTGTGCTGACAGCTCTTAGAGGCGCGCGCGAACAGACCGCGCCGTCGACCCGGGCTTGGTCTTTGATCAGACGGCGAGCTACCCATTACTCGCCGCCCACAAGCCCGCGCCTACCACACCACACCCTATGTTACGTTTTAATGATAGCTATACATCCGGCTATGTTTATTATGTTTATCGAATATTTCAGATAAGTCGCATGAATGATAAGATAAATTCCTATGTATGTCAAAATATTTAAAAAGAAAGCCCCATCACTGTCGTCATTCGCTTAACTGTGTTGACCATGAGTGAGGTTATCAAGATTAATAATACTTTAGGAGTGACAGCATAGCACAGTGGCACAGTGTTCAAATAGATACTTTATTTTAGGTTGTAATCGGACACAGTGTTGGTTACTTGGAAAGCAAGATATTCGGTACAAACAATTGGTGTAATCTTTAAGAAGATTATATCGCATACTGTCATCGGTTATTATCATTTTTATTTTTTATTATTGATAACATAATCCTGACGTGTATATGATAAACTTACTATTTAAGGTAACTCTGTTACTCCGTTGAAATCTTTGAGAGTGTGTAAGCCTGTCACATGAAATAGGTCTCCAAACATATAAAAACACTTATTAAGTATACAGTGATTTGGGTCAAAATTTCAAGAATTTTTGTACTTCAAAATGGGAATATTTTGTCAAATCAACTTGAACAAGCCACCAGACGGGGCTTTTTATGGCGGGGAAGCCGTTATTGGAATTATCAAATATGCATTGGATGAACCAATGGAAATGGATAAGGTAACTGTATCCATAAAAGGAATGGGTCTTTTAAAAATAACGGAGAGAGGTAGTGCAAGTAGCGGAGATCGTATGTATGTGAAAAGCGAAGTCTACGTCGACACAGATGAGGTCGTCAACGAAGCAAAACAGAAAGTGCAACCAGGATCTTACGAGGTAGGATTCAATTTTCAATTACCTCAAAATATACCTCCGTCTTTTAAATACTACAAACATATCAAGCAGCTTACTATAGACTGTAAGATAAAATATTATGTTCGCATAAAATTTGATAGACCAGGCTTGTTTGCTCTCACCAAACATTTCCGAAAGAAAATTACAGTATCATCTACTTTAACGCCAACACTATCATTGGAACCTATCATTCATGGACAACGAAGCAAATTACTACAATTATTCTCGAGTAAATCCAGCACGATTACAATGAAAGCAAGCATTCTTAACTCAGTGATATCAAATGGAGGAAAAATTGAAATTCAATCTGAAATTGAAAATGACACTAATCTTAATATAAAAAGTGTTGAAATAAAACTGATAGAACAACATACATTCAAGTTCACAGAACGAGCTGAAGTGAAGCCTCGCACTGACGTACCAAATTGTGATAGTAAAACAGGTTCTATCAAGTCTGGAGCTACCCAGAATATGCCAATAGAAATCATCGTTCCATCAGATTTAGTATCTTTACAACATTCTGATTTAGTTTCGAGAGATTACATAGTCAGAATAACAGCTGTAGTACCGATGCCTCATAAAAATGTTGTGTTGGAGGTACCTGTTGAAATAGGAGATAAACTTAAAGAGTACACGATTTGTGAACCTCCACCGACGTATTGGGAAGCGATGGGAGAAGCAAAGAAAGATGATGATGTAAGTGATGACGAAGCTGATGGTGATGGAAAGGGGAAAAAGTCTTAAATGTTTGTGTGTTTTGTTTATCAAACCACTTTAAATCAGTAATCTTATATGATAAACACAATGTTATCTACTTAGGGTAAATCACGGAAATGTTATTTTATACTTCAACTATGTATATTTACGTACTTTTAGCTTCTGCTCGCGGCTTTGTCCGCGTCAAGTTTATAGTACCTATTGGCTCTAAAAATGAATATGTTAAGCTAGATCAATAACTACATGTGTAATAATTTAATCTAATTGTATTCGGCCATTTAAGTGTGAAAGAGTAACAAACATCCATCCATCCATTCACCTATCCACACAATCTTTCAAGTTTATAATAGTAGTTGGATATTTATGTGTAACTATAATATTTTGATTGTATTCCAGTCTAGCAGCAGTATAAAATTATTCTACTAATTGAATGTGTACTTTATCTTTTACGTTGTAAGACTCAAACTATATCTATGTTTTAACAGCGTGTAAAACAATTCTAAGATTAATAAACAGTTTATTATTTCATTAGTCTTGTTTTATTTAACGTGAATCACCATCTACTTACTGTAATTAACCTATACATAAAACCTTAAAGTAAATGTTAAATATAATATGTACAATTTAAAAAAAAAACGGCAGAGAGGAAAAATCTCATAGGGCATCAAAAAATTCGTCCGCGTCGCTGTCAATGGGGCAAGTGCCCAAAAGGCTGACAGCATTGCCACGTTGTATGGCAATACTGTCAACTGATTTAAAAAATCTTTACTTAGTCTATTTTTTGTATTACCCACCATAACAGCATTAGGTTTAGTTCCAGGGTGATTTATCTGCCTGAGTCGAGCCTTTTCCCAACAATATTAAGGTCGGCTTCCAGCATAACCCAATATGACTGAACACCAGTATTTTATGTCAAGCGACTACCTATCTGACCTCCACAACCCAGTGCGTAACATGATACCCTTGGCAAGACTGGTTGCCAGACTTTTAGAGTTCTGATCATCCGTAACTACTTTCAGAGATCTACGAATGAGAGCCGGGATCAACGGCTTTATGAGCTTTCCGGGGTGTCACACCACCTACTTCAAAACTCTAGGCTGGTACCCAAGAAATTATTTAATTGCAAATAACACGCTTAGACCACGAGACCAACGGGGCAGTCCCAACGATGATTACTTATTATATCATTAAAGATTAAGAGTCTTTTGATACCCTGTTTTTATTGTTACTAGTTTTAGTAAGGACAATGTATTTATCGATACTTTACTCATTATCTTATGGATAAAGTTATAAAATGATTGTGTTGGGACTTACTGGGAAGCGATGGAAGATGATGATGGTAGTGATGACGAAGCAAGTGGTAAAACCAAGAGAGATAAGTCTTGAATGTTTCTAATGGTAGACTTAACTCTAGAACATGAGGATCCATTTAAATTTCTGTAAGTATTTTCGAGTTTATCTGTCACTATCGAAGTCAAAGTACTCGCTTCCAATTTTGTTGACAATAATTTTGCTTTATTATTTTTGTTCTTCTACCCGCACTATTATAAAATTAGTAATAAGATTTACTGTTCTCATGTAAGTAATGATTGTAAGTAATGGTTGTGAAGTAATTTATTAGCAAACACGATAATGAGGATGTGATATGTAATAAAGACGAGTCCATATTTTTGATTAGCCATTATCATTGATAAGATACGCCTGAACAACACTGCTAAAACATTTTAAAAGGAACACGCGTCTCTGTCGTCACTAGTTTAACTTTGTTGTCTACGAAGGAAGGCCGTTATCAGAATTATTGCGACTTTAAATAAAAATGGGAGTGACGTGTGAACTTTTACTAAAGAATAGAAAAGACGTCTACAGAGCTGGAGATTCCGTGGAAGGTACTGTAAAATACGTCATAGACGAACCAACAGAGTTTAATAGGATTACTGTCTCATTAAAAGGTAAAGGATTATGCTATTGGGTACCCATCACATCTAATACTAAATACACTGAGTCTGAAAACTATGTAAATCAGCGCATGGATTTACTTCAAGCTAAAGAAAATGAGTCAGTGAGCATTCCAGCAGGAACTTATGAAAAAGAATTCTCTTTTGCTCTGCCAGACGAAATCCCATCTTCTCATAAAGACTTTAGATGCTTTATTTCGTTCTTTATTCAACTTGAATTCATAGAACCAAATTCAATGGACTTATCTAAGAAATTCTACTTAGACATTCATGTTCGAGGTGGTACAAAATCACGACTTGAAGAGAATTATCCCGTTTACCAAATTAAAAAACACTTTACGCTATCAAAGAATACAATAACTCTGTTAGCAGGAATTAAAAAGCCATTTTCTTATGCGGGAGAAGATATAGAAGTGGTATACTTGGTAATTAATGAGGCAGGAGTGCCTCTTGTTGCTTCAAAGGCAGAAATAATGGAATATACAACATATAAGTCAAACGGAAATCATATAAAGCAAAAATCAAAGATCCTAAAAGGACTGGAAATGAAATATATTGGTATTAATAGATTGAAAAGTGAGCTTAAACAGACTCATTACTTTTCTACAACACCAGATATATTCTCAATAGATTCTAATATGTTGAAAAAAGATTATAAAGCAAAAATTACTCTAAAGTTCCCTTTCCCACATAGAGAGCTTTGCCTAGAGATTCCAGTGGTTATCGCAGAGAAAAGAGAAGGCTTCGAAGAAAAGAAGTTAGATGATGAACCACCTTCATATTGGCAAGCCATGAATGAAAAAAGTAATGAAGGAATAGATTAATAGAAGAATGTAGGAAGGAGATAAAGGAAACTTGTGTGACGTTTTAAAAGTAAAATATTTTATGGGGTGTAATTTAATTTTGAAATATTGAACATTAATTTTATTTTATATTTTGTTTTGAATTGCTGCTTGGATAGTGTGAACTTATTTACTATTTTTTTTTCTTTGTTGTTGTGCTTTGCTGTATAAGATCTCTATATATATAACTTCTATATTTCTACTCGTGTGGACCTGTAATTGGCTTAAGTTACTTTTTCATCTTCTGTATTCATTTTATGAGTAGCTGCTGGTTTTCTATCTGATAAATAAAGTTCTTTCATGATTGTGTTAAAATTTTAGTTGCTGACATTGTTACCTATTACCTATTATATCACTGATTTAATTTATTGTGGATTATATTTTATTTCAATAATCATAGATTTAAGTCTCAGACTACGAGTACAAATATTGTCAAAAGTATTTAATTTAATGTTGCAATGTTATTTATAAAAACAAATAATAATGTATTGTTAGTGATTTAAAATTGAAAATAAAAGTGTTGACTGGTTTTTTATTACCTATCGTCTTTCAATTTCTTTTTTTTTTCCGATTTATTTATGTACTCAAATTTCGAATTTGCATTACTTAAAGGTACAAATTGGTAGCCGACTGCACGCAGCAACAGCAGACGACATGTCGCAGCGACACTACTGGCTTCTACGTATTTCTATGAAATCGGCTACCAACTTGTACCTTTAGTCTGATCCCTAAATTAGATCCAATGGTTTTATGACGATCTACTAGTGGATTAAATTTAAAGGATGTTTAAGATTGGAATAATTTGCAAAAAATAATAATATACATCTAACCATCTTCTTTGCGTAAAATAAAGATCTCTTTAAAGTTAGGATGAACAGGCTTTTTTTTAATAAGCTCACTCACTCCAGCGTGTCACATTTTTTTAGGGGTGTTAAAAATCATCAAATGAGTCCTTCCGCCCTGGGAGAGGCGGAAGGGACTGTCAGACTTTTACTGACTAAAAAACCACCCTGTACCTTCTTTGCGTTCCGGGGGTCTCTGTCACCTTTGACCTAGACTAGAGTCAAAAGCGAACAATCTAGAAAAAAAGAACAAAATGTTGAGACTTGTCATTAATAAGACACAGTTTTATTGTTGAGTAAGATGTACACGTTGAGTGAGTAATATCAATTATCTGGACGCTTGTATCTATTTACCTGTAAGTTCATGCGATGTCGAATGAACACACGCCGAAGCGTGATAACTGCATTTAACCAGTCGTTATGCTTCAAGACGAGATCTATGATCGCCCACCGACTTACTGGGAAGCGATGGGAGAAGCAATAGAAGATGATGATGGTAGTAATGACAACGCAAGTGGTAAAGAAGGGCGAAAAGTCTTTGAATGTTTCTAATGATAGACTTAACTCTAAAACATGAGGATCCATTTAAATATTTGTGGGTTTGTTCGATATTATCAGTCACTAATAAATTAATTTATTTGGCAAAACATGATAATGAGGATGTGATATGCAGTAAAGACGAGTGCATATTTTTGATTAGCCATATCATTGATAAGATACACCTGTACTACACTGTCAAAACATTTAAAAAGAAACACGCAATAGAATATTATTGTTGTCCACGAAGGAAGGCCGTTATCAGAATTTAATAAAAATGGGAGTGACGTGCGAAATTTTACTAAAGAATAGAAAAGACGTCTACAGAGCCGGAGATTCTGTGGAAGGTATTGTGAAATTCGTTATAGACAAACCAACAAAGTTTAATAGAATTACTCTCTCATTAAAATATAGAGGATTACGCTATTGGGAACACATCACATCTAATACTAAGTACACTGAGTCCGAAAACATTGTTAATAAGCGCATGAATTTACTTCAAGCTAAAGTAAATCAGTCAGTGAGCATTCCAGCAGGAACTTATGAAGAAGAATTCTTCTTTACACTGCCAGACGAAATCCCATCTCCTTATAAAGACTTTACATGCTTTATTTCGTTCTTTATTCAACTGGAAATCGTGGAACCAAATTCAGTGGATTTACTTAAGAAATTCTATTTCGATATTCATGTTCGAGGTGGCACAAAACCACGACTTGATGAGACATATCCCGTTTACCAAATTAATAAAAAGTTTCCATCGTCAAAGAATAACATAACTCTAATAGCAAAAATTGAAAATCCTTTTTGTTATACAGGGGAAGATATAGAAGTGGAATACTTGGTAATAAATGAAACAGAAGTGCTTCTTGTTGCTTCAAAAGCAGAAATAATTGAATATACAACTTATAAGTCAAACGGGAATCCTAAAAAGGCGAAACCAAAGATCCTTAAAGGACTGGAAATTAAATATATTGGTATTAATATATTGAAAACCGAGCTTAAACAGACTCATTACTTTTCTACAACACCAGATATGTTCACAATAGATTCCAAAATTTGGAAAAAAGAATATAAAGCAAAAATTACTGCAAAATTTCCTTTTCCACGTAAAGACCTTTGCCTAGAGTTTCCAGTGATTATTGAAAAGAAAAACGATGGCTTTGAGGAAGAAGAATATGATGATAGCTTGGTGGTCCAAGCTATGAATAAAAAAGGATTAAGTAAAATGATGAATGTTGGAAAGAGATGAAGAAAGCTTTCTAAGTAAAATACGGGCTGTAAAGACCGACCTTCAACTGTGCACACTGACCGTCGAACCTAGTAATTTTGTGTGAATATTATTGCTATGGAAACGACTTTTATGATAATGATTATAATTTATTTATTTACATATAATTAATGATTAAATTATTATTTAATTATTTACCGTTCAGGACACTTTATTTTTTATTTTCTATTATGTATTTAGTTTATATTTATATTGTATATGATTGTGTATTGTACGTCACTCTCACGTAAATAAAAAGTTTTTCTTTCTTTCTTCTTTCTTTACATTTATTTTATTGCATTTAATGTTCTATCAGAATCGCTTTCATAAGTGATAAACTTGACCTTGCTTGTTTGAACCTTCTTTACCAATGATTTAATTAATTGTAGATTATATTATTATTTATTATACTGTTTTATATTAATAACACTAGTTTGCACGGTTTTCATACCCCAGCTGAAAGTTGTTATTTTATTTTGTGTTCAGGTAGAACTATCCAGAAAAAATAATAAAAAAATTCTGTCACGTCTGGTTTAAAAAATATTTATTTTCTTGAAGGGAAATACAAAAATTTTAGGATTAATACAAAAATAAATTAAAAATGACTAATTTTTGCTTTCTTTTTATAGTTATTTGAATCAGTTTCTCTTATGATAGACCAACAGTAATCCCCTAACATATTTTCATCCCAAAATCCTTGATGTCGTTCTTCGAAAGTCCTTAAATCTTGGTGGAAACGTTCACCCTGTTCGTCACTCATACTTCCTAAGTTTTCAGGAAAAAAATTCAGATGAGAGTGTAGAAAGTGAATCTTTAATGACATGTTTACTCCCATATCATGAAAGTTTTTCAATAAATTGTTAACAATTTCTTCATAATTTTCACTTTTTTTATTTCCCAAAAAATTTTCTACAAGCATTTTAAATGAGTTCCAAGCAGACTTTTCTTTAACCGATAAAAGGTTTTCAAACTGAGAATCTTTCATAATTTTACGGATTTGTGGACCAATAAATATACCCTCCTTCAGTTTTCCCTCTGTAATGTTTGGAAATATTTTTTGCAAATACCGGAAAGCATCACTGTTTTTGTCAAGCGCCTTTACAAAGTTTTTCATGATTCCCAGTTTGATGTGTAAAGGGGGTAAAATGACGTTATTTGGATCGACCAACAGCTTGTGATTAATGTTCATTTTGCCCGGAATATACTCATTTCGAACAGGCCATTCTTTCCTTACATAATGATGTTGTTTCGCTCTACTGTCCCACAAACAAAGGAAACAACAGTACTTCGTGTAACCACCCTGCAATCCCACTAACATACCGATGACTTTGAGGTCGCCGCACACTTTCCATTGATGTTCTTTATACTTTATTAAATTAATCAAAGTACGCATCGTTTCATAGCTCTCTTTACAATTCCCTGCGTGTCCTATTGGTATGGAAGGTTTCTTATTTCCGTTATGTAATAAAACAGCTTTGAGACTATATTTTGAAGAATCTATGAATAGGCGCCACTCTGTTTTATCATAGTTTTGATTCATTGCTTCGAAAAGTCCCGGGATATCTGTGCAATAACAATATTCACCTTCTCTTTTGAAAAATTCTGAGTAAACTTTGCTTCTGTTTCTGAAAAACGTAACTTTTGTGTCTGGTAGTAACAAGTTCCATTGTTGTAAGCGGGAGCCGAGAAGCTCTGCTTTAGATCTTGATAACTGTAAATCTCGTACAAGATCATTTAATTCGGCCTGATTAATTAAATGTGGAGTGTTTTCTTGAGGTGAAAATTCGTCAGAATCACTAGAAATCGACTTGAATTCAACATCACTGTTATTGTCATCTAATATATTTGCACTCGAACTACCGGGACAAACTGGATGGGGTAGATCTTTTGAATGTAAAATCGGCTTAGTAACAGACGGAACATCGGCATACATAATACTTGCCTTATTTTTTTTGTTATATCCCAATGTCTTCGTAACACAAAAGTAACAATCATTTTCATGATTACTAGGTTCTCTCCATAGCATTGGCGAACCAAATGGAAGGTAAACTTTTTCTCCTGATGACCACTGGAGTAAGATGATTCTACAGCTTTCGCAAAACACGTGAGGCACCCACTTTTTATCTTGATTTGCAACAGGAAATCCAAAATAATGAAGATATGCAGTTTTTAACGAATCTACAATAGGTCTTCTCTTTTTTGAAAATATAAACTGTCCACAAACATAACAAAAACGGTCAGAACTTTGTTTGCACTTTCTGCTAGCCATTTTAAATCAATCCAAAGCAAAGTAACTGTCGTTTGAAGCGAACGAATGAACAATAAAATATAACCACCACGTCGGGTAGTTAAAAAAAAACAATTGACGGCAGAAAAAAATTCCGACGTGATAAAATATTTCTGCTAACACTTTTAGGTTTAGGGAAGGTAGATTAACATATTGACATACATTCGGTTCGGGGTATAAATAAAAAGTAAAATTTTGTAAACTAGTGTAATCATAGATTTCTCTCGCATATACTATAAATATATATATTACAATTTTTTATTAATAAAAACAAATCCATGCTAATATTATAGATGCAAAAGTGTGTCTGTCTGTTACCTCTTCACGCTTAAACCACTGAACCGATTTAGTTGAAATTTTGTATAGCGATTGTTTAGGACCCGGAGAAGGACATAGAATAGTTTTTATCCCGGAAATCAGCCCCTAAGTCAGTGAAAAGGGGGGTGGAAATGTGTATGCAATTACAATATAAACAAGTTCCACGCGGACATAGTCGCGGGCAAAAGTTAGTAAAAAAATATTTTTTGTAATATAAGATTAAAAATAAAGATATTGACTTGTTTTTTTTTTCTTCTTTCTGATTATTTTAGTCTGAACAATTTCTTTGCGTAAACTAAAGTTTTCTTCAAAGTTAGGATGAATAGGCTTTTTTTGGATAAGCTCACTCCATCGTCGACTTAGGAAAAGGAACAATAAAAGACGGTAGTAAGGAATACAAATATGTCTGTTTATTGCTAAGGCCTATACTTATAATTAACAAATTAAGAATAATGTCTTATTAAATCTTACATTAGTACAAAAAAGTGACTATGAATTATTTTGATACATACACAAACTTTCTACACATAAGCAGGATACATAGGACTAAATATTTAGTTGATACATTTTCGAAATGTCTTATTTAAAAAAGATAATATGAAATCTCTGTGTCCATAATCATCATCTGCTTAGCCTTTTCCCAACTATGTTGGGGTCGGCTTCCAGTCTAACCGGATGCAGCTGAATACCAGTATTTTACATGGAGCGACTGCCTATCTGACCTCCACAACCCAGTAACTGGGTAATATGATACCCCTAGGTAAGACTGGTTGTCAGACTTTCGGGCTTCTGACGACCCGTAACGACTGTCAAAGACAGTCGCCGCATGACAGCCGGGACCAACGGTTTAACGTTCCGAGGCACGGAACGATGTCAGTGATGTCTAATAAACACTTAGAAAGTATTTGAATTGAAAAAGACACATAGGAAAATTTGAAATGTCATGTGTGAATTTTTAGTTAAGAATGGGAAAGATGTCTACAGAGTTACGGCGGGTTCACACATGTCTCCGTTTTACTGTTGCATTTTATCGTATACGTTTTTTTTTCGTCGATGGCGTATGTATTTGTATATATACTTCACACATAGCACAGTATTCTGTATACAGTATAAAATATCGTTCCGTAAAAAATGATTTCAATATTTCCTCACGTACAATTTTTTGCACCTGCTTTGTTATCTCTTCACCACCTTTGGTTGACTGGTAGAGAATGCCTAAGGCATTAAGTCCGCCTTTGTACTTTTTTGTTGCATAAAGTTTAAATAAATATATAAATAAAGCGCGAGTGCTGAGCACAAGGTTTTGGGTTCGATTCCCAGGTCGGGCAAAGTGTAATTGGGTTTTTAGATCAGGAATTTCTCAGTAGCAGCCCCGGAGTCTAGATTTGTGCCCGGTTGATGGCAATAGGCTTGCCCCCTATTACATGGGACTGAAACATAACTGGCGAAATGTGGGTGTACTAATGGGTACACCTCTGCCTAACCCTTCGGGGATAACAGGCGTGATGATGTTATGTTATTATATTATTTTCCGTATTGGTTTTATATAGTACCTTGTACAGTCACGAGCAAAAACAAGTATAGGTACAATTAGCAACATTGCGAAGCTATTTTCTTCGGATATATTGATTGAAATGTCTTGATTTTATGAATATAGTATTTTGAATTCCATACTACTATGAAATAGGACTTATATCTAAGTTACAACCATTATTTCACAATAAAATCGCTTTTGACTTTTGCTCAGTGCATACTTGTTTTTGCTCGTGACTGTAGCCCGAGACCATTTCCCTCAAAATCTCTTAGGTATTTAATACCTGCTAAAGGGCTCAAAATCCAAGCACGTTTGCATACCTTCTCAACTATTATAGCTTTGTCTGGTCTCAAAACTTTGCTTTGCTGAAATGACGCAGGTTTGACGGCTATCTAATTATCACTATCACAGCAAAATAATTGTTTGTTGACGATGATAACTTATCGAGCCTCCAACAAGCAACAAGCCTATCGACACAGCTCATACCAAACCCAAGACCTCATGCTTAGCAGATGCTCTTTGCTACCACTAGACCAACGCGGCGCAGGACTATATTTCGTGTTTATAACACATGTAGTGCCCCGTTGTAACACTCTGATATAACGCCCCCACAGATCACGCGATCACGCGCGAGGGCACGTGGCGTCCCCAAGGCACAGCACACTGGGATCTGCAGTAACACGCATATTTTTGAGAATAATGGACGTATCAATGATGAAGCTCAAAGTCGATAAGTTGATATTAAATTGAAAACCGCACAATGATGCAACTCTCCACCTCCGTCACCGCCTACGTGGATGGAACAAAAACAAAAACGAAACGCTTAATTGAGTCATCAGCTCCTGACACTGATCACTGTTAACCAGTGTGACGTCACATATCTTAAGAACTGTGTATCAAGCACCGAGCACCCCCTTCCCGCACCTCTCCCGATCCCCGTTTTCGCCGTACCCCCGCCCCCCTTACTCCGCTGGGTACGACTCAATGAAGTCGTTTTGTTCCAACTGCCATATTATTAGATGAGTGACAAGATTCGTTTTCCCCAACCTATGTGTCACGTACTTTCTTTTCATTCATGGCTTGCCAATATGAAGGTGGTTGATCGTCTATTTTGCCTTCCCCGAAATTATAATTTTTTTCCGCGATAACCACTGGAATCACAAGGCAAAGTTCTCTATGCGGAAAAGGAAACTTGACAGACACTTTAACTCTGTATTCTTTCGCTAAAATATTGGAATGTATTGAGAACATTTCTGGTGTCGTAGATATTTTATGTATCTTTTGAATCCCAGTTTTCGATCTTGCTGAACCAAGTAGCTTCATTTCTATTCCGTTAACAGTTTTCGATTTTTGTTTTTCATGTTTACAGTCGGATTTGTAAGTGATATACTCAATTAATTCTGTGCTTGTAGCAGTAATAGACACTTCTGAATGATTGTATATATTCATTGATACTCTTATATCCTCTCCAGCATACAAAAATGTCTTCTCAATTTCTGCCCTTAAAGTCACAGATTTTTTTGACGAGAAAAAATCTTTCGTCGTTTCATATATCATAGGGATAGCAAGACTTCGTTTTATGCCACCCTGTACCTTAATATCTACTTCAAACTTCTTAGAAAAGCTCATAGCTTTTGGCTTGACGAATTTTAGTAGAACAAAGTAAGCAATGAAACATGTAGAGTCTTTATAGGAAGACGGAATCACTTCTGGAAGTGCAAAACTGAATTCGTTTTCATAAGTTCCTGGTTGAACTACGGCTGTTTGATTTCCGTTGGCTTGGAGTAAATCTATGCGTTGATCTATATAGTCTTCGGCACCAGTGTATATATTTGCAATACCACCAAGGAGGGGCACCCAATAACACAATCCTTTTCCTCTTAGTGAGAGGGTAATACTAGTATACTCCGTTGGTTCGTCTATTACGTATTTCACTGTTCCCTGCACTAACTCTCCCGCTCTGTAGACACTTTTTGTGTTGTTCCTTAGTAAAATTTGACACGTCACTACCATTTTGTTTTTAATCCACAATAATCTCGAAAACAACTTTTCTTTGTGGCCAGCAGAGGCGGACTAATTCCTTATCATGTCAATAATGCTTATTGTTATTTTAAGCAGATATAGGCAAATTTATCTAATCAAATATATTGCTAATCTAATATTTTTAATGAATACATTGCCAGGAGTGGTATTCTGTAAAAATCTTCCTTATTGAATTTTGGTGAAGTGAGTTTGAGGTGAGCTGTATATCTCTAGCATTAAAGGTAAGATGGCAGTACACCTTAAGCTTGCTTCACCTAAATTCCCCCAAGGGAGATTTAAATACAGAATAGACTTGCAAGTCTTTGACAGTACCTTTGGCTGCAGTTCTGACCATGTGGAAAAAAACGTCATAAAGTCAATTAATCAACAACTAGTATTTTGACAGAGTCGAGAATCGATGAATCGCATCAAATTCAAACAAAACTCTAAAGGAACATACAATGTGCATAATGTGTGAATAATTGATTAAATAAATTCGATTAGATGTTTTTATGTTCTAAATGTGTACAGTCGGACAAACCATTTGGTATACAGGCAGCTAACTTGCCTTGACAAATATTTAAACAATGTCTTGAGGGTATCAATTCTTTTAAATCACTCTAAATAGGTTTTGAAATTATTAGACACCACATGCTTAAAAATTGAACACACAATAACATTAAAATGCAGTGTAGATAATTATTGGTATCTGTAAACCAAATCGCTTGTTCGATAGTACCTATGTTTCACTCCGTGTATCACTGCATTTTGATAAGCGTATTGCCATATTATTTAGTGCCTTATGTTATCTACAAAATGTCTTAGTTTTTTCACTTATTGACCAAAAGTATAATAAGACTATGTTTTATGGACACAGTTCGTACATTTCTCTTAAAAACCCAATAAGTATCATGTATTTAGTAGCATACGCGCAGTATTCTAAATTCGACCCGTGTTTGATCCGTACCTGCTTGGCTATCACATATTTATTATTTTAATCGTCCCAGATGCAAACTCCATACTTTAATTCCACTTACCGATGACGTAACATTCTCAACCACTATTGATAATTATCAACACCTTAATACCATTACATAAGGCTCATTTTTATTGCAACAAAATATCTTGTAAAACTTGTTTGGGTCAGACAGCTGTTGCCATTCTAAAATCAACTTATTTCTCATGTCATTAAAGTTAATTTTTTATTCGAAGCCATGATGTAGTTTTGTATTCATTTTGTTTATGAGTCACGGAATAGTTTAACCACGCCAGTATTTCCCAGCCAGTGTTTGGGAGTGGTCGTTAGCACGTTTTTGCCTCAGGTTTTTTCTACCGAAATGGGTGTTAAGTGTCAAATATTACTGAAAAAAACAAGAGAAGGTGTTTTCAGAGCCGGACAATTTGTCGTAGGCAATGTGAAATTTGTCATAGACAAGCCAACGCAGTTCGAAAAAATTGACATTTGTCTTGTGGGCAACGGAAAGTGTCACTGGTCAGAAACGGAATCGGATAATACATACTACTATAAGAATGAAGAAGAGTACGTAAACCAGAACAGCAATTTATTAGCAAGAGAAGGTAAAAATATGTTATCAGGAAATTTCGACCACGCATTCGAATTTATGCTGCCAGATGACATACCAACATCTATCAAGAACTCAACATGTACTATAGAGTACAAAGTTATCGTCACATTCATTAAGGACAATTTTTTTCGTACTAAATACAAATTTGATGCAGAAGTACCTGTATACGGCTTTGTAAGCCCGTGTTCTCCAGAGCCACTAATATTTGGCTTACAGAAAAAATTATTATCTCTTACAACGAACTATCAAATTAACGTGAAAGCAGAATTAGAAAGAACATTTGTAACACCAGGAGAGAATATTGCACTGAGACTTACGGTAAACAACGATTCAGATGTACCTATAACAATAAAAACAGAACTTGTAAAACATTTCACTTATGTAGCAGCCGGTAATAAAAAGAAAAAGATTGATAAAGAATCTGTGAAGACTACAGAATGGAATTCACCAATTTTAATGGAACAGAGTGTGTCAGAATTGACATGTATCGTCCCAACGTTACCGAGCCTGTACTCGATACAACATACAGAGATTTTGATAGGAGAATACAAAGTGAGAGTCACGGCTAAACTGCCATTTCCTCACATCAATGCTGAAGTGGAAGTACCAGTTGTCATTGGAGAGAGAAGAGATCATCTTGGAGCTGCAGTCGTGAGTTACGATGGTGGAAAACCTTCGACTTCTGACACTCCAGAAAAATATGAAACTTATATGGAGAAACAATAATGTTAGGGTTTCATTTTTGACTTTCAATTACGATCACAAATAGGGTATAAACAACATTAACAGAAAATTCTTAAAAAAAAGACTTCGATAAAAAACACACTGGAAATTGAAATATTTTTCTACCAACAGCTATAAATGTAGATTTTTAGTAACTTTAAAATCAATAAATAGTCTATTGAGTTGGCAAACCAGTGTCGTCACAGCACCGTGTTGCTATACAAAGTCTATGGGGGAATCGTGTGTATGGGGGAATTGTTTAATGGCGTCTTTGCCTGTATTTGAAAGGTTGATGACTATTGTAAGTGGATTGCTTTTGAGTCAGTTTTTATTATCTGTCCACTCAAAACGTAAGACTAAGTGAAGTTTGTACCAATGCGTAATAAGATTATTGATTTTCCTGGTGTCCTGTACCTAGTCATATGTGCTTATTTTATATGTTATATGATATTATATTATATAGTTAAATAAATTATAACATGATAAAGCTGAAGATATTTTTTTGTTAAACGCGTTCATCTCTGGAACTTCCAGTTGGATTGGAAAATGTTTGTAAATATGATGTATATGATAGCCAAACTTATGAGGAATAGTATAGTCATCATGACATCACGCTACGACCGACGGGAGCAGAGCAGTAACCGAATACGTAACTTAATGTGGGTGAAAAAATTCACGCGCACAAAATAAGATAATAATATTCGAAACAGGTTATATTCTTGTTTGAGTTTTTATTATGAAACCTTGAGCTTTTTCTTTGTTTTGTATATCATGCTTTCCTTTTTCTGTTATCTACATTTTTTCCTTTGATCAAGTCAATATCCAGTAAAGGTCCAGTAAGGTATTTGCATAAGAAGAAAGGACTCTAATCTTGTGTTGTTTACTGTCCGACATGGTAAAACCGTCAAGTTTTAGCTTTATCTGAAATAAACGATTCGATTTTCATTTGATCATGGAAGTAGTCATCTGGTCTAGTGGATCATGGAAGGCTCGAGCTGATCACTTCGTTGGCACAAGGCGGATTGGCGATTTCACAGTTATATTAATTGTAAGTCCAGGTTTCTTCTTCACCAATATCAGTGATGCTATAGATAAACTTAAATAGTACATATGAAATTAAATTTAATGGTACTGTTCGTACAAAGCTTGAGAGCAGGTCAGGCGCGGGTCATATTTTAGTAGTATACGTCTTTTTTTTTTTTGCTATAACCTATTTATCGCCACCGTTGATTCAACCGTCCCAGATACTCGATCCAAACCTTACATTTAGTTCTACCTACCGATGACGTAACATACTCAACCAGTATTGAATAAATAACAACACCTTAATACCATTACATAAGGTTCATTTTTTATTGCAACAAAATATTTTCTAAAACGTGTTTGTGTCCGACAGTTTTTGCCATTCTAAACTCAACTTATTTCTCATGACATTAAAGTTAATTTTTTGATTCGAAGCTATGTTTTGGATACATTTTGTTTTTATGAGTCACCGAATAGTTTAACCACACCAGTATTTCCCAGCTAGTGTTTGGGAGTAGTCGTTTGCACGTATTAGCCTCAGGTTTTTTGTCGAAATGGGTGTTGAGTGTCAAATATTGCTGACAAAAACAAAAGAAGGTGTTTTCAGAGCCGGGCACCCTGTGGTAGGAAAAGTCAATTATTGTATAGACAAGCCAACGGAGTTCGAAAGTATAGACATTTGCCTTGTGGGTAAAGGAAAATGTACATGGTCAGAAACAGATAACGACGACAGAACCTACTATGAAAATAAGGAAGAGTACGTAAAACAGTGCAGGAATTTGTTCACAGCAAGAGAAGACAAAAATGTTTTATCTGGGAATTTCGAATATCCATTCGAATTTTTGCTGCCAGATGATATACCAACATCATACAAAAACAAGACCTGTACTATAGAGTACAAAGTTATCGCCACATTCATTAAGGACAATTTATTTCTTACTAAATTTAAATTTGATGCAGACGTACCTGTGTACGGCTTTGTAAGCCCATGTTCTCCAGAGCCACTAATATTTGGTTTACAGAAAAATCTCTTACTTGCAACTAACCCTAACATCAACGTAAGAGCTGAAATAGATAGAACGTTTGTAACACCAGGAGAGAACATAACACTGAGACTTACGGTAAACAACGATTCAGATGTTCCTATAACAATAAAAACAGAACTTGTAAAACTTTTCACTCATGTAGCAGATAATAAAAGGACAAATATTGACAAAGAATCTCTGAAAACTACAAAAAGATATTCACCAATTTTGAAGGAAAGGAGTGTGTCAGAATTGACGTGTATCGTGCCAACGTTACCGAGCCTGTACTCGATACAACATACCAAGATTTTGATAGGAGAATACAAAGCGAGAGTCACAGCTCAGCTGCCATTTCCTCACATCAATGCTGAAGTGGAAGTACCAGTTGTCATTGGAGAGGGAAGAGATCATCTTGGAGCTGCAGTTGTGGGTTGTGATGATGGAACATCTTCGACTTTAGAAACTTCATTATAAAACAAAATTATATGGACCAACAATAATGTTAGGGTTTCATTTGTAATTAAAAGTACAACAAACACAAAATGGGTTAAAACATCATTAGCCAATAAATGCAAGACAAGAGAAAGATTAATTTTGTACAAAGTGTAAAAATAGATTTTTAATTGCTTTAAAATCAATAAGGCAAACAACGAATTGTGTTTTGGTAGCTCGGTCACTTAAACGGACGGTGGTGTCCGACCCGTTTTTAAAAGATGGGAGGTTGATGACGATTATAAATGGATTGCTTTTATGACAATTTTTATTACCTGCCCACTCAAAACGTAGAAGTAAATATTGTACCAATGCTTATTAAAATTGTGGATATTTCTAGTGTCTTGTACTTTGTCATATTTGTACATAGAATATGTATTCTATGTACAAATATATGTATATAATACCTTATTTTATATATGTATATAATACCTATGTTAAATTAAAATATAAAAAAATAACACAAAATAAAAAATAACTAGTTAGGTGGCAGTATAAAAAAACAAACCAAAACTGAAGTTATTTTTGTTATGAGTAAGTTGTCCTTTCAACATTTGCAAATCATTTTGCGACCATTTGTTGGTATCCGATTGAGCTGAAATTTTACATACACCTTTAGGTCTGATGAAAATACAATGTCCAATACTCATTATTGTAATAATTTTCAATTATAGCTTGTTTTTTTTTAAAAACTTTATTTTTTTAATCCTGCCTCCTAAGATTAAATTCTTAAAAAAAAGCGCTGACCCGATTGGCGAATGCCTGTGTGATTGGTGACTGCGCTGCGTGTCACGGGGTCAATGCCCGCTCGGAACAAATGATTTTTTGGCCCATAGATGCTTGTGTTATGTGAGTTTATACAGGGTCATTGAAAATTAACCCGAAACTTTAAAAGGGGTCATTGTACTCATCATTATGAACAACTTTTTCAATAGGACCAACCAACATTATGATAGTGTTGTGTAGCATTTTAGTAGGGCACAGCTGATTTTTTTTTCCAGATTTCATGTTTGACCCTATAGTAAAAGTTGTTCATGATGATGAGTACAATAACCCCTTTTAAAGTTTGGGGTAAATTTTCAATTATCCTGTTTATTTAAAAACGCACCTACGATACAGTCAAAATTACTAAAGTGGGAAAACGGTTTATATAAAAATATATATATGTTTATTTTTAATTACTAATATTTAATAACATTATTTTGGTATCGACATTTGACATTGTATTGTCATTAAAAAATCATTACTTAATCAACTGTACCAAAAACCTGTCAGAATTAAGTGCTATACTCATTAATAAAAATTAGGCAAAATTCGACCTTAAACATACCTGTTTTAAGGTTCCATACTCCCATTGGTAGTCATTGGTTGAACAGCAATAGACATCTCGTTCTATCGTCGTGCTATCTCTCTCACACCCCGTGTAACTGATCACTCGTTTTGACCTTGACATTCATACAGTTTGTTTTATAAGTTAACTAGCGAACCACCCGGCTTCGCGCGGGTGTAATGTAATACACAAACCTTTCTCTCACTCTATCTATTGATGAAAATCACATCAAAATCTGTTGCGAAGTTTAAAAGATCTAAGCGTACAGACGGCGCGCAGGAAGCGACTTTATTTTATATTACGTATACCTTGACTTTAAATTGTATTCAATAACTTGACAGTTCAAAGAAAAATAACGTTACCATAGCCAAGCTAATAGTGTTGGGGTAGTGAACGGTGAACGATTTTGTGAAACGAAAATAATTAATGATAAAAATGTATTAATTTAAATAAAACTTTAAAGTAATATTCGTATATAACATGTGGAATATAAGAATAATTTAATCATCATCTGCCTAGCCTTTTCCCAACTATGTTGGGGTCGGCTTCCAGTCTAACCGGATGCAGCTGAATACCAGTATTTTACATGGAGCGACTGCCTATCTGACCTCCACAACCCAGTAACTGGGTTATATGATACCCCTAGGTAAGACTGGTTGTCAGACTTTCGGGCTTCTGACGACCCGTAATGACTGTCAAAGATCCACGTATGACAGCCGGAACCAACGGCTTAACGTGCTTTCCGAGGCACGGAGGAGTCTCGGTATGTAAAGATGGTCACCCATCCACGGACCAACCCCGGCAAGCGTAGCTTAACCTGACGGATCGACCCGTGCGGCTGTTATTACTTAGCCACGAGCTCCTATTATAAGAATAATTTAATCATTGTTAATAAAAGAAATATCCACATTTTATTTTCTTCTAATAGGAACACACATGTAAAAGCAAAAAAATAATAAATATTTTTATATGAAAAAAGTTAAAATATTATTTGTTAAAGGACTTAGTAATGTGAGCCCTTCGTTATGGAGTAATTGCAAATCTCAGTTATTTAATTTAAAAAAAACTTGATTATTAACGTTGAGCATGTTTGATATTTTGGAATGGTTAGGGAATAATTTTGCACCAATTGCTTTATCAGTATAAAAGTACTATCATTTATGTGGTAGAATACAATATTCATTTATTGCGCTATCGTACACAAACATGACAATTTATATTACATAAAAAATTTAACACTTTAAAACTATTACAATTATTTTACATTAAAAAGTTATACACGAACATTCGCGCAAGCGCCCTGCGCTGCCTAAACGAAACAGTAGGCCCAGGCATACATTTTCGCCGCGCCGTAGAGAGGGGATAGCTGTCTACTCTCCATCCGTCTTACGCTTTTTCGATCAGGTCACGTGTCCTGACGCGAGTTTAAGATTTTATACCCATTACAGAAACAACGCCGCTAAAGAAGTTTTCACTTCAAAAACTTTGCATAATATACTTAAGTACATTATTATTTTAAGTTCATTCGATTTCGTTTGTACACCACCTCACTTTCTTTTTTTTTTTGTCAAAATTTGATCTTTCTTCATTATCGTGTGGACAGTAAGGTCTAACGACCCTACACACTCTAGTGTCAGAGTTTCTAAACCGCCTCAAGGGCCTCTGACATGGTTTGAGTGGAACAGTAAGTCCAGGTTTCGTCATGATGTTTTTCCTTCACCGATGCCAGTGATGTCCAAGATAAACTTTAGAAAGTACATATGAAATGAAAAACTCACATTGGTACTTGCTCGGTTAAATCTGGTAACCCTTCAACTGTCAAGATACTGAATAGAATTAAATGTCGAGTTAAAAGATAGAATAAGTAAAATAAAATAAGTTGTTAAAATACGTACAAATAATCTTTGTGTATTCTGCATTAACATGGCATGCAAATATGGGACGTATTTATTAGATATTACAAGAACTCTTGCACAACAGTAACTCTGTAAAACAGTAACAGTAATTCTGTAAAATGTTTTTTAATTTGAGATAAAACCCATTCTCCGACCTGAAAACCAAACCCAACACCTGTTTAGCAGTCAGGTCAGGTACACATCTCAGAATAAATCCACAAGCCCCATAGTTTCCCGTGTCATCTTAATTACGTTTACCTTAATTTCCAAACAGGGTTGATTTGTGGGGTAACCCTGTACAGCTCGCGCCGAGTGAAGTCCAATTTATGTGCTGCCCGGGGCCTCTTGTACCACGAATTTAAATGTAATCTAGACTAACCCTTGTGTTTTGTCTATTATATCAGATGTTTTAATGTAAAGGGTTAGGTTTCTGAATATAATTGAATTGAATTAGCAGAAAGTTGGAATATGATGATTAGGTTATATTAGGTGGCAGCTATTTAACGCGAATGTTTATGAGGATGGATTGATGTTAAAGGGGCCTACTGACGGCAGGCCAACACCAGTCGAGGACGTGGATCTTGCGTCAATTGTATACCGGACTTTAGACTCATGGTGGTAGAAGATGCTGTGGGGTTTTATTCGGTAATCGGTATGTGAGATCAAAAAAGAGAGTAATTAAACTTAACAGACATAATGACTGCCTCGTTGGTCTAGTGGTCGCAAGCGCGACTGCTGTGCATGAGGTCTTGGGTTCGATTCCCAGGTCGGGCAAAGTGTTATTGGGTTTTTCCATCAGGAATTTCTCAGTAGCAGCCTCGGAGTCTGGATTTGTGCCCGGTTGATGGCAATAGGCTCGCCCCCTATTACATGGGACTAAAAAAAAAAAACATAACTGGCGAAATGTGGGTGTACTAATGGGTACACCTCTGCCTAACCCTTCGGGGATTACAGGCGTGATGTTATGTATGTAGACATAATGATAATCTAGCTAAACCGATTAGATTTATTCCATTTTTGTGTTCCATAAGAATAATTTAAGACTTAATATAATAAAATAAACGTAATTTAGGACTTAACTAACACTTGTCTTTAAGTATTTTTGTTTTACACTATGGACTTGATTATGTCTGTAATTAATAATTTGAATTTGAATTTTGCTTTATTCTGAAGTCTTAAAATTAAGCCAAAGTTTAGTCAATCATTCAGCCAAGAAATAACCCGATTCGCAAATAATAATGTATTATTTAGTATGAAAGCTTTACTTATATCAATGGGTTGTAATAATTGTATTTTTCGTATAAAATTAAACACATATTCTATTAAATAGTCTTATTTTAAACTGAACTCGAGTCAGACTGCCTCGTTGGTGTAATGGTCGTAAGCGCGACTGCTGTGCATGAGGTCTTGGGTTTGATTCCCAGGTCGGGCAAAGTGTTGTTGGGTTTTTCCATCCAGGAATTTCTCAGTAGCAGCCTCGGGAGTCTGGATTTGTGCCCGGTTGATGGCAATAGGCTCGCCCCCTATTACATGGGACTAAAAACATAACTGACGAAATGTGGGTGTACTAATGGGTACACCTCTGCCTAACCCTTCGGGGATTACAGGCGTGATGTTATGTTATGAACTCGAATCAAATACTCCAAAGTCACCGCTATTATGCTCAAATCTCTTATCTCCGTTTTCTTTTTAAGTCATTTTGAAAGTAGAAGGGTTCCCGTCATTATAACCCACGACTGCAGCTCCAAGATGATCTCTTCTCTCTCCAATGACAACTGGTACTTCCACTTCAGCATTGATGTGAGGAAATGGCAGTTTAGCTGTGACTCTCACTTTGTATTCTCCTATCAAAATCTTCGTATGTTGTATCGAGTACAGGCTCGGTAACGTTGGGACGAAACATGTCAATTCTGACACACTCCTTTCCTTCAAAATTGGTGAATATCTTTTTGTAGTTTTCAGAGTCTCTTTGTCAATATTTGTCCTTTTATTAGCTGCTACATGAGTGAAATGTTTTACAAGTTCTGTTTTTATTGTTATAGGTACATCTGAATCGTTGTTTACTGTAAGTCTCAGTGTTATATTCTCTCCTGGTGTTACAAATGTTCTTACTATTTCTGCTTTTATATCGATGTTTTTGTTAGTTGTTAGTGATAATAGATGTTTATGTAAGCCAAATATAAGTGGCTCTGAAGAACATGGGTTTACAAAGCCGTACACAGGTACTTCTGCATCAAATATGCGTTTAGTTTTAAATAGATTTTCCTTAATGAATGTGGCGATAACTTTGTACTCTATAGTACAGGTCTTGTTCTTGATTGATGTTGGTATATCATCTGGTAGTAAAAATTCGAATGCGTGCTCAAAATTTCCTGATAGAACATTTTTGCCTTTTCTTGCTGTGAACAAATTCCTGCACTGTTTCACGTATTCTTCCTTATTTTCAAAGCACGTTGTGTCGTCATCATCTGTTTCTGACCATCGACATTTCCCTTTGCCTACAAGACAAATGTCTATGCTTTTGAATTTCGTTGGCTTGTCTATGTTATATTTTACATTTCCTACCACAGTTTGCCCGGCTCTAAAGATACCTTCTTTTGTCTTTCCGAGTAATATTTGACACTGCACTCCCATTTTGTCAAAAAAATTTGAGCTAAAATGTGACCACTCTTAAACACTGACCACAAAATACTAATGTTGTTAGACACTTAAATGAATCAATTCACAATTAAGCATATTAACTATTAGTTTCTAGAAATATTGACTTTAAAATAATGAGAATTAAGTTCATTTCAGAATGATGAATGCTATCGGACACTTTGCTAGACGTAATAATTATGCAGCAAAGGAAAATACACCTTGTGTTGCAATTATAAAGTGATTATTCATAAGTAGGCTGTTCGAGTTATTTGTTAGTGGGGTTCCCTTTTTCTTAACAAATGTATTTTCAAGAATACTGATTTGTTTAATTATGATCCCTGTCTGCAGGTTTTACGTTTTTTCCTATACGTGTCAGTATACACGCACCACGTGGTGAGTCATCATGACAGGTGCGCCTGCGCACATTATGAGAAAACTAGCAATTGCTTGCGACTTTGTCCGCGTAAACATCGGCCTTTCTTTAGGGTTCAAAGTAAAAACGTGCCTAATTTTATCAAAATCTGTTAAGTGGTTTAGTAATGAAAGCCTAACAGACAGATACATAGATATATAGACAGAGAGACAGCGTTACTTCTCCATTTATAATATTAACCATTTAACCATTTATTATTTATTTTTATTAGACTGTCTCGTTGGTCTAGTGGTCGCAAGCGCGACTGCTATGCATGAGGTCTTGGGTTCGATTCCCAGGTCGGGCAAAGTGCTATCGGGTTTTTCCATCAGGAATTTCTCAGTAGTAGCCTCGGAGTCTGGATTTGTGCCCGGTCGATGGCAATAAGCTCGCCCCCTATTACATGGGACTAAAAACATAACTGGCGAAATGTGGGTGTACTGATGGTTACGCCTCTGCCTAGCCCTTCGGGGGCGTAATGTTATGTTATAATATTAAGTATGAATTTTATTGATTGCAAGCGCAACAGCTGATTATAAAAATATTACTTTTACTATTTAAATCTTTTATTTTATCTTATCAATTTTAATTTTGAATTCATTCCGTAACAGAATCTGCGATAAGCAAATGACTAATAAATACGTAATTTAGTACGGGTAAAAAATTACGCGAACGAAGTCTTAGGGAGCGGCTAGTTATTATTATATGTGATTGTGGCTCACTATTTCGAAACTAGGCAGAGTTGTACCCATTAGTACACCCATATTTCGCCAGTTATTTTTAAGTCTCATGTATTAAGGGGCACTATCAGCTTATTACTGTCCCACTAGGCACGCCCCCTATTACATGGGACTAAAAACATAACTGGCGAAATGTGGGTGTACTAATGGGTGCACCTCTGCCTAACCCTTCGGGGATTACAGGCGTGATGTTTTGTTATGTTACTGTCCCACTAAAACCATGTCAGAGGCCCTTGAGGCGAATTAGAAACTCTGACACTAGGGTGTGTGGGGTCGTAAGACCTTACTGCCCACACGATAAAGAAAGAAGAAAGGCATCAACCGGGCACATTAATCCAGACTCCGAGGCTGCTACTGAGAAATCTCTGATAGAAAAACCCTATAACACTTTGCCAGACCAGAGAATCTGAAACCATGCTCAGTAGTCGCGCTTTGCGACCACTAGAACAACGAGGCACTCGAGCCATTTACAAACTACGCTTATGTAAATCCTGTTTGTTTGGTAATTCTGCGAAAACGGTTCCATTATTGAATACCACTAAGGGTAAATGAGAAAGGGTTTACCTGTACATTAAATGGGTATTAGGATGCGGTGTCGATGTTGGATGCTTAGTGGTGGGCCCACATATCACTAAACTGGAGCCTTGAGGCAGTGGCAGACCGAAGAGATGATGGTGAGACGCCTTGGATAGCATTTTCAGTAAAAAAAAATAGAATTAATGTACCTACTACTTTTGTAAACCATATCATCTGCCTAGCCTTATCCCAACTATGTTGGGGTCGGCTTCCAGTCTCACCGGATGCAGCTGAGTACCAGTATTTTACATGGAGCGACTGCCTATCTGACCTCCATAACCCAGTAACTGGGTAATACAATACCCCTAGGTAAGACTGGTTTGTCAGGCTCTCAAGCTTCTGACGATTCGTAACGACTGTCAAAGATCCACGAATGACAGCCGGGACCAACAGCTTAACGTGCTTTCCGAGGCACGGAATGTCAGTAGTGTCTAAGATAAACCTTAGAAAGTACATTTGAACTGACGAAATCACAATACTACTTGCCTGGATTTGAACCCACAACCTCATGCATGAGAGGCGGGCGCCTTAACCACTAGCCCATCACGTCATACAACCATATATTATTTTAAAATGAGTAAGTATGGAGTTTCTTGCCCGTTCTCGAAATAAGTATCATTGAAGTGCCTCTCTATAATGTCAAAATAAAAGCTTTTTATTAAATTCACAATGAATTTTTGTCTGCTTGTTTGTTCCAGCTAATCTTCGAAACGGCTGGGCCGATTTTAATGGATCTTCTACTGTCAGGTAGGTGATCTTAAAGGGAGGGAGTGAATTACTCTGGCGTGACTTTTATTTTAGGAACAGAAATAAAGCTCTTTAAAAAAATTAACTACTGCAGTAAACCTAATAAGGACAAAGACGCAGGCAAAATGTCAAAATAAAAGCTTTATATTAAATGCACTATGAATATTAACACATTTTTGTTTTTTTTGTCTGCTTGTTTGTTCCGGTTGATCTACGAAACGGCTGGACCGATTTTAATGGATCTTCTACTGTCAGACAGCTGCACTTTAGGGAGTAACTTACTTTAGTGTGACTTTTATTTTAGAAAGAGAAATACTGCATTTCAAAAATACTAACGCTGATTATCGATATTTACGTGAACAAAAACGCAAGCAAAACCAAGTCAAAATATGAATAAAAAGCACTCTTCCTCGTTACCTTCAAAGGCGACAAATTACTTATCGTCGAGCAAATTCCGTATTAAACGTAAAGTCTTTCCAAAAGCTATTATCTCATATATGATTACTTATAAAAATGTGAGAGCAAAAATCTTATTCCATTTTCTCATGTGAACGACATAAAATACTTTCTAACTTTTTGTACACAGCGAGACAATTTAATCTTTTAAACGAATTCTGAGTCAGCTTCAAGGAAACGGCTTTAATAAAACTAAATTTATAGCAAAATTTAATTCGTTTAGCCAAGAGAGGACAGCAAAAATTTGCTTTTCTTTTAATTAATAATAATAGCAGCAACTGTAGGCTTACTGTTGAACAAAATCGAGAATGAGATTGGAATCGACTGCATGTTTGACTACAGCGATTAACATGAGGTTGCCATACAAATAAAAACGTAAATTACCAAATATTAAAATATTAAATAACTCGTTAATTCTATAAATAAATGTCTTCTTATATTTATTGGAATTGAAACTGGATCGGATGTACATGTAATGTCGATTCCAATCTCATTCTCGATTTTCTTCGAGAGTAAGCCGACAGGTCTTGGGTTCGATTCTCAGGTCGGGGAAAAAGGTTATTGGGTTTTTCCATCTGAAAATCTCAGTAGCAGCCTCGGAGTCTCGTTTTGTGCCCGGTTGATTGCAATAGGCTCTGGTGAAATGTGGGTGTACTAATGGGTACCTCTGCCTGACCTTTCGGGGATTACAGGCGTGATTTTACGTTATGCAATAATAATATCTTTTCGACCGAATTGTGTTTCGAACCAATCTGAAAAACCACGTAAGGCCGTTGATTCTGCGTCTGATCTCTCCCTGGTCGTGTCGGATTGCCGTCTCGTCGGACTATGAGACTTAGGGAAGAGGGAGTGCACCTGTGTTAGTGTACAGACTACTGTACTATAATATTTCCTGCGTAGTAGGCTAGTCTCCATTTAAATTGGTTGACATTGGTGACAGAAATCGGTCTACAGAATATTATTATTACGAAAAAATGATTACCGTCTATGTGCAGTTCGACACCCGTACTGCTCATCTAACAATAACATAACATTACATCACGCCTGTAATCCCCGAAGGGTTAGGCAGAGGTGTACCCATTAGTACACCCACATTTCGCCAGTTATGTTTTTAGTCCCATGTAATAGGGGGCGAGCCTATTGCCATCAACCGGGCACAAATCCAGATTCTGAGGCTGCTACTGAGCAATTCCTGATGGAAAAACCCAATAACTTAATGTCTCAATAATTAAGTTATTGAAGCAAATTTAAAGCAAAATATGTGTTACATTACTATCCAGCTATTCCAGATCAATTTGCACATATTATAAGTGTTTAGAATAGATTTATATTTAGAATAGATAGGAAAGTAACCAAAATAAAAATTATAAATAAGTTTTTTCAAAAATATAATATAATGAAAGGATTTATTGAACAGAAACAAAACCAACCAACAGAACACTTAATAAAAATATAAAAGATATGGATTCTGATTATTTCGTATCATAGATTTGGTTGATCATAAACCACTAATCAATTTTATTCTTTAGATTTATCTTCTGACATTGACTCCCAATAAGATGGTGGTCTCTGCATGGGCACAACTAAATCACCCTGTTCTTGATCTCTACTTCTAAATCTTTCTCCAACAAACACAGGTATGTCGACAGATGAATTTATATGAGGCAGTGGCAACCTCAAAGTCACTTTTAACTTGTACTCCCTAGTGACTATTTTTGAATGTCTTACCGTACACAGCTCCGGTGGTACTGGTATAATATTAAACATATTAGCAACACTGTTACCAGGCACACTTGGAGTCTCCACTGTAGAACAATCAATAACTTCTCTCACAGTTTTCGGATCATCAAACAAAATCTCTTTAACCATGTAATCATCTTTGTACTTCGTCTTGCTTATGAGTTCAGTTCTTATTGAGAAAGTAACATTGCTGTTATTAGTAGCAACAAATGTTATTTTTCTTTCTCCAGCAGGATTTAAATATCCTTTGTCAAGTTCTGCTTTTATATTAATCTCATGTTTATTGGAAGAGAATAATTTTGTTAGAGTTTTGTCCAGTGCAAAATATAACGGTTCTTCTGTTATTGAAGAGTCGATACTTGGATATATTTTTATTTTTGTCTTGAAGTTTTTATTCCACCTGAAAATCCCACGCTTTTTAAATTTTAATACTAAATGATATTTAATTTCTCCAATGTCCGTCTTCATTGATGGTGGTGCATTCTCCGGAATAGGGATTTCAAATGCGTGCTCATGTGATCCAGCAGTAACTGTTGTATTTTCATCTGTGTGTTTGTTCAGTAAGTAAATTTTCGTTATTATATTCTTCTCATGGCCTTCAAATATGAAACGGTTCCCCACCTTTCTTCGTATTTGTTGAGCGTGTTGGTGGGCCACATAACTGTGTTCATATTCGTACCATTGACAAAATCCTTTCTGAACGAGCGACAGACTGATTTTCTTGTACACTGTGTCTTTATCCAGAATAAACCTCACTGTTCCTTTAATTGACTCTCCAGTTACATGTATTCTTTCTCTAGGAGTTTGTATCAGTATTTCACTCGCTAGACCCATTTTTAGTTCGTAAATTTCGACGTCGTTCGTATAGTATGACTGGTTTCGTACTAAATTATCTGATAAATGTCGGATTGCATTATCAATGCTGTGTTCGGTGCTGATAAAAGATAAGTTTATGTGGAAAGAATAATTTGAATAATAGCTGAGCAATCTAAGCGTACAGCTTATCAAGCTGGTGTGCTTTTAACAAAGGAACGAGAAATAGAGTTTAAGTATCACCGGGATTTTACTGCAAAGAGCTTTACCTGGTGCTGGGTTTATAAGAAGTAAACTTTCGGAATACTAGTCTGATTATAAAAAATCTTGTACTGATGGAAAGCTCCACTATTGCCAAGTGTCATAGGATATTTTTTTCGCGAGCAAAAGCAGGTCTTTAATAGTAATATTGGAAACTTAAATTGCGCTTATACTAATCAAATTAATCGCATTTCAAGATTGTCAGGAAATGTCAATCACAAACTGACGTTTCTGTTGCAAAATGTGACAGTAACGGTTTATAGAAAATAGGTTGAACCTTACAACGCCATCTATCGAGGAAATTTGAACTTAATGGTATTTTACAAGATGCGTATTTGAAGAAAACTAATAAATATGGCGGCGAGTACGACAATTTAGAAATCGGATAATTCCATAAACGTCTTACAAAAAGAGAACATACTATACTTTTTACTAAAAGTATAGATAAATAATAAAAATCTGATGAAACTTTTTTCAAGCCAAAGTCAGCTTACAACATATTATATCGCTACAATACAAAAGTATTGTTAAAAGCATTGTTAAAGAAAAAAAAACAGATACTTACTGTTTTAAATTTAATAAAAAATATACATTTACAGTAAAAATGATAAGACAAAAGATTCGACGCAATTAAATTGTCATGTATCACTTAAATATGATTAAAAGTATCTTTATGATGGATCATAATTACCACTTTTTGTTTTGTGAAAATAAAAACTAAAGATTTTTTGACCTTTTTTGAGTTCTACTAGATTTTATTTTATTTCTACGTTCCTTGACTTTTGCGTTTGTTGACGGTGGCACATTTTCTGTAATTGTAATTTGAAAATCGTTTTATTACGACGCAAAAATTATCTATCGTTTAGATAAACGTTATCTTTTATTATAAAGGTACATTCCCTCCCTGTGACGTTATAATTACAATTATCTAATCAATACCTTGCAAATTATCAACAAAATATGATTACAAAGTCATGGATAAAATTGATAATGAGATATTATGTTATATCTATTTATTGAAGAGCAAAAGTCGATAGCCTTTATATTTTTAATGTTATATATTTTTTAACTACCTCGTTAGTCTAGTGGTCGCAAAGCGACTGCTGAGCATGAGGTCTTGGGTTTGATTCCCAGGTTGGGTAAAGTGTTATTGGGTTTTCCATCAGGAATTTCTCAGTTGTAGCCTCGGAGTCTGGATTGGTGCCCGGTTGATGGCAATAGGTTTGTCTCGTTTTACATGGGACTCAAACATAACTGGCGAATTGTGGGTGTACTAATAGATACATCTCCGCCTAACACTTCGGGGATAACAGGCGTGGTAGGATGTTTTATGTTATAGTTTTATACTAGCTGCATCCTGCAATATCGTTCGCGTGCGAAAATTAAATAATAAAACTCATTGTGAACATGAAAAGTGCATGAAAAGTGCCCGGTGGGCAAAAGTTTCCACGCAATGGGTGCCTGAGGATAGTCAGCGCCAACGCCTGCCCAAGAAGAGGTGGCAAGAAAGGAATAGAATCTATACTATTCCTCATAAATCTGTCATAAACAATTTTTTTTTAACTCCCACTGGCATTTCTACAGATTAGCACGTTTATTACATGGGACTTGAACATAACTGGCGAAATGTGGTTGTACTAATGAGTACACCTCTGCCTAGCCATTCGGGGATTATAGGCGTGATGTTATGTAAAGAAACAAACAAAACATTTCTTCAGCTTTATTATATTTAGTGTAAGTAGTATAGGTATGTATAATAATATAGACAAACAACAGTACTATTTTCAAGCTACAAAATAAAATAAAAATTATGATCACTGATTCCTTACAATAAAATATTTGAACGTATCTTAACAAACAGTGGAACAAAATGGTACATTATGATTTTAGTGAGGTGGCTTTGTTATTACGGCCGAGACTAAATTGCAGCCCGGACCGAAGGTTAAGGTGTAATGGAACCTTGTCTGTTACGATAAATACAACGTCTTTATACGATATTATTAAGTATAAACATACTTACTTTAATTAATTGCAAAAAATGTAAGCATAAATCAATCAAAACTCTTTGCCAAAATAAAAAAGAATGTATCATTACCGTTCTAATTTAATGTACTAATGAAAAATATTAATGTTTTTGTTTCACCTGCCACTATTCAATTCTCGTTCTTCTTTATCATGTGGGCAGTAGGGTCTTATGATCCCACACACCCTAGTGTCAGAGTTTTTAACTATTCACCTATTACTATTGTTATTGCCTATACTTATAATATACACAGATACTTCACTAAACTGCACTTGTTTATCAGTAGCTGTTTTCCGCCTTCCACTTCAAGCTTGCTACTGTCGCTTCCTTCTCTTCATCAGTAGGTCCAATTAGCTAGGGGAAGCCCTCTGCGATCACTGATTTGCTGTTCACTCAAGGTTGATCTGCTATCAGTCCTTCAGCTGATAAAGCCAAGCCATTATCACCTTTACTTCCTAAGTCGAAGCTATCGTCGACTCCGGTTCTTTACCCAATATTTCCTTCATGAGTTGTTAATTTTCCTCTTAGTCTTAAGAGATATAATAATATTAGTGTTGTTAGCCACAACGAATGATAGTTTGATTTCTTTAGACGGTGTATAGTATCCTTTTTCTAATTCTACGTTTACATTAATTTCGTGTTTTTTTGAAGAGAACAGTTGGGTCAGAGTTTTGTCTAGCGCTGACATGAATGGGTCCTCTGGAAATGGAGAAGCAATCGTGGGATAAATCCTTATGATTGTTTTAAACTTATTATTTAAACAAAATACTCCAGTGGGTTTCTTGAAATAGATTTCGACGAGGTATCTTGTTATATTGTCGTTGTCTGTCTCTTTTGATGTGTTTTCTTGATCACGTGATCCGGCACTCGATGTGACATTGCTATCTAAAGTCTTGTTTAGCATTTTAACGTTTAATAACAAATACTTTTTGTCGTCTTCCTGGTGGTGGCGATTTCTCACCTTATTCCGTTCACGACCTTGATGGAGCCGATGGATGTGTACATATTCGTACCACGATCCGATTCTTTTCTGTACGAGTTGCAGATTTACCTCTTTATACACTGTTTCATCTTTGAGATGATATTTTACTACACCAGGAAAAGGTTCTTCAGTGATACGCTTTCTGACTTCAGGAATTTGTATTAATATGTCAACTGCTTGTTCCATGGTCGACTTGCTCTTTCCGTGTCGATCACATAAATGATTGGTTTTGTATTAAATATTATCAGCATGATAGGTGGTGGTTTTATCTATGTCGTTGTGGTTGATGGAAGATAAGTTTTATAATGACGTAAGTGATCTAAGTTTAATCTGATATATAGATGTATTATGATAACACTAGTTTTCACTAGTAACGTCTGCCGTCCGATTTTATGAGCTTTTACTTTCACCTATCTCGGTGTCTGTGGCTAATCAAATCTCACAAGTTTGAGCCACTTCCCGATGTTCGATTGAGCTGTTTTGTATGACAATGCAATGTAATGATGTTACAGAGCTGGTCTGGTAATGATGGAGGCAGAACGTAGCCATAGGAACTTAATCAAATCTTACGAGTAAAATAAGACCCACTTCCTGGTGTCCCATTAAGCTGTAATTCTGAATACATAATTCCGCACATTGCAAGTCAAAGTAATATAAAAGCTTGCTTAAAAAATTTAGTAGAATTTGTTCAAATTGTTTCTTCTCTATAACTATGTTGCTATGTTTTGATTCAATATAAAATCATGATGAGTAGGGAGAGTTAGAGGAAGGTCAAAGAAAAGATAGATGAATTGTGTGTGATATAAAAGAAAAGGGAGTCAGTGATAGCTTGAAGGTTGACAGAAAGGAATGGACAAAAGAAACTTGTTGCGCCGACCCCAAGTAACATTAGACTAGGACAGAAAGATAAAAATGACCTACGTAAAAACATACTACGCATCATTTTTGTGAGCTTTACATTACCGGGATTAGTGATTTCAGAGTTATATCAGTTATAAGTTCAAATTTCCTCACTATGTATTCCTTCACAAATGTCAGTGATGCCCAAGATAAACTCGATGACATACGTTTACTACGCTTTATAGTGCCGAAGATAAATAGGTCGTAAGTGGCTATTAGAAGTTTTTTGCATAACATAACATAACATCACGCCTGTAGTCATCGGGTTAGGCAGAGGTGTACCCATTAGTACACCCACATTTCGCCAGTTATGTTTTTAGTCCTATGTAATAGGGGGCGAGCCTATTGCCATCAACCGAGAAATTCCTGATGGAAAACCCAATAACACTTTGCCCGGGCTGGGAATTGAACCCAAGACCTCATGAACAGCAGTCGCGCTTGCGACCACTAGACCAACGAGGCAGTCAGTTTTTTGCAATACGACTTTTAAACACATACTAAGAGAGAATGCAATTCTCTGAAGTCCAATAAACAGGAAACAGGCAAAATGTCCCTATTAGTATAGAAAATCCATTTGTTTATCTTATAAATGTAGGTTAGCTGTAGTCACCTCTGCTAAGAACATAATCGTTATAGAGTTCAAAGGGAGCTTAGCAGTATATGTTAACATTTTCCACACCCTCATAGTCCGATGCGACGTTTACATCTTAACATTACATCACGCCTGTAATCCCTGAAGGTTATGCAGGAGTGTACCCATTAGTACACCCTTATTTTACCAGTTATATTAAAGTCCCATGCAATAGGGCGAGCCTATTGCCATCAACCGGGCACAAATCCAGACTCCGAGATAGCTCCGACGGACTTAAACAATGGCAGTGGCAGCTGGCGAAATGTGGGTGTAGGTACTAATGAGTACACCTCTGCCTAACCCTTCAAGGATTACAGGCGTGATGTTATTTTATGTGAAAGTGTCAATTCACAGTTATAACTAAGTCTAGCAAACTTATCTATACATATAATAAAATCGTAGAGACGTCAAAACTGTACATTTAATATTTTTGAAAAAGAAAAAGTGCTTAGGGGTCTTTGAATGATACTTAGGCCGAAAATATTTCTTTTTTAATTTTTGTCTGTTTGTCTGTTTGTTTGTTGGAGCATCACGCAAAAACTGTCGGATAGATTTTGTTCAAATTTTGAATAAATATTCCACAGTGGCCAAATTAGAACATAGGCTATAAATTATCACGCTATTTGCTTTGGGGGATTAGCAGACTACAACAGTTTACCAAAGAATTGTAAAAAACACGAAACAAAATGTAAAAATATTATAAATAGCTGCAGACTGAAGTTCTAAAATAGTTATTATCACGCTATACCTTCAAGGAGCTAAGCAGTCAATTATGGAAAACTAGAACGGCTATTTCAAGTCATTTGTCATCAAAGTAAATTGCCTAATGGTTCGACGACCGTCTGGCGAAACGGTGGGCGGAAGTTCGATCCCCAATGTCAGCATTACTTTTTGTATTTTTTCAAATTTTTTTTTGAATGTTTTTTAATTGAATGATGAGATTTCCTAACAAAACAAAATAAAATAAAAGTAGGAGTGCATGTTTCTATCACTACTATTTATATTTTTTGTATTTTTTTTTATTGTTTTTAATTGAATAATGAGATTTCCTAACAAAAAAAAAAAAAAAAAAAAGTAGGAGTGCATGTTTCTACCACAACTTTGATTGGTTAACGTATTTTTTAAATATTAATGCAGAAAATAATATCTATGCATAGTTACACAACACATAAATCAGCAGCTAATGAACTTTTGCCTGTTTGCACGACTGCAAAGCATGAGGTCTTGGGTTCGATTTCCAGGTGGGGCATAGTGTTATTGGATTTTTCCATCAGGAGTTTCACAATAGCAACCTCGGAGTCTGGATTTGTGCCCGGTTGATGGCAATAGGCTCGCCCCCTTTTACATGGGATTAAACTATACAATTATATAAATGTGTGTAGGTAAGGATTATCGCATTATGGCTATTATTCTTTAACATTTTACTGCTGGATTGCTATAAAACGACACCAACGGTACATACAATACTGCAGTTAGGTATAAGTTATAACTTATCCTTTGAAATCAAAATCATTACGCTATAACTACAAGGAGCTACTCAACACACAAAAGTGACGGGCGGTCTATCTGCAAACATTTTAAGTATACAATATTTTATTACCCGGGCTTAGCTAAGCCAATCATGGCACAACAATACTGCCAAGTATACCAGCGGACCTATATTAGCGAGGAGTGGCGAGTGTAATTTTTTTACGCAGTAGTAGGTAATTAGTATTCCTTTCGTTGCGTTTCCGAATTATTCTATAAAAAGATCTTAGTGTAAGATGAGTGATTAGGTACTAAAAATATTACTTCTATTTCAATGGCTAAAAAGAAAGAATTTGGCAACAACCGGAAGTGCACCATAATCAATTAAAAAATCTGTTGCAGTAATTCTCCTGTCGGAGAATGTCTCACAGACTTCAAGCTTTCTGAGTACTTGATTTGATGAAGCGACTGTGATCGCAGGCAGAGTTTTTTTTCATAGGCACCGTAAATGAAATATATTCCACATGCTTTAAAATCAACTTCTAAATGGCATTACATTTTTTAGGTTACTTATTACCGCGGCTGTGCTGCAAGACATGATTCTTTCCATCTTAGCAATAGATTCGCCAACAACCACTTAGTATTTCGTGGCGAGGAAGTTACGTAGAGTATTAGAAGAACCCTAAGTACCCTGGTGTTATATTGGACAGAGCACTAACTTTTTATATACCTACATTGCCACAACACCAATCAAAAAATCATCTGCTACGTCACCTTATTTCTACCAACTAGGGAGCAGCACCCGATGTTTTTCGCATAACTGTTACGTCTTTATGCTCCTTCTGCTGGTGAATTTGCGTGTTCAGTGTGTCATTGACCAAAAAGCAATAGGTATCATCCTTAACGAGACGTGTAAAACTATATCGGCGCTGCCTGAAACTGACTGCTCGATAAGCTCTTCCCATGGGCATTGAACCACCTGTCATTCGAAGGTATCTATGTAGCATGCACAGATGAAACAAAATCAAGAATCCGCTTCCTTACATCCCCTCTATCAATATGCAGTAGCTCTGGGTAGATTGAAGAGTCGGAAGAGTTTTCTTCGATGCACACCGGCCATACAGGACCAGGTCGACACCCACCATCACACAACTTCCACCAAAAAGAGTTCAACCCCAGGAACACATGGCTCTCTGTTGTGATCATTAGTGGCCTATATGGAAAGCGCTTAATGGACTGCGCACTCATGTAAGCCGCTGCAAACGTAACCTAGCCAATTGAGGAGTTATAGATCCCGCAGATACTCAGGGTAAGTGTGGTGGTCCTTTTATATGATGGCCCACTTACTACAGCGCCCGCAGAACACCTGGGCACAACTGGGCCAGAAAAATATTGCAAAAAATCGGCCAAGTGCGAGTCAGACTCGCACACGAAGGGTTCCGTTACACCATACAATATTTAACACAACAGAAAAAAACGTTATATAAAAAGGTTAATAATCGTATAAAAAGTAATTATTATGTCTACATGGCATTGCTTCTTGCTTTCATGATTCTAGGTCAACGGGAAGTTCCCTTTATATTTGGTTTTGATTTCCTAGCGAGGGTCAGAATATGCGCCATAAACGACCTTATCTTTAGTTTGCGTTGACTGAGAAGTTTAATTTTTTCACTGCTCTGAGGGATTGCAGACCAAAGTATTTTCTTTTTAGGGTAGTAAAAATCATCATATGAGTCCTTTTGCCCTGGGTGGGGCGGAAGGGACTGTTAGACTTTTACTGACTAAAAAACCACTCTGTTCGAAGGAACGCAAAGTTCGAAGGTTCGGGGGCCACGGTATCCTGTTAAGACTTCCCGCGACTCTGGTAGGTGTTTGGCCCTGTCGGGGCCCCGTACCTGTGCTGACAGCTCTTTGAAAGGCGCGTGGAACAAAACGCGCTGTTGACCCGGGCCTGGTCCTTGATTGGACAACGAGCTACCCATCAGTGGCCGTCCGCAAGCCTGCGCCTACGGTAGCCGGATGACGTATCGCAACGTCCGACGCCCTGGGGGTCTCCCGCGGTGTTCCGCCTCCTTCTTCGCTAGCATTACTGCTTCGCAGAAGGAGGTTACTGCGTCCCATTCCCTTTCGCTCCGGAGCATGGCCTGAACGCGAGAGGACACGGCGGGGCTCTTCCCAGGCGGGGCAGACTTACACCGTATGCTCTACCGTGTCTTCCGGGCGGTCCACACAGTGGTGACCCGGGCGTTTTCTTCCGCTGATTCCAACACAGGAACTTCCCGAAACAACCGCGTCCGGTTAGGACCTGCGTCAGGCGAATGGTGCAGCCACTCCAGCCAATCCTCAAAGAGGGGTCTTACCGCTGCGATTGCGGCGTGCCCGAGACCTGAGTATTTGATTTTAATTTTAGCTTGATACCTCCACGCGTTCCTTAGACAGGGGGGTCTTTACAGACAGACAGACAGACGGACAACAAAGTGATCCTATGAGGGTTCCGTATTTGCCGACTGAGGAATGGAACCCTAAAAAAGATAATATCTAAAATCATCGATGAATCGTGATTTAAAACGGTAAAACTTTGCTTAGACTTTAAATAAGCCTGTGTTTACAGGGTTTTGCTTATACTTTCTTTCAAAAACACGAAAGTCAGATTCTGATTTCAGTTGCTCTATAGAATCTATCTAAATAATCGAAGCTACAATGTGAGGTACAATATTAAAACAGTAGCTATTTAACTTGCGTTTCAATGGTTTGGGATCGAAAAATAAGTCAATTTTGATACCACTTCATAATATTTTGGAAAGAGGTAATCTGAATTTTCCTTAAATAAATATACAAAAGCGAAAGTTCACTCACTCATCACGAAATATCGAAAATTTCGCAAAATAAAGTACCCATTTCCCAAAGAGTAGGTATGAAACGGGGGTCCAAAGTTTGTATGGCGTTATCAACTTTGACGCGGACGAAGTCGCGGGCAGAAGCTAGTAAGGTATATAATTGTAAACCAACATAATGGAAAGAAAAAAGAAACTGTTTTTAAGGGCCAGACTTTTAGTTCCCAAAAAATAACTTTATAATCACTAAAAGTTTTTATACTAAAGGTCGCGCCGAACAATTGTTTAACTAACTTGTGTTGTTCTTGGACATCTACTCATTTTATTTGTCTTTAGTTGGAACGTTAGTTCGAGGGCATACGTTTACACAGTGTTAGATATTAGTTTTAGTGAAAGTATTATTTTTGTTGGAATAGCTTGTTAGAACTGCTTCGTTGGTCTAGTGGTCGCAAAGCGCCAACAATACCCAAGCCTGACAATATGACACCTTATTTTTGTTTATCAAAAACTTGAAAAGGGTTCATTGTAGGCACTCATCATTAAAAACCGCTTATACTGCAAAATCTACTGCTACAAGTGAAAAGAAATCAGCTGATCAATACATAAAATGTTCGCGTAATTCAAAGAAATGAATCATTCAGCTGTTTTATCTTTTTAAGACGCTTAAACGGTTGGACAATAAACGATTACCGAATCAATTAAAAAAAAAATAAGAAAACACGATTGCATATATTTTATTTTATAATTTATTTACTCGACAGTTTTTTACGACGTTTTTTATTAAATTGAGGTTGTTATTAATTTACGTTTTCATTTTGGTTAGCCTATGTTACTCGGAGTGATGCAAGGATTAAAAACGATACCCCATACATTTAAATCGGTTCAGGCGTTTAAAAGTTATGGTGAAATAAAGCAACTCACATACATACATATATTAACCCTGAACACATAACACTCCTTTTTTGGAGCAGTCGTGTAATAAGCTAAAATGTGGCACACATCTAACGTTAAATGTAGATATTTATCTAGCAATCTAGATTAACACATGGGTTATCTTAGATTTCAGCAGGCCAATAACACTTAGCCAGACTCAGGTCGGGCAATTAGGTCGGTTTAGGGTTTTTCCACCAGGAATTTCTCAGTAGTAGCCTCGGAGTCTGTATTTGTGCCCGGTTGATGGCAATAGGCTCGCCTCCTAGTACATGGGACTTCAACATAATGGAAAAATGTGGGTGTACTAATGGGTACACCTCTGCCTAACCCTTCGGGGATTATAGACGTGATGTTATGTATGTATAATAGCTAGGTGCATGACGGTCTTAATTCTGAAATCCACGCAGACGCAGTCGCGGACAGTAACCAGTTTAGCTCTAACGTAATTAGCCAATAGCTGGCGCTAATTGTGTTACGATACAGTCTGTTCTCGCTTCAATTACCTCGTGTAAATTGATGACAGTTATCACGTACATGATACGATGACACGACGACGATTTCAATGCGGACTGCCCTGTTGGTTTCGAGGTTGCAAGCGCGACTGCTGAGTGTACCTGGATTCGATTTCCAGGTCGGGTAAAAAGTGTCATTGAGTTTTTCTATTAAAACATTTCTTAGTGCAGCCCGGTGTTTGGAAGATAGTTGTGTGACACCTTCGTGTCTTCGTCTGTCCTGTTGGTTCTTCGCTTAATCTCTGTCTAAATGTTTTACAATATTTTGTATATCTACAGAATTATATGTGAATACAATGTAGTCAACAAAACATATAGGTACTGTCGTCACTGTGGCGTGACGTGGTACCGAAATCGCCTCCTGGATATATGGTGTCTTTCTCAGGGCGCAAATAATAATTGAAACGAATCGTTACTTTTAAATTATGTATTAAAGAAAGACTTGACTCTGCTGCTCCCTGCAGAGCGAATGACCAAAACAATTGTCATCATAGAAAATATTTTATTCTAATTCTAAATACGAATGATTTGCCAGAGAGTTTAGAACATAAGTCTTCCAGCCTGCTTGCTTTAGCAAGCAACCTACACATGAGCTACTCCCATTGTGACCCCTTGACGTAGGTCACTTGTATCGGGCTGTAATTATTTATCAATTTACTTGATTTAAACACTAAATATTCTTTAAACTTTGTGTATTCGCTTTAAATTAAATTATATTTGTTAATTCTCAAATCTTATTCTAGGCTTGACAGCCGCTGACACGCGGTCTGCTTCTATTTTATAATCAAAGTCAAATTTATCTCATATCAAATAGTTTGCATATGGCTCAACCAGCCAGGGTCTCTACAGTACGCAGGGTCATCAGATATAGTTTAAGTTTTCTTAAAAACCGATGGATAAATTCAAATATTATTTAATTTAAAATGTAGATAAAAATAGTAATTCAATTAAGTTAAGTTTCAATCTAAGACATCCATAGGTTTCTAAGATAACTTCAACTATATCAGATGACCCTGGAAACCTATCTCTTTTGCTGAGTGTACCTTACATAAAAACTACTATTAAAGTTTGGATGGATCTTCTTCTTCTTCTTTATCGTGTGGGCAGTAAGGTTTTACGACCCTACACACCCTAGTGTCAGAGTTTCTAAACCGCCTCAAGGGCCGCTGACATGGTTTGAGTGGGACAGTATTTTTTTCTCAATCACGCCAGAGTGGTAAAACTGATTTGGATGAAATTTAACACAGAGATAGATTATAGTCTGGAATAGCACATAGGTTTTGTTTTATCAGAACAGAAGCTAGTCTATACATATAATAAAATCGTAGAGACGTCAAAACTGTACATTTAATATTTTTGAAAAAGAAAAAGTGCTTAGGGGTCTTTGAATGATACTTAGGCCGAAAATATTTCTTTTTTAATTTTTGTCTGTTTGTCTGTTTGTTTGTTGGAGCATCACGCAAAAACTGTCGGATAGATTTTGTTCAAATTTTGAATAAATATTCCACAGTGGCCAAATTAGAACATAGGCTATAAATTATCACGCTATTTGCTTTGGGGGATTAGCAGACTACAACAGTTTACCAAAGAATTGTAAAAAACACGAAACAAAATGTAAAAATATTATAAATAGCTGCAGACTGAAGTTCTAAAATAGTTATTATCACGCTATACCTTCAAGGAGCTAAGCAGTCAATTATGGAAAACTAGAACGGCTATTTCAAGTCATTTGTCATCAAAGTAAATTGCCTAATGGTTCGACGACCGTCTGGCGAAACGGTGGGCGGAAGTTCGATCCCCAATGTCAGCATTACTTTTTGTATTTTTTCAAATTTTTTTTTGAATGTTTTTTAATTGAATGATGAGATTTCCTAACAAAACAAAATAAAATAAAAGTAGGAGTGCATGTTTCTATCACTACTATTTATATTTTTTGTATTTTTTTTTATTGTTTTTAATTGAATAATGAGATTTCCTAACAAAAAAAAAAAAAAAAAAAAGTAGGAGTGCATGTTTCTACCACAACTTTGATTGGTTAACGTATTTTTTAAATATTAATGCAGAAAATAATATCTATGCATAGTTACACAACACATAAATCAGCAGCTAATGAACTTTTGCCTGTTTGCACGACTGCAAAGCATGAGGTCTTGGGTTCGATTTCCAGGTGGGGCATAGTGTTATTGGATTTTTCCATCAGGAGTTTCACAATAGCAACCTCGGAGTCTGGATTTGTGCCCGGTTGATGGCAATAGGCTCGCCCCCTTTTACATGGGATTAAACTATACAATTATATAAATGTGTGTAGGTAAGGATTATCGCATTATGGCTATTATTCTTTAACATTTTACTGCTGGATTGCTATAAAACGACACCAACGGTACATACAATACTGCAGTTAGGTATAAGTTATAACTTATCCTTTGAAATCAAAATCATTACGCTATAACTACAAGGAGCTACTCAACACACAAAAGTGACGGGCGGTCTATCTGCAAACATTTTAAGTATACAATATTTTATTACCCGGGCTTAGCTAAGCCAATCATGGCACAACAATACTGCCAAGTATACCAGCGGACCTATATTAGCGAGGAGTGGCGAGTGTAATTTTTTTACGCAGTAGTAGGTAATTAGTATTCCTTTCGTTGCGTTTCCGAATTATTCTATAAAAAGATCTTAGTGTAAGATGAGTGATTAGGTACTAAAAATATTACTTCTATTTCAATGGCTAAAAAGAAAGAATTTGGCAACAACCGGAAGTGCACCATAATCAATTAAAAAATCTGTTGCAGTAATTCTCCTGTCGGAGAATGTCTCACAGACTTCAAGCTTTCTGAGTACTTGATTTGATGAAGCGACTGTGATCGCAGGCAGAGTTTTTTTTCATAGGCACCGTAAATGAAATATATTCCACATGCTTTAAAATCAACTTCTAAATGGCATTACATTTTTTAGGTTACTTATTACCGCGGCTGTGCTGCAAGACATGATTCTTTCCATCTTAGCAATAGATTCGCCAACAACCACTTAGTATTTCGTGGCGAGGAAGTTACGTAGAGTATTAGAAGAACCCTAAGTACCCTGGTGTTATATTGGACAGAGCACTAACTTTTTATATACCTACATTGCCACAACACCAATCAAAAAATCATCTGCTACGTCACCTTATTTCTACCAACTAGGGAGCAGCACCCGATGTTTTTCGCATAACTGTTACGTCTTTATGCTCCTTCTGCTGGTGAATTTGCGTGTTCAGTGTGTCATTGACCAAAAAGCAATAGGTATCATCCTTAACGAGACGTGTAAAACTATATCGGCGCTGCCTGAAACTGACTGCTCGATAAGCTCTTCCCATGGGCATTGAACCACCTGTCATTCGAAGGTATCTATGTAGCATGCACAGATGAAACAAAATCAAGAATCCGCTTCCTTACATCCCCTCTATCAATATGCAGTAGCTCTGGGTAGATTGAAGAGTCGGAAGAGTTTTCTTCGATGCACACCGGCCATACAGGACCAGGTCGACACCCACCATCACACAACTTCCACCAAAAAGAGTTCAACCCCAGGAACACATGGCTCTCTGTTGTGATCATTAGTGGCCTATATGGAAAGCGCTTAATGGACTGCGCACTCATGTAAGCCGCTGCAAACGTAACCTAGCCAATTGAGGAGTTATAGATCCCGCAGATACTCAGGGTAAGTGTGGTGGTCCTTTTATATGATGGCCCACTTACTACAGCGCCCGCAGAACACCTGGGCACAACTGGGCCAGAAAAATATTGCAAAAAATCGGCCAAGTGCGAGTCAGACTCGCACACGAAGGGTTCCGTTACACCATACAATATTTAACACAACAGAAAAAAACGTTATATAAAAAGGTTAATAATCGTATAAAAAGTAATTATTATGTCTACATGGCATTGCTTCTTGCTTTCATGATTCTAGGTCAACGGGAAGTTCCCTTTATATTTGGTTTTGATTTCCTAGCGAGGGTCAGAATATGCGCCATAAACGACCTTATCTTTAGTTTGCGTTGACTGAGAAGTTTAATTTTTTCACTGCTCTGAGGGATTGCAGACCAAAGTATTTTCTTTTTAGGGTAGTAAAAATCATCATATGAGTCCTTTTGCCCTGGGTGGGGCGGAAGGGACTGTTAGACTTTTACTGACTAAAAAACCACTCTGTTCGAAGGAACGCAAAGTTCGAAGGTTCGGGGGCCACGGTATCCTGTTAAGACTTCCCGCGACTCTGGTAGGTGTTTGGCCCTGTCGGGGCCCCGTACCTGTGCTGACAGCTCTTTGAAAGGCGCGTGGAACAAAACGCGCTGTTGACCCGGGCCTGGTCCTTGATTGGACAACGAGCTACCCATCAGTGGCCGTCCGCAAGCCTGCGCCTACGGTAGCCGGATGACGTATCGCAACGTCCGACGCCCTGGGGGTCTCCCGCGGTGTTCCGCCTCCTTCTTCGCTAGCATTACTGCTTCGCAGAAGGAGGTTACTGCGTCCCATTCCCTTTCGCTCCGGAGCATGGCCTGAACGCGAGAGGACACGGCGGGGCTCTTCCCAGGCGGGGCAGACTTACACCGTATGCTCTACCGTGTCTTCCGGGCGGTCCACACAGTGGTGACCCGGGCGTTTTCTTCCGCTGATTCCAACACAGGAACTTCCCGAAACAACCGCGTCCGGTTAGGACCTGCGTCAGGCGAATGGTGCAGCCACTCCAGCCAATCCTCAAAGAGGGGTCTTACCGCTGCGATTGCGGCGTGCCCGAGACCTGAGTATTTGATTTTAATTTTAGCTTGATACCTCCACGCGTTCCTTAGACAGGGGGGTCTTTACAGACAGACAGACAGACGGACAACAAAGTGATCCTATGAGGGTTCCGTATTTGCCGACTGAGGAATGGAACCCTAAAAAAGATAATATCTAAAATCATCGATGAATCGTGATTTAAAACGGTAAAACTTTGCTTAGACTTTAAATAAGCCTGTGTTTACAGGGTTTTGCTTATACTTTCTTTCAAAAACACGAAAGTCAGATTCTGATTTCAGTTGCTCTATAGAATCTATCTAAATAATCGAAGCTACAATGTGAGGTACAATATTAAAACAGTAGCTATTTAACTTGCGTTTCAATGGTTTGGGATCGAAAAATAAGTCAATTTTGATACCACTTCATAATATTTTGGAAAGAGGTAATCTGAATTTTCCTTAAATAAATATACAAAAGCGAAAGTTCACTCACTCATCACGAAATATCGAAAATTTCGCAAAATAAAGTACCCATTTCCCAAAGAGTAGGTATGAAACGGGGGTCCAAAGTTTGTATGGCGTTATCAACTTTGACGCGGACGAAGTCGCGGGCAGAAGCTAGTATTGTAATATGTACAAAGTATTATGAAAAACGAACGGAACGTAGATGAGGCGAAAAGAGTATGTAAGGATCGTAGAAGGTGGCGTTCTGTAGTTTCTGCCTACCCCCATGGAAAAGGCATGAGTTTATGTACGTGTATGTGTATTATGAAAATTCAAAACTTATCGCTTGAATTCACTTGCTTTTTACAGAATATACCTTCTACCTACTAAATTAAAATTAAATAACGTCCAGTAAATACCAAGCATCTCAAGCCTTATAGTTTGCGATTGAAATCTATTGTAATTTATGTGCATATTTGTTATTAAAATGAATAATAATTTACGTTAAACAATGGCGGCCTGCGAGAGACAGACAGTGCATAGACGTGTCATTTCAAGTAACTGAACTGTATTGTTCTTAATGGAAACAAGTGAATCTAACATAAACAGAGATGTTATTATCAAGACTACTGTTTATTATTTGTTTATAGACCGCCTCGTTGGTCTAGCGGTCGCAAGCGTGACTGCTGTGCATGAGGTCTTGGGTTCGATTCCCAGGTCGGGCAAAATGTTATTGGGTTTTTCCATCAGGAATTTCTCAGTAGCAGCCTCGGAGTCTGGATTTGTGCCCGGTTTATGGCAATAGGCTCGCCCCCTATTACATGGGACTAAAAACATAATGGGCGAAATGTGGGTGTACTAATGGGTACACCTCTGCTTAACCCTTCGGGGATTACAGGCGTGATGTTATGTTATGTGTTTATTATCTACTAGCACACTTCCCGCGACTTCGTTTACGTGATTTTTCTTATGGATCCTTATTTAAAAAAAAAAAATATATCGCCTATGTCACCCGTGGATAGTGTAGCTTTCCAACAGTGAAATATTTTTTTGAATCGGTTCAGTAGTTTCAGAGGCTATTCAATGCAAACAAACAAACAATCAAATCTTTCCTCTTTATAATATTATTATAGATAGAAACATAAGTAAAAGTAGAAGAGTTTTTTTTAAGTCTCATGTTAAAGGGGGCGAGCCTTTTGCCATCAACCGAGCACAAATCCAGACTCCGAGGCTGCTACTGAGAAATTCCTGATGGAAAAACACAATAACACTATGCCCGTTGTGGGAATCAAACCCAAGACCTCATGGCCAGCAGTCACGCTTTGCGACCACTAGACCAATGAGGCAGCCCACTGACCAAATTTAAATAAAAATATCACTAACAAGATTTCTACTATGAAATATTTGAAGGAGAAATTACCTAACACTGCATGCATATCTGCTCTGCTTGCATAAATTCACAGTATTTGCTGAAGGCAGCTTCTCCACTAATGAACAACGTGCCAACCAATTTAGTCAGGAACAGAATATTATCTAATTGGCAAAATGCGTGTTGAAACACTATCTTGCACATTGCGGCGCTGCTATTAAATCGTAGATTATTATGTTCATTAATTTAAAAAAATATAATAATATGTATGTATGTTTATTTTATGGTATTTTTATAAAAAGTTTGTAGTATTTTAAGTATTTCATACTTATGTACACTTTATTTTAGTTATGTAAATACTTTTTGTATGTTTATGTTTAGCGCTCGTACATAAAGTACCTACCATATTATCTCTTTACCACATTTGGTTGACTTTTTGTTGTACTTATGTTGCATAAAGTTTAAATAAATAAATAAATGTCTAAACAAGAAAATCTTACCTAACCACATAAAGCACCAATGACACCAGCCTATTACTGTCCTACTGCATGGCAGAGCCTTCTTCTCATACAGAAAAGGCATGGGCATTGATCACCACGCTTTCTCAAGGCGGATTGTATTAAGAAGCTAGTGATCTAAATTTATAAATAAAAGCGAAGGCTCACTCATTAACTCACTCACTTACTCATCACGAAATATCGAAAACCGCTTTACGTATAAAGATGAAATTTGGCAGGGAGGTAGTTTATAGTTAGTAGACGTCCGATATGAAAGGATTTTCCAAAATTCATGCACTAAGAAGACGAAACAGGGGGCAACCACAATCTCTTAAAACAGTATTATTATAATATTACTTTGACTTTTCGTACCATGACGTCCTTAAATTAAGCTTAGGGATGATTCTCATTAGAGCGGGCCGTGCCCGGGCCGGGGCGTGGATGAGCCGACGTGGTATTGAAGTGCGTTGAGAGGGCCCGGACGGGACACGGATAATGCACTGTGTAATATAAATTGATTCATACAAAATATATGTAACAGATTTAAAACCGTGCCCCGTCCGTGCCCCGACCGGGCCCCGCCCCGGGCACGGCACGTTCTAATGAGAATCATCCCTAATAAGGTTAAAGTACTGTTATTTTCTTTGCAGTTTTGGTGACGTCACCCTTAAAATTTCATTCATTTTCCTACCACGACTTGACTTTTGACAACCAGCAATATTGTTTAATGACAAATTTAGCATTCATAAAAAAGTTCCTCGGACTACAGGAGTCCAAAGTTTGTATGCAGAAATCAACTTTACTACTACGAAGTAGCGGACAGAAGCAGTATTTTAATAATACTTTACATATTTGAGAGTTGGTATAAAGAAATTGTCGATATCTGTTTTACCCTCAAAATTAATCTTTGCTTGTATGACGAGATCTATGAACGTAGATGAGTCGAAAGGAGAACGTAAGGATCGTAGCAGGTGGCGTTCTGTAGTTTCTACATACCACCATAGGAGAAAGGCGTGAGTTTATGTATGTATGTATTAATCTTTACATAAAATCTTTCATTGAACGTATGTTCATCTTACTTAAGAGAAAGTTATACATTGAAATGTGCTGTTTTGATTGATCGAGGGCTTATTATGATTGATTGAGCCTATTCGAAACTACTGGATTATCTTTCATTCTTTCTTTTATATAGGTTTTGTAATTAGGCCATCTAGTTTTCCTAGTCTTATTCCACACAATTATATCCTAAATCGTACTTACATCAATCACACATAATTATTATAGTAAATATTTAGTAAGTATTTACTGATGACAAATCGATGACAGAACATATTCATTTATCTGTAAAAGCATTTTATTTTTCCATTATTAGAATTACGTACCCCAAGGGTGCTATTCGTCTGTCATAGGGCTATATCCATTGATCCGTAATAATAAAATAATATTTGAATTTTTTACACAGTGTTTATTACGGCGGCAAAAATTGTTTTAACCGACTTAAAAAAATGAAAGTGGCGTTTGACCTGTATGTATATTTGTCAGCGATTATCTCACGTTTGGCTTAACAGATTTTCGTAAGGATTTTAAATATTGACGACATGACAGTTATTGCACAAAAACGTGAAAAAATAAAAACTTTTTTGCAAAAAAGAAAATCGGCACCAAAAACAAAAATTGAAGAATTTCTGAGATGATTATACTAAATAATAATTTTGCACATAGGTATATTTAAAAGGAAACAATCTTTTTTACAATAAAGAAAACCGCCTTCAAAAACTACAAAATAAAAAATAACCCTCTTTGCGTTGCCACTCACCTCTGCCATATAAATACTTTTTGTTAATCGTCTCAAAGTCAAAGTCAAAACATTTATTTAAATTAGACCATTTACAGGCACTTTTGAATTGTCAAGGAGTCGGTCAGTCGAAAAATGAAGCTAGTTGCTCGTACCAAAACGGAGGTAGACCTCTATGGAGAAGAACGAGCAAGAAACTCCACGGCACTCTTTTAAATTCGGTTTTTACAAAATCCTGGTTACAATATTCTTTTTGATTCTACATGTTGAAGATAAGGAGAGAGAGATAATATAAAGAGAGAGAGAACATTGAAGATAAATATAAAAAAGTTACACTCATCTTTCACTCAAATCCTCTCAACATGACCGAACCACCCTAAGCACTTATTGTTTAGGTTATTTAGTAACATGAAGAACTATCTCCTAATCCTTAATCCCCAAAAAAAGAAACACGTTCCTTATCACCACTTCACGACGCAATAACCATTTAATCACCACAACATCGGGTCATCGATCTAGATAATCGTCTGAAGCCCTAACACCGGGCCTTAGGCCCGACTCAATTTACTACACATAAAGCAATTTGATGGCTTCGATACAATAATTGGTTTATCGCCTCTCCTATTAAAGTGAATAATTAATATGGATACTGTACCATAAATGGAGCATCTTCCACACGTTATAACCATTCATGTATACATGTTCGGAATCTTTCATCCCCTGAGGATTATATACAGCGGACAGGCGGCTGTAGATCGCTTAGTGGAAACCCAAATTACGAATCCTTATAATTAGCACCCTCAATGATATGTCAAGACTTACTTAATTATAACAAAAACTGTCTAGAAATGTGTGTACAGTTAACAAAAGACATAGGTATTCAGGGTCCTCAGATATAGTTGCAGATTTTTTAGAAACCGATGGATCATCAACTGCCTAGCCTTTTTCCCAACTATGTTGGGGTCGGCTTCCAGTCTAACCGGATGCAGCTGAATACCAGTATTTTACATGGAGCGACTGCCTATCTGACCTCCACAACCCAGTAACTGGGTAATATGATACCCCTAGGTAAGACTGGTTGTCAGACTTGCGGGCTTCTGACGACCCGTAACGACTTTCAAAGATCCACGTATGACAGCCGGGATCAACGGCTTAACGTGCTTTCCGAGGCACGGAGTCTCGGTGTGTCAAGATGGTCACCCATCCACGGACCAACCCCGGCAAGCGTAGCTTGACCTGACGGATCGACCCGTGCGGCTGTTATTACTTAGCCACGAGCTCCTAGAAACCGATGGATGATCTCCGAAACTATTTAGTTGGTTATTCGGCAACTAAAATTCCTATTGCAGGGTTTAGCTCTCGCCTATCTCCTTTTCTAATATTGAAGCAATTTACAAGATATTTCATTAATTGAAAAAGAGTGCCTCGTTGGTCCAGGGGTCACAAAGTACGAATGCTGAGCATGAAGTTCAATTCCCAGGTCAGGCAAAGTGTTATTGGGTTTTTCCATCAGGAATTTCTCAGTAGCAACCTCGGAGTCTGGATTTGTGCCCGGTTTACGGCAATACGCTCGCTCCCTATTACATGGGACTTAAACATAACTGGCGAAATGTGGGTGTACTAATGGGTGCACCTGTGCCTAACCCCTATGAGGATTACAGGCGTGACGTTATGTTATTAATAGGAATGATATAACTCTGCCCTTAAGGTTTTCTTTTTTAAAACAGGCGAGAACAGTTGTATAGAAAAAATACCACCCGCATTTTCTTTTAAGCGACGACGATTTTCCTTACACCTCAACATTTGCTTACCCCTTTCCCTAACCAGCGTGACGCATATTAATTCCACACAGTCGAACCTCCCCAGCCTCCATCATTAAGATGCTTTGTTAATCTCTGACATTTCTCGGCTGTCATTAAGAATTCCCTTTTCCATTGCTATTGGAAATTATTCAACGCTAAATCGAGATTTGGAAGGTTATCAATTTAGTTGTCGTCGTGTACTGAGGATTAACTGATTAAAATGTTCATTTAATTTTAACTAATATGAAGCTGAAGAGACTTTTTGGATGTTTGTGACTGCTGAGTTGATCCTGAGTTCCATTCCCGGGTCGAGCAAAGTGTTATTAGGTTTTTCCATCAGAAGTTTCTCAGTAGCAGCCTCGGAGTCTGGATTTGTGCCCGGTTGATGGCAATAGGCTCGCCCCCTATTACATGGGAATTAAACATAACTGGAGAAATGTGGGTGTACTAATGGGAACACCTCTGCCTAACCCTTCGGGGCTTACAGGCTGATGTTATGTTTGTATATTTAAACGCGTTAATCTCTGGAACCGCCTGTCGTATTGGAAAAAAATCTTTTTGAATTTGAAAGTCAGATTCTGACTCACCAGAAAAGCTTATTTGAATGAACATAAAGACACCGACACATTTCTATCAAGTATTGTATAAAGGGATGAGTAGGGATGAAGGGGTGATTCGGGATGAAGTTTAAAAAGGGATTTTAACATTGAAATAATATCTTTTATTGTCAATAATTACAATAGCGCACACTTATTCAGCTCCATTCAGCTTTTGTCCATAGAAAACAACGATTTTGTATCGCATGCGTTTATACGCGAAAAGCTGAACGGACGCGTACGCGTCTCATACGAAATCGGCGTTTTCTATAGACAAAAGCTGAATGGAGCTGAATAAGTGTGCGTAGACCCTTAATCGTAAATTATAATACAGAAAAAATATGACAGTGCTTCTTAGCAACAAACCTTGTTATTCCGACGTCAAAATCCCTTACCCCATTTTGGCGGTCGGTACCACAGCAGTAGGTACTAGTTGATACAAGTATGTAGGTACCTAACCTATTAAGATAAAGTTAGTAAAATATTCGTGCTTATAATTATGATTACATCTTTAATTAAGCGCTGCCCCAGTCTTTGAATAATCTTAGTTCAGAGATTTTAGAGATCGAAAGGGTTACACGCTTCGCATAAACTTATTCCTTCTCATTAAAAAGCAAGTAGGTACTAACTTAAATCCTTGAGCCAGTTTTTGTATTTCAAACTTTATTTCAACTTAGATAAAGTTTTTTATACAAAATGGACAAGTTACACTCCGTTTTAAAGTCGTTTTCTTTATGAGGAACTTCGTTTTAGGAGGAATGTAGTTCGAAATTTAAAAATTAAGTCGAAAGTACTTGAATTGAAATCGGAAAATGGTTTTACAAAACATTTTTTTGTTACATATTTGTAATCTTTATAATTTTTTAGTAAAAAACAATTTTTTGTAGTAAAAAAAATTGTATAGGTATTGTAAAATGCTTAAGTTGAGCAGGTACTTATGTTTATGAGGTTTCGAATAACGTTTATCCCTGTAAATACACACATTCCCTTAACATGAGAATATGTATTATAAAAATTGTATATAGAATTTTTATAAGACTTTCCAATGTGTGACAAGGTTTTTTTGTTGAATAAAATTTTGTAAAATATTTAAAAGGTTTGTAAAAGCCTTCATACCCAAACATCTGCATTTTATAAATATTATAAAGAAATCACTTACCATTCCTCCCACAGCAAAAGCAAAGAAATCACACTATTTCAGTCATTTTATAAACACTTTAAATTCACATTTTATTCCAAATAAACTATTTTAAATTATTCAGTTTTCAAGCCAAACATATTATATTATTTACTAAAAGTATTTATTAAAACGGAATCACTCAAAATCAAAGTTAGAAGTAACTGCTACATATTGTTTAATAAAAAAAAAATACTTTAACAAAATTATAAATGTTTCTTATAATTTTAAAATAAACTCACAAAAATACAGAATAATATTTTCAATTCTTTGAAAATTTCACCAAGACTCGAAAGTTTTCGCGTAGCCCGTAGCGCGTAGGCGGCGTAGCGTTCGTCTGCTACGAGGTCTACGAATCGACTGAGGAGAACGGTAGCCCTTAATATCTCTCGAATGTATTCGGGATAAACTTTTGAATAAATAAATAGGCCAATGGGGATAACTTATCTTATGTCGTGCCTTGTAAGTCATGACAGGTGATGCTGACTTTATAAATACATGTTAGCGTTACGTCACCTGTCATAAATACGCGACAAAAATTCCGCGTTTTCTTTTTCTGTCTATATTACATGACATAGTATTGTTTAAGTGACATAAACAAAAGTGCGGAGTAAACACTTTAAATATTAATTACTAGCTTCTGCCTCCGGCTTCGTCCGCGTTTAATTACATCTTTGGTTACTGCTCCGCTCTTGTGGGTCTTAGCGTGATGTTATTTAAATAAAAATAAATAAATAAAATGCTTTTATTTCAGACAGAAAGTCCATTTGGTTAGTACTACACAAAACTTAGAAACTAGTGTTAGTACTTACATCTAAAAGGAAACAATTAATGATTTTACGCCACAGTGGCATGTAGGCGTATCCAATGCCCCAGTATGGGACTGTCCCACCTGTCTGCAATGGCATGCAGGATGCTGTGTGTGCTGTATTTAGCCTATACTTTTCTTCATGAATCTGGCTATATTACACGAAACTTTAGTTCCAATCTGACTTGTAGTGACAGAGATTAGCGCGGTTAAACAAACAAAAAATCTCTTTAGCTTTATAATTTAGTGTAGATTTAGTTTAAAGGTTTAATTCAAATAAATGTGTGATCCTAATCATGTTTGTCTTATAAAATTAGATTAAACATACTATTAGTCTTATTTCTAATTATAATATCCACTCTAATCGAATCGGAGTCTGGATTTGAGCCCGGTTGATGGCAATAAGCTCGCCCCCTATTAGACGGGACTAAAATCATAACTGGCGAAATGTGGGTGTACTAATGGGTACACCTTTGCCTAACCCTTCGGTGATTACAGGCGTGATGTTATGTGTGTCGAATCGAATATTTTTAAGCCAGAGCTCGCGTGCGTGTCTCTCTCATGTGTCATTGGTGAACAAAATAACGAGTTTGAATTCTGTTCATAACTGTTATCATTAAAATAATAATTGGATCACTGATACTTACTAAGTATTTTTCACTCTAATCAGTCAATTTAATGTTGCTTAGCTTTTGCTTTTACTTCTGCCCATCCTTTCGGGATTACAGGCGTGAAGTTACGTGTGATGTTATGTATGTAAAACTGCTCCTTGTATTTATCACATAACGGGTAAATATAAGTAATTTCTTGAGAAGCATTCATGAAGAAACATTTGCATTTGAAAACATTTCACATGCAGACGTTGGCTATAACAGGATTCGTTCGTGCTCTAACAGTACGTTTAATAAGATTAATGTTAGTCCAGAACACTTTCTTGCTATCTCGCTCTAAGGCGCTTTGCACACAGAGCAAATATTGCAGCAACTAGCAACTAGCTGGCAACTAGCTGTTTACATACATTTCAATTGGACTGCGCACACATAGCAACTCGACTTTCGAGTTTCGGCAATCGTCAACAGTTTCCAGTTGCTGCAATCGATGATTAAGTAAGTTGCTAATTGCAGCAACTAGCAACTTTTAAATATTGTACAGATTTTTAAAGCTGCCGGTTTGCTCAACCGTCAATCGCAACGCTTCGGGCGATTTCACACCCTCCCTCCCTCTCCGTGTGCCCGGCAATGCCAGTGTCGCTACGGCAACTCGGCTATGAAAGTTGCTTACAAATTGCCAAAAAGTTACGGCAACCGGCAACGTTATTGCAACTATCAATTTTACAGGAACAACTAAAGAGTTGCCAGTTGTCTCAACTTAAGTTGCTCCGTGTGCAAAGCGCCTAAGTCAGTGGTCGGCAACCCGCGGCTCATGGACGTCTTACTTGTGGCCCGCGAATGTTTTGTTTTGTATAAAATCAGTGACCTAATTAAGTACTTTGTACTTTTCATTTCTGAATAATTTACAGTGGTTATTTTTCTAGCTGTAAAGCACTTGCGACTTTTGTTAAGTGTTTTTGTATACCTGATATACTTTTACGTAGGTAAGTATAAAATGTTTCTGCCGACGTTCCACGACATCAGATAAGAAATGGTGGAATAAGAATGGCTATTAAAATGGTTTTGATAGACTTTTATCAGTAAATACTTTGAAAATATTGTTCAGAAAAGTTATCTATAATTTAAATGTTAATATCGACGTCTTTTGAACATTGAAAAACTGCTGGCGAATTTGAGTATGCTAAAGCCAATCAACCAGCGTCAGAATATTTTGATTTTTCGAAGCAATTTTCGTAATTTGGATAATTATGTAACGCTGATTAATTTACGCGAATGCTGAGCATGAGGTCTTGGGTTCGATTCCCAGGTCGGGTAAAGTGTTATAAGGTTTTTTTATGGGGAATTTCTCAATAACAGCAGGAATTTATTTGTAGCAGCCTCGGAGTCTGGATTCGTGCCCAGTTGATGGAAATAGGCTCGCCCCTTATGACATGGATCTTAAATATAACTGGCGAAATGTGGGTGTGCTAATGGGTATACCTCTGCCAATCCCTTCGGGGATTACAAGTGTGATTTTCTCTTTATAATATTAGTAAAGATAAAGGTCCCTTATTCCAGCTTTATTCAGGATTACTTCATAAAGTATCTTCTTGGTGAATGTCAAAATAGTTTTGGCTACCGCTGGCGCATTTTGAGGAGATGATTTAGGTGTAAATTGTAGCTAAACACGGACACTGACGAGCTTTAGTGATTACAATGCAAATGAGAGACCATGGTACAATACGCGGCTCGAAAGATGAGACGTGACACACCACAGAAACTTTATTATTTCGTAATAAATTTTATAATATTGTTACCAATTTTCTCGACTCCTATTACTTACATGGGACTTAAACATAACTGGCGAAACCCTTCGGGGATAACAGGTGTGATGTTATGTATGCTACCAATTTTAATTTACATGTCATCGAAAAATCCCTGATTAAATACACAAATTATGGATTACTATTTCGGGCTGCCTCATTGGTCTAGTGGTCGCAAGCGCGACTGCTGTGCATGAGGTCTTGGGTTCGATTCCCAGGTCGAGCAAAGTGTTATTGGGTTTTTCCATCAGGAGTTTCTCAGTAGCAGCCTCGGAGTCTGGATTTGTGCCCGGTTGATGGCAATAGGCTCACCCCCTATTACATGGGACTAAAACATAACTGGCGAAATGTGGGTGTACTAATGAGTACACCTCTGCCTAAACCTTCGGGGATTACAGGCGTGATGTTGTGTATGTATGTATGTATTTCGTACATACATACTTGCGCAAGTTACTACTGACGCTTGTCAAGTCTCATCTTTCGTAGTGCGTATTGTACTCATCAGTTAGCTGTTTGGAAGCTGTTGTCTGCTGTAGTTAGACATTTTAGCTATGTGCCGTGAAAAGGTTCCTTATTTACCAGTTTTGTTTGTCCCACAGACTGATAAATAACTTTTAAAGAGTGTGCACTTTTAATGTAGAAAAATCCTTCTTTTTTCAATTCGTACTAATTTTATAAATAAATAAATATCTTGGGACAACTCACACACGGCTATCTGATACCAAGCTAAGCGGAGCTTGTGTTATGGTAATCAGACAACTAATATTCATACTTATATAAAAAAAAAAGAAAAATAAAAAAGTGAAAGTCTGTATGTGTTTGTCTGTCTTCGTTCGTTGATGTTTGGTACGTTATATGTATTATTGATTACTGCTCGGCTCACTTTGTTACTCGTTAGTAAAGCAGCTTTCCGTAGATGAAAGAATATTTAAAATCAATTACTAAGTTTTTTTGTTTATTTATTACAAACATAAATAAAAATCTTCTCTTTTTATAATATTAGTTTAGATAGCATTTTGCATAAAATCAATCCCTTTTTTATCACTTAAATTCACAGAGAAAGATTTTTAGGCAATAGACGAGCTGATAAAGTTTATTGAATTTGACCAGCTGTGTTATACCCTGAATTTCATAAAGAGACCTATTTTTAGGGTTCTGTGCTTATGTCGGCAAAAACAGATTTCTTAAAGGATCACTTTGTTGTTCGTCTGTCCATCTGTTAAGACCCCTTTTGTTTAAGGAACGCGTAAAATATATAAATTTCAGCTTGATACAGCTGAGGTTATATATAGTATAAGTATATACTATAATAAATATTCAGGTCTGCTACTCTTTAGAAGAGTGAAATAATCAAACTTCTAAATCATCGCAATCTAAAGATAAGGTAGGCAGTAAAAAACCTATTTAACCTAGAATCATGAAATGTAATAAGAAGCAAAGCCATGTAGTAAAAAGTAAAGGAAGAAATCCGAAAACCGAAAAGTAGTTCAAATCACAAAATAATTACTTTTTTACGTTTATAAACTTATTTATTTTGTATGTTGTGTTAAATGTTGTATGGAATCCCCCGTATTACCCAGTTACTGGGTTGCGGAGGTCAGATAGGCAGTCGCTCCATGTAGAATACTGGTATTCAGCTGCACCCGATTAGACTGGAAGCCGACCCCAACATAATTGGGAAAAGGGTAGGCAGATGATGATGAGTACGGAACCCTCCGTGTGCGAGTCCGACTCGCAATTGGCCGGTTTTTTTATCCATTACTTTTCATATCAACCGTTAATGTAATTTTTTCATCGTCACCCATTGCAATATTATTCAAAGTGATATTCAAAGCTGGCAACACATTGCACTAAATAGCGTTATATGATTTATGACAACACTAGCTTCTGCCCGCGACTTTGTCCGCGTGGCTTTTTTCAGTCACGTTAAGTTACGTGATATTATATAGCTATTCCTTTTGAATTTGACTATCATTTACGATATATTATTTTTTGCCATCTGGCGTGTAATTCCAGAGATATCATAACAAACAAAACAGTACCTTACGCCTGTAATCCTCGAATGATTAGGCAGAGGTGTACTCCTTAGAACACCCACATTTTGCCAGTCATGTTCAAGTCCCATGTAATAGGGGGCGAGTCTATCGCCATTAACTGGGAACTAATCCAGACTCCGAGGCTGCTACTGTGAAATTCCTGATGGAAAAACCCAATAACAGACCGACCTGGGAATCGAACCCAAGACCTCAGACCCTCGCGACCAACGAGGCAATCAACCAGAGATTACCTTTTAAACAAACAAACAAAAAAATCTTCACCTCCTTATCTTTTTTATATTAGTATAGATTAAGCAAAACGTCAAAGTAATAACATCTAAATCGACACATCGAATGCTCGTTAAGACTTTTTTTGAGATTTGTTACGATGGTACCCTTCACCGATGTCAGTAACGATTAAGGGATGATTCTCATTAGAGCGGGCCGTGCCCGGGCCGGGGCGTGGACGAGCCGACGTGGTATTGAAGTGCGTCGAGAGGGCCCGGACGGGACACGGATAATGCACTGTGTAATATAAATTGATTCATACAAAATATATGTAACAGATTTAAAACCGTGCCCCGTCCGTGCCCCGTCCGGGCCCCGTCCCGGGCACGGCCCGCTCTAATGAGAATCATCCCTAAAAGTCACATTGGTACTTGCCCGGTAGCGAACCGATAACCTTATTCATTAAAGGCGGGCGCCTTAAGCTTTGGGCCACCATGACGTTGTAAAAGAATTGGTCAGTCTTAAATATTGAGTTACTATGAGCATGCCGGTTGAGAGCTTGTCATGCTCACTCAAATGTGTAGCTGTTGGAGTGTGTTGATGTCATTTGACTCCTTTCAAGATGGTTGATAACGAGTTGAAGACGAGTGTTGTCAGTTGGGATTGGTCATCTCTTAACTGCTATGGCTTTTTTTTTTTTTTTTTTTTTCACCGATGGGAAATCATCAAATGGCTGGCGGGGGGGAGTGTCAGTCTTTTACTGACTAAAACCCATCCATGTTCCTTCTTGTGCCCTTTGCGTTCCGGGGGCGCGGTATCTCTTTCGAACAACCCGCAGCCCCGGCAGGCATCGGCCCTTAGTGGCCCCTCCAATTGTTTGCTGACATCTCTTTGAGGCGCGCGTGGAACACGAACGCGCCGTCGACACGGTCTGTCGTTATTCAACGAACGGACGGTGAGCTACCCATTGCTCACCGCCCACAGACCAACTGCTATGGCTTACATCTTTATTTTTGTTAATTTTTACTACTGTTTTCTATTCATCCTTATTGTTTTCACATGTAGAATCAACCAGAATAATGTAACCAGGATTTTTTAAAAACCTAATTGAAAAGAGTGGTTTCTTGCTCGTTCTTCTCCATAGAGACCTCTGTTTTGAAACGAGCAACTAGCTTCAACCTTCGGACTAACTGACCGACTCCTTGACAATACAACAGTGCCAGTAAATGGTCTAATTGAAATGAATGTTTTTAACTTTGACTTTGACAAAAAATATAAAAATATTACAAAAGATATGTGCCCGTTTGATGGCAATAGGTCGCCCCCTATTACATGGGACTAAAAAAATAACTGGCGAAATGTGGGTGTACTAATGGGTACACCTCTGCCTAACCCTTCGTGGATTACAGGCGTACTTACAGGCGTTATGTTACTAATTATTTAGTTACTTATTACTGATTCTGTATTTTACAACTATGATATTAGTGTGCAGTTAAAATATTCAATCATGATTGTAAATCACCGTAACGTTCAAGAGTGAAAAGCAACAGTTTGACAAATGTCATCCGCACCATCCTAGAGTACACAGGTCACCTCCAGAACGTTCTTAATCTATACTGTTAATATTATGTAGGCGCGTGAGTGGCGCCTCCCTAATGGTTTGAATTAAATTCAGGGTTCCCTGCCTACATTAGTTAACCATTTTACTACGATTTAGTAACATTGTAATGCTTTGGATGAGGTAATTCTATTGATTAAATACTTTCAAAATCTCATCACAATGTAGATGGTTGACTGCTGCGCTGTGTCGTGAGTTTGATTACCGCACGAAACAAAATTAAATACTTGTAATTATGGTCTATAAGTAGTTGTTCCGGGTGAGGCAGTCTGTGCATGTGAGGTTTATATGTTTGTTAACGTGCTCACGATACAGAAGAAAATCCTAGTGTATAGTAGAGTGTAGTTTAAAAAAAAACTGTTAAAAAGTGCTTTCTTTGTATGAGAAGAAAGAAAGCAAGAAAAAAGGAAGAAGGAAAAAAAATAAGGAATAATGTTTATTGACACAGACTAGCATACAAAAATAAGTAAGAAGAAGCCTTTGCCCTGCAGTAGGACAATCATTAGTCTAATGTTATTATAATTATTTATTTGACAAGTTTAAGATAACTACACCACTGTAAGCAAAGGTACCACGTCCAAACAACGATATTCTTATGTATATAAATGAAATCAATTATAACATATAGGTAAGCTGCTCTAAGGTACGAGAGGATGTGAATAATAAGACGTACCTGCATAATGTTATCTCTAACTTGCTTTCAGACGCGGCCACCCTTGTTAAGAGGTACCTTTTATATAATAATATAGATTAACTAGCGACCCGCTCCGTCTTCGCACGGGTGCAATGTATGGCACATTATTCCAGCACTGCAACTGCACAGCAGCAACATAGCGTCACCTCAAATTTAGGCTACGGCTAGTAGCCAGCGTGCTAACTACGCGTCGACCGCGAAACGCAAGCTCGCAGACCGCGCGCCGGCCGCAAGGTGCAAGCTTGCAGACCGCGCGCCGGACGCGAGGTGCAAGCTCGCAGACCGCGCCCCGGCCGCAAGGTACAAGCTCGCAGACCGCGCCCCGGCCGCAAGGTGCAAGCTCGCAGTCCGCGCGCTGGCCGAGAGTTGTATGCTCGCAGTTCACGCGTTGTTTCCCTGGCGACTCGGAGTCGGCGCGTAGTAAGCGCACGGTCGGCTCGCTTGCAGCGCGCGGACTGCAAGTCGAGTTGTATGGCAGCGGTAAGCGCGCTGACTGCCCGCTGTTGACTTTTTCATATTGAAATTAGGAAATATATTATACTACACACGATTTAATGCTCTAATTTGGATGACAAGTAAATTGCAAGCGGTGCCGTTGCGGTGCTGGAATTATGTGCCATGACCTTAATCTTGAAACATTATGATCTTTCTTTATCGTGTGGGCAGTAATGTCTCACGACCCTATACACCCTAGTGTCAGAGTTTCTAAACCGCCTCAAGGGCCTCTGACATGGTTTGAGTGGAACAGTAAGTCCCAGGTTACCTCACGATGTTTTCCATCACCGATACCAGTGATGTCCAAGGTAAACTTTAGAAAGTACCTATGAATGAAAAAGTCACATTGGTACTTGCCCGGATTTGAACTCACAGCTTCATGCATGAGAGGTGGGCGCCTTAACCACAAGGCCATACATCAACAACATTATGATGATGTTGATTCTATTAAAAAAAATGAAGTTCTAAATGCTACAGTTGACGTTATTTTTGATCCGAACTTTAATTTCGAGTGTGTTTAATGTTTACGGAAGTCATTAAACAAACCGTGAAAGTTGGTAACAAAACCCTCAAGTTCAAAGTTTAAGAGAAAAACACGAAATTGATTCAGTCCCGACACTTTCCAATTTAATTATAAAGCTTTCGCCTCCTCCAAGTAAATTAATTTCGATTAATTTTAACGAATTAATTTCGTAGATTTTTTTGTCTCTTGCTAGGAGTCTGAGATTGACAGGTGAAATTGTTTGATAAAGATCTTTTCATTTAATTATATTGCCGGTTATGTGGACCACTTAAATATTTTATTTTTGTAAGCTTGCCGGGGTTGCGGGACCTCTTAACAGGATACCGTGGCCTCGGAACGTAAAGGGCAAAAGAAGGAACAGGGTGGTTTTTTAGTCAGTAAAACTGACAGTCCCTTCCACCCAAACCAGGGCGGAAGGACTTATTTGATGATTTTTACCACATCCAAAAAAAAAAACGGTTTGTAATCTTACTACTATTATAAATGGAAAACTTTGTATGGATGGATGTTTGTAACGTAATCACAGCAGAATGTCTGCACTGCACGGATATACACAAGCTATTTTTTATTTCGTTATCTCGTAAAAATGTACAGTTTCCATGGCATAATATATCAACTTTCACGCGGACAAAGTCGCGGCTAGAAGCTTGTAATTTTCAATTTAGATTAAAGTTCAGGATTTTCTTACGATGTTTTCCTTCATCGATGTCAGTGATATCCAAAACATTTATTTACTTTGCAAGAATTCATACAATTTAAAAGCCCACACTGGCACCATAACCACCCATGGTTATAGTGCCAGTGTGGGCTTTTAAATTTTGAAACAACAAGTATGAAATAAACTTTAAATAGCCCACTATTTAAAGTTTATATCATTCTTATTGTTTCAAAGTCAACATAAAAAAACGAAATATGATAAAAACTCTCTGGCTATGTGTGTTCGTTTGTATAATAAATTACCAAATATCAATTAATAAACATTGAATTATAACTTATTTATAATTCAATTATATAAATGGCTCATTAATAATAATTATTAAAATATGAATGATTTTTAAATATGAATTGCTTTTAACTTTTCTCCCGTAAAATGTAGGCTTAAGTTTGCATGCTTTAGTTTTTAAGCAGAACTTGTAAGATCTCATTTATATTTATATAACACCTTGTATACCATGTTTTAAGCAAATAAAATATATTCTATTCTATTCTATAAAAACAATTAACAAAAAAATAAACTTTATTTAAATAAATTACTGATCATGACTTAACTGTGTTTCTAGGCTTCAAATACTTAAAAACACCTTTACAGTAATCTCTAAAGTATTCTGACCACACGATCTGGGTGGGGTCACAGGGAAAGGTCTGCTTGTCCTCAGGAGACAGCGAGGCGTACAGCTCCCTCGTTTTATCTGCTCTTATCACCCATTTGTTGTATGTGAAGAAATCACGAGTTTCCCTCACGGCTACCACTTCGGAGATGAGTTTTGCGTACCTGGAGATAATTAAAAGCGTCAGTAATTACGGGTCGAGAAACCTGACAATTTGGCAATCAGTCTTGGCAAGAGGTATTGTATTACCCGGTTACTGGGTTGTGGAGGTCAGATAGGCGGTCGCTCCATGTAAAATACTGGTATTCAGCTGCATCCCAATCATGTTGGGGTCGGCTTCCAGTCTGATCAGACTGGAAGCCGACCCCAACATGATTGGGAAAAGGATAGGCAGATGATGATGCATTTGGTTGATAATATAACTTAATGACTTACTTAGGTTCCCGGCCTGTCATTTTTAGCCACATGTCAACAATATGCGCAGGAGTCTTTTGGAAGAGAAACGTCAAAAGGTTTACTAAAGTCATTGATTTGACATACAACACGCTTGGAAATGGCAGTTCATCTGAAACAATTAATGTATTATAATACTTTAAAATAACATTATGTGCGTTAAGGAAATTCTGTATGTATCTTTTTTATGTACAGTCAGTACAATACAGTTTAATGTATGCAGTGTCACAAACTAAACAAAAATTAGACTATTTCCATCTTTTTCTGTCCAATAAAACAAGAAAGATACTAATGTAAATAAGAGCTGTCAAATTTAGTCAGTCTGACACATCCATACAATTATAGTTGACATCTTAAAACGTATGGATTAAAAATACGGAAAAGTTCAAGGCAAAACTAATTTGACATCGCTAACTTAGTTCTTTAATGACACGAAATGACACCGTCCTTTCCTTTCGCAGTATATTAGTAAGAGATGTCAATTCTCTAAATTTAGTCTAGTTTGTGAACAAGGGAATCGGCACCAATAAACAGTTCATTATTGAAGTTAAGTTTTCATAAATTAAAAGAAGAATTTCTCAGTAGCAGCATTGGAGTCTTGATTTGTGCCCGGTTGATGGCAATAAGCTCGCCCCCTATTACATGGAACTAAAAACATAACTGGCGAAATGTGGGTGTACTAATGGGTACACCTCTGCCTAACCCTTCAAGAATTACAGGCGTGATGTTATGTATGTTTTAAATTTAATTTTTTATTTACTGTCAAATTAGGAATTTGAACACTTACTCTGGCCTCGTGACGTCATTTCCCGAATAAAGTGTTTATACCCAAGAGCCAAAGTGACAGGATTTTCTGAAGAGGTAGTGCAATGTAGGACTTGTACATCTGTCGATCTGGAAATAAGAAATTAATTATAATACATAACTTAACACATAACATAAGTAGTCCTAGGCATAAATGTGTTTTATGGTCTAGATAATTTCTCTACTGTCATTATTAATTTCTCTTTTATTAAAATTTTTATTATTCTTCAATTCAATTCATTATAATAAAAAAACAAATGAAAATCACACATTTTTCTAATTTGAATTTAGAATTATGTTCTTTAAAATTTAAACTTTCAATGATACCAAAACCAGCCAGATACAAATAATATAGCCAAAGAGATTTTATTACAAGTTCATACATACTATAATGCGAAAAGACTTTTTTCCCAACCTAATATATATTATTTTTATATTTTATATTCATGTTGTGTTTAGATAGGTTACGTAACCCGTACTGTCACCAAGTTACTCAAATGTAATGTTAATGCAATAATTTAATTTTATTTTATTTAATAATTTCTTAATTTAATTTTAATTTTATATAATAGCTTAATTTAATGTTGTAATTTAACTTAATTTTATAATCTAATTTTATACAGTAATTTAATCTTATGTCATAATTTTATATAGTAATATATGTTAATGATTCTATAAAGCTTTGTGTAAATATTTCACTTCTAACCTATTAACATTGTATCGCAATATAAAAGTTGTGCACACCTTTAAGTGACAAGGTCAATATAATATTATTTAAGAAATCTTGTATGTATGAATGTTTTTGTGACTTTGTCGTTGGAGTGCCATAATAAATAAATAAACAACACATAACACATAACATCATGCCTGTAATCCTCGAAGGGTTAGGCGAGCCCATGAGTACACCTACATTTCAGTATAACTTCTCTGTAAATAGGGGGCGAGTTTATTGTCATCAACCAGGCACAAATCCAGACTCCAAGCCCTGCTACTGAGAAATTCCTGATAGAAAAACTTAATAATACCTTGCCCGACCTGGCAATCGAACTCAAGACCTCATGCTCAGTAGTAGCGCTTTGCGTCCACTAGACCAACGATTCAGTCTCAAAACTGGTTGGCTTTTTTAATACGAGTCAATCGACACAAAAAGAGAGAACGTCCTTACCTCTTAGCTCTCGCTCCAGCAATAATACTCAAGTTGGCAACGTAATCTACAGGGATAAAGTCGACAGGATTGCTGATGCTGCCATATGTGATCCGGTTCCATCCTTTGCCAGCGTTGATGAATAAGGGTGTTGCACCGTACCAGTTGTCCAACCATCCTTTTACTGGTTCATCCTTTGTTGGTGTAACTGGAAAAAAAATGTTTCGAATTTTATTAGGTAAATTCAGAAAATATTTTTGCTCGAAATTATTCCAAGCTATTCAGTTAATTCTCGGGAAATTATCTTTATATTATAAAAAGGAAAGGACACTCATCACGAGATATCGAAAACCGCTTGACGTATAAAGATGAAATTTGGCAAGGAGGTAGTTTATAGATAGTATGAGGATGAAACAGGGATTCAAAGTTTGCATGGAGAAATCAACTTTAACGCGGACGAAGTCTCAGGCAGAAGCTAGTAGGGGTATAAGTACAGAGTCAATCATAAGAATCAATACTTTTTATCAAACATGATAAATAAGAGAAACCATAAAGAACCTCATTTGAGATTGACTTTATTTATTCATTTATTATTTATCAACCGACTTCAAAAAGGAGGAGGTTCTCAATTCGACGCGTACCTATGTTTTTTTTTTTTTTTAACAAGAAAAATTGCTTTGTTTATACGTGTAGTCGATGACTGACTAAAGGAAGTGGGGAGGGGGTACGTCAACCCCCCTCCTACCACTTTCCAAAATTAAATATATCGTTGTTTGAAAGGGCTTTATGTAAGGATTTCAAATATTAACACACAAGCCCTAAAAAGTGAAAAATAAAAAGCTTTTTTACAAAAAAATATCACCGCCTTCAAAAATCACAAAATAAAAAATAACTTTATTTAACAAAAAAATATGACCGCCTTCAAAAACTACAAAATAAAAAATAACTTTAGCTTGAAAGGCTTTGGTTTTGTTTCTTGTTATGTAGGTATTGCCAATTTGCCGCCGAATTCCAAGCTTAAATTGTTTTTTATTTTGTAGTTTTTGAAGGTGGTCATATTTTTTTGTAAAAAAAGCTTTTTTATTTATTCATTTTAAACACACTATCTTTACGGGCAGGCCCAATACAATAGTAGTTTGCATCACACAAGATAATTTAAAAAAAACTTACCTACGACTAATACTAACTGCACTAAACTTTAAAAATAACTTTTAGAACACAAACAAACAACACAAAAAATATGAAAAAATTAGATTAAATAGAGCTTAAGTAGTGGTATAATTAGAAGTTTTGAAATCATCATCTGCCTAGCCTTTTCCCAACTATGTTGGGGTCGGCTTCCAGTCTAACCGGATGCAGCTGAATACCAGTATTTTACATGGAGCGACTGCCTATCTGACCTCCACAACCCAGTAACTGGGTAATATGATACCCCTAGGTAAGACTGGTTGTCAGACTTTCGGGCTTCTGACGACCCGTAACTACTGTCAAAGATCCACGTATGACAGCCGGGACCAACGGCTTAACGTGCTTTCCGAGGCACGGAGGAGTCTCGGTGTGTAAAGATGGTCACCCATCCACGGACCAACCCCGGCAAGCGTAGCTTAACCTGACGGATCGACCCGTGCGGCTGTTACTACTTAGCCACGAGCTCCTCCAATTAGAAGTTTTGAAATAAACATCCTCTATTATTAAAAACAATAATTACCAACAGAAGGCCGGATGATGACAGCGGGCACAGTTCCATGATTGCTCGCTATATAGGACTCAGTTAACGCCTTTGTGTACGTATATGTGTTGGGTCTGTCACCTGCAGAAAACGTTCATTAAGTTGATATACAAAAAACTTAAATAGAGTTAATAAGAATAAGAAGAAGAAGAAGAAGAAAGAAAGAAGAAGAAGAGTAAAGAAGTATTATAGTAGTAGGAATTTCTCAGTAGCAGCCTCGGAGTCTGGATTTGTGCCCAATTGATGGCAATAAGCTCGCCCCCTATTACATGGAACTAAAAACATAACTGGCGAAATGTGGGTGTACTAATGGGTACCACCTCTGCCTAACCCTTCGGGGATTACAGGCGTGATGTTATGTAGTTATATTATAAATGCAAAAATAACTTCTTCAGTCTGTTTTTTACGCTTTCACAATTTTACCTCTCTGGCATGCGACAAAGTTATTGGCTTCGCTTACCAATAAATTGTGAAGTCTCTTCAGTATCATGTCCATAGTCTTCAATGAATTCGTAGATATCTTCCACTTTGGCTGGTGGTGGGTAGACCGTCTCTAGAAGTACTTTATGTTGAGTGTGAGTAAAAGCTGTAGACATGTACAGGAAAGCCTGAAAATTATGATATTACAACAATTAGTCAAAGCGCCTATGAGTGATGATTTCGTCACTACGATTGAAGTAGCTTCAGGGATATTATATACTAGCTTCTGCCCGCGACTTCGTCCGCGTCAAAGTTGATTTTTCTATACAAACTTTGAACCCCCGTTTCATACCCATAAGGGATGAATTTTTAAAAGTTGTTCTTTAGCGGACGTCTACTAACTATAAACTATCTTCCTGCCTTCATCTTTAAACGTCAAGCAGTATTCGATATTTCGTGATGAGCGAGGGAGTCGCTTATAACATAACATAACATATCATCACGCCTGTAATCCACGAAGGGTTAGGCAGAGGTGTGGCCAGTAGGTACACACACTTTCGCCAGTTATGTTTTTTAAGTCCCATGTAATAGGGGGCGAGCCTATTGCCATCAACCGGGCACAAATCCAGACTCCGAGGCTGGTACTGAGAAATTCCCGATGGAAAAACCCTATAACACTTTGCCCGACCTGGGAATCGAACCCAAGACCTCATGCACAGCAGTCGCGCTTGCGACGAATAGACCAACGCGGCAGTCAGTTTTAGCATATATACTTTTGTTCGTTTTGTGAGAATGTTACATTACGTTGAAATGCTCGAAAAAATACTTTGATAATTCATATTAATGTAGTCTTCTCACACGCTTAAACGAATGTAAGCGCTCTTACGCACTAGCGGTGAACCGCGGGAGCGGCTAACCGCGCGGCTAGCCGCTTTTCCAGTGTAATATGAAACAGCTTTTGTTTTCTCGGCGGTTTTTTTGCGTACAATCATATGCGGTTACATATTAAACTGGAAAAGCGGCTAGCCGCGCGGTTTGCCGCCCCCGCGGTTAACCGCTAGTGCGTAAGAGCGCTAAGTGCTTGTTTATACTTTTTGGCGTCTTACATCTAAATGAAATCATTGCAATTTCGAGTATGTGCAGATGTGAGAACCAAAATTACCTCAATATTCTTCATGCGTCGACTGAGTTCAAGTATCTTCTGTGTGCCTTCAAAATTGATGTTCATAGCTACTTTTAGGGGTTCGTTAAATTTAACCGTAGCCGCTGCGTGGTATACTACCGACACCTAGAATTAAATGACCTGGTGTAAGTATAATGTATAATTACGTAATCCCCGAAGGGTTAGGCAGAGGTGTACCCATATTTGGCGAGCTTATCGCCATCAATCAGGTACAGTCAGCAACAAAAGTCGATTAACAATGTTACTTTTTTATATCATTTAAACAGACACTAAACACATAATGTACTGGCTTTTAGAATTTCAGGCAATAGTTTTTTTTTATATTTTTTTTTTGTATTAAAAATCACCGCTTTAACCACCCTGTTCCTTCTGTTGCCCTTTACGTTCCGGGGCCACGGTATCCTGTTAAGACGTCCCGCAACCCCGGCAGGCGTTGGCCCCGTTGGGGGCCCCGTCCCTGTGCTGTCAGGCAATAGCTAAGGGTTTATTTTATCTTTATTTTACATTCCATGCGTTTTACTTTTAATATTGTACTTAATAATTAGGATTTAATAATTATAAGTGTTAATCGACTTTTGTTGCTGACTGTACTTACATATGCATATATTCAAGGCTACTACAGAGAATTCCTGAAGAAAAAACCGCAGTAAGGTACTTTGAGCATGCCGGGGTTGCGGGACGTTGCCGGGGTTGCGGGACGTCTTAACAGGATACCGTGGCCCCGGAACGTAAAGGGCAACAGAAGGAACAGGGTGGTTTTTTAGTCAGTAAAAGTCTGACAGTCCCTTCCGCCCCACCCAGGGCGGAAGGAGTCATTTGATGATTTTTACCACCTCAAAAAAAAAAAGGTACTTTGAGCAAAAATTTTGACAGAAAACGAAGTATTTTTTTGGGGTGTGAAGAATCATTTTTTGAAGTAGCTCGCAATGTAAAGCACTCAATACACTACTTTCGGGCGCATGCAACCGTATTAAATGGTAATATGAAATGTTTTTACCTTATCAATCAAAGTCTGCTCATCTTTAGGACTCAGTCCCAAGTTTGGTAACCTTAAATCACCAGTTACTGGTACTACTTTCTTCATGAAATCAGGATTAGTTTTCTTTAACCTCGAAAATAACTGGAAATATAAAACAAATACTATTTTTTTCATTTTTGCTTTTCTTTTGTTGTTATAAGCGTGAAAATTTAGAAGACGGGGCTCGTCAGGGCCTATGCCTGCCAGGGCTGCTAACTTTGTTAGAAAGACCGCGGCCCTGGAACGCAAAGGGCATTAGGTGGAACACGGATGGGTTTTAGTCAGTAAAACTCTGACATTTCCTTCCACTCTGCCCAGAGCAGAAGAAGTCGACGATTTCACATCTTAAAAAAAATACACTAGGAAATTCTCCTCTATTATGTATTGTTATTGTAATTAAATTGTACAGAATGTTTACACATAATTATATGATGATAATTATTTGTATGAAATTGTTATTGTATTCAATGAAATTCTCAATTATCATTAGTCAATTAATTTGTTCTTAAGCTCTGACGTAACTGTGTTATTGTTCTTTTAGTGACTCACTATGTATTATAAAATATTCTATCTATGGATAATGTAGTGGGCTGCAGCATTGTTTTATATATTTTATGTATGTTATTTGTATGTTGTAGCTGTTTGTTATCCCTTTCAATAAATAAAAATAAATACAAAAATAATAATTAAAAAATGTTGTCTTACTGTATTATCAAATAAGTTTTCAATTCGCTTGTTGACATCTTCCCCTTTCTTCGCTCGCACGAAGACGTACACTTTGTCCAATTTGTTGCACGAGTAGAGGAGTTTCTCAAGGAATACCTGTAGAAATACAAGTGAACAATAAGTTTATTTTTACGACATTTTGACAATTTGGATGTTAAGGTCAAAGTCAAATTATTTATTCCAGTTACACAAGTGTGGAGATTAATGTTTGTGTTTTCTTAATGTGAAAAGAGGCCTTTGCCCATTAGACATTAATAGGCTGGTATTATGATTATTATTACCCACAAGTCCAAAACCTACAATCAAAACTCGTCACAAAATTATGTATTTAAATAAAAATCAACTACATAGGTATAGGCGCACAGTCTGTCTGCTCACGTTTTGTGTGCGAGTTCAGCCAATCGTAAAGCGACTGTTATTGCTAGGGCGGGGGTGATTGTCGGTCTTTGTTTTGTAGCTATTTATAATTGGGTAGCTGACACCATTAGCCAATAATATAACCAATGCCAATTATATGTTTTAAGTCCCATGTAATAGGGGGCGAGCCTATTGCCATCAACCGGACACAAATCCAGACTCCGAGGCTGCTACTGAGAAATTCTTGATGGAAAAATCCAATAACACTTTGCTCGACCTGGGAATCGAACCCAAGACCTCATGCTCAGCAGTCGCGCTTGCGACCACTAGACCAACGAGGCAGTAAAAAATAACTTGAAAATATAACTTTTTTAAAAATACTTTATTTTAGACACCATTAGCCAATAATTCAAGATATAACTTTTGTAAAAAACCCGTATTTGAAAACCCGATTATTTTCAAGTAACTGTACAATTGGATTTTAAATTGCTTTTAAATTAATAAATAATTAGTCAATTGAGTTGGCACAAAAGCCAAAAGCTTTTGCCATACAAAATCTATGGTAGAATCGCGTTTTGACAGGTCATAAAAAGTACATCAATTGATTTGTGGTGTCATCTAGAATAATAATAATTACAAACCTTTCCCAAGAAACCAGTGCCTCCAGTCATAAACACAGACTTTCCAGAATAAAATTCAGCTATTGGTTGATAACTTGTATTGCATTTGTTGTCTTTTGAGTTGCCACTGCAAAAAAGAGAAACGTATAGCGATAATAACATATAACATCTCCACATTTCGCCAGTTATGTTTTTAGTCCCATGTAATAGGGGGCGAGCCTATTGCCATCAACCGGGCACAAATCCAGACTCCGATGCTGTTACTGAGAAATTCCTGATGGAAAAACCCAATAACACTTTGCCCGACCTGGAAATCGAACCCAAGACCTCATGCACAGCAGTCGCGCTTAGAACCACTAGACCAACGAGGCAGCGATAATATCTATCACACAGAATACGAACAACTAACAATTCCTACATCGCGAAATCAAAATTCACCGCTACATAAGCATTAGTGACTGGTAATTAGTTTACGATATTTATACACATGATTGTACTCTTGATAACAAACAACTTGCCGAAAAAAAAATCATAAAATGAATAACAAAAAACGAAAAAAAAATGCACAACATAGTTATCCCTTTTTACAAATTAAAGTATTCAACTTTTAACATTCATTTTATACTAATTTTTCTATAGTTCGTAGTTAATAATTATTATAATTACTTGAACAGTGTCAAAAAATAATGTTGTGCCTACCTGTAATTTAAGAGCATACATTAACTGTTGCTTGTTATATTGTTAAGATTGTCTGTATGTGTCTTAGTTGGTAAGCCTTTATAAATATATAAATAAATAATTACTCTTTTTTCGATCGAATATCAACTGTACTGCAGGCGTGCACAGCTGATTCGAGCGAGGCCGGTCGATGACGCCTCATTATTTTTTCATATTTGGATTCCTTTTTTCGTTAAGTTGTTTATTAACATGAGTACAATCGTGTGTAGAAATATCGTACACTAATTACCAGTCATCCTATGTACAAAATCTCGACAACAACCGTCGGGCAGTAGCCCACCAAACAACACCCGTCTGGTCGGACGATTCTTCCTTATCAACATAGTATGAGAAACTTTAAACCCTGTTTCTCATACCTCAATAAAAGTATAATCTTTTATTAATCTTAAATAATCTTTTATTAATTGCACATGTTTCACGCACGGTATGATTTATGATCAGATTTTAATGCTTGTCAAACGTTGCTAAGGGATAATGTACCATGACCTTTAGTTGTCAACTGAACATATCTCCAAGATTGTACGCTTAGTTCGTACTAATCACTACAAGTTATTTGTTTGCCCACGACTTTGTCCGGTCTAAGTTGTTTTTAGGACAGGCCCGCCACCGCAACTCCTGAAAGCCTGAATCAACAGTGGAGACCGTCAGAAAAGCGCCGAGGCAATGAAGCTAGTCGAGACCCTGAGAAACGATTTTTACGAAACGAAATTAATCATAAAAGAATAGAATATAACATTCGAGCAGTGTTGCCAGATTGTGTTTTTGCCAGTCGGGATTTTTGAACTTTAGGAGTGAAAAAAGCGGGATTCTTTCGTCAAAAGCGGGACACAGTAAAAAAACGTAAATAATCAGATGTTTTTAAAGCCAGCCATAGAAAATGTATTCTAATTAATAAAAATATTATATTTTAAATCAGATTTACCCTATCCTTAAATAGTTGAATCTCATTCGTCTTCTGATAAAAAGAAATGGATCCCTCAATGAAATTAATCAGAAAAGAATAGCGGAGGAGTAAGAATGAATATTATTTCTGCTTGCCTCCAAACAAGCAGGAGATAGAACAGAACTAGGCCAATAGGCACAAAGGGATGTTTACAACGGGGCGAATTGCCCATATTTCCTAACTATGTAATTATTAAGTTAATAAATTATCCCACATGAACAGTAAATTCCGGGATTATATATGGTATATATGAGTTTATGTACTTGTGTACAATCAAACTTGTTTAGATATTTGTTTCAGCATCTTTAACACAAGTTGTCTTAGCAACTTAGTAAGGGTGCTGGTGTGACCACACTATTGTAAAATTTACTTTAACTGTATGTACCAATCAAGTAAATGTAATATGTATGTAAATCTTGCTGCAAATAAATTATTATTATTAAAAAAAAAAAAAAAAAATTATTTTAAAATTTCTTATCTGATTATTTCCTCATGTACAATTTTTTGCACCTGCTTTGTTTTCTCTTCACCACCTTTAGTTGACTGGTAGAGAATGCCTAAGGCATTAAGTCCGCCTTTGTACTTTTTTGTTGCATAAAGTTTAAATAAATAAATAAATAAATAAAAACCTATATGCTCTTCCAGTTTATAATCTGTCTCTGTGCCAAATCTCATCCCGATCCGCTCAGCCGTTCTAGTGTGATTGAGAAACAAACATACATCCAATCTTTCGCATTCATAATAGATAGAAGAAAAGATTAATAAGATAAATATTATTAATCTTTTTTTCTTTTGTTTCTATAAATAGCATAAAGCCTCGTATTCATGGTAAACATTTGTTTAGCAACATGGTAGCATAAACATGTTGCCGAGTTGCTGTCAACATATTGTGGGCTACACTTGTGTTGCGGAGTAGATCACGTCATGTTGCAGCCCGGCGAGCGAAAACATCAGTTTATCAACAAATGTAGGCAACTCATAATGATTTAAACAAAGTTTCCAGCAGCTATATTGCTGTTCGTCAACAACGTTGATTTATTTATTATTTATTTATTTAAACATTATGCAACAAAAAAGTACAAAGGCGGACTTAATGCCTTAGGCATTCTCTACCAGTCAACCAAAGGTGGTGAAGAGATAACAAAGCAGGTGCAAAAAATCAACTGACTGTTGACTGTTGATCAACTGTTGCCAAACAAATGTTTACCATGAATACGAGGCTTTACGGTATACAATAAAAATCTAATCGTATCTAATACACAAAATCAATATTGGTATTATGTATTTAAAAACATAGTTTTACATTAAACAAAATAAATAATCTTCTTTGCTTCTCAACAAAAGTGCATAAATCAAATTGAACAAACAGATACTATTTATCATAATATAATATCAGTGGAAACTGACTGCTCCGTTGTTCTTGTGGCTGTAGCGCGACTGCTGAGCACGCTGGTTTCGATTCCCAGGTCGGGCAAAAAGTGTTTTTGGGTTATTCCAGCCCTGATTTTGAAAGTAAATAGTGTGACACTCCCGTGCCAAGTAAAGCGGTTGGTCCTGCGCCTGATCTCGCCCCGGTTGTGTCGTATTACTGTCCCATCGGACTATGAGAGTGAGGGAAGAGGGAATGCTCCTGCGTTTGCGCACACACTTGTATACTATAATATCTCCTGCGTACTTGGATAGTCCATCACCGAAATATGATTTTTTTTCGGCGTTATTTGTTGCTTATAGTTTAAATTAAAGGATGGGCAAGAAACTCCATACATACTGTTGCAAAATAACTTGTTCACACATTCAATAAATTATGCAAATGTGAACACTTGTACCTATGTATCTTTTTATGTAAAAACGAAAGGTCACTCACACACTGACACATCACAAAATATCGAAAACAGCCTGACGCATAAAGATGAAATTTGGCAGAGTTGTAGATTACAGTTAGTAGGCGTCTGTTATGAATTTAGGATTTTCCAAAATTCACCCCTTAAGGGGATGAAACGGGGGTCCGAAATTTACGCGGATGAAGTCGCGGGCAAAAGCTAGTGTAAAAATAAAAATGGGCTGTTGGTATTCACATTTACACATATCACGCCTGTAATGAAAATCCCATGTAATAGGGGGCGAACCTATTGCCATCAACCGGGCACAAATCCAGACTCCGAGGCTGCTACTGAGAAATTCTTAATGAAAAAACCAAATAATCCTTTGCAAATTGAACCCACGACCTCACGCTCCGCAGTCGCGCTTTGTGACGACTAGACCAACGAGGCAGTACTCACTATTACAATTAAAATTACGAAACTTACCAAGACAAGCTAGAATATTCTCGAACGTACTTGATTTTCACAGTTTTGTTTAATATCAAACTTGTACTTCTTAGCGAAATCCGAACTCCGAAAATTTTACAATAATAACTCATATTTTTTTGTTGTAAACAAAAAAAACAATTTGCGCAAACAAAAATGTCTGTTGTGATAATATTTTTACTAATTACTTTAAAATAATATAGTATTTGTCCTCTGTAGCTTACGCTTGCATTGTGATGAAGTAAATGCTTATATTGCCGTTATTTCATACGTTTATGTACTTACAATCATGTAGTAGGTGAGGTACGCTCGAACAAATTATTTGGTTTACAGATTACAATAATTATCTTTCTGATACACTGCATATGTCTTGGGCTCGATTTCCAGGTAGGGCAGTGTCGTTGAGCTTTTACATAAGGGGCCTACCTTCATCTCTTAAAAAAATATTATTATAATATTATTTTGCCTTCCCTACTTCCTGTTGAATTTTCAACGTTCGACTCAGCGCCGAGAGTTCAAAATCCAACAACAGAAATTACAAAGTAATATTAAAATACCATTGTTTTAAGAGATGGCCGTAGGCCTCCAGGCATTTCTCAGTAGCAGTCTCGGAGTCTAGAATTGTGCCCAGTCGGTTGCAATAGGCTCACCTCGCTCACCTCGCCAGGTTTTCGCTCGCCGGGCTGCAACATGACGTGATCTACTCCGCAACACAAGTGTAGCCCACAATATGTTGACAGCAACTCGGCAACATGTTTATGCTACCATGTTGCTAAACAAATGTTTACCATGAATACGAGGCTTTATGCTATTTATAGAAACAAAAGAAAAAAAGATTAATAATATTTATCTTATTAATCTTTTCTTCTATCTATTATGAATGCGAAAGATTGGATGTATGTTTGTTTCTCAATCACACTAGAACGGCTGAGCGAATCGGAATGATATTTGGCACAGAGACAGATTATAGTCTGGAAGAGCATATAGGTTTTTATCCCGGAATTTACTGTTCATGTGGGATAATTTATCAACTTAATAATTACATAGTTAGGCAATATGGGCAATTTGCCCAGTTGTAAACATCCCTTTGTGCCTATTGGCCTAGTTTTGTTCTATCTCCTGCTTGTTTGGAGGCAAGCAGAAATAATATTTTAAATTCTTACTCCTCCGCTATTCTTTTCTGATTAATTTCATTGCGGGATCCATTTATTTTTATCAGAAGAAGTAAATCTGATTTAAAATATAATATTTTTATTAATTAGAATACATTTTCTATGGCTGGCTTTAAAAACATCTGATTATTTACGTTTACCGTTTTACTGTGTCCCGCTTTTGACGAAAGAATCCCGCTTTTTTCACTCCTAAAGTTCAAAAATCCCGACTGGCAAAAACACAATCTGGCAACACTGCTCGAATGTTATATTCTATTCTTTTATGATTAATTTCGTTTCGTAAAAATCGTTTCTCAGGGACTCGACTAGCTTCATTGCCTCGGCGCTTTTCTGACGGTCTCCACTGTTGATTCAGGCTTTCAGGAGTTGCGGTGGCGGGCCTGTCCTAAAAAAACAACAACTTAGACCGGACAAAGTCGCGGGCAAACAAATAACTTGTAGTGATTAGTACGAACTAAGCATACAATGTTGAAGATATGTTCAGTTGTCAACTAAAGGTCATGGCAGATTATCCCTTAGCAACCTTTAACAACCATTAAAATCTGATCATAAATCATGCCGCGCGTGAAACATGTGCAATTAATAAAAGATTATTTAAGATTAATAAAAGATTATACCTTTATTTGAGGTATGAGAAAAAGAGTTTAAAGTTTCGCATACTATGTTGAAAAGGAAGAATCGTCCGACCAGACGCGTGTTTTCTGGTGGGCTACTGCCCGACGGTTGTTGTCAAGATTTTGTATATAGAATGACTGGAAATTAGTGTACGATATTTTTCTACACACGATTGTACGATTGTAAAAAAACAAAGTATGAAAAAAAAAACGAGGCGTCATCGACCGGCCTCGCTTGAATCAGCTGTGCACGCCTGCCGTACAGTTGATTTTCGATCGTAAAAAGAAAAATTAATGTTAAAAATTGAATACTTTTGCATGTAAAAAGGGATTATTAAATTAAATTACCACTGAAGGTGTGTGTTTTTTTTTCGTATGTTTTTTTTTTCCGGCAAGTTGTTTGTTATCAAGAGTACATAACAATCATGTGTATAAATATCGTACACTAATTACTACCCTATATATGCTAATATTGCGGTGAACTTTGATTGCGCAATGTAGGAATTGTTAGTTGTTCGTATTCTCTATACGTTTTTCTTTTTTCTAGTGGCAACTCAAAAGATAACAAATGCAATACAAGCTATCAACCAATTGCAGAATTTTATTCTGGAAAGTCTGTGTTTATGACTGGAGGCACTGGTTTCTTGGGAAAGGTTTGTAATTATTATTATTCTAGATGACACCACCAATCAGTTGATGTATTTTTTATGACCTGTCTAAACGCAATTCTACCATAGATTTTATATGGCAAAAGCTTTTGGCTTTTGTGCCAACTCAATTGACTAATTATTTTTTAATTTGAAAGCAATTTAAAATCAAATTGTACAGTTAGTTGAAAATAATCGGGTTTTCAAATTCGAGTTTTTTACAAAAGTTATATCTTGAATTATTGGCTAATGGTGTCTAAAATAAAGTGTTTGTTAGAAAAGTTATATTTTCAAGTTATTTTTTACTGCCTCGTTGGTCTAGTGGTCGCAAGCGCGACTGCTGAGCATGAGGTCTTGGGTTCGATTTCCAGGTCGAGCAAAGTGTTATTGGGTTTTTCCATCAGGAATTTCTCAGTAGCAGCCTCGGAGTCTGGATTTGTGTCCGGTTGATGGCAATAGGCTCGCCCCCTATTACATGGGACTTAAAACATATACCTAATTGGCATTGGTTATATTATTGGCTAATGGTGTTAGCTACCCAATTATAAATAGCTACTAAACAAAGACCGACAATCAACCCCGCCCTAGCAGTAACAGTCGCTTTACGATTGGCTGAACTCACACACAAAACGTGAGCAGACAGACTGTGCGCCTATACCTACCTATGTGGTTGATTTTTGTTTCAATACATATGTGATGAGTTTTGGTTGTAAGTTTTGGACTTGTGGGTAATAATAATCATAATACCAGCCTATTAATGTCCAATGGACAAAGGCCTCTTCTCACATTAAGAAGGCATAAATATTAATCTCCACACTTGCTCAATAGTGTAAGGGCAAATTTTTCAATAGTCGGTTAAGTCTTAACGGTGGCATAAACATGGCGATTTGACAGCTTTTGTTCAGAAAGTCAAAGTCAAAGTCAAATCATTTATTTCAATTAGGCCAATAAGAAAATATGTGAAACTGTCATATTTATTTTTTGGAAAAAGTTATCTGACTATTAAAAAATGAGCCATTACTGTAATAAACATACAAAATTTGACTTTGACTTTAACATCCAAATTGTCAAAATGTCGTAAAAATAGACTTATTGTTCACTTGTATTTCTACAGGTATTCCTTGAGAAACTCCTCTACTCGTGCAACAAATTGGACAAAGTGTACGTCTTCGTGCGAGCGAAGAAAGGGGAAGATGTCAACAAGCGAATTGAAAACTTATTTGATAATACAGTAAGACCAAAATTGAAAAATATTTCTTTTGTACTTATAACTCATTAGCTATACCTAAGCACGAGGCAGTCATTACTGCCTCGTTGGTCGGGACTACTGAGCCTGAAGACTTGAGTTCGATTCCCAGGTTGTGCAAAGTGTTATTGAGTTTTTCCAACATTTCTTAGTAGCAGCCTCGAAGTCTGGATTTGTGCCCGGTTGATGGCAATAGGGTCGCCCCTATTACATGGGACTTAAACATAACTGGCGAAATGTGGGTGTACTAATGGGTACACCTCTGCCTAACCCTTCGGGGATTACAGGCGTGATGTTATGTTATACCTAATGGCCGGTATACTTGGATGTTTTAGAATATTTTTGTATAGAAAATGCCAGTAAGTACCTGTAATTTTGATAAATGTAGAAAAACGGTGTCACGGTGTACTTCCCCATGAAGTAGTTAAATGATTTCTTGCTGCACTGTGTTTGTAGGGTTTGATTCCAGCATGGAAGAAATATTTGCATGGCCTATAGTAGTGGTTCCCGGATTTATCGTTCGTGTATGTGAATTTATATGCTTGTAATCGCATCCACAATAGAGGAGAATTTCCTAGTGTATTTTTTTTAAGATGGGAAATCGATGGCTTCTTCTGCTTTGGGCAGAGTAGAAGGTAATGTCAGACTCTTTTTGATTAAAACCCATCTGTGTGCCTCCTAATGCCCTTTGCGTTCCAGGGCCGCGGTCTTTCAAACAAAATCAGCAGCCCAGGCAGGCATTGGCCCTCACGAGCCCCGTCTTCTAGAATTTCACGCTTATAACAAAAAAGATAAGCAAAAATGAAAAAAATAGTATTTATTTTATATTTCCAGTTATTTTCGAGGTTAAAGAAGACCAATCCTGATTTCATGAAGAAAGTAGTACCAGTAACTGGTGATTTAAGGTTACCAAACTTGGGACTGAGTCCTAAAGATGAGCAGACTTTGATTGATAAGGTAAAAACATTTCATATTACCATTTAATACGGTTGCATGCGCCCGAAAGTAGTGTTTTGAGTGCGTTACATTGCGCGCAACTTCAAAAAATGATTCTTTACACCCCAAAAAAATACTTAGTTTTCAACCGACTTCCGATCCGACCGATTTGGATGATTCTTTTTTTGTTTGAAAGAGTATAGTTCCGAATAGGTCCCATAGGAATATTGTCATGATCTGATGATGGACTTTGAAGATATGGAACGGAACTCCTTATAAAATCACAGCAGAACCGGCGTAACAAGAAAAATTGCTTTGTTTATACGTGTAGTCGATGACTGACTGAAGGAAGTGGGGAGGGGGTACGTCAACCCCCCTCCTACCACTTTCCAAAATTAAGTATATCGTGTGAGGTATTGTTTGAAAGGGCTTTATGTAAGGATTTCAAACATTAACACACAAGTATTAAAAAGTGAAAAATAAAAAGCTTTTTTTACAAAAAAATATGACCGCCTTCAAAAACTACAACATAAAAAATAACTTTAGCTTGGAAGTCGGTGGCAATACCTACATTACAAGAAACAAAACCAAAGCCGCCGACTTTCAAGCTAAAGTTATTTTTTTATTTTGTAGTTTTTGAAGGCGGTCATATTTTTCTGACAAAAATTTTGCTCAAAGTACCTTACTGCAGTTTTTTCTTCAGGAATTCTCTATAGTAGCCTTGAATATATGCATATGTAAGTACAGTCAGCAACAAAAGTCGATTAACACTTATAATTATTAAATCCTAATTATTAAGTACAATATTAAAAGTAAAACGCATGGAATGTAAAATAAAGATAAAATAAACCCTTAGCTATTGCCTGAAATTCTAAAAGCCAGTACATTATGTGTTTAGTGTCAAATGATATAAAAAAGTAACATTGTTAATCGACTTTTGTTGCTGACTGTACCTGATTGATGGCGATAAGCTCGCCAAATATGGGTACACCTCTGCCTAACCCTTCGGGGATTACGTAATTATACATTATACTTACACCAGGTCATTTAATTCTAGGTGTCGGTAGTATACCACGCAGCGGCTACGGTTAAATTTAACGAACCGTTAAAAGTAGCTATGAACATCAATTTTGAAGGCACGCAGAAGATACTTAAACTCAGTCGACGCATGAAGAATATTGAGGTAAATTTGGTTCTCACATCTGCACATACTCGAAATTGCAATGATTTCATTTAGATGTAGGACGCTAAAAAGTATAAACAAACACTTAGCGCTCTTACGCACTTGGGGGCGACTTACCGCTTATGATTGTACGCAAAAAAACCGCCGAGAAAACAAAAGCTGTTTCATATTACACTGGAAAAGCGGCTAGCCGCGCGGTTAGCCGCCCCAGCAGTTCACCGCTAGTGCGTAAGAGCGCTTACATTCGTCTAAGCGTGTGAGAAGACTACATTAATATGAATTATCAAAGTATTTTTTCGAGCATTTCAACGTAATGTAACATTCTTACAAAACAAACAAAAGTATATAAGCGAAAACTGACTGCCTCGTTGGTCTAGAGTCGTCGCAAGCGCGACTGCTGTGCATGAGGTCTTGGATTCGATTCCCAGGTCGGGCAAAGTGTTATTGGGTTTTTTCATCGGGAATTTCTCAGTAGCAGCCTCGGAGTCTGAATTTGTGCCCGGTTGATGGCAATAGGCTCGCCCCCTATTACATGGGACTTAAAAAACATGACTGGCGAAAGTGGGTGTTCTGGCCACACCTCTGCCTAAACCTTCGGGGATTACAGGCGTGATGTTATGTTATGTTATGTTATAAGCGAAAAGTCACTCACTCACTTGTCACGAAATATCGAAAACCGCTTGACGTATTCAGATGAAATTTAGCAGGGCGGTAGTTTATAGTTAGTAGACGTAAACTTAGAAAGGATTTTCCGAAATTCACCCCTTAAGTGCATGAAACGGGGGTCCAAAGTTTGTATGGAGAAATCAACTTTGACGCGGACGAAGTCGCGGACAGAAGCTAGTATGTAATATAGGCTAGTTGACACCACCAACCAATTGACGTAATTTTTATGACCTGTCAAAACGTTATTCTTCCATAGACAATTAATAGATAATTGTATGGACTTTAAAAGAGACTTTGACCTCTGAGTTTGTTTCGGTGTTTCTTCTCAGAGCAGTCGGCTAGGACACTGGACTCATCTAGTTTAAAATGTGACGTATAAAAGTGTTATTTATAACCAATTTACTGAATAAACATCATTTCATTTCATAGATTTTGTATGGCAACAGCGGCCTGTGACGTCACTTATTTGGCAACTCAATTGTTTAACTATTTATTGATTTTAAAGACACGAAAAATCTTAGTTTACAGTAAATTGAAAATTAATCGGGTTTTCAGGGCTAAAGTAAAGCGTTTTTTCAAAGAAGTTATTTCTTGGAATTATTGGTTAATTGTGTTAACTACCTAATTCATGAAACTTCCTTAATTATAGTGACGAAATCATCACTCTTACGCGCTTTGACTAATTATTGTAATATCATAATTTTCAGGCTTTCCTGTACATGTCTACAGCTTTTACTCACACTCAACATAAAGTACTTCTCGAGACGGTCTACCCACCACCAGCCAAAGCGCGTAAGAGATCCGCGTAAGAGTGATGATTTCGTCACTATAATTAAGGAAGTTTCATGAATTAGGTAGTTAACACAATTAACCAATAATTCCAAGAAATAACTTCTTTGAAAAAACGCTTTACTTTAGCCCTGAAAACCCGATTAATTTTCAATTTACTGTAAACTAAGATTTTTCGTGTCTTTAAAATCAATAAATAGTTAAACAATTGAGTTGCCAAATAAGTGACGTCACAGGCCGCTGTTGCCATACAAAATCTATGAAATGAAATGATGTTTATTCAGTAAATTGGTTATAAATAACACTTTTATACGTCACATTTTAAACTAGATGAGTCCAGTGTCCTAGCCGACTGCTCTGAGAAGAAACACCGAAACAAACTCAGAGGTCAAAGTCTCTTTTAAAGTCCATACAATTATCTATTAATTGTCTATGGAAGAATAACGTTTTGACAGGTCATAAAAATTACGTCAATTGGTTGGTGGTGTCAACTAGCCTATATTACATACTAGCTTCTGTCCGCGACTTCGTCCGCGTCAAAGTTGATTTCTCCATACAAACTTTGGACCCCCGTTTCATGCACTTAAGGGGTGAATTTCGGAAAATCCTTTCTAAGTTTACGTCTACTAACTATAAACTACCGCCCTGCTAAATTTCATCTGAATACGTCAAGCGGTTTTCGATATTTCGTGACAAGTGAGTGAGTGACTTTTCGCTTATAACATAACATAACATAACATCACGCCTGTAATCCCCGAAGGTTTAGGCAGAGGTGTGGCCAGAACACCCACTTTCGCCAGTCATGTTTTTTAAGTCCCATGTAATAGGGGGCGAGCCTATTGCCATCAACCGGGCACAAATTCAGACTCCGAGGCTGCTACTGAGAAATTCCCGATGAAAAAACCCAATAACACTTTGCCCGACCTGGGAATCGAATCCAAGACCTCATGCACAGCAGTCGCGCTTGCGACGACTCTAGACCAACGAGGCAGTCAGTTTTCGCTTATATACTTTTGTTTGTTTTGTAAGAATGTTACATTACGTTGAAATGCTCGAAAAAATACTTTGATAATTCATATTAATGTAGTCTTCTCACACGCTTAGACGAATGTAAGCGCTCTTACGCACTAGCGGTGAACTGCTGGGGCGGCTAACCGCGCGGCTAGCCGCTTTTCCAGTGTAATATGAAACAGCTTTTGTTTTCTCGGCGGTTTTTTTGCGTACAATCATAAGCGGTAAGTCGCCCCCAAGTGCGTAAGAGCGCTAAGTGTTTGTTTATACTTTTTAGCGTCCTACATCTAAATGAAATCATTGCAATTTCGAGTATGTGCAGATGTGAGAACCAAATTTACCTCAATATTCTTCATGCGTCGACTGAGTTTAAGTATCTTCTGCGTGCCTTCAAAATTGATGTTCATAGCTACTTTTAACGGTTCGTTAAATTTAACCGTAGCCGCTGCGTGGTATACTACCGACACCTAGAATTAAATGACCTGGTGTAAGTATAATGTATAATTACGTAATCCCCGAAGGGTTAGGCAGAGGTGTACCCATATTTGGCGAGCTTATCGCCATCAATCAGGTACAGTCAGCAACAAAAGTCGATTAACAATGTTACTTTTTTATATCATTTGACACTAAACACATAATGTACTGGCTTTTAGAATTTCAGGCAATAGCTAAGGGTTTATTTTATCTTTATTTTACATTCCATGCGTTTTACTTTTAATATTGTACTTAATAATTAGGATTTAATAATTATAAGTGTTAATCGACTTTTGTTGCTGACTGTACTTACATATGCATATATTCAAGGCTACTATAGAGAATTCCTGAAGAAAAAACTGCAGTAAGGTACTTTGAGCAAAATTTTTGTCAGAAAAATATGACCGCCTTCAAAAACTACAAAATAAAAAAATAACTTTAGCTTGAAAGTCGGCGGCTTTGGTTTTGTTTCTTGTAATGTAGGTATTGCCACCGACTTCCAAGCTAAAGTTATTTTTTATGTTGTAGTTTTTGAAGGCGGTCATATTTTTTTGTAAAAAAAGCTTTTTATTTTTCACTTTTTAATACTTGTGTGTTAATGTTTGAAATCCTTACATAAAGCCCTTTCAAACAATACCTCACACGATATACTTAATTTTGGAAAGTGGTAGGAGGGGGGTTGACGTACCCCCTCCCCACTTCCTTCAGTCAGTCATCGACTACACGTATAAACAAAGCAATTTTTCTTGTTACGCCGGTTCTGCTGTGATTTTATAAGGAGTTCCGTTCCATATCTTCAAAGTCCATCATCAGATCATGACAATATTCCTATGGGACCTATTCGGAACTATACTCTTTCAAACAAAAAAAGAATCATCCAAATCGGTCGGATCGGAAGTCGGTTGAAAACTAAGTATTTTTTTGGGGTGTAAAGAATCATTTTTTGAAGTTGCGCGCAATGTAACGCACTCAAAACACTACTTTCGGGCGCATGCAACCGTATTAAATGGTAATATGAAATGTTTTTACCTTATCAATCAAAGTCTGCTCATCTTTAGGACTCAGTCCCAAGTTTGGTAACCTTAAATCACCAGTTACTGGTACTACTTTCTTCATGAAATCAGGATTGGTCTTCTTTAACCTCGAAAATAACTGGAAATATAAAATAAATACTATTTTTTTCATTTTTGCTTATCTTTTTTGTTATAAGCGTGAAATTCTAGAAGACGGGGCTCGTGAGGGCCAATGCCTGCCTGGGCTGCTGATTTTGTTTGAAAGACCGCGGCCCTGGAACGCAAAGGGCATTAGGAGGCACACAGATGGGTTTTAATCAAAAAGAGTCTGACATTACCTTCTACTCTGCCCAAAGCAGAAGAAGCCATCGATTTCCCATCTTAAAAAAAATACACTAGGAAATTCTCCTCTATTGTGGATGCGATTACAAGCATATAAATTCACATACACGAACGATAAATCCGGGAACCACTACTATAGGCCATGCAAATATTTCTTCCATGCTGGAATCAAACCCTACAAACACAGTGCAGCAAGAAATCATTTAACTACTTCATGGGGAAGTACACCGTGACACCGTTTTTCTACATTTATCAAAATTACAGGTACTTACTGGCATTTTCTATACAAAAATATTCTAAAACATCCAAGTATACCGGCCATTAGGTATAACATAACATCACGCCTGTAATCCCCGAAGGGTTAGGCAGAGGTGTACCCATTAGTACACCCACATTTCGCCAGTTATGTTTAAGTCCCATGTAATAGGGGCGACCCTATTGCCATCAACCGGGCACAAATCCAGACTTCGAGGCTGCTACTAAGAAATGTTGGAAAAACTCAATAACACTTTGCACAACCTGGGAATCGAACTCAAGTCTTCAGGCTCAGTAGTCCCGACCAACGAGGCAGTAATGACTGCCTCGTGCTTAGGTATAGCTAATGAGTTATAAGTACAAAAGAAATATTTTTCAATTTTGGTCTTACTGTATTATCAAATAAGTTTTCAATTCGCTTGTTGACATCTTCCCCTTTCTTCGCTCGCACGAAGACGTACACTTTGTCCAATTTGTTGCACGAGTAGAGGAGTTTCTCAAGGAATACCTGTAGAAATACAAGTGAACAATAAGTCTATTTTTACGACATTTTGACAATTTGGATGTTAAAGTCAAAGTCAAATTTTGTATGTTTATTACAGTAATGGCTCATTTTTTAATAGTCAGATAACTTTTTCCAAAAAATAAATATGACAGTTTCACATATTTTCTTATTGGCCTAATTGAAATAAATGATTTGACTTTGACTTTGACTTTCTGAACAAAAGCTGTCAAATCGCCATGTTTATGCCACCGTTAAGACTTAACCGACTATTGAAAAATTTGCCCTTACACTATTGAGCAAGTGTGGAGATTAATATTTATGCCTTCTTAATGTGAGAAGAGGCCTTTGTCCATTGGACATTAATAGGCTGGTATTATGATTATTATTACCCACAAGTCCAAAACTTACAACCAAAACTCATCACATATGTATTGAAACAAAAATCAACCACATAGGTAGGTATAGGCGCACAGTCTGTCTGCTCACGTTTTGTGTGTGAGTTCAGCCAATCGTAAAGCGACTGTTACTGCTAGGGCGGGGTTGATTGTCGGTCTTTGTTTAGTAGCTATTTATAATTGGGTAGCTAACACCATTAGCCAATAATATAACCAATGCCAATTAGGTATATGTTTTAAGTCCCATGTAATAGGGGGCGAGCCTATTGCCATCAACCGGACACAAATCCAGACTCCGAGGCTGCTACTGAGAAATTCCTGATGGAAAAACCCAATAACACTTTGCTCGACCTGGAAATCGAACCCAAGACCTCATGCTCAGCAGTCGCGCTTGCGACCACTAGACCATACAGGCAGTAAAAAATAACTTGAAAATATAACTTTTCTAAATCACTTTATTTTAGACACCATTAGCCAATAATTCAAGGTTTTAAAATACGGGTTTGTTACAAAAGTCTTTTGTAACAAACCCGTATTTTAAAACCCGATTATTTTCAACTAACTGTACAATTTGATTTTAAATTGCTTTTAAATTAATTAATAATTTGTCAATTGAGTTGTCACAAAAATGAACTTCGCAGCTGTCTTTTGCCATACAAAATCTATGGTTGAATTGTATTATGAAAGGTCATAAAAAGTACATCAACTGATTGGTGGTGTCATCTAGAATAATAATAATTACAAACCTTTCCCAAGAAACCAGTGCCTCCAGTCATAAACACAGACTTTCCAGAATAAAATTCCGCTATTGGTTGATAAGTTGTATTGCATTTGTTGTCTTTTGAGTTGCCACTGGAAAAAAGAAAAACGTATAGAGACAATGGTGCCGATTCTCTGGGTCACAAACTAAACTAAAATTAGACTATTTCCATCTTTTTCTGTCCAATAAAACAAGAAAGAGACTAATGTAAATAAGTGCTGCCAAATTTAGTCAATCTGACACGTCCATACAATTATAGTTGACATCTTAAAACGTATGGATTAAAAAGACGGAAAAGTTCAAGGTAAAACTAATTTGACATCGCTAACTTAGTTCTTTAATGTCTCGGAATGTCACCGTCCTTTCCTTTCGCTGTATGTTAGTAAGAGATGTCAATTCTCTAGATTTAGTCTAGTTTGTGAACAAGGGAATCGGCACCAATATCACACAGTTTACGATATTTATAAACATGATTGTACTCTTGATAACAAACAACATGCCGAAAAAAAAAATCATAAAATGAATAACAAAAAACGAAAAAAAATGCACAACATAGTTATCCCTTTTTACAAATTAAAGTATTCAACTTTTAACATTCATTTTATACTAATTTTTCTATAGTTCGTAGTTAATAATTATTATATTTACTTGAACAGTGTCAAAAAATAATGTTGTGCCTACCTGTAATTTAAGAGCATACATTAACTGTTGCTTGTTATATTGTTAAGATTGTCTGTATGTGTCTTAGTTGGTAAGCCTTTATAAATAAATAAATAATTACTCTTTTTTCGATCGAATATCAACTGTACTGCAGGCGTGCACAGCTGATTCGAGCGAGGCCGGTCGATGACGCCTCATTATTTTTTCATATTTGGATTCCTTTTTTCGTTAAGTTGTTTGTTAACATGAGTACAGTGTGTAGAAATATCGTACACTAATTACCAGTCATTCTATATACAAAATCTCGACAACAACCGTCGGGCAGTAGCCCACCAGAAAACACCCGTCTGGTCGGACGATTCTTCCTTTTCAACATAGTATGAGAAACTTTAAACTCTGTTTCTCATAAAATAAAGGTATAACTAATCTTTTATTAATTGCACATGTTTCACGCACGGCATGATTTATGATCAGATTTTAATGCTTGTTAAAGGTTGCTAAGGGATAATCTGCCATGACCTTTAGTTGTCAACTGAACATATCCCCATCATTGTACGCTTAGTTCGTACTAATCACTACAAGTTATTTGTTTGCCCGCGACTTTGTCCGGTCTAAGTTGTTTTTTTTTTAGGACAGGCCCGCCACCGCAACTCCTGAAAGCCTGAATCGACAGTAAAGACCGTCAGAAAAGCGCCGAGGCAATGAGGCTAGTCGAGTCCCTGAGAAACGATTTTTACGAAACGAAATTAATCATAAAAGAATAGAATATAACATTCGAGCAGTGTTGCCAGATTGTGTTTTTGCCAGTCGGGATTTTTGAACTTTAGGAGTTAAAATAGCGGGATTCTTTCGTCAAAAGCGGGACACAGTAAAACGGTAAACGTAAATAATCAGATGTTTTTAAAGCCAGCCATAGAAAATGTATTCTAATTAATAAAAATATTATATTTTAAATCAGATTTACTTCTTCTGATAAAAATAAATGGATCCCGCAATGAAATTAATCAGAAAAGAATAGCGGAGGAGTAATCATTTAAAATATTATTTCTGCTTGCCTCCAAACAAGCAGGAGATAGAACAGAACTAGGCCAATAGGCACAAAGGGATGTTTACAACGGGGCGAATTGCCCATATTGCCTAACTATGTAATTATTAAGTTAATAAATTATCCCACATGAACAGTAAATTCCGGGATTATATATGTTATATATGAGTTTATGTACTTGTGTACAATCAAACTTGTTTAGATATTTGTTTTCAATTATTTTAAAATTTCTTATCTGATTATTTCCTCGTGTACAATTTTTTGCACCTGCTTTGTTTTCTCTTCACCACCTTTAGTTGACTGGTAGAGAATGCCTAAGGCATTAAGTCCGCCTTTGTACTTTTTTGTTGCATAAAGTTTAAATAAATAAATAAATAAATAAAAACCTATATGCTCTTCCAGTTTATAATCTGTCTCTGTGCCAAATCTCATCCCGATCCGCTCAGCCGTTCTAGTGTGATTGAGAAACAAACATACATCCAATCTTTCGCATTTATAATAGATAGAAGAAAAGATTAATGAGATAAATATTATTAATCTTTTTTTTTTCGTTTCTATAAATAGCATAAAGCGTCGTATTCATGGTAAACATTTGTTTGGCAACATGGTTGCATAAACATGTTGCCGAGTTGCTGTCAACATAATTGCGGGCAACATTTGTGTTGAGGAATTGATCACGTCATGTTGCAGAGTTGATGCCGGCGAGCGAAAACGTCAGTTTATCAACAAATGTGTGGACAACCAGCTCGTCAGTCCAGTTCGTCAACAACGTTGATTTATTTATTATTTACTTATTTAAACATTATGCAACAAAAAAATACAAAGGCGGACTTAATGCCTCAGGCATTCTCACCTTTGGTTGACTGGTAGTCAACCAAAGGTGGTGAAGAGATAACAAAGCAGGTGCAAAAAATCAACTGACTGTTGACTGTTGATCAACTGTTGCCAAACAAATGTTTACCATGAATACGAGGCTTTACGGTATACAATAAAAATCTAATCGTATCTAATACACAATATCAATATTGGTATTATGTATTTAAAAACATAGTTTTACATTTAATAAAAAATGATAATCTTCTTTGCTACTCAACAAAAGTGCATAAATCAAATTAAACAAACAAAAACAATTTATCATAATATATTATCAGTGAAAATTGAGGAGCTCGTGGCTAAATAATAACAGCCGCACGGGTCGATCCGTCAGGTAAAGCTACGCTTGCCGGGGTTGGTCCGTGGATGGGTGACCATCTTTACATACCGAGACTCCTCCGTGCCTCGGAAAGCACGTTAAGCCGTTGGTCCCGGCTGTCATACGTAGATCTTTGACAGTCGTTACGGGTCGTCAGAAGCCCGAAAGTCTGACAACCAGTCTTACCTAGGGGTATCATATTACCCAGTTACTGGGTTGTGGAGGTCAGATAGGCAGTCGCTCCATGTAAAATACTGGTATTCAGCTGCATCCGGTTAGACTGGAAGCCGACCCCAACATAGTTGGGAAAAGGCTAGGCAGATGATGATTATCAGTGAAAACTGACTGCCCCGTTGTTCTCGTGGCCGTTACACGACTGCTGAGCATCCTGCTTTCGATTCCCAGGTCGGGCAAAAAGTGTTTTTCGGTTTTTCCAGCCCTGAGTTTGAAAGTAAATAGTGTGACACTCCCGTGCCAAGTAAAGCCGTTGGTCCTGCGCCTGATCTCGCCCCGGTTGTGTTGTATTACTGTCCCATCGGACTATGAGAGTGAGGGAATAGGGAATGCACCTGCGTTTGCGCACACACTTGTACACTTATACACACTTATATCTCCTGCGTACTTGGATAGTCCATGACCGAAATATGATTTTTTTTTCGGCGTTATTAGTTACTTATAGTTTAAATTAAAGGATGGGCAAGAAACTCCATACATACTGTTGCAAAATAACTTGTTCATACATTCAATAAATTATACGAATGTGAACACTTGTATGTATCTTTATATGTAAAAGCGAAAGGTCACTCACTCATTGACACATCACAAAATATCGTAAACAGCTTGACGCATAAAGATGAAATTTGGCAGAGTGGTAGATTATAGTTAGTAGACGTCTGTTAAGAACGGATTTTCCAAAATCCCCCCCCCCCTGAGGGGATGAAACGGGGGTCCGACATTTACGCGGATGAAGTCGCGGGCAAAAGCTAGTCTAAAAATAAAGATGGGCTGTTTGTATTCACATTTACACATATCACGCCTGTAATGAAAATCCCATGTAATAGGGGGCGAGCCTATTGCCATCGACCGGGCACAAATCCAGACTCCGAGGCTGCTGCTGAGAAATTCTTAATGAAAAAACCAAATAACACTTTGCCCAACCTGCAAATTGAACCCACGACCTCACGCTCCGCAGTCGCGCTTTGTGACGACTAGACCAACGAGGCAGTATTACTATTACAATTAAAATTACCAGACTTACCAAGACAAACTAGAATATTCTCGAACGTACTTGATTTTCACAGTTTTGTTTAACATCGAACTTGTACTTCTTAGCGAAATCCGAACTCCGAAAATTTTACAATAATTACTCATATTTTTTTGTAGTAAACAAAAAAAAAACAATTTGCGCAAACAAAAATGTCTGTTGTGATAATATTTTTACTAATTACTTTAAAATAATATAGTATTTGTCCTCTGTAGCTTACGCTTGCATTGTGATGAAGTAAATGCTTATATTGCCGTTATTTCATACGTTTATGTACTTACAATCATGTAGTAGGTGAGGTACGCTCGAACAAATTATTTGGTTTACAGATTACAATAATTATCTTTCTGATACACTGCATATGTCTTGGGCTCGATTTCCAGGTAGGGCAGTGTCGTTGAGCTTTTACATAAGGGGCCTACCTTCATCTCTTAAAAAAATATTATTATAATATTATTTTGCCTTCCCTACTTCCTGTTGAATTTTCAACGTTCGACTCAGCGCCGAGAGTTCAAAATCCAACAACAGAAATTACAAAGTAATATTAAAATACCATTGTTTTAAGAGATGGCCGTAGGCCTCCAGGCAGTTCTCAGTAGCAGTCTCGGAGTCTAGAATTGTGCCCAGTCGGTTGCAATAGGCTCACCTCTTGTTGCATGGGACTTAAACATTACTGGCAAAATGTGGGTGTTCTGATAGGTACACGTCTGCCTAACCCTTGAGGGATTACAGGCGTGATTTTATATTGTTATATTATGTGTGCATGTGTGTGTATGTGTGTTCATTGTTTTTTTTGTATTTTGTGTTCACTTTTTAAGCTTGTGGTGTCTAATATTTCGAAACGTCAGTAATAAAATTGATTTAAAAGAATTAACAGACTTGAAATATTTGAAAGTAGGTAGTTGCCTGTATACCAATTGGCTTGTTTGACAGTACACGTCCACATTAAAGTTAATATATTATCCCAAGGCAACCGTTTTATTCGGGATAAAAAGTTGCCGATATGCTACTCCGGTCTTTATGCCTAATTTCATCAAGATTCATGTAGCTGATCTGGCGTGATTGAGTAACAAACATCCATCCATACAAACGTTCGCATTTATATTATTGTAGTAAGAATTGGCTTCGTATACACTGGGACTCAAAATTGTTCAACATTGTCTCAGCAACATGTTTTTCAACAATGTTGCAGTTGCTGGTAACATGTTAGTATTCCGTATTCATGATAAACAAATAAACAACTTGCAACATTCAATGCAGCAGGAAACAATGTTGCTTAACTTTTGCAAAATATTAATTTCTTTATAAACAGGCGAAACAATTACACCCACATTTCGCCAGTTATTTTAAAGTCCCATGTAATAGGCATGGGTTAGGCAGACGTGTACCCATCAGAACACCCACATTTCGCCACTAATGTTTAAGTCTTATGCAATAGGGGGCGAGCCTATTGCCATCAACCGGGCGCAAATCCAGACTCCAAGGCTACTACCTACTGAGAAATTCCTGATGGAAAAACCCAATAACACTTTGCTCAACTTGGGAATCGAAACCAAGCCCTTACGCTCAGCAGGCGCGCTGTGTGTGTTTGTCCGTATTTAAACCTGTATAAGAGGCCAACCGTATAGGACAATGACGACATTAATTTTCAATAATTCGAAAACATAATTATCTGTGGCTAATTATTGTTACAATAACTCCAATATAACACGATCAGCAAACAAATTAATGGCTCACCCAATTTTCCAATAAATAATTAATTAATTTAACAAAAATGAAAACGTTTTTCCCGTAAAACCTCATTAACAATCTGAATGTTAATTAAGTTCCTGTTAATTTTTAAATCTTTTATAAATGAAAACTGGTTTTTTATAAAAATAGAATCGGCCTTATTTGCGTCACGTTTTTTTTTTATGACGGAAAATTAAGCGCCAATGACGTTAATGAGGTAGGTAGGTACAGGCTGTTTTTTTTTTCACTGATTTTGGTGACTTATAAGGTGTACTTTTTTATCCTATACATATAAAATGCTTTTTCCTGACTAACTGACTGAAGGACTGATCAACGCACAGCCTAAACCGCTGATCGTAGAGACCTGAAACTTGGAGAGCGTGTTCTTTGTATGACGTAGGCATCCGATAAGAAAGGGTTTTCCAAAATTCACTCCCTAGGAGATTAAACAGTGGTCCAAAGTTTGTATGGAGAAACCAAATTTGACGCCAAGTCGCGGGCAAAAGCTAGGCAATATTAAAATATGTAGGTATTTTTTGCCTTTGACTTTGTGTTATTTCAAACAATAATATATCGCTGTCCTCTGAGAATAAAATTATAACAGCTATTATCTTAATGTAAGGGCCGAGTCACACCGGAATGTAAGCAGCCGGCAGCGACGCGGCGAGCACTTTTAGTGTGAAAAAATATTAAACTTTATCTACATACTATCGTGTGAAACGGTCGCGAGGCCACCCGCAAAGACGCAAGCAGCCTCGCGTCGCCGCTGACAGAACCCCCGACAAGACACGCGTGGCGCGCACTTCTTTTTCTGCAATAAGTGCTATAATAACCCATTCCATTATGTTCACTCCAAACACCATTTTTTGATTATGTACGATTTTAATTTAATTTAATTCTGGGTCGAAAACATTCTGTTTGGTAAGTATAAGAACTCATCTAATTTTAAGTAGGCGCCCATACCATTCTATATAATATAAGTAATATTTCATGTGCTTACCTGTAAGAAAATGGTACTCTACGTATATTGAATGTATATTTCATATCTTTGTATTAGTGTATTCAGTTGTTGGTGAGCCAAATAAATAAAATAAACACACGAGTTTCCTTGCTAAATGAAGAAACTAAACTCAACAAAAGGTACCTAGGCGCGTCGAGTCTGAGGCCGCCAGCGCCCGCTACTGTTTCAGTGTGTCTCGTCCTTTAGTATTATGTCATTTTTTTAGATCTATGAGTGATAATACATTATTTTGCTCAATTTTTATTTTGTAATTTTTATACAGTTGTCTGTTTTTTCGAAGTTACAAAATTTTGTAATAGTAGGTACCTATTCAAAAATTTAACACATACTTTAAATTACGAGAATAAAGTGTTAACATAATATTTATCGAAATATATTCCTTCTTGTTATTATGACAAATAGTCGTAGAATTATGTTCCCGTGAAAAATATTCGACTAGACAATGATAAGTAGAGTTATAATTTTATTCTCAGCATAATAAAATAATGTGGGTTGCCATATTTATCATAGTTTTATTAGGAAACCATCGGCGTAGCTAAGTTTTGATTTTGGGTGGGGCAATACTGATAAATACATATAAAGTTTAACATAATTATTATTTCAAATGTACAAAACTATGGTATAATTTCTGGATTGAAAAACATTTTTTAAAAGTGTTATTATACGTTTCTATCCTGTCTTTCTACATGCAACTACCTTTTGAAAGCAGCTTCTAATCATAGATGAGACAGTCAGGGCGGGGCAAGCGCCCCACTCTGCCTTACCGTGGCTACGACCCGGCCCATGAAGAAACCAAATTCATAGTCCTTAAAAAAAAAATGTTGCAATATTTACAAGAATATGACTGTAAAGTGTTATCATCATCACTTGCATCTTAAAAAAAAAAAAAAAACATACGCGTCGAATTGAGAACCTCCTCCTTTTTAAAGTCGGTTGAAAACCCGTAGAATAAAATGATAAGTAAAATGGTTATCGACATTTTAGAACTTAGACGATAATAAAAGATTTTGATTTGATTTGATCTTTTAAATAATATCCCTATTTTTGCATGTTTCAGAATCAGAATCATTTAATGACCCACATTATACAAATTAAAGATTTTAGGGCTAATTTTTCAATCGTCAGATGACTCTCTATCTATCTCAAGTATCGCATATATATTATGTATTAAATTTATTTATTTAAACTTTATGCAACAAAAGTTCAAAGTACTCGTTGGTCTAGTGGTCGCATGTGCGACTGCTGTGCATGAGGTCTTGGGTTCGATTCCCAGGTCGGGCAATGTGTTATTGGGTTTTTCCATCAGGAAATTTCTCAGTAGCAGCCTCGGAGTCTGGATTTGTGCCCGGTTGACGGCAATAGGCTCGCCCCCTATTACATGAGACTACAAAAAAAAACATAACTGGCGAAATGTGGGTGTACTAATGGGTGCACCTCTGCCTAACCCTTCGGGGATTTCAGGCGTGATATTATGTGATGTTATGTTAAGTACAAAGGCGGACTTAATGCCTTAGGCATTCTCTAACAGTCAACCAAAGGTGTATTGATGTTTATTGCTCAATCACACCAGACCAGCTGAACAGATCTGGATGAAATTTGGCACAGTTATAGATTAAATTCTGGAATAGCAAATAGGCTATTTATCCCGGAAAAATGTACGATCCCTGTGGGATTATGTAAGTACCTATTAAAGATGCGAACGTAGTCGCGGGCATTAGTTAGTCTCTCATAAACGTGTCTAAGTTATCACGCTACCGTCTCCTAGGCCTAGGAAATTGTAAGAATATCGTGTGTAAAGAGACGTACATGCACTTAGCGCATTGTCTATGGTCAACTTTGATTATGCAGGGTTTGTCGAAAAAGGAATAAAAAAAAAATGTAAAAAATAAATTTTTATTTAACTAAAAAATATTTATGTCCTACCATTTAAATTACAGTAATTTAAAAATATTTGTTACAAAATTTTAATAAATAGGAAAGAAAAATTGAAAAAACATTTATGGCTTACCCTATGATGTAGTAATTGAAAAAAATTTTTTTTTTAAATAAATTAGTTAACAGCGTTATTAACATATTTGAATTTTCTCACTGAAATTCTAAAGGTGAGTATACACTCGAGCATTTATTTGTAACAAAACATCGAGGCGCTCTAATGTTCTTGATAGGTCGGGCCGGTAGCTTATAACATGGAAAGCCAGGCATCAATCCCATCATCAATGGCATGAAATGAAACTGTGGGTGTACTAATGGGTACACCTTTTCCGAACCCTTCAGGGATTACAGGCATGATGTTATGTTATGTAAAACAAAAAATACGTAAAAAACATGTCAAAATTGAAGCGGTCTTTTGGGTTAATCCCATCATCAATGGCATGAAATGAAACTGTGGGTGTACTAATGGGTACACCTTTTCCGAACCCTTCAGGGATTACAGGCATGATGTTATGTTATGTAAAAAAAAAATACGTAAAAAAAACATGTCAACATTGAAGCGGTCTTTTGAATATCCATTTTCTAAGCTTTAAATTATTTTCTCTTCTCCAGGAAGTGCCGGACGCCCCAACAATATTCTCTAATGTAATCTGTCCAATCTATCATCGTGGGATCACACGGGAAGTTGCGTTGGTCAGCGGGTGAAAGAGAGGCATATAGCTCTCTTACTTTGTCTGCCTTTATCATCCAGTCTCGAGACGTGAAGAAATCGACTGATAGCCGCGTTTGGATTATCAGCGATTGAAGTTTGATGTACCTGTTGAGGCAATTATTATCATTAATTTAACATTCATAACATCACGCTTGTAATCTCTGAAGGGTTATGCAGAGGTTTACCTAGTACTAGTTTTTTGTAGGCAAAAGGAGGCGAGCCAATTCCTCAATTTCATTGATTTAATCAAATTATGATTTATAAGCAGTCTATTACATTTAGCTTTTAATCTTGACTTCGTCCGCGTGAATGACAGTTAACTCACCGCAGACGTCACGGAATAAAAAATAGCCTATGTCTATTCTTAGCGTTTAACAAATAAATAAAAATCCATACTATCCATACTAATATTAAAAATGTGAAAGTAGCTCTGTCTGTCTGTTTACTTTTTCGCGACTAAACCACTGAACTGATTTTGATGAAATTTGGTATAGGATAAGTTTGTACCCCAACAAAGAACATAGGCTAGCTATTTATTCCGAGACTCCGTCTGCGTCCGCGATAACCGAAGACGCGGGAAAAAGTAAGAAATAACAATTTAGCCGAAGTATATTCTTACCTAGGGTTCTTCCCGATCAGCAAGCGATAGAAATCTGCTAGATACGCTGGTATGATTTGAAAGAGTATCGTCAGTAGTGAAACCAACCATTTCTTTGTGGTGAACGTGTACCAATGGGGCAGAGGCATTGCATCTGTAAAAAAAACAGCGCGTTTCATACAAAAGTATTCTAGTATTTTTTTAAATATCCTAACTAATATTATAAATGCGAAAGTAAGTTTGTTTGATTGTTACCATTTTACGCCTAAGCCACAGTGGCTTAGGCGTAAAATTATAATATTTAACCGATCATTCTGAAATATTGCATATACATTGCCAGGTGTACAGTAACGAACATAGGGTACCTTTAATCCCGAAAAAAATTACTGTTTCCGAGGGAAATCACAATAACGTTCTTATAATCATAGATGGCGCTACATGTCGTTTCGAGTCATGATTTTAACTAAATAATTGATTAATGACAGGACACGGGTAATTTAATCCGCGACTTCGTCTGTGTCCGCGATAACCGAAATTTACGCGGACGAAGTCGCGGGCAAAAGCTAGTATTATTATAAAGCTGTAGAGCTTTTTGCTTGTTTCTTTGTGTTTGTTTACCCTGGCCCCTTTTATAGATATAGCTGCAATTAGTGGCGTTGTTAAAACATTGCTTGTATTATTGTGACAGGCGCTACATTACTTTACACGTATTTATTTATAAAGCGATACATCATTTAAACCTCAAAGCAAAAGAGTTTTTTTCCAGAGAAAACTTGTAACTGGCCTTATTAATGATATTTACAACAGAACTATTGTAATTATTATGTATATAGGTAGGTATAGATAATTTTAATTATTTGGGACTTGTGTACATTTTGTTAAGGTAATTGTTTTGAATTTTTTTTTTTAATCTTTTATTTGGTTTCTTTACTCTAGTAGGTACAATATTTTGCATCTGCTAAGATACCTCTTCACCACCTTTGGGTGAATGGTAGAGAATGCCTAAGGTATTAAGTCCACCTTTGTACTTTTGTTGCATAAAGTTTAAATAAATAAATAAATTTTATGTAAACTGTTGGCGTATTTAGGTACCTATCTATCTAAAATTCTGAATAAATAAATTAATAAAAAAAAATGTCGGTCTATCATAATTCTCTGACAATTATACTTAGATGATAAAATGATTTTCTAATCTTTCATTTGATTATTTACTCATGTACAATTTTTTGCACCTGCTTTGTTATCTCTTCACCACCTTTGGTTGACTGGTAGGGAATGCCTAAGGCATTAATTCCGTCGTTGTACTTTTTGTTGCATAAAGTAAAATAAATCGATCAGCATAAATAATTTTATTCACACATACATACATACATAAACTCACGCCTTTTTCCCATGGGGGTAGGCAGACACTACAGAACGCCACCTGCTACGATCCTTACATACTCCTTTCGCCTCATCTACGTATCATCTCATATAAATAAAATAAATCAATCAGTATAAATAAATCATTGTAAATTTTTAAATTACTATAATAAATAAACTCACAAGTCTTGTGCTTCACAGCGTCATCAGCGAACATCCCTATAAACTTCCCAACTAAGATGGGGTTACAGGCACTACTGCAGCAATTGTAGACTTCCAGCTCACTCGATCTGAAATATTTGTAAGAAGGTAACTATTGATGGTAACTATGACTGCCTCGTTGGTCTAGTGCTCGTAAGCGAGGCTGCTGTGCATTAGGTCTTGGGTTCGATTCCCAGGTCGGGCAAAGTGTTATTGGGTTTTTCCATCAGGAATTTCTCAGTAGCAGCCTCGGAGTCTGGATTTGTGCCCGGTTGATGGCAATAGGCTCGCCTCCTATTACATGAGACTTAAAACATAACTGGCGAAATGTAGGTGTACTAATGGGTGCACCTCTGCCTAACCCTTCGGGGATTACGTGATGTTATGTATGTTATGTTTATGTAACTATTGATGGATGTAAAAAAAATAGTTTATAAATGCCCGGGGACTTCCGCTCTGTGGAATACTATCTTATCTAAGAAAAGACAAGCCTGCCACATTATTCCCATCTACTGCAACTCGTGAAAGCCAGAATCAGCAATAAAGACCGCCAGGAAAGCGCCGAGGCAATGAAACTCGACGAGTCCCGGAGACCCGATTCCACTGTCTTGAATCATCATCTGCCTAGCTTTTTTCCAAATATGTTGGGGTCGGCTTCCAGTCTAACCGGATGCAGCTGAATACCAGTATTTTACATGGAGCGACTGCCTATCTGACCTTAACAACTCAGTAACTGGGTAATACGATACCCTTAGGTAAAACTGGATGTCAGACTTTCAAGCTTCTGACGACACGTAACGACTGTCAAAGATCCACGTATGACAGCCGGGACCAACAGCTTTACGTGCTTTCCGAGGCACGGAATTATGTCAGTAATGTCTAAGATAAACTTTAGAAAGTACATATGAATTGAAAAAGTCACATTGGTACTTGCCCGGATTCGAACCCACAACCTCATGCATGAGAGGCGGGCGCTTCAACTGTCTTGAATCCCACAACGAAATTATTCAGAAAAGGAGGATTAAAAAACCCCTTTTGTCATGTGAAGGACTAGTCGCTTGGCGATGTCAATGTCATTATTATTAAGTTAAAACGTACTTGCTACTCTTAGCACCAGCGACAATGACGAAGTTTGCGACGTAATCCGCGGGGATGAGGTCAACGGCATTGGTGGCACTGCCATACACGACCCGGTTCAGCCCCTTAGCAATGAACACTGTTAGGCCGGTGGCACCGAACCAGTTGCACAGCCATCCTCTTACTGGCTCGTCTTTTATTGGTGACACTGGAAACAAATTAAAACTAAAAATGTTTTTTTTCTAAAACAAGATTTTTTATTGCATTGTCATGCAATTCTAGAAGAATAGCACCAGGAACTGGATCGAATTAAAATAATAATAGCCTATTACAGTCCCACTGCAGGACAAAGGCCTCTTCTGGAACGCAAAGGGCACTAGAAGGAACACGGATGGGTTTTAGTCAGAGAAAGTCTGACACTCCGTTCCGCTCTGCCCAGAGTGGAAAGGGTCATTGATTTGCCATGCATAAAAAATATTTACAAAAATAAAATATTGATAGATTCTTGAGCAATAAATTATTTGTTATCACGAGACACGTCAAACGATCACCATAAATCTTTTTTACATTTTACGAGACAATAAACTGCGAAGAGTATACAAAAAATTATAATTTTCCATCTAAACCATAAAAATGTTTATGTTAGATGTAAATAAAGAAAGCTGTGATATATTGTTTACATGTTTTATATAATATTTACCCTCACATACCTAGATTGTGTGGAAAAAGTAGTCAGGTTTGGGAATGCCGTATAGGACTTAAAAACAAAAATGTAACACGGCTTTAAAACAACCGTTGTGCAAACGTCTTTTAAGGGACGTTCGAGAACATTTCCTCGCACTGTCAAAAAATCTGTCACACTGTCGCCGGCTCGCACACAGATTTTATATCGTTTGAATATTATGTTTAATTTATTATTTTTCTGCATGATAGAAAGATTTTATGTTTTCAATTATAATCGTGCTACGAATCTTATGAAGAGTTTTCCCAAAAACCTCCCTGAAGAACAATATTCTTCACAAAAATAATTTATAACTTATCCATCCCTCAAAAAACATAAAACCACAGCCCGTTATGGTCACAGTACACTTACTTTGATAACATGCCTCGTATGATATTTTTTATGAAAAAAAAATGCGTGCTTGTATGACGAGATGTATGAACGTAGATGAGGCGAAAGGAGTATGTAAGGATCGTAGCAGGTGGTGTTCTGTGGTTTCTGCTTACTTGCTTTTTTTCGAAATTAATGAACCGATTTTAATGAAACATTCTACACATAAGCAAGATACATGTGTCTTAAAAAGTTAGTTAAGAAAAGTTTTCTATTATATAGGTATCTTTACCCCCATTATTTTTGAGCTGTGACTTTATACCGATATTTTCCTTTATTTTATCCCACTATAGGTACTTATATCCTTTCCAGAAGATGAAGAAGGAAGAAGGGCATACAAAATTCTGCCTTAAAGTGAAGTAAACAGAGTACACTTACCAACTGAGGGTCTGACGATGATTGTGGACATGTATGCCTGGTTTTCAGCCACCAGATGCTCGGTCAACGATTTTGTGAATGTGTATGTATTTGGTCGTCCATCTGTAAGCATTGAATAAACAGACTTTTTTTTTAATCCTGGCTTAGGTATCAAACTGAAATGTAAATTATATGGAACTAGCAATCTCCCAGCGACTTCGATCACTTGATTTTTCTCTAACTGTTTGATGATAAAATAAAGCTTAGCACTCAATAACGTAGCTGCCTATAAAGAATTTTCAAAATCAGTACGGTAGGTCCAGAGTTTACCTCCTACAACCTCACAAACTCAAAAACTTTACTTTTTTATAATTAATACTTAGATATAAAGATTATAATGCAAAATATAAATGTATAAAGTAAAATAGATAAAAAAAAAATAGAATTCATTTTGTGGACCTAAAAATGTCACATTTGAATTTGAATCTTATTTTTGATAGTATTCATCATACTAATATTATAAATACGAAAGTTTGGATGATTTAATGTTTGTTATACAATCACGCCTGAACGGCTGAACAGTCTGTATATAGTCTGAAATAACACAGCTGCTTTTTAATATTTACGATATTAAAAAATCAGGTGTAGGTACGGTTGGTCCTATAGTAAAAGTTGATCGTATCGCAGTGAAAATCTTACAAACATCACGCCTGTAATCCCCATAGGGTTAGACAGAGGTATACCCATTAGCACACCCACATTTCGCCAGTTATGTATAAGTCGCATGTACCTAATAGGGGGCCAGTCTTTTGCTATCAATCGGGCACGAATCCCGACTCTTAGGCTACAAACATAACGTCACACCTGTTATCCCCGCAGGTTTAGGCAGAGGTGTACCCATTAAGTAGTACACCCACATTTCGCCAGTTATGTTTTACTCTTAGGCTAAAATCTATAAAAGTAAAAAATATTTATTTACTCAGTAATTTTTTAGTTTCTTCCTCAGTGACGCCATCTTTGATGCGCTGTTCCACCTCACTGATGTCTGCTGGTGGAGGGTACAAGACCTCTTCCACCACTTCTCTGTCCGTGTTGGTGTATGCCGTGGATATGTGAATGAAGACCTGGAAAATTTTAATCGTAACGATTTACGTCATAAATGATATCCTGATGAAATATGACAAGTATGAATAATCGCACCTTTTTATACGATTTTAAAAAAGGAGATTCTCAATTTGGTCGTATGTTTAATTTTTGTCTGTGCGTTTGACTGAACCGATTTTGATGCGGTTTTCAGAAAAGTATTTGTAGGAGAAGGTTTTGATATTTCAACCGACTTAAAAAAAAAGAGGTTCTCAGTATGACCCGTATGTATGTATGTTTGTCTGCTATTATTTCACGTTTGGCTGAACGAATTTTTTGTATATTATAACGACAATAAATAAATTGCACAAAAAATTGAAAATTAAACACTTTTACATCCAAAAAACCACCAAACCTTCAAAAAAAAAAGTTTGGAACTCGGTACAAGTATAAAACAAGTAACAAAACCAAAGCCGCCGACTTTCAAAACTAAAGTTTGTTGTTTCTAATATTAGGTATACCTCAATTCGTTTCATCCTCCGACTCAAAGCCAGCATCATTCGTGTACCTTCGACGTTGATCTTCCACGCGACAGGGAGAGGCTCGTGGAACCTCACCGTGGCAGCCGAGTGTATGACCACTGATACCTTGAACATTAATGAACAATCAGAGAACTTGTAATTCGGTCTATTAAGACATCCAAATGATACCTTAAACATTAATGAACAATCAGAGAACTTGTGACCCAGTCAATTTAGACATCCGACGGAACAATCATTCACACCGAGTTGACAGTCCTAATAAAAAAAGAGGCCTACCCTCTTCTCTTAAAACAATATTATTATAATATAACTTTGCCTTCTTTACTGTTGCATTTTCAATGTTCGGCTCAGCGCCGAGAGTTCAAAATCCAACAAGAGAAATTACAAAGTGTTATTAAAATACCATTGTTTTAAGATGGTGGTAGACCCCAGGAGTCGGAACGTGTGTGTGTTTTTGTGTATTTTTTTGTGTGTTGTCTACCAACTTTCAGCTGGGTGCGAATTATTGTACCTTCATCCCTATTTTTTGGTCTAATTTAACTGTACTATTGGTTGCTAAAACCATTCTGTCTAGCCTTTCGCAACTATGTTAGGATCGGTCTCCAGTCTAACCGTATGTAGATGAATACCAGTATTTTACATGGAGCGACTGCCTATCTGACCTCCACAACCCACTGACTAGGTAATACGATACCCTTTGGTAAGACTTGTTGACAGACTTTTGGACTTCTGATGAAGATCCACGTATGACAGCCTGGACCAACGGCTTAACGTGCTTTCCGAGGCATGAACGAGTCTCGGTGTGTAAAAATGGTGACCCATTCACGGATCAATCCCGGCAAGCGTAGTTTAACCTGATGGATCGATCCGTGCAGCTTTTATTATAGTTTAAAACAATAGATCAATTTGCCAAGTTAAGGCCCGGTCATACTGCCCGGGGTGGCGGGATGTCCGGGGTTTAGGGACGTCTTAACCGGGGTTGCAGGTCGTCTTAACAGGATACCGTGGCCCCGGAACGTAAAGGGCAACAGAAGGAACAGGGTGGATTTTTAGTCAGTAAAAGTCTGACAGTCCCTTCCGCCCCATGCAGGGCGGAAGGAGTGATTTGATGATTTTTACCACCTAAAAAAAAAAACCTGGTCATACCGGAGTATTCAACAACACTTGTAGCTTGTAGCTACGGGCAAAAAACTACTACAGTCTGTAGTATTTTGCCTATGTCAAAGTCAGTCAAAATATTTATTTCAATTAGACCATTTATAGGCACTTTTGATTTTAGATGAGTCTGTTAGACCTAGAAGTTTCGGTAAATATTTTCTGACAGGATGGTGCCAGCTTTGGTTGTCTGTTAAAGAAGCCTTTTTTTACGATGGGAAATCATAAAATGACTTCTTTTGCTCCGGGTGGAGTGTTAAGGAGTGTCAAACTCTTATTGACAAAAGCCCATCCGTGTTCTTCCTAATGACTTATGCGTTCTAGGGAAGCGGTAACTATTTTTTAATCCGAAGTCCTGGCAGCGCCCGCGACCTTGACGTTATTTATTTTTCTTTCAGTGAAAATACTCGTAAATTAATAGGTGCCATTATAAAATTTTAAAAAAGACAACGTTATTAATCTTTTCTTTATTCAAATCTAACTTAAACAAGCATAGGTAAATATCAGTATTCATTGTAGAAACACGGTTTTCATTTTATAATCAACGAAGTTACTTGAATAAATAAATATTATGTTTATAATATAATTTTTTTTTTAGCTGAAAGTCTTCCATAGTGTAATAAATAAATAAATAAATAATAAAATAACATAAAGCCAAAGGTTCATCATATTCTATAATATTAGCTATCTAATATCTAAATCTGAATATAAAAAAGCGAAAAGTCCCTCATCACAAAATATCGAAAATCGCTAGACGTATAAAGATTAAATTTGGCAGGGAGGTAGTTTATAGTTAGTAGACGTTTGCTAAGAAAGGATTTTTCAAAATTCACCCTTATAGGGATCAAACGTAGGTCCATAGTTTGTATAGAGAAATCCTAAATTTGAGGAAATCAATGACTTCGGTGAAGGAAAACCTCGTAATGAAACCTGACTTATTTCTACATACGAGTAGTATAAAACAAAGTCGCTTACCGCTGTCTGTATGCTTAAATCTTATCATAATCGTAAAGTGCGCAACGGATTTTAATGCGATTTTCATCAACAGACAGAGTAAGTAATTCAAGAGGAAGGTTTATGTATCTACATTGCACCCGTGCGAAGCCGGGGCGGGTCGCTATAGTAATGAAATATGTCTGAAATTGACAATCCGCTACGAGCAAGCGTTGTGATCAATGCCCGTGCCTTCTCTTCAAGAGAAGAGACCTTTGCTGTGCAGTCGGTAAAAATACATACATAACATCACGCCTGTAATCCCCGAAGGATTAGGCAGAGGTGTGCCCATTAGTACACCCACATTTCGCCGGTTATGTTTTTAGTCCCATGTAATAGGGGGCGAGCCTATTCCATCAACCGGGCACAAAAACAAAAATAAACAAGTATTTTTACATGACTGCCCCAAAAAAAGGAGTGTTATGGGTTCACAGTTAATGTATGTATGTGAGTTTCTTTATTCCACCATAACTTTTAAACGCTTGAACCGATTTAGATGTATGGGGTATCTTTACAATCCTTGCATCGTTCCGAGTAACATAGGCTAGTAAAAAATTATATCAGGATAAAAAGCGTAGGAGTTCAATCCAAAAAACCCATTGAATTTCGAACTAATTTATTTTTTTGTTATTCTGACATCATTGTTTTTAAAAGTCATTATGTTGTCTCCATGACAACAGAACTATTACATTGAGATAAGATTGTGGACGTCAACACCTGCGAAAGTGACGTACGTCGTTAGACACGAATGCTCCAAAAAAAGGAGTGTTATGTGTTTAGAGTTAATGTAAATAAAAAAGGACGTAAAAAAATAACTGATGAGTAAACGAAGTACAATTGTGCAATTTTAGCAGTCGTGTTTTTTTTTAAATTTTTAATTATAGTAGCTTGTTATTGTTATTTAAATTTACGTTCTGTCAAGTTTAATCGACGTCAATTCATTGTACGAAATCCTAACTAATATCCTAACTAATATTATAAATGCGAAAGTAAGTTTTTTTTGTTTGTTTGTTACCATTTTACGCCTAAGCCACTGAACCGATCATCCTGAAATTTTGCATATAATTTGCAGGTGTACAGGAACTAACATAGGGTACCTTTAATCACGCAAAAAAGTACAGTTTCCGAGGGAAATTACAATACCGTTCTTAATATGATCATAGATGGCGCCACGTGTCGCTTCGAATCATGATTTTAACTAAATCATTGAAATGAAAGGACATGGGTAATTTTTTCCGCGACTTCGTCTGTGTCTGCGATAACCGAAATTTACGCGGACGAAGTCGCGGGCAAAAGCTAGTATTCAAATAAGTTAACTTTGATGTTATCATTTTGATTTATAGTTGTGAAGGTCAGCGACTGGAAAGGTCTTTAGAAAAAAGAAAAAGAAAATAATTATAATGTATGCCTCATTTTTCGGGCTACGGGCTAATCTCTAAAATTGACAGTCGGATTGAAAAAATAATTTTGTATAATTATGATAGCCAGATTCTTGAGGAATGGTATCGGTTATATATAACATCACGCTGCGACCCACAGGAGCGAAGTTGTATACAAAGACGTCAAATATGGCGAGTCAAAAAAAAAGCGTGGTGAATGCAGCTGAATACTAGTATTTTACATGGAGCGACTGCCTATCTGACCTCTACAAATACAGAAACTGGGTAATACGATACCCTTTGGTAAGACTGATTATCAGACTTTCGGGCTTCTGAAAACCCGTAACGACTGTCAAAGTATCCACGTATGACAGCCGGGACCAACGGCTTAACGTGTTTTCCGAGGCGCGGAGGAGTCTCGGTGTGTAAAGATGGTCACCCATCCACGGACCAACCTTGGCAAGCGCAACTTAACCTGATGGATCGACCCGTGCGGCTGTTATTACTTACGACTTTAATGTGTTATTTTTTATACTATTTAAGACTTTATGACCGCTAATAAATTATTATCATAAAAAGTGTGAATGCTACAAAGTACCTAAATTCAATTTGTTAAACATTGTATTACAGCTGAATCGCTTAATTGAGTCCTCGGCAGCGTGGCTTGGTCACCGTTAACCACGGTGACGATATCTTAAGAACTGTCCAGTGCACATTTTCGCCTCTTGTGTATCACGCTACGAGCACTCGTTGTCCGTGAACAAAGTAAATGTCAAAAAAAAATTAGACCATTTACAGGCACTTTTAAATTGTCAAGGAGTCGGTCAGTTGGAAAGTTGAATCTAGTTGCTCGTTACAAAACGGAGGTAGGCCTCTATGGAGAAGAACGAGCAAAAACCGGACACTCTTTCCGATTAGGAACTTCACGCTCGTAATGCTCAAAAGGTTAGGCAGAGGTGTACATTAGTACATCCACATTTCGCCAGTTATGTTTAAGTCCCATGTAATAGGGGGCGAGCCTATTGCCATCAAACCGGACACAAATCTATACTCTGAGGCTGCATCTGAGAAATTCCTGATGGAAAAACCCAATAATACTTTGCCCGACCTGGGAGTCGAACCCAAGACCTCATGCACAGGAGTCGCGCTTGTCGCGCAACTGAAGAACAATGTTAAAACTTTTATCAAAGGCTATCATTTTCTGAATCAATAATGTTTCACTTACGGGCCTGTTGGTCTAGTGGTTAGCGGCCCTGACTGCTAAACCGGAGGTCGTGGGTTCGATTCCCACCCAGAACAAACTTTGTGTGATGAGCATGATTGTTAATTCTGTGTCTGGGTGTGATTTATCTATAATATGTATGTATTTATAAATTATATAAGTATGTATATCAGTTGTCTGGTTACCATAACACAAGCTCTGCTTAGCTTGGAATCAGATAGCCGTGTGTGAGTTGTCCCAAGATATTTATTTATTTATTTAACTTACCTTGTCCAAAAGTATATTTTCGTTTTCTTTAGAAATACCCAAATCAGGAACAGTAATATCACCAGGTATTAAGACTATCTTCTCTAAATCAGCCGGTCTTTTGTCTTTGAGTCTGTCGAAGAGCTACAAAAAAGAAATCTTCAAAAAATCTTACTATCATTTTATATGAGAAGGTTGGGGTGGATGGATGTTTGTTACTCAATCACGCCAGAACGGCTGAACGGATCTAGATGAAATTTGGAACACTAATAGATTATAGACTGGAATAGTACGTAAGCAAAATAAACGGTTCCCGTGGGATAATTATATCAACTTTGACGTATAAGACGTCGGAAAAAGAAGCTTCTTCTTTAAAAAAAAGGATTTCAAAAAGGAATCTCGACCCAAGAGACGATGACGGTGGAGCGCACCACGAGGGCTAACTTTATTAATTAATAGATAATAAACTAGAACACAATATGAATAGAGTAGAAAATTGCGTGCAAGAAAACGTTATATTTTCTTTAATATAACTGTTTACTTGGGTAGTCTCTTTTGGGATTGGGCGCTCGAGACCAAAATCTGGACCGGGAATGTTTTTAATTTTATTGCGGAATATATAATTAAATTTAATGGTACACTTGACTGGTACGTGGACGAAGTCGTCAAGTAGAAGTTAGTTTATAATAATAAAAAAGAAATATTAAACAAGTTTCTTCTCACCGGATCATCGACGAATTGTTTTACTCTCTCGCTTATGGTGAGCCCTTTCTTTGCTCGAATGAGCATGTAAATTTTATCGATGCCAGGGCAGCTATATAACAGTTTTTCTATAAATACCTGTAAAAGAAATCGATCGATATATTTAGGTACAGTCAACAAAGTAGATAGATATGCAGGATCGTCAGATATAGTTGAAGTAATCTTAGAAACGGGCCTGTTGGTCTAGTGGTAAACGGCCCTGACTGCTAAGCCGGAGGTCGTGGGTTCGATTCCCACCCAGGACAAACTTTGTGTGATGAGCATGATTGTTAGTTCTGTGTCTGGGTGTGATTTATCTATAATATGTATGTATTCATCATGTAAAAAATTGTGCAATAGTACAGGGATTGTGTGGGTATTTCATGTTTAGTTATAACATTCGAAACAACTATTCGTAAAAAAATGGAACTTTATTTATTTAAACTTTATGCAAAAAAAATTACACAAGCAGACTTAATGCCAATTTTACCACCTTAAAAATAATAGTAATAAAAATAAATAAATCAGCATTCTCTAACAGCCAACCTTAGGCGCTTTGCACACGGAGCAACTTAAGTTGAGGCAACTGGCAACTCTTTAGAAGTTTCCTGTAAAAGTTGATAGTTGCTATAACGTTGCCGGTTGCTGTAACTTTTTGGCAATTTGTTAGCAACTTTCATAGCCGAGTTGCCGTATGCCGTTGCCGTAGCGACACTGGCATTGCCGGGCACACGGAGAGGGAGGGTGTGCAATCGCCCGAAGCATTGCGACTGACGGTTGAGGAAACCGGCAATTTTAAAAACTGGTACAATATTTAAAACTTGCTAGTTGCGGCAACTAGCAACTAACTTAGTCATCGATTCCAGCAACTGAAAACTGTTGACGATTGCCGCAACTCGAAACTTGAGTTGCTCTGTGTGCGCAGTCTAATTGAAATGTATGTAAACAGCTATTTGCCAGTTGCCAGTTGCTGCAATAGTTGCTCTGTGTGCAAAGCGCCTAAATAAATATTTGGTACGATGACCGATGAAAAAATTTCACGAATCTTTGAAAAGTAGGTATCGATTACTTGTTGAATGTCACTGTCACACTGACCAAATATTGATGACATTGACTAATTGTTTATTTAAATTGAATAAATTGAAATCGTGTAAACAATCGAAAATAATGTTAATAAAATACAATGAGTATTATTTGTTATTGTATTTAAATAACCTTGTTGATTTAGTGGTCGCAAAGTGCGACTGCTGAGCATGAGGTCTTGGGTTCGATTCCCAGGTCGGGCAAAATGTTATTGGGATTTTTCATCAGGAATTTGTAACTAACAGCCTCGGACTTCGTATTTATGCCCGCTTGATGCTTGCCCCTATGACATGGGACTTAAACATAATTGCCGAAATCTGGATGTACTAATGTACACCTCTGCCTAGCCTTCGGGGATTACAGGGGTGATGTTACATTTGTGTGTTAGTTAATGTAATTTGTTTCTTTTTTTGTAACGCTAATTGTTGATTTTATTTTTACTTTAATATGTTTCTAATTATACTTTGTAATTAGGTTTAAAAATAACTATAGGAACGGCGTCTCAACTTATATTATAAAGACACGGTTGGCGCAGTAACTAAGCTATGCCATGGCTGCTGCGCTACGTGTCGCGGGTTTGATTCCCGTGCGATACAAATATTTGTATGACCTACAGACAGGTCTGGCTGTATGTGTATGTGAGTTTATATGTAGGTATGTAAGCGCACTAACGATAACAGAGAAATTCCTAGTGTGGGGCAACGTTTTCTACACAATAATATTATTCAAAAGAGGAAAGATTTGTTTGTTTGTTTGCTTTGAATAGGCTCCGTAACTACTGAACCGATTTTAAAAATTCTTTCACTGTTGGGAAGCTACATTATTCCCGGGTGAAATTGTCTACAATTTAATTAAAAATAATCACGCGAACGAAGTCGCGGTAAGAGTGCTAGTTTTGTAATATAAAAAACAAATATAAAAATTATAAATTGTTATTTAACTTACTTTCCCAAGAAATCCGGTACCACCAGTAATAAATAAAGATTTTCCGTCATAGAAATCAGCTACCGACGGTTTTGTTTCTTCTCTTGTTATTAAGGCAACCATTTTTAAAATTTAAAGCACTTCTTTTTTTAATATTTGCGAATAAAAAGACCAGAATATATAAAAATTTGAATAAAAAGACCAAAAAAATTTTTTTTTTTGTTTGAATGGTCAGGTTCAATCTAGCACACCTGAATATCGGAACGTCTGATTCAACAATGAGAAAGCCTGAAGCTTGAGTAGATGAATATTTACTGTAACTTTATAAACGTCTCGAAGATATTAAGATATCAAGGCCGTTGCACAACGCACAATTTATTTTAATTTATATATTTTATGATCGCTTTTTCAAAAATGAATGTGTTGTTTTAACTGTTATCGTTTTTGGGCTTATTGGATTACTACACTAATTTTATGAAGCTAAAGAGTTTGTTTGTTTGTCATTTTGTTCGAACACGCGAATATTAACGACAAGCGCTAAAAAGTGAAAAATAAAATCTTACTTTATAAAAATAAAAAGAAGACAACCGCCTTAAAAAATTACAAAAAAAAATAATAATGTAGTTTTGGAAGTCTGTGGCAGTACCTACATAAACAGAACTAAAGTCGCCGACTTCCAAAACTAAAGTATTTTTTTTTGTAGTTTTTGAAGGCGGCTGTCTTTTTTAATAAAAAAGATTTTTTATTTCAACAAAATTATAAATCCGTGTGATCGTAGCCTCATGCAAAACATTACACAATATTATAACATCACGCCTGTAATCCTCGAAGGGTAAGGTAGAGGTGTACCCATTATAGTACACCCACATTTCGCCAGTTATGCCATCTACGAGGGCGAGCCTATTGCCATCTACGATGCACAAATCCAGACTCCGAGGCTGCTACTGAAAAATTCCTGATGTGAGAAACCAATAACACTTTTCTAGACCCGGGAATTGAATCCAAGACCTCATGCACTAGACCAACTAAAAGAGTCTATTTAGTCAAACTCTCCCAAAGTGAGCTTTGATCTGCCGGGGTTGCTGGACGTCTTAACAGGATACCGTGGCTCCGGAACGTAAAGGACAACAGAAGGAACAGGGTGGTTTTTTAGTCAGTAAAAGTCTGACAGTCCCTTCCGCCCCGCCCAGGGCGGAAGGAGTCATTTGATGATTTTTACCACCTAAAAAAATAAAATAAAAAGGCTCTCATATGATGTCAGAGATTGAGACCTCGCTAATATTCATCAAAAAATATTTTTACAGAATAACAGAATTGTATGCTTCGATGGTTCGGTCCTGTTGAGAGGATGAGTGAAAGACGATTAGCAAAAGGTATTTATATAGCAGAGGTGAGTGGCAACGCAGGGAGGGGTCGCTCTAGGAAGACCTACACTGATCTTATTGGTGAGGTCCTTCAGAAAGGTCAGTCCTCGTAACCGTCGTGCTTGTATGACGAGATGTATGAAAGTAGATGAGGCGAAAGGAGTAAAGATCCTAGCAGGTGGCGTTTTGTGGTTTTTGCCTACCCTCATGGAAAAAAGGCGTGAGTTTATGTATGTGTGTTACAGAATTGCAACAAGCTAAGCAAATACGATGTCGCAAGATACGAATGATAATGTGAGTATGTAAATATGATTTCTAAAAATAAATAAATTTATTATTTTATTTTTATAAAAATGTAGGTATAGGTATAAAAATATCATTTTATCATCTATTGTCAGATATGATAAACTGACATTTGCATTTTTTTTTTATTTATCTATTCAGAATTTTAGATAGATAAGTAAATATGACAACAGTATACACAAAAAAGCCACCAAAGGTGGTGAAGAGATAACATGGCAATTTTTAAAAAATGTACATTTGCTTATTTACTATAATCAAATAAGAGATTAGAAAATCATTGAAAACAATCATCTAAATAAATTTAAACGTACACATGTACTTAATAATTAAAATTCATGTATAAATTACTATACATAAACTCAAACATACATGGGCTGAGATAAGCTGAGCTGGCAGTTGCCAGCCTGTTACCATTACTAAATCTTGCAAGGAGGATAAAAAGAAGAGGTCACATCTGTTGAGTGTTACCATAAACATTAAGGCTCTAGACAGACGGACTGCATTTCAACTGCACTCCGACTGCCAAACTGCAGTTTGAATGCAGTTACCATTTCTGCAATGAAACTGCCAACCGACCGTGCAGTCAGTGTGCAGTTGGCGTGCAGTTCCAACGACTACGCACACGCTAAATGCAGCCCGATTGCAGTCGGCATGCAGAATTGGTTAGCAGTTTTGTTGCAGTCATACTAACTGCATTCAAACTGCAATTTGGCAGTCGAAGTGCAGTTGACATGCAGTCCGTCTGTCTAGAGCCTAACACGGCTGAATTAAGCCAATCACAGCGCGGCAGTTACTGCTACGACTACTTCTGGGTTCCGGGGGCGATAAATTAGCAGGAAGGGAGAGGGGAAGGGATCTATGCAGGGTTGTATTTACAAACCTTTCCCAAGAAACCAGTGCCTCCAGTCATAAACACAGACTTTCCTGAATAAAATTCTGCGATTGGTTGATAACTTGTATTGCATTTGTTGTCTTTAGAGTTGTCACTAGAAAAAAGAAAAAAATATTTACTAATCTTTTATTAATGGCACACGTTTTACGCGTAGTATGATTTATGATGATATTGCAATGCTTCATTGCAGGCAGGATGTCTGTCCGTCTGTCACCAGGTTGTATCTCATAAACCGTGATAGTTGGACAATTGAAATTTTTACATAATTATGAAGTATAACTGCTGCCGCTATAACAACAAAATAAATACTAAAAAAATAGAATAAAAACATATATTTAAGAGGGTTCCTGTACAATAAACGTGATTGTAGCTTTTGCTTGCGACTTCGTCCGCGTAAATTTCGGTTATCGCGGACACATTTCAATATTATTATGTCATTTCAATTATTTGGTTAAAATTATAAATCGAAACGACACGTGGCGCCATCTATGATCATAAGAACGTTATTGTGATTTTCCTCAGAAACAGTACTTTTTGAACGGGATTAAAGGTACCCTATGTTCGTTCCTGTACACCTGGCAACGTATATGCAAAATTTCAGGATAATCGGTTCTCTGGCTTAGGCGTAAAATGGTAACAAACAAACAAACAAACAAAAAAACTTACTTTCGCATTTATAGTATTAGTTAGGATGGTACGAAACACGTGCGCGAGTCCGACTCGCACTTGGCCGTTTTTTTTATGAACGTACGTCGTGTATATTAATGAGTATATTATAATCTTATAATTTGTACAAAAGAATTAGCATTTGCATAAACGTCAGTCGATACTTACTTATGTAATTACAAAAATCGCTGAAAAAGATGAATAAAATAAATAAATACTATTAGTCTCGTGGCCGCAAGCACGATTGCTAAGCACCCTGGGTTCGATTCCCAGGTTGGGCTAAGTGTTATTGGGTTTTTCCATCTGAAACTCAGTAGCAGCCTCGAAATCTGGATTCCAGCCTGGTTGATGGCAATGGGCTCGCCCCTTATTACATGGGATTTTTGGAACTGGCGAAATGTGGGTGTGCTATGATTCTGCCTAACCTTTCGGAAATAACAGGTGCGACTATTTATGAAAACCGCAATTCGTTGCTTATTTTAATTAAAAGATCTAAGCGTACAGAGGGGCAGAAGATGAGAAGCGACAGAAGCGACTTTGTTTTATACTATGGAGATAGTGATGTCGATTCTATTAAGCACGAGCTAAACTTAACCTAGACTATTTCTATCTTTTTTTCGCCAATAAAACAAGAAAGGGATGGATGTAAACGTCAATAGTTGATCTAAACCTTCCATACAATTGCAGTTGACATGTCACAACATGTATTGATTAAAAACATGGAGGTATTTAAGGCACTAATTTGACATCTCTAACTTAGTTTTTAAATGTCACCGTCCTTTTCTTTCGTTGTATGTTTAAGAGAAATGCCAATTGTCTAATTTTAGCCTTGTTTGTGAACAAGAGAATCGCCACCAGTCATCATCATTTGCCTAGCCTTTTCGCATCTATGTTGGGGTCAGCTTCCAGTCTAACCAGATGCCGCTGAATACCAGTATTTTACATGGAGCGACTGCCTATCTGACCTCCACAACCCAGTAACTGGGTAATACGATACCCCTTGGTACGACTGGTTGTCAGATTTTCGGGATTCTGACGACCCGTAACCACTGTGCTTTCCGAGGCACGGAGGAGTCTCAGTGTTTAAAGATGGTCACCTATCCACGGACCAACCCCGGCAAGCGTAGTTTAACCTGACGGATGGACCCGTGCGTCACCAGTATCCGACTTAAAATTCAAAGATGCACTTACCAAGACAAACTAGAATATTCTCGAATGTACTTGATTTTCACATTTTTGTTTAACACCAAATTTGTACTTCTTAGAAATATTCGAACTCCAAACATTGTACAATAATAACAAATTTTTTTTTTTTAACTTAAAGGAAAACAATTTGCTGGAACAACAAAAGATTTTATGATATTTTTATTAATAACTTAAAAAATATTTTATGTTTTGCAGCTTACGTCGGCATTGTGACAAAGTAAATGCAAATTACTGTCGTCATTTTATATATTATATACTTTCATTTATGTATCTTTTACCCGCGACTTTGTCCGTAATTATTATTTTTTTGGCAGGTGTTCGAAAATCTCATGGACGTCCAAACCGTCCCATTGTTGGGGCCGGTCTGGGCAGTGCCGGACTCGGCAGACTCATACCGGCTAAAACCACACTCTTGCCATGAAAGTATATAGCTGTATGTCGATTTAGTATAATAGGTAAATACACCAGTAAACAGTATGTTAATAAACGAAAGGCGTTCCTTAACAGGTAATAAAAGATCGTTTATAAGTTAAATTAAAAAAAACTCTCATCTAAATTAAATATTATGTACACAAATAAAAAACAAAAATAAATTATGAATGATCTAGGCGGTGCTAGGTACTATTCTGTACCACTATTTTGGTTTAAACCGGATACTTCAAATTTTTAACAATAATTTAATAAAAAAAAAAAAATGTCATGTAATACTAATAATATTAAGATAGGTATAGGAACTATTTATTCAATACTAATGCATGACTATCAAGTCCATTCTGTTAAGACTTCTGAAAACGCAGACGAAATCACGTGCACAAGTTAGTAAAAAAAATCCCATAAAAATTACCCAAAAGGTTTTGACATTGACCTCAAACTAGGCAAGCAAGCCTAAATTATCTTGTCCTACCAAAAATACAAAATTTTTAATTTTTTATTTTTGAGTGAAAAATATCCAAAACCTTTTTTAATTTTTGAATGACGCAATTCTTTTTTTGAACAGTTTAATTTGATTGAGTAACATAGAGGTCAGCTTGGTCGTCAGGCATGGCTTTGTGGACCAGCCACATAATATAACTGTAATTACTTATCCGTTTTCGAATACGTAAATTGTGTCATATAGATTTTTTCGTTTTTAATTTGCATCGTTATTATAATTTATGTAATAATCATGTTGGATTTTGACGCTCATGATTTTTTTTTGTCGTTTTATGTTGGATTTTAATTTGTATTTGTCATAATTTTTTTTTGTTTATGTCACTGTTTGTGAGGTCAAGTGTAAGTTGATTAAAATGTTTGTCGGATGTCGTGATGGCCCAGTGGTAAGGCGCCCGCCTCTCATACATAAGGTTGTGGGTTCAAATCCGGGAAAGTACCAATGTGACTTTTTCAATTCATATGTACTTCCTACAGTTTATCTTGGACATCACTGACATCGGGTCAAGGAGAACATCGTGAGGAAACCTGGACTTACTGTTCCAGTCAAACCATGTCAGAGGCCTTTGAGGCGATTTAGAAACTCTGACACTAGGGTGTGTGGGGTCGTAAGACCTTACTACCCACACGATAACAAAGAAGAAAGTTTCAAAATAGATGGAATAGGAATTCATCCGAATTCATCTAGGGACAACAATAGTAAACACAATTTTATACTACTACTAAATAAAAATGTGAAAGTTTGGATGTTTGTCACTCATAAACATAACATAACATCACGCCTGTAATCCCCGAAGGGTTAGGCTGAGGTGTACCCATTAGTACACCCACATTTCGCTCGTTATGTTTTTTAGTCCCATGTAATAGGGGGCGAGCCTATTGCCATCAAACGGGCACAAATCCAGACTCCGAAGCTGCTACTGAGAAATTCCTGATGGAAAAACCCAATAACACTTTGCCAGACCTGGGAATCGAACCCAAGACCTCATGCACAGCAGTCGCGCTTGCGACCACTAAACCAACGAGGTAGTCACTCAATTACGCCAAAACGACTGAACGGATATAAATGAAATTTAGCAATGAGACAGATTATGGGCTGGAATAACACATAGATTACTTTTCATCTCGCAAAATGGTTAAACGTCTATGTGATGGGTATTTTTCACCCCGTATGTATTTTTTTCTTTCTGTCACACCTCTGGTCAGTTTTCTCCTTCCAAAACTCTCATTTTCTGGTATTCTCTGGTCATGTTTGCCATGCTACCTTCACCGCGGTCAACCTTCCCGGTTGATATTAAAATGTAATCTCTTTGATTAGATATCACCTTTTTTCACGTCATCTATTAAAGATAAAGTAATCGATACTTTATCTCTTTACATATATAAAGTATCCACAGCATAGTTTGAGGAAGTGTTATGTATATTATGTTTCTATTATAAAACGACGTTTTAATTAGGTGCTTGCTCTTTTTTGTTCGGCCTCTTTAGGTTCATGGTCCTATCTCCTGGTTGTGAACAGTGGTGTATCTGGAAGGCACTGAACATTTTAAGTATGGCCGGGCTTTAAGTATACCCTTGACAATTGAAAAGTGCCTGTAAATGGTCTAATTGAAATAAATTTTTTGACTTTGACTTACTTAAAACGTTGCTGGCAAGTTATTGTAGCCAAAATGTGGCCCATTTATACGGGCTATTATTACTCATTCATTTATCTTTTATCGATATAAAAACACAGCAATATATTTATCTGATAATTTAGTACGAAACGAAACATATCATGCGAAGAACGTAAAGAGAAGCGCACCAATAATGTTAGTGTCGAGTGAAATATTGATATTTATTCCTGAAGTGGTAAAGCATATAACTGGAGAACCTTTAAAAGGAATAGTGAAGTTCCATCTGAACAAAGACACAGCATACAAGAAGGTTAGTTTATCACTTGTTAAGAAGACATGGTATATTACTGATTATAAACAATTGGCAGACTACTGCACCATACCGATACAAGCGACTGACTTAAGTCTATATGAAACACGAGAAGTACAAAAGATTACCTTACTAAAGGCGAATGCAAATGAAGCTATAACACTAAACGCAGGATCCCACGAACAGCAATTCGAAATGGTAATACCAGAAAACATACCACCATCCGTAAGTATAACCCACAATGGGATACTTCTTGCTGGATACACATATTTTTTGATACTGAAATTTAAAAAGCCTGAATTTTTTAGTAGAAATGAGTATTTTGTTACCAAACTAACGATACATCCTAGGGTGGTCTCTTCGTCAACAGAAAAACCATTAATTACTGTGCTAGAAAAAAAACTGACCAATCTATTCTCTATGAAGAAACAAGATATTGAAGTAAAAGCTGAACTTGATAAAGAATATCTGACTCCTTCTAGCGAAAGAAAGATTTCATTCGTTGTAACCAATAATAGTGATCTTATGTTTACTGTTCAAACTGAACTGATTTGCAAAACGAATACCAAATTAAAATATGGAACGTCAAAGCAAAACACAGAAGTGATTGCTTTAGTAGAGACCCCAAGAATACCAGACAATAGTGTTTCAAATATGTACAATATAATCCCAGTGAGGTCAGACCAGTTCACAGTAAGACACTCAAAGACAATCACAAGAGAGTACAAGATAAGAGTGACTCTGAAGCTACCGCCGCCACATTCAAATGCGTTTGTTGAAATACCTGTATTTGTTGGTGAAAGAATTATTGTTTAAGATAGTGTTGAAGAAGTATGTGGATAAACTGAGCCTATGGAAGCATCATCGTTTAAAGGCGCTCTCTTACTAAGAGCATTAATCTGTATGTAACAATCCAAGATCCAGTTACCTAAGAGTTACTTTTTTTAAATTGGGACAAGCCCGCCACACTGTTCCCTCCCACTGCAACTCCTGAAAGCCAGAATCAACAGTGGAAGCCAGCAGAAAAGCGTCGAGGCAATGAAGCTCGACGAGTCCCAGAGAAACGATTAACTGTCTTGGGTCCCGCAACGAAATTAATCAGAAAAGAATAGCGGAGGAGTAAGAAAAAAAAAAAGTTACAAAGAAAGAGAAGAGTAGTTAAGAGTTATTTTGCACGAAACATCTTTAGACAGAAAATCCAAGACACTTAGTCTTAGATTTTCTGTCTAAAGATGAATAAGGAAAAAGTCTATCTGCATTCATAGATAATAATAGATTAGAATGAATAATAATCGATATTTTGAGTTTATAATTGTAATAAAGATAGGTAGGCTATCTTTGATACGTAATCTTTAAAGATAATTAGGTAATAGATAACATCAACCAAGACACATTCTCAAAAAGACGCATATATTTTAGCCAATTTATATTAATTAAGTGCAAAATAAGAATTTGAGTTGCTTTGAAATTAGTAAATAGTTAGTCTATTGAGTTGCCAAATAAGTGACGTCACAGCTAATACCTACTATAAAAAATCAGTGTGAGAATCGCGTTTTTTGGCAGCTTTTAATAATGATGTCAATTTATTGTTGTTTTAAAATCTTATAATTTTTTTCAAATAACATGACTTTGGTATTTTCCTGTTCGTTAAGCAGAGTTGTAGGTATAAATTGAAAAAAAGTTATAAATAGGTATGTAAAACAATAAAATATGTAAGGAGTTCATAACAGAGTTTTAGGGTCGGTTCACATCTGACGAAAGATACGTCGAACGTATCGTCTTTAGTATGGTCGACGCACTAACGCATCATTGGTTATGTGTGTAAGGTTGGATATTTTATTATCTAATATATTTGGCTGTTTCTGGGTTACGCGACTGACGATACGCGGCGTATCTTCCGTCAGATGTGAACCGACCCTTAGTAGCAGATTGAAGCTTGGATTTATACCTGAATAATTTGAAATTGTAAATATTATAAAAGTTAATTTTATTGAAAATTAATTGATTGAAAGAATGACAGTTATAACTATTATGTGTTTTGCCATTTTTACGAAACGAAGTATTTTTTTATACGCTATTTTACAATAAACTGTTTTTTTTTATTTCATAAATAATGACTTTTTACTTTTGTGGGTACCTGTACCTAGTTTGAGTAAACTGCTTTTACAAGACTTAAATAAGTCGATTTAACTTGTGGTGAAAGTAGGGTAGGACATTCTAAGGGTAGGATCTAATTATAATGTAAGGTAGAGGATTTTGTTACTGAAGAAGCGATTTAGGAATATTATTTTTTATTTCAAACAAATGGATTATAAATTATATACAATAATTAACCTAAGAATAATAATATAATTTATAAAAAAAAGAAAGGAGAAACCTTATAGATCATCAAAAAATTCGTCCACGTTGCTGTATAGTACAAGTGCCCGAAAAGCTGACAGCATTGCCACGTTGTATGGCAATGCTGATTCTTTGGCCTAAGAAAAGACTAACCCTCTGGTCATGTGAAGAGACGACCAGTTGCTTGGCGCTGTCCCGAAATGCAAGGTGAGCGCTGGGTTCTAGTATTTAGACTCCAAACGGCTCAACGGCTCTTCTAAGAAGGTTTTTATATTTGTTTGAGGTTTTCGGCACCAGCAGCAGCTGTCTCAGTTCAGTATGTCGTGCTGTGAATATTATCCGCTAAACTTTTGTGGTAGGTACTGTGAATGTTGCATGCCAAGGCAACATGGCTGAAATATTTGGAAAAATAAGTAAATGCCTCGATGGCCTAGCGGTCGCAAAGCGCACTTGCTGAGCCTGAGGTCTTGGGTTCGATTGCCAGGTCGGGCAAAGTGATATTTGGGTTTTCCATTTGGATTTCTCAGTAGCAGTCTCGGAGTCTGGATATGTGCCTGTTGATGGCAATAGGCTCGCCCCCTATAACATGGGACTTAAACATAACTGGCGAAATGTGGGTGTACTAATGAGTATACCTCTGCCTAACCCTTCGGGGATTACAGGCGTGATGGCATGTTATAAAAATAAAATAAAGTTGTACAAGAACAGTACAGACCTATTAAATATTGTACGGTGGTTCAAATCCTTTCGTGTACAAGCCCGACTCACACTTGACTGGTTTTTTAAACAATGTTTTCACCAATAAACACAGGTATTTCAACAAACGAATTAAAATGTGGCGGCGGTAGCTTCAGAGTCACTCTTATCTTGTACTCTCTTGTAATTGTCTTCGAGTGTCTTACTGTGAATTGATCCGATCTCACTGAGATTATATTGTACATATTTGATACACTGTTGTCTGGTATTGTTGGGGTCTCTACTATGGCAATCACTCCCATCCTTAGTTTAGATTTTCCATATTCAACGACACTCGTTTCACAAATCAGTTCAGTTTGAACAGTGAACATAAGATCACTATTATTGGCCACGGTGAACGAAATCTTTCTTTCGCTAGAAGAAGTCAGATATTCTTTATCAAGTTCAGCTTTTACTTTGATATCTTGTTTCTTTGAAGAAAACAGATTGATTAGGTTTTTTTCTAGCACTGTAATTAACGGTTTTTCGCTTGAGGAGTCCACCCTGGGATGGATCGTTAGTTTGGTAGCAAAATAATCATTAAAACTGAAAAATTCTAGCTTTTTAAATTTCAGTAACAAAAAATATGCGTATCCAGCAAGAAAAATCTCGTTGTGGGTTATATTTACTGATGGTGGTATGTTTTCTGGTATTACCATTTCGAATTCTTGTTCGTGGGTTCCGGCTTTTAGTGTTAAAGATTCAGCTTTATTCGCTTTTAATAAGGTAATCTTTTCTACTACACGCCTTTCATATAACATACTTGTATCAGTCGCCTGTATTGGAACGGTGATGTAGTCGACATATCTTTTTTTATCAGATAAATAACATGCCTTCTTAACAAGTGACAAACTAACCTTCTTGTATGCTGTGTCTTTGTTCAGATGGAACTTCACTATTCCTTTTAGAGGTTCTCCAGTTATATGCTTTATTACTTCAGGAATAAATATCACTATTTCACTCGACACTGACATTATTGGTACGTTTCTCTTTACGTCGTTCTCTTGATATGTTTCGTTTTGTACTAAATTATCAGATAAATAAATTGGTGTCTTTTATTCTGATAAAAGATGTATGGATGAGTAATAGCTTGTCTTAACGTGTCACATCTTCATACATTGCTAGCAATGATTTGAGTCAAGCCCGGCCAAACTTAAGATGTTCAGTGCCTTCAAGATACACCACTGTAATTCACAACCGGGAGGCAGGACTGGGCATCGAAATAGGTACTCGCTGTGAACTTAATGTTGTGTACTTAAAAACTAGGCCATTCTTCTCCATACGAAACTACCTTTTGGAATGGGCAACTAGAATTATTATTAATATTTTTGCTCTTGTAAATGACGTTCAAAAATGATTCTCGATTGCGAATCTCCTGATCAGACTATGTCCCATAAATGCTGAAGTGTCCCAATTGAAAATAAAATTTAGCGGAATAAAATCGCTCTTTCTTATGTAAAACAGTCACTTCCTTAAGCTATTTCTTCACTAACTAAGGAATACTGCAGTTAATTTTCGTTAGTTATACTTTTATCCAATTCTGCATTTTACTGGACTTGTAATTCTTTTATTCTGATGATAACATACGCATCACGCCTTTAATCCCCGAAGGATTAGGTAGAGGTGTATCCCCATTAGTACACCCACATTTCGCCGGTAATATTTAAGTCCCATATAATAGGGGGCGAGCCTAATTCCATCAACCAGGCACAAACCCAGACTCCGAGGCTGCTACTGATAAATTCTTGATGAAAAATCCAATAACACTAAGCGGACGTTTTCTAACTGCTTTTCATCTTTATACGTCAAGCGGATTTCGATATTTCATGATGAGTGACCTTTTGTTTTCATATATTTAGATAGATTATTATACAAGATAAAAACTCGAAACTACTAGCTTTAGTACTTCAAAAGAAAGGTATGAAATAAAACCACACACCAGTACACAAAATCACAAAAAATATATTAAAATCCCGAATTAATTGGTCTAATTATAAACTTGTACAGTAAAATGCTGCGCAGGCGCCACGCTAAGCGTGACGGTGTCGCCACTACATGCGCCTGCGACGCGACGCACGACTCCAGCCACATCCGAATTCACTGTCACACATTTCATGTCTGGCAGTGATATGCCTATCTGAAAATATACAGGTTAACTTTTTATTCAGTACCGATTAAAGTCAAAGTCAAATCGTTTATTTCAATTAGGCCATCATAAGGTACTTTTGAATGTAAAATAAATAAATAAATAAAATAAATATCTTGGGACAACTCACACACGGCTATCTGATCCCAAGCTAAGCAGAGCTTGTGTTATGGTAACCAGACAACTGATATATATACTTATATAATTTATAAATACATACATATTATAGATAAATCACACCCAGACACAGAACTAACAATCATGCTCATCACACAAAGTTTGTCCTGGGTGGGAATCGAACCCACGACCTCCGGCTTAGCAGTCAGGGTCGCTAACCACTAGACCAACAGGCCCGTCAATGTCATGTCTAATGTCCGTCATGTCTAATTATAAAGAAAAAAAAAAGAATTGAATCTAGTTGCCCCCTGCCAAAAGATAGTTTCTTAGAAGAAGGCGAAAGAAATACCACATATACTCTTTTAAAATCAATGTTTCCACTTTCTGGAAGATCGAAAGTACATTAAAAGTTGTTCATTGTTGTTGATCATTAAAATGAAATTGATATAATTTAATTGTCAATCACCAAACTTGGCAAACACATGAGTTCAAAGACTTTGAAGACTGTAAAGTTCAACGAATGTACACATCTTCTGTCCGCTCCGCTCATCTCCGCTCCAGTGGAGTGTCTGGAAATATTTTTACTAATAAGTAATTGTAATTCTCATACCTGTATATCCACGGACTCATCAGTCATCATATTCTCGTCTACAGTATTGACTTCTGAGTAAATGAGCTTGGTCTCATCAATATTGTCACAGCTTCCACATTTCCAGACACCACCGGTTAAAACTGGTTCATCACCTGTAAATAAATTGATGATAAATGCGAAAGTTTGTGAGGATGTATGGATGTTTGTTATTCATTAACGCAAAAACTACGGGACGGATCTGGATGAAATTTGGGACACATATTAATTATAGTCTGGAATACTACATAGGCTACTTTTCATCCTGGAAAAATTAACGATTCTCGTGGCATAATATATTAACTTTGACGCGGACGAAGTCGGGCAGAAGATAGATGATGATGATAAAAAAAAATGGTGGCTAAGGTGTGCCTCTCTCATACATGAGATTGCTGGTTAGATACTGGGCAAGAAACGCTGTGACTTGATTTTAAAAAGAGGTTAATATGTATGTACCTAATTCATTCCCTTTTTTCTCAATTCGACGCGTATGTTTTTTTTTTTTTTTGTGTATATTTGTTCTACGTTTACTCCGCCAATTATGAATCGATTTAGATGATTCTTTTTTTGTAGAGTATAGTAAGAGTATAGTCATGACACCTTCAAAAACTACAAAATAAAAAATAACTTTAGCTTGGAAATCGGTGGCAATACCTACATAACAAGAAACAAATCCAAAGCCGCCGACTTCCAAGCTAAAGTTATTTTTTATTTTGTAGTTTTTGAAGGCGGTCATCTTTTTTTTTGTTAAAAAGCTTTTTATTTTTTATTCCATATTTTTTCGTTAAAAATCCTCCAATTTAATTTTTAAGATTTTATGCCAGTGGCACTCGAGCCGTCAACACGAATCTGTTGAGCCGCTGTGTAGTTTTGAGCAGACATAAAGGTCAAACCTATAGCTCTCCTTCTGGGTTTCGCCGCAGTCAGGTAACAACCATGAAAGGGTAGTTATCTGACTTCTAACATCACCTTTTTCGAGGTGATGGCCCAGTGGTTAAGGCGCCCACCTCTCATGCATGATATTGTAGGTTCAAATCCGGGCAAGTACCAATGTGACTTTTTCAATTCATGTGTACTTTCTAAAGTTTATCTTGGACATCACTGACATCGGGTCAAGGAAAACATCGTGAGGAAACCTGGACTTACTGTTCCACTCAAACCATGTCAGAGGCCTTTGAGGCGGTTTAGAAACTCTGACACTACGGTGTGTGGGGTCGTAAAGACCTTACTGCCCACACGATAAAGAAGAAGAAGATTCACCTTTATCATCTTCATCAGACTGCTCAAACTCTCTGCTGACGCCATTAAGCAACATATCCAACACGGCGTCAACATATTCGTCTTCGCTCACATCACCGACACACGCGCTCACAATCACCACGAGACACAATATTTTGGTGAACATTGCTCCGACGTGTATCACATTATTTTGCAATGTTTTTCCTTGAGACCTTCCATATAGCGAGCTTTGTATTATTTAAAACAATCCACACTCGGAATTAAGAGGGCGCGGCCACAAGGTATGCGTCAAAAATTGGTATTGACTTACAAACTTGTTTCTTTTATGTACAATTTTTATTTACAATTTATTATTATATTTATATTTTTGCTTTTATGTACAATTTTTATTTTTTCGTTTCATGTTATGTGCGTCATTTCAGAGTGCATAAACAGTTTTTCTTGCTTTCTTAATTGGAGGGTATATGGGTCATTAAATGATCTAATTGTATTAAATACGTGCCACGTAAGATGAGACTTGACCAGCGTCAATAATGGGGAGCTTGCGCAGGTATGAATGTATGAAATAGTTATCCATAATTTGTGAATCTATGCAGGGATATTTCGATGTCTTTGAAGTTAAAATTCTTAACAATATTATAATATTTATTACGAAATAATTAAGTTTGTGTGGTGTGTCAAGTCGCATCTTTCGTGGCACGTATCGTATCAAAATTTTGCATGTCATTATGTTATGATTAAATATGTTAAGCTACTATCATACTACCACTCCTCCGCTATTCTTTTCTGACTAATTTCGTTACGGGACCCAAGACAGTTGAATCGTCACTTTGGCACTTGATGAACTTTACTGTCTCGGCACTTTTCTAGCGGTCCCCATAGTTGATTCTGGCTCTCATGAGTTGCAGTGGATGGTAATAGTAAATAGTAAAAGAACAATTACCTACTTGTATTGTTCTTTGAAAAATCAAAACTGCCTGTAAATGGTCTAATTGAAATAAGTAAATAATTTTTTGACTTTGACTTTGTTTAAACGCAGCATATTAAGTGGCCGCTCCCTCATTACTGGAAGTGTTCTTTATCAAATTTCATTGACCTCACGATAAGTGTGCAGACGATCGAGTTCAAGTACTGAATTGTGTAACGTTATACAACAGATAAAGACTGATAATTATGATCATATAGGTACTTGCTTTACGGACTAACTAGGATCAATTAATTCTCTTTTTTTAATACATTCTCAATGGACACTAACAAAGTACGCAATCTGGGGCGACAATTGGACACAAATCAAAGCAATACACGAATGCTGAGCATTAGGTCTTGGGTTCGGTTCCCAGGTCGGGCAAAACGTTGCTGGGAATTTCTCAGTTGCAATTTCGGTATCTGAATTTGAGCCCCGTTGGCAATAGGCTGGCTCCCTAGCGAAATGTGGGTGCACTAATGGGTACAGCTCTGCCTAACCCTTCGGAGATTACAGGCGTGATGTTATGCTACGTAGCCTGGTGACCTTTCTGACATAATAAAATAGTAACTGGGTAAGTTTGACACACTTTTCCTCACAATTTACTTAAATGAATTATTCAAACTAGGGTCCTGATACCGAGTCAAGTTTGACACGGGATAATCTCAAGAGGTCTATAAGAATGCAAAGTCTGTAAAAGACGACGTGATAACCGTATCTCAATGTAAAATATGATATAGACAGAATTGGCAAAGTTGCAACTTTGCAAGATGTAGCCAAAATATGTAAAATTGATAAGCATATTCCTGATGAAAAGACCAGTAAGATTTTTTAAATGGGGAAGGGCTTGTTGTGCAAAAAAGATGTGGTCACTTGAAAATTTGAAATCGGTCACATGTTTAACTTGTAAAATATACGCAACAAAAATAACAAACACAACGAAAAATAATTAGTGAAATTGGTCCAGCTATTCACGTTTGATGCCGTGATCAAGGGAAATAGGGATCTTAAATATATAGATAGATATATAGATTGTAGCGGCCATAGTAGTACTTACACTGTGAAATTTTCAACTTTCTACCTATTACGGTTCATGAAATACAGCCCACTGACAGGCAGACAGATGGACAGCTGAGGCTTAGAAATAGGAACTTAGAAATAGCAAATATCACAAATCAAATTAAGTATCCAAATTCGCGAACTGGATTGAAAGTAAAGCATCTGGTACTAACACCTCTTTGAATGGAAAAAGTGACTTAGTCTTTAAAAGAAAATTCCCCTCAATTTATAAAACAGGTCGTAAGCTAATGCCTGAAATGGGATCAGCTAAATATTTCTTACAAATATTCATTCTAAATTCAACCCTACACCACGGAGTTAAGGTTGAACATAACTGCTTTTAATAAGTTTGCACAATAACCTTAATGCAGATTGGTTTTCTAAACAAATCCTTTAATCTGGAATAAAGAGGCTTTTCTTTTTAATACGAGCGTATTCTGGTTGAAATTTTACACAAATCTCTTCAGGGCCCAATAAAAATAGACCGCAATTTACGCGAGAAGCAAAATTATATCGCTTCGATCATATTTCCGAAAACTAAACGAAGGAATTTAAATTAGAAACAAAAAAATATAAAAAGAAAGAACATGGGACTTAAACATAGGCAAAATGTGGGTGTACTAATGGGTACATCTCTGCCTAACTATTTGAGAAGATGCTTTTGCTCTGCCGAGAGACAATGCTGGTATTCGTTCCAAGATATGTATAAAAGATTACTTTTAATTCTAATCTAAAACTATTTAAAAACCGTATTAAATAGATATCAAAGAAAATAATTTATTTCTCGATACCAAAGTAATATTTTATACTCTTCAGTTACGAAGCTAAATCGACTTCAACTTGACATTTTCCAACGATATCTTAATGTCAGATGACACTGATAATATCTCTACACTGGATTCAGGGAGCTTCGCTGTAATTTATAAATCGGACAGTTTTAAGCTTAATATTCCCACGTCTTTCGACTTTGTGAGATGGTTTATTTTTACCCGATTACGGCAAAGCCAAAAGGAGGGTTATGATTTTGACCGGTATGTATGTTTGTTTGTATATATGTATGTTTGTTCCCTCATAACTTCTAAACTACTTATCATTACATGACAAATGAGGTATCGTTAAAAGCGTTTCAGTTGTCTGCTGGTTAAAGGGTAGGACAAAAAAGGAAAAAGCTAAATGCGAAAGTAAATTGTTTGTTTGTTTGTTACCTTTCCACGCCTAAATCACTGACCCTATCATTCTGAAATTTTGCATACACGTTGTCGTGTACAGAAACGGACATAGTGTACCTTTTACCCCGAAAAAAAGTACTGTTCCCGAGATAAATCACAATAACCTTCTTACGATGATAAATGGCGACAAATGTCGTTGAAATCATGATTGATTTTTAAATTTTAATTGGCGAGCGAAACTGGCGGGCGAATCCTAGTCTTACATATAAAGTTTTCAGCGCAGGATTATGTATGTAAACTCTGATGCAAATGTATTTATACCTAAGTAAAATATTCATTAATAGGTAACTCGATCTTTATTCCATTAACATGGCCGTCAGACCTTCGTCTAGCTGAGACACCTAATAAGCGAGGGTAGAAGTATTCTGTAAATGTTTTTAGTATAAATAAATACAATTTGGTAAGGGATGGTGGATAAACACTTTTTTTTTATTTGTTAGCTGGCTGTTTTCTTTATTGTGCGCATTTGCCCGCGACTTCGTCCGCGCAAAAATAAAATAAAATATAGCCTATCCTGCCGGTGTTGCGGGACGTCTTAACAGGATACCGTGGCCCAGGAACGTAAAGGGCAACAGAAGGAACAGGGTGATTTTTTTAGTCAGTAAAAGTCCGACAGTCCCTTCCGCCTCACCCAGGGCGGAAGGAGTCATTTGATGATTTTTACCACCTAAAAAAAATATAGCCTGTGTTACTCGCAGATAACGTAGCTTTCTAATGGTGAAAGAATTTTTAAAATCGGTCCAGTAGTTTTTGAGTTTATCCATAACAAACAAACAAAAATACAAAGTTCTCCAAAAATCATTATAATATTAGTGTAGACTAGCGACCCGCCCTGGCTTCACACGGGTGCAATGTAGGTACTAACTTTATGTATAACCTTGCTCTTGAATCACTCTGTCTAATAATGAAAACTGCATTAAAATCAGTTGCCTAATTTAAAAGATCTAAGCGTACAGACAGGAACAGCGGCAGGAAGTGAGAGATGCTGTGGTCTCCTATAAGTGAAGGAGTACCTATTTGCTGACTATTATTAATTGTATGTCATGATTTAATTTTGTCCTAAAAAAAATCCTAATTAAATAAATGTAAATCACTTTTGGTAATGGTACCTATATGCTAAAATTTGATCGAACAGAAGTTTTTTTTTAAGAATAATAAATCCGAAAAAATAAAAAGCTTTTTTACAAAAAAATATGACCGCCTTCAAAAACTACAAAATAAAAAATAACTTTAGCTTGAAAGTCGGCGGCTTTGGTTTTGTTCCTTGTTATGTAGGTATTGCCACCGACTTCCAAGCTAAAGTTATTTTTTATTTTGTAGTTTTTGAAGGCGGTCATATTTTTTTGTAAAAAAGCTTTTTATTTTTCACTTTTTAGTGCTTGTGTGTTAATGTTTGAAATCCTTACATAAAGACCTTTCAAACAATACCTCACACGATATATTTAATTTTGGAAAATAGTAGGAGGGGGGTTGACGTACCCCCTCCCCACTTCCTTTAGTCAGTCATCGACTACACGTATAAACAAAGCAATTTTTCTTGTTACGGCGGTTCTGCTGTGATTTTATAAGGAGTTCCGTTCCATATCTCCAAAGTTCATCATCAGATCATGACAATATTCCTATGGGACCTATTCGGAGCTATATTCTTTCGAACAAAATAAGAATCATCCAAATCGATTCATAATTGGCGGAGTAATCGTAGAACAAATATACAAAAAAAAAAAAAACAAAAAAAAAAAAAACATACGCGTCGAATTGAGGACCTCCTCCTTTTTGAAGTCGGTTGAAAAGTAATAATTATCACTGATATCGGTGAAGGAAAACGTCGTGAGGTAACCTGAACTTAAATCAACAATCCGCCTTGAGCAAGCGTGGTGATCAATGCTCGTGCCTGCTCTGCATAAGAAGAGGTTTCACGGAAAGACGGATAAACAGTGGTGTATTAGTAATCGGGGTCCGTTTTGCACCTTTTGAGTATGACCCTAGAATAAAATCCTACTTCCCATTTCCTTCCATATCAAGTAATAGACCGACACAGAACAGAGCTAGGCCAATAGGCACCAAAGGGTTTCATTAAGTGATTATCTTCTGAATTATAATCATCCTTACATTCGAGAACTTGGTTATCTTTTGAAGAACAATGATGACCGCGTTTCTATAGAATAGGGACATTCCATTTGCTCGATTTCGATGGTCTATTATGTGTCTATGTTAGGCTGGATTCAGATGAGTGTATGTACTTTTAATGGTTTGGATTGTGGGGGTCTTAAGAAACTTTTTCTATTCAATTTTTGTTCATTCTTCCATCAAACATTTTTGGAATCTTTTTGCATTTGTAAACAACCCTAAAGCCGCGTACGCACGTACGAACAAATTTGTTGCGTTACATGATACGCAACAACTTGGTTCGCACGTGCGTACCACTATCGAACATCGAACACTCTGTTCGTCAAACATGTTCGCGGCGATCGTTGTAGTGTGTTCTGTATGGACGGTGTTCGAAGAGCTTTAATAAATGTTACGCAACAAAACTGTTCGTATACCTAGATCTGGGCGGGGTGCGGGCGGGCTATGGCTACTAAGATAGAGTTCACGACTGTTGTTCGCGAACTCGACTCGAACTATGTTTGCGTTCGTGTTCGAATATGCCGTCCATACGTACGAACCAAATGTTCGGGTCTGGTCTTTGTGTTCGCTATGTTCGTGTTCGTACGTGCGTACGCGCCTTAATATCCTTTGACGGGCCTGTTGGTCTAGTGGTTAGCGGCCCTGACTGCTAAGCCGGAGGTCGTGGGTTCGATTCCCACCCAGGACCAACTTTGTGTGATGAGCATGATTGTTAGTTCTGTGTCTGGGTGGAATTTGTCTATAATATGTATGTATTAAAAAAAATATAAATTATATGAGTATGTATATCAGTTGTCTGGTTACCATAACACAAGCTCTGCTTAGCTTGGGATCAGATAGCCGTGTGTGAGTTGTCCCAAGATATTTCTTAATTTTATTTTATTTATCCTTATTTTTATTCTTGTGTTTTTTATGTGAGTCTGTTAGGAATTTTTAAAGATACGCCCAGGTCTAGCTAGGTGTATACCTAAAAATAAATGGCTAAATGTGTTGCTAAGCGCAAAAGTGATAACTGCTCGACCGATTCGGCTTATTCTTTTTTTTGTTGTATCCATAATATCTCAGATGTTTATACCAAAACTGTTAAAACGTTGTACCTAATAAAAACCAAATATTTCGTGTCAATGTTGCGATATGTTGCGCAGATACTTATTGTAGGCGTTTAATAAAAAAATCGTTTATTGTTAAAATAGCACAGTGTTTTAATAATATTAAACTAGCTTTAGCACTCGCTTTGGTCTGTTTGAAGGTCAAGTATAAGTACCATAAAGCATAACGTTTAGCATTCGGCAATAATGTGTTTAAAAAAATGTGTTTAATAAAATGTGTTTGAACTTTTATTTATATTTTCCATCTTTGTACATACCATATTTAACGCAAATAAATAATTTTGACTTTGACTTTGACTTTGAAAAATACTGTATTATTCTATCAGTTATAAGTTTCTTAATTGGATCAGTAGCTTATGAGACCTCTCACAGTTCAAAAGATTTCCACACATAGGGATGACTGGAAGGCTTTTGGAATAAAAAAATACGATTCCATAAATCTTTACAACAATAAAAACCAAAGATGATATCTAAATAGATCCTTAGATACTTACCAAATAACAGGACTTTGTTAAATACATGTTTGACAATCAGACGAGAGAATAACCTTTTGAGCTAAATTCTGACCTTTTTAACCCTAGTGACATCGTCTGGCACCAGGATTACGTCAAATTAATAATTCAAATTAATTACTATTCATAATGCACTCTTTTAGTCCGTCTATTAAAATTCTTAGTTTGAAGCCTCATTTACATATTATCTTAAGTCTTTTAGCCAGGTGCAATTTATTCTTGAGCAGTTTATATATTAATTGATAATATATAAATAAAAATAAAATAAATATCTTGGGACAACTCACACACGGCTATCTGATCCCAAGCTAAGCAGAGCTTGTGTTATGGTAACCAGACAACTGATATACATACTTATATAATTTATAAATACATACATATTATAGATAAATCACACCCAGACACAGAACTAACAATCGTGCTCATCACACAAAGTTTGTCCTGTGTGGGAATCGAACCCACGACCTCCGGCTTAGCAGTCAGGGCCGCTAACCACTAGACCAACAGGCCCGTCAAATAATAATTAATAATTATAATGAACTTAAATGTCATAGAAAAATAATTGAAATTTGCTCAAACTGTTACATTACAAGCGAATTCTCCTTGTAACACCAAACTTAAATGTTACAAATTGTATTATTACAAGTTGTGCACTGTGATACTAGGTTCTTTTCACTGACTTATGTAATCTTCTAATAGATGCCATGAAAGATGAGACTTAACACACCACACAAACTTTATTATTTCGTAATAAATATTATAATATTGTTGAGAATTTTAATCTTAATGTCATCATAAAATCCCTGAATATATACACAAATTATGGATAACTATTTCGTAAATCCATACCTGCGCAAGTTCCTCACTACTGACGCTTGTCAAGTCTCGTCTTTCGTGAGGCGTGTTGTATATTATAATTGTTACATTTTAGTCGAATGCTGAGGGAGCGCCTTTACGGTTAGCACCGTCAGAGTAACAGAATGTTCAGGCAGTTTTTCTACATTAATTGACAATGGTGCCAATTCCCTTGGTCGCAAACTAAACTAAAATTAGACTATTTCCATCTTTTTCTGTTCAATAAAACAAGAAAGAGACTAATGTAAATAAGAGCTGTCACATTTAGTCAATCTGACACATCCATACAATTATAATTGACATCTTAAAACTTATGGATTGAAAATACGGAAAAATTCAAGGCAAAACTAATTTGACATCGTTAGCTTAGTTCTTTAATGTCACCGTCCTTTCCTTTCGCTGTATGTTAGTAAGAGATGTGAATTCTCTAAATGTAGTCTAGTTTGTGAACAAGAGAATCGGCACCAATGTCACCGTCCTTTCCTTTCGCTGTAGGTTAGTAAGAGATGTCAATTCTCTAAATTTAGTCGTTTGTGAACAAGAATCGGCACCAATGAACTTAAAAACAACAGTAATGGAGTTGAAAATTGCAAAATTATGTAAATAATAATACAGCCTATTTTGTTCCACTCCGTGGTAAAGGCCTCTTCTCATGCAGAGAAGACGGATTGACGATTTCAGACCAACGATTATATAAAAAAGTGTATTGAAACATAACTTTTTACAATACAAATTACAAAGGTAGGTACTACTTATTACTCAAAGAAACGCTATCCCACTTGATACTTACCTAAAAATAACCTTAAAAAACCCTTTATATTTATTCCCACATACAAAACCGCATTAACTAAAATGCTCAAGAATGTTCAAAGAACGTAAAAGGGTTTTTCTTTCAACAGCACTTTGTACCGTTAGATATGTCGCTCCCATTGAGTCGAATCTCGTTAAGCAGAGGCGTAGCTTGCCCTAAACGGGCCCCGAAAATTTGTTGGGGCCCTTCTACTTAACGTCCTGACCTAACAAAAGCCTAAAGGCAGGGTTAAGATTAAAAAAAAAAAACAATTTATTCATATTCGTTTATTTGTATACCATTATGTGTACAAAACATTTCACATAACGCTTAGAGCTAAATTACAGCTATGGAACCTGTTAGGGTACAGCTGAAATTAAAATTCTGAAATATTAAAAAATATAAAAATAAAGTAATTAAAAAATAAATTACGAATTAGAAGTTATGGATTTTGAAATTAGTGATATTATATTTTAATTTCCTAATAATTATATTTTGTAAATTATTAATAGTTTTATATGTGTATTTCTATTTATGTTGTATATGCATGCGGCATAGTTTGGGTGAGTTAGTGGATAATATTTAACCAATTTTTGCTTACACGGGTTTGGGCCCCTGTACCTGGTGGGGCCCATACGGCTGATACGGCCGTAACTACGCCCCTGTAGTAAAGTCTATAAAGGCCGCAAGCCTAAGCCTTCTTATATCTTCAAACAGGACAATTATTTGTAAAACGTCTGTAATTTTGGGGAGAACTGGATGTTAAAAGAAATTGGCTTGATTATTTTTATTGGATTTTATTACCTCTTCTCTTTTCGCTTCGTTAGGGACTAATGGATTCGAGAGAAAAAATAAATCTTATATTTTTTTTTATAATTTCTTGTGTGAAAAAATTAGGTTCATTTCCAAAGCTCTGTCTAGAAGTAGCTTCAATTTATACTAAAATTAAAAAGCTGAATAGTTTGTTTGTTTATTAGTTTGAACATTATGGAATTACTGATAGATTATGAATTTTTCCCGCTAATAAAACATGACGTCTACGTAAACGAAGTCACGGTCATAAGCTAGTTGATTAAATAATTGAACAAGTCAACACCAACGATAGTTTGTAAAATATAAAAAATCTAAAATATTAGTATTGTAAAACTTGACTGAAAATAATGTTCGTGGAGAATTCTGCTCGTTTTTCTCATAGACCTACCTCCGTTTTGGAACGAGCAACTAACTTTAACTTTCTGACTTTAACTTTCTGACTAACTGACCGTTTTCTTTACAATTATAAAGTGCCTGTAAATGATTTAATTGAGATAAATGCTTTACTAATTCATACGTATTACTAAAGACCTCGTTGAGTGTAATAATTATAATTAAAACCATTTAATTTTCCAATTAACCTCTCATAATAGTACGACTACTAGCATGAATGATAACATCACCTAAATTCAGTGCCATTGAAATACTAATTTGATTTCAATTGGTGCGTTAATAATTCCACTCATTTTGAGTACGTTTTGAGTACTTGTTGGTATAAGGCAGTGAGCACACAATTGACAAGGAGCAGATTTAAAACTTTGTCATTGTTATGGAGGTAAATAAACACTCCTGTAATCCCCGAAGAGTGACGCAGAGCTGTGTACCCATTAGTACACCCACATTTCGCTAGTTACGTTTAAGTCCTATGTAATAGGGGCAAGCCTATTGCCATCAAACGAGCATAAATGCAGACTCCGAGGCTGCTACTGAGAAATTCCTGATAAAAAAACCGAATAACACTTTGCCCGACCTGAGAATCGGATCCAAGACCAAGTATTTATTAATTATATTGACCAAAACGTCATGCGTAAGAGGCTTCAATTTTAGAAGAATACTAATAGCTGGTTCGAGGGTACAAAACTCATTATATTCAAGCTTGACAATCTTGTTTCTATAATTCTATTTTGCTTTTATGCACATTTTATTTTGCTTTTTATGTGTGCGTCATTTTTTCGTGAATAAACAGTTTTTCTTTCTTTCTTAAGTTTCACAGACAGTTTCTAAACTTTATATTCACGTCTGCTCTCGCCCTAACTCGTCCGTCCTAACAGATTTTCGTAGCAAATGGAACGTCATGAACATTGTAAACTAAACGGAGCGGTGTCCAACGCATTCATTTGAAAATTTCATCCGTATTCTGGTTTTAATTAATAATTATGATGAGTAATTATTTTATGTGATTTATGGTTGTTGATGCATTTGACTAAAGTCGGAGTTATGGATGTAAATGTGGACGGTTGGTAAGGGAAAGGATGGCTAAAGAAAATATGGATGGATGGTGTGAAGAATGATGTAAAAGAAAAAAAAAAGGGAGTCAGTTATAGCATGGTTGACAGGACGGAATGGAAGAAGAAAACGTGTTGCGCTGACCCCAAGTAACTTGAGACAAGCCGGGAAGAATAATTATCTTAATACATATTTGATAAAAGATTGTTGAGTAGTTTAAGAGTCCATCCCGGACAAACAACGTGACGCGTAATTAATATTTATTAAGGTGCTCCCTCACCGGGAGCATTCACGTGTATTGAACCATTATAGATTCAACTTTGAGCATTACATTACAATAACACCTCCCTGACTAACGAGCATTTGCGTGTAATGTAACATATAGATTCGACTTTGAGCATTACATTGGAAGTGGAGCGCATTGATGTTACAAGTTGTATCAAGATATTACACATTGTATCATTACAAGGTGCGCATTGTAATGCTCGGTTCTCCTCCTTCACTGATGTAATGCTCAAATCTGTAACGTTACATTACACGCGAATGCACCCGGTGAGGGAGCACCTTCAAGAGAATAATATTATAGATACAATTTCAGAATACTGCTCTGTTAATAACCTTTCCTGTGAATTAAATTCATCCTCATCGAATGGACAGCGCCTATTGAGTGAGCACGCGTGCTAAAGAGCTGCTTTTTGATATAACTAGCGGTTTTCATTGAGACCGGGATTACTGGGTGGGTGGCAAATAATAAGACCATCCCTCAAAGGGTGGATTAAGGGATTATATCTGGTAGTTAGGTTAAGCGCGACTGCTGTGCATGAGGTCTTGAGTTCGATTCCCAGGTCGGGCAAGTGTTATTAGTTTTTTCCATCAGTAATTTCTCAGTAGCAGCCTCGGAGTCTGGATTTGTGCCCGGTTGATGGCAATAGCTGGCTGGCTGGCTATTACATGGGACTAAAAACATAACTGGCGAAATGTGGGTGTGCCAATGGGTACACCTATGCCTAACCCTTCGGGGATTACAGGCATGATGTTATGTATATTACGTACTGATCATGAAAGTTTTGCTGAGCAAAATGTTTGTTGTTTGTGATTTGTGAAAAACCTTTTTATGGTTACGTACCCGAAGAGTACGAAAGGTAACGTATTATTAGAGCATTCAATATTTCGACGTCCCCGAGGAATAAACCGGTAATCGCAAAAATCAAATTTTACAGGAAAAATGATTTAGTGTTTTTGGCGTATATCTCTTCAACAAAAGATAATTATGAGAACATTGTTATATGACGGAAAAGCTATTTTTTACCCGAAAAGTTTAAAGTATTAAGTGTAACTATTAAATATACACAGAATAAGTTATTCACCAAAATACATATTACCGAAAATGGTTTTATAAAATTTTTAGGGTATTGATATCTTACGATCCTGACTTATCAATATTATTCCAGTAATGTTTACTTACCGATTTATTCTTGTAAATTTCTTAAAACTTATTGGCATAATATTGCTTTACTGGATTATTGAACGTTTTTTTTTCATTACAGAGAGAGAGAGAGATTGATACTCCCCCATAGTAGGGGGAGTATCAATTACTTTTGAGGTGTTTTTAAATTCTATCTATGCATTGGGAATCTCCTCTATGACCCGAAAATGTACTTGATTCGCCGAGCGCGACCAAGTTACCGCCAATACGCGAAAATGTGTACCACAAAATTTACGATAATAAACCTGTAATCGCATTAACCAAGTTTTTTTTAAAAATATTTTACAGTAATATTACTTTACCGAAATGTAGCCACAGAACTTAAATTGTAATAATGTATAACGTTATTTTTCTAGTAAATAAAAAATGGAAAATTTCCAAAGAACAAAAGTGTTACTAGGAAAATCGTTGGAAATTACCGCAGAAAAAATACGAAAAAAATTGCATAGGTGTATCCCGACCCATAGATTCCGAAAATGGAATAACAGTAAAAAGTCAGTAATAGTATAATACAGGTTTATTCCTTGGGGGCGTCGATTTTGTCTGTTAGCGGACTGTATCTGCCGGGGTTGCGGGACGTCTTAACAGGATACCGTGGCCCCGGAACGTAAAGGGCAACAGAAGGAACAGTATGTTTTTTTTGTCAGTAAAAGTCTGACAGTCCCACCCAGGGCGGAAGGAGTCATTTGATTAGTTCTACCAACAAAAAAAAAAATCGGTCTGTATCTCATTCTCAAGAACCGTAATGATCAGTAGTAGAATTTTTTATAGAGTGTGTATTTCTATTAAGATTTTTTTGACAAAATCCTGGCAGTTATCACTTTTTACCAAACTATCTCCAAAACTATAGCGAAGTCAAAATCAAATCATTTATTTCAATTCTTAGACCATTGTAAAGCACTTTTGAACGGCATAGTATACAACAAAAAGAAAAAGGGAATTGTATCTAGTTGTCCCTTCCAAAACGTAGTGTTGTATGGAGAAGAATGGGGAAGAAACTCCATACGTACTCTTGGCAGATGAAAGAACGTGTGTTAGGTTTAAAAAAATCGATGATAATTTCTGGTCATTTTATTTATTTATTTATTTAAACTTTATGCAACAAAAAGGTACAAAGGCGGACTTAATGCCTTAGGCATTCTCTACCAGTCCCCCAAAGTTGGTGAAGAGATAACAAAGCATTTTACTTAATTTAAAAATCATAAAAAGGGTACAATTCTACTTAAATCATTCATCGATTTTTGTTCGAGCCCAACGCCTGCTCGATTTTAATGAGCACATCAACAGTGCATGTAGTTAGCTTTTAAGTAGTTAACAGGATCTCTGTATATATTTGCATGTCATGTTCACCACTTCATCTTTGTTCGTATTCGAGACAATACACTATTGACTAGAAGTTAGCATTTTTGGAGTTTCCTTGAAGAGTCCCTAAAATTCCCGCACAATTTTTTTAATGTTTTTTTTTTTTCAAAACATTCCTTGTCTCTAAAAGTATTTTAAATTTATTTTGTAGTAGGTATATAATTTTGAATCAAATCCAATAGCAATAAGGTTTAAAAAGTACGAGTGCCGGGAGACATTACAGCTTTATATCTGGGATGACCACTTCAGTACCATTAAGTGGGCTGTTGGCTTGTTCGCCATCCTATTTACATACAAAAATACAAACAAACATTGGATGTGTTGGCAGATTTAGAACTTTGAATTTGTTTTCCAATTAAACTGGATCGGGGAGGGGTAATTTCGTCTACGGAGTAATTTCAATTATGGAAACAGTACGATAACAGTTATTCTTATCCATACTAAATTATTATAAATCCGAAAGTAACTCTGTAAGTCTGTTACGCTTTAACGACTAAACCACTGAATCGCTTTTGATGAAATTTGGTACGGGGTTAGTTTGAACCCTAAAAAAGGACATACGGGGCCAACGCCTGCCGGGGTTGCGGTACGTCTTAACAGGATACCGTGGCCCCGGAACGTTAAGGGCAACAGAAGGAAGTGTGGTTTTTTAGTCAGTAAAAATCTGACAGTCCCTTCCGCCCCACCCAGGGCGGAAGGAGTCATTTGATGATTTTTACAACCTAAACAACAAAAAAAAAGCGTACCTTTATATACGCGGACGAAACCGCAAACAATATCTAGTTGCACATAATCATTGAAGATGTCGTAATAGGCCAATGGTTAAGGCGTCCACCTGTGTGTCCACCTAGTGTGTATGCATGAGATTGTAGGTTTGCAGCCGAGCACGGGCAAGCACCAAAATGACTTTTTAAATTCATATGTACTTTCTTAGTTTATCTTTAACATTGCTGGCATCGATAAACATTGTCAGAAAACCTGGACTTTTAATTAATATAGGACTAAAATTGCCAATCCGCCTTAAGCAAGCGTGGTAATCAATGCTCGTGCCTTCTCTGTATGAGAAGAGGCTTTTGCACTGCATGGGATAATATTAGGCTGATATTTATATCTTCTAGCGACCCGGCTTCGCACGGATGTAATATAGGCATTAACTTGTACATAAGAAGCTTTGATCTTGAATCACTCTACCTATTAATGAAAACCACATTAAATTATGTTACGTAGTATAAAAGATCTAAGCGCAAACACGGTGGGAAGCGACTTTGTTTTATACTACGATGTAAAAAAGTCCCACCATAATTTAAGTTTCATACTGGTGCTGATTTCCTTGTTCACAAACTAGACTAAATTTAGATAATTGACATCTCTTACTAATATACAGCGAACGAGAAGGACGGTGACATTAAAGAACTAAGTTAGCGATGTCAAATTAGTTTTGCCTTGAACTTCTTCGTATTTTTAATCAATACGTTTTAAGATGTCAATTATAACTGTATGGATGTGTCAGATTGACTAAATTTGACAGCTCTTATTTACATTAGTGTCTTTCTTGTTTTATTGGACAGAAAAAGATGGAAATAGTCTAATTTTAGTTTAGTTTGTGACCAAGGGAATCGGCACCATATCATTAAAGTTCAAAATACTACCGAAAATTAGTAGGTACTAATGTCCGAATAGAAAACTCATCACGTTCAGCAAATATTATGCTAGGAAGTGCAAAGTTTGAGTTCCGTGCCATTGCGGTGTGGACGTATCCCGTATTAGTAGTCAGTACCTTTATAGTCCAAGATCATTGTTTTACGTCATTTTATTAATGACTAAAATGTTAGGAATATTACAGGAATATATAAAGTTCGTCTTCTGTGCACGAGGTCTTGGGTTCGATTCCCAGGTCGGGCAAAGTGTTATTGGGTTTTCCATCAGGAATTTTTCAGTAGCAGCCTCGGAGTCTGGGTTTGTGCCCGGTTGATGGCAATAGGCTCGCCCCCTATTACATGGGACTAAAAACATAACTGGTGAAATGTGGGTGTACTAATGGGTAGGTTACTAATGGGTACCTACACCTCTGCCTAACCCTTCGGGGATTACAGGCGTGATGTTATGTATATAGTTAGGAAGGTATACGTACTTTCTAGCTGAAATACTTTGCTTTTATTCAAGCATTAATACAAAAGGTTCTTTATTAACGTATGGTCAAATATTTTGACTGTTTTGTTTTTTCTTTAATTTTGACAAAAGCCATTTTTAATTATCAAAGGTTGGGCAAAGTATTATTGAGTTATTGGGTTTTTCCATCAGGAATTACTCAGTGGCAGCCTCGGAATCTAGATTTCTGTCCAGTCTGTGGCAATAGGCTCGCCCCTTATTACATGGGACTTAAACATAATTGGCGAAATGTGGGTGTACTCATGAGTACACCTCTGCCTTACCCTTCGAGGATTGCACGCATGATGTTTCTTTTGGTTATGCTAATTAATTTAAATAACGACGACTGATCAATAATTAATAAATAGTTGATTTTTAGTTGTTTATGTTTGACAGTATTTCAGAATACACCTCTTTCAAAGAACAGAATCGCCCCGCCGCGTAAGCAGTGTCGCGGGTTTATATTGCTGTGTGCGTGCGGGTTTAAAGCCCCGCTTGTCTAAATTCAGTGTCAAGATGGCTAGTTCAAATCAAATCTGCTGTCAAACTTGAAACTTAGGTGGGTAAAATACTCCTACATACCTTATAAGGTATTTGATATCCGAAAAAAATCTTCAGAGTTTTAGACATGATAAAATGACGTAGGATTGACGATCTTTGGATCTCAGTTCATAACTTAAATCGACGAATCAATAGCAATTAGCGATTTAAGTAACCCGTACACTTTTTAAGCGATTTTTTATCGGTTCCTCTCTTTTAGCGGATGAATAATGGAGATACTTACCAAATGAAACGGATGTAAATGGAGCACTTGATGAAACCGGTCGATTTTTGCATTTTTTTTTCCAGATCATACCCGGGAACTATATTGTAACTGAAAGGTATGAGAGGTACCAACTGTCTGCTACCTTCTTTTACGGATTAACCCTAATGACTCCTTTAGGTATTGTGGCATGTACACGAAATCACAATATTTTGTGTCCATTACATTGCGCGCTAGTACAAACAGTATTATTTCTCATAAAAAAAATTGTTTAGCAAAAATAATTTTTGCTCATCTGTTACTTAGTTTCATGAGCAGTAATATTATGCGCAGTTAAGAGTAATTACCTACGTCGTACAGCATTTAACGACTGTCACAGATCTACGTATGACAGTCGGGACCAACGGCTTAACGTGCTTCCTGAAGTACGGAGGAGCCTCGGTGTGTATAATCAGCCTTCTACTGATCAACCCCTGCAAGCGTAGCGCTGTTATTACTTAGCCACGAACCAAAAAACTTCAAGAACATAACATAACATCACGCCTGTAATCCCCAAAGGGTTAGGCAGAGATGTACTCAATAGTACACCCACATTTCGCCAGTTATGTTTTTAGCCCCATGTAATAGGGGGCGAGCCTATTGCCATCAACCGGGCACAAATCAAGACTCCGAGGCTGCTACTGAGAAATTCCTGATGGAAAAACCCAATAACACTGCCCGAGCTGGGAATCGAACCCAAGACCTAATGCACAGCAGTCGCGCTTGCGACCGCTTCAAGAACTAAAATTGGAAAATAACATTAGTGTTGAAAGTGACTTTAGTTCTGATTATTGGTTTATATAGCCAACCTTTAAATTCATGTGCACACTTAAAAATAATCTCAAATATCTTCCTATTGTTACCTAAGCTACTTATCCGTTAAAAATTATCATCACAATAGATTTTCAAGGGTTAACGTAAGATTTATTTCACGGAGACTATAAAATTATGGCCCGCGACCCATCTCAAATGGGGTCAGAGTGACACCAACCGCTTCTTTATGGGGTTTATTTACACCTCAATGTGACACTATCGTTAAGGCGTTGTTGATCCGGTGATCGTCAACAGTTTTCAGTTGCTGTAATTGATTTAGTTCCTAAATATTATACTGGTTTTTAAAGTTGCCGGTTTCCTCAACGGTTAATCGCAACGCGTCGGGCGATTTCACACCCTCCCTCCCTCTTCCTGTGCTCGGCAATGCCAGTTTCGCTACGGCAACGGCATACGGCAACTCGGTTAACAAAGTTGCTCAGAGATTGCCATAAAGTTGCGGCCACCGTAAACGTTACAGCAACTATAAACTTTTACAGGAACTTTAAAGTGATGATAGTTGCCTCAACTTAAGTTGCTCCATGTGCAAAGCGCCTAAAGAAATGTCAAAGGTCCTAAGGAGATAAATATTTAGATACCTAGAAATTAAAGTGGCAACGTAGGTGCATGACCTATGCGTATAGACATAATCAGCAGTTGGGAAAGATACATCGTGTTCAAACGGGGCAAAAACTTAAAAAATCATTTGCGACTAAACTTCTGCTCCTATTTAATTGATTTTTGGTACAGAGCTTGAAAATGGTACCTATTATAGGCAGTTTAAAGGAAAGCCCATCTGTCATATCAACTTTGTATATTTTCTACCTATTCGCACCGCCTAATAATTATGCTGAGCTATATTGTTAGGGACCTCTTTATAGACATAACTTGTATTTGACCAATACAAGTAATTGTATGGACTTTAAAAGAGACTTTGACCTCTGAGTTTGTTTCGGTGTTTCTTTTCAGAGCAGTCGGCTAGGAAACACTGGACTCATCTAGTTTAAAATGTGACGTGTAAAAGTGTTATTTATAACCAAATTACTGAATAAATATCATTTCATTTCATTTCATGTCAGACAAGCAGAGGACAGTATATAAACTGACTGCCTCGTAGGTCTACTGGTCGCAAAGCGCGACTGCACAGCATGAGGTCTTGGGTTTTATACCCTGGTCGTGTAATATGCTATTGGGTTTTTCCATCAGGCTTTTCTCAGAAGCAACCTTGGAGATTTAAATTGACGTTATAAAGGCAAGTATCAATCAATTAATTTTAAGTTTAACAGTCACAAATTGGCTGTAAACAATTCACGGTATCATTTAAGTATAATTAAATTAGTATTAGATATTGCTTTGATGTGATGGCCCAGTGGTAAAGTAACCCCATCAATGAGGTTGCGGGTTCGATATTGGGCAAGTGCCAATGTGATTTTTCAAAATAATTTTAAATTTAATATAACTGACATCGGTAAAGGAAAACATCGTGAGGATTCCTGGATTAATATTATAGAACTGAAATCGCCAATCCGCCTTGAGCAAGCGTGGTGATCAATGCTCGTGACTTCTTTGTATGAGAACAGGCATTTGCCTTTTGACAATTGAGGCTGGCACTATTTTGATATAGAGAATTACTCGTGAGAAATATGAGAACGTTAGGTTCATCGCGAATATTTGCTTTGCAAATAGGTCCGCGATTGAACGCTCGCACAGCGAATGCTGGCAAAGCAAATGCTCGGTATAACTAGGGACAAAGAAACAATATCTATCCAATTCAATTACGATGAATCACGATCGATTTAATTAATATAAACTTCAATATAAAATTAATTGATTTATAATTGAATTTATTTTTGAAACAATTTTGACAAACTCCTCTTGATCGTTAGTTTTGTTGGTACCATTTACATAACATCACGGCTGTTAGGAAGGGTTAGGCAGAGGTGTTCACATTAGTACATCTACAGTTCGTCACTTATGTTTGGTGGTAACATTTCTTAAGCGAATTTTGTATTGGTCAGCCACTGGCGAGCCCCTCCACCGTGAACGGCCTGTCCTGCTACCGTACATTCCCCCAGAGAAGCGCGTACGGAACACTGCGCGCCGCCAAATAAAAGAATACCTGGAAGGATTTGCGAGAGCTTTGCCCAGCACAAAAGAGAGGCTAATAACATAACATAACATCACGCCTGTAATCCCCGAAAGGTTAGGCAGAGGTGTACCCATTAGTACACCCACATTTCGCCAGTTATGTTTTTAGTCCCTTGTAATAGGGGGCGAGCCTATTGCCATCAACCGGGCACAAATCCAGACTCCGAGGCTGCTACTGAGAAATTCCTGATGGAAAAACCCAATAACACTTTGCCCGACCTGGGAATCGAACCCAAGACCTCATGCACAGACCAACATGACCGACATGACCAACGAGGCAGAGAGGCTAATAAAAAACTCATTAACTCTTCTAATGATTATTGTATTCTGTACAACCGTAACAATTGATAATTACTTAATTAGGAAGTCTAAATTACTAAGCTGTAATTTAATTTGCATTATTACAATTTCGAACAAAATGAGTTCATTACGTTATATATTACTACGAACAAACAATATTCTTTTTTTTTAAAGGGGAAGTAGTGACAAAGATTGGAATAAGTATGCTTAGATGGTTCGGTCATGTTGAGAGAATGAGTGAAAGTCGGTTAACAAAAGGAATTAAAGAATTAAGGCTCACACGCTGTTTCATTGTTGGTTGAAATGTTGAGAGTGGTTGTCTACAGTTCCAATATTTGTTAACATGTGAACACGATGTAACTTTAAATACATTTTTACCATGAATTCCTAATTTGTAATAGAAATTATTTTTGTGTGTTATTATACAGTAGTTTTTTTTTATATAAGGTACATTGCATTCACATGTAATTACGTATGACTATGTATACAAATAATAACATTGTAAAACGTTGATTTTAAAAGAGTACGTATGGAGTTTCTTGCCCATTCTTCTCCATACAAAACTACCTTTTGGAAGGGGCAACTAGATTCAATTCTATTTTTTTTTCATGTAATGACGTTCAAAAGTGCCTTATAGTGGCCTAATTGAAATAAATGATTTGACTTTGACATTGACTTTGACTTTGAATTTATATGGCAGATGTCACTGGCAACACAGGGTAGGGACGCCCTAGTTTTTCAGTTACTAATTTGACTAGCTGTTCACGCCTGTATAAAATGTGAAGACGTTTAGTACGCGTTGTGTTTTGCTATTTTAAAAGACTAGGCGTTAAACAATTTGTTTTTTTATATACCGTCACCAATTTTATTAATTTAGTTGAAAATTTGTATCGATGTCATATTTGCACGCTCCGCTTTTAATATTGTGAAAGGGGTAGTTTAAGGGATTAGACCCATATCCACGATTCGGGAGTTTCATACACCTTCACTGAAGCCCCAACACTAGACGTCGCGAGGCGACATCCGGCCACCGTAGGCGCGGACTTGCGGACGACGAGTAATGGGTAGCTCGCCGTCCGATCAAGGACCAAGCCTAGTTCGACGGCGCGTTCTGTTCGCGCGCGCCTCAAAGAGCGGTCAGCACAGGGACGGGGCCCCCAAAGGGGCCAACGCCTGCCGGAGTTGCGGGACGTCTTAACAGGATAACGTGGCCCCGGAACGTTAAGGGCAACAGAAGGAACAGGGTGGTTTTTTAGTCAGTAAAAGTCTGACAGTCCCTTCCGCCTCATCCAGGGCGGAAGGAGTCATTTGATGATGTTTACCACCTAAAAAAAAAACCTCAACACTAGCTGTCAAATTTTCAGACAAGCTTCCGACTACCAGTAACTGTCAAAGATCTACGAGGACAGACCAACGAGGCATGATATTGAAGCTTACAATTTAAAAAATGTATTTTGTAATAGCAGCGCTCTTTATATTATCCTCTCACTCACTCACTATACAGTGCGGAAGAAAGAGCATGATATGATTGTTTGGCCGCCATATTTGTTTCTAAACGTATTCCTTTTTCAAATTATCTACACTGAAAGGTCAGTGACATATCGAGTAATAATTATTATGGCACTAGATCCATTACATGAGTTACAATCATCTTTTATCTTCAGCGGAAATTGATATCCTTACATACAGCAGAGTGTTTCATTGAATACCGGCGACTGATAGTAGCTACATGGTTGGCGGAGTGGCTGAGCGGTTGGCTACTGCGCCGTGTGTCACGGGTTCAATTTCCACACTCCAGTTATGTTTTTAGTCATCAACCATCAACCGGGCACAAATCCAGACTCCGAGCCTGTTACTGAGAAATTCCTTATGGAAAAACCGAATAACACTTTGCCCGACCTGGGAATGGAACCCAAGACCTCATGCACAGCAGTCGCGCTTTCGACCACTAGACCAACGAGGTAGTCCTAGTCCTAGTTATTAACTACTTTTTAAATTAAATTACATTTGATAACATCCATTGGTTTTTAAGAAAACTTCGACTATATTTGGCGACCCTGCATACCTATCTCTTTTGCTGACTGTACACTCATTTTAACATCAGTGTTTCTATTACTTATGCCTCTTGGCTATATGCCCTGGCACTAAGCCTCAATCAATGGGCTTATTATCCTAGATTTAGGTCCATATGACGTCATCATCATCGATTTAATACTTACTGTCATTACATTTGCCTATTCGAAGAACAATATGTGGCCAGCCTTTTGAGCACTTCCCAACTAGCAATATAAATAATATAGATATAATGAATCCGTCGAATTGAACGCTACTATAAAACTGCTACAAAACTATTATAAAACAACAATGAACTTTAGCATAATCGACATACTTTTTCTCAGCAATAATACATTCAGGAAGCAAATGCAAGCAATTCTTAAGGATCGGCAGTCAGCTTTGTCATAAAGTAATGTATACAAAAATTTTAGCTAAATTTAATTATAATAAAGCGTAAACCCGAATTTTGTGTTTGTTCAGACGTTTAAGGTAATCTCCGAAACCACTAAACCAATTTGTAATCTATATAATATTTTTTTATTTCTTCTATTTTATATTTGTGTGCCCTGTTTATATTACTTTGCAATAATGTGCATCACACAATATTAACTGTTATTTTAGTTGACGTTTAAGTATGTCTCTCTAGATATTTAAATATTTTTTAGTAATCTGTGGAAAACGTAGTGGGTAACATATTTATCATTGTTTAGTGTGTAAACTTTATCATAAACATGTAATATGATACTTGTTTGTTTTTCCTAAAATAAAATAAATAAAACATAACACAACACATCACATTTACATGACTGTGTGTTAGTTGTATAATTCAAATATTATACAACTTTTTGCTAGTTGGGTTGTTTTTTTTTTTGGCCTTAACACTTACCCTGTTTCTTTTATTGTTTACGTGCATTTAAGGTATCTTCTAATTAAATTATTATTTATAAGCTTTGTGTTTTGTTTAATTTCAGAGTAAGGCGTTAGTACTCCGGGCTTGCGGACGGCGAGTAATGGGTAGCTCGCCGTCCGATCAAGGACCAGGCCCGGGTCGACGGCGCGTTCTGTTCGCGCGCGCCTCAAAGAGCTGTCAGCACAGGGACGGGGCCCCCAACGGGGCCAACGCCTGCCGGGGTTGCGGGACGTCTTAACAGGATACAGTAGCCCCGGAACGTAAAGGGCGACAGAAGGAACAGGGTGGTTTTTTAGTCAGTGAAAGTCTGACAGTGCCTTCCGCCCCACCCACGGTGGAAGGAGTCAAGTGATGATTTTTACCACCTTAAAAAAACAAAAAATAAATGAAAAGGCGTTAGTAGGTACCTACATTGTCTTATTCAAACTTAACTCCGGTCACTTAGTCAGAAAATTTAAGGTAGCTGCTACAAATGTCTGGCTATTACGGACTTTAAAGATCTACGCCCGTGACATACGGTTAGATACACAGCGCATTCTTAGTAAAAAGGTCTCGTTTGGCGCTCTATAGGTATCCTAGAACCCTAAAATTAACGTTAACAATTTAAAAGCAATGGCAATAGCAACAAAGTATCTTTAGAGTTCAAAGAATTTGAACCCATTATTTGATAACAGATAACAAGTAATTTTTTGTCATAATTGCAACAAAATTTAATTTGCTAGGTTGACAAACAAAAATCAACTTGACGACATTGTGTTATGGTTTCTTTTAGCTTTCTCAGCCCTCAAACGTATGATTAAGTGCACTGATGAGAGGTCAGTCAAGTTAAATAAATACAAGTCTCTGTTTACAACTCATTCATTGATAGAGTGTCAAGCTAATTACACCGCGATTTTGTACAATTAATTTTTAAGTATATAATGTACCTAGTACATAATTTAGTTGTAAAAGAATAAATACACAAAGTATAATTTGTATTTTTAAGACGTTACCTCAACATAATGTTCTTCTTCCATAATTTAAAAAAAAGTTGTGTTAACTTCGATGAAATTTTGAATTAAATAGAAATTACAGTGGGTGCAGTTTTATGTGATTTGTTACTGAAAAAATGATGGCGGATTTGTGATATTTTTTCACGCAATTTACCTGTGAGTTGACAAAAATGTTTTTATAATTTCATCCGTTCGACACTGTTAATTAATTGTTTATTTTTCTGTAACAATCAAACATTGTTTTAACTCAACATTTTAATTTATTTATCGCATTTAAATGATGAAATTATATTTTAAAATAAAATTACATAAAAACGCTGCGACGTCATCACGAGTCAAACTTAATATATATTACTTATGCCACGGGACCTGTAGGTACATTATCCGATGCAAATCTACCTATGTGCTAATCCAGATTATAATTATCTCTGTGCCAAATTTCATCCAAATCCGTTCAGTCGTTCTGGCGTAATTGAGTAACAAACTTTAGTATTTCTATTAGTACTGAAATTATAGTAGAACACCGGTTTCGAGAACAGGGTCAGCTACATAGATTTTTACTATAATATAATTTAGATTTATCTTTACAGGAACTACACGTACTCTAATATAATGATAACAAACTTGTCATGACTAATATCACCAGCTGTTAAATGTACACACTTTGAGCCGTAAAAGCTTGACTCAATAGAATAGAATATCTTTCATGATCGTCGTCATCATAATTATCAGAATATCCTTATTTTGCATAAAATATGGTGAAAATTATTACTGAAACTATAGGTTACTCATGTAGACAGATCTTTTGTTTAGTTGACTGGATCTGGTACTGGACTGAACAGAATGGTATTTATTATTTAGTCTAGTATTATATTTATGATCTGGTCACAATCTCATCTCAGATACATCTCAATGTTAAAAACTTATAAATCAAATATTACCTACTGTAGTTTTGGAAGTCGGTGGATATGGTTTTGTTTCTTATTGTGTACTGCCATCGACTTCCAAAACTAAAGTTATTTTATTTTTATTTTATAGTTTTTGAAGGCGGTTGTCTTTTTGTAAAAAATGTTTTTTACTTTTCACTTTTTTAGTGTAATATTACTTGTGTATATTTGAAATCCTTACAAAAATCGGTTCAGCAAAACGTGAGATAATCCCGGACAAACATACATATAAACATACAAGTCAAACTGAGAAGCTACTTTTTTTTAAGTCTGCTAAAAAGTAGACAAATTATTAGAGGCAATTTTTACACGACTGCCCCAAAAAAAAGGAGTGTTATGTGTTCAGGGTTAATGTATGTATGTATATGAGTTTCTTTATTCGATCATAACTTTTAAACGCGAAAACCGATTTAGATGTATGGGGTATCGTTACAATCCTTGCATCGTTCCGAGTAACATAGGTAAAAAATAAAAAGAAACCGGTGTGGTCACTTTAAAACGTAAATTAATACCAGCATCAATTTATTTTTTTAATAAATCTGGTCGTGTCTATGTTTATCGTCTAGAATTTGACAAGTAGATTTAAAACATATATAAATATATATACTGTAAATAATATAATATAGACAAAAAATATCTTGATTTCAGATTCACACCAAAAATGACCAAAGAAGCAGTATTCTGTATATCATTACTATTAATCATACAATATTCGACCTCAAGTTTCGTGTTCCATGAAAATACGAGGATACTCTTCCAACCAGAATATGATGCGGAATATTTTGGATTCTCCACTGTTTTAAGCCCTGATGGGTAAGTAGTTCAAATGTTCTTCGTTTTTCATCTTTAGAAGATCTTTGGAGCTTACTTTGATCATAAATTCCGAATGCTTTTGCATGGAAGCTAACTTGAAAAAGTAGAAGAACATTCTGAATAGGACTATGGTTTTAGGTATGTCTGTAATTTAGCACGACCGATTTAGGGTACACACGGTGAAAATACATAACATCACGCCTGTAATCCTCAAAGGGTTAGGCAGAGGTGTACCCACATTTCGTCATTGATAATCTATACTAATAAAGAATCCATGCCAGTATATAATACCTAATAATCGATTTATTGCAGGCGACACAGGCCCATAGATAACTACCTAAACATACATAACTTAAACATACATCTACACTAATATTATAAAGAGGAAAAAATTGTATTTTTGTTTGTTTGTTTGTAATGGATAAACTAAAAAAATACTGAACCGATTTTAAAAATTCCTTCACCATTAGAAAGCTACATTATCTGCGAGTAACATAGGCTATATTTTACTTTATTTTTGCGCGAATAAAGTCGCTGGCAAAAGCTAGTATTTCATAATTGTGATGCGATTGTGATTGTTGTGTTGTGTGTGGTGTTTTTTTTTGTTAATTTCCATCATAAGTAAATGGTTTTTTTTTATTAAAACGACTTATTTCTGCTTTCTCCGTATACAGGCTTCTAGTTGGAGCGCCAAAAGCACAGGAACCAAAAGAGTATTCGACTGGTATCAAGCCGGGAATAGTGTTCAACTGTTCACTGCAAGATTTGGATGTGAAGAATGTGTCTTGTGCACCCTTGAAGAGGTCCGGTAGAACAGGTACTGTGCTTTTAGATAATCCATTTATAATTACCTAATACGCGAAAGTAACTAACTCTGTCTCTGTCTGCCTGTTTGTTACGCTTTCACGATTAAACAAATGAACCGATTTTGATGAAATTAGGCTACTATGATAGGCTACATTTTTCTCCACGACTTCATCTGCGTCGAAGACGCGAGCCAAAGTTAGTTTTTTTTTAATTTAAAATATAATAGTATAAAATTATTTTTTTCAAAGTCAGTACGAAAATAAAAACATTTATAAAATAACAACATTTTTATTTCAAATACCATAACATAACATCACGCCTGTAATCCCCAAAGGGTTAGGCAGAGGTGTACTCATTAGTACACCCACATTTCGCCAGCTATGTTTTTAGTCCCATGTAATAAGGGGCGAGCCTATTGCCATCAACTGGGCACAAATCTGATGGAAAAACTCAATAACACTTTGCCCGACCTGGGAATCGAACCCAAGACCTCATGCACAGCAGTCGCGCTTGCGACTACTAGACCAACGAGGCAGTTACTTCAAATATTTAATTAAAATATGTTTTATCATAATTATTAAAGCTTGAAGCCAGCTGTCCTTAGAGTCAGGATGCCAGCTGTTACTACTGAGTCACCATTGTTCTTAGTCAATTGTAATACCTACTAGTTTTGAATGTGTCATGCTCAGGGGCGGATTTATGTATAGGCTCTATGGGCTGCAGCCCAAGGCCCCCATGATTATAAGGGCCCTCATTGAAGAATAAAATATAAGGGAAGGTATCTTATCACTACACTCTCGCCTCCAATACTGCAATTTAGTCTCGTAGTCTCTCTCTTGTAATGATTTACTATTATTGGCCTAATTTGTTTCCTATAGATACCGTAAATCTATACATCATTATAGTAAACGTTTTTTTGTCAAAATGGCAATAACTTTATTATTAAGTTAAGGTAGGCCCCCCAAGTAGTGATAGCCCAGGGCCCCAGAAATTCACAGTCCGCCCCTGGTCATGCTAATCATTTTGAGCTTATAATTCATAGAGGAAGCTCTCATAGATACTTCCATAAGCAGATAGATAAGAGAATATACATGTATGTATGTATTATAATATCAATCTACTCAGTAAACACTGGGCACACAAAAAAGTTGCACAAAATTGTTTCAACAACATGTTTTTGTGTTGCGCGGTCCGTATTCATTGGGAAACAGAAGTTGTACAACATTGTTTATAGAAACGAGCTGGCAACAATAATGTGGCACAGTGGCTAAGCGATTGGCTGCTGCGCTACATGACGAGGGTTCGATTCCTGCACGGATTTTTTTTGTATGGCCTACAGATAGTTCTTCCGGGTCTGGCTACTTGTGTATGTGAGTTTATTATGTTTGTTAACGCACCAACGATACAGGAGAAATTCCTACAAATAGGCAACGTGTTTTTAAAAAGTGTTTTTTTTTTAAGTTTGTTACAAAGCATGCAAGCTTTTCGAAGTAAAGTCATAAACGTACTGGAGGCCAACCACAAGCTCTTAAAACAATATTATTATAATATTAATTTGACTTTTCGTACCATGACGTCCTTAAAATAAGGCTAAAGTAATGTTATTTTCTTAGCAGTTTTGGTGACGTCACCCCTAAAAGTTCATTCATTTTCCTACCACGACGTGACTTTTGACAACCAGCAATATTGTTTTAATGTCAAATTGAGCATTCATAAAAAAGTTCCTCGGACTCGACGGAAGTATTATTGTTTTACAAATTTATATATTTAAATGTAATTTTTTGGAGTGCAGTGCGTTGCACGTAACGAATTTTATTCGCATGTTGCGCGGCCATAACAGTTGAACAGTTTAGATATATCTTGTAATGGCTAACTAGGTTATTGATTTATACAGATATCAAACAGTTACCTAAATGTAAATTGCAACTAACTAATCGATAAGTCCTCATCATTGCAAATCTCTTTGTTAATATGTGGAAAATGTTGTAGTTATTACATTGATTCTGTTTTGTTTTTATATACCTTACTGATAAGTGTTATAATTATGTAATGTAATATAGTTTTTATTTCCCAAATAAAATAAAAAAAAAAAAAAAAAAAAGCATCCTTCTATTGACTAATTGTCGAGTATTTAACTCGACAATTTTCCAATAGGAGAATGCCTTATATGGTACGTACAATTCTTACCATAAACTCTTAGTCACCTTTTCTAACATATATTATCAGAAAAAAAAAACTTTTTGTTTTGTGATACACGAAGTTTATCGGCTTTGTAAATTGAAGAAGTTTTGCATTCGTCTCTATTTTAAAAATGCCCATTTTTTGTCTTTGTAAAAGGAGGAAGTAATGTAAGTATATAATGAACATTTTTAGCCTACATTACCAATAATTAGCAAACGTTCGAGTAAATCCCTCGCGTTTAGGTATCTATATTTATTTTTAGGACAAAGCAATTCTGTTAAATCCCGTGGCATGAATCATTATATTAATAAATAGCATTAATAAGCTATTAGTAAAAGTTAATAACAAAAATAAACATAACTATTTACTTAAATAATAATTTAATAGTATTTAATTTAATATAAATATTTAGAATAATAATTTATGTATTAGAGAGAATAAAGGAAAAATAATAAATTTAATATTATTTGTAGGTATATGAATAGTGAACTACTCCGCCGTTTATCTAAATACATACCTAATAACGTTTCTTTTATGTCTATTTATAACAGTGATAAGCAGTAAATAACAATTGTACTTATGTACCTAGATTGTGTTTGTTTACCTAGATATGTATAGTAATTATCAGCAGTTAATTATAATAAGTAGCAATAGGCATAATTTATTTATTTTTACATAACATCACGCCTGTAATCCCCGAATGGTTAGGCAGAAGTGTACCCATTAGTACACCCACATTTCGCCAGTTATGTTTTTAGTCCCATGTAATAGGGGGCGAGCCTATTGCCATCAACCGGGCACAAATCCAGACTCCGAGGCTGCTACTGAGAAATTCCTTATGGAAAAACCCAATAACACTGCTCGACCTGGGAATCGAACCCAAGACCTCATGCACAGCAGTCGCGCTTGCGACCACTAGACCACTAGACGTACTAATATATTGCTAATGTAATGGCGCACTGTTACTTAAAATTTTTAATATGTTGTGGAAAATGTCGTAGATTATACCTTTTAACTCTTGCATATTTATTATAATACAAGACTTGAGTGTGTAACTGTTTATTTTCCGAAATAAATAAAAATAAAATAAAATAATGCTAACTTTGGTAATTTTGCACTATTTTGTCCCGGCTGTCTTATATGGATCTTTGACAATCGGTACAGGTTGTCAGAAGCCCGAAACTCTGACAATCAGTCTTACCGAGGGGTGTCGTATTACCCAGTGACTGGGTTGTGAAGGTCAGATAGGCAGTCGCTACATGTAAAATACTGGTATTCAGCTGTATCCGGTTAAACTGGAAGGCGACTCCAACATAGATGGGAAAAGGCTAGGCAGATGATGATGGGTTTTTGTGTTCGCTTGGGAAATTTTAGGACATTGGTTTTATTTTAAAGTCTATGCAGACGAAGTCGCTGAATAAAGCAAGTTGTTTTTCAATCAAAACTTTCTTATTATTTTCAGGTAATGAGAACATGTTCAACAGACTTGCGCCAGGTTTCCTGAGAGATGATATGTGGTTCGGAGCCACCATGGCGCTTCTGCCTAATGGAAGATTAATGGTACAGTCTTTAATTTATTTTATACATTCATAACATCACGCCTATAATCCCTGAAAGGTTAGGCAGAAGTGTACCTATTAGAACACTCACATATCAGCAGTTTTATTTTTATAAGTCCCATGTAACAGAAGGCTAGCTTATTGCAATCAACCGAGCACAAATCCAGACTCCGAAGCTGCTACTGAGATATACCAGATAGAAAAACCCAATAACACTTTGCCCGACCTGGGAATCGAACCTAACACCTCACGCTCAGCAGTCGCATTTTGTGACCAAAAGACAAGCGAGGCAACGAGGCGGTTTATTTCAGTAATACAATTAACTTTACAATGAAGTATTATTTTGGTGGGTATAAGAATAGTTCGTAAAGTACACATATATTTCATACCGCTAGGCCATAGGGATCAATTTTGACGCGGACGACGTCGCGAGCAGAAGCTAGTATTGTATAAAGTACTAGCTTTTGCCAGTGACTTCGTCCGCGTAAATTTCGGTTATCGCGGACACAGACGAAGTCGCGGAAAAAATTACCCATGTCCTGTTATTTCAATTATTTGGTTTAAAAAATCATTATTCAAAACGACACGTGGCGCCATCTATGATCATAAGAACGTTATTGTGATTTCCCTCGGAAACAGTACTTTTTTTCGGTATTAAAGGTACCCTATGCTCGTTCCTGTACACCTGGCAATGTATATGCAAAATTTCAGTGGCTTAGGCGTAAAATGGTAACAAACAAACTTACTTTCGCATTTATAATATTAGTTAGGATGACTCATCCGTCAATCAGGCGCTTTAGATGGAATAACGGGAACTCCTAATCTATTCAATAGCACGGTTCGAAATTCAAAAGTCATGTGAGTCATTTGTTCCTCACAAACGATTAAAAAATCGGGTATTAACATGCCAGTACTTTGTAGGTTGCGTGTCCATTTAAAAACTATAGTATTCGAAATTCAAAGATCAAAGACATTCTTATCAACAACAATGACACAACAGAGATCGACACTCCAAAAGTAATAAGTACTGCATTTGTATCTAGGTAATAATTTAAAAAAAATACAAAACAAAAATAAAAAAATAAATAAACATAACATCACGCCTGTAATACCCAAAGGGTTAGGCAGAGGTGTACCCATCAGTACACCCTCATTTCGTTTAGTCCCATGTAATAGGGGGCGAGCCTATTGCCATCAACCGGGCACAAATCCAGACTCCGAGGCTGCTACTGAGAAATTCCTTATGGTAAAACCCAATAATACTTTGCCCGACCTGGGAATCGAGCCCAAGACCTCATGCACAACAGTCGCGCTTGCGACCGCTATACCAACGAGGCAGTCAAAAAAAAATGAAAAAAAAACAATGTATTACGTAGTTATATTAAAAAATAACAATGTGGCAATCCCGTCAGTATTCTTCAGTAAAATAATGAGTATAGACTAGTTTCAAGTTTACCATTTTCTTCTTCTTCTTCTTCAGATAAATGCCCCAAGATGGACGTCACCTTATGGGAAGAAACATCTGCTAATGAATGGCGTCAGTTTCCTTCAATCAAACCGTGGAAACAGGGTTATCTATCCCTTAAAAGAATACAGTAAGTGTGGTTTTAAGTTGTTACTAACCAAATCAATAATTTTTTCTGCTGCTTTCTGGGTAAAGGCATTTTCTCACAGATGTAGAGTAACCAAGGCGGGAAGTCCGTCGAAATAAAATTCGTTGATAGATTGCTTGGATAATCTTATCTTACAGGAGTTATCTGCACTCCGACTATAATCGTGAATGTTACACGTTTACATAAATAAAGGATGGTCACACAATGGAAATAACCACTGATATTTTGGGAGTGATCTGCACTCTGAATCTGAGTCTGCCGAAATGTGTCAACTTTTTAATGACGCGACACGATCGCCACATGGACAAGGCTTGACATTGATTACCACGCTTGCTTAAGGCGGATTTACAATGTCAGACTCATATAATTAAGTCCAAGTTTTCCTAAAGATGTTTTTCTTCACCGATGTCATGACATCGTACATACTGCAGTGATGTACCTACAAGATAAACTTGAAAGTACACATGAATTGAAAAAGTTACATTGGTACTTGCCCGGATCGTACTCGCAACTACTGGATTATCACAACATACACAGTCAGTTCAACATATCGTCCCCGCCACGAGAAGCTATAAAATAAGTAAATAAATAACTTTTACTAAGTTACGTAGCGATAATACAACTGACAACAAATAATCCGAAATTCGATCAACTCATAGTAACATAAATGTGTAATACGGAACTAACGAGCCATTTCATTTGGTTGGGTTATAATAGCGATTTAGAGCGTTGTCGGTTAATAATAAGTGGTACGTAAGTACGTCTGGAACGCGTCTGACACATGGACGTAAACATTTGGGTCGTCATTTTAAAGCCAGTTCACGCTGACACGACGCTGAATTTGATCCAAGGGTTGCGATCCCCTGAATATGTGTTTACAAAATTTGTAAGTTTTCGTGACGGGGATTTTAATTAACTTTCTTTTCCTTTTTTTTTCGATTCAGATCGTCAAGCCTACGTAACAGATGGCAGTAGAAGAGAGTATGGTGAATATGGTACTCATCTAAACTTCTACGCGTATGGCGAGGCAGGAGCGTCAGTCGCTGTGACCAAGATGAACACTGTCATCCTTGGGGCGCCTGGTCTTCTTCAGTGGACAGGTGACGCATTTTTTATGGCCGCTGGACTGAGAAATTGTAGCTTATGTTAACTATCATAGTTTGGTGACACAGTTGGCACAGTTTGAGTGTTTAATTCTCACACGGAACCAATATTCGTATGGCCTACAGATACCTATTTGTTTTGGGTCTGGTTGTTTGTGCATGTATATAAAATGAGTTTATAAATGTTTGTAAAAGCCCCACGATAAAAAACTTTTATTTTTCTGATGAACTGCCTTTGATATGAAATACCAAAGACAACTAGGTCAGGATCAATTTCTAAATCTAGACATTTCTGATTAACCTAACAAAACTCAAAAAGAACTGACTACCTCGTTGGGCGAGTCACAAAGCGCGACTGCTGAGCATTAGGTCTTGGTTTCGTTTCCCAGGTCAGGGAAAGTGTTATTGGATTTTTCTGTCAGAAATTTCTCAGTAGCAGCCTCAGAGTTTTGATTTGTGCCCGATTGATGGCAATAGGCTCGCCCCCTATTACATGTGACTTAAACATGACTGGCGAAGTGTGATGATATGTTATGTATGCAAAAAAATAATATAAAATACCTAATGAATTTATGTTTCTTCCTACAGGTGGAATAGTTAGTATGTCATTCTTTCCAAATGACACTGGCACATACATGAACAAGTTGCCGACAGCTAATCCTTATCTTACCATGGATTGTGGACCGGACGACTATTTTGGTAAAAATATTTATTTTGGTACAGATTTTAATGATCACTGACATCGTTCCGTGCCTCGGAAAGCACGTTAAGCTGTTGGTCCCGGCTGTCATACGTGGATCTCTGACAGTCGTTACGATTCGTCAGAAGCATGAAAGTCTGACAACCAGTCTTACCTAGGGGTATCGTATTACCCAGTTACTGGTTTGTGGAGGTCAGATAGGCAGTCGCTCCATGTAAATTACTGTTACTCAGCTGCATCCGGCTAGATTGGAAGCCGACCCCAACATAGTTGGGAAAAGGCTAGGCAGATGATGTTGATTAATGATCATTATAAGATAGAAAACCTATACTTTATTATATATATACTCAATTTTAGTACATTATTTTAGTCAATGAACCTTTTGGTAACTCCAGCTTTTTCAATGGAATATTTATAAATTCTTCTCTTTGGTTAAAGGATACAGTGCCGAATCTGGTGTTTTCCAAAAAGATGGCAGCGTGTTATACGTGGCTGGAGCTCCTCGGTCAAATATAGCAAGTGGACAAGTAAGCAACCATCGACTAATGTTACTAATAGAATACATAGAATGGGTAGAGAAAAACCATTAATAATGATTATAAAAACTTGGGAAAAGGAAGGAAGGAAAGAAGATCTAAGACTCAAACAAAATGTCCTTCTTAATAACTAAAAAACTAAAACTAAAAAAAAAGTACTAAGAAAACTGGCAATCAACACAGAATAAAAATAATAATAAATTGATTTGTCATCGTAGTACATGAACAATGTAGACACAGACATGGCACTTAAAATAAAACAAAGATCAAGCAGATAGATTAATGTCCCCCATGCTAGGAAAATCCTGTGTTATGGGGGGCATACAACCGTCCAGTTGATGTAACAGTGTGTTTTACCCATCCATAAGTACATACGTGCATGAAAATATGGGTATAATAGATATTGTAATAGAAGATATTGTAGTGTAGAAATGTGAGCGCAAGTTAACTCTCTCTTCCCACACACTTATAGCAGAAAGGGACGGCAACCCAATGCGATGGTAGAGAGGTCAGGACCAACTCCTAGGCACAGGGTATCACACCTCCAACTTCCTAATTCCAGGTTGCTACTGAGAAATTAAAAAAAAAAAAATTGCCTAGCTGCTACATCGTGTTATGACAAGTGATTCTACTTACAAACTTTATCAGCTACATTCCTTCGTCCTTGTAGTTTGACACATAACATGACATAACATCACGCCTGTAATCCCCGAAGGGTTAGGCATAGGTGTACCCATTAGTACACCCACATTTCACAGTTATGTTTTTAGTCCCATGTAATAGGGGGCGAGCCTATTGCCATCAACCGGGCACAAATCCAGAATCCGAGGCTGCTACTGAGAAATTCTTGATGGAAAAACCCAATAACACTTTGCCCGACCTGGGAATCGAATCCAAGACCTCATGCACAGCAGTCACGCTTGCGACCACTACACCAACGAGGCACTTGTAGTTTGATAAATTTATATATATATATTTTGTACTTCTTCACCTGTACCTACCTACATTCATTGATATTATTATCATCAACTCATCAGGTCCTCATATTTGAGCCGCCAACTCAAGAACTTAAAGCCCTAACCATTAAAGCAAAAATCAAGGGTCCGCAAAGTGGTTCGTACTTCGGAGCTACTCTTTGCTGCACAGACATCAATGGAGATGGGCTGGATGACCTTCTAGTTGGAGCACCTACCTACGTGAAGAATGATGGTGGTCTACCTTATGATCAAGGAGCTGTGTTCGTTTATTTGACTAAAGAAGAGGTAAGTCAGTAGTATAAGCAGAGTTGTGCGATATTTCAAACGCTGCATATTTCTGACCTCACTTTGGAGCCGTATCGTGCCGAGCCGTATCGTGGCGTGAAACGTTAAATTCAGGGACAACTATTGACTCGAAAAGTAGACGAAGATGACTTAGATATTTATTTAAATGTTTATTCTTAGATATATGAGTAGAAATACCAAAGGGGCCGCTGTCATATTTCCGAGCTCACTTTGGGGCCGCATCAACGAGCGAGAGAATCGCGGCGATATCGTCGTGCCACGTATTTCCACTAGTCGCATCGCCGCGATGATATCGCGTTCTAAGAGAGTGTATAAAAATACGTGTCATGACGATAATATCGCTGCGTTTCTCTCGCTCGTGGATACGGCCCCATTGTGAGGTCGGAAATATGACAGCGGCCCCTTTGGTATTTCTACTCATATAATAATATCTAAGTCATCTTCTTCCACTTCTCGAGTCCGAGTCGAGGCCGTCTAAATTGAGCTGTCCCTTATTTAACGTTTCACGCCATTAGTAGCGCCCATCAAATTCTAAAGCTCACGGCATCTGGGCACGTAAGACTTGACAACAGGTATTTCATTTTTTGAAGTTTTCCACTACAGGCTGGTATTAGGCCTCTTCCAAATATTTTGGGAAGGCGTATGTCCGATGACAATAAAGCCCCAAGTGATACAGATTACGTAACATCACGCCTGTAATCCCCGAAGGGTAAGGCAGAGGTGTACTCATTATTACACCCACATTTCGCCAGTTATGTTTATGTCCCATGTGATACAGATTATTAATGCTGGCACAGTCAAAATGATGATGAACTTAAAGAAATTTTAAGGTAATGCTTTGAATTTTTCAGGATTCTAAGTTTGTTTTGGAAGAACATGGTCATGTATCAGGGTCTGGTACTAACGGAGCGTGGTTTGGAATCTCTATAGCTGATCTGGGTGACATTGATGGAGATGGATTTAGAGGTAGGTAGCACTAGCTTCAACTTTCTGACTAAACTGACCGACTCCTTGACAATTCAAAAGTGCCTGTAATGGTCTAATTGAAATAAATGTTTTCACTGTGACTTTGACTAAATATAGAATATTGAAGATCTATGTTTACATAAAATTTGCAAACAAGAGTACTCTTATGACAGTTTTCAGTTTGCTACCTATTACAAATTTTATTTATTTACTTTTTTAATGAAGCATAATTATCTTAAGACGTACAGCTTAAAAACTAACAATAAGTAAAAAACATAAGTTGAACAATTTGTAATTGTTTATAATTAAAAGATTATATTTTTAAGTTTTTTGCATTAAACGTCAATATTATTTTACATTATGTTTTTAATACATAAAAAAACACAACATTTTTTTCAAATTCCCAATTACAAGTCTTCGCGTGTAGAATTAGAGTGGAAACTCGAAAGTGAGCATACAACAGATGGATATATTTATTGGAAACATAAGCATCCATATGTAGGTCGTCATATTAGTTGAACGACGTCCACTGCTGAACACAGGCTTTTCCTAAAAATAGCCACAATTACTGGTCCTACGCTGCCCGCATCCAGTGGTTTCCCGCAACCGTTACCAAGTTGTCATCTCACTTCGAAAAGTCCATTTTCGAGAAAAAGGTAAATTGCCGAATCTGATTTGATATCCTTAAAAGCATAGGCTTTTTTTTTCAGACATTGCTATAGGAGCACCATGGGAAGACGATGGGAAAGGGGCGGTATACATTTACAAAGGCTTTTCCAAGGGATTGAACACAAATAACGTTCAACGCATCCAGCCTGAAGGCGCGCAAGGCTTTGGTTGGTCGATAGCGAAAGGAGTTGATGTAGACCACAATAATTGTAGCGGTAAGTCAAATATACTCATGGTTGATACTAGCCTTATCCCGCGGCTTTGTTCGCCTGAAAGCAGACTAAATTAACTATTCGGGTGATAAAATATATCTTGCTATTTCTCGTAGTTGATACTAGCCTATGCCTACGGCTTCGTTCGCGTGAAAGTAGACGAAGATAAAGTAGAGTAAGTTAACTATGTGAGTGAAAAAATCTATCTGGTGTTTTCCATGATTAGCTAGAAAAAAACACAAAAAAATAAAAATGAAATGGTTTTATTGAGTAATTAAATTAATATTTCTTTAATAAAAATCAATTGTTCAAACATACCATACAAAGTTTATTTTAAAACACACAAACAAACAATTTTATCATTTTTTTTAGTTCAACATTTTTTTTTTCTACTTATACTTATTTGAGAAGACGTGAATTCTCCAAATTGTTGAGTTAATAAAAATCAACGTCGTAGTTTTTGATTGATTGACAGAAATAAAAAGATTCTGGAAAACAAATGTGAATCGCGTTGGAACAATAATAATACCAACTTAACGGCCTCTTTTTATACAGAGAAGGCACGAGTAATGATCGCCATGCTTACTCGAGACGAATTGTCAATTTTAAAACTATATTTTCTAGGGGGCCTACCCCATCTCTTAAAACAATATAACTTTTCCATGCACACTGTTGGATTTTCAACGCTCGGTTCAAAGTCGAGAGCTAAAAATCCAGTAACAGTTATATTAAAATAAATATTGATCTTAGAGATGGTAGTAGGCTTTTTTTTTAATGTGGTACAAATCATCAAATGATTTTTTCGGCCTGGGTGGGGCGGAAGGGACTGTCAGACTTTTACTGACTAAAAAACCACCCTGTTCCTTCTGTTGCCCTTTACGTACCGTAACCCCGGAGACGTCCAGCAACCCCGGAGACGTCCCGCACCCCGGATGGTAGTAGGCTGGGATGGTGGTTTCGTCACGATGCTTTCCTTCGCCGATGTCAGAATATTTTTTCTTGTTTTCAGACCTCGCCATCGGAGCTCACAACAGTCAAACATCGTACTTATACCGATGTATTCCAACTATAACTGTGCACGCTGGTATCAATGTACCCAACGCTATAAATCTGCCACAGAATACTACAACGTTTGCAGCAAAATTCTGTGTGTCTGCTCCGTCAATGAAATCTTGGCCACATGTAGAAATAAGTTAGTATCTATAGTGTTTTTGGCTTGTACTTTATCTTAATGGAGTTATTCTGTCAATATTTTAGAGTTGAAAGTTATTTTATTAGTGTTAGGAAATAATCAAATCTATACTTACTTGTGATATTACTATTATACAGCTGAAGAGTTTTTTATTTGTTTGTTTAAACGCGCTTATCTCTGGAACTACCAGTCAGATTGGAAAAATATTTTTATATATGATAGCCAGGTTCATGAGAAATAGTATAGGACAAATAATATCAAGCTACGACTTACAGGAGCGGAGCAGTAACCAAAGACGTAACTGAACGCGTAATTTTTTTTCTTCTTATTACATTTTGTTGTTTACAAAACTAAATACAAAATCAAATTGTTTAACAGGTTTAAACTAAGCGTTCATTAGACTGAATATTAAAAAAAGACTTATTTTTATTTTTAGATATGATTGCTAATATCGACGTAGATCCTGAGTACAATAGAGCAATGTTATCTGGTGATTCAAAATATACTGTAAAAGTGAAGCCAGGAAAAGAAATATGTGACGAACAAACTATCGAAGTTAATGTAAGTATACATAACAGGGATTATGTTACTATATACTTTATAACTATTTTAAAAACTTAGATCAAGACATGTCTCCTCATCCAATCAATCAAACTGCCTAGCCTTCCAGTCTAACCGGATGCAACTGAATACCAGTATTTTACATGGGGCGACTGCCTATCTGATCTCCACAAGATTGGACTGATTGGATTCCACTGATTGTCAGACTTTGACGACCTGTAACGATTGTAAGTTCTTCTGTTCTTCATAATATGAAGAAAGAACTAAATTTTAATCCATAAACTTTAAAAAAATACTGTAATTTTTTGTAATGGTCTTTTTTCAGCCACTTGCGGACTTGTCGAAGCCAATACCTTTGATATTTCGACTAGAACCTGATGAACTTATGAAAGGTAAGATTATAGACCGGCAAAAAGCAAAACAAACTCGCACACAAAGGGTTCTGTATCACAAAATAATATTTGACACTACAAAAAAACCGCCTACTGCCTCGTTGGTCTAGTGGTCGCAAGCGCGACTGCTGTGCATGAGGTCTTGGGTTCGATTCCCAAGTCGGGCAAAGTGTTATTGGGTTTTTCCATCAGGAATTTCTCAGTAGCAGCCTTGGAGTCTGGATTTGTGCCCGGTTGATGGCAATAGGCTCGCCCCCTATTACATGGGACTATAAACATAACTGGCGAAATGTGGGTGTACTAATGGGTACACCTCTGCCTAACCCTTCGGGGATTACAGGCGTGATGTTATGTATGTTATGTTATGTTACTACAAAAAAAACGCCTTTCTTGTATTAGAACCATCTTTAATTTCTAACTTTATTTGTTTTTATTATTTAAAAAATGTCCAAAAAAAATTGATTTAAATATCGTTTAAATAAAAATAAAGTTTGACTATATAAAGCAAAGGCAATAAAACACACACTCTGACCTACTACGGTTCATGAGATACAACCCACTGGCAAATAGACGGACAGTGGAGGTTTATTAACAGGGTAACCGTTTGGCACCCTTCGAGTACGTAACCCTAAAAACACGTAAAGACCCAACGAGCCCATGAAAAAAAATGGCCTAAAACCTTCACTCTCTTCATGTTTCAGATAATTCCACAACATTTTTGATGAACGCTGCGAGGTTATTTGAAGCTTCAACTTTGAAGACTTCGTTTCTAATTCAGTTAGTCAGAGATTGTGGAGAAGATCTGATCTGCACTCCTTGGCTAGTCATGGCCATGGAGGCTCTGGACAAGTAAGATAATTTTTATGATAACATTTTGATATTTTAAAATTGAAACACACCTGGTAGACTCTCATCAGAATTACCTGATATTTTAAATTAAAGGAAGAATAAATTTTGATTTTAAAATTATTCTTCCTTTAATTTCTAATTAAAAATATTCAAACTCAACATTTGTTATGTTAATTTGTTTAACGGTGCGGATTCCCTTGTTCACAAATTAGACTAAATTTAGAGAATTGACATCTCTTACTAACATACCGCGAAAGGAAAGGACGGTGACATTAAAGAAACTTTTCCGTATTTTTAATCCATACGTTTTAAGATGTCAACTATAATTGTATGGATATGTCAGATTGGCTAAATTTGATAGCTTTTATTTACATTAGTCTCTTTATTGTTTTATTGGACAGAAAAAGATGGAAATAGTCGAATTTTAGTTTAGTTTGTGACCAAGGGAATCGGCACCATTGTCGGCTTTTTATGTCAACTGCTGGGCGAAGGCCTCATCACATACAGAGAAGGCACGAGCATTGATATTCTCGCTTGCTCATGACGGATGGGCGATTACAGACTTTTATTAAAATTATAAGTCGACGTTACCTTTCGATGTTCCTTCACCGTTGTCAGTGATGTCTAAAATAAACTTAGAAAGTTTATTTGAATTAAAAAGTTCAATCCCCTTGAGCAGGCGCGGTCTTCTTAGGCACTTATCAGTATTAATATTACCTATAGATTAAAAAGTTTAATCGGCCTAGAGCAAGCGCGGTAATCAATGATCATGCACTCTGCGTCTGAGAAGAGGCCATTACCTGGTACTGGAACTAATGCTAAGTATAGTATAGTAGTAGGTATTATTAATTTAAATATCATTTTAGCCCATACATTCCCGGATCAAACACTACCTTAGGAGCTAGGATCACGATTCTCAATAAGGAAGAACCCGCATACGCTGCTAAGGTCAACATATCCCTACCAATGCCTCCAAAAAGGATCCCAAGTGCCTGTTCTCTTCAAGACTTGAAAATGATATGTGATATTCCATCTCCATTACTAAGAAATGAGAATATTGTATGGGAAATAGAATTAGATTACAATATGAACCATAATGTGAATGATACAGAAGATAAAAATTTGGAAATTAGATTGGAATTGAGTGATTCGTTGTATAGAAATATTACCAATGATGCGGTAAAAAAATTGGTTATCAAAGTAGAGCATCAAGCTAATTTCAGTATTAGTGGGTAAGTTTTAAAGATGATTTTCATTTATTCATTCTTCAGGCAAAGTGTTATGGGATTTTTCATCAGGACACATACAATGAAACGCCAGGCAATGGGAGGATGGGTATTATGGGATTTTTCATCAGGAATTTCTCAATAACAGCCTCGGAGTTTGGATTTGTGTCTGGTTGATGATAATAGGATCGCCTCGTATTACATGTGACTTAAACATAACTGGTGCAATGTGGGTGTACTAATGGGTACACCTCTGCCTAACTCTTCGGGGATTACAGGCTTGATGTTATTTAGAAATATAAGAAATTCCACCGGCATCGGGAACAGGGTTCAAGCAACTTGTAGGCAGGCTCTTGAGAAAGGAATCTCCACACACGCCGTGTCTAGGAGTACTACTTTCTGAATCATTGATCCTCCGATAAGCGGCAAATATGATTAGCTCAGAAACTGTATCTCATCAATTAGGTTGATTTGCCATTTTGGTGCCTATATTAACAAGCTTTTGTTTGTTTTAGGAAAGCAATACTAAATAAAACATTGATAGTTTCAAGAGACAGTCTAGCTGCTGGTGCAAACGTTACGTTCAAACATTATTTTGAAGTAAGTATTATATTAACTGGGCAGGCCATGTCTGCAGACGGACAGTCGGTCGGTGGAGCAGACACGTGTAAGAGTAGACACCACGTTTAGGCAAACGTAGTGTGGGACGCCCTGCTGCACGGTGGACCGACGATATAAGGAAGGTGGCGGGCAGCGGATGGATGCGGGCTGCCCAAGACCGGGATGGTTGGCGCTCTTCGGGGGAGGCCTTCGTTCAGCAGTGGACGGCCATAGGCTGCTATAATGATGATGATGATGATTAAGTAGAAAATATTTAAAACGTTGCTCCCAATATTGTATTGTATCGTGTGGCAGCAGTGTGATTAAATTTTGTCTGATTTTTATAAAAAAGAAAGAAAGGAGGTATCTTATAGGGCATCAAAAAATTCATCCGCATCGCTGTCAATGGGGCAAGTGCCCAAAACGCTGGCATTCCTTGGCCTAAGAAAAGGCCAGTCCTCTGGTCATGTGAAGAATAAATTATAAAGAGGAAAAAATTGTATTTTTGTTTGTTTGTAATGGATAAACTCAAAAACTGCTGGACCGATTTTAAATATTCTTTCGCCATTAGAAAGCTACATTATCTGCAAGTAACATAAGCTATATTTTATTTTATTTTTGCGAGAACGAAGTCTCGGGCAAAAGCTAGTTAATTTATATTTTATAATTATTTATAGGTTTTGTGTTTAGGTTAATTATTGTGCAATATTATTTATCATCATAAATTATCTATTTTTTGTGTTTTTTTCTTAGTTATTAGTTCCATAAGCTAGCTGTTGAAAAGTCTTTACATTACATTTTGACACAAGACTCGATAAAAAAAATATTTTTTCGTGATTTCAGATTACCAATCTTGGACCTTCAGACTCGTCTGCTACAGTTGTTTATATCATGAGAACAGATAAGGTAAGTTTTACTTTATTTTGTAGAATAGTATTACCTATAGCTTTTATGAAAATTTAAATTCTATATTAGAACTTAAAAATATGAAACTGATGACAGGAAACACACATACAAAGCAGGTATAAGCAAGCAGGTAGGACGTCCGGGGTTGCAGGACGTCTTAACAGGATACCGAGGCCCCGGAACGCAAAAGGGCAACAGAAGGCGCAGGGGGCTTAGACAAAGTAACAATTTCAAAACGATAACAAAGTTAGAAAAGACTAAAATGTATGGGATTGACATAACCGGCGTTAAGTCTCGTGGTCCATCGACGAAGCCATGACCAGATGAAATACTAAAATGTATGGGATTGACATAAGCCGCGTTAAGTCACGTGGTCAATCGACGATGCGATGTTACTTTGTCTAAGCCCCCAGGGTGGTTTTTTAGTCAGTAAAGTCTGTCAGTCCCTTCTGCCACACTCAGGACGAAATGAGTCATTTGATGATAATATATACCAACTAAAAAAAAAGGTATACAAATACCAGTTATTTCCTCATAAACTAAAATTTTAAATTATTTTCAGATTAATTTTGCAGCCAATATAAGTGGTTGTGAACAAAATAACTACACTTACGAAAATGAATATAAATGTGTCTGGTCGGTGCCAGCAAAAGTGTCGTACCCAGTTTATGTTTCACTACAAATCGACCTCAGTAAAGAAGGTAATCAAAAACATGTTCCGATTACATCATCATAACATCACGCCTGTAATCCCCGAAGGGTTAGACAGAGGTGTACCCATTAGTACACCCACATTTCGCCAGTTATGTTTTTAGTCCCATGTAATAGGGGGCGAGCCTATTGCCATCAACCGGGCACAAATCCAGACTCCGAGGCTGCTACTGAGAAATTCCTGATGGAAAAACCCAATAACACTTTGCCCGACCTGGGAATCGAACCCAAGACCTCATGCACACCAGTCGCGCTTGCGATCACTAGACCAACGAGGCAGTCAACCGACCAATCAATGTCGAGTCAATGTTCCGAATAATATTGAAAAAAAAGTATCGTCCAAAACTTAAAGCCAACTAAGTCTGCCTAGCCTTTTCCCAATTATGTTGGGGTCGGCTTCTAGTCTACCCGGATGCAGTTGAATACCAGCATTTTACATGGAGCGACTGCCTATCTGACCTCCACAACCCAGCAACTGGGTAATATGATACCCCTAGGTAAGACTGGTTGTCAGATTTTCGGGCTTCTGATGAACCGTAACGACTGTCAAAGATCCACGCATGATAGCTGGGACCAACGGCTTAACGTTGTTTCGGCAGTTCGTGCTAGGCACGGAACGATGTCAGTGATGTCTAAGATACACTTAGAATGTACATATGAATTGAAAAAGACACAATGGTACTTGGATTCGAACCCACAACCTCATGCATGAGAGGCGGGCGTCTTAACCACTAGGCCATCACGACATTTGCCCATTTGGCCATTTCAACACTCAAAGCCAACCAACAGATATTGAATATTTTTTCTGGCAGTAACTTAGAGCTGTTTAATAGTGTTGAAATTGCCCATAGCATGCCTATTGTAAATAAAAAAATATCTTGTAGGACAGTCAAAAAAAGAGATAGGTATGCAGACTCGTCAAATATACTCGTACTTAAAGATTTTTCAGAAACCGATCGATGTTTTCAAATTAATTTTACTTAAAAAGTAGATAATAAACAGTTCCATCGGTTTCTAAGAAAACTTAAACTATATCTGACGGCCCTGGATCCCTTTTGTTGACTGTACCAATAGTTTATATAAAACCTATTGTTAACGCCAATTTTATACTTATAAAGAGAAGCATGATCTATATAGTTTAGTTGCCAATAAACCTCGTTTAAGAACAGACGCATTTTATTTCGAAATCCATAGACACAGTGTTAAGCAAAAGTCAACCTAATCACCCAAAACATATGGTCGATTACGAGCCGGATCGAACCTCATTAGGAATTGACGGAGCACCCGAAGTGAGAACAAAAGAACCACATTCCATTGAGCGATAAGGGACCACCTGGTGTTGTTTTGCACGGATTTCTTAGAACTGGTCAATTAGTGTGTGTGCAAAGTGTATCGGTGTATCATTTGAACATTATTAATTTAATAAATAGACTATTCTCGATTAGACATTGTACCTACTACTTTTGGAAGATTCTTGTGATTTACATATAAACAATGAACACTGATGCAGAACAAGCGTTAACGGTACTTGAAGATGTGGCGTCAACACTCAAAAGGACCCAAATAAACCTCAAAAAGTGCCCAAAAGAACGGTTATCAAAGCCTGGATATTTACGAACTCGTATTCAAACGATTGAAGAATACTGGGTAGCTTTCAAGAAAGCGCACTACGATCTGTTGAGAAGTACAAATCGGGAACAACGTGGAGTTATACCGTACTATGTGAATGAAGAATTCCTCCTCCATGAAGACTTGTACCTATGTATGTTAGGCGATCTTAGAGAGATGTTGGATGCATGCACTTCGAAGACGACTGACCATAACCAACCTTCATGCAGCAATACGTCTTGTGATGGAAAATTACGTGCTAAAGTGATGCTACCGAACATACAACTCCCTCCGTTTTCTGGTAACTACGAAGAATGGCCTACATTTAAAGACTTGTATGTGTCATTAATTCATGAATGCACAACGCTAAGTGAAGTTGAAAAACTACACTATTTGAAGACCAGTATTACGGGCGAAGCAGCATCCTTACTGAAACACATTCAGGTGACGGGTGCTAATTATGTTCAAGCATGGGGAACGCTTAATTACCGATACGATAACAAGCGCATGATAGTAAATGCATTAATTAAGCGATTATTCTTTCAAAAAAAATGTACCAGTCAAACGGCGGCACAGCTGAAGGCCCTCCTGGATTGTACCACTGAAGTAATTAACAGTCTAAACAACGTGGAAGTGCCTACTGATTCCTGGGATCCAGTAATTATATTTCTGGTTGTGCAGAAGTTGGACCCGGAGTCACACAAAGAATGGGAACAGACTGCCTATTCGGTGAATTCTCAAGAACTGCCTACATGGAAGGAATTGCGCGAGTTTTTAGAGGCCAAATTCCGGACGCTTGAAATGATTTCCCCGACGACCACCAGTAAACCTATCAAAGAGCGTGTTCTACATGTTACAGCAACAGAAAATGATAAACAACAAAAACCATGTGCTTTATGTAAAGAAACACACACACTGTGTCATTGTAGTACATTCAATAAAATGTCAATTAATGAAAGAAGCGAACATGTCAAAGCAAACAAATTATGTTTCAACTGCCTCGGGGCGGGACATTCGGTGTTCAAATGCCGTATGCCAATGTGTTGCCGCACCTGTAGGAGACGACATCACACACTTTTACATCAACCCAAGAAGATTGATGAAGCGGCTCAAAATGTAGAAACCACGCAACCGACTTCATCCAGCCAAGCAGATGTAGAAGAGAAAAGGGTTCACACAATGATTGCGTCTCATTATACTGCGGGGCAGAAGATATCACTATTGGCTACAGCAGTAGTAATTTTAAAGAGTGAATATGGACACACTACTGCTTTAAGAGCACTGATAGATTCAGGATCTCAAGCATGTTTCATAAGCGAGAAGGTAACTCAGATTCTGAATCTAGAAAAAACTCCAGTAAATCTAATCGTCTCCGGAATGGAAGCCATGAAGATGAAAGTCAAGCATGAGGTCAAGTTTCAAGTATTGTCACGGTGGGAAAACCAATTCTACTTACCTATCAGAGCCTACGTGATGTCCAAACCCTTGACTTCGAACATACCGATTAACACCATGAGGGGGACAGAATGGCCGCACATTGCAAACCTCCAACTAGCAGATGCAAATTATTATGAATCGGGACCCATTGATCTGTTGTTGGGTGTGAACGAATATGCAGCAATTCTCAAGCAAGGACTTATTAAAGGTCCAAAAGATACACCATGCGCCCAAAATACCTACCTGGGATGGATATTAATGGGTGGAATAAAAATCAAACTGAACGCAAGAGAAAAATCATTGACGGCCATTAAGCAAGAAATTAACATTGAAGATTTACTGACCACAATATGGGAAGTTGATACAGACACGAAAAGAAAACTTACCCTAACTGAACAATTATGTGAAAACATATACGAGAAGACACACAAGCGAGATAAAGATGGAAAATACATAGTCAAGCTCCCATTTAAAACAGAACAACCAAAATCAGTTGAAGGCAATACAAGAGAAATAGCAAGGGGAAGACTCCTTCAACTAGAAAAAAGATTTAATAAAAACAAAGAACTGGAGCAAGAATATAAAAGGGTGATTAATGAATATAAAGAATTAAAACATATAGAAGAGGTACCTAAAGAAGAAATAAATAATAAATCAGTATACTTACCCCACCATGCGGTGATCCGGAGTGACAACGAAACGACGAAGACTCGTGTTGTTTTTGACGCCTCGTGCAAGGGCTCCAACGGTACTTCACTTAACGATGAGCTCTTGTTGGGTCCAATATTACAAGATGACTTGAGAAGCATTATCATTAGATGGAGAATGCATGCTGTTTGTTATGTTTCTGATATTCACAAGATGTACAGGATGATTTGGACAAATAAAAAAGACATCGATTATCAACGAATTCTATGGAGAGATAATACAACGCAAGACATCAAAGACTACAGACTTTTGACTGTGACATTCGGAACAGCTTCCGCACCCTATCTCGCCGTAAAGACACTAATGCAATTGGCTGATGATGAATGTGACAAATATCCCGAAGCTGCAAAGATACTGCGTGAAGACTTTTACGTCGATGACGTAATGTCCGGACACGATGACCTGGAACAAGCTATACGAATTAGTCAAAATCTTAAAAAGCTACTGCGTCTGGGTGGCTTCGAACTGAAAAAATGGTCTTCAAACAACCGTGATTTCATGGAGACTATCGAACCAAGCGAAAGATCATCCAATGCACATCTGGAACTAAAGATTGATGGAACAATTAAAGCCCTGGGCATACAATGGAATTTGGGAAAAGACCAATTTGAATATAATCTGAACTTACCAGCTATCGGCAAAGCAATCACAAAGCGAAGCATTCTATCTGACATTCAAAAGTTATTCGACCCTCTCGGATGGATTGCCCCTTGCCTTGTTATGGCAAAGATTTTAATTCAAAAACTCTGGCAGGAAAAGATTGATTGGGACGAAGTCGTGAATGCGACACTGGCGGAAAAATGGGCTACAATACGATCTGATCTTGAAAATGCTAACGAAATCTACATAAATAGATGGATGGGAACATTGAGCTCAAGGAAAGATTCAATAGAAATCCACGGATTTTGCGACGCTTCTGTACAGGCATATGGTGCTGTAGCTTACTGCCGAGTTACAAACTCAGATGGCACAGCAAAAACCACAATCATTGCTGCACGAACAAGAGTGGCTCCTTTGAAAACCATTTCATTGCCTCGACTAGAACTGTGTGGAGCTTTGTTGCTATCCAAACTACTAAAGCAAATAGGGCAAGCAATGAGGATAACTAAAACACAAATCTATGCTTGGACAGATTCTTCTATTGTCATCTCCTGGCTACATGGAGATCCGAACAGATGGAAGGCGTTTGTGGCAAACCGCGTCGTCGAGATCACAAATAATGTAAGTTGTAGTCAGTGGCACCATGTCCAATCCCACGATAACCCAGCTGATGTTGCGTCAAGAGGTATGTTAGTAGCCAACTTGAAAGGTTGTGACCTATGGTGGAACGGACCACAGTGGTTATTACATCAGAAGATACAGTTCACTAAACTAAACATAACCCCAACAGACCTAGAAAGAAAAAAAAACACCTTGCAAGCTCTGAAAATAACAAAAAACGACAACGAAGAAGGTTATAAGTTATCCGCACAATTCGACGGCTTTGATACACTGACTGAACTGCTGAGAACTATCACCTACTGCCGAAGATTCCTGAAACAAAAAAAAATAAGAGAAAACATAGATAGTGCAATCAAAACGGAAGAACTCGGACTCTCCTTGCAAACCTGTATAAAATTGGAACAAGAGGAAGAATTTAAAGAAGAGATAGAAAGCTTAAAAGGAAAGAAAAGAGTAAAAAAATCAAGCAAATTAAAATCATTAAATCCTTACCTTGACGAGAATGGAGTCCTCAGGGTGGGCGGCCGACTCAGGAACGCAGAGTTGACTGATGAATGCAAGCATCCAATTATTCTGGGTCGAAACAGCAAACTTACCTATCTTATAATAGCAGAATCCCACTCGAAGACGTTGCATGGAGGTATACAGTTGATGGTCACTTACCTTAGATCCAAGTATTGGATATTGCGAGTGAAAACGCTGGTCAAACAATACATCCATCGTTGCTTGGTGTGTGCTAAGCTAAACGCAAAAGTGAGAACACAAGTAATGGGGGACTTACCAAGCGTACGGGTGAAACCAGCACGAGCATTCCTTAACTCAGGTGTCGACTATGCGGGACCATTCCAATTATTGATGAGTAAGGGCAGAGGAGCCAGAACTACCAAGGCCTATATAGCAATATTCATTTGCATGGCCACCAAAGCAGTTCATTTAGAATTGGTTGGTGACCTGAGTACAGCAGCATTCGTAGGCGCCTTCAAAAGGTTTTGCGCCCGTAGAGGAAAATGCATAAATCTGTGGAGCGATCAAGGACGAAATTTTGTTGGCGCTAATAAGCAACTATATGAAGCCTGGAAGGAAGCTGGTTTGCAGTTTGATGGCAAAATCGCTGAGTTACTTGCCAACGACGGGACCCAATGGCATTTTATTCCGGCATATTCACCTAACTTCGGAGGATTATGGGAGGCCGGAGTGAAATCAATAAAATATCACATGAAGAGAGTCCTTACCACAAACTTAACCTTTGAAGAGATGATGACGGTTCTCTGCGAAATAGAAGCATGCCTAAACTCGCGTCCGTTATGTCCAATGGATGATGACACCATGCAAGCGCTAACACCTGGTCATTTTTTGATAACGGAAGCACCAGTCACCGTCCCCAACCCAAACCTGAAGGATGCTAAAATAAGCAACTTGACACGCTGGCAATACACGCAAAAATTGTTGAGTGATTTCTGGTCAAGATGGCAAAAAGAGTACCTCACAAGACTCCAACAGAGGCCAAAATGGTTAAAACGCGAAGAAGAATTCAAGAAGGGAGACATAGTGCTGATCAAGCAAGATAACCTCCCTCCGGGAAAATGGTCAATGGGACGCATCACAGATAAGCACCCCGGCCCCGACGGTTTAACAAGAGTGTATAGCGTAAAAAGCAGTGACACTATAACTAAGCGATGTGTGACAAAATTGTGTGCTTTACCAATCGACACAGCACCAGATGAGATGATTGTTTGACAAATTTAGGTTTTGCATGTATCCTAGGTTCATAAATTATAGTTTATAAAGGACTGTCAGTAGTCCTTGGTGGGCGGCTTATGTTAACGCCAATTTTATACTTATAAAGAGAAGCATGATCTATATAGTTTAGTTGCCAATAAACCTCGTTTAAGAACAGACGCATTTTATTTCGAAATCCATAGACACAGTGTTAAGCAAAAGTCAACCTAATCACCCAAAACACCTATATATTTTTATTTTACAGGAAATTATCTGAAAGAAAACACTACATACAACGCTACCACATTCCTAATAGTTCGTAATAAACAGCACTCTACGTAAGTATTTTTCATAAATACATTTTACTTACCAATTTCATTAATCCTAACTAATATTATAAATGCGAAAGTAAGTTTGTTTGTTCAACCGATCATCCTGAAATTTTGCATATAATTTGCCAGGTGTACAGTAACTAACATAGGGTAGGTACCTTTAATCCCGAAAAAAAGTACTGTTTCCGAGGGAAATCACAATAACGTTCTTATGATCACAGATGGCGCCACGTGTCGCTTCGAATCATGATTTTAACTAAATAATTGAAATGACAGGACATGAGTATTTTTTCCCGCGACTTCGTGTGTGTCCGCGATAACCGAAACTTACGCGGACGAAGTCGCGGGCAAAAGCTAGTTTCTACATAATTATGTATTTTAAGCGCCTGCTTTTGGGAATGGGAATTTTACATAAATGGCATAGTGTAGGAAGATGTACTCCACAAAGTGGCGAAGTGGTCTCCGAGAACGAAGGGTTACGTCGGTCTTCTCCTGCTTCCAAAAGTTAGAAGCCCGGTATTCGCTTGACGTATGATCCTCGCTCACGACTGACACTAAAGAACCCTACCTACCTTACCTGAAGGAAAACATCGTGAGGACTTATTCCAGCCTATTACTGTCCCACTCAAACCATGTCAGAGGCCCTTGGGCGGTTTATAAAATCTGATACTAGGGTGTATAGGGTCGTAAGACCTTACTGCCCACACGATAAAGAAAGAAGACTCCTCCGAAGAATAGGCGTGATGTTATGATTTAAACTGAATGATTTTTAATTTTTTGTCTATATTTTCAGTGAATTTCAAGTGACAACTACACTGATTTTGGAGCCAGAGAGTATCACATGGACGTTAATACTGATTTGTGTGTTACTTGGCTTGTTGCTACTGGCAGTGATCGTGACCATATTGTATAAGGTTAGTATTCAATCTATCAATACTAATTTGCCACAACTTCTGGACGAGAACATGCCTATATCTTTTGCCTTATTGTGGCTGTAATGTTGAAGAAATGGCCTGTGGAAAGTGTCTGCCAATCTTGGATATTGCGAACTCCATATTCTGCACATATGGACTGCCTCCGCCTCAAGGAAGGTGATGTGAATTACCTTTGGCCGGGGAACAGGGGTTGCTCTGAGCATTGTTACCCTGGTAGGTATTGACCGGCCACCGCCACAAGGTGGGCCCCGTCACCGAATGCGGCCGTCACCCACCGGCCTGACTCCAGAAAGGGATGCGGGGAATACCTTAAGGCGAGACTCTACCAAATCGGAGACGAGAAGAGGTGTGTCTTACAACCAATCAGCTTGCGTCATTTTGACAGCTCAGCGCTTAGCTTCAGCATAATACAATATGCTATTGGTTAATTACGAGACATCTCCTCTCGTCTCCGTCTTGGTGGTGTCTCGCCCTTACTTTGCGGTCCTGTTTCTGTTCGGGTGAGGGACTGACCCCAAATCCAAGGCCGGCCTAAGCGGCGTTGACCATCCTTACGCACCCATTGCATCAAGACCTGTACCCATTCATCTTACTGATGAGAAATCCTAATGTTTATTCCTTTCCGTCACAGCGAGGCTTCTTTCAGAGGACCACACACAAGATGCTGCAGCAGCAGAAAAGCAGTCAACTGCAATTGATTCAACAAAGCGATAGCTCGTCAGGTCAGAACGAAGAGGATGATGATATACCGCTCGACGATTCGGAAGATGAAACATTTAATAATTTACACTAAAATTGTAAATACAAACGTTTGTCTGTACGTCTGTTACCACATCACGGCAAAACCACTGAATCAATCGTAACGAAACATGAAAAGGATAAAGATTCAAATCTGGACAAGAACATAGGTTATTTTTTTAAACTGCCACTTCGTCTGCGTCCGCGATAAAAGACATTGACGTGGACAAAGTCGTGAGTAAAACCTAGTAAGGTACAGTCAACAAAACGGATAGGTATGCAGGATCGTTAGATATAGTTGAAGTGTCTGTACTTAGAAACCGATGAATGTCTTCGATTGAAACTTAATTAATGAAACAGTTTATGTTCTACTTTTTAAATTAAATTACATTTGAAAACTTAAAATGACATCGGTTTCTAAGAAAACTTCAACTATATTCGGTGAACCGAAATGATGTTTATTCAGTAAATTGGTTATAAATAACACTTTTATACACATTTTAAACTAGATGAGTCCAGTGTTTCCTAGCTGACTGCTCTGAGAAGAAACACCGAAACAAACTCAGAGGTCAAAGTCTCTTTTAAAGTCCATACAATTACTTGTGGCGGTCAAATCATATGCGAACCAAGTAGGTTAATGTCCGAGGTGGTCTCTTGAGGAGAGAGGCACACAAATTTGAGTCGACCTGTCCATACCAACCTGCATACTTATCTGTTTTGTAGACTGTATATATTTACAAAAAGACTGAAGGATCAAATTACAAGGGACTAACATTTAGTTAAGGTATTCGTTTATTGTAGGAGAAAGCACTGATGAATAAGAATAATAGGTACACATTCGTATGAATCAAACTGAAAAATGTTTACTTACAAATATTTTAAATACGAAGATAACTTTGCGTTCGCAACAACCGATATTTACGCGGACGGAGACGCAAACAAACACTAGTAAATTAATAAAACATCAGTAATTAAAGTAACACGCAGTCCTGTATTCAATTATACTCCGATCTCTTACAGAACCGAATTTATAAAAGACCGAACTTAAATCTTTGGGCCTGTTGTTGTATTTTAAACTTTATTTCAACTTTGAAAACGTTCTTAATACAAAATCATAATTCAGAACCGAGCATGTCAATTTTGTATTAAGAACTTTACGTTAATATAACTGATTCAAAGTTTATGTTTGAAATTGTTTGTTTGTTTGCATTGAATGGGCTCCGAAACTACTGAACCGATTTGAAAAATTATTTCACTGTTGGGAAGATACAGTTTCCTGGGTGACAAAGGCTATATTATATTTATATTTAGTATCAGCATTGCACCCGTGCGAAACCGGGGTGGGTCGCTAGTTTAAAATATTCAGGCAAGAACTTGATTTTGTTTTTATACTTTATTTTATTTCAAAGCTTAGTGCTTATTTAGAAAAAAAAGAGGCTGTTTTTATAGAAGTATTAATAAATATAAATGACATTTTCTTCAAATGTAATATAAAGCATAAATATTTTTATATTTTAATTAAATATTTATAAAAACTCTAACCCGTTTTATTTCAAAGTCAAAGTCAAAACATTTATTTTAATAAGACCATTTACAGGCACTTTTGAATTGTCAAGGAGTCGTATTTAGAAAAATAATAGCTGTATACCTTATATTGAAGTTTAATTTTAACCGTGCTACCCGGGTTTTGAAGGTCAGTTAGCCTGACGCTTTGTCTAAAATACTGGTAATCTGTATCCGGTTAGACTGAAAACTAATCTTAACATAGCTGAGAAAGGGCAGATAATGACCAACGAACGGCTCCATTATTTCAAGATAAATATAAAGCAATATTCGATTTATTCATTGGTTTGGTGAAATGCTTCGTGGGTCTAGTGGTCGCAAAGCGCGAGTGCTGTGCATGAGGTCTTGGATCCGATTCCCAGGTCGGGCAAAGCGTTACTGGGTTTTTTCATGAGGAATTTCTCTGTAGCAGCCTCGGAGTCTGGATTTGTGCCTGGTTGATGGCAATAGGCTCGTCTCCTATTACACAGGACTTAAATATAACTGGCGAAATGTGGGTGTAGGTCCTAATATATTAGATACACCTCTGACTAACCTTTCAGGGATTACAGGCGTGATGTTATGTTATAGAATTCTATAGAAAAACATATTCTTAGTTAAGATGTTTATCTTACTATTTTCCTAAATGATTTTTAAAGACCCGTCCCTAAACCAAGTTTCCAATATAATATGTTCATAGCTAATTGGGATCTATACATAACTTTTCCATTCAGTAGTTGATTCGCGCTGCCACCAAGTTTGTCACAGCAGTTCGGTATCAGTTCCATTAACACGGTTAAAACTTCTGCGTTTCTAATTTAGAACACACTCGTGATCAATTAAACTTTAGCGAGGATTTCAAACATGTTTAAATTAATTTTAACATGTTTTTCTAGACTTTGTGGGTTACATTTTTGGGTTCTGTAACTTATAAGAATCAACAAGAATATTGTAACCTGGACTTTGAAAAACCTAATTTAAAAAGAGTGCCGTGGAGTTTCTTGCTCGTTCTTCTATATAGAGGCCTACCTCCGTTTTGGAACGAGCAACTAGCTTCATTTTTTGGACTAACTGACCGAGTCCCTAACAATTCAAAAGTGCATGTAAATGGTCTAATTGAAATAAATGTTTTGACTTTGACTTTGACTTTGTTAAACTTGGACGTCATCGGTTAAGGAAACCACCTTACAAAGACAATCCCTGTAATTCTGTCAATTCAATAATTATTGTAAATTCATCGCGTTATTCACGGCACCATGGTTTGTGGTCGAGTGGGAAGATAGTATGATGGCGAGCAGAAGAAATTTTCAAACATATATTCCAGCTGTCATACTAAAGGATTGGATATCATATCGCAAGGGTCTCGTTTATCTACTAAGGGATGATTCTCATTAGAGCGGGCCGTGCCCGGGCCGGGGCGTGGACGAGCCGCCGTGGTATTGAAGTGCGTCGAGAGGGCCCGGACGGGACACGGATAATGCACTGTGTAATATAAATTGATTCATACAAAATATATGTAACAGATTTAAAACCGTGCCCCGTCCGTGCCCCGTCCGGGCCCCGCCCCGCGCACGGCACGCTCTAATGAGAATCATCCCTAAGTTTGAACTTTCAATACCACTATTTTTCACTACTCTACAATATAATATTATTTTTGACATAAAACTCTAAACTGCTAACTCTAACTCTAATCTAAACTCTAGACTGCCTCGTTGGTGTAGTGGTCGCAAGCGCGACTGCTGTGCATGAGGTCTTGGGTTCGATTCCCAGGTCGGGCTAAGTGTTATTGGGTTTTTCCATCAGAAATTTCTCAGTAGCAGCCTCGGAGTCTGGATTTGTGCCCGGTTGATGGCAATAGGCTCGCCCCCTATTGCATGGGACTAAAAACATAACTGGCGAAATGTGGGTGTACTAATGGGTACACCTCTGCCTAACCCTTCGGGTATTACAGGCGTGATGTTATGATGTTATGTTATAAAACTCTATAAATGCCCAAAAGGAATATAATCGAGTACCAACATTTATATGGATTATTTGAAACTGAAATAAATTGCCCATACAAAGCATTTGGACCCTCATTACCACTCGAGCCCTCGTTAAGAGTGGTAAAAGTAAAAAATAACCCTCATCAGGTCTTTGAGACTCTAATGTGTACAATAAGTCTTCTTTTTTTAAAATAATTAAAGAAATTCTGAACGTTTTATTATTTTGTTATTATTTCTTGAGAAGAAAAAGATTCCTTTAAACTTTAAACGTCTTTATTCACAGATAAAAAAGTTGTGCAACATTGTTTAAGTAACATGTTGCAGGTATCATGTTGCAGGGAAAGTGTTGCACGTAACATGTTGCGGGAACATGTTGCAGGAAACGTGTTGCAAAAAACATGGAATGTTGCAGTGATGCTGTGCAATGATGTTACGTATTAAAAGACAAACAAAAGTTGCAACAACATTTTGATGTTATGAGGCTGAATGGAATTAGCTGAAAATATATCCTAGATATTGATCTAGCATAACTCATAGGTCAATTTTTATACCGTTTTTATGTTGCCGGGATAATTTAGGACTTAGGCTTAATCCTGAAGTCTATACACATAGAACTCAGTAGCAGCCTCGGAGTCTTGATTTATGTCGGTTGATGGCAGTAGGCTCGCTCCCTATTACATGGAACCTGCGAAATGTGGGTGTACTAATGGGTACACCTCTGCCTATCCTAGGATTACAGGCGTGATGTTATATTACAAACAGAAAGAAAACCACCAACTTTAGAAAGCCTAAAGTTATTTTTCACTTCGTAGTTTTTTTATAGGACGTTGAGTTCTTTTTTACATTTTGCGTTACGTTAATTCCTGAAATAATTATGATGTTCCAATTTTCACTTTACGAATTTTATCACTAATGAGGCTGTCTCAATTTCATCTCGCTACACCGGAACAGGTATCTAATCTGTTATATCACAAATGGGCTCATAAAGATAAGAAGGGTCTTACTCAAGCGTGAAATTTCAGATAAGGGCCTCTGTTATCTGCCATTATATCAATCTTGAGTGAGTTTGATGATAACCTAATTGAGAAATAAGTAATTAATATTTTAAATTGGGTGTTTATTAAGAAAATATCGTGACGGCCCAGTTTCTCATTCATGAAGTTGTAGATTTATATCCAGGCACTTATACCAAAGTGACTTTTCAATTCCAAATATTTTTTTTTGGTAAATTCTTTTCAGCGGTCGTCTACTAACTATAATCTACCCTCCCTGCCAAATTTTATCTTTATACGTCAAGCGAAATGTACACTTTAATTTATCTTGGACAGCACTGACATCGGTAAAGGAAAACATCGTAAGGAAACCTGGAATTATAGTTAACATAAGTCTGGAATCGCCGATTCACCTTGAGCAAGCGTCATCAAGCGTGGTGATCAATGCTCGTGCCTTCTCTGTATGAGAAGAGGCCTTTGCTCTGCCGGGGACTATAATAGGCTTTTATTGTGTTGTTATTTTATCGGGAAAGGTGATGCGAACTGGCCACAGCTTAAATAAATAAGTGTGATGATATATTTTTCTGCTATTCTCTTAAGCTATGTTACGGTCACTTGAGTAGATAACTATCAGAGACTAAGCTTCGTGCTATTGCAATGATTTTATACACTACTAACATTTTGCCTGCAATTTCATCCTTATTTTTCTAATGAATCTCAATTCTTTTTAGTTAAAATTATTTAACTTTAGCGATAAGTACGTTATTAAAAACGTTCAATATCTCGATTTTGGAAAGCACGTTAAGCCGTTGGTTCCGGCTGTCATACATGGCTCTTTGACAGTCGTTACGGTTGGTTAGAAGCCCGAAAGTCTAACAGCCATCCTTATCAAGTTTTGTAGGACAGATAAGCAGTCGCTTCATGTAAAATACTGGCATTCAGCTGCATCTGGTTAGACTGGAAGCCGATCCCAACATAGTAGGAAAAAGGGTAGGCAGATTTATTGATTGATAACAATTTTAGATGATGATGTCTTGTCGTGCCGTAACGAAGTTGAAGGCTCAGTCTTTGTGAAACTATTACTCTTGTGCTATGGCCTCATATGGAACAATGAAACGCGAGTGGCCTCCATTGTAGCGGTCCCATTGTATTTTTAGAACAAGTTCCCTTTTGTGACCGAGTAATACACTACACTGTGGTTTGTTGTTTTTTTTTTTAGTGTTATTATATTTATTTGTATAGACTGTATAATTATGGGCACTTTGTTTTTAAGGCAGGTTTTTAAATCGTTTTTTGCACAGTATACAGTAAAGCGTCTTTTGTTTTTTCCACAATATGTACTAGTCATTATAGCATGGTTTTATCGCCCAGTAACTAAGGAGCCTACCTGCTACCAATGTGACTTTTTAAATTCATATTATGTACTTTCTAAGTTTATCTTGGACACCATTGAAATCGGTGAAGGCAAACATTGTGACAAAACTTGAACTTAAAATTAAAAATCTGAAATCGCATATCCAGCTTCAGCAAATGTGATCAATGCTTATTATGCCTTTTCTTTTCTCACTAAGAAGAGGTCTTTACCACTACTTAGAGAGAAAAAGTAATATTTTTTTTTTAAGGTACTAACTATATCCCTTGACGTACTTATTGATTGAGTAATTTAGGCGCTAATTAAATACATTAGGTATATCTACGTGTATCTGTTCTACGTATCTAGTGGTTGAGGAACCCGCCTCTCGGGTTCTTCGGGTTCGAATCCGGGCAAGTACCAATGTGTCTTTTTCAATTCATATGTACTTTCTAAGTTTATCTTAGACATCACTGACATCGATTCGTGTTCCGGCTGTCATACGTGGATCTTTGACAGTCGTTACGGGTTGTCAGAAGCCCTAAAATCTGACAACCAGTCTTACCAAGGGGTATCGTATTACCCAGCTACTGGGTTGAGGAGGTCAGATAGGCAGTCGCTCCATGTAATATATTGGTATTCAGCTGCAATCGGTTAGACTGGAAGCCGACCCCAACATCATTGGGAAAAGGCTAGGCAGTTGTTGAGGTATATCTACGTAGATGCAATTTTATAGCTCTGACTAAATATTATATATTATGACGTCTGTTTTAGACAATATTCCAGATACTACAGTTTAAAAGAGAAATATCCGAGAGACAAGAATGAAGAACAGAAACAACTAATAATAACCTCGTAAGACCGCAATAACCGCGGACAGGTTCCGTCGAAGGCGGATAAGCTGCGGATATTTAGCGGCAGGCGCCAGCTCTAGTTGTAATTACGAAACAATAAATAAGAACCTGCTATTGTGAAATAATTGTTATGAGAATTGTCGACATTTCATTTTTATGTGAACAATAATAACGGTATTTATAGGGAATGCCTCGTTTGTGAGAGTGTGACTGCTGAGCATGAGGTCTTGGGTTCGATTCACAGGTCGGGCAGTGTTTTTGGGTTTTGGAGTCTGAATTTGTGCCAAGTACAGCACGTCGTGCTAGGAATATTATCCGCTAAACTTTTGAGGTAGGTACTGTGAAGGTTGCATGCCCAGGCAACATGGCTGAAATATTTGAAAGAATGAACGAATGCCTCGATAATCTAGGGTCGGGCAAAGTGATATTGGGTTTAGGATTTCTCAGTAGCAGTCTCCGAGTCTGGTTTTGTGCCAGGTTGATGGCAATAGACTCGCGCCCTATTACCTACATGTGACTTAAATCTCACTGGCGAATTGTGGATGTACTAATGGTATACTTCTGTTTAACCCTTCGGAGAGTACAGGTGTGATGTTATGTTATTATTAGCATTTTTTTTTCTAATAATTTGCAATGGCTTAGGTCTTAGCCGTTAGCAAGTAACGAAGTGACATTTGTCAGTTTTTCGTTCAACATAAAACCTTTCTTTACCTAAGTGGATAGTTATACTATTAATCAATAATACCAAAACATAACTTCTATTAAAGAAACACAATATTTTAGCCTTGAAAACTCGGTTAATTTTCAATTAATTGTAAAATATGTGTAATTGCTTTCAAATTAATAAATAGTTAGTCAATTGAGTTTGCACAAAAGTGACGTCACAGCCGTTTATTGTCATTCAAAATTTATTTATTTATTTATTAGGCTTTGCAACAATGAGTACACTGTTTCTATATAATTTGTACATTGCAAACTTAAATCTAAGTGCCTCATCACTTACAGAAAAGCACAGCATGCACTACATTATGCGCAGATAAATAAAATTATACAATTAATATTTAAATATATAAATTAAACCAGTAATATCCAATCAAATATACAAAATATGAGGACTACAGAAAATAATTATTGATTGTTGAGTTAAATTAAATTAAAATATTAAATAGGTAATAATTTCATAGGTAAATTCAATTTTAAAAACATGAACATTTACGAGATAATCGCGTTTTGACAGATCATAAAAAGTTCGTCATTTAACTGGTGGTGTCATCTACCCTATTCTGCTCAAAATTTCATCACCTACATTCGAAATTCAAACGATCAAACTCGAAATGTACCGTCGAATGACGTTTGCATATCAAGTGCACTGAATCCGGTGAGTATTTGTGGTGTCGGATTCCGTTTTGGCACAAATCTGTTCACGTGATGTCCTCTTGGATACGTGGTTGGCACGAAGTTTAGATTCACTATCATAAACATGTGTGTGGAAATTCAAACTGTTAGATTCGTGGGGATTTTGAATTGAATTTTCTTTATTAGTAACTATTATACAAGAAAATGCTTTGAATTTTAGTAAATTTAAACTCCATTTTTATTAGAAAACAGTTTTTTGAAACCTGGACTTACTGTTCCACTCAAACCATGTAAGAGGCCTTTGAGGCGGTTTAGAGACTCTGACACTAGGGTGTGTGGGGTCGTAAGGCCTTACTACCCACACGATAAGAAGAATTAGAAATAAAAGTCTAGTTTGTTTTCTATTTCACATTATTTATTTAATCCACTTAAAGACACACAGAAGATAAAAATTAAATTGAATATTTTTTAATACCGTAGGTACCTATTAGGGCAAATTTTTCAATCGTCAGATATGTAAGTCTTATCGGAGGAATAAATATGGCGGTTTGGCAGCTTTTATATAGAAAATATGTCAAACTGTCATAATTTTTTCTTTCGATATAAGTTATGTGGCTATTGAAAAATCAGCCCTAAGAAACATAAGCAAAAATAAACATAAGCAGTGTTCGGTATCGCAGTACCATAATTATTAGGATGCATATTTCCATCATGCAACGATTGGAATGACACTATCGGGGGGACATAATTTGTGGCAGCGTGATTCTGTAACTAGAAAAAAAAAAAAAAACAACAGAGATTTTTTCATGGAGTACCTACAATAGTTCTTTAGAGCCTTTTTTAAGGTGGTAAAAATCATCACATGACTCCTTCTCCCCTGGGTGGGGCGGAAGGGACTGTCAGACTTATACTGACTAAATAACCACCCTGTTCCTTCTGTTGCCTTTTACGCTCCGGGGCCACGCTATTCTGATAAGACGTCCCGCAACCCCGGCAGGAATTCTTTAGAGCCTTGGCTTCATTTTAGACAACAATTTTTAGAGTTCACATTTGAATATCTTAATTTAGTTATGCGATTGTGAACTTTGAACGGACATCATTCCTATACCAATAATATAAAGTCAAAGAGTTTGTTTGTTTCTTGGTTTGATCGCGGTGATCTCCGGAACGCCTGATTCGATTCTGAAAATTCAACTGATAATAGAAACCTAAGTTATCTCTGAGAGTCTCTGGCTTTATTTTAATACTAGACATCCATCCAAAGTTTCGCATTTGTATCAGTAGTAAAAATTTAGAAAAAAAAAATAACGTGAACGAATTCACGAGTAAAAGTTAGTATTATCACTTTAGTAATGTTGAAACCAGTTTTTTGTACATACATTCTCTTATAAATATTAACTCACTGGTATTTCAAGGACCGCAAACACGTTTTTATAATTATAATATAAATATATATATATAATATAGGTACTCGTATAAAACAGTCTACGGTTTAAAATTGCGTTTTAATCTTCTTTACCGTCGTAGACTTAGAAGTGTCATATTTTCTTGTAACATCATTCTTCGTTTTAGAACTTTTTATTAAAATTTCTAAATTATTCTTGTTATTGCAGAATGGACCTAAACAGGGTCCCCTAGTGTCGAGATTGGTGTTAGCTAATTATCCCTCATACGACCTCCTACTCTACATACGATTTGTTGTTTTGCTCTCATTACTCTTTTTTATTGCGCTTTAATTATATCTTAGTGTTAGTGATTTTGAACAATTAAAAGTGCATTTGATTATTATTTTATGTGTCTGCAAACTGTGTTTATAATTAGAAATAAATAATTAACATCGGTGCGTTAAAGACTAATTAAAAAAAAACATACTTTTAAGTGTTTTTTTTTACATACATTTTTAGTGACAGTGTGGTGTCTTAATACGTAGAAATAAAACAAAACTGATATAGTGCAACAGTGATTTTTGTGATAATCCTGTCTTTCTGTTTTTACTGTAACTGGTGAGTATCTCAATCATAATTATATAATAATCGTGTTAGGCGGCTGGATCAAGGACTTGATTCAGAAAGCAGTACTTCTGGACACAGCCTGCATAGTTAGAACGTTCCTCTCTTTGGAGCCCTGACCGCCGGTGGCTTGGACCCTGTTTCCGCCACCAGTGGGCTACTATTTTTACACGACTGCCCCAAAAAAAGGAGTGTTATGTGTTTAGGGTTAATGTATGTATGTGAGATTCTTTATTCCACCATAACTTTTAAACACTTGAACCGATTTAGATGTATGGGGTATCGTTACAATCCTTGCATCGTTCCGAGTAACATAGTAAAAGAATCCTGTATGGTCACTTTAAAACGTAAATTAATACCAGCCTCAACAATTTTTTCTAATGAATCTGGTCGTGTCTATGTTTATTGTCTAGATTTCGATAAGTAGATTTAAAAAATATATAATACTGTAAACAAAAAACGTCGTAAAAAAACTGACGAGTAAACAAAGTACAAATAGGTGCAAGTATTGCAGTCATATTTTGATTTTTTTTTAATTATAGTAGCTAGTTTGTATAGTTTTAAATGTTTGTATTTTGATATTAATATTCAAAAATGTAATTTATATGTATATTTTATGAATAATAACAATACTGTACAGCAATCATTGTGACGATAGTCGTGACGGCCAATGGCATTATTTCCAAGAGCCTTGACCAACGCTTTAGGAGGCTCTCGTTGGGCAGTTGGATCAAGGGATTGATTTAGAAATCGGTACTCCTGGACAGGGCGCGTATTGTTAAGAGATTCCTTTCTCAGGAGTCCTGACCAACGGTAGCTTGGGCCCTGTTCCCGATGCCGGTGGGATACTATTTCTTTTATATTTTTAAATGTTTTTTTTTTATTTTGACTACCTCATTGGAATGAAGTCTTGGGTTCGATTCCCAGGTTGGGCAAAGTGTTACTGGATTTTCCGTCATGAGTTTCTCAGTAGCAGCTTCAGAGTCTGGATTTGTGCTTAGCCGATGGTAATAGGCATGCCCCCTAATACATGGGACTTAACCATATCCGGCGAAAAGTAGGTGTACTAATGGGTACACCTCTGCCTAACCCTTCGGTATTACAAGCGTGATGTTATGTTATGTTTTTATAAATATAAAAAATGTTAAGAAAGTGTATTGAAAAAAAAAAGTTATCAGAAAATTATTATGTAACGGGTATTGCTAATTTAAAAATCGTTCAACTTTACAACTGGACTTAAAGTTGAACGATTTTTAAATTGGCAATACCCATTAAGCCTAGCACTAGCGCTAATAAACTTGCTAGTGCTAGGCCTTTGGATCAAAATAAAATAAAAATGTTAACTTCACAATCCTGCGATTTGAACTCCATTCGCATGGCTAAAGGTAAGCCAGAAATCAAATATTATTTTTACAAACCGCATCATTCGGTAGACATCAAAAAGCTTCAATATTTCCGCATCTCGCAGTGTAAGGAAAATTTTTCTCTTCAACCAACAACTTGAAAATCACTGAAATCCTGTAAAGCGACTACAGAAGTGACACACTGAATTGTAGAATAGCAAGCTTGATAAAATATTTTAGTGCCTCAAAATACCTCAGTGCCTCAAGTCGAAAATTTTCGACCAATGTGTGCTACCAGTGCTTACTTAAACATCATAACATAATATCACGACTTTAATACCCGAAGGGTTAGGCAGAGGTGTACCCATTAGTACACCCACATTTCGCCAGATATGTTTAAGTCCTATGTAATAAGGGGCGAGCCTATTGCCATCAAGCGGGCATAAATCTAGACTCCGAGGCTGTTACTGAGAAATTCTTTATGGAAACACCAAATAACACTTTGCTTGACCTGGGAATCGAACCCAAAACCTCGTGCTCTGCAGTCCAGCTTCGCGACCACTAGACCAACGAGGCAGTCCAAGTGCAGTCCAGTGATTACTTATCGTGAACCTGATCCTGGATACTTATGTCTTTTGTTGACTCTACCTAAAAGAAACAGTATTAAACGAGTTTCGTTGCGGAACGTACTGACCGTATAACTCTATAGTCTGTACACCCCACTCGCTGTTAGCCTGCTAGAGATAAACTACAATAACATGGCACGCCCTCCGTATTACTATTTCAAGTGTAGTAGTCATATCCATACGAAAAAGTTTCTATGTAGTTGTAAGTAGGTATTCGTTTTTATTAGCAGACCGGCAGATTTGTTGGTCAACTAATCATAATTAGGAAGATCGCACAAGATAACGCACATGTAATTTTCATAGAGTATGTCAGTGCAGTGCCATACTAATAATAATGAGTAATCAATGACGCCGCTAGTGGAGCAACAAATCGCTGATTTGTTTTTGTTTCAAGAGCCGTCTCAGTACGCACACACGTTGTGAGTCTTATAAATACTTTCAAACGTTTTGAATTTGAGGAGGGGCGCGCCATGTTAAAGTAGCTTATCTCTAAATGCATTTTGACGGTGTTTGGTTGGTATCCCACAATTTTAGGGATTTTCACGAGAAACTGCAAAAGGAATTCCAAGGATTTAAATGTTTACGCCTTAAAGTTATCCGTTGTTCTTGTTTTAATGGCGTATTCGTGTTAAAGTGTGTTATTTCGTGATTTGTCCATCTAGGAAACAGGAGGATTTGTGTCATGTTGTCGATGTTATGTAAAAAAAATTGTGTATTTTATAATTATTGTACATGCTATACAAAAGTAAAGGATATCATTTTTAAATACTTGTTTTGTTTAAGAGTTGCCTACAACGTATTTAACAAAAACAAAAACTGTTCTCAGATTCATAACATAACATAACATCACGCCTGTAATCCCCGAAGGGTTAGGCAGAGGTGTACCCATTAGAACACCCACATTTCGCCAGTTATGTTTACGTCCCATGTAATAGGGGGCGACCCTATTGCCATCAACCGGGCACAAATCCAGACTCCGAGCTGCTACTGAGAAATTTCTGATGGAAAAACCCAATAACACTTTGCCCGACCTGGGAATCGAAACCAAGACCTCATGCTCAGCAGTCGCGCTTGCGACCACTAGACCAACGAGGCAGTCCCGGATTCATCATTATCATAATTTAACATTTTTCGCTTCCAAAACCCTAAAAAGATTTGACTAAAAACAATCTTGAAAAATCTTACTAGAAGTATTTGGTAATAAAATATTAAGAACAAAAAATCAAGTCCACAAAAAAATAGTTGTTGAATTAGTTACCTAGCGACATCTGTACATGGCTTTCAAAATCACTACGAAGGGTTGTGCAGACTGTACATTACTTACGATAACACGACAGACGATAGATTCAATAAACACGTAATAGATGGCAGTAATTTAAATTAAAAAAATAATCTAGAGATTGTTTTTATAATCCACATTTATTTTTATTGTAACAATTTTGGCAAACTCAAATGTAATTTTAAATAAAATAAAATAAAATATCTCACGTACTTTTCAAGAAAAAAAAATGTCAACGTATACCGCCATTGTTCAAATAAATTAAAGGACGTGCATAGCTTTTAATTGTAACATGAAATATGGCGTCTGTATCCAGTGGCCCCTTAGTTCAAACGAACCAATAAATTGTCCCTACAATAAAAGTTCAATAAGTCATGGCGGACGATTAAAATAACCTTGATGCAGTTGCAACGATGTAGTTGCCAACAAAAGTCGGAAGACAGCACAGCTTTGTATCAGATTAAACAACCATTTATACAGCCAAGTATTACTTAAAAGAACATCATAAAAATCAAGGCAGCTATGAAAATTCCGCCATTTTTTTTGCGTACAGTGCCAAACTAGCCTGTATGAAAAACTCCTTGCGTTTTTAAATTCCCTCGGCGCATTCGACTGACATTCCAAATTTAAAAGTGGTGGTTTTGAATAGTTTTGTCTATTGATTCGTTTTTATTTTGTTTATTTGGCCGGGAGGTAGTGTAAAATATAATTGAAGAAAGTTTTGTGCAGTTGCAAGTTATAATCAGTCAAAATTAAGCAAATAAAAGGTGAGTTTATTGTATTATTTGTATTTATGTGTCGTGGTTTCTTAAGTTATGTGTATTTTGTAGGATAAAATATTCACTAGCTACCGTACTTCTAACTGGTAGCAAGAAAATTAAAACTCGTATTCATATTACATTTTTGCGGTTCTATCCATATTTTTTCTCGAACTATTTCGTCTTTTTGGAATAAATGAAATATTGAATCATTGAATCATGATCCATTTTATGAAAAAAAGCGATTTTTGGATGTTTTGTAGATACGTTTATTTGACTCTTAAACCGCGTTAAAACGGTCGGTATACTTAAAAAAAAAGTTACACTTATCTTCCAGTCACTGCCATACTTTTTGTTGGTTCTAGAGTACCTACCATACCTAATTATGGAGATATTGAATTTCAATTCAAAAGTTCAAATTATTTAACACCGTTTTTTTTTTACAAAAAACAGTTTTCAATGTTATAACTACCACTTAAATAGTACCACGTAGGTACCCTATTGTTGTATGCACTCGAAAGTACAACGCTTGCGCACTATCATAAAGAGATATTTCTACACAAAAAAAATAAGTCGTTTCCTAGCAAATTTTTTTGCTGAAACTTACTTACTTTAATGGTTGATATGCATAGTTTGCAACTATGTGATGTGTTTTTTACATTACACTCCATATTATTATGTGTAATAACGCTTTACAGTTCAAAATTAACAAAGCTAAACTATGATTGACATTCATGTCGTGCGCATTCCTATTAAGGACATGAAAACCTCCTACTCAATACTTAACTATTTAGAAACAAAATCTTGCTTAATAGTTAGTGGCTATTTAGATTCTGTAACGTTTATATACCTACTGGGTAGGGCAAGGCTGGGATGCATAACGCAAGTAGTACCCCCGGGGTCGCGAGACGTCTCAACAGGATACCGTGGCCCCGGAACGTAAAGTCCAACAGAAGGAACAGGGTGGTTTTTTAGTCAGTCAGTCTGACAGTCCCTTCCGCCCCACCCAGGGCGAAAGGAGTCATTTGATGATTTTTACCACGTAAAAAAAAAGACATGTAGTACTTACCTACTAATTCCGTTAAAATTATTTCTTGTTTTTTTGTTACTCTTGCCAAGAGGGCCTTGTATCTACAAAAATACGCGAAGTCACCGTTATGTAAATTTGAATGATTTTTAAATCCTTATCCTTACTAACATTATAAAAGCAAAAGTAACTCTTGTCTGTAACGCTTTCACGACTAAACCACTTAAACGATTTTGATGAAATTTGCTACGGGGTTTGAATCCCAAGGAAGGACATACGCAATTTTTCATTTTATTCCGCGACTTCGTCTGTCTACGAAATAGCCGAAATTTATGCGGACGAAGTTGCGGGCAAAATTTTGTTGAAATCCCGTTTCCTGTTTTTTTTTTTCATTTTGACGGACGTAACCTTAATTTAATTGGCCCTTTTGATATGATATGATACTAAAATGTCGTGATGGCCTAGTCGTTAAGGCGCCCGTCTCTCATGCAAGTACCAATGCGACTTTTTCAATTCATATTGTACTTTCTAAAGTTTATCTTAGACATTACTGACATTCCGTGCCTCGGAAAGCACGTTAATCAGCACGTCCCGGCTGTCATTAGTGGATCTTTGACAGTTGTTACGAATCGACTGACACCCAGTCTTACCTATGGGTATCGTGTTACCCAGTTACTGGGTTGTGGAGGTCAGATAGGCAGTCGCTCCATGTAAAATACTGGTACTCAGCTGCATCCGGTGAGACTGGAAGCCGACCCCAACATAGTTGGGAAAAGGCTAGGCAGATGATGATGATATGATATGATACTATTTCTTGGCATTAATTTATTGTGGTTGTTGTATTTTTGTCTGAGTTATGTATTTAATTACTGAATAAAAAGAAAGGTTGAAACAAGAGCCCGTAGATCGTAAGCCGGTCAACGCCATGATGAAAACAAAATCTTGGTTAGATTGTCATCTTAAGACCGTATTTTCTGGCGCCTTTAGTAACTTTCACGGCAATACATCTTTTCAGCATAGCCATGCACTTTCTGGGCAATTAATATTACAGCTTTTGCCCGACCTGGAAATCGAACCCAGGCAGTCGAAATATTTTGTGATATTTTTCCATACTGTCAGTATATTATTGAATTGAATGGTTAGTATGCAAAGTAAACCACTATGTAATTTGTATCTTTATACAGAACATCACGCCTGTAATCCCCGAAAGGTTAGGCAGAGGTGTACCCATTAGTACACCCACATTTCGCCAGTTAAGCTTTTACTCCCATGTAATAGGGGGCGAGCCTATTGCCATCAACCGGGCACAAATCCAGACTCCGAGGCTGCTAACTCAACCCGCAGATAGCAGACAATACAAATAGAAATTCTTAATAATTATCATTAATTAATCAAACTTAAAATAACGACTTGACGTTCCCATTAAATTAAATAATGTTGAGTAGGTGCACAAACAACAGCTCAAGATAATATATATTTATAATTAACACGTGGATTGGTATGTACCTAATAATACTTTTTGGAATTGAGACAATTGTTGTAATGGCTACAAATATCTCAAAGTCATAACATAACATCACGCCTGTAATCCCCGAAGGGTTGGGCAGAGGTTTACCCATGAGTACACCAACATTTCGCCAGTTATGTTTTTAGTCCCATGTAATAGGGGGCGAGCCTATGTTTGAAATGTATTGGCTAATGTTTATTGTGGAAACCTGCATGGCTCCCGTGGAAACTTTGACTTTGACTTTGTATAGGTACTTGACTTCCAAGCGGATGAAGTCGCGGGCAGAACCTTGTATTTAATATTGGCCTTTTTAAGGCGCCATTTTTCTCGTGTACCTTTCTTTCTTTGTCTCGATATGAAATATGTTGTATCTACATTGAGCGTAGGTACTTCTGCCAAAATGCGACAATTCAATTGTTTTTTCCATCCTCTCAATAATTAAACTAATTACGTGTAGCTAATTTCAAATGTCAAATTAATGTGATACATTAGTATTCAACGATAACAGTTCAATATAGATACTATACTCATAACGTTTAAATGACGTTTAAATTCAAAGCCGCAATCAAGTAGCAAATACTTTTTAAACAATGTCTGTTTTTTTAAATGTGCTGAGTATTCAATTCTGAAAAAAACAGACAACCGCCTTCAAAAACTACTAAATAAAAATAACTTTGAATTGAGAACCTCCTCCTTTTTGAAGTCGGTTGAAAACTGGACTCAAAAAGTCTGAATTCGCCAATCCGGTTTGAGCAAGCGTGGTGACCAATATTCGTGCTTCCCCTGTATTTGTAGAGCTGCATTAGAATACAATAAAATTGTTATCGAAAGTTACAACAAATTTAACTTTAGTCATCGTGCAACGATCAACCTTCCGGGGATGAAAGTGTGGCTGTGGAATAATGATAGGATGGTTTAATAAAACAACTAGATTCAATCCTTTTTTTTTGTAAAAGACGTTCAAAAGGGCCTTTTAACGGCCTAATTGAAATAAATGATTAAACTTTTGACTTTTTTAAGATATTTAAAAAAAAAAGAGATTTTCGCACAATCTATCTAAAATTACGCATGCAAAAATTTAAAGATAAAACATGCTTGTAATTACGATATTGACGTTATCACCAATATAAGACAAAACAATAAAGTACCCTTATCAACAAGATGAAATCTTTACGATCGACACTTGGTAGAACACAATACAACAACTTGATAACCAAATCATAATCAACGTTTATTGACATAGCACGTGATTAACCTAATAATAAAACTACCTATTGTTTCGACGCTATTATGCATTATCAATTGGTGCTTGTCAGTGTTGCATAGAGATATAGAAGCTGCCAAGATGTTTAACGTTCATAATTACCACACATGTCGGTGAAATTTGACGGAAGAGCAGTACAAAATTATTCTAAAGGAGACAGAACGACAGGGCGACGATTTTTGTGATAGCAGTGAGTTTCATGTTGATTAGAATCATTTTTGATTGTGCATTACACGCAATTTATGCCTTTATAGACAAGTGAGGTGTCTTCTTTGTTTGTTTAAATCATAAGGGGACGCTGATGTTGCAAACATTTTACTTTCACCGAGTGTATGTCCGTGGCTCCATATTTTATGCTTGAATGAAACGAACACTTGAATAAATTGATTAAAGCGTACTCATTTTCTGAGCTAAGGGAAACAACTTCCAAATTTAAAAAATAATAAATGTAGACGATTGATTTATTTAAAATTCGAATCTCATATGGTTTTTTTCGGCCAGGTTGCATTGGCATAAAACCTTCATAGTACAATTCTTTGGTATCAGTGATATCCTGACTTACCAGCCATTTTATTTGAGTTTTTAGATTGACAGTTAAATCCACCTATATGTTTTATTAATGCAAATTTGATTAAAGATTGAATTATCTTTCAACTGTTCAATATTTCTAATAAATCTTTTCTCCTTCATCATTTCCTTCATCACGTTCGACTGTCGTCTATCAGTTCTCATTCCTCGGTCTTTCGATTATCATTCACATAGGAGTGAAATTCAAATAATAAGATCATTGATCTTATAATGAGTGTTTCAACCTGCTCAATAGAGTGTATCGTCTATTATTGGCACATGTGAATGTTGGCACGTGCTCTTATTAAGTGCTGGGTGTAAATCTGCGTCCAATTTTTCATTTAAAGGTGGACACTGACCGAGAGTGTATTGTGTAACTGTTTGAATTTCGAGTATCATAAATTAGAAGAGTTTTCTAATACTGTGGCATTAGCTTCTCGATTGTAATGAATCAGTATTGCGTTTGTAGATCTAGTATGACCGCGTTGAATTAAAAATATTTCATTACAGTTGAATTTTGAATTAGAAATACAACTATCTTTTAATATTTTAGGTTTTAATTTAGTATAACCCATGTTTATGAGCAACGTCTCCGATTTTAATTTAACATTAAGTTCAAAACGGGTTTTTTTTAATTCAAAAAGCATTCAACTACGTTTAGCCCGCGAGTACCATAAATCTTTGAAAAACATGCATTTGATTATGGTCAATTCAACGTAGTGTAACTCATTGTTAAGAATTCATTGACCTAGGACCATTCGCATCTGTAACAATTGAGTATTGATATACGCATAACATATTACACTGAATGTCTAATAATTAGTGTACTCATAGTTAGTAGGTCTGTTTGTTTATGCGGAGCTCCAAGTTTTATACTTGAACCAGCTTTTGCCCGCGACTCCGTTCACGTAGTGGTCGAAAATGTTTGTAATAGGATAAATAAATAAATAATGGTTCTAATAAAATAACATTTTACCATTTTTTTAGGTGGTAAAAATCATCAAATGACTCCTTCAGCCCTGGATGGGGCGGAAGGGACTGTCAGACTTACTGACTAAAAAACCACCCTGTTCCTTCTGTTGCCCTTTACGTTCCGGGGCCACGGTATCCTGTTAAGACGTCCCGCAACCCCGAGCTTTCTACCTCTTAGAGGATGAATATCAATAAAATACGAATTACGTATTCCATCAATTCTGATAAAGAATGTATATACATAATTAGAAGTAGATTGGACCAAGGAAACACGTTGTCCCATACAAACTTTGCCCTCCTTTTCGACCCCTTAAAGGGTAGAATTTCGGGAAATCCCTTCTTATCGGATGCCTGAGTTAAACAAAGAATACACCCTCCAAGTATCAGGTTTCTACGATTTGCGGTTTAGGCTGGGCGTTGATTCGTCAGTCAGTCAACCAGTCATTCAGGACAAATGATTTTATATGAATAGAATAAAAAATTTAAAAAAGACTTCTGAGTAAATCTTGTGTTCGTATTCAAATAGCTCACATTTTAAGCTGAGGAAAACAAAATTTTGGCCCCAGCACCAACAAAATGAACAAAATCAGCCATAGTTTTTTATGTTGCCAATTTTCTATGCATTGGAGCATGAAAATCTACAATTTAATTGTAGACTGTGATACAAGAGTCGCCAAACGTACGTCATTTCAATATGGCTGAATAGATAAATGAATAAAGGTACACTCAGCAAAAGAGATAGGTATACAGGGTCATCAGATATAGTTGGAAGTTTTCCCAGAAACCGATGGATATTTTCAAACGTAGTTTAATTTAAAAAGTAGTTAATATACATACATAAATAAACTCACGCCTTTTTCCCATGGGGGTAGGCAGAAATTACAGACCGCCACCTGCTACGATCCTTACATACTCCTATCGCCTCATCTGCGTTCACACATCTCGTCATACGGTTACGAATACTTCGCACCTGACCTTTCTGAAGGACCTCACCAATAAGGTCAGTGTAGGTCTTCCTAGGGCGATCCCTCCCGGCGTTGCCACTCACCTCTGCCATATACATACCTTTTGTCAATCGTCTTTCACTCATCATCTCATCTTGTTGACTCTACATATTCTTTTCATCCTATGTTAATTGTAAATTAAGTGAATAACATAAATACCCGCTGACTACGTATAGTACCCAATTGAGCAATATTGAGCAAAATTTCTTGCTAGGAAACAACTTTTTTTTGGTGCGAAAAAGTTAGAAAACTTTTCCTATAAATCAACTACTTAAAAAACTATGAAAATTGTGAGTATTATTTATATATTTTATAGGTATCGTTCTATACAACACAGTTATAAAAGAAATAATACATAATTCTAGATCCAGAACAGATTTATTATTATGTACAACTGTACATAAGTACACTCTTAACATATCGCAAGTTATAAAAGTCTCAAAGTTAATGATTTATGACGATATTTGGTTGCGATGGACTACAAACATGACATCACTTATGTTAAATTGTGATTTATTGACTCAGTGTCATGGACTGCTATCCACCTGCTTTGTTCATGAGATAGGGCTACATAGACGCGTAAAAAGAACTAAACTTGAATGTTGTCTTTCGTAAAAATCAAACTTTGTTTGTTAGAGGTGTTTCTGAAAATAGACGTCCGAATACCAAAATTCTCTTCTTGATAGAACTAATACACTATTGTATTTGACTTCGACGCGAGCGAAGTCGCGGGCAAAAGATACTAAAAATTAATGTATTTTTTGCTATTACGTTTTTTTTTTAAATTTATTTAATATGTAACAACAACACATCATAATTATACTTAATTTAACATCTGTTTAACTGCAAAGCATTTTGTTGGCAGTTGGTTCTCGTGTATTAGCGCTTAAATAAACATTATTTTTACGTTTAAGAAGTAATAATAACTCCGCATGCGAGTTGTTAGGAAATCACACACAAAATCATTGTCAAATGATGTACCTGTAAGGTTTGAATCCTAAGCAACTTTAGCGCGGAGGCTGCGCTTAAAGTAATGTTATCGACTGCGCAGTACTGCGCAAATGCAGTCTAGTCATATTTTGATCAATAAGACTAGACTACAATATAGGAAATGTAAGGAATGAAAATATATCGACATAAGGTGAATGAGAAACAAAATATTTTGCCATAAAAACAGACATTCTCTCGATGTATATTTTAATAACAAAAAGTTTATATGCAACTAACTTTTGCCACCGACTTTGCCTGCGTGAAAGCCAAACAATGGTGCCGATTCCCTTGTTCACAAACTAGACTAAATTTAGAGAATTCTTCTCTTGCTAACATACAGCGAACGGAAAGGACGGTGATATTAAAGAACTAAGTTAGCGATGTCAAATTAGTTTTGCCTTGAACTTTTCCGTATTTTTAATCCATGCGTAAAGACTTAAGATTGACAAAATTTGAAGGCTCTTATTTACATTAGTCTCTTTCTTGTTTTATTGGACAGAAAAAGATGGAAATAGTCTAATTTAAGTTTAGTTTGTGACCAAGGGAATCGGCACCAAAATCCCACGGAAACATACCTACTACCGGGATAAGCACTATCCTATATCTTAATCTTGGTCTTATTGGTCTACCCATATGCCAAATTTCATACGACGTGAACCCAGTTCGCCACTGAAGTGTGATTCATAAACAAACATACATACAGACTTTCACAATGACTATAATCTGTAATGTGTTAGCTTTTAATGACATACCCGAGCCTAAAACTGCTCCATTGTCATTCTTTTCATACATTTTTCTCCTGCGAGTAGCATTCACGTATGAAATTAGTTTCCCTATAGACTGGAGCTTTTTATATTTTAATTGAAGGATTTTTTTATTCAGCATTTGTGAGGTATGTTTTACATAATTATTCTCCGTATATTTGCACTCTCCCCGGGTTTTGTTCGCCTGATTTTTCTTACGGATCCTTATTTTTTTATAATTAAATATTATAGCTATAACACTCAGTGATAACATAGCTTCTGAATTGCGAAAGATTTTTCAAAATCCAGAGATGTTTTTGAAGGCTTTTTACGTTCATACCATTTTTATTATTTTATGTGGAGGGTATTTTAAATTGTTATTGCTTCTATTTCCACAACTTTTATAACGGAAATTTGATCGGAATTTGATCGGACGGGGATGCAGCCGCGGTAGAATATTGAATATTTCTTATGCGCCTAGATTCAATTCTATTTTATTGTAAATGGCGTTCAAAAGTGCCTATTAATGGTCCAATTTAAATAAAGAATTTGTTAGATTTTTCCTTGCATAACATCACGCCTATAATCCCCGAAGGGTTAGGCAGAGGTGTACCGATTAGTACACCCACATGTTTAAATCCCATGCAATAGGGGGCGAGCCTATTGCCATCAATCGGGCACAAATCCAGACTCTGAGGCTGCTACTGAGAAATTTCTAATGGAAACCCAATAACAATGCCTGACCTGGGAATCGAACCCAAGACCTCATGCTCAGCAGTCGCGTTTTGCGACCACTAGACCAAAGACTCAACGAAGCAGTAATAAAGCAGGCATTAAGTCCGCCTTTGTACTTTTTTGTTGCATAAAGTTTAAATAAATAAATAAGCAGTCAACCTACTTAAAAAGAAAGAAGAAGGCTCAATCCAAACAGTATTTATTTTTTATCGATAAACATTGCGTGTTGTTATCAATTTATCATTAAAAAATAAATAAGTAGATACTGCTTGTTCAACGTTATTTCAAGTTCAAGCCTCAAATGGTTTGGTAGCACGTTGGTGCTTGCTTTAGTAGACTCAAAGTTACAAGTTTTAATAGTCGCAACCTTTTTTCTGACAAAGCTTGAATACAGTCAAAAATATATTTGTTTGTAGTTCTAAACGTATGTGATGTGACTTGTGTATTAGTGGCATGACATAACTGTGAGAATCCAAGTGATCTAAGATCCTACAGTGCATGTTCTTAGTGTGGCTGAAATTCAGGGTTAAAAACAGTGTTGTGTTTCATTTTGAAACTTTTTCTTTCATATTTCATTTTGTTTTGTTTTTTAAAATCATCAAGTGAGTCCTTCCGCCCTGGGTGGGGCGGAAGAGTCTGTCAGACTCTTACTGACCAAAAAACCACCCTGTTCCTTCTGTTGCCCTTTACGTTCCGGGGCTACGGTATCCTGTTAAGACGTATGGGACTAATGCTGTTACGTATTTTGTAGTTTTTGGTGCAACGGGAATTGTGGAAATAGTGTAGGAGTTTTCGTGAATTAAATTGTGTAACTTTACTTGTGTCTTGATTTGTGTAAATGTCGAACCCCCGATTCATATATTCCCTAAGGAGTTTTAATTTATTTTCAACAACAAGCTAAATGGCGAGCAAATCTTTTAGAGGTAATTATTAGTTTAAAAGCATGTTTCTTTTTCATATTTATATTCATTTATTTGTTTACCGTAATGTGTATAAAGATAAGGCTTAAAGTTAAGTACAATAATTATGGGCCCTGTTAGAGAAAAGCTAAACTGTAGCCTGTATTATTTTTTTTTTTTTTTTTTTTTTTTTAATAACACTTAAAGTATTTATTTCTAAATAACGTTAGTTATAGTATTGAAGTCACTTTTCTTTTGCTTTTATCGTGCGGGCAGTAGGTCTTACGACCCTATACACCCTAGTGTCAGAGTTTCTAAACCACTACAAGGGCCTTTGACATGGTTCGAATGAATCCTTCACTTAAACTTTAGAAGAAGAAGATTGAAGTTACTGATTTTAATTAATTAATTTTTATATTATATTTTAGATTTTTTTTTATTATTTTATTGAGATCATTATCATTTTAATTTTTTGTAAGGATATGCTAAAAAACTGTAATCAATACCGTTCCACTGCTGGGCAAAAAACCTTTTCTCATACGGAGAAAGCACGAGCTTTGACCCCTTCGCTTACGACATTTCAATAAATAAACTCATAGGTCACTTTAAATGTTTCTTTAAATTAAGCTGGTAGATAGAATTATCTACAAAACATCACAAAAGTACTTTTGCCTGATAAGAGTAAAAATCAACTTTATCAATCTTGTTACTATGTGTAATTATTAATTATTAATAGGATTACTAAAATATAATAGATTATGATAAGAAATTAAGAATGTCATTTCACTTCTGTTAAGGCATGTACATAAAAACATATTATTTACACGTTATATAAAAAAAAATATTGCTTTTTATAACATAACATCACGCCTGTAATCCCCGAAAGGTTAGGCAGAGGTGTACCCATTAGTAGTACACCCACATTTCGCCAGTTATGTTTTTAGTCCCATGTAATAGGGGGCGAGCCTATTGCCATCAACCGGGCACAAATCCAGACTCCGAGGCTGCTACTGAGAAATTCCTGATGGATAAACCCAATAACACTTTGCCCGACCTGGGAATCGAACCCAAGACCTCATGCATAGCAGTCGCGCTTGCGACCACTAGACCAACGAGGCATTGCTTTTTATGTCCGCTTCAAAAATTATTACACGGGTACAATATAATTTTCCTGGAATAAAAAGCCTAGCCCGACTGTAATGAGTACATCACGTCAGAAAGGCTGAACGGATCTGGATGAAATTTGGCACAGAGATAGATTACAAACATCCATCCATCCATCCATCCAAATTTTCACATTTTTAATGAAAGTATGATTTGCCAATCTCCTTTAAACTAGTGTGGTGATCGATGCTCGTGTCTTCTCTGTAAGAGAAGAGGCGTTTGCCCTGCAGTGAGACATTAATAGGCTGGTATTATTGAATTTTTTAAAGCATTTTTTCAAAATGCATTTTTATCGAACCAAGGAATCTCGCTCAACCGAAAGAAGGTCGCATCTATTGACATGAACCCTCACACTGCTCATGTTCCTCCCTTTTCCTTTTAACCTATTAAAGATAATTACATAACATACATCCACAATGCCTTAGTAAAACGATAATGCTCACAATTGAATAATCTATTTATAGAAACTTAATATAACTAAGTGAATGGAAGTGCAATCGATGGGTGCGCGCGCATCCGTAAACATGGCTTCTTGTGTCTATTCCGGCGAAAGGACATATTTCCACTTTCGGTGTACATTGCTGTTTGTAGAGACCCAAATAGAAAAGAGCTGAGATAAAAAGTAGCATTAGATGTTGAGAAATTTGATTATAACGACGATACATCTTAAGTAGATATTACGTAGTAAGAGCCGAGGGGAACACTGTGGGTTAGTGTACCACCCGACTTAGGGGATCGCGGTTCAAAATACATTCCCATGCGGTGCTGTCATTCCGTAAAAACATTCCAAAATAATGTATAAACCGTCTTAAATAAAGTATCAAATATTTATCTTTTACATGTGTAAAATTAGTATCATACTTAATTCATGTAGAAGCCACGCTTGATAACCATGCAACAAACAGACTGAATATTGACGTTTCATAAATTAAAACAACAAATAATTAATTAAAAAGAGTGAGGAAAGCGAAGACAGTAACAATAAACAAACCAGATCCAAAGGATCTGGACTGAAAAGTCCTATTTCACCTGTAATGGAGAAAAGTGAACGATTTTCAGAATATTTGTTCGCGAAGATGGGCCCTGGAGATCGGGGGCCGAAGACGACCGAAGACCGGTCAGCTCCAGTGGAACCTACGGGAGTTAAGAAAATTCTGGTTGACAATGTGATGCTGGTTGTAACTTTGGTTGGAGTCATCACAGGAATTGGTCTTGGTGAGTTAGAACTTTTTCTTAAAGTTTTTTTTAGCGTATAATTGCATGATATATGTTAGAAGTTATCAGTGATCTATGGCAATTGGTGGTCCTTTAAAGCACTAGAAGTGGTCTTTTACTTCATCATTTCATTGTTAAACAACAACGAGTCGACATTTATGGAATAACCTTACGAATAATTAATATAATAACTAAACAGTTGGCGGTTCATGGCAAGACAATTTTTTTATCAAATGGTCCTTTCATTATATGGTTAGGAACCACTGTGGTAGATATTCTAAAGAATAAAATTGCAAAAAGCCAGTCTTTAAGGCCATTTACTTTAATCACCGGTGCTTCTCACATAACCAGTTAGTGCTAATTCAATTGTTACTTTGCCACATAATTTAATATCATCAAACACATTGGTTTCTCTACAGAATCTTTTAGCTTCGACTTTAGATTATTATGCTGCAAATAAAACATGACAGAACTGTTTCATATGAAGACAAAGAAAAAGACTTTCAACGTGACTTAAACCCATGTGTTCTTTAAGTTTTTTTGTCTTGTCGGTAAAGGTATTATGTAGTTTGTCTTCAGCAAAATAATATAATAGAAGTCACATGTAATAGAATCTCAAATCTTTATTAAAATCCTTAACGTGTTACACACAGATCGTAAGTAGAAACGAATAAATAGAAACAATTAAGGACCCTGTCGGGCAAAGCAAAATGATAAGTATAAGAGAGAAAGGAGCTATTATAATTTTTTTTTCTTAGTTAATGGTGCCGTTTCTCTTGGTCACAAACTAAACTAAAATTAGACTATTTCCATCTTTTTATGTCCAATAAAACAAGAAAGAGACTAATGTAAATAAGAGCTGTCAAATTTAGTCAATCTGACACATCCATTATAGTTGACATCTTTAAACGTATGGATTAAAAATACGGAAAAGTTCAAGGCAAAACTAATATGACATCGCTAACTTAGTTCTTTAATGTCACCGTCCTTTCCGTTCGCTGTATGTTAGTCAGAGATGTCAATTCTCTAAATTTAGTCTAGTTTGTGAACAAGGGAATCGGCACCACTATCTCATTACTAACGTCTAAAATCTCCATTACATACATTATAAGTAACATATTTAATACAGAGTTGATATTGTCACGGGTCAATTTTGTAGTTAAGTTGTTATCTAGCCTTGTTCCAGTTTTACTTAATACTTATTACGCTTTTTCTGGCTTCGTATTACAAAGTTATTTATTCCATATCCCTGACTCAAAAACAAACCTAGGTCGCTATGCAACTGTACCAAGACTTCATAAGCAAAAGGTACAATATTTTGGCAAAATCAAAAAGTTATCTGAGAATCTTTGGCAAAATATGAGGTTGATGAGGTTACTTTTTCCCCGCATCAAAATTTAAAGAAAAATTATTTGCGTATTGTTCATGCTGTGGTCTCCTATAAGTAAAGGAGTATACCTACATAATACCTTTTGTTGACCATTATTAAAATTTGTATGTCATGATTTGTGTATGTGATTTGGAGATCCTAAACAAATGCCTCCTGCCTCGTTGGACTAGTGGTCGCGAGCGCGACTGCTGTGCTTGAGGTCTTGGGTTCGATTTCTAGGTCGGGCAAAGTGTTATTGGGTTTTTCCATCAGGAATTTCTCAGTAGCAGCCTCGGAGTCTGGATTTGTGCCCAGTTGATGGCAATAGGCTCGCCTCCTATTACATGGGACTAAAAAAACATAACTGGCGAAATGTGGGTGTACTAATGGGTACACCTCTGCCTAACCCTTCGGGGATTACAGGCGTGATGTTATATTATGTTATGTAAACAAATAAATAAACTAAGCGAGATGTAGCTGTATTATCTACAATCCTTTTCTTTTCTAGGTCTCGGTCTCCGCCCATACCACTTAGGCCCTGACGCGTTAATGATAATATCCTACCCTGGAGAACTGTTCATGAGGCTTCTAAAACTGATGATCCTGCCATTGATCATCGCCAGTCTGATCGCTGGCTCAGCAAGTTTGAACGCGAAGATGAGTGGAAAGATAGCAGTAAGGACTTTACTGTACTTCATCTTGACGTCAATGTTTAACGCGTTTCTGGGGCTGGTATTGGCGATGCTGATTCATCCGGGAGTGCCAGAGATCAAGCAATTTGGTTCTTATGTTGAAGGCAAAAGGGAACACAGTATTTTGGACAGCATTTTGGATATTGGCCGGTATGTATTTAAGATGAACTTATGAAAATTTTCTGTGTGATTACTTCGTCAGGTTATCATAACGGATAGATATACAAATCGGATATTACAATGAATGGGTCAATAGTTCGGCAAAATGAAGGCCTTTCTAGTTATAATCACCAACTGTCTGTTCGTTTATCTCCTTTCACAACACCGTTGAATGCATATGCGAATTCCGCACGCCCGGCCTTTGGCAGAGGTGGCACTGCGGTGATTTTAGCCAGTGAGAGGCCGGCAAGCCCCTCCTTCACCCCCAAGAAGTCCATAAGGATTTCCACACCGAAAAAAAAAGGTTTCGATAGACTTGGGCAAAAACACGCAACCATAAACATAAATAAAAATATAATTGATCCCTTGATATGTTTACGTAAATTCTTTTAAGGTAAAAAAAAACGATTATTATGATGGGTTACAGAAACATATTTCCGGATAATATAGTGCAGGCAGCTTTCCAGCAAGCTCACACGGTGTACACACAACCTGCAGATATGTTTGGGAAGAATATCAGCGACAGTGGCACTGCACCTGCTCTGGTTCGAGTTGTAGCTTATAGGTGAGTGTGTTATTTATTCTTCATCATCATGTTCATTGTCGTGATGGCCCAGTGGTTAAAATTTTCAATTTCGGGCAAGTACCAAAGTGACTTTTTCATTTCATATATACTTTCTAAAGTTTATCTTGGACATCACTGACATGACGGTGAAGAAAAAACATCGTGAGGAAACCTGGACTTATACCAGCCTATTACTGTCCTACTCAAACCATGTCAGAGGCCCTTGAGGCGGATTAGAAACTCTGACACTAGGTTATGTAGGGCCAAAGGCCTTACTGCTTACACGAAAAAGAAGGAAGATCATGTTTATTTTATTAATACTTCTTTTGGCCCAATAGTTAAACCGCCTGCCTCTTAATGTAAACCTGTACTTTTCATTAATAATATTGTAAGCTTGAATACGCCTTGACGAAGCGTGGTGATTAATGCTCGTGCTTTCTCCGCTTGAGAAAAGGCCTTTGCCTTGCAGTGAGACATCTTCTACAGTTAAGCATGTTCACAAGGACCAAAACCCCTAAGCCAATACAATCAGAAAGATATTTCTAGACGATTAATCAGAAAATGTTTCTGACTCTTTTCAGATCAGGGACCAATACTCTAGGTTTAGTATTCTTCTGCTTAGTCTTCGGCAGTCTTCTGGGAACCTTAGGAGCTAAGGGTCAAGTGGTGACAGACTTCTTCCAAGCTATCTTCGAGGTGATCATGAAGATGGTGACGGGGGTCATGTGGTTCACCCCCGTTGGTGTAAGCAGCGTTATAGCTGGAAAGATTCTAGGAGTTAATGATGTGGGTGAGTTCATTACTTTGAGTGATTGAACAATCTATTTTCATAACACCTTATCTCTGATTACATCCAATATTACACAAATGTGAAAGTTTGTTGTTTCTTAATATTTCGGAGCAATTTTCTATAGATGGGATTTTGAAATTTTGAATAAATACATAAATAGATAGTAGATTACTTAAAAACTGAAAAATATTAGAGAAGAAACGATGATTTGTCTTTCTTATTTTTATTCTTTTTTTTTTTGGTAAGCCTACCACTATAACAGAACTGCGGTGGAGTAAGAAAAACAATGTTTACTTCTCTTCATGAAAAACAGGTGACAGAATAGAACTATGTGCACAAAGAGACGATTACAACTTTCAGCCTTTTGACGACCCGTTACGTGCTTTCCAACGCATCAAAGAATCTCGTTGTGCAAAAAATGGTCACCCATCTAGGGACCAACCCCTGCAAGCGTAGTTTAACCTGATGGATCGACCCGTGTGGCTGTTATTACTTAGCTATGAGGACCTCAACTCTGCTTTTTAAGTGCGCGATGCAAAGTTTCTAAATAAAAATGTTTTTTTTCTTTCCAGCGTCCGTGATGTCCCAACTGGCCTGGTTTATTGCTACGGTAGCCGTTGGAGTGTTCTTCTACCAGCTCATTGTTATGCAGTTGATATACTTTATGTTTTTACGACGGAACCCCTACAAGTTCTACTGGGGACTGTCTCATGCTATGCTCACGGCCTCCGCTACTGCTTCCACGTAAGTTATCTAAGATATTTTATTAAATACAAGCATTCTCCCCGTAACTTTGTTCGCGTGTTGTTTCTTACGGATCCCTAATTTTTTTTTACAGTATAAAATATCCTATGTCACCCGGGTATAGTGTAGCTTCCCAACAGTAATAGAATTTTTTAAATCGGTTTATTAGTTTCGGAGCCTCTTTAATACAAACAAACAGACACATGCATCTTCTTGCTTAAAAGGTGTTCTCTAAACCTTGTATGTAAAAGCCTTATAAAAATGCAATAAACATTTTTATTTTTATTGTTTATTTTAAACAATCAAATCTTTTCTCTTTATAATATTGGTATAGATTAGCAATACCTTGAGGTTTTACACGCGTTAAGGTCTTTGATTACTGCTTCGCTCCCATTGGTCGTTGTGTAATGTTATAAAGGCTTCATTGATAAACGTGTTTTTTAACGCAAAAAATATATTTTTTGTGAGACCATTTAATAATTGATTGATTATTTTATTAAACTGATAATCGTCTTTCGCAAAATCAGCAGCTTATCAATTATTAAAAGAAATCCCTCTAATCACAAGAGATTAATGCATTCAAACAAACAAATAAACAGACGTTTCAGCTTTATTTTATTATATACTAGCACTCTTCTTTCGACTTCGTTTGCGTGGATTTTCTTGCGGACCCCTAATTTTTTCATATTAAAATATAGCCTATAGTACTTAGTGATAATGTAGCTTCCAATTTGCGAAAAAAAAACAAAATTGGTTTATTAGATCCAGACATACTCCCTGTAACTTCACAAACTTTAACTTTTTATAATAAAGTATTCTAATGTTATAGTAATAATAAAATAATACTATCGATATGATTTAAACAATAGTCGGGCCTGTTGGTCTAGTTGTTAGTGGCCCTGACTGCTAAGCCGGAGGTCGTGGGTTCGATTCCCACCCAGGACAAACTTTGTGTGATGAGCATGATTGTTGGTTCTGTGTCTGGGTGTGCTTTATCTATAATATGTATGTATTTATAAATTATATAAGTATGTATATCAGTTGTCTGGTTACCATAACACGAGCTCTGCTTAGCTTGGGATCAGATAGCCGTGTGTGAGTTGTCCCAAGATATTTATTTATTTAATAGTAACAAAATGTACTACATTAAATTATCAACCTAACCTAATTTCTGACCAGCCACGACCCAATTTTTTACTCCCATTCTCATACAGCCCATGAATGAACTCTATTGTCTTTGATTAGACATAATAGGTACTCAATCAAAACAATCTACACATCACAAATCGCTCAGTTATTCTTACATAACCTAATTGACTAGCGTGTCTTCAATTCAGTTCATTGCGTAAGACAAAACATGCAGTAGGGGAATATTGATTTGATAGTCTCGCGTGCTTCATCAAAACATGGTATCTTCGATCATGGCTTGCAATAAATATTAAGTTATTTATATGAAACCTTGAAGTAGGTAACGCAAATCGTTTTAAATGGCAGTTAGAAATAATTTTGCAGTTTCCGAAGCACGCAATGTGTTTGTTATTTTAGACCTTCTAAGGATGCTTCAGTAGCTTGAAGTGGATTATCGCATAGGAATTCATCAAACATCTAGAGATTGTATACTTCGATGATGTATTGCGAATTATTTTTCCTGTCGTTGCGATCATTCTTTGTTTTGTTTAAGAGATATTGAACTTCAAAGTCCCAAAATTTGCTCATTTTTTCCCAAATATTAGTTTCAAATATTCTATCTAACCTTTTAACACCCCATGCCAACTTATAGTGTTAAGCCTCGTATTCATGATAAACATTTGTTTAGCAACAATTACAGTTATCAATGTTGTTGATGAACGGCGAGAATGTTGCTGGAAACTTTGTTTAAATCAATATGGTTTGCTCACACACGTCAACATTTATTGATAAACTGATATTTTCGCTCACCGGGCGTCAACTCAGCAACATGGCGTGATCCACTCCGCAACACGTTGCTCGCAATATGTTGACAGCAACTCGGCAACATGTTTATGCAACTATGTTGCTAAACAAATGTTTGCCATGAATACGAGGCTTTAGATGCATCCGTAAGCTTAATATTCTGCGAGTTTAACATTGCGCATTACCAAACAAACAGTGGTTTTTTACACAAAAATAAAAGTCCTTTCCTAGAAATATTTTTTCTCAACGTCGCTTAGTTTGATAAGCAGTATGTATAGTTAACGGGTAGTGGCTTTTTACACCCCATAGGTTAAGAGTAATATGTAGGAAAACATCCTTTCTGAGGTCTTCAAATCGATAATTTGGTGGTATAGAAGTAAACATTTTATAACAATGATGGTTGCAAACAATGTTGGTCTCTGTAGCTCAAATTGTTTTGTTTTTGTAGTGTTCTAAATTTAGGTGTACTGGACATGCTTTTTATGTATTCATCTTATCTCTAATATTCATTATGTCATAGTCATGCATACCTGTTATTTGGTTACTGAAATGCCGATATAAGATGTTAGTTTATTTGAATTGCATATTGTGACAATGCTGTTGGTGGGCTTATTATAAATAAACTAGCTTCTGCCCGAGACGCGTCCTCGTAAATGTTGGTTATTGGCGATCTAATTTTGTTTTTTCATACAAACGTTTCCCTCCGTTTTTCTCCCTCATCTACATAACATCATAACATCACGCCTGTAATCCTCGAAGGGTTAGGCAGAGGTATACTAGTACACCCACATTTCGCCAGTTATGTTTTTAGTCCCATGTAATAGGGGGCGAGCCTATTGCCATCAACCGGGCACAAATCCAGACTCCGAGGCTGCTACTGAGAAATTCCTGATGGAAAAACCCAATAACACTTTGCCCGACCTGGGAATTGAACCCAAGACCTCATGCACAGCAGTCGCGCTTGCGACCACTAGACCAACGAGGCAGTCCCTCATCTAATTTCGAAAAATCCTTTCTTCGGATGCCTACGTCATAATTAACAACACACCCTCCAAGTTTCAGGTCTCTACGATCAGCGGTTTAGGCTGTGCGTTGATCCGTCAGTCAGTCATTTAGGACAAAGAATTTTATATGTATAAATAACCGTATTCTTTCTTTTTCCAGTGCAGCAGCCTTACCAGTGACATTCAAGGCGATGGAAGGTCCTCTACAGATCGACCCTCGCATCACACGCTTCGTGCTGCCCATTGGATGCAATATCAACATGGACGGCACGGCTCTGTTCCTATCTGTTGCCAGCGTGTTTGTCTGTCAGATGAATAACATACATCTCGGCTTCGCTCAGCTTGCTACTATTTTGTAAGTATCAAGGTCATCTCTTTATGAGCACAGCTTTGGCTCGGCAAATAATTTGCCATTTAAGTTTGGGCTTTAAATCGTGTGCGTTATGATAGTTTTTACAATGGCAAGGTCATCTCTTTACGAGCACAGCTTTGGCTCGGCAAATAATTAGCCATTTAAGTTTGGGCTTTAAATCGTGTGCGTTATGATAGTTTTTACAATGGCAAGTTAAAAAAAAAGATGACGGCTCGCGGGCGGCGTGTTTGTAGTTAACGGTTGGATTTTTTTACGGGTTTATCGGCATTAAAATGAACCTTTTTTAACTAGTGCACAACGTATCTTTGTTTCATATGGTTTATCTCATAAGATCAATCTAGCATTGGGTCATAAAAACCATTAGTTGTTGCTATAGTATCAGCTGTTTGGTTAGACTAGCAAGACACAGACGTGTTGCAAATCAGTCTATTTTTGCACCGTCTTATCATTTAGCAGGTGTAGTCTTATCAATCCGCGACTAATTAATGATAATGGTTTATGAAAATAGCTCAACGGTTAGCGCCCGCTTTTCACTTAAGATGTTGTAATATATTTTCGAATCTGGCCAAGTACCAATATTTAATTATTAATATTTAAATATTTTATTAATTTTTATTTCATTTAAGTACTTTCACATGTGAGTACGTCATTTCATGTATTCAGTCAACAAACGAGATACGTATCCTTTGTTATCGGATGCCTACGTCATCCAAAGAACACACCGTCCAAGTTTTAGGTATATACGATCAGCGGTTTAGGCTGTGCGTTGATCCGTCTGTCAGTTATTCAGGATAAAGCATTATATATATACATAACATAACATCACGCCTGTAATCCCCGAAGGGTTAGGCAGAGGTGTACCCATTAGTACCTACACCCACATTTCGCCAGTTATGTTTTTAGTCCCATGTAATAGGGGGCGAGCCTATTGCTATTAACCGGCACAAATCCAGACTCCGAGGCTGCCACTGAGAAATTCCTGATGGAAAAACCCAATAACACTTTGCCCGACCTGGGAATCGAACCCAAGACCTCATGCACAGCAGTCGCGCTTGCGACCACTAGACCAACGAGGCATATATATATATAAATTACTATAAAAATTGCCGTTATTTTCTGTTTTTTATATATAATTCCAGTCTTACTGCAACGGCAGCTTCAGTGTCATCAGCGTCAGTACCGTCCGCGGCCATGGTGTTACTGTTAGTAGTGTTAGCTGCAGTGGATGCGCCTACGCACGATGTGTCGCTGTTGTTTGCTGTAGATTGGCTCGTGTGAGTATAATTTTATTATTTTTACCCGGTGCAAGGGTTTATGGTTCTATCAGCCTATGTGGATGGCCACATAGGCTCATGGTTCACCTGATCTCTCCCCGGACGTGTTGTGCCGTCCCATCGGACTATGGGAGTGAGGGAAGAGGGAGTGCACCTGTGTTTGCGCATACACTTGTGCATTATAATATCCTTTGAGAATCGTACGAGGGGTTGAAGTACGCACTTTCATCTACTAATTTTTTTCACCCGCGTTTAGTTTTGCCTTTAGTTACTGCTCTACTCCCGTGTGTCGTAGTATGTTATATATATAGTCTTATGAGTCTCGCTATCTACACAAAAATATTTTTTCCAATCTTACTGGTAGATCAAGAGATTAAAATTAGCGCGTTTAAACAAACAAACAAGAAACTCTTTAGCTATTTTGATTAGTATAGATTTCGAGACCAAATCTTGATAGTAGATGTTCGTCTTTCTCTTCCAGAGACCGCATCAGGACTACTAACAACATGCTGGGTGACTGCTACGCGGCGGCTGTGGTCGAGCACTTGTCTAAGAACGAACTCATGGCTTGCGACGCTCTAAATGCGGTGAGTATCATTTTCTTTGTTCTGGTCGCAAACAGCCTGCTGGTCGTGGAATCACTTCTCAGGTCAGATAATGTGTAATTGATTTTTAACATTACAAAATTTCTCTGTATCGGCCTGTAAACGCCCCTCGGTCCTCGGTCTGTTGCAAACGTCCCTTTGTGCCTATTGGCCTAGTTCTGTTCTGTCTCCTGCTTGTTTGGAGGGAAGTGGAAACTACTTTTTTTTCTTACTCCTCCGCTATTCTTTTCTGATTAATTTCGTTGCGGGACCCAAGACAGTTAATCGTTTTTCTGGGACTCGTCGAGCTTCATTGCCTCGACGGTTTTCTGGTAGCCTCCACTGTTGATTCTGGCTTTCGGGAGTTGCAGTGGGTGGGAACAGTGTGGCGGGCTTGTATCGGCCTGTAGCTTGGAAGTTGGAGGCGCGATACCCCGTGCTAAGACAGTGAGAAAAGGCGGTGGTCCCGACTATTATTCAAAGATTTGTTACTGGTAGCCAAACGCTCGAAAGTCTGACAACCAGTCTTACATCTCTAGATTGCCTCGATGGTCTACTCGATGGACTGCAAAGCTGTCTTTTTATAATTCAGATTTGTTAAATGTTAAAAGTTATTCATAATATAATCAGTACTAATATTGAAGTCTGATGGAGTTTGATTCCATTTTTATCGGCCCGGTTGAACTATTATAAGCCTGTCAGAAAATTGATCCGTTCACTCAGTGCGTATTGCTTTAACAAAGAGCTAAGGCGCTTTTCAGATATCAAATATAATTTTATGTTTTATTTAATGGATAACATACAATTTTATTTATAAAGTATTTCTTATAATTTCAGGACCCCATCAACGGTTTGACCCCAAACACGGACGTCGACATCGGCATAGTGACCCCCAGTAAAAAGTCCATCGGCTCAGACGAGGTTATAATAGACATGCATTTACACAACCACACGGAAAAATCCATAAAGCGGATATAGTGATTATTTTGACCTTTAATTATTTACCCTTTAAATCAGGGAGGTCAATTCTACTAAATTTTAGGTGCGATCGCAAACTAATCTCAGTCGCAACTGTCAAAAATGCCTCGAATTTTATTAAAAACTTAGACCGGGTCAAATATCCCAATGATGGGTCTCCTCTGTTTCTTAAAGCAATTCTAGACTATTGATTTGTTTTTTTTTTCTTTTTAGTTTTTAGTAGGGGTAATAAAGGGAAGGGAGGTAGACAGGTGTGTGATTATTTTGACTAACTTTCTATTGACATTGATTGTCACTGAGATAAGATTGCGACTAGACTTAGAATGTTTTTATTTAGTAGATTTGCCCTTAAGGTGTATGTAACCTATTGGATTTAGGAATGGTTTGTCTAGGACAGTGGAAAATGTAGAGTGAGTGATCTTTGGCTCGGAGAGCAGTAATATTAATAGAAAGGAGTATACAGGATGCTGATAATGTTAAGGAAGCAATATAATGTAAGACATTTTTACTTATCAAGGCAAAAAAAACTGCACTGTGACAATGACAAAACACTTTTGTCAAAAAATGTATATTCATAACTTATAACATCCTGTATACAAAGGGTGTAAAAAGACATCGAAGCCGAAAGTTACCGTGTGTCCTTTAAATCATTACGAGCATTTTTTTTTGTTTTGGATCATATTTATTACATATTGATGGTCAGTGATGCCGATTCCCTTGGTCACAAACTAAACTAAAATTAAACTATTTCTATATTTTTCTGTCCAATAAAACAAAAAAGAGACTAATGTAAATAAGTGCTGTCAAATTTAATCAATCTGACACATCCATACAATTATAATTGACATCTTAAAACGTATGGGTTAAAAATACGGAAAAGTTCAAGGCAAAACTAATTTGACATCTCTAACTAAGTTCTTAAATGTCACCGTCCTTTTCTTTCGCTGTATGTTAGTAAGAGATGTCAGTTCTCTAAATTTAGTATAGTTTGTGAACAAGGGAATCGGCACCAGTTATAACGTTTATTTTACGAAAACAAATGCTATAACTAAACTTTAAATACCACGCCCCCTGTACAGTTATATGCACCAGTAATCACACATTATTTTAAACGTGCGTTGCATTATTCTCAACTAAATAAACAGTAATTTTTCACACCGAAAATAAAATTTGTTTCCCAGCAATGGTTCCTGCTTTATATTACTTAGTTTGCTGGGCAGTATGCGCAGATTACTGGTATTTGTATGTGTCTTTTTACACCCCGAAGAGTAAGTATAATTAATCATGAAAGAGTTAAGCATCGTTGCATTAGACCCTCAGGCCATTTATAAGTAGGCATAGACAAGTTAAGATAGATAGGGTTGCCAGAGACGGCCTTACCTTTTTTTGAAAGGCATTTTGAGGTAAACCACATCGGTAGCGGTACAGGAGTTTTGGAGAAAATCAGTTACAATAGAGACAAAAGTATTGATAATAAAATTTACATTACTGTGTGTTGTAAACGTAGGGTTTTGTAGTCATTATTGAGAATACTTAGTCTTTCTATAAAACATATTAAGTCGTTGATGGTCCAATTCCGTAAAATTGGAGTTACGTGTAACTCAATAGATATTTTCAAACAAAGTCCTCCGTCGCGTCCGTCAGTTTGTTTGCGATAAACTCAAAAAATACTAATCGGATCTTCATGCAGTTTTCACCAATTGATAGAGTGAATTAAGTGGAAGTTTTATGTTAACTTATCAAGGTTTTGTGTCGACGCCGATCACAGTAATGTCCATTTATATACCGCCGCGAAATCACATTTTTACAAGCTTCTATTTAATGCTTGCAATGTATGTTTGTATGCTTATTTGAGTCTAATCTTGCAACTGAATTTTAAAGCAGTTATCCTCAACTGATTGAGTTGAAATTTCGCATGCACATTTAGTTTGGATGACAATACATGATGAGTTAAGTGACGTCATTATAAATCCAATATGGTGGACCAGTCAAGATGGCGGACTAGTTATTTAGTTTACTACCATGATATGGGTATCAAGTGAAAGGGCTTAAAACATTTTTTTTTTTAAATTTATTGCTTTTATTACACATTCGCGCTTTTGAAAAATGTTACATACGCGGTATTGGACTACCAACGACAATTTAATTTTTAATTGAAACGCTTAAGAATGTTGCCTTATAACCGGCTGTATAATACAATATCAATAGCTACTTAGGTATATATTTAAAAAAAAATCTGATGCCTGTTTTTGATCCTAATTTTATACGTATACCCACAATAATAACAATAATTCTGACAGTTTATGAAAATATTACTTTCAATAATAAGGATATTAGTACCCATTTCTATATTTAACACCAATTATAATAATAAATAAAACAGGGCCACAGTGTTCGTAGGCATTTTATAATAATATATAAAATAGTATCTAATATTACTTCCTGTAAAGTCCATTTTTGCATTCTCGTCAAATTTCAGGAGGCTGTCATACAATACCTGGTCAATCCTTACTAATATTATAAATGCGAAAGTAAGTTTGTTTGTTTGTTTGTTACCGTTTTACGCCTAAGCCACTGAACCGATCATCCCGAAATTTTGCATATACATTGCCAGGTGTACAGGAACGAACATAGGGTACCTTTCATCCCGAAAAAAAGTACTGTTCCCGAGAAAAATCGCAATAACGTTCTTATGATGATAGATGGCGCCACATGTCTTTCGAAGTATGATCGAATTTTAAACTTAACTTGCGAGCGAAGCCGCGGGCGAAAGCTAGTAATTAATAAATTACATGTTTTTAGTTGTATTATGTTTGACAGTATTTCAGAATATACCTCTTTCGAAGAACAGAATCGCCCGTTGCGTATGCGGTAGGCAGTGTCGCGCGACTATATCACTGTGTGCGTGCGGGTTCATCGCTCTGCCTGCCGAAATCCAGCGGCAATATTGCTAGTTCGAATTCAAAAATCGAATACTAAAATATCTATTTATTTCATGGAATACTAAAATACCGTTTTATTTTATTATTGATTTATATTGAGAATCATTAACATAATATTGACCTCCTTGAATTACACAAGGATGCAAAACTGCGCCTGCGCTTTTCCCATATGGGTCGGGTATGCTCAATAAAAGTTACTTTTTTCTACGCTTATATTTCTGCTAATTTTAGTATGACTGAACATTCGATTTTTGTTTAATATTGTCAATAACTAATAGTTATCTTTTATTCAAATTATGAATTTGACACTGTTAACCAATACTAAAAGAAAAACTTGATTTTTAGTTGATTTGAAATCAATTAATAGTTAGTTAATTGAATTTGCAAAAATGTGACGTCGCAGTTTACTGTTACCATACAATATTGGGGAATTGCGTTTAGACAGCTCATAAAAAATATGTCAATTGATTGGTGTATATTGCTGAATTCAATAACGTTCTGGAATTTTTGAATTTTAAATTTCGAATCTTTCTAAAGTAAGAGGAAAACCGACCTAAGTTTTATTTTAGATTATTTATAAAATTATAATTAATTTTAGTTTATTTATTCAAAAATGAAGCGTGATGGTTTTAATTATTATAATGAACCCATTTTCTATAAGTACTCCATGTCCATTGATTTCTGCAAGGCAAGCTTCTAAAATACTTTCCTTTCCTAGGCTACCATAGTTGGTAATAATAATTATATATCATTGGTAGTTGTAGCTCCAACTGTGATAATAATATTTAATTTATCATTTTGCCATAATTTAGGTATAATGTAATAATTATGATAGAGATATTGAATGTAATTTTGCAAAAAAGAAACAAAAACCAAAAACTATTCAATAAAATAAAAATCTGACATGTCAGGTTTTTATTATAAAGTACATCATTTTTAGTCAATAAATATTTAAAAATGACAGCCAATTTTTTAATTTCAATTCAATTATTTTCAAATTATGAGTATTATTTTGACCGTCTTGAAACTCAGTGAATAATACATTTTTGCAAAATTACTAATATCTTATTTAGAATGTATTATTTCATTGTGAAATAACTAATCAATTTTAATAAACAAATCTTTTCTTTCAGCTGTGTTTTAATTTATCTTAGGAAGATAAATTGATTGATTGATTGGATTGGTTTCTAAGGGCTAATTTTCCAATCGTCAGATGTATCTGACGGAGGTATAAATATGTGTGGTTTGACAGCTTTTGTATAGCAAATTATGTCAAACGGTCTTATTTATTCTTTGGATATAAGTTATCTGACTATTGATAGATCAGCCCATAGTAAAACAATAATTTTATGTAACGGTTATATTTCTCAAGCGAGATCGTGTGTCTTGTATCATATTCTTATTCAAGAATAATAAATTGATTTTTAACTCGTTTTTCTATTTATCAGTTAAAGTAATTTCATTTGTCTAGCATCTATAGATTCAACCAATTAAATAATGAGTTTATTGTTTATCGGAAATTAGGTACTGCATTTCCCTGCAAAACCCTAAAGGCTGACAACCAGTCTTATCAACAGGTATCGTATTACACAGTTACTGGGTTTTGGAGGTCAGATAGGCAGTCGCTCATTGTAAAATACTAGTATTCAGCTACATCTGGTTAGACTAGAAGCCGACCCCAACATAGTCGGGAAAAGGCTAGATAGACTGATTGTTCTTGATAAGGCACTTTGGCTAATTTTAGTAAATGAGGATAAAAAACAAATAAAATAAACAAAATTATGTTTTTAAATTCCATTTTATTTCCACCTAAACAATATTCATACAGTCGGTGGTCTACAACTAATTTATTAACAAGTTACTAAAATAAAGTATTTACATTCAATATACTAGCTATCAGTTCAGAATTTTTGATACATTATGAACGTTCGCACTAAAATATTATTAATTTGTGAATAAAATTTAAATAGGATTTTTATTAAATTGCATTATTTATTTTCATTATTGCAATTGTTTTTTATCACATACCAAATTATTAGTGGTGAAATTTAAAAAAAGAACCTAGTAAAAAAAATAGTGAATATAAAATTATAAAAAATAATTAATATAAGAAATTGGTTATATTGACTGAAAATAACATTGTCGTGCTATAATAATTTTGTAGTTATTTTATAATTATTTATTGCTTTTCACGTTTTTATGTTATTTTAGTTTATAATACAAGTAATTATTTTATTATATTACATTAAAGTAGCAAAAAGACTGAACTGAATCTTTAGGCATCATCAAAATCACAGAGAAACGAAACATCAACGTTCAATTCACTGAAAACTAATATTACATTTTATTTGCAACAGAATTTTACAATATGAAATAGTACATACATGTCCGTGTAATAAAGCTTACAGAAACTGATTCACCAAATCGATTACAATCACGCGATCAATATAATCAATTTGACACATCATACAAATTGCGTTTCCTAAAAATAATACTTATAGCTTAAAGTAAAGCTGTATTTTTTGTTAAAAATAAAAAAAATGGCAGTCTTTATATATTTTTTACAATGAGTATAAGTAAGTATGTACACTTAAAAAATACACCCGATTTTTTATTTTATATACATTTACCGCAAAAATCGGTAATAAGCGCTTAGTTATCACTTTGAGCATATCTGTGAAGTTCGTTTTAAATATCAATATGCGCAAAATGAGTTAAGCCGATCAGATCGGCCGAATAAATAATACTAACTATACTATAGGCAAAACAGTCGTCCATTATGTACAGTATTGAATATACTACGATACTAATATTTTCATATTCTCATAGTCGAGTGTGGAGGTTTCCTATTAGCGGGTGCTGGTGGCAACCCGGGACCTACTAATGGTGACATTGACGGTGATCTAGTCGCCAATGGCGATAAGGAAGGCGAGAATGAAGGCGACATGGCGGCTGCTGCAGAAAACCCGCCAGGAACATCATGACTTATTGGAGACCTCGGTAATAACAACTGTGGCTGTCTACATGATAACGACGGTGCTGGACAGCTTCTGGGAGCCACAGTCGTCAGTAATGGCGGCGGAACACTCTTCCCTCCCGATATGGACGTTCCTTTACTCTTTGCGCTTGAAGCCCCACTGTTCCCGCTTTGCAGTGATACTGCGTCATCCTTTAATCTAGCTATTTCAGAAAATACATGTGCTAAGGGTTGGTACTGAGGTCCCCAATCAAGTAAGTAATCCCAATTATAACTACCAGTTAATTCTTCTTCAGAGTGTACTATCGAACTAAGACTACCAGTCATCGAAGGTCCTGCGGTAGGCACTGCGTTGCTGTCTCCTGGAGCACTAGAAAAAGCTCCGAGCGCCATCGCTCTATCAACTGCTGCACTTGCTTCGTCCGCACTACTCGCTCTTTCACTACCAGTAACTTCATTAAGCTTAGCGTATATTAAATTGGTAATATCATTTTCATGGGCACCATCTTCATCAAACATGTGCATTGAATCAATAGGTGCATGATGTAGCATAGTATCCTTATTTCCTACATTTTCTGAACATCTCCTTGATGATGTGGATGCACCGCCACCCGTTCCAGTATCAACAATACCCAGTCTTGCTAAATATTCCTGAGTGTTATGTACAGATACATCAGAAAGATTGTCATCGTCAACTCCGTTAGTTTGTCGGTGAATTCCAGATTCTCTTTGTAAAGGACCCTCGTTTATCATCCTTATCTCCTCATCCTCACCGTCTTCGCCATCTTCTGCAGAGCCTCGGCCACTAGATCCTGATTGATCGGACCCTGATAGTTCCGAAGTAGTTGCTGCTCCAGAGTTAGAACTGGCTGTGTGAGGTCCGTATGGTGGAATCTCGTCATATTTAGGAGGAGCGAACTGATTGGCTGAATTGACGGCACCAGTATTTCTTATCGGGATGGTGTCAAAAGCACTTGGATCAACGTAACTATTTGTAGCTCCGACTCCTTCTGAACTTAGCCCTGGCTTGTTGACTTTCTTATGTCTTTTATTTTTCATGTGCAGGAACAGGAATGCCGCGGCAAATATAATGATGATAAAAATGAAAACAATCAGTAGCCCTAACGCCCAGTCTGATAAGCCTCCACTTGCAACCGCAGCAGCATCGTTGACTTGAGTTGCATCCGATGCCAATGCCAGATCATTCATTCCAATTTCCACAGCAGTTTTATTTGTCAAAGAGCCTTGTCGTCCAGAACTAGCTGTGACCACCAAACTTATAGATTTATCTAAGCCAAAAAGATTTTGCACAGAATCGACCTTCTTCTTCAAAATAATTACACCTGTGGTTCTGTTTATTTTGAAGTACGAATGTGATGTGGACAGCTGATAAACTATTCGTCCGTCGATACCTTTATCTCTATCAGTTGCTGTAGCTTGTCCTATGACATAGCCAGCTGGGAGTGACCCTGACTTTGGCACACGGAACTTATAAGTCTTCTGTGTGAACTGAGGGTAAAACTCGTCTCTACTTTCAATGTCAATCCTGACTTTCACAGTTGTGCTTTTCCCTCCTATATCGGAAGCTTTGATGGAAAATTCATATTTATTCTTGACTTCGTAATCGAACACGGCATTCGAGTTGACTAAGCCAGATGAAGAATCAATGAGAAACATTTTCCATGAATCATCGTTTCTGTTATAGTTGCTCGGTGATGCTCCAATAGAGTAATTCAACTGACCGTATTTTCCTTTGTCTAAATCTGTAGCTCTCGCTGTAAAAATTGAGGTTCCCACTCTTTCGTTTTCACCGATAGTTTCAAAATACTCATTAACAGGGAATGTTGGTGCGTTATCATTCTCATCGAGAATACCAACACTGATGAATACAGCATTACATAGTGAGGGCACTCCTTGGTCGCATGCGACTATCACAAGTTTGTACTCAGTGTTGCCGACATCATAGTCGAGACTTTTATTGACGGTAAGAAGACCCGTCGTTGGATGTACGAAAAACAATTTTTCATCATCTCCAGAGGTGATGTTGTAAATGATAGCAGCGTTAGGAGTTCCATAAAGATCAGCATCAGTTGCTGCCAATTTAGTCAGAATGTATCCAATTTTGACATCCTCGCTAACAGTTAGCTCAAAATCATTGATAGCAAATACTGGTGGGTTATCATTAGCATCTGCTACAGTGACAAAAACTGTGATGGAAGTTTTATTCTGATTGTGTGTCAGCATTTTTCCTTGTTCAACAGCAGCTAGTCCAAGGACGTAAGAATCTTGTGTTTCTCTGTCAAGTTTATTGAGAAGAATCAGAGCTCCTTCAAGAGTGACGTCAAAGGTGTTGCCTTCGTTTCCAGATGTGATATGGATGTCAAGGTTGTATTTCTTAAGAACGTCGTTAATACCGCCAATTTGAAGTAGAGTCGATCCTTTTTCGGTATCTTCATTCACCGTGATTCTGGAAATGACAATAAAATCATTTTATTATCATTATTTTTTTGCATCATACATAGTGTTTGCGCTAAACAGTGAAATATTACAATTATTTTTAATTAACGTATTTTGATTCTGTTGTTATAGAAATATGTTTTTAACACTTCTAGATAATTATAATCAATATTAATATTTACCTGTATGTATCTTGTCCAATAAAAGGCTTGATCTCCGAAGATGCTCCTGTACTAATCCTAACAGAAGCAACAGCACTTCTGTTAGGTTTTCCATGGTCCGTAGCAACAACAGCCAGCTGCGTATCTCTTTGGTTAGGTGGAAGAGCGCTGTAGTTCACAAAAATGCTTCCAGATTCTGCATCTATGTAGTATCCTTTAGCTGGTCTCAGAAGTGAGTAGGTGATCTTGCCGTTGTCTCCATCATCCCGGTCCTTGGCGCTGACTGAGCCGATTTCAAGAGTGTCGGTCCCTTCTGGAATTTACAAAGAGATTGAATTAGTCATCTACGGAAAGTCTGCAGTTGTCAGTTTATATGGCTTTTTAATGAATAGCCATTTGATTGTTTGCATGTGAGTATATATGCTAGCGAAAACGCCAAAGATACAGAAGAAATTAATAGTAATGTGCAACATTTTTAATTAGAAATTAAATATTAAAAGTAATTACTTAAGATTCATTATATTTTTTTGTCAATGTTGATAATTAAACTAATTCTTTAAAGCTATATTAAATGCTACTTACCAGGTAGAATTCTGTTGTATGAAATGTCATCAAAAACAGGAGAGTTGTCGTTTACATCGGTAACTTTTATTGTGAGCGTCGTCTGGGCCACGTGTTCACTATCCGATGCTGTAATATTTACTTCATACATCTTTTTCGTTTCGAAGTCAAGAGGTCGATTCAACACAATCTTTCCACTATATCTGTCTATAGAAAAACTGTTGTCCCCTTGTATTATCGAGTACTTCAGTGCCGGATATGTATCAACGTCATTCGCAGTAACAGATGTGAGGACTGTTCCAACTTCCGTTCCTAAAAAAAAACAAAATTATACTGACGGGTCTCGTTTGACTGCCGTTTTAACGATCCGCCAAAATAAAAATTCTCTAAAACAAAACCACTGTCGACTTACAATGATATAAAAAACGAATAAAAAGCGACGCGAACGCCGCGGACCGTTGGTGAACCGCTAAAACATGCACTCGGAAAAAATGTAATACCATCCAATAAATATTGATCCTAAAGGAGTCCCTTTTATTTAATCTCGGCGTTGGAATCGAAAAGTCGCAATGTTACCAAGTCGAGAATACAAATTATGTAAAATGCCTCCCTCTTTGTGGTACGCTTTTTGTTCTACCAATTTATTTCGAAAAGTCGATAGGCCCACCAACGGCAATTTAAAACCCGAATGCGAATACAGAGTAAACAAGTAAAAACGTACCTTCTGATACTGAGATGACATTTGGTGGTGGGAATGTTGGCTGGTTGTCATTCACGTCCACGACGTTGATCCTCAGCGTCGCTGTCCCAGTCATCTGTGGGTCGCCTTCATCAGTGGCTATTACTGTCAGTTTGTATGTCTCTCTTATCTCTCGATCAAGAACTATATTTGTTTTCACCGACCCTGAGAATGCCGGTTCTATAATGAATGCATTATCATGATTTCCGTCGACAATGTGGTATAGTATCCTTGCATTCACACCGCGATCCCCATCCTTAGCCGCGAGTTGCACAACAAATTCGCCCTTAGTGTTCCCTTCAAGGACATTTGCGATGTACTGTTGTTGCGTAAACCTGGGAGCGTGGTCGTTCTGATCGATCAGATTTATTATAACGTCGCAGTAGCCGTATAGGACGGGCGAGCCTTCTGTGCGCGCGACTACAACAAGCTGCCTCCGCGGGCCTGGATACGACTCATAATCCAGATTCACTGAGTTATTCACCCTTATAACGCCTGAGTTAGAGTCTATTTCAAAGGCGTACTGATCGTTGCCGTTGCCGATTTCATAAATTATTCTCTGACGCCGCCCGTCGCTCCTAACTGCGGTAACTTGGAGCACGTCCTTTCCATACGCCATGTTTTCTTCAATAGTTACATTGTATGTAGCATTTTGGAAATTTAATGTAGGTGTTTGATCTGAGAAATCGCCGACTCGTATTTCTATAAGTCCTATGGAGCTCTGGGGTGGGTTCCCTTTATCTTTGGCGATCACTTTCAGGTGGATTAATTTTCCGTTTTCGCTTGCTAAGCTTTGTGTAGCAGTTAGTACGCCGGTTGTAGGGTTGATGCGAAACTTGTGATTTGAAGTATCCAAGAGTTCATATAATATTTCGGCGTTTATTCCTATGTCGTTGTCCATTGCAGAAACTCGAAGTAAACTCTGACCTGGCGGCGTTAGTGTGGCTACTTGTTCTTTGAACGGATACTTTGTAAAGATTGGTTTGTTGTCGTTCACATCATTAATTGTTACTTCTACCGAGACTCTTTGAGACCGAGTAATGTATCGTCCCTCATCCGTTGCCACGGCTTCGAAGTGATAGACACTTGTTTTCTCTCTATCAAATGTTCTGTAATAGAAAAGTATGAGTTAGATTTACCTAGGTAAAAGAAAAACTTATAATCAATAACTTGTACTAGGACATTAACTTACCCAGTTGTAAAAATAATCCCGGTTTTGTTATCAATCCTGAATAAACCTTGACTTTCATTAGCTAATGAGTACACGATACGTTTGTTGAAACCCAAATCTGCATCAGTAGCTCTGACCTTGATCACTGACGTATCAATCATGGCATCTTCAGGTATCGCAGCAGAATAATGTCCAGTATCGAAAACTGGATCATTATCATTCTGATCTTCTACTATGACAGTGATATTACAGGAACCTTGCAACGCTACAGGGGAACCGTGATCAAAGGCAGTAATGGTCAAGTGATACTTCGATTGTGTTTCACGATCTAGAGTCTTTGCAGTCAGCCTCCCAGTTGTAGAATCTATTGAGAACTTGTTGCCAATATTGCCTGATGTTATACTGTAAGTTATTACTCCATTTGCTCCAATATCTTTGTCAGTTGCAGCAACAGTGTGTATAACTTCAGGTTCATTGTTTTCAGGGACGACCAAAGGATAGCAAGACCCTGTTTTGAAACTAGGTGGGTTGTCATTCACATCCATCACGCTTATGGTGACCGTAGCTACGTCAAAGTTGGTTGTAGATTGAAAAGTACTTGAGTCTGTGACGTAGACAGGGAAAATGAATTGGTCTCTCTCTTCTCTATCAATTCTCGTTTTGACAGTAATGGTGCCGAGCCTCTCGTCTATTGCAAACTTGTCATCTGCTACTCCGGACGGTATCGTGTAAGTTAGATTACCTGAAAACAGAAATATTAGTGTTATGTCATGTGTCAACGAAATATCAACTACCGTGCAGTTCAAGTTATCAGCATTAATCAATTTTAAAAACACAGTAGCAAATTACATACTTGCACTTCCTCTTGAAGATTTAGCAGACAGCCTTGTAACAAAACTGCCCGGCCGAATATCCTCAGTGATATTAGCTCTGTAGAAAGAATCTGTAAATCGTGGTGGTATATTCGTTGACTCTTGCAAAGTCAGCTGTAGAGTCATGTGGCTTTGTCTTGGGAACGGGGTGCCATGGTCTGAAGCTGTCAGATTCAATTTATACAGTCCTGGTCTAACCCTGGATATATCTTGGGAATATTTGTTTGATAACGTCAATTTTCCAACATCATACTCCATGGAAAAGTAGCCTTGTTCATTTCCACCTGATATGTAGTACGATATTTTACCGTTTTCTCCAGAATCAGCGTCTATCGCTAAAGCTTGATAGAAAGTCCCTGAGAGCGTATTTAGTGAGACGGTTGCTTTATTAGCTGATACAAAAGTAGGAGTATTATCATTGGCATCAGTAACAGATATATGGACAGTAGCTGATGTTGCCATTCTTTCCGAAACATTTGTGGCTAGGTCTGTCGCTTCAATGATTAGCCAATATTCTTTCAATTTCTCATAATCCAGCGTAGAAGTAAGTGTTAGAGATCCAGTAAGTGGATCTAAGTTGAAAACATTTTTAGTTACAGGCAGTGACGAGACAACGCGAAAATTCAATTCTCCATTTGGTCCGGCATCAGCATCTTTAGCAGTAAAATTGTAAACTATCATGCCCATCGGAGTAAGTTCTGATATTTCGATATTTATAGGATCTTGAGGCCACTGTGGCGAATTGTCATTGACGTCTACGATTTCTATTCTTACAGTAACAGCACTGCTTTGAGGGTTATTCGTTGCTGATGTATCTAAAGCTCTCACTTCTAGACGATATTCATCTTGGATTTCTCTGTCCAATTGCCTGGCTACAACTAACGATCCAGTTCGACGATCAATTTCAAAGGTACCAGGAGCGTGATCGGTAGTGAGAGGCATTAGTAAGTATGATATCTGTTTCTCATCGTCCTCGTTGACTAAGTTTTCAGTGATGTCACTATCGCAACACGCAACAGTTCCAACAACGTGACCAATTTTAGCGTCTTCTTTTACCTGTAAATTGAGAAAATAATTAAAAATAAAAAAATATTCTACTATTTACTGCTTTCTGAATTTTAGTTATACTTGAAACTTATAAAACAAAACAGAATTTTAAAAGTACTTACTTTGAAAGATAAGCTCGAGCTGGTAAAGGTCGGCCGGTTGTCATTCAAATCTAAAACTTCAACCTTGAGCTGCCTTACTGTCTGCTTTGGTGGTGTGCCTCCATCAGTCGCTGCCACAGTCAATCGATAAATAGATCTTTCTTCATGGTCCAGAACTGCAAAAAATACATTTTATTATTATTATCTCAGAAGTATTGCTAATTGGCAATCACGTGGATAATATATGAACGATTTATTGAAATAAGAATCAGCAACTTTCACATTACCTGTGCTAGTTTTAATTACTCCAGTATTAGCATCGATAACAAAGACACCAACTCCATCCATGTCTCTTTCACTCAGAATAGAATATTTGATAGTAGAATTGACTCCATTATCTCTATCTATAGCCTTAACTCTTGCTACTTCTGCTCCAGGTTGCTGTTCTTCCCTAACACTAACGACATCTTCTCTGGGGTCAATGATCTCTGGTGGGTTGTCATTAACATCGGTAATCTTAATTGAAATCGGAACCCTACTAGATCTGGGCAGCGTTCCTTGGTCCTTAGCTTCGGCAAATAAAGAGTAAGAAGATTTGAATTCTCTGTCAAGAATTTCTCTGGTTGTGATTATTCCTGTAACAAAACAAATGAACATAAAAATCACGAATTATTTAACGTCATAATTGAATAAAATAAAAAGGAAGCTAGACCTGTACACACACAAATTTATAAAAATGGTAATAAAGTACTCAATTCGCTAGCAAGTAATAAATAGACTCATAAAATAAATACAGACAAAGTCGTTAAATTAAACGTCAAACGATATTTATCTTTGAAACAGGATTATTTATCGAAAAGTCATCAAGAGAAAATGCAATTAAATTTTAATAATACAAAATGTACTTTCATTCTTTATAACCTATAATGGACTCTACACATGTTTTTACCAAATTCCCATTATAACACACCAAAGAATTTTGTCAATTTCAAATCGATTACTTTAAGTCTGAAACCTAAAATTAGGCGTACATAAAAGAGATCGCCTCGGGGCAGAATAACTATGATTATCCAAAACTCCATATCGAGAGCCTAAAAATTGTGATGACAGAAACAGGGTAGCATCGCGGTCTGAATCAGATGCAAACAATAATGAACCTAAAGTGGACACAATTAAAGCTTCCATTTATATAAACGTTGGATTTATAGGAGGATAATAAGATGTGCCAGGACCCGCTGTAATGAGCGATGGGAAGCGAGCTGTTGAAAAAAAGTATTCATCGTTATTTTCACCGCAAATATTGGACACTCTTGACTTCGTTGTTTGTGGTTAACGATAATATTCTCTTCACGATTGTTGATTTCTGTTTTTGTAACTATAATCTCTATCGTTGCGGTGTAAGGTATCACTCGAAGTTCTCCTCAGTCCAGGAGGGCAGAGATCATGATGGCTGTGCCATAAATACTGGTAGCTTTATGTCGTTGAGTCTAATTTATCAAATCAAGCTTTTGATTTGTATTCTTTGGTGTAATGTTCGACGTTAGACGTTTTATTAGACAGTCGTACTTCGGCCACGCTATAAAATGATCCAAAGGGTTTGTGCTAGTTTCTTGAAATTACATATGATTGCTATAACTTTTGATGTTCTTATTTAATGGTCTTTAACATAGCTGTAAATTATTAACGATACGAAACGAAAACGAATACCTTTTTCTTAGTTAATAATAGAAATAATACCAGCCTATTATATCCATTTCAGGGTAAATTGTCCCATTGCTGAGTAAAGGCCTCTTCTCATACAGAGAAGGGACTATTAGCATTGATCAGCATGCTTGCTCAAGGTGGATTGGCGATTTCAAACTCATATGTATTACTAGTATTGCCCGTGACTTTGTCTGCGTAAATGTTGGACCCCCATTTCATACTTTAGGGTTTGAATTTTGGAAAATCCATTCTTAACGGACGTCTGTTAACTACTCTACCTCTCTACCAAATTTCATCTTTATAAGTCAAGCGGTTTTCGATATTTTGTGATGAGTGTGTGTATGACCTTACGCTTTTATATATTTAAATAAGTCTAGGTTTTCTCACGACATTTTCTTCTACCAATGTCAGTGATATCAAAGATAAATAATCTTTATATATTTGTTACATCACAAAGAGTCAATTTTACGACCGAACTTCGCGTTTCCTAAGGCTGGGTGCAGGCGTCAGGTTTCCGAATCTGGAAGCGTTTAAGTACATACACACACATACATAAATTACACATAGATACATTTTTTTTACATGTGTGTATTATGTATGTATGTGTATGTATATACACGCTTCCGATCCGGAAACCTGATTCGGAAACCGGACGTTTGCGCCCAGCTTAAATATTCCATATAATTTCATTAAGACAAAAGGCAAAATCATTTACGATCGCGTCATCTTCGATCACAATTACTTTTTTTTGTTCCAACCCTGTTTGTTATTGCTGCAATTTATAGCACTCTGTCTACAGTAAGATTCCAGCAACATTTTACACCTATAATTCATTTGAAAACATATGAAAATAAAAGATATCCGTCAACAGAACCAGTTGTAGAGCCCAATGCGTCCTACACGTACATTTGTAACATATGAGCATTAAATAGCCGACGACAGTATCTAGTACTGGTGGGGCTTGTAATAAAACATGGGAGAGAATAGCCAGGCTCCTACATAGCAATATTTTAATAATAGTTAATGGCGGGTCATGGCGCATGCGCGAGCGACGACGTTTATAACTCGCAATTGACGCGCATAAATTCATTGTGTGTTGCCTCCTGTTGTGGGACCGTAGCCGGCGGGTGGGTTGACCTTTTAAATAAAAATTTGCCGTCAACTTATTGATTGATCGTCGAATTTGATGTTTATGGGAAATTCTTCATGTGAGCTGTATTATCCCACTGTTGGACAAAGAACTTTTCCGTAGTCTTCTACTCTATCGTTATGTTTAATTGAAAATGTACGCCATTTTAGATAAAAAGTAATGAAATTGAAGTGTCTATTTGCAAAGTAAAAATATCCGTTTTTTTACAAAATTAATAAGAATGTTTACACATACACGAAAAAAAATTTTTTTCTGTCTATCTATTTATTCCAACTAATCTCCGAAACGTCTAAACCAGATGTGACGGGACTTTTACTGACATATAGCATAAAAAAGCTCGTGACTAATGAGATTCAATCAAACAAATTCGCGGACTTAAGTTAGTAACTTTCTAAGTAACTTAGCTTAAGCTAGTTCTACCATAAATTTCTAGTTCCAATAGCACTCAATCTTTCTCCTAATTAAATTCAAAAAATAAATGCCAAAAATAACCCTAATAAGCCTTTTTATTTTGACTTTGTAAATCCAAAGATCCAAAAACACTGATCCAATCAATCCAAATCCACCCACAATTAATTATGTTTAAACGTTTTTGTATCCTTATAAGTCTTCAGTCGCCATGAACTTCTGTCGCATGTCACGAAGGAATTATTAGTATTACCTACATCAGTGGTTCCCAAAAAATGCGTCGTGATCCCCTGGGGTATAAGTAGAGGTATCCTGATAACGTCGCGCTACGGTAAGCGTAAGTCGCATTGATTGTAGTACAATCATTATCCATACTTTAATATAGTAAATGCTAACTCTGTTGTCTGTCTGATACGCTTCCCCGACTTTAGTTTATTCTCAACCGATTTTTAGGGAATATAATGGAAGGTAACCGCAAAAAGGACGTAGGCTACTTTTTATTCTGCGACTTCGCCTGCGTCTGAGATAATATACATTTACGGGCGAAGTCGCGGGCAAGAGCTTAGTACTATTATAAATTCGAAAGTTACCTTTGTCTGTCTGTTACGATTTCACGACTAAAGTACTGAACCGTTTTCGATGAAATTTGGTATGTGGTAAGTCTGAACCCCGAGACAGGCCTCATAGACATTTTCTTATTTCGCGACGAACGTGGACGAAGTCGCGTGCAAAAGTTAAAACTGTTATAATATTTCTTTTCAATTAAATATCAATAGATAAAGTAATCATAAAGACTGTTAGCGCTACACATAAATTTCTTCTTTAAGAAAGTCATCCCAAAATTTATTACAATACACAAGGGGAGTCGCAGTGTAAAAAAGTTTGGAAACCTCTGGTCTACATTATGAGTCAACGAATACTTCGAGCAAAGCATTACTAATAGTGGCCGGCTTTCATGTGTGACGTATGAAATGGCAACAATATCTGCTCATGCAAATCTATATGCACCTTTTCTCGAAGCAATAAAATTATACTTTGTCTTTATTGATGGCATATGAACTGGCTTTAACATAGGTAGGTACTCCACTTGAGTTGTTCAAGCTAGTTTTATAATGTGTTATACTATATAAGTCGTGATGGCCCAATGGTTAAAGTGCCCGCCTCTCATGCATGAGGTTGTGGGTACAAATCCGGGCAGGTACCAATGTGACTTTTTCAATTCATAATTATGTACTTCTTTTTTAATAAAAAATATGTACTTTTCTTTCTTGACTGCCTCGTTGGTCTAGTGGTCGCAAGCGCGACTGCTGTGCATGAGGTCTTGGGTTCGATTCCCAGGTCGGGCAAAGTGTTATTGGGTTTTTCCATCAGGAATTTCTCAGTAGCAGCTTCGGAGTCTGGATTTGTGCCCGGTTGATGGCAATAGGCTCGCCCCCTATTACATGGGACTAAAAACATAACTGGCGAAATGTGGGTGTACTAATGGGTACATCTCTGCCTAACCCTTCGGGGATTACAGGCGTGATGTTATGTATGTATGTACTTTCTAAAGTTTATTTTGGGTATCAAGGGCAGCGGAAAAGCAGAGCAGAAGGAAAACATCGTGAGGAAACCTGGACTTATTGCTCCACTCAAACCATGTCAGAGGCCTTTGAGGCGGTTAATAAACTCTGGCACTAGGGTGTGTAGGGTCGTAAGACCTTACTGCCCACACGATAAAGAAGAAGAAGACTAAGAGGTGTAAAAAGGTACTCATTAAATCTGAACGTTACAATGTCTTCCATCAGTGCGAGCATTTTTTTATTCTGGAACATACCTGAACTTTTACGGAGTTATTGAAAGTCAAAAACCCATTTTTTTTTAGGAAACTTAGTTTTGAAAGTTAAAACTGAACTTTGAATACCCTCCCACAATTCCTGTACTATTGTATACACCTCACACCACATGCTTTGCGCGCTGTCATAAACTGTGATTTTTCGCATAAAAATGTTTTCCAGCAATTCAAACGTAGCTGTACTGGTAAATGATTAACTTAGGTTTCTCCTAGTGACCACTAGATGGCGCTATAAAGTTTTCCCATATAAAATTCTTTTACTTAGCACTCAGATGGACAGTATGTGTAAAATAAAATATATGACGTTCAAAAGTGCCTTATAATGGCCAAGGGGACTACCACCCATCTCTTATAACAATATTATTTTAAAATTACTTTGCCTTCCACACTATTGAATTTTCAACGCTCTGCTCAGCGCCGAGAGTTGAAAATGAAACAACATAAATTACAAAGTAACATTAAAATAATATTGTTTTAAGAGATGGCGATAGGCGCCCTGATTGAAATAAATGATTTGTCTTTGACTTTGACTTTATGAACGGCTATGTGATGCGTCTATTTACACCAAATACTTTCTATGTATATTAAAAAAATCAGTGCATGTCAATTACTGTCCAAATCGACCAACCAATTCTATCAATGCCAAATGCTAAAGAATCGCAAACGAACCGACGGCTATCAATGCTCATAAAAGGCAGAGTTTTTGCCACTGAAAACATTGTGGGTACACCTGTTTGAAGTCCGCTATCATCCAATAGGGCCACATACAGCCGTCGCAAATGATTTACGAATTTACCTCTCTCGCGCTCCTTGCTAACTAGCTCGGGAGTGTTCGGGTGTGATCGCCGATAAGCCGAATTGAGACGAAAAGCTCCACCATTCATCAGTCATTTATTGAGAATAACGAACGGCCAGGCACCCTTTTTATGCCATGCTTAATACTGGCACGATTTCGACGATAAACATCGTTTTTGATAAGATCTGTGAAGGATTCTTATTTGCATATCTTATTAAATTTAGCTGGTGTAAACGAGGCTAAACATGGAAGTTTTTGCTGCTCTTCGCACTCGGTTTTTCCTTTTCGGATAGATGAAGTTCTAAAGCAGGGTTTCCCAACCTTTTATGTATCCCGTCTCCCTAGATTATTACATAACATAACATAACATCACGCCTGTAATCCCCGAAGGGTTAGGCAGAGGTGTACACATTAGTACACCCACATTTCGCCAGTTATGTTTTTTAGTCCCATGTAATAGGGGGCGAGCCTATTGCCATCAACCGGGCACAATCCAGACTCCGAGGCTGCTACTGAGAAATTCCAGATAGAAAAACCCAATAGCACTTTCCCCGACCTGGGAATCGAACCCAAGACCTCATGCACAGCAGTCGCGCTTGCGACCACTAGACCAACGAGGCAGTCTAGATTATTAATAACATTTTCATACCCTTGAAAAGAACCGCAATTACTTGTCGAAATTTGTCCAGCAACGATGATCAACGTCACGTTATGAAACAATAACCGACGGACTCAATGAATGTGATACTATGAGTACACATAATATAACATCACGCCTGTAATCCTCAATGGGTTAGGCAGAGCTATACTCATTAGTACACCCACATTTTGCCAGTTATATTTAAGTCCCATGTAATAGGGGGCGAGCCTATTGCTAACTAATATGCCTAATACCAATGCTATGAGCACTATGACGTTATTTTATTTTATAATTAGAAAGTACTTTAGAATTGTTAATAAATAAATAAAAAATATCTTAGAGTTTTAAATGTATTTTTCTTTTGAAAGTGCAAACACATCCCGCGCCCCCTTTGCGATTACTCCGCCCCCCTAGGGAGGCGCGCCCCACTGGTTGGGAAGCCCTGTTCTAAAGCTAAGTGCGTCTGCAATACTCGAAGTCTCATGCAAAAGTGTCCAGAGCAAAGTTCAGGATCGTGCTTCTGTAGTAAACGGCTGTTGGCTCATTAAGCCTGAGATAATCCACATTTCTAGGTTAACCTTGACAACGTGAGTAGGATACAGGGTTCTAACTATCAGTTATAGCATAATTAGACTTCAGAATTTATCAAAGTCCTAAGTTATTCCATGGGAACACAAAATTGAAATAAAAATTATGCTAGATAAAACTATTCAGATATAGTCCGAAATAAAAAATGATCGCAATTATGGAAAAAAATACTTTCGTTATCGTTAGGGATCTTTTTACAATCGTTATATTTCTTTAATAACTTTAATAAACTTCCCTTTAACATACATTACGCCTGCAACTCTCGAAGGGTTAGGCAGAGGTGTACCCATTAGTACACCCACATTTCGCCAGTTATGTTTTTAGTCCCATGTAATAGAGGGCGAGCCTATTGCCATCAACCAGGCACAAATCCAGACTCCGAGGCTGCTACTGAGAAATTCCTGATGGAAAAATCCAATAACACATTGCCCGACCTGGGAATCGAACCCAAGACCTCATGCACAGCAGTCGCGCTTGCGACCACTAGACTAACGAGGCAGTCAAGTATATTAAACTTCTATTTTATAAGTAAAGCTAGCTGACGCACGCGGCTTCGCTCGCAAATTTAATTTGAAATTCGATCATGATTGGAAAGACCTGTGGCGCCAACTATCATCATAAATACATTATTGTGATTTCTCTTGAGAACAGTATTGTTTTCAGGATGAAAGGTACCCTATGTCCATTTCTGTACACCTGACAACATATATGCAAAATTTCATGATGATCGGTTCAGTGGTTTAGGCGTAGAAAAGTAACAAACTTACTTTCGCATTTATAATATTAGTTAGGATTAGGATTTTAATTATGATTAGGACTTCATCAAACGTTAACAATCATTCATCTATTCATAGTTTGTGAAGAGCACAATTTTTGGTATTCAGTAGGACTATTATTTAAAACTCCTTCATTATAAATATTATCCCACAAAACCCATCAGGCAGACACTCGAAATAATTCCATAATTACTTAGAAGCATAGAAAGCGGTCCATGGGAAGGTCGAAAGCAAATAACGCCATCGGATCTGCTCCCCATACGTTCAAATTGTGCAGGTATTAAAATGGCTGTATTTGTTCAAGTTGTTTGCTCTATCAATGAGTTTCAAGGGACTTACATACTTTGGGTTTTAGCTTTCAAATGTGCCGGCAAGCTAAACAAAGGGCAAGTGGCCGACGGGGAGTTGCTTGCCTGAACAAATAATAACGAGTATTTGGTATAACGGTAAAATATCATTGTTCTTAGTTAGTTTTGTACACGATGTAATGATCCATGTAGCGCCAGTGTTTGTTCTCGTAATATAGTTTCCTTATTTTGAAATTTCAAATTCTAGATTTCATTTAAAAATAATGAACTTGTTCCACCCTTCTGTAACGTCTTTGAATATTGCTCCGCTCGCGTTGGTCATAGATTGATGTTATATGGCGTATACTATTTCTTACTAACCTCGCTATCATATACAAAACGATTGTTTTTGTAACCGGACTAGCCATTTCAAAGATTAGCGCGTTTTAACAAACAAACCTAAAAACTCTTTAGCTTTTTCATATTAGGTAATACTAGCTTCTACTCGCGTCTTCATCCGCATAGCTTTTATCACCCGCGTTTAGTTACGTATTTGGATACTGCTCCGCTCCCGTGTGTCGCAGCGAGATATTATATAGCCTGTACTATTCCTTACGAATCTGGCTATCATTTATACGAAAAGAGTTTTCCATCCGAACTGGTAGTGACAGAGTTAAGCGCATTTAAACAAACGGACAAACAAATAAAACTCAACAGCTTTTTTATTATTCATTACTGGTTTAAACCCTGCTCGTCAATTCTTATACTTCATACTTTCTCAAAATCGATATTTTCGACAAATGCGTAAGAAACGTTAGCTCCTATGAACATCAACAAGTGTATTCAAGCCTTATAAGCCAGCTCATCTGATGACAAATAAGCGTGGTCTACACTTGAAAAATCTTTCGACCTTGGCTGTGTCAGTAGTCATTGTTGCCGGGTCAACAGTCGACGGTAGCTTTTGGAGGATTAAAATGATAAATAGCAGATAGACGTCATACCCGATGAGCATTGAATGGTAGACGAAATAATTTTAGTTATTAATCAAGAATGTGTTTTTGATTTTTTTTTTTCTTGGTTTGAATTTTTTTTGTGGGACTAAAGTTTTATGCAAAAACGTGGTGGAATTTTTCTGTTTAGTTCAAAGTGCGTTTATGTTTTAGGGAATATCATTTATGTGTTTTTTTTTTCGAAATGTGCTTCTTGTGTTTTTTAGCACTTGTTTTTATACGAGTTTGTTAGTAACATAACATCACGCCTGTCATCAAGGATTAGGCAGAGGTGTAGGTACTTATTAGTAAACCCACATTTCGCCAGTTATGTTTAAGTCCCATGTGATATGCGAGCCTATCGACATCAAACCGGACACAAATACAGACTCCGAGGCTGCTACTGAGAAATTCCAGATGGAAAAATCCAATAACATTTTGCCCGACTTGGGTATCGAACCTAAGACCCCATGCTCATCAGTCGAGCTTTGCGACCACTAGACCAACGAGGCGAGAGGAGGAGGAGTGTGTTATTTTTAAACCAAAGCGTCTTTACTTAAAGAGTTCTGTTTTGTTGGTTTGTCTAATTCCTTGGAATTTTCAGTGGGATTGGAAAAAATTCTTATGATAGTTAGAATCATGAGTATTCCTTATGAGAATATAGAACTTTAGGCTATTATGTATAACATCATGCTACGACCCACAGAAGTGGACCAGTAACCAAAGACGTACCTTAACTCGGGTGTTAAAAACACTTGGGCAAAGTCACAGACAGAAGCTAGTTAAGTTAATACAAATGAACCTGCTTTGAAATCCCTTCGATATAAAAACAAAACAAAAAGCACCATAATAAAAATCTAAACAATAAAAAGAAACTCACCAGTAACAGGATTAACGACAAAACTTGTATTCGAAGGAAACAGGCTGTATCTTACTACAGCATTGTCTCCCAAATCAGCATCGGTAGCCGCAATCGTGCCAACAAACGCACCAGCCTTCTGATTCTCTTCAACTTGAAATTCATACGCCGCTTTACTGAACACTGGATCATTATCATTTGCGTCTATTACATTGACGACTAAGTTAGCGGTTGCAGAGAGCGGTGGTATACCGTTGTCGACTGCTATAATGACCATTTTGTGTTTTTCCGTTGTTTCTCTGTCGAGTTGTTTTGCGAGGTACACCCAGCCTGTGCTTGGTTGTACTTTGAAGTACTCTTCAGTTGCATTAGCGTCTGCGGCTATTTTGTATGTTATGCGTGCGTTGTTGCCTGTATCCTTGTCTATTGCTTGGATTTCCAGGATCTGTTGAAAAGAAAGGTTATGTTTAAAATTCGTATCAAAATAATTATATCTTTTCTCTAGCTACAATATCTTTGGGGGAGACCTCAGTCCAGCTGTGGACGTCGTTCGGCTGTTAAGGTGACATGTAAAAATATCATGTACCTAATTATGGTACATTTCAAGGAAGGTATTGGGATAAAAGATTAATTTAATCACTACTTTATTCAATTTTGACTTTAAAAAAATATGGGATCCACTATTAAAAATATATATATAAAATTACCCTATTCGCGAATTTTCCCCTGCATCGTGGGTGCGTTTACAGACATAAAAAGTCACAGACACAAACAGTATTTAACTCTATACAAATATTTGTTCCATGCGGGAATTGACCCTGCAATACGCAGGTTAGCAGCCAAACATAAAAGGATAAAAGCAAATTGGCAACAAACTGTGCAAATTAGCAACAAAATAATTCTGTTCAACAGAAATCTTTCATAAATAAACCTTCGGAATGGGAACTAAGATATGGTTCAGTACTTTAAATGTTACTCATTGATTACGACGTATTACTCAGTGCAGATAAAATGTCAAATTAATTATGGAAATCATTAATGTTATCACTACCCACAACTTACAAAACAACCTTACAAATTAATTAGATAACCGAGTTTAAATAAGTCACAATTTCATAATACGTATTCACAGTAATCTAATTTCGTAATATTCAAAAGTTTCCATAAAAACCCTGTTCTCTTACAGAAAAGGTACAGGCATTCACGTAGATAACTAAAGGATATTAATTTTATAAATAACTGGCACTTTTTTCTCGTTTTTGTACACGTGATGTTTCTTACGGATCCCTAATTTTTTTATAATAAAATATAGCCTATGTCACCCGGGGATAGTGTAGCTTCTAAACAGTGAAAGATTTTTTTTAATCGGTACAGTAGTTTCGGAGCATATTCAATACAAATAAACTAACAGTCCAATCTTTCCTCTTTATAATATTATATATAGTAGGTTTGTCCGAAAGTAAATGGTAAAGAGCTTATCAACATAAATATAATTCAGCAGATTAAATTAACTTTAACTTTTGTGATGGTCTTACTGAAATAAAGAGTAAATTTAAAATAACGTTTCGAGACAGTGGATTATTTTAACTTAGAACCTAAAAACCTAGATTTGAACCCTGATTAATTGATAAAATCTGTCTAAAATAATAAGACATCACATTACACCATTAGACGTAATCAGATTCTCTTTTAATCAACAAAAGAAACAATTAAAACAGAGAAACACTAACTAAAATTCACAGCCTTTAACTTACATTGTACGCTCAATTTTAAATTCAATTTAAAAAATGATAAAGTTTTTTTTTAGTTGTGGTCTCGTGAACTTGATACGTTTCGATTATTATCGTACAGTTAAATGATACCCAATAAATTCTACATAGAGATTAATCCGTATTTACGTACGTATTGTAACGTATTTTTATTGATCCGACACTCATACACTCGAATCTAATGATCAATAACATTATTTTAGACAATTTTGAATTTTAAATGACTTTATTTTAAGCACAAAGTGACTTATCTTCGTCAGTTATAAATTGACGTTATTTTGAATAAGTTGAACAATAACACTAGCCTATTATTGTCTTACTACAGGGCAAAGACCTCTTCTCATAAAAAGAAGGCTTGATTATCATGCTTGCAAGCGGATTATCGATGTCAGATTTTTATTAATTATAGGTCCCGGTTTCCTTACGATGTTTTACTTTACCGTAGTCATTGATGTCCAAGATACACTTAGAAAGCACATTTTTTTCTTCTTTAGCCTTTTCCCAACTATGTTGGGGTCGGCTTCCAATCTAACCGGATGCAGCTGAGTATTTAACATGGAGCGACTACCTATCAGACCTCCACAACCCAGTAACTGTGTAATACGATACCCCTAGGTAAGACTGGTTGTCAGACTTTCAAGCACATATGAGTGAAAAAGTCACATTGATTCTTGCCTGGTATCGAACTTCATGCATGAAAGGCGGTGCCTTAACCACTGGGCCATCACGACTGTGAATAAATTAAACTTGTGTTTTTTCCTCAACACTGTTTTGTTCATTCTTGCACATAATCTTTGATACAGTCATTATAATACCTAAATCGACCCTTTTTAAAACGTCAACATTATTTTCATGTACTGTTTATTATGATGGTACTAAAGTCATCAAATTATTTGTCAATTCATTTATTGTGTACAAATGCATTCTGTATCTTTAATTTCTGCTGTTAGTCTAAACTAATATTCTTTTATGAGTATCGTGTTACCCAGTTACTGGGTTGTGGAGGTCAGATAGGCAGTCGCTTCATATAAAATACTAGTATTCAGCTGCATCCGGTTAGACTGGAAGCCGATCCCAACATAGTTGGGAAAAGGCTAGGCAGATGATGATGAGTCTAAACAAATATTATTAAAAAAAACCTAATTTGTTTGTAATGGATAATCTCAAGAACTACTCAACCGATTTTTTAAATTCTTTCACCTATGGGTAGCTACATTATCAGCGAGTAAAATAGGAAATAATATTTTATTCCAAAAAATATTGGGATCCGTAAGATAATTCACGGGCAAAAGCTTGTATAATAATATATTTTATACCAACAAGTTCCTTTGTAGTTCTTACCTTAGTATTTACAGGTTCAGACTCCAAAACATTAGCGCTGTACGAATCATGCTCAAACACTGGTGGATTATCATTCACATCCTGGACATCTACCACTAAAGTCAGGTTCGCACTGAGAGATGGAACTCCATGGTCTCTTGCAGAGATGATGAGGGTATGGCGGACGAGGTTCTCGTAATCTAGGGACCTGTGGAAGAAGAGGAAGTGTTTATGCCTCTGCTAGAAATGAGACTTGAAATGTTAATAATTAATGTACAAAAAGAGTCAATCGAGATTCAGCTAATCATTAAAAAAATATATGTTAAACTAATTCAAAATCCTTTGTCGTATTACAAAGTAAGTTTCATTTAATAGGGGGCGGACCTATTGCCTTCAACTGGTTACAAATCCAGACTACGTGGCTGCTACTGAGAAATTCCTTGCCCCACCTTGGAATCGAGCCCAAGATCTCATGCTCAGCAGTTGCGCTTTGCCAACACAACGAGGCAGTCTATTATTTTTAATGAAAATAGCACCAAAATTCACAAACCTCAAAAGAGTAACCAGTCCATGCTGAGGGTTCACAGCGAAGGTATTAGAAGGTCCCGTTGCTGAGACCAAATGGTAGCTGATCTGTCCATTCTTGCCATCATCTTCATCTGTAGCTCTTGCTGCATAGACTATGGAACCTATAGGTGCTGACTCTGCTACTGATACCCTGACTGATGAGGTACCGAATTCTGGTGTGTTGTCGTTAACATCTTCTAGAGTTATTTGGACCTGGAGGTACAAAATGAGAGTAAGATTAACACATAATATAGTACTTTTATGAAAATTCGTCATAAGAGATAAAATCTGGTAGTTGATGTTATGAACCATACAAGAACTGGTTCACAATTTTCATAAGATTTCTCATTTAGTGGTCAGCTACTAAACAAATATTGCTTAATTAACATTTATCCTAATTTCAATGGAGATTAATTACGTAGGAGATCTTTCAGCGCACAAGATTCTCTGACTATTATAGTCCATTCACAAACTCCAAGCTCCTACTAAGAAATTCCTAATGGAAAAACCTGGATCGACCTGGGAATCGAACCCAGAATCCCACGTCTCACGAACTACTCAGCAGTTACGCTTGGGACCACGAAGCCAATGGGTCAGACACCCCCCAGCCAGAGACAAGGTGGAGCGGTATCTTTATTATTTACTTTTTCATCAAATAATTTGACTTACCTGAGTCTGATCAAAACTTGATGGATTTCCAGTAGCAGCTCTAACATTTAGAAGGTATGAAGAGCTGGTCTCCCTGTCCAGTTGTCCAGCTGTCCTGATGGCTCCAGTGAGAGGCTCAATGGTGAACCGATGATCAGGGTCTCCGGAGACGATGCTGTATCGCAGTGGCTGTTGACCTGGTGAGAATAATGTTAAGATGAGTATTCTGTAACAAATGTATGACTCCAAAGAATAAAAACAAAAATTTATTGGTGACTGTTTCATGGGATTTTAGTGTTTATTGACGGTTTTTAGCTGGTGTTGAGGACATTGTTGTAGATAAAGTCTTTTATATACAGAACTTATAATGCTTACAGCTAAGATGGCGGTCCAGTAAGAAAGAGAGTGTGAATGAATTTAGATTGAAAATCAAACACCTGTCACTTTAAGTCCACTGTGTTGCCAGCAACAACAACTAAAAGTGCGCACGGCTCTGCTCACATAAACTAAAGTTTGTAGTAAAAATTCTATAATTCGATAAAGGTGCCGATTCCCTTGTTCACAAACTAGACTAAATTTAGAGAATTGACATCTCTTACTGACATACAGCGAATGGAAAGGACGGTGACATTCCGTGACATTAAAGAACTAAGTTAGAGATGTCAAATTAGTTTTGTCTTGAACTTTTTCGTATTTTTAATCCACACGTTTTAAGATGTCAACTATAACTGTATGGATGTGTCAGATTGACTAAATTTGACAGCTCTTATTTACATTAGTCTCTTTCTTATTTTATTGGACAGAAAAAGATGGAAATAGTCTAATTTTAGTTTAGTTTGTGACCAAGGGAATCGGCACCAAAAACGGTTTATTCTTGATTCACACTATGACTAAATTAACGTAGTACTAAATAAAACCCCCCAAAGTACAAGAAAGTGAGGACTGAGAACGAGAACACAACTACAGTGTGGCCGTTTGCGACAGCTAAATTCTAACCGAAGAATATCATATGGGGGTAGTAATAAAAAATAATAAGGAGATAATTCTACTAACTCTGAAGGATCACAACATAATAACAGATAACAGGGTAGGTGAATGATAATTGCAATTCTCGTATAAGGCTTTTAAATAATAAGTCTAACATAGCATAACATAACCCCAACATTGTACATTTAGTTCGCAATAAACGTTTTGACCTTGACCTAGACTTTAAACTCACACTCAATCTGTCAAAAATGCCTGCATTTTTTAATTTGCATTTTAGCTTTTTAAGCCTAGCACATATTAAGAAGAATAACAGGAATATATTTTTTATAATTCTTTACTCCTTAACAATCATCATCTGCCTAGCCTTTTTCCCAACTATGTTGGGGTCGGCTTCCAGTCTCACCGGATTCAGCTGAGTACCAGTATTTTACATGGAGCGACTGCCTATCTGACCTCCACAACCCAGTAACTGGGTAACACGATACCCCTAGGTAAGACTGGTTGTCAGACTCTCAAGCTTCTGATTTCTTCTTCTTTTTTACTCTTTAACAATATCGCTATTAATTACCACAAGATAAAAAATGAAAGGAAGTTTTGTAGGTACTTTCTAAATACACCAATTCCCACAGTACATCTCCTAAAATGGTATGTAACATTGAACATAAATAGTTTCTCAGTGTAAAAGACAATACGAGTTGGAAAGTAAAATGATACCGATGCATAAATATTTACGAGGTCTATAAACAGTGGTGCGCTCAATTTCGCTGTGATGGCCACAACCGGAGAAAATTGAGATAGTTCAGGTCGTGTTGGAGGTGCCACATGTGTGCATCTATGGTTTATTTAATCTACATATCTACACTTCTACACTAATATTACAAAGAAGAAAGATTTGTATATTTGTGTGAGGATGTGTGTATGTTATTTTTTCACCATTAGATAGCTACATTTACCCTGAGTAACATTGGCTATATTATATTTTCAAAAAAGTTAGACAATACGAGGATCCGTAAAAGAAATCACGCGAACGAAGTCGCGGGGAGATTGCTAGTATTATTTAAAAATGAATCCCTATTTCCCTTGATCACGGTATCACGCGTGAACGACGTTTATTGGATTCTTAGGAAAAAAACATTTTAAAAAAGCAGTAAAAATTTGGCGGATCAGCTAGTTTTAGAATATTATGTGATAGCCCAAAAGGCACCCGCCTTTCGTTCGAGTTCGAAACTAGATAAGTACCTTGTGACTTTTTCAATTCATAGACATATATATACTTTCAAAGCATATCTGAGACATCACTGACATCGGTAAAGGAAAACCTGGACTTATAATTAATACAAGTCTGAAATCGCCAACCCGCCTTAAGCAAGCGTGATGGTCAATGCTCGTGCCTTCTCTGTATGAGAAGACGCTTTTGCCCTGTACTGGGACAATAATAGGCTGGTATTAATAACCCAGGTATCATAAAAAAATTCGGGAATTAGCAACGATATGATAACTTAGACTAAACAGCTTCGTTGTCTATGTCTAGTTATGTACATCTGAACAATGTTTCATTACATTCCATACCTATGAGCAAAAAGGTGCAATGAATATAGTAAACCAGATATGCTTTTAAATAATTAATATTTTGCATTTGCATATAAATTGCTTGAGCTTCGTAAGCCGAGTCTAGTCACGAAATTAGGAAGCCATTTTGATGATCGACAAAAAGCATCAGTATATAATTACAGGTGAAATAAAAACACGTAGTTATAATGTTATTAAGAGAAAGAATAATTTGAATGAAATTTTAATTGGTTTTAATTACACAGAAGAGTTTGGAAATGCAATTTGTAGCAATAAGTTTACTTTTAATTTGCATACAATTAAACCAAAACACAATAAAACCAGTCTATTATCGTTCCAGAGCAAAAGTCTCTTTTCATACAGAGAAGGCACGAGCATTGATCAGCACGATTGCTCAAAACGAATTTGAAACAGACTTATATTAATCACAGTTTCCTTACGAGGTTTTTTTTTCACCAATGTTATTGATGTCCAAGGCAAACATAGAAAGTACTCGTAGTTAAATGTGAATTAAAAAAAAAAACACTTTGATACTGGCCCGGTATTAAAACCGCAAACTCATGCAAGACAGGCAGTACTGTACTCATAACGACATGGAATAACATCATATCAGTGATATAACACAAGCATAAGAAATAGCAATAAAGCAATCTAATAAAAATCTTTATCAAAAACAACAGAATTAAGAGCAAGCACGCACCTGGCAACTTAATAAAAATCTTTAAAAAATTAACAATAATTTTCAAATGTAAGCACGCTTCTGAAACAAAACTAATGTAACTCTAAAAGCACAAGAATTTTCGTCAAAAACCTCATTATGCAAGAATAGGTCATTTTACTCATGAAATAAATACCAGATTTGTTTGTATGCGGTGCACCAACTTTAATACTTGATTAGAATGAAAGACTTTTTCTCAATATAATGACTATTAATTAATTGTTTTAAAATAACGTGCTCACATTCTAAGCCAGAGCAAACAACTGACTTATATTAAAAAAACCCAATCGCTTATTTTAAAATTCAAAATCCTTTATGGAATTCGGCTGTGTTGGGATGATCTTTTCGGCCAGGTTGCAGTGGCATACAGCCTTCACAGTATACTCGTGGGCGATAGAACATAACCGGCCAATATTATAGTAGAGATAGTGCTTATCGTTTTGCGAGTTGTAACCGGATAAGCAGCTGGTGTCGTGATGCTCAACGCAACGCTCGATGACCGTCATAACTATTTATGGGTGAATAGTTTTGAATATTCAAAAATTGTTGCTGTTTTCTTTTGCTTTTGTAAAATGAATACCATGGATAGTAATGTGAATATTGTGTTACCTGAAATTGCTTTTAGTGAAGAAGATTCACAAGTACTTAAATAAACTAAAACTATTACAGAGGAACTTACTTATAAACAATAAATAAAATATTCTTTATTTGTTTATTTTATATTAGGTACTCATTTTACTTAATTATATTTTTTTGGTTTTTGTAATCTTCATCTAAACACATAATATAAAGAAGTAAGATTTGTATTTTTGAGTCTGTGTGTGTATGTTTAAAATGAATAAACTCAAAAACTGCTGTGACGATTTCAAAAATTTTATCACCATTAGAAAGCTACATTCACGCTGAGTAACATAGGATATATTACATTTTCAAAAAAGTTTGGGATCAGTAAGGAACGAACGCGAACGAAAAATCTCGCGGTGAGAGTGCTAGTGTAAATATATAAATAAAATAAAATAAAAAAATTATACTTTTATAACAGTCACTCCCAACCTCCACTTATACAAAGTCATCCTTAAATATCAAATCTACACCAAAAACGTTATCTAAAACTGCTCCATCCTCCTCTAAAGAACCAACAATAAAATTTACTAGTCCCAATATCTAGTCCAGATCTATTTTTATAACGTCTATACTAATTATACGAACTAAATTAATACGGGGATGTCTCGCATGTTCTTCACGGACTATTGTATTGTCCTTCAGCGGACTTTTTAGTTCGTTTTCCAAACGTTTTTATTGCTAATTGTCCGTTGTTATGTTTGATACTGGATTTACATACAAAAGTATTCCTTAGTTGTTTTGGAGTAGGCTGGATGGTAATTCGTAATGATGTAGAATAAATGTTGATATTGTTTTACGATAGTGTAGTTTTTTAGTTGTTTTTTAGGGTGAAATTTTGTAGAAACTAAACTATTTCTTTGTAAAAATAATCTTGATTTTTAATTTAAATAAGAAAAGCTGAAAGAAAGGATGATTAATTACTGAATGTACAAATTAAACATAACATAACATCACGCCTGTAATCCCCGAAGGGTTAGGCAGAGGTGCACCCATTAGTACACCCACATTTCGCCAGTTATGTTTTTTTTTTTAGTCCCATGTAATAGGGGGCGAGCCTATTGCCGTCAACCGGGCACAAATCCAGACTCCGAAGCTGCTTGCTACTGAGAAATTTCCTGATGGAAAAACCCAACAACACTTTGCCCGACCTGGGAATCGAACCCAAGACCTCATGCACAGCAGTCGCGCTTGCGACCACTAGACCAACGAGGCAGTAAAAATTGAAAGGTACTAATATTGATAGACTTTTACTTTAAACAAGCTTCTGCGACTTTGTATACCTACGTCATAGTTAATATAAATTATGTCACATAACCGGATATTTTTCCAGGATAAAAAATAGCCTATGTGCAATCCCAGACTATATCTCACAAATAGACAATCTCTGTGCTAAATTTCATTCAGATCCGTTAAGCCGTTTGGACGTAATTGAGTAACAAACATCCATCCAAAAAACAACAACATTTATAAGAGTAAGTAAGATTTTAGTCTGTTATTTTGTCAAAACAAAAGATAATAAAAAAGAAGCAACATAATTGACGCAAGAGACGTAAAAATAATTTGTTTTATTTTCAGTAATTAATAAATCATCTACATAGATATACCTCTACGGTGAGTTATAAAGTTTTAAGACATTTAGATACAACTAAAATATACCCAAATAAACCTACCGCTGAAAACGGTTTTGTATCTATCAATTTTTAATTGGCAGTTCTCACAACAATTTAAAGGGGTTCATTGTCGAAAAATTTTTTTTCCGGCGTTTCGTATTTTTTGCGCGGGCGGCGCGCGTTTTTTTCGCCAGTCGTTTTGGGCAGGTCTGCTGACATGAGATTGATATACAGTCTTATTCGCGGACATGCTCCGGAGTCTTTGTTTAACTGGTCCCGGCCCCCTCCCCCCTGTCCCGGTTGTCCCCGCGTCGCCCCTTTGTCTCTCCTCTTTATACAGTCGGCGATGCGCAAACGCAAACTTATTTTCGGCTGGATTCACAGGATTTGGCGTAACTGTTGTTTTTGTTGAGAATTGTCGTTATTTTTCGGTGACTTTTTTTGGTTACAGTGCCGATTTGTTTGGCTATTCCGTGTGCAAATGTGTCTAAAAAAGTTAGTACTTTCATGTCTTTATCAACATCATACTGCATCCGATTAAAAAGCCTTGGTCAGTGTCGTAGATTTGGTACTAGGCAAGTAGGTAATAATGTGACATTAAATATGTATGTATTTTTTAAGATTATCTAGGAAATCACTGACATGGGTGATGGAAAACTTAATGAAGAAACCTGAATTTCTAATTAATTTAAGTCTGAAATCGCCGATCGACCTTAAACGAGCGTGGTGATTAGTATTCATTCCATTTCTGAATGGAAATAGGCCTGTGCATTGCAGTAGAACATAGGCTGGTTATATTGATCATTATATGCTTGAATTGAAAAGTATTTATTAAAGTTATCGGTACAATACATATCGACATAAATAAATAAAAAAGTCACTTTATCGTAATATTATCAATGCATACAACCGAAATTTATACTAGTAAATAAACCTTAAACCCAATTTAGGTACGTTTGAATAATAAACTCTCTTTCTTGATATTCCAGTACCCATTCTGAACATGCAGATTTACTTTAAAGTCCGGAAAAATACTCTTCATTTCATGTTCAAGATTAGCTGACTTTATTTGATTTAGGCTCCCCGTGCTTAAAAGTAAAATTCATAGCTGTTCTAAATTATGATAAGCGTACCTTTGAAAGGATTAACAAGGCTGGCTTCGTTTGACTAAATGAAATCATCTTTATTAATATTCTTGTGCAAAACTACTATTAAAAAGTTATATGTAGTTTATTTTTGTTTTTATATAAGCGTGTTTTCAAAATTCCAATCGAACACCGGGCAATGGGTTCAAAAACGCACAAGATTTGATTAAGTTTATAAGGCTACGTTTCGGCTCCATGATCAGGTCAGATCTGTGACATCATTATATTTCATCGTCATGCATTGCACATCAATGTACGCACAATTTCAGCTCAATCTAGCATCGAGAACTGACTTAAATTAAACTTGTAAGATTTCATTAGCCAGACGACGGAACAGGTGAAAGAAAACAAAGCTTGTAGGAAAGAAGGATAAAATAATAAATGGTCTAGTTTCACAGGCTACAATTGAATAGCTAGATTTTAAAAATGTCTAAGATGGACAAATTCTAACACTTTGCAGTATTACTTACGAACAAGACAAGCACGACAAAAATACAGCCATCGCAATAAAGTTATACCATGACCGCTTAAATTTGGGCGAGTGTTTAGTCAATTCATTAGGGATCAGATCATCCTGGGCAGGGCTGTTCGTGATTTGAATACCTTTTTTTGGGACACATAATCTCAAGACAGTCTTAAACATTTACATTTGTATACAATGGAATTGATTTTATATAAATGTGCAAATTTAGGAGCGGCTTTGCCCTGACAGCTAATGGCGTTGATTGACGATTGAGGTCGCGAGTTCAAATCATAACACTTTGAACTTTAGCTAGGCCCACACCTCACTATTGAGCTGTAGAGGCTGGCAGGAAATATTATATGCTGGTGTTAAAAGAGAAAGCAAGAGCAGTTTAATGTTGATTACTTTTGTGTGTTGATCTTTAGCAATGCTCAACCAAAGTTCTGTATATTCAGCTTCAATAACAGTAGTATCATCTAATGCATTGATTGCCTCGGTGGTCTAGTGGTCGCAAAGCGCGACCGCTGAGCATGAGGTCTTGAGTTCGATTCCCATGTTGAGCAAAGTGTTATTCTCTTATCAAGAAATTCTCAGTTGCAGCTTCGGAATTTGGATTTGTACCCCTATTACATGGGATTTAAACAAAACTGGCAAAATGTGGGTGTACTAATGGGAACGCGTCTGCCTAACCCTACGCGATTATAGGCGTGATGTTATGTTATGTGTCATCGAATTATCATTAAAGCATATCCTTCTTGCAGATCACATTCTTTATTTGCTTTAGAGAAACTAATATGTTCATTAGGTCTTCTAAATTCATTTTCGTCCCAAAAAATCAATCCATTTCGCCTACCTCCACCACAGCCCTGTTGCTGTCGTGGCATACCGTCCCACTCCGTATTACAAAATAAATTTGCATCTTGGCCCTTCTAAACTGAAATCATTAACGGCTAAACTGATTATCTTACTCACGCGCCCCGAACCCTGTTCAATTAAGCTTTGTAACTCTCCACCTATGCGGATTGTTAGATTTTAATTCAGCTGAATTAATTTATCTAAGGTGATTATCTTTTGTTTTGAATAATGCGTCCACGATTTTGATGTGATGTTCTATGGGAGTTTCAATGTAATTGGTGGATGGTTTTATAGGTACAGATAGGTTTCTGATGTTTAATGTTATCTATTATCTTTGGATTATTTTGGATTTGGCCCTTGAGATAGTTTAGAAACTCTGGCACTAGGGTGTGTGGAGACGTAAGACCTTACTGCCAACACGATAAAAAAGAAGAAAGATCTTTGGATTATGGAAATCTTTGGTCTTTAAGAACACGGTGCAACGATGGCATCCAAAAGCACCCAAGCTTAAGGGGCACTGGGCGGGCCACATCTGCTGTATGTCGAGCAGATCATTCACAGGGTAAATCAACCACATTGTGGCTTCTGATCGTTAAGCGATATCGCGGCAAACCCAGGCAGAGATGGTGGGATAAGCTTGATGCTTGCAGGAGAGATTTGACCACACTAGCTTAGAATAGAGAGGATTGGGAAGGAGAAAGAGAGACCTTTCCAACAACACAGCAACACACGCTCAAAATGATATTAGTCTTTGACAAAATCTACTACATCAAGAAAAATAATTTGTCTTTGTTTTTTTACCTGGGCGCCTACCGCCATCTCTTATAACAATATTATTTTAATATTACTTTGTAATTTCTGTTGTTGCATTTTCAACTTTCTGCGCTAATCCGAGCGTTGAAAATCCAACAGTGTGGAAGGCAAAGTAATATTAGAATAATATTGTTTTAAGAGCTTGTGGTTGGCCCCCTGATCATAAAGACCTAAATCTTGTTTGATGATAAAAGATGTGTCTTTTAAGAGTGATGTTTAATTATCTAAATACTCAAAAATAATATTGATAAAGAGTTCAAGCCCCCTTCATGTAATCAAAGGGCTAACTTTTTCTTTGGTCAAAGAATCAGCATTGCCATAAAACATGGCTTTGCTGGCAGCCTTTTGAACACGTACCCCATTGACAGCTATTACATATAGAAGGGTTTTTTGATGCTTATTAAGAGTTGTTTCCTTTCTTTATACATTTTTCATACTATTTATAAGATTTGTGTTTAGGTTTGTATGTTATTAGTACCTATATGTATACAGGCACAAATAAAAATATATATTGAGTTCAAGTGTAATTAATTACTCTTAAACTCTCTATTTTTATTATTCTTTTTATTTATTGGACTGCCTCGTTGGTCTAGTGGTCGCAAAGCGCGACTGCTGAGCACGAGGTCTTGGGTTCGATTCCCAGGTCGGGCAAAGTGATATTGGGTTTTTCCATCAGGAATTTCTCAGTAGCAGCCTCGGAGTCTAGAATTGTGCCCAGTTGATGGCAATAGGCTCGCCCCCTATTACATGGGACTTAAACATAACTGGCGAAATGTGGTTGTTCTAATGGGTACACCTCTGCCTAACCCTTCGGGGATTACAGGCGTGTCATGTGTATTTAATTCTCATAAAACATTGTATCAAGAACTCTAGCTTATAATGCAGCGCTTAAGAATGAAAGTAGGTTATGAATAACCGACTCTCGTGAATGCGACTTACACTGAATGGAACATAGCAACATAATATTAACTGATTTCGACTATTTACTCCGCACGATTAAACTTAATTAGTATTTCTAATAGAACTTGTAGAAAGTTTCGCTTTGTAAGGATGATGAAAGCGTTATAACTTCTTAGGTATGGTCATATTTGTTTGTGAATTGTGCCGTTGCGTTTAATTCTGCTAAAATATGGTTTAAATAGCCACGTTAAAAATTATGTACAATAATGATTTTCTGTACATAATTAGTCGTTACGAGTCGTCAGAAGCTTGATTTCTGATAACCAGTCTTACCAAGGGGTATCGTATTACCCAGTTACTGGGTTGTGGAGGACAGATAGACAGTCGCTCCATGTAAAATATTGGTATTCAGCTGCATTAGGTTAGAGTGGAAGCTGACACCAATGTAGTTGGAAAAAGGCTAGGCAGATGAATGATTTTCTGTACATATTTCAGATTCATTTGAAATCTATTTTAAACACATGTTTTGTATTATATTGTGCTGTCACACTGATGAATAAAAGTGTAACACTTTAGGCATATTGAAATAGTTTGACGTTATTTTTTTATTTAATTATCTTTCTGGCAAAAGTAAGCTCATTTTTACTGAATTATCCTATTTTTGGTCAGAATTAATAATAATAATATCTTGGGACAACTCACACACGGCTATCTGATCCCAAGCTAAGCAGAGCTTGTGTTATGGTAACCAGACAACTGATATACATACTTATATAATTTATAATACATACATATTATAGATAAATCACACCCAGACACAGAACTAACAATCATGCTCATCACACAAAGTTTGTCCTGGGTGGGAATCGAACCCACGACCTCCGGCTTAGCAGTCAGGGCCACTAACCACTAGACCAACAGGCCCGTCAATTTGTTTCATATTTACTATAACTAACCATGACGTACACTAAATTGCTAATCAAATATTTAAGCAGAAAATATTTTCGTATATTTTTAAAGCACAAGAATTAAAAATAAAAACTGAAAACATTCCCCACATCTAAGTACAAACATCTGTTACTCACACTTTATTTGACATACAACATTGCCAGCAACAAAATTACACCTATTAAACACCTACACGGCAAAATAAGGTGAATCAAATACGAAGTCCGAAACGCGGGTGTAAAAAGTCGAAAATAATTGAGGTACCTACAGGACTTTTAAAAAAAGAACGTCTAAAAGTTTACGCGGCAAAAACTGTCGCCGCAGTGAGGGTTCGCTGACCTCACTGGATTTATTTGGGTGTGCTGTCTGTAGGGGTACCACGAATTCCTTTTTCGAAGGTACAAAGAGTAGGTACTATCAAAGGTGAAAGGTACATCAAGATCTGCCCTTGTTGAAACGGAATTTGCCTCAACTTTGATTTTAATTGGGACTTAATTAATGAACTTCGATTTGAATCACGTCGTGGATTGTCGTGATAACCCGAGGTCGAATCAAGGTGAGGTAGGTATGTGACTGGCTTTAACATGACATCAATATTATTTACGACTACCTTCTAACGCCGACTTTGTCCGCGAGAAAGTTTACCATCAAACATAAATCTTAATATGTCACTCGGCAATAGTGTAGCTTTCTATCAATGAACGATTTTTTGTAATCGGACCAGAAATTCCAGAGATTATCTCTTACAAACAAACTTTATCCCTATTTTATTATAGACAAACACAAAACCACTATTTAAAATACTACCAAAAAGAAACAAAAGAAGAACAATTTAAACCACCACTTTTGTGCCTCCGAAGGGTAATGCAAGAGTTTATTTTCATATAACCTTTAACCTTCAAGATTAAATCAGTCATGACAAAAAAAAGACTAACTCGCATAGTCCCGTAATACTGGTCACCCTACCCGAAGCCGGCGCACTCAGATCCGAACGTATCCTTGGATTTCTCCAGATTCGAATTTCAAATTTTCAGTCACTGTTCGATTGCGCGGGAGCGTGAAATTTTTTAACTTATTTTTTTAAAACCTATCATAAAATGGCTTGGGTTTACTTTAATCCTTCTAATGTTCATAAAGTGTAGGTTTAAATCTTGACCGAGGATTTGTGTGATATCCCAAAAAAAGTATATTAAGCAATTTTAAGCGGTCCCGCGTGAAATTATTGTCGGATATTTTATGTTGTTCACATGTATTTTTTGTACTTGCGTATTTCTGCAAGGTGCGTGAAATCTAAATACCTAACAACGGTTTTAATATTCTTTGTTATTTACTCATATTCATAACATTGGCTTACTAGACTTTGATTTTGTATACATTGGTATATACGAGTACCTAACGCTTTTATTATCTATAGCTTCCGCCCGCGACTTCGTCCGAGTCAAAGTCAATATGTTATCCTACGGGAATAGTTCTTTTTCGGGATAAAAAAAGCCTAAGTAGCTTCCAGAATGTCATGCAGCTTTGTGTCAAATTTAATCCAGATTCGTTCAGCAGTTCTGGCGCGATAGGGTTACAAACATCTATCCACCCAAACTTTCGCCTACTTACATCTCTGCTTAGCCCTTTGGGGATTACAGGCGTGATGTTTTATGTGTAAAATATTAGTCATAAACTCACTTTATTTACTGTATCGCTCAATTTTGTAATTTCGACATAACAAAAAATAAATGAGTTTTTTATTTTATTTTTATTTATTTTATATATCTATCAGAGACACAGCGGTTACGATTCTAACTCCAATCTCTAAATACACTACTTTTATGTCTTTCTCGTTCTAGAGCTATTTTAAATCACTATAGCTTATGTCTCAGAACGAAGACAGTCTCTGTCTGGTCGTCTACACAAAAGGCTCTGCGTGGAGCTATCGGCTCTAATTTGCGTAATGCTATTCATATTATTGCGCGACCATGTCCCTCCCTTGGTTTTCTTTTATTTTGTGAGAATTTTGTTTTTTATTTACGATATTTTATTATGTTTTCTATTGGATGTTGATTTTAAAGGTTATTTTGAGGTAGAGGGAATGTTATTTAAGACTAGCTTTTGCCCGCGACTTCATCAGAGCAAAAATAAAATAAAATATAGCCTATGTTACTCGCAGATAATGAAGCTTTCTTATGGTGAAAGAATTTTTAAAATCGGTACAGTAGTTTTAGAGTTTATCCATTACAAAACAAACAAACAAACAAAAATAGAAATTTTTCCTCTTTATAATATTAGTGTAGATTGGTTTTTATTTAGATTTTTGTAGATTTTTTTCTCTTGAATTTCTTTGTCAGTGTTTTATTTCAAGTTTCAGATCTATCTCAGATAAATGTGCTTAATTCTGCCTAAGCAAGCCACGCCACAATCTGTCATTAATTAATTGGGATTTTCTATCAGGAATTTCTTCGTAGCAGCCTCGGAGTCTGGATTTGAGCCCGGTTGATTAGGCTTGCCCCCTATTACATAGCACTTAAATAAAACTAGTGAAATGTGGGTGTAGTAATGGGTACACCTCTGCCTAACCCTTCGGGGCTTACAGGCGTGATGTTGTGTGTGTATACTTAGAAAAGACTTATACAAATAAATCATTGCAATTAGGTTAGTTTTGGCAGAACAAGCTCCAATCATAATGTAGAGGCCTAAAATATTACCTAAGGTACTTTCTTTTTCTTTTTTGTTTCAATTTAGTTAACGCCATTGATATTATAAAACATCTTCAGCGACTGCTTTAAAATTAAAACCAAATAATTCATAGAAGCTCATAGTAACAGCGACCGGAATTATTCACAAGATTAACTGTCATACGTGATAAATTAATATAATATACGTACGCATGTGTGGTCTAACGGTGGTGTGAGTCAAATCGATATTTGATTAGTCGATAATGGAACGCTAATTATAGTATCGATAATCGAAATTTTAATTTTAATTAGATTTGTAGATGATGTTTTGGCACGTCAGTTAAAATCGATAATGTTAGGTATCGATATTAATTTAATAAAGGATATCGAGATTGAACTATATTTTATAATTAATTTAGACTTTAGCAGACTTGACAAATTATTAATTTCTGTGTCATAGGTATTAGTTTTGCCCGCGACTTTATTCACGGGATTCTCTGTCAAAGTCAAAGTCAAATCATTTATTTAAATTAGGCCAATATAAGGCACTTTTGAACGTCATATATAAAAAAAAAAAGTTTGAATCTAGTTGCCCCTTCCAAAAGGTAGTTTTGTATGGAGAAGAATGGGCAAGAAACTCCATACGTACTCTCTCTGTTTTTTTTTTATAATAATTTATAGTCTATAGTACTAAGGACAAACGTAGCTTCCTTTTAGTGAAAGAATTTTCAGAATTAGGCCAGCAGTTTCCGAGATAATCACGTTCAAACAATTTGAATTGTGGAACTGGTATGATTATAGAATGGCAATTCGTAAAAATTTATTTTTGCTGTGTTTTAGGTGTACTTATTAATTTGTTTTATTACTATTCTATTTTAATTTTGTCGTTATAAACCTGTGGTTAAGGGTCAGAGGCTGTGGCTTAGCAACTGGCTTTTTCAATGTCATATGCACTTCCTTATTTTATCTTGAACATTACTGACATCGGTGAAGGAAAACATCGTGAGGAAACCTGGACTTAAGTAACATGACTGAAATCGCCTTGAGGAAACGTGGTAATCAAGCCTTGTCATTCAAGCTCATGCCTTCTCTGTATGAGAAGGGGCATTTAGCCTGCAGTGGAACAATAACAGGCTGGCAATATTATAATTCTAGGTTCAATGTTTTACGTTGATGATCTTACTTCCAGATAACTAAACTAAAGGTTCACCTAACTAATAAAACCAAAAACCAATTTTATACAATATTTACTGTTTACCTAATAAGAAAAAAGTCGTGTATCCATTCGCATTTTCGCCTCAACCAGGGCTATCACAAGATCACAATATTTGGCAAGTGCCCATTCAAAAAACTTGCTCGCTCCGTTCGTAAACTTCAATATGTAATATTTTTTTTAATTAATGAACGTTTATCTCCAGGCCTGTTGCAATAAATCTGAAGGGGCGTGCGTCTATATTGAACACAGGCGTTATAGAGCTCTTTCTAATTAAACTCAAGGCGGGTTCGGGTGTGGACCGAGTCTTAAGCTTCAGCGGGTAAACACTATAAATTTTAATATTTGGTTAAAAATGAGTTTTGTACAGCTGTCATCTGTGACGTCACTTCAACTTCTATAAAAGTGGTTGTCAACCGAGCTGCGGCCCGTTTTCTTGTCAGTGCTCGCGCGGTAAGGTCGTTGGATTTCGTCTTGGATCATAACTAAGTCTTTGTTTGGAGGTTAATTACTTTTATTTTATTGTGTTTTGTTGAAGTTGATTCTTTTCTATGAAATAGATTACTGTGTTCATTATTTAGTTCCTTATTTAAATATAAGTTAGGTAGACTTGACGGTTGTTTTTTTTTAAATACCCCTTCTGGTCCCTAAGAGTATTTAAACAAAAATATCTCAGAATCGGGTAGTTGAGACCATTATTAACCAATAATTAAATTTATGTTCTCTAATGAAACACTTTATTTTAGTACAAAAAACCCGATTATTTTTTATTAAATGTAAAAATTGATTTTCAATTGCTTTCAAATTAATAAATAGTTACTCAATTGAGTCGTCACAAAAGTGACGACACAGCTGCAGTGCTATTCAAAGTCTATGGGAGAATCGCGTTTTGACAGGTCATAAAAAGTGGTGTCATCAAGCCTATTCAGATTCTGATCCCAAGTTCTAATATATCATAGGATTCAATATTTTGTATTTTTATTTATTTGTCAATCGCTTATAACTTGGGTCGAAGCTAAAAATACAATGTGATTTTTAAGATAAAATCAACTCAATCTAAAGATTTGATTTGCAATACGTAGTTGATACCAGTATTGTGATTTAGCTAATTAGTTTAAAATTTATTAATATTACTACTGCTCACGAAACCTCCCATGAAAAATAAAATTATAGTTCACACGATTTAAATCTAAATTCTTGTTTGTAATAAGTCACCATTTTTTATTTATTTCGAATTTTGTGGTATATGAAATACATCATCATCTGCCTAGCCTTTTCCCAACTATGTTGGGGTCGGCTTCCAGTCTAACCGGATGCAGCTGAATACCAGTATTTTACATGGAGCGACTGCCTATCTGACCTCCACAACCCAGTAACTGGGTAATACGATACCCCTTGGTGAGACTAGTTGTCAGATTTTCGGGCTTCTGACGACCCGTAACGAGTGTCAAAGATCCACATATGACAGCCGGGACCAACGGCTTAACGTGCTTTCCGAGGCACGGAGGAGTCTCGGTGTGTAAAGATGGTCACCCATCCACGGACCAACCCCGGCAAGCGTAGCTTAACCTGACGGATCGACCCATGCGGCTGTTATTACTTAGCCACGAGCTGGTATATGAAATACATAGTACATTTATTGTGTTTTCAAGTGATTAGGCGCAGGATTAAAAACCTTACATGCACCTTCTAAACTGAGGGCTAAAACTGGGAAATTCCTAACAAAAATCCCTTAATAATTTTGCCTGACCTAGGAAACGAACCCAAAATCATTCAGCAGTTGCACTTGTGCGCAAGATTTTTCAAATCATATTTTTTTTGTAATATCTTTATTTTAACCTACTATACATATTATTAAGGCGTATTATTATGTATCTACATTCTAAGCAAATATAGACTTATTCTATTCTATTAAACTCGGTTTATACACACAGCAAATATTTATTTTATTTTTGAATGAATATCAAGCATATACCTGTTGTATCTAAAATAGCAATAGGCAATAGGCTCGCCCCCTATTATATAAAACTGAAACCTAACTGGAGAAATGTGGGAGTACCTCTGCCTAACCCTTCGAGGATTACAGGCGTGATGTTATGTTAACTTATCTGAAATACAAAATGCGAGGAAGGAAATTGCTTGTTCAATTGAATAAGTAGACCCAAGCAATATTGTCTAATAGCAAATAAAACGGTCACTACAATAATTCAATATCCATACATACACAGTATTTTCAAAGTCCATGAATCTTAAGCGGCCGCTATCTATGTCTTAACAATGGTGAAGTCATGGCGTAGAATTCCCATAGACAAGTGCACAGCGTACTATAACGGTAGAGTTAGCAATTCAGTGATTTACAGAGCTAGAACTTACAACAGAATACGTGGGCTAGTATTGTGGATGACTGTTACACCGAAGCGTAACTTGAACATTGATCGGATGGCGATTATGAATGGAAAATATTGAAAGGAATAAAAAATATGCCATAATATATAAATACGCAATTTTTATGTAAGTAAGGATAGTTTTAACAAAAACATAAAATATGGCAGTTGGACAGTTTTTGTATACCATGTATAATAATCAATTTGCATCTTGCTACTGCTAATGTAAGTACAAACGAGATATCAATACTGCTATGATATTTTTGGCGAATTTGAAGAACAGAATAAATCATACTGGTTTATTCTCCATAAAATATGACTGAAACTGAAACAGGTGCATATGATAAGTTATTAAATCTGATTATTATAAAAATTAAACATAAAAACATACACAATGCGCAACGAAGAATGAAAATCACAATACGATATTCCTTCTAAAATAAAAATAAAAAATACTACAATAGTATAACATTACACCAGCCTTCCATTTCTTCACCTTGCTATTTATATATTACTATCACCTTTCCACTACGGTGTAACAACGCCCTTAGACCTACCTGTATAAATATTATCCAAACGCACCGTCGCGAGTGAGATACTGAACATGCTTTATTGTCTATACTGTAATATAACAGCATATAACGTAATATAACAATGATATACAAATAAATTTAACCGTTGTTTTCAAACTAAACGCATGTATTACAATGATTTGTTATATTTCCGTAGACCTGCTGGAGAGAGAAATTTTCAGGTTAGACGAGAGTGTTTTATTTTTTTGCCTACTACTTTGTTCGCGTAAATGTCGGTTATCGCGGACACAGACAAAGTCGCGGAATAAAAAGTAGCCTATGTCCTTTCTAGGGGTTTAAGCTAACCCTGTACCGAATTTCATTAAAATTGGTTCAGTGGTTTACCCTGCAAAACGTGGGTCTTACAAAGATTACTGAAAATAAAAATAGGTACAAGATGACGGTTTCAGTATGTTGTAATAATTGACAGACTTTTATTTCGGCATCTTATCAACCTAGGAGATTTTCGGCTTCTAAACTGGACTTTACTGTGGTGGCCAAGGCTTAGAACTTATAAACTAAGCGACATCGCTATTGCACCCCTTTTGGGGTGCGGACCTAGGCTTTGGGCGTCGCTCGGAGAAGACAGCAAGGAGATAGGCTTTTTTTTTTTTTTTTTTTTTTTGAGGTGGTAAAAATCATCAAATGACTCCTTCCGCCCTGGGTGGGGCGGAAGGGACTGTCAGACTTTTACTGACTAAAAAACCACCCTGTTCCTTCTGTTGCCCTTTACGTTCCGGGGCCACGGTATCCTGTTAAGACGTCCCGCAACCCCGGCAGGCGTTGGCCCCGTTGGGGGCCCCGTCCCTGTGCTGACAGCTCTTTGAGGCGCGCGCGAACAGAACGCGCCGTCGACCCGGGCTTGGTCCTTGATCGGACGGCGAGCTACCCATTACTCGCCGTCCGCAAGCCCGCGCCTACGGTGGCCGGATGTCGCCTCGCGACGTCCGACGCCCTGGGCGTCTCCCGCGGCGGCTGGGGCGTGAGGTGGTTCTCTCCCTCACGCGGCCCGCCTCCTCCTTCGCTAGCATTACTGCTTCGCAGAAGGAGGTGACTGCATCCCATTCCCTCTCGCCCCGGAGCATGGCCTGAACCAGGTCCGGACGCGAGAGGTCGCCGCCGCCTATCGCCTCCGTGAGGACACGGCGGTGGTCTGCCCAAGCGGGGCAGTCCTGCACCGTATGCTCCACCGTGTCCTCCGGGCGATCCACACAGTGGTGACACCCGGGCGTTTCCTCCCGCCCTATCCGACACAGGAACCTCCCGAAACTACCGTGTCCGGTGAGGACCTGCGTCAGGCGGTAGGTGAGGACGCCATAGCGCCTCTCCAGCCACTCCTCAAAGAGGGGTCTTACCGCCGCGATTGCGGCGTGCCCGAAGGAGATAGGCTGGATTGGATCTATAAAGATCCAATCCAGCCTATCTCCTTCGGGCACGGAATCCACAGGGAATCCACAGAAATAATGTTGGTACGTATTTGTAGATTTACGAGCTAGGCGTTAGCGTAAAGACACAAAAGATTTACGTGACAATCCATTAGTGACATATAAAATTATCTTAATTTATTTATAATTTGCTGACCTCTGGCATGCATATAACACATAAAACCCTATCTGTAGATAATTAAAAACACTGCTATAGTACATAAATATAGCTATAAAACTTCTCTATGTAGGTTATAACCCCGATTTGCACTTACTTAAAATATTTTATTACATTTTAATGTATCATTAGAAGTTGTAAAAAGCACCTAAAAAAAATCTAAATCTTGATTTCCGTGACCGACAAAGCCACTAATTAATTAATTAACTAAGATTCTTTGATATGTTTAAAAAAAATTAATGACAATTTTGACAGATGACAATCTGTATCGATAAATTTGACATTTAGTGGATGAGTTTTAATGCATTTTTTTCTCAAGATATCGTATTTCCGCGATGGAATGAGAATCAAAAATGGTTGAGAATCAATGGTGACTGTGTCAGCTCGCGTCGTGAGAATTGTCGAAAGGAAATAAGTTATTGCTGTGCCTGTACTATCTGTGATAAAATGGCAATCAATCACGTTCGGGTTATTACGGTTATATAACATATTAACATCCTGCTAGCGGAGTCTAACGAGTTCTGTGCGCGAAATTACAATTTGTACCCAATTATACTTGCAGTACGTATATAAATTGAATTTACAGAAAAAACTGACGTAATAGACGCAGTGACAGATACGGTTACAGTTTTTAATGTTACTACTATTATAAATGCGAAAGTTTAGATGAATGGATGTTTGTTAGGTACTCATTCATGCCAGAACGGTCGAACGGAACTGAATGTAATTTGGCACAGATATAGATTGTAGTCTGGTATAGCACATAGAATACTTTTAATCTCGAAAAAAATACGGTTGAAGTGGTATAATGTATCAACTTGAACGCGGACGAAGTCGCGGATAAAAGCTTGTATTTAGATAAATAAAGATATCAAGGATGTAAAACTTATAGTAAAATCATTCAACTAGGAAAATAGGTCAATCTCCATAATACAACTATAAACAAAGATGGCGATAGGTGCCGCTTCAAGCACAGCAGTACGTAAAGGCATTGATACAAAATTATTGCATTTCCACCTAAGAAGATATGGGAAAATTACCCAACGCACCTTTAAATAATTACAGCTTTAACGGCATAAATTGAAACAGGAATGTTTGCAGTCATTCGAATGGTTTTCCGCAGCATTAAATTACTATCGTCATACATGTCACGTTACGTTACGGTGTGATAGACGGCCTTAGTGAGAACGATGTTGATGTATAGTTTATTAAGGAGTTTTATTACTGATTTGATGTTTTATTAACCGATTTGGGTGTTTAGGAGGATGTAGTGTGCTGACATGCTTACAATGCAACAACTAGGTACGAATACTTCTCATCCAATAATTTTCACCTGCCATGTTATCTCTTCACCACCTTTGGTTGACTGGTAGTAAACGCCTAAATATTTACAAAATAGTTTTTCCAAAACACAGCTTACCTCGTGAACCATCTAGAAGAATGGTACTCTACTCACTAATTAGGTTAAGGAACATTATCAATAATACCAGCTTTTACTGTACCACTGCAGGGCAAAAGCCTCTTCTCATACAGAGAAGGCACGAGCATTGATGCTTATATTATGACGCTCGTTCGTGCCTTATAATGGTCAGATTAGAATAAATGATTTGTGATGAACTTTGACCTTGAATGTTAACTGAATCTAAATATCTGATACTAAGTCAACATTTTCAAGCCAAATTAATACTATATACGTGCATACACGAAGTACATAAAAGAACTAATCATTAAAAATATATGAATTCAGTCGCATTCACCGTGTAAATTATTTGTCCTTTCAAATGGCAAAAGGTACGCATCAGCAATTCAAAAGCCTCATAAAAGTTGCCAAGTGGATGCACCACGGGCTCGCATCAGCTCGTGATCTTCACTAAGACAATGGGCGATTACGTACTGTTGTATAGGCATCTTAGCGTCTGTGGGGATGGTACAAGGGAGAAGGTTTACGCTGGGAGCGATACTGGGTCCAAGTATGTTTAATATTTTCGAAGTGAAGTCTTATTGAGTTGGGTTATGTGTTATTGGGTTTTTGCATCAGGAATTTCTCAGTAGCAGCCTCGGAGTCTGGATGTGTGCCCGGTTGATGGCAATAGACTCGCCCCCTATTACATGGGACTAAAAACATAACTTGCGAAATGTGGGTGTACTAATGGGTACACCTCTGCCTAACCCTTCGGGGATTACAGGCGTGATGTTTTATGTTAAGTGAAGTCTTTTATAGCCGCGTTGAGCGATTTTAGTGGTGAAACTTATGAATTTATTTCATCGACTTGCTAACGTGATCGCGTCACCGACATGCAAATGTGACTTTAAGTTTCACTTCTGTCGGAAGAATTTTGCTGTATATTTTCGTGCTGTTGATAAGATGTGAATTTATAGCCAACATAAAATGTAAAGTGGAAAGTTTCAACTCCGAAACACTGAAAGATTCACATTAAAAAAAAGCTTGTTTTATGGAGTTATCTTCACATTTTGGATTTACGGTATTTTAAAAGTGTGAGGAACAGAGTGGGAAGTCTCTCATCCTCTTCTAGAAAGAGAGGATCATCCGAGCAGACGTGTATCGTGTCTGGTGGCCTACTGTCCGACGCTTGTTGTCGGAATTTTGTAAATTTGCTAATGTCACTGAGAAATTTGATACCGCAATGTAAGAAACATCAGTTTGCATGTAGTTCGATAGATGTCGCTACAACATCTATATGTCTCTCTCTCTCATTTCAATATTAACAGAACCAATAAACAACATTACAGTTACCAACATTCCCATTACCAGAGACTTTCACCACGATTTCCATGCAACACCGACAAAATACAATTCTTTGTACATAAGACTGTAATTATGTAAAGTGTACTGCACTTTTATACATTTGCACAATAAATGTAAAAAAAGTAACAGAAGAAAAAAAACGAAGTAATTTTAAGTATATTAAAAAAAGAATATATAATAAAAAAAATAAGGTGGAATTTAGGAAAACGTTGGCAGAGATAGATTGGAATCTCGGCATAAATACATTTATAAGAAAATTTAATGAAGTACATGATAATTCTTTTAAAAAAAAGGAAATTTTAATTGATCTCAATAAGTCTGGTAAAAGTTATTGGTTTAGCAAAGGAGTGAAAGTATCCAGCAAAGTCAAGCGCATTTTGTGCCTTATTGATAAAAAGAGATGTGATAAATCAATTTTAAAATATCGCGAAAACTACTTAAGGATATTTAGAAAGGTAGTAAGATGTGCAAAAAAGCTCGACACTAGGAAAAAGATTGATCAGGCACCTCAATCTAGTAAAGCCATGTGGAAGATAGTGAATAGTAGACGTAATTCTAATAAAAAACAAAGCACTGATATTGTAATACTTAAACAAGATAATAAGATATATGACAGCCCTGTAGACGTAGCCAACATTTTATCTGACCAATTTGACAACAAAATTACATTAAAGTCTTCTGATCATAGCTTAGCTAACAAATACTTAACCGACAATATGGCTAGAGTAGACGATAACATGTTGTTTGATCAAGTAACCCCGGTAGAAATCTTCAAAATGGTTAATAATATGTGCAATAAAAATTCTCACGGTCAAGACGAAATACCCATAAGTATCATCAAGGATAACATTGACATATTAGCTGAGCCAATAGCTGACTTTTTAAACAAATGTATTGAGCAATGTGTTTTCCCTGAGCAATATAAAATTGCTCGTGTTTTGCCCATATTCAAAAAAGGCTCCACATTAGATGCGAAAAACTATAGACCCATTTCCCTATTACCGGTATTCTCTAAAATATTTGAAAAGGTAATGAAAGATAGGCTTGTCAAACATTTGATTAAACACAATATCATTAGCTATCAACAGTTCGGGTATCAAAGAAGCATAGGAACCATTGATGCAATAGACTCACTAGTGGATGATGTGGTTAGCAAACTGAATAATAGAGAAAAAGTGGCAGGACTATTCTTAGATCTTAGCTCTGCCTTCGATACTGTTGAACATAAAATCCTTTTAGACAAACTAGAACACTATGGGATAAGAGATAACGTCTTAAAGCTTTTCAGTTCTTATTTACAGAATAGATCACAGTATGTCGAAATTAAGTCAGTTGAAAGCGGACATGAAAAAATTAACAAATCTAAGCTTGTTAGAGTACAAAAGGGAGTTCCACAGGGATCAGTCTTGGGTCCAATATTTTTTATAATATTTCTTAACGACTTAGCTAAATATATGTATAAGATAGTACCAGACATCAAAATGGTCATTTTTGCTGATGACACAAGTGCTGTTATGAACGATATCTCTATAAGGGACTTAGAAAACAAAGTGAATCATGCACTGTCTGCTTTTGAACATTGGTTTTCCACTAACAATTTAAAACTCAATGTGGAGAAAACTAAATGTATGCTATTCAAATCAACTGTGAGGAATAATGATAGTATTGAAATAGCTTCATTAGGGAATAAAGTGGAAATTGTGCAAAATTTAAAATTTTTAGGAATACAAATTGATGAGCTCTTGTGCTGGAAACAAGAACTGGAAGCAATCACAAATACTCTGAGCAGTGCATGCTATGCCTTACGAAGTTTAAGGGACGAACTAACCATTGCTCAGTTACGAAATGTTTATTTTGCCTTAGTTGAGTCCAAGCTGAGGTACAGTATTAAACTATGGGGGAACAGTTATAAATACAATATAAATGCAGCCTTTGTTATGCAAAAAAGGGCCCTCAGAACTATTCTTCGCATGGAGCAAACTGAATCTTGTAGAGAGCATTTTGTGAAATTAAAGATTTTACCTGTACCTTGTCTTTATATTTTGGTCCTACTAAGTAGTTTTCTAAAAAACCTAGAGAAATACGAGACAAAGGAAGAAAGGGTAACTAGGGTGGAAACGCGCAGGAAAGATTTGCCTAATTATTTGCAGCCAAAATTAAATGTTGTCAAACATAGCTCTAAAGTACAGTCTGTACAAATTTTCAATAAATTGCCATTAGAATTAAAAATGATTAATAATCCAAGAATATTTAAATTCAAATTAAACTCATTCCTATTGACGAAGTGCTACTATAGTATAGAAGAGTTTTTTAGGGACAAAAATAATGCCACAGTGTAACTTGTTTATCGTTTAAGTCTTATTCTTGACATGTTATTATTATTTTTCTTGTTTTTTTTTTATTGAGTTGAATTCTTTTTATTTTTGACTTTTTATCCATATTATTTGTAAATTTTTATTGATTATTATTATTATTCCCTGTATTAATAATTTGTAATTAATTGTAACTTTTATTGATTATTATTATTGTATTAATCCTGTATTCGACACAAATGTATTTTTGTTCAGAATAAATAAATTGAATTGAAATATATAGAAGACCTATTCACCTAGCCCAGTTACCTGTGCAAAGACGCTAAAAGCTTTTCATTTGAATAGTAACCACTTGGGCACGATTTCAATAAATTTGTTAAAGCAAAATGAAGCTATAAGGTGATGGCGGTCAACGGTAGTTGTATCATTGAGTCGTTTGTATTTTATGCTGCGATTTCCCGGAAACGTTGATTCCGGATAGCTTGTTTTTACTTACGTTTTAAGAGTTTAGAGAAAAGATTATGTTTGTTGATAGAAGTCTGTTTCAATCAAGGTTGCGCAGTTTTAAAACGATTTTTGGGAATGTTAAATATTTGTAAGCTTCGAAAATGGACCGTAATTTCAAGACTTTTCATAATAATACCGGATATTTTATTGTCCGGCTGAGCAAAGGCCTCTTCTGACACAAAGAAGGTATCAGCATTGATCACCACACTCGCTAAAGGTGGATTAACGATTTCAGATTACTACTAATTATAAGTCGGTGATGTTCACGATAAACTTAGAAAATACTAATAAATTGAAAAGTCATATTTGTGTTTGCTCGCTATAAAAGCCGAAATCTTATTTATGAGAGGCGGGTGCCACTAGTCTATCACGACAAATCATATTACTTTATCTCATACTTATTTTTAATGGACGCTTAATTGATAACCAATAATATTTCTTCTAAATTTAACATACATAAATACACTTACCTCTATCACCAACAGTAGCCTTCAGGTTCCCAACTAGAGTGCCAATTCTGACGTCTTCTTTCAAACGGAAATTGTACCGAGGTTTATCAAACAGTGCTGATCCGATGCCAGCAGGCATCACTGACACATGCACCACAGCGTTTTGAGGAGCTGTCAATCCACCGCCATCGGTCGCCGAAACTTCCAGATCAAACTTCAAATTAGCTTGTACCAAAGCTGGCTTAGTAACCAAAATCTCTCCAGTACTTCTATCTATTCGGAAGACATCATTTTCATTGCCATTCACGATTCTGTAAGTTATAGTACCGAATCTTCCCGAGTCTGTGTCTGTTGCGGATACAGCTATAATCGGCTCGTTGGAGATCCGTCCTTCCTTCAAAGACACGTTGTAATCCTTAACTGTGAATGCTGGTACATTGTCGTTTATATCGATGAGTTGGATCTTCACCATAGCGGTCGTCGACAGGCCTCCTGCGAATAAATAATTGGTATTGATTATTCGTATTGTTTGTAATTCTATGTCTAATTGGCAGGTGGTTGATTTATGTGTTTGTCAACGCGTTTAGCGGGCTCGTGATTGTAAGTAGTTTTTTTTATTTTATTTTTTAATCCATTTAAGGGTTGTTAAAATGTGATGCTGTTCCTTTTTATATATTTATTGTCATTTACTAAATATTAATGTTTATTGGTGCTTTATTGCAGTTATTTCTAACACTGTGTAAGTTGACGAATAAGTGACGTGGTTTCGCGGAAACATTAAAATTATTAATTACACTTAGAATACTGTTAACCATTAAGTCAAGCCATTCCCTCTACAATGTCTTCATACAAAATAATTATAAAATGAACATTTTATTTGCTGTTTTACCATTAGGTATGTACTTGCTCATTGGACGGAAAATTGTTAATTTATCATTTGATTACAAAATACCTTCAGCAATAACAAATTAAAATTTTCCCAATAAGAAGCTCAAACACAGTCGTCACAGCATTAAAAAGTGGGAAAAAGTCCTCGAAAATTCCATCTCGAAAGACAAAGTAGCCGCTCGGAGCTAACGAAATAAAAACACCAAGTGATAGTTGCCCTGTTCTTTCCCCATAAATCTTCGAACTCGGCTCTCGGACCGCGGACAGACATCGGCGGAATTTATTTCGGGCTCGCCAATGTGATGGTACTTCGAAATCGCTGCAAATCGTGGATATTTTAAAGATTTTCGAGGTCGGTTCTACCTTGATGATATAATGTACAAGTATTGTGACAGTATAATTATTGGAAATAAATCAGTCTTTACAATCGTGTGATTGTTGAAACCGGTTAGTTTTAAGGGAACATGATATTTCGGGCTAATCTCCAAAACAAAATCTTCTTATGTTTGCGCGAAAATCAAAGTTTAATATCTACCTCAATTTTTAATTACTTCTTATCAATTATTTCTGTATCACTGTCTTTTTGTTATAAACATCGCTCCATACCAAAAATGTCTGCTGTATTGTATTTGCAGAGCTCTTTATAAGATTAGTATCTATTAATAAGTTAAGCATTGCCATAAGACTAATTGTACAAACATCATTACAAGTTACAATAATTTCTAGTAAGTACTCATACGCCGCGGTTTCATTTGCGTTCAGTTACGTATTTGATTAATGCCCCGCTCCTGTAGGTTGCAGCGTGATGTTATATAGCCTATACTATTCCTCATGAATCTGGCTATTATTACTAGTTAATTTTTTCCAATCCGCCTCTTAGTTTCAGAGATTTGCGCGTTTAAACCACCAAAAAAACTCTTCAGTTTATTTTCTATTTTAAAACCGCCTTTAATGACAGTAATTTTATACCACATTTCTTCTTCATGTTTTAAACTTTAATTATATGTATTAGTTTATTTTTATTTTTATAAGATTATTTTGTGTATATTTTCTATGGGCCACAGTGGCCTGATAATAAAAAAGATGTATTTATTTAACGACGTTTATTTGAAATTAGTTTTTAATAGTTATTCTCGATAATTAACAAGGAAAAAGCCGGCCAAGTGCGTGTCGGACTCGCAAACGAAGGGTTCCGTACCAACGTATAGATAGAATAGAATCAGATACTACAAATGAAACAAACAAGTTTTTTATATGGAAACCCACTTTACTAGTAACTTTATTTATTTCATTTTTTTAATTTCAACTCTTTACTTGTTATGGTTCATAAGATACAGGCCACAGACAGACAGATGGACGGACGGTGGAGGCTAATTAACATAGTCCCATTGGCACCTACGGAACTCTAAAAGATCGAAGTATATGGACGAGAATCTCAGTGTAATGTCGATAAATTCCACCAAATACGAGCGCATTATAATTTAAGGCAAGACAATTTACCTGGTAGCTTGGAGAATATTGCATCGGGCTAATTATTAGAAAATTAATAAAGGTCTGCATAGGGAATGTTGTTAACCTACTTTGGGCAAATGAACGTAGTACATTATTGCACAAATAGGTTTGGAAGCCGTAGCGGAATTCTGAAATAAGTAGCGACGTTTCATGTTTACTAATAATGTGGAAACCGGGTTTTGAGCTGGCGTTCTATTTATAGGTAAGAATTTAGATAATAGCTAACATAACATCACGCCTGTAATCCCCGAAGGGTTAGGCAGAGGTGTACCCATTAGTACACCCACATTTCGCCAGTTATGTTTACGTCCCATGTAATAGGGGGCGAACCTATTGCCATCAACCGGGCACAAATCCAGACTCCGAGGCTGCTACTGAGAAATTCCTGATGGAAAAACCCAATAACACTTTGCCCGACCTGGGAATTGAACCCAAGACCTCATGCACTGCAGTCGAGCTTGCGTCCACTAGACCAACGAGGCAGTCGAAGATAATAGCTAACAATACGCTAATGATAATTTTCTGATTATATTATTGTTCACATGTTGTAATTGAAATTTGTTAAAAAATGATAGGCAAAAAATCAGTGTCTGTTACCTATAAACTACCTGGCAAATATTAAATAGGTCAATATTTTTTGAGATTTTGTAATGAGTGACTAATTCGAAGGGACTCATACCTTTTACCATGGACTCAGTACAAGATTCTAGACTAACCAAAAATGAGAATATCCGTTGGTTGTTAAAAGAAAAACAGCTGTATCAAGTGCGACACCAACGCAGTCAGAATGAATGAAACAACAAATTTTATTTAATATCTGACGAAAAATAGGGGAGACCGTTGCCCAGAAGTGGGACAAATACAGGTCGATAAAAAAATCTCTCCGGATTTATTAATCCAAATATTAAAGAGCGAGAAACCGCTAGATGTGGGCACCGCAGGACTGGTCATTCTATCTATAAGAGAGGCCTATATCCAGCAGTGGACAGCGTTCGGATCATAATTATAGCTTCAATTCTTCATTCTTTCATTTTGACGGGCCTGTTGGTCTAGTGGTTAGCGGCCCTGACTGCTAAGCCGGAGGTCGTGGGTTCGATTCCCACCCAGGACAAACTTTGTGTGATGAGCATGATTGTTAGTTCTTTGTCTGGGTGTGATTTATCTATAATATGTATGTATTTATAAATTATATAAGTATGTATATCAGTAGTCTGGTTACCATAACACAAGCTCTGCTTAGCTTGGGATCAGATAGCCGTGTGTGAGTTGTTCCAAGATATTTATTTATTTATTTTATTCTTGGCAAGAAAGGGTTTGGTTCGTAACATAATTCTACTTATTAGTTCACTTAATCAAACTATTAATATTTTACATTACATTTTGGAATGTTCGAGTTAATTAATGGGCGAGGCTTAACTTCCATGCTTTAATCGAACAAAATTCATAATTATTTATATCTGGACAAAGCCTATTTTCTGAATATTAATGATCTCGCTATTATTGATTTTGCAGAACATTCAAACGTATAATATGGATAGGCAATAAGCTCGCCCCCTATTACATGGGACTTAAGCATAACTGGCGAAATGTGGCTGTACTAATGTGTACACCTCTGAATTACAAGTGTGATATTATTAAGAGCCCTTCTGGGATTACAAGTGTGATATTATTTTCAATATGTATGATGATGTACGTATGGTGACTGTAAATTAGTGACAGATACTTAAACACATGATTCATCATCTGGTTAGCCTTTTCCCAACTATGTTGGGGTCGGCTTCCAGTCTAACCGGATGTAGCTGAATACCAGTATTTTACATGGAGCGACTGCCTATCTGACCTCTACAACCCAGTAACTGGGTAATACGATACCCCTAGGTAAGACTGGTAGTCAGACTTTCAAGCTTCTGACGACTCGTAACGACTGTCAAAGATCCTCGTATGACAGCCGGGACCAACAGCTTATCGTGCTTTCCGAGGCACGTAATGATGTCAGTAATGTCTAAGACAAACTTTAGAAAGTACATATGAAATGAAAAAGTCACATTGGTACTTGCCCAGATTCGAACCCACAACCTCAAGCATGAGAGGCGGGCGCCTTAACCGCTAGGCCATCATGACATAAACACATGATTGTACTCATGATAACAAACAACTTTAACAGAGAAACATTTTTATTATTGTTATTATTAATTTGTTTTTATAGCGGCAATAGAAATGCACTCTCTGTGAAAATTTCATCTCTTTACCTATTAGGGTTCATGAGATACAGCCTGTTAACAGACAGACAGACAGCGGAGGCTTAGTTATAAAAGGGTCCCTTTTTACCTTTTGCGTACAAAACCGTAAAAATTAGGTAATTTAAAACAATAAAGAGTTCATTTTAAATAAAACATTGATACTAACCTCTATCTGTAGCAATGACTGGAAACTCAAATTCGCTATGTGTTTCATAGTCCAAAGGAGCTGACACACACAGATCACCAGAGTCAGGCTTCACAGAGAACTGAGGCTTGATGTAGCTCTCTCCGAGGGTGTAGTTGACGATGGCGTTGACTCCGCAGTCAGGGTCGATGGCTGACATCTGTGGAAGAAGTAAAAGGAAACGATTAATAAAAAGGTTTTGACTTGGCACATATTGGAGAAGGTACATAGGTAATAAAATATAAATAATAAAAATTAAATAAGACTAAAAAAATTTTAATTTTCAAATTAATTCATTATGCGCCATTATGAAAAGTACCTTATTTTGATATACCTACAATAGATAATTTAATGTAAACTATTAAAATAAACAGACAATTAAGACTGTAATCTCCAAACTAATTCTCTACTCCAATCTCCAAGATTTAGGTATTCAACCTGTATCTTAGGGCGTTGCGTTAACATCTTTTATACAACATTAGACAATCTTCAATATATCGGACTAATCTAAAGTAAGGTCAAACCTGATAAACCAGAATTCAACCCTAACCCACTGAAAAACAATGCCAATATTGATTGACCAGCAATCAATGAAACAAACAGTATCAAAGATCACAATGAAGAAATAGATAGATACGTAATCCTTCCTACAGTACTGGCTAGTCCCCTTTCCACACGTATTTCAAAAATAGTTAACGCTTACTGTACCGATAACTCATAAGTAGTGGCAGGTTACGATCGCGTCGCCTACAAGCTACATGTTTTAGAGAAATGTTCACGTAGGCGATATTTCACAATTAAAAGTTGCATGAGATGATTTAAAGCTACTAAGTAATATGTTTGCTTACGTTCTTTTAGTCTTGTTAGAAAAGAAACTGTTTAATTGTCTAGAATTTGAGGATTGGACTGTAGCAAAATTTTAGTAACCTACATATCCATAACCAGTTCATCTCGACTGCAAACCCGGCTCACTGTCTCATGGTTTCCTCTAAAAATGTAGAAAATATATTTAAAAAAAAACTCTTATTTCTTCTATACCACTCTTGTTAAACGAATCCCAACCTATTCTAAAGTAATATTACTCGAATAAAGAGAAAATATTTTTATTTTTGTTTGTAATGGATATACTCAAAAACTCTTTAATCGATTTTGAAAAATCTTTGTTCTTATTAGTAAATATCATAGGCTACATTTTATTAAAAAAAAAAATAAAGGATCCGTAAGAAATAACGTGGGTATCACGAATATTTCAAAATTAATACGTATACCAAATAAAATTAGCTCCAAAATCTTTTAAAGTAGAACCACTATGTTTAATTCGATAAACAACCAAGAGTTCCTAAAAGCACCACTATTACAAATACAAACTCAACAGCACCACGGAGATATTGGACAAAATCTTAAAACTGATCCTTATCATACCCAGATGTTCTTGAAAACAAGGATGCTTCACTGAGAGCGCTATTCATTGCTTGTAATCTTAGAAGGTTGCAAAAACAGGAACCTCAAAGCCGTCATGTTAGCAGTAACAAAGGATCCCATCTACGACTAATTGCCATCCACAGACCAAGCTAAGATAGCAATCGTAATTAATTAAAGGTATTTAATTCGATGAATTGATCAAGGTTCTGTGGGGTCTAACAACTATAGGAAGTTACGGGACATTGTATCAGAATATACACAGCTGGATTCCCATGTTCTGTTACTTATGGAATGGGAATTCTAAGTTATTATTCCCAGGAAGGAAACGTTTGGAATATTTTTGCGTCTTTATAAATCTACCGACAATGATATTCATTTCATGGAAGCATATAAATTAAATTGAAAGTCTTTATTTAAAAGTAGGAATGAATATATTTGCTTATGCTCCAAGCTTTCGCACCTTCCTTTTCTTACATGTCCCGAATAATGAGAGCAGGTTGCGAACACGACAACTGATCTTAAACGTATTTAAGAAGAAATAAACACCCTCTCGGCGCGAGAGAAAAAAAGAAGTGTAAAAGCAAAATTGACCTTTTCGAGAGCTCATTAAAAAAATAAACAGTCTAAATACAAGTGAACGATGATAAATGAGTAATGGACGTATGAGAAATAAATCAACTCGCACCGGTAGTCACACAATGAAGGACCCCGAAAATTCAATAGCGTAACGTAACAAGCGACAAATTGCCTCTGTAGGTGTTAAGTGGCAAAATAAAAATGTAACAACATCAAAGATAATTAGCCTGAAATCATCTTTTTCTCTTTTACCTCGGCTATATTACGTACGTGACATTGGCTCTTGATTAATTGCATCCACGTCGAACGCTAAGATAAATTGTTCTCACACATGCTATAGAAGTTTCAACTCTGACAAGTTAATGGTAAGGTCCAAATTGGTTTGTGATTTATGAGATCGCGAAACGGTGTTAGTTTTAGCGATTCCGCTAATGGCTTCATTCTTGTATCTTGTCTTATTAACATTGTTGGTCAATCATTGATATAAATTGCTTTAGTATTGAGACGTTTAGATAATCATTTTAATGTTATATAACAGGTCGTATCAGCACCAAATGCAAACAAAATGGATCACCTACACTTGAAGAATATGTTCGCTACACACTATATCATCTGGCCAGTAAATCTTAAAAGCAAAAAAGATTTCTTACAATTGATCGCCGATATCATGTTTTTTGTGCCTATATTAATCATGCTTACACGTTTTTTACACACCTATTAATAATTGTGACTGATTCAGTGTAATAAAAGAAAATTGATAAATGATTTACTGTTACATCCATATTTGTTCATGATCCCACAATCCCCAGATGGTTTAACGTTATTTTATCATGACAGAAATAATGATTTAGTACTTTTGTCTGAAACCTGATGCCTGAAAAGGTCCCAGCATTGAAGACAGCAAGTCTCTTAACGGCATATATTTCTATCTATCCTCAATATTCAGCATTAATAAACTGAAGTCTGGTAACTCAGTCTATTCTTCCTTGCCTTGTGAATACTCACACCAAAGTCTGTGAATCATTATTTAAAACCTGCATAACAAAAAAGACCTCAACAATATCATCCACCATCATCCCAAAAGGCATAATCCTGACTTTCACCCGATACAACCTAATTAAACTATAGAAAGCTTTTGTTTAAAACATTTACTTTTATTCAGATCATTAAGGGGACACGCAACGTTCTCAGAAACATTTGTTCAGATCCCCAAAACAGATGAGCTTACTTTATTATTATTGAGAATACGATTCCGTTGCTGATTGATGCGCTCAACGTTGCATGCAAACCTTGTGTCCTCTTACTACAAGTAGTGAGGGATCCTGGTTCAAACCTGTCGAGATTCAGCGGATATTTTTCTGGGATTTATTTTATATTCCATGTATCTGATGAAGTTACTGTTTTCAATAATAAATTGGCTTTCTTATTAGTACTTGTAGTAAATTGCTGCATTGGGTAACTCAGTGAGTCGAATAAGGAAGCACAGTTGGATAGTTTTCTTAAGAAGTTGTTGAATTTACGATTAAAGCTGGCTACATAATGCCTTCACGTGCCTTAGTGATGAAAATGTCTTGTATTTTACTGATAGATATCAGCTTTTACTTGTCACTTTTAGTTTGATCGTGTACGTGATTCTCGGTAAAGATTATTTTCAGGAATGTTTACAGCTCATGTCATAATGACCCAGTAGTTGGGCCCGGCTTTCATGATTAAAATTGTGGATTAAAAACTGGGCGGGTACCAATGGGACTTTTTGAATTCATAATTGTGTTCTTTTTAATTTTTTTTTGGTCATCACTGACGTCAGTGAAGAAAAATATCGTGAGGAAACCTAAATTTATAATTAAAATAAGTTTGACATCGCCAATCTGCTTTAAGTAAGTGTGGTAATCAATGCTTTTGTCCTGCAGGGGGACATAAATGACCCAGTATAATTATTATTTAGAGAATTTTTGCAAGCACAATTCAGCTTTCATTTTCTTATAAACTCTCTTTCAAATAACGTCCCTATTACTTGGAAACCCTTAGTGAGCCCTCGTCAATGAAAACTTATAAAGTCGAAACGATCTCACATTTTAGTTTTTAATGAAGAGATATTCGATAAGTCGTTACCGTACGTAAGTGCCACACACGATGATCCGTTTCTCAACTAAAGTGATTTTGTAATCTTTATTATCTTTATTTATATCGGGTCTGACTTTGATAACTTGTTTAATGTGATATAAAAGTGACATTTTTGGAATTCGATCAAAGTCTGTCTTTTAATTTGCTTGAGTTGTTGTTATTTTGATTTGAGAATCATTAAATATCATCCTCACTAAAATTGGTTTAGAACTATTTGAATATTTCGTTTCTTACTTAGTACTAGTCTTTAACCTACTAACCTTCACAATTCAAAAGTGCCTTTAATGGTCTGATTAAAATAAATGTTTTGACTTTAACTTTGACTATACTAATATCTGGATATCATTTCGGTTCTTGACATAACTTTAATATGACCTATGTCAACGTTTGTTTTACTTTTTTCTTTCTTTTAAAATATGTTATCGAATATTTATTTATTTGTTCATAAATACACATTAGAGATTTAAGTTCTCTAGTAAATATGTGTATTTATGAACAATTAAATAAATATTCGATATCATTGGCTTACTCTGCCTACTCCACAATGTGCAACCGCTCCATATACTTCAGAATATGACCATCCAAGATAAAAACCCACGAACGTCCTGCAGCACTACGTTTTATATTTAAATTTTCTTTACTGACAACACCCATATCGGCTACCTCAGTAAGGTAGATAAGAGTGCCAACAATGAGATTTATTGCACACTCCAGCCACTACTTAACACTTTAAAAAGTTGAGTTCAAATTGTTGGGGATATCTCAATTAGTGACTTTTATGTGCCGCTAATGTTCAGATTATTGATCGAAGGGATCTCTGTCAGCTGAGAGCACGTTTAACAAAATGTTAAGAGTTGGTGAAAATATATGCGTTTTTAACACAAATACAAATATATCGAGCAATGGATGATATGGAAGTATCATGAGACTTAAGCTAACTTCGTAAAGAATATACGATTAGTGATGAAGGAAATTAAGTCAAAAAGAAAATAATTGAATCGAAACGATATGTCAAATTTACCATACATGAGATTTCTTAACATTCACAAACACAAGATTGAACGTCCAATAAATCTAAATACAAGTAGCCTTTTCCTAGAATCCTCAAAGTGAACTTGTCAAAACTAAAGACACATAAATTCAAGAGAAAAGAAAGAAAAATAACGTAACCACCACAATTTTCCATGTCCCCAAGCATCCGTAAATTCAAACACGAGTTATTTAAATTCAACTTACGCATTCGACTGGCTCATCTAAATAAAGCGAACATCTGCCTTGTTTACCTTAAAACTAAAAAAGGTATAAAATAAAATGATTTGTAACAAAAATAATAAAGAAATTCTTACTCAGTTCGGCCGTTGGTAAAGGACATTGTAATTCAACCTGATTGGCACACAATAATGGTATCAAACATAAACCATTTAAAAATTGTCTGAGATAAAAGAAAAAAGGCGAACGGGCGACAGTGGTGTAAGGAGCAAATAAACTTTTCAGAGGACAATACCTGGCCTGGACTGCCGAGGATTTGTAGTGCCATTAGTTCAACAGCGACAGCTTTATACCAATGAATTCCCAACTTTAAACTAAAGGTACAAAGTTCAAAATAGAGGATAACAAAACGGTGGATAATTAAAAAATGAATCAGAAATTGTGACCTGCATACTTGGGCGACTATCACTTTCTTTTGTAATTGGTTTTAATTATTTGGAGCGAACCTTAAAATCTGTATTTTCAACTGTGTTAACTTTCTTTGGTCGGAATAATGGTCAGTTTAATTTAGTGGCAAAGATATTCAATAACTATTTAGTAAAGGGATTACTTCTGTTGGAGAATGCTTTTAAATTCCATTGAATGCGTTATGTAGGTGTGTTTCTTTTTTATAAATAGCAGTGGTATTCTATAAAGATGGCCGGTGAATTTAGGTAAGTGAGCTTAAAGTGAGTTATGAGATGACCGCTCACCTCAATTTCACTTCATCTGAACTTATCGAGGGAGATTTTTACAGAATAGAATGATGACTGCCTCGTTGGTCTAGTGATCTAGTGGTCTTGGGTTTTTTTCATAAGGAATTTCTCAGTAGTAACCTCGGAGACTGGATTTGTGCTCAGTTGATGGCACATAACTGGCGAAATGTGGGTGTACTAATGGGTACACCTCTGCTTAACCCTTCGGGGATCACAAGCGTGATGTTATGTAGAATAGCAGATGCTATTTTTAGTCCCATGTAATAGGGGGCGAGCCTATTGAACAGTTAACAGTTCATCAAATTTACATTTTCAATTCTTCTAGCAACAGTATTTTATAAAAGCATCAATTTTAAATGAACAAAATAAGAGACATTAATTTCAAATCGATTATTCAGATCTTGTCCAATTAATCGAATAACTATAATATCATCGATATCTTTTTGTTCTTCGAAAAACAAAAATAGCATATCGATACCAGAAACGCTAAAGTAAACGGTTTTCAACATCAGCTCATCGCTTATTTCTTTAATTGAAGGTGCGGTCTCCAGGTGACCTTAACCTTCTGCTTCATTAAACATTTCATTGTCCAGCCAATTTATATCGAAGCCTTATTTTAAAGAATTAAAAGGAATTATATTATTGTTTTTAGTAATTCTCTGTTCTGTATCTGTGTGGAAATCTGATTCTTTAGTTTTCGGAATCTTATTGTTTTTTAAATAGATTGGATTCTTAGTTTCTTTTCATGAGGTCTGTGGTATTTTTGCTTCTGTAATGGAAGTTTCTTTACTGTGTGTGTTGGTAGGATTGAAAAAAAAGTGTGCAAATGCTTGGAGGCGACAAATTAGCGATATATGGCTGAAAAGTGTATTGTTTAAAGCTTTTAAAAGATTCTTGGAGTGTGGTAATTAACGCTGCAAATTCTAATTACAATCGAGTATCATTTGTGTAAATATACTCGAAGATTTTTATGCTCATGCTAAGTATCTTGGGGTCGATACCCAGGTCGTGTAAAGTGATATTGAATTTTTCCATCAGGAATTTCTCAGTAGCAGAATCGGAGTCTGGATTTGTGCTCAGTTGATGGCAATAGGCTCGCCCCCTATTACATAGAATTTAAGCATAACTGGCGACATGTGGGTGTACTAATTGGTAGGTACACCTCTGTTCAATCCTTCGGAGATTACAGGCGTGATGTTATGTTATGAGACTTATTTATATGGTTTGGGGAAAATATCTGTAACTCATGGCATAAATATCCTCAAATGTCTCTATTTGTTCATTTTTCCACCACAGACCACCTCAGTCCACTCAAGACTTATAAATGTTCACAAAAGTATTAAAATATCGTGATATTAAACGATCGTGTGGGAGTACAAGAAGGATAAATATGTGAATTTTATGGTGCGTATGCACATGTGAGGTGTCGCGGCGTGTCAATGGGATGCGCGGGAGTTCGCGGGGTAACCGGTGTGGAAAGGAGTATCATATGTGTTAGACATAATTGTGTTTCGTTTTATGAAGTTATTTAGTATGTATGTATTTATTTTTAACATAACATCACGCCTGTAATCGGCGAAGTGTTGAGCAGAGGTGGACCCATTAGTACACCCACATGTAGTTTTGATTAAGTCCCATGTAATAGGGGGCGAGCCTATTGCCATCAACCGGGCACAAATTGAAACTCCGAGGCTGCTACTGAGAAATTTCTGATGGAAAAACCCAATTTGATAACATTTTGCTCAATAGTCGCAATTAGCGACCACTAGACCTACGAAGCATTTTTATACAAACTTATTCTCGACCACAATACACTAATTAAATCTTTAACAACCAGAATAAAGGTTAATTTTACAGTTGGTGCATGTGAAGTGTCCGGGCATGTCAACAGCCGGTGTGTGAATGTATTTGCGGAAGAGCATCGACTCGGACACTCGATACCCCAGATCGGGTCGCAGGTGGTGTCGATCGTACGTTGTGGTCGCGCGGTGATCATCGATGAGCAACCATTGTTGCTGATCAGATTTTTTTCTATGCTTTCAATTTTATGTTTTTTGGTGAGTGGAAATTGTTTGGATTGCAATTAGTGCTGTTATGATGCGTTGAGGCTACCGTCTCTTAAGTACTGATATGACTTTTTATTTTTTTTAATTCAAAGTCAAATTCGTTTCTATGTATTTAAATTAGGCCATTATATGGCACTATAGAACGAAATATAAAAAAAAAAATAGAATCGAGTTGCCCTTAATATTTTTTTGCGTTTCTATTCATAATAAGTAGCCTGTGTTGTTCCAGACTATAATTTATCTCTGTGCCAAATTTTATTCAGATCCGTTTAGCCGCTCTGGCGTGATTGAATATCTATAAAATCAACCATCAAATAAAATAATAATAATATCTTAGGACAACCAACACATTGCCATCTTATCCCAAACTAGGCAGAGCCTGTACTATGGTAACCAGACAACTGATAAATATACCTATATATTTCTAAATACATACATATTATATATAAATTACACCCAGACACAGAACAAAACATCGTGTTCAACACACAAAGATTTGTCCTGGGTGGGAATCGAACCCACGACCACCGTCCTAACAGTCTGAGTCACTAACTACTAGACCAAACCAATATTCATCCAAATTTTCGCATTTATAATAGTAGTAAGATTAGTGTTATGTGTGAATAAATGATTATATGTATAGCACGTGTAAAAGATTAGACGCGTGATCGGAGTTTTGTGAGAATGACAAAATAATTGACTTGTAGTTTAGAGTTAATATATTATTGACTTTAATAGTTGAGTGGTTAGGTGCAGTTTTAATTAAAATATAATAACAATCGATTGCCAATCTAACACTATACGTTAAAAAAAATAACTGGTTAATAATTGTTTAATTACATTTTACGTGTGTTTATTCTTTTATAATTAGGTACTATGACTGCCTAGTTGGTCTAGTGATCGCAAAACACGACTGCTGAGCATGTGGTCTTGGGTTCGATTCCCGGGTCGGGCAAAGTGTTATTGGGTTTTTCCATCAGGAATTTCTTAGTCTCGGAGTCTGGATTTGTGCCCGGTTAATGGCAATAGGCTCGCTCCCTATTATATGGGACTTAAACATAATTGGCAAAACGTGGGAGTACTAATGGGTACACCTCTGCTTATGCCTCAGGTGATTACAGGCGTAGTTTTATGTTATGTAATTACGTTTAAAAAAAAAACTACAAAACCATAACAGTAATCATATCCCACAAGAAATTTTTATGACTTAAGATAATCAGCTGATTCATAACGTTGCGAGGCGGAAAAAATAAAACAAAATAAGAGAAACACGTTCAATTAATTAAAGTCAAATAAAAACAGACAATATTCATTTACAAAAGCGCTTTTATTCACAACAGTACTCGTTTACGGTATAAAAGTTGTGAACGCAACTGTCATTTTGTTTATTCTTTTTGGTACAAGAATTATTTATTTACATTTCCGAAATCGCGAAGACATGTAAAAATCGTTGAGTGAATACGAAACCTTATTTTTGGGATGAATATCGAGTTTCATTCGCTTTGGAGGCGTCAACAAGTGACAAAGATGGGCGCTTGGGTGTAAAAATAAAAATATATTTTGACATTTATTGTGTTCAGAATAAGGCTTGGTTTTAATAAGATTTGTATTCTTGAATAGATGATTTTGGTGATGACTAATAGGTATATTGTAATAATTTATTGATATTTATGTGTTTTTTGTAGCTTAAGGCAGATTTAGCTTTGTGTCAAAACTATGAAAAACATGTTATAAATTAATTAGCATATTTTTGGGTCTCGTTTAATTATGAAAGGGGAAAAACGGTAGAGATAAACTACGATAACTTGACACTCCCCTACATATTACTATTTTAATAAAACTGAATAATTTATGTTGCCGCTAGTCAAGCAGCAATGACACGCTGATTTGTTTTTGTTTCGAGAGCCGTTTCAGTAGGTACGCACACATGCGTTGTGAGTCTTGAAAATACTTTTACAAATACTTACAAACGTTTTGAATTGTGGAAGGGCGCGTCAAGTTATCGTAGTTTATCTCTACCTTTATTTCGGAATGCTTGCGATGAATATATAGTTTTTTATATTGAAAGAAAAAATTCTGCATTTTGATCTTAAAAAATAAACATAACATCAAGCGTGTAAGGAGTTAGGCAGAGGAATACATCTTCAGAGAAACCCAAGCTGTTATTTTAGTTTTAAATAAAATCAAATCTCCATAATATTTAGTCAGTGTGATCGTGGCTTTACATAATTTGACATTTAAAATCATGTAGTGTGTGGGCGCGTGAATTATATTATTATAATTACCTTGCATTTTTATATATTAATTTGAACTTTAATGTATAAATAATTATCTGCGTGCAAAAACTACAATAAAATTCAAAGATTTAAGTTTACTTCTTAAAATGAATAAGAAACTTATTTATAAGATTTTTTTGTTATACTTTTACATAGAAAATTCAATGTATGGATATTGATGTAATAGCTATAAAAAATCAGAAAAAAAACACAGAAAAATATATTTTATCGATTCTTCGTCCGATCGTTCTTCTTCGCTTTTGTCGGGTATAATTTATGATTCATGTTTTTATAAGACTAAAATTATTATATATTTATTCGTAAATTTTAACAATGTCACGGATAACAAAGACAGTAGGTCAAACTAAAAAAAAAACTAGCTTTTCAATCATAAATGCAGATTTAAATTTTATTATTAAATCATTAGGCTTGAACATGTCTAATTATGTCAATGATTAGGCACCCCGCGGTGACTCAGGTCAAGTGTGCAAAAAAATCCAAGATGGCGTCTTTTTTTTACAATTATTTAGACTTTTACAAGCAATAACTTAACGTAAACGATTCAATTCGATTTTTAAAAGAAATTTTTACGACTGTCAATCGCTCGAATGGTTATTAAATAGGATCGCAGTAAAAATATCATCTTTTTGCAAAAAAAAAATATTTTTATGTCCCGGTAATATTTCTTAACTATTAAATTTGGTTTTAATAATGTATTTATTACATGTAATATTTGCATGTTTTTAGTTTATGATCTATAAATTATGAGAATAATTATTAGTCTGTCAAGTAACATCTAAGTATAAATGATTTTATGTCAGACGTTTATTATTTGACCATTTAAAGGCTCTAACAAATGAAGGATGTTGACTAAGGACTGTCAAAGATCCGCATATGACAGCCGGGACCAACGGCTAAGCATGCTTTCCGAGGCACGGAACGATATCAGTGATGTCTAAGATAAACTTAGAAAGTACATAATTGAAAATGACATCGGTAGGTACTTGCCCAGAGTCTATAGTTAAAGATGTAGTTTTAATGTTCCTCTAAGGGAACAGGGTAATAAGGGTTTTTTTTTATAACGTACACGGAGATACCGTTTACCTTATACTTTGTTAGAGTCTATAGTCTATATTTTTAGAATCTGAAAGGTACTGTACGTTTCTTTACCGGACAAAGCACTATTGGGTTTTTCCGTCAGGAATTTCTCAGTAGCAGCCTCAGAGTCTGGATTTGTGCCCGGTTGATGGCAATAGGGAATAGGCTAGCCCCATATTACACAGGACTTGAACATAACTGGCGAAATGTGGGTGTACTTACTTACTTACACCCCTGCCTAACCCTTAGGGCATTACAGGCGTGATGTTATGTAATTTTGAGTTATTTCGTTTTAAAATTAACTATCTAACCCTACATCCACAGAATAGAAAGTCTATGTTATGTTAATTGGTTCTCTAATTTACAAATCTGTTTCAAAGTTAATAAAACAACATTACAAATTGCACGTTATTACAACGGTGTACAACCTCTAATTTCATGGCCCCACGCATAACGCAACGAGAGGCCATAAAAGCAGCGAGTACGAACCGCACTCGGTTAACACTGCGGTGCAGCGAATTATCTTAATGTGCTTCAAAACATGGCGATGAGACATACGCCGCTAATTGACGGACGGGTCCGTTTCTCAAATTGCTATGATGTGGTCCAAGTCATAAACTGAGAGATTTGATAAAATTCTGCTATGATCTAGTATTTTAAGTCATCTGATTTTTTCTATCTCACCTAAAGAATCACTAAGCCTATCTAATCTAAGCCTAAGATAATCGTGAACATCATTTGATTGACTATGAGTGAAGGAAAATCATCGCGAGGAAACCTGGACTTATAATCAATTAAGTCTGAAATCGCGAATGTGCCTTGAACAAGAATGGTGCTCATACTTATGCTTTCTCTGTATGAGAAGGGGCTTCTTGTATTTAAGTACTATGTAATAGGGGCCTAACCTATCACCATCAAACGAGGCACAAATCCAAACTCCAAGGCTGTTACTGAGAAATTCCTAATGGAAAAATTCTATAACACATTGGGAACTCAAGGCCTCATGCTCAGCAGTCGCGCTTTGCGACCCACGATATACATTTTTAAGGTAACTTTTATTCACCGCTATCTTTCACACCTTGTACCATATTTTTACTACTATTTATAATGGCTAGAGTCATACAACTGTACATTGCTATGAACTTAAAACATTCAACTTTTTAGTACCGCCACGGCTTAACGTGATAATTTAAAAGTTACTTTTAGTCTTTTATAGTCATGGTTGTAATAAATATAATAAGATAATTAAATTATACAACAATACCAGCCTATTATTTTCCCACAGAAGGGCAAAGACCTCTTCTTATACAGAGAAGGCGCGAGCATCGATCACCACGCTTGCTCAAGGCGGATTGGCGATTGCAGACTTTTATTAAACTCCAGGTTACCTTACGATGTTTTGCTTCACCGATTTCAGTGATGAATAATTTAAATAAAGTGTTATAATTCCTTCGCACGGTTCGATCCATCTGGTTAAGCTATGTTTGCCGGGGTTTGTCCGTGAATGTGTGACCATCTTTACACACCGAGACTCCTCCGAAAAGCACTTTAAGCCGTTGATCCAGGCTGTCATACGAGGATTTTTGACAGTCGATACGTGTTATCAAAAGCCCGAGAGTCTGACAACCAGTCTTATCAAGGGGTATCCTGTTATTGGGTTGTGGAGGTCTGATAGGCAGTCCTTTCATGTAAAATACTGGTATTCAGCTGCATCCGGTTAGACTGGAAGCTGACCTCAACATAGTTGCTAAGAGGCTGAGCAGATTGATTGAATTCAAAACCAATTTAACATTACAATACAAACACATCTATCTATTAACATTAAAACAAAACTATCTCCTTTGTACTCCCTTCAAGCAAAACTAAATAAGTAAATAAAACGAAAACAAAAATCAAAATAAAAAAAAATCATTTCGAAAGCAACAAACACGGTGACAAGAAAAACTACCGGCGCGACCTGTTATGAAAATGAACCTTAGTTGTGTGGGTTGCGTCTGCGCAGCGAGTTGTCGGTTTTGGCCGCGTGGCGCTAGTGGTGACGTAAGGCTGTGATGAAACGGATAAGGATGAGATATGTTGTTGATGGGTTTTTGTATGATGATTTTAAAGGATAAATAAATGGAGAAAATGATCAATACAGAATTACTCAGATGCTCGCTACCCATAAGGTAGGTAGGTATAACTAGACAGCTTCTTAAAAAACTTTTTTTTTTGTTAATTTGTTCTGTGCCACGTCTCCATTGTGGCAAGCCACGAAGGAGATGGTGAGAAGAATTGGATTGCTTCTTCCGCAACTGGAGGGAGGAGGCACGGTAACGTGAAGGTTAAAAAACTAAATAAAAAAAAAAAACAATTATGGAGACTGCTGGCAGAAGTGAAACATTAGCATGTCGGTGACGCAAACTCATAAGATTTGCCCCTACCGAAAATCGTTCAATGCAGCTAATGAAGTATTTGTACTTAGAAAAACTTCTTCAGTCTAAACACAATAAAATAAAATAAAATGTTTGTTATTTTTTTTTTCCAGGGAAGAAAAATAATACTCAAAACTCACATGTTACACATTCAAGCCAATAATTAAAACTCTATAAGTAAATCTAATGCCATAACCGTCAGAATTATTTAAAGAATCTTGCTCACGATTCCGATACAAAACCAGTCGCTTGCGCAACGCATAATATAACATAATCTCTCTTGATAAACGCGACATTAATACGATACACATTATTTGTTAATCGCCGATTTAACTGTAGTTTAGATTAACCAGTTTTTTGTGAGAATTATTTGATTTTTTAATTTCTGTGTTTTGTTTACCAAGGCTTTTTGTTTTTGTTTTAAGAACGTTGTTAGTAGGTAGGTACTATAAATTTTGGTGCTAGTTTTTTTTTTGTGTAAACTGTCAGACTTATTTGATTTATATTCAATTTGGCTGTCGTTAGGTTTATTGTAAGATAATTTTATGTAGGTAGAATTATAGAATTGTGTTAAATTATAGTTTTATTCAGTCTACATGTCACAGTTAAACAGAATTATATTTTGATTTAATTTTGGAATGTTTTATAGGTAAATAATCTTTTTTAATTTTTGAATATTTTATTTTATTCTGAATATTTACAGCTACAACCAGATAAACATTAAACGTTTAATAGGATTTAATAGTTTTATAATAGTTTTCACTTATACAAATTATTTTATTCTTATTTTTATTATTTCAGATATTGATTGGAATAACCTGCCGTATCATTCAAAATGATCAAAGTTTAAGAAGGCTATAGACATGGTTGTTAATAACTATAAACTCTGTGCATTAAAATCATTTTCACTACCAGATAAAAAAGCCTATGATTTTCAGGTGGCGCTAACAGCTAACGGTTGCGTAAAAATACAAAAAAAATTAAGTTAATAACCAAAAATTTTTCTTAAAAAATTCAAGAACCTCAAAAAAAATCACGTAAGTTTTCACACAGCACCACACACATACATATAAATGCAAGTATTTCATAGCACATATGAGGTACATGGGCTACCATTAGCGTTATCTCATTATTCAGTCCTAGGTATAAATCTCCCTAATGCCTTTATATCTTATAAATCTTTAGCTTGCTGCTTAATTAGAATCAGTCGCCAAGTAGTAGTCAACAGATGTGGTATGTTAAAATGTATTATTTAAATCGGTTTATTTACCATTTGAAACATTTTTTTTATTTTTGGTTGTCTCTTAATTAATACGAGAAAAGCTTGTTGTATGTTTACTGATTTATTTGGTGCGGGTGGAGAAGCTGTTTTTTATTTAATGTGTTGGTTGAGATTGAGGTGCTTGCCTACCGATAGTAGAGTTATGATCTGTCATTTTGATTTTCTGTATTATTGCTGCCTCGTTGGTCTAGTGGTCGCAAGCGCGACTGCTGTGCATGAGGTCTTGGGTTCGATTCCCAGGTCGGGCAAAGTGTTATTGGGTTTTTCCATCAAGAATTTCTCAGTAGCAGCCTCGGAGTCTGGATTTGTGCCCGGTTGATGGCAATAGGCTCGCCCCCTATTACATGGGACTAAAAACATAACTGGCGAAATGTGGGTGTACTAATGGGTACACCTCTGCCTAACCCTTCGGGGATTACAGGCGTGATGTTATGTTATGTGTTATGTTATGTATTTTTGCTTTTTGAGCTTTTTTTATTCATTTGGAATATTATACTAAAATTACAAAGCTAGAGAATTTCTTTGTTTGTTTGAAAGCGCTAAATCCTGGTCCGATTTTGATAATTCTTTCGCTAAAACGTAGGTCCAGCTACTTGCTACGAATTTTTTTAGGGATTAATATAAAAAAAGGAATTAATAAGAAACTTCACATGGACAATTTTCCTGGCAAAAGCTTGTGATTTTAGTATGTTTTAGAAACTACATATTCTTTTTACATTTAGTATGAAATATACGCAGCAATCTTTTAAAATAAGTCTCACAATCTTTCGATTTTTTTTAAACAAGGTAGTAAATACTAGAGACTACAACTGGCGTCTTTCATAGTTAAAATAAAATACTTTTTCGTCAAAAAATATTAAACAATGAAAACTGACCTTAATACCTTCATACTCAAGGAATATATTTACGTCTTATTACACGACTGCCCCAAAAAAAGGAGTGTTATGTGTTCAGGGTTAATGTATGTATGTATGTATGTATGTATGTATGTATGTATGTATGTGAGATTCTTTATTCCACCATAACTTTTGAACGCCTGAACCGAATTAGACGTATGGGGTATCGTTACAATCCTGGCATTGTTCCGAGTAACATAGGATAGGTTAAAAATAAAATGAATCCTGTGTGGTCACTTTATAACGTAAATTAATACCAGCCTCAATTATTTTTTTTAATGAATCTGGCCGTGTCTATGTTTATCGTCTAGAATTTGACAAATAGATTTAAAAAATATAAAACACTGTAAATAAAAAACGTCGTAAAAAAAACTAACGAGTAAACAAACTACAAATATGTGCAATTTTGGCAGTCGTGTATTTTAATTTTTTAATTATAGTAGCTTGTTTAACATCAATGCCACATCCACCCTCACTATCCACTATCCACTCCCGGTCCCCACAATGAAACATTACACCACCGTATGAGGGATAGCGTGCGGCCGCATGCGCAGTCGCCATTGCAGCCACCATCGCCATACGGCTATTATTGTATCGCTGCTCATTTACATGCTCATCTCGCTTCAATTACTATAATAAAAGTTTTATAGATAGTTATGTTGAACATGTGTTACTGGTAGTCATTTGTAAGTACGTACCTATTAGTTATAGGGAGGAAATAAAACTGTTGTGATCCTGATTTTTTACACGACTGCCCAAAAAAAGAAGTGTTATGTGTTCAGGGTTAATGTATGTATGTATGTGAGTTTCTTTATTCCACCATAACTTTAAAACGCCTGAACCGATTTAGATGTATGGGGTATCGTTACAATCCTTGCATAGTCAAAAATAAAAAGAAACCTGTGTGGTCACTTTAAAACGTAAAATAATACCAGCCTCAATTTATTTGTTTATTGAATCTGGTCGTGTCTATGTTTATCTTCTAGAATTTGACAAGTAGATTTAAATAATATATACATAGTAACCAAAGTACGAATCTATGTGCAATTTTTGCAGTCGTGTTATTTATTTTTTTAATTACAGTAGCTTGTTGTAGATGGACTTACGCACTAAGTCAAAGTCAAAGTCAAATTACATATTTCAATTAAACTATTAGTAGGAATCTTTTAATGATAAAAATAAGAATCATGGAATGTAGTTGGACTGTTTTAAAAAAATAGTTTAGTATAGAGAAGAATGAGCGTCACAAAAACAAATGACGATTATCGCGGACGCAGACCAAATCGTGGGATAAAAAGTAGTAAAGTAGTAAAATTTCATCAAAATCGGTAGGTACTGTTGCGTGAAAGCGTAACAGACAGACAGAGACGGAATTACTTTCGCATTCATATTAATATTACTAGCTTTTGCCCGTGACTACATCCGCTTGGAACTTGTTCATATCGTACTTCCATACAAACTTCCACTCCCCTTTTCACCGCCTAATTTCCGGGATAAAAACTATTGTATGTCCTTCCCCGAGTCTTGAACTATCTCTATGCCAAATTTCATTAAAATCGATTTCGCAGTTTAAGCGTGAAGAGGTAACAGACAGACAGACACACTTTCGCATTTATAATAATTAGTATGGATAACACTTATTATTAAATGTCTACGAGAGGTTTTGTGCAAGAGGAGCCACAATTTTGACAAATATAGATCAAACAAGACAAAAAAGTAGCACAAATAGTCCATTGACAATTTATAAATATATTAGCCCATGTCTATCGCCTAGTGTCAACACTCTTACAACAAAAACAATCACGTCTTTATTTCATCATCCCACGTAGGGTACAGAGCAGAAAAATCCGGTCAAGTGCGAGTCAGACTCGCACACGAAGGGTTTCGTACTATCATAGAAGATATGACAGTATTACCGTTATAGCATCGAGCAAAAACAAAAAAACAGAACTCTTGTATATGGAAAATTCCCTTGCATTTTTAACTTTTGTTTATTTTTATTATGTGTTGGTATAGCGATAATAAAAATACACAGATAAAAATTTCAACTCTCTAACTACATATTACGGTTCATGGGTCATGGGATACAGCCCGCCAACTCGGAGTCTTAGTAATAGGGTCCCATTAGTACCCTTTTCTTTCTAAGTATGTGATGGGAAGTCATTAAATGACTTCTTCAACTATGGGCGAAGCGGAAGGGAGTGTCAGACTCTTACTGACTAAAACCCATCCGTGTTCCTTCTAATGCCTTTTGCGTTCCAGGGCCGCGGTGATTCTTTCAAACAAAATCCACTATCCTAGCAGCTCGGTAGCACCCTGCGGTGCGGAACCCTTTCTTTTTTAGTTGTCGACGGGTGGGGAGGAAGGGACTGTCCGACTGTTACTGAATAAAAACCACCTTGTTCCTTCTGTTGCCCTTTACGTTCCGGGGCCACGGTATCCTGTTAAGACGTCCCGCAACACCGACGGTGCTGAACCCTAAAAACACTTGCGCAATAAAATCAACATATTAACATTTGCAACAGAACTAATCGTCACAATACTCTATAGTGTTTGTTCAGATGTAAGATAACGTACAACAAAGACCATTCATTGTAAATTAACTGACAGCTAAGAGGTGTACAGTCAGACAAAAAAAATTGTATGTGATAAATAAATAAATATAATTATTTAATCTTCATTCTCAATTATGTGGTTAGGCTAACCTTTCGGAAATTACAGGTGTGATGTTATGTATGTAACATCACATTCAATTAAAAGTAAAATTCGATTTTTGGTTGCTTTGAAATCATTTAATAGATATAGATAATCTCTACATAGTATGAAACATGCACTGCCTCGTTGGTCTAGTGATCACAAGCGCGACTGCTGTGCATGAGGTCTTGGTTTCGATTCCCAGGTCGGGCAAAGTGTTATTGGGTTTTGACTAAAAACAAAACTGGCGAAATGTGGGTGTACTAATCGGTACACCTCTGCCTAACCCTTCGGGGATTGCCGGTGTGATGTTATGTATGTAGTATGAAACATCCTCATCATTGTTTCCCGCCATCTGTACGCTCAGAACTTATAAACTGCGCAACGGAATTAAATGTGGTTTTTATCAATAGATAGATAAAAGAAGAAGGTTCATGTATCTACGTAGCAGAGCCGTGCAAAGCCGGGGCGGGTCACTAGTATTTAATAAAAAGGAGTTTTGTATTAGAATCATTGGATTGGATAATTGGTAGAATGGTAGTTCCCAATTCCAAGTTGACACTCGCGAAAAGCAACACCTATACAATGCCGGAAACAAAAGACACATTACAAATAGGTACAACCCGTCAATTAAACTGAAAACATAGTAGCCACTAGAATAGTTCAACAGGGTGGGATGTGACCCTATGATAACTTAGCGCCTTAACCGTTGGGCTATTGTTGTTCAAAACTGGCTATTTATTTGATTTAAGTTTAGTGAAATATGTGTTACGTCACTGTATTAGGGGTTATAATGCGATGTACTTCTGGCTTGATCAGTTTTTACCGTTGATTTGTTATTTTATAGTGGTTTCTAAATTTTTCATTTAAGGAACACGAATTGTATAGTGTAAAAAATAGCAATTTTATAAAAAAAAATAAACCATAAAAATAAAATTCACGATATTTTTCTTTTAATTCGCTTTTTGAATAATTTTCTTACAAATGAAGAATGATGAACGAGAATGAGAATGATAAACAATGAATGATGCACGAAGAAGGTGAATGAGAAATATGAAAGTAAATGATGAGAATGGTAAATGAGAAATATGAAAGTAAATGATGAACGAGGATGATGAATAAAAGTGATGAATGAGAATGATGAATAAGAATTTTGAATGATGAATAAGAGTTAGCATGAGATTGATGAATACGAGTGATGAATAAGAATGATGAATGAAAATTATCAATCAGAATGACGAATAACAAAACGAATTCCGAACATTTAAGTGCTGTCCGTACCAAACCAATACGTGAATATGTGATGATCTAATACACGATTAATTAAATTGATATGACTATAAAAATAATAGCATAACTAAACATTCACAACAGCAGATAGAAATCAATCCCTCCCATTCAAATGAGACCGAACAAAATAATTACCAGCAACCTAGCACATAGGCAAGAATCCTTCTATTAAGCTTGCTGATTAAATTCCTTAATACATCTTTTAATAAGGAGTCTGAAATCATTTCTTATTATCACCACATAAGATATATTATGCGGAAACCAAGCTATCAACACATAAGATCTTCAATGATTGATCACGCATTTCAGGAGGCAACGGTACTAAACGATTTTAAATGAATGATCTAATAATACGGCTAACTGCTTTTCCTAGTCGCGATATCTTACTAATGTGGTTGTTTATCTAGGAAATAGCAGTGTCAGTTGCGTGTTATTTTGTGGGAAAATTGTGGTTGATTTTTCACAATAAAGTTAAGAATATATCTTTACTGTTTAAGTTACTTTTATTTTAGGTACATCGTCTTCACATTTGTGTAAATAGAATGAATGCACTTACTAGTTATTGTAAACCATATTAATTATATTTTTAAAAAGAGCTAGTCTGGAGTTTGTTTCCCGTTCTTCTCCATACGAAATTACCTTTTGGAATGGGCAACTAGATTTAATATTATAATATTTCTTTTCTCATGTAAATGACGTTCAACAGTGCATTTTAATAGTCTAATTGTATTAAATGATTTGACTTTGACTTTATCTTTTTTTTACATAGATCGGGAAAAATACTTTGTTGTCATGATGCATAATTTTATTTGTAAAAGCCTTTCCCATCACTTGGAATTTGTTCTGATTTACACATATAAACTCTCATACAGAAACAGCTGGACCCGGAACAAATATCTGTAGACCATACAAATAGTCGTATTGACTATATGGCAAGTAAATTAGATAAATTAAATGATGAAAAAAAAAACAAATGATATCGCAACTAATTTTTGTTTTGAATTCTAAAAATATATCTTTAAAACTTTCTTATTACTACTATTATAAATGAGAAAACTTTGATGGATGTTTCAGGATGGATGCATGGATATGAATGAAAATTGGCACAGAGATAGATTACAGACGGCTTTCATCTCAGAAAAATATACAATTCCCGTGTAATAATATACCAACTTTAACATGCACAAATTCGCGGGCAGAGGCCAGAAATGATTTAACTAGAATAATAAAACAACTGCTTCGTTGGTCTAGTGGTCGCATACGCGACTGCTGTGCACGAGGTCTTGGGTTCGATTCCCAGGTCGGGCAAAGTGTTATTGGGTTTTTCCATCAGGAATATGTCATTAGCAGCCTCGGAGTCTGGATTTGTGCCCGGTTGATGACAATAGGCTCGCCCCCTATTACATGGGACTAAAAACATATCTGGCGAAATGTGGGTGTACTAATGGGTACACCTCTGCCTAACCCTTCGGAGATTACAGGCGTGATGTTATGATGTCATGTAAAACAACTCTTTTTTTAAACGTAACACTTTCTTCCTCACATTACACGCCAAATAAACTTTCACATCAAGACTATCCATTCAACTAAAGGACAGACAAACAGGAAATCTATTACTACAATATTTAATTAGTGTTACACAATAACTAGATATACAAGGAAATGTAGATGGGTACTATCGGTCTAGTAATAAATTAGAGGCTAGATAACTAGCCTCTAATAGGTTAGCTTGGCTTTATTCATGCCGTCGAGTGTACGATGTTGCTGTTTCGTAATGGTTTAATAGAAAATACTAGACTTTCTAGCTTCTGAGAGATTTGTTTTGATCTTTTTAATGTTTGTTTCATGTTTGGGTAGGCTTTTGTGCAGCAGAGGGACTGTAGGATAGACAAAAAACTTGAATCAATAATTTGTTTTATTTTTTAAACAATCCTTACTATGTAAACATAACATAACATCACACCTGTAATCCCCGAAGGGTTAGGCAGAGGTGTACCCAATAGTACACCTATATTTCGCCAGTTATATTTTTAGTCCCAGGTAATAGGGGGCGAGCCTATTGCCATCAACCGGGCACAAATCCAGACTCCGAGGCTGCTACTGAGAAATTCCTGATGGAAAAACCCAATAACGCTTTGCCCGACCTGGGAATCGAACCCAAGACCTCATGCAGAGCAGTCGCGCTTGCGACCACTAGACCAACGAGGCAGTCAAAAAATCATAAAAGTCATAAATCTATTTAATTACTTTCTACATATTAAAATAGGATGACCTATTAATTTTCATGCAAGGCGTTATATTATGTTACGTGTAACCCTGTATATGATCCTGTTTACAAAATATTGTAAAACATTATTTAAGGAAAGTTTGTTTAGAGTCTTTTTCCGTCTCCGCCATTCGAAACTACATTTTGACTTTGTTCTATATACGAGTTATTAATAAAAATAAGACTCGGGATTTAAAACGGTATTAGCAACTAGTAAATAGAAGATAATTTAATTAAACACAAGACTTTTGATTTTGGAGTAATTTTGTCCTTTAAGACATCTTTTTTCTTTCTATCTATCTAATTGGTTTACTCAATTTAAAATAATTAACTCTTTACGGACGTACATTTTAAAAAGAAGTACTCATTCCATCCAGAATTTTTTTATCTATTAGTCACTTTTTTATATTTTAGGTTTCTCTGTTGCATTACTCTACACTGTCAAAATACCATACCAATAACAAGACCTACAAAAGCTCCACACATCCAATGAAGCATATTTAAATTCAATAAAACTCATTCACGAAGGCCGACAAGAAAATCTAGAAATCTAGACTATTCACAGCAAACCCTAGCGTGACGGCACGCGTTTATTTATTTACAGTGCCATCTACCGTTAAATCACCGCACTATCTTATAGATCTGACTGTCATTTATCACCCTTTACTGGGTTTAATATTAACCCCGCCAGCGACAGTCCCGTGAAATGCCCCGCACTAGGCCAGCACGCACTTCTTATCTACAAATTATGAGTACAACTGAGAAAGTACGGGATTTATCTCTAGCCTCGATAGTGCGTAATCCTGCATCGTTAGAATATCCGTCGGTAGCAAAATTTTTCATATGTTCCGTTATGATTGTTATCAAGTTCTTCTTGTGAATGTGTGTGAGATAGAGGACACGCCATGTTGATTTGTTGCTGCGTAAAGTAAGAGGTTTTGTTAGATCTTTTTTTTTTTGTCGCGAGGAATTTTTTATTGAATAATTAAAAAAACTTATAAATAATAATACAATTATAAAGTATGTATAAAAGTGAAGAGGGGAAGCTCATAGGACATAAAAATTCATTCGTATCGCTGTCAAATTATGATATTAATAGTGCTCTCCCCGCAACATCGTTCGCGTGATTTTTCTTACTGACCCCTAATTTTTTGAACGTAAAATATAGCTTAAAGCACTCAATGATAACGTAGCTTCGAATTTGCGAAAGAATTTTCAAAATCGGTTTAGTAGATCCAGAGATTTTCCCCTCTCAAAATCACAAAGTTTACCTTTTTAAATGTAATATTAGGATCTAATAAAAAAAATGTCACCAGTGTTATAAAATATCCATTGAGATAAATATTTTTTAATACTAGATCTTGCGTACTACAGTCATAAATAAATCTATGAGATAAACCTTTAAAATTATGCGACTTATTTTTAATAATCTGTAGGAGTTTGAAGACACTACATACAAGATAACCATAACCCAAAAACCTGTCAAAAATAAGTCAAACCAGATACCACGAAGGTTTCAATTACATGTCCCATTGAAGAAGCCTCCAGGCCAAGTTTCCCCAAGCTGGACTATATACCACACTTGTTAATTCAAAATGAGGCGATAATAAATTTTCCCCATCGATTTAATTCAATGCAGTCAGTCTAATTCCGTTATAATATTAATACCCCTTCAGAACGATTCGTCCCACTGAATGGTTCGGCCCACAGACCTTAGTGTTTTACCCGGCGGCGATGTGCTAACCGGGTTGGGATCGTATGGACGAGATAGGGATGGGAATAACTGGTATCTGGTACCGGGATCGTTTGATATTAATATTTTTAGAGATGTAAATTGTATCTGATTTATGAGTTAGCAATGTTGAGGTTTGATTTTTTTTAAGAGTGGAAATTAAATAATTTCATAATTATGCTAAAATCTGTATTAGTAGTCTAAGAGGTAAAGATGTTTGTTCTTTATTTTGTTTTTCTCAGGAAGTACTAGTCCAATTACAAAAGATAATTAAATAATATAAATTAACACTATTACAGTGTATCAGAGAATAATTATGTTTTATGATATATTCCACTTCCATGAACAAAGACAGAAAAGAAAAGGAAGAAAAAAATGTTTATTGACACAGACCATGTGTACACAAAAACAATAAAAAAAAAACAAAAAGAAAATAAAAAGAAGAAAAAAGAAATGAAAAGAAAAAAAAAATTATAATACGAAGTCTCTCGCAGAAGTTTGTCAGAAATAATGGATAAAACACAGTTCTTACATCGCATCGCTAAGATCAAGTAATAGATAACACACTCAACAATTTTCTCAGTACTTAATTATTAATTGCGCCATCACAATACGTTTCCCACACAATTCAGTCAAGTGGTATCAAGTATCAATGTTAGGTGTAGAGCATGAATCTCGGAATCTCGGAATATCGCAATCTCGGAATCTCGGAACGCAAGTTCCGATATTACAATTCCGATATTGAATGATCCAATATCGAAATCAGACAAACTTTTCAATTTGAGTTTTAACCTAAACTTATTTTTTAGCTCCTCGTGTAGCGCCGAGCGCGATAGCGCGCTAAACCGTATTCTTGTTGCCAGCTCGCTAAGCATACAATATAGTATTGTTTGTCTCGCTCACTCTTAGCCTGCGCGTCTGTTGCTTATTCGCACAAACGAACAAAATATTATCTTGTCAATCAGTTGCGTTTGTGAACAGTGTAAGTTAAGACGTGTTTTGTGTTTTATGTGGCTAGATGCAACGTCGCTTTAAAAGATGTAAGTACAAATTATTATCTAATTGTTGTTTTTCAATTCTGTATTAATATCTGGTTTAAATAGTTTTACAATTGTGCTACTTCAAAATAAAACAAGAAACGCCATATTATGATTATTTCGTTCGTAGACATGTAGAATGTTAGTTTGCATTGGATTGGATCGGATTGATAAAAGATGGTTCTCCATTATCATTTAGTGAAATAAAATTGTAAATAGAAGTTACAATTTATTAAATAAATCTGAATACTAATTTTAGGTTATGTAGACAGACATAGAGAGAGACATAAAACCTAACTGTATAGCAAGTAATATTTAAAATTGCCTGCTATAGAAAGGTTTGCTTGTTCGTTCCAAGCCCAGGTACCTAGGTTAAGTACCTATTAAAATAGTATTAAAATTACATAAAACAATTATTTTCTTTGCAGGGCTTCATCAAAAAAGAAAGACACTTATTCAGAATTTCTAAAAAAACGCTCATCAAATGTATGGGATCATTTTCATAGATCGGATGACGGCCAAACCGCTAAGTGCCAGATATGTTTAAAAAAACTAAAAACTACTGGTGGGTCTACTACGGGCTTGCACACACATTTACGAACTGTGCACTCAAACATAAATGCAGGTGGAACCCCTTCATCGGAGTGTATTCCAAGCACATCAACATCACAAGAGCAGACGACAAAACTCAAGAAACGGAAACTAATGACTGAGTACTTTAGGTCTTCAGAATCGATGGAAGCTATTGTGTCTCGAATGACCGCTTTAAATGGTGCAAGTTTCAGATTCTTTTCTGAAAGCCTAGATCTCCGGCAACTATTCAAAAAGAGTGGATACGACTTACCGAAAACGCCAAACACGATTGCGAAAATGGTTCTTGAACATGCCGAACATGTCAAAAGTGAAATAATAAAAACCATTACGCTCATGAAGGAAAATGGAGAAAGATTTGCAATGACTCTCGACGAATGGACCTCTCTTCGAAACAGGCGGTATATGAATATAAATCTTCATTGCAGAGCTTTCGGTGGTTTCGAATTTAAAAATCTTGGACTCGTCAAGATAACGGGGTCCATGCCAGCTACGGCAGCTCTGTCTATAATGCGCGAGCACCTTACCAAATTCAATATCGTCCTTGAGGAAGATATTATTAGTCATACGACCGATGGTGCCAGTGTCATGAAAAAAATGGGTTCGTACATCCCCGCCCACCATCAACTCTGCCTCGCCCACGGTATTCAGCTCGCTGTTATAGATACCTTATACAAGACAACGACTACTCCCGAAGCCCAAATCGAACCGTTCTTCCAACATGAAATGGAATCCACAAACCACTCTGAGTCAGAAAGCGACGATGACAATGATTCGTCAACAGAGTGTGATGGCTTCGAATTAGAAAGCTCAAGAGTTCGCACAGCTGATCCAAAACTATATAAAGAGGTGATTGGCAAAGTACGAAATCTGGTGAGATCAATCAGAAAGTCGCCTCTTAAAGCTGATGGTCTGAGAGCTTACGTCAGTAAAGAGTTTGGTGAAAACATCCAGTTGCAGTTAGACTGTCGCACAAGATGGTCCAGCATGAATGATATGATAGGATCATTCCTAAAAATGAAGGACTGCATTTTCAAACTTCTTATTGACATCAAGTCAGATGTATCTTTCACAGATGTAGAAATTCAAACATTAACCGATATCCATCGTAGTTTGGAAGTAGTACAAATGACCGTCCTATCTATTTGCCGACGTGATGCCACATTATATACAGCAGATACAGCATTGAAATTTATGCTGAATAAACTTGACCAACAAAACACATATCTGCGTTCAGTGAGTTCAAGTCTCGCTGTGAACTTACGAAGACGAATAAAAGAAAGACGACTATTAATAGCAGGAGTATTGCACTACCTCCATGATTCCGAAAGCTTCTATAGCTACAGTGCTTCAGATGACACAAGTGAAGAAATATGTGATATTGTAGTAAAGTTATTAAAACGTCTCAAATATAAACAAAATTCTACTAGCTCACTCGGCGTCACAGAAAGAGATACTGAATAGACGACAGCTGTTTTATTATCAGCCGAACAAGATGATGAACCCCTAGCTAGTCTCACTGCAACGAGTGAGCTCACCCTGCAAGAAGAATTTGAGAAGGAAATGGAAAAATGCAAAGAAAAGAAGAAGGCTGTGCTTCCGTCCGACGAATTTGATCTTTTGGGATTTGTAATGACTGAAAAAGCAATATACGATAATAGAGGCGAAAGAGGAGTTTATTTGACACAGGCATACACTTATCTCACATCAATTTTGCCTACCAGTGTTGAAAGTGAGCGTGTTTTTTCGTCGGCCGGATATTTTTGCAATAAAATACGAAGTTCTCTATCCGACAAAATGCTTGACGCTTTGTTGTTCTTGAGAACATATTACCAAGAAAAACGAGATTTTAAAATATAAACATAAGTGAAGTGCTTATTTATTTCTGTTGATTTTGCATGCACATTTTAAATTATAAGAAGTTTTGTTGATTCCGAGTTCGGTATTTTAATTAGTAATAAGCATATAATAATATTGAGAAATATGATATTTCTAATGGGTAATTGTTGTTCCTAATTGTTAATTTTTGCTTGCACATTTTAAATTATATAAGAAGTTTTGTTGATTTTGGGTTCGGTAGTTTAATTAGTAATAAGCATATAATAATATTGAGAAATATGGTATTTCTAATGGGTAATTGTTGTTCCTAATTGTTAATTTTGCTTACATATTTTAAATTATATAAGAAGTTTTGTTGATTTTGAGTCAGGTAGTTTAATAAGTAATAAGAAAAGAATGAGAAATATGTGATTTACTAATTACAGTACAAAAATACATAGGTAGGTACACCAAATTAAAGAATATGATTAAACAATGTTTTTTATTGCATTCCATTTAACCTTATCCGGAATTTGCAATTAAAATATGCAATTTCTAATTAAATTACGAAATTCCGATATTAATATCGGAATTCCGATATTGAGATCTAATATCGGAAATCAGTATCGGAATTGAAAACCTTCCGATATTACATGCCCTAGTTAGGTGCGTGTGTAACTTGAAGTTAGCCGAAGAATGTTGTCGTTACGTGTCAGGTTAGAGGTCGCCATTGTTATACGTTATGTGCCAATTCTACAAGTACTACTGCTTAGTAAGAGGTTAGTGGGCTACCAATTACGAAGTCCTTTACAAAACATACAATTATTTTGAATTTACTGATACTTAATTACTGCGGAATGCAATGTATACTTTAATAGCTTAGGAGCGTCGGATATGATAAATACATTATTTGTTAAACGTACCTGTTACTTAATTCGTTCTTAATTTGCATTTAATTTGCTTATAAAATATATTGATATTCAATATAATGTGATTTCCCAGAAATAGAATATAATAGATTTAAATTTACAAAAAAATACAGTTTAAGGTTAACATAAGTCTACAGAAACAATTCCATTGTTTGTAAAAGACTGGTGCCTAAACTGTTTTTTTTTTTTCATATTCTGTAACTCAGGTTGCCAGGCTCCCTTAACAATGTACATATTTTAGAAATAACAACACTAATACGAAAACCTTTGCTTGAATTACAAAAATAATAAATTACAATTTCTGCAAATCTAGAACAATCATTGTCAAACCGGTATCTATGAATCCCGGGAAAATACCAACCCTTTCCCCGCACTAGACGGAAGAATGGACGATGTACAGAAAATTAATAACGCCGAAGGTTAGTAAGCGAAACTAGGACAGTGGTGTTAGATGTAGATACAGCCTTATAAGGGCAGCGATACATTGAATACAAAAATAAACCGTGTAATATAATGTTGGATAGAATCTACATGGAGGAAGTGGACGGTTATTAGACGTATTTAGGAGGGTGGATAATAGATGTCGTGATAGCCCTGTAGTTTAGGCATTTAGGTTACTGGTTCGAAACCGGGCATGTGCCAATGTGGCTTTTTCAACCAAAATAATAAGGAGCTTTCGACTGCGGCTTCGCTGGCAAATTAAATTTAAATTTCGATCATGATCCGAAAAGCATGTGGCGCCATCTATCATGATAAGCACGTTATTGTGATTTCTTTCGGGAATAGTACTTTTTTTAGGGATAATAGGTACCTTAAGTCCGTTTCTGTACACCTGACGACGTATGTGCAAAATTTCAGAATAATCAGTTCAGTGGTTTAGGCGTGGAAAGGTAACAAACAAGCAAACAAACTTTTGCATTTATAATATTAGTTAGGATGTTTTATTTTGTCTCGGACATCACTGATAGCGGTGACGGAAAACGTTGTAAGGAAACCTGGACTTGTAATTAATATTGATCTGAAATTACCAATTCGAATTGAGAAAGCGTGGTGATCAATGCTCGTGCCTTTTCTAAGAGGCCTTTGCCCTACATTGGTATGGTATTATTATTTGTAAGATAATGGCATGATACTTAAAATCACCAATTTACTTGTACAAGCATTAAGATCATGACAATTTTTTTTTGTAAGATTTGACTTCCACACTTTATGGGCGTCAAAAACACAAAATAATAATTTTAGATAAGTAAAACCTGAGCCTCTGGGGTCGCGGGACGTCTTAACAGGATACCGTGGCCGTAACCGTGGTACGCAAAGGGCAACAGAAGGAACTTGGGGCCTAGACAAAGTAACATCGCATCGTCAATTGAACACGTGACTTAACGCGGCTTAGCTCAATCCCATACATTTTAGTCTTTCATGTGGTCATCGCTTCGTCGATTGACCACGTGACTTAACGCGGCTAATGTCAATCCCATACATTTTAGTCTTTTTTAACTTCGTTATCGTTTTGAAATTGTTACTTTGTCTAAGCCCCCTGGGTGGTTTTTTGGTCAGTAAAAGACTCACTGTCTCTTTCGACCCACCCAGGGCGGTAGGACTCATTTGATGTTTTTACCATCCAAAAAAAAATACAAGATTTTATTTTTTATTATTGTTTGCAGTCCTTTCAAGGTATAAATTCAGTACCAGAATCAATAAACTAACACTTTGTTATAACACGAACATAAAGTAAATTTTCATTAACGAAAGTGTTAATTGATTCAAATCCGGTTCAAATATTATACCGTTATGTTTTATTAAATTGGTTTACCATGAATATAGGTAAGAGTTATAGATTATGGAAGCGGTGAGCGCAGAAGTTTGGTTGGGACGAGCGTAGTTGAAATTGATGTGATCGGGCTGAGAGAGCTTTTAATCTTCGTGTAAAAGAGCAATGATCGGTAAATAGTATGGAATAGACTTACCTTTACTTACTTATTTTGCTAATTTTTTAAATAGTTACTATAGTTTTTCTTTTGACATCTTATAAGCAATACAACTGACAGTCAAAATAGATTTTACACTTTAGCATTAAGCCAAGGTTCGAAATTATCACAAGGGAACATAAAAATGACATAAAATTATCCTATGTGTCAAACTTAATCTACATCTGTGTGTGCCTTTCAGCTTACGTCTTAACAGGATATCGTGGCCCCGGAACGTAAAGGGCAACAGAAGGAACAGGGTGGTTTTTTAGTCAGTAAAAGTCTGACAGTCCCTTCCGCCCCACCCAGGGCGGAAGGAGTCATTTGATGATTTTTACCACCTAAAAAAAAGCGTGAAAGAGTAACAAACATCCGTCTATCCACACAAACATTCACATTTATAAAAAGTGTAGTAGAAGATTTAAGAAAAATATATTAAAAAATCATTTAATCAGGCCCTACGCCTTTCTCTCAACCACCTTTATGAGGAAGAGAATGTAACAATTTCACACACGATAAACAAACATTAACAACATATAAATAAGCCACATCCAGCACCATAAATCCACGCTGCCGCAGCCGTAGGTGGCTCAGTACAGTACCCGAGCCATTCTATTAGTTGCAATGATTAATGCCACCAAACCATTGGGATGCTTAATTGAAATCCAATTTTGATTTATAATACGCCATTTTAATTGAAGTTATTTGCTCGAAACAGTTTAATTGGTGTACACTGTGGTGCATGTACAATGACCCACTTAAGTTGTGTTTATGTTATATGTATGGGCGGTGTATAGGCGGGGCGTGCAAGGATTATATCCTTGTGGAATTTTGTTACTGAAGTTGGGCTTGTCGTTATAAAGTTGCAATTAATTTTAGCATTGCGTGTGTCAGCTTACTATGTACCTATTTAATTATTCGGATAGGCAGCAAGTAATCCTAACTAATATTATAAATGCGAAAGTAAGTTTGTTTGTTACCATTTGACGCCTAAGCCACTGAACCGATCATCCTGAAATTTTGCATATACGTTGCCAGATGTACAGGAACGAACATAGGGTACCTTTAAACCCGAAAAAACGTAAATTCCGAGGGAAATCACAATAACGTTCTTATGATCTTAGATAGCGCCACGTGTCGTTTTGAATCATGATTTCAACTAAATAATTGAAATGACAGGACATGGGTAATTTTTTCCGCGACTTCGTCCGCGATAACCGAAATTTACGCGGACGTAGTCGCGGGCAAAAGCTTGTAATCTATACAAATATTATACAGCTGTGTTTGTTTATGTTTTGTTTGAAAGAACTACTCTATCTCCAGAACAACTGGTTCAATTTTGTTATTTTTCTTGATATTAGAAAGCTACATTATTCCCGAGAGCTAGAGGCTATATTTTATTGTAAAAAAAATAAGGATCCGTGAGAAAATTCATGCAGACAAAATCGTGAGCTTACACTGGAACGATATAAAATTGGCTCTCACCTAGTTCAATTATTTTCCTAAAAACATCCGGATTATGTAAGCAGTGCAGAGATTGCATTTTGTTAAAGACAGTTAGCAGTAATACAAAAAGACACTAATGACCAAATTAAAGACAACATCAGACCTATCAACTAACCTTAACCCCGCATCAAATTTTCCCGTACACATAGTAGCAAAATCACGGACCCAGCTCACGTCCACATTATTTAGTTAGACATAGCAAAAAAGGGTTGAGACCCACATCATTAGTGACCAAAACCCGTACTGGATAGACAGATACGTCTTATTCAAGATAGGCTGCATAAATAAGATGCGCAACAGTTAAATATTAGATGCAAACGCACAGAAGCAAAAATGTCGTCGTATTTACATACAGATATGGACGGGCGGTGCGGTTTGTGAAGCTAGACCGATGTGAAATATATTGAACCGGGTTTTACTTGTGTTTGCTTTTTTTCGGAATGTAATTTTTGATGGGAATGTAAGGTATTGCTTGTGGGTTTTTTTTTGTTTTTTTTTTTATTATTATTTTAATGTTCACTAGTGTAATATCAATTTATTTAAAAGAGACTTAATTAATATATACATTATTTACAAGCTTAATAATAAAAATAAAATAAAAAACAACCAGAATAAAAAAAAGAGAAATTAAAATTAAATGGCATCAAAAAATTCATCCGCATCGCTGTCGACTGGAAATGTGACCAAAAGACTGGCCGCATTGCCACGTTGAATGGCAATGCTTAACCTCTGGCCAAGGTAAAAACCAGCCCTTGGGTCACGGGAAAAATCATTTTTTTTTTGTGGTTTAATGTAGTTTTGTAGATGCAAAATAAAAGGAAGCGTGTTATTTTTTGAGAACAAATAAATCTTCTTTTTCTCTTCTTCTTTTCGTGTGGGCAGTAAGGACCTACGACCCCACACACCCTAGTGTCGGAGTTTCTAAACCGCCTAAAGAGCGCGCGCTTCAAAATAAACAATTTGAATGTCTATTTAAAGTAATGCAAGTGAAGTTAAGTATAAAAACCAATCGTTTATTTGAAACTAACTAACCGATGCTGAAACGTATATTAAAATAGGTAAGTAAGAAGTTTTATGTATACTATCATGTTATTATTACATGGGACTTAAACATAACTGGCGAAATGTGGGTGTACTAATGGGTACACCTTTACCTAACGCTTTAGAAATTACAGGAGTGATAATATTAATATATGATACCGTTAAAATGCAATGCTGTGTAAAAAAAATAAGTCAACCCATCGAGTACCTTCTATGCTTTGTGAACACAAAAACACGGTTAGAAATATTTGTTCCGTACGAGAATCGAACCAAAACATGCAGCTCAGCAACCAATCGCTTAAGCACTTAACACCTTGTATCTTGAAGTTAGTACTAAATTATCAATACATAACGGTGTTTAACAGAAATAAAAAAAAAAACCTACTGAAATATTATCACAAAAAACACAAGTGCTTATGCATCAAAATTTTTATTCGCTTATTATCATTAAACGGTTATAATGATCACACAAAATTTATTATCATAGTTAATGTTAAAACTAATAATCGTAAAAGTGACATTATGTAGGTAATCGTAATCAAATTACTATTTTATAGGCTTAACCATGTTAAGCGGCAATTTTTTATGTAAGCTTTTTTATGCACATTGCAAGTATATTGATAAAATAAGCATGAAGTATATGACTGCCTCGTTGGTCTATTGGTCGCAAGCGCGACTGCTGTGCATGGTCTTGGGTTCGATTTTCAGGTCGGGCAAAGTGTTATTGGGTTTTTCCATCAGGAATTTCTCAGTAGCAGCCTCAGAGTCTGGATTTGTGCCCGGTTGATGGCAATAGGCTCGCCCTCTGTTACATGGGACTAAAAACATAACTGGCGAAATGTGGGTGTACTAATGGGTACACCTCTGCCTAACCCTTCGGGGATTACAGGCGTGATGTTATGAAGTATATGAATACGTGGTTGACGATATGGGACTCAAAGTAAAACATAATTTATGTTACTGCGACTGCATGCCATTAAGCGTTAATTAATTATTTTGTAAGTAAATTTATAGCAAATTTGTATCCAGTTAATAAATCGTAACATCATAAAATAATGATTATGCCTCATAATTTCATATTAGAAGTTAAACTTGCTTGCTACTAGTTTTAATAAAATGTTTAATGATTTTAAACCTGCACATGTTAGTGCGACGTTTATCAATGCGACTATAAGTGCCAGCGACCTTGAAAGCATGTGGGAGGAGCTGTCGCCTGCTAGAGCCCCCTCTCCATCTTATTCGAAAAAAAGCCCACGTTGATTTATTAAACACAAAACAAATAAAATTCACATACTTATATTTAGGTAATTAATTGCCTTTTCAATGGTGTAATTTTTATAAAAAAATATCTAATACTGTGTACGTTATTATCGGTTTTTTGTCCTCGTTAGGCATTACTTTGCAAATTAATTACACTATGTTATAAATATATAACTTAAAATATTCACATATCAAATTACGTAAAAAACTCTCTAGTATAACATATATTTAAAAAAAAAATTACTAGTTATTTAGACGCTATTATCGATTAAAAATCATTAGAAGTCGTATATACCTTAAAAGATGGCTCTTTCATCATGGCCCCAAGCGTAAACTTAGTCTGACGGCGCATAAAAATTGCGCAGAAATACGTCCTCAAGTTCGTGTAGATTCTGAAACATCTGTTTTACATATAAAAGGAGATTGTGGACCGATTTATGAATAGAGTCGCCTTCAGACGCTACTCAATGTCTGCCTTGCAATGGAATTTTACGGTGGAACATCGGAAAGGTTTTTACAATTTACATGTTTCGTCCAGGATTCATGTTGTAAAGACACTGGTTTGGATGTGCTGGTTTACAACCGAGTATAAGGATGCCTTATAAGGTACTGTATTTACATATCGTGCATTGGAATATATGCACTATTTATTTGTTTATACCATTCAAAATTGAACATAGTTCTACCTAAACACGCGAACCCACAATCTGTTTAGTAATTAAATGAATGACGTCAGAATAATTCAATTTAGAATATCCCAAAGAAATACTAAGAATAGATGTAAAATCGTAATAATTACTTCGAAAAATAGAAGACTTTTTGTCGTGGATTGATTCGTTTTTATAGAAATAAAAACATTTCTTGCTGTAAGAAGAAAAGAATTTAATGACTTACTATTCGATTCAAATACAAGACTTACTTTTCAAGTATCTTTAATAGAAAATCTAAAAACTCCTAATTTAATTCATTAATCGTTCAAAATAGTACGAATAACGTTACCTAATCAGTATAGCACAAGACAGTTCTATACTACACCGCGTCTTTATCTTAGAATCCGAAGCAATCTTACAGGACGGCATAGAAGAGAAAGTATAACATATGGAAGCCATTAACCATTGACAATTATGTTTTAACAGTACAAAGCATTAATATAGGGACCTTGAATGTGGTGGCCATGGGTAGCGGTGTTTTGGATAAAGGTTTTTCTCTAAAACCTTGAAATGATAATGAGAGAGATAATAAAAATCAACCAGATATATTAGAAAAGAAAAGAGTGGTGATCTTTATGAACAACAATAGTATGCTCCCGATCGAATTTGGGACTATGGAGACCAGCCAAATACGTAGAAGACATTATAGTGTGCGTAAACACAGGTGCATTCCCTCTTCCTTTATTATCATAATCCGACACGACCGTGGAGAAAGATCCAGCGCAAGCAACGGTTTTACGTGCTTTCTGAGTCACGAGAGTATCACACCATCAACTTCCAAACTTTAGAATGCTACTGGAATTTCTAAAGGATTCTAATAGAAAAGACAATAAACATAGAGATATAAAAAGAACAGATATAGAAAAAAGGAGTACTGATCCTCATAATAAATATAACAAACAAACAGACAATTTCTTTCAATCATAATCTTGGTAAAATGAGAACAATTGTAAGACAAACAAAATTATTAGGAGACCTATCAATAAACGTAGCTACACTGGAGGTTAAACAGAAGAGCATTAAAACAGCTAGGAAGATGATAAATGTCACACAACAGGACACTTAGAACCTCCCGCAGAATTTGAAATATAGAGAGGTTATTTGAAATTATAATGCGGATGTTATTTTTAATTAAACCTACGGTAAGGAAAGGTAATGTTCTTTAAGATTTACTGTTCTCCCGTTGTAATGAGTCGGAAATTAAGATCGCTAGCGAGCGCTACTGACACCATTTTTGTTTAATATGCGGCATGATTAAAGAATCAACGTGTACTACTTTTCTTTTGTACTTAACGAAAGAGTTACTTTAGTTATAATATAGTTCTGTTTCATATTATCATTATAGTGTTTTATAGTTATAAGTTATGACTTTTTTTATGTAAATGTACTTTTTAAGATAATCGTAGATATCGTTTGATTGTCAACCAGTGAAGGAAAATCATCGTGAGGAAACCTGGACTTATAATCAATATAAGACTGAAATCCCGAATGTACCTTGAACAAGCGAGTTGATCAATTCACACAATTAAAATCTGGTATAATATCTAAATAGTTTCCTAAAGTCGGAATTAGTATTATCTAACGTAGATGGTGTAGTAAGATCATCAATAAGCGCGGTGATATATGTTTAAATTATCCTTTTTGTAATATCTAAATAAGCTAAATATTTAAAATAGTATTCAAGTTAAAATCATATCCATCGTCTCGTATTCCCTGTATGTTAGGCAAGCTCTGCCCGATCGCTTTCCATATCGTTAATGTCATCATTCCAGTTCTTCAACTCGTCATTTATAATATTGTTTAGAAAATAGTTTCCATTATTTACGGTTTCCCCAACACTTTCTCACAGAGTGTTACTAATGTCTGTAATAACTAAGAAACAGCATACAAGTCACAAATATCCCTAAAGTGTTGCGACCCTATACTTAATGCGAGGGCGACCAACTTCCTACCGACTCACCGCTTTCTACACTACGAAATAATGACCAGCAATTAATATTGGGTCTCTTTCAGAAATTGACATAAAGATAGGACCAACCTGCATTCCAAACTCCAAACATTCAACCTTATCTTCATTCTCATAAAACTCATTTTCAACACACAATAGTATCGCCTCGTGAAATCACATGTTGTCGTCAATCCGCAATCTATTTTAAACTTTATCTAGCACGTTTAAAGTTGGTATTCAATGGGTGTTCTAGATACGGTTTGCATCCGTCCTGTAGGTGTGAAAATATAGTTTGCTATATAAAATGGTATGAGGAAACCAGTTAACGCTGGGCTCCTGATTGAGGAGGTTTAGAATTAACCTGGTTCAAAATATACTAGTAAATGTTCTGGTCTTAATAGAGTATTTTTAATTATTCATGATAGAAAATGGTTGTAAATGATAGTGTAGATAGCTTGGAGTGCGAATGTTGTAAGTTTTAACAGTTTAAATGCGCCTATTTCTATTATACTTACGGGCACAATTATTGCTAATAAACTTTAGCTTTATGTGGCAATTTTATATAGATTGATTTCATTGCCTAATTTATTTGTTCTGGTTGTGTAGTTCTGAGTGTGAATTACTGCTTGTGCAAAGCTATAATTGACGAACACATTAACATTGACGAACACATTATGATGCCAGTAATAGAAGGTAAAAAAATATGGGTGTCGAAACTCCTCAAATAAAGCAGGTATTGTACCAAAGTAAATTACGTGGTCGAAAAGAGTGTCCTTGCAGTTTCTGGCGCTTTCTTCCTCATAGAGGCCTACCAACGTTTTGTAACGAGCAGCTACCTTCAACGTTTTGACCGACTTCTTGACAATTCAAAAATGCCTGTAATTAGTCTAATTTAAATAAATACTTTGACTTTAAATAAAGTAAAGCATTTTCATAATTTTATTATTGTTATTTACCATCCTAGGTAGGCTATGCAATTTCTGCTTTTTGTTAATTATTGCTACGAGTATTTTATTACTAATTACAATGGCCGTAAAGATCATGGTTCTGATCATAGGCTAAGCTGTTTATCTAGGGTAACTAGGCTCGTGCTACTGTCTCTTGTGCTAAGATTCATAGCTTCCTGTTTTCCGACTTTTACTGACTGAGTGCCTGTTTTCTCTTATAATTTATTTATTAAAAAATATAGCTCTGCTATTTTTATTGTATTTTATAGTAATTAAGCAATCTTTTACTGTCCTATTGCATGGCAAAGGCTTCTTTACATACGCATAAACTATTAATTAGAGGTTTAAGTTTCCTTACGATGTTTCCCTTTATCGATGTCTAAGATAACCTCAGAAAATACATATGGATTGCAATAATTACATTAGTATATTATAATGTCTAGAGAGTCGGGAATTTGAGGTGAAAATTGAAAACGATGAAGTAAGGTTTTTTTCAATAGTAGCTGGTTTAAAATTATATATGCAGCTAGATACCAAAGTAACAGTAAAATATAAAAGATAACATGCATGCAAAGAGAAGATAAATGTTCCGAAGGTGTGGACATTGACAGTTAAGTTCCCGCCTCATTTTCTGTCAGCTTTATCGACATGCGTTTTATTTATTTTTGTGCTAATTAAAACTAGTAGCGAGAGACGTAGGCGTGTCTTATTATTTGCTTATCCACTGAAAGTGGGGTAATTAGTATTGCCAGTGGGTGTTTGAAAAATGCTATACACCAATACTTATAAATTTCTTGACGTATGGAGATTGGATATTCTATTAGAAGCTGTTTTCAAATTAATCTGGTGTGAGAAAACATTGTAAATCATAATCTTATTAATTTATGGACGTTGTAACTTTCGTAGATATTCGTAAGAAAACAGAATTCTTGTACATTAATCTAGTACACTTTCAAACTATGAGGTTATAAGCACAAAATTTCTCCTTTCGCTTGTGCGTATATTCCGTGACACGGCTATGTCATTTTCTCTCTTTATCTTTGAAATCAGTACATTAATATCTTCTTAACATTACAAGTGACATAGTCTAAAACTAGTTTCAAATAGAGATGTTTCTAGTTAACCTAGGTAATTAAAAACCTCCTCTAAAACAACCCACGGTTTCATTAGAAAGTTTAGATTGTTCCAGTGACTTGCTTCAAACTATGGGTACCATCAGGTTAATATATTTTTAATAGTTCGTTTGACATTAAGTAAATGCCGCTCAAAAGTATTAAAATACATAGTTGTTTAGTTCTTGGGCCTTTAAAATACTATGTCTTAAGTATTCCAGATCTTTCTAGTGCAATATTTTCAAGATAATTTACATTGATGACATAGGTAGTTAATGATGCAGTAAAATTAAACAGATGACTATTATAATTACTACATTTTAGTAGCTTGTCAGTGAGTAATTTAAAATATACCGTATATTTTAGTATCGTAACGGTACATTGTACAGAGAAAACCTGTAACAGTACAGTTGCAAAGGCTTAAGACTTTTTTTGTATGTTTAATATTGACTATAAAGTCCAGGGAGTGTATGTAAGGATCGTAGCAGGTGACGTTCTGTAGTTTCTGCCTACCCCCATGGGAAAAAGGCGTGAGTTTGTTAAAAGTCCAGGTTTTCTCACGATGTTTTCCTTCACCACTGTCAGTGATGTCGAAGGTAAACTAAGAAACACAATTTTTTTCTAATGTTTTTTGTTTGCTATTGCTTTAATTTGAACCTTTCGTAGTAAGAATTAGGACTAAATCAAAAATTTGTTTCAACAACAATTATATAAAAGTATATCAACAGATCAAAAGAATGCATTTCCCACAGTAGAATAACATGAAAATTAATAGCCTATTGATGTAATCAGCACTAAAACACATTAAAACGGGCAATTACTTAAACAATTACAACAGGATATGTTTGAACACGTACACGAAATAATGACAGGCGATGAGTTGTTTTAAGTAATTAAGAGTTAATTTTATTCCATTCTGATGTAAAGTGTTTTTTTCCTGCACTTTCTGTGGGCAGTCAGTGTTTGATGGAACTGAGATTAAATTTTTAACAAAGTAGCAATTATCATTAGAATTTAGTTTTCAAGCTTATGTGCTTACATTTAGAGATCAAATTCGAGAAAAGGCTAGTGATCTACAATTTTCTTGGTTATTTTTACATTTTTGACAATAATTGTTGCTCTTAGAACATGTAGTAAACAAATATAATAAAAAACTTGAACCCGCCCAGTTTTTTATGGATGCAATGTGTGAGTGCAAAAAAAGTGATTCAAGAGCAAGGTTTATGTATCTATAAACCTTCCTCATGAATCACAATCTATTAATGAAAACTACATTAAAATCCGTTGCGGAGTTTAAAAGAATTAAGCGCACAGACGGCGGGAAGCGCCTTTGTTTTATACTATGTAGAGACAACATCAATAAAACCACACAAAGCAAGAAAAGCTAATAGGACGACGAAAAACGATGGCTACGAATAATCACACAAAACCATTTGGTAAAAATAAAACTTCGGAACGGTATTTCTCTCATCTCCGATTGCTACTTACAATTTTGATATTCAATTTGCATAACAACCGCCATTTAAGATAGTTTAAATGATTGAGTACTGTAATTTGGCGTCATTATGAGGTAATTAGGGTATTTCGAGAACGTTTCTTCATACGATCGTGAACTAGAGTTTATATGGGGTCAAAAAATTCAATTGCTCAGAAATATTTGAATGAATATAATACTATGTTATTTTGAACTGTCCGATGGGAATTTTTGGTTAATTGAAAAGTATGATAGTATGGTATCATAAACTGAAAATTTAATCACGATTGTACTAGTCATTTTATTAAATTAGCCGTGTGGTTTAACGGTGGATTTTCACACGAAAAAACTAACTGTATTTTAACTCCATATGTCAAAATTCCATAAAAATTTAACTGTAACTAAACTTCAACGTAAAAATAAGTAGCTAAAACCATAGACAACCTTGCAAACACAGCTAAGCTATCTACCAATATATCTGTACAACTCATAAAGCATAGGCGTGAAAATAAAAACGAAATACAATCCTCTGTGGGAGGACGTTCCAGTTATATGAAGACAGAGATCAATAGCGAGCGCATCCGAGTGAAGGTACTAGTTATTCAGTTTAGATTATTGGCAGATAGAGACTTCGTCACGCCCGCGCATTCTCTGTAAGAACGGGTAGCGTAGTGATGGGACACGAGTTTATTGTAAGAGGATGAATCGATAATATCGATATCGAAAGAATTGATTTGCTTCTTTTTTCGGTAAGATGTTTTAATATTTATCTTTTATTCTTAATTTTAATAATGGTCACGACTGTACAACTGGCATTTGGCAATTTAGCATTCTCAATTTATAACAAGTTAGACGTTTACCTTTGAGTATTAGATCCAATTAAACTGGTATTCAAATAAAAGGTTACCCAGTTTTGTAATTGTAAATATATTTTCAATTAAAATGAAAAGACCCATTAACACCTGTCCCAGATTAAATCGACACTTACAAATCTACATAAATATCGCTATCTTTGCTACAATCACTGCCCACCCTTCTACCATCCAGTCTTTGTCTTTCTCAAGCAAATTCACACTTTACCCTAACCAATCAAAGTGTATATTTGATTGCACTGCATTCAAATAAAAATACACTGCGAATGAAATGGCCACTATAATTTTATTGAGTGCATCAAATATAATTATTTTCTATGCTGATTTGATCTAAGGCTTAAATAAAAACTAAATCACGAGGTAAATCACACGCAAATTGGAAAATTTTATCGTAAATAACTTATGATCTGCTGCTATTATCTGGAGATGCTCGTGGCTAAGTAATAACAGCCGCATGGGTCGATCCATCAAGTTAAGCTACGCTTGCCGGGGTTGGTCCGTGGACGGGTGACTGAACACACCGAGACTCCTCCGTTCCTCGCACGTTAAACCGTTCGTACCGGCTGTCATACATTGTGGATCTTTGACAGTCGTTACGGGCCGTCAGAAGCCCCAAAGTCTGACATCCAATCTTACCAAAAGGTATTGTGTTGCTCAGTTAGTGGATTGTGAAGGTCAGATAGGCAGTCACTTTATGTGAAATACTGGTATTCAGCTGCATCCGGTTGGACTGGAAGCTGACCCCAACATGATTGAGAAAAGGCTAGGCAGATTGGAATAACTTATAGTCTGTTGGTCATACTTCCTGCTTTATCTTACAAGGTACATCCGTCTTTAACGTCTTCCATAATAGCTGCATAGTTTATAATAGTAACTATTATATCTGATACATGCACTTTCATTATTTTTTTAATTGACATGTCCATATTTTGCAGGATATCTAGTTAGCTTTAATACTTATTTTTATTGTTTTATAAACTTTATTGTAAAAGAGTATACGTGCAGTTTCCTGCTCGTTCTTCTTCGTACAGACCTACCTCCGTTTTGTAAAGAGCATCTAGCTTCAATTTTCTGAACCGACACTTTAACAATTCAAAAGTACCTGTTTAAATGGTTTTTAAATTGAAAGAAATTGCTTTGTCTTTAATTTTGAGCTAAGTGTCTAATTATTCAATTTTATCATTGGATTATTTTTGAAGGTAAATCTACGAATAGGTACTCTGAACTTTGTCTATAATATTCCAAAAACTTTTTGGTTTATGACAAAAAATATCCATATTATACTAATATGATAAATGCGAAAGTAACTTTGTATGTCTATTAGGCTTAGAAGAGTAAACCACTGAACCAGATTTTTATGAAATTTACTGGTTATTTTTGTATAATTTGAGTTAGTTTAAACTCTAAGAAAGGACAAAGGACACTTTATTCTTTCGACATTTACGACATTGACGAAATCACAGACAAAAGCTAGCCTTGTATGTTAATACTACTTCACTAAGTTCATTACTCATCCAATTATACCAACCACCAAATAACCACTCCTCATTCAAACATTCATTTCATTATACATCACTATTATCAACTAACCAACGAAAACATACCACTCTAATCAAATAATGTGCAATTAATACAGACGATGTATTACTATTTCCCTTCACTACTGGTTTCATGGGATTATGCGACGCGACCGCGATGACAGCTCGACTGGACCTACAGAATTATGGCCAGAAAGCCGTTTCAATTATACTGCAGTACTTACGAAGTAAATTATAGTGTGTTCCTGGTATTAATGTTAGTTGTTTAGAACTTCCTTTTGTGTGTTCAATAGGTGGTTATGTTTTTGAGTCTGGTTCAAGTCTTTGAACGGAGATATTTTAAATAACATCACGTCTGTAATCCCCGAAGGGTTCCACCCACATTTCGCTAGTTATGTTTAAGTCCAATGTAATAGGAAGCGAGCCTATTGCCATAGAAAACGGGGCTACTACTGAGAAATTCCTGATAGGAAAACCCAATAACACTATGCCCGGCTTGGGAATCGAACCCACGACCTCATGCTTAGCAGTCGCGCTTTACGACTACTAAAACAACAAGACAGTCAGAAACAACATTGACGACTAAAAAACTTTTGCGTGGATTTTTTCACCAAATTTCAGTTTCATCTTTGCTTACTGCTGCGCTTCCGTGTGTCGAAGCGTAATGTTAAGAATGCCTATACCTATTATTCCTTCTTAATCTGACTATCATAATAAAGAAGTCTTCCAATCCAACTCGAAGTATCATAGATATGGGCGTTTAAACAAAAAAAAAAAAACACAAAAAGCCTTTTCTTCTGAAATTAATAAAAATAAAATAGAATATATTAAGAAAAGAAACAGAAACGTAGGAGTCAGGTGTGTGTGTATTTATATAAGTAACAATCCTGGAAATAAGAAACAACCCATAATAGACAGACCAGATGAGACATTTCCTGAAGCCACCTTCACAACGGAAAAAGCTCTTAAAGTTACAAATAAAATTAATAACATTCACAGGCATGAATCATAATTCAATAACAGTGTTCGATTGCACATTTTCCTGGCTCATTTTTTAACCCGACGTTTAACTATGGTTTACGTCAGAAACATTGGTTTTGATAAATTCTAATAACCAGTTACGAAGGCACATCGATTTGCGCGATTTGTCACAGTCAACCCTGTGTTGTATGGTGCCACTGATAAAATGCTTATTTAAATGGGTAAGCGGATAATTTTTACCCGACTGCGCAGAAGCCTAAAAGGGTTACGTGTTTAGCTTGTATGTTTGAGGTTATGTATGTATAATTCATCTGTTCCTTCATAACTTCTAAACTACTCATCACAATTCGACAAATTAAGTATTGTTGGAAGTGTCTTGATCGTCCGTTGATAGGCTATGTGACGTCACAATATTTTTATTTCAGTGTCTTTGTGGCTTTTGATTTAGATTCTGCAAAGATCCGTTTCACCTTTATGTTTTTTAAATGTTCTGTCATGATTTTGCTGCACATCTATAGTTTGGAAATCATCTTCATAAAATGAGCAATCAACTCTTTCTCAACAGTTTAGTTCTTAAATAAAGACTTTACTTCTTCTACACTGGCTTCTACCCTAGACGTCATCCACATGATTTTTTTCACTCGCGTTAAGTAACGTCTTTAGTTACTGCTCCGTTCCTGTTCATATCAGCATGATGATATATTATATTACCCTGTACTATTCCTCATGAATCTGGCTATCATATACAAAAATATTTTTTCCAATAAACGACTTACTGCTCCAGAGATTAGCGCGTTTAAACAAGAAAAAAAAAGGTCTTCAGTTTCATTATATAAATTTTAATTTACAACTGATTTATCAAAAACGATCTACAATTAATTGCTTTCATCAGACCAGCGTCTAGCTGCACAATTATTAAACTAAGATCATGACTTTGCAGAACAGCCACTCAGCTTTGCTCCGTTGATTTCATATTTACAATAAAATTAGAGACTCAACAGAGACTTAACAATTAAGAACTGAATAAAATTACCATACATTTTGATGCTATCTGGATTTACCAGCGGAACACTTGTCAACAACTCAGCACTGCTCCCTAATAATACGTTGTTACTGCAAATTGTATGTAATTTTGACACAAAGTTAAGATTTTGTTGTTGGTTAATTTTGTTTGGCATTTGGGAGCCTACATTCCTTGCACGGTCATTACTTTGATAGTAATAAGGTCTGCAAGCTGCATGATAAGTATTTAAACTTGATTTTGTCTCTTGTAAAACGTGTTTTATTTGAAGTTTTAGTTACAAGCAAATAATAGTATGTTGCAGGGTTAATAGTAGGATTATTTTCGCACATAATCTTACTTTAACCACTCGATTAGTTACTTAAATTATTTTTTTCTGCCATTGCTTAATTTGTACTTTGTACTATAGTTTGTACATTTTGAATATTCATTCTAATTACTTAAGCAATACTTCTATATAAATTATTGTAAAACATTTTCTAAAAATATTATTATGGAGTTTCTTAGCTATTTTTCTCCATGCGAAACTACCTTTTGGAAGAGGCAAATAGATTTTTCTTTAATTTAAAAATGTCGTTTAAAATTGCTATTTAATAGTCTACTTGAAATAAATGATTTGACATTGACTTACGATTGTAAATCTGCATTCAGCTTGAATTTATTCTCAACCAAGAGTGTACTTTTTTTTACTAATTTGATATCTTATTTAATTCGTACTCTTATATTTTAACTATTATAAATGCGAAAGTTTGTACAGATGGATGTTTGTTACAATCACACCAGAACGGCTGAACGGGTCTGGATATAATTTGACACAGAGATGGATTTTAGTCTTTAAAAACACTACTTTTTATCTCGAAATATGCACGATTCCCTTGGGATAATATGTTAACTTAGAAGAATCTAATTAAAATATTTTGTTGATTTTGACTTTGATGGTCTCTTTGGCTGTCTTTACAGTCAGATGAGTATAAAAAGGTATAAATGTTCAGTCAAATACCCTCACACCATCCTCTTCAGTTAACGACATCGCAACGAAATCCCAATTTTCGCATTATCAATGATTCAAGTATAATCTCTGGCCCGTATAAGGCGTTAAACACAAAACCCATCACATACAAAGTTGGCCGAAACATTCCACGTTTCGGCGATTGAGTAATTACGCGTAATGGCCGACGAGTGTTCGGGTAACATCGCCGACGTTCGGGCATCCTCGGACCTTGATCCTCGCCATTTTTTTGTGCGCGCATCGCGGGTGCAAGTGATTTTTAATTAAAATTTAGCGCTTTATTATGAAAACTATGCGGAGTGTAATGGCATGGGAACAGTTGAGTTTTCATTGTCTTTTTTTAAAGAGTTATTGTCATTTTTGATGTGGAATATAAATGTGATATTATTGATATTGACAAAACCTATATGTATGGGGCGCATGACATTTACTTTTTTTTCGTTTGCAGATTTTCTGGCTTGATTTACTCGGGCCTGTTTTCGCCAAGCAGAGTTATCTTTCAACTCCGAGTTAGCTGGTAACACCAACCTAGTACCTATGACATTTTGTTATTTAACCTCGTGTAACCAACTAACTTCAAGTTAAGTTTCTAGTGCAAGTGAGCTTCCAATTTCAATTTCATGTAACTTGACCAGGAAATAGACGATGCTCATCCAGACTTATTTCTTAGAAAACCTGGCTTACTGCCAAGGACCTTTAACAGAACATGTCGCATACATATCATCATGCCTGTAATCCCCGAAGGGTTAGGCAGAGGTGTACCACCCAGCACATCCACATTTCGCCAGTTATGTTTTTAAGTCCCATGTAATAGGGGGCTAGCCTATTGCCATCAACCGTGCACAAATCCGGACTCCGTGGCTGCTACTGAGAAATTCATTCTGGAAAAACCCAGTAACACTTTGCCCGACCTGCAGCAGAACGGAGTGTCAGACTCTTAGGTTATCTGACCTTCACAACCCAGTAACTGTGTAATATAATATCCCAAGATTATAATAAACACATTTTAATAACACTGACTTTCTCGATCAAACTTTAAAAACATATTGTTGTTGAATTTTTAAATTTCCTCAAAGTAACGTTGATCGATCTGGGTCCTTGTAGAGATAAAGCGACAAGGTCCTAACGACACCTCAGAGGTCCAAGTTTTTTTTTTATTATTTTTGTTTACTTGCTGTTGTCACCGCCCCACGCGGGTCTTATCGAGATTTTTGAGGTTTCTTTTTTTCTTTTGGGGTTCTGCAGTCACGTTCAATGAGGTGTGGATGTTCAAAATGGCGTTTTGAGATAAGTTGTTAGTTTGGTTAACTGAGTGAGATTTTGGTTAATGAAACATTAATGTTGACAGTGACAACCGTTGGTTTTTGAAGACAGATGAATTGTCCAATTTTATGAGTTAACATTTATATACCATTACGCCTGTAATCCCCGAAGGGTTAGGCAGACGTGTACCCGTTATTAGTACACCCACATTTCGTCAGTTATCTTTAAGTCCCATGTAATAAGGGGCGAGCCTATTACCATCAACTGGGACAAATTCAGATTCTGAGGCTACTGAGAAGTTCCTGATGGAAAAACACAATAACACTTTGCTTGACCTGGGAGTCGAATCCAAGACCTCATGCTCAGCAGTCATGCTTTGCGCCAGTCTGCCTTGCTTGCCGTGCCTTCTTTGTATGGAAAGAGATCTTTGCTCAGCAGTGGAAGAATATAGGCTGGTATGATTTTTATTTTTAATGGATTTAGATTGTCGCTAATTTTTTCTTTGATTTTTAGTTGAAACATTATCCCACGGAAACAGTACATTTTTACGGAATAGAAAATAACCTTTTTGTTATTCCAGACTATAATCTATATCTGTGCCAAATTTCATCCAATTCCATTCAGTCGTTCTGGCGTGATTGAATAACAAACATCTATCCATCCAAACTTTCACATCTTTAATTGTTGCAAGATACGGTTATAGCCCATCTATGATTTAATTCATGGTTCCTATCTACGGAACCTCACACAATACACACATCGTTCCTTCGTTTCGTTTTCGATACAACGCCGGCAAGACGTGTATGCGGAGTAATTGCTCCGAGTCATTTAAACTGGATTATCGTGGAATTTTTAGCGTGTTAACTTCTCTTTATATCCCGTGTGCCATCCACTTACGAATTGCCGTTTAGGTGTTGCTTTATAATTGTGGATTCAAAAGATACAAACAGGATTTAACTTAAATAAGATATTTTTACTAGTCACTTTCCATTCTGTATAGATGCACATGGACAGTCGTTACGGGCCGTCAGAAGCCCCAAAGTCTGACATCCAATCTTACCAAAAGGTATTGTGTTGCTCAGTTAGTGGATTGTGAAGGTCAGATAGGCAGTCACTTTATGTGAAATACTGGTATTCAGCTGCATCCGGTTGGACTGGAAGCTGACCCCAACATGATTGAGAAAAGGCTAGGCAGATTGGAATAACTTATAGTCTGTTGGTCATACTTCCTGCTTTATCTTACAAGGTACATCCGTCTTTAACGTCTTCCATAATAGCTGCATAGTTTATAATAGTAACTATTATATCTGATACATGCACTTTCATTATTTTTTTAATTGACATGTCCATATTTTGCAGGATATCTAGTTAGCTTTAATACTTATTTTTATTGTTTTATAAACTTTATTGTAAAAGAGTATACGTGCAGTTTCCTGCTCGTTCTTCTTCGTACAGACCTACCTCCGTTTTGTAAAGAGCATCTAGCTTCAATTTTCTGAACCGACACTTTAACAATTCAAAAGTACCTGTTTAAATGGTTTTTAAATTGAAAGAAATTGCTTTGTCTTTAATTTTGAGCTAAGTGTCTAATTATTCAATTTTATCATTGGATTATTTTTGAAGGTAAATCTACGAATAGGTACTCTGAACTTTGTCTATAATATTCCAAAAACTTTTTGGTTTATGACAAAAAATATCCATATTATACTAATATGATAAATGCGAAAGTAACTTTGTATGTCTATTAGGCTTAGAAGAGTAAACCACTGAACCAGATTTTTATGAAATTTACTGGTTATTTTTGTATAATTTGAGTTAGTTTAAACTCTAAGAAAGGACAAAGGACACTTTATTCTTTCGACATTTACGACATTGACGAAATCACAGACAAAAGCTAGCCTTGTATGTTAATACTACTTCACTAAGTTCATTACTCATCCAATTATACCAACCACCAAATAACCACTCCTCATTCAAACATTCATTTCATTATACATCACTATTATCAACTAACCAACGAAAACATACCACTCTAATCAAATAATGTGCAATTAATACAGACGATGTATTACTATTTCCCTTCACTACTGGTTTCATGGGATTATGCGACGCGACCGCGATGACAGCTCGACTGGACCTACAGAATTATGGCCAGAAAGCCGTTTCAATTATACTGCAGTACTTACGAAGTAAATTATAGTGTGTTCCTGGTATTAATGTTAGTTGTTTAGAACTTCCTTTTGTGTGTTCAATAGGTGGTTATGTTTTTGAGTCTGGTTCAAGTCTTTGAACGGAGATATTTTAAATAACATCACGTCTGTAATCCCCGAAGGGTTCCACCCACATTTCGCTAGTTATGTTTAAGTCCAATGTAATAGGAAGCGAGCCTATTGCCATAGAAAACGGGGCTACTACTGAGAAATTCCTGATAGGAAAACCCAATAACACTATGCCCGGCTTGGGAATCGAACCCACGACCTCATGCTTAGCAGTCGCGCTTTACGACTACTAAAACAACAAGACAGTCAGAAACAACATTGACGACTAAAAAACTTTTGCGTGGATTTTTTCACCAAATTTCAGTTTCATCTTTGCTTACTGCTGCGCTTCCGTGTGTCGAAGCGTAATGTTAAGAATGCCTATACCTATTATTCCTTCTTAATCTGACTATCATAATAAAGAAGTCTTCCAATCCAACTCGAAGTATCATAGATATGGGCGTTTAAACAAAAAAAAAAAAACACAAAAAGCCTTTTCTTCTGAAATTAATAAAAATAAAATAGAATATATTAAGAAAAGAAACAGAAACGTAGGAGTCAGGTGTGTGTGTATTTATATAAGTAACAATCCTGGAAATAAGAAACAACCCATAATAGACAGACCAGATGAGACATTTCCTGAAGCCACCTTCACAACGGAAAAAGCTCTTAAAGTTACAAATAAAATTAATAACATTCACAGGCATGAATCATAATTCAATAACAGTGTTCGATTGCACATTTTCCTGGCTCATTTTTTAACCCGACGTTTAACTATGGTTTACGTCAGAAACATTGGTTTTGATAAATTCTAATAACCAGTTACGAAGGCACATCGATTTGCGCGATTTGTCACAGTCAACCCTGTGTTGTATGGTGCCACTGATAAAATGCTTATTTAAATGGGTAAGCGGATAATTTTTACCCGACTGCGCAGAAGCCTAAAAGGGTTACGTGTTTAGCTTGTATGTTTGAGGTTATGTATGTATAATTCATCTGTTCCTTCATAACTTCTAAACTACTCATCACAATTCGACAAATTAAGTATTGTTGGAAGTGTCTTGATCGTCCGTTGATAGGCTATGTGACGTCACAATATTTTTATTTCAGTGTCTTTGTGGCTTTTGATTTAGATTCTGCAAAGATCCGTTTCACCTTTATGTTTTTTAAATGTTCTGTCATGATTTTGCTGCACATCTATAGTTTGGAAATCATCTTCATAAAATGAGCAATCAACTCTTTCTCAACAGTTTAGTTCTTAAATAAAGACTTTACTTCTTCTACACTGGCTTCTACCCTAGACGTCATCCACATGATTTTTTTCACTCGCGTTAAGTAACGTCTTTAGTTACTGCTCCGTTCCTGTTCATATCAGCATGATGATATATTATATTACCCTGTACTATTCCTCATGAATCTGGCTATCATATACAAAAATATTTTTTCCAATAAACGACTTACTGCTCCAGAGATTAGCGCGTTTAAACAAGAAAAAAAAAGCTCTTCAGTTTCATTATATAAATTTTAATTTACAACTGATTTATCAAAAACGATCTACAATTAATTGCTTTCATCAGACCAGCGTCTAGCTGCACAATTATTAAACTAAGATCATGACTTTGCAGAACAGCCACTCAGCTTTGCTCCGTTGATTTCATATTTACAATAAAATTAGAGACTCAACAGAGACTTAACAATTAAGAACTGAATAAAATTACCATACATTTTGATGCTATCTGGATTTACCAGCGGAACACTTGTCAACAACTCAGCACTGCTCCCTAATAATACGTTGTTACTGCAAATTGTATGTAATTTTGACACAAAGTTAAGATTTTGTTGTTGGTTAATTTTGTTTGGCATTTGGGAGCCTACATTCCTTGCACGGTCATTACTTTGATAGTAATAAGGTCTGCAAGCTGCATGATAAGTATTTAAACTTGATTTTGTCTCTTGTAAAACGTGTTTTATTTGAAGTTTTAGTTACAAGCAAATAATAGTATGTTGCAGGGTTAATAGTAGGATTATTTTCGCACATAATCTTACTTTAACCACTCGATTAGTTACTTAAATTATTTTTTTCTGCCATTGCTTAATTTGTACTTTGTACTATAGTTTGTACATTTTGAATATTCATTCTAATTACTTAAGCAATACTTCTATATAAATTATTGTAAAACATTTTCTAAAAATATTATTATGGAGTTTCTTAGCTATTTTTCTCCATGCGAAACTACCTTTTGGAAGAGGCAAATAGATTTTTCTTTAATTTAAAAATGTCGTTTAAAATTGCTATTTAATAGTCTACTTGAAATAAATGATTTGACATTGACTTACGATTGTAAATCTGCATTCAGCTTGAATTTATTCTCAACCAAGAGTGTACTTTTTTTTACTAATTTGATATCTTATTTAATTCGTACTCTTATATTTTAACTATTATAAATGCGAAAGTTTGTACAGATGGATGTTTGTTACAATCACACCAGAACGGCTGAACGGGTCTGGATATAATTTGACACAGAGATGGATTTTAGTCTTTAAAAACACTACTTTTTATCTCGAAATATGCACGATTCCCTTGGGATAATATGTTAACTTAGAAGAATCTAATTAAAATATTTTGTTGATTTTGACTTTGATGGTCTCTTTGGCTGTCTTTACAGTCAGATGAGTATAAAAAGGTATAAATGTTCAGTCAAATACCCTCACACCATCCTCTTCAGTTAACGACATCGCAACGAAATCCCAATTTTCGCATTATCAATGATTCAAGTATAATCTCTGGCCCGTATAAGGCGTTAAACACAAAACCCATCACATACAAAGTTGGCCGAAACATTCCACGTTTCGGCGATTGAGTAATTACGCGTAATGGCCGACGAGTGTTCGGGTAACATCGCCGACGTTCGGGCATCCTCGGACCTTGATCCTCGCCATTTTTTTGTGCGCGCATCGCGGGTGCAAGTGATTTTTAATTAAAATTTAGCGCTTTATTATGAAAACTATGCGGAGTGTAATGGCATGGGAACAGTTGAGTTTTCATTGTCTTTTTTTAAAGAGTTATTGTCATTTTTGATGTGGAATATAAATGTGATATTATTGATATTGACAAAACCTATATGTATGGGGCGCATGACATTTACTTTTTTTTCGTTTGCAGATTTTCTGGCTTGATTTACTCGGGCCTGTTTTCGCCAAGCAGAGTTATCTTTCAACTCCGAGTTAGCTGGTAACACCAACCTAGTACCTATGACATTTTGTTATTTAACCTCGTGTAACCAACTAACTTCAAGTTAAGTTTCTAGTGCAAGTGAGCTTCCAATTTCAATTTCATGTAACTTGACCAGGAAATAGACGATGCTCATCCAGACTTATTTCTTAGAAAACCTGGCTTACTGCCAAGGACCTTTAACAGAACATGTCGCATACATATCATCATGCCTGTAATCCCCGAAGGGTTAGGCAGAGGTGTACCACCCAGCACATCCACATTTCGCCAGTTATGTTTTTAAGTCCCATGTAATAGGGGGCTAGCCTATTGCCATCAACCGTGCACAAATCCGGACTCCGTGGCTGCTACTGAGAAATTCATTCTGGAAAAACCCAGTAACACTTTGCCCGACCTGCAGCAGAACGGAGTGTCAGACTCTTAGGTTATCTGACCTTCACAACCCAGTAACTGTGTAATATAATATCCCAAGATTATAATAAACACATTTTAATAACACTGACTTTCTCGATCAAACTTTAAAAACATATTGTTGTTGAATTTTTAAATTTCCTCAAAGTAACGTTGATCGATCTGGGTCCTTGTAGAGATAAAGCGACAAGGTCCTAACGACACCTCAGAGGTCCAAGTTTTTTTTTTATTATTTTTGTTTACTTGCTGTTGTCACCGCCCCACGCGGGTCTTATCGAGATTTTTGAGGTTTCTTTTTTTCTTTTGGGGTTCTGCAGTCACGTTCAATGAGGTGTGGATGTTCAAAATGGCGTTTTGAGATAAGTTGTTAGTTTGGTTAACTGAGTGAGATTTTGGTTAATGAAACATTAATGTTGACAGTGACAACCGTTGGTTTTTGAAGACAGATGAATTGTCCAATTTTATGAGTTAACATTTATATACCATTACGCCTGTAATCCCCGAAGGGTTAGGCAGACGTGTACCCGTTATTAGTACACCCACATTTCGTCAGTTATCTTTAAGTCCCATGTAATAAGGGGCGAGCCTATTACCATCAACTGGGACAAATTCAGATTCTGAGGCTACTGAGAAGTTCCTGATGGAAAAACACAATAACACTTTGCTTGACCTGGGAGTCGAATCCAAGACCTCATGCTCAGCAGTCATGCTTTGCGCCAGTCTGCCTTGCTTGCCGTGCCTTCTTTGTATGGAAAGAGATCTTTGCTCAGCAGTGGAAGAATATAGGCTGGTATGATTTTTATTTTTAATGGATTTAGATTGTCGCTAATTTTTTCTTTGATTTTTAGTTGAAACATTATCCCACGGAAACAGTACATTTTTACGGAATAGAAAATAACCTTTTTGTTATTCCAGACTATAATCTATATCTGTGCCAAATTTCATCCAATTCCATTCAGTCGTTCTGGCGTGATTGAATAACAAACATCTATCCATCCAAACTTTCACATCTTTAATTGTTGCAAGATACGGTTATAGCCCATCTATGATTTAATTCATGGTTCCTATCTACGGAACCTCACACAATACACACATCGTTCCTTCGTTTCGTTTTCGATACAACGCCGGCAAGACGTGTATGCGGAGTAATTGCTCCGAGTCATTTAAACTGGATTATCGTGGAATTTTTAGCGTGTTAACTTCTCTTTATATCCCGTGTGCCATCCACTTACGAATTGCCGTTTAGGTGTTGCTTTATAATTGTGGATTCAAAAGATACAAACAGGATTTAACTTAAATAAGATATTTTTACTAGTCACTTTCCATTCTGTATAGATGCACGAACATACCTCAACCTAATAAATATATTCACATAAACTCACGCCTTTTTCCCATGGGGGTAGGCAAAAACCACAGAACGCCACCTGCTACGATCCTTACATACTCCTTTCGCCTCATCTCTAGTAAATAATGTATTAGTAATTGTGTAATGCTCTTCCAATCCTAAAACAAATGAAGAGCTCTATAAGTTTTAAGGTTAAACTGAAATAAAGCTATGTTCATGAGGCTAGAATAGAGTATCTAATATAGAGAGAAACACAGAATTATACCTTCACGTAAACCACGTTTGATTGAAAACCGTCCACCAACTTGATAAAGCACTCTTTGGTGCCAAACCATCGGATTTTTTAGTGCATCAAGGCTGCACCAAAAAATCCCAAACCCAGTTGCCAATTCCAATCACAAACTGTTATTTTTAGTCCCATAAAATTATATGTCTAAATCAAGGCCCAAGTTACGTTTCTAGGCTGAACCACAGACTGGCTGGACCGTTAGTCTAGATAAGCAATCATAAATAGCTAATGTTATGCTGAGAAACGGCTATGTCTGAGACTGTTCCTATTGTTAGGAATGAATAGAGATAACATAGACTCGAGATTTGTTGGGTTTCGTGTAGGGAGGCTTTTACTTTGTTACTGTAATAATATTGTTGAGGCGTGGAGGTAGAAATCTGGATACTGGAGTTAGTGAGTGCGGCGTTTGAAATTGAAGTGCTGATGTTTATCGGATCGTGAGTTAAATGTAGTAATACATTCTCTTGACCGAAATTTGATAGCAACGGCCAATCTTAATGAACATTAGCTAAGTAAGTACTTATGAGATGTTACTGTGCGGTAGTGTCTATTTCGATGAGATGGCAAAGCAATATGACCGGGGAGGGATTAGAGGCTTTCCGTGCCTTCCGAGGAACAGAGGTATCACACCATCAACTTCCAAACTCCGGGCTGACAGAGGAATTTCTAATGAAAAATACCAACTTATTGCTCGACCTGACTGATCGACCTCAGGACCTCATGCTTAACAGTCGTGTTAGCGACCGCAAGACCAATGAGGCAGCAGAAATAAATGTATGTAATAATAAATTAGAAGCACAAGTTAAATAACTAAATTCTGTTCTGAATTTTTAACTGATAGCATTGATACGTCCATGGAACACCCAGGACGCGGTAAGAAAAACCATGCGAACAAGAGCATATCGTCACCATTATCATGTAGACCGATGACCATTTACTGCTAGAAAAAGGCCTCTCCAAGACATGATCACAATGACCAATTAGAGCCTCAGAACCTCATCGAAATTCATGAGCGCATCGGTAACCTATCCAGCCTTCTTCTTCTTTATCGTGTGGACAGTAAGGTCTTACGACCCCACACACCCTAGTGTCAGAGTTTTTAAACTGCCTTAAAGGCCTCTGACATGGTTTGAGTGGAACAATAAGTCCCAGCCCCAGCCTGATAATAATTTTGATTAGCCATAGTCAGCAAGAACTGGTTATTACTTACTAGAAAGAAATTGAAGAACATTGTTACTATATGTATCATCACCGACAAAAGATCTGCACCGACCATTGTTGAACCCGACTATTAGTACCACGACCGAAGAACTATTATTAGTACTGGCAACTTTTTAAAACGCGCAGGCTGTAGGTACATTTAAAATGTAATATTTCAGCGGAGTTCGAATGAGAATGGCGAGTATTGCGCAGGCATCCTCTTTTCTGTATTTACGTTGTAAATGCATGTTTTTATGGCTGCTGTAACTCCGCTGCTGTTGACTGTGGATTGTGGTACAAGCGGAAGCGATTTTTAATATTTAAATTGACAGAAACATAGTTTTTATTTCTTAATTTAAACTTATATTTTTAAGAGAAAAAAATAGTATTATTTTTAGTTGTAATGTTTATCCATTGTTGATGACTGTGAGTTGTGACGTTTGTGCAATATAATGTTTCAATTCATATGTACGTTCTAAGTTTATTGGATATCACTGACATCGGTGAAGGAAAACATCGTGAGGAAATCTGGGGTTTATATTGAAATAAGTCATCCCCTACTACATGGGACTTAAACATAACTAGCGAAATGTGGTACTAATGGGTACACTTCTGCCTAACTCTTTGGAGATTACAGGCGTGATGTTATGAGTTATAAGTCCGGAATCGTCTATCAGCCTTGAGCAAGCTTAGTGATCAATTATCCCTTCTCTCTATGAAAAGAGGCCTTTACTCTGCAGTGGGGCAATAATAGGCTGGTATTATATTAATAAAGTTCAGTTATTTTCGCAGTATAAATAATCGCTTCAGCTTATAACAAACACATCAACCCAAAGCTAGCTGCATTGACATTGTAAAATGGACTCTTAAAAGACTATTCCGGGCTTCGAACTAAACTATACTTAAAAATATAATACAGACAGCATACTCGTAATATTTTATATTATATATAAAATATTTTCAATTCCACCTTTTGTATATTTTGATCTAAACTTATTCATCGGAGCATCGGCGTAGCAAAGTTTTGATTTTGGGTGGGGCAAAACTGACAAATACTAGGTATAAAGTATTACCTATATTGTACTAAACTATGGTATAATTTCTGGATTGTAATTTTTTTTTTGTGTAATTATAAATTTTCTTGTCTATATTTCTACATGAAACCTTTGAAATTCTACCTTTTGAAAGCAGCAACTAATTTCATATTATTTTCTCTTTAATGAGTTCAAGAATGAGCCAGTCAGGGTGAGGCAAGCGCCCCACTCTGTCTCACCGCTCATGCACCGGAGTAAAAAGTACTTAGCTTCGGTTTAACTGTTAGTTTGTCAAGGTTTAAGTAAAGCTTAAGTTTATTGCGTTTTTATTAATGAATTAAAAATTATTACTACTAGAAAATTATTAGTAGGTACTAGGTTTTGCCCACGACTGTTCTTACGGGTCTCTAATTTATTTTTACGATAAAATTTAAAGTTTGAGAGATTTGCGCGTTTAAACAAAGTAAAAAACAAACTTTTTAGCTTATAATTTTATTAATATTAGTATTAATTAGAGCTAAGATATATTATGTTTAACCAATTTAACTATTTCATTGGTGATTGAGATTCAGAATTCAGAACCATAGCATACTATAGCATCTATAAATATAAATATTAAAAAGCTGAAGGGATTTGTTTGTTTGTTTGAACGCGTCAATCTCAGAAACTACTAGTCTGATTTGCAAAAATCTTTCTGCATTTCATAGCCCGTAAACGATGTAGGCTATATAATTACGCAGCAAATCACAGGAGCGAAACAGTACCTGATCAAAGACGTAACAAAACGCGGGGTAAACCGCGGGATGTACATAACATACATACATAAACTCACGCCTTTTTCCCATGGGGGTAGGCAGAAACTATAGAACGCCACCTGCTACGATCCTTACATACTCCTTTCGCCTCATCTACGTTCATACATCTCGTCATACAAGCACGCCGGTTACGAAGCTAGTTTTAACCAATAATAATTACCATCTCGCTAAGTTAAAAAGGTATTCGTGAGATTCTGTCGAGTTCAAAGAATGAGTGGAATGCAAAAATATATTTGCTAGTCTTATACTTGTAAGCGCGGTTTTAAATGGCGATATATTAGCATTTCTGTGTTAGGGCTTACACGTCACGTGACGGGGACGATACGATCAAGGCGCCTACCGTCATCTCTTATAACAATATTATTTTAATATTACTTTGTAATTTCTGTTGTTGCATTTTCAACTTTCGGCGCTGATCCGAGCGTTGAAAATCCAACAGTGTGGAAGGCAAAGTAATATTAGAATAATATTGTTTTAAGAGCTTGTGGTTGGCCCCCAAAACTTCGACTTCATTTTATAACAATACTAGCTGACTCAACCACGCGTTTCTGCGGCTGAAAGTAAGTAAAAATATTGAGGTCGATAATCGAGATAAAAACTATCCTATCTTTCAAGTTCGACCAAATTACACACTGTATACTGCCATATTTCATAAAAAATTGTTGAGTAGTTCAGGAGTCCATCCAGGACTAACAACGTGACGTGTAATTTATAAAGGTATAATATCAAGATTATAAATGTGAAAGTAACTCTGTCTGTTTATTGCGTTTTCACGAGTAAACCACTGAACCGATTTTAATGAAATTTGGTACGGGGTTCGTTTGAACCCCAAGAAAGGATATAGGGTACTTTTTATTCCCTGCGACTTCGTCTGCGCCCGTGATAATTGACATTTATGTAGACGAAGTCGCGGGCAAAAGCTAATAAATTTAAATATCCATTGATTTATTTCTTTGCATTTCTTAAAGAGGTCATAATGACGACACTATTGGCGCAGTGGTTAAACGATTGGCTACCGCGCTGTGTGTCGCGGGTTCGATTGACACATGGAACAAATATTTTTGTATGGTATATTTGCACATTTGGATGGTACAGATTATATATAGAGTTCATAATAATATGTTTTAACACACCCATGATACATAAGAAATTTATGGAGGGCAGGAGGGACCCGTTTTAAAAAGAAATCTCTGAATATTGCGCTTTCTTTCACAAACAAACACTGATATTACTGTCATTAAAATATCGTAAATCATAAACATCTCCAAACCGCGCTACCTGTTGACTCCTGTCTCCGTCTATTTTCCTGTACTCTTGAAGTTTGCTCTCAACATCAAGTAGTGTGGGATGCGGCAAGGTACCTACTCGTAAGTACTTGTGAATGAGCATGTCCTATGGGGGACAATATTGCTAATAATGGCAGAATAAAAATACTTGAATGGCTATTTAAGTGGGAATGGTATGTTTATTTACTGATGTCGACTGGTTTTAAAAAGGTGAATTGATACAGATGGTATTCAAGACATTTTTATGTATATAAGACTAGTTTTTACATGTGTCTTTGTCTACGTAGACTTGAGATTTAAGACAATGTCCTTAATGTTCACTTAATTTGCAAAATGTGGGTGTACTAATAGGTACAGCTCTGATCAACCCTTTGGGGATTACAGGCGTGATGTTATGTTATGTTTATAAATGTTTCCATAAGAAATAGGAATCAACATTTTAAAACAAATTCAAATTCAAAGCGTTTTTTTTAAATTAGACCATTTACAGGCACTTTTGAATTGTCAAGGAGGCGGTTTGTTAGAAGCTAGATGCTCGTTCCAAAACGTAAGTAGGTCTCTATGCCAAGAGCCTCGACCAAACACCTTAGGAGGCTCTCGTTGGGCGGTTGGATCAAGGGCTTGATATTGTTAGGAGATTCCCTGACCACCGGTAGCTTGGACCTTGTCCCCGATGCCGATGGGCAACAATTTATTATATTTTTGTGTTTTTTAAAAATGTAATTAAATATCTACACGATAATAATATTATAAAGAGGAAAAAAAATGTTTTTGTTTGTTTGTAATGGATAAACACAAAAACTACTGGACCCATTTAAAATATTCGTTCACCATTAGAAAGCTACATTATCTGCGAGTAACATAGGCTATATTTTATTTTATTTTTGCGCGGACGAAGTCGCGGGCAAAAGCTAGTGTAAGATTAAATGAAATAAATAAATGGAAATAATAATAGTATAAATGTAATTTCTGTTTTTTTTTTGTTGGCCTATTCTGTCCCACTCCTGGGCAAAGGCCTCCCTTCACTCCTTCCATCCTTCCCGTTTTAGTATCCGTTAAAAAATGACTATATGGCTATGTATCCAAGCAGCATACTCCACTACCTCAAACCTTTACAAGTCGGGCCAAGTTCAACGGCACAGTATTGACAGTTCAAATTAATAACTTCCTTTTATCGACTAACACTTTAAGAGTTTCACAAACATCCGCGATCTGGTATCTAATTAATCTTATTTTAGCTAATTAAGACATTATATTTATAAATCATTCACTTTTTTTTTGGTTCGACGTGTTTCATGTAGATAAGCCGCTTTGGCGCTTATGTGTCGTGAAGTGTCAAATTTATCTCGCTTGTCAAATATGAAATAGACAGAATGATAAGGCTGCTCGTGGAGTATTACGACCGTTGTTAAGTAATCGCTTTGTGGGAAATGTACTATGTTAGTTTTTCTTAACTATAATGAAAGTTCCAAGTTCCAAGTAGTTTCTTAAGTTTGCCTCTCTGTCAAGAGCTGCAAGGATTATAAATGATATGCCTTCGGAAGATATTTTTCATAGCCTGCCGAAATTCAAAAAAATCTGGTGCGTAAAGATGCATTCAAGGTGGGATACGAATGTAACTGATTGTATTTATTTTTATTGTTGAATTTTATTTTAAGTATTTAATTATTACTATTATGAAAAACTTTGTTTTAAGTACTTAGGTAGGCAGTAGCATTTAACTGCACTGGAACGCCCCTCAGATAAAGACCTCCTCCAAAGCTTTCCATTTCTCTCGGTCTTGGGCTATATAAATATTAAAATAAGTTAAGTTACATATTTAGATAATAATTTCTCTATTTTTTGATTCTTTTGTTAGTTAAGTATAGGTAGAAAACAACATTTTTAAGTTAATTGTTAAACTGGAAATACAAGGCTTTTTTATTTTTATTTTATTTTAGGTATATTTTATGATATAGTTTGATTTGTGCGTATAGTATCGTCTTGGAGTAATCTGTGAAATGTTGTTCTTATTAGAAAACTTTTCTTTGAACACTTCCTTCTGCATTTTCCTGAATGAATATTCCTCACGGAGATCACGAAGAATATAAACATCAATCGACAGTAAGCCATACTAATATTATAAATACGAAAATGTGTCTGTCTGTCTTTTACCTTCACGCTTAAACCGCTGAATCGATTTTGATGAAATTTGGCATGGAGATAGTTTAAGACCCGGGGAAGGACATAGAATAGGTTTTATTCCGGAAATCATCCCCTTAGACGGTGAATAGGGGGGTGGAAATTCGTATGTAAGCACGTAGTCGCGGAAAAAGCTAGTGATTAATAAATCAACCAATAAAATATATATCCTGCTAGTCTTAAGATTGTTACCAATAGACACGAGGGATTAAAAGCATCCTACTAAACTTAATCCTATTACATAACATACATAACATCACGCCTGTAATCCCCGAAGGGTTAGGCAGAGGTGTACCCATTCGTACACCCACATTTCGCCAGTTATGTTTTTTTTAGTCCCATGTAATAGGGGGCGAGCCTATTGCCATCAACTGGGCACAAATCCAGACTCCGAGGCTGCTACTGAGAAATTCCTAATGGAAAAACCCAATAACACTTTGCCCGACCTGGGAATCGAACCCAAGACCTCATGCACAGCAGTCGCGCTTGCGACCACTAGACCAACTAGGCAGTCTTAATCCTATTATATAAATCTTAACCGTTTATCAAACATATTTAAGACACCGTAATAGCATTTAACAGTTCAAAAAATAATAATAAATATCGCTAAATCAATAGATAAATTACTTTTGACTATATTAACGAAGGTTTTTTGTCAATTTACTTACGACACATTTTTAAATAGATTAATTTTTTTCTCTCTCCAATTTGCATACCTGAAACAAGAATTAGTTATTCATTAGTCATTTTGATAAGGTTTTAAAAGAACTTGGCTATGAAGACGTAATATTCTAAATTAGTTTAGAATATAATTTGCCTTCAACTAAAAGGAAGATAAAAAATACACTTGCGGCCGATAAAAATGACCCGTCACAATTTATAGCCAAAAAAAATGTTGTGTTACAATTCAATTAATTATTTTTTTCTCTAACATTACAACATCACGCCTGTAATCTTCGAAGGGTTAGGCAGAGGTGTACCCATTAGTGCGCCCACATTTTGTCAGTTATGTTTAGTCCCATGTAAAAGGGGACGAGCCTATTGCCATCAACCGGGCACAAATTCATACTCAAAGGCTTCTACTGAGACATTCCTAACGAAACCCAATAACACTGCCCGACCTGGGAATCGAACCCAAGACTTCATGCTCAGCGGTCGCGCTTTGCGACCACTAAGACCAACGAGGCTCTTTTTTAATAATAATCTTTATTGTTCAAAGCTGACCATCGGTTAACATAGTTATCAAAACAGAATAAGCAGATAATCAAGATTGTATATGTGATTGTATATGTGTGTTTGACGGGCCTGTTGGTCTAGTGGTAAGTGGCCCTGACTGCTAAGCCGGAGGTCGTGGGTTCGATTCCCACCCAGGACAAACTTTGTGTGATGAGCATGATTGTTAGTTCTGTGTCTGGGTGTGATTTATCTATTATATGTATGTATGTATTTATAAATTATATAAGTATGTATATCAGTTGTCTGGTTACCATAACACAAGCTCTGCTTAGCTTGGGATCACATAGCCGTGTGTGAGTTGTCCCAAGATATTTAGATATTTATTTATATATTAAACCAAAACTCCCTAATCTTTAAGTATACAGTTATAAGATGTAATTTACAAATACGTTCAATTTGATCGTGATAGGTTAGTGTTGGCCATTTGTAGCCCTTCGCAAACATCCACTTGTATTGTGCATCTGTTGCGTCATAAGCTCCGGCAGTACGAATCAATGGCGTTTATGATTATGTGCCTTCGCTCTTTGCGTACGTCCATACATTTACAACATTCGATGACATACATAACATAACATCACGCCTGTAATTCCCGAAGGGTTAGGCAGAGGTGTACCCATTAGTGCGCCCACATTTCAGTTATGTTTTAGTCCCATGTTTTAGGGGGCGAGCCTATTGCCATCAACCGGGCACAAATCCAGACTCCGAGGCTGCTACTGAGAAATTTCTGATGGAAAAACCCAATAACACTTTGCCCGAGCTGGGAATCGAACCCAAGACCTCATGCACAGCAGTCGCGCTTGCGACCACTAGACCAACGAGGCAGTCAACACGAGGCAACATTCGATGAACATAAAGTTTTAGTTAATCTAAGTATTTTAATAGTGATTGGCTATTATTTTGTTAATTTCATTTGTTTCTGCCTGTGACTTTGTCTGCTTGAAAGTCCATAAAGCATATTAAATACAATGATACTCCACAATAGAGCAACTCTCTATCAGTGATCGATATTTTCAAATCGGACCATGAATTGACGGGCCTATTGGTCTAGTGGTTAGCGGCCCTGACTGCTAAGCCGGAGGTCGTGGGTTCGATTCCCACCCAGGACAAACTTTGTGTGATGAGCATGATTGTTAGTTCTGTGTCTGGGTGTGATTTATCTATAATATCTATGTATTTATAAATTATATAAGTATGTATATCAGTTGTCTGGTTACCATAACACAAGCTCTGCTTAGCTTGGGATCAGATAGCCGTGTGTGAGTTGTCCCAAGATATTTATTATTTATTATTAATTCCAGAGATCCTTTTATAATGAAGCAAACTTAAAAACAAAGTTTTTCTCTTTATTATATATGATAATACTAACTTTGGCCCGCGACTTCGCGTGGAACTTGTTTACACCGTACTTGCATATAAACTTCCACCCCCCTTTTCACCGCCTTAGTGGGTGATTTCCGGGATAAAAACTATTCTATGTCCTTCCCCGAGTCTTAAACTATCTCCACCCCAAATTTAATTAAAATCGATTCAGTGGTTTAAGCGTAAAGAGGTAACAGACAGACACACTTTCGCATTTATAATATTAGTATGGATTTGTATGATTCTGTTGTTACTTTTATGCTGTTAGTAGTACACTAGCATAAAACTCTTCGACGTTGAATGTGCTACTAACAACTGAGAAATCGCTTATGTAGCGGTAGACAATAGAACGACACAGGACAAGTATATGTACCTAATTACGAGTATAATAATATTCTGTCACACAAAAAGCTTTAAGAAACATCACATATCATCAAAATATCTTTATGACAATGTTGTTTAAGATAACAAAACGTTCTCATCGTAAGTGCATGTGTGCATACCGAATGTTAAGTCGTGAATATATGACGTCACGGCAAGGAGTCGTGTCTGAATGTCAAAATGCTGACCTCAGAGTTGAAGGCTTTAATAACGTTGGTAATGTTTTCTATATTTACTAGATTTTGTTATTATTTTGAGCTTTTCCTACGTAACATCACGCCTGTAATCTCCAAAGGGTTAGACAGAAGTGTACCCATTAGTTTACCCACAATTCGCCAGTTATGTTTTAGTCCCATGTAATAGGGGACGAGCCTATTGCAATCAACCAAAACAAATTCTAGATGGAAAAACCCAATAACACCTTCATATAATACCTTTGTATACTTTTAGATGAAGTTTTAAAAAAAGATATCTATTTTTATACAGATAAGATACTTTTTCGACTGGACCACTAATAAAATACATTCAAAGTTGTATGTTGTTTCGATTTAAATCGAGAACAAAGGTGCATCTTGGCCTTTTTCTTTAGTTGGTAAAAATCATCAAATGACTCCTTCCATCCTGGGTGGAGCGGAAGGGACTGTCAGACTTTTACTGACTAAAAAACCATCCTGTTCCTTCTGTTGCCCTTTACGTTCCGGGGCAACAGTATCCTGTTAAGACGTCCCGCAACGTGCATCTTGGCCTTCCATAACATCATAACATCACGCTTGTAATCCCCGAAGGGTTAGGCAGACGTGTACCCATTAGTACACCCACATTTCGCCAGTTATGTTTTAGTCCCATGTAATAGGGGGCGAAAATATTGCCATCAACCGGGCACAAATCCAGACTCCGAGGCTGCTACTGAGAAATTCCTGATGGAAAAACCCAATAACACTTTGCCCGACCTGGGAATCGAACCTTAGGTACACAATATTGATTTTCTGAAGATTTAAAATAACGCAACGAATGACCGATGACTCAGTAGATTATTCTAACAAGTCCGTTTTATTATACAGTGAACAAGAGTTAAAAAGTACCTATAATTTTGTAAATTTAAAAATACACTGGAGACCAAATTAAGTATGCATCCGTCGTAAAATCCCTTAAACGTTTGATGTGGCCCGCATCGTGCCATTCTTATCTCATATAAAACGTGCTTCAAATAAATTGGCCAAAAGTGTACATGATAGTAGGTATAGTCCCTTAATTTTTTTAATAGGTAGGTATGGAAAAAATTGTATAATTGCAAAGATGTAAAGATATATTGTAACTAGAACTAATATTTTTAACCGACTTCATACATACGCCTGTAATCCCCGAAGGGTTAGGCAGAGGTGTACCCATTTATAGTACACCCACATTTCGCCAGTTATGTTTTTAGTCCCATGTAATAGGGGGAGAGCCTATTGCCAACAACCGGGCACAAATCCAGACTCCAAGGCTGCTACTGAGAAATTCCTGATGGAAAAACCCAATAACACTTTGCCCGACGTGGGAATCGAACCCAAGACCTCATGCACAGCAGTCGCGCTTGCGACCACTAGACCAACGAGGCAGTCACCACTAGACAAACGGGGCAGTCCAACCGACTTCAAAAAATACAAAGTGATTCGTATAACATGTGAAATCGTAACGATAGCTTTTTCCATGGATTCAAGAACATGTTTCATAATTCACCAGCTACAAAATTTTCTGTCACTTATTTAGTTTTTTTTTTCGGTTATAAAACATTATTTTCTGTTCTTTACAAAAGCGAAACACCTTGGAATACATGTCATAATAATACCAGCCTATTATTGTACCGCTGCAGGCTAAAAGCCTCTTCTCATACAGAGAAGGCTAGTGCCTTCTGCGTTGATCACCACCCCTGCTCTAAGCGGATTGGCAATTTCAGACTTTTCTATAAGTCCAGGTTTTCTTACGATATTTTCCTTTACCGATGTCAGTGTTGTCCGAAAAAAACATAGAAAATACATAATTATGAATAGTAAGTCACATTGGTTGGTTCTTGCCCGGTATCACCCGGTATTACTGTTTTATATTTATCTTCATTGTTTTCACATATATAATCAACAAGAATATTGTAACAAGGATTTTGTAAAGACTTAATTTAAAAAGAATGCCGTGGAGTTTCTTTCTCGTCCTTCTCCATAGAGGCCTACTTCCGTTTGGAACGAGCAACTAGCTTTATTTTTCGGACCAACTGACCGACTTATTGACAATCCAAAAGTGCCTGTAAATGGTCTAATTGAAATAAATGTTTTGACTTTGACCTTGACTATATCGAACCCATAACTTTATGGCTACGGCTTTATGGCTATATACACAACACCAAAACCACGACTAAAATATATGGAACAGTTGATATTTCAGATTCCGCCCCATAATATGTATATTGTAAGAAGGTATAACTTGTTAATAATCCTTACACAAGTGCCTTGAACCGATAACCATAAGGAATTTAAAGTGTGTTTCCACTAACGTTACTGAGTAAGATTACCATGTTCCTACCATTGTTACTGTAACTAGAAATCGCTTAGAATGTGTACCATTTATAACCAATATAAACTAATAAATCTAGCCTGTTGTGCGTCTATTTAAATCAAATTTCAAAATAACCAATAAAATAAATTCCATCGAAGTTGGTATATTATTGAATAAAACTCAATAAAACGTGGAACGGTTTTCACACGCTCACTGTTTTTAACTGAGGTTTGTTTGGGTAAGGGTGTGCTCTCACTGCGAATTAATAAAAAATTGCGACCAAAAACACACTGGCGCGACTGCTGTGCTTGAGGTCTTGGGTTCGATTCCCAGGTCGGGCAAAGTGTTATTGGATTTTCCATCAGAAATTTCTCAGTAGCAGCCTCGGAGTTTGGATTTGTGCCCGATTGATGGCAATAGGCTTGCCCTCTATTACATGGGACTAAAAACATAACTGGCGAAATGTGGGTGTACTAATGGGTACACCTCTGCCTAACCCTTCGGGAATTACAGGCGTGATGTTATGTTATGCTACCAAAAATTTGCGACCAAAAAATCTGCGACCACGTGAGTAAAAATTTTTTTTTTGTCGTTCTTCTTAAGTATAGTATATGAAAGATAGGGGTAGGTTAAAAAACATGATAATTATTATGTTGTGTGAAAGAAAAATCTTCTAATATATTAATAAAATCACATTTATTAGTCGTAACAATCAGCTAGTCTAAAGTTTAGCTATTGCAACACAATAACCAATCAATTAATATTAATTATGTTTATGAGCTATCAAAACACGAAGGATAAAGTTATTGTATGACTATAGCAAACTATCATGTCACTTATTTGTCACCTATTTGACTAAAAATCTATTTTTCAGTTAAATGAAAGTTAATAGTGTTTTCAAGATTAAACTATGGTATTATTTTAGAAAAGTGTTGTCTTGGAATTATTTATTAATATTTTATCTGTAAATCCGATAAATCAGTCAAAAAACCGAAACAATATTCCCACTGACTAAAAAATTTCGCGACCAACGCGACCACATCGCGCACGTTCCCCTGTATGCGCACAGCCGTATAAGAAGTCAAGACCTCCAATGAGCAGTCAGATTTCACGCCAATACGCCAACGGAGTAAACAATAACGATTTATAACTTCAACGAACAAACCGACACTTTCATATCAATTTCTATTACATTTTTGACGTACCTCCTTACTATTGACTAACTTTATGTAACGTTGAAACAATAGCAAGTTATATTCTTTGGTCATTTAGTTTTATTACTATAAAAAAATATTACATGTTTTTGTTGCTTATTAGGGACGAAAATATGGATTCGTGGTAAATTGAGCTTTTGGAAAATTCAAGCGAAATTGCGCCGTATGTAGAGAAACTTAAGGTTCTTTTGAAAAATGATCAGACTAATTTTGAATAAAATCAGTGCGCATGAATATTATACGAAAGTTAAATTACATGCTAGGATTTCACATTGAAATATAATATAAGGTAGTTTTATATGCATAGATTTTACCGCGACTTCGTCCGCGTCCTAAGTCCTAAGTCGCATCAATTTTTTGTTTGAGAAACCGACTGCCTCGTTGGTCTAGTGGTCGCAAAGCGCGATTGCTTAGCGTGAGATCTTGGGTTCAATTCCCAGGTTGGGCAAAGTTTTATTGGGTTTTTCCATCAGGAATTTATCAGTAGCACCCTCGGAGTCTAGATTTGTGCCCGGTTGATGGCAATAGGCACGCCCCCTATTACATGGGACTTAAACATAACTGGCGAATGTGGGTACACCTCTGCGCAACCCTTCGGGGATTACAGGCGTGATATTATAAGTTTTTAAACCTTATCCACTGTTCAATTTATTCAGGTGGGTCTGAATAAACAAACCTGAAACTATTACTGAACTATTTATTGCGTAAAGCAAAGATTTATTTCTTCATCCATAAACCTTCTACTTTATCTCTTTCAAGATTCATTGAATATCTGACTTCAGAGGAATGGCATAAATTATATATAACTATATCTTGTATTTCCATTAAAACTTACCGTTTCATGTGATCCAAGATCTTGGAGTCACTCTATCTACGTTATTTTATCATAGCTGTAAATCTTGTTAATGAAACATAACCATCACACTTGGACGGAAATGAGTAGCTTTTGTATCTGATACTTGAAAGGAGCAGAGCCTTTAAGCAAGCAAGTGCGGATATAATTCGCGCCACGACAGATGAGACTTGACACACCATACAAACTTTATTATTTTGTTATAAATATTATAATGTTTTTAAGTATGTATAATTTTAATCTAAAAATCCTTGAATAGACACACAAATTATGGATAACTATTTCGCACATTACCTGCGCTAGCTCCCCAATACTGACGCTTGTCAAGTCTCATCTTTCGTGGCGCGTATTGTATTTTCTTAACTTCATACATAATTCCGTAAGTACTAATATTATAAATGCGAATATAACTCTGCCTATTTATCTGTCTGTTATGCTTTCACGACTAAAATATCGAACCGATTTTGATGAAATTAGGTACGGGGTAAGTCTGAAACCCAAGAAAGGGCATAGGCTACTTTTTATTACCGATATTTTATAAATACCTACTCTTCACATATTTTCACATGAACAATAAGTATAGAAACCTACTTAAATTTTGGAACGAGCAACTAGCTTCAACTTTCTGAATAACTGACTGACACCTTGACAATTCAAAAGTTCCAGTAAATGGCTTAATCGAAATAAATGTTTTGACTTTGACTTTGATTCTTCTATCTATTCTTACTTTCAACTATGAAGTGACGTAGGGATGGCGACTATAGAATCTTAGTCTATTAAACAGTTGTTAAAGCGAATGCTTTTTAAATTTATGACTTCAAGTAGATTAAATTATTTCCTCAGACCTGCTAGTGCTGACGTTTATACAACTGTTTTAAAATAAATCTCGACGTGCTAGAAATGAATTAGAGTCGATTACGTTTAGTCGATTATGTTGAATCGAATGTAATCGATTAGTAGTTTTGAGTGAGTGATGCTGTAGGAATTTCATTAGAATTTTTTTAATGTGATTTTGTTAATGTTGACTAAATCTTTTTTTTTTTTGCAAAGACTATTAATCTATTAGGTTTTAGCTAAATATTTTTTTAGTAGGTGAAGATCGTAAACTGTCTTTAAAGGTACCTTTGAGATCAGGGAAGTATTTCCCACTCTCAAACTGTCATAATTTATGTTTTTCTTGTGAATTTGTAATTCTTTTGAGGAAACAAATATTTATATTTAACCGTGTGTTTATTTTTGCTGGGATGAACATCCTTGGTGGAGGTACCTATCTATCAGAGTCATACTGACTTCAACCATCCTGGTGTTGCTTCCCCTATACTGGCAACCCCCAACTGATTCCGCAATACGAAAAACCTTAGTCGATTAAATTTGCAAAACGTTTCCCATCCCTAGCGCAAAATACCAATGTCGAGGCCACGTAAATGAGCGTAGTATTTCTAACGTGCCTTTAGTGTCGTAAGGGTCGCGACACGGCCCATCAATATCGATAGATCGAGTTACTCGATTTTATTATCGATATATTTTTTGTATGTGCTAGTAAAATGTTGAGAGTAAATTTATTTGTTGGAGGTAATTTTAATATGTGAGAATTATTTTATTTTGGACTGTGAAAGGTCACCATAACAAATGGACTACATTGTTGTCTGAAATAAATAAATAGATAACACGAATTCAGCAGGAAAAAAACACCAATTCTGCTGAATTCGTGTTTTTTTTTTAATTATTTTTATAAAACCAAAAAATAGCTTTTTTGTTTTGATTTTCACCTATGTTAAATTGCGTCTTTGATTACTGCTCTACTCCCTTGGGTCGTAGCGTGATGTTATAATTTAATAACAATGAAAAGTATTTGTTCTTTTGTTTTCTAATACACAAGAAAAAAATATAGAGGGAGCAAGCTATTATATAGGGCCCCGCTTGGGCCCCTTAGGTATATATTAGATAATTATAATACTAACAGCCTGTCATTGTTCCACTGCAGAGCAAAGGCCTCATCTCATACAGAGAAAGCGCGTTGATCACACTGTTTGTTTTGTTTGAAAGCGAAAATCTCTAAAACTAATAGTCGTATCGGAAAAAATATTTTTGCAGATAGAAGCTAGATACACGAGTTAAATTTTAGGCCATAAAACATCACGCTACGACATAGGAGATCGGAGCAGTAACCAAAGACGCAACTTGAAACGGGTGAAAAAAAAACCTTTTTTATTATACTAGCTTTAACCCGCGACTTTGTCCGCGCAAAAATAAAATAAAAATAGCCTATGTTACTCGTAGATAATGTAGCTTTCTAATGGTGGAAGAATTTGTAAAATCGGTCCAGTAGTTTTAATTTTATCCATTACAAACAAACAAACAAAAATAAATTATTTTCCTCTTTATAATATTAATGTAGATGTAGATATTCATACAATATCCATACCCTCCCACTTCTACCCTATTCAAAATTCACAGACGGCATTTATTGCAGAATGCTTATCGTATAGTTTACAAACGACAATATATTACTAAATTGTTATTTTAACTCATATTTGCCCTATGTATGAGCGAGCGAACGAAAGGGCAGCCCCCTTTCGTCTGTAATCAAAGGAAAACAACGTCGTGGACTTTGTAGGGTCTTAGTAACAGCGATTTAAGATTTTTTTTTAAATCCTAACTAATATTATAAATGCGAAAGTAAGTTTGTTTTTTTGTTTGTTACCATTTTACGCCTAAGCCACTGAACCGATCATCCTGAAATTTTGCATATACGTTACCAGGTGTACAGAAACGAACATAGGGTACCTTTTATCCCGAAAAAAAGTACTGTTCCCGAGAGAAATCACAATAACGTTTTTATGATGATAGATGGCGCCACATGTCTTTCGAATTATGATCGAATTTTAAACTTAATTTGCGAGCGAAGCCGCGGGCGAAAGCTAGTTAACAATAAAATTGTAGTTAGTACATATATTATACATTATACGGATAAAAAAAAACTGGTGCCAAAGAAATTCGATGGCGAACTTTAAAAATATAGACTTCGCTGGAAAATTCGATTTCGATATTTTGGTTATGATCAATAAATGGAATCATAATTTGTAACAGACTAAAGGTAATTTTTTTTCTAAATAAAAACATTTAGTTTTTTTTTTCTATTATTTAAACATCAGACTTAACCACTTTAAAAAGTTTTCAAAAGGGACTTTTCAGTTTTAATAATGGGCCAAAACAAAAATCTTAAACGTATATACAGAACAATAAGGCAAACAAAAAATGTAACGGTAAATAAAGAAAATGATTTAAGTATTATTTAGTAATAATAAAACCACTCGCTGACACTCACACCACACCCCAAAACCGAAATACCGTCATCGTGCTTTCTGCAAATGCCGACGAACACGGCCCAACAGCGATGTGTTAATATTATTTACAACGGTGCGCTTGCGCCATCGGGAAATGTACTAACAGCATTGTTAGCTTGTCTGCAGTGACTGTTGTCTTAAAGGCCGGCCACACTGGAGCGGACCACTTTCGGGCGTGCGCGGTCGGCGCGGTCACAGATTATAACGTCGATATAAATTCATCCCTAAGGCTCCGACACACTGGAGCGAACAACTTCCGGGTGCACGTGTTAACGTGTCCATTCCAATAATTAAATAATAATAAATATCTTGGGACAACTCACACACGGCTATCTGATCCCAAGCTAAGCAGAGCTTGTGTTATGGTAACCAGACAACTGATATACATACTTATATAATTTATAAATACATACATATTATAGATAAATCACACCCAGACACAGAACTAACAATCATGCTCATCACACAAAGTTTGTCCTGGGTGGGAATCGAACCCACGACCTCCGGCTTAGCTGTCAGGGCCGCTAACCACTAGACCAACAGGTCCGTCAATGGGAGCAGCCACTGTTCAAAATGTTACTCGTGACGGTGCAACTTAGTATCTGACCGCGCACGAAAGTTGTGCGCTCCTGTGTAGATGGGCCTTAAGGATGGCGTAGTATTGACTTAGTCAACTCTTGTTTTTTATGTTCAAATGCTCTTTACTTTCCTGGTTTCTTAAACGAAAAATGTATGTAAAAAATTGTCAAACGTCCGTATTTTGCTGTGATCAGTGGTTGATAATTCAGTCAACTAATTACAATAACACATTACTTTTGCGTCGAAAAATCGAGATCTAGGTAAAAAATATCTTAAGACTTATCTCATCCATGTTACGCACAAATTTCTAATTCATCAAATTATGATGAATTTTACAACTATTTAGAACACTTTCAAGTTAAATCTCAAACAGATAAAAATATCAACAACTCAGCATCAAAAAGCGTCTTTCTTTCTTTATCGTGTGGGCAGTAAGGTCTTACGACCCTACACACCCTAGTGTCAGAATTTCTAAACCGCCTCAAGGGCTTCTGAAATGGTTTGAGTGGGACAGTAAGTCCAGGTTTCCTCACGATGTTTCCCTTTACCGATGCTAGTGACATCCAAGATAAACTTTAGAAAGTACATAATATGAATAAAAAAATTCACATTGGTACTTGCCCGGATTTGAAACCACAACCTCATGCAGAAGAGGCGGGCGCCTTAGTCACTAGGCCACCATGACCGTCATCATCAAAAAGCGTAATCATTAGAAGCAAAATGCGAAGCATTACATAAAAAAGAAGAAAGAAAATCTATCAACTTTGAGATAAACATCAACTTAAACAACAAACACAAACATCATCAATAAATGATGTTTCGAATGTTTTGTTCAAAACAAAACACTACCAAACGTCAATAAACACGGTCTTCGCTCAATAGCCGAAGACTCACAATACTATCAAAACTATTATACCACATAAAGTACTAGTAAACTGCGCGCACGCGCCATTGTTCTCCAAAACACACATTGGCTTATAAACCGCGCTTGTGGCTTAATAATATTATATCCAGTTCGTAATGGATGTGCAAATGGTAATAACATTGTCATAATGTACTTTCTAACTCAATATTAGGTTTAAACTGATGGTAAACTTTTTAACAAAGTAAAAGTGGAGGAAATTTGTACTTATCAATTACTAACTTTTACACACGACTTCGTCCTTGTGGAAGTAGATATATCATAAAACATTTATCTCAAAAAATAAAGCAATAGTGTAGGTTACTGTCAGTAAAATATTTTTTTGAATCAGACTAGTAGGTACTTCTGAAAAAATACCAACACGCAACAATCTTCCTTCACTTTCCCCAATATTATCTCCTCTCGCTCTCTTTCACACACTCATCCATCTCATTCCCTCTAGGCTTCGTTCAGAAACTAACTTAATTATAAAAGTAAACCAACAAAAATATTTCCACATATATATGTATAAGTACAGAGAAGTATATCTATGTAAGATGTCAAGCCCGCCACACTGTTCCCACCCACTGCAACTCTTGAAAGCCAGAATCAACAGTGGAGGCCACCAGAAAAACGCTGAGGCAATGAAGCTCAACCGCAGCGCAGCGCCGAGGGAATGTAAGATGTCATTGAAAAGTTTTAAATCATAGGTAAAGAAGATTTGTTAACGGCTTGGCTACCATCATCCTAATGGTCTAGATCCTATAGTCAAGTTTCTACTAACACATAATTATACCTTCTTAACGATATATTCCTCTCAGCCATGCTAAAATCACGTTGGTCTGTAGACACAAGAATAACAGTCTACTAGGAAGTAATAGCTGTACGAAAGGCTGTCACAACAAATGTCTTAGATAATGAACTAAGCACTAACCAGTACCAAGTTGGGTACAAACCTGACAATTAATGACCTCAGAAACCGAGAAGTAACTTAGGACGACAAAAACATTTAATAGTCATAGCAACACCAAAAGGAAATATTGACGTACCGTAACCGTAAGTCTGGCAACACTCAATAAATCCCCTCACAAACTATCCGTTTACACAGTGTTGCCAATTAAAATCAGCAATAAATTTTGCGCACCGCTATGTCCGGAGATCAAACAAGGAAAGGGCTGCACCATTCGATACATCGATAATTATCTAGTATCGATTCGCAGGTGCATCACTAGCGCGTAAATTTTACGGTATACTACGGTACGCCTATCACTTGGGTGGTATTCTTCCTTAAAGTAATAAATTATTTGACAGGAGTTGACGGAAGAAATTGTCGTGTTAAAATGGCTAAATGGATAATTTGCTAGGAGTGGAAAACCCTTAAAATTTACGACAGTTAACAAGCCTATCTCCCCTCATCATCATTGGCTGAAAGACGTCCACTACTGGGACAAACCTCGTCAATATTCGACATGACACAACTAGCAAAAAAGTTGTAGTATTTGAATTATGCAACTAAAAGTCATGTAAAGGTTTTATAATAGTTTGTAGCAGTTTAACATTTTTATAGTAGTGTTCAATGCGACGCATTAATTATACATTATTTGTTTCGCTAGTTGGGTCTTAAGGCCGGCAGATTTCACTACTTTTGAGAAGGATTCAGATTGTATTGCTAATCTGTAAATAGAGAAATATTTACAGATTAGCAATACAACTGGTCGCGTAGAAAGTGACCTTTATTATTATAATGAGAAGATACACGATTAACAATTGTACATTTTGAAATTACCAAACATTTTAAAGTTCGGTAAACGGTGCGAGGTGTCTTGCTATTGTAGCTGTAAATGTCGATCAAAAACATAGTTAATTTAACTAAACAAATGCAAATCAACCTGACAGTAACCCAGCATGACACGGTAAATTAGTTAAATCGCTAGACTTTAACCGTTCATAGTCAATAAACTGTTAAAGTTATCTCGTTTAGAAGTACGTTTACACACCGATTAGCTTATAAGTGATTAATAAAATTATACGCGTAGGTTTTACAAATGAAGCTAGTGCATGTACCGTAAATTTGTAAACAGGGCTTAAAATGAATGTTGATCGGATTGCAATAACTTACCGACAGTAAGACTATTTCGTATTTCGTCAGAAGCTTGAAAGTCTGACAACCAGTCTTACCTAGGGGTATCGTATTACCTAGTTACTGGGTTGTGGAGGTCATATACGCAGTCGCTCCATGTAAAATACTGGTTCTCAGCTGCATCTGGGTGGACTGGAAGTCGACCCCAACATAGTTGGGAAAAGGCTAGGCAGATTATGATGAAGACTATTTCGTATTATGAGCTGGTGATTGGTCAAAAAGAGAATTTTACCACGACAGTTGAAAAAAGCATTGTACACACAGTCTCCTCCATGACGTGGACTGACGAACTGGTAAAAGTCTCAAAAAACCTCTGGATGCGGGCAGCTCAGTATCGGTCATTGTGCTTATCTTTAGAGGAGGCCCCGCCTATGTCAAGTAGTGGACGTCATTCTTCTTCTTCTCATGTCGAAAGACTCAAAATTTGTCCGACCAATATTGAGCAACCTGTACAGCTCTGTCATTGTGGACGTATTAGGTTGATATGATATGATGATCCTAGAAGCAAGTCACATCCCTAACCGATCATGGGTCTTTTGATAAACACCTCTTTGTCATAGGAGTAACACACAGCCGAATGTGCAGAGCCTGCATGGAGAAAGACGAGACAGAAGCCCAGGTGCCCCTCAACTGCCCTGAAATCACTACAGACAGGGCAATAAGTACTTCGGTAACCCATGAACACTTCAAGAGATCCTTCTTAAAAGTTATTAAACCTCCAGGTGTACTGTCATCTTATTTGCTTCCCCATGGCATATAAAAGTCTCTAAAACTTAGAGCTCTTTCATAAAACGCTGTGTGTTTAAAGCCTTTCGTACTTCCATATTTTCCTACCTCATAATTCCTCAAAGTTCATAGTTCTAAATATCACAGAATGGTATTTCATAGGTCGAAAGTTCAGGCCACACTTCGTCTTATAATTTCAACGCTAGCACTGTTTATGAGAAGCTAAAGGCCGAACATGAATTCTCAAATATGTACCTTAGTCAAGGTAATTAAGTACATACCTAATTAGCACGCATGCCTATGGTTAGCGAAAACGAGGCTGTCATAATATACTTTACATAATTATAATGATAATAGTTTATGTAATAATCGTCGTCAATTTTCCATCAGGAATTTCTCAGTAGCATCCTCGGAGCCTGGATTTGTGCCCAGATGGCAGTAGGCTCGCCCCCTATTACATGGGACTTAGACATAACTGGCGAAATTAGGTGTACTAATGGGTTACAGGCGCGATGTTATGTGCAGTTTTCAGTGGAAGCCTGGAGTCTGGATTCTGGCCTTGTTAATTATGATTATTTGTGCTAATAGGTACTAATATAAAAAGGCTGATGAGATTTTTTCTTTGTTTGTTTGTTTAAACGCGCTAATCTCTGGAAGTACCTACCAGTCAGATTTGAAAAATGCTTTTGTATATAGTAGACAGATTCATGAGGAATAATATAGGCTATATAGGTTCACGCTATGAGCTTCAGTGTCAGCATTGTTTGTCTGTCCATCTCGACAAACCTCTAGGTATCAGTAAAATTTAAAAAATCTGGCTCACTGAAAGGGTCTCACTATAATATTAGCATTGAGTAAAAATTCCAAAAAAAAAAATATTTCTTGATCTCTTTAATTTTCTACTTTCTATAATTTGTTTATAAAGCGCCCATAATAATAGGTTGGCGAAAAAGTCTTTTCGCATTATAGTATGTATGAACTTGAAACAAAATCTCTGTGGCTATACTTTTTGTATCTGGCTGGTTTTGGTATCATTGAAAGTTTAAATTATAAAGAACATAATTCTAAATTCAAATTAGAAAAATGTGTGATTTTCATTTTGTTTTTCGTTCTGTCAAGATACTTTCTCTATTATAATTTCAAGTTGGTATCTAAGTGTCTTTGCCAGACAGACAGACTGATAAGTGAAAGTAAGAAGCATCCGTCTCAAAACTTTGTGTATGACACCCTAAAAAAAACCGAGAACAAAATTCTCTCCCAAAACAGTACAAAACTTTCTCCAAACAAAAATCAAAGCACGCACACACCCACAGAACATCTGTATCACAACAATTAGACCCTCACTCACACAGCCTGACTTCATAACAAGATGTGACATTAGCAAATACTAGGGACATTACTCATCCAACATTGTCTAAGGCCGGCAACAGTTGTACGATTAGAGATTAAGAGAATATCCTTAACGGTACAGCGGGCGGCCCACACGGAACCCGTAGGCCAAGTTCTAAGGCTAGACACACTGGTGTTATTTTAATGTCAGTGTTTTGAATTATAAGCTGTAACCGGAGCTGTAGTTTTTAATTATATAGCTCACCTTATTACTTTTTTACAAAAATAGTAATAATTTTATTTATTTCAATTTTACGTCGACTGCCTCGTTGGTCTAGTGGTCGCAAGCGCGACTGCTGTGCATGAGGTCTTGGGTTCGATTCCCAGGTCGGGCAAAGTGTTATTGGGTTTTTCCATCAGGAATTTCTTGGTAGCAGCCTCGGAGTCTGGATTTGTGCCTGCTTCATGGCAATAGGCTCGCCTCCTATTACATGGGACTTAAAACATAACTGGCGGAATGTGGGTGTACTAATGGGTACACCTCTGAACCCTTCGGGGATTACAGGCGTGATGTTATGTATGTATATTCAATTTTAAGTGTCATAATAAACACAAAAAGGGAAAAAATAATAGGGGTGGAAAGGACATGATTCTTGACTTTAAAAATTTTTGGTTATTATTAAAAAATCATAGGTATTTCATGCAATAAAGCAACATGGTCAAAATGTATAGAAACGCTACGCTTGTTTCAAAACTTCTAATGCTGTAGTATCTAGAATCATTGTATCGAATCCATGTAAATAAGCATCAATCAATTTTACCACAAAACTTAATCGAATCGAATCAAAAAAAGTAAAAATCTTCTTCTGTCACATAGCCATCAACTCAGTTACCCCTATTCTAGTCACACGAACTTGCGTACTACCATAACAGAAAATGAGAATTAAAGTCGCAACCTAGCCCTTACATAATCGCAAAATCGTACATGTCAAGCAATCCTTAGCAAAACGTGCGGACGACGGGCAACGTTGTCGCCGTCCTGTACACTGTAATCGCACGCGTAGTCATTTGTGCTTTATTATCGCCACTCCTGGCTCCCATCTACTTTCCAATTATTATTTCGCTACAAAGTATGAAATGGGATGAAAATGTCATCATGATCTTGGTATGCTAATACTATATGATATGCTTATTCCGCGTCAAAGTTGATTTATTATGCTACTAAAAACGGAAAATTGTCTGAGATAAAAATTTGCCTATGTACTATTCCAGACTATAGTCTATATTTGTGTCAAATTTCATTCAGATCCGTTCAGCCGTTCTGACGTGATGCTTTAAAGTTGATACATTAACCCACGAGAACCGTAATTTTTTTCGGGATAAAGTCAAAGTCAATACATTTGTTTCTATAATATTAGACCAATTACAGACACTTTTGAATTGTCAAGGTGTCGGTCAGTTAGTTAGAAAGTTGAAGCTAATTGCTAAAAAAAGTAGCCTGTGTACTATTCCAGACTATAATCTATATCTGTACCAAATTTCATCCAGATCCGTCCAGCCGTTCTGACGTGATTGAGCAAAACAAATATCCATCCATCTAAACTTTCACATGTACAAAATAGCAGTAAGATTATAAAGAGGTCAGACTTTCAGGCTTTTCAATCCCGACCAAAACCGACTGTCAAAAATCTACGAGTGACAGTGGGGACTAACGGCTTTACGTTCTTTCAAAGGCTTCTAAAGTCCGAACTACTACTTCGAAATTTCCAAATAGAAAACACCCAATGGCACTGCCTGACCTGGGAATCAACCCCAAGACCCCAGCAGCTTCACAGACACGCTTAAGGCTTAAAGACCAACGAGACAGTTAAACGTGAAAATTAACGGCTTTAAGATAAACTCAGGATATCATAAATTGATCCATTTGAAGGTGGTTGAGTCGCTTCTACTTCAAGTATGTACTACTTAATAAAATTAATCCTGATAACAAGTTAAACCAGTTAAAGTTTTCATTAAGAAAAGTCTGTTTTCATTCACCAATCAAAGTCAACCGATTACGGATAATAGTGATCATCGGTCCAGCGATGTAAATTACAATATAAGCTATCAAACTTAATTAGCGCGATTGAGAGGATATTCCAAATTAAATACCACACCGTTTCAAACGAGGCGGTACGTTTAAAGGGTAATGATATTAACAGTTTCTATATCCTTATGAGATTTTATAACTACGTAACATCACGTCTGTAATCCCCGAAGGGTTAGGCAGAGGTGTACCTATTATATTCCTCACGCTCTAGGATGACGGTGACATATTTTGACAAACTGTTGCTTTTCACTCGTGAATGTTACGGTGATTTGCACACTTATATAATTATAGTCGTAAAATACGAAATTAGTAATAAGTAAGTAAGTGACAAGTGAATTAAACAATGCCACTGACTTAGTTATGCGATACTGACATCCATGACATGTGTCACCCGTCATAGAACGTATGAAATTTAGCACACCCACATTTCGCCAGTTATGTTTAAGTCCCATGTAATCAGGCACTAATACAGACTGCAAGGCTGCTGAGAAATTCCTGATGGAAAAACCTGATAATAGGCATTAAGTCCGCCTTTGTACAGTGTATTTTTTACATGTGCATAAAGTTTAAATAAATAAATAATAACTAAATAAATAATAGGTACTTTGCCTGATCTGGGAATTGAATCCAAGACCTCATGCTCAGCAGTCATGCATTGCGACCACTAGCCCAACAAGGCAGTCGATTTTATAACTGAACCTACGTTACTTGTGTTAAAAAAAAGAAGAAACAAATCAAAGTATAGCTACACCCGATACGTCAATCTGACACCTAGAAACATTCGGACCAACAGAAGAACAGCTCACAAATTTATTGCTCCTAATTTGAACTTTATGACATAAGAATTACAGGTTATGTTTTTATAATAGTGATGTGCAACAGCAGTCGTAAAATGGTTGATGTAAGATTGACGGCTGGTACCGTTAGACGAGGTCGGGGCACTGCACTGGCGGCCGAAAGCGAGTGTTATCGATAATGCGCACATCACTAAAACAACGTATAGACTAATGGAATGCCGTTTTAAAAGAAAACGTGTTCCGAACGTTTGAAAAAGTAAAATTGATTCTTTTGTTTCTGATGTGAATTTGTGTGATGGTATTTCATATTTGATAATCGCTTCATTGGTCAGGCCGAATGATAATTTTATATGAAGCAGCTGCTGAGAATTTGGTTTCTAAATTAAGCAAAACATGGACTTGGAATTTGATTGACCTGTGCTGCTGATACAAAATGTATTATGGGTTCAGAAAATTTAGGGTCCTTGAGAGTCGTTATAAATAGTAAACGTTCGAATTTTAATCTTAGACACAATCTGTCAAAAATACCTCTAATTTGTCTACATTTTTGACATTGATTGCCACTGAAATTGCGACTAAAAATTGAACGTTTTTAGTTACGGGAATTAAGCCTTTTGGTGTTTGATTGACCTGTATAACTATACAAATATTATAATTATCATTATAATAAAACTGAAGAGATTTTTCTAGACAGATTTTTTAGGTGTTTCAACCCACTGATCTCTGGAACTATCAGACGCATTGAAAAAATCTTTTTGTATGTGATTGCCAGATACATGAGGAAAAGTATAGTCTTTATTATCACACTAAGACTTACAGGAGCGGAGCAGTTCTGAACCAAAGACGTAACTTAACACGGGTGAAAAAAAGCTTATCTAAATAAAAATATCTCTTATGATAGGTGTCGTTCAAATAAATAAACGGCTGCTGTCAAGTAAATGGTCAATAGGTTATTAAATACTCAATGGTCTTCAAGTTTACGAACACGATACTAAACATTGGAATCTAGCCAATCTTTCTTAGTTTTCAGTAGAAATCAATGGACATAAAACTTGCTAACAGACGATTAAATAAATCTTAGTTTAGTTTATCTAGAAACATTTTTATTACAATTATAAACATTAGGTGACGGAAGGTTTTATGTAATAGGGAGTTTTCTATTTATCTGACATGATTTGGTACAGAACCGGGTAGAGTGGAACTGTTTCAAAACCAGCATCAGGCACAAATCATCTGGCATTTTTACTAAACTGGGTCTGTTTGATACAGCTGTGAGGTTTTATTTTAAATCAATGTAACCTCCATTTTGACCTCATTTTTGTGTTCAAGAGGAATTATTTTGATCTATGGCTTTGACGTGACGAAGTCGAAGGCAGAAATTTTTGACATAAAAAGAAAGAAACACTTTAAAAAATCTGAGTTGTTCTGAAAATATTCTGACGAAAAACCACAAAAACCCAACTCAAATCAGAAGTCGTAAAACTTGACAAATGTCATCTAGAAACGCGGCTATGACCAAAATGGCAGCTCACAGTTGTTTCGACAATTGTTTTATTTTTATGTGGTTTTTACCGTAACTTTAACGGTTATTATTATCAGATCGTAAGTGAAGGGTTATGGTCTATGTAGGTGGTGACTTAGTTGCTCGAAATAGTTTCTTTGAACACAAAAATGTTTGAAGGAGATATACTTGTTCTGTAGGTCGATTTTCCTTTGAAAGTTCAAAATCTCTGAGTACTAAGATATAGGTCGGTGTACCTAGTTTAGGAGCCCTAGCGCAGTAGAATGCGCAAGCAAATCCTATACCTCCGCCCAAAGGTCTGTCGAGGAACACCGTGGTGGTTTTAGCCGGTAAGAGTCCGCCACACCACCTGGTCTTCCCCTTAGACGGGGGATACTCCATGAGGATTTCCCCGCGATAAACAAGAAGGAACCCGTAAACCTGACAATAATTTTAGGCTTGAATCAACAACCCAATAACATGTCTAGAGCCGAGTCACACAGATGCATTATTACATAATGAGTCAGATGTAGATTATTAAAAACTTGCATCTTGTTTTAATCCCTAGACAAGCCACTAATACAATCGTGTTGTTTTTATTATGGACAATAGAACTTGTCATATTATTATTATTTTAAGCTATGGAAATATCCTGAATGCAACCTTGTATGAAACTAGTATTTTACAGGAAGGTACTCAACTGAATTTTTTAGTCGAAAAGCAACCATAAAAACTTGCTTCTTAAAACAATTTACAAGTCATGCCATCATTATTTCTCTTCACACGATAAAAAGGGTACAAAGAAAAAAATATAGGTACAAAATATAATTTCAATAGCAAGAGGCGTTACAATTCTATCAAAATACTGACGGTCTAAATAGATACCGATACCAGTTCGCCAAAACTCGAATTGATAAATTGATACTACATTTTTTGCTTCTAAACAGCTTCTTCCAAGTCATTAGGTTTTCTCACCAATTTTTTTACATAGACAATTTCACTACGCTCAAACACAAACTATTTCTTTCAACAATTTTGCATTTACATCCGAACACGACTTTAGCACAATAAAAATAAAGTTTTATTTCCCGCGTGCTAGTGTTGTGCTTGGTATTTACCGATACCAATCTGTGGTGAGCGAGGTTATTGAATAGCCGTGAATTGTAGCCGACTCATACACAATTGGCTGGCTTATATTGACACGGCGGGGTGGCCGGCTCAGTGATGTGAAATATCGATAAATGTCGACAGGATAGTTTGGGATATTGTTTTGTTGTAATGTATCTTTAAGCGATGTTACTTATGTGCAATTTTCGAAGTACCCTTGTTAGATTTTATTGTGAACGTGTAGGCTGTCGCGTTACATTTTTCTGTACTGTAAGTACATGTACTTACGACTGACGTAAATCATGATATGCGTCTGTCGTAAAGTTCCTGTTTATGATTAAGATAGTCTGAGTCGAGGCTTTTATGAAATAAATAATGGTTACCGGTTCAATATCCTGTGTAGTTTTTTAAACTACAGAAATTCTTTGTGAGGGCCTTTATTTATTAGAATTAAATCCAAATAGGTATAGTTAAACATACATAACATCACGCCTGTAATCCCCGAAGGGTTAAGCAGAGGTGTAGCCATTAGTACATCCACATTTCGCCAGTTATGTTTCTAGTCCCATGTAATAAGGGGCGAGCCTATTGCCATCAACCGGGCACAAATCCAGACTCCGAGGTTGCTACTGAAAAATTCCTGATGGAAAGACCCAATAACACTTTGCCCGACCTGGGAATCGAACCCAAGACCTCATGCACAGCAGTCGCGGTTGCGACCACTAGACCAAAGAGGCAGTCATATATAGGTATAGTTAAAGTCAAAGTCAAAACAATTACAGGTGACATTTAAATTATCAATGAGTCAGCTAGTTAGTCAGAAAATTAAAGCTAGGTAATGCAAAACGTAGGTACGTCTCTATCTCTATGGGGAAGAACGAGCCAGAAACTCCACGTACACTATTTTCAATTAAGTGTTTCACAAAATCCTGATTACATTATTCTCGTTGCTTCTACATACAGACACTTTCTATTAAGTTGAGATTAGTATGTCCCATCCCTAGCTCCAATACGATAAGGTACGTAGTAATGACCTCAATATTGCTGTGCCCTCATCATTTCGCTAGTAGATTCATATCGATATACTAACCTTTACATATCTATTGAATCCTATCGTCTTCCTTGCCTATGGCCGCTTTCCTTAAAGGTCATGTGTATTGTAGGACAGTCTGCCAGGTTTGCATTCAGGAAATGTCATCTTAAGACATTTTCTCATACTCTGTCTGTTGATACAACGGAAGAGACGGAGGGAGATTCAGTAGATGATTCCAGTCCTCCCCAAAGTTGATAGCTGTTTGACCTTGTAGATGTTGTACTCTTGTAAGGAATAGCAGATTTATTTTTCATTCTGAAGTTTCTAGGATTATAATCTGAATTCACGGTCTTCATTGCGATGGCCCTTCCAACGATAATTATTAGGACACTTGTCTTTATATTGATGAGTGAATGTACGCATAACATAACATCACGCCTGTAATCCCCAAAGGGTTAGGCAGAGGTGTACCCATTAGTACACCCACATTTCGCCAGTTATGTTGCTACTGAGAAATTCCTGATGGAAAAACCCAATAACACCTTGCCCGACCTGGGAATCGAACCCAAGACCTCATGCACAGCAGTCGCGCTTGCGACCACTAGACCAACGAGGCATTCTATGAGTAAATGTACGGTTCCAGGAAAGACCTCTAATTAATATTGTGTAATTAATTGCAGGCCAGAACAGGTGAAGCTGAAGTGGCTCAAACGGTCACTCAAATAGGATTTAAATTTGCATGCCGGACCAACTGAAGGATTCAAACACGGACCTGCATAAGTAGAATCATTACTTTTGAGAATTTGATTCTTAAATCAGAAGTCACAGTGGACGTGTGCCAAACAGGAGGCATTTATTCCCTGTGCGAATAATTATAATTGAAACAAGGTATAATAGTTGGTTGCGGGACGTCGTAACGGTTGCGGGACGTCTTAATGGTTGCGGGACGTCTTAACAGGATACCGTGGCCCCGGAACGTAAAGGGCAACAGAAGGAACAGGGTGGTTTTTTAGTCAGTAAAAGTCTGACAGTCCCTTCTGCCCCACTCAGGGCGGAAGGAGTCATTTGATGATTTTAACTACCTAAAAAAAAAGGTATAACAGTTAAAATCTTAGTTCTTCTTTATCATATGGGTAGTAAGATCTTACGACCCCACACACTCTAGTGTCAGAGTTTCTGAACTGCCTCAAGGGCCTTTGACGTGGTTTGAGTGGGACAGTAATAGACTGGTATAAGTCCAGGTTTAACTTGGACATCACTGGCATAGGTGAAGTTAAACATCGTGAGGAAAATCTTTGTAATAACTTAGACCATTTTAACCTACTTTAAATCTTCAACTTGTGCTATAGTAGTAAACGATGCACTTTTATCAACCGCAAATAAGCATACAAACGACTTTTTGAATGTGGAACACGATAATTTTGAATTTAGAATAGAATACGATTTGAATATTTAAAAATTTCATGCACTATAAAGTTTGTAATACCCTTGTCTATGGCGCTTAAGTTTATTGTTGTTTTATTTTTAGTGTTTTACATTATGTTGTATAAATTAATTTCATATTACCCAGTTACTGGGTTGTGGAGGTCAGATAGGCAGTCGCTCCATGTAAAATACTGGTATTCAGATGCATCCGGTTAGACTGGAAGCCGACCCCAACATAATTGGGAAAAGGCTAGGCAGATGATGATGTATAAATTAATTTGTTGTATAAGTTTTCTAAATGTATAATTAAGTATCTATACTTTTTTACACAATATCTCAGGAACCACTGGTCTGATTTAGATAAATCTTTCTACGTTATGTAGCCCGTTTACTAAGGAAGGTAATAAGCTAAATAACATCACGCTACGACACACAGGAGCGGAGCAGTAATCAAAAATGTAACTTAACACGGTCAGACTTAACATCCGGATATAGCTGCAAATAATACTTGGATACAAAAGTGGTGATTAGTACTAATTGTACAGTTATTCTTAGAATTCAAGTTTACTATTGAAAATATCAGCAATAAAATGTATGAAGTTATTGTTAGTACATCCGTTATCTTCTCTGGGACAACACTGGACACTGGTAACCTTTTCCACGATTCGATGTTTATTACTTTGACGTCATGATAAAACAGCTGTAAAGCTTTACAACTTGTTGACCTGTTGCTTACAGATATGCTTGGAAAAATTGTGTTAACGAGAAAACTGTGTCTTTGGAAATAATTTTAGTTGTATCCAAGTAACATAACATCACGCCTTTTAATCCCCGAAGGGTTAGGCAGAGGTGCACCCATTAGTACACCCACATTTCGCCAGTTATGTTTTTAGTCCCATGTAATAGGGGGCGAGCCTATTGCTGTCAACCGGACACAAATCCTGAGGCTGCTACTGAGAAATTTTCTGATGGAAAAACCCAACAACACTTTGCCCGACCTGGGAATCGAACCCAAGACCTCATGCACAGCAGTCGCGCTTGCGACCACTAGACCAACGAGGCAGTCGAGGCAGAGTATCCAAGTGCCATATTTAATTTATAGTACCCTTTCGGGTAACCATATTTTCAAGCCGTTTGGGGTGGAAACTCTCGGGTCGTGGGGTCCGTGTCCCCATGGCCTTTTCAAGGAGTTGGCCAAACGATTGGTTGACACTTCCCGTGACCCAAGAGCTGGTTATTACCTTGGCCAGAGGTTAAGCAATGCGGCCAGTCTTTTGGGCACATGTCCAGTGGACAGCGATGAGGATGAATTTTTCGATTCTCTTTTTTTATTCTGTTTTTTTTTATTATTATTATTAAGCTTGTATTTTATGTTGATATTATTTTAATTCTTATTTAAGTACAAATATTTAAAGTTACTTAAGCTTGTTTCACACGTGTCAGTGAAGCCACAGTACCGGCACAGTGCCGTACCAGTGATAGTAAAATTATTATTTCATAGATTCTCTATGAACGCGCCAGCACTGACACTGAGAGCACTGTGTCGTCACTGACACTGATAGGTGTGAACACGTTCATAGAAAATGTATGAAATAATAATTTATCATTGAAACGGTACGGATGGACGGATATGTGTTAATCTATCACAGTTTTCAGTTGTAAATTTCTTTTTTTTTTTTTATGAAAATTTATAAAAAATACCTATAACAAAAGAATCTCTAACCTTCTCCATGTTCCCAACATATAGAACCTAAAAGAACAACAGATGCGCATGCGCAACACCCAAAAAACATTGACCATTACGTCACTCGACCACAGATTCTTCACAAAAAAAAAAACAATCATACCCCATAAACAAAATAATAGCTACTACGGTCCACTTTAACACAATGACGGTAGATAATTGAAAAATTCGAGACGTTCTGAGATGGAATGCACCTATTGTTACCGACTTTCACCAAACCCTGAACAATTAAATTCGTCATCATGATTATGAAGAGGCTCTATAGATTTTTTGTGAGACAAATAGTCGTGCTTTTAAGGATAGGTGATAAAGGTATCTTCTGTTTTCATGTTATGATGTACAGCATCTTTCTGCTTCATATACATGAGTCGCAATACTCCTTGGTTTACGGTTACTTCCTTGATTACTGCTCCGCTCCCGTGTAGCTTGATGCTATATCTGGAAAAGTGAAAAGTCACTCACTCGCGAAAAGCGCTTCGCACGTGTTAAACTGAAATTTGGCAGGTAGATAGATTATAGCTAATAGACGTCCGCTAAGAATGGATTTTCTGGGGTCCGGTATTTACGCGGACGAAGTCGCAGGCGAAAGCTAGTAGTCTATATTCTTCCTTCTTTATCTATAAGGTATTTAACGTTATAAAATTTATCCAAAGCGATCCAGTAGGTACTGCTCGAGATTACCGCGTTCAAACAAACTGTTAAGCTTTTTATTGGTATAGAATTATCAGGGGGGGGGGGGGGGGTATTATTATCATTTTTTATTATTTTCCAGGTCGGGCAAAGTGTTATTGGGTTTTTCCATCAGGAATTTCTCAGTAGCAGCCTCGGAGTCTGGATTTGTGCCCGGTTGATGGCAATAGGGTCGCCCCCTATTACACTAAAATCATAACTGGCGAAATGTGGGTATACTAATGGGTACACCTCTGCCTAACCCTTCGGGGATTACAGGCGTAATGTTATGTATGTAAAGAATTATAAGACTGTAAGGTTAAATGATCTTTCGGCACTTGTCTCTTAATACTGGGATCGGAATAACACATTTTCTTCTTTCCATTCCGTCCTGTCAACCGTTATGCTATCACTGACTCCCTTTTCTTTCATATCATTCTTCATACAATCCATTCTTCTTTTCTTTAATTTTTCTATCTCGCTCTATTCTAAGTTTTTTTGAGTCATCGACTAATTGGAACTCGGCAGAAATTAAACAAATTACTGTTTTTTAACACACAGCTTCCAGGAAGCGAAACCTCAGAACATAATTTGCAAATGTAAATACCAACGAATATAAATTTCCTAACATTAATTAGAAATAAAAACTCAAATCTAATGTTCTCCAAAAAACCGTACTCATCAAGAAGGCGCGTAATTCCACATTTCCATCAATTGCAATCAAAGAATGCCGCCACTACACGGTACATAAGCAGGGGCGGATTCATGTATAGGCTTTTTGGGCTGCAGCCCAGGGCCCCCATGGTTATAAGGGCCCTCATTGAAGAAAAAAGTATAAGAGTAGGTATCTCATCACTACACTCTCGCCTCCATTACTAAAATTTAGTCTCGGTTGTAATGATTAACTATTATTGGTCTAACTTGTTTCCTTTAGGTACCGTAAATCTATACATCATTATGGCAAACAGTTTTTTGTCAAAATGGCAACAACTTTATTATTAATTTAAGGTAGGCCCCACAAGTAGTGCTAGGCCAGGGCCCCAAAAATTCACAGTCCGTCCCTGTACATAAGCACTGTATAATTACCGCGAGGCAACAGCTTACTATCAAGTTGTGACGTCACACTTCCCACCATTCACATGGGCACTTAATAATACAGGTTCGATGACCGACACCACAACACTAATCAAAGAAACCGAATGTATCAACAAACTGAGACCAAATTCACATTTGCTATTTTTTGGTCTCATCAACACGCAGCGCCGTAATGCGAAACGCCATCAATTTTTTTCATCTCCGACATCATTTTGAAAACAATTTTCTATCCCATATGATTATGGGTCATTTTATGTAAGTATAAAACTATTATTAATGTATTACAAAGCGTAACCTCACGGAGTCATTATTTTTGTTGGTTCTTTTTTTGAGTTTTTAGGGATTTTTCGTTTTTAATGTTTGGATGTTGGGCTCGGATTTCGGGTAGTGTATAATTATTTTGACATTTTCGTTATTAATCCCGGTTCGGATTGTGAAGTTGGCGTGGATGATTGTGTCATTTACATTCAGACATACCTACCTACAACATAATGAAAACATATATAATTTATGCCAGAGAAAATTTACTCAATTGGCATAGAATAAGGTAGTAGACAATTCTTGAATTGACAGACTTTTTATGAGTTGTCAAAAGCGCGATTCCTCTATTGATTTTGCGTGGCAAAAGACAACATCTCTGACGTCACTTTTGTGCCGTTAATTGACTAACCAATTCATTAATTTGAAAGCAATTAAAAATCAATTTTTACAGCAAATTGAAAATTGATCAGGTTTTCAGAGTTTAAATAAAGTGCTTCTTTAGAGAAGTTATGTCTTGAAGTGATTGGTTAATGATGTCATCTTTCCGATTTCAATATCGACTTAGAATTTAGTTAATTTTAGGTAAACTGACCACCAGTAAACGCCAAACGACTAAAAAACTATTGATAGGGACTATAAACTAACTCACATCCTAAACATGTTTTTAATTTATAAATAAGAAGCAATTATATCTACTTTATCTGTGAGTTAGCGATCAGTGACGCGATTATACTTAACATTTATAAGTAAACTAGCTTTTGCCCGCGACTTCATCTACATGGATTTTCTTTACGTTAACTAATTTTATTGAAAATAAAATATAGTCTATGTTACTCGCTGACAATGTAGCTCTCCATAGGTGTCAGAATTTTTTAAATCGGTTTAGTAGTTTTTGAGTTTACCTTTTATAAACATCATCATCTGCCTAGCCTTTTCCCAACTATGTTGAGGTCGGCTTCCAGTCTCACCGGATGCAGCTGAGTACCAGTATTTTACATGGAGCGACTGCCTGTCTGACCTCCACAACCCAGTAACTGGGTAACACGATACCCCTAGGTAAGACTGGTTGTCAGACTCTCAAGCTTCTGACGATTCGTAACGATTGTCAAAGATCCACGAAAATTTACCTTTTATAAACCAAAATACAAATATTTTCTCTTATTATAATATTAGTCTTAACTTAGTTTAAAATAAGGTCGCTTTCCGTCTGTACGCTTAGATCATTTAAACTTCGCAGCGGATTTTAGTGCAGTTTTCATCAATAGATAGAGTGATTCAAAAGGAAGGTTTGTGCACCTACATTGCACCCGTGTGAAGCAAGGGCGGGTCGCTAAAAATAACATGTTTTTTAACCAAAAATGACATGGTAACATCTGCCACTTAAATATTGCATTCAAATTGAATGAACACAAAAAATATTATCATGACAATGAACAAGACAGATTGGAATTTTGTGAACAATGCATAACCCAATCTTAACATATGGAGAGCCGGTATCGCTCGCAAATTAATTAAATTAGCTGCCTCAAAAAGGTCGGGTTCAAATCTGGTAACACAAAGATAATTGTTTTGATCTCACCTCAGATTGGGACAAGGTTGGTACCGATACCAATATTTATTTTATCGATAAAAAAGTGAGACTGTCCCAACACTAGTTATGTCACTAAATTAAGCGTTCGCGTATTTTATGATTAACGTTTTATGTGAGTATGGACAACGTTTAAAATTTTTAATTCGTAAATTATTATGAAGCGAATCTTGTTTTTTTCCATCCGCAAATAATTTTGTACGATATATCATTTGCACGGAACTGTTTTAAATACACGTTGAGTTATTCAAATGATTCTTTTTAATTGAATCTGAGACTACCGAACAAAATTATTAAGAAAAAAAATTGAATCAATACGTAACGGTGCTTAAAAACTATCGATAAAAAATGATCGATATATTAGTGTTGAGCTCTGTTGCTTGATAAATGGATGTCCGAAAATTGCATGTCAAGAGGTAACCAGCTGTCTTGTTGGCTTTTACGTTTTAATACGTCCCGTCAAGTTCAGAAAGGGAAGGATGCCTGTTAGCCCATCACCTTGAGGCATTTTGAAAAAGAAAAAATAAGTTTTTTGTATTCAATTATTTTTTAAATAGATTTTGATGAGAAGCGACAATTTGCACCTTGTTCAGACGAGAAGCGTTTGTTTTTAATAAGACTGTAATAAAATGTTTTATTGAAAAATAATAACCACAAAACGACAAGCCAAACAGTTGTTTATTTAAATAGACTAACCATAAAAACAAATTATCTTTAAATAATTGTTACAAGCCCACAATAAAAGCGACATAAACTCAAACATAGACCGGAATAATTAAAATAATTTTAGACAACAAACCGCACAGGAAAAACGAAACGCAAAAAAAAAACCGCCACAGTTGTATAAAATTAACTTTTACAAATAAAGCTTGCATCTTTTTGAATCCCGTTTTTAATTAAACATCAGCGGTTCGCTGCGCTTGCGCAGTCATAAAGTATTAACTTCTAGAGGAGGGGGAGGGCAAGTAAATTGCGGTTCCTCTTTCCAACGTGATCTTTCTTGGAATTTCAACTAAAGTAATACCTACGTTGTATTTTTTATATTAACTTTAGATTGGGATCGTGGTTGTGTTGGAGAATTGCGTAATGGTTTTTTGAGGTTGAGGTTAGGCTTAGAAAATATTATTTTAGTTCAAAAATATGTGTTATTGTGAACCTTCAACTAGATTATGAGTTTAGGGAAAGGCTTGAATATACATCAAAGTCAAAGTCAAAACATAAACATCATAACATCACGCCTGTAATCCCCGAAGGGTTAGGCAGAGGTGTACCCATTAGTACACCCACATTTCGCCAGTTATGTTTAAGTCCCTTGCAATAGGGGGCGAGCCTACTGCCATCAACCGGGCCACAAATCCAGACTTCGCCGCTACTAAGAAATTCGTTATAGAAAAACCCAATACCGCTTTGCCCGACTTGGAAATTGAACCCAAGACCTCATGCTCAGCAGTCGCGCTGTGTGACCATTAGGGCGAGACCCCACCAAAACGGAAACGAGAAGAGATGTGTCTCACAACCAATCAGCTTACGTCATTTTGACAGCTCAGCGCTCAGCTTCAGCACAATACAATATGCTACTGGTCAATTACGAGACATCTCCTCTCGTCTCCGCTTTGATGGAGTCTCGCCTTTAGACCAACGAGGCGGTCAAATCAGTGAAATCTCATATTTTACACAGTTTAATACACATACATAAACTCACGCCTTTTTCCCATGAGGGTAGGCAGAAACTACAGAACGCCACCTGCTACGATCCTTACATACTCCTTTCGCCTCATCTACGTTCATACATCTCGTCATACAAGCACGCCGGTTACGAGTACTCCGCACCTGACCTTTCTGAAGGACCTCACCAATAAGGTCAGTGTAGGTCTTCCTAGGGCGACCCTCCCACACACACACACACACACAGTCACACACACAGTTAAATACACAGACACAGTTTAATATTCTGTCTTTGTCACGCTGTCTCCTATTTCTAACTAGTGACGTCACAAACCCTACCTTATACATCTTGTCACCACAATAACGTGCAAAATACACAATCACGACTTTAAAAATACCCATTTTCTAGTCCCCAAGCCAGATTATAATCTTGCATACATTTGGCAGAATCTTAGAAGTTTCTTGTTTTTTTTTCCAACTCCTGCGCACGTTCGTATCTGACGTCACGACCGGTGACTTTGTATGGTAATAGTTTTGATAAAGCTCTGCTTAACTGTTGCCTGCAGTTTCGGTCGTGTGAAAGTCTGATATGACGCTTATATGTAGTACTTTTGAAATTGAGTTATGTATTTGAGGTACTGTGATATAAACAAGTGGGTCTAGTTTCGAAATTGCACTATCTAATACTAATGTTATAAAGTTGGAGAGTTTGTTTGTTTTTGGTTGTCAGCTGACGGTAACAGGCTCGCCCTCTATTACATGGTACTTAAACATAACTGGCGAAATGTGGGTGTATTAATGGGTACACCTCTGTCTCACCCTTCGGAGATTTCAGGCGTGATGTTATGTTATGTCCATAAATACATTGGGGTCTAATAACTGACAGGAAACTGACTAGTATCTCTAACCATTAAGAGGTTTTAACTATATTACCTATAATTGTGAATTATATTATTTTATAACGTTAAACGACTATGGTCACCAGTTGGTCTACCAGGCGGTAGGGAAGGTAACTGTAGACCATAGTCATTATATTTTTCCATAATTTATCTGAAAGTCTTAAATTGATTTAGAAATTACACGATATTAGATATTTTAGGATATTATAGCATAACATTACATCAGGCTTGCAGTCCCAAAAGGGTTAGGCAGATTTGTATTAGTACACCCACATTTCACCAGTTATGCCTTAGTCCCATGTAATAGGCGGCGAGTATATTGCCATCAACCGAGCACCTGTGCCCGGTTAACGTACGGAACAACCCAATAACACTTTGCCCAAATTAGGAATCGAACCCAAGACCGCATGCTCATTATCTGGGCTTTGCGACCACTAGACTACTAGGCAGTACTATATAGATAGATTGACCATAGCACAAGACACAAAAATACAATTAAAGGTTAAAAAAAAAACATAAGTAAACGTGGTGTTAACATAAAAAATAAAATAAATTAAAAACCAATTATTCAAGGAGTCGTTCAGTTAGTCAGATAGTTAAATCTAGTGACTCGTTCCAAAACTGAGGTAGGTATTCTATGCAGAAGAACGAGCAAAAGAAAACCACGGACAATCCTTTCAATTATGTTTCTACAAAATCCTGGTTACAATATTCTTGTTGCTTTTCCAGCAAACAAGTAAACATTATCAGTGTCTTATTAAACCTATCTAAGTAAATACCTGAATCCGATTCAGTCTAATGTTCCGTAATCTCAAACATGGCTAATAAAATCCGAATCGAAACGTATCGATATCGATACATCAATTACTCGATAACTCGTTATCGACACATCCACAACACCTGCCCGTACTTTATTGAGCCACTGAGCTTAGTTAGTTTAATTGTAGATAGTTATTATATTTTTGTAATTATTTCTAATTATGTGTGTTGGAAAAAGTGGGAATTTTACGTTGATTTGTGACGTTTACGTAAGATTTAGTAAGGAGTGTTAAAATTTATATTAAAACATATATTAATATTTTTTATTTTTGTTTGTTAGTTTATATTTGACATTATATTTTTATTCGTCATTATTTATAGAGAGTTAGATGTTGTTTAATTTAATGTTTCATTGGTGCCGATTCCCTTGTTCGCAAACTAGACTAAATTTAGAGAATTGACATCTCTTACTAACATATAGCGAAAGGAAAGGACGGAGACATTCCGTGACATTAAAGAACTAAGTTAGCGATGTCAAATTAGTTTTGCCTAGAACTTTTCCGCATTTTTAATCCACACGTTTTAAGATGTCAACTATAATTGTATGGATGTGTCAGATTGACTAAATTTGACTTGCTCTTATTTGCACTAGTCTCTTTCTTGTTTTATTGGACAGAAAAAGATGAAAATAGACTTATTTTAGTTTAGTTTGTGACCAAGGGAATCGGCACCATTGTATTATTAATTTAGAATAAATTGAATGTGAATTATTTTATTTTTATTGTAATGTTCTGCTTTATTTTACATTTTATTTCATGAAATTTATAAGCAATGAAAATTGTTCCGAAAAAAAAAAAATTAACTATCTTTTGGCCGCGACTTCGTCCGCGTCAAAGTTGATTTATCCATACAAACTTTGGACCCTCGTTTCAATCTTATTCAAAACCCCTACGTAACTAATAATCGTATAATCTAAAGATTATCTATTATATTGTTATAGTATTATTATAACAGTATTTATACTATTTACATGTTTTAGAACTTACACGATAGACTAATCTTGTTTTTTTGTAACAAAATTCTAAATACCAATGAGGTAAAAACATTCTAAAATGTACAACAAATCGGCAAGGCAACACGATTCTAAACGATCGTCGAAAAATTACAACCAAACCAATTAGTGACAGCTACGAGCCCATTCATTTAGTTCAACACTCATTATATTTCAATCATTCCAACCATTCACTAGTTCGTCCTTGAATTCCCTTAACGGCCGATTAATTGCGAACTGCCAAATCATTCACTCGTTCATTGGCAATCTTACAAGTTCTCATACATTCGTGAACATAACTTAAGTTGGACGCTAAACGGTCGATCTAGTTTCGAAGCTAATAAATTGAATTAACGCTTAAGTTGTTCGATAATGTGGTTGTGGGACATGGTCTTAAGGTGATGTTGATTCTGATATATACGTATAATGATATAGTCCCGATCGAATTAAGTTACGGCGACCAATCTCAGCGGCGACCAAGTACGCAGGAGATATTGTAATGCACGAGTGTGTACGCAAACAACGGTACACTCCCGTTTCCCTCGCTTTCATAGTCCAGAGAAAGTTTATCAGGCACAGGACCAACGGCGTTTTGTGTGGAGTGGTAAAAATCTTCAAATGAGTCCTTCTGCCCTGGGTGGGGCGGAAAGGACTGTCAGACTTTTACTGATTAAAAAACAACCCTGGTCCTTCTGTTGCCCTTTGCGTTCCGGGGCTATTCTGTTAAGACGACCCGGGACTCCGGCAGGCGTTTGGCCCCGTTTGAGCCCCGCTCCTGTGCTGACAGCTCTTTGAGGTGCGCGTGGAACAAAACACGCCGTCGTACTTGATCGGACAGCGAGCTACCCATTACTCGCCGTCTGTAAGCCCGCGCCTACGGTGCTTTCCAGAGCATGGGGGTGACACACCAAAATTTCCAAATTTTAGGCTGATACTGAGAAATTACTAAGTAAGTACGGAGTTTCTTGCCCATTCTCCACCATACAAAAATACCTTTTGGAAAGGGTAACTATGCAATTTTTTTCTTGCACCTGACCTTCAGAAGTGCATTATAATGGACCAAATGATTTGACGTTGACTATGAATACAACAGCAGAAATTCTTTCATAAAAATATTCCTATTTCGAGTTCTATAAGTATATCAAGTTTACAAATGAACCAACAAGAAAATTAGCACGAGCCTTAATCGCCATACACGTATAAGGAAGCTTGATAATGCTAATAGTTCTATGTTAACTTATCTAAGTACTAGGCTTTTAAAGTAAGTACTAAGAATACCTATCAATGATAATCAATATTCAGGTAGGTACACCGAATAAGGTGTTGAGAAATAAAATCACTCATTCAGAGCATTTCAATAGAAATCGTGATAAAATGTATAAATATTTATAGGAGTCTATTTCAATTAAAGTATCTATTGGGTAATGTCAACGGATTTATAAATTAAATTGTCTAAATGTCAGGTTAACCGTTTCAAAATGGCTGGCGTTAAAAAATATATTAGTCACGCCATCTTGATTTGTGGGCTAAGTGATAATTTGGACTTGTAATGATTAGAGGTGTGAGTCAGTGATAAGAAAATTGGTAAAAAAAAAGTGCTATAAATATAAAAGCAAAAAGTTTTAATAAGCTTGAGAAAGGTGTGTTCTAAATTCAAATGGTAAATGGTTTTTAACGGTTTTTCAAGTTAAATTTGGAATTCAAATTGAATTTAAATATCGAATCAAATTGTTTTAGCAAACTTCTTTGTTGTACATACATAAACTCACGCCTTTTTCCATGGGGGTAGGCAGAAACCACAGAACGCCACCTGCTACAATCCTTACTCCTTTCCTTTGTTGTAATTTTTTTTTAAGTTTTAATCTAGTTGATTTGTACGCGACATACAATCTCCTAAACAGCTATGTAAGCACCAATTTGTAATAAAAAAATACTTAGATTTAAAGGAATACCGTCACAGTTACAACAACTAAAAGATTTATAATAAAAGCAAAAATAACATCTAAATCAATCTCAAAAGTAGGTTAAACACGGTATTAGAACACATAAAATTAAGCATTTCCCTGCATTGAGCGCTACTAGCAAGCAAAGCGAGAGACCTAGGCGGCGCGGGCGCAGACATAAATCTGAACGGAATGTAGGGCGCGTCAGGTGGTATAGATTGTAAGGTTGTTAGGTAATGTAGGTTTAGTTTAGGAGTGAGATGAGCTATGTTTTATGTACAAAAGGACATTAGCACATAACATAATAGAATAGACTTTATTTTCAGACATAGAAGGTACAAAATACAAATGCTCATTTTTGTCCCTTAAAATTCTGTAGCCTTAAATAGAATAACCGTGTCTTGCTTTGAATGGAAAATAGAATAGAATATATCTTTATCTCATAAGAAACAAAATATAGTTGTAAATTGCGACGATTTTTTCAACAGTTGATTTTTAAGATCTAATCAAATCAGCATTTATACTTAACTTTTAATAATTTGCTTGAATTATCATTGTTATAAATCTATTTCAATAAATAAAATTTAATTTTAAATTATTTTTAAATTTTTACCAACGTGCTTGTTTCGAATTTCGAACGTCGATAATCATGATCTTATAAAGTTTCTTTAAATTAAAATATTGTTATATCAATAAAATAAAACATTATTTTACGTACTAAGTAGGTACTTATTAATCTAAACTAGTGCTCAAATATTGTCTAGCATTAAATAAATTTATTACTTCATTAACAGAAATTATTATGATTTATCATTTCATTCATAAACACTAAATGATTTATTATTATTAAAGGAGTTTATATTTGTCTTGTATGTAAAGGTAAAATATGATTTCGCATAATTATTTACCTATTTACATAACATAACATAACATCACGCCTGTAATCCCCGAAGGGTTAGGCAGAGGTGTACCCATTAGTACACCCACATTTCGCCAGTTATGTTTTTAGTCCCATGTAATAGGAGGCGAGCCTATTGCCATTAACCGGGCAGACAGCCAGACTCCGTGGCTGCTACTGAGAAATTCCTGATGGAAAAACCCAATAACACTTTGCCCGACCTGAGAATCGAACCCAAGACCTGTCCTGACCCAGCAATCGCGCTTGCGACCACTAGACCAATGAGGCAGATAGGTCAGTCAGTCGCAAAAACTTGTCCAAAGACAACTCTTTTCATCGCATTACAACTAGTCTTCCTAGAAACTCTATATTTACCTAACTGGATCATTTACTGGCTTGTTAGTATTAATTATAGTTACTAACATCCCATTGGAGGAAGTGACAGCCGGTCATCGATACTTTAATCGATGCATCAAGAATTATTTAGATTTATGTGAACGAATTAGAAAGAAAATGAAGCCGATTCCCTTGTTGACCAAATAGACTAAGAGAATTTGGCATCTCTTTCTTACATACAACTAAAGAAAAGGACGGTAACAGTCTTACAAACTAAGTTAGAGATGCCATATTAGTTTCGCCTTTAAGTTCTCCTTAATTAATACTATCAGCATTGGACGTCTCCAATTGCAATGATGATGATGACTTACTACCTACATGTATTGTCCTCAATGGATCATAAACATAAATAACATGGTAGCAACACTGAACTGGTAGTTTAGTGTTGCCACTTATGAAAATGAAGGTAAGATCAATTTGCAATAAAGCTACAATTTAACCATAAAATTAAATACACTGACACACAAACTGAACCGCTTTCCTTCCGCACACACAGCCTAACTAATAACAGTCTACCTATCACATCATCACGCTGACAGCCAATCATCTTTCGAGTATCTGTATACACGGACGATTTATCGCATTTCCATTGCTCCATTTCTGTCTCCACCAAAGCGATAATAGGTGCAATGATTTCACAATTTATCAGGCGGAGTGACTGATTTATTTATGCTGTGTAGATAAGCGAGTTTAAAAGCGTGTTAATGTTAGGCTGTGGCAGAGGCAGCGCCGAAATTGATTGGTAATGTCGCTTTGCATCGATTTTGTAAGCTTGATTAGTTTATACTGTCTTATTCGTTATTGGGATAGATGAATGAATGGACTTGAAGATAGTTTCACATCGAACTAATAGTTTCTAGTTATCTGGAAGCTGATTTTAGTTAACTTGAGAAAAGGTTAAAATAATCTACTAGATGTAGTTTTGTATCTTTGTCAAATTCAAGGAGATATTATATCTTATTAGACGCCAGTGATTCTCAACATAAAAAAAAAAAATTACGTAAAATTTTTGTAGGTAGGTTGTGTTTTATAGGCATCTTGCCATTGCATGATTTTAGGTAGGCGGGGAGATGAACCTGCACGCACACAGTGATATAGTCGCGCGACACTGCCTAGTGCATACGCATTGGGGCGATTTAGTTCTTTGAAAAATACTAATTCTGGAAAACTCTCAAACATGTCAACCAAAAAATAAATAAAAAAAGTACTTATTTATTGATTATTGAACAGGGGTCGTAATTTTATTTGATTATTATTTATGTCAGTTCAAAAGTGTCTGTAAATGATCTAATTGAAATAAATGCTTTGACTTTGTCTTTCATGACAACCTTCTGAAAGATGACGACTCCGGAACGACTGGTCAGATTCTGAAAATTGATTCGCTACTACGAAACTCCGTTATCCCTTTCCCTTATCATTTGGCATATTAAATTAGTTTTATGTAACATAATACGTGCCAGGAACGATGAGACTTGACACACCACACATACTTTATGATTTCGTAATAAACATTATAATATTGTTAAAAAATTTAATCTAAATGTCGACGAAATATCCCTGAATAGATATACACATTATGGATAACTATTTCGTACATCCATACCTGCGCAAGCTCGCCACTACTGACGCTTGTCAAGTCTCATCTTTTGTGGCGCTTATTCAATCTGAACGATTGAGAAATTTTGACAGATTTAACTTCAAAATCAAAATGCAAAATCAATAGACCGTCTAACCCTTTATTTCAGTAACTGCAAAAAAATCCTTAAGGAAGCTTTACAATCAATGTCCTATGAAGATACAGAGAAGTTACTACTTGTTCTTAAGTAACGATTGGTCAAATTATTGTAATTGTCTATTAATAATTAGTTAACTAAGTTATACACCATAATTTTTAAACATCTTATATTGTATAGTCTATAGATTATTATGCTTATTATGTGATTATTTAATAAATTAATGTAACCTCCCTTCGCCTGAAACACAGGAATTCCTAGTTCAGGCATAGATTATTTCTGAACTTGACATAGATTTAAGAAAAATAGTATTTAACGTATACCTTATGTTTTTTTTGAATAAAATTTATTATTATTATTATTTATTTATTCACCGCTACATTTTCCACAAGAAAGTAGTCAAGTAGTTCCATAAGATGAATGGTGTAAAGATAATAATTAGTCGATGGTAGAGCTCGCAAAGTGATGCTGATTGAAAAGCAAGAACGTTGAAAGTGTTCTTCAAGTAATAGATATTCTAATTAGAGTGTCGAGTGGCCGACTAAGATATTCTAGCCATCTCATTGGTCTAGTTCTCATTACTGTGTGTGGTCGTAAATTATCACCACGGCTGTACTCGCAATGAGGTGAGCAGGTATTGTACTGTAGAGACTGGTTGGTTGAGCCATATACAAACTTATTTTTTTAAGGATTTTCTTATGAGAGAGCTTCCATTTTAACTACTTATTCTAAGACATGATATAATAACCTCAGTGAAATTCAAATTATTTATTGTAATTAGACGATTTAAAGGCACTTTTGAATGTAATTTACAAGAATAAAAACCCATGTATTTAGTTGCTCCTTCTAGAAGGTAGTTTCGTATGGAGAGGGATGGGCAAGAAACTTCATGCCAAGATCTAGTAACTCAGTTGATAGGATCATATTCCACTGCTCCTTTTTATTAATTTCATTTATTTATTTTATATACATAATATCTAATTACATTTAAAATATTAATATAAAAAATAAAAACATTTAAAAATATAAAAAATAGTATCCCATTATAATTTAGTCGTACAAAAATAGTATAGTAATAGTATTTTATTATTATTTTTATTAAATTGCAGACATGTGTACATGAACAAGAAACAACAGCTTTCAATAAAATAAATATAAAAATTTTGTACCTACAAACTTACTTACACGAAAAATCAAATCAACATAGTTTTTTTTATTTCATTCTTTGTCATTGCCTGTCTGTTTGTTTCGACTAATCTCTGAATCGGCTGGACTGATTTTGACGGGACTTTTACTTACACATAGCTGATGTTATATGTAGTAGTTTAAAAAAATAGATAATTATTAGGGATCCACGCAAATAAAAACCCGTGATAACCGACATTCAAGCGGACGGTGTCGCGGGCACAAGCTAGTAATGCAATAAGTTAAAACTAAAGTGTTCAACTATTTATGGTCATAATTATGGTACAGCTTCATAGTTAAAATACCTAGCAAATATAACTTCGTTAAAATACAGTTTATTGACAATTACAACTTCCAGACAGGTTTTTTATTCTAACCAAGTTATATATTAATTAACAAATAACCAACATTGGATCAAATATTTGGTACAAAGTTTTTGTGACATTTTTAAGTGTTTTAAGATTTATTATTATCGATAGTTTAGACAAGTTTATTAAGTTTTGACACAAATCATTTTATTAAAACAATAACAGATTGTTCTAAGGTTTTTTTTTTCACAAACTAGAAATCATTAAAAAATATTTGATGGGTCGCTGTATTTTTATTTTTTTTCATTTACTTTAATACTTTTGAATTAGCGCCAATATTGGTCGTGTGTAGCCAACATTTAATGCCAATAAGTAAAGATAGGAACCAACTATTAAGTTACGTAAGTGGTTTTATAAACGTAGTCTCTTTAACCGACTACCATAAAGAGAAAGAGGGTTATGTGTTTCCAGATTTATGTCAAAAAATATTTCGTTACAATTCCATTCCCCTACGATAGTAGAAGAATGAAATTGTAATGAAATACTTGTTTTTGCTCGTGACTGTACAAGCGTTATTGCTTTCCTAATCTTCCTTCAGCAAAATATAAAGAATACTTTCCATAATAAAGATATTCACACAACGTCACGACACTTAACCCAAAGCTTAATTATTCAAAGATCACACTTAAACCAATAAACTTATTCCCAGTAATATTCAATAAAATCACTTTAACACTAGTTCTGAGAACGCAATTATGAAACCGCTCTTAATAATAGTGTTCTGCTTACCCCTGATTGCGTGTGACCGTGTTATGTGAACCGTCGGGATATAAATCTAAATTGCCTAGAATTGCCTGGAATTTTCTACTGAGTAAGGCTGGTAGCAATGTGTGAGCGATGCGTGGCGATATTTCGTTTGCTATTAATTAATATTTTGCAAAAAAAAAGAGGCAAATTCACCTTGAGTAGCAAATAGCTTAGCATCGTATGATTGGGTATGTCAAGCTTAAGTATTCGTTAGCAAATAATAACATTGTAAAACGTTGATTTTAAAAGAGTAAGTATGGAGTTTCTTGCCCATTCTTCTCCATACAAAACTACCTTTTGGAAGGGGCAACTAGATTCAATTCTATTTTTTTTACGTAATGACGTTTAAAAGTGACAAGTAATTGAAATAAATGAATTGACTTTGACTTTGACTTTGACTTTGACAAGAAGTCAGCATTTATTGTATACTTTACTAAATTATGTTTATAGGTATTTTTTTTTGTTTGAAACGGAAGTCCTAGTTCTATTACAAAAAATATTTCACTGATAGAAAGCTATGGCTATTGCCGAGTGTCATAAAATATGTTATTTGACTAAAACGCGGTCGAAATAATATAAAATATAATAAACAAGCATTTTTCCCGCAACTTCTTCGCCTATGTTTCCCAACAGTGAAAGAATTTTTCAATTCGGTTCAGTAGTTTCGGAACTTATTTAATGCAAACAAACAATCAAATCTTTCGTCTTTAAATTAGTATAGATGAGCGACAAAGAGCATCGCTTAGCTTTAAGTAAAGCTCTGCCTTCTCAGTAACAGGCTGTAAAAGGCCTTTTAATATTTCTTATTCCGTTTTTTATTTTCTTACTTTTCAATAACTATCAATAAAATGCTAATCCTAGGTTAGATAAATCCTTCACGTTTCATTAGCCTTGAGATGAAATAGTTAAACCAAACCGATTTTTTATCTTTTTATATTTTTTTTCATTTTTAGCAAAAAACAAAGTGGCTTCACGCCGTCTGTACGCTTAGATCTTTTAAACTACGCAACAGAATTGCATGCGGTTTTCATCAATAGATAGAGTGATTTAAGAGGAAGGTTTATGTATCCATATTGCAACCGTACAAAGCCTGTAAGGATTGCTGGTTTATAATATAATAAAACCATCAAAATAAATTCAATAATTCCCAACTAAAACCCACACAAAAAGACCGACAGATTTTTCCAACAGTACCCAACTAACTGTCCAACATAGATTTATGTAAGAACAAGATTACCGATCAAATACTACATATTGAGTGTTAGATAAAAACCGTTCGTAGCTATTTTAACGAGTAGTAATCTTAAAAAAGTCTGAATAAAGACATAATCGTTCAGGTATTCTGTGAATGAGTTTCCTTCGGTGTGTTTGCGAGAAAAACTAACGGTTCAATCATGTGTGTCATGTACATTGAGTATACAGAAGGTCAGCTCCATACAAATTTTACTGACATCAAGCATGGGTAAAAGAAACTTGAAGTTTCTTCTTGTTTAACGACAGTTATACTTTTCTCTAGTATCTTAAACATACCAGCCCATTATTGTCGAACTGTTCCTTTATTCTCTAGAAGAGAAGAGACTTTTGCTCTTCTCAAATAGAGAATTCACGAGCATTATAATCACCACGCTTGCTCAAGGCGGATTGACTTATATCCATACTAATATTACAGTGTCTGTCTGTTTGTTACCTCTTCACGCTTAAACCGCTGAACCGATTTAGGTGAAATTTTGTATAGTGATAGTTTAAGAGCCGAGAAAGGACATAGTATAGTTTTGATCCCGGAAATCACCTCCTAAGGTGGCAAAAAAGGGGGGTGGAAGTTGTATGCAAGTACAATATAAAAAGTTCCACGCGGACGTAGTCGCGGGCAAAAGTTAGTTTAGTATAAAAGTACCGATTTCCTCACGATGTTTTCCTACACCAATGTCAGTGATGTCTGATATAAACTTAGAAAGTACACATGTGTGAAATAAAGGAAAAATCATATCGATAGTTTCGCGTGCTCGGGAACGAATCCACATTTTCATCCATGAGAGGAGTCTTAACCATTGAGTCATCACGAAATGGTTATTAGACTTTTCTAGTATCTTGCCTTTTTGTAAAATTAGACACTTGTTAATTTGCCCTGTTAAACTAGGCTAGGCCTTGGCTGATTAAATATTCTTTATTATTCTTCTTTTTCATTATATTATATTTATATAAAATTCAAATAAGTGTATCTCTAGTAAACAAACTGTTATAAAAAAAAAGAACTAAGTAAATTAATCGTAAAATAATATCAACTTGTTGCATTCTGATTAATTATTGTAAACTGCATGAAAAAATGAGAAGGAATAAATGGCTTTTTTATTTATTTATTATTATTCTTTTTTATTCTATTCTTTATAAAACCAACAAAGTCATGCGCACACCAAAAGAACAAAAGCCAATCGGTTCATTGTAAATCATATGAGAGGTGATAAAACTGAGGAGTTTTATCTATTTGTTTTTCATTTTGCTCTGTGTTTGATTTGACTTTCTGTCCCTACTATATTGTGTATTGTATATTTAATGGCTTCTTTGCACTTACTACGATACAGTAGAGTTGATTAGGTTGGTTGTTTTTAATGATTTGACATAATTATATGGAGCAAATATTAGAAATAATCGAGGTCTTGGGTTCGATTCCCAGGTCGGGCAATGTGTTATTGAGTTTTTCCAACAGGAATTTCTCAGTAGCAGCCGCGGAGTCTAGATTTGTGCCCGGTTGATGGCAATAGGCTCGTCCTCTATTACATGGGACTAAAAACATAACATTAAAATGATAAACAACTTACATATTCTAATTACTTCCATTCCTTGGTTACCACAGCGACTAGAAAACCGACCAGTACTTACCAGTACCAGTACGTTTAGAACCATTACCATTCAAATTACATGATTACACCCGTAATCCTAGTTGGCATAAAGCAGAGGTCAGGCCGTATTATTCTATACAATCACTTTCTAGCGATGATTTACAGATCGTAGCGTAAATTAGCCGAGCCTACGCGTTGCTAGGCAACGGTTCCTGTAGTGTGACCTCTACTTTCACCGCTTGTGGGAAACTAATTCACTTTCATGTGAGATAAGGTGTTTGGTGGTAAAGCGGATGCAGTCTATATGGATTTGGGTCCATATGTTACCAGATAAATAATAGGTTTTAGGCGCAGAAGGCCCATTTCTCTAAATGGCAACAGAGTCGCAAAACGACTAGTTCTCAAAATGTCGAATTCTCTAAATGCTTAATTCTCAAAATGGCTAAATTAATTCTCTAAAAGACACATTGGCAATCGCACATTTTATATAATTTGGAGTACTCTTATAAAGAAAGAAACGCTTTATTCTAGCTCTGAATACCCGGTTAATTTTCAGTCAACTGTAAAATTTGATAGGTACTTAGTCGGTTTGAAATTAATAAATAGTTAGTAAATTAATTTGGCAGAAAAATGACGTAACAGCTTACAATTTCCATACAAAATCTATGTGGGAATCGCGTTTTGACAGGTCATAAAAGGTACGTCAATTGATAATAGTTTTTTTCGCATTGAAATGTCAAAACGCCTATATTTCTTACATTTTGTTTTTGACATCGATTATCGCTAAAATAAGATAGCGATTGGCCTTCTGATCCCTACAGAGAAACAACGAAATACCGATAAACATCCCTTACCGATAACAAGCTACTATAATTAAAAACATTAAAAAACACGACTGCCAAAATTGCACATATTTGTACTTTGTTTACTCGTCAGTTTTTTTTACGACAATTTTTTAATTACAGTGTTCTATATTTTTAAAATCTGCTTGTCAAATTCTAGACGATAAAAATAGACACGGACAGATTCATTAAAAAAAAAAATTGAGGCTGGTATTAATTTACGTTTTAAAGTGACCACACAGGATTCTTTTTATTTTTAACTAGCCTATGTTACTCGGAACGATGCAAGGAGTGTAACGATACCCCATACATCTGAATCGGTTCAGGCGTTCAAAAGTTATGGTGGAATAAAGAATCTCACATACATACATACATACATACATTAACCCTGAACACATAACACTCCTTTTTTTGGGGCAGTCGTGTAAAAAACTAGGTAATTGTTTACAAAACCACGAAACTTTTCAATAAACGTCAACCCAACGATTTCTGTGGCGTGAACTTTCTTGTGGCGATTTATTTCACTCACGACGTTTAGTCCAAGAACCCACTGCCGCAAAATCTACGTCATTTTAACTAATTTTACAATACATATTAAAACCTTTTTAAGCTTATCTTGGACATCACCGAAGGAAAACATCATGAGGAAACCTGGACTTATTCAAATAAAAAGTTTAAGGCTTATTCCTTAAATCGCCAATCCGCCTTGAGCAAGCGTGGTCATCAATGTTCGTACCGTCTTTGGATGAGAAGAGGCCTTTGCCCAGTAGTGGGCCCACTGAAAGTGTCTTAAACGATTAATAGTTTTTAATAATATCCTGTAAAACATTTTATTTATGAAAACTAGCTTCTTACTTAAATGTAAATGACAACACAGGTCTGGTGGCTCTAGGATCTCAGACTATGAAGAAAGCAAGTCAATATTTTAATATAACTGTTGATAGTCAACCTTATGGTCTGTTTCACCTGGATTTAAGAAGAAAGTAAGGTGCATAAAGTTTGATTCATGCATCAATGAAGCCACAGTTTTGGCTCAGTTTCGGCACCGTCCCGTCATCATCTGCCTAGCCTTTACCCAATTATGTTGGGGTCGGCTTCCAGTCTAACCGGATACAGCTGAATACCAGTATTTTACATGGAGCGACTGCCTATCTGACTTCCTCAACCCAGTAACTGGGTAATACAATACCCATTGGTAAGACTGGTTGTCAGACTTTCAAGCTTCTAACGACTCGTAACGACTGTCAAAGATCCACGTATGACAGCCGAGACCAATAGCTTAACGTGCTTTCCGAGGCACAGAATGATGTTAGTAATGTCTAAGATAAACTTTAGAAAGTACATATGAATTGCAAAAAGTCACATTAGTACTTGCCCGGATTCGAACCCACAACCTCATGTATGAGAGGCGCGCGCCTTAACCACTGGGCCATTACGACACCTTAGGCAGTCGCTCCATGTAAAATACTGGTATTCAGCTGTATCCGGTTAGACTGGAAACCGACCCCAACATATTTGGGAAAAGGCTAGGCAGATGATTATGCAGAGGTCCATTAGTACAACCTCATTCTGCCAGTTATGTTAAAGTGCCATGTAATAAGAGACGAGACTGTCGCCATAAACCAGGCACAAATCCAGACTACAAGGCTGCTACTGAAAAATTCTTGATTGAAGAATTCAATGACACTTTGCCCGACCTGGGAATCGAACCCAAGGCCTCATGCACAGCAGTCGCGCTTTCCAACCACTAGACGAACAAAGCAGTCACTTCAGAATAACAAAATGATTTTTTGCACCCAGTTGACTCCTATTTAAAATTTATTTATTTCCATAACCTCAGATTTTATTTTTTAAATTTATTCTTCAATAAGTAATCAGTGAAATAATTTTTTTATCATAAATAATACCACAGGACTAAACAATCCCATTTAACACCATACATTAAACCGATTCTCGTAGTTTTAAATTAACACTTTTCCTTTTTTCTCATAGCACTTTGAATGCGCAGACGCATAATGCTATTGTGTCCAATAAAACGGAGATTATGCAATAACACGCAGCTTGTGAATATTTATGTCTGTCTGTGTGTTCCAGGGCGCTGCATTGTATGGAGTAGGCTTGCTTTGAAGATGGGTGGTATTAAATGTGTTGGTCATTTTAGTATAAACCAGTTACCGATTGCTGCTCCATATCTTTTTTAACCCTTTGTCACAGTTCAACACACCTACGGGTTAAGATTGCTTTGTCATAGAACAAAGAAGATATCACGAGTTTTAACTGCTAGGGAATCTCAATAAGCCAACCCACACATCAATAATATGCATTCTAATGTTGGTTGTGCCTCGTTGGTCTAGTGGTCGCAAGCGCGACTGCTGTGCATGAGGTCTTGGGTTCGATTCCCAGGTCGGGCAAAGTTTTATTGGGTTTTTCCATCAGGAATTTCTGAGTAGCAGCCTCGGAGTCTGGATTTGTGCCCGGTTGATGGCAATAGGCTCGCCCCCTATTACATAGGACTAAAAACATAACTGGCGAAATGTGTACTAATGGGTACACCTCTGCCTAACCCTTCGGGGATTACAGGCGTGATGTTATGTTATGTTAATGTTGGTAGATAGAATATTGTCTAAATGCATGAGCTTGTGCGTTTGAATCGGGGCAAGTACTACTGTGAATATTTCATATTTTACTTTTAGAGTTTATCTATGCCTTCATTGATATTGACGGGCTTGTTGGTCTAGTGGTTAGCGCCCCAGACTGCTAAGCCGGAGGTCGTGGGTTCGATTCCCACCCAGGACAAACTTTGTGTGATGAGCATGATTGTTTGTTCAGTGTCTGGGTGTGATTTATCTATTATATGTACGTATTTATAAATTATATAAGTATGTATATCAGTTGTCTGGTTACCATAACACAAGCTCTGCTTAACTTGGGATCAGATAGCCGTGTGTGAGTTGTCCCAAGATTTTATTTATTTATTTATATTCGGTGAAGGAAATCATAGTGAGGAAATTTGGACTTGTAATTATTACAAGTTTGGAATCGCTAATACACCTCCAGTTGAGAATATTATACTAAGAAATCTTTTATAGAAGTTATGTCTTGAAATTATTAGTTAATGGTGTCTAGTACAAAATTGACTTACAGAGATTTTAACCAAACAAATTTTCTTAACTTAACTATGTCCAGCAGTGGGACTACATAACTGGCGAAATGTCGGTGTACTAATGGGTTCACGTCTGCCTAATCCTTCGGGGATTACAGGTGTGATGATACGTTGTATGTATATCCAGTAGTGGACGTCATTCGGCTGATATGACGACTGATATGACGACTCACATGCACACACCCCCACACATGCACCCCCACACCCATGGACACGCACCACCACACCCATGGACACGCAAAAACACCCTCACGCACACACCCCCACAATCTCACACACGTCCCAACAACACACACCCCCTCACATATTGTTTATATCTAAGGTACTGAAAAATTGTATACTGCTGTGGAAGAGCGGAGTCTCCTAACACAGGCATTACTAGCTTAACAGCTGGCTCCAAACACCAACTAATGTAAACTTTTTAGGTTCAGAAATAAATTTGATTTGAAATAAATTTGACTTGATTTTGATATGATGATGATGAACTTAACCAGACACTGATATTTTTCAACACACGACATTAATGTCATAGTCTTAACAAAATATTGCCTTTATTTATTATGTAACTGTCATAAACCTACTGCGTCTAGCGTATAACGTTAGGTCATAGGTGGCTTAGGAAGGGCCTATAAACTCTCTCAATGAAGTCTTAAACATTCGTAGGTAGGTCCACCTACCTACTAGTTTTCTTTTATGTAAAGGCTTACGATCTATCAAACTGTCTTATAAGTTTTGACGTACACTAAACCACTAGAGGCCTAAGAGCCTATGACTTTATAGAGCGTTTTCACAGTACAAAATTTCAAGTTCTTATTTTTTTTTTTATGAAAACGCTTATTACCTCTCTGTCAAACTGTGTTATAAGTTTTGACGCACATAAAGCCACTAGCTGCCTAAGAGCCCATAAGTTTTAAGAGCGTTTTCGCTGTACAAAATTTCAAGTCCTTTTCTAAATGAACCGATTTACTTCCGACGTATAAACAGGAATCATAATTATGTCTAAAAAGTTATATGAAGAACTTTTTGTGAACATAAACAAATAAAAAACAAGAGTGTGTTAATTTATTGACGTAACTGACATAATTTTCTGTCTTTTATGACATATCTTTATTGCTTTTCCATATGACGGGCCTGTTGGTCTAGTGGTTAGCGGCCCTGACTGCTAAGCCGCAGGTCGTGGGTTCGATTCCCACCCAGGACAAACTTTGTGTGATGAGCATGATTGTTAGTTCTGTGTCTGGGTGTGATTTATCTATAATATGTATGTATTTATAAATTATATAAGTATGTATAACAGTTGTCTGGTTACCATAACACAAGCTCTGCTTAGCTTGGGATCAGATAGCCGTGTGTGAGTTGTCCTAAGATATTAAAAAAAATGTATTCTTAAGTGGTAACTTATAAAGTTGAGATTATTATGGGTCCTGTAGGGTACAGCAAAAGGTAGGAGGATGAAATATTGTATGGGGAAAGTTTGTACTCCAAGAAAGGATAAAGGCTATGATTTATTCCACAAATTCGTTGGGACTTAAACATTAACAGCAAAATGTGAATTTACTAACGGGTACACCTCTGCCTAAACCCTTTGGGAATAACAGGTGTGATATTTTGAAGAAGATTCACAATTATGCCTGTCTGAGTTGCGGGACGTCTTAACAGAATACGGTGGCCCCGGAACGTAAAGGGCAACAGGAGGAACAGGGTGGTTTTTTAGTCAGTAAAAGTCTGACAGTCCCTTCCGTCCCACCCAGGGCGGAAGGAGCCATTTAGAGATGGGCAATGTGTTTCTGCCCGGCAGGAAAATATGGTAAAAATCCGGCATTTTGGGCATAAATTTGTTATTGCCCGATATATGCCCAATCGTAGGGCATAAAAATATGGGGTCGTTAAACGTAATTTAATATAATTCTTCATGTAAAATAGTACTCATTAATGAAATAAAATATAATGAATGTCAATAATTGAACACATTTTTATTTAAAAATGATAACATTGATATACTTTTTCATGTGAAAATAGGAATACAAGAATTAACAACATAATTTTTATATTGAAAATAGTAAAATATGTGCTAAGTTACATGAAATAAAACAGAATGTAGTAAACAAACAATAAAAATAACTGTTGGCATTAATAGGAACAGCATTGTGAAAAATTTAATAATCAACATAACCATAATTTTAATAATCAACATCATCATAATTTTAATAATCAACATCATCATAATTTTAATAATCAACATCATCATAATTGTAATAATCAACATCATCATAATTTTAATTACACTAGTGAACCATTGATGACGCCGGAAGGGTATAATAATCAAACTAATATTTTAATAACATTGTAGGGCCAATTACCCTAATCACTGTCAGTATCGTATAACTGTTGGCTTATATTTACGAATTGAATATCGTTTGTTTGTCGTGAAGTTGAAGCTACTGGTTCCATAGCTTCCCATCTATCCTCAATGTGACCTTCCGTGGTAGCATCTTTGCTTATAATATCATCATCTGTGTCTTCCATATCAGAACTTTCAGGAACAGTATCTTCATTGAAGAGACGATGTACGCTTTCACTTTTGTTCAATAAATTCCAATTATATGCTAAAAAAGTTATTTTTGCCGCTCTTTCTGATGTGAGACGGTTTCTTTTTGCACTGTGTATAAATCCCTGTGTGCTAAACGATCGTTCGGTAGCTGCAGATGTGCAGGGTGCTGTCAATATTCTTAGTGCAACTTTACTTAACTGGCTTGAGCCACAAATTCCCTTCCACCACAAAATAGGACTTACTTTCTCAGCAGCCTTCCAAGTGAATGGTTTACTCCAAAGTCCTTCTTTCGCTTTATACTGGACCAGATCAGCAAGACAGTCAATGTTACAGTGCTGTGCGAGATCACAGATGAATTCCATGGCTTCAGTTTCTTCCATCTGATTTAGTTCAATGCCTGCAGATTTAGGATCCAACAAATAAGCCGCATAATGTATAGGTTTTATGCACTGCCTAACTCGTCTTTCGATTGAAGTTTTTATGTTCTCCTTGTTTTCATCGTCCAGCATTGTTATTGATGGTAAAACAAATTCTAATTTTGATTTAAGGTTTCTAAGCACCATAAATACTTCATGTATGTTGAATTCGTTGCCTTCCAGTTTAAATATACTATCTGATACAGGCTCAAGAACATTGATGCACTGATTTATCATTGACCAGAAATCTTCATCTAAAAGTGTAGATTTCATATCGGGCGTTGGTTGAAGGTTTTCATTAACCGCTAAAGTCTGTAGAGCAGCTTTATTAATTTTAAGACTTTTCAATGCACCGACGTGACTGCCCCATCTTGTCTTGCAGGGTAATTTTAGACTCTGACTAGAGCTTTTTTCTTTTCTAATTTTACTTAGTAAGGCACTTAAGACTTGACTTTTTTTAATATTTTTAATAACATCTGTTGAGAGATCTATAAAAGCTTTAATTTCGAGTGGTTTTAGAAAATCAAAGCATAGTAGATTCAAAGTGTGAGCAGCACAGTTCAATGGCACAATATGAGGGTATTTATTTTTTATCATTTCAAATGACTTTTGAAGATTTCTTGCGTTGTCTCCAATAAGGACCACAAATTTACTCACACCATAAGATTTCATGACTTTTTCAGTTTCACAACTTAAATATTCGCTTGTGTGCCGATTATCAAGTGTGTTCAAACTGTTTATGAAAACAGGCTCTGGCTTGGATATTAGAAAATTTATAATGCCTTCATTGCAAATATCAGTCCAGCCGTCGCACTGCAAGTGAAGGAAATTTGATGCTTTCAAATCATCACTGATTTCTTTACTCATCTCTTTATATATTTTGTCTAAATATTTAGTTGAAACAGCCTTTCGACTGGGCAATTTAAAATGCAATTTTTCAAAAAACTTTACCCACAGAGGGTGTTCTACCATTACTAGAGGCGTTCCTGTAATTAATAGGGCCTTTGCAAATTCTTCTCTTAAATCACTAATATTCTCGGTCGATGTATTCTCCAAGTTCAATGAAGTGGTTGTGTTTTCTGGTGATAAGTCGGATTGTGACTTATTGGACTCTTTAATTTGTTTTTTTACGGCGTGTGGACATTTCAAGCACGTCAAAAGATGTTGCCGCATTTTTATTACATGTCCCTTTTTATAATTCTTTTCGCAAAAAGAGCACTTCACGGAATTGTCTGGTAATTGGCTATAGTGCCGCCATATTGTTTGATTTTTTGATCGTCCCATAGCGCTAAAACAAGAAATATTTTTCTTAAAATAAGCACACTTAATTATGAGTAAGTTTATTGGTTGCTTATTAAACATTTTTTTTTTTACAAGAAATTTTCTTAGTAACAGTTTATCTTATTGTAGATATATTAAAAATATGTAGAAGTTATTAAAAATGTATGACCCTCATTTATTTTAGATTATTTTTGGTTGGTCTATAAAAGAAACACTTACCCAAGCAGCGGAAAATAGCACAGATTTTAAAACTAATATTTACATAAATTGGGTAACCGGAAGTCTCGAATGGAATAGAATATGCGGCCGGTATCTGCAACTGACACAGGATGACTATTGACAAAATGGCGGCGCGGCGAAAGCGTGCGCGCATCCCTCACCCCGCATCCCTTACCCCGCAACCGTCTCTTAGTACAAATCTTTTTTACCGGCGCAGCGTACTTTGAAACATTTATATGGTTGTTATGACATATTTTATATTTAAATATGTATATTAATAATTAAATAAAATTTAATTACATTCATAAAATTATAATGTACTAATACACTCTTCTCACGATGTAAGTATTTTCACGCCGCGGCCGGGTAATTTGTAACAATTATGTTCCTAAACATGGTTTTGCTGAACATACATTTAAATAAAATGTACAAATTCATAAAAATACACCTTTAAAGAATTAACCATAGCTAAACTCAACAAGTTAGACAAGCTTTTTAAGCGAATATCATTTTCTTAAATTAATTTTGAAACAAAAAATATATGCCCAGATAAATGCCCAGGAACAGAAATTTATGGGCACGTATTAGGAATTTTCCCAATTTGCCAAAAATGCCCGGGCATTTGCCCATCTCTAGAGCCATTTGATGATTTTTACCACCTAAAAAAAAAAATGGGTAGAAGCGGAATAGAAAACGACCAATAGTTGCTTAGTGTGCGGCAAGCGTTAAGACGAAACGACAAGTAATTTATGTCACTGTTTTACGCAAAGCTAAAGATTATTTTATGCTAGTAAGAACTGACTACCGGTATCTAGTGATCGCAAGTGCTACTGCTGAGCATGAAGTCCTGAGTTCGCTTGCCAGGATGGGCAAAATTACATTGAAAGTTTCTTGCTCTTTTTCTATCTAAGTTTTGGAACGAGCAACTAGCTTCAACTATCTGACTAATTATCCGACTCCTAGACAATTCAAAAGTGCCTGTAAATGGTCTAATTGAAATAAATGTTTTTGACTTTGACGTTGACTTTGATTCAAAAGTGTTTGAAATTGGTTGAATTGAAACAAAATGACTGCCTTGTTGGTCTAGTGGTCGCAAGCGCGACTGCTGTGCATGAGGTCTTGGGTTCGATTCCCAGGTCGGGCAAAGTGTTATTGGGATTTTCCATCAGGAATTTCTCAGTAGCAGCCTCGGAGTTTGGATTTGTGCCCGGTTGATGGCAATAGGCTCGCCCCCTATTACATGGGACTAAAAACATAACTGGCGAAATGTGGGTGTACTAATGGGTACACCATTGCCTAACCCTTCGGGGATTACAGGCGTGATATTATGTTATGTTATGAAACAAAAAAATTAAATAAAATAACGAATTTCTCACGGCAGCATGCGCGTTAGAAAGAAACCAAAGGCTACTGTCATAAGTAATTCTAAAGCCTAATTTCTGCTTAAGAACACAGTGCAACTAACATACTTTCTAAAACTGATAATTACACAAACTTTTCCATGTGCCAATCTATGTTTTAAGTACTTTTTGTATTATTGTTTTTGTATCTTTGTTAAAGCTAATTTTCAATCTAAAGCCATTTGTATTTCTACATCTGTATTCTATTCACGTGAAATGAGACGCAAAAATAGACCAATGCTAACAGTGCATTGAAACAACGGTATAATCGTGGGACTTAATATATTAAGATTACTTCTAATATAAAAATATCGTACAATTTTGTTTGTTTATCACGGCTTGTGTCTTGATTGCCTGGTGGTTAAGGCGTCTGCCTCTAATGCAGGAGGTTGCAGGTTCAATACCGGACAAATACTAACAGACTTTGTCTATTTATGTATTATCTAAGTTTATCTTGGACATCACTGATATCGGCGAAGGAAAACCTAGATTTTATTAATATAAGTCTGGAATCACCAATGATACTTGAGCAAGTGTGGTGATCAATGCTCGCACCTTCTTTCTATAGGAAGAAGCCTTTGCCCTGCATTGGGACATTAATAATAGCCTGGTATTATTACGGCTTGAATTAATCCAAATAAATTCAATAGGTCATGATACGTTTATTCCAAGGTCAATATTATTTGAGAGTAGCAGAACTATTATATAACATTGAGAAACAAGGTCATAGGGTTACAGATAGTACCAGGAAATAATAGCGCTCATTCAAGAAGCTTAAATGAAGACAAGTGCAGTCACAGGCAGAATCTAGTGCTACTCCAAATTTGTATGCACTACAGAGGTGTTTCGTCCAGCACTACTTCATCAATTGATCTGCAGTATATATATAATAGCTAGTGTTGTGTCGATGAACTGCGAGGAATTTGCGAATAAGTGAGGTTATCGCTTAGTATGCGCGGGGCGTGCACGGCAGTGCATCCGCCAAGTTCTTTTTCAAATAAATGATAAATAAATAATAAATATCTTGGGACAACTCACACACGGCTATCTGATCCCAAGCTAAGCAGAGCTTGTGTTATGGTAACCAGACAACTGATACACATACTTATATAATTTATAAATACATACATATTATAGATAAATCACACCCAGACACAGAACTAACAATCATGCTCATCACACAAAGTTTGTGGTGGGAATCGAACCCACGACCTCCGGCTTAGCAGTCAGGGCCGCTAACCACTAGACCAACAGGCCCGTAAAATCTTTATAAAGTATTGAAATAGGTATTTTGTATTTTTCTCAAGTATTCTATGTTGACATATTATTTTAGAACAAAACTGTAAACTTACTCTACAGCTGTTATGAAGTACGTGCTCTTACCTGTAAACAAAAAATGTTATGGTTAATAATTATATAATTACAAAGATCGAGTTAACTAGTTAAACATGTGCGCAAGAGTAGCGAGTGATCATTACTCTTGTATTCTGTTTAAAAGCAGAAACTTTATCTGTAAAGTAGAATTGTCAAGGGCTGGTAGCTAGGTCCTTGCATTGAAAAAAAAAAGTAGACGAAAAATAACATAAACAAAATAACATCTACACTAATATTATAAAGAGGAAAAATTTGAATTTTTATTTGTTTGTTTCTAATGGATAAAGTCAAAAACTACTGGACCGATTTTAAAAATTCTTTCACCATTAGAAAGCTACATTATCTGCGAGTAACATAGGCTATATTTTGTTTTATTTTTGTGCGGAAGAAATCGCGGACAAAAGCTAGTAATTAATAAAATGGAGAATTCAACCAACAGTTATGTTTTGAAGAACCCTTATTGATATTTTTTTAGTAAAGTGAGCTTGAGGTATATAACTAGGGCTGTCATCATTAGATTTGTCCTAGAAAGAAAGAAAAACTTAATTCGCGTGAATGTGACGCACAATACACAATAATATACGGCCTAGTTTAGAAGGCGTCCGGGAAACGTCCGGAAGGGGTTGTCAAAAAGTGTCAGTGTCAAACCCGGACGCTTTTGGTGTCTATTATATGTTGTTTGTAAATAAAATAAGTAAGTAATAAAAAAATGAAAATGTAACCAAGGGGTTTTTATTTTTATTGTTTATTTTTTTTTTGGGTGTCCGGCGAGAAATCTAAATTTAACAAAAATATCCGGGCTTTTTGAAGTTTTTGCCCAGAATCGGCAATTTAGGCGATGAAATCATTTCTTGAGATGAATTTACCGAGTGCTAATTCATGTTACAAATAGATCTCTAGCATTAAGTAGCGACACAGGCTCTCTTCACCTAAAGCCAAAGAAAATCAAAGAATAATCCTGCAGAACGGTCACACTCAAACTGTCAACCTTCTCTTGAATAATATTTCCCTTAATTCAGCAGTTGCCTAAAAGGGGTGGAGTCGCTAAAACCACCGGATACAACGAACAAGACTGTCGCATCTGCAATTCATATTAGAATAGTAAATACGGTTAATTAATCTTCGAGAAGGCGTGGACTGCGAAATTTAGTGCCTTTGTTCTGAGACATGTTTTAACTTTGGTTCGGGTGGGGTGCAAGGTAAATGGAAGTGGCTAACTTTACGTATATTTTGAAGACAATATGAAGTAAAATTTTGTATATATTTTTTATCAGATTAATTTTGTAGCCACTATGTCATTTTAATGGCGTTAAACAAAGCTATATTAACCTTTAAAAGTTTTATTTTAATTGCGTTAAACAAAGCTATATTAATCTCAAAAAGTAAATAACATATATGCTGTATTGTTAAATCTACGTCAGATTGATTAAAGAGTAAATATTTACAAGTATTAGACAAGATACATTAGATATTAACGTACTTTTGTAGAATAAACCGGTCAATTTTCTACTACAAGTATTTCGTTTCGATGACGTTATTCTTCAAAAGTTTTTAGAAGCATTTTAAACTGGGTTTTTAATCTTTAACAAATATTTTAAAAAGCCAATTATTAAATAAACAATATTTTTGATTTTAGGTTTTTGGGAGCAAATATTTGAAACAACCAATAAAGCATTATAATTTCGTTCAGTCATACATCAACATACCTCCAAGTCAAACAGTAAGCTTTCAACTTGCACCACAACCTCTAAGGCGCAAACGCATCTGCAAATCAAATCGTGAGCACGCATGCGCGAGCGGTACCATACGACGCCGGATGTCAACATTAGTATGTCGAGGCTCGTTACATATGTAAGTGATTAACTTAGGTATACAATAGATTAGGTGTCATGGGTAAACTTTGAAAGGTAAATTACTTTACTTTACTGTTACTTGATTTTGACACGATTTCCGCTTTACTTTGTTGAATTACATTGGATGTTTTATGCATATCATAAAATGCAAATAAATTAATATGAGTTTTATCGTAACTTAAACTAAAAGGTATTCAATAAACGTCTATTTTTACAAAAACACTGATCAGAATATCATTTTTTCCCGATAACCCGATTGCAAATAAACGGAAATTTAATTACTACTAAGTAATTAATTACATACTAAATATTTATATGCTTAAAGATTGTCGCCACACGTGTAAAAGTCATCGGTTTCATACATTTAATACAAGTACAGACGCGCGTTGCAGGTAAAGTATAAATGCAGTTTTATAATTAAAAACCATTTTAAGTACTTACGTAAAATCATAAGCAAATTAATGATTTCTATATTAATCAATCAAATTTAAGTGCCATTATCAACAATTATACAAAGTCCAAAATAATTAAAGCAAATTGTGTTACATCATACCCAGTCGGTCTATTCTGTAAAAAATCTCGGTGAATTTAGGTTAAATTGAGCTTGATGTGAGCTGTCAAAATATCGTATCAGAAAACGTCAATAAACCAAAGATAAAACAACCATATCAGTGTTGTGTCGTTAGTCAGTTTTATCACAACATAACCAAAAGCTTTATTACCCAAAATCTATAGAATTATTTGCCTGTTTTAGACTGGTAGCCAACTACATAATAGCTGGCCTATTATTTCTTGATAAAATTAACATAGTATCAGCATTCTTCAAATACACAAACGGATATAATTAAATGACAATTATTATCTACTTTAGTGGACATTTTACACAAGATGGCGGCTATTGTGTAATTCCAATGTAAATGCATGAATTCAAAATAGAGAATCGAGGCTTTAAAGTATTTTAATTTCACGCCAATATAGCCTTTTGTGCGAAGTTACTTGAATACCGAATAATGACGATTGAAAAAAAAAATAACGACAATTCTTTTTAAATAATTCAAAGAATCATTGAACTTGGCTCTCTTTGAACAAATAAATAAATTGAAGGAAATGATGAGAAATAAAAAAATAAACGACGTTCTAGTTTGTAGTGTGAGAAGATAGACAGTTATTTTAGAAATTAAATTTCTTGTTCGCTGCAATTTAAACCGGCTCAATTTATATTGTTACAGTTTGTTGCTAGTCAATTTGTTACTATAAGTAGTTAGCAGGTTTCTAGAAATGATGCTTCAAATTTAGCTTTCGAAACCTATGGCAAGACTGATCATACGATTTTATTTTAAACGTAAGTTCATGCAGATTTTCTGTGTTTAATGGTTTTTTTTTTTGTCAGCATTATGACTGTATACAATTTTGATTGTTGCAGACAAAATAATTAAAAAATCTTCTTTCTTTTTAAATTTCTTCGTAACACACTAGTAAATTTTTGACGGGCCTGTTGGTCTAGTGGTTAGCGGCCCTGACTGCTAAGCCGGAGGTCGTGGGTTCGATTCCCACCCAGGACAAACTTTGTGTGATGAGCATGATTGTTAGTTCTGTGTCTGGGTGTGATTTATCTATAATATGTATGTATTTATAAATTATATAAGTATGTATATCAGTTTTCTGATTACCATAACACAAGCTCTGCTTAGCTTGGGATTAGATAGCCATGTGTGAGTTGTCCCAAGATATATATATATTTATTTTTTAATTTCTCTTGTATTGTGGTTGCGTTTACAGACATACAAAGTCAGCAAGACGCGGATCAACTATCACCATACAAATATTTGTTCCAAAAATATAAACAATTCGTCGTATGGAATGTTCCAAACATTACACAACAAGCAAAAGAACGTGCCGCATTCACCAATCAATTACAATACAACCTAATCTCAATATTAAATTGACCATACATTATACAATTCGCAGTCGTAAATCTTACTTAAAACAGCAGTTATTCGTAAAATCAACACACACAGATTCTGCGTCGCTCGTAACTAGCTAACACCTTGTTATATTCGCTACAAGCAATAATCACTGAACTCGTCACGAACTTGGCTCTTATAACAATAATATCCATATTTCGTTGCGAATAAGGGAATAAAGTGAGCTGAGACGCGAATTAGGATGGGGCTTTGAAAAGGGCGTTGTGACAGAAGGATTTTGTCATTCATCATAACGCGTTATTGCCATGACATAACATCATCATAACATCACGCCTGAAATCCCCGAAGGATTAGGCAGAGGTGTACCCATTAGTACACCCACATTTCGCCAGTTATGTTTTTAGCCCCATGTAATAGGGGGCGAGTCTATTGCCATCAACCGGGCACAAATCCAGACTCCGAGGCTGCTACTGAGAAATTCCTGATGGAAATACCCAATAACACTTTGCCCGACCTGGGAATCGAACCCAAGACCTCATGCACAGCAGTCGCGCTTGCGACCACTAGACCAACGAGGCAGTCATGTCAGTATTGTCATGAATGTTGGCAATTTTGCCACGGGCTACATAAGACCCTGATATACTCCTTTAGGGTGACACTCAACTAAGTAGAGACGACCGGAACGGAGAATAGACTATTTGAACCTTCCGGTCCTCGAATGTGGTTGGTCGAGTCCTGCAAACTTCCACTCAGTTCCGCTCGTCTGTGCTTCAATGGAGCGCCCTAAGCTTCGTCTCCAAAATATCTAGTGTTTGTGGAATACTGCGCACATGGCCTTTGAAGGTCCAGTAAGGTCAGTGTCGATCTTATTACGTTCAGAAAATTTTCTGAATTCATCATCTGCCTAGCCTTTTCCCAACTATGTTGGGGTCAGCTTGCAGTCTAACCGGATGCAGCTGAATACCAGCATTTTACATGGAGCTACTGCCTATCTGACCTCCATATCCCAGTAACTGGGTAATATGATACCCCTAGGTAAGACTAGTTGTCAGACTTAATTAATTCAGATTTTTTTCTGAATTATGGTTGAAAATTGATTCGTGAAAAATGCTTATACTTACGTCTTGATTAGGTAGATAATTTTATCTGGTACTAGATATTTATAGCTCACTTCAAGCTTACTTCACCTAAATTCACCGTGGTAGATTTTTATAGAATAGATCGAACAGGGGGACAATCGCACTAACTTTAAGAAACAAACCCAATCTAATCTCAGTCGCGATCTGACAAAAACTGGCTCGAATTTCCCTATTCTTTTTATAAATTGATTGTCTTTTACATGAGATTGCGACTAGATTTTGAACGTTTTTAAGTAGTACAATTAATCTTCAGTTTATATAACACTTAACCTGTTAAATAACAAATCTCTAATCCAATACCATCAAGAGAAAAACATGAATATGGCTAAGATTACATAGAATTCGCATCGCAACTCCCTAGGGCCTTTAAAATTATGTAACTATGTCTAGAAAGGCCTTTTATTACATTACCTAACCCCGAGCCTTAGGTTTATTTATGTCATTGTTAAGTGAATTAATGTTTTCTCAGCTTGCTGTCAGGTTGGTAAATATATCTTCTAAACATTTGGGTAATTCGAAATTGTTTGGATTGATTTATTAGGTAATTAATGTTGGGTGCTTATTGTTGTTGCTTCCTTCGTATTTGTTGGTAATTGAGAATATTAGCAAGGTGTCTGTGTAATTTTATGAATTTACATTAATTTATAATTTTATCCTAGAGACAAGATGTAAGTCCGATTCTCCCTTACGTTGATGAAATAATGATTTACAACGGGAATTTTTGATTAGGCTAGACGTAGCGCAAAGTCGAGACTGATGGAAGGAACGGAGTAAAACTTATGGCCAGCAGTGGGAATAATAAAAAAAAAGTTTAAGTCTGAACAGGTCTTCCTCTGGATACATTTAAATCATAACTCAAAATTTTCAAACAGGGAACATAATACCAAATTCCAAATTTAAAAAAAAGATACCACCTCTTTTCAAGCGTAACTTTTTAATCCAAATTCAAATTTTCAAAAAGCATTCCATCGTTCTATGTTCCGCATTCAAGCCCACCTACCCACCACTTAACCCTAAAAAGCCCGACACCTACCCCGCTCACTTCCTAGCCACGCACTAAAACTTTGTCGGCGCTCACGATTATCATACAATGCCCACTTGCGATGCAGCCGTGTTGACAGATACGCGTTTCCTGTAACCGAAACGGGCGGCAGCCATTTTGTTCTGCGTTCGCGAAACGAAATGGCGGACGAGGTGCGACTAGAAGTCGGGTGTTTTTAGCTCGTTGGATATTGTTTATTGTTTGTGTGTTAAAAAGGATTGCTGGTGGAAAGAAAAATGATAATGATGACTTCCTGATGTAACTGTTAATGATTTTGGGAAGGTTTCAGTAGAGTGTCCTAACTTGTATGACATAAAAATATTACAAAGAAAAAAATATTGTTGGTATTTTCCCTAATTTTCCCTATTTTTCTTTCATTAATTTATAGCCTATGTTACACGCTGATAATTTAGTTATCCATAGAAGAAATATTTTTTTAAATCAGTTCAAGCTTTTGAATTTATCCATTGTAAAAAAAAAGCTAAGTACACTCCCGACTAATTCACCTTTCAAACTAAAAATACAAAATCAAAATCGGTTTATCCGTTTGGGAGCTTATGATGCCACAGACAGACACACACGGCAAACTTATAAAAATGTACAGTTTCTTTTTCTCTTTAGAATATTATTAATTTAGATATAAGAATTTATGTAAGAAGTTATTATACCTACTTTGACAATCCCTATCTCTCTGAACCCTTCAACTTACCTCACATGAAGTCATTCATACAGCAAAGATCGAGCGTAAAGGTAGGTGAGTCCAAGCTTATTATGATGAAATATCACGATATATTCATATAACATGGCGTCGCACGTGACGCATGCGCACCATGACTTCGTTACGTCACTATAGGGTTGCTAGTAACGTATAAAAGAAAGAAGCCTGAAAATTAATTCTATTCTTAAAAAATGTTCAAAATCTAGTCTTGTAGTAAACTAGTAATAACATCTTAGCGACAGTTAATGTCAAACAATGTAGTTAAAGAAGCATTTTTGATAGATTGAGATTATAACAATTAAAAATTATTACTATTGTTTATTATAATTATAAAGGTTTTATTAGTCGGCCCTTTTCAGTTTTATTATAAAAAAAAACTAAGAAATCTTCTTTTGTATCCTCCTAATACCTTCCTCCGCTATCGTAGCGTGATGGTATACACACGAAAAGTGTATCTGACTGCATGACTGTATACATAAAATAACTGCAGCTTTATTATCTCAGTAAAGATTTCAGTACCTACACAGGAATGCCTTGAGTACATCACAGAAGTGAAGCAACCCTAACTCCACGTTGCGACTGCACACAATTTGATATGGCTTATTAAGTAAACTAGGCGGCAAGCCGCGAATTGTCTAGCATTGTTCATTTTATTAATGCACAGCGAATTATGAAACAATAGACACCTTATGGGGAAATAATCAGTAACATTACGCTTGTTAGTTTACAAAGGGATAGACAGAAGGGTTCGGTGTGTACTAGAGAAAGTTTCACGGGTTAGTCTGAATAGTTACGGTCGCTATATATACCTTCCCCATTAAATGGTCTTAAGCCCGTGAAAGTATGAAGAGAAAATTTTAGACACATGTTTTAATTGTTATCAATGTTTGGGGGTGGGGTCAGGCGCGCGAGTCGGGTCAGTGTTCGACGCGGCGCATAATGTCCACAACTAATAGGTTGGGGAAAAAGTTTCTTCGCAAGAAAAGAAGTTAAGAAAATTCAATACATTTTTTTTATATTTTATTTACATTTAACTAAAGTATGTAGGCACCATTTTGCTCGATAACTTTTTGACATCTTATAGGTAGGGACAGCAGCCAAAACCAGCCAGATACAAATAGTATAGCCAAATAGATTTTATTACAAGTTCATACATACTATAATGCGAAAAGACTTTTTCCCCAATCTAATATTTGTGCTGCTATATCTTAATATCTAAAGAAAAAACACGTATTTTAATATTATATTTTCAAAAAACATCATAGGTAATATTAAAATTTGGAACCTGATAAAAAAGTTTTCCTGCCTGAATAAAGAACTGTTGCTCTATCAATTCTCAAAACATCTTTTCTATTATGACGTTGGTCTCGCAGCTCCGGGATTCCAGTCCACAACACTGCATCATACAACTGCAGTTTTCACTCCGGATTCAAATAATTCATACTTAACATCGCTTCCAAGTGAACGAAGTCTGAAACATGGTGTTTATTGAAGAGAAACCACCATAACTTTGAAGGAGAGAGTCTTGCATTTCGCTATTAAGTTATGTTGTGCACACGTCAAGCACAAGTTCAGGACGGTGCCCTGTGGTCCGTTCAGCCGGTGAATAGTGAAATCAATATACGAATATAAGGCTGAAGAATTGTTTTGTTTGGTTATACGCGGTAATCTTTGGAAATACCACACGGATTCGAAATAATCTTTTTGTATATATTAGCCAGACTCACAAGGAATAGTTTAGGCTGTATAACATCACGCTACGATACACGAAAGTGGAGGAACAGGGTATTAGGAGGACGCATAAAAAGATTCCTTCATTTTTTTACCATTAAAATGAAAAGGGGTAATTTTAAGTTCCCTCTTTTAAGAACTGAAACTCAAATAAATCTTAAACAAGCACTTTCGAATTTATCAGGCAACAGGTCTGTTACAAAGTTGAACAACTTTTATACTGGGACCAACTCTGAAATCATAAATAAATTCACCTATTTCATTCATTAACAATTTACGTGAATATAACTGTATGGAACAGTACATTTTAAAAAATATATAATTTCATTAATTATTCCGAATGAAATGAAAAAATGAGAGCACTTGATCAGTTACCAAAGACGTAACTGAATGTTGGTAAAACCGGGCAGTATGGCTAGTCATAACATAACTGTGAGGTTAGCGTTAGATCTACTATAAAATACTTGGTTAGCATGGATTGTGAAAAGTTTGAGTTATATGGATGCGGTATTTTTCCGTATTATATTCATAATAATAATTCTTATTTTACACATATACTATTTTCATACATTTTTTTTTAACTATATTATTTGTATTTTTTTAAAAGAAAATATGTGTAAAAATATGATATATAATACAGAATGTGGAAATGTACGTTCTTATTTCATTGAAAACTACATTAGGCTTCGGCCCCTCGTACGCCTTACAAAGGCTCGGGATCCAGGGTCCCGAGATTATAAAGTAGGTATACGAAATAAAAATAAAATACCAGTGTATCATGGTCCCAACGCAGGGCAATGGCCTCTTTACATACAGGGGACGTACGAGCATCAATCACCACGCTTGCTTAAAGCAGTTTGACAATTTCATCTAGAAGTAGAAGAATCTATAGCTTCTGCCCGCGACTTCGACAGCGTCAAAATATCTCGTATATTATCCCACCGGAATCTTACATTTATTCGGAATATCAAGTAATTTATGTCTGTGCCAAACACCTAGATCTGATCAGCCGTTCTGGCGCTATTGAGTAACAAACATCCATCCAATCTTTCGCATTTATAATAGTAATAAGATATTCATATTTCATATTTATTTATTTGCATACCATAATGTGTATAAAGGTGTAACATAAGGCTTAAAGCTAAAGGAGCAGTTATGGACCCTGTTAGGGCACAGCAACATTTAAGGTAAAATTAAACTTTGAAAAATACAAATTAAAAATAAAATTTAAAACATAAAACAAAAACACTTCATAGAAAATCGTAACATTTATAGTTTTTAAAGTCACTAATTTAAAAATTACTTTCAATATTAATATTTTAGAAATTATTTAATGGTTTTATGAGATCATATATTATTATCAAAAAAGGTAAGGAAAATAAAAATAATTATAAAATTAATTTTACATGAAAAGCCGAATACTGAACATATGAACTAAGGAGTGAATAACAGTAACATAAATAACTCTAATAATAGTTAGCTATTTTCTTAAAATCAATAGAAAAATCAAATCATCATCTATGAATCTTATCATCTTAGATATCAATAGTATTTTCTTCACGCTAACAGTTGTGTTCAAATCTTTCGTAACATCTTTCTGCCTCATCCACCACTCAGCGATTCGTACTCTCCGCAAAAGACAGACATACATTATCAATAACATACTATCGTGTACCTGTTTAAACAGCATTGTGAGACAAAATATTAAATTTTCATCTAAAGCTTTCCACCATATATCGTGGAGACGACAGATCCCACGGTGTTTCGCGATCACGACCACATTTTTGCCATAAACAATGGTATTACAACGTTCGTCTGTTTGCGGAAATAATATTAATAGAGATATCTTTTGTATAATATCTATTGTTTTGGAAATTGAAAGATGTTGACTTGGGACGGTACCTACTATTTTGTTTTGGCTTTGTATCTGAAGGAGTAGATAACCAATAGACTAGTTGACACCAACATCAATTGACGTACTTTTTATAACATAACATAACATCACGCCTGTAATCCCCGAAGGGTTAGGCAGAGGTGTACCCATTAGTACACCCACATTTCGCCAGTTATGTTTTTAGTCCCATGTAATAGGGGGCGAGCCTATTGCCATCAACCGGGCACAAATCCAGACTCCGAGGCTGCTACTGAGAAATTCCTGATGGAAAACCCAAATAACACTTTGCCCGACCTGGGAATCGAACCCAAGACCTCATGCACAACAGTCGCGCTTGCGACCACTAGACCAACGAGGCAGTTGGTCTAGTGGTCGTACTTTACGTAAACGTACTTTTTATATCCTGTCAAAACGCGATTTTTCCATAGATTTTGTATGGCATACCAGCCTGTGACGTCACTTATTTGGCAACTCAAGTCTAACTATTATTGATATTACACAAATACTTATTATTAATTATAGTAATTTAAAAATAATTAATAATTGTTTAGAATACTGAAAAAGCGCCTGAAACTTGATATTATATCATTTACTGCATATTACAGACATGATTAATATAAATGTATTAACTTTATTTGTATGGTTATTTGACCCACAGCTTCGACTGCGTAGATTCAAAATTAAGTCAACGATATAAATTTTCTCACGGAAACACAAAAATGGTATAAAAAAAAATGAAAATATCTTAAATGATCTTTAAATTTCAGCTAATTCCGGTAACCGTTTAAGTGTGATAGCGTAACAAACATACCTACTAACCATTCATCCATCCATCCACCTTAACAAACTTTCGCATTTATAATAATAGTAGAAAAGTGTTACAGTAAAAGTCTATCTACTAGAGACAATAAAAAAAACACCCACAACATTTTTTCCGCATCCAACTTTGCATGACAACCACCATATCCGTTGATATGATAATTGAAAGATATAACAAGCGAGCTCGCGTGTTTAACTAGTGTGGGAAATAATAAACTTTGGATCACAATGAAGCACGATTTGGATCGCCCATGACGTATTGAAGACAGCATGACAGGAAGGCTGTAATAGTAATTTGTGTTTGTATGTGGCACGCCATTTTCTCGACAACGGATTTAAACAGTACTTGGTATAATTAATTATTTATTAGATAATTAGTTGGTGAGAATGAATCGGGAATTTGAAGCTTTCCGAGTAGTACAAGATCCGACAGTCGTTCGATCTACGTCAATTTAGTATGGCTGAAATGTTGGCACTTTAAAAAGTATTGTTGCAGTTGTGCATCACGAGATGTGTTATAAATAATTATCACGAGACGTATTATGATGAATAATGATAAGATAGACGTAACATCACGCCTGTAATCCCTGAAGGGTATGACAGAGGTGTAATTATAAGATTTTAACAATATAATATGTGAGTAAAGTGTTATTGGGTTTTCCCATCAGGAATTTCTCAGTAGCAGCCTCGGAGTCTGGATTTGTGCCCGGTTAATGGCAATAGGCTCGCCCCCTATTACATGGGACTAAAAACATAACTGGCGAAATGTGGCTGTTCTAATGGGTAAACCTCTGCCTAACCCTTCGGGTATTACAAGCGTGATGTTATGATGTTATTTCAACAATGTCCTGAAAAAAAGGAATTATATCGTTACACTTAAATGTAAGAGCGTAAATTTCATATTATTAATATTCAAAATTTCAGCCATTCTCATGTGAGGTAGGTCAGGCTACTTTAGGATCCTGGACTATTAAGAGGAAACCAATTAATGCAAGCATCCGGAATTTCTTCGCTTCTAAGACACCGTTGACGTAATAGTACGGTGAAGGAAAACATCGTGATAAAACTTAATGGTGTATGATTGGCAACTAACAGTGGACAAGCATGGTGATCAATGGTCACCATTCCTCTGCAAGAAGGCCTTTGCATTTTAGAGCAATGTGTTCTGCCTACTACCGTTTTAGTGTTATCACTACTAGCAATAAGTCCCGGCTTTGCACAGATACAAATACATCTCTACTTTATTGACATTTTCACATAGTTAATACCTTTCGAATTTTTACTTTCCCAAAGGTTTTTCCTAAATATTAATTTCATAAAATCTATAGCGACGAAAGGACGAGGCGAAATGACTATGTAAGGATCGTAGCAGGTGGTGTTCTGTGGTTTCGGCCTACCCCCAGGGGAAAAAGGCGTTAGTTTATGTATGTATGTATGTCTATAAACAAAATAACGAAAATTACCCAATTCGTGACAATTCTCATGTGATAATCTTTCATACATGCGACAATTGAATCATATTTTGGGCTCAGGCACAATTACCGAAGTACCTTTGTAATCCTACTATAATATTATGCAAAATTTGTGAGGATGTATGGATGTTTGTTAGTCTTTCACGCAAAAACTGCTGGACGGATCTGGATGAAATTTTCACACATATAGATTATAGTCTGGAATAGCACATCGGCCACTTTTTAAACTGGAAAATAAACGGTTCCCGTGGGATAATATATGTATCAACTTTGACGCGGACGAAATCGCGAGTAGAAGCTAGTATGATTATAAGAATGATCATAATTTCTTTTACAATACAGTAATTTAGCTGTAGATCTTGATATAAGATTCAAAACCCTGAATATTTTACAAGGAACACCGTAAACCAAGTACAATGGACTCAACATCCCATAAAAATATCATCCAATAAAACAATCTACGCTTTATGACGTCACTTATTAACGCCATAACTATTTTCAAATTAAAAAACCGTTCGGGCATCTTCGAGAATACGAACATTAACGAAGTGTACTGTTGAGTTCAAATGTTGATTTTGACTTTTCTATGTTTATTTTATTAAAAAGATATATTAATTTGGTTACAAAAAAAAAACACAAATATTTTTTTGTATTTTTTTTTACAGGTACATTTATTGTTTATATTTATTGCTTACTTCTATTATGAAACTAGCTTCCGACCGCAACTTCGTCCGCGTCAAAGTCAATAAATTATCCCACGGGTATCGTAATTTTTTACGGAATAAAAAGAAGCTTATGTGCTATTCCAAACTATAATCTATATCTTTGACAAATTTCATCAAGATTCATGCAGCTGTTCTGGAGCAATTGAGTAACAAATATTCATCCATCAGTAGTATGACAAAATTTAGTTTTCACTACGGTAAAAAAAAACTAGCTCCACAAAAAATCATAACTTTTCTCATAACTCCATTAGCCGCTCTGAAAAAAATTAATAAGTTTGTCTATACTTCACACTTGAAAAGAAAAACCACAGAACTTCCAGCAAATCCATAGACAAACGCCACTCTACCCCCCAAGAGCCATAAAGTAAATAAACGTTTATTCACAATATTAGTATGATTGCGTATGTAAAACACGCGTCCATTAACTCTTTCGCAATACGATAACAACGCAAAGGAGATTATTGTGACAGCCTACAATAAGGATAAAATATTGCTTTGCTGCAATCCTGAAAATGAACACACGATTCACATAGACCGTAATACCAAGGCGTAAGGTTGAAATTTCAGCGGTGGAGAGTTTCGGGAGGGAAGGAGAATGTTTGCGGAATATTGGCGGCATAGGCAAACTTTTGTATGAATGATGTTTGCAATAAGTTAAAGCTCGCAAAATGACAAGTTAAATAAGCGTATTGTGCTACCGATGTTGTAGCAAGGATTATTACAATTAATTGTGATTCGTATCGGAAATTAAAAATAGACATTTTTAATCTTAAGTAAGTTAGCTTTAGCGTACATAATCATTATTTTAATTGATTGTCAGTCATCTTGATGAATGCTTAACGCTTGGTAATCTACTTTATGGGTACGTATTTTTGGATTTTATTTACTGGAACTGCGTTATGGCGTAAAAGAAAAGATTAATCAAAAAATATAATAACATTAAAGTTGATTATCCTTTCTTTTAAGCATATTAGATATAAGATAGTTTAAATAATATTATTATTAAAATAAAATTAATAATATTATTTCATAATTAATATTATATGAATGTATAAATAATAGTAATTATACAAAGAAAACATATTTAAAAATATTAAAAATTCCACCGTTACGTTATCAGGCATTACAACGCAGACGAAGTCACGTGCAAAACCATTGTCTTATAACAGTAATATTAACATTACTTTTATAAAAGAAAGAAGAACGTATAAGTACAAGAAAGTAACCACATTTTAGTTTTAAAACTAAAAAGTAATTATATAAACAATCCCGTATAAAAACACCTGAAATTTTCTGCAAAAGTATTGAATATTTCACAAAATACCGTTCACAGAGACTAAGCAAAGAGGAAAAACTTGTCTTCCTAACTTCAATGATCGTAAAAACAAAATGGCTGCTAAAGCAAACTTCACCTTTGAGACTTTATGTGTTGAAGGTCATTGGCTAACGGCTTTTTATTTATTAATCAACAGAATTTTTCTATAGATATTTCTGAAAACAAAGAATTTTCATTAAGACCAGAGCCAACGGCTTTTTATATAGTTTTCAGCTCGTCTAACGTTATTTTTATTACTTACAAGAAATACTTTATGGTTTCATCCGCTTTTACTTACGTCATTGATTACTGCCTTGTTCGCGTAGAACGTGGGATTATATAGCCTATAGCCTTCCTTGATAAACGAGCTGTATAACGTTATAAGATTTTTCCAAATCTGACCTAAAGTTTCTGAGATGAGCGCGTTTAAACAAACATATTTTTCAGCTATGTAATATTATTAGCTTCCGCTCGCGACTACGTTCGTGTAGATGTCCGTTATTGGCGATTTAACCTTTTTTCTGCATATAAAATTTGAACCCTCGTCTCATCCTCTTAGGGGGTGAATTTTGGGGAACCTTTTCTTAATACTTGCATGCAATGCATGTCATAATACCTGTTTATAATGTAAACCTCAATATCTATACTTTTTCCATGTTTTTTTTCTGATTTTTATTTATTTTTTAGCAATAATGAAAATCTAATAAAATAATTTTCACATAAAAATTTTAATGATAAAACATTGTGATAATCACATTTTTAATATTTTCGTATAATTAATAATGTTAAATAAATATGAAATTTATACGTCATTTTTAACAAAATACTTTTGCACCTTTTATCTTGAATATTAGTATGTGAATACTAAAACTTTTTCTTCTTCTTATTTATCGTGTGGGCAGTAAGGACTTAAGACCCCACACACCCTAGTGTCAGAGTTTCTAAACCGCCTCAAAGGCCTCTGACATCAGATACCAAAACTAATAAATGAATTCTTACTCTTATTCTCAGAAGGTTTTTAACACTTTTATGTTTAACAGTACTACGTTTAACAATCACCCATTATCGATATTTATTTTTTATTTGATAACACTGCATCATTACCCTCATCAGTTTTTCCACGTCACAAGAGAGGAAACAATTGCGTTTATAGCCAACTTTGATGGCATCACGCATTGACAACGACTGTAGCAATAACCACCGATTAAATTATACATAATCACACCAACCACGGACGATTGTCTCGAAAAATCTTAAGGAAAACATATAAAAACCAATTTGAGGCTTTGGTTGAAAAAAAATGGTCGGACAATTGCGAGATGGGCTTGTACACGAAGAGCTCCGTATAATATTTAACACTACATGAAAAAAAAAACACGTTTCTGTTTTAACGTTATTTTATTTTTAACAAGCTTTTGCCCGCGACTTCGCCTGTTTAAATTTCGGTTATCGCGAACGCAGAGATATCGCGAAATAAGTGTAGCCTTTGTCCTTCTTTGGAGTTCAAACGTGCCCCCGCACGGGGCAAGCAATTTCATGAAAATCGGTGCAGTTGTTTAGTCGCGAAAACGTAACAAACATCTCATTTTGTAAACAAGTGTCTACTTATTACGATTCAAAAGATACATCCCTGTGACAAACAGACAGACGAACAGACTGAAGTCTTAGTAAAGGGATCTCGTTTAGCACCCTTGGAGTACGGAACCCTAAAAACCAATTTGAGGCTTCAGATAAAAAAAAGAATAAATTCATTTATTTCTTACGATTGTCGGCTGTACGATTACTGTACCGACGTACCACGGTTTCCGCCACTATAACAACCTCTAGAACCTCTCAACACCATCGCCGACCAGCCAACACTGTGTTTTAACCCACAAGAAAACTCCCTAACTCCGAACGCCCAAGAGACACAGTGTTCATAAATGGAATACCAACTAATGATAGTCCGGGTTGCGGTTAGACCATTATTAATTCTATCTCGCTCGCACTCGAATAACGGTCGTAAATTAAAGTGAGAGGGGTAATCAGAGATCCGAGGCTACGTGATCTCCATTACAGTCTGCTGATGCGTTTTGGATTCTTTTGTTCTTTTTTTTTCTGGTTTTTAGATTAGTAATACGTGGTTATGCGAGATTACGACGCCTGGCAACAATTGTTTGGATATTTTTGGGTTATGTGCTAGACGTGGTTTGGCATGAAAAACAATGAACTTATTGCGAGTTGTAACAATGTATGCTTTGGAAATTATTTGTGACTTGCTTTACTGTATTACTGATTATTTTCTGAGAAATCTATGTCAAAAATTGCGTCGTGTATCTATGACTATCTCGTTAGTCTAGTGGTCGCAAAGCGCGACTGCTAAGCATGAGGTCTTTTTTTGGGATGGTAAAAAAAATCAAATGAGTCCTTCCGCCCTGGGTAGGGCGGAAGGGACTGTCAGACTTTTCTCAGTAGCAGCTCGGAGTATGGAAAGCACATATAAAACCTCTCTGGTCGTATCGAATTGCCGTCCCATCGCACTATGAGAGTGAGGAAAAGGGACAGCACCTATGTTTGCGCACACACTTGTGCACTATAATATTTCCCGCGTATTTGGCTGGTCTCCAATGAAATCTGCCACCTTGACCAAAATCGGTTTGGGGAATATTATTATTCCATTTATTCATTTTCTTTACATATTCATTACAATTTTAAATCATCATCATCATTATCCTCATATCATCCATACGACGTCCACTGCTGAATATAGGCTTACATTTTTAAATATCAAAATATAAAAATTATATATTTTATTATTTTATTATTCTTGTACATTTTCTGTATCTGTGCACCTACTATGTTTCGTCTCTGTATCACCTTAAAGTAGACTGGTAGAAAATGCCCAAGGCATTAAGTCCAGTCAAGGAATAAGTAAATAAAAGGGTCCAAGCTACCGGTGGTCAGGGCTCCTGACATAAAAATCTTCTAACAACACTAATTATTATTAAATTATTTCACCATTAGTACAAAACAAAGGTACTTCTAATGAAGTTACACCTGGTTGAACACCCGTAGCCCTTGACACTCATTGCCGCCAATAGAGAACAGGTAACACCTACAATCCACACTAGATAAGTGGCCTATCTAAGCTAACAAACGGCGACAAAGTAGCCATAGAATTTGAATATTGTTGTGAAATAAATGATTGACTTGCTTTGCGAGATCTATTTTATGTGCTTTGATATAAATTGGAGTAATTTGTCAACGCCTTAACAGGTCCTAATGTTAAGATATAAGGTTTCTTTTAGTTTACCGAGCCTTGTCAATTTTTTTCTTATTTTTTGAAGTGATTGTATTGATTTTTGGCTATCCAGCTGGTCTTCTGGCTGCAATTGTGCGACTGCTGAGCGTTCTCCGTTTGTGTTATTAAGTTTTTTTTTAACAGAATTTCTTTCAGTTAAAGACCGAAATTTGGAAGTTGGTAGTGTGTGCCTTTGGTCCTTCGTCTGACCCCTCTCCGGTCTTGTCGGATAGCCGTCCTATCGGACTAAGAGAGTACGGGAAGAGAAAGTGTACCTGTGTTTGCACGCACACTGGTGCATAATACTATCTCCTGTGTAATTTCCATTTAAATAACATTAACATTTTTTAAATTATGTTTTAACATCAAAATCTTTAAGTGACTTGATATTACAATTCGCAAATACTATGCACTACAATAACCTAAAACTAAATATTGCAAGTGTACTAGTAAATAAATCGTTAAAGAGCTTTGATATAAATAAATATGGTCAAAGCATGACAAGATACGTCATCAAATCTATCAAAAGATTGACGAAATGAGGTTTACCGCTATAAAACACTTTGATTTCTAGAGCAAAGAGTATCATTACAGTTTTCAAAAACTAAACTAAACAACAAGCTGATTCCATTGCGTACCTATTAATAATACATAAACATAACATCACGCCTGTAATCCCCGAAGGGTTAGGCAGAGGTGTACCCATTAGTACACCCACATTTCGCCAGTTATGGTTTAAGCCCATGTAATAGGGGGCGAGCCTATTGCCATCAACCGGGCACAAATCCAGACTCCGAGGCTGCTACTGAGAAATTCCTGATGGAAAATCCCAATAACACTTTGCCCGACTTGGGAATCGAACCCAAGACCTCATGCACAGCAGTCGCGCTTGCGACCACTAGAGCAACGAGGCAGTCTATTAATAATACTTGCCAGGAAATAAAACAAGTCCCCAGACTAGACACGTCTAGACTTCAACCTAATACGTCTTAAGGAATTACAGAACAATAGCCTAATATCAATAATATGGCCTTGGATTGTTGGGAGAACCCATGTGTTTCTATTACAATTCCGGCCAACAACTTCAAATACCATGAGGTTAGGTCTATAGAATACTAATACCTGATTATTTACCTATCATTGTACTTACGACATATTGAGACAATTCCGTCCGAAATTTTTGAAGATAGGTAGATATGCCTAATGAGATATTCTTGTTGATATGATGAAAGGGAAAGCTGACCTTCTAAAAGATCAAGAAGACAATTAGTAACTGATTTCTGGAAATGGAAAGCTTGAAATTATTGTTAGTCGTACCAAAATTATTGTAGTGTGTATTGACACCACCATTCGATTGAGATTCTTTTTATCGACTGTCAAAACGCGATTCCCCGTAGATTTTGTACTCTATTTTCTCTTATTTGATAACTCAATTGACTTCATCTATTTATTGATTTCAAAACCACAAAAAAAAAACTAATTTTACAGTTAATAAATTGAAAATTAATCGGGTATAAATGGCGAAATGGGTGATAATAATGGTTACACCTCTGCCTAACCCTTAAGGGATTATAGGCGTTTTTAGAAGTTGTGTCTCGAAATTAATGGTTAATGGTGGCACTACCCAATTGCTGGATTTGAAACTTATTTGGCATTTAAGTTAGAATGACGTCATTAATCTCATCATGATTATCATATCAGCCGTAGGATGTCCACTGCTGAACATAGGCCGTCATCGTCATTAATCTAGTAATTGATAACTAAGAGATTGTGGGTTGGGTCGTTTAAGCGGAATAACACAGTTAAAGGCTATATATAGGCTACTGGATATTACATTTAATGCAATAAAGCGGTTACATAATGAAGAGATCCAAGGCAAGTCTAATAAATATTCATGCAAACTACAATTTGATTTATAGTTCCTTATAAATCCTTACAAACTAACAAAACTGTCGTTTTGCAACCAATCGGTAAACCTGGTTACTCTATTGGCATAACTAAGTAGTACTAAACTAGACCTAATGTTAAGTAAAAGAGACGACCAGACGACGATGATTAAAAAGAGACACAAATATTTGAGGAAAAGATTCGCGAGAGCTGGGTGTTGAAAGAAAAGAAACTTCACATAGATAAGAATAAGAAATACTAATACCAGCCTATTATTGTCCCTGTGCTGGGCAAAGACCTCTCCTCATCCAGAAAAGGTACGAAAATTGATCACCACGATTGCTCAAGGCGGAAGTGCACCCATTAATACACCCACATTTCGCCAGTTATGTTTAAGTTCTATGTAAAAGGGGGCGAGCCTGTTGCCATCAACCGGACACAGATCCAGACTCCGAGGCTGCTACTGAGCAATTCCTGATGGAAAATCCCAATAACACTACCCGACCTGGGAGAGACGCGACTGATGAGCACTATACCAATGACTGGTGTTGGTTGACTGGTAAAGAATGCCTAAGGCATTAAGTCCGCCTTTGTACTTTTTTGTTGCATAAAGTTTAAAAAAATAAAGCAGTCATAGTAAGCATAGGAGTAGTAGAGGAGCTCGTGGCTAAGTAATAACAGCCGCACGGGTCGATCCATCAGGTTAAGCTACGCTTGCCGGGGTTGGTCCGTGGATGGGTGACCATCGACCATCTTTACATATCGAGACTCCTCCGTGCCTCGGAAAGCACGTTAAGCCGTTGGTCCCGGCTGTCATATGTGGATCTTTGACAGTCGTTACGGGTCGTCAGAAGCCCGAAAGTCTGACAACCAGTCTTACCTAGGGGAATCATATTACCCAGTTACTGGGTTGTGGAGGTCAGATAGGCAGTTTCATATAGTCAGTTTCAGATAGTTTCAGATAGTCAGTTTATTCAGCTGCATCTGGTTAGACTGGAAGCCGACCCCAACATAGTTGGGAAAAGGCTAGGCATGATGATGAGTAAGCTAGGAGTGAGTGTCATATTTCTTAACGTGCATGATACGTTCCTAGCACGGTCATGGCATGGAACGGTGTACTGGGTAGAATTCTTTAAATCATACTTCTACCAACACTCAATGTAATACGATACAATGTAGCCACATAAACCCGAATTCACTCTGGTTGTTAAGAGCAACCCAACAGGTTAAGGTTACCACAATTTAATGGTAATTGCAACCATTGGCATCCCGACCACACCCGTCTATATGAAATAGCGTGTTCGATCAATTGTGATGCGCGGACGCAGCGGTGATAAAGCTGGATGCACATGAGACGGGAAGGTGGAAAAGAAAATGTATTTAGAAAATAGACTCTACCTAACAAAGTCATTTATTGGATTTTTGTGAGTCAAAACATTCAAAAGTTTGTTTCGTATATTCTATGTTTATTATTATTTCACGCTTAATTACTCAAGTGCCACGTAATGAGACACAATTGATTTTCTATTGTTCTGACTTACCGGTAAGTCAGCCAAGGCTTGACCGGTTAAAAAGCTAAACAGAATTAGCTAAAATACTACAGATATTGAATTAACCTAATACAAAGTATAATTTTCATCCCGGTCGGACTGCCTCATTAGTCTAGTGGTCGCAAGCGCGACTGCTGTGCATGAGGTCTTGGGTTCGATTCCCAGGTCGGGCAAAGTGTTATTGGGTTTTTCTACCAGGAATTTCTCAGTAGCAGCCTCGGAGTCTGGATTTGTGCCCGGTTGATGGCAATAGGCTCGCCCCCCATTACATGGGACTAAAAACATAACTGGCGAAATGTGGGTGTACTAATGGGTACACCTCTGCCTAATCCTTCGGGGATTACAGGCGTGATGTTATGTTATGTTAGAATTGGCCTAATACAAAGTATAATTTTCATCCCGTTTATGTGTTCTGTCAGGATAATTAAGAACATTGGCTTAATTTAGAAGTCTGTACATACGAAGTCGAGGGGAAAATCTACATACATAAGTTTGATTAACTAAGTTGTGGGTCAGAAAAATACCATTCTCATATTTATAATAACGGGAACCCTTATACTTCGCACAATTAGGTACTTACGTATAACATTTTCTTAGGAAACATAAAATTTTACGACACATCGAGGAAGCTGGTACATCTAATGGTACAGTCACGAGCAAAAACAAGTATACACTTAGCCAAATTCAAAAGCGATTTTATTGTGAACTAAAAACAATACAGAGTGTTAGTGTAAACACCGTTATCCTTGAAACCAGTGGTTTGGTTTCACTAATAGAACGTAAATTCAATGAAAAAAAATATCTATTTTTTTAAAGTGAAATCTCAATTTTTCCGCAAAATTATTTCATCCTACAATGATGTAATTAGTTAAAACTTATGTAGGTAGTTATAACGGACGGCCAGTGCAGCAGGTCAACGCTCTTTGCGGTGATGACGTAACTCGGGCGCATAGTATCCATGAATTTACGGACGGTGTCATACAGTTTTTTTTTTTTAATTTTTGAAAGAAATCTTTATTTATTTATTTATAAATTTAGATAAACATTTTTTATAATAAATCAAGTATCCATGGTTTTAGTGACAACGGTGTTTACACTAACAGTCTGTATAACTAACAACAACAATAACAATAAACAATATAAGACTAATTTTATAATCGTATTGAATTCAAAATACTATATTCCTAAAAAGGTGACATTTTAATCAATATCTTTCAAAGGAAATAGCTTCTTAATGTTGCTAAGTGTATACATGTTTTTGCTCGTGACTGTACCTGCCTACTCTAAGCATCCGGTACCTACGACAAGTTACCTTTATATTGCTAATCATTAAACAAAATATTAGCCTAATGTATTACTTTTTTAAAGTTCTTTACATTTAAGAAAAAAAAACGGCCATATACACAATATACAATAAAATAAATTTTTTGTATGTAGACATAACATCACGCTTGTAATTCCCGAAGGGTTAGGCAGCGGTGTACCCATTAGTACACCTACATTCCGCCAGTTATGTTTAAGTCTTATGTTTTAGGGGGCCAGCCTATTGCCATCAACCGGCCACAAATCCAGACTCAGAGACTGCTACTGAGAAATTCCTGATGTAAAAACCCAATAACACTTTGCCCGACCTGGGAATCGAACCCAAGACCGCATGTTCAGTAGTCTCTCTTTGCGACTTCTTTCTCTGTTTATCTTAGACATCACGGATGTCAGTGATGTCCAAGACAAACTTAGAAAGAACTTATAAAATTGAGAAAAAGTCAAAATTGGTACTTGCTTGTATCTGGTTTCGAACCCAAAACCTCATGCATCAGAGGCAAAAAGATTTAAAATAGATATATGTATACATATATTATATGTAGCCATACATAATATCTTGTCTTAGTTATCACTTAGCAAAAAGTTACGTAAATAGTTCAGTTACTCATAAGCACATACATAAAAAAAACATACCTAACTCACACATATAATTTCACGTGCAATTCGCTTTAATTAAAAGGGGGTGGGGTTATTAAAATAATTACGCGCCGCCCCTTGTCCAATGAGCAGGCGCGGCGGTGGAACTACCCAATTAGGCGACGAGACATGCCTGGATCATGTGCAGGCGCACGACACGGTTTTTGCGCGGTAAAACATGGCGGTGATGACGTAACGGGCCGAAAGTTGCCGAAGTGTTTTCGGGAATTGCGACGAATTACGATGATGCTTTTTTTTGTTGATGTAAGAATTTGCGATACATTAGCGGGCGTGGAAAGGAATGATATTATTGGGGGGAAGGTAGAAAGTCATTATGCTGAAGGCCTTTATAGGAAGGGTTATAGAGAGAGTAATATAGAGAAACTAGCTTTTGCCTACGACTTCGGTCGTTGTAAAATGTCTTGTCATTTAACATATTACAGCTCTATATTACTGTGTCATAATAACATAACATCACGCCTGTAATTCCCGAACGGTTAAGCAGAGGTGTACCCGTTAGTACACCCACATTTCGCCAGTTATGTTTTAGTCCCATGTAATAGAGGGCGAGCCTATTGCCATCAACCGGGCACAAATCCAGACTCCGAGGATGTTACTGAGAAATCCCTGATGGAAAAACCCAATAACACTTTGCCCGACCTGGAAATTGAACCCAAGACCTCATGCACAGCAGTCGCGCTTGCGACCACTAGACCAACGAGGCAGTCATTTAATTAATTTTATAAAATTGAAAGATCACTCACTCACTCACTCATCACGAAATATCGAAAACCGCTCGAAGTATAAAGATGAAATTTGGCAGGGATGTAGTTTATAGTTAGTAGACGTCCGCTAAGAAAGTATTTTCCAAATTTACCCCCTGACCGATGAAACGAGGGTCCAAAGCTTGTAAGGATAAATCAACTTTGGCGCGGACGAAGTCGCGGACAAAAGCAAGTCAATCTACACGGTTACTTTTAGGTCGTCCTGGAACCGAAAGCCAGAAACTCGATCATCAAACTCGAAACGATTGGGACCATTTTTTTTCAAAACGTAAAAATAAAAAAAACAGCTGTTCAATGAACTTTGACGAGTTAGACGGACATAAATGTACTGAACAGATGATTTTTTTTATTGTTACTTTAAAAAAAATATTGTCCCAATTGTTTCGAGTTTGATGATCGAGTTTTTGGCTTTCGGTTCCAGGACGACCTAAAAGTAATCGTGTATAATATTAATCATTTAAGAATTTATTTTCCTTTTTTTTAATGAAAAGAAACCCTGCAACTTCTAAAAACAACAAAATCTTGTCCGATTACTTATAAATATTAAATATGAGTGAGTTTGGTTACATAGCATCAAGTTTCAGCGGTTTGCGGCAACCAAATTCACTTCCACACCACTTCTGATACCGTCACTCTTGTTACACAGTCTTAAGGTCCATTTTTGCCTGATTTTTAGAACTTAAGTAGTAGGATTTAAGTTTGTTTTGAAGTGTCGGCGTTGATATTGTCTTTCTTGAAGCGAATGTGCATTGACATGTAAGTTTTGTTGGTGTGTTTGTAAACGCTGTGGACCTTGTGTTATTTTCTTAAAATAACTAGATGAAAAATATTGCGACATAATTATTAAACACAAGCTATTAAGCATTATTAAGCTACGCTTGCCGGAGTCCGTGGATGGGTGACCATCTTTACACACTGAGACTCCTCCGTGCCTCGGAAAGCACGTTAAGCCGTTGTTGGTCCCGGCTGTCATACGTGGATCTTTGACAGTCGTTACGTCTGACAACCAGTCTTACCTAGGGGTATCATATTACCCAGTTACTGGGTTGTGGAGGTCAGATAGGCAGTCGCTCCATGTAAAACACTGGTATTCAGCTGCATCCTGTTAGACTGGAGGCCGACCCCAACATAGTTGGGAAAAGGCTAGGCAGATGATGAATTATTAAACACAAGCTATTGCTCGCGACTTCGTTCACGTCAATGTTAATGTATTATCTTGAGCTTAGGTACATGTAATTAGTTTTTTCTTTTATACGGCGTTTAAAGGTGCCATTTAAAATAATTGAAATAAATGATTTGACTTTGACTTTGAATAATACACACTCTTATGGGTACACCTCTGCTTTACCCGCCGGGGATTACAGGTGTGATATTATGTTTGAATAAAAAGATCACCGCCTTCAAAAACCACAAAATAAAAAATAACTTTAGCTTGGAAGTCGGCGGCTGGTTTTGTTTCTTGTTATGTAGGTATTGTCACCGACTTCCAAGCTAAAGTTATTTTTTATTTTGTGGTTTTTGAAGGCGTTGATCTTTTTTTGTAAAAAAGCTTTTTATTTTTCACTTTTTAGTGCTTGTGTGTTAATGTTTGAAATCCTTACATAAAGCCCTTTCAAACAATACCACACACGATATATTTAATTTTGGAAAGTGGTAGGAGGGGGGTTGACGTACCCCCTCCCCACTTCCTTTAGTCAGTCATCGACTACACGTATAAACAAAGCAATTTTTCTTGTTACGGCGGTTCTGCTGTGATTTTATAAGGAGTTCCGTTCCATATCTCCAAAGTTCATCATCAGATTATGACAATATTCCTATGGGACCTATTCGGGACTATACTCTTTCAAACAGAATCAGCCAAATCGATTCATAATTGGCGGAGTAATCGTTGAACAAATATACAAAAAAAAAAAACAAAAAAATAAAGAATTTTTAACTGATGAACTTTTTTTTTTAATAGCCGTTGCTGTCCCTCTCCTGGGCAAAGGCCTCCCCCCATTTTTTCCAGGAACTGGCGAGAGGAGGCACAACACAGAGGAAAGTGGAAGGATGAAATTTTGACCAAAGAAAAATGTTCTATGGTCAGTGATAAATCATTTACCAAAGAACGTTTCCAGAATAAATGATTGACTGAAGAAAATTTTCCGAATGAATGATTGTAGGTATAATTATAATAAGGAGAATTCCGAGTGAATGATTCCCGTTTCAGGAGTTCATAAAGAGAAGCTTTCAAAATTTTCTTTAAGGCCTGTTTTTATGGGCCACCCTGTATTTATTCTCTTACATTGTAATTATAATAAGGCTCCGATATCGTAACTGCATGTATATTGACTCCCTTATCATCGAAAGATAAAATTAACATCAAGATAATCCTTAAACCAATATTCAATAATCAACGTCTGAAATAACGAGACGAATCGATTGAATCGATTCCCTCTCGATTCCGATCTCTTATCGATTACTCGCTGATCAGATCGCTCAATCGGTGGTCATTGTCAACGTTGTATTGATGTGACATCTCTCATACCTTCCTTGTTCAAATTTGAACCTTAACGCTTCCATTTAGGGTGCTTACAGTCTTGGGTAGTTGATGCAAAATTATGTTTCAGGTGTGGTATTCAAATTTGGGTTTTATGTCATTGAGATAAAGGTTATTGAGGGTGATTGAGATGGATGGTTTTTCTGAACAAAACCTCTTTCGAAATGAGCATTATGTCCTTAATTAGTGTCATGTACTTGTCACATCAACGCCTTCGTACGTTATTCATGAAAAAAATGTGTCAATATTTCTTTTTTTTTATTGTAAGCGATTCAACTTTCGAGTCGGCTACATATTTTAAATCTGACTTTGAAATATATGAATCATATTTTAAATGAGATATTTTGCATATATTATTTTTAATATTTTGTTAAGTTATCGACCCATTGATTCTTTTTTGTTTTATGTAAGGACATCAAGTTTGCAAACCGTCGTTAAAAAGAATTGCAAATAAATTCAATGCATAGGAAAATTTGATATTTACTTATTATAGCAGAGAATTGCAAATGTTTTACTTTTTAATTAATTAATTTGGTTAATTTTATGATAATAATTTATTTATATTGTAATTCTTATAATGTTAATTTTATTTATTTATTTATTTATTTATTTAGGATCTTCAACAAAGGATACACAGAAACATTACATTTTTGATACAAATAATTGTATTGTATTGTATGTTGTGTTGTGTTGTATTGTGTAATGTTGTTTTGTTTTTTTTATAATTTAGTGTAAAATTTTAATACAATGTAAAAATGATTACTGAAATAAATGAATTGAAAATGAGCGCCGCACGTGCGCTTTTTTAGTGGCAACAGATATCAATACTCTGTGCAAATTTCAACCCTCTACATAATACGGTTCATGACATACAGCCCGTTGACTGACAGACGGACAGACAGCGGAGGTTAAGTAATAAAGTCTCATTTATCACCTGCCTAGCCTTTTTCCAACTATTTTGAGGTCGTTTTCCAGTCTAACCGGCCATAGTTGAATACCTACCAGTATTTTACATGAACGACTGCGTATCTGACTTCCAAAACCCAGTAACTGGGTAATACGATACCACTTGGTAAGACTGGTTGTCAGGCTTCTGACGACCCGTAATGACTGTCAAAAATCCACGTAGAACAGCCGGGACCAACGGTAATAGAGTACTATTTATTGGCACCCCTAACAAAAATTAAGTTTGTCTCTCATCCCTACCACCCCTAGGGGAGGTAAGTCGTCGTGATAATGAACTGCACAGTTAACCACGCCCCCTAGCGGATACAGCGATACAATCAATGATACACACGTACTCCATAATAATAATAATATACCTGTTCTCGCCTAGCCTGCTATGTACCTGCCTACCCACTGATGTTAATAGCGCGATAAGGTTTATAGTAGCGTTTTTATCAGTAATTTGCTATTTTATATGAGACTAGCTTCTGCCCGCGACTACGTCCGCGAAGTGGAAAATAGTTCTAATTGAAGTAGATTGGAGTAAAGGAATAACATTTTCCCATACAAAATTTGCCCCCCTATTACACCCCCTAAAAAGTAGAATTTCGGAAAATCCTTTCTCATCGGATGTCTACGTCATACAAAGAAGTCCAAGTTTCAGGTCTCTACGATCAGCGGTTTAGACTGTGCGTTGATCCGTCAGTCAGTCATTCAGGACTAGCATTTTGTATGTATAGATACTAGCACACCAAGCGAACTTCATAACCCCATTTTTTTTTGGTACGTGCTATAGATGTTGGCTGATTCTCAGACCTACCCGAAATGAACACAAAATTTCATAAAAATCGGTCCAGCCGTTTCAGCGGAATTTGGTGAAAAACTGCGATACGAGAATTTTTATATAGGTATTAGACTAGCTAACTCGACCACGCGTTAACGTGGCTTGAAGTAAGTTATTGAGGTCAATAATCGAGGCAAAAACTATCCTATCTTTTAAGTTTGACCAAATTACACATAGTTAGCCATATTTCGTAAAAATAGTTGAGTAGTTTCGGAGTTCATCCCGGACAATCAACGTGACGCATAATTTATATCTATATAAATTATAATTATATATTTATATAGAATAAAGGTTTTTTTTATGACAACCGTTATCTGACAGGCCTGCAAAATTGCACCTTGAATACAACCTTAATTTAAACACATCCAAGCAATAAGCAATTATATCCAGGAATAGCAATAAGAGCTGGTTTAGAAGTAAGATGGGCATTGAAACCATAAAAACTATCATAAACCTTCATTAGACGGGAATCACTGGGCTTCCTCCATAAACCAGTGGGATATATATTTAAATGGTGTAGGTATCTTGTTTTGCTTGTGCGGGAGCTACGAAATAGCTGACAGTAAACCTATTTAGGGTTTCGTAGCTCTAATAAAAATACCAGTCAATTTATTAATTACTGTCGTTATGGCCCAGTGGTTAAGGCCGGATTTGAACCCACAACCTCATGCATGAGAGCCCACCTCTCAAGGGCAAGTACCAATGTGAATTTTTCAATTCATATGTACTTTCTAAAGTTTATCTTGGACATCACTGGCATCTGTGAAGGAAAACATCGTGAGGAAACCTGGACTTACTGTTCCAGTCAAACCATGTCAGAGGCAATTGAGGCGGTTTAGAAAGTCTGACACTAGGGTGTGTGGGGTCGTAAGACCTTACTGCCCACACGATAAAGAAAGAATTAATTACTCAAGTCCCACGAAATGAGACACAATTGATTTTCTATTGTTCTGTCACACCGGTATGTCGGCCGGGCCTTGAGAGGTAAAATTGTGCGACACCACTTTTGAAAAATTCCGAAATCTACACAGACGAAGATGCGGGCAAATGCTAGTATAAGATACAGCATTTGTTTCAAAGCCTCCTTTTTTCACAGCAAATTAAGGAAGCCGACTTCAGTACCACAGCCTAAGAATAAGAAGAGAAAGAGTGTCTGAGGAGTTTCTTGCTCGTTCTTCACCATAGAGACCTACCTCCGTTTTGGAACAAGCAACCAGATTCAACTTTCTTACTAACTAACCGACTCCTTGACAATTCAAAAGTGCCTGTAAATGGTCTAATCGAAATAAATGTTTTGACTTTGACTTTAAATATTTGCTGTCTGCAAACAGCCGTTTCTCGTCGGACCGTTCCTTACCAAACCATGAAAAGAGTTTCTGATTAAATACCAAATTAGTAGCTCTATATAAAAAAAAAAAACTTTATATACCTACAGGCAATTGCTTAGCTAGTCAAACTCTTGCGCAAAGACCGCAGAGACGATTTAACAAGCTATTTAAAACTGGTTAAACTGTTTGAAAGTGATGTATGGTGTCCACACTTGGTGTTAAAACTAGCTATAAATATACGAAGCCTGTATGGTCTTTATATGGGGACGTATGGGCCGATAGTTGGGCCAACATTTTCGCCAACTTATTACGTAAGTACTGGCTTTTGCCTGTGACTTAAGTGAAGTCGCGGGATAAAAAGCAGCTTGTGTCCTTCCTTGGGGTTTAAACTTACCCCGTATCAAATTTCATCAAAATCGGTTCAGTGGTTTAGCCCTGAAAGCGTAACAGACAGACAGAGTTACCTTCGCATTCGTAATATTTATTTTTATTTAATACTAGTTTATGTCCAAGACTTCATTCGCGTGAATATCTGCTATCACGGGGATTTTTTTTCTTAAACCAAAGTTGCCAAGTAACTACTTATAAAATCAGCTATCTGTATGTGAAAGTCCTGTAAAAATCGATTTAGCCGTTTTGGAGATTGAATTTTGATACAAAATGTCGGTTATAGTTCAAAAATTGAGCGTTAGATCCTCAAGATAATTTACTCACTGATATATGTATGTTAAAAAAACTAAAATAAAAAAGTAAAAATTAAGTATTAATCAAAAATTCTTTTCACAACCACCTAACAAAGTGATTCAAGAAGAAGGTTTATGTATCTACATTGAACCCGTACGAAGCCGGGGCAGATCGCTAGTCGTACATAAAAAGGTCCTTTGCCTGTATTAGAAATTGATTGCTCTTTCCCTAATGAACTCACAACTTTGTAGTTCCAGTTACCAACAAGCCAAGAAAAGATTCAAATAAATATAAATGTAGAAGTAAGTACAGTTTTTATTTATTTTTTGTCTTCGTTAAAAAATAAACCTCCTTTCCTCTCTTCCTTTTAGCCTCGTTGGTCTAGTGGTCGCAAGCGCGACTGCTGTGCATGAGGTCTTGGGTTCGATTCCCAGGTCAGGCAAATTGTTATTGGGTTTTTCCATCAGGAATTTCTCAGTAGCAGCCTCGGAGTCTGGATTTGTGCCCGGTTGATGGCAATAGGCTCGCCCCCTATTACATGGGACTAGAAACATAACTGGCAAAATGTGGGCGTACTTATGGGTACACCTCTGCCTAACCCTTCGGGGATTACAGGCGTGATGTTATAAATAAATAAATAAATATCTTGGGACAACTTACACACGGCTATCTGATCCCAAGCTAAGCAGAGCTTGTGTTATGGTAACCAGACAACTGATATACATACTTATATAATTTATAAATACATACATATTATAGATAAATCACACCCAGACACAGAACTAACAATCATGCTCATCACACAAAGTTTGTCCTGGGTGGGAATCGAACCCACGACCTCCGGCTTAGCAGTCAGGGCCACTAACCACTAGACCAACAGGCCCGTCAAATGTTAAATGTATGTTTGTTTATAAATGTAACTAGAAGTAAGTACAGTTTTTATTTATTTTTTATCTTCGTTAAAACTTTACGAGCGGCCATAAAAGTTCTAACAAAACTTATAGCAAATAGAATACATGTTTGAGAATTTTCTTTTTTTTTTAGTTTTAAAATAAAACCAGTAAATTTTCTTTTCTTGTTTTGTACCTGTTCTTTTTTATTTTAATGAAGATGACTACCTCGTTGGTCTAGTGGTTGCAAGCGCGACTGCTGTGCATGAGGTCTGGGTTCGATTCCCAGGTCGGGCAAAGTGTTGTTGGGTTTGTCTATCAGGAATTTCTCAGTAGCAGCCTCGGAGTCTGGATTTGTGCCCGGTTGATGGCAATAGGCTCGCCCCCTATTACATGGGACTAAAAAACATAACTGGCAAAATGTGGGTGTACTAATGGGTACACGTCTGCCTAACCCTTCGGGGATTACAGGCGTGATGTTATGTTATGTATGTAAATTTTCTTTTCTTGTTTTGTACTTGTTCATTTTTATTTCAATGAAATTTTTTTTCTTTTTCGGCTGCTTAACAAATTTTGTTATTTAGACTCCGTTGTTTGTTTGTTTATCCTTCTATCACGGAGTTGTATTTTTTATCCGAGTGTGTGTTACTATAGAAGATTTGACAGCAATAATTAAAAAAAAAGTTAAAAAATATAGGGGGTCGTAATTTTATTTTCCACGTTTTTTTATATATATATAGTATTAAACATATTACGGTGATAAGGAAACCTTCGTGTGTGAGATAGTGTGGAACCCATCATGGAAGGTAATCTGATTAGCACTTGACCGTTTTTTAAAATCATCAATAGACTAGATTATTCAACCATTTAAATTTAAAGTCAATCATTAAATAAGAATTCCTGAAAAAAATATTTTTTTTGTACTCCGACCAAAACTGCTCGATACTTGGTCGACCATTCTGTCGACCCGTATGTCACACGCTTAGATGTAATTAACTTGTTGGCCCGATATCTCATGCAGGTGTCTCGTCAGTTCTCGTGAGCTTTTGCGCTAAATATCCACTACTATTTTAATAGAGTTCTATAAAAAAAACAGCGCAACCTGCGCTTGCGTCGACTTCTGCGAACATTTTCATGTTTAAGTCATGATCTAGTAAATTGATCTATGTGTGCTATCCTTATTTTGTAATCGGTTAAATGTGTTCGGATGTTTACTACCTATTCAGGACTTAATTGCTGTAAATGTTATATTTACGTACTAGTTTATGCTCGCGTCTTTACCTGCGTGTATTTCAAGTTTTAATTATTTGCGCTGAATCCTAATAAGGAGCTTCAGTTACTTCTTACAATATCAGCTATGTGCCAGTGATAGTCCTGTCAAAATGGCCTCAGCTGTATCGGAGTTTAGCCGACACAAACAGACAGAAAGACAACATTTCAATATGTTCCTGAAGACTAAAGACCTTTAGAAATTGATGACTGGCTTAACAAGAACTTCTAAGTTAGGCCTTAGTAATGTTCCAAGTTATGTCTGATGCCTAAGCACAAGTGTGAAATTTTAACAAATATTTATCACTTAACATACAAATTCTATTAATTCACATACATTTAAGGACCAAACGCCTTAAGTTTTATAGTTGGTAAGTGATAAACAAACATAATGAAATAGGGTTTTTGCCGCTAAGCTGAGTATACTAGATCTTGCACGGACATAAAATGTATGCTTGTGCAAGTTCGCCGACAAGGCAGTTTTAAAATAATATGTTCTAAACGTTTGGTTCAAACCATGTCAGAGGCCCTTTTTTTTTAAGGTGGTAAGATTTTCAAATGACTCCCTTCCGCACTGGGTGGGGCGGAAGGGACTGTCGGACTTTTACTGACTAAAAAACCACCCTGTTCCTTCTGTTGCCCTTTATGTTCCGGGGCCACGGTATCCTGTTAAGACGTCTCATTACCCCGGCAGGCGTTGGCCTCGTTGGGGGCCCCGTCCCTGTACTGACAGCTCTTAGAGGCGCACGCGAACAGAACTCGCCGTCGAACCGGGCCTGGTCCTTGATCGGACGGCGAGCTACCTATTACTCGCCGTCCGCAAGCCCGCGCCTACGGTGGCCGTATGTCGCCTTGCGACGTCCGACGACCGTCTTGGATCCCGCAACGAAATTAATCACAAAAGAATAGCGAAGGAATATGAAAATTACGTTGCCTCATACTAAAATTTCTCCTGTATCGTGGGTACAACATACACATACTTATAAACTCACATACACACCCTATCAGACCCTGAACAACTACTCACATAACATCACGCCTGTAATCCCCGAAGGGTTAGGCAGAGGTGTACCCATTAGTACACCCACTTCGCCAGTTACGTTTTTAGTCCCATGTAATAGGGAGCGAGCCTATTGCCATCAACCGAGCACAAATCCAGACTCCGAGGCTGCTACTGAGAAATTCCTGATGGAAAAACCCAATAACACTTTGTACGACCTGGGAATCGAACCCAAGACCTCATGCACAGCAGTCGCGCTTGCGATCACTAGACCAACGAGGCAGTCAACTACTCTTAAGCCTTAAAAATATTAAATAGTATTAGTTCCGTGCGGTAATCAACCGACTCGACCGACCGAATCGATCGACGGCAACACGCAGCGCAGAAGTCAATTTCAGCCGCAGCACTAACCGTACTAAACAAAATTATTGAAAATTTTGGATTTTTAATCAAAATCTATAGAAGTTAACGGTAATTAAGATTTTAATTGAAAAGCCATTGATTAATACCTGTATACTATTGACGTTTTTAAAAATTGACTATAATAGTCAAAGTCAAAACATTTATTTCAATGAGACCATTTACAAGCACTTTAGAATTGTCAAGGAGTCGGTCAGTTAGTCAGACAGTTGAAGCTAGTTGCTCGTTCCTAATCAGAGGTTAACAAATTATCAGCTTCATATAAAAAAATACAAAAACATAGCCATCTACGGAAATTGCCGAAGAAAAACCGAACTGCGTATACGCAGTTAAACTATCGCTCGTACTTTTTCGACCATAGAGAGGCGATCGTAAAAATAATCGTAAATATACAGTTGTTGGTCTATGGGTTTTGAAATAAATACCTTTTCGTTAAATGTATTTCATTTATTGGCCGTATCTAGACGGAGAAATTACAAGATTCTTAGATAAGTGTAATGATATGTTCTTTTTTTATGAGAAACCAGCTTCAGTCCGCGACTTCGTCTTGTGGATTTTTTTTTACCCGCGTTATAATATTACGTTTTTAATAATTACTCTGTTCCTTATGAATCTGGCTATGATATACAAAAATAATTATTCTAACCCGACTGGTAGTTCCTGAGATTAGCGCGTAAACTAACAAACAAAAATTCTTCAGCTTTATTATATTAGAACAAATTAAAACTTTCTCGCTAAGTGTCGCTGAAGACCTTATCGTTTATTGTTTTTGTTAAGTAGTGACCCGGTTTGCCTCTTTGTCGCAAGTGGGACTGTTCGATTCTCAAGTCGGGCAAAATGTGTGTTTCGGTATATCTCAGTAGCAGTATGGAAATTAGTGGTGTGATGTCCCTATGTCTCGGAAATCACGTGAACCCAGTGGTCCTTGGGGTTTTAGTCGTTAAAAATTCAACACAATCCGATTTCCCCAGATGGAAGGCACATTACGACCTGTAACGTCGCGCCGGTCGGTTCCTAGCTCAAAGGAACGGCTGTGACAATGCTGAGTCTACCCTGCGCATACGTTCATCAAACGCCTACTAGTCTGGATAAACGTTAGTTTGAAAAGGCTCTTAGCTAGCATTATTATGAACATTCTAAAAACAATCAAATTCACCAATAACCAATGTAGAGATGACTCAGCAATAAATGATTGATAACATATATTATAATCGTATTTATCAATAAAACCCTTCGTGTAAATAAAACGAAATATTTTTTTGCATCTGCCCGGTGACAGACGCAAAAAAATATTGCGTTGTCTTTTAAATTAAATGTCCTTGTCTCGATACATCGAGACTCGGACAATAAATCGGAAATTAAATGTCCCTTGTATACATACAAGGGACATTTAATTTCAAACCGACGAGAGACAACGGACGTAAGTTATTTGTTACATGCGCAGGAGTGTGATGCTGTTGTATCGGACTAATGTTATTTTCAATGTCTGTAAGATTAGATGAATGAACAACTTTTTACTATAGGACCAACTGTGAAATTGCGGAAAAATAATCAGCTGATTCATGCAGGAGAAAAATGAGAATTTATTGACCCGTTTTCCGGCTTTTGGTCGGTAAAAAATAAGGTAGTTGAAGTCAAAGTCTAATTATTTATTTTAAACTTTTTGAAACTATCTTTTGAAGGGGGCAACCAGATCAATTTTTTGTCTCTCGTGTAATAATTTTTATTTTATTTGTACCATAAATAAAATTGACTTTGACTAAATTGAACGATTGTACAATTAATGAGTGAATCTTTTTCCTAGCATGTGGGCAGTAAGGTCTCAAAAATAAAAATAAAACATTAAATTGATTACTAATCGAAATATGTATGAGCAAAGGAAACGACCCTACTTTCTTTATATCATCGGAGAATATTCCACTACATATAAGTAGCCTGCCCCCCTCCCCCCCCAATTCTCAACGAACAATTAACCTTAAGACCTTTTAAATGTATTTCTGTCGCTACAAACCACCTTTAAATGAGAGAGACAGCATGAAACTTAAAGGCGACTTAAAATTGAGTAGCGTTTGAGAAATTGGCCGTAAGTCTAAGAACATTGCAGTAAAATTTTGACTACAACTTCTGGTCTGTGGCTTTTGCGGTGAAATTTAGACTCAAAACCTTAGTCGGAAGAATGCTGAATAGGTACCTACCTAACGCTGTAATGGCTAACGGGTTGTTTGGTCAAGCGCAGTTGGGTAACAGAAATATGTGTAATGGGTCTGCGCACAGCGTGCTGCGTGAAAATTTAGCTACGTAAAGCTGCGCGTGAGTTTGAGATTGGCGATTGTGGTTTGCTTAGCGGAATAGTTATTTAGTTTTTATGGCGACTAGGATATTACATGTATTTTGAGAAAAAAAGAGACAATTTTTTTCTAAACACTAATAATAAAGATTTGTATAACATAACATAACATAACATCACGCCTGTAATCCCCGAAGGGTTAGGCAGAGGTGTACCCATTAGTACACTCACATTTCGCCAGTTATGTTTTTAGTCCCATGTAATAGGGGGCGAGCCTATTGCCATCAAACGGGCACAAATCCAGACTCCGAGGCTACTACTGAGAAATTCCTGATGGAAAAACCCAATAACACTTTGCCCGACCTGGGAATCGAACCCAACCGATTTTAAAAGTTATGACACCTAAGGAAAGCTACATAATCAGCGAGTAACACAGACTATATTTAATTTAAAAAAAAACGGTTTTCATATAAGATGCCCACGCAGACGACGTCGAGGGCAAAAACTAGTGGTAATAAAATATATTTTATTTAAAAAAAAAAGGTTTTCATATAGGTAAGAAGCCCACGCAGAGGTAATAAAATATGATGTGTGACAGCGTTTTTAACAATAAGTTTTAACAAATTTTAAAAACAATAGTCTAAAGCGATGATAATAAGGCAGGTGACTGACGTTTGAGAGGTCAAAAGGTCAACCCTTCTTCCTTTGTTCACATTCATATTCATCATTCGGTTGCATTAGAAGATTTTAATTTTAACAACTGACTGCCTCGTTGGTCTAGTGGTCGCAAGCGCGACTGCTGTGCATGAGGTCTTGGGTTCGATTCCCAGGTCGGCAAAGTCTTATTGGGTTTTTCCATCAGGAATTTCTAAGTAGCAGCCTCGGAGTCTGGATTTGTGCCCGGTTGATGGCAATAGGCTCGCCCCCTATTACATGGGACTTAAAACATAACTGGCGAAATGTGGGTGTACTAATGGGTGCACCTCTGCCTAACCCTTCGGGGATTACAGGCGTGATGTAATGTTATGTTAAACTTGATACTTTTCACACAAACGAATTAATCAATTGATCTCTATAGTATAGGGCTTACTGGGATTATACTTTTCTTATAGCATCGCTTTGGTTTTTACCGTCAAGATGTTATAATTGTGCAAAAGTTAATAAATAAATAGATAAATCTTGATACTTGCGATTTTAAAATCAATACCTTCCTATTGGCTCAATTAAACTAATAACAGTTAGCCCAAATTCGGGCACCTGATGCATTATTAAATTATTAAATTATATTTATTACATTATACGATCGAACGACTAACTGACAATATTTAAAAGTGCGTGTAAATGGTCTAATTGCAATAAATGTTTTGACTTTGACTTTTGACTTGACTGTTATTGCACCGCTCGCTCCTCCGTCGAAAGCATACATCCTTACGTCAACAAAATTAAAATAAACCACCACTTATTGTCATACGCTCACCATGTACCACACCAGCCCACAGCCTAGCAATAACATAAACTTTGCAGATGAATCACAGCCAGCTATTTGTTTTGCGTATGCATCGTAAAGTCGCAAGTGAACGTGTTCGTCATAAAGTCGGTCTAGGCAGGGGGTTTTGATAAGCTGCACATTTGCATATTCCTCTATGCTGTGGCGTGACGAGTGTGTCGGCGACTGATAAGTGTCTGACCGTTTTTCATTACACATTATAATGTGCGATTGACCATTTGTATTATTGGTTTGTGTTTGAATCGTTGTCAGAGTGAAGATTTTATGGGGATATATTTAGGGTTCTTTATCCAATAAGTCCTTACGGCGCCCTAGCTCTCGCTTATGTATCCATTCATCTGACTCTCATGTGTCTGTCTGTCATATGGCCGTATCTTTTGAACCATAATGAGTTGATACCTGAATTTTTCACAGAGTGTGTATTAATATAACTGTTTTAACAACAAAATAATTATAAAAATAAAATAAACTTAAAAAATAAATAAAAAATAAGTTATAATTTTTTTTTTTTTGCTTTTTTCTCGGTTGTAGGTACGGTACGGCACCCTTTATATATGAGTCCGACTAGAAATTGGTTACTCATTAATTTATGACATTCATTTGCGTTTTTGTAATTTTTATGCAAAATGAAAAGAAAACAATAAAAATAATAAGAAAAAATCTCTTTGTTATCAAATATTCTTCAATATAATTAAATAGGACTGTCAGTCCATCTCACAACAAAATTGATTCATCACAACAAACTACTACTACAAACCCTAGTTTAAGAGACAGAGTTTAATCTATTGTGTTCAGATTTCTGCAACATCCAAATGTTTAATGTAAATGTCCTCTACCATAAATTAACAAGTTCTAACTTTAAATACAACTATCTGTATATTTTTTGGGAAATAAAGATATATTATATTAACTGTCAAAACAAAATACTGTTACCTTAATCCAATAACTTCAAGTCTTACTCAAGCAAACATGCCAATATTAACGGAGAGCTTGCAGCCCGCCTTACCGATATTACTCCTAGTTATTAGACTGTCGGATTCGCGAGCCAAAGGTCAGGGAAGCGACCGCAGTGTAACAATATACACTGAAATCGCACTATTATTGTCACAGTCACAGGCTTTCCTTATAGCTTAGATGTACATATTTATTTGAGGACTACAGAGTCATAAGTGTGTAAGAGGTTTTGTGATACTTCGGGGAGAATATTTTTATGAAAATTAATCTGTTTTTGGAGATGCAAGCTGATAATCTATGAGTTATTTTGTGATGATACATTTGCTATTTCACTTTTTTTTTGTTTTATACAGGGTCATTAAAAATTTACCCGAAACCTGAAAAGGGGTCATTGTACTCATGAGATTTTTCTCAGCTGATTTTTTTTCATGATTTCAGAGTTGGTCTCGTAGTAAAAGTTGTTCATAATGATGAGTACAATCACCCCTTTTCAGGTTTCGGGTATATTTTCAATGACCATGTAAGTATACATTTATTTATTAATTTAATCTTTATGCAACAAAAGTATAAAGGCGGACTTAATGGTCTTATATTTTTAAATTAATTAACCGAGTTTAATGAATCTTTCTAAGCATAAGCAGGATTCATAAGTCTAAAAAGTGATCAGAGGTTAACTCATTTTGGAAGAAATAAGCCCAAATATTGATTCAATTTTTGTGATGCGACAACGCAAGTCTTTCATGTTTTGACCCAAAAAGTTGCTTGCACTTTTGGCTTTAAGAATTTCGAACAACATGTAAATTCTAACCAAAATAAGAATGCAAGGTAATTTTTACAAAAACAATACTAAACTATAAGCCTTAACATCTTTAGAACAAAGAAGAAATTCCCTTAATTTTAAACAGCCAACACAATACGCACATACCACCTTATTGTACAAACAGTGAGTCGATGAAAGCCTTCATCGGTTATACCAGCTTAGCATTAAAAGGTGGTTGTATTCAGTGGGCAGATATTTATGAGTTATGTCCCTCTGAGGATTATCTTGCTCCAATGACAGCTTCTGAGTGACCACGCTTCCTAGTATGGTGATTCTGTGGAGAATACTTGTGGATGCTAGCTGATTGGACGGCTTTTGTCTTGTTGGATGTTTGGGTAAACCGATAAAGTGTGTTTAGAATGATCATGTTTGAAGATAAATGGTGTATGGATGTCGGGAAAAGATTTCTTTATAGTCGTAAGTCGGAAAAAAAATCTAAAGTACTACATACCATGAAACAAAGTCGCTTCACGCCGTCTGTACGCTTAGATTATTCTACGCAACGAATTTTAATGCGATTTTCAACAATAGATAGTGATTCAAGAGGAAGGTTTATATATCTACATTGCACCCGTGCATAGCCGGAACGGGTCGCTATTGATATTATAAACATGAGGAGCTTTTTTGTCTGACCGCGCGCAATAGTCCAATTTAGAAAACTCTTTTGCTATTAGGATTCAACGTTATCCCTTAGTGCTACAAAACATCCCGCCTGTAATCCCTAAAGGGTTAGACAGGAGTACACCCATTAGTACACCCACATTTCACCAGTAATTTTTTAAGTAATAAGGGGCGAGTCTATTGCCATCAACCGAACACTAATCCAGACTCCGAGGCTGCTACTGAGAAATCCTTCATGGAAAAACCCAATACCTCATGTTCAGCAGGCACGAGGCATCAGTCTGATGGGTAGTATACATAATTAACAGCTAGTGTCCTTTTAGGCCCCGAATAAAGCCATAGCAATATAATTGAACTCAGAAGTAGCACACTGACCGATGTTTGTTTTCACATAATCAACAAGAAAAATGTAACCAGGATTTTGTAAAAACCTAATTTAAAAGAGTGCCGTGGAGTTTCTTGCTCGTTCTTCTACATAGAGGCCTACCTCCGTTTTAGAACAATTAACTAGCTTCAACTTTCTGACAAACTGACCGACTCCTTGACAATTCAAAAGTGCCTGTAAATGGTCTAATTGAAATAAATGTTTTGAGTTTGAATTTGATACACTGACATGACACTAAATCTCACCTGCACGAAGCAGCTCTTTTACTAGTCGTAGATAAAGAAGACGTTTGCAATATTAAGTGCCAATAAAAGGCTAAGATCAAACCCAAGCGATTGAGTATACCGCGCCGTGATTGGCTAGCATTTATTATACTTGATATGTCGTAAAATCTACGTTAACCTCTTTCTTGGTAAGTATTAGGGACATACGGTATCTACTTTCTTCATTGTGTTGCGAAGTACCTACTTAATGAGTTTCTAGTTTTCATGTCAAATATCCGATCATGGTTTTCGTAACTGGGTTTGTTTTGTTTTTGTTTTAATTAAATTAATTAAAAATTAATTAAATAATTTTTTACCGCCTCGTTGGTCTAGTGTTTGCAAAACGTGACTGCTGAGCATGAGGTCTTGGGTTCGATTCCCAGGTCGGGCAAAGTGCTAGTGGGTTTTTCCATCAGGAATTTCTCAGTAGCAGCCTCAGTCTGGATTTGTGCCCGGTTAATGGCAATAGGCTCGCCCGCTACATGGGACTTAAACATAACTGCCGAAATATGGGTGTACTAATGGGTACACCTCTGCCTAACCCTTTGGGGATTACAGGCGTGATATTATGTTATTTATTAAATAGAAACTGATGCAAGTAGTATTACCATCTAAAGATGAATGTGCTACATCATAAATCTAAAAAAAAAGACAGATTTTTTCATGGTCCAAAACTTAAAACTATCACTTTTCTTACCTTATTTGAAGTAATTTTGCTTCCGTATCTTAAAAGTTCCATCTATCATGATACCAATAAACATATATTTGCTTACCTGTAAACAATGAAAAAATATTCAGTTAGTAAAACATTCAATTTTACTGATACCAGGATTGGATGATTTAAAAAGATTCAGCAGGAAAGATTAAAATATGAAAAAATTGAAAAAGTTTAAAAAAAAAGTTTGAAGTCAAGTTTTCTTCAAAAATATATTTTAATAAATATAAGGAAGATAGTCTGCGCCGTTCCTAAGCCGCCATCTTGAAAGCTGCGCGCACGCACGTGTTGATGAAGTTTTCGTGTCGAATCGAAGCGACCGCAATTTTCTTAAGCGATGCCTCAACGTCGGCACTTTGGCTTCTTTCGCGATAATTTTTAAATGACCTTTGTTTTATAATAAAGAATAAAATTTTATTTTGTATTTATATTTTAGTTTTTAGGAAAGCTTGTTACTCTGTCAATTGAATCACATTTTCATACTGCTTTTAACCATTATTATTAAAATAAAACTTCGCAATTAAAAAAAAAACTACCCAAATGCGACACTTATTTAAAGAGGTCGAAATAATTAAACTGTCGAAATTCAGAATGACACTCGTCTGTACCACCGAATGATATTATACATATACAATTATATATCTACCTACATAGTCCTATCGAAATCGGTCTAGCAGTTTCAAAGATTAACAGGAACAAACAGACACACAAAAATTTTTTTTTGTGTATCCTAACAAAAAATTTTTTTTTACCGTGTCTTGTCTAAAAAGCTGTTCTTTTGATATTACAAACAGACAAGTTAATTTTATTTATTTCTATAGAGTATAGAGATGCCCGTTTACACTTGTGTGGTAGGTATCTCAAAGCTAGACATTGATTTATGGAAAATAAATACAATTCAATGTAATTTTAATTTTAAATGCGATGACTTCATGTCGTTCTTTGCATAACGTCTAGACTACCTAGGTTTCTAGCTGACCTAGGTCCTTACAATCCAAGTCATTCCTCTCCAGGTTACTTAATAATAACTTTACACTTATCTGTGCCGCTTCTACCGGGTACGGTTAGCAAAAACATGTTAGTACTGTTCTATTTAATAAAATAAACGAAAAAAGAAAGCATTTTTTATTTGTATGTTTTTTTTTTAATAGGATTAATTTATTGACTTACACATAATATTTTTCTGTCTTAAAAATAAAAAGAAAGTAATCTTCAATTTACATATAAAATAAAGGTAGAATTGAAAAAAAATTTTGAATTTGGCTTAGCTTTAGCTGTATTTAAATTAGACAAAATATTGTTGAAATAATTGCATTACATTTTTATTTTTTTCAAGTAATGCAAACTTTCACTGTATTAATCGTCAAATATCGAAGCTTATTCCATGCCAACATTAAAATAATACTATTATTATTATATTAGTATTTATCTAATATTATTATAAATGGAAATAACGAAACAGATTTCTAAACAGAATAAAATATTAAATTTTAACAGCTCCCGAACATAAATATTACTCAAAACATTAAATAATTTAAAACTTTTTATTCCAACCGTACGCCGCCCTTCCGCGCACCGTATCTAATTAATTTCCTCAGCAATGTACGCACGACAGAGCCCTGTCCATTACACGACGCTCCACTTTGACCGTTTATTAATGAACTCTTTTGCTAACCGTACCTACGTGGTAGTACCGGAACGAGAGTATCGATACTTAGGTACGACATAATGAAAATAAATATCGAATTAATAGTATCGATATTTGTGAAAAAAGTTTCTTTCCGTTCCTAGATATTATAAATTCAAACCTTTTTCAAGACTATTTTGGGACCAGCTCGCCTCTCTATTCCCAACCACAGCAACTCCTGAAAGCCAGAATCATCAGTGGCGACCATCAGAGAAGCGTCGAGGTAATGAAGCTCGCTCGAGTCTTGGAGAAACGAATCAACTGTCTTGGACTCCGCAACAAAATTAACCAGGAAAGAATGACGGAGGAGTAAGAAAAAACATAATTTTCACTTTTTCAATGATAAAGGAAATTAAAACTTTCGAGCATAGGGTATATTTAGTCAATAATCTAGTATTTATACTCTAATCTCCTGATCTGACTAATCTACAAAGTATAATATCGATAAATCTCGATAATAAAATTTTATTATTATTATTTATTTATTTTTTTTATTTGACTGCCTCGTTGGTCTAGTGGTTGCAAGCACGACTGCTGTGCATGAGGTCTTGGGTTCGATTCCCAGGTCGGCAAAGTGTTATTGGGTTTTTCCATCAGGAATTTCTCAGTAGCAGCCTCGGAGTCTGCATTTGTGCCCAGTTGATGGCAATAGGCTCGCCCCCTATTACATGGAACTAAAAACATAACTGGCGTAATGTGGGTGTACTAATGGGTACACCTCTGCCTAACCCTTCGGGGATTACAGGCGTGATGTTATGTTATGTTAAATTTTATATCGACTAATTCATCAACAAAGGATGGGTTTTTAGTCACCTACCTGTTACGTCATCGTAAATGAACTATCGATAAACAGATATCGATACTTTTCCTAATCCCTAAACCACGTGAGCTTCATGTCAGAAAATAGCGAAGTACCGCAAGTTTAAATGGTTCCTGAAGACAATATCTGTTGACCCGTGTTTCTTTATCGCCTGTAAGAGGCATTCTTTGAATATATCAATGTTATTACCAACGTTGACGTGGGAAAATCGAAAAGGATCGAAAGGATCTGATTCTGAAAATGGGTTTAGAAAATCGTGTAGGACGTTAAAGTCTGTAAAACTACTTACGAGTGGAATGTTTCTTTATTGTTCGCGATTTAAATGAAATAATTTTAAATGTTAAACTTTATTTTTGAAATTTATTTTATTTCTAGAAGGAAATATAATAATTTTAAATCTGTTTGGACTGCCTCGATGGTCTAGAGGTCGCAAGCGCGACTGCTGTGCATGAGGTCTTGGGTTCGATTCCCAGGTCGGGCAAAGTGTTATTGGGTTTTCCATCAGGAATTTCTCAATAGCAGCCTCGGAGTCTGGATTTGTGCCCGGTTGATGGCAATAGACTCGCCCCCTATCACATGGGACTTAAACATAACTGGCGAAATGTGGGTGTACTAATGGGTACACCTCTGCCTAACCCTTCGGGGATAACAGGCGTGATGTTATGTTATGTTATGTTTTATTCTAGAAGGAAATATGATAATTTTAAATCTGTTATATAGGTACTCTGCTTTCGAATGTGTTTGTTACTTTCGGTTTCTCGATAAAAAATCAATGTGACATTCATTTTACTTTGAGAAACCAGGTGTTATAATAGCTACCAAGCTATACCGACAAAAATTTTTTTGGTAATTAATTAAAGTTGTAAGCATATCTAATCCTGCTTCTAGTATTATAAACTTAAAAGATTGTAAATGATGGAGGAATATTTCTTACTCTTTCATGTTTAAACTCTTGAAAGGAATTAGTTAAAATTTTGCACCAATATATTTATGTAGACTATCTAGCTGAGCTTTTTATCAGACACTGTACCTGCTATGAACCAGATATTGTATTTATTTGTGTCCTTGTATTATTTTGCTGACATTGTATTAATTACACGACTGCCCCAAAAAAAGGAGTGTTATGTGTTCAGGGTTAATGTATGTATGTATGTATGTATGTATGTATGTGAGATTCTTTATTCCACCATAACTTTTAAACGCCTGAACCGATTTAGATGTATGGGGTATCGTTACAATCCTTGCATCGTTCCGAGTAACATAGGCTAGTTAAAAATAAAAAGAAATCCTGTGTGGTCACTTTAAAACGTAAATTAATACCAGCCTCAATTATTTTTTTTCATGAATCCGATCGTGTCTATGTTTATCGTCTAGAATTTGACAAGTAGATTTAAAAAATATATTACACTGTAAATAAAAAACCTCGTAAAAAAAAACTGTCGAGTAAGCAAAGTACAAATATGTGCAATTTTTGCAGTCGTGTTTTTGAATTTTTTAAATTATAGTAGCTTGTTTGCTTAATGTAGTTGTTTCTGCATGTGTTATTTTCTATTTTTAATATGTAATGTTCAACACAATGTAAATAGTCAATGAATAAATAAATGATGATGATAAATGGCACCAATAAAAAAAATATCTAACAAAATATTTTTTTTTTTATCCCGTTTGATAATTTAAGACTTTGCCTTAATTCTCTACGCAGAAAAAGTCGCAACTAAAAGCTATTATCGTTCCAAAATACAAACATTCCAAAGTTAATAGTATATAAAAAAAATAAGTAAGTACAATACAAATAGCAAAAAAACATCACATTCAAAATTGAACCCTAAACGCATTACCACGATAATCCTAATTAGAAAACTCGAACAATTTTAATTACATCAACATAATCCGACAAAATACTGCAACACACAATATCCCCGGCTCAGCTCCTTTCAAGATTATATGAATTAAGAAAATTACAGCCTACATCCTTCACATGGACGCAAGAAACAAAAAATGAGTATCTTCATTACATATTGTGCGTTAGAATTATAGGATAGGCTTAGAAACCTGTATTTAATACAGTGACGTAGCTCGCTGTAAATGGGCCCTGTTTAAAAATTTGTTTGAGGGGCCCTTATACTTAAGATGCGACGAAACCCTAATGGAAGTATAATTTTTTTTCACAAAAAACCGGGATGTTTAGCATACGTCCTAAGAATTTGAGTGTGATAGTCATACTATCCTACTAATATTTATTTTTAAATGCAAAAGTTCGTGCGGATGGATGGATGTTTGTTACTCAATCACGCCAGAATAGCTTAACGAATGTGGATGAAATTTGGTACAGAGTTAGATTACAGTCTGAAATAGCACATAGGCTACTTTATATCATGAAAAATGTACGATTCTAGTGGGATACTTACCTTTGACTCGAACAGAGTCGCTGGAGGATTTTTTTCTTACAAGAGTTTGGGGCCCCTGTAGTTTTGGGCCCCGTACCTTTGATACGGCAGTAACTACGTCCCTGTTTTAATCATATATTTTTAGTGTTTACCTTGGAATCTGTGTTGTGGCTTCTGAATTAAGAATATGATCATATTATTGTATTTGCTGATCATTTGAATTTTTTTTTAGATGGGTATATAGTATAATTATATTTTTTTATGTACACGAAAATTTTCATAACATAATCATAACATCACGCCTGTAATCTCCGAAAGGATAGGCAGAGGTGTCCCCATTAGTACACCCACATTTCGCTAGTTATGTTTAAGTCTCATGTAATAGACTCCGAGGCTGCTACTGAGAAATTAATTTAAAAAAAGGTGTCTGTTTGTGTAAAAAAAAAAAACAGTAGCTTTTTACTGAATGTATATGAAAACGTTTACAAGGTACTTATGTCAGAAAAACATTTTTAAAATTTCTGTCTTTCTGTTGGTTTCAGCTGCACAACTATACGACGTAGCGCAGCAGCAAAGTCAAAGTCTCATAATGAATAGTTCAGTAAATGCTTTAGAATAATATCAATAAATGATTGATCAATTTATATGAGTAGTATGTAAATTGTAAAACTTACAAAATACATTGAAAAAGCCGGAGGCGGAATGATTTATTAATAATTTCTTATTCAGTCATTAAAATCAAAGAGTGCTAATCAAAATTGCAAATTGTTTATACCTACGCAGTTTATAGCGGAGAAACAAAGATGTCTGTACAGTAAGCGGTCATAAGTGCACTAGCATTAGGTTTGAATTGCTGTGACATGTACTAAAACAGTACCTACCAACACCTCAGAATTCGCACACGGCGTCGAAAGGATGTAAGAATGTCAATCAAATGCTTTGTGAGATTGCTAATCCACTTAAAACCGCTACTGTACAATCGTGGACACAATAATGGTAAAACACTTTACACCCTTACGCCCTTGGCAATAAGGTTGAAAAGTGAACAACAGCCATTTCCCTCGATTGTATATAAAAGTACTTACTGTTGAAGGAGAAACTGTCCGTCTGTTGAAACCCATTTTGATATTGGTATAAAAATAAATATTAACCTGCTTTTTCAGCAGAGATGTGCGAAGATGCGTAGCAAGGGATGTGTGTGAAACTAACTAATTACAGAACCAGCTTAGCTTTTTTTTTTAGGTGATAAAAATCATCAAATGTCTCAATGACTGATGGACTGTCAGATTTTTACTGTGTAAAACCACCCTACCCTGTGTCTTCTGTTGCCCTTTACGTTCCGGGGCCACGGTATCCTGTTAAGACGTCCCGCAACCCCGGGAGCCAGCTTAGCTTAAGTTATGAAATTGAAGCAATATCGTTGATCCAGTTTAAGGTGGCTCTTCAGCTGAGCTGTGCGAGGTAGCCAAGCGAAGAAGCTAAGCTAGGAAAAAATCTACCGGAGCTAAGCGGTAGAGCGGAGCGAAAAAGATGTGTTTTGTGCGTACGTAAGTAACTCAGCTTCGTTCGACCAGACCTAATTGCTACTATGACAAGCAAATGATCCTCCATATTTAACTTAGCTCATATCTGAATAAAATGCAGCCTAGCACATACACCCGAACGGTAACGTTAACATCGGAGTAAGCCTGATTTTTATCACGAAAAAAAAAATATAGCTGACGGGCAAAGTCACAAATCACATCTAGTTCTTTATAATTTAGTGCTCGAAGTAAATCCTAGATCGTAAAACCTGTCTGAAATCAGCTTAATTTACCAATGTTTATACAGCGGACATTAATTTTTAAAGAGACAATAAATTATAATCAATTTGCGCAAGATTTCTGTGAGGTAATAAATTTAAAAAAGGAATTTTCTTAGCAACTGCGGTTTATGGTCGAGAAAAACCACAGATATTTGCATGAAATAGAGTAACCGACACGATTACGAAAATTAATCGATATGTTACAATTTTTATTATTACTAACTAAATTTGCATTTCTCTATTTTAAGATGAGATGATGAGAAAAAAGTTGAAAAAAAAATATCTTCCCGCCATCTGTACGCTTAGATCTTTTAAACTGCGCAACGGATTTTAATGCGGTTTTCATCAATAGATAGAGTGATTCAAGAGGAAGGTTTATGTGTCTACATTACACCCGTGCGAAGTTGGGGCGTGTCGCTAGTTATCGAATAAAAAAACGTTAGATAACACGGACTGCCCCGTTGGTCTAGTGGTCGCAAGCGCGACTGCTGTGCATGAGGTCTTGGGTCCGATTCCCAGGTCGGGCAAAGTGTTATTGGGTTTTTCCATCAGGAATTTCTCAGTAGCAGCCTCGGAGTCTGGATTTGTGCCCGGTTGATGGCAATAGGCTCGCCCCCTATTACATGGGACTAAAAACATAACTGGCGAAATGTGGGTGTACTAATGGGTACACCTCTGCGTAACCCTTCGGGGATTTCAGGCGTGATGTTATGTTATGTTGGATAACAGTACAGACCTGAAAGATATAGTGAATTTTTTTTCTTTGAAATTGTTAATCAATTCAATCTGTATACTTTAGTAGCCAACGCAGTGTCATTTTGAAGAAGGAGTGCACTTGTATTTGAGCACACACTCGTGCACTATAACATATTTTGCAAACTTGGCTAGTCTTCATAAAGATTAGCCACTATGAACGAAAATTCGGTCAGGGCTAGAAATAGCGAGAGCAAAATCTCAATCCTCGTGCCTATTTAATAGTAAGTTATGTTTACTTTTGCTCAACAGCTGGATCAAGAGTCAGATGCAGAAGGCGGTTGTCTTGGACACGGCATGTATAGTGAGGAGGTTCCTCTCTCTGGATCCCTAACCGCCGGTAGCTTGGGTTTTACCACCTCGTTGCAGGCGGAGCACTATTTTTATACATATTTTTTTTTAACTATATTATTTGTTTTTTAAAGGTAAATATGTGTAAAAATATGGAAAATAAAGAAAATGAGAATAAGTTATGTCATTCAAAACTCATCACAATTAGCACTACTTTTAAGCTTATAATGCTTTCATCACTATAAAACTGTAGCGGTCAATAAAAAATATGTAATATTAATTTAATGGTGTTTTTATCAGCTCGATCATGGATTTGTAAGTCTGGACAAAGCACAGCTGTTGGTTAAGGGGAAGTTTGATAGACATTTGTTAAATATTATCAATAATTACGGAGATCAATTCTATAGCACACATGAGTGGTGTTCAGTTACGTAGGAAACTGTGCACCACTCATGCGTCTGTAGAGTTAAACACATTTTATTTTTTAAGTTAAATTGTGGATTTGAAGAAAATTTTACAAGATCGTATATAGGTACATAAATAGATTTACAACAAATGTTAACCCGAAAGTTGGCTAGTAAAGTAGCCAATTCCAGATCTCTGTCTGCGCCAAATTTCATCAATATCCGTTCAGCGGTTCTAGCGTTATTGAGTTACAAACATTCACTCAAACTTTCGCGTTTAAAATAGTTACAAGATATACCAAGGTCATTTACAAAAATTCAATGTCATTATTCAAACCATCACAACAAAAAGGGTAAACATTGTTGACAAACATCTTTTAAAAGCTCACCTCACAAACACACGCATCGCCTTAACATTCAAACGGAATTTTTATCATTGTGTTGCTATTGTATAGGTTTTTTGCAACACTTCTTTGTAACAAAAACTATTTAGTACTAGTTGATCTCTGTGACTTTGTACGCATGGTTTTTTTTCGAGTGTGTTACATTACGATTTTGGTTACTGCTCTGCTTTCGTGTGTTAAATAAATAAATAAATAAATAAATAAAAACATAACCTAACCTAAAACCAACCATAAAAATCTAAACCAAACCCAACCTGCCGGGGTTGCGGGACGTCTTAACAGGATACCGTGGCCCCGGAACGTAAAGGGCAACAGAAGGAACAGGGTGGTTTTTTAGTCAGTAAAAGTCTGACAGTCCCTTCCGCCCCACCCAGGGCGAAAAGAGTCATTTGATGATTTTTACCACTTAAAAAAATAAACCAAACCCAACCAAATAACCTAAACTATTCCTTATGAATCTGGCTATCATTTACAAAAATATTTTTTCAACCCGATCGGTAGTTCTGGAGACTAGCACGTTTAAACAAATAAACTATATACTCTTCAACTTTATTATAATACCACTGGCTTTTGTCCGCATAAATGTCGGTTTAAATAAAAAGTAATTTATATTTTTTCTTGGGGTTTAAACTACGCCGAATTTCACCAAAATCAATGCAGTGATTTAATCGTGAAAACAGACCGACGGAGTTACTTTCGCATTTATAATATTAGTATGGATAGATTAGTAGGTACTAACACAAGGTCAAACACATGCAGATGATTTTGATCGATGAGACCACGTTTTGAACGTACACCGCTATTTCGAACACTTTTTTTTTACCACTGGCCACATTGACGCTTTTAAAAAGTTAGTCAGACCTCTATTCTTATTTTGAAAGCTGTTCAAGTGTAAATGATGCATTAATTTTATAAAGATTTTACTGTTATTTTTGATAACTAGTTTCTAATTATATTTTACATTTTTAGAACACTTAAAATCATGTTCAACTAGTTAACCTGCCGCGACTTCGTTCCCCTGGTATCCTACCTACCCCTACCCTCCATATTTTCTCACCGTTTAAACCTTCCCTGGACTACGACAAACATTTCAATACCAATATCAGCTAAATCCGTTTAGCCGTTTTCGAGTTTTAGCAAGGCTAACGAACAACAATTGATTTATATATATAGATATAGAATATAGATATAGATTAATTATTTAAAATTAGAACTCATTTAGATCATTTTTGACAATACCGTTGGCCCAGTGGCTGAACGATTGGCTGCTGCGCGTTCTGTCGCGGGTTCAATTACCTCACGTAACAAAATATATTTGTATAGCCTACAGATAGTTGTTTCAGATCTGGCTGTTTGCGTACGCAATAAACAAAAAAGAGTTTCTTAAAATTAATTGCTCAATAAAAAACCCTTATAAACTTTATTGATTATAAATAATAGCATTTTATACTATCTACTCTCAATCTTGCAAAAAACAACCCCAATTGTATTAAAAATAAATATAATTTAAGTCTTTTATACAATATAAATGACCATCATTATACCACAGTAACCAACAAAGTCGTATAAAATTATTATCATAATTATTTTCTCATACACATTGCGCGAAATACAAAATAGACTTATCAATTCCATTTACTTTTTTTTAATTAAGCGGATCAGGAGCTCATTACACGGTAATGCGGCATTTACGCCTGTAATTATTTGAAATTAGTAACATCTGATAACAACGGGACGTTTATCACCTTTTCAAAGAACGATCATTCGGTCGCCGATCGCGTGCGAATCATAAGCTGTAGCGATAGCGACTATTGATAATGTAAATGAACTTTGTTGCCTTTTAAAAAAGGATTTAGATAACTATATAGAAGGTATTGGACAGTGCTAAGTGTTATTAAAATAGATTTCAAGTTCTATCTATTACTAACAGCTAAAGAATTTGATTGAACCTGCTGATCTCATAAACTACTGGTCCGATTTGAAAAAACTGTTTGCGTTGTACATCCCGTATATTGAGGAAAGCTATAGGCTATATAACATAACGCTACACAATCAGAGATGTTACTTAATACCTCACTTGCCAAACACATACCTACATAGATATTTTTAGGCTACTAGCTTATTTATAAATATAAAAAACCTTTATTTAAAAATTAAAATAAAATAAAAAATCTTATAAAAATAAAAATCTTAATTTAAAAAAACAATACGACATTTACAAAGTTACACACGTACAAAGGGGACGAGTAGCTAATTATAAATAAATAATTCAACTCACCCACTTAACAGTACACAAGATTGAACTTAAAACACCTTTTTTTATTTCCCTCCACATTTATATCTTCCTCTTGCCTCTAGTTTAATTAAACCTCTTATATACAACTTAAACTCGACTTACAACTTAATCCACACTTAGGCTACTTGTACACGCTAAGACACCGTGTATGCTGCAGATAGGATCAATTCATCATGACAAGATTTTTGGCAAATAACATTACGACTGTAATCTCCGAAGGTTTAGGCAGAGGCTTACCTATTAGTACACCCATATTTTGCCAGTTATGTTTAAAGGTACAAGTTGGCAGCCGACTGCACGCAGCAGCAGCACACGACATGTCGCAGCGACACTACTGGTTTATACGTATTTCTATTTAATTCCCTCCGTAGTTAGCGACATGAAGCTAGCGACGCGTCGTCGAGCGGCAGACGGCAGTGTCGTCCGACCGCAGATCAGTAGTGCCGCTGACGCCGGAGCAACGACACGTCGATCGTGTTTTTTTTCAAAATGAAATTTTTCGATTCTGAAGAAGATGCGATCACTATTCGCGAACACGTCAGACATCTTGTTTCACGGAGCACTCGGAACCAATTGGATGCCATCTGCTGTTGCCGTTTGCAGTCGGGTTCGAAATCATGACTGCAGCGACATGAGGCAACGACGTGTCGTGACGACATGAAGCGACGACATGTCGTCTGCTGCTGCTGCGTGCTGTCGACTATCAATTTGTACCTTTAATTCCATGTAAAAGGTGGCGAGCCTATTGCCATCAATCAGGCACAAATCCAGACTCCGAGGCTGCGACTGAGAAATTCCTGATGGAAAAGCCCAATAACGCTTTGCTCGACCTGAAAATGGAACCCAAGACCTCATGCTCTGCAGTCGCGCTTTCGACCAATATTTTGGCTCAGATTTTGGTGAAAATAGGTACGAAAATTTTAAATATACCTCAGCAACAATTGCGCGTCAGGTCTAACTGACAAGAGTTTTTTCTTGGTCGGCGACGACGCAGTGTACAGTCAACAAAGAGATAGGTATCCAAGGTCGCCAGATATATTTAAGTTTACTTAGTAACGATCGATTTCATCGAAACTTAATTAATTAATTGTTTATTGGTGCCGATTCTCTTAGTCACAAACTAAACTAAAAATAGACTAAGTATTTCCATCTTTTTCCGTCCAATAAAACAAGAAAGAGACTAATGTAAATAAGAGCTGTCAAATTTAGTCAATCTGACACATTCATACAATTATAGTGGACATCTTAAAATGTATGGATTAAAAATACGGAAAAGTTCAAGGCAAAACTAATTTGACACCGCTAACTTAGTTCTTTAATGTCACGGAATGTCATCGTCCTTTCCGTTCGCTGTATGTTAGCAAGAGATGACAATTCTCTAAAAGTCTAGTTTGTGAACAAGGGAATCGGCACCATTATTTACTAATTAAATTAAATTACATTTGAAAACATCCATCGGTTTCTAAGAAAACTTCAACTATATCTGACGACCCTGCACACCTATCTTATCTGTTGATTATACCCAGACACGAATTCGTGCATAAGCCCGGCGACTTTCTTAGCGTGTACAAACAGCCTTACAGTCTTTCGTATCACGATTTCCTGCCCCCAATCAGTGTCCCTACTACCAGAATATTTATTTCCGACCAGCCACGCTATATTTTACGAACACTTGTATTATTGCAATCTGTAATCAGCTTACCATAAGTTGCCTTTAATACTTTTAATTACAAACGACCAGCGATGGTCGCAAGTGATATTTTTTTAAAGACGCTTTTTTATTCAACACTTTCTTTAAGGTTCCGTATGTCAGCGTGCTAATGAGACCCTGTTACTAAGTCTACATCGGTTTGCCTGTCAGGAGGTCTCATGAACCATAATAGTCAAAGTCAAAGTCAAATCATGTATTTCAATTAGACCATTAAAAGGCACTTTTGAACGTTTTTTACTTATGGGATAAGATATTTTTTTTTTGTGAGTTGGTGTCAGTTTCGTATGGAGAAGAACGGGCAAGAAGCTCCACACATACTCTTCTTAATAAAAATAGGTAGATGGGTAATTTTTTATAGATTGTGTATTTCTGTTGCCGCTATAAAAACCAATGAAAAAAAGGTTCAAGAATTTTATTTTTGTAGTAGGTACTTAGTGTTAAATATTGTAAGGTACCCTTCGTGTGTGAGTACGACTCGGACTTGGCCGGTTTTTTAAAACGAGAAACTAAATTATTACACGTAACATCACGCCTGTAATCCCCGAAGGGTTAGGCAGAGGTGACCGTATTAGTACACCCACATTTAAGTGCCATATTATAGAGGGCGAGCCTATTGCCATCAACCGGGCACAAATCCAGACTCCGAGACTACTACCACTACTGAGAAATTTCTGAAGGAAAAACCTAATAACACTTTACCCGACCTGGGAATCGAACCCAAGACCTCACGCTCAGCAGTTGCGCTTTGCGACCACATGACCAACGAAGCAGTAAACTAAATCATGAAGTGTTTGTAATTTCATGTGGACACGGACATGCGCATATGTGTCTCCAAATGAAATTACATTTGTGTTTTGGGCTCGAAAAATAAATGTTTAAGGATGTCGTGATTAAGTTAGTCTGTATTTGGTTGTCTTGGCAACTATGTGCGAAGTTAACAATTTGGGTAATAATTTGGATAAATGAAGGTGTAAAGTAAGTATTTTTTAAGGAAACATGCGTTTTTTGAATGAATAATGCCAATAAAAATGTTTAAATTTAATTGTTGACAAAATAAAAGCAAATCGGTTCGGTAATTTATAATTACTTTAAGGAAAATGATTAATAATATGTGCAGTACTGGGGAAATTGGAATACAAATATAATTTATATTCAGTATAGTTGTTTATTTGGTCTTTATAATATGTGTATTTTTTTTAAAGTAAGTGTTAGTTTTATTTTTTTACTTGTAGCATTTTTGTATAAAAGCAGCGACTTATGAATAATTATAGGTAAAGTTTTAATTCAACCTCAAACATTGACGTACTGCACAATATAAACAAAACCTAAGGGTTCCGTGTTGTAACACTACATACAAAATAAATACGATTCAAGAATTTTGTTATTTAATTTATTATTTGTTCGTTAAAATGACAATAGTATAATTAGGTTTACACTATGTGAACTTTTCCAGTGTCTACCTCATCATCATTATATCAGCCTATGGCCGTCCACTGCTGAAGGTCTCCCCCAAAGAGCGCCAACCATCCCGGTCTTGGGCAGGCCGCATCCATCCGCTGCCTGCCACATTCTTTAAATCACCGTGCAGCAGGGCGTCCCACACTACCTACCTACCTATTATGGTTCAAAAGATACAACCTTGTGACAGACGAACGGACAGTGGAGTCTTAGTAATGGTCCCGTTTAGATACAGGTCCCTAAAAATAATTTGTTACCTACCTACCAATCTCATAATCCGAACATCGAACCTAATAATTTAGCATACAATCACAGTCATTTCAATGTGAATAAAGGACATTGTTTAACATACGCCGCCATTTTGTTTTATTTACATAAAAGACAAATAAGCATACAAATCACCGGTACATCAAACTACGTAGACGATGTTATTATTTCCTTTTAAGACGGTTCAATCCAAAGTGTGCGCATATGATGGAGCTGTTGTGAGTATTGCAGATGTAGCGTTGAGACAGTTATTTATGGAACGTCACCATTTTGAAAAAAGAATTCGAAATTCGAAAAAAACCGTTTAAAAAGATTTTTTTATAATAGTTGTACCAGCCTGTTTTTGTCCCTCTGCAAGACTAAGGCCTCTTCTTCTTCTGATACAGAGAAGGCAGAAACATCGATCACCACGATTGCTCAAGGCGGATTGTTTTTCTTTCACCGAAGACCTACATGTGAATTGAAATAGTAATTTTGGTATTCGCCAGAAATCGAATCCATAACCACTTGGACCTTTAGCACTAAGACATCAAGATATTTAAAAAAAAAATGGGAAAGAAGATACTTTATTCGAAAAATGCTTACTACACATATTTAAAAAATGTTTTTGCTTATTTTACCGGAATACGAAAGAACCAACGTTATTTACCTATCACAAAGTAACAAAAAAAAAAAACAAAAAATAAGCAATAAAAAACTTAAATATAAAAAAGAACGAAAAATGATTGAATGACGAATTAAAATGTCAATGAAAATATTTAAATGTGAACAAAAAACACTTAATTATGCCAAAAAAAAAACTCGTTTATGCACAACCTTGCATAAGCTTGTATAATATTTTTTGTCACAAATAATCTGTTGAAATATTATCGTAAGTTATAAAATTATTATAAATTTGACGTCGCCCAATGGTGTGTTTTTATAAAGTGTCACTCTTATAACAACAAAAAATATTAAACATTATCTCAATGGCGACCATCCATGTATTTTATTTTAATCCTTATTTTTATTTTGACTTTGATTAAATAGATGTAATGTGCGGCCTTTTTAAAGTTTGTTTGGTTTTGAACTTAGTTCATTTGACGCTAACTTGTAATGCAGGGGTCGGCAACCTTTTGGCAGGCAAGGGCCACAAGATGGCAAAATAAACTAAAGGCGGGCCGCAATTGTGTTTTTAACCCTAAAAGCCCATATTGGGCTTCGAGGGTTAAAATCTATGTATAATTGGCCATAAAGAAAAAAAGAAAGAAAAACTTTTTATTCACGTAAAAGTGACGCACAGTACAAAACAATTTTTTAAACAGCCCGAAACAAGACAAGTTGGTACTAAATCTAAAAAACTAAATACATAATAGAAAATAAAAAGTAAAATGACCTGGACGGTAATTTACGATATTTTTTTAAACGTACGGATTTCATTCGTTCACATAATACTTATGTATGTTACATTATGTCTATTTGTTTAGGCTTTGTAGCTAGAAAAATAACCACTGTAAATCATTCAGAAATGAAAACTACAAAGTACCTAAATAGGTAACTGAATTTATACAAAACAAATCATTCTCATCATTCATTTATCTATAATATGTAGGTATGTATTTAAAAATTATATAAGTATGTATATCAGTTGTCTAGTTACCATAACACAAGCTCTGCTTAGCTTGGGATCAAATAGCCGTGTGTGAAGTTGTCCCAAGATATTTATTTATTTTTTAGATATTCTCGGGACGGAAGTAAAACGTCCACGCGCTGCATCGGCCCGTGTGCCGCAGGTTGCCGACCGCTGTTCTAATGGAGTGACCTTTACAACCGCAAGAAGGTTCAAAGTTCGCTACCTACTAAACTTCGGGTTAGGTTATGACAGACGTGTAATTGAGTGTAATTGGGCACACCACCAATCTATTGACGTACTTTTTATGACCTGTCAAAACGTGACTCTCCCATAGTTTGTCTGGCAAAAGACTAGGATGTCACTTCTGTTCTCAATTGACTAATTTCAAAACAATTAGATATAAAACTTTTCTGTTAGTTTTATTGAAACATAAACGCGTTTTTAGTGCTAATTCAAAATGTTTCTTTAGAGAAGTTATGTCTTGGAATATACATATAATTCAAATACTTAATTTCGCAATATATTTTTTTTTTGTAAGGGGCAACTAGATTCCATTCTTTTTTCTAGTATATGGCGTTCAAAAATGTGTTTTGATGACCTAATTGACTTTGACTTTCACCCAACGCATAATTAGAAAGAGCGCTTATTTATTTATTTATTAACCCTACAATGACTTTATGAAAAGGCCTATAAACTCTTACATTAAAATTTCACATTGCGAAATAGGTCGCCATTTAAATCCGGAGATTTAAATCCATTGTGATTTCTAATTAGCCTTTAAATATCGGATATCAGTAATAAACCTTATTTACTACCTATTAAGATAGAAATTTATGATCGTAGGTGGTTAATACCATCGTATCTGCCTCAATGCATAGCGGGAGTAATTCCACTTTGCCCGGCCACACTGATGTGGCAAAGCCTGACTCAAATTTTGCAGTGGAATATGGCGGCTTGATGGGGCAAAGTGGTACCCCATAACGGATTCAAAACGGTACATGTATCAAAATCTAAGGCGGTTTGCACACAGAGCAACTATTGCAGCAACTGGCAACTAGCTGTTTACATATATTTCCAATTGAACTTCGCACACATAGCAACTCGAGTTTCAAGTTTCGGCGATCTTCAACAGTTTTCAATACATGACTAAGTTAGTTCCTAATTGCCGCAACTAGCAACTGTTAAATATTATACCGTTAACTAGATTGAGCAACTCGGCGATGAAAGTTGCTAACAGATTGCCATAAAGTTGCGGCAACCGTAAACGTTATAGCAGCTATCAATTTGACAGGAAACTTTTGAAGAGTTGATAGTTGCCTCAACTTAAGTTGCTCCGTGTGCAAAGCGCCTAAGATTCCCCTTTCGCGCTCCGATCTCTGGATACAGCCTCAAATGAGGTAAACGGGTTAGGATGTTATGCGTAGGCTTACGTCGTTATTATATATACCCGTTTATATATTTAACTGCTCGTTAATAGTAAAGGTAACGACTCGTAAAAGTAATCGATAGTGACGACTCGATTAACGTAAGGATGGTTGCATTCTGGATTTTATGTTCTGCTAATAATAGGCTGTTGTTGTTCATCCTAGATTCATGTGAGATTAGTACTGAGCACATTCTATAGATGAAAATTTTATGGTTCTAGTTATATAAGTAGCGTTTTTAGACTTAGGTAATATTAATATTTTGACTGCCTCGTTGGTCTAGTGGTCGCAAGCGCGACTGCTGTGCATGAGGTCTTGGGTTCGATTCCCAGGTCGGGCAAAGTGTTATTGGGTTTTTCCATCAGGAATTTCTCAGTAGTAGCCTCGGAGTCTGAATTTGTGCCCGGTTGATGGCAATAGGCTCGCCCCCTATTACATGGGACTAAATACATAACTGGCGAAATGTGGGCGTACTAATGGGTACACCTCTGCCTAACCCTTCGGGGATTACAGGCGTGATGTTATGTTATGTTTCCGTGGTGCTTAAAAAAAAAAGTAATTAAATTTTTCACACCAAAAAAAGAAATTCATTCCCTTAAAATAATTTTTACTCACAGTCACTTATTTTTTCGGGCAGTATGTGAAGTTGACATCTACGTAATATTTGTAACACACTGTATACAAAAACGTTACTTGCGAACACATTCTAAAATCACTAAATATATCTCACGAATATTAAACTAAGTAAGACTTACAAACTTAATTAAGAAAATCGTACAGTAATTGACTCGCATGCAGTGAGAACATGGATTGTTGAAGATTTTATATTAAGACGGGTTTTAAGGTGGCGATTGTTCATGTTTTTAGACATGTCAGAATTAATAGAATGAGTGTTAAAGTTAATTAGGTATTGGGCTGTGAGTGCGGTGTCGTCAAAACCTATTTAAATGTTAACTTGGCTGAACTTTAAGAATAAATGGTAGAACGCCTCTGATGCAAGAGGCTATGTATTAATGACCAATGTGATTTTTTAATGCAAATGTACTTACTAAAAATTTCTTGACTGGACTGGACTGGACTACCTCGTTGGTCTAGTGGTCGCAAGCGCGACTGCTGTGCATGAGGTCTTGGGTTCGATTCCCAGGTCGGGCAAAGTGTTATTGGGTTTTTCCATCAGGAATTTCTCAGTAGCAGCCTCGGAGTCTGGATTTGTGCCCGGTTGATGGCAATAGGCTCGCCCCTTATTACATGGGACTAAAAAACATAACTGGCGAAACGTGGGTGTACTAATACGGGTACACCTCTGCCTAACCCTTCGGGGATTACAGGCGTGTTATGTTATGTTTATGTTTTAAAAATTTCCTGATTAAAAAGGCATATTATTCGGTGAGAAAAATCCTCGGAGAAAAATAATTATTTAATATTACAATGACTGCGATATTTACTATAACGTTTTGTAAATTATAAGAAAATTATGTAATAAAAATTGATGAATAATGATAACTAACATAACATAACATCACGCCTGTAATCCCGAAGGATTAGGCAGAAGTGTACCTACCCATAGTAGACCCACATTTCGCTAGTTATGTTTTTCCCATGTAATAAGAGGCGAGCCTATTGCTATCAGCCGGGAATAATTCCAGACTCCGAGGCTGCTACTGAGAAATTCGTGACAGAAAAACCTAATAACACTTTGCCCGACCGGGGAATCGAACCTAAGACCTCATGCTCAGCAGTCGCGCTTTGCCACTACTAGACCAACGAGGCAAAAGACCACACACAGACTTATTAGGTATATTAACGTTTTAATAATTACTATAAAAGTACCTACATTTTTTTTGTATACTTATAATAACCTAACCAGATTTTATTAAATCTCCACACCATGACGAATCACAACATTTTCTGAGTGGCAAAAACGTCAAATGAGAGTTGTCTATTTCTTTTTATATAAAACAATCTTAGTATTTCATATAAATTCTATTTGGTATAAAAACTTGTTTGCACTGAAGTGCGGTAAAAAGTCAAGAGTTTGGATTTAAATACTCGACATTGATAGTTTTGATATAATATTATTATTTAAATCCGAAAGACGAATTCAGTTTTGTGTGTTTATAAATAAGATTTTTTTTTGTGTGCTTGCTGGACTGCTGCGTTCGTCGAAAAGCGCGACTGCAGAGCATGCGGTCTTGGGTTTGATTTCCAGGTCGGGCAAAGTGCTATTGGGCTTTTCCATTAGGAATTTCTCAGTACCAGCTTTGGAGTCTGGATTTATGTCCGGTTGATGGCAATAGGCTCGCCTCCTATAACATGGGACTTAAACATAACTGGAGAAATGTAGGTGTGCTGATGAGTACACCTTTGCCTAACCCTTGGGGATTACAGGCGCGATGTTATGTTATTTCTTGAACTTTACAAACAAATGATTTCCTGCCAATTTTTATAATTATGCATGCATTTTTTTTAATCAATTTCAACTATTTACATAACGGTAAAACTTAATCTGTAAGAAAAATAAAAAATTGCTTCAAGCTTGACTGTTTGTACAATGTGTAGGTAGATACATCAATTTCATGCTCACACTATAGCTTGCTGATAGCTGTGAAATTAATTCATGACTAGCAACTCTTTAAAAAGGCACTAACATCTGAGGTCGAATATGAAACATTTCAACTTTGTTTCTGAGATGGCAACATGTCTACAAGCTCTCTATAGCAGATGTCTATAGGCAGCGGTGACAACAAAAAACCTGAAGGCTTGTTAAAAAAAAATAAGACAATTACATAATGGCTTGTAAAAAAAAAAAAGACTATATATTTTAGTTAAAGATAGTTTAAAACATAACAACAACAGACACAAGACCTCACGTAAAATAAAACATGAAATAACATAACATCACGCCTGTAATCCCCGAAGGGTAAGGCAGAGGTGTAGCCATCAGTACACCCACATTTAGCCAGTTATGTTTATGTCCCATGTAATAGAGGGCGAGCCTATTAGCGGGCACAAATCCAAACGCCGAGGCTGCTACTGAGAAATTCCTGACGGGAAAACCTAATAACACTTTGCCCGACCTGGAAATCGACCCAAGAACTCATGCTCAGAAGTCGCGCTTTGCGACCACTACACCAACGAGGCAGACCACTATTCAAAACTGCCTGTAAATTGTGTAATTGAAATAAATATTTTGACTTTGACTTTGACTTTGTACGATTGTCTCTAAGCAGAATAACTTGAGATAGCACATTTGCGCCGCACACTGTGATACTGTATATCATCTGCTCGCTACCATAGATCAAAGAATGTCATAAAATGGAACGGCTGACATAATAAATATACAAATTTCGGTATAAAAGATATTTCATATAAAAATTATAGATGAGGAAAAATTTAATAATATTATATATTATAGAGACTTAGTATTTCTGTGTAATTATTATAATGTCTTTTCTCTTAGAATATAAAGGTCTGTTTTACAATTGATGAATTAGCGTTGTCTTATATAAACAAAATATAAGTAAGAAAAATAAAATGTTACATACAAGTACCTAAGTTATACGAAAACAATCCATCGCTAGTAGGCTTAATGGACAGTAGCCATTAAGATTTCAGTACATAAAGTTTAATGTTATACCTATATACTTCTACTGACATCAAACGAAGAAATACTTAAGGTTTCATTCCAGGGCTGAAAACTGTAAACCTAATTAATATGTATCGTTTTAATGAAGTAGTAAAACGTACCCATTTAACGACAGGAAGATAACTAGGTACTTAATATTTAATTGACATTTTAAAGGAAAATTATACTGTAGTCTAAATGCCAAGTAATGACATGTCACTTAGCAACTTAAGTGATAATTCGTCGTTAACTATATCACTCATTTAATAAGCCGACAAGAAACTGCAACATCAATTAACTAATAGCCTAATGATCACTAAAATAGAAGCGCCATTTCAAGTCTAATTAATACCAGACTCCATATTTAAAAAATACACATAATTCAAAAACATCGAATAATTTATTACACGTGCGATAATTAATAGAAATCATTAATATATATTTCAATTTATGTTTTTTTTCGTTCGCTCTACGGGTGTGTTGGTCTGTGGGAGAGGTCAACGCACTGACGGAATGCCGCCCCTCCCTGCGTCCGCGCACCATAGAAACATAATTAGTGTTCTCATCTTATCCTCGCGAAGATGCTATCGTTGCGTCGCTCATCCATTGAAGATTATGTACGCATTTTAATAAACTTAATCCACAATTAGCCTGCAATGGATTGGCTATAGTTCTTAGTAATTGTTCATATTGCAACGTTTATCTATTAAGTTGATGTGAGCGTTTAATTAATAATATCTACTGTACAGATTTTTTCGTAGACAGTATATTTTGGTTTCTTGTAATTATGTTAATAATGCCAGACTTATCAGATATGTGATTAGAAGATTGTCGTATATTAATATGTTAATGTGAGGAATAATATACAAATAAACCGCACATTTCAAATATTTTTACCGACCTTGTTGGTCCAGTTTTGTAGTTTTTTTTTTATGTCAATGCGCGATGCATCTTTGATATAAAGTCCATCTGTGCTAGAGTTTATCGTAATGGTGTAATAGGGTCGGATTTGAAGTCACGACCTTACGTTTAAGAGACCACATTCTGATTGATGGATTGTTAGTACCTTTATTTTCGCGCCAAGTTTTTTGTTTTAATGTTTTTTTTTTTCAGGAATTTCTCTCTTCTCGGAGTCTGGATTTGTGCCCAGTTGATGCCAATAGGCTCGCCCCCTATTATATGGGACTAAAAACATAACTGGCGAAATGTGGGTGTACTAATGAGTACACCTCTGCCTAACCCTTCGGGGATTACAGGCGTGATGTTATGTTATGATTTTTTTTTTCGACAATGTGTACGAAGTGTTTATGTCATACAATATAGATAAGTAAGTAAATCTTTTGATTTCTTACGTTAAATCCCACTGTACTTCTTAAAGTTATTATCAAAATAAAAAAATATCAAAAAATGACTCACAAAGAATTACAAATCTGGCCAGACAAAAGTATAAAGTTATAAATAAAAAATGTCGAACAATCCATTGCCGAACGTGTGTATTGCAAATCACAAATCCGTGAAATATACCGGCCTGCTCTCCACCATTTGTCATAAGCGTGAATAATCGACCGGGGCGAGGACTGATAAATTATTTTTGGCACCAAGTTTAATTTGTTCAATGATGCATCGGTCAAAAATTATGAACTTAAGAACACCCAGGGCGGGGTACGAGCATTTGTTTTAGGGACCTTCGCGATAAAAGAAGCCAATTAATTTTATAGAGTACATATAACATCATAACATAACATCACGCCTGTAATCCCCGAAGGGTTAGGCAGAGATGTACCCAATAGTACACCCACATTTCGCCAGTTATGTTTTTAGTCCCATGTTATAGGGGGCGAGCCTATTGCCATCAACCGGGCACAAATCCAGACTCCGAGGCTGCTACTGAGAAATTCCTAATGGCAAAACCCAATAACACTTTGCCCGACCTGGGAATCGAACCCAAGAACTCATGCACAGCAGTCGCGCTTGCGACCACTAGACCAACGAGGCAGTCCTTTATAGAGTAAAAAGGTAAATTAAGGTGCTAAGGTGGCTAAGCAATAACAGCCGCACGGGTCAATCTATAAGGTTAAGCTACGCATGCGCAAAGTTAGTCCGTGGATGGGTGACCATCTTTAGGTACACACCGAGACTCCTCCGTGCCTCCTAAATGACGTTAGCCGTTGATCCCGGCTGTCATACGTGTTTCTTTGACAGTCATTATGGGTATCGTAGGGTAGTGATAAGGCAGACCGGCGCTCCATGTAAAATACTGGTATTTAGCTGCATCCGTTTAGACTGGAAACCGACCCCAACATAGTCGGGAAAATGTTAGGCATATTCATTGAAAAAGGATGTAAAGAAATCAAAGACAAGTTCACAAAATTGTAGCAAAAATTGTTTAACAAAAACAAATTAATGTCGGCTGTTATTTAGAGCTTTTACAAAAATACTTTGATGAAATATATTCTAGAATCTTTAATTTATCTAGTCTAGATAGTATGAGAGATAAATAAAACGTCAACAAAGCTACAGAACCTCCTTTTTTCATACTACTCGGTTTCAAAAACGGTTTCTCGGTTATTTATGAAACGGTTACTGCTAAAATGGTCATTTAATATTGTGAACCGATGACGGGAACGCTGTCGTATATTTTATCAAGCAGCCGTTATGAAATACTTTTTGTAACCTTACTGGGTTACTGATTTTTGTCAGAAGTGTATTATTTTATAGCGCGCCCGGCCAATTCTTGATATAAATAAACTAGGATATTATTATATTAGGATGTAACACTTTATGTGTGTTTTTAGATTTTGTTTATTTTTAGTTAGCTGGTTCCCCAGATTTTTATCGAAGTGATTGGTACCTCGGAATATCAAGTACCAAGATCACATGTCGTCATATTAGTCATTAAAGTTTATATTATAGTCTCGTAGAAACTTCCAGTGATCAGTAGTTAAAATTGGTCTTTAAATCCTTTTTGCAAGATATTTTTTTTTTTTAATATTTTTCGTTTATAATCTTTTATATGTTTAAGGGGAGCAATATTACCTAAGAAACAAAAAACCTCAAATCCGAAAATCTAATTAAAAAACACCTGCAAATCACAAGACACTGCAAAAGTCATTTGTTTCAAACAAAAAAAAAAACTTTGCTACTACAAATCACATGGACTGGCGACGCGACGCTCGCAAACAATGCGCGCGGTTCAATTATATGCGCAAGAGTTGCAGGCGCACGCGCTCGTGTCAGTGGCCCGGGCGGCGGAGACAGTTTTTGTGTTCACACCCTGTTTATGTTGAGGGTTTTAAAGTAGTGTATTTTGTTATAGAATTTGAACTTCCTTATTTTAAATCAAAGTAGCCGTAACATTACTTGAAATTTTTAATCACGCCTGTAATCCTCTAAGGGTTAGGCAGAAGTGTACCTAATAGTACACCCACATTTCGCCAGTTATGTTTAAGTCTCATGTAATAGGGGGCGAGTCTATTGCCACTGTGTTACTTTATCGTCTTAAATGCTTCTGTCCAAGGTTTCATCCATAGGAAAGTCAAATATACCATAAAACATAAATCTTATGACACTCGGCAATAGTGAAAGGATTTCTGTAATTGGACAAGTACTTCCAGAGATTACCTCTGACAAACAAACATTTACTTCTTTACAATTTTAGTATTGTTTAAATGCAATTGAAAGGATTGGCTCAAGAAAGACTTTACCAAGTAATTGGTTGTATACGGATGTGAACATTCTCCGACCGAATCTTAAGAGACTGGAGGAGGTCGCAAGGAAATTATATTTCGCAAGCGTGTGCTTAAAAACAGATGCATTTCTTCTACCCTCATTCCCATAATCCGATGAGCGGTGCCCTTAGCGTGTAGTCGCTTAGATCATGAGGTTTACGCTCTGCCTAGAAGCTTTTAGGACACCACAGGAAAGCTCCTTTTTTTTGTTCCGGGTTGGGAAATCCTCTTGGACACCCCTCGTCCTGACGGAGTCAAAGAGTCTGTTAGACTCTTACTGACTAAAAACCACCCTGATGTTCCCTACCCACACTTAAACTGGGGATCTAGGGACTGTACTTACCTCACGTGAACCCCAACTGGCTCAGACCCGCCTCTGCAGGCCTCCTCAGGCCGATATCATCCAAGGTTAACCAGCAAGATACTAATCCAAAAAAAAAATGCCAGGCTTAAGCTCAGTTCCCAAGAGTAGTAATCAATGTCAACTATCAAGGGATCGTTCGAGGTCGCTGCTCGTACGTGGTGAGTTAAAAGTTCACGATTATCACGAATATCTACTACTTTTGAGTCCTAATACATGTACTGAATGATAAGTAGGTTCATTTGTGTTTCTCTTTCAGTGAGGTTTAGTTACTCAGAATTGTCAGTTCGTGGAATTTTATTTTTTTAAGGGTCATCTTTTTCGCCTTTTTGAGTGATTTTTGGTAGGAGCAATACTTTTGGGATAGCGTCACCAACATGCGAATAAGACCGCGTCTACAACATGCTAATGTGACGTGAAGTTTAAACGTCTATAGGCTGTTCCTATGACTGCCAATTTAAGAAAATATAGGTTAGGTAACATTACATAACATAACATCACGCCTGTAATCCCCGAAGGGTTAGGCAGATGTGTACGCATTAGTATACCCACATTTCGACAGTTATGTTTTTAGTCCCATGTAATAGAGGGCGAGCCTATTGCTATCAACCGGGCACAAATCCAGACTCCGAGGCTGCTACTGAGAAATTCCTGATGGAAAAACCCAATAACACTTTGCCCGACCTGGGAATCGAACCCAAGACCTCATGCACAGAAGCCGCGCTTGCGACCACTAGACCAACGAGGCAGTCAAACAAAAAATAGCAAAAAAAAAAACGAACAATATTCCGCCACAATAATCGTTTGGATCATATCACAGCTCGTGACCATACTAGTAATAAACCCGGCCCTGTCTGTGCCATTCAAATTGTCTTATTTATAGTGATTCGTTGCCAGAATGATGATGAATAAAGCCTATGTGAAGTACTCACAATATGTGTAAGTACCTTCTTGGTGGTACCTTTCAATATACCTATTATGTCAATCCGGAATATGATTGCGTGTGGCCTTATTTTATAAGACCACCTATTAAGTAATATAATAATATAAAATTTATACGAATATAATAAAACTGAAAAGATTTCTGTTTGTTTGAAAGCGCTAATCTCTGGAACTGCCAGTCAAATTTGGAAATTATATTTTTATACGATAGCCAGATTCACGATTTACAGCAGATATTCAAAAAACTAACTACCTCGTTGGTCTAGTGCTCGCAAAGTGCGACTGGCCATAAGATATTGGAATCAATTCCCAGGTCGGGCAAAGTGTTATTGGATTTTTGCATTAGGAATTTTCAGTACCTGCCTCGGAGTCTGGATTTGTGCCCGGTTGATAACCAAAGGCTCGCTCTGTATTGCGTGGGACTTCAAACACAAATGTCAAATGTGGGTGTACTTCTTCTTCTTCTTTTTCTTATCGTGTGGGTAGTATGGCCTAACGACCCTACACACCCTAGTGTCAGAGTTTCTAAACCGCCTCAAGGGCCTCTGACATGGTTTGAGTGGAACAGTAAGTCCAGGTTTCCTCACGATGTTTTCCTTCACCGATGCCAATGATGTCCAAGATAAACTTAAGAAAGTACATATGAATTGAAAAATTCACAACCTCATGCATGAGAGGCGGGCGCCTTAACCACTGGCCATCACGACACTTACTACTACTACTGCTGGGTGTACTAATAGGGACCACTGCCTAACCCTTCGAAGATCACAAGCGTGATGTTACGTTCTACGTCATAGATCTCTTGGACATCTAACCAGAAACTATTCAACACCTAAGCTGCACTATTAATAACCACTTAACGGTAATCTGAAGGTTAATTTCACCACAATCAACCACTTAGGGTTGACGGCTGGTAACCGAACTCATTACACTGCCACTCAGGGTGACGGGCGGAGTCGGGTAAATTAATGATAGTATAGATACGTTTTGCCCCTAATAGGAGGATCTGAAAATGAGGTCTTACGACATTTTGCTGTCTTATTAATTTATTATGGCATGCTGCTATTTCAACATAGTAGGTGCGTCTATTTAGTATACCGTTGTAGCTCTGTGGAAAAATGTCAAATGGTGTTCCATTTTTGAAAAAGTAGTAGGTATGTAATACCGCTTTTGTTTATCATTTTTAAATTTGAAATTGCTATAGCTTTTATTTTAACTAATGTTATAAAGACAAAATATTTGCATTTTTGTTTGTAATAGATAAATATAAATATATTAAAAACTACTTAACCAGTACCTTACAACTTTAAACATTCTTTCACTTAAGCAAAGTTAAATCTAACCCAAAATTGCTTCAAAAGATATCTTGGTCAAACAAAAGCGAAAACACATCAACATAATATTTTAAACCATACCTTTTAAACTTAACGTGTTAAAATCGAAAACCGTCAATTAAAATGTAATAATAATCTATTAAAATCATATTCTAGTATCATAATATCAGCACTATTGACCTCTACTCAGTAGACGACTAATCAGTCGATCAGTCGTAAAAACGCTATAAAAAAATCTTAAGACAATCTTTATGTACAAAATATTCGGGCAAGAGTGTTATCTAAGAAGAATATCTGATTTAATGTCCCTGATTTATTGTGAATGGGCTTTTTATTGTTTGACTAGGTGGACACGCGGTTTGGGCTGGTTAAATACATACATACATAAACTCACGCCTTTTTCCCATGGGGGTAGGCAGAAACTATAGAACGCCACCTGCTACGATCCTTACATACTCCAGGATACTACAGGATAATTGATATGAAAATATTAACTTTACTTTTGTGGAAGAAAAGAGACATTCAGTTTATACAAGTAGCTGAATAAAAAGTAGTCTATCTCCTTTTTTAGACTTTAAACTTACTTCGTACCAAATTTCATCAAAATCGTTTCAGTGTTTTAGTCGTAAAAACGTAACAGACCAACAGAGTTACTTTCGCATTTATAATATTAGTAGAACTTCTAATTATTATTTGTTGTTTTGTTTGTTTGTTATTTTTGTTCTATTGTTACACCTTAATGTAATAATTATGTAACTACGAATATAATAAACATACAATAGATAAACTGATCCACGTTTTCATTCACACTAAGCAATACCTAAGCTACTACTATAAGTAATATAGCAAACACTTCATCAGTATGTAGAAAAAACCTTAAAATCTCATCAAAATCTTCAAGAATCTGATTATAATGTTAGCAGGAGGTAGGCACCTATAAATTTTATACCAATATTAAATACAAATCTACCGTGATGGTAAGAAATTGCGTAGGATGAATTTTTATTATATTTCTTTATAAATTTGTATGCCTAATTATGCTGTAACAAAAAAACTGTGTTCTTGTTTTGCGGAACGCTCTTAAAAAACTTAAAATATTCCATACTTAGAGTAGTCTTTCGACTACTCTTGATCAGTCTTTGATCGAAGTCTGAGTCGCGGTTAGATTTAGGTTCAATTAGGCAGATCATTAAACGTCATTTACAAGAAAGAAAACAATAATTATATTTAATCTAGATGCTTATTATAAGGGTATTTTCGTATGGAGAAGAAACATTTCAAACGGAATTAGGTACTCTATTCATTTCTTGCAAAGAAATGACTTCTAAAATTTAAGAATTACAGTTAAAATTGCATGAGATGGTGAATTCAGAAATGGATCTTTTACTTGGTATAAGCATTATTATTTTAAAATCCGCCAGATTTCTGAGAATACCTCACCCGTATATGGAGTTAGAATAGGTAAGAGATCATAACGGTAAAAATATCAGCAGTGCTATTCTGTAAAACATCCCTCCATGAAGATAGGTGACGAGACCGTGAGATGAGATAATTGATATCTTAGCATTACGAGGGATAACAACTAACCTCAACTCCTCAAGCTCAATTTAGGTGAGATTTTTCCAGAATAGACCCGCAAAACGTCAACAATCTATTACACAAACATTGTAGAGAAAACGGCACAGACTTATGCAAATTTTGAAATTTATCGCATGTACGACAAGCGAATTTTGTCTTATTAAGTGTCTACATGGAAACTGTATCGGGTCGCTAATTCCTAGGAATCTTAATGGATAGTTTTGTGAATAATGAATTCAGCAGGCTCTCGTAACTAAATACATTCAAAATCGAATCGCAATTTCATTTCAATGACAATTAATGGTGCCGATTCCCTTGGTCACAAATTAAACTAAAATTAGACTATTTCCATCTTCTTCTGTCCAATAAAACAAGAAAGTGACTAATGTAAATAAGAGCTGTCAAATTTAGTCCATCTGACATATCCATACAGTTATAGTTGACATCTTAAAACGTGTGGATTAAAAATACAGAGAAATTCAAGACTAAACTAATTTGACATCGCTAACTTAGTTCTTTAATGTCATCCTCCTTTCCTTTCGCTGTATGTTAGTAAGAGATGTAAATTCTCTAAATTTAGTCTAGTTCGTGAACAAGGGAAACGGTACCAATGTCAAATACTTGACAAAAATGCTTAAAGTTACTTTAACATTAAACATCACCCTTCTTTCGAGTTTTATCGCAGCTCCTGAAATCACACACAACGGTGGCGACCACCAGAAAAATGCCGAGACGATGAGGCTCAACGAGTCCCGCAAAGACTCAATCGGATTAAAATGACTTTGGTTGGTTCGATTTGCGCACGGAAAACATATTTCTATGGCCTACAGATAGATATTCCAGCTTTGATAGTTCGTATTACGTAAAATACTCGTAATTTGTAAACGCACCCGTAATACAGGAAAAAATCCTAGTGTGCAACAACGTACAATTTCATATTTGATTATTTCCTCATGTAATTTTTTTTTGCATCTGCTTTGTTATTTCTTCACCACCTTTGGTTGTCTGGTAGAGAATGCCTAAGGCATTAAGTCCGCCTTTGTACTTTTTTTTTGCATTAAAGATTAAATAAATAATAATAAATAACGTTTGAAAAAAGTAAATCTTTTGGCTCTATATCAAAACCCTCCTAATCAACGGCGCCTCTTATTTATTTATTTATTTAAACTTTATGCAACAAATAAAGTACAAAGGCGGACTTAATGCCTTAGGCATTCTCTACCAGTCAACCAAAGGTGGTGAAGAGATAAACAAAGCAGGAATGCTAAAAGCCCAATCAACAACCCTTGCAATGACAGCCTATTACCCAACTATCCAACAACTCTCCAACAACTATCGGGTTCATCAACACAGTATCGATCATTAAAAGCAATTTGTAGCAATTATATTGACGATGTATGCCACGGATCTATTACTGAGTTAGGATACAGGGGTAACGAATTTATAATGTGTGTTACGTGTTTGAGCATGCCGCTTCTGTTAAGGCGAAGATTTTTGTTTTGGGGGTCTTATTTTGGGGTTCTGTGTTGGGGTAAATGTGGGGTTAGCCTTACATGATCTACTTGTAAATTGGATTAATCCCTTGAGTTGGGTATTCAAGTTTAAAAAGGGTAAGTATGAAGGGTTAAGCCTAGGCGAAAGTACCATTTCGAAGGGGTAACTATAGATAACTATAGATAATTAGATACTATACTTATAAACAATAATATAAATAACTAGGCCTCTTCCTCTCTCCTAAATTTTTGCTGTGCCCGACAGGGTCCATTTTAATATTTTACTTTATTATAAATGTGTGGAATAGGTTATTATGGAATGCAATAAAAAATCGAGAATTGAATTGAATTGAACTAGATTTAGTTTTTATTTTTCTTGTAACTGACGTTCAAATGTGCTTTTTGGACTTTGGGTAAGTTCGGTTAATGAGGGTAGGTAATAGTTTTTGTTTTTATTCTAGCAAAAGTTATGTATCTTTTTAATTATAAATATTTTTAGTGTACAGTAATCTTGCGGTCAGTTCAAAGTTAAAATATTTATTTCAAGATTTTTAAAGAAAAATGGTTGATGCGAAACTCTGTAACTAAATAACAACAACAATAAAATCAAGAAGCCACAATCATAGAAACATAGGCATGTAATCCCACCGACGTCTTCCCCTTAACAAATCATAAAAAATATCAAAAACAATTTGGCTATAAAGAAATCAATCGTATACGTTACCGTTATCCGACAGCGGCCATTTTAGTTACTTGGTTTCCCATGAAACGTATTTGTTAGACTCGAAATATTTACGTAAATACCGTGACTGAATCGTTAATTTCTGTTTGTAATACTATCTATACAAAATGTATAGGTAATTAGATATTTTTGTACACCATGAAATAGACGGGTTAAGTCTTTAATTTAAGGTGTGTGACTAATCGGTTGATTTTTTGATTTTTCTTATTAATTAGTCAAGTCACACGGTTCGGTTGAAGATGGAGGCTCTACACGCAGTTATTTGTAAGAAAAATAAGAAAAAAATATAGTCAAATCATGAGATCGAACTGAGAAATTGATGACTAACTTTTGCCCGCGATTTCGTTTACATGTAAGTCAACTATACAATAAATCATAAACTATGAAACTCGGCACAAGTGTAGCTTTCTATCCATGAAAGATTTATTGTAATTGGCCCAGTAATTTTAGAGATATCCGCGTACAAACAAACTTTACCTTTAATTTTTACCAAAACACGACACGACTTTAAATCGAGGTAGAAACAAAAACAGAAATATCGCAGAATTACCCATTAGTAGACAGAAGTGTACCCATTAGTACACCCACCTTTTCGCCTGTTATGTTTAAGCCCAATGTAGGAGGCGAGCCTATTGCCATCAACCGGACACAAATCTAGATCTGGAGACCTTTACCCGACCTGGAGATTGAACCCAGGACCTCATTCTTAGCAGTCGCGCTTTGCGACCACTAGATCAACGAGGCAGACAAGTACGAGTAGTAATTATATTACAGTACAGAAATAATTAGATAGATTTATTGTCCAACACAAAAACATTAAATAAAATAGTTCATTACCGACAGAACAGGAGGCGCTACTGATCTCAAGAACCTTATGATTCTTCATTATACTCCTTGAAACATAAACAAAAGTAATACATACCAAACAAATCTCGCATTTACATCAAACGAATTACAGTCCACATTCGCAAACCGCACCACCGTCGCCACAGCAATTACGTACCTAAAATGACAAAAAAAGAAAATTAAAAAACCGGTCCGCACATCTACCTCCATCCGTGCTCAGCCTCTAAAAGTACCGTCGTAAAGAGCCGTAATGTTATTAAACTTGAATATTAAAACCGTATTAATACGAGCAAGTAATTGACTCGCAAAGTTTGTAATCTTTGAACCGCTGCTGTAGAGTAGAATACTTTGTATTTTAACGATCTGGGAATATGTTTTCATGAAACTAAATGTTCCAGATTTTTTTTTTTGAAGTGAAAACTTCTTTAGCGGCGTTGAGCACTTTTTCTGTAATGGGTATAAAATCTTAAACTCGCGTCAGGACACGTGACCTGATCGAAAAAGCGTAAGACGGATGGAGAGTAGACAGCTATCCCCTCTCTACGGCGCGGCGAAAATGTATGCCTGGGCCTACTGTTTCGTTTAGGCAGCGCAGGGCGCTTGCGCGAATGTTCGTGTATAACTTTTTAATGTAAAATAATTGTAATAGTTTTAAAGTGTTTTTTTAATGTAATATAAATTGTCATGTTTGTGTACGATAGCGCAATAAATGAATATTGTATTCTACCACATAAATGATAGTACTTTTATACCGATAAAGCAATTGGTGCAAAATTATTCCCTAACCGTTCCAAAATATCAAACATGCTCAACGTTAATAATCAAGTTTTCACTTCTGCCGGCACTCCCGGAGTGCAACCCGTCTTTTTTTTTAGACTAAGATCAATTAATCAAAATTGTAGAACTGCAACATCAATGTTAATATGCATGTAAAAAAATTGGGCTAGGCGATTAACACCCGGCACCGCGCACCGCCGGGGTAGGCGGTGAAGCGGATCTCATGTCGCATTGGCCTCAATGAAATCTCTCTATTTCATAGAGGCCAATGCGACACATTTAATCGCCTTAGAAACAGTATAAAAATGCGGTGCGATGTATGGTGTATGCCTTATTGGTGAGGTTCTTCAGAAGGGTCAGGTTCGCAGTACTTGCAACCAGCGTGCTTGTATGACGAGATGTATGAACGTATATGAGGCGAAAGCAGTGTGTAAGGATCGTAGCAGGTGCCGTTCTGTGTTTCTGCCTACCCCCATGGGAAAAACTCGTGAGTTTATGTATGTACGTATGTATAAAAATGCAAATCGTAACTATCCCTACATAGTTTAAAACAAAGTTGCTACCTGCCGTCTGTATACTTAGATCTTTTTAACTGTGCATCGGATTTTAAAGCGATTTTTTTATCAATAGATAGAGTGATTCAAAAAGTATAGTTACTATCTACATGAAGCCGGGGCGGGTCGCTAATATAATAATAAATGCAAAAATGTCTGGGTTGGTTTATTTGTCATTCTTTGATATCATACAGTGTAAGTTAGAGAGGTTAAGAGTGATATAAAAACATATTTTTTAATCCGCGACTTCATCCATAATAATCGTCATTCACACGAACAAAGTCACGGGCAAAAACTAGTCATATACCTATTATAGTCAGAAAAAAAATTTAACGAAAAGAATATTATTACAGAGCTCAGTCATTAAATTCTTAGAATCAATAAGGAAAGGTCCCTTTGTGCTTTGAAGTTCGCCTCATAAGCATAATTATGTTTATTTGCGCCCACACGTAGACAGTTTCTACTAAAAAGCTGACCTAATTGATTCTAAATGACTTCCAGACACTCCTGGTTTATATTTAGACCCTCATACCAAGAAATATGTCTTCAATTCTAGTCATTAGTAGGACTGTCCTATAGCACTTTTGTCCTTTAATCACAGGACATGTGTCACCTCCTTTATTTTTTATTTTTAAGTGGTAAAAATCGATGAGTCCCTCCGCCCTGGGTGAGGCGGAAGGGACTGTCAGATTTACTGACTAAGAAACCAGCGTATTCCTTCTGTTGTCCTTTACGTTCCGCGGCCACGGTATCCTGTTAAGACGTCCACCTCCTCAGTTGCCCGTCGTGCACAACCACTTGCACCATCCAAGATCTTAACGAGGCCAATGATAGAGCTGTACAGTTTACTCAATACTGATCGGACAAGAAGAAGATAGTACATCAGCGTTTCTTTTAAGCAGTAAGTACCTACCTATGGGGTTTTTTACCTATTCTTTTTCATAAAAAAAAACTTTAATATATTACATTCGATTATTTAATTTTTGAATATGATATTCGAAAATGCAATAAAAATATATTAGATACAGTCTAATTTATATAAATAATTTGGTTTTTCTTATGCATTATGATTTTTTACGATAACCACAGTTTGTATCACCCATTGGACCATGGGCATTCAGACCTCACGACCCGATGACTTCTACCTTACTGCTATTTTTTTATTATTAAACAATCACAAAGCAATTTAATTAATAAAATTCATTCAGCAAAAAATACATCAGGACTCCGTACGTGTTCTGATGAATTCGATTTGCATATAAATTAATTTAAATAATAATCTTTGCTCTTGCAGTTGACAAATATGTTGAATGGAAAAAAAAGCGTTATGCGTTTGTTTTATTTTTATTCTTTGTGTTTTTGATTTTACTAGACTTATATGCCACCCATTATAATCTCAAATTTTATTCACATCGGCAATTTTATTACTATAGCCACCCTCATGTTGCCTTTAAATTAGTACGCTGAAGTGGAAGTGGGCCGGCCATGTCTGCAGACGGACAGACGGTCGGTGGAGCAGACACGTGTTAGAGTGGAGACCACGTTTAGCCAAACGTAGTGTGGGACGCCCTGCTGCACGGTGGACCAACGATTTAAAGAAGGTGGCGGGCAGCGGATGGATGCAGGCTGCACAAGACCGGGATGGCTGGCGCTCTTTGGGGAGGCTTACGTTCAGCAGTGGACGGTAATCAATAAAATCATTCCTTATTTTCTAGTGTAAAAATAAAGATCATTAAATATGCAGAATAAGACAAGTTTAGTAGACCCACCATTAAATAAGCTCAATCAAAGAGGAGGTAGCCAAATCACACATTGTTTTAAAAATGTCGTCCTCAAAATTACATTTGCAACAAAAATGAGCTCGTAATTTCTCAAAATGACGCTATTAAAATACGGCTACCTCGTCACGCGATGCTTGGATTAAAGTAAATAATACTTAAATTATAGACTAGTTTGTTAGGCAAACGAGTATCCTCGTCTAGCTCTTTTTTCTGACATAATTTCTACCTGGGTGTATGCATGTCACATACATCTGAGATAATGATATGCTTTGGACTTGTTATTTCTTGTAATATTTTAATGTCTTCTATATAAAAACATCTCTGCAACCCTGAAAATATTTATTTCAGCTTTATGCACATATCTATAAAAACATACACTATACAAAGGCGGAATTAATGCCTTGGGCATTTTCCATCAGCTGTCTTTAGGGTGATGCAGAGACAAAACATAGTAGGTGTACAGGTAAGAAAAATCTCTACATAGTACAAAACAAAGTCGCTTCCCGCCGTCTGTACGCTTTGATCTTTTCAACGACAAAACGGATTGTTATGCAGCAATAGATAGATTGATTCTAAAGGAAGGTTCATGTATTTATATTGCACCCGTGCAAAGCCAGGGTAGGTCGCTAGTTTGCTAATAAAATGCATTCAAATATTTCAAGAATATCATCTACATAGACAAGTGACATAATAATCTGTTGTACTATTAGTTAGAAACCAGAAATAAACATAATTTTCTCAATTTCAATATAAATTACAAGCATTTTTTAATTCTTAGTAGTATCTGACTCTGTTTCATCTTTTCTATGATCACAAGCGTGACTTGATGGAAGTTATATACCTTGTCAATGTTTATTTTTTTATTTAACAAATTTTACAGCTATGCCAAACTCAACCTACGCGCTTGAAGCATTTTTTTCTGCGTTATTGTCAATCTAATCTGATCTTGTACTTAGTATATATCTGATAAATCAATTAATGCTTAGTGTCAATCATTAGGCATTACTTGTTCCTTTTTTGCAATATTATTTTTAATTCGATGACATTTTTATCTATCTGTTGTGTGTCCAGCATAATATGTTCCATCTCTTTCTAGCCAGAAACAATCTTATTGTGATTTTATAAAGCCATATGCTCATGATAGCATTAGTACCTATATAATTTTACCTTTACCATTTTTGTCCCATCGTCTTCTGATTTTCGGACCTCAAAATTGGCCTCAAACGTGTCATTACAAAGAAATTAGTGGTTTATTATTGTCGAATTAAGTTTCGGAGTAGCGTCCGTGGATCGTTTTTTGTGAAGGTTGGATAAAAAATGGTTGATCCGTCAGTCGATAGAGTAGGCGATTAGATGTGTGAGATACAGGCTGGATATTAATAATAATAATAATAATAAATTTTTTTATTCATTTATAGTTACAAAATATAAAATATCTTATTATACTGTTTTAGTGTTATGAGTTTAAGCATTTTACGATGTCAATAAAGTCAAAATCAAAATCAAAACATTTATTTCAATGTGGCCAAACTTTGAAACTTTAAAAGGAATAATAATGGTAATCTAGTTGCATTAATCAAAAGGTTCATAATATGGAGAAGAATGCACAACTAACTTCAATTTACTAAGCGATTTTTTTTTTGTTATAACATATTTACAACTAATTCTTTTCTGTATAAAGTAACAGTGACGGCGTCGTCCGTTTAATCACCCTTAAGTACTCTCTCTTTTTCGGAACTTAGGACCACTAAATATTGACCTGTAACTTTATACTTTGTCATATCACAAATCGTTGATAAAGATAGCACGTGGTCAAAGATCACCTTTATAAAGAAAAACCTAAAATATTTCATATAAATCTTAACGTACGCCGCTGTATTGACGACAGATCTCATAAGCCCATAACGAAATGACAAATAACAATGCAACAACTACCGTCATCGCCTCTAATAAAAGAAAAACTTCCAAAAAAGAACTGACCGCTAGACAAAGATGGCGGGTAGGTTTTTTTAAAGTAATTATTGTTGTTTTTTTCTCAGCTGCCATTATCCGTTCGGATCCCTCGATGGCCGCAGTAATGATATGAAACAAAATTACATGGCTGGGTTTCGGCCACCTATTAACATACCTAGCGATGTATCATTCGGTTCTCAAATAATGACGTTTCGTCACAATTATTTTGTTTTTTTTTTATGGCTACAATTTGTGTTTCGTGAATTGTATGTACTTCGCACTTAGTATAAGTCTTACGATTTACTGTTGAAGAAAATAACGGTTTCATGTGGTCAAATTGAAAATAGAACATTCAAAATACTTTAATGGACCTTTGCTAGCAGAATGGCGCAATATTTGTTACAGTAACTGCGATAAATATAAAAACTCCTTTTTTAAATGATTGTATGTGAAAGCCATAAAATACTTAATGTGAACAAACCCCAAACTTTTAGCATAGCAATAAAATTCAACCTGATCTAGTTCTTAACAGCAACCGCAGACACATTAGCGGCGAAAATCTTTTAACCACCAGGTCAAAGACTAGGACCAATTAATAACCACAGGACCAGTGATTAGGTGATTACCATCACCAAAAAAACTTCAAAAAGAACTTAATTCGATCTATCTATCACCACTATTCGAGACTTTGAAGTCATCAGTCATACGTTCCGTCTCTCATTACTCATTACCAACTTTGTAAAAGCTTTGGGCGTAAGAATATTTTGAGGTTAATTCTAGAGGTAGTATCTATGTAATCGGTCTTATTCATCATTGTGATGTTTTAATAGTAAACGTATGGGATTTGTTTGGTTCGATGAAAAATGTTGTTCTAACGGTGATTTGGAAGCCTTAGGTTATAAATGTTTCTAAGAAGAGCTTAGTTATAACTAAGCTCGGAGAAATATACTTATGCTCTTACTTTTTGGTTATTTTTCTAAATTGTTGTCTTTTACTAAGAAGTTTTCTGTATTGTTAATTCGTTTACAGTTTTGTCTATATATTTTTTTCTTTTTATATGCATTAACACCCAGACTCACAATAGTTACATCTGGCTCAGCTTGACTAATGATGTATTTTTCAATACAATGGTCAGCCGTTTCAACTTTATGTAAGTGTTATTGTCTTTCTAGACTTACCATACCTTATCACTTTGTCTTATCACTTTACCTTATCACTATTGTCTTTCTAGACTTACCATACTTATCATACCTTACCTACAAAATAAAATTAAGCTAGTATAGTTAAATTTTGGTCCTGGTCCTAAGAGCCGAAAGATAGGTGCATTCACGTATAATCCCATATAAAAATATGGTAAAACCTGTCTTTTATTCGTTTATTTGAAATAAATGATTTACCTTCGACTTTGATGAAGATTAGACTATAAAATGGCGGCAGTTTGTCACCTCATCACCTATCAGTCAATATTTCTCCGAAACAAACAAAGATCATTTCAGTGAAGAACAAAACCGCAGGAAACAGTCATTACGCATCACAAATAACACAAACATAATCGCTATAATATAAAACCTTGAGACAGAGCCATAAAACCGAAAATTCACCCGAAACCTCATTTTCAATCAACACAGAAACTGAGAATCAAAAAATTCCATATTTTTTTCAATTTCGTTACGAGTTAGAACAGAGATATATAGACAGACAATGACACAGGCTGCCACTATAATTACCCCTCCCTCCCCCACACTCCTGGAGCCAAAATTACCAAGCCTCCCATTAACCATCATCCCGCGCTTATAAAAAGGCCCGAGCAGAAAAAAAAGTCATCCTCACAACCAATAGCGGTCGGTCCCGAAAATACAATTTAATTGAAACCTTAATTTCTCGGAACTAAAGTCCAATTTTGATTACTGAAGTGTGGTAGGAGTAATCAGAGAATGACGCACGCGTTTTAAAACTATGAGGATTTGTCGATTTTTTTTCTTATTAATTCTTTAGGTATGTGAAATTAGCGTTTCTTGTATATAGATTTTAGGTTTTGTTCGAATATAAAAAGCTTTGGTTATTAAGGTTCAATGTTATATAATGCTTGTTCGTGCAAGATTTATAACATCAAATTATCTGGCTCTATTAGATGAAACATGCTAACCTATTGATCCGAATTTGATTGTTCAACTTATTCGATAAAATAATAACAATGTCGTGATGGTCCAAATGTTAAGTCTCCCGCTTATCATGCATAAGGTTGTAGGTTTGATATTGGGCTAGGAATAGAGCAGGTTCAATTAGTATGTCCTTTAAAAGATTATCTTTGACATCGGTAAAGGAAAACACCGCGAAAAAACTTGAACATAATATGGTGAAAATAAGTCTGAAACGAACAATCATTGTGATCAATGCTCGTGCCTTCTCTGTACAAGAAAGGGGCATTTCCGTACAGTGGTACAATAAAATTATTAAGCTGGTATTATTATTATTCATTAAACACACTGAATGGTCCTTGGTGGCGAAAATAAGACCATGTAAATAATAAAACGCTCAAAAATTCCTGATTTATTTAACTGCTTATACGTCTTATTTATTGCTTAAAATAACTTCAGTCATGTAATTGAGTACAATACGAGCCAACGCACAAACTCTCAATAATCAAATTAACTGGATCTGCCAATTGTTTTACGGTATTATTCAACAATAACTGTTCAAAGTACGTCCTAAGTTCCAAATAAATTTTAAATTAATAACCATTGCAATATCATCTAAAAATGGTACTCTTGATGTGGGTTAGTTCGTTTTGACTGAACTAACCCCAGTAGATGCAACTAAAAGATAAAATGTTTCAGTACAAGTAAAATCTACTATAGAGATGGCGCCTTGATTTGGAAAGCTCAAGTAACTTTAACCAATAACGATCGATAAGATATAGGAACCCAGCATTACACAATACATGAAAAAAAAAACACAAAAAAACATACAGACTGACTTTCATCGATCAAAGGGTCAACAGTACAATCACAGTTGTAAATAACACATTTCTTACTTCGAAATAAAAAAAAACGAAATGATTTTTATTGATGCTAATGCCCAGCTTGCGAGCGAACCCAGTCTCTCACGTTACCCCGCGTTTATTACTACATCTCTTGTCTCTCTCTAATCATCTTCATCATCAGCACTTCATATGTTCCGTCCCTTTCGTATCATCATTTCGACGCAGCAACTGCCAATTATTATATTGGTGTAGGAAAATTTTTTATGTTGATTCACGGAGTTTTTACTGGCTTGATTTACTTTAGTTTTGGTTACTGTGTACTGGGAACTCGAGTTATTGGTGTAATTGCCAAAATTTGTGTTTGTTACACGTGGAGACTCAACCAATGGATCAATGGAATGTTTGAGTAATCGTCTGGTTTATTACACGAGTTTTCGTTCATTAAAATGCGGGGTGTAAAACGACATAATCATTATAGCCATTTACTACGTATCCTGTCCATCAAACACCCAATAGGCTCGCCCTCTAATACATGGGACTTGAAAAAAACATAACTGGCGAAATGTGGGTGTAGGTAAGTACTAATGGGTACACTTCTGCCTAACCCTTCGGGGATTACAGGCGTGATGTTATGTTATGTTAAAAGAAAACAATAATCATAAAAAATGTATAATTTTGTAATAACAACATACCCATTTCTACTTGCACCACATAAGTATTTTTTTTAAATCTTTAATGCAAGAAGCAATTGAATTACATGTAATAAACATTTATTCACGTTAATTGGCGACTGGTTTTACGACCCAGAGTTATTCCTGATGATGGTGGAAGTGGCTGGCCATTACACTGAGGATGACGTTTAGGTAAAATAAGAAAAATAAAAATTGTTAAATCCTTTTAACATTTACTGTTGACCATGGATGTTAGGGATATAAAATTTCGGATTTGAATATGGAAACGTTTTATAAATAAAATTATACATGATTCAGATACGATTACAGATACCTACCTATTATATTTTTAAGAAATTCAATCAACCTGCCTAGCCTTTTCCCAACTATATTAAGGTCGGCTTCCAGTCTTACCGAATGCTGCTGAATACCAATATTTTACATGGAGCGATGGCCTATCTGACCATCACAACCCAGTAACTAGGTAATACAATACCCCTTGGTAAGACTGGTTGTCAGATTTTCGGGCTTTTGACGATCCGTAACGACTGTCAAAGATCCACGATTGACAGCCGGGACGAATGGCTGACGTGCTATCCGAAGCACGGAGGAGTCTCGGCATGTAAAGATGGTCACCCATTCACGGACCAACCCCGGCAAGCGCAGCGTAAACTGACAGATCGACTCGTGTAGCTGTTATTACTTAGCCACGAGCACAGAGCGATATATTCCTCTCAATAAAATACCAATAATGACATAATACCCATAAAATACTTATTCCTAAAGAATTTCAGCGTTTACTTCCCCGCGCCAATATCTAAGGAACAAAGGTGCATACAAAGTACTATATTATACTCCTCTTAGCATAAACATAAGTTTTAGATTTACTATATGAATTCGTTCTAACTCCGATAAAATCTTAGTAGAGGAAAAACAAGAACATTCTCAGGACCAATATCGTTTCTTAGCAGCTACTAAGAACAGACAAATAAAATAAAGCTTAGTGCTTAGATATTGAGGAAAATGATATTTCAAATTTAACTTTCTGAAACATTTTTTTTTCAAGCTTAATTACGTAACATTTTATTTTCAAAAATAATTTCTTAACATACAATTTTCAAGAATAATTACGTAATATTTTATTTTTAAGAATAATTAAATATGCGTAATGCGTAAATTATTCTTGAAAATTATACCTATTTTCAAGAATAATTTACGCAACGTAGCATTTTGTCGGGTGGTGATGTCGTAGCTGAATACTGGTACCAACAAAATTTTATTAGTAGGTACCTATCTATTTTTAGCTGTCAATAGAAGAAGATTTTTAAACAATTTTTTACGGTTTAATTTCCTCCACAAAGTAAAATATGCAGCTAGGAAGACACACATTTTTCCCATCACAGAAAAACCAAAATAAAAATTTCACAAAAACCCTAAACAATTCACCATAGCAACCCATAACTCTAAAAACCGTGAAACAAAAACCGAGATGCTAATAACGCTCGTGATCTCACTAGCGAAAGCCTTAATTGTCGCTAGCTGCTAAATGGGCCCTGCCTAACGCCTAATATGGGCCGCAAGAGGGAACAGAGTCACGCCCTGGGTTAAGAATCGTAGGAAATATGGCCCCAGGTATTGTAAGGCTTAAGTGATAGGGTTTGGGTGTTTAAAGGGATATATCCCACACGATAATGCAGCTGATATTACTGGAAGGAATAAAATAAATAAAGATTTTTAAATGCTGGGACAAGTAACAATGTTACTTTTTATTTCACACACATTATATTTTATATACTTTTGTAATGTACACTCTAAGATTTTCTTAGAGATCGCTGACATCGGTGAAGGAATACATCGCGAAGAAACCTAGAGTATCTTAATACAGGTTGATTTTGAATACCAAAAAACCCGAAACTAGTAATTTTTCTTGCTATGAAAAAAAAAAAACGGCTGTACCCTACAAAAATGCTTTACAATGCGATCATAAATGGAACAGCTGATTTTTTTTCATGATTTTAGTGTTGGTCCTATAGTAAAAGTAGTTCATAATGATGAATACAATGACCCCTTTTCAGGTGTTTAATAAATTAACATTCATCTTATTTAAAAAACGTCGCATCACGATATTTATCCAGGATAAACTTCGGAACTGCTGAACCAATTTTTATGAAAAGCTTATTGTATGTAATCTGGTCAAACTTGAAAGATAGGATAGTTTGAATATCAATGATTGACCTCAATATGGGTCAACAAGTCGTCGAGTCAGCTAGTAATTAATAAAAGTTGAAATCGCCAAACTGCCTTAAGCAAGCGTAGTAATCAATGCTCATGCCTTCTTTGTATGAGAAGAGGCTTTTGCTCTGCAGTGGGACAAGACAATAATAGGCTGGTATTTTAAATATTTGCAACCATGAAGGACGCAAGTAGAACATCATAGACAACACAAGAATTTCTTTCGAAAGTCAAAAATGTCAAAAGTGAAAACATTTATTTCAATTAGACCATTTACAGGCAATTTTGAATTGTCAAGGACTCGGTCAGTTAGTCCGAAAGTTGAAGCTAGTTGCTCGTTCCAAATCGGAGGTAGGTCTCTATGGTGAAGAACGAGCAAGAAACTCCACGGCACTCTAAAAATTAGGTTTTTACAAAATCCTGGTTACATTAATTTTCCATTTCCATATTAATTTGTACCACTAAGCTTGGAATGCTCAGCAGGAGTTCATTAGAAGGAGTGTTGCTAACACCAAACCAATAAAAGGAACACAAAATAACAACCAACGTACAGCAATAAAACACATTAAAAACATTATAATCAAAGTGTGATTTCTGACAACTTTTTACTGCAGTAATAAATGTTTTGTCTAATCGACTTACAATTTTCTATAATGTATACCGGCCTTAATTCCTAGATTCAAATACTAAAACAAGATTTAATCAGTTCCTATCTAATACTTTATCCCTTTCATTGAAAGGCGGTCTGGATGTTAGGCTCCGCGCATATGTGCGACTAATCGCGTCGGAATTATTCGTTTTACATTTTGCTATTAATGTGTCTGCTTTAATAGGTACATCGTATGTACATGCAAGTGAAATGCCATTACATAGAAAGTAGATACTCAGGTGTTTCAATATAGTAGGTCATAAGGAAATCTAGATTTCTCGGGGCCTCTATCAGAAACTGTTTTGTTTCAAAACCAAGTGTATTTTAGACTAGATTTAAAGCTTCGAACCAGTATGTGTAAGTTCTGTATTGTGTAGTGTCATAGTGAGCTTTAGACTGACAGGGTAAATTTTGTATTTTTTTAAATAGTACCTTTGACAGTGGAAGTAAGAAAAAATAAATAAATAAAAAATATCTTAGGACAACCAACACATTGCCATCTGATCCCAAACTAGGCAGAGCCTGTACTATGATAACCAGACAACTGATAAATATACTTGTATATTTCTAAATACATACATAAATTATATATAAATTACACCCAGACACAGAACAAATCATCGTGCTCAACCAGCTCAACACACAAAGATTTGTCCTGGACAGGCTTGTAAATAGCATATAACATCTTATCATCTCTCAATTAGTTTATTCCACGTCTTATAATAAGTAAACTTTAAACTCTACCGCGACCCCTTTAACTTTTGTTTTGCATGTACCCGAAAGTAGGTACAATATTTTAGCTATCATAAAGAGTCATTTTTCATACGAAAAAAATGTCATCTCCCAGCTAAAATTTTTGCTCAAAGTTACTTAGTTTCATGGGCAGAATGCGTAGTTAACTGCTACATTATGTGTCTTATACACCTCTAAAGCAACAAGACTTCTATCCGAATAATATTATAAATGCGAAAGTTGTTATCATGTATGAATGTTTGTTACTCTTTCATGCAAAAACTTTATTACTGATCTGGATTAAATTTGGCACACATATAGATTAAAGTCCGGAATAGCACATAGGCTACTTTTTATCCCCGAAAAATATACGGTTCCCGTGGGATAACATCTCAACTTTGACACAGACGAAGTCGCGAGCAGAAGCTAGTATCGCAGACACAGATAAGCTGACCAATTTGATCCTGCCTTATCACATTTGCGTTTAAAAATCGCACCCTCCACACTCAGCCTAACAGCGCTCCTTACAATAGCCAATGGCCCAATAAGGCTGTAATTGGAAATTCTAGGGAATGCTCACCATTGCAGGCCAAGTACATGTATCGGCTGGCTCTAATACGACATCTACAAGCTCTCAGCCTATTTAAATCCTATTTAGATCCCATTTAGGGGTTAGAGTAAGGATTTTAACGGTACCAAAGAATATTCATCTAGGAACGGATTCGGGAGTAATTGGGTAAGGGTCTAATTTGGAAGGTTTGATCATGGTAGGGTTAATTTAAAATAACGTTTAGTTGAAGAGGTCTTCTGGTCTTTTTACCTCCAGGAAAGGAGTGGTCTTTAGATGCTAAATGGTACTTTAGCGTTTACTGGTGGCAAGTAGTAGAAAATAGAAATACATCTACAAGCTTTTCAAATCTCAAAATAACATCAAATTCGTTACTTAAAAAAAAAAAATGCCAATAAATGCTTAGATAAATATCATCCTTCATAACTGTCTGTTTCCTGACTGTTATATTATTTATTTTAGTTTAATTATAACGGTCTCGACTGTAACTAATTACAATAATTCAAGAAAAAGCAAAATAAAACACAAATATACGAATAAAATAATTATGTTTATCATTAAACAAAACTTGACTTAGTAACACCGTTACTCTATAATTATAGATGGCTTCCTCTTTTTATATTTTTCTATTTATTTATTTTTTATTACTAACAAACTAACACTTTTTAAATCGCTATTTTTATCAATATAATGTTTAAGTCCTTACGTGTTTTCTCAAAGTTACTGTAAGGAATTAATAAAAGCTATTTTAATTATATTTTTTATTTATTTATCTACCAGCCTATTACTGTCCCACAGCAGGGCAAAGGCTTCTTCTCATACAGAGAACGCATGAGCATTGATCACCACGCTTGCTCAAGGAGGGTTGGCGATTCCAGACTTATATTAATTTACCTATAATGAACATTAAAACCCTCAACAGTTTGAGCTTCAACAGACAGTTTCAAAACGTAAAACAAGAAGTTATCCATAACAGGAATACGGTTACTAATGGGCACGACAAGATCTGCCAGTAATACTGGTAAAGCGGACTTTATTTACGAAAACAATTGAATGAAGCGGAGAAGAATTTATAAAGCCTCGTACAGGTACGCTACCGCGACGATCTCTGCTTCACTTTTTAAAGTCAAAGTCAAAACATTTATAGGCCCGGGTTTGTGCCCGGATTATGGCAATAGGCTCGCCCCCCATTACGTGGGACTTAACTGGTGAAATGTGGGTGTACTAATGGGTACACCTCTGCCTAACCATTCGAGGATTGCAGGTGTGATGTTGTGTATCATTTACAGGCTCTTTTGATGGGTTAGTTAATCAGGCAATTGGAGAAGACTAAGCGAGAAACTCCAAGGAAACTCTTTTCAATTATGTTTTAATAAAATCCTGGGTATAATATTCTTGTTGCTTCTATATGGGAAACAATGTTGGCGAAAAGATGTAAGCCAAGACGGTTAAGAGATGACCAAACCCAACTGACAGCGCCCGTTCCCGAATATGACGCGTGGATCAGCACCATTGCGAGGAAACCTGGACTTACTATAAATCTGAAATCACCAATCAGCCTTTAGCAAGTGTGGTGATCAAAGTTCGTGCCTTCACTGTATTAGAAGAGGCCTTCGCCCTCAGTGGAGCAATAATAGGCTAGTATAATTATTATTTATTTCTAAGCTAAATTTTATTTTAACCCGCAAACGCAAACGTAGTTTCAAAGTCAACATTTCAAATGAAAAACGATAAAAAAGAAAATATTTTAAAATAAATTGTGTTGAATTCTCGAAATAGTTTCTCAACCAACAAACAAATTACTTTTAAGAGAAAATATTTTTAAAACTGCAACACAGCTTCGCTTGATGCAGTAGGGTTTACGACTGCCAACATTATTTGTTACAGAATCAAACGAAAATAAACTTTGTTGCTTTACAATAAAGTCGTGAAAGACTGTTTAGTTATTTTAATTCGATGTCGGTCTCAGTAGGCTTTGTTGACATTTTCCGTTTTTCGTTTTTTCTATTGTAAGAAATTGTTTATTATTTATTAGGTTGCAGCTATGAGGGCGGCGATTATCGATATTTTGAGAGAATTTATTTATATTATTGAGAGTTTATTGGCACTGTAGTGATGTTCTTTTATCGATATAATTGGTATGTATTGGTATCACCTATAAGTCGTGACAAAACGAGTGAAGTCAGAATCTTTAAATATATACCCAATGGTAGTTACTTTACTAATTTGCTATGCAGCAATGCAAGGTACGAGCGATAGCGCGTTAAGGCAAACTCTGCGCCATCTTATGCGGTTGTAATAGGGGTGATATTACAACAAAAAATTATAATGTGTTGTGCTGCCGACTGTACATCCAAAACTTATTTTACAATTACAAAAATAATAAAAAATAACGTGGTTCAGTTAATTTTTGCAGAATGTTACCAATTAATTTTCTATTTTAATTTACTTTATCGAAATCTAAACCTACCATAAAAGTCTAAAATATATAATTGCCAGCATTAAAAAGTTCTCCTTCTAGTTTTACTCCGTTTTCAAGGGATTAATCACAGCTTAATTATCTCCTGATTTAAAACGTTAATAAACATGTTAACTAAGAGATTTACACGAACTCTGAATGAATGAGATCTTTACTTTTAATTGCTCATCATTATTTGTTTTTTATTGCTCATTATTGACTTCCGCTCTACTTGTGTTGTTTAATTTTTATAACAGGTAACCCTATGAAATATAATTTGAAGAAATAAAGATTATAAAAATAGATAAGGTAAAGAAATAATCGTGAAATTAAAGTGCATTCAATTTGAAATAGACCAATGTGCTACGATTGTTGATAAATTAATAAAAGTTTTCGAAATTTAAAAAAAGAAATTTTAAATTGACGCTGTATTGTAAAAAAAAAATCGTTACTAAATTCTAGCTTTCTGATTGGCTAAAAATTTATATAATATTCGCTTCCATACTCACGTCTATATGAAAACCAAAATATGAAAGCTATTTTGTAAAACAAAAAAAGAATCATCCAAATCGATTCATAATTGGCGGAGTAATCGTAGAACAAATATACAAAAAAAAAAAACAAAAAAAAAAAAAACAAAAAAAAAACATACGCGTCGAATTGAGAACCTCCTCCTTTTTGAAGTCGGTTGATTAAAGCATAGCACTATTCTATTCTTAAGCTGGTTATTCACTATTTTAGCACACCAAATTCTCCTCTTATCTTCATTGTCATTGTGGCCATTTTTATGCGAATACTGGCTAACCCAGGCACTTAGCAATAAAAAAAAATATTATGGTCCAAAATCGAGATAAAAACTATCCTATCCTTTAAGTTTGACCAAATTACACACAGTAATCTAAATTTCATCGGTGGCCGGATGTCGCCTCGCGACGTCCGGCCACCGTAGGCGCGGGCTTGCGGGCGGCGAGTAATGGGTAGCTCGCCGTCCGATCAAGGACCAGGCCCGGGTCGGCGGCGCGTTCTGTTCGCGCGCGCCTCAAAGAGCTGTTAGCACAGGGACGGGGCCCCCAACGGGGCCAACGCCTGCCGGGGTTGCGGGACGTCTTAACAAGATACCGTGGCCCCGGAACGTAAAGGGCAACAGAAGGAACAGGGTGGTTTTTTAGTCAGTAAAAGTCTGACAGTCCCTTCCGCCCCACCCAGGGCGGAAGGAGCCATTTGATGATTTTTACCAACTAAATACATAAAAATACATAAATAATAGTTACGTAGTTTCGAAGTTAATCCCGGACAATCACTGTGTCGCCAGATTTTTATATATAAAGACTAGCAAACCGACCCATCTATATTCACACGGGTGCAATATAGATACATAAACCTTCCCCTTGAACCACTCTATATATTGATGAAAACCGCATTAAAATCCGTTGCGTAGTTTAAAAGATCTAAGCATACAGACGGCGGGAAGCGACTTCGTTAACTATGTATAAAGCAGTTGCAAGAAGCACAGTTGCTGCACAATCATAGTGGATACCCAGCTTAATATTTAGCCGCGTTTCTCAAAGCCCCAATCTGAACTGCAAGGTACATAGAGCAAGTACTAAAGGCTCGAAGCGCGGGCGCACTTTATTTTGCCACGGCTGTTAATGTTCATTGTTCATTAAGTTTCTTTAATTTGTTATGAACTAAAACAATACTAATTAGACGCATACGTTCGCTATAAAGTTTTCGCTCGTAGTTGCTCAGATATCTGAGAATTATATTGTGTTTGTGGTAATAATAGTTTAGTTTCTAGGGAGTAAAAGGGAACATTAAAAATGTGGCGAAGAAAGGGTTCATTCTTCTTAGTAATATGTAACATTCACACTAAATCTTAACTAATATTATAAAGATCAAGTATTTGTACTTTTGTTTTATAATAATACCATCCTATTACTGTCCCACTGCAGGGCAAAGGCCTCTTCTCATACAGAGAAGGCATGAGCATTGATCACCACGCTTGCTCAAGGCGGATTGGCGATTCCAGACATCTATTAATTATAAGTCTAGGTTTCCTCACGATGTTTTCCTTCACCGATGTCAGTGATGTCCAAGATAAACTTTAGAAAGTACATATGAATTGAAAAACTCACATTGGTACTTGCCCGGATTTGAACCAACAACCTCGTGCTTGCATGCAATACTTATCGACACACGACACTTTTGTTTGCCATTGATTAATTCAAAAACTACTAAACCGAATTTGAAAATTTCTTTATCTATGGAAAGCTACATTATCAGCGAGTAACAAAGGCTATACTTTATTTTTTAGAGAACAATAACATTCGGGGATAAATTACCTTACTATTAGCGAAAGTAATTTCAGTTTCAGAAGATTAGTGCGTTTAAACCAACAATGTCTTCAGCTTTATAATATTACATACATACACATACATAAACTCACGCCTTTTTCCCATGGGGGTAGGCAGAAACTACAGAACGCCACCTGCTACGATCCTTACATACTCCTTTCGCCTCATCTACGTTCATACATCTCGTCATACGCACGCCGGTTACGAGTACTCCGCATCTGACCTTTCTGAAAGACCTCACCAATAAGGTCAGTGTAGGTCTTACTAGGGCGAACTCTCCCGGCGTTTCCACTCACCTCTGCCATATAAATACCTTTTGTCAATCGTCTTTCACTCATCCTCTCAACATGACCGAACCATCATAATATTATTATAGATTCCAAAATAGACGAATGGGGGATTAACAGTCAGTTGCTATGATCTATCGCTGTGCTAATTTTTTACCAGATCCGTCCAGTCATTTTGGCTTAAATGAGGAACACATAGTAGTAAGATTACTAAAAATATAAACAGACTACTTTTATCCTTAATATGAACCCTCCACAGTCATTCATCGCCAAAAGATTTACCCTGTATTACTGACCTTGAGACAAATGTTAATCGCCATAACCACGCTTCGACACATTGGTTATTAATGACTAACATTAAAGAGAGGATTCTGTTGCATTACTCACCCCTTAGTCACTTTTAAATACATGAAAATAAAGTGCAGCTCCTCCCGGCAGGAAATCACACGCTGCATTAAACTTCATACGTTAATAGACGATAAAATCCCAACTTAATTTGTAGACCCTAATTACAAAGAACAGTTTCGGCGATCCCTTTTAGCGAAACAGTTAATTACTTCGACGTTTTTTCGCAATCATAAAATGTCCTTAAAAATAAATTTATTGTTCGCAATAAAAGTTTTAAGTAATGATATCGGCACATCGGACTTGTAATCGGTAACATTAATATGGTCAACTGTGGTCTTATAAAATGTAATTCAAACTAAAGCTTTGTTCATACGGAACGATTCTGTGATATCACAATTTTTTTACGACATTTCGGTGGCGCATTATTTAAATATCCAAAATCCAGAAATAATGTTTGCATCATACAAGTCTTGCAGTCAGTGTGGACAAGGTTTTACCAAAGGAAATTACAAACATACAGTCCAAATTCTTGGAATATTAATAAAAATGTTTGCGGTACTCGTAATCTCTGAGCTCTGAACACAGATACTACAGAATTGTTACGAATTGGCTGTAAAGTTCGTTTCGTTTTTAATTTAAATAATGTTTTTATAAGGTTGGTACTTTGTGGCTTCTTGTGTTACTGGTTTTGGTTTTAATTGACGAAAATCCTTTTGGCATGTTTAAAAATATTACAAGTCAAAAGGTTTATCTAGGTTCAGAGATTAGCGCGTTTAAACAAACACACAAACAACCAAAAATCTCTTCAGCTTATTATTATATTATAGATAAAATGTAGTTTCTTCTTCAAGTTTGAATTAAGAACACAACTTTATTGACATCCTTAGTAGTTCCTAAGTTTACTAATAAACGGTAGCGATGTTTTTTATGAGATGCAGAGCAAATAATAAGGCTAATATTTACACTAATTTGCATAAAAGTTCAATCAATTATATACTTTATGTTCAAGTAATAAAAGCCTACTGGCAGATTATAGCCAATAACAAAGTATACATTGCATACCTTTGCCCATACATTGTTCCATGACATTAGGTACTATAAACGTCAGGATACTGGAATGAGGTTAAAAGGTTTTAAAAGATTCTTTTTGTAAAAAAGCTTTTTAATTTTCACTTTTTAGTGCTTGTTTGTTAATGTTTGAAATCTTTACAAAAAGCCCTTTCAAACGATACCTCATACGATATATTTAATTTTGGAAAGTGGTAAGAGGGGTTGAAGTACTTCCTCTCCCTCTTCCTTCAGTCAGTCATCGACTACACGTATAAACAAAGTAATTTTAATTGAACGTTACGACAGTTCTGCTGTGATCCTATGAGGAGTTCCGTTCCATATCTCCGAAGTTCATGATAAGATTATGACAATATTTCTATCAGACCAATTCGGGAGTATACTCTTTCAAACATCACGCTACGGCCCACATGAGTGGAGCAGAGATCTAACTTAATATGGGTGAAAAAACGAAGTCGCTTAGAGCAACTAATCATAAATAAGTACCAGGAAATAACAAATGCCCACCGAAAAGTAACATATAATTTGTTTGTTAATTCAACCCAATAGATACAGTTTGAAATGGCGGACTAATGGCTCGGCTTCCGCGCATGCGCGAGTTTTTGCCGACCAATGGCACCGCTGCGCAAGCGACGGCGACGACGATCGCAATTTGTTAACGTGATAAAACGGCATTGCTGTGTACCTATTAGGGTTTAGGATTTAAGTTTTTGTTTGAAAGGAATTTTATAAAGAAGACGGAGTTTTAAATTAAGCGTGGTCTTCTGGGGTAATAGGACATTTGTTAATTTATCGTTAGAACTGTGATTATATTACGTTTTAAATCCATACCTATTTAGAGTACTCGACTGCCTTGTTGGTCTAGTGATCGCAAGCGCGACTGCTGTGCATGAGGTCTTAGGTTCGATTCCCAGGTCGGGCAAAGTGTTATTGGGTTTTTCCATCAGGAATTTCTCAATAGCAGCCTAAAAGTCTGGATTTGTGCCCGGTTGATGGCAATAGGCTCGCCCCGTATTACATGGGACTAAAAACATAACTGGCGAAATGTGGGAGTACTAATAGATACACTTCTGCCTAACGCTTCGGGGATTACAGCCGTGATGTTATGTTATGTTGGAGGAGTTTTTCCATCCATGTCCATTGCGCTCTAACACCAGAGACTATTCCTAAAAGTCAGTATTACTCCACTGTATATGGGACGGCCTCAATGAGGCCACATTTAGAGCTGGTGGCCACTTATATTTGACTTCCACGTGGACAAAGAACAAGCTAAGTTCATAATAGACCCAGGGGGCTTTTCATACAAGTCATGAACATTGATCACCACGCTCGCTCAAGGCAGATTGACGTTTCTAGACTTATAATGATTAAGAAAGTCCACGTTTCGCTCACAACATTTTCCGTAACCGATGTCAATGATGCCCAAGATAGACTTAGAAAGTGCATATGGATTAAAAAAATCACATTAGGAATTGCACGAATCTGAATCTTAAACTTAAACTAATCTCCACGCTTTTATTTTATTTCACTACGTGCATGTCAGGAACATTGATCACCACGTTAGCTCAAGGCGGATTGATGATTCCTGGATTAATTATAAGTCCAGGTTTCGCTCACGACGTTCTTCTTCACCGATGTCAATGACGTCCAAGATAAACTTACAAAGTACATCATCATCTGCCTAGCTTTTTCCCAACTATGTTGTTGTTGGCTTCTAGTCTAACTGGATGCAGCAGAACACCAGTATTTTACATGGAGCGACTGCCTATCTGACCTCCACAACCCAGTAACTGGGTAATACTGGTTGTCAGACTTTCGGGCTTCTGACGACCCGTAACGACTGTCAAAGATCCAAGTATGATAGCCGGGACCAACAGCTTAACGCGCTTTCCGAGGCGACTTACAAAGTACATATGGATTGAAAAATCACATTAGGAATCGCCCGAATTTGCACCTTAAGCACGAGAGGCCAGCTAATATAAACTAATCTCCATGCTTCTGTCTTATTTCACTACGTACGTTTATGTTAGATGAAAGTACAAACTTTGATATAAAAGGTTGAATTCAGGAGTCATTGCAGGCTCCATAAAATCAAGATTTATTATGGTGCTAACCTTTCTAGGCCTATGGGGTTTGCCACCGGACTGCTAAGCACCATAAAAGTGAGATTGACGTTGGTGGAATGTTGTTCATGCTTGTAGCACATTTTATTCATTCGATTTCGTTTGCGTACTACTTTTTTATAGGTACGTTGTTGACGATCTATCGTCGCTTACAACTAATTAGGTATGTGAGAATAGATTGAGAGCTAAGGGACAGATTATTAAACGTCACAAAGCTACTCTCACTAAGCCATATTGCCTTCTCTTTCTTACAAACTGTCAAACTATGAAGTTTGACAGTTGTGTGACAGTGACAGAAATTATGATGACAGATGCTTAATCAAAGCAAGTACTTAGTAAAGTTAGTATATCTCGGTTCAGTTCTTTAAAAATCACTAGCATTGTAATATACTAGTATCAGTCCGCGACTTTCATCCTATTCAAATTAATAAATTTTCCCGCAAGAACCATACATCGTTCTGAGATAAAAAGCCTATATGCTATTCCAGACTATAATCTACCTCTGTGTCAAATTTTATCCAGATCTGTTCAGACGTTTTGGCGTGATTTATTAACAAACATATTTTTTTTTTAGATTTAATAACAAATTGTTTTGGGCTTGGCGTGAGCCAATTTCACGCGAGTTTTTTTTCTTTCTTTCTTGCTTTCTGTCTCTAATTAGAAAAATTACATTTTCGGAAGTTAGACAATTGAAAACAAGCAAAACCAAAGACGGCGACTCCCAAAATTTAAGTAAAAAATAAGTTTTGAAGTCCTTTTTGTAAATACGTTTTTTTTCAAAACCCATACCTCTCAATACTCACATAATTCAATTACCAACCATGTACCTTATAAACGTAACATTAGAAGTCATCATCAAAATGCCGGGTAACAAAGTAAACACACACTGACATTTGGCTCGCAATCGTCTAACCGATCAGCTGAATACATTAGACTTAATAAAGGGAGCCAAGTTCTTTTCATTAGCAAGCCACCGGGATATCTTGATGGTACCTGAAACTGCAGGGCTGGTATATACGGAGAGTTCCGTGACAGCACTTTTGGTATTAGAGAAAGATATTCTTGATACTTTTTGTAAGTATTAGTGTTTTTGAATGTTATTGGAGTACAGTAGCAGTGTCTTGAACCATGACAAAACTTGTGGTATTAGAGAAAGATCTTCTTGGTACTTCTTGTAAGTATTCGTATTTTAAAGTCTCAAGAAGGTTTTTGGGATATGGGATCAGTGTCTTGAGAGATAATACTTAGGTCATCATGAAATAATAGTCATGATGAAGTCAATCGTGCCAGAGATATAGTGCACAAGTATATGAACAAACAGAGGAGTAGTTCTTCCCTCAGTTTCAAACTCCGATGGAATAGAAATTCGACACAACTGGGAAGCGACCAGCTCTGGATCAATCCTTTTACATTCTGTACTTGGCATGAAGATGTTACGGCACCCAACTTTTAAATTCTGCTACTGAAGAATTTTTCAGTAGCAGAATTTAAAAGATAAAGAAAAAACACAACTACACTACTCGACCTGGTAATCGAAAATAGGACACTGCTCTCAGCAGTCACGCTTACGACCAGGAGTCCATAGGAATTGTCAAGTTGACTGTCAAACCTTTTTGTCACTACATGATCTGTTGCAATATAGATCATACTAACAGGACAAAATTACATAATATGTCATACATTCCTTTCTCCTTTTTCTTTCCTTTCCTGCAGTTCCTGTCATACATTTCCTTGTAGAATTAAATTAATTGAGGAATATCAATGACTCTTTCGGCTTCAATTAACAGTTTTTCTTTATCTTCTGGCGCAAATAAACTTTTGTAATTCTTCTATGACATTTTGAACTGCACTTTTACTTTTTAATTTTGAAAATCAATTGTTTAAATTCAACAATGTTTAGCAAACAATCGTCGCCAACCCTAAATCTAAGACTACCGGAGCTACCCGGAATTGTCCGCGCTGATCGACGTCTCTTCTTTAGTTTTTTCTCACTAATTAGTATAATGAGGTGTTTTGTGTTTAGTTTTAGTTAGAACGACAAATCGCTTTTTTGTCGCTAATTGGTGGTATGTGGGCTTCTATAAACTTTTTGCTCTACTGTTTAATGCGAGACGAGAATTTTCGTGCAACCTAGCTCAAGATAGGGCTAACGGTGTAAATGAAGGTGGAATTAAAATAAAAGCTGAAGGTTTACTTCAGAGGTTCTTAACCTTTTTCTTGTCTAGGAACCTTCTAAGACTACCTCACTCTAGGTCGCAAGGCGCAACTGCTGAGTTAGGTCTTGAGTTCGATTCCCAGGTCAATCAAAGTGTTATCGGGCTTTTCCATTATGAATTTCTCAGTAGCAGCCTCGGAGTTTAGATTTGTGCCTGGTTGATGGCAATAGGCTCGCCCCCTATTACATAGGACTTAAACATAACTGGCGATGTGTGGGTGTACTAATGAGTACACCTCTGTCTAACCCTTCGGGGATTACAGGTGTGATGTTATGCGACAATTCTTAAAATTTCATAAAGCCCTCGGAAAGTTACGGATTTTTTTTTAATGCGGTTTAGCTAGTATGGTCGTACAAGCTATTTAGTTTACAATCAACAATAATTATCTTTCTGCGACATTGCTATTAATTGTTAGTTTGAGTTAATTTTTTAAGCTTGTGATGTCCAATACCTAGTTTCGAAACCTATTTAGAGTGATTTAAAAGAATTGACAGACTCGAAACATTGCTTAAAAGTATTTGCAAGTTTGTACCAGCTTTCATTGTTTTTACATACATACATACATAAACTCACGCCTTTTCCCCATGGGGGTAGGCAGAAACTACAGAACGCCACCTGCTACGATCCTTACATACTCCTTTCGCCTCATCTACGTTCATACATCTCGTCATACAAGCACGCCGGTTCATTGTTTTTGATAAAATTATCATTGTATTTGATAGCCAGATTCATAAAGAATAGTAAAGGCTATATAACATCACGCTACGATCTCTGGGAGTAGAGCAGTAACGAAAGATCGCAGGCAGACGCTAGGTAGTAATAATAATTGTTGTTCCAATTCTTTCTTTTTCCCCTTTTTCAGGTTTACACCTTCGCGGCACGTTGAGGTGCTGATTGCATTACTAATTCATTTTATTTTACAAATTAAAATCATGCTTTCTCACAAAGGTACTCTTAATTAACTCATTCTAGAAGTTTCAGAATCTTATCCTACTACTATATCTAACTACTATTATAAATGCTAAAGTTTAGATGGATGTTTGTTACTCAATCACGCTAGAACGGCTGAACGGATCTGAATGAAACGCACAGGAATGTATTATAGTCTGGAATAGCACAAAGGTTACTTCTCATTAAGGAATCTTGGGTTTGGTTACAGGGTCGGACAAAGTGTTATTGAGTTTTTCCATCAGCAATTTCTCAGTAGCAGCCTCGGGGTCTGGTTTTGTGCCTGGTTGATGGCAATAAGCTCGCCTCTGTTACATGGGTCTTAAACATACCTGGCAAAATGCGGGTGTACTAATGGGTACACCTCTGTCTAACCCTTCGGGGATTACAGGCTTGATGTTATGTTATGTTTGTGAACAAGAGAATCTACACAATTGCCTTAACAAATCTCCAAATAGTAATTGTTCCAGGAACTATTAGTTTTCATTTAAATAAAAATATAATCTAACTAAACTCTTTAACAAAAAAGCAGCCAAGTGTCGAAAACAACAGAGCAATAATACTTAAGTACAGACCGCAAAACAGTGAGTAGACAAAATTATTTCGCAACGAATGCAATCCGCCGACCGAAAACCAGATAATTGGATCGGAATCCACTGTAGAACTTACAACAGTATATAGAATCGAGTTTTTACCCGCGTATTTGGTAGTATCATAATTTCTTGTCGGGTTTTATGCTTTTTTTTATTCCTTAAGTTGGGTCGGCCTTTTTTGATACTCGGCCAGATAATTCCTGTCTCGCCCGGCATTCTGAATAAATGTTGGCTACTTATTGTGCTGACCGTACCACATATGCGTTATGTAAGAGGGGACTTGGCTGTTTTTTTTTTATTTTTGTGCAGGATTCCAGTTATTGTTCCGTAATGGGGTGTGATAAAGCATTTTTATGAATTTAATTCCTTTTTGTATCGTGTGGTGATTCTTTGTTTGGCTTTACGTCGTGGGTATCACCAGCCTTATAGGTGGTGATGACAGACGTGGAGCTGATTCTTTTTGGCATACGCAAAAGTTAAAAGAACACAATATAATTTATACTTGTAATTAATTTTATAGTTAAACGTAATCAAAAGTGAAAAATAGAAGAGTTGAAGAAGGAAAATCTTTTGGTCATAACATCACGCCTGTAATCCCCGAAGGGTTAGGCAGAGGCATAGCCATTAGTACACCCACATATCGCCAGTTATGTTTAAGTCCCATGTGATAGGGGGCGAGCCTATTGCCATCAACCGGGCACAAATCCAGATTCCAAGGCAGCTACTGAGAAATTCCAGATGAAAAAACCCAATAACACTTTGCCTGACCTGGGAATTGAACCTAAGACCTCGTGCTCAGCAGTCGCGCTTTGCGACCACTAGACCGACGAGGCAGTCATAAGGCATCTGGTCAATTTGGTCATTTTGGTCAACAATTTGGTCATTAAGTTACATAGATGATTTTATGATTTTGACAGCATCTGGATGTTTTTTCAGTAAATACTTGTAAATAATGACGGCAACATACGTCTGTCAACGGATTTGTCTGCATAATATATTTATGTATACATCTTCAAGTGATTTTTATTTAAGGTAAGTACATCGTCTTCGCATTCATACAATTATTGAATTAATGTCGGTAGGTGCACGAATTATTGTAAAATATTTTAAGAGTTCTTCTCCAAATGAAACTGTTTTCGGACATAATAACTAGATTCAATATTCTTTTTTCTTCTATATGATATTCAAATGTGTCTTTCAATAGTCTAATTAAAATAAATAATTTGACTATAACATTGACCTATACTATAACATTACAGCATGTGAACAATACAACTGTTCTTCAAATATAAACCGTAATATGTTTAGTTTAAAATCCACAATCTGATAATAAGCGATTCGTTGATTCACACACTGAATTAAGTGGAATGTCGAATGTTTGTTAATCAAAGTATCAAGAAAATCTATATATTTGGATTTACTACTAAAGGAACTTTATTGCATGTTTTTTTTTTCCGTTACCGATACCTATTTTTATGGCCTTCATTAATTCAAATACACGTTCGTAATAAACTTTCGAAACGCCTACTTGACCATTTTACGTAAAAGAAAAATACTTAAGGGATATTAAGTTTCAAATTATAATAAAACAAAGGTTTAAAATCATTTAAAAATAATCATAGCTTTGCTGATAAAACAAAATAGTCGCGGCTTCTTAACATTTTTATTATCGCGATAAGTTTGTTTTTATGCAAATGGACGGACAAACGATTCGTGTTCGCGACAATACATTGGAATGCCGATAAAGTGCTAAATATGGTAGTCGAATTTTATTTTACTTGACAAGGAATTCGGTTTTTCCGTCTTACAAATCCTTGTGTGGTGTTTGTACAATTCAAGTGTAGAATCTGTAATGATTTTCTACAGGGGTGTTCTTGCAATCAACACCTTGTCTTGATGTGATGATAAAAATGATACAAAATATTGGGTGAAATGGAAATCGTTAGGAAAATTTTGATAAATCAGATATTCTTTACATTTTGATCTTGTAGGTGTTACTCTTTTGATTGGATCATGTTCTAAATCAATGATAATGTTTCCAAAATGATGTCCCTTCGACAATGTACGATGGTAGGGTACGTAATATGTGGTTTGGCAATTAAATTTAATACCATTTGTAATACTAACCGCAGCGACCATCGATCACTTCAGTATTCCATTTCAGACTACTTAAACACGCCATATTTATCACCAGAAATTCTGGAAATCTAGTCCTTTCAAGCCCGTCATCAGTCAACGTCACCCATTCACGATTCTTTGGCCATTGTACACAAAATTTCGCAAATTAAAACCCGAAACCAAAGCTGTCACCTTCGCTTGTCTCCAAAAGCGATATACCATTGTCTTTGAAGTCGGTTACTTGATATCCTTTACGTGCCTCCCGAATTCGCCGCACTGGAATTTCAACTCTGCTCCCTAAAAGATAGGGCTGGTATTTGATTGGAGTACTGTGAGGTTACGACATTTATGGATGCTGGGTAGTAGTATTTATGTCATGTACCGGGCTTTTCGTCTGTCGGGAGCCCTATTTATTGCCGGTTACCGAAACTCGAATGAATTGATAATTCGAAACGTTTTGTTAGGGTTCTACGCAGATCTTTTAAGTAAAAAATGTCCAATCCAGTATTGGTTTCTAAGAAGAGAGTCAATATTAGGCTTGAGTCACGAGTACATAAGTAAAAATAATACCAAAACGGTTTGGTAAGAAATTGAACTAGATAGCAAACTGGATTTCCACATCTGGAAAACATATTATAAGCTGAAGACATTAAAGACATATTTAAACTGAAATCTTGCTAAACTAGCGTTCAATACACACCTTGATTTTAAAAGTTCTTCCAGATATTTTAATAGAGTGCGTAAGTAAGCACATAACACAGTACGTGTACACTTCAAATTCAGCTTTATTTCCTATGCAAAAAGAGCGTGAAATTGTATTCTTCAAAAATAATGTTTGATTAGTTACGCACGGACTAGGCTGGTCGATAAAAACTAAATTCGCTTGAACGCAAATGATTATTTTAATCTATTATCACCGTTACTTCTTATTTACAGAAATGGTTATTTTTAATGCAAGTGCGATTCATGTTCCTCAATATTTCAAGCTTTATTATCGAGAAATTGTATTTTTTTGTGATAACTGAATGTCTGATTCATGCCTGCCTCGTTGGTCTAGTGGTCGCAAACGCGACTGCTGTGCATGAGGTCTTGGGTTCCCAGGTCAGGCAAAGTGTTACAGGGTTTTTCCATCAGGAATTTCTCAGTAGTAGCCTCGGAGTTTGGATTTGTGCCCGGTTGGTGGCAATGGGCTCGCCCCCTATTACATGGGACTAAAAACATAACTGGCGAAATGTGGGTGTACTAATAGGTACACCTCTGCCTAACCCTTCGGGGATTACTACTTTAAGTACGGAATCCTAAAAAGAATTTCGATGCATCCTAACCACTGACCCAAACCACAGACACATTCCCTTCACACCTCAAAATCGAATCCCCACAAGGCTCAAAAACAAAACAAACAATCGAGCATCAACAAGCAAAGGGTACAACGGTGTCAATTAAACCGTGCGCACACAATTAACGACAGGAGAATGTCCCGATGCGATACTATCGTGTGACCTAGGGCTATCGGTAGCAAGTTCAGTCCGGCTACCGTTGTTCTCTTGATATATTCTGTGAACGTTTATTTTGCTCTTTGGGGGTTAATTGAATAAATTTCGAGTTTATTAAGATCTTTGTTGGTGGTATTGGTGTAATTGTTTCACATACATACATAAACTCAAGCCTTTTTCTTATGGGGTAGGCAGAAACCACAGAACGCAACCTGCTACGATCCTTACATACTCGCCTCATCTACGTTCATACACTCGTCATACAAGCACGCCGGTTACGAGTACTCCGCAAGTAATTACAATTTTTGACGGGCCTGTTGGTCTAGTGGTTAGTGGCCCTGACTGCTAAGCCGTAGGTCGTGGGTTCCATTCCCACCCAGGACAAACTTTGTGTGATGAGCATGATTGTTAGTTCTTTGTCTGGGTGTGATTTATCTATAATATGTATGTATTTATAAATTATATAAGTATGTATATCAGTTGTCTGGTTACCATAAGACAAGCTCTGCTTAGCTTGGGATCAGATAGCCGTGTGTGAGTAGTCCCAAGATATTTATAAAAAAAAAAAAAATACAATCAAGAAACAGAAATCTTTTCTAATATTATAAAGCTGAAGTACTCCGGAAGTACTGGTCCAATTCTGAAAATTAGTTTGCCGATAGGAAGCCACGTTATCCCTGAGTGCTACAGACTATATTTTATTATCCATAAAATTAGGAACCAACGGATGAAATGGATGCGGACAAAATCAACCATCAAGACAGATTAAGAATGGAGATTAATAATAAGACTAACAAAAACTCTGACCGTTTCTAAGATAAAGACACTTTAAACTTTAAAAATTAACTGCATCAGAACTAAATTAAATTCTTTTGGAGCATGATTCTATTTCTCATATTGTTTTATTTATTTATTCAACTTTATGCACAGGTAAAAATAAATCATTGTAATCATTGCCTTGGGCATTTTCTAGCAGTCTACCTCAGGGTGATGCAGGTATTACATCATTTCTGAATCCATAACTATGGATGATATAGGTTCCAGAAATTGATATAAATGGTGAACATTGGAATACAAAATTTAACTAAATTTTGTATTCCAATGTTCACCATTTATATCAATTTCTGGAACCTATATCATCATAATAGTTCATTAGCCTACCTACAGTATGACCTGAAACATTTAATCTTCCATAATAATAACATAGGTTGACAAGCCGCTAATACCGAGCATATTTTTCATTTCATGGGAAAGTGTATTGTGTGTGTATGTTCGCACAATTTATAGCCGTCATCGAGCGCATTGTTTAGTAAATTATTATTTGTATTAATTACAAGTTTCTTTATAACGTTCAATCTTACTTTGTTCCAGTTTCTTTGCACTGACCTTCTTTGTAGATTTGCATTGATATTCTGTAATATTTTCCATCCGGGAACTTAACTGATATATTTGAACTGTAACTAGCGGAAGAGTTTTTTTTTACACATAACAAACATAACATCACGCCTGTAATCCCCGAAGGGTTAGGCAGAGGTGCACCCAGTAGTACACCCCCATTTCGCCAGTTATGTTTAAGTCCCATGTAATAGGGGGCGAGCCTATTGCCATCAGCCGGGCACAAATCCAGACTCCGAGGCTGCTACTGAGAAATTCCTGATGGAAAACCCCAATAACACTTTGCTCGACTTGAGAATCGAACCAAAGACCAAGAGCATTTTTTTTAATAATTATATAATATAGCACTCTCCCCGCGACTTCTTTGGCGTGACTTTCCTTGCGTGATCCCTAACTTTTTAAAAATATAATATAGTTTATGTTACTCAGGGTGAATGTAGTTTTGAAATCGGCACAGTTATTTTTGAGCTTCCCATTACAAACATACACACACACAAAAATAGAAATCATTTCTCTTTATAATATTAGTGTAGATAATATGGGTTTGCTCTTTACTCTAGTCTAGGTCAGAAGTGACATAGACAAAGTCTGACAGACTCCTTGACAATTCAAAAGTGCCTGTAATTGGTCTAATTGAAATAAATGTTTTTGACTTTGACTTTGACTTTGACTTCTACTACGGTGTGAGCGTAACCAGAAGAAGCCTATTCAGTCTTACTTGAAAGAAATTGCGTTCGGAAATACAGATGCAGGCAGAGAGTTCCACTCCTTTGCTGTACGCATGATAAAAAACATTTGGAAACGCGACTGCTGTGCATGAGGTCTTGGGTTCGATTCCCAGGTCGGGCAAAGTGTTATTGGGTTTTTCCATCAGGAATTTCTCAGTAGCAGCCTCGGAGTCTGGATTTGAGCCCGGTTGATGGCAATAGGCTCGCCCCCTATTACATGGGACTAAAAACATAACTGGCGAAATGTGGGTGTACTAATAGGTACACCTCTGCGCGGAAACGCTTAGTGCGAATAGGCGGAATAATTATAGTTGTATAAACGTGCTAATCTTGTGATCTACCAGTCCGTTTGAGACAAATCTTTTCGTATATGATAGCCAGATTCATGAAGAATAATATAGGCTTTATATCATGACGCTACGGCTCATGAGAGCGGAGCAGTAAAGTAACTAAACTCGTGTGAAAAAAAATACAATATAGTTTGTGATAAACATGGATAACCAAGAACTGTTATACATTTCCATGTTCTACAAAATACATATGTAGGTAAACGAAAACGACTATGTTGTAACTCATTCACTTTTACATAAAGTTATAAATAATGATCTATGAATAAATATGCGGTTTGTAGTACTTAACCACTAAACCGAAACCTGCCTATAAAGATTTTTATAATAAATCGGTATTTCATCGACCTGTCATAATTCTTAACCAAAACCTTACGACGAAGCATTAGAGTCCATTTTAGCAAACCATGTCGCATTTAAAACAATATTAATAATAATTTATGGAGACACATAGACTTATTATGCCGATTAAAAAATCGTCAATATGGTCAAAAAGACTCAAAGATTCAGATTGGCGTAAAAAATTAACCGGTTCTGTTCTGTGGAAGGAATTTTAAAACTAGTCATTATTTATGTGGCGGGTAAAATTCTGGTTCGGTCTATATGTAAAATGCCTAATAAACCATTAATAATATTATAAACCTGAGGAAATGGTTCGTTTGTTTAAATGCGCTTATCTCAGAAAGTACTGCTCCGATTTGAAAAAATCCTTTTGCATTATGTAGCTATATACAAGCTACGAGGAAAGCTATAGTCTATATAATATCATGCTTACTATACTTAGCATGAGTGAAAAACTGCGCGGACGAAGTCGCGGGCAGAAGCTAGTATTAAGATAAAATTAACAAGTTCTTCTCACATGTTAGATGGTTAATAAGTTATTAAATCAAGATGAACATACATAACAACACGCCTGTAATCCTCGAAGGGTTAGGCAGAGATGTACCCATTAGTATACCCTTTTCCAGTTATGTTTAAGTCCCATGTAATATTGCCATCAACCGGGCACAAATTCAGACTCCGAGGTTGCTATTGAGAAATTCTATACTACCCAACGAGGCAGTTTAATTAAGATGAAATGTGCAAATTATTAGTTAAAAGCAAAAAATTAAAATATGATACCTAACAATTTCCTACTTGTAAGTACTTCTATCATCTAAGTACATTGAATATTCTTACATAAATAATCATCAATTGGAATTTGATGATTGCTCAATTCTTTGATTACATTGATGTCATAAAAAGGATCTTAATGGTTTTATTGCCATCGACTTGATGGTTTAGTATTATAAATTTTATTGTATAATCTTTTTTGTGGTTTGAAAAACATCTTGTAAGTGCAGGTTGATTATTTTTTCTTTGACTACCTGTATGTTTTTCTGTATAGTACCTACTGTTGCCTATTATATAACGTATTCATTGAAGTGGAATTGGAAGTGTTATGTGTTCATTGAGGAGGTAGTATAGTATTTTTTACTCAGAAAAATACTTATTAAATCTGTGGAACAAAAACGTGTAGGAATTATTAAATCAAGCATAACATGATTAATATTTATTAAACATTCTATTATTAATACGGTTTACACTACCATTAGAGAACTAAAGAAAGAAAAAAATACAATAAGTGGCGAAAAAATGGGTATTTCAAACAACCACTGATTTGCCACCCTGCCTACAACATAGCAAAATATCTTTTATTCCTCGAAAACAGTAATTAAGAACAAGCATTGGTAATCTTTATGACGCATATTACGCCTAGGAACCCGACCAAAGGCTGGATTTTATCCCATGTGCATTTTATACTGGACAAAAATGGTAAAAACGTGTCTAGATAAAGTTGTTCCTTTTTTAAAAACTTTGGTATTTTTAATGGGGGGCTATCTAAATGGGACCTAGGGGCTAGGGGTAATCTAGGTGGTTATTTCGGTTATATGCTGCCATAGTTTCTGTTTTACATCTGTGCATAGTATATTAATTATCCATGTTTCTAAGGGTCCAGCAAGGCGCGCGATGTAAGCTTAAAGGTGCTCCCTCACCGGGAGCATTCACGTGTATTGTAACATTATAGATTCAACTTTGAGCATTACATTGGAAGTGGAGCGCATTGATGTTACAAGTTGTATCAAGATATCACACATTGTATCATTACAAGGTGCGCATTGTAATGCTCGGTTCTCCTCCTTCACTGATGTAATGCTCAAATCTGTAACGTTACATTACACGCGAATGCTCCCGGTGAGGGAGCACCTTAACGTAAATTCAATTAATTTAGAAATTAGAATTACCCGTTTCTCAACAAAATATTTCTTTAGTTTGAAAGCTTAATTTCTAACAACACGAATTGTGCTTATTGAATTTTAAATTTCGGTTTAAAATACAATAAGCACAATTCGTTTTTATAGAAATGAAGCTTTTGCTACAGGATATTCGCATTCCTAATTCGAAAATCAATTCAAATCATTTTCTTTTTATTTTCAAAATGAGAAATGAAGATGAGTTTGAAATCTCGTCTTTTGTTTTTCAATTTGACCTCGAACTCTAAATATCCTTTATGTTACATAGTTGTTACTATTAAAGTAAGATCTAACATAAAACTCGGTGAGGCCATTGAAACATAATAGAACTAGGTCTGTAATACAATTAAATTCGGTTTTATAATCTAACAACATCACGCCTGTAATCCCCGAAGGGTTAGGCAGAGGTACACAACTGGCAAAACATTTTGCCAGTTATGTTTAAGTCTCATGTAATAGGGGCGAGCCTATTGCCATCGAATGAGAACAAATCCAGACTCCGAGGTTTTATAATCAAGTGTAAGTATATTCATGTAAGGAATGTCCGATTCATTTGAAGCCTATCTTGACAACGAAGATCAAGCGCTAATAAATCAAATATCTTAATCAAAACGACTTTGTGACCATACAAACAAAACGCCCAGTAAATGACTGTAGGCGTAATATTAATTTAAATACAAAAAAAAAAACCAGAACAAACCACTACATATACAACAAAATTCAACATTATTCAAACTACAGACACACCCGTTTCCTACTATTTTATTATACATAGTTGGTTTTAATTTGGTAGCACTGATCTCTCAAAACATCCAACTTTTTGATTGACAATTCATTTTGAATCGTATATTTCTACTTCGATTGACGATTCTTTCTTTTACTCAGCTACGTTTAAAATCACGTTTTATTACAACGTACTAGGGCTCAGTTTCAAATGAACCCGCGATAGCATTCTAATATGTAATAACTATAAAATTATTCCAATACAAAACTACTTGGCGAAAGGTAGACCGTATCACGTGGCGGTCGGAATCTTAATACTATTTTGGTGTGCATAGTGAAGCCTGCTCTATTTCAATTATTTTAGAGTCCAGATTCAATTGTTGCCGCCTTTTATTCCTCATATTGATTTCAACAGGGAGTTCTGTGCTTTATTTTGGAGTAACTAGAGTTGGATTTTGAATAAAGGACTGTTGTCCCGGGGTATCAAGTTTCGTTCTCACTTCGTCAGGTGTCGCTAGCGGCGTTGCTTTGTTTTGTTCACTTTTGTTCTACGTAGTGTGAACTTGATAAAAACTGAGAGGAAACGCGCGCTAACAGAATAGGGACCTCTTTGTGCATTCCTTTTTTATATTTTAGTTCGAAATGTATGAAAAGGCATATGTTTGGGGTAGATTCTCATTTTGTGGTCGTTTTTTGTCTGAGTGAAAGTACGTATGATGCTCTCGTAAATTTGGTGCGAGCTTTTTTAAGCTTTTGATCGAAATGTATTGAAGATATCAGCTGCTTGGGTTCCCGCTTGAATTTTAGGGGTTAAAGGACCCACATGATTTCTTGTAGAACTTTTACGAGATAACTAAGAAAATTTGAAACCGATTCTATACCTTACTACTTTTGATCAGGGCTTAATCTATCTCTAGTACCTACTAGAATTTATTGTCTGGAGTATAGCCTTGAATCTTATATTCAATAACGTTTTAGGGACTTCGACTTTTCTCTATCTGCTTTTGCTATAATATGCAGGTTGTTATGTTAACCAAAAATGACGTACTTAAAAAAAAAGGGTATGAAAATAAACAACTTCTACTGTATCTATTTCTACTGGCCCATACATTTGCTTCGTTGATACAATTGCATGTTCTCATGACTAAACAAAATGTAGGAATCAGAGGTGTTTGTTGGAGTTTTCAGAATTTGTATCATACTATAAGTTGTTCATTTTCGTAAAAATTTCACACCTTAAAGTACATCTCTGGTTTTGTATTTTACATCACATATACAATTTGTATATTTTACTAAATTGAGCTAAGCATATTGAATGACTTTCATGAAATAAAAACTCCTTATTTTTATTTATGCAACTTTATGCTACAAAAGATACAAAGGCAGACTTAATGGCTGAAGCTTTATATATCCTTTGCCAATAACTAATTGGATTAACAGAACTATGAGTTTAACTTGGATGAATCCCCCAATAATTAAATGCTCATCATCTAATGCCCTTCTTTCTTCTTCTTTATCGTGTGTAACGTCTTATGACCTCTCACACTCTAGCTCTATTGCCCGTATCCCATGTTTCCTTCTTTCCATTCCGTCCTGTCAACCGGCTCGCTATTACTGACTCCCTTTTCTTTCCTATCATTCTTTGAACAATCCATCTTTTCTTTAGTCTTCCTCGTCCTCTCCACACCAATAATTAGGTATACTTATAACAAAAATCATTTCCGTTCTCTCCTAATTCCCACGCCAACTGACCAAATTAAAGTATAACACGTTTGTATAACAGTTTGACGTCATCGATCATCAGTGTTATCAACATTGCGTTATCTGATCCCGGCGATACGTAGTGTTAAATAGTATCCATTGTGACAGTTTAACTTTGGGCATAAGCGTCCCGTGAGCCGGTTGTATGGTCCACAGAGAAAGATAAAGATGAAAAATAAAAGATTTTGTATTTAAAATTGATCTGACTTTGTATATCTCACGATTAACTTAAATAAAATGACATAATATTGTAAAATAAATATATGTCTTTGAGTATCTGCATCTACATATCTTTGGTCTCAAAAGGTAGACAGAAATATAGAAGATTATAGTTGTCTATTGAAATCTGAACTAAGAATCACAAACAGACTTTGAACAAGAGTGTCCATTGTAATAAAGCTAATGAATTTCTGTTTTAATTTTTCAACAGCAAGTAATGAATATTTAGAAGCAATAATGAGTACTGCCGATGAATCCAATACCAACCGTGCTTGTGTGTAAAGTGCAGTATTAAACTTAAATGTATTCTAAGATTCCATGCTCTCACCAGAAAGGAATGTATTTCTAAACATAAGTTTACATTACATACCTAATTTATTCACTCAGTTAAAACACTCAGAATCATTTCAATTTCAACCCAACATTCTTCAAAGCTTTTTATGCAATCAGTACATCAAACATTCAAGTTTTAATCCATGCTTCGTGTAAGTATTTCAACACGCCTGCCTAGCTGGTCCAGCGACATACATCTATCTCTGTCTGTCATGTTAAGTTAGAATGGGATGAAATACCACGGCACTGACTCTCAAAGAAGGTACGGTCTTATTAACATGAAGAGAATAGGTGCGGTGTAATGCATTCTATTGATAATGTTAATCCTAATCTAAAAAAATAACTGGATAGCTGACTGACTCATCGGCTATCGCGTCTTAAGAAAGTGTTTCCTGCTGTTCAAATATTTTGATGACAGTATGAAGTGTGAGTGAAAGAGTCTCACAATAAAGATTTTTGGAAACTCATTCTAAGTATTTTGTTATATATTCTGATATTTAAAATAACTCTATGAATTTAGCTTAAGACTGGTTTATGACAGATATAAAACAATTGAAAAGAGTAATTAAAAAGACTTATATAAAATGATAGTTAAATACCTTACATCAATGAAGACAGCCATTTATAGTGAATCTTACCTGGAAAAAAGAATAAACAAATTAGTTAAAGGAATATTTAGGAAAATATGTACTACAAAACAAAAGGCTGAAGGGACTTCATAATGGAAACTTTTATCATGCTCAGTACATGATTCTAGATCCAAAAAACAACAGTCCCATTCAAAACACCAATTTAAGGAACAGCGGTGTTTTTAGTTACGCTAGGGTGGCCTTAAACCTTTTAGTATTCATTACTATATCCCTTCCTTGTATAAATATAATGGTCAGAAGTAACTCAACAAAACATTTAATTTTTTACTTTGACATCTAACTTCCGTTTCGCTACAATAAATCATTACGTAATCTCCAACCTTTTAAATCTAAATGAAAACCTAAACAAAGTGATTCAACAAATATGTCTCCTCCCCCTATACAGTCACATCTTAATTTTTACAAAATCGTGACCAAGACATTACGATAAGTGATCCTTTTAACGCAAGAAAAAATAAAACGAACAGCACATTTATCAACTAGTCGCTCGGTAGGCAGATGTTTATGTTTTATTTTAGAATTATCTGGATTAAACTTACCTTACACATGTTATATTTATATCAAAATTGAAAGTAGCGTTTGACACAGTGATGGTTCGGTTTTGTGAAGAATATTGCATGTAAAAGTTGGTAGAGAAGAATGAGAATACAGAAAAGAGATTTATATAAGTATATCATAGGTATCTATAGTTAATATTCGATATCCAACCATGACAGGAGCTACCATTATGGGGGTCCCGCAAGGAGTTATACTGTGGCCAAATAAATTTCAACTTAAAAAGAGAAAAACAAATGCTTTGACAAGATCGCCAGTCATGTTATGATATGCCTATCTTTATTAAAATCATACCTACTTCGCAACTGCACCGGACAGTAAAAGATATTAAAAGTCCATTTTGTAGCCAATAAAATTATTAATACTGAGTATTTTCAACCCTTTCTGCATATCATGTGACTGTCGGTGAGTTTGAACGACTCGCTCATAAAAACAGGGACTCTCCTTATTTTAATTACCGATATTAACTTAATATAGAGTTTTAACGACTATAACATTGCCGTTGTAAATATATGCACAGTTACTCATTATTTTAATTATAAATATTTTATTTTATTCTGCTGTTTTAAGTATAGATTCTTTTCAAAAATGTAATACTTTTTTTTATTTAGATGTCCTTTTATTTTTGTGTTGTTTCAATTTTGCTGTCTGTCTGTACAATCAAACGGGTTGATCTGCCATATAACAAGAATTAGTATCATATCACACCATCTCGAAAATTACTATTTTTATACCCGTCGCCCATGCTTCTGACTAATGTAGCATCAAAAATCCAGTACACCCATAAATTAACAGCAATGTCATCGATATTCTCAATTTGAATAATATAACAATAAACTAGATTTTAGACTAAAGTTATGTTAAGCTATAATTGTAATAAATTCATATTCTTATCTTTTGTAACGACGTCGACGGTAGCCAAAACCCGTGAATATATATTCTGCATACACGATATGTCAATTATAAACGGAATAATTAAGCTTAATAACACTATAATAGAGCCTATAAAATTCCGGTACTATTATATTAATTGTGAAATTATTACTATTTTAAAGTCAAATACCACTAAATTCTCAGGGGGAGATTCAAATGTCACAAAGTTATTATGTAAAGAGTATCATGGTTATCGTAATACTAAAATCTAGTTCCCTAAGATGCAAAGGTCAGTCGTCTGACGCTGTAAGTAAACCCAGAAGCTCGTTGTTAAACGGATAAAGGAACTTACTTACTAATAATGTACGACCAAGTAGAAAAGGTAAGAAATAATAATGTATACTAATATTATAGAGAGGTAAAGTTTGTATGCTTATTGTAAGAAGAAGTTGTCATCGGATTACAAAAAATATTTCATTGATAGAAAGCTACTCTACTGCCGCATAGCATAGGATATTTTGCACTCCCTCTTCCCTCACTCTCATAGTACGATGAGACAGCAATCCGACACGGCTAAGAAGAGATCAGGCGCAGGACGAATGCTTAACGTGATTTACGAAGCACGGTGGTGTCACACCACCAACTACTAAACTCCTGTCAGCTACTAAGAAATTCCGATTGAAGAAACCCAACCTGGGAATCTAACTCAAGACCCCACGTTACCGTGGGGATACCGTGGCCCCGGAACGTAAAGGGCAACAGAAGGAACAGGGTGGTTTTTTAGTCAGTAAAAGTCTGATAGTCCAAAAAATGACTCCTTCCGCCCTGGGTGGGGCGGAAGGAGTCATTTGAGGATTTTTACCACCTAAAAAAAAAAAAAGACCCCACGTTCAGCAGTCACGCTGGCGACTCCAAGATCAACGTGGCTACTAACGTAATAAATAAAAGTAATACAAGGAAATCTCGATCTTTCTAAAAACTTGATCATGAGAAGTGAAATTTTACAAGACCTTGATTGACATGTGTTAAATCAAGAGAAACCCGTTAAGTCTGCCTACCTCCATACCATATTACGAGATTAAAAAAAAGTTTGTTTGAGTAATTGAGCTCAATATTTATGATACACATAAAAATATTACGATCAGTTAATCAGTAGCCACTTATTATCGATTACAAATATGAAACATAATATAAATCAAGACATTTTAGTGCTGTGCTGATAGTCGTGATCAGAAAGTTGGCAACCAGTTTAAAGGAAACGATTTGGCAACTGATTTGAACACGAAGTTTTTGACGAAAACGATTTCCTATTTTAAAATTTAGCTTTGTTTGTAAATAAAGATTAGTTATGGACTAGGTGATGCATATTTTCGATTTTGAGAGCATCTAAGTTTTAGCAACTTATCAATTTATGCTGTATTACTTTTTTTTGTCTCTCCCATCGTAGTCGTACCGGATTGCCGTCCCATCGGACTAAGAGAGTGAGGGAAGAAAGAGTGCAGCTGTGTTTGCGTACACACTTGTACACTATATCTCCTATGCACTTTTCTAGTCTCCATTAAGATAATTGGGAGAATATTTTATGTTTTAATTGTAGGAAAGTCATCATTTTCAATAACGAACTTTACTTAACAGTGACTGAATTAAATATTCATCGAATAATTAAAAAACTGAAGCACATCACTACAACACATCGACTAATTAGTTTCAGCTCTATCACGGAAAGAAACTCACGTTGATTGATCAATAAATGGTTTTCGTCATAACTCAACTATTAAAAACCTTTTAAATAACAGTAACCGTATTGATTAACGTGTCGATTTGCTTTGATATGCCGACTATTGCTACCAGTTGTTCTAACGTTGCTGTTATAATTACTGTGTTAAAATTTAGTTTCTACTCTGTGGGAATCTATAATCATGAAATTAAAAACTGTATCTATTACTTAGTTGCCAGTACTGTGTGGTACATCCCAGTTATGTCATTTTCTTTAATATCTATAAGCTGTAGCTAGGTTTTTATGTAGTGTAGCGTTTTTAGAAATAATTTTCTAATATGCTTGCATGCATTGATTACAAACCTCGTTAAAACAAAGAATTTACCTCTTTATTATATTTTAGTACTAGAACCCATGCATTATGAGCCACCCAAGGCTGAAATCACCCCACTTTGTCCCACTATGCCTACACCAATAACTTAGAATTATACTTGTATACAGGATCTTATACAAAATCAATGTCTGCCTCAAAATGTTTATATACCTGTCCATCACATTCAAACTTATTAATAACGAAATCTTCAAAAGCTTTCTTCGTACACTTTTCAATAGTATCCTCTCTCTGTTTACTGCTTAAGTCTTAATCCTCAATAAAACTAATTGTTAGTATTTTCAAAGCCACACAACTATTATAGCCAGCATACTAGTTTCTTTCATTTCATTGATGGGTATTGCCATCGTTTTATCTAAACTGAACCTTTATTCAATGAGATAAGATTCAGATTTCTATCAACGACAAACGAATAAATTAAATCATAGTAGTGATCAATAACTTAATAATATCAAAGATCAATGCTGCCAATCTCTTGGATACAACTTCGTCTCCTTTACGATGTTAACTTGAAAAGAGCGGGAAATGACACAAGGGATTACTTAGATCACTTATATTGGATTATTCTTCACCACGGACCACACCAACAGCAATAAAATCCTTTTCTTAGAACCTCTGATAGAATTGATTCAAGTTTTACAACGGACACGACATAATTAGGTTCTCGGATCAGCCATTACACTTACAAACAAAAAATAAAAGCACTAATTACTTTCAAAAGCTGTATCCAATTCACACTAGTGGATGCTATAGAAATAATGACGTCATTAAGTACTTGTATCAATATAAAATACAATACTATGACAATTAATTCTCTGTCATGTAATATGACCAGCTCACGACATTACTGAAAGGTTTTAAGTGTGAGTTGACTTCAATCAATTGTGAGCTTTATTGTTGAAGAGGTAGAAAGGGAAGTGGAGTAAGAGATTAGTTGCAATATAAATTACACAGGATCTAAGCAACAGGCGGAATGTAGAAGCCCATCGACAGTTTTTGCTAATACCAGTGATGGGAAGTTTTATCATTAACGACATGACTTATTAAAATATTTTTGATATTGAAAAATATAACTTTTATCTATTCAAAAAAATAAAGTTTTGTACAAAATGGATTGTCGCTGTTAGAATATCACCTCTTTTACATAAATAACACCATAATAAAGACAAGACTCGTTGGTCTAGTGATCGCAAAGCGCGGCTGCTGATCATGAGGTTTTGGTTGCGATTCCCAGGTCGGGCAAAGTGTTATTGGGTTTTTCTATCAGGAATTTCTCAGTAGCAGCCTCGGAGTCTGGATTTATGCCCGGTTGATGGCAATAAGTTCTCCTTCTATTACATGGGACTTAAATGTAACTGGAGAAATGTGGGTGTACTAACGGGTACACTTCTGCCTAACCCTACGAGGATTACAGGATGTTATGTCACCATCAAAAAGCACTTTTATTGAGACGAAATCTCAAGAATGCTTTCATTTTCAAATATTTCAAAACAAATTGTCATTATTGGCCAAATAACTTTCGTGTGGTTTTCTGTTGCTATACAAATATTGACATAACTTTGTTAAAGTTTATTCAAAAGTAATACTACATTATGAAAAGGGCCCATGATAAATATCCGTTAAATCAAAATTAGCACATTCGTATTCAACAAAATCAGCCTTTAGTGTCGTTACACATATAAAAGATCGGAATATGGCTACATTTATTAGCCCTAAACCGTAAAAATAAGTATATTAAGCCACAATACTTACTATCAAATACAAAATCCTCTATAAAACAGATATCAAACGGAATCGTATCGTAATCGTGTCGTAACACGTAAATGAGACTCAATTTCTTTAAGATGCGACGTAAAAAAGTAATGTCATGATTTTGTAATCTCGATTTTTGCACCTTGTTTTCATTACAATAAGGTCGAATTTCCTTTGTCAGTTCTGATGAAGGCTTTAATAGAGTCTTGTAGAATGCCAGACGCGTTCGGAACGCGCGTTTTTCGATTATTACAATTCGCGCGAAAGTCCAATCGTTTTGTGCTTATTAAAAAATTGTTTTTGAATGTTCGTTATTGTTCTTGTTTTCATATTTCAGTGACATTAAAATAAGATGCAATTTATTCGAGTAATAATGCGATTTATATTTTCTGTGAATCGAGAATTTTATGGAGTGTCGAGCTATTGAAGAAGAGTTGTTAAAGAAAACTATCATCTTCTGCCTGGCTCGTTAGTCTAGTGGTCGCAAGCGCTACTACTAAACTTGAGGTTCTGGATTTAATTACAAAGTCAGGTAATGTGCTTTTAATTTATTCTGACAGAAATTTCTCATTAGCAGCCCGGAGTTTGAATGTGGATGGAAAGTAAAACCCCCGTGCCTCAGAAAGCACTCGAAGCCGCTGGTCCTACTTCTCATTTCTCTCGAGTCAGACTGCCGTCCCATCGGACTATGAGAATGAGGGAAGGAAAATATGCTCTAGAACAGAAGGGATATCGTTTTAAAAACCGACGAAAAAGGTTCACGCAGAGGGGTATTTAATTCGGAGATGGAGGAAGGCGCGTACTTTCCCGTAATTCCCGGCGGAAGTGTAGGAAGGGAGGACCAGGATAGTTTTTAGTTAGTAAGAGTCAGACAGACCCTTCCTCCCTCCCCAAGGCGGTGGACATCCATGAAGGTTTCAGCCCGGAACCAAAAAAAAGGGGGCTATAATAATAATGTACTGAATTCATAATAAAACATTTTATCTTCTTTTGTTTTAATATAAAATGAGAACATTTAACAGTTGGCCAGCTAGTTTCACATTCATAAAAACCATTTGCAAAATTCCGTAGGTAATACTTAATCACACAATTTATGACCCCATCCGCTTAGATGCAATCATTTCGCATTAATTAAAAATACTTCAAACAAATAAAAACTCCTTTTTAGAGAGGTCAACGACTTGGCTACTGATTGAGATTGCAAAAGCAGTGGAGACTAAAATAATCCAGTCTAGCTTTTACAGAAAATTAATTTAGATTTTTAAATGAGTTAGTGACATGATGTCACTAAGTGGTTTTGTCTGAACAGTGCTTAGTTATTTGTAGACGACTTTACCTGGCTTTTGATAAGATTTGTATTACAAATTCACCTATCGGAATCCATAGTAGGTAATCGTTAATCTGAAGATACAAAAGCGAAAGGTCACTAATCACAAAATATCGAAAACCGCTTGACGTATAAAGATGAAATTAAGCAGGGAGGTAGTTTATAGTTAGTAGACTTTTATAAAACGAAAGGTGACTCACTCACTCATCACAAATATCGAAAACTGCTTGACGTATAAACATGAAATTTGACAGGGAGGTAGTTTATAGTTAGTAGACGACGGCTAAGAAAGAATTTTTCAAAATTCTTTCGATTGGGTTGAAACGGGGATCCAAAGTTTGTATGGAGAAATCAACTTTGACGTGGACGAAGTCGCGGGCAGAAGCTAGTAACAGTATAGTAGTAGGAGCATTAATTTCGGACCAGTCCGCTGTCCTATTCCTAGCTACAGCAACTCCTGAAAGCCAGAATCAAAAGTGGTGATCACCAGGAACACGCCTAGGCAAATCTTGGAGAGATTATTGAACATTCCTTAAACCCGCAACAAAACTGAACAGAAAAGAACAGCGAAGAAGAAAAAATTGTATGAGCAAGAGTGAATTTTCAATTCGCTATCCGAACAATGCAATATCTAAACTAACAATAATTCCCGCTCACTATATCCGAAGTTCCTACATTCCCATCAACGATCTGATGTAAATGTGAACAAGATCTAAAATATACACTTTATTTGACGAAACGTAGATAAAAGATACAAAAAGCATGTATCTAAAATATGTTAATTTGACATAACATTTCTAAGTGAAAGCACGAACGCACTTATAAGGGTGGGGTCGCAATGTGAGAGGTCACTTGACGCGACCTTAGAAGTGTCAACTGATCAATGGCCAGTGTAAAAAGGTCCTTGGTTAAGCCTATTTGGGTCCCATTTTGATTGGTATTGTAAGGTGTAGGAGGGGGGAAGGAGATCAAACTGTTCTGGGTGGTCTCGGCGCCTATTGAAATGAGTCCCTTTGAATGGAGTTTGGATATGGGTGTGCGTAAGTTATAGACTGTGGCGATTAGTTAATAACGCAAAACTTTCACAGGTTTATAGGATCAGCTTTTGATTTTTTGTTAATCATGTCATCATTAGCGATTTTTATTGTTTCTAGTTTTAATAATTTGCCTCCCTATTTATCAAAACCCTAGGCAGCAGAAAGATCATCTTAAAAATGAAAGTTCGACTGCCTGAAGGTGTGAAATATTGCCCAATTTTTTTAAGATCTTACTAATGCATTTAGATTAATAAATCCATGATTATCCCCATAAATAACGAAACTATCATTTCTACGTATTCTTCCGTCTTTCTGTCTTTATCAGAAAGTTTATTCCCTTGAAAATAGTCGCATTAAGATCCCTTCAATCCATTATCAATCATTCTTCTATAACTTTGATAATATTCTTTATTCCATCTCTATCAACAGTCTCATCTACCTCCATCTCAATCAAGTTATGTTTTCAATTCATTACCAATATTTTTATCTTCTTTATTCTTCCATCTTTCTAAATCAGTCATCATAAAGAAGATAAACAGTAAGTATGGAGTTTCTTGCCCATTTTTCTCCATACGAAACAACTTCTTGGAATGGATAACTAGATTCAACATTTTTCCTTCTTTCTTGTAAATGTCATTCAAAAGTGCCTTCTAATGTTCTAATTGAAATAAATAATTTGACTTTAAAGTTTTTACTTCTTTCGTACCCTTTTTCTTCGCCCACCATTACTTCTCGGATAACTTAAAACATGTCTATCCCCGCTGTTCTCATCGCCACACCGTCATTCCCGTAATATTATGCTAATATGTGTTTATGCCTTGCTGACTGGTAATGATTTTAACCCGCCTCGTATTGTGTCGAGTGTTTTTGATACCAGTAGCATTCCTGATTCGTTGCGTTGTGCCACTCAATGGGAATACGTCATCGTGGAATTTTATGTGTGGAGCTATGTATGGAGTAGTATAAATACTCTTGTTTTGAATCGGATGAAAGGAGATAGCATTTTATTAGATTTAGATACAGATGATAATACAAATGACGTTTCTAATAAATGTTATTTTAAACAGGTACCTGAAGATCAGAAGGGTTATTTAAAAACTTTTATTTTTGGGCAGTTCAAAAGGGCCAGCCTACTAATTAAAAACAATCAAAGTCGCAGTTACATCATGTTAAAAAATGTAGGTAAATTAGAGATATTTTTGATAGATTGAGACTTGAGATTGCGAATGTTTCCAAAAGCTAGTAGAATTGATATCCAGAAAGCAATGACTATTTACTGTCTAATGCCTTATGAAAGCCCAAAAACGTTGAGATGACCAATTCCTAAGAAACTCTTACGTTTAATAGACGAAATTCAAATTCTATATCAGATTCTATCGATCTATTCCTTTCTTCGTCCCATCCTTATCTTATTCAAACATCCACCACTACTATAGGTACAAGTACCACAAACAATAACACCGCGATCCTTTGTCTGAACATCCACATTAAGCCCAGCTCGACTACCCTCAAAAGAATCGTGATAAAATCAACATCAGAAACAAAGCTGGGCAATATTTAATTGCAACACTTAACACCGGCCGGAGGGTTGAGTTATACGCGTGTGCTCGTTCGACGCGCGAGATAAAATGTGATATAGAGCGCACTGCGGATAGAACATACGCTGTGGAATACTGGTGCAGAGTTGGGAAGGTATGGAGATGGCAAATGGAGAATTTGTATTGTCTTTTTGAGGACTTTTTCTGTATTTTAAAAAGTTTTTTTTTACCGAAAATTATATGACAATTTGTGGGTAAAAAGTAAGCTTTTATTTTATAAATAAAAAGTTTCACATAACATCATAACATCACGCCTGTAATCCCCGAAGGGTTAGGCAGAGGTGTACCCATTAGTACACCCACATTTCGCCAGTTATGTTTACGTCCCATGTAATAGGGGGCGAGCAAAAAGTTTCACAAAATAATTATATCAGAGCAAATAACAGATACCGATTCGTTACCAAATATTTTACTATGAAAACAATATGAGGCAGAAGAACATTGTAATAAAAATTGTTACCATGGATACAAGAAATGATTATAGGCGACCCCCCCATTTTTTTATCTGGGGTGGGGCCAGAGAAAAAAAATTAGCCTTTATTTAAAAAAAAATCAGCTGGTCCATACAAAACTATACAGTCTACAATTTTTTTTATTTTCCTTAAATTCCGTAAAAAGCCCAATCTTTACCACAAACAAAGCAGCCATTGAAAATTCGAAACAATATTCATAAAACTACACCGTTGTTACAGTCAAACCATATTTATTTAATACACACACAAACATAGCTATCCTTAGAGCAACAAGGAAACACGTTCCGCCATGAACTTCGTACTATTAATATGCAATATCTATGCATTTACAGGTCTGTATAGCACCTCTCTTAGAACCCATGGCCGATGTAAAATGTGACCGTAGGCGTCCAAATAACAAGATTTTGTCCTTTAAACGACAACTATTGTAACTATATCGCGGTATCCGATGGGATCTGAATGTTTCTGGATCTCTGGATTATCTGCAAAGGGTGTGTGTTAGCGGACATACGGAGTTGTAGGATGGATAACTAAATTTTTGAGATTGTTTTATTCACTTGCTGAATAGAGAGCCACACAAAAAAATTAAAAAAAAAAATGTAATTAGCGGAGTAAATGGACACCATTTTTTATTTTAAATAATGTACTGCCATTGTTACTCTCTGGTAACCCTAATTTCCGGAAGAGAAGTCTATTCCTTCTTTTTTCGTGAAACTAGATAATTATAATCTAAATTAATATAATAAAGAGAAAAGATATTTACATAGTATTTAATGGATAAGCTCAAAAACAACTTAACCGATTTTAAAAATTCTTTCATCTATGTGAAGCTACTTTAACAGCAAGTAACATAAATAAGCTTTATTTTATTTACAAAAATAATGGATTCGCAGGCAAAAACTAGGCATTTAAAAAATAAAACCTGCTCGATAATATTGCCGTGCTGTTTGCGCAACAAACTGCCACACTCAACACACCAAACTTGCTTGCCTCTCCACCTGTCCGTATGTAACATCCGACCTAAGGAATAATTCTAGCAGTATGTGCAAAGTAACAAGGCGAGGGTACACGCTATATCCCGCTTTAACGACGCATTTGTTCTAATGTCGGGACCTGGTATGCCTGGCGCTATAATTGAAAGTTTACAAGAGATTTCCCCGATCGAACTTTGGTCAAAATACGCAAGCTTTTGATAGATTCCTGGAAGTGTCTTTCGACAAAAGGTTGATTCAAAGATATAGCATAGGTTTGCGGGCTGTCTTTACAGGATACCGTGGCGTGCCGTGGCCCTGGAACGTAAAGGGCAACAGAAGGAACAGGGTGGTTTTTTAGTCAGTAAAAGCCGTGCAGTCCATTGATGAACAGACCCATTTGATGACTTTTACCACCTAAAAAAAAAGATATAGCATAGGTTTTCTCAGGCTCGAGGGAGCAATGATCTACGCAGGGTAGCTGGTAGCAACTGGATAAGAGTTGCCGAAAATCGAGCTAAGTGGCGTGCGATTGAAAAAGCCTATGTTCAAGAGTGGACTGTTGTAGGCTGATGATGATAATGAGCATAACTGAAATCTCAAAGTAACCTAAGTCATTTTAAAATAGCGTTTTGAGAACAGTTGGAGGAATACTTAGATAAGAAGGTATGCTAGTTTCACTTGAGTCACTTAAAACATAAGGAAGTAAGCGCTTCTTTTCGTTCTAAGTAAAGGCTGATAGTAATTTATGTTTTGTTGAATATTGTTTAAAATCTTTAGTCATTACCGTCAGATATTTTCCGTGAGTTACAACTTCAGTCAAAGTTCTGAAAACCAAAGCGAATGCTTGATTTTGCTGTCTTACTATATACTCTCCTTTTATATCTTGGACCAATAATAAGAAAAAATATTCATTCCTATTCATTCCTAAACCATTGATCCGAGTGTAATGAAACTTTGGTCAGTTGTTCCGCGGTCCTGGCCCAAAAAAAAGAAATGAAGTCGCGGGCAGCAGCTACTAATAAATAAAATAGAAGATAAATAAATCCTGACCATGATCTATTCATAAACCTTAAACCACTCAGAGAAAAAGAACTACATGCCTCTAAAGACCACCTCATCCCATCCGCAGTACTTTATTAAGCGTATAATATTTCTAAAATAATACCATCCATATATTGTCGAGCCAGTAATAGTGTCAGCACAACTTTTATTTCTACTACCATAACTAATAGTGCAACGCTAAACCTGGGGTCGTTTGTTTAAAAGAATATTGCTATGTGTCCAGCAAAAATGTACATCAGGACCAATTAAAGGAAAAGGTTTTTGCTTGGGGCGGAAAGCTTAGATCAAGTTTTTGTGATTTATGTTTTTGTTTTATGTTTTAGTTGCGATAGTGATAATAGTTATCTCTGAGATTCTAAGTAAACGCATTTTTATTGATAATCGTTCATTTTGACAATGCGTCAATTATTTATTGCGGTTTTTACGTTATCAAGCAGATGATTTATGAAGTCAAATCTGCTATAATCGCGTTTTGCTATTTTTAGTAGGAGAAATACTTAAAGGAAAAAAAAATAAAACGTTTCGGTTTCACTTCTATCAGCAGTCCTATGACTGCCTATATTTTTTAAATATCTAAATCAATGGATTACTAATTTCAATTTCGAAATCTAGTTGCAAAAGGACTGTGAAAACATTTCGTTTCTAAAACGTTTTCATTATTTAGTCTTTTTTTTATTAATATAATACCTCCACTCCTTCCATCTTTTCAGTTATACATTAGAACACTTTTTTTAATAACCCTGACCACGACAACAAATTTTACAAATAGACACCAATGTTTAAGACATAGCAACAAGATATTCAAACATCGTTACAAGTAACATCATGGGTAATTTAACTAATTAACGAATAGTTATCCAGCTCATATTGAGCTTGGCATAACCTACAATGTTCACCGTGTTGATCTCTGCCTTGTTCTTTGAGAATAAATCTGTCACTACCTCTATGACTAGGGTTGGCACTTAGGCACTATGAGTTTGACTCGAAGGACCAAAAATTTAAAATCCAAAGTAAAAATAGAATTCAACAAAAAAAAAAGAACCGAGAAGTAGTATTTCTGACAACAAATAACAACTAGTATAATTATGGTAGAAAATAATTCGTAAAATCCCAGATTATATTACATTTTTGCAGATTATATTTACAGGGAATTTAGCTCAGTTACAAATAAAATCATCAGAGTACTGATCGACTTGTCCAAAATACCAGACTGTTGTGTTTTGCTCAATTTAATTTAACTTTTTACTTTCAAATTAATAGTTTAAGTTTAAATAAATAATATTTTTAGGTTTTCTATAATATAGATTTCTATATCTATTAAATACGCTAAGAAGGGAGGTTCCGTACCTCGAAAGGAAAGCAAATCTGAACAACGCATACACACCACCTTTACATGTTTTTTTCTATTCAAACAGACGAGTATTTCTTCCTGCCAACCCTACAAGTAACTATGCTCGTTTTGAGTTACACTCCAGGCCCAACTAACAAGCCTAGCTAGTTATACGAGGCCTTATACAGGGTGTTGTGTCCGCACTTATGTTTTCACGCATTATACAGCCTGTTAGCGTTGCTTACTGAATTTGTCAATAAGTGCGTATGCGCACTGAATTTAGGCGCGTCCTATGTGATGTCACGACTTTTTCCTTAGATGTCCAGGTATGTATGAAGATGAGATGTCTTGAAGGTGAGTCACGTATTGCAATAAAATGTATCTGAGAGATCAGTATAAGAAAGGTGGGTTTATCTTTAGTTTGATTTGGAGTTCCTAGTAGTGTATTATACTTAACTGGCAATAGAAATTAAGTAATGTGTTTAGAGTATTATAGTCTAAAATGTAACTTAATTTAAATCACACTATCAATAGATAACTGATATGTATTCTAGTTCCTTTTATGAAATTATACCGTAGACAATGTCATCAATATTTTTTTAATTAAATAGTAAACACAAATAAGGACAATCATGAACTTTATCTAATACTAGCACTAACCCCACGACTTCGTTTGCGTGATTGTACTTACGAATCCCTAATTTTTTTTAAAGTATAATATGCCTATGTCACCCGGGGATAGTGTAGCTTCTCAAAAGTGAAAAAAAAAATTGAAAAGAGTTTTGGAGCATATTTAACGGAAACCAACAAACAATCATATCTTTCCTCTTTAAATTATTAATATAGATTAGCGTCTTTCTGAGGATTTGCCGGCGTGGAAGTCAAGTATACTATAAAACATTACCTATAACACTAGGCAATTAGTGCAGAAAAGTAGAAAGTAATTTCCCGAAATTACAATTTACAAACATAGTAACTTTCCCTTTTTGTAATACTTTTCTGTAGAAAATAAAATTACCCTCCTTTCGGAACTTAGGACCACAAGCGGTCCTAAGGTACATCACTAGTGTAAACCAGGGAGGTGACTACAATTGTGCGTAAATATTAATAAGTTGCGAGCATTTGCCCAGAGGTACTATGCGAGCCATTGCTCTTGTTTGATTTATAGCTTGCGCGCGCGCATGACGACAAGCAACTTATATCACTGTGTATTATTAAACAAAGTTCTTGAGTGCATCTGTCAGGTCTGTATGTTTGGTCTGGGTTATCTTGTAAACCGCTGGACGGATTTTGTTACAACTATGGTCTATGTGAGAGATTTTTACAGACTTCTATTTAATTTTATTACGATGTTCATGCAAATGCAACACAAATAATTTAATGCATCGAATTAAATAAAAATAAAACTTGATTTACTTCAACAAATCTTAACACAGATATTTTCTAATGACAATATGTGTCTTATAACAGCTGTCATAAGGCAAACACGATTATCAATCTACATAATCCTTGTATAAGCTAAACTCGCATTTTCTAAATGATAAAAGAAAGGATTATCGAAAAACAGTTCGGACTTAGAATTAAAATTTACCAAGTTTTAATTATAAAGACTGGAAATTACTAGAAAGTCTTAAGATTTTCCGTGGATCCAGCTTCTACAGTAACATATTCAACATTTTAATGTATTCAGTATGTAGCATTGGTTTATTTAAACTCCATTTAACATTGTATAAGTCACATCAAACTTTGTCCCACAAATGAATTTTTCACATAAATATTCTAAAACAGCGCTTCAAATAATGCAGTTGCATCATTATAGCGAACTGACGTGCCCACATCGACATTCTCTCGGTTTTATCGATAAATAACTCGATTACCGAATAAATAAGTATCGATAAACAAAACCGAATCAACGCTGGACAAGCATTACGCCTACGAAGTAACGGAGTGAATTTTAATGTGGAGGCGATTTGTGTTTTACCGATTACTGATACAGGTAAAGTGAGGTTAGGAGTTTTATGACATAACATAACATCACGCCTGTAATCCCCGAAGGGTTAGGCAGAGGTGTACCCATTAGTACACCCACATTTCGCCAGTTATGTTTTTAGTCCCATGTAATAGGGGGCGAGGCTATTGCCATCAACCGGGCACAAATCCTGACTCCGAGGCTGCTACTGAGAAATTCCTGATGGAAAAACCCAATAACACTAGGAATTTTATAGTGTTTATCATTATCTGTCTACCCGGATGCAGTTGACTACCAATATTTTACATGACAACAATACAAGTTAGTAATTAAACAACATGATATCCCCTAGGTAAGACTGTTTGTTAGACTTTCGAGTTTCTGACTACTCGTAATGACTGTCAATAATCTACAGCCCGGATCAATGACTTGCTTTTGTAAGCCTGATGGTGTCACGTCATTCATACTGGAAAAACCCAACAACACTTTGCACGACCTGGAAATCAAATTCAGGACCCTACGCTCAGCAGTCGCCCTTGCGGTTATTAGACCTACAGGGCAGTTACTTTGTAAGTATGTAGAAACTACATTTTTTAACGTCCAACCAAGACGGTCTAAACTGATGGATTTATTCTACAAGCCAGACAAATTAAATAAATATAGTTGAGTACTTAACAAACTTGCAAGAAATTACTTGAAATCTCAAAAAAATAGAGGTGCGTACTGGAACTACTGGGCAGTGATTAAAGTACCGGGTTTATGTGTTTGTGTGTGGCTTCAACTTATACTTGATTGATGGCAGACTTTGCTTAATTACGAGTATCTAGCATCTCCACGTGACTTGAACTGAATGGTTTTTTCACCCATTTTAAGTTACGTTTTGTGACTTCGCATCAAACTTCGAATTCAAAAATAATTTTTCATCCATTTTAACAAAATATCTCTCTAGCTTTATTATATTAGTATTCAGATTTGCAATAATGTGCTCATTATTTTATTATTTGTTATTTGAATTTAGAATTCACCTCTGTGTTTGGATAAAACTAAACTTTTCAGCCAATTTGCACTGGCATACAACCGTTACAGCCCCTACATAATTTATTAATAATATGCTTGTTAATTAGAAATACCTTTGCATCTCAGTTAAAATTAACACCATGTATATAATTTACATCTAAAACTTATCTTGTCAAACAACATGTAATTTAAATACTGCATGTATAATTAAATCCACAAAAGACTAACTAGCCGGCTACTTAGAGTTTTATCTCCGACCTATGTAAACTTACGACGACGCCTAACCCATTGGTTATTTTGCACCGTTAACTCGTAAAGTTAACCACCATTTTAACTGTGAGTTATGCGAATAACCATTGTTACGTTCTGTTAAACAAATTACGTTTCAGGTTTGTGGGTAGTCTGTTTGATGTGTGCCTGTATTTTTATGAGTTTTGTCTTCTAGCTTTCAATGGGTGTCCCATTCCTAGGGACATAAGTCTTGGACCTAGGTAGGTAATACTGTGTCTTTATCATCGAACGCTTGGCAAAGTTTTTGGGGCGAGTTGGGGTCCTATGAAAGGACTAGCTTGAATAAGCGGAGTACAGAAATGTGTACATAAAGAATGAAAAAATTTTATGCACACACCCCGTTGGTCTCATGGTCGTAAACGTAACAGTTATTAACTGGCCGATAAAATAAAAATAAAGAAGCAATTGGTTTCATTGATATTAGGCTATTCTACTTACTGTTAGGAACGATAACAATCTGTCTCAATCTATCAAAAATGCCTCTAACTAACATACATTTTGTGACATTGATTGTCGCTAAAAATAGATTGTTTTTAATTAGTAGAATTTGCCTTCCGATAAAAACCACAACAAAGCTTTCGAATGCAATCAAAATGAATCTGCAGAAAAATAAATGTCTTAGCATTCTTCAAAAGGACCACGCGTTACATTTCACACTGGTCCTTCAAAGACCTTCACTATCTATTAAAATACCTTCAACACAAGAGACCCACAGTTCACAATACTATAAACACAAACGTAAAAATGTAAAAATAGACGCTCCACACACGTAATATAATTTGCGGCGGCCCCGCAACAAAACTAATGAGAATTCAGAAAACATTTTACAGCTTAAATGTCGCTAAATCCATTACGGAGTACGACCGCGCACAGAATCGAAACAGAGTTTTATGCATTTCATATTTCTACGTTTATTTGGTATAGCCAATTAGTGTGATCATAAAATCAACTCGCTTTTACGGGAGGTCCTTTTATTGTGGATATACGGGAATGTAATGTGGCAAGCAACCATTTATGATCGGGATTCGTACGCAATAAGATTGATGAAATGAGTAGGAATATTCTGGATTACATGGCTTCCCTGAAAAGGTGGGCTCTTCCGTGTACTATTGTTATTTCAAATGAAACAGAACGTACTTAAGACGTTGGTTGCTTTATCCAACAATAGGAATGGAGTACTTGTGGCGCAAATTGTGGATTCCAGTGAACAACATTATTATTGTTATACCCATATTTCTTTGGTGTTCAGAACATAAAATATAATTGCCTGTGCAGACGATGTTAAATCGTGTGTGCGTCTGATTCGTTACACTTGGTAGTCTGCCTACTCTATAGGGCTAAAGAGGTTAACGATATCAAGACGTTCATGATCATCTAGTTAGCCGAGTAGAAAGGCGAAAAATTAAAATAATGAATAAAATAAAAATAAAATTGGTCCTTGAAGGCGCACATTAGATTCATCATCAAACCCTGCACGGTGAATGCAATGGTGACTATGATAAACACAAAGGAGGAGACGAAAGATAAAGAGGTCCCGAGTCTCCCATCTTCCTACTCTACGTTGGGTTTTAGTAAATCTCAAGTTAAAAACAAAAACAATAAATAGCAAACCCACTTCACAACTTTTACTATCTATTCAAATATTTAAGTGTAACACACCTTTAAAAAGTTTTTGAGAATTGTTATTTACTGACCAAAACTGAAATTTCGAAAACGGCGTGACTTATGAAGTTGAAATTTGGCTGGTAGGTAGTTTAAGTCAGTTAAGAGCGATTTGATTTGGATTTTGACTTCGGAATAGACAAAGTCGTGGGTAAAAGCTAGTTGTTTATAAATGATAAACTTCAAATGTAGTTCTGCAAGCAATACTAACTACCCGCCGTTATGAACACCGTTGCTCATTTCTACCTTCAGGCCAATACACACGTTTACTGATTGCCGTGTTGATTTCCTCAATGTTTTCACTTACTGATTGAAACTAGTAATAAATTGTAAACACGTTTGACAAAATTTCAACGCTTAGCAATTAATTTGACTTCCTCTTTGCATAATGTCAACTTTCAATTTTAATGATTTGTTACTAAGCTTTGATGGACTTGAAATAGCTGTAGCGTTCTTGTTTCCTAATAGTGATGTACGGCGGTTACTAATTTTTCGGACAAAGGACCAGTTATGTCTGAAGCAGAAGGTCACAAAGACCAAAAATAATGCATTAGTAACAAAACTAAATATCAAGACGAAAACAAATAGAAAAGACTTCACGTCCTTAATTTAGGACGACGTATTCTGCAAAAATATCACTCAGTGAAGGTGAAGTGAGGTTGAGGTGGAAGGATAGCTGAGGTAAGCTATAATCCTACCATGCCACCCAAATTCACCAAAAATGTTTTTTACGCACATACCTACCTATTTCTCTATGTTTCATTACAATAACAGGATGTTACATAAACCTAGATATAACTATGGACAAAAAGTGCATTTTTGGTAGTGTTAAATCTAATTGACAGCTTTAATTAATTTTTATTCCATTCTTTAACTATTCAACAAATAAGTAATCCGCTATTACACGTATGTTTTACAAATTTAAACTTTGAATTTGATATTTGATTAGATTCTTCTGCCAAAATCGAGACAGACAGGACCATATTCCACTGCACTAAAAATGATCCACGGTTCGTCAAAACCCACACACGTATACATTCAAGAATTGTAATCACTCCGACGGTTATTACATGTTTTCTCATAAAAATAACCAAAGTATTGTTACACGCTCAAGTGCAATTCGTCCTGCAGTTTTTACAGTTGATTTTAATTACTTTTTTGATTGATTTACGAGACCCTTCGTTTTTGAGGTCATTTATTTAAAGCATTTTTAAAGTACACTAAAATGTTCCGGTCAATTCTGTTTGCCAATGAATATTGGGTCCTTAAAGGAATATTGCTTTGTGGTAGTATAAACGAATTATTTATTGGGTCTCTAAAAATCATATACACGTCAGATATTCATGTGTTATGGGATAAAAATGAATCCCATAATGCCTTGGATTTTTTTTTAAAGTACGAGTTTAAACGATTTTTTGATGAAATAAGAAATCGTATTAACATACGTAATCAATTTCACAGTTAATAATAATATCAGTTATATTATTCTGCTACATAGCAAAGGCATCTTCTCATACGAAACGGTACGGGCATTGACCACCACGCTCAAGATTAATTGGTGATATTTCACATTACCAGTGGGATCAATAAAACAGGTGTCGTATATAGCAAATAAGGATTTATCCCAATAGCTAAAGCGTCCGAATACAAACGGTATCTAGTCATTAAAATTATATCATTACGGAAGACAAAGACTACATATATGGAGGAAGGTTACTCAACAGACGCTGCAGATGAAGAAAATTTAACTGAGGTAAAAGTTAACCAATCATTGTTTTCTAAATTGATATCTAATTACTTAATAAATTTTATCTTTTCCATTAAACAATTTCAGGAGAAATATCTACGATAAAATGTATAAGTTTTGTAGCCATCGTTTTATGGTACGAAAGGACCAAAGCCAAAATTAGCTCCAAGGACCAACCCTAGGATGCAATATCTTACTTTAAATCCTAACGGTACGAGTTAAGGTGGTGCTAAAATATGCAACATTTAATGACTAATGGTTGTCTTCGCATTCTGTACATTTGAATTCAGATTCAGATGAGGGATACAAAGCTATATCTACTGTACGCCATTATTATTCTAGTTGAAGATTTTTTATGATCTCGCACGAAACGGAAAAATAATTTTCCTAATACTATCAACCAAATGGTCACGATGGCTAAACTGTTCGCAGGAGGTTTTATAAAACTCAAGTATGGGACAAACACAGATGCACTCCCTGTTTCCTCGATTTCATTATCCCAAGATACGGTATACCAACAAGACCAGGCAGAGATCATGCGTAAGACGGCTTTTCGGACTTTCCGAGACACGGAAGTGTATACCACCAAACTCTAATGAGAAATATTTAACAGAAAAACCCAATAATACTGCTAGACCTAGGATATGAAGCATGAACCACAAGACCAACTGAACCGATAAATTATTTAATATCAAACATCCAATCTGATTTTAATTCTGAATCGGCTCCCATCTTGCCAACGACGTTAACCCTAAACATCTCACTTCAAGCCTAACTGTCCGGACAATGGCTGCGCTAAAATATGCAATACTTAATGTCAAATGACGCAGGCTGCCATCAAATCATCTGCATGTTTAACTTGTGCCCTTTATTATAGTTTACTGCGAGGCTTTGAACGGTTGCTTATATTAACTTTACTGAACGTTAAACTTTCTTCCGGGTGAGCATAGGAGTCTTGGAAGGCAATGACGTGTAGGTACAGCAGGAAGTTGGCTGCAGTAATGTTTCGTGTCACATTTACGCGACACTACATATTTAATACTTGTATGTATTTACTCCACTTTATTGCAATCCGTAAATCTGCTCTCTAATGAAAACATGACGTTTGCAGTCAATTAAAACTGAAAGAGGTATCCTGACGATATTTATTTTTCAAATAAATTTATTTTTGTATTGTGTTGTACAACCCGATACTGAACTTTAAATTGCAAAAAAAAACCGTTACTATTTTTATATTTCACGTGCAACTTAATCGCATGTCCAACTAAACTCGAGTTAGTCTTGACATAATTGGTTATTGTTCTACAAAGAACCAACATGCGTCCTCTTCACGTGTTTCTTTATCCCAACCTGTTTGCAACAATGTGGCCAACAATTGTTTATAGCAACCCCTGCCAGGCTGAATTACAATTTTATTAAAGCATTCATAATGAAATCAATAAATCAGCTTATCGATTACATTTTAATTTACAATTTATTTTTTATTTATGTGTGTTTTGATGTTTCAACATGTTTCCGCGTCCTTTCATTAAGAACAAGCTGTTTCGTTTCCTTTTTTTGGGTTTGGAATTTGGTTTTTGCTGTTTTTTATACACTTTAATAACTCATGAAGATAGTTGATTAATAATCATGATATCATGGTCTTATGGTCCATCAGTACGTTCTGTAAAGTTTAATCTCTCCGTCTGTCACAAAGCTGTACAATTTAAAATGTGATAGACACGTGAAATTTTGAAAATCAAGAGCAATGGTTAATATTTACATGATTAATATGTAGTAGCGGTGGTACGAAACTTGTTTGCGAGGTTTACCTACTTCGCGAGCACGACTTTATTAGAAAAAGTCAGACAATCTTTTCTGAGGTGTAGTGTGGATCGTCATTCAACCAGTTCCGGAATCCTATCAAGTTCGAGTCATAACTACTTTACTTTTACAATCATCAGATATTAATAAACTAGGACAACTTAATATCATTCGTACACCAACCAGAATGGAAGCACAAAGGACCAAAAATATACAGGACACTAAAAACGCGAAATTTATTTTACAATATTGAACCAAATAAGTAAATATACTTATCAAGGTACAACTACCGTATAATTCATATGTTAGAAAAGGACAAAATACGTGGTTTTTAAAGGGTAGAAAGAGACAATTATATAGGTCGTAAGATTGCATTAAAATGTCAAGACACGGTCGGAGGCAAACTTGCGTCGAAGTAATTTTTATTTTATAATCTTAATACGACAAACTGTGAAATACCTTAAAAATATTCAACAATATTTTTTGAGATTAAAATATCCATTTATGTTGGATGTATTCAATGGAATATGTATATGGTTACATGTTTTAAATGCAGTGTTGATAACATAACGTAAGAATCGTATGATTTATGGAAAATGTATTCTAATGTCCTATAAAAAATGATGAATTTTTAATATCATTAAACACTATTATATTGACCGCAAACTTTTTTGGTCCTTTGTCATTTATAAAGTTTTTTAGTCCTTTGTATATTTCTGCAAATGTCATGTTTAAATTGTTTTTTTTTTTAATGGTTACTAAACAAGAGATACATCTCTCTTTTATTTCTCTCTAAATATATCACCGAACTTTTATGGAGCCAACAAGCAATAATTTACTTAATATCATACCCATAATGGAACAACGACCATTTATAAAACATGGCGCCTTACAAACAAAACTAAAATTACCATCAAATTGCCATTACAAGTTTTGACACAAAAATTCTATATTAAACTCATATAATATTATTATAAATGTTGCACAAAACTATTATAATTTACGTTTAGTACATGGAATTCTTATCTGGATGCGCAGGCGCGCTTTCTTTCGGGTACCTTCGTCGAAGCCTGCCGAAGCAGCAGGGGTCCTACGAGTCGAGGCCACAAAGATAGCGGCAAAAATTGAATAGGCATACTTCATTTTTTGAATTTTCATAGATACAATAATTATTCATCCAATCATTCATTATAATGAATGATTGGATGAATGGGGAGAGCGATCTGTGACACCTGAAATTTTTGAATTATCAAAGTTAAACTCATTTTGGTTTCAATGATACCTCCATTACTACAGTACCTAATCATTTGGGCTATCATTGTAGATGACCAATCCTGAGGCCTAAATTATGGATTCTAGCCACAATAAAATATTTATTTGAAGGGAGGACAGCCAGCCTAACTGGTTAAAAGACACCATAAACCAATAAATGTAATTCAGAACTTCTCTAAAAAAACCGCTTTAATTTAGCCCCGAAAACCAATGAAAACCAATGAATCCTCTAAAACCAGAATTAAGTTGCTTCAAAAATAAGATAACTCAATTGAGTTGGAAAATTAGTGACGTCTCAGTTTGCTATTGTCATATAGAATGTTTGATGGAATCGCATTTTGATATCTCATTAAAGGTATTTAAAATTATTAACACATAATAAGTGTAGGACTATTTATGGATCGTAGCAGGTGGCGTTCTGTGGTTTCTGCCTACCCCCAAAAAGGTGTGAGTTTATGTATGTATGTGCCTTTCATTTTGTTAATTAAAATTATTCATTGCGCTTTTTACGTTGCCGAGCTGACGGACTGTTACTCTAAGAAGGCAGTGGAGAGTCCATTTGATTAAAAATCTTCCAGATAGAGATAGCAAGTGTGTTAAACAATTACTCTACTGGATATGTATGGTAGTATTTGTATTGCTTAATGAAAACTGTGCAACTATACCTGTTTGATTGCTCCATAGGCCAAGCCAAAATTGGCTACACCCATAATCAAAAATAACACTAGCCACGAGAATGTCATTCAGCTATTTCGAAGATTGGATTGGTGCAACGAATGATAGTTTATAAGCTTGGAAACATTCAATTTATATTTCCTTTAATTAATTGAATTCCATCAGAATTTATTACACCCAGAGGCTAAAGAAGACTTCGAGACTTCCCGAGTTTCAAGATTGTTTATACAGAGTGTTTAGTGCATCGTTTGCCAAATCGAATTGGCCAATAGGAGAGGTCATTTACTATCTCTTCACGCCCAATCACTCATTCTTTGTCACACCGGTTTTTTTATTACGAAAACTTTACGAGTTATTAAAAATGAAAGTAAACGTTACTAGCATGTAATTTTGAATTTGATAGAAACATACAACAATACACATAAAAATGAAAATGAAATTTGAAGACCATACTAATAACTTTTTTATGTAAACTTATACAGGGTAATTGAAAATATATCCAAAACCTTAAAAGGAGTCATTGTACACGTCATTATGAACAACTTTTACTATGGGACCAACCCTGAAATCATGAAAAAAAAACAGCTGATATACTACGATCTTGTTATCTAGCATTTTCGTAGGGAACAGCTGATATTTTTTCATGATTTCAGGGCTGGTCCCATAGTAAAAGTTGTTCATAATGATGAGTACAATGACCCCTTTTAAGGTTTCGGGTATATTTTCAATTACCCTGTACACTGCGTTTTGGATTTTTCAAAATTAAAAATAAAATTTTGTTAAAAAAAAAACCGGTGTGACAAAGAATGTGTTATTTGGCGTGAAGAGATAAGAAATGACCTCTCCTATGGGCCAATTCAATTTGGAAAACGATGCACCAAACACCCTGTATAACTTTACGAGTTGTTTTAATCTTTTAATACCCTATTAACGGTACAATTAGAAATATAATTAATATTATAGTCACATATAAGCTATATCTTCTTACAAAAGTGACCAACAGGTCTCTGTTATTCTATTTCCTGCTCATTTAAGTTTCTCATTTTATAGCATTACCATTAGGAGTTTTTCAGTATTCATCCGGAGTTTAGACGTCGGTATGACGCCCCCGTGCCTCGAAAAGCCTTTGGTCCCGGCTGTCATTCGTTGACCATTGACGGTTAGTCAGAAGCCCGAAAGTCTGACAGTCAGACTATCCAAGGTGTGCTGTGTTACCCGGTAATCTTCTTCTTATCGTGTGGGCAGTAAGGTCTAACGACCCCACACACCTTAGTGTCAAAGTTTCTAAACCGCCTCAAGGGCCTCTGACATGGTTTGAGTGGAACAGTAATAGGCCGGTAATTGGGTTGTGAAGGTCAGATAGGCAACCGCTCCATGTTCAATACTAGTCCTTGTAGCTGGTAGCTATATCGGATTAGACTGAAAGCTGACCCCAACATTGCTGATGATTGATGATATCATAGCATCACATCTGCCTAGCCTTTTCCGAACCATGCTGGGGTCGGCTTCCAGTCTAGCCAGATGCAGTTGAATACCAGTATTTTACATGGAGCGACTGCCTATCTGACCTCCACAACCCAGTAACTGGGTAATACGATACCCCTTGGTAAGATTGGTTGTCAGACTTTCGGGTTTCTGACGACCCGTAACGACTGATGATGATTTCATAGATAGATTTGTAAAAAAAAATCTAGCCGTTTTTTTTTTAGTTGTAGTTTATAGAAGAACCAGACCACAACCACAGTAAGACTTTTGAGGCTCAAAAAATACCCTTATATGGTTAAAATTCAACCATACTAAATTTTAGTCATTTGTTTACTCAGTACCTCGCCAGAACCGCTGTTTTCATGGCCCCATAGTAACGGTCCATTCGATTTATGAGTCGGTATCGGCGAGCGACGACTGTGCTAATTGGTGCGTGTTCCTGCGACTGCGCATATAACCGCTAAATGTATGGACATTGTTGTATAAGGGTTGGCAGATGTAGTGGTAAGAGAATCGGTGTTTGTAAATCGTTGGCGAATTATTTTCTAGTACGCTTTTGGCGATTAGTGTGACGACATGAATCATTTAAATCTATTTTAATGTAATATGTGTTATTTTGTATGTAGTGTATGTATATGTGTGTTTGACTGCCTCGTTGGTCTAGTGGTCGCAAAGCGCGACTGCTGAGCACGAGGTCTTGGGTTCGATTCCCAGGTCGGGCAAAGTGATATTGGGTTTTTCCATAGGGAATTTCTCATTAGCAGCCTCGGAGTCTGGATTTGTGCCCGGTTGATGGCAATAGGCTCGCCCCCTATTACATGGGACTTAAACGTAACTGGCGAAATGTGGGTGTACACCTCTGCCTAAACCTTCGGGGATTACAGGCGTGATGTTACGTTATGTTATGTTGTTGTATTTAGTAAAATACTAGAACACCTGTTACAAGTTTGCCTTAATGCAGAAATAAACCTAATATTTCTCGCTTTAAGTGTAACCAATGCAATGAAAAGTGGCACAAAGTGTCACTCTTTATCACAACATTGTCTATAACTTAGGAATTTCTTAATATACCTTACAATTCTGTACAGTCATCTAACAAATTCCTGCTAAACCATATCAATGGAGCTATCTAAATGAATATAATAAAGCTAGAGTGTGTTTGTTTGTTTAAACGTGCTAATCTCTGGAACTACCAGTCGGATTGGAAAAAATATTTTTGAAGTAGGCTTTTGCCCGCGACTTCGTCCGCGCGATCGAAGTCGAAGTCTAATAAAAGCCTATGTCCTTCCCCGGGTCTTAAAGTATCTCCATGCCAGATTTCATTAAAATCGATTCAGCGGTTTAAGCGTGAAGAGGTAACAGACAGCCAGACACACTTTCGCATTTATAATATTAGTATGGATGTTATAGCCTGATTCACGAGGAACAGGCAACGCGGAATAACATCACCCGACGCCCCAAGGGAGCGGAGCAGTAAAAAAAAACAAAGAACTTAATTAAACGCAGGTAAAAAACACAACGTGGACAAAGTAGAGGGAAGAACCTAGTTACCTAATAATTTACTATAAACATTTAATACACGAACACTTCTAGTATTCTAACGAGCTTACTAAATTCAGTCATACTCTCTACTTAATTCTGCTTTTCAAAAACTTAATTTCCAATTCTCCATAACCACTATTCCGTTGTCATAAAGTCGATATTTGATTGACGATGCATTTAGCAAACCGCAAAACGGTTTATCGAGATCAATAGCTCAAGATACATTGGTAGTTTCGTCTTAAATCTTTGTATACATTCTGTGCGTCTGCGCAGACCGTTAGCCGTTGCCATGGTTACCAGGCTTGTTGGTACGCATAATGTAATAAACAAACCGTGGGCTGGATGCTGGATAGTGTTGTTTTGTGAAGACACTTACTTGTATATCTTGAGGGGTAAGCAGAATTACAGGCGATGGGACAAACAACACACTTTAGGACCGTGTTTTAAAAAACATTTATTTCAATTAGACCATTTACAGGCACTTTTGAATTGTCAGGAGTCGGTCAGTTAGTCCGAAAGTTGAAGCTAGTTGCTCGTTCCAAAAGGTAGGCCTCTATGGAGAAGAACTAGCAAGAAACTCCACGGCACTCTTTTAAATTTGGTTTTTACAAAATCCTGGTTACATTATGCTTGTTGATTCTACATGGGAAAACAATGAAGATGAATATAAAAAAATAATAAGGATAAATATGTAAGCCAGTGCAGCAAAGATTCCAGACCAATCCCAACTGACAGCACTCGTTCACGAGCATGACGCATGGATCAGCAATACTTAACTCAACTATCTTGAAGCGAGCCAAATAATCTAACACACACGCCACCATCAGAGAGACATATGAGTGAGCAAGACAAGCTCTCAACCGCCACGCTCATTAAGTCAAAACACATGGTAACTAAGTAAATGTCTAAGCAGTCCATTTTGTACGACATTTATTTTAATCGCTATTACTATGTTTTATGGTATTTTGATGTGAACAAAGCAGCGTGAAGAAGCTTGTAGTTACAATAAAGCCAGTAAAATCTTTAACTTTACTTTAAAACTAAAGTGTTAGACATATTTGAAGGTTTAATTACAGGTTCAAATACAATGTATCCAATTTCTTAAAAACACATTAAAGTTTAGCTTCTTTAGAACGTATAATTAAGTTCTCAAAGATTCTGCTAAACACAATTAAGTCAAATTACAGATCTTCTAGGGCTTTTATTTTTCGAAAACTTGCGAATTTAACTGTTTTTGTGCGAAAGAGAGAGAGAAAATTGTATACATACATAACATCACGCCTGTAATCCTTGAAGGGTTAAGCAGAGGTGTACCCATTAGTACACCCACATTTCGCCAGTTATGTTTTTAGTACCATGTAATAGGGGGCGAGCCTATTGCCATCAACCGGACACAAATCAAGAATCATAAGAAAATTGTATGTCTCTTGTATGTCTGTTAAATCTCGTCTTAGGTAATGTTAAACGGGGTTTCCTCTCTCCTATCCTTTTGCTGTGCGTTACAGGGTCCTTAATGATCTCAATTATAAAAGTTACCACCTAAGAATACATATGGAAAAGCAATAAAGATATTAGAATGAAAAAAAAAAGCCATACTTTTCAGCCAGGAAATTAAAAAAAGTAAATAACCTTTGCCCAGTAATGGAAAATTGCATAACATTTAAACTAAGAACACTTTTCAAAGCGAATGTGTATCCCAGGAATCGATCCTTAAGCGTTAAATCTGATAATTTTTCGTAGAATAGAGAATTCTTTTCAGAATCAATCTCCTGTGTAGCGTAGGCGAGAGTACTTAAATCAAACCGAGTTAAAATAAGAACAAGAACGTAAACTCCAATCTAATTCCTGATTCCAAAGGTCTAAGGGCTCGTTTATGGAGACACAGACCGCGAGTTGCGTGCGTCATGGCGTTTCGCGGCGCGTCGGATATTTTTTCCTATTACGTATTACGTGAAGCGGCGCGATGCGGCGTGGAAACAACTATCAGTAGATAACTATTTTGATTTAAGGTCACGTAGGCAAATGCATGTAGGAAGCAGCCGAGCGAAGCGAAGCGAACGCGATCAGTTTGCTTGATATTTTCGCGCGAACTAGATGCGAAGCTATATATATATATTTTTTTTTTTTTGGTTATAATGTCGGAAGTATAATTTTAATTAATTCTTTCTAAGAATGTCTTATATTGTGGTATAAAAGGAGTAAAAATTATCACAGCGGGTTATTATAGTACCGTGAAAGGGAGGATGAAGGCAAATGGAGCGCGGCAGACGGTTCGCACAGTCGTCGGTCAAAGCCACCGCTTCCCACCACGGCGGAGCGTTGCGGGCCGCGTAAGGCCGCGTCGCCCCGCTTCTCCGTGAACGAAGCCTCAGAACGACTCGTATTAGTTAATCCTTACCAGTCGTAACTTTCTGGAATGGCTCGGTTGGCGACGATTTTCCAATTGGCAAACGACTGTCCTATTGCTTTTGTTTTAATGTTTTAAGACAGGCATAATTAGTGTCCCCTATTGATATTATTGGCTTCTAACTTAATCAATAATAAGAGCAAAATTTAAAATTAAAGAAGTATTTCTAATAAAAAAATTGGTGCAATTTATGTTACGTATCTATTCTCTGCGCGCTCGTGATAAGCCTTATGAGTCTACTAAAAAAAACCTGGACTTATAACTTATTAACAACAACAAACATAACTGGCAATATGTGGGTGTATTTTTCGGGTACACCTCTGCCTAACCCTTCGGGGATTACAGGCGTGATGTTATGTATAATTATTATAAGTCTTAAATCGCCAATCCACCTTGTGCAAGCGTGGCAATCAATGCTGTTGCCTTCTCTGTATGTGAAGAGGCATTTGCCCAGCATAGGGACAATAATAGGCTAGTATTACTAGTAAAGATTGCCTTTGGCTTTTGATTCCTCTTCCTACCCACAAATGCATAAAACAGATAAACAAGTAAGTGAGAACACGTAATACCCTCCATAATATTATTTAATAGAGTTTGTATTTGAATCGTAAATCATATTGCATAGATATGGTTTTATTTTGTGGCTGGTCTAAGTTAAGAGCGATTTTCCGATACACTGATAGGACATTTTTAGGGTTTCGTACCTCAAGTGGGCCATCAAGACTCTATTACTAAGCCTCCACTTTCTGTCCGTCTGTCTGCCGGAAAAAAATCAAAAGGGGGAAAAAAATACCAGCCAATTACTGTGCCACTGTAAGGCAAAGGCCTTTTGTCATACAGAGAAGGCACGTGCATTGATCACCACGCTTAATCAAGGAAGATTAAGGATTTCAAACTTATTAGGGTCACGTTTCCTCATGTAAGAATCAACCCCAGAGAGCATGTAATTTAAATACATTAGAGCCTAATGTATTTAAATTACATATTATGTTATCTATTTTTTTTAATTATTAAGTGTGGCAACTTTGTTAATTGAAGTCTATGTCGAAGTGACAGCTGACATTTTGACATTGACATTGACACTAATATTCGGACACGTCACTTCGACATAGACAAGGGAATGATGAAAAATATGTTAAGCGGATGATTTGAAAATGGTATAATAAATCGCATAAAAGTGGATTAATCCTACGTAGTTTTATTGAATATTGTGCAAGCCTTTCAGTTCAGAAGTGGTATAAAGAAAACTCACTAGCTATTTCCACGCTCAGTGCATCCTTGGAACTTTTTCGTAATTCTGCTGAAATATGGACGGTAATAGTGAGCATACCCGCCATAGGCGTGAAAAACCATTACTTAAACGACGTCGCTATGGAAAAGATTGCAGTACGCTACTAGATCGACATTTGAGTCCCCACGAACGTGAGAAAAGTATGCCGAAGAAAATAAATGAAAAGATTACGGAAAATCGTTCACATTCAAGACGTAAACATCGTTCGAGATCAACGCGGCGAAGTCGTTCGAGATCAACGCGGCGAAGTCGTTCGAGATCAACACGGCGGAGTCGTTCGAGGACAGCACGGCGTCGTCGTTCGGGATCGACGCGGCGTAGTCGTTCTACGTCAACACGGCCGAGTCGTTCGAGATCGACGCGACGGAGTCACAGACGCGTGAGTCGTTCCAATTTTGATGATGGTGCTCAATTATTGTTAAGTGAACTGATAAAAACGATATATAATAATCGCCCGGAAGGGAATAAGTTCCCCATGTTGGGCAACGTTATACCAGAGTTTGATCCCATGAATAAAGGTCAAAATATTAGTACATGGCTTAGTAAAGTGGAGGAATGTGCTCGATTATATAAATGGGGTGAAGACCAAATAATACATTACGCGTTGCCTAAACTAAGCGGAGTGGCAAAGACATGGTATCAAACTCTGCCGTCGATGTCGTTTTCGTGGCCCGAATGGAAAATCAAATTAAACGAATCTTTCCCCTCTAGTGATGACTATGCAGAGCTGTTGACAGAAATGTTATCTAAAAAGGTTAAATATAATGATTCTCTGGAGCTATATTATTACGAAAAGATTAACTTACTGAATCGATGTGAGATTAAAGGCAAACGTGCAGTTGACTGTTTGCTATACGGGATCGAAGATCGTAGTTTAAGGTTAGGTGCGAAAGCGACAAAATGCGAAGAACCGGAACAGGTATTGAAGTATTTTCAATCCATTAAACAACAGCCGCGAGAGTCTGATAATAGGTTAAAGGGAAATTATGACAAACGTACAAATACTCATGATAGCAATTCCTCTAAACAAGCAACTCTTAAATCAACAAGGTCTGTCGACAATACGAAATCTATTACCTGTTTTAACTGTAACGAAAGTGGTCATTACAGCTTTCAATGTTTTAAGAAAATTTTGAAGTGCGGTATCTGTCATAAACTAGGGCACTTATCTACTAATTGCTCAAAACTACCTAATAACGATTCATCAAAATCAGAAGTAGGCAAAGAGAAGTCTGTTATGACATTGAATAGTTTCGCGGTACACAATGATAAATACTTAATTACCATTAAGGTGAATGATCAATCTTTGCACGGTTACGTCGATTTAGGCAGTCAATGTACATTGGTGCGTCATAGCGTAGCAAAAAGGCTATGTATTCAGTGGTCGACAGAGCAACTACCGACAATGCGCGGCATCGGAAACAATATTGTGTTGCCATTGGGAAAATCTGTAGTTAAGATTGAAATCCAAGGTATATTGGAATTCATCGAAGTTTACGTTGTAGAGGATAATGTAATAAAATACGATGTGCTAATAGGACACAGCTTCACTGAACTACCCGGAATAACAATTACAAAAACTACTGATGCCTTGATTTTCGAGCGAACTTCAACTACAAAATTGCGTCTTGTACTTCTTGATGACACTTGTATAGGACCACGTAATACTACTATAATTAAAGTAGGTAGTGACATGGATTATTCAGGTACAATATTTATTAATGGATCTTTAAGAGGAAGTTTCGGAAATGAATATTACTTAATGCCCGGTGAATACGACATTAAAAATGGTAAAGGTGCGGTATTAGTCCAAAGCTTATCGGATAATATAATAAATTTAAAACGGGGATTATTGATGACACGAGCTTTGCGTACAACTTCATCTTTAAACATCAATGTTTTAGATTTTAATGACCCAAGCGTAGGTATAAATTACGGTGAAAACTTATCAAATAACGAAGTTTTACAATTAAAGGGTATTCTTCAGAAGTATAATGATTGTTTTTCACGTAATCTGATGGACTTAGGTTATACCAATATTGATAAGATGGAAATTGAACTGACCGACACAACACCTGTGGTTTATAGACCTTATAGATTATCATACCCAGAAAGAGAATTAGTCAAATCAATGATAAAGGAAATGCTTGATGCTGACATAATATGCGAATCTAATTCTGCGTATGCCAGTCCAGTTATTTTAGTTAAAAAGAAAACCGGAGATAAACGTCTTTGTATTGATTATAGAGCTTTAAATAGAAAAACTAAAAAGGAACACTTTCCTTTACCATTGATTGACGATCAATTGGATAGACTAGCTGGTCATTCGTTGTTTATAAGCTTAGATTTAGCTTCAGGCTATTACCAACTAGCCATTGGAGAAGGCTCTCAACACAAAACATCATTCGTGACACCAGACGGCCAATATCATTTTAAAAGAATGCCGTTCGGTTTAGCGAATGCTCCATCGATGTTCCAAAGAACAATGAATAAAATTTTATCCCACCTAGACTATGCTTTAGTGTACATGGATGACATTTTGATCCCGGCGCGTACGTTTGAGGAAGGTTTGAGACGATTAGATGAAGTTTTGAATATTTTTCGTAGAGCAAATCTCACCCTCAAATTAGAGAAGTGCTTTTTCTTTTGCACAAAGATTGACTTTTTAGGCTTTGAAATTAGTGGCACGGGTATCCGACCCGGTAATCGCAAAATAACAGCTGTTTCAAACTTCCCAGTACCTAGTAATATTCACGATGTTAGACGTTTCATAGGACTGACTAGTTTCTTCAGACGCTTTGTAAAGGACTTCTCCGTAATCGCAAGCCCATTAACTGACCTACTAAAGAAACATTTCACTTGGAAATGGACCGATGAGCATATGTTAGCATTCGAAACGTTAAAACAAAAACTAATAGAAAGACCTTTACTCGCTCTGTACGATCCCAAATTATATACTGAGTTGCATACGGATGCATCGAAGTTAGGGGTTGCGGGTATCCTTATGCAGCGCAGTCATGATGGACTTATGAGGCCAGTAGCATATTATAGTCGCAAAACAACGGCTGATGAACAGAGATTTCATTCGTATGACTTAGAAACTCTCGCTGTCATAGCATCGTTGAGTAGATTCCGTGTCTATTTATTAGGTCTAAAGTTTAAAATAATAACCGATTGCAATGCGCTACGGACAACTATGACAAAACGAGACTTGGTACCGAGGATAGGTAGGTGGTGGGTACAACTACAGGAGTACGACTGTGACATAGAATATAGAGCAAGTTCGAAAATGTCACACGTAGATGCACTCAGTCGTGCTCCTGTTGATGAGCCCACAACTTCAGATACTGCACACGTCATAGATATACTTACGGTAAATACACAGGACTGGATCGCGACTGTACAAAGCACTGATGATGAAATTAAACGGATAAAAGAAATTTTATCAAGCAAAAATACGGCATCCATTGTAGACATTCATAAAAATTTCCAATTGAAAGGTGACCACGTGTACAGAATAGTGGACGGTGGATCGCGGTGGGTAGTCCCTAGATCAGTTAGGTGGCAACTACTGAGGATGAACCATGATGACGTTGGTCACTTCGGTTTCGACAAGACTTTAAAGAGACTTAAAGATACGTTTTGGTTTCCAAAAATGAGAAGGTTCACTAAAAAGTATGTTAAGGCATGTTTGGAATGCGCCTATCATAAAATGCCTGGTGGACCCAAGGAAGGACTGCTCCATCCTATTCCAAAACCAGACATGCCATTTCATACGTTGCATGCTGACCATTTAGGCCCGTTTGTTCGTTCGCGGAAAGGTAATATGTACCTTTTAGTGATTATAGACGCATTCACTAAATTTATCAGTATCAAGCCCGTTCGAGACACGAAAACTACTACTGCTATTAGAGTGTTCAGGGATTATTTTGCCTATTTTGGAGCTCCAACGCGCTTAATAACGGATAGAGGTTCATGTTTTACCAGTTCAAAGTTTAAAGGTTTTATCGAAAATTCTGGTATTAGACATATCTTAAATGCGGTAGCAACTCCGCGAGCGAACGGACAGGTTGAACGCTTCAACCGAACGATCTCGGATGCCCTTAGCACTAAATGTCATAATAAAAATGATAATACCTGGGATGAATATGTAAATGATGTACAGTTAGGGTTAAATACATCAGTTAATAAAACGACTGGTAAGAGCCCTTCAGAACTTTTGTTCGGTTATAACGTTAAAAGCGTCTCGGAGAACATATTGAGCGATGTAATAGACCCGACGATTGATCGTATTACCGATGATAAATTAATAAATCTAAGACAAGAGTCAAAACGTAATATTGAAAAGGAACAAGAAAAGGCAAAAGATCGTTACGATAGACATAGAAAATTGACAACGAAATACAATGAGGGCGATTTGATTAGAGTAGAGAGGACTACTTTTGATAAGGATAGGATAGGTAAGTCTAAGAAACTCGTAGCTAAATTTCATGGTCCATACAGGATTGTTAAAATATTACCCAATGATAGATATTTAATCCAAGATACCCCTCTCACTAGGAAAGGGGGCAAGAAGTACGAAAATGTATGTCTATTGACAAAATACACCCATGGTTAAATTTCAAGGGAATGGAAAGCGAAAACGACAGCGACAGTAGTGACGGTAGTGAGAAAAATGAAAAGTGATTATTAGTTAATGATAAGAAAAAAGTAGAAAATTCATAAAACAGTTATAACCTTATTACGCTGATGTATTTCTGGGATTACTAGTTTTATAGAAATGATAACGATTAGGTTTTATCACGACATATGGCATGGTGCAACGTACATTTTTGTAGATAGGGTGACAGACTATACTAATATGGGTTGTGAGCGTCAGTATGAGTTGCACAGATGACACATATTGCGACAGACTGTACTGATGTAGGTTACGAGTGTCTATGTGTTATGACGCAGATCGTGACAGACTATGTCGGTATGGGTTGTGAGTGCCAGTGCATTCCATACGGATGACGCAGATCGCGACAGACCATGCTGGTATAGGTTGCAATGATAAGATACAAGCGCAGATGGCACAGATTGTGACAGACCATATCGGTATGGGTTGCAAGTGTCAGCGCTCCTGCACAGATGACGCAGATTGCGACAGACTTTGGTGACATAAGTCGTAAGTGTCAGTGCTGAGTGCACAGATGACAGATACCGTTGTCATAGGTTGCAAGCGTCAGTGCTACATGCATAGAACTAGATGATTTTGATTACGACTAGATTATAATTTGATATGTATGTATGTTATTTAAAAATTACCAAAATACATACGGCAGACCAGAACAAACACTTGTAATTTAATTCAGACATTTTAATTCAATTTCGATTGTACATTTTAAGTAACATAAAAATTTGATTTAATTAGGTGTGAGGACCCACCCTAAAAAGGATGGCCGAGCTGTAAGAATCAACCCCAGAGAGCATGTAATTTAAATACATTAGAGCCTAATGTATTTAAATTACATATTATGTTATCTATTTTTTTTAATTATTAAGTGTGGCAACTTTGTTAATTGAAGTCTATGTCGAAGTGACAGCTGACATTTTGACATTGACATTGACACTAATATTCGGACACGTCACTTCGACATAGACAAGGGAATGATGAAAAATATGTTAAGCGGATGATTTGAAAATGGTATAATAAATCGCATAAAAGTGGATTAATCCTACGTAGTTTTATTGAATATTGTGCAAGCCTTTCACTCACGATGTCTTCCTTCACAGATATCAGTGAAGTCCAAGATAAACTTACAAGGTACCTTTTTAATTAGAAAAGTCACATTAGTACTTGCCCGGTATTTTACCTACAACTTTATGCATAGAGACATCCGCCTTAACCACTGGGTCATCACGACAATCAATCAAATAAAGTCTAAAAATACATTTTTAAAATTAAAGTGAAATCATTTATTTCAATTAGACCATTTACAGGCACTTTTGAATTGTCAAGGAGTCGGTCAATTAGTCAAAAAGTTGAAGGTAAGTTGCTCGTTACTAAACGTAGGTTGGCCTCTATGGAGAAGAATGAGCAAGAAACTTCGCGGACACTCTTTTCGATTAGGTTTTCACAAAATCTTGGTTACAATATTCTTTTTGATTCTTTATGTGATAAAAACGCTAAAAGTTTGTGCTTTATACCAAAGTAACCACAGAGGAATACACCGCAGCGGTATAACTCGGTACAATTGCAGATGCACCGCAAATGATTTCCTAAATTGTTTCAGGTTTGTGGTGTACAATGTTGCCTTAATTCGAATTGTGAGCCGCGGAATGTTTCTACGTATGGGTGGTACAAGATTGTAAGTTTAATGGTCGTGTGATATGCTGAGTATATTGTTCAGGTTTCACTGTCCTATTGGCCTAAGTTGTCCTATTGTGGGGTCCTAGGTTCCCAGGTCGGGCAAAATTTAAACTTTATGTAACAAATGTACAAAGGCGGACTTAATGCCTTAGGCATTCTCTAACAGTCAACCAGAGGTGGTGAAGAGATAAGATGGTAGGTGCAAGCTATTTTTACACAGAGAGTAAAACAACAAAATTAGAGATTTAGAAAAGTACTAAATTATTTTACATAATAAAATAAAGTGTACACAAGTACAAAATAATTAAATTCTACATACTGGGTTTTTTCCATTAGGAATTTCTCAGTATCAGCTTGAATGTTGGTGATGTGACACCCCCGTACCTCAGGAACGTAAAGCCTTTGGTCCTGCGCCTAAACTCTTTCCAGTCGTGTCGGATTGCCGTCCCATCGGACTATGAGAGTAAGGGAGTGTACCTGTATTTGCATACACTTGTACTGTGCACTTTAATATCTCTTGCAAACATGGCTATTGAGATCGGCCGTCGTGACAGAAATTTGGAGTAGATCAGTCAGTTAGAAACTTGAAGCTAGTTGCTCGTTCTGAAACGTGAATCTCTATGGAGAAGAACGAGTAAGAAGCTTCCATTGGCACCTTCTGAGTAAGGAACCCTAAAGACCAGCTAATAACATCGATAACTACTTATTACATCCACAAACGAAACAACCCTACAATTCTACTTAAAACATAATATTTTGCAACGCGAAACTAAACACTACTAGTGCTGTACAGCACTTACTTAGCATATCGATAAACTATGATTATCGACATAAACTGTGTCGATGGGTGCCGTATAGGAAATTTAATCGCATTAAAGGCGAATCAAGTCTATACGTTATATCCTCGTATAGACGCATCGCAACCAAATCATATTAGTGTATGCTAATCTTAACCGGCCGAGTTGGCTGCAATTTATAGAATTATCTAACATTGACAAGTTAGTGATAGTAGAGATACGGTGTGAAAGTAAAAAATTAAGTGTTAGGTCATTAAATGGAAATTATGTCATATAATACATAATGTACATAACATCACGCCTGTAATCTCCGAAGGGTTAGGCAGAGGTGTACCCATTAGTACACCCACCTTTCGCCAGTTATGTTTTTAGACCCATGTAATAGGGGGCGAGTCTATTGCCATCAACCGAGCACAAATCCAGACTCTAAGGCTGTTACTGAGAAATTCCTGATGGAAAAACCCAGTAACACTTTGCCCGACCTGGGAATCCAACCCAAGACCTCACGCACAGCAGTCGCACTTGCGACCACTAGACCAACGAGGCAGTAAAAAAAGAAGTGTTAAGTAATTAAATGGAAATTATGTCATATTATTTATTTATTTATGAATACTTTACGCAACAAAAAGGTACAAAGGCGAACTTAATGGCCGGACTTTTATAGGCTCGTCCCCTATTACATGGGACTTGAACATAACTGGCGAAATGTGGGTGTACTAATGGGTACACCTCTGTCTAACCCTTCGGCAATCACAGACGTGATGATATATGGTGTCTGTGTTTTTATCCAACCTGTATTATTCCACTGCTGGGCAAATATCTTTCCCAAAGCCTTCCACTCTTCCCTATGTGTTGCTTTCAATAGCCTATCTCCCATAAAAGTCTCTTACGTTATCATGCCAGTGGTTTCTCGGCCTCCCTCAGCGACGACGTCGTCTTCCGGCAACCACTGTGTGACAATATATCACGGCAACAAAATAAACCAATAAAAAATCGTCATCAATTCGTGATAATGTATTTTTACTATGGTAAACTACTCAAGTAAAAATAAAACAATAAACTATGTATTTAATCCCCATTACAAATACACAATGTAGAGGAACAACTTTGTTGAAAGGAGATACAAATCTTAACTTAATCAACGCCATTTACCTGACTACATACATTCATTTATTCAAACTCTCTTCTACAAACTGTTCAACTTCTAGCACCTAATTACGACACACAAAAGCCTAATAAAAATTAAACAGAACTCGGCTACAATTCACCACAAAAAGAACAACACTCTTCATCACAAGTCCCATACCAACGTCAATTAAAACCAACTAGTGTTGGCCCAATGATATCGATAAAAAATATACACTTCACTTTGACATAACACGACTCGATTGGCGTAAAGGCATTACTAAGTTTCCCTTTTAAGCGGCATCCTACAGTGTAGGGTTACCGGTCTTGGCGAAAAAAAAAACTTTCAGATTAGCAATTACTATATACGAACCGAGACTGGATAAAAGGATGCCTCCCAGGATTATATCAAGTCGATGCTGAAAGCCGGTGCAATTATACTTGAACTTAAATAGTCAAATGGATTCTCCCGACATTCTGATTGCCCTATCAGAATGTCGGGAGACATCATTTTATTTTTAAGATCGTGGTACGTTACTTTTTGTTATTAAAAAGTATTGCGACGATATTTTTCGTTTCAATTATGTCTAAACATTAACATTTATGAATATGTGAATTGACCATATTAAGAATAGTTCTCGTTTCAAACCATTGTTTTTGTTGTCTGTTTAGTTTTAAATATTGTGCTTTTTTATTTTAAGGAATACATAGAATAATTTTATTTTTATCCCCTGTTTGTTTCTGGAGGATAATATGTGACTTATGCTTAATCCTAAAGTCTATTCAGACAAAGACGAGGGGAGAAGCTAGTGTTTTATAATTCTGAATTCAAACTCCACTTTCGTCTCGAACTATAAGCTAGTAATAAAAATATTATCAGCCTATTATTGTACCACTGCAGAGCAAAGGCCTTTTCTCGTACAGAGTAGGCACGAGCATTGGTCACCACGCTACAACAACTGTAAGTTACATAACATGCACAACATCACGCCTCTAATCCCAGAAGGGTTAGGCAGAGGTGTACCCATTAGTACATCCATATTTATGCCACCAATCGGGCACAAATCCAAACTCCGATGCTGTAACTGAGAAAATGCTACCACTAGACAAACGAGGCAGTCTATAACTTACGTTGTAATAAATTTAACAGTTAAATGATAATATCATAGCTATCATAATCTTTAATAACCGATTCTGAAAATGTCACAACATGCGCGACAGTAATAAGTTTTATGTGGCAATGTTTTGCCTAACAGAATTTAGATTGATCATAAAAGTTTCAATTCAATCATCACATAATGTCTATAATATAATTTATTTAATGCATAACAGACAAGTCAGATTCGATTTAGGTCGTAATTCTTCACATTGATTTGTGATCTCCTTAACATAATTTTATGACTATACAATTTGCATAAATGTATTTTCCAACTGCAAAGTTAAACTTTAGTCATATTTACGACATTTTTTATCTGAAATGTGCTTTATTTAGTTCGCATTTAATTTAAAGCAATAAAGTTTTTATGAAATTGAAGCATTGTGTCTGTGTTTTACATGTTTTTTACTTTTTATTGCGTGCACTACCTAATCAATTTTCGGAACCAGTTTGGAGTTAGTCTCTCTTGTACTTTATGATCTATCATTTTGACGACTTAAATTCAGCTTGTTCTAAATTGCGGATATAAGGACCACACAATTTTGACACACTATAACGAAAAGCACATTTTTTGTATTATTCAAAAAATAACGGTCAAATAACGACAGTTATTGTGTTTTATTCTTAAAATTACGTTTTTTTTTAAATAAGTATTAGTCTACAATGCTTTCTATGTATTGTGAAATAACGGAGCTTATTTTACATTAGTAACATTAAAATAACGACAGCGTTGTTACGATATATTTCTTTCGTTATCTTAGGAAAATTTTGTCGAATTTGAAAAAATGCTTTTGTTTTGTTTTAAATAGCCTGTTTTCGAGGAAGGCCATGAAACATCACGCTACGACCCACAGAGCAGTAATCAAAGACGTAACATAACGCGGGCGAATCCGCGAGGTATAGCTAGAGAAACGTTATGCATTCAAATAAAACCGGACTTAACTGTTCATATCTACTAAGTATGTCACTAAACTATTTCATAATCATCGATAAGACGTTCTATGTTTGACATACGTCACTAGAGATCCGGAAACAACAAATGTTAGGGGCGTGTTTGATACTGTCGATAATAATGCAATACGAGAATTGCACAACACTATTTGATTTGAAATTTGTAAATTTATTGACAACAATAATAAACTGATATTTATTGGTTTAAATATTCTGTCTGTTACGCTTTCATGACTGAATCACTGAACCGATTTTAATGAAATTTGGTAAGGGGTAAGCTTGAACCCCATTAAAGGATATTTCTTTTATTACGCGATATTGGGTCTGGTTTAGGTCGTAACCGGCGTGTTTGTATGAAGAGATGTATGAACGTAGATGAAGCGTTAGGAGTATGTAAGAATCGTAGCGGGTGGCGTTCTGTAGTTTCTGCCTACCCCCATGGGAAAAAGGCGTGAGTTTATGTATGTATGTACGCGATATTTAAGTTATTTTTAATAGTTCAGGCTCCATAGCAATAAACGTGTCGTATTCATAGGTAGTTAAACTCCTGAAAGTGCCTCTAATGTTATACAGACTCAAACTGTATAAGATTAGAGGTTACTGTCTCTTACTCATCTTTAGAGTGGCGGGGTGGTCGGTGCCACACGACCACACAACGATTTGATGGCTTTATGAATATTAAAAACATTCTTGTGAATATTGTTTCATTTTTATTATCTATTCATTAATTCTTTGCAGCAGATAATAATGGCTGACTGCTGTTAGGATTACAGTGGAATGTCTAGCCTCTGACTATTCTATACCGAACTAGCGGTTGTCTACGTCTTCATTTGCATATAAACTTTGATTTAATGCCGGCTCAGAGGCTGAGTTACTATTTTTTGGAGTGTGGCGGTACCTTTACCTCCCAATTCCATAAAGAATATAACTAAAATTGCATTGTCTGGCTTTTCAATTAGTGAAAGAATTTTAAGTGAATATTCTCCTGACCGAATTTCGGTTAGCGGCCAATCCAATGGTGACTAGTCAAGTAGGTACGTAGGAGATATTATAGTGCACAAAGGCTTCCGCAAACACGGATACAATGCCACTTCCCATAATGGTATAGTCCGACTTGATCCAAGACAGGTTCGGTGAAGGACCAAGCTCTGTACACCACCTACTTCCAAACTCCAGGGTGCTACTGAGAAATTCTGATAGAAAAAATCAATAACACTTTACCTGACCTGGGAATAAAATTCACCACGACGCCAACGAAACAGTTATTAAACTTATAATAGTGTTAAAGAAGATGGAAAAGAAGATAGATAGGAGACATTTATTACCCTTTAAATAATTTAATCAAAATTTTATGGTGGTTATTACTTTGATTGATAACCATAATTATAACATTGACGGTTAGCTACGCAGCCTGTTATGCAACTTCTAAACAAACGTTTATATTCTCTTATTTCATTAATGCCTAAAGATAACTTAAAATCAGTATTAAATTAATTATCAAAATCCAGACTAATAATTCTAATACACCAAATCAAATATGCAAAATGGTATCCTTAAAAACGTATCATGTATTAAAAAATATTGCTTTATATAACAATAAAAACTAATGGTTTTCTGATCATAGCTATATTATGCGGTCATAAGGACCATTATGAAACGTGATATCTGCGCTTATGATTGATAGATCTAGATTTTTAGTGGTAAAGGTCAGACGCATGACACCTACGTAGCTGTTACGTATTCACACATAAATTTGCGATTTTTTGTCTGATCTGAATAATGTTTTGCATATTCTGTGTTTGTGGAATTTTGTGTGTCAATCTGTTTGAGTTTAAGGTCATATAAAAACTTGTGGTTTTTTCGTTATTTACTAGAATATGCTACTCGTGGCGGATACAGCAAGAATGTAGCTAGAATTTTCGACGAGTATTAAAATGTTTTCCGATCAGTTCGTCGATTTTGATAAACTCTTTCCTTTTCTTTGATTAAAAAATAAATAATCCCAAGAATCCTTTACAAGTTACAAAAAAGCAGCTACAGTATACATCTTAAACTTATTCAACAATATTCCAGTGAGTACATGGAAACAGTACAATACATTTCTCTACCAAAAAAAAAACTTATTTTTTCCCAAAACATTACGAAATCGCTACATTTATATAACATTCCTCTTATGACACTGTTTAGTACCGGCGTCTATTCAATAATTCATAATTTCAATACGTGTTAAGACTGGCATTAACACTTAAACTTAGACAAACAAACAAACAGACAGAGCTTTGTATAGCTTGTTTATAGTTAGCTTACGTTGTGGAACGTTAAGTGCCGAAGGACCAAACGCATGGACAGTAGGACCAGAATTTTGTGCACAGTCATTTTTTTATTTGTAAATTGGCGAAGTCTGTCGCTTTGTACATTATATAGATAAGCTACCAGCAGTGCAGTCAGGAATTAGTTACTAAGTCCTATTTTGTCGACAGAAATCAATTTACTCCAACCGAAAGATGTACTAAAGTGCTTTATTTGCTGGTATGTAGATAATATGGGTGATGTAAGCTTGAGCTCAATTCCTAGCATCAGATGAGGTGACAGCTCACTTTATCTAAATTAACTGAGAAAGACTTCCACAGTATAGTACTGCTGTTCCAGTTATTTCTCACGCAACAAAATCGTAACGCAACCTAAAGGTATCTTCTCCTTTATTATTCCGAACACGTAAAAGTCCCCAAAAGGAACGTTATACAGTTTTTGTTTCGTCTTTCGGCGTATTAGAAGACAAAAATACGTGGCCATTATAACCTGACCCCGTTTACTTTACAAAAGCTTTGAGTGACAGGTCTAAATGTTTATGGTAGTGTTGTATTAATATCACGGCTAATAAAATGGTGTTTGCTCAAGTGGTAGCGTCTATGGGATGATATTGTGGTTTTGTAATGTTGTTTTGGGAATTGTTACATATACTATTTGGGGTTTTATGAATAGAATATATTGAATTGAACTATTTGGTCCTTATGAGTTGTAGTTTGATTTTTTGCCTTTAAACTATACCTACTTGTGTAAAAAAGAAAACAAACTGAAATATAATTATAATATTGTTCTGTTTACGCCTGTAATCCCCGAAGGGTTAGGCAGAGGTGTACCCATTAGTACACCCACATTTCGCCAATTATGTTTAAGTCCCATGTTACAGGGGGCGACCCTATTGCCATCAACTGGGCAAAAATCCAGACTCCAAGGCTGCTACTGAGAAATTCCTGATGGAAAAACCCAATAACCTTAGCCCGACCTGGGAATCAAACAAAAGACCTCATGCTCAGCAGTCGCGGTTTACGACCACTAGACCAAGGATCATTTAAAACCACATAAAAACGTTAGTGTGAATCAGCTTAACACTAAATATAAAAACCACAAACTGAACTAAACAACTACTGCAACAATATTTTATTTCGATTAAAATCAATAAAAAAACACAAGTTGCCATCGCTATACTCATTTAGCTATTAAACCCGCTCTTTATTGAGGTCGTTTATATACTTTTTAATGTCTATACTTTGCAAATATGCCGCGAAATTACCAAAGCTCCTATTAAGAAAAGGCATCATAGTCATTTCTATACATTTATTATAGTTTACTTGATAAGAAATTGTAAGGCTGTATGCTCAATGTGTTGCGAAAGGTAAAATTAATTTGGATGATGCTTTACCTAGACTTTACTTGACTTTAGCTTTGACTGCCTCGTTGGTCTAGTGGTCGCAAGCGCGACTGCTGTGCATGAGGTCTTGGGTTCGATTCCCAGGTCGGGCAAAGTAATATTGGATTTTTCCATATAGAATTTCTCAGTAGCAGCCTAGAGTCTGGATTTGTGCCAGGTTGATGGCAATAGGCTCGCCCCCTATTACATGGGACTAAAAACATAACTGGCGAAATGTGGGTGTACTAATGGGTACACCTCTGCCTAACCCTTCGGGGATTACAGGCGTGATGTTATGTTATGCTTTACCTAGGTGATTTATAAAATATTTATTTGCGCCGTATCCTTTATTTGAACCACTTTGTACATTATTATTAAAAACAAAAGTTTTTTTTTATTTAACGTCACCTGTAATCTTCGAAGCGTTAGACAGAGGTGTACCTATTAATAACAATATTATCTAGTAGAAAAAACAGTTAAATTTATTTTAAAAACATTTAATCTCTTCACCACCTTTGGTTGACTGGTAGAGAATGCCTAAGGTATTAAGTCCGCCTTTGTACTTTAATTGTTGCATAAAGTTTAAATAAATAAATAAATTAATACGTTGACGATTTTATAGTTTTCTACATAATACACATAACATCACGTCTGTAATCCCCTATGGGTTAGGTAGAGATTTCGCCAGTTATGTTTAATTCCCATGTAATAGACTCGCCTCCTATTACATGGGACTTTTTTTTTTATATGTGTAAAATAGTGCTGAAGGTTTTAAAGGTTCATGGATAAAAGGTTTATTACTACAACTTTTCCCATTTACAAGAGTTATTTCTAAAGAACTTGAAAAATCTGAAATACTACGACAACGATTATGCTTAATCGTAGTTTTCACTACTCTAGACTGTTAAGAAAAATGTTCTTCATTCAAATATCAATAAGCTTAAAAAACAATGGCTAATTTTAAGCGCGTAGAATATTTAAATAGGAATCGCGTCCATTTTTATGTAGGTATATTTTAAGCAATGTTGAAAAGATCAGATATTTTAGTTCATAAAGTCGTTATATTATTCAATGGGATAAATAAAAGATACAAATCTGTATTCCGCTATGAAGATCGCCTAAAACAAGAAGCGTTTTCTTTAAGTGATGTCATTTAACTGATCTTAGATATCGATAAAAGGATTTATGGATTCGGAGCGAACGCCTATTTATTCATTCAAATTATTCCATATTTTTTTAGAAACTCGTTTGTTTAATAATTTAATGTAGATTTTCAAGTTTCAAAATAATAAGTTTATTTTAAAATAGAACATTGTTATAATAGAAATTATTATTTCATGAAAAGTAAAAAAAATAGTTGGTGCGTTTTATCTGATTTGCTGTTTTTATAATAAAATGTTATTTTGTTCAATAATTAGAATAAAGATTACAGCAAAAAAAAACTTGACTATAAATCGGAAACCATAGCTGGCAGAAAGCCAATCATAATTTTTCTCATTTAGACTACTAATTTGTAATAATTATGATCATTCTAACAGTAACTTATTATTACATGTATTATTTTTTGATTAGAATTTAATTTTGCTTGCACTTTTTAACAATTTTTTAAAATAAATTCATGTTCTAATTCAGAAGTTAATATTTTGACGCAATAAAATATTTCTATCACAACGTAAACTAGCCTTTGCCCGGACCACACAGGGTGTCATTACATTTGAAATGTATTTAAATAAAAGTAAGAAATGTCACGCTTTTACGGTCTGGATAAATTAACTGGTCGGTTTGCAAATTAGTACACGACCATTTTATTTTTGCAGTGTACAGTCAAAGCTTAAAGTTAGTAACAAAGCTAATCAAAGTTTCAAAATCTAACTACTATTATTTAAATGTGGATACATGGATGTTTGTAGTTCAATCACACCAGAACGGGCTAAACGGAACTAGATGAATTTTGGCACACAGATGCTTATTTTATCCTGGCAAAAATTTTTTTTTGTGGGATAATGTACCAACTCAGAAGTCATAGTCATAGTGTTAAATAATACCTACTTATCTATGTTATTTTAGATTTGTATTCTCTGGAATTTGAATAAAAAAATATATTGTCTAATAAAAACGTGCTACACAAATTAAACTTAACTTTACCAATAACAACTGACGAATGATTCATGCATGCGTGCGTGCGCGCATAGAATATGCAATAAAGGATTTTTTTCATCCACCCGCTTGTCTCATCCTTTGTATGGACTATCGAGAAGTTATATCGTAAATTTTACCTCTATGAGATGATATCACGAACTTACCTGCAAAAAAAAAAAGATATTTTAGTTTTTGAAAATATTAGATATGCAATTTTATATTCTTTGAACAAGTGGGAACATTGTATCTGCTGTATCTTTTGAGAAGATGATACTTAGGTACTTACTATAAATAATTGTATCATTACTTATTATTACGTGTTATTGGGTATTTCCATCAGGAAATTCTCAGTGGCAGCCTTGGAGTCTGGATTTATGCCTGGTTGATGGCAATAGGCTCGCCCCCTATTACATGAGACTTAAACATAACTGGCGAAATGTGGGTGTACTAATGGGTACATCTCTGCCTAACCCTTCGGGGATAACAGGCGTGATGTTATTATTATTATCACCAAACATCTGTTATTTGTGTTTTCATTTATTTTGCTTCTTATTTTGTCATATTTTAGTTTTGCGAACAAAAGGACCAAATTTTTTAAAGCTTGAATTTGGATGCTTTGCAAAATATGACAAAGAGGAAATTACTTTCGATGTGCTTTTTGGTTGCTATTATTACAGTTGATAGCATAAAATATGAACGCAAATTTATTGTAACTACTATTATTTACTACAACCAAACATTCTTACAAGGAACTCAAAGCCAACACCACATCTTCTTAGTCACCTCAACATTAAATTGTTCTACATCTGTCAGTAAACATTACCTTCCTTTCTTCAAAAAAGTGGGTAAGATGTCATCACCGTGTCGGAATTCTCTCATAACCTAGACGAAGTGGTGAGCCCACGAAGTAAGATGAACGTGGAAGATAAATCCTTGAGATACCACTTACTGGGAACTGTTCTGTGGGTTGTGGCCCAAGTTATGAGCTGAGCGGAGAACATCGAAATATGGAGTTGATGTATTAAAAGGTGAATGTTAAGGTAATATCTTTGATGTTATTTGGAAGATGATATCCCCGATACCGCGCGCCATGAAAGCGGGTAATTCCATCTTGAACTACCCCTGGCCATGTTGCACTAAACCCTGACGTGAGGTTTCTGATTACTGACAGATACAAAGACAGTAGGTCCATTTCAGCCATAATTGCTGATATAGACCTATTTGTTGCAGCCGTGAAGTACACGGGACTCTACTATTTTCAAATCTTTATTTTGTTAAGCTGTGTTCTTTATATCATTTCTTTTTCCTTTTTGTAGAAACGCGTCTAAACAATCGCTTCCTCTACGTCTCACACCTTGGGCTTACCAAAAAATCTTTTGTTCTTAATAAAAATATTTTTGAGGCACGACGCGACATAAGGCGTCTCACGTGAATCGTAATTTAACCGGACGTGTTCCGTCCGCGCCCCGGACTGTACGTGCACGTGGGAGGGTAGAACCGAATGTTTCTTAAAAATGTACCTTTTTAACGACAGATGTGCTTGAACTTTATGTGGGTATAAGTCAAAGCGTGTATTTCAATGTGACCATTTACAGGCACTTTTGAATTGTCAAGGAGTTGGTCAGTTCGTCAGAAAGTTGAAGCTAGTTGCTCGTTCGAATACGAAGGTAGGCCTCTATGAGAAAGATAGTTATATGGTTTTTAAAGTACTTGTTTTCTATACTGGAATTTTACAAAATTGAAAGGGGGTAAAATTTATGACTATTACATAGAAATCAACATACCTAATATTGGTAATACATGGCAATTTATTGATAAATATGTAAAATCATTTGTTTTTTTATTTTACTTTGTTGTATCAAACACAAAACACTCCTTTCGTGCCTATTCATTAAGAAAAATAGTTGTGCAACATTGTACATTTCAGAAACATGTTTTGCGGGAAACATGTTTGTGGCAACATGATATTTCAGTGTTGTGAGCAAATGTTCCGTATTCATGGAAAACAAAAGGTGCGCAACATTGCAGCCTGCAACATTTGATGACAACAATGTTGCACAACTGTTTCGCTACTATGTGTCTACTACTATGGTTCAATAGCAGGGGTTGTTGTAAATTCGTCACAAAAATGTATCCCCACGAAAAAAGTTTTGATCCTGTTCTCCTAGTACTTTTTGTTCAGATTCCACATTGTGTCCTTGTTTTCGGTAGTTTTATGCTGGATTTTATTATTTAATTGTTCTGCTATCCGTGCGGATAAAATAAAAGAATTTACAATAATCAAAAATCAAAAAAAAACAAAAGCCTTTGGCTAATTTATACATACTTTTTTTCGTGGGGATACATTTTCGTGACGAATTTACAAAAACCCATTTTAGTATTGCCGCTCTCTTACCTACCTTGGGCCACATTCCTCCCTTAATCAAAAACACAAAAACGAAACTATTAAAGTCGTACAAATTAGATCACTTCTAATTAGAGTAAAACCTTTCCTTTTAAGAGGTTCTTTCTAAGACAATGCGCAAGAGTGGGCTGGATGCGTTAAAACAGTTTTTATTACGGCATATCCACATTTAGAGCCTGGAGTGTTAATGGTTGGGCAAACAGACGCTACTGTGGGCTATGGGTTTGTTATTTCGGAATGGGACGCGAAGTTTTATATTTATAGTAGGTGGTATAGGAGTAGAATAGTCATTCAGTTGGTCAGAAAGTTGAAGCACCTAGTTTCAAATCCCGCTCCCCCTCCCTCCTCTATAATTAAAAAATGCCTGTAATTTTATTAATTGAAATAAATGCTTTGGCTTTAACTTTCATAGAGGATACATTTTTGTTATTAAAACTTCGTAAAACTTGACATAAAAAAAAAATATTTGATGTCAGTTTTTGGCAACATTTAATTAATTACCTACGTCCTATAAAATATTTCCCAAATGGTCCTACTTAAAACATGCCTAGCAAAAGAAAAATCTCATGACAAAAAAATTGATGTTTCCAAAAAAATATTCTTAGTCGTAGAACTGCACTATGGTCTTAGAATCCCGCGTACATAATCTTGGTTCACCTAATAGTGTGAATTAGTTACACAATCTCGCGCCCCCGACATTTCGCTGCGCACACGCACGAGAACAATTAACACGTGGAATTCAGACTTTTACTGGAATTTAAATCACAAACTTTAATGGAGAAAGCTTTGAAATAAAAAAAAAGCAAATTGTAAAAATTATATTATTATTTCCCTTTATATGTATGTATAAAGTAAGTACTTTTTTACTTTAAACATACCATAGGTAACCTCTTAAAGAAATAGGATTATAATCAATCAGAACCTAATTCTTTTTTAGTCATTCATCATTTTTACTTTTCATATATTTTTCTTTCAAATCCATGATAAGCAGTCGCAAATTAAGTAGCTTCTATATTTCGATGTTAAAACCCAAGTTTTGTATGCGTCGCACATTATCAACAAGACGTGATTCACAATAGCGCTCGTGCGAAATGCCATCCTTCATTGAATATACACATGTCCGCTTGCAAAATGACGAGAATAATAAGCAAAACATAAATTTTGTCATTTAATATAATAATACTACCAGCCTATTAGTGCCCCACTGCAGGGCAAAGGCCTCTTCTTATACAGAGAAGGCACGAACGTTGATAACGCTTGCTTAAGGCAGATTGACAATTTCAGACTTATATTAACTATTCGTGTAAGTCCAGTTTTCCTTCTGATATTTTCCTTCACCGCGGCCTGTGATATCCAAGCTGAACTTAGAAAGTACATAAGAATTGAATACGTCATATTGGTACTTGCCAGTGCCCTGTGAGTATATAAAACGACAGCAATACACTATGACTGCCTCGTTGGTCTAGTGGTCGCAAGTGCGATTGCTATTCATGAGGTCTTGGGTTCGATTCCCAGGTCGGGCAAAGTGTTATTGGGTTTTTCCATCAGGAATTTCTCAGTAGCAGCCTCGGAGTCTGGATTTGTGCCCGGTTGAGGACAATGGGCTCGCCCCCTATTACATGGGACTAAAAACATAACTGGCGAAATGTGGGTGTACTAATGGGTACATCTCTGCCTAACCCTTCGGGGATTACAGGCGTGATGTCATGTTCATATACACTATGACCATATATACAGCGACTATAATATTAATTGTTCATTAACAAATTAGCAAACTGTCTACTTCAGTCGATGTATTTTTGGCTCTAACCCTTCGACGTTTGACTTATCTCTAGTTATGCAAAATTGCGCCAACTCCTGAAATAATAAAAGAACACGCTCTTAAAATAGACCGTTATCACGTGCTATATGTGACAAGACAAAAGCAAATTACCTAAAACTACCAATTCCTTGATTACCTACTGCAAGAAGTAAAAGTAAAAGTGAAATATATGCAAACCCTTCTCAACTCCGTAAAAGCCTAGTCTGCTATAAACCGCAGTAAAAAATAAACAATTCTTTCTAAAATCCCGCACCCTAAACTGGCGGTCTCGCTAGAATCCCACCGAGTTCATCCGAATCCCCGAAACTCGCGGCGTGCATGCATCACGGGGCGGAGGCGACGCAAGGAATTCCGAACGGGCCGAATTCGAGTTGTCGGCTCGCAGCGCCTGTCGACGCCATCTGGCTCTTAGGGATGGGACTGAAGTGTATCGATAAGGATTAGGACATTTTTTTCCATAATCAGTTATGTTACTACTCAATGACTTTTGTCTTACGAATAAAATCCACTATTTTCAATAAGGAAGGCAATTTTAATTATCATGGATGTGATAACAACCTAAAAATGTCGTAAGAATAAGAAGTTATTAGATATTTAAAAATAATAGTCAAACATAAGCTTTAAACCATACCATTGAGGAATTCAGACAGCCAGTCTTTATGTATGAAACCAGATATTAAATAAATTCCAAATTCAGCAATTAAACTCATTCAGAATAAATAATTCGAATATTTTGTTTTGACTACCATCTGTATTTAATTTACCATTAAAAAATAATAAATCTACATATTCTATCCTGTATATAGTCACAGCATTAATATACATCTCTTAAATGGTACCTAAGCTATTCATAACACATTTAGAATGCATATTATTTCAACACATCATATCTCAAAAATATCTAATCCAGTTTTTTTGTTCAAATGAAATTTTATGCTTAAATTATTACTTATTTTGTTGCAAATAACAAACGTTTAAACTTTAGAATTCATTTACATTATTAAGTACCTATGAATCATTGCTTTATTATAATACCAAATTAATTATAATAAATTCTTTTAAATACTTTCATAGATACAAGTATTTCCTAATTTATTTCAATTAAATATTCATTATGTTTACTGAATTAGTAATTTCCTTACACAGTTCGTGCCTAGAGACTAATTTATTATTTTTTTATTATAAGTATCAAAATACACTTAAACACATGAATGGTAATGGTGGCCATTAAAAATACAAAACATATTTTATTTATAACTTTATTTAGAGGATCATGTTTATTCTGCCATAAAATCAATGGATGGGCAAAAGTCTTAAACAATTATAGGGTTTGTGATCTTAAAAAGAATAATCGTGGCTTTTTATTATCCTTAAAGAGGAAGTCATTATTATCAAAGGTTTTGATCTTTTGGTTTCCATCTTCAGCTTTCTTATTTGTATTATTATTCTAAAAATAATTATAAACCCCAAAAAACCTATCGACAAATCCCAACACTAATAAAAGCGCGGCAACATCGCCATCTCCCATCCTTTTCCTACACATCCCTAATATTACCTATCTCTTTCACACATCGACTACCTTATTTAAATAAGAGTGAGCGTGGTTGCAATCTGTATCCCGTTACAATTTAAGCCGTATCCTTATCATTTTAGGGTAGTTTTTTGTTTGGTAGATGGGTAAAAAGGTAAAAAAACCTGCGAAGGCAGGTTACGGAGCGAACGAGCGCTCTCCACTGGAAGACACTTGACTATAAGAGTGTTTTGGCCGGAAATATGGTCCAATTTTTGATTGGATACCGACCTTGACATACGTGATCCCTTTAGAATTTAGGTTATGTCAGCAAACAAGACAGTTGACACAGTTATAGAACAGGACCATTCATTTACTTGAGAGCTTTTCGTTTAGGATCACCACCTTTCTAGTATCGTTTTTCTGTAACATCTGTGACTAAAAATGTAGATAACATTCGCGTTCCTATAGTTTTACCAATTGTGATCCTCTCTTGCAAATTACTAATATACAGTAATGTACTTTCACCTTAGTACCTCCCAATTTAATTTGAAAGAACTTATTCACTCTAAAACTTCGATTTCGTATCGAAGGACCAAAATGCTAAAAAAAAAAATACCATAGGACCACACCAATTTCAACTAGTAGACATCATGAAATCTTTTTATAAAAATAAAAAACAAGCAATCTATTACATCTGCTCCTGCGCAGTATTTCCCGTTATTATGACAGTAGTGAGCGATGGTTAGAGCTGTCATGTGCGTGCGCCGATCTAGCGTACGACCGATATGTCATTGCTCTGTGTGATACCGTGGCATTCATGTGTTTAGAGATAGAAGTTTTAGCTTTTCTTATCTTTTATCGTTTCTAAGAATCATGTATAAACTTATTTTCTTAACAATGTATAACACAGACGAAGGTGGCGGGACGAGTTTCAGCGCTTTAAGACAGGATTAGACCACACTAGGTCAACATTGGTTGAGAAGAAGAAAGGGAAGCTTTTGCCCTGCAGTACGACAACACAGCCTTAAAAGTAATAAACAATACCTACGTATTGTCCCACTGCAGGGCCTAAGGTCTCTTCTCATACAGAGAACACTCAAGCATTGATAACCATGCTTGCTCTAGACAGAATGGCATATTCTTTCACTAATGGACTAACTGTAATGGTAGATGTAAGGTCGTTGTAAATAAATAAATAAATAAAATAAAATTACCATAATAATGCCAGTGATATCTAAGATAAACATAGAAAGTACAAATAAATTAAAAATCACATTATTACTTGCCCGTATTTGAACCTACAACCTCATGTATGAGAACCGGGCATCTTAACCACTGGTAAAAGTTATGATAAATAATAGAATAATTAAATAAATTATGTAACCATACAGCATTACTGAAGGTCTTGAAATATCTAGACCTGTTCTAGCTTTGGTGGAATCTCGGCGTTGTATTAAGGTTAGTAGAGGCCCGAAGCACTGAGCTATTTGTAGCATGACGTCACCATAGATTAGGAAGTACTAGAATGGTACTTGAAATTAAACTGTTCTAATTTTGTGTAGGCTGTAGGATTTTATGGAGTGTTGAAATAAATAAGACAAAGTCAAAACATTTATTTTAATTAAAAATTCAAGGCTTATTCACACATATCAGTGAAGCCACAGTACCGGCACCGTTCCGTATCTGTGATAATTATTCTTTCATACATTCTCTATGAACGCGCCTAAACTGACACTGAGAGCACTGTGTCGTCACCGACACTGACAAGTGTGAACGCGTTCATACAGAATGTAGAAAACAATAGATCTGGTTTGAGTGGGACAGCAATAGACTGGTATAAGTCCAGGTTCCCTCACGTTTTCCTTCACTGATGTCAGTGATATCAAAGATAAAATTTGGAAAGTACATATGAATTGAAAATGTCACATTGGTACTCGTCCTGATTTGAACCCAGAACCTCAAGCATGAGGGGCGGGCGCCTTAACCTCTGGGCCATCACGACAGTCACCTTCCTATGTCCGGCTCTCATTTAGCCAGTTTAATATTAATCTCCTGGCCAAGCCTTGACGATTCAACACTCCACTATCAACATAGACTAACAAAGACTTCATCAAAAACGTACACTCTTTAAACCAAAGTTGTTAAACGATTTAGATAAAGCCTGGCTTATCTTCACCGGAAACTGTCACAAAAAATGTGTGTGCGCATCACAATGCTACCACACTTTACTAATTCTGTTAGTTTTTGGAGATACAGTCATTCATAATCTTTTTCGAATGGAATTAACGGCATTTTAACTATTGTTACACCTTGGTTTATCTACTAAATTCCGTCCCACCCCGTTGAGCTCGCGGAAGGACTGATGTACGTGGGGGTCTTTAGTTTGATTCCCAGGTTGAACAAAAAAGGTTTTTCCATAATTGTAGTACCTACCTACACACTGAAAATTTTAAATTTTAAGTTCCTAATTTGGGGTCATGAGATAAAACTCGGTGACTGATAGACACACGAACAGCAGAGACTTAAGAATAGGGTTCACTTTCAACCTTTCGGGTACGAACTTAAAACGTACGAACTACGGGTTGAATTGAGAACCTCCTCCTTTTTTCACAGTCAGTTTAAAAGCAGAAACAAAATATTTGCCAAAGAGGAGACTTGTCCAACCAAGCCAAGCTTTAAAATAACAAACTAAAACTCCATTCTGACTAACATACCACCGATAACTCAAAACCAAACAAATTACTTCAAAAAACTTCGCACCTCGATTCGGTAGCGCAAAAGAAAAATGGCGGCGCGTCCACGTTACGCGAAGCGCGCAATATTTCACTGCGCCCACGGCGTACAGCAATACAAGCTAATAGATAGCGCAAAACAAATGACGAGCTATCTATCAGGGGAGCTTGCTGTTAGGTAGAAAGGTAGGACATTTTGAGTGATGTCGAATTGTCTGATTTGATGAGCTTAGATTGAGCGTAGATTAAAAATGCAATAGGCCAAAGAGAAGTTACTATTTTCGTAAGATTCAAATTCAAAATTAATGAATTTTTAAATAACGAAACGTCACGCCTATTGCCATCAATTGGGCAAAAATCCAGACTCCTAGGAGAAATTTCTGATGGAAAAACCTAATAACACTTAGTATAAGTCTCCAATCTGCCTAAAGCTAACGTGGTGATCAATGCTCTGTGAAGAGAGGACGATAGAAGAGGCTTTTGTCTTGCAGTGACATAATAAAAGGCTGGTATTATCAATTATGTCCGCGCCTTTGTCCACATCAAACTTGACATATTATCCCACGTGAATCGTACATTTTTCCGGGATAAAAAGTATCCTATGTACTATCCCAAAATATAATCTATCTCTGTGTCTTTCGTCCAGATCCGCTCGGATGTCCTTTCGTAATTGAATAACAAACATACATCCATGCAAACTTTCGCATTTATAATCGTATTTAGATTGGAAATACATAACTCTTAAACACCTTAATTTAGTTACCAATTTCCATTGGCGCTACCAAGATGCCAATCAGGTTCTTAAAACAATTTAAACACGAGGACACCGAAATTTTAAGTCTTCATTATCTCCCTCAAAATCTCTTCCTCCCCTAAAAAACCTCTGAACCCGATATTCAGACATATCCGCTCGCCAACGCTAGCAGTAACCCTACCCTGCGGTCGGTAAGTAAACGATTCGTCGCCTACTTGAAACCCAACGCGTGTCAGTAGGTTACAGGGAAATTGGTGCAATCGTAACTGGATAGGCTTACTCTATACAAGTTATGTGAATAGAATGGATAGTAAAGTTTGTTAGTAACGAATGTTTAAGTGACTAAGATTTAGGATGCTGAATAAGTAATGGGAAAGACAATTTAGAAAAGTTGTTAGAGAACAAAAGTTATGGACTACATAGTTAGTGCGACATAGTTTCTTTGTCTGTTAATTATTTTCGACAGCCTGCACATTGAATTATATAATAACGGGTGACAATTAAGCCGAAAGTTCAATCATATATTTGTACTGAATCATACCAGTGAGCTTTCTGGATAATATACTTGAAAAAAAAAATTTTTTTTTCACTTATGTTTTTCAATTTATGAAACGTTAAATACCGCATGACTTCTGTACTGTTATATGTACCCGTAACCACAATATTTTACGTGTGTTACTTTGAGCTAACGTAAACAGTGATCTTTCGCACCAAAAATATCAATCGTTTCGCAGAAATCATATTTGCTCGATGTAACTTATTTTGAAGGACAGAAGGTCGTTTTTTTCTGATACATTTGGGTCTTATATGACAATCACTGGGAACAACTTTTACATATTTCGACAGAATAATGTTCTTAAAAAAATACCTTATAATCTTTCGACTCGAAACTCAGTAGATACTCCATGATATAGAATTACTACAGATAATTACATTTACCCACAGTCCATCAAAGATTGGAAGTAGGCCTATCATCATGTATCTGTATGGCATCATTCCAATACTGGGCCACGGATAGAATATTATTGATACCGATTCCAATCTTTTCAAAAAGAAATGGCGTAATACCTATTTTACTCGGATTCCCACGGACACCTTATACATGCATAAAATATCAGACAATAATGTTTAAATAAAAGCAACATAAAGCGCATTTTATGCTTTTTTAATTAAGACCAAAATTAAACTGGAAGCACCTAAACTTATTCGCTTTAATTGTCAACTGACTACTCAGGTCGACCCCGAAATTCGATACAAACGATCCCATATAATCCCCTACTACACGAACACTGGGCAGATCTAAGCCAATCACAGCACGGCAGTACTGCTAGGTGTACTGCTGCGTTTCACAAAACGAGATTTTGGTGAAAACTGACAGTTTTACTTATATTACGAAGTAATTCTTATTTTCTTTGACGCAGATAGCTAATTTCGTTCACCAAGCAGTAGATTGTATAAACCAGTTATAATCCTCAAAACAAAATCTAAAACCAATGATTACGAGCGTTTTAAACTCAGTAGTTAGTAGGCAGTAACTGTTATAAATAAAGGCAAGCTATCTCAAAGCTATAGAAAGCGTCATCAATCGCTATGCGACGCAAACGCACTTACTGTGCCCCTGTGGGTACATTAGTCAAAGGTACCCGTTATGTTGGGAGCTAGCTCTTCACCAGGTTTTGCCTGGGTGTTTTAGTAGACTTGGATGTAAAGAGTTGGTTGAAGAACACACAGAAGTTGGTTGGTTGGTTGGTTGGGGATTATGGATAGGTGTTAGTGCAGATGTGGCGATGGCGATTGTGGAGGTAGAAACTATACACAGTAATGGCTGAAATCGGGCTTTGGATAAAGATATTGATAGATGTTAGCATTTTAAGTATTGTTCAGCAAATCAAAGTTAGTAACATACCGACATCAGCGCCACCTACCGGGTCCACTTGTATTTTCAAACCATCCAAGAACCCATTTAAATATATACACAAAATTTCATCCAAATCGGTCGAACCGTTTAGGAAGAGTTAGGTGACAAACACATGTACAGAAGAATTATTATATCAAAAAGATACAATGCATTTTGTGAAATACTTTACAGTAATTCAAGTAAAAACTTGTGTTAAAAAATCTAAAGTGCTAAAAGACTTTTGTCACCGACCGTACAAGAACTACTCAATGTAGCTATAGACAATACATTGTATCTGTAGTTAACAAGAGAAACTATGGAAAACAGCTGAATACGCATTGTGATAGTGGGACAGACAAACTAACTGCAGCACTTGTATTAGTTAGGATTGATGCTAAACTTAGTAACAGTTTAGTACTTGATATTTTGCAAGTGACAGGTTTAATGCGCGTTTTAAGTTTAAGATTAGATGAAGGAATAAAAATGAGATGTATTATCTGTTGAGACGGGATTTTTTCTAGACTTAAAAGTCAAAGTCAAAGTCAAAACATTTATTTCAATTAGACCATTTACAGGCACTTTTGAATTGTCAAAGAGTCGGTCAGTTAGTCCGAAAGTTGAAGCTAGTTGCTCGTTCCAAAACGGAGGTAGGCCTCTATGGAGAAGAACGAGCAAGAAACTCCACGGCACTCTTTTAAATTAGATTATTACAAAATCTTGGTTACATTATTCTTGTAGATTCTATATGTGATCACAATGAAGATGAATATAAAATAGTAGTAAAAAAAAAATATAAAGAAATTAAAGCAATAGCAGTTAAGAGATGACCAATCCCAACTGACAGCACTCGTTCACGAGCATGACGCATGGATCAGCACCACCTAGCTCAACCATTATGGAGGGAGCCAAATGATCCAACACACGCGCCACCATCAGCGAGATATTTGAGTGAGCATGACAAGCTCTCAACTGCCATGCTTATTAAGTCAAAACACATCGTAACTTAATAAATAAAAAATGCTCCATGGTACTCACATTTACAAAATTGAAATAAATGATATTAAATTATACAATACTAACACTTTCAGTGTACTTATTCGTTGGATGACTGTGATAATGTAAAAATAAAATAAAAAGTAATCGTACTGATAACAGTAAAAGTTATTCAGGTCGACATAAAAAAAGGGTAAGAAACATCATTCTCTTAAAAAACAATCCTATTTAGTGAGCCCGAGTGGCTGTGGAGCAGGACTAGCATTTAGCCAAGCATTTTTGTCCGTGATATAATCATCTAACTTATAATATGCTTGATTACATAGTGTGCGTTTTATGCATGTCTTAAATTTTCTCTCATTTAGTTGGAGAATATCGACTGGTATTTTATTATAGCATTTTACACAGTACCCCATAAAAGAAGTGCTTACTTTCGACAATCTGAAACTTGGTTGATCTAATTTGTTCCTATTTCTAGTATTAAAATCATGTCTATCACTAATTTTCTTAAAAAGATGAAGATTTTTTCGAACATGCATAATGTTTTCATATATATATTGACAAGGTACCGTCATGATGTTAATTTTTTTAAACAATTCTCTTAGAGACTCGCGTCTGCCAAGATTATAGATGGCTCTGACAGCCCTCTTTTGCAGAACAAAGATAGAATTTATATCTGCAGCTCGTCCCCAAAGCAAAATACCGTAAGACATGATGCTATGAAAATAACTAAAATAGACTAGTCTCGCGGTATCCACGTCTGTTAATTGTCTAATTTTTCTGACAGCGTAAGCGGCTGAACTTAACCGCCCTGCAAGAGATGTTAAGTGGGGATTCCACTGCAGCTTTGAATCGAGCGTAATCCCTAGAAAAACTGTCTTCTCAACGAATTCTAGCATGTCCTTGTTCAATATAACGTTACATTTACTCCCTCTAACATTAGGTAAAGCGAATCTTATACATTTCGTTTTTTTCTCATTTAACACTAAATTATTAACAGTAAACCAATTGTGAACCTTAAGCATAGCGTTATTTACGTCGTCAAGGTGCTGTGCTTGTCTATTTACTCTAAAAATGAGTGAAGTATCATCAGCAAATAACACCATTTGTGGTTGGTTTTCTAGTAAATGAGGTAAATCGTTTATATATACTAAAAAGAGGAACGGACCCAATATTGAACCCTGCGGAACGCCCATCTTTACTTTTAAGCTTGATGAATTTACACCGTTTATTTGAACTTGCTGTAGTCTATCATTCAAATACGATTTTACTAAGTTAAGTGCTAGATCACCGAGACCGTAATGCTCAAGCTTTAGGAGCAGTGTTTCGTGATTCACACAATCGAACGCTTTAGAGAGGTCGCAGAAAATGCCAACAGCATCCTGTGAGTCCTCCCATGCATTAAAGATGTGCTTAATTAAAGTAACACCGGCGTCAGTAGTACAACGTCCTCTGGTGAAACCATATTGTTGATCGTGTAGGATCTTGTTACAGTTAAAATGATTGAGCATTTGATTGAGCATCACTTTTTCAAACACCTTGCTGAAAACCGGCAAAACCGAAACAGGTCTGTAATTATTGGTGTCCTTGCTATCTCCGGATTTGAAGAGCGGTATAACTTTGCTGTACTTCATTAAATCCGGGAATATCCCTTGGTCTACGCACAGATTAAATATTAAAGCTAAATAGGGTGCTATTGTCTCAATAATAGATTTACAGACATTAGTAGACATGCCCCACAGATCTTCAGTAGCCTTGATCTTAAGCTGTTTAAAAGCCTTTAAAACGACCACAGGGTTAATGTGTTTAAATTTAAATTCATTAGGACAGGCTGTAACATTCACTCTTAGTAAGTCAATAGCAAGTGAGGGTGAGGAATCTAAGATTTCAGTAGTTTTAATTGGAATACTAGTAAAGAATTCTGCAAATTCCTGAGCAACATCGATATTACTGCTTATGACACCTTGGGCAGTCTCAAGAGTGTAATCAGTATTATGTCGTTTGTTCCTATTTGTTTCGTTATTGATGATTTTCCAAACTGTTTTTATTTTATTTTCTGCCGATTTAACTTTGTTGCTAATGCACAAGGATTTAGCTGCTTTACACGCATTTTTAAAAATTTTTGAATAGGTTGCAACATGCTTATTAAAAGTTTCAGTATTTATGTAAGGCTTAAGGCCATACAGCTCAAAAAGTCTATCCCTGCTTTTCCTAATACCTTTAGTCGCCCAGTCGCTAAATAAAAACTTAGGGCAAATAGTTTTGGATTTTTTCTTAAAAATATTATTAAACTCTGTATGCACTACTGAACAGAATTCTTCATACAAAATATTACCATTATTCATATTAAAACCCTGGACACATAATTTACTAATTAAAATGTTATTAAATTTATTTAAATTACCAGATGTTATTGGTCTCGATTGTATCTGCACTTTTTGTAATGGTGTGTTGCACTCGAAAGTGACGGTTAGTCCGCTGTGATCCGAAGGAAGATAATTTACTATGCCTTTATCTAAATAGTTGCAGCAACAAAAAACATTATCAATACATGTAGCAGTAGTCGACGTTATTCGTGTAGGTTCAAGAAACACATTTGACAAATTGAATGATTTAAAGAGACTAATAAATCTACTGCTGTTTGAGTTATTTTCTAAAATATTAATATTAAAATCACCACAGATTATTACTGATTTATTACCAGTTGCAAGTTTAGTCAAAACATCTTCCATTATAGTCTCAAATATAGAATAATTCTGATAATTTGGGGGTCTGTAAACGCACACTATAACATGCTTATCTAGCTCAACACTGGACAATTCAATAATATGCTCTATTGATAAGTCAACTATGTCTTTACGGGGCTTACATTTTACATTATTTTTAATTAAGATTAGTGAACCACCACGCAGCATGGATTTCCGGTTAAAACAACTGCCCACACTATAGTTCTCAAAGTTAATTAACATTTCATAATCTTTTAACCAATGTTCAGTTAAACAAATAATGTCGAACATTGTTTTTTCTAAAAAAAGTTCAATTTCTAATTGTTTGGAAGAAAAACCTTGAATATTCTGATGAAACAATTTTAAGGAATGATGCTTAACCCCCTTTTTACAATTTAATAATTGATTGCTAGAAGATACCTTGTTGTTGATAAGTTTAACTAAATTATTACTGGTACCTTCTGTTGTCTTACTTGCTAGTTTAAATTATTATTTGTGTTTACCACCTTTACATTAGTAATATTACTAAATAATGAGGTGCTCCTTGATGATGACTTCGACATACTAATTATGTCTGAGTTAATATTAAAAGCTAATAGCCAAGCTATCTGACGTCTAAAACTAATGGGCAGATACGCTGTATCCCTAGTCGATCTTAATTTTTCAACAAAACTGTTGGTGTCAAAAAATAGAAGCTTGTCACTATAGTGACTAACTAGAAAATTAAGATGATTATTTAGTTTATATATATAATTATTTTTCCTTTTTGAGAGGTTCTCAAAGTAAGGAAAAGCACACAGTATTATTTTGTGACAATTAATTTTCAAAATTTCAGTAACCTTGTCAGTTATATCTTCTGTTGTAACATTCATGCTATTTCCCACTAATATAGTAATAATTGATTTTGGATCATGTTTCTTTCTTATTACTGTAGACATTATTTCATTGTAGGAAGTACCAGGCATACAATAATTTAGAGAAGAATGTCTCAGGTTGTTATTTAGTAACTTTCCTAGCCCTCTCCCTAAACTATCTGAGAACATGATGGGACAGTTACAAACTTCATTACATGGGATGGAACTGCTTACTTTCTGCAAAACAATAGACGTACTATGTATAGTATCTGGTGAATTTTTTTCATTGGGGAGGTACTCCATGACACTTTCAGACTGTGACAGGTCTTCAGTTACCTCAGGCTGGTCAGCCAGAAGATGAGATTCTGTCTGCAAGGTACAGTGAATGGAGCTGAGAGGCAGCGGGTCCACTCTGTCTGTATTCAAGTTACACATATCCACTAATTCATTTGTGGCAAGGATATGTTCTTTTATTTGTTTTTGAGATGTCTCATATTTTATTGAAAGAGAGTGTAGCGACATTTCAAGCATCTTAATTTGAGATTGTAATTGTTGAGTGTCTACCTCATAAATGTTTATACTATCTTCTAATTTAATTTGGAAATTATTAAGTTTTTTAATTAGAAAAACACGTTCTTTCCTTAATTTAATATTGTTGGAAAAGTGTTTTCGTTGTTTTCTAAATTTATTGCATTTTTTAATAATTTTATTAAACTTTGCATATTTTTTTATCTTGTTATGACTCACTGTGTAGTTACTATTATTATATTTAACTAATGAATCTTCAGTGAGGTCTATTGTAATTAGGGAATTTGGATTGCAATTACTATTAATCAATTCATTGTATAAATGATCAGTTTCCTTAGCCTGAGAACATTCTTTTTCTTTCTGCAACCTGGTAATTCGCACATTCGCATGAATCAATTCCTCTTCTAAGTCCCTAACCTTACACAAAGCCTCCTCATACAAATCACTACAGTTGTTGAAGCCGTTGGTGACTACCCGCAGTTTGTCCCGTTCATCGACAACATCTAGGAATTGTTGATGAAGGTCCACTAGCTCCCGCTTCAGGCTTGTATTTTTAGCAATTATGGACTTTACTTCTTCTTCACTTTCGTCCCTCTCTTGTAGTAGTTGTTGGCATTGGGTGTTAGTAGCCTTAAGTTCTTCGAGGGCCGTTCTCAATTTCACTTCCATAACCTGAGCAGTAGCCTTACGGGTCATCACAGACATGGTTCCAGGGATAGTGACTGGAATGAGAATTGAAGAAACGGTGAGAACAAGGTAAATAGACAAAAGTAGGGAAAGAGTGTTAACTTAAAGGGAAAATGAGAAAGTAAGTGTTTCTTTAAGAAAAATGAGTGCTAAATGAGGAAGGTTGCCGATTTGAAGTCGATTTGTGTGTTTATTTCAATGTAAAATTGCAGTAACTCTAATTGACTTGATTTTACTTTTTCCTTTGTGGGTAGGTTGTAGTATCAATACTAAGATAAATAATTTAAGTAAGTATTACATCAATGCAATACAAATAAGGGAAAAACTTGTTATGTTACTTATTAAAAAGAGTAATAAGTAACATAACATAACATCACGCCTGTAATCCTCGAAGGGTTAGGCAGAGTTGCACCCATTAGTAAACCCACATTTCGCCAGTTATGTTTAAGTCCCATGTAATAGGGGGCGAGCCTATTGCCATCAACCGGGCACAAATCCAGACTCCGAGGCTGCTACTGAGAAATTCCTGATGGAAAAACCCAATAACACTTTGCCCGACCTGGGAATCGAACCCAAGACCTCATGCACAGCAGTCGCGCTTGCGACCACTAGACCAATGAGGCAGTCGAGTTTAATATGGTTGGTCCCATGAAATTATGAAATAAGAAATAAAAATCAGCAGTTCCCTACAAAAAAACATGTAGCTGCTGATTAAATTTGTTTTGTTTTTTAGTCTATACTAATATTGGTGCCGATTCCCTTGTTCACAAACTAGACAAACACAGCGAAAGAAAAGGACGGTGACATTGAAGAACTAAGTTAGCGATGTCAAATTAGTTTTGCCTTGAACTTGTCCGTATTTTTAATCCATACGTTTTTAGATGTCAACTATAATTGTATGGATGTGTCAGATTGACTAAATTTGACAGCTCTTATTTACATTAGTGTCTTTCTTGTATTATTGGACAGAAAAAGATGGAAATAGTCTAATTTTAGTTTAGTTTGTGACCAAGGGAATCGGCACCATTATAAAGGGATAAAGGTTGAAAATTTGTGAGTTTTATTTTTTTATTATTTATTTATTTATTATTTATTTATTTATTATTTATTTATTTATTTAAACTTTATGCAACAAAAAGGTACAAAGGCGGACTTAATGCCTTAGGCATTCTCTACCAGTCAACCAAAAGGGGGTGAAGAGATAACATGGCAGGTGCAAAAAAAATGTACATGAAAAAAAAGAATTAAAAGGATAAGGTTGTAGGTAATCCCTGGATAGATATTGTAAATTCATTCGCAAATTGGAAGCCATCGCCAAATCGAATAAATCACGAGAACGGACTTTGTTCGTGTGATTTTTCTTACGGATCCCTAATTTTTAGCGGGGAGAGTGCTAGTTCCAAAATAGGATTAGTCCATATTTATAAGTAGAAACCCTTTTAAAAAAAGCGCAGTGTATTAAAATATAGCCTGTATTGTAGGTCTTTGAAAAGAGCAGTTTACAAAACAAAAGACGATCTAGAAACACATCGATCACTTCGTGTCAGTAGTGAACCTACTAACACAATAACATGTAATACAGTAAGTATTCCAACAACCTAAGTACAGCAAAACCTAAACTGATCGACGAACTCCACTTACAGACCTACTTACCCCATTTTCGTACCATTGCTGTTCAAATTCTCAGTAAATATAACCCTAGTAGTCGACTATGTAATACGGTTCTAATCTGGTGTTGAAAAAAAATACGTAGTAGAAAATAATTTTCTAGTAGAGTTTTAAAAGCAAAAAGTGTGTTATAAATAGTATTATAATATACTTTTAAGGCCGTCATTTTGAATGTAAAAATGTACCCAGGGACGTGCACCATTGAGAGGAATCGAATGACGTATCATACATAATCAAAATAGGTTGAGCCGTTGAGTAGTTACGAGCGGACATAGGAACGGACATACATACATACAGATCAAACGCATAACCCTTCTTTTAAGCTTTGCTGTAGTTGGGTAAAATAAAAATATCAAACGTGCCAATTCGAAAATTAAATGCTTCTTTGCTACAAACATTTCAAGACAATAATAATTCCAACATCAGCTACATTTACGCTAACTGGTAGGTACCAAAATATTCATGTCTACTGGCCTATTACACCATAATAATATCTTGTTTACACTAAAGCAGAGGTCATAGATATCAACTATAAAGTTGCAGAGAAGTCAATGCGCCTACGCAATGTGTCTGAATTTCCTATCGTCTGCCTATTGACGACAGAAATGTTATGCACCCTCACGCATGTCGTACAATATAATAAAATATAATGGCTGCTCGGTCAATCAAGTGATTGTGTCCGATTAAATACATTCGCAATGGTATTGGTAGAAAGAGAAATGAATGCACAAAGTCTTACAATAGTATTGAGTGTGAAAAGGACAAACATGTTTTTGTCTTTGTTATTGAAACTGTCATAAACGGTTGTAATTAAACTGCGCGATCCTCATAGTTTGTGTTGAACCTAAGATTGTTATGTCAGGTCATGTTTTTGTATGGATTCTTGAAAGAAATCTACTTACTGAATTTACTGTTTAGGTCGATCTGATTTTCTTTTTCTTTTCTCGTGTGGGCCTGTAATCCCCGAATGGTTAGGCAGAGGTGTACCCATTAGTACACCCACATTTCACCAGTTATGTTTTTAGTCCCATGTAATAGGGGGCGAGCCTATTGCCATCAACCGGGCACAAATCCAGACTCCGAGGCTGCTACTGAGAAATTCCTGATGAAAAAACCAAATAGCACTTTGCCCGGCCTGGGAATCGAACCCAAGACCTCATGCACAGCAGTGCACCCTAGTGTCATAGTTCTAAACCGCCTCAAGGGCCTCTGACATGGTTTGAGTGGGACAGTAATAGGCTGGTATAAGTCCAGGTTTTCTCACGATGTTTTCCTTCACCGATGACAGTGAAGATTAACTTTAGAAAGTACATAAGAATTGAATTGGAATTTCTCAGTAGCAGCCTCAGAGTCTGGATTTGTGCCCGGTTGATGGCAATAGGCTCGCCCCCTATTACATGAGACATAAGCATAACTGGAAAAATGTGGGTGTAGTAATGGGTACACCTCTGCCTAACCCTTCGGGGATAACAGGCGTGATGTTATGTTACATAAGAATTGAAAAACTAACATTACTACTTGCCCGGAATCAAACTAAAAAGAACTAGTGCTAGTAAATATTACTTACAAGTTACAAAGTGAAATTACAAACGCCCACCATACAACTGAATTATTTAGTACTACTTGACAATCGTGCTTAAGAATTTGTTATTGAATGTCTCCAGTATCCAACTTGGTACTTATTTATGTTCATCGGAAAGTTGGTCCTTTTCTGGTATTGAGGCTGCCAACAGTTGCAGTCCGGAATAAGACCAGTTCGGTTTGGAAGATTGGACTGTCAGTAAGAAAATGGTAATACATTAGCATTGAAGTAATTGAATGGAATATCCTGTTTTTTGTAGTTTTGGAATGGGAGAGAGAATATTATATACAATTGCAGAGTCACATAGTCTGTGTTTATGGTATGTTTGATTATCATACTGCCTTGTTGGTTTAGTAGTCGCAAAGCGCAACTTATAAGCATGACGTCTAGGGTATGATTCTCAGGTCAAGCAAAGTGGTATTGGGTTTTTCCATCAGGAATTTCTCAGTAGCAGCCTCGGAGTCTGGATTTGTGCCCGGTTGATATGTTTGATTTAGGAGATAATCTCCTGGTCCAAATACAAAAGTTATTTAATTGAAAGTTACACTATTCCCAAGTGTTAATCTGTTTATAGTACCTATACTTGACTTCAACGTGGACAAAGTCGCGGGCAGAAGTTAGTCATCTGATAAATTAAACAGCAAATTATGTTAATCTGCTAAAGCTTTAACGTAGAAAGGTATTATAAACATAGTTCTTATGGTAATTCAGTATTCCTTGAAGAGAGAGCAAGCCTTGACTTTCATCTAAATATAAGCTGAATTGACTACCGCGTCGACCTAGATTTAACTAGAAATATCTGTGTTAAATATATTTTAGTAGCTAAATCCGGCCACACCGTGGCAATGTACACTTAGAATTTTACGTTTCCGTTAGAAATTTGGAATAAAAATTATATGAAAACACTAGCGATCCGCCCCGGCTTCACATTGGTTCAATGTAGATATAAATATGTATAAACCTACCTATTGAATCACTTTATCTAATGATTAAAACCGCATTAAATTGCGTAGTTTAAAAGATCTAAGCGTACAAACGACGGGAAGAGAATTTGCTTTATACTATGTTGATTAACACTAATAAAAATTGCTCATTTAATAAACATTTAATAAGACCAACGAGGCAGTCACTCACCCCCTATTATATGAGACGTAACTAGCAAAATGTGGGTGTGCTAATAGGTACACCTCTGCCTAAGCCGTCGGGGATTACAGGCGTGATGTTATGTCAAAAATATAATTTTATCAGTTTATAATATTAGTATAGTATTAACGATGTATACATTAGAAAGTAATTTTTATGTTTAATTGAGGAAATTAGCCAAGCATTTCCGTAACATAATAAAACATTAAAAAAAATAGCTTTTAGCTTGCATCTCCATCTGCGTGAGTGACAGTTATCGCGAATGCAAGCTACGTCGCCTAGTAAAAAGTAGCATATATCCTTTCCAGGGATTTCATTAAAATCAGTTCAGTAGTTTAGCAAGGAAAGCGTTACAAATAAACAAACTCAGTTTTGCATTTTTAAAACTAATAAATATTAAATTAATGAACATAAACATAACATCACGCCTGTAATCCCCGAAGGGTTAGGCAGAGGTGTACCCATTAGTACACCCACATTTCGCCAGTTATGTTTTTAGTCCCATGAAATAGGGGGCGAGCCTATTGTAAATTAATGAATATTTATATGAATTATAAATATGTATAAAAAGATCTACATAAGTACAGTTTGAAGGTCAAGCGTCTATATAAAGATGTCCTTTAAAATAGTCAGGTGCGCATGCGCTCCTAAAGAGCCTGTTTGTATGGCAAGGTTTTCAATGATACCCGAGTACAAAAGGAACGGATGCGGAAGAAGTGTTTAGCGATAAAACCAGGAGGCATTTAATATATTTTACAAAAAATGAGTATTTTTGTAAACATTATAGTCTCTATTGAACTTAGATGAAACGAAATCTTAACCCTTGTAATTTGAACGCCTATTTTCGTGTCGATTTTCTAATTAGATATACGACACTTAAACCAACAAAGTAGGGTTATTTTGTTGGTTTAATTTATACGAAAAGCACAACCACACAAGCACACCACCCACTAATATAAATAAAACCTTTAAACAAATTAAATATTATGTAAGAAACGATAAATTCCAAATTTAAAAATTAATCGAATTTTCTTTCCATTCGCTTCGCACTCGTTCTAGGCCCTACTATAAAAAACAAACTCTAAATAAAACAACGTCAAACTCTGTATAAACCTACATACACAGCCCTATAGTAACCTTATTAGGTGGTCCTGCCTTTTCGGCATTCGGCAACCAAATCCTAAAGATCCCGCCAAAAAAAAAACGAAAAGAAAAAAAGTACCGAAAGCGTAGTCACAAAAACCCCTACTAGCCCAATCCATTGAACTGTGAATTCACAAAACAACGCGCCCGATAAAATTATACCTACCGAAAATTATACGAGCCGAATATTATACGAAATAAAAATTATACGAAGCAAAAATGTTCGGCTAACGAAATATTACCTTAGAAGTATTGTGTTACTGTTACGGGCGAGTTGGTAATAATTTTTCATTGTGTGTGTTGTGAGACTCCCGACAAAATGTTGGCCACCCCTGGATCCTGTCGGTAAATTAAATGGTGAATATCGGTCGACACAAACAGTGCAGCATTATGTTAATTTTTTATTGATTGATTGAACTTCGTTCTGCTAAAAAAGCTTATACATAATCTTATAGTTATAATTCTTTTAATTACGTAATATTTGTTCAGTTTATTTTTTAATTTATTTATTTATACAAGTCCAAAGCCAGTTACAGTTACAAAAACCTGACACACGAATAAAATAGAAAGAGACGGAAAGAAACAAAAAAGAAAAACTGTTTATTCGCGAGAAAATGACGCACATAACATATAAAGAAAAAATGTAAATTAAGGGAAAAAGATAAAGAGAGGACCAGTCGCTCGGAAGAGGCATATCGCCTTTTCCTTACGTGACGATTTCTACCAATTAACTCCTACAGAAAGCCGCGTTAAGAAACTTAATTCCTAAAATATAATTATTTAATTTTCACTTCGATCGTTAATTACAGCGGTGATTTAGAAATTCCATGTTTAGCAGTGGAAGTTTACCGTCTTATGATATACAAGTGCGTGTGCGCAGATGACGTGATAAGCAGGGCTGCGGTACGGTCAGCATACCAGTGGTCAGTTGAGTAATATAGGAGATATTGGTAACGGTTAACACTATAATTTATAGTCATTAGCAAAAGGTTCATTCTTAAATAAGTTCTTAAAATCGTGAAGTTTAGGGTAACGTGTATATTTTAATAACATAACATAAAATCACGCCTGTAATCCCCGAAGAGTTAGGCAGAGGTGTACCGATAGTACACCCACATTTCGCCAGTTATGTTTTTAGTCCCATGTAATAGGGGGCGAGCCTATTGCCATCAACCGGACACAAATCCAGACTCCGAGGCTGCTACTGAGAAATTCCTGATAGAAAAACCCAATAACACTTTGCCCTGGGAATCGAACCCAAGACCTCATGCTCAGCAGTCGCGCTTTGCGACCACTAGACCAACGAGGCAGTCCAGTAATAAATACAATATATTCAATGTTTTTATGGACAGTACCGACCGACCCGTCTCGTTGCTTTGTGACTACTTTTGCTTTGGTCTTGGGTTCGATTCTCAGGTCGGGCAAAGTATTATCTGGTATTTCCATCAGGAATTTCTCAGTAGCAGCCTCGGAGTCTGGATTTGTGCCCGGTTGATGGCAGTAGGCTGGCCCCCTAATACATGAGTCAAATTAACTGGCGAATTGAGGGTGTACTAATGGCAACACTTCTGCCTAACCTTTCGGGAATTACAGGCGTGATGTTATGTTTGTATCGACAGAGCGGTTTATGAAAAACGTCTAGCCAGATTGGTCTATAAGTAATTAAATTAGATGAAATTTTGTTGATAGGAAATTGGTGCACCTAGGCTCGTGGTTAGTCGGTTTCCAGTCTCATCGATTTTGAGTTATGTACGTAACCACAAGCCTAGATATCAGTGGCCTTATCCTATATACATATACATAGAGTTCATTATGCGATAACAATATTTACCTAATGAAAGGCAAAAATAATAGAATACTGCAATAAATTTTCAATTCCTCTTGTATTTATTTATTTTTATGTTTTTTAGTTTTAATACCAGCTTTTTATTTTGCTTTTGTGTTTTTGTGTCATCTGCGTCGTTTTCGCGAGAATAAAGTCTTTATTTTTTTCTTTCTTAATAAAAATCAGTGCCACATAAATTTTCCGTTTAAGAAACTAGGGAGGGAGGCGAATTAATATGTCAAAGTTCAAACTCGCGTGAGTTGGTATGATCGGTTGTTGATAATTCAGTCAAACAATCACAACAGCTTATGCGCGATTGACAATTACTCACATTTTTTTTGTAGCTTAAAATCGCAACCTATACGATCGCTCGCACGTACTTTTAGCATGATTCACGCGAACCACGTCAAATTCGTTCCGTAAGTGTCCATAACATTTAATGGTCTATAGTTCTCAAATAGTAATTGCTGTTTATTAAAACAAAGCCATCAGGTGTCTCATAGAATTCAATAATAGTAATAAAACTTCAATTTGATTCAGTGCTCGTATTTGAATACGAGATAAGGAATAAATATTAAAGGGATATTGTCGTTGGTCGATTGGTATTATAAAACTTGTTCAATATATATACATAACATAACATCACGCCTGTAATCCCCGAAGGGTCAGGCAGAGGTGTACCCATTAGTACACCCACATTTCGTCTGTTATATTTTTTTTTATTCCATGTAATAGGGACAATATATATAACATTAGAAAAATAACGTTACAACGATATCGGCTTAACCAACCTAAGAATCAAATACAATCTCCTTAGAGTCTAAAATCCCTTGACAATTCCCAACTTTAAAACGTCTGAAATCTATCCATGAATCAAGAAACAGCTTCCCGCTAAACAAATCTGCATATTACGCAGAGATGAATATTCTCTATCATAAACATGTCACAATAAATAGTCTAACGGATAAGTCTCTGTGCCCACTGTTAGGCTGATGACACACTACTGCGGACAAGTCTGTCGTAGCCCTAAGCTAAGTTTGATTTGCTGCGCGGGGGTTAAAAGTTCAAATTAAATTTTAAATTTATTCAAGTGGTTGACGGGAGTTTTGATAAATTTTTAGTTATCTGTGGCTAGTAGCTCATCATATCGGTAATATATTATTTATCTGTGGAATGGATGTGACATCGGGCGCATCTAAACTAATATTATAAAGAGGAAAAAATTGTATTTTTCTTTGTTTGTTTGTTTGTAATGGATAAACTCAAAAACTACTGCACCGATTTTAAAAATTCTTTCACCATTAAAAAGCAACATTATCTGCGAGTAACATAGGCTATATTTTATTTATTTTTGTGCGGACGAAGTCGCGGGCAAAGACTAGTTTTTTATATCGTTATGACCAGGGGGCTTACCGCCATATCTTGAAACAGTACCAATTTAATATTACCTTGTAATTTCTGTTGTTGAATATTCAAATCTGTGTGCTGAGCCGAGCGTTGAAAATCCAACAGTGAGCAAGGCAAAGTAATATTAAAATAATACTGTGTTAGGAGATGGATGTAGGCCCCCAGATTTATAAAGTGGACAAGGCGAATAGAGTATATAGGAATCGTATCAGCCGGCGTTCTGTGTTTTCTGGCTTCATAGTTTAAAAAACAATAGTTAAACAATTGAGTATGCAAAAATGTGACGTCACTGTTTAGTTTTGGGAAAATCGCGTTGTGACAGCTCATAAAAAGTATCTCAATTGATTGATGGCGTCAAGTCTCCAATTCATGATGGTAACGGAATCTTTTCAAAGTCAAAGTCAAAGTCAAAACATTTATTTCAATTAGACCATTTACAGGCACTTTTGAATTGTCAAGGAGTCGGTCAGTTAGTCCGAAAGTTGAAGCTAGTTGCTCGTTCCAAAACGGAGGTAGGCCTCTATGGAGAAGAACGAGCAAGAAACTCCACGGCACTTTTTTTAAATTAGGTTTTTACAAAATCCTGGTTACATAATTCTTGTTGATTCTACATGTGATCACAATGAATTCACAATTTTAAATTTGGAACCTTAGAATAGTCTTGCAGTATAAATTCATGCCGAAGGAACCTCACAATTCCTCCCGGCGCTTACCATAATATACCGCTACCCTTACAACTAACCAGGCACTGTCGTCTAAGCCTATAAATAATACCTAACCAACAATATCGTAACATAAAATGATGGAAAGCTGTGTTAAATATTAACTATAACGTTAGGATTTGCAGGGATGGCCAACCTGAGGTATGGGTATTACAGTAGGTATCTGATCTTAGTTCGAAGTAGTTGACAGCTAAACTACGTTTTCACGTTTTTGTTAAAAATAATATTAATATTTGTAATGAACAGAAAAGTAATTCGGAGATAAAGATTCATATAGACAAATCAAAAACTATAGAAAGCTGCCTGGGGAATGAATTTCAAATCAGCAGTTACAGTTCAATCTATTTCCAAAAAAAACGTAAAAAATAAATCAGCGTTTAATAAATAATCATTAAAATTACTTTGAAAAATGTTAGAAATTATGTCATTGCTTTCTATTGGCAGAACAACAGTCATATTGAGTCATCAAGAAACTAAGGTAAGCATCCGATAAAATGTCTACCACCCCTGTCCTAGAATTTCTCTACACTCCAGTCCACAAAAGGCGTTTATGCCACCAGCAGGTAAAGAATTAGTCCTTCCGGACTGGATCTACTTTATTTGCTTACATTGTGAGTATTCTGATCGAGGAAAAGCTGCAAGCACTTGAATTTGTGGGCAGATAAAATTGTTAGCTCGGTAAACGGTCTCTTGTTAGGGAGTGTGTCCCGTGGGTGTTAGACCGTCCACCTGTGTGATGACGTCATAAGGAGATATAATTATTCAGCTGTCAAGTATAGTACTTACTTTATTTACCTTAGCATAAATAGTGTTGGGACTCTTATTCAAGAGTTTTCTTGTCGATATGATTTGAATCTTTCAAAGATTTTGAAGTGAACACTTCTTTTTGGTAGGATAAAACTTATGAGTTTGCGTCACCGACATGCTAATGTGACGTTAAGTTGTCACATCTGTCGGCAGTCCTCATTGACTGTCATTTGATAGCAAACGCGGCTTGTTTGCCATGGTAAACAGTCCACCTACTGTTAAGTGTTCACCGCTGCCTGTAGGCATCGGCAAGAGTAAAGGCCATCCCAGAAACAAAGCAGAACTATCTCATGCTTGTAATTACACTGGCACCCATACCCTTCAAATCATTTATTGAAATTAGACGATTTGAAGTCATTTTAAACATCAAAATTGATGAGTTTCTTAGCTGCATTTCCTCATGCCTCAAGACTTAGGGTCACAAAGGGTCGCTTTAAGATATTAACTATTTAGTCCCCACACCATGCTAGAAGCAGCCCACATCCCCGCAATATATCAGGTAGAAGACAGCCACACACGCGGCGAATAACGTGGTAACTGTAAAACTTGGAACTCGCCCGTATCTTGGATCGGCCGGGCACAATAGCTGCATGTCCGTTCAGTTGCGCACTTATGCGCGGTGCCCGAAGCTATTTAACTGTATCCTGCTCCTATTTAATATAGCAATTATGTTGGGAATCATTTGATCATGTTTAGCATAGCTATCCAATGAATAGTATCGGCAGAAAGTTAATTCTGTCTAACTCTTGAAAACTCTCCGCAGTTGAATGTCCGAATCGTTTTTTTGTTTAGCCCAGCTACATTTTTTTCTGATAACTATTTTTATTTGAGCTTCTTGTCACTTGACAATAGTGTAGGTTTCTATCAGAGAATGAATTTTTATAATCGAACCAAAACTGTCTTCTAGAGATTAACTTTTACAACTAAAAAAACAAACAAGCTTAAACCTCTTTAAATATTATACTTTAGAAAAAATTCACACATTTCTTTAATGATTATTGCATTCTCGCAATAATTAAAAAAAAAAACATAACATTACGCCTGAAATCCCCAAAGGGTTAGGCAGAAGGGCACACCCTTTGTTTTCATCCCATGTAATAGGAGGCAAGCCTATTGGCATCAACCGGGCATAAATCCAGACTCCGAGGCTACTACTGATAAATTACTGATGGAAAAACCCAAAAAGCAAAATATTGTTATGTGAATACCTGCACCCTCGAAGCAAACGTACCTAAATGTTAACCACATCGTCAACTGCAGTTTCACGTAGCGTAAGTTCTAATAAAGCTTACATCTAAAGCATAAAACAGCTGCTGAGAAAACCAATTAGAAAAAACTATAAAATTAAACTGCGAAAACGGACGATTCATTTCCTGACCATATATCATGTTGCAGGCGCCATACAAGTGAAATTCTTACCAGTAAATAATCTCGATTACATCATACTATACACACAACAGTATACATAAACTAGGACAGGGGTAGCGAACCTTTGGAACGTCACGACACGGAAAATTCTAAAGAAAAAGAAGAAAAAATTTTTATTGACGCAGACCATGTGTATACAAAAGTAATAATAAAAATTCAATACAAAACAATATTTTTTATTACCTTTTAGGTTACAGAAGTATCCGAACAGTGCCAACGAAACCCTAATACTAAGCTTCCACAGTCTGTCCGTCTGTAATAAGTAGAGGACTGATTTTTTTTTTATGCTAATTCTACTTGCTTTCAGTTTTTATTATCATTGTTTCTGTTTGCTCTGCTGTTAAAGTCAGCCTCTATTTGGAACTGTTCACTGTACAGTCACGAGCAAAAACAAGTATACACTTAGGAACATTACGAAGCTATTTTCTTCGAATATATTAATTAAAATGTCATGTTTTTAGGAATATAGTATAATATTTTGACTGCCTCGTTGGTCTAGTGGTCGCAAGCGCGACTGCTGTGCATGAGGTCTTGGGTTCGATTCCCAGGTCGGGCAAAGTGTTATTGGGTTTTTCCATCAGGAATTTCTCAGTAGCAGCCTCGGAGTCTGGATTTGTGCCCGGTTGATGGCAATAGGCTCGCCCCCTATTACATGGGACTAAATACAAAACTGGCGAAATGTGGGTGTACACCTCTGCCTAACCCTTCGGGGATTACAGGCGTGATGTTATGTTTATGTATGTATTTTAACTACAGTACTACTATGAAATATATCTTATATCAAAGGTACAACCATTATTTCACCAGAAAATCGCTTTTGAATTTTGCTAAGTGTACAACGTAATTTTTGCTCGTGACTGTACTTATTTTCAGCGAAATCTTTCTCAATATTCATTACTTCATCAAACGCAAACCTGTGATTTTTATTATCATAACCAGATGGATTTAAAGGCAAGATTGCTTTTTTAACACTGATGAATTCTGTATGTTATGGCTTTATAATAGCTAGTGTTTATTTCTTTATTCATATTAAAGTTATGTAAAGTGTTTTGTGTGCTTTAATAATCCATCTCATCTTCATATTTTGCTTTTATTTTATTTTTTTAGCCTTATTTAGTGGTGTATATACTTTGTTCCACAGTACTTTATACAACACAAGCTCTACACGTGTCGACTTGTAATTGGCTGTCAGATAATCATGGTGTTTATTATCGCCATTATACTTAGCTGTAACTCTTCCGAAGTCCTTAAATAAATAAATAAATCTCTGTGCCAAATTTCATTCGGGTCCATTCAGCCGTTTTTGTGTGATTAAGTTGCAAACATCCATCCATCTAAACTTTCGCATTTATAATAGTATTTAGAAGTAAGATTACACATTTTGTTTTTTTCTCTTGTATTTTTTTTCAATGATAACTATGTGACACGTGCGCTCAAAAATTTTCTTTTAAAGGTTTACCATCCCTGATCTAGGAGCTAAAGACACGGGCGACAAAGTCTTAACTGTAAAGTCTCGATCAGTATCGCGGTATGCGCGGGCGCATCCCAGCGCGCAGGGGTTACCGCTAAATAGCTGAGCTATGCACATACGTCGAACTGGCGCATTCTTCTCACTTTATGTGTTTTAGATACGTTGGGTATTTTATTGGTTGACGCGAAGGAAACCTGATAGAATAAAAACCATAATGATATTATAAATGCGAAAGTAACTCTGTCTGTCTGTCTGTTAAGCTGTCACAACTAAACCACTTAACCGATTTTGATGAAATTTGGTAGGAGGTAAGTTTGAGTTTGAAATGTTTGTTACTGAATCACGCCAGAACGGCTGAAAGGATCTGGATGAACATAACATCATAACATCACGCCTGTAATCCCCAAAGGGTTAGGCAGAGGTGTACTTACCCATTAGTACACCCACATTTCGCCAGTTATGTTTTTAGTCCCATGTAATAGGGGGCGAGCCTATTGTCACAACCGGGCACAAATCTAGACTCCGAGGAAAAACGAAAAACGAAAAAATAACACTTTGCCCGACCTGGGAATCGAACCCAAGACCTCATGCACAGCAGTCGCGCTTGCGACCACTAGACCAACGAGGCAGTCAATCTGGATGAAATTTAGCACCAAAATAGATTAAAGTCTGACATCCCGTTTTAGTGTTTCCAAGGTCACAATCTACGCAGACGAAATCGCGGGCAGAACCTTGTTTATTATAAAACAGTTATTAGGTATAATCATTATTCTTTCTTTAATATTTTACACATCTGTCTTCTTAACTATTAATAAAGCAGTGTTCCTACTATACAAAATCGCCGTCATAACATTAGGCCGGGGCACATGATCTGAATACCGCGGAAGCCGACGTCACGTATCCCGACAATGTAGCCCCGGCCGTATTTACTGTTCCATTCAAAAGGTTTTTAATTATTTAGTTCAGAAACTTTGAGATTAATTGAGCAGATAGTATTATGAGTTCGTTAGGTTGTGGATGGATGATGGGGACTTTGGTACCTAAATCTTACTTGTAGTGGATGGATGTTTGTGACTTAATCACGCCATTTTAATTTTGACGCGGAAAAAATCGGCCGATTTTAAAAGTTCTTTTACCAGAAACTACATTATCTATAAAGGTTGCTTTTTCAATATTCAGATGACTTGTCTTTCTATCCAAAGAATAAATATGATCGTTTGACATATTTTCTATACAATAGCTTTCAAATCGCTATTTATACGTCCGTTATGAGTATTCGTCGGATACGAATACTCACGAAAAAAAAAAAATCTTACGAAAAATTAGCCCTAAATGATATAGGCTATATTTTATTGTAACCCCCCGGGCCCAGGAGCAAAGAACATGAGAAGGACCACGTAGGACCACTCATGTACCTAGTTATTATATGTTTGAGGAGGCTAATGACCAGCAGTGGATATCGTTCGGATGACATGACGGTGGTGTTGAAAAAAATTAGGTTTCATAAAATTTAATTAATTATTGCAAATACTTGTTTTAAAAAATAATCAAACGCTGTATTATTGTTGTCTATGCGAACTGTTTTTCGTACAATTATTATATTTATTGAAAAGACTAGTTATTTGTTTAAGGAATCTTGCACTTTAGTGTACTTGAAATACAAGTTTATTCCTAGTTCAGGTAATTATTTATATACCAAGAAAGGAAGTGTTAGTGGGTTTTTCCATCAGAAATTCCTCAGCAGCAGCCTTGGAGTCTGGATTTGTGCCCGGTTGATGGGACTAAAAACATAACTGGCGAAATGTGGGTGTACTAATGGGTACACCTCTGCCTAACCGTTCGGGGATTACAGGCGTGATGTTATGTTATTAAATACCCTATAGGTTTTAATGCCCTAATATTTTTTTGTTATTTAGTTATTTTATTAAACATTTTCCATTCAGATGAAGTGACGGGCCAAAGCTAGTAGTAAAATATAGCAACACTGTATCATAGTTAGCTTTCATGCGCTGAGTGAACGCCACGGTAACCCAGTTCCGTTACGAGTACAGCGCGTAACGATAACCATCTAAAATAATATATATTACGAATATTATTTTATACTTACAATTATATATTGCGATACTAAATTAGAGTTTTGAAATAATTCCTTTTGCAGTGACAGAATAATAAGATACGAATATCTATAGTACCTATGCCATTTCTGCATTGGATACTTGAAAACAATCCCGCCTCTCATGCTTGAGATTGAGGGTTCAATTCCGGGCAAGTACCAATGTTACTTTTTCAATTCATATGTACTTTCTAAAGTTAATCTTGGACATCACTGACATCGGTGAAGGAAAATATCGTGAGGAAACCTGGACTTATTTGTATAAGTCCCAGGCTTATTACTGTCCCACTAAAACTATGTCAGAGGCCCTTGAGGCGGTTTAGAAAATCTGACACTAGACACTAAAACATTCAAAATATAGGTACGATACCCCTTGGTAAGATTGATTGTCAGACTTTCGGGCTTCTGACGACCCGTAACGACTGTCAAAGATCCACGTATGACAGCCGGGACCAACAGCTTAACGTGCTTTCCGAGGCAAGGAACGATGTTAGTGATATCTAAGATAAACTTAGAAAGTATATATTATGAATTGTAAAAGTCACATTAGTACATACTTGCCCGGATTCGAACCCACAACCTCGTGCATGAGAGGCGGGCGCCTCAACCACACTCGGCCATCACGACATTTTTGAACGTTGAAAATAAACAAAAACAATCTCTATCTTTATTATATTAAGTATAGATTTAGTATACATTAGGCTTTTAGTATGTCCTGCTCATAGTAATTGAAAGCAAGATAAGTTTGTGTTAACATGTAAATTGTACATCTTAAATAACATTTAAGTCGACTAAATACTGTGACTTGCTTATATCTAATGTTGTTAAGATTTGTCGGTTTTAGTTTGCCTCAAGCTGGAAGCGCCGCAATAGCCCGCGAAATTCAAATTTCCTTACATTTTTTGCAAGACATGTTCCAAAAAGTCTGAATAATTTTGCTTATTATTATTATTTTTTTATATAAACAACATGGAATAATTTTCCCAAATATTAATAGCCTGTAAATCGACGAGGATAAAAAGACCGGGAGACCCCCTCTCCCGGGGGAGGCTAATAGGCAAAAAGCCGGGCAGCTTACAACCCGTGCAAGTAATTGAGACTTAGAACATAGAAAGCCAGTTTTCCCTACAATGTTATCTAATCGTATTTTTACGATGCAATGTAAAGTAGGTGATTTCAGGTTGATTATTTTTATGTTAATTGTGAGCAGAGTCTATTAGGAAACCCAAGCTCATGCATGAGAGTTAGGGACATAAAACACTGAGCTATCACAAAACTAAACTAAGTTCAACTATTTCACTTAAGGTGGAAGCGCCGCGGTAGCCCGCGAAATTCAAATTTCCTAACGTTTTTTGCAATTTGCAAGTCAATATTAGATTTAATGTTGATTAAAGTATGATTCGCGGGCGTAAGAAGTATGTATTTTCAGAATTATAACCATTTAAGTCAGCAATAAAACTCCATAAGGCCAGGTAACCCGATAGAATGACTATTTCATGAAATCTTGACATTTTAGGATTATACCGACATAAGGAGTTATTTTACTGTTTTTATGGGTATAATAATTCCTAAAATACCTACTTCTTACGCGATAAAAAACGCAAGAAAATTTGAAATTCGCGGGCTACCGCGGCGCTTCCACCTTAAGTGAAATACTTGGACTTAGTTTAGTTTTGTGATAGCTCAGTGTTTTATGTGCCTAACTCTCATGCATGAGCTTGGGTTTCCCAATAGACTCTCACAATTAACATACAAATAATCAACCTGAAATTACCTACTTTGCATTGCATCGTAAAAATACGATTAGAATACATTGTAGGGAAAACTGGCTTTCTATGTTCGAAGTCTCAATTACTTGCACGGGTTATAAGCTGCCCGGCTTTTTGCCCATTATCCTCCCCTGGGGGGGGAGTCATTTTTTTCCCTGTCGTTTATACAAATTTAAAGGCGCTTAATTGGGAAAAATTGTTCTATGTTGCATATTAAAAAAATATATTATAAAAAAAAAGAAAAAGTTTTAAAAATAAAAATTATTCAGACTTTTTGGAACATGTCTCGCTTGTTGTCTGGACTAATTATATTCCAATATCCCTACATTAACCCTACATTAACGCTATATCGCGCCATCTTTCTTGATAGCCATTTTCGTCACATTCTCAGTATTGCTACCGTGATGATGATAGATTCTGATAAGCTAACAATAGTGTGATAGGATACTAGTAGCCTATCAGGATATCTTAGTTTGTTAGTGCATGGCTGTGGGAAAATTTTGAGGTTAAGATGAGGTTAACGGCTAGTGGATGGGTAACCGGATTTTGCTTTGTTATCAATGTGTTTTTTTTTTAAATAAAATTATCTGAGTTTTGCTGCGTTGACTTACGTCCTTGATTACTGCTGCGCTCACGAGGGCCGTAGCGTTATGTTATAAAGCTTATAACCTTCCTCTATAGGCTGGGTATTAACGCTAAATATTTTTTACAAATCAGACCAGTAGTTCCTGAGATTAGCGCGTTCAAACTAACTCTTAAGCTTTATAATATTAAGTGACGTGAAAAAATATATAACTTTTTAAATAAAAACATACTCTTCGCATAAGCAAAGTGGTAAATAACCTCTTCGTTAGAAACAACAAGCGTAAATGAATAATTAAATTATTGAATCAAAGAAACTACCAAAATGTATCTCAATGCCCACACAAAATGGTACACTTTTATTCCAAAACACAAATCTTGTTTAACACAAAACAATTTATCATCGTAAAAAGAAATTTTTGACAAGTTACCGACAATAACTATGCCATTTAGGAACCAGTGAATTTTGACAGACGGCGAAAAAACGAACTAAATTAAAATGTACTGAATTTGACACATCTGTTGTAATTGCCGTAGCAACTAGCGCCACCATCAAGTGTCAATCTATACTGGGCGTACTGTATAAACGTTTTCCCACACTGCTTTTGTGTGAAAACATTAATCACCCATTCAAAATTGTATGATACGCCATCACTATGGGAAACTAAAAAAAACACGACTCCATATTTAAAAAAATACTTCTTTTCTAGAATACCGCGGCACAGTTACATTTAAAAAGTTTTTAAATAAAAATGTAAGTAGTTCAATTTTGTCATTCAATTTTCCTATCGCCATTAATTGTGACGAAAATAAGTGAAAACGGAAAAGCAGAATTAGTGTTAATGTTATTGATGGTAATTTAAATTAAATAACATCTTTATTGTGGCCATAATATTACACTTTCTATAAACATTTACAGAAAAAAGAGTGTCAAGCTATTAATTTAAGGTAATCCGGAAAAGTAAGCTCGTGGAAGGTGTGTTTTAATCTTGAATAAATAATAATTAAAGCTGGTAACAAGGTGGTAACAAGACTAAAAATTAATTCTTAGAAAGTGTTAAATTACACGTACTTTGTTTAATTACATTTTAGAGGCTATTAGTACATCCATGACTCGTTTAAAAAGTCATTTTGTTGTTAATAGGTAGGTATAATACGTAATGCAGTTTATCAATCACTAGCTTCTGCCCGCGATTTCGTCCGTATTAAAGTTTTTTCTCCCATTTCACCCCCTTAGGGGGTGAATTTTGGAAAATCCTTTATTAGCTGTCGTCTACTGACTATGAACTACCTCCCTGCCAAATTTCATCTCCATACGCCGAGCAGTTTTCAATATTTCGTGATGAATGAGTGAGTGACTTTTTACTTTTATATAATTGTTTAGATAGATTTAGATCTGTGTAAAACCCAGTGTAAAATAGACCAAGCAATCAATCTACCTAGCCTTTTTCATTAGATAGTGTGATTCAAGAGGAAGGTTTATTTATCTACATTGCACTTGTGCAAAGCCGGGACAGGTGGCTAGTATAACTTAGGACCGTTTTATCCCCCTAGGGGATGAGCTTTGTATAAACTTTTCTTAGCGCATGCCTACGTCATAATAACTATACATACACACACATACTCACGCCATTTTCCCATGGGGGTAGGCAGAAACAGAACGCCACCTGCTAAGATCCTTACATATTCCTTTCGCCTCATCTACGTTCATATATCTTGTCATACAAGCACGCCGGTTACAATAACTATCTGCGTGCCAAATTTCAGAGCAATCCTTTTAGTGGTTTGAACTGTGTGTTGATAGATCAGTTAGTCAATAACGGTTGCCTTTTATATATGTATAGATATCTATAATTGTGATATCTAACTATAAGATATCTAACTGACCCAGCGGAATTCGCACAGCTATATTTTTTTCTTTTTAATTTTCTTTCATAAGAAACCTACTACTTAACAAAACAAACACAACAAATAAAAATTGTGAAATTTATCCAGCTGTTTACGCGTGGTGCCGTGACCTAGGGAAATGGGATTAATTTTTTTAAAATCTTGGGTTCTTGGGTCTTGGGTTCGATTCCCAGGTCGGGCAAAGTGTTATTGGGTTTTTCCATCAGGAATTTCTCAGTAGCAGCCTCGGAGTCTGGATTTGTGCCCGGTTGATGGCAATAGGCTCGCCCCCTATTACATGGGACTAAAAACATAACTGGCGAAATGTGGGTGTACTAATGAGTACACCTCTGCCTAACCCTTCGGGGATAACAGGCGTGATGTTATGTTATGTGTTTTTTAAAATCTATAGTTTATCTCTGCGATAATTAATGTCAAAAACTTGTCAAAAATGTAACAAAAAAAAAACAGGTATTTTTGGCAGATTAAGACTGCGATTAAAAAAGTTACAAGAAATTGCCCCTGATTTGTAGACAAATTAATGATCCAATCACGACATTAGTAGCACACAGTTTTATCAAAAAACGTTTAACAATTTTTCTTAAAAAACCTACTCATTTTTCACGTCAATCGTAGCGGATGTACACGGCCCAGATTCTCGTAGAACATAGGCTTTTTATCCCGAATCCCACGCGGGCGGAGCCGCAGGTAAAAGCTACTTATAAATAATGACGCTACATTAAATCCGCTAGGCGTTCTCTAGGTCAATTCATACCATGAATGGCACATAATTTACTAACTCATTACATTACTTTGGACCGGTTATGTCGGGTAAATGTATTTTTCGCGTATAAACGCGAGAGGTTCTTGTAAATTGTTTTACATAGAATATTGATTTTGAACGATAATGGAGTACGAGTGTTACTTACTAGCTATATCCTATAGTTTCTCTCGCGTTCAGTTACGTCTTTGCTTTGGCACTCTCTAGGGTCGAATTAGTGTGATGTTATTGCCTAGGCTATTCCTAGTAAATCTGGCTATTATACGCAGAAATAAAAAATAAACTAAAATATTTTTTTACTGTTTGTACCTTTACCCCAACAGAGCAAAAGCCTCTTCTCTTGCAAAGAAGGTGTGTGCATTGACACTTACTTAAAGAGCTATTAGTCCAGGTTTCCTTACGATGTTTTCCTACACCGATGGCAGTGATCTCCAAGATAAACTTAGAGAGACATATGAATTGAAAAAGTCATATTATTACTTTCATAAAAGTCATATTTGGCCTTGGACCGGAAAAATGTTATTTGGTTTTTCCATCAGGAATTTCTCAGTAGCAGCCTCGGAGTCTGGATTTGTGTCCGGTTGATGTCAATAGGCTCACCCTCTACTACATGGGACGTAATCATAATTAGCGAAATGTGGGTGTACCAATGCACTTAAAAACAGTATTTATAAATAAAGTGAAAGTCAGGGTTCAATTTTCATGTGCAGTAAAACTCGACTGGGTAAAATAGGTTACCGTTTAAAACTCGTAATGTATAGAGAATCACCTGTCATTGAAACTACTATTGTAATGGTTATAACCGGTTATTTATCGGGTAATTGAATGGGCTGTGTTGCTCGCCAATGGATTATGTAAATAATCGCACGTGCTTTACTAGACGAATAGCTCATTAGTGTGATACGATTTTGTTTCATCTCACTTTTTTTTGGGATTAACCCGTCTTATTTATGGCAGGGGGAAACGATGGGAATTTTTTGTAGGTATAAACACGTAGGGGAAGATATGGGACTAAGCCTCCCGAACTACTGCGACTCCTGAAAGCCAGAATCGACAGTGACGGCCACCAGAAGAGTGCCGAAGCAAGGAAGCTTGACGAGTCCCGGAGAAACGATTCAACTGTCTTAGATCCCGCAAGGTATTTGATCAGAAAAGAACAGCGGAGGAGTATGAAGAAACTTAATTTCCGCTAGAAAAGGATTTTCCAAAATTTACCCCCCTAAGGGGATGAAACGGGGGTCCAAAGTTTGAATGGACACGTCAACTTTGACGCGAACGAAGTCGCGGGCCAAAGCTAACTATATCTGTCTATAGATGTAACGAAATACCTATTCAACAAGAAAAATCACAAACCTAATCACACCAATTCACTTCTTCCAACAGCAAAAGCAAACCAAACAATTTTATCATTATCTAAACAAAACGCACCAATCACCGCTCGCGTAGAAACCGGAAAAACCCAGTAAATACCAGTTATTGTCTCATTATACGTGCTTTCGCATTTTATAAGCAAAAACTGATGTGTGATAGATAGATTTGAACTTGAAGCAATGATTTATTTGATTCTATTGACGTGCGTGCTGACTGCTAATATGGGCAGTAGGCAAGAGAAATCTATCAAGGCCTGACATTTGTTTAAGGCGAGTTGTAAAAGTGTCTATTAAGGGCTCTATAGATATACTGTGTTGGTTACAGTGGCTACAAATGAAGTAATTGAATTTTATGTGGCAGATCCTTTGGGATTGTGGTTTGATTTGTGGAGGTAGATATCGATATGGTTGGTGCTTATATCTTTGGATAAAGTTCTCTGTATATCAAAATTGACTTTGAACTTTATTCTTTTTACATTTAGGTAATATTTTCAACATCACCAAAATGGACCTCTTTTCAATAGTATCTTTTATAGATCTTCCGAATCATTTGCACAAAATCTCTTACATATATTATTATATAGGTAAAAAAATAAATAAAAAATAAATATCTTGGGACAACTGACACACGGTTATCTGATCCCAAGGTAAGCAGAGCTTGTGTTATGGTAACCAGACAACTGATATACATACTTATATAATTTATAAATACACAGAACCAATAATCATGCTCATCACACAAAGTTTGTCCTGGGTGGGAATCGAACCCACTACCTCCGGCTTAGCAGTCAGGGCCGCTAACTACTAGACCAACAGGCCCGTCAAGGTACTTCTACCATACATATACTAATGCTTCTCTACATATATTATTGTTTTTTCACAGGTTATGTATTTGGTTACTGCTCCGTTTACATAGCGTGATGTCAATATAGCCCATTCCTTTTGAATCTGGCTATCATATACATAACATTTTCAATCCGACTGGTAGTTCCAGAGATTAGCGCGTTTAAACAAATAAAATAACTATTTAGCTTTATTATATATTATTATAATTATATAAATTATGATTATGTTAATAAGATTTGTGTTAATTACGCTATCTTTTACCTTGTACCAATTTATATATTTATTTTCTATCTGTGAAAACATATCATTAGCCTAAATTTTGTTACTCACATATTCTTATCTGTACCGAAACAAAATAAATACGTACCTAAACAAGTTCAAGTAGTAATTAAACAAAAAACTAGGAAAGGAAGCAAGAAAGTGTTGATCAAGTAAACAGCAACACTTTCGAGCAATCACACGGAATAAGTGCCAAGAAAATCGCGGTAACGAGATGGAGGTACAAAAAACTATCGCCATATCAAAGGGGAGCTTTCTAACCTAACTACTCGAAGAATGCAAAGTTTAATTGTGGAGAAAACTTAATAACATCACTTGGTTCCGCAAATGGCCGCTCGCGGAAACTCGGTAGTTCATCAATGCGAGATGCTGGAAGCATGGATATGGTACTTTATCTTCGGGAATGGTTACCAAGGGGTATCGTATTACCCAGTAAGTGAGTTGTGGAGGTCCGATAGGCAGTCGCTCCATGTAAAATACTATTATTCGGCTGCATCTCTGCTTAGAAGCCGACCCCAACATAATTGGGAAAAGGCTAGGTTGATGATGATCTTCGGGAATTGTTGAAGGGTGGAAACGTTTTTGACAGCAAAATGTGTTTTAGTTACTATACGGAGGACACTAACTATGAGGAGTCTAAGATAGTAAGGATAATGTTGTTTTATTTTACAGGCAAAGACAGCAACATTGACGCGACATACAAGAATTTGATGAAATATACAAGGCGTAATTGAAATAATTTAAAACCTTGAAAGGAGTCTTAGAACAGTGGAAAAAAATCAGCTGATACAGACATTTATATTGACATAGTTAAACAAAAAGTTTATGATTTCTGGGATGGTTCCATAATAAAATTGTTCATAATGACGTGTACAATAACCTGCTTTCGGATTTTCAGTAGATTCAATTACACCTTGTATTCTTATTAAAAACAAAATCAGAGGGCCAATTCTACTTACGGAAAATTTTAAAATTTAGTCACAATGTCATCTCAGCGACTATCAATAAAAATTAAAACCGTTTTTGACAGATTTCGACTGAGATTAAATTGCGATCGTTCCTATAAGTTACTAGAATTGCACCCTTGTTAATGTGAAACCAACAACATATAAACCACAAAACAACCAAGCAAAAACAAAAGCCAATCACGGAAACGCCTCATCCGAAACAAAACACATCTACGTAGAATCGCATACTTCCCAGTGAGTTAATGGTAGCCTAGAAACTAAACCGAGTATTTACACAGCAAAAACGCAATGCAGTTCAATAAATGTCAGCAGTCGCTGTACTGACACGTTTGTCGGTGGTATTTTGTGAAGCAAGCATTGGTAGAAGGAATGAAATGATAGTGTTTGAAGAGGTGGAGGAATTTCTGGACTGATTGAGGAGTTAGTTAGGTGATTAAGATGATATTCTTGTTTAATACAGCTGACTCAAAGTCAAGGTCAAATCACTTATTTCTTAAAGATACTTTTGAAAGTCATATATTTAAAAAAAAACTGAATCTAGTTGCCCCTTCCAAAAAGTAGTCTTGTATTTAAAATAATGGACATACTAACCTTTTTAATATATTTTGGGCAAGACTAAGAGAAGTATGGTCTAGTGATGACGATAAAGATGATGACAATGATACTGAAAGATACTTTGCTGTACAGTTATGAAGGACCATTTCAGTTACTATTGAACCAACGAAGCTAAATAGTTTACAACACGCCTGTAATCGCCGAAGGGTTAGGCAGAGGTGAACCCATAAGTACACCCACATTTCGTCAGTTATGTTTTAAGTCCCATGTAGGGAGAGCCTATCAACGGGGCACAAATCAAGCCTTCAAGGCTGCTACTGGAAAATTCCTGATGGTAAACTGAATAACTCTGTGCCCTACCTAGTGGGAATCGAACCCAAGACCTCATACTCAGCAGTCGCGCTAAAATAGTTTCTTCAATCACCATTTATACAGACAATAAGCAGGTGCCAGCAGAAATTCTAAGTCCTACCACATGAAAGCAGCTTGTACTAATCGCCTTCAAAGCGTTTACGTCAAGAAAAGGTTTCTAATACGAGAAAATACTTCTTTTTAAGGAACCGCAACTATTATTGAACAAATACTGCGGCATTTTTTCCAGCAACAGCTGATTGAACGGTTAAAAGCGCCAATCTATCATCAGAGAACGATTGACACGTCAATAAAGTTGGTAAAAGAGAGAAAATTACTTAGATACCCATATACGTCGTGTAGGAATCGTTTCATAGACAATACGAGGGTTTAATAAATTGGTTGATTGAAGAAAGTTAACAAACAGGTTGGATTTTATGGCCGGTGTACAGAATGGGTGATGGCTGTGAAAGCAATGGCTTCAGATCATGGTACTTAGTTTAGTGTAAGAAGGTTTAGTAAACTCCTTTTGGGGGGCAACTAAATTCATATTATTTTGTAAATGACATTAAAAATTGTCTTTTAGAGGTCTAATTGAAATAAATATTCTGACTTTCGCTTTTTCTATTATCTATTGTAACTTGTGTATGTATTTTATTTTAGTTTCTAATATATTCAATTGTTAATTAATCATTATTTTCTCTGACCACCCTCGAGTTTCTAGCCTACCTGTTTTTGCTCTTTAATTCATTAGAAGTCGTCAGATATTCAAGATTGAAATCAAATCTGTTATGTTAATTTCTTTCATTATTTCTAGCTTCGACATCATGATCAATATCAGCTTTTGTCAAGCTACTGCAAGGCCTTCTAACTGGACCTAGATATTTTACCTCTTACTAGTTTTTGCCCGTGACTTTGTTTACTAAGATTTTAGAATCAAGCGTTAGTTATCCTGTGAAAACACAAACAATTGGAATTAAAACTTTCCTATGTGACAAGCTAGATCAAAATCATATATATGTGTGCGAAAGTCAAACTAATTTTACTCAGCCGTTCATGAGTGAAAGAGTAACTGACAAACATCCATCCATCCTCACAAACGTTCGTGTTTATAATAGTAGGTGGATTTCCTTTTAGGTAGGTACATCACGGTCTTCAAAAATCTCACCTCCCCTAACGCACATAGCACCTTGCTACTGATCTTACCCGAAAAATGCCGAACCATCTTCGCTAATGGGATATTTCTGTTTTACAACCGGACATCATAAATACATAAAGGATGGGTTGTATTCCAACCCTGGGGTATAAAAAATCAACCCCTTTGTCCTAGGGGCCGCATATTAACACGTACATATGAGGCTTGAAGCCGACAGAGATATTTTTTTCGTGTTTGTAGATATAATAAAGTTTACTTTAATATTATAAGGAGTAGTATGATTTATCTACACTAATATTATAAAGAGGAAAAATTTGTATTTTTGTTTGTTTGTAATGGATAAACTGAAACACTACTGGACCGATTTTAAAAAATCTTTCACGGTTTGGAAACTACGCTATCCCCGGGTGACATAGGCTATATTTAATGATAAAAAAAAATTGGGATCCGTAAGAAACCGCGAACGAAGTCGCGGTGTATAAAAGAAATAATTATAGCATAGTGATATGTCTCGAAAGTTTTTAAACAGATTTTTTTATTACGATATGGGTTAGCTCTTCAAGTCAGATGTGACAGAGACAAAGTCTACAATGGAGTAAGCATACCCAGAAACTCTTACTTTAATACGAAAAGAAAACAAAAGAAAAAATAACATACACCATGTATAATTTTTTCTGACGTCCATCTTGCTTTGACTGACCATCAAAATATACCTCTATGATCGTACATTCCTAGACGTAAGCCCGAAGGCAGAACAATCTAACGCAAAGGGTCCATTAAAAAAAAATAACACACAGGTACAAAAGGCTGAATAACCAAATCCCGTGACGAAATAAAAAAAAAACACGACCACCATTTTAGAATGCGCGCGAAATTGTAAAGCGATGATACAGTAGTTTTTTCAATTGACTTCTCCATTATAAATAGCAAAACGGTGCTTCAAGCTTGAAATCACATAGGAATACTCCATTTAATGGATATTAGAAATAAATTGCCGTTTCTAGTAATAGATTTAGGATAACACTTTGACAGAATTGATTGCAACAGATTAAACAACAAGTTTTAGTATTGCCAGTCACTTTGACCTAGATTGTGGCCAGCCTATAAAATGCATAGCTATAAAAAAGCAATTTGTAATTGCCAGACTAATAGTAAACTTTTTATTATTAAAAATATAAAAAATAACTTTCAATCAAAACATCTTTATGGTTTCAAGATATTATTTTGTGACTGACTGACTGACAGCCTCGTTGGTCTAGTGGTCGCAAGCTTGACTGCTGAGCATGAGGTCTTGGGTTCGATTCCCAGGTCGGGCAAAGTGTTATTGGTTTTTTCATCAGGAATTTCTCAGTACTTAGCAGCTTCGGAGTCTGGATTTGTGCCCGGTTGATGGCAATAGGCTCACCCCCTATTACATGAGACTAAAAACATAACTGGCTAAATGTGGGTGTTCTAATGGGTACACCTCTGCCTAACCCTTCGGGGATTACAGGCGTGATGTTATGTTAATATTATTTTGTAATTTTTCTCAAACTGTTCGCAAGAAAGTAGACCAGTCTATGGTCACGTTTTCGATGGTCTTTTAACCTATTTAAAAGTAAAAAAGGTTTGGTCTATACCTATACATATAGAACTGATCATTACGTTAAGCCCCGAAGCACAAAATCCTGACCAAAATGACTGACACACACACACAACCTGACACATATAAACTTACCTGCACTATGGTCAAAACACCATCCGTCACACATCCAAAACAAAAATTGTCTAACTTGACGATTTTATAATAATACCGAGGGGGAATCTACGCCATAACTACAAAAAAAAAATACTTTATTCCTCTATTCGTCTGGCCCTACGCCCATCTCCGTACTTTTATTACGGTCTATGGCACCGCCTGTATTGGAAGTTCAACTTAAAACTTGAGAAGTTACAGTCTATTTTCGTTTGGCGAGCTTCATGGAATACTAAGGTAGTAATCTTTGAGCTTCATCAATTATCTTCAGTCGGAGTTAATTACTTTTATAGAGCGGCCGAGGATTTTTTTAGGATTCCGTAACTACTAGGCAACTGTATCGTGAGATGAGCATAGATGGTTCAACAATGTAAGCGAACTTTGTTATAATTATGTAGACGGAACTTTGTCTTACGACTTTTATAGTGTACTAGCTTGTGTTCGCGACTTCATCTGTGTAGAATTTAGAATTAGGTAATCAAAAAAGTCCTAAATTATGCCACGGGGACCTGTACATTTTTCGGAATAAAAAGTAGCCTATATGTTATTCCGATGTATAAGCTATATTACTGTAAAGTTTCATCAAAATCTATTCCGTAGTTTTTGCGTCAAAGAGGAACAAACATACATACAAATGTACATAAACTCACGCCTTTTTCCCATGGGGGTAGGCAGAAACTACAGAACGCCACCTGCTACGATCCTTACATACTCCTTTCGCCTCATCTACGTTCATACATCTCGTCATACAAGCACGCCGGTAACGAGTACTCCGCACCTGATCTTTCTGAAGGACCAAACCACCTCACATATTTTCGCACTTACAATTAATATTGTAAGTGCGAAAATATGTATATAATTATTATGATATTATATTCCTAGGCTAACTTTTAATTTACTGAACACTTTTAGGAGGCGAAAGGACTTATGAATATAAACCACTTTAAACTGTAATTAAATTAAAATTAAATTTTAAATCCTACAAAATTAAATAATAAATTAACACCACCGAACAAAAACAACACCCCCTCCCCCTTTAAACTCCTCCTCCTCTTCCATTTCAATTTTACATAAATCATCTAAGAATATAGAGACTTAGATTAATTTAGAAAACTACAGAAAATATATTAAATAACGGAATTACAAAAATTATAACACAATAAATGCAACATTAGTATTTTTTATTATTATTTAGGACTAGCTTATTCCCGCGACTTCGTCCGCGCAAATACAAAATAGCATATAGCCTTTATTAATTGCAGATAATGCAGCTTTCTAATAGAAGAATTTTAACAATCCAGTAGTTTTTGTGTTTATCCATTGCAAACAAACAAAAATATTTTTTTTTCCTCTTTATAATATTAGTGTAGATTGATCCCATAATAAAAGTTTTTATTCATGAGTACTTTCATACCCTGCCCATCTTTAAAAGACAGCCTGTATATTCTTTTATCATTTACTATGGCATAAGAATATTTTTTTAAAAACACTCTCATCCATTTACTTTTAAAATATTTACGATTACAGTAATCTTGACTGAGATATCTTCAGATTAAACTGATCAATAACATGCTTTTTTTTTCACGTTTCTATCTTTGAAGCTCCGTGCTCGAAATATTTTTATTTTTTTTACGACGTGCAATAATATAGTATGCAGAACCCTCGCATTAATTCATATGCAATAACTTGACTATAAATATTTATTTTGTAGTAAAAATAGGCTTGTGTTATATCTTATAGGTACTGGGAGCAAATTTTAGCTTTTTTAATTTATAATTTTTGCTCGAGAATTTTTAGTCATATTTAAAATTTAGCTTATTAGTTAAATTAAATTAGTTTTCTTTTGTAAAATAATATTCATTTTCAAAAATAATAAACTGTGGTTTTTATTATAAACATCCATACTAACATTATACATGCAAAAGTAACTCGATCTAATTGTTACGATTTCACAACTAAACCACTGAACCGATTCTGATGAAATTTGGCACGGGGTAAGTTTGAACCCTAGAAAAGGACATAGGCTATTTTTTACATCGCGAGTTCGTCTGCGTTTGCGATAACCGATATTTACTAGGATAAAAAGCCTATGTGCTATTGTATAACTTATCTCTGTGTCAAATTTGAACCAGATCCGTTCAGCCGTTCTGAAGTAATTGAGTAAATAACAAACATCCATCTAAACTTACCCATTTTATAGTGCAGGATAGCGAATTACGTGTTGTTTAAACAGAGTATACTATTTACATCTTCAAATAACAGTAATTCAAGTCAATAACAAAATTATTCTAAATGAGTAAATTGTTTAGAAATTAAGTTTAAGCGCGCAATTTTACTTTACCATCACTGAGTCTGTTTATTTCTTTATAATACATAATGATAGACCTCAAGAACACTAATAAATGGCTATTTACAATGTAAACGAGAGATTTCTTAATTATGTTTGATTTTAATATACCCACCTCCTTGGACTGCCTCGTTGGTCTAGTGGCCGCAAGCGCGACTGCTGTGCATGAGGTCTTGGGTTCGATTCCCAGGTCGGGCAAAGTGTTATTGGGTTTTTCCATCAGGAAATTCTCAGTAGCAGCCTCGGAGTCTGGATTTGTGCCCGGTTGATGGCAATAGGCTCGCCCCCTTTTACATGGGACTAAAAACATAACTGGCGAAATGTGGGTGTACTAATGGGTACCTACACCTCTGCCTAACACTTCGGGGATTGCAGGCGTGATGTTATGTTATGTGTTTAATATACCCTTGCTTCATTGCGGGATTCTTAAATAGAAAGTCAGGCATACTTAGTTCAGAATATATCGGGGGTATAAAATTACTGTAATTTACATAACATAACATAACATCACGCCTGTAATCCCCGAAGGGTTAGGCAGAGGTGTACCCATTAGTATACCCACATTTCGCCAGTTATGTTTACTGTTTTGTTGTACTGTAATTTTTAAGTCGAAATTAATAAAGGTTAGGTAGTTGGCACGTGTTTTTGCTAAGAATTACTGAATTATACTTGTCACTGTCACACAACTGTGAAACGACGAGTGCAGGATAGAGACGGAAATATACCACTATCAAAGTTGTGTTACAAACGACAATAATTTGTAAAAGATTCATAACCAACCCAATTTTTAAGATAAATACTCCTAGTACATAACATAACATCACGCATGTAATCCCCGAAGGGTTAGGCAGAGGTGTACTCATTAGTACACCCACATTTCGCCAGTTGTTTTTTTTTTTAAGTGCTATGTAATAGGAGGCGAGCCTATTGCCATCAACCGGGCACAAATCCAGACTCCATACTCCTAGTACCTAACAAAATATTGATGACTAACTTCTGCCTACGACTTCGTCCGCGTGGAAGTCAAGTACCATACCATAAAATATCTTATGATATTCTGCAGTGCAACTTTTTTGTGAAAGATTTTTGGAATCGAATCAATACTCTGAAGATTACTTCTTACAAACACAGGAACAAATAATCTTGATCTACTTGTTTTAATATTAGTATTTATCCATTGTTCGATAATTATTGAAAAACAAATAAAAAATAAGGTAAAGGAAGACTTATTGAATGTCGTGATGGCCTAGTAGTTAAGGTGCCCGCCTCTCATGCATGAGGATGTGGGTTCGAATCCGGGCAAGTACCAATGTGACTTTTTCAATTCATATGTACTTTCTAAAGTTTATCTTAGACATTACTGACATTCCGTGCCTCGGAAAGCACGTTAAGCCGTTGGTCCCGGCTGTCATTCGTGGATCTTTGACAGTCGTTACGAATCGTCAGAATCTTGAGAGTCTGACAACCAGTCTTACCTAGGGGTATCGTGTTACCCAGTTACTGGGTTGTGGAGGTCAGATAGGCAGTCGCTCCATGTAAAATACTGGTACTCAGCTGCATCCGGTGAGACTGGAAGCCGACCCCAACATAGTTAGGAAAAGGCTAGGCAGATGATGTAAAGAAAGACTTATTGTGAAAACCTTCACAACCACAACCAAACTCAACCTTAAACTCCATACTTTCTGACTAGCAAAACCCACCTCTAAACTAAACAAACAGTTAGTTTGAACCGTCGCTGCACTAACTCAACTATGGCACATCATAACCACTTTACGCGACTTACGCGCTGTAACGCGAGGAGCATCACTAAACGGCGCACGCGCATGCGATCTGCGCATATCATATCACAGTTTACATGAATATGGAGTAGGTATGCGGAAGGTAGGGTCAAAAAGTTAGGTACCTAGTTATCTGTGAGGTTTTAGCACGCGTCTTAATTGATGGTTGTTTAGGCTTTCAACCTGATATGGTAGAGTTTATGGTGGCCAGGGTAAAATTTGATGGAATGGTTTCAGTTTTAAATGACATTTTTCACGCCATTTATCTGTCATCACTACTGACACTGTCAATGCACAAGTTTCGATCTAACATAACATAACATCACGCCTGTAATCCCCGAAGGGTTAGGCAGAGGTGTACCCATTAGTACACCCACATTTCGCCAGTTATGTTTAAGTCCCATGTAATAGGAGGCGAGCCTATTGCCATCAACCGGGCACAAATCCAGACTCCGAAGCTGCTAAGTACTGAGAAATTCTTGATGGAAAAACCTAATAACACTTTGCCCGACCTGGGAATCGAACCCAAGACCTCATGTTCAACAGTCAAGCTTGCGACCACTAGACCAACGAGGCTGTCAGTCAGTCAGTCACAAAATAATATCTTGAAACCATAAAGATGTTTTGATTGAAAATTATTTATTATATTTTTAATAATAAAAAGTTTACTATTAGAAATTTTAAATAATATTAAGTATTTAAGTTTGAGGCTGTCTTTATGTACGAGACGCAGATGCCTAACACTGGACCACCACGACATAGTTGATCTATTGTAATAATTATTTTTATATCTATTGAAGAAAACCGCATTTAAATCCGTTGCGAAGTTTAAAAGATCTAAGCGCACAGACGGCGGGAAGCGACTTTGTTTTATACTATGCAGAGAAACACAGTTAAATCTTTTAATAAAAACTATTTTGAACTAAATTGCTTTTCTTTTTCAAAATCTCCTACTTAAAATCTTACTAAAAGTATCATTACACTTGAGAGATCAAACTTCTATGCACAAATGTAACAAAACATACACAAAAGACACATCCAGTCAATGATGGGATATTTTGAGAATAAAAGTAGAAAAAACTGTGACCGTCTGGCGCCAATGACTTTAAAGTACCTGCCGAGGGTCAGAGGTTTTCAAACTTTGAAATAGAATTACGGTTTTGAGATAAAATGTGGCACGAAAAAATCTATAGGTATTTTTTTCCAATAAATAACTTCAATAAATGAGTTAGTTTTTACAGGTATATCAGGAGGACAGTTCTAGAGACTTATCAAAAATGCCCCCGTATTTTATATTTTTTGACAAGATTTTATTGATTGTTTTCTGACAAAATTTTGAACGTTTTTAATTACGAAAATCGGCCTACAGTTCAATATAATAAGGACTAAGTTCGTAGAGTAATTTTTTTTTTTACAATGCTCGTTACTCTAACTTAGTCTAACAAACTGACGACTTATGGTATTTAAAAGCATCATGTTATTATAGAAGTGCATCAAAATCCCTTAAGGAATATACTCGAAGGAAGTATCAAATAAAAAAAGTAGGACAAAAACAACAAAGTAAGAAAACTTTGAGCACCTCCGCCTCTAACAACTGCCCTACCTGTACAATTCAGTTACCCAAATTGTAGCCATAATAATTGCCATTATTACCAACTGCAGGTAGAACGTAGACGGCCCGCCATTGTAGCACACATACCGACACAGAAAACCTTTTGTATTGTTGTTAGATTCGCTTTGAAGTCAGAACTACTTACATGTTTTGACGTTGGAAAGTTTTGAGAGAAATTGTAGCTTTGCGAGTGTTTTTTTACTCTGTAAAGCAAAAATTGAAATACGCAAGCTTTCACTAGGTTTTTTTCAGCCGTGTTAAGATACCTCTTTAGTTACAGCTCCGCTTCTGCAGGTCGTAGCGTGATATTATATAGGCTATACTATTCTTCATGAGTCTACCTTTCAGAAACAAAAATATTTTTTGTCATCTGACTGATAGTTTCAGAGATTAGCGCGTTTAAACAAACAAACAAAATAAACTAGTGTATTAAAGTTGATAAGGATATACAAGTAGATAAAATTGTTGTAGTGACTTAAGTGTCACAAGTTTTGAACAGCGATCTCACTTGTTTTATTCAAATTAATAAATTGAACATTGAATAGGTAATCCACATTTCAGTTATGAGATGATAATATGCAAAACTTACCATCATCATCTGCCTAGCCTTTTCCCAACTATGTTGGGGTCGGCTTCCAGTCTCACCGGATGCAGCTGAGTACCAGTATTTTACATGGCGACTGCCTATCTGACCTCCACAACCCAGTAACTGGGTAACACGATACCCCTAGGTAAGACTAGTTGTCAGACTCTCAAGCTTCTGACGATTCGTAACGACTGTTAAAGATCCACGAATGACAGCCGGGACCAAACGGCTTAACGTGCTTTCCGAGGCACGGATTGTCAGTAATGTCTAAGATAATATGCAAAACTTACCAATTAATTCAAATTTTATGTTGAGAAATGGAGTGAACATACCTGGAAAAAAGGAAAACACAACATTAGTCAAATTATTTAATAAAAATTAAGGCACAAATGCGCCAAAAACTTAACTCAAATAGAGTATTTTATTACAAAATCAAAATCAAATCGTTTTATCTCTAACCAATACGGTAAGGTAAGGTACATAGGAAAAATAAAGTAGCTTAATATTAATTCTTCTACACACACTAGTTACAATCGTACACAAATCTCATACAACCATACATTACAAATAAAAAAAAGGCTACACATAATCCTTCCATACAATTTTGTAGCAAGTATCAAAGTGTCCATTAACTATTTGAAGTCCAGTCTGACTCCTATGAGGCCTTAGTACAGTCAACCGCACGTCATAGTACTAGGAAAACCGCCTTCCAATCAGGAATGTTGTGGATGTTTGTTACTCAATACACGCGTAAACCGTTGAACAAATTTGGATGAAAATTGGCACATTGATAGACCATTATCTGGATGACATACTAGGACGGATTTACTTTACGGAAAGTTGCTTAGCCATCAATTATTTTGTATTTACCTTTTGCTATTGTTAAAATTCGAATATCCACATCGAAAACTATCGGTCTATCCGAAATAATTAGATATCCGTAACCGTATCTGTAAGCGGTATAATCTTGCTACTATACTTATAAATGCGAAAGTTTGTTATTTAATCACACCAGAACTGCTAAACAAATCTGGATGAAATTTGGCACAGAGTTAGATTATAGTCTATTTCCTTACCGGAAAAATATGCGGTTTCCGTAGATAGAATACCAATATTGACTAGCATACATTTAGCATTATTTATATATCCGTTTCCAAATAGGTACAGATCCGAAATATCCCTTTTTTTCGACTTCGAAATAAAACCACTATGAAAATCAAAATGTTAGCAAGTAAATGTGGCTGTCTGTACTTCCCAATGGCCTTTCATCTCACACGGAGGTATATACGATAATTTGCCGACCATTGTATCTGTAGGGTTGCCAGCCTCCGAGTTAATTTTATGATGGAAGCGGAATTTTTGAGCTTAGAATTGTTTGAGTTTATGTTTGTTTGTAGTTAACTGGTGGAATAGTTAAGGTATTTGCATGCGTCTGACCTTTTTATCATAAATTATATATATTTAGTATTGTTTTAGAAGAATTCTTAACATGGCTGAGTTGTAACAGCAAAAAAAGTAATTGTACAGTGAAGTTTTTTCGCCAACCTTGAGTCACTATGTTTAATTTTTTTAAATAGGAAAAAAAAGATACACTGTACTGTGCTCTAAAACAGGGATAGCTGGCGTGGCTCAAAAGGTTGCTCAACTTAAATGGGACTGGGCAGGACATGTCTGCCGCATGTCGGACAAACGGTGGGCCCAAATAGCGCAGAACTGGTGCCCTGAAACAGGGAGTCGGGGCCGCGGCAGGCCACGAAGGAGATGGCGGGACGAACTGGATGGGTTTCTCCAAAACTGGAGGGATGAGGCACTAAATCGGGAAAGATGGAAGGAGTGGAGGGAGGCCTTTGCCAAGGAGTGGGACAGAACAGCTAACAAAAAAAAATGAGGCACTAAATTCGAATGCTAATCATTTCGAGACAGCCCTAGTTATAAAGACTTGTGATTAATGATCGCATACCAAACTGATGTATAAAAGAAATTATCAAAAATGCACCTATTATTTTACACTTAACTGTTAGAAAAACTTCTTTTTTTATTTAAGAAACGTAGTTAAATCTCCATCATGAAAAGAATAAAAAAACACACCTCGTTCTATTTCGTGAGACGACTCTATAGAAAAATAATAAGGAATATATCTTAAGACATATCTCCTAATTCATCGTCACGTATATGAAACATTTGAATTGTCTACTAACGATACATTGGAGTGTGAATACTTGGTTTCTCTGGGCTAGAGGTCAGATTGCAGATGGTCTAAAGAAAACCAGAAATAGCCACAGATAACTAGTACAAAGAGAGGCACAAAAGTGAACTAGTCAGTTATTTTAAGCTTAAGAACTGTGCCAATGACACTGGCAATATCTATAATAATAATTACATATGCGAAAGTAAGTGCGTAAGTGCGTCTGTTACACTTCTACGACTAAACCACTGAACCGATTTTGATACGGCCATTTTTAATAGCTTTTATGCCTTTTTTTTTTCGTTGGGAAATCGTCATGGACTGCCTCCACCTCGGGGAAGGCGGAGGGGTGTGTCGGACTCTTACCGACTAAAACCCCACGGTGTTCTTCCAATTACCTTTCGCCGGGGCACGGGGGCGGTCAGAGCATTCTTCCGCACCCCGGCAGGCATCGACCCGCCACCGCCACAAGACAGGTCCCGTCACCCCGTGCGGCCGTCACTCACCGGCCGCACTGACTCCAACACAGCGCGCGGGGAACACCACGCGCGCCTTATTCTCGGGCCTGTTTCTGTTCGGGCCTCGGACTGCCCCCAAGTCCGCTGCCCGTAGGCCCCAAGTCATGGTAAATAGCTTTTATTCCTAGACAGGGTGAACTTATCCACGGTCGACTCACGTCTAGGTATCATTTGAAATTTTAACTCTGATTCTTTCATTGGGAAAAGCTGCCTTATTATTTCCAGTCACTGAAACTCCTGAAACCCAGAATCAACAGTGTTGATCGCCAGTAAAGCGCTATGACAATGAAGCTTAATGAGTCCTGGAGAAACAATTCAACTGTCATGAAATATCGAAAACCGCTTGACGTATAAAGATGAAATTTGGCAGGGAAGTAGTTTATAGTTAGTAGACGTCTGCTAAGAACGGGTTCACCAAAATTTACCCCCTAAGGAGATGAGACGGGGGGGGGGTCCTACGGAAGTCGCTGGTAAAAGCTAGTCAAGACTATTTTTAACACATAGAAGATTTCCAATGTCTGCTTCGTTTGCCAACTTTCCATTGATTTCTTCAAATACTATCATCATCATCTGCCTAGCTTTTTCCCAACTATGTTGGGGTCGGCTTCCAGTCTCACCGGATACAGCTGAGTACCAGTATTTTACATGGAGCGACTGCCTATATCTGACCTCCACAACCCAGTAACTGGGTAACACGATACCCCTAGGTAAGACTGGTTGTCAGACTCTCAAGCTTCTGACGATTCGTAACGACTGTCAAAGATCCACGAATGACAGCCGGGACTAACGGCTTAACGTGCTTTCCGAGGCACGGAATGTCAGTAATGTCTAAGATAAACTTTAGAAAGTACATATGAATTGAAAAAGTCACATTAGTACTTGCCCGGATTCGAACCCCAGCCTTATTCATGAGAGGCGGGCGCCTTAACTACTAGGCCATCACGACATTCAAATACTATAACAAACAAAAAGGTATTCCCAATAACATTCCGATTTAAAACAATGTAGATGCTATTAATGTATTCTAAGGATACCCTTCCAATAAATCGACCTCGATTGTCTGTCAGTCTGCCGACTTGCATTACAGCATTATCAATACCTAGCCAGTGTTACTTTATCTCTTTTACCTCACAAAATATACCCGTTTGGGTGTCTTAGTAAAGTGGGTGAACATGTGTGAAGTAAACTTGTGAATGTGTGTAATTATTATGTATTAGTATGTTAATGTGTTTGTGTGAGTGTGTATTATTTGTGTACATAGTTGATGTATGATTCTCACCGAATTCTCATTAAGAAGAATTTTATTAATGGACACATTACACATACCTACTGGCTAAAATAATTTGCTCCAAATTCTTTTTTTCTTTTCTAATTTAGTCTTTGTCTTATTACATTTTTAGAAGAATTTTAGTCTTATCCGTATTCCTTCTAGATTTTTTCAAAAAATTTAATTTGATAATTTTTTTCTTAATGCTTTTTCAATACTGACCAAAATGCCAAATACTCAATATTATATCTTTTTTTTCATTTCCAACTTAGTTAATCCTTTTTCTAAAATAAAAGTATCCTAAGTTACTTCTTATAACATAACCTATATGCCAGTGAAAGCCCCGTCTATAACGGTCCAGCAGTTTCGAAGATTAACAATTAGAATAATCAGACGGATAGAATTTTAGCTTACTACTGTCTATCAGGATATTATTCGCTACATATACCATCATATACATAACATCACGCCTGTAATCCCCAAAGGGTTTGGCAGAGGCCTACCCATTAGTACACCCACATTTCGCCAGTTATGTTTTAGTCCCATATAATAGGGGGCGAGCCTATTGCCATCTACCGGGCACAAGTCCAGACTCCGAGGCTGCTACTGAGAAATTCCTAATAGAAAAACGCAATAACACTTTGCCCGACCTGGGAATCATACATCAAATAACCACCGAATACCATCATCTAAGTCTCATACCCAAATATGGTTGAACCATATTCTAGTCATAATACCACGTACGATGTAGATCAGGTCAAAAGCACCGCTGTAATCGACGTGAAACATTCTCCGAATCTAAGTCTGTTGTTTACTTTAGCTTATCTTAATCCACTCAAGTCTCAGCCATACGCCCACCGCTACCGGCGTCGTAGGGTCGCCATGGTTCGCGTATACTGTTTGTATGATGTAGTTACAATGTGCGTTGTAACTGTTCAGTTGATTCATTCTGTCAAAAGCTCCTTTGGTGATTTTAGGTGAGGTTAGCTTGAAGCTGAGGTTAGCTGAGATTTGTGATTTTTTTTACAGACATGTACATAAACTCACGCTTTTTTCTCATGGGGGTAGGCAGAAACCACAGAACACGACCTGCTATGATTCTTACGTAGTTCTTTCGCCTAATCTACATTCATAAATCGTTTTTACGTAATACTACTAGACTAAAAATGGGAGTGGCTTTAGAAAAGCATAAGATGTGGGTTGTATTCAATATGATGATGAAAAGAAGGGAACTCACACGCAAATCACTTACTAGACAGTACTTTTTTTAATTACTCCAACGGAAATTCATACAGTCCATAGATTTTGATGAAATTTGGCATGGGGTATGTTTGAACCCCAAGAAAAGACAGGCTACATTTTATTTGCGACTTCGTTTGCTTCTGCGATGATTAACAATTACGCATACAGAGTCGCGGGCAAAAGCTAGTTTTAAATATAGAATCGTTTAAATAATTACAAATAATGGTGCCGATTCCCTTGGTCACAAACTAAACTAAAATTAAACTATTTCCATCTTTTTCTGTCCAATAAAACAAGAAAGAGACTAATGTAAATAAGAGCTGTCAAATTGAGTCAATCTGACACATCCATAATATTATAGTTGACATTTTAAAACGTATGGATTAAAAATACGGAAAAGTTCAAGGCAAAACTAATTTGACATCGCTAACTTAGTTCTTTAATGTCACCGTCCTTTCCTTTCGCTGTATGTCAGTAAGAGATGTCAATTCTCTAAATTTAGTCTAGTTTGTGACCAAGGGAATCGGCACCATTGGCGAATAACCGCCAAAGTAATGACTCAAATTATGCAACTTGAATAAAGGGGGGTTTTCACTACGGACAAAATTATTAATGTTACAATAAAGTTACAACCTGTATATTATCTAAGTTTAAATGTAAATAAAAGACCGGATGTCAATATTTAAAGTGTTAACTTGCGTCTTCCGGTGTACAATAGAAGCAGTGTTCGGTGGTATTAGAACTGGAGTAGGCAGGCTAATTAGTGAGGTAGCCTTATCTTTTGATGTTTATTTCTTTCTTCAATGAATTAAAAAGCTCTTGAGATAACGCTTTGCTTCATACTTGATACTGTTTTATAGTTAAACTGTTTGAGTGACTTTTAATGGAGAGGTAACTTGGTAATTGTGGAAGAAAACAGAGTAGTTTCATTTTAGACATCGTTGGCATCGGAGACATAGTTGATAATTCATAGTTGTTGTTAATATCAGTGTAGTAGATTTCAGTTAATCAGCGTCCTCAACATGTGATGAAAGAGACACAATGTGTTAGAAAATGGCCAATAACAACACTTCATTGTCATAACTTAAGCTAAGCTAGCACTGTAATAGGTCAGTTAATGTTTTTTTTTCTGTATTTCTCGCTACTTATCCCCGAACATCTATTTGGTGGAAACGGAGCCTAGGAAGCTAATTATGACTGAAGAATAAGGTGACCATTTATTGTAAATATCAAAAAACAGAATCTGATGGTCACCCCTATAAACCGAACACTTGCACCAAAAGTTTAACAATCTACCAATTTATTACGATCTTACCACTATTCAAAATAGCACCCTCCCCCTTAACCCTAAAGTTCAATATCCTACAAACAAATAATAACTAAGATTGCTTAAAATTATGATGTCAATATTGTACCAAGTAATTTGGAGTTGCCAATCGGAACTTAGTTTGCAGATAAGTTATCTGCTAAGTCAGAGGATAAGTTTGTTAAGCTCGACGTAGCTGTAAAATGGTAACAAAATGGAGTTGTCTATGACATGAAATGCGGAGGTGAAGACAAGATATTGAGTATTTAGATAGCTTTGTTAAGAGGAACTGAGAAAATATCTAGGATATACATGTATAAATTATGACAGAACAAATAGGTGACGATAGTGATATCTTAGGAAAGTAAGAAAGACAACACAATATAGCACACGTTATATAAACATAGAAACCTTTGAAGAAGGTACCAGTACAATTGTTCTTTCAGACAGAGATAGTAAAGTCAATAAAAAAAAAACATTATTATTTAGAAAACCAATTTTTTTTTCCAAATTTTGTAACGGACAGAAAGTATTCTGAACGATTTTTTTCTTTTTAGGTGGTAAAAATCATTAAATGACTCCTTCCACCCTGGGGGGGGTGGAAGGGACTGTCAGACTTTTACTGTTTCTGTTGCCCTTTACGTTCCGGGGCCACGGTATCCTGTTAAGACGTCCCGCAACCCCGGATTCTGAACGACTGAAGATTAAGTTATTACGATTCACAAAATGCCATTAATGATACGCTCTCATGTATTCCAACTTTGACGATTCTAATGCAACAACTAAGATCTCCAAACATAATGAACTGGCAATGAACATAAGAATCCAATTATATCATCATCATAGACCTTCTAGGCCATCACCAATCACTGTTCCTTACCGATACATTCAAAATGAATTAACAACCAACTTTATAGCACTCAATTAAGACGAACGCACGATTTTCAAATAATTCTCTTAAGTTCCCATCAATACTTTCCACATACGACCATACATTACTGAGACTGCCTCTGCTCTATATACAAACCACTAACTTAAGGCGGGTTCTAATCACGGCATCTTCTCGACGTCATCGATCGCGACTGCGGCGCAGTAATATATTTTAATTAACAACGTCGGTTCGTGGGCGCACGTGATTGAGGGCCGTCAGCGCGACAAAAAAGACGCAGCGAGACCAAGCCTTAACGAGACAGTTCTAATTTCAAATATATTTGTATTTCTTTTTTTTTTAAGTTAGTGTTCATTTTACGCACGTATTTGCAATGTTGATTTTTTGTTTGTATCTCGAAAAGCGGGAAATTTTTTAATTAAATACAGAAATTGGCCGCCATTTTGCTAAGAGAAAATTATTTTTTGTACAGATCTCATTATAATAACATAAAATTATGTGTCTCAGCAATATATTTGGCACGTACCCTTCCATCGTCCTGAACAGGAATTTTCTTAAAAAGTTTGCAGTTTGCAGTCATTTTTTTACCTACTATTAGAAACTCACACAGGAGATGTAATAGTGCACAAGTATATGCGCAAACACAGGTGCACTCCCTCTTCCCTAACTCTCATAATCCAATGGGACGGCAATCCGATACGACCGAAGAGAGATCAGGCGCGGGACCAACGGCTTTATGTGCTTTGCGAGGCAAGGCAGTTTTAAACCAGCAACTTCCAAACACGGGGCTGCTATTGAGAAATTCCTTACAGAAAAACTTAACAACACTTTGCCCGACCTTGGAATCAAACCCAGACTCAGCAGTCGCGATACAACGAGCCCAACGAGGCATTAAAACAAAATTAAACTAATTAATTAAAATCTAGGTACCATTGCAAGATCTATGCAAAAGTTTTGTCAACACAACATATTTTTCCAAAAACAAAAAAAAATACAATAAACAAAACTGGTTATAACATAACAGTTTTTGTAGTCCAAGAGCTGAGAACCTGTTATAATTTATGTCGTATTGCTATCTTTAAACTGAATATGTTATTGCTTTTATCGCTTTAAAGCGCCCGCAGCGGTCTCTACACTTCTGTTTGTTATGCTTTTTAACTTGCAACAATAATCAAATAGTTAATAGTTGTTGTGAATAAGAATTGTGCTGGCTCTTTGACTATAATTTTATTCTGTTTGAGACCGTATCTCTAGCAGGTTAAGGTTCGTTTTTAACCGATTTAATTACTTAATATCTGTAGTTTACAGTAAAGATGAGCTACATTTAAAATAAGCAAAACATTCTGAATTTGAATTGTTATTATATCCAAAACAGTCCACAGCGATCGGATTTAGTTATGCCAAAAGGGACTAACCCATGTCATGTTTCTTCATAGTCTTCTATCTTCGTAGTCAAAGATATTTTTGGCCAAAACCAGTGGAAATTATTTGAAGCCGTTCAAGTACAGAAATAATAGTAGGTATTATAAGATGTTATTTTATGTAGTCTGTTCTAATATGACTGAGGAGATCGCTTTGGTTATTAAATAAAATTAATTAAATAAAAGATTTAAAAAAATGGACACCACCAAACAATTGACACTTTTTATCAGCTGTCAAAACACAATTTTCCCATATATTTCGTATGGCAATACTAAACTGTGACGTCACTGATTATCCAAGTCAATTAATTAACTATTTATTGATTTCTAAATTGACGAACTAAAATAATAATTTTAGTCACAAATTAATCGAGTTTTCAGGACACAAATTAATAAGTGATTTTTTTTTGAAGTTATCAAAGTCAAAGTCAAAGTCAAATCATTTATTTCAATTAGGCCACTATAAGGCACTTTTGAATGTCATATATCTCCAGTAAATATTGGTTTAATGGTGTCAATCAATAACCTAATTGTAATGATCTTGAATATTAAAACCTTTGGCATAGTACATTGAACTTTTTTTCCTAGACATATTAAATTACGAATATTAAATTAATTTAATTTTTGACAGGTTATTAATTTGGGCATTTTCGGCAAACCTAAGCTTAATTGGTTGTAAAAAAAACCTGTACATCAATAAAAACAATGGGAGGTAAAACTAATAGAGTGTTTTAAACATTTTTCAAAGGTGAAAAATAAACTAATAAACTTAAGTTAGTAGTTAAATAACCAGTTTAAACATAAACAACCAAACTAATTAAACAACCATAATTTTAATTCAATTAACATAATGCTATTTTATCCAGTAGCATTTTTAAAGACGTACGCAGTGTGGGTACAGAACAGCTGATGAGTGACGCAGGGCCTTGCGCATGCGCAGCGCAAACAAAATAATGTGTCGAACAATGAACTTTGTGAGAACTGTTTGAATGAAATTGTGGAATTGTTTTAGTTTATTATGGTAGAGGATATAAAATTAGCTCTTAAAGTTTATACAGGCTAATTGTTAAATTACTATAAACTTGATAAGGGGTCATTGTACTCATCATTATGAAGAAGTTTTACTATTTTATTTTTATATATTATTATTTAAGAAATATTTTTATATTATTATTTTTTCATCAGGAATTTCTCAGTCTCAGCCTTGGAGTCTACATTTTAATCAGTAAAAGTCTGACAGTCCCTTCCGCCCCAACCAGGGCGGAAGGACTCATTTGATGATAAATTTACCACCCCAAAAAAGAAAGGTTTCTTGAATCCGCCATCATACATACATTATACATAGTAATATTCTGTATCTTATAAGTGAAGACCTGTAATTGGCTGTCAGTCTAATTTTCTGTCACTAGTCTGTTTTTTTCTAGCTGTCGGTCTTCCATGTTGCTTAAATAAATAAATATTTAATAAATAAATCTATATATCCAAATAAGTCACAAAAGCTTCCATATTTATAAACATTACAGGGCTTCTTGTTGACAACAAGAACGCATATACAAGATAAACTGCATTCAAGACAATAAAGCAATTAATAATACACAGTAACTGAAGTGTAATCAGCATTAATGTTTGCATACTAGAACTATTAGAGGCAAACACATAAACCAGTAAATGTCAGAGTTTACTTCTGAACAAGGATCTGTTAACTACTGTGAATGGTTGTGACGTAATGGATCAGAATGGTTATGTTTTCTATATGAACATAACATAAAATATTACAGTAATAATTGCACTTTTAGGTAAAGTACTGCCTTGTTGGTCTAGTGGTCGTAAAGCGCGACTGCAGAACATAAGGTCTTGGTTTCGATTCCCAGGTTAGGTAAAATGTGGTTGGGTTTTTCCATCAGGAATTTCTCAGTAGCAGCCTCAGAGTCGGGATCTGTGCCCGGTTGATGGCAATAGGCTCGCCCCCTTTTACTTGGGAGTTAAACATTACTGGCGAAATGTGGGTGTGCTAATGGGTACACCTCTGCCTAAACCTTCGGGTATTATTAAAGGATAGAAAAATCTAATAACGCTTTGCCCGATCAGGGAATCGAACCCGAGACATCGCGTTGGTTTAGCCGACAAATGTCAGATTCTAGAAATGTCAGAGGAGTTTATTCCACCAATTTTTTTTTTAGCATCTAATCTTCACAATCAAAAGTTCCCCACGACGCTGGAGTAAATCCACATTAAGAATCTTGGGCTCCCCTACTAATAATGACGCTTCAGGAAGCCACCGCCACCGCGGTGGTGAGTTGTCGCAGCAGCTGGAGCTCGCGTCTGGCCGCCATCGCAGGCCGCCTGTCAGCACAGGGATGGGGCCCCCAACGGGGCCAACGCCTGCCGGGGTTGCGGGACGTCTTAACAGGATACCGTGGCCCCGGAACGCAAAGGGCAACAAAAGGAACCGGGTGGTATTTTAGTCAGTAAAAGTCTGACAGTCCCTTCCGCCCCACCCAGGGCGGAAGGAGTCATTTGATGATTTTTACCACCTCAAAAAAAAAAAGGCCGCCTCTTTGTAGGACCCGCTTAAAACGCCTCTATGAATGCCACTCATGCTCAGCAGTCGCGCTTTACGACCACGAGACTAACGAAGCAGTCACAAATAACCAGTACACCAGACTCAAATTGAAATCTTTTAAAATTTTTGGATTAAAAGTGTATATGAAACACGGTGCGCCATTAACAAAACAACATCAAATATAAGACCCATTTGTAATACGCGTCCAGATTGAATATAGCAAGTCTAACTAAATGTTACCATTCCACTGGTACACACGCTCAAACAACAAAAAGACAGAAAAGACAAAGCGGTGGACTGCAAAAGGTGTATTTATGATTTCACGGTATCTCGGCCCGTCATCGCTTGTTGCGAGGATTTGTATTAAATGGATGTGTGTATGTTTGGATGCGTGCTTTTATGTTTTTAGGGTTCCTTTATCCAGGTATGGCGTAATAGCCTTGTTGTTGTAACTTCTTCTATTCATACGTAATTTTTTTAAGTTTATTTTGAAAAACTTAATAATATATATTAATGTTATATGTGATATTTTAATGTTATTGGGTTTTTACATCAGGAATTTCTCAGTAGCAGCCTCGGAGTCTGGATTTGTGCCCGGTTGATGGCAATAGGCTCGCCCCCTATTACATGGGACTAAAAACATAACTGGCGAAATGTGGGTGTACTAATAGGTACACCTCTGCCTAACCTTTCGGGGATTACAGGCGTGATGTTATGTTATGTATTTTGAAAAACATCTGTTACATCGGTGAAGGAAAAACATGGTGAGAAAACATAGACTTATAATTAATTTAAGTTTGAAAGCGCCGTTTCGCCTTGAGTAAGCGTGCACATCGATGCTCTTCTCTTTAAGAGAAGAGGCCTTTGCCCTGCAGTGGGACAGTAATAGGCTGATAATACTATTTTTAATATATATACCTAACGGGTCTGTTGTCTGTCTGTCCCTCACATAGAACTATCTTCCAAACCGTAATAGGTAACCTCTAGATATCACAACAAAAATTAAAGGTGGTATTGTTCGAGGCTGACTCGTACTGGGCCGGATTTATTTGAAAATATTTTTCCTAAAATTGCATACGAATAATAATAACCAGAAACCGATTACGTTCAACAATCCAACAAATTATTCAAATCCACTCACGCGTCGATTGCCAACATTAACATAACTCTCATTTTCTAAAAACAATGCCGCATCCATTTTGTTTTCATTCGTGTTCTGTATTAGCATAGTGAGCGTAGGCACGAGCGGAGCAAGGCGGAACACCTAGTTTAGGTACATGTTTGTGTTACAGGCATAATGCGTAGTCGGTATTTTGGTGAAAATCCTAGATTGGGTAATTGGATTTAATTTTAAAAGCATATTTTTAACAGAAGTTAATGTCGTGATGGCTTAGTGGTTAAGGCGCCCGCCTCTCATGCATAAGTTTGTGTGTTCGAATCCGGGCATGTGCCAATGTGACTTTTCCAATTCATTTATGTACTTTCTAAAGTTTATTTTGGACATCACTGACATCGGTGAAGGAAAACATTGTGAGGAAACCTGGACTTATAATTAATATAAGTCTGAAATCGCCAATCCGCCTTGAGCAAACGTTTTGTGATCAATACTCGTGCCTTCTCTGTATAAGAAGAGGACTACACTGCAGTAGACATTAATAGTCTGGTATTATTATTTTTTATTTCTCAGTAGCATCCTCGGAGTCTGGATTAGTGTCCGGTTGATGGCAATACACTCGCCTCCTATTACATAGGACTCAAACATAACTGGCGAAATGTGTGTACTAATGGTTACACATCTGCCTAACTCTTCAGGGATTACAGGCGTGATGTTACATGTTATGGTTTTTTAAACCGTGTGAATTTGCAGGGCAAACCCAATTTGTAAATGAAAGATGAGTAATATTTTCAGGTGTAAAGTACTGTTTAGATCATTCGCAGTTATGACTTGATGAAACGGTATTGATCAAGAAAATGACATAATGATGGGTTCTCCTCCCATAACATTAGGATCTAATATCGTCATTTGAAGAGTAGGTGTACGAAACTGTTATAAAACTTTAGCAGAGTTTCTAAAGGATGTTGTATCATTTCTATTGACCTAGAGGTTAAGAAGACCGCTGTTTGATCATTGAGCAAAAAGTTTTGGATTTAATGTTGAAAATAAAAATTAAGACATAATTCACACTAAGAAAGTAACTCTACCTCGTTGGTCTAGTGATCGCAAAGTGCCACTGCTATGCATGAGGTCTTGGGTTCGATTCCCAGGTCGGGCAAAGTGTTATTGGGTTTTTCCATCAAGAATTTACCAGTAGCAGCCTCAGAGTCTGGATTTGTGCCCGGTTGATGGCAATAGGCTCGCCCCCTATTACATGGGACTAAACACATAACTGGCGAAATGTGGGTGTACTAATGAGTACACTTCTGCCTAACCCTTCGGGGATTACAGGCGTGATGTTATGTTAAGAAAGTAAAGTAGTATAAGTTTATTTTTGAAAGGGTGAAGGAAAAAATTGTGAGAAAAGCTAGAGACTTTTTATAAAGTGTTAATAATATCATAATTTTTCGAGTGTGAGAGTGAGACAAAGGTATACGTGGTCTATAGCACCATTTCGGTGTCGCAACTGAACAGTAATGGCCCTAATCCTATCCTACTTATAAACGAAAGTTAGTGAGGATGAATGGTCCGATGTTTATTACTTTTTCATGCTTAAATGGCTAAGCAGAATTGACTGAAATTCAGCCCACATATAGATATTAACTTAACCTCTGTATTAATTTCAATAAAAAATTAATCTAGCTTAACACACAAGATAATATTCATCTCGTCTTGTATTGAGATAATTTAAGACTTCAGTTTCATTCTGAAATCCACCCAAACAAATTTCGGTCAGAATCTAATACTTTATAATCCGGCCCTGGAGTTAGAATCACCAACTCACACAGAGCAAGCGCGGTGATTAATGTGCGTTCCTTCCCTGTGTTAGAAGAGGCCTTTGCCCTGAAGTAGGACTGTAATAGGCCACAGAATGTTCCTATAAGCTTGTCGGTTATATAAACAAGTCTGACCCTAACAATGCGTCGACGCAACCGATTCCATTAGCGATAAGAAGTTTCGCAAGAATTGAAAACGTTTCACACGATAGTGCACTTATTTGAACTAAAGTTTTATGCTCAAGTTATTATTTTTATTTCTTATTTATAGCCTGCTTTTTCCCACTCCTGAGAAAAGGCTTTCCTCCATTCCATCCGTGTTTCACGATTTTCTGATTCATCTCTCCGAATTTGGAGGAATCTATCGGGTTGGTGGCCATTTTCTTATTTTTCCATATGATACTAGTAATACCCCGCGGTTTTACCCGAATTAAATTACGTCTTTGATAACTGCTCCGTTTCCGTGAGTCGCTCAATGTTATATTACCTATGACCTTTCTCGATAAACCGGCTATATAACGCATAAGATAAAAAAAACGAAACTGTTCAGTTTTACATACATACATACATAAACTCACGCCTCTTTCCCATGGGGGTAGGCAGAAACTACAGAACGCCACCTGCTACGATCCTTAAATACTTCTTTCGCCTCATCTACGTTCATACATCTGTTCAGTTTTATACTGTTAATAGGTACAACAATTTATATCAATTGCCAACTGCCATTCGCCAATTCGATTTGTAGACATTTTCGAAAAATATCAATCATCCACTTTATCTGCTACATCCATGTAAATATACATTGTTATACGTCGATTAGCTACATTGTAACATTTAAACATTGAAATGGTGTTAAGTGTTTTACAATGAGAATGTAAGGAAACCATAAGATTATGCCAACTATGATGCTGAAATATTTATTTACATTTATAAGATCTTTGGATATCGATGCATTGTTTAATCGTTTAGAGTTAAAATCGATTTCAGAAAGGAATCGTAAAAGGTATATACCGTCCTTCGGAAATAGCTGTTTTTTATGTTAGAAATATTGTAGAAGACCGCACTATCGATTTGGGGAAACCTGTTATAATGGTTCTGTTATGAATAATTATAAAAATAAATAAATATTACCAGCCTATCATTGTGCCACTTCAGGGCAAATGCCTCTTTTTATACAGAGAAGGCACCATGGATAATGTGATAAATGCTCGTGCCTTCTCTGTATGAGAAGAGGACTTTGCCCTGCAGGGGAACAATAATAGGCTGGTATTTTGTTTATACATACATACATAAACTCACGCCTTTTTCCCATGGGGGTAGGCAGAAAGTACAGAACACCACCTGCTACGATCCTTACATACTCCTTTCGCCTCATCTACGTTCATCCATCTCGTCATATAAGTACGCCGGTTACGAGTACTCCGCACCTGACCTTTCTGAAGGACCTCACCATTAAGGTCAGTGTAAGTCTTTCTAGAGCGACCCCTAGGAAAAAACAAACCTTTAAAAATGGCGACATGATTGACGTAGTGACTAAACAATTGGCTGAAGCTCTGAGCGCCACAGGTTTAATTTCCGCACGAAACAAACGTTTGCATTGCCTACACGAACTTCCGGGTAAGACAGTTTATGTATGTGAGTATAAATGTGAGTAAACGTACTCATAATGGAAGAAATTCGTCTGGGGCAAGATTCCCTAACAAAAAATTGATGGAAAGCAATTAAAATTATATTACTTACAGAGTTCAAACGTTTACGAAGTTAAAACGGAATTTTTCGAAAACAGACACGTAGTTACACAGTGTTTAAAGTTTAATTTGATACTTCTATCAAATATAAAACTTAGTCGCGTCATGTCTAACAGCAAGTCGTAACTATAAACTTTAATAATACCAATAAATATGACCATATTTATCAACAAGTTCTAAGTATTTTTCAATTACTCCCTCTAAGTCTATTTTAATTGAGCACGTATGTCTTAGAAGGGCTTAAAAGCAATTCTAAATCTTTCTTAATTAGATCTCTTTTTATCTGATAATTGATTAGATAGGTAATTGAAAGTAGAATTTATAATAGTAAAAAAGTTTTGTATACGTTTGTCTAATGATGGGAATAAAAACTGGAGTAGTTGAGAAATTATATAGATCAGATTACAGTGGAAAATCAAAACAATATCATCATATTTATAAATTACACGTCACCTTGTTTGTCCGGGATTGTCTCCTAAACTACTCAACCATTTTTTTATAAAATATGGCTTACTGTGTGTAATTTGGTAAAACTTAAAAGATAGGACAGTTTTTATCTCGATTATTGACCTCAATATCTTTACTTACTTCAAGCCACAGCATCGCGTGGCTGAGTCAGCTAGTATAAATATTATTTTAATAAAGTTGAAGAGTTTGTTTTTTTTTAAACGCGCTAATGTCAAGAACTACTGGTTCGATATGATAAAACCTTTTTGTGTTGGATAGTCCATTATTGAAGATGGCTATAGGCTTTATAACATCACGCTACGACCTCCTGAAGGGGAGCAGTAACCAAAGGCGTAACTTAATAACCACGTGGATGCAGTCGCAGAATCCAATTATATTTAAGCCTGTTCCAACTATTCCTGAATTCTCTAAACAAATAAAACATAACATAACATCACGCTTATAATCCCCGAAGGGTTAGGCAGAGGCGTACCCATTACTACACCCACATTTCGCCAGTTATGTTTTAAGTCTCATGTAATAGGGGGCGAGCCTATTGCCATCAACCGGACACAAATCCAGACTCCGAGGCTGTTACTGAGAAATTCCTGATGGAAAAACCCAAAACAAATAAAAGTAAAGACTAAAATTATAAAATTAAATACCAACATATCTAAAACTAATGTTGAACATAACAACAAACCTGGTGTTTGAACAATTAATATTTGAACATATAACGACTTGGCACAACACTCGGCTGGCAGTTTTGAGAAGTAATACATAAATCATACTAATACTGATAATATTGCACTAACTATGGTTATGGGATATGCTTATTTGTTTTTCAAATTAGATGCTGTAATTAAGGGACTTTAATATTACTTTTTGTCAGATATCGCGGACGCAGATGAAGTCGTGGAATAAAAGTAGCCTATGTCCTTCCTTGGGGTTCAAATTTACCCCGTACGTCATCAAAATCGGTTCAGTGGTTTAGCAGTGAGAGCGTAACAGACAGACAGACAGATTTACTTTCACATTTATAATATTACTAGCTTTTGCCAGCGACTACGTCCGCGTGGAATTTGTTTATATCGTACTTGCATACAAACTTCTACCCCCCTTTTCACATTAGGGGTTGATTTTCGGGATAAAACTATTCTATGTCCTTCCTTGGGTCTTAAACTATCTCCATGCTAAATTTCATCAAAATCGATTTAGCAGTTTAAGCGTGAAGAGGTAACAGACAGACACAGAACAGACACTTTCACATTTATATTACTATAGTAAGGATATTTACAGACTTAATAAATAATAGGTTAACCAAAACTAAATGGCGTTGAAATCGCCGTCAACTGGAAATATGCCCAAAAGAAAATGGCGGCATCGCTACGTTGGATTAAGATATTAAATAAAGTTTAGGAAAATGATGACTTTGAAATGAAAGAAAAGACCATAGACGGAAAAGTTTACAATGTAGGCAATGAAAAGGATAAAGGATTTGCTGTTTAGAAACGCTGCTTGGAGTTTATGATTTATTTGAAGTGACTTCTCCATGTCAAATGAATCGTATTCTCTTCTATTATTACTACAGACACGAAAGTGAATGAAGATAGATTGATGTTTGTTACTCTTTCAACTTGAAACGGCTGAACAGAATTAGCTGAAATTTGGCAAACAGATCTACAACAGATCTAGCTGAATACAAAGGATATTTTTTATCCTGTGTTTGGATTCTCATGGGATAATTTAAGTCTTTTGCTTAATTTTGATTTTTTTCTAAGACGAAATCGTAGGCCTCAGAAGCTATTATATTATTGAATAAAGGAATTATAAAATAAAAAAAATTCTTAAGTAGTTTTTCAGGAACATAATATGAGAACGTGGTCTAATGATGATGAACATGATAACTTTACAGATAATCATAAGCTCGACCTTGCAACAGCGCCAGAGGCAAAAACATACAAACTACCAACCAATTAATTTAAAATTAAATTTAATAAGACACACAGACAGACAACTTCACGCTCACATTAAGGGCACAAGACAGTCAATCGACCTTCGCTCGTCAAATTATACGCACAGCCCACTTACGTTATTGACAAATTAAATTTATAGTTAAGCGTTGCGCAAGCGCAAGTAATTGTTGTAACTATACTGGAGTTTGGACGCTATTTGTATAGGTACATAAGCTCTTGTACCCTATTTGTTATCTGTCAGATAGCTGGATAAGTAATTGACAAGACGTCAGTCTTAGTAATTGAATATTTGCATCAATATGGCAGGTTAGGCTAATCTGAGTGTATCAGGTTAATTGCAGAAATCTATAATGAAGATGGATTGTTTTATGAAGATAAGGCGATAAGCAATATAGATAAACATAGTCTAATATTATTTGAAGGTTTTAAAGGCCTAGATAAAGCAGTGGATGAATGACATCTTAAGAATGATGGAGAACCTGAAGAAGATAAAACATCAATAAAAAAAAACAAATACTGTTTGTTTTTTGAACGCGCTATTCTCAAGAAATGCTGCTCCAATATGAAAAAATCCTTTTGCATTATACAGCCCTTTAATACAGATAAATTATAGGCTTGAAAACATCACGCTATGATACAAAGCAGCAAAGCTATCCTCAAACCACGCGGTATATATAATTGGTATGAAACATACAATCTGTAATTCTAGTAGTGAATTCTATAGAGAATACCGCAGCATAAACTAAGGTTTGAAGTAAATTATAATCATTGTAAGTAATCATATTATTCATAATAATAGCTACACAAAATAACACAACGTTAAAACTTTGTAAAGTTATGCGAAATTTGCCAATCGAATAATTCTATAGAATTAATCGAATATTATAATCGTATTATCGGTATGTTTGCAAACAATTGTTGAATTTGTACTGCTTACAGTGGAATTTATTACTTGGTTTGTCCTTGTGAACCAGAAACCACATACATTTTGATTAGATATGTCCGATTTTGAACTTTGACTTCATGTGGTAGAGTTGAATTTTCAGTGATAGTAAAGGAGTGGTAAAAAATATCGATTGTTCGTTTGTATCTTCAAGCTTATTTTTCTGGCGGGACAGCGAAACTCCAGGTAGTAATTCTAAATATAAGTAAAATTCCAATACGTAATAAAATGGACAAATCCAGTATTTTTATTACATTAATTAAGAAAATCTATACATGGTGTTAAAAAAACTGCTGTGCCAACAAAATGTATGGATCATCTGATTTTTTATCCATGATTTCAAGGTTGGTCCATCAAAAGTTGTTTATAATGATAAGTATTTGTGAATACCTTTTTTTCATTGATTTTTCTTATTATAATGTGTACACCCCTGCCTAGTAGTTCGGGGATTACAGGTGTGATGTTATGTCTATGAAAATATATTTTTATTGAATAATATAGGCCATATAACATTACACTACGACCGACAGGGGCGGAGCAGTAGAGCAGCGGAGCAGCAAAACCCAGCGGACGCAGACAAAAGCACCAGCTAGTCAATTATAAAAACGCTATCCAAAGCAAACATTTTGTACCCTAATTGACTCCATATAAGATATAATTTAGATTGCTGACCCAGGTAATCGCATTTAAATTGCCCTAATTCCACATAACTTAGATAAAGTTATTATAAATTCAAATACAGTTACCGTATTGTTATCAGTGGCAGTTAGGTTAACAGTTAAGTTATAAATGCTTTATATTGTACGCGTGGGAAATGTCAGGAATTTAACTTTGTAGTTCGTATGAAACAAGGCTGTATAATCGGCGGAGTAGCATTGTGGTTCTAGTCAATAGGTTAATGATCTGTCATTATAAGAACATAACTATTACGTGTATTGAGGACTTCGGGTTGTTAGCCATAGAGTATATTAGTCTATGCAATCGACTTCAGCCGTGTGCCGCGTGAAATTCAATTATCTGCGGGATTAAACCATTTTATATGGTACTCTAATTCTTTTCTAAATTAGAGAGAAAATGTTCCTTCAAAATCGGCATAGTTATTTTGGAGATTAGCAGGAACAGGCAGAGAGGCAAACATATAAAACTATGCTTTTTTGGTATAAGTACCGTGTAATTCATTTGCATTTAGTAAAACGCTGTGATTTTGACACTACAAAAAGATACTTCAATTTAATTTCATTGTTAGGACAATCTTGATCTTGATAATAGAAACATAGACGTATTAAGATTCAATCTCCCGAATCTGGGTGATGAAGATGATACTATTTTTGAAGACAGTAGAATATTGACATATAGTCAAGAAATTTAAGGATCTTAGAACCACGAAACGTCAAAAAAAAAATTCTTGAATGAAGGAGCTTCGTTTCAATACAAAATAGTAATTAAAAAATCCAATAAAGCAGACGAATTTATACCTTATAGCTTTCGCCATTGTACAGAATTCACAGTAGCTAGTCATAAATAAGATCTACAATGCAACTTGCAAGAACGAGTCGCCGAAAATAGAGTCATTACAACCGAATAAACTTTCACTATACAAAAAGATGGTTCGATATCGGTCGAGAGAGGCTGCGTCGTGTTCGCTAAAGGCTGAATAATCGAGATTAGAGATAACACGCACGTTGATCTTACTATCAGTGGCCTATATTGAGGAACAGTGTACGCCAACATTTTTGTTACGGAGTAATTAAAAAAATAAACAAAACACAAAAAAAAATAATTAAAATAGTGAAATAATTAAACAAATTTTAAATGAACAAATAGCATTGTAATATAATAAGTAGGTAAATGAATAGGAATATAAAATACAATATAATATATCTCAAGAATAAGACAATTTAATAAAGCGCTCTTCCTCTCTCTTACTTATTTAAAAACTTGCTGTGCCCGACAGGGTCCATGATTGTTTCTATTTTTATTTTACCACCTATATGTACATCATGGATTGCAATAAACAATTTGATTTGATTTGATTAATTTTTGAAGACAATATTTTGAAGGTTGAAAATATTATCGTCGGCGATAGACATACATAACATAACATCACGCCTGTAATCCCCGAAAGGTTAGGCAGCGGTAACCAGAGATAGGGGTACCCAATTAGTACACCCACATTTTGCCAGTTATGTGTAAGTCCCATGTAATATGGGGCGAACTTATTGCCATCAACTGGACACAAATCCAATCTCCGATGCCGCTCGGTGATAGAATCGATAAAAATGTAAAAGTAACATTTGCTAAACAATATAGTCAAAGTCAAAAGTCAAAACATTTATTTCAATTAGACCATTTACAGGCACTTTTGAATTGTCAAGGAGTCGGTCAGTTAGTCCGAAAGTTCAAGCTAGTTGCTCGTTCCAAAACGGAGGTAGGCCTCTATGAAGAAGAACGAGCAAGAAACTACACGGCACTCTTTTAAATTAGGTTTTTACAAAATCCTATAGAAGGGTTTTAAAGAATCTTTATCCAACTCACATCTCTTGTGTGTCAACCCTGACTGTGCCTTGTTTGCCTAATTTGGCAAGCTTCATGTTAGAGTGCTTGCGTTTCTGTAAGAAGGCTGTATGATTGTCTATTGCCATATACCGTTGTTTATACTTTTGTTTTTCACCTGCGTTGTGTGTCACTAAGTTTATGTGTCTTGAATTACCTATTTTGTTATATTGTCTGTATAATATCATAATTTTGAAAGGATGGATGTTTATTGCTCAGTCACGTCAGAACAGTGAAACAAATCTGGATGAGGCACAAAGATAGATTATAGTCTGAAATAGCACATAGGTTTCCGTGAGACAGCAAGAAGATTATAAATTGATTTATTTACTGGCTCGTTGGTCTAGTGGTCGCAATGCGCGACTGCTGAGCATGAGGTCTTGGGTTCAATTACAAGGTCGAGCTTTCCATCAGGAATTTCTCAGTAGCAGCCATGGAATCTAGATTTAAGGCCGGTTAACTGGCGAAACAAGGATTTATTAATGGGTACACCTCTGTCTAATCCTTTGGGGTTTACAGACGTGTATGATGTAAGTAAATTACAAGTATATTTCATTTTTGAGAAATAAACGTCTTGAACCGTACAAAATAAAAGACTTGCCTTCAATAAATCACAAACACTTTGAGATTCATTGACCAAGCCAACAATTCACAATAATTGAACTCAGGGGTCAGCAACGATAGTGATCTACCCACCGGAGGCTCCCTATCGATCGTAATAATTAATTCTAGCCATGATATGGCTACTTGAAGCTGAGCTATTCAAATTCGCAGCAAATATATCAGATAAGCCAAAGGTTTCCATGTAAGGTAATATTGTGAGTTAGGTTGTTAGGTTGCTGTCGAAAGTGAGTTCGATTGGTCCTGTTTATAAGTTCGACTGATCTGGTTTATTTAGCTTTATAGGAACAGTGTCAGTTATGGAGAGGTATAGCCTGAAAGTTATGGTTACAATATACGAACTGTTTTTCAATTGAATTTCCACACTATTTCATTGTTTGTTGAAATGTTAAGAGAGGTCGTCTACAGTTTCAATGTTTGTAAATATGGGAATACTATGTATCATTAAACATAATTTAGCCCTTATTTCTTAATTTGCTAAACTTTATGTAGATAATATTATAATAAAGTCGTTTTTATGCAAGGAACATAGTATTCACGTGCAATCCTGTATGATCCTGAATATTCATCTCAATACAAAGCTACCTTTTAGTGGGCAACTAGATAAAAAAAATCTCTTGTATATATCGTTTCAACGTGCCTTTTAACAGTCTAATTTTATTGAAATATATGACGTGAATTTGACTTTGATTTTAGATATAGTAATTTTTCAAGGAAGGATATTTTTACGACAACTTTAATTCAAGCGATTTTATAGCTTCTGCCGTTGAAGATAAACTCTCAAATGAAAATTTCCAAGAACGGTTACCAAGAAATATTGTCGATAGAACAAGACACGGATGCTCCGATGCTCAAAGACCATCTTGATAGAATGCAAAGAAAATATTTGATACTAAATACTAAATTCGAACTAGTATCAAAACAAACCAGTTACCAAAGAGAACTGAACCACCGATAAGTATCAAAACTATTGTATCTACATTAGAAACGATTCATGCCGTAATTATACGAAACTATCCCATAACACGGCGTATTAAAGGTCAAAGTTGCATAAATTACGGGGCACTAGATCTTCGGGCCGTGCAACCCAATTACCTATATACCTTAGTTGTTTATGGTAGATGACAGGTAGTTTTACTTTCGTTAGAAATCAACAATGGCGATTATCTTCAGTTATAGTTTATTTGGTTCCGTAAAATAATTAGAAAATTGTATCAGTAGTGCTGTTCTATAAAAATCTCTAGGTGAATTAAGGCGTGTAGGAAGACCCCTTAGATGAACTGGCGACCTGGTAATGGTCGGTGAAAACCGCTAGATGCGAATAGCGTAGGACCGGTCAGTGTGGCTATGTTTATGGGAGGCCTATGTCCAGCAGTGGACGTCGTTCGGGTGAAAGATTATGATGAGTTTGAGGTAAACTGTCATACCACCGAGTTACAAATTTAAAGTTCATCTCAAGCTCATTTTACCTAATTTCAGTAAGATTTAACTGAATAGACCTACAATCCTAGACCCGCTGGTATAGATTCCAAATATGCTTGAATGAAACAAAAGGATTATGTAAACAATAATATCAATTGATGTTCTCTAGTTTCTGCTACCTCTGTAAGGAATAGGCGTAAGTATATAGGTGACAATGGAAGCAAGAAAAGGTGCCAGAATATGAGAAAAAAGCAAGCGGAGCCATATCTAAAACTAAATTTACGAACTCATACCCATAGGATTACCATTTGCAATGTCCAACGTTAAACTTTGACTAGTCCCTTATTGATAATGATGATAATATTAATAATGAAAAAGAACATTTCAAAAGTGTTGATCTTCTGATTAACAGCAATTACGAAAATACGCTACTTAAATAAGCTACTTCGTTCGCTTGATGTTTTTTACAGATCCCTATTTTGTTTTATAATAAAATATAGCCTATGTCACCCGGGGATAGTGTAGCTTCCTAACAGTGAAATAATTGTTCGAAACGGTTCTGTAATTTCGGAGCCTATTCAATGCAAACAAACAATCAGATCTTTCCTCTTTCTAATATTAGTAAAGAGTATAGATTATCTAGCTAGGTAATCATCTGAGCCTAAGCAAGTTTCCAATAAAAAAGTTAAAGGGAAAATCAAAGTTACCAAGAGAACTAAAGAAAACTGACTCAAAAACCTAGTAAACCATCTTACTTCCCCATCTTTTAATAAACGAAACCCAACATTGTGTAGAAGCGCATCAAATGCTTTAATCTATGGGATCCACTATCGTACCATAAAAACAATATCATGTCGACTGCTCGACATGGCCCTTAATTACAAACCTTTATAACAAAATTCAGACGAGAATAAACTCTATCTTTTGGAGTATGAAGTTGAAGATTGAATGGGAACGTTTTAGTAGTCTGTAATAAGCTTTCTAAAAAAAATGATCCGACCGGTGTAACATGGAATGTGGATCGTTCGTGAGAGGGCACTAAAATCCAAATGTGGAGCTAATGGTGAGTGCTATGAAAAATTTTAGGAAATTGACGTCTTTCTAGAGGTTTTAGGATTGTTATTCGGTGTACCATTATTAGGGATCCGGGTAAAAAGGCACCTTATTACTAAGATTTGCTGTCTTTTATCCGTCTGTCACCATGCTGTGTCTCATCGACTGTATTAGTCAGACAGTTGAAATTTTAACAGATGCGTGCACTTACTTAAAGAGTGATTTTTCGCTCCACGGTCCCGGTTCCCAGTAAAAATGTTTACTCATTTACTTACGCCTGATATCACTCCGGTTCTATCGGATTGCCGTCCCATCGGACTATGAGAGTTAGTGCACCTGTGTTTGTGCATACACTTGAGCACTATAATATCTCCTGTGTTCTTGGCCAGTCTCTATCGTGATTAGCCGCCTTAACTGAAATCGGACTGAAGAATATGCTTAATAAAAAATATAAAAGATAACTATGCGCAGTCTTGGGTTCGATTCCCAGGTCGGGCAAAGTGTTAATGAGTTTTTCTGTTAGGAATTTCTCAGTAGCAGCCTCGGAGTCTGGATTTGTGCCCGGTTGATGGCAATAGGCTCGCCCCCTATCACATGAGACTAAAAACATAACTGGCAAAATGTGGGTGTACTAATGGGTACACCTCTGCCTAATCCTTCGGGGATTACAGGCGTGATGTTATGTTATGTGTAAAAGATAACTGTTTAATATTAAAATTATTATTAAAAGGTAACTGTAATTTTATAAATCATAATTATAAGTATAAAAATATTTTAACATATAGACGCCACTGACGCCTCAATATACTTCGGAAGTAATAAAACACAGTCATAATACGCTAAAACACTTAAATTAATTAGAATCATTGACCCCAATACCACAGATTGGTACCACTTCCCAATTTCTCTAATCACGCCAGACCACCGCTGACGCACCCTAATTAAAAAGCCAATTAACAGCTTCAGACAAATTGTTAAGATGACTATCTGTTATAACCTAAATTCGCATAGAATTTATGCGAGAACTTCTCATGTCCCGCTAGAAGAAAGGAAATAATTAATACACAGAGTTATGAGCGAACGACAAATAATTATAATTTATTAATAAAAAATCATTTTTATTGGGTGTAGTGATGTTCCACTGACATTTATAATAATTTTTATACATATATTTTATATTTGGTGTTGTTATTGTCCTACTTGACACTTTAGAAATGATAATTTTTATTTTAGATAATTTTTATGATTGTGTTGTGCTGATTTTTTTTACGTGTTAATTTTTGCTATCATTCACAATAACATGTTAGACAGGAAATTCCTTATTATAAGTAATAATTCGAAGTGTCAAGCAATTATAGATATTTTAAAGTTGATATGACACTAGCTTTTGCCCGCGTCTTCGTCCGCGTAATCGCGGACGCAGATGATCTTGCGTTGCGTTAATCTTGGGTTCAAAGTTCAAACTTATCCTGTACCAAGTTTCACCAAAATCGGTTCAGTAGTTTAGTCGTGATAGCGTATCAGAGAGTCAGACAGAACATAAATAAAATAAAAGCTTTTATTTTTCATGTATTCTTGCCTCATCTGAAAATATTTCAAACATACGTGTTTATAAATCATATCCATATCAGATATCTATGAGTAAACGAGACGTTGGCATGGCAAATACCTGTAATACCTGTGATGTAGGTTAGTGCTGGACGTGCAGGTACCGTTATGGTTATGGCTATAGTGGGCACATAATGAAGCCGGAGGCTTGCACAGCACTATTTAGTGCTAAATGAGGTAGATACTCAACGGCCAAGATTTTTTTTGAAAAAGGAATATAAAATTTATTTTTATTTTAAATTATGACATTAGAGTTTTTTATTTGAAATGTGACCGGTATTTATAATTTATTACATGTTTGTTTTATTTGCGTTATTATTTAGCTTTTCTTTTTTGTAATTTAGATTTTAATTTTATAAGGTATTAATAACGTGTAGGTAATTATTTAAAACCAGTCTCAAGTTAATTATCAAGTTTCATATTGAACCGCCGTAAAAAGTTAGTATAAAAATATAAGAAATAATACATTTCATATTGGACCAAAAATGAAAAGATATGTTTAAGTATACAACATTTTTAAGTAAGAGAATAACATGAAATACTTACATATAAAAACCATATAACTTAGATATAACGGCAATTGATAATATCTATAAATAATTCAGCGAAAGTATACGTATAAAAATCGCACCAATAAAAAACTTCAGTTAATTTATGAAACTCACAAGCAAAATTCAACCATACTGCGTCTAAATTAAAGACGAAATATTTGTAAAATCATGGAATAAATATGGCGGGCACTAAAAAGTTTTGCATACTAATGACATTTCTCCATTTGGGACATCAAAAAAAAAACCAGAATTGTGACGGTGTCGTAAAATATTGTCGCTACCAAACTTGATAAAAACATTTAGAATTAATAGGTTTCAGTTTTAAACTCTGATAAAAAAGTAATTGCCTATTACTTACCTACTACTGATTTTGGTTAACATTTTCTGTGTTTTACTCAGAAAGTCATCATCATCTGCCTTTTTTAAGGTGGTAAAAATCATCAAATGATTCCTTTCGCCCTGGGCGGGGCGGAAGGGACTGTCAGCCTTTACTGACTAAAAAACCACCCTGTTCCTTCTGTTGCCCTTTACGTTCTGGGGCCACGGTATCCTGTTAAGACGGCCCGCAACAACCTTTTCCCAACTATGTTGTAGTCGGCTTTCAGTATAACTGAATGCAGCTGAATGTCAGTATTTTACATAGTGCGACTGCTTATCTGATCTCCATAACCCAGAAACTGAGTAATACGATACCCCGTGGTAAGACTGGTTGTCAGACTTTCGGGCTTCTGACGACCTGTAACGACTGTCAACGATACACGTTAGACGGCCGGGACCAACGACTTTCCGAGGCACGGAATGATGTCAGTAATGTCTAAGATAAACTTAGAAAGCATATATATGAATTGAAAAAGTTACATTGGTACTTGTCCGGATTCGAACATACATGAGAAGCGGGCGCCTCAACTACTGGGCCATCACGGCATTATACTCATAAACTATTAAGCCAATTTTGATGGGAAAGTTAGACGAATACAAGTTTATTGCATAGATAACAAATGAGAGACAAGCGTCGCTTTGTTCAATCTTTTTTATTTTGATTTATTTCATCGCCATATTTTTTAATTAAACATCTGGACTAGGTATTTGATTTATTAACTGTACCAAAACATTCAAATTTAAATTAATCCTTTTCACAGTTCTATAAATCACAAACAAGCAAGATACGATCAAAAAACAACGATTCTTTACCATAAGAATAATACCAGGAACCTAACGCGAGTAAAACCGTGTGTAAAAACTAGTCTACGATCAGCCTGGGATCTCCTATCGGGATGTCATTCTTTTTGTGAACTCTGCTCACCCATTTACAGCCTACGTGATGTTTATTTATGAATCTCTAAGCTCGATATCTATTAGCAATGTTCGAAAGATAACGTCAAGTCTGTTTTGGTTTAAAAAAACCCGTTTTTGTTAAACAAACTTCTTGTAAACGTATTGTTTCTATCCATACACGCAGTTTGCAAATAGACGTTTAAGTTGTCTTTGGTATTTAAATTCCTAGAATGGAGGTGTTAATTTTTGGTACATTTGTACAGAGAAACGGATTTTGTGACATGTTAATTTGTATATCCTCTTTAATTTATGCAATGTTTGTTTTTGATCAATCAGTTGGAACATTGACATCAATCGATACCGTATTCAGCAAACAAATTAAAATGTATTTTTAGCTTCCTTTTATAATTCTCGCATAGTTTTAAATAAAATAAAACGTTATGAGCTCGGTCTTTTCAGATAACGCTATGACCCCGAATAGGTAGCTATGACCCTAAGCCTGGTCAATCATTTGTTTTTTTTTTTTGTGACAAGATCGCCTCACTATTTTCAGCCACTGCAACTCCTGAAAGCCAGAATCAATAGTGATGACCGTCAGAAATGAAACTGGACGAGTTCCGGAGAAACCTTTCAACTTTCTTGGACCTCGAAACGAAATTAATTAGAAAAGAATAGAGTAGGAGTAAGAAAAAGACCTCACCATTCAGCTGAGTATTACAACCTTACAATTTCTTTGTAAAAATAGGCGCCCTAACCAAAAAATAAGACCTAAGATAAAAAAAAACTCAAAGCAAAATCAGTCTTCAAACATGACTAAAAATTAAACCTAAAACCTCCATCGTTTATAACCTTACAGCAAACAAAAAGAATAAAGCCTTTTTTCCGGTCAAATGCAAACTTGAAAAAATACTTTTTCAAGCTAGCAACATTATCCTTAATTCTTATTGACAGCCGCGGCGTCCAATGTCGTTCGAAATTATCTTATTTGGGTCACTTATGAGGGCAACGATCCCAATCTTAATCCTTTTATTTTCAAATCGTCGACTCGTTCATTTGCATATTATCAATTCTATAATCAAATAAGGTAGGGCAACAATCCAGTGAAATATTCGCCGATGAAATGTTAAAGTATAGCGAGCCAGCATAGATTATTATCAGCAACGAAAAAAATGTTTGCACAATTTTAAACATTCGGATCGAAAGAACCTTTCGGTAAATAATTATTTAGTGGTTTTTAGAGGTTTTGATGGTGTCATTAAGTTTAATTAGGAGCTTTTTTTTAATTAAACTGTAGCAACATCGTGATCGCTGTGTTTATTTACTAATTTTTATTTTTAACTTTACATGCAGCCTTAATAAATTTTAATTAAAATGCAAACACCAAAGTACCAACTATTCCAAAAAATAAAAAGCAAGTATTTTTTTCTCAAACAAGACGCTTTCGAGAGTTCATTCTTGGTCAATTGATTCATCAATAAACACTGAATAAAAGCACTAAAAAATTCCTTAACATTAAAAAAATATTCCAATTAATTTACTCCAACCATTTAATTACACGAAAACTCTAATGTTAATCGAATCGAATCGCTTTCCGATTCAAATAAATCAATAATTCCATTTTTATTCGTAAGAACGCCTACCGTTAGTGTTGTAAGTTCAAAATAATACCCGCTAATTTCCTAAGACAAAATCGAATGCATGCAACACTGATGTTGTACTCGACTTTTTTTTTACAATCGATTCGTTTTGTATCGATATCTTTTGTGATTGTTGGTTGCGTCGGATCGATGCAAAATTTATGATTTAATTGCCTGTTGCCAGTTTTAACGGGTTCAAAGAACTTGAAACGTTTCGTAATCGTAATGGTAGTGGCGGTGAAGCGTGGAGTAACTGAAGATGAAATCAAAGCTAAGTAGTATCTCACATGTGTTGATTGCGAATCTAGATTAAATTGATTTTATGATTATAAAAGTTTGCAATCAAACTTGAGTAGATACTTTTTATACTTGATACCTGAAGAAAGGGCTTAGTAACTAGCTATTTTGCAAACTTACCTTCTTAACACAACATATTCCTCTATTTTCAAAATTTGGAAAAGCTATATTTTATAATTATCATTCATTTTTTAGGGCGCTGAGCATGCTTTCCTGGATTGGATTCCTAGGTCGGGCACAGAATGATAATAGAGTTTTCAATTGTTTTGGAATATCTATGTAGCAGCTTAGAGTTTAGAACTTCATGGTGTGACACCCTCGTGCCTCAGCAAGCACGTAATGCCGTTGTTCCTACGCCCGATCTGTCTCCAATTGTATCGAATAGCTATCCCTCTGGACTATGAGAGTGAGGGAAGAGACAGTGCAACTGTGTTTGACTATTCTATTTATTGAGATTGGTCGCCATAACCAAAGTTTGGTCGGCAGGTTTTTTTTTTATTGAAGTCAAAGTCAATGTCAAATCATATATTTCAATTAGGCCATTATAAAGCACTTATGAGTGATGGGCGGCTATAAGGAAAAAGAGAAAAAAAAACCCATAAAAGAATTTCCAATTTCACAAGCACACCGATAAAATTATCATAACAAACAAAACTATCAACACTTTTATGATCTACACAGATTTAACCCAAGAAACTGCATCACCACGATTTATCTCGATGCGATTGTATTTCCTAGAACACGACATCACTTAAATGACATAAAGGTATAAACTGGTACATGACATCGTAAATATATGCGAGATAGATCTGTAGTACACGGGGAAATTCTAAATTATATTGAATCAGGATATAGCCGTATAGCCGAGGTTTACTGCAAATTTATGTGCCTATTCATTTCACGAATAGAACTTTTATGACGGTGGTCCATCTTTTTTATTCGATAATTCTTTAATATTCTTTATGCAACTTCGTGGAATTTTTCCCATTATAGACTAAATGCTAATGTTCTAAAGATTGTGTTTAAAAAATAGTCGAAAATATCAATTTTGCTATCAGTGCTCTTTTGGATTTGCATAAAGGTTACATTCAGATGCCCCTTGCAAATAAGTAAAGAGTCGCTGACTGAGCTTTTGATAATTTATAAACTGCATAACTATTTCAACAACATTTTGAAAATCAATAACAATAATATCTAATAGAAAAAACCAGTTAAGCTAATTAAAAAAAAATGGTTTACATTGACGATTTTATAGTTTTCTACATAATACGTACATAATAACATCACGTCTGTAATTCCCGATGGGTTAAGCAGAAGTGTACGCATTATTACACCTATATTTTAAGTCCCATGTAATAGGGGGCAAGCCTATTGCCATCAAGCGGGCACAAATCCAAACTCTGAGGCTGCTATTGAGAAATTCCTGATAAAAAAAACCCAATAACACTTTGCCCGACTTGGAAATTGAACCCAAGACCTCATGCTAGATCAACGAGGCAGTTCATAGTTTTCTATTCCAAGATTACCACTGAACTTCAAAAGGTATCAACTTTAGTGCCAGCCTCATCAGCATAGAAGTGACTTTATGATACATTCTGTAAAGGTAATAACTGCCTTACTAGCTTTAGTAGTAAAAGTCATAAATATGATTTATGACTCTTACCTTAGTTATCAGTTACTTTTGGTTTGCGTCTAGGTTTATGGAATCGAATCTAGGAGTTTGGTAATGTATTCAAAATAATCTATTTTAATGCAATATAATTATTTCAAGTTTAGTGATCTGTGGTACAATACGCGCCACGAAAAAAGAGACTTCTTCAAAAGAGCTTGCGCAGGTATGGATGTACGAAATAGTTAGGTATCCATGATTTGAGTATCTATTCAGGGAATTTTCGGTGACATTTAGATTAAAATTCTTAACAATATTATAATACTCATTAAGCCTCATCTTTCGAGGCACGTATTGTAAGCTATTTATGTTTTTTTATGGAACTTGGAAACAAACTTTCGCCATGTTATCATCTTGTAGTATAAAAAAAAAGATTCTGGAGAAAAAAAATATTTAACACTCATTCGAAGTTAAATGATATTATCTATAATTGTTTTCACCAATGAATGTTATATTTCACCGTGTTAATAGAAAAGCCAATGCAACTAATGTTAAGTAGGTATAAAATCTAGTAAACTCAACACACAAAACTTCCAAGTAATTTTTAAACAAAACCTTGCCCATTCCGAAATTTATCGACTACAGACTTGCTCGTAACTTAGTCGATATTCAGTATCGAGTCGATATTGTTTCGCTAAGTTTTATCACCGGGAATAGAACCCGGGTCTGGTTAGTTATGTTGCTGAGCTATCGCGTTACGATAATGTAGCAATGTGCAACTCGCACTCACGGACTGATAATGTCTATGGTACGGAGTTTTTGTATTTTATAGGCGGAATGTTGATTAAATGTGTTTAAAATGCGAGTGTGTGGTTCAATGTTTACGTTAAATAAAGCTTGGAATAAACTTTAAGTAATCCGGTGTGAATCTTTCGCAAATGCTGCTTGGAAAACATGAAGCAGAAAATTGCGAATAGGTACTGCAAAGTTATTTTGAGAACCAAAATTAGTATTAATAAAAGAAAACATAGTTGCATCTCTAGACTTTACATAAAATAAAATTTCTCTGAACAACAAAACAAAAAAAAAAGACACGACAATAATAATTAGGTAAAATAGTTCTAAAATTAAAATAGCTACGCATCGCAGGGCTGCCTCGCACATCGCATTCTCATTAACCGCACCGGTTGTAGTCGTTCTCCATCCATCATTACGAGCCGGTGAACGCAGACAGCCCTATAATTTCCGACCGGCCAAGCCCCGCACTCCCAGTTCATTCCCCCTCCGACTCCTGTGCACCGCCAAGACTTTTATTAAAAGAAGACGTCCAAGAAATGAGTTTCGACGAAATTTCCTCAGTTCTGAATTAACAGTTCTCCTTATGTTTAGTTATTTTGAATTAATAAGGAGTTGATAAGTACATGTTTTGATGCACGCTTAAGAATGTCAAATTGTAATTGGCTGGTGAAATAGCCCGTCACTTTGAAGCCGCAGATGATAAAATAAATATCATTGGCGAATATTACATACATACATACATAAACTCACGCCTTTTTCCCATGGAGGTAGGCAGAAACTACAGAACGCCACCTGCTACGATCCTTACATACTCCTTTCGCCTCATCTACGTTCATACATCTCGTCATACAAGCCCGCCGGTTACGTGTACTCCGCACCTGACCTTTCTGAAGGACCTCACCAATAAGATCAGTGTAGGTCTTCCTAGGGCAACCCCAATGGCGTAAACAAAATAAAAAAATAAAATAAATAAAAAAAAGCGAATATTCAATATGAATTTAAATAACCAAAACTTAAGAAACTTAAACCTGTCAAAGCTATTCCTAAATCAATACAAACAGTACAGTCTGCACATGTTCTTTTGTAAAAATAGTTTTTAAAGTAAATAATGTCCAACCCAAAACCTTAAGAGAACTCAGGTTTGTCGTATTCAATTTCAAAATTGGCCGTAGCAGGTAATAGAATAACAAAAAGGGAAAAAAAAATGCAACAATCTATAGGATCAAAGAGACTGCGTAAACGCAGCTTTAAACATCACCATGCAATTGAAACCTACTTACCAGTAGGTAAAGATAAGAAACTATTAAAAAAAAACGACCACATAAATCGACGATCCTGACTGAGTTCACATCAGTACAGAATTAATTTTACGACTACGATACCCAATCGTCATCGTGCCATGAATTAATTACGTACCCGCGTAGGCATGAACCAAAAATATCACCCATCTACATTTTAATCTTTGTCTTTTACGCTTAAATGGTTATATGATTTCGTATGAAAGGATGCCAATGAATAAATTAAGTATTTGCGATGTTAAAAACAATGTGATGAGTAAGTAAAATACCCTGTCGGGTGGTTATCCTGTAAGTAGGGATTATACAAATGGTTATTGGCACTAGTGGGCACACTGGAGAAGTAACCTATAATTTGTGAACATTCCATTCTTTGAAATTACAAAGTTATACATTGTATCACTTGTGTATGAACGAGGTCGGTGGTGTGTTAAGAACTGCGATAAACATTCAATTTTAAAAGCTCTAAGACTTTAAATAGTAAGAAGTAAATTGACGCAAATAAGTCAAAGTTATATTATTTAAAAACTTTTGTACGTAATCTTTGTAACGTTATTGAAAAACAACTTAAGAAGCAAAAATTTGTACCTTTTATTTTTGTATTTTATAGTTTTATGTTTAGTTTAATTAAGTATTATAAAGTTATGTAGTTTTAATTATAAATAAATCATTAATTTAATTTAAAAAAAGGAACAAGTTAAGTTAAGTTAAAGGAACAACAATATTACCAACACGAGGTTACCTGATATAAGGATAAAACTTTCTGAAATTATTTTCAGCTGTACAGTTTATTATAGTGTGTTAAGATATTTTTTTATTTTAGAATCTTGCTTATAGTATCGCTTTAGTTTAGTTTTACTGTCAGGGTGTTATAATTGTGTATGTGTAAATAAATAAAATAAAATAAACCTAATTTTACTAGACTCGCTAGATTAAGGTCAACAGATGTTGCTTTTGAGAACTCTTGAAGCTAATTTCTTTCAATTCAAAAGTGCCTGTAAATGGTCTAATTCAAATAAATATTATGACTTTGACTTTGCTCAACTTCTCTGACACTCAAAACAGCATATGCTTTATTTTGTTCCGTGGGTGGAAAATCTTTATGGATGTCCACCGCCCTGGGTAGGACGGAGGGATTAGTCAGACTCTTACTGACTATAAACCACCCTGGTGTTCCCTATCGACACTTACGCTGGGGATCACGGTAATGTACACGCTTTCCGCGACCCCCGACTGGAAATCTGCATATGCTGCCCTAAACATGACGAGAACCAACCTAGCAGCTCAACAAACTTGCCATAGCTCGACACATTACGACAAACTCATCGACATAAGAGCACATAAAACTGCTGACACATTGGCAATTAAACAGCATTCAAAAGAATGACGCTTTAAGGCGCTTTGCACACGGAGCAACTTAAGTTGAGGCAACTGGCAACTCTTTAAAAGTTTCCTGTAAAAGTTGATAGTTGCTATAACGTTGCCGGTTGCCGCAACTTTTTGGCAATTTGTGAGCAACTTTCATAGCCGAGTTGTCGTATGCCGTTTCCGTAGCGACACTGGCATTGCCGGGCACACGAAGAGGGAGGGAGGGTGTGAAATCGCCCGAACCGTTGCGATTGACGGTTGAGGAAACCGGCAACTTTAAAAACCGGTACAATATTTAAACTAACAACTAACTTAGTCATCGATTGCAGCAACTGGAAACTGTTGACGATTGTCGCAACTCGAAACTCGAGTTGCTCTGTGTGCGCAGTCCAATTGAAATGTATGTAAACAGCTAGTTGCCAGCTAGTTGCCAGTTGCTGCAATAGTTGCTCTGTGTGCAAAGCGCCTAAAACGTCATCGATCGATACCAAAAGTCTTTTATTTGTGTCTCGAAAACTGTAACTGTATTGATAATCATCTGGATGCAGTTCCTGCACAAAGGAACAGAGTATCATATAATTTGAATACACAGCGGCGCGCCAGCGTAATGCACTTATTATTTAACTATAAAACCTTTTACATGGCATTGTTTAAATAAATTGTCCCGGCGATTGGTATTCGGGTCGATCGTGTATGTAAAATTATCTAGATAGGCCTGGTTTTGTATGTAGGCTTATTTTAAGTAATTGAGTACGAGAGCTGAGCTGAGCTATAGGTGAGCTTTTATCCCTTTTGTTACTAGGGAAAGACAACTCACCTCAAGCTCACTCTCACTTAAATTAACGGAGAGAGAATTTTTCAGTCTCATCTTTGATGGCGCGTATTTTACTGCAAAAGATATGAACAGGCAGTATCTTTATCATGAATTTGTTAATGAAAATTTATTTGTTAATGTATATATTTTTTGATGATATTGACATTATAGTTATAAACCTTACTAGGGACATTCCAATGTGCTAAATATTGCAAGATTAATGGAAAAGATTAATCCGCAAACTCGCTTTAATTTTCATTTAAATGTCCGAGTTCCAATTTCTATTTTTTGTAATGACAAAAATTCTTTACATTAAAGCTCTCTGCACATTTCATAGTTATTTTCATGAGAATAAATAATGAATAAATTATTCTGAAATACCTATGCAAGCCTCCTCCAACTACGTTCCATTCATTCGAAAAGAAACTTTTAATTTTTTTATAAAATTCGATGCCTACTTACTGCTTAACATATCGATTGTCGATATGTAAATCGGATGATTCCACTTCAATTAAAAACCAGCAATGAACGTTTTCTTTCGGCGGCACAAAGTCTTCTTATCAATATTTCAAATCGATTCAAAATGGGTATAAAATGACTGACAACGATTTAACGGATAAGGCGTCGACTGGTTTAAGATTGGGTTTAAATCTAGCCCCGTTATGTTGCAGGGAATAGCCTATTACAAAAAAACGCAAAATCCTTACTAATATGTCTGTCTGTTACACTTGCACTACTAAACCACTGAACCATTTTGATAAGGTACGGGATAAGTTTGAACTCTAAGAAAGCACTAGGCTGCCTTTTACTCCGCGATTTCTATCAGCGACCACGATAACTGCACAGCCGAAGTCGCGGGCAAAAGTTAGTTTTCAAAATATTTTTAATTAGAAGTTTCCCCTGGTAACATTAGATAAGGCTGAGAAAAAAATCACAGCCGCAAAACTTTACAGAAACATTCAAATCGATTATTCGGTACAAAACAATTCATAATTAAGCCTTTAATCTTGTTTAGATAGTAAACCATTGGCTTAGGTGACGAATTGACGATTCGCAATCACCCGATCTATATTTGGTGATCGACAAAAAAGTGGAGCTAATCGATTGGAACATGGTACGGTCAAATTGCAAAGATGATTGTAATTTAATCGCCGTTTGATAATGTTTTAGAAAATCTATGTACTAAGCTGAAAAGTGTTTTTTGTTTGAACGCGCTAATCTCTGGAACTGCCAATCGGATTGGGAAAATCTTTTTGTATATGATAGCCAGAATCATAAGGAAGAGTAAAGGCTTGAAACATCACGATACCACACACAAGAGCGGAGCAGTAGTGAAAGAAGTGACTTAACACGGGTGAAAAAAGTCAATCGTCGCAGAGAGTAGCTGGTATTTATATAAAATGTGTCTCATGGGGTAAGTAGTTAGGTAATTATGTACAAAAATGCAGTTATGATTGCGTGGATTTTTTTTTAAAGGTCAAATGCCAAGCATGTAATAAAATTGAATGACTAAATCAAGAATGGCTGAACCGATTTGGCTAATTCTTTTTTTGTTGTATTTTTAAATCGCCGGGCACGGTTAGTTAGTTAGTTTAGCTGGGCTGTTTCCGCACTTATCCCCTTTATTGGGCCATTGTACGTGTGAAAATATATCCTCGAGGAGTCACTCCAACCGTCCCACGTCCTCCCAGAATGCTAGCAGTCTTTTCAGACTGTTGCAGGCTTCGTGGAGCGATACCGGTGATTGGAGAGTCCGTGCCCGTTGATCCGCCACACTTCTGCACTCCAAGAGCACGTACTGTGGTGTTTCTTCCGCCTCCATGCAGCCGGGCACGGTTATTATGAAAGATTTTTTTTAATCCACCGTAAAAGTCAAGCAGTTTGCTAGTTAAACCTTAAAATAAATCAATTATCTGCTAAGAATAGTGAAATTGTCAATACCTATCTTTCGTGTCGTTTAATATGAAACAAAACATAACATCACGCCTGTAATCCCCGAAGGGTTTGGCAGAAGTGTATCCATTAGTACTCCCGTGTTCCTCGTTTAATGTGAAAGCTGCAATAATAATGACAGTCATAATTATTAATCTCCTATTAGAATATCCGTTTTAAATTTCAATTTTAACATTAAAACAAGATTTGTTTACCAAGAAATTGGCGCCTTAACCGATTTCTTCCAACTTTACCGGTGTATTTTTAAATCCATTTGCCGTAAACATTCATTTTATGTTTCGATGTAGTCGCAACGAAATTTTAAAAGCAATTAGCATGCCATATTCAACTCTTGCGCTATAATTATACGCAAACGAGATACATTAATGTACTGAGCGGCCATTTGCCTATAAAGTTTTTAAAACATTGGATTATATTCATGATTGTATTGAAAAGGGTAGACGGAAACAGTGAAATATTATTTCATTGGTAAAAAAAAATGTACGACGTAAATATTGATGATTGTTATTATTATAATATACGACTTCATTTTTTTTATATCCCCAATTTTTTTATAGTAAACTATAGCTTAAAGCACTCAATGATAAGGTAGCTTCCAACTGGCGAATACATTTTAGAATCGGACCAGTAGTTCTGAAGAGTAGCGCGTTCAAACAAACAAACTCTTCAGCTTTACTATATTATTAGTATTTATAATCTATGATATGATCAAAGTGTTGCCAGTTTTGAAAATGAACTGCGTTATCTCTTCCCCTTACTAATCTTATTCTAGGTTTTTAACGATATTAACTACTATCGGAAACACCACAAACTGAAGAAAAAGAATTACTTATTTATTCCCCCTATCATTAAAAATCATATCGATATTTTCCCAACGATTCATAATCGGATAAAAACCCCGCGAATTGAATCGAATTTTGGAATTAGTTTAAATTCTTTTGCGTTCGAATGTTAGCTGTTATAACAGCGATTGTTTGAAAAAAAACGGTCGATTATTACGAGTCGAGATCGAAAAGGAACTTTTTAGGATCGTTTACATATACATGAAGTCGAAATAAATGGTTTGCTACTGTGAGAAGCGAAGCGGGTGGGTGTGGACTGTGTACATATTTGTTCAATGTATATCTTGATCAGTATCCATTGAATTAATATATTATTTTACCAACAATGGGCCGTTTTGTATCGAATGACTCAGACTAGTTTATGAATACGATAGAATAGACTAATTAATCATTTCAAGTAATAATGTTTTCTATTTTATGGGCTTTATCTAGACTGTGATCTATTGAACTGTAACATGCATTACCGTTTAAAATTGTTAAAATAAGGATTGGTAGTAAATTACTCTTGGTATGAAATTCTTAGCGCGGTTGTAGTTTAAAACACAAAAGTATCTTTCTACAAAAAAAAAACATCGTCACAGAATAAAATAAAAATATTAAAAACTCGCTTATCGCGCCACAAGCCGAGCTACCTTACAGCCCTCGAGCAGTGGGTAATCGAGTAATCGGGCGCCCCGTCGATCGATGTCGCGTAATATTTTTTTAATAAATCGATACTTCATTCGACCACATCACTAAACGCGACCGCTGACAGACGGACAATATGGTCAGCCGTTTCGATCGTTCTTTTTTTAAAATTATAGAAATAGAACGAGCTTTTGAATTTAACGGGAGTACTAGTTTTATAAAACTGAATGAGTTTTATAGTAACGATTAAAATGCAGTCCTTTTAGTTCGGTTAAGTTACTTTTACGCTTGAGTTCTTCGTTTTATTTTCTTCAACTATAAAATAAAATTAGATTGAACACATTTAAAGGGAAGCGTTGAAATGTTACGTTCCGATTTTTACGACTTCTTCTCATACATACACGTCTGATCAATCCCATAAACAGCTGTTCAACAATTTCTAAAACACATTAAATCTCAGTTGAACAGGAAAACGCATCAATCCGTAATAGTCATACCCAGTCAATAAATAAAATAAATCATTTTTTCTCCTCAATAAAAAATAAAAAATATGCAATAAAACATAAATCTATCAGAAACGGAACGCAATTAAAAAAATATAAAAAGGTACGCTCCACATGCGACCGGCCGACTAGACACTAGTCGAACGACTTTTTTCAAAATGGCCGCCTGACTTTCCCGCCCTGCACAGACGCTGACAACATTGGACACGGCCCGCCACGTGCGAAGTCGAGTAAATGATGTGTTGGGACTCGGGATTTATAGGGATGCACCTTCATTTTATTGTTCAATTGGAGCTACCGGGCAATATCTGTTTATACTACTGACAAACATATGACCGCACTGTTGAATCGCGCAAACGTTTTTGAAACGCTAGAAGATTCGTAATAGATGCAAATCTGTAGTTTGTTATCATATTTATTGTATATTTTGATAGAAATATTGTTTTATGCTAATTGAACGTTCAAATAGCAGAAGTCAAGGTAGTTAGATTCGCTAAAAAAAAATCTAAAGCACTGGAAATGTTTCTATCAATCAGACTAAACCCTCAATAATATATGTCACATCTAATGTCATAATTTAGTATATTATTTCTTAAATGTATATTTTTATTATTGTGTTGACTATAATTTAGAATATATCTAGATTTAACCAAGCCTACTTTTATGAATAAATATCAATAATTTTAGTAATATAAAAATAATAATATCAGCATCTTTACATTCAGAGAAGGCACGAGCTTTGGGCACTACTCTTGCTCAAGGCGAATTGGCGATTTCAAGACTAATAATAATTATAAAATGTGGGTGTTCTAATGGGTACACCTCTGCCTAACCCTTCAGTGATTACAGGCGTGATGTTATGTTATGCTCATAATTATAAGTCCAGGTATCCTCACCATGTTTTTATTTGTCAGTGATGTCCAAGATAAACTAAGAAAGTACATATGAATTGAAAAAGTCACATTGGTAATTGCCCTTATTTAAACCCATTACCACATTTATGACGTATCGCGACATTTAAACATGATAAAGACTCCTATTTATATTTAAAAATAACAACGATGATTTTATAATTATAATGGCATCTATTTATTTTAAACGCCACTTTCACGGATGCATGTTCCGCCACCATAAGATAAGTCTTGGCCCACATTAAAGACCCACTTTTATAAAACACATTATGGGTAATAAACCACTTGTTATCTGCATAAAACATGCAGAACGAGCTTCCTGATGGAATTAGAATCAATCTAGTGTTCTATATCTAACAATTTATAGCGTCTTGGAAAATCTTGATTATCTATTAACTGTCCTTTAAGGGAACTTTACCTCATTTCAATGTTCAATTAGTCGATTATTTATTTATCGATTAATATTGTACTTAGTCAACTATGAAGATATTTTTTAAAAGAAAATGCTTATGTGTTTGTTTTAGAACGAAATTATTTTCCTGAATTGGGTAATGAAGTAGAACCAGAGGGTTCAATGTTAGGTACCATTTTAACGTTTAGAAACGATTGCATTCTAACCTCAATTTCAATCTGTCAAAAATACCTCTATTTTATTTATTTACATTTTTGACAAGATTTTGACGTTTATTGACTCTGAAATGAGTTAACGACTAAGATATTCTGAACTTTTATATACTAAACTAGTTACTATTGTAAACTAAACTACAAAAATAAAGCTTTATTACAACCTTCATACGTAACAAAATCGATTACAAAAAAACTATCTTTGCAACATTAATTCCCCACATAAATTAGTCCTAGAAATTTCCATGCTCCGTACGGAAAACTATCACTAAAAATGAACAAAAAATCTATTGCACTATGTGATATACTTACACCAGTCTACAATACTCTATTAAGTAAATTAAAAACCAATTCTCACAGCCCTATGCGGTGTTAGCAAAAAACCATACAGACAGTAGGTACTGTGGGAATGTACCTCGTAAGACAATCTTTTTGCTATATTGGACGATGTTTAAACACAACGGACATGCGTGGAAATAACATGTATGGAACTTGGTGATGCTTAAGTTTGCGATACATCGATAAAAGTATCGATAAGGCAAATAATCGGTTAGGGAATGTGTCTATATTGATAGTACAAAATGGAGAGTTATTAAAATGGCGGTTTAATTATTAGAATAGTGTCTTCTAATATTGAACTGCCCGCAAGCATGACTGTTGAGCTGTAGAGCTCAGTTTCGATTCCCGAGTCGGGCAAATTGTTATTGGATATTTTCATCAGCAAATTGTCTTTATCAACCCGAAGTTTGTAGATCACATTTGACAGTCGTTAGAGGTAGTCAGATGCCCGAAAGTCTGATAACCAGTCTTACCAAGGGATATTGCGTTACCCAGTAACTGGGTTGTGAATATCAGATAGACAGTCGCTCCATCTAAAAATACTGGTATTCAGCAACATCCAGTTAGACTGGAAGCCAACCCTAACATATTTGGAAAAAGTTCAGTTCCAGTTTGACCGCGTATCGATGCGGACGTGTTGCTGACGCTTAAATTAGTGTAAACCGAGCAGCGCGGCGCAAGCCGTCGCTCGTAGTTATTTTGTCGCCATGAGTAGTCAACTTGTGGCGAATGAATTGCTGTCGTTCCTGCAACAGAAACTGGACGTGATGGACGAGGTGTCCGCAATCCAGATCTGCTCAACCAACTTCAGCGAGGAAGATATAGCTGCTTCCAAGCTGCTTCTGTACAGGTCGGTAAACAAAGCTGACCAGATGGTGTCCCGCCGGCGTGACGGGACTAAGAAAAGCCTGCAAGATATTATCACGCTGTTGAAAGAGACCGACCCTGACGACGTGCCGACGTTTGTGGCGAAGGATTTGAACAAGCTTCCTCCCGTCACTTTCGACCATGTCGACGTTACGAGCCTATTGAAAGACATCGTTTTTCTTAAGGCCAGCCTAGCGGATGTGCAGAAGAGATTGGATGCATCCCAAAACACCATTGCTGATTTGCGTAATGAATTAACAGAGTTTCGTAAAACTGTAGCGGTATCTGGGTCACCATCGAGTGCATCTAATGTCAACATGCGTCGCGGAGCGTGCCTCAATTTATCGGGGGCAAGTTTCGCGTCAGCAGTTATGTCTTCGTCGTCGCCGAACAATGCTGAGCGTGCGGAGCGTGCGTCATGCGCGCCCCGCAACCCTGCACTCGCCCCTGCGGCTGCTCCTCGTGTCGCCGCTCGAGTTACCGGACCCGCTGACACAATTTCCGTGTCTAAAGCGCCTGTGGGAGTTAACGACTTCGCCAACGCTCCCGCAAAGAAGCCCGTGCCTGAAAAGGCATCGAACCGGGCTGATGATGATGGTTTTGTGACGGTGCAGAGGAAGAAGCGCCGACAAAGAACCAACAAGAACCGCTGCGGCACAGCTCCTATCAAGCCCGACATCCCTGTTCGAGCCGCCCAGCCGAACACTCCCGTGTATATTTCCCGCCTACACTATACCACTAAGGCCGAGGACATTGTGGAGTACGTATGCCAAAGGACCAAATACAGGCCGAGAGTGCAGTTGCTTGAATCGCGCCGCAATGTCAACTTCAAGGCGTTCGTGGTGCGAGTACCTACTTGCTACCTGCACCTCGTCATGGCAGAGGACTTTTGGCCGCAAGGTGTTATGTTCCGTCGTTTCCGCGGACAAGTGCCACACGATCGCACAAAGACAGTGCTTGAGTGAAGTGTGTTTTACCTACTAACATAGTTTTAAGTTTATACACTAACACACTTTGTACTATTATGATATATATGTTAGTCTGTAAGGTATTTATCTATGGGCCAAAGTAGCCTGAAAATAAAGGATTTATTATTATTATATTATTAAAAGGCTAAGCAGATGATAATGCTTATTATCCAAGACGTAAATAGCAACAGATTTATAACTTTAGTTTAATTTTAGATTTTTTAAATATTGTTGATTGTTTCTGCCGCCATTAAATATCAAGACATATGGGCAGGGTGGGAGTAAAAAGTTCCGGTTTCGAAAAAGGTTCTAAAGTAAATTAAATTGACTTTAAATGATCGTAACAACCGATGCAGTGACAGCTTAACTTTCCCATCGCCATACCACCGCTATTATTATAGTAAAACACACACATAAATAAACAATAAATTACACAAAACCCTACTCTAAAATAAACACATCAAGGTCTCATTTAAAATGCACCGTAAATAAACAACGATAGGTCGTGATCGTTGGAATAGCAAGATTTTGAATTTTAAATCGAGAACTTGATTTTTTTTTATAAACAAGTATGCACTGGTAAGCGACAACATTCAGCCAGCTTTAATGTAAGTCTTGTAATCGCATGTTTTACATAAGTACTAGGTATGTTATTTATACAAAACAGTCTATTATCGATCTCATAACTTATTTGTGAAATAGCAACAAAAAATATCTTAATTAATTTTCATTCACTATCTTTACGATCGCGCTATTGATCCTCCGTTTAAAATGAGAAAAAAAACCGAATGCAGTATCACAAAATATAAAATACTAAGTAAATTAATGAGTCAATCCACGCGCGATCGATCAACGACGTTCAGGGCTTGCGATGTTTTATAAAAAAAGTAGAAAATCCTTTTATTAACATCAATAAAGCGTTGAATATTCATTGAGACGGAATAGCGTTTAATTACTACAAAGTATCTTTCGCGTGGAGGTTGACAATCTTGCAATCATTGATGAAGAACGCGATAGAAAATGAACATTAACGTGACTGACATAATAGGCTGAATGAGAAAATCTTTGCTTCGAAATATTTTATCATCTGTGCAATTTGGCGCCAATACTTTTTTTGACGTTTCTCAATTTGGCGCCAAGCAATTTAATTTCCTTCTTTAACATAATCAATTTAAACAATTCTACGTAGATAGGCAGGTACTTAAATAAAATGCCCCCTCGGTACCACCAATATAATAATTATTGCCCCTGATTATTATTACACTATTAATAACGAGTAGTGATAATGAAAACTTGCATTAAATAAAAGGTCAGAAATAATTACATCGTACGGAATTGACAAGTTGAAAAGAATTGTGTGGACTCGATAATTTATACATTTTTTTAAAGGTAATGAGTCCTGTGTATGCTGAGAGGTATCCGAGTAATTTTGTCATATATAGTTATAAGTTATAAAGTTAAATTATAATAACTTTTATTTTTTTACACAGTTAATAATAATTGAACAGTATCTATTTATTATTTTCTTAAATATTAAATAAAACTCTCGATCCCAGCTAAGATGGCGACCACCGTAAAACGCTTGTTGGGTTTTATTTTGTAACTTTAGTTATTATGGCTAATAAGGAATCTAGTATCTGAATAAAACAGTACTTTAATGTACACTAAACATTAAAGTATACTTTAGACTTTATGACGTACTCATAAAACTTAAATTGGTAAAAACAGTAAACACTTAGATAGTAGTACTAAGTATTGATAGGCGATACGAGGTAATTATAACGGTATTAAACGTTTTTAAGTAGTTGCATGCTGTGTTTAAAGTAAGGGAAAATTCACAAAGAGCTTTTTACCAATACTTTAGGAGAATGAGTGGTTGTCAGTGCACACATAATATGGTATAATTATACTATTATTATACCTATAGTCGTCAATTTTGTTGAACAATAATACTATAAGCAGACCTTTGGTCTAGTGGTCGCAAACACGCCTGAAATCCCCAAAGGGTTAGGCAGAGGTGTACCAATTAGTATACCCAAATTTTGCCAGTTATGTTTAGATAAGTCTTATGTAAAAGGGGGCAAGCCTATTGTCATCGACCGACCACGAATCGGACTTGAAAGCTGCTACTGAGAAACTCTTGATGGAAAAACCTAATAACTTACCCTACCTAGAAGCGAACCCAAGACCTCATGCTCAGCAATCGCGCTTCGCGACGACTTGACCAACGAGACAGTCACATTTTTTTTTCTCAAATATGGTATGTTGAACCAAAAAAGGTTTGCCTTTCCTACTCTAGCCTCTATTGGCATGCATGTAAATTCTCACCAACCTAGTTCACAGTGTGTTTAATCAAATATTTTTTCTAAAATACTTTTGAAAAATTCAAGCTCTAAAAATCGTCCATTAAAGGATTAGAATCCTAATTGGTGCCATAAACGCATCACGACCACATAATTCCGTTCTCAATTACATTTTTCCACATAATTTAAAAAGCATTTAAATGGTATTTTCATTAAGATCGACGGGAGACATCGAGAACGTTTTAATGTATGATTTTACGATATAAAGGTTGGGTCGTAATGCGGGCGGTTGTATAAGAAAATGATTTTATGATAATTTAACTGGATATAATAGTTGTAGGATTGCATATCGTGTATTAATAATAAACCCTATTATTATTATAAGTTTTCTAAGGGAATATTCTTATTATTTTAAATATATTCTTAAAGCCTTGAGTGTCCAATCCGCTTTGCATTGGAATTTCGCCGCTCGTTTACACTAAAGCCAATCCCTTATATTCAAAGATCGTTTTGCAAAACAATTTCAAATATCGAATTCTTACTGCTATAAACTCACAACCGTATAGACGGAATGATGTTTTAAAATAGCAACATTTTATGTGTACAGTTTGGCGTACAAAACGGAAATTAAAGACATAAAAGTCTGTGTGTTAAATTCATTAAAAAAATAATTCGTTGTAAACGTATTATTCTAGCTGCTATCCTAGTCGTTATGACCTGAAACTATATAAATATGTTATTTCTAGCTTTTGCCCGAGACTTTTTCCTGTTGATTTTGTCACCCTCATTAAATAGTAAATTATAAAAAGAAAAACAGAATAAAAAAAAGAAACTTGTAGAATTGATCCGCATCGCCGTCAACTGGAATATTTTGGTCTTAGGTTACAGCTCCCGTTTCTATAGATTATGAATTACTATAAAAAAATTCAATGACCTACTTTTTGTAACATAACAGTTTTTTTTTACATCCTGAAAGTTGATCAAAAACAACAGTTGGCATAGTGGTGAAACGACCATCTGCTGCGCCTTAGATCGCAAATTAGATTTCCGCATGTAACAAGTTATTGAGAACAAGAGTTTATATAGGATACAAGAGAAAATCTTAGTGTGCGGCCGAGTAAAAAAAAAATAGCCAGTTGTAAAAGCACAGCGACGATATAGCACATGCTTATGCATTTAAAATAACGTTTGATACCCGCGAACTGGCCACACACATTGATTACTACTTTTCTTGACGTCATAAAATATGTAAGTATATGAATAAAAAATAAAAGCCTCGATCGAGAAAGTTGGATGTTGCCAGTGCAATTTCCTAATACCTACTTAATTTATTAAGGTATTTTTAATTGTACGATACGTTAAGAAAGTTATTAGGGTCGAATGTGTGTGATATGTTAGTACATTAATTTTAACTGTACTTTGTTCAAACAACAACCAATTACAAGTTTGCACTTATAAACATTAACAAAAAGATATAAGATCCGCGTAGACAGTAATATATCTTTTTACTTGTATGTAATTAGTCATCTTTTTCATTAGCACTCAGTGTCATTTAATTATGAAACACTTGTAACATAAACGAGATTCATAACGCATGTCATCAATTAAAAAATATTTAAAATGAAACCAAAAGACAAGTTCGCACGCAACTGCGTTTAAAAGATTCTCTTTAATAATTACTTAAATCATCGCGTGAGAATCAAAAATACTTTAAATTCGTTTTAAAAACCAATAAACGTTTCTCAATTAGCGAAACGTATGTCATGTGTGCACGCGTTAATCGTTTTTTGTAACGTTACCAAAAAACGAATAAATAACGTTATGATCATTATGCAACGCGTTACGTTACGTTTCGATGCGTTCGCGTGTTGAGACGCATCTCATCAGAACATTATGGCTGATGATATTGAAAGAGAAAATAGAAAATTACGTAAGAATTTTCTTGATTGCTGTAATTACTTACTGTCGATTTCAATAATTGTCGAGTAAACACAAGCCACGAGATTTTTTTAAGAAATCTTTTTAAATCTTCTACAATGGTTAGTTGAAAGTAAGTATATTAATTTGATGACATTTTACAATTTAATTCAACAATTCTATAAGCAATTTATCTTGTTTTTTACATGCAACGAAAATAATAATAAAACTTACAGATAAAAAAGACAGCTGTCAAAAAGCGCGCCATTTTGCAATGTGAACTGTCAAAAATGATATGAATATGCAATTTTTTTTGTTAAAAGCTATCCAGCCAATGCCATTAACAACTAAACTCGTCTTGAAGCCTTTCGTTTATAAGTTTGAGGTAATAAATTAATTCTGTTACATAATTAGCGGTATCGCGTGTCTGGGAACCATAAGAGAACTTGTCCTCGAATGTTTAGCAACTATTTAAGTTTTGCCTCGTCCGATTTATTGAGAGGCACTTAGTTTTATTACGGACTGAATACAGATAAAATTAATCGCGCACAGATTAGATAATGTGTAATTTTAATTTTATGGTGAACTTCAGCAAGATCTTGTTTATGGTACCTCTCCCGCATTACGGAGACTGAAGCAATAAAAAAAAATATTTGCACTTTATGATTGATAAAAAACGCTTTCAAATTAAATATTAAAAACGTAATAACTCTACGTCCATCATAAAACAAAAAAGCAAGCAATACAGACAGAGATTAAAAATAAAAACGCATTTATTACAGATAGACCATCGACAGATACTTAAGGATTAAAACATAAAAACATTCACAAACATTACATACTAATAATCCTATTAAAACAGTACATTAGTAAAGGGACCGAGCAAAAATGTCGATACGCTCCTGATGCGCCTACGCACGCAATCAAGCGGTAACCATGGCAACGCGTACCGGAATCCAATATGGCCGCCCCGTCTTATCAGGTTATTGGAGGCTTGCTCAGTCCCGCTACTGAAAATATGTAGGGAGTAATGTAATAACAGACGTATAAGGTAAACCCGGCGTTGTAATCAATTTCACATTAAATGCAATAAAAAAAAAATATACGTGAATCAAACGCTTGTAAGGAGGTTTCGTATGGGACGAGGTACCTACTTTGTCTATTCAGAGTTTGTAAGATATAAAACTACTTGGTACGAGTCTCTTTAGTTAACTATTAATATTTTTTCTTATCTGTGGTTTAAGACCAGACTAATCTCAGTGTCTATCTGTCAAATATGCCTTTAATTCTATTTTTTTTTTGACATTACTTGTCTTTGGGATTAAATTGCGACTATAGTTTTTATACGTTTTTAATTAGTAGAATGGGCCTTTTTAAGCTCAACTGTAATTGCCTGGAAAAAACGAATGTATTAAGCTCCATTAATTGGCATTTTTATCGCAGATAATTTTAATAAGGCAAAGAAAATAAAATCTTATTTTTTACTGCAGTTGTTCAATTTATTGCGATTTTAACATAAAAATCATTAATAATTAAAAAGGTAGAAGAATTATGTAGATTAGAAAAGCCATTATAACGTTACGTCATCTATATTTTAAAAGGTAATCGTTACTGACTGACTGTTCCATCAACACACAGGTCAAGCCACTGCAGCACGCAGAGAGTGATTATGACATACGCATGCGCTAAGGATTTTTCAAAATTCATCCCCTAAGGGATTAAAACGGGGGTCCATTTGTATGGAGAAACCAACTTAGATCGCTAATAACCAACATTTATGCGGTTGAAGTCGTGGACAGAACCTAGTTCATTATAATGACAAGCGCACTTAAAAAATAATTTAATTTGAACTTTGAACAATTTAGGGGTCTAAAAAGAACAATTTCACAATGGCCGCGTATATTAAAGGTCACATATTAACATAATAGGACCAATCGCAGTGTAACCTGTACTTAAATATCATAAATAGGCACGTTATTGACTAATGACTAACTCGTATAAATTTTCAACAAGACATAATAAGTGCATTCAAGTTTTGAGGTTATACGAAAGGACAATGTTATAACATGACAATTTGTTACCCAATTACCTATGGATGTTTTATACAACATAACATAACATCACGCCTGTAATCCCCAAAGGGTTAGGCAGAGGTAAACCCAGTAGGTACACCCTCATTTCGCCAGTTATGTTTCAGTCCCATGTAATATAATTCCTGATGGAAAAGCCTAATAACACTTTGCCCGACCTGGGAATTGAACAAAAGACATCATTCTCAGCAGTCGAGATTTGCGACCACTAGACCAACGAGGCAGTCAATGTATATTAATAGTGAGAAATATTAATAGTGAGAAGTAATAAAATAAAAAATTAAACTCACCAACTAGCAATCAAGATGGCCGCAATAAAATTTGGCGCCAAAACCAACAGACAACGAACAATTTCATTCCGAACACAAATAGAGAAAGTAGTTTCTTTTTAAGCAAAGGCAACGAGTGTCAAAGTTCATTTGTCTGCCTTTTAGCAGCACTTAACCTCTATTAAAAGCGAAACACATAGAAGTTTATGTGAATAACCAAATAACAATCGAGTTAGTCGTGAGTTCGTGACGCCGAGAGGCAGGTGACGAAAAACGCAACAATTCAATTGTGCATTCGGTATTTAGAATTCATAGACTAACATCTGATATGGAATTGAATTGTCTATGGTGCAATATTAGTTTTGTTTAATTTTATGCTTAATTGGGCTGAATATTGATTAATGGTTGCTGTTTCTATTAATTTTGCCTTTACTTAGTTGTAATGTTGACATTTTACTTAGTTGGTCTATAATTATTTCATAGGTTATTGATATTTTGAAATTATTGTTGGTTGTTCCTTAATAGGCTCCATTTCTTGCTAGTTTGTGACATTAAATGTGCCATTAATTTTTTACTAAATAAAAGTAGCTATCTGCCAGTGAAAGTCCTGTCAAAATAAGTCCAGCCGTTTCGGAGATTTGCCAGAACAAACAGAGTGACAGACAAAAAATTTGGAAATTTGTTTTTCGTTTAGGTACCTTGTAAACATTTATAGTATGTTATTTAAAACATTTAGTAAAAAACTGTTATTTTAACAAGACAAAGACAGACATTTGAATTTTAATTATTTGTATAAATTTTTTAAACAGTATTTCTTCTGTGTTGAGTTATTACTTGCCTTTATTGCCAAGGTGGAAAATTTAATCATGCTTCATAAGCAAAGTAGGTACGTCAAGTATGTGTTGATTTCAATACCCCGGATTGGTATACAACTTTAAACAGATTTCACAACCAAGTCACGTAAGTCGTTATTGCTTATTGCTTTATTATTGCTTATTTTACTGCTTGGAATCCTACGATCTCATATTATATTGTTTATCACAATTTCTCAATATTAAACCTCTTTTCATGTAGCGGTAAATTTGAAAATAGAAACGCTATTTTGGAATAGGCACGCGTGCGCACGCGTAGTTTGCGAATCGCTCATTGGCGGGTGCCGCGGGCTCGCCTGTTGCTCTGGACTGTTTAATTTTCAATTTAGATCGCAATTTGCGATGCCGTTCGCCGCACGCCCAAACGGGCATCACTCCATACGATAGATTTATGTACAAGCACTTATAAATATACGTGGAATATATTAAAAGAAATTAACTCGCGTAAGTTACGAGCGAGACCCAAGTTTTCAAGATAAGAGTTAATGAAAATTGAGTTTTTTTTTTTTCTCTCGACAAATTCGTCAAGTACGGGTGTGGCCGGCAGAGATAAGCGGAATTGATCTGTCCGTTGTAACTAATTGGTAAAAAGTTTGAGCAGTCCAGTTTATTGTTCAATATTTTTTCGACAGTCATTTTTAACGAGGACAGTATCCTGGGTATTTTGTTAAGATAACGTCTTTTTTAAAATTTTTCATTATCTTTTTAATTTTATTTTATTTTCTTTTTTCTTTTTATTTCTTAATTTTTCATTGTCTTTTTTATTATTTTTTGACTGCCTCGTTGGTCTAGTGGTCGCAAGCGCGACTGCTGTGCATGAGGTCTTGGGTTCGATTCCCAGATCGGGCAAAGTGTTATTGGGTTTTTCCATCAGGAATTTCTCAGTAGCAGCCTCAGAGTCTGGATTTGTGCCCGGTTGATGGCAATAGGCTCGCCCCCTATTACATGGGACTAAAAACATAACTGGCGAAATGTGGGTGTACTGATAGGTGCACCTCTGCCTAACCCTTCGGGGATTGCAGGCGTGATGTTATGTTATGTTATGTTCATTATAGATGGTGGAACGTAGCGTTGTGACTAAGGGCGCGTTCCTACTATGTTGCGACAGATTATTGTGTCGTTGAAGCTTGATTACACATATCAGTGAAGTCACAGTTCCAGCTCAATTCCGGCACCGTTCCGTCACCGTGATAATTATTCTTTATTACATTCTCTTTGAACGCGTTCACACCTATCAGTGTCAGTGACGACACAGTGCTCTCAGTGTCAGTTCCGCAGCACTACGGCATTGATACGGAACGCTGCCTGAACTGTGCCGGAACGATGACTTCACTAATATGTGTCGTCTGTCTATCTACATATAATATTATGCTTTCACGACTAAACCTATAAATGTATGGATGTGTCAGATTGACTAAATTTGACAGCTCTTATTTACATTTGTCTCTTTTTTGCTTTATTGGACAGAAAAAGATGGAAATAGTCTAATTTTAGTTTAGTTTGTTACCAAGAGAATCGGCACCATTATCGATACTATGTTCTTTTGTTTGAGACAAAAATCCATACTATACTCTAGTATATTAATATTATAATGCGAACGTGACTGTCTGTCTGTTACGCTTTCACGACTAAACCACTGACCCGATATTGATGAAATTTGGCACGGGGTGAGTTTGAACCCCAAGGAAGAACATAGGCTAGTTTTTATTTTGCGACTGCGTCTGCGTTCGCGATAACAGACCTTTATGCGGACGGGGGAGCAAAAACTAATGTAAGTACAAAAAGATTCCACATTCATTCACGTACTTACACAAAATTAGGTAAAAGTAACATAATACCGGCGGAAACAGAGAACTAATAATGCAATTCTACAATTTTATGACCATTTAAGACACTAAAGTACATGTTAACACAGAAAATGTAATATAAAACTGTCCGCGAGACATTAACATTGAAAAATGTGCTTTGTATGAAAGAATCTGTTTTTAAAACTTACAAACGTGAATGGACACGCGTTACGTAATCGTTTCTTTTAACGGGATAAGCATAATTCCTTGTCTCTCGGTTTTGTTTGTGTTATAGTAGTAGAATAAGTTGTACAAACAGACTGCCTGTGGCTGAGCGTAAGGTCTTAGGTTTAATTCCCAGGTCGGGAAAAATGTTATTAGGTTTTTCAATCAGAAATCTTTCAGTAACAGCCTCGTAGTCTGTATTTGTCCCCGGTTGATAGCAATAGGCTCGCCACCTATTACATAGGATTTAAACATGACTGGCGAAATGTGGGTATACTAATGGGTACACCTCTGCTTAACTCTTCGGGGATTACAGGCGTGATGTTATGCTATATTATTTTTGACAGATTAAGACTGACATTAGATTCCTTCCTAAAACTCAGTAGAATTGCCTCCCCTGGTTTAAACCCGCAGCCTCATGCTTAAGCGGCGAGCGTCTTGACCACTGGCCCATTACGATTTTGTAGGACAAGAGAAAATATTCCAAATTTGAATTTTCTTCTGTAGTGACGTCATTAAAATAATTTCACATTACCATAGAATAGCATATCTCTAGTTATTACTGGAAATAACTGTTATGATATTACCAACAAAATAACGGAAAAATAACCAGTTAAATAACGAACACAGTAACCGTTATCCGTAACCTTTCACAATCACTATCAGATACAGATTTTGAATTGCATCCTACCCGCTTATCAAAGTTACAAAACGACTAGAGTCAACTATCAACTTATCGACACATTACGAAGAATAGACGGTTATTTTACCTCACAAATGCTTATTTGTGAGCCTCTAATATATGTCTGTATGTCCTATTTTTGCTTATATGGGTGTGTAATGGGAATTCGTATGGAATCATCATCTGATTTGTCGCTACCTTTGGCATTTCGTTGGCCAATAATGTCAGTTCTGTAGGCCTACTATTGACGCGCTAACGTAAAAGTATTCGATTTTCGAATTTAAAATAAGTACGACTATCAATTGCTTTTTTTTTTCGATTTCGCCTAACAAAGTTATCGGCTACTTAACCAGACATTTTTATAATGCATTAAAATATTAAAAAAACAGCTATTACTAGCTTCTGCTCGCGACTTCATACATGTCAAATTTGATATATTATCCCCACGACAACCGCACATTTAGCATCACGCCTGTGATCCCCGAAGGACTAGGTAGAGGTATATTACCCATTATGTTTATGTCCCATATAATCAGCGGGAAGCCTATTGCGATCAAGCGGATACAAATCCAGACTCCGAGGCCTTTACTGAGAGTTTCCTGATGGAAAAACCCCAATAACACAACCTGGGAATCGAACCCAAGACTGGTGTGATTGAGTAACAAAAATCTATTCAAACTTTCGCATTTATAATAGCAGTAAGATATACCAGGTACAATTCATTTATAAATCGATCGCGTTTACGTTACGTTTATTCCGCTCGCTCGTGCTTGGCCTTATGTAGTTCACTTCTGGCAAATTGGTAGTGAACGCAAATTGGACTTTCACCATACACAATAAGATGGGAGTGTCTTGTTTCGGATTTGTTTTGATTGGTTGCTTGTATGGTTATCGAGATATAGGTTACTGTTTTCTATATCTAGTCCAGACACTGTATAATCTTCTTTGGACAATGTATACTAATACGATAAAATATGTAAGTAACTCTGTGTCTGTTTGTCTTTTTTGGTGCATGCACGCCACACTGTTCCCACCCACTGCAACTGCTGAAAGCCAGAATCAACAGTGGAGGCCACCAGAAAAACGCCGAGGCAATGAAGCTCGACGAGTCCCAGGAAAACGATTCGGTCTTGGGTCCCGCAACGAAATTAATCAGAAATTAACTGGACTGAACTGGTGTCTGTCTGTATACCAATTTTTTTTTTAGTTGGTACTAATCATCAAATGACTCCTTCCGCCCTGGGTGGGGCGGACTGTCAGACTTTTACTGACTAAAAAACCACCCTGTTCCTTTTGTTGCCCTTTACGTTCCGGGGCCACGGTATCCTGTTAAGACGTCCCGCAACTATCTGTTACGCTGACCGCAACCTTACATAATTAGGATCCAGCACTACCACTAGTACCATTATCATAATTATCAGCCGAAGGACGTCCACTGCTGGACATAGGCCTTGCCTAAAGACGGCCTCAATGGTCAGCCCTGCGCTGGCCATATTCAGTAGTAGCCCGCCACTTTTACCAGATCGTCGTCAGTAGCAATATTATCTACACTAATATTATAAAAAGGAATTTTTGTTTGTTTGTAATGGATAAACTCAAAAACTACTGGACCGATTTAAAAAATTATTTCACCATTAGAAAGCTACATTATCATTATATTTTATTTTACTTTTGCAAGGACGTAGTCGCTGGCAAAAGCTAGTCTGCTATATTTCTTGCTATTTTGATATGTTTATTTGTAGTTCATAATTACAATTGCATAGGTATGTGCGTATGCGCTGGTATTCATATCAAGTTCCCCGCGTTAAGTAGTATATATTTCCGTAACTGTAGCTTTCACACTTTCCTTTACTTAAGATGCGATTTCTTAATCGTTACTAATTACAGATTGATACCATATGAATTGACTATCCATATTCCGCGGCGTTAAGCGCGTTTGGTTACGAATTTAATTACTGTTCAGCTCCCGTAGGTTATAGCGTGATGTTCGCCTATAACCGTTCTCGATAAACTGACTATATAAGCCAGCAAATAGTAGCGCTAATTTACTATTGTATATATTTTTTTTAGATTTAAACCAACTTGTTTCTCCTCTGCTTTTGTGTACAACTTATATTTTTTGCTTTGTGTTATGTGCGTCATTTTCGAATGAACAAGCAATTTTTCTTTCTTTCTTTCTTTCATAACGAAAATGGAGATTTCTCAAATCGGATCAGGAATTCTTGAGACTAGCGCGTTCAAACAAACTCGTCAGCTTTATAATATTAGTATTAGTATGAATTTATGAATCGATATCGATTGATGATTCGTTAGAATCTGCAGCCAATATAAATCATATATTGAATAGAATATATCTTTATTTGCTTGGAAAGTAGATATACAAAATATAGATATATAGCAATACAATATAGATGTTATAATTAAAAAAGATAAAAGGTCACTTATTTCACATAATAATAAAGAAAAACGCAACGACACAGAATAGACCAATAAAAACAACATTTTTATGACGAGTTACCGTCAAAAGTGACACAGCATAACAATCTGTGAATTTACGACTAAAATATCGTTTGAATTGAAAATATTCTATTTACATATCGAGCTTCAAAGAAGCAGGGAAAGAATGATAATAATGATGATGCAAATTCAGATAGAAATCAAATCATCGAATAGAAATGTTAGCAGATAATAAAATTTTAAAGTATGTGACAATAGGATTATAGATCGCAATCAATAAGCATACATAAATTAATAATGGTAACAAAACGAATTTAAAAAACATAACATCATCACGCCTGCAATCCCCAAATGGCTAGGCAGTGGTGTACCCATTACTACACCTACATTTCGCCAGTTATGTTAAAGTCCCATGTAATAGGGGGCGAGCTTTTTGCCATCAACTGCGCACAAATCAGACTCCGAGGCTGCGCCCACTATACCAACGAGGCAGTCTATTTTGAAAAAATAGAAGAAAATGTTTAAGTGCGCGTAATGTGATCTTACAAACATTTCAGTTTCTTAATCCCCGTGACCGCCCCCCCCTCCCCTCTCGAATTCGCCCTTGAAAGCATAAGTAGGTTTACTTACAGTAAACTGAACGTCATAAAAAATGCTAAACCGAAGATAATCTAAATTAGAATAAGCTTAAAACACAAAGTAAAATTAGCTAATGAATACAAACCAGATGAAGCTGTACTAAAGCTTATTGACGATGCATCACAATTAACGCAAGTCTTTAATATGTTAATTTTATACGTAACTCAAACTGTAATAAATGGGGAGTAATTGCCTACAACTTTGCATATTTCTAATGAGGAAAAGGCTATATAAACTTAACATGACTTCGCCTTTAGCGACGACGAACGCCTTTCAACGCCATATGACATACATTTGCTTTATGATATTACAATACATGGTGCGCATTAAGTATTGCTATTAAGTATTAAACAGTATTAAGATAAAATTATACATTTTCATGTTGACCTGGTTGATGGAAAAGACACAAAGTAACAGCAGATGGAAGTCCATATACTACAACGAGGCTCATCATCTGCCTAGCCTTTTCCCAATTATGTTGGGGTCGGCTTCCAGACTAACCGGATGCAGCTGAATACCAGTACTTTACATGGAGCGACTACCTATCTGACTTTCACAACCCGGTAACTGGGTAACACGATACTCCTTGGTAAGACTGGTTGTCAGATTTTCGGGCTTCTGACGACCGGTAACGATAACGAAAATGTACGTTTCCTTAAAAGTAGAGAGAGAAAAAAATCTTTGGATATTTCATGTTAATGATACGATTGACGCAGCTGCTGAGCGATTGGCTACTGCGTTACTTGTTAGGAGATCCGATTTCCGCACAAAACAAAATACTGTTTGTGTAGATCTAAACTAATACAAAGAAAAGATTTGAATTGTTTTTGTAGTGGATCAACTCAAAAACTACTTAACCGATTTAGAAATTCTTTCACCTACGGAAAGCTATGTTATCAGCGAGTAACAAGGGCTATATTTTACTATCTAAAAATTTTTGAGCCGTAAGTTCTCGCGGACAAATATGTTTGTAAACGCACCCATGATACAGAAGAAATTCTTAGTGTGGTCAAAGTTTTTATAAAAGAAGAAAAATACATGAAAATGTATAAATCAAGGACTCACCTTTAAAATACAGCTGCCAACAGCTTCGTTCTCCGACACGGTGACGTTGTAGAAGGACTGGTCGAAGATAGGCTCGTTATCATTCACATCTAACACTGTCACTATTAACGTAGCCGTCGAGGATAATGGAGGATTACCACGGTCTTGAGCAACCACCGTCAGCCGCGGCATTGGATTCGTCTCACAATCCACCCGCGCCCGAGTAGTTACCAACCCTGATCGCTCGTCGATCGCAAACCAATCTGACTGAGGAGTCGGTAGTAAGGAGTAACGAATCTCAGAGTTTTCTCCTTCATCAGCGTCAACAGCCGATACTTGTACCACAGGTGTACCAGGGGCCGCCGCTTCAGGCACACTCGCTTTATACTCCGATTCATGGAAAACAGGTGCGTTGTCATTCACATCAGTCACTTTCAGACTGATTATCCTAGACGCGTGTAATGGAGGCGACCCCTTGTCAGTTGCTACCACATTCAACGTGTAAGACGAACGGGATTCGCGATCTAGTGGTAACGCAACAACTACCAAGTAAATTATGTTGTCGTGTGTCCGCAAATCAAAATGCCCGTCCCCACCGCTTAACGTAACGTTTACGTTTGCGTATTCGGTTTTGGAATCTGGATCGTGCACTGATATTCTAGCTACGAATTCATCTAGTTGTGCTGACTCGGAGATTTTTGGTGTAGCATCATCACTTAAGAATATAACGTCTATAGTAGGTTGGTTATCATTTACATCAGTAACCCTTATTGAAACAAAAGCTGTTGTTTCCAAAGGCTGCGCACCTTTATCTCTAGCAACAACTACAAGTTCATGTAATTCCTTAGTTTCGAAATCTAACGCTTTATTTACAGTGATATCACCAGTATCTGGGTCTATTTTAAACATATTCTCTTTGTCACTCTGTCTTCTGTTTATCGAGTATTCGATCAAACCGTTTTCACCAGAGTCTAAATCAGTCGCGGACACTTTTAGTACGGGAGTACCTACGGTCGCATTCTCCGGTATAGTAGCAGAGTAAACACTTTCAGCAAACACAGGAGGATTATCATTAACGTCTAAAATAGTAATATTTACAGTCATAGTTCCTCTTAGCGGAGGAGTACCACCATCTAACGCCTCTATAACTAACTGATAATGGTCAGTCGTCTCCCTGTCGAGGAAGCCATTAATTTGTAGGTCCAAATACAGGACTCCATCTCTTTCCCTATGGGAAGACAATCTGAACGCATTATCAGTGTTCCCAGATACAATATTGTATCTTTGCGTGTTGAATGGTCCTAAATCCTGGTCTTTCGCCGGGTTTAGTTTTCTCTTCACGTCTCTGGGGGTGTTCTCGGAGAACTCAACGTTCATGACGGGGGTTGGGAATGTGGGAGCATTATCGTTTTCGTCTAGCACCCTGACGACTACGCGGATGTTATCTCCGCTGGCGGGGATGGCGACTAGAGCGTAATGGTCTCTGTTCTCTCTGTCTAGAGGGACTCGGGTTCTGATTTCTCCTGTGTGGGGGTCTATTCTGAGGTCGTCGTTGACGGCGCTGCCGGGGACGGGGACGATGGTGTATGGCGGGGCTGCGTCGGGAAGTTCGTCTCCGAGGTGTCCGACGAGAGTGCCGGCGCGTGCGTTCTCTCTCACGGTGAACTCTCGCACGTGCTCCGCAGCCGCGGACGCGACCAGCAGGCAAGTGATCACGCGCAACATCGCGCGTTCTTATCCCTCACCGCACACACATTGTCACTCACACCTGCAAAAGAAATGGTTCGTTTAAAACTGGAGCAATTCATGTCATTTAGATTTACACTTAAGAATCTTCGAGTTATCACTTCATAAGGAATAGATACGACAGCTTTTATCAAGTGTGATTTAACACCCATAAAGTGAAGATGGACTGACAACCTGTCGCTTCTAGGTGACGTTTAATTAACTTTCTAACCAGATATGGTACCTTGGATTAACGGGCTCTTAACTAGTGGTACTAATTAAAATTGTTTATGTGGTCTTATGGAATGCGCTTTAAAAACCAGAAAGAAATTAATCTAGCAACAATAGACTATTAGTTACTACCTTCCCACGCTAGTGACACATCTATTCTTTACTATATTTTATACGAATAAATAAAATTGAAGTGTCCGTTTGTAATGACAAAATAACAGCTTTTTACTAAATGCATATGAATGGTTTCACGGTACTAATACCAAACAACTAATCTTAAAATTGTCTGTCCGAAACGGCTGTATTGATTTTGACGAGACTTACTCACTGATAGATAGCTTTTTTTTTATTAGTCACTTAAAAGTAACTTTTAAAAGTAAAAATTTTGAACCCAGATTTTTTTCTATAAGATACTTTAACTTTTGAAAGTTGAAATTAAGAATCTGGATTCTTAATTTTGACTTTCAAAAGATATTAGAAGCTCTTTCAAAACTATGTATGTATGTGTAATATAAAAACACAACACGTCTACCGAAAAATGGTTATTAATTAAATTAGTGTTAATTTAATTAATGCGAAACCAGCACACATAGTTTTATTACACTATAATAACTCTATTCTTCAGTTATTACGACAAAAATATTATATATTAAAATTCTTAACTAATTGGTACGATATCAAAATAAACTGAACAGAAAAACTAAATAAAATAATAAAACATTTAAATATGAAAACAGTCCATAATAATTTAAAGTTAAGAAATTCATTTTGTCATCAACGTCATAAAAACCTGTTGATTAATCCGTTGAGATCTAGATATTTTGGAGATTTAGGATAGTAACACACGAATGAAATTATTATGCTTCTGTTAAAATGCAAAGTTTTAATATTATGAGTAGTTTGACTAAATCCGTGTCAATATTACAAGTAAATGCGAAATTGAGTTTGTTCATCTGTTTGTTTGTTAAGCTTTCACGGCTAAACTACTGAACCGATTTAAATTAAATTTGGTACAAACTAAGCTTGAATCCTAAGAAAAGACATAGGCTACCTTTTAATCCGCGACTTCGTCTGCATTTGTAAAAACCGACACTAATAACGCTGACAAAGTCGCGACCAAAAAATTAATAAAAAAATGTCATATTTTTTTTTGCGAATTAATAAAAATATGAAAAAAGACTGAGCTATCAAAATATCTTTAAATAAAACACAATACGAACAATACACAAAGTCTACACTAAGAAAAAAATCGTACGACAAAAAAATCGCCATTTAAACTTATATGCAAGCTCACTGCGTCACGAATCGCAGATTTTACGACCATACAAAACTCTGAAAGAGGACCCCGGTTTAATATCGTATCTTCAATACACGACCGTTGTTTTAAGGTACATTAAGTATGGGTTCGGTCAAGAATTTAATTATCATTACAGACTCTCTTCATTCATGACGATTATAGGAAGATTCTTGACTTTGAGTCTTATTATAATAGTACAGGACTCATAATGGTATGTTACAAAAATATGTAGTAAAGAAAAGTCAGTAAATCTAATGAATAGTACAAAAAATTGACTAAATAAAACCCTTAATTTAAGCTAATTGTACCTACATTGTAATTAGTTTGTTTTTGTATAAATTTTCTCGCGCATGCCTAATAGTACTACTTATTATCTTTTATATATAAAAATGAATCCCTATTTCCCTTGGTGACGGCATCACCCGTAATCGGCTGGACCAATGTCACTAATTCTTTTCTTGTTGTGTTTGTTATTGTAAGGAAAAGGTCCTTATTAAAAGAAAATTATAAATAGATAAATATGGCGGTTCGAAGTTCGCTAGGTCAGCTAGTTTATAATTAAATTGGATTTTACGTGTATTAAAAAAGTGTGAGTTAAAAAAGTGTTCGTATAGATTCTTGCTTGTTCTTCTCCATAGAGGCCTACCTCCATTTTTTAACGATCAACTAGCTTCAACTTTCTGACTAACTGACTCCTCGACAATTGACCTTTGAAGAAGACAAAATCGCGGGCAGAAACTAGTGATTCGTTTACGATATTCTGTTGACAGACAATAAAAAAAAACACTCATGTGATCCCAGCTTTAGGTAGGATTATAAATTTTTATATGACAAAACTTCATTTGCACTTTACAACTGCCATATAATTTTATGATATAAACAGATTATAGAAAAAAATTACTGACAGAAATTCTAGTATGCATTAGTCATGTCATTACTAAAAATAAATTGTTTTTAATTGGCAATGTTTTTTAAAAATCATGTTTAAAAGTAGGTAATTAAAATGTTGACAGACGATATAAAAATGTTGCCAAGTAATACATTGACTACACTAATTTGTTTAAAGTCAAAGTCAAATCATATATTTAGGTAATTACAAAACTCTTTTGGAAGTCATTTACAAGAAAAAAAAAACATAAAATTATAATATTGTTTCTAGTTGCCCATTCCGAAAGGTAGTTTCTTATAGAGTATACATAACATTACGCCTGCAATCCCCGAAGGGTTAGGCAGAGGTTTACGCGTATGTAATAGGAGGCGAGCCTATTGCCATTAACCGGGCACAAATCCAGACTTCAAGGCTGCTACTGAGAAATTCCCGACGGAAAAACCCAATAACACTTTGCCTGATCTGGAAATCGAACCCAAAACAAAGTCAAAGTCAAAGTCAAATCATTTATTTCAATTAGGCCACTATAAGGCACTTTTGAACGTCATTACATGAAAAAAAAAAATAGAATTGAATCTAGTTGCCCCTTCCAAAAGGTAGTTTTGTATGGAGAAGAATGGGCAAGAAACTCCATACGTACTCTTTTAAAATCAATGTTTTACAATGTTATTATTTGTATACATAGTCATACGTAATTACATGTGAATACAATGTACCTTCTATAAAAAAAACTACTGTATAATAACACACAAAAATAATTTATATTACAAATTAGGAATTCAAGGTAAAAATATATTTAAAGTTACATCATGTTCACATGTTAACAAATATTGGAACTGTAGACAACCACTCTCAACATCTCAACCAACAATGAAACAGCGTGTGAGCCTGCGCAATCCCATAGTAAAAATCAAATAAAAAATAAAAATATAATAAAAATGTCAAAAGAAAAAAAGAAATATATATACACATATATATATATAATAAAATTAATATTAACCAGCTTGATTTTGTCTAGAATGAATAGTAATTGTCCTATGGAGCAGGACCAGCATGTTTCCAAGCAGTCTTATCTTGAATATAATCCTCTAATTTATAATATGCTTGGTTGCAAAGTGTACTTTTAATATGTGTCTTAAATTTTCTTTCATTTAATTTTAATATATCAGAAGGTATTTTGTTGTAACATTTAACACAGTACCCCATAAAAGATGTATTTACTTTAGACAATCTAAAATAAGGTTGAGCTATTTTATCTTTATTTCTGGTATTAATATTATGTCTATCACATATTTTCTTAAAAAGTTTTAGATTTTTTCTCACGTACATAATATTTTCATAAATAAATTGGCAAGGCACTGTCATAATATTAATCTTCTTAAATACTTCCCTAAGAGATTCGCGACGAGGTAGATTGTAAATGGCTCTGACAGCTCTCTTCTGTAAAATAAAAATGGTTTCAATGTCAGCAGCCCGACCCCACAATAAAATGCCATAAGACATAATGCTATGAAAGTAGCTGAAATAGACTAATCGCGCAGTCTCTACATCTGTCAACTGTCTTATCTTTCTAACAGCATACGCTGCTGAACTTAACCGTCCCGCAATAGATGTTATATGAGGTCCCCATTGTAATTTGTTGTCGAGCGTGATTCCTAGGAAAACCGTTTGATTAATAAATTCCAGTTTTTCTCCATTCAATATTATATCACATTCGCTACTTCTAACGTTTGGTAAACTGAATCTAATACATTTAGTTTTTTTTTCATTTAATACTAAATTATTAACTGTAAACCAATTTTGGACCTGAAGAATAGAGTTATTCACGTCGTCAAGATTTTGTGACCGCCTGTCTATTTTAAAAATCAGTGAGGTGTCATCTGCAAATAACACCATCTTCGGTTCATTTTCCAGTAATTGAGGCAAATCATTTATATAAACTAGAAATAGAAATGGACCCAATATCGAACCTTGAGGAACGCCCATAGTCGTTTCAGACCCCAATGAGTTTACGCCGTTTACCTGAACTTTAGCCTGCCTACCTATCAGATATGACCTTAGTAAACCAAGAGATGTTTTACTAATCCCGTAGTACTCCAGCTTCAACAAAAGTGTCTCATGGTTAACGCAATCGAACGCCTTTGAGAGGTCGCAAAAGATTCCAACGGCATCTTGAGCTTCCTCCCAGGCGTTAAAAATGTTCTTTAGTAGGGTGACACCAGCGTCAGTTGTACAACGCCCTTTGGTGAAACCGTACTGTTGTTCATGAAAGATGGAATTTTTATTAAAGTGACGTAACATTTGATTGAGCATTAACTTTTCAAATACCTTACTGAGAACTGGGAGAATCGACACAGGCCTATAATTGTTGGGTTCCTTACTATCACCCGCTTTAAACAATGGTACGACTTTACTGTGTTTCATCAGATCGGGAAAGACTCCTTGGTCTACACTGGTGTTAAATATTAAGGCTAAATAGGGCGCAATGGTTTCGATAATAGACCCACTAACTTTTACAGACATTCCCCAAAGATCTTCTGTTGATTTAATTTTAAGATCTTTAAAAGTTTTTATGACAGCCTGGGGGTTAGTATGTTGAAATCTAAATTCCACAGGGCAAGCCTTAACATTATTTTTAAGTAAGGCAGCAGAGAGAGCGGGGGAGGAATTCAAAGCCTCAGTAGTTTGAAGGGGAATATTAGCAAAAAAAGTTTCAAATTCCTGGGCTACTTCTTTATCTGTATTAATAGGGCCATGTGCAGTCTCTAAATTAAATTCAGTATTACGCTGTTTTTTTCTACCTGTTTCATTGTTTATTATTTGCCAAGTAGTTTTTATTTTGTCATCAGCTGACTTTATTTTTTTACTTATGTGAAGAGCTTTCGCTATTTTACAAACACTTTTAAAAAGCTTTGAATATTTGGAAACATACTTATGAAAATTTATATTAATTGTATGTTGCTTTAGTCCATAAAGTTCAAATAGTTTTTCTCTGCTTTTACGAATACCTGGAGTCGCCCAGTCGCTAAATAAGAACTTTGTGTAAATACTTTTAGTTTTTAGCGGAAAATTGTCATTAAATTGGATTTTTAAAATTGAAAAAAATTCGGCATAAAACTCATTTGAGTCACCTATATTATTGAAACTATGAGTGCATAATTTACTGGACAAAGAATTATTAAATTTTTCTAAACTTTTACAATTAATTGGCCTAAACCTAATTTGAGTTTTTTGTAGTGGTACGTAGGCACAGAACGTAATTGATTGTCCACTATGATCAGATGGCAGCCTGTTAACAATTTCCTTATGAAGGTATTCACAATTACAAAATATATTGTCAATACAAGTGGCAGAAGAAGCTGTCACTCGGGTAGGCTCACTAAAAACATTTGACAAATCAAATGATTTGAAAAGGCTTAATAATCTGATACTACTAGTGTTACTTTCTAACAAATTAATATTAAAGTCACCACATATAATGATTGATTTACTACTAATACTAACTCTTTTTAATACATCTTCCATTACAGAATCAAACACAGATAAATTCTGGTAACTGGGAGGTCTGTATACACAAACTATAACATGCTTATCAAGCTCAACACAGGACAATTCAATGGTGTGTTCAACCGATAGTCTAACAATGTCTTTACGTTCTTTAGATTTAATTGAATTTTTAATAAGTATTAATGAGCCACCATGTATCATCTGTTTCCGGCTGAAGTGACTAACTACACAATAATTTTCATAATTAATAGACATTACTTGGTTATCTTTAAGCCAATGTTCGGTAAAACAAACAATATCAAACTTGGTTTTTTCTAGAAACATCTCAATTTCTAGTAATTTGGAAGAGCAACCTTGAATATTTTGACTAAACAATTTTAAAGTATGTTGCTTTCCCTTACATGCTACTTTGCCAGAAGATACCTTTTTATTATTCAGTAATAATAATAAAACCTAATCCCAATTATTCTCATTATGGAGGCAAGAATCTCCAACATACATGTTCTGACTCAGAAGATCAGTCAGACATAGCACACGCTAAAAAAAGAAGATGAAAGAAGAATATTCAATGATTAAAAATATCTGGACCAAAAACGCATCAAAATCATATCTACCATTCTTTCTTAAGAAGCAAAAACAAGTATTTTTTTACCTGTGCCGAAGTACCTGACCAAAGGCAAACGTTGAGAGGCTTTCAACAAAGACAACACTTGTACTAAGTAATAATATTATTTAAAGCAAAACTGTTTGTTTTACTGCACTTAATACGGCGAGGGTAGACTTTAAGGGATGCTATTGACATTTGTATACCACAGTCAAAGTCAAATTTAGAATGTGTATTTCAATTTTACTATTAACGAACGTTGAATGCCATTTGCAAGAAAAAAATAATTGAATCTAGTTGCTCCTTCCAATAGGTAGTTTCATATAGAAAATAATGGGTAAAAAAACTCCATACTTGCTCTTTTTAAATACGAAATACTAGCTAATGTCCACGACATACATACATAACATCACGCCTGTAATCCCCGAAGGGTTAGACAGAGGTACACTCATGAGTACACACACATTTCACCAGTTATGTTTAAGTAACATGTAATAGGGAGCGACCCTATTACCATCAACCGGGTACAAAGCCAGACTCCGAGACTGCTACTAAAAATTCCTGATGGAAAAACCCATTAACACTTTGCTCCACCTGGGAATCGAACCCAAGACCTCGAGCATAGCAGTCGCGCTTTGCCGTCACTGGACCAACAAAGCAGTAAACGAGTTATTCAATAGTGATACCTTTATCCACAAAATGCCTTCGCCCCATAATAATATTTAACAGAGCGATAGGGCACATTATCCCGAACCTACCACATGGTTAATTTAAATTCAAGGTACCTACAGCATTAACAGTAATAAGATTTTCTATAAAGACAATCTCTAAAAGACATTCTCTATAAAGACAATCGCCAATCCCATTTGCTTTAACTTGGTAGGGTTAATAATGGTGCCGATTACCTTGTTCACAAACTAGACTAAATTTAGAGAATTGACATCTCTTACTAACATACAGCGAACGGAAAGGACGGTGACATTAAAGAATTAAGTTAGCGATGTCAAATTAGTTTTGCCTTGAACTTTTCCGTATTTTTAATCCATACGTTTTAAGATGTCAACTATAAATGTATGGATGTGTCAGATTGACTAAATTTGTCAGCTCTTATTGACATTTGTCTCTTTTTGTTTTATTGGACAGAAAACAAAAAAAAATAAGTTTATTTGCACCTGGAAAATGAAATAGTGAATAGTGTCTGATGGAAGTAGTCTAATTTTAGTTTAGTTTGTTACCAAGAGAATCGGCGCCATTATCGATATTATGTTCTTTTGTTTGAGACAAAAATCCATATTATACTCTAGTATATTAATGCGAAAGTCACTCTGTCTGTTTGTTACGCTTTTACGCCTAAACTAGTGTACCGATTTTGATGAAATTTGATACAGAGATAGTTTGAACCTCAAGAAACGACATAGGCTAATTTTATTCCGCGACTACGTCTGCGTTAATCGCCATTCACGCGGGTAAAAGTTAGTAAAATAAATATTTATTTTATTAAGACTTATCATAATAAAAATGTCAACGTATTAATATTTGTGACTGACAAAAATGGAATCGAAAATGTCGGATAATAATAATATTATAGGTCAAATATTTCTCTTCTGACGATGAATAAAACGGGTAAATTTATTTGTAAGTTATTACGCATATAATTTATAATTATTGAAAGTAATCAGAAGGTAATTCTCATATTTTTTTAATGCACATTCTAATTTCATTCACAGCTTCTTATAAAACATTAAATTTTTAACTTGAATACTAGATTAATTTTATTAGATTTTTAGATAGTTTCAATTAAAAAAAAAAACAGTTAATCAATTGAGTTGGTGAATATGTGACGTCATCGTTTCATAGCTATAAAGGTGCTTCCTCACCGGGAGCATTCACGTGTATTGTAACAGTATAGATTCAACTTTGAGCATTACACTACAATAATACCTCCCTGACTAACGAGCATTTGCGTGTAATGTAACATATAGATTCGACTTTGAGCATTACATTGGAAGTGGAGCGCATTGATGTTACAAGTTGTATCAAGATATTACACATTGTATCATTACAAGGTGCGCATTGTAATGCTCGGTTCTCCTCCTTCACTGATGTAATGCTCAAATCTGTAACGTTACATTACACGCGAATGCTCCCGGTGAGGGAGCACCTTTAGAATCACATTTTGACAGCTCATTTAGATATCTACTACCCAACTGGTATAGATGCATCATCGACACGAAAGAAAGAAGAAGATTACAAATCACAAAACCTAAAACACACATAAACAAACCAAACTAAACCTTATTCGCATCAATTTACAGCACGTATTCCATTTCAAGATATAATTTTCTTCAACTTGAACTTGACTTGTATGTCATATCTACATAATTATATAGTAGTATTAGAGGTACAGTCAACAAAAAAGATCGGTATGCAGGATCGTCACATATAGTTGAAGTTTTTGTAGAAACCGATGGATGTTTTCAAATGTAATTTACTCATGCATAACTTCACGCCTTTTTCCCATAGGGGTAGGCAGAAACCACAGAACGCCACCTGCTACGATCCTTACATACTCCTTTCGTCTCATCCACGTTCATACAAGCACGCCGGTTACGAGTACTGCGCACCTGACCTTTCTGAAGAACCTCACCAATAAGGTCAGTGTAGGTCTTCCTAGGGCGACCCCTCCTTGCGTTGTAATGTCTTCAACTATATCTGACGACTCTGGATACATATCTCTTTCGTTAACTGTACTTAACAACGATATCGCAATCCGGATCGGATCTCTTGCTTGCCAAGCCGCGGATTGCTCGTAAAAACTAAGTTTTAATGCAAGACTGGCTCTAAATGTAGATGAGACGCAGTCAGCGCCATTTATCTTTAGCACATTGAAGAATGGTCTAAGTGCTTTAATGTTTTAAGTGCGATTTAGTTCATTTTTGCTGTTTATTTATGTTAGGATTCGTATTAGCGACTGCTGTGCATGAGGTCTTGGGTTCGATTCCAGTTTTTTCATCAGGAATTTCTTAGTAGCAGCCTCGGAGTCTGGATTTGTGCCCGGTTGAATGCAATAGGCTCGCCCCCTATTACATGGGACTAAAAAAAAAAACACATAACTGGCGAAATGTGGGTGTACTATTTAATTGGGTACACCTCTGCCTAACCCTTCGGGGATTACAGGCGTGATGTTATGTTATGTATGTTATTTATGTTAGGATTCGTATTGGCAGATGTTGAAGACCTATGAGTAGTTTTAAGCGTATTAGCAGAATCAACATCTGGCGCAGTAAAGGTTTTTGTGGAAAATATGTTTTTGCGTTCCCTTTGTAAGATAATTAGTTTCAGCATTATATTTTAAGTTTAAATAACGTTGGGAATCTCATAACATAACATAACATCACACCTGTAATCCCCGAAGGGTTAGGCAGACGTGTACCCATTAGTACACCCACATTTCGCCAGTTATGTTTTTAGTCCCATGTAATAGGGGGCGAGTCTATTGCCATCAACCGGGCACAAATCCAGACTTCGAGGCTGCTACTGAGAAATTCTTGATGGAAAAACCCAATAACACTTTGCTCAACCTGGGAATCGAACCCAAGACCTCATGCACAGCAGTCGCACTTGCGTGGGAATCTCATGTCTCATATAAATAACACAAAATAAATTAAAATAAAAAGCTCCCAGATACAGTTTTTTAGAAACGAAGTCATCATAACATAACATAACATAACATCACGCCTGTAATCCCGGAAAGGTTAGGCAGAGGTGTACCCATTAGTACACCCACATTTCGCCAGTTATGTTTTAGTCCCATGTAATAGGGGGCGAGCCTATTGCCATCAACCGGCCACAAATCCAGACTTCGAGGCTGCTACTGAGAAATTTCTGATGGAAAAATCTAATAACACTTTGCCTTTGACCTGGGAATCGAACCCAAGACCTCATGCACAGCAGTCGCACTTGCGTCGGAATCTCATTTCTCATATAAATAACACAAAATAAATTAAAATAAAAAAGCTCCCAAAACAGTTGTTTAGAAACGAAGTCATCATGTTTATAACATTATAGGTTATTGAGGACGCAGTCGAAGTCGCTGTATAAAAAAAGCCTATGTTCTTATTTGGGATTTAAACTTATCCTGTACCAAACAACAAAATCGGTTAAGTCATTTAGTCGTTAAAGCGTAACAGACAAACAAAATTACTTTCGCATTTATTATATAATATTAGAATGTATTGCAAGATAGTAAGTACAGTTAAAAAAACAATCAAGAAAATGCCAGTAGCTATTACTAATTCGTAATTTTACTAAAACTATTATTACAATAACAACAACCACCAATTCCGAACACAAAAACGGGTGATTTCTAAACGAATTAGCGTCAAAAATGCTGCGCATGCGACGGGCGCGCGGCGGCGGACATCAAAAATTCCGAATTTCAGGCGTCAACACCAACTATGCACGAATGAGTTATATCGAGCGTCGGGGCCGCGGGCAAAGCCGGGGCGCGTCAATTTCAACTATGCGCTTTTTCGAAACGCGCGAAAAAGGATTTTCGAGACACCTCAGATGTGAGAATTTTTGAATTGCATGTGATTATTATTATTATTAAATAATAAGTCTTAGTTTTCGCATAAAAATGCGATAGTATTTTTTTTTAAAGTGAGTCTTTCTATCTATTTGTAACGCTTTCGCGACTAAACCGCTGAACCGATTTTGATGGAATTTAGTACGGAGTAAAATTGAAGCCCAAGAAAGGACATAGGCTACTTTTTATTTCGCGACTTCATCTGCTTCTGTGATAATATTTATTTTTATTTTATCTTATTTTATGCGGACGAAGTTGCGGTCAAAAAGCTAGTACTTTAATAATTTTACTTCACTTTACCTATGTATGTTTCCTGAGCGAAAATATTACTAAACCTGACTTAGAAAGAGACTATTTTGCATAAGATAGATTTTCTGATAAATACATGAAGAAAAACAACTAATTGAGTTGTGATAGAGATCAATTTGAATAAATTAAATTATGCCACAACATAACAGTATTTTTCATATTGATATTGAACTTGATACTTATCACGTCAAAACCTTAAATAATCTATCTATGTATATTAATTTTATAAAAAGGTATATTTTATGTTTATTTGTTTGTAAGAGGTAATCTCTGGAAGTGCTGGTCCGATTACAAAAAATCTTTCACTGGTATAATGTATTGCGTTTATGCGAGGAGAGACGCGAGTAGAAACTAGTGTCTATTTTATTCTTTTTTTTACACGTTAAAAATATTTAAGTGTCTATTAGATGTTTCAAAATGCAACTGTTCTGTATTTTGTTTGTTACTCACTCGCTACTTCCACGTATCTCAAAAACTACTAAATCAATATTGTCACTATTTTAACTACTAAGTTATTCTATCACTTTACACGGTATATAAAAAATCAAATGTTTATTTTTTATTAAAAATGCTTTTTTTTTATGAGCATGTACCTAAGTATCTAAGTATTGAATTTCTTGCCCATTCTTATCTATTCAAAAGTACCTTTTGGAAAGAGCAACTACGCTATAGTTTTGATTATATTTTCCTTTTGTGAAAGACGTTTAACAGTCTCGCCTTGTAAATGTTCTAAGAAAAATATTAATTTGTTTTTGACTTTGACTTAAAAAAGCACAATAATATCAATTACATACCAAAAACAGCACAAACCTCATTGAATTTATCCGCGTCAGAACAATGACCATTGGTCCACAGTCTACATAAAAGAGTACGTCTTTGTATTCAATATATGATTGTAATCACAGGACATGTATCACTATGTTGCCACGCCCTGGGTGTACTGCAGAACGAAGTTTATAATACGTGCTATGCTATGTCATCCCTTCTTTGTTATTTAATTTCTTTTGTTATTTTAGCATATCATGTTTAAAAGGAAAGTTTTGATGTGACAACTGCTTGACATATGAAATTATACATAAAAAATCTGGGCAAGTACCAATGTGATTTATTCAATTCATATGTACTTTCTAAAGTTTATCTTGGACATCATTGACATCGGTGATGGAAAACATCGTGAGGAAACCTGGACTTACTGTTCCACTCAAACCAAGTCAGCCTTTGAGGCGGTTTAGAAACTCTGACACTAGGGTGTGTGGGGTCGCAAGACCTTACTTCCCACACGATAAAGAAGACACATATACCATCTAAATATGTAAAAGCAAAAGGTCATTCACTCACTCATCACGAAATATCGAACACCGCTCGACGTATAAATATGAAATTTGGCAGGGAGGTAGATTATTATAATTACTAGTAAGAACGTTAAGAAGCGAAGAAAATTTATTGTTTGTTTGCTTTAACGCGCTAATCTCTGAAACTAGCAGTCGAATTGTAAAATTCATTTTGTATATGATATAATATATAATATATAGATATAATATATATATATAAGATTTAGGCTATAATATATAGTCTAAGATAATATTTAAGTAGAATTTGTACTATACCTACCTAATTAATATTGTACACAAGTAATAATCTGTGAAAACGTTGTGGATTTACCCATTTGTATAACTATATGTTATTGTAACACACATTGCACAATTGTTTGTTTTTTCCATATAAAAAAATAATAATAAAAATAATATCACGGCATATTTTATAACATCACGCAACGACACACGGGAACTGAGCAGGTCTATTAATTACAGTTTAAACTAGCCCGGAATTTAACCTACAACCTTATACATGAGAGGCATGCCTTTTAATCAATGGATCATCACGACATACATGCGAATTATGTTAGGTATGTCAAAATAAAATAAAATTGTCAATTCCTTACAAGTCTTTTCCATTTAAAAAGCAATAAATGAGAATTATAATAAAAACCTTTTCGGCTTAATCGTTTACTTTAGTAACTTAAGATGGCATTTAATTTTAATTCTGATTTTTGATAATAAAACTGTTAATTTAGTTTTATGTGTTATCCTTAACCTTCGCTTAAGAATTAAAGATTTTATGCTGTATACCTAAAATACATTATATTTTGAATTATTTTACATAGGACTTTAGGGCCAACGCCTGCCGGGGTTGCGGGACGTCTTAACAGGATACCGTGGCCCCGGAACGTGAAGGGCAACAGAAGGAACAGGGTGGTTTTTAGTCAGAAAAAATCTGACAGCCCATCTCAAAAAAAAGGTGGGGTTCCTATTTAGTCTGAACGGCCCAAATCGACCATAAGAAAAAATCTGTAGGCTTACTCTTGAACAAAATCGAGAATGAGATTGGAATCGACATTACATGTACATCCGATCCAGTTTCAATTCTAATAAATATAAGAAGACATTTATTTATAGAATTAACGAGTTATTTAATATTTTAAAATTTGGTAATTTACGTTTTCATTTGTATGGCAACCTCATGTCAATCGCTGTAGTCAAACATGCAGTCGATACCAATCTCATTCTCGATTTTGTTCAAGAGTAAGCCTACTGTTTATTACTAACTTTACAGATAAATAAATATGACGTTTTGACAACGTATACGTATTGTGTGTAATACATGTGAAATTGAATAATTGTTCAAATAAAAATTAATCTGAATATTAAAAAATAGACTCTTAGACATATTTTATTCAAAACATAAACATTTCATAAATATTTCATTCAAAATATAACAACTAAAATTATATTTTTCTGCGATCATTTTAATTAGGTATTTTTTTGTGTATATGAACAAGTTGCCTTTTATGTACAAGTAAATTGAAACGAATTACTTTGATGTTATTAAGCGTGTATCACCTGTTGTTAAGCACTAGTTTCAGCCTGCGACACTGTCCGTGTCAAAGTCAAAAAAAATATTTCAATTAGCCTATTTACAAGCACTTTTGAATTGTCAGTTAGTCCGAAAGTTGAAGCTAGTTGCTCGTTTCAAAACGGAGGTAGATTCTTCTCCATAGAGGCTTATGGAGAATAATGTATAGAATTAAGTATAGTATAAATCAGGGGTTCCCAGACTTATTTTGTCTAATGCCTACTTTGAGAATAAATTATTTTCTAGCGCCCCCAGTTTTTCACATACTAAAAACCACCTAGTAGATGAAATTACAAATCGCTCCCTAAACCTGTCGCCCCGATTTTTTTCTGGATCTCTTACCGCGGCCCGTTTTAGGTCTGCAGCGCCCCCCCCCCCCTGAAAGCTTTGACATTGACACTGTCTTTGACACTTTCTTACATTCTCGTGTCCTCGTGTCCTAATTAGTTTAATATTTTAATTTAGTAATTTAAATATTTAAGGACTCAAGTTACTGTTAAAACTTGTGTTTGTTAATAATGTAAAACAACTGTGCAAAGTGCACACGGAGCATGAACATTTAATTGTTGATTCTCCTTCTTTTAGGTTAGTGAATGTTCATTTATTTAAGATTTTATTTTTAAAACTAACGATATTTTAATAAATTAAACTCTTTCTTTTAGACGAATTACATTGTTGTTCATTGCTTAAAAATAAGCACAAATGTTATAAATCAACAATGCCCACAAGGGGCATCATCGCCCACTTTGGGAAAGGCTGCTATCATATGGCACTCGGCTATAGTGTAGCTTTCTATCAGTGAAAGATTTTTTGTAATCGGGCCAGCACTTCCAGAGATTACGTCTTACAAACAAACTAAATTACCTTTTAGAATTTTTTCTTTTCGATACCCAAGATACAGATATCTATTTAGATTGGAGATCACTGTTTTAAATGTCTGTTTTATTTTAATTTAAGTTACAATACATTTTCAACTCTAATGTATTTACCTAATAAGGTACATTATGTCAATGTAATTAGTAAAATTATATTCTATTTATTATATTAGGCTAGTTCTAAGGGCTGATATTTAGAAGATTTTTTTATTTTTTTTTATTAGTCATGATGGTTTCACCTATCTAAACCTCTATTAAAAAAAAAGATTTGTATTTTCGTTTGGAATAGATAAACGAATAAAAAATATGTGAGATTGTCATTTTTAAACTAATATTATATAGAGAAAACTTCTATAAATCTCTAATATTCTAAAATTCTCACTCCTAAAATCTAATCTTATATTAAAAAAAAAAAACAATTTTGTTTATAATGGATAAACTCAAGAACTACTTAACCGATTTTAGAAATTCTTTCACCTATAGAAAGCTACATTATCAGCGAGTAACGTAGGCTATATAACATCACGCTACGAATTACGAGAGCGGAGCAGTAATCAAAAACGTAAATTAACAGGGGTATTGCCATTTTCCGTACAAAATCTTGCAGACCACCATTTTTATTAGTTACTTTAGAGTTACTTGTCAATTGAAAATTGGCCCTAAATCATTCTGAACTAGCGACCCGCCCCGGCGTTGCACAGGTGCAATGTGGATACATAAACCTTTCTCTTCAATCACTCTATCTATTGATGAAAACCGCATTAAAATCCGTTGCGTAGTTTTAAAGATATAAGCGCACAAACGGCGGGAAGCGACTTTGATATTATTTTTTCTAAGAGCTCCATTTATATTTGTACTAAAGCTTCATTAGCACGAAAAGGCTCTAATTAGAGCACGAAGTGCAAATTATAATGACTTATCTCTCACATAGGAATATATCAAGTGGCTTCAACAAATGAGATTAATAGTGAAACGCAAACCTCGCCGCGGGCAAAATACTAGTTATATGACTAAGTTATAACTTATAAGCAACTTTATAATACCACGACTTAAACCTACGCTAAGCTTAGCGTAACTTAACTCACACTTTCTAGGAAAACGTTTAAGTTGCGATTAAGTTTAAGTAATTTTATTATAAGACTTGTAGAGTTCTTTAATAGACTCTATCTTAGATTTGTGATTAAAATCTTAATGTCACGAGCTCTTATAGAGAATATACTGACGCGTTTTCTACTCTACATTTTGATGTAGAGGACAGTTTTTAGATAAAAGTTTGTTATATTCTAGCTCTACGGGATTGGAATAACTGTATGAAATGTCATTAGCATTCTCTACAACAACTTATAGACCCGCTAGCCATTTTAAAATACGTAGAGTCGGCTCTACTATGATAGTAGAGACGACACGAGAGATATTTCATTTTAAAAGGCATTTTCGAAAGAGCTTTTATTAGAGAATGGTGCTCTAAAGCTCTACATAGAGCTTAATAAAGCTTTACCTCCAAAATCCTTCTGTCACACAAATCACTGAAACATAACTTTGTTTTCCACTGTTTTCACACAGAAAATACTAAAAAAAAACTAAATGGAAATTTATTAAAGACACTGCACTGCAATCCGGGAATCACTGATCAAAAAAATTATCACAGAAAAACGTGTTTTTTTATGTTTGTGTGGGTCTGCGCGCGCGCAACTGAGCTCGACGGAGGCTCTGATGGCACTGGCGGGGGACGCCTCGTGGGGGGAGGGGCAGGAGGGGGGCCTCTCTTGGAAACAGGTTGCGTTCAACCGTTTTGAGCGCCAATTTCTACGTTCTTTGGTACCGACGATTGATACTTTAAATGTTGATAGATGTTGGATGCTGGGGCTAAGGATATTTAGACTTTGAAAGAGTTTCGGTTTTTTTTTTTACTTTGACCATTTCCGATGTTGTCTATTCCTTTTTCTTTGGTATGTGACGTTCAAAAGTGCTTTGTAATGACCTAATTGAAATAAAAGATTTGACTTTGACTTTGACTCTGACTTTGACTTTGGCTTTGTTGGTTTTAATTTGGGTATGATTTTTTTTTTGTTAATATATTTATTATTTAACTCACTCATTCACCACGAAATTTCGAAAACCGCTTGACGTATAAAGATGAAATTTGGCAGAGAGGTAGTTTATAGTTAGTACAAGTCGGTTAAGAAAGGACTTTTAAAAATGTACCCCTTAAAGGGATGAAATGGGGGTCCAAAGCTTGTATGAAGAAATCAACTTTGACGCGGACGAAGTCGTGAGCAAAAGCTAATATTATATAACATAACATAACATCACGCGTGTAATCCCCGAATGGTTAGGCAGAGGTGTACCCATTAGTACACCCACATTTCGCCAGTTATGTTTTTTAGTCCCATGTAATAGGGGGCGAGCCTATTGCCATCAACCGGGCACAAATCCAGACTCCGAGGCTGCTACTGAGAAATTCCTGATGGATTAAACCCAATAACACTTTGCCCGACCTGGGAATCGAACCCAAGACCTCAAGCACAGCAGTCGCGCTTGCGACCACTAGACCAATGAGGCAGTCAATAAAAATAAAATAAATTCAATTTAAAATTTCATGTGTTTCCTTAGCATTGTAGGAAAACTGCTACATGAACTGAGATAAAGAGAAATTCCATTCACCAAAATGATAAATTTCATTGAAATCTGTTCAGTCGTTTTGACGTTGACGCTTCGACAAATAAACAGACAATGCATTGGCGCGTTGATGTCTTTTGTACGCAGGAATCCGAATAACAATGTAACATTTTAAATCATTGAATATTTTTATGAGAACTAACTTCTTCCCGCGACTTCGTCTGCATCTATGCAAAACTGCAGCTTGAGTATACGAAAAGCCAACAACTATTCAGCAAATTGTGTTACTTTTGAAGTTAGAAGCTACCAATAAAGAATGTGTCTCACGGCTACACCGAACCTCGGTCCATCTCAGCATGCGCTCGACAGTCGATGCCTATCGCTCATACGTTTTTGCGCACTACGAACTTGTTCTAGAATTGTAGGCATACGAAGAAACCTAAGGGAACAGGATGCCCTCCATCATGACTGTGAGTTTAGAGGGTATTACTGCTCTGAAAGAAATTTTCACCGGCTTCCCAATAAAGCGTCCCAGCTGTGAAAGTCTACATTATTATTTTCCGATGTCGGGTTATTTGTTTTAATTTATCTTCTTTATTTTGTTTTCTTTACCTAAAAATCTATCATTTTGAAAATTATATCAACGTATCAATCAAGACGATCTTATCATCTATCAAAATCGTTTGAGCCCTTGAGTAGTTACGAGCGGACATAGCATTATTAAACATACAAGTCAAACATTAGCCTCCTTTTGGGCTTCACAGCACCCGGGAAAAAACAAAATATTAATTAACACAATAATGATTCCACAATAATGGTACGAACTACCTACTTAAGTTAAGAGCGACAACGCGCTCTGCACAAAATAGCATTGTACAACACTACGCCGACAGTCTGATCACCGACAAGACTTTACTTCGATGGGACTCTTCGCCGACAGGACGCTTCACCGACAGGACGCTTCACCGACAGAACGCTTCGCCGACAGGACTGATAGTAGAAGTGAAAAAAGGTACGTATAGTTTAATTTAATTTGTCTGTTTGTGTTTTACTTTGACTAACATAGTTTGTAAGTTCATTAATACTAACCTCATATGGACATGCAAAAAGTCTGAATTAAATGAATTTTATTTTTATTTATTTTTTATTAAAAAAAATAGGTTAAAACTGCAACCCCCCTAAGAAAAAAAGAAATATACACATCTGCTATGAGCCCTATCGGCGAAGAGTCCTGTCGGCGAAGAGGCCTGTCCGCGAAGAGTCCTGTCGGCGAAGAGTCCTGTCCGCGAAGAGTCCTGTCGGCGAAGCGTCCTGTAGGCGAAAAGTCCCGTCGAAGTAAAATCTTGTCGGCGTAGTGTCTGTCGACGTTTAGTCATACATTCCCTGAAAGCCAGAATCAACAGTGGAGGCCACCAGAAAAGCGCCGAGGCAATGAAGCTCGACGAGTCCCAGAGAAACGATTAACTGTCTTGGGTCCCGCAACGAAATTAATCAGAAAAGAATAGCGGAGGAATAAGAAAAAATATAATTTCCACTTCCCTCCAAACAAGCGGGAGACAGATCAGAACTAGGCCAATAGGCACAAAGGGATGTTTGCAACTAGGATAAGCCTAGATTGCCAAGCACCACGGAATGCAATTATTATTAAATTAATGGGTCCTAATGTAAATATTTTTGTCAATAACTGATCAAACTCAATGTTTTGTAGATAGGATAAGAACACTAATATCTAGACTTTATGGTGAGCCAATATCCCGTCTTTCTAATTTTAAAATACGTATCATTTTAAAATCATACTAAAAGACAGGAAGCTGACTTTCACCCTAAGAAAGATTGCCAATTAATTATAAGTCAGCTTGTTTACTTAAAATTGTAAAAGTTGATTTTTAAGTTTGCTTATTTTGCTTTTTTAACAGCTAATTGGATATGGATGTCTAAGTCAAATTACTCATTTTAATTACACCATTAAAAGGCAATTTTAAATGTAACCAGCTTTTGCCCGCGGCTTCGCTCGCGTTAAATTTGGGTAACTTAGTTTACTCTTACGTTTCTCTTAAGTTTTTCCATACAATCTTTGGACCCCCGTTCCATCCTCTTACGGGGAGAATTATAAAAGGACTTTTTTTTAATTAGCTGGCGTCTAGGTTCTCACTATAACCTACCTTTTTTTTAAGTATGGGAAAATAATCAAATGGCTCTTTCCGCTCTAGACGGAGCGGAAGGGAGTGTCAGACTTTTACTGACTAAAGCGTGTCCCACACAAGCGCGGCCTTCGGTGGCGGCCGCTGTGGCGGCCAGTTGTATTCGCTAGCAATGTATGTGAGACTTCACACACGCGCGGTCACGAGGCGGCCTGCGCGCGGTTGGCCGCGGCCGCAAGGCTAACTTAAGAGCAATAGCGCACTAGCGGCTTGGACGCAGCGGCCAGGTCGCGCGGCCAGGCCGCAGGGATCGATTTGCAACGCGGCCAAAACCACGGCTACGAAGACATCGCGATAATTACAAATTACGCTGTAGCTCTACAACAAGTGCGGCCGCCACGGCTAGTGCGCGCACACTGGTGATTTTACTACAATACTATAGATCTCAGTGGCCGCAGCGACCAGCGACTGAACACTGGCCGCAAACGCGCCGCTCCGATCTCGTTGGCCGCTGCGGCTGAGTGAGGCCGCTGGTCGCGTGCGACCAGGTGCGCGCGCTCTGTGGCGATTTCATACTAAGGTATCTATCTCGATGGCCGCCGCGACCTGGCCGCTGCGGCCAAGCCGCTAGTGCGCTATTGCTCTAAACGTCAAGCGGTTTCGATAATTCGTGATGAGTTAGTGAGTGACCTTTCGCTTTTATATAATCAGATGGATTAGATAGAAGATAAATAGTCTAACTTTAGCTTAGTTTGTGAACAACGGAATCGGCAATAATCTCTCTTTAACCAGAATGTTCCCAGAAGAAATTTTGTAGTTTACCTAGAACACGCGTATCAAGAGCTAGTATTGTAATAAACTTTATAGACAGCTCCACATTTTTAATGAACCGTTGAGCTGGTTATTCAAACGAGCCACTTAATAGCTTATGATCTATGTATGAGCACTTACGATCAATTAGCAAGCGAACTTAAGAATAAGAATAATTTTAAGAATAAGAATAATTTATTGGTTCAAGAAAATACAGTTAATGCATAGATTCCTGAAACTCACACTAGGATTCCCTGTGTCGTGAGTTCCAGGCTCCTTCGCTCCGTTTACAATTTTTTGTTACAACAAATTCTTAAATTAAAGATAGTACTCGTAATCTTAAAACAAGGAATACAAAAAATAAAGAAAGTAACAAAATCAAAATAAGAACATTGCGCAATATATATGATGATATATAATATAAATTAATATATGTATATGTTATTATTTATATATATTTATATATATATTTATGAATATGTTATTAATATATAAAATGTGTGTGTGGGGGTGTGTATTTGTGTATGTTTGTATGTGGGTTACATGCATTTTTAGGATAATAAGCTTTCGGTTGAGTCATAGTCCAGTGTAAGAAGCCATTTAGTTATAGTAATTTTACATTTGTTACGTGTTAGGTGCAGAATTTTATGTTGGTCGTTGAGTTTCGCATAAATGTGTGGTCCCATGAAACTGTAGCACTTTCTGCCGATTGTTTTACGGCATCGAGCTTTTTCCCAATATACCCTTCGACTTGACAGAGAGCAAGTGCTCAGAGAGGTTTGGTGGAATCTCAGAGTGACAGACAGGATGTAAAGCTGTCTGACTCTAAGAACTCCCACTTCAGTGTATAGCGTATTAGTGGGGTACCGGAACGGTCGTCTATAGGCAACTTTGAGCAGAGTTCGCTGAGCTCTTTCTACCCCAATCATTGAGGTTTTACCAGCCGCGCCCCATGCTACTACACAATAGTTAAGCACCGATTGACACAGGGAGTAATAAATCATCTTTAGTACTGAGTCATCTGCAATCTTGCCCAGTTGCTTAAAGATCCGAAGCATCTTTCTAATCCTACCCCTTAAAGCAGTTAGATGTGTGGACCATGATAAACGGTGATCGACAAAGACTCCAAGATATTTAATCGTATCTGTTTGCTCGATGTATGGACAAGTACAATTTTCTGGGCTAGAGTGGACAGAGCAGGAGTGTAGCTGTAAACAAGCAACACTTCCTGGAGACGTGCGTTTTGAGATGGCAAAGTTTATTGCCTTCGTTTTGTCTACATTCAGCGTCAGGAGATTATGTTGTAGCCAGTTTGCAACAGCTTTGATCCCGGTTTCAACTGAGAGCTGAACGTCATCCCAAGTTTTCCCGTAAAATACGATTGCAGTGTCGTCCGCATATGTAAAAATTTTAGCTTGGGGGATTTTCATGGCGCATAGTCCGTTAATGTAGACAATGAATAGGGTTGGTCCCAGCACGCTTCCCTGTGGTACACCAAAATGCGCCACAGTTGAGTCGCTAGAATATTCCCCTAAGATGACTTTTTGGGCTCTATTGTTGAGGTATGATGTAAACCAGTCCAAAGCAACGCCACGAACTCCCAGAAGTGACATTTTTTTAATCAAAAGTTCCCTAGAAATTGTGTCAAATGCTTTGGCGAGGTCCAGGAAGATGCCAGTACATGCCTGACCTTGGCCAAGGTTGAGGGATATGAAATCTATTATCTACACTAATATTATTATCTACACTAATATTATAAAGAGGAAAAAATTGTATTTTTGTTTGTTTGTTTACAATAGATAAACTCAAAAACTACTGGACCGATTTTAAAAATTCTTACACCATTAGAAAGCTACTTTATCTGCGAGTAACATAGGCTATATTTTATTTTATTTTTCGCGAATGAAGTCGCGTACAAAAGCTAGTCTATGTTATTATTAAAACATGTAGTTGTATAATTTAACATAACATAACATCACGCCTGTAATGCCTGAAGGGTTAGGCAGAGATTTACCCATTAGTACACCCACATTTCGCCAGTTATGTTTAAGTCCCATGTTATAGGGGGCGAGCCTAATGCTCATTGTATAATTTACTCTTGTTTTTGTTGGGATTGCCAACAAGCGGTTGGCCCACCTGATGTTCCGTGGTCACTGCTGCTTTTTATTACATCTTCACCCTTCGAACCAGAACACGGTGGCGCTTCTTCAAAGACATCTATAATTTTTCTAGTTTCTACAGTTCTACATACATACGTTACAGCCGCGTTGGTCTCGTAGTCGCAAACGCGACTGCTGAGGCACTGGGTCCAATTTATACGTTGCTCAAAAAGTTACTGGGACTTTCCACAAAGAATCTCATAGTAAAAACCCGGAAAGTACTTGGTGGTAAAGTAAGTACATCGTGGCTTCCTCTGGTGTAACAGAAACGTGAAAGTATGTTATGTAAGTCGTTGGTCCTACGCGTAATCTGAAAAACCCAATAACACTTGGCCTAACCTGTGATTGAAATCCAGGATCACAGCACACACTCATCACACCCAATGATACACCGTAATTATAAGTAGCTTGGGTTTTACCACCTCGTTGCGGGCGGAGCACTATTTTTATACATATTTTTTTTTTTTTACTAGGTATATTATTTGTATTTTTTTTTAAAGAAAATATGTGTAAAAATATGATAAATAAAGAAATGTAAAATTTTAGTAGCTTAGGTACTTACTTTTTTTGGAACACCCAACGATTTCTTCTCATGGTCGTAAATTTTCAGCAAACAGGACATTCTCGTAATATTTAACACAATTCATCAGAAAACCTTTCAGTTCAGGTGTAGCTGGGCACATAATAAGCTGGATATGGTGAACCCAGTTGTTTTTAATTTCTACTCACGTAAACACTCACGCGCACCCAAAAAAACGTTCAAAATCCGTCTACCCTTCTTTTTTTATTTTTTATCTTAGGGTACCTAGTAGTGAAAAAATATCTGTTTAAAATAATATTTTTGTAGTTGGTATACTTATGACGAAGAAATTATCTGTTGTTCAAAATAAAATAAAAAATCAGTTACGTTTTTATTTTAAAAATACACACAAAAAAATAAGTCGTGAAATACTATCGTATTAAGTTATTTTTCTTGGCTATGGTGCTCATCTGCTCATACGCATTCAACTATCCATCACAGAATCGCAGTCCTCATAATTTGTACGCATGCGTGCTTGACGCTAGTAACGCCATCTATCGAGTTGAGTTTGAAACTTTCAATTGTTTTTCAAGATTTTATTCAAATTCGCGATTCGTATTGTTTTATGTACTACAAACGATTTCAACAAACTTTAGTATTGATACTAGATAATTTTAGTTAGGGATATTGAAACTTATAATAATCATAAATCCAATAGGTATGTTCATTTATTTATTTAAAAATATATAAAAATAATGTACCTACAGAATTATAGAGAATAAAAATAAAATAAAGTAAGTGTTATATTCTAGTTTTTGAACTATTTAGTAAACCTTTACTTTAGTTACTAATATAATTATAAGTATCAAATTCTTAAAAACACAAAAGTTGACATGGAAAATATATTGTTTTAAAAGTATCAAGAGTTTAATAATTGCTATCAGACAACCAGTAAAACATTCATCATACTTACGAAACTAAATAATTAAAGAAAATAGAATCACTTTAACAACGAAACAGTAACTTAAATAAAGTAATCATTTTATTTTATCATATTTACAGTCAGTATCATAGTTGTGGGGGGTGGGGGGTTGTAGTAGTGTTGTGTTGTCGTTGTTGTAGTTGTTGTTGTTGTTATTGTGTTGTTGTATCTGGAGGTGAACATTATAACTAAAACCTTTAACACAGTGAATTAATTGGGGCTTTGACACAATTTTTAAATTTGTACCACTTGGTACATCTTGTAGTACCTACTTTAAATGACTTCTTTTAGGTATAATTGTAGTTTCGTATAAATATGGAATGAATGTACCTGCATTGTAAAATATAATATGTATGGAGATTTTTTTTTTAATAGAATATGTATGGTGTTTCCTGCCTGCTCTTCTCCATACAAAATCACCTTTTGGATTAAGCAATTAGATTCAATTCTTTTTTCCTTTTTAAATGATGTTCAAGTGCCTTTTTAATCTAATTAAAATAAATGATTTGGCTTTGACTTAGACATTACCCAATAATTATTTCAAGACAAAACTACTTTAAAACTTGTCACTTGTTACTCATGTCTTAGATTGTAATGTTATGAAGTGTATTGGATGAAGTTATGTTTTCCCTGTATACTATTCTAACAATAATAAAAACAGTAGCACTTAGCACTTTCAAATGTCATTAAGAATGTTATTAATTTTGCCACTAATTTTGAGGGGTTCAATAGGCCAATATGATGGGTTGTACTGATCACATATGCTAATGAATTGTGTTTGTAAAGACGTCTCCTCTGCTACTATCCTTTCCCACGCATCACCATATAATTTCTTCAATATCTCCTGTTGATTTTCCACTTCTGCTGGTCCAGCCTCCATTTCCTGAATCTGTTTTCGTTCATAATCATTCTGAGCTTTCAACCTTTCTCTCTCTAGTCTTGCAGACTCTCTATACACCTGATTGTTTCTCAAGAACTGTATAAACTCTTCGCTTACTTCAAGGTCTTGATCTGACTGACTTACGGGCGGATTTTCATGAGAATCATCTTCAGAGTCCGATGATTCCGATTTGCATTTGAATGAGACAACAGAGTCCTTTGTGTTTTCAACCACCGCACCGATGCTATTTTGACGTATAACTCTATGTAATAACTTGTTTTCGTACTCCAAAGCCATGGCTTTAGACTTCCAGAAAGCTAGTTCATGCTTTAGCTGCCATGTAGCGGCTTTTGTAAAGTTCTCGGCCCAAGATGACATAGTAATCGGAATTGTCGGTTCTGGAGTGAAAGGCGCCTTCTGTTTTGTAGCCTTCTGATATTTCTTTAAAGCTCTCAATTTGATCTTGCGTCTCAATTTTTTTTGCCGTCTGCTTCGACTGTTACTTTTCAATAGTATACTACAATTCGGTTTTTCTTCTTCGTCGGGTGGTTGGAAAAACATATTTTTGTATTTATTATTATTTTTGACTCACCAGTAATGTCAAAGCATCAAGCATCTGTCAAAGTGTTACTGTCAATTTTGACAAGCCATGAAGGCGCGTTACTTCTATTGTTCAAAATTTCATGGTCATTACACTGGCAAAGTTGCTGTTTATTATTATTTAAATAATTATAGTGTATTACAGTGTGCAATCAAATTTTAATGTTATATTCAGATTCAAATCTGACCTAGCTCGCGACATTACCGACATATTTTGTATGACTCACTCGGTGATCATTATATTCCGATAGTCATTACAGCCAATGGCACGTAGTATTATATTATCTGCGCAATGGCCTAATAGCCAAGTCAAGACCTTATAACAGAGGCACTCTTTAGGCAATGAGTTTGAGGGTGCTGTGGTGCACGTGGTCCTTAGTGTGCTCACCTGCATTAGCTGCATGAATTCATGAGTCAGTACACATGTGTCTACGTTCTCACTGAAATAGATTGAATAGGTACCTACACGAATATTCGTGGTCAGTGGCCACGACCATGGTACGTGTGGATGTGTGGTTGATGACTGACATCACAACTACAAAGACAAATATAATATAGACGACCATCAGCTGGACTGAAATGGACCCACGCTGCTAACGTGCGTAGCATCTGCGTACACAAACACATTATATGCAGCAACTGTGCAGCTGCAGCTGCAAGCCAAAAGTGCCTTTATATGGTCTAATTGAAAAAAACTATTTGCTAAAAGCTCAAACTAAGTCAACGTGCACAGCGTGCCCGTGGGCCGTGAAGTGTGGTGGAGGACATGGCCCGTGTACCCGCATTTTTAGCAGGCTCTTTCTTGGAGCGCTAAACGATAACGGTGAGTTACAATTTATTTAGATTTTTATTTTTGAACTATTATTTAAAAATATTATTTAAAATAGTCATAAGTTCATTAGTAAAAACCAACAAATTGAAACGGAACGGGTATTGTCAAAATTTCCAAACTGTCAAAATTGACGTATACGAACATTACGAACGAATGTGAGCGTTGTTATCGAATATCGATGAAAACACGAAATTTCAAGCAAACAAACAAAATAATAAAGCTTTCACAATGGATTATAAGAACTGCTGTCGGACATGCTTAGGCAGCGAGAAAGAAATGCGCCATATACACTCCAGTGTAAGAATAGCTGGCGAAGAGGTTCATTTATCAGATATTCTGCAGAATTTTTACAATTACAAGGTAATTGGATTATTCAGTCGTTTCTTATCTCTCCGCCTCGTTGATTTGAGCTTTTGTAGTCGGACCCTAAGGAAAGTTTCCACATAGACTCAATGAGTTACCTACGCTCAATTTTTTGCTAGAAACTATTTTTGTTAACTTCGTATTATTTATATTTGGTAGACTATTAACTTTCGAATAATTTAACTGTCTCGTAAAATAATAATGACTCTTATCAATTTATTGTCCTGACCCTAAGATAAATCCATATTTGTAACAAGTGGTTTAGCACCAGATATTATTGATTTTTGACCCTATTACCCACATAATTATGTTCTTTTTTCTAGGTTGCACCGGACCCAATCTTTCCCGACAACATATGCATCAATTGTGTCCACCAACTTACCATTACATACTCCTTCAAAGTCCTAATAGATTCCAACTCTAAAACGTTGATGGACAACCTCTCACTTCTCGATTCAACCAGTGACAACTACGATTGTAACTACGAATCTGATGACCAAAAACCGGACTGCCATATAAACATGAAAAAGAGAAAAATAAAGAAGCTAGAAGATAATATTGACGATGAGATTCGATTGCTGTTCTGCGTAGAATGTAAGGCCGAGTTCCATTCGGTCAAACAGCTAAATGAACACTGCACAAATAATCATCCGACTAAGTCCAAAATTGGAAGGGATTGTGATATTTGCAATGAGAAATTTGAAGATTTCCGTTCACTAGTCTTACACAGAAAGTTACACTTGAAACCATATTTATGTGAAAACTGCTGGGACGGGTTCTACAATGAAGATGAACTGAACAGCCATTCCTGTCAACCTAACGTAGAGAATAAAGAGAAAAACAAGTCTGAACGGGTACTGCGTCAATGTGACCAATGCGGGAAGTCATATCCCCCTGGTTACATAAGAATTCACATGTTAACACACAGTAATGATCGTCCGTACAGCTGTAAATTCTGTCCAAAGAAATTCAAAGTACCAGGAGGTCTCCATTCTCACGTTCTTTGGAACCATAAACGGACGAGAAACCACAAATGTGAAGTGTGTAACGCTACCTTTATTTCTTCAAGTTCCAGAAGTTCTCACATAAGGAAGAATCATCTAAAAGAAAAGAAGTATGGCTGTGACAGTTGCGGGAAACGGTTCTTCTCCAAATCTGAATTACAGAGACATTCTCTGACCCACACTGGAGTTAAGAATTTCCATTGCCATCTGTGTGACAAATCATACCAAACTAGATACGGTTTGAATGTACATTTAAAATCTCATTCACCAATAAATATTAATGTTTTGAATTTGTAAAATTAAGTACAAAAATATGAAATTGATCTCATTTGTTTAGGAATAAGTATTTATTAATGATTGATTTAATTATTTATCATTGTATGTATGAAGGAATGAATATAGTTTTGGGAGAATTCCAAAAATGTTTTTCATTTTACTTTTTTTATGTTCTATACCCAAAGCTGCCAAACGGGATTGTATGTATGATAGCTTAGTTTCATGGGGAATAGTGTAGGCTATATAACGTCACGCTGCGACTCAAGGGTGCGGAGCAGTAATCAAAGACGTAACTGAACGCAGGTAAAGCCGCAGCAATTTCTAAAAAAAAAATATCGACTGTGCAGGTACAGAAACTTTAATACAAATAATAATGAATATAATTTATTTTACCATAAACAATCAGGAATTAATTATATTCAAAATAAACAATTAATTTTAAGTTTAAAACGAAGGCAAACAGAGGCACTTATATTAATCTTACTCAATACAATTTGTGTACGAAACAATAGATGGTGTAAAAAGACTCATCCCATTATTGCTATATATTTTTTCTTAGATTTAGACACCTTTTATACCGTGGAACAGGCCCCTCTTGTCCACTGGGCGCTATGGGCAAGTACGCAGGGCCCCAAAGACGCTCAAAATAATCTTTATTAGCAGTTGCCGCCCCATTCTACATATCAGGACCCCATTAAATGACAAAATATTCGTTTTCAGTGCAATTCACAATAAGTTTTTAGCCCCAAACTTATGAAATATTAGTTTCAATTGAACATTATGGCGCTTTGCACACAGAGCAACTATTGCGGCAACTAGCTGTTTACACATATTTCAATTGTACTGCGCACTCGAGTTTCGAGTTGCGGCAATCATCAACAGTTTTCAGTTGCTGCAATCGACGACTAAGTTAGTTCTTAATTGCCGCAACTAGCAACTGTTAAATATTATACCGTTAACGCTGATCGCTGCGTTTGATGAGATTGAGCAACTCGGCTATGAAAGTTGCTCACAGATTGCCATAAAGTTTACTATCAACTTTTACAGGTAACTTTTAAAGAGTTGATAGTTGCCTCAACTTCAGTTGCTCCGTGTGCAAAGCGCCTAAAAGAAACAGTTACTTCGTTCGATGGGCAGTACGCGTTAGTGAACGGCCGTTTCTGTCTTTTTACACCGTATTTATTTGTATAAGTGAAACATAATATACATTTAAATATTGTTATAGTTACATAACAGCAATTGGATAATTGACACCACCAATCAATTGTTCCATAGATTTTTAACGGCAATATCGAACTGTGACGTCACTTATTTGCCAACTCAATTGACTAACTATTTATTGATTTCAAAGCCACAAAAAATCTAATTTTACAGTTAATGGGAAATTAGAGATAAACTACAATAACTTAACGCATAACTTCCACAATTCAAAACGTTTGAAAGTGTTGAAAAGATTCACAACGCATGTGTGCGTACTGAGACGGCTCCCGAAACAAAAACAAATCAACGATTTGTTGCTCGACTAGCGGCGTTATTAATCACTCATTATTACTAGTATGGCGCTGCACTGACATACTCTATGAAAATGAAACGTGCGTTGTATTGCGTGGTCGGCTATGTATGGTTAGCTGACAAACAAATCTGCCTGCTACTGAAGACGATTACTCACAACTACATACAAACTCTTTCATACGGATGTGACTACACACATTGAAATAGTAATATGGTGGGGCGCGTCATGTTATAATAGTTTATCTCTGCTCGGGTTTTTAGGGCAGGGTTTAAAGTGTTTCTTTAAAGAACTTATGTTTGGAATAATTAGATAATGGTGTTAATTACCCAATTATTATAAAATTTGATTCCTATTCGAATGTTTTGTAAGCACCAAGTGTAAGGCAATACATAGAATTACCCGTAATTTGTGACCAATACTTAAACACATGATTGTACTCATGATGACAAACAAGTGTCACAAAGAAAACATTTTTTTAACTAACAGCTAATATTGCAAAGACGTGCTCACGCGCACATTTCATAGTTGAACGTTAAAAGAATAATGCATGGTAAAAGTTGAATATTGTTGATTGTATAAAAGAATAACTAAATTAAATTACAGCTGCTGGCGGGTTTTTTTTTGTCACTCTATATTCAATCCGGGGTTGCGGGACGTCTTAACAGGATACCGTGGCCCCGGAACGCAAAGGGCAACAGAAGGAACAGGGTGGTGGTTCAACCACACCACACAGCGATGACCCAAAAAAATTGGGTCATCGCTGCTTAAATAAAAAGAATAATTTCTTTGGAAGAGTTCTTTGTTATCACGAGTACAATCATGGTACTTACTAAGTATCAATCACATTACCAGCCACTCTATAATGAAGCAAAGTCAGTAATAGATTATTTTGAATTAATTATTTAATTTTCTATTGCTTAGCATCCCTAGGATTTTATAGTCTATAATATCGTTATCTACTGTAAAAAAGGGTGAATAAGGACTCGGGGTGATTAGGATCATCCCTATATCCCCCCACTGATTCCCTATTCACCCCATAATATGGAACGCGTGAAAATTAAATCATGACCTCCTTGGTCATGATTTATCTATGTATGTAATATACTTCTTTCTTCTTATAATTTGTTTTTTATTAATAAATTATCTATTTACAATATAATGTAGGAACATTATTTGTTAGTACGAGGAACAATGGCACGCCTAATCAAACTATAAAGAATTATTTTGGTGGGTTTAAATACTTCAATTCAATATGAATAATTTGAATGGCCGAAAATTAATGGCAAGTAGAAAAAGGAATCTACAATATTTAAATGCCAATTTTTTTAACATCCCGACGCAAAAACGTCAGAATGTTATAAGTTTGACGTGTCTGTGTGTAAGAATGTGTCTGTATGTGGCATAGTAGCTCCCAAAAGGCTTAACCGATTTTGATTTTGTGTCTTTTGTTTGGAAAGTGAATTAGTCGGGAGTGTTCTTAGCTATGTTTGATGAAAATCGGTTCAAGATGGCCGCCGCGACAAAATGGCGGAGTGGTGAATGTGGGGTGTTTTAATTTAATTTTCTGTAAATAAAGATTAATGAAACAAATTAATTGCATTATCAAAAGTTTAAAAAATAATAAAAGCGTGCGGCAGTATCTGCTTTTAGTTTCCTTTTTTTATTTAAACTTTATTCCATACCATGCCTGCTTTATGTAAGAAAAACAAAGACAAAATATTTATAACACATTAAAAACTTTAAAAGATTTCTACCTTTACGCAATTACCCTCACAGAAGACAATCGTGTCTGTTTATTATATTGCAAAGTTCGAATAGGAGTCAAACTTACATAGATTTAAAGTGTGTATGTATAAAAATATAAAAAATATCACTCTTTAGCCAGTCTGTATACCAACAATGTAATATGTACATTCGTTCACTAGGCAAGCAACGCCCAAACAGTTTTCGAAACTATACATATTTGTAATCCGTTATATTCGAGCGTATCCTGAAATAGAAAAATAGATAATTTAATATTTTTATCATTTCTTAATGTTGGCAATATTGAATGTCAATGAAAGTGTTGCCACATGCAAATGCTGATTTTACTCATAAATAGATATTAGCAAGACAGTGCAGTTTTATTTACAGGAATTAATTACTATAAATATGAATCATATCACAAGATGTTACAACTTTTTGGAAACTAGAGCATATTTTATATAAGAATATATTCTAGGTATTCTGTGGTCAAACGGGGAGAAAAATAATGAAGGTTGAATCAGGACGAAACTTTAAAAGGGATTTTAACGTTCAATGAATACAGTTTGTTATCAAAAATGACTTGTGTAATATGTTCATTATAATTTAGTGTAATTGTTGGCAACAAACTATGTATATTGTGTTTTAGAGGTATGAGAAACAGTGGTGCCGATTCCCTTGTTCACAAACTAGACTAAATTTAGAGAATTGACATCTCTTACTAACATACAGCGAAAGGAAAGGACGGTGACATTCTGTGACATTAAAGAACTAAGTTAGAGATGTCAAATTAGTTTTGCCTTGAAGTTCTCCGTATTATTAATCCATACGTTTTAAGATGTCAACTATAACTGTATGGATGTGTCAGATTGACTAAATTTGACAGCTCTTATTTACATTAGTCTCTTTCTTATTCTATTGGACAGAAAAAGATGGAAATATTCTAATTTTAGTTTAGTTTGTGACCAAGGGAATCGACACCAGTGTGTAGTTTCTCATTCTCCATTGAAAAGGGAGGATCATCCGACCAGACGGGTGTTGTGTCTGGTGGGCTACTGCCCGACGATTTTCGGGATTATGTATATATGCTAATGTCGCGGCAAACTTCAATTTTATATAATAATTTAATCTAATGTTATAATTTAATTTCTTTATTTCAAAATTTAATCTTATACAGTAATTTAATCTAATGTAAAAAGGACGATGCGTTACGTCCCCCCATACCAACAGAAATGAAATGTATCTCAGTCAATAGATCTTAGTAAGGTAATAATTGTTTACTATGGCGACATCTTTCAAAGATGTGGGAGAACAGAGAAAGTATCAACTATAAAGCTTTCATATGAAATACATTTCAATGTTGTTGGTCTTACGCCCACTTTGACAAAATACTAATTTAAAATGATTTTTTAATTTTATCTTATATCTTAACCCCATGGATTTTGATGTCAAAACTGGTTGCTAGTCTTTTTATAGATCCTTAAGAACCTACTAACAGGTCTCATACAAATTCGGTCATCGTCTTTTAACTTAATGATTCTACAGGTCTTTGTGTATACTCTACTATCCTATTAACATTGTATCGCAATACAAAAACCTGTGCACACATTTAAGTGACAAGGTCACGACAGTATTAATTTAAGAAACCTTGTATGTATGATTTTTTTATGACTTTGTTGTTTGAATGCTTTAATAAATAAATAAATAAACTTTGATTGCGCGATGTAGAATTTGTCAGTTGTAGTTCGTATTCTGAGCGCTAGATGTCGCTACAGTTTCAACGTTAAACTTCCTTTAAAGGTGCTCCCTCACCGGGAGCATTCACGTGTATTGTAACATTATAGATTCAACTTTGAGCATTACATTACAATAATACCTCCCTGACTAACGAGCATTTGCGTGTAATGTGACATATAGATTCGACTTTGAGCATTACATTGGAAGTGGAGCGCATTGATGTTACAAGTTGTATCAAGATATTACACATTGTATCATTACAAGGTGCGCATTGTAATGCTCGGTTCTCCTCCTTCACTGATGTAATGCTCAAATCTGTAACGTTACATTACACGCGAATGCTCCCGGTGAGGGAGCACCTTAATGTTTCGCCCCACACCCCAATTAACTCCGTTTGACCGTAATTAATACAACCACAAACCATATTGCTAATTAATTGATAGTGCTAATATATTTTAGAAGAAATAACACCACATAATAAACTATACACGTTTACTTTTAGGTCGTTCTGGAACCGAAAGCCATAAACTCGATCATCGCACTCGAAACGATTAGGAACATTTTTTTTCAAAAATAAGAATTTAAAAAAATCAGCTGTTCAGTACATTTATGTTCGTCTAACTCGTCAAAGTGTACTGAACAGTGGTTTTTTTTTTATAATTATTTTTGAAAAAAAAAAATTGTCCTAATCGTTTCGAGTTTTTGGCTTTCGGTTCCAGAACGACGTAAAAGTAACCGTTTAAATTTCCAAAAACCAGTGCAATCCAATCAAGTGCAGTTATAACAAGAAAACCAGAGTATTTTAATGTAATAAATAACTAGTCTTATGCCTATAAGAATAAAATCAATGATTAATCTCTACATAGTATGAAACAAAGTCGCTTCCTGCCGTCTATACGCTTAGATTTTGTAAACTGCGCAACGGATTTTAATGCGGTTTTCATCAATAGATAGAGTGATTCAAGAGGAAGGTTTATGTATCTACACTGCACCCGGGGCGGGTCGCTATCAGCTAGATAAGTTTAGTGAAATTCATCCTTAAATAAGTGAGTCCTAAGATCTAATTTTATATAACCAATTAGGTTGGTTGCAAAAAACTTAGATATATTTTCTCTAAAATCTAGATAAAAATTGACATTTGTGCCTGAAATGCGTCATGAAAATATGTTTAACTATTTCTAATTTTCATGTATCTATTTAGTATTTACTATGTCTGTATGTATGTACATAATGTTAGCAAGCTACGTAGATATAAGATAAATATGTTATTTTGAAATGGGTCGCTCATTTACTCTAGATATTAAAATATAAAGCATGCATAGGTAGTCCTACAATGAATCAATCATACTTATTATAAATGCAAAAGCAACTCTGTCAGTCTGTCTCTTACGCTTGTACAACTAAACCACTGAACCGATTTTGATTAAATTTGGCACGGGGTAAGTTTGAATTTGTAACGATACCAGCAAAACCAAGCTTGAGGCAGTTTTATAAGAAAAGTAAGCCGTCACGGGTCACCCGGCAGACATAACACATTTAATATTAGAATTAATAATAAAAATTAACAATATACGGAGTAAAATTAAGAAAGAAAGCACAGCGTCATGCCGTTTGTCGTCACGCCATTGAAGTCAGTTTTACTGCCAAGGCCCTCTAACAGCTGTTTTATCTCAAAATGTCTTTAAAATACCGCTAATGACTGCGTCATGCCGTTTGTCGTCACGGCATTAAAGTAGGTTTTATTGCCAAGGTGCACTAACAGGTGTTTTGTATATCAAAATTCTACAAAATACTGCGATTGATAGCGTCATGCCGTTTATCGTCACGTCATTCGAGTAAATTTTACTGCCAAAGTGCAGCAAAAGGAGTTTTGTATATCAAAATACCGCGAAAGGCTGCGTCATGCCGTTTATCGTCACGGCATTCAAGTCAATTTTACTGCCAAAGCGCAGCAAAAGGAGTTTTGTATATCAAAACTCTACGAAGAACGGCGTCATGCCGATTATCGTCACGGCATTCGAGTAAATTTTACTGCCAAAGCGCAGCAAAAGGAGTTTTGTATATCAAAACTCTACGAAGAACGGCGTCATGCCGATTATCGTCACGGCTTTCGAGTCAATTTTACTGCCAAAGCGCACCAAAAAGTGTATTATATCAAAATACCGCGACTAACTAACTAAAAGCGACCCAAATCCACTAAATAAACATACATAAAAGAAACGGATAATCACCCCGTGCCTAAAAATTCATGTCTAAGCCTATTTGATACATAACTTCGTCCATCTCCTGACCGAACATGGTCACTGGTTCTCCGTTCACCGTACCATTTGGTTCGACCTTCGACGTGGTGGGCTCATCAGCTTCCGAGTGGTTCGACGTGGTAGTGTTGAGGGTCGGAAGGCCGAGGATTATGCGGATCTGGTCTGTGAGGTGGGGCGCGGACACGACCTGGTGGTATATGCCTTCGGCTGTGCTGAGTATCTTGTCGACGTCTAGACACATTGATAGGTCGTTTACGTGCTGGAATAGAAAATTTGTAGTTTGTTGGTTTTACGATTATTTTCAATTGTATATTGGATGAGGCGAAAGGAGTATGTAAGGATCGTAGCAGGTGGCGTTCTGTGGTTTCTGCCTACCACCCATGGGGATAAGACATGAGTTTATGTATGTATGTTTCAATTGTTAACATAATTAAACCTAATACGTACTAAATAGAAAAGCCTTGATCACCACGCTTGGCAGACTGGCGATACTAGACTTAACATTGATTATAAGATCATAATGTTTTCTTACACCGATATCAGTGATTTCCAAGATAAATTTAGAAAGTACCAATGTGACTTTCAGCGTAACCTCGCACATAGGAAGCTGGCGTCTTAACCACTGGGCCATCATGACATTTTGTGAGATACGTCAATAGGAATAGTTTAAGACAATTACAAAGTATAATTAATTCCGCCGTGTTCTACTAGATGCCATCAAGGTCGACATCGGGCCCACCCAGATTTTTGTAAAAGAACATAACATCACGGCTGTAATCAGAAAGAGCTTAGGCCCATTATTAGTACACCCACATGTCGCCAGTTATGTTTAGTCCCATGTAATAGAGGGCAAGCCTTTTTCCATCAACCAGGCACAAACCCTGACTCCGAAGCTGCTACTGAGAAATTCCTGATGGAAAAAGACTAACACTTTGCTCGACCTAGGAATCGAACCCAAGACCTCATGCTCAGCAGTCGAACTTTGCGATCACTAGAACCAGCGAGGCAGTCAACGAGGTTTGTAAAATAAAATAATAAAAAAATATTTATTTAAAATAAGGACTCACTTTCAATATTTCAGTAAATCCATAATCTTTACTGATGAGAATATCTTTTTCTGCGTCGAGTATGGCAACACATATCAATAAGTGGAAGTTTGCACATGGCAACGACGTCCATAATACTTCCCATAACCTGAAAATAATATAACATTTATTCACATCCGCGTCAACAAACAGATTTCTTTCTTTCTTTTTAATAATATTTTTATCTTGAAACATCATATTTCAATACTAATTGACCGGCCCACGCGTTTCTGTGGCTCCGGTTTGTAATCATAAAATATTAAGACCAATAATTGAGATAAAAACTATCCTATCTTTCAAGTTGGATCAAACTGCACATGGTGTGCAAAGAACAATGGGAAAATTTGTATGGGGCCCGTCCCCAGAAGTGTAGCACTATGGGACATGTGTAAATAAAAAATTGATGACAATCTGAATAACAAATTACTGACAGAAATTCTGATAAAACGAATGTATAAAAGTGAAAAAAAAAAATTTTTTTGAAGTGAAAACTTCTTTAGCGGCGTTGAGCACTTTTTCTGTAATGGGTATAAAATCTTAAACTCGCGTCAGGACACGTGACCTGATCGAAAAAGCGTAAGACGGATGGAGAGTAGACAGCTATCCCCTCTCTACGGCGCGGCGAAAATGTATGCCTGGGCCTACTGTTTCGTTTAGGCAGCGCAGGGCGCTTGCGCGAATGTTCGTGTATAACTTTTTAATGTAAAATAATTGTAATAGTTTTAAAGTGTTAAATTTTTAATGTAATATAAATTGTCATGTTTGTGTACGATAGCGCAATAAATGAATATTGTATTCTACCACATAAATGATAGTACTTTTATACTGATAAAGCAATTGGTGCAAAATTATTCCCTAACCATTCCAAAATATCAAACATGCTCAACGTTAATAACCAAGTTTTCACTTCTGCCGGCACTCCCGGAGTGCAACCCGTCTTTTTTTACCTTATGATTTCCACATTAAAGTGCTCCCCCTCACCGGGAGCATTCACGTGTATTGTAACATTGTAGATTCAACTTTGAGCATTACATTGGAAGTGGAGCGCATTGATGTTACAAGTTGTATCAAGATATTACACATTGTATCATTACAAGGTGCGCATTGTAATGCTCGGTTCTCCTCCTTCACTGATGTAATGCTCAAATCTGTAACGTTACATTACACGCGAATGCTCCCGGTGAGGGAGCACCTTTAACTTCCATACAACAAAATTCTCTTTTTTTGCGTTCTTTCATTTGACATATGAGACAACGTGCTGGGGACGCTTTTTCCTAATGTTCTTTGATTAAAATCGGTTATGAAGTTTAGGAGACGATCCCAGATAAACAACGTGACGCGTAATTTATATATAATAAGATAATCGACCATACCTCATAATATCTCTGTGCGAGAACTCGCGCTTAAACCAAACTAGTAGCCATCGGAAGCAGAAGTACATGTTCCCGGAGTCTTTCTGCGCGAGGTGGTTGGCGAGCTCAGGACTGGCAAACGTTAGCAGCTGCTGTAGTTGCAGGAGTTGGTGCTTCATGCCAGCCTGGTCCATGTCGAAGTTTGAGGCCTGGAGAAAGAGAATGATGAAAGGATTTTTTTTTTTTCAACAGTTGTAGGTACTGACTGGAGGCCACCTAGGTTAGGGTGATAAGCGGTGAAAAGCGGATTAATAAAAAAACACCGAACGAATTTTTAACCAGCTGACCTTACAATATTTGAAGATATAAGGATGTGGGAAATACCATTAGGTCATTAGCTCTATATATTTATTTTTCCAAAGGATAATTCTTTTTTAAATTTATAATAATTCAAAGAATTTACTGAAAGGAAATATGTATTTTTTTTGGTGTGGTAAAAATCATCAAATGTCTCCTTCCGCCCTGGGTGGAGCGGAAGGGACTGTCAGACTTTTACTGACTAAAAACCACCCTGTTCCTTCTGTTGCCCTTTACGTTCCGGGGCCACGGTATCCTGTTAAGACGTCCCGCAACACCGGCACGGCCCGCAACCCCGGCAGGATTCATGTCTAAGCTCAAAAGTAATAATTTCCAGATTCCAAAGCTCAAAAGTATTAATTTCCAGATTCCTAAGCTCAAAAGTAATAATTTCCAGATTCTTTCTCTATGGTAACGAAGTCCTGCCCAGTCAAAGACATCAGATGGTTTCAGAGACACCAAAAAGTTTACTATTATTTTATTTCTCTGTCTTTTAAATGACGTTAGGAAATGCCTTTTAAAGGTCCAATTGAATTTAATGATTTAACTTTCACTTTGTAGCAAAAAATAGCATTTAAAAAGCAAAGTTTACTTACAATTTTGTCCATGAATCCCACAAAGCACCAGAAACTATCCACTTCGTTGCCGAGCAGCAGTAACAGCGGCGCCAGTATATCAGACATTCCCTGCACGTAGCCCAGGTCGAAGTTGTACATCACATAAGTCAATAGTATGTCTTGGAGGACTACTAAGTTAGGATTGTTGTCTCCGGCGAAGAATGGGTGAGTCCTGTCTGTTCGATTCACGTCTTTTTCTACTAGACTTTTTCTGTCTCTGTATTCTGAAAACCTGGAATAGAATTTGGAGAATGATGGTCAGTCTACTAGTAAGGGTTGATCTCTTAATCCTAGATTTGGTCTCCAAAGTATTTTTCTTAATGATGAGGCGACCCCATTAGGGAAAGTATCTTGTATACATACATAACATAAAACATAACATCACGGCTGTAATCCCCGAAGGGTTAGGCAGAGGTGTACCCAAGACCTCATGCACAGCAGTCGCGCTTGCGACCACTAGACCAACAAGTGCATGACGTTTTGGGTTCGATTCCCAGGTCGGGCAAAGTGTTATTGGGTTTTTCCATCAGGAATTTATCAGTAGCAGCCTCGGAGTCTGGATTTGTGCCCGGTTGATGGCAATAGGCTCGCCCCCTATTACATGGGACTAAAAACATAACTGGCGAAATGTGGGTGTACTAATGGGTACACCTCTGCCTAACCCTTCGGGGATTACAGGCGTGACGTTATGTTTATGTTATATAATATTATTAATACGCGCCCTGTAATATTACGCTCAGTGATTATTTTGCTAGTAGGCCATACACATCAGAAAGTGTACCTCACCTGGCTTCCTGCCCCTCAGTCATGGATCTCCACTGCAGCTTCATAGAGAAGTACTCTTCTGTTCTCTTCTTGGTCAACGCTCTTAGTTCTGAATGTGTCATGTGCCATGGATGGTAGTCGAGCAGGTATTTCCATACTGATTGTCTTATTGAATGGGCTACACCCTGGAATATAGTAAGAAATACAAAAACTGCTAAAAACATTTTTTTTCGTTTTTGGCTTTACCATATTGGGGTATAAAAATGGCATTAAACATAAATGTTTCAATACATTTATCAAGACTGCAAAAAGAAGCTTCGAAGCCGAAAAGTACATCTTCCAATCATTGCGATATTTTTTTTTTCAGAACCACATCCAGGAACATTCTGATTATTAAAATAGTGATGGTCAAAGATCCAAATTTTTAATATGTTTTTTTTACTAAAACAGGTATAAAAAACATTATTATACATTTTTTTTTTTTAGTTATAATTAACTAAACTTTAAATATCCGCACAGGCCCAGAGTTCTATTTGTGTTAAATTGCGCGCTACCATGAAGTGTTTTTTTTTTATACCTAAAATGAAAGTCATTTCCCAGAAATATTTTTGACTAATGTACTAACCTATTCAGTTTGATTGGCAGTACGCGATGTATCTTTCTAAATCCTGTATATTAGAATATTTACAACGTATTACAAATTAAGAACTGACTACTCATAAATATTTATAGAAATGAGAAACAAGTTGTAAAGTTTCTCATCTATGTTGAAAAGGTCCTCCGACCAGACGCGTGTTGTTTCTGGTGGGCTACTGCCCGACGGCCGAACTTCGATTGCGCGATTTAGGAATTGTCAGTTGTGATTCGTATTCAGTACAATAGATGTCGCTACAGATACATAGAATCCACATATTACAAATATTGGAAATGTAAACAAGTTTATTTAATTTTACTCACCCCTCTAAATATAAGCTGTTTCACACCTTCGACCTCTGTGACCCTTCCCTCTGTGTCCTGCAATCCCTCCCATTTCTCTGTCGATAGGGGAGTACCTCTGGAACATCAAATTAACGTGTCTTCGGTCTTCAAGTGTCATGGCTACTTCGGGAGAAGTACAAATGGATTTTATAACGTTGTCAATATTAAAAGTAAATATTTCTTAGTAGCAGCCTCGGAATCTGGATTTGTGCCCGGTTGATGGCAACAGGCTCGTCCCCTATTACATGGGATTTAAACATAACTGGCGAAATGTGGTTGTACTTATGGGTACACCTCTGCCTAACCCTTCGGGGATTATAGGCGGGATGTTATGTTACATCTAAACATTTTACACACATATTATTATTATTTTTTATTTATTTAGAATATTATTTGTTTTCAATGATTTTTAAATCTCTTTTTTGATTATTCTCTCATGTACAATTTTTTGCAGCTGCTTTGTTATCTCTTCACCACCTTTGGTTGACTGGTAGAGAATGCCTAAGGCAGTCCGCCTTTGTACCTTTTTGTTGCATAAAGTTAAAATCCTAACTATCCTAATCCTAATCCTAACTAATATTATAAATGCGAAAGTAAGTTTGTTTGTTTGTTTGTTACCATTTTACGCCTAAGCCACTGAACCGATCATCATGAAATTTTGCATATACGTTGCCAGGTGTACAAGAACGAACATAGGGTACCTTTCATCCCGAAAAAAAGGACTGTTTCCGAGGGAAATCACAATAACGTTCTTATGATCATAGATGGCGCCACGTGTCGTTTCGAATCGGGTAATTTTTCCGCAACTTCGTCTGTGTCCGCGATAACCGAAATTTACGCGGACGAAGTCGCGGGCAAAAGCTAGTAAATAAATAAATATGTATAATGTGTGTAAGTTCAAAGTCTATTTAGACAAAACCGCGTGTAAAAGCCAGTTAATTCATAAACTTGTTACTTCGTACTGTCCGCAGCTGATAAGTGAACGTTGAACTAAAGCGTCTTTATATCAATTCACGTGCAATTTGCGTTATCAGTGTGTAGTAGTAATGACCTCTCGAGTGCCGATAACCTTCAATACCATTGTTTATTGTTTGAGCTTGGTTGAGTACTACTAATGGTTAATAAATATGGAGCACAGCTACAGTAACATAAACATCACACCTGTAAATCCGAGGGGTTAGGCAGAGGTGTACCAATTAGTGCAGTCACGAGCAAAAACAAGCAAAATTCAAAAGCGATTTTATTCTGAAATAATGGTTGTTACTTTAATATAAGACGTATTTCATTGTAGTATTGAATTCAAAATACTATATTCCTAAAAACATGTCATTTTAATCAATATATTCGAAGAAAATAGCTTCCTAATGTTGCTAAGTGTATACTTCTTTTGCTCGTGACTGTACACACACATTTCAACAGTAATTTTTAAGTCCCATGTAATAGGGGGTGAGCCTATCGCCATTAAACAGGCACAAATCCAGACTCCGAGACTGCTACTGAAAAATTCCTGATAGGAAAACCTAATAACACTTTGCCCGACCTTGAAATCTAACCCAAGACCTCATTCTCAGTAGTCGAGCTTTACGACCACTAGACCAACGAGGCAGTCACACCTACAGTGTTAATAATGTGTCGTGATGGCCCAGTGGTTAAGGCGCCCGCCTCTCATGCATGAGGTTGTGGGTTCAAATCCGGGCAAGTACCAATGTGAATTTTTCAATTCATATGTTCTTTCTTAAGTTTATCTTGGGCATCACTGGCATCGGTGAAGGAAAACATCGTGAGGAAACCTGGACTTATTGTTCCACTCAAACCATGTCAGAGGCCCTTGAGGCGGTTTAGAGACTCTGACACTAGGGTGTGTAGGGTCGTAAGTCTTTACTACCCACACGATAAGAAGAAGAAGAATAATAATACCAGCCTATTATTGAAACCTCTGACCTAAATTCACCGAAGAATATTAATAAAAAATAGCACAGCAGATTGCGACTGCGACTGCTGAGGTCTTGGGTTCGATTTGGCGAGACGAAAAGTCGATGCACTTGTGCGAATAAAATATATTCCATCAAGCAGCAGCAGAGTTCAATATTATGATAAATATGCCTTGGTTGTTGATTTCAACGACAAAATGAGACCTAAATGGGTGCCAAGTTCAATGGTCAGGCCTAAAAATTATTTTTATCAACACAAGATATTTATAACATAGAATTAAATTTCTTTTAAAACTTAGGATCATATACTGCTGTGCTTGCCAATTCTGTTAGCTTCAACTTGGCTTGACCCGCTACCGCGTGTCTTAATAATGATAACCTTACCTAGGTATACAAGGCCGAGGTGGTAGTGTAGGCTTGACACTGATGACCTCATACTCATCATTCTTGGTGACGGTGGTAGCATCCTCCATAGCACTCATACTCTTTGTCAGTAAGTCTGCTACTTCTTCTGACACGTCGCGCTTCCCGTTCATACCTTCGTTGCCGTAGTATACTGGAAAGGCAGAAGAACTCGACATAAAATGACGGGCCTGTTGGTCTAGTGGTTAGCGGCCCTGACTGCTAAGCTGGAGGTCGTGGGTTCGATTCCCACCCAGGACAAACTTTGTCTGATGAGCATTATTGTTAGTTCTGTGTCTTTCGTGATTTATCTATAATATGTATGTATTTACAAATTATATAAGTATGTTTATCTATCAGTGGTCTGGTTACCATAACACAAGCTCTGCTTAGCTTGGGATCAGAGAGCCGTGTGTGAGTTGTCCCAAGATATTTATTATTTATTAAATATTTATAATACCAGCCTGTACCGTCCCACTGCAGGGCAAACGCCTCTTCTCATATAGAGAAGGCATGAGCATTGATCACCACGCTTGCTCAAGGCGAATTCAGACTTAATTTAATCTTAATACCACTCACTCTCTCATCACGAAATATCGAAAACCGCTTGACGTATAAAGATGAAATTTGGCAGGGAGGTACTTTATAGTTAGTAGACATCCGCTTATAACGAATTTTACTAAATTCACCCCCTGGAGAAATAAACTTTGACGCGGACGAAGTCGCGGGCAGAAGCTAGCGGATTATAAGTACAGGTTTCCTTCACCGATGTCAGTGATGTCCATGATATTAGAAAAAAGTGTTGTATTGAAAAAGTCAAATTGGTGGATACAAAATATTGTGATATTACAGAAAGTAACATAACATCACGCCTGTAATCCCCGAAGGGTTAGGCAGAGGTGTACCCACTAGTACACCCACATTTCGCCAGTTATGTTTTTAGTCCCATGTAATAGGGGGCGAGCCTATTTCCATCAACCGGGCACAAATCCAGACTCCGAGACTGCTACTGAGAAATTCCTGATGGAAAAACCCAATAACACTTTGCCCGACCTGGGAATCGAACCCAAGACCTCATGCTCAGCAGTCGCCCTTTGCGACCACTAGACCAGAAAGTAAAAAAAAATTAGAAAATAAATAGCTTACCAATATCAGTGAGCTTTGAAAACGCTTCCATAGTAGTCTCATAAGGCCTCTGTTTAAAATTCGACACCAAATTCCACACCACGTCAGTTGTATTCTCAGTAAAGATGTCCAGTTCAGCAAAAGACTTATTCAGAACTTGGGACTCAATATCAGGTTCTACAATGACATAAGTATTTCTGTCATGGCGAGTTTTCGCTGTCTTCACATGATTCTTCAAATAAGCGACGAATATTTCAGCATTTCCATGTTGGAAGTAGAACGTGGTCTGCCAAACTCCAGGTTTCGTAGAAAACTGCATTTGCTGGTTATTTCTGGTTACTCTAAAGGTTTTAAGTTCGTCTATGGGTATCTTAATGATGCGGGCCCGAGCTGTTGCGTAGTCTGATGTTAGGTTGCCACTGAGGGTGCGCTGGCGCCGACCTGGTGATGATTTTAAGTTAATTTTGTAGAGAGAGGTAGCATTGAGTTCCGAACGTGAAAGTAATATAGTAAATTAACAGAAGTTTGTGAGACAGAAAGAAGAGGGAAAAAAATACTGGTTGTTGAAAATTGTGCTTTATTAATGTGGGTTTAAATACCATCACCAGCTGAATAGATAAACATTAAAACCGCCTGGCCCCCTATAAAGTCGTATCGTGTATAAAATTACAGACGTAAGGTCTAGAGCAGGGATGTTGAATCTTTCTTAATTACCGTGCCTTTTCTTTTGAAAATATTGTAATAAGAATTTGGTTATAACGTGCTAACAAAAATCTTGACTTACTTTTACTCTTTATTTGCAACTCGAAATATCGTTATGTTTACTATTTCATGTTTATTTAAATAAAAGAAAAGATTAGTGTAATTTCTGCTGTTACGAATTAGATTTGTCAATAATTGGCGTGCCCTAAGTATGAGTTTCAATGGTCAAAATCCCTGTTCTAGAGCAAAAACTTTTTCCTACAATCTTAGCCAGTTTTCGCAGGAAACATTCAAAACAGCGTGCAACTTTTTGAAAAGAGGTCAGGGTTGTATCCAAAGCTTTAAGATCCAAGATGGCAGAATACCAGCACCATTTCAGTACAGCACTTAAGCAAGTACGTCTCGGAAGACGACAACAGAACAGCACCCAACACCCTCGCGAAATTTAAAGCAGGCCGCACACGTCCGATTTCCGATATATATGTATATGTACATACACAGACATACATAATACACACACATGTAAAAAAAATGTATCTATTGTGTAATTTATGTATGTGAAACCGGACGTTTGCGCCCAGCTTTAAGCAGATCTGACCGTCCATCGTTCTGCCGATTTTCCGGATGTCACTCGGAGCTTCCTGGTCGAAGGAATCTATAGCAACGCGAAATAAAAAAACAACAAAAAACGAACGACACCACCCAACACGCGGCCGAAGCGGCGAGAAAAAACTCCAAATAAACAAATCTACCTTTAGCATAAGACATGGTAATACCAATAGTATTGACGACTGCCCATTCTTGGTCTTGAGTGTCAGAATCTATGGTGATCAGGTCGTTGGGCCGCCACTCGATGCACTTGCTGTTGTCTTGGTTCTGCACGATGCACAGCATACCGATGGAATTGAGGTCCGTGACTGGTCTACCCAGACAGGCCTTGAGGAGGACTCCATCTTGGGTGAACAGGTCCTGTAAAGGCGAAATATTTAGTGTTTTTTGAGTCACATTTTGAAAGAAATCCGTCAAACAAATATACGTCATTCATTGCCAACTAGATTCCGCGTTATTTTAAAAGTTCAACATTTTTTTTAGTTTGTTTGTTTAAACGTTCTAATCTCTTCTTCTTCTTATCTTGTGGGCAGTAAGGTCTTACGACCCTACATACCCTAGTGTCAGAATTTCTAAACCACCTCAAGGGCCTCTGACATGGTTTGAGTGGAACAGTAAGTCCAGGTTTCCTCGCGATGTTTTCCTTCACCGATGCCAGTGATGTCTAAGATAAACTTTACAAAGTACATATGAGTTGAAAAATTCACATTGGTAGGTACTTGCCCGGATTTGAACCCACAACCTCATGCATGAGAGGCGGGCGCCTTAACCACTGGGCCATCACGACACAAACGTTCTAATCTCTAAAACTACCAGACAGATTTGAAAAAAAAAATATTTTTTCGATATCCAGATCCATGAGGAATAGTATAAGCCATATAACATCAAGCTACGGCCCACGGGAACCGAGCAGTACCACAGACGTTGCTTAACGCGATGAAAAAAAAACCACGCATACGAAATCGCGAGTAGAAGCTAGTTAAAAACCTTGTCAAAAACACAGTATGCGGCCAGTTTGCTAATTAAACATACACGAGCTAGACTTAGACAAATCCCACGGCGCCTATTCCCACCGGCGCGCGGGCATCGCGGTTTGACGTCATTATACAAATTTTACTAAGAAAAATATAATTATTCATTATTGTCTGTAACATCGTAATACAAAGTAACCATTGTTATTTCTATATTTATACTCAAGTTGAAATATTTATCTATGGGCCTTTGTAACCTGAGAATAAATGGTTTTATTTATAACTAGATATATAAATAATGTGAGTGTACTAATGGGTACACCTCTGCCTAACCCTTCGGGGATTACAGGCGTGATGTTATGTTATGTTATGTAGATATATAAAAGCGAAATAACATTTACTCACTCACGGTAAGAAGGGATTTTCCAAAATTCACCCCCTGAGGGGATGAAACGGGGGGCTAAGGTTTGTTTGGAGAAATCAATTTTGACGCGGACGAAGTCGTAGGCAGAAGCTAGTTTATTATAAAACGTTAATTAAGTACAATGGCGTTCTTTCAAAGTAAAATCAAATCATAATTTGAATTAGGTCTTTTACATTTCGCTAATATATTTTTTTTTATTTACATAAGCCGAAAACAAAAACAAGTTGGTTTTAAAAAAGAACAAAAAAAATGAATATTGTATATAATAATAAAAAATAAATAACATGTATTGAAACGGCTAACGCTCTGCATAAAATTATTATTATTATTATTTGTTGGTATACATTTTTGTATCTCGGCTTTGATGTGCCGGTTTTAAAGGATAACACGGGCCGAAGCCAAGTGCTACCTATTATTATTATAACGCCGTGGCCCGTGCACGAAGGCACGAAACCGTGGCGCTAGTTTTCAGAGACTAGTAAACAATAAATACTATCAACCTCGCAATTGTTATTGGTAAGTGTGGAATTTTCATACAGCAATAAAGGAAAATGACCTTGAATTAGCATGCCTCACACAAGGTCTAAGCCATTAAATAATTAAACTAAACACAATAGTTTTCAGTGATTTGTGAATAAGCCATTTTATAAAAAAAAATAATGTGGCTATATCGAGCCATCAAGCAAGAGACTTCATTGAAAAAATTCCAGTCAAGTGCGAGTTGGACTCACACACGAAGGGTTCCGTACCATCATAGAAGATATAACGGTATTGCCATTATAGTATCGAGCCAAAAACGCAAAAAAAAGGTCATTTGCTTAAATGCATTTCATATAGGACAATAGAAATACGTATTCTGTAAAAATTTCAACTGTCTAGGTATTACGGTTCATAAGATACGGCCTGCTGACTGACAGACGGATGGACAACGATGGCTTATTATAATAGGGTCCCGTTAGCACCCTTCGGGTACGGAAACCTGATAGACTAGATGCTGTTAATTCTTTATTATTAACTCTTTTGTACAATATATATCAATCATATAATATCATACGACAAGCTTGCCCATGAGAGTAAGTGGAGCAGCAAAGTTTATACCTTAAAAAAAAAGTTACATTTTTCTCTTGATAAGCATTTTGATTAAATTACCTATCTTGTGTTTGTAATAAATATTGATTCCAGTTATCTTTTATCATGGTTATCATTACTCATCTGATTACAAAATATAAAGGCTTTAGGAACAGTTAAGTCATGGCGGCTCATTCTAAATATTGAATTTTCTTATCTTGCTTTCTGTGGGCTCTGTCTTAGTCAGTCCGACCGTCACTGAGCGTACAACTCTAGAACCACTTATCCAATTAATGTGATTATTTTGTAAGAAAGAACAGACAGACGTGCTTGTGAATTTTCTTCAGTACATCACGCTTGTAATTTCTAAAGGGTGAAGGCAGAGGTGTACCCATTAGTACACCCACATTTTGCTATTTATGTTTAAGTCCCAATGAATTTGTGGAATAAATCATAGCCTTTATGCTTTCTTGGAGTACAAACTTTCCCCATACAATATTTCATCAAAAAGCAGTTTAGTGCATTAGCAATTAAAGCATAACAGACAGTTATTTTGACATTTATATTTTATTTTAATTTTTTTTTGTTTTTTTTTTATATATGGATTAATACAAAATGTCATGTAGCTATATCGCTGGTGCGCGAGTTTACAAGCTCTGTGTAAAATGTTACGATACAATTTTAAGACAGAACGATTTTAACCATTAAGATACTTGTTTTGTATACATGTAAATAATAAATTTCTTAGTCAAAAAATTACTCTATTGTGGTACCTTAAACAAGGAAAATCACATACATAAATGTTTACAAACAGTAAAGGTTTTTGTTATGATTACAAGACGACGTAAAAAACGACTTGTTACCTACATCCTGTAACTCATTTTACGTATCTCATTCTGGATTTGATGAGTCAGCATTATGAGCTTCTATCAATCAAATAACTTCTGGTTACCTATGATCTTGCTAACAAACAAGACATTTGGCTGGAACGCGCCTCGTGCGTCTTAGCGCTTACTCAAGAATCTTTTGCCGAGCTAGCATTTTTTATGACGCAATACTTAACATGTTCTTCGATAATACCATATAATACAGCGTTGTTTACAAATATCCAACAGACTGTTAAACAGCGAATGTGAGCAAAGGTCACAACGTACGACGGACAATGAATAAATAAACAATAAAAAAAAAACATCTAACTCACTTTGCATTGTTCAGGAATATCTTCCACGGAACTCGATCTCGACATTTTGAGTGCACAGGACTCTTAATGATGGAAAATATACTTCGAAATCAATAGAAATCCGTGGAATAGTATATTTACGCCATACTTTTCAAGGATTTCCTGTTCAAAATAAATAAAAACACTCGACTCCCATCCACAATAATGAGCACGGCGGTGTTGCAATATTGAAAACCAAATTTTCCGTACTTTATTAAATAAAAATACAAACGTTTTTTCAAAGCGTTTATTTTGATCCGAAAAAGCATTATTTAATCCAAAAAATACAAATACATCATATTATTTTACACATAGTAATTAATTAAAATGGAATTAATTTATCGAACACTGCTATATTTATAAATAAATTGAAAGCAATGTTGCATTTTGATGAAATACAACATTGCTGAATATATTAATTGCTTTATTCTCTTTTTGGTTAACAGTTTAACACACTATATCATTAAATATTTCCGCAACTATGGGAGATATTTAATAACCTCATGTGGGTAACACCGAGCTAACGTCAAAATTGAATGCGTTCCTGTACACGCATTCCTTTTACACACCTTCCTTTTTAATTATAAAAGTTTTATGGTCGCTTTTTTTTAAATTCAAATCGTTCAAAAGATTAGATTTCCAATGTAAAATTATTTTTATTTTTATAAAAAATAATACTTAAATCATAAAACTATTGTTTTACTGTAAAATCTGGTGGTTACTACCTAAACTTCATGCACAAATCGGTCATTGTACACGAAGGGTTCCTTAGCTTTCACTGTACAATTAATAGTTAATAATACAAATGTGATATAAGAGGACTCCTATAATTATTTTTATTATTATTTTATGTTATAGCGGCCATTGAAATAACACACACTTTGTGACAATTTCAAGTGCAGTTACGATTAAAAAGAGACCCGCGGCCATCATTTATTTATTTATTTATTTTAAAGCACATCAACAACATAAACACAAACATTTACAAATAACATTGAACAGAGACATGGGCTAGTGTTTACGTCAATTACAGACGTGCACAACATTTACAACAAATAGAAGAAGAAGAAATACAGCATTCACGCTACAAGATAAATACCTATATAAAAATTTATAAAAGTTAAATATATAAAAGTTTAACAAACAAAGATTATATTTTAAAATAACCAAGATTAAATTACAAGAATTTCAAGAATGACCCATACAGCAACATTACATTAAATGTCATCATGTGATAAACGGACGGACAAACAAACAGCTGAGTTTTAGTAAATCCAAATTAGCAATATCAAGCACTTGATTAAGAAGAGGCGAAAGAAATCTATGTGGGTAGTTTCTATCTATGTAAAGACAGTGACCTTTCATTTTGGTAATTCCCACTGTAGTTTCGTAAGCACGATTTCATTTGCATAATGCGTTTACCCTTATAAAGGTCAGTGACTTAATTCGGTCGCCTAACGGTACACACGGCAACATGATCGAGTATTTTCTTAAAGGTAGGTATAGTCTTCTGTTCTGTGCGCATATTATGTATGTATGACACTGAACTCTTCTGAAACCCTCTCGCCATCTCCTTGCAGAATCCTTACGTGACGACTTCTGCCAGTTAACTCTTACTATAAGCGGCGCGCATTACGGAACTTTATTCCAAAAAGCCTTACGCCTAAGCTTTAGCCCTGTCGTGATAGCCCAGTGGTTAAAGCGCATCACATGCATGAGGTTGTGAGTTCAAATCTGGGCAAGTACCAATGTGACTTTATCGATTCATATGTAGGTACTTTCTAAAGTTTATCTTGGACATAACTGACATCGTTCCGAAAACATCGTGAGGAAACCTAGACTTACTGTTCCACTCGAACCATGTCAGAGGTCCTTGTGGCGGTTTTGAAACTCTGACACTATTAGGTAGGCTGGTTTTAGAGTCACGCTGACGCGTAGGTCTCAGCGCTGACGGCGAAGCGGTGGTCGGCGCAGAGCCGTGCGCGGCGTAGGCGCCGTCATACAAAATGAGCCGTCAGCGCCGACGGTCAGCGTGACTTTAGAATCTTAGGGTGTCACACGATAAATAAGAAGAAGAAATTCCGAAAAGGAGAGCAGGTGTCATGCTCGTAATGAATTTTCGATGTTGAATGTGAAGGGATATACGAGTAGTTTACTGTATGTAGCGCAACATACCTAAGTAGGTAGGTACTTACTTTTACCTATTAACAGTTAATTATGACGCACGGAATTGGGTGATCACCTAATTAGAAATACAAAATTATGTATGTAGGTATGTACGTTACAATAAAAATCCCTACTGTGTAGACCAGGGGTTCTCAAAGTGGGGGGCCGAGGACAGTAATGGGGGTGTAGACCACCAGTGTAGGCAGTGTAGTTCAGGACCTCATTTACAGATTACGAGCGTCTACGCCGTACCCTGTGCATTTGCGTTTTGTACAAACTTATTACAGTACGTGCTACGAAAAATGAGACTTGACACACCACACAAACTTTATTATTTCGTAATAAATATTTTAATATTGTTAAGAATTTTAACCTTAATGTCATCGAAATATCTCTGAATGGATACACGAATTGTGGATAACTATTTCGTACATCCATATCTACCTGTGCAAGTTCCCTATAGCTAGTCTCATATTTCGTGGCGGGTATTGTACAATAATGCTTAAGTTCAAAAGTTAGACATTTTAACATTATCGCAATTAAAAAAAAATGTTTTTATTTTTTATCTGTGTAATCTTTGATAGCAACCTAAAATATTATAGTAGGTAGGTATTGGTGCCGATTTTGTTGGTCACAAACTAAACTAAAATTAGACTATTTCCATCTTTTTCTGTCCAATAGAACAAGAAAGAGACTAATGTAAATAAGAGCTGTCAAATTTAGTCAATCTGACACATCCATACAATCATAGTTGACATCTTAAAACGTATGGATTAAAAATAGGGAAAATTTCAAGGCAAAACAAAACTTAGTTCTTTAATGTCACCGTCCTTTCCGTTCGCTGTATGTTAGTAAGAGATGTCAATTCTCTAAATTTAGTCTAGTTTGCGATCAAGAGAATCGGCACCACTATCTGGCCAGGGGGGGGGGGGGCGGATACTTTTTATTTGTAGAAAGGGGGCGCGTCTATAATAAGTTGGGGAACCCTTGATATAGACATTTGAATTACACCTAGCTACTTACCTAAACTTATTTGTATTCAATAAAATAAATAGGAATTTAAGTAGTTGGGTTCCAAAAAAAAAAGTGTAATTTATGTGCCTAATTAGGTTGTTAACCAATGATCCCATGTTACTTTTTTTTTTTAATGTTGTAATATTTTGAGGGTATATTCAAGTCAATTCATTATTTACAAGCTTAATAATAAAAATAAAATAAAAAACAACCAGAATAAAATAAAAGAGAAACTAAAATTAAATGGCATCAAAAAATTCATCTGCATCGCTGTCCACTGGAAATGTGCCCAAAAGACTGGCCGCATTGCCACGTTGAATGGCAAAGCTTAACCTCTGGCCAAGGTAAAAACCAGCCCATGTTACTTAAATTAGATTTTTTAGTTGCTTTGAAATCAATAAATAGTTCAAAATATAGTCGCAATCTTGTGTCAGCGATAATCAATGTAAATTGGAAGCATTTTTGACAGATTGAGAGTGAGGTTTTTTTTAACGTTGGAATTTCTCTCATACATCGTCATACAAACACACACAAGAATAAGACCTTGAACAACTATCTATAGACCATACAAATATGTGCAGTGTGGAGATCGAAACGCCGTCTTAGCAACTGCGCAAATCGTGTCCTCAAAATAAGACACTTTTTAGGACTGAGATTAGATTGCGATTGTTCCTAAAAGTTAGTAAAATTAGGCTTCTGGTAATCTCTCTATCTTCTATACATATAAAATGCTGTATCCTAAATGCCTGACTGATGGATCAAGGCACAGCCTAAACCGCTGATCGTAGAGACCTGAAACTTGAATCGTGTGTTCTTTGTATGACGTAGGCATCCGATAAGAAAAGATTTTCCAAAATTCACCCCCTAAGGGGAAGAAACAGGGGTTCAAAGTTTGTATGAAGAAATCAACTTTGACGCGGGCGAAGTCGCGGACAGAAGCTAGTCTCTAATAATTTCGAATGAGGCGTTATCAACCCACGTAGTCTCGCTTCCGACCTGACCATACTCACTTATAGAATCGCGGTCATTAGAGGAAGGTCTGCGGTACCCAAAAATTAAATCACAAAAAGTGGCGTAACAATCCTATTTGTTTATTCTTTAGTTGGTTCTATTTTTGACTCGGTTAAGTGACTTTAGGTTTAATAAAGATACAGAGTTCGTTTGAGTCGGGAGCCTCTGAGGATTTTTCTGCTAAAATCGCATAGGTAAGTGAGTAAGGAAATAACGGTCTCGTTGGTCTAGTGGTCGCAAAGCGCGACTGCTGAGCATGCAAGAACATCACGTTTGTAATCCCCGAAGGGTTAGGCTGTGTGTACCCATTAGTAGATACACCAACATTTTGCCAGCCTATTGCCATCAACCAATCCAGGATCCAAGGCAGCTGCTGAAAAATTCTCCGGATTTGTGCCCGGTTGATGGCAATAGACTCGTCCCTATATTGCATGGTACTTAACATAACTGGCGAAATGTGGGTGTTCTAATGGGTACATCTCTGCATAACCTTTCAGGGATTACAGGCGTGATGTTACCGTACCGTTTGTATTTTTTCGTTCAACTATAGCTATACTATCAACTTGGAACGTGCGCAAGCCTTTTTTGCGACACCACTTAGTCTTGTTCGTCGAAAAACGTCGCGTGTTAAAAAAGTCTTAACATGAGCACAATCAGGGGTTTAAGTATAGGTCATTAATTGCAGTCATCTTTAAATGTTTTTATTGTAATAAGATTATATTTTATTATCAACTAAAACTAACTGCTTTCTGCGACTTTGCATGCGTTGTTTTTTTCTTTCACTCGTGTTAAGTTCCGTCTTTGGTTACTGCTTCGCATTTCTAATCCAAAAATCGATGGGGTTTTTTTTAATAACAGCTTTTAATAGAGAATATAATATAGGGTGGCCCCTATACCTTCGGACGTCCAAAAAGATAACTTTGAAAGCCTCTCTTCTTGGGCTGTTCAAACCACCCCCATGTAATATGTTCTAGGTTTTTTGTGGTTTAAGAGCAAGACGATTTTTTTTTGGGATTTTCTTCCTAGTATCAGTTTTAGTTGATTTTCTCTTATTGTGTCTTAATTTTTGGAATTATTATTATTGATAATTAATCTTGAATGTATAGTCTTCGATCGATAAAAACAAGTGTCTGTCTTATCGTCAACCGAAATTTTCAAAACTTTGTTCAAAGAGGAAAATGTTGTTTTTGCAGTTTTGTTTAAAGAAAATATACAATAAGGGCCCAAATAACCTTAAAATCATTTCAAAAACTTCCACGGACCCTCAGCTCTTTAAAAGAATACAAATAACTAGTATTTTACGGGACATTATTCGGTGTAATTGAAGCTCGGACATGGTAACGCAAAAAAGATAATATTTTAGTAGGTACATAGTGAACCCTAATCAAAATTAATTTTATCAAGTTTTCAATGAAATATGAGCTCAATGTCAAGTTTATTTGCATAATGATGATCAGGATTAATTCGTTTATGTTCGTACTTGTTATTTACTAAGATTTCGCTGTCTGTTTGTCAGCGGGACTTATCTCATGAATGTTATAAGTAGACATTTGAAATATATTCTTTATATCTATTATTAATCGATCTCTTATCCCCAGACTCGCCAGTGCGCGAGGTGTCCCGTTCATGCTAGTACAGCCGCGTCGCTCGCTCCGGCGCCGCAGCCCGCACCACCGGCGCCGCACGCGCTTTATCTAGGGACCGGGACTTCAAGCCTTCGCACCGGTAAGATCGCACATATAGTAAAGGAATATCCCCCTGGATATTTGGTAACCAGTTCGCGATGAAGCGCCTCGAAGCTAAATTATGTTATGTTTGGTCTGGATAGGCAAGTTAGGTTAGGTTTGTAGTTTTAGACGCGGGAGAACAGAGTTTAACCGTTAAAAAAAATGCAATATTTCAACATTAATGTGCGTACTTGTTAACTGGCATAAGGATAGTGAAAAGACCAACAGCATTGAAATATATTTCATATGAAAGTTTATAATTAATACTCCATTTCATATTATGGCACCAAGCACCAAAACGGGGGAGAACAGAGTTTGTACAGAAAAAATTAAATTCCCAAATACCTATACCTATACCCTGTTTTTTGTATAGAAAGAAACGCCATTCCGGCGGATGTCCTCATAGTAGAAAATCATCAGGCAGTCAAGATGTATTAACTGATTGAAATCTGTTGGTGAATAGGGACGATTCTTTTCATTTTCCTATTACATGGGACTTAAACAAACAGGCGAAATGTGGATGTAATGGGTACACCTCTGCCTAACTCTTCGGGGATTACAGGCGTGATGTTAGATATGTATTTATGTAAAAACCTTAATAAAATTATTCAGTGTGGAATTCATATTAACTTTTAATTAAATCTGATATGATTTTAAGCTGTATGTTTATGTAATATGTTAGGTATTTAAAGTCTAGATGCGAAAACGTTATACGCGTGAATCGCGCGTATCACGCGGCGTGATTGAGTCTTACTCGTACTTTGCCAATTTCAAGTGACCGTAACCACATCTTTTTTTTGACGTCTGTAAACACAAACCTTTAATTTTTTGTGGAGATGGAGGAAAAGCCGGCTGATCTGTAGATTAAATCTACACTAATATTATAAAGAAGAGAAAAGATTTGTATTTTTGTGTGTGTGTGTCGCTTTGTATGTTTGTAATGAATAAACTCAAAAACTATTGAGCCGATTTCAAATTTTCTTTCACCATTGGAAAGCTATTTTCATCCTGAGTAACATAGGCTATATTTATTTTTAAAAAGTTAGGAATCGTAAGGAAAATTACGCGAACAAAGTCGCAGGGACGGTGCTAGTACTAATAATCGTACAAAAAAGTAAAAGAAGATTAATTTGAATGATCGCCTATTGTATTGTTCTCAGGATCCGATGCAGAACAATGGCAGTCGCAAGCATGCTTATTAGAAGCAAGCTTATAAATACAGAACTGTTATTTATCCGGTGGCAATCTGTGTAACGATAGAGCATACTTAAACAGACATAATTTTTTCTTAAGTAATTTATTTTGTGGTGTATTCTGGTACGTAAATATTATAACTACACACACATACATGAACTCACGCCTTTTTCCCGTGGGGGTAGGCAGAAACCACAGAACGCCACCTGCTACGATATATACATACTCCTTTCGCCTCATTCACGTTCATATATCTAGTCATACAAGCACGCCGGTTACGAGTACTGCGCACCTGACCTTGATGATCCTCACCATGAGGTCAGTGTTGGTTTTCCTAGGGCGACCCGTGCCTGCGTTGTCATTGCCACGCGTCACCTCTGCCCAATATGAATACATTTTTTATTTCGTCTTTCACTCATCCTCTCAACATGACCGAACCATCTAAGCTTACCCTTTCTATCTTTGTCACTACATCCTCGTATAACCTCATTCCTCATTACATCCATTGGTTTCTAAGAAAACTTCAACTATTTCTGACGACCCTACCTATATCTTTTGTTGACTGTACATAATATAAATTGAAAAAGTCACATTGGTACAATAGGCGCCATGAAAGATGAGACTAGTTATTTGAACTTGCGCAGGTATGGAAGTACAAAATAGTAATCCATAAGTTATTATATTATATCACGGATTTTTCGGTGACATTTACATTAAAATTCTTAACAATATTATAATATTTATTACGAAATGATAAAGTTTGTGTGGTGTGTCAAGTCTCATCTTTCGTGACGCGTATTGTACTTGCCCGGATTTAAACAGGCCATGATGACATTAAAGTTAATTATATTAGATTAAGTTGATTAATTTTGTTAATTTCAGGTGATCAAACTATTACCTATATTGATGTGGGAAAAGTAATGGATCTTGCATTTCAATCATGGAATCAGACTATTTGTCAGTGGTCGATTTCTACGCGGGGAAGTCTGTTTTTATCACAGGCGTTACAGGATTCCTTGGAAAGGTAGGTACCTAATGTATTAAATCAAAAGTCTATGTGGTTAAGACAACAAAGAATAGACAAAGAATGAGTTACTGGGCATGAATGACCTCAAATGACCTCTCCTATCGGCCAATTCGATTTGGAAAACGATGCACCAAACACCCTATAATATATACAACGTGTCTTAAAATTCAACAATAAGCAGACACCAGAGGCTGTCTGCTACCTGCTCATGTGAACTTGACCAAAAAAAGGTTAAACAAATCTCAATTCTGAAAAAAAAAAATTGTAATCCTTTTATTTACACACTATTTTTGACTGCGATGACCTCATTTATAAATGTTTCTGATTTAACTTTCGGCTTTGTTAAGTTACACTTATGGTATAGTTACTTTTGGAAATAATATTTAATTCTATTTACAGGTTTTCCTGGAAAAACTTCTGTACAGTTGTAAAGATATAGAAAAAGTTTATGTATTGATACGAGATAAGAAAGGCTTACGTTCTGAGCAAAGGATTAGAGCGATCACTGACAAACCGGTAAGTGATAATTGACCGAAATCTTTCTGGAGAATATTATTATAGTATAAGGCACTATAAGGAACGATTTAAAAGTGTCTCAATAATGTTCAAAATGTATGAATCGGGCATTCATTTTGACCATTATTGAGACACTTTTAAAACGTTCCTTATTTACATACATTAAGTGTCTTTCAAAAAACTCTTTTCTTTTACTAAATGTTATTAAAATGTCATTTTCGACTCGCACATTTTCATTGAAATATTAATATTTTTCAGATTTTCTCAAGGCTGAAAGAAGTACGACCAGATGATTTAAAGAAAATAATACCGATTGCCGGTGACATGAATCAACCTCGCCTTGGCATTTCAACTGTAGATGAAGAAATACTTCTGCAGAAGGTGCCTACCTATATTTTAATTTTCAAAGCACGCTAAATCGTCCCAAAGGCATAGATACGCGCGCGTTTCGTGCAGTCAATAGTTTTAGGGACATCTGTCGCACAGAATACGAACTACATACACAACAATTCCTACATAGCGCGATCAAAGTTTGGCGCGACGTCAGCAATTATAGCATCTATACAAAACCCCGACAACAACCGCGTCGGGCAGTACTCCACCAGACAAAACATCCCTCTAAGAGTTAAATAACGTAGTTTCCTGTTGACGAATTTTCAGAATAAATCCAGTTGTTTCAGAGATTAGCACGTATTACTTTTTAACTTTATAATATTAGCATCAGATTTATCATATTTTCAGGTTTCCGTGGTATTTCACCTAGCAGCAACCATAAGGTTTAATGAAGAGCTGAAGGTTGCTATTAACACGAACGTTACAGGAACTAAAGATGTACTAAGTTTGTGTCAACGTATGAGGAATATTAAGGTTAGTTACTAATATAATTTTCATACCAACAGTGACGGATCCAGGACTGTCGTTTGGGGGCCTGTCCCAGTTTTTTTTTTGCACACAACATTTTAATAGATTGCAATGGTACCTTATGTAGGGTCATGTTTGCAAAAAAGTTTAATTAGAATAATTCACGGGGGGGAGGAGACTATAGGTTCTTAGATCATCCCTGAATCCGCCACTGCAATACTAACCTCCCGGTTTCTTGACTGAAAAATTTGTGTAACTTCAAAGCTACTGAAAATCTATTCTTTAAATTAACAACACATGACCAACGAGGCAGTTAAAAAAGAAATATATTGCTTAATAATTTCAGGCGTTCGTCCACGTTTCTACGGCTTACTGCAACACAGACGAACAGATATTAGAAGAAAAGATGTACCCACCACCAGCTGATCTCAAGGAAGTGCAGACGTTTTTGGAAAAGTCCAATCATGACAGGAAACAAATTAGGACTTTACTTAGTAAGTTATTTAACACATACATAAACATATAAACTCAAAAATATAACATATAATCTCACGCCTTTTTCCCATTTGCCACAGAACGCCAAGTGCTACGATCCCTACATACCCCTTTAAGTTATTTTTTTAATTAAATTAATGATTGCTGATCTATTGTTTTTTGAGAATAGGTGTATAATCAATAGGTATAGTAGCAGCCATAAGTGTAGTAACAATCTGCTGTAATTATTTTACTTACGGCCTTTTTTTCGCCGTCGGCGAATTCTGAGGTGTTTGAAGATACTGTACATAATCTCATATACACACAGATGTAGGTACGGCCTGTACCGCGTATTTACAGCTATTCAAACCTTAGCAAGCAACTGCATTTACGACCACTTACTGTACATTATAAAAACTCGATTGCCGTGCGTTAGTCTTGCATAAACTCGACTGATTTGGCTGGAAGTATTTTTGTTATGTGTCATTATTTAGTTAGTCGCTTTTTACACACAGATATGCACACTTCCAAAACAAAGTTCGTTCCTTTTGAAACCAAGCTAAAGTAACATCATCACGCCTGTAATCCCCGAAGGGTTAGGCAGAGGTGTACCCATTAGTACACCCACATTTCGCCAGTTATGTTTTTAGTCCCATGTAATGGGGCGAGCCTATTGCCATCAACCGGGCACAAATCCAGACTCCGAGGCTGCTACTGAGAAATTCCTGATGGAAAAACCCAATAACACTTTGCCCGACCTGGGAATCGAACCCAAGACCTCATGCACAGCAGTCGCGCTTGCAACCACTAGACCAACGAGGCAGTCAAGCAACCAAGCTAAAGCTACCTCTGAAATAGACGTATCGTGGATACGAATATAGAAGGAAACTAACGATATTAATTTCTGATATTACAGAAGGACTACCCAACACTTACACGTTTACAAAGGCATTAGCTGAGACCTATGTTGCTGAAAATCATGGAAACATCCCCACAGTCATCATTAGACCTTCCATCAGTAAGCTGTATAACTTTCTTATTCAATCTTCCAAAATTAGGGATGTAAAATGACACGTGTGTTCTTTTTATTAAAGGGAGATAGGTATTTTAGATAGATTTATAGATTATAGAGATAATATAAATTTTTATTGAAAGTCTAAGTTTCAAATTTATTCCTTATAAGCTGTTATGAAGGTTTTTAACCATTATTAAATTCAAAGAATAATGCTGGAACAATATTTTCAACTTGTAAACTTATTGCACCGTTTTTTGGTTTATAATGTAGCATTTTACGCACGCGTGTTTTTACTGCACTAAAGCGGTAATTACTTGTGCTACAGAAATAGTAAAACAGTTTGTGGCACCTATTACCAACCCATATTATTTAATCTCTGGTTCCCACTGGCCCCTTATAAAAGTAACTTGTTGACCTTGATAAATTTTAATAAAGAGTTTTGTATGTTTAAATATTTTGTGAATGTTATGTTAATGAATGAAATATGATAAATAGATGTTTAATATATTCATTTAATTCTATTTATAGCACCTATTACCAACTTTTTAACTCTATGGTCATACTGGCTGCTAGTAAGTTTCTTGTTGACAACTTGCCAGAAACTTATTACAATACGCGTATTGTATGTATTGCGAATACGTCACTCGTGATGACTTAAATTGTAATTTTATTTTCGTATCAATAAATTAACAGCAATGTTTATTCCTAACAAGTGTGTTAAAAACGTCGTAAGAAATGCTTGAGAATTTTATCATTACGCTCTCGTCTTCTGCCGTTTACAACCTCGACCTTAATGACAAACTTACTTCACTAGTATCATAATGTGCTATTTATGTGTCATCATCATCTGCCTAGCCTTTTCCCAACTAAGTTGGGGTGGGCTTCCAGTGTAACCGGATGCTGGTACGCAGTTACTGGGTAATACGATACCCCTTGGTCAAACTAAAAAAAAAGATTTATTTTTCTAGTAACTGCGTCCTTCAGGGAGCCATTAGCAGGATGGGTGGACAACTGGGCAGGTGCTACCGGTATGCTTGCTGCGATTATGAAGGGTGGTATCAGGGTGGTATACGGCGATGCTGCCAATATCCTTGATCTCATACCAGTGGATTACGTGGTTAATCTCATCATTGTTGCGGCTGCAAGATGTAGTAGGTAGGAGAAATTGAGCCTCGTTTTCATGGTAAACATTTGTTTGGCAACATGGTTGCATAAACATGTTGCCGAGTTGCTGTCAACATATTGTGGGCTACACTTGTGTTGCGGAGTTGATCACGCCATGTTGCAGAGTTGACGCCCGGCGAGCGAAAACATCAGTTTATCAACAAATGTTGACGTGTGTGCAACCCATATTGATTTAAACAAAGTTTCCAGCAGCGTTCTCGCCGTTCATCAACAACGTTGATCAACTGTTGCTAAACAAATGTTTACCATAATTACGAGGCTTTAAATCACTTTTTCTAGCTTAACATCTGTTCGCTCAGTGACTACTGTTCGTAATTATTTAGAACTAGCTTCTGCCCCCGACTTCGTCCGCGTAAATGTCGGTTATTGGCGATGTGTATACCTATAAATAAAAAATGAATGTTTGTATGTTTTCCAAAGACTTTTCCTCTATGCTTTCAACATCCAGAGCCCCCTGCGAGGCTTAAAACCAACGGTAACACGATGATTTTTGTTGGGGTAAATATTTATGAATATTCGTTGTTCCAGCCCAGACAATGTCGCTGTTTACAACTGCTGTACAAGTTCCTGCAACCCTGTTACATTAGAAAATGTATTCAAATACTTAAAAAGAGCGGCTTCTGAGAACGGAATTGGTAAGTTTACGAACGTGCCTATCTAAAAGTGTTTTTTCTATTTCTATTAAATGTTGGTTTAAAATGAAGATGTCCGAATCTTCAATGAATGTTCAAAGGATTAATAGGGGGTTCTTCCTACAACGTTTGCTACGCGTCGTAGCTGGCGTAGCGGAATATCATTTGACATTACTACGCAGCGTAGCGGTCTTGTTTGCGTTTGCTACGCGTCGTAGCGCGGGACGAGGAATCCTGTATGCATTTGCTACGCAGCGTACTTGGTGTAGCGTTGTCCCGTGAGTGTCCCGTTTGCATTAGTTATGCAAACATCCATTCAAACCGTGTCAGAGGCCCTTGACGCGGTTTAGAAACTCTGACACTAGGGTGTGTGTGTTCGTAAGACCTTATTTGCCTTGCCCACACGATAAAGAAGAAGAAGAAAGATTAGCTGCCTAGCGATGTCCCATTATATAGTGTCTGCTACGCAGCGAAACTGATGACATCCAGCCCATCTCTTAAAACAGTATTATTTTTATATTAGTTAGGTACCTACTTGGCCTTGCGCACTGTTGGATTTTCAACGCCCGGCTCAGCGCCGAGAGTTGAAATTCAAACAACAGAAATTACAAAGTAATAATAAAATGGTACTGTTTAATTAGACAGTGGTGAGCCCTCAGGACTTAAGCACGCATGATGATCAATGTCAAAGTCAAATCATTTATTTAATTTAGGCCAATATAAGGCACTTTTGAACGTCATATACAAAAAAAAAGGTTTGAATTTAGTTGCCCCTTCCAAAAGGTAGTTTTGTATGGAGAAGAATGGGCAAGAAACTCCATACGTACTCAATGCTCGTGCCTTCTCTGTATGTGAAGAGTCCTATGCTCTGCAATAAGACAATAATAGGCTGGTATTATTGTTATTTTAAGTACTTCCAAATTTTAGTTTTAATTTATTTGAACACGAAAAATAGTAACCGTTATTTCGTTTTTCTATTTTCCAGATGACACGCATATGATGGTCACATTTACAAATTATGAATGTACGTTATCTGCGCTAACGTTTTTGCTACAAACAGCTCCAGCTTACTCAGCAGACTTATTTCTACGCGCGAAAGGGAAAAAGCCGAAGTAAGTCTTATTCCTTCATAGTCTAAGTACTTTTTGTATAATCTTCAGCACCTAATATTTAGAAATATCGAGGCTGATAGCTGAGGGATTGGCTGCTACTAGTCGCGACACGTATTTCGATAATACAATTCCTGCACAAAGATTCTCCCAGAAGGCCCATGGGGCCTTGGCATTTCATGGACTGCCTCGATGGTCTAGTGGTCGCAAAACGCGACTGCTGAGTATGAGGTCCTGGGTTGGATTCCCAAGGTCGGGCAAAGTGTTATTGGATTTTTTCATCAGGAATTTCTCAATAGCAGCCTAGGAGTCTGGATTTGAACCGGGTTGATGGCAATAGGCTCGCCCCCTATTGCATGGGACTTAAAAACATAACTTGAGTGTACTGGGTACACCTCTGCCTAACCCTTCGAGTATTACAGGCGTGATTTTAATCTGTGTGTTGATCTTTATTCTCAGGTACATGAATATCCAGTCCAAAGTGGTTGCCGGTCGGGATGTCCTAGGCTTCTTCACCTCACACTCTTGGGAAATGAAGGTTGATCGCACGCGTGCACTGCACGCCTCCTTGTCAGCTCACGATAAGCACCAGTTTCCCTGCGACCCCCTAGATATCAAATGGGATGAATATATAAATGTGTACACGGTAGGAATAATACAGTTTTTATTGACAAAATATGTTTAGATTTTAAGTTATGTGAATAGAATTTTGTATAAATTGTATTTAGTTTTTTATTTATACCATAACTAGCTTTTGCCAGCGACTTTGTCCGCGCAAAAATAAATAAAAATATAGCCTATGTTACTCGCAGATAATGTAGCTTTCTAATGGTGAAAGAATTTTTAAAATCGGTCCCGTAGTTTTTGAGTTTATCCATTACAAACAAACAAAAATATACATTTTCCTCTTTATAATATTAGTGTAGACATAAACTACTATAACTTGACGCTCCCCTCCATATTACCATTTCAATGTGTGTAATCACATTCGTATGAAAGAGTTTGTATGTAGTTGTGAGTAATATTTACTTTTCTTTTAATATGTTTTATTTAGCTGTAAGTCTTTCACAAATCTTATATAAATAAATTTGTTTAAAAAAAGTTGTTTGTGGTCACACTCCTCCAAAACGGCTCGAACGATTTTTATGTAATTTCTTCTGTTAGTAGGTATGAAAATGGGTCGTAAAGTATAGTCGATTACATAACTATGTAAAGATTAATTTACAACCATATAGCACGAACCAGTTTGAACATGATCGTAAACATTTATGAAGAAAGGATTTAGGTAGTATACCTTTTTGCACTTTGTGTTTTAAAATAATCTCTTTAAGATTTCCAGTTTACTACCAGTTGTCCATGGATTCAGTTAATAAAGATATTAAATTAAAATCGTTTTTTTGTTAACTATTTAAAATGCCTAATAAAGCCCGCTGATACAAGCCAGTTATCTTAACTCCGAGTTAGTTGCTAACACGAGCTCATATACAAGTTTATTTCTTGTTTACCTTGAAAAGGGTTCATTGTACTCATCATTAAAAATAAATTTTACTATGGAAACAATCATAAAAAATTAAATTATGCGAAGAAAATGAATAAGCTGCTTTTTTTTGACTGCCTCGTTGGTCTAGTGGTCGCTAGCGCGACTGCTGTGCATGAGGTCTTGGGTTCGATTCCCAGGTCGGGCAAAGTGTTATTGGGTTTTTCCATCAGTAATTTCTCAGTAGCAGCCTCGGAGTCTGGATTTGTGCCCGGTTGATGGCAATCGGCTCGCCCCCTATTACATGGGACTAAAAACATAACTGGCGAAATGTGGGAGTACTAATGGGTACACCTCTGTCTGACCCTTCGGGAATTACAGACGTGATGTTATGTTATGTTTCACGATATCACAGGTGCATTTTGGAACGATTGCATTCTAATCTGTCTCCTCAATCTGTCAAAAACGCCTCTAATTTACATACATGTTTCGACATTGATTGTCGCTGTCGATTATGACTACACTATGAACTTTTTTTTTAATAAATAAAGTTGTTCTTCTGGTTCAGGATATGATAAAGAAAAAATAAGGATGTGTTTGACATATAACGTAAATTAACCTCTCATTAATAGCAAGTCACTGCGACTGTGACGCAGCTTATACGGGTTGTTGTAAGTTCGCCATAAAAATAACTCTCCACGAAAAAAAGTATGTATAAATTAGCCAAAGGTTTACGTTTTTTTTTATTTATGATTATTGTAAATTCGCCCCATTACTTTTTTCCGCACGGATAGCAGAACAATAAAATAATAAAATCCAGCACAAAACTACCGAAAACAAGGACACAATGTGGAATCTGAACAGAAAGTACTAGGAGAACAGGATCAAAACTTTTTTTCGTGGGGAAGTATTTTTGTGGCGAACTTACAACAACCCGCTTATACTAGTAGGTACAGTCGTCAACGTAATCTCTTAAGGTGAGTATAGACTGGAGCATTTTCTCGAGCATTTCTGTGTAATGTAACGTTCTTACGAACGGTACAATACAGCTAAAAGCTCAGTTTCCATAGCATTTCCATGTAATGTAACGTTCATGCGAATGCTCGGCGTAATGCTCACAGCGAGTGTGCATTTACCCGTAACATTTCGTTGAGCCTTGCGTTCATTATTCCTTGAAATGTTAGACCTACAAGTTGCTACAAGTTGCGTGTGTTGCTTTTATCTTGATGAATTGCTCGTGCAAAGGCTCGACGATATGTAACACTAATACGCTCTTTGGTTTGTACAATTATAGTTGTAACAAAACGTCTAGTTCGTGAAGAGTGATACACTAGAACATATCATGAAGCGGCTCGTTGTTCTGTTACAAGTTGATGCTCTAGTTTAGTTTATACTCACATTAACATTATGTATATATTTAGTATAAGAGAAATTTGTACCTTGAAGAGTGAAAATAAACTATTCTATTCTATGGCTACTAACTCTGAGTTAAGTTTTTGGTGCAAGTGGGCCTCACGGTTTAATGAATTTGACATAGCTATTAAAATTATTAGGCACGCATTTTTTTTTCACTATGAATAGTTACTACTTATTTTTAATAATCTATGCCCAAAACAGGTAAGTAACGCCGGGTTTTTTTTATGTTCAAGCGCATATTTACATCCTTCTTTTTAGCGTGTCGATATTGGTTCATATTAGGGCTGCCAATATTTCTTTGGCTAATCAAAGTATTTGTTAGAAAAAGCTATATTAGATACATAATAAGAAATATAATATTTTATGGAATGCTATAAAAAATAGACCAAGATAATATATTTGTTACTGGCATCGGTGAAGGAAAACATCGCGACGAAACCTGGACTTATACCATTACTGTCCCGCTCAAACCATGTCAGAGGCCCTTAAGGCGGTTAGAAACTCTGACACTAGGGTGTGTGGATCGTAAGAACTTACTGCCCCCACGATAAAGAAGAGAGATTGGTTTATTTTTAAATAAACTGCGGTATAATTTGGTTATAGCGACTTCGTTTATAACGTCCAACTCAATTGCTTATAGAGACGAAAATTCAAACTTATAATATATATATATATACAGAAAAACAAAAAACCCGACTGCGTACAAACTTATTTTAAAAAATACGTGAAAAAATAAACTTAAATAAAAACTAAAAAGAAAGAAACAAGCCCAGTAGTTTAGAATTCTGTTAATACCAAATAACTATACAATTAAAATAGTTTTATAATCGAAACACACATAAAACAAATCATAAATTCTAATGCAGAACAGAACGACTCACAGTCGGCCCATTCAAATTTGACCAATCAAATCCTCCTTTGGGTCGCGCAGTCGGGTAATAAAAACATATCAGTTTAATACGACTCCGGCTTAAGCTACCAACCGCTTGTAGCGTCCTATTTTGGCAAAAACACGTCCATTTGAATTTTTAAAACGACGTGCAGTGCTACAATACCCACGCACAAACAATATACCTCACCGCTTCGTCTCTCCCCTCATCTTCGAATTCCAAAGTTATTTTTTTGAATCTGTTTTATTTAAATATAAATTGATCATCATCATCTGCCTAGCCTTTTTCCCCAACTATGTGGCCTATGTTATTTTTGGTATGTTGCTGTCTATTATGTATCCTTTTTTTTAAGAAGTCGATAAAACTGCTTTATTATTTCTTAACATATCATCACGCCTGTAATCCTCGAAGCGTTAGGCAGAGCTGTACCCATTAGTACACCCGCATTTCGCCAGTTATGTTTAAATCCCATATAATAGGGGGCGAGCCTATTGCCATCAACCGGGCAATAAACCAAACTTCCAGGCTGCTACTGCTACTGAGAAATTCCTCATGAAAAAACCCGATAACACTTTGCTCGACCTGGGAATCCAACCCAAGATTTCATTCTCAGCAGTCGCGCTTTGCGACCACTAGACCAATGAAGCAGTATTATTTAATAATTTCATGATTAGTAATATTAATACATAAAAAAAGCTTAAATTCAATTGATGTGCGTCGTTCAGTTATAGATACGTTTAGACTATGCTAAACTTTAAATATTGGAATAAAAAATAGAAGTATTTTTTGCTTAGTTCTATTTTATATTTTGCAAAATAAAGATTGATCCATTCATCTGAATATAGTATTTTGTTTGCTTAAACGCTCTAATCTCTTGAATTGCCAAGAGAATTAGAAGAAATATTTTTTGTATGTGATAGTCAGATTCGACAGGAATAGTATAGGCTATATAACATTACGCTACGACGCACGAGAGCTGATCAGTAACCAAAGACATAACACGGGTGAAAAAAACCACGCATACAAAGTCGCAGCTAGTACAATGAGGAAACTTTACTCAACCCATTTACAAAACAACTTCTACCTACTTCATTGGTATAAACCCCGCAACTTTTGAGTTTTGTAGATTTTTAATCATCCAATTATGAAGCCTGTGAGCCTCCGAAAGCCTTATAGTACAGTCATGTTGTGTCGAAGTCATCGAAAAAAATAGTGCACGGCTAAATTTTGGAAGGTAAGTTGCAAGGTTATTTTATATCACATTTTAATATAAATTGTTGTTCTGTGTATGCAAGATAAGTTAAATTAAAATTAGTGTTTTTTAAATTAAAATCGAAAAAAGATGAGGTATTATTTGAATAAAAAAAGGGAAAATTCATCCGCATCGCCTTCCACTGGAAATGTGCCTAGAAGACTGGCTGCATTGCCACGTGAGATGGCAATGCTTAGCCCCTGGCCAAGGTATAACCAGTCCTTTTGTCACGGGAAGTGTCAACCGAGCGTTTGGACAACTCCTTATGGCGGCCATGGGCACACGGACCCCACGACCCGAGGGTTTCCACCCCAAACGGCTCGAAAATATAGCTACCAGTAAGGGTACTATACTTATGGCGTTTGAGGTTTTCAAGCGCCAGCACAGCACGCCGAATTGTATTATTTACATTTAAATTCGGTGACCGGGTAACTAGAATTTCTAGTAATTTTAATATAATGTTGTCGAATATAAGGCCTACAAACGTCAAAACTACATCTTTCAAGTCCAGAAATATTTAACAAACTAATTTGAGATTTTATTATCCAAGTTATATACGTTCACTTAAATGGCTGAAAACCAGCTAAACCACCCTATTATAAAACAGTTAATATGGAAAAAATAGGCTTCAAGCTTATGGAAATCCAACCGAAATTACCTTTTAGAACATTAATTAAATTTAATTCTTTTTCCGTGCAAATAACGTTCAAAATGCCTTATAATCGTCTTATTAAAATAAATTAGCATTACTTTAATTAAGACAATGTCTGGTAAGTAGCCAACCTTGATTACTAAAGGATATAAAACCAAAAAAAATAATAGCCTATAAAAAACAACTTTTTAATCCATTTGCATTTTCAAATTAAAACCGTAAAATTTACAAAAATATGAATGTTGATATTACAAAAATTCATAAACATTCACGCATAAAAAACACGTCGATATCTCTTGATTTATAACCTAAGACCTAATATGAAATATTTCAAGCAAGCAAGCAAGTTCTATGATCTGAAAGTTCAATGATCTGCAAGTTCCAAGATCTGCAAGTTCTATGATCTGTAAGTTCAATGATCTGCAAGTTCTATGATCCACAAGTTCTATGATCTGCAAGTTCAATGATCTGCAAGTTCCATGTTCTGCAAGTTCTATGATCTGTAAGTTCAATGATCTGCAAGTTCTATGATTTGCAAGTTCTGTTTTCGTGTGGCGGTCTAAAATAAAAGGTATATGTATACATATATCAATATGTAAATTCAATTGTGTATTTCCTGATCCGTACTTGCATAACATAATCTACATAAAAAAAATAATAAAACTATGTAACAGTATCTATTAAAATACTTACCAGTTTTTTTTAAATCAATTAATTTTACGAAACCAGATCCTTTGAATCATTCAACCAATCACAGGCACCGTTGAAAATTTATTGAATGTTTTTTCAAAAAACCATCGATTAGTATGTAAATAGCAGCAGTATGTAGTTGACACCATTAACTCAATCATTCCAAAACGTAACTTATCTAAAGAAACATTTCATTTTATTTATTTATTATTTATTTATTTAAACTTTATGCAACAAATGTACAAAGCCGGGCTGAATGCCTTAGGCATTCTCTAACAGTCAACCAGAGGTGGTGAAGAGATAACATGGTAGGTGCAAGCTATTTGTACGAGAGTAAGACAACAAAATTAGAGATTTAAAAAAAAAAAAGTTCCATAATAAAATAAAGTGTACACAAGTACAAAATAAATTCTACATACTTACTACAAAATGATATATAATATACATAAAAATATAATATACATAATTATAAATAAATACATATCTTATAAAGAATAGAAAGGAGGATTATAATAAATTCCTTCTATTTGCTCTGAAAAAAAAATCCGTAACTTCCCGCAATTTTAGCCCTGGAAACCCGTAAAATTTTAACTAACTGTAAAATTTGATTTTTAGTTGCTTTTTAATTAATTAATAGTAAGTCAATTGAGTTGGCAGAAAAGTGACGTCACAGATTACTGTTGCCATACAACATTTTTGGAGAAATCACGTTTTGACAGGTCATAAAAAGTACGTCATTTGATTGGTAGTGTCTTACCTATCCATATCTATCGTATTATAAATACGAAAGTAACTGTCTGTCTGTAACGCTATCACGACTAAATCACTGAGTTAATCATGATCTTGAACGCCAGCAAAGGATATAGGTACCTACCCTACTTTTTATTCGAGACTGCCTGCGTCCGCGATAACCGACATTTTACGCAGACGAAGTCGCCCGCAAAAGTTAGTACTACTGTTAACATTTAGATGTAGATTAAAAATCTTCCTTTTTTATAAAAAAAAACCCCAATCCTAACAAGAAATACAAGATTGCACATCAAAATATTTACCTCCAAATATTAATATTTTACCAATATTTTGAGTCCGTGACGCATCGCTATTAATTGTAAATTAGAGCTTTTTATTATTATTTATGTTATAGTGTGTGTGTGTAAGTGTGTTGTTGGTTTAGTGTGTGCGTGTTGTGTTTTGTGTGGTCTTGGATTCAATTCCCAGGTCGGGCAAAGTGTTATTGGGTTTTTCCATCAGGAATTTCTCAGTTGCAGCCTCGGAGTCTGGATTTGTGCCCGGTTGATGGCAAAAGGCTCACCCCCTATAACAACAAGCGTACCTTTTACCGTAACAAGCTTTTAATTTATGTATGCAGGATTGTCATATATCGTTAGTTTTCATAGAAACCGAGGGATATTTTCAAGTGTAATTAAATTTAAAAAGTAGATTATACAGAGTACATAAACTTGAGTTTCAATCGAAGACATTTATCGGTTTCCTTTTCACCTATCTCTTTTGTCGACTGTAAAATCTGTGTAGGTATTACTATAAAAAAAAATTAATTGATGTAAATTAATAGCTGCATGGGTGATAAGATTTTGATGGGCATTTAATTTAAAAAAAATATTTTTTTAAAAAAAGCTTAATTTTAAATTATTATATTGAGTGTTACACATTGGTGCCGATTCTCTTGTTCACAAATTAGACTAAATTAGGGAATTAACATCTCTTACTAACATACAGCGAAAGGAAAGGACGGTGACATTAAAGAACTAAGTTAGCGATGTCAAATTAGTCTTGCCTTGATCTTTTCCGTGTTTTTAATCCATACGTTTTAAGATGTCAACTATAATTACATGGATGTGTCAGATTGACTAAATTTGACAGCTCTTATTTACATTAGTCTCTTTCTTAGTTTATTGGATAGAAAAAGATGGAAATAGTCTAATTTTATTTGAGTTGGTTACCAAGAGAATCGACACCATTGTTTGTCATCAGAACTAAAGGTATATGCAAAATTTCAGCTCAATCGAATACTTAATCAAAATGGCCGAAAATTTTTGAAAGGACAACTTACATACGAACAGTGCAAGCTAAATAAAAGCTTGTAATAAGTCTTCTAATAATTATTACGGAATTTAAAACGAAGACGTATGGATTTTCAATACGTTTTTGTTCTAGCGTAAAGGTCAATCGTGCTAAGACGAGTTTTAGGCGGGTTTTTGACAGTACTAATAGTTACGTATTTTTTAAATGGGACGTTCTATTCAGTTTATATTTTACGTCCAGCGTAGCGGTACTCTTATATTCATTCTAATATTTATATACTGACCTAATAATAAACATTAGGTCAGCAGTTTTAGTTGATAGGTTGATTCTGATTTTGTTTCTTAAATAAAAAACTTAATGTAATAAAAATACGGTTTTAATTGCTTTGTTTCTTATAATGGCATTAGATAAAGAAACTGTCGGTATTTAAATTATAAACTGTTTTTTGTAGTCATTAAATCGTGAAAAATATAACCATTTGTGGTGATTAAGATTTTCTCAGCGACTGGAAGATAAATAAAAGGTAGGTAAGACAATGTTATCAAATACTAATTTTTGCCCGCTGCAGACGTCGCGGAATTAAAAGTAGCATGTTTTTGGGTTTAAACGTACACCGTGAATTTTTTTATCAAAAACGGTTCAGTGGTTTACTCGTGAAAGTGCAACAGATAGACATACTGTTATCTACGCATTTATAATATAATATATCTATCAATATAAATGGTTGAGGCGCTCGCCTCTCACACATGAGGTTGTAGGTTCGAATCCGGGCAAGTACCAATGTGACTTTTCCAATCCATACCTACTTTCCAAGTTTATCTTAGACATCACTGACATCGGTGCAGGAAAACATCGTAAGAAGATCTGAACTTGTCTAATATATTTAAATTTTAATTTTGGAGTGTTTGTCACCAAACTCCTCCGAAACGGCTGGACCGATGTTTATTTAATTTTGTGTGCATATCGGGTAGGTCTGAGAATCGGCCGACATCTATTTTTCATACCAAAAAGAAATATGGCGGTACCTAAGAAGTTCGCTCGAAGTTTAAAATCGCCCACCCATCTTGAGCAAGCGTGGTGATCAATACTGGTGCCTTCTCTGTATCAGAAGAGGCAGCTTTGTCCTGCAATGGGACAATAATAAGCTTTATTATAGGTACTAGCGTTATTTTTCTTACGGATCTCAATATGATATAGCTTATGTCACCCGGAGATAGTGTAGCCTTCCAAAAGTGAAAGAATTTTTCAAATCGGTTCAGTAGTTTCGGAGCCTATTCAATGTAAATAAACAAACAATCAAATCTTTCCTTTTTATAATATTACTAGCTTTTGCCCGCGACTTCGTCCGCGCAAATATAAAATAAAATATAGCCTATGTTACTCTCAGATAATGTAGCTCTCTAATGTTGAAAGAATTTTTAAAATCGGTCCAGTAGTTTTTGAGTTTATCCATTACAAACAAACAAACAAACAAAAATACTTTTTTTTCCTCTTTATAATATTAATGTAGATGAGATGACATAATATTTTCACCAGTGATCGAAATAGGTAGGGCTTATTTACCTAAAGAGGACGAGATGACACAGCGAAGACTGGTTAATTTGCATATTTTTACTTTGAAACGCTGGTATAGCTACAAAACCCAATAGTGTGAGTTATCTCACGCTTAAAATTGTTTCCTAATTCACGAAATCAATTAAGTTGATGTGGTTTTAACCACTTTTTGTAACTTCTCGCTAAGTTTATGTAAATCTAGCTACTGCTTGTGGTTTCGCCCGAGTATAAAGACTGACAGCACTGGTCAGTCTTATTATGTTTTTTTGCGTAATTTTCGCGTGAATAAACAGTTTTTCTTTCTTTCTTTCTTTCAGTTTATTAATTCTATACAAATAACATAACATTACGCCTGTTATCCCCGAATGGTTAGGCAGCGGTGTACCTGTTAATACACCCACAATTCGCCACTTATGTAACTTTATGTAAAACTAACTTCAGTCCGCGGCTTCGCCCTTGTCAGTCTGACGACACAGTTTACTTATTCCATACAAAGTAACATAATATCAAGCCTGTAATTGCCGAAGGGTTAGGCAGAGGTGTACCCGTTAGAATTTAGTACCTACATCCACATTTCGCCAGTTATGTTTAAGTCCCATGTACCTAATAGGGGGCGAGTCTATTACCATCAACCGGGTACAAATCTAGACTCCGCAGCTGTTACTGAGAAATTCCTGTTAAAAAAATCCAATTACACTTCGCCCGACCTGGGAATCGAACCCAAGACCTCATGCTCAGCAGTCGCGCTTTGTGACCTAGTGTGCTCTACGAGCTATGTGCCCTGCCCATTGCCATTTGAATTTTGAGAGCTATGTTGTTTACCACGATGATGTCAATTTACTATTTGGACTGCCTCGTTGGTTTAGTGGTCGCAAAGCGCGACTGCTGAGCATGAGGTCTTCGGTTCGATTCCCAGGTTGGGTAAAGTGTTATTGTGTTTTTCCAACCTAGCCTAGCCTCAGGGCTACTACGGAGAAATTCCTGATTCCAGACTCTGAAGTCTGGATGAAACTATTCATAGGATTTAAACATAACTGGCGAAATGTGTGCATTTCTGCTTAGCCCTTCAGGGATTCAAGGTGTGATGTTATGTTATGTCTATTACCTTAGTTCTTCTTGGGTTCCTAAGTTTGTTCTTTGTTCTAAGAGTAGGTATTCCGTTTGGACGGAAATGCTCACTGCTCACATTAGACAAAAATAACGTTGTAATGCTATCGTTATTTCAATGTTAACAAGTGATATAGCTTCCTTATTTAAAAATAAATTAGGAACAATTATAAATAAATACAAAGCAATTTATAAATTAATTTTGCCATTTAAACTTATAAAAAATATATATAAAATGCAGTAATTTAAATAATATAAATAACCTAAATATTATTTTATCGTTTAATTTTAATTAAATCCTATGATTAATGGAACAAAACGAGTTTCAAACATATAAATATTATTTTGATATAAGCTTCCGTTTTTCACTACCGCGTCTTCTGTGTGAATTCGACGGAGTAGAATTTTATGGACATTGCATTATTTTATTATTACAATTATAAAAAAACTTACAGACAAATACACGTAAATGGTAACAAAAATATTTAAAAAACCCCCAACGCAAAAAAAAAGTAAATATTTAAAAAAACAAAAATAATAAAATATTAATAATAAACTGACATTTTCATCGCAGCTCGGAGGACTTACGTAAAGGGCATCAGAAGGAACAGGGTGGATTTTTAGTCAGTAAAAGTCTGACAGTCCCTTCCGTCCCGCCCAAGGCGGAAGGAGTCATTTGATGATTTTTACCACCTAAAAAAAAAAACAGATAAAAAAAAGCTCGTGGGGACTTCCGCTCTATGGAATACTTGCTTATCTACGAAGTCCCCCGACTGCGACGAAAATGTCAGTACATATGAATAATTGCATAAGTCACATTGGTACTTGCCCGGATTTGAACTCACAACCTTATAAGTATAAGAGGCGGGCTTCTGAATCACTGGGCCATCAAAGAAAGAATTTACATAATTAGATATGATTGGTTTAATAGCTAAGGCCTGGTTCACATAACTTTATCGGGCCGACAAACAACTAACAAAACGCTGCTTTATTAGGTCGGATCGGCAGCCTCTAGTGCAAAACCTGACAGTCGGTCAAACGGTAAAACTGTCGGTCCGACCTAATGTGAACCAGCTCTAACGTTTAAAAACAACTGGTATTTCCAAATAACATACAAAAAAATAAGAGATAATTATTTACCTATGTTTTTTAACCCATCTAAACTGTATCCGGGTGTCTACGTAATAATAATAATTTATAGTCTCTCAACTCTTCTCAACTATTTTTTAGACCTATGTATCCCACCAAAAACATTTTATGTAAAATGTTGCCAAGACGACCACATCAGGTTTGCCCTGTGAAAAAGATATCAGATCTCATGTAGAGTCAAGCTTCTGAATCTACACGGCCTGACTCTACCGACCCTAATTTCACAAAATCTACATATCAGTAAAAATGTATGGCTTCGTCGTTTCGCTACCGTCGTGAAGGTGATGCGAATATTTAGTTTCTGAAGTAAGTAACGAAACAGCTGAGCCATACATTTTTTACTGATATGTAGAATTTGTGAATCTTCCTACTTATGGGTAGGAAGTTTTAATAAAATCAATTCATTTATTTTTAAAATTTTGGACTTGAAAATTTGTATTTAATGCGGTACGGCGTAAACACTCCTATGGAGAATAAAACTTTTGAATACAGCTATATCTACATATATTTCGACTTTTAATTCTATTCAGTAACTTGACAGTTAAAAGAAAAATAATGTTACCATACTACAACTAATAGTGTTGGGGTAGTGAACAATTTTGCGTAAGGAACGAATGATAAGAATGGTTTAATACCAAGTTAAGTACATTATTTAAGTTTATTTATTAATTTAAACTTTATGCACATGTAAAAAAATACACTGTACAAAGGCGGACTTAATGCCTTGGGCATTTTCTACCAGTCTAAGTTCATTCAATTTCGTAAATTCCACGTCACTATCTTTTTATTTTCAAAATTTGGAAACCCTTATCTGTCAAGTTACTGAATAGAGTTAAAAGTCGAATTAAGGCGCTTTGCACACGGAGCAACTTAAGTTGACGCAACTGGCAACTTTTTAAAAGTTTCCTGTTAAAGTTGCTAGTTGCCATAAAGTTGCCGGTTGCCGCAACTTTTTGGCAATTTATAAGCAACTTTTTTAGCCGAGTTGCAGTGTTGCAAACTTTGCGGTATTACCACTAGATCTGGTGGATTGGGACCACCTTCTGGTGGTCAGAATTTGTATCTGGTGGCTTGTGGATTTTTTAGTGGGCAAGTTTTAGGTTGATGGTTTTCAAAAACAAAATTGAAATAAATTTACAATACTAACACTTTCAGTGTACTTATCCGTTAGATTACTATAGTATGTAAAAAAAGAAAAAGTAATCGTATTGATAACGGTACAAGTTATTCAGGTCGACAAAAAAGAGGGTAAGAAACATCATTCTCTTAAAAAACAATCCTATTTAGTGAGCCCGAGTGGCTGTGGAGCAGGACTAGCATTTAGCCAAGCATTTTTGTCCGTGATATAATCATCTAACTTATAATAATGCTTGATTAGATAGTGTGCGTTTTATGCATGGTTTAAATTTTCTCTCATTTAGTTGGGGAATATCAAGAAGTATTTTATTATAGAATTTTACACATTACCCCAAAAAGAAGTGTTTACTTAGTGGGAAAAACCACTAAGTTAATGGCAACACTATGCCGGGCACAGGGCGAGGGAGGGAGGGTGTGAAATTGAATATTTGACAGTTGCTAGTTGCGGCAACTAGCAACTAAATAAGTTGCTAGTTGCCGCAACTGGAAACTGTTGACGATTGCCGCAACTCGCAACTTGAGTTGCTCTGTGTGCGCAGTCCAATTGAATTACATGTAAACAGCGAGTTGCCAGAAAGTTGCCAGTTGCCAGTTGCTGCAAAAGTTGCTCCGTGTGCAAAGCGCCTTAATCTCAGGAATGGCTATTGTTAGGAAAAAGTATAAATGCAATTCCTATAGGTAATTGCATGACCTATAATTTTTGCCTAACCTATTTTATGATAAAACTGACCGTCTGCCTGAAAAAATGCAAAGAACCCATATTTGCGAACATTGATCATGAATTTTTTTTTTGGCGATTTTTCCCAAATTATTATATTATATATAATGTTCTCAACATTTATACAAATTTTCAGCTTGTTGCGAATTTTTGTGCCCTTAAATATCTATTTTGACCGGACTATTAAGGCAGATTATATTGATTTAAATAATGATTTTATTAATAAAATACTGCCTTTTCTCAAATATTTTGAGGTCGGTATCCAGTCCAAGCGAATGCAGCTGAATACAAGTATTTTACATGGAGCGACTGCCTATCTGACCTCCACAACCCAGTAACTAGTTAATACGATATCTTAGGACTGGTTGTCAGACTTTCGGGCTTCTGACGACCCGTAACGACTGCCAAAGATGCACGTTCTACAGCCGGGACAATCGGCTTAACGTCCTTTTCGAGGCTAATAAAACGATGTCAGTGTTGTCTATAAGATGAACTTTAGAAAGTACATTAAATGAATTGAAAAAGTCACATTGGTACTAGCCCGTATTCGAACCCCCAAGCATGAGAGGAGGGCGCCTCCAACTAACCACTGGGCCTTCACGACATTTTATTAAAACAATATTTACTTATATTAAAATTAGTATTTTGAATTTACGAAAAGGTGAACTAAAAAAAAAACCGGTTTTGCAACATAGCTACATTCAACGCGTGTAGGAATTTCAATTCCACGTTATTGGTAACGTCGTTATAATGAATACAGCTGCTTTTGTTTGTATTAATGCAGCTGTTTCATATTAATTTTGTCTGAAGTATTTTTCTAAGATTTGAAATTATTTATTTTCTTATGCCTAACATGAGGTCTTGGGTGGGGATTCCCAAGTCGAAAAAAGTGTTATTGGGCTTTAGGAATTTCTCAGTAGCAGCCTCGGAGTCTGGATTTGTGCTCGGTTGATGGCAATAGGCTCGCCCCTTATTACATAGAACTTAAACATAACTGGCGAAATGTGGGTGTACTAATCAGTACACCTCTGCCGAAACCTTCGGAGATTAGTGTGATGTCATGTTATGTTATTTTCTTGTCATCTTTGTTATCATCGTATGATTGGTCCTTTTTTTCTTATGTGAATTAATCTGTGGAAAACGGAAGGTTAGATCGGATTCTTTGACCGACACGGGCCTGGTTCTGACCGGACAGCAAGACACCCAATGCTCGCCGTCCGCAAGCCCGCTCCTACCGTGGCCGGGAATCGCCCTGCGACTCCCGTTCTGTTAATAATAATTGGCCTACCGCAATGCTTCAACGATTGATCGAGATATTAAACTTGCTTGATTGCTTCCGATTACATTAGCATACTAGCCTTCCTACTTTGTCTATACTATATTAAATTATTAATACCTATATGCAATCAATTATTAATTAAAATATACAACAGCCTCACGGGTCGATATATCAGGTTTAGCTATGCAAGCCGGGGTTGGTCCGTAGATGGGTGACCATCTTTAAACACAGAGACTCCTCTGTGCCGTTGGTCTCGGCTGTCATACGTGGATCTTTGACAATCTTTGTTATCATAGAAGCCCGAAAGTCTTACAGTCTTACCAGAGGGTATCGAACTACCCAGTTACTGGGTTGTGGAGGTGAGATAGGCAGTCGCTCCATGTAAAATACTGGTAATCAGCTGCATTTGGTTAGACTGGAAGCTGACACCAATGTAGTCGGAAAAAAGCTCGGTAGATTGATAGACATAACATCACGCCTGTAATCCCCGAATGGTTAGGCTGCAGAGGTGTATCCGTTAGTACACCCGACCTCAACTTAGATGGGAAAAGGCTAGGCGGATTGATTGAATCTGCAAAAAGTTAAACGACATGATTGGTGCAGTGGCAGCGATTGACTGCTGGATACGATTCCCGCAAGAACTTGTATACAGAGTATTAGTGTAAACACCGTTATCCTTGAAACCAGTGGGTTGGTTTCACTAATAGAACGTAAATTCAATGAAAAAAAAAATCTTTTTTTTTAAAGTAAAATGTCCATTTTTCCTCAAAATTATTTCACCCTATATTACAATGATGTAATTCGTTAAAACTTATGTAGGTAGTTATAGCGGACGGCCAGTGCAGCAGGTCAACGCCCTTTGCGGTGATTACGTAACTCGGGCGCATAGTATCCATGAATTTACTGACGGTGTCGGACAGATTTTTTATTATTTTTGAAAGAAAACTTTGTTTATTTATTTTTAAATTCAGATAAACATTTTTTATAATAAATCAAGTACCTACCTATGGTTTTAATGACAACGGTGTTTACACTAACAGTCTGTATTTGTATAGCGTACCTACATGTAGTTGTTTATGATCTGGTTACTTCTCTATTTATTTGTTAACGCATCCAAGATACTAAAGTACGGAGGAATTCCTATAGTGGGCCCTAAAAAACGAAATAAAAATCTAAAAAAAGAGTCAAGGCCTAATATAATATAACGTATATACAAAAGAACATATTAAAAAAAAAGGTTTTCCATTTAATATGACGTTATGATCTGTTACAAGTTAATTAAGTCATAAATATGTATGACCTATGACTCAACTAAAAATAAAACAAGTGTTTCTTTCCTAAACATATTTTTAGTTTTATTTATCGAAGGCACTTAAATAGAATTTATTATGGTCAAATATTATGTAGATTATAGATATTTATTGCCGTTTATTTTCCACTAGCTCAATCGTTTAATAAAAAAAACCGGTCATGTCCGAGTCGGACTCGCACACGAAGGGTTCCGTACCATTGTAGAAGATTACCTAGTAACAATATTGCCATTATAGTAATGAGCCAAAAACGCAAGAAAAGTGGTCTCTTGTATATATTTTTTTACTTTTATTTAATTTTGTAATTTGTTGGTACAGCGGCAATAGAAATACACATTCTGTGAAAATTTCAAATTTTCAACTGTCTAGCTATTACGGTTCATGAGATACAGCCCCGTTATCCCGTTAGCGATTACCTTCTCGATCCTAAACTGTTCGAGTCTCCGAAGTTATTAAAATAATTGATAATTAATATTAATAATTTTCAATGAATCACACTTATTATAAAAATAATTAAATTTGATGCACAATCAGATGAAAATAAAAAAAAAATCACATCTCAAAGCAAAAGTTAAAAAAATACACAATTAGAAGTATTTTTCCTTAGGTATAAACATGAAAGGAATGGCCAAGAATTACAATAGGCATGTACGCTTACCGCCATTACTTAAAACAAAATTATTTTAATATTACTTAGGTACCTACATTGTAATTTCTGTTGTTATATTTTCAACTCTCGCTACTGGGCCGAGTGTTGAAAATCCAACAGTGTAGAAGGCTCTATCTGTACCCCAGACAGAGAAAATGCATAGAGAAACAAAAGAAAAAAAATATTTGAATATAATTTAATTCTATGTTGATTTTGTTTTTTTTTTTCTCAGCAGAATGAACTTTTTAACTCAACTCCTGTCTTATATCAACCCGAAGACTACTCGGCCACTCATAAAACTGCTGCAGATGATCTTCAACTCAATAGCTGTGTTAGAACTGGATGCTAATGATTTTCCAGCTCAAGCTGATGTCACAGGTGCGTATCAGTTAAATATGTAGGTATATGTCCCCGTAAAATTACAAATACCGTCAGATTAAAATCTATCTCGCGAGATTGTAAACAGTCGAAAGATTGTGAACAATCACGCAATGGTCACGTGGTAACTAACAATGAAAAGGTAGCATTTCGACGGGGACTTGTGGACGGCGAGTAATGGGTAGCTCACCGTCCGATCAAGGACCAGGCCCGCGTCGAAGGCGCGTTCTGTTCGACGCGTGCCTCAAAGAGCTGGCTTAACACCTGCCGGGGTTGGGGGACGTCTTAACAGGATACCGTGGCCCCGGAACGTAAAGGGCAACAGAAGGAACAGAGTGGTTTTTTAGTCAGTAACAGTCTGACAATCCCTTCCGCCCCACCCAGGGCGGAAGCACTCTTTTAAAAATATTTAACACCCAAAAAAAAAGATAGCATTACGATGTTGGCGACGACGGCCGCGACAGGCGACCGTAACTGTTACTATGAATTTATATTGAACCCTAACTAAACAATGAACCATAAACGACCGCGTCGCACGGCCTGTGGTCGCTTGTCGCGGTCGTCAGTCGCAGTCGCCACCATCGGAATGCTACCTTAAAGCACGCAAACCTTTGTGCGTATGGAATCACAGATATAGATAGAAATAGAACAGTACAGAGGCCGTGGGTTATTTTAAGTTTAGTTTTTATGACATTTAAAACTAGTTTTAGTAAAAAAAAACGTAAATTAATGTTTTAACTATGACATTAGAAGTTTCCAGGTCCAGCTCAAACAAAAAAAAAACCGGTCAAATGCGAGATGGACTCGCGTACCGAGGTTAAATTTGATGTAAAGTTCGATTCATTATTTTGTGTTATGTTTTCGGAATTTCTCTTAAAACGTTGGGCTCTTTTTAATGACACTCCAAGTAGCAAATACAGTTTGATTTAATGACTTTAAGTAATATGTAGGTAATAAGATATATTGCGCTAGTGGCACTCGCAAAAAAACAACTCACCACGACTGCGCTTGTGCTACATGACTGCCTCTTGCCTTTCATGATTTTAGATCAACGGGAAGTCCTCTGTAAGTTTTAATTCCCTTGCAAGCATCAAAATATGAGCCATAAACGTAGCCACGGCCTTATCTTTACATTGCGTTGACTTAGAATTTAGATTTTTTGCTCCAAGTTATTGAAATTAATTTCGCCTTGATATCTTCACGCGTTCCTGAGAAAAAGGGTTTTTACTGACTAAAAAACCACCCTGTTCCTTCTGTTGCCCTTTACGTTCAGAGGACACGGTATCCTGTTAAGACGTCCCGCAACACTAAAGGGATGATTATGTAGAGATAAACTATTATAACATGATGCGCCCCATTATTACTATTTCAATGTGTGTAGCCATGAAAGAGTTTGTATGTAGTTGTGAGTAATCGTGTTCAGTAGCAGGCCCGGCAGATTTGTATGTCAACTAACCATAAATAGCCGACCGCGCAAGACAACGCACGTGTCATTTTCATAGAGTATGTCAGTACAGCGCCATACTAGTAATAATAAGTGATTAATGACGCCGCTAGTCGAGCAACAAATCGCTGATTCGTTTTTGTTTCGGGAGCCGTCTCAGTACGCACACATGCGTTGTGAATCTTTTCAATACTTTTACAAACACTTTCAAACGTTTTGAATTGTGGGAGGGCGCGTCAAGTTACTGTAGTTTATCTCTACCTAACTTTTGGCTGTGTTTAGCGTCTTTTTACAACATTTTTAACTGCCTTATTTTGGTTTCAGATGGTCAAGTCTTCGACTTTATAATAGTAGGAGCTGGGTCAGCAGGTTGTGTGCTTGCCAATAGACTGACAGAGATATATGATTGGAAAGTACTTTTGATAGAAGCTGGGGGGAATCCACCACCGACAGCTAAGGTAGGTACCTAAAACATTAAATTAACCGCTCAAGCTTCGGCTGTCATATCGGTACGACAGAACAATAAAAAGCTTTTATGTCTCATTACGTGGGACTTGAGTAGTAATTAAAATTATCACTCTCTAAAGGTATGATTCCGAATCACACTGCACGCTGTGCTGCCGCAACAGTGCTGTCGGCCTGTCGCGGCACTACTGGTCCCCATACAATCTCTTTAAGCTTATATGAGATTACATTTCGAACTAGGCAGCAATGTCGCGGCAGCACTGTTGCGTGCAGCTTGGTTCGAAATCATACTTTGAATTTCAACAGGTTACGTCTTTGATTCCTGCTCCGCTCCCGTGAATCGTAGCGTGATATTATATCGCCTCTACTATTCTTCATGAAGGCTAGCAGGGATAACAAACTAGCTTGCTATTATCGAAATATTTTTTAAAGTGGGATCAGTAAGTTCCGGAGCGTAGCACTAGCAGGTTCAAATATAAAAACAGTCTTCGTAATTTATAATGTCAGCTTAGGTAGGTATTTGTATTTCGAATTCCAAAAATGTGATTATGAGTGCACCGTCGGCCTTGGAATTTTTGTTTTTAATAATTTCAATAAACAAGTATAGGGCGACTGGTATGACCGATACTTAAACATATGATAGTAATTAGTAGGCATGATAATAAACAACTTTTATAAAGAAACGTTCTTTTTTTATTTACAAAGCGCATGATCCCAGTTACCCCAAAGGCGTGCGCACGCGCGTGTACCGTACTGTTTACAGATAAATGCATGCAAAATGCATGGCAAAAGTTCAACAGTTTTGATTGTAAAAAAGGAAAAGTAACTAAATTAAATTATTTTTGTTACTCACTTCTGACGACTCAAGGGTGATTGAGGTCATGTAGTACCTACTAGGGAAATTTAAAAAAAAATACCGTTTCTTTGGAAAAGTTGTTTGTTATCACGTGTATATATGTATCGGTGACTAATTACTAGTCACCATATATAAATCATAACATTTTATGCCATAATATTGTCTTCTCATTGCAGTATCCCGGATTTTTTCCATTCGTCGATTATTCCGAAGCTGACTGGAACTACTACACTGTCAACGACGGTTACTCTAGTCAAGGACTTCAGATGAAGAGTGTCCATCTCACCAGAGGCAAAATGCTAGGCGGTTCAAGTGGAGCCAACTATATGTACTATGTGAGAGGCAACAAGCGAGACTTCGACAACTGGGTGGAGCAAGGCAACCAAGGATGGGACTGGGGCACAGTCATGTATTACTTCAAGAAAAGCGAACGACTCCAAGATAATGAAGTCATGGGGAGCAGTTTAAGAGACTTCCACAATTCCAGAGGGCAATTAGGAGTAACAAGACCACTTTGGGAGAAAAGAACGCAAAACTATCTCCAAGCCTTCCAGCAAAACGGACACAATATGCTTTTAGATTGCAATGGGGATGATCAGCTTGGTTATGTAATGCCCACATTCACAGTCGAGAACAACCTGAGACAACACACAGCCAAGGCTTTTCTCGAGCCAGTCAAAGACCGCAAAAACCTCTTCGTATTAAAAAAGACTTATGCCAGAAAAATATTATTCGACCGCTTTAGAAGAGCATCTGGAGTTCAAATCAAATTACCAAATAAGAAAATCATCAATGTTTTTGCAAGACGAGAAGTTATTTTATCAGCTGGAAGCATAAATAGTCCTCAATTGTTGATGTTGTCAGGTATAGGGCCAAGAAAACATTTAGAGAAGTTAGGCATAGAGGTGTTACTGGATGCTCCGGGCGTCGGCAGTAATTTGCAGGACCATCCTCTAGTTATGGTCCCTATTGCTGTCGAGAAAGACCCTTCATCGGTCATAGAAAATATGGATCTTCTAATTAATCTTGATAAGTTCCCTTCTCCTAGTATCTTGGGGCATGTAGCTGTCAACAAAACACAAACGTACCCTGACTACCAAACAACTATATTTCCCCTCCCAGCGAATTCCCCTGTAACGTCTATAGTATGCTCACACGTATTTCGGCTAGACGACAACATATGCTTCGCACTGACGGCAGCCAATAATGGCAGGCGGCTCTTATTTCCAATTCTTTCTCTACTTCATCCAGAATCGAAAGGTAAAATAAGATTGAGGAGTAGCAATCCAGAAATAAGTCCTCTTATTTATAATGGATATTATTCTAACAAGATTGACGTAGAAAATCACGCTCGTTATGTGGAGGATTACATTAGTGTGGTAAATACGCCATACTTTAGAAGTATAAAAGCACAAGTGGTCGACTTGAAGATACCTCAGTGCAAGTCCCTGCGGTTTGGCAGCCATGATTATTGGAAGTGTTATGTTTTAAACTTGGCAACGACGCAGTGGCATCCTTCAGGGACTTGTGCAATGGGTCCTGAAGGTAAAGGCGTGGTTGACGAAAGATTACGGGTCAGGGGAGTGGCAGGTCTGCGAGTGGTTGACGCAAGTATTATGCCTTCGATAATAAGCGGTAATTTGAATGCACCGACGATTATGATTGGTGAAAAAGCTTCCGATTTGATTAAGGCTGATAATGGAATAAATTTATATGCATAGGTGCCTGCGTTTAATTTTATATTTTTAAGAACCCACATATGTATCTATTTACTAACCTTTTTCTGCTTGATCGTTCTTTTTGATCCTCGGACTTCTCGCAAAGATTTCCTTGATGTGGATTTTCATAAATTACCCAACCTTATTTATAAACAAATTATAAATTATAATTATAAATGTCAAGTAAGAAACTCAGAATCTATAATTGCCTTCCATCAATTTTATATTTTACAAAAATAAGCTTCAAGCATAGCAAATGGCTATGTGCTTTTTTATTCCGAATAAGGAAATTCCCGCCATTAGAAGTCTTTTTTACTATTTTTATATTCTTATTATATTTAAAAATATATTGTAATATATATAGAAAATAAATAATGGAATAACTATCGGAAAAAAATAAACAATTCGGATACGGTTTATTTGAATTATTAGAAAAACTTCGTAAACATATTTAAAAACTAGCAATACCGGCCAGATAAAAGGATTTTTTACTCTGTGGTGTCGTGTCGTCGACTCGTCGTGCCGTGACGTATTGTGGTACTCTACTTGTCAAAAGTTACAAAAACACTCTATCATTTTTATACTCTTTCATTCAATAATTTGTAAATAAATAAATAAAGAGTCGATCTTTCACTAAAAATGAAGGATTAAATATACGGTGGCCGTGTTGGATTTAGTATAGCATCAAAAAAATACGTTAATACATTCATTTGTGAACGTAAATAACCAAAATGACGAACCTGGATGTAAGTAACAAATTATATTAAAAGTTTTACATATTTATGAGTGAAAAGAGACTGTGAACTCCTTTTTATTATATTCTACTGCTAACTAGAAGCTTGAGTGGTTGTTAACGCACACTGTTTTGTTTCAAAACTTGATGAAATCAGCCTATAACTAGCCAACTTAATATCACTATCTGAATGTGTTTTTGTGGATGTTTTATTTTAATAAACAACAATAATACCTGCAAGTCCTGCAACCTTTGTTTGTGATTTAACGTAGAGGCCTATTTCTAGATAAAAACACGGTCATAGGATTTTTAAACACCAAATAGTCTGTAGTTAAAAAGTACTGATTAAGTAGAATGTTTTTTAAATAAGGTTGTTACATTAGAACCTCTTTCTTTATTCAAGGTAAGCAACAGTAGCACAGACAGTAGCTCAGGCTCTTCTTCGGATTCAAGCACAAGTGGAAGCACCTCCACCAGCTCAGGATCTGCTTCAAGCAGTTCAGATTCCGACTCCTCTACCTCCGACACCCCAGCAACAACCACCACAAATAATACACCTGCACCAAAATCCCCTGAAAAAGTCGAAGAAGTAAAAAAGAAAGAAGAGCCAAAACCAAGAAGACTTTCAAAAGTAAAAGTTTTGTCATCAAGTGATGATGATGCCCCCAAACCCACAAGTCCGAAATCAGCACCACCGAGAAGACGTATCTCAGCGAAACCCAAGTCTGCTGCTGCAGTACTTGCTAAAGGAAAAACTGTGCAGAGATTGTCTTCTGGAGCGAAAACTCCGAAGCCTATTCCTAAAACAATACAGAAGGCATCGCCTAAACCTGATACGGGTGCTCTGAAGAAGAAGAGCATATTCTCACCTGATAACAGCTCTGAATCTGAATCCGAAAGTAAATCATCAACCACAAAATCTCCAAAAGACTCGCCAAGACCTAAACGCAGTTCTAGAAAATCAAGTGACGAGAAGGATACGTCCCCACCAACTACACGTAACAACAGTGCGGACAATGATGATTCAAATTCTAAATCCGATTCAAATGCTAAACGTAAAAGTGTGAACAGACCAAGTGGGCCTCCTCCGAAGAAGTCTATTGAGGACAAGAGTGCGTCATCATGTACTTCCAGTCAGTCATCAGCTGAGTCCGTTTCCTCGGACAGTGATAGTGATCAATCGTCTAAGAAGGAACCGTTGAAGACTGGGAAGACTAAACCACCGTCAAGTACTACGAAGGTTTGTATTCTATTGTTAAGTAAACAAATGTCAACTTCACCCAGTGTTAATTAAATTGATTTCAGAATGACTACTACATACTAGTGAAGGTTTATAGAAAAAAAAATTGGAACTGTAGTAGAAATTGAACTTTATGTGTAGGTATTAAGGTCATTTATCTGAAAGTACAATTCATGTAGGATATATTAAAGAAATGACCATTTCCTTGATACATTTGCTTGATTACTCTAAAACTAATATGATTGGATTGGGCTGAGTGTGTGTTATTAGAAAAATAGAGCCAAGAAATCATCAGAGACATATAGCAGTCTTCACTGTGCTTTTACTCAGTAATAAATATATAAACAATGTATTAAAGTAAACAAATTGAGTACATAAAAAAATATTATTATGTTAAACTTTTAGTTTATATGCGTCTTATTGAAAACCTCCACTTCTTATTTTTTTAATAAGGTTAAAAATGGTAGCCGATCTGAAGTATTTAACGTGCTATTTCACTCGCACACTATAGTGATTGATAGAGAATACATAATAAGTGCCACCATTTCACCATTTAATTGATTTAATTGAAATAAAATCTCTATCTTTGAAATTACAGCAAGATATACGTGATCAGGCAGCTAAAAGCGACTCCGGGGACTCAGCAGTGGCTACTATGCCGAGGAAGCTCACTAGGGCACTAGCAGCAAGAGTTTCCAGAATGGCGACTGTATCTCGTCGGACCAACACAGACACAGACTCTGATGCTGATGACAAGAGCAATGATAAAACGTGAGTTAATTTTAATTATTTCTGTTGTAACTGTTTGTTGCTTAGTTACTGTTGTACTGATGTGTGAAAACGTCTATAAAGTGTATAGGATGAAGAAAGACATATCACATAACCGTTAACTAGTCATACTGCGCATTAAACTAAGTAGAGATAAACTACAATAATATGGCATGCCCCTCCTCAATTCAAAACGTTTAAAAGTATTTACAAAACTCACAAAGCATGTGAGCTTACTAAGACGGCTCTCGAAACAAAAATTAATCAGAGATTTGTTGCTCGACTCGAGGCGTCAATAATTACCCATTATTATTAGTATGGCGCTACACTGACATACTCTATTAAAATCACACGTGCGTTGTTTTGCGCGGTCGGCTATTTACGATTAGTTGAAAATTTTATTAACAATAACAATATTTGTTAGCTAGTTGTTAACTTAGTGTGTATGCTGTGGTCTCCTATAAGTAAAGGAGTACATTTTTGTTTATTATTGTTATATCTTGATTTGAGTATATCTTTCGTTGGAGAACCTAATAAATAAATAAATAAACAAATCTGCCAGCCTGCTACTGAAGACGAATACTTACAACTAAATAAAATAAAATAATAAATATCTTGGGACAACTCACACACGGCTATCTGATCCCAAGCTAAGCAGAGCTTGTGTTATGGTAACCAGACAACTGATATACATACTTAAGATATAATTTATAAATACATACATATTATAGATAAAACACACCCAGACACAGAACTAACAATCATGCTCATCACACAAAGTTTGTCCTGGGTGGGAATCGAACCCACGACCTCCGGCTTAGCAGTCAGGTCGCTGACCACTAGACCTACAGGCCCGTCGAAACTACATACAAACTCTTTAATACGGATGTGATTACACACATTAAAATAGTAATATGGAGGGGTGCGCCATGTTATAGTAGTTTATCTCTAATTTTGACTAAAATGATAACTGAGAAACGATTTATTATTTTTAGTGTGAAAAATTACTGTTTATGGTAGAGCGCAAAACATTGTATTTACGGGAGCATGCACTAGATCAGGGGTCGTGGGGTAATTTAAACATAACATAACATAACATCACGCCTGTAATCCCCGAAGGGTTAGGCAGAGGTGTACCCATTAGTACACTCACATTTCGCCAGTTATGTTTTTAGTCCCATGTAATAGGGGACAATTAATTGTAATAGGGGATAATTTAAAATTAAGTTATTTATAATTTATTATTACATTACAAATATTTCATTATCAATTGTACAATTTGACTGCCTCGTTGGTCTAGTGGTCGCAAGCGCGACTGCTGTGCATGAGGTCTTGGGTTCGATACCCAGGTCGGGCAAAGTGTTATTGGGTTTTTCCATCAGGAATTTCCCAGTAGCAGCCTCGGAGTCTGGATTTGTGCCCGGGTGATGGCAATAGGCTCGCCCCCTATTACATGGGAATAAAAACATAACTGGCGAAATGTGGGTGTACTGATGGGGTACACCTCTTCCTAACCCTTCGGGGATTACAGGCGTGATGTTATGTAATTGTACAATTTATCATGTAGACTATATTTTCTTTTACGTAATTAATTTTTATTTTTATTTGTTTCAATAGCCTAACAAAATTACTTTTTAGAAGCAACAGTACAAGCAACAGTACTAGCAACAGCACAAGCAACAGTACAAGCAACAGCAATAAAGACATGAAAAAGCCTATGAGAGGGCGCGCCCCTCCCGCGAGGTCTCCGGTAGTACTGCCTTCACCTCAGGAGCCGGCGCGACAACGATGTCCTGTGCGCGGCTGCGATTCTAGCGGACATCTGGGTGAGTAGCCGACTGTTGGATATAACCCTCATCAAAAATATGTAATTCTAGTGTTTCGCGTGGAAAATATAATAACATCGGTATTTTAAAAGTATATTTAACTGGATGGCTGTTATATACTTCTATACTAATATAATAAAGCTGAAGAGTTATTTTGTTTGTACAAACGCGCTAATCTCTTTAATTCCAAGTCGAATTTAAAAAAATCTTTTTGCGTATGATAGCCAGGTTCATGAAGAAAGGCATAGATTAAAAAATCATAACGTGCATTAAACAAAGACGTAACTTAACATGGGTAAAAAAAGCCACACATGTCAGTGTGGTTTCCTCGCGATATTTTCCTTTACCAATGTCAGTGATTGTCAAAATAAACTTAGAAAAAAATATACATTGAAAAAGTCTATGACTTGTTTGATTGTTACTTGCCCGGTATTGAACTTGCAACCTCATGCATGAGAGACGGGTGTAATCCACTTGTCGTCATGCTACAGAAGTATGGGTAGACAAATGAACCTAGTTGTGTTGCCCCCCAGGCGGCAAGTCCAACAAGCACATGACGTGGGACGCGTGCCCGCTGTACCACAACGTGACGAGCGCATGGTGCGTGGCGGCGGGTGAGGAGCGTGCGGCGGCGGCGGGCGCGCGGCGCAGGGCGCTGCAACAGCTGCAGCAGCGTCCGCGCGCCATGCCCACGCTGGAGCAGAGGGCCTACCAGCTCAAAGTTAAGGTAATATAGCAGCTATATGTTATAATTTATGTTTGAATATCGTGATGGCCCTGTGAGTTCAAAGCCAGGCAAGTACCAAAGTGACTTTTTTCAATTCATATGTACTTTCTAAAGTCTACTTGGATATTACTGACATCGGTGAAGGAAAATCATTGTGAGGAAACTTGGACTTTTAACAGCCTATTACCGTCCCATTCAAACCATATCAGAGGCCCTTGAAGCAGTTTTGAAACTCTGACCCTAGGGTGTGTGACCTTACTGCCCACACGATAAAAAAAAAGTTACGTAGAGCCTTTTTTTTAACAGATTTTCTTCATTTTTCGACCCGCTTCAAGTTATTTATGAAACATCTTCGATAGTAAACTGACCTTATTGGTGAGGTTCTTTAGAAAGGTTAGGTGCGCAGTACTCGTAATAAGCGTGCTTGTATGACGAGATGTGTGATCGTGGACGAGGCATTCTGTGGTTTCTACCTACCCCCATAAGAAAAGGCGTGAGCGTAAAAAACGGCATTTTAAAATTCAAAAAATCGGTCATCTTGAATTCTGTTTGCATGTTAAAAAATGCTTTTTAAATAAAAAGATATCAAATGTTCAATATTCCACCATTTAAAACTGAACCTTATCTCCTCCAGGACATGCGTTCAAAATGGAAAGGTAGTCAAGAGTTACGGGAGAAGCTAGCTGCGTCAGGCAATGAAGAGTTCTCAGATGATCGGGAGCCTATCCTGGAGGGGTTCGCACCGGATTATGACCTGAGGCTGTTCAGAGAAGCACAGGCCTTGGCCGCCATCAAAATTGAAGAGGAACTTGGAGATATACCTACTGATAAGGGAACCAGGTATGTTAGGATAATATATTCGTCTTTAGTAAAAATTGGCAGCTTCTTTGCCGGAAAAGTTGACAGTCGTTACGGGTTATCAAAAGCTCAAAAGTCTGACAACCAGTCTTACCTAGGGGTATCGTATTACCCAGTTACTGGGTTGTGGAGATCAGATAGGCAGTCGCTCCATGTAATATACCGGTATTCAGCTGTATTCAGTTAGACTGAAAGCTGACCTCAACATAGTCGGAAAAAAGTTCTTACCGAGCTTTTCCCCGACTGTTGAGCTCGGCTTCCGATTGATAAACATCACGCCTGTAATCCTCGAAGGGTTAGGCTACATCCACATTTTGCCAGTTATGTTTAAGTCGCATGTAATAGGGGGCGAGCCTATTGCCATCAATCGGGCACAATTCCAGACTACAAGTCTGCTACTGAGAAATTCCTGATGGATTAACCCAACACTTTGGATTGATAGAGTCACAACAAAGTTAACATTACAACTTATGTTCCAGATACGTAGTAATGGGAAAGTACATGATGGAGGTGTGGTACCAGTCTCCGTACCCTGGCGACGCAGCTAGGGTGCCTCGGTTGTTCGTCTGCGAGTTCTGCCTCAACCACCACAAGAGTGCGACCGGCGCGGAGAGGCATAAGGTCAAGTGTGTTTGGAGACATCCGCCTGGCGATGAGGTGAGAGAGACGAATATATTATTAAAATTAATACCAACTTATTTCTCTCCCACTGGGGGGCAAAACCCTCTTCTCATACTGAGAAGGCACAAGCATTGATCACCACGCTAGCTCAAGGCGGACAGGCGATTTCTCATATTAATTTTAAGTCCACGTTTCCTTACGATGTTTTCCTTTACCGATGTCAGTGATGATAACACTAGTTTGCACGGTTTTCATACCCCAGCTGAAAGTTGTTATTTTATTTTGTGTTCAGGTAGAACTATCCAGAAAAAATAATAAAAAAATTCTGTCACGTCTGGTTTAAAAAATATTTATTTTCTTGAAGGGAAATACAAAAATTTTAGGATTAATACAAAAATAAATTAAAAATGACTAATTTTTGCTTTCTTTTTATAGTTATTTGAATCAGTTTCTCTTATGATAGACCAACAGTAATCCCCTAACATATTTTCATCCCAAAATCCTTGATGTCGTTCTTCGAAAGTCCTTAAATCTTGGTGGAAACGTTCACCCTGTTCGTCACTCATACTTCCTAAGTTTTCAGGAAAAAAATTCAGATGAGAGTGTAGAAAGTGAATCTTTAATGACATGTTTACTCCCATATCATGAAAGTTTTTCAATAAATTGTTAACAATTTCTTCATAATTTTCACTTTTTTTATTTCCCAAAAAATTTTCTACAAGCATTTTAAATGAGTTCCAAGCAGACTTTTCTTTAACCGATAAAAGGTTTTCAAACTGAGAATCTTTCATAATTTTACGGATTTGTGGACCAATAAATATACCCTCCTTCAGTTTTCCCTCTGTAATGTTTGGAAATATTTTTTGCAAATACCGGAAAGCATCACTGTTTTTGTCAAGCGCCTTTACAAAGTTTTTCATGATTCCCAGTTTGATGTGTAAAGGGGGTAAAATGACGTTATTTGGATCGACCAACAGCTTGTGATTAATGTTCATTTTGCCCGGAATATACTCATTTCGAACAGGCCATTCTTTCCTTACATAATGATGTTGTTTCGCTCTACTGTCCCACAAACAAAGGAAACAACAGTACTTCGTGTAACCACCCTGCAATCCCACTAACATACCGATGACTTTGAGGTCGCCGCACACTTTCCATTGATGTTCTTTATACTTTATTAAATTAATCAAAGTACGCATCGTTTCATAGCTCTCTTTACAATTCCCTGCGTGTCCTATTGGTATGGAAGGTTTCTTATTTCCGTTATGTAATAAAACAGCTTTGAGACTATATTTTGAAGAATCTATGAATAGGCGCCACTCTGTTTTATCATAGTTTTGATTCATTGCTTCGAAAAGTCCCGGGATATCTGTGCAATAACAATATTCACCTTCTCTTTTGAAAAATTCTGAGTAAACTTTGCTTCTGTTTCTGAAAAACGTAACTTTTGTGTCTGGTAGTAACAAGTTCCATTGTTGTAAGCGGGAGCCGAGAAGCTCTGCTTTAGATCTTGATAACTGTAAATCTCGTACAAGATCATTTAATTCGGCCTGATTAATTAAATGTGGAGTGTTTTCTTGAGGTGAAAATTCGTCAGAATCACTAGAAATCGACTTGAATTCAACATCACTGTTATTGTCATCTAATATATTTGCACTCGAACTACCGGGACAAACTGGATGGGGTAGATCTTTTGAATGTAAAATCGGCTTAGTAACAGACGGAACATCGGCATACATAATACTTGCCTTATTTTTTTTGTTATATCCCAATGTCTTCGTAACACAAAAGTAACAATCATTTTCATGATTACTAGGTTCTCTCCATAGCATTGGCGAACCAAATGGAAGGTAAACTTTTTCTCCTGATGACCACTGGAGTAAGATGATTCTACAGCTTTCGCAAAACACGTGAGGCACCCACTTTTTATCTTGATTTGCAACAGGAAATCCAAAATAATGAAGATATGCAGTTTTTAACGAATCTACAATAGGTCTTCTCTTTTTTGAAAATATAAACTGTCCACAAACATAACAAAAACGGTCAGAACTTTGTTTGCACTTTCTGCTAGCCATTTTAAATCAATCCAAAGCAAAGTAACTGTCGTTTGAAGCGAACGAATGAACAATAAAATATAACCACCACGTCGGGTAGTTAAAAAAAAACAATTGACGGCAGAAAAAAATTCCGACGTGATAAAATATTTCTGCTAACACTTTTAGGTTTAGGGAAGGTAGATTAACATATTGACATACATTCGGTTCGGGGTATAAATAAAAAGTAAAATTTTGTAAACTAGTGTAATCTTAGAAAGTACATATAAAATAGAAAAAGTCAAATTGGTACTTGTCCGTATCCGCCTCTTGTACTTTACTGAATAATATTTATTTACTAGCTTCCGCCCATCGGTGTAGCCATGTTATGATTTTAGGTGGGGCAATACTGACAAATATAAAGTGTTACCTATATTGTATTCAAATGTATAAAACTATGGTACAATTTCTGGATTGTAAACCATTTTTTTTTAAAGTGTAATTATAAAATTTCTTCCCTAGGTATCTTTCTACATGAAACTACCTTTTGAAAGCAGCAACAAATTTAATTTTATTTTCGTTCAAGAGTGCCGATAATTGCCTCACACTGACACAAACACTGAAATATTTTATGTAATTTCTTTCGTTTAGAATATTAGTTTTGATAGATGATTTAAATATTACTAAATCACCCATGAGCCAGTCTGGGTGGGGCAAGCGGCCCACTCTGCCTCACCTTGGCTACGCCTATGCAAATTCAAATTCAAACGCCCATGCTTCCGCCCTCAACTTCTTCCGCGTCAAAGTTAGTATTATGTTATCCCGCGGGAACCGTACATTTTTCAAGGTCGCCTATGTGCTATTCCAGGCCATAATCTGTCTGTTTGCCAAAATTCATCCAAGTCGGTCCAGGCGATTTTGGCATGATTAAGTAACACACATCTATCCATACAAAATTTCGCATTTATAATAGTAACAAGATTAAAAACCATTTCTTATTTTTTTTCTCAGGTCTACAGGAAAGACAATTTGAGCGTTTGGCAAGTCGACGGTCGGAAACACAAGCAATACTGTCAACAACTATGCTTACTTGCCAAGTTCTTCCTCGACCATAAGACGCTGTACTACGACGTTGAACCTTTCCTATTCTACGTGATGACCAATGCTGACCATGAGGGGTGTCATATCGTCGGGTATTTTAGTAAGGTAAGTCTTAGTTTTAATGGAGATTAGCGAAATGCCTCGGCTCCGTCTGTAATCCTCGAAGAGTTAGGCAGAGCTGTACTCATTAATACACCCACATTTCGCCAGTTATGTCATAGGGGGCGAGCATATTTCCATTAACCGGGTATAAATCCAGCCTTCGAGGCTGATACTAAGAAATTTCTGAAGGAAAAACCCAATAACACTTTGGCCGACCTGGGAATTGAACCCAAGACCTCATGCTCAGCTATCTAGCTTTGCGACCACTCGCACACGAAGGGTTCTGTACAATCGTAGAAGATATAACAGTATTGTCATTATAGTATCAAGCAAAAAACGCAAAAAAAATGTCTGTCGTATGGAAACCCCCTCTTATTAATAACTTTTATTTATTTTTATTATTTTTTGGTATAGAGGCAAAAGAAAAACAAATTTTGTGAAAATTTCAACTCTAGCTATTACGGTTCATGAAATACAGCCCGCTCACTGACGGACAGATGGGGGAGGCTTAGTAATAGGGTCCCCTTAGCACCCTTGGGGTACAGAACCCTGAAAGTGTCTAATCGAGTCGTATGAAGTCCTCGCGGTTTAATTTTTTATTTATCATAATATGACTATGATATGTCGTGATCGCCTAGTGGTTGAGCAGTTGAGTTGTAGCGCCTGCCTCTAGGCAAGTGTCTTTTTAATTCATATGTACTTTCTAAGATTATTTTAGACATCACTGACATCGTTCCGTGCCTCGGAAAGCACTTTACGCTGTCAGTCCCGGCTGTCATACGTGGATCTTTGACAGTCGTTACAAGTCGTAAAAAGCCCAAAAATCTGACAAACAGTCGTACAAAGGGGTATCTTATTACCCAGTTACTGGGTTGTGGAGGTCAGATATACAGTCGCTTCATGTAAAATACTGGTATTCAGTTGCATCCAGTTAGACTGGAAGCCGACCCCAACATAATGGGAAAGGCTAGGCTGATGATGATCAGAATATGACTAGACTACATACATAGATTGCGTTGTCAGTTCTCTTAATCATAATCAAAATGGTTGTCGAATAAAATCCTGTTAAACGATCAATCAACATACTAAACAGAATCCATTTACACCCAGACAGTTAGTACATAAATAAACCATACGTTTTCTGTTAGACAGACAGACGTACAGTGGCAAGCATGAACATGTATACATTTAGCAAAATCTCTTATTTTTTTGGAAATAAAATGTATCCCTATGTTACTCGCTTATTTTAGTGTCGTGATGGCCCAGTGGTTAAGGCGCCCGCCTCTCATGCATGAGGTTGTGGGTTCAAAGCCGGGCAAGTACCAATGTGAATTTTTCAATTCATATGTACTTTCTAAAGTTTATTTTGGACATCACTGACATCGGTGAAGGAAAACACCGTGAGGAAACCTGGACTTACTGTTCCACTCAAAATCATATCAGAGGGCCTTGAGGCGGTTTAGATACTCTGACTCTAGGGTGTGTAGGGTCGTAAGACCTTACTGCCCACACAATAAAGAAAGAAAGACTCGCTGATAAATGGTAGGTTTCCTTATTTGAAAGAATCGGTTAAGTAGTAGTACAAATTATAATATTAGTAGGTTTTGGAATGGACAACTAGATAAAAAAAAAAAATCCTAAGTTAAAAAGTGCCTTTGAATAGTCTAATTAAAATAAATGATTTGATTTTGGCCTTCTCGCCAAAAAACTCGCGGGCAGAAGAGAATCCATACTAATATTATAAATGCGAAAGTGTGTCTGTCTGTCTGTTACCTCTTCACGCTTAAACCGCTGAACCGATTTAGGTGAAATTTTGTATAGAGATAGTTTAAGACCCGGGGAAGGACATAGAATAGTTTTTATCCCGGAAATCACCCCCTAAGACGGTGAAAAGGGGAGTGAAAGTTTGTATGCAAGTACGATAAACAAGTTCCACGCGAACGTAGTCGCGGGCAAAAGCTAGTATATATTTTGAGAGAAAATGGCTTTTATATGTTGCTATCTGTCCACAACTCCACGTATCCATGTACATGTATTTTTACTCACAAAATCCGAGCGCTATGTTGCTCAAATCTACGATAAAGCCTCCGTTCCACGTTAATCGGATTTGAAGCCACAGCTACAGATGAAATCTTTATCGGATGTTGCGAAATAACGGACTCGAAATATCGTCTGGTTACGTTTAAGAAACTACGGTCTGGAGTCTATTTTTAGGGAGTGATAATACAAAAATGAGTCGTATTTCCATTTATGAAAATCGTCAGAGTTGGAAACATCCTTTATACAGGTTGATTTGTAATTTGTCAGAAACCTGAAAAGGTGTTATTGTACTCACCATTATGAACAACTTTTACTACGGGAACAACACTGAAATCACGAAAAAAGCAGCTTTTTTATAGATGATGTGTTGTAGAGCATTTTTGTAGGGAATAGAAGGAATTTCTCAGTAGCAGCCTCGGAGTCTGGATTTGTGTCCGGTTGATGGCAATAGACTCGCCTTCTATTACATGCGACTTAACGACTTAACTAGCGAAATGTGGGTGTACTAATGGGTACACCTCTGCCCAAGCCTTCAAGGATAATAGGCGTGATGTTATGTTAAATGAAAAAAACAGTTTGACTTTACTACATGTTGGTAGAAATCATCAAACATCACAATAAAACACCATTCCTATTTCGGCGTAAAACGAATCGATAAAAGAAACATAATCACAGACTAAACAGTACCAACATTGATTGCTTTATAGTACTACAGCTATAGTATAGTAGTGCCCTCGTACTATGCCCGCCATTCAGCGGCGGCGTCAGCTGTGGGGTCAACGACCTGGGGGGAAGGGGGAAGGCAGCCACGCCTCCGAAATGCAGCCCCCTTCGTACGAGAGTGGGTGCTGCAATACGTGAAAATTAGAAACTTGATTATTAATATTTTGCGGGTAGTTTGAATGGTTTCGTATTTGTTGTAATTGCTTTTTTAAGGGTGGATGTTATTCTTTTCTATAGTGTTAATTGACTTCTTTCACTGATATCGTTGCGTGATTCTGAAAGCACGTTAAGCTGTTGGTCTCGGCTGTCATACGTGGATCTTTGACAGTCGTTACGGGTCATCAGAAGCCCGAAAATCTGACAACCAGTCTTACCAAGGGGTACATCGTATTACCCAATTACTGGGTTGTGGAGGTCAGATAGGCAGTCGCTTTTATTTAAAATACTGATATTTAGCTGCATCCGGTTAGACTGGAAGCCGACTCCAACGTAGTTGGGAAAAGGCTAGGCAGAGGATGATGAGTTGGACTTGTATACAAGCTTATTTTGTTACCAGAAACCTGGAAAGGGGTCATTGTACTTATCATTACGAACAACTAGCTTCTGCTTGCGACTTCGTCCACGTGGCTCTTCCACCCGCGTTCTCCATACAAACTTTTAAACCCTATTTCATCCCCTCAGGAGTGAATTTTGGAAAATCCATTCTTAGCTGACGTCTATTAAATATAAACTCCCTCTCTGCCAAATTTCATCTTTATACATCAAGCGGTTTTCGATATTTCGTTATGTGATTGACCTTTTGCTTTTATATATTTAGTAATGATAGTATTTTAAAATACACCTCTTTCAAAGACCAGAATCGATTATTTAGTACTTTTGTACGTTTAAATTTATTTAGAATATTATTTGTTTTCAATGATTTTTAAATCTCTTTTTTGTTTTTTTTTTTATCATGTACAATTTTTTGCACCTGCCATGTTATCTCTTCACCACCTTAGGTTGACTGGTAGAGAATGCCTAAGGCATTAAGTCCAACATTGTACTTTTTTGTTGCAGTAAGTTTAAATAATTAATTAATCGCCCTAAAGCGTATGTGTTAGGCAGTGTCGCGACTATAATTATCATTGTGTGCGTGCGAGGTCATCGCCTGTCCAAACCCAGCGGAAAGATTGCTAGTTCTAATTCAAAAATCACCAACTACAAAAAAACAGAACCAATTTTTTATATTATTGATTCGTGTCGAATAACACTCGCATAGTTACCTACTTGAATTTGTCGAGGGCGCAAAACTGCTCCCTGTAAATCGCAAAAGGGTTTTCTCGTACGCGACTGCTGAGCATAAAGTCTTGGGTTCGATTCCCAGGTCGGTCAAAGTGTTATTGATTATTCCATCAGGAATATCTCAGTCCTTGCAGTCTGGATTTGTGCCCGGTTGGCAATAGGCTTGCTCCCTATTACATGGAACTTAAACATAACTGGCGAAATGTGGGTGTGCTACACCTCTGCCTAGCCTTTTGGTAATTACAGGCTATTTTATGATTACGATATACAATAACGCAATATGAAAAAAAATCATAACAATATCCCAAAAACAGGGTGTTATGATTTTTTTTCAAATCGGATCAATAATTTTAATTACCACGTTCAAACAGACAAAAAATATTAAGCTTTATTATCTCAATATATAAAAATTACACGTCACGTTTGTCCGGGGTGGACTCCTAAACTACTTAATCGATTTTATTCAAATTTGCACACCGCGTGCAGTTGTATCCAACTTGAAAGATATGATAGTTTTTATCTCAATTATTGGTCTTAATATTTTTTTAATGAAATCTTGAGCCACAGCAACGCGTGGTCTGGTCAGCTGGTATTAGCATAGATTTTTTACAACACCATTAAAAAGACCATAAAACTAAAGATTACCATCCATCTTTCACAGTAAACATCCCATCTCTATTAGCGATTCAGATCAATAATTTAGCTCGCCCGTTACAAATGCCAGACAGACAGACAACCTCTACGTATAGCTATAGCCCGAGGGTCGAATATTAAAAGAATGGAGTGCGCTAACTGGCTCTGTATTGCTTTTTGCTTTACATGTCTGTATATATTCGTTATGGAAGGTTTTTTTTTGGAATATGACGAGCAATGGAGTAGTATGTTTCGAGTTTTTGATTGGTGGTTGTTTTTTTTTTTTGTAACGTATTTTTGACGGGAAGGGATTTTAAACGAATAAAATGGTCTTAAATATTTCTGTACGAGTGTCTAAATCTTTGATTGTTTATGATTAGTTTTGGCTCGCGACCACGCTTGGAAGTCAAATATACCATTTTCTTTGGCAATAGTGTGAGTTTCTATCAGTTAATATTTTTTTTTTGTAATCGAACCGGTACTTTCAAATACTTACAAGGCACGATAAAAAAGAAACAAAAAAAAGCGATCAATAATTACCTCTGTATGAAATAAGTATAGATTAATTTGTAAATTGATGTCTTCTTAATTACATTTCCAAATAATCCAATCAAAATCAATTATTTAATTGAGTAATAAACGCCATTTCAAAATAACATAAATTTGTCCAAAGCACTAAAATCACCAAACCTGTAAATGTGTCTGTATAAATATTTTCATTAACTTTGACACTCCGCCGTAGCGTATTAAAAATTCATACTGACCCATGCATTGGAAAATAAACCTTACCTAAACAAAAATTCAGTTGAATTTTGATTAACAAATGGTGTTTCACCAAATGCAAAGCTGGTACAGCTGTCTACGCCGGGCGTAGCGTCGTAGCACTCGACGTAAACTACGTGACGTAGCTCGTAGACAGTCTACGGCGTAGTACAGTCGAGTGCTTGGTTACTATAAATGAATGTTTTATGTTGCTTTTACTGTTGTTATGTTGCTTTTTTATTAGTTGGAAGTATTATTGCGGTTTATTGTTAAGTATGAAAGTTTTGATATGTGACTGAGTTTCGACTACCGTTTTAGGTATTATTTTAGTTAGATTTTTTTTGGTCTGTTATTTATTTCTGCCTTAGTTTTTTTTAACGTTTTTTTTATTCTGTGGTTTTTCGACTTAACATTTAACTGGAAGTTATATAATAATTAGATCGTGGTTGCCACAATATCTAATATTAAGACTAATATAAAAACAGCTAAAAAGTGTTTTTGTTTGTTTTTTTTTTTGTTTATACGCGCTAATCTCTAGAACTAGCAGTCGAATTGAAAAAAATATTTTTGTATATGATGGCAAGATTCATGAAGAATAGTATAAGTATATAACATCACGCTTTGACCCACGGGAGCGGAGCAGTGAGCAAAGACTTAACGCGGGTGCCATATACCACGCGGTTGAACTCGCGGTCAGCTAGTTCATTGGTATCCCTATATAATTATTATGTATGATATCTTAAGTTGATATAAAATCCTGAAGTGCTCTTCTCTTGAATCTTTGAAATGTTCTGTTTGGGAGATTTTCATAGAAAAAATTTGATTATGATGTGACATTTAAAGCATTTCCTACCTTATTCCTTGCCTTAAAGGTATATTTGAATGATGGCTGTTTAACAGTACATCTAATTATACCTTATAGGCCAATTTTCAATAGTCATCCATACTTCTATTTTAAATGCGAAAGTAACTCTGTCTATCTCTCTGTCGGTGAAGCTTTCACGACTAAACTACTGAAGCGATTTTTATGAAATTTTGTTACGGGGTGAGTTTGAACCTCAAGAAAATACATAGGCTACTTTTTATTATATACGAAGTCGTGGGCAAAAGCTAGTAGAATAAATATAACAGATTCAAAGGATAAATTTTCTAAATAAAAGCTGACAACCAGCCATATCAAGGTACTCCTCACTCCTCAATTATGATTTATCTCTGAAACTACGAACTCTCATTAGACGTCTCAAAAACTTTATTAATTGAACTGTCCGCCATTAAAAATCACACAACCCGACGGTCAAAAGGTGAACCTTTACTCCAAGACCCCCGCCCCTCCCACCCCCTACGTCTGCGTCGTAGACACCCTGATCGATCGTAACTGTAAAATTCGCATCTTAAACGTATACATAGACTTGAGACCCAGACGTCTGTCCGGGGTGAACGCCCCTTGCATCCGGGCACACCGCGTACGGCTAGACGGGGTGCGTTTTTATCTGTGGTATTTGGGGGGTTAATGTTTGACAGGTGGCTGGGAGAGAATGTCGATGTTGACGTGGAGTTATTTATTACCCTTATAAGGTACTTTTAAACTATATTAATGAGGATAAAGGAATTGAATCTATTTGTCTTTTCCAAGATAAAGTACCAAATCAGATAATTTATTTCGGATAAAAGTCCATATGTACAATACAACTGGCGAAATATGGGTGTACTAATGAGTACACCTCTGTCTAACCCTTCGGGAATTAAAGGCGAGATGTTTATTGTATAATAAGAAATTAAAACTAAATTATCTTCTTACATCACATATTTATAAATATTGGAACCGTAGACGACCACGCCTAATATTTCGACAAACAATGAAATGAGAGTGTAATAATTCATAGTAATCTTTAAAAATGTAGAATTAAAGTTTAAATCGAGATGAAGTAGTTTAAGTTTGTGCCTATCACACATTGAGCATAAAATTGTTACTGAGAAGCGACTTTTAATTTCTTAGTATGATAATTTACTGTTTATACCCTACAATATAAGGCATGCAAAACATTTTACATGTAACATACAGAGGTCGTCATAATGTCAACTATGGTTTTATTTTTACTTAGTTTTTAAGCTGTAAGTCTTCTATACTTCATTAAATAAATAAATAAAAAACTTGTTTCGTATGAAAGTGAATAAAATTTAGACTTTTTGTTTTGGACTATATCTGGAAAAAATCGGAAGGATGGTAACATCATTGTAAGTTTTGATTTCCTTAAATGTCTTTTAATTATTTTTTTAAATAGCGGCCTTTATTTAAGGTTCCAGACGCCACATGTTTGAGAGAGGCTGCCAAACGCCTGGATGTCCTAACATGTTCATTCATGCGTTACCAAATCACGTCATCATCGTACAGGCGGGTGACGTTTCAGACTTGTATATACAAATAAATTGCAAATGTCTGTTTGTAATGTCAAAATAACCGTTTTTTTTTACAAAATAAATGCCCTATGAGTGTTTACAAGGTACACGATTTTTTTGTATTTTTTTTTTGTATGACCGTCTGTTTTTAACGGCATATCTCTGAAACGGCTGGACGGATTTTGCCGGCTTTATCACTGGCGATAGCTGATGTTATAAGGAGTAACTATGGCTATTTATATTTAAGAAAAAAATTAAGGGTTTTGCGTAAAAAAATAAAACCCCGTGATAATAGATGTTCAAGACGCGAACATAAGTTAAGAACTATTATACCTAACAAGGTGTTCTTAGGTTCGTACTTGGCTGTCTACTCAGCGTCTGGCGTCAGTTCCCACGCACTAAGGCCCACGCTTCACGCTACTTGAATACGCGTCTACCCTCCGAAGTAACATGGGCGTGAATAGAATATTCATAGTTCTGTATTTACTTTTCAATGGGTTTTCTTTCTATTAACGCTGGAAAAACTCGACTATGAATATGATAAGCCTAATTTGTGAACTACCTTGTTGAGGATTCTGAACCTAAGGTGTACTATGATAGAGTGCATAATGAAGTGACGGTTTAAACAAGGTGTAATTTCGCAACTTTGTCAAATTCAACGAGGTAACTATTATGCTATTGATTCAACAGGAATTAATAATAAAATAAATCGGTATTTTTGATTCTTTATAAGTTGTTGATTTTCGAAACCATGTTTCTCGCTGTTTTTAGGCGGGCGAGGTAATGAATCCTAACGTACACAGTAATACAACCTCGCGACAGTATATGAAACGGGGCGATTCTGTTCTTTGAAATATTCTGTATCTGTGTATTCTAAAATACTATCAAACATAAACGACTAAAACTTATTAATTATTACACAAAAATACCTTAATTAAGTGCCATAAAAAAAAGTTATCAAAAACATATTTTTGGTATCAAATAAACCGTCTCAATGAGTACATTATCATACCTGTACATACCCTTAAGTAATAGTAGTAAAGTATCTAATACTAGTACATTTCTAAGTATTTTTTGTTCATACATTTTGTTGTGAAAGAAAACCTTTTCAGGTTTGATCAGCGCTGTAAAAGAGCTGTAATTTCCACGTCATCATGAAATTACTACGGTAACAAATTGTTCGTATGTGGTGGTAGGTTATGGTTACGATAGGAACGTCCAAATATCGGCGGCTGATTTCGTACTTCGATCCCCCCAATGTTACCGCCCACGTTCCCTTTTAGGGCTGCCTCGTGGAAAGAAATATATTCATCTATTTATTATATTCTTTTGTGATATTAGTTCAAAGTCAAAGTCAAAGTCAAAACATTTATTTCAATTAGACCATTTACAGGCACTTTTAAATTGTCAAAGAGTCGGTCAGTTAGTCCGAAAGTTGAAGCTAGTTGCTCGTTCCAAAACGGAGGTAGGCCTCTATGGACAAGAACGAGCAAGAAACTCCACGGCACTCTTTTAAATTAGGTTTTTACAAAATCCTGGTTACATTATTCCTGTCGATTCTATATGTGGTCACAATGAAGATGAATATAAAATAGTAGTAAAAAATTATAAAGAAATTAAAGCCATAGCAGTTAAGAGATGACCAATCCCAACTGACAGCACTCGTTCACGAGCATGACGCATGGATCAGCACCACCTAGCTCAACCATTATGGAGGGAGCCAAATGATCCAACACGGTCGTTGTGGCGATTTTTCTGCGTTTATGAAAGATGATATTCAAGTACCTAAGCTTGGCGTTTGTAGTCCTAACGCGAAGGGCATTAGGAGGAACATGGATGGGTTTTAGTCGGTAAGAGACACTCCCTTCCGCTCCGCCCAGAGCAGAAGAAGTCATTTGATGATATCCTATTCTTAAAGAATAGGCTTGGCGTTTCATGATAGGCATAAAATGCACATCTATATTCGTGCATTTTGGTGCTGGGCTTACAGGACGCTCTGTATAATAATGTATAGTTGTTATATCATAGACGTTTAACCATAGTTATAGAATGCTTTGCATCATAGTGAGTACACCAATTTCACTATCTCATTAGTAGCAGCCCGGAGTTTGGAACTTGGTTTTATGCCACGTAAAGTATTAGTCCTGCGCCTGATCTGATGAGAGGGAGTACACATGTTTTCAATTTTAGATTCACGATCAGGAATGTCCATCGACCAAAATGAATAGAGCATAATGACGGGCCTGTTGGTCTAGTGGTTAGTGGCCCTGACTGCTAAGCCGGAGGTCGTGGGTTCGATTCCCACCCAGGACAAACTTTGTGTGATGAGCATGATTGTTAGTTCTGTGTCTGGGTGTGATTTATCTATAATATGTATGTATTTATAAATTATATAAGTATGTTTATCAGTTGTCTGGTTACCATAACACAAGCTCTGCTTAGCTTGGGATCAGATAGCCGTGTGTGAGTTGTCCCAAGATATTTATTTATTTATTTATTTATTAGAAAAAAAAAAAAAATAGCAAGATTTCTATTCAGATCTTCCTGTTAGCAAGGTTGTAGTTTAACCGGGGTAATTCGTGAGCTGACACGAATTACCCTCGCTAGAATAATCACCATAACTTGCGCCATGCCTTGCCGGCTCAAAAAAGAGGCTCACACACAACAATTAATTATAAAGATTGCTTACGCACAGCCCTGGTAGCGAGTGACAATTTAGCGATGTAAACAGGCGGGCGCAGACGTCTAGACGTCGGTAGCCGCGCCGCTCTATCCACCATTATATTGTGAGAATTCATTACAGAGCAGACACGTGTTTTTACATGAAATTTTATTAGAAATTTGAATGGTAATGGGAGATTTGTGAAGGGAAACTGGAAGTTCCGGATTAATTACGCCAGGCTGGAGGCTGATTTGAATATTATGTTTTTTTTTTATGAATTTCGCTGTGTGTGTTTATTCTGCTCACGTGTTCTAAGGATCAATTTTAAATGTGACTTTACAGCGTAATCTCAAAATATGAACAGTAGAGGTGTCGAACGGCAGGGTTGCGGATTTTGTTCGAAATAGTTGCCGTGGTCCTGGAAGACATAGAGCATTAGGAGGAACACGGATGGGGTTTAGTCAGTAAAAGTCTGACACTCCCTTCCGCTCCGCGCAGAGCGGAAGAAAACATTTGTTAGTTTACCATCCTTAAAGCTCCGAAAGACTTGAAATTTCTTTCTGTTGTGTCGCGACTCCAACTACGCGACCCTCAGAATCAAGTTGATCTAAAAATTGGTTTTATATTAACCAAGCTTTTGCCCACGACTTCGTGCGCGTAAATATCGGTTATTATGCAAATAGACAAAGCGGATTATGTCCTTTTTTGGGTTTCAAGCTTACTTTGTACCAAACTTCATCCATATCGGTTCAGTGGTTTAGCAGTGAAAGGGTTACAGACTAACAGACAAGAGTTACTTTCACATACATTATATTTATTTATTTAGGATCTCCAACAAAGATATACACAAAAATAAATTTAGATAAAAGACGACAAGGTATTAGGTAGGTGTACTCCTTCACTTATAGGAGACCACAGCATTCATAATGTGGTTATCTAAATAAGCTCAGAGTAATAAAAAAAAAAATTGACAGTTTAAGAATGTCAAAAACAACAATAGGTTAATAAAATATACAAAAGTTCATTGACATAAGTATATATTATCCAATAAAAGAAAAAAAATATTTTATATAAAAATTCATTATTATATAAAAGTACCTATATGGAAGTTTTTTATCGTCTGCGTAGAAGTCAAAAATGGTTCTCTTAGATTTTAAATTGCTTTTTTAACGTTAAACGTTGCCCCCCTTTTTCACCCCTATGGAGTAAAATTACAGAAAATCCTTTCGTGTCATATGCCTACGTCATACAAAGAACACACCTAAAAATTTTAGGTATCTACAATCAGCTGTTTAGGCTGTGCGTTGATCCGTCAGTCAGTCAGGACACAGCATTTTATATATATAGATTAGTCATCATCATCTGCCTAGCCTTTTCCCAACTATGTTGGGGTCGGCTTCCAGTCTAACCGGATTCAGCTGAATACTAGTATTTTACATGGAGCGACTGCCTATCTGACCTCCACAACCCAGTAACTGGGTAATATGATACCCCTAGGTAAGACTGGTTGTCAGACTTTCGGGCTTCTGACGACCCGTAACGACTGTCAAAGATCCACGTATGACAGCCGGGACCAATGGCTTTACGTGCTTTCCGAGGCACGGAGGAGTCTCGGTATGTAAAGATGGTCACCCATCCACGGACCAACCCCGGCAAGCGTAGCTTAACCTGACGGATCGACCCGTGCGGCTGTTATTACTTAGCCACGAGCTCCTCCATATATATAGATTAGTATTACCATCTAAACCAGCTGGCTAGGTAGAACCATGAGCCCAAACATTTCCTCCACCATCTTATTTACTACCTTATAATATTTACACAGAGGTCAGGTTTTATTTTCAATGTTTCGGGAAGCTACGCGTCCCCCTTCCCCCTCCTACCCGGAGGTCGTCGACCTGATGCTGCAGACAGTGGATGTTTTGTCTAGATTTAAGGTGAAACTTTAAAGTTTGAACTTAAAATGTGCATTAGTTATCGTATGTCTGGCTCCGATTCTGTTACTGAAATTGTGAAGAGGTTGTATTTAGCCTCATTTGTGTAGAATGGCCCTAAAGGTTAAAAAAAGTCTTTCTTTCGACTTTTAACTCTATTCAGTTACTTGACAGATCAAAGAAAAATAATGTTACCATACTACAACTAATAGTGTTGGGGTAGTAAAAAATTTTGCGTAAGGAACGAATGATAAGAATGGTTTAATACCAAGTTAAATACATTATTTAAGTTCATTAAATTTCGATCATTCCTACACCACCTCACCATCTTTTTTGTCAATACTTTTTAACCCTTTATCTGTCAAGTTACTGAATAGAATTAAATGTCGAATTATAAGTAATATTTCGAAACAAAATAATAATCAGGCGGCAAATCTTCTATTTTTGAAAACCATTGACAAAAATGACATTTTTTTTTAACATTTTATTATATTGCTAAAAATGACACCATAACATCACGCCTGTAATCCCCGAAAGGTTAGGCAGAGGTGTACTCATTAGTGTACCCACATTTCGCCAGGTGTAATAGGGTGCGAGCCTATTGCCATCAACCGGGCACAAATCCAGACTCCTACTGAGAAATTCCTGACAGAAAAACCCCAAACACTTTGCCAAACTGGGAAACGTACTATTAAATATACGCGTTAAAAGCGTGTTGAGGAAAGTTTACTTTATAGCTTTACACTACGACACTCAAGAGCAGAGCAGTTATCAAAGGCATAACAAAACGCAGTTGGAAACGCGGGGTATAGCTAGTTATTCTATAAATACTAATCCACCATGTGAAATTTTTATTACAAACAAAATTCTTGGTAACACTAAAACATGTTTATACTATTTGAACACAGAATCTTCGCGTACGCATTTCGAAAACATTTCATTCAGAAAATCTAAAGCTTAAAAAAATATTGTTGCTTTACCCATTTCCTCTATCCATTATCTGAATGATTGTATGTATGTGTAACAAGCGCACATCCATAAATATATATCCATAACCGCGCTGTACGTCTGTGCGTCACGGTGTACGTCAATGGAATTATTTAGAAACAGTTTTTTTCTTATGTAAAATCTTAATATATAAAAGCGAAAGGTTATTCACTCACTCACTCATCACGAAATATCAGAAACCGCTTGACGTATAAAGATAAGAATTGGCAGGGAGATAATAATAATAATAATTCTTTATTGTTACAAGCCTTTTCAATATACTTAATATCTAGCTATGCTTAATATTTTAAGTAATTGAAGGCGTACAAGAAAATGAAACCCTGCCTCCTAAACTAGGAATACTACTAGGATAGTTTTATAAATTAACTTAATTTTTATTAATTTTTTATTTTTCTCGTCTGTGAGTTAATTTTGCCTGTATTCATATCAATCTAGTTTTCGACTAGGGACTGTATTATAAAGTACTAGTTTATACCCAAGACTGCATCCAAGTAGATGATCTTTTTTTTAAATAAACGACATTAAATGTTAATCCCAACGTTGCCAGAGCCTGACCAGTATCATAAAAAAAAATACATTTTAATCGTCTAGAATTTTCAAGGTCCCTTCCATCCAGTATCCTCGATATGCTACCATTTCGAATGAGCAACTAGATTCAATAATGCTATTGTTCAAGTGTCTTTTAATGGTCTTATTGAAGTAAATGATTCAGTAGCAGTAGCTGTTTCTCAGTAGCAGCTTCGGAGTCTTTAATTGTGCCCGGTTGATGGCAATAGGCTCGCCCCTTATTACATGGGACTAAAACATAACTGGCGAAATGTGGGTGTACTATTGGGTACACCTCTGCCTAACCCTTCGGGGATTACAGGCGTGGTTTTATATTTATGTTATGAAATAAATGATTTGACTTCAGACTTTAACCAAGTTTTCATCTGCCAATTATTGGTTCGTAGAATTCTGAGCATCAAAAATAACTGTAGGTACAACTTGTATTTTATTTGGAGCTTTTATGAGGAAGAAGCACAAGTATATAGAAAAAATCATTTCTATTTTTTTTGTTACAGGAAAAGAACTCGTTTCTGAATTACAATGTGTCGTGCATACTGACGCTGCCTCCCTACCAGAGACAAGGATACGGCAGACTGCTCATAGATTTCAGTAAGTATAGATACTATTTAGTACTGTTGTATGTCTGTCATTTCGTAAAAGAAATGCAGGATAAAAATTATTTTACAAAATATTTTTTGTCGACAGTAAAAAAATTAAACTAAAAAAACAATAACCGGACAACGGATTAATTTTTATAATTTTAAAATTACGTTCAATGAAAAAAAAAAAATAATCCACTTAATTCATTTAGGTATTAGCTAAACAACTCGCTCCGTTGAGACCGAAATATCTTAAAAATATAGGTACAGGTATCTAGGCTTGCCCTCCATTACTTGTGACTTAAACATAAATGGCGAAATGTGGGTGTAGGTACTAATGGGTACACCTCTGCCTAACCCTTCTGAAATTACGGGCGTGATGTTACGTTATGTATAGTTAAGGGTTTATTAAAAAAAAAAACAGCAATATACAAAATTAACCCTACACAGGCACTGAAAAAAGAAACACAATAAACCCCGTTAATATTTTTCAAAAAAAAAAAAAAAAAACAAAAATCAACATGCGATATTAACTTAGGAGTAGTAAAGAAAATTGCAAAGTTTGTACCAGACGCAATAAACAGAAAAACAACATCATTAAAAATAAACAACCCCCTAAAAACAAACATATCATTAACATAGCTGTCATACCTCAAAAACATCCCATTAAAATGACAACACATTAACATTCTGCCAACCCTAACCAGACGGACATAATTCACAAGGGCTTAACCTTTAATAACGCAAAAAGTCATACAAATTGCCCTCAGCGACGCGCGTGGAATAGTTCACTGCGAATGTCAATGTCACAGTGGCATTGCCCGTCATTACCGTGGCAACAGACGATTGGTTTGTGTCTATTTGTCTATGGAAGTCGTATTTTTAGAAAGGAGTAGCATCCTTGCGTTGTAATTATTTTTTTGTAAAGCTGTAGACAGTAGTATAAGAGTTGATTACGATTACATTACAGGGTGTCAAAATATGTAAAGTAAAAAATTTAGAAGAGAATAGCACGCTTGAACGTAATTTGTAATTTTTCGTAGCAAAACTATAGATCGTTTAGATTAGGGTTGAAAAGATGTTGATTACGATAACATTAAAGGGTTCTGAAGGGGAAAGAGGACTGCCTCATTGGTCTAGTGGTCACAAGCGCGACTGCTGTGCATGAGGTCTTGGGTTCGATTCCCAGGTCGGGCAAAGTGTTATTGGGTTTTTCCATCAGGAATTTCTCAGTAGCAGCCTCGGAGTCTGGATTTGTGCCCGGTTGATGGCAATAGGCTCGCCCCCTATTGACATGGGACTAAAAACATAACTGGCGAAATATGGGTACACCTCTGCCTAACCCTTCGCGGATTACAGGCGTGATGTTATGTTTATGATGTTATGTAAAGGGTTCAAAGGGGTGTAAAATAACTCTTTAAAGCACCCATTATTTCTATAGTACTACCCTTTTTTTTGGTAAATTATAAACTTTCAATAAACATCTACGCTTTTAAATGAAATATCCTAACAAAACTGATGCACCATCCCAAACGTTAATGCTAAACCGCTTAGCGTGCTACACTCCCATGTCAACAGTACCGATGCGTAATTCTTACAAATCGCAAACCCATAACACCACCTGTGCGGTCAACGTGATAAACCCTCCAACTGCGGGTTTGTTTTGTCCCCCACGAGTAGGGGGCGTCGCGTCGCGGCGGCCGTCGACCCGACCTCGATCGATGCACTGCAGTATGGATCGGTCTGCCGTCTAGACTCACCCTCCTCGGGTCTAGCCAGAGGACGGGGGCGGGCCCACTGTGAGACGTAAATAGGGTTGGCATGTGTAACATAACTAACCTAGGATAAGCTGTTTTGGTACAGACGGTTTTTTTTTGACAATTTCCAATCGAGTTTTTTTTTTGTTCTGTTGTGATGAAACGACTCGTTTAGAGATACGATCAGATTTGTTAGTCGCGTGCTTGTTAGTCTAATTTTTAATTCAAACTGTTTAATTAACATTTTACAGAATAATTAAAAAGACATTAATGAATATCGTGTTGACTAATTGGTTAGGTACGATCGTAATAATTAATTCATACAACAGGGAAACAAAACAATCAAGAATAAATGTATTCAGGTAACTGACAGGCTCCACTCTAATTTCTGCCTGTCCGAAACCCATTTCATGTTCTATTACCCCCTTACAAAATGGAGGTATGAATTTACAAAATGCTTCTTGACGCTAATAAATGATTCGATTTAGTCTGATACGCCAGCCCTGCCAGCCCTTTCAGATTGTAGACGCGAGGTATTTTGATACGTACCTACCTTAATTACGGTTGTAGGTTAAAACTCGGTAATTGAAGTAACGCGACTATTAATAGGTAAAATATTTTATTCATGAAGTTTGACCGACAACTTCTAACGTGTATTCTCAATTTGAATTTTGGAGCTGTAAATTTGTGGTAGAATATTAATGTTGCTTGCAGAGAAAATTCGAATCGTATTACTTTTAGTGTGATTACGATTTATGTTAGCGAGTTTGAATTTAATGACAATGAAGGGATTAGGAGCAATTACGTGACCTTTTTTAAAGACTTAGAAATTATAAAATAATAATTTAATAGCATTTTTTTTTTAAAGAGAATGGTTTTTTTTTTCTTTTTACGGGACTTTCTTTTTGAAGGGGTAACTAGATTCAATTGATTTTTAACTTTTGAATTTTGACGTTTAAAAGTTCTTTTTAATTGTCTTTTTTTGACTTTAAACAGGGTTTGAGCGAGGTGCGTAGGGTATGTGGAATTTATTTTCACCCCCAAAAAAAATTGATGAATTTTTAGTATTACGAAAACAGTAGGTAAAAGCGTACTTCATAGGTTTGTTACAAGCCCCGTCCTTTTGAAGGCAGGAATTAAGATTAAAGTGACATTACTTTGAATGACACTTAAAAATTAAATAAAGCTAAAACTTCAACATCCAATAATATTTCTGAAGCTTGACTTTATTAATCTTCACAAATCTATAGACGGATTCATTATACATAACATAACATCACGCCTATAATCCCCGAAGGGTTAGGCAGAGGTGTAGGTACCCATTAGTACACCCACATTTCGCCAGTTATGTTTTTTAAGTCCCATGTAATAGGGGGCGAGCCTATTGCCATTAACCGGGCACAAATCCAGACTCCGAGGCAACAGAGAAATTCCTGATGAAAAAACCCAATAACACTTTGCCCGACCTGGGTATCGAACCCAAGACCTCATGCACAGCAGTCGCGCTTGCGACCACTAGACCAACGAGTCATATTATTATTTAAGAAAAAACTCATTTTCTTACAGCGTATCTCATGGTAAAAAATTGAATCGATTGGAATTTCAAAGAAAGTCTTTAAAGGTTTCCTTTCATCGTAATATTAAAAAAAAACTTATTGAAAGAGTCTCGGGCTCCCTTTGATTAATTTATCGCGACGTCACTTCCCTGCCTGTCTGCGGTTTAGGCGGCCCTACTACAAAACTAATTTACTATTATATATAATATTGACTTATAGTTAACGTACATAACGTAACATAGGTATCTGTAGATATAATAAAAGCGAACAGTCTTTCATTTAGGTACTCATAGTCTAAAGACGAAAATTATATTTAGTTGCCCATTCCAAAAGGTAGTTTCGTATGAAGAAGAACGGGGAAAAATCGAAGAAAAGAATACATACATAAACTCACGCCTTTTTCCTAATGGGGGTAGGCAGAAAGCACAGAACGCCAACTTCTAACATACTCCCTTCGCCTCGTACACGTTCATACATCTCGTCATACAACCACGCCGGTTACGAGTACTGCGCGCCTGACCTTTCTGTACTCTTTTAAATATAGGTAGGAGACATCAGCTAGGTACGGTCTTTGACTTTGCAGACAAAGTCACGGGCAGAAGCTAGTACCTACACATTAATGTTATTGATAACATCAATACATCTTCATAAGCTTAACATTGAATCGTATTTCACATAATCAACATTATACTACACTCATGAAGATACAGTTTACTTACGAGTAGTATTTTATATTTAACTAGCTTTTGCCACCGACTTCGTCCGCGTAAAAATAAAATAAAATATAGCCTATGTTACTCGCAGATAATGTAGCTTTCTAATGGTGAAAGAATTATTAAAATCGGTCCAGTAGTTTTTGAGTTTATCCATTACAAACAAAAATACAATTTTTTCCTCTTTATAATATTAGTGTAGATTAAAGGAAAATACAACTAAATTGAAGATTACTTTTAGTAACTACTTATGTTAGTGTTAGCATTGCGTATGGGATTGACTCGACTAAAGCCTGATTTAGACGATGCGAGAAATATCGTGCGATTTGCCGTACATTGCGGGATTTCGGGGCTGTCGTGTCAAAAGTAACCGATCATCGACGAAAACGTACCACAACTTGCAAAATATTTCTCGCACCGTGTAAATCAGCTTTAATAGCCGCGATCTACTGGTTTACCTCCCCTAAAGACTCATCGACACAGGCAAAACCATCATGAAACTAACGCAAAATCCTCTTACCTTCCACCAGGTTACCTCCTTACCAAAGAGGAAGGCAAAGTTGGATCACCAGAAACTCCACTATCAGACCTCGGACTAATTTCGTACCGGTCGTACTGGAAGGAGGCTTTGCTCAAGCGGCTGTGCTCCGCCCCAGGACCCACTCTCTGCATCAGGGACCTTAGCAAGGACCTGGCTATCGCGTCCTCAGATATAGTGTCCACGTTGCAAGAGCGAGGACTTATGAAGTACTGGAAGGGCAAGCATATTGTGCTGAAGAAACAGGTGAGTTGGTTTGTTTGTTTTTCTATTTGTGAGTTTTGCAGACTAGTCTTAAGATTGATCGTTGAAGATTTTTGGGTGGTTTTTTTTTTTAGTGAAAACTGAACTTTGAAACTTATCAAGTAATCGCTCAGTCATTGCGCCAACCGTGGCTGACATTTGGTTGCTGCGCTGCGTGCTGGCCAGTTCGATTCCCTCACGGAACGAATTTTTATATGGCCTACAGATAGTGGTTCTGTGTTCGTGTATAAACGTACCCACGAAATAGGAGAAATTGTTTAAGAAGCGATGTATTACGTCCATAAAAAAAAAAACTGATAAAAAATTTAGAAAAGCATTATCTCGATTTTCTCCATTTTCTTAGAATTATTTCACTCATATTTGATGGCAAATCTGGATATCATTTAGTTAGGGTTCCGTCCCTGAAAAGGAAAAATAGAACCTTTATAAAATCATATTTAGTCTGTTTGTCCCAAAGGCTCTTTACCTTAATTTGAAGATTCCAAATATTCAGTATCATTTGAAAATTGTACGATATGAGGATTCATTCCTGACCCATCATCTTTCCTCTATAGGAGGTGCTAGAAGAAGTGTCGCGTCGCGCGGCGCGTGCGCGCTGCGTGGACGCGGCGTGCCTGCGCTGGTGGGGCGCGGGCGCGGCGCCGCCGGCACGCTGACGCCGCGCCCCCGCCGCGCGCCGCCCCAACAGTAGCGCCGCGCGCGCACTGCTGTAGAACACAGGTTAGTGCGAGTTGCCTGGATGATACGTGGATGAGTAAAAGGATACTTAACAAAGCCGATAGTTACATAATCTTCCCATCATTGCCATTTTTCTTTGTTCTGTCTCTTCCTCGAGAACTTTTTGTTTACGGAGATGTTTAAGGTTAAAGTTTCAATTCTTTGGTACGTTATTGTACGAAAAGAACTCTTAAATATTTAAACTAAACTTTAAATATTCTCACGGGTTCTGTAGAGTTGCATATTTTCACCACAATGTTTTGCGTGTTACCGCAAATAGTGATTTTTTGAATATTTAAAACCGTTTTTATCATTCGTTCTTTACGTAAAATCATTCACTACCCCAACACTATAAGTTTTAGTATGGGTCTATATTTTTCTTTGAACTGTCAAGTTATTGAATACAATCAAAAGTCGAGCTTTAGATTGATGGCATCAGCGTAGTCAAGTTTTGATTTTGGGTGGAGCAATACTGATAAATACATATAAAGTTTTACATAAAATGTATTGAAATGTACAAAAGTATGGTATAATTTGTGGATTGTAAAACAGTATAATTGATTATACATTTTCTTGCCTATATTTCTACATGAAACTACCTTTTGAAAGCAGCAACTAATCACCCATAAGCCAGTCAGGGTGGGGCAAGTGCCCCAGTCTGCCTCACCGTGGCTACGCCTATGATTGATGGGCAGTTTTTGTAGTTATCGGCTACGTAATGTGTCCTTTTAAATCCCGTATTAAAGATTTCTAAAATGTTCCATCATTTTTGCTCTCAAAAATTCACCTGTACCATTTTACGCGTTTTGTACACAGTAAGCGGTGCGCGAGCGTAAATATATATCTCGCGGCGGAAAGCGTCGTGATATACCAAGCTTGTGTGCCGAGTACTACTAGTTCTACAATCAGGTCGCGCTGCCAGCGTATTGGGACACAAGGCTAATTAGCGTTACAGTAAATTAGTGTAATTAAAACGTACGGTGACTGTGTTTTAGCTATCACAAGACTTTCGAAATAGGATATTATACAATAAGGCCTATTTTTCACCGAAAACTTAACTTAAAGTTAGTTAAAACAAGGTTCAAATTACACAAACGCAAGCCTTATGAAATTATTTCAGGTACTGTTTGTATTTTTAATATTTTATAGACCAAAATGAAATGACAGTCGATTAACAATGTAAAATTAATTATAATTTATTTTTTAATATTCTCAAATTAATAAAATAATATTGTTTAATTTTAATATATATCTTTATGTGAATGTAGGATGCTCTAAAATGAAATATGTTATTTTTAATTTATTTTTTTAATATGAATTGACAAGTAATAATTTATAAATAATTTACCCTCGGTTTCTCGAATGAAAATTAACGTAAAAATAATGTGACAAACTGGGTAATTGACACCATCAATCATTGGACATTACAGTTACATGCACATAATTTTTAGAGTCTGTAAAACACGATTCCCAATGGATTGTGCATGGCAATAGTAAACTGTGGCATCACTTATTTGCCAACTCAATTGATTAACTACTTTTTATCAATTATAAAGCAATTAAAAATCTGACTCGCGACTGCTAAGCATGAGGTCTCATCTTTCATCAATAATTTCTCAGTAGCAGCCTCGGAGTCTGGATTTGTGCACGGTTGATAGCAATAGGCTCGCCCCCTATTACTAAACATAACTATGGGTGTACCAATGGGTACACCTCTGACTAACCCTTCAGGGATTACAGGCGTTATGTTATGCATAATTATTCGGATTTTCGAGACTTAAATAGTGTGTTCTTTTTTGCAAGTTGTGTCTCGGAGTTTTTTGTTAATGGTGTCATTATCATCTGCCTAGCCTTTTCCCAACTATGTTGGGGTCGGCTTCCAGTCTAACCGGATGCAGCTGAATACCAGTATTTTACATGGAGCGACTGCCTATCTGACCTCCACAACCCAATAACTGGGTAATATGATACCCCTAGGTAAGACTGGTTGTCAGACTTTCGGGCTTCTGACGACCCGTAACGACTGTCAAAGAACCACATATGACAGCCGGGACCAACGGCTTAACGTGCTTTCCGAGGCACGGAGGAATCTCGGTGTGTAAAGATGGTCACCCGTCCACGGACCAACCCCGGCAAGCGTAGCTTAACCTGACGGATCGACCCGTGCGGCTGTTATTACTTAGCCACGAGCTCCTCCTTTTGTTAATGGTGTCAATTACCCAATTGTCTAGCACGTGTATGTTGGTATGACTGGTTATTTATAATTAAAAGCCTTATTCAGAAGATGCGACAAATATCGTGCGATTTGCCGTACATTGCGGGCCGCGCGGCTGTCGTGTCATAAGTGACCGATCATCGACGGAAATGTATCACAACCATTCAACAGCTTTCGCAAACTTGATAATTTATCACTTTTTGTAAGTATGTATGTTTTTTCGAAAAAACGAGGGGAGGGGGGGTCTTTGCGCAAAAGTCAAGCACCACTGCGCAGCCTCATAATAATAATTCTAATTATGTTTTCAACGAGGTTTATGTTTTTACTTGTGTACTTATTTTCTAAATACGACATTGAGTTATTTTTACTGACTTGAAAAATAATATTTAGCGTTTTTTTAGAATTAAAAATAATGTACTATTTTAGTTGTATTTTACACATAGCAACATTCGTCCGGTCGTCTTGTTCTGCCTTAAGCTGATAACTACACACAATAAGCAATAAACTCTTTACAATATTTGTAATCTATAGGTACTGTTATTTTAAATGTTAATATACAATTGAAATAATCATCAATTAATCAATTCTAATTCATTGTAAACAACGAATCTCTAAATGTATTCATTTTGAAAAATTTATAATAGAAAATGATTTGACGATGCAAGATGGCGCTCGTTGCAAATAATTTCAGCTATGTTATAAAATAGTTTTAGTTAATTTTAATAGTCAATTTCATTTATAGGAAATTATTTTAATAAATTTATAATTTTATTATAAAATTACTATAAAAACAAATAAATTGTCAATAATAATATTGTGTTGTGTGAAAAACTTAAATAAAATGAATTTAGTTTTATTTTTTACTTTTATTACCATAATAATTACATTATTTTTTAAATAAAATAAAATATTTCTAAAATGATTAAGATCAAAATTAAAATATAATAGCGTAATTGAATTTTGTAAATATTAAGTTTTATTTTTAAGAATTTTATTTTACTTGTAAATAATTATTCTAACGAAAATTTACAAGTAGTTATTTGTATGTGTAATGTTAATTTTAAAATGAAATTTTGAAATTTTTATTATTATCTTGAATAAGCGTGGTATATTAAAATTTTATATTAATTCAAGTTTTTAAATTTTCTATAGCCGCTAACAGCCAGGTGATTCTAAAATAATAAAAAAAATCGTCCTCATTTTACACGTAGGGGAATGAACCAAAAAAAAAATTTTTCATGTTTTTATTTTACTACTTTGAGAGACAGACAGGCAGACGGACATGACGAGGGTTCCTTGTTGAATATAATGGATCCCTAAAAAAAAAACGTATGATTTTCAACCATTTTATGAAGTGTAATTTTCCCGTTTTCCTTCGTAGCTCAATAGGGATGATGACAAAAAAATAATAATTAGTCCATCTTTTAGAACGCCAGAAAATAGTAGATACGTATTTTTTCTTTTGCTTCTAAAACTTAAAATAACAAAGTTACAGAGCGGCGAAAGTTCGCGCTACGTCATTATTTCGTAAAAATTTTACTAAAGAGTGACGTCACGAGCCCCTACTCCTGAATTTGAATGTGCTGTATCTTTGTCAATATTATTCGTATGGACAAATAAAAAAATACCTATCGAGTATTTTTCTATAATCTAACTGACGGACTAATTAGAATCTTGTTGTTTTAACCCAGGAGACATCCCTATTCTACTGTATTTTTATTAGTTAATTGAAATATTAAATAAATTATGTTAAAATGCTTTTCAATATTTAATTTAAAATCCCGCTTTTTATTTACTTAAAAATAGTTAGAAAATTTTAGACTTATGTAGGACATATTTGTAATTTTTAATATTGTTTTTATAATATAATAATAATAATTTATGTTAAGTGTGTACAAATGAATTATTATGAATAAATGAATGACATCACATACTTAAATGAATATTATTGAAGATGTAAATAATTTATGTGTATAAATGAAATGCATTACATGAGTTATTAATTAAATAATGTGGTTTTATTTTCGCTATAATTCTGAGTTAGATAATCAATTTCTTTATAAAAAAACTTTGATAAATAGACAGTCGTTTCCATAATAATAACAATATCATGACTGTCACATTGGTCTATTGGTTGCAAAGCGCAGCTGCTGAGCATGAGTTCTTGGGTTCGATTCCCAGGTCGGGCAGTGTTATTGGGATTGTGGCCAGTTGATGGCAATAGGCTCACCTTACATGGGACTTAAAACATAACTGGCGAAATGTGGTTGTACTAAACGGTACACCTCTGGCTATTCAGGTTAACGATGTGTAAAGATGGACACCCATCCACAGACCAACCCCGGCAAGCGTAGCTTAACCTGATGGATCGACACGTGCGGCTGTTATTACTTAACCACGAGTTTCCCAGCCAGTTGAAATCTATGTTTTGATTTCGCCATCTACACTGAAGGGAACACCTTAAGACGTCGCGAGACGACATTCAGCTACCGTAGGAGCGGGCTTGCGGACGGCGAGTAATGGGTAGCTCCGATCAAGGACCAGGCTCGGGTCAACGGCGCGTTTTGTTCCCCGCGCGCCTTAAAGAGCTGGCGAACGCCTGCCGGGGTCGCGGGACGTCTTATTAGGATACCGTGGCCCCGGAACGCAAAGGGCAACAGAAGAAACAGGGTGGTTTTTTTAGTCAGTAAAAGTCTGACAGTCCCTTCCGCCCTACCCAGGGCGTAGAGACTCATTTGATGATTTTTATTAGCTAAAAAAAAGGGATCACCTTAAAATACAATATTTTTCTCCTCAGCACACGCGAGCAAATCATTTTATCATTTCTCATTAGCCGTATAAAGTGGCCATTATCACTTAATTGTCTGACGTCACTGGGCAACGAACTCACTGGCATCAAGGTCTTGCCGTTTCGAACCACTTTTTTTTATTTACATACAAGCCTATTAAACAAAATATATTTCTTTAAAACCCGACCTTGTTTGAGAGCGTGCGCATATAAAATAACACCTCGTGTTTTGATAACCTGTGGAGTCTATAAATCTACACGAGTCAACATCTATAACTCGCGCCATTAAAGAAACAGGAAACTTGTCGTATCCTTTCATTCGCACTGTATAGCGGGTGAGCGAGAAGACATGAGAAGCGCCGGCGCCGCCATTTGCAATTCGTGTTATACACGTGCCCTAATCATAACAACTTTAATAAAAAGTCACAGAGACACAAATTTCAAATGATATTTTTATAGAGGTCGCGACTTTTTTCATTTTAATTCTGGTACATAAACATAAGTAGGTACATGAAGGTAGATCCAAAATGTTCTATTGGAAGTCGGGAAGTGATCCACCCTATATTTGCCAAAACTATAGAAAATAAACTGCCTTGTTGGTCTAGTGGTCGCAAAGCGCGACTGCTGTGCATTAGGTCTTGGGTTCGATTCTCAGGTTGGACAAAGTGTTATTGGGTATTTCCATCAGGAATTTCTCAGTAGCAGCCCCGAAGTCTGGATTTATGTTCGGTTGATTGCAGTAGGCTCACCCCTATTACACGGGACTTCAACATAACTGAAGAAACGTGGGTGTACTAATGGATACACCTCTGTATAACTCTTCAAGGATTACAGGCGTGATGTTAAGGGTGTGACAGACAGCCCTATAATCAGAGGATGAATGGAGGCAGAAGAAACGCCACAGCACGTGCTTACGGAATACAGGAGCTTGGCAGATCAACGGGCACGGATTCTGCAACTCCAGCATCGCTCCATTAGCTTGGAGCAGTCTGAAAAGGCTGCTAACTTTCAGGATTGGTTCTGATTGGTAGTAAGTCCACATAGAGACACGTAACAAGCAACAAGAATATTGTATGTCGAAATGTATGAACGTGGATGAGCCGAAAGGAGTATGTAAAGACCGCAGCAGATGGCTTTCTGTGGTTTCTGCCTGCCCCCATGGGAAAAAGACGTGAGTTTATGTATGATGTTGTAAAAACCTAAAAGAAAAGAGTGTCCGTGGAATTTCTCGCTCATTCTTCTCTATAGAGGCCTATGGGGATTATGTGGTAAAAATCATCAAATGACTCCTTCCACCCTGGGTGGGGCGGAAGGGACTGTCAGACTTTTACTGACTAAAAAACCACCCTGTTCCTTCTGTTGCCCTTTACGTTCCGGGGCCACGGTATCCTGTTAAGACATCCCGCAACCCCGGCAGGCGTTGGCCCCGTTATCTATAGAGGCCTACCTCCGTTTTGGTACGAGCTCCTAGCTTCAACTTTCTGACTAACTGACCGACTCCTTGACAATTCAAAAATGCCTGAAATTAGTCTAATTCAGGGGATCCCAAACACATTTTGTCTACTGCCCACTTTAGTAATAAATTATTTTCTAGCGCCCCCATTTTTAAAAAACCTAGAAGATTAAATTACTCGTACAAATCGCTCCCCAAGCTTGTTCACAACGCCTCGATTTTTTTTTGTGTGTCTCTTACAGCCCCCCTTTAGGCCTGCAGCGCCCACAAGGGGGCGTAATCGCAGGCTTTAGGAAAGGTTGGTATAATTGAAATAAATGTTTTGTCTTTGACTTTGTACAATGGCCTTATCAAGAGGCAAAGTACGAAAAATCTAAAGGCGTGGTCGATAAAGTCTAGTTTTCTGAATAAAAACATTATTGTTTAATTACTTATCATTATCGACTGCCTCGTTGGTCTAGTGGTCGCGCTTGCGACTGCTGTGCATGAGGTCTTGGGTTCGATTCCCAGGTCGGGCAAAGTGTTATGGCGAAATGTGGGTGTACTAATGGGTACACCTCTGCTTAACCCTTCGGGGATTACAGGCGTGATGTTATGTTATGTTACTTATCATTATCAGCTGTTACCTCACACATCGGCCATGACAATCGGTATTAGCAAATAAAATCCGTTTTTATCTAATAAGAATTTTGTCTTATCATAAAAGAATAAATGGTACGCATTTTGGAGATAATAAAATACGAAAAAAATTTGCCCATCTTCCTAGCCTAACAATTAGGTACACACAACAACAATTCAATTATAAGGTCATCTGCGTTTTTAAACCAGAGAAACAGGGTAACAGATATTTTACAGAATAGAGTGCTATTCTGTAAAATTTTACGATGTTTGTTTGTGCCTACGACTTTATCTGTGTTAAATAATATCATAATGAGAAAGTAACTCTGTTTGTAGGTATGTCTGTTACGCTTTCACGACTAAAACACTGAACCGATTTTTATGAAATTTGGTACGGGGTAAGGCTACTTTGTCTGCGTTGACATTTACGAGTCGTAAGCAAAAGCTACTTTTAGATACATTAAGGGTATTTTTGACAGATCGAGATTGAAATTTGCTCATTAGTTTACTGTCGATAGTTCGATACGAACGTCCCGACACTTCTGCCGATCCCTTCAAAGACTTGGCGCAACGATTTTAATTACAAAATGTAAAGCAATTGTTTGCTTAATAAAATATCTGTTTATGTAGGTGTAATGCAGCACGATTTCCAATTAACTGAACGCCTTGTATTGTGTGAAAAACTCTCGAAAGTGCAACTCTGCACTAGTGCACACTTTCTAATGAATGAATTTATTATTTTTGTCGTTAGTTTGTTCTTGTAAAGCGTTTTTTAAATAAATGCTTTATTGAATATTATTTTTAAATGGCCAACGAGTAAATACTTATACCTATAACATTTATTATTTTTTAAGGATGGAAAAGAATCAAATGAAACATTATCAAATCGTCTAGTATCTACAATTACTACCTGGCTACAATTACAACACACACATACAGTTGGAGGGCCCCGTGGTCGCAAGGGCGACTGCTGAGCCCCACGCTCTTCTGACATTTTGGATTCCCAGATCGGGCAAAAATATGTTAATATTATACAATTAAAACAATAACACATACATTTTATCATCCCATCTTTGAAATAGCAAGCTCATGATTATAATATGATTGGCCGGAGCGGCTACATAGCTAGATCGGGCCCTGGAACTGTGGACGTGTCGTGGACGACGGCCCATATCCTCAAGAGGCTTAGCAATTTGTGCATTAGGTATAGGTGGATTTTGTTGTGTTCATTAGTCGCAAGTGCTGCTGGGATTCTGGTTTTAATCAAGTTTTAAGCGACAAGAATAATGTAACCAGGATTTTGTAAAAACTTAATTGAAAAGAGTACTCGTGGAGTTTCTTGCTCGTTCTTCTCGAAACCTAACTACGTTTTGAAATGAGCAACTAGTTTTCGCTTTAAAACTAACTGACCGGCTCGTCAACAATTTAAAAAAGTCTGTTAATGGTTTAACTATTCTGCATAGAGACCTACCAACGTTTTAAAATGAGCAACTGGATTTAGCTTTTTGACTACCGACTCCTTAACAATTCAAAAGTGTTTGTTAATGGTTTCATTAAAATAAATGTTTTGACTTTGGTGAACGATTAAGAAATCATGTAACCTATGTATCCCAAAAAATAAAGAGTAAGCTTTAAGTCCAAACAACACGAAAACATAATCCCAAGAAGCGACTTTCGTCTAACCTCCAGCACACTAGGGGGAACACCGGCCGGCTATTATTATAATTATTTACTTCAAATAATTCACTTTTATTATCTCTCTCCCTTTCCACAGAGTAAGGTTGCGACAGAGGTCGCAACAAACCTTTTTATCGAATTATTGTCCTGCCAAATAAGTGGCGATAACTTTCAACAGACAAAAGGAATAGTGTTCATTATTCAAGTACAATAAAACAAATTCTTAATGTAGGGTTGCTATATTTTTCTTAGACATACCCCTCTGAGACAGAGTAATCTGTCTGGTCAGATTCTTAACCCAGTATTTCTTTATTTATTTAAGGACTTTGGAAGACTTACAGCTAAATACAATGGTGATAAATAACAGCATGATTATCTGACAGCCAATTACAAGTCTTCACGTCTAGAGCTTGTGTAGTATAAAGTACTGTGGAACAAAGTATACACACCGCCAAATAAGGCTAAGAAATAAAATAAAAGTATAATATGAAGGTAGATTATATCCTAAAAACTAGAAATTATGACAGGTTGATAACAATGAGAAACAAAATAATCTATTGAATCTAACATACATAACATCACGCCTGTAATCCCCGAAGGGTTAGGCAGAGGTGTACCCATTAGTACCTACACCCACATTTCGGCAGTTATGTTTTTAGTCCCATGTAATAGGGGGCGAGCCTATTGCCAGCTACCGGGCACAAATCCAGACTCCGAGGCTGCTACTGAGAAATTCCTGATGGAAAAACCCAATAACACTTTGCCCGACCTGGGAATCGAACCCAAGACCTCATGCACAGCAGTCGCGCTTGCGACCACTAGCCCAACGAGGCAGTCTATTAAATCTAAGTTTTAAAAAAATTCAGTGTTAAACACGTTTTGAACCTTTTAAAGCTTTGCTAATGGTGCTGATTCCCTTGTTTACAAACTAGACTAAAAGAGAATTGACGTCTTTTACTAACATACAGCGAAAGAAAAGGATGGTGACGTTTAAAAACTAAGTTAGAGATGTCAAATTAGTTTTGCCTTGAACTATTCTGTATTTTTAATCTATACGTTTTAAGATGTCAACTATAAATTGTATGGATGTGTCAGATTTACTTAATTTGACAGCTCTTATTTACATTAGTCTCTTTCTTGTTTTATTAGACAGAAAAAGATAGAAATAGTCTAATTTTAGTTTAGTTTCTAAACAAGGGAATCGGTACCATCAGCCTACAATTTTCTAAATTTATCTTAGACGTCACTGATATTGGTGAACGGAAAATCGTTTTGGAATTACGAGAGCATTTCTACTAACTTTTAGCAACGATCACAATCTAATTTCAGTCTGAATCTGACAAAAATATCTTTAATTTACCTACATCTTTTGACATTCATTGTCGTTGAGATGAGAGTGAGATTACGATTTTGAACGTTTTTAATTTGAAATGGCCTTCTGAACTTATAATTAGTATAAGTCTGGAACCACTTGAGCAAGCGTGGTGATAAATGCCCGTGCCTTCTCTGAATGAAAAGAGATTTTTGCCCTGCAGTGAAACAAAAATAAGTTGGAATAATTTTTTTATTTTAAATTACTAGTTTTAAATACGTTTAACACAAAATTTGTTCACAGATTTGTTTTACAAATAGTCCCTAATCTTTTAATTAACAGGTTCTCAAAAAATCAAAAGTGTAAGCCCTATAAAGGGTCTTCGCCCTCTGGCTGGGGTTGAAAAAACGTTGAGGTCAACGGAGCGCCCTCCGAGGCATTGTCTCCTCAATGTGAACCCAGAGGTTCACCCTGCGCCCTTCATAAGGTGACACACTACTTGGAATTGGAAAGACGTCTTCATCTTAGTATGTAGATTGTGAATTCAGAAGTTCGATATAATAGTATTACGCGTATATAAGTCATAACTTTACCACATATTATAAAACAAAATCCTCCGCCGCGTCTGTCTGACTGTTCACGATTAACTCAAGAACTACTGAACAGAATTTCATGCGGTTTTCACCAATAGGTAGAGAGATTCATGAGGAAGTACATAATGTATAAAATGTTTCGATTTTTGGTGAAAATATAATGTTTTTTTTTCTTTGTTTTATGTTTTGGAAAAAGTCTAATCGCCGGGAGCTTTCATCGACGATTGCATCTGTACGAAGCCGGGGCGGGTGGCTAGTATATAACCTCAATTGAAGCCATAATGTGAATCTTTATAATACTAAGATTTTTTTCTGTAGTTAGGTTCATTTCCACCTACGTTTTTCTTACACGCAGAAATACGAAAACCCTTAAAATTTAACTATAGACTGGAATAAACCTGCAAGACGTAGCACAATAACCAATCCGTGCGCCAAATGTTCCATCAAACTGTAAGCTGGAGGTCATTTTAACTCGTTGACTGCGGGAAAACACACACGTTGTGTTTTGACGAAAAAACGCAAGTGCGGCGCACACACAAACGTGTGTGTTTTTCTATGGCGAACACGCGAACATTGGTAGCTAGCCGCACTGGCGTTTGGCGCAGCAAATGTTCGTCCGCAGTCAAAGGGTAGCAGAAAATGTGGATGTTTGGAAGATGGGTAGGTAATCGCTTTACAAGCATGTGTGTTTATCAAATCAACGCATTTTTGCTTGATTTTGACAAATTGAAAGTTATGTAAGTTTATCGTCTTTAAATTTTAGCCTCAAAGTTTTTTAATATATTTTGAAAATTTACTCCATTATCAAAATAACTCATGACAGTTATTTTCTGTTTTTTTTTTTGGTCCTTTTAGGTATAAGTTGGAATTTGTTTTTGAAACAAAAGCTTGGCGAAGGTTGCGACTACCGCCTGTCCCCTGACGTCAGCGCAGTGTCACCTTCCTTCACCCCAGGCTCGCAAGGTCTCTGACACGTCCTACAAGGCAATGCCATCTAGTGGCAACATTCAAGATGATAGCTTTGTTTGGATAGAAGGACATTGAATTTGGTCCTGCTTACCGCGGTTTCGCGGATAAAAGGACCAATGTGTTTATACACACACTGTCTTATTGAGTATTTATTAAATGACATATTCATATAGTCGTTTAAGAATAAAATAAAAACATATAGAAATAGTAGCCATTGGAAACAGGGTCCAATTTACCGGTGGCCAGGGCTCCAGTGAGAAAAATCGCTTTCTAAATCAAGCCCTTGATCGAACTGCGTAGCAAGTCACCCTGCGAGTGTTGGGCGAGGCTCTTGCCTAATGCCATTGACCATCTCGACTATCAGCACAATGAATGCTGTACTCACATCTCACACGTCGACAACCACGCGAGCCAAGTCAAGATACTTAATTTACTTATAGTTTATTTAATTCCAGGAACCTTAACAAACGGTTTTCTCTTATCTACTTAATTTAATAGTAAATAGCAAAACAGATAAGTGCACCAGCCCACAACCAATTTCAAAAGGAACATTGATTTTAATTGAGACTATACGTACACCTTGCACGAACCGTTCTGGTCTGGTAATTAGCAGTTTTTTTTTTCAATAGCAATAGTAAACTACCGGCACTATATGGTAGCATTGAATGCCAATTATTCATCGTGATTACTTGCCAATTAAAATATCTGTTTACTTTATTTTATACGCTCTATTTATGATGGGGTTATGTTAGTTCATTTTTGCTGTAATGTGCAATGTTTAATGCTAGAAGTTTTTAAACTGTTTCTTGCCCATTCTTCTCCAAATGAAACTACTTTGGAATGGGCAACTAGATTCAATATTCGTTTTTCTTTCTTTCTTGTAAATGAAATACAAAATTGCCTTTTAATAGTCTTAAAAAAACACAACTGGCGAAATGTGGGAGTACTTATGGGTACACCTCTGCCTAACCCTTCGGGGATTCCAGGCGTGATGTTATGTTTATGATGTTATGTAGTCTAAAAAAAAAATTTGACTCTTCTTATTCTTTATCGTGTGGACAGTAAGGCCTTACGACCCCACACACCCTAGTGTCAGAGTTTCTAAACAGCCTCAAGAACCTCTGACATGGTTTAAGTGGACTTTGCTGATAGTTCTGAGTTACTTTCTGTATTTTTTTTTATTTTCTGTGTTTGGTGTCTACCTTTTTCTTTTTTCAGTTCTTGGCCTAGCCTAGCCTAGCCTAGCCTAGTAGGTGGCCACGTTTATCGCGGCATCAGAGTCAAATACATACAATATATAAATAAAAACACTACTTAAGTAAGTCATAGCCTACCATTATCAGTATTTGTCTAATAATAAAACAAGCTTTTTTAAAAACACGATGATAATGATAAATAATTAATAATAAATTATTTGGTTATGCCTATCATTGTTGTATTTGGAGTAGTCTCCATTTAGATTCTTAGAAAGCTCGTACATTACCGTGATCCCTTACTTAAGTGGAGAAAGGAAACACCGGGGCGGTTTTTGGTCAGTGGGAGTCTGACAGATCACTAAATATAGGTAATAAACCTGAAGAATTCGTTTGTTTGTTTGAACGCACTCATCTTCGGAATTATTGGTCATGTTGTGAAAATTCTTTCTCTAGTAAGAAGCTAGGATGGATTCAAAATAGTTAGAGTAACTTTTTTGTGTTATGATAACTCATCATCTGCCTAGCCCTTTCCCAACTACGTTGGGGTCGGCTTCCAGTCTAACCGGATGCAGCTGAATACCAGTATTTTACATGGAGCGACTGCCTATCTGTCCTCCACAACTCAGTAACTGGGTAATACGATACCCCTTGGTAAAATTGGTTGTCAGACTTTCGGGCTTCTGACGACACGTAACGACTGTCAAAAATCCACGTATGACAGCCGTTGTATTGTGATATCTAATCTACGTGATTTTCCACAGTAACTTGACATTGCAGAAAAGGAAAGAAAAAGAATGATTCTACTTTTTACCTTATTATTTATAACAATGTAATAGGAACTAAAAGTAAGGACACAAGAATGCCAACATGACGGAGTCTGTAATTTGGATGCAGACGTTAACGAAGAGGTACTGAAAAGATAACCATTGGCAGGAGTTCAACATGGAAAGAAAAAACCGGCAAAGTGCAAGTCGAACTCGCACTTGAAGGGTTTCGTACCAACGTACAATATTAAGAAACAAACTGCCTTATTGGTCTTGTAGTCGCAAGTGCAACTGATAAGCATGGGGTCCTGGGTTTCCAGACCGGACAAAAAGGTTATTCGTTACTGGGTATTTCCAGGGTATTCCTGGGTATTTTCCATTGTTAGGAATTTTTCAATAGCAGCCCGGAGTTAGGAAATTGGTGGTGTGACACCCCCGTGTCTCGGAAAGCACGTACAACCGTTGGTCCTGCGCCTGATCTCTCCCCGATAGTGACGGGATATTTGGGAAGAGTGCAAATTGGTGGTTATTATTAAACAAATATAACACCTTTCTTTTTGTAACATAACATAACATAACATCACGCCTGTAATCCCCGAAGGGTTAGGCAGAGGTGTACCCACTAGTACACCCACATTTCGCCAGTTATGTTTTTAGTCCCATGTAATAGGGGGCGAGCCTATTGCCATCAACCGGGCACAAATCCAGACTCCGAGGCTGCTACTGAGAAATTCCTGATGGAAAAACCCAATAACACTTTGCCCAACCTGGGAATCGAACCCAAGACCTCATGCACAGCAGTCGCGCTTGCGACCACTAGACCAACGAGGCAGTCAAAGCTCAAGTCAGTGCTAGTTCTTTTTGTAAAATAATATCATTTTATTTTTATTATTTCTTGCTATAGACGCCATAGTTATACACACTGTAAAATTTGAAATTTCTAGCAATTACGGTTCATGAAATACAGCCCGCTGACAAACAGATGATGGTCAACGGAGTAATAAGGTCCCGATGGCACCTTTTGTACAGAACCCTAAAATGCAACATCCTTCCATCTTAAGGGCAACCCTTAGTTATTGCCTATGCCTTATAACAAGAACTAATAACAGGCAAAACTCATCCTCAATAAGAGCGTGTCGCATGTACAATGCAGCCAGCCAAGACGTCATCAATATTAAAAAAAAGACTTGCTTCTTTTTTCAAAATCTTAACTTAATTTTCTTCTTCCACCTAACCTGTTCTTTTATGGATGTTTCTATTAAAAAAAAACGCTGTGTTCTACCTTCTTGTATGTGTTTATATGTGTTTTCTATCTGTGAAAACTTTTAATTGGTCTTAATTTTATTACTTACATGTAGATGCAAGATTTAGAAGAAGCCGAAAAAGCTAATATAAAATATATAAATACAGGGAAACCAGGCGTGGGCCTTGGATAATTATGTTACAAACCACTGCTACTAATAATTAATTACAATGAGGTCCCGAAGATCATGCATTGAAATAGTCCTGTTTGTTACGTGGAATTCTTTAAGTTTTTAATTGAGATTAGATGTTTTCCACGTTTCCACGTCCTTAAAATTCGTAGCTTAAAAGCCTAAGGTAGACAATTTATTAAACCAATACGGCAGATTTTTAAGCCATAAGTTTTGTATTGTTTAAAAATTGGTACAAAGTAACAACATAAAAATGTTCCATTTTTCAGTAACATTTTCATTCTAAGCATTTTCACCTCAATTAATGATGGATAAATGGTATATTTTGACCTCGTTTAGTAGGACCCTCTATAAATAAAATAGCTGTCATTTTAAACTTGCCTATTTAGGAAACTGGATAAGTGAAAAGCTTCTTTAGGTTAAAAAAAAAACTTGGTTCCTTGAAACCTCAGTTATACAGGTTTCACTGTACAAATAGCTAATGTGCGTTAAACAGTTTATAAGACTATCGTCAGTTGGCCTCTGGTAGACCCTCTTTAGAGCCAGAAGCCTCTTTTTAAAAGACCTATATTCGTTTGGTGTGTCCTTTTTTGGTCCTTATCTTTCTGTTAGAAGCCAGACTTCCAAATAGATCGGTTGTATCAAAAGACAAGACTACTTTCCTCACCTCGGAAATATTCCAATATCAAAGTCAAAAGTCAAAAGATTTATTTCAATTAAACTATAACTATAAACAGGCAATTTTTAATTGTCCAGCAGTCGGTCAGTTAGTCAGAAAATCTCGTTATAATACGTAGAAATGTATATCGTTTGATGTGCCTTAAACAGACTTTGTACAAAATTCTGTCTAAGTTTACATTTTGAGTTCACAATAACACTGTAGTACGGGCAATACAGTGAGTGGTTACTTTCCTTCCAGTGTATCATGTTTCAGGCCCAGTCTCTGTGCAGTGGGTACCCAGAATAACTGTGAATATGTTGTTGTGAATAAAGAGTAAAGACCTTCACAAAAACATTATGATGACAAATATTAATCTTTTGAAGGCTGAGTAATCTGATATAACAGCTATCTGTAACTGTCATCAGTCTGCGTCAGCTGTTGCTGACTTGCTCGCCATTTTTCAAGGAATACTCCAAATCAGCTCTTTAGGGTATGAAACAAAGAGCACCACACAAAAAGGGCTCTGAACAAATCCCAGCTTCCAGTAAGTCGAAAATCATTCAACAGCCAAACTTGGTGAATGTGAGAGCGTGGTGGCGGGGGCGGAGGGGCGCGGGGCGTCGCGTCGCGTCAGATTCGCGAGGAGGCTTCCGCGGGCGGGGTCAGCGACCTCGCCCCCCGCGCCGGCGCGCCCGCCAATGTCAGGGCCGGTGCAGCCGCGGTCAGCTGACGTCTGGGGACGCGCGGGGGACGCGGCGCCGGCCCCAAGCTGCAGTCGACTCCCGGCCGCCTGCCGAGACGCACGCTCTCCGGCTCACTCGCGCTATAAATAGGAGCAGGCGGTGGCAGCGCGCGCTACTCCGGCGCCGGGCTGTGCTCACAAGTCAGGTACCTGAAGTAGCGCGCGCGGCCGCCGCCACAGCACCAGGCCGCCAGCCCGCCCAGGAGCCCAGCCGCCGCACGCCCATTGTACTTCATCAGGTGCTCTGGTGATGATGGTTCCAGGCGCTTGTTGGAGTACACTTACCGTGTCGGCGGTAGTCATCGGGCGCATCGGATGTGTCGACACGTGGTGCGGAGCACGTGGCCAGGCGAGGAGGTGAGTAGCCGTGCCGTGAGGAGACAAAGGCTGCGGTGAGTCACGCGTTAATCACGGCGCCGGTTGTCGACCGCTGCAGGCTGCACTCCCCGCCGCACCCTCGCCTCGCCCCTCCCTCGCACCACCCTCGCACCTAAAATCGCACGTACATTTGCATTGGTCATCGAACCCCACCGAAAGATATGAACAAAAGCAGCTCAAACTGGTTTTCGCATGTTTTTCGACAGCAGCCGCCAACCGGCGCCGCGCCGTTTTCCTGTACGATTCTTATGGCCCGTTTTCGTTCTGTGTGTTATGACAATTTTTTAGACGACGTCGCTAAAAGTGTGTTCAGGACTAAATTGAGAAGATTCGATATAGAAATGTGTCTGCGTGTCTTCTGGCTTCTGCGAGGAGTTTCTGCGGCTCAGGCTGTGTGGAGCAGAGTCTGCCGCCTAGCGATAGATGGCTTGCATGTTTCGTTTGACAATAATTACACATAATGTTTGCTAGTCGAATTTCGCGTGACGTCAGATGGACGCGTATATTTTCCACCGGCGTCGTCTCTACCAAGGTGATTTCGAAACGTTTATTGCTTTACTTTCGAGTGCGAGTCGGCCCCACAGCGGTTGGTTTGCGAATACCACTGCGGTGCAAAATTCGACTGTATGTGCCGTTCCATAGAGTACCGATCGCGTGCAGTTTCGCGTAAAACATATCTTTGTCAAGATATAATAATGCAAACAGCCAATAAAAATACGAGTCTCGGGTGGATGACTCACAGGAATGCGTCTAATTGTTGAAGTGAACACAAAAGATTTATCGTGTTAGATTTCAAATTAAAGTGAAACGCAATCGAGTTGCTTTAGTACTGGCTGTCACTCGTTAACGTCTACTTATTAGATTGTCTACGCAACCCTCGCACGATACTTCTAGAAAATTATCATTTTATTGTTCTTAGAGCAAACTCGTTACTCTGCTGGAATCGCAAAGAGAAAATTACACCTTTCATGGTGAACTATAGAATATTCTTCCAAGCTACATGCTTAATCTATCTTTATTTGTTCATTCAAGCGTTTCACCTTCAAATAAGTTCATTTAAAATTCGAATATTATCATTAAATTCGCTCAGTGCCGTCGTTTATTCAAGACAGTATTAAAGAAACATTTCTGCTAGGCCTCCAACCTTGACCAATGGCGACACAGGTAGACAACGTCAGTGCTAGACATGTCTATGTGGTGAGCGGCGACAAATAATGAGTCAGGCATGCTCTGAAACGATAAGTTTCTCGAACTTATGCCTTGGAATGAGTCAATGATTTTTGAGAACTAATCAACATTTTTAAGTATCATTATATGTTGATACTGAATCAGTGAATCCTCCTAAGTTATATTTTTTTAAGGCTCTGTGAAGGCTTTTAATCGTTGCTATTTTATTCAAGTATCCTGTTGTTAGGGAAACATTTTCTTTTGATGTTTCCTCCTTTCGTAATTTCAGCCATTTTTCAGCGGTTTCATGAAGAATCTTTTGTCGCAATTATTGTATTCTTGATCTGTTTGTCTTTTGTTGTTTTCTTTTCTTTATCTTGTTGACGTGTTGCTATGTTACGGTTGTCTTATGTTTTTTTTTTATGTATACTTTTTATGTGTGTGCATTTTCAGCCTTCGAGTGGAGAGAACATTTTCTCAGTTTTCTTAGATTCTTATTAGACTCTGGTAACACGGATCAAGAAAAATGGAGGTCTTATAAGACTTTCAATCGATTACCTTCATTTACTTAGGTAGTAAAGATATTTTAATTCTTATAAAAAACAAGGTTAGTTTTGCAAAATCATGTGTCACATATCTAATAACAAAATTACATGATTAAAATCACTATAAATATTTATAATTAATAAAAAATCGATTAATTAACTTTATCTCGACTTTGAAAAAACACTTAGGTGATTAGTAATTGAAGAATAGATTTTCATTCATTACTAGTTCAGTATTTTTACACATTTTTATCACCGAAATAAATAATAACCTTGATAGGTACTTAGAGACATTACTTACATACATTAATCACATAACATCATGCCTGTAATCCCTGAAGGGTTAGGCAGAGGTGAACCTACATTTCGCCAGTTAAGTTTAAGTCCCATGTAATAGGGGGCAAGTCTTTTGCCATCAACCGGGCACAAATCCAGACTCCGAGGCTGCTACTGAGAAATTCCTGATGGAAAATCCCAATAACATTTTGCCCGAAAGAAAAAAGCAATCGCGCTTTGCGGTCACCAGACCAACGAGACAGTCAAACGATATAAAATTTATAAATGTTACTTAAAATACATTTTAAATAATTAGGTTGACTCAGATACTGGTCTATTAAAGTTAATGATATTTTTTTTAAGTAACATCCCAGACTGTGGCGATAAAGCACTTAAAAAAAACCGACCAAGTGCGAATCAGACTCGCGCACGGAGGGTTATTCCATATCATCTAAAAATACGAGCAAAAAAAAACACGTTTGTCAAAGTCAAAAGTCAAAGTCAAAACATTTATTTCAATTAGACCATTTACAGGCACTTTTGAATTGTCAAGGAGTTGGTCAGTTAGTCCGAAAGTTGAAGCTAATTGCTCGTTCCAAAACGGAGGTAGGCCTCTATGGAGAAGAACGAGCAAGAAACTCCACGGCACTCTTTTAAATTAGGTTTTTACAAAACTTTTTGTTGTGTAGGAGCCCCCTTTAAATATTTATTTTAGTATGTTTTTTTAGTATTTGTTGTTGTAGCGGCTAAATTTTAGCGGTTAAAATTTCAACTGTCTAACTATCTCGGTTCATGAGATACAGCCTGGTGACAGACGGACAGACAGACAGACGGACGGACAACGGCATCTTAGTAATAGGGTCCAATTTTACCCTTTGGATCCGGTACCCTAAAAACTTCGCATCATAAATTCAATGACGTCTTTTCACCTATTATTTTCAATTTGTCTATGAAATTATGTTCCTAAATTGAAGTCTCGGCAAAAAAACAGACTCACCCATTCTTTTGTTAGATGTTACGTTTTTTTTATACCGTCGGTCTATGGTTGTAAAATATTTATATTTCCGCCATTTTGAAGCGTGGATATCTCTTATTATAATAACGGACAAAAATAATTATAATCACGTCCGCACATTTTTTTTTACTGTTATAAAGCTAGATTCTTTAAAACAATGGGAACTGAGTATTTCTTTTATTTTAGTTTGTTGTTAAAAGGGTTTCTTTTACTTGCAAACAAACACAAATGAGATTTCAATTAATTCCAATTTCAAAATATGGTTTAAATTGTAAAAAATCTCAAAATCTTTTAAAAGTTATTGGTCTTTTTATCCGAAAAGGACCAAAAACTTGCCAATAGGACCAAAAAGAAAAACTAAATACATGACTCTTGAAATTAATAAGTAACACAATAATAACATTTTAAACTAAAAAAACGTGGAAAACATATGAGGTTACCGAACCAGGATCCTTGTTTGCCTAGTTATAATTAATAATTATTACTAGTAGGTACCTTACTGGCTATTGCTAATTAGTACTTAGTTCCTATTACCACGTCACGCCAAGAATTCTTACAAGTAACTAATTCACGCTCCAATACCAACAAAGCTAGGTTAACACTTAGCGACAAAAAATGTTGGACATCATATTTTTAATGTTGAAAACTTGTTTAAAAATGTTGGGCAACATGTTTATCTTTGTTGCCTGACAGTTGAACAAAAAATTGGCCAAAGTCACTACGTTTTATAACTGGATATTAGAAGATGTCATTCAGTCTTTAAAAAACTGAATTTAATATAATTATACAAAGTTTGTAACTAATAATTAAACAGAGACAATCCTATATGATAAAAAAGTTTTATTACTTCTGTTGCTGAAAAATCATGGCCAGTTACTAGAAGAAGAAAAAATTGTCGTCAGGATTGGCCACAAAGAGAAGTTAAACTTTAAGAATGACTGGTCATATAATCGATTAATACGTAAACTCCCAGACTCCTTACTTGAACCTCCTCAGACCTCTGCGGTCCTTAGGACCAGCTTGGCTTAATACATGAAAATAATGATGAGACAAAGACGTAGTTTTCTAATCTTAAGATTGCTTTGACTTAAAAGTTAATTTTTTTTCACTGTTCCAAGGGGTAGCAGACCTAAGTTTCAGTTTGATTCCTCCAGGCGTTCCTGAGGAAAAGGGTCATGACAGACGGACAACAAAGTCATCGTATGGGTTCCTTTTTTGCCGACTGAGCTATGAACCCTAAACAGATAAACAAGACACTCTGGTACAGTGACGCAGCTCGCCCTAGGCGGGCCCTGTATCAAAATTTCTTAGGGGCCCTTCCACTTAACAGGCGAAGCCTCAATAAAGGGTAAGAAGGGAAGTGTAGCGTACGGCCTAAGAGTTTGAGTAAGACAGATATTTTACGAATTTTAGCTTATACGAGTTAAGGGCCCCTGTGGCTGGGGGCCCGTATCTTTGGTACCGCGATAGTTACGCCCCTGTATAACACCCCGTATCGATGACATCACTCATTCACGGCAATCTAAGCTAAGTGAATTAATTTAATATCTCAATCTCGCTTCCTAATAAAAGAGTTATAAAGAACTATCTTCTGCCGTCGACTTCATCTGCGTAGAAGTCAAATGTTACATGTAACATAGTCTTTGGTACGCGGCAATAAAGTAGCTTTCTGTCTTTAAAAAAATGTTGGTAATCGGATCAATACTTTTAGAAATTACCTCTAACAAAAAAATCTTTACCTCTTTATAATATTCGTAACAGATATCCATTTCAAAAACCAGCCAACGATACCTAGCAACAGCAAAAAATACTGCTTAAATAGCGAACAAATGTAGGTCAAATTAATAAGTAGTTCTTATAAAATGAAAATCAAGAAAAATCTAGAATAAAAGTTAGACATAAAATAGGCAGGTAACTTTAATATTATTGCAGACGAAATATTCGCTCAAGTGCTTAATTTATTCCTCTTGAGTGTTTCAATGAAAATAATTCAAAGATTTTTAGCTTTAAAATCAATGTACATAAGGTTCTGAATAATGTGTATTCTAAATTTCTAAGTACCTATTATATTAGGTATGCTCAAACATTTTATGTTGTGATACATAAATTGAGAGTATTCTCAGGTCACAAGCGTAGGCGTCTTTCTGAAGACCTATTCTACTGATTAAAAAATCGTTCAATATCTAGTCGCCTCGTTGGTCTAGTGGTCGCAAAGCGCGACTGCTGAGCACGAGGTCTTGGGTTCGATTCCCAGGTCGGGCAAAGTGTTATTGGGTTTTTCCATCAGGAATTTCTCAGTAGCAGCCTCGGAGTCTGGATTTGTGCCCGGTTGATGGCAATAGGCTCGCCCCCTATTACATGGGACTTAAACATAACTGGCGAAATGTGGGTGTACTAATGGGTACACCTCTGCCTAACCCTTCGGGGATAACAGGCGTGATGTTATGTTATGTTATGTTATCTAGTCGCAATTTCATGTTAGCAACAATCAATGGTGCCGATTCCTTTGTTCACAAACTAGACTAAATTTAAAAAATTGACATTTCTTACTAACATACAGCGAAAGGAAAGGACGGTGACATTAAAGAAGAATAGCGATGAGTTAGCGATGTCAAATTAGTTTTGCCATGAACTTTTCCGTATTTTTAATCCATACGTTTTAAGATGTCAACTATAATTGTATGGATGTGTCAGATTGACTAAATTTGATAGCTATTATTTACATTAGTCTCTTTCCTGTTCTATTGGACAGAAAAAGATGGAAATAGTCTTATTTTAGTTTAGTTTGTGACCAAAGGAATCGGCATTATTGCCAAACACATTTGACAGATTGAGACTGAGATTTTATTGCGATCGTTCCTAAAATTTTGTAGATTTACCCTTGCTGGTTTCGGTCAGAGCTTCGCCATCTGAATTGGGTTCCGAAATCATATTCTAAAGAGGCTGTAAAAATTAATGAAGTAAACCTTTTGCATATGGCTCTATTAGAAGATCCTACCAACTAACTACAGGTTTCATCATCTAGCCAGTAATCCTCAAAGGGTTAGGCTGAGATACCCATTAGTACACCCACATTTCGACAGTTATGTTTGAGTCCCATGTAGTAGGGGGCGAGCCTATTGCCATTAACCGGGCACAAATCCAGACTCCGAGGCTGCTACCTGATAGAAAAACCCACTATGCCCGACCTGGGAATCGAGACCAAGACCTTATGCTCAGCAGTCGCGCTTTGCGACCACAAGATCAACGAGACAGTCAGTAACTTATTCAGTACAAAGAATTTTATATAGAGGATTAAAATAATCTAAAAACTTAAAGCAAATAATGGAAGGACTCTGCAGATGTCTAGATATCTCCAGTAGAACGCCCGTCTGTCGCTTCATTAGATCGGTAGCCATATTTCTTGCCTACGGTACGTGTCGGGTGTCATCGCAAGAGCACGTGCCCAGTCCGCGCTGCCCTTACCCCACTTCTTTCACCTTAATCATTTCTTACAACTGTTGATAACAGTTGTTATGACCTGTAGTTACTTACTGTTTATCTGTCATTCTCCTGATATGCTTTATTACGTCATCGTACACTAGATTATTTTATTTCGTTAGTGTTCGCTTTTAATATTGGTAAATAACTCGGACTGCCTCGTTGGTCTAGTGGTCGCAAAGCGCGAATGCTGAGCACGAGGTCTTGGGTTCGATTCCCAAGTGATATTGGGTTTTTCCATCAGGAATTTCTGAGTAGCAGCCTCGGAGTCTGGATTTGTGCCCGGTTGATGGCAATAGGCTCGCTGCCTATTACATGGGACTTAAACATAACTGGCGAAATGTGGGTGTACTAATGGGTACACCTCTGCCTAACCCTTTGCGGATTACAGGGATGTTATGTGTTATGTAAATATTGGTAAATAACCAACCTACCAACATTATATTGTCCTACTGCAGGGCATATGCCTCTTCTCATACAGAGAAGGTATGAGCATTGATCATCACGCTTGCTTAATGCGGTATTGGCGATTTTAGACTTACATTTCACTATCTTTTGCCCGCGGCTTCTCTCGCGTTAAATTCGGGTAACTAAACTTTACTCCTAAGTTTTTCCATACAAACTTTAAACCCCGTTTCATTCCCTTAAAGGATGAATTTGGGAAAATCCTTTCTTAGCTTACGAGTACTAACTATAAAGTTATCCCTCCCTGTCAAATTTCATCTTTATACGTCAAGCGGTTTTCGATATTTCGTGATGAGTGAGTGAGTGAGCGACCTTTCGCTTTTATTATTATAAGATTACACATGTTACATGGCATTGCTTCTTGCCAAATTTCGTGGTTCTAGGTCAACGGGTCCCTATAGGTTTTTATTTCTTTGCGAGCGTCAACATATGCGCCATAAACGGCCTTATCTTTAGATTACGTTGACTTAGAAGGTTACATTTTTCACTGGTTCTAGGGGTAGCAGACCTGAGTCATCGGCAGGTGATGACTCAGGTCTTAATCGTAGCCTTTTCTCAATTATGTTAAGGGTCGGCTTCCAGTCTAACCGGATGCAGCTGAATACCAGTGTTTTACATGGAGCGACTGCCTATCTGACCTCCACAACCCAGTAACTGGGTAATACGATACCCCTAGGTAAGACTGGTTGTCAGACTTTCAAGCAGCAGCAGCAGATCTGAGTATCTGGTATTAATTTCAGCTTGTTACCTCCACGCGTTCTTGAGAAAAGGGTCTTGACAAACGGGCAGACGGACAGACGCACAACTAAGTGATTGTATAAGGGTTTCATTTTTCGGACAACCTACCCTACCGATCCTAAAAGTCAGCTATTTCATATAAAAGTACAACATTATAGTATATAGAACAGCTTCATTTGATAAAGGGCAAAATTCATCCGTCTTTTAATTACTAGAATCATGTAAACAAACAAAAAAGGGAAATAATAACAAGTCTTAGCGCTATTCATAGCTCGTTTTTCCCCAAACCGTGCATGACACACAAACAACACAAAAACCTGTTAATTAGTTATTTCAGCAATCTAATTATAACCTAGATATTATCAAAACAATGTCTTTTAATGAAATACTTCATTGTTTTTACCTACTAGACTGTTTACTGAATGACTGGAATTAGATTTTATTTAGTTATTTTACATAACATAACATCACGCCTGTAATCCCCAAAGGGTTAGGCAAAGGTGCACCCATTAGTACACCCACATTTCGCCAGTTATGTTTTTAGTCCCATGTAATAGGGGGCGAGCCTATTGCCATCAACCGGGCACAAATCCAGACTCCGAGGCTGCTACTGAGAAATTCCTAATGGAAAAACCCAATAACACTTTGCCTGACCTGGGAATCGAACCCAAGACCTCATGCACAGCAGTCGCGCTTGCGACCACTAGACCAACGAGGCAGTCAGTAGACAGTAGTCAGTTGTCAGTTAGTTATTTTAGTTGGAACTTATTACCATTTTATTTGTCTTTTTAACTGAACTGTTGGTCTTGTGGTCACTAACGCGGCTGCTGAGCGTTGGATCCTGGATTCTCCGGTCGAGTAAAATGTTATTGGGTTTTTTCTTTTTTGTTACCGTTTTTTGGTCAAAATCAAAGCATTTATTTCGAATGGGTCATTTACAGGCACTTTTGAACTGCCAAGGAATCGGCCAGTTAGTCAAAAAGAAGCTAGTTGTTCGTTCCAAAACGTAGGTAGGCCTCTATGAAGAAGAACGACCACGAAACTCCGCGTACACTCTTTTCAATTTAATTTGTAGTTAGACTAAAATTACAGACTTAAACACTTTTAGTTTATACTTCTTTATCATTTCGCAAACATGATCAATACAGGGGGCGTACTGAACAAGGAAAGAAGATATCTCTGTCTCATTTAAAATATTACTTTTTTTATCAATATCATTAATTACTAGCTTTAATTTCTTTAGAAGTATGATAAAAGACGCATTGTATAATCACTAACAAGATTAAGTAATTTGGCGAAAAGATAAACAATTTGTTTATTTAGTAACTCAATGGTGCCGATTCCCTTGTTCGCAAACTAAACTGAAATTAGTCTATTTCTATATTTTTCAGTCCAATAATGTATTAATATTTTATAAAGAGACTAAGGTTAAGAGCTGTCGAATTTTATCAATTTGACATATATTCATACAATTATAGTTGACATCTTAAAACGTATGGATTATAAATGTGGAAAAGTTCAAGGCAAAACTAATTTGACATCTCTTACTTAATTACAAAATGTCACCGTCCTTTTCTTTCGCTATAAGGAAGTACGAGATGTCAATTCTCTAAATTTAGTCTAGTTTGTGAACAAGGGAATCGGAACCGTATTTAAATCCATACGTTTTAAGATGTCAACTATAACTGTATGGATGTGTCAGATTGACTAAATTTGACAGTTCTTATTTACATTAGTCTCTTTCTTATTTTATTGGACAGAAAAAGATGGAAATAGTCTAATTTTAGTTTAGTTTGTGACCAAGAGAGTCAGCACCATAGCTAATAACAAACATCTATCTATCCAAATCATCGCATTTATAATATGAGGTAAAATTCAAAAAGCCTACCCAAAAAGCCCTTTCTAATAGAACCTCTTTTTGGGACCCCTTCGCGCACTCTATCATACAAATACATAAACACATACATATAGGTCCTCATGACAATATTCATGTTCCCTTCTTAAGAGCGTTTGCCCCGTACGGCATTTCATACAATCTTTCGAGTCCTTATTTTTTTTTCGAAAAGAATAATCCGATTTTTATGAAACTTCCTACACACAAGCAGGATACTTAAGTCTAAAAATTTAATTGTGAACATTTCGAAATGTCTTTTTAAAAAAAATATAATTGGAAATCTGTTTTTACGAAATACTTAAATTCGGTCGAATTTAGCTGTAAAACAATTTTAAAAAAATATCTTTTTTTAAATAAGATATTTTCGAAAAAGTTCTCGACTTACTTTTTAGACCTACTCGTATATATCCTGCTCACATGTAGGAATTTTCATAAAAATCAATTCATCATAACTTCACGCCTGTTATCCCCGAAGGGTTAGGCAGAGGTGTACCCATTAGTACACCCACATTTCGCCAGTAATGTTTAAGTCCCATGTAATAAGGGGCGAGACTATTGCCATTAAGCGGGCACAAATCCGGACTCCGAGGCAGCAACTGAGAAATTCTTTGGAAAAACCCAATAACTCTTTGCCCGACCTGGGAATTGAACCCAAGACCTCATTGTCAGCAGTTGCTCTTTGTGACCACTAGAAAAAAGAGGCAGTTCGGTTCTTAAAATTTCAAAAAATAAAGATTTGTAAGTTTGTATGAAAAGCCTTAAGGCGTAAACCTTGTTAAGACGAAGGGGAGCTAAACCTACTGATCTATAACTATAAAACTGTCTGTCTGTCCCTGATTTACAAACACATACCTTTTATATTTGTCTGATATATAATATTTACAACGAGGGGGCTAGCTGGGGTATTTGAAGAGTACTTAACTTGGTCTGTCTGGTTTTATTTGCATGGCTAAGTTGGGATTAAGTAAGAAATTAATTTGTATAAAAAATTAAAATCATTCCATCGACTGTTTTCCGAGTTTCGCGGACATAAACATACGGAAGCTGCTTTTTTAATAAATAAAGATGTAAAAAATTATATGCAGAATACTAATCGATGTCCCTGTTATTTTAGTTCCGCATATTTTATGCCTTAAATGGTACGATCACCAAATTAATATCATGTTGTAAGCATTAATTGTTTCCATACCATTGTTTTAGGAAGTTTACCAAGAATTTAATGACCTAAACCAACCGATGACCCAAAAACGTCTGACTGAAAATGACTTTTATTTTAGTTACCAGCACTTAAAACTATGCATTTTTGTTCCAAAATCGTTCTTATTACAAATGCATAAGGTGCTGCAGTGTTTACCTTAACGCGCTGTCGCCTGTACATCGTCTTCACATTCGTATAATCATTAAATCAATACCTCTAATAAACATATTAAAGGATGTTAAAAGACAAATCACAGGCGGACGAAGTCGCGAGCAGAAGCTACATAAACATAAACTCACGCCTTTTTCCTATTGGAGTAGGCAGAAACCACAGAACGCCACGTGCTGCGATCCTCACATACTCCATTCACCTCATCCACGTTCATACATCTCGTCATACAAGCACGCCGGTTACGAGTACTGCGCACCTGACCTTTCTGAAGAACCTCACCAATAAGGTCAGTGTAGATCTTCCTAGGGCTTGTAGGCTTCCCTGCGTTGCCACTCACCTCTGATATATAAATACCTTTTGTTAATCGTCTTTCACATAACCAGAAGCTAGTCAGAAATAAAAGTAATTTCCCAGTACTTAATAATTTTTGCTCAATGTTACTTGATGGGCAGTATACTTAATGACTATAAGTGTCTTTTTGACATCGTAATAATAATAATGTAAACTAATTTGATTATGCTGTTACGAAACAGCCTTTATACCCACCACTCTAAACTCATGGCAAATCGCATCACCGAAGGTCCACGAATGCCCATAATTTACCATCGGTTGCTAGGCAACAAACAACCCAGCGACTGGTTGCACAACCGGCATTGAAGAACCGCGGACGTAGCTACAAAATTGTTGTGTAAACATATTTTGGTGTTTTGACGTATGGTCGAAATTGAGCATAAATGTTTAGGGTCGATGAATTGTATAAGAAACTACATGAGCTTAAATGACGGTGCTAGAACCAGAGTCAGTGATCTAGGGCACAACAGTCTGTTTCTGAGAAAATTGAGGAAACGCGTTAAGTGTTGCTGTGGGGTTTTTATTATTACTTTTAAGTTAAATGAAACCCTGATGAGTTTTCAATATAAAAGTAATCTTATATGATAAAAAGATATTATTTATGAAATGCTTGTTTCGCTTATAACATCGGTCCAATCGATCCAGAGATATCAGGTCATTTCGCATACACAGAAGATACGTGCATTGATCACCACGCTTGCTCAAAGCAGATCGGCGGTTTCAAACTTATACATAATTTTAAGTCCAGGTTACCTGACGCTATTTTCCTTTACCGATGTCCAAGACAAACTTGTCACAACGTTATTATTAAAATTAGACTTTCGCGACTTTGCGCTGTCTTTCCAGTTCTCAAGGAAGCCGTCCAAGTCGTTTCGCTATCTCCTTCGTGGTCTACTGCAGCCCAGTCTCGCCTTTTCGAGACACCAATAAACTTAGAAATAACAAATACAAATTTTCCCAAAAAAAAAATCTGCGATTGCTGACCTTGGGTGACATATGAAATACCTACAGTCTTTCCGACTTTTTGGTTCTGTGGCACGCAAATAGTTAATGTGCGGGATTCGTACCTTTGACCTTGACCTGAACGCTCCGTCACGGCGCCATTTAGGTCACTAACTACAAACTCTCGCCATTATCAGGGGCCCCAAAGTAGGTCATAATTATGTACTGTGACGGATTAATATCAAAATTATTATAATGCTTGCATGATTATGGAATTAAGAAGTTTCCATAATGAGACTAAGAAGATCCCACATAACATCACGCCTGTAATTCTTGAAGGGTTAGGCAGAGGTGTACCCATTACTACACCCACATTTCGCCAGTTATGTTTAAGTCCATGGGGATTGGAGACAAGCCTATTGCCAACAACTGGGCACAAATACATACTCGGAGACTGCCACTAAAAATTCTGTTGGAAAATCGCGTGCGAGTGTTGAGCATGAGGTCTTTCGGGTTCGATACCCAGGTAAGGCAAAGTTTTATTGGGTTTTTCAATCAGGAATTTCTCAATAGCAGCCTCGAAGTCCGGATTTATGCCCGGTTGAAGGCAATAGGCTCGCCTCTGTCATGGGACTTACACATAACTGGCGAAATGTGGGTGTACTACTTAATGGGTACACCTCTGCCTAACTGTTCGGGGATTATAGGCGTGATGTTCCAATCTCCAGCAAAATTTAAGAGATTGTGAGTTACGCAATTTCATGTTGCTACATGAAATCATTACTCCTAAAGCCATAAGCTTTATATTCCCGACATTTCTCCGAATCTTGTTTATTGACTCGATATTGTGTTACGTAGGTATTTTTCCACACAATAACATCTACATATAAATAAAATCAAAGTGTCTGTTTGTAATGTCAAATATAACTGTTTTTTACTAAATGTAATATAATCTTTACGAGTTAAAAAAAAACTCATTTTTAAATTTTGTACCCTTCTGTCTGTTTGTTCTGGCTTATCACCGAAATGGCTGAACCGATTTTGAAGGGACTTTCACTGGCAGAAAACAAATGTTATAAGGAGTAACTTATACTTCTACTACCTTTATTTTAGAAAATAAAATAGCCACGCCTGTAATCCCCGAAGGGTGAGGCAGAGGGGTACCTATTAGTACACCCACATTTCGCCAGTTATGTTTAAGTCTCATGTAATAGGGGGCGAGCCTATTTGCCACTCACTCACTCATTACAAATCTCTAAAACCGCTTGACGTATAAAGATGAAAGGCAGGGAGGTAGTTTATAATTAGTAGACGTCCGATAAGGAAGGATATTGCCAAATTCACCTTCTAATTGGATGAAACGGGGGTTCAAAGTTTGTACAGAGATATCAACGAACATCAGAAGTCGCGAGCAGAAGCTAGTCTAGTAATATAAACAAGTAAATAGCGTTCAATTATTATAATATTCGTTACCAGCCCACACTTAATATCACAGTTTTTGCAGACATTCTAGAACAATAACAAGGACATATTATTTTGGTAATTTTCTGTGTTTGTATATCAATATCTTTTCACATACCTTCGATCATTAATAAGGTTGTTTTTATTAATTACTGAAGCGTAGTTTCTAGGATAATTAATGAACAAATTATATCTATGTTATTAGGTTACTTACTTGATTACTTCTCACTGTTTGTTTGTGTTTAATTTTTTGGTCGGATATAATAACCCTCGACGAATATAGAGGAATTCTGTGTCTGTGTGTCTATCTGTGGCATCCAGAGGCGTAGCTAGGTATAGACAAAGGTGCAAAAAACTGGGGCCCTTATTAAATTGTTTAGGTTTTATTAACTCAAAATATAAGTTTTTTGGAAGCTTCTTTCCATGCGTATCTAATAATATGTTAAGTATGTTTCATGATTTTTCAAAGATTTTTAATCTTCAACACCCTTTTTTTAATCTTCGAACAGGAATCGAAACTTATTGGAAATTCTTCTGTGTTCTTTTTAATAAGTTGCCATGGTTAAACTCATGTTGCAACCTATTTTATTTTTTGGATAATTTGTAGTTAGTTCAATAGGTACTAGGTTTGCTGGTCAGAGTCTGAGGGCCCCCTGAGCTTGGGGGCCCAGGTGTACCGGCTAGCTCCTTGGTAGCTACGCCACTGGTAGCATAGCTACAAAACCATTGCATCAATTTTGATGTAGTATCGCAAACCGGTATAATATTACTCATATATTCGTATACATATCCGAATATCCGAAATTTCATATCCATTCCTGGTCGATATTGTGTCCACAGATTTTATTAGGGACAGAATTTGAATATCATCGGAGCGATAATGAGAAAAAATGAGGGCCGTTCACACGACCAATGAATATTTTATTAGAATTGGAACGTATTTCATAATATGAATACATACTTAAGGACATATTGGCACAATACATTATGTACTTTATTGGTTTTATCTGAAGGTCAAATTTTCTAATGAAATCTTAAAATACCTATATATTTTACAGACCGATTTCGGTCTCAATGAAGACTAGCCAAATTCGCAGGAAATGTTATAGTGCACACTTTCAAATGTGTGTGTTTGCACACACACTTGAAAGTGTACAGGTGTGTAGGTGTGTCTTACAGGTGTACTCTCCTCTTATAGTCCGATGGGACGGCAATCCGACACAACCGGTGAAAGATCTTTCCCAGAACCAACGGCTTTACATGCTCTTCGAAGCACGGGGGTGTCATACTACCAACTTCGGTAAAACTCCGGGCTGCTACCGGGAAATTCGTAATAATTTGAATGGCAAATTATTTGCTGTCGAACCGTGAAAAATCCAACATTTAGCTGACAGCACGCCCCCGCAAGGCGTCACCTTTTTGTTGTCATTGTGAAAGTTATTTTAATGCACACGATTTAAAGCCTTAATTTGTATGCAGTTTAACTAACGTGAATTCACAATTTGTAATTCATTGTTATTTCTATGTTAATTCAATTGTATGCAGTTCCTTGACTGTGCTGTAACTATGGCGTTACTAACATAACACTAACTAATTTTATAGCTTATTCGTTACCTAGCAACTGGCTGATTATATGCGATTAGCAAGAAAATGTTTTAAACTTTCATTGTTAAATTAAAACGTCTATTTGCATTGTGTGTCAATTCCTGTTTGTCAAATACGATGGCATTCTAATCTCAGTCTTAAATTGTTAAAATTAAAGCCTGATTTAGACGATGCGAGAAATATCGTGCGATTTGTCGTACATTGCGGGACCGCGCGGCTGTCGAGTCATAAGTGACCGATCATCGACAGAAATGTACCACAACTTGCACAATATTTCTCGCACCATCTAAATCAGCTTTTACTGTAAATTGCGTAAATTTTTGACAAGTATTTTTTTTTTCTAAAGTTGATTGTACAGCTCAGTAGACGCGCTTTGCGACCTTTAGATCAACGAAACAGTCGAAGGCGAATCGAGTTACATTTTTGTCACCAATCTTAAGAACGATAAACTCAGTATTACGAACGATAACCTAAAAACCGTCCTAGTCAAATAATCTCCCACTGCCTAGCAACAGGCTGAACCTGGTAGACGTAAAGAGCTCAGATTTGATTTAAAACCGTCTACAAAAGTTGTTTGAGGGCGTCTCGAGGTTAGAAATAATAGAAAAATCCTCCCCGGACCCCTCGCCCTCCCTGTCTCGGGCGTCACCCTCTGAGGGGTGCCCTCCGACCTTCCCCAACGTCCTTGTCGGGGTTAGGTCAATAACAGACTCCCCAGAGATTACTTACTATTTATTTCTCGTATGATTTTGTAAAGTTTATTTTTTTATCGTTTTTATTGGATAATAGCGTTTTAGTGTTTTGTGTATGGATTAACTAGCTTTTGCTCGTGACTTCGTCCGAAAATAGCCTATGTTACTCGCAGATAATGTAGCATTCTCATAATTAAAGAATTTTTAAATCGGTCCAGTAGTTTTTGAGTTTATCCATTACAAACAAACAAACAAAAATACAAATTTTTCCTTTTATAATATTAGTGTAGATTTAAGGTACGCAACGAAATACAGTTACAAAAATAGTACCAATTTTATTGTTAGCACATTATTCTTAAAGAGCAATAAAAATGCTCCACAAATCTAAAATTAGAAAAAATCTACTTACGTTAAGACCGGTTTGTTGAAGATATGTTGTGCCTTGCCATGATATGGTAGCTTTACGAATACTAATATCAACATTAACGTTTTTACAAGCAAACTAGTTTATTTTTACAAACTGTTCCCTGCGTTTTCGTACTTGTAGTTTTTTCGCACATGTTAAGCTACGTCTTTGGGTACTGCTCCGCTCCTGTGGGTCGTAGCGTGATGTTATATAGCCAATACTTTTCTTCATGAATCTGGCTATTATATATAAAAAGATTTTTTTCATCGGACTGTTAGTTACAGAGATTATCGCGTTTAAATAAACACCCAAACAAACATAAAAAAGAGGTTATTTTTTTAAATAATAAACACATAAACTCACGCCTTTTTTCCATGGGGGTAGGCAGAAACTACAGAACGCCACTTGCTACGATCCTAACATACTCCTTTCGCCTCATCTACGTTCATACATCTCGTCATACAAGCACGCCGGTTTATAATTAATAATATTAGTATAAATTATATAACTAGCTGAATTATATGACTAGTGAAAATAGATTATAGTCTGGCATAGCACATTTATCAGTTCCAGTAGGATATTTTTTTAGAAAAAATAATAAAAATCCGTTTTGATTGTAAAATTAATTTTACTACCATTATCACAATAATAATTCATTGTTATTATTAACTATAGTTAATAATTTATTGCTTTCTCTGTGCTGATGCACTTCTTTGTTTGTTTAACATTATAGATCAGGTTCATTGACTCACTCACTTGTTGAAACTGAACGCCTAGCCTAGCAACAGAAGATCAATTGCTGCCTATTTATATTGCTGTGCTAGGAATTTAGGTCCAATCAATATGTGTAGTGTTTTTAGAATATTATTTACAATATTTTTTTTTAATATTATAATTTCATTCAGGTTGGTTTTTAATCTTATAATCTAATCTAAACGTTGGTTTTCATTATGATCTTCCATGTATAAGTTAGCAAAATTATTTTTCTAAGTTATTTCAATTAAATACACCATTCAAGTCAGGAATTGAATCTAGTTGCCCCCTTCAATTTTTTTTTTCATATCGAGATGAATGGGCAAGACTCCAAACTTATTCTTTGATCTCTTACATGCCCTTCCCAGCATAAAATAAGGTCTAAAATCAATTAAACTCAAGACTTTCCTATACAATAACACGCTGAATCAAAAAGCTGTAAAACTCAAAATTAATTATCGGAAGACACGAGATTCTTGGCGTGATTGCAACAAACGTATCGTCGAAGCTACCTGCGGGTCGTCGCCGTCGGTCGTCGGTCGCCGGTCGCTGGTCGCCGGTCACCGCGGCCACGACCTTGTACGTCCTGCTCAGGCGCAGATAACTAGGTTGTTAGCTGTATCGTGTTACACTTCTTTGTTTGAGTTTTGTAGACTGGATTATAAATATGTTATGTACTTTTACCAAGGAATCTTCTTTCTTTCTTTCCTCGACGATAAAGAAGAATATCATAAATTCAGTACATGACTCTAGATTAAGTCCCCCGTTATTTCGTGGTCGCAAGAGCGATTGCTAAGACTAGGTTCGATTCCCAGGTCGGGCAAAAATTGTTATTGGGTTTTTCCATTCGGAATTTCTTAGTAGCAGCCCGGAGTTTGAAAGTTGAGGGTTGCTCGGAAAGCACATAAAGCCGTTTTCGTAACAGTTTTGTCATTTTGTCACAGTTTCATTTTATACAAAACATATTTTGATGAAAAGTTTTTTTTGAGCCAATTTACAAGTTATAACAGTCATCATACACATGCATTTTATTTTGACAGCTGTATCTTGATTAGCCGTAATTTAGTGTTTTTCATCCAATTTTTTGTAAGGCCGTGTTTTGCACCTAATTTGTATTTTTTTTTTCATTGTGAAATTATCAAGTACAGAGTTCATCAAAATATTTATTTTAATACGTATATTAAATAAAATACACGCAATGAAGCCAAAAGTTAAATATTCTTTTTATCATTTCTATCATTCTGGACCATAACTTTACAAACTATTTTTTTACCCCTCTCTACTTTATGAATTTTGTTTGTATGTATGTATTTAATTATTTATATGTATATTTATATATTATTCTCGGGAAATTTTCTCTATCGATCTGTGCACCTACAACGTTTTGTCTCTGCATCACCCTAAGGTGGTAGAAAATACCCAAGGCATAAGTCCGCCCTTGTACAGTGTATTTTTCACATGTGCTAAAAGTGTAAATAAATAAATAACTGGCAACGTTCTGGTTACCGAGATATTCAACGTCAAACTTCCAATTTTTGGTCATGTTTTAAAAAAAACCCCCGACGCAGGCCATCTTGGACCGATTTTTATCAAACATAGATAAGAACACCCCGACTTCAAACAAAAAACAAAATCAAAATCGATTCATCCGTTCGGGAGCTACGATGCCACATACAGACACATATACAGACACGTCAAACTTATACAGCGTCGTTTTTGCGTCGGGGGTTAAAAAACAACAAAAATATCATTGTTTTTATTTCTCTGTGACTGCTACAACGCTTTAGTTTTGTGCGCCTAGCAAAAAGCAATATGGCTGACTATTTGCAAACGTCGCGCAAATAATTACGCAACACACGACCTCGCCGTAACACCATTGTCTGTCAGCCTAATTCTACCAATAACAAACACAATCAGATGTTCTTCTATTTTGACAGTTATCTGGTTTTTTTTTTGTTTATGACATGTTTGTCTATGTTTGAAGTCAATATTATACTGCTTTTCTTTATCTGTTTGCCTTTTCAATGAAAAAGTTTGAAATGCCGTACGGCGAAAACGCTTATAATTTAAATAGCCATTTATGTTGACAGCTACATACGAACAGCGACTATTATAATTTAAGTCCTTAATTAATCCACAGTATACGAAGAATAGCAATGTATTTATTTACTTAATAACCTTCAATGAATATTGACGTAGAGACATTATTTAAAATCAATTTAGACTAAATTGAGTTGATTGGTATCTGTGAGATATAAGACGAATAGATAATAAGTAGGTACATAAGTAGTTAGATACGAATCCATTTATTGATTTGGTTGGTTTTAAGACAACTGGTATGTTTGTGTTTATTTGTTTTTCTTATCACTCTTAAAGTTCCGGAAAAAAATTAGGAACATAAAAATATGTAATAAGTTTTATTAATAAATTGAAACTATTTCTATTATGTAAAAACTACTTTGATATAAATGAATATTTGAACGATAAACAATTATTACAAAAATAATAATAATATTCTTACTCATATTAATAACTAAACATTAATTCAATAAAATTATGAATAATTTGAAAAATATAGGTATTTATTATTTTAATTTCAATATAATGTAGCTGATCTCAATAACTCTAACTGTTATTTATTCTTACCAATAATAATCTACTAAACATGATTTGAATAAATTATGAATAATTCGTAAAATATAAATATTATTTGAATTTTAATAAAATGCTTCTGGTATGAATAACTGTAACTGTTGCTTATAAGAATTACTATTTTTCCTTTTTAATTTTAAGTCAATACTATGTTACTGTTCCCTTTAGCTTTAAACCTATGTAACATCTTTATCTATCACATCATGGTAAGCAAAAAATGAATGTGTTAAGATACTCGTATGATGTACAGGTAATTCCTTATAATAAGACTTCAAGATCCAACTACATATAAAATAAAAAAAATCCATTGTCACCGTTAATAGTAAATGTAAAATCATCAGATAAATATTGTAACTTGTTTTTTTTTTGTAGTTTGTTAGGTACAATTCGAGCCAAGAAACATGAGACTTGACACACCACACAAACTTTATTATTTCCTAATAAATGTTATAATAGGTATATTGTTAAGAATTTTAATCTCTTATCGAAATATCCCTGAATAGATACACAAATTATGGATAACTGTTTCGTACATACCTGCGCAAGCTCCCCAATGTTAATGATGCTTCATCAAGTCTCATCTTTCGGGGCACGTATTATATTTAGATGTGGTTGTGTTGGGTGTATTGATTTTTTCACAGATGATGATAGTGTCCTTATCAAGATGACTTCAAGAATTCATTTCAACGCGCATCAGTCCGCAAGAACACGCGATAGAAATGTAAAAAAAAATAACAAAAAAAAAAATACCTAAGTATCTTCCGACTTAAACTCTTTTGGTATACTGACTTAATTTTCTTTTGGTATTTCAAATAAAAATAGGTATAAAGAAACAAAATAAAAACAAAAAAAAAAACAATAAAACAAAAAAAAATAATAATAATAAAACAAAAAAAAAACAAAAATATGAGCTCAGTAAGTATTGAATTTCAGTAAGCAGTGAATTTTTTGGAAAACAACACAGCAAAGAATCAGTAAAGGTGGGTATGATAACTTTATAATTATGCTATAAATATGTTTATTCTAATAATATTTTTTTTCTGACCAGTTTTTTTCTAAACCACATAAACAATCATTGTATTTCTTTTTTCAACAACGATGTTCCTTAACGCGGAATTAACTGGCAGAAATTTTCACGGAAGAAAAAAAGCGTTATGCCTCCTCCAGGCGACCTTCTTTCTCTTTATTTCTGTCTCTTTCTATAATACATATACGAGTGTCAAGAACCAAGCACATTTTTTTTTTTGTTAAATTCGCTCTTTTTCAATTTTTATTCTATTTTTTTTTCCATATTCCCATTTGAATAAGTACCTCGAGTGGCATTTGAAATAATAATAGAATTAGTTCATTTTCATTAAATGATAATGAATTTAATTACAATCTTTAAGAAAATTAATTAATTTCAAATGTCATGGGTATTATAGTAACACTTCCTTTAAAATTGGTACTATAGGTCACATGTATTTTTTTTTGTCCAAAATTTTAATATTAATGGCGCATTAAAGGCTAAAATATATAAAAAATATATAATTGTATCAACGTTCATCGTATTATTTTAATGCATAATTAATGTCAACCTTTTGTTATCTTTATGTAAGTATTTCCTTGTTCATTAATCAATGCGTAGGCGCCACTTTAATATTGACTAATCTACCTGTTTGTGTCACCTTCCTTTTCTAGTCTAGGCTCACTCAACAGAAGAACATGCGGGCGTCGGGAGTCGCAGGGCGATTTCCGGCCACCGTAGGCACGGGCCAGCGGACGGCGAGCTTTGGGTGGCTATCTGGCCAATCAGAACCAGGCCCGTGTCGGCGGGCACCTCAAAGAGATCTCAGCATAGAAGACGGTGCCCGCTAGAGCCAGCGCCTGCCAGGGTTGCGGAATTTGTTCAACAGATTTTTCAATAAGAGATAAGTAATATAACAAAAATTAATTTGTCATATTGACACATTATGTAAGAAAAAACTGTCAAATATTTAACGAATGAAAAATCTGTTGAACCATTTAAAAAAAAAACAGTATTTGAGTACCCTTGTTTTTTGTTTTTTTTTTAAATTAAAGCTCATAATTCTAGAATGATGCACAACCATGAATCAAAACCGATTTGAATAAATACTAGCTTTTGCCCGAGACTTCGTCTGCGTGAATTACTTACGGGTCTCAATTTTATTGAAAATTGAGCTTGTATACTTAGAACGTAGCTTCCTATTTTCAAAGAAATTTTCACAATTAGACCAGTAATTCCAGAGATTTACACGTTGAAACAAATAGCAAACAACCTCTTAAGCGTTATAATATACTAGCTTCTGTCCACGACTTCGTCCGCGTGGTTTTTTTTTTGACCCTCGTATATTTCATCTTTTGCTACTGTTCTGCTCCTGTGAGTACTATTCCTCATGAATCTGGCATTACAGAGATAGGCGCCTTTAAGTAAACAGACAAACAAACTGAAAAGGTTTTCCGTATATTAGTATAGATTAGTGTAAATATTCTGCCATATTTAAATCACGATTCATGATTAAAACATCATTCTAGATTACAAGCCTTGAAAATAAATAAATACTCTTAAGTTGCAGGCAGACACATAATTCTCTAAAGAAGTCACAAAGACTTCCTGATCTTACAGACCTGGGGTCCTACCACGATCTCTTAAAATAATACCATTTTAATATTACTTTGTAATTTCAGTTGTTGGATTTTTAACTCTTAGCGCTGAGTTGAGGGTTGAAAAAAAAATTGCAAGTACGCAAGGCAAGTAATAATAATAATAAGGTTTATCGGAATTTAGCCTATTACAGTTTCAACACTAATAACATAGAATATAGGAGGCTTCTAACCTAAATGAACTCCTGATTTCCAAACTAGGTAAAAACCTGTAAGTATCTTGGAAATCAGTGCTCTTCTGATGAACATAATTATCAAGGAGTAAGGTCTTAGATAAAGAGCAACTAAGATTCATCAGTACTGAAAAACTTAATTAGATCACAATAAAGTCTTGTAAAAAAGGGTAAAAAAAAAACAAAGTAATATTAAAATAATACTGTTTTAAGTCAAAGTCAAAGTCAAATCATTTATTGCAATTAGGCCACTAGAAGGCACTTTTGAACGTCATTACATGAGAAAAATAACAAGTTTGAATCTAGTTACCCCTTCCAAAAGGTAGTTTTGTATGGAGAAGAATGGGCAAGAAACTCCATACGTACCTACTCTTTTAAAATCAACGTTTTACAATGTTATTATTTGTATACAGAGTCATACGTAATTACATATGAATGCAATGTACCTTAATAAAAACTACTGTATAATAAAAACTACTAACACACAAAAATATTTAAGAGATGTGATAGGCCCCCTGAAGATGTTGTCCAGGTCATTCAGCAGGCGAAGGTGATGGTGTCAGCCAAGTCTCCTTGAAAAGAAGACGGTAGAAGAAGATGGCTCAAGGCGGTTGGTGACGAGTTGCTTCACAACCAGGTAGGTAATAATAGTTATACTTAATACCTGGCAAATATCTTGAACGTTCTTGAAAAAAGATTGAAAGAACGGAAGGTGGGGGGGAGTTCTGGACTGTCTTCACAATTGTTCAATATATTTTCTGTGTTTATTTCGTTTATTCATTCTAAGGTGCTTTGCACACGGAGCAACTTAAGTTGAGGCAACTGGCAACTCTGTAAAAGTTGATAGTTGCCGGCTGCCGCAACTTTTTGGCGATTTGTGAGCAACTTTCATAGCTGAGTAGCCGCATGCGGTTGCCGTAGCGACACTAGCATTGCCGGGTACACGGAGAGGGAGGGTGTGAAATCGCCCGAAGCGTTGCGATTGACGGTTGAGGAAACCGGCAACTTTAAAAACCAGTACAATATTGAAAAGTTGCTAATTGCGGCAACTAGCAACTAACTTAGTCATCGATTTGTTGTTTGAATTTATTGACGATTGCCGAAACTCGAAACTCGAATTGCTCTGTGTGCGCAGTCCAATTGAAATGTATATAAACAGCTAGATGCCAACTAGTTGCTAGCTAGTTACCAATTGCCAGTTGCTGCAATAGTTGCTCTGTGTGCAAAGTGCCTAATTTTCTACTGTTATAAATGCTAAAGTTTAGATGAGCCAGAACGGCTGAACGGATCTAGACGAAAGGAATAGAGATAGATTATAGTTTAGAATAGTGTGTTAGGCACAGACATATATTATAGCCTGGAATAGCACATAGGCTACTTGTTATCCCAGAAAAATGTACGATGCTCGTAATACATAAACTTTGACGCGGACGAAGTTGCTGGCGGAAACTAGTAAATAATAACATAACATCACGCCTGTAATTCCCGAAGGGTTAGGCAGAGGTGTACCCATTAGTACACCCACATTTCGCCAGTTATGTTTTAGTCCCATGTAATAGGGGGCGAGCCTATTGCCATCAACCGGGCACAAATCCAGACTCCGAGGCTGCTAATGAGAAATTCCTGATGGAAAAACCCAATAACACTTTGCCCGACCTGGGAATCGAACTCAAGACCTCATGCACAGCAGTCGCGCTTGCGACCATTAGACCAACGAGGCAGTCCAACGAGTAAATAATAAATCACACACTTACATAATATATAGAAGGATTATAGTTTTTTTTAAGTCGTGGTCACACGTCGTTAATTAATATTATTTTGTAGACTAATTATATAATAATACACACCATTTTGAATCTTTCTGTAACGTCATAGAGCCTATAATCCACTGGAATATCGTGGCGCTTCCAATGACACCACATTCGTTAATATACGACCAATAGCGTAGTAGTTAAACGAATTCAAAAAGCCACATGACTTTTTCAATTCATAGCTACTTTATAAAGTTTATCTTGGACATATCACTGACATCGGTAAAGGAAAAACATCGTGAGGAAACCTGGACTTATACCAGCCTATTACTGTCCCACTCAAAGTCAAATCATTTATTTCAATTAGGCCATTATAAGGCACTTTTGAACGTCATTACAAGAAAAAAAAAAAAAAAAAAGTGGAATTGAATCTAGTTACCCCTTCCAAAAGGTAGTTTTGTATGGAGAAGAATAGGTAAGAAACTCCATATGTACGTACTCTTTTAAAATAAACGTTTTACAATATTATTATTTGTATACAGAGTCATACGTAATTACATGTGAATGCAATGTACCTTATATAAAAACTACTGTATAATAACACACAAAAAGAATTTATAATACAAATTAGGAATTGATAGTAAAGCAAAACTCAAACCATGTCAGAGACCCTTGACGCGGTTTAGAAAATCTGACAAAAACCCTAGGTGTTTGGGGTCGTAAGACCTTACTGCCCACACGATAAAGAAGAAATATCTCCTGTGTACTTAGCTTGTCCCTATTGAGATTGGTCGTCGTGAACAAAATCGGTAAGAAAAATCTTAGTCAGATAAAAATAAAAGATTCTCGAAGTCTCCCCAAAACATAGACTTTTTGATCTTTAAAACTCGCTTTATCATAACGACTACGTCATGAAGTCATGTCATGACAGCAAGTTATTCTGCTCTTATCGTGTAATTTGTTTTTACAACTAACCTAGCTTCTGCCCGCGGTTGCGTCTGCGTAGATCTTAGAACTGAGCCAAAGTTCTTAATTATCCCTTGGGGTGGGGATACAAAAACGGGATAAAGAATAGCCTATGTGCTATTCCAGGCTATAATCTATCTTTGTGTCTTTCATTCAGGCCGTTCAGCCGGTCTGACGTGATTGAATAACAAACATCCATCCACACTTTAAGACTAGCTTCTGCTCGCAACTTCGTTCATGTCAAAGTTGATATAATAATTATCTCTCGGCAACTGAACATTTTTTTCGGGATAAAAAGTAGCCTATGTGCTATGCCAGGCTATAATCTATCTCTAGGCCTTATATCAAGATCCGTTCAGCCGTTCTGGCGTGATTGAGTAACAAACATACATCCATCCAAACATTTATAATAGCAGTAGGATGTATAATTTTGATTGTTGTTCAACGGTTGTAACTTGTAGTAAGCGGGTTCAATTCTGGGTCAAATGTAAATCATTTGGTTACATTGTATTGCGGTGGCATAGTTGCCTAATATAGTAAACGTAATATTGGCGAATGATTCTTGTATCATTTTGTTCTTTCATTACATAACATAACATCGAGGAGCTCGTGGCTAAGTAATAACAGCCGCATGGGTCGATCCGTCAGGTTAAGCTACGCTTGCCGGGGTTGGTCCGTGGATGGGTGACCATCTTTACACACCGAGACTCCTCCGTGCCTCGGAAAGCACGTTAAGCCGTTGGTCCCGGCTGTCATATGTGGATCTTTGACAGTCGTTACGGGTCTTCAGAAGCCCGAAAATCTGACAACTAGTCTCACCAAGGGGTATCGTATTACCCAGTTACTGGGTTGTGGAGGTCAGATAGGCAGTCGCTCCATGTAAAATACTGGTATTCAGCTGCATCCGGTTAGACTGGAAGCCGACCCCAACATAGTTGGGAAAAGGCTAGGCAGATGATTACATAACATAACATCACGCCTGTAAGCCCCGAAGGGTTAAGCAGAGGTACCCATTAGTACACCCACATTTCGCCAGTTGTGTTTAAGTCCAATGTAATAAGAGGCGAGCCTATTTGCCATCAACCCGGCACAAATTCAGACTCCGAGACTGCTACTGAGAAATTCCTGATCAAAAATCCAATAACACTTTGCCCATACTTAGAATTGAACCCGAGACCTCATGTTTAGCAGTCGTACTTATATTGTCTCATTTAATTTAATTTATTTATGAGGACTGCCTCGTTGGTCTAGGGGTCGCAAGCGCGACTGCTCTGCATGAGGTCTTGGGTCCGATTCCCAGGTAGAGCAAAGTGTTATTGGGTTTTTTCCATCAGGAACTTCTCAGTAGCAGCCTCGGAGTCTGGATTTGTGCCCGGTTGATGGCAATAGGCTCGCCCCCTATTACATGGGACTAAAACACAACTGGCGAAATGTGGGTGTACTAATGGGTACACCTCTGCCTAACCCTTCGGGAATAACAGGCGTGATGTTATGTTAAGAAGAATTTCTGCGACCGAAATTCTGCGACTCACGACTCACAAAATTACGCTCGTTTGGCCTCACCATTAGCACTCTGAACTATCTCACTAAACACCTATAAAATGGAGCCCAACATTTTTGTTCCATTTTTGTTGAGTGTTTAGCCATTGAAATTAGTTCGCGTGTAAGCTATTGTCCTAGTATTTTTCCTGTTTGCCGATACAAAAACTGTTAAAAGGAAGTATTAACCTAATTGTACTTTACATAGGGAACCTACGAGATTATTTTTAGAACTTCCAATGTATTTGTTAGTTTGTTTGTTTGTTAGAGTGTTTAGTACGGCTTTTCATATTAACTTTCAAGTCCTTATTATTTTAAACTCTCTTATACTGCCTCGTTGGTCTAGTGATCGCAAGCGCGACTGCTGTGCATGAGGCCTTGGGTTCGATTCCCAGGTCGGGCAAAGTGTTATTGGGTTTTTCCATCAGGAATTTCTCAGTAGCAGCCTCGGAGACTGAATTTGTGCCCGGTTGATGGCAATAGGCTCGCCCCCTATTACATGGGACTAAAAACATAACTGGCGAAATGTGGGTGTACTAATGGGTACACCTCTGCCTAACCCTTCGGGGATTACCAGGCGTGATGTTATGTTATGTTATAACTAGCATTCTCTTTGTCGTGATTATTCCTATAGTGACATCAAACGCTTCTTCATAATCAGGGAAAGCATGAGGTTGCACAAAGTGGATTGGCGATTTCAGATTTATATTAATAATAGCAACAAAACACAACAACAACATAACTGACGAAATGTGGGTGTTCTAATGGGTACACCTCTGCTTAACCCTATGGGGATTACAAGCGTGATGTTTTGATGTTATTAATAATAGTACTCTTCCCGTGACTTTGTTCAGCGACTACTTTGTCGGGATTTTTCTTACGGATCCCTAATTTTTTGATAATGAAATATAGCCTATAATAAAGCCCTCAGTGATAATGTAGCTCCCAGTTTGGGAAAGAATTTTCAAAATCGCTTTAGTAAGTACAACCTCACAAAACATCTTTATAATATTAGTATAGATGAATAAACGATTTTAATGAACCTTCCTGCGCATAAGCAGGATCCATAGTTCTAAAAGATCTTCTCTTAGATTTTTTGACCTGGTACGTACCTATGTGTACACCAACTCATAATACTTGAAAGATAGGGACGACACGCGACACAGTACGAAAAATAAAAAACGGCGCACGCGCTGACGAAAACAATTTGATAACCTCTACTATGTACCGAATGTACTGAAATGTCATCGTTCCCAATCAAATCCAAACTATTCACGACGAATCAAACGTTCGCACAGCCACACATATTAGGGCACATAAATGTTTATGTATCACATTTTTGCATGTCTGTGTATATTTATAGCTGTGGGCGGCGGACCACTCGACCTTGCGCTCGAGACGAACCCACCACTACGGCGCACGATTTCACCTCACTAGCACAGACGCAGTCGAAGAAATCAACATCCAATGCTGTGTCTATAGCACAGCTTGAAACTGTCGCCGTTTAAAAACAGCAGTGTATGTCGGGTACAGCGCGAAGGACGGTGGCGCGCGCTTTCTGTATCCGACGCGCGCCTCCAGTCTCGTTTGCCAATTTCGCGCACAAGTTCATCGACTCTTGACAAGGATGCATGAATCAAGTGTAATGATACGATACGGCATCGCTCTTTGTTCCGACCGGACGGTTGCCGCATTGTTTTAGGAACACTGACCTGAATTAACATTGTATAACGTTGAATAGGGTTCATTGCGTTAGGTAGTTGACACGAACATTCAATTGACATACTTTTTATAACCTGTCAAATCACGGTTTCCCATAGATTTTGTGTGACATTATCGAACTGTGACGTCACTTGCCAAGTCAATTGACTTACCATTTATTGATTTCAAAGTCACAAAAACCAAATTTTACAGGTTTCTGCTGAAATAAAATGTTTTTTTTTTTTAGAAGTTTTGCTCGGATATTCATGTATGGTGTCAACTCCCCAACTGTGTAAATTATTGCAGCTTTTGAATAAATATTTGTGAATATTTCGTCAAAATGCACAAATGTGTCGTCTCATTGAAAAGTGTAAAAAAAATGTAAATAAAATAATGTTGTATTTGTAATTTTGTGTTTTATTTATTATGACTACAAATTTAAATGGGAGCATAAATTTATTTTGATCTAGTGAAAGGATGCCAAGTCTACAAATTCTGTATGTACTGAGATTTTCTTAATTATCTACAGACACATTCCTTTCAACTATTGGAATTCGCAGAACATTTTATACCAAAATAATACTAACGAGAGTAATTTCGACTGTCTTGCTATGTTATTAGGGAGGGAATACTTATGTCACGTAGTTGTTGAGAATGTTGACAGTTAGTGGTGTTAATACTTGACAAGATACTATGGGGTTGACGTAACTATACAGAATTATTTCTAAAACTCGAGATACCTGAAAAGAGGTTATTGTACTCATCATTATGAACTACTTTTTCTATTGAACCAACCCCGAAATCATGAAAAAAAGACACCGCTGTTTCATACATTATGATTGTGTTGTACCTATAGCGTTTTTGTAGGGTACAGCTGTTTTTTTTTTCATGATTTCAGGGTTGGTTCCATAGAAAAAGTTGTTATAATAACCCTGTATACATACCTCTTTATTATTAATCTATACTTTAATATTATAAAGCTGGAGTGTTTGTTTGTTTGTTTGCACGCGCTAATCTCTGGAACTACTGGTCCGATTTAAATGATTCTTTCAGTGTTAGATAGAGTAGTTATCGAGGAAGGCTATAGGTTATATACCATCACGCTACGACCTACGGGAGCGGAGCAGTAACCAAAGACGCGGGTGTAACCGCGGCTGACAGCTAGTTAAATAGGTATAACCAGGAAATGAATCTATAATAATTGGCGAAATGCCCCATTTCTTTTATTTATACCCGTCCGACACCCAGTGCTTTTGCGGAGCTCCTGATCAGACTTAACCCCATACGCTGGAGTGCCTTAATTGTCTGCTCACCTGCACTTTTGACGACCTGTACAACGCCTCTGACGCAGCAGTAAATATGGTCAGTGACCTACTTGGTGAAAATTACTTTAGTTTATTATTGATGATGCTACGAGGCTTCGCAGATGGCTCCGATCTTCAGCGACTATGCGGTGTCTCTCCGCAGACCATGGCTTACCTATTATCTTGCGCCGCATGCCCAGTCATCTGCACATGTGAGAACCTATTGACTGCCTCAGCGGATGGTAGCTGAATACTGGCCAAACAATTTTTTGTACAAAAATTATACTTATCCATATTTGCCATCGATACGCTAAGAAGAAGATTTATATAGAAAGACGAACAGAAAACATTCTTCATCAGTCTTCACATTCCATGACTTGACAACAAAAAGGGGAAAAAGTATAACTGTCTCTGTTATGTTCCCAACCAGGAGTAATTGAAAAGGAATCCGAAATATATTATACAGACATTAACAATTAAGGTCATTAGGTCATTGTGCTTCAGTAATTTATTTTCAGCATAATCCATCAATTACCTACCTAGTTATTATTAGAATAGCTTATTGGTCATAAAATTATAAAAAGAAATGAAAAATATATAGAAATATAAATAAAAAGCCTTTGCCCGCGACTTCGTCCTCCTAAATGTCGGACATCGCAGACGCAGACGAAGTCGCGGAAAAAGAAGTAGTCTCTGTTCTTTCTTAGTGTACTGACCCCGTACCCAATTTCATCAAAATTTGTTCAGAGCTTTTCGTGAAAGTGTAATGGACAGAGTTAATAATATTTGTATGCATGAAAGCCCCTAAGTAAACATCTTTTTGACCGACCTCAAAAAAGAAGAAGGTTCTCAATTTTATTGGACTCGTGTGTTTTCTTTTTCTAAGTTTGTTTGACATTTCTCAACTGAATTGAATTATTATTTTTTATTTGAAAGGGTATACCTTATTCCATACACTGGCAAGCCTAACTAATTATAAATGCGAAAGTAAGTTTGTTTGTTTATTTGTTACCATTTTACGCCTAAGCCACTGAACCGATCATCCTGAAATTTTGCATGTACGTTGCCAGGTGTACAGGAACGAACATAAGTACCTTTCCGAAAAAAAGTATTGTTTTCGAGGGAAATCACAAAAACGTTCTTATGATCATAGATGGCGCCACGTGTCGTTTCAAATTGAAATGACAGGACATGGGTAATTTTTTCCACGACTTTGTGTCCGCGATAACCGAAATTTACGCGGACGAAGTCGCGGGCAAAAGCTAGTAAACAAATAAACCTATGTTACCTACACTATTCTGTAAACTTATCAACGTAAAATACATCAACCAACCTCTTAATCTCCCCACTAAAATCAAAACGATACCGCATCCAAAAACTATAACATCAATTAATACACTAGTCGCTCCCTGTAAGCAGTGTCACGCCTACATACACAATCAATTGTGTGTCCACACACACGGACACAATGAATTCATTCGACGGCCACCGCCCGATCGGGTCACCATGGGGTTTTGAAAGAAAAAAGAAGATAATCTATAAAAGTCAGAGAAAGGACAACTTTTGCCGTTTTTGAAGACGTAAGGGTGAAAAAGAAAAAGATATACCTAATATATCTTTTGTCTTGGCTGGGAATTGATGTTAGTATGTTGACGTCAATCTACAGAATAACTGAATAATTTGTGACGGCATTTTATGTCGTGGGTTCGAAGTATTCCCGTTTGAGCGCCTTTTTTCTGAACATATATTTGATGCTCTGTCATAAAACTTCCATCAAAACTTTAGTATTTCTAATAGTAGTAAGATTTGGGTTAAAGCTCAACACACTCAGAGAGCGGTAGCGGTACGGAAGCGGAACGTGAGCGTGACGTGAGCGGGACGTGAGCGTGACGTGAACGTGACGTGAGCGGGGCGTGAGCAGGACGTGAGCGGAACGTGAGCGTGACGTGAGCAGGACGTGAGCGTGACATGAGCAGGACGTCAGCGTGATGTGAGCGTCGGGTTGCATTCCTTGTCCTTATCCTTGGATGTCCACACACTGAACGCTCACGTCCCGCTCACGCCCCGCTCCCGCTCTCTCTGAGTTAAATGTTTGTCTCAAAGTACCTAGCGACTACTGCGACTTCTAGAATATATTCATTTTACAGACCAAATTTCAGGCAAGAAATCTGACATCATGTCTTTAACAATTCAATATACAAACACACAAGTCCATTTATCACCATTTACAGTAACGTACTCTATCACTATCGGTAAGCTGAAATCTCAGTGACACAAATTCAATTTTCGCTGTCTAGTATCGTCGAACAAACCACTTGGTATACAGGCAGCTAACTTGTAACTTTTAAACAATGTTTCGAGTAACATAACATCACGCCTGTAATCCCCGAAAGGTTAGGCAGAGGTGTACCCATTAGCACACCCACATTTCGCCAGTTATGTTTAAGACCCATGTAATAGGGGGCGAGCCTATTGCCATCAACCGGGCACAAATAAAAACTCCGACACTGCTATTGAGAAATTCCTGATGGAAAAACCCAATAACACTTTGCCCGACCTGGGAATCGAACCCAAGACCTCATGCTCAGCAGTCGCGCTTAGCGACCACTAGACCAACGAGGAGTGTGTTTCGAGTGTCACAATTATTCTGTTTTAAAATTATTAGACACTACAAGCTTAAACAGTGAACATAAAAAAGATCACCGCCTTCAAAAACCACAAAATAAAAAATAACTTTAGCTAGGAAGTCGGCGGCTTTGGTTTTATTTCTTGTTATGTAGGTATTGCCACCGACTTCCAAGCTAAAGTTATTTTTTATTTTGTGGTTTTTGAAGGCGGTGATCTTTTATTGTAAAAAAGCTTTTTATTTTTCACTTTTTAGTGCTTGTGTGTTAATGTTTGAAATCCTTACATAAAGCCCTTTCAAACAATACCTCACACGATATATTTAATTTTGGAAAGTGGTAGGAGGGGGGTTGACGTACCCCCTCCCCACTTCCTTCAGTCAGTCATCGACTACACGTATAAACAAAGCAATTTTTCTTGTTACGGCGGTTCTGCTGTGATTTTATAAGGAGTTCCGTTCCATATCTCCAAAGTTCATCATCAGATCATGACAATATTCCTATGGGACCTATTCGGGATTATACTCTTTCAAACATAAAAAGAATCATCCAAATCGATTCATAATTGGCGGAGTAATCGTTGAACAAACACACAAAAAAAAAAAACAAAAAAAAACATACGCGTCGAATTGAGAACCTCCTCCTTTTTGAAGTCGGTTGAAAATAACAAGGAATGCTTATATAACAGAAAGATAAAGTCAAAGTCAAATGATTTATTTCGACTACGCCATTATAAGGCACATTTGAACATCATATACAAGAAAAAGAAAAAATTAATCTAGTTGCCCCTTTCAAAAGGTAGTTTTGTATGGAGAGAAATGGGCAAGAAACACCATAATTAAGATATTTATTTATTTATTAAACATACTACAATATTTATATAACACACAACTAAAAAGTACAATCTACCAGTCAACCAAAAGTGGTGAAGAGATATCATGGCAGGTGAAAAATATTGTACATAAGTAAACAACCAATTAAGAGATTTAAAAACATCAAAAAAATACCTAAATAAATTTAAATGTACACATGTACTGAATAATTAAAATTCTCGATACTTTTATATATAAAAATTACTATAAGAAAACAAGAAGAAAGATAATAAGATAATTAATGTTGTCTGTCAACCAAATAGTTTGATCGATTGTACCTTTACCTATGGCAGAAGACTGCGAAATATATTATCTAGTACAAGGGATCGTATTGTAATGGTTACAGTAGCTGTTCCTATGTCCGATAAGGAATCATTTACACAACAATCGTAAGTATTGGTTGACTAGAAATGCTAAAGAAATAAACGAACTACGAAATGTTGCTGGCACTAAGAATTGATCCTCTATCGTGGATGCATTTACAAACATATAAAGTCACATAGACAAACAGCCAGACCTAGAAAAAATTGTTCTGTGTGAGAATTGAACCCGCAACACGCATTGCAGCAGCTAATCGCTTAGCCACTGTGCCAACTGTGCCGTCATCAATGAAACTAAACCAAACTTAGAAACAAACTATAACTTTTGAGCAATTAAAACACGGCACCGCGCACCGCTGCGGTAGGCGGTGAAGCGGATCTCATGTGTCCCATTGGCCTCTATGAAATCCGCTGAAGCCTTTCACACGTACACCGCCCGACCAAGCGGTCGTTTAATAGAGGCCAATGCGACATGAGATCCGCTTCACCGCCTACCGCGGCGGTGCGCGGTACTGCGTGTTAATCGCCCTAAAGTTATAGTTCGTTTCTGAGTTTCGTTTAGTTTCTGATAGTCCCATCCAACAAAAGTCCATGTAAGGTATTTATCAGCCGATTGATGCTAACCGTCCGTCGTCGCGTCGCTACAATCTACTTTGTATCTAAACAATCAAGGTGACAATAAAAATCGTAACTCCGGTACTCCCCGTAGATAAGAAAGGTGAGCTGATAACACAGGCACACCCACGTTTTGATAACGATAAGAAGATTTTCAAGTCCAGTAGTTATGAAGCTTGGATGTTGATACAAGATTTTTCTATTTGAAAACGAAATTGGGACATGAACGGCTGGAGAACGGCTCCTCAATTTGGCTGGTTTTTGTTGTCAAGGTCAGTATCCAAGAAAATATATGTGCTGTCGAGGGACCCCCATCAGGAGCGAGGTCCCGTATGAATTCAAACAAAAAAAAAGTTTAAACACTAACCTTATTGGTGAGGTCCTTCAGAAAGGTCAGGTGCGGAGTACTCGTAACCGGCATGCTTGTATGACGAGATGTATGAAAAAAACAAGAAAAAAACTAATGTAAATAAGAGCTGTCAAATTTAGTCAATCTGACACATCCATACAATTTTATTTGACATCTTAAAACATATGGATTAAAAATACGGAAAAGTTCAAGGCAAAACTAATTTGACATCGCTAACTTAGTTCTTTAACGTCACCGTCCTTTCCTTTCGCTGTATGTTAGTAAGAGATGTCAATTCTCTAAGTCTAGTTTGTGAACAAGGGAATCGGCACCAATGTAGTAATTGTAACTCGCCATTCGAGCGAGGTGCAAAATTAGTTCGACCATGTTGTATGTTCGACACGCAAGTTTGACTAATGGACGATGCGTTATTTGAACCTACTTTTTTCTCTGACAGACTTTACGTCACAAATATTTTTGGTGTTTCCGGTATCATTTGAATGTTTCCGCTTCTAGTTTACAAGTTTAGAAGTAACAGACCGTATCGATGTTAACGTGGAAATGGTTCTTGTTCTTTATTCTACCAGCTATTTTTTTCGAGCAAATCGGGATTTTGAAGTATAAAATATCGGGATTTAAAATCGGTACACTAATTTCTAAGATTTTGGACTTGAATTTCGTCTTCGTCTTCACATTCGTATGGAATGAATGTACCCTACTACTTATTATAAAACATATATTTATTTTAAAAGAGTATGTATGGAGTTTATTGCCCGTTCTTCTCCATACGAAGCTTAGCTTCTCTACACGAAACCTTTTGGAATGGGCAACTAGATTCAATATTATAAAATTTTTATTATCTTGTAAATGATGTTCAAACGTGCCTTTCAATGGTCTAAATTGAAATAAATTATTTGACTGTCGGGTTTGCATGAAAATGTTTGGTCCTTTTGGTCCTTAGGGTTGCGGATTTTGTTCGAAAGAGTCACCGCGTCCTGGAACGCGAAGGGCATTAGAAGGAACACGGATGGTTTTTAGACAGTAAGACTCTGACACTCCCTTTCGCTCCGCCCAGAGCGGAAGACGTCATTTAATGTTTTACCATCTTTAAAAAAAAAAAGACCTACTTTAAACTCCTGCCTTCCTAGTACAAATATTATGATCGCAAAAAAACTAGTTTTCGGGGCAGAACCACGATGTCCATCTTTAATATTTAATTTAGAATGTTCCAAGGCTTATTTGACTAGTGTATTAAGTAAATAATGAGCCATTGTAGTGTCTATGACAAGTACAAAGATAGGCTAGAAATTGTTCAAAAAAAGTATTTACGTACTGTGAATTATAAATGTTATCGCCCTAAAGTGTCCTATGAACAATTGCTGAAACGCTATAATGTCCTTAGCTTGGAATCTAGACGATTACTTCTGGGTGTAATGATGCTGCATGGCATATGTAATAATAGATTTGACTGCATCCCTTTATCTAATAGTTTACATTATAGAGTACCTAGATCTGTTATGCTTCGTGGGGTACGTGTGCCTCGACTATTCCACACAGACTCATGCAGGACTAACGCTGGTGAGCGCGTGCCTCTTCGTCACCTCGTTGATGCGTATAACACTCACTTTATGGAGCTCGACATATTCGATCTTTCCAAGACCCGTTTCAAGGCAAGAGTAAAAGAATTAGTGACTTCTTAAGTTTAATATTTTTTTTTTTTTATATTATTATTCTTATCTTATTATTATTTTTTTTTTAATTTCTCTCCTTAACTGTATTTTTTTTTTTTTTTATGCACACTGTATGTCTGTTTACTTTTAACTTTTTTGTGAATTCGTGGACAATGCTGTGGGTTACATGTGTAGTAATATAAATATAGAATAGCTTATGTATAAATGCATTTATATGTATTTTGTTAATTTAAGATATTTTTTTTTTTTTTGTTTGTTAATCTTGGCATGTAACTGTTTTTTGTCCCTAATAAATAAAATAAAATAAAATGACTATACTATGCCTAAATATTTGACTAAATCTGATTGTGTGGGAATTTGCTGAAGGAAAACATCGTAAGTTCAAAATCCACTAACTGGGATTGAGTTCATGAACAGTATTTGACAGAAGCTATATCGGGTAGTTTATTCTATTAACAAATAATTTCAAGACATAACTTCTATAAAGAAATCTGATTATTTTTCAATGAACTGTAAAAAATGTTTTTTTATTGCTTTCAAATTAATAAATAGATAGTCAATTGAGTGGACACAAAAGTGCCATACAAAATCTATGGCACCGTATTTTGACGGATCATAAAAAGTACGTCAATTGATTTTCAGTTATTAGGTAATACGATATCCCTTGGTAAGTCTCGTTGCCAGATTTTCGAGCTTCTGATGACCCGTAACAACTGTCAAAGATCTACGTATGACAACCGGGACGGATTTACGTGCTTTCTGAGGCACGGAGCTTCTCGGTGTGTTAAAAGGCCACCCATCCATAGACCAAACCCGGCAAGCATAGCTTAACCTGATGAATCGACCCATGCGTCTGTTATTACTTAGCCACGAGCTCCTCCGACTCAAACTCCCTAAAACTAATGACAGAAATAGCCAACAACTGCCCAGTAATAAGCCACTTTATAACCTCAAATTATCGTGACCCACATTACTCAATTGGCGGATATAATTTACATGTGCGAATCACAATGGCCGCCGGTATTCGGGGTAGCCGGAGAAATTGGATGTCATTGACTTCTGCCAAGTTATTCGGGACTTGGTCAGTGGCCGATCTTAGAGGTGACCAGCCTAGTGCGCAGGAGATATTCATCATCATCTTCCTAGCCTTTTCCCAGCTATGTTGATGCCGGCTTCCAGTCTAGCCAGATCCAGATAAATAGTAGTATTTTACATGGAGCTACTGCCTCCCTGACCTCCATAACCCAGTAACTGGGTAATAATACGATACCCTTTGATAAGACTGGTTGTCAGGCTATCGGGCTTCTGAAGACCCGCAACGACTGCCAAAGGTCTTGCATGACAGCCGAGACCAGCCGGGATTATTGCCACAAACCGGACAAAAATCCAGACGCCGAGGCTGCTACTGAGAAATTCCTGATGGAAAAACCCAATAATTCTTTATTCGACCTAGGAATCCAAGACCTCAAATGAAATGAAATGAAATGATGTTTATTCAGTAAATTGGTTGTAAATAACACTTTTACACGTCACATGATAAACTAGATCAGTCCAGTGTTTCCTAGCCGACTGCTCTGAGAATTAACACCGAAAGAAACTCAGAGGTCAAAGTCTCTTTTAAAGTCCATACAATTACTTGTGATGGTCAAATCATATGCGAACCAAGTAGGTTAATGTCCGAGGTGGTCTCATGCTCAGCAGTCGCGCTTTAAGACCTCTAGACCAACGAGTCGAGGAGGTTAGTACTAACAATTCATTATTTTAGGTAGGTAGGTCCTTGTAACCAGCTGTTCTACTACAAGAGCCCTTAGTTTACTCATACAGGGAAAGAATGAGCACCTAATGAGATCATCAAGTTGCTTTTTGTTTTCCTTTCGTTGGTGTTCAAGCCAATTAACAAAATCGTACGCACGTCAGTGATAACATAACCGAGGGCCTACCGCGAGCGCGCAAAGTAACACAAATTAGAACCATTTGAAATGTCTCATGTGTCTTTTTTTTTCGATACTAATATTATCTTTCTTCTTTATCGTGTGAGCAAAGAGGTTTTACGACCCCACACACCTTAGTGTCAGAGTTTCTAAACCGCCTCAAAGGCCAAATATTATAATAAGAAAATAACTCTGCCTGCCTGTCTATTTTTTACGCTTTCACGAATTAACCACTGAACTGATTTTGATAAAATTTGATACGGTGTAAGTCTGAACTCCCAAGAAAGCGTATAGGCAATTTTAGTCAGCAATAACCGACATTTATGTGGACAAAAGCTAGTTCTAAATATATTTATGAAAAGAAGCTTTAATTTAAAATTATTATGGTATTGTGTATTGAGGGTATGCTTAGATGGTTCGGTCATGTTGAAAGGATGAGTGAAAGACGATTAAATATGGCTGAGGTAGCAACGCGATAGGGGTGGCCCTAAGAAGACAGGACCTACACTGACCTTATAGGTGAGGTCCTTCAGAAAGGTCAGGTGCGGAGTACTCGTAACCGGCGTGCTTGTATCACGAGATGTATGAACGTAGATGAGGCGAAAGGAGTATGTAAGGATCGTAGCAGATGACGTTCTGTAGTTTCTACCTACCGCTATGGGAAAATGGCGTGAGTTTATGTATGTATGTAAGATATTGAGTATTTGATATTGTGTTGTCACCAGAACGAAAGGTGTATGCACAATTTCAGCTCAATCGGATTCCAACAAATGGTCGAAAAATGGTTTGCAAAGAAAGAACAACTTACATACGAACAGTGCAAGCTAAATACAAGCTTGTAAAAACCAATCCATTTCAGAATTTTATTCATCGGAATACTTTCAATCATTTATTTTTTCTCTTTCTACTAAACATCCGTGCCTATCAAGTCGCCAGTAGCTTAGAATCAAGGTCAGACTTTTTTATGTCATTTTCTAAGTACATACCTACTACTGATCCAGACTGGACGCTTTAGTTTTTTTTTGTGAGACCATGACTCGACCTATCTTGAGATTAAAATCTTGAGTGACGTTGAAAAAATGATTGATCTGACGATTTTGGAGATGTAGGTACGTAGTACAGGGTTATGGCCTGTTTCATAACTTTCCAATAAGTTCTGATTACTTGGCAGATTATTTTATACAATTTTTATACTATATTTCGGTTTCCATACCCAAAAGGTGCCACAACGGAACCCATTACTAAGACTCCGCTCTTTTGAACTGTAATATATTTTTCTATTGTGTATTTTTGTGTATTGCTGATAATATAACAATAAATAATAAAAATAAAATAAAGTTAAAAAAGTACAAGAATGTGTTTACGTCAGTTTTTCTAGCCTAGCCCGTAGCATAAGACATAACATCATTAACATCACGCCTCTAATCTCCGAAGAGTTAGGCAGAGGTGTACCCATTAGTACGCCCACATTTCGCCAGTTATGTTTAGGTCTCATGTTATAGGGGGCGAGCCTCCCATCAACAAGGACACAAATCGAGACTCCAAGGCTGCTACTAAGAAATTCCTGATGGAAATATCCAAAAATACTTTACCCGACCTGGGAACTCAAAACCCCATGCTCATCAGTCGCAGACCAACGAGTAAGACATTAAAGTAAGTAGCACTCATACAAATAATACTTATAGGAACAACAATTATAAATATTCTATGAGCGAGTAAACAAGGATAATACAGCCTACAGTACGACGTGGTTCGTCGACCCACACACGATGCACAGCCAATACTGAGAAATTTTATGACTAAGCTCAAAACTTGCTAGCATCTGCCTGCATTTTACGCGATTGTAACAAAAAAGAGGAGTTTTGTGTATAGTCAACAAAACATAAAGGTATGCAGGGTGGTCAGATACAGTTGAAGTGTTCTTAAAAACCAATGGATATATTCAAATGTAATTTAATTTAAAAAATAAATAATAAGGAGCTCATTAATTAAGTTAAGTTTCAATCGAATACATCCATCAGTTGCTAAGAAAACTTCAAGTATATCTCACAACCCTGGATACCTATCTCTTTTGTGGACTGTACCTCACAGGTTACGTTAGTCAAAGTCAAAGTCAAATAGGCAGCTAATTTGCAACTAGTTTTAAACAATGTTTCGAGTGTGTTTCTAATTTAGCTGTAATATCATTTTTTGAAGTGTTTGTGTCCTAAATTTTCCAGCAATTCAAAATGGCGACCTAAAAAGTGTCGATGATTGCAGAATTTGTCCTCAAGGACCTAGACTATGACGTCATAAGATATTCAATATGGCGGATGCTAGACGTCATGCAGTGTACTGCGTAGCATAATAATGTGTTGTGTAGGATAGGTTCGGAAACTGTCACTTTATTATTGTTATAAAGATGTCTTTGTTTGCAATTTCTTTTCTTCTTCTTTATTTATTACATAGGACCTTAGTAAATGAAAGGTTTGTATGTATTTACTGTGCAATTTCCAATCTTTTTAACAATGGCGATATTTTTTCCAAAATATAAAATAGCAAAATTATGTGTGTGGAAAGATATCGGAGATTGATATCTCCGATATCTTTGCTGTGATGATATGTTTGCTGTGTTTGTCTATATTTGCTGTGCTGCTCGCCTGCTACTGATGTAGCAGGCGAGCAGCACAGCAATGATTTAATTACCCTGGTCGATTCTTTACATGACCTGGGCTGACCATACAACGTGGCAATACTGCCAGCCTTTAGAACATTCGCTCTATAAGCTACTTTTAAAAATATTTAAATAATTTAGACTTTTTTATAAATGGTATAATATAAATGTAAATTTTATTATTATTATTAGGTATGTATAAGTTTTTGTGTTTAGGTGAATTTTAATTATTTTTTTATAAATTAATCACAGTAATGTACAGTTTTGATTGAAAAAAATAGTTAAGAATATTTTAATAAAAATGTATCTTGATAGGTATCTATGTATAGTATCAATCCAAATAGCCTAGACATCATGCCAACCATATGCGTCTCATAGGTAACACGCCTACTTTTACACATAACGCAAACCACAACTCATGCGTTTTTACACAAACGCATAAAAAAAAAAGTTAAAATCCGCGATAGGAGCGGCCGGTCCGCGGTCTTCGCCACTTCACTTCTATATTTAGAGCCAGTCTATATGTACGCAGCGTGCAGGTCAAACGATGCTGCAAGCGTGCAAGGAAAGGGCAGAAGGACCAGTCTTTCTTCTTTATCGTGTGGGCAGTAAGGTCTTACGACCCCACATACCCTAGTGTCAGAGTTTCTAAACCGCCATAAGGGGCCTGTGACATGGTTTGAGTGGGACAGTAAGGCCCAGGTTTCCTCACGATGTTTTCTTTCACCGATGCCAGCGATGTCCAAGATAAACTTTAGAAAGTACATATGAATTAAAAAGTCACAATGGTACAAGCCCGGATTTGAACCACTGGGCCATCACGACGACTGTGGCCAGCGTCTCATTGAAAAGAGTGCCGTGGAGTTTCTTGGTCGTTCTTTTCCATAGAGGCCTACCTCGGTTTTGGAACGGCTTCAACTTTCTGACTAACTGACCGATTCCATTGAAATATAAATGTTTTGAATTTGACTTTGACTTTCATTTTGAAGCTTTTATTATGTTAGTAAATAGCCGCCAAGTGCGCCCACACCCCTGTGGTCTGGATGGTTTACTCCAGTTTACCTTTCTGCTATCTTCCTGCATTGTGACATAAGCTGTTACCATCCTACTCGTCCGCCTGCACAAAGGGTAGACATTTATTTCTGTATCTGAATGTCAACCCGACTGTTGACACTACCAGCTCTTGATATTTTGATAATTTATACTAAATTATATTGTAATTAATTTTTAAAAATGTTCAATTTTTAAAATTATTCCGTATTATTTTGAAAATAGAACGTTTAATTTTATAAATAGAACACGTTATTTTAAAAATAGAACATGTAGATTCGTAAATCTTTCCTAATCAGTAGACCAATGATACGTATTAGTAGTATTCGCTGATAATTTAGGTCTGCATAGGTGAAAGAATTTTCAAAATCGATTAGAAGCTTTTGAGTTTATCAAAATATGGGCATCCTAATGTTTACACCTCTGCCTAACCCTTTGAGGATTACAGACGTGATGTTATGTTAAGAAACCCTATGTCTAGTAAACTAAGTTGAATAAAAAAGAAAATATTAAAAGTATCTTCCAAAATGCTTAATAAAAGCCTATCAGCGTTAAGTAGGCATTGTCTCTAGTGCTTTAAGAAATCTTGAAGTGACGCTTGAGTCTTCGAGACCTAGACGTCTTGAAGATATACGTCAGCAAAGCGTTGGTTTTAATCAGTGGCTCTCAACCTTTTAGTGTTGAAGTACCGTAAAACTTTTAGTCTTGGCATGGATCACCAACTGTTTGGGAGTAATATTACCTAATTCTTAAAGCTTCTATATCGTGTGCAGTAAGGTCTTATGACCCCACACACCCTAGTGTCAGAGTTTCTAAACCGCCTCAAAGGCCTCTGAATTGGTTTGAGTGGAACAGTAAGTCCAGGTTTCCTCACTGTGTTTTCCTTCACCGATGTCAATGATGTCTGAGATAAACTTGGTTTGAACCCACAACCTCATGCATGAGAGGCGGGCGACTTAACTGATGGGCCATTACGACTTATACCAAACTATAGCTTCTGTCAACAACTTTGCCGTGGTTTTTTTCACCCGCATTACGTTACGGTTATGGTTACTGCTCCGCTCACGCGAGTCATAGCTTGATATTATATGGCCGCAGCCTATACTATTTTTCACGAATCTGGCTACCATACATATACACATTGTTTTTCCAATCCTCCAATAACCAAACTAAAAAAGACGGGTTGCACTCCGGGAGTGCCGGCAGAAGTGAAAACTTGATTATTAACGTTGAGCATGTTTGATATTTTGGAATGGTTAGGGAATAATTTTGCACCAATTGCTTTATCAGTATAAAAGTACTATCATTTATGTGGTAGAATACAATATTCATTTATTGCGCTATCGTACACAAACATGACAATTTATATTACATTAAAAATTTAACACTTTAAAACTATTACAATTATTTTACATTAAAAAGTTATACACGAACATTCGCGCAAGCGCCCTGCGCTGCCTAAACGAAACAGTAGGCCAAGGCATACATTTTCGCCGCGCCGTAGAGAGGGGATAGCTGTCTACTCTCCATCCGTCTTACGCTTTTTCGATCAGGTCACGTGTCCTGACGCGAGTTTAAGATTTTATACCCATTACAGAAAAAGTGCTCAACGCCGCTAAAGAAGTTTTCACTTCAACAAGCAAACTCTTCTGCTTTAACCTCTTAGTATAAATTCACAAAGTTGCTCTATAAAGAAAATACTAGAAACTACTACAACCTACTAAAACCATTAGTTTTAACTTTTGACGTACTAATTACGTCAAGGACCTCTTCGGGTGCTTTCAGGGAACACCTCTTTAATCATTGGTCTACGAACCACTGTTTAAGAACCACTGGTTTAAGCCTTAGAACAATAGGTCTGTCGTAAAGTATTAGGAACTCCCCACAGGCCTAGAGAGACGCGAAGCGACGTGTCCTGTGTCCTTTTTAAAATTTTTGAACGAATAACACCCTGCCATACCACACTGAATACCTACCTACAAAAATTAGGAACAATAAGCACCTACTAAGCATACAAAATAATAGTTTTTATTACAACGAATGATGACCCAGTGATAAGGAGTATCACTTCGCCTCGTCCACGTTCATATATCTCGTCGTACAAGCACGTCGGTTACGAGTACTGCGCACCTGACCTTTCTGAGGAACCTCACCAATAAGGTCAGTGTAGGTCTTCCTTGGGCGACCCCTCCCTGCGTTACCACTCACATCTGACATTACAATGCCTTTTGTTAGCCGCAAAAATCACAATCGAAAATATAAACATCTACGACTTGACTATCTGGCTAGCTTTTAGTGGGTAACGATCTTACAATTGTATACCCATTTTCTGTTAACTGACATCCTACATACAAACTAAGAGGACATACATACATCCACTATCATCCGGACAATCTGGAGCTCTAAGTATCAAAACATCAAATTGTAAACCACCCACATACGAACAACCAATTTCCCTCAGACTCTTTACAACTTGGTCAGAACTATAAAATTCAATGTTTTCATTTAATTCTTACAGTTTAATACTAGTATCTCATTTCCTATATTGTTTTGGAGCTGTTTCAATTTATGCGTTTGGGAAAGACTGTTAAGCAGATCAGTAGGCTTACTCTTGAACAAAATCGAGAATGAGATTGGAATCGACATTACATGTACATCCGATCCAGTTTCAATTCCAATAAATATAAGAAGACATTTATGTATAGAATTAACGAGTTATTTAATATTTTAAAATTTGGTAATTTACGTTTTCATTTGTATGGTAACCTCATGACAATCGCTGTAGTCAAACATGCAGTCGATTCCAATCTCATTCTCGATTTTGTTCAAGAGTAAGCATAGGTGTTCGACTGCACACTAAAAGGTAATGTAAAATGACCAATAAGTAACGTCACACGGTCACTAGCAAACTGCGACGTCACTTATTGGCTAACTTAATTGATTAACTATTTAACCTTGGTCTAGCGTTCGCAAAGCGACTGCTTAGCATGAGGTCTTGGGTCCGATTCCCAGTTCGGGCAAAGTGTTACTGGGTTTCCTATCAGAAATTTCTTAGTAGCACCCTCGGAGTCTTTTTTTTTTCAGGTGATAAAAATCATCAAATGTGTCCTTCCGCCCTGGATGGGGCGTAAGGGACTGTCAGACTTTTACTGACTAAAAAACCACCCTGGTCCTCGGTTGATGGCAATAGGCTCGCCCCCTATTACATGGGACTTAAACATAACTGGCGATATGTGCTATATTATATACTGATAGGTACACCTCTGCCTAAGCCTTCGGGAATACAGATGTGATGTTATGATATATTTTGTTATGTTATGATCATACAAAATATTGGGGGAATCGTTTTGACAGCTCATAAAAGGTAAGTCAATTGATTGGTATTGACAACCATAATGAAAAACTTATCTCACTAGTATCATAAAGTACTATGACAATATATTCCTCCATTACATTCGGCGAAATGATTGTTATTTAGCCAAAAATTCCATGAATACGCTCATCGTCACAGGCAGTTAATATGCCTCAAGGCCAGTCTAGACCACAGGTCACTGTGGTTAGGCATAGGAAACTGAATCACCGTTTATTGGAAGGCTAAAATAATTGAATGGGACTTTAGCCTAAAAAAAACACTAGTACCTATAATACCCTTCTTTTGAGCTCCGCCGCAGTTGAAAAGGGAATTATCAACTATCCAGAATGTGGCTGTGGTCTAAATCCAAATTATAATATTGAACTGTGAACTGTAATATTAAACTGAAATAATTCAAATGACGTCATTCGTTTATCAGTGACTAGCTACGGCCCGCGACTATGTCCGCGTAAAAAATCAATAAAACATACTTTGCCTATAATATTGTTATTAGAGCGACAATTTATAATTTTATTATTTCTTAATAAATTTTAATTAAATTAATTTATTGAGTACCTATATTATAAAACATTATATGACACTTGGCAATAGTGTAGTTTTCTATCAGTGATTTTTTTTTTGTAATCAGACCAGGATTTTCATAGATTACCTCTTACAAACATACGGTCAATGTTCCCTCTTTATAATGTTCGTGGTGCATCATAGTTGCATGATACAATTGGTACCGCACTAGTGCGGTAATGAAATGAAAACAGCATGCATACATAATACACTGCATTATGACCCTAAAGGCGGTGCCATAAGAGCCACTTTACGAAGTGAGATTATAAAGGATATACACATAAATCTCAGTATTATGCGGAGGATGACCAAACTTCTCGTTGAGTGCCCAAGAGTACATCTCCGATCAAATAAAAGTTTATGTACAGTCAACAACAAAAGTCGATTAACATTTATGATTTTTCATCATCATCATCATATTATCAGTCGTAGGACGTCCACTGCTGAACATAGGCCTCCCTGAAAGATTTCCAATAAGACCGGATGGAAGCGGCTTGCATCCAGCGCGATCCCGTGGTCTTCATCAGATCGTCTGTCCACTTTGTGTGTGCACGTCCTACGCTGCGCTTGCCGGTGCGTGGTCTCCATTCAAGAACTTTACGACCCCATCGACCATCCGTTATGCGTGCTATGATTTTTAAATCCTAATTATTAAGTACAATATTAAAAGTAAAACGCAATGAATGTAAAATTGAGATATAATAAACTCTTAGCTATTGCCTGAAATTCTGAAATTATTTGTTTATTGTCTGTTTATATGATATAAAAAAGTAACATTGGTAATTGACTTTTCTTGTTGACCGTACTCACTGGACACTTAGACTCGTGTAGATCACAGCTAGGAGTAGGGTCTCCATATGCACCTTGTGACCCAGGATTTAAGGTTCACAATGTTCATAACATGACATCACGTCTGTAATCCCCGAAGGAATAGGCAGAGGTGTACACCCACATTTCGCCAGTTATGTTTAAGTCCCGTGTAATAGGGGACGAGCCTTTTGCCATTAACCGGGCACAAATCCAGACTCCGAGGCTGCTCGAAACGTCTGACGCTCAGCATAATGCCGTGGCTCGTGCCCGAAAACCACGGAGCTAGTTTCTAGCGTAGCCTATATAGACTGTAATTGACCTAAGACAAAACTAATTTACTTCACTACATGAAGTTTTTTTTCGCAGTAGTGGTACTTAGAAATTATTGTTCGGTATAGGGGTATTAAAAAATCAAGTCAGAAAAAAAAAAACAAATCATCAAAGTGAATCTTTTTGCCGTCGGTTTGCTTATAATTTGAGGCTTGAAGACGTTTCGCTTGAGACAGAATATATTGCTCCTATTCTTTCTCAAGATAAGCAGCATTTAGACACTGAAATTGTAGGTATGTTTAGTACTTTGTATTCTACAAAGATATCACTTGATTTAAGATATTGAATGATGCCTAGAAAAGTGTATGTAAAATGCTAAACAAAGTTGGATGACCTACATGGCTAAATATAAAGGCAAACTCGGCGTCACCAGCCGTCCCGTTCGTTCTCGTACAAAAAACTGCGCGAGCGCACCACACCGCGCAAATCCGTTGGCGGTTCATGTAAACATTACGAATTAGTCAACTGATGATCTAGTTTAGTTTATTTATTGTTTTATGTAACATTTTGTCGGTTTTTGGCCTGTTCTTGGAAAAGGAAATTGAATTAGGGTGGGGCTGTTAACATTGAGAAAATCAGGACAAAAAAAAATGTGTTAAGTACAGCTTTTCACTGCATTTAAGTTTTAACAGAGATTTACAATTACCTTTTTTCGTTTTTCGTTGGTCTAGTGGTCGCAAGCGCGACTGCTGTGCATGAGGTCTTGGGTTCGATTCCCAGGTCGGGCAAAGTGTTATTGGGTTTTTCCATCAAGAATTTCTCAGTAGCAGCCTCGGAGTCTGGATTTGTGCCCGGTAGATGGCAATAGGCTCGCCCCCTATTACATGGGACTAAAAACATAACTGGCGAAATGTGGGTGTACTAATTGGTACACCTCTGCCTAACCCTTCGGGGATTACAGGCATGATGTTATGTAAAAAATGTTTTCAACTAACTTTTTAGACCAACTATCTTTTTAATCCTGCTTATGTGTAGCAAGTTTCATAAAAATTAATTCTTTTATTTTGAAAAATAAGGACTTGAATATTAGTAGGAAATGCCGCACGGCGTCGTAATTTAAACGCTCTTAAAAAAGCCGAACCTAAGGCAAAGGCCTCTTCTTATACAGAGAAGGCACGAGCATTGATCACCACGCTTGCTCAAGACGGATTGGTGATTCCTGCCTTATTTTAATTTTAAGAACAGGTTTCCCCACGATGTTTTTCTTAACTGATATCAATTAAGTATGTCCAAGAAACATCACGCCTGTAATTCCCGAAGGGTTAGGCAGAGGTGGACCCATTAGTATGCCCACATTTCGCCAGTTATGTTTTTAGTCCCATGTAATGGGGGCGAGCCTATTGCCATCAACCGAGCACAAAACCAGACTCCGAGGCCGCTACAGAGAAATGTCCAAGAAAGTACATAAGAAATAGAAAAACTTCACTTTGGTGTTTGCCCGTGCCTGGTATCTAACCCACAACCTCGTGCATGGTAGGCTTTCCCCATTAACCACTGGGCCATCACAACGTAACGATAAAACGAAGCTAGATTGTGTAAGTTAGCTGTCGAAGTGAGTTGCTATGGCAGTAACTTGTTGAGCCTATACAGCACGTTTCTGAATAATCGTGACGATTTAACGATTTCCTTAATTGTCTGTAACAAGTTGTATATAAAGAAGAGTAGGGGGGATACGTGTGTGATATTTACGTAACGGACGACAGAGCGCTTTAAGCTAAACACTGCGACATCTTATGTGGTTGTAACAGGAGCGATTTTACAACAAAAAAGTATAGTTTGATGTGCTGGCTGGCGACTGTACATGAAAACTTCTGCAAAGCTTATTTAAAAAGAAATTAATACACATTTCGGTTGACGTCAATAAAACTAAAATTATCATACATAATAAAATGCTTTGTCCTGAATGTGCGTTGATCCGTCAGTCAGTCATTCAGACTGACTGACGGATCAACGCACAGCCTAAACCGCTGATTGTAGAGACTTGGAGGGTGTATTATAATTCTGAAAATACATACTTCTTACGCCCGCGAATCATACTTTAATCAACATTAAACCTAATACTGACTTGCAAATTGCAAAAAACGTAAGAAAATTTGAATTTCGCGGGCTATCATAGAGCTTCTGCCTTAGAGAAAAAAATACATTTAATTATGTTTTTTTTTTACTTTGAGATGTTAATAGTTATTTAATAATTTACTTTCATTCCTCTACAGATCTGGGGCAAATTTTGACAATCTCATTTTTAAAAAAAATATCCGCATAAACTCGCAATTATATGGACACCAGTCTCTTGTTAGCACAGTATCCTGACGTCACAGTGGCGCGTGTAACCTAGATCCAGGCCATAGACCAAAGAGGAAGCCTAGAACATCACATCGAATAACCATGTGGGGTATGAAGTGCGACTGGTGGCTAAAAATAAATCAATGCATTACCTACCTTCTGAACAGTAATTTAAAATATGTTTTTAATTAAAGATTTGATGATTCAATCTTCCTTCTTTATGTATACTGAAAATTAAGTTTTATTGTAAATATCATATAGATATAGTACAAAAATGTATCTAAAATTTTAGTGCACTTAAATTAAAACGTTATTTTAGTGCACTTAAATTAAATTATGTAATTGTTATTGTCTTCAATTAAATTAACTTTTATTTTAGTTTGTTTAAATTTAATTTACTGTTACTTTAGTGTACTTAAATTAAATTTATTATTATTTAAACAGACTTCGATTAAACTAACTGGTATTTTAGTGCACTTAAATTAAATTCACTATTATTTTATTACACCTGTATAGATCTAACCTTTTGGAAAATAGGGTTGTGCAGTGTGCTATGAATTTCCGTGCACTTCTACAACTTACTAAGCAATGAATGTTGTTAGACAATGCAGTTTGGCGCCATCGCTTGGCGTTCATCACTTTATAAGTTACCTACTTTGCTACCTATTCATAGCAAAAAGGTACTATTATAAATGCGAAAGTTTTACGAAAACAGGCAAGTCTTATTATTGTGTAAAAAAGTATCTAAGTCTTACTTTTTGTCCCTAATTAATAAACGTTGTTTGACTTTACTAAGCAGAAGTCGATCATACCTTAAAAATCGTATAAGTAGGTACTTGAGTTTAGAAAAATAGAAAAAAAAATCGTTGTTTTTTTTAAAGGCCTTCTTCGCAGTGTCACATCTGTCATCTGTCAGTCAATTTTTTTTTTTGTATTTCCGATAGCCACGTGCCTAAAGAAATAGTAGCTTATTCCAAAGCCCAAGCTTTATTGCTTCAAACTCAATTAAATCTGTACGGTAAACATCTAAGGCGTGTTTACTGTAAAGGGTTACCAGGAATATTAGCGATGCGTCACGCGTTGGTGGGTTTCTTCATAAAGTGGAGCTGGTGTTGCATCAACCGTTCTATTCGACGAAACTTAAGTACTGGCTGGAAGTTTTATTACATGTTCTTTTTTAAAATCAGTAAATTTTAAATACAGTTTAAAATAAAACTTTTTGTTTTCGGTTTTTTTGTGTCTTTGCTAGATGAGGCAGTAATTTGTTATTTTTTATATTGTTGTTTCATTGGAAAAGTATGCGGAATACTTTTTTTCAATTTATATCGGTCTACTTTTAAATTCGAATATTTCCTTATCAAGGTCCATAATATCTAAGATTGAAGAAAATTGGGCTCAGAAACTCGTAATTAAATTAGCCAAACAGTGATTTTAGTCGTCAGCCTATTGTTTAATGAACCCAGTTAATTATTCCACCAATTTCAAGAACCAGGCTCTACAGTAGGCTACACGTGCTTACGTTAAAATAACTTTGTTCAAGGAGTTGAAAACTTCGCAAGGACGAATTTACAATACCAACTTATGTCTACATTTTTGTTTAACAAAACATTATTTCTATTTAAAAAAAGACATATACATACATAACATCACGCCTGTAATCCACGAAGGGTTAGGCAGAGGTGTACCCATTAGTACACCCACATTTCGCCAGTTATGTTTTTAGTCCCATGTAATAGGGGGCGAGCCTATTGCCATCAACCGGGCACAAATCCAGACTCCGAGGCTGCTACTGAGAAATTCCTGATGGAAAAACCCAATAACACTTTGCCCGACCTGGGAATCGAACCCAAGACCTCGTGCACAGCAGTCGCGCATGCGACCACGAAAACAAGACGTTAAAAAAGATTAAAAAAGACGAGTTTCAAAGATAAAGTAAAAAAAAAAAACAAAATCTATATCGGTTCATCCGTTTTAGAACTACGATGCTACAGACAGACATACAGAAACATAAAAGTTTGCTTAATAAAACAAAATGTCGTTTAAAAACATTAAAATTTCTTTTACAAAATTAAATGTCTAGTTTATTTTCCCAATCAGAATAATTCACAAACAAACCCTCGTCCACGAACTAGTATAAAACAATCATATTGTTTTCTACCGTATAATGTTAGCTCGCATCATTGGCCAGAGTCGTTGCTCTTTGCAGTCATGTTGTAGATAGTAATTACATTGTTTGTTTATTTAAATTATTGTGCGTATGTGTTAGTAGTGAATGTGAATAGATGGTTCGGTCATTTATTTATTTATTTATGTTAATACGGCTTCCAAAAGCCAATTACATTAACAACAATAAAAAAAAAACACAATTATACAAAGACATCATAAAAACATAACATCACGCCTGTAATCCCCGAAGGGTTAGGCAGAGGTGTACCCATTAGTACACCCACATTTCGTCAGTTATGTTTTTAGTCCCATGTAATAGGGGGCGAGCCTATTGCCAACAACCGGGCACAAATCCAGACTCCGAGGCCGCTACTGAGAAATTCCTGATGGAAAAACCCAATAACACTTTGCCCGACCTGGGAATTGAACCTAAGACCTCATGCAAAACAGTCGCGCTTGCGACCACTAGACCAATTCACTAAAAAAAACCACAAATAATACAACAAAACAAAACATAAACGAAGAAATAAAACAAAATAAACGTCATAATTAAATTTTGCTTTCACAAAACGCTAGGCTATTAAAATTTTAAATTCATTTGCGAATATATCGCAATTCGGGTTAGCTTCCATGAGGCTATTCAGCGCGGAAAGAGTCATGCTAAGAAGATGAGTGACAGATGATTAACAAAAGGTATTTTTATGGCAGAGGTGAGTGGCAACGCAGGGAGGGGTCGCCCTAGAAAGACCTACACTGACCTTATTGGTGAGGTTCTTCAGAAAGGTCAGGTACGCAGTACTCGTAACCAGCCTGCTTGTATGACGAGATTATGTACGTGGCTGAGGCGAAAGGAGTATGTAAGCTGGCGTTCTGTGATTTCTGCCTACCCTCATGGGAAAAAGGCGCGAGTTTTTGTATGTATGTATAAATGTGAATAACTGATGTAAAAACATAACCCTTTCCTTTAAGTCGGGTAAAAGCTTAGCCTAAAATTCCATATTTACCATCATGTTTTTGTTTCTAGACCATACTTGGTAACAAGCGGGTCACGGAAGGTCAAAATTCTAACTTATTGACACGTTTTTTTACCCAAACAAGTTTTACATTACTTTAAATAAAACCACGACCTCTATACTGTTATAGGCACCCGAAACTTTTGCTGTTTTGCATATGTTATACCTACCTAATAAACGCACAGAATACCTAGCTCAAAATAAATTAATTGATAATTAATCCGGTTTTCAAGGCTTAAATAAAGTGTTTCCTTCGAGAAATTATGTCATGGCATTATTGGTGTCAATTCCCGATTAAAAACGTTCAAAACCTAGTTACAATTTCATCTTAGTACCTACATAAATATAGGTAAATATTATCATTACTTAATTCATTTATTCATAAATGTCAAAAAAAAATAATCATTCAAATCAATTTATAAATGGCGGAGTAATCGTTTAGTATACATACAAAAAAAAACATACCGCCAAATAGAGAACCTTCTCCTTTTTGAAGTCGTTTGAAAACTGCCATTGCAGTCTAATATCAGAATGCCTTCGTTTTATTTCTAAAAATACGAGAATCCCCCCCTCTCTCCCTTCTTAAAATCGAAACCGATAATAATTTTGATTTAAGACTTGTGCAACAATAGCTCGATGTCTTGCAAACCCATCTAAAAACAGTATAAACATGAGCATAGACACTGTCCATTGTCCCGGTAAGCCACCAGTTTTGTTTGACCCCTTGACGTGGAACAGTTTCTTGATAAATAATCGGTAAAAAGGTTCAAGATATATTGGAGAATTAAAATATGAAGGTTCTTTATAACTTAAGACTTTTTTAATAGCGGATTCTTAAATTAAAATCTTTTGTTTTCTGTATTGTATTCATAGTAGTTTCAAAATCAGAAATACGACTCTATGCTTGTTTAATTTTAATGCAACAAGCACAATTTTATTAGTATCACCCTTAAAGCCATTAGACAAAATTAAAAAAATGTTCAAGACAAATATGACCAATTTAAAAATCGAATTTACCCTCTCATGGTTAAAGTGAACAGTAAGTAGTGAAAGATTTAAATCACGAGGAGAAATGAGTTCTATTCACAAAGACGCAAACACGAGATTTCTTTACCAACTACCTAAACTTGGTCAGTTTCAGAGACAGAACAACAGTGGCGGATCTAGTATTGTCGTTTGTGGGGGGGCTTGACTTGATTTTATTTAAAAATATAATACCTTAATATAGTTGGGCCAACGCTTGCAAAAAAGTTTAATTGGAATAATATCAAATAAGTCCATTAAAAACACCCTCCCCCCCCCTCCCCCCGATCCATTGTAGAAAAACATGTCCAGCAAAGAATTTGAGGGATCTTGTACCTACTATAGAATTCAGTTAATGCCAACTTTCTCAGGAAAATTGTGAAAATCACCTCGAAGTCTAGCAAAGCAAACTTGTCAAATGCCAAGAACTAACCAACTATTTCAAATTGCTGTCAAGTACAAAAGCAATTATTGGAAACTATTAAGTACCTACAGTGTTAACTAACTAGAAATGTAATTAAGACTCCACTCCCTGTTCCCCCAACCCCTCTCAAAGTTCGTTGCTGTTACTTAAAAAAAAAAACTAATGTAAAAAACCCAATAACACTTTTAACCGACCTGGGAGTCGAACCTCACGCATACCAGTCACGCCTGCAACCACGAACACCACTGGGCAGTTAAACATATATTAAACTTATACCTTATAATATTCTTCATAATATATTAGGTATACCTCAGTACAGATCGTTCGAAATTTAAATATGAATAAAAAAAAAACCGAAATGAAAAAAAACTAGTTCAGTAGTCTAGCATTCTAGTTAGATAACTGATGGGACCTATTATTGGGAAGATTAGAGCTTCTTCTTCTTATCGTGTGGGTAGTAAGGCCTTACGACCCTACACACCCTAGTGTCAGAGTTTCTAAACCGCCTCAAGGGCCTCTGACATGGTTTGAGTGGAACAGTAGTCCAGGTTTCCAGATTAGAGCTGAGCTAGATTTATAAGTAACATGTTCATCTCGTAAATATCTGCTATGGCTTTAATTTCATTATTATTTTATATTCATCTTCATTGTGATCACATGTAGAATCGACAAGAATAATGTAACCAGGATTTTGTAAAACCCTAATTTAAAAGAGTGCCGTGGAGTTTCTTGCTCGTTCTTCTTCATAGAGGCCTACCTCCGCCTACCTAGCAACTAGCTTCAATTTTCGGACTAACTGACCGACTCTTTGACAATTAAAAAGTCCCTGTAAATGGTCTAATTGAAATAAATGTTTTGACTTTGACTTTGACAAACTACATACAGATGCTGATAAACGCATAACCCTTTGCTTCGCGCAGTCGGGTAAAATAGGAACCAAATCCTGCCATAGACAAAGAAAAAACAGCAAGAATTTTAAAAAGTTCGCGTCATATAAAAGCACCATTCTCTTGGACCGCATTCTATGACTCAGGCAGACTAAGGCGACTCGTCTGTGACTCATTTCCGAGTTGAATTCCTGCTGACGTCACGGGGTGCGTTTGCGCCGACGCATCGCTATTTTAAACTACATTCCTTATTTGAATTGCGCGCTAAAGCCAGTGATGCGCGAAAAGGATTCTGTAACTGTAAAAGAGGTTTTAATTATTGTGTTTGTTTATGGTTTTTGATGAATCATTTTGAATTGTGGTTTTAATTAGAATTGTTATGAAAATAACTTTGGTTCTCTTAGGCCGTTTGTTATTTTTTGTCGCCATTATTAACCTTTGGCGTGTCAAGTTTAATTAAATCGGGTTATTAATTTCAAATATTTTGGACTGTAAATGCGAAATTAACTCTGTCTGTTTAGAACGCTTTCACGACTAAAAGACTGAACCTATTTTGATAAAATTTTCTACGGTGTGAGTTTGAACCCCAAGAAAGGACTACTTTTATTCCGCGACTTCGTCTACGTCCGCGATAACCGACATTTAAACGGGCGAGGTCGCGGACAAAAGCTAGTATAGCATAAGTACAGCAGCTTTACATCATCCATTGTTCCATAGTTGCCTTACACACCCAAAAGGAGAGAGAGCATAGTCCACCTCTTGTTAAGAAGGACGCATCAAAATGGCTAAGGTTGTCAAAAATTCTTCCGTTTTTTGCAATTGACAGCTAATAACTTGCACAAACATATACAAAACGCTTGCATGCCATTGCACCAAGACAACTGTCTGATTGGTGAACATCAAATTGCATACAAACTGCTTGCATTCTTTTGTACATTATACCAGCAAGAGTTTCTATACAAATAAAAGTCAAGTCAAAGTCAAAGTCAAAACATTTATTTCAATTAGACCATTTACAGGCACTTTTGAATTGTCAAGGAGTCGGTCAGTTAGTCCGAAAGTTGAAGCTAGTTGCTCGTTCCAAAACGGAGGTAGGCCTCTATGGAGAAGAACGAGCAAGAAACTCCACGGCACTCTTTTAAATTAGGTTTTTACAAAATCCTGGTTACATAATTCTTGTTGATTATACATGTGATCACAATGAAGATGAACATAAAACCGTTGTAAAAAATAATAAAACTAGAGATGTAAGCCATAGCAGTTAAGAGATGACCAATCCCAACCAACAGCACCGCACATAACACACATAACGCATGGATCAGCACCACCTAGCTCAACCATCAAAAAACTTTCACACAATTATCTTTTTGCGGGACATAGCCAAGCGACTGGTCAACTTCACATGACCAGAGGGCTGGCCTTTTCTTAGGCCAAAGAATCAGCATTGTCATACAACGTGGCAATGCTGACAGACTTTTGGGCACTTGCCCCATTGACAGCGCCTTATAAGCTTCCCCCTTTATTTTTAGTAAATGGTACATTTATTTTGTAATATTTTATTATTATTCATCAGTTTTTGTATTTAGGTTAACTAATTGTACACACAATGCAACAAATTACTTGCATCTTAGAATATCAGTTAATTATTTTCTTGTTTCTAATAAAATAAATAATACGTTTTATTTTAGCTTTCTTTTGCCAGAGTGATTGTGTTCTATTTGCTGTGCATAAGGTGTATCTACACTGTCCGTATTCTGATATTGAGTGATGGAAACTTTTGTGAGTTATAAATTATTTACAACAAATTGATTTTTTACACTATATCTAGCTAGTGACTCGTCCCTGCTTCGCACGGGTGCATTCCTCACGACAACATAACGAGACGTCTTACCATTAAAGTAATATAAAATATTTAACTAAAAAACTATGAAAGACGATAAAACTCATCAAAATCCATTGTGTTATTTAGATGTACAAAGGTACCACACATGCAGACACGAAAAGCGACATTCTTTCAAAGGTATCTAATATTATAGAAGATGTGTATTTCTTGAGAAACATTCCTAGGAATAGAACAAAAATGTATTTTTTAAAATACAGTGAAAAGAAGTTAAGCTGTAAAATAATGCTACAAAGTCACCGTAAAAAAGTTAGTTTCAAAATTACCTAATTAGGTAATTTTGAAACTGTTTAACGTTAGACTCCTAGAAAAAAATAAATGGGGGAGAGGGGGGGTCCAGTAACTTAGAAAAACGTAAGAGGGAGGGGGGTTTAATTAACTTAGAAAATAGAAGAGGGGTGTAGAGATTTCAAGTACCTAACTTATAGAATGGTTTTAAGTGTTAAGGAAAGAAGGAAAAGGGGTCATAATACGACTGTATAGAAAAGGAGAAGGGGGGGGATATGTCTGTCACTGGTCCTAAAATAACACAACAAGTTAGGCAACTGTGCACCTGCAAATCTCTCCTCAAAATCCGTAGAACCCGATGAAAGGATTATAACACTAGCAATCTTAAAACCACATTCTGCCAATCATCTTAACACCTACAGAACCCGTCTAATTACACCCCCCGAGCTGTCAAGGTACATCTTAATAAGTGTAACATTAACAAGACGTTCAACCGACCACAATTACGCCGTCAGCCGGGTCCCATCGGCGCCTGCGCATAGAACAGGCTAGGCCAAGTGTAAATTGTCTGTAAACCAAAGACGTTTGCGTGCCCATCGCACTTTACAGCATTAATTAATAAGAAAAACGCGTCACGGCGCAGCAAGCGGCGCGCGCGCAGTTTTTGTAACCGCATACCCGCCCGGAAACGCACGCGCGATCGCCATTTTTTGCCGTAATGCATTAATTTTAATGCGATGGAGAGCAATGGCCGGTTTGTAAAATGATCTAGCTTCGAGTTATTTTAAGGGTGTGCATTCCTGTTAGGTGCACGTGTAGTTGTTTTGTTTATGGTTTTTGAGGCGGGTCCTAGAAACTTAGATTATTACCGAAGTGGAAGTACCTACTAGCGTAACTAGGTATTATAATTGTAAAGTTATATAATTTAATTTATTTTATTTTATTACTGCCACTTTTGTCTAGTAGTCGCAAAGCGCGACTGCTGAGCATGAGGTCTTGGCTTCGGTTCCCAGGCCGGGCAAAGTGGCATTAGGTTTTTCCATCAGGAATTTCTTAGTAGAAGCCTCGGAGTCCGGATTTGTGTCGGTTGATAGCAATAGGCTGGCCCCCTATTGCATGGAATTTAAAAATAACTGGCGAAATGTGGATGTACTAATGGGTACACCCTTGCCCAACCTGGGAAACGAACCCAAGCCCTCGTATGAGTAACCGTCCGACAAAACCCTTCATTCTCCACAAACGGAGTGTAACTATGAGGACATCGCTACGAAAAAAAGAGGGTAATTTAAACATTGAGCAACTAGCTCCATCTTTCTAACTGACAATTCAAACGTGCCTGTAAATGGTTTAATTGAAATAAATGCTTTGACTTTGACTTTGACATTGAATATCCTGTTTATTTAACACCATCTTAGTCAGACTTTAAGTAGGTAATTTATTGATTGTAGTCCACATAAAGGATCTAGGTCGTGTGTTCGGAAATGGTCGCGTCATCGCGTGTTAGCAAGTGCTCATTCATTTCCTTCACCGTTCGTGACATGACGTGCTTCTGGTACATACTGGAGTGACAGCTTGTGGTCTTCTAAATTGTTTGACTGGTTCTTCGGTCTAGCGGTTACAAGCACGACTGCAAAGCGTAGAGTTCCTGGTGTCGATACCCGTTTGGGGTGTTAAGAAACCATGTGTTTTTCACCATGATCCCCCTTTACACCTATATGTACTGTTCATCAATGAGGAGCTTCATGAATGAAGAACCCCATGAAGTATCTTCGATGACCATAATTAGTTAACCACGGATAAGTAGAATAATAACTAAATAGCAATTAATACAGTGCCAAGCAAAAATACAAAAAATAAATACAATGTGTACCTACACAAATTAAATAAAATAATAATAAAAAAATAATAATAATAAAATAATAATAACAAAATAATAATATAATTATGTACTGTTCGTTATTGAATAAGTAGTTCCATTATTTATCTCCGAAGGTTTACATCTGCTCTTCACCAAATTAGTATGGAAACAATTCAGAAGAATACCCTTTTTAATATATATATTTTTTTAAGTACATCGACTACCTCGTTGGTCTAGTAGTCGCAAAGCGTGACTGCTAAGCATAAGGTCTTGGGTTCGATTCCCAGGTCGGGCAAAGTGTTATTGGGTTTTTCCATCAGGAATTTATCAGTGCTCGGTTGATGGCAATAGGCTCGCCCCCTATTAAATGGGACTTAAACATAACTGGCGAAATGTGGGTGTACTACTTAATGGGTACACTTCTGCCTAACCTGGGATGGGATTACAGGCGTGATGTTATGTAAGTAAGTACTGTAAACAAACAAAATAAAAATATGCATACTGTCGAACATAGAACCTCCTCCTTTTATGAGTTCCATACCTCAAAAGGAAAAAACGAAACCCTTTTAAGAACACTTTTTTGAAGTCGTTTAATTAGAGGTGTCTTCGACAGATTAGAATGTTATTGTTTTTAATATAACGGGAGTCCCCCATCAAGTTGCTGCAGGCTACGCATTATTGCGGAATTAATAGCCTAAGAATTAATAGTTCTGCATGCAAATAAAATGTCTGGATCATTAATATATCATTGCACATGAGAGTTAATTGAATTATGGTATTTTAATTTATAAATAAAAACCGTTTTCATGTACGTTTTTTTTTTTATTACTTATAATTATGCTATAATTATTATTTATCTTGTACTAATAGGTGTACAGTATGGTCTAGGCCAGATGGATATAAGTTTTTTTTAGGTAGTTGGTTTAGGGACCTATTTGTACCGGCCAGGAAAAAGTCGTTCCTAAAAAAAAAAAAAAAACCATATCTTGTAAGCGGCTGCGCTTACAAGATATGGTTTTTTATCTTTTTTTATTTTAGAAATATCACCACTTTTCTTCTCGAAATCGACAGATTTTTCATAAATTAAAAAAAAAACTCAATCGAGCGATTTTTTTTCTTGGCAGGTAGAAATAGGTCCCTAAGACGACTACCTAAAAAAAAAAATATCCATCTGGCCTGGACCACCCTGTATACTAATCATAAAATAATAATGTTTGTGAATTTGTAAGGTTTTAGGGGGTAATTTCTAGATGTACTGACCCGATTTTGAAAATTCTTTTGCAAATTGGAATGAAAAATGAAAAAATATTATACAATCTTTACTAAAAATAAATAAAGCCGAAAGAGATTTTTTTTTTGCTTGTTTATTTCAACACTCTTATCTCTGAAACTACCATTTATGAAATCCGCTGAAGCCTTTCACACCGCAAACCTAATAACCAGACATTTTTGTCGGACCTGGATATCGAGTCAGGCTTGTGACCAAGACCTAAGATCATACTAGATAGGTACCAAATGCCATTAAATAAACATCTGCAGTCAATTGAAACCGTACAGAAAACAAGGTTTTTATTGAAAAATTGTCGCTTGAATCGGATCAGTATTGCGTAGGTGCACGTAGTGCTATAGGTAGGAATTTATCTTGCGAAGGGTCACGGGCGCAGAGTCGTCGAACCAATGACATTGAGGCAGCAAGGTGCCCTAAACATTAATTTATCTCTCCGTTCGTATTAACTTGCGAACGAATTGAGAGAATTATATTTTAGTAATTAAATAATACCAGCCTATTACTGTCCCATTGCAGGGCAAAGGCCTCTTCTCATACAGAGAAGGCATGAGCACATGGGCGTAGCCACGGTGAGGCAGACTGGGGCGCTTGCCCCACCCTGACTCGCCCATGGGTGATTTATTTGGTATTTAAATCATCTATCAAAACTAATATTCTAAACAAAAGAAATTACTCTTGAAAAGAAAATGCTTTACAATCCAGAAATTATACCTACTATTCTGTTTTGTACATTTGAATACAAAAAAAGGTAATACTTTATATTTGTCAGTATAGTCCCATCCAAAATCAAAACTTGGCTACGCTGATGCATGAGCATTGATCGCCACGCTTGCTCAAGGCGGATTGGCGATTCCAGCCTTTTATTAATGATATAAGTCCAGGTTTCCTCACGATGTTTTCCTTCACCGATGCCAGTGATGTCCAAATAAACTTTAGAAAGTACATATGAATTGAAAAAGTCACATTGGTACTTGCCCGGATTCGAACCCTCATGCATGAGAGGCGGGCGCCTTTACCACTGAACTATCATGACTTATAAATTATTGTGTAATTCGGGAAATTATCGTGAGTAATCGATTATAGTTATCGATACTTTAATAAGAAATTGGATGTTAATAGAAGAGACTTTTGTAAAACTAAATAATGTTCAATATTTGACGGACGATTTAAGGATAAATCGCGGCATTAAAGTTGATTCACAAAGATCAGAGAAATCACAGTTCAGGGGGCCAACCACAAGCTCTTAAAACAATATTATTCTAATATTACTTTGCCTTCCACACTGTTGCATTTTCAACGCTCGGATCAGCGCAGAAAGTTGAAAATGCAATAACAAAAATTACAAAGTAATATTAAAATAATATTGTTATAAGAGGCAGATTTTCTTGTGTAAAAAAAAAACTTTTTAATTACAAGCGTTTTTTAGTGTGATGTTACTAACTTTATCGTTTTCTACTCTTCAAGCCCTTTCATTTGATACCCATATCAAGGGGATTGAAAAAAAAGATGTATTTCGCCATCTTGGAACGGCAGCCGTATTTAAATTAATGTAATATTGAGTATTGGATGTATTGCCACCAGAACTAAAGGTGTATGCAAAATTTCAGCTCAATCAGATACCAACAAATGGTCGAAAAATGTATTGCAATGCAAGGACAACTTACATACGAACAGTGCAAGCTTAATAAAAGCTTGTACCTAGGTAATAAGATTTCTAAACAAGAATCCATAAAGAAAAACGTAAAAAAAATTACAAGTTTCCCATTTCGTGATTCGCTACTGTAGTGTTACCCTATTACAAATTAAAATAATTGTGTACGAGAATGCATTTGTTACTTTTTTTAACCATCTTGTCTCTCTAGGATATTCTTAATGTTGCCAGATCAATGAAATCTCCTTGAATGTGGGAAATATACTTAGTCTAAGCAGAACCAACGCATTAGGTATTTTAATTTACCTTTAGGGATCAGGTATTTAAAAACTTAATTAATAAGTGTAAATCTCGAAGATCTAAGAGAATCAAAAAGATAAGGAAACGATTATATTGGTCGTGACGCTTAAAAAGTAGGTTAAGTGTTTAAGTAAATAAGTCACCCCGAAACTAAAGGACGTACGAGGAATCCTGAAGCCTCAAAGAATCCTTTCAAGTTATTTATGATAAAAATATAACATAACATCACGCCTGTAATCCCCGAAGCGTTAGGCAGAGGTGTACCCATTAGTACACCCACATTTCGCCAGTTATGTTTTTTAGTCCCATGTAATAGGGGGCGAGCCTATTGCCATCAACCGGGCACGAATCCAGACGCCGAGGCTGCTACTGAGAAATTCCTGATGGAAAAACCCAATAACACCTTGCCCAACTTGGGAATCGAACCCAAGACCTCATGCACAGCAGTCGCGCTTGCGACCACTAGACCAACGAGGCAGTCATATAATTCAAATCATAAAAATATCTCTGACGTCCATAAACATAGAATTTTAAACCGGTTTCTCATTACAAAACTCACCACCTGGCAACCCAGGATAGTCCGCCACCCGATGTCGAATGGCGCGCGCCACTAATTGCGATCATGCCAAGCTACATAATGCATCTGTGGTAATGTAGCGATACTTACCCACCGTATCGTAAAACACGCGATCGCCTTTTTTCATTGGTGCATCGGACCGAGTGACGGGTGGAGAAAAACGTGAAATGAGGTTACCCGAGAACGGTATTGCGAAAAAAAAAGCTGCTTAGGTCACCGCCCGCTTGGCTGAGGGACAAAATAATGTTGCAAAACGAAAAAGTACCTGCCCGACTGCTAAGCATGAGGTCTTGGGTTCGATTCCCAGGTCGGGAAAAGTGTTATTGGGTTTTCCGTCAGGAATTTCTCAGTAGCAGCCTCGGAGTCTGGATTTGGGCCCGGTTGATGGCAATAGGCTCGCCCATATTACATGGGATTTGAACATAACTGGCGAAATGTGAGTGTACTAATGGGTACACCTCTACCTAACCGTTCGGGGATTACAGGCGTGATGTTATGTGATTGGTTTTGAGGTAACAAACGCGATTGCCGAGCGGTCCTGAATTCCCGGGATGGGCAAAAAAATCTCAGTACCAGTCCGGTATTTGGAAGTTAGTGATGTGATACCCCCTCGAAAAGCACATAAAGCGGTTGGTCCAACGCCTGATCTCTTCCTGGTCCTTTCGGATTAGACGTAACATCCGACTATGAGAGTGAGGGAAGAGTAGGTGCACCTGTGTCTGCGCATACACTCAAGTGCACTTTTCTTCTGCATTCTTGGCAAGTCACCATTAAGATTGGCGGCTGTGGCCGTCTAAATGTTTTTTTTTTTTAATAATTTTTCTGATAGCCACATTCAACTCGATTGGACGAGAGCTCAGAATGAGACCCTGGGTTTGGTCTAGCAATAGGTATTTGGTCAATTACGAATTTCTCAGTAGCAACACTAGAAACTCTGTTTACCCCTGTGGAGATCATAGGCATGCGAGATAATATCATGTAAGGCCAAGATCTCCAAATTGTGTGTTGTTAGCAAGAAAAGCTACTATCAATATTCTACTAAGTTAGAAGATACCTAATGTTCCTAAGTCGAAAATATATCTTATTAAATAGCATTTAGGATGCCCACCTATTAACGTCATAATACGTATCGTCATAAGATGCATCTTGTTTAGAATAGTCCTGATTTGAGGGAGAAAGCGATCGTTCTCTCTCGTTCAAAAACAGTTTTTTACTTTTAGATTGGGTGGGTCATTACACCATAAAAATCTTTGAAAAGATTACGTGATTTACTATACGTGAATTGTCGAAGGAATTTTGTTGTAGACATTATTAATAATTATTTTATAAAAACCGCCAACTTTTTCGGTCTCCAGCTGTTTGCAATAAAGAAAAACCAAAGAATACGATTTACTTTCTGCACGGTAACGCCATCTTTTAAAATAATTTCTAACTAGAACAAAGTATTCACTTTTCTCAAACTCGTTAATGAAATAACAACAATTTTTAAGTTACATCAAACTATTATTTTAATATTATGAATAAGAAGAATAAATATTATTAATAATGAAGGAATAAAATATATTTGACACTCGTCATTGTCGCAGATTAAATTCTGTTTCCAAACGTTAGCTTAGACGTCAAAATGAAATTTCAGAGTTTCAGATGAGAATGACAGGTTGACAAAAATATGACAATCGACTTCATGTCTAGTCTACATAGATCGACTTGCCAAACGTAAGGGAATCCACGAAAAAGAAATGAAAAATTAATTTAATATTTTGTGCGTGTATATTAAAAACTGTAGTTCAAAGAAATAACGACCAAAACTCAAGTAGCCAGTTATCATAGCAATAACAATGTGTAACATAAGCTTAATTGCAGCGTTTTTACTTTATTTATGGTAAGCTTTTTACTGTTTATAGACAACCAAAAAAAAAAAACATCGAAATAAACACGATTTTTCTGAGTTACTTTTATATGACCTTGGACTTCTTTTTCCAGTTTTGATCATGCTTCGATGCTCGTACTTCGAAGTCATCAGCTAATGTTTCGTGGAAATGGTGTAACCTTTGTTACAGCTGAAAAAGACTGGGACTTTTTAATGTTCACTCAAGAATGGCCTAGCACAAGATGTAAAGTTTGGACTCACAATAAACCCAACCACCACTGCACTTTTCCTAAGAATCCAGATGCATGGACTGTTCACGGTATTTGGCCAACAAAAGAAGGAACTAGAGGGCCATTCAATTGTAACAACACCTGGCGTTTTGATCCAGAACAAGTTAGACCCATTGAAAGCGAATTGGAACAAGTTTGGACTAACATTGAGAAGGGTAATGGTCTTTTATTTTAATACTAACTGACCTAATGAACTTCGTACCGTCATATTCTTTCCATTTTCTTTCATAAGAACCTTTTTTTACAATAACAAACACAAAATGAAAAGAATTAGTGAAATTGTTTTAAGCCAGTCAGTCACAGGTGATGCTGTAACCAAGGGAAATAGGTAGTCAATTTTTTGTTTTATAATTTATAAGGATGTATGCTGATACTCACTTTATTAGGGAAATTGTTTAACTCATTGTCTGCGGGAAAACACACACGTTGTGTTTCGACTAAAAAACGCGAGTGCGGCGCACACACACCGTATGTGTTTTTCTATGGCGAACACCCAAACAGTGGTAGCTAGCCGCACTAGCGTTTGGCGCAGCGAATGTTCGCCCGCAGTCATCGGGTTAAGCAGTGTTAAATGCCTTGGAAACACGCAACAGGTTTTCACTAGTTGTCACGTGTCCAAGCGTAGTCTGGAGCGGATAATTATGCAGTCCGTTCACCTGAGTTTTAAGTTACACCCATACAGCATAAAAGTTTTAATGTAGGCTAATAGGTATAATGTTATTTATTACCGAGAAAGGCTACAATATTGCTGAAGTAAGCAATGTTCATATTATAAATATTATACTAGCTGACTCGGTGAACTGTGTGCTGCAACAGAATCTCGTTTTTTTTTTTTTGTGAATATTTACCTTGTTTTTATGGTAATTCTGCCATACAGTGCGGAAAAAAAATTCAACAAATGAAAGTCGTCCAGTTGTTCTTGAAGTAGTAGTATTCATTTGCATTTCTTGTTTATGGTATTTAGTTGTAGTTGGTATTTGTTCGTAGTAGGAGTATCCTCTCTAATCAAATACATAATTATATGAATACAACAAAAACATATTGTACCAATCATTGATTGTTGATTACGAATCACACAGATAACAAATCGGTACAGTCGCCAAAAGAGTTAAGTTAAGTACAGTTGATAGATATTGTTTAAATTTTTTTTTGGAAATTACTGGATGTTTCCGATTGAAACTTAATTTAATTAATGGGAAATAAAACAGTTCATTTGTTAATTAATAACAACAAGCTACTATTGTACTTTCTTTACTCGTCATTTTTTTTTACGACGATTTTATTTGCAGTCATTTGTGATGCTGGTTTTAATTTACGTTTTAAAGTGACCGGTTTCTTTTTATTTTATTTTTAGCCTATGTTACTCGGAACGATGCAAGGATTGTAACGATACCACAGACATCTAAATCAGTTCAGGCGTTCGAAAGTAATGGTGGAATAAAGAAACTCACATACATACATTCTTGTTAAACCCTGAACACATAACATTCTTTTTTTAATTTTTTGGGGCAGTCGTGTAAAAATCTAAAATATTCATCAGCTTTTTTTTTTGTTTTGGCTAGCCCACCGTACTATTTTCACTGCATCTCCTTAAAGCCAGAAATAACAGTACATCGGTTTCTTACAAAACTTCAAGTATATCTGACAACACAGGTTACTTATCTTTTATGTTGACTGTACTTGTGGACAGTTGTCATGTTTTTCCCCAAATACGTGAATCATCTACGGTCAGGTCGGTTGGTTTAGAAGTCACAATAACAAGATTTATATATAGGAAAATGTTTATTTTCAGTTAGATAAATCAATAATAGGAATTTAACGCAAACAACACTAATATGTGTTAGTAACATTATATACTTATTATTTAACTTGCAATGTATATTTGTTGGGGCGAAATCTAGCAACTGAATTTCAAACAGTTGCCATCAACCAAATAGGCTGTTTTACATGCACATTTTGTTTTGTTCAGACTGCCTCGTTGGTCTAGTGGTCGCAAGCGCGACTGCTGTGCATGAGGTCTTGGGTTCGATTCCCAGGTCGGGCAAAGTGTTATTGGGTTTTTCCATCAGGAATTTCTCAGTAACAGCCTCGGAGTCTGGATTTGTGCCCGGTTGATGGCAATAGGCTCGCCCCCTATTACATGGGACTAAAAACATAACTGGCGAAATGTGGGTGTACTAATGGGTACACCTCTGCCTAACCCTTCGGGGATTACAGGCGTGATGTTATGTTATGTTATGTTATTTTGTTTGGACGACAATGCGTAATGAGTTTTGTGACTTAATTCTAAATTCAATATGGCGGTCCAGCCAAGATGGCGGACTAGTTGTTTTAGGCATACCCATAATTTGTGTATCAAATGAAAGGGTTTTCTGAGAAAAATACCCCACACTAAATTAAAAAAGCTTGTTTTTAAAAATACATACATTTTTTTAAACTTATTTTTTCTGTATCTTTCCAGAAACTCAAATCTACGACTTATGGGCACACGAATGGAACAAACACGGCACTTGTGCCGCATCTTTAGAACCTTTCAACAGCCAATTGAAATATTTCAGCAAAGGCATTGAATTTCTCAAAAAGTATCATATGAATGACATGCTCAAAGCTGCCGACATAGTCCCATCAGACATAAAAGAATTTAGCGCTGAAGATATAAATAAGGCTGTAGTATCAAAGATCAATGTCCGTCCTTTTATCGCATGTGATTATATAAATGGAGTACAATATTTATCAGAACTACGTATATGCTTTGATAAAGAACTGAACCTCATGGAGTGTCTAAAAGATTTTGAAGTGGATGGTTTGCTCACAACATGTAATACATCTACAGGTATCATGTATCCTACTGAAGCGCCACCTAAGAGGTCCTTGGTACAACTATACAAGTTTGTGAACTGGGTCCAATGGTTTACGTTGTAGATCAAAGATGATTGAGAAAATAACCAAACTAATTGATTTCTTCAAAACCAATTTAATTGGGTAGTTTACACCAACAATCAATTGACATAATTTTTATGGTCTGTCAAAACGTGATTCCCCATAGATTTTGTATGGCAATATAGACATGTGACGTCACTTATTTGCCAACTCAATTGACTTACTTTTTTATTGATTTTAAGCCACAAAGAATCTAATTTTACAGTAAATTTAAAATTATTAATTTTTATTTTTTATTTTTGTTGAAATAAAATATTCTTTTTATAGAAGCTATGTACGTCTAAAAATTAATGGTTAATGATGTTAACTACTCAATTGTATTAGAAAACATTTGCGACCTGGCACACTATAATATTCTGTTACGACCAGTGACCGCTCAAACCAGATAAAACTAAACTCATCGCACACTTAACCGCAAAGTCTGGTCGTATCCGAATGTCCCTTTGTGCCTATTGGCCTTGTTCTATTCTGTCTCCTCTTTGTTTGGAGGAAAATAAAAATTGGTGCCGATTCCCTTGGTCACAAACTAAACTAAAATTAGACTATTTCCATCTTTTTCTGTCCAATAAAACAAGAAAGAGACTAATGTAAATAAGAGCTGTCAAATTTAGTCAATCTGACACATCCATACAGTTATAGTTGACATCTTAAAACGTATGGATTAAAAATACGGAGAAGTTTAAGGCAAAACTAATTTGACAGCGCTAACTTAGTTCTTCAATGTCACCGTCCTTTCCTTTCACTGTATGTTAGTAAGAGATGTCAATTTTCTAAATATAGTCTAGTTTGTGAACAAGGGAATCGGCACCATTATGATTTTTTTACTCTTCCGCCACTCTTTGAATTTCGTTACGGGATCCAAGACAGTTTAATCGTTTTTCCGGGACTTGTTCAGCTTCATTGTCTCGGCGCTTTGTGGTCGCCTTCGCCACTGTTGATTCTGACTTTCAGAAGTAGAAAGTATGTCCCAAAAAAAAAAATGGACGCTTCTGACTTCTTGCGGCCAAACTTTGTGTATGTATTAGCTTATGATGCGACCACGTAGTGTGCGAGGTTCCTTATACTGAAAATCTTCCTTTACAAACTTCAATAGGTACCTGTTTGGTACAAAATTCAATGTGTTATTTCAACTTCTTAATTTTGTAGAACTTTCTATTAATATTTTTAGTTTTGTATTAAGTTAGAAATTAGCATGTGTTTAAAATATTTCTGAGTACTTAATTCAGTGCAATAGGTTTTTTTTTTTTCAGTCATAAATAGGAAATTTAGGTTAAAATAAGTTTTTTTTTTACTTTTTTTATTGTACTTGGTATAGTCGATATCGTAATTGCTTTAACGCTTTTTTTATTAAACTCACTAATTTTTAAAGCAGTTAAATTCCTGTCTGCAAAAAAAAACATTTTATTTTGAATGTATCTTTACTGTTTGTTCATTGTGTAATACTCTCTGAATAGTCCCCATTGTTTGATGGTCTATCATAATTAGAGATGGGCAGTGGGTTTAAACCCAACTGGGCAAAAAGGGCATAAACTGGGCAAATAGGGCAAAAACGAATTGACGTCCTTTTAAATGCCCAAAAACAGGGCGGAAACTATAATTAGTTAAATTTCATAGTTATTAAGACTTTTTCATTAAGTAGTGGTAAGATTAATATAAGATAAATATTTTAATATCTATACTATAATAATCCTAACTAATATTATAAATGCGAAAGTAAGTTTGTTTGTTTGTTTGTAACCATTTTACGCCTAAGCCACTGAACCGATCATCCTTAAATTTTGCATATACGTTGCCAGGTGTACAGGGACAAACATAGGATACCTTTAATCCCGAAAGAAAGTACTGTTCCCGAGGGAAATCACAATAACGTCCTTATGACAGTAGATGGCGCCACGTGTCTATCGAATCATGATCAAATTTTAAGTTTAAGCATCTAATACATTCTGAGTCTAGACTGTCGATAGACCAGTTTCAAGTAAACAACCTAGGAGTACGAAAGTTGTTTGCTTACTAATTTTTTATGCCCAAAACCGCTGAAGAGTATCCTGACATTTTCCATAAAGTGGCTTCCAGACGGACGGATTTGCGGTTGCAGCAAACCGCAGGCCGCGGCTCCAACCACTGCAAAAACACACCATCGCGGTCACAGTGGCGGCCTGAAGTGTCATTAGTGTGGTGTTTGTGCTACAATCGGACGTCAGTCAATATGGCTAACCGTAACGTTGTCTTATTACTCTCATGACTCATTAGCCCTCTCTGAAGATGAGCAAAAAGGTAGGAAAAGAAACTGTTTAATCAAACATTTGAGGTGTGAGGTACCTATATTATCATTAGCATCGCATATTACTCTCAGGAATAGAGAAGTGTGGATAAAATTAAAATTATTATTTCAATTCAAGTATTTCTATTAAAATTTCCTTATTTGGCGGCATTTTACAAAGCAGTACTCGCGGCCTTTTTTTTTTTTTTTTTTGAGGTGGTAAAAATCATCATATGACTCCTTCCGCCCTGGGTGGGGCGGAAGGGACTGTCAGACTTTTACTGACTAAAAAACCACCCTGTTCCTTCTGTTGCCCTTTACGTTCCGGGGCCACGGTATCCTGTTAAGACGTCCCGCAACCCCGGGGTACTCGCGGCCTGTTGTTAAAATTTGTAAAAAACGCGGCCGCCACAACATTCCGCGTTTGTCTGGGACCCACTTTATATATGTTGTCAGGGTTACAGAAAAACTGCGTAACTGACACTGTCATCACTGACACTGACAGGTGTAAACGCATTCATAGAGGATGCATGGAAGAATAAAGGTGAACTTATAACTCGCTCCGTCAGTGAAGCATACTCTGCGATTACTCCTCTAATAATGTGAATTGATTTTGATGATTCTTTTTTTGTTTATTTTTTCGAATTGGTCCCATATAAATACTGTCATGATCTGATGATGAACTTCGGAGATATGGAACGGAACTCCTCATAGGATCACAGCAAAACTGTCGCAACAGTAAAATTGCTTTGTTTGATGCGTGTAGTCGATGACTGACTGAAGGAAGAGGTTAGTTGTTAAACTAACCGTGACCTATGTCGATGTATGAAGACAACAGTTTTCCAACGGCAAAGTTAAGTTTGTCCCTTAGTACTGTTTATTTTTTCGTTAGAGGTATGTTCGGTGTGTTTTAATTAGGGTAGATAAATTACTTTTTTATATTTTAAAATATCTCGCAGTTCCAACTCAGGCAAAAGCTCATTGCGAGCCCGAGCAAAAATTACTGCTCAATCTCAGAAATGTTCCGTTCATACCGCATTAAGAAGGCAAGCACAACCGGAGCGACAAGCAGCTTTGAGAGCTGATGAGATATTTTCTTAAAGCCAGGAAAGACTGGTACCCAAGTCCGCCAAGCTTCTCTGAGAACGACTGAGACTTCCTTCCAAACGCAATTGCTTTTGGAGGAACAAACCGAAAGCCAGAGAGCTGTAAGAGCAACAAAAACGCCTGTTCAAACACGACTTCGTTTCAGAGAACAAGCTCAGCCATTACACCGACAGAAACTCCAGAACAGACGCAGGCGAGAAGGACCTGTCTTGCAGAAATACAAACTGAACGCCGACGGACTTTGATTAGTCACAGTTGGTCCGTATTTAATAATTCTGGATCTGGCTGAACAACAAGCCGAGTACAGCCCGAATTGATTGTCAAATTCTAAACAAACGCGGGCGAAGCCGCGGGTAAAAGCTAGTTAATATTATAAAGAGGTAACATTTGTTTGTAAGTTTGTTTGTAGGGGGTAATCTCCGGAAGTAATGAACCGATTTTAAAAATTGTTTCACTGGTATAAAGCTACATTATTCGTGAGTGCTATAGGCTATAAATTATAAAGATATCATGCAAAATAGCCGAACTATCTCAATTTTTGTCTAGCCAGGTGGAAAAAATTAGCTCTTACAACAAAGTTTTTTGCATGCGCTGCCTTAATGGTTGTATATAATTGAAAACAATGTATGGCAAGCTGGTCCGCCTTTAATAGTTCTACAAAAAAGTCCACATCACCATGTTTCTATCTTTTATATTTTAGCAGTTAAAGTAGCTTTTATGTGTTAAAAAAAGTATTTTTCGATGTACTTACCTTTGGACGATTTTTTAAACAACAAAATATTAAACCTTATCGAAAAAAATATTATCATCACAAGAACATCATAGAGATACGATTTGCCCAGAACAGTATGTGAATTGGTTAAATAGTTTCGAAGATAATATAAAATTACTAAATCGCAAAATGCCGAACCACATTAGAACATGCTTTGTAAGGACGTTTTATCCATTTACCCATGGTATTTCTGTTTTTGGGATATCGGACAGTTTCAGCGATTGTTTATCATGCCTAAAAGGAAATCACAGCTTTCCCGTCAGACATCCCAGAGCAGCTCGAGTACGCCGTACGGAAGAGTCTGCTCTTGAAAAGCATCAGCGCCTCTTGAGGAATAGAGAAAATATTTCGCAAGCACGCTCTGGGGAATCTAGCTCCGAGCTTTCACAGCGGCTTACTAACCAAAGAGAACATCACAGGCCCGTGCTCGGGAATGTAGCGCTGAACATGCGCAGCGTCTCAGTTATTTAAGGCAGCATGTCTCTGCAACAAGGAATAGGGAGTCTAGCGCTGAGCGCTCGCAGAGGCTCGCTAGCCAGAGCGCGAGAACATCGCAAGCCCGTGCTCGGGAATCTGGCGCTGAACGTGCGCAGCGTCTTTAGGCAGGAAATAAATCATAGCACTCAATACTAACCGAACCACACTCATAATTTCATCACAAGTTAAAATGGTTACCGCCCAACGAACTGGGCACGGGTCTGCTAGTTAAGTATAATATTAAAAACAATTGTGTTTTTTTTGTATATTTGTTCTACGATTACTCCGCCAATTATGAATCGATTTGGATGATTCTTTTTTGTTTGAAAGAGTATTTTTCCGAATAGGTCCCATAGGAATATTGTCATGATCTGATGATGAACTTTGGAGATATGGAACGGAACTCCTTATAAAATCACAGCAGAACCGCCGTAACAAGAAAAATTGCTTTGTTTATACGTGTAGTCGATGACTGACTGAAGGAAGTGGGGAGGGGGTACGTCAACCCCCCTCCTACCACTTTCCAAAATTAAATATATCGTGTGAGGTATTGTTTGAAAGGGCTTCAAACATAACACACAAGCACTAAAAAGTGAAAAATAAAAAGCTTTTATACAAAAAAGATGAACGCCTTCAAAAACCACAAAATAAAAAAAAACTTTAGCTTGGAAGTCGGCGGCTTTGGTTTTGTTTCTTGTTATGTAAGTATTGCCACCGACTGTTTTTTGAAGGCGGTCATCTTTTTTTAGGTGGTAAAAATCATCGAATGACTACTTCCGCCCTGGGTGGGGCGGAAGGGGCTGTCAGACTTTTACTGACTAAAAACCACCCTGTTCCTTCTGTTGCCCTTTACGTTCCGGGTCCATGGTATCCTGTTAAGACGTCCCGCAACCCCGGCAGGCGCTGGCCCCGTTGGGGGCCCCGTCCCTGTGCTTACAGCTCACTAAGGCGCGCGCGAACAGAACGCGCCGTCGACCCGGGCTTGGTCCTTAATCGGACGGCGAGCTACCCATTACTCGCCGTCCGCAAGCCCGCGCCTACGGTGGCCGGATGTCGCCTCGCGACGTCCGACGCCCTGGGCGTCTCCCGCGGCGGCTGGAGCGTGAGGTGGTTCTCTCCCTCACGCGGCCCGCCTCCTCCTTCGCTAGCATTACTGCTTCGCAGAAGGAGGTGACTGCATCCCATTCCCTCTCGCCGCAGAGCATGGCCTGAACCAGGTCCGGACGCGAGAGGTCGACGCCACCTATCGCCTCCGTGAGGACACGGCGGTGCTCTGCCCAAGCGGGGCAGTCCTTCACCGTATGCTCCACCGTGTTCTCCGGGCGATCCACACAGTGGTGACACCCGGGCGTTTCCTCCCGCCCTATCCGACACAGGAACTTCCCGAAACAACCGTGTCCGGTGAGGACCTGCGTCAGGCGGTAGGTGAGTACGCCGTAGCGCCTCTCCAGCTACTCCTCAAAGAGGGGTCTGCCGCGATTGCGGCGTGCTCGAACTTGGGTTGCGACAGTCGCATCTCCCATTCCGGTATGAGATCGCACCGGAGCACGGTGCACCTGTTTGGGCCGATAGGGCCACCATAGGGGCGGTACGACGTAAATTGCTTCAAAGTCAACGGTTAGCTTTAATATTTTTAAATAAATAAAGCGTATAGGACCGTCAGTACTGAAGCCCTACCAGTACTTGCAGGTGTACTTCCAGTCGATCTCAAGGTGCAGCGACGTGCTGCAATGTACTATTCCACGCGAGAGAACATGGACGCAAACTTTCTAACACAACGTGACCGAGCTAAGATCTCCAGATTATTTAAATCGCAGGCTGACGTCTGGGAAGAACTTTTAATCAATATAGGTCTGTGGGATAATTCTATCAAGGGCCTTCCTCAGTTCTTTTCATCAGTTTGTGAGCGGCTGACCAGAACATGGCTGGAGGTGGACCACTGTGTTGCCCAATTTCTCCCAGGTCATGGCAACTTTAAGATTAAATTATTTTCTTTCAAGCATTGTTGCTTCTCCTTTGTGTCAATGTTCTACACCCGACTGTGAATATGAACAATCTGCTCATCACATCTTATGGGAGTGTATTCTTTGGCAGAACGAACGCAATATTATGCTAGATAGTGTACAGGTTACATCCGGTGTTGATTATTATGCAGACCTTGTAGAAACTAGAACTAATTTCTGTGCGTTAAAGCGTTTATGCCATACCTACCTATTACTGAAATCAAAAGTAACAGCTCACATTAGGACCCATTAATTTAATAATAATTCGTCTAATAGTAATGCTTCTCCTAGTTACAAACATCCCTTTGTGCCTACTGGCCTCGTTCTGTTCTGTCTCCTGTCTTGTTTGGAGAGAAATTTGGAAATTATATTTTTTTCACTACACGTGTCCATGTCCAAGTGTGTTTAGGTACTATGTAAACTTAATTACATATTTACCTTCTAAAACTGGTGGTGCAAGCTGGTGGTAATCAAAATATTTTTTTTTTTTAAATTGAAACACATTATAGGTATCCACATCTAGGTGAGCATAAGAAATAGGTATGTGTCTACAAAACTAGGTATTTAAATTTGGAATTAAGTATAGTTTTATTTTACAAAAATAAAACACTTTATAGTTATTTGAACTTATTATGATGTAATAATTTATGATATTTTACAATAAAAATAAATGCCCTGTTTTTGGACATTTATTGGGCGTAAATGGACGCTTATTGGGCATTTACTCAATACGTCCGTAAATGCCCAGGCAAAAACCCATCTCTAATCATAATAACTATATAAAACTGCCAAAATTGTTAAATCTGTTCCAAAAATAATATGACTTGAAATTTTATATTATACCAGTGATATTCAACCTTAAGTCCAGGGCCGGATCTGTAAGCTCTTTGGGCTACAGCCTAGGGCCCCGAGAATTTAAAGAAAATTTAAATATAAATATAAAAACATGTAGAAAGAATACTTTAAAAAATATAATTATATTTCATTACTACACCCTCGGCTCCGTTACGCCGGCGCCTTCGCCTTTGGTTCGGGGTTCAATTCAACCTCGACTGCAATGTTTGTCATTAGCTCACTAGTAGCACATACCTTATACATTCTTATAGTAAAATATTTTTGTCAAAATGACAATTCGTTTGATTAAGTAGGCCCCCAAGTAGAGTTACCCCAGGACCCTATAAATTCAGAGTACGCCTCTGCTTAAGGTGGTAGTCTAATTACGAGATCGTCTATATAATAACGCACTAAGCTGTCAGGTTGTGGACTTGTGGCCATCTAGCTTTATCTAGATTCATTGTATTTCTTTGCTAGCTAGTTTTTAATCTACAAATAGAATCAGTCAGGCTGTTTTAGCCAATTTATCGTGCCGTCCATCAAGCCTGGCTTGGCTGTAAGTTAATATACAATGCTTCCATGGCAATTCAAATAAACTAATGTTAAGTTGAAAGGACACGCGTCTCGCTCGTCCACCGAACGTAGAAGAGCCAGTAAAGAGGCCATTCAGAAATGACGTCACACGAATTTTATTCCATTTATCGGTATCACCCTTCTGGTGTGACGTCACACATTTAGCAATTTTACATATAAAGTGATTAAATTAAAACATTTCCAATTTATTTTTTATTATCATTTAAAATAGATTTTTAACAAAATCAAACAAATTTCTTTTATTTTTAAAGATTTTTGTTAATCTGTTTCCCGTTTTGAATACTTTAAATGTATCGTGTGATGTCACAACGCTTAGGACACCTCCAATAAAGTGTAATATCACACTTCGTTGACCTCCCCACGGCACACGCTGGGGGGAGGGGGGTTAACGTGTAAAGTAATTAATGGAAAACTCCAAACAGAATGAAAAAATGGCGCCTACAACGCAGAAGCCTCTCATAAGTATATGCTTAAGCGCGTAGATGTTTAGAAAGGCGAAACGAATTGGCCTTGTGGCATCGGCGTAGCCCAGTTTTGATTTTGGGTGGGGTAATACTGACGAGTAAAAAGTATTATCTATATTGTATTCAAATGTATAAAACTATGGTATAATTTCTGGATTGTAAAACATTTTTTTTAAAAGTGTAATTATACATTTTCTTTCCTATCTTTCTACATAAAACTACTTTTTGAAAGCATCAACTAATTTCATTTTACTTTCTCTCTATAATAAGTTCAAGAGTGCCTTATAATGGCTTCACACTAACGCAAACACTGAGATATTTTTGAAATTTCTTACGTTTAGAACATTAGTTTTGATAGATGATATAAATATTGAATAAATCACCCATGAGCCAGACTCACCGTGGCTACGCCCATGCCTTGTGGTATAGTTTTAATTCGTTGTCTGTAGGTTTATTGCTGTATTTTAGTGCCTTATTTATCGCATGCGCGTACGGTTGACTGTTATGTGTTGTATAATCGTCAGCGCCCACAGAGCGTTAAAACTTTCTTGCATGTTCAAAATACGGGGTGGAAGCGACCTCGTGACGTGACTTTAACCATGGATGTAGTACATGATTCTAGGCCCACAACAGTTATCAATTATACGTCTGTTATTTAAAAAAAAAAACAGCTGGTAGTGCATACAAACGTGCAACTTACACATTTAAAATGCACGAAACAGCTGATTTTTTAAACGAAGTTCCTTAACGCGGCTTGCGGTTGGAGTTAACTGACAGAAATGGTCACGTAAGGCAAAACAGTTAGAGCGACGCCCCTTAGCGCGTTGCGCTGCGTTGCGTCGCGTCATCGCAACGGAACAACGCATTGTATGCCACACCTGTCTTGCGTTGACGCTGCACAAACGCAACGCAAGAGGGTATGCACGCCGTCGCAGCTGCGTCTCAGTTCAGCCTTTGCAATGGATAGATGGATCACTGTCCGTCGTCGCAGCGGAGCTCCGACAACGCAGCGCATCACCCTCCCTCCTGCTTCGTCTCTTGTCCGTCGATCCGTTGAAAGGTCGCGCGCGACGACGCAACGGTCTAATGGGGCATGTCATAAAAAAATTATGGAAAACGATGCAGCGACGACGCTGCGAGGACGCAACGCAGCGCGACGTACTTATGGGGCCTCGCCCTTAGGCCCTCTCCAAGCGACCTTCCCCCTCTTTCTTTGTATCTCTTTTTATTATCTGTGACTTCGTTCCTGATTCCCGGGTGAAGTTCCCGGGTGTCCTCGACCGAAATTTTTTTTTTATTAGCCAATAAAAAATATCAACTTGTTTATCTAGAATTATGCACTGTACTCATGGTAACAGTTTTCGCTACGATATCCAGTCCACCTCGTATACACGAACACATGCGACAGCAAATTATGTTCTGCACGCTATTTTCAACCGACTTCAAAAAGGAGGAGGTTCTCAATTCGACGCGTATGTCTTTTTTTTTTTTTTTTTTTGTATATTTGTTCTACGATTACTCCGCCAATTATGAATCGATTTGGATGATTCTTTTTTTTCAACTATTTAAGTTGTGATTTAGATCAATAACGATCACTTTGGTGATTGAAAAATTGCTCAAGCATTCCTCTACTTTGTGTGCGCTGACCCTTTTAATTGAATTATTTGATAAATAAATATGGCTTACTGAGATTTAAATTTTGGCAAAGTCATTGGGTTAATTCGATTTTTGATGTATTTCTCACCATAATGATATCTGCCAAATGTATTTGCCAAATATTTAAGATGTCTCAAGACGTAATATTAACATAAAACAAATGTATTAAAAGAGGCATAATATGTAAATTAATGTTAATGAATTATACTGTTTGTAAAATTATATAATAATATGAATTTTACTGTTATAGTACCTACTGTTATGTGTCTACATAGAAATAACAAGAAGTTATTGTTAGAAGATTTTAAAGCCCGTTCAATAAAATAGACAATATTAGGAGAAATATACATATAAAATATTCATTAAAATTAAACCACTAGTGTGGTAATGATCATTTTTCTTTCTACTGCCAAAGCTGTTGTTCAGGATAAAACGTTCACTAATAAATGGTTGTATTGAAAAATATATTATGTATTTTTATTAAGAAAAATCTGACCCAAGTGCTTGTCAGACTCACACACGATGGGTTCCGTGCGTCCGAACAATACTCTACTACATACATACATACATAAACTCACGCCTTTTTTATTTTTTTCCTTTGTATTTCGGCCTTTTTTTTCTTTCTACTACACCATCACTCCACCGTGTCGACGGCGCGTTCGTGTTCCACGCGCGCTTCAAAGAGATGTCAGCAAACAATTTGAAGGGGCCACTAAGGGCCGATGCCTGCCGGGGCTGCGGGTTGTTCGAAAGAGATACCGCGCCCCCGGAACGCAAAGGGCACAAGAAGGAACATGGATGGGTTTTAGTCAGTAAAAGTCTGACACTCCCTCCCGCCCCGCCCAGGGCGGGGGAAATCATTTGATGATTTCCCATCGGTAAAAAAAAAAGAAACACCATCACTCCAATTTGCTTTTAACGCCTTGTTCGTTAGGCAAGCTGATTCCAAGTCATATGTACTTTCTAAAGTTTATCTTGAACATCACTGACATCGGTGAAGGAAAACATCGTGAGGAAACCTGTAGGCTTACTCTTAAACAAAATCGAGAATGAGATTGGAATCGACATTACATGTACATCCGATCCAGTTTCAATTCCAATAAATATAAGAAGACATTTATTTATAGAATTAACGAGTTAATTAATATTTTAAAATTTGATAATTTACGTTTTCATTTGTATGGCAACCTCATGTCAATCGCTGTAGTCAAACATGCAGTCGATTCCAATCTCATTCTCGATTTTATTCAAGAGTAAGCCTACAAGACTTGTAATTAATATATGACTGATCCGTCTTGAGCAAGCGTGGTGATCAATGCTCATGCCTTCTCTGTATGAGAAGAGGCCTTTGCTCTGCAGTGGAACAGTTATAGGCTGGTATTATTATTCCCTTCTCTGATTTTTCTTAGATAGGTATTCAAAACTATGTCAATGTTAAAATCTCTGCTTTGGTTCCAATCTAAACTCGACCCAATTGTCTGACCTCGACTGATAACAAAGTTATGCTTGGAACGACCGGCTTTTAATGTGTAGGTAGATAAAACTATGTGAAATTTCTAACATAAGTAATAAAAATAGAATAACTTTCGTTATCTTTAAGTAATAATATTAGAATACCATTAATTCTTAAAAGAAATAAGTAATAGAGGAAATAAGGGTGGTCTTGCCTTTATAGAAATGCTTTCGCCTGTTTTCTTTCTGGTCTATGACTTTAAAACAATATTTTTCACTAGGTAAAGTAAATATCAACTAATATTAGTTAATATTATACATTATTTTTATAACCACTAGAACCTACAGAAATGCTCAAAGTTGCCTATTATAACGCCTATTAACATCATCAAATATTTTTTTCTCTGGGCGGAGCCAAAAGGAGTGTCAGACTCTTAAGCTGGGTACTCATTAGCGAGCTGTAACTGTAACCGTTGCATGTACTGTAACCAAAAAACATAGTGTGTAGGTACGTGGTTCGCAAACCTGCTGCGAGCGGTACGCGTGCTGTTTGCAGCGACCCGACGTTTACAACGTACTCATTCGCGTACACACTAGAACCACGTTACTGTATCACATAAGTTACGGTTACAGCTCGCTAATGAGTACCCGGCTTTACTGACTAAAAACCCATCCGTGTTTCTCCTAATGCCCTTTGTGTTCCAGGGCCGTGGTAATTCTATCGAACAAAATCCGCAACCGAGGCTCAACAGAGCCCCTATAGTGTACTTATCAAATTATTTATAAAAAAAAGAAAAACATAGAGACACAGTATTACATCCTTCTTATTTAGTTTATGAAATATCTTTTAAATTGCTTTTATATTAGAAACTAGCTTTTGCCCGCGTCTACGTCCGCGTGGAACTCGTTTATATCGTACTTGCATACAGAATTCCACCCCCCTTTTCACCGCCTTTGGGGGTGATTTCCGACAAAAAAACTATCCTATGTCCTTCCCCGAATCTTAAACTATCTCCATGCCAAATTACATCAAAATGGATTCAGCGGTTTAAGCGTGAAGAGGTAACAGACAGACAGACACACTTTTGCATTTATAATATTAAGTATGGATGGATATTTTGTGAATAAGTAAAAATAGGTTGGTGCGTTTGCGACAGCAAGTAACAATAGGTTATAATGTTAGTAAAGGACTATTGTTATAGCAAGGACCGAGGCAGGTACTAACATTAGGTAGGTTAGGAAGATATAGGGTTGTCAATTGTACTGTAATATATCTACAATATTGCACTATATTACGAATCTGCATACTATATTATTACTGTTGAAGAATTATATACAAATATACAGGGCAATTGAAAATATACCCGAAACCTTAAACGGGGTCATTGTACTCATCATTATGAACAACTTTTACTATGGTTGGTACCATGAAATCATAAAAAAAAATCAGCTGTTCCCTACAAAAATGCTTAGTAACAAGATCGTAATGTATGGATCAGCTGGTTTTTTTTTTATGATTTCAGGGTAGGTCCCATAGTAAAAGTTGTTCATAATGATGAGTATAATGACCACTTTTAAGGTTTCGGGTATATTTTCAATTAGGTACCCTGTATAGTAGGTGTAAAAAGAACTATATTTCAGTTAGATGGTTCAATTTTTATTTTGCATCGAAAGTTTGTAGTAAAAAATAAATAAACTCGTTAAAACTATAGGTTTTATAAAAACAAATCATCATCATCTGCCTAGTCTTTTCCCAACTCTGTTGATCCAGCTTCCAGTCTAACCGGATGCAGCTAAATACCAGTACCTATTGTACATGGAGCGACTTCCTATCTGACCTCCACAACCCAGTGACAGGGTAATACGATACTCCTTGGTACGACTGGTTGTCAGATTTTCGGGCTTCTGACGACCCGAATTTAGAAAGTTCATAATTATGAATTGTAAAAGTCACATTGGTACTTGCCCGGATTCGAACCCTCCTAAATTCGAAACCTCATGCACGAGAGGCGTACCTTACACCACTCCGCCATCACGACATTAACAAAACAAAAACAAATATTTTCTTATCAATTTTTTACTTATTCCTTAAAATATCATATAAGTAGTTTTTTTGTAGTATTATGTGCACTTCGTTTACTCTGAAAAATACTATAATTAGCCGAAGAAATTAGCAACCCTAGGTAGGTAGGTAGCTAATACACATAGTTATATAAAAACTAAAATATTGCAAAATAATCTTTTGCGTATCTATTTATCGTAGAACAGCCTAGTAACCAGTTGGCTTAGCAGCACATAGCTAGAAATACAATGTGTCGAATAACTTTAACAGTTACAATTCTTTACTTATGGTAAGTATCTTTCTTTTACATTGCCATTCATTGTTATTTTCTGCTCACTTTTTAAGCTTGTGGTCCATAATAATGTTATAGAAGAAAGATTTGATTGTTTGTTTGCATTGAATTTGCTCCGAAATTCTACTGAACCGATTTGAAAAATTCTTTCGCTGTTGGAAAGCTATACTATCCCCGGGTGACATAGGCTATCTTTATTACCTATATAGGCTAAATTTTATTATTAAAAAAATAGGGAGCCGTAAGGAACATCACGCGAACGAAGCCGCAGGGAGAGTGCTACTGCCTAATAATTTGGAGTGATTTAATAAAATTGACACGCTTGAAATATTGTTTCAAAGTAGTTGCAAGTTACCTTCCTTACTGTCTGTATACTAAATGGCTTGTTCCATGTGGTACTTAGGTATACTAGTTTATAAAAATACCATAAACCACCAGAATCTTCTATACAAATAAATCAGATTAAAGTGTTTGTAAAGTAAAAGGCAGTGACAAAAAAAAAATTCTACCTGTCTCTTTGTTCCGGCTAATCTCAGAAACAGCTGAACCGATTTTGGCAAAACTTTCACTGGCAGATATCCGCACAAAAAAAAAAACGCAAGGAGTCGCTGTCACATAAGCTAGTAAAAAATAAAATCCGTTCTTAATTTCAGTTTGCACTACGCCCATCAGAACCAAATTCCAGAAAATAAAGAAAACTGTAAACCCGACAATTATTTTGACATTATTGTTTTTGCCCAAGAATGGCCGGTGACAATATGCAAAGACTGGATTCATGATACCGGCGGTCAATGCGTTTTTCCTAAGCAAAAGAACCGGTGGACTGTTCACGGGATTTGGCCACGACTAATGGGGGTGTATTACCCTGAATTCTGCAACAGTTCATGGAAATTTGATCCGGAACAGATCAAATCTATTGTGCACGGAAAGTTGGATCAAGCATTTATCAACACTTACAAAGGTATTTATTTTTAGCCGTTAAGGAAAAAAAACGGACGGTCGGTGGAGCTGACACGTGTTAGAGTGGAGACAACGTCTAGGCAAAAGAAGGTGGCGGCAGCGGATGGATGCGGGCTGCCCAAGACCGAGATGGTTGGCGCTCTTTGGGGGAGGCATACGTACAGCAGTGGACGGCCATAGGCTGATATGATAGGTGTAATCATTTGTGACTATGCAGAGACTAAGAAGAGTAATAATAGGTATTACCAGCCTATTATTGCCTTTTTTCTACCGCACGAGCATTGATCAGCAAGCTTGCATAAGGCCAGTTCAAAGTTATACTATAAATATGATGGATGTTGGTACATTTACATCAGTCCTTGCAAATCCCACGTCATCGGCAGCTATCACATTATTTAAGATGTTTATACGTCAGTGAGGCATTGGTACTCATTCCTGTTACTTAACTATGTCATAAGCTAGTTTGTGTAATATTGTGATGTGACCTAACGGGGCTGACATGTTCTTACAAGAATAAAAGCCCCTAAAATAAAAGATAATAAGAAAAAAAAAGTTATACTAGTAAAAGTCTAGATTTCCTCACTATGTTTTTCTTTAGCAATGTCAGTGATGTACAGTCAACAAATGAGATAAGTGTGCAGGATCGTCAGATATAGTTGAAATTTTCTTTAAAAAGTTAGACGAGATCGATTTCGAAATGTCTTATTTAAAAAAAGATAATTGAAAATCTCTGTTCGTATGGAAAATTAAACTACTCGAATTTAGCTGTAACACATAACATAACATCACGCCTGTAATCCCCGAAGGGTTGGGCAGAGGTGTACCCCCACATTTCGCCAGTTGTGTTTTTAGTCCCATGTCATAGGGGGCGAGCCTATTGCCGTCAACCGGGCACAAATCCAAACTCCGAGGCTGCTACTGAGAAATTCCTGATGGAAAAACCCAATAACACATTGCCCGACCTGGGAATTGAACCCAAGACCTCATGCACAGCAGTCGCGCTTGCGACCACTAGAACAACGAGGCAGTCCAAATCACAGCTGCAACACATTTTTAGAAAATGTTCTCCGCTGACTTTTTAACCCTATATATTCTGCTTAAGTGTACGATATAAGTATAGAAAATGTTCTATGCTAACTTTTTAGACCTATGTTTCCTGCATAAGTATAGAAAGTTTCATGACAATTGGTTCTTTTATTTCGAAAAATAAGGATTTGAAAGTTTACGTACTTACGGCGTAAACACTAAATGTGTTCACGACTCTTGGAACGTTGTGCATTTTCAACAATTTTTATTGCTCACTGTCATCATCTGCCTAGCCTTTTCCCAACTATGTTGGTGTCGACTTCCAGTCCCACCGGATGCAGCTGAGTACCAGTATTTTACATGGAGCGACTGCCTATCTGACCTCCACAACCCAGTAACTGGGTAACACGATACCCCTAGGTAAGACTGGTTGTCAGACTCTCAAGCTTCTGACGATTCGTAACGACTGTCAAAGATCCACGAATGACAGCCGGGACCAACAGCTTAACGTGCTTTCCGAGGCACGGAATGTTAGTAATGTCTAAGATAAACTTTAGATTCCGTAAAACGGGGTGTATAGAAAGGCAGGGGTGAATCGAAACGAAACTTTAAAAGAGATTTTAATGTTAAAATAATATAGTTTGTTGGCAAAAAAGACTCTCCTTTTTTTTTCTGAATTATACCTAATTTACAAATTAGTCTCATTGTTGGCGACCAACTTTATTTGTTTGACTTTAAAATCCCTTTTAAAGTTCCGTCTCGATTCGCCCCTGCCTCTCTATTCACCCCGTTTTACTGTTTATGTTTTATTGCTCACTGTACAGCCTTAAATTTCAGGAACACGACCCTACAGCTTCTGGAGACATGAATGGATCAAACATGGAACCTGTGCCACAGAACTAGAGTCTCTAAACTCGGAGTTCAAATACTTCAACCAAGCCGTCGAGTGGAACCTACAATATTCATTGTCAGACATGCTTGAAGCCGCTAAAATATTCCCATCGGATACTAAACAATTTAAACCTGAAGAATTTGTCGCTGCCGTGGAAGCAAGAACCAAGAAAAGCGCAATGGTCGGGTGTTATGTAATAGATGGAGTTGTATACGTGCAGGAACTGCGCATATGCATGGATAAACAATTCAATCTTATTGACTGCGAACGACCTGCAGTCGATGAAATTTGTTATTCTTCAAAAGGAGTCATCTATCCTGCTAATGCTAAATAAAAAATTTCGTAAAGTGGCTTTTATTACATCGTATTTTGGTTCATTATGCAATGTATTACGGACCCGGCTTGCTTTTTTCTTCGCATTTGATCTAAAGCCGTAATGGAACGCTTTTAAAATTGGCAGTGTTTTTATGCCTAAGAAATTGTGATTAAATAAACTATGATATTAAACCAGGGTATTTTTATTAGTGGGGGGCGCTGAGACCTAGTGTAGTTAAAGATCTTATTTACAGACTACGAGCGTTTTCATACTAACCATCTGATGTAAGGTACCATACCAACATAGTATGAGGAGCGATCAGAGAGGACACAGGAGTAAAAAAAAAATCCGCACGCCATTTGACATATATGACGTATCCAAAGAGTTAGGTACTAGTACTATAGCCTAATTTGTTTTAAAAAAATGTTTCACGTAAAAAACGACTGCCTCGTTGGTCTAGTGTTATTGGGTTTTTCCATTAAAAATCCTCAGTAGCCGCCTCGAAATCTGGATCTGGATGGGACTAGAACAAAACTGGCGAAATATGGGTGTGATAATGGGTACACTTCTGCCTAACCCTTCAGGAATAACTGGCGTGATGTTATGTTATGTAAAAAAATTAAAACTCCACCGACATTTACGCAATGTTACGCAATAATAATCCTAACTAATATTATAAATGCGAAAGTAAGTTTGTTTGTTTGTTTGTTACCGTTTTACGCCTAAGCCACTGAACCGATCATCCTGAAATTTTGCATATACATTGCCACGTGTACAGGAACGAACATAGGGTACCTTTGATCCCGAAAAAAAGGACTGTTCCCAAAAGAAATCGCAATAACGTTCTTATGATGATAGATGACGCCACATGTCTTTCGAATTATGATCGAATTTTAAACTTAACTTGCGAGCCAAGCCGCGGGCGATAGCTAGTAAATTATAAAACGGTGTGACAAATGTGCGTTTCCAATAACATTTACAACTCAATACAAATGATATCATGCCTTATTAATTTTATAGACTTAGAATTACTTATTACCTAGGTCATAATTAGGCACATACTAGGTGTACGAGTATACCTAGCCTGTACCTACTTATGACCTACATAATTAGTATCAATTGAAAGTCCTATGGTCGGTCTAAGAGGCTAGCGTCCCTTCACGAGACAATATTTTATTAATGATTGCAAAATATTAAAATTTTATTTAAAAGTAATTTTTTTATACTAGGTAGGTACAAAAGTTTACTGAAATTCACCCTTAGTTCCCCCCCTCCTCTCCCCCGGGTAGGCCCATTCAATAAAACACCAAGTTTGTATTATAAAAAAAAACTTTAATAGGTACGACAAATGAGCACATGACAGTCTTAAAAGTAACAAAAAAAAATAAACTGGTTCATGAGAGATGGACTTTGAAATTTCATTCTTGAATCAGATCATAATAAACGTCCGGTTCATCAATAAAAGTCCATGCCAGCTGAGGCAAATTCAACTCTATCTTGGCATCAATAAGGAACTCGCAGCCAAGCAAAGTCTCGCAGTTAACAGCTTCCGGCATCACCATAAACTTGGTCAAAATACAACGATCTTTAAGTTTTACTGGAATTCGTCCAGTCAAAACTTTTTGCGGTTTTGGTATCCCGTCTGCCAAGGTTATAGTAGTATGTTCCTCTTGAAAATGAAAGCCGATATTCTTCAGGTAGTTATACAGTTTGTGGGATGCAATGCTTATACTGGTACCTGTATCCACGAAACCCATTTCCTTCGCTGTACCGATACTAATTTCAATCATTGATCGAGATGCTATGTTTAACTTGAAGCTCGACGTTGCTGGTGATGGCTGGCTGGAGGTTGCCTCCTGAGGAGTAGGTGCATCAGTTTTCGGTACAGAAGTTCCTGCAGCCTCTGCATCTGCTTCAACTTTTTGCTTCTTCCTGCAGACGTCAGCAACATGACCGAAGTTTCTACAAAAATTGCAGCGCACCCTTTTTCTTCCTGTAACCTTTGCTTGCGGTTTCTCTTTCAACTTTTCCTGCTCAATTCCTCTCGCGGCTTCCAATAAACCGTCGAATGTTTCAATACATTCTCTGGGAATTTGTTCCTGGATTTTTGGGTGCAAAAATCCGTACATCATGTCCAGTTGTACTTCCTCAGTTAATCCGGGACTGGGCAGCTGGTTGAATAGAGCTCTTTGCTTAGCTACGAACCTCTCTGTAAGCTCATCTGGTTTCTGTCTAAGTTCCGATATCTCTTGGAAGATTATATAAGCTGGTTTGTTTGGTAAAAAGGCTTTCCGAAATTGGGTTTCGAAATCATTCCAAGTGGCAATGTTGTCTTTTACTTCGTCCCACCAGGTGGCAGCTTTACCCTTGAAAATGAGGGGCAAACTCCGTAGTGCATCAACATCCAATAAATTCTTCATAGATTTGTACTTTTTAGCGGATGTCAAAAAATTCTCCACTTGTTCATAGTCCCGAGTGCCGTCATATGAGAATACAGCTTGCGCGAACGATCGGGAACGTTGATTCGGTAAACCAGTCATATTTATTTGCACAGATGTTGCCTGTGCACCTTGTACCAAAACCAGTCTTAACTATAGTTTTGTTCAGCAGCTCTGGGCGAGTGCGGGCCGGGAGTCATGTATGTTAATCCAAAAAGTGTCAGGCCTGGGTATAGGCAACCGACAAAGTAGCAGCCGCGCGTGTGACTGCGCTTGATTTTAAATCAGGCGCTTCTTCAGCAGCGGAGCAGCAGAAATAGTCAAAACACTCACTTTTTATTCACAAATTCACTCACTCACTATTATTCACTTTATTGTAGTCCTTGAAGTGCAATAGAGCCAACTCACTGGCTGCAAGTTGCAACTGTACACTGTAGTTTTCAATGAACAACGAAACGCAAGCGCTGGAGGTCATTATCTGTAGGAAAATCTTAACACCGCGATTCAGCGACAGTACAACGCCATCTAGAGAGCTCATGGTAAACTTTTTATTTGTTGCTAATTTGAATGTTTTGTTGTATTTAGTATGTTTGTTGTACTTTTAAATAGCTTTGAATGCTAATGTATTATTTGTGTCTGATAAGTTTGAAGTATTTAAAATCAATATTTAATAAATTAAATAATTTAATTATATTTTGTACTGTAATTAAGTGTTTTATGATTGCTATGAAGTAGTATAATAATATTTTTGGATTAGAACTTTACACAAATCTGGTGTAACTTAGCCATCCAATTAAGCACCAGCTCTTTTCGTGCTTTTTCGTCTAATTAGGGACTACTCACACTTATTCAGCTCTATTCAGCTTTTGTCCATAGAAAGCAACGATTAGGTATGTATCGCATGCGTTCAGACGCGGAAAGCTGAACGGACGCGAACGCGTCTCATACGAAATCGGCGTTTTCTATGGACAAAAGCTGAATGGAGCTGAATAAGTGTGAGTAGTCCCTTAGTCAGTTAGACGTTGCAAATAAATTGAACAGAAGTATTTTCTTTTTTAATAAACAACTTTAGCAGGTCATAATTATTCCTAATAATGTCGTAGATTAAAAATAAATTATAATATCTCTATATAGTATAAAAACAAAGTTGCTTTCCGCGGTCTGTACGCTTAGATCTTTTAAACTATGCAACGGATTTTAAAGTGATTTTCATCAATAGACAGAGTGATTTAAGAGGAAAGTTTATGGGTATTACTAGTATCTACATTGCACACGTGCGGGCGAAACCGGGGCGGTTGAATTTTGTGTTAATAAACATTTTTTTTTCTTTCTTTCTATAAATAAAACAATTCCATACACAACACAGACTTTATTTCCACCAAGTCTTCATCGAGAATTAATATAATTGAACTTTCGTGCCTCCCCCAACCCTTACATTACAATAAACACCCGTACAGTCGGCATATTCATGAGTAATTAAAAATTTATTGTTATTTAGCTTCTTACTGCGCCCCCCGCGACACTATGATCACTGCTGACGGTACTAGACCTGAAAAAAGGGGGAAAATATAGTCTTATAGGTACATTAATAGCTCGTCATGACGATATTTAATTTTAAAAATGTTGGCCGCCACTGGACTCCGGCCGGCAGATGTCATAAATCTCAGTGAATATTTCAATTTCTAATTAATAAAAACCAATTAAACAAAAAATTAAGCAGTTCGAGAAGCAACAGAGTAGTATGCGTTTGCGCACACGCAAAGGAGTCGAGAGCCGTGGCGTAGATGGGTCATGGCGGTATGAGGGAGCGTCATGTCGTTAGTCGACACGGCAAACTGGTGGATTTTACTGCCAAAACGCTCAAATAGATTTTTCACATGTATAATAATATTATTTCCTATTTTTCATTCAAAACAAGCCTTTGCCGGCGACTTCATCCGCGTGATAAATTTTGTCACACGTTTTAAAAAGCTGTCAGTCCACTTGGGGACAATACAATATGATCTCCATTATGAATTCCTCACACAATCAATGAATATTTTCTTAATCCTGTCTTGACAACAAAATAAGCACAAACCTAATAAATCCAAAGGTTTATCGTAATCTTCTGTAGTGAATATCTTCTTGGGGAATGTGGTCATTAACTTGAAGTTATCTTCTTGAGCATACTCGGAAGCGTTCAATTGGAGATATAGTCTGTAAAAAAAGAAATCTAAATTATTTTATGTAGCTAGTGAAAGCTAACAACTTGATACATTATTCTCTATTTTAAATATTTGACTGTAAACAAATTTGCTTAGCGTCTGAAGAACAAGAGCAAATAGAAAGGGGGCAAGTAAACAATAATTTGATAGGATCAAGTGTATGTGAAGCCTGTGGCTGTGGCCGGAGTCACATAGCTCGCAGAATGGATGAATGATAGGATCCTAAGGCTCTGAACTGGTGACTGGATGGCACAAACTTAGGAGAGTACTTTTTTTACGTAAATTTACTGCCATAGACGATTCGAATCAAAAAATTAATAATTGATGGTGATAATTTAGTTAAAAGGGTTCTCATACCTAACAGCAGCAAGTTGTTCCTTAGCGCCGAAACTGTGCGCAAGAGTCTTGCCGTCGGGCAGCCGGATCTGTATGCGCGCCTGCTCATACACCTTGGGGGCGGCCGTGCTGACGGGCGGGGGGGGCGCGGGGGCCGGGGCCGCCACGGGGGGAGGGTGCCCGCCTGCTGCTAGTCTGGAGTGGTACAAATTACAGGTTATAGTGTATCTTGGGGGCATAGTACTGGGCACAATTCAAAATGTTTGAAAGTGTTTTTTTTTTATTTTTTATTTATTAAATTACGATATGTTTTGACTTAATAAGCATGGCAGTTGAGAGCTTGTCATGCTCACTCAAATGTCTCGCTGATGGTGGCGCGTGTGTTGGATCATTTGGCTCCCTCTATAATGGTTGAGCTAGGTGGTGCTGATCCATGCGTCATGCTCGTGAACGAGTGCTGTCAGTTGGGATTGGTCATCTCTTAACTGCTATTGCTTTAATTTCTTTATATTTTTTTTTTACTACTATTTTATATTCATCTTCATTGTGATCACATATAGAATCGACAAGAATAATGTAACCAAGATTTTGTAATAACCTAATTTAAAAGAGTGCCGTGGAGTTTCTTGCTCGTTCTTCTCCATAGAGGCCTACCTCCGTTTTGGAACGAGCAACTAGCTTCAACTTTCGGACTAACTGACCGACTCTTTGACAATTCAAAAGTGCCTGTAAATGGTCTAATTGAAATAAATGTTTTGACTTTGACTTTGACTTGAGTGTTTGTAATAGTATTAAAAAGACTCACAACACCTGTGTGCGTATTGAGACGGCTCTCGAAACAAAAACAAATCAGCGATTTATTGATCGACTAGCGGCGTCAAAAATTACTCATTATTAATATATAGTATGGCGCTGCACTGACATTCTCTATGAAAATGACAGGTGCGTCGTCTTGCACGGTCGGCTATTTATGATTAGTTGACAAACAAATATCCTAGCCTGCTACTGAAGACGATTACTCACAACTACATACAAACTCTTTCATACGAATGTGACTACACACATTGAAATGGTAATATGGAGGGGAGCGGCAAGTTATAGTAGTTTATTTCTACTCTCTTATGCTCAAAAAGCAATGGTTGCATTAGGATCGTTTTTACAAACATAGTGTAGTATTAGAGTTAGGTATGGGCGACATCTGGGTACTTACATCAAATTAAACTAAATTTCTTTTTATTTTGCTCCTTTCAAATCAGACCCGAGACTAATTTTATTTTAAAACAAACTCTACCTAAACATTTTTTTAAAATAATTGCTTTCACATTGCATTAACATGCAGTTTGCACATGTGTTCAAAATTCCATCTCAATCGAACACCGGTAAGTGGGTCAAAGACAACTTGTATGATTTGTAAGTTTCCGGGTCCGCCTGACATCACTATATTGCATTGTCATGCAAATTGCGCATTTACGCAAAATTTCAACTAAATCGAATATCAGATGTGACTCAAATTTCATTTGTAAGATAAGGTTAGCCATAGACACTGGGAAACTAAACTTGGTGAAACTATACTTTTAAAAGCTTGTACAAAACAAGTAAATGTTTTTGACTTACTTCCTAGCCTGTTTATCAGCTTCGATCTGCGCACGCACTCGTTCCCTCGCCTTCTGGTCCTCAATTTTCTCCCGCCGCCGCTGTTCCACTAGCTTCTGCATCTCTTGTTCTTGCAGTCTCTGGCGGGCATCCTGCATCTCCTTGCCTGACTTTATGCGGATGCGTTCACGTTCTAATGCTTCAGCCTGAAATTTTTAGCATATAAATCAATCTTTATGAAGATTGCAGTAACTACACAAAATTGGTTTCGTTCTTTATTGATTGATTTATTAACGAAAATTTTAAATTTTTGTATTAACATAACATAACATCATGCCTGTAATCCCCGAAGGTTTAGGCAGAGGTGACCCCATTAGTACACCCACATTTCGCCAGTTATGTTTTTAGGCCCATGTAATAGGGGGCGAGCCTATTGCCATTAACTGGGCACAAATCCAGACTCCTAGGCTGCTACTAAGAAATTCCTGATGGAAAAACCCAATAACACTTTGCCTGACCTGGGAATCTAACCCAAGACCACAGCAGTAGTGCTTGCGACCACTAGACCAACGAGGCAGTTGTATTAACATAAAAATATAAAAAATTCACAGGGTATCAGAACCAACCTGTTCCTACACAATTAAAAAACAATATTGATGATTAAGGTGGGGGAACAAGATATATACCTGCTTATGTAATGTCTTACTTTCTAAAACATAACATAACATACATAACATCACGCCTGTAATCCCCGAAGGGTTAGGCAGAGGTGTACCCATTAGTAGTACACCCACATTTCGCCAGTTATGTTTTTAGTCCCATGTAATAGGGGGCGAGCCTATTGCCACTAACCAGGCACAAATCCAGACTCCCGAGGCTGCTACTCCGAAATTCCTGATGGAAAAACCCAATAACACTTTACCCGACCTGGGAATCTAACCCAAGACCACAGCAGTCGTGCTTGCGACCACTAGACCAACGAGGCAGTTGTATTAACATAAAAATATAAAAAATTCACAGGGTATCAGAACCAACCTGTTCCTACACAATTAAAAAACAATATTGATGATTAAGGTGGGGGAACAAGATATATACCTGCTTATGTAATGTCTTACTTTTTAAAAGAACAGAAATTACTAACACAATATGGCCCCGCACCCTAAATACGCTTCTGCTGCTGATACTGTTAAGACTCTCAGTCGTTCACCCCAGAACCGGAAATTAGTTGTAACAAAGAAAACTATTGCTTTGTAAAGAATCAGTATATCGACGGTCCCTACGTATATAAAGACAAGTATATAGGAGTCATTTTTGACAGGTCTTTATGTACGTAGGGACCGTTGATATTATGCATGCTATCTCTTAATGTGTATGCATGTTATTCACATAATTACTTATTCCATTTATGCAAACTATACTCAAGTTTTTGGAGTATAAGTAGCGATAATTTAATGCCATTTGTTATTGTTCTGTGAAATTCATTCAATAGTGGCAGAGAAACCACATTTTGTCAATATCACAAATTAATAAGTGCTGCTTGTTAGCTTCAGGCTTTACTCAGCCCTAAAGCAATTACCCACATACATAAACATTTGCAGACAGGCCAGTGCGTAAAGTAGAGTACGTATGGAGTTTCTTGCCCATTCTTCTCCATACAAAGCTACCTTTTGGAAGGGGCAACTAGATTCATTCTATTTTGTTTTTTGTGTTTGACGTTCAAAAGTGCCTTATTGGCCTAATTGAAATAAATGATTTGACTTTGACTTTGACTTTAGTGGAACATAAATGTAATTATTACATAGTGGTGTGTACATATAAGCATAAATCTGATCAAAATAGAATTATAAATTTAGCTTATCTGTTCTAACATACACTATTATGTTGGAATATAGACAAACACAAAACCAGATGATTCAAATTTAAAAATAGAATGCTAGGCTTCCCTATAGGACTACTCTATAAATTGTTGCAGAATTAATTGCAGCAAAAAGGTTCAAAAGCAAACAAACCTTTTCCTTTTCCTCTCTTTCTTTTCGTTTCTGTTTCATTCTTTCTTCCAGCAGCATCAGTTGAGCCCTCTTTTCCTCCTCACTCAAAGGTTTCTTTTCTTCAGTCGACTCTGAGAAACTACTATGATCAGTCTTGGCGGCATGATACTCCATTTCGTCTTGATTTTTGAGCAATTTCCCACAAACGTCACATTTGAAGGACTTGACCTCAGCTTCGGGATCACCCTCAGCCGGCTCTTGGGTAGACGTGGAAGATTCTGGTACGGGGGCCGGTACAGCTTCCGCGCTTGTGGAAGACGCGAGTGTCGGCGCCGCGTCCATCGCAGGGTCGTCAGCGTGTGCCAGCAACCACTCCATAGCAGGCTCCACGCCCTTATAGCTTGTCAGCGCCAGGGCCTTCTCCCTAAAACCCAAGAATTCATAAAAGATTTTTAGGTTACCGAATCAGTGTAGTATTGATATGTCAAGTAAAAATTTCAGTTTAAACTTACGCTCGCTCTTTAGAAAATCCCATTTCGATAAGTGTTTGTATTTCTGCCATTTCTAAGTTATTTCAAAACTACAAAAGTTAACAATTCACCACCAAAATAATCAATCATCAAATCATCACTCCGTCATCTGTCAACAGCTGTTTTTTTTTTAATGTCTTCTGTCCACAGATTGATAAAACATTCGATTGCGTTTCGATTTGCGCACGAAGTCGTAAGAATATTTTGCTTTTTACGTGTTTATTTTATTTTCTCATACAGTGAAATTAATATTAACTCACCGTGTTGTAGGTTTTATTATTTCAAATAATAATAGATTAATAAAAAATTAAAAATGTATTTTCATGCCTTGACTACGCCATTTACGTCAATCTCCGGCATCCGTGACTCAAGTGACAAACTGTAGGTACAATAATAATAATTTTGTGGCTCCACGAAAGCCTGAAGAGTTGAAGATATTAGATTACAAACAAATAATCTATATTTTTTCAATATTGCCATTGCCATAACGTTCATAAAGAATGGCGATGACACAAACTAAGCAATACAAGAAAAAAAGTATTCAAAAAAGTGACCCAGGACTGATCCTAAATTTGATCATGAGTTTAACCGATGATACATGTTGCGACATACAAAAGAAAATAAATACGTTTGTACGTAGTTTACGTTAAATGTTTTGTTACTTATCTAGGTAGATGACTGCTCTGTTGGTCTCGTGGTCGCAAGCAGGAGTGCTGAGCGTGGGGTCATTGAAACTTGGTGGAGGGACACGTCTTTGCCTCGGAAAGACGTAAAAGTTATTGCTTTAGAACTACCCTGTAGGATATTTGTTTGAAAATCAATCAATCGATTGCAAAATGTAACATGGTAGTTCATATATTGAAGATAGGTCAGTCCTCATAAAAACCCACTTTCGTACACCTAGTTACTTACTCGCTTATAGTCGACCACATGGTCGGTGCTAACACACCGATCGACCGACCGACTGACTAACCGACAAACCGACCAAGTGACCAACCGAGCTTCCCTAGAGCTTCTTCTTGAGCTGGCCTAGCGTATGTTACGTACCTACATGACGTACTTTTAAAAAAGTACTTACTGCGATGGACTACGTACACCTAACCCCCCGCCTCACTTTTATCAAAAAAATATTATAGCTACGCGAAGAATGTGACGCAGACCTGATGTTCCAAGTGATTGTGCATTGTGAACGTAGAGAGGCATATATGGAAATTGTTGGTGCGTTACCTTTGGCACGGAAAATGAGAGTGAGCGTAAGTATGAAAAGTGTTTCATTACGTTATTTTTGTAGGAAGTACTTTTGGGCTCTTATAAATTATGTTTTGGTGCAGACTGCAGTAGCGCTGAAGCGGTAGGGGTGGCAGATTGCTTACGGAGGGTTGTCCTTTTTATATAATGTCAGACTCTTACTGACTTTAAACAACCCCGGTGTTCCCGCGTCACACTTACGCCGCGGATTCCGGGAACGCCTTCCGCGATCAGTCAAGGATCACCAGTACGTCGGTCCCTACCTATTATACAATAGTACTGGTGGGCCGGCACCAGTCGGGAATTGCGAAAGGAACTCCTTTTGCAGTCCTCAACTGGTGCCGGCCCAAGAGTACGTCGATCCTTATCTATATATTAGGGCATGATTAGGGGTTAGCAAAATGGTCAGGGGCAAGACCCCGATGCTCCTTCAGCCCGCAGTAACGCGGAGTTGGTACGGTATACCTAATCAATCTTGAATTTGCAGACTGCATCAGCCTTTGCTAAACCCAAGTTTCTTTGCCACAGTTAACTCGTGAATTTGTTGGAGTGCTGGAAACTAACCGGGATCAAATAGAGTTTTTAGCTGACTTCAATGAGGATATTCAAAAGCTCGTTACGCCCGTAAGTTTTAATACCCTTATCTCTTATTTTACCATTGTCCTTCACAGCTTCATTCCACCCACTGAGGAGTATAGCTGCCATTTATTTTATGTTCTTGGATGGCAAACGGCCCATCTGATGATAAATGATCACGCCACTTATAGACTTTTACAATACAGGGGCCTTGCAGTTTTTCCCAGAAATGTAATGTGCTTGTAATCACACCCATGCTCTTCAAACCAGAATAGGGTAACTCTGCTTTCTGGCAGGAATAAAAATGGTGGAATCCAGGCGAGTTCTTTCTACTTTGATTTTAAGCCTGCCTTTTATCTTTTATCATGCTTCCCTAGGCTCATTGGGACTCAGACTCAGACCTCATTGAGACTAAACCTCGGATTTCTATAGTTCATCCACCCATCTGGCTCTTAGTCTGCCTATATTTCAACCTTAAACGGCGGCCATTCTTTAAGAAGACTAGCCAAATACGCAAAAGATTATTATAGCGCCCCAGTGTGCGCGTAAACGCAGGTGTTCTCCCTCTTTTCTCACTCTAATAGTCCAATGGGAGGGCAATCCAACACGCCCGAGAAGAGATCAGGCTCAGGACCAACACGCTTCAACGGACATCCTATCTTCGGTATGCTGCTGAGAAACTCATAACGTTAAAACCTAGTATCGCTTTGCTAATAACACTTTGTTCGGCCTGGGAGGCAAACTCCAGTTCAACAGTAATATTTGATAGACGAGAGCATCAGCGCATTCAGCCTTTCTTATTACAGCACGTGCCAAAAGACAACACAAAGAAGCGCGTTTTCATGTTGCCAGTGACTGGCAAGCCGTTCACAGTTATCTTCTGCATCGTGGGGCCAAGGATAATAGAAGGTTCCGTTCCGGTACTAATGCGAGAATGTGCACAGTAAGTAGCAGTGGCGGATCTAGGGGGGGAGGGGCGCTAAGGGGCTCAAATCCCCCCAATAGCATCTGAGGTCTTCCGTGACAAATCTTAAAGTGAACTTGATATTTAAGGCAAATAATCGTGTTAACGCGATGAGTTTGGCCGGGTGGATCGTTGCAACGCGTAGTATTCGGGGGAAGACGATATGCTATCAGGGTACATCTTCGCCCGCTAATCTAGCCCCAGCATAACTCGACAAAATGAATAAATTAGCATTGGCTAACCGCCCGGCACCCGGCCCCCGGCCCGGGTGATTAATTTCGTTGCGGGACCCAAGACAGTTAATCGTTTCTCTGGGACTCGTCGAGCTTCATTGCCTCGACGCTTTTCTGGTGGCCTCCACTGTTGATTCTGGCTTTCAGGAGTTGCAGTGGGTGGGAACAGTGTGGCGGGCTTGTCCCAAAAAAAAAAAAAATAACCGCCCGGCAATAGGTAATATTGCTCGTTTAAGGAGATGCCTTAACTCTCCTTTCCAATTTTTAAAACTTATAGCAACTAAGCAAACCTTAATGCCACTGAATTGTTAAATGTTTGTTTGTAGATTTGTCTGGCCGACTTTAAAGAAGGCGGTCGCATTTGAATATGAGTGTTTTTTGAAAATTAAATGTCAGAAATTACTGCGCGTCGCCAAGAGGTTATTCACTCAGGTAAGTACCTAAGCTTTTTTTAGGAACGTAGGTAGGCAGTCATCATTTGTCGTTCGAAATAGCTAAGAAAGCGCGACGTTGCGTGGTTTCGTGACTTCGTGCACGGGCCACGGCAATATAGGCATATGCTAAACGTCAGCAGTTTCGCGCGGTAGTGGCGCATATTTCCGTTTATAAATGTCAATATGTACCTTTTTTTTTTCTAGATTTAATACTTTTTTTACGACATGCGCGTCACTTTTGCGTTAATAAATAGTTCCACTAATAACACAATAGTTTCATTTCTATGTTGAAATCTGATTTAATATAGGTACAGCTGTTACAACTGTACAGTAACAGTTTCATATAAAATAAGGTTGAATATGGCTAAATCAGCTACCCTACAGTATTACTACCCTTTTTTGTATAAAATCCAGGTGGTATCATACAGAACTCTGCTGGAAATGACGATGGAGCAGGGAAGGCGTCTGATCCGAGCTGATTACTGCGTCATCATGATGATTGATGTGGATAAGAAGGAAGTGTACGATATCTGCTCGTCCCGCTGTCGATGCAATCCGAAAATGTTGGGGGTAATCCGTCTTTTTACAGAAAATCGGTTCATTACACTTAAGTAGACATAACGTTCTACTATAACATGGCGCACCTCTCCACAAATTCAAAACGTTCGGAAGTATTTGTGGAAGTATAATTTACAAGACTCACAACGCATGTGTGCGTACTGAAACGACTCTTGAAACAAAAACAAATCAGCGATTTGTTGCTCGACTAGCAGCGGCATTGATTATTAGTATGGCGCTGCACTGATATACTCTATGAAAATGATACGTGCGTTGTCTTGCGCGGTCTTGTTAGTTATGATTTGTTGACTAACAAATGTGCCGGCCGGCTGGCCAGCCGGCCTGCTACTGAAGACGATCAATACTTACAACTACATAGAAACTCTTTATCCCTCATATGGATATGACTAAACACATTGAAATAGTAATATGGAGGGGCGCGCCATGTTATAGTAGTTTATCTCTACATGTACCTGCATTACAGTGGCAAAGACACACACACTCTCTCTCTCTCTCTCACACAAAAGAGCAACAAAACACAATCAAAATGTATGGAACAGTTTTTTATTTCGAAACTGAATACTGCAGCGAAAAATAATAAATACCTAAACTTGAAAATCGCTCTTAATTGTAACCTTTTCAAAATGAACGTCAAATGATTTCAGGACCTAAATATCTGCGGAGAACGTCGCTTTACCTTTGACATGGGTATAGCAGGCGAGGTCATCAGGACAGGGAAGCTCATAAACGCTAAGACCCCAACAGAACATCCCGCTTTCAACCCACTGATTGATAGCTTACCGGATATCAATTGCAAGTAATTGACCTTTTAATAATTAGCTTAGCTTAGCTTAGCTTCTGCTTGCGACTTCGTCCGTATGGTTGTCAAGTATACCACGGAACTAGGGTCGCCAACTATACTGTTGAAAACAGTATTATAGGTAGATACTGTTTTTAACTACATTTTGCGTTTTACTGTTGAACAAAAAGAAAGTACACAAATTACTGTTTTCAGCATCCAAATTCTTAACACAAGTGTTAGACTTAGAGACGCTCACACATTTTTTTTTTTATTTAGTCAAATGTCGCTCCTTGTGCAAATAAATCACAATAATGGAGTTTGGCTAAGTGATGGCTTTCATTAATTAGCTGTTTGCCATTAAAGCATTAAATAAATAAAATACTGTTCATTTTTTTTAAATACTGTTGAATATTCTTCTCAGACGTTTTTTCTTGTAAAAAAGTTGGTAACGGTAGGTACACGGAACCTATACAAGTTGCAGTTTTGTAATTCTCGTCCAGGAGGTTGTTTTCTATATTCTATGTTATTTCTATATTCTTATCTTCTATACATTAATTATGTGTTCGACAGTATTTCAGAATACACCTCTTTCAAAAAAGAAAATCGCCCTGTTACGTAAAACGGTATTTTTTTTTACATTTTAATCGAGGATATGCATCAGTTTCTAAGAAATCTTCAACTATATCTGACGATCCTGCATACCTATCTCTTTTGTTGACTGTACATACTTTTCAACCGACTTCAAAAAGGAGGAGGTTCTCAATTCGATGCGTATGTTTTTTTTCTTTTTTTTTGTCAAAGTCAAAGTCAAGTCAAAGTCAAAACATTTATTTCAATTAGACCATTTACAGGCACTTTTGAATTGTCAAATAGTCGGTCAGTTAGTCCGAAAGTTGAAGCTAGTTGCTCGTTCCAAAACGGAGGTAGGCCTCTATGGAGAAGAACGAGCAAGAAACTCCACGGCACTCTTTTAAATTAGGTTATTACAAAATCTTGGTTACATTATTCTTGTCGATTCTATATGTGATCACAATGAAGATGAATATAAAATAGTAGTAAAAAAAATATAAAGAAATTAAAGCAATAGCAGTTAAGAGATGACCAATCCCAACTGACAGCACTCGTTCACGAGCATGACGCATGGATCAGCACCACCTAGCTCAACCATTATGGAGGGAGCCAAATGATCCAACACACGCGCCACCATCAGCGAGATATTTGAGTGAGCATGACAAGCTCTCAACTGCCATGCTTATTAAGTCAAAACACATCGTAACTTAATAAATAAAAAATGCTCCATGGTACTCACATTTACAAAATTGAAATAAATGATATTAAATTATACAATACTAACACTTTCAGTGTACTTATGCGTTGGATGACTGTGATATGTAAAAATAAAATAAAAAGTAATCGTACTGATAACAGTAAAAGTTATTCAGGTCGACATAAAAAAAGGGTAAGAAACATCATTCTCTTAAAAAACAATCCTATTTAGTGAGCCCGAGTGACTGTGGAGCAGGACTAGCATTTAGCCAAGCATTTTTGTCCGTGATATAATCATCTAACTTATAATATGCTTGATTACATAGTGTGCGTTTTATGCATGTCTTAAATTTTCTCTCATTTAGTTGGAGAATATCGACTGGTATTTTATTATAGCATTTTACACAGTACCCCATAAAAGAAGTGCTTACTTTCGACAATCTGAAACTTGGTTGATCTAATTTGTTCCTATTTCTAGTATTAAAATCATGTCTATCACTAATTTTCTTAAAAAGATGAAGATTTTTTCGAACATGCATAATGTTTTCATATATATATTGACAAGGTACCGTCATGATGTTAATTTTTTTAAACAATTCTCTTAGAGACTCGCGTCTGCCAAGATTATAGATGGCCCTGACAGCCCTCTTTTGCAGAACAAAGATAGAATTTATATCTGCAGCTCGTCCCCAAAGCAAAATACCGTAGGACATGATGCTATGAAAATAACTAAAATAAACTAGTCTCGCGGTATCCACGTCTGTTAATTGTCTAATTTTTCTGACAGCGTAAGCGGCTGAACTTAACCGCCCTGCAAGAGATGTTAAGTGGGGACTCCACTGCAGCTTTGAATCGAGCGTAATCCCTAGAAAAACTGTCTTCTCAACGAATTCTAGCATGTCCTTGTTCAATATAACGTTACATTTACTCCCTCTAACATTAGGTAAAGCGAATCTTATACATTTCGTTTTTTTCTCATTTAACACTAAATTATTAACAGTAAACCAATTGTGAACCTTAAGCATAGCGTTATTTACGTCGTCAAGGTGCTGTGCTTGTCTATTTACTCTAAAAATGAGTGAAGTATCATCAGCAAATAACACCATTTGTGGTTGGTTTTCTAGTAAATGAGGTAAATCGTTTATATATACTAAAAAGAGGAACGGACCCAATATTGAACCCTGCGGAACGCCCATCTTTACTTTTAAGCTTGATGAATTTACACCGTTTATTTGAACTTGCTGTAGTCTATCGTGTGTGAATTGTGTTTTTGTTCTACGATTACTCCGCCAATTATGAATCGATTTGGATGATTCTTTTTTTGTTTGGAAGAGTATAGTTTCGAATAGGAATATTGTCATGATCTGATGATGAACTTTAGAGATATGGAACGGAACTCCTTTTAAAAAATCACAGGAGAACCGCCGTAACAAGAAAAATTGCTTTGTTTATACGTGTAGTCGATGACTGACTGAAGGAAATGGGGAGGTTCGTCAATCCCCCCCCTACCACTTTCCAAAATTAAATATATCGTGTGAGGTATTCTTTGAAAGGGCTTTATGTAAGGATTTCAAACACTAACACACAAGCACTAAAATGTGAAAAAAAAACCTTCTTACAAAAAAAGATGACCGCCTTCAAAAACTACAAAATAAAAATAACTTTAGCTTGGAAGTCGGTGGCAATACCTACATAATAAGAAACAAAACTAAAGAAAGCCGCCGACTTCCAAGCTAAAGTTATTTTTTATTTTGTAGTTTTTGAAGGCGGTCATCTTTTATTTGCTATGCGTAACTAAATAATCCTTTACAATATTTTTTCATCTAGAAACGTGCTATGCTTTCCAATTCGAGAGCAGACCGGGATGATTGCTGTGGGAATTTTTATCAACAAAGTAGCGGAATCACAGTTTTTCCGAATCGATGAGGAGATGGCCTTAGCGTTCAGTATCTACTGCGGCGCCTGTATCTACCATTCTATTGTGTACAAAAAGATTCAAGAGGCACATATCAGGAACACTTTGGCTAACGAACTTATTACGTACCATATAAAGGTGATTTTCCTTAGACACAAATTATGTATTCTATAAACACTATACACACTATATGCAATTAATATAATATACACTATCTACATATAAACATAACATAACATCACGCCTGTAATTCCCGAAGGGTTAGGCAGAGGTGTACCCATTAGTACACCCACATTTCGCCAGTTATGTTTTTAGTCCCATGTATTATGGGGTGATATTGCCATCATCCGGGCACAAATCCAGACTCCAGGGCTGCTACTGAGAAATTCCTGATGGAAAAACCTAATAACACTTTGCCAACCCAAGACCTCATGCACAGCAGTCGCGCTTGCGACCACTAGACCAACGAGGCAGTCACAAATCGCACTATCTACTCACAAATTGAATTATGTTTTAATTGGACCTTAACATAACATCACGCCTGTATTCCCCGAAGTGTTAGGCAGAGGTGTACCCATTAGTACACCCACATTTCGCCAGTTGCCTTACTATGTCCGGCATTATCTGGACGCCTGGCAACGCTTATTGAGATTGACCGCCGTGTCTATTTATTACCAACAATTAAGATATTAATTAAAATGATGATACAGGTGTCTGATGAAGAGGTAGCTATCATGATGTCATGTAAGGGCTACCACTACCATCCTCACTTCAACAGTCTCCGCTTCAACCCTCGAGCCCTAGCATTACGAGAACTGCCGTGCTATGCTTTAAAGATGTTCACAGATCTTGGATTCGTTAAGAAGTATGTATAATAATATTACATCACGCCCGTAAACCCTGAAGGGTTAGGCAGAGGTGTACCCATTAAGTCCATGTTTAAGTCCCATGTAGGTGGTGAGCCTATTGCCATCAACCGGGCACAAATTCAGAATCCGAGGCTGCTTGTATGTATCATAATATAATTTACTTATTTCAAGTAACGGATACGTTTATGGGGTGTAAAATTAAAAACACATCAACTTTGCGTACTGCCCATCAAATGGCGTACTAACATTTAGCAATCTTTATTTTTGGGGGTATTTAAATTTTAATAAGAAAACATAGGACTCGCAAAAAATTGCTTTAGTTCGATCTTTTTCTTTATCGTGTGGGCAGTAAAGTCTTACGACCCCACGCACCCTAGTGTCAGAGTTTCTAAACCGCCTCTGACATATATGGTGATGTTTGATGAAAAGCTACAATGAAAATTGAAATTCTAATCTCCTTAAAACATACACGCGAATTCTCAGGACCGTTTCTCTGTCCAGGTTTGACATTAAGATACAAAAGCTGGCCCGCTTCATTTTGTACGTGAAGAAGGCTTATCGAGACGTGCCGTACCACAACTGGATGCATGCCTTCAGCGTTGCCCAGTGGGCGTACGCCTCCCTTGTTAGTTACAAGCTTATCTCACAAGGATACTTTACGTAAATAACTTGCATTTTAATTATATACCATACTAGTTGTACACATGTAACCAGGATTTTGTAAAAACCTAATTTAAAAGAGTGACGTGGAGTTTCTTGCTCGTTCTTCTCCATAGAGACCATAGTACCTCCGTTTTGGAACGAGCAACTAGCTTTAACTTCGGACTAACTGACCGACTCCTTGACAATTCAAAAGTACCTGTAAATGGTCTAATTGAAATAAATGTTTTGACTTTGACTTGACTTTGACTTTGAGTTCTGCCCGACTTCATTCGCGCGGTTTTTTTACACTCGCGTTAAGTTACGTCTTTGGTTACTGCTTTGCCCCGGTGGGTAGTAGCATGATGTATTCCTCATGAACCTATCTATCATATAATATGCACAAACAATTTTACCAATCCGACTGCTAGTTCCAGAGTTCGTGTTTAAACAAACAAACAAAAACGCTTCAGCTTTTTTACGTAACTATAGATTTTGCTTGCGACTTCTCCCGACCATAAAATATCGCACTGTGAAATTTATCTTTCTATCAGTGAAATAACTTTTGTAATCCGATCAGTACGTTCAGAGATAAGCGTGTTCAAACAAGCAAACAAATTTCAACTTTATAATCTTACTGCTATTAAAAAATGCAAAAGTTTGGATGTATGTTTGTTTCTCAATCACGCCAAAACAGCTGAACGGATCTGAATGAAATTTGGCACAGGGATAGATTATAGTCTGCAATAGCACATAGACTTTTTATCCCAGAAACATGTACGGTTCTCGTGGGATAATAAGTATATTAATTTAGAAGCGGACGAAGTCGCGAGCAGAAGCTAGTTTACAATGTTTGTTACAGTGACTTGCAAGCATTCATGTACTTGCTGGCATGTTTTTTGCATGACATTGACCATTGTGGGACATCTCTCGTTTTCCAGGTGGACGGAAGTGAGTATTCAACATTTTATTTTTATTTTTAATAGAGTATGTAATTAAATCCCTGACTTGAAGAATGGGTATACCTACCCTTATAAATATACCTAGAAAAATAATGTACAGTAAGCGGTCATAAGTGCAGTAACAATTCGCACACGGCGTCGGAGGGTCGTAAGTTTAACCAAAGTGTCAATCGATTGCTTTGTGAGATTGCTACTCCACTAAGGCTCTAGACAGACGGACTGCATTTCAACTGCACTCCAACAGCCATATTGCAGTTTGAATGCAGTTAATAAAACTGCTCACCAACTGCATGCCGACTGCAATCGGGCTGCATTTAGCGTGCGCGTAGTCGTTGGAACTGCACGCCAACTGCACACCGACTGCAAGGTCGGTTGGCAGTTTCAATGCAGTCATGGTAACTGCATTCAAACTGCAATTAGGCAGTCGGAGTGCAATTGAAATGCAGTCCGTCTGTCTAGAGCCTTACTGTTCAACAATTTATCCCAACAAACAGGTACGACTTTAGCGAGCCTTTACTCCAGCGAGGGTAGTATGATGGAGCGCCACCACCTCTCCCAAGCGTTGTGCGTGATAAACAGAGAGGACTGTAACATTCTAGAGACTTTACCGCGAAAGGATTATGACAAAGCCATCATGATGCTTCGAGACAACATCCTGGCTACCGACCTAACTAATTATTTCAAGTAAGGGTTAATATTCTTTGCGCAGGGACGGGCCCCCAACAGCGCCAAACGCCTGCCGGGGTCGCGGGACGTCTTAACAGGATACCGTGGCCCCGGAACGTAAAGGGCAATTAACGCAGATTCACACAGCCGTGCATATAGATAGCTATTGTTGACATGACGACAAAAGCTATCTATATTCACGACTCGGGAGCCGAGTTGTGGGCACACGAACGAATTATCGTCGACTCGGGAGCCGGGTTCTGGGCAGTGAATGTGTTAACAGGGTGGTTTTTTAGCCAGTGAAATTTTACAGTCCCTTCCGCCCCACCCAGGACGGAAGGACTCATTTGATGATTTTTACAAGCCCAATAAAAAAAGGGTTAATATTCTCCAGACCGAAAAAATCTTAATTGAGACTAACCAAGTACGCGAGAGACATTATAGTGCACAAGCGTTAGTGCACACAGGTGCACTCCCTCTTCCCTCACTCTCATGACCGGGGAGAGATCAGGCGCAAGGCTTACCTGCTTTCTGAGGCACGGAGGTGTCTTACCTGAAATTCCTAATAGAAAAAAACCCAATAACGCTTTGGCCCCACCTGGAAATCGAACCTAGGACAGCAGTCTAAAGGCGGGCTATCGGTGGGCTAACTGAAAATACCCAATAAAATTACTATTTTTTTAATTTTATGGGTATCGCTTTAAATCATATATTATTATTAATTGGGTACCTGCCTCGGCTTCGCACGGGTGCAATGTAGGTACTATCTACAGACTGTTAGTGTAAACACCGTTATCACTAAAACCATAGGTACTTGATTTAATATAAAAATGTTAATTTGAATTTAAAAATAAATAAACGAATATTTCTTTCAAAAGTTAACAAAAGTTCTACACCGTCCGTAAATTCATGGATACTATGCGCCCGAGTTACGTCACGCGCTCAGCGCGCGAGTTACGTTACGTCATGCGCAGGGCGTTGACCTGCTATACTGTCAGTTATAACTACCCACATAAGCTTTAACTAATTACATCATTGTAATTAAAACACAGACACATAACCTGTGATGTAACTTTCCCTGGCTTAGGACAGGCAAAAATACCTACCTTGTGTTGCGTGACGAGTCCAGATGGAAGTTACATTTAACAAAAGAAGAAAAAAAAACAAACAACTGGGTAGGTATTTTTGGAGTATTTAAAAGTTAATCACATTTTTTATTTATAGTTTAATTAAAAATTACTTACTGGTTTTATTTACACTGATTGAATATCTACACTAATTTGAATTTAATTTTACACTTACACTAACCTCAAAAGCCACGCCTCTGAGCATGGGCCGGCACGGTGAACTGGCCATAGGACCTTTGAGTAGCCGCCAACATCGTTTCTCGGTTTGGCACAGGTTGTCCAGGGAATAACTCTGCGTACATTCTTCGAGCCTCGGTTAGATTATCACCCGACGCGGCGAAAACCCGAACCATTTCGGTCCACTGCACGTTTGTGTACGACATAACCTACACCTACCTAACCTAATCACACAAACTAAACACTTGCGCGGGAAAACTACACAAACAAACTACACAAATGAGCGGTGGCGCGCTGGCGGCGCGGGCGCGAGCACTGCGCGTGAGCAAGCGTGACGTGACGTGCGATCGACCACGAGGTTGCGGACAGACTGAGGGGCGTGGAGTGTAGACGGTGAGGGTGGGATCGAGCACAGTCGCGCGCGCGGCTTGCGGACTGTTTGATCTAGCGCTGTTTCCCGCGCGTATACGGTGAAATAGTTTTGAGGAAAAATGAAGACTTTACTTTAAAAAAAATGGTTTTTTTTTCCATTGAATTTACGTTCTTTAAGTGAAACTAAACCACTGGTTTCAAGGATAACGGTGTTTACACTAACAGTCTGTATACCTACGTTACGAGTATAAACCTTCCTCTTGCTTGAATCACTTTATCTATTGATTAAAACCGCATTAAAATCCATTATTGTGATCAAAATATCTAAGCGTACAGACGGCTGGAAGCAACTTTTGTTTTATACTATGTATCTATAATTTTGTCTATTCATCCCTTCCAGGCAGTTCAACGAATTCAGGGCGATGGCGATGAACTTTAATATTGGCAAACGAGGCCATTTTAATGCATTGCAATGTCTGCTGATGAACGGTGCTGACCTGAGTGATGAGATCAAGGACTGGAGCTGTGTGAAGAAGTCTACTGTAAGTTCATTAAGAACTTTCTCGAGTTCTCATGAGCAAACCCACCCTCTCATCTGATTTGATCTGATGCCAGCTTATCGTTGAATTTTGGGACACGTGGAATATATATTTTTTTTAAACATCTAGGTACTTGACTTTTGAATTTGATACTGCTCACCTCACATGTGGCAACTAAAGTATTAGTCGCACAAGTTTGGCTTCATAGAAAAAATGTCAGGCATTAATTGTATATTCAATCCACATAAAACATTATTTTTTGATGACTTATAGTTTTTTTTTTTGGTCAAAAATGTATAAAATCCTAAGTATAACTAAATAAAATAAATAAATAAATAAATATCTTGGGACAACTCACACACGGCTATCTGATCCCAAGCTAAGCAGAGCTTGTGTTATGGTAACCAGACAACTGATATACATACTTATATAATTTATAAATACATACATATTATAGATAAATCACACCCAGACACAGAACTAACAATTATGCTCATCACACAAAGTTTGTCCTGGGTGGGAATCGAACCCACGACCTCCGGCTTAGCAGTCAGGGCCACTAACCACTAGACCAACAGGCCCGTCAATAACTTCATCATCATAACTTCAACTTCAACAGGACAGGTGAAAAATTCATAAAAGTTTCTAAAAGTGCTATTCACCTTCTCTCTGAGCAGGCAGCAGTTCTAACGGAGTTCTACAACCAAGGTGATCTGGAGAAGATGCGCGGGACCATACCACCGCCTGCTAACATGAATATGGACAAGTGCTGCATCCCCGACCTGGAGATAGAGTACCTTCGATCCGTTATCATACCGCTATATGAGTAAGATGAATCTTTGAAATAATATAACCGACACATCACGCCTGTAATACCCGAAGGGTAAGGCAGAGGTGTAAGTACACCCACATTTCGCCAGTTATGTTTTAGTCCCATGTAATAGGGGGCAAGCCTATTGCCACCAACCGGGCACAAATTCAGACTCCGAGGACTGAAAAATTCCTGATGGAAAAACCAAAAACACTTTGCCCTTTGCGACCACTAAACCAACGAGGCAGTATCTTTGAATTTAACTTAAAAATAAAATTGCATGTTGCTAAAAAGGCCTCTAATATAGTATAATAATAATAATAATAATAAAATTCTTTATTTCACCAGAAGCCATCACAGTACAAGATCCACGGACTAAAACAATATAAAGCTTATAACTAGGTCACAAAATTATATACTCTGACTCCTAAACTAGGTGTATGTGCCTGTGTCTTAGGAGTCATAGTATATATTATATTATAATATACATAGTTCGCGCCCCCCTAAATTCTACTAATTTATTCCCACAGGACATTGAGTATGATGATTCCTAAAGCCTTGACGTACACTGAAGTCATGGAGGACCATATCGAGAAATGGCATTACTCAAAACCGGCGTTTGCTGAGGTAATTACTTACACATTAATATTCTCCTTCTTCCCCCATACTTAGTAAGATGGGACGGCATTCAAACCCGAACGAGGAGAGATCAGGCGCAGGACCAACGGTTTTACGTGCTTTCTGAGGCATAGGAGTGTAGTACCACCAAATTCTAAACTCCGGGCTGCTGCTGAAAAATTCATAGCGGAAAAATCCAATAACGCTTTGCCTGACCTGGGAATCGAACTCAAAGACCTCACCCTTCGACCAACGAGTAATTTGAACGATTGAATTTTGGGGCTTTAATGCTTGATGATTGCTTTTGGGCTGAATTAAGTGGCCATTTTTCTAGGAAAATATTGAAATGAAATGAAATGAAATGAAATGAAATGATATTTATTCAGTAAATTGGTTACAAATAACACTTTTACACGTCACATTTTAAACTAGATGAGTCCAGTGTTTCCTAGCCGACTGCTCTGAGAAGAAACACCGAAACAAACTCAGAGGTCAAAGTCTCTTTTAAAGTCCATACAATTATTTGTATTGGTCAAATCATATGCGAACCAAGTAGGTTAATGTCCGAGGTGCTCCCTTGAGGAGAGAGGCACACAAATTTGAGTCGGCCTGTCCAGTCAATGCACGCATTTGTCAGAAATCGTCAAGCTCGACTCAGAATTTAAGGAGCTCAACGACACGACGAACAATACCAAAGAAAGGACATTTGGGTAGGCCGCATCGAGTACTCAAACTGTCAGACAACCATAAAATCTAATCAGAAAAAATGCAACAACCCACATAGTTCACATATTTACAATATAACATATAAAAAAAAATACTTTTCAAAGTATATCCCAATGAGAATAAAAAAACAAAAAATAAATAATAAATATAAAAATACAAGTCTCTAAATGTCATATTAACGTTAAATTAAAAGATCATGTTTAGTAAAATATGTCAAAAAGAAAAAATGTAATTTACAAAGGGCATAATCACAAGGCTTAGCAGAGCGAGCAGTTCAATCCCAAGCTTTTTTATCATCTAAATAATCCGAAATTTTATAGTAGCCCTTTTTGTATAGTTTGGCTTTAATACAACTTTTAAATTTTTTAATTGGTAAATTTCGAACATCAATGGGAAGTTTATTGTAAAAACGTATACATTGACCCATGAACGAGTTGCCTACTCTGTGGAGACGAGTGTGATGTAACACAAGATTGTGCTTATTTCTAGTATTAAGTCCATGGACATCGGACACTTTCTTAAAATTTGAAATATTCTTGTGTACATACATGAGGTTTTCAAATATGTATTGTGAGGCTACAGTCAGAATATTTATGTCTTTGAATTTCTCTCGAAGGGAATCCCGTGGACCTAAGTTGTAAATGGCTCGAACAGCCCTTTTTTGTAGAACAAAGATAGTATTAATGTCCGCACAGGTTCCCCAGAGAAGAATCCCATACGACATGAGACTATGAAAATAACTAAAATAAACGACTCTGGCTGTATCCACATCAGTTATTTGTCGAATCTTTTTAACAGCATAGGCGGCCGAACTGAGCCTGCCTGACAATTTTTGTATGTGCGGGCCCCATTGTAATTTGGCGTCAATGGTAATTCCAAGAAATACCGTTGACTCAACAGGATTCAACTCTATTCCATTAAGCTGTACATTGGTGCTTAGCTGCCTGACATTTGGCGTTGAAAATTTAATGAGATTCGTTTTTTTTTCGTTTAACAGAAGATTATTTACATTAAACCAATGGACAACTTTACAGAGTGCATTGTTAACTTCGTCAAAATTTTCTAACTGTCGCTTGATTTTAAAAATTAGTGAAGTGTCATCCGCGAACAATACAATCTTGTGATTATCCCTTACGTGATAAGGTAAGTCATTAATATAAATCAAAATCAGGAAAGGTCCTAGAATTGAACCCTGCGGAACGCCCATGGTAACCGCAGATCCTGCAGACATTTTGCCATTGACATCAACCCTCTGAATTCTGTTGTTCAGATAAGAAGTCAGAAGGTCGAGAGCTCTGTTCCTTATACCATAGTGGTGCAATTTCCTGATGAGTGTATTATGGTCTACGCAATCAAAGGCCTTGGATAAGTCACAGAAAATGCCAAGAGCATCCCGCGATTCCTCCCAGGCCTCAAATATGTTTTTCAGTAACTCCACGGCCGCATCTGTAGTTGAACGACCCTTTGTAAAACCGTACTGTCTCAGATGGAGTAAATTATATTTATTAAAATGCCTTAACATTTGATTCAAAATTAATTTTTCAAAGATTTTACTCAATGTGGGTAATATGGAGATGGGCCGAAAATTCGTGGGATCAGTTGTACTACCAGATTTGAACAGTGGAATCACTTTACTAAGTTTCATCAGGTCAGGAAATACACCAGATGCAATGCAAGAGTTAAAAACAATTGCTAAAAAAGGAGAAATAACATCAATTATTTCAGACATAATATGTACCGATAATCCCCAAAGGTCGGCAGTTTTTTTTACATCTAGATCCCTAAAGGAAACAACGATGTCTTTAGCAGTCACAACAAAAAATTTAAAATGTTTGTCGCATTCTGGTACACATTCTTTTAGTATAGAGTAAGCAGAAGTGGACGACGACGACAGAGTCCTGGTTGTTAAAATTGGAATATTAGTGAAGAAATTTTCAAACTCTGTTGCCACGTCCATGTCTGCCTTAAAATCTACATTGTTGATTTTCAAATGGAAATCACGGTTGCGTACTGTAGTTCTTCCCGTTTCTGAATTAATAATATTCCAAGTTGTTTTAATTTTGTTACCAGATAATTTTATTTTATTTCTTATGTGTATGGCTTTTGCTGAGGAACAGGCTCTTTTAAAAGTTTTAGAATATTTTTTAACAAATTCTTTAAAAGTTTCGTCTTGGTTATATGATTTTTCACTGTACAATTCATATAACCTTTCCCTACTTTTATAAATACCCGGTGTTGCCCAGTCACTAAATTTAACACGGTCACAAGCAGGTAATGTTTTTGAGGTGAAAACTTTCCTGTATTCACAATTGATAAGATTAAATAATAAACTATATGCATTGTCCGGGTTGATGTGATAAGGCAAACTCGGTAGCCTTTCCATTAAATTACTTTTAAATTGTACTAAACGACTTTTGTATACAGGAACAAAACTCACAAACTTCCTTTGAGCTTCAACTACTTTCTGAGGGAAAGTAACTAACTGGCCACAGTGATCTGAGTCCAACTTGTTTATAATTAAACGGCTGGATGGTCTTAAGTTTGTAAAAATATTGTCAATGCAGGTGGCACTAGTGGCAGTAATTCTAGTTGGCTCAAGGAATGTGTGGTACAAGTTATATGACTTCAATAAAGTTAAAAATTTATTTACAGTAACTGATTTTTCTAGTATATTAATGTTAAAGTCTCCACAGACAACAACCGTTTTATTACTGCTACAAGTCTTCAATAATACTTCCTCCATATATTTTTCAAAAATATCATAGCAAGCACATGGGGGCCTGTACACGCTCATTACAATGAACTGCTCAAGCTCAATGCAAGCTATTTCAATAACTCGCTCAACAGAGAGGCTTACTATGTCCTTACGTTCCTTAAATTTAATATTGTTGCGAACAATGATGAGGGAGCCACCCCGTATCATATTCACTCTGCTGAACGAGCTGGCCACCAGGTGGTTATTGAAGCTGAACATGAATTGGTGGACTTTTAACCAATGTTCAGTTACACATAAAATATCAACAAAACTACAGTTCATGAACAGCTCCAATTCTAATTCTTTACCTATCACACCCTGTATATTTTGATGAACTATTTTTAAATGATTGCTGGTAAGTTCACTTATGTTACAAGAATCTGATGGGTGTGATATTAAAGAATGGCTTACATTATTGCTAGAGTTTAACTCTATTGTCTCAAAACCCCTTGAATTTGGGTACAAGTCTATCTTGGTATTTGAATTAGTGCTAGAGATTGACTCTATTGTCCCATGTTGTAATTTAAATTACTTGGAACAAATTCCAAGCTCTGCTTATTCAAACAAAGTTTATGACTTGACTGCTCAATAGAGGCAGAATAGTTAGCCAAACACTTGGCTGACTTATAAATACAATATGATAGCGATTTTGCTACCTGTCCTTTATAAAAATTGCAAAGATAGTAGTTATCTTCGGTCGTAAAATATTTTTGACTAATGAGTACATTAGAGTCAATAAATTCGAACATTTTATTATACAATGTCATAGTATTTATTTTCAGATTATGTCTATATCTGATGTTATTTTCGGTCTGTGACAGGCCATTGCCATAAGGAAAGGCAAACAGCACTATTTTATGTACATTTAACATGGCTAAACTATCAAAATACTTCTTTATTTTGGCACTGTTTGCATTTCCCCTTCTCCCAATTTAAATTAAAATAGTAGTAGATGGGCTGTACTCCTTACTTAATACTTCCTCCAGAATACCACTGTAACTGGCATCAGGCATACAACAATTAATTACCTGTTTATCTAAATGATGGTGTAGTACATGACCCATATTTTTACCCATTTCATCGCAGTACATGAAAATTTGGTCATTATTATTTACAATTATTTCTGATTTTTGTGTGACGAGGGAAGTACTGACAAGACTGTCAAACAATTCCACAGACTGAATCTCTGATGGTATAGACTCATGAAGGATAGCTGACCGTGAACAGCCTGATGAATCATGATTATAATCTGGTGTTAGATTATTACTCAAAGAATTAAACATTCTCTCATTCTCGCTACATTGTTCCACCAAGCTGTTCATAGCCAGAATATATTCTCCCATTTCCTTTTGTGAAATTTCATATTTAGCTGTTATTAAGTTTAAGGAATCCCGTAAATGGAGAATCTCCGACTGTGATCGTTGAATTTCAGCCTCATAATTGTTTTGAATTTTATTTACAATGATATTATGATTACTAATTTTTTCTTTAAGTAATTTACAACTTCTCAATGATTTACAGGTTTTAGTATATGAGTTTTTATTATTTTTAATTAATTTTTGTGTCTTTTTTATTCATGGATAGATAATATAATTATGAACAACTTTTACTACGGAGCCAACTCTGAAATATAAAAAAATAAATCATACATTTTGATCTTGTCTAAATAAATTGCTGTAGGGAAATGCTGACTTTTTTTCTATAAATACGTAATTTTGTTTTCTTTATTCATAGATATTATTTCTAGAAATCGTATCCATACTTTCCTTGCGAAAAATAACTATACATTTTAATATGTATTAACATAGACAATTTTAAAAGTCAATGTGCTATACAAACGGCTACCGTTCTATAATTCCAATTTTGAATTCTCAGGTGAACTTTGCTGCCGGCCTATCAGTACTCCTGAGTCCAGAACTTGATAACCTCATAGAACTGAACATCCAAGAAACAGAAAGGCTGGAAAGAGAGCGTATAGAGGCTGAAATTGCAGCGGCAAAGGCTGCAGAAGAAGAAGAATCGGATTAAACGATTTTGAAAATAGAATACGGATGTAGATTTCAATCAATTGACGTACTTTTTATGAGCTGTCAGAACGCGAGCTCCATTTATCTCAATACATTTTTTATAGCACTATGGTACCTGTGACTAGCGTTGCTAATGCCAAATATAAAAAACAGTACAGTAAAACGGGGTGAATAGAGAGGCAGGGGTGAATCGAGACGGAACTTTAAAAGGGATTTTAAAGTCAAACTAATAAAGTTGGTCGCCAACAAGGAGACTAATTTGTAAATTATAATTCAGAAAAAAAAGGAGAGTCTTTTTTGCCAACAAACTATATTATTTTAACATTAAAATCTCTTTTAAAGTTTCGTTTCGATTCACCCCTGCCTTTCTATACACCCCGTTTTACGGTATTAAAAGGTACTGTTTTTCACTGCATTCAATGCAGTGCTATTATTTTTCAATTTAGGTACTGTTCAACAAAAATAAAGACTACAAAATGCTGTTTTTAGCATGGATGGTATTTAGAGCCGTACATAAATACGTAATATCATAATGTACTCAAAGTCAAAAGTCAAAACATTTATTTCAATTAGACTAATTACAGGCACTTTTGAATTGTCAAAGAGTCGGTCAGTTAGTCCGAAAGTTGAAGCTAGATGCTCATTCCAAAACGGAGGTAGGCCTCTATGGAGAAGAACGAGCAAGAAACTCCACGGCACTCGTTTAAATTAGGTTTTTACAAAATCCTGGTTACATTATTCTTGTCGATTCTACATAATCATGTGATCACAATGAAGATGAATATAAAATAGTCGTCAAAAATAATAAAGAAATTAAAGCCATACTAGCGACCCGCTCTGGCTTCATACGAGTGCATTGTAGATACACAAACCTTCCCTTTGACTGCGGGAAAACACACACACGTTTGTGTGTGTTTCTACACACACAAACGTACGTGTTTTTCTACGGCGAACACACGAATTGTTGTAGCTAGCCGCACTTGCGTTTGGCGTAGCGAATGTTCGCCCGCAGTCAACTGGAAAGCGGGAATTTTGCGTGGGTTGCTTCATTTTGGTAGTACAATATCAAATTATTGTTGTTATATAAACTATAAAATATTTTATAGATTATATTTTTTAAATAAAAAAGAAAAACAGTTTTGTGTATTTTTTATTGTCGTATTAATGATTAAACAATAAATAATTAATATAAAAATTTTAAATGCAGGTTCGACCATTTTAACAGGAACAACGTTTTAGGATAATATGTCATAGCTTATAACTGCACGGCTCCGACACAGCAAATAATTTGCCATTCAAATATGGATTTAAAATCCTGTGTGTTAAAATATTTTTTACAACGACAAAATATAAAAGGTGACGGTTCGCGGGCGGCGCGCCGGCAGCTAAAGGTTGGATGTTTAGAGGAGATTACAGCCAGGCCGTTGCTGAGTCGGAGGTGTGCTATTATATTGAGCGATGACTAAAAAAGTTTAAAGTTTAGACTAAAAATCCACGATTTCATTCCCAATTTTTAAATCAATTTCGAAAAGTGACCTTTGGTTTTCCGAACAATAAATTGATGCGAAAAATTATTAAGCGCGCGTGAGATGTGATGACGCGCGGTTGGCAGTTGAGTAGGTACATGACACCAACAATCAATTGATATACTTTTTATTGCCAAATACGATCTCGAAACATATGAAGCCTATAAACAGAAGGTACAATACGGGCCCCTGAAGTTAGCCGATTACTGCGCAGTAAACAATTTCGTTTCTATAAGATCCATTGCGCAGCAAAACAGCTATCTTCAGACCGCCAAGATACGTCAGCAACCCCGCATGTGTTAATGATTATTCTAACGTATTTTGGTGTTTCGTGGGTTAGATCTTTTTTGCGCAATTACATCCTATTAAGTATCGATTCACGTTCGAAAAACCGGCGGCACAAACCAGTCAATCATTGACAGGTAGAGATAAACTATAAACAATAACATGGCGCGCCCCCCCACAATTCAAAACGTTTGAAAATATTTACAAGACTCACAACGCATGTGTGCGTACTGAGACAGCTCTCGAAACAAAAACAAATCAGAGTATCATTGTTGCTCGACTAGCGCCATCATTAATTACTCATTATTATTGAAATAGTAATATGGAGGTGCGCGCCCTGTGATTTCAAAAGTGTGCATATATAGCCTCTTAATAAAAACATACAGGTCTAAATAAATAATTATTAATAATTTAGAAAATAACACACACAAAAATATAAAAAATTGCACATTTTTTTACGACATTATCTACATCAGGATCAGATTATATTTCTTAAATAATAGTTTTCTACCTACCTACCTACAGTAAGGGCCAACAGAGACCTTCAACGGCAACGAAAAGAACTTTGAGCACTAAGTTTATCCAATAAGGTCTATTTTCATTCGCTACTTTGTCGTGTTTAATTTACACTACTGGGGAATTCGTCGGAAAAATAGAATTTTTGCACATTGGATAATAAACTTTACGTATAATATATAAAGCACAAACTCAGAAATCTGATCGCTGTCTTCCGACGAATTCACGTATAGAGGCATTCGCAACTGTGTGAACTAAAGGCGTCAGAGACAAATTGGTTCAATGCATTTCAACGCCCTATAGGTAATATTGCTGTTTGGTGATCTTATAAATTGCTACACTTTACTAAATAATGCCTCACTAATAGTTGAGTTACTATTTTCTTATACTATCATATAAACAGCCCCCTATTGGCTTAGAAATGGGTGTAATAAAACTCTTAACAAAGCCTTAAGTGCACATCACTGAAACTTTCGTAGTTTAGTATAGCCCCGGCAAAGTACCGGCAGCGTTATGTATCAGTGATAGAGAAAAACCACAATATTATGGCGCCACAATTCAAAATGTTTGAAAAAGACACGCGCGTTGTCCTGCGCGGTCGGCTAGCTAGGATTAGTTGACCAACAAAGCCTGCCTGCTACTGATGACGAATACTTACAACATACAAACTCGTTCATAAGCATGTAACTACACAAATTGAAATAGTAATAGAGGGGCGCGCCTTGTTATTGTAGTTTATCTCTAGTTATTCTTTCATGCATTCTCCATGAAGGCGCCGGAGCTGACACTGATAAATGTGTGTTCATAAAGAATGTATGAAAGAATATTATCACGTGACGAAACTGTGACATCACAGATATCTGTGAATCAACCTTTAATGGCTATGTGATGTCCCTTTTTACACCTTGTATAGTTAAATAAATAAAACTGATTTAAAATCTATATATCGTTGCGATATCTATACAAATTACTTTTCGTTCTCACTTCGTACAGTCACTGGAAATACAAGCCGCCATTTTGCAACCTCGACAAATTCATGGAGGTGTGTAGCTATGCTAGTGATTTCGACACGAAGCAATCTATGCTAATTTTATAAAGAGGTAAATTTTGTGAGTTTGTAGGGGGTAATCTCTGGATCTTAGTTATTTATTTAAACTTTATGCACATGTAAAAAATACACTGTACAAAGGCGGACTTAATGCCTTGGGCATTTTCTACCAGTCTACCTTAGGGTGATGCAGAGACAAAACGTAGTAGGTGCAGAAAATACAGAAAATTTTCGATATAAAAATATAAAAATAAATACATACAAACTAAATATATAGGGTAGAGAGAGATAAAAATAAATAGGTGGTGAAGTACGAAAAACTAATTGTGGGACGAGTCTGCCAACTTCTGAACCGATTTTGAAAATTCTTTCGCAAATTAAAAGCTACGTTATCAATGAGTGCTTTAAGCTTTATTTTAATATAATAACATAGGGATACGTAAGAAAAATCACGCGAAAATGACTACCTTTTGAAATTTGACGAGGAAGAAAAATTGCACTTTATAAGATTTTAGAAAACAATCACAGTTCGGAATGATTTGTTTATATTATTATTTCTTTGGTAGCAAATACCTATTCTAATCTTTTGTATAAATAATAAAAACGTTTACAAAGTGTATATGTTTCGATATTTCGTCTTTTAAGTTCTGACACCACTTAAGTAAATTTTGGCATTTTAAAATAATATATAACAACGATTGTATGGAAAAATCTGTACACTTTCCTGTAAAGTTGTTATTTTGATGTGAAATGGAGCGCCATGGCAGTAAAACCAACTAAAATGCCGTGACGGCAAACGGCATAACGCCGTCATGCCGTAATGCTTCGACTACGCTGCTGCTGCAGTAAAACCGTCTCGTATTTACGTCATCACGCTTGTATTGTAATCCCCGAAGGGTCAGGCAGAGCTGTACCCATTAGTACACTCACATTTCGCCAGTTATGTTTAAGTCCCGTGTAATAGGGGGCGATTTATTACTTGTATTTAATTAAATTAAAATAATAAGTAAAATAAATTAATTTTACTAACAAAACTCTATTTTTCTTTATTTTACTGCATAATGTTGCCGATTCTCTCGGTTACAAACTAAACTAAAATTAGACTATTTCCATCTTTTTCTGTCCAATAAAACAAGAAAGAGACTAATGTAAATAAGAGCTGTCAAATTTAGTCAATCTGACACATTCATACAATTATAGTTGACATCTTAAAACGTATGGATTAAAAATACGGAAAAGTTCAAGGCAAAACTAATTTGACATCTCTAACTTAGTTCTTTAATGTCACGGAATGACACTGTCCTTTCCTTTTGCTGTATGTTAGTAAGAGATGTCAATTCTCTAAATTTAGTCTAGTTTGTGAACAAGGGAATCGGCACCAATATTTCGTTAAAGATTTTTATTATCATCATCAGCCTAGCCTTTTCCCAACTATGTTGGGGTCGGCTTCCTGACTAACCAGATGCAGCTGAATACCAGTATTTTACATGGAGCGACGGCCTATCTGACCTCCACAACCCAGTAACTGGGTAATACGATACCCCTAGGTAATACTGGTTGTCAGACTTTCAAGCTTCTGACAAAGAAAGATTTTTATTATGAATTTTAATATTAATTTGATTTACGTTGTGTTAGAACTTAACGAGACGTTTTGTGGAATTAAACATGTTTTGAGCTACTTACATATTTTTTCTATAAATTCTAAGAGAATACACTTATAAATACGATTATTATATCGTCTATCTATAAAACAATACAAATTACTTAATTAATAAAAAAGTGTTTGATTACAAAGATTGTTGCCATAATAAAAAAATAATAATATTAGATAGCTTGATTATAACTCCTGTAGTAAGAGGTAACTTAATACATAAATCAATAAACAGTATCTTTGGAAGGTCGAAGCAAAGCCGTAAAACGGAGCTAGTATAGACGTTTTAGAACCATTTGAACAGAAATTGTCTTAGACGTAGTGTTTTTTTTAGAAAATATTATTGATTTTTGATGACAAAACTCAAAACGTTGCAGTAATTTGCAAATAATCACAAGTTTGAAAGATATTTATTACACATACATATAGTACGGCCGACGTATCTTGACGGTATGAAGTTAGCTGTTTGGCTGCGCAATGTATCTTATAGAAACGAAATTGTTTAGTGCGCAGCAATTGGCTAACTTCAGAGTCGCCAAGATACGTCGGCCGTATTGTACTCGTATATTTATTGTAGCACATATTTCAATTTATATTTCAAACTGGCCAATATTTGCAACGAACTGCAAAGTTTTAAGATTTGCCATCCAAAACAAGAAGGTTTGCTAAAAAATAGAGTCGCACTTCATCTGAGACAAGTTCAAACGGTTTTAAAAGTCTATACTAGCTCTGCTTTACAGCTTTGCATCGACCTTCCAAACTATACTATACAAAAACAATAGGTATCGATATTTTTCTCGATTACAGCTCCGAAAAGATCAATTTTAAATCAGCAAAATTTTGAAACTTAGTTCTTTTTTACCTAAATTGAGCTAAGCGTCGGCACACACAGATTTTACGTGCGCGGAATTACAGATCATTGATATAGAAATACCTAGACGCACAGTTAGAAACAAATATCACAAAAATATACAATGTATAACGGAAAGGGTATATACATACCAAAAGCAAGGCTTCTTTGGATGATAACAAACGATATGGCAAGGGTTTTTTAATCCTATCTCTTAATCCTATCTCTACATCATCATCTGCCTAGCCTTTTCCCAACTATGTTGGGGTCGGCTTCCAGTCTCACCGGATGCAGTTTTAATCCTATCTCTACATGTTCGGAAATTATGATCAACAAAGAACACCGCCTGCAGTAGGCTACTATGCGGTACTAGGCGCGCAGAATTACGGAAGAGATTTATCGTGATATTAGGCAAGTAACGTGGAAATTTTGTGACCCACGTAGTGCGGTTTGACACGTTTGTTATGATTTGAATTTAGCCTTTTGAACGCCAGAGTATAACTTTTCCTGTCAAATGACCTTCATAAAGAATACGGATTCCTAAACTTGATTAAATTGTTTATTTCATAATATGGTGCGCCGTGTATTTTGTTATATATTTGTGACGTTGGCGTCCAGGGTAAAATTTCGTTTGTCACATATATGTGACAATGGCGTTCAAAAGGTTAAGAAACATATGAAACCGAAAATTTGGTATCAATTCTTAGAGTATTTTATATTGAGCTGAAACCCTTGCCATATTTTTAGTTATCACCCAAAGAAGCCTTACTCTTTGTGTGTATATACCCCTTCCGTTACACGTTGTATAATGTGTGGGAAGGCCGAGGTGGACCGACGACCTGGTAAAGGTCGCGGGAAACCGCTAGATGCGGGCAGTGTAGGACCGATCATTATGATTATTTTTAGGGGAGGCCTATGTCCAGCAGTGGACGTCGTTCGGCTGATATGATGGTGATGATTACAAAATAAAATGTGTATCATTTAGATTATCCAAAATTTTGAACAATTTTGAACTTTACACCTTGTATATAAAGTCCTTTTTTCAACGCTTTAAATTAGGAAATAAGCACACGGTCTCAATTTCACAACACATTCTTTGAAGTGGTGAAAATAATAGCTGATTTAAACGGTGCGAGAAATATCGTGCAAGTCGTGGTACATTTCCTTCGATTATCGGTTACTTATGATACGACAGCTGCGTGGCCCGCAATGTACGGCGAATAAATAAAATAAAAAATAAATATCTTGGGACAACTCACACACGGCTATCTGATCCCAAGCTAAGGAGAGCTTGTGTTATGGTAACCAGACAACTGATATACATACTTATATAGTTTATAAATACATACATATTATAGATAAATCACACCCAGACACAGAACTAACAATCATGCTCATCACACAAAGTTTGTCCTGGATGGGAATCGAACCCACGACCTCCGGCTTAGCAGTCAGGGCCACTAACCACTAGACCAACAGGCCCGTCAAAAAAATCAATCGCACGATATTTTTTGCATCGTCTAAATAAGGCTTTACATATTACTGAGTAATAATACTACTATTACGTGTCTCTATTCTTGAATAAAATATTCCTATACACTAAATAATGAGCTGAGAAAAACCACACTAAAAAAAAAAAACGAAATTTTGAAAAAAGAAAACCTGATTCCGTATCAACCTTACGGCCAGCACAAATAAAACGGCATAACCCCATCAGTTTTCATTATTCAATAGTAAACTATAAATCAACACAAACAGAGTTGAAAATTGCATAATTGCTTGCAAGATAGTGAATGCATATAATTTTCAAATCTATTCGTGATGCTTTAAAGTTCACTATCAATTGATAAATAAAAACTGGTTGAGTGCTCGTACGAAGGTGCGATGGTGACAGTTGATTTATGTTAAGTCTAACCTAACAGACCGTTCTCTTTGGGTTGCAGCAGTTCTTCTACAAGCTCTTTCACGATAACTTGCAGTTTCGCGTTCATGGATTCTTGTTCGCTGTTAAAAAAGAAATAAAAATATTTGTTAATTAAGCCAAGCTTAATGGAGAGTAGCCAAGTACTTATGAGATATTAGGAACACAGGTGCACTTCCTCTTCCCTCACTTTTATTTTAGATATTACATAGTTCAGTAACGGACCCGAGGGGGTGGGAGGGGGGTAAGGGGCTTATCCCCTTCGTTCTTCCATGAAAAATGTTAAAGTGAACTTAATTTTATTCCAAATTAACTTTTTGCAAACAGCAATTACTCTGGGTAAGATACTATGTTTTCAAATAAAATGTTGAGTGCCATTTTAGTGTTTACTTTGCTAGAAACCCTTAACGGGGTTACCCCCCAAACGACAGTCCTGGATCCACCACATAACATAGCTACAACACTGCTTACCTCCTAGTGGGTGCTTCACACACTAGCTCGGAGTAGTACTTCAGTTTAGGCTCCGTGCCGCTTGTCCGGATTGTGACGGTCAGTCCGTTACTGCACCGAAATATTATCATCTCGCCGGATGTGTAGTCTTGGTCCAAGCCTGTGCCGAGGACGTCTAGAAAGAGATGATAAACGTTTATTTATTTAAACTTTATGCAACAAAAGAACAAAGGCGGACTTAATGCCTTAGGCATTTTCTAACAGTCAACCAAAGGTGGTGAAGAGATAACATGGCAGGTGCAAATTAAAGTACAAGCGCTAAACAGCAAAAAATAATTTGAATAAAAAAAGAATTAAACACAAAGTATTTAAATAAATAAAATAAAGTGTACTTAAGTACAAAATATTATACTAACCAAACCAATCTAACCTTCCTTCTTTCCTAACCTTTATTAACCTTTTAACCGCCACGAGACCGCCACACATTCAGAGTTATTTAAAATACCCATGTGATGCATAGGTAAACTTATAACAGATAAATTACTATATTCCATACGTTTCATGATGGTGTGGCTGACACATGTCAGCAATTCATCTATGGATGTTAAATTCGCATAACTAAGTCAGTGATATTATTTAATTTACTAGTTATTTACTTACTTATTAGTGATTCCGTATTAAGGACTATGATAAAATTAACGTGCAGTAAATAAATCATGATTGTAAGACGATCAAGAGTGAAAAGCAACAGTTTGACACATGTCACCGGCACCATCCTAGAGCGTGAGGAATATATTTGTACTTACTCAAGTGAGCTTCTCCGTTGACATTCTCCGGCATCTTGACACCGGCAGTAAAGTCGTTGATGTAAACGATCTCACATGAACCCACTTTCTTAGGGTACTGAAAATTACAAAATTTACCATGACAAATCAAAATAACATTATCATTTTTTCGACATTTCAATTTTGAATTAAACGACAATAGTAATTAACAATTTTATTAAAATAAAACTTGAAATTGTTATTTGTTATTTTTACTATTTGTTTCACGATTGCGACTAACTTCATATAATTTTATGACACAATGGCATGTACTCTTCACATTAATTATAAGACTGTACAAATAGTAGTACTTATGCATACAGGTTGAGATTTAAACTCTTATTCTCTATCGCCCACATTTCGCCAGTTATGTTTGAATCCCATGTAATAGGGGGCGAGCCTACTGCCATCAACCGGGCACAAATCCAGACTCCGAGGCTGCTACTGAGAAATTCCTGATGGAAAAACCCAATAACACTTTGCCCGACCTGAGAATCGAACCCAAGACCTCATGCACAGCAGCCGCGCTTGCGACCACTAGACCAACGAGGCCTATTAATGGTCTTATTGAAATAAATGATTTGACTTTAACTTTTAAACACGAGCGAACCTGCGGGCGGAAGCTAGTAAGAGATATATTTGAATGTTACTCACCTCTCCCGGTCCGCTATAGTTCCTGATGCGTCTAAATATCTTCTGTATGGTCGCTTGTTCGTGGCAGATGTAGTAGCTGTTATGTGTCACGTGGTAGCCGTACTGCGCGTACAACGCGTGCAGCTGCTTCAGCACTGAGGATCCTTTGAGGTATAGATGTGAGGCTAGGGAGGCTACCTGAAAAATACATGAATGTGAATGAATGAATGTATGAATGTGTCTGTGTGTGTGTGAGTGATAAATTTATTATCTGATTATTCCCTCATGTACAATTTTTTGCACCTGCTTTGTTATCTCTTCACCACCTTTGGTTGACTGGTAGAGAATGCCTAAGGCATTAATTCCGCCTTTGTACTTTTTTGTTGCATAAAGTTTAAATAAGTAAATAAATAAATGTCTCGAACTAAGTGGTTGAACAATATTATGAGCTAGCGCAGTTAGCTAAACTTCCGGTTTTGACATTAAATAATAATAAAATCATTAACTTCGTAAAAAAGTCACATCGTTACAAATAATTAAGTGTCTGTTTGTAATGTCAAAATAGCAGTGTTTTTGTTTTTCGTTCAGCGTTTATTAAATTCATATTGCGCGTATTATTATTATTAAATTCATATTGCGCGTATTATTATAGCGTATATTATTAAATGTACATACGATACGTTTACCAAAAATAAAGTTTTCAGAATTATGTGTAAGAAGTTTCATTAAAATCTGTTCATTCATTTCGGTAAATAAGGATTTGAAAGTTTGTATGACATGCTGTACGGTGTAAATGCTCTTAAATACTAGAGAGAGAGTCTGTGCAGTTGACTGAGCTTCGGATTTTTTTTATACATACATACATAAACGCACGCCTTTTTCCCATGAACGCCACCTGCTACGATCCTTACATACTCCTTCCGCCTCATCTACGTTCATAAATCTCGTCATACAAGCACGCCGGTTACGAGTACTCCGCACCTGACCTTTCTGAAGGACCTCACCAATAAGGTCAGTGTAGGTCTTCCTAGGGCGACCCCTCCCTGCGTTGCCACTCACCTCTGCCATGTAAATACCTTTTGTTAATCGTCTGTCACTCATCCTCTTAACATGACATAGATTATTTCTATAATATTAAGCGGTTTTTACAATAAAATGTGAAGGCACGTTCAGCTTCGGATTATTTAAAAATTTAGCGTCGGGTTTGTTTGTAACAAATTATTCAAGCTCACCTGTACGGCAGCAGACACCCCATCTTTCTCAGGCACACGGTGGTCGCACATGTAGCCGATGGCTTCCTCAAACGCAAACAAAGGCACCTTGTTCTGCTGTGCCAGAAGTAGCGTGGTGTTGCCTGAAAATAAAATAGAGTATCCAAAAGTGTTGCCATTTTTATAATTCACACATTTGAACATTTAAAAAGCTGCTTTGTCTCTAATTTGATATTTCTTCCTAGTTCTTTAAAATAATATTGTTGAGAATATTGAATAGGTATTAATTTGTAATCTGAAAATGTCATTGAAATACATTTATAAAGGTGAAGGGATATAGTGACATCAAATTTAACGATAGGTTAAGTCACCAAAAGCTTGTTGGAATCGCACGGAGTGAATAACACGACCATGGTAACAATCGTAGCGGTTTTCGTGAATCAAGTGTTTTGTTTATGCTGAAACATTTGATTGTTAATACGGTTGTCTATAACCTCAATATATAAAGGTGAAAGGTCACTTATTCATTCATCACAAAATATCGAAAACCGCTTGACGTATTAAGATGAAATTTGGCAAAAAGTATTATAGTTATAGTTAGTAGATTCACCGCCTTAGGGGATGAAACAGGGGCCCAAAATTTGTATAGAAAAACTAAGGAGAAACGTAGGGTTAATTACTCAAGTCCGACATAATGAGACACAATAGATTTTCTATTGTTCTGACTTAGCAGGAAGTTAGCTGGGGCTTGATCGATCAAACTAAGTTACCAAAGTCAAAGTCAAAACATTTATTTCAATTAGACCATTTACAGGCACTTTTGAATTGTCAAGGAGTCGGTCAGTTAGTCCGAAAGTTGAAGCTAGTTGCTCGTTCCAAAACTGAGGTAGGCCTCTATGGAGAAGAACGAGCAAGAAACTCCACGGCACTCTTTTAAATTAGGTTTTTACAAAATCCTGGTTACATAATTCTTGTCCCTGAATACCGAATAGAACGCGAGCGAAGCCGTGGGCAAAAGCTAGTCTATGAATAAAATCTCACCCATCCACTTAAACCCAGTAAGAGTCTCCACAAACTCCCCCCTCCCCTTAACGATGGCCCTTAACATCTTGGAGCTCACGATACTGGCTATGATGTACACCTCTGACTCCGGCATATGGTTCACCTTCTTGCAGTACTGGTCTAGCAGCCACCAGCCGAGTAGCGCACCCATCTCGTTGCCGGTGAAAATGTGCCAGGAACTAGTGCTGTAACGGTTAGATTATGTTCAAATTATGACGTCACTGCTTTTTTTTGTGGTGGAAAAAATCTTCGAAAAGGACTTGCAGACTTTTATTGATTAAAAAACCACCCTGTTCCTTCTGTTGCCCTTTACGTTCTGGAGCAACGGTATCCTGATAAGATGTCCCGCAACCCCGGATGACGTCACTGCTTGCTTATTAATAATAATAATAACCTGTTGCCGATGCCGGTAGGCTACTTTTTTATATAAATTTGAATGTTTTTTGAGTGTCTCGTTGGTCTAGTGGTCGCAAAGCGCGACTGCTGAGCATGAGATCTTGGGTCTGATTCTTAGGTCGGGCAAAGTGTTATTGGGTTTTTTCATCAGGAATATCCGAGTAGTAGCTTCGAAGTCTGGATTTGTGCCCGGTTGATGGCAATAGGCTCGCCCCCTATTTTACGGGACTTAAACATAACTGGCGAAATGTCAGGATAATGGGCTAAAATGTATCGAACTTGGTCCAAGACCCTCCAATGATGAGACTTGCAGGAAACGAAAGTGCATAAGTGTCTTACGATTTTGGCAAAAGTCTATTAAATTCTGTCCCGGGGTTTTCTAGTTATTGTCATGTTTGTCTTCACATAAGCACATTCATTTCATGCAAGTCTCTTCAGTGGAGGCTCCTCTTGTACCATTTTCGCCCTTTGGCCTTTCACATACTACTCATTCTATTCTCATTCTTTCACCTTTCTCATTAATTTAAGTCCTCACCTATCATCGTACTCAGCGACTGCCAGCCTGTCAGCATCAGGATCATTGACCAGCACCAACTTGACTTTCTTCTCCTCTGCCAGCTGCGTGCTTAACTTCAGACACTCCAACTCCTCAGGATTCGGGAATGTTACCGTGGGAAAATCAGGGTTCGGGTCCTGCTGCTCTTTCACGCTGATTGGTGCCTGTAAGTGGTGATTTGTTATTGGTATTTATTGGTGGTAGCGTATGTCGTGATGGCCTAGTGGTTAAGGCGCCCGCCTCTCATGCTTTAGGTTGCGGGTTCAAATGCGGGCAAGTACCAATGTGCGTACATTTATGTGTATTTTCTAAAGTTTATCTTGGCATCGGTGAAGGAAAACATCGTGAGGAAACCTGGGCTTATACCAGCCTATTACTGTCCCACTCAAACCATGTCAGAGATAAAGAAGATTGGTTGTCGTGTTGTACAGTCAACAAAAGAGACAGGTATGTAGTCATCAGATATAGTTGAAGTTATCTTAAAAACCGATGGATGTTTTCGATTAAACTTAACTTAAATAATGAACTGTTTATTATCTACCTTTACAGTAAAAACACAACAAAAAAATAATTAGCGTAATTGGTCCGGCCGTTTCATTTTTATAAGTACATATCGATTTTTGTTGTATACAGAGTTGATATGACAGAGGGGCATTAAATTATACTACGCATACTATACTTACGTGTTTAGTATTAATTCGATACAGTATAAAATAAAATATAAATAAAAATTAGTTTCTTTTTTACACGACTGCCCCAAAAAAAGAGTGTTATGTGTTCAGGGTTAATGTATGTATGTATGTATGTATGTATGTATGTGATGTTCTTTATTCCACCATAACTTTTGAACGCCTGAACCGATTTAGATGTATGGGGTATCGTTACAATCCTTGCATCGTTCCGAGTAACATAGGCTAGTTTAAAATTAAAAGAATCCTGTGTGGTCACTTTAAAACGTAAATTAATACCAGCCTCAATTATTTTTTTTAATGAATCTGGCCGTGTCTATGTTTATCGTCTAGAATTTGACAAGTAGATTTAAAAAATATATAACACTGTAAATAATTACACGACTGCCCCAAAAAAAGAGTGTTATGTGTTCAGGGTTAATGTATGTATGTATGTATGTATGTGATGTTCTTTATTCCACCATAACTTTTGAACGCCTGAACCGATTTAGATGTATGGGGTATCGTTACAATCCTTGCATCGTTCCGAGTAACATAGGCTAGTTTAAAATTAAAAGAATCCTGTGTGGTCACTTTAAAACGTAAATTAATACCAGCCTCAATTATTTTTTTTAATGAATCTGGCCGTGTCTATGTTTATCGTCTAGAATTTGACAAGTAGATTTAAAAAATATATAACACTGTAAATAATTACACGACTGCCCCAAAAAAAGAGTGTTATGTGTTCAGGGTTAATGTATGTATGTATGTATGTATGTGATGTTCTTTATTCCACCATAACTTTTGAACGCCTGAACCGATTTAGATGTATGGGGTATCGTTACAATCCTTGCATCGTTCCGAGTAACATAGGCTAGTTTAAAATTAAAAGAATCCTGTGTGGTCACTTTAAAACGTAAATTAATACCAGCCTCAATTATTTTTTTTAATGAATCTGGCCGTGTCTATGTTTATCGTCTAGAATTTGACAAGTAGATTTAAAAAAATATATCACACTGTAAATAAAAAACGTCGTAAAAAAAACTACCGAGTAAACAAAGTATAAATATGTGCAATTTTGGCAGTCGTGTTTTTTAATTTTTTTTTTTTTAATTATAGTTGCTTGTTAAACAAACTAATTAGCTTACGAATCAGAGTAAAACGCAAACACCCTTTGTAAATAAATTTAACTGACCTTAGATACCTAGGTATTAAAACGGCAACGTAGGTGCATGACCTATGCGTATAGACATAATCGGCTGTTAGGAAAGATACATCGTGTTCAAACGGGGCGAAAACTTAAAAAAATATTTGCGACTAAACTACTGCTCCTATTTAACTGATTTTTGGTACAGAGCTTGAAAATGGTGCCTAGTATAGGCAGTTTAAAGGAAAGTCCATCTATCGTATCAACTTTGTATGATAGCCAGATTCATGAGAAATGGTATAGGTTATATAACATCACGCTACGACCTACGGAAGGGGAGCAATAACCAAAGGCGTAACTTAACGCTGGCGAAAAAAAAACACGGATGAAGTCGCGGGCAGAAGCTAGTCTTTATATATTCTAAAACTATTTCATGGAGAGGAACTTACCTTCAAATTAGCAGTAGCAAAAGCCTTCAATATATACTCGTATCCAACTCCATGCATTGCGCTGTACACCATGTCTATAGAGGCTCTCTTGTTCTCCTCCAAAACCTCAGGACTCAGGCTGATGATGGTCTCCATGTACTTGCTGGTGACCTCCTCCTGACAGTCCATGAGCTGGGGGTTGGAGCGAATGTCCTTGATGTCCCAGTGCTTATCAGGTATGCTGGAAGATAAATACCCGTTTGTATAAGCCGTTAACCATTATGCCTCAATTAGCCAGGCAATTACTGAGAATTTTCGGAACAGAAAACATCAAGCCTATAATCCACGAAGGGTTAGGCAGAGGAAAAATTCAATAATATTTTGCCCGACCTATGCCCTGCGACCAACTGTACCACTTTGCCTAACCTAATACCCAAAGGCATAGCAAGAGAAAGGTCCCTAAAAAGACCAAGCTTTAAAACAGATAAATCAATTTAAAAAAAAAAGTGTCTGTTTGCAATAACAAAAAAATAACTTAAATTACTAAATGCATAATAATTATGAATGAATACACGGAACTTATGCCGTGAATCTAATTTTTAATAATTGTAACTGTGATTGTTACGGCCAATCTCCGAAACAGCTGGACCGATTTTCGACGACACTTTCACTGAGAGTTAACTGATGTTGTAAGGAGGTTTTTAGAAAAAGAATTATGCCCACTTGCAAAAGAAACAGTTATCATTTTAGAAAAATAATTACGGTTCTCCGTAGACCTTTAAAACTACGTAAATAACGCTAGTGTTTCATAAAACATTAGAAAATTTCAAATACTCACTCCAAACACTGCTTAACCTCTTCCAGAACGTACTCATCATGTGGCGCTATAATCTGGCACCCATTCCTCCAGTACACCTTATACCCATTGTCCTCCTTCGGGTTGTGTGAGGCGGTGACCATGACGCCAGCGATGGCGTTGTATAAGATGGTACCGAACGAGACCAGTGGCGTGGCACACACCTCCGTGAAAATGTGGACTGGGATTGATGATGAGAGGAATACTTGAGCTGTTAATTCTGCGAACCTGGAAAAAAAAATGAAAGTGATAAAATGTATGAAGTACTAGCGATCCGCCCCTGCTTCGCACGGGTGCAATGTAAATACATAAACCTTCCTATTGAATCACTTTTTCTATTGATGTAAAACGCAATAAATCCGTTGAGCAGTTCAAAAGTTATTTTGTTTTTTAATTTAATAATCATTATAATGTTTAGACATCGACTATTTTTATTCATTTATGTTAATGTTATGCGACAAATAAGGTACAAACAATGATTATCAAAACAACATAACATAGCATCACGCTTGTAATCCTCGAAGGCTAGGCATACATATTTTTTTCCAGTCCTATAAATAGTTCCAGAGATTAGCGCGTTTAAATACACAAGCAAAAAATCTTCTCAGCTCCATTATGTTAGCAATTCTCATATACAAAGTAACGTTCGCAAAACAACGAAGCAAACAGTAATAGGTAACACGTTACGAATAAATTAATTGGTACCAATTAAATTGAAGTCGCATTCAATAGGCGAGCCTGCATCTGGATAGAATCAGTTAGTCAGTGCAGACTGGATTCAATTGATAGCTTCCATCGTTTATTGGCATAAATTAAAGTTTTAGTGTTTCACGATGAAGATGGACCATCTTCAACACAGACAGTTTACTTTCATTGATTTAGATGATGTCGTCGGACTTTGAGCTTTCCCGCAAAGCTTATTAGATACCTCTTATAGTAACTAGGAGTACCATTCCGACACTCTTTACTAACTCCATACAAACAAACTCGTATAAGCCAATCACGGGACGGCTCTACTGCCAGGCCTACTGCTGCGGTTGCGAATATCGCTTCTTTTTATAAGCATAGTTACTATTCTAGACTACGAGTAAATACTCGTATAGTTAATAGCCATTCCTAATAAATGAGGGCTTCTGACACACAGTAGTGTAGTTTAATTATAATTAAGCACTTAATGAGTCGCTTAATAATAATTATAATTAAGCTACACGATATAATAAAGCTAAAGAGTGTTTTTGTTTGTTTGTTTAATCGCGCTAATCTCTGGAATTACCAGTCAGATTCAAAAATATTTTTGTATATAATAGCCAGATTCATGAGGTATAGCATAGGCTATATAACATCACGCTTTGACCTATAAGAGCGGAGCAGTAACCAAAGACGTAACATTACATGTGTGAAAAAATCCAAGCATACAAAGTCGCAGGGAGCAAGTAGTCAATAATAAAGCGACACAATAATAGCAACTGAAGTTCCAAGAATTCGTATAATGGCTGTCATTCGAAGACAGTAGATCGCTATGGTATGAAAGGAACAGAGTTCTTGTATTGTGTGTCTTTACCGTAATTGTTATACGAGACCGTTGCGGATTAAAAGAGGATGTAGTGACAAAGATAGAAAAGGGCATGCTTAGATGGTTCAGTCATGTTGAGAGGATAAATGAAAGACGATTAACAAAAGGCATTTATATGGCAGGGAAGGGTCGCCCTAGGAAAACCTACACTGATATTGGTGAGGTTCTTCAGAAAGGTCAGGTGAGCAGTATTCGTAACCGGCGTGCTTATATGACGAGATGTATGAACGTAGATGAGGCGAAAAGAGTATGTAAGGATCGTAGCAGGTGGCCTTCTGTGGTTTCTGCCTACCCCCATTGGAAAAAGGCGTGAGTTTATGTATGTATGTGTCGAACAAGCTATTTGGTATACAGCCAGAAATATTCATCTTTCTACTACACTATCAATATTAATTTCTAAGGAGTGCGGAATAACTTTTTAAGCTTACATAAACACAAGTTTTTTATATAATTATACAGGGTTACTGTTAATTTACTAGAAACCTGAAAAGGGATCATTATACTCATCAGTATAAACAAGGTTTTACTATGGCACCAACCCTGTAATCATGAAAAAAGCAACTATTCCTACTAAGCATTTTTGTAGGGAACAGCTGTTTTTTTCTGATTTCGGTTGATCCCATCGTAAAGATGTTCATAATGATGAGTACAATAACCCCTTTTCAGGTTTCTGGTAAACTAACAATAACGATGTATAGACTTAACTTTGAAGCGAATGAAGACATGGGCAGAACCTAGTTCCATTATGTATAAAGATCCTACATCGTAGACTTCCAAAGAAAAACGGTTAGAATTTCTCTGACAGTTATTCTGGTCAATGTGTAATGGAATGCAAACATTTACTGATGCCAAAAATAGCAAAAACCGTCACAATTTTCAAAGAAACTAGTGCTAATTAATACTGTTTACTTATTTATACTTTTTGCCTCGTGTGACGTCATTTACGACAAAACGTACAGAAATCATTGTAATTACAACATTATCCTTAATAGGGGCTGAGTTTGGCATAATAATTTCGTCTTCACGAACTGTTAGCTAGGTACTTCATTTAGTCGTACCGACCCGGCCCCGGAACATAAAGGGCAACAGAAGGAACAGGGTGTTTTTTTTAGTCAGCAAAAGTCTCATAGTCCATCGATGACATAAACCACCTCAAAAAATAAAAAAAAATGGTTCAGGCAGCCGCCTTCCATTTATGAGGTTCGATACCGAACAAGATAAAATGGGCATTTATAATTTTAGTGGGATAGTAGGATTCTTTGCATTTAGCCATGAGCTCCTGATATATTTAAACTAAAGGATAATTTTAAAAAATTAAAAATCTACTATAATTTAAAAAAATAAAAACACGACTGTGAAAATTGCTCACATTTATACTTTGTTTACTCGTCAGTTTTTTTACGACGTTTTTTATTTACAGTGTTATTTATTTTTAAATCTACTTGTCAAATTCTAGACGATAAACATAGACACGAGCAGATTCATAAAAAAAAATTGAGGCTGGTATTAATTTACGTTTTAAAGTGACCACACCGGTTTATTTTTATTTTTAACAAGCCTATGTTACTCGGAACGATGTAAGGATTGTAACGATATCCCATACATCTAAATCGGTTCAGGCGTTTAAAAGTTATGGTGGAATAAAGAAACTCACTCCTTTTTTTGGGGCAGTCGTGTAAAAAATAAGGTAAATAAAAAACCCTGAATACAAGTTTGTTAGTGACACACACATACATAACATCACGCCTGTAATCCCCGAAGGGTTAGGCAGAGGTGAACCCATTAGTACACCCACATTTCGCCAGTTATGTTTTTAGTCCCATGTAATAGGGGGCGAGCCTATTGCCATCCATCGGGCACAAATCCAGACTCCGAGGCTGCTACTGGGAAATTCCTGATGGAAAAACCCAATAACACTTTGCCTGACCTGGGAATCGAACCCAAGACCTCATGCACAGCAGTCGCGCTTGCGACCACTAGACCAACGAGGCAGTCAAGGTCGAGGGTCGAGGTTTGTTAGTGAATACAGTTTAATATGCATACTTAAGATATAACATATACTTGTATGCTCCTTGTAAAAGAACAGTCTCAGTAATGATACAATCACGACGCTCTTTGTTTGCGCGTCTCTATTGAGTCAACGGATTACGTAAGAAGAGGTTTCCATGTGATGGCGTGACGTTTTTGTTGATTCAGATTTAGATTCATTTATTTGCAAGAACGTATGTAGATAATATGCTTATAGCATATTGCTATTGCTTACTTAAAAATAACTGTCGAAATGGCAGAGATGTACCCATTAGTACACTCACATTTCGCCAGTTATGTTTAAGTCCCATGTAATAGGGGGCGAGCCTATTGCCATCAACTGAGAAATTCCTGATGGAAAAACCCAATTACACTTTACTCGAATTTGGAATCCAACCCAAGACCTCATGCTTAGCAGTAGCACTTTATGACCACTAGAGCAAAGAGGCAGTAGTAGTAGGCGAGGTAGTTCCAAAGAATAGCGCGTTTAAACAGACAAAACTCGTATAATATTAGTTTAGATGTAGATTGTCAGCGCTTTGTCAGACTATCTGCGTAGGTAGGATGGATAACGGACAAAACGAGTCGATTTAACAAGACGCTACATTATATTCGCGGTCGTAAGTGATAGGCCAAACTAATAGGGGGCGACGGAACCCGGTGTGAGGTGCACTCAACAAAAGAGATTGGTATTTGGTATTCAGGGTCGTCAGATAAAGTTGAAGTTTTCTTAGATACCGATGGATGTCTTCGATTGAAAATTAACTGTTTATTATCTACTTTTTGAATTTAATTACATTTGAAAACACCCATCGGACCATGCATACCTTTCCCTTTGTTTATTTATTTATTTAAACTTTATGCAACAAAAAAGTACAAAGGCGGACTTAGGTATTCTCTAACAGTCAACCAAAGGTGGTGGTGGTTTGTTGACTGTATCTGTACCTACATTGTGAGTGCCAGTAATCAAAGAATTGGAAGAATATTTCAACATCTGTAGTACTATTCAGTATAACCTCTATAGGCGAATTCCAAAATTTTGTTTTAAATTCACTGAGATAAATTTTCCAGAATAGACTGGCTGGAAACAGTTTCTTCCAATTTCCAACAAGTTTTTTTTTATGTCTGTCTGTCTACTCGGTAAATATCCAAAACGGCTGGACCGATTTTGACGAGTTTTTATTGGTAGCTAGAGTTATAAGGATTTATTTTATTTGAGAAAAAGAATTAGGGTGAATTTGGGCGCAACCTAATACCAATTATAAAATGCATTTAAATGTATCTACTATATTTATGATGCTATAAAAAAAAGTAAAACATATTGTATCGGGAAAAAATTAACAACTTTGGTTTTAAAGTCAGTTTTTGTATTAAGAACTTTATCTCAACCGTTATAAAATACAAAATACAATAACTGCTTAATAAACTGCTGCTTGCATAGCTTGGAAAGTCAGACATAGTTTTGTAAAGACGGTATGTCTTTTACGAGCTCTTCCTCACAAATATTTGTTTTTAAATGACCTGCAATGACATCACGATAAGACCACCACTACTTGATACTCGATAACAAATGCGACCCACACCCAAACCCAGTGTCGATGTGAATGACGCAATAGTTGTTCGACCGATACAAATTTAGTGTGACGTCATCTTTCAGAAAATTATGAATAATGAATAACTAGCTTTTTCTTGCGACGACGTCCGTATGAATTTTCTTACGGATCTCTGATTTTCGTAACAATAAAGTATAGCTTATGGCACATAGGGATAAAGTAGATCCCTATTAGCCAGAATCGGATTAGTAGTTTCGGATGCGCGTTTAAATAAAAAGACATCATAACATAACATCACGCCTGTAATTCCCGAAGGGTTAGGCAGAGGTGTACCCATTAGTACACCCACATTTCGCCAGTTACATTTTTTTAAGTCCCATGTGATAGGGGGCGAGCCTATTGCCATCAATCGGGCACAAACCCAGACTCCGAGGCTGCTACTGAGAAATACCTGATGGAAAAACCCAATAACACTTTGCCCGAACTGGGAATCGAACCCAAGACTTCATGCACAGCAGTCGCGCTTGCGACCACTAGACCAACGAGGCAGTCTAAGTCTAAGGTCTAAGTTTGTGTGGTAACGATTTTGATTTTTTTTTCGCACAAAGACAAACAAACAATATTTTCAGCTTTTTATAGAAGCTTTAGAAGACGTTAAGTTACTTGTTTACTGCTCCGCTCCCGTGGGTCGCAGCGCGATGTAATATACCATATAGCTTTCCTAGATAAACGAGCAATAAAACGTAAAATGATTTTTTTCATATCGGACCAGTAGTTCCTGAGATTAGCCAGATCAAACAAACGGACACGATACGCAAATATGATACTATATGTTTAATATCAATGTTGGTAAAGCTTGATAACACAACAAAAATTCTAATAATAGATAATCGATTGGCTTGTAATACTGCGCAGATTTTGTTGAGCACTTGATTGCGCCAAGATTTCATAAATATTATTATGTTTATCTGGGCCATATCTACTTTTTATTAAATGGCTTTTTTGATATGAAAAGGCTAAGTTTAAATATTGGAACTTTCTAGATGCAGGTCTAGAACTCCGAGCCTATGGTGTCATTCAGATATTTCAGGTATTTTTACATCTTATTTCCGTAGACCGAAGGAAACTATTCCTACGGTCTATACTCTATTATATATAGGTACCTACTATAAAATAAAGAGGTTAAGTTTGTGTGGTAATCTCTGGAGCTACTGAAACTATTTTGAAAATTCATAAAATTAAAAATTGGAAGCTACGTTACCACTGAGTGCTTTAAGCCATATTTTATTACTAAAAAAATAGGGATCCGTAAGAAAAATCAGGCGATGAAGGCTTGGGGAGTGCTAGTAATATTATAAAGCTGAAGAGTCTGTTTGAACGCGCTAGTCTCCGAAACTGCTGGTCCGTCGAAAATTCTAGCTAATAGAAAGTTACATTATCCATAAAGGCAAATTGTAGGTAATATTATAATAAAAGTAACCCCGTAAGAAAGTTCCAGCGGTGAAAGTCGTGAGTAGAAGTTAGTACGATTATAAACGCGCTTTGTAAGGATGAATGGACGTTTGCTACTCTTTCACGTTTAAACGGAATTAGCTGAAATTCAGCACAGATGTAGATATTGATCCTTTCTACCAAATAAACTTTAGCATAATTCTGTAGTCTATGCACATGAAAACCACGAAAAACGAAGTCGCGTGCCTCCTTGCGACTTCGTCTTTTGTGTTACTTAAAAATATGGATAAACACTCACCTTTTGCTGTTATATCTGCCATCATAACCAATCACCACTCCGTTTTGAATCTGACTCTGATTGCAGACCTTCTTCAGGTATGAGCACAAACCCTGAGAACAAAAGATTGAATTTGAAAAGTCTTCGGCAAAATGCGGCTTTACAAAAGTTAGGATTAATCCAGGAAAGTAGATAGATATTGTATGGGGACCCATACAAAAACATTTTCCCTTTAATTTTTTTAAAATAATATTTTGGTAATATTTTGTTGAAAAAATGCTCGTGGTTAAATAATAACAGCCGCATCGGTCGATCCATCAGGTTAAGCTACGTTTGCCAGGGTTGTTCCGTGGATGGGTGACCATCTCTACACACCGAGACTCCTTCATGCTTTTTATTAAAATTATATTTTGTTATTATAGCAGCCATAGACACTGAAAATTTCGAGTGTATAATAATATAACTCCGGTTTAATAGATACTGCCTTGTGAAAGACAGCGGACGGACAGATAGACAGACAGCGGAGAGGGTTCTGTTTGGTTTAGTACGAAATCTTGAAAACTACTTGACCAATGTAGCTGAAATTCGACAGGTATGTAATTTATACGCAGTAGATGTCAGATAAGCACATGAAAAGACTTCGGATTTTACGACAAGGCGGAATTAGGAGACTTTGACTTTCACGCGGACGGAGTCACGAGCTAAGCTAGTTGATATGATGTGTTTTCAGACCACCTTTTACCCATTCCATTCCATTACCAACCCATTCCATTTAGAACAGACAAAAGAATCGGTTCCGGTATAGGACTTATCATTAAGTTTAATTTCAACATAATACCGCCACATAAACTTACTAATCTAACATCTTAATGTACCATCATTGTCAACGTCATGATTCGAATCTACGAATCTAATCTTATCAAGTCTAGTCTAATACGTATGTGGATATTGTTCTTTTGATATATAGCTTTGCACAAAAGGCCTCTACAGAAAAGGCATGATGTATTGATCACCACGCTTGCTCAAGGCGGATAAGCGGTTTTAGACTGAAAATTCTCTTCTCTGCATGAGAAGAGGCCTTTGCCTGTAGTAGGACAATGGTGCCGATCACCTTGTTCACAAACTAGACATCTCTTACTAACATACAGCGAAAGGAAAGGACGGTGACATTAAAGAACTAAGTTAGCGATGTCAAATTAGTTTGGCCTTGAACTTTTCCATATTTTTAATCCATACATTTTAAAATGTGAACTATAATTGTATGGATATGTCAGATTGACTAAATTTGAGCTCTTATTTAAGCTCTTATTTATTGAGCTCTTATTTACATTAGTCTCTTTATTGTTTTAGTGGACAGAAAAAGATGGAAATAGTTTAATTTTAGTTTAGTTTGCGAACAAGGGAATCGGCATCAATAGTCTGGTATTATTATTTTGTATTTTTGTCTAACACGGAACCCTTGGGCATTTGAAAGGCGTATAAACCAGGGGCCGAAGCAAGTTCGCAGAGGCACAAGCTGCCCTGTGGGATTTTTATTATTTCTGCAAAACTTCGAAGACCTCCCCCTATTATGCATTCATTTCAATTTCCCACCCTTACGGATTGGGTACCTGCGTCTAAATGATGCCTAATTTAGATCGGCTTGTTCAATACTGGCTTATCGTGTTACCTAGTAACTGAGTTGTGGAGGTCAGATAGGCAGTCGTTTCATGTATTGAGACTGGTATTCAGCTGCATCCGGTTAGACTGGAAGCCGACCTCAACGATCTTGGGAAAAGGCGAATGATGGTGAATTCTGGCTTCTTTTTTCGTGGGAAAGTCCTCCACTTCGAGGAAGCCGGAGAGGTGTGTCGGACCGTGTATCGGACGCAACTAGATTCAATTCTATTTTGTTTTTTGTGTACGACGTTCAAAAGTGCCTTATTGGCCTAATTGAAATAAATGATTTGACTTTGACTTTGACTTTGGACTCCTACCGAATAAAACCCCACGGTGTTCCTCCAATTACCTTTGGCCGGGGCACAAGGCATGCTCTGAGCATTCTTCCGCACCCCGGCAGGTTGAATACTGGCTTCCCTAGAGGTGATTGACCGCCTCATAACTTCCTCAAATAAGTAATAGTAATAAAACTATGAAATCTTTTGGTAATTTAGAGATACTGTCTATCAGCGTTGCTTAGATAATTATTATCTCATGGAAGGTCAAGTTAAAGGTTCAAGTTTGGTAATTCAGAGATTACGTTATCAAACTTATTGACCTCCTGTAGCGATGTACTGTAAACTATTCATATTATGGGCGCTCCTAAATGGGCCATAATTTTCCGGGGGTGAGAATATTTTAATTATGGAGAGGAACCTGCCAGGATTTATTTATTTTTATTATTTGTTGGTATAGCGACACGTCAATAGAAATACACATTCTGTAAAAAAAAAACAATTATCCAGCTTTTATGGTTCATGAGATACATGCCGCTGACAGACGGACGGACAACGGAGGCTTAGTAATAAAGTCACGTTAGCATCTTAGCACCATTAAGGTGCCTGCCGGGGTCGCGGGACGTCTTAACAGGATACGTGGCTCCGGAACGTAAAGGGCAACAGAAGGAACAGGGTGGTTTTTTAGTCAGTAAAAGTCGGACAGTCCCCACCCAGTAGTAGTAGTAGTCCCCGCCTAGGGCACACATGGTCTAATTTGTAAGGGATCAAGAAGCGCCTGCGGACGTTTAAAAAAAGATGGCCAAGGGAGCTATGTCCGCAGCCGCCCCACGTTTCGGCCCGTATGACAAGAGTTGGAAGGGCCATGGGAAGGTGGAGGGAGTCCCCACCCAGTGCGGAAGGGAGTGGAAATCATTAAATGATTTTTACTACATTTGAAGAATTTCGCTTGTATAAGCAGCACTATAAATTGTACATTACTCTGGTGTAATTTTAAACAGCGATGATGGAGGTGGTTTATATTTAGCCATCATAATTATAATTAATAACAAGCCAGGTGGCTTCCACACTCCCGACTCGTGATTGCAAGAGGAACACTGTATGTTTTATTAGGCAGGTAACTAATAAAAAAAAGGTAGAACTGGAGGTACATATTTCCAAAACAAAAATAAAACTTTTGGAAAAATTTACGAAGTGCAATATACTGTCAAACTTTATGAAATGACAAGCTTCTGCCCGCGACTTCATCCCCGTGTTTTTTAACCCGCGTTAAGTTAGTTCTTTGGTTACTGCTAAGTAGTCCCCATTGTGTCGTAGCGTAATGTTATAAAGCGTAAGAATCTGGCTATCATTATAAGAAAATATTTTTGCAATCCGACTGGTATATCTAGAGATTACCAGTGTCACTGACTCAGGCTGCCTCGTTGTTCTAGTGGTCGTAAGGCGCGACTGCTGAGCATAAGGTCTTGGATTCGATTCCCAGGTCGGGCTAAGTGTTATTGGGTTTTTCCATCAGGAATTTCTTAGTAGCAGCTCGGAGTCTGGATTTGTGCCCGGTTGATGGCAATGGGCTCGCCTCCTATTACATGGGACTAAAACATAACTGGCGAAATGTGGGTATACTAATGGGTACACCTCTGCCTAACCCTTTGGGGTTTACAGGCGTGATGTTATGTGATCTAGAGCTTAGCGCGTTTAAACAAACAAACAAAACAATCAATAAAACTCTTTGGCTTTATTATGTAGAGACTTTTCATAATAAATTCAGATTGCCCAATGATTAGTAGTGATTACTCAAGACGAGGTATCTGTCATGTCTGCATTATCTATGAATAAGCAGACAGTGTTGTTTCTGTAATCGTATATTTATGACATTATGATATAGTATTGGTAGATAGATTATAGCTATCTATACCAGCTGCAGTTTTCCATCCTAATCATATTTCAGAAAGCTGACATAAAATCCTTATTCATCATCTGCCTAGCCTTTTCCCAACTACGTTGGGGTCGGCTTCCAGTCTAACCGGATGCAGCTGAATACCAGTATTTTACATGGAGCGACTGCCTATCTGACCTCCACAACCCAGTAACTGGGAAATATGATACCCCTAGGTAAGACTGGTTTGTCAGACTTTCGGGCTTCTGATGACCCGTAACGACTGTCAAAGATCCACGTATGACAGCCGGGACCAACGGCTTAACGTGCTTTCCGAGGCACGGAGAAGTCTCGGTGTGTAAAGATGGTCACCCACTCACGAACCAACCCCGGCAAGCGTAGCTTAACCTGACGGATCGACCAGTGCGGCTGTTATTACTTAGCCACGAGCTCCTCCACATAAAATCCTTATTAATATTATAAATTGTGAAAGTAAGTTTGTTTGTTACCTTTCCACGCCTAAACTACTGAACCGATCATCCTGAAATTTTGCATACTATATACATTGTCAGGTGTACAGAAACGGTAACAAACCTTTCATACCGACAAACAAAATACTGTTCCCAAAAGAAATTACAACAATGTTCTTATGATGATAGATGGCCCCACATGTCTTTCGAATCATGATTGAATTTTAAATTTAATTTGCGAGTGAAGCTAGCGAAAGCTAGTAATCAAATAAAATTACGACACCTTGTCAAATAATTAATAAATATTTTTATTTTTTACCGGTATTTTAGAATACATCTCTTTCAAAGCACAGAATTGCTCCATTGCGTATGCGGTAGGCAGTGTCACGTGAGTAATCATGTGTGCGAGCGGGTTCATCGCCCCGTCTGCCTAAACCCAGCAACAAGATGGCTACATCGAATTCAAAAATCACGTGCTAATAATAAAATTTTAAATAAACCCGCGACGGCCATCTTGTAAACCTCACCTTTCAAACAAAAGAAAAAATATCCAAATCGGTTCATCCATTCGGGAGCTACGATGCCATGCCACAGACAGACACACACACACAGACACGTCAAACTTATAACAACCCGTAGTTTTTGAGTGGGAGTAAAAAAAAGCATCCTATTTATTTTGTTATGGAATCGTGTTGAAAATCACTATCTTAGTTATTCGAATTTGACGACGATGCGAAACTGTACTCAGTATATAGTTTATGTTAGGTAGGTAAATTCAATTTAAGAAAGTAAAAACAAACCTGTGCAGTCTGCAATACAACAACATCATTCATAGCCTTGTAGCCGGCTCCCATGCGCCCGCGCAGCCCAGCCGTGCCGAACTTAAGCCGATGCAGCATGCAGCCACGCAGTTTATCCCATCGCGCCTTTGAAATGTCCTCGAGAACTTCATTGCGGGTCGTTGGGTTCTATACAAAAAATACAGGATTTATTTTGATAGAATTATGAGTGGATATAGCCAGCCAATCACATTTGAAGGGCAGTCTAGCTACTTTTAGTTGCATCCGTAAACACAATGGTGTGTTTGCTTACATTGCAGGCTATCGTAAATAGAAACATTTCACAGCAAAAACAAAAGTTGTTTCTCAGCAATTTTTTTTTTGTTTAATTTTATTAAGTGTGTTGAGCAGTATGCCTTTGTTATAAACCTTGTATCATTAAGAATGTATATGAACCTTAGCGCTTAATGGTCAAAACGAAATAGTGATTAATGTCACTTTGTTGCTTGCCAGCGGAGAGAAAATAAAATAAATATTTCAATTTATTTGACAATTCATCTATTTATAATAATAATAAATAAAAAAAATATTTAAAAACACGACTGAAAATATTGCACATTTTTGTACTTTGTTTACTACTCGTCAGTTTTTTTTTACGACGTTTTTTATTAACAGTTTTATATATTTTTTAAATCTACTTCTCAAATTCGAGACGGTAAACATAGGACACGACAAGATTCATAAAAAAAAAAAATTGAGGCTGGTATTATTTTACGTTTTAAAGTGACCACACAGGATTCTTTTTATTTTAAACTAGCCTGTTACTCAAATAATGCAAGGATTGTAACGATAGCCCATACATCTAAATCGGTTAAGGCGTTTAAAAGTTATGGTGATATAAAGAATCTCACATACATACATTAACCCTAAACACATAACACTCCCTTTTTTGGGGCAGTCGTGTAAATAATACTTTATTGCATAAAAGGTGTTGCAGTAAATACAATAAAAACGGTTGCATTTTACAAATGAATATTCATCTATTCCTACTAAACTATCTTAATCAGTAAATCTTTGTTCACCTATTTAAAACATTAAGGGCTTTATCATACTAGCGAATTGCGAGCGTCCTCAAAGCGGAGCGGGCGCGCAACGAAAACGTTACGGGCGCGCAGCGAATTAGTTGCGAACGCGCAACGAAATCGCCGCGAATATTAGCGTGGACGCCAAGCGTAGAGCGTATTGTGCGTTGTTAACTTGCTACAAACAAGCAACGAAAACGTTGCCACGCGACCGCGACGTCTTCGCTGTGCAGCCGCGACGTGATCGCGACGCCTTCGCTGCGCGCCCGCCCCGTCCCGCGGCCGCTCGCAAACCGCTAGTGTGATAAGGCCCTAAGACATTGTAGTAACAGTTTAATTGCAAGTTTTATGTCAATAAGCTAAAATTATATGAGCTATTATCTCATTTGATCAAACTAAAATGAGCCTATTGAAAAAAAAAAAAAAAATACAGTCAACAGCCAAACAAACAGACTACATTTCTGTAGTAAAATCACCCCTATTACAACCACATAAGATATCACAGTGTTTTCCTTAAAGCGACGTTGTCTATACATTGCATGTTTGATTAAAATTACCTTGGCACTTACGATGACATTTTAAATAATTAAGATTGGCACAGTTTAAATAATTCACAGAACTGTTTGGATAACATCTGCTGGTCTATTCTGTAGAGTGCCATGTTACTGTCCCACTCCTGTCAGAGGAATGACCAACAGCTGTGCTAGTATGGCAAAATCTCTCTCGTTGTATTTTGGCGAGGGGGAACTTGCGGTGGAGCTGATAAATCTTAACATGGAATTACAGCTCACATCAAAACTATTCACTGGGGATGAATTTTATATCTAAGAAAAGAATCTATCTCTCTTTATAAAAAAAAGGTTCAATGTTTTGCTAAGTGCATATTTGCATTAAGATAATTCCCCATACTAGGTTCTTATTTAAGAAAAATTTTGCAAGGCTCGAACATATCGTGGTAATAATATAATTAAATTTGTCAAATAATTTTGTTTTATAACTAGCCACTGTATCTTTTATGATTTTTGATATATGTATTATTCTTATTTTATTTAATTTTATTACAGATGAATTTTATGCATTTGTCTGTTTTAATTGCTATTTTATACCTATGGAATCTTCAATAAATGATTTGATATAAGTACTACCGAATTGAGGGACTGTAATGGTACCTAGCACTAAGTATGTATGTAAATAAATAAATACCTAACAATAATAAATGTCTACGAAATAAAGTGGTTCAATATACCTTTTTTAATGAGTTTGGTCCAGTAACTATAAGCAGATGTGTGTAATGTACTTATTAAGGTATTTAAATAGTTTATTTAAATAGTTTTTAGAATCTAAAAAAAGATAATTTATTTTATAATGTTGAGCAATACCTAGTATGTAACTGCATTAATTTTATTATAAATTTTATCTTTTATTATAGAACGACACATAACATCTAGTAGGTAAGTCATAACTGTAGTTCATGCAAATGTTACATGACCTGCATAATATCAATTTAACTGAGGTCAGAGTTGACATGTCAAGGCCGCACAGCGATCGACGGCATCCTCAACATTTTCCATACATTCCTGATTTTTTCCAGCACATACCTTGTCGTGTTTCAGCCAGCTGTTCACCGCTGCATCCAATTTTGCATCTCCACTATCACAGACAGACATTTTACTCAAAATTGTAATACAAAAAAGGTGTTTTTATGTTAGCACAAGTAACACTGGATTTAAAGACGAACAGAATATATAACAATTAAGTTATTCCAGGAATATAATCACAAATAACTTGGTGTTACTGATCGCGCGTCGGTTTCCGGGCTATACACAGAATTCACTGATTTATCATGAACAAACTACCGATTTTACTGACTTCGGGCTAATAATCACAATTGCACATAATTACAAATTTATTAAACTTGCTCTGAAAAGTAAAATGGACTGTAAGTCTTAGAATTATGGTCGAAATAGAAGGTAAAAATAAAATTGTGTTTTGACCTGACAGTTGACAGCAACACCGTTCGGATACACGTAAATGTATAACTATTTTTTTCAAACGAAATTATTAAAGTTCCTTTTTGCTTGTAAATTATTTAAAGCCATTTATTACTAGTACTTTACATTTAATTTGTAAATATTAATTGCATTCATTTAATTGAGAATATTTTTATCAATGGGCGGCTAATTCAAATTCAGATGGTTTTAAACGCCTACTAAGAAAATAATAGCAAAGTAGCATTTATGATACAGAGTATAACCAAAAGATTACAGGCGTTAACACGTTGTAAAAAAAATGAAAATTAGGAAATGATTGGAATGTTAGGATTGTGATTAATACTAAAAATATTAGATCGAGGAGCAGATACTGGGACTGCCTCGTTGAGACCAACAGTCACAATTACAATTGCACAGCAGTCGCGCTTGCGGCCACTAGACAGTGGCCGCAAGCGCGACTGCTGTGCATGAGGTCTTGGGTTCGATTCCCAGGTCGGGCAAAATGTTATTGGGTTTTTCCATCAGGAATTTCTCAGTAGCAGCCTCGGACTCTGAATTTGGGCCCGATTGATGGCAATAGGCTCGCCCCCTACTACATGGGACTAAAAACATAACTGGCGAAATGTGGGTGTACCTACTAATGGGTACACCTCTGCCTAACCCTTCGGGGATTACAGACGTGATGATATGTGTATATTAAAAAGGAACACAATATATAAAAATATAATATTACTCAACCCTGGTTTGTAAGTTGTCAATAAAACAATAGACGACTTAGACGTGGCCTGTGGTCAGGAGAATAGATTGACTTTAATAGTTTGTAAACATCATTGCTGTCCCTACATACAGACATAAGGTTTGTTCAAGGACTCTTTCCATAATTATCTTGTAAGGTTATTAATAGACTACGTACTAAAGCTACATGGACGGTAGCTTATAGCATCCTTTCCTAAGTAGGTACTACATATTACCACGAAGTGGTCTTCCATTCTTAATAATTTAGGTACCTACATTAGGAATATTACCCCATGAAGACAATAAAATAATTATATTAAGACAGTTAGTTATACATATAATTAAAATTACAATCATTATAATACTTACTTACCTACTTTAGAACTTCTAAAAACTATGATGAATGAAATTACAAGGTATTTTTACACGACTGCCCCAAAAAAAGGACTGTTATTACACGACTGCCCCAAAAAAAGGACTGTTATGTGTTTAGGGTTAATGTATGTAAGTATGTGAGATTCTTTATTCCACCATAACTTTTAAACGCCTGAACCGATTTAGATGTATGGGGTATCGTTACAATCCTTGCATCGTTCCGAGTAACATAGGTTAAGTGATAACCTATGTTACTAAACAGCTCTATAATGACCCACTATTTTGTATTGTTTGAGGCGCGTTATATTTTCACATAGCAGTCGTGTTTTTTTATTTTTTATATTATTTATTTTTATACAATTTATAAAAAAGAAAGGAGGAATCTCTCTTAAGGCATCAAAAATCTCCGCATCGCTGTCAATGTGGCAAGTGCCCAAAAGGCTGGCAGCATCCGTTCATTGCCACGTTAGGTATATGGCAATGCTGATTGTTTGGCTCAAGAAGAGGCCAGCTATCTGGGTGTACCGCAGCAGATATAGCACTTTTTGGTGGAATCCTCAAGGATAGAGGTTATTCTTTTGGATTCTACTTGGGGATAACGGTAGGCTATATCGTACCTGTTCTTACCGACTAAAACCCAACGGTCTACATGAGTCGGGGGACCGGTATTCGCATGACACATGAGTCGCGCCCCCGACTAGTATTAGACCGCCATCAGTGAGTCGAATACACGACAAGTACATTAAGTAGGTATCACAACTGGAATTGGAAAAACCCTTCAAATTGTAAAGACGCTGTAAAAAAACTCATATCGAAGCCGAAAGTTACACATTGAAGGTCAAAGTGCCAACTTTTAGTCAAAGTCTGACAAACAGTCTTGCCAAGATAGGCAGTCACTCCATGCAAAATACTGGTATTCAGCTGCATCCGGTTAGACTGGAAGCCGACCCCAACTTAGTTGGGAAAAGGCTAGAAAGACGATGACTCTTTCTTTTTCATAATTTTAAAATTTCATATTAGATTATTTCCTCATAATTATACAATTTTTTGCACCTGCTTTGTTATCTCTTCACCATCTTTGGTTGACTGGTAGAGAATGCCTAAGGCATTAAGTCCGCCTTTGTACCTTTTTGTTGCATAAAATTTAAATAAATCTATATATATAAAAGAAAGTCGTGTTTGTTACAACACTTATAACTCGAGAACGGCTGGACCGATTTGGCTAAAAATTGGTGGGGAGGTAGTTAAGAATCAGGAGAAGGACATAGGATACTTTTTTTAGTAGGGTAGGGGTAGAGTAGGGTGGGGTTTGTGTAGGGTTTGTGTAGGGTAGGGGTAGAGTAGAGGTAGGGGTATCGGTAGGATAGGGGTAGGGGTATCGGTTAGGTAGGGGAAGGATACTACGCGAACGAAGTCGTGGCGGGTCAGCTAGTAATAAATAAATAAAACATTGCATAAAATTCTTCCTCAGTGAATTGTTTTGAGGTGAGAGATGTCATTTCATGCTAGGTTTTGACATCTAACTGCAAGTTCACTTCAGTCATTATTATTATTTATTTATTTAAACTTTATTTAAATAAATAAATAATAATAATGACTCTCTTCAAAATCAAAACACGCGTTTTTCATTATTCAAATTTATAGTCCCACTCTCATCTAAACTAAATCCTTCACCCACATTCCCTGGACGCCGCCGGCACAGTTTATTAGGAAACTGTTAGTGCAATCAATGGGCAATCATATAATTTGTAATTGCCTGCGGAACCGTCCACTCCAGGACCTGGCCCTGAGGGGAGGAGGAGCTTCCTTCTTGACTGACCGATTTATGTTATGCTACATGGAATTAAATGATGTTTGTTTGAGTTCCATCGTAATAGTACAAAATAATGAGTAGGTACAGTAAAATGCAAATGAAAATAATTTGTTTTTTTGGAACGCAGGGGTCGGCAACACGCGGCTCTTTGACGCCTTGCTTGCGGCTCATGAATGTTTTGTAATTTTTGAAAGAATTTTAATAAAATCAGTTACTTTTTAGGTACTTTATAGTTTTCGTTTCTGAATGATTTACGGTGGTTATTTTTCTAGCTATAAAGCCCAGTAAACATAATTAATAAAATAAATAAATAAAAATCTTGGGACAACTCACACACGGCTATCTGATCCCTAGCTAAGCAGAGCTTGTGTTATGGTAACCAGACAACTGGTATACATACTTATATAATTTATAAATACATACATATTATAGATAAATCACACCCAGACACAGAACTAACAATCATGCTCATCACACAAAGTTTGTCCTGGGTGGGAATGGAACCCACGACCTCCGGCTTAGCAGTCAGGGCCGCTAACCACTAGACCAACAGGCCCGTAATGTAAGTATAACGTGTACGAATTAAATTCGTATATTTTAACAATGTTTTATTAGCATTTTTATTTTTTCTATGGGATGTGACCAGTTATATGTCACACGACTCACACGTTGGTATCAATACACCTACGTACGGTAATTAATGTCGGGTCGCACTTGTGTGGGTTAATATCACAATTGTAGCCCGTTTTTGGATTATTTTGCCACCTTGTGGCCCTTGCCTGCTAAAAGGTTGCCGACCGCTGTTTTAGAACGAAAAGAAACAAAGAAAAAAAAAAAATATTGACACAGATCATGTGCACTCTTAAATAATAATAAAAGCTATTCAAGATTTGCTATTTATGTCTCAGTAATTTTTTCTACGTAACTGCATTAATTATCATTTATTTGTTTCATCTTTCTTTATCGTGTGGGCAGTAAGGACTTACGACTCTTACTCTTACGAGGTCTTGGTCTTACGAGTTTCTAAACCGCCTCAAAGGCCTCTGACATGGTTTGAGTGGAACAGTAAGTCCAGTAGGTTTCCTCACGTTGTTTTCCATCACCGATGCCAGTGATGTCCAAGATAAACTTTAGAAAGTACATATGAATTAAAAAAATCACATTGGTACTTGCTCGGATTTGAACTTACAATCTCATGCATGAGAAGTGGGCGCTTTAACCACTGGGCCATCACTACTTGATGATAGAGAGATATTTCTTTCATGACTTCCAAGCTATCTCAAAGAAATCGAAAATTTCGAAACTAACTTACGATTATTAAAACATATAATTAAGAGCAGCTCAGCATGTTTACCAACATAAGATAAACACAATCAATTTCGTATAAATATAAATAAATACCTACATTTTATGCGCTTTTAAGCCATAAAATGTATTGGTCTCAATCAATATTCTCTCTCCGGATCAAACTAAATATTTCCATCATAACATCAATAATAAAACATGTATTTTACTATCACCATAAATAATAGATACGTGCACTTGAACCTGTGTATAAATAGTTAATAGATAATCTAGGGCGGCTGACGTTCTATTGGCACTTGGGCGGGCGGATTTCAATAGTTTGGGCGCAATACTGTACAGTGAAAAGAAGTCTCGATTTTACAGTGCAGTGTGGGATTTTTTTTTGTTTTTATTTTTGTTTGATATTTTTTTGTGATGGGTGCTGATGATCCTAATGCGTTGGCCGCTGTGGAATTTGAAGTCTATGGACAGGTTCAAGGTCAGTAGTTCTTTTACCATTTTCTATTGAAAGTACGTAAGTACCTTCTTTTTTTTCGAGTCGATTTTATTCATACTTATATCGACTTCAAATGGTTTATGTATTGTTTAAGTATGTATGAATGTATGATTGCACAAAATATTTAAACAGAATGACTTTTGATACATTACCAAGCTTTTTGCAAATAAAAGTAAATGTTTCATCTATTCATGTATGTATGGACAATTCTTGAAAAACAAAAATAAAAAATATTTTTATCATGTCGTAGTGTATTTTTACAGGAAACGTTTACACGAAACGAAATTGTTTTTATTTTTCCTATTTCATAGTTGGTTTCCTAATAACACTTGCCATCCTGTATTTCTCGGATATTTTTACTTAAAACTACAAAATAAAGGGTAATAATCCATTTAAAGACCAACTGCTTCATGCAGAAAATAATTTCGTAACACAATTCTAAAGAAAAATCTTGATCAATCCAAATATTTAATACATGAACGTTCTACGGATCGACATGTAGGTACATCGACAGCTGATCTAAAGAAAGAGCTAATCAGTCAACTGTTTATAATTAGAGTAATAGCATCTAGGTCGATGTCAATGAGCGATTTGGACGAGAGTATGGCCACAACAAACGAAATGAATGGCTGTAGAATATATTTTTCTAGCTTCTGCCCGCGACTTCGTCTGCGTCAAAGTTGATTTCTACATACAAACTTTGGACTTTCCTAAAAGAAACGATTCTTTTTATTTGCAAATTGGTAATTCAAATTCAAAATCATTTATTTATTTGCTTATATGGGTAATTACATAAAGTTGTTATAAAATTAAATATAGTTTAACCACATTAAATTGTAAATTAATTTAGTTACTAATCCCTTTTTTACAAACAAAACTATTTAACTTTTACCATGCATTTTATTGTTCTTTTGACTATTAACCGTGCGAAACGCAATAATTACCTTTTTCTAATTTATCTACATAATAAAAAATTCATTGATTGCAACTAGATATTAAACGTTTGTTATTTCTGGGAAAGAGCTGTATAGTAGGACGCGTTTCAGTTTGCTTTGACATAAAATATCTTTGTCGGTCAGGTTGCTATTTCACAAAGTTCTGCAAGGAGCTAGCAGAACAGCTGCGCGTCGGAGGCTGGGTGAAGAACTCCAAGAAAGGTACCATTGTTGGCAAGATACAAGGCACAAAAGCACAGTTAGACCACATGTAAGGATATGTCTTGATATAGTGTCAAATCATAAGGTACTTTCAATAAATCATCATTATTAAGATTAAAATATGAGACAAGTTTGAAGAAAACAGATTTCTATATTACGATCCAACGAATTACCAAACCTACGACAGTTGAAATGACTGTTTTGGTCTGTATGTTTAGATCTTTTAAACTACGCAATGGATTTTAATGCGGTTTTCATCAATAGATAGAGTGATTCAAGAGGAAGGTTTATACTTAGATATAGTTTAGTTTCTTCATTGCACTCATGCGAAGCCGGGGCGAGTCGCTAATATTAAAAAAAAACGGAGGAACTCACAGGCCATTTTTGTATTTTATACCTTCTTCTAACTAAAATAGATGTTATTTTCGATTTCCAGGATCAACTGGCTTAGCACCACGGGGTCCCCTGATTGTAAAATAGAGAAGTGTGACCTCACCAACTGGGAATACGTCACTAAGATCGCCTACACCGACTTCACCATACGGTTCTAGTGTTTGTAATCTTATGTTCATAAATTTAAGATACTTTTTTATTAAATAAAATGTAAAGTTTTTTTTGTGTAATTGTAGGTTTGTTTTACAGTTATTATTCATAAAAAATAAAAAATCAGGATCATTTGCTTAAATAAGGTACAGAAGATTAGTAGAATGTATGTAATTGTTCTCTTATGCTGCCTTTAATTTCGGCGAGCAATATAAGATAAAAGTATTTATGAACGACATGGTCAATGAGATTTTAGAGAGATGAGAAACGAGTGTAATGTTCCTCATCCTTCATTGACATACATAACATCACGCCTGTAATCCCCGAAGGGTTAGGCAGAGGTGTACACATTAGTACACCCACATTTCGCCAGTTATGTTTTTAGTCCCATGTAATAGGGGGCGAGCCTATTGCCATCAACCGGGCACAAATCCAGACTCCGAGGCTGCTACTGAGAAATTCCTGATGGAAAAACCCAATAACACTATGCCCGACCTGGGAATCGAACCCAAGACCTCATGCACAGCAGGAGCGCTTGCGACCACTAGACCAACGAGGCAGTCCTTCATTGAGTAGGGAGGAATCCTCCGACCACACGGGTGTTGTGCCTGGTGGGCTACTGCTCAACGGTTGTTGTCGGGATTTTGTACAAGGTTCAGTTTTGCATGCTCGTCAAATTAAAAAGGTTTATACTATGCTAGAGATTATCTAGATTAACACGAATCCATAATAAGATAATTAGGATTTTTCTAAGTTTATCTTGGACATAACTTACATCGGTGAAGGAAAATACCGTGATGAAAACTGGACTTATCATTAACTAACTGTTGCCCGTCACTTCCAACTCCCTTTTCATCCCCATTGGAGGTGAATTTTAGACAATTCTTTCTTAGCGGACGTCTACTATCTATAATCTACCTCCATGCCAAATTGTATGATCTTTCGCTTTTATCGTATTTAGATATGTTTAGATATAAGACTGTAATCTCCAATCCGCTTTGAGCCAGCGCAGCGTGGTGATCCAATGCTCGTGCCTTCTGTTTTGTATGATAATAATTATACTCTTGTCATACAGAGAAGGCACGATGGACAGTATAGGTCTGTACCTATGCTGTGCATTGGAACAAAAATAGGCTGGTATTATTAAGATAAACATTGTTATACAGTACCTAAGTCTTTTTTTTTTTGTTTAATTATTAAATCTCTTTAACCTTTTGATTTTGGACAAAAAAAAACAGAAAAACAAACAAATCCACGTTTACAAACGTTTTCAGAAATAAACAATGTCTGCAGCTATTGTCAGCGCGAGCATATGTCTCCAGATAAAGCGAATATCGTAAATAATATCAATAATACAATATTTACTACTTAAACCGCGACGCGGTAGGTACGCTGTGTATATTAGATAGTCGATATGTTTGTTTGTCCGTGGAAATATACGGAATAATTAGGGTCTCAATTCATTTGGAATATTTTTAATTGATTATCGAATACTCTATGGCAAATAATATCATTATGAAGTACTAGCTTTTGGCCGCGGCTTCGCTCGTGTTAAACTCGGGTAACTTAGTTTACTTCTACGTTTCGTTACGTCAACTTAAAAAAATATAACACTTTACAAACTATAACAGTTGAGGACTATGACTTATATTTTAACACCTATGTTTTACCTGTGTTCACAAAAATGAATGAATAAATAAATGAATAAATAAATGAATAAATAAATGAATAAATAAATGAAAAATAAATAAACTGCCTCCCTGCCTTTCGTCTTTATTCGCTTGACTTCGCTTTTTTTCAAAGAGGAATACAGGCACATGGGACTTTTTTGCTTGGTCATAGATGGTAGTGCCTCTGGTTTTCCACGGTGGTAACGTGGTAGTAACTGTAACCGGTGTTATCGGGTAGGCCGAAGGCTCGTTTGCCATCCAATAACATAAAAACACCTATTATGCTTCAAGTCATCAAAGCTGACAAAAACAAAACAAAAACAAAAACAAAACATAACTGGCGAAATGTGGGTGTACTAATGGGTACACCTCTGCCTAACCCTTCGGGGCTTACAGGCGTGATGTTATGCTATGCTCATCAAAGCTCTGTAGAAGACTAGGCCTGGCTCCAAACAAATGCAACTTTACAAATTCTGCAAGAAATTCCAGTGAATAAACTAAAGAGGACTTTTGAATCTGTCATAAAACACGTAACCTATTCGATAACATATGACCATTGTCGTCTCAATGAATCTGCGGACTTACTTACATCTTGCTGCATTATCAACCTTAACTCTTTTATAATATGGGTCAATGCGGTTGCAGCACTGTGTGCATAAGGTTCATTAAGGGCGAGGACCTCTGGTTTTCTTCCGAAGGATATTAATAGACTGCCGGGGAAGTATTTCTGTTTTCGCCGAACGGAGTCACATTAATCAATATAATAATTATGAGTAATTATGAGATAGTTCGCATGTACTGGTCGTTGGTACTCGCACTTAATTCAATTAAGTTCATTGATTAAGTGTTTTTAATTGAATATTGAGATTGCGGTTTTTTCAATGAAAGTGTAGCGGCGCAATTTATGAGTTGAATGAAGAATTTATTATTATTTTTTCCTTTTATTTGTTGATTGATAACGATGATCAACGTTACAATAACAATATCAGAGGTATTTTATTTATATCAGAAAAACTTAAATTTTATCTGTGATCTACATTGTAATTACAATTCTCCCTTGAAGTACTTTTAATATTAATCTATAGTTTAGTTAGTTTCGTTAGTTTAGTTGTAGTTTTTAGAAATAACAGCATTACCAACGCAACCTTCATTAGTTCGGCACTTAAATAGAGTAGGACCAAAGATGCTGCCCTGCGGGACGCCCTATACGATCCCTATAAATTACTTTTCTATTCTATTACAACTGACGGGCCTGTTGGTCTAGTTGTTAGTGGCCCTGACTGCTAAGCCGGAGGTCGTGGGTTCGATTCCCACCCAGGACAAACTTTGTGTGATGAGCATGATTGTTAGTTCTGTGTCTGGGTGTGATTTATCTATAATATGTATTTATAAATTATATAAGTATGTATATCAGTTGTCTGGTTACCATAACACAAGATCTGCTTAACTTGGGATCAGATAGCCGTGTGTGAGGTGTCCCAAGATATTTATTTATTTATTTATTTAACTACTATATAGGTAGGTATTTGATATTAGTCTACATAGGTTTTCTCTAATCAAATAAAAATATAGATGACCTTCGAGCTTTTTTCGTGGTATTTGTTATGGTAACTATGTCAACAAAAACAGTTGCCATTTGCTCAATTAGTTTTCTTAAACAAATAGATATATTGGCTCGTGCAAATTACTACTCTGATTGCGCTTACCATAAGGCAGGCTCCTCATATTTATTAAAAACAAAAAAAAAACAAAAACTATGCATGTTCGTATGATCAGTTACTACAAATGTTCACTAGATGGCGTTTTCAGAGTCGCAGGCACAGAGTAAATTTATTAGAGAAGGTGACAACTAAGAAACTCACTAATTCATTATCTTTAGATAAAAAAACATGTCAGCACCTTCGCAATTTCATACCAGCAACGACTTTCGAGGACTTTACAAAGTTATATTCTTCTTAGCGTGTCGATGATAGTTTAAGTCGAACCAGCCCAAAATTTAGCAATGAGTTCAGCACTTTCAGTTGCCTTCATAAGCTCTTGTGATGTGCAGAGCTATATTAAGCTGTTCTTGTTCAAGTTGTTGATTTACTTACCTTATTCACAACAAAGTATTTATTAAGTAAGATAACGCCACACAACGCTCCGCTCCGTACCGCCGTCTCTCGACATCATAAATCATTGTAATGGATTTTATTCATTAACCAAAGTTATTATTAAAACAACAGATAAAATAGCAATACGTTTATTATGTATCGTTCAACAGTACTTATAATAACTTAATGCTTACAACAATAGAGTACCATATTTACATATAATCAGTGAAGACTTTACGGCAGAGAAAAATTTACTTGGCACGTACTTTGTGCTTATGTATATTCTTGTCTCTATCTTGCACATGTAGTTTAACAGTCGTGCGACAGTGACAAAAATAATGCCAAAGCACGTGCTAAGTATTTTTTTTTCAAATCTCGGTCTAATTGTTTTGACTTAGAACGAATACTTATTTTAAATTAAACTAAGGAGTAGTGTAGGACAGTGAAAATGCAGTAAAGATTCTCCAAACAGTCAAAAATATCCAAATGTATACCATAAAATTACCGTTTAACAAAACATGACAGATTAAAAACTATTTATTATTATAACTAGTTATCTAACTCCTCCTAAACGGCTGGACCGATTTGAATGAAATTTTGTGTGTATATTTCAATGGGTTCCTGGATGATTTAGAAATACAATTAGACCCGGCAGGAGGAGCTGCAAGCAAAAAATCGGACGGGACAACGTCTGTCCGGCCCGCTATTATAAAGATAATAAAAGGAGAATCTCATAAAACAACATGAAGAAAGAGGTAGTTTTATTTAAGAGAACGCGCACACTTTTTTGTTTTAAAAAAATGTTAAGAAAATATGATAGAAAGATTTTTTTTCTACGTGGTTTAGTGTGCGCACCTACAAGTACAGCTTATGTTACACATTGATATAAATCATTAGCCTTATAATCCGACAACTTTTCATTAGTAGAAAAAGTTACATTTTGTACAACAACCACATTAAATTAAAGAATCTTCTGTTCCAAATTCAAAATCTAGATTCTTCTAGAAGACGTAACCACTATTCTTTTAAGACATAACGTAATTTGAACCTTAAATGTAAAGAAAATACAATGCATCAACAGTTTCAAGACAATCAAAGTGAAAATAAAAGACTATGCCTACGAACTCCCAAAAATTCCAAGGCTACGCGGCTACGGCGCTACGACTTTTGCTACGAAGTTTTCGACTACGTCATCATCTTCCACAACCGTAGCCAGTTCTTAGAGTATGCTTATTACAATAAAGTATGGAGCTGCGATTAGATTAGTAGAAAGCAGTTAATAAGAGATATTATGCTAAAATCCCATTATAGGGAGTCACGTGTTTTTTTCATTATTTTGTACTTGTGTCCCTAGCTAATCGTTTATCCTCAGTCACTTCAGAAACTAACACTGCATCACTGGGGGCTTCTAATCATACGACAAAAGTTCCAACTTCAACCTCAATCTGGAACATATCTTCATTCCTCTTTGGCTATACTTTCTCTTCAGGTATTTGTAAAGGAAGGCTTGCATCTTCTGGCTTTCTTCCAGCAGCTGCAGCGGCTTGTAACGCTCTTCTGTGTCTCTTCTTAGTTCGTTCTTTGTGGAAGAAGAGCCGGAGATAGTGGCAGGGGAAGACGACGCATTCCCCTGCCGGTTCCTCTGCGTCGATGTAGACTCCTCGGACGATGACGGAGTTGGAGCAGTTGAGGAGTATGAGGAGTGTTAAGCTCGCGACGTGAGAGCACCAGTTGCTGAGCTTTGGTGTATCTGTAAGAGGAATAATGCTTTGGTTAAAAATACATAATTCCTGACCTACCTATGTACAGTCATCAAAAAAGATAAGTATGCAGGGTCATCAGATATGGTTGATTATTTCTTAAAAACCGATGGTTGTGATGTGACGACAAATGAAATTTAATTATAAAAGTAGATAATAAACAGTTCATTAATATGTTAAGTTTCAATCAATTATTCCATCGGTTTCCAAGAAAACTTCAAATAGCTATATCTGACGACCCTGGATACCTATTGATTTTGTTGACTCTACCTATACCTATGATTAAATTATGTATGTACAGAAGTACGACTCACAAAAGAGTAACTAAGGTCGCCAGACATTTTTTTTTGTATCGATTTTTAATGTAATTAATACAAAAAGACAGTTAATAATCTAAATTCACTTTTGCCTGGAATCGTCTACCTCTATCTGAACAGGATTTCATTGCTTCGACCAACTTGTATCTGAGGGTTCTACTAACATAGAATGCTATGGGAACAGTTATCAATCAATCTGCCTGGCCTTTTCCCAACGATATTAGAGTCGGCTTCCAACCTAGCCGGATGCAGCAGAACACCAGTATTTTACATGGAGCGACTGCCTAACGGACCTTTACAACCCAGTAACTGAGTACTCATATGGTAATACTATGGAAACAGTCAACAAACTTTCAGAATTTCTACAAAACTTACCAGGAAAGAAGTAAATATCCAGCAGTCCCCACACCCCCCGCCACACGTTGACAGTCGCTACAAAGGAGATCAGGTGGTACACATCAGCTAGTAAGAGTCTGGGCGCCCCATGCAACCTCGCAGCTGACCAGCGGACCGGAGCCTGTATTGTGAAGGTCACTATCACGATCACGTAGCCGGCTATCTGTTGGCAGAAAAGGGGGTGGTTAAAGTCAAAGTCGTGTCAAAGCAGTTATGTAAATGTAGGAACGGAACGTTAAGATAGATGAGTGGAATGAATCGTAAAGATGAGTGACAGATGTGAAGCATGTTGAAAGAGATGAAAGTATCAAATAGTCTAGGAGTAAAAGAGAAAGCAAGTGAATGTTAAAGAAGGTGAAAGCAAGAAGACTGGAATACGAGGAGAGGAGGACGAAGAACGTTAGCTACAAAAACGATTAAAATAAAATTCAAGTTTATTATAAAAATCAGTGCTTTTATTTGGCCCACATCGAACAACCACCACATAAATTAAACCATTTTGAAGTACTTTCAAATTGTCAAGGAGTTTGTCGTTTGTCAGTAAGTCAAAAAGTTAAACGTGGTTGATCATACTTCCAACTACTGTTAAACGAGAAAGTTTATAAGAATGGAAGAATGGATGGATGTTTGTTACTCTTCTGAAGAGTATTACTTTAGCATACATAATATAGATATTGATGTATCTTAACACAATGGATAATTTTTATCCTTTTTTAGTATTCCCGTGGGATAAATTTTAAACGCAGACGAACTTGTGGACAGTGCCTTGCATAGCATAATTAAAATTATCATGACACAGTAACCTAAGCTGAATGTTTTTCTTAGGATACCGATTAAAAAAGATAAGGAAAATTGACCCCCAAATTCCCGGTTAAAAATCCAACGGGTAGTGGGGTATAAGTTTAGAAACAGATATGTTTTGACACTTAATTAGCATCTCATTTATAATAAGTAAAACTAATTAAGATTGACAAATATAATTAAACATTTAAAAATGGAAAAATTAAAAACTCGTTAACTGCCTTGTTAGTCTAGTGGTCGGAAAGCGCCACTGGTGAGCATAAGGTCTTGGGTTCGATTCCCAGGTCGAACAAAGTGTTATTGGGTTTTTCCCTCAAGAAATTCTCAGTAGCATCCGCGGAATCCTGATTTGTGTCCAGTTGATGGCAATAAGCTCGCCCCCTATTACATAGGACTAAAACATGACTGGCGTAATGTGACTGTACTAATGGGTACACCTCTGCCTAACCCTTTAGGGATTACAGGCGTGATGTTATGTTATGTTACCTCCTTATCTATAGCCATAAAAGTTATAAAACTAATGTCGTCAACCAATACTAATCATGGGCTTATCGACAAAGCTTTGTAAACATGTCTTTGTTAATTATAAACAAGGCTTAAAATAAAACACAAATGTTTGGCAAAGAATGGAAACACCCAATGAACAATGATGAGAAGGAGATAGCAATGTCAATAAGGAACTTTAAATATAGACTTGATGTTGATAGCAGTAAGGTACATTGTTGTTTTGCTTTCCCTTTTTGTGGTTTGAGATAGAAATGCTAATAATAACTTATCATTTCGTTTCGTCACGTGACAAAGGCGGGTAAGTAGCCTTAACCTGCCCTAAACATATAGAACTAAAAAACAAAAAATTGACTAGACTACATATTGATTCATGGGTATTTAGAGGCATGAGAAACAGGGTGTAAAGTTTCTCATCTTCCATTGAAAAGAAAGGATCCTTCCTCCAGACGGGTGTCATGTCTAGTGGGCTGACTGCCCGACAGTTGCTGTGCGATAGATATCGCTACAAGTACCTTCTTTAGTAGACAAAATAATCTCAAGATTACTTAGCTCCCTGCCGGGGTTGCGTGACGTCTTAACAGGATACCGTGGAACGTCAAGGGCAACAAAAGGAACAGGGCGGTTTTTTAGTCAGTAAAAGTCTGACAGTCCCTTCCGCCCCACCTAGGGCGAAAAGGACTCATTTGATGATTTTTAACAACTAAATAAAAAAGACTGCTTAGCTCCTTTTATGAAATCCGCAAATTAATATTCCAATTTGTTCCAATCACTAACAATGTTTATGTCATTTTATGGCAAACAAGCTAACTGCCCACCTGACGTTATGTGGTCACCGCCTATGGATATGGTAGGAGTGGAAGCAATACTAAAATATCTTCGTGCCAGTAATTATAGCACTATCAGTACCCTTCGAACCGGAACGCTGCTTTGCGGTAGAAATAGGTACTTCCCTGAATGAGGTTCTTCACAAATAACTCTACTACCAACTTATCTTACAATTACATACGTACATAACTAAACTTACGCCTTTTCCCCATGGGGGTAGGCAGAAACCACAGAACACAACCTGCTACGATCCTTACATACTCCTTTCGCCTCATCTACGTTCATACAAGCACGCCGGTTACGAGTACTTCGCACCTGACCTTTCTGAAGAACCTCACCAAAAGGTCAGTGTAGGTCTTCCTATGGCGGCCCCTCCCTTACATTACATCATAACACGATAAATGTTCTTTTATCAATTTTTCAATTTATTAAATCTTTAGATTAAGTACCTAATTATATTTATACAGTTGTTATGTTATTAAAGACAATACACTAAATTTCTTATCAGCATGGAAAACTACTAGACGTGACCGTGTTTGTTGACCTACTTACCAATATAACACTCATTAACAAAACTATCACCCGAATGGAAATCAAACACACAAACCAGAGTACACTTCCTGGCTTTTTTTAATGACATAAGATGACAAACAGGCGATAGACTGGATCAGATGAAGGACCACTAATAAAAAATAGTAGTCTACCTATGTCCTACCTAGTCTAGTCTATATGCATCAGGAAGACGGTCCAAGCTACCGGTGGTCAGAAGGAGTCACGATTCTCAGCAATGGGAGAACGATTGAGAAGAGAGAGAGAGAGAGATGGCAAGCAAGCTGACGGCACACCTGACTAAACGGTCACCGCTGCCTATAGACCTTGCAGATTACCAACCTAAGTACCCAGAAACAAAGTTGAATGTCTAATGTGCCTGTAATTACACCAGCAGCTGGCTGGGTGTACCTGACATATCTGACTTTCCGAACCAACTTCATATACTATAATTCATAGACTGCAAATTCATTCATATTGATAGTAATATATGAAAGTGTGACCTATCATGATCAATATAGGAACAAAAGATTTTGGACTGGATCTTTGAGCCGTTGACGGGAAAAAACTCGCGTCATAACTCGATTTTGATCGTGTATTTTTTTGCCCATTCTAAAGATAGTGAGCGTGAATGTATAGAAGTTGGTCCAAGCGCCGCCAAAGATGAATCATATCATATACCAAACGCCCTTTTATTTGTAGTCTTTTAACAAAATGGAGAGGGGAGTCAAAATCCATCCGAGAGATTTTAATATTTGTGTTGGAAAGATTAGCTAACCTGGAAGGTTAGTAGGGACTGCATCTCTACAATTTCCTGATTAACTTAAACAGTTCCAAGATCTTGATAATATCACTCCAGGAAAACATCTGCATGATGACCAGACCGTCAGATGTGTCACTACATTATCCTCACTTAAAATCTAATTTCATAAACGACGCTCAATCCTCAGTGTCACTAAGGAAATTGCACATTATCTGATGATGCGGACTCATCATCAACCATAAGGAAAAGAAGTCGAACACCGAATAGCCACAATCATCCTGTTCGCTAATTTAAATATACTGCGATCGCCGATCCGTCCAAGAGTAGATTATGGTAATATGCGCGACCGTTTCACCGTTCATTGTACTGACCCATTAGGAGGCCCAAGGCTATAAACGATGAAACTCAAGTCAGTACTAAAGTACAATGACGTCTTGATCCTAAAAATAGTCCGGAAAGACCATTTATCCAATTTGTATGCAAGTGCAAAATGTGTTCGGTTTCAGGAACTGCTAATGAGGTAAATGCTGTCGCAGTTGTGTTTACTAATAGCGCGCATGTGTTTGTTTGGCTGGCCTGCCCACGTGCTTCAACGTTCTCAATGTCACCGACTTGGTAATGGACGAGGTTTCTGTAAACTTGAGAGGTGGTCTTCGAGCATGTGAGATTGAATTGCGGATTAGACTCTGCACGTGTATGAGACTTAATGAGTGGTCGCGTGTGTGTATGACATGTGTATGCTTTGTTGATCAACAGAGTAATGAACAGACGTTTGGGAAGATTCGGTATTAAGGAGTAAGATAAATGAGTCGTTATAAGTTTTCCACATTTGCGTTTGTTCTAGAAATAGGGGCAGATGAACTCTGCACTGATTTTGTTATACCTTTTCTAGGCTAACTAATAGCCGAATGACCATTATTTTTATTTTGGCATGATAAAAATCCATTTATTTTCATTCACCACCTAACACGTTGGTGAAAAAAATCAAGCAGGCGAAGCCGCGGGCAGAAGTTAGTGTTTAAAAAAAATTACAATATTTAGAAATGTAGTATTATCATTACAGTTGTCTTGCCATCTGATTCAAAAAGATTGTCCATTATAAGATCCGCAACTAAAATCATAATAAAACCGCTGCGCTCTGTATAGGACTTCATACTTACTGCTGTTGAATTCGAGTCTATGCATTTAGACGTCCTATTCTGTTACTTCATGAACATCCTAACTAATATTATAAATGCGAAAGTAAGTTTGTTTGTTTGTTTGTTACCTTACCATTTCACACCTAAGCCACTGAACCGATCATCTTGAAATTTTGCATATACATTGCCAGGTGTCCAGGAACGAACATAGGGTACCTTTGATCTCGAAAAAAAGTACAGTCTCCAAAAGAAATCATAATAACGTTCTTATGATCATAGATGGCGCCACTTTCTTTCGAATCATGATTTTAACTAAATAATTGAAATGACAGGACTTGGGTAATATTTTCCGCGACTTCGTCTGTGTCCGCGATAACCAAAATTCACGCGGACGTAGTCGCGGGCAAAAGCTAGTTCAGAATAAAGGGTTCTATAACGTTCCAAGTTACACATTTGTTTACAAAATCGTTTGTCCCAATTCGTGTAGAGCTAAAATCCAGTACAACGCGCTACTACAAACATGGTTGGGGGACGCAAGACGAACGAGAGGAAGACCCAATTGCGTACATGTAAGTGGCCACTGGTTCAGTGGCGTATTATAACCTATATGCGGAAAATGTGCCAGTTTTTTAAGGGATTTCTTGATTGGATTCATATTTTTTTAAAGTGAAAACTTCTTTAGCGGCGTTGAGCACTTTTTCTGTAATGGGTATAAAATCTTAAACTCGCGTCAGGACACGTGACCTGATCGAAAAAGCGTAAGACGGATGGAGAGTAGACAGCTATCCCCTCTCTACGGCGCGGGATAAACTTTTTAATGTAAAATAATTGTAATAGTTTTAAAGTGTTAAATTTTTAATGTAATATAAATTGTCATGTTTGTGTACGATAGCGCAATAAATGAATATTGTATTCTACCACATAAATGATAGTACTTTTATACTGATAAAGCAAAATTATTCCCTAACCATTCCAAAATATCAAACATGCTCAACGTTAATAATCAAGTTTTCACTTCTGCCGGCACTCCCGGAGTGCAACCCGTCTTTTTTTTAAATTGGGAATTGTTTGGACTAAATTACTTGGTAGATCATTTCATACTAATTCTGCCTCATGTTTTTTTTTAACATATCATAAATCAAAGCTGGTGAAAATAGGTTATCTTAACGTTAGGTTGGTTATAACATACAAACATAAAACATAACATCACGCCTGTAATCCCCGAAGGGTTAGGCAGAGGTGTACCCATTAGTACACCCACATTTCGCCAGTAAAGGTTTTAGTACATGTAATAGGGGGCGAGCCTATTGCCATCTACCGGGCACAAATCCAGACTCCGAGGCTGCTACTGAGAAATTCCTGATGGAAAACCCAATAACATTTTGCCCGACCTGGGAATTGAACCCAAGACCTCATGCACAGCAGTCGCTAGACCACTAGACCAACGAGGCAGTCGAGACGAGGTTGGTTATAAATAAATGGGAAATAAATACAGAGGCCATAAAAACGGAAAAGAAAGCTCATAAACAGTTGATGTCATGTTTAGAAAATTGGAGGAGCAAAATGGTAAGTTTTCTAAACTTTGGATACAATATGACACAGAAATATGTAAATTTATTTAAGGGGAAATTTTTCAGTAGCAGCCTCGAAGTCTTGATTTGTGCCCGGTTAATGGCAATAGGCTCGCCCCCTATTAAATGGGACTTAAGAACATAACTGGCAAAATGTGGGTGTACTAATGGGTACACCTCTGCCTAACCCTTCGAGGATTACAGGTGTGATGTTGTGTGTGTGAATGAAAGAGACTACAAAAACATGAGACAGCGCTTTAATTGATAAAGGTTTTTCTATTATCTTGGTTTTTGTGATTTGGGCAGTAACAGAAGTTAAGGCTTATTCTTTATCATTAGCAATGTACGTAGATTTTTCCCAAAGCGTATAAGTAATTCAAATATAAAAAGGTAAAACCATTTTTAAATAAATAAGCATCGTAAAAACTTAAAATAAGTATAATGACTTTACAAAACGAATCTTACTTAATGTACTTAAGCCTTGATATCTGTATACAGTGTTTGTTATCACAAAACATAATTTAAGATCTGTAAATATAAATTGTTTAATTGTTAGTTAATTTACAACAAAATTATTTATGGGCTTATAATTGTATTAGGATAACACAAGTACCTACATAACGTTAGATATTTTGGACTTTGGTATGTATATCTAAAGTTCATCTTCATTGTTTTCACATGTGAAATCAACAGGAATAATGTAACCAGGATTTTATAAAAAAACTAATTGAAAAGAGTGCCGTAGAGTATTTGCTCGTTCTTCTCCATACAGGCCTACCTCCGTTTTGGAACGAGCAACTAGCTTGAACTTTCGGACTAACTGACCGACTCCTTGACAATTCAAAAGTGCCGATAAATGGTCTAATTGAAATAAATGTTTTGACTTTATAACTTCTTTAAAGAAACAGTTTATATTAACCTGATAAATTTTCAATATACTGTAAAATCAACATAACATCACGCCTGTAATCCCCATAGGGTTAGGCAGAGGTGTACCAATTAGAACACCCACATTTCGCCAGTTATGCTTAAGTCCCATGTAATAGGGGGCGAGCCTATTGCCATCAACCGGGTACAAATCCAGACTCCGAGGCTCCTACTGAGAAATTTCTGATGGAAAATCCCAATAACACTATGTCCGACCTACGAATCGAATTCAAGACCTCATGCTCAGCAGTCGTGCTTTGCAACCACTAGATAAATGAGGCATTTACTGTTTTTTTTTATTTATTATGGCTTCCAAATCAATAAATAGTTAGTCAATTCAGCTGGCAAATAAGTGACGTCACAGTTCGATATTGCTTTACAAAATCTATAGGAATATGCGTTTTGACAGGTCATGAAAAGTACGCCAAATTTGGTGTGAACAACTCAATTGAGATATAGAAAAAAAAAAATCTAGAGTAAGCTCACCAGTGATGTCCAACACGATTTACTCCGGTCGTCAGGGAACAGGAAGATATCCAGCAGCGCCCAGGAGCCTCTCCATACGAAGACCACCAGCGACCCCACCACCGCCACAGAGAATATACAGTCCAGGATGTACAGCATCGTCTCTCGGCTGTTCTGTAAATAATAGCTGATGTTACATAGCTGTATTAAGTATCCTATTACCAGTGGAAAAGGGTCTAATTTCGTAAGAAGCTGAAGCAAAATTTGCATTATACTTTACTCTTTTAAATTATCACCATTTATCGTTATAAGACAAAAGACAACAAATTCGAGCATTATGGTTTTATAATATATTTCGTTTTATATTGACATAAATAACTTCGAGTACTTGTACCGTTACATAACTCCGGTCAAAAAATGGGACCAGTATCGTTATTATTACGAGTATTATCCTTTTCCAGTATCGTTATTATTACGAGTATTATCCTTTTACTTTTAAATATATTATACATTGTTTTTTTTTAAATGTGATTACCATCAAAACTTTTCTTTATTAAGTTAGGTGTCTGACACTTGTAGCCACAGCTCATTTAATTATGTTGAGATCTTCTGTGGTCTTGATTTGTTACTTAAAAATAAAATATATTTTGATTTTTTTAGTATTCTGTATTTATAGTTTGTCATAAGTATTAAAAAAGCGCCTTGATGAGTTATTGAAGTTTACCATATTCTCAAAGATTGGACATTTTGAGAACTGGAAATTTTGAGGATTGGACATTTTGAGAAAAAGACTTTTTGCCCCTGAACGAATTAATTGCATAATGAGCATGGCGAAGGAGAGCTTTGTCATGCTCACCCAAATGTCCCGCAGATGGTGGCGCGTGCGTTGATCATTTGGTTCCCTTCAAGGTGGTTGAGTTAAATGATGCTGATCCACGCGTCATTTTCGTGAACGGGCACTGTCAATTGGGATTGGACATCTTATATATCCATTATAGCAGAATTTACAGCAATCATAGACGTCATGAGTTTTTGTGAAGCTATAGCAGTTGATAGACTAGAGCTCGTTTCAATTTAAGCACAATAGACTTCTACTAGGAAGTCTCCGTGTAGTAAATTTGGTACCTAGTCTTCCAGATGGTCACAGAGATACATTGTAGTATATTTTTACCGACTTCACAAAACGGAGGCGGTGTTCGGATGATTGTATGTTTTTTTTTTTGTATATTTGTTCATCAAATACTCCGCCAATTGTCGAAGGATTTTCAAAATTTCAAGGTTTGTACTTTTTCTGATGCTCCTGGCTTCAGCATCAGGTCTCTGTACTTCGGTGTCCCTTATTAACAGTACGTTTATCCACACATCGAGCCCTTTTCAATGAGCCTAAACAAGATATATCTGCTGTTAGTTGTTGAGGAGTTAGATACTCTGCAGACTACCCTGACTGCAGCATCAGGTCATGACTTGGTGATCATGAGACCAAATGTGGCAAATGCCCATATCAAACATCAAAACAATTTACTAAAACAGTCCTTACCTGATCGAGTAACTTCTTACTGTTAAGGAGTTGTACCTTCCATCATCAGCCCAGCTACCTGAGATGGTGACAACCATACGCAAATACATCAGATACGTCATAAAATATATCTCGTTTTGGTGTTGACGCAGGATAATTCAGAACTTTGGCTCAGTTCTGTAATCTATGCAAACGAAGACACAGGCAGAAGTTAGTTAATATCATAAGGTAAAGTTGAGCTTTCCAAAATGACATGATCCGTGCGTCGTGTTCGTGAACGGGCGCCATCAGTTGTTATTGGGCATCTCTTAACTGCCTCGGCTATTTTGGATTGGTTTTATTAATATTATTATAACTAGCTTATGTCCGCGACTTTGTCCGCGTGAATGTCGGTTTTCTGCAAGGTTTTATTTTTTTCACACATAACATCACGCCTGTAATCCCCGAAGGGTTAGGCAGAGGTGTACCCATTAGTACACCCACATTTCGCCAGTTATGTTTTTAGTCCCATGTAATAGGGGGCGAGCCTTTTGCCATCAACCGGGCACAAATCCAGACTCCGAGGCTGCTACTGAGAAATTCCTGATGGAAAAACCCAATAACACTTTGCCCGACCTGGGAATCGAACCCAAGACCTCAGATCCACCGACCTCGACCTCGATTTTTTTCAGTGGAACCTAAATTCTTTTTCTAAAATAAAAGTAGTCTAATTTATCTGCAGATCCGTCAAAATCGGTCCGGGTAGCGACCGTTCCAGAGATTATTCGTCGATTATTAGATGATCTCGTCATACAAGCATACATACGCCGGTTACGAGTAATAAAATAATAGTATCACATTATTTAATGTAAAAAAACACCTGTTCCTATTGAATTATTAAAAAAAATAGTATCTACATAAGATAACATAACATCACGCCTGTAGTTCCCGAAGGGTTTAGGTAGAGGTGTATCCATTAGTAGGTACACCCACATTTCGCCAGTTATGTTTAAGTCCCATGTAATAGGGGGCGAGCCTATTGCCACCAACCGGGCACAAATCCAGATTCCGAGGCTGCTACTGGTGGAAAAACCCAATAACACTTTGCTCTACCTGGGAATCGAATCCAAAACCTCATGCTCAGCAGTCGCGCTTTACGACCACTAGACCAACGAGGTAGTAAAAATAGTATCTATTTATTTTATTCACGAGTATGTTACATAAAAGAAAAGGATAGAAAAGGGTATGCTTAGATGGTTCGGTCATGTTGAGAGGATGAGTGAAAGACGATTGACAAAAGGTATTTATATGGCAGAGGTGAGTGGCAACGCCGGGAGGGGTCGCCCTAGGAAGACCTACACTGACCTTATTGGTGAGGTCCTTCAGAAAGGTCAGGTGCGGAGTACTCGTAACCGGCGTGCTTGCATGACGAGATGTATGGACGTAGATGAGGCGAAAGAAGTATGTAAGGATCGTAGCAGGTGGCGTCCCGTAGTTTCAGCCTACCCCCATGGGAAAAAGGCGTGAGTTTATGTTATGTAATGATGAGTATGTTACAAAAATAGATTGTTAGTTGCTATCCGTTTTGGGCATAGTTACCGAGCAGTATACCAATTTAATAATATAAAGTAAATAAGCAAAATATTATAATGTTGTGTGTAAGAGATAAAGTCAAGCAACAGTACCTAATACGGTTTAACTATGTTGATCTAAGATAGTGAACAATAAAGTTCTTAATACTATAAAGTATGTTGATAAACATCAGCTGATGAGTAGGTACCTACAAGATACGCTTTTCAACCGACTTCAAAAAGGAGGAGGTTCTCAATTCGGCTGTATGTATTTTTGAAGTGAAAACTTCTTTAGCGGCGCTGAGCACTTTTTCTGTAATGGGTATAAAATCTTAAACTCGCGTCAGGACACGTGACCTGATCGAAAAAGCGTAAGACTGATGGAGAGTAGACAGCTATCCCCTCTCTACGGCGCGGCGAAAATGTATGCCTGGGCCTACTGTTTCGTTTAGGCAGCGCAGGGCGCTTGCGCGAATGTTCGTGTATAACTTTTTAATGTAAAATAATTGTAATAGTTTTAAAGTGTTAAATTTTTAATGTAATTTAAATTGTCATGTTTGTGTACGATAGCGCAATAAATGAATATTGTATTCTACCACATAAATGATAGTACTTTTATACTGATAAAGCAATTGGTGCAAAATTATTCCCTAACCATTCCAAAATATCAAACATGCTCAACGTTAATAATCAAGTTTTCACTTCTGCCGGCACTCCCGGAGTGCAACCCGTCTTTTTTTTTTAACCGACTTCTAAAAAAGGAGGAGGTTATCAATTCGGATGTTTGTATATACGATATACGCAATATACGATATAATATAGCAATATACGATACCTAAATGACTATATACCTACAGACTAAGGACAGAAGAAAAAAAACATCTTACAACTTCTAAATAATAACCCAAAAGCTAAATATTAAAAAAAAATACTCTGGAATTACAAGTCGTTTCATTACTTAGCTTGGCACCGACTCCAAAAATTTGTAAAATTTTAGTATATATGTTAATCATAGGTTAGGTTGGGTTTATTAATATAGGTAAGTTATAGCACAGATTACTGAATAGGTTATAGTATTATTTTTAACTTTTTAGTGTTTTTAGGGTATTTTAAAGTCAGTTATGTTTTTTGAAAAAAAAAATTTAGTCTACATGTTTCGCGATTACTCCGCCAATTGTGAATTGATTTGGATGATTCTATTTTTTGTTTAAAAGAGTATACTTCCGAATTCGTCCCATAGAAATATTGTCTTGATCTGATGATGAACTTTGGAGATACGGAACGGAACTCCTTATAGGATCACAGCAAAACTGTCGTAACAAGTAAAATTGCTTTGTTTATACGTGTAGTTGATGACAGACTGGAGGAAGAGGGGGAGGGGGTACGACCACTTTTCAAAATTAAATATTATCGTTTGAGTTATGGTTTGAAAGGGCTTTTAGTAAGGATATTTAAAATTAGATTTTTATGATATTTTTTTGTTATACGAAATCAATTCATTAAAGACTTTGTTTACATAAAAGTTAAGTGTCCACAAAAGCATGTTATTGTGCTCGGCAATTTGTAGTGTATATTTCTATTAATGAAATATTTTTTGTAATCGTATCAGTACTTTCAGAGATTATCTCTTATACAATTTTACGTATCTATCATATTAGTAGCGACAGGGAAAGCCGGGCATTGAGGAAAACCGCATAGAATTCCATTGCATATTTTAAAAGCCCTCAGCGTACAGAGTTGCAGACGGCGGGAAGCGAATTTGTTTTATACTATGTTTTGAAATCGCAGAAAATGATAAATTTTTCAATTTAATCAAAAATCTTACTACGGAATCTCGCCCGATTTACAGTAAGACTCTGGACGGAATTAGGGAAAGCCTATACACATTAATAGATAATCATTGAATTACACCCTTTACAAAAGCACATACGGTGTGTGTGCGCCGTACTTGCGTTTTAGTCGAAACACAACGTGTGTGTTTTCCCGCAGTCAATGAGTTAACAGCAAAAAAAAAAATTAATTTAGTGGTATGTTAATTTTTGAGATTGTACATATGGCTATTGATTTTTATGTAGGTATAGATATGACTATTGGCACTACCATTTCTTTGAAAAACATCACGTCTCATCTATACATATAATAAAATCGTAGAGACGTCAAAACTGTACATTTAATATTTTTGAAAAAGAAAAAGTGCTTAGGGGTCTTTGAATGATACTTACGCCGAAAATATTTTTTTTAAATTTTTGTCTGTTTGTCTGTTTGTTTGTTGGAGCATCACGCAAAAACTGTCGGATAGATTTTGTTCAAATTTTGAATGAATATTCCACAGTGGCCAAATTAGAACATAGGCTATAAATTATGACGCTATTTGCTTTGGGGGACTAGCAGACTACAACAGTTCACCAAAGGATTGTAAAAAAGACGAAACAAAATGTAAAAATATTATAAATAGCTGCAAACTAAAGTTCTAAAATAGTTATTATCACGCCATACCTTCAAGGAGCTAAGCAGTCAATTATGGAAAACTAGAACGGCTATTTCAAGTCATTTGTCATCAAAGTAAATTACCTAATGGTTCGACGACTGTCTTGCGAAACGGTGGGCGGAAGTTCGGTCCCCAATGTCAGCATTTCTTTTTGTATTTTTTCTAATTTTTTTTAAATGTTTTTTGATTGAATAATGAGATTTCCCAACAAAAAAAAAAAATATAAGTAGGAGTGCATGTTTCTACCACTACTTTTTGTATTTTTTCTAATTTTTTTTTAATGTTTTTTAATTGTATATTGAGATTTCCTAACAAAAAAATAAAATAAAAGTAAGAGTGCATGTTTCTACCACAACTTTGATTTGTTAACGTATTTTTTAAATTTTAATTCAGAAAATAATATCTATGGATAGTTACACAACACATAAATCAGCAGCTAAAGAACTTTTGCCTGTTTGCACGACTGCAAAGCATGAGGTCTTGGGTTCGATTTCCAGGTCGGGCATAGTGTTATTGGATTCTTCCATCAGGAATTTCACAATAGCAACCTCGGAGTCTGGATTTGTGCCCAGTTGATGGCAATAGGCTCGCCCCCTTTTACATGGGATTAAACTATACAACTATATAAATGTGTATAGGTAAGGATTATCGCATTATGGCTATTATTCTTAAACATTTTACTGCTGGATTGCTATAAAACGACACCAACGGTACATACAATACTGCAGTTAGGTATAAGTTATAATTTATCCTTTGAAATCAAAATTATTACGCTATAACTACAAGGAGCTACTCAACACACAAAAGTGACGGGCGGTCTATCTGCAAACATGTTAAGTATACAATATTTTATTACCGGGGCTTAGCTAAGTCAATCATGGCACAACAATACTGCCAAGTATAGTACTGGAATACCAGCGGACGTATATTAGCGAGGAGTGGCGAGTGTAATTTTTTTACGCAGTAGTAGGTAATTAGTATTCCTTTCGTTGCGCTTCCGAATTATTTTATAAAAAGATCTTAGTGTAAGATGAGTGATTAGGTACTAAAAATATTACTTCTATTTCAATGGCTAAAAAGAAAGAATTTGGCAACAACCGGAAGTGCACCATAATCAATTAAAAAATCTGTTGCAGTAATTCTCCTGTCGGAGAATGTCTCACAGGCTTCAAGCTTTCTGAGTACTTGATTTGATGAAGCGACTGTGATCGCAGGCAGAGTTTTTTTTCATAGGCACCGTAAATGAAATATATTCCACATGCTTTAAAATCAATTTCTAAATGGCATTACATTTTTTAGGTTACTTATTACCGCGGCTGTGCTGCAAGACATGATTTTTTCCATCTTAGCAATAGATTCGCCAACAGGACACTTAGTATTTCGTGGCGACGAAGTTACGTAGAGTATTAGAAGAACCCTAAGTACCCTGGTGTTATATTGGACAGAGCACTAACTTTTTATATACCTACATTGCCACAACACCAATCAAAAAATCATCTGCTACGCCACCTTATTTCTACCAACTAGGGAGCAGCACCCGATGTTTTTCGCATAACTGTTACGTCTTTATGCTCTTTCTGATGGTGAATTTGCGTGTTCAGTGTGTCATTGACCAAAAAGCAATAGGTATCATCCTTAACGAGACGTGTAAAATTATATCGGGGCTGCCTGAAACTGACTGCTCGATAAGCTCTTCCCATGGGCATTGAACCACCTGTCATTCGAAGGTATCTATGAAGCATGCACAGATGAAACAAAATCAAGAATCCGCTTCCTTACATCCCCTCTATCAATATGCAGTAGCTCTGGGTAGATTGAAGAGTCGGAAGAGTTTTCTTCGATGCACACCGGCCATACCGGACCAGGTCGACACCCACCATCACACAACTTCCACCAAAAAGAGTTCAACCCCAGGAACACATGGCACTCTGTTGTGATCATTAGTGGCCTATATGGAAAGCGCTTAATGGACTGCGCACTCATGTAAGTCGCTGCAAACGACTTACATGAGTGACCAATTGAGGAGTTATAGATCCCGCAGATACTCAGGGCAAGTGTGGTGTTCCTTTTATATGATGGCCCACTTACTACAGCGCCCGCAGAACACCTGGGCACAACTGGGCCAGAAAAATATTGCAAAAAATCGGCCAAGTGCAAGTCGGACTCGCACACGAAGGGTTCCGTTACACCATACAATATTTAACACAACAGAAAAAAACGTTATATAAAAAGGTTAATAATCGTATAAAAAGTAATTATTATGTCTACATGGCATTGCTTCTTGCTTTCATGATTCTAGGTCAACGGGAAGTTCCCTTTATATTTGGTTTTGATTTCCTAGCGAGGGTCAGAATATGCGCCATAAACGACCTTATCTTTAGTTTGCGTTGACTTAGAAGTTTAATTTTTTTACTGCTCTGAGGGATTGCAGACCAAAGTATTTTCTTTTTTGGGTAGTAAAAATCATCATATGAGTCCTTTTGCCCTGGGTGGGGCGGAAGGGACTGTTAGACTTTTACTGACTAAAAAACCACTCTGTTCGAAGGAACGCAAAGAGCAACAGAAATGTTGCTCTCTGCGTTCGGGGGCCACGGTATCCTGTTAAGACTTCCCGCGACTCCGGTAGGCGTTTGGCCCTGTCGGGGCCCCGTCCCTGTGCTGACAGCTCTTTTGTACTGACAGCTCTTTGAAACGCGCGTGGAACTGGGCCTGGTCCTTGATTGGACAACGAGCTACCCATCAGTGGCCGTCCGCAAGCCTGCACCTACGGTAGCCGGATGACGTCTCGCAACGTCCGACGCCCTGGGGGTCTCCCGCGGTGTTCCGCCTCCGTCTTCGCTAGCATTACTGCTTCGCAGAAGGAGGTTACTGCGTCCCATTCCCTTTCGCTCCGGAGCATGGCCTGAACCAGGGCTCGGACGCGAGAGGACACGGCGGGGCAGACTTACACCGTATGCTCTACCGTGTCTTCCGGGCGGTCCACACAGTGGTGACACCCGGGCGTTTTCTTCCGCTGATTCCAACACAGGAACTTCCCGAAACAACCGCGTCCGGTGAGGACCTGCGTCAGGCGAATGGTGCAGCCACTCCAGCCAATCCTCAAAGAGGGGTCTTACCGCTGCGATTGCGACGCGCCCGAGACCTGAGTATTTGATTTTAATTTTAGCTTGATACCTCCACGCGTTCCTTAGACAGGGGTCTTTACAGACAGACAGACGGACAACAAAGTGATCCTATAAGGGTTCCGTATTTGCCGACTGAGGTATGGAACCCTAAAAAAGATAATATCTAAAATCATCGATGAATCGTGATTTAAAACGGTAAAACTTTGCTTAGACTTTAAATAAGCCTACGTTTACAGGGTTTTGCTTATACTTTCTTTCAAAAACACGAAAGTCAGATTCTGATTTCAGTTGCTCTATCGAATCTAATATCCAAATAATCGAAGCTACAATGTGAGGTACAATATTAAAACAGTAGCTATTGAACTTGCGTTTCAATGGTTTGGGATCGAAAAATAAGTCAATTTTGATACCACTCCATAATATTTTGGAAAGAGGTAATCTAAATTTACCTTAAATAAATATACAAAAGCGAAAGTTCACTCACTCATCACGAAATATCGAAAATTTCGCAAAATAAAGTACCCATTTCCCAAAGAGTAGGTATGAAACGGGGGTCCAAAGTTTGTATGGCGTTATCAACTTTGACGCGGACGAAGTCGCGGGCAGAAGCTAGTCTTTAATAAATTTATTATCTTTTTAAAAACAAAACTCTGCAAAAAACAATTCACGACCTTTCCTAAAACAACAACTGACTTAGCAAAATATTTCAAACACAAAAAGTTAAAAAACGTCGTGTAGTCTATGATACAAGCGGGACCGAATGAATGAATGATCAGCTGATCCTGTGTGTCAAGTACGCACTCGACTAATCTGTGGCTGTTTATTTGTAAGACTCGAGCACTTTGCGGGTTTGATGAACCTTAGGTTTGCAGGAAATCTTGAAGTGATAGGAAATGATTAAACAGGTTCTGATATCGAAAACAGGTATCACGTAAAATGGCGATGAGTAATAGGTTCTCTTGGAAGCATTTTTGGCAATTTTCGCCCATTTTTCTTGACCAAAAATATCAACATGTCATATTTAGCTGCAGAATTAATAACGATCAAGGGGATATACTACCCATACAGTGGCAGAGTCATGCTTATGCGAATATAGGTAAATGGAACAGGGGAGCTGATTGCGAATAGGCGTACCGTTTAACGGAAATAACTAAACACATTTAGGATTCCTGACTGATTCTGATTCATCCCGAAAGGTATGGTTTATATAGATTTTCCAGATAGTGACCAATAACCAGTTCTAAATGGTACCAACCGTACGGAACATAGTAGGCACATCGAAGTAGTCCTGCGGCGAGTCCACGGCGACGGCGAAGGGCGCGGCGCATATGTTGCGCAGCGCACGCAAAGCCGCGAGCGACAGCGTCGCCGCCGCCGTGGTAGACAGCAGCGTGCGCGCACTGTCGCCCGTACACTCGTTCAACAAGTTCCACACGCCACGCCATGCGCCCACGCACGCCACGCCCGCCACAGCAGTGCACAGCCGAGACACCACGTAGTACGTCAACCTGCCCCGCTCCGGCCGCAGGTGTTTACTTAGTTGCGTTTGGAACACCGAAAACAACAAGTCACAGCACAGTCCGAAGGCGGCACACGCGGCCGCGCTGCCCACTGGCTCGTCGGGCAGCACGTACAGGTCCATGAGAGTCCAGGTGGACTTCCAGTAGGTGACGACGGCAGGCGCTACCACGAGACTCGCGAAAAGCGCGTCTGCGCATTCCAGTAAGGCGGCGTACGCGCGCGATCCGCTCGCCAGCGTATCGGCCAGCCCCGCAGTGCTTCCGCGCATGTCTGCAGTGTGCCTGTGCGCGCCTGACTGACAGACTGACTCCCACCGGCACAACGCGCCGACAGATTACTACAAGTAATTGCATTATCACCGTCCCGCGCTCTGACGTACCCGTGTTTGCTCGGGACTCAATGCTTGTGCGTATAGCTACGCATTTGCTACTAGCTTATATCGATGTTAGGATCGTTTGTTTCAGATAAGAGGTCTTTAACCAGCTTAAATAGTGCATCTTGGTGATACATTGTATTCGGTGACGTCACTTGCAGATTAGCAGATTCCATTCTATACGATACAGGTAAAGTGTTGTCTTCATCAAGTTTCCATAGCTTTAAAGCACTCTTCCTTATCAGTATAATAACGCTAAGTACCTCAGTAAGTACTCAGGGTATTTTCATAAACTTCAAGTCATCGATCATATTATTACTTAATTTGTTTACATTAAGGTCTTCATCAGGGTAACCTTTTTTAAGTATGTTGTGTTTGTCTTCTTCAGGTAAAAGGGCGATAAATTCTTTGTGCATCTTCGATTTTTAACGCTTTGTTTTCTATGACCGTTGTGATAAACATGAGCATCGAGAGGTTCAGTCGATTGTTATTCATTAATGTAATGAGCTAGCTGTAAATTATACGAGTGGTACCTTCCCTCGACCCATACCTATTCAATTAATCTGATCAGCAGTGTTATTCTGTAAAAATCTCCCGAAAATTGTGGTGACGTGAGCTTAGAGTTCAACTATCAATCCTTAGCATCAGATACAATACAGCTTGTAGTACTCAATAGTCCAATTCCCTGATTAAGCACGTCATGTAGTTTATTTTTTTTCTTTTCATAATTCTAGATTAAATGGCGAGATGGGGACCCGGCAGACCAAGATAGAGATGGCGGGACGACTTGGTAGACTGCCTCGAAAATTGGCAAGACGTAGCGCAAAGTCGCGATAGATGGAAGAAATCGAGGGAGGACTTTGCCCAGCAGTGGGACAGTGCAGATTTATAGCCATTATATGGTGAAATGTAGATTTCCTCAAGCTCTGCCTATCCGTAACACACAGGCGTGACGATTCATGTAGGGCCCGTAGGTCTAAACCAAGCGTTTGACTATGCCCTCGCGATCGGCGTAAGAGTGACCGTGACGGTAATAAGACAATCGTTCAACGAATCACGATCACTAGGTCAGTAACTGCTTGCTTCCTAACTGGTTTAGTTATAAGTGTTATAACTACATAGTCGGCATTGAAAATTGTACTCGATTACGTATTATGATTGTGTTGTGGATTCGATACCGGAGAAGTACCAATATGGGCGTACTAACGGAAACTGGCATTTAGGGCATTTTAATTGCGCCCCTTCGTATATACTTATTTTATTTTTATTTTTATTTCTAACTGACTGCTGCTGAATACCAGTATTTTACATGAGGCGACTGCCTATGTGACCTCTACAACCCAGTACCTGGGTAATACGACACCCCTTAGTTAGACTGGTTGTCCGACTTTCGGGCTTCTGACGACCCGTAACGACTGTCAATGTTCCACATATGACAGCCGAGACCAAAGGCTTAGCGTGCGTTTCGACGCACGGAGGAGTCTCGGTATGTAAAGATGGTCACCCATCTACGGACCAATCTCGGCAAGCGTAGCTCAACCTGATGGATCGACCCGTGTGGCTTTTATTACTTAGCCGGTACACAATAACTGGGTTTTGCAGCATGTTGCTCTTCTGTTTTCAAACTCTAATCACTGAAAAATAAAGCAAAAAAAAAGTCCTTACAGAAATCTGAAATCTTGTAGAGAATATGTAGGTGGGTTCCTTTCCGTCTGTGACTAGGAAATATGGCGAGGCGAGGAGGTTCCGCGATGAGCGCAGGATCGTGATCGCGACGTAGAACGACAGCGTTATGGCACCTATCAGCACTGGCCTGATAACAGAAATAAATCATTATTTACTAGCTTTTATATTGGAAAGTTACTTGAACATTACTAAGGGCGATATTGTTCTTTGAAAGAGGTGCTTTTAAACTGCCTCGTTTGTCTAATGGTCGTAATCCGCGGTTTGATTCCCAGGTCGGGCAAAGTGGTATTGGATTTTTCCATAAGAAACTCAGTAGCAGCATCAGAGTCTGGATTTGTGCCCGGTTGATGGCAATAGACTCGCCCACCTTTACATGGGAATGTGTGTTCAACTATATCTGACCACCCTGGATACCTATCTCTTTTGTTGGCTGTACCTGCTCTAACATGCAGAAGCTAGTATAATACAGGGTTATTTTCAAAACACCAGCATCCTGAAAAGGGGTCACTCATCATTATGAACAATTTTTTCTATAGGACCAACCCAATGAAAAAAAAGCCAGCTGTTTCATACATTATAATGGTGTTGTTTAGCATTTTTCTAGGGAACAGCTCCTTTTCAGGTTGCTGCTGTTTAAAAAATAACCCAGAATAATATTATATTTACCTATGAGGATCATTGACATCAGGCAGTAGAGCATCTACAGACATATCCAGCAGTCCCCATCCACCTCGCCAGTGCATGATATTGCTCAGGATGAAGATGTAGGTGTACACTCGAGAGAGGATCCTCTCGCGCACCCAGGATACTGGTCCACCCTCAGGGCTGCTCCAGGCACCGGCTGAACGGGATAGAAGTCTTGTCCTGGTGATGAAAGGGATTCTTTGTATCAAATAAAATAAGTATGGATAAGTATATTTCGGTACGCTTCGATGGCGAAATGTGGGTGTGCTAAGCTGGGTACTCATTAGCGAGCTGTAACTACCGTTACCGTTACCGTTACTAACCGTTGCATGTACTGTAACCAAAAAACATAGTGTGTACGTGGTTCGCAAACCTGCTGCGAGCGGTACGCGTGCGGCTTGCAGCGACCCGACGTTTACAACGTACTCATTCGCGTACACACTAGAACCTCGTTACTGTACCTATCACATAAGTTACGGTTACAGCTCGCTAATGAGTACCCGGCTTAAATGTGGAGTACCTCTGCCTAACCCTTCGGGGATAACAGGCGTGTTGATGTCATAATAATATTTTCATAATAGTAATTTCATTTATTTCAGACAGATGTAATCCATATTAACAAATTAAAATCACATAAAACACATTAAAATATTCAAATAAAACAAAGTACACAAGAAAAACACACTTGAAAATAACGTTGTGTTGCTTAACGAAATATCAACTGTTATACCCAAACAACCAGACTCAATAAACCAGTAGGCCATACTCAAAAACAAACCTAAAACCGCATTTATTTCAAACCAGCTTATACCCTCATCTTTATCCGCGTAAATGTCGATTACGCGGACGCAAACGAAGTCGTGAAATCCTTCCTTGGGGTTCAAATTAACTTATCTCGTGCCAAATTTCATCGAAATCGGTTCAGAGGTTTAGTTGTGAAAGCATAACAGACAGACAGTTACTTTCCCATTTGTAATATTAGTATGGAAAAACCAAATGGTTTATTTGAAATAACATAACATAACATTACGCCTATGATCCCCGAAGGGTTAGGCAGAGGTGTACCCATTAGTACACCCACATTTCGCCAGTTATGTTTACGTCCCATGTAATACTGGGCGAGCCTATTGCCATCAACCGGGCACAAATACAGACTCCGAAGCTGCTACTGAGAAATTTCTGATGGAAAAACCCAATAACACTTTGCCCGACCTGGCAATCGAACCCAAGACCTCATGCTCAGCAGTCGCGCTTTGCGACCAACGAGGCAGTCGAGTTAAAATAAATGGTTTTGAATTCGAGTCTATGACTAGGTGGGTACTGATTTATATGTACATGTAGTGACGTTGTATACAGCTCGAAGGTTATAAGAAAACTATGTAACTGAAGTGAATGCTCCGAGCATGACGTCATAACAGGATTATAACGCAAAGGTTGCATCTTAGATAATCTATCTTCAATGCGCACAACACATGTCTTATTTATGTACCTACGTACCTAATGCAATTTTAAAAGACATCAGAAGAGCAATTCTCTTATTATTATGAACAATTGCGTCCTTATCTTAATCTTATCTTAATTAATGTTTTTTTTTTTTCATTTTTCTTAATACTTATTTTTGTTTTATTTTTATTTATGGATTTTAAAGTGTGTTATAGATTGCGCGGACTCACACACTATTTCATGTTGGTTGAGATGTTAAGAGTGGTCGTCTGTAGTTCCAATGTTTGTAAACACGTGAAAACTATGTATATTTAAATATATTTTAACTTTTAAATTCTTAATTTGTGCCTTTTAATTATTATGATTAATTAGTTTTTTATAGGGTACATACATTGCTTTCACGTGCCATGTCGTGTATGATTCTGTAAACTAATGTTGTTAACATTGATTTCAAAAGAGTACGTATGGAGTTTCTTGCCCATTTCTTCTCCATACAAAACTACCTTATGGAAAGGGCAACTACATTCAATCCTATTTTGTTTTTTGTGTATGACGTTCAAAAGTGCCTTATCGGCCTAATTGAAATAAATGATTTGGCTTTGACTTATTTCTGAAAAGTATTTGACATTGTGTGACTGACATTGACGTGGTTAAGTAAATAACAGCCGCACCCGACTATCCAACAGCTCAAGCTACGTTTGCCGAAGTTCGTCCGTGGATGGGTGACCATCTTTACACACCAAGACTCCTCCGTGCCGCGGAAAACACGTTAATTTGACTTAAACTTCGTCTGCGTCCACGATAACCGAAATTCACGCGGACGAAGTTGCGGGAATAAGCTAGTTGACTTATATTTTTTGATCATGATTGTCGCTGAGATGATTTTATACGTTATTGGCTGTGTAATACCTCTAAAAGGGTCCAGTCAAGAATTGAAACTACAAAGTACGCACATCTTTCTAGCTACAAATTCCTTAATGACGTAGATCCGACGCCTGTGTGGTATGGATCATTAAGAAACTATTTATTTAATGAAACCCCGAAAACGTTCACAGATTCGCGCGTCATCGTCTTCATTTGCACTCAATTACTTAGTGCCTGAAGAAATCGAGATAGCAATTAATTTGAAGCCACCACCCACGCGTTGTTGCTCTGTTAGTAAAACAGTGACGTTAGTAATTTTCTTACTGATACATATCAAATTAATTAAATTGCTATTTGTATGGTTTTTGGGACTGTCCGCCACAGTAATTGAGCTAAACATTTTTTTTATTCTTCTTCTAGACTCATGGACTCATCATGAACAGACCTAATATGACTTAGCCATGTCTGAAATTTTGAGAATAGAAAGAGGATTATTCTTACTCATTTTAAGTGAAGTGTAGATAGGGTCGTGATGGCCCAGAGGTTAAGGCCCCCGCGATCTCATGCTTGAGGTTGTGAGTTCAAATCCGGGCAAGTACCAATGTGACTTTTTCAATTCATATGTACTATCTAAAGTTTATCTTGGACATCACTGACGTCGGTGAAGGAAAAACATCGTGAGGAAACCTGGACTTATACCAGCCTCTTACTGTTCCACTCAAACCATGTCAGAGGCCCTTAAGGCGGTTTAGAAACCCTGTCACTAGGGTGTGTGGGTCGTAAGACCTTACTGCCTACACGATTATGAAGAAGTGAAGGGTATTTCACTTTGTCTGAGCTATCCACTATGCCTGGACTTCCCCTACTAAGTAATTACATCGGGTTCCCAAACTTATTTTGCCTACTGTCCACTTTGAGAATAAATTATACCGCCCCCATTTTTCGCCTTCTTAAAAACCACCTAAAATGACGTTACAAAACGCTCCCCAAGCCTCTACACAACGCCCCGATTTTTTTTCTGAGTCTCTTACCGCCCCCCTTTAGGCCTGTAGCGCCCACAAGGGGGTGTTATCCCACTTTGGAAAAGACTGAATTACATAATGGTAGGTACTAGTTATCATAAGTATTTCTTACCTGACAATCGCAAAGCTGATATGTATGACAATACCCAGCAGGAATATCTGGGCAAAAGGGAACAGCTGTGGCTTCAGCTCCATCAGCCCCCACGTGCCACGCCAAATGCTGACCACGTTCGGAGCCACTATGAGGCACGAGAACACTGCATCACCTGGGTACATAGCAACAGGATAATATGATGAGAAGAATTCAGACCCATTTACTTATGACAGTGGTAAAATTGTCCTCGGCTTTCTTCGATCACTTTGGTGATGAGGAAAAAGCAGTTGTCAGAGATCAAATATTAGTTTAACAATTTTTTTTTACAAAAATGCAACAGCTACATAGTCAAAATGTCAAAACTCCTGAAGGGTTAGGCAGAGGTGTACTCATTGGTACACCTACATTTCGCCAGTTATGTTTAAGTCCCATGCAATAGGGAGCGAGCTTATTGTCATCAACCGGGCACAAGTCCAGACTTCGAGGTAGAAATTATTGATAGAAAGACTCAATAACACGTTGCCTGGGAATTCGAACCAAGTCGTTATGTTCAGCAGTCGCGCTTTGCGACCACTAGACCAACGAGGCAGTCAAAAGGTAGACAAAATCTAGTCTACACTAATATTACAAAGAGGAAAGATTTTTATTTTTATGTGTGTATGTTTGTGCCTAATGAATAAACTCAAAAACTACTGAACCGATTTGAAAAATTCTTTTACTGTTGGGAAGCTACACTATACCCGGGTGACATAGGCTATATACATTTTGAAAATAGTTAGGGATCCGTGAGGAAGATCACGTGAACGAAGTAGCGGGGAGAGTGCAGTATTTCAATAAAGGCAGTAAATAAATAGACAGTTTAGTAACCTATACCGTAGCTAACTTCATCGCAGCTGCAGTCCTGGGCCGTGGAACTGGCGCACGACTCCAAGGACTTGGTCTTCTCCAGCACGCGAGGAGTTGTCTCCGGGAGGAGACTCTCGGATAAATTCGGTGGCATCTGTAAGGGAATCAATTAATCATTTATTTATTTTAAAAACAGATATTGTAGGTAAACACAGTGCGCTATGTTTTGTCTATGGTAAGACATACAAATATGTCTAGTGTAAAAGTTAACGGTCAAAAAAAAAAAAAGGAAAAAGTCTAAAAATTGGCAGAAACTCGTCAACTGTGTAATAACATTTATCAATTCATTTTTTTTACAAAGTTTTCTTAAACTTGTGAACAGAAAGAATTTACTGAAAATTAGTGTTGATGTTAGCGTTACCGGATTTATCCAGATTGTTACAAAATAATCACGACGGAAAGAAAGACAGAAATTAGTAAGAAAAACTCTATATTCACGAGAAAATGACGCACATAACATAAAAGAAAAATTGAACACAAAAGCAAAATAAAAACAAGCTGGTATTAAATCTGAAACATTAAAAACAAATAAATACAAGTAAGAAATATGCGCCACTACTGCGCGAAACGGCTGACGCTCAGCATAATGCCGTGGTCCGTGCACGAAGGCACGAAAACCACGGCACTGTTTTTCAGCGTAGCCTTTGATTTTAACGTTACCAGATTCTTTCGGATTGGTAGTTGCCAGTGCACGATTGCAAACCCACAACCTCGCGGATAAGAGTTGGGCGCACTAACCACTGGGCCATCACGACATCTAATACCCAATCTAACTATCGATGTCTAATCCCCAATTACAATAATTACGACAGTGAGTACACTTTCTGCACCATCCCCAAATGTTAAAGGAATATTATCTCTCTCTCTAATCTACAACTTATCACAAAAAAAATGCAACCAAAAAAAAGAATATAGTTTTAAAAGACTTTGACCTCTTCAATTTCGTTCATCGGTTCAAAGAAACTCGGACTGCGGCCGTCAGGGCCCACTTGTTACACTCTACTGTTACTGTAACCTAAATATAATTATGGCGATCGATAGGAGTGCCTACATTAACGAGTATGTCACTTTATTTGACCGAGTGAGTCAAAAATTAAGTAAAAAGCATTTACGTCGTACGGCATTTCAAATAAACTTTCAAGTCCTTATTTTTCGAAATAAATAGGTCGATTTTAAGGCGCTTTGCACACAGAGCAACTATTGCAGCAACTGGCAACTAGCAACTAGCTGTTTACATATATTTCAATTGGACTGCGCACACAGAGCAACTCTAGTTTCGAGTTGCGCCAATTGTCAACAGTTTTGTTGCCGCAACTAACAACTTTTAAATATTGTACCGGTTTTTAAAGTTGCTGGTTTCCTCAACCGTCAATCGCAACGCTTCGGGCGATTTCACACCCTCCATCCCTCTCCGTGTGTCCGGCAATGCCAGTGTCGCTACTGCAGCGGCATACGGCAACTCGGCTATATAACCGGCAACGTTATAGCGTTGCTCCGTGTGCAAAGCGTCTTAACATAACATAACATCACGCCTGTTATCCCCGAAGGGTTAGGCAGAGGTGTACCCATTAGTACACCCACATTTCGCCAGTTATGTTTTTAGTCCCATGTAATAGGGGGCGAGCCTATTGCCATCAACCGGGCACAAATCCAGACTCCGAGGCTGCTACTGAGAAATTCCTGATGGAAAAACCCAATAACACTTTGCCCGACCTGGGAATCGAACCCAAGACCTCTTGCACAGCAGTCGCGCTTGCGACCACTAGACCAACGAGGCAGTCAAAAAAAAAAAAAAAAAGCAAAGCGTCTTATGAAACTTACAAACATAATCAGGATATTTACCTATGTATCCTGCTTGTGTATGTAGTTTTTAGACCTCTAAAAACTTATTAGAGAAAAAAATTCTGACCCATTTCAAGTTTTCTATAGAAACGAACATATAATTTTCTTTTTTTAAATATGATACTTTGATTTTTTTCTAGCCTTTGTCCTGCAGTGGGATAGTAATGGACTGGGATTGTTATTATTATATAAGGTCTTATTAACACACACAGACAAAAATATAGGGTAATTAATAAATAAATAAATATCTTAGGACAACTCACACACGGCTATCTGATCCCAAGCTAAGCAGGGCTTGTGTTATGGTAACCAGACAACTGATATACATACTTATATAATTAATAAATACATACATATTATAGATAAATCACACCCAGACACAGAACTAACAATCATGCTCATCACACAAAGTTTGTCCTGGGTGGGAATCAAACCCACGACCTCCGGTTTAGCAGTCAGGGCCGCTAACCACTAGACCAACAGGCCCGTCTAATAATTGTATTTCTTCGGTGAAGAAATTTTTTGAATAAGTTCACTTAATGGTATCTACACGATGGTCAAAACTAACTCAGGTATACAAAGTGTGTAATAGTAAGTTATTGATTTTTAAGGCTTCAAGGACAACCGACCGCCCTGTTCAACACCATTAATACTATGACGCACAAACATCGCCAAATAACGAGATTGTGGTCTAGTCCCATAATTGAATATGCTCTTCGCTCTACACTCGCCTGTAATCCCCGAAGGGTTAGGCAGAGGTGTACCCATTAGTACACCCACATTTCGCCAGTTATGTTTAAGTTCTACGTATTAGGGGGCGAGCTTATTGCCATCAACCGGGCACAAATCCGGACCCCGAGGCTGCTACTGAGAATTTCTTAGCGGAAAAACCCAATAACACTTTGCTCGACCTGGGAATCGAACCCAAGACCTTATGCTCAGCAGTAGCGCTTGGCGACCAAAAGACCAACGAGGCAGAATTTAATAAAAGAGTATAAATAAGATGCATTATTTTATCGTAATCGTAATGTATTATGTAAGAAGAAGAATTATGAGTTAAGAAAGGAAAAATATACTCTGTTAATACTTACATCCAGAATTGTCTGAGTATTCAATGACGATGTTCACTTATTAATTACTTGGGTAACTGCCTCGACTGACGACTACCTCGAGACTGCCTCGTTGGTCTAGTGGTCTCAAGCGCGACTGCAGTGCTTGAGGTCTCGGGTTCAATTCCCAGGTCGGGCAAAATGTTATTGAGTTTTTCCATCAGGAATTCTCAGTAGCAGCCTCGGAGTCTGGATTTGTGCCCGGTTGATGGCAATAGGCTCGCCCCCTATTACATGGGACTAAAAACATAACTGGCGAAATGTGGGTGTACTAATGGGTACACCTCTGCCTAACCCTTCGGAGATTACAGGCGTGATGTTATGTAATTACTTGGGTTTTTACGTTTAATTATTTGGTAATTTAAAGCGGTTAATTAACCAACAGCAAACCAGTACGTAAGTCATGAATCGATTAAACCTCTTAAGACAATCTGAGTACCTGCATGCGTCGTAGGTATCAATTTATATCTATACTAATATAATATTATCTAGGTACATTACCTACTAATACAAAGTTTTAAGTCCTTAGGTATTTTAAGGAATAAATTAACAGATTTTAGTTCAACAGATATTTCCGATTATCTTTTTTTTTTGTAATAAGACATTTCGAAAATTTTGTCAACTAACTTTTTAGACCTATGTACCCTGCTTGAGTTTTTTTTTTTTTTTTTTTTTACCCTGCTTGTGTGTAGAAAGATTCAATTAAAACGGTTCAGTCATACATAGATAAACTCACGCCTTTATTCCCATGGGGGTAGGCAGAAACCACAGAACGCCACCTTCTAGGATCCTTATATACTCCTACGGTTTAATAATTTCGAAAAATAAGATCAATTCAAATCATTTATTTGCAAAATACATGTATCAAATTGTTACCAAAGAATAGGAAGTAGGTACACTAACCTATTTAAGGTTATAATTAGGGTTGACAACTTTTTGTCGGTCAAGTATAGTAGTTCTAAAATTCTTATCCATAAAAATATAGTAGGTAAGGAAAATGTTTAAAAAAATATAGTAGGTTCCAAAATGGGTACTTTATTTCTTAATTAAATGAATATTATTGCTTAGGAGTTTGATGCCTTTAAAATATAGTAGTTTCGCCTACTATATCTTTTTCTCAAAAATATAGTTAGGCTCTAATATAGTAGGATACTATATTATGTAGTAGGATTGGAAACCCTAGTTATAATACAGTGTGGATTGTGAATATAAAATACAAAGGACTTATAGGTGAAATGCCGAAAGGCGTAAATGCTCTTAAAACAATTTGTCTCTAAATTGAATAGACCCAGGTAAAAAATAACATCATGTCTTTTATTCTATTACACGCTTTTCGTGCAAGAAAAAAGAAAACTTAGTAAAAATGTCTTACTTATCATTTATTTGTAGTGAAAATTTTTGTTTACTTTTAAAATTCGTTTTAAAAATAACCTCATAATTATAAGTTACTACTACTAAATTCTTACAAGTTTTTGTTTAATTTGGAATTGATGACTCAAAACAAATGGACACAAAATGTAGAAGACACCAATTTATTTGCCAAATAAAGAATAATAATGTAAAGATCACAAAAATCTTTTGAGGTTTGTCTGAATGTTGAAACACTTTTGAGTAGTCATTTGACACAATCTAACTATGGGCACTTGCCCCATTGACAGCTACGCGGACGAATTTTTTGATGCCCTATGAGGTTTTTCCTCTCTGCCTTTTTTTTAAATTGTACATATTTTACATTTACTTTAAGGTTTTATGTATAGATTATTAAGCTTGTAAATAATATTATAATTATTAAATTATAAACAAAAATCTAACTATGTATATCTATACATATAAAGTACTTTGTCTTTTTCTAAACCCGTGATAGTAGAGACGTCAAACTTGGAGGGCGTGTTCTTTGTTTGTCGCAGGCATTCGATAAGAAAGAATTTTCCGAAATTCTACTCCTTAAGGGGTGAAAAAGGGGGGCAAGTTTTGTATGGGACAACGTAGTTACAATGCACAGCCTAAACCTTTGTTTTCGACTACTACACTGACGAAGTCGGGGGCAATTGGCCGGAAAATTCTTTGGAAACATCGAAAAAAAATTTCTACTAAAAGAAAAAAAAATACGTTTAGTAAATTGCGCCCGGGTGAAACCGGGGCGGGTCGCTAGTAAATGTATTTTATAAAAACATTGTGAGGTATATAATATAAATAAAATATATTACAAAACCGGTAACAGACAGCGGCGCGACGGCGCGTGTTATGCGACCAGTTAATCATCAAAGGAATGCATTAAAATCAAAACGTTTGTGCAAGTTTTTATTTTTAGAACCCTCCTGACTACCGCTTTGTTCTCGTGGTCGTAAGCTTGATTGCTGAGCGTCACCTAGGTTCAATTCCCAGGTCGAAAAAATTGAGTTTTCGATTAGAAATTTCTCAGTGCAACAGGAGTATGGAAATTGGTGGTGAAAAAAGCCCCCCCGTGCGTGCCTCGGAAAGCACGAAAAGCCGTTGGTCCTGCGCCTAATCTCTCCCCGGTCGTGTGGGTTTTTTTTAATTTATTTATTGGGACAGCCTGCTACACTGTTCCCACCCACTGCTACTCCAGAAAGCCGGTATCAATAGTGGAGACCACCAGAAAAGCGCCGAGGCAATGAAGCTCGACGAGTCCCGTAGAAAGGAACAACTGTCTTGGGTCCTACAACGAAAATAGCGGAGGAGTAAGAAAAATATCCCTCCTCCATCTGGTTAAGAGAGTGAAGGAAGGGGGAGTGTACCTACCTATAATATCTCCTGCTTACTTGGCTAGTGTCCATTGAGAATAGCCAAAATTGTTATGACCGAATTTGGTTTGGAAAATATGATTATTATGTTTTGGCAGAAAGATCTGTGACCAAGTTATCCTTTACAAAGAACAAAAAACGTTGTAAGGTATAAAGAAAAAGACATTGCTAGAGGACTCAAACATATGTTGTTAAAAAACTTATTCGAAAATCTCATTATTGAAGTATTACTTCGTCAATTATTACGCTTTAAGTTTCTATAGGAACGAATCCGAGCAACAAAAGCGCTTAAAAGAATTGTGTAGTTGACACCATTTACCAATAATTTACCCTCGAATGTGTTTTAATAACCTAATTTATATTTCTGCTGACGCAAATACTTTCCTTTAATATTTATGTTTCGGTCTTGGGTTCGATTCCCAGGTCGGGCAAAGTGTTATTGGGTTTTTCCATCAGGAATTTCTCAGTAGCAGCCTCGGAGTCTGGATTTGTGCCCGGTTGATGGCAATAGGCTCGCCTCCCATTACATGGGACTAAAAACATAACTGGCGAAATGTGGGTGTACTAATGGGTACCTACAGCTCTGCCTAACCCTTCGGGGATTACAGACGTGATGTTATGTATGTATGTTAAATAATTGCTCGTCACCTACCAGTGGGTCGCGACCCATAGTTTGGGAAATTCTGGTCTATACACTGAGTACACAGCATGACAGTAGATAAACACAATAAACTAGAAATACTCGTTTCGCATAAACTTAATATTTGACCTGTTCCAATGATTTATTCATATTAATGGTTCATACTTATTGTGTTTGTTTTATTAAATTTAACTAAAATGCAAACGGATTTTTGTATTATTTATTTTCTACTGGCTTCTTAGCGCGACTTCGTTTACGTATTTGGTTACTGCTCCGCTTCTGTGGGATGTAGCGTGATGTTATATAGTTTATACTATTCCTCATGAATCTGGCTATCATTAGCAAAAAGATTTTTTTTAATCCGACTGTTAGTTCCACAGATTTGCGCGTTTATTAATAATACTAGCCTGTTAGTGTCCCACTGCAGCGCAAAGGCCTCTTCTCATTTAAAGAAGGCACGAGCATTGATCACCACGTATATGTTTAAACAAACAAAAAAACGCTGTCAGCTTCATTACCTATATCTATAGATACAAAAATTGATTCAAACTTTAATTGATTCAAATTTTAATGTTACAAAGTGTAAGAAAAGAAACGATGATAAATAATATATACAAATCGAGTATATATATAGCTTCCGATTTCCGCGTTGTTTACGTAAGTAATTTTATGACTAAAATTAGGATATGTTAATTTTATTTTATTAGTTTAATACTCTTATTAATTAAAATATAACAAGTTGCTTACTAATTGTATGTGTTTAAATTAATACTCATTATAGTATCTAATAATATTTTTTATCACATTAATTAGGTGTATTGACATGATAAAAATGGCGTGTGTTAGTTAAAGTAAAAATTGTTATTTTTTTTTTTTTTTAAGTTCATAAAAGTAATTTTTGATATTATTTGCAAAATTTACCATTTTCCTGCCAGGTTTCCTAAACTTTATATTAACTAAACTGGCTAACTGTGGGTGTAACCTCTTGGGTATAGTTAACCTCTGCATAACCCTTCGGAATTAATACCCAAAATACCCCAATTCCCCCATTCCAGGTTCAACCAATCAGAAGCGCTCATTTATCAAACAAATAGTTTTTTATAAAAAAAAAATATAAGTATCTAAAAAAATGATATTATTATCAAAGTATACCAACCCCATCATCCAAATCTATTTTCATTTTTCGAACTCAGAAACGAAACCCACACAAACTTTTTTATTTTAAATGTCACTTTTGAATATGGAACACTTTACGGCGGGAACTGCACGATCGCCCGTAGAGTGCCGCGCGCGAATATAATCTGTGCCGGGTGTGATCGCAGATAAATGCAAAATACCAACCAATCCATTGTGAAGGTCATCGGTCAAATGGTTTCAGAGGGCTAATTACAACGAAATTGAATTGATCATTGATCGAATTGTGATTTTCCATGGACTATCTTTTGATAGGTAGATGAAAAAAAGATGTGACAGATCAATTTATGTTTAATTAGAATAATGAGTCTGTAGTTCGTATATAGCTACTGTGACCGATGTACCATATCTACTTGTATTGAAAATACTTTTGATTCTAGTGCTCACAGCTGAGCGGTCGACGAAACAATGTCTTCTCATAACAAAAAAAATAACCGACTTCAAAAAACCCTAAAAGCACTTAAAAGTTAAAAATAATACTATAACCTACCTATATTTAATAAACCTAACCTAACCTACGATTAACCTATACTAAAATTTAACAATTGTTTGGAGTCGGTGCCAAGCTAAGTAATGACATAACATAACATCACGCCTGTAGTCCCCGAAGGGTTAGGCAGAGGAATACCCATTAGTACACCCACATTTCGCCAGCTATGTTTTTTAGTCCCATGTAATAGGGGGCGAGCCTATTGCCATCAACCGGGCACAAATCCAGACTCCGAGGCTGCTACTGAGAAATTGCTGATGGAAAAACCCAATAACACTTTGCCCGACCTGGGAATCGAACCCAAGACCTCATGCACAGCAGTCGCGCTTGCGACCACTAGACCAACGAGGCAGTCAAAGAAATGAGGCTAAGTAATGAAGCTGTAAGATTTGTGTTTTGTTTTTTTTTTCTGGTCTTAGTCTGTAGGTTTATACCTAGTCATTTAGGTATCGTATATTGCTTAATAAGTATTAGTAAGTAGTTAGTGTATTAGTTGTTATTGTATTGAGTTAAGTAAGTTAATAATAAATATTAACAACTTTAAGGAAGATTACTTGATTCAGAGGAAGATCTTCTGGACACGGCCCGCATTGTTAGGAGGTTTCTCTCTTTCTGTCAGGAGCCCTGACCGCCGCGCCGGCAACTATTCTTCTTATTTGAAAATTGAAAATGGTAAAAAAAATCACGTGTAGGTATTTGATGAATATACGAAGAAAAAAAATAAACATCGAAATGATAACATTCTTTTTTCGAATTCGATTAAAAACGTTCACTGTTGCCATAAAATATAGATTTCTTAGTCAAGGTTTTTTTTTTGAATAGCAAACTTTCACTTTATTATAACTAATAAATTTAAACTAAACTAATTACTTATAAAATGTGTACAATTTATATAAAAAACACAGAAACATTTACAGGCACGTTTGAATTGTCAAGAAGTCGGTCAGTTACTCAGAAAGTTGAAGTTAGTTGCTAGAAATTTTTCATTGAATTAGTTATAGGCATGTTGGAAACCAGTTAGATGCGTACTAATAGTCAATAATGTTTATTTATAGAGTACAACAAATAAACCGTCAAATACATTAGAACTATCTTATCGAAAGGAATAAATTATTTGCAAACAAATTAGTATACAGTGTGTTTCTATAACCTACTTCAAAAAAAGAGGACATTCTAAATTGGATCGTATGAGTTCTTTTTATTTTTTCTTATTTTTTTTGTATGTTTGTATGTAACTGGCTAATACGATACCCCTTGACAAGACTGGTTGTAAAACTTTCGCGCTTCTGACGAGTCGTAATGACTGTCACAGATCCATGTTTGACAGCCGGGACCAACGGCTTGACTTGCTTTTCGAAGAGCGGAGGAGTTTCGGTGTGTCAAAATGGCCACGGGCCAAGCTTAGCTTAACCTGATGAATCGACTCATGCGGCTGTTATTACTTAGCCAAGAGCTCACCTCGTGTTTACTTTACCTAAATTTACAAAGGGATTTTTTTTTTTTAGAATAGCACTATAGATGTCATAGATGCTTTTGGAGAAAATGGAAACGTTCCACAAACGACTCAAGGTTTTGACAGCACAATTGTGTAACAATGCAAACAAGAAAAAACGACCATTATTTTGCCATAATGTATATTTTCTATATTAAAACTAATTGGCTCAACAAATGGAACAGTAACATGACTATAAACATTCTAACACTCAACGCGTGATACATAATTATTTAATATTTGTTGAGGTGCAGTACATTATGTCATAAACAAATAAATCAATATTTAGAATACACACAATGGTGCCGATTCCCTTGTTCACAAACTACACTAAATTAGATAACTGGCATCTTTATCTAACACACAGCGAAAGAAAAGGACGATGACATTTCAGAACTAAGAGATGTCAAATTAGTTTTGCCTTGAACATTACCGCGTTATTAGTCAATGCGTTCTGACTAAAATTGACAGGTCTAATTTATTTCTGCCCCTTTCTTTTTTATTAGACAGAACAAGATAGAAATATTCTAAGTTTGATTTGGTTTGTGAACAAGGAAATCGTCAGCAATGACAAACTCAATATCTGGGAGTAACAAAGCGGAGAAGAGAGTAAATGTATTGTAAACAACCAATAGGATACAGTATTGCTTTGAAGCTAAGCGGTGAGATGTGAAAATAACGCAAGACGATTCGTTGTACGATACTTCTCCTCTCCTCTCCGCTTTGGTAAAAAGTGGGCCTTAGGTCAGCGTAAACAGAGATTCTATAATACTGGAGCAGTTACATTTGTCAATTGATAATAAAATTATATTCTTTACAAAAACCAGGTCCAGGAGTCCAGGTTTTCATAAGATGTTTTCTTTCACCAATGTCGATGTTAATTATGAATAATTATCAATTAATGAATAAAAACTGCTCAAATAAATTACTATTCTTTGCGCTGACAGTTATGGCGGCGCTGCTTGCTAAGGCAAGATGTCAAAAAACTGTCAAAATTCTGTCAAATACAGTACCTACATTCCATTTTAGTTCTCCTTTTTGTCATGCGCAGAGATAAGTGTGGTATAAGTAATAGACAATGTTTATTTTTTTGCAACTAAAAGAACATAATGTAATAGAGTCGAATTGCTTGTGAAAAAAATACCGTAAAAAGGTTAATTCAATGGATTGAATAGACTTTTTCAATCGTCTGGCGTTTAACGTGACTTTCTTTGTATTATTTAGATGTTATTTCTTTTATTTCTTTAAAAATGTTAATTAAGATAAGATATCTTTATTGATACCATACGGTTTAAGATTTACCGTGGAACCCACACTGTGTCGTGAGGCGTAATACGCCACATTAAAAGAATGTTTGTAATAATATTTATGATGAGGCTGTCCAAAATTATGTTGATTGAGTTAATTACAGCATTTTTTTATTTCTCACAAAATTATTTTTTTTATAATCCACAAAAAAAATATTTATTATTATGTGGCTAAGTATAAGTTTACAAAAAAGACGAAAAAGAATTCCATTCACATTTTTTTCTATTTCTTTTTTTAAATACAAGATTCATGACTGCACTGCTATTCAAAAAGTATGTATTACACGAACCCAACATCTAAGTACATACTGGAAGTACCTACTTATGTCAATATAAGGGATCCTACAAAGTGTAAATTAGAAAATTACATAATTTACTTAAAATACTACGACGAGTACCACACCTCTGGTTAATGTGCAAATAAATTATTCATCACCTACATAATATTATTTACAAGATAAATAATTATTAAGCTACCAGATTTTACTGTCCGGTTAATGTACACATTTAACGGTCAATTCGTACATTAGCCGGACAGTGTTAACAATACCAAATATTGAGATAGAAAAGTATAGAAATTATTAAAATAAGCCAAGCATCACAGTACGTACACTTGTTTACAATTTTAGTTAAAAAGTTAAGAGATATGACTTTTTTTGTATAAGTATAGGTAGAGATAGTTTTAAATATAGAAAAATAAATGAAGTTTTATTATAGAAAAAAAAAACTAAAAAAAAATGTTTTAGTATTTCAAAAAATTGTTTATTGTCATAGGGACACCAATTCGTAACTATTTCTATCATTTAAAAATATGTGATTATTATTATTTTACAAAGTGATTCAATTTTGATAAAGGCCCGGGTACACGGTTCGCTAAATTAAGATCAACCGAAATCAACAGATTTTTTTCTTTTTATTGTGTGGCAATTAATCAGGCAGCCTACATGATGGGAATTGATCACCACCACCGCTTTTGGAAATTTACTGAGCCATGGCTACACTGCATGCATCTCAAGTAGATTGATATGTTAGTGAGTATTTAGATTTCCGATATAGAATCTAATCCAGTCAAACGTGTGCCTTAGCCTTTACATGTCATATAATTTCTACTTGTAAAACTGTATCAACTTGAATTAATCTCTATTTTGATGAAGATGAAAAATCAGAAATACTAGAGAAAAATAATTTTACTCAGCTTGTACATACCAGTACACAGATTAATAAAATTAATTGAAAATCATGGTTAAAATCTAACGTCTTATTTCAATAGAGAATTGTATACTTATATAGGTTTTGTTTATTTACACAGAATGCAAACAATCTCATGGCATCATATTTGTTTCAATTTAAATTATCTATGTGCTGTTTTCCATCGGCAAAGGTTGAATAATTAAATGTCCTTGAAATTTTGATAAGCGAACGAAGTGCTATGTATATGAAGAGAAAAAATGTATTTTTAAATTAAGGATTACTTTAAATTTCAAAAAGAGTAGTTTAAGTAAGAGATATTATTATGAAATGATTTTGAAGATTATTTTTCGTTTTTATTTCTGTCCTTCAAAATAACAAAACACTATTAAAATAAGACGTTTGCCAGAACAAGTCCACTACACAAAATTGAGCACTTAAATACATTATAGCATAGAGAATACCAGAAATTATACACCGCACTTAATCTATTGATTATATAGACGTAATTACATTAAAAATAGTTTAGAGTTTTTGCCAAATTGATTGATTAAATCTATTTCGCAAAAACGGTGACAGTAAATAGATATCATTTTCACATTAATTATAAAATAATAAAACATAACTAAAACTCATGCTTTTGTTAAAACAAGATTTTTTTTATAAACGTCGAAGAAGATTTAAATAATATTTTTAAGAACATTTTAATTAAACAAGCAAAAAGTAAACAAGCATTTTATAAGTAAACAGTATGTAACAGCTTTAAGATTTTTATTCTTAACCTCATAAGCTGGGAGATTTAATTTTTAAAATGAAAATGACATTTATTCATAAAATACAATAGAATTAGAATGATAAAAGATTGAAGGCACGCGTTATAAACGTATGAACAGTACGAAGGATACACTTATAATTAAAAAGTACACGTTACAGCATTAATTTGTTAATTATACATGTTTTAACAGCGAAGCGGAATTATTAAAACAGTTTATAAACAAATCATTATTATATGTATATTGTATAAGATCCAATAGTCGCCAGACCGTTATAAAGAGATTGGTTTTGCGCATGGATTTATTTAAGTACTTAGATCTAAGATAATATTATTGATATTCACGTAGTCGAAATATTGTTTTATTCACCTCTTCAGAGATCAGGCTTGCCCTCCGTTTACATTGGAGAAAAATCGAAGCGACGCTTTATATAAAATTTATATGTGGTCTGGAGCGTAGTGGTGGAAGCGCCTGACGCTTTACTGCGCTCAAGTTGTTTGATGTGACGCGCATAATGGCTCAACTCCGTTGCTTAGCCGATGCACACGGTTTCGCGCGTCTCCATGCGTCTTTATTCATATTTGGTTAACACAAAACACGTTACCAAATCGAGATACGAGTTTAACATTTGATGACTGATTGATTGACGATTCGATGCTTTGCTTCGACTCTGTGCCTTTTTGATACGGCTGCTACGCCCCAGTCCCTAAGTCAGTTTCTTATGTGACAAAATCGTCTGACCAAAACACATTCTCATTTGTTTTTATTTACATAACACAAGAACAAATTCTCCTTTGATACTAAAACCGCAACTACCTTGAACTTGACCGCACAAAAACCGAACGCTTTAGAAAAGTTCGAGAAAAAAGACAAAACACTTCTATTGTGTTATTGCTAATCTTTTTCATACACAGCCGGAATTCTCTCGATTTTACCAAAAAAATCTATTGTCAACAATGTTATCGAGTTTTTATATCGATTTGTATTCGATTACAAACGTGATTAAAGTAGCAAGTCATTCTTATAGGAAAATGTGGAAATTTTAATTTTTTTAGTACTGTTATTTGTTTGGCACTATAAATATAGTACCTAATCCATTGATTTTTTTGAGGTCTACGAGTAATATGTTACGGAACGAAAAGTGAAGAAGTTATAGCAAAAGTTTATTTTAGATAGAAGGCATTTTCACAATCATTAGACGAAGGCCCCTATTCTGTTGTGCCTCGACTCAACTAACCTTAAAAGATTGCTATCTCTTTTGCTCAATTCAAATAAGAAAGAGATGGAAGTAAATAAGAGTTAACTTTCAGAAACCCATAGCTTATGATAATGCTGATTTAAATCATGTTAAAGTTTCTCTGTTAGCTCTTAACCTTTTGAACGCCAGAGCATAAACGTATCGCCGTACCCCTGACGCCAGGCCACTTTTTTTGTCAAATGACAATGATAAAGAATAGGGATTCCAAAACTTGATTACATTGTTTATTTCATAATATGGTGCGACGTGTATTTTGTCATATATTTGTGACGTTGGCGTTCAGGGCAAGATTTCGTTTGTCACATATATGTGACAATGGCGTTCAAAAGGTTAAACTCTCTCTCTCTCTCTCTGTCGAACCCTTTACGATAAAAAGAGACAGTACAACGTTTAGTTTAGTTTAGTCAGTGCACATTAGAATTAGCATAGCATAACTATTAATACAATTTAAGATTATACAAACTCTTAAATATAATTTTACAAATTAATTAGAGTTATTTTGAGTAATGATTTTATGATTTTTGAAGTTTATGTGAAATATTATGGGTAAACCATTGCCCAATTGTAAAACTTAAAACTTTTACAAACGTCAATGAATGTCAGAATCATTAACGATATGGAGATCCAAGTCAAAACCTTTCTACACAGGTGTGATATTATCCAGCGGGGATATTAGCCCTGCGTGATTTAAATCGTTCTCATATTGTATCACTAAAAACATGAATGATGTACCTATGGTAAAGTTCTAATATTTTATTTCATTTTAAAAGTGTTCATGGAGTTCCTTGCTCGTTCTTTTCCTTAGAAACCTACAGTTTAGAACGAGCAACTAGCTTCAACTTTCTGACTACATAATTCCTTGACAATTCAAAGTTGCCTGTAAATAGTTTTTTGCAATACATGATTTTAATAAAAAAAAATCTATGATACTTTTCACATTTAGATACCACCAGCGACTCGCCTCTGCTTCACACGAGTGTAATGTAAATACATAAACCTTTCTCGTGAATCACTCTAGCTACTGATGAAAACCGCATCAAAATTCGTTTCGTATATTAAAAGATCTTTGTTTTATACTACGCAGAGACACACAACTTGGAAGATTATCTTCCCTGTGATAATATCACACGTGATTGAAAAAGCCTTTATATTTAACATGAGAAGTAGATACATACTAGATTTTAAATCCTTATTATTAAAACATCTACAGCAACATCTTACATTATATACTAAACATTTCATTCTGTACATAACACGATTTCATTAGCTTCTCTCTCTTGTCTTTTAACATACTTTGACTTTGAACACTAGCAAATATGCGCGGCTTTGCTCGCGGTAACCGGTAAATACTATATTTATCGGAGAAATTAGTAACTTTAGTCAGTAATGTTCACCTAATACACGGTTCAATTTTTTGTTCTTGGTTGAATCAACCAAATTGTATCGTGTTGATATTGGTGCTGGCGAATTTTTATAATCTTACTCTTAGGCACTTTTTGTTTCATTCCAAATGAATCAATTTGGTTGAACCGTGTATTATTGTCATAATGTTATGGTTAAACGTGATAGCAACAATCGTTAACGAGTTTTTTTCCGGAAATTATTAATTAATAAATAAACACTAATTAGTATTGCAAGAATTTTTAGCACGAATATTTTACAGAAAAAAATATTCGGTTTTTTATAAAGCTAACTAATATTTTAAAAAGAAGAATCTGTTGTAGCCAAGTCTGAAAGAACTTGACACAATTTCCAAAAACTATTTAAATAAAAAAAGGATTTAGAAAAAAAAGTACTTGTACATTCTAAAGTTTACTAAATGGACAAACACAATAACGTTTTAAAAGAAACTGTTGAAAGACTGGGTTAATATTATAAAGTTTAAACCCACAAATTATTCAGTTGAGAAAAAGATAGCGCTATACGTCTCATATAACTTCATCCCTTTCACTCACAGGAACAATGGTGGTTAAAATACTATCAATACTTACAAGTCTGTCCCACATCGTGTGCGCTACTGAATATGTCTGTTTTATGCGTTCCGTTACTAACACTCTTGCGCATCTAAACCAGTATAACTACAATCATTTTCTAAAGTACACAAGACTGTCAGAATAACTGTTCGAAATTTAAAAATGGAAAATTGAACAAAGGTAACAAGATGGCGGTGTGTTGCACTCACGAGTCGCGATACTTAATAACACAGAACGCTGTCTGTAACTAAATTAATTGCTCTAATAGCCTAAAAAGATTAAAATATAATTGAAACTGAATTAGGTTTTATACATAGATAAGAAAAGAAAGATGTTGATAAGACAAATTAGTTACAACAAATACATAATCGTATTGCACATGGCTGTTACTATGTAGATCAATTAGTAAGGACTTAGTATCCAATCAAAAACTGAGAAATTTTTGGCATTACAAAGAAACCAACCTGAGAGTATTTGTGTACCACGTGATTTTTTATTTCGTATTAAAAACTTCGTACGCGTTGATTTTCTTAAGGATCCCTAATTTTTTGATAGTAAAATATAGCCTATAGCACTCATCATCTGCCTAGCCTTTTCCCAACTATGTTGGGGTCGGCTTCCAGTCTAACCGGATGCAGCTGAATACCAGTATTTTACATGGAGCGACTGCCTATCTGACCTCCACAACCCAGTAACTGGGTAATATGATACCCCTAGGTAAGACTGGTTGTCAGACTTTCGGGCTTCTGACGACCCGTAACGACTGTCAAAGATCCACGTATGACAGCCGGGACCAACGGCTTAACGTGCTTTCCGAGGCACGGAGGAGTCTCGGTGTGTAAAGATGGTCACCCATCCACGGACCAACCCCGGCAAGCGTAGCTTAACCTGACGGATCGACCCGTGCGGCTGTTATTACTTAGCCACGAGCTCCTCAGAGCCTATAGCACTCAGTGACTTAGTAACTTCCAATTTGCGAACAAATTTTCAAAATCGGTTCAATAAAACATGATATTACCCCCTACAAACTCACAAACTTGATCTCTTTATAATATCCTAACTAATATTATAAATGCGAAAGTAAGTTTGTTTGTTTGTTTGCTACCATTTTACGCCTAAGCCACTGAACCGATCATCCTGAAATTTTGCATAAACGTTGCCAGGTGTACAGGGACAAACATACGGTACTTTTAATCCCGAAAAAAAATACTGTTCCCGAGGGAAATCACAATAACGTCCTTATGACAGTAGATGGCGCCACGTGTCTATCGAATCATGATCAAATTTTAAGTTTAAGCATCCACTACATTTTGAGTCTAGATTGTCGATAGACCAGTTTCAAGTAAACAACCTAGGAGTACGAAATTTGTTTGCTTAATCATTTTTCATGCCCAAAACCGCTGAAGAGTATCCTGACATTTTGTATAAAGTGGCTTCCAGACGGACGGACTTGCGGTTGCGGCAAACCGCAGGTCGCGGCTCCAACCGCTGCAAAAACACACCACCGCGATCACAGTGGCGGCCTGAAGTGTCACTAGCGTGGTGTTTGTGCTATAATCGGACGTCAGTCAATATGGCTAACCGTAACGTTGTCTTATTACTCTCATGACTCATTAGTCCTCTCAGAAGATAAGAAAAAAGGTAGGAATACCGTTTATTTAAAAACACTTGAGGTGTGAGGTAGAGATAAGCTACAGTAACATGACGCGCCCTTCCACAATTCAAAAAGTTTGAAAGTGTTTGTAATAGTTTTAAAAATACTCACAACGCATGTGTGCGTATTGAGACGGCTCTCGAAACAAAAACAAATCAGCGATTTGTTGTCCGACTAGCGGCGTCAAAAAATACTCATTATTATTAGTATGGCGCTGCACTGACATCCTCTATGAAAATGACAGGTGCGTCTTGCGCGGTCGGCTATTTATGATTAGTTGACAAACAAATATCCTAGCCTGCTGCTGCTGCCTGGAGACGATTACTAACAACTACATACAAAGTCTTTCATACGAATGTGACGACACACATTGAAATGGTAATATGGAGGGGAGCGTCAAGTTATAGTAGTTTATCTCTACCTATATTATCATTAGCATCGCATATTACTCTTAGGAATAAAGAAGTGTGGGTTAAATTATATTATTATTTAAATTCAACAATTTCTATTACAATTTCATTATTTGGCGTCATTTAACAAAGCAGTACACGCGGCCTGTTGTTAAAATTTGCAACTGACGCGGCCGCCACAACATTTGGCGTTTGTCTGTGACCCACTTTATATACGTTGTCAGGGATACAGAAAAACTACGTAACTGACACTGTCATCACTGTGTCGTCACTGACACTGACAGGTGTAAACGCATTCATAGAGGATGCATGGAAGAATAAAGGTGAACTTATCCAACACGCTCCGTCAGTGAAGCATACTATACGATTACTCCGCCAATTGTGAATTGATTTGGATGATTCTTTTTTTGTTTACTTTTCCGAATTGGTACATACTGTCATGATCTGATGATGAACTTCAGAGTTATGGAACGGAACTCCTCATAGGATCACAGCAGAACTGTCGTAACAGTAAAATTGCTTTGTTTAATGCGTGTAGTCGATGATTGACTGAAGGAAGAGGTTAGTTCCTAAACTAACCGTGACCTATGTCGATGTATGTAGACAACCGTTTTCCAACGGCAAAGTTGTTTGTCCCTCCTTTGTTTATTTTTCGTTAGATGTATTTTCGGTGTGTTTTATTAAGGGTAGGTAAGTTACTTTTTTCAATTTTAAAATATCTCGCAGGTCCAACTCAGGCAAAAGCTCATTGCAAGCCCGACCAAAAATTACTGCTCAATCCTCGAAATCTTCCGTTCATACCGCATTAAGAAGGCAAGCACAACCGGGGCGGCCAGCAAATCTGAGAGCTGATGAGACATTTTCTTAAAGCCAGGAAAAACTGGAGAGCTAAGCCGTCCGCTCGCCAAGCTTCTCTGAGAGTGACTGAGACGCCCTTTTATACGCAATTGCTTTTGGAAGAACAAGCCGAAAGCCAGAGAGCTGTAAGAGCAACTGAGACGCCTATTCAAACACAACTTCGTCTCAGAGAACAAGCTCAGCCATTACAGCGACAGAAACTCCAGAACAGTCGCAGGCGAGAAGGACCTCTCTTGCAGAAATGACTATTTTTATGAGTCACAGTCTGTTGGTCCGTAGGTATTTAATAATTCTGGATCTGGCCGAACAGCAAGCCGAGTACAGCCCGAATTGATTGTCAAATTCTAAACAAACGCGGGCGAAGCCGCGGGTAAAAGCTAGTTAGTATATATATATTTTACGGATTAAATTTTTTATATTTATAACTTTATTTATAAGTTTGTTTTGTGTATTATTAGAATCATATTATTACTTTCTGCCATCATAATCGTATTTTATCGATTAGTGTCGTTTTAGGAAATAATAATCAAATATAGTAGATAGCATGTCAATTGTTTTTTATTTTTATATATTTCTACTTTAATTTAGTATTTTTCTTATTATTTTTAAAAACCTAGCACAGATAATAATAAAACAACATAACATCACGCCCGTTATCCCCGAAGGGTTAGGCAGAGGTATACCCATTAGTACACCCACATTTCGCCAGATATGTTTAAGTCACATGTAATAGGGGGCGAGCCTATTGCCATCAACCGGGCACAAATCCAGACTCCGAGGCAGATAATAATATAATACTAAAACATCATTTTAGACTGACTATCTAATAAAAGTGGTTGCTATATTAAGCCACATATACACAGACCTGTTACTTGCACAAAAGTTTGCAAGTATCTTGCATGTCATTGCGAGATACACCAATTAGGGATGATTCTCATTAGAGCGGGCCGTACCCGGGCCGGGGCGTGGACGTGCCGACGTGGTATTGAAGTGCGTCGAGAGGGCCCGGACGGGACACGGATAATGCACTGTGTAATATAAGTTGATTCATACAAAATATATGTAACAGATTTAAAACCGTGCTCCGTCCGTGCCCCGCCTGGGCCCCGCCCCGGGCACGGCCCGCTCTAATGAGAATCATCCCTTAGAAGTTGTTTTTTCACGCGACTACTTGCAAAATTTTGTGCAAAACATTAATGTGTATTCAAGCTTTATATGAAAATGGTCATGTTTGTATTTGTACTAACCTTCTGTTATTGAGAAGGAAGAAGAGGTAAGCAGCCGAAGGTTAAAAGAAAACGAGCTAACTGTTTCTTGATGGCACAAATAATACTGGATATATACCTTTTAATTACTCCCTTTTATCGCTAATCCATACTAATATTATAAATGCGAAAGTGTGTCTGTCGGTCTATTACCTCTTCACGCTTAAACCGCTGAATCGATTTTGATGAAATTTGGCATGGAGATAGTTTAAGACCCGGAGAAGGACATAGAATAGTTTTTATCCCGGAAATCACCCCCTAAGGCGGTGAAAAGGGGGCTGGAAGTTTGTATGCAAGTACGATATAAACAAGTTTCACGCGGACGTAGTCGCGGGCAAAAGCTAGTATTTAATATATGCGAAAGTAACTCTGTTTGTCTGTAACGCTTTTACGACTTAACCACTGAACCGATTTCTATAATATTTAGTACGAGAAAAGTTTTAACCCCAAGGAAGAATATAGGCTATTTTATATTCCGCAATTTCTTCTTCGTCCGCGATAACCGACGTTTACGCGGACGAAGTCCCGGACAAAAGCTAGTTTTATATATTTCCTATCTCGACACTTCGCGTATTTATGCTATCACACATCAACATTGCTGTTTTTGCAGTGCTATTCTGTAGAAACCTCACACGGTGACCTTAGGTAAGCTATCAATATCTAGCCTTAGGGATGATTCTCATTAGAACGTGCCGTGCCCGGGACGGGGCCCGGACGGGGCACGCACGGGGCACGGTTTTAAATCTGTTACATATATTTTGTATGAATCAATTTATATTACACAGTGCATTATCCGTGTCCCGTCCGGGCCCTCTCGATGCACTTCAATACCACGTCGGCTCGTCCACGCCCCGGCCCGTGCACGGCACGTTCTAATGAGAATCATCCCTTAACAAAGGTATTCTGTAAAAAAAAAAAACCGAGAATTAGTACCATGAAGTGAGATTAAATTCACTAGAGAAGATTTTTATAGACACATCGATATATGGAATAAGAACTTACTTTAATCTTACTTCACCTTTAACCTGGAGAGATTTTCTATAGAATAGCCCACCTGTTCCTACAAAATCATTTCACTTTAACTTTGAGATTATATTGCAGGTTCTTATCGATCTATAAATATAAAATTCTTTGTCCTGAATGACGGATCAACGCACAGCCTAAACCGCTGATCGTAGAGACCTAAAACTTGGAGGGTGTGTTCTTTATATAAAGTAAACATCCTATAGTAAGGATTTTTTAAAATTCCATCCTTTATGTGATGATAAGAGTGGCAAATTTTATATGGAGAAACAAGATTAGATCGCCAATAATCGACGAAGTTGCGGGAAAAGGCTAGTACATAATTAACGTCTTAAGACCAATACACGTGGTACACAAACACCTCATCGTACTACCTCTAAACCCCTCTTATTCACAACGCGTATAAGCTCAATCCTCCCTCCCTCGACTGAGGCTAAACCTCCTATGAAACTTGAAACCTTTCTTCTTCTCGTGGCGTTCTTCCAAAGGCTTATCAGCAAGGTTATCAGCACTCTTTGCTACTTGAACACTTTTTCTTCTATTCTTCATGGACTTAACCAGTCTGTAGAACTTTCCTCTTTTCTTGGGATCTTGGGCGTGGTCTAAAGTATCTTCTTCCACTTCAACGCTGAATTCTGAGGATATATCTCCAAGGTCTTCGACGCTGTGGCTTTCGATTTCTTTGGGATGTGGTACTTCTAGTTTGCCTTTAGATGTGTCTGGTTTTGGTTCTTCCGGGGGTGGTGGAGCGTCGGGGTCTACGCACTGGAAATTGAAAAAGGAATTGTGTTAGTTGTGGGGTTTGAATAGGGATTTTCGTAAATTGGTGCCTTTTTTAACCCCCGACGCAAAAACGACGGGGTGTTATAAGATTGACGTGTCTGTGTGTATCTGTCTGTGGTATCGTAGCTCCCGAACGGATGAACCGAATTTAATTTTTGTTTTATTTTTTTGTTTCAAAGATGAATTAGTCGGAAGTGTTGTTTTATGAAAATCGGTCCAAGATGGCCGTCGTCGGGGGTTTTTTCAACCGACTTCAAAAAGGAGGAGGTTCTCAATTCGACGCGTATGTTTTTTTTTTATTTATTTTTTTGTTTTTTTTTTGTGTGTTTGTTCTACGATTACTCCGCCAATTATGAATCGATTTGGATGATTCTTTTTTTGTTTGAAAGAGTATAGTTCCGAATAGGTCCCATAGGAATATTGTCATGATCTGATGATGAACTTTGGAGATACGGAACGGAACTCCTTATAAAATCACAGCAGAACCACCGTAACAAGACAAATTGCTTTGTTTATACGTGTAGTCGATGACTGACTGAAGGAAGTACGTCATCCCCCCTCCTACCACTTTCCAAAATTTAATATATCGTGTGAGGTATTGTTTGAAAGGGCTTTATGTAAGGATTTCAAACATTAACACACAAGCACTAAAAAGTGAAAAATAAAAAGCTTTTTTACAAAAAATATGACCGCCTTCAAAAACTACAAAATAAAAAAATTACTTTAGCTTGGAAGTCGGTGGCAATACCCACTTAACAAGAAACAAAACCAAAGCCGCCGACTTTCAAGCTAAAGTAATTTTTTTATTTTGTAGTTTTTGTTATTACTTTATATTGAAGAGAAGAAATTATTCTAAAATTTAACAAGTTGTAACATACACCATATCCCGTACAATATTTTGCGTGTGGTACACTGTTCGCTGCTACAACAGTGAATTTTCACCACAAAAAAATTCTCACGGCAAATATATTTTTGGCGTCGTAATAATAATTTTTGCTCATTACTAGTTATTTTTATGGGTAGTATGTTATTGAGCTCTGTATCTGAGATCAGAAACCCTTGACTTTATTATTCTTATCTTTTAAGTAGGAGAAGAAATAGTACATTACTATTTATTGCATTTCATAAGACTGACTTGGAAAGATAAAACGCTTTTGATCTGTTTGTTTGTGATAAAACGTTTAGTGCAGGCCACACACAACGATATACTTGATTACTTGCACAAGTATGCATTAAAGTATGTAGAATCTTCTCCTTTGAGTGTCGATGATAGTTTTATTCGAGTCAGCCCTCAGCTCCTGTGGTGTGCAGACAACAGGACAGGCAGGATACGATATCAAGAAAAAGATATGTGGAATAAATAACTGTCTTCTTTCTTCTTCTTTATCGTGTGGGCAGTAAGGTCTTACGACCCCTAGTGTCAGAGTTATTAAACCGCCTCAAAGGCCTCTGTCTTGGCATGAGTGGAACAATAAGTCCTGGTTTCCTCACGATGTTTTCCTTCACCGATGTCAATGGTAATAACTGTTATTATCAGCAAATATTTGCAAACACACCGGCGTCATGCTGACTTGTGCAAGTTTGTCGTATCGTGTGTGGCTACCATAAGTCTAACCACAATACTAGGTAAGCGGATTTTATAATATTTGTATTGTTTACTGCATATTCAAGGATCTAAATAAGATTTATCTAATACATGATGAAGTAATTACCAAAGGGTTAGGCAGAGGTGCACCCATTAGTTCACCCACATTTCGCCAGTTATGTTTAAGTTCCATGTAATAGGGGAGGAGGAGTCAATTGCCATCAATCAGGCACAAATTCAGACACTGAGGCTGCTACTGAGAAATTCCTGATAGAAAAAAACAATAACACTCTACTCGACCTAGGAATCTAATCCAAGACCTCATGATCAACAGTCCTAGGGTTGCGGGACGTCTTACCAGGATACCGTAGCCCCGGAACGTAAAGGGCAACAGAAGGAACAGGGTGGTGTTTTATTTCAGGAGGACTAATATGATGGTTTTTACCACCATAAAATAAAATGCTCAACAGACGCGCTTTGCGACCACTTATCGCAAACCGCCTTACCTAAACTAGAAACATTTCTACAGTTTACTCAAAAGAACCTAAGTTCAATATCATCTTAATATCATGCCAACATTATTAAAAAATTCTATTAACGTATGAAAGGGAGTGATACTCGTATTATGTAATATAAGGTGTTCGAAATTTTCAGAAACATTTGCATAATAATAAATTCACGACACATAATGTTTTTTAGTCACGGAATTGTTTTGAACAAGCAACTGATTGTTACTACCCGGGTATAAAACACTCTTGTAGGTAGGTACTACTTTTTACATTCTTATATTTTGTTTTCAACCGACTTCAAAAAAGGAGGAGGTTCTCAATTCAGCGGTATGTTATTTTTTGTATGTGTATGTTACGTGATTACTCCGCTTATTATAAATTGTTTTGTATGATTCTTATTTTGTATGAAAGTGTATACTTCCGAATTGGTCCCATATAAATATTGTCATAATCTGATGATGAACTTGGAGATATGGAACGGAATTTCTCATAGGATCACAGCGGAACTGACGTAACAAGTATAATTGCTTTGTTTATACGTGTAGTCGATGACTGACTGAAGGAAGAGGGGGAGGGGGGTACATCAACCCACCTATTTCTTAAATTGAATGTATCGTGTGAGGTATTCTTTGAAAGGGCTTTTTGTAAGGATTTCAAACATTAACGACAATCACTAAAAAGTGAAAAATAAAAATAAAAATTACAAATAAGACAACCGCCTTCAAAAACTACAAAAAAAAAAATACTTTCGCCTGTCCCGGAGTCTTTGGCTAATCAAATCTTTCAAGTTTTTACCCACTTTCCGATGTTCGATTGAGCTGAATGCGTAAATTCCATTACGGTTTTTACTAAAACTAGTTTCAATCTAGTAACTAAATTTTAATTACACCGTTGTTATTGTGAGATACAATAAAAAATATTCATCTCATTAGGATTCTCTGAACATTTCCAAAAACAAAGAACACAAAACAAAAGAATCTACCAATTTACCGAAAACAAAAAACGGTCGACGTCTTCAAACAAAATAAAACACTTAAGAAAAAGGCAATCCAAAACGATTTGCTTCACAAACATTGAATAGGGTGAAATTGGAAACAATATAATCGATATTAAGGGATTTGGGAGCACAAAGTAACTTTGGGAATTATTTGAAAACCTCTCAAAGTTCTCATGTTTATGTAACATCGTTTCTGTGGTAACTTTGTTGAGTTATAACTAATCCGCTTAGTTGGGTCCTCGTCTGCGGGGTTCGGGGGCACGGGGTTTTTTTTTTTTATTGGAGTACGTATGGAGTTTCTTGCCCATTTCTTCTCCATACAAAACACCTTTTGGAATGGGCATCTAGATTCAATACAATTTTTTTTTTCTAGAAAGATTGCCTTATAATGACATAATTGAAATATGATTTGACTTTGACTTTGATTAATGATAGGAAATCATCAAATGACTTCTTCCGCTCTCGGCGGAGCGGAAGGGAGTGTCGGACTCTGACTAAAACCCATCCTTATTCCTCCTAATGCCCTTTGGGTTCCAGGACCGCGGTTACTCTTTCGAACAAAATCCGCAACCCTGGCAAAGGGGCGAGGGGGTAGGACGAGAACTACCCCTTCGTAATTAAATCGTGTGTAGTATAATATATTTCAGAATGTGAATATGAAAAAGCCAACGGCGGGCGGTCAGCGCGCTTGCCGCTACCATACAAAAAGACGCGCGGCCGGGCGCGTGGTCTGCGAGCTTACTCATCGCTGGCAGCAGTGGCAGTTAGCCTGAGCCGCAGGCCACGCTAGAGCTCCGGGGTTGCGAGACGTCTTAACAGGATACCGTGGCCCCGGAGCGTAAAGGGCATCAGAAGGAACAGGGTGGTTTTCTAGTCAGTAAAAGTCTGACAGTCCCTTACGCCCCACCCAGGGCGGAAGGAGTCAATAATGGATGATTTTTAACACCTAAAAAAAAATGACTGCGGGAGTAAAGACGCTGCGTCTTGTCGCTGTTAGACTTAATTCGAGGCGACGCTGTGCTGGTGCTAAGCAGTAGCGGTGCTGGTGTCAATGAAGTGGATTAGCTATAGCTTCTTGTGCCTCTACAATGAAATACAAAATGACAGTAGAAGTATTTTTTTCACGACTTGTTAAAAAATTTTTCTTTTTAATATGTTACGGATTAGGCTCTTGTTTTTGTTTCCATTTTGTTTTGAATGAAGTGCCTAATTGCTATGGTAATTGTTTACGTAATTTCATTAGTGAATTGTGTATATTTTGCTTTGAAAATATTTACTTATGTGTAATTTGTATGTTTAAGTGTCTTCATTTATTATTGATAAGGCCACTAAAACATGTTAATAACTTATTAAGTCTTGTTTTTTCTGTCTGTTCGTAATAAGTAATTAATTAAGTCATGTTTTATTCTGTCTGTTCTTAAGAGCGTTTTCTCAATTAGTATTGTACAAACATTGTAGTCATAAATCTTGGGCTTGAAAATTATGTATGAGATTTTAGCTAATTGAATAAACTATTTTAAGTTTGATTCAAATCGGTTCATTAATTTTTTTAAACCTTAAAGTAATGAGTAAAGAATAATTTTGAAAGAGGGTTTTTAAACCTTTTTTAAAAATAAACATGGATACCATCCATTTACAAATTCAATCATAGTAGATTTGACGTTCAACATATTTTTTAAATGTACAGTAAGCGGTCATAAATGCAGTAGCATGCTAAGGTTTGAATTGCTGTGAACACGCAGTACAGGCCGTACCTACATCTGTGTGTAAAGTGATTATGTATTAACACAGTACCTACGAAAACCTTAAAATTCGCACAAGGCATCGAAAGGTCGTAAATTTAAAAAGAAACTATCTATTGCTTTGTGAGATTGCAACTCCACTTATGACCGCTACTGTACAACAAAATCAAGTTTCCAATATGCATTATAATTTGCATGTGTCTGAAAATACAGTCTATACAGAGTGTTAGTGTAAACACCGTTATCCTTGAAACCAATGGTTTAGTTTCACTAATAAAACGAAAATTCGATGGAAAAAAAAAATCTTTTTTTTTTTTAAGTAAATTCTCCATTTTTCCTTAAAATTATTTCACCCTATATTACAATGATGTAATTAGTTCAAACTTATGTAGGTAGTTATAACGGACGGCCAGTGCAGCAGGTCAACGCCCTTTGTGGTGATTACGTAACTCGGGCGCATAGTATCCATGAATTTACAGACGGTGTCGGACAGATTTTTTTTTAATTTTTGTAAGAAAGCTTTGTTTATTTATTTTTAAATTCAGATAAACATTTTTTATAAGAAATCAAGTATCTATGGTTTTAGTGACAACGGTGTTTACACTAACAGTCTGTATATCTGTCACTTATGTAGTTTTCTTATACTCACATCATCTAAAGAGATCCTGTGCGGAGGGACTTGTTCAGGGTTTCTCCAGGGCTTGTGGTAGGGCAGGTCTGTGAGCGCCTTCCAGCCGGGGTAGCGACGAGCTGCTGAGTGCAGCTGCTGCACCAGCCGAGGCGCTAGTTGTGCTGTAACCCTGCATTAATTATTTGAATTAATAATTAATGCATACATACATCCTGCCTCGTTGGTCTAGTGGTCGCAAGCGCGACTGCTGTGCATGAGGTCTTGGGTTCGATTCCCAGGTCGGGCAAAGAGTTATTGGGTTTTTCCTTCAGGAATTTCTCAGTAGCTGCTCGGAGTCTGGATTTGTGCCCGGTTGATGGCAATAGGCTCGCCCCTTATTACATGGAACTAAAAATATAACTGGCGAAATGTGGGTGTACTAATGGGTACACCTCTGCCTAACCCTTCGGGGATTACAGGCGTGATGTTATGTTATGTTACATACATATATAACATCACACCTGTAATCCCAGAAAGGTTAGGCAGAGGTGTACCCACATTTCGCAGTTATGTGTAAGTCCCATGTAATAGGCCGAGTCTATTGCCATCGCGCGGGCGCAAATCCAGACACTACCTACTACTACTGCTACTGAGAAATTCCTGATGGAAAATCCCAATAACATTTACTCAGCAGTCTCGCCAGCGATATTATTTTTGTTCCTCAATCTACATCTGTCATGTAATGGATAAACTCAAAAACTACTTGACCGATACCAAAAATTCTTTCACCATTAGAAAGCTACATTATCTGCGAGTAACATGGGCTATATTTTATTTTATTTTTGCGCAGACGAAGTCGCGTGTAGAAGCTAGTATTCTATGAAGTCAATGGGGTCATGCGCTTCAAAAATTTTAAAAAAATCGTTTCTTTGCGAAAATTGTTTGTTATTATTACAAATATCGATCACCAATACCAATCACCCTATATAGATATCATTATTCGATAAACTTACAGATAGCTAAGCAATCAATTTTAAAGTCCTATAAAAAAGAAAATAAATAAAAATGCATAACATGTGGGAAAAGACCGAATGCAGATTATTTCTTCAATTTCATATTCACTTCCGTACGGCGGAGCTCGCATATTGCTTTACCGGTTAGCAATTCAATTTCCACTTAAAATCCTTGCTTCATCCTAGGATTTTCTATTGCTTCGTAGGTGTGTTTGAAAATACAAATCTTACATAATGCATTCAATCTGAATAGCTTTTTCCCGACTATGTTGGGGTCGGCTTCCAGTCTAACTGGATGCAGCTAAAAACGAGTATTTTACATGGAGCGACTGCCTATCTGACCTCCATAACCCATAACTGGCTAATACGAATACGATACCCTTGGTAAGACTGGTTGTCAGACTTTCGGGCTTCTGACGACCCGTAACTATACTGTCAAAGACTTCACGTATGACAGCTGGGATCAACCACTTAACATGCTTTCCGAGGTACGGAGGAGACTCGGTATGTAAAGATTGCCACCCATCCAGGGACCAACCCTGGCAAGAGTAGCTTAACTTGATGGATTGACCCGTGCGGCTATTATTACTTAACCACAAGCTCAGCTCTCTACCTCACAAAATGCACTAACTTCCATATTTATGTAGGCGCAACTGCCCTAGCCCCCCCCTCCTTCCTCTAGCGTCATCCTCTCTGAGACGTCAATCTATACTAATATTATAAAGCTGAAAAGTTTGTTTGCTCATTTGTTATCTCAAGATATTCTGGTCCGATATGAAAAAATCCTTTTGCGTTTATTGAGGAAAGTTATAGGCTATATAACATCACGCTGTAACCCACGGGAGCAGAGCAGTAATCAAAGTTGTAATTTACGCGAGTGAAACTGAGGGGTATAACTGTCTCTAATACATAACATAACATCACGCCTGTAATCCCCCAAGGGTTAGGCAGAGGTGTACCCATTAGTACACCCACATTTCGCCAGTTATGTTTTAAGTCCCATGTAATAGGGGGCGAGCCTATTGCCATCAACCGGGCACAAATCCAGACTCCGAGGTCTCTAATGAATTTAACATAGTGCCTTCCTACAGGAAATTCTTCATTTCCCTTAGGTCAAGAGTTATACATAACATTCGAAACATCTTTCAATATGTAGTAAATTGTTTTTTATGTACGGAAATAGAAGCTGATCGTCGTTTTGTAGGTCGCGCAAAGTGTTATTGAATTTTGCAATCCTTATTACTTTTAGAAACTTTAAGACTTTCAGACAAAAATTTTTGCATATTGTCAATAAAAAAACAACAAAAAATAAACTATGACGTAACATTCTTGCCAACTTAATTGATCAACTTTTCTTTTTACCGGGGTTGTGCACAGTTGATAGCAATAAGCTCACATTACATGGAATTTAAACATAACTGACGAAATGTGGGTATATTAATAAGTACATATTATTTGCCTAAACCTTTGGGAATTACAGGCGTGATGTCATGTTATTAGGTATACCTGTTGACGGGCCTGTTGGTCTAGTGGTTAGTGGCCCTGACTGCTAAGCCGGAGGTCGTGGGTTCGATTCCCACCCAGGACAAACTTTGTGTGATGAGCATGATTGTTAGTTCTGTGTCTGGGTGTGATTTATCTATAATATGTATGTATTAATAAATTATATAAGTATGTATATCAGTTGTCTAGTTACCATAACACAAGCTCTGCTTAGTTTAGGATCAGATAGCCGTGTGTGAGTTGTCCCAAGATATTTATTTATTTAATTATTAGACGATCCAAATAGTTATTATTCGATATATAAAAAAAAAGTTGCATAAACCGGTATTTGAAAAACGACAAAAAATACTTCAAGTGAGAAATTATTCTATTCTACCTCTTCGGGTATACATTCATGATGATTCTTACCAAATAAAGTAAATTATAGCATACCTGTTTACAAGCCAAGCGGGCAGGGCTCCTCTAGGATCCGACCGGGAGACGTACCCGAGCCAGCTTCCAGCACCTGACCGTGTCCGCACCACGAACCCCGTCAGCAAAGACATGGCTCTGAGGAGAAGAAGATGAGAGAATATTAGTGAGAGAACGAAGGGGTGAAAAGGGTCAAGAGGGGAGTAACCCCCGGTCAACAGAAAGGAAATATAACATAATGTTAAAGAAGATTTGCTGACATCGATGAAGGAAAACATCATCAACACTGAGCATTGTTTAAATAATATCATAACATAACATCACGCATGTAATCCCCGAAGGGTTAGGCAGAGGTGTACCAATAAGTATACCCACATTTCGCCAGTTGAGTTTTTAGTCCCAAGAAATAGGGGGCGAGCCTATTGCCATCAACCGGGCACAAATCCAGACTCCGCTTTTCACTCATGAAATAATACTTAAACCCATTTCTTTAAATCGTTATTTTGCTTTAATAAAAAACTTTGCTAGGAATTTCTCAGATACACAAACAACTAGACCCAGAACAACTATCCGTAGGCCATTAAAATATTGGTTTTGTGTGGGAATCCAATCGGTGACATGAAGCGCAGCAGTCACTGCACCAACCCTGTCCAAAATGTTACAAACATAGAATTAATTCTGTTTATTCTCTGGACATTTGTGGGTTTATATTCTAAGTTGACAATTCATTTATTTTTTCAATAATAACTTGCTTTTCATTACGTGATATTTTTTTATGATTATAAATAAATGATCATAAATCCTGTAAACACTACAGCATCAGATAGACAAACCAAGTCAAGTTATTCAGAAATCTAGGCGGTAATTATAAGCAAAGACATTTGTCTAATTGCACAAACCCAATCAGTAAATGTTCGAAACAAAGGAAAGTATCATCAAAGAGTGTCAATTATCTTGCTAAAGGCTTCATTACGGATTCACAGCGAGCCGGCGGATTTAATTAAATAAGAAGATAACAATATCTAACAGGTGTCGGTTTTTCAACCTGTTGCTATTCTTACAACACCCCAATAATAGACGTTAATTTTATTGGGTAATTAAGCAGATTTAGGACTGCGTCGTTGGTCTAGTGGTCGCAAAGCGCGACTGCTAAAGCTTGAGGTCTTGAGCAAAGTGTGTATTATTAAGTTTTCCTATTAGGAATTTCTTAGTAGCAGCCTCGGAGCCTCTTCTGGATTTGTGCCCGGTTGATTGCAAAAGGCTTTTTATTATATGATTGATGATGAAATGTGTGTAACATTAGTACTAATGTCAACACCTCTGCTTGACCCTTCGCGGATTAAAAGTATGATGCTATGTTATTTAGGCAGTTGGATTGAGGATTTGATTCAGAAGGCAGTGCTTCTGGACATGTCTCGCAAATACCCCGAATAATATTCCCAATATTACCCCCAATTTTGTATGGTTATTGTTTTTTAATACATATGTTTAAAAATATTAATAAAATAAATAAGGGAAGGTCAGAATGCTAACTATACTATACTATCAAAAGAAAAATATAACAAACATCTCTTGGTAAAACATAATTCTTAACGTATTGTCATCTATTTTTTTTTTAAACCATTTTATTAATCATCCACTTTGATAGAACGAAACCTCTTTAAAGAAGTGAAAAGTGTAAAATTACCTCTTACACAGCAATGAAAAAGAACTCCGAACAAAAAGCTACGTAGAAAACGAACGAACGAACTGAAGGCTTCCGGAGCGACTTTAGAATTTCACCCGAGAATGCGGCTCGTGACTTCACTGTGCTTAGGGATGTCTCTCATTCAATGTCAAAGTCAAAGTCAAATCATTTATTTCAATCAAACCATTGAAATGCACTTTTGAACGTCATGTATCGAAGAAAAACAAAATTAATCTAACTGCCCATTCCAAGGTAGTTTTGTATGGAGAAGAATGGAGAAGAAACTCCATACATACCTTTTTAAATAAAATATGTGTTTTAATTATGATAAGTAGTAGGTACAGTCAACAAAAGAGATAGGTAACCAGGGTTGTCAGAAACAGAACAGTTGAAATTTTCTTATAAACCGATGGATGTATTCGATTAAAACTTAATAAATGATAAGTGCTTGTATGACGAGATGTATGAACGTAGATGAGGCGAAAGGAGAATGTAAGGATCGTAGCAGGTGGCGTTCTGTAGTTTCTGCCTACCCCCATGGGAAAAAGGCGTGAGTTTATGTATGTATGGTAATTAACTGTTTATTATCTACTTCTTAAACTAAATTACATTTTAAATCATCCATAGGTTTCTAAGAAAACTTCAACTATATCTGACGACCCTGCATACCTACGTAGCTCTTCTGTTGAAAGTACATTTATTACATATTATTATACGATTCAAGAATCAATGTCATTCCGCTTTGCCGCAATAACAGCCAAAGTGTCTTTCGTATGTCGCGGTAAAATCTTGCTCGTAAAATGTCGACAATGGTGCCGATTCTCTTGTTCACAAACTAAACTTAAATTAGACTATTTCAATCTTTTTTTCTCCAATTAAACAAGAAAGAGACTAATGTAAAAAAGAGCTGTCAAATTTAGTCAATCTGACTCTGAATCTGTCAATTCGCTGAAATCTTAAAACGTATCGATTAAAAGTACGGAAAAGTTCAAGGCAAAACTAATTTGACATCTCTAACATTTTTAAATGTCACCGTCCTTTTCTTTCGCTGTATGTTAGTAAGAGATGTTTATTCTCTAAATTTAGGCTTGTTTATGAACAAGATAATCGGCACCATTAACAGGCAATGTATCGTTAAAGTAAACGTTTGTTACCGTACCTGAACTTTATACTATTGAGGACCCCGATAGCAGACATTTCTAGCTCGAATTATAAAAATATTTAGAAATATAGTTTTCGAATGAGGTTATACGAGACCGTTGCGGATCTAGGATGTAGTGACAAAGATAGAAAAGGGTATGCTGAGATGGTTCGGTCATGTTGAGAGGATGAGTGAAAGACGATTAACAAAAGGTATTTAAATGGCAGATGTGAGTGGCAACGAAGGGAGGGGACGCCCTAGGAAGACCTACACTGACCTTATTGGTGAGATTCTTCGTAACCAGCGTACTTGCATGACGAGATGTATGAACGTGGACGAGGCGAAAGGAGTATGTACTATGTAAAGATAGAAACAGGTGGCGTTCTGGAGTTTCTGCCTACCCCCTTGGGAAAAAGGCATGAGTTTTTATGTATAGTCTTTTTTTTCTAGCTGATTGATGTCCATCCAAAATACTAAAACTTGAAATAGAGAAGTTACGACAATTTTTGCTATAAATCAGAAAGTCACGATTTCTGAAAACTGTACCATTTTTTATATTATTTTGTCATCGTACCGCAGACCAGCTATTGACAACCCTAACAATATAGCGATATCAGTATGGTCGGCGATGCAGGTAACCTATCTAGAACCATCTTTTTTAAAATGCAAGTTTTATCGCTAAGTGTGTACTACGCTTCGGCGCGGGATTTATTCTCGTGTGGGTTGCTGTGTGAGGCGATAAACACACAACACCGCGCACCGCCGCGATAAGCTGTGAAGTGGATCTCATGTCGCATTTTCCTCTAAGAAATCCGCTGAAGCCTAACACACGTACACCGCCCGACCGCGCGGTCGAGCGATGCAAATCGCTTTACCGCCACCGCCTTCCGCGGCGGTGCGCGGTACCGTGTGTCATGCACAAATCCACATGAGAATATACCTGATGAGTATGGTAAGACTGCCTCGTTGGTCTAGTGGTCGTAAAGCGCGACTGCTAAGCATGAGGTCTTGGGTTCGATTTCCAGATTGGCATTCTGATTTTTTCCTTTACTTGTGCTACGAGCATATGGCATTGCTTCTTGCCAAATTTTGGTCAACGAGAAGTCCCCTGTGGGTTTTGATTTCCTAGCGATTGTCAAAATATGCGCCGTATATACGGCCTTATCTTTAAATTGCTTTGATTTAAAAGTTTGATATTTTCATTGCTCCAAGGGGTAGCAGATCTGAGTATTTGATATCAATTTCAGCTTGATACCTTCACGCGTTCCTGAGAAAAAGGGTCTTGATAGACTAATAACAAAGTGAACCTATCTTCTTCTTTATCTTGTGGGCAGTAAGGTCTTTCGACCCAACTCACCCTAGTGTCAGAGTTTCTAAACCGCCTCTAGGGCCTCTGACATCCTGTAAGCGTTCCGTTTTTCCAAAAGAAAAGTTAAATCATTTTTAGAGCTCACATTACCACTTCCTTCCTACGTAAGCCGACCTCTTCATAAAAGTTAGATAAACTTGACGAAACCGAGACCACTTCAGGTTAAGTTGACCGAGATGGGCTATGAGTCAGTAAATAGATGACTTTCCAACGCTGTCCCACTTCAGAGTCTCTAAACAAAGTAGGTGGGTAGGTAAGCTTGATGACGTAACGCCTACACAGCGGTAGGTACTGAAACTGAAAGAGATAATATTCAAGACTAACTTTTTCCCGTTACTACGCTCGTGCGGAAATCAAGTATACTGAAACACGTGGCTGACTGCCTTGTTGGACGCGGGACTGCTAAGCGTGGGGTCAGAGGTTATATTCAGGTCGGGTAAAAAGTGTTATTGGGTTTTCCATTAAGAATTTCTCAATAACAGCCTGGGGTATGGTAGTTGGTGGTTTGACACGGTTTTTACGTACTTTTTGATGCACGGGGGGTGCATCAAAAAGTACGTAAAAACCGTTGGTCTTGCGTCTAAATTCTCCCCGGTCGTGTCAAATTGCCGTTCCATAAGACTATGAGAATGACGGAAGAGAGATTGCACCTGTGTTGCTAACATTTGTGAACTTTAAGGGATGATTCTCATTAGAGCGGGCCGTGCCCGGGGCGGGGCCTGGACGGGGCACGGACAGGCCACGGTTTTAAATCTGTTACATATATTTTGTATGAATCAATTTATATTACACAGTGCATTATCCGTGTCCCGTCCGGGCCCTCTCGACGCACTTCAATACCACGTCGGCTCGTCCACGCCCCGGCCCGGGCACGGCCCGCTCTAATGAGAATCATCCCTTATATCTACTGCGTACTTGGCTAGTCTCCAATAATTATGATTAGCCGTGGAGACAAAAATCGGTGTGGAAACACGCGGCAATGGTGTGGCTATGTATCAGTCAATGACTTTTTGTAATCAGAGGCCTTTTAGTAACTTTTGGGATCGTCCGCACTCTAATCGCACTCTCAATCTCGCAAAAAACAAACATTTTTGCTTTGATTATCGCTAACATAAGATTAGAAATAGATTTTGATCATTTTTGATTACTAAATTGGCCTTCTAATCATTATTTTCAGAGATTTACTCGTAAAAACAAATGTTTTTACCTCTTTATTATATAATTTGCTGCCCCGGTGAACTTTGTACCGTCTCAGAATAATATTTTTTTGTGAATCCAACAAATCATAGATCATTAATATCAGCCCAGCCGTTCTTGAGTTAGAAATGGTGTAAATAACCCGACATTGTTTTGTGAAATACAATAAAAGAAACAAACAAACTTTTCAGTTTAGAAGACATGAAATATCAAACAAAATACTATGCAATTTTATACCCTAAAACTTTAAGTTACCTAGAATATTTTTATTGCAAACTTTTATTGAACTTTAAAGTACTTATTGCTATATCAAATTCAGTTGAACTTATTTGTTGGTTTATTTATTTCCGTTTATGAAATCGTTGCATCTAAGATCAGTAAGTATAGGAATTGTTAATAACGGTTATTCTTGGTTATATTCAAGAGTAAAAAAATATGCGTATTAGGTTACGTACATACCTACACTGCCTTCATACTTTGTACTAATTTGTATAGCCGAATTAAGCCTGTTATACACGTAACGATACATCGTGGCGATTTCAAATGTGCAGTTAATTGAAAGTCCTTAATGTCTCCGCAATATCGCCGTCAATCGTCAATTCTCCAAGACACATGTCATCCACGATGGAAAATAACGCACTTGGGTCGTCAAATACGATTTATCTAACATAATAAATTGCAACTGGCGGCCGATGAACGATATCTGCAGCGATCCGTCATACGCACGATCGATAAATCTACGCAGACAGTTTGCACAGATTAATCGCAACGATATATCGGTACGTGCGTAGCAGGCATTAGGTATTCTTGAAGAGATCGCTATCTTAGACTAATCTATAATTTAAAAAGTGCAGTTATAGGGACACCTTTTTTTTAAGGATGGGAAGTCATCAAGCGGAAGGGACCTTAAGAATCTTACTGACTAAAACCCATCCCTGTTCCTTCTAGTGCCTTTTGCGTTCCAGGGTAGGGCGGTAACTCTTTCGAACAAATTCCGCAACCCTGGCAGAGGTATAGGGACACCTTTGTTACTGAAGCAAATGAGCCATCGGCTGGTCAGGAGCATCGCTTGCTTACTAGGTATCGATGGCATCTAAAATTTATTATTTATTTATTTATTTTAGTTTCGTGCAACAAAAAGTACAAAGGCGGACTGAATGCCTTAGGCATTCTTTACCAGTCAACCAAAGATGGTTAAGAGATAAAACATGGCATGTGCAAAATATTGTACCTACATGAGTAAATAATCAAATAAGTGATTAAAAAATCATTGAAAACAATTATATCAATAAATTTATAAGTAAGTACAAAATAATTAAAAATTAAATTAAGTTATTGAGTTTTTTTTTTAATTTTCATATAACAGTCTATTATTGCCCCACTATAAGTCCAAGGCATTAAGTCCGCCTTTGTACAGTGTATTTTTTACATGTGCATAAAGTTCAAATAAATAAATAAATACAGGGGAAAAACCTCTTCTCATGCAGAAACGATCACCACGCTTGCTCGAGGCGAATTGGCGATAATTGAATACGAATTAATATCTCGTGATAGATCTAAGTTGCAATTGTATTATTCTTAAGAACGTTCACAATCTAATCTTAGTCTGAATCTGTACAAAATGCTCTAATTTACTTATATTTTCGGCATTGATTGTCGCTGATAAGATTGCCACTAGATTACCAACGATATTGATTACTGAAATTGGCCTACTAATACATAACATCACGCCTGTAATCCTCGAAGGGTTAGGCAGAGGTGTGCCCATTTCGCCAGTTAAAAGTCCCATGTAATAAAGGGCGAGCCTACTGCCATCTACCGGGCACAAATCCAGACTACGAGGCTGCTACTGAAAAATTCTTGATGGAAAAACCCAAAAACACTTGGGACCTGGGAAACGAACCCAATAATGACATCATGTTCAGTAGTCGCGCTTTGCGACCACTAGACCAGCGAGACAGTTAATGTAATATACTTAGTTAGGGTCGGTTCACATCTGACAGAAGATCCATCGAACGTATCGTTTTTAGTATCAGTTATGGTTGAATATTTTATTATCTATTTGACTGTTTCTACGTTACGCGACTGACGATACGCGGCGTATCTTCCGTCAGTTATGTACCGACCCTTAGAAATAACGAAATTCTACTAATTAGCATTTTGTTACTTCATTAGTGGCGTTTAAGCTGACTCCACTGTAAGCCTCTCGAGATTTCGTTACGGTCCTTATCTTTGAAGAGGCTCATAATCCTTTTGTGCTATCAACCTTTCTTTTTCCAAGATTTTGTAACAGTAAATTTCAAATAAACAATTTACAAAAAGCTGCTAAAAGCTTCCAAGATGTCAAGTTTCCGCCGAAAGAAAAGCTTAAAGTAAAGATTGTCCGAAGGCCTAAGTAAATGGAGCACTAGGGAAGCATAATAACGCGACGACAAACCTTAGAATTTGTATAGAAAGGAATGGACTACGTCATTCTGTATCAGCGTGGCCGGTTTTTTTTTTCAATGAAAAATTCGGGATTCTTTCTTTAAAAGCACATAAAGTTTACTAAACCTTTCCCTAAATAATATATATAAGTACACCTAGTCCTATGCAATAGGGGGCGATGATAAAGTTTATATGGACATGTTTATAATGTAAAATTATAAAACATAAATGGCGAAATGTGGGTGTACTAATGGGTACACCTCTGCCTAACCCTTCGGGTATTACAGGCGTGATGTTATGTTTATGTATGAGTTTATAAGTCACGATGTTTTCCTTCAGCGATGTAACTGATGATTCATACTTCGGTGCATAAAATTCATAAATTGCAGCCAACCTTGCACCGTCGGAGGCTCTAGCCACACAGTCACGGATTGACGCGCGTGATAACGTATCTTATCGCTTGAGTGGCGGCCGCAAATTGTGCAAATAAACTAATGAAACAGTACCACTCTACCTACACTTTATACGTGCGCTAGAAAACTTTGTTAAAGCTAATTTGAAGCTTTTAGAAATATTATTTTCATCACATCAGTCGAACGGAAAAAAAAGTAGTTTTAGTGCCTCCGTGCACTGGCCACGGCATTATGATGAGCGTAAGCCTTTCTTTCCTTTTTGTATCTTCCTATTTCATTTGTATTTATTACATTTAAAAACCAGGATTTTGCAAAAACCTAATTTAAAAGAGTGCCGTGGAGTTTCTTGCTCGTTCTTCTCTATAGAGGCCTACCTCCGTTTTGGAACGAGCAACTAGCTTCAACTTTCGGACTAACTGACCGACTCCTTGACAATTCAAAAGTGCCTGTAAATGGTCTAATTGAAATAAATGTTTTGACTTTGACTTTGACTTTGACTATTAATACCTACAAACTTGTTTCTATTTTGCTTTTATGTAAAAATTTTCTTTTTTCTTCATATGTTCTGTGCTTCATTTTCGCGTGATAGTTTTTCTTTCTTTCTTTAACGATGTCCACTGGACATAGGCCTTCCCTAAATATAACCACAATGACGGGTCCTACACTGCTCGCATTCAGCGGTTTTCCGCGACCTTTATTTGCTAGATAATTAATAACTAGAAAAGTAACACTAATTACTATATCGACCGCCTCGTTGGTCTAGTGGTCGCAAAGCATTACTGCTGAGCATTATTTCTTGGTTCCGATTCCCAGGTGGGGCACAATGTTCAGTTTTCCATCAGGAATTTCTCAGTAGCAGCCTCGGAGTCTGGATTTGTGCCCGGTTGATGGCGATAGACTCGCCCCCTATTAGATGGGACTTAAACTTAACTGACGAAATGTGGGTGTAGGTACTAGTGGACATACCACTGCCTAACCCTTCGGAGATTACAGGCGTGATGTTATGTTACTATGAAACCCTGAGTTAATTCTTTAGTCAATGAGTAAAGGTTCGTTAAAGCTAATTGTATTATAACGAAATTATTAAGGTAAACTCAGATAGATACAGTTGGGATGTTTGATCAGGTTTCAAAGGAATTTTAGGGTATTAAATTAACTTTAGGTTCAGTGATAATTTGTTTGAGGGACTAGTTTTTAGTCTAATTGTAAATTCATCATCATCTTCAGCTTCCTGCCCTTGTCCAAAGTTATTTGAGGTCGGCGCAACACGTTTTCCTCTTCCACTCCGTCCTGTCAGCCGTCATGCAATCACTGACTCCCCTTTCATTCATATCATTCTTCACACAATCCATCCATCTTTTCTTTGGTCTTCCTCTTGCTCTCCATCCATCCACATACATATTCATAACTCTCCTGGTCACATGCGTTTCATCCCTTCTCTTTACATGTCCATACCAAGACAAACGATTAATTGTAATTGCAAATTAAGTTACTTATTTATTTATTAACTGGACTGCTTCGTTAGACTAGTGGTCGCAAAGCGCAACTACTGAGCATGAACTCTTGGTTATCGTGTGGTGTTGATGGTTTAGCCGTAAAAATTTAAACATCGTAAGGAAACATGGACTTACTGTGCCGCTCAACCATGTCAGAGGTCCTTGAGGTTTAAAAACTCTGACACTAGGGTGTGTGGAGTCGTAAGACCCTACTGCCCACACGATAAAGAAGAAGAAGAGCCGTAAAAGTGTATCAGACAGTCGGAGCTATGAGTATTTTTGCATGTATAATAATTGTATATGGATAATGTCGGACTCCCATACATAACTTTTATTCCCTATTCCAATCCCTTTTAGCCTTCTTTTCGCGCCTAAAGGTAGCCTAGTCTCCGAGGTATTTCTCTAATTTTTTTCCGTAATGCATAGCTTTTTGTTTTTTAGGTGGTAAAAATCATCAAATGGCCCCTTCTGCCCTGGGAGGCGGAAGGGACTGTCAGACTTTTACTGACTAAAAAACCGCCCTGTTCCTTCTGTTGCCCTTTACGTTCTGGGGCCACGGTATCCTGTTAAGACGTCTCGCAACCCCGGCAGGCGTTGGCCTCGTTGGGGGCCTCGTGCCTCAGCTGACAGCTCTTTAAGGCGCGCGCGAACAGAACGCGCTGTCGACCCGGGCTTGGTCCTTGATCGGACGGCGAGCTACCCATTACTCGTCGTCCGCAAACCTGCGCCTACGGTGGCCGGATGTCGCTTCGCGACGTCCGACGCCCTGGGCGTCTCCCGCGGCGGCTGAGGCGTGAGGTGGATCTCTCCCTCATGCGGGTAATGCATAGCTACATAATTAATTACTCAAGTGCCTCGTAATGAGACACAATTGTTTTTCTATTGTTCTGTCATACCCGTAAGATAAAAAAGTACTACAAAACTAACCCTAACGACGACACACTTGATAACAAATTAAGTAAGTTACTTTGTTCTTTGTTAATCTCCCAAACTTTATGATAAATGAGCAGTTTCAAACTACTTACTTAAGAACCGTTTCACTAGAGAACTCTAAAAGCTAATAAAATTAACTCGCCAATATTTACTACTAAAACTTAAAATCAAAGTTTTCCACTGTCACGCAAAACTTTTCCAATCTACCATAATTTCAAGGAAAAACAAATCTGTCGTCTCCTTGTAAACTAACTGATGGTCAAAGAGCACAGAGACGTCAAATCTACGTCATTATGGCATGGCTGAAAATTAGAAAATAGAAGAATACGTAAATATATGAGTTTCCATAATGGGCCATTTCTCGGAAATCAGGTATTGGCTGTACCTGATTCTCTGATACCTGGTTCCTTAGTTATTAAAGTTTAAGTGTGATAACTGATATTAATACGTATATAAAAATAAGGTGTGTCCTCCATCATTGGAATTGGTTTCAATAATAACCTTAGTAATTAAAGTTGATTTATCCTTACTAATTAATTAAATATTATTAATTAAATTATAAATTCAAAAATAACTCTCTCTGTCTGTTTTATAACTAAACTATTGAACTGATTTTTTAGGAAATTAGGTACAGGGTAAGTTTGAACCCAAAAAAATTGGTTCTTTTTTTTTCTTCTGTAACTACAAAAACTTATTGCATTATTTCGGTGACCGTAGAATAAGTTTTTTACAATCTTTCGACTTTTTGTCTTTTTATAACGATTTTGTAGGGATACACTTGTATGCTCAATCGTTTTAAGTTTAGTCATGATAACTTTTTATAAAACTTAACTTTATTTATTTAAACTTTAAGCAGAAAAAGAACAAAGGCGGATTTAATGCCTTAAGCATTCTCTAATAGTCAACCAAAGGTGGTGAAGAAATAACATGGTAGGTGCAAATTATTGTACTTTGTGTGGTTTAACTTAATAAAACTTCAGAGGTTATTTTAGTCTTATTTATTCATATGCTAATTGGGGTCTATGAAATCTTGCGCTTATTCCGATACACGTTGTATAAATCAAAACCTAAATTCGTCTATCAATTCTCAAGATTTCAGCCATCCTTCAATGACGAATGTCTAGCGACACTTGGTCTCTTTGACTATAAATTTTCCCAACTAAAATCAACTTGGTTTCAGGCGAGACAATCCCTAAAGGCCTACCCAACACCAGTCGGTAATTAAATACGTATTTCAACATTTTCGCTATTCAAGTCGAAGCTTAAGTCAAGAATAATTACCATGAGATATTGGTGCCGATTCTCTTGGTCACAAACTTAACTTAAATTAGACTATTTCCATCTTTTTCTGTTCAATAAAACAAGAAAGAGACTAATGTAAATAAGAGCTGTCAAATTTAGTCAATCTGACACATCCATGCAATTATAGTTGACATCTTAAAACGTATGGATTAAAAATACGGAAAAGTTCAAGGCAAAACTAATTTGACATCGCTAACTTAGTTCTTTAATGTCACCGTCCTTTTCGTTTGCTGCATGTTAGTAAGAGATGTTAATTCTCTAAATTTAGTCTAGTTTGTGAACAAGGGAATCGGCACCATTGTAGCACTTACAGAAACGTTTTTGAAGAATTATTTCCTTTTGGGGAATACAATAGAAAGTTATGTTGGGATTTATCTATCGATTTTTTAGGCATTTGTTTCTCTGGTATAATATTCTTCATCTTCACTTTTCTTTCTCTTGTGTAGTATGTGTGTAGCTTTTGCATGCGCCTTCGTCTACGTGTTTTTTTGACCGAAATAATGGTGTTTTTTTAACCGCCAAAAGGGTAACAGAAGGAACAGGGTTCCGGTCCCTTCCGCCCCACCCAGGGCGGAAGTCGATGAGTCTTTGATGATTTTTACAAACAAAAAAAAAAGTATACTATTTTTCATGAATCTGGTTATCACATATAAAAAGAAGGTTTCCAATCTGACTTGTACTTCCAAAGATAAGTGCGTTTAGTGTTTTCTCTTGTGTACTATAATATGATACAGCTGAAAAGTTGTGTTTATTTGTTTGTTTTTTTTGTTAGTCTATTTTTTATTTAACAATATAAAAACTCTTCAGCTCCATTATAATATAGGCATAACATAACATCACGCCTGTAATCAGGGTATAGAAGAGGTGCACCCATAGTACACCCACGTTTAGCCAGTTATGTTTAGTCCCATGTAATAGGCGGCAAGCTTGTTGCCATCAACCGGGCACAAATCCAGACTGCTACTAAGAAATTCCTGACAGAAAAACCCAATAACACTTTGCCCGACCTATGAATCGAACTCAAGACCTCATGCTCAACAGCCACGCTTTGCGACCACTAGACCAACGCAGTACAATTATATTATTCTTTTTAAAGTCAGACATAAAATACGGCTTTTTAAACTCAATTTTACCCAAAACTCCGGCTTAACTGGCTGGTGATTCGGCTTTCCGGGTTTAGGATAAAGCAACCCTTTCTCAAATCCACCCCATGTAGTTGAATAATATTGAATATATTACACCTACGTGAACGACACACAAAATTCTAAGAAAATACGCCAGAGACAGACAGGGGACGCTACAGATGCCTATGATATCGTATGTATTACCTTCCAAAACGTATCTATACTTTTACCTTGGCATACAAGTACGTATATCAAAAAACTTCCAGTATAAATTGACCCTCAGTTGTTTAAACTTTCCGTATAGTAAGAGGTCAGTTGATATTGAATGTTATGCAGAAATGAACTTAGTTGATATCGAACGGATGTCGTTGGTTGTCGTGCGAACATCGATAGATAACTTAATTATTAACCAACGCTGAAGGTTCGACACGTTACAGAATATGTATAGGATATATAGGTAGGGTAAAAATGTCTTGTTGGCTCAGTGGTTGAGGGTTCGAATCCGGGCAAGCACCAATGTGAATTTTTCATCAATTCATACGTACTTTCAAAAGTTTATCTTAGACGCAACTGACATGTCGCGGGACGTCTTAACAGGATACCGTGACCCCCGAAACGTAAAGGGCAACAAAAGGAACAGGGTGGTTTTTTAGTCAGTAAAAGTCTGACAGTCCCTTCCGCCTCACCCAGGGTGGAAGGACTCAATTGATGATTTTTACCACCTTAAAAAAAAAATTACCACTGACATCGTTCTGTGTCTCGGAAAGCACGTTAATCCGTTGGTCCCGACATTCATACGTGGATCTTTGACAGTCGTTACGGGTTGTCAGAAGCCCGAAAGTCTGACAACCAGTCTTACCAAGTGGTATCGTATTACCTTGCAGTTATTGGGTTGTGGAGGTCAGATAGGCAGTCGCTTTATGTAAAATACTAGTATTCAGCTGCATCCGGTTATACTGGAAGCCGACCCCAACATAGTCAGGAAAAGGCCAGGCAGATTAATTGGTTAATAACGTAGGTTGAGATAGCAGTAGTGTCAGATAAGTGACGTCATGTCCAAATAGGTGACACTGACATTATCGGAAACTTATTTAGATTCGACATTTCTATACTTGTGTCCAATTATGTTCAAAGTTTTTGGATCAAAGACAACAAAGGTATTGGGATATTTTAGCTAAGGTCACTGCTCAATAATAATAAGGTATAATAATATTACCAGCCTATTACTGTCCCACTGCAGGACAAAGACCTCTTCTCATACAGAGAAGGCACGAGCATTGATTACCGAGCTTTCGCAAGCGGATTGGCGAGTTGCCGAATGCCGTTGCCGTAGCGACACTGGCATTGCCGGGCACACAGAGCGGGAGGGAGGGTGTAAAATCGCCCGAAGCGTTGCGATTGACGGTTGAGGAAACCGGCAACTTTAAAAACCGGTACAATATTTAAAAGTTGCTAGTTGCGGCTACTAGCAACTAACTTAGTCATCGATTGCAGCAACTGAAAACTGTTGACGATTGCCGCAACTCGAACCTCGAGTTGCTCTGTGAGCGCAGTCCAATTGAAATGTATGTAAACAGCTAGTTGCCAGTTGACAGTTGCTGCAAGAGTTGCTCTGTGTGCAAAGCGCCTAAGTGTACGCAACCATTGTGCCATCACTCATCTTCTGCCTACCCTTTTCCCAGCTATATTGGGGTCGGCGTCCAGTCTAATCGGATTCAGCTAAGTACCAATTTTACATGGAGCGACTGCCTATCTGACCTCCACAACCCAGTAACTTGGTAACACGATACGACGATACACGATCGCTACACTCATATAAAATAATTAAAGTTCAAGGTCAAATAAAAATAGAAAGCTGATAATGTGACTAAAGGTGAACTCACATGTCATGGCTGACATCACCTAAGTACACTCAACAAAAGAGATAAATATCCAGGGAGCTTAGACAAAGTAACAATTTCAAAACGATAACGAAGTTAGAAAAGACTAAAATGTATTGGATTGACATAAGCCGCGTTAAGTCACGTGGTCAATCGACATCGTTATCGCAATTTGGTAGACAATGTTATAATTCATAACGAAACCATAAAGTAACGAATCGTTATCGTGTTTATCCCATACAAATGAAGCGCTTTCAGTATTCGCCTTCGCCTCGATCGTGATCGCGACTATAGTGTTTCATTGGTTATGAAATGTTTGTCGTTATCTCAGAGACGATGACGAATTTAGATATCGTTTCGCTACGAAACTATGTTACTTTGTCTAAGCCCCCAGGGTCGTCAGATATAGTTGAAGTTTTCTTAGAAACAGATGGATGTTTTCAAATGTGATTTAATTTTAAAAAGTAGATTTTAACAGCTCATTAATTAAGTTAAATTTCAATCGAAGACATCCATCGGTTTCTAAGAAAACATAAACTATGTTTTCATAAGTTATGTACTTCAACTATATATGAGGACCCTGCACACCTAACTCTTACATATAATATGTACATATTATAAATATTTTTCACTTTTCTTCCCGAGACTTTGTTCGCGTGATTTTTCTTATAGAATCCAATTTTTTTTTTAATAAACGAATTACACCCAGTGATAGTGAAGCTTCCCAACAGTGAAAGGATTTTTCAAATCGGTTCAGTAGTTTCGGAGCCTATTCAAAGCAAAAACACAAACAAAAAATCAAACTTCTCCTCTTTATAATATTAGTATAGATTAACAACGTTATTAGATTGATTTATAACGAATTCAACCGTTGTAAATTAAATAAACTAAATAAAAAATAAATAAAATATTCTTATTCGGTTGTAATAAGAGCGATTTTACAACAAAAAGGTATAGTAGAATGTATCGCAACTGTACCTACATTTGAGTGTCGATGCACATGTAGGTTTGGAATTGCAATTCCGCTCACAGCTAAATTCACTTTTACAGTCATTTCCCGAGTCGCTGTAGTCGGGAAATAATTCCAAAAGTAGCAAACGTGAAAGCTTGGCAAGGGAAGGGAAAGTAATTTAAATGCATGTATGAATAAATTCAGGTACTTTTGATGGTAAAGTCAAACTCAAATCAGAATCCTTGACAGAAGACAGAATCCTTGTGATGAAAGAGACTGGACCCCACGACACAGGGTATCCTAGTGTGAGGTCCAGTGTTACATGTAAATCAGAATGTATGGCTTTTTGAGATTAAATAAATAAATAAAAAATCATTTATTTCAATTAGACGTTTACAAGACACTATTAAACGTCATATGCAATAGAAAAACGAATTGAATCTAGTTGCCCCTTCCAAAAGGTAGTTTTGTATGGAGAAGAATGGACAAGAAACTCCATACGTACTCTTTTAAAATCAATGTTTACAATATTAATTAATCATAAGGTAGTTAAAATAAGATGTCAAATAAACGGTAAGATTGTCAGAGGCTAAGCGATTGGCTGCTGCGCTGCGTGTCGAGGGCTCGATATCCGCATGGCACAAATATTTTAATGGGCTATAGATAATTGTTCCGGATGGCTGCTTGTGTATGTGAGTTTTATTTTAATGAAGAGGTAAAATCCATGCTATATGTTGTCTCTCTGTCTGTTATGCTTTCACGACTAAACTACTAAAGCGATTTTGATGAAATTTGGTACGGGGTTAGTTTGAATCCTAAAAAAGGACACAGATTACTTTTCATACCGCGACTCGGTCTGCGTCCACAATAACCGACATTTACGCGAACGCCGTCGCGTTCATAAGCTAGTTGTTTTTAAAAGGTAATCTCTGAAAGTCATAATCCGATTACAAAAATTATTTCACTGGCAGAAAGCTACTTTAAATGTTTTATGTAAAAAAAAGGATTATCCAATAAAATTATTATATTTGCAAGTCAAGGCAAAAAAGACCAAAGGGTTGAAAATAAATCAACATTGCAAAAATATTGCTCTTTTTAAGTTCCATGAATAAATCCTTTGATAAAGAACTCCGTCAAAGGATTTTTTCCTATAAAATATAATTATAACATTATGCCTGTAATCCCCGAAGGGTTAGGCAGAGGTGTAGCAATTAAATAGTCACACCCACATTTCGCCAGTTATGTTTAAGTCCATGTTATAGGGGGCGAGCCCATTGCCATTAAATGGGCACAAATCAGAGTCGGCTACTTAGAAATTCCTGATGGAAAAACCCAATAACACTTTACCTGATCTGGAAATCGAAATCAAGAGACTTTGTTCCTGTCACCTCTGACTTGAACTGGAGTCAAGAGTAAACTCAAATTGCATATTAAAAAAAAGTTATAAGATTCTCTAGATTAATTCTACTACATAACATGACATCACGCCTGTAATCCCCGAAGGGTTAGGCAGAGGTGCACCTACTAAACCACCACCACCCACCCATTAGAAGATTTCCGCTGAATCAAAGAATTTGCATGACATACCTTACATATCCCTTCCTCGGCGGATAATCCTTGTGGAAGACGGAGTGGTTGAGGATCATCTTCTCGTAGCCGGTGTCCAGCCAAGACCGCTGCAGCACGAAGTCGCGGTTCTTGAGGGGAGCTGGGCAGGACACTGTGGACAAAATACTTTGAATTACTGACTAATTAAAAATATTAGTATTACTTCTTTTCTTCCACTCTAAAATGTGCAAATCCAATTTTATAGTATGTACTAGCTGACTCGGCCACGCGTTGCTGTGGCTTGATGTAAGTAAAGATATTGAGGTCAATAATCGAGATAAAAACTATCCTATCTTTTAAGTTTGATCATACTTCACACAGTAAGCCATATTTCATAAAAAATGGTTGAGTAGTTTAGGAGTTCATCCCGGACAAACATCGTGACGCGTAATTTATATATACAACTCAGTACCCTCGTCCAGGGGTTACAGTACAGCTAACCTAATTAACTAGCCAGCCACGTGGTTAAAGTCACACACTTATAAACATTCATCGTGCGACATTAAACACACCTTCATTTTCACATTACTTATTCATTCGTTGGCTAAGCTCATCAATATTGTATGGTGCTAGCTTTTAAACAAAGGGGCATCGTGAACGGTAGTACCTGATTGGGGGGCTCAAAAAACCAACCTCATACCCTCATACATGAGAATCGGGTGACTTAACCACAGTGCCATCACGACAATCAAATCACCATCGTCTGCCTAGCCTTTTTCCCATTATCACTTACTCACTCATCACGAAATTTCGAAAACCGCTTCACATAATAAAGATGAAATTTGGCAGGGAGGTAGTTCATAGTTAGTAGACGTCCAGTAGCATATAGGCTAAGAACGAATATTCCAATATTCACCCCGGAAGGGGATGAAAAGTTCGTAAGGAGAAACAAGATAAGATCGTCAGTGATCGACATTTACACGGACGAAGTTGAGGGTAGACGCTAGTAAAATATTATATTGCATCCATTGTCATTTTTCACATTTCACCAGTTATGTTAAAGTCCCATGTAATAGGGGGCGAGCCTGTTGCCATCAACCAGGCACAAATCCAGACTCCGAGACACTTTGCCCGACCTACAATCGAACCCAAGACCTCATGCTCACCAGTCGCGCTTTCTGACCACTAGACCAATGAGGCACCCACAAAGTAAAGCACAATAGAAAGGATATATCAAGAAACTATTCATGACAGCTCGTTAAAAGTTTACTGTAAAGCGAAGCAATTCGAGGCAAGTTTACAAAGTGCTTCATCTTGTCTGAAATGTGCCGTGCCTTCTTGCTTTCAACAGCAGTTTATCTCGTTTATAAACTGACAACCTCAGGCTAGGGTCTCTAAAGAAAAGTTAAGATTACTTTCCACAGTAATATTAACAAGTTCTTATTAAAAAATTAAATACCTATATTTTTTTAAACAAGCTTTTGTATATTTTTTGCTATTTTATAAGCTGCAAGCGACGCGCCCCGGCTTCGCACGAGTGTAATGTAAAACATAAAGCCTTCCTCTTGAATCACTCTATCTATTGATGAAAATCGCATTAAAATCCGTTGCGTAAAACTTTTAAGTTTGATAAGCCACAGACACCGTGACAGCTGAAAGTAAATAATAGCTTGTGCTTAACTTTACGTGTTTTGGTTGGTGTCACATCACCAACTTCTAAACACCGGGCTGCTACTTAAAAAATCCAAAAGGGAAAACCCAATAACACATTTTGTCAGATCTAAGTATTGAACCCAGGACCTCATGCTCATCAGTCGCACTTGTGACCATGAGACCAACGGGGTAGTCAGATAAAGAAATAAGCTACTTTTTACTAATTTTTATTTACGTTCATCTATCGGGGTATTTGTAGATAATCGAATCTAACAAGTTAAATAATTTGGGCGACTTCCCAATGTCCGATTGAGCTGAGATTTGTAATTTGCATGACAATACAATATAATGATGTCACAGAGCTGGTCTGATGATGGAGCTGGAACTGGCCATAGGCACTTAATCATATCTGACTAGTTACCTTTGACCTACTTCCCGGTGTTCGATTAAGCTGGAATTTTGAATACATAATGGCCTGCTTTGTTATCTCTTCACCACCTTTGGTTGACTGGTAGAGAATGCCTAAGGCATTAAGTCCGCCGTTGTACTTTTTTGTTGCATAAAGTTTAAATAAATAAATAAGTATGCACATTGCATGACAAAGCAATATGAAATATGGTTTTAAAAATATAGATAGAACTCGTTAATCCGTAGCTCCGATATTTACGCCGACAGGATCGTAGGTAAAAGCTCAAAGTATCAAATAAAAAAGTATTATATCTAATCAGAAACACACAGTAAAAAAAGGTCATCAATTAAAATAAAACGAATAAAAAATAATTAAAAAATATAAACAGTTTTACGTTCGTCGTTCTATCTGATTCATGAGCTGTTTTATGACACCATAAAAACAGATCTTGGCTTCAGAACACCGCTTGTTCCTATTATTTTCAATCGAATTACGAAGTTACTGAAAAATCGATCACAAATCACGAATTAGACTTTTATACAGCTCTTTTAGACCGTTGCCTAAAAGGGTATGAAAGTTATTGACATTTATGCCCCAAAAAAAGGAGTGTTATGTGTTCAGGGTTAATGTATGTATGTGAGTTTCTTTATTCCACTATAACTTTTGAACGCCTGAACCGATTTAGATGTATAGTAGTAAAAAAGAAACCGGTGTGGTCACTTCAAAACGTAAATTAATACCAGCCTCAATTTATTTTTTTAGTGAGTCAGGTCGTGTCTATATTTATCATCTAGAATTTGAAAAGTAGATTTAAAATATATATTATATAACACTGTAAATGAAAAACGTCGTGAAAAAAAACTGTCGAGTAAACAAAGTACTAATATGTGCAATTTTTGCAGTCCTGTTTTTTTTATTATAGTATCTTGTTATCCCATGTGACAAAGGCTTTGAACTCCGAAGGTTGTTGACCCCCACAAGATACCCTTACCCTAACAAACATCTACTATCATAATATTAAAAATCGCAATTTTATGACACTCATTAATATTCATCATCACGAAAGACCGCGTAAATAATTTTATCACTTTTCAAACATAAATCATGATTACAAAAGTTCTGAAGCGAATGAAACGCCGTAACTTAGAGATGAGAGGAAAGTTGAGGCTGCGTTGTTTGATCGTTTATCATATCGGCGATAAGACGTGGTTCGCCGTTTGGCATTTCATAGAGACTATCAAGACCTTATTTTTTTAAATGAATGTACCGATTTTAATTAAACATAGAGTCTTAAAAGTAATCAGAGAACATTTTCCAAAATGTTGGTACAAACATCATACATAACATCACGCCTGTAACCCCCGAAAGGTTAGGCAGAGGTGTGCCCATTAGTACACCCACATTTCGCTAGTTATGTTTAAGTTTCATGTAATAGGAGGCAAGCCTATTGCCATCAACCGGGCACAAATCCAGACTCCGAGGCTGCTACTGAGAAATTTCTGATGGAAAAACCCAATAACACTTTGCCCGATCTGGGAATCTAGACCTCATGGTGAGCAGTCGCGCTTTGCGACCACTTGACCAACGAGGCAGTCAGTCGAGGTGTGTTCTAGTACTCATAAAAATAATATATCATTAAAAATGAAAGTAGGGGCATAGTCAAAATCATTCATCATCAAACCAGAAAGAAAACACGCAAGAGCATTTCCTCTTAAGTAAGAAAATGGACGATGGTGTCGTAAACTTATCGTTGGCAATTAATTTTGTTACTAGAATCAAGTGAGTATACGTTTATAAATGAGTTGTTGAAGAACTATTGTAGTCTTAGAAATGATTAATGAATAAGTTGAAATTCAAGCCTAAAATCTAGAAAATTAATGAACCCCATCTTATATAAACTTGATATTGTATAATCTTACTACTACGAAATGTGAAAGTTTGTATAGATGATGATTGTTACTCAATCACGCCGGAACGACTAACGGATTTGGATGATATTTGGCATAGATATAGATTATAGTCTACAATGGCACGACTAAACCACTGAACCAATTTTGATGAAATTTTGTACGGGGTAAGTTTGAACCTCAAGAAAAGATATAGGCTTTTTATTCCGCGATTTTGACTGCGAATAACTGACATTTACACGTATAAAGTCGCGGGTAAAAATAGTGCTAAAATATTTTGCTTACATCACAGTACGTCATGAAATGCCTAAGCAGGTAATCTTTGAATGCTCAACTAGGCTTTCGTAATGATATACGCGTCTTGAATATTAAACAACAACTTTCCTTCAAGACGCGGGAAAGGGCACAAGTGAATGTGCCCTTATAGCCATAAAACTGGCAATGCGCGAGTCAGACTCGCCCAAGAAGGGTTTTGTACGACCGTAGGACATTTAACACTACATAAAAAAAAACAAGTATTTTTTTTGTTAGCCGCTACTGGCCCAATCCTGTTTGTTATTTTTTTTTTTTATTATTATTTATTTATTAGCTTACCTACAACTGTTACACTGATACTTATATGTATAAGTACAAGTTATAAGGGTTTAGACAAAGTGCACAATATTAATCGGCAAACAAAAAATAAAATAAATCTAATAAAAAAAGGAAAAATATTAATAGTACAGGAATACAATGAATCAAACAAAAAATAAAATATATTGTATTTTTAATATTATATTATATATTTTATATTTGATAAAGATAAAAATTAAAGTTTATGTGGGGCCCCTTTAATTTTTTATTAGTTGTTATAAAAAATCTTTGAAAATTTTAAGTGTTTAAAATTTAAACATACCTAAAACTTTGTGACGAACGGACGGACACACAGTGGACATTCTTTAGTAATACAGTTCCGTTTAGCATCCTTTGGGTACAGAAACCTAAAACGCAAACACACCTTTTAAATAAAAAAAGAATATTCTCAGTTTTAATTCAAAGCAATTTTGACGAACACGTAAAGACTTCCAGACACACATGAATGAAAATTCAAGATGCCATATTGTTTCTACACTTCAGCCGTCGTTTTCAGACATCTTTTAAAAAGAGACTTTCGCAAAGAAAGATCTTTTAAAACGAACCACATCTTTTCGCCTAAAAGAGGGCTCTTATCTATTGAAACACACACGGAGCTGAGCTAAGCGAGGAATAGTTTTGAAGCTTAACATCTTGACCTATATTCAGTTCTTATTTATTTAGGATCTTCAACAAAAGATATACGCAAATGATATTCAAATAAAGATTAACAAAAGATATAACGTAGGTGTGTTAGTTTCTTCCTGCCAGGGTTTTTGTCGAAAGAGTCACCGTGGCTCTGGAACGCAAACGACATTAGGAGGAACACGGATGGGTTTTAGTCAGTCTCTTAAAAGTGCTACTGCAGTCTACTTTAAAGTGTGGGCAGTAAGGTCTTATGACCCTCAGGGGCCTCAGGGGCCTCTGAGATGGTAGAGGAACAGTAAGAAAACCTCTGAATCTTTATTTTAGTCAGTAAAAATCTGACACACCTTTCCTCTCCACCCTGGACGGAAGAAATTATTTGATGAGAGAAGAAAAGAGAGAAAAAATTCAGTGTACTCCTTCACTTAAAGGACATAGCATACACAATAAAGTTATCAACAATTTATAGTATATGGTAAAACAAACTACTATAATTAAAAAAAAAAAACAAACTGCAAAATAAGACTGCAAAAATTGCACGTTTTTGTACTTTGTTTACTCGTCAGTTTTTTTAGATCTACTTGTACTATACTTTTTAAATATCCTTGTCAAATTCTAGACGATAAACATAGACACGACCAGATTCATAAAAAAAAATTGAGGCTGGTATTAATTTACGTTTTAAAGAGACCATACCGGATTCTTTTTATTTTTAACTAGCCTGTATTACTCGGAACGATGCGAGGATTGTAACGATACCCCATACATCTAAATCGGTACAGGCGTTTAAGTTATGGTGGAATAAGGAATCTCACATACATACATTAACCCTGAACACATAACACTCCTTTTTTTGGGGCAGTCGTGTAATAAATATATGGCTGTTTGGGTCGTAAGGCGACCACGAGGTGAACTGACGACCTGGTAAAGGTCGCGGAAAACCGCTGGATGCGGGCAGCGAAGGTCCGGTTAATGTGGTTATATTTAGGGGAGGCTTATATCCAGCAGTATAATATCGAGCATTATATACCTAGGCATTAGCAGGCACAAAGGATTGAAATAGGGAATTAGCGAAGCCGAAAGATACTTTTTCGTTTTAACCCAAAACGGGAAACCTAGTTTTGAAGATTTTGACATGAACCATCACGACATTTATGGTAGGGGAGCCCAAGATGCTAAATGTGGATTTATTTGAGCATCGTAGGGACCTTTTGAATTGTAAAGATTAGATGCTAAAAAGAAAAAAATGGTTATACATGGTGAGGAGAGCGGGTAGGTACAGATTTTCAAAAATGAAAAAAATATTCGATCGTATCATCATAAAAAGTGTATGCGCCCCACGTGTTTCTGATAACAAAGGAATATTAATCTGCCGGTAATCGTACGAAGGGGTTGAAAATTATGACATTGAAATATCCGAGAGATTAATATACAGACAGTTCAGTTTAATGTCCTTGTTGTGCTGACCCTTAATCTGACACTTATGTGCAGGGACTCACCACCTGAAGGTTTGAAAAAATAAAACATCCGCTGCCCTAGGCGCGCAGCCCAATACATATGCAGGTTGACCCAGATAAAAGGCAAAAATGTGGTTCTCCAAATTTCTAGTCTGAGAGATGATTCTCATTAGAGTGGGCCGTGCCCGGGGCGGGGCCCGGACGGGGCACGGTTTTAAATCTGTTACATATATTTTGTATGAATCAATTTATATTACACAGTGCATTATCCGGTCCCGTCCGGGCCCTCTCGACGCACTTCAATACCACGTCGGCTCGTCCACGCCCCGGCCCGGGCACGGCCCGCTCTAATGAGAATCTTCCCTTAATCGCCTAGCTCCTAAACCCCATAAATCGTAGAAATGGGGGTGGTTTGAATAGCCCAAGAAGAGAGGAGTCCAAAATTATCGTTTGGGCGTCCTTATCTGGGTTACCCTGTATTAATATGCCACGCTTGAGTAAATCTCAAAATCCCCACTTGGGCTCCCCTACTATTATTCAGTAACTCCATTTAATTCATTTGCTCTTTGTGAAAGATCTGAGGAACCCGCCCGCTCAACGATGAGTTCGTTTCCATGTCTCATGAATTAGAAATCCAGCGTGTTCGAGATGTTTTATTTATAAGGCAAATAAAGCAGAGTGTTTGAGGTTATAGTCCAAGAGTCTACAGTGGCTAGACCTACGTCATCTTTTGAGAATAAAGTGTAATATTATTTTCCTGTTTACAAAATATTGTAAAACATTTATTTTAAACTACGACCCCGCCCCGCATTAAAATTCGTTGTGTACTTTGAATTATCTAAGAACACAGACGGCGGTAAAGGTTATGTATTTATTAGGAACAAAAACTGTTACGTGCTAAGTTATACAATAAATCCTTATCTTAAAATTATGAACATGTAACCCTTTACATTGTCCACATATTAATGACGCGCGCGTTGCGTACACTCAACATGATGTCACAACTCACAACAGATTGACTGCTTCAATTGTACTCTGAGCGAATTCACACGGGCCGCAATTTGTAACATTACTTTAGGCTAAGATTTGTATCTCGTATAGGTACTACACTATTGTATTAGGTAAGTAAACCTGTGATGAAAGTGTATGTGTGTTATAAATAAATAAAAAATAAAATAAAAAATAGTAAGAAGAAGAAAACTTCATTTTATACATGTTTAGAAGAGTAGGTAAGTATGGAGTTGCTTGCCTATTCTGCTCCATAAGAAAGTAGGTACCTTTTGGAAGGGGCAAATACTTTCTCAATTCTTTTGCTTGTACTTACATAACGTTCAAAAGTGCCTTTTAATGGTCTAAATTTAATAAAAGATTTGAGTTTCACATTGTCAAAACATCAGCCATGTTAAAATGATGTAGGTCTTGTGACTGGGATCTCAAACTATATTCCGGTATCGGTATTCCGTTGGAAAACGTAATTTTTTATGAGCAGGGTTGAATTTGAGAGGACTTCCATCTCCCAAATTCACCCTTATTCTCTACTACATTGATTTTTATACAAACGCCTGCAATCCCCTAAGGGTTAGGCAGAGATGTACCCATTAGTACATCCACATTTCGCCATGTATGTTTTTTTAGTCCCATGTAATAGGGGGCGAGCCTATTTTTATATAAAATATTTAATATAAATTCTATACTAATATAATAAAGTAAAAAAGTTTATTGAGTTGTTTGAACTTAATTTGGTAGTATAACCAGTCGGATTGGAAAATCTCTTTTTGTATGTGATAGACAGTTCCATGTGAAATAGTATAGACATACAACACGGGAGCGAAGCAGTAATCAAAAACGTAACTTAACAACTTGTAAAATAAATCTATGCGTACGGAGTCGTAGGTTGCAGCTAGTAATGAATACAGAGTGTTAGTGTAAACACCGTTATCCTTGAAACCAGTGGTTTGGTTTCACAAATAGAACGTAAATTCAATGAAAAAAAATATCTTTTTTTTAAAGTAAAATCTCCATCTTTCCTCAAAATTATTTCACCCTATATTACAATGATGTAATTAGTTATAACTACCTACATAAGTACCTACATAAGTAATCACGTAACTCGGGCGCATAGTATCTATGAATTTACGGACGGTGTCGGACAGATGTTTTTTAAATTTTTGAAAGAAAACTTTGTTTATTTATTTTTAAATTCAGATAAACATTTTTTATAATAAATCAAGTACCTATGGTTTTACTGACAACGGTGTTTACACTAACAGTCTGTATCTTAAAATACAATAACTCTTATTTCAGCCTAATCATATTTTAGTATACAATGACGTTCAACGTGATTTATTGTTCAATAAGATACAAAATACGATAATTTTAAAATTTAACAATAATTCAGAGCCTTTGAACAAAATATGGCAACGTTCCAAATAGCGGGTATGCTTCAACAAAAACCAGTAGCTTTGGGACGAATAAATGACCTGTAAACAGTAACAACTGTTGAGAGTAAATTGCTGTGTTTCCTAGAATCCTAGAATGTACAATACATAGGTACTATAGAGCTACAAATTGTTGTTATGTAACACACAATACAAAGAGTAGTTTTTTCGTCTTTCAAGAATTTGGCAAAGACATACATAACATCACGCCTGTAATCCCCGAAGGGTTAGGCAGAGGTGTACCCATTAGTACACCCACATTTCGCCAGTTATGTTTTTAGTCCCATGTATAGGGGCAAACCGGGCACAAATCCAGACTCCGAGGCTGCTAATGAGAAATTCCTGATGGAAAAACCCAATAACACAAAAGCATTAAAAGACGTAAATAATCAAATAAAATTACGACACTAGGTCAATAAGTTAATAAATACTTGTTTTTTTTACCTCCTCGTTGGTCTATTGATTGATCGCAAAGCGAGACTGCTGAGCATGAGGTATTGGGTTCGATTCCCAGGTCGGGCAAAGTGTTATTGGGTTTTTCTCGTACTCTGGATTTATGACCGGTGGATGGCAATAGGTTCGCCCCCTAATACATAGTACTTAAACGAAAAGGCGGTGTGTAATGGGTATATGTACCTCTGCCTAACCCTTCGGGGATTACAGGCGTTATGTTATGTATATTCTTCAAAGTTCGATTATAATAAAAAAAGAAAAACCAATGTCTCTTTGGCAATTCATTTTTTCAGTGCTGTCCAAGATTTACTTAGAAAGTACATAAGTGTGAATTGATAAAGTCACATCAGTACTTGCCCGATACTAAAACCACCATGCACCACATGCATGAGAAACGAGCGCCTTTACCACAGCTATATTTATGGCTGTAACATATTAAATAAAATAAAATAAATAAATATCTTGGGACAACTCACACACGGCTATCTGATCCCAAGCTAAGCAGAGCTTGTGTTATGGTAACCAGACAACTGATATACATACTTATATAATTTATAAATACATACATATTATAGATAAATCACACCCAGACACAGAACTAATAATCATGCTCATCACACAAAGTTTGTCCTGGGTGGGAATCGAAACCACGACCTCCGTCTTAGCAGTCAGGGCCGCTAACCACTAGACCAACAGGCCCGTCATATTAAATCATAATAAACGCATCAACCCCAAAGATTACGTGAATAGTAACAAAAGTTATTGAGCGGAAACCGCTTGATAACTTTGGACAGTTGAGTAAGATCACGTAGTTTCCGAAGGCTCGCGAAGTATGCCTCGGGAGAATTAGAGAAGTTCCCGAGGCATGATTTAATGAATACCGATGTATGGTTTTGTGGTTGCTTCGTCTTTTGTCGGGGACTTCGTTAAGGCCTTGCCATACTGGAGTGAACAACTTATAGTCACGGTTGCGGTCACGGTCAGATCCTGGACAGTGGTTGTCCGCTTTAGAAAGAAAAGAAAGAAAGCAATAAAAACTGTTTAATCATGCGAAAATAACGCACATTACATTAAAAGAAAAAATGTACATAAAAGCAAAATAAAAACAATTTGTTAATAAATTTAAAAAAGCCGTAACTTAAAATATCCTCGCGGACGAGGTCGTCAGCAGAAGCTAGTGAATTAAATAATAACATCACGCTTATAATCCCCGAAGGGTTCGGCAGAGGTGAGCTCATTAGGTACATCCACATTTCGCCAGTTATGTCTAAGTCCCATGTTATAGGGGGCGAGCCTATTCCCATCAATCGGGCACAAATCCAGACTCCGAAGCTGCTTCTGAGAAATTCCTGATGGAAAAACCCAATAACACTTTGCCCGACCTGGGAATCGAACCCAAGACAAGACCTCATGCACAGAAGTCGCGCTTGCGACCACTAGAAAAACGAGGCAGTCCAAAAAAAAAATGTAAGCAAAAATCTAAGTCTATATAATAACATAAAGTTTATGTTTAGACTAAGATTTTTTTAGATACAAAATAGGTTTATTCCTAGTTCAGGTAGAATCCTAATATTATTTACCTATATTTTTTTTTAATGCAGAGCTAGTAAATTATACAATAATGTCTGTTATTTTCTTTACAATATTTCTGTTTTCCTTCACCGATGTCAGTGATGTCCAAGATAAACTTAGAAAGTATTTATGAAATAGAGATGTTCATATTTGGTACTTTCCCTCGCCCGAATTGTGAATCTACAGCCTCATGTGTAAGATCATTTTTTGTATATAAGTACATTTGAAAAAAATATTATATTCCAAATTACTGTCCCGACGATCATAATAATATTATTCCCATAAGTATTAAAAACAATATTGAATGTCCTTCAAGGAAAAGTCTCTTCTGTTTTATTAAATTCCTAATATTCACTACTCTGGCATTAATATACATGCTTATGACGTCATCTGTCTGTAGTCAACTGTAATAAACTAGTTCATAATACATATTTTTACAGAATAAGAATGCATAACCGGAGACAGCTACGCGGCCTACGAACGCTACGCCGTAGCGCTACGCAGAATAATTTTGGTAGACGATCTTGTATAATATGGAATGGTAATGTTAAACTTTAACATAGAAATCTCCTAGAAAATAATTTCTTTCATAATTAGGACTTAGTTTTTTTTAGTTTTCTTTAATCCCCCCCCCCCCCCCCCTCCCCCCGCAGAATGCAAAACGCGTAAATGCTATTGCGGTGGTTTTGAAGTAAATCTATATCCCTAATGTAAAGGTATAACAAAATACATCACCAAAAATTTTTCCAGATGTTCATATCAAGTATTTACGTAGTGGCAAAAATATATTACTTTTTTTTTATTTTCATGTCAGAGGCCCTTGAGGCGGTTTAGAATCTCTGACACCAGGGTGTGTGGGGTCGCAAGACCTTACTGCCCACATGATAAAAAGAAAGATTACTTTAGTGTTTATTTAATTAAATGAGTACCATTATTAAAGCCTTACATTGTGTAAAGTATATTTTAATAGATAGATTCTAAGTCGCGTGGCTTCTGCGATAAGATTTTCGTGGAACCGAGCATTCGTTTTTAATTAAATTATAATATTAAATTATAGTATTGGTGAATTAGAGGTTTCGTAATTCCAGATCGTTTCGGCGAGAAAAGAAATATAATGCCTTCGAGACGCTATTCAAAAAACCATTTTGTTCCATTAAAAAAAATATTCCCCACAGAGAACCCAAATCTTATTACCCATTATATCATTCAAACGGTAAATTGATTCCCTCATATATCATCCACACATTTTTTCAACGTCTTCTCCATACTGTAAAGAAAATCTTCGCAGAACCTTTCGCCGCCATGCTTAGAATATCTAGTGCAAGGGTTTCCAAACAATTTTATAGTGAGACTCCCTTTACACACATACAACATAACAACACGCCTGCAATCCTCTAAGGGTTAGGCAGAGGTGTACCGATTAGTACACCCACAATTCGCCAGTTACGTTTAAGTACCATGTAATAGGGCGAGTCTATTGCCATCAACGGGCTACAAATCTAGACTCCAAGGCTGCGACTGAGAATTTCCTGATGGAAAAATTATAGGATTACAGGTTTTCCTCAGTAGCAGCCTCTCAGGAATTTGACCGACCGGTCAAACTGGCTTGGCGACCGCGCGGTGTACCGTGTGATAATATCGGCGCTCCACCGCTTATCGCAGCGGTGCGCGGTGCCATGTTTTATTATTTTTTTAATAAATAACACACGCCATAATTAATCGCCTAACCTCCGCAAGCCAATAACTGGATATCACAATGCCCCTTGGGAAGACTTTCGTCAGAAAGACCCTCGTGTGACAGCCGGGACCAACGGCTTAACGTGCTTTCCGAGGCATGGAGGGGTCTCAATGTGTAAAGATGGATCGACCCGTGCGACTATTATTACTTAGCCACGGAGTCCTCATAAGGCGTAATGATATTAGGGTCGAATGCGTTCGACGATAGCTCTACGAGACCCCAGGGGGTCGCGGCGCATAGTTTGAGAACCCTTCATCTAGTGCGTTTCTACACGTGTCACATTCGCATTCCGTAGACGTATAAAACACAAGCTTTATTTAACATGCTCCCTTGCGATTTAGCGGTAAAGCAGCAATTTGAGGAACGGACCGTTTTATAGGAATCCATTTTTTACGAGTCGTTCCGCGCGTAAAACTTTTCGATGAAAGGTTATTTGGAATAGAAATGCGCTTAGGATTACTATTGTGTAGGTTTTTTTGTTATTTTTTGAATAACTATTGTAGTTATTTGTGGGTACTTACAATGTTAAAAGTACCCTTAAATAACTACAACAAAACCGAGTTTTTTTTAATTAATGAGAACCTAAAAGATGATTTAAATTAATAAATCAGTCATGATTGATAATCAGGTTATTTCAAAAATTAAAATAATAATGAACACTTCAACCGGGTAAGTAAGATTCCTACTACACCGTAATTGAGCTCATAACATCACATAACATCACGCCGAAGGGTTAGGCAGAGGTGTACCCGTATTAGTACACCCACGTTTCGCCAGTTATGTTTTTTAGTCCTAAGTAATAGGGTGCGAGCCTATTGCCATCAACCGGGCACAAATTCAGACTCCGAGGCTGCTACTGAGAAATTCCTTATGGAAAAACCCAATAACACTTTGCCCGACCTGGGAATCGAACCCAAGACCTCATGCACAGCAGTCGCGCTTGCGACCATTAGACCAACGAGGCAGTAATTGAGCTCAATTCTGCTAAAACAACCCTTCTAGAGATAAGCGCTAAAGAAACAAACTTACTTTTCGGCTGTATAATATTAGTACAGAATTCTAGATTGATCAGCGTTAAATATCCAAAACCATTACAATTACTTCGATAAATTAGAAAAACGTTGACGTGGATAATTTTATTTTCGCAGAAATAAAGCCAATTATTTTATGTTGGCTTCCACGACTAGATACTAAAAGGTTACGGCGCCTCTCAACTCTTTTATTTACTTGTTCGTAAACTGAAAGTCAATAAATTTACCCATATCTTTCATTTCGTTTATAGATAAAAAAGAAAATAGCCTACCCATATATCTAAAAGTCCAACTACAGGACAAAGGCCTGTTCTCATACAGAGAAGGTACGAGCATCGATCATCACGCTTGCTCAAGGCGAATACAAAGAAGACACGAGCATTGATCACCACTCTTGCTCAAGGCGGTCTGTTAAATTCAGATTTTAAGTCCAGGTTTCCTAATGTGTTCCTTTACTGTCAGTGATGTCCAAGATAAACTTAGAAAGAACATAAACTGACATTGAACTGAACATTGACTGACCGGTTGGTCTAGTAGTTAGTGACCCTGACTGCTAGGACAGAGGTCGTGGGTTCGATTCCCACCCAGGACAAATCTTTGTGTGATGAGCACGATGATGTGTTCTGTGTCTGGGTGTAATTTATCTATGATATGTATTATATGTATTTAGAAGTACATATGTATATTTATCAGTTGTCTGGTTACCATAGTACAGGCTCTGCCTAGTTTGGGATCAGATGGTGATGTGTTGGTTGTTCTAAGATATTATTTATTATAGGTAACATGAATTTAAAAAGTCACATCGGTACAGTCGAACAAGTTATTTGGTATACAGGCAGCTGTGCGGCACGCAATTACGTTTTTATTTATTTTTTAATTGCCTTTAGATTATTATTTTTGTATGTACATGGTCTGCATTTTTTCTTGTTTTTTTTGTAACTTAATGCTCCTATGTACTTTTAAACAATGTTTCAATAGCGTTAATTCTATTAAATCACTCTTAATATGTAGCAAAATTATAACACACCACAATCTTAAAAGTAACAATGAATTTTGATTTTGATTATTCTCTCATGTACAATTTTTTGCACCTGCCATGTTATCTCTTCACCACCTTTGGTTGACTGGTAGAGAATGCCTAAGGCATTAAGTCCGCCTTTGTACCTTTTTGTGCATAAAGTTTAAATAAATTAATTAATTAATGGCAATGTAGCAGGAACATAATTATAGTTGTCTATTAACTAAATAGCTTGTTTGAATGTACTACCGCTATCTTGTGGACCACTAACTAGGCCATCAAACATCCAGTAATGTTCTAAAAATTAATTGAACACACTAAACCCCGTTTATTGTTCACGCACATTAATAAAACTAGTTTTACCTACCATAAAAGTTGTTAAATCGTCTGAGGGCATAATAAAAAGGCTTTAGTATAACCAATAAAATAAGTCTATCAGAGAAGGTAATAGCGTAATTTTAGACGCAGCTTAAGCCTGGTCGTAAGTGTCTGATATATGAGTTCTTATGAGTTATAAGTACCTATGGAGTAACTGAGGGATACAGTTTATGGAGCTAATAATGGGTAGGTGTAACCTTGATGAAAATTCTGAACTTATACATTAATAAAAATAAATAAAATTAATAGACCAGAAAACCAATATATTTTATTTTTGTTATTCTATTTGTAAGTATGTTTGTTCGGGCTAGTCTCTGAAACGGCTGAACCAATTTGACGAGACTTTTACTGGCAGATAGCTGATGTTATCAAAAGTAACTATTTTAGACCAAGAATCGATATTCATGCGGACAAAGTCACAGGCATAACTAGTTATATTATATTTCTGGCTAACCTATATTTGTCTAGCTAATCACACCTTGTCAGCCCTCATAGCAGACTAACAAGTCATTCCAATTTTAAACACAGTATATTAAAAAAAAAAGTGCAATTAAATCAGGTTGGATATGGCTCAACTAGTCAGACCAGTCAACCAGTATTTACAGTACTTACAGCAACACATGTAGGTACTTTACTTCTTTAGCCTCAACACTTGCCTCCAGGGAGGTTGATTTCAAATCAATCAAGCGCTTAATCTAGTCCAGCTCAGCAGGGGTGTCTGTTTTATTAAGTGGCAATTTATAAATAATTGAATCAAGAGCGTCTGGCGATGGAAACAAGCATTTTATCTTCATTATTTTCTCTGTTCAGTGAAACACTAGATTAGTAAAGCTATTTTCTTTATCGTGTGGGCAGTAAGGTCTTACGACCCCACACACCTTAGTGTCAGAGTTTCTAAACCGCCTCAAGGTCCTCTGACTTGGTTTGAAATTTGAATGGGACAGTAAGTCCAGGTTTCCTCACGATGTTTTTCTTCACCGATGTCAATTATGTTCAAGATAAAATTTAAAAAGTACACAAACATATGAATTGAAAATGTCACATTTGTACTTGCCCGGAACCCACAACCTCATGCATAATAGGGGGGCGCCTTAACCGCTCGGCCGTCACGACTAAATTTAAAGTAACAATTTATTATATATATTCTTCTTCTTATCGTGTGGGCAGTAAGGTCTTGCGACGCCACACACCCTAGTGTCAGGTTTCTAAACCGCCTCAAGGGCCTCTGACATCGTCCGGTATGGTATATACCTATATTTAAATTAATATAAAAAATAATAATAAAGCAAGCATTTGTTTAAAAATACTCAAAGTTGCCTCATCATTATGATCATTGTTTTATTCAAGAGCGTGCCTGGAAACCTTCTAATTGAAGGTCAACATTCTAAAATTGTCGTCCATTTTTAGTCTCCAACCTCTTGTCCCTTTTTTTGTAATAGAGGCCGAGCCTATTGCCGTCCACCGAGCACAAATCCAGACTCCGAGGCTGTTACTGAGAAATTTCTGATGGAATAACTCAATAACAGTGCCCGACTTGAGAATCCAAACGAAGTCGCGCTTTGCGACCATTAGACCAACGAGGCAGTAAAAAATAATAACTATAATAATTAAGTTAACTCTTAGCTCGCGAGGTGGTCGACATGTGGGACGTGAGTACAGCAACCATTGAGCTGATAGTCGTGACGACTAATGGCATAACAGCCAAGAGCCTCGACCAACACCTGAGGAAGCTCTCGTTGGGCGGTTGGATCAAGGGCTTGATTCAGAAAGAGGTACTCTTAGACACGGCGCGTATTGTTAGGAGATTCCTTTCTCAGAAGTCCTGACCACCGGTAGCTTGGACCCTGTTCCCGAAGCCGGTAGGCTAGTATTTTGTATATTTTTAATGTAATTAATATGTATACAAAATAAATAAAACAAAGTTAAGTATTAAATAAATTAAAAAAGACAAAAGTAATACGCACTTGCATAATATCCGACGTCGTTGTTAACATTGATGTGGCCGGCATCCTCGGCGGCCAGCATGTGGGTGTCCCACACCGACCGGTACTCAGGGTCGTGGAGTACATCGTACAGGGCGTCTGGCTCCACATCCTCGAACTCTGCCACCACCTGTACGGACAAAATAAAAAACCTTTATAAATAAAAAATAATACAAAGTTGGTATAGTTACATCATTTCTAACTCAAGAACGGCTATTGATCTAATCTATCAGGGAATCCTAGTGTGAGTTTCAGGAATCAATGCATTAACTGTATTTTCTTGAAACAATAAATTATTCTATTCTATTCTATTCTATCTAATCTCTTAAATTCATCAAATTAAAGATTCGATTCTCTCCGCCCTTAGAATTAGACTCTAAACTACTGAACCAATTATAATTAAACTTTTACAGCTTGAAAGAATATTAGATTTTATTAAAAGCAATACAATTCACTAATATTGTTATTTTGGTGCATCCTTAAAACTATAACTGGCGAAATGTGGGTGTGCTAAACCTCTGCCTAACCCTTCGGGGATTACAGGCATGATGATGTTATGTGTTAAACTTTTTTTGCGAAGGTTGTGGGCATGCGCACCGTGCCGACAACAGTCGATCCGCGCTTGCCGCTGAACTGTTCTACCTCGCGATAGTCAGATTGAAGTTTTCCGACCCGACTGCCAACCTTCAGTAGTTGAAGAGGCACTACAAAGAAGAAAGCTGTGGACCAAAAGATGCTTGTCATCTTGAAACAAGCCTTTATTTGACAATATCCACGCACGTGACCAGAATATTTTTTTACGACCTTTAATGATAGTTACGGCAAATGGATTCGTGATCGGAATTATTTCGGTAGTGAGACCTTTTTTTGCTCTTTGCTTACGACATCTATTGTGGCTAAGTAATAATAGCCGCACGTGTCGATCCATGAAGTTAAGCTACTCTTGCCGGGGTTGGTACGTGGATGCGTGACCATCTTTACACACCGAGACTCCTCAGTGCCTCGGCGCGTTAAGCCGTTGATCCCAGCTGTCGTTCGTGGATCCTTGACAATCAGGCCGAAAGTCTGACAACCAGTCTTGCTAAGGGTATCGTTTTAGCCCTTAGCAAAAATAGCTACAAGAACATGTGCTACTTCTTATGCGACTTCGTGATCTTTTTCTTCTTCTCGTGTCGAATGACTCAAATTTTGTCCGACCAATATTGAGCAACCCTTCCGGCGTATTTAACATAGCCAGTTATATACGCCAATTTAGTATTACATATTCAAATTATACAATAGGGATGATGACTAAAAAATAATAATTAGTCCATCTTTTAGAACGCCAGAAAATAGTAGATACGTATTTTTTCTTTTGCTTCTAAAACTTAAAATAACAAAGTTACAGAGCGGCGAAAGTTCGCGCTACGTCATTATTTCGTAAAATTTTTACTAAAGAGTGACGTCACGAGCCCCTACTCCTGAATTTGAATGTGCTGTATCTTTGTCAATATTATTCGTATGGACAAATAAATAAAAAAATACGTATCGAGTATTTTTCTATAATCTAACTGACGGACTAATTAGAATCTTGTTGTTTTAACCCAGGAGACATCCCTATTATTTTGTATGCCGAATTGTGTGGCAAAACACATTAAACCAATATTAAGTTCATTTCCATCCATATGTGTATCACGTTACACACATGTTTGAATAAATAAATGCATCTTTATCTAAGCGCCGATCCGCCTTGAGTAAGCGTGGTGCCTTCTATGTATGAGAAGAAGCTTTTGCCCTGCAGCGGGAAAATAATAAGCTGGTATTATTGTTATTTATACGAGTATTATATATGTTATAGAGTCAAAGCTTACAATGTTTAATGATATACACAGCTTCGCGTATATATATACTTAGCTTATGTATATTATATACTTAGCTTGGTTAATATACTATACTAGTCGCGGGCTGAAACATGTAGATAATACAACATTCAATTGGTTTGATTTTTTATATGCACAATTACTGCCTCGTTAGTCTAGTGGTCGCAAAGCGCGACTGCTGAGCATGAGGTTTTGGGTTCGATTTCCAGGTCGGGCAAAGCGTTATAGGGTTTTCCGTCAGGTATTTCTAAGTAGCAGCTGGATTTGTGACGGGTTGATCGCAATAGGCTCGCCCCTATTACATGGGACTGAAACATAACTGGCGAAATATGGGTGTACTAATGAGTACACCTCCGCGTAACCCTTCGGGGATTATAGGCGTGATATTTATGTTATTATATTATTTGCATAATGACTCAGCTTGTAGGTACAGTCAACAAAGTAGATAGGTATGCAAAGTCGTCAAATATAGTTAAGGTTTTCTTAGAAACCAATGAATGTCTTCGGTTGAAGCTTAACTTAATTAATAAACTGTTTACATACATAACATCACGCCTGTAATCCCCGAAGGGTTAGGCAGAGGTGTACCCATTAGTACACCCACATTTCGCCAGTTATGTTTTTAGTCCCATGTAATAGGGGGCGAGCCTAATGCCATCAACCGGGCACAAATCCAGACTCCGAGGCTGCTACTGAGAAATTCCTGATGGAAAAACCCAATATCGAACCCAAGACCTCATGCACAGCAGTCGCGCTTGCGACCACTAGACCAATGAGGCAGTCTGTTTAGTATCTACTTTTTAAATTAAATTACATTTGTTAACAACCATCGGTTTCTAAGAAAACGTCAACTATATCTGACGACCCTGCATACCTATCTACTTTGTTGACTGTACCTGTTTCATATCAGTGCATTAAAATTTTCGCTTCAAATGCCAGGTAGCTGGTAGATCGTAATTTGCACTAGCTTTGAATGCGGTCGGGTTAATTAAAGTCAGATACGTTGAATATGCTGCCGGGGAGTCCAAACCGCAATATTGTTTTCATTTGGCTTTAAATACTAGCTTTTGCCCTCGACTTCGTTCCCGTAAACGTCGGTTATCACGACACGGACGAAGTCGTGGAATAAATTCTAGCTTATGTCCTTTTATAGGGATACAAACTTACCCGTAACTCATCGAAATCAGTTCAGTGGTTTAGTCGTGGAAGCTTAACTAGACAGACAGACAAACAGAGTTACTTTCGCATCTATGTATAATATTGAATTATTAATAGTTTTAACAAAGCATCATCGATTTAATATTTTAACTATTCATTTACAGTATACTAGCTCTCCCCGCCACTTGGTTGACATGATTCTCCTTAAGGCTTCCTAAATTTTTTGAAATACACATAATATAGCCCGAGGATAGTGAAGAATTTTTCAAATCGGTTCAGTTGTTTTGGAGCCTATTCGATGCAAACAAACAAACAAACAAATAATTAAATCTTTCTCTTTATAATATTATTAGTATAGATTTAAAGCTAAAGAGTATTTTGTTTATTTTTTTGAAGGCGGTTATCTCTGGAACTATCAATCGGAATAAAAAAGTAATTGTATATGAAGATTCATGAGGAATAACATAACATAACATAACATCACGCCTGTAATCCCCGAAAGGTTAGGCAGAAGTATACCCATTAGTACACCCACATTTCGCTAGTTATGTTTTTAGTACCATGTAATAGTATGGTATGGTATTCATGAGGAATAGTATAGACTATATGGTATATAATATCACGCTTTTGTTACTGCTTCGCGTTCGTACGTTTGCCACGAACGCGAAGCAGTAACAAAAGCCGTAACAGAACGCGGATGACCCCGCTGAGTATAGCTAATACAAAATACATAAAATAAACTCATTTTTATTCAACGGGCAACGTTCCAAACAGATTCTTTCCCTAAAATGACCAAAAGGCAATCTTTAACTGCTATAATTCCGGTGATTTGGAGATTTGAATTCAAGGCAGTCTATAGCAATCCTTAAAATAACCATTTCAATGAATAGCCTTTATTTACTGAAGTAAAATTTTATGCTTGGCTTGTCACAGATAAGATTACATAAGCTTTAGGTAAGTATTTCGTGTCTTCTCTGACGATTAAAAACGAACGCATCGAATTGAAAACCTCCTTTCAATTTCTTGGAAACCTGTTAAAAAGAACGCGGAATTTTGTTTGAAACTAGCTTATGCCCGCGTCTTCGTCCGCGTAAATGTCGGTTTACTGCGAAGTTTTATTTTTTTGCGTGGAACCCTAATTCTTTTTCTAAAATAATAGTAAGTCTAAGTTATCCCTTATTACATCAGCTATCTACCAGTGAAGTGAGAAGTGAGGCCCGTCAAAATCGGTCCAGCCTTTCCAGAGATTAGCCAGAACAAACAGACAGAGACAAAACATTTAAAAATGTTATTTTGGTATATTATGTACCGTATATACATTCATATGCATGTAGTAAAAAGCGGTTAAGTTAATATTACAAACAGATACTTCAATTTTATTTATTTGTATAGAGTACTAGCTTTTACCCGCGGCTTCGCCCGCGTTTGTTTAGAATTTGACAATCAGTTTGGGCTGTACTCGGCTTGTTGTTCGGCCAGATCCAGAATTATTAAATACCTATGGACCAACAGATTGTGACTCATAAAAGTCCGTCGGCGTTCAGTTTGCATTTCTGCAAGAGAGGTCCTTCTCGCCTGCGTCTGTTTTGGGGTTTCAGTAGCTGTAATGGCTTCTTTTTTTTAGGTGGTAAAAATCATCAAATGACTCCTTCCGCCCTGGGTGGGGCGGAAGGGACTGTCAGACTTTTACTGACTAAAAACCCACCCTGTTCCTTCTGTTGCCCTTTACGTTCCGGGGCCGCGGTATCCTGATAAGACGTCCCGCAACCCCGGCAGGCGTTAGCCTCGTTGGGGGCCCCGTCCCTGTGCTGACAGCTCTTTGAGACGCGCCCGAACAGAACGCGCCGTTGACCCGGGCTTGGTCCTTGATCGGACGGCAAGCTACCCATTACTCGCCGTCCGCAAGCCCGCGCCTACGGTGGCCGGATGTCGCCCCGCGACGTCCGACGCCCTGGGCGTCTCCCGCGGCGGCTGGGGCATAAGGTGGTTCTCTCCCTCACGCGGCCCGCCTCCTCCTTCGCTAGCATTACTGCTTCGCAGAAGGAGGTGACTGCATCCCATTCCCTCTCGCCTCGGAGCATGGCCTGAACCAGGTCCGGACGCGAGAGGTCGCCGCCGCCTATCGCCTCCGTGAGGACACGGCGGAGCTCTGCCCAAGCGGGGCAGTCCTGCACCGTATGCTCCACCGTGTCTTCCGGGCGATCCACACAGTGGTGACACCCGGGCGTTTCCTCCCGCCCTATCCGACACAGGAACCTCCCGAAACAATCGTGTCCGGTGAGGACCTGCGTCAGGCGGTAGGTGAGGACGCCGTAGCGCCTCTCCAGCCACTCCTCAAAGAGGGATCTTACAGCTATAATGGCTGAGCTTGTTCTCTGAGACGAAGTCGTGTAGCCGTGTGTGTTGTGTGTCGTGTGTGAATAGGCGTCTCAGTTGCTCTTACAGCTCTCTGGCTTTCGGCTTGTTCCTCCAAAAGGAATTGCGTTTAGAAGGGCGTCTCAGTCACTCTCAGAGAAGCTTGGCGGGCGGACAGTTTGGCTCTCCAGTCTTTCCTGGCTTTAAGAAAATGTCTCATCAGCTCTCAAATTTGCTTGTCGCTCCGGTTGTGCTTACCTTCTTAATGCGGCATGAACGGAAGATTCCGGGGATTGAGCAGTAATTTTTGCTCGGGCTCGCAATGAGCTTTTGCCTGAGTTGGAGCTGTGAGATATTTTAAAATAAAAAAAAGTATCGAAGTTAACTGCCTCGTTGGTCTAGTGGTCGCAAGCGCGACTGCTGTGCATGAGGTCTTGGGTTCGATTTACAGGTCGGTTCGATTTCTCAGTAGCAGCTTCGGAGTCTGGATTTTTGCCCGGTTAATGGCAATAGGCTCGCCCCCTATTACATGGGACTAAAAAAAAACATAACTGGCAAAATGTTGGTGTACTAATGGGTACACCTCTGCCTGACCCTTCGGGGATTACAGGCGTGAGGTTATGTATGTATGTAAGAAAAAGTAACCTACCTACCCTCATTAAAACACACCGAACATACCTCTTACGAAAAAATAAACAGTACTGAAGGACAAACTTAACTTTGCCGTTGGAAAACTGTTGTTTACATACATCGACATAGGTCACGGTTAGTTTAGCAACTAACCTCTTCCTTCAGTCATTAATCGACTACACGCATCATACAAAGCAATTTTACTGTTACGACAGTTCTGCTGTGATCCTATGAGGAGTTCCGTTCCATATCTCCAAAGTTCATCATCAGATCATGACAGTATTTATATGGGACCATCATCATCTGCCTAGCCTTTTCCCAATTATGTTGGGGTCGGCTTCCAGTCTAACCGGATGCAGCTGAATACCAATATTTTACATGGAGCGACTGCCTATCTCACCTCCACAACCCAGTTACTGGGTAATATGATAACCCTAGGTAAGACTGGTTGTCAGACTTTCGGGCTTCTGACGACCCGTAACGACTGTCAAAGATCCACGTATGACAGACGGGACCTACGGCTTAACGTGCTTTCCGAGGCACGGAGGAGTCTCGGTGTGTAAAGATGGTCACCCATCCACGGACCAACCCCGGCAAGCGTAGCTTAACCTGACGGATCGACCCGTGCGGCTGTTGTTACTTAGCCACGAGCTCCTCACAGTATTACAGTATTTATATGGGACCAATTCGGAAAAAAAATATAAAAAAGAATCATCCAAATCAATTCACAATTGGCGGAGTAATCGCAGAGTATGCTACACTGACGGAGCGTGTTATAAGTTCGCCTTTATTCTTCCATGCATCCTCTATGAATGCGTTTACACCTGTCAGTGTCAGTGACGACACAGTGATGTCAGTGTCAATTACGCAGTTTTTCTGTATCCCTGACAACGTATATAAAGTGGGTCCCAGACAAACGCGGAATGTTGTGGCAGCCGCGTCAGTTGCAAATTTTAACAACAGGCCGCGTGTACTGCTTTGTAAATTGACACCAAATATGGAAATCGTAATAGAAATAGTTGAATTTAAATAATAATATCAATTTAACCCACACTTCTCTATTCCTAAGAGTAATATGCGATACTAATGATAATATAGGTAGAGATAAACTACTATAACTACTATAACCTCACACCTCAAGTGTTTAAATAAACAGTTTTTTTCTACCTTTTTTCTCATCTTCTGAGAGGGCTAATGAGTCATGAGAATAATAAGACAACTTTACGGTTAGTCATATTGACTGACGTCCGATTGTAGCACAAACACCACGCTAATGACACTTCAGGCTGCCACTGTGACTGCGGTGGTGTGTTTTTACAGCGGTTGGAGCCGCGGCCTGCGGTTAGCCGCAACCGCAGGTCCGTCCGTCTGGTAGCCACTTTATGGGAAATGTCAGTATGCTCTTCAGCGGTTTTGGGCATAAAAAATGATTAAGCAAACAACTTTCGTACTCCTAGGTTGTTTACTTGAAACTGGTCTATCGACAGTCTAGAATCAAAATGCATTAAATGCTTAAACTTAAAATTTGATCACGATTCGATAGACACGTGGCGCCATCTACTGTCATAAGGACGTTATTGTGATTTCCCTCGGGAACAGTACTTTTTTTCGGGATTAAAAGTACCCTATGTTTGTCCCTGATCACCTGGCAACGTTTATGCAAAATTTCGGGATGATCGGTTCAGTGGCTTAGGCGTAAAGTGGTTACAAACAAACAAACAAACTTACTTTCGCATTTATAATATTAGTTAGGATAGATGTAAGATAAGAATATGAGACACGTTTTCTAGATTCAGATTTGAATTTCGATTCAAATATAAAACTGACTGGCTGAAACATACCTATTCTGTAAAAATCTTTCTTCGTAGAATTCAAGTAAAGTGAGCTACCATTCTGCCTTAAAGAAAGAAAGAAAAAGTAAAAACAAAAAGTTTTAGGTATTCACTGTTTATAAGGCACGCAAAAAAAAAAGTAAGTAAATAAAGGTAGACTAGGTATTAAGCTCAACGACTGTCCTTAAATCGAAATAAATGTTTGACGTAACATAACATCACGCCTGCAATCCCCAAAGAGTTAGGCAGAGGTGTTCACCATGCAAAAATGAAATTTTGGATAGAACATTTTTTTTCCAAAATCGTGTCTTTAAAAGATACCTTATGCCTAGAAAAAATTTGGAACGTGATAAAAAAATCTTCCTGTATAGGTATTACAAATGTTTATAGATTTCTAGTACACAAAGCTACTGGAGGTAATTTAGCAAATGCAGCATTGTCTATTAAAGTTTATGAATTACCTACTTGCTAAGTAGGTAGTCTATGGACTGAAGTCTATGGAATTATTGCGAACTAACTTTTATGTTCGGCTTTTTATGTTAGGAAACGGGTGAGGATAGTACTGTAACAACCCAGACGTGGGTTCTTACTTGTACCGGGATATATTTATCAATCTACTTGATTGAAACAATTAATAAATAAATTATATTTGTTAATTCTATTTATTAGCATAAGCTTACAGCCGTTGACACACGGTCTGCTTCTATTCTAAATTTAAAAGTAATATTCATCTCATACCAAATAGTTTGCATATGGCTCAAACAGCCAGGGTCTCTACAGTACCGAGGTACTACTTTTACCTTAAAATGTACTTACATGGTTAGGGTTGCTAGGCGTCCGAATTAAGCTAAACATAGTCAGGCTTTTTAGATATTTTTTCGGCCAAATAATTCGGTGTTCGGACTGTGCGGCTTTTGTTAAGAGTTTTATATTTAATTCATTAGAAATTGAGTTGATTTTAATGGTAACAGCACGCCTGTAATCCCCAAAGGGTTTGCAGAGACACCTCAAACACACAGACACTCAAATCTCGCCAGTTATGTCCCATGTGCTAAGGGGGGAGGGGGGGTTAAGGATCGAAAACAAACATATATATACACAGACATAATATATAGTTTTTTGTACCTCAATTTTACCCAAAAGTCTAACAACCCTATACAAGGAAGATATTGTTAAAATTGAATAAGATACGTTTTTACGTAAAGGTTGCTTTTATCTGATAGTGGCTGGTAATACCTATAGATGTTATTCCAGAGGCGTATCCAGGGTGGGGCAAGTAGGGCACGAGCGTGGGCGCCTATCGAAACGGGGTGCAATATTAAAAAAAAAAACTAAATACATTACTTAAATTATTTCATACTAAGTACCTAAGGTATCAGAAGTTCGAAAATCTTAACTAATATTATAAATGCGAAAGTAAGTTTGTTTGTTTGTTTGTTACCATTTTACGCCTAAGCCACTGAATCGATCATCCTGAAATTTCGCATATACGTTGCTAGGTGTACAGGAACGAATATAGAGTACTTTTAATCCCGAAAAAAGTACCGTTTCCGAGGGAAATCACAATAACGTTCTTATGATCATAGATGGCGCCACGTGTCGTTTCGAATTGAAATGACAGGACATGGGTAATTTTTTCCGCGACTTCGTCTGTGTCCGCGATAACCGAAATTTACGCGGACGAAGTCGCGGTCAAAAGCTAGTTAAAATATAATTCGTGTTTTTTTATTCAAATTTTAAAATCATTTAGGAGTAAATCTGTGACAGCTTAACAGGATACCGTGGCCCCAGAACGTAAAAGGCAACAGAAGGAACAGGGTGGTTTTTTAGTTAGTAAAAGTCTGACAGTCCCTTCCGCCCCACCCAGGGTAGAAGGATTAATTTGATGATATTTACCAACTAAAAAAAAGGGGCGCAACTATGATATGTGGCCTAGACGCAATTTTCTTTTTGTATGCCCCTGTGTTATTCCTACCTACAAACTTGGTAATGATTTTTTGCCCCATACTGTAGGATTTTCCCTGTATATGTAGTTACGTTTATAAATATACGAGGTGAAAAGAATATCGTAACGAAAACTTTTTACCATGAATTCAGTACGTGATTCTAAGCTTCCCAGTGTCAATATTTTTTGTAGGTTATAAAGAAAAAAACCCAACTTTTCCACACCAAATTGAAATACTTAGGGATGATTCTCATTAGAGCGGGCCGTGCCCGGGCCGGGGCGTGGACGAGCCGACGTGGTATTGAAGTGCGTCGAGAGGGCCCGGACGGGACACGGATAATGCACTGTGTAATATAAATTGATTCATACAAAATATATGTAACAGATTTAAAACCATGCCCCGTCCGTGCCCCGTCCGGGCCCCGCCCCGGGCACGGCACGCTCTAATGAGAATCATCCCTTACATGGTCTAATTGTATGGTGGAACAGATTTTTTTTAACTGTAATTTTTGTTAAAATTGATATCACTGGCGGTTTTTGTATAGATAATAAAAAAAACAGAGGAAATAACTAGTTTTAAAAACAAGTTTTTTTTTTTAATTGACACAGTCCACACAAAAATAACAATAAAAAATCTATTCAATAAAAAAACAAAAAGAAAAGAATAAAAAATACATTATTGTGTGCCCCACAGTTGCGCCAAACAGGCCCAGTTCAACAGTTTATTACAGCAGGGCGACGTAAAAATAAGAAATTAATCTGAAGATTGGCAGTCAGCTATCATGACACCATAAGCACACTATTACACAAATCCTTATTTAACGGCACTCCTTAAACCAAATGAATCCTCAAGCACTCAACTCCTAAAGCCATATTAAACTACGTGACCAAGTGACAAACACACTTCACGACAAAAGAATTAAAAATCTATTGTACAATCCCGAAGGAAAACCTTTCAGTAAGTACTGTAGAATCCCTAGCTGGTTTAGCGATATCCACCCTTATTGTATTACTCTATATTGCCTTTGCTCTGCAATAGGATAATAATAGGCTAGTATTTTTTTTTTATTGTCCTATGAGACAAACTCTGTTCTATATTTGAATAAAGACTTGACAGACCTACGAGAACTTAGAATAAAAAATCGAATAATAATAAAATATCATAGATATCTCGTGACTGAATTTCGGTCAAGGCGCCCGAACCGAAGGATGTTTTCAAATGTAATTTAGGTAAACGTCTAGCTGTCATACCGGTATAATTGGCGCCACGAGTCGTGAGCACAGATTGTAGGATTTTGCGCATGTACACTTTTGGCCAAATAAAGGCTAACACATATTCCTATTAAATGTACTTTAAAAAATTTAAAACACAACATTTTTATATAAACTATTAATAACAAATGCGCAGTTGAAATTTGTGCTCACCACTCGTGGCGGTACCTATACAACATAATAATATATAAATAATTGTGTCTCATTACGCGGACTTTGAGTAATTAAAAAGTAGAAAATAAACAGTTCAATAATTAAGTTAAGTTTCAATCGAAGACATCCATCGATTTTTAAGAAAATGTCAACTAAATCTGACAACCCTGGATACCTATCTGTTTTGTTGACTATACGTACCTATATACTTTCATATGCATTTAGTAAAAAGCTGTTATTTTAACTCTACATACAGACACTTCAATTTTATTTATGTAATAACTTTGTTTTATGGGGGTTTTTCATCAGGAATATCTCAGTAGCGGCCTCGAGTCTAAAGTAACGGTTGATGGCAATAGACTTAAATATTACTGGCGAAATGTGGGTGTACTAAAGGGTACACCTCTGCCTAGCCCTTTGGGGATTACAGGCGTGATGTTGTGTTATAACTTTGCAAGCGACATACTGAAAGCAGTAATAAAACTATTCAGCCTGCTCACTCACAGCATTGTTTCAAAGTACTAGCTAGCTAGCAGCCTGTGTATCAAATATCTTGTTGGAATGTACATAAAAAGTAGGGTATTACTTTTAGCAAGTCAAGTTTCCTTTGCGCAAGCTAACAATATTATTATCACGCCTTTCTGAAGTATTTTTATTGAGTTACTAGCACTAGCGTCGTTGTCCGCATAGGTTTTTTCACGGAATCCTATTCTTTCTTAATAAAATATAGTCTATAGCACTTGGGGATAACAGAGCTTCCTATTAGTAAAAGAATTTTTAGAATCGAACAAGCGGTTCTGGAGATACGCGTGTTCAACGCCGTGTGCAGTGGAGTTTCTTGCTCGTTCTTCTCCATAGAGGCCTACCTCCGTTTTGGAACGAGCAACTAGCTTCAACTTTCGGACTAACTGACCGACTCTTTGACAATTCAAAAGTGCCTGTAAATGGTCTAATTGAAATAAATGTTTTGACTTTGACTTTGACTTTGACAACCAAAAAAAAACAAACGCTTTAGTTTTATAATATTTAGAGCGTTTACGTCGTACAGCATTTCATACAAAAATTTCAGTTATTATTACGAAATGAATGAAACGATTTTAATGAAACTTAGTACACTTAAGCAGAATACATAGGTCTAAAAAGTTAGTTAAGAATATTTACATATGTACCTAGTTGGTATCAAAGGTTTAGTACAGTATGTACTTATCTACCTAGGTACTTGCCTAGTACCTTCTAATACAAAGGATCGGTGTCGTTTCAAAGCTGGCACCTTGCCTAAGCTTTTCATTCAAACGACTCTTACATAGGTATTGTGTGCGTGTCTTTAAAGCCCAAAATTCATCAACGTGGTATTATAGTACTGAATACAATGTATTCTTGAGTAGATGAAGGCGTCTGAAGGCTTGATAAGTTCCTGTCATGCAAAAATATATCTTAAAACAAAAAATCAAACTAAAAGACCTCTTCTCATACAGAGAAGGCACGAGCATTGATTACCGGGCGATTGTAGACTAATATGAATTATAAGTAAGTTCGGATTTCTTCGCAATGTTTTTCTTCATCGATGTACATAAAAATCTTAGGAAACACACAATTATGTATTGGAAAAGTCACTTTTGTACTTGCCTGGTATCGAACCTACAGCGTCATGATCTTGAGGCAGATGCGTTAACCACTAGGACATCACAATATTGCCATCATCACACACTTGCACAGGAATAAAGTTGAATATTGTATGCAAGACAAAATTCCACACAGCATTTATTATCTTGCACGCAATTTTCAACTCTATCGCAGTTTTAATTAAGTTCAAAGACAATCAATGAAAACTGGTCGCATTATTGCTGTCGGTGTAAGGCATCTTCCAGCTCGGTGTAGTCAATTATGGTCTTTATAATCACCTACATAAGTGCGACAGGCAACATACTTGAGCGTATTCATGGCACATTAATATGGTATTCTAATTAGGAGAGTACTTTGCGAAGGAGTCAAGTAAATTATTACCTCCATATATTTAGACTGCGGACGCGTAATACTGCAATGCTGTGTTCCGGTTTAAATACGGTTGTAGACACCTTCTATCTATACTAATATTATAAAGCTGAAGAGTTTTCTTGCTTGTTTAACCGTGTTAATCTCTGCAACTGACACGGATTGGGCAAAATAATTTTGTATATGATAGCTTTGTATATGACTGCCTCGTTGGTCTAGTGATCGCAAGCGCGACTGCTGTGCACGAGGTCTTTGGTGCGATTCCCAGGTTGGGCAAAGTGTTATTGGGTTTTTCTATCAGGAATTTCTCAGTAGCAGCCTCGGAGTCTGGATTTGTGCCCGGTTGATGGCAATTGGCTCGCCCCCTATTACATGGGACTAAAAACATAACTGGCAAAATGTGGGTGTAGGTACTAATGGGTACACCTCTGCCTAACCCTTCGGGGATTACAGGCGTGATGTTATGTTATGATAGCTAGATTCATGAGGAAATGGTTTAGGTTACTGCTCCGCTTCCATAGGTCATAGCGTGATATTATATAGCTTTTACTATTGTTCATGAAACTGGCTGTCAAGCACAATAAGATTATGTACTTTATGACCATCTACTAAAATATGAGTATGCAAAAATGCACCTTGTTTAATGTTGTTCAAACTACATAATAACCTGTGCTACATCAACCTTCAGAGTTCAAAACAAAGTGTACATAGGTACATGATACGATAAAAGCATTTACACAATGTTTAAGTGCTTTCATAATTTTATTACGGGTATCAATCTATCGATATTGTTTTCTAAAGCAATTACATTACTGATTGCTAGCTTCCGCCTGCGAGTACGTCCGCGTGAATTTTGTTGTGGATCTATTTTTTTAGGCAGTGAAATATAGCTATTAGCACTCGGAAATAACGCAGCTTTCAATTAGTTGATTTTTTCTCGAAATTGTTAAGATTTGCGCGTTCGAACAAAAAAACAAACGTTTCTGCTTTATAATATTAAGTATAACATAACACATAGGTTAGGTTAGGTTAGCTGGGCTGTTTCCGCACTTAGCCTCTTTATTGGGCCATTGTACGTATGAGTATCACATACATAACATAAACATAACACATAACATCACGCCTATAATTCCCGAAGGGTTAGGCAGAGGTGTACCCATTAGTACACCTACATTTCGCCAGTTATGTTTTAGTCCCATGTAATAGGGGGCGAGCCTATTACCATCAACCGGGCACAAATCCAGACTCCGAGGCTGCTACTGAGAAATTCCTGAAGGAAAAACCCAATAACACTTTGCCCGACCTGGGAATCAAACCCAAGACCTCATGCACAGCAGTTGCACTTGCGACCACTAGACCAACGAGGCAGTCAAGTAAGTTAAGCAGTTAAGTATATAGATTATAAAATATAGCCTATAGTACTCAGATATCGATAACGCAGATTCCTATAAGCGAAAAAAATATCAGAATCGATTAGTAATACCTACCGAAGGCTAACGAACAAAAAACCAAGGTTTCAGCTTTAAAATCTATGCTAATAAAGCTGTAAAAATTTTGTTTGTTTGTTTAAACGAACAAAATCTGTCAGACTGTCATCCATTCGGGATACCCCAGATTCGTCCTAGGGGGCGTCCGGAAGGGGTTTTCAAAAGGACACTATTATAAATGCGAAAGTTTAAATAGTTGTTTGTTATTCAATCACGACAGAACGGATAAACGAGTCAGCAATAGTACATAGGCTGCTCTTTATCTCGGAAAAATGTACCATTCCCGAGGGATTATATATTAACTGTCGACTATTTTTAGTAAAGAATATTCTAACACACACGATTTAAAGCCCAATCTTGAATGGGAAATGATTTGCTGAAACAGAGTTGTGCTTTTTAAATGAGCGCTGACGTTATCACATTAACCAACACAAATACACTTAAATTATACAACACATGTTTCATGTAGCTAATAAATATTAATCCCCCCTACAAGATCGCCGTGTCATGCCGTTTCAGCACTGGTAAGTAATACATTATCGCCGTCCAACACACTTTATTGTTCGTAGCTATGAGGCAGCTAAACTCTGAAGTCACGGAGTCGTTAGGGGTGTGGAAATCTAGAGGAATTGGGGGTTCTATTTTTATTAATGTTTTATTTGTTTTATACACAAATACATTCATAAACTCACGCCTTTTTCCTATGGGGGTAGGCAGAAACACAAAACGCCACCTGCTACGATCCTTACATATTCCTTTCGCCATCTACGTTCATACATCTCGTCATACAAGCACGCCGGGTACGAGTACTGCGCACCTGACCTTTCTGAAGAACCTCACCAATAAGGTCAGTGTAGGTCTTCCTAGGGCGACTCCTTCCTGCTTTGCCACTCATCTCTGCCATATAAATAAGACGGACTGTAGTGTACATATCACACTGATTTTATTTACATTTACATATGAGTACCTATAAAAATCATTTACTACATGTTGCATGTGTACCTTTAAGTACCCGTGTTTACGTAAAAAGTTCGTAGAGTTCGTAAGTACGTAGACATCGATGAATATGACCCCAGGACCAACAGACATTTTCCTACATCATCATCATCTGCCTAGCCTTTTCCCAACTGTGTTGGGGTCGGCTTCCAGTCTAACCGGATGCAGCTGAATACCAGTATTTTACATGGAGCGACTGCCTACCTGACCTCCACAACCCAGTAACTGTTTAATACGATACCCCTTAGTGCCGCTACCAACGGCTTAACGTGCTTTCCGAGGCACGGAGGAGTCTCGGTGTGTAAAGATGGTCAATGGTCTCTTTTGTCCTACATACTAATAAAAAATATATTTTATTACACTTATTGTGAATATCTGTATCAACAGCCTGTACCAGGTGTAGGTTTTGATCACAATCTCAAATCGACACGTTTACCTAGAAGCAACAATTTCACACAGTAACTTGTATTTTGTTGGTCCTACACCTACAAAGTCTTTTAGGCCAAGCCAAATAAACTTTACTTAGCACGACTTTGGCTCAGCTATGCTTCCGTCACTGTCAAACTTGGTATGCAAGACAGAGACGGAAATACAGCTAAGCCGAAATAGGTTCGTGATAAGTAACGTTCATTTATCTCGGCCTTATTATTCTTTACAGAGCTTTGTAATATTAATAATGGCGAGATTTTTTTGACAATGGTTAACGGTTACAGAGTGTTACAAAAGGGACCGGCGTCTCCAGTTAGGGGGAAGGGGGAGGGAGTTCCGGGGAATCGGGGGTTCTTTTATTGAAGTCGAAACTGTCATAGCACGAAATCCTTTAGTATTCCTGACGATGCCTTTTGCCAAGATCTGAATTGATTGACAGTTCTTTATTGGCATGATTTCAAGAACTGTTCGTATTTTATAGAGCAATTGTTATTTCCAACGTTTGCTAAAGTAGGGTTACCCGAAGGGTTGAAATAGTAGGGGTGTAAAACAAATCAAGATGTTTTATTTCGGGTAACCCAAAATGGTCTAATTTAATAATTTTGAAAGTAATATAAATAAAAGTAAAAACATATTTTTTTTGCTAACACGACCCAACTGCTCGATACAAACATGGCTGACTAGGGAATCAATTTTTGCACGATTTGTAATGTAATTCTCCCCAATTACTGTTGTGGAAGAATATCTTCCGACTCATTATGACACAAATATTTATTTATTAAAGATAATACAATAAATAAATTAAAAATAAATAAATTATAAAGATATTACCTTGCAGTAGTGTTATTTTTATAAACTAATTAAAATAGAACATAACTGGCTATCTCATTTCCACAGATTTATATTTTCTCAAACTGTTTTACCTTCAGCGATTTTCTTTTTCAAATTATGTAATTGCTATTATAATAACGAGCAACAGGCAAGTGACAACCCTGCCGATGAAACAGCTGGCTGCGACATTAACTACCCGTGGAGAATTGTTTAAACAGGCTTTGCCTCAACTTCCCCCAAGTTTACGCAGACGCTTTACTAATGAATTTATGAAGAAAACTATCAACAGAGGCGCAAAACTTTTATTTCAACCAGCTTACATCTGGGGTTTATTTCAACCCCCATAATTTTTTGAGTGGTTTTGTTTTATTTGTCTTTGGAAATTAGATTTGTTTTAGATTAAGATTTGATAGTTTAGTATTTAGATAGACCTGTTGTTTTGATCTAGGCTTTCCTTCTATCTTGTAGAGTGGGTATTACTGTACCTACATGTTGAGACCTCCATAGAGATAAGTCCATAGAGAGTCCTCCATAGAGTCGCATTAAGTCCGCCTTTGTACATTGTATTTTTTTTACATGTGCATAAAGTTTAAATAAATAAGATTTCTCGCCGGTTGTTAAAAATAAAAACAGCTGTTCCATATATTTTGACCGTGTCGCTTCTGCTCGTGACTTCGTCCGCGTTAATGTCGGTTAGTGGTAATCTAACCATTTCATCCCCTTAGGGGTGAAATTTGGAAAATCCTTTCATTGCACATGCCTATGTCATAATAACTATCTGCGTGCCAAATTTCAGCGCAATCCGATCAGTAGTTTGGGATGTGTTGATGGATCAGTCAGTAACGGTTGCAATTTAAATTAGAATAGCCGTTGCCCGCGACTTCGCCCACGTGGTCATAAAGATATGAAGTTTAATGATGTTTAAACTATATTTATATTTGAAGTAAATTGGACCATGGAATCACGTTGTCCCATACAAACTTTGCCCCCGTTTCTCGCCCCCTAAGGGGTAGAATTTCGGAAATTTTTTTTCTTATCGAATATCCGATGAAACATGTTATCACTGGGGATCACGAATCATATACTGAATCCATGGTAAAACGTCACGTCGTGTCTTTTCCACGAAATATAATCAATTAATTTTTCTCATGCCATGATTTCTACCACAAAATTAACTTCTAAAGAAAATTTTAAACGTAAATATTTAAGCAGCCTAATTATCTTTAATTAAACTTTATTGGCTTCTTTCTAAGATACTTCAAAAGCAGAACCTTTTGAGTCAGTCCCAGATATAATGACAAAAAAAGAGGGAGGGGGATACTGATCTTGTATAGTTTCATCTCTTTTTCGCTTTATAATACGGCACCAGAAATTTTAATGGAGAGCCATAGTAACTGCTAATACCATTATTATAAGAAACCTAATGACTGCGTTAGCGGATGGTATTGCTGTAGCGGAATACAAAAATTTTAAAATTAATAGTTAGTATTTATATTCCGTAATCTAACGATACCCTTAGAAAAATATAAAAAAAACTTAAATGTAAGTAGGTACAGTTACTTAAAAACACATAAAATATGGCTAAAATCCATACTATAATAATTATTATAAATGCGAAAGTAACTATGTCTGTCTATATGTCTGCTTTCAAGACTAAACCACTAAACCGCTTTTGATTAAATTTGGCACGGGGTAGTTTTGAGCCCCAGGAAAGAACATGCATGGGCTGCTTTCTATTCCGCGACTTCGTCTGCGTTCACGATAACCAACATTTAATATTTTAATAATTAATTCTGTAAATATTGTACATATTTCTTAAATAATGAATATGATTGAAATTAAACCAATAACTAATTTAAAGCAACTGCGACCTACTACTGATGCTAAATAAAAAAAAATGAGCGCGCCATCTTGGTTTTTGCACTCATTTTTTGGGAACCTTTTTGCATCATCCATTTTACCCAACCTAACGGAATAATTTAGATATTCATTGCGATTTTTATCACGACCGGATATAAGTCTTTATGAGCTTGCAATTTATCGTGTCACTGAAACTGAAACGATAAACCGATTTTAATGGCGTATCCACACATGTCCGACGCGGGAATGGACGAGAACCATAAATAAGGGACGGGGCGTAAATAAAACGAGCTTCCTTATCTATGGTCGTCATAAATCTGTGGGACGTTGCGCACATTGATATTTTATTAGTATTTATGTTTGTAGGAATCATATGTATAAGCTTTACATAAATGATGAATAGGTATGTCTAATTGTTAATTTTTTTTCCTCGTGTAAAGCAAAACGGCGATTCTACTAAATAAAATCGTTCCAAATCTAGTCTAATCTCTCTTTAGCAAAAATAAATTTTAAAAAATGTAAGTAAATGAGAGACATTTTTGACAGATTAAGGCTGAGATTAAAATGCGATCTATCTTTAAAATAGTTGAATTTGACGAGCACGCAAACCTTGAACTCTGATACCTACAGAAGTACAGTACATTTAATGATCTCTTCACAACAGTTCAGTTATATTCGAACAATGGATACAAAATCTTATTTACAGTTGACCTTAGTTCTATCAAAACGAGCCAACATCTATTCTCTTAGTAATTAAATTAATTTCGTCAAGCTAATTTAAAATTCCAAATGTGTATACATCCAGCAGTGTCAGTTCAAAAATTAATCAGCGTTAATATTTATATCATAAAAATAAACTTAAAATAAAAAAAGGAAAATTTTCATGACAATTTTTTTTATAAATTTTATTATTTTGGTTACATCGTTTTGCACGAACTAAGAAAACCCAATTATTAACTTAATTTGTGTTAAAATTTTCTTAATTTCCGAAGTCAATTTTGAAGTTTAACAATGTGCTTAACAAACTTCCTTATATAATTTATTTACGTTAATCTGAAAGTCCGTTTTCCAACTTAGTTATACCAAGTTATCGAAATCTTTAATTGGGTACTTTGACACCACCAATCAATAGAACTTTTCATGACCTGTCAAAACGCGATTTACCATAGATTTTGTGCGGCAAAAATAAATTGTGACGTCACATTTTTGCAAACTCAATTGATTAACTATTTATTGATTTCCAAGCAACTAAAGATCTAATTTTAGGGTTTATTGAATAATTTTCGGGTTTTCAGGTCTACAATAAAGTGTTTTTTTAAGTACTTGTGACTCTAACGACACTAAGAAGAAGAACAACGCAATATTTTTCCTATTTTTCGAAACAATTTTTGGTTGGTTTGTTTTCCCAAAACTAAGCAAACCCAATTATTAAATTATATTTTTGTTAAAATTTTCCTCATTTCCAAAGTAATTACAGAAGCTTAATAATAGCAATCAGGAATTTCTCAGTAGCAGCCTCGGAGTCTGGATTTGTGCCCGGTTGATGGCAATAGGCTCGCCCCCTATTACATGGGACTTGAAACATAACTGGTGAAATGTGAGTGTACTAATGGGTACACCTCTGCCTAGCCCTTCGGGGATTACAGGCGTGATGTTATGTAAACAATAAAAAATCTCTTCAGCTTTATTATACCTATTATAAGTTTTAAGTTTACGTATAGATTAGTAAAGATACGTTACGTTACTTACGTTAACCTCGAAGTCCGTTTTTAAACTAAGTTATCCCAAGTTACCGGAATATTTGAACTCGACGCGGTCAATTTCACTTTCCTACCTCCATATTGGATTTAGGGGGAAAAGTAATTTCGTTACACCTTGTTTTCTTGATGGTCTCGATGTGACAAGGGGCGAACCGCCATTATTGGCTATGGCAGACAGCTGTCCGAGAGAACAATTGTTTTTTTTTTCTTTTTATTAAGAAAATCTGAATTACCTTTTGTCACAATAAATTTTCAGGTCGGGCAAAGATATGAGGATGGTTTTATTCTTTTGGAATTGTGAGAAAGTCTTTTGTTTACAACATAACATCACGCCTGTAATCCCCGAAGGGTTAGGCAAAGGTGTACCCATTAGTACACCCACATTTCGCCAGTTATGTTTTTAGTCCCATGTAATAGGGGGCCAGCCTATTGCCATCAACCGGGCACAAATTCAGACTCCGAGGCTGCTACTGAGAAATTCCTGATGGAAAAACCCAATAACACTTTGCCCGACCTGGGAAATGAACCCAAGACCTCATGCAAAGCAGTCGCGCTTGCGACCACTAGACCAACGAGGCAGTCTTTTGTTTACTACTACACAAATTCCATAAATAGATAAAATTGTTTGTTTGTTTGTAAGAAGTAGTCTCTGAAAGTACTGGACCGATTGCAAACAATATTTCACATAAAGAAAGCTAGATTTCTAAACTAGACTTTGAAGAGGACGAAGACACGGGCAGTGCCTATATCATAAATGCAAACTGAGTTTGCTTATTAGTTGGTTTGTTTCGCTTTCACATCTTAATTACTGAACTGATTTTGATGAATTTTGGTGCACACTAAGCTTGAACCTCAAAAAAAGACTTTTTAATCCGCGATTTCGTTTACATCCGCGATAACCGACATTTATGCCGAAAAAGTCTTGGCTAAAAACAAGTAAATAGATACTCTTATGCCTTTATCATAGTCCCTTGACAAAAATCACCAGTAATAACAAATAACGCAGTATTTTATGGCGTACCAAAATAACTCTATTTTTATAGTGTACTAGCTTATGACCGCGACTTCGTCCGCGTCAAAGTTGAAGTATTATCCCACGGGAACCTTAAATTTATCCGGGATGAAAATAGCCTATGTGCTATTCCAGACTATAATCTATCTCTAATCCAAATTTTATCCAGATTCATTCAGCCGTTCTGGTGTGATTGGGTAACTAACATCCATGCATCTAAACTTTCGCGTTTATAGAGAGTAAAATGAAACAATGCCTTTAAATCTAATTCAGTTACAAGTTTTTAATTACTCAAGGTGCCAACGTGCTTCAATCTCTTATATATGCAACTGATTGCCAGTACAACGTTCATAATTTTAGCCTAGCTATGCGTCCGTGAATAGCCCTACAAACATAAAATAAAGATGTAAAGCAGTGATTCTCAAAGTGGTCGACGTGGACCTCTAGGGGTACACGAGATACTTGGCAGGGGTATACTCTAGCGTGAATAAAAAAGCCGCGGTGCTGTCCATTGTTAGATGTAATCTTTAATTTTTTTATGATTTTTGGGAATACGGTAGAAATGTTGAAATCAACTGCTATAACATGGCGCGCCCCTCCATAATTCAAAACGTTTGAAAGTATTTACAAGACTCACATCGCATGTATGCGTACTGAGACGGCTCTCGAAACAAAAACGAGCGATTTGTTGCTCGATTGGCAGCGTTATTAATTATTCATTATTACAAGTATAGCGCTGCAATAACATACTCTATGAAAATGACACGTACATCGTCTGGCGCGGCCCAATTGACCAACAAATCTACCGGCCTGCTACTGAAGACGAATATTTACAACTACAAAACAAACTCTATCATAAGTATGTGACTACACACATTGAAATAGAAATATGGAGGGGCGCGTCATGTTGCAGTAGTTTATCTCTAGTAGCAGGGGGTCTACCAAAACCTGGAAACATATAAGTGGTCTACGAGAAAAAAAAGTTTGAGAACCTCTGATATAAAGTTTTCAGAACATAATCCCAAGACGATCATAAAACTTTGAGTCTATATTATTCAGCAAAGGACGTAAGTACAAGATTAGTTCGAAACTTTTGTCGTAAGTTTCAAAAAACTCAATGTTCTTAAAGTTTTTTTTTAGTAATGCAGTTTGCGTGTGGAAATAGGGATAGTTCTAGTTTATGGGAGGCTATGGGCTCGCCGTGGTAATGCACTCATAACTCAAGTGTAACATGCTGTAATACAACTGAATAAATTACATAGCGCGGTACAAAATACGCTGAGAATTGCTGTGGAATTACGTTTTTTTCACTACTGAGTTAGGATTACAGGTTGTTTTATTAATTAAGTATGCGTGCACGTTAACTGCCCCTTTAGTCTCGTAGACGCAAGCACGACTGCTCAGCGTGGGTTCCTGAGTTCGATTCACAGGTCAGGCAAAGTGTTATTTAATTTTTACGTGCAATTCAGGTGCAATCGGTTAGACTGGAAGCCGACCCCAACATAGGAAAGGGCTGAGCTGATGATCTCGACATGCATGCACTTATAAGTCAAGGATTTTTTTCACCAATGTGCCATTTAAAATATGCAAACTTCGCGGGCTTGAGGACGGCGAGTGATGGGTAGCTCGCCGTCCGATCAAAGACCGGACCCGGTTCGACGGCGCATTCTGTTCCACGCGCGCCTCAAAGAGTTGTCAGCACAGGGACGGGGCCCCAACAAGGCCAAACGCCTGCCGGGGTTGCTGGACGGCTTAACAGGACACCGTGGCCCCGGAACGTAAAGGGCAACAGAAGAAACAGGTTGGTTTTTTAGTCAGTAAAAGTCTGACAGTCCCTTCCACTCCACCTAGGGCGGAAGGACTCATTTGATGATTTTTACCACATTTAAAAAAATGCGAACTTTATGAAAGATATATAGACGTATGTACGTACAAGTACATGGACTTAAGGCTCGTATCGTCTAAGGAATACTTCAAAAGAGATATTTGATGAATTCTTTCCGAATGAATGCTCTTAATTTCTTCGAGGCCTTCGATATCGATTGGGTCACGTTAACCCTTCTAAACTCCTGAAATAGATGAGCAAATTAGAGATGCTTTCATATCGTTTGAGTGAGCAATAGCAGCGTGGATGATTCAAGGTTATTTTACTGTTTCTATTATTTTATGTAATGAGATTTATTTACTACTAGCTTTTGCCCGCGACTACGTCCGCGTGGAACTTGTTTATATCTTACTTGCATGCAAACTTCCAACCCCTTTTTCACCGCCTTAGGGGGTGATTTCCGGAATAAAAACTATTCTATGTCCTAAAAACTATTCTATTGTATCTCTATACAAAATTTCAGCTTGAAGAGGTAACAGACAGACACACTATCGCATTTATAATATAAGTATGGATAAAAACTGTTCATTAATTACTTTATAGGAATTAACTTAAACACAAAACTTACTTTAATAATAATTATTAAATTAGTAATTATGCAAAATTTTACATTGCCACGTTGTATAGTAATGCTTGTTCTTTGGCCCTAGACAGGGCCAGCTCTCTGGTCATGTGAAGATTCGACTAGTCGCTTGGCAATGTCCTAAAAAACAAGGTGAGAGCCCGTGCTCCATGGCCCTTGTGTTTCAACCCCAAACGGCTGCTACCAAGAAGGTTGTTATATTAACGCCCTTTAAGATTTTACGGCACCAGCAACAACCACCCCAGCACAGCACGTCCTGCTGGAAAGATAGGATGGGTTTTGGTAGAAAATAAGGGCTTCGTTTTTGCCAAGTGGGGAACGGAACCCTAAAAAAGAGTTAGTCTATTTCCACGAAAACTAGAAGAATCAACCATCATTTTGCTTATTAAAAGCAAAAGTTTGACTTCAGAATGTCATAATTATACTTAATTATACTATAGAACAAGGCAACGCAACAGTAACAAATGCAAAAGTTACGCCTTTATAAGAGAAAAAACAGCTTATTGTTCAATTTTCCTCTTTCCTGTATAAACAAAATTAATTTTATGTAACATTGTTTGTTGCGTAAACACGAAAAATGATCAAGCGGCACCCCGACCACCTACCTAGTTATGTAAATGTACTTACGAGGTGTAAAAAGACATATCACAGCCGTTACCTACCCATTCCGGCCCTTAAAGGTGCGCCCTCACCGGGAGCATTCACGTGTATTGTAACATTATAGATTCAACTTTGAGCATTACATTACAATAATACCTCCCTGACTAACGAGCATTTGCGTGTAATGTGACATATAGATTCGACTTTGAGCATTACCGCCTGTCTGCCGGACTGCCTCGTTGGTCTAGTGGTTGCAAGCGCGACTGCTGTGCATGAGGTCTTGGGTTCGATTCCCCGGTCGGGCAAAGTTGAGTTTTTCCATCAGGAATTTCTCAGTAGCAGCCTCGGAGTCTGGATTTGTCCTCGGTTGATGGCAATAGGCTCGCCCCCTATTACATGGGACTTAGACATAACTGGCGAAATGTGGGTGTACTAATGGGTACACCTCTGCCTAAACCCTTCGGGGATTACAGGCGTGATGTTATGTTATGTTTGAGCATTGCACTGTAATGCTCGGTTCTCCTCCTTCACTGATGTAATGCTCAAATCTGCAACGTTACATTACACGCGAATGCTCCCGGTGAGGGAGCACCTTTAAGTAAGTAACTTAGAGCCTTTTTTGCTAGAAACTACTTTTATTTTTGATGTGGAGAATCGCTGTTTATTAGTACGCAATGTTACGCTAGATAAACAATTGTACTTTCAGTCCATGCAACAGTACAAGTGCCGTGAGAGTATGTTGCAAGTTTCCAAAGTACTTTCACGTCCCGAAAATTGACCCGTTTATGAAAGAAAGAAAGAATAACTTTTTATTCACGCGAAAATGACGCACATAACATATAAAGAAAAAAAGGCACCCCGTATAATATAATACGGCGGTTTTGACGGGCCTGTTGGTCTAGTGGTGAGCGGCCCTGACTGCTAAGCCGGAGGTCGTGGGTTCGATTCCCACCCAGGACAAACTTTGTATGATGAGCATGATTGTTAGTTCTGTGTCTGGGTGTGATTTATCTATAATATGTATGTATTTATAAATTATATTAGTATGTAGGTATATCAGTTGTCTGGTTACCATAACACAAGCTCTGCTTAGCTTGGGATCAGATAGCCGTGTGTGAGTTGTCCCAAGATATTTTTTTTTTGTAATACATACAATCATGTACAAAAAGTACGTGTTCAAAGTCGCAATATGCACATCCTAAATTCCAAAAATCGTTGTTGAATAGCACTCAGCTCGATAAGGACATATTATTGCCCTTGGTACAGTTGTACAGGCAACAAAAGAGATAGATATCCAGGGTCGATGGATGACTTCAATTAAAACTTAATTAACGAACTGTTTGTTATTCACTTTTTAGATTAAATTATATTTGAAAACATCCATCGGTTTCTAAAAAATCATCAACTATATCTGACAGACCTCCACACCTATCTGTTTGGTTGACTGTACATATTGACGAAACACAGGTCCACGAGGACATCTGTCGTGTATCACAAAATGTGATAAATGAATGTTTCCGAACGAATTGAAGCATTCGTTACAACATTTGAACAGATGTAGCTGTGATTTCTTCGTTTGGCAAATACAGTTATTTATGTGAATTCGGTAGTGTTTTTTTGAACGTTGATTTACTAAAAAATATGTTTTAAACCGACTTCTAAAAAAGGAGGAGGGTCTCAATTCGGATGGTTGTATTTTTTTTTTTGAGTCTGTTGAAAAGTCAATACAGTTCATTGGAGATTATGAACTAAATATTACCATGAAGGATTTATCTATTTAGGTTTGTGTTCACCAACATAACGATTACACGATTCTATATTTAAAAATTTCGGTCTGCTTCATTTGTTCAGTGGTTGCAAAGCGCGACAGCTGAGCATGAAGTCTTGAGTTCGATTCCCAGGTCGGAAAAAGTTTTATTAAGTTTTTGCATCAGGAATTTCTCATTAGCAGTCTCAGAGTCTCGATTTGTGCCCAGTCGATAGCAATAGGCTCGCCCTCTAATACTTTGCGAATTGTGGGTGTCTAACCTCTGCCTAACCCTTAACGGATTAAAGGCGAGACGGTTATGGATTTATGTTTAAATACGTAACAGGTTGATTTAATGTCGGTGAAAACGGACGTTTAGAGGGACTTATTAGCTATTTCGATTGTGAATTAAAATATGATTGCTTCACGGCAGTTTTCTACAAATGAAATCTGTAGATCGATCCTGTGACCCCCGGACATGGGTAGTCACTTGTACCGGGATATATAATTCAATCTACTTGAATTAAACACTTAATATTCATTAAAGTTCGTGTATTCACTTTTAAATAAATTATATTTGTTACTTCTATTTATTAGTCTAGGCTTGACAGCCGCTGACACGCGGTCCGCTTCTATCCTAAAATCAAAGGCATATTTATCTCATATCAAAGAGTTTGCATATGGCTCAACCAGCCAGGGTCTCTACAGTACCTACCAACATGTAGCAACGAATTGAAAAGACCTTGAACTCAAAAGATTAACTACAAAAGATTAACTACAAAAGACAAAGAAGAATCCAATCGCCATGTGACAAACTTCAGACACTGCGACATACTATCTCATGCCACATACGATCTAAAGTGAACAAACAGACGGCCGTCAACCAAAACGATTGTCACAAACTTCCCCCACTTCCCCCACTTGGGTGGGGTGTGCTCCACAGAAGTTCGAGGAGTTGTCGGAATCGAGGAATATGCCTGGAATTTCCAACTACACAAATGTTAGAGAGAAAACGTTGCAGTTTTAAATATTTTTGTTTCGTAAAATAATTGTTTGCTGCTATTGAAAAAAATGAAGAAATATTTTCATCGTTCGTAAAGCTAAAATGTTTAACGTAAGCCTTGTTTTGGAATATAACACTTACGTGCCTGCCTCGTTGGTCTAGTGGTCGCAAGCGCGACTGCTGCGCATAAGATCTTGGGTTCGATTCCCCACTCGGGCAAAGTGTTATTGGGTTTTTCCATCAGGAATTTAGCAGTAGCAGCCTCGGAGTTTAGATTTGTGCCCGGTTGATGGCAATAGGCTCGCCCCCTTTTACGTGGGACTAAAATCATAACTGGCGAAATGTGTGTGTACTAATGGGTACACCTCTGCCTAACCCTTCGAGGATTACAGGCGTAATGTTGTGTTATGTGCAAAGCACTTAGGACACTTGGCAAAATTAAAGAACGGTTTTTAATTGAATACGGTCGTAGCGTAATGTTATATAGCCTATACAATTCTTTATGAATCTGGTTATCATATATATCTACCGAGCCTTTTCCCGACTATGTCACTTTCCAGTTTATCGGGATGCAGGTAAATACCAGCATTTTACATAGAGCGACTGCCTGTCTGACATCCACTGTCTAGTAACCAGTACCTGGGTAGTACGATACCCCTTCGTAAGACTGTCAGACTTTCGGTCATTTGACGACCCGTAACGACTGTCAAAGATCCACGTATGACAATGGCTAAACGTGCTTTCCGAGGCACGGAAAAGTCTCAGTGTGTAAACAAAGTTAGTTGGTGGAATCTGGTTCGCCAGTTGTTTTTCAGTCACACGTAATAGGGGCCGAGCCTATTGCCATCAACCGGGCACAAATCCAGACTCCGAGGCTGCTATTGGGAAATTTCAAATGGGAAAATCCAATAACACTTTGCCCGCCCTAGGAATCAAATCCAAGACTTCATGCTCACATTCGCGGTTTTCCAATCCGACAAGAAATTTAAGAGATTAAAGAGACAAAATAACCTTTCAGCTTAATATATTAGTATAGACATGTATGTACTCCCATGATTCTGCACTATTTCCCTTTGCCGCGCATCCCTAAAAGCTCCCTAACCCTTTCAGCTCTTTGACCAGTGATCTGCGACTGGAAAGCAAGGTCGTCGTATAATAAAAAATCTACCTTACATTTGGTAAAAACCCGAGGGGTTCCTGAACAATCTGTTCTAGATTTATACTACCTACTTATATTTTATGAAATATAACTGTGCTTACTCAGTGGTGCCGATTCTCTTGGACACAAACTAAACTAAAATTAAACTATTTCCATCTTTTTCTGTCCAATAAAACAAGAAAGAGACTAATGTAAATAAGAGCTGTAAAATGTAGTCAATCTGACACATCCATACAATTATAGTTGACATCTTAAAATGTATGGATTAAAAATATGGAAAAGTTCAAGGCAAAACGGCAATTTTATTTATTTTATTTTATTAGGTAGGTACCTAATAAAATAAAATAAAATAAATAAAATATCTTTATTTCAGACCTATATCAGTCCATACGTTGTTAGTGGTTAGTAACAGATTGTGCTTATATGCTATGTTAGTGTTAAGGCCTATTTCACCACCTTTAGTAAAGTTCCGATTAAATTACTTGGTAGATAATTTCATATAAATTCTGTTCTATTTTTGAATATGTCGGAAGATTAGCGCTTAATTGGAGGTGGTGAAACCGGACCTTAGTGTTAGTAATATTAACTTTCATTACATAGCTTCTATGAACCGAAGCTTAAATGAAAAATAATAGTCTATCGATGTTATAAAGCTTACTTATTTTTTAATCAATGTTCTATTGATTGCCGGCCCGACTATACAATAGCTCTATATCGTGCAAAATTGATTGTATTTTATGATTGAGAATTTTGCCATTGTAAACGGGGATAATGGACAGCGATTAAAAGAACGCGAAGGGAATGAATTGTGTTCCTGAAATGGGGAATGAAAAAGATACTCTCAAGCAATGATGAGGCGAAGATCTTTTTTCTGTTCTTCCACAAAGAAGGACCCATTTTTACAAGCTTTGTATGTATGTAAGTAAGTTGTCCTTTCAAATTTTTCAAACCATTTTTGGTATCCGATTGAGTTGAAATTTTGCATAGTGTCATGTGTGTCATACAATGTCCAATATTCAATATTGTAAAAATATTAAATTAAAGCCGGTTTAAAAAAAAAACTATTTATTTATTCAGAACTAGCTGACCCGTGCCCACTTCGTTGGGCGGTAACCATTTTCTTGTGATGTTTTTTTTTTTTTTTTAGAATTTTTCTCTCCCTAAGAACCATCCTCGTACTTCAAGGAATATTAAAAAAACACGAAATCGGTCCAACCGTTCTCGAGTTTTGCGCTTAGCAACAAATTCAGCGACTCATTTTTATATTATAGAGATTAATGGAAGTAAATTTACTACAATGACAAACCCTTTGGGATAGGTAGGACATGTCGTCACATTAGTATCAATAAACATAAAAGTAATTATTGATAACCGTGATATTTAAGGAAAGATGAACTCTAAAATGTACCTATTAGCAATAACAATTATGACTTTATGATAAATGATTTTATATACCTTAATTATTAATTCTTTAATTATAGTGACATTGTATTTTTTATTGTAACATACCATCATAACATCACGCCTGTAATCCCCGAAGGTTTAGGCAGAGGCGTACCCATTAGTACACCCACATTTCGCCAGTTATTTTTAAGTCCCATGTAATAGGGGGCGAGCCTATTGCCATCAACCGGGCACAAATCCAGACTCTGAGGCTGCTACTGAGAAATTCCTGATAGAAAAACCCAATAACACTTTGCCCGACCTGGGAATCGAACCCAAGACCTCATGCTCAGCAGTCATGCTTTGCGACCACTAGACCAACGAGGCAGTGTTTTTTATTGTAATATTGTAATTTTTTAGAATTTTAAATTAATCTAGTTGTAAGTAGAATAGAATTATTAATTATTATCAATATGTTCAACACAATTTTGTAAATTGTTACGAATAAATTTACTACTAAAAAAAAAGAAAAAAAGACGAAAAAGAAAGAAAGAAAATAAAAAAGGAACTTATTGATTTTATGAAGCTTATCTTGAATGACTTCTATTCGATAGAACCTCAATAACAAGTGGTTAAGCCAAGAGGTAATAAAGTACGTATTGTGGCCATAAGCCATGAAGTAGGGTGTAAAATTACGATACGTTATGCCGCAGTAGACAGGCACAAAGCTGTGGCGGTTTACGAGCCAGCATAAAAGCACGCTTCTCTGGATCCAAGTGATTTCGGTAACGAGACGTGTAACTTGGAAGGCAAGTAGCTAGTACTTACTTTTAAAGGTGAAAAAACCATTGAATATTGAATACATAGGAAGCCCCGGAAGTCTAAAGACTTGAAAAAACAAACGACATTCGACCCTAATCTCTTCAAAGTTAGAGTGAACAGTAGGCTGACTCTTGAACAAAATCGAGAATGAGATTGGAATCGACTGCATGTTTGACTACAGCGATTGACATGAGGTTGCCATACAAATGAAAACGTAAATTACCAAATTTTAAAATATTAAATAACTCGTTAATTGTATAAATAAATGTCTTCTTATATTTATTGGAATTGAAACTGATTGGATGTACTTGTAATGTCGATTCCAATCTCATTCTCGATTTTGTTCAAGAGTAAGCCTACAGGCTTCTTCTGCGTAAGCTCACTCCGTCGTCAACTTTGTCTCTGTCACCTCTGACCTGAGACTAAGAACAAATTCATCCATACTAATTTTGTAAATGCGAATGTGACTCTGTTGGTCAGCGTGTCTGTTACGCTTTCACGACTAAACCACTGAACAGATATTGATAAAAAAAGGGCAGGAAGTAAGTTTAAATCCCAAGAAAAGACATAGGCTACTTTTATTCCGCGACTTCATCAGCGTCCGCGGTAACTATTGCAAAAGCTAGTGTATTTATAATGAATAGCTACTCTTTAGTAACTTTTGCATTAGGTACAGTGTACTAAAGTCTCCACTAATATTTAAAAAGGTATTGAATCCATCCTTGCGCCATTTCTATCATGGCATGTAACAAACACTTATCTAATTACCATATTATATTATCTACTGCATTGAAAGAATGAGTACAAAACAAGGCAGCAATAGTTGAGCAGTTTTCATTAAGGTATCAATTGATAATAAACTAAACCGCATCACAAATAGAGATCAAAATTGTGTGCAAGATTGCACGGCATTTATAATCATGCACGCAATTTTTTACTCTATTACAGTAGTTTTTTAGTTCATTTTCAATTCGTCAATGAAAACTAACCGGAAAGCAACTTGAGACAATTTTAATGAAAAATAGTTTTGGAGAGAATCACCATGTTTTTTAATACAAATCCCCTTAAACGGTTCTTCATTTAAGTTCAGAAAGTCCTGAAATACAAAACTTACTCCTCACCACATACACAATATTAATTGCGAAATTGGACCTAAACAAACAGCTAACGCAAATGAAAAGGCTGAAAGACAATCTGAACAGAATGTTAAAACCTAATAGATTAACAAACGAAACACTTTTGTACGAAACTTCCGATACAGCAATGAATGGACAGAAACAGGAGCTTTAGAATTACATACATAACATCACGCCTGTAATCCCCGAAAGGTTAGGCAGAGATGTACCCATAAGTACACCTACATTTCGCCAGTTATGTTTTTAGTCCCATGTAATAGGGAGCGAGCCTATTGCCATCAACCGGGCACAAATCCAGACTCCGAGGCTGCTACTGAGAAATTCCTCATGGAAAAACCCAATAACACTTTGCCCGACCTGGGAATCGAACCCAAGACCTCATGCACAGCAGTCGCGCTTGCGACCACTAGACCAACGAGGCAGTCTTTAGAATTAGGTATAGATAAACTACTACAATATGGCGCGCCCCTCCATATACGCATTCGCCACTCCACATTCGTATGAAAGAGTTTGTATGTAGTTGTAAGTAATCGTCTTCAGTAGCAGGCAGATTTGTTTGTCAACTTATCATAAATAGCCAACCGCGCAAGACAACGCACCTGTCATTTTATAGAATGAGTCAGTGCAGCGCCATACTAGTAATAATGAGTGATTAATGATGCGGCTAAGTCCAGCAACAAATCGCTGTTTTGTTTTTGGAGCCGACTCTTTTAAATACTTTCACAAACACTTTCAAACGTTTTGAATAATGCAGGGTCGCGCCATGTTATTGTAGTTTATCTCTAATTGACACCACCAATCAATTGAGATACTTTTGTCAAAACGCGATTTTCATAAATATTTTTATTGAAATTGTAAATTTTAATCGTGGCGTTTGGTCGCTTCTTCAACTGACTATTACATAGGACTTAAACATAAATGGCAAAATGTGGGTGTAGTAATGAGTACACCTCTGCCTGTCCCTTCGGGGATTATAGGCGTGATGTTATGTTACGGTAACTATTTATTGATTTCAAAGCAACTGAAAATCTATTTTTACATCATCATCATCTGCCTAGCCTTTTCCCAACTATGTTGGGGTCGGCTTCCAGTCTAACCGAATGCAGTTGTTACCATAGAACCTTGACGATGTTGAATATTGTCTTATTGTTTTCACAGTTTCCTTAAAATGCAGGCCTTGGAAACCCATCATACAGACGCTTTGTCGTTTTTCTAGATAAAATATAGGCAATACAGGTTTTATAAGATAGCAAATACCCCGCGATTCCAATCACGTTTAGTTACATCTTTAGTTATGTTATAGGTATAGCCTTTACTATTCCTCATGAATCTGGCTATCACATACAAAAAGATTTCCACAATCCGACTGGTAGTTTCCAGAGATTAGCGCGATTAAACAAATGAACAAAAAACTCTTCAGCTTTTTTGTTATATTAATAGTAAAGACAGGTGTCCATGGAATACCTATGTAAAGTAAAGTAAACTTTGCGTTCGCTAACTTTGCAGATGTATTCACTGATCGTGTGAAACTCCATTTCTCGAAAACGTCCGCATAGCATATAGGTTTAAAGATATTTATTCTCAAACAAAAAGACACACAGTCACTTACATGAGAACAGAGGACCTTATGCTAATATCAATAAGAATAATATTCGAATCATAAAAAATAAAATTTCATTTTCCCACGTTGTATCATTTTGACGACAGATTCTACAACTTTTAAGCATTCTCTAAGTCTCTTAGGAATGCCGAAAACGTTGCCAAAACTTTTGTGATTATGTTAATAAATCTGCAAAAGGAATATTTTGAACTTGTCGGAATATTAAAGTGGTCACAAAGTAAAAAGTTGTCACCGCAGCTGCGGGTACCCGGGCTCAGCATAATCCTTACCTACCTATTATATTTTATGCTCTATTGTATTGCTCAAACTGCAAGGTTACCACGTTCTGAGAAACAAAATAATTTTTAAAAAAAGAACAGTAACTTTCGTAGTTACTGACCAATTAGAATCCTAATCGTAGTTTACAATCACAGGCCGTAGGTACCCATAGAAACAGCGATTTACTATTTGTTTTCAAATTTGGAATACAACAACACACCTTGACAGTTCTAAGCGCGCCGTGCGCCGCGTCCTCTGCCCACACTTTCACGCCTTCCTTCTCGTACTCCAGCGTCCAGCCTATTTCGGATGCGAGGAGTTTCTTCAGTGCTTCAAAGTCCGAGTCATCAGCAACGCGCGCTTCGCCGCGCGCCCATCCCGCGCCTCCCATTCGAGCGCGGACATCACAACGCGAAGCGAACGACGAACTGCCGCCGGCCAGCATGAGCAGTGCTAAGGCCACACGAGTCGATGGCACGCGCATGCGTGGAGCTGCGACCGCCATTTTAATTTCATTTCTTTTTTAATTTTGATTGCTGGCAGTTGGCGATTGACTTTGTTCTTAACTTTCTGCAATACTTGTGTGTCATTTGCGAGTAGGTATCGACTGTCGAGTGTCAATATATTTCTTTTGCAACATTCGTAGCTTGAATTGTGGTTTTAATTACCCACTTTAGGGATTTCAAAGTTGTGTATAAAGTCAGCAATGAAAGTCGATTAAAACTGACTCTTATCTTTTAAATAAATATAGCAGGCGGGAGGTGACAGGAATTCAAATTCATTAATCGTGTTCAATAGACAGGTACTGATTAAAAAACTGACGTGATAATCGATTTTCGTTACTGACTGTACAACCTACATGGAACTTTGGCATTCCAATCAACTTTGTTTGTAATTGGAGCACTGCAATTCCAGCAACGGGATATTTCGTAATGGAAATGACGTCACACCAATCACACTTCAAGTACCTGTGTACATAGTTATACTCCATTTATTTTAACATTTAAAAAATAACAGCAATTACTTAGTGCGTTCTATTCTTGAAATTTCGTTTTCATTTTGGAGACAATTTTTTTTTCAATGGCTAATGATATTTATTATTTTTTATCGTGAAATAACGAAGCTTTTTTACACCTAGATTGAGATAACGATAGCGTTATAACGTTATTTTTCTATGTTATTTAGAATGGAGTATAACTATTACTGAAACGACACGGTTTTCAAATGGATCTTGAATAATTAATTACAATTTATAGAAGCCCTTCTGTGTGTTTACTGTAGCGTATCGGTCGGACAATGCCATCCATTTACTTAGATTAATAGTTTAAATAACAGTTACTGTCTCTTCTAAGCTTAGAGGTTTTGATGCTATATAAATAAATACTTCCTTACCTAACCAAACACTTGAAAACTTACCATCTATTATAAATGCAAAAAGGATGTATGGATGTTTGTTACTCAAATACGCCAGTACGACTGAACGGCACTGGCTGTTAAGCTCAAAGATAGATCTTATTATAGATAAAGGCTACTTTTAATCTTGAAAAAATATATGGTTTCCGGGGGATAATATTTCAATTTTGAGGCGGACGAAGTCTTGGTCAGAAGCTAGTACTTTAATCTTAAAGTGGTATGCCAGTAAGATGTTATTTTATTTAAATTGCAATTACTCTGTGATTTTATTCTTTCTAGTAACAAAAAAATAAATAAAAGATTACAATATTATTTTACAACTTTTATTTAAAACTTAATTTCTCGGTAGCAGCCTCGGAGTCCGGATTTGTGTCCGGTTAATGGCAATAGACTCGCCCCATATTACATAAGACTTAAATATAACTGTACAAATGTGTGCGTACTAATAGGTACACCTCTGCCTATCTCTCGGGGATTACAGGCGTGATGTTATGTATGTATTAATGATGGTGTCAACACTCGTATAGTATTTAGCAATCACTGATGTCAGGTAATGACTCCTGACAGCGCTTCGTCCATCCGTGCCAAGCGACGAATCCTTGGCGCCTGAAGATTTTCTTCGCGCAAATAGACGCTTTTGTGATATCGTCGGTTACCAAATCTGGAAACACACATATGATTATTTTATTTCTTCATGCAACAAAAGAAAGGAGTACGTAAGGATCATAGCAAGAGGCGTTCTGTGTTTCTGCCTACACTGAAAAAGGCGTAAGTTTATGTATGTGTTCATGTAAAAATCACAAAACCAAACTTAATTTCTTAGACATTTGTTGCTCGTTCCAAAACAGAGGTAGGTCTTTAAGGTAAAGAACGAGTAAAAATCTCCACGGATGCTCTTTTCATTTAGGTTTTTTATCCTGGTTAGGATATACTTGTTGCTTCTATGTGAAAACAATTAAGATTAATATAAAAAAATACACACATATACATACATAAACTCACGCCTTTTTACCCAGGAGAGTAGGCAAAAACCACAGAACGCCACCAGCTACGATCCTTACATACTCCTTTCGCCTCATCTACGTGCATACATCTCGTCATACAAGCACGCCGGTTACGAGTACTCCGCACCTGACCTTTCTGAAGGACCTCACCAATAAGGTCAGTGTAAGTCTTCCTAGGGCGACCCCTCCCGGCGTTGCCACTAACCTCTGCCATATAAATACCTTTAGTCAATCGTCTTTCACTCATCCTCTCAACATGACCGAACCATCTAAGCATACCCTTTTCTATCTTTGTCATTACATCTTTTAATCCGCAACGGTCTCGTATAACCTCATTCCTCACTCTATCGTTCAAAGTTACACCACACATACAAGCTTGCTGGTTATATATTTATTTATTTATTTAAACTTTTTGCAACGATAAAGTACAAAGGCGGATGCACATGAGGTCTTGGGTTCGATTCCCAGGTCGGGCAAAGTGTTATTGGGTTTTTCCATCAGGAATTTCTCAGTAGCAGCCTCGGGAGTCTGGATTTGTGCCCGGTTGATGGCAATAGGCTCGCCCCCTATTACATGGGACTAAAACATAACTGGCGAAATGTGGGTGTACTAATAGGTACACCTCTGCCTAACCTTTCGGGAATTTCAGGCGTGATGTTATGTTACGTAATAGAAAGGATGTTTATGATAAAACTCTTGCTAATTGTTCTGAAAATAAATCCGCAACTTCCGCTTGAAAACATGTAGACTGGTGGCTGTCCTGATATTCAGAGGAAGGGCATTCCAAAGAAGTATGGCCTGAATATGAAAAGAGGAATGAATGATATCAGAAGTATGAGAACGACAGTTGAGTAGAAGATTATTGGAAGAACGATTATTAGTTACGAGTACTCCGCACCTGACATAACATAAACCCATAACAAACTAGTGAATAAAACAAGATCTTACCAGCACAAGTGACTCGGCAACCGTTGCCGGGCACTGTTGTGTTACTGCACCAGAAGTGGTCGTTGATCTGGAACAGGCCGTGATCCCTCGAACCGTTTTTGTTGGGTCTACCCACAACGTCCGTATGGCGAGCACTCTCATTGTCTATCAAACATACCCCTGAAAAACACAAAAAAAAATCTTATCGTATTTCAGTCGGCAATTATTATCCCACTGCAGGGCAATGGCTGCTTCTTACACAGAGGAGGCACGAGCATTATCATCACACTTGCTTAAGGCTTTTCCATCAGGAATTTTTCAGTAGCAGCTGCGGAGTCTAAATTCGTGTCCGGTTGATGGCTCGCGCCCTATTACATGGGACTTAAACATAATTGGCTAAATGTAGGTGAAGGTACACCTCTGCCTAACCTTACTGGGATAACAGGCGTGATGTTATGTATGCTACAGAGAAATTCCTAATGAATAAAATTAAAAACACTTACTTTAAAAAACGTGGGAAAATATATCAGAACAATACGTGTGATTGATCAATTAATTACGATTCAATTAAAATTACGTCTTATTTTTCTCAGCCTTTTATTAAAGACAAGATGTTACAAAAGTCTTAATTACGCGTGACGGAAGCGTTCTATAAACAACTAGGATTTGCCCGCTACTTCGTTCGTATAAATGGCTGTTATCGCGGACGCAGGCGAAGTCGCGGAATAAAAAGTAGCCTTCCTTGGTGCTCAAACATACCCGGTACCAAATTTCATCAACCTCGGTTCAATGGTTTAGTCGTGAAAGCGTAACAGACAGACAACTAGACAGAGTTACTTTTACATTTATATTATGTTTTCACGAACTAACCAAAAACATATTTGCATAGAACAGATTTGCTAGGCAAACATGAAATTATTGAACCTAACTAGGTAATTCTAGTAAATAGCCCGTTTCCATACTACCATTTAATGACTAACATAATATCACGCCTGTAGTCCCCAAAGGGTTTAGCAGAGGTGTACCTATTAGTATACCCACATTACGCCAGTTACGTTTAAACATAACATCACATAACATCACGCCTGTAATCCCCGAAGGGTTAGGCAGAGGTGTACCCATTAGTACACCCACATTTCGCCAGTTATGTTTTTAGTCCTATGTAATAGGGGGTGAGCCTGTTGCCATCAACCGGGCACTAATCCAGACTCCGAGGCTGCTACTGAGAAATTCCTAATGGAAAAACCCAATAACACTTTGCCCGACCTGGGAATCGAACCTAAGACTTCATGCACAGCAGTCGCGCTTGCGACCACTAGACCAACGAGGCAGTCAGTTATGTTTAAGTCCCACGTAATAGGAGGCGAGTCTATTGCCATGAACCGGGCACAAATCCAGACTCCAATACTGCTTCGGAGAAATTCCTGATGGACAAATTCAATAACAGTTTTCTTAAAAAATATAATACCTTAATTGGTTGGCAGATAGCTGATGTTTTATGGAATAAATTAGGGCACATTTACTTCAAAAAAATAAAAAGGCTTCGCGCAAAAAAAAAGACCTCTCGCAAGCGAAGCCGTGACAGCATAACTAGTACCAAATAAATATAATATAATAATCCGGGCAAGTACCAATGTGACTTTTTCAATTTATACGTACTTTTTAAAGTTTACTTGGACATCACTGATATCGGTGTAGGAAAACATCGTGAGGAAGAATCGTGGGTCAGTAATAGGCTGATATAAGTCCATTTATACCAGCCTATTAATGACCCACTCAAACCATGTCAGAGGCCCTTGAGGCGGTTTAGAAACTCCGACACTAGGGTGTGTGGAGTCGTAAGACCTTACTACCCATACGATAACAAAAAATACTTACAATCTCCCATTTTCTCTTCAGGAAAATTCTGTTTCCTCAGTTCTTGTACTAAGTCACATCTTGTTTCAAAATACTTGCCGTTACAGTACAAACAATGAGCCAGTAACACTAATAAGCAGATAAATAATTGCTTCATTTTTATTTTTTAAGATAAGCGTAGATAAGGCGGACGCTGTCACACAATATGTATAAAGAAGTTGAACTGAACTGAAGATTGTGTACATAAAAACTGGTTGATTTATATGAACAGTGATCTATAAGATCCGTGTACACTTGTCTTATATACGTTGATTATTTTATTCTTACTACATAATGCCTCGTTGGCCTAGTGGTCGCAAGCGCGACTGCTGTACATGAGGTCTTGGGTTCGATTCCCAGGTCGGGCAAAGTGTTATTGGGTTTTTCCATCAGGAATTTCTCAGTAACAGCTTCGGAGTCTGGATTTGTGCCCGGTTGATGGCAATAGGCTCGCCCCCTATTACATGGGACTAAAAACATAACTGGCGAAATGTGGGTGTACTAACGGGTACACCTCTGCCTAACCCTTCGGGGATTACAGGCGTGATGTTATGTTACGTTACATAATGCACCTAGTAGTTTTGTATATGCGTCACACTTTTTTTTTTTGGTTGGTAAAAATCATCAAATGACTCCTTCCGGACTGTCAGACTTTTACTGACTAAAAAACCACCCTGTTCCTTCTGTTGCCCTTTACGTTCCAGGGCCACGGTATCCTGTTAAGTCGTCCCGCAACCACGGCAGGCGTTTGGCTACGTTGGGACCCCGTCCCTGTGCTGACAGCTCTTTGAAGCGCGCGCGAACAGAACGTGCCGTCGACCCGAGCATGATCCTTGATCGGACGAAGGTAGACTGGTAGAAAATACCCAAGGCATTAAGTCCGCCTTTGTATTGTGTTTTTTTTACACGTGCATAAAGTTAAAATAAATAATAAAAAATCGAAAGTTTGGATGGATTGATGTTTGTTACTCAATCACGCCAGAATGGCTGTAAGGATTTGGATGAAACTAAGCATAAAGGTACTTAACATATCACGCTGGTAATCCCCGAAGGGTTAGGCAGATGTGTACCGATTAGTACACCCACCACAACATAGAGTTACGTTTTTGATTTCTGCTCCGCTCCCGTGTCGTAGCATGATGTTATAAATAGCGTTTACTTTTTCTTATGGATCTGATTATTACACACAACAAGATTTTTTCAAATTGGACTAGTAGTTTGACAGATTAGCACATTTAAACAAACAAACAAAAGCACTCTTCGGCTTTATTATATTAGTAGGTATGGATTACCTAGATTTTTAAAACGCAGCTACATATCACACAGTGTATTTGACCTCTAATAGCAACCACACAGCTGATAATAATAATAATAATAATAATAAGCTGGCAACACTGAGTCAATCAGTCGCATCAAAATTCATAACAAAAAATATTTCCTGATTTTTAAGAAACATTTTATTTTTAAACTTAAAACCTGCTTTTGCATACAACCTTATATATATAATCCACAATAAAACCAAAAATAAATAGTCAAGGAATGGAAAAACTTAAAAAAACAACATTTATAACCATAATGACGGCTGTCAAGGCCGTCATAAGAAAGAATTGAAAATATGTATATGGTGCGATGTTGACAAGAAGCCAGAAAAAACTAATAGCACGCCCACCACCTCCGGACTCGTCGCCCAGCTCCGCCTCGCCACCGCCGGAATCCAGCCCCACCGTGAGTGCTGTGACACCGGCCTCGGCAGTTGCGTCGAGTTCGAGCGACGAGTATTTCTCTCCGCCTTCGACGCCACCACCTGTTCGTCGGCGGGGAGGACGCCGGCCGCCGGGTTGCTTAGGACTCCGAGGCCCACCGGCCTCTGATGGGGTCCCCGCTTCCGGTGGAAGTGTGCAGCGCATGAGATGGACACAGTCCGTTAATGAAAACGTCATGCGCTCATACTTTGGGGCTACAGAGGGGGGAAGTAACTTGACTGCGTACCGTGGTCGGATGCTCTCTCTGTTTCAGGTGCTTGAGCCAGCTGTCAACGTATCGGCACAACGTCTATCGGATCAAGTGCGTGCCATCCAACGTAATCATATGTTGGATGACATTGTGCTTGATCGACTACGCATCGAATCACGAAATAGCCACGTTACACTTGCTTCGCCAGTGGTTGCAGTCGCGGTTCAATCGCCGAATTTACCTAGTGATTCACCGCGACTCGACCGCATAGGTGAGGAGGTTGATGACGGGGCTATTACTGTGAGTTCCCAGTGTAATGTACAGTTGAGGAGTGCTTTGGAGGATGCGTTTCGGGAGTATCGTTCTATGCAGCCTGAGCTGAGACCTCGATTGCCTCGTTTGCCCATGCACAAGAAAAATAAGGCGCTGGTGTGTGCTCTGGATTCACAGCTGTCAAACTGTTTTGACAGCAGTGTAGACCTTGTTGATGCCCACTCGATCTTGTACTGTGCAGCTGTAGCGGCATGTCGTGTAGCTCACGTCAAATTTCCCAATAGTGACGGAGCTACACGACTAAAACCAGCGGTGCCAGCATGGCAGTGCAGGATCGAGCGTCGTATCGATGGGGCTAGAGCACTCATCGGCAAGCTAATCTGTTTTAGGGAGGGCAATACTCGCCCTAGAGTGATGCGCTTTGTGAGGCGGGCGTTCTCGGGGACTGATGTCAGTCCTCGAGATTATTTGTCCCGCGTCACAGAGCGTATCGACTTCCTGAAGCAGAAAATCTGTGCATGGGCAAACCGTATTCGTCGGTACAAGCGGCGAGTGGAACGATACACTCAGAATCGCATATTCCAGAGTGATGAGAGGTGGGTATACAGAGCTTGGGAGCGACCAGGCCAAGGTGTGATTGATACGCGCCTACCGGATGATGACGCCATGTGTTCGTTCTGGCGCAGCATCTGGTCGGTGCCTGTCAGTCACACTGAGAGCGATTGGACACGGGAGGTTGAGCGAGCGTGCGACCTGATACCAGAAATGGGGGCAATTACCATCAGCCCCCAAGATGTGGCTCGTGCGGTCCGTTCATTGCCTAATTGGAAATCTCCAGGGCCGGACGGGCTGCATAACTTCTGGATCAAATGGTTCAGAAGCTCGCACGTTTGCTTGGCGTCCCAGTTCCAGTCAGCTTTAGTGTCTGGATCGTTGCCCCAGTTCTTAACAACTGGAATAACCCACCTGCTCCACAAATCGGGTAGCACTGCGGAACCCAAAAATTATAGACCGATCACTTGTCTGCCGACGGTCTATAAAGTTCTTACATCCATTTTGAGAGCGAAAATTAACAAACATATTGAAGACAATTCTATCATGTCTGCCTCTCAGAATGGATGTAGGAATGGGTCCCGTGGTACTAAGGAGCTGCTCCTCATTGATATGGCCATTAACCAGCAGGTTCGACGTTCTCGAAAGGATCTATCTACATGTTGGATAGATTATAAGAAGGCCTATGACTCGGTGCCACATACATGGCTTATGAGGGTGTTGGAGTTGTACAAAGTAGATGCAACTTTACGCACCTTCCTAATGTCATGTATGGGGCAATGGAGGACGGTACTTCGCTATCCAGGATGTAGGCAGATTCCAGAGAGCAGCGAACCGATAAGGATAGAGCGTGGTATATTTCAGGGTGATAGTCTGAGTCCTCTGTGGTTTTGTTTAGCCTTGAACCCTCTAAGCACACTGCTGGAGGGTTCGGGTCTGGGCTATCGGTTGAGAAGAGGTGGTCAGGTCATATCTCACCTTCTTTACATGGATGATCTGAAACTCTTTGCCCCCAACAATTCGCGACTGATGGAGCTACTGAAGGTAACGGAAACTTTCAGTAGTGCCATCAGAATGGAATTTGGTGTGGACAAATGTGCAGTCATGCATGTGAAGCGAGGGGAGATTATGGAATCTGTGGGAACCCAACTCTCGGATTCCATAAACCTTAGATCCCTTTCCTCAACTGAAACCTACAAATATTTGGGTATGTCGGAAGCGTTAGGCATCAATGCTGCCGATATGAAACAATCGTTGAGGGAGCGCTTCTTTGGCCGCCTGAATAAAGTATTAAATAGTCTTTTGTCAGGCGGAAACAAGGTGCGCGCCTTCAACGGTTGGGTCATGCCGGTTTTGATGTACTCTTTCGGCATACTCAAATGGACTCAGACGGAACTTGATGCCCTGGATAGGAGGGTCCGCACATTGTTGACCGCAAATCGGATGCATCACCCACGGTCATCGGTAATGAGACTGTATGTCCCGCGGAAGTGTGGAGGTCGAGGCTTTTTAAATGCTAAGACCTTGCACAACCGTGAGATATGCAGTCTCAGGGAGTATTTCCTAAAAGCCGACGTGGGTATGCACCGAGATGTGGTCTTAGTGGACAAGGGCCTCACCCCGCTCTCCTTAGCGAACGAGAACTGGCGCAAACCTGTAGTATTGGATACTAATGATCGCATGGAGGTATGGAAGAGTAAGGAGCTTCACGGGCGCTACTACCGGGCCCTACATGGGCCTGATGTAGACTTTATGGCGTCCGTATCCTGGCTGCGCTTTGGTGACCTCTTTGGGGAAACCGAAGGTTTTGTCTGTGCAATTATGGACGAAGTTATAATGACGAACAACTACCGGAGATATATTGTGAAGGACGGTACGGTTGACATTTGTCGGGCATGCCACCGTCCCGGGGAATCAATCCGGCACATTATATCTGGGTGTTCTCGTCTGGCTAACGGAGACTACTTGCATAGGCATAACCTAGTAGCCAGGATTATCCACCAGCAGCTTGCCCTTAAATACAGTCTTGTGGAATCGGAAGTACCCTACTACAGGTATGTGCCCGACCCAGTTCTTGAAAATGGCAATATCACATTATATTGGGATCGATCTATCATCACTGACAGGACTATTGTTGCCAATAAGCCTGACATAGTGGTGATAGATCGATTAGAGCGTCGCGCAGTGATTGTGGATATAACAGTCCCGCATGACGAGAACCTCGTGAAGGCTGAGAAAGATAAACAAATGAAGTATCTTGATTTGGCTCGCGAGGTTGTCGACATGTGGGATGTGAGTACAGCAATCACTGTGCCGATAGTCGTGACGGCCAATGGCATAATAGCCAAGAGCCTCGACCAACACCTTAGGAGGCTCTCGTTGGGCGGTTGGATCAAGGGCTTGATTCAGAAAGCGGTACTCCTGGACACGGCGCGTATTGTTAGGAGATTCCTTTCTCAGGAGCCCTGACCACCGGTGGCTTGGACCCTGTTCCCGACGCCGGTGGGATACTATTTTTTATATTTTTAAATGTTTTTATATCTTTTTCATAATAATATTTAAAAATGTAATTATATATGTATACAAAATAAATAAATGGAATAATAATAATAATAATAATAATAATAAGACTTTATTGACAAAAAAGTTGAGTACAAAAGAACTTATATACTACAGCAGTATAAAAGACAGAGTCATAGGCATGCTAGAACGGAGAGCAGAGCAAGCCCCAGCCCCGTGCTAGGAATTAACCTGTGTTACAGGAACTAGGGCACGCTTCGTCCCCGCACCAAAGACAGGCTCATATGAATCATTACAGTAGCATAAAAGTACTTGACTCACTGAATTCCCTAAATAGGCATGCCTGTTGATAGGGAATCAGTATAAACCTAGATAGGTACTAATTTAAGAAGTATAAAATAATGAAGTTAGTTGTGCCACATTAACAATGTTGTGTTATGCGAGTATATGGTGTGTGTGTGCTTTTGGTGATGTGTGTTTGCTGTGATTTAGAGGATGTAAGTGTTTTGTGGGAGATTAAGGTAAGTGTGTTTTCTAAATTTCGTATATATATTTTTAAATTATTGATTAAAAGTAGATTGATATGTTTTTTTTTTTTTTTTTTTTAATTATTATTATGCTTGTGAGATGTGACATTGATCATTATATTAAATACTGACTGCTATTGATTTAATAGACTTTCAGTTTCTATGTAATTTAATTGTAAAAGCCAAGATATTGTTTTCCTTTTCAATTCTGTTAGTTTTAGTGGGTATATATTCAGTATTTTATTAGTTTTATTATATAGTAGTCCGCTAATAACCTTATAGTGCCGCTTGGCCATTATAGTTCTATATCTAACAGAGGGGCAGACTATATCCGAACGACGTTTATTGTGATATAATAAGGGGTCAAATGTTAAGCTGGCGTGCTTCTTAGTTAGAATATGTTGTATAAATAGCTGTCTCACGGTCAGTACACCAATTTCTTTGTAAAGCATTGAAGTTGAGTACCGAAAGATCTTTTTGGACATAACCTTGAGAACTGCTCTTTGGGCTCGCTCTAAGGGTAATAATACGGTTTTCGCTGCTCCACCCCAAGCGGAGATGCAGTATGACATGATGGATTGACAAAGCGATTGGTAGGTCAACTTAAGAGTTTCAAGGCTGGCGGCATTACGGAGCAATTTAAACACGTAAATTAGTTTCCTGACACGAGAGGTTAAACAATTAATGTGGGACTGCCATTTTAAAGACTGATCAATTATGATTCCCAGGTATTTAACAGTGGTTGCACGAGATATAGTCGGACAATCACAGTTATCAGAAAAGTGTGACATACAAGTATGAGATTTGATAAAGAAGGAGTCCAAGGGTGGAGCTCCAGAGTTCTTTATACTGAAAGTTATAAAGTTTGTTTTGTTGATGTTTAGCGTTAGTAGGTTACATGACAACCAGAGCACTGCCTTTCTTAACGCGGTTTCTGCATAAGCTTTTACCTCATCCCATGCAGGGCCGTGTATGATTAGCGCAGTGTCATCCGCGTAAGCAGATACCTGGCAGTTGGGAGATTTTAATTCGCAGAGATCATTGATATAGACGGTGAATAAAAGAGGACCCAAAATACTGCCTTGGGGGACTCCAAAAACCAGTTCCGCGTCTTCACTTATGCATTCTCCCACCCTGACTGCTTGTGTTCTGTTTGTCAAATAGTCCCGAAATATTTCAAGAGCCAAACCCCTAACCCCAACCCTCTCCATTTTAGAGATAAGAATTGGGATGGAGACGGTGTCAAACGCCTTGGTGAGGTCCAAAAATATTCCCAGACATTTTTCTCTTTTGTCTAAACATTCTACCACTCTATTGACAAGGAATGAAACTGCGTCTTCTGTTGATTTCTTCTTTCGAAAACCAAATTGATGATCAGAAATAATACCCTTTGAGTCTAAATACTTGGTTAGTCTTATATATAGTAATTTTTCTAGTAATTTGGACATCGTAGGAAGAACCGATATCGGCCTATAATTATTGACCACGTCTCCATCCCCACTCTTATATATTGGATAAACAATGGCTCTCTTAAAAACATCAGGGAACTCTCCCGTAGACAAAGATAGTTGGCAAATGTGCGTTAAGACTGGAACAAACACGTCTACTGAGGATTGTAGAATAGCCGCAGAGATATTGTCATAACCAACAGCACAATCCCTTCGCAAGTTTTTTATAAGTGACTCCATCTCAGCTTCGTCGGTTGGTAGTAAGACCAACGAATCACACTGTGACGGGGACTGTGTGACGCAGCTAGATGCTCTAGAGGGAGGCGTGCTATTTTGGATTTGAGTAGCAAGTTCCCTGCCTATGTTAATAAAGAAATGATTTACCGCGTTCACTGCTAATGTAGGGGTTTCGTGTGTACTAAGAAGCGGCGCAGCAGATGTCTTTTTTGTGTTTGTATGTGTTATTTTTTTAATAGCTTCCCACGTAGCCTTCGAGTTATTTTTTGCATCCTCAAGAAGATTTTTATAGTGTATTGTTTTCAGTTTTTTTAGTAATTTGTTGATAAAGTTTCTATATCTAATGTACGATATTTTAAGTGTTATATTTGTGGGATCTTTTTTCACTGATTTATGCAAATTTTTGCTGATAATTAATATCTACCGACGACTTCTCAGTTTGTTGTGTAAAAACGGGGATTTCTCTGCGCGTGCGACGCACACATAGACATCGTCATCTGTATTGCGTACCTACGTATGTGTGATAACTTTGGTGTTATGACAATGAACTCTTACTTAGGCATATAATAAATATGAATACACATAAAGGTATAATAATAATACATACTCGTAATACTAGCCTATTATTGTCCCACTGGGGGGCAAAGGCCTCTTCTCACTCAGAGAAGGCATGGGCTAAAACCGGAGAAGTCCTAGGGTTGCCAACCCTACTATATAACATAGTATCCTACTATATTGTAACCCCCGCCTACTATATTTTTGAGAAAAAGATATAGTAGGCCAAACTACTATATTTTAAAGGCATGAAACTCTTAAGCAATAATATTCATTTAATTAAGAAATAAAGTACCTATTTTGGAGCCTACTATATTTTTTTAAACATTTTCCTTACCTACTATATTTTTATGGGTAAGAATTTTAGAACTACTATATTTGACCGACAAAGAGTTGGCAACCCTATGTCCACCTTACATGAAAGATAAAGTCCAGGTTTCCTCACAATATTTTCCTCCACCGATGTCAGTGATGTCCAAGATAAAATTAGTACTTAAGTATATATAAATTAAAAATGCCATATTGGTACTTGCCTGGTATCGAACCCCCAACAAGACAACATAATAAAATTTCATTTATTTAGATATTTGTTTTTAATGATTTTTAAATATCTTATTTGATTATTTCCCCATGTACAATTTTTTGCACCTGCCATGTTATCTCTTCACCACCTTTGGTTGACTGGTAGAGAATGCCTAAGGCATTAAGTCCGCCTTTGTACCTTTTTTTTATTGCATAAAGTAAATAATAAATAAATAGACACAGCATGAATTTTACAATTCATGCCCGTGCCTCGGAAAGCTCGTTAAGCTGTTGGTCCCAGCTGTCATTCGTAGATCTTTGACAGTCGTTACGAATCGTCAGAAGCTTGAGAGTCTGACAACCAGTCTTACCTAGGGGTATCGTGTTACCTAGTTACTGGGTTGTGGAGGTCAGATAGGCAGTCGCTCCATGTAAAATACCATCCATTCCATGTACTCAGCTGCATCCGGTGAGACTGGAAGCCGACCCCAACATAGTTGGGAAAAGGCTACTATAAAAAAATATATCCCGTTCACGAACATGACGAGTATATCAGCATCATTAGCTCAACCATCTTGAAGGGAAGCTTAGTAAGCGGGTGGCATGGGAGTCAAAGTCCCCTGCCCCCCTCTTCAACCCCCATACTTTATAAGATTGGTCAAATATGAAAGGGATACCTAAAGTAATTAAAGCCTCGAAATTTATCTTTACTTCGTTATCAAATTTAGGTAAGCACCTCGCTGTAAACAAGTCTTTAAGTCATATTTAAACAACAACGGCAAAGCAGGAAAACGAGGTGTGTACGCTTTGCGAATAAAAACAAATGTATGACTAATCAACACTGACAGACAGTATTGATTCTATTGTCCTTTTGGGGTTCCGTAGTATGTAGACGAAAATGGTTTAATTGGTCACGCTTGGTTCTTTTGTTTGTTTTATTTTACTTATTTATCATACCTAACATAAAGTAAGAGCCTCTAGCTTTAAAAAATCAGTGAAATGTATTTGAAGTATCTACTTATAATCCATTTAAAAAATGTATATAAAAATGAAATACCATTTACTGTTTAATTTAGGCCAAATAGGTACCTACTTTATACAGGTTGGCTCACACGAATACGTTCAAACGAAAATTTTGGAAGTTTCTCTTCTTGGGCTATCCAAACCACCCCATGTATGTTCTACGATTTTTTGTGGTTTGGGAGCTAGACGATATTTTTTTTTTTTTTTTGGATAATCTTCCTTGCATCATATTTTGTTGATTTTCCCTTCCTGAGTGGCATTTTTTGGAAATATTTTTAATGATAATTAAACCTGAAAGTATGCGTGTAGCCTAAGAACAGCTCATGTAGTTGAATCCATAAAAAGTCGATACAAATTGACAGTTGAATTTTAGTTGAAAGAAAATTCGTGAGAAATCCTGGACTCATAATTTAATAGTCTAAATTAGTATCCTGGTTTTTTTAAGCTGGTTTAAAAAACACCCAAGTACCACTTACATGTATAACAACACTACGAAACCCGAGCACACTTTTCGCCACGCACTTGACCGAATTTTTTATCAGGTTGAATTAGTCAATGCTTATGGGGCGTCCCCGTCGGGCGTCGCTTCAATTGGAGTCAGACATAAAGAAACACACACATTTAAAGATTACAATTTCTCATAACCAATTTTACAATTAAAGTAATAACGTGCTTGACTTACTTCGCTAAATATCGCGTTAGATACTAAACTATACTTTTAGAGAATTGGCATCTCTTACTAACATACAGCGAAAGAAAAGGACGGTGACATTTAAGAACTAAGTTAGAGATGTCAAATTAGTTTTGCCTTCATCTTCGTTTTAGGATGTCAACTATGTGTCAGATTAGCTAAATTTGACAGCGCTTATTTATATTAGTCTCTTTCTTATTTTATTGGACAGAAAGAGATAGAAATAGTCTAATTTCAGTTTTGTTTGTAAACAAGGGAATCGGCACCATTGTCCGCTACGACTGTTTGTGATTTGCTTAAAATTATACTATCTATACATATAAATTGCTTTTTCCTGGTAATTTGTTCCCTTCGCATTATAGTTCAACTTAATTATACAAAAAGTTAGACCATATACAAGAAAACGAATTAAATCTAATTACCCCTTCCAAAAAATAGTTTCGAATGTAATGGACAAGAAGCTCCACAGCTTGCACTTAATATTCTGACGCTATCTCGTGTACTTGAGATTTTCATCACTAAATCCTGAGATAGCATTTTCATCCAAAGCTTTTAAAACATTTTGAGCTTGTTTTATCCAAAACTTAACTGAAGTTTTATCTTAGCGAACTACATAAATTATATTATTAGTAGGTTTTTTATTTAACTAGTTGTAAACTTTATTTTTCATGCTGTGGTCACCTATAAGTAATTAAAGATTTATTAACTACATAACACGTTTTGTTGACCATTATTTGTATGACATGTTTTTCACAATACATTAATAAAAACCGCTCTTCATTCGGTTAAGCCGTCTCTGAGATTAGCGAGTTCAAGGGGCAGACGAACAGACAAACAGAAAATAAATCTAAAAATCATTGTTTTTGGTTTTATTGCGTTGATAAATGCCCCCAACAAAAGTTTTTCTCATAAATCTCCCATGCACAGACAGCGACCAGTTACAGATTAAAGTCTCCTAAACCTAAGTAAAGTTCTACGACCTACATAACACCTTTTGTCAGCATTATTTGTATGTTGTTTTTTGTTGGAGATCCTAAATAAATAAGGCAAAGGTTTAACCATTAGTACACCCACATTTCGCCAGTTATGAAGTCCCATGCAGTAGAGGGCCAGCTCATTACCATCAACCGGGCACCAATCCAGACTCCACGGCTGCTACTAAGAAATTCCTGATAGAAAAACACAATAACACAATGCCCAACCTGGGAATCGAACTCGAGATCTCATGCTCAGCAGTCGCGCCTTTCGACTACTAGACCAACAAGGCAATAATAACAGCATTTATCGAACACACTGCAGAATAAATTTACCTTAAAATTATTGTTAGTTTTGTGACTAATTATTATTTTAGCTGCAGTTAATTAACTAAATGGGTATAGGTACCTAATAATAACTCTTTGATAATAAAGTTTACATAAACCGCAACGTTTAAATAATATTTACTTCAGTGACTGGCAATTTCAGGAAAAAACTGTCTGCTAGATAATAATTCCGAAGAGTATTTTGTTTGTTTGTTTAAACGGACTAATCTCTGAAAGTAGCAGTCAGATTGGAAATATTCTTTTTTTATATGATAGCCAGATTCATGCGGAATAGTATAAGCTATTAAACATCACGCTACGATTGACAGAAGCGGAGCAGTAACCAAGCACGTAACTTAACACGGGTGTTAACTTGTTAAGTAAGTTTATTTTGTTTGTTTGTTTAAACGCAGTAATCTCTGGAACTACTAATCGGATTAGAAAAAAAACTTTTTTATATGATAGCCAGATTCATGCGGAATAGTATAAGTTAATAAACATCACGCTACGATCGACAGAAGCGGAGCAGTAACCAAACACGTAACTTAACACGGGTAAAAAAAAACATTACGAAATGTTAAATTGCAATTTGATTTTATTTTTGTAATTGTAATCAGAATTGTCATTTAATCACTGACATTTAAATAAACAAGTACCTACTTACCTAATTTATTGGCATAACAATGTGGAAAAGATAACCCGATTAACTGTAAATACTAAAATACCTACCTACATTGCTAAGATAAGCTGTCATGATATGCTAATTTAATCGGTCAATGCGATGGTCAGATTTAGCTTATTGTGTTTCTTGTTACCATAACGACAACCTGAGTAGGTATTTAAAAATTTTATCTAAGAGGTTGCTACCATCACCATCTCCTAAAAAAGTGCCATTTTAATTTTACTTTGTAATTTCAGTTGTCTAATTTACAACTCTCGGCGCTGAGCGTTGAACCGCTGAGCGTTGAACGCAAAAAAAATAAGTTTATTTTTTTGCGTTCAAACTCGGTTAGCAACTTTGCGTTTCGTTCGGTACCACCAACGTCACTTTTAATACAAAAAAAAAATGGTTTTCCACTATCTTTTTAGACCTCTGTATCCTGCTAAGTTTTATTAGAATGCTAAATCGGTTCATTCATTACGAAAAATAAGTACTTGAAAGTTTGTATTCAATGCCGTAGGGACGTAAACGCTCATAACAACAAACCACAAAGTGATACAAAATTACATTTTAACGAGTATCATCCGTGACCCCACAATACGTTTCTGATAAAGAGGAATCCCCTGCTCCCAACAATTTACACACACACACCCTCGCATGCGCACCTACCTAGATCTTATATAAATACTGCAAGATGAATCTTCCTCATACACAGTCCAGTCTTCGTGCGATCAAGTAGTGCGAAACAAGGAATCATGCAGAGGCTAACGGTATTTCTCGTTGCGCTTGCGACGATCTGCTTGCATTGTGAAGCTAAAATCTTTACGAGATGCGGATTGGTGCAAGAATTGAGGACGCAAGGCTTTCCAGAAAGCAAGATGAGGGATTGTAAGTATTATATGAGACTTTTTTAATTTATTTAAATTTTTGTTACCAATTATACCAGCCTATTATTATCCTACTGCAGGGAAAAGGCTTCTTCTCATAAAGAGAAGGCACGAGCATTAATCACTCAAGTTGCTCAAGGCGGAAAAGCGATTTCAGACTTATATTAAGTACCTATGATTAAGTCCAGGTTTCCTCAAGATGTTTTTCTTCACCGATATCAATTATGTCCAAGATAAACTTAGAAAGTACATATGAATTGAAAAAGTCGCATTGGTACTTGCCAGGATTGGAACTCACAACTTTATGTTTGAGAGGCGCCGTGTGCATGGATTGACGAATATTCCTCTCCATCGTGAACGAATGTTGGTCGTTGCCAACATAATGAAAATTATTTCACTTAATTTAGGAAAACACCACGAGAGGCTATGTCAGCAGGGTTCTGTGCTGTTGGGACATACAGCCATTTTCTGTCATTGCACAAGTCATCAATGGATACAACACGGTTAGCAAATGAAAATTGCAGTTGGAGGGCGTCTTAACCACAAAGCCATCCAATATTTTCATACTCAACTTTATATAAACCATTTGACGGGCCTGTTGGTCTAGTGGTTAGTGGCACTGACTGCTAAGCCGGAGGTCGTGGGTTCGATTCCCACCCAGGACTAACTTTGTGTGATGAGCATGATTGTTTGTTCTGTGTCTGGGTGTGATTTATCTATAATATGTATGTATTTATAAATTATATAAGTATGTATATCAGTTGTCTGGTTACCATAACACACGCTCTGCTTAGCTTGGGATCAGATAGCCGTGTGTGAGTTGTCCCAAGATATTTATTTATTATTATTTATTTATTTTCCACAGGGGTGTGCTTGGTTGAAAATGAGAGCAGCAGAAACACCGATAAGGTGGGAAAAGTCAACCGCAATGGATCCAGGGACTACGGCCTGTTCCAGATCAACGACAAGTATTGGTGTAGCAACACAGACACACCTGGGAAAGACTGCAATATCACTTGTGGCCGTGAGAAACACGCATTATTATTTTTTCCACACATACTTATCTTGTAATAATATTCCCCACACCGATTTTTGGCAAGGTAGCCAATCTCATTGGAGACTAACCAAGTCATCATCATCTGTCTAGCCTTTTCCCAATTATGTTGGGGCCTCCACAACCTAGTAACTGTGTAATAACGATACCCCTTGGTAAGACTGGTTGTCAGACTCTCTTTTTTTCAGGTGGACTAACCAAGTACGCAGGAGATATTATAGTGTACAAGTGTGTGGGCAAATACAGGTGCACTCCCTTTCTCATAGTCTGATGGGACGGCAATCCGAGACAACCGGGGAGTGATCACGGACCAACGGATTTACGAGCTTTCTGAGGCACGGGAATGTCACACCACAAACTTCTAAACTCCGGGATGCTACTGAGAAATATCTTATGAAATCCTAGTAGTTCAAGTGAAAATTAATTTATACGGGTTGGAAGTAGTTAGTAGGAATTTCTCAGTAGCAGCTTCGGAGTTTGGATTTTTTCCCGGTTGATGGCAATAGGCTTGCCCCCCATTACATGGGACTTAAGCATAACTGGTGTAATGTACGATACACCTCTGCCTAACCCTTCGGAGTTTACAGTCGTGATTTTTATGTTATCTCTTCTAATTTGCAGAACTGCTGTCAGACAACATAACCGTGGCTTCAACTTGCGCTAAGAAGATCTACAACCGCCACAAGTTCGAGGCTTGGTACGGATGGAAGAACCACTGCAAGGGAAAGACTCTGCCTGACATTAGTAACTGCTAAACAAAAGCGTTGACGCTAAACCAAAGATTAATATTTTAATTTTGACACGTGTAAGATATTTTACTTTTACTTGGAGGAATAATCTCTGTAAAATAAACCAGGAACAGTGACGCATGTCCCTTACTATCTGTAATAAAAACTAAAACAAAAACTATTTGGCACAAAGACTTCGATTCATGTTTCAAATTGTACTTAGTGCACTTGATAATTTAGTTATGTATTGAATCGAGATTAACACGGATTTACAATCGATTGTTTCATGATACCAACACTGTAGCAATTTTTTTTTTTTTTTTTTTTTTTTTTTTAAAAAAAAAAAAAAAACACTGTAGCAATGCATTTTTTTTTTAAATACCTACGTATAAGGCAATAAAACTCATTATTTTTACTTTAATTTAAATGTTTTATTTTCTTCATACTTTCTTAAAAAATAAATAAGGCAAGGCACATGGCTAACGAAATAAAACCTTAATTAGAAAAACAAAAATATATACACGAAATTTTGATATTTATGAATGCTATTTAAATTACCAAATACCACCCTCCCTATTACATGGGACTTGAACATAACTGGCAAAATGTGGGTGTAATAATGGGTCCACAAATAACATAACATAACATCACGCCTGTAATCCCCGAAGGGTTCGCCAGTTATGTTTTCTTTTAGTCTCATGAAATAGGGAGCGAGCCTATTGCCAACAACCGGGCACAAATTCAAACTCCGAGGCTGCTACTGAAAAATTCCTGATGGAAAAACCCAATAACACTTTGCCCGACCTGGGAATCGAACCCAAGACCTCATGCACAGCAGTCGCGCTTGCGACCATTAGACCAACGAGGCAGTCATACAGAGAAGGCATGAATATTGATCTCAACGCTTGCTCAAGGTGGATTGGCGATTCCAGGCTTATGTTAATTACAAGTCCTGGTTTCCAAGGGGGGGGGCAGGTCGTGGTTTGGCTTCTGCAATGTTATTCTGTAAATTTAAGTGAAGTGAGCTGTCAATCCTTATGGATGTTTTTTTTTTATTTTTTACTCTATCGTAAGTATTTCAAGGTTTATAATTAGAAAATAAAACATAAAGTAATAGTAAATAAATTTTATTGGTAGATAATGTCATATATGTATAAAAATCAAAATGTAAATGATTGATATAGCGTCAACGCTATCGTTTAGCAGTTGCTAATGACAGGCAGAGGCTTGCCCTTGCACTTGTTGATCCATCCGTACCAAGCCTCGAACCTGTGGCGGTTGTAGATCTTCTTAGAGCAAGTCGAAGCCACGGTAATGTTGTCCGACAGTAGTTCTGCAAATTAGAAACAATAGTCGTGAAGATGGCGAGCACAGACTGGATGTGGGAGGTCTAGAACTGGTTCTGGCATAGGCCTCCATGCTTTAGAGTACAGTGGAGTGCGATGCATGGTGCTGAATTTATACGAATCCCAAGAACCCTTGAGTATAGATAAAATAGGACTAAAAACTGTGCTTCGTTCTGCCAATTCACAATATTTATTTAAACTTTATGCAACAAAAGTGCAAAGGCGGACTTAATGCCATAGGCATTCTCTAACAGTCAACCAAAGGTGGTGAAGAGATAACATGGTAGGTGCAAGTTATTGTACTAGCGTAAAACCACAAAGATTGAGATATCGCAGTATAATTAAAATTAAATGACGTCAAAATATTTAATTGTGCCAAATGCGTTACATTGCTATCCAAGAGTAACTGCTTAATGGACGTCGCAAACTTATGTTTACAATAGCAGTAATAATACTTCGAAAAATGGGAGACAATTTGACGTGTGTTGGTTCATTTGTACTATATTACTCCCGTGGAGCGGGCAAGTACCAATGTGAATTTTTCAATTCATATGTACTTTCTAAAGTTTATCTTGGACGTCACTGACATCGGTGAAGGAAAACATCGTGAGGAAACCTGGACTTACTGTTCCACTCAAACCATGTCAGATGCCCTTGAGGCGGATTAGAGACTCTGACACTAGGGTGTGTAGGGTCGTAAGGCCTTACTACCCACACTATAAGAAAAAGAAGACTCACGTGAACAAGTAATGTTGCAGTCTTTGCCAGGTTTGTTGGTGTTGCTACACCAATACCTGTCGTTGATCTGGAACAGGCCGTAGTCTCTGGATCCGTTGCTGTTGATTGGACTCAACGCGTGCGTGTTTCTGCCGCTCTCACTTTCAACCAGGCACACCCCTGTGGGAAAATGTTGGGTTTGAGAAGGTTTGGTATATCAGGCTTTATCAGTGCGTAGGTGCGTACCTAAGCAATGGTAAATCCGGGGCTGCGGGACGTTTTAAGTCAGTTAAATTCTAACAGTCCCGTCCGCCGCACCCAGGGCGGAAGGACTCATTTGATGATTTTTATCACTTAAAAAAAGCTATTGTAAATGACAGTGTTTGAGTCATTGCAAAAAGATATATGTATATGAACACCAGTAAGTGCGTAGATACATACATATATACCTAAACATTCTGAAATTTTGTACACAACTATCCTGATTCTAAGTACTTAATTAATTGTAAGTTATTAATACAACAATAATGTTAAGGTTGCGCCATTCCAACCATATTAATACCATTGTCATATTATTGTCCCACTGCACGGCAAAGGCCTCTTTTTATACAGAGAAATTATGAGCATTGATCGCCACGGTTGCTCTTGGCGGTGGATTGGCGATTTCAGACATCGGTTTTCTAACCATGGTTTCTTTTCACTAACATCGTAAAAAAAACCTTGACATAATGTTAATATAGTAGATCAATGCTCGTTTCTTCTCTGTATGAGAAGAGGCTTTTGTGCAGCAGTGGCAGTTTCGGATATTTTCATATTACCTACTATTGTAATTAAAATCGTAGTTGTAGTCGTAGTTTGTAAGTTACAAATAATACTTACAATCCCTCAGCTGGTTCTCTGGAAAGCGTTGCTTCCTCAATTCACGGACCAATTCGCATCTCGAGAAGACTTTCGCTTCACAATGCAAGCATATCGTCGCAAGCGCAACGAGAAATACCGTTAGCTTCAGCATGATTCCTTGTTTCGTACTACTTGATCACACGAAGACTGGACTGTGTATGAGGAAGAGTCATTGTGCAGTATTTATATAAGGTCTAGGTTGGTATGGAATGCGAGGGTGTTTGCAGGGGATTCCTCTTTATCAACATAATTTGTTTGTTTATTTTATGCGTAAAATTTTCCAATAAACTAGGTAAGTAGGTAACTTGTTTATTTTTAAGTAACAAAATTAACGATTAGATCTAGATTCTAGATTACGCAAATGCAATTCTTGCAATAAAACCTTTTTTTTTACGTACATGTGTAACGTTTTGTAGTTACCTAAAATTATATAGGTATAACTTTTGCCAGCCGACTTCGTCCGCGTAAATATCGGACACCCGTTTCATTCCCTTAAAAGGTGAATATTGGAAAATCCGCTCGACGTCAATCAATTTAATCTAAGACCCTGCCAAATTTCATCTTTATACGTCAAGCGGTTTTCGATATTTCGTGATGAGTGAGTGACCTTTCGCTTTTATATAATTTTAGATTATCTAGGCAGGGGAGCACAAATATTTTTACAAGCTTTTATTTAGTTTTTACCCATTAGTACACCCACATTTCACTAGTTATCTATATTTAAGTCCTATGTAATAGAGAGTGAGCCTATTGCCATCAACCGGGCACAAATCCAGACTCCGAGGCTGCTACTGAGTAATTTCTGATAAAAAAACCTAATATCACTTTGCCCAACCTAGGAATAAAACCCATTTTCAGCAGTCGCACTTTGCGACCTCTAGACCAACAAGGCAGTAAACTATAGGTAAGTACCTAATAATAACTCTTTGATAAAAAAGTTTACACAAACCGCAACACCTGAATAATATTTATTTCAGGTCTGAATATTATTATTAGGTACTATCTTATACCCTCGACTTTGTCCGCGTGAACTTCGCATGACCCCTAATTCTTGTTCTATAATAAAAGTTGTGACACCTGCATTAATCACCACGCTTGCTCAGGGCGGGCTGACGATTTCTTATTAGTCCAGATTTCCTCACGATGTTTTTTTTCTCCGATGTCAGTGATGGTCAAGATAAACTTAGAAAGTATTGGTTTGGCTGTCATATGTAGATCTTTGACAGTCGTTACGAGTCGTCAGAAGCCCAAAAGTCTGATAACCAGTCTTACCATGGGGTATCGTATTATCCAGTTGCTGGGTTGTGGAGGTCAGATAGGCAATCGATCTATGTAAAATACTGGTATTCAGCTGCATCCGGTTAGACTAGAAGCCGACCCCTATCATCATCATCCTTCTGCCTTTGTCCCATGTTACTTGGGGTCGGCGCAACACGTTTTCCTCTTCCACTCTGTCCTGTCAGCCGTCATGCAATCACTGACTCCCCTTTCTTACATATTATTCTTCACACAATCCACCCATCATTTCTGTAGTCTTTCTCTTGCTCTCCATCCATCCACATTCATATTCAAGCTGACCCCAATGTAGTTAGGAAAAGGCTAGGCATATGATGATAAGATACAATTACTTTGAATTTATAGGAGATATTTTAACATGGATCAATTCGTTATGGTTGAACGAAACCCTATTTTACTGCAATATAGGTATACTTATGTTTATTGCCTTATCGTTAATTTAGATTTAAAAACAAACAAGTAGGTTATGTAGGTACCAAGTTTATTGTCAAAACAAAGTGGAAATGATAATCTGGTAGCAACCAAATAACCGCATTTGATTTTATTCTGATAAAGAGATATCCCTGCATATAACCTCGCATTCCATACCTACATAGACCTTATATAAATACTGCACAATGACTCTTCTTCATACACAGTCCAGTCTTCGTGCCATCAAGTACTGCGAAACAAGGAATCATGCTGAAGCTAACGGTATTTCTCGTTGCGCTTGCGACAATATGCTTGCATTGTGAAGCGAAAGTTTTCACAAGATGCGAATTGGTCCGTGAATTAAGGAGACAAGGCTTTCCAGAGAGTCAGCTGAGGGATTGTAAGTATTATTTGAAACTTCTATACCTAATCATTTTCATTTTTGTTACATTTTTCTTTCACAACAAATCTCGACTTACTATACACATAACATCACGCCTGTAATCCCCTAACGGTTAGGCAGAGGTGTACCCAAAATACACCCGCATTTCGCCAGTTATAATCGCGTTATTCACTTACAATGAGAATGTCTGAAATCGCCAATCCGCCATGAGCAAGCGTGATGATCAATGCTCAAGATTTCTCTATATAAGAAGAGGCCTTTACCCTGCAGTGGGACAATTATAGACCGATGTATTATTATCTTATCCCGAGGTTTCTTTTTGGTGATTTAAATTAAAATTAGATGTTTTTTTATTAATCACTTCCAAAAAAAACATACAAAATTCATGAATTTTAGGTAATTAGGTAGGTAGTCATAGAACTGCTAATACGTGCATGCCTACCTACTTAATTTGATATTGGTGTTCATACATCTTTCTGTAATGAGTCAATCCCTGTCATTTACCAATTCAGTTACGTACTGATAAATCCTGATAATATACCAAACCTTTTCAAACCCAACAACTTCACACAGGGGTGTGCCTGGTTGAAAATGAGAGCGGCAGAAACACGCACGCGTTGAGTCCAATCAACAGCAACGGATCCAGAGACTACGGCCTGTTCCAGATCAACGACAGGTATTGGTGTAGCAACACCAACAAACCTGGCAAAGACTGCAATATTACTTGTTCGCGTGAGTAACCTACTATCATCATACAATTTTCCATACAAAGTGCTAAAATAAACCAACACACGACAAATTTTTCTCTCATTTTTTGAAGTATTGTTACAACTATTGTATAAGCATAAGTTTGCGACGTCCATTGAGCTATTACTGTTGGATAAAAATGTAACGCATTTGGCATATTCAAAATATTGTGACGTAGTATAGTAGTATTAATTACTGAGATATTTAAAATTTTATTGTTTTTCGCTTGTACAATAATGTGTACCTACCATGTTATTTCTTCACCACCTTTGGTTGAGTGTTAGGGAATGCCTAAGGCTTTAAGTCTGCTTTTGCACTTTTGTTGCATAAAGTTTTAATAAATACTGTGTGTTGGCAGAACGAAAGCACAGTTTTCAGTCTTATTTTATCTATACTCAAGGGTTCTTGGGATTCGTATAAATTCATCACCATCCATCCCACTCCACTGTACTCTAAAGCATGGAGGCCTATGCCAGAACCAGTTCTAGACCTCCCACATCCAGTCCGTGTGTACCATCTTCACGACTATTGTTTCTAATTTGCAGAACTGCTGTCTGACAACATTACCGTGGCTTCAACTTGCGCTAAGAAGATCTACAACCGCCACAGGTTCGAGGCTTGGTACGGATGGATCAACAAGTGCAAGGGCAAACCTCTGCCTGTCATTAGCAACTGCTAAACAATAGCGTTGACGCTGTACCAATCATTTATATTTTGATTTTCATACATATAAGACATTATTATATATCTACCAATAAAACTTATTTACTATTACTTTATATGTTTTATTTTCTAATTATAAACCTTGAAGTACTTACAATAAAGTCAAAAATAAATAAACATCAATAAGGATTGACAGTTCACCTCCTGCTCACTTCACCTAAATTCACTGAGAGAGATTTTTACAGAATAACACTGCGAAAAAGCTTATGATTTCCTGAAAACGTCTTTAAGTAACTTCTTAAAGTATCGCCGTAACATCATCAGCTTACAACAGTCTACTGCTGAACATAGGCGTCTCCAATCGCACGTCACTTAACTCGATTCTCGGCAACTCTCATCCAGTTGCTACCAGCTAAACAATGGTGTTGATGTTATATTAAAGATTTATATTTAAATTAAATGACATAGAGCGGTACAGACTGCATATTGCAGATATTTTAGGTTCCCCGATAACTAATTAACCGATTATTTTATAATATACCTTTTTGTACAATTTTGTAATTTTTAAACCAATAAAACTCGTTATAATTACTTCATGTGTTTTATTTTCTTAGTTATTATAATTATCAAATTAATAATTAGGTAAAATAATATGACCAACAAAATGAAACCTTAAGAATTACAAAATAATCTAATTATGCACGAAAACTTACATACATAACATCACGCCTGTAATCCCCGAAGGGTTAGGCAGAGGTGTACCCATTAGTACACCCACACTTTACCAGTTATGTTTGAGTCCCATGTAAGCCCATACGTGGCTATTGCCATCAACAGAGCACTCAGAGGCTGCTTTTAAGAAATTCCTGATAGAAAAACTCAATAACACTTTAAAAAAGTAGAGAGTTTAGAAGTATCTAAAACAGCTTTACCCAAAGTGGGAGATAACGCCCCCTTGTGGGAGTTACCGGCCTAAAGGGTAAGACTGGGTAAGACACCCAGAAAAAAAATCGGGGCGTTGTGTAGAGGCTTGGGAAGCGATTTGTAATTTCATCTAATACGTAGGTGGTTTTTAAGAAGGGAAAAAATGGGGGGCGCTTGAAAATAATATATTCTCAAAGTGGGCAGTAGACAAAATAAGTTTGGGAGCCCCTGATCTAAAATAGACGCTTGTTTAGGAAATGTTTCGGATAAGGGAAGCTCAAAATGCTAGCATTGGATGTAAACACTTTTTAAATACCTAGTGTTGGAAAACTCATCAAAATAAGGCCAGAATGCTCTCTAATCAAAATAAGGCAGCTAGACTTAGCGGCAGAATATAAAAACGTAACTAATTTTATAAAATATCAATTTATTATATTCTCCATACCGATTTTGGTCACGGCGGTCAATCTCAATGGAGACTAGCCAAGTACATAGGAGATATTATAATGCACAAGTGTGCGCGCAATCAAAGGTACACTCCCTCTGCCCTCAATCTCTAAGTCCCATGGCACGGCAATCCGACACGACCGGAGAACAGGCGCAGAACTAACAGCTTTACGTGTATTCACCAGCCAACCAACTTCCAAACTCCCGGTTGATTCTGAGAAATTCCCAATAATACTTTCTTCCCAGATCGGGAAAAAGACTTATTTTTTTTAGGTGGTAAATAAATCATGAAATGATTCCTTCAGCCCTGGGTGGGGCGGAAGGGACAGTCAGACTTTTACTGACTAAAAAACCGCCCTGTTCCTTCTGTTGCCCTTTGCGTTCCGGGGCCACGGTATCCTGTTAAGACGTCCCGCAACCCCGGCAGGAGGACCGCACGCTTAACCAGTCGCGCTTACGACTCCGAGACCAATGGGGCAGTCAAAATAACAACATACTTACATCATATTGTCTCTTTATAATTAAGTCAAAAATAAATATCCTTTCCATCGTCGACCGCTCAGATAATGCTCTCTCGGACTTTCGGACGTTTAATTATTTTCAATTTTTTTCAGGTGGATCAAGGTTGATAATTGTTTGATGTATAAAAAACTACAAGGCCCTGCGCATCGCTAAGTTGCTGTCAGTATTAAAAAGTGTTGATCATCTATTGTCTTCCAATTTCTTTGAATGTCAAAGACAACGAACTTGATAATAAACCCACTATGTGTAATTTTAAATATCAAGTTGTCGTGCACATTTAGATTATTTTCTAATTCTCGGTTTCATTTCGTTAGTCATATATTTTTATATCTAATTTATCTGATAAGTATTATAATTGAGAAATAAAAGATATAAAGTAACATTAAAATGAATTTTATTGTTTTATTGATAGGTATTACAAATATATCGCATTATTATAGTGTTGATCCCTTTATTATGAAATTTAAAATCCGTTCCATTGCTTCAATAGGTACAGTACTGTAGACTGTAGTATTTTTCTTTTTAACCGAAGTCATGTCAGAATTATATTGGCTAATGATGTCTACCTGGGGACCTGCCACAAAGTATTCAGTACAAAATTTGTAATATGCAGTCTGTAACTCTATTTGTAGCGTATAAAAATGTCGTATATTATCTTACATTTATGAAAATTAAATTATAAATGATTAGTACAGCTTCAACGCTATTGTTTAGCAGTTGCTAATGACAGGCAGAGGCTTGCCCTTGCACTTGTTGATCCATCCGTACCAAGCCTCGAACTTGTGGCGGTTGTAGATCTTCTTAGCGCAAGTCGAAGCCACGGTTATGTTGTCCGACAGTAGTTCTGCAAATTAGAAACAATAGTAAGTAAAGTGTTAACTGGAAGTTACATTTAAGTCAAAGTCAGAGTCAAAGCCAGAGTCAAAACATTTATTTCAATTACAGGCACTTTTAATTATCAAGGTGTGGGTCAGTCAGAAAGTTGCTCGTTCTAAAACGGAGGTAGGCCTCTATGGAGAAGAACGAGCAGGAAACTCCACGGACACTCTTTTCAATTAGCAATTGAGCCTTTTCAAGGTTTATTAAAACCCGTTCATATTAGTTTTCACTTGAACTAAGAGGCTAACTTCACTTATTCAGATCAATAAAGTTTTCCACGAAAAACACCAACTTTGTATGGAGCTATCTGCGTCTATTCTAAGCTTAGTCCTTTAGAGGCTTAGTGACGGAACAGCGCATTCGCCTAATTAAAGTCGTGACATGGTGATGGAAAATTGTATGATGATAGAGGGTTACTCACGCGAACAAGTAATATTGCAGTCTTTGCCAGGTTTGTTGGTGTTGCTACACCAATACCTGTCGTTGATCTGGAACAGGCCGTAGTCTCTGGATCCGTTGCTGTTGAATGGACTCAACGCGTGCGTGTTTCTGCCGCTCTCACTTTCAACCAGGCACACCCCTGTGGAAAATTGATATTTTTGAAATATATGCAGTTTTTTTACACGTTTTTATCGCTAGATTGCATTTCTCGTCTCAAATAATACTTACAATTCCTCAGCTGGTTCTCTGGAAAGCGTTGCTTCCTCAATTCACGGACCAATTCGCATCTCGAGAAGACTTTCGCTTCACAATGCAAGCAGATCGTCGCGAACGCAACGAGAAATACCGTTAGCTTCTGCATGATTCCTTGATTCCAACTTCTTGATCACACGAAGACTGGACTGTGTATGAGGAAGACTGATTGTGTAGTATTTATATAAGGTCTATGTAGGTATGGAATGCGAGGATGTTTGCAGGGGATTCCTCTTTATCAGAATAACATCAAACGCGGTTACTTGGATGTTTATCATATTATCATTTGCTCATCGTTTTGCCTATAAACTAGGTAACAAAGTACGTTCATTGTTTATTCAAGTCACCAAATTAACGATAAGGTAATAAACATTTGGGCGACTGACATTCGGGCGCTGAGAACTCGTAACGACTGTCAAATATCCACGTATGACAGCAGGGAACTACGGCTTAGGGACTACGCACACTTATTCAGCTTCATTCAGCTTTTGTCCATAGAAAACAACGATTTTGTATCGCATGCGTTCAGGCGCGGAAAGCTGAACGGACGCGTACGCGTCTCATACGAAATCGGCGTTTTCTATGGACAAAAGCCGAATGGAGCTGAATAAATGTGCGTAGTCCCATTTTTTTTTTTTTTTTTTTTGAGGTGGTAAAAATCATCAAATGACTCCTTCCGCTCTGGGTGGGGCGGAAGGGACTGTCAGACTTTTACTGACTAAAAAACCACCCTGTTCCTTCTGTTGCCCTTTACGTTCCGGGGCCACGGTATCCTGTTAAGACGTCCCGCAACCCCGGCAGGCGTTGGCCCCGTTGGGGGCCCCGTCCCTGTGCTGACAGCTCTTTGAGGCGCGCGCGAACAGAACGCGCCGTCGACCCGGGCTTGGTCCTTGATCGGACGGCGAGCTACCCTTACTCGCCGTCTTACTTACTAGAGGGGTCTTATCGCCGCGATTGCGGCGTGCCCGAACTTGGGTTGCGACAGTCGCATCTCCCATTCCGCCATGAGATCGCACCGGAGCTCACTCCGCAGTGCCGCGATTTGCCGCGGCAGCGGGGCTTCACCCCGGCGCAGCGCGTCCACACGCCACTCGTAGACGCACTGGAGGACTGTTGCCTCCAGATCCCACGGCGGCAATCAGGCAAGGAGGCTTGCCGCTTCGCCGGAGAGTGTGTAGTCCCTTAACGTCCTTTCTGAAGCACGGAGGAGTCTCGGTGAGTAAAGATGGACCAGCGTAGCTAAACCTGATGAATCGACCCGTGCGCCTGTTGTTACTTAGCCACGAGCATCTCCTCTCCGTTTGTGTTATGGTAACAAGAAGCATAATAATTATGCAAAATCAGACAAACGCTCTGAACGATAATTTTGACAAAGAAATTTATTATCTGTTTATCTTTAGTAAAGTACGTATGTACTTAGTAGTATAATCGGGTAATAGTAATCGGGTTATCATTTCCATATTGTTTTGCTAACAAACTAGGTGACTAGGTTCTTGTTTATTTTAATGTCACAGATTGAATGATAACGCCGATTAAAATTTTAAAAATACAATAAAATTATAACTAACTAGCATCCTACGACTTCGCGTGGTTTTTAGCACGCGCATTAAGTTTACTACGTGGGTCAAAGCGCGATGTTATACTTCTTCTTCTTATCGTGAGGGTAGTAAGGCCTTACGACCCTTCACACCCTAGTGTCAGAGTTTCGAAACAGCCTCAAGAGCCTCTGACATGGTTTGAGTGGAACAGTAAGTCCAGGTTTCCTCACGATGTTTTCCTTCACCGATGCCGTTGAAGTCCAAGATAAACTTAAGAAAGTACATATGAATTGAAAAATTCACATTGGTACTTGCCCGGATTTGAACCCACAGCATGCATGAGGCATGAGAGGCGGGCGCCTTAACCACTGGGCCATCACGACAACTACTTATTCCTCATAAATCTGGCTATCATACACAAAATATTTTTTCCAATCCAACTAGTAGTAGAGCGATTGGCATTTAAAGGAACAAACAAACGAAAATCTCTTCATTATTTTAGTATAGAAAAATACCTATAGATCAGATAGCAACTTTGTCAGCAAGAGTCTGGCACTCCCTTACGCTCCGCTATAGCGGAAGAATTCATTTGATAATCAAGGGTGGCAGGGCTGGCAAAATGTCACGGGCCCCCGACCAGACGGGGCCCGGCCCCACAGGCCGCGAGCTCAGAATAACCTAACATTTCGAACAAGATTTTGTAAAAAAGAAATATTTAAGTACTTAAAATCAATTTCATTTCCAGTAGACAGCGATGTGCGGATGAATTTTTTGATGCCATTTAATTTTAGTTTCTCTTTTTTTATATTTTGGTTGTTTTTTATTTTATTTTTATTATTAAGCTTGTAAATATTGTATATATTAAACCACTAGTCCGTTAAAAAAAAAAAAAAAATAAAAAAAAAAAAATTAAAGGTATATTATAATGTAGTAGCGTATTTATAAGAAATTAAGAATTATTAAGTATTTGAGTATTATTAAATATTTTAGTACCTACATTGGCGCGAGCAAGCTACTGACGCAAGTTTTCCTGGGCCCTAGCTGTGCCCTTTTTTTGTTTTTGCGGTGGTAAAGATCATCAAATGACTCCTTCCGCCCTGGATGGGGCGGAAGGGACTGTCAGACTTTTACTGACTAAAAAACCACCCAGTTCCTTCTGTTGCCCTTTACGTTCCGGGGCCACGGTATCCTGTTAAGACGTCCCGCAACCCCGGCAGGCGTTGGCAACGTTGGGGGCCCCGTCCCTGTGCTGACAGCTCTTTGAGGCGCGCGCGAACAGAACGCGCCGTCGACCCAGGCTTGGTTCTTGATCGGACGGCGAGCTACCCATTAATCGCCGTCGGGGAATTTACGAAAGGGCCTCAGATGGTATATTAACACCACTGCTTCCTACCTAACTACGAGGCAGTTCATATTTGAATTGGGATGTTTGCAATATTTACGAGTATTAGATATGCATGGCCAGCTGCCAACTATTCCTGGAATGGAAAATCAATGTTCTTGACCGTTGCTTGCTATCTAGGTGCGCTATGTAGTAGCTCTAGTGTAGATAACTATCTAAACTTACAAAGTGACTTCGCAACAAATACCTATCATTAGTGACCCAGTCTGGTTTATTCTGATAAAAAATCACCTGTTTCCAATAATTGACCCAAACATACCGTACCTACATAGATCATATATAAATACTGCTTACTAACTCTTCCTCATACACAGTCCAGTCTTCGTGTGATCAAGTAGTACGAAACAAGGAATCATGCAGAAGCTAACGGTATTTCTCGTTGCGCTTACGACGATCTGCTTACATTGTGAAGCGAAAATTTTCTCGAGGTGCGAATTGGTCCGTGAATTAAAGAGACAAGGCTTTCCGGAGAACCAGCTGAGGGATTGTAAGTATTATTTGAGACTTTTTTATTAACTTAAATTATTCTAATTTTTCTTACGCTTTTCTTTTAAACGAACTTGGACTTACAATAAGAATAATAGATATGTCGAAAATCGCCAATCCGCCATGAGCAAGCGTGGCGATCAATTCTCAAAACCTATCTGTATAAGAAGGAGCCTTATTGCCTTGCAGAAGGACAATAAAGATCAGTATTATTTTAGTTTGAATTTGGCAATCGAATCCTGAGGTTTTTTAAATATTTTTTTTTAGATGTTTGTTTAATTAATTACTTACAAAAAACTGCACACAAAATTCAAGATCTATATCATCTTTCTGAGACATTAAAAGGTAATTTACAAATCGTAGTCGTACTGCCTCGTTGGTCTAGTGGTCGCAAGCGCGACTGCTGTGCATGAGGTCTTGGGTTCGATTCCCAGGTCGGGCAAAGTGTTATTGGGTTATTCCATCAGGATTTTCTCAGTAGCAGCCTCGGAGTCTGGATTTGTGCCCGGTTGATGGCAATAGGCTCGCCCCCTATTACATGGGACTAAAAACATAACTGGCGAAATGTGGGTGTACTAATGAGTACACCTCTGCCTAACCCTTCGGGGATTACAGGCGTGATGTTATGTTACAAATCAGACATTTAAAGAAGGATGGTATTCAGTCTTAGAATCGTAGAATTACCAAATAAGTACGTATCAATTAGTCGAATACAGATGTGTTAATACTTATCTTTACCGAACCTTTTTCAAACTTAACAATTTTCCACAGGGGTGTGCCTGATTGAAAAAGAGAGCGAAAGTAATACTCACGCAGTGGGGGTTAACAGCAACGGATCCAGAGACTACGGCCTGTTCCAGATCAACGACGGTTATTGGTGTAGCAAAACCAGCACACCTGGAAAAGACTGCAATATCACTTGTGCGCGTGAGTCACCCTCTAGAAAATTTCCTACCCTTAATTTAGTTGGGGTTAGTCTGGCTAAAATAAACCAACCTTTGTAAAATTTTCACCCATTTTCAAGGATTTCGTACCCGAAGGGTGCTAACGGTACCCCTATTACTAAGTCCCTGTTGTCTGTCCGTCCGTGAGCCTGTTAGCGGATGTATCTCACGAACCGAGATAGCTAGAGAGTTAAAACTTTCACAGAATGTGTATTTCTATTGCTGCCATACCAAAAAGTAGTAAAAGTTTAACATGGATGAGGATCCCGATACAAGAGACCTGTAGGCTTACCTACTCTTGAACAAAATCGAGAATGAGATTGGAATCGATATTACATGTAAGTACATCCGATCCAGTTTTAATTCCAATAAATATTATATAAGAAGACATTTATTTATAAAATTAACGAGTTGTTTAATATTTTAAAATTTGGTAATTTACGTTTTCATTTGTATGGCAACCTCATGTCAATCGCTGTAGTCAAACATGCAGTCGATTCCAATCTCATTCTCTATTTTGTTCAAGAGTAAGCCTACTGTTTTTTTGCGTTTTTGCTCGATAATGACAAAACTTTTATATACCTACCTACTACGCTACGATAGTAAAAGTAGTAGTAGAAATTCTTCGTGTATGACTCGCATTTGACCGCCTTTTTTGAAGTTTTGTATTCTTACCTTTGATAATAAGTAGGTACGCATGAGTTTGCGAAGTACATTTTCTAGATAATAATGTTACACATTTGGCATATTTACTACTAGCTATTGCTTGTGACTTCGTTCGCGTAAATGTCGGATATCGCGGACGCAGACGAACTCGCGGAATAAAAAGTACAAATAACAATAAAAAGTTCAAACTCGGAGGAGCTCGTGGCCAAGTAATAGTAGCCGCACGGGTCGATCCGTCAGGTTAAGCTACGCTTGCCGGGATTGGTCCGTGTATGGGTGTCCATCTTTACACACCGAGACTCCTCCGTGCCTCGGAAAGCACGTTAAGCCGTTGGTCCCGGCTGTCATACGTGGATCTTTGACAGTCGTTACGGGTCGTCAGAAGCCCGAAAGTCTGACAACCAGTCTTACCTAGGGGTATCATATTACCCAGTTACTGGGTTGTGGAGGTCAGATAGGCAGTCGCTCCATATAAAATACTGGTATTCAGCTGCATCCGGTTAGACTGGAAGCCGACCCCAAACATGTTGGGAAAAGGCTAGGCAGATGATGAAACTCACCCCGTGCCAAATTTAATTAAAATCGCTTCATTGGTTCAGTCGTAAAAACGACATACGGACACGAATTACTTTCGCATGTACCTAGTAGGTACAGATTCTGACTATTTTCTTTTTGTTTTAATTTGCAGAACTGCTGTCCGACGACATTACCGTGGATTCAATATGCGCTAAGAAGATCTACGGCCGCCACAAGTTCACGGCTTGGTACAAATGGGTAAACGAGTGCAATGGACACCCTCTGCCTGACATTAGCAAGTGCTAAACAATAGCGTACCAATCATACAGGGAAACTTATCATTCAACATCCAAATTTTAAAATCGAGGTCTCTTAATTAAATTATTTTTCTATGTGAAACATTATAATCAAATAATAACAAAAACAAAAAAAAACATTTAAAAGAAAATATCCGCAAAAAAAACAGAATTTAGAGATACGCAGCAAGGGGGCGTAGTGCGTGCTGTTTGTGTGCGTTCCCGAATTTTGAGGTAAGCGTGTGTGCAGTCAAGTTCAACACCCTATTGTTGAACTGTATTTATTCCACACGTTGTGATTTTAGTAGCGGACAATGGTGAAAATCATGTTTTTTTTTTGTTATTCATTAATTGACAAGGTTATCGATTCTAAAACATTTCTGAAAATTTGGATGGTGTTTGCAAAATAACCCTGTATAGCTTTTAATTTTCATAAATGTAAGATATTGTAGCGACATCTGTTGCACAGAATACGAACTACAACTTACAATTCCTAAATCATAAGTTTGCCTCGAAATTAGTATATAAATACTTACAAGATCCCGACATCAACCGTCGGGAAGTAACTCACCAGACATATTCACCCTTCTGGTCGGGATCCTCCCTTTTCAACGGAGGATGAGAAAGTTTTCACCCTGTTTCTTATTCCTCTAAAATATTATTATATGTCGTGATGGCCGCCTCTTATGCACAAGGTTGTGGTTCGCAACCGAGCACGGGCAAATACCAATATAATTTTTCTCTTGCACTTTCTAAGTTTATCTTGGACATCACTGACATCGGTGAAGGAAAACATCGTGAGGAAACCTAGACTTATAATTAATATAAGCCTGAAATTGTCAACCCGCCTTGAGCAAGCGTGGTGATCAATGCTCGTGCCCCTTCTCTGTATGAGAAGAGGCCTTTGCCCTGCAGTGGGACAGTAATAGGCTGGCATTATTATTTTGTATAAAATATTATATTTGAGCTCGGAGAAGTAATGACACATAGATAGGATAAGAGGTACAGACTGCTTATTACAGATACTGTAGTAAATATTCGGTGGAAGATCCCTAGGTTATAGGGCTTCCCTAGGACTCCATTAGCCAATAAAATTCCAATTCATGACTTCTAAAGAAAAACACATTGCAGTACTGTGTTGTATCAAAATTTACACGGATTTTAAATAATCGATTATTTTAAGGTAGGTACTTAAACTGTAATGATAAGACAATATATTTGTAACAACTAGTAATAAGACAATAAAACTCATTATTTTTACTTTACATGTTTTATTTTTTTCATTATAATACTTATCAGATAAATTAGGTACAAAAATATGGCTTACGAAATGACACGTTAAGAATACGAAAATAATCTTTTTATGCACGAAAACTTGATATTTATAAAGCGTTTAAAGTTGAATATGGGACTTAGCGAAATGTGGGTGTACTAATGGGTACACCTCTGCCTACAGGCGTGATGTTGTTATGTTTAAAGTTCGTTTCCTTTGTAATTCAAAGAAGTGAAGACAATAGACGATCAACACTATTTCATATAGAACGCGACTTAGTGAAGCGCCTTGTAGTTATCACACAGCAAAGAAAAATAAACTTTGAAACCCTTACAATAAAGTTGAAAATAAACTTACTTAAGTCCGAGAGAAAGCCAAAACGGCCAGCGGTACAAAGGATTTTCGACTTTATTTCAAGTAAGTTAATGCTGATATTTGAACGGAACTCATATTTAAGCTTTTAATGTTATGCCGTCTCAGTCTATTGGAGTGATAGACGGAGTATTTAAACATGTCGGTTTTTCAATTTCTCTTCAAGTTTTTTCGCAGCTTCCATAATTTTCTTCTGCAGCAAATCATCTAAGTTTTGCAGCTGAAAAAAGAAATATGTTTTTAAATTTCATGTCGTTGATTACGGACATCGGTGATGGAAGACATCGTGAGGACAGGTGTCCTGGGCTTATGCTATTCTACTAATATTACAAGTGTGAAAATTTGTGGAGATGTTTGGATGTTTGTTACTAAATCACGCGTAAACCGTTGAACGGATTTGGATGAAAATTGACACATAGACCATTTCCTGGTTTAACACATATGATACTTTTTATCCGGGTAATGTGTTCCCTTTGGATAATATTTCACGTGAATAAAAAGTATTTCTTTCTTTCTTTCTAGTTCAACTTACTTAACGGAAAGCTACTTTCTTTCAGCTAATAATTAAAATAAGTCGTCAAATGCGAATTAGAGCAATTGTGGTGGTCAAATTGTGTTCTCTTGGGATTAGTTCACGTGAATAAAAAGTTTTTCTTTCTTTCTTTCTAGTTCAACTTACTTAACGGAAAGTTACTTTCTTTCAGCTAATAATTACAATAAGTCGTCAAATGCGAATTAAAGCAAGCGTGGTGATCAATGCTCGTGCCTTCTCAGTATGGGAAGAAACCTGCCCTGCAGTGGTATAATAATAGGCTAATATTATCTATACATATAAAATGCTTTTTCCTGAATGACTGACGGATCAACGGACAGCCTAAACCGCTGATCGTAGAGACCTGAAAACTTGACTGTGTGTTCTTTGTATGACGTAAGCATCTGATAAGCAAAGATTTGACAAAATTCACAGCCTAAGCGGACGAAACAAGGGCACAGTTTGTATGGAGAAACCAACTTTGATGCGGACGAAGTTGCAGGCAGAAACTAGTCAAAGTCAAAGTCAAATCATTTATTTCAATTAGGCCATTATAAGGCACTTTTGAACGTCATTACAAGAAGAAAAAAATAGAATTGAATCTGGTTGCCCCTTCCAAAAGAAACCACATATCCGCCTACCTGGGTAGTAAAATCATTCTTGATCAAGGTCAGTTGCTCAAACCCAGCGATCTTCTCCGCCTCGTACTTCGTTGTCAATTCTTTTATCTCTTCAGTGCGCCGGAGCGCCTCCTTAGATCTTTCGCGCAGCTTCTTGTCTTTCTCTTCAGCCTCACGGAGCGCACTGTGAACATGAACATTTCATATTATCACGCTTCTATTCCTTTAAGTCGTAGGCAGAAGAGTGCAATAGACGTCAGATGAAATTGTAGTAAAGTCAATTAGCAATCTATATATACTTTAGGCAATTGCCTGAACCGCTGGATTCGGGTAGCGCAAGACCGGTCATGGTGGCTATCTTTAGGGGAGGCCTATGATGATGATGATGATTTGCCCCGAATCGGGTAAGATCCGCACGATTAAAAATGTCTCTTCAAGCGAAAATTAAAACATTTGTATTTAACATAACATAACATCACGCCTGTAATCCCCGAAGGGTAAGGCAGAGGTGTACATTAGGACATCCACATTTCGCCAGTTATGTTTTTAGTCCCATGTAATAGGGGGCGAGCCTATTGCCATCAACCGGGCACAAATCCAGACTCCGAGGCTGCTACTGAGAAATTCCTGATGGAAAAACCCAATAACACTTTGCCCGACCTGGGAATCGAACCCAAGACCTCATGCACAGCAGTTGCGTTTGCGACCACTAGACCAACGAGGCATTTGTATTTAATAATCCCTCAATGAAAATATCTATACGAAAAATACACTCATAATAAATTAAATTGTTATTTTATTTTGCCAATCCACCTTGAGCAAGGGTGGTGATTAATGCTCCTGACTTCTCTATATAAGAAGAGGTCTGTGCCGTGCAGTGGGACAACTATAGGCCACTATCATTTTCTTATCAATGAATTTATAAATAACAATGTTTATTCCTCACAAATGTGGTGTAAAACGTCGTATTACACGTGTATATTAATACGCTCTCGTCTCATTTACGAAATAAATTATCATATCACACAAACCTGTGCGCCACAGTCCTCTCTTGCTGCCTCTTGGCCTGACTCTCATTCCTCTTCCTGGCAGCGTCCTCCCTGGCGACCTGCAGCTCGGACAGCTGCGCCGATAGCTCACCGAGCTCCGTGTTGAGCACGTCCAGCTCGCCCTCCTTGCTGTCAGAGTCGAGGTCTCCGGTCTCAAAGTCCCTGGAAGAAATTAATATGGTTTTGTAGGAATTTAGTGTTAGGCTTACACTAATCGAACGCTATAAATAAAGAAACTTTGAACTTCCAAGTATTTTTTTCGCTGATATGATTATGCTCCTTATTTATAAGGCTTCACGAATCAATTTTATATGCAAGTTTAAAGTTAGTTTGTTCAAAGTTATTTTTATTTGCAAATACGAATCAACTTCAATATAAAAATCAAACTAGTTCTTTTCTATCCGGTTTTCGACCCTGCTATTGAATTTTGCAAGTACATGATATCTCATCACTACTACCCTACCCTGTTGGTATCTTGATCTCAAGCGACTGCTAAGCGAACTCCTGGGTTGAATTCCCAGGTCGGGCGAAATGTTATTGGGTTTATCAATTAGAAGCGTCAGTAAAAAATATCATCACCCATTCAGCATATATGACTTACTTCAAACTATCAGAGAGCTTCATAATCTCATGTAGCAGATTGTTAGCAGTATCAAGGTTAGGTTTGATGGTCTGCAGATTCTTGAGGCTGTTCTCTTTCTGCATGAGTATCGCCCGGAGGGACTCCAGCTTCTCTTCCAACTCTTGAAGGTTCTGGGTAGCCTGTTCTGCCTGGGCTTGTATGTCTTCGGCGTCGTATACCCTGGAAATTGTGAAATATTGATATTAGAATAGAATTAAAGTTTTTCTAAGACTGTGTCCCCGACACAATATCTATGTGAACGGAATCTTCAAACGTGATTTTCACTTGCTTCAAACCCTCGGTTTAAACTGAAAATTACGATTGAAACTTACACGCACAATTTTTAAGGACCGATGACAATGCAACAACAAATTATTAAAAAAAAAATTGTTTGTAACTTGGTAATTCAATAGGCAGTAATTCAATAAAAAAACAAATAATTAATGCAAAAAAAAATTGTTCGAAACTTGGCAAAGTCAATTTAGAAATTAAAAATAAAAGTATGAAAAAAATACTAAAATAGAAAGTAGAAATTAAAAAGAAACACGCATAGGTACAAAACCAAACTATAAAGTAGAAAATAATTTTCAGTAAGTTTGAAATAAGAATATAAGTATAAGTAAACAATTTTTAAACATCAGTTTCGCAGCACCTAAAAGTACATTGATCATAGACAACACAAATGAAGGTGCTTCTCACCGCAGTGCCCTCTTCCTGGCCACCTCAGCCACCAGCGCATCCCTATGAGTCTTCTTCTGCTCCAACAGTATCTCTGTCTGCCGGTTCTCCTTCAGTATAGCTTCTAACTCTTGTCTCTCTTCATCATGGACCTCTTTCTCTTGCTTCAAATCTTCTTCAAACTGTTTTATGTCATGGTCAAGCTGGAAGAGATAACAGTTTTTTTTTTTTTACACATTATCACTTCATTTGACGACACAGTTGGTACAGTGGCTGAGGGATTTGCTGCGGCGCTGAGTGTCGCAGATTCGAGTCATGCACGGAACAAATATTTGTATGACCTACAGATTTTTGTCGATCTGGCTGTTTGTGCATGTGAGTTAATATATTTGTAAACATAGCCACAATACAGGAAAAATAAAGAGGACAAAAGTTTAAAAAAAAAAATCCTTTGTGAGTATTCAGCAGAACATTTGAAACGGTTCTCAACTAACTTTTTTTAAAGTAAGTAATACATCATACATCATACATCATGACATCACGCCTGTAATCCCCGAAGGGTAAGGCAGAAGTGTACCCATTGGTATACCCACATTTTGCCAGTTATGTTTTAAGTCCCATGTAATAGGGGGCAAGCCTATTGCTATCAACCAGGCACAAATCCAGACTCCGAGGCTGCTACTGAGAAATTCCTGACCGTCTGAGAAAACACTTTGCCTGACCTGGGAATCGAACCCAAGACCTCAAGCACAGCAGTCGCGCTTGCGACCACTGGAACAACGAGGCAGTCAAGTTTAAAGTTAGTAAGTTTCATTAAAATAAAATTCATTTCGAAAAATAAGGACTTGTTTTGCATGAAATGCTGTACGGAGTAAACGCTCTTGAGCTACTACACTGACGATCAGTAGCAAAACAATAGCGTTATCTCATTCCCCCGTTGTAAATTTCTGCTATGAAGATTCTCTAAGGCTTTTGTGATTTGATGTGTGGAACCCGAAAATTAAGAAAATGTGTTCAATACCTTTTCGAGTCTTCCTGCACGTTTTCCTTTTTCCTCTGCTTGTTCATTAAGCATTTCAAGAAGCCTATTCTTCTTCTCTTCCAAAGCTTTCACCTGTAATGATGATATTTTATTGCTTCAGTTGTATACTTGAGAGTTCTGTGTCAGATTGAGGATAATGAAATATGTATGTATGCAATTTAAAAATAACAAAAGTGTATCTTGTTTATTTCATAGTCAAAGTCAAATCATTTATTTTAATTAGACCATTAAAAGGCACTTTTGAATGTCATTTAAAAGAGAGAGAAATATTGTATTTAGTTGCCCATTGCAAAAAGTGTTTCATATGGAGAAGAATGGGCAAGAAACTCCATTTAAAAGCCTCTTGCATCACTTTTAGGTATATATTGCTGTGATTATTTTTTTTTCCTGATACCAGGCAAGAGCCTTTAAGTCGAAATATTTTGTGGAAAAATATTAGATTAAAAAAAAACTTAATTTAGAGAACTGCTTTCTCTAAGCTCTCACGCTGACCGCATGATTTAAGATGACAAATGAGAAAAAAGAATGAAAAGCTTACCTGATCAGTCTTAGCAAACAATTCCTCTTCATGCGGAGCAATATTCCTCAACTGCTCCTCATTGAAAACCATCAGATTAAATAAGAGCAGCAGTATAGAATGTGACGTAGTTGCCGTAGGCTGTAGGAAGTGTATGATGCTTATGGTTGCATCAACCTGTGGCATCACGGATACCAGGTGATTGATAACTCGTGTCATGTTGATGACGGGAAGCAAATCCCAGTAGTATATGGTATTCTCATTGCGGTCTTCTTTGGGGGGTGGCTGGAAATGTAGCAAACATAGTGTAAAAGATAAGTACTGTCCAGTCTTTTTAACTGTTCATTGAAAGTTTAGCTTTTCTCTATACTAACATTCAGTTGTTTGTTGTTGTATTTTTTTGTACGAAATGTACTAAATCTGCATGCACAAACTTTCCCAATTACGCTACAACCTTGCCAAGTTATATGCACTAAACGTAAACTGTAATAAAACTGAAGAGATTATTTGTTTAATTGTTTATTTAAACATGCTTATCTCTGGAACTACCAGTCAGGAATAGTAAAGGCTTTATAAAAGAGTGACCAAAGATGATAATGTGGGCAAAATCGCGGGCAAAAGCAAGTCTTTATAAAAAAATTACATAAACATACAGATAAAAACTTTGCCACCATTTTAAACCCGTTTTAGATAATTATATTTAATTAATTGAAGATTTTACGGATATTACGTACAGCAAGTACAGCATCAATGTCAATTCCCAGTCGATCGAAGACTTGAAACAGGGCTCCCATAACAGCATGCGGCTTCTTCAGGTCTGCAGCTGTCAACGGATAGTTTGGAAAGTCTCCGTTCCAGTTGCCTATGAAGTTCTCCATTGTGAAGGCTTGTGCTGTAAAGAAATGAAATGTAAATGACAGAAAAAGTACCTAGGTACTTCTGTTGGTGTTGTACCAAAAATTTGCAGGGAAATTTTACAAATTATAAATTAAACAACTACTTTGCAATATAAATAATATTGATTGATATTAAAATCATGTTAGTAAGCAAGCATTTGCAATAAAAACATACTTCTTTCCATTTTGACTTCTACGTTTGCCACTTCTGCAAATTATTCACAAAATTCACAACATAAAACAATCGTTGACCGCGAAAAACTCGTCAAAACTCTTCACTAGTGGCTTTTGTGGATAAGCCTACAACTTTGCCAAAATCACCTAACTCTTAAAATAATAGATCATCAAACACTCTGGAGAAATAAGAAAAATATACAATAGATTGTTGTTATATTTCTATTCAAATAAATTCAAACTCTACCGAACCAAAGAACTGTCACATTGACAAGCACAACATAACTTTAATGAAGGAGATGGAAAAAACATTCGTCCAAAAACTTGCAAAACATCATCTAAATTATTTTATTTATTTTAATAGATACAATTAACGAAATTATTTTTAACAAACAAAACTATAATATTTATCTAATATTCAAAGGAATTACAAAGAGATTATATACGCTTACACGTTTATTTACAATACTATTGCAAAGTATAAAAAACTTGAACGTATTAAAGAACGTAGCATGTTGACGTTGTCATTTTGTCATATTGTTAAACGTCACCCGCGAGTCGTTTGTCGTCGTTTTCTCGGCACGTCGGGGTATATTTTCTTTTATAATTGCATTATATTGTTATGTACTAACATAAATAAGAAAAATGAGGATCACCAATGTGAGAAGGGGCCGTATCATCCGCATGGGATCAGCATGCGTGATTCTATTATTCTTGTTATACGCTCTGCTTCAATGGTCCTCGAGCAACGTCGCCACTGAATCCAATGTTGGAATAATTTCGAACTCCCATGCCGCATTTTATAAGTCCCACATCGATGTTTACCCTACGTTGAAGACAGGTAATAAGTTTTTTTACTTATAAATGTTATTTTTTGGTGTTAATAGGTGTTAAGATAAAGTACTGTTATGTGGCCCACAGGCCCGGCGTGCGTCCATAGCGCTCTGTTTTGTTACGTCAGACCATGTTTTATGCACTGTATATTGCTGTGTATAGTTGTATTCACAGCTGTGTCGCAAACTATTGTTGCATACCATTGTATTTGCTTTCTATTGTAATTGAGCCACTAATTGCTTGTGTTGTGAGAAACATCATAACATAAAAATATTTGTTTGTAGTATGTGTTAAATTAATTGATTTATTTAGTACTACATAAAGTTAAAACCAATTAATTAGTTAATTCTTATCTGAAATTCTTTTAAATCTCATCTTAGATGATTATCTATTGTTTATCACTGACGAAAATCAATTAAAAACTCTTCAAGTTAAATGATAATTTGTGTGATTGTCATTTACAGATTATATCTAAAAATCTATCTTATCTGTAGTATCTTGATTTTAAGAAGTAATAGTAAGTGCATTAAAAAAAAAAACAGGAAAATATAAAAACCTGATTTTAGTCTTATACTTAATTACAAGGCTGAAATTGCCAATCCACCTTAAGCAAGCGTGGAGATCAATGCTCATACCTTCTCTGTATGACAAGAGGCCTTTGCCTTACTGTGGGACAGTAATAGACTGAAACCTGTCTTGGTATTATTAAATATATATAAATATTCTAATTATCTACTACAAGTCTAGGGCAAGTTACCCCTGCTAGCCCTATATCACTGCGGGTTTTGGGCCCCTGTAGCTGGGGGGGGGTGCCTTTTACAGGGGTTCCCTACTTGTTTTCGAAAGTTGATGATTCGAATTTTATTATATCGAACACGGTGTGTAGATAATTCAGTTGTACGATGTTTTATTCCGTCGATGCGTTACTGGTGCGATGTAACGTTTGTGCGAAAAATCCTGTTACGAAAAACCCTACAACGATTGCTCATTTGTTCGGTAATTTATATTACTTCAAAAGTATGTAGGTTTGAAAAGCCTACTGTTGTCCGTGATATTTAATTAATAATCTTATGTTGCATTATAGACGTTAAGGAAATACATTCCTTTTATTGAAAAAAATGTATAATTCTTGTTTATTATTTACATCAAGTAAATATATTAAAATAATCCGAATCTATCTATACCTAAATAACTTAAATTAAAATATATACAAAAAAATGTTTTATCTATGTTACCTACTGTAAATTTTATTCTAAAAAACAAAATTCTAGAATAAATTTGCATTGGCGAGGATTAAAAAAGAACTTAGAATGCCCTAGTTGCTTTCTTTACCATGCTGCATATCGAAATAGACGATTGAGGTATGACAGTTTTGGCTTTTGAGGGTATCAGGCGATTGGCTAGCAACCGATCACTGATACTGTCTACGTTATCTTTGGCCCATGCCACAGCTAAACGTGGTGAATTTGTTACCTGTCTTCCTCAATTTAGGAAAGTTGACGTGAAGAAATGTATGGTATTTAATGTATTTCCTTAACGTCTATAATGCAACATAAGATTATTAATTAAATGTCACGGACAACAGTAGGCTTTTCAAACCTACATACTTTCGAAGTAATATAAATTACCGAACAAATGAGCAATCGTTGTAGGGTTTTTCGTAACAGGATTTTTCGCACAAGCGTTACATCGCACCAGTAACGCATCGACGGAATAAAACATCGTACAACTGAATTATCTACACACCGTGTTCGATATAATAAAATTCGAATCATCAACTTTCGTAAAAAAAAGGGAACCCCTTTTACAGATGTGATACGCAGGTAGCTATACACCTATATCAAAACTCAAATGTCATATAATATAGAAATCACAGTCTTGATATATCACAACAGACACTGAAAATTTTATAAATATTACTAGCTTTTGCCCTCGACTTCATCCGCGGACCTGTCTGCTATCGCAGACGCTAATGAAATCAAATAAAAAGTAGCATAAGTCCTTTGTTGGGGTTCTAACTTACCCTGTACCAAATTTAATCAAAATCGATTCAGTAGTTTAGTCATGAAAGCGTAACAGACAGACGAACATTTATAATATTAGTATAGATAAATCAAATCGCCATTATCTCCCTGTTACCAAACACTGCTAATCGTACCTTGCGAATAAGCAACTATAGCTTAATAGCCTATCAAATAGCGGTGGAAATGAATATTTATTGCTCTCATGTATATTGTTACCTACCACATTTGAGATAACAAGTATTATAACCGCTAATGATTAATAGCCCCTACTCTAGTGTTTAGTAAGTGTGAAAAGATACTAAATGAAGAAACATTTGTTTGTTCCGTTCCATACCTGAAAACCTTCCGGGTATGTAGATATTGAAGGTCACAGTTCCAACTTATTTTAACGACAATAGGCCTTATTAACCCACAAAATCTTTGCTTACCCGGTCAAGCCCTGGCCGACTTACTAGTAAGTCAGAACAATAGAAAATCAATTGTGTCTCATTACGTGGGGCTTGAGTAATTAAAACAGGTTTAATCCATAGAGCCAATTTTTGTATCACAAACGCTATCTTTATCGGAATGAAGTTCGAAATTCAAAAACTGAAAAATAATTATTTATACTATTACCCCCTGAAAGATCAGTAACTAATTAAAAAATCACATTAAGTCAACATTTTCTAGTTAATAAAATATCATTCGTTATTCCAGGTATTAAACGCACAGTATTTCTCGCTTATTTAACTCCAGAACCGAGAACTCGGTTATTCATGTTCCCCTACATAGTAAAAGGTTGAGTATGGTGGCCCTAAGTTCTCCTGTCTATTAGCTAGTTAGATGCTCGTGGCCAAGTAATAACAGCCACACGGGTCGATCCATCAGGTTAAGTCACACTTGCCAGGGTTGGTCCGTGAATAGGTGACCATCATTACACACTGAAACTCATCTGTGCCTCGGAAAGCACGTTAAGCCGGCCTGAAAGTCTGACAACCAGTGTTACTCCCACCTTGAACCGCGTTAAGTAATTTCAATCCAAAAAAATCTGCTGTTTCATAAATATTGATCATCTTGTGCATTTATATTTATTTATTTTACAAAATTGGTCCTGTAAAAAAAAATTTTAGATTCGTGAGTAATTTCACCCCTTAAAAAATAAAAAGCAAATTAAAAGTCATGTTATAAATAAGTCAAGATTTCCTAATTAATAAAATAAAATATCATAGTTTTATTTTCGTTATTCCAGGTACTAAACGCACAATATTTCTCGCTTATTTAAACGAAGAGCCGAAAACTCGGTTATTCATGTTCCCCTACATAGTAAAAGGTTGAGTATGGTGGCCCTAAGTACTCCTGTCTATTGTTTTTAACGCAAAAACGACTGGGTGTTTAAGTTTGCCGTATCTGTGTGAGGGTGTATCTGTCTGTGGCATCGTAGCTCCCGAACGGATGAGCTGATTTTGATTATTTTGTAAGAAAGTTGAATTAGTCGGGAGCGTTCTTAGCTATGTTTGATGAAAATCGGTCCAAGATGGCCGCCGACGGGGGTTTTTTTTTTAACCTGTCTTTTAGCTAATTAGGGGCTCGTGGCTAAGTAATTATAGCCACACCGGTCGATCCATCAGGTTTGGTTACGCTTACCGGGGTTTATCCGTAGACTTTGTCCGCGCGATGTTTTTAATCAGGAGTCATTTGATGATTTTTTACCATCTTAAAAAAAAAAGTTACGTCTTTGGTTACTGCTCCACCTGCGGGGATCATAGCATGATGTTATAGCCTATGGTTACTGCTCCACCTGCGGGGATCATAGCATGATGTTATAGCCTATACTATTCCTTATGGATCTGGCTATTATAAAACGGATGAAGAAAGGAACCAAAGAGACATTGTAGTCTGTTATACTGATTATTTTATTTTTGTTCCAGAGCTCGGCAACTTTGAGCCCAGAGACTTAAAGATAGTAAAAGGTCCCGGAGAAGAAGGGAAGCCCTACCACATGTCTCAGGATAGGGCCAACGACATCGCCGAGTCTGAAAGTGAATATGGCATGAATATTGCCGCGTCCAATGACATAGCTATGAATAGGTAAGAGAGTGTTAACATAACATAACACAACATCACGCCTGTAATCCTCGAAGAGTTAGGCAGAGACGTACCCATTAGTACAGTCACATTTGCGCGAGCCTATTGCCATCAACCGGACACAAACAGATCATAAAATGACACTGAGGCTGCTGCTGAGACATTCCTGGTGGAAAAACCGAATAACACTGCCCGACCTAGAAATTTCGATTGGTTTGATTAATGTCTCAGGTTGTCATTAAAGATATCAATAATCAAATACAATTACGACACCTAGTGACGTCACTGAGTGTCGTCAACTCATCACCAAGTGACATCATAGTTTACAAATTGTCATGCAAATTCTATGGGGGAATCGCGTTTTGACAGGCCTCAAAAAGTGCAGCAATTGATTACTGATATCTACCGAATTCCCTACTCTTAGGCGCTCTTATTCTTTCTCCAACCTTTCCTCCACGATATGTTCCTCACTTCTCCGCGAAATCTTCCTCATTCCTCCTTGACACGTTCCTCATTCCTCTAAATCACATGCACATCATGGCATCGGATTACCGCATAACTTCTCTGTCACCAGCGCCATTTTTAAACTTCTCCCCTTATTACCTTACTCCCCTCCCTTTTACTCCTTCCACTTCTTTCTATTTCCTTATTTTGCTTTACACTGCAAGCAATCTGCATGCTAAAGTGATGTATATAATAATACGTACTCTTTTACAATAATCAAGATTATTCGTATGTAACACAATACGCTCGGTCGCGGTTACACAATACGCTCGTTCGTATGTTCGCATACGAACGAGCGTATTGTGTAACCGCGACCTTGACCTTGACGTAACCTAAACAAAATCAGACGATCAGATAAAATCTCGTGAACAAATGTGATTGAGAGCAGGTTATACGGTCGCCTGCATTCAACTATGGTTTTACTAGCCGCGCCTTCGTATGAAAAAATCAGAATTACCTAAATTCCTAAATAATTCCGCTGTAACAATATAATAATTATCTTATATAAAAATTATCCATGTGTAAAGCTAGATTAATCCATACTAATGTAATAAATGCGAAAGTAACTCTGTCTGTTGTATGGCTGTCTGTCTGTTACCTCTTCACGCTTAAACCGCTGAACCGATTTAGGTGAAATTTTGTATAGAGATAGTTTAAGACCCGGGAAGGACATAGAATAGTTTTTATCCCGGAAATCACCCCCTAAGGCGGTGAAAAGGGGGGTGGAAGTTTTTATGCAAGTACGATATAAACAAGTTCCACGCGGACGTAGTCGTAGGCTAGTAATGTAAATGCGAAAATAACTGTCTGTCTGTTACACTTTCACGACTAAACCACTAAACCGATTTTGATGAAATTAGTTCAAGATAAGTTTGAACCCCAAGGAAAGACATAGGCTACCCTTTTTATTCAGCAACTCTGCGTCCGCATTAACCTGTATTTACGCGGACGATGTCTACAACCAGTCTTACAAAGGGGTATCATATTACCCAGTTACTGAGTTGTGGAGGTCAGATAGGCAATCGCTTCATGTAAAATACTGGTATTTATCACCCAGTTAGACTGGAAGCCTACCCCAACATACTGAAAATGGACTAGGTAGATTGATTGAATAAAAACTTTATTAGCCACTTTTATCCTCAGATCGATTCCCGACACGCGCCTAGACGAGTGCAAGTACTGGCACTACCCCGTGGAGCTGCCGACCACGTCAGTCATCATCGTCTTCCACAATGAAGGGTTCTCGGTCCTCATGAGAACTGTCCACTCCGTCATCGACAGGTCACCGCCGGAGTTGCTCCATGAAATTGTTTTGGTGAGTTTTTGTCACAACTTAATACTTTATAGGACACAAAGTTCATTTCTGCATCGCGAAATTCAAATAGGCTAACATGTTGTTTTTTTATTTCAACACAAAACTTCTAAATGTATAAAAGCAAAAGGTTACTCACTCATACGAAATATCGAAAAGCGCTTGACGTATAAAGATGAAATGGCAGGGAGGTTGTTTATAGTATAGTTAGTAGACGTTCGCTACGAACGGATTTTCTTTCCCCTGAGGGGATGAAACTGGGGTCCAAAGTTTGTATATTTATTTATTTATTACACTATGGAAGACTTACAGCTATATAAAAACTTAACAAAAAAAAGAAAACATAGACGACAGAAAGCCAATTACAAGTCCTCACGTATAGAAATACAATAGAAATTACGTGAACACACGTCAATACAAAGTGTATAGGTTAGGTTAGGTTAGGTTAGCTGGGCTGTTTCCGCACTTAGCCTCTTTATTGGGCCATTGTACGTATGAAAAGGATATCCTTGAGGAGTTACTCCAACCATCCCAGATCCTCCCAGAATGCCAGCAGTCTTTTCAGACTATTGCAGGCTTCGGGGAGCGATGCCGGCGATTGGAGAGTCCGTGCCCGTTGATCTGCCACGCTTCTGCACTCCAAGAGCACGTGCTGTGGTGTTTCTTCCGCCTCCATGCATCCTCTGCACACAGGGCTGTCTGTCACACCTATGGTGAATAGGTGTTTGTTTAGGGGACAGTGGCCGGTTATGATGCCTATGATCTTCCGAATTTCGTCCCGTTTCAATCTAATAAGGCTGCGGGCAAGTCTTTTTGATGCTTCCGGAACTGCATTCTTTGTTTGCCTGCAGGTTACACTGTTTCTCCATTCCGTATGGTGTGTTTCCTCGGTTTTCTTACGTAGCCATGATTTTATTTGGGCTTGAGGTATGGGAAGCAGCGGTTCCGGGCCGTATACTGTTGTCTTCATACCTCTTTTAGCCAATTCATCGGCTGCATCGTTACCCAGTGAGTTACTGTGCCCTTTTATCCATTGCAGGGTTACCTTGTTTGTATTCGCAATGTGTTGGAGTGTATTATGACATTCCAAAACGAGGGCAGAGTTTATAGTGTTGTTTTGTAGCACTTGAAGCACCGATGCACTGTCTGAGATAATTTTAATGTTGAGATCTCTGACGTCTCTGGCTGCAACTGCTTGAGCCGCTCTGGTGATGCCAATGCATTCTGCTTGGAAGATCGTGTTAAGTTTACCTAAAGTTGTTGACATTTTGATGTTTAGGTCGTTTGAGAAGACGCCAGCTCCAGTACCATATTTGGTTTTGGACCCGTCTGTGTATATCCGAACTTCATTGATGCCAGAGTAGTCTTCGGCTTCCGCCTTAAGTTGGATATCATATCTTCGATCAAAGATGTGGTGACATGAAGTTCTGTCCATGGGTGCCTCAAGGAGTGGTATTTCCTTTTGGACCCCTTGCAGAACTTTGGAGTGTGTTGTGTCTGCGTTTAATTTCCACAGTCCGTGCGACCTTAATCTTAAGGCGGCTATCTTAGCCTCTTCCTGTATGATGAGATCTAGAGGTCTCAAGTTTAGGAGGTACTCTAAGGCGGCTGATGGAGTGGTTTTCATACATCCGGTGGCTGCTACGCTCGCTAAGCGTTGCAGACTTTGGAGTTTTGTTTTTACTGTGGTCAGTTGTGTTCTGGGCCACCACACAACTGATCCGTAGGTCAGAGAGGGTCTGATAACTGATGTGTACAGCCAAAGAGTAATCTTTGGGTTAAGACCCCATTTTTTACCAACAAGTCTTCTGCACTGACCAAAAGCTATACAGGCCCTCTTTGTTTTTGCGTCGATATGACTCGCCCAGTTCAACTTACTGTCAAGTATGACACCCAGATACTTTACTTGCGTCGATAGGGAGAGTTTGGTGTTGAATAATTTTGGTAACTGTAGTTCTGGTAACTTCCTTTTGTTTGTTGGTATATGGAGAAATCAACTTTGACGCGGACGAAGTCGCACTGCCTCGTTGGTCTAGTGGTCGCAAGCGCGACTTCTAAGCATGAGGTCTTGGGTTCGATTCCCAGGTCGGGCAAAGTGTTATTGGGGTTTTCCATCAGGAATTTCTCAGTAGCAGCCTCGGAGTCTGGATTTGTGCCCGGTTGATGGCAATAGGCTCGCCCCCTATTACATGGTACTTAAACATAACTGGCGAAATGTGGGTGTACCAATGGGTACACCTCTGCCTAACCCTTCGGGGATTACAGGCGTAATGTTATGTTATGAAGTCGCAGGCAGAAGCTAGTCTATTATAAGCATAAGTTTTCAAGTAAATTGGACTGTTATAACTGAATAGTAATTTTGCTGAACAGTTTGACGAAACCCTAAATTGACATGTATAATGATAAAAAAACCGGTTCGTTCTAACGCTTCACTTCAACGTACTGAAATGAAACAGAAATAAACACGATTAGCATCTTTATGTAGTCGTAATAAAGCTAGTTTTATTATTGTTACTTACAACCTGAACGAATACTCATTTGGTATATTATCAACGGAAGCGTTGACGTTGGTAATTTATATATTAGTTTAAAAAAAACATAAATTACTAGTTCCTGCACACGACTTCGCTCGCGTGGTACTCAATTAGACCATAAAATATAACCTAAGAGATTCCGAAATAGTGTAGCTTTCTATCAGTGAAAGATTTTTTGTAATTGGAACAGTAATTCCGGAGATTACCTCTTACAAACAACAATAAAATTCACTTTCTATCTTTATAATATTAGTATAGATTTATTATTTAATTCGATTGAATAATGAATACTGCTGCTTATTTATTTATCAAATCCAAATGGATTGACAATATTTATCAACAATAATAAATTATTAACCTACAGAAAAGTAATTATCGCTTTATCAGGCAGATAAGTTCTTCAGAAGAATGAATCAGATTTGACTAAATTAATAATAATTAATAATAACGCGAGGTTGTCGACATGTTGGGATGTGAGTACAGCAATCACTGTGCCGATAGTCGCAACGGCCAATGGCATAACAGCCAAGACAACCACCTTAGGAGGCTCTCGTTGGACGGTTGGATCAAGGGCTTGATTCAGAAAGCGGTACTCCTGGACACGGCGCGTATTGTTAGGAGATTCCTTTCTCAGGAGCCCTGACCACCGGTGGCTTGGACCCTGTTCCTGACGCCGGTGGGATACTATTTTTTATATTTTTAAATGTTTTTTATAATAATTTTTAAAAATGTAATTATATATAATGTATGTTAATATTAAATGAATGGAATAATAATAAAAACGTTTACAAAAAGTGTACATTTAGCCAACATTAATAAGATTTCCTATAGGTACAATTATAGTGCCTAAAAATAAACTAAAACTATGATAATATTATTATAGGTAAAAAAATATGAAAAACAACACACACAAAATAAAACACAAAAAAAATGAAATAAAAAAAAATCAACAAACACAAAGAAATTAACACTATAAAAGTGTTTTAATTATTCAAGTCCCACGTAATGAGACACAATTGACTTTCTATTGTTCTGACTTACCTGTAAGTCAGCCGAGGCTTGAGCGATTTAAAATCACTAAAGGCCAAATTCTCAAACGCAACTAGATTTTAAATCGCCTTTAAGTCTTATTCTATCTCTCTCACTTTAAAGAGTATTGTAGCGACAGAGTTACATTTAAAATCGTTTTAAAGTTATGTATTGCTTGAGAATTTGGGGGTTAACCTACAAATAAATAAAATAAAAATATATGTTTGTAATTTTAAAATATCAGGTTTTTACTAATTGCATACGAAGTTTTACACAGTACCTACTTATACCTAAATAAAGATACATATTTCAATTGTTTGTCTCTATCTGTTTGTTCGGGCTAATCTTTGAAACGGCTGAACCTAAAATAAAATAACTGCTAAAGAAGGTACAAGGTATTACTTATACTGTAAAAGTGAAGTAAGTGTACTCGGTTGTCGGGAAAAGCAGTTAAAAAAATAATAATAATATATTAGGACAACCAACACATCGCCATCTGATCCCAAACTAGGCAGAGCACATCAGGTTCTCCCTAGTTACCACCTAGACTATGGTAACCAGACAACTGGTAAATATATTTCTAAATACCATACATATTATAGATAAATTACATCCAGACACAGAACAAATCATCGTGCTCATCACACAAAGATTTGTCCTGGGAATCGAACCCACGACCTCCGTCCTAGCAGTCAGGGTCACTAACTACTAGACCAACAGGCCAGTCAAGTTCTTCCATAGTTTCGTAGCATAGTGGTTTAATTTCATGAAAGAATTGTAACAGCTATTGAGCATGTCGCAGCAATAACACGCCATCTTCGAAAAATCATAATATTTTCACAATGCCTGTAAACTTAGAAAATAAAACATAGCGCACACGTTTTTTATCAATCAATCAATCTACACAGCGTATCGCTATTCGTGTACTAGCGCCACATTGAAAATAAAACATTTTGGAAGTATGAACTTTAATTCTTTTGAATACAGTTCAATTTTCACTGCAACTGATGTTGATATAAAGTCTTTGTCGTTTAAAAATTAACTTAGTTAACATGGCCTTAAAATTGAGATTTAAAAAAATCTGTACTTATATCAGGTTTAATATGTTAGTCCAATGCGAAGCATGTGAAAGCCCGACCTCGATCAATGAACTTCATTTTGTTTGACTCACACCTACTCGTGGGTCTCATGGTCGCAAGTGCGACAGTTGAGCGTGGGGGTCCTAGGATTGATTTCCTGGTCAGATTCCATTAAGATAAACCGCCGTGATGACCGAAATCTGTCTAGAGAATGTATTATTTACCAGCTTTAGCTCGCGGCTTTGTTCACGTAAATGTCGGTTATCACGGGTGCAGACAAAGTCGCGGAATAAAAAGTATGTCTTTCCTTGGAGTTCAAACTTACCCCGTACAAAATTTCATCAAAATCGGTTCATTGGTTTAGTCGTGAAAGCGTAACAGAGAGACAGCTTACTTTCCCATTTATAAAAGTATACATATATCTCTCCTGGTAAGATAAAGCGTGCAGCAAAAAGACTCCCAGACACATTTAATCGGGGAACTCGCATCATCAACCAGACAGAGAGATCAACAGCCATACAAATTACAAATCTAGATTTGTAATCGATTCAGTTCGGTAGCGAAAAAGGCCGCCTTATCATTACGATTGCGATCAGCCGAAAATCGACGTCCAATCGAATGACTAATCATTAGTGATTAGCATAATCGATTTGGTTCTTTATCGATTTTTCACTTTAATGAATCTTAAGGCCATTACTCGTTATAACACCGAGGCGATATTGCAAATAAATTGCCTTTTAAGTTAGGTTTTTGAATCGTGTGTGCTAAATTAGTTATTAAACAAGGAGGTAGGTTCTAAAGTTTAGCTCAGACATTACTGACATCATTCCGTTCGTCAAAAAGCACGTTAAGCCGTTTATCCCGACTGGCAAACGTGGATCTTTGACAGTCGTAACGGACCGTCAGAATCACGAAAGTCTGACAACCAGTCTTACCAAGGGGTATCGTTTTACCCAGTTACTGAGTCCCCCGGCCATAGACAGAGTTGGAACACCGCTGTGGTTTTAGCCGGTAAGCCCCTTCGTCACCCAAAGTCCACGTCAAAATCCATAAGAATTTTCACCGCGCACCAAAATAAAACAAAAATGACTTTCGGGCTACTGAAGACTCTTAACAACTGTCACAGATCCACGTATGACAGCCGGGACCAACGGCTACTTTTGAAAAGCCTAAAAGTCTTTTATTTGCTGTAAAACGGCAATTTAGTTATCAACGAAACTAGTATCTGCAGCAGTGTCACGTAAAACTAGTAAAAGAGCGGATATCATACGATGTACTATTTTCAAAACCGGTTTTTTACCATAAACAATTTTATTGTTTTCTTGTTTCAAAGTGTTAATGTGCCTATAAAATTAAATATTGAGTTCATTGAGTTTATATAAAGTAGTGTGTGAAAATGCAATAGCTATAACCCCCTATTATGTAACATTCACACACTCTTACATTACACCACCATTCGTGTTTTAAAAACTGATTTATTATTCGTAGGTGGATGACTTCTCAGACAAAGACAACTTAAAATCGAATCTAGATAATTACGTTAAAAGATGGAAGGGAAAAGTCCGCGTTGTGAGAAACGCTCAACGCGAAGGTCTTATACGGACAAGGTCACGTGGAGCTCAGGAGGCTACCGGAGAAGTCATCGTCTTCCTCGACGCTCACTGCGAAGTCAACATCAACTGGCTACCACCTCTTCTCGCCCCAATTTATAGAGACTACCGGACCATGACTGTCCCGGTTATCGACGGCGTAGACCACAAAACCTTCGAATACAGACCGGTCTACCAACACGGTACAAACTACAGAGGCATCTTCGAATGGGGCATGCTGTACAAGGAAAACGAAGTACCTGACAGAGAATCCAACCGTCACAAACACAAATCTGAACCCTACAAGAGTCCAACACACGCCGGAGGCCTATTCGCTATCAATAGGGAATATTTCCTTGAAATCGGAGCTTACGATCCTGGTCTACTCGTTTGGGGTGGAGAAAACTTTGAGTTGAGCTTCAAAATCTGGCAATGTGGAGGCAGCATTGAGTGGGTTCCGTGTTCACGAGTTGGGCACGTGTACCGCGCGTTCATGCCTTACTCATTCGGAAACCTGGCGAAGAACAGGAAAGGATCCCTCATTACAATAAACTACAAGAGAGTTATAGAGACTTGGTTTGACGATGAGCATAAGGAGTACTTCTATACGAGGGAACCGATGGCTCGATACTTGGATATGGGAGATATAACTGAACAGCTTGCTTTGAAGGACCGCCTGAAGTGCAAAAGTTTCCGCTGGTTTATGGATAATGTCGCTTACGATGTGTACGACAAATTCCCGAAATTACCGAAGAATGTTTATTGGGGTATGGTGAAGAACAAAGCCACTTCTGTGTGTCTTGACACAATGGGGAGAGGTGCTCCAGCTCATATAGGTGAGTAATTGAAAGTAGTTATGGAAATAGTCATTATAGCCCATTGGTTAAGGCGCCCGCCTCACATGCATAACATACATGAGATTGGGTTTAAATACGGGCAAGTACTAATGTGACTTTCATGATGATCCGTGATGTCCAAGATAATCTATGCCTTAAAAAGGTCACTGGTACGTGTGTCGTACCTACAACTTGATGCTCGAGAAGTGCCTTGAACACGGGGCCATCACGACATTCTCCAAAATTAAAAAGCAAATATTATACTTCGTTCAAAACAAATTCCTAACCTCAGTCCGTTATTTGTAGGCACCGCGTCATGCCACGGAGCTGGCAACAGTCAGGTGTTCCGACTCAACGAAGCCGGTCAGCTAGGAGTGGGAGAACGGTGCGTTGAAGCTGACGCGGACAGCGTGAAGCAAGCCTTCTGCCGGCTCGGGACCGTGGACGGTCCTTGGAGGTAAGTGTCACTACTACAATTGGGACTTCCCTAATGGGACCAATTATGACTTTAAAAAAAACATTTTAAGAAACATATTAGCTCTGAAAACTGGATTTATGTTCTATTATCTATTGATTTTTAGTTATTTTCAAATTAATAAATAGTCCATTGAATCAGTACAAAAGTGACTGAAGTGAGAATCGACTCACCATAGATGTTTAATGGCAATAGTAAACTGTGACGTCACTTTGTCATTTGAAAGCAACTAAAAATAAAGGGGGGGTAACTGTAAATTATGTACCTATTTCTACATTCTGCAGGAACAGGATTATTGTACTGCGCTCTTGAGTTGATTAATTTTCCCTTTCCTTAGGCCAAAAACTGAGAACATCTAACAGCACAGACAGAGTTACTTCGGCAGTTAGGATGGATGTAGCTTGATTCTCAAAACACAATAACGATCTCACATTTTTCCTAATCGTTTTTAATGTTTCAATTCCAGCTACGACGTAACCCACAGCCACATAATCCACCGCCTGCAGGGCTACTGCCTGACCCTCCAGCCTCACTCGCGGCAGCTAGGCCTCTTCCCCTGCGACCCCAACAACACCTACCAACAGTGGACCATCTCGCATAGCAAACCGAACTGGTGAGGGTAGCTTAAGTCTTATACTTACTTAGCCATAAGCTTCGGTTTAGTCCCATAAAATTGGGACCTCGTGAAGTGTTTGAATCGATTCTAAATTTTGACTGTCAGATGTTTCGGCAAGAAAATCGCGTTGTGTGAATTTATGTGTCGTGTGTGCGGTAAATTAGTTGCTATTGTATGTGTGTTAAGATGTCTACACGGTTGAAGAGATTTTGTAATGAATACTTTTACCAACCCAAAAAAAAAATATCATAAAATCATTCTCTACAATGCCAATAGTCCATATGTTAACATTGTAGAAAATGATTTTACGATGATTTTTTTACGATTTTTTTTCAGGGTCGACATTTTCGTCGGTTAGTAAAAAACAGGCGAAAATTTTACAAAAAATGATTCTAAGGTACGAAGACTACTTAAGGAAAAGAAATAATATTCAAGATATTGATTATTGAAGTTAGTCAGGGCAACTAGTAGATATACAGGGTCATTGAAAATTTACCAGAAACCTGAAAAGGAGTCATTGTACTCATCATTATGAACAACTTTTACTATGGAACCAACCCTGAAATCATGAAAAAAAGAATCAGCTGTTTTTTAATGAGTACAATGAAGTTTTGGTAACTTAACAGAGGCCCTGTATAGATGAATAAACGATGAATTATTTCCTTGCCGGGGGTCTAGAATCATGATCTTAAGCCATGGTAAAAGTCTTCGCGATGAAATCCCTTCCACCAGATATATCAATTCTGGTAACGGAGTATTGTGACTTTTATAGCTGTTAATATTTGTATTTAATAAACTTTGTCTCGACTTAATTCTGGAGAAGTGACAAGGCAACTACTGATTACCGATTACGGTGTTAATTCCTGCTTTTTTTTTTGCTTTCTCCATACTACGGACTCTGCTATTGAGATATTTTTCAGAAATAAAATTCTCAGTCCTAAAATCAGACTTAGATTTAGGACATGTGGCCTTAATCTTACTATAAACCTTCAGGACGGTTTGTCTGTATGTATATTGCAATTTTTTCTATCTTAGAAAAAGAAAAACAATTTTATTGAAAACATCTGTTTTAACTCAAACAAAACATATCTTATAAATTAATATGAATTGTATTAATTACGGCTCTGTGTTGACAATACTATACAAATATACACCTTGTATACAAAAGAAAATAAAAAAAATATGCTAATAAACTATTTATTTTATTTGTAGAAGTATCTACATTAAATACAATTTTGTATCTATTTGTCACCAAATCGAATTGTAAATAACATTGCAAGATAATGTACAACAGAGGACAATGAAGGTTGATCACTTTTCAAACTTGTCAGGAATAATTTATTACTGATACGGTACGGTGCCGGAACTGTGACTTCACGGATATGTGTGAATTAAGCTCCTAAGTCCTTTTTTGGGGTTCAAACTTACCCCGTACCAAATTTCATCAAAATCGGTTCAGTGGTATAGTAGTGAAAGCGTCAGAAACAGACGGACAGAGTTACTTTCGGATTTATAATATTATAGTACGGATTTTTCTGTCAAAGATCAATATTTATCGATTCAGACACGTCACATTAGTGCGTGACTATAATTTTGCCATTACACGTAAGATAATCGTCGCCGAATGTTGTTCAATAATTTAGCAATGCTAGATATATTTCATACGTGCATTCATTTTATAATAGTCGTGGTAAAATGGGAAATATTTAACCAGTTTGAAAAGAGAATACCTTTTTTTTTAATGATGAAATTACAATAGCACGTTTTTTGAATAATTCTCAGTTTTAACTATTTTGTGCAAGATTTATTAAATGGGGTTAGTTAGTCAAAAAAATAAAGACTGATTTCTAAGATAAATATTTCCCATTTTACCGTCACACCATTCGTAAGAGAATTCTATATTTTTCACTGTGACATCACTTTTAAAAATAAATTGTAAAACATTTTGTAAAATTTTGTATGTACTTAATAATATGTAAAACATTCCTGTAAATTTACATGAATACCTACTGTTTCATGATAAGCTTTTGGTCTTATGCTCAAGTTAGTCAGTAAATAATGAAAACTAAGTATCACTAACAAAAATAGGAACAGTAATTTGAAGGGTCTAACAGATAAAACTTTCTAATATTCAATAATAATCTGAAAAAAAAATACAAGTTAATCTACAAATATTTTTTTTTGGCTTTTATATTGCATTGTCATTCAATTTGCATGTGTATTCAAAATTCCAACTTAATAGCTCACTGGGAAGTAGGTCAATTTTAACTTGTAAGATTTGATTAAATTACTATAGCCACTTTTCGGCTCCATAATCAGACCAGCTTTATGAAATCATTACATTGCATTGTCATGCAAATGGCACGTTCAAGCAAAATTTCAGCTCAATCGAACATCGGCAAGTGGGTCAAATTTAACTTTCAAGATTTGATAAGCCACAAACACAGACAGGTGAAAGTAAATAAAAGCTTGTAATAACAATAATTTTCCAGTAATTACTTATGAATCTCGTATTAATGACAGCAAATTCATAGAGGTTAACATTTTAAATACAGAATGAAACATTGTTTTGTTGTGTTTTATAGCATTTATATACAGGGTGTAAAAAGATTCATCACATAACCGTTAATTACGCACACCGGCCATCAAACTAAGTAACTTCATGTAAAAATTATTGCTGGGAAACCACTTATATTTTTGATGTGAAAAATCACTTTCTAAGGTAAAATGCAATGTAACGTACGCTAAACATTGTACTTTAGGGTGCAGACAACAATAGGTTCATGGGGATATTCAAAGTTTAGTTAGAACAATAAAAACTGGTTTCTTAAAAAAACATGACAAAAACTTAGAACTTCGATCTTTAATATCTCCATTTTCCCAGGCATGGGAAAAATTTTAGCTTTGCTTAAAATATGTCTTTTTACACCTGTTATTTTTTATAAGCACGAAGTCAAGTCGTAAGAGGCAAACATTTTTAAATAAAAATATGACACTTTTTGGCACTACAATTATTTACATTATTCATAATCATAATAATTATTACAAATTAATTTAAAAAAAATCCAACAAATAACACTTTCATTTTTTTTTTCTTATAACTTGTAAGAGCCCTTTTCCACGTACGGTCGAACAAGCTATTTGGTTTACAGACAACGATAATTATCTTTCTGCTACATTGCCATTCATTGTTATTTTGTGTTCACTTTTTTAACTTGTAGTGTCTTATAATTTAGGAACTTAATTAGAGTGATTTAAAAGAATTGACACACTCGAGAAACTGTTTAAAAGCAGTTGTAAGTTAGCTGCCTGCATACCAAATGGCTTGTTCGACCAAAGTCACGCCACAATGCAGCAACTGTACATGCATTTTCATATCATACAATTTTTCCGGCCACAGATTGTTGTTGTGGCGTGGATCTGGTACGTTTGAAGAGGCTATAAGAACGGCTTACCCCTATAAAAGACTACGTTCAAACGACACATGCCAGCTTAAGCTTTTAATAAATGATTTTATCTTCTTAACTATTCTAATTCTATAAATGTAAGATTCACAATTTGAGTTCGGGCTTAAAATGCAAGCAATACAGAACATTATAATTTTAATAATATTTGTTATGTATGTATTTTACCTCATATTTCCAAAACTTAACAAAATTAGATGACTATCTATTTTCATATAGTAGAGAAAGGGGGTGGCCCCATTTAAATCTTATTAAGTTTGCTTCAATATTAGGTTCTTAATCCATTTCATCTATGTTGAGGATGTTCTAATCTTCGTATAGTAATTTAATTAGTAGTGGTTTATGAATTTTAGTAGGCTTCTTCAACTATAAAGCGAAAAATAAATACTTTATTAAAAAAAAGCATTGGCTTAATTTAAATTTAATAAAACTATAGCAATCGACATCCGAAATTTAAATTATTTTTCACTTTTTGGAAGTCGTTTGTTTTTTTTTTTAGTGTAAGGCTTTCATGTACTTAGTTGGAATATTTGAAACATCGTACTATGCATTTATTTATTATCCGAATTATATAGGCTATACAGTCATCATTTATACATAAAGCGAGTAACTATATTTTCAGCTCATGCTTATCAAAGAAATTGTTATCAAATATTTATTGAAGTAGAAATGAAACAAATTAACAATTGTATAATTTCTTGAAAGAAATCTGTAATTTCGCGGTTGTTTATACGCCATACTTTGTTTCTGTGGATATTTTTGCGTGGCAGTTCGGCTGCTCGGAAATTCTATTTTAAGAGACTAAAAACTACATTTCCATTTTTTATTATCAGTTATAAAATTTAAGGATACTTAAAGCAGTGGTGAAGCTTTGCTAGACGGGCCCTAGTCTAAATTTGTTGGGGATGCCCTTCTGCCTAACTGTAGGTTCGGGTTGAGGGCCCCTGTTGGGGACGGGCCCCGTATCTTTGATACGGCGGTGGCTACGCCCCTGGAAGTTAGTTGATAGTGCGCTAAACACGATTGCGTCAACTTAATGGATAAAAATTGCTAAGCTTGGTAAAAGGCTCGATTTTTTTGTATAAATCTAAAGTTATTTCCATACAATTTTTTTTCCCGTGTTCATTAATACATTATTTTTACATTAGTGGATAATGATTTTTTTTTCTGTAAATGAGATTAATACGTTTAAAATAATAACAAACTTATATAACACCCCCTCTTTTGGCGTCGGGGGTTAAAAATGTTTAAATTATATGCAATGTCCTTTAGCCATACAAATCCCTCGCCAGATAACACCCCATCTTAACACAAATGCATAATATTTATTATTTCCCATTATTACTTCTAAGTTTAAAAAAAAGAGATTATGAATTTATTAGTGTCATATATCCTAAAAGCAATTTTCTTTGTAGACTGATTTTCTAACTCACATTAAATGCAAATTATTAAAATAAATTATAATGTATAATTATGTAATAATTTGATAAATGTAAATAATGAAGTGGAAAAGCTATGAAATTTACTAGGACATCAAGCAAAATGCATTCGTCGAGTATTATTTGATCTCAAAATTTTATAAAAACAAAATGGCGCCCGAAAAAATATATTTTAATGGCAAACCGTTTAAACCGGGCTTTATTAAAAATAATAATCTTGTCTCCTATCCCTGTTTTAGTAAATACATGGCATTTTCGAGTGAATTGCAGCTCTATCATACTTGTAATCTTATGAAGCATTTTATTTTGTTTATGTTTAATTTAAACAAACAACCATTTTATGTATATACGTATTTTTATATAAACTGATTTTTTTTCTAGGAACACATTGGAAGCAACATTTTCTAAATAATATTTTTATTGTACGTTTTTGTTTAAAATTGACAACAAAATGTGACTTTTATAATAATGATTGCCTAGTTTACATAATTCTAGTTGGCAGGTTTAGTAAATTCCATGCAGCATCATTCCAGTCATTGAGTAGGATAGATCAGTAGGAGACCATCAATCAAATGACGTACTTTTTATGACCTGTCCAAACATGATTCTCCCATCGATTTTGTATGAACAGGAATAACACTGAATAGCCTGTCTAGCTAGATCAGCCTTTCCCAAAGTGGGTGTTAAAGCCCCCTTGTAGGCGTTGTAGGCCCAAAGGGGGCGGTAAGAGACCCAGAAAAAAATCGGGGCGTTGTGTAGAGGCTTGTTGAGAGATTTGTAATTTCTTCTAGGTGGTTTTTAAGAAGATGAAAAAATGGGGGCGCTATAAAATAATTTATTCTCAAAGTGGGCAGTAGAAACCCCCGAGCTAGATGATTCCAGTCACACTGAAATGGACGCGCTGATTTGTTATGATATCTGCCAATCCAGTTATTAGACTGAATGACTGAATATGTCAACGGATTCAGTACTGGAATAAAAACACTGTTTGAAGAGGTCTAGTCTCCATTGAGATTGACCGCCGAGACCGCAATCGGTCTGGAGAATTATCTAGCAATTCATTTATTATTTTACTAGTGAAGAAGGTTAGGTAATAAGGGCTGCGGTGTTGCCAATTTATAAATTTATTTATTACCATTAAAATAATGTTGCCAATGTTGTTCTTGGAACCTTTCCTTGTAAAGATTTGTATCGGTTTGCAAAATTACTGTGATTTTAACAACTTGACAGTTATATATATTTTCCATGTAGTGATAAAATAAATTATTATTTATTGTTGGGGTGACTTTCATTTCGCATGTACTTATTCCTTTATTATAGTTGTAAATTGTGTGACCTTGGGATTATGGTAAAGATGTGTGATTATTGAAAGAAACAATTATGTACTGACGGGATTTTTTGTGTATGTATCTAGCAGATCATCTAGTGATAATTATCATTCTAAGCGCAAAGAATTTTTAGCAAAAATTTTTTAGCAATTTTGTTTAACACATTCACTGCCCAGAACCCGGCTCCCGAGTCGACGAAAATTCGTTCGTGTGCCCACAACTCGGCTCCCGAGTTGTGCATATAGATAGCTATTGTTGACATGACATGTCGACATGTGAAAATGTGTTAAAAAGCTGGACCACATCACACTAGGAATTTCTCCTATAATATGAGTACAACCAGACCCGAAACAACTACCTGTAGGCCATACAGATATTTGTTCTATGCGAGAATTGAGCTCGCGACATCCAGTGCAGCAGCCAGTCGTTCAGCCTCTGAACCAACCGTGTCATGAACGTATTTCTCTGCACCAAATCCTTCGAAATATGATAGCGTACAAAATGATTCATAAAAATTAGGCCCAGTGTCTGCCAAAACGGAGATAGCGGAAAGGAAAGGAGATGAAAGATTCTTCATCTTTCTCTCTACAGAGCTTTAATGGAAAGGTACAAAGGAAAGCAGAGCGGAGCTGTCCAAAACGGAGATGAGTGCAATGTTTCACAGCCTCACAAACCAAGTAGAGATAAGAGATGATACTGTGAGCAGGGTGCCATAAACATAGAGCGGTATCGTATTTTTTGGGAGGATGGGAAATCATAAAATGACTTATTCCGCTCTGGGCGGAGCGGAAGGGAGTGTAATACTCTTGCTGACTAAAAGCCATCTGTGTTCCTCCTAATGCCCTTTGCGTTCCAGGGCCGCGGTGACTCGCTAGTCCCGCCATCGCTATAAATAGATAGTATGATAGTCTAGTATGGGTATTAGTCGCGCTCATCTCTTCCATCTCCGCTCAGCTTACCACAGTAAGATAGAAAAGTTAATCCACAAACGCCATTCCTCTCCGTTCATCTCCGCTTTCCCAGGCCTTATTTGTTATCCTTCGAATCGAATTTAAATTCTTGTTACCTAATAAGAAACATTTTCAATCTGTTCTAGGTCCGACTATTATGAATAAGTCGTAATTAAGAAGACATGAGTTTCTCTCGAAGCCCAGCAGGATTTACAGGGACTTTACAATAAAAAAGGCTAATTTTGATAAATGTATTTATTAATAAATATATAATTTGTAGTGAATTAAATAAGCAAATATTCGCCTAACATAATTTGTGGTTGACATAATTAAATCTTTTTATATCAGAAAAAAATTATAATATTGTATCTTTACGTGGATGGTTATTATTGCAGAGGATATATTTTTTATTGAGTAAACACCGTTAGGTCTCACTGCCTGGAAAATCAAAATGTTAATAACAAAGTTTGTCAAAAGACTACTAAGGCAGAGTTTTAGATTAAAAAGTATAAAATATTTTTTTAATAATTCTCTTCAGAGGTAATAAAAAAGAAATTAAAACAATGGCTATTTAAATGAAGACATCGAAGCCGCTCATTTTTTATTTATAATTTAGTGTTTTTTTTTTATCAAAATGAGTGCCTCTAGCCAAGTAAATCGCTTATTATACTACCCAATCGGTAGGATACCTTATCTATTGGTGGAGTAGTGTAATAACAGATAGAGGGATAGGCCCTACTGCTAGGTGGATCAGGTATTCCCGTCCGCACTGGCCACGCCACGACTACCCTATCAATAGGGCCCTACCAATTGAGAATTGTATTAAGCGCTTGTAATATAAAGGCCGTTCATACATTTCTGCTCGATCTACATTGGTACAAATCTAGATTTGAGTTCAACATATTATTATTATTATTATTTTTTTTTAATACTTGTGAATCGGCCTTTATACAAACATTAGTTGCACTAACTAAACGAGTTAGATGTTACATCCTATGTATGGATTATTATTAGCTTCATAAAACACTGAAAATTTTATTGACTACTATCTACTATTAGGAAGGAATCCGTGACCACCATTCGTCCCAACTGTTGATGCGCAGTTCTGCATTTAAAACCGACCAATTAGGTGAAGGAATGTCCGGAGCTAACCAATTGAAATCATCCAAACTATCCCAATTATTACAATTCCGGTCCAAACCAGACATGTTGAAATGCTTTTCTAGGTCTTCGTAATACAAATTGTATGGGGCAGTGCAAATCTCTGTACAATCTTCTACTATTCCCTTGCTTGTCACGTGTAAATAAATATCACAATTACTGGATGTGTGCATTCTTAGTTGCTGGCAGGCGGCAACTATCTTACAGTTTGTACATTTCTCCATGAATACAGATGAAGTGACTGGCCCGGACAATACTATACAGTTGTCTAGATTGGTTAAATGCAACGTTCCCATAACACCCTTGAGGCCGATGGTACAGTTCGTTAGGTTTCGTAAAGCAACGTCTCTCTGGAACAAGTCGTCATTTTCAAGCATTAACACTTTATTCTTCTGTGAATCAAAACCAAAGAGTTTCTCGTCCCATTTGTTGCTACCCGTTTTTCTTGCTGCGTCATTCTCATCAAGTGAACCTTGTTTGTCAGTGTGGGACTTGGGAAGTTTTTTCTTAGAGAATCCAAACTTTTTTCTGGGAACATATCTCTCTTCTAATTCATAGCATTTTGTCTGAAGATTCTGTACTATACCCAAATATTTGCGCATGTTGAACTCTTTCAAGAAGAATGATGATGTCACAACATATTTTTGTAATTCGTTTACTTCTCTTTTTATGCTATCAAAGTGCGGAGGCAATGTATGCAGTTCTAGAGTTGGTACTTGCATCAGCAAGTCTTCAATGTATTCAGATTTGATTTTGAATGAGCCGGAAAAGAAATCTTCGTTCTCGTCCGAAGCATCTACTTCTTCCCTTGCCTTATGAGCCTTTTGTAGTTTCTCTAAACGTTGTGCATCACGCCTACTTAATCTTTCTAAGACAGTATTCCTGTCACTCATTTTCCTTTCTTTAACAAGTCGTCTATTTTTTTATTGAGTTCAGAATCGTAATTTGTAGCTTCTTTTAAAACACTAATAGTTTGATGACTCACTCTTCTCGCATCTGTATGTTTTGATCCTGTGTCAAGCTATAACATAAAGAAAACAACAATTTTAATACACAAACAAATATACATTAAATCATTATCCCTTACTAGAAACTTCTCCTGCATGATACGTTTACAAAAAAAACAATATACACAAACAAAAAAAAACTGGAACAACTACCAACGTAATACAAATATTTGTTCCATGCAGGAATCAAACCCGCAATGCTCTAAACTGAAGCTATTCGCTCAGTCACTGCTCCAACTGAGTTGTCAACTTAGACACAAAACGATAAAGTACATTAACCCCTTCGACTGCAGAAAAACATACACATTGTGTCTCAACTGAAAAACTGAAGTTTGGCGCACACACAACCATGTGTGTTTTCTCTAGTGAACACACAAACTGTATACCCAACCGCTCTTGAGCTTGGTGTAGCAAATGTTTGCTCGCAGTGAACAGGTTAATGATACATAGTTTAAATTGTAATATCACGAGACCGAAAAAGCATGAGGTTGGCAATGACTTGCCCATGACATTAACACTGTTATTATTATTATTCACCTGTCAAGTGTGGTGACTTTGGACAAGTCCCTCCAATGAAATAAATTTATAATGCTCCAGTCTAATACTAAACTGTGAAGTATACTCAGTATGACAATCAAAGTGATGGTAAATCAAAATGGATCAAACTTGATGAAAAGACTTAATATTCTGGCACGAGTTTAATAAGTAATAATATTTAATTTCAACATGAATGAACAATGGTATGCGCACTGGTGTAATGTTGGTTTGTTTGCGGTTAGCCACATGTATTAACTGATGAATTTAAACCAAATCAAATTATTTTACGTAATTTCTAACTGTCTAAATTAATATGTATGAACAGAATCAGATACGTATCTCACAAAAGCCCCACAATACAATCACAATTTGAAAACGCATGCAGAGATTAGTCCCAAGAAAACCATCAAATAAGATTATGTATTATCTAAACAATCAGTGACCACAATCAACATAAATGAATACGGATTTCAATATTGACCTGCTTAAGAAGTTCATCGCTAGGTTTGACCAACTTGAACAGTGCGTAACCGAGGGTCCCAAACGTCACCACCCAAAAAGTGGCTTTAATACCAACAGACATCTCACCGCTAGTTTAAATTTTGCCTTCGTTTGTCCAAACTGCCTGATCAAATTCACGGATTTTATTGTCAGCAATTGTCTCACCGAGTCCGTAGTAACCTTCCAGCACCCAGTTGTGATTCTTGTACATGTACAGACGGAAATCTGCAAATTTTGTATAAAAGTCTTAGCAGGTTTGTTTACAAGAAAAAAAAGGTAAATTTGAATGGAAAAAACATTGAGAAATGGCAGATGTATGTCAAGTAATGATTGATAAATTGAGGCACAAAATTACCAATATTTACACATTTCGAAAGTTGCACAAACGAAAATGCAAGTTCAAGTCTTCATGAAGATTGAGGTTTACAAAAAAATCTGTCAATTTTAGACTGCACATGTTGACATAAACCTTTTTTTACAGCCGTGTACATATATTTTCGTCTCACCGGTTATGTGAAGTGAGTGCTAAAGATAAATTTCTTTGTCCTTATGATACACATACTTATATATAGGAATAAACAAGTCCTTATACTTACTTCTGTCGGTATTCAACTTGTACCAAACACAGTACGATGCGGCAAGCCCAATTCCCTCAACAAGCAATGCACCTTTGATGCCCAAACTAACGTACCGTCTAAAGGCAGACTTTGGAGACTTTGTAAGCATAATAAAAAAGGTATAAAACGAATTGTTTTTCCAGATTCTTTTATATCCTGACCTGACTAAATGAAAAATTACTCCATTGAATCACGAATTTCTCGACTCGACATCTCACTCACACGATGACGTAAGAAAAGAGTCGTTCGGAAATTCACATTGACAGACAGAAGGATTCTTAAGTGATCATAAACTACTTTTCTGTATGTAAAGTAAAAAAGATAGAAGTAGAATAATGGCCCACCTAAACAAAACTTTTTTGGGTGTGTTTTTTATCTTAGATTTTAAATAACAAAATGTGTCCAGTATCCAGCTATCTTCCATTTATGTAACTTTTTTTTTTAATAAAAACGATCAGTTGTTGTCCATGTCCAGCCATACTGTGTGTGTGTTCCATTATAAGTAAGGAACATAATTTTAAAAGGAACACTAAAAAAAAATATTTAAATATAGTTGATGATTTTTTACAAGTAAACGAAGCTAAACAATTAATGGCGTCGGGTTTACTTGATCAGGTAATAATAAAATTATTTTTTAAATTAAAATATCTTTTTAAACTTCTTGGATCTTCAGTTGTTGGGCCTTGTATACTACAGTTTCTAGAAATTCTGGGAAATTGGGAATTAAATAAAAATCATGCAGATTTCGTAACGCCTAATCATTTTATTACGTAGGTAACTAATAATTGATTTATTTTTGTTCGACAAAAACCATTAAGTGTTCAATGTAACGAAAGAATACTGTAAGTACCCAATGATTTTTATACCCACATAGATAAATATTTTATAGGCTAGCTACACTTTATCTACACCATATCAGCTCAAATTGTAACAGTAATAATGTAGCAACTAATATTCTTCTTCATCTTCTTCGGTCTCTTCCTCTGGTTGTTCTTCCTCACATTCTTCTTCACAATGTTGTGTGTCAGTTAGGGGCTCCTTCGTACACTCGGGCGCAGGTTCCTGTAGGTAAAAAAACCAATTTAGGTAAAATTAAACAGTCAAATCGGTCAGACCGTATCGTTGCAAGCGACAAAGGTTATCTTATACGTTTGATCAAGACACCAGCCTTTAGCAGTTCACTGCTGAACATGCTGCGTCTCTATTTATCCGCTAAGGTCTTTCCACAGTCTTTTCAAATTATCCACTAACTACTTATTTAGTCTTCCCTGGACTATAGCCTTTTAGTTGGTACTTAAAAAGGTAATAGTGTGAAGTCAGAACAATTATGTGTGGACGCATATCTAACGGAAAATGCGCTGCGCATCGTCCGCAGCGTAACGCCAGAAATGTCAAATAGATAATAAACATAACCCTATACACTTAACCGAAGATACGTTAATGCGTCGAGCATACTTACGATAATACCTTTATCTTTTATCCGTCAGATGTGAGTTCTTTCTAAGTTTATCTTAGACATTACTGACATCGCTCCGTACCTCGGAAAACACGTTAAGCCGTTGGTCCCCGTTGTAATACGTGGATCTTTGTCAGTCGTTACGGGTCGTCAGAAGCCCGAAAGTCTGAATACACCAGTCTTACCAAGGGGTATGGTATTACCCAGTTACTGGGTCGTGGAGGTCAGATAGGCAGTCGCTCCATGTAAAATACTGGTACCTATTCAGCTGCATCCGGTTAGACTGGAAGCCGATCCCAACATAATTGGGAAAAGCTAAGCAGATGATGATGATGTGCGTTCACCCTAATATCAATATGGGAGTAGGTAGTCCCCTAAGGTAACTTGGATTAAAAAAAAAACGCTAATTTGACCCACCCCGATATGGTATCGGAACCGGATCTGGTATCCGTCAAGTTTGTTGTCGATGCACTCGCCGTCGCATTCCTGCCAGTCCTCCCATGCCGTCATGGGGCATTCGGGCGACGACTCCGGGTCTACTGAAGGTGGTGGCTCCTCACTGTTACAAATAAAAATCAGCATAAAACTGGTTTCCTGAAGAAGAACTGATATTTATTAAGTTAAAAGTTTTTTTAGCCGCGTTGAAAGAAGAAAGAAATTAAGGAAAAATGTTTATTGACACAGACCATGTGCACACAAAAATAAAACTAAAAGGTAGTAAACAAAAAATAAGAAAATACATTATTGTGTGCTGCACAGCTGTGCCAACAGACCCAATTCAGCTTAAATGCCAGACCACTTGAAACGTTGAGCGATTTTTGGTAGGGGCAAAACTTAATATGTATTCACATCACCGTTAACGCTAACGTGACCACGTCACCGACATGCTAATGTGACGTTAAGTATTTATTTCTGTCGACAGTTCTCATAACAGTCGGTTTTTTCTTTTTCATTTTTAATCCTTAACACATCCACAATCACTTTTACAACATTTTTTTTTGCAGCATTTTTATATGTAGTAGGTGCCAGTTTTTATGTTGGTTTTGTGTTCAATTTTTCTTTTATGTTATCGTCAATTTTGCGTCAATAAATAGTTTTTGTTTCTTTCACTATCTATAAATAAACTTTTTCGCATAGGATCTGCACCTTGTAGTAGTAGTCGGCGGAGAATAAGCTGGACGGTACTCAGGTATCTTTTGCACCCTTTCGTCGCCGCCGTTATCACCTTCTCCACTTTCTTCAGTTTCACCTTCACCTGTAAAAAAATGTAAAGAATATTAACGCTTTCTACTGTTTTTACCGCATGCAGCCGACGGCCAACTTTACTGCTGTTTAACTCTTGCCTCCTCAGCTTGTCAACTGTTTTATTGATTCAAATGCAAAAGAGTCTGCTCTTGTTTAGTTTATAGGTAGTTTAATTATTCCTGTATAATATAATATGTATAATACTTTTAAGGTTTGAGAGAATACTGTGTCGAGCCGCAACGGGTCGGAGCGCAGCGCAAAAATCCGGGTCAGATTATTGAGCGGTGGCGGATTTTGGTGCGTGCGACTGCGATACGACCCGCCCTGCCACGCTGCGGTATCAGCGGTGTGTTGCAGAATGCACGCGCATGTAATTTTTTTTTCAATCTTCGTCATCCCACAATGTACTGTACTTTCTCCGTCAATACGCTGCGACCGGGCTCGTGACTAAAATGTGATAAGTAGCTACGCATTTTGCACTGCGATGCGACCCGCCTCGACCTTCTGCGGCCCGACAAAGTAAATGCGTACCATAAAGGACTAATTACTCACACTTATTCAGCTCTGTTCAGCTTTTGTCCATAGAAAACAACGATTTTGTATTGCATGCGTTTAGACGCGGAAAGCTGAACGGACGCGTTCGCGTCTCATACGAAATCGGCGTTTTCTATGAACAAAAGCTGAATGGAGCTGAATAAGTGTGAGTAGTCCCTTAGAGGTGAATTTTTATATACTTAATGTAATTTTAAACAGTTTACGTACCTGTTTCTTCGGTAACAACAGTGTCTACTGTGCAGTTAGGGTTGTAATAAGTCCGTATTAACTGGAACACCAATCTCGCGAACGGTTTCACAAGTTCTTTAGGGATGTCGATGTCTGTTAACGCGCTGGAAATCGGCTGCGCTGGTGCTGTCGCCTCATTTGATGACTGAAGTGGAATAGTAGGAATTTTAATACAGCCAGCTAATTGCCTAGATCAGTTAAATATTATGACTAAAACGCATCCCCACATCAGATGGTCACCAGAGTCGGGAATCGCGGAAGGCGAGTGCGTTCCTGAGATGGGCGTAAATGTGGGAAGGAAACACCGGGTGGTGTACTCAGTAAGAGTCTAACAGACCCCTCCGCCTCCTAGGACTGGGTACATCTATAATGATTTCTACCCCAGAAACAAAAAAAAATGGACTAAAACGCAATAAGTCAGCGTTCCCTAAAGTTAACGAAATAAGGCAACGAAACACTCTTTGTTGAATGTTGCATCGCCAAATTTCAACCGTTATATTTTATCGAACCCCACATCAACTTTAAAATGAAGAATCTAACTGTTTTACTATTTACTAAATAAAATTGTTTGACAATCAAACGATGTAATACAGCGAAAGCTTGGCGATTTTTCCACAAAAATGCGAATTACCTACAAATAGATGTGTTTGTGATGGTTTTCGAATTTTGCCACATAACATCATAACATCACGCCTGTAATCCCCGGAGGGTTAGGCAAAGGTGTACCCATTAGTACACCCACATTTCGCCAGTTATGTTTTTAGTCCCATGTAATAGGGGGCGAGCCAATTACCACCAACTGGGCACAAATCCAGACTCCGAGGCTGCTACTGAGAAATTCCTGATGGAAAAACCCAATAACACTTTGCCCGACCTGGGAATCGAACCTAAGACCTCATGCACAGCAGTCGCGGTTGCGACTACTAGACCAACGAGGCAGTCTCGGCAGTCTCGGTAGGTCGTGGCAGTGGAATTTTGCCAGTAAACAAATATTATAACAAACAACTTCTACATTCAAACTTGAATCTCATCATCAAAATCTGTTTCATGAAATATGTGCAAAGACTCAGCAAGAGGTCTACCGTATACAGTACTATGAAAACTGATGAACCTAAATTCTTAGTGATTCAAAAATATGCGAAGGTTACTTACGTCAAATTTCTTCCCACTGTCCGTCCCAGCATCCATTGGGTACAAGTTAAAGATAACACTATCCGCCCACTCGTTTGTCTTGGCGTCACAGAGTTCCAAATTTGCGACTCCAAGGAACCAATCCGGAGAAGGCACGATAGCAGTGGCCACGGACACCATGTGATGTTTTCTACTCGCTCTGAAGGTCGAAAGAGTCTTCGTATATGTATTCGGTGGTGCTGTAGCCTTGATTATAGTTCTGACGTTTGTACCTAGCTGTGAAAACGTGAGGATGTTATGATAAGTAGCTAAATACTTATTTAAATTTCATTCATTAAAATAGAATTGCATTCAAATAGAACTATAGCTAAACCGCTTCACTGTTCATAGTTTACCACTATGACGTCACATATCTTAAGAACTGTCCAGTGCATATTTCGCCGCTTGTGTATCACGCTACGAGCGCCCGCCGCCCGCTCCTCTCACGGACCCCGTTCTCTCTAACCTAACCTAACCTACCTCCGCGCACCTGTACCTCGCAGGCGAGGTCTCTATTTAGCTATAGTTCCTAAGATCAAGTAGCTACAATCTTCTATTCTTTGTTACCTCACGATAAATTTCGAGCTCCAAGTTGGTAGTGTTTCCTTGTTCAGCCAGGAGCTTCAGACCGTCAGTGGCTTCGGAATTGAATTTGAACAGAGTAAAATCCTTGCTGTGCGAGGCTCCCACGACGTCACTGAACCTTGCCACCACCTCTACTGGAGGATACATCTCGGGATGTGTGTTGTAGGACCACATGCCTTCAAACGTGAGCTGTTGGTAAAAAAAAATGTACTGGTGGTAATAAACTTAACAACTCAAAGAAACAATTACCCCAAATGCGTGCACATGCGTGTTCTGTAACGGTTGATAGTTAAATGAAAAATAATTCTGAATAGGTAGTTTTGTTGGAATTATAGCTGATTGCGTATTATTTTTGTTACTACAATATTCTATTGGAGTGACAAGACTGACAAGGTCATGCAATTTGCAAAAAAAACGTTTCTTTGAGAAAGTAGTTTGTTGTCATGATAACAATCATCTATTTGAGTATCGGTCACTAATTACCAGTCCCCTTCTATAGACCAGCCAGATATAGATCCTAAAAGTATTTGAACTTTAATGGAAACAGGTTCAGATGTAACATCTAATGTTTTATGTATGAACAACGTGTAATTGGAGAGCATATTTTAAAAAAAAACCTAGTTAAAAAAATCTCACTTATTATACCTTATACCTCGCATCCTCACAAACTTGACAGTTGTCATTTTCCATCGGCTGCATGTCATCTGCCTTCCTCCGATCCTCACAGATGCGTTTAGACAGCGGCCCCTCATAGCTGTACCATATATCAGGCTTGACAGCCACCAGCGCAAAGATATTCACGCATTTGTTGTTCTTCTCTGGAGCCGTCCATTTTGCCTGGTCATTGAGAATTAAAAAAGCATAAGAAAGCATGTTCGCTGGAGTGGAAGTAGTGTGCAGACACGCAGATGGTCGGTAGAGCAGACAGAATGGAGACCACGTTTAGGCAAACGTTATGTGGGACGCCTTGCTGCACGGTGGACCAACTATTTAAAGGTGGCCGCAGCGGATGGATGAAGGCTACCCAAGACCGGGATGGTCGGCGCTTTGGAGTCTACATTCAACAATAAATGGCTATATGCTGATATGGTGAAGAAAGCATCTGTCATTTTCTTAATCTTGGGAAAGCATGGAATTAATAAGGATAGAGTTTGCCAGGGCATTACTCCAATAATAATTACAAAAAAAAATATGCTATTTAAAAATGTCTTCTTCTCGTCGACCAGAAAGGTCGGTGCTTCTGGTTTGTAGAACAACTTACCTCAACAGAAGTCTTTGGTGTAATATCAGACTGGATCACAGTATTGTTGCAAGTGCTTAGTAACTTGGTATTGTTAGAATGAGGCAGAGGTTCCAACTTCCCGGCACTCAGCAGGATAGGCTTTCTGGGGTTGTTCTTGTTTTCCGTCGTGTCCTCTCGAAGAGATATCGTGAAAGCGATGAACGAAGATACTCCGTCACGAGAAGAAAGGCGAACTATAAAATTATTCATGCAATAAAAAGTGTAAAGGGCTATAATATTCTATTCTCCCGACATAATTCCGGTCAAGGTTGGCCACCTGTTATTGGTGGTTGAGAATGATCGCAATGGTATACTAGCCAAGTAGGTAGCAACCCGCTAGGGCCAGTGCCTGCCAGGGTTGCGGAATTTGTTCGAAAGAGTCACCGCGTACCTGGAACGCAAAGGGCATTAAGAGGAACACGGTTGGCTTTTAGTCAGTAAGAGTCTGATACTCCCTGAAGAGGAATGCTTTCCCATCCTTAAAAAAGCCAAGTAAAATATTATAGTGCACAATATGTGCGCATATATTGTTTGCATCTTTTCTCACTCTTGTAGTTCGATGTGATGGCAATAAACTAACAACTGAATGATAACTGCTATAATTTGTTGTCGGTAGAGTAACAGAGTGTAACAGTTGATTGATAGCCCCTCGACGTTCGTTCCCCCCATATAATGACTGCCGTTTACTTCTGCTGTCTCCTTTTACTATATATGACGGAAAGAGACAGAATGGCTTTAGACAAAATAACATACCTGTATATTCTTCTTTCGGGATATACATAGCATCTCTGATGCCATCTACGTCTAACGTGAAGCGGTTGTCTGGAGGCAATGAGTCAGTGGTGGTTCCCAAAGGCCGACGATTACATAACTCTAGTTCACACACGCAGGTGTTCAGTAGTATGATCAGGTATATGAGCTGGTGGGGATCTAAAACTTTTTATAGTAAGTAAGGATGTAGTATTTGAATTATTTTTTACTTCTGCACACTTTATTTTATATTTATGTAAGATATTGAGTACTTTAGTGAAATCTCTAATTTTGTTGTTTTACGCTCGTACAATAACTTGCACCTACCATGTTATCTCCTCACCACCTTTGGTTGACTGTTAGAGAATGCCTAAGGCATTAAGTCCGCCTTTGTACGTTTGTTGCAAAGAGTTTAAATAAATTAAATAAATAGAACTGTGTATGGATGCGCTAGCGACTCATCATTTTGGCAACTCATCATTTATATCAGCAGCTGTACGGATTGTACGGCTACCTCTAATTTTTGTCCGTCCCTCCAGAATTTCCAGGTGGATATTGTTCATTAGGGAAATGCACTTGACAAAGAGTTGTGAGTGGACTATTTTTGGCCGGAAATGATATATTGTCCAACAGACAATGCTGAATAAATTATTGCGTGGGGCCTTTTACAGTACGTCATGATACACAAGTAAATCTAAATAAATAAATTCACACTTACCGAAAAATTTAAAACGCATTTTCAGCTTTATTCTTTTAGTACTTTAAATAGGTACCATATGGTCACAGGTCGTCGTGTTACTAAACTGTTCATTCACAATGTGTTTAATGGTCCTGCTGCATATCTCGTGCTTATTACTTTATTAAGACTAATTATTAGTGCTCTGGAGTACGCTGCCAGAGGATTGTAGTCTTTAACGTGATGGCGTAAAGCTGTGTTAGTGTCATGACGTAATAGGTGGTTATTTTTGCGGATATTTATTTATGGGATTGTTCTCGAATTATTTATAGATGGACTGGCCTGACCTGGCCTAAAATAGCTGCAAAATGGCTGGGACTAAAATCATACTGGTAACTAATTTAACCTGCTTAATATTTTAATTATGAAGATATATTTTTTTCTATTACTAGTTATTTCTTTCTTCTTTATTTCTGCATGCATGGGCTGGCTCACACATAAATTATTTTATTATTGAAATGTTAAGAATGGTCGTCTACAGTTCCAACAAATTATGAACACTATGTATCTGTGAACATAGGTATTTATTTAGCTGTAATTTTTTGTATGTGTAATACTTTGTAATAGGTAATTATAATGATGTAGTAGTTTTTATGCAAGGTACGTCGCATTTACGTAAAACATTTATTTTAAAAGATTAGGCATGTATGGAGGTTTTTGCCCATTCTTCTCCATACGAATCTTCCTCTGGAAGGAACAACTAGATTTAATTATTTTGTTCTTTTTATTATGACGTTTAAAGGCCATTTATTTATTGGCCTTTTAATTAATGGTCTAATTGATTTGACTTTCATGCTACGGATTGAAAGTAAAGTCTCGGAGATGTAACGTTTTACATATTTCTGACTAATAAAAAGTTCAACCAAAGTTGACTGCCTCGTTGGTCTAGTGGTCGCAAGCGCAACTGCTATGCATGAGGTCTTGGGTTCGATTCCCAGGTCAGGCAAAGTGTTATTGGGTTTTTCCATCAGGAATTTCTCAGTAGCAGCCTCGGAGTCTGGATTTGTGCCCGGTTGATGGCAATAGGCTCGCCCCCTATTACATGGGACTAAAAACATAACTGGCGAAATGTGGGTGTACTAACGGGTACACCTCTGTCTAACCCTTCGGGGATTACAGGCGTGATATTATGTTATAAAAAGTTCAAAGGTCGATTTTCGTCAAATCATCAATCAAGACATACTAGAATTTTAATCTTTCCGGGGTAATATCGGCCTAATATCTTTTATGAGAAAAAATAAAGGTAGGTAGGTACTAAGTAAAGAAAACAAAAACAATTCAGATAAATATTATTTTTGATTATTAATATATTATTATCTTTAGGTACATTCTCATTAATTGTTAATTCATAGATAACTACCGACTAAACAGTTGGATTTAAAAATATCTTGGACCATGAAGGAATAGCTGACCGTTTCTACTATCAGCCATGACTCTTTGCTTGAATGAAATTCCTTGTTGGCTTCAAGTCTCTTCTCTTCGAATTCCACTTCCCTCCAGGCGATACTGGCATCATGATTCTGCGTTCAACTGGAAGAAAGAATTTTTTTAAATTTTAATTATGTAAGTAAGTAAAACCCAAGGGCTATTTATCTCGGCCAGAGGCCAAGCATTGCTATCCAACGTGGCAATGCCGCCAGTGTTTTCAACTCATTACCAGTTGACGGGAATTTTTATACCATTTAGTTTAGTCTTATTTAGAAGATGCGAGAAATATCATGCGATTTGCCGTACATTGCGGGTCCGCGCAGCTGTCGTGTCATAAGTGACCGATCATCGATAGAAATGTACCATAACTTGCACGATATTTCTCGCACAGTCTGAACAGGCTTTTAGTTTCTTTTTTTTTATTCTTATTTGTTTGTTATAGGTTATTTTTTTTCCGTTTTTGTTTGGGAATTTGGGACCTTGTTTTTAAAGAATGACTACTGAAATCTGAAACCTAGTGTAACTCATGTAGCGGAATGTACAGCTTCGTATGTATTGTTTAATATTATCTAAGAAACATTAAAAGAACCTGTAAGATCCTCTTCATCTTCTTCGGCATTGGTGCAGTCATCTTCACAAGTCTCCATCTTAAACGTATCGAAATGGTTTTTGCAGTACTTAGGTACTTCTTTTACTTTGTGATGGTGCTTAGCCTGTGATAAAAAAAAAACAGAATATTACTAGAGCAGAAAAATTCTTTCGGCGATGGGAAGATCACTGGCAACGAGAGTGTTCGACGTCTAACTATATCAGATTTCATTTACGTTTTTCTTTGTGCTGATGAAACCAGAATGATTAGGATGATGAGGTGGATTATGTCTCATTCATCTGCTGTTCAGTTGGTCTTGTTGGAAAATTGATGGATTTACCATTTAAGAACTTACCGTTTCTTGCCGCTGTTCTTGAATAAGGGTCGCTCCCTATGCCAGAAGTCTGCCTAAATTTATCCGTATCAAAGGACCACAATATTTAAAGCCTTAACAGCATATCTGGACAAAAACCTATCCATCCCTATCCCAGAAGTCTGTCTAGATTAACCCGTATCAAAGGACCAAAATATTTAAAGCCATAACAGCTTATCTGTTAAAAACATATGGATTGCATGTAAAACTTACATGAGGATCGTAGTTCTCCACAGGAACACCATCCACCAAATGGTACCGTTCCCTCCAGCGGTATCCTGAGACCTTTCCGTCTACACATTCTCCGTCACAAGAGCTCCAGTCCTGCCATGCCGACATCGGGCATTCTTCTGAAGATTCAGGGTCGGTAACGGGAGTCGCTTCGCTGTTTGGATGACGGTTTAATATTGAACTATGTATACCTTCCTATAAGGCTGCGTTTTCACTAGAGACGTGCGAAGATGCTAAGTGAGATATGTGTGTGAAACTGCAGAATTACAGCGCAAGCTTAGCTCAAGTTATTTTACAATATCAAAAATCTTTATTGGCATTTCATCGAGATATAATTATTTGAAATCTTTGGCCCCTGAGTTAGGACTACAGTATCCGTAGACTGCGGGCGAACATTCGCTACGCCAAACGCGAGTGCGGCTAGCTACCAATGTTCGTGTGTTCGCCATAGAAATACGGTGTGTGTGCGCCGCACTCGCGTTTTTTAGTCGAAACACAACGTGTGTGTTTTCCCGCAGTCAATGAGTTAACCGTATTACAGAGATAAGACAATGAAGCGATGTCAATGATCATTTTCGCACAAATCCTTTCTTGCTACACATCACCGCACATCAACAGTGGAAAGAAACGCAGCTTTTATGAAACGTATAACCAAATTAAGCAATGAGAGTGATGCTACCATTTCGCTATGGAGTCCAGTAGTCCACTTCTTCGTTTTATTCGCATTAGTTTGAGACTGATTATAATAATGTTTTGTTATTTTTTTCCACGAAAACATGACCTTATAATGGAAGTTTCGGTTTCGATTTCGGCAGAAGCGTAGCGTACCTTGGCGGGGCCCCGTATAAAAAATTGTTTGGGGGCCCTTAGGAAGGGTAAAGATTTCTCAAAAAAGAAAAAATATTTGCAAAAAATTAAAAGAAATATTTATTAATCATAATTATCTATCTGTCACATTTTTTAAAACAATTCAAATTAAATATTAACTCTCCTTGCCTTTTTTTCGGCAAACTGATTAATTAAATCATTCATAGCTGATGATGACTTTAGTTTTTCTTAAGTTTCTGCCTCTATGGACAATAGTGACAGGTCTGACAGGCGTTCCTGTCCCATAGAAGTTCTTAAATAATTTTTGTCAGTTTTAATTTCGAGAAACTTCTTTGGGAAGTTTTTTATTAATTTTTACTTACGCACCTTGGGGGCCCCCGTAGGCCGGGGGCCCCGTATAATTGATACGACAGATACGGCGGTAGCTACGCCCCTAGATTTCGGCGAAAACTGAGACCGTAGATTTCGTCACCTACGCAACGTATCTTCAGCCCGAAAAATACATTTTAAAATGTAGGTTCGATTTATGAAACTTGATGTTAATGGTGAATGTGTTCTAGTCTACTTCTAATCTACTTATCATCAACTAAGCCTCACCGCCCGTCCTCGGCGCTATCTAGATGTGTTTGATACCTGGATGGCTCTGGAGGCTCCGGTTTAGCCTCCTCACTCGTCTCCGCTACTTCTTCTGAGGAATTTGGTGCTTCTGTTTCTTCTGGTGGTTTTTCTGCGAACATGATATTAGTTCAAATGTTTTCAAAAACAGCAAACAGATATACAAAGAGACAATATAAAAAAAAAATGGTCTTTTTGGTACAAGTACCGTGTGATATGGTCATAAATATGCATTTAGTAAAGAGCTGTTATTTTAAACAGACATTTTAATTTTATTTATTTGTGTAAGATTTTAATCAATAAGTTTAAAAGTAATTCATACTTTTAAATAAGTATAGTTTTAGAAGTGTCACCTACCTGTAGTTTCTTCTTCTTCACATTCTCTATGATAGGTTCTTATCAGTTTAATGTTTAACCTTCCGAATGGATGCATATCTTTTATATCAACCTCGTAGAATGGAGAGTTTTTATCATACGAACTCATTTCAACACGACCTACTGAGTCCTGGGGGTATGTTACGATATTAGCAGCCTGAAATGGGAAAACAGTAAAGTCAAATAATTTATTTCAATTAGGCCAATATAAGGCACTTCTGAACGTCATTACACGAAAAAAAATTGAATTGAATCTAGTTGCCCCTTCCAAAAGGTAGTTTTGTATAAAGAAGAATGGGCAAGAAACTCCATACGTACCTACTCTTTTAAAATCATAGTTTTACAATATTATTATTTGTATACCATCAGTATCATTACCACTACCAGTAAAATCCTCAGTCTTCGTTACAGAGAAGCGGAGCGTCACGCGTTGCGCTATGTGACGAGGCGCGCACTTCAAACATATGTCATTGTATGAAAGCGTTTACGGAGAAGCGATTTGACCAGCTTTACCTACAATTCTCGCTTTGAGCAAGCGTCGTGATCAATGCTCGTGCCGTCTCTGTATGAGAAGAGGCCTATGCCCTGCAGTAGGGCAATAATAGGGCCGATAGTCGTGTCAGTAATCGCTCAACCACTGGGTTAAGAGTCGGATGCAAAACGTGGTCGTCTTTGACACTAATAGGCTGGTATTATTACTATTATAACTAAAATCATTGGAAAGGGTAATCTTGAACATAAAAGAAACTGCTTACTTCATATGACACGCCACTGTCTGTGCCAGCATCCCATGGATACAGATTAAGCTCCCTCTCAGTCAGCCATGTGTTATCCTTCTGGCAAAGTTCAAATCTAGTGACTCCTAGGAACCAATCAGGAGATGGATGAAAAGCTATAGCTACCGAGAACAGGTGGTTCTCTTTGTCCACGCGGAAGAAGGAGTAAGTGGGTAAGGTCATCTTGCGATACCCGTGTCCTTTGCCCTTTATTAGAGTTCGGACACCATCGCCAATCTGGAAAGGATTCATAGTTTCAAGAGAAGATAGTCACAGTCAACCAGCTGGGTTTGTTTTTTCGCCGATTATATAGGTATTTGTAAAGTCGTTTTTAATGTTTTTTATACCCAAAGGTTGCCAATAGGACTCTATTCTGAGCTTCCGCTGTCCATCAGTCTGTCAGACAGCAGGCTGTATCTCGTAAACCGTTGGTAATAGGTAAACACTTAAAACTTTCACAAAGGGTGTATTGCTATAGCCGCTATCACCAACATACTTACATACATAACTTTTTCCCATGGGGGTAGGCAGAAACTACAGAACGCCACCTGCTACGATCCTTACATACTCAACCAAACAACCAAACAATAATAATGAAAACAAAAAACAAACAATAAAAAAAAAAAACAAAATAATAATTTCTATAAATATGTTACAAATTAAATTGAAAAGGGTCCCAATAATAGACACGTAAGTAATTTAAGTATAGGTATGCGATTTTTTTGAATGGTGCAGTTTTATTTTCCCATTTCTCAAGTCTTAGTTCCCTCACCTTTCCGCGAATTTCAGCTTCAAGGTTGCTGGAGTTGGCATGTTCTGCCAGATCCCTAAACCCTTCCGTGGCGAGAGTCCCCGGCATCCACAGGATATAATCAGCATTGTGAGACGCTCCAACTAGATCGCTGTATTTTGGAAGCCAATCGTTTTCAGGGAATAGATATGGATGGGTATTCCGAGACCATACTCCGGTGAAAGTCAACTGGAACAAGAAAATAATCTTCTAGTTTTGTCGCTGATGTGGCTAATTTTGAACATTACAATATCAGCTGACTTTTAATTAACTGCTTATCTTCCTGGATGTGAAAGTACACGTGTAATATAGGTACCTGCTATGTTCGCTTTGCTTTCAAGTCAGGGGAGGTCACATAATGAAGGGATAGTCAGAACAGACTCCGTTTCGAATTTTCGATTACAAAAATAAATCTACGCCATGTAAGACTTAAAGACCTTACCTCATATTTAGCTTCATCACAGATTCCACACTCATAGTTGAGTTGTGGTGCAACATCGTCAGGCTGCCTCAAGTCCTCGCACACCTTCTGGGTAAGAGGAGCTCCGTCCTCGTACCAGACTTCGTCGTTCACTGCCACCATGGCGCGCAGAGTAACGCATCCGTTGCCTGACGCTGGAGCTTGCCAGTAAACCTATAGAAAAGAACTTAGAGCTGAGCCATCTTTCTTGCATTAATTATTCTGGCCTGTTAATGTGTCTCAATACTCAATACTCTCAGTGTCTCAATACTTATTTTTTTATTGCATTCCATACCGATGTTACATTATTTATGATATAAAAAGTAAAAGAGATCAATATGTACCCTGTTGGGAACAGCAAAAATTTGGAGGGAGGAAGAGGCTTATGCTTCATTCAAGCAATTCTATATTACCTATTATAAATTTTCTCGTGGTCGCATGTGCGACTGCTGTGTTTTGGGTCTGGACCCAAGATCGGGCAATAAGTGTTATTGGGATTTTCCATTAGGAATTTCTCAGTAGCAGTTAGGAGTTTGGAAGTTGGTGAAGTGACATCCTCGTGGTTCGGAAAGTAAAAGCACGTAAGGCTCTCCCCTCGTGTCGGATTGCCGTCCCATCGGAGTTTATGAGTGAGTTAAGATGTATTTGCGTTCACTTGCGCACTGTAATACGAGTATATCCAGCCAGCGTACTTGACATATTCAAATTCAATTTGGTCGGGAAAAGGTTATAGTTCTTTTTTTAAAACAATGTTTGGTTAAAGTAAAACCAAATCTACCCGCATATTTTTGGATATTTGTGACTGTCGAATAATGCCACACCGCTGTTAGTTAGGCAAAGCCACGGTCGCGTTAAGTTGTTTATGTACAATTTTTATGTCATGTGCGTCATTTCGCGTGAATAAACAGTTTTTATTTTTTTCTTTTCTTTCTTTACAGTAACTGCGCCCGCGCAGTGTTATAGTGTTGTGTAAAAAGAATTAGTATAATCGTGTGTAGTGGTATGTGGTGGACTAAATCTAAAGTGGTTGGCACGTAGTGATGCGGGCAATACTGCTGGGTTCACTGCTGGATAGACTAACACCTAAGTAAGTACATTTACATTTGCATCTAAATTTTTTATTGTATTTTCCTTTACTAAATGAATTTGTGTAATGTGTTTGTGGTTTGGTAAACATCTAGCGAATCTGACTTGTATGCATGTTGATTATTAGTTTAACTTTTGAAAATAGCAATTAGCAAAGAAATACAAAGGCGAAACTTGCCTCAACAGTCGTTTTATAGGAGCTCGTAGCCTGCTCCACAGAGTATAAACACCTGTCACTAAATTTAGCAGTAGCTGAAGTCATCGGCCTCAGCTCGCCAGGGTAAAGTGACACTATCCGCCTCGGGTTTCTCGGGTCCGGCTCGACATCACCTTCCGCCGATATCATGAAGCTCGTAAAATGAGACTGGCCATCAGTTTCTGTTATTTGAACTGAAATAAGACCGTTAAACTTGAAATTATTATCTGTATACTGAGACAGTAAGCATGCATATCCACAAACGTATCTTATTCTGTAGATCAGGTATTAAACGATACTGAGGATCAAAAGTTTTTGCAAAAAAAGGTTTTAAGCGGGAAATACTTTTGCTGCATTTAGAAACGTCTTAACTGAGATTTACGTTTAACAAATTGAATCTAAATCAAAACGTAAGTACCTACAAAAAATTACCTGTATAAAGTTGTTCAGGAATATAGGCATTATTGCTAATGCCTATAACTTCTAGTTTGAAGCGCCCATCCGGTTCTGAAGCTTGCGTATTAGACCCATACGGTCTTCGGTCGCATCGAAAACTAGTCACAGTTTGTAGTACCAGGAAAACAATTAACAAATTCAAATAAAAGAACAGCGACATTTTAAACGTAAGAACAGTCTTGCCTTCTTGATGAACTCATCTAGATTAGTGAACTAGAGCATGGTTATTGAAGCTGTTAATCTTTAGGTACAATAAAGTGATAGTTTTATTGTAAGATCGAATATCACCAAGGATCGCATTGCTGTTCTAATTAGCTAGATTAAAATGTATTGTGACTTCAAGGCTATTTGTATTCCATCCATGATAGTAATAATTATACACGCAGGCTTCGTACTTTTCATTTTAAAATAGGGATCGAAAATTGTGATAAGTCCTCATTGGAGAATTTTGTCCTAAGATTTTTAATTCAAGGCGACATCGGATTTTTATTGCTTTTCTATATAATCAAAAATACGGCGGTCTGCCTAATTTTAATACATGTGATCGGCACCATTGTTGTGGCCGTCGGGCCAAGCCGGGTTTAATAGGGCCTGTAAAAATGTTTAACCAGATTACGAGGATTATTATAAACAATCAGCTAATTTTAAGTATGAAAAAAAAATATTTAATTCATTCGCTATAGTTGGGTAAAGGCTATGTCAAAAACTAAAAGTTTTTATTATTTTATTTTTTATTGATTTGTCGAATACGAATAACGAAACGTAATCTCGAGGAAATAGAACTGTCAATTTTGACAGCTATCAGCTAAATGTCGTCGATTTACGGGAAAATTAGGCGTAAGTCCGCGAGGTGTGGTGTGTTGTGGTGATTGTCTTCGTGTCAAATGTTCAATAAATGTCTACTAAACCAATAAAAATGCCGTCGGCAACAAAAGAAAAGGATTCTACAATCCTCAAGATCGCCGTGGAGATGCTCAATGCTCCAGATAAGGTACCACAGTTGATAGAATTTGATCAAAGTCAGCCCTTATCGAGCATCATTCAACTTCTTTGCAAGCCTTGGGGTCTCCCCGACCCTGAAAACTACGCTTTACAATTTTCCGAAAGCAACAATCAGAATTATATTACGGAGAAAAATCGAAATGAAATAAAGAATGGGTCTGTTTTACGTTTGGAATTGTCGCCAGCAAAAACTGTTCAGGATATCCTGGGAAAGATAAACAATGGGGCCGAAGTCGATCAAGTCGCTGCCCTCGCAAAGTTGTCCGTATTGAGCAGTGATCTCACTTTTGCTCTCGAGTTTATCAACAAAAAAGGTTTGACGTTAATCATAAACAATATAGAAAATGGTAAGTTTAAAGGGAAATTGCTCAAATATGCTCTCGTTACGTTTGTCGAGCTCATGGATCATGGAGTTATTTTTTGGGACATTCTTGAAAACCAATTTATAAATAAAGTTGCCAGTTTTGTTAGTAATCAAGCTAGTACTCAAGATCCTAAAGTAATCCAGTGCTGTTTATCAATTCTTGAGAATATTGTACTTAATAGTTCAAAGAATTCACATGTTGAGAAGGAAATTACCATTCCAAGTCTAATCTCACACTTACAGAATACTCATCAAGACAGTATTATCCAACAGAATGCTATAGCTCTTATTAATGCAATATTTTCTAAAGCTGATATGACGAAGAGGAAAACTATTGCTGCCACATTATCTTCCAAACAAGTTAGATCCGTAATATATGAAAACCTTATCGGAGCCAGTGAGTTTTCTAAGAATGCATCAGAACAAGGTTTGGGGACCGAATTGGCGCATCAACTCTATGTACTACAAACGTTGATGCTTGGTCTATTGGAACCTAAAATGAGACAAAGGGCCGATGCCCAAGAACAGGAATCTCAGGAGAAAATTAAAGAACTTAGAAAAGTTGCTTTTGAAAATGATAACAACCCAAACATAGAAGTCACCATGAGACGTCCTATGGGGACCTACTCCAAGGACTTCAAAAAACTTGGCTTTAAATGTGAGATTGATCCAATAAAGGATTTTAATGAGGTGCCTCCAGGAGTCCTAGCCCTAGACTGCATGCTGTACTTTGCAAGGAACTATTCAGAGGATTACACAAAGATTGTCTTAGAAAATAGCTGTAGAGCTGATGAACATGAATGTCCTTTTGGCAAAACGAGTGTGGAACTGGTAAAGTTGCTGTGTGACATTTTGAAGGTTGGCGATCCGCCAAGTGAGCAAGGCCAGACCTATCATCCACTATTCTTTACTCATGACCGACCTTTCGATGAATTATTCTGCATTTGCATAGTTTTACTGAACAAGACTTGGAAAGAAATGAGGGCTACAGCAGAGGACTTTATCAAAGTATCAAGTGTTGTCCGGGAGCAGATAAGTAGGGCTTTGTCATCATCACCAAAAGGTTTCGACAAGTTCAAAAAGAAGATTAATGAATTAACATATACAGAAATTACACAACTTTGGCAACAGGAGAGGAATAACAGGGAAGTATGGGAGTCCCACGCGAGGCCTATTGTCGAGTTAAAAGAGAAAATTACCCCTGAAATCATTGATCTCATTCAACAACAAAGATTAGGTGTCTTAGTTGGCGGTACAAGGTTCAAAAAGTATTCAGCCAGAGGTCAGAGGATTAAAGACAAATTCTGGTACGTTCGTCTTTCGCCAAATCATAAGGTACTCCATTATGGGGACTGTGACGAAAAGAGTACGCCAACTTTAGAGGAGCTCGGGAACAAACTGCCTGTCACTGATATGAAGTGCGTGATCATAGGCAAAGACTGCCCTCACATGAAGGATTTGAGGGGGAGAAAGATAACGCCTCATTTAGCCTTCTCCCTTATCATCAAGTCCGCAGAAGTGACTTCCTTAGACTTTGTCGCGCCTGACGAGCAGATATTCGACTACTGGACAGACGGCATAAACGCGCTCCTAAAAGAAAAGATGTCGAGCAAATCTTTTGAAAATGACTTAGAAACGTTACTGTCTATGGATATAAAAGTACGGCTACTCGACGCCGAAGGTATTGACATACCCAAGGACCCACCACAGATACCCGACGAGCCAGAAGATTATGATTTTTATTACGATAATAACTAATTAATTTTTTAAAAAGCTTTTAAGATTTCTGTATAAAAAATTGTCTTACGTCGTTTTATAATTGACGAAGAATGTGTGATGTGAAGATATTGCTATGCTATTAGCAGTATCAAATTTGGAGGCGAAAATTATTATTACTTAAGAGAATTATTTCTCTTTATTCACTAGATTGTAACGTGAATGCATCTTCCGCAACTTATCTCTTCAAATAAACAAAAAAATATTTTTATCTTTTTTAAATAGTGTGTCTTAACACATATTACATAACCATTAACTATGCATACTGACCATTAAACTAAGTAGCATTTAGCAAAAATTATTGCTGGGAGACAACTATTATTTTTGGTGTGATAAATCTCTGTTTAGTTCTCAATATAACGCAAGAAAAACATAGTGCTTACGGGTACACCAAAAGTATCGGTCATGCTTGGAGGTATTTCAAAGTTAGAACATTTAAAATATATTTTCGTTAAAAAAAATAACTTGAAACTTTGACTTTTAATTTTTATGTATTTTATTTTACTTTATTGGGACATAAAACAGTTTTAAAATTGAACTAGGTGAAAGTGTAACCCACATAAAATATGCCCGCAAAATAATGTTGACAAACTAGTTATATTATTATATAATCAAAAGCGTGCGTTAATTTTATAGAGAAGTAGCTACTCGTGGGTATATTTTAGGTATAATTTAATTAGGTGACTAAAGTAACTTTATTTTAATATCTCCGTAACCAAAAGGTATGGTTCATAGCAAAAAAATATCACAGTAATGAAAAGAACATGTAACTTTACGCTTCCCAAGTCTTTTACTTAACTACTAACAATACTTTTACTTCATTTTTTTCTTCCAGTCTTATAACATGTTACAATCTAGTGAATAAAGTCCTTAGTCAGTAAGTTAAATAGCAAATAAGATACCAAATTAGGCATCGTTATTTTATATAGACGCATAGTCGTGGATGCGTACGTCCGCGTCAGGCGGCGTGCGCTGAATACTAATGAGATATAGATATCATATACGGGATTGTTAAGTTAGTACAGTTGTAATGTTTGGCATGCGTGAGTGACGAAACTCTGATATTAATGTTCTATACGTGATCACCAGTGTGTTAAGCCGTACGGCTAAAGCCAGTTCTTCAACAAAGAGGTACCTAGCTTGGAATCTGGATATTGACATTGGCTACTTTTTAATACGCAATGATGCCGATTCCCTTGTTCACAAACTAAACTAAAATCAGACTATTCCTGTCCAAAAAAAAAAAAATTTTTTCTGTCGAAAATAACACGAAATCTGTAAATTTTAGTTAATTTGAAACTTCTGTCCAATTTTAGTTGACATTTCAGAAAGCATGGATTAAAAACACGGAAAAGTTCAAGGCAAAACTAATTCGCGTCTCTAACGACTTTGACTAACTTACTTCTAAAATGTCACCGTCCTTTTCTTTAGCTATAAGTTAATAAGAGATGTCTCTGATTCTCTAATTTTAGTTTAGTTTGTGAACAAGAGAATCGGCATCATTAACCGTCATTCATGCGGACAAAGTCGCCGGCAAGATGAAGTATTTTATAAATCACGCGACAAAACGTGAAATCTTTTTTTATTGTCCTTGATTTGCTATTATTAGACATTATTAAAATTTCGCCACCTACGCAGGCACGTATTAGGGTTTAACAAATATAGCGAAATAAAGATAAATCTATTTTAATGTACCTATTTAACTGAATTTAGGTCTTCTAAGCTGAAAGACGGACCTTCAATATCTGCATTAGAAGTACAATCCGCGCCCACTGAAGGTTATTCAAGAACTAGGGTTGAGTAAAGATGTAGCGAAGTTCTATTACGAATTAAAATAGTCCCAGAATTTTGTGCTTCCGGGATATTTTGTTGTAATAAACTATGGGCGCATAACAGGGGCATAGCTATATGCGGGGATCCAAATCCGTTTCAGTAAAAAATCATATAATTATCCACTATCTTTCTCAACTCAAACTCCTAAGCCATACTCACAAAACGAAAAAGTAGAAGTACAGGCACAGGCCCTCATAGTGCACAGTGGGCCCTTTGTGCGCCGATTACTGACCCATCGTGAATGGGTTTCTTTTTATATTTGGCTCGAGCCGTTGCCCAGTGGGCGCGAGACAGATGCGCTCACAGATGGAGTTATAGTACTTCCCGGAAAATAATTAGCTTCTTTTGTGAAAAATATTTTCCCTCCATTTGGGATTTTTGAAACAGCGCCAATCTAGGGCAAGCTACGCCACTGGCGCATAATGACCTCAACAAATCTTAATAAAAATTATAATTATCTCATAATGATTTCCAATAAAAGTTTTCCATTACATTTGTAAGAGAGCACAAAGTATTTTAATTATAGATGAATAATAGTTTCTTATATTCTTAAATATTAAATTATTGTTATGATGTATTACTGAATTTCCATTTATGCTGTATCGACTGAATTCTATTAATCTTCCATTTTAACCTAATGTATTGTGGCCATATACCAATATTATATTTTATATACCAAAGATCGTGTCTAAAGAACAAATATATTTAAATGTGTATGTATAAATAAAAGTTTCAAAGCTAATTTATTTTGTTTTTATTTTACTTGACAACTTTACATCCAAAGCTTGTTTATGACTAGACACAGCGTTATGTCGCGAAAGATAGAAAAAATGGAGGGAGGTCTTTTTGTAGGAGCGGCACAGAAAAGGCTAACAAAAAAAAATCTGAAAAATTATTTTTTTGGAAAACTTGGTTTTGTATCATAAACCAGTGTAAACAGCGATATACAAAATTTATAGCGTCTCATTAGACAACCAATAAGGCAACCTTCAAGATAGCTTTTTGTATTTTGATCTTTGTGCCCACTTTGTTAGTTCTTAATACAACACAAGACTGACATTGAAAACTTAATGACGTTGTGTTTCGACTAAAAACGCAAGTGCGGTTATACACACCGTATGTGTTTTTCTTCAGCCGCGTACGCACGTACGAACAAATTTGTTGCGTTACATGATACGCAACAACTTGGTTCGCACGTGCGTACCACTATCGAACATCGAACACTCTGTTCGTCAAACATGTTCGCGGCGATCCTTGTAGTGTGTTCTGTATGGACGGTGTTCGAAGAGCTTTAATAAATGTTACGCAACAAAACTGTTCGTATACCTAGATCTGGGCGGGGTGCGGGCGGGCTATGGCTACTAAGATAGAGTTCACGACTGTTGTTCGCGAACTCGACTCGAACTATGTTTGCGTTCGTGTTCGAATATGCCGTCCATACGTACGAACCAAATGTTCGGGTCTGGTGTTTGTGTTTGCTATGTTCGTGTTCGTACGTGCGTACGCGCCTTTCGACGAACACGCGAACAGTGGTAGCTAGCCGCACTTGCGTTTGGCGCAACGAGACTTTTTTTAAAGACAGTTTTCTTGTACCACCATCCCCCTTATGGCGACTTTCCGTTGCAAAAACATTGTGCTGTTGCGTTTTCATACGCCCGTTTTGATTAGCAAGAGTTTTCGAATCAACGGAAAGGCAAGAGTGAAACAAAAACACATATCACAGTTACATAATACTTTATACACTTGACTTAAGTAATTACTGCATTTTGGATACTTCAAACTTGGTATTAATGATTTCTTCGTCGGAATCTAGCAGTGGTAATGTGCTGGTAGGAATATTTTCTTCCACCCAGCGTAGATCTGAGTCCAGACTGTTATTCTGATCTTGAGAGTCTCTCGCGTCGCCTGCGTCGGTCGATGAGTTAGTGCCTCGCATTTTTACGCCGTACGCGTCGTTTACAAATTGTTCTTCTTCGTCTGTGGTAAGAGAGAGTTCTACTTTATTATGGGCACTTGCAGAAAGCCGCCGTATGTTAAATATAAACTTTATAATAAGCTGTCAAAACGGAATTCCCGATTTTGTTTAGAAAAAGGGTATTTGTGACGTCACATTTATTTGATTTTTTAGTATCAAACGTACAGTTTTGACTTTGCTACGATTTTATTATATGTATAGATTTATTGATTTCAAAACATATCAAAATTAAATTTTATATAAAATTGCAAATTAATCAGGTCTTCAGGGCTAAAATAAAGGATTTTTCTTTTAAAGTTGCTACATCTACAATTAACATTTTTTGACAATTTTTTTGGGAGACCCTCGAGGTCTCATTAAATAAATATTACTTAGTTCATACCTTCGTCGTCATCCGCATTGTCAAGTAGTGGTGTGAATGCATATCGCTGATTGTTGTTAGTGGGCCGCCAGAGTACCATGATGACTGTCAGAACGCTGGCGAACAGCATGTGCCAGTACGCCTCATCCATCCATACCTCCTTCCATTCCTGTAAAATGCGAATTTATTTAATACTAGCTAATACAATACGGCCGACGTATCTTGGCGGCTCTGAAGTTAGCCGATTGCTGCACAGTAAACAATCTCGTTTCTTTAAGATACATTGCGCAGCCAAACAGCTAACTTCATACCGTCAAGATACGTCTTTGGTTACTGCTCAGTTCCCGCGGGTCATAGCATGATGTAATATAGCATATAAATACATACATACATAACATCACGCCTGTAATCCCCGAAGGGTTAGGCAGAGGTGTACCCGTTAGTACACCCACATTTCGCCAGTTATGTTTTTAGTCCCATGTAATAGGGGTCGAGCCTATTGCCATCAACCGGGCACAAATCCAGACTCCGAGGCTGCTACTGAGAAATTCCTGATGGAAAAACCCAATAACACTTTGCCCGACCTGGGAAACGAACCCAATACCTCATGCACAGCAGTCGCGCTTGCGACCACTAGATCAACGAGGCAGTCTTAGAGGCATATAAACTTCCTCGATAAACAGGCTATATAATGCAAAAAGATTTTTTTAAATCGGATTAGTAGTTTCTGCTATAAGCGCGTTTAAATCTACTTTTCAGCTTTATTAGTATAGATTTTTTCCATACGTCAACTGCAGGAAAACACCCTTTGTGTTTATACTAAAAATCGCAAGTGCCTCGCAGACACATCCGTATGTGTTTTTCTACGGCGAACACACGAATTGTGTAGCCAGCCGTACCTTGGGCTTGGCGTAGCTAATGTTCGCCCGCAGTCAACGTTAAGTTAAGGGCAATTTTTGGGAGTGCTAACGCAAAGTAGAGAATGCCTAAGGCATTAAGTTCGCCTTTGTACTTCTTTGTTGCATAAAGTTTAAATAAAGTCAAATCTTTTCAAACAACACAATTCAAAAGTGGACAGTTTGGACAGTTAGTCCAAAAGTTAAAACTCAACAAAATAGGTGGCCTTTCTTTGTAATCAAGATTCACAAAATCCTGGTTATATTATTCTTGCTGTTTATTCGTAAGCAGCAACAATATTAAAGTATAATAGATATTGAATACAAATATAAAACAATAAAAAAAAATGGATCTAGCTCTTCCAAAACGAACCAACCCTAACTCTCTCTCTGTCTATAAATGGTTTTAATAATAATAATACTCACGGTAATACAGGGAAGCACTCGGTACGACTTGATCGAATATAGCATGAACACAATGGAAGATATTACTGCAAATATCAGCGTGTTCGTGAAATGTCTGTACAACGACAATTTTATGTTGTTTCTGAAACAATACAAACAATACATTTATTGTAGACTTATCAATCATCGTTTAAACAGTCAAAGACTACACCAAGACTATACCTTCATTTTTGACATTTATGTATAACTAGTTGTTCTTAAACGTAATAATTCTTCATTTAGGTCTGACATTATTCAAATTTTAAATAATATTATGTTACTTTTGCAATTATTAATTTGTTGCTAATTAAATACCATATTTTTGCATGATTACAAATATATTATTTAAGAAACTTTAAACTGTAATCTTGAGCTAGATGCTCATCATATTTGAAAGCCTAGTACTGGCATAACATAGCGCTGGGTTTTATCAATTATAAGATCTGTATTTCTGTACCTGTGTTAACAAATAAAAGTGATTTGATTTGATTTGACTCATCGTCTGCCTAGCCTTTTTCCAATTATGTTGGGGTCGGCTTCCAGTCTAACCGGATGCAGCTGAATACCAGTATTTTACATGCAGCGACTGCCTATCTGACCTCCATAACCCAGTGACTAGGTAATACGATACACCTTAATACTCTTAGCGGAAAAGATAATGGTTGTTGCGTTGCTCATTAAAACGGCACCGACACGACAATGGTCCAGCTGGAATTGCCTCAAAAACCCAACCGGCCAAATCGCCCGCTATCCGCCACTTTTTTATCTTTGTCAAAATATTTTAATACATACTACTTAAAGTTGAGATTTGAATGTCGTGATGGCAAGTACTAATGTGACTTTTTCAGTTCATATGTACTTTCTAAATTTATCTTGGATATCACTGACATAGGTGAAAGAAATCATCTTGAAGTAAACTGGACCTATAATTGAGTCTGAAATCGCCAATCCGCCTTGAGCAAGCGTGGTGATCAAGGCTCCTGCCTTCTCTAAATGATGCCTATGACGTTTATTTTTCGTAAGGAAATCCTCATTAATATCTCTCCATTTTTGGAGAAGGGAGGGTTACGTCGGAATCTTACCGATTAAAACCCCACGATATCTTTTACCACCATGATTCTTTTTTATCTAAATTTATTAACGAGGATTTCATTACTTAGAGTGAACATGACACCCTAATAGGAAGACGTCTTACAAATGAAACTTAACATTTTCCATCCAGATCTGAAAGGATAACTAAACGCAATATTATTTCTGATATTGCGCGACAGTTTGACTCCTTAGGCTGGCTAGTAGCGCCCAGTATAATACTGGCCACCACCATGAGTTGAGAGCCCGGTATTCGCTTGACGTAGATCCACGCCCTTTCTTCTTTCCGGTAGGCCCTATCAGCAGACATTTGCCCCACAATGGGACATTAACATGCTGGTACTATTATGATCTACCTACCTCCTCAGCTGCAGCGTCCTCATAGTGTGTGCGAGCGAGACAAACACCCACCAGCAGATGGCGCTGTCGAGCAGTGACAGAGGCACTTCGGACAGCAGCAGATCTCTGTTGGAGTCGTTGGCTTTGTGATGAAGTCGCAGCCAGGCGTTGATTCCGCCCAGGATACCCCATAGCACACCTGTGCCTACCACTCGTTGCAATGCTGGGCCTAGTCGGGGCCTGAAAGAGAAAATTGCTTTTGTTATTATAACAGTACCTCGCACTCTGGCTGTACTCAATGATCTTTGAATACTTATTCAATTAACGATCGTTTGTAGATGAATGGACCAAATTTTATTGGTATGTCTCAAGTAGCGTGAGACGAATTAATGATTGGGATGACTTTGTTGTTTTCAAAATTGAGTTTTTGTGTATTTTTTTTCTTTTCTTCTAATTTAAGTATAACGCTTAAGAACGCCGAAAGTTCCAACTTCCATTAGTGCGATATTTTTTTTTCTAGACCATATCTCGGATATTTCAGGTTACATAGATAATTATTATAAGTTGGTCTCAATTTTTTTGTACGTTTTGTTTTTACGAAAGCACACAAATAACGTCACGCCTATAATCCCCGAAGAGTTAGACAGAGGTATACCCATTAGTACATCAATATTTCGCCAGTTATGATTTTAAGTCCCATGTTATGATCAAATATGATGTGTCTTTTTATACCGTGTATATTTAAGTATAATTCATTTTATTTTAAGTGATGAATCTACTTACTTTACGATACCAAATCCTAGCGACACGATGATGACGAGCATTCTCGCTAAAGCTCGTTTAGCTACTGATATCCATTCGGCAAACATGTACACTTCCGCGTTGAAATAACTGCAACAGATTTATACAAGTCATTATAAATGCGAAAGTAACTTGGTCGGTCCGTCTGTTACGCTTTCACGACTAAACCATTGAATCAATTTTGATGAAATTTGGTACAGGGTAAGTTTGAACCTCAACAAAGGATATGGGCTACTTTTTATTCGACTTCGTCTGCGTCCGCGATAAGCGACATTCACGCGGACAAAGTCGCGGGCAAAAACTAGTTTAGCATAAACTTTAAAAGAGGTCATATGATTCAATATAAAACAAACCCGAAATTCTGACGAGTCTTACCAAGGAGTATCGTATTACCCAGTTACTGTGTTGTAGAGGTCAGATAGGCAGTCGTTCGTTAGACTGGAAGCCGACCCCAACATAGTTGGGAAAAGGCTAGGCAGATTGTAGTACTCACCCAGAGCTGTTGATAGATGAATAAACTCCGTAGTAGGTGGCGCTCTCAACCATGCCTAGTAGGGCTACGCCCCCGATCCAGTACTGTATGCGGAGCAGGTCTCTCCATTGTAGCCAGCAGACCAGTAGCCATCCAGTACACAGGAGGGTGTATACACCACACATTACGCCGAAGAACTGGAATGATAATTATGTAGGATTACTTCAAGCCTTTTTCCCATGGGGGAACGCAGAAACCACAGGATGCCACCTGGTACGATCCTTACACACTCATTTCGCCTCAACCACGTTCATACATTTCGTCATACAAGCACGCCGGTTACGAGTACTGCGCACCTGATCTTTCTTAAGAACCTCACCAATAAACTCAGTGTAGGTCTTCCTAGGGCGACCCTCCCTGCGTTGCCACTCTCTGCCATATAAATACATTTTGTCAATCGTCTTTCACTCATCCTCTCAACATGACCGGATCATTTAAGCATACCCTTTTCTATCTTTGTCACTACATCCTCTTTTAATTCGCAAGAGTCTCGTATAACCTCATTCCTCACTCTATCGTTCAAAGTTACACAACACATATTAACTTTGTTGATTTAAACTTACCGGTAACAGTGGCCAGATAGCAGCTGATAGATATCCAGAAGGCGCCGCCATCTCTATGCTGGCTACAGCTTTGAACTGCTTAGGAGCAGTCACGGTCATCTTCAACACGTAAATGCCTTCTGATTCAACTGTCAATAGTGTGTGTCGTGCTGATTTCTGAAAGGAACAATTTTTGATGTGAAAAATCTATTGGTGCACTTTGGCAGTAAAATCGCTCATGCCGCCATGTACCCTCTACGCCACTGCTCTAACGCACCACAACCGAACTAAAGTTCTAATACTAATTAAAGTTCTCCGTAACTTAAAAGTTATATTCAAAATTCCGACAACAACTGACGAGCAGTCCCTTTAAATTCATTCCTAAAGAATCTGTTCTGAGCCACCCTATCGCCTTACTGTCCTCTTCCTGTGTAGTTGCTTAATTTATATATAAGTTTTAAGCATTGTCTGGAAGTCTTAGTTAATTAGTTTGAAAGGCACAAGCCGGCAAACTTTTAGGTTGACATACAAAATGCCATTCCGAAAAAAAGTCGGGCAGTAGCCCACTACACTAGTCTGACCGGGGTATCCGCCATTTTCATACATTTGCATACTTCTAAAGTTTGTTTTTTTCTAGTTTTGTTTTTAGTTTTGTCATGACATGTTAGTAAAAAATAAAGAAAAGAAAAAAGGTTTATTTGCCACAGGTCATGTGCACACAAAAATTATAAAAATCATTATTGTGTGCCCCACAGCTACGCCAAACAGGCCCAGTTCAGCATAAAATGCTGACGCTGGTTTTCAATTGAACCTTTGCGTGTGATAATACGGATGTAAACCAGTTAGTCATAAAGTTACTTACTGACACAGTAGTCACCCCATCTTTCTTGGTGACTGTAGGTAAAGTCGGCTCAAGGAATATGATTTGATTGAGATGCTGACATGAGATCATTTTCTTCTCTTCTTTTAGTATCTGCACCGTACCGGTACTGTTTATATCCACTGTCGATCGTTCCACTTTGTTTGTGCATGATACCACTTGCTAGAAAAATTAAAAAATTAATATAAATATCTGATTTCCTCGTTGGTCTATTAATCGCAAAATACGACTGCTGAGCATGAGATCTTGGGTTCTATTCCCAGGTCGGGCAAAGTGTTATTGGGTTTTTCCATCAGAAATTTCTCAGTAGCAGCCATGGAGTCTGGTTTTGTGCCAGACATTTATGTAGACGAAGTCGCAGGCAAAAGCTAATTTTAAATAAATTATTTGACATTTGCCTGTTACTAAGAATCATGTATTAGGTTCTTATCAACATTGACGTCTGTACGACCCCCAATTCGATAAAACCCAAAACCAATAAAAATGGTTTACGTTACGATATGCATTCGTCTACCTACGGTTTTCTAAATTTCAACTATCCATTAAGAGTTTTGTTGCTAACGTAATAAAGTTTGTATTACCTACTTATGCGATATGGATAAAGGATCCTTGAATTATTTAGTAGTACTGATAGTATTCTTGCCATGGCTTACATTTTGATTCTTAGTATTTCAGGATTTAGTAAAAACCTCATTGAAAAGACACTAGAATAGACTAGTTTAGATATTTGTTTTTAATGATTTTAAAATTTCATATTAGATTATTTCCTTTTATACAATTTTTTGCACCTGCTATGTTATCTCTTCAACACCTTTGGTTGACTGGTAGAGGATGCCTAAGGCATTAAGTCCGCCTTTGTACTTTTTTGTTGCATAAAGTTTAAATAAATAAATAAATAAAAGAGTGCCATGGAGTTTCTTGCTCGTTCTTCTCCATAGAGAACTATCTCCGTTTTGAAACGAGCAACTAGCTTCAACTTTCTGACTAACTAACCGACTCCTTGACAATTCAAAAGCGCCTGTAAATGGTCCCATTGAAATAAATGCTATGACTTAGACTTTGAACACAATTTTAACGCGAAGAAACTGATAACAGCCAACTATGTATTTGACTTAATTAACCAATGATTCCAAGACTAAACTTTTTAAAAAGAAAACATTTCATTATAGCCTTGAAAACCCGATAAATGTTCAATGAACAGTAAAATTATATATTTTTTTGCTCTGAAATCAATAATTAGTTAATCAATTGAGTTAGCTAGTAAATGACGTCACAGTTAATTTTTGCATTATAAGATCTATAGGAGAATAGCGTTTTGGCAGCTCATAACTTACATTATGTTTTTTTTTTAAACCAGACTAAGATTGCTTCTGAGAATTTCCTGATGGAAATCTCTAATAACACTATTCCCGACCCAGGATTTGAACCCGAGAAAGGCGAAAAACTAAGAACGTAGGGTGGTCAGCAGTGGTGCTTGTGATTTTTAACTATACCTGCTCAAAATAATGTAAATAGTCTGGAGAACATCTAGTCTTCGCCCACTGATAGTTGACGGTCACGTCAGTCGCGTTCGCCATGTCACATTTGACTGAAACAAAATGATTAGAGAGTTTAGTTTATCTTATTTTTGTTAGCCTTTTCTGTCCCACTCCTGGGAAAAGGCCTCCCTCCACTTCTCCCATGGACATTTCTGCCGCAAGCTGGATACAGCGACGTACCAATAGAAAATGGCGCCCAGGGCACGCCCTTTCGTAAATTCTCTTGACATAAAAACGCACTAGATAAAATAATCATAAATTTACATAAAAACAAGTAAATATAACAATATGTAATGGTTTATTATAGTGTATTACGATTTTCAAATTTAATAATTGTCGTTTTTGTCGACCCCCTTCGATAGGGGGCCCAGGGCTCGCTACTTGCCCCGCCCTAGATACGTCTCTGGCCGGACAAACTGTGGGCCCTTTTTAGAATATATACTCAATTTTTTTTTTGTTTAAGACTTTTGCAACAATTTTTATATATTTTATGTGCATTACTTGCACGTGAATAAACTGTATTTCTTTATTTTCTTTCAAATATCTTTTTACACCCCATATTCATATATTATTGGTTTACCCTTGAGTGCGAGGGCATTGCATTTGTAAAAGAGCACCATTCAGCTATTAGAACTTGACTCATCAAGTACTAGAACCCTGATAACGCAAACCATACGAACGTTTATCTTAAAAGCATCAGATAAGTCACTTGTGTCCGGTGATAAAATTTTATCTAACATAAATAATACTGGTATTCAATTAAACTGTATTGGAAATAATATTGTTTGCTTGTTCTGTTCAGGGCTTCTCCAGACAAAGAAGAATTGCCCATAATATAAGAATAATAATAAACTTTCCTTCTAAGCATGATTAGATTAGCTTTTCCAAGCGATTTGGTCCGGGTGGAAGTCAAAAACCCCTCAGAGTCGCAGACTTACAAATAGTAGTACTTTACTATATTATCCTACACAACAGCCATACTCAAAGTGTGTTCCGCGGAACCCTAGGGCTTCCTAAGAAATACTGGTCATAATAGATACAAGATAATTTATTTGTCATACATGCATTACATAAACTAATCAGACATGCAAGGGATGAGTTATCCTTTTAGATGCGAATGTTTTGGCAAGTAATTCTGTTTTGTATGATTATATGTATTTGAACTAAAACTTGTTCAATAAAGTTGTAACTATAGTAACAGAAAATATCAGTATAGGAAGGAAGGAAAGTGTGTTTATATGCCAAAAAGATATTTATATTATATCATGACCAGATAATATCACATAAATATCATGATATTATACATTACAATAATGACTAATATCACAATCGTAAAACATCACTACAGAGTTGTCATTATTAAAGTAATTTCATCAGAGATTATCTTGCATCAAAAATCTGAATCTTACTACTACTATAAATGCGAAAGTTTTGATGTATGGATGTTTGTTACTCAATCACGCCAGAACAACTGAACGGATCTAGATAAAATGTGGCACAGAGATAGATTATAGTCTGCCATACTTTTTATCCTGAAAAATGTGTGGCTCCCATTGGATGATCACCAGTGACGCGGATGAAATCGTTGGCAGAAGTTATTATTAATTAAAAAAAAATCATAGATCAACACATCTCATTATTTTTTTTATGTTACTAAATTGTCATTAGATTATTTACAAGAAAGTGGGTACCTATTTTACCCACATTAATCATACGTCAAACGAATACCGGAATTCCAACTCAAGTAAGTAGGAGCAATTGTAGAGTTTTTAGGGAGATTTCTACAGAATGGCTGTGCAGATCAATTTTAACTATTCAATAATTAATTTCTCATGATATTTGAAATTATCATAATAATTATGTCATTCTTATTGGCTTACAATACATACATAATGCACTCAGTACTACTAACAAAACACTACAATATTCTAGGTCAAGTATGAAGTGCTCACAAAAGGGTAGAAACATGCATGACAAATTGAACCTTTTATCAATTATATACAGAAGCAAATAGAATATCCATAGATCGGCGTTTCTTAACTTTTTTCAGTCCAAGAACCCTTACGAAATCATGCACAATTTCAAAGACAAAAAAATGCAATCATTTTCAGACCATTTATTTTAGTATTACCTATGAAGGCAAAAAACTAACTATTTAAAAAAATCGCTAGTGCAAAATTTGTGTTAGATCTTGCTATTTAGTTGTAATCTCAATTGGGCGGCATTTATTATTGTTAAATGGTCTATAGATTAGATGAGACTGCAGACTCCATAATAATATGTATGCAAGCGGACCTCCAGGGGTCTGCAGACCATAGATTAAGAAACATAGGTTTAGATCAGGGGTTTCCAAAAATTCCAAACTTATTTTGTCTACTGCTCTTGAGAATAAATTATTTTTTAGCACGCCCATTTTTTCACCTTCTTAAAAACCACCTAGTAGATGAAATTACACATCCCCAAGCCTCTACACAACACCCCAATATTTTTTCTGGGTCTCATAACGTCCCCCTTTAGGCCTGCAGCGCCCACAAGGGGGCATTATTGCCCACTTTGGGAAAGGCTGGTTTAGATAGTAGCATGCAGTATATCAGTCTATACCAACAGAAAATAAAGGTGCATTCTCCTGTTAATGACAAAGCAGATTTACGAATAAACAAGTACATAATACTTACACATTATTATGAGCTGAGAATCCTTAAATAGTGACTTAGCTAGTGTGAATACACAATTGTCCTGAAAAATAATAATTAAAAAATCATCCATACAATTTTGTAAGCCAGATTATTATATTTTATTTATAAACTTTTCATTTTATTTCTACTATGTTATGTTATTATGTTACTGCTCTGGCTCACACGCTATTTCATTATTTGTTCAAATGTTAAAAGTACAGGCTACAGTTTTAATATTTGTAAATTAAATACATGAATGCTATGTATGTTTGAACATAATTTGGCAATCATTTCATAATTTATAATACATTGTATTTATAAGAATATAGTCATTTTTATGTAATGTACATCATATTCATGGGTAATCCTGTTTAAAAATATTAGAAATCATTTATTTGAAAAAAGTATGGAGATTTTTCATTCTTCCCCTTAATGGATTACCTTTTGGGTATAGCAACTAGATCTAAGTCTTTTTTTGTATATGATGTTCAATAGTGCCTTTATTATTTCAAATAATGTCTACAATTAACATTGTCCGATTACCAAAACAAGCCTTCCTGCATTTTTAAAGAAAGCAATTTACATGTCGAGGGATGAAAGTAAAAATGTATTAAGCGACAATTATGGTCATTTTATACAGGTCTAATGCAACCTTATTATGTGTGTAAAGTAAGGTTGAATATATAACACAACAAAATTGATGCTTGATACATTTTCCCATACTCCTTGATATTGATAAAATAGTTAGATAATCTAATTCTAATACATGAACAGGTGGGTACTAGAATGTTTTAGTCTACATAGTAACACCAGTAGCTAATTAAAATAACATGTGCCTACAGGAACTAAGTAGTTGTTTTTATGATAATTTTCCTGTCCATAGGAGTAAATTTAAGTTTATCAGATCTTGATACAGGAAAATACTGTTTAAAACGTACATTTCTACGCCATAAAAATTAGCTAAGTAGCAATTAAGTTACGCTAATGAACATTTTGGTATTAAAGTCTACACAATGAGTCAGAACTTTAAATGAAATTTCCACAAATGTTCGCATGACAACGTTAGAAAAAAAATAAGAAAACTGTCTTTGTTTAATTACAATGAAGAAGCCCAAAGTAATACTGTATTTAAACATAAACTTTCGTATTATGAAATGGAAAACATCCTCACCCCGTTCAGCGGTAAATCCCATTTTCCTATGTCCGAAAAACTGTGCGTTACTTTGAAGATCGTCACAAACAATATGAATAGGATTCGCAACATTTTGATTGATTTAGGCAAAGAAGCCACAAGTTATTTTATTAGTATCGTAAAACTATCAAACATCATTTTAATTTGGTTTAAATTACAAATAACAATTATTATGGGAAGAAAACGCATTCACTTCATCACTTTGACAGACATTTATATTTGACATTAGCTTGCTTGACGTATGACATTTAATGCTCTTGACGTCAGATTGAAGTGCTAAATACAACTTCGTAACATTCTGCTCCTTTCTATACTTGTTTATGACAATATAAATATTTTAAATCATAGAGCAACTCAGGCCTCTTGATAATAATAACTGCTGCTTGAAAAATCAGACAAAACAGATAGAATAACTTATTCAACTTTTCCTAATTAGTATTCTTTAATTGTTCTTGAGCCGCTACTAATAAGACTAGGGTTTAGTATGACCTAAATGTTACGATTAAAAAAACTTTGACATTGACTCATACTGACTGACTGACAGACCAGACAGTAGAACACACAGAACTTGGGTCGTGTCAAAATATTTTTGTTTTGTTCTTCGTATAATTCATATAAAATCGCATAATATGTCATAATTGTAATGTTTTTTATTTATTTTAATGTTTAATTACGTAAATTAATGATAATAACTCTATATACTTATCATGTTTTGGTGATACATTATCCCTAGTTTGGTACCGTGGTAGTCATGTCAGATTGCGCGCTGGTGTCCAATGTAAGCGAACATGATGCGAGTATGGACGTGGGGAACGACAAGTCTCTATTCGAGCCCTCTGTTGAAATGATGGTAAATGATTTTGATGACGAAAGAACACTAGACGAAGAAGAAGCTTTGGCGGCGGGAGAACAACAAGATCCTAAAGCCGAACTCAACAGCCTTCAGCGAGAAGGTGATATGCCCTTGGAGGAACTACTAGCACTGTACGGATACGACAGAACCATGGACAAGCCCATACCAGAACAGGCCCCTGAAGTGGTGCCAGAAGAGATTGAGAAACCAGAATCAGCATTACAACAATTATATAGTGAGACTACTAGTCCAGAAGCCACAAGATGCCTTAGGTCAGGCTCGAGACCGCCTTCTGAAGAAGAAGAGGATTATGACTACAGTCCAGATGAAGATGACTGGAAAAAGACTATAATGGTTGGTAGTGACTACCAAGCTGGGATACCTGAAGGTTTATGCAGCTATGACGATGCATTACCATATGAAAATGAGGACAAACTACTCTGGAATCCAAGTATGCTAGATGAAAAAGTTACAGAAGACTATATGAAGAGAATTTGCTCTATGAACTCGGGAACGGGGATGGACTCTGTGCCTAGAGGGAGACAACTACGAGACGACGAAGAAGCCCTTTACCTACTTCAGCAGTGTGGTCACAACGTGGAGGAAGCGTTAAGACGGCGACGTATATCTGCCCAAACCACAGCTCACGCAAGCCTCTGGTCAGAAGAAGAGTGTCGCAACTTTGAAAACGGCCTAAAAACCTACGGCAAAGATTTCCATACAATCAGACTAAACAAAGTACGGACTCGATCAGTAGGTGAATTGGTTCAGTTTTATTACATTTGGAAAAAGACAGAACGGCATGACATTTTTGCTAATAAAGCACGTCTGGAGAAAAAAAAATATGCTGTACATCCAGGTCACACAGATTACATGGACAGATTTTTAGAAGAACAGGAAGCGTCAGGGGCTGGGGTCGTCAGACAAGTGTCACCTTCTCCAATGATTGAGTTTGGTCCGTCTCCTGCAACCCAACCTGACCCGTTAGCTTTGGGTGAAAAAGAGGTGTTCTCCCAGCTAAATGCACACACACCACCACCACGAGCCTTGTCTATGGAGGACCCGGAACCTCCTACCGGTTCCTAATACACGTATTATTGGCAAAGGCCATTAGTAGCAAGCACTGTTTGTAACAAACTTAACTATGTTGTTATTAGAAATAAGGGTATTTTTTCCTTATTCATAAAAATAATCCAATTTTTGTTTTATAATATTTTTTTATAACAAATTATGGACTGACTTAAAACTTTTTTGTATTTTAACATTTTAAACAGTACAATGTAAATAATAAAGCTGTAAAATTATGTTACTTATTTTTGAATAAGGGAATTATGCTAAATGAAATGAATGTTTGTATACCCATCTGCAGGTGGGTGGTGTATAAAATTATGAGGTACTTGATGATAAGAATAAACAGTGCAAATTATTGTGTAACTTCATTTTGCCATGCATTTTGTCCTTTTCAGAAACTTTAGGCCCCCCATTGCTATTAAACAATAATTTATTGTATTTGGGTGCATGCATATAAATTTTATAGGTAGCATTAAATAAACATACAATAGTGAGATATTTTTAGGTATAATATTAAAGGTATTGTATTTTAAAAGTTTCTCTTCATTTAGAACCCTTTGTTTTTACATTAGTGGTTTTCCTTGACAAACATCGTCAATAGGTAAAGGTTTCCTGTTTAGTTCAATTGAGTCGACTGACTACTGGTTAGGTTTCCTAGAATTATTATGACTAATAAATAAATGATAATATACACAGTTATGAGTCAAGTTGAACGACAGAGTACTTTTATATATAGTTGAACTAATCTCAAGTTTGAGTTTATTCAGTTTCATTTCTTCGTTGTAGTTAATTTTGTTCAAGGATAGATGGCAGGATTGTTTCATTTCGTTCATGGTAAAAATAGTTTAGCATAAATACGTTTCGTTCAGAAATCATGCTAGATAGATACGTTTTCAAAGTCAAACACTTCAAAATTATAAGGTTTCGATTCGAACAGTGAATTTCAGATAGAAAATAATGTTCAAATCAGATTGAGCGAAAAAAAAAATTGATGATAAAATACAGTGTCGTTCTATGCAACTATTAAAATAAAGGCTGTTTTGCGTGTGATTTGAAAAAACAACACTAAAGAACGGATTTTCAATAATCAATTTCGTAAAATACAATAGCCATTTTAGGTTAAATTGTTTAATTAACAACATTATAACAAAACCATGACTGTAAGCCCAGATATGTCGGAAAAGGAGATTCTCAACGATTTTAAGGAAAACTACGGTAAGATCCGTAAATTGCTGGACGAGGACAGCAAAAATGACCCAGAAAACGAGCCCTACATTTCCAAATACAAGGCAAAAGGAATACTCGTTAGCATGAGCGACAGTTTGAAGAAATTGCTCGATAGTCCAACTAGTTTCGATGAAATAAAGCTCCACGCTATGCTGGGCACCGTTTTACTGAACATTGGAATCATTGATATGGAAACAGAAGAGCTAACATCTAGTGAGAAGGTTTTATCAGATGCTGTCACTCTGCTTGCACCAAATTCGTCAAAACCAGAGATTATAATCACTCTTATCAATGTTTATAATAATTTGGGTATATTATGGTCTAATCGTGATGAGCCAGGAAAGGCTAAAACATTTTTGCTCTATGCTAAAGAGTTGTATGAAACTTTTAAATGTACAATGCAGTTGCCATTGCCTATAGCCCAAATTATTAGTCCATCAGGAGAGAGTCCTCTAGGAGATATAATGTTATTAGAGAAGGCACACACACTAACTCTCTACTACTTGGCTCAAGTGTATGGTTCTTTGAAAGAGAACTTAAAATCGGCAATATATTGTCATGTTACATTACGAAGGCAGTTGCAATACAACGATTATGAACCGATAGACTGGGCATTAAATTCGGCAACTTTATCACAGTTTTTTGCGGAACAGAATGGGTTTTTTCAATCAAGGCATCATTTGGCAGCAGCGTCTACTATCCTTGAACAATATGAAGAGAAGTTGGGGTCATCTGAGAATAATGATGAAGTGTTTCTGGCAAAAATAGAAACGTACAAGCATCGGTCTGCTGACGTTGCTCGTTGCTGGGCCAAATATTGTATCTTACTTATGACTTCGTCTAAAGCGAGGCTTATGACTGATTCGGAACAATTAACTGAAGCTATTACAGGTATGACTTTTATTTCCATTTGTTACATTATTCTCAGTTTGTGTGTGTAAATTCAACATGAATTATGTAACCTTTTGTTACATTTTATTGATTTTAAAAGAGTGTTTATGAGTTATTCTTACTCCATAGAAGCCTACTGTTTAGAACAAGCAACTTGGTTCATCTTTCTGGCTGACTGACTTGTTGACAATTAAAAATGCTTTATACTTTATTTGAAGCAAAAGATGTTGATTGTTGATTTGATTTGACTTTTTTAATTTTTAAGAAGGATGACTGTAGATTCAAAATATAAATCAGTTTTCACATACATTATGATTGTGTTGTAAAGCACTTTGTAGGGAACAGCTGATGCTTTTTGCACGATTTTGAGGTTTGTCCCATGGTAAAAGTTATTCCTAATGGTGAGCATACCTTTTAGGCTTTCAGTGAATTAAGTCACTCTTTTTAGTTTTCTGCTTTCTGTTGTGTCAATCCTTAGGCTATCCTTGTTTAAACTAACTAGAATTTTATTTTAAGTGTTTAGGGATCACTTTTCAGTAGCATTATTTCAATAACATCTTATAAATTGTCTTGCAAACTGACTTTATTTTAAACAAATCCATTTCTTCCAATTACAGATATGTCAAATCTCACATTAGAAGACCATGAAAACATCTGTGGAGGTGATATTACCAAGCTAATCTTTACAGACATTGATGTCTCAAAATATGAGAGCAAAATTGGAGATAAGTTCCTTCTCACATATCAGGATGCAAGAGAAGTCTTCTTGAACTGCCAGACTTGGCTAAACAAGGCCAAGGAGTACTACAAACTCGATACCTTGGCTTCCGATTACATAGAACTTGTGCAAGATAGTTCCCAATCATATAGTTACCTTGCTTTCTTTGAGGAAGATGATGAAAGGCGCGCCAAGATGCATAAACGACGAATCGACATGCTCGAAGATTTACTGAAGGAAATCAACCCTACTTACTATCTCCAGTACTGCAGGCAGCTTTGGTTCGAGCTAGGGGAGGTCTACTCCGACATACTAAATATCAAACTGGAAAAAGTTAATAAGGCAACTGAAAAACCAACTCCACACGCATTGAAGAAAATAAACAGTCTTTGCGATAAGAGCATTGAAAATTTCGAACATTTCCTGAACTCGTGCAAGGATAAAAATGGTGTCATGCCAACGAAATTGAATTACGATTTAATTAGGCCTGTTGTCAGCGCTCACGCGTTCATTGGCAGAAACAGCATGAAGAAGGTTGCAGTAGACAAAGTTTTACAATTGAGGAATGTGCAGAAGAGTTATGACTCGTATCAAGCGGTGGTTGATATTTGTACGAACTGTGAGGAGGCAGCGGCCATGATGCACGAAGAGTTCTCCTTATGTCAAGAGATGGCGAAAATATTGCCAATTAAGATAAAGAGACTTCAAATTGAGACTGCTGAATAGGAGAATGGTGTAAATTATGGTGGACAACATTATAATATACAAAAGTCCTGTATGGTAAACGCGGAATGCTTGTAAAATCTTGCTTTTAAATTCTGCAGAGTGAAGGAGGTATTCTGGATCAAATAAGAAAAACCCAAGTAACGGTCTTGTATCTCAAATGTTAGGGATTAGTTACACTTGGTCGTTAGGTCGTATTCGGGGGGCTTGAAAGACGTTAACACTATTATTATTAATTAGCTTAGGTCCGCGATTTCGTCCTCTGCTCAGTTTCCGTGGGTCGTAGCATGATGATGTACGGGGTAGCTGTCTTTAGTTTGTGTTGAATCCTTTTGGATATGACTTAATTATTTTTTTTTGTATACGTATTCCATTTCAAATGGACAAACCGTACTTTATTTTCTGCAATTGGAGCTTAATTCTGCCAATATGACCTAACCCACAATCTCTCAGAAATTAATTATGTTAAACTATTCATTAGGCCAAATGTGTTACATTACTGTACAGCAAATAAATATCTAAAACTTGTGCTAAGAACAGATTTAAAATTAATCAGCTTTAAATATCCAAAAAACTACAATTATTACGACAAATGAGAATAACATTGACGTGGTTGGTTTTTTTTGGCAAAACTAACCCCAATTTCAGTCTAACAATGGCTTAGGATATTGTGTTAGCTTTGCTTGCGTTGCTTAGTTATTTAAGTTAGTTTTACTACAAGAAACTTGTTAGTTGTTACCTACAGTTCAATCATTTTTAGCGAAAGAAAACCTTATACCTAAGGCAAAAAGAATGTACCTACCTAAACCATTGCATTTGAGTTTACAATAGGTATCATAAGGTTTAAATTAGAACTATTGCTTGTAACACCTGCAACGGTGTTCAGCAGGGCTATTGTGTAATGGCGGCAGTACGGGCGGCATATGGTCACGGTACGGCGAGTAGAAATGTATGTACCTATGCAGTCATGGCGCGGCCGGTCGAAACCCAGACTAGGCAAGACGAGACAGAACGAGACGAAACCGTTATATCTGCCTTAATGGATTTAGGGGGAACGAGCTGTCATCTCTAGAGTGGGATATTAACACACCGCGTTTCCCCTAAATCCGCTGAGGAAGAATTTTGTAATAGTACCTATTGCTAATTTTGTTCTATAAATCGTCATTCACCCGTGCAAAAATGGACTCTTAAAGACTGCTAATTGCTATAGTTCCTCATTTTAAGAAGGAGGCTTGTTGCCGCATTAAATATTGGACTGCTGTATTACTTATGTAAGAAGCATGAGTACAATCTATAATCTCAAGACGAACGACGTAATTATGCATTTAATTTCTCAATGTCTACTACATTGTAAAAAAAGCGATGTGTACCTAATTTAAAATGTTACAACTTTTTTTAATGAAATAAAAAATGAACACATAATATTATTATTTTTATTAACATCTTTTACAAATAGATTGTTTTTAATTATTTAATGTATAGTTATTTTAATATAAGAACAATAAGAGATAACATAAATCACGCCTCTAATCCCCGAAGGGTTAGGCAGAGGTGTACCCATTTGTACAACCACATTTCGCCAGTTATGTTTAACTTCCATGTAACAGTGGACGAGCCTATTGCCATCATAAACTGGGCACAAAATCAGAATCCGAGGCTGCTACTGAGAATATTAAATATCGAAGTCACGTAAACTTGTAAGCAAGGTTTATTGAATATGACACTCGCTCAATTTTTGAAACAAAAATCATGGCCGTGTGGAAATAAACTCATATCAAATCAAGTGATCTGATTGGTTGCACGATATTTATTCAGCCAATCAAACAAGAAGATGACACCACCAATCAATTGACGAACTTTTTATGGCCTGTCAAAAAGCGATTTTCCTATAGATTTTGTGTGGCGGCAAAAAACAGCTGAGACATCACTTTTGTAGCAACTCAATCGACTATCTATTTATTGATTTGAAAGCAATTAAAAATCAAACTTTACAGTTTATTTAAAATAAATAGTGCTTTTAGGGCTAAAATAAAGTGTTTCTTTAAATAAATTGTCTTGGAATTATTGGTTAATGGTGTCAACTAGCCAATTGACATGAGTATTTGATTTTAGTTCCAGAAACGAGCAAGATTAGGTATAGTGTTAGAAATAATAATTGGTCCTAAAATAAAATTAATGATATTCTAAATTAAACCCTGCCGATTGTCACATCACAGCACAACTATTTGGAACTACGTAACATATATTTTATTATCTAAATTTTGAACAAAGACAAACAAAATAACTGAGTATGTACAAATCCACCTCGGTTTTTGGGTAATCTTTTTATCTGTACAATATTATTTTAATGTTTACATAAATTATTTAGGGCCGATTTCAACACTTTCCTATGTTGGTATAATTCAAGATAATCTGATAGATAAAATTAAATTTTACGTGTTGGACACTTGGGCCACGGTAAAGATATAATAGGTACCTACGTTATTAGATATTTTTTCCGTGCTTGGACTATCGTCTCCTACCAAACATTAGTTAAGAACATTTAAAACGTCTTACGTAATTTCTTATAAACTTTCAAGTCCTTATTTTTCGAAATTAATGTATCCTGCTTATGTGTGGGAACTTTCGTTAAAATCGGTTCATTCATTTCGAAAAATAAGGACTTGAATGTTTGTATGCCCGTAAGGCGTAAACGTTCATATAATCATGTTATGAAATATACATGCTCATACATGCTTTAAAGGCAGTCGTATCAATAAGTTGTATAATTTCTCTTTTTAAGTGAAAGGGAACATTCTAAAATTATACTGAGTACTGACACGTTTTTATGCACAATGTTAGCACACAAGTTTTTACTAAGTAGGTACCTACCTAGTCTTATTTTATTAATCTAATATTTTTTTTGAGACGATACCATGGAGGGTAGACAACAGTTGGCCTATATTGTCATGTTACTACTTTGGATGGATGGATGTTTGTTACTTAATCGCGCCAGAACGGCTGACGGATCTGGATAAAATTTGGCACAGAGATATAGTCTGGAATAGCACGTAGACTTTTTAGACATTTTATCCCGGAAAAATGTACGATTCCCGTGGGTATCAATATCAACTTTGACGCAACGAAGTCGCGTGCAGATGCTAGTAAACAATATTTCACTAAGATTTCTCAAATAAAATGTGTAATCAGTAATTACAAAGATTCCAAGGACTAATACTTTCTGTCTCACTTTGATTTAGCTCGGTTGCGATATTAACATCTTGGATTCATCAACCTTTCACTCTAGACTAGACCAATGAGGGAAACACAAAATTTCATCATAATTATGCCAGTCTATCTCTATTCGGCCATATTTTAACATCTTACCATAATATTACTCGATATGATTTTGATATCATGACGCAACACAGTTATAGCACGATAGACTAAATTACATAAATGTGTTTTAAAAAATAAGTTTTCATCATTACTTATCAAGCTAACCACCTCAGCATCCCACAGGTGCAAATTATCGACTTTCCAGTTGATTTGTCAAAAATTGTCTTTCAAACAAACTATGTCCGGGAAATTACAAACACAATAAAGAAAAGGATCGACCAAATCGGTCTAACCGTTCTTAAGTTTTGCGTTTATTAGCACATTTAGCCGTTTATTTTTTTAGAGACGATAGATAAGGTAACTATGATGCCTTTATAGGGACGACAGCCCTTTAAGGCTACAATAAGAAAGCATTATATTTTTTTTTAACTGGCGACTGTACTCAAAACCCAATCGACAGCAGGTAAAAAAATAAATTTTATTTTGGAAACGATTGGGATATTAACTGTGGTTATACGTAATATAGTGTTCTGAGAAAATAGTGCATTTACAAAAACCGAGGCTGGATATTTAAGGACTCGTTTACATTTGAAGCCGAGCCAAATAGCAAATTAATACCTAGGTACTCATTTTCCTAATGCAACTTCTCCTTTTTACTCATACTAGCGCTTAGTAACCGCAGTATTTTGTACAATACTATCCTTAGAACTAAAATTAAAATTATAATAGCAAGTAAAATCACAGCTGCTACGTCTAGTAAGTTAATCTCTATGAAGGACAGGTCTCTGGCTGTGGAATGTAGGGGGTCCTGATCACCCCATCTTATGACCCTCTCGACCCAGTATACAGCTGTGTCCAGGGGATCTGCTAGCCTGTCATGCCAGATTTTGGAAGCTCTTCGCGCGCTCACTCGCATTCTGGAAAAAAGAAATAAGGTTTTTTAGATATTAGGTACTTACAGGTATGTACGGTCGACACAGACGTCAGACATTGAAGGACCGATTATTGGATCGGACGATTATTTCATAGCTTCATAGAACAGACTTAGGTATTGTAGGACGTGTGCGTTGGTATATTGGAATTCAGATGTTCCATAACACCGACAAAAATCGGTCACCGATTTTATCGGACATGGGTGGAGAAAACACTGCGGCATCTTATGCGGAATATGAAGTAGCCTATATCCTTTCTTGGACTTCAAGCTTACCCTGTACCACATGTCATCAAAATCGGTTAGCCGAGAAAGCGTAAAATGAAACAAACTCACTTTCACATAAATTATTATATCTATAGGTAAGGTAGGATATTTATTATGATTAATCGAGTAAATTGTGATTTGTTCAGTGATTATTTAATTAATTTATTTAAAGTCCATCTCAATTATCTAATATATTATACCAAACAGTTACGACTACGAATTAAAATCTAGGAAATTAATTAACGATGACATGACAATTACCAATTTACTTTATTAGATAATTTTTACAGATCGTTCGATCGTCTGTCTTTTAACCTAATTGCTTCTATTGTATTATCTTTACTTTGCTCAAGTTTTAGCACGGGTTAGAAATAACATTCAAGATTTATATTATAATCTTGAATGTTGTTGGTAACCCGTGTTGAAATAACTCTTAAAAATAAATATACGTTGATTGACAAGGCGGGAAAATAGAAACTGTCACTTATGTCTTATGTCATACTTTTGGCGCGTAAATGAGTGTAATTCTATTTTTCATTGTAGTGAAGTGAAAACTTTATGTTTTTCGTCGTACTACTACCAAGCTAGATTGTTAGGTACACGTAAGAAAATATAGGTTCCGAGTAAATACGGGTTACTTTAACCTGTGCCTTCTCCGAGGTGGTAAGTAGATGACACCATAACCAATATAATTCCAAGACATAATTTATCTAAACAAACTCTTTATTTTAGCCATAAAAATCCGATTTATTTTAAATTAACTGTAAAATTAGATTTTTCATTGCTTTCAAATTATAAATAGTTAGTCAATTGAGTCGATATAAAAGTGACGTCACAGTTATTTTTTGCCATACAAAATCAATGGCACAAACGCGTTTTGACAGGGAATAAAAAGTACGTCAATTGATTGGTGGTGCCATCGACCTATTGCTACACTTTCTTTTTTTAAATGTGGTGTTTTTTTTTTAGTTGAACTAGGCAGTCGGCCATGAGTAAAGTGTAAAGTCCTAGGTTGGATAGGATTGTTATGTAAAACGTTCCGTCGTTTTTGTCATTTTTAACGTAGTCAAAGTCAAATCATTTATTTCAATTAGGCCATTCTATAACACATTTTGAACGACATATATGTATAGGTACAAAAAGAACAAAGGAACCGAATCTAGTTGCCCCTTTCAAAAGGTAGTTTGGTATAGAGAATAATATGGGCAATAAACTCCATGAAGTAGTCTTTTGGAACCTAAATATATCTAGTAATTTCGCAGCTATCAAGCATGATCGTATAGCTTCACATCTACTGGCGCCAGTCAGACAGTTTACAAATATCGCAGTGAGCAGTGACCTGTTTCTAACTATCGATTTTCACTGTCTGCAACACAATTAAGTACTATTATACTATTAGAGTGACTGCTCAGACATCTATATAGACAAAATATTATAATTATTTGATTGAAGAAAATAAAGTAGGTATACCTCTGTACTATGACATAATTCTAACCATGTTTCGACACCACTATTAATAGGAAACTAGGATCACTAGCCTACCTAGAAATACATAGGGTTATTTTAAGCAGCACTAACATCGATTACTGAGCACTAATATTTTATTACATCATTTTGGCGAAATGCCATTTCCGACAAAGTAATTCTAGCATGAATACATTTCTAAACTAGAACGAAAATTTGCAAACACTGAGGAGACCTATTTCATAAAATATTATTAATGCACAATTTATAAAAAAGACAGAAAGAAGAAACCTCATAGGGTTTCGGGTTTTTTTTTTATAAATTGAACATATTTTACAATTACTCTAAGGTTTAATGTTTAGGTTAATTATTGTTTATTGTTTTAAAATGATTAAAAATATTTCAATAAAAAACACATAATAAAACCAGCCTACATTTATTGGTGGTACATACACAGTAGGGCAAATGCTTCTTCTCGTACAGATAAGGCACGAGCATAGATCACCACTTCACCAGGCTTGCTCAAGGCGGATTGGCGATTACATGCTTTTTTTTTAAATTTAAAATCCAGGTTTCATTACTCTGTTTTCTTTCACAAGTACAGTTCAACAATTTATTTGGTATACACGCAGCTAACACAACTACTTTTAAACAATGTTTCAGGTGTATCAATTTTTTAAATCACTCCAAACAGTTTTCAAAATTATTAAACACCACAAGTTCACATTTTTTTTTTCGCATTATTTATATATTTATTATATTAAGATTTATATATTTAATTTTTTATTCAATAATTAACCTATACATAAAACCTTAAAGTAAATGTAAAATATGTACAATTTAAAAAAAAAGGCACAGAGGAAAAATCTCATAGGGCATCAAAAAATTCGTCCGCGTCGCTGTCAATGGGGCAACTGCCCAAAAGGCTGACAGCATTGCCACGTTGTATGGCAATGCTGATTCTTTGACCTAAGAAAAAGCCAGCCTTCTGGTCGTGTGAAGAGTCGACCAGTCGCTTGGCGATGTCCCGAAAAACAAGGTGAGCGCTCGGACCCCATGGCCCCAGTGTTTCAACCCCAAACGGCTCAAACACATAAGTTCCAAGAAGGTTGTTATATTTGCGCCGTTTGAGGTTTTCGGCACCAGCAGCGGCAGCCCCAGCACAGCACGTCGTGCTAGGAAGGTGGGATGGCGCAAGGGTGTCGACACATGTTGCATCCCACACCAAAGGCCTACCCAACTTCTAAGGCATTATGGTCATCCCAAAATGTTCACAAAATGTATGGGCCAGCTGATTTAAATAATAATATTTCGGGTTTTCTGCAGATTCAATTGCAGGACACATTTTTGGGGGAAGATACCACATATGGAATTTGGAGAAGATAAAATTAAAAAGAAAAACTTATAAAACTTACTCAGCACTTAACACGCTATGCAGTCCTTCTAGCAAGGACTTCTCCGTCATGTCAGCATAAGATATGGTCTTCCCAAGACCAATAGTCGCTGCCGCTGCGCCGTTGAGGGGCTGGTCTCCGTAGAAGGGCACGATGAGCATCGGTTTACCAGCAGATATTGCCTCTGTCATGCCGAGAAGACCTCCGTGGCCAATGAAGGCGATTACTTTGTGATGTTCTGTGGAAATTAACAGAATAAAAAGTAAATAAAAAACAGTTCATTGATTAAGTTAAGTTTCCAATCGAAGACATCTATAGGTTTTTAAGAAATCTTCAACTAATATCTGATTACCCTAGATACCTATCTCTTATGTTGAGTGTACCTACATAAGCGAGAAGATGAATTTATTCAAAGAATTTTTAATCGTAATTTCACATGAACAAAGCGAGTATTTTTCCTATCCTCATGCATTCATCAGATCATGATGTGCGTTAATCTTAATTCTTGGATTTAATAACACAATGATCAGATAAATAATCATAGACAAGTCGATTTCTGACCACAGACAAGCGTGATGATAAACATAATTCTAATTTATTTTTACGTTATATCTTTATTGCTCCCTTCTTCGAATTATTGTTACTAAGAAATAGTATTTATTTAGTAGATCTACCTTAGAGTTAACGTACCTTACGTACCTACTTATTGGTACCTCTCTTTCCTTCCCACACACTAAAAGTTGATATAGATGGTGCCATTTATAATTTTTAACTTACCGTAACCGCTATTAATTTATTTATTATTTATATAAACTTTATGCAACAAAAAAGTACAAAGGCGGACTTAATGCCTTAGGCATTCACAACTGCCTCTTTAAATCAGTGCCTTTTTTGAATGGTATCTATCAATTAATAATTTGGTCGAGAAAATATTATTAGATAGGTATTAATATTATTTCCATTAATTTTCCTCCTTTACATTTCCTTATGGTGATCCGAGCGCGTGTCAGTGCATAATTATTTATATTAATAACCTATTCTAACAGGAAGTCATGTTACATATATCTAGGTTAGTGCAAGTACCTAACTACCTACCTGCCTATGTACAATAATGGAAGACGATACGTATGCATTACAACAACGACACAACACGATAATACAATTCACGTGATTGGTCGAACTGGTTCCCACTGATTTATATTGTGCACTCTGTGACGACTCTGGCGCAGCTGCAGGGTTTGTTTTTCAACCGACTTCAAAAAGGAGGAGGTTCTCAATTCGACGCGTATGTTTTTTTTTTTTTTTTTTTTTTGTTTTTTTTTTGTATATTTGTTCTACGATTACTCCGCCAATTATGAATCGATTTGGATGATTCTTGTTTTGTTTGAAAGAGTATAGCTCCGAATAGGTCCCATAGGAATATTGTCATGATCTGATGATGAACTTTGGAGATATGGAACGGAACTCCTTATAAAATCACAGCAGAACCGCCGTAACAAGAAAAATTGCTTTGTTTATACGTGTAGTCGATGACTGACTGAAGGAAGTGGGGAGGGGGTACGTCAACCCCCCTCCTACCACTTTCCAAAATTAAATATATCGTGTGAGGTATTGTTTGAAAGGTCTTTATGTAAGGATTTCAAACATTAACACACAAGCACTAAAAAGTGAATAATAAAAAGCTTTTTTACAAAAAAATATGACCGCCTTCAAAAACTACAAAATAAAAAATAACTTTAGCTTGGAAGTCGGTGGCAATACCTACATAACAAGAAACAAAACCAAAGCCGCCGACTTTCAAGCTAAAGTTATTTTTACACGACTGCCCCAAAAAAAGGAGTGTTATGTGTTCAGGGTTAATGTATGTATGTATGTATGTATGTGAGATTCTTTATTCCACCATAACTTTTAAACGCCTGAACCAATTTAGATGTATGGGGTATCGTTACAATCCTTGCATCGTTCCGAGTAACATAGGCTAGTTAAAAATTAAAAGAATCCTGTGTGGTCACTTTAAAACGTAAATTAATACCAGCCTCAATTTTTTTTTTTAATGAATCTCGTCGTGTCTATGTTTATCGTCTAGAATTTGACAAGTAGATTTAAAAAATATATAACACGCTAAATAAAAAACGTCATAAAAAAAACTGACGAGTAAACAAAGTACAAATATGTGCAATTTTTGCAGTCGTGTTTTTTAATTTGTTTAATTATAATTTATTTTGTAGTTTTTGAAGGCGGTCATAGTTTTTGTGATGTACATTTGTATTAGCTTCCGGTTTCAATTTTGTTAAAATATTACTAATAAGTTATTATTTATCATCACGATGGTCGATGCTCTAGTGTAGATCAAGTTGATATTTAATGGAGAATTTGGAAAGTAAAAATCAAGAGCAGTAATTAGAATTGAAATACCTAGTAATTGGAATAGAATAAGTGAATTTATTTGTGTTTCGACGGAGAAAAGTGGACTTTGAGCGGTTTGCATTTAGCTAAAATTTATTTATCTCAATTGGGGGTTTCTGCGATAAGATTGAGGGAAGCGGAAGTGCAAGGGTGTGTTTGCACAAATGCGCACACGCTTGTACGCTATTAATACTTGGCTAATGTCCACTAATCGGCTGGCGTAAACAAAATCTGGTCTGGATAATTTTAACTAACAATCTACTATTTTAAATTCGAAAGTAAGTTTGTTTGTTTGTTACCATTCCACGTCGAAACCACTGACCCGATACTTTGTTATTTGCACAGAAAAGGACATAGGGTAGGTACCTTTCTCCCCGAAAAGAAGTAGGTACTGTTGACCCGAGGGAAATCATAATAAAGTTCTTATGATGACACATGGCGCCACATGTCTTTCGGAATTTCGAATCGAATTTTAAATTTTATTTACGAGAAAAGCCGTGGGCGTGGCAAGTTTTATTATAACAAGCTACTATAATTAAAAAAAATAAAAAACACGACTGCAAAAATTGCACATATTTGTACTTTGTTTACTCGTCAGTTTTTTTTAGAACGATTTTTATTTACAGTGTTATATATTTTTTAAATCTACTTGTCAAATTCTAGACGATAAGCATAGACACGACCAGATTCATTAAAAAAAATAATTGAGGCTGGTATTAATTTACATTTTAAAGTGACTACACAGGATTCTTTTTATTTTTAACTAGCCTATGTTACTCGGAACGTTGCAAGGATTGTAACGATACCCCATACATCTAAATCGGTTCAGGCGTTTAAAAGTTATGGTGGAATAAAGAATCTCACATACATACATACATACTTACATACATACATACATTAACCCTAAACACATAACACTCCTTTTTTTGGGGCAGTCGTGTAATAAACACATAACACTCCTTTTTTTGGGGCAGTCGTGTAATTAAAGAATACTCACGGAGTAATTCATACTGAGGTATCCACTTCACTTTCAAAATATTTCCAGTCAGTGTGCCCTCCTCATCGCTGTTCTCATATTTCCAGATGACCCTCTGCTTCAACTTCGATAGAGCGTTCACGATAATATCCTCTTTGTACTTCGGAATAGTGGCGGTTTTGATCAGGGAGCCCCAGCTGAATAGGACTACCCCATGTTCGGACTCGTTCAGAAAGCGTTCCATGAACTGCAACAAATAAAAGTTATTGTTAGATAGCTGTATATGTAAGGTACCAGTATTGCCAGATTTTTTTTGGGCCATATGGAATTTGTCAGTCCGTCAAGTAAAAAAATTGGGGTTCATTCTAAATAGCAGGATATAATAAAAACTGAACCGAAATCGACCGGAAACTGTTCCGTACTTATGCCATGAAAATATACGACGCTACTTCTTTAGAATAAAAATAAGTTGATTATTTTAACCAATAATCTAGATAAATAATTTCGAATATATTTTTATCGCACGGTTTTCATTTGACTCGAGACGTTCCTGTATTGCAGTGTCGAAACTATTGAATTATTCTGATTCAGCTTTATTGAAGTCCATGGACAATTTAGAACATTGTAGGTAGGTCATAGCATTTTGTTTCTAACTATGATCTAACAAGAACCCAAATCATGTGAATGAAAAGAAAATTATAGTCTATTATTATAGCTTTTGGTCAAAAGAGTTCGCTCTGATTCGTTTTTTTGTAACGATTTCAAAAAAAGAAGGTGGTAGGGTGGACCTGCGGTCTATCTGTGTTGTATTTTTTTAATTCTTTTTTTTTGTATGTTTTTTTTTCTTGTTTGCAAATCCGTTTGGTGCAAGATCTTTTTAGATGTTACCTATGTTTGTAAATTGTCCTATTAAAAAAAATCATATCTCAAAGTAATATTGTTAATTGATTCTGATTCTCAATGAGTACTTTAACATTCATTAACGAAATTTCGGAAGCTATTGTTTACCACGGGTCAGAGTAGGTCATCGCCGTCGTACGTAATTAACGACTGGCCTTATTTACAAAAGAGTTTATGCGAAGATAGGTCTCATCACTCATGTTGTTCGTGGGTCGTTAGGCGGTTATTCTGTAGAACGTTTAGGCCCACTTGCGCATCTAACCTACAGTTAACATAAGTAGCGAACACGAGATTTAGTTAATCAAGTTATTAAAAACTAACTTTTGCCAGCGACGGTTATCGCGGACGCAGACGAAGTCGAAGTCTAATAAAAAGTCCTTCCCCGGGTCTATAAACTATCTCCATGCCAAATTTTATCAAAATCGATTCAGTGGTTTAAACGTGAAGAGGTACCTAACAGAGAGACAAACAGGCATATTTTCGCATTTATAATATTAAAGTACGTAGTATGGATTGTGTAATGTGTTAAATGTGTATGACATTTTTTATTTAAAATATTGATAAAGATGTTTCCATTTTTTTCTTGTATAGCCTTTACAAGAAAAAAATGGAAACATCTTTGTCAATTTTCAATAGTCAGATAACTTTTATCCAAAAAATAAATATTGCAATTTGACATATTTCCTATACAAAAACTGTCAAACCGCCATATTTATTCCTCCGTTATGAGTTATCTCACGTTTGCAAAAATTTGCCCTTAGTCCAGTTATTTAAAGTTTCACGTTTAATACTTAAGCGTTTTGACACGTGACATCACTAAGTTTATGATTCCTCCCACCCTTTGTTGCTCCCCCCCCTCCCCTTAACGTGTTACGTAATTTATGAACCCCATAGATAATAATGTCCCATCAGCATAGATAACAAACTCTATCATATTACCTACACATTATCTGTCATCATCTTTCAACTTACCTTATCACTTCATTTAAGATAATTTCATCAGTTTGATTAGGCACTCATCTACCGAAGTACCTATTATGCATGTATCGATACAGCTCTAAAGTAGGTCATGGCCTCATGGGTGACAATTGTCACGGGATAAAAATACACAGTAATGACACAGTAAGTAACGGAACTGAAGGCCTAGTACGACGCTCTGACGTAAAACATAACATCACGCCTGTATCACCGAAGGGTTAGACAGAGGTGTACACATAGAACACCCATTTTCGCCAGTTATATTTAAGTCCCATGTAATAAGGGGCAAGCTTACCACCAACCGCACAAATCTAGAGGCCTAGGCTGCGATTGAAAAATTCCTGATTGAAATACAATTTGCCATACCTGGGACGCGAACTCAAGACCTAATTATCTTGCTCAGAGAATATTTAGTTTAATTTTTTTACGACTAGCACAATTATTATCTCCGAAACGGCTGTCCCGATTTTGTCGGGACTTTAACTGGCAGGTAGCTGATGTTACAAGGAGAAACTTTTAGGTTAGGTACCTACTTTTATTTTGGAAAAGAAATATAGTAGGTATTTAATTTTTTTAATAAACACGCGGGTTACAGCACTTTCGAAATAAAATCGCAGTGCGCTCTCATTCTAAAAGAAATCTCGGAATAAGAAAGTTACTGGAAGTGTCCAGTCCGTACTACATTTGCGTCGATTTACTTTCATGGATCTTGTCTTTCACCGAGCCGTTTCGCGTCTTATAGAAAGTGAAATTAAACATTGCAAACTAGTTGATATGAATGAGAATGATATCTGCAAAACGATGTTATTTTTGAGGTCACTTTCATGGGCAACCTTCTACCTAGTCTAGTTTCTACCTCGAATAATGAGTCTAATTTGCTCTTGAAATAGATTCTATTTTTATTTTGGCAAGGAGAATCGATGAAGAAATTAACTCATATAGAATTGAAAATCATTATTTATTTATACTAATGCTGCCTTGTTGGTCTAGTGCTCGCAAACTCAAAGTGCGACTGCTGAGCATGAGGTCTCGGGTTCGATCCCCAGGTCAAGCAAAATGTAATTGGGTTTTACCATCAGAAATTTCTCAGCAGCAGCCTCGGAGTCTGGATTTGTGCCCGGTTAATGGCAATAGGCTCGCCTTACATGGGACTTAAAAATAAATGGCGAAATGTGGGTGTACTAATGCGTACACTTCTGCCTAACCCTTCGGGGATTACAGGCGTGTTATCTTTAAGTTATGTGCTGTATTAATATTATAAATGCAAAAGTAGCTCAGTTCGTCTATCTGTTTGTCACATCGACTGTCCGTGTCCACACGTCGCTTGAGAACAGCGCGAGCACTCACAGTTATAATGTTGACACATATCATTTTACACAAGTTTACAAACCCTGCAAGTCACTGCATTTACTAAGTACTTGTAACTATCACATCCGCAGTTACTGCAGCCGTCTGTAATGATACATAATGCTTCGATATTACCCGTTATTCAATTGTCTTTTTGATCATGAAGACGACGCTGGTGGGATGATGTCGTTACTTCTAGAATTTATGTTTCCCTGGTACCTTTGATCAATGATAACTAACGTTTGTTGGACATAGTTTGTCTGTTCGTATGTAAGTATTACGTAAGTAAGTTGTCCTTTCATTTACAAACAATTTTTCGCCCATTTGTTGGTATCTGACTGAAATTTAGTTCTGATATCCTTTAGTTCTGATGATAATACAATGTCCAATACTCAATAGTGTCATAATATTTAATGAAAGCTTGTTTTTAAAAAATATTTTTTTTAATATAATTATTCCTTTCTTTCTTGCTAGATTTTTAGCCAATTTAATTAGTTAAAATTGAGGTAAGCTGTATGTAAATAAATCTTTAGTGTCGGATGCCGTCGGATGCTAAGCGATGGGCCCGCATATCACAAGAGTGGAGCCCTGACACAGTGAGACGGGGTCGCGGGCGTCGCGGCAGACTGAGGATGTGATGGCGGGATGCCTTGGATAGCTTCCTCAAGAACGGGCGAGAGGAGCCACAAAACAGGGGAAAGTGGAAGAAATGGGGTAGACCTTTGCCCAGGAGTGGGACACAAAAAAAAAAATGGGATCACAGCTCACCTGAAGTGCACAATTTTTTTATTTTTTTGGAAGTATGTTGTTCTAGGATTTTTCCTATTTCGTGAGTGTGTTTACAAAAATAACAACTAACATACACATACACCCAGACCAGAAACAACTATCTGTAGGCCATACAAACATTTGTTCCGTGCGGGAATCGATTCCACGACACGCAGTCAAATCTACTTTTGTATAACTTAGACTTCGGTTGAAATTTTTTGATTATTACTTCGAGTCTTGCTTATCTGTTTACATTACAGAAGAGGATGAACTGAACTGACAGAGATAAAAAAGGGTATGCTTAGATGGTTCGGTCATGTTGGGAGGGCGAGTGAAAGACGATTGATAAAATGTATACTTAAATATGGCAGAGGTGAGTGGCAACGCAGGGAGGGGTCGCCCTAGGAAGACCTACACTGACCTTATTGGTGAGGTCCTTCAGAAATGTCAGGTGCGGAGTACTCGTAACCGGCGTGCTTGTATGACGAGATGAGATGTATGAACGTGGATGAGGCGAAAGGAGTATGTAAGGATACTAGCAGGTGGCGTTTTGTGGTTTCTGCCTACCCTCATGGGAAAAAGGCGTGAGTTTATGTATGTATCTATTATCGCATAATTTTTGTAGTCATTTGTTTTCACTATCATTATTGGGTACACAAAATGTTGAATTGTTTATTTATTTAAACGTTTGTCCTTGCGTAGATAAAAATATGCCAAAACACAATGCATACGACTTTTTCTCCTTGACCCAATTAAGATACATTTATTTACCAACTTCGGAATCGATAATGTGACCCGCTTAATTGTTATGTGCCTACCCATTTTATTTTGAGTTGGTCATACTTGTTTGTCGGGTAATTAGGTATTTTAGACTAGCTTTCTGCTCGCGACTTCGTCCGCGTGGTTTAGCAGTAACTTAAAAGTTTCGTCGATGGTTACTATTCTGGTTTCATAAGTCATAGTGTGAAGTTAGCCTGTACTATTGCTCATTACTCTAGCTAACATACACAAACAAGATTTTTCCCAATCCAACTGCTAGTTCCAAAGATAAGCGCGTTTAAACAAACAAACAAAAAACTCTTTAGCTTTATATACGAGAGAAAGATTACTCTTACAAGCATTGCCGCAACGTCCGGTCCTTTACAGTCAGCCATGTTGATTCCCAATGATAATGGTCGGAATTAGATAAGTACCTAACATTGAAATTGACACTAAGGGCTCTTCAAATGTGACGCACACGAGAACAGAGCAGTAGGTAACCAAAAACAAAACTTTTTCGTGTTTATTGGGACATGCCCGCCACACTGTTCCCACCCACTGCAACTCCTGAAAGCCAGAATCAACAGTAGAGGCCACCAGAAAAACGCCGAGACAAAGAAGCTGCACGAGACCCAGAGAAACGATTAACTGTCTTGGGTCCCGCAACGAAATTAATCAGAAAAGAATAGCGGAGGAGTAAGAAAAAAACGAAACCTAACTCGGGTGAGAAAAACCACGCGGACTAAGTCGGGGGCAGAAGCTATAGCGCATGAATAACTATGAAACAATGTCCTTTTCCAATATTCCCTGATCGTAACTCAATATTGTTAACAGTGTGGTTGTCTACACGTGTTCAGAATATTTAAATAAATTATTTTCGATGCCCCCGACTTCATCCGCGTCAAAGTTGATATATTATTCCACGGGAACCGTACATTTATCCGGGATAAAAAGTATCCTATGTGCTAGTCCAGACTATAATCTATATGTGTGCCAAATTTCATCCAGATCCGTCCCACAGTTTTTGCGTGAAAGAGCAACAAACATCCATTTATCCGCACAAACTTTCGCATTTTTTATTTGCAATGTTTTGGCAAAATGACAACATTATTTAGCAAGAAAAAACCTGGCTAACAGGGTCATCCTGTGTTTCATTCTTGGATTTAAAATATTGTGGTGATATGGATGTGTATGTGTTACAATATTAACTTTAATTACAGCCTAATTAACTTAGTATATATCTACTTAATTGCGTTCATCTACTTGGATACGTCAGTACATCATAATCACAATAATTAGCATGACAGTGCAACAACATTGCACTTAAGATATTACACCGTTACGTAAACATAACATAACATCACGCCTGTAATCCCCAAAGGGTAAGGTAGAGGTGTATCCATTAGTACACCAACATTTCGCCAGTTATGTTTAAGTCCCATGTAATAGGGGGCGAGCCTTGCCATCAACTGGATACAAATCACACTCCGAGTCTGCTACTGAGAAATTCCTGATGGAAAATCTTAATAATACTTTGCCTGACCTGGGAATTGAATCCAAGACCTCATGCTCAGCAGTCACTCCAAGACATCTCTGCCTAACCCTTCGGGGATTACAGGCGTAATGTTATGTTTATGTAGAAAGAATAAATGGTGAATACAAATTAGGTACCATAGGTATAGTTAATTTCATTTGAACTACATACCCCAGAAGAAATTTTAATAAGTAGGTACAGTCATAACAACACGCATCGCCGGGGCTTCTAAGCTGCATTTACGTATGCTATAATCAGCTGAGTTATTAGGTAATAGACCAGTCTACTTATTTTACGTTCATTGAAAGTAGAATGAAGTGTACGAGACAATTAATTTGAAAAACTTTTCACTTGACCAGAGGGCTGGCCTTTTTGCGGGCCAAAGAATCAGTATTGCCATACATCGTGGCATTGCTGTCAGTCATTGGGGCATTACCCTATTGACAGTGATGCGAACGAGTTTTTTTTAAAGCCCAATATTACCATAAAGCACCGGGTTTAAACCCGGGTCGATTGTCCATCTATAACTAAAGCATCCATGCATGCATGCTTCCTCCTTTCTTTTTACAAATTGTTCATTTTTCAGTTTTATGTTAAGATTAATTATAGATTTAAAAAAATTAAAATAAATAAATTATACCAACTTTCCATTCATCTATGTAACGTGACCATGCGATGTGCGCTCATTCGATACGTTTCGACAGCACGAAAGCATGCTAATTAGTACCTAATAGTAGTAATAAGTAATAAGTAATTACTACTATCATGTATGTAAAAATTACAGATATTATGAGGAAACGCGGATGATCTTTTCAAGGAATCATACTAAAGCTGTAGAACGCGTGTTTTTTTTCTGGTTTATGATTATGACTTTAAAGCAGGGGTGACCAAGCTTATTTTGTTTACTGCCCACTTTGAGAATAAATTATTTTCTAGCCCCCCATTTTTTCTCCTACTTAAAAACCAGCTAGTAGATGAAATTAGAAATCGCTCCCCAAGCCTCTACAACGCCCTGATTTTTTTCTGGATCTCTTACCGCCCCCCTTTAGGCCTGTGCGCCCATAAGGGGGCGTTATCGCCCACTTTGGGAAAGGCTGCTTTAAAGCAATAAGATTTTATAGTAAAGCGCAAAGCGCGACTGCTGGGCACGAGGTCTTGGGTTCGACTCCCAGGTCGGGCAAAGTGTTATTGGGTTTTTTCATCAGGAATTTCTCAGTAGCAGCCTCGGAGTCTGGATTTGTGCCCGGTTGACGGCAATAGGCTCGCCCCCTATTACATGGGACTTAAACATAACTGGCGAAATGTGGGTGTACTAATGGGTACACCTCTGCCTAACCCTCCGGGGATTACAGGCGTGATGTTATGTTATAAATATCAACTTCGTTCGCGTCAAAGTTGATTTCTCCATACAAACTTTGGATCCCTGTTTCATCGCTTTAAGTGATAAATTTTGGAAATCCTTACTTAGCGGTCATCTACTAACTATAATCTACCTTCCTGGTAAATTTCATCTTTATACGTCAAGCGGTTTTCGATATTGCACGATGAGTTAGTGAGTCACCCTTCGCTTTTATATAATTATGTATTTAGATTTCTATGACCCTATGTTTTCCTGTTTATTGATCTTTATTTTTATGAGCAATATAAAAGTATCTCTCCGGGATTAGACGCAGAATTGTCCCATTTTCATTTATAGGTAGGTCAAATTTAATAAAAACTGTTTGCTGAAGATAGATTTTTTTATTAAGTGTGTAACATATTTTAACTAAAGCAAAATGTCTCTTATATTCAGGCTTCTAAGTATCTTTATAACATTCTACAAAACTTTCTGAATAAAATATTTTTTGTAATGAATTCACTGGCATCGTACTTTTGATAATGTTCCGTTTTGATTAAAAATAAATATAGTTTATTCTGCGTTACACAATTACTTTCTATTTCCATATTTTTACTTTTTATAAGCGAACACGTCAAGTCTGTCTAACAACTTGGTAGACGTCCATTATTGACCTCATTAATTCGTCACAGAGACGATACTGTTCCTACTGTACTAAACAACCACTATTGTAAAGGAAACCATAATAATTTTGAGCAAACAAGGTCGATTATTCGTTGGCAAGATATTTAATTAGTCCATTATCTTTTTAAGTATTTCATTAAAGTGGGTATTCAACACAAGACTTTAGTACTTTACATAACCTAGATAAATAATATCATCAGACTGATGTTTTACTGCAGGGCAAAGGCCTCTTCTCATACAGAGAAGGCATATTAAAATTTATAATTCAGTTCAGGTTTCCTCACTATGTTTTCTTTTACCGGTGTCAGTAATGTTCATGTTATTTTTTTTTCTTTAAGATTTGCGATCTATTTGTAGCTATAATCAGATGAAAGGTATTTTTTTAATATATGCTCTATTAAAGATTCTACATAAGAATTAAAAAAACTCGATACTCAATAGGTACATTTAAATTCCAATATTTTAACGTTCTTAATCAAGAACAATGCTTATTAGAAAATCATTAAATTTGACACGCTTCTTAAAAACCTTTCATGAAGTTATTTTTACGGTCTTCAATTATATCGTTCGTCATAATGTGTTACGGTTTTCCGCACAAAACACATGCAGTCAATCAAGCGTTATATTTTCATGTACTTACATGCGGTATCGGTTTCCTGCTATGATCCAAATGCATTCCCCCCACTTCCACAACACCTGGCAGAAGAGGATGAACACCATTCATACTATGGAAAGTATTCACCAAACTCAAGGTCACATTCTTCGCAAAGTCTTGCAGATCAGGTATCCTCCTTCCAAAACGCTTCTCAATAATCGCCTTTTCTTTCAACTGTATCGCGTATCGATACCAGATCTTATAATACACGTTCATCACAGTATTCTCCAATCGTTGGAGGAAGGTCATTTTCGAAGTGAACTCAGAGCTAACAATTGGCACATACGAGGGGTTATCTGTCACCCCTATGCGGTCAGGGCTCCACTGCATCAAGGCGCTCGACGACAGCGCTACGTAAGGCGCTTTCAACCCGTAGACATGAGCAAGACCGAGCATGCAGTCACTGTTGAAATTTTCCACTAGAAGAACATCATAACTTTTCTTCAAAGCATCCGCTAAAGGATTGAAATCTACAATCTTGGAGCACACACCGGTAGCTAAGTCAGCAAGGGGTTGAAACTCCATAATTTGTCTAACAATTTTCTCAATGCCTAGACCTTTGAGAATCTTGCTTGGACTATCGAAATAAACTAGATCGATAGTCTCCAATCCGAGTGCAGCAATACCTTCGAGACTGATGCTGGTATAATTCGCTGGTGGATCTTTGATGGGGAAGAACGAAACCACTGTAACATCATGTCCTCTTTCAGCTAGCGTTTTTAGTAGTGGATCGAAGACCATTTGGTGACTTTTCCCAGTATGTGGGAAGAGGCCGAGTATCCGCGCGGATTGTACATTATAGACGGCGAAGATCGCGAGTAGTGTTAGAGAAATATACCGCATGGTGGGCGAGCGATGCACACTGCGCCGCGGTTCAGTCGTAACTGTCTTGTCTCTTGATGTTTACGAAAGGCGGTCGCACTCGTGTTATTTTCAGATCATCTGTTTTTTGGGGTGGCATACAGGGACTATGACAATGTGTATTGGAGATAGCAGCGTGTTTAAACACCAAGGTTAATGTTTAAATAGTTTAGAGAATGATTGATAGTTACTTAGTTAGTTACCTAAATATTTTTACTAAAGAAAGTGGTAAGTTTATGTAATATTTTTTGTTTTGTTTGTAATAGTTTATGTAATATTATTAGTAGTTTATGTAATAGCCATTTATTAATTTATTTTATTATGATCTATGGAAGACTTACAGCAGACTTACAACAGAAAAAAATGTTAGGTGTAACTGACAGCCAATTAAAAACTATAAGTTTAGCTGTGTTTATATAAAAAAAAAAACATGTGATTAGGTAACACGCGCGTGCGCCGTGATTGTTTTCTGATTCAAGAAATTTTGGGACAATCTAGGTATAAATTATTTGCGGATATTCGGACTTGTTTATTCAACGACCTACTTTTGCAAAAGCAATTCAGCATAGAAAATACGGTGTGAAGACCACGATTTGCGTAGGTACTTTATTCGCGATAACATTCTACTAAGTCATTTAATTTAAATATGTTAATACTAACTTCCGTCCGCGACTTCGTCCCCTTCAAAGTTAGAATATTATCCCATGGGAACTGTACATTTTTTCGGGATAAAAAGTACCCTACGTACTATTCCAGACTATGATCTATCGCTGTGTCAAATTTCATCCAGAACCGTGAAAGAGTAACAAACATCCATCCATCCTCACAAACTTTCGCCTTTCTACTATTCCAGATTATGATCTATCTCCGTGTTAAATTTTATCCAGATCCGTTCAGCCCTTCTGGCGTGATTGAGCAACAAACATACATCCACACTTTCGCATTTGTAGGTAATAGTAGTAAGAAGACTCTTCAAAACATAAACAAACTACTAATTATTATAATAAACATCTGTTTTAACAGGAAATGACGTGCAAGTTCTAGCGTGAAAGAAGAGTGGAACTTTTAATCATGTGTAATTAATAATAATCAACATCTAAATAAGCGTATCTTAAGTTCATGACTTCACAGTTCAGTTAAGTATCTCCTTATCTTATTATGAACTCTATGACCCTAATAGTATAATTATTATAGCTTTCGCCTGCGGCTTTGTCCGCGTAAATGTCGGTCGTCGACGAAGTAGAGGAGTAAAAGCCTATGTTCTTTCTTGGGGTTATAACTTATAACATAACATAACATCACGCCTGTAATCCCCGAAGGGTCAGGCAGAGGTGTACCCATCAGTACACCCTCATTTCGCCAGTTATGTTTTAGTCCCATGTAATAGGGGGCGAGCCTATTGCCATCAGCCGGGCACAAATCCAGACTCCGAGGCTGCTACTGAGAAATTCCTGATGGAAAAACCCAATAACACTTTGCCAGACCTGGGAATCGAACCCAAGAGCTCATGCACAGCAGTCGCGCTTGCGACCACTAGACCAACGAGTCAGTTATAACTTATCTCGTACCAAATTTCATTAAAATCGATTCAGTAGTTTAGTCTTAAAAGCGTCACAAACAGACAGAGTTACTTTCACATTTATAATATTAGTATGGATATGTATACGTGTAGCACTCACGGATAACGTAGCTGTAAAGGAATTTTCAAAATCGGACCAGCTGTTCCAGAGAAAGAAAAAATAATAACTCTGCTGATTTTAACAATTTCCAAATACGTGTTAATTTTGTGAAGAGTCTTGTTTAATTAGCACTGTCTTTGGTTGTATTGTATCATAGTGTAGGTCGGGTATATCTTTTCTATTACCCAATTTAAAGCAAATAAATATTTGACTTTGGTGCCTAACGACTATTGTATAATGTTCACATTGATAACCTTTGATAACCTCCAGTTAAACTATTTCTCTATTACCTAGCTAGCTAGTTCAAAGTCATGGTTAAAAGGCTGGTACCTGCATACCTAAGGTCAGGTATATCGTTACTCGGTTCGGCCACCGATCGTAGGGCCACTCAGAAAGACGGAATGACCTAGAGCAGGGGTTTTCAAAGCGGGGGACGGGCCACCCAAGTGGGGCACAGAGACTAGCATAGTGGGGCATGGATCAATGTAGTTTAGGACCTCATTTACAGATTACGAGCGTTTACGCTGTACCTACGGTATTTTATACAAACTTAGTAACTTATTTAGGTTTAAAAGTTTGTTTTTGTAATAAAAAGCTCTTTTTTTCTATCTGTGTAATCTTTGATAGTACCGTAAAGACTGGCTGGATGAGCCATATACGTCCTATTTCTTTATTGAGATAAAATAGGTACTACTTTCAAGAATAAAAGAGACAGACCGTGCGTCGACGGCTGTTAAGCCATACAATAATAGAATTAAAATATAATAATATAAAAGTTATTCAATACACGAAGTCTAAAATATTAATAAGTCTACCAATAATAGTAGACTGATATCCCCATACAGTAGTGACTCACGTCACGGGTGCTAATGTACCTACCTATTCTACCTAATCTAAAATTATATTATATGGGCAGGGGGGCGCGGAAATGTTTGCTTTGTGGAAAAAGGGGACGCGTCAAAAATAAATTTGGGAACCACTGACGATTCGGAGAGGGTCTACGGTCCACGGACTACCTGCATTATTATTATCGTTTCTCCTTTCCTATACAGTCCAAAGGTTGTCAGTAAAATATCGTTTTGAATAGCGATAGTGGGATTAAGGACAATGGACGGTCCGATTGTAACACACTAGTAACAACTCGTAGAAAATCCTCTTTGTATTTTGACTCGTGTACAAAAAAAAAGCTATTCTAATATCAGTACGTTAACAAACGAAAGGATAGGAATGCTATGCTTTAACAGGTAATAAAAACACGTTTATACTTAAAAAAAAAAAACTAATCCAAAATAAAAAATAATGTTTGTATTTTTAAAATAGCCCAAAAGAATAATAAACGGTTACGTAAAAGACTTTTTTTACATGCACATGGCACTTATTTTCTATGAGCTTACCTTATTTTGGTTAAATAATCTTTCTAGACAGAATAGGTATCCAATAAAAAATATTCAAATGCTAATTTGACATTATGCTAATGTCATTGACCTAATGATGACCGTTCCATAATGATTGCCAAATGTTTGCTCTCACTTTTATTGTATAGAAATAGATAAACGATAAAAGTTTAAAATTAGAACGAACGAAGCTTTAAAATAAAATAAGTCTATTGTGAGGTTATTGAACTTTTCTTTGACAGGGATTTTCATTGCGGTAAACCACTTTTCACCCTTACGGCCTTAGAGATAAGGTTGAAAAGTGGTCAACCGCCATTGTCTTCGGTTGTACCTATGCAATTTGCATATTTTTTATTAGTCTGTTCTGTCTACCTCGATGGCCTAAGTGTTCGCAGAGCGCGACTGCTGAGCATGAAATGAGGTCTTGGTTTCGATTCCCAGTAAGAGCAAACTGTTATTGGGTTTTTCCCAAGAGAAGGAGGAGGCCTCGCAGTCTGAATCTGTGCCTGGTTAGTGGCAATAGGCTCGCCTCCTATTACATGGGATTTAAACATAACTGGCGAAATGTGGGTCGTACTAATGGATGCACCTCTGCCAAACCCTTCGGGGATTACAGGCTTGATGTTATGTTATGTACCTATCTATTATTATTTAAGTAAATAATAGCTATGCAATAAACATTTTTTTACAATTGATTATAATTTTAATTTATTACACACAATAAATTGTAAAAAACTGCGATTATCCTACGTTTAAATTCTACACGTGGTACGTATTATTGACGCTCTGTGCTAAGTTATTCTAATCAGTAGTATCAACTAGTGAAGTATGGGAAGGAAAAATCAAGCTGTTCCCTACAAAAACACGATCATAATTGAACAGCTGTTTTTTTTTTCATGATTTCAGGGTCGGTCCCATAGTAAAAGTTGTTCATAATGATGAGTGACAATGACTCCTTTTCAAGTTTCTGGTAAATTTTCAATGACCTTGTATAAAAAATCCTGACAACATCCGTCGGGCAGTCAGCCCACCAGACCTAACACCCGTCTGGTCGGAGGAACCTCCCTTTATAACGGAGGATGAGAAACTTTACACTTTTCAAATGCCTCTAAAATAATGATGTGTCTAGATATAGATTGTAAGTACTTACATTCGGTATTGCTTTCCTGCTATGATTCAAAAACATCCCCCCAACTTCAACAAAACCCGGCAACAGAGGACGTACACCACTCAGACTGTGGAACGCGTTCACCATAGTCAAGCTTACATTCTTCGCCAGGTCCTGTAGATCAGGAATGGTCCTACCAAACCGCTTCTCTATAATCTCCTTTTCTTTCATCTGTATCCCGTATCTGTACCACATCTTGTAGCACACATTCATCACAGCATTCTCCAATCGTTGGATAAAGGTCATCTTCGATGTGAAGCCACAGCTCAAAATTGGCACATAGGACGGGTTATCTGTAACTCCTATGCGATCAGGTCCCCATTCCATCACGGTGACCGCAGACATCGATATGTGAGGCGCTTTCAACCCATACACATGAGCAAGACCGAGCATGCAGTCACTGTTGAAATTTTCCACCAGAAAAACATCATAATTTTTCTTTAAAACTTCCGCTAATGGAGCGAAATCTACCAGTTTGGAGCATATGCTCGTTGCTAGGTCAGCTATAGGTTGGAAGTCCTTGATGTGCTTGACAATTCTCTCAATGCCCAAGAAACTGAGGATCCTGCTTTGACTGTCAAAGTCTGATACGATGCCGCTTTCCACCCACAGTGGAGCAATACCTTCGAGACTGATACTGGTGTACCCAGCAGGTGGATCTTTGATTGGGAAGAATGAAACCACGGTAACATCGTGTCCCCTCTCAGCCAAAGTCTTCATGAGGGGATCGAAAACCATTTGATGGCTTTTTCCAGGGTGTGGGAATAGGCCGAGGATTCGGGCCGACTGTACGCAATTAATGGCGAAGATCGCGACTACCAGAAGAGAGGGAGTCGGCATATTGTACAATGCCAATGTACACTGTGCCACGGTTTTAACTGTACTGTCCTTAGTTAATAATAAAAATATTAAATGTTAAAAAAAATAAGTAAAATTACAAACAATACAATCAATTATTTCCATGGGTAAGTTGCCTAGTATTATTGTAATACTATTACTTAGGTTAGGTCTGTAAATCTTTTTTTTCATAAACATTTAAGTAAGACTACGAATGCTTTCCATGATTCTTGTATTACTGTTTAGATAGATACTTATCATATAACTGAAAACTTATAATTTCTATATTGTCGTAAGAAGATAAATAAGTAACTAAGATAGTAGGAGTAAAACACTTTTTTAACGACATTAAAATATGGACGCGGGCACGGCTGCCCAACTGTTTAATTTTTTTTTTTTTTTTTCCTTTCTAAGTTATAACATTTTGTGTACATGCAGAGTTTACCTTTAAGTGATTGTTACACTTTATTCTGATTTGTTGCTTACGTTTATTGCTTGTGTCAGTGTATACAATCGTTGGTGAACCCAATAAATAAATAAATAACTGTATTTACATCTAAACTATTATTTAGGTATTTGTGTAATTTTCCAACTTCCAAGCGGTATGTGCAATTTTCCGACTTCCAAGCGTATAATGTCGCAGGATAATTTAAAGCTTAAAAGTAAGTGTGACTATCTGACTGTTTGTTACACTTTGTTTGCTATGGGTACCTACCTACCTACTACATTAGTATAATATTTATTAGGTAGGTAGATACTGAATACTGATGCGCTGTTTGCTGCGCGTGTTGATGGATGCTTAGCCGCCGCAAAACCAAATATGCGAATTTGTAGGATATGATTCTCCGAAATCTGTCAGAATTCGTCGAAACATAAAAGTTAATACCTAATACAGTGGTGCCGATTCCCATGTTCACAAATTACACTAAAATTAGGGATTTGACATCTCTTACTAACAAACAGCGAAAGAAAAGGACGATGACATTTTAGAACTAAGTTAGAGACGTAAAATTAGTTTTGCCTTGAACTTTTCCTTGTTTTTCACCAATACGACCATGGTTTTTAATCAATGCGTTGTGACATGTCAACTAAAATTTCATGGAAGTTCCAGATTTACTAAAATTGACAGGACTAATATTTATTTCCATCCCTTTCTTTTCTTGTTTTATTGGACAAAAAATAGTCTCATTTTAGTTTAGTTTGTGAACAATTGGCACCAATATGCAGAATATCCTATCGAATACCCAACTTATGTTCATGAACTTCCGATCGATATCTAGAACCATTAGACTCGACCTAGATCAAGAACGTAGCCTAGACCTAGACCAAGAAATGTTACAAGATAGATAGGTACCAATAGCTACTAAGGTAGTATCGATAAACTTGGATAATTATGTTTTTACCGATACCTACGTTTTGTTCAATGTAGAAAACAATAGGGACCTAGGTACGTATATGAACGTACTTTAGGTAGATAGGTACCAGTGATGCTTATTTTTAACTAACTGTGCCTGCGGTTTTGCTTACGTGGAACAAAATATAGGTACCTACCCTAGGGAAATAAGTAAGTTAGGTACATTTTTGTATCGAGTAAGTACTTATTTGAATAAAATATCATCATTTATACGTGAACCCAGTTGGCTTATGGTGGAAAGTTATGATGGCATTTCCTATTTTCTAATAAGTCTTTATGTAGCGAAGGCCATTCTATCTGGAATTGCTAGTAATCGACACTTTCACCGTGAAAGTGAAAAGTTTCACGATCGGTCGGGGAATGGAAAATGAACCGTCATTAAATAGGTAAATTATTCATTTTTGCCTGACTATTTTAATTGTGCACATATAACCAGGCAGCAAGATAGGTACCTCAAATTGTACAAGTTTTCCTTTCTTATTTCACTGTTTAATTACTTGTGTGTATCATTAACTTTGCCAAGTTACTGCCCCTTCGGATGAATTGCAGGAAGATCTTGCTAAGCCAAGCCGTATAGACAATTTGGGGGCCTACCCACAGTGGCGGATCCAGGATTATCGTGTGATTTGAGCCCCTTAGCTCCCTTCCCCTGGTTCCGCTACTGCCTACCCACTACCTAAAACGTAAATAACAATGACGGAACAACATTAGAATTTTGAAGTCATTAGCGCCTGCCGTAATCTTCACACCCAAGTTGTCATTTAGCGATTTGCTTCTTCATAATTAATTGAATGCAGTCCAGCAACTTAAAATTATTTTTTTTTAAATAGAAGTTATAATATTAAAAAGGTGAAGAGCTTTTTTGAACGTGCAAATCTCAGGAGTATAGCTAGTCAAGAAAACATTTGTTTAAAAGTGTGCTGCAGCCACTAGCGCAAACTTTCATGAGGGAAGACGACAGCGTTCTGTGTATGTATGGCGGTATATAAACTCCACGATCCACGTACACTCTTTTCAGTTACCCAATTGTTACAAAATCCTGGTTAGGTACATTTATTCTTGTCGAAAATCGTCATCGTGTGTAGGTATTATCGTCACAAACAAGTCGTGATTACGCAGTGCTCACGCCGTCCCTGCTGGACGCATATCTGACCAAATATGCGTTACGCATCGCTGCCGTCGGTTACATAACGCCAGCACTGTCAAATCTATACATATAATAAAATCGTAGAGACGTCAAAACTGTACATTTAATATTTTTGAAAAAGAAAAAGTGCTTAGGGGTCTTTGAATGATACTTATGCCGAAAATATTTTTTTTTTAATTTTTGTCTGTTTGTCTGTTTGTTTGTTGGAGCATCACGCAAAAACTGTCGGATAGATTTTGTTCAAATTTTTAATGAATATTCCACAGTGGCTAAATTAGAACATAGGCTATAAATTATCACGCTATTTGCTTTGGGGGACTCGCAGACTACAACAGTTCACAAAAGGATTGTAAAAAAGACGAAACAAAATGTAAAAATATTATAAATAGCTGCAGACTGAAGTTCTAAAATAGTTATTATCACGCCATACCTTCAAGGAGCTAAGCAGTAAATTATGGAAAACTAGAACGGCTATTTCAAGTCATTTGTCATCAAAGTAAATTACCTAATGGTTCGACGACTGTCTTGCGAAACGGTGGGCGGAAGTTCGGTCCCCAATGTCAGCATTTCTTTTTGTATTTTTTCTAATTTTTTTTTAATGTTTTTTGATTAAATAATGAGACTTCCCAACAAAAAAAAAATATATAAGTAGGAGTGCATGTTTCTACCACAACTTTTTGTATTTTTTCTAAATTTTTTTTAATGTTTTTTAATTGTATATTGAGATTTCCTAACAAAAAAATAAAATAAAAGTAAGAGTGCATGTTTCTACCACAACTTTGATTTGTTAACGTATTTTTTAAATTTTAATTCAGAAAATAATATCTATGGATAGTTACACAAAATATAAATCAGCAGCTAAAGAACTTTTGCCTGTTAGCACGACTGCAAAGCATGAGGTCTTGGGTTCGATTTCCAGGCCGGGCATAGTGTTATTGGATTCCTCCATCAGGAATTTCACAATAGCAACCTCGGAGTCTGGATTTGTGCCCAGTTGATGGCAATAGGCTCGCCCCCTTTTACATGGGATTAAACTAAACAACTATATAAATGCGTATAGGTAAGGATTATCGCATTATGGCTATTATTCTTTAACATTTTACTGCTGGATTGCTATAAAACGACACCAACGGTACATACAATACTGCAGTTAGGTATAAGTTATAATTTATACTTTGAAATCAAAATTATTACGCTATAACTACAAGGAGCTACTCAACACACAAAAGTGACGGGCGGTCTATCTGCAAACATTTTAAGTATGCAATATTTTATTACCGGGGCTTAGCTAAGTCAATCATGGCACAACAATACTGCCAAGTACCACCAGCGTGCCAGTAATACCAGCGGACGTATATTAGCGAGGAGTGGCGAGTGTAATTTTTTTACGCAGTAGTAGGTAATTAGTATTCCTTTCGTTGCGCTTCCGAATTATTTTATAAAAAGATCTTAGTGTAAGATGAGTGATTAGGTACTAAAAATATTACTTCTATTTCAATGGCTAAAAAGAAAGAATTTGGCAACAACCGGAAGTGCACCATAATCAATTAAAAAATCTGTTGCAGTAATTCTCCTGTCGGAGAATGTCTCACAGACTTCAAGCTTTCTGAGTACTTGATTTGATGAAGCGACTGTGATCGCAGGCAGAGTTTTTTTTCATAGGCACCGTAAATGAAATATATTCCACATGCTTTAAAATCAAATTCTAAATGGCATTACATTTTTTAGGTAACTTATTACCGCGGCTGTGCTGCAAGACATGATTCTTTCCATCTTAGCAATAGATTCGCCAACAGGACACTTAGTATTTCGTGGCGACGAAGTTACGTAGAGTATTAGAAGAACCCTAAGTACCCTGGTGTTATATTGGACAGAGCACTAACTTTTTATATACCTACATTGCCACAACACCAATCAAAAAATCATCTGCTACGACACCTTATTTCTACCAACTAGGGAGCAGCACCCGATGTTTTTCGCATAACTGTTACGTCTTTATGCTCCTTCTGCTGGTGAATTTGCGTGTTCAGTGTGTCATTTACCAAAAAGCAATAGGTATCATCCTAAACGAGACGTGTAAAATTATATCGGGGCTGCCTGAAACTGACTGCTCGATAAGCTCTTCCCATGGGCATTGAACCACCTGTCATTCGAAGGTATCTATGAAGCATGCACAGATGAAACAAAATCAAGAATCCGCTTCCTTACATCCCCTCTATCAATATGCAGTAGCTCTGGGTAGATTGAAGAGTCGGAAGAGTTTTCTTCGATGCACACCGGCCATACCGGACCAGGTCGACACCCACCATCACACAACTTCCACCAAAAAGAGTTCAACCCCAGGAACACATGGCACTCTGTTGTGATCATTAGTGGCCTATATGGAAAGCGCTTAATGGACTGCGCACTCATGTAAGTCGCTGCAAACGACTTACATGAGTCACCAATTGAGGAGTTATAGATCCCGCAGATACTCAGGGCAAGTGTGGTGTTCTTTTTATATGATGGCCCACTTACTACAGCGCCCGCAGAACACCTGGGCACAACTGGGCCAGAAAAATATTGCAAAAAATCGGCCAAGTGCAAGTCGGACTCGCACACGAAGGGTTCCGTTACACCATACAATATTTAACACAACAGAAAAAAACGTTATATAAAAAGGTTAATAATCGTATAAAAAGTAATTATTATGTCTACATGGCATTGCTTCTTGCTTTCATGATTCTAGGTCAACGGGAAGTTCCCTTTATATTTGGTTTTGATTTCCTAGCGAGGGTCAGAATATGCGCCATAAACGACCTTATCTTTAGTTTGCGTTGACTTAGAAGTTTAATTTTTTCACTGCTCTGAGGGATTGCAGACCAAAGTATTTTCTTTTTTGGGTAGTAAAAATCATCATATGAGTCCTTTTGCCCTGGGTGGGGCGGAAGGGACTGTTAGACTTTTACTGACTAAAAAACCACTCTGTTCGAAGGAACGCAAAGAGCAACAGAAATGTTGCTCTTTGCGATCGGGGGCCACGGTATCCTGTTAAGACTTCCCGCGACTCCGGTAGGCGTTTGGCCCTGTCGGGGCCCCGTCCCTGTGCTGACAGCTCTTTTGTGCTGACAGCTCTTTGAAACGCGCGTGGAACAAAACGCGCTGTTGACCCGGGCCTGGTCCTTGATTGGACAACGAGCTACCCATCAGTGGCCGTCCGCAAGCCTGCACCTACGGTAGCCGGATGACGTCTCGCAACGTCCGACGCCCTGGGGGTCTCCCGCGGTGTTCCGCCTCCTTCTTCGCTAGCATTACTGCTTCGCAGAAGGAGGTTACTGCGTCTCATTCCCTTTCGCTCCGGAGCATGGCCTGAACCAGGGCTCGGACGCCAGAGGACACGACGGGGCAGACTTACACCGTATGCTCTACCGTGTCTTCCGGGCGGTCCACACAGTGGTAACACCCGGGCGTTTTCTTCCGCTGATTCCAACACAGGAACTTCCCGAAACAACCGCGTCCGGTGAGGACCTGCGTCAGGCGAATGGTGCAGCCACTCCAGCCAATCCTCAAAGAGGGGTCTTACCGCTGCGATTGCGGCGCGCCCGAGACCTGAGTATTTGATTTTAATTTTAGCTTGATACCTCCACGCGTTCCTTAGACTCTGTCTTTACAGACAGACAGACGGACAACAAAGTGATCCTATAAGGGTTCCGTATTTGCCGACTGAGGTATGGAACCCTAAAAAAGATAATATCTAAAATCATCGATGAATCGTGATTTAAAACGGTAAAACTTTGCTTAGACTTTAAATAAGCCTATGTTTACAGGGTTTTGCTTATACTTTCTTTCAAAAACACGAAAGTCAGATTCTGATTTCAGTTGCTCTATCGAATCTAATATCCAAATAATCGAAGCTACAATGTGAGGTACAATATTAAAACAGTAGCTATTGAACTTGCGTTTCAATGGTTTGGGATCGAAAAATAAGTCAATTTTGATACCACTCCATAATATTTTGGAAAGAGGTAATCTAAATTTACCTTAAATAAATATACAAAAGCGAAAGTTCACTCACTCATCACGAAATATCGAAAATTTCGCAAAATAAAGTACCCATTTCCCAAAGAGTAGGTATGAAACGGGGGTCCAAAGTTTGTATGGCGTTATCAACTTTGACGCGGACGAAGTCGCGGGCAGAAGCTAGTAGATAAATAATAATAAAACATCCAACCGATAACCGAGCAAAACGTTCATACATCTGACGCATCTTCCGCCAGATGTGCGTCAACACTGTTTTTTTTTTGGTTGGTAAAAATCATCAAATGAGTCAGACTTTTACTGACTAAAAATCACCCTGTTCCTTTCTATCCCTTTACGTTCCAGGCCACGGTATCCTGTTAAGACGTCCCACGACCCCGGCATGTGCCACCCTAAGAATACCTATGAGTTATGACTAGAGGCATAAAGGCGCTCCTACCCCGTCAACTCCTCTAATTTATAAGTCCAAGTACGATTTTGAGAATAACTTTACAATATTGCCTCCCTGACTAACTCATTCGCCTGATAACAATCCAAGGGTTTATTTGAGCTCGAATACGTTCATATATTACAGTATATCTTTTTTTCAATGTTGCCCTTCACTAGTTACTTCTGTATCGTAGGTGCGTTTGCACACATATAAATTCACATACACAAACAGCTAAACCCGGAACAACTATCTGTAGGCCATAGAAAACGATGTAGGAGCGCCTTAAGTCTTTGAAGAGGCAACTGCTAGATGCGCCCGTCGAAAAAAAAAACGCTTTGTGTGAACGCGCGCTGAAGCGGTATACAAAATCAAACAAAAAAACGTATGCAATAATGTTTTAATTATCAAAATACTGCGAAGTCTCAACTATACAACATTCCTTGTTCATCGGACACACGATACAACCGCGGGCTAACAATAAATTAATTATGACTTATTGTAACGAATGACTAAACGTAATCGATGTTTCATGCCGCAATCAGCACGACAATCATTCTGGAACAAATAGAAAAAATGGGGGTTAAAATACTGTGCATATTTGTGTTTGAATGGGGGGGGGGGGGGCTGGTTAGTTTAACACATTCACTGCCCACTGCCCAGAACTCGGCTCCCGAGTCGACGATAATTCGTTCGTGTGCCCACAACTCGGCTCCCGAGTCGTGCATATAGATAGCTATTGTTGTCGGGAGCGAATTATCGTCGACTCGGGAGCCGGGTACTGGGCAGTGAATGTGTATTGACAATTGGATATGGTAGGGGCGCTGCAAGCCAAAGTTCGAGGGAGACAACGTCTGTCGGATCCGCTAGTGTGTAGCTATATAAAATTCAATCTGGGTTACCTAAGTACCAATTATTTTTTGGACCACGCCCAGTGAGCCACCTTGCAGGCAAGAAAATTATTGGTAATTATGAGAGTAATAAAGTTATTCGTTGTATGGATATGTAGCACTTAACTTATTATTGGCTGACGAACAAGCCTCATTATGACTGACTGGAGATGAAAAATAACGAGACCGCTATTCATTTAAAGAAAAACATTCATTTAGTTTAGTACAATACTTACTTCAAATTTTAAAATTAAAATTCATTGTATTTCAACAGTTTTAAATGACAATAATGATGAAATGTTCATGACTTCATGAGAATACATTATTTTTGAAGATACCTTGTATTGTTTAAAGTTAGACAAAAGGTTTTGTGCGCAGTTTTCATACAATGAATGGTCTTAAGACTAATGACCTATTAACTGACCAAAACCTTGAAAAAATTCAATATTTAAATGGCTGACAGTATATGTACTTGCTTTAGAATAGAAGTGATTTTAGTAAATTTTACTTCATGTTAACTGTACCTACATAGTACAAAACAAAGTCGCTTCCCGAATGCTTAGATTTTTTTCACGGATTTTATTGCTGTTTCCATCAATTGATAGAGTGATTCAAGAGGAAGGTTTATGTATCTACATTACACCCGTGCGAAGTTTGGGTGGGTCGCAAGTACCCTTTAGAAATAACAAGAATGATAATATCTGTTGTATCACCCGATAATTCCTGACTTCTTCTCTCTCATCCACATTTTAAATTTTTAAACATGTTTTAATAATCTTAACACAAGTCCAGACCATAAATAAGGTTGTTTAATTTTTTAAAAGAATAAAAAAAAACCAAAGTACTCATTTAAAAAAAATCAGCATTAAGAGCTTGTCCATTCTAAAAGATATAACACATCCGTGTTCTGGAACATAATTATGTATTTTTCTTTCTTATCATTCCGAGAACATTATTTTTATTGGTGTAAAATCTTTGTTGTGTTTGCTGGTAATCTCTTCGCAGCTTCTTATCAAGTGTTCATACAATGGTTATGTGACATGCTAGGATTTAAAAAAGAAATTCTATTTTATATTAGATATGGTTAGCTGGGCCGTTTTATTGGGCCATTGTGTTATATTAGATATATCCCAATACATCTTGCTTTCTAAAAATATTTAGACATTTATGAAACAGTGTGTAAAGTTTCTCATCCTCAATTGAAAAGGGAGTATCCTCTAACCTTACGCGTGTTGTCAGGTGGGCTACAGACACTCTGCTGTATGCTAGTCATGGCCCTTGATTAGCTTTTAAATTATTTTCTATTTTTTTAACTTAATTATATTATTACAATACGTAATATTTAAACTATTAAAAAAAAGCAAAAATAAACAACGCTTACCCATAAAGGTACAAAAAGAATGATAACAAGTAAAATGCGAGTTTGATCCAGCCTTCCCTTTGGCAGACTGTGAGCACATCAGCATTCATTATGCTTGTGGGGTCATACAGTCCGGGGCCCGACATTACTGGCCGAGTGTAGTATCTGAAACAATTATTATATTTATGAAGCAACTACTTTAATGTTTATTCAAGTGGTTAACTTCCATACAAAACAAAAAATCGAGTCTCATCTAATGTTGCCAACTATACTGTTAAAGACAGTATTATACTGTTTTTTACTGCATTATTTATTCAATCATTTCACAAATATATTAGGGTCAGCTTCCAGTCTAGCCAGATGCAGATGAATACCAGTATTTTACATGGAGCGACTGCCTATCTGACCTAAATAACCCCAATAAATGGGTAATACGATACAAAAATAAAGAATACAAAATGCTGTTTTCAGCTTCGCTGGTATCTAAAGACTTTAAATAAATGAAAAATTAAACACTGTTTGTTTTCCTTTTCTCACTTTTGTCTTGTAGAAAAAGTTGTAGAAAACCCTATTCATAAGACTCAGATTTCAAACTAAAACTAGATTTTTGTTAAGATGAAAATTGACAGGTTTAAAAAGTTCAATAGTTTGTTAGTTTTTATTTTATAGCAGTTAAAGCCTATTATTACTTAACATTAGGGGGCTAGAGTTGAATGCAAGTGTTGATATTATGACCTTCAAATTATTATTTGAGACTTTGTCACTATGACAAAGCAATTTTTGTGTTACATACAACAAAAGAATTAATTATAACTAGGTAGGTATATTATGTAATTACTAATGTCGTTTTTTTAATACAGATAGGCATTGTAATATCAGTCTCAATCTTACTACTATTATAAATGCGAAAATTTGGATGTATGGATGTGTGTTACTTAATCACACCAGTACAGCTGAATGGATCTGGATGAAATTTGGCACTTATCTAGATTATAGTCTGGAATAGCACATACACTATTTTTTTATCCTGGATAAATGTATGGTTTCCGTGGGATAACATATTTAGATTTTAACGAAGTAGCACTTTTATTTGCCTAGAACTTTATGAGTTTTGGTTGTTGCCAGACAAGATTGCAACTCGATTTTTTAAAATTTTTAGTTACGAGAATAAAACTGGCCTTCCATAATAATAGGCGTGTGTTCTAAAGTTGGATGTTGATTTTCCTATAAATCTTATCACTATAGAAAAAGGCCAGGCCAGAAACTAACCCGTAAAGCAATGATTTTCCTCAAACCCACACATTTTTATTATGAGCATACTAAATAATGTTATTAAAAAATCTAAGGCTACATTTTGGCGCTCATGACTCATTGTGTTTACTTCAGTCTTCAATGAAATTGATAGAGAACAAAGTTATTCCAAACATGTTACATACAGTTCTTTATTTGTATTCAATGCAAATACTATTTCAAGGTGCCATTGTATTAAGAATTTATCCTTGTACTGCCCTTATTATTATAAACATAACCTAAATTTGTGTCTAATATTTACCTGTGGAGATGATACAAGATCAATGGAATGTTTATTAGCAGTGAAAACCATTCTCCCGATAATAAAAACAGTACGTTTATTAATAAATGCAGCAAGTACTCCGGTAATACCAACTGAAATAGAAAAAAAATATAGGTTAGTTACTGCATTGAACTTTGGTTACTCAGACGCACAATCTTTTATAGTATAAATACGCACCGGATTTAGACTATTACACTGGTCAATTGGATTTTTATAGTCAGTTTTTAATTCATCGAACGCGATAACATGGAATATGGAGAAAAATATTAGGAATGCGTCAACTATTAACGCTATAATATAGGAAAAGGCTGGAAAGCTGAACGCCATTTTTACAAAATTTACAAGTTGACAGTAATGAAGACAGACAGCTGATTTGACAGACTACTTCATTCCATCCAACGACAATGCCAAAGTATTTTCTAGTTTATGGATTATTTAAATACATGTTGTTTGATCACATTTTAAAAATAACTTTCTTTCTTCCTTACGACATGGTTAACAACCTATATCGGGAATTAAAAAAATAAACAATAAAAATACAATACATAATTATATTTATTACATTATTTTATAAAAATAAGATTTATGTAGAATGAAAGAAATAGTTTTTTCTCACTGAACGCGACCAAGCGTTTGACAAATGACAGCTTTCCAACTCATTTCTCAAATAACCCAACCAAATTACAAAAGCACAATGTTTATCAAATAACCAACTTTTCTTATACTTCTGAATATAGTACTATAATAATTTGTTTGGTGAGTGCAGTAAGGTAATTTAGTATTTTTTTTAGGTAAATGTGATTACCTTAGTAGTTTTCGTCTATTATGAACCTTTAAACGGTTAAAATGAGGGACATATGGGTGCTGTGTTTGTGTGTTGTGAAGGTGGTATCGAATTTAGAACATGACTTCAGAGGATTTGATGATAGCATATTATTTGGGATCAACTGGCCTGGCAACCAGGATATTCAGCATTTAGTCGATGGAGAAGTTATGAAACTTGAGGTATGATATTAAAACTACTTTAAGAACTAAGCCACGTATTCCAGTTTTTTTCTTAACAGTCCAAAATTATTAATGTTGGTTTGTACCAACGTTTGGTGAAGTGCTCACCGGTTCTGCAATAGATTAGATCACCTCAGTAGCTATATTATTAAAAACCCACACTAAGAATTACACCTGTATTGTGAGTGCATTTACAAAGATATAAACACTAGCAATAAGTCCCAGAACAACTACCTACCTCTAGATCAGCCGAAATTAATAAAATATCGAAGCCGATATTTGTTTTGTGTGGTAATTGGCCCTGGTACCCAAGCAGGCCTAAGCAGCCAATAGCTCCGCCACTGCTTCAACTGTGCGGTGCCATCAACCATCTCTATCTCTTCATAGTATAAAATAAAGTCACTTCTTGTGGTCTGTACGTTAAGATCTTTTAAACTTGCTACTGATTTTGATGCTTCAGGGGAGGTTTATTATGTATAGTTAGTGTCTACATTGCACCAATGCAAAACCAGGGTGGGTGGCTAGTATTAAATCAACTATGTTTACCAGTCTTCTCCTGCTTTTTTTTAGTCATGTAGTTATTGAAAAAATATATCCCCATCTCTCCCCACTAGCTACCAAGAAAAGAGGCTCTTAAAGTCACAACAACGAATAAAGAGAAATATGAATGCCGCATACCCGAGCTACGTGCTAAGGAGTCGTCAAACATCGAAGATTATGACGGTCCCTCACCTGTCAGTCTTTTAAAGCCGCTGTTCTCTCAGAAGATATGCTCGTATCGTCTGGAGAGTTACTGGAGTTACGAAGTATGTCACGGACGTTACATCCGACAATATCATGAGGAAAGAGAAGGTATTAGTTATTTCGAAAAGTTTATTATGTTTTTAAAATGTCTTTATTTTTTACATAATTATTATTTTAATAAATAAAGTATTTGTTTGTCTGGTTATTTAAAATTAGTGGTGAAAACAAAACATCCTGCTGCAACCATTTTTATTAAAGGTAATTTTTAAAATATTGAAATATTTTTACTATTAGTAATGAGATTGTCAGGTAAGCTTGGTAAGTGATACTGAACATGATAAGTACTGCTGTTTTGTTTGTTTTACTAATGGGTTTGTTCATAGGTACTTCAAACTTCTTGATTAAAAAAAAAATATATTAATAAAGGTATTATTTAACTGCAGTTTTCTATTATGCGATCTGTAGATCGATCCGTGCTTGCAACTGATCGTGTAATCATGTAGCAGAGTTTACAATCTCAGATTGAAAACTGGGCTATTGATTGGTTGCCAGCAGAAATCGGCAGATCGCATTTCCTTGTACTAGCAACACAAGTTTTAGAGTTATAATAATCTGTGGTTAAAATCTCATAACAGTCAAATTAATGCCTAAATAAAAACTAGTGTATCTAAGATAACTATAATACGTCATTACAACTACATACCCAAACTGTTTCTTCAAACATATGTTTCAGTAAAAGGAGACAGTGGTGTCGATTCTATAGAGAACAATCCAAACTTAATTTAGATAATTTTTATCTTTTTCCCTCTAATAAAACAGGAAAGGGACAGACATAAATAAGAGCTGTAAATTTTAGTTGATCTAAAACTTCCTTACAATAAAATTATGTCAGAAAGTTTTGAATAATAACATGGAAAAGTTTAAGGCAAAACTAATTGACAGCTCTAACTTAGTTCTAAGGTGTCACCGTCCTTGTCTCTCGCTGCATGTGAGTAAGAGATAGCAATTCTCTAATTTTAGTCTAATTTGTGAACAAGAGAATCGGCATTAGTAACTAGTTAGTAACATTCAACTCATGAAAAAAATCTCAATTTCCATGAAAATATGCAAATAATAAATATGCATTTTAATTAACTTAAATGAAAACTTTTACAGGTAAACAAGTGAAGACCCAGGAGTATTACCTCGGCTACTGGAGCTCAGAGAAGCATGCTAAGTTGGAAGCCGATGTAAAAGCCGCTCAGGAAACGAAAGAACCTTACAGGATGACTAAAGTCGATGGCGCTAAATTACCTTCTGTAGAGATGGTGCTTGATGATGGTAGGTGCATGTTTATTGTTTTTAGCTTGCATTAGCATAAATAACATCACGCCTGTAATCCCCAAAGGGTTCAGCAGAGGTGTTCCCGTTAGTACACTCACAGTTTGTTTCATGTTTAAGTCCCATGTAATAGGGGGCGAGCCTATTGCCATCAACTGGGCACAAATCCAGCCTCAGAGGCTGCTGCAAAGAAATTCCTCATGGAAAACCCAATAACATTTTGCCCGACCTCGAAATCGAAACCAAGACGTCATGCTCACCAGTCGCGCATTGCGACCACTAGACCAACGAGGCAGTCATTACATTTGCATAATAAAATGCAAATAACTTTACATAAAATTATTTTATTGTCACACTGATAACTTTATCGCAAAGATAAAGTTAAGTTCAGTTCAATTGTTTATTATTCGTAGTCAAATACTTTAATAGCAGGACTATGGTTGGACACTTGGTTTATGCATTTTCTATCTGGTTGTTAACCTGTTCCTGCTCTTTACTTGCTCAAAATCCTCACTTTCTTGGGCTGGGGGTGGTCAATTTATAATTACATAATTTTAATACATACATATATACATACATACAGGTGAGGTTAAATAAAAGCTTTTAAAAAAGGTACTTAGTGGCACTAAGTTTACCTTGGACAGTTGGACATCACTGACTGAAGGAAAAACATTGTAAGGAATCCAGGGGGCCTACCACCATCTCTTATAACAATATTAACACAATATTATTTGAATTTTACTTGGTAATTTCTGTTGTTGGATTTTCAATTTTCGGAGTGTTTAAATTCCAACAGCAGAAATTACAAAGTAATATTAAAATAATATTGTTTTAAGAGCTGGTGGTAGGCGCCCTGGACTTATAACATAACTAGCTTATGCCCGCGACTTTGTCCGCGTCAAAGTTGGTTTCTCTATACACAGTATAAGGGGGTGGATTTTGGTAAATCCTTTCATAGCGGATGTTTACTAATTATAAACTACCTCTCTGCAAAATTTTTTCTTTATACGTGAAGCGGTTTTCGATATTTCGTGATGAGTTGCGTTTTATTTTTATTTTATTTTAATATAATGTGGAAATATGTCTGAATTTTCTAATCCACCTTAAGCAGACATGGTGATCAAAGCTCGTGCCTTCTCTGTATGCTAGGAGGCCAATTACTTTGACTATAAGAGTGGTTGTGTATACAATGGTTATTGAATTAATATTCTCTAATTTCAGGTACCGTCTGTGACCTAAGCGGTAAACCTCGTTTGACCAGAGTCCTATATGTTTGTTACACTCATGGAAAACACGAAGTCTACTCATTCAAAGAGACGGCAACATGTGAATATGAAATAATCATTCTATCTCCCTTACTCTGCGAACATCCGCAGTTTAGACCGAAGGATGTGAGCGAGAACACAATAGATTGTCTACCAATTGGCGATGCTCCGAAGAAACCAAGGAGTCTTTTGAGAATGGAGGTTGATAGTTTGAGGTTCCATCATCAGACTATCAGGATGATGAGCAATGTAAGTTAATATTTTTTTTCTAGTGTGACGTTTATAGTTTTTTTAATATACTAAGATCACAGTATGATATAAGTAGGTTATGTTTGAACTAGAATAAAATAAAATTAGTTGTTTGAATTTTTTGCATTATGGATAATTTTGAATTAGGATCTTTGGCGCTTTGTAAGTTGTTATGATTTTGCAAAGAATTAATAGCACATTTAGAAATCGTATCATCTCATAATCATTTCAGTATGAAATTAATTTTGAAGTTCATTTAGTGTGTTCAAGTACTGGTCTGATAAAACTGTTGATATTATATTAACTTTTTAACGAGAGTTTTTGCTAAATTTTTCACTAGAGTGTGCTTTTCACCTATTAAACAACAATTTACTTCAAAACTACTATTTTCATTGTTACTAGAGTATAATATGCTTTGTTTTGCATTTTAAGCACATTTTATTTGTAGTACGGGCGTAGCCAGGATTTGAAATTGAGAATATTAAATAGAGTTTTCTTTGTTTTCTATATCTTTACGTCCTTTTGGAAGGGGCAACTAGATTCAATTCTTTGTACATGACGTTCAAAAGTGCCTTTTAATGGTCTTATGAAAATAAATGATTTGATTTTGAATAGTTCCATTCATTTTGTTGGAATATGGTCTTACATACTAAGATAAATATGAAATAGAGGGGTTAATATTTACCTACGAATTTGATTTTGAAGATATGAAAATGATCGTTCTAAATTTTTCTGTTCAAATTAACTATTATATAATTACCTTATAGAAGAGATAAAAATCTATAGTGTACCGAATTTACGTGGTTTTTTTTTTTTTTTTTTTAATTACGATATTTAAATTCCAACAGCCCTGGCTCCGCCCATATTTTATTTGCGTAGTTTTAGTGGCTTATTTAACATTTTTATTGGCATTATTCAGGATAAAGATCCTAAGGATGTACTAGCTGTGTTGAAAGTTGAAAAAATTGATAAGGTAATTAATTTTTGTTTTTTTTTCGCACCGTTTTTGTTTGTGTTTGCTGTTCTTAGTTTTCAGATCGCTCGGTAAGTACTTATACAATGTTGATAATTATATATAATATGTATTATTAAAGCGGACATTCAGATTGGTACTTAATTAAAATGGTATGAGTGGATCAAGTCGCTTCACCATAGTTTTAAGTGAGTCATCGTCTATTCATCTTAAGATTGAGCTCTGAAGGACAGCTGGCAAATCACATAAAGGTAATAGATCTTAGAGGCATATGAAACAGGGTGGAAAATTCCACATCCTCATTGAAAAGGAATGATGCTCCGACCAGACGGGTGTTGTGTCTGGTGGGCTACTGCCCAATAGCAGACGGATTTCTTGATATGACTAGAAAGCGATCAAATCTTGCTGAGTCGGCTCTGTCGCAAAATGACCACGTCTCAAAATGACTACAGGTAGCACAATGTCCAGAATGTCTCAGAATGTCCATTTCGTAGAATGTCCTTTCGCATAATGTCCCTTTCTCAGAATGTCCATTTCGTAGAATGTCCTTTCGCAGAATGTCCTTTTCTCAGAATGTCCATTTCGTGTAATGTCCTTTCGCAGAAAGTCCCTTTCAACATGTCTTTAATTTGGCCAATGGCCGTTTTATGTTAAAGTAAAATAAATAAAAAAAATACTTAAGTACACTGACTACTTGCAGGACGGTGAAACTCATCTTAAATTCGAGCTGCATCCATTAAATGAAGACGAGGAGTTAAGTGAGGAGAACAGGCCACAGTTTCTGGACCAGGTGCCGCCGCCAGTCATCACCGATGACTCGCCTGTTAGGGCCTTCCTGAATGGGGAGAACTGTCTCAATGGGGTGAGTAGAATTGAACTAGTTCTTCCTTAATTGCTATAATTTTTTCACAATAAATATGTATTATAACATAATATCACGCCTCTAATCCCCGAAGGGTTAGGCAGAGGTGTACCCATTAGTACACCCACATTTCGCCAGTTATGTTTTTAGTCCCATGTAATAGTCAATAAATATGTGTTAAATAAAAGCGGATCAATCTTGCAACTGAATTTTAAAATAGTAGTCCTAGGTGTGCTGGAAGGTTATTACAATATTCTTGTTGCTTCTACATGTGAAAACAATGAATTATAAAAAGTGGCCAAGTGCAGATCTGTCGGTCATTTATAAAATCGAGCAAAAAACCACGTTTGTTGTATGGGAGCCCCTTAAATATTTTTTTTATTCTGCTTCTTAGTATTTGTTGTTATAGCGGCAACAGAAATACATCATCTTTGAAAATTTCAACTTTCTAACTATCACGGTTCATGAGATACAGCCTGGTGACAGAGGGACAGACAGTGGAGTCTTAGTAATAGGTTCCCGTTTTACCCTTTGGGTACGGGACCTTAAAAATAGCCAAGGATGACTAATCCCAACCGACAGCGCTCGTTCACGAACATGACGTAGAATCTAATCTTCCTGACTAATGGAGTTTCATGACGCCCTCTCATTATTACATTTCAGGGCACAGGCTGGTGGAAGTACGAGTTCTGTTACGGCAAGCACGTGGTCCAGTACCACGTGGACCGCACAGGAGAGAAGACCACGTTACTGCTCGGCAAGTTCGATGAGCGTGCGCATTTGGAATGGATCAAAGATAATAAGGGAAAGGCGCCTAAACCTGTTGGTATGTAGGTTGTGATTATGGAGTTGGGTTAGAGAAGCTTTTGAGAAAAAAATATCTTAAGAACAGCAATATCCTCGAACAGTTTTTATTGATTAATAGATAATGAACTGCCTCGTTGGTCTAGTGGTCGCAAGCGCGACTGCTGAGCATGAGGTCTTGGGTTCAATTCCCAGGTCGGGCAAAGTGTTATTGGGTTTTTCCATCAGGAATTTCTCAGTAGCAGCCTCGAAGTCTGGATTTGTGCCCGGTTGATGGCAATAGGCTCGCCCCCTATTACATGGGACTTAAAACATAACTGGCGAAATGTGGGTGTACTTATGGGCACACCTCTGCCTAACCCTTCGGGGATTACAGGCGTGATGTTATGTGTTAGATAATGAACTAAAATGCAATAGTGATAAAGTTGAAACTTGTCTAGTTAACCCGCTAAAATAACGCGTTTTCGGAAACCTGTAAAATTAGATTTTTTGTTGGTTTGAAATCAAGAAATAGTTGAGTCAATTGAGTTGTCAAAAAGTGACGTCACAGTTTATCGTTGTCATACAAAATCTGTGGGGGAATTCTGTTTTGGCAGCTAATAGCGACTATGTCAATTCATTGGCGGTGTCAAGTATCCCATTGCAAGATAGTAAATGCCGCGCGGAATCATATCTTACACACAATTAACAGCTCAATTTGCGATGTGTTTTGGTTTACTCTCAGATAATTCCATAAAATAATTTCTTGTTGACAGCAGCCGATCTCAATAAAGTTTAGGAGAAACGTTAATTTATGTCATGTTTTCCAGAATATCGCACATCAGTATCACATTTCTACGCGAACGGAGACATTTGCGACAAAACAGGGAAGCCGAGACAAACGGAAGTGAAACTCAAATGCCTTGAGAACTCTTCTAGTCCTGCCCAAGTATCTCTCTACCTACTAGAACCTAGAACTTGTCACTACATTCTAGGTGTCGAGTCACCATTGATATGTGATATTCTACCTTTAGCTGATAACACAGGGCTGATTAAATCCGTAAAGTCGGCGTTAGAAAGTCATGACACGACTTCGACTGATAAAAAAGATGATGACGTTAAATTGTTTAAAGAGAAACTTGCCCAAAAATATGGGAATGATTAGTTTTAGTTAATAAATTGTTTATTTATTGGTATTTTGTTTATTTTATTTCATTTGACAATCCTAATGAAATCTACCTCATAAATATTATAATACATAACTCCTGCCCACAAATTTGTCTGTGTACGTTTTTTAATCGCCATAATATATGTTGTCTTTGTTTATTGCTCCTTTGAAATGAATATTCCTCATGAATCTGGCTGATAAAAATAAAATGAGATCGTGATAATAAAAAGTTAATTTATAAAAATCGTTACAGCACCATCTAGTAGATGAATGTAGAACTAAACGCTTGTTAAAGTAAAGTTTGACAGTTTTGTCTGTGAAATAAGAGATGGCGTTGCTTGGCAAACAAAAAGGAACGGTAATCCAAAATATTGAGTTTGGTTTTGTTTCTTATTATTAATTACCATAGAATTTTAGGGAAAAAGTATTGCTGTTTTAAAATGTCATTAATAATAGTAGTTAAGCGGTTATTTTATACTTTCAAATAAAAACAAATCCAACAGACGATTTGTTGTATGCTTTCCTAGTACGTTTTGTTATACTATTGCCCGGCAGAGGTCTCTGTTTGCAATTTTGTCGCTACATCTAATAAGACTCTTGATTTTATGCAAGCCTGGTACTTTTTGTTAGATTGTACCCCACTAAGGTCGATATTTCCATTGAGTCATTGCGAGGCTAGTACTTTTGTTACACTACTGCCCAGCAGAGGTCGCTATTAAGTATTCGGTCTTTCAATTAAGACGAAGACCCTTGATTTTATGCAAGCTTAGTACTTTGGTTCGATTTGTGCCCAACCGAGGACGCTTATATTTTATTTACATTGGTTTCCCCTTTCTGTCTTTTTTATAAATAGTACATAGGTAATACATGTTTTAATTAATTAGTCTAGTTTATTAGTCTAGTTTAGTAAATTATTAGGAAAAATATTTAATGAAATAATCATGTTTGTACTTTTAAATAAATATTTGATTTAGTTTCAATAAAAATAACAACTTCCATTGGAAATGATTATTGAATATTGTATTTGAGCCTATTACTTTATGACTACTGTCCAGTAGAGGTCGCTATTAACAATTCGATTACTGATTATGAGATTCTTGTTTTTATGCGAGCTTAGTACTTTTTGATAGATTTGTGCCAAACCAAGGTCGCTCTTTTACACTTTTCTGTCAGACAGAGGTCGCAATTTACAAAATGTGTGAAATTTTCTTGTTTGTATGTGAGCCTAGTACTTTTATTAAACTAGTGCCCGGCAGAGGTCGCTATTTACAAAATGTGTGAAATAAATCTCTTGGTCGTATGCGAGCCTAGTACTTTTTGTTAAACTAGTGCCCGGCAGAGGTCGCTATTAGAAATTTCGTCTGTCAGGCTACTGCCCAGCAGAGGTCGCTATTTACAAAATGTGTGAACGGAATCTCTTGGTTGGATGCGAGCCTAGTACTTTTGTTAAACTAGTGCCCGGCAGAGGTCGTTAAACAATTTCGTCTATCAGACTACTGCCCAGCAGAGATTAACAATTCGGTTGTTGAATATAAGACCCTTGATTTTATGCAAGCTTAGTACTTAGCTTCGATTTGTGCCAAAAACTGAGGACGCTATAAATTTGCTTTTTAACTTCCTAACTAATAATTATAAATGCGAAAAAGTAAGTTTGTTTGTTTGTTTACTGAATATTGTATGCGATCCTAGTACTTTTGTTAGACTACTGCCCAGTAGAGGTCGCTATTAACAATTCGATCTCTGCATATGAGACTTGAGCTTAGTAGGTACTTTTTTGATAGGTCGCTCTTTACACTTCCTCTTTACACTTTTCTGTCAGGCTGTCCAGCAGAGGTCGCTATTTACCAAAAGGTGTGAAATAATTCTCTTGGCTTTATGCAAGCCTAGTACTTTCTGTTAAACTAGTGCCCGGCAGAGGTCGCTATTAACATTTTCGTCGCCGAGACTCAATAATTTAATTTTAAATGGCTAGGGGTTGAAGGGTACGTAGCTAGGCACCTGGTACAGACCAGACCCTTCTGAAGTGTATGAATGAAAAAGATAAAATAATAATGAATTAAATTGAGCTTTTAAATAAGGCTGGGACCTTGGCTAGGTGATGAAATCAATGAAGTGTGGTATGATAAAACGCTGTAAGGAAAAATTAAACACATATTTTTTTTTTAACTTGACATTTATTTACATTCATATCAACAAAACGGGTGTTTGTATAAAACAGTTCTTTTATAATTTTCCGTACCAATTTTATATCTAGTGTGGTGCCGCGAGAATGTAAAAATATTTTTTATTTTCTTGCTTCAATTTTAAGATATGCTGTATTACATACCGTGACTCGATACAAACTATCAAGCTTTACTTTGCCATTCAAAAAGTATACAATTCAAAAATTGCATAACGCACCCAGATTCTGTAAATTATTATTTGAAGTTCTTTTTTCAAAATATCTCTATTAGATTGAATAAAATTTTTCGACGATTCAAGTCAAGTTAACAGTGGTATCATTTAGGTATCTGTTGATTACAAGTTTTCTTTAGTCGTTAGTCTAATCCAATATTAAGTCTAGTCCGAAAAGAGTTCTAAAGTCGACTAGCTCCACATTCGGGTTTGTTTCAATTTTGATCTTACAATTTCATGATTCATGAGAATCTGGGTTCAATTAAATCATAGAAAACGAGACGCGTCAGTGATAATTTCAATTCCTCAACATTTTCATTAGAAAAACTTACGTCACAAAAAATGACATCTAGTTTTTTTGAATCAGCGAGGACTTTTGCCTAGGGTGGTCTCAGCAAGAAATTCACAAAAATAATATGTTGTTTTTTTTTACATTTTCGGATTGTAAAGTAAGCTAGTAGGTACAATAGGTAAATAAATTTTGTAAGCATCAAAGGCGACATTTATATAAAATGCTTAGAAAAACATTGAGCTTGAAAAATAAGCTTATGGCATTACATCGGTAACATTACAGGCTCCTGGCGACATTGTAACCTATATCGTCAAGATGTATCGACATTCGAACCGACTGATTATTATAAACAGACTTCCTTGAAAGCTGGTGAGCCTCCAAAGGTATCAAGATAGATTTTTTATCGATCACGGTCTACTGTGTCGGTTCAAATCTCGATAGAAGCAAGCGGACGGTAACCAGACGGCCACCAATAATACCCTTGTCTTAAATAAAAATGCCTTAGTCCTTTATACGCTTTTGCAATCATTTAGTGGTTAGGTATAAAACTTAGGCAATAGCAACAATAAGTTTACCCGTCAAACACCTAGAAAATTGTAGGTAAAAAATTCTATTCACAATATTTTTGACGTCTATCTAGATCACACGTTGGGGGCTCGCTAATATTATTGTTGGGGCTGCAAACTGCAAAAGCAATGCGATCATTTCAACGTATTTCATACTATGTACAGGGATACGAGAGTCTCAACACAGAGGAGTCACGAAAAATAAATTGCAGCACTACATTGCAGCGCCAGCAAAGATATTAGCACACTTTTAAGAGGCTAAACGAGTGGTCGTGTCCAGGATCGTAACTCCATTTATACAAGTATATCAATATTCCCAATGTCCACTTTTTAACAATACGTACATGCCTTTATAATAATTTATTTACCTTAACAACAAGAAAATAATATTTGCAAGACGAAGAAAAAAGATGTATACAGTGTCGACTAATGAACTTACTAAAAGGAATCACAAGACAATAATTGTATCGCTGTAACATCTAAGAAGGAAACTTATTCAGTCTAAACATTGTCTTTCATTAGACATCAAAAACGTTGACTAAAATTAAACTAAATAATATAGACCCATCTTGATAAACTTTTTTTTTTTAAATATAATAATAATACTCAACTAAATTTAAGTTATTATAATAATGATGCTCTCTCTACATCAGTTCTTTTAGAAGAAGAAAATCATGATTAGTGATGCGCAAAGTAAGGATAAATAAGAAACGACCGTGCAACAAACAGTCGTGAACAAAATTAATGGTTTAATATTTTCGTCTTGTCTTGCGTCTTGCTAACTTCGTCTTGATGCAAGACTGACTTTGTACATCACTAATTACATCTAAAGAAATCCTCAATTTTTAGACTTCAGATTGGTCGTAGCACTTTTTCGAAACAAACGCATTGGCACAAGTTATTAACAAAAAGAATTAAAAACAATGATTGAAAATGTAACCTTACATATTTTCGTTAACGAAAAAATCATATAAACTAGGTATGCAGTTTTCCCCCCAGAAATAAAATTCCCTTATTTTTCACCTATTGAGCGTTTTTATAACAATAAAGTGGTCGTATTCAAGAAATTAATGTAATTAATACTTAATTTAATAGCTAATTAGAAGGTAAACTTTTCATATTTACGGTCAGTATTCCGGAAAAATACCATTGTTTACTTATATTTTCGTAAATAGCATTGGTAGATAGCTGTGGGTTCGATTATTAAATAACTTTAGCGAAAAAATTATAGTCTTAAGAATATATTTGATTTAATTCATGAAAAAAAAAACAATATTGGCTTATCTTGAATTATTCTTAGCATGATGTGGTATTTTTCCGTTACCTACATAAATTTTAATGATCCACAAATATTACAAAATTATGAAACAATCAAAATGTGCCAGTGACTATTAGATAAATAGTGACGAACAGTATTTTATATAGAAACATATTTTAAGAAGATGAATGAAATACCAAAACTTACATACGAAAATATTTCTATAATTAAATACTTATACTAACAAAAATTTTTGACTAAAGGGCCAGTGTTCGATGTGTTAAAATTGTAAAAATGTTGTTGACTGTGGTAAAGTATTACATTAATTACACAAAACAAGCACAATAGTAGTTAAATAAAGCACGAGAAGATATTTCAAATATTTCATTAAAAAAAAAACGCTTTATAATTGAATTCTTTATTTGAAATTCTTGCGACGTAACTGAATTCGTCACTTGAAATTCTTGCGACGTAACTGAATTCGTCACTTGAAATTCTTGCGACGTAACTGAATTCGTCACTCGTAATTCTTGCGATATAACTGAATTCTTTACTCGAAATTCTTATGATATAATTGAATTCTTTACTCGAAATTCTTGCGAGTTAACTGAATTCGTTACTCGAAATTCTTGCGAGGTAAAGAAAATGAATGCAACGTAACGGAAAAGTTACGTGAATGTGTGTAAATTTTGTAATGTTCAAACGAAGACGATGTTAGTTCTTAAATACTTAATTATTTTTTCTTTGACACTAAGTAGTAAACTTATATTTAAATTTTTCGGTGTATTTGAAACTATTATGTGATAAGTAAGCTTAGGGATAGTGATAGAAGTTATAATGTTGATATAAATCCACTGAAAAGTTAATGTACGTTTAAGAAAATTAGAAAACATTTCATAGTGAAATATTCAGCGTAGTTCGTTGTGAGAAATATTTGAAATATCTCCTCATCATGAAAGTAGTTTGCGGACGAAACGTGGACAAAGTCCAGGTAGGTCCATGTTAAGTACACTATTTGACAACAAGTATATGTAAACAATAAATACACTGATCACTTTGAGATCAATTCGTTAATCTAAACACTTAAAATTTTAAACGAAAAAAAAGTTGACTGCAAAACTGACAATGGCCACAATAATAATTATATTATTTTACATTTAACTATCAAGTTGGTAACATAAAAATAAAAAGAAAAAAAAAAATAACTGTAACAAGTAATAATTATATTGTTCTAATGAACTTAACGTTGTATAAGTGAATACTTATCGGTACCTTTAGTACCAACCGAACCTTTGGATGACAATTACATCTTCGTATAATGAATAAACAATTTTCTCGCCAGTTATAACGCTGTAGTACACATATAATTATAACAATGTTCATTCAAAAACCAACAGCTCTTTGGCGCCTGCGAAATGTATCGATCGTTCAACTTATACTTAATGTGACTAAAACTTAAATGTTAAGAAAAAAAAAATAATTATAATAATAAACAATTTGGGGAATACTTTGGAAACGATAAATCCTTTGACACAAACCTTAAGTTATTCTTATTTAGTTAACAACTGTGCACGTGGACTCCACCGCTACGAACGTACGTTACCAAGTTCGGTTCAAGTGCACCCGATACATCACAACAAACGTTCGAAACCTTACAACCTCTATCAAAGTTTGTTTTTTACTCTTTTTTTTTTTGTTAAATTCACTAGGAACGAGTTTTGGAATATTTAATACGGTCTAGATAGTTCTTTAGAACGTTTCAATTGAACTTTGAGTCTCTTTGTACCTATTTGGAAACCGTTCATGGCCTGTATGGCGGCCTGCGCGGACGCAGCGTTGTCGTACGAGACAAAACCGAAGCACTTTGAGAGGTTCGTCTGTTTGTCTATGAACACTTTGGCCGATATCACGTGGCCGAAGGGCAAGAACGTGGACGCCAGGTCCGTGTCCGTGAACTCTTGAGGCAGGTGGTATATAAACAGGTTCCCACCTTCTGGACCTGTGGAGCATACATCCAGTTAGAAGCACAGTTACAGCAACCAAGGAGGGAGACTTTATTTTTTATAAGATTTTGTCACTGTTGACCTTATTTTTAATTTGGGACACTCACTTTTGAACTGGATATCTTGGTAATTTTGATCACAAACATCACACCTGTAATAACCGAAGGGTTAGGCAGAGGTGCACCCATTAGTACCCCCACATTTCGCCAATTATGTTTAAGTCCCATGTAATTGGGGCCGAGCCTATTGCCAACACCTGGGCACAATCTCAGACTCTGAGATTGCTACTGACAAAATCCTAACGGAAAAACCCAATAATACTTTGCCCGACCTGGGGATCGAACCCAAGACCTCATGGTCAGCAGTTACGCTTTGCAACAACTAGACCAACGAGGCAGTAATTTTGATACAGCTGTGAAAGCACGTTAAGCCGTTGGTCCCGGCTGTCATATGTGTATCTTTGACAGCCGTTACGGGTCTTCAGAAGTCCGAAAGACAGACAACCAGTCTTACAAAGGGGTATCGTATTACCCACTTATTGAGTTGTGGAGGTCAGATAGGCAGTTGCTCTATTTAAAATAATGGTATTCAGCTGCATCCGATTAGACTGGAAGCCGACCCCAACATTAGGAAAAAGCTAGGCAGACTGATTATGGTCTCCTCACTTAGCACTTGGTTATGAGCCAGAAAAAAATCTTCATAAAAAAAAAAACATTTCGTTTCAGCTTTTAGGAATGAGTGACTCACACCATGTAACTGGACACTGACTTTTGTCGATTTCGTTTTAAAACAGCTGTTTGGTATCCACCGAGAATAGATCACCTAATTTATTCTCGTGGAAGTTGTAAAATACCGACTGAGGGGTTATATCCGGTTAGCAGAGTTTAGTATCGAAATCATACTGTGATCAAGAATCCGTTGGTAAAACTGAGTCGGTAATTCTCTGCTTAGATGTCAACCAATCCACTGCATCGGTGATTTAAAATTGGAACTGTCCATAAAGAACACAACTCCCATTAAATTTATTTTTAAGAAGATGACAGATTATTTATGGTTGGATTATCAGCCAGTACAGAAAAAAACAATGCAATATTCCGATTTGAACGGTTGCAATAGGAAATTGGCGATTAGCCAAAGTTTGGCGTGTGTCCAAAAATTTATGTATTTATTGGTCCATGTTGGAAGACTATCAGTTGATTGTTTTTGCTTATCAGTAATGCTTCTTGCATTATCTATTCGGGGCAGCCCTTGACATTTAATGCTGAACATGGCCCTCTCAATAAAGACCTCTCCTGTTGTTGCCATCCATGCTTGACAGATGGGTTCGGTAAATGTTATTATCATACAAAAAGAACATTTATCTCGAACCAAAAAGTTGCTTTTTACGTCACCCTCGGGAACTGGCCAAGGCCACCTGAAAGATGGCGGCTTACTATACACTTACCAGCAAAATAAAGATTACCCGTACCTTCAACCTGCTTTCCAGCGGCTGCGGCGGCGGCAGAGCCTAGTACGGATCCTAATGGTGCTGCTGCGAATGCTGTGCCAAATTGTGCCGCATATGCCGAACCTAGAGGCTCGGCTGTTGACCCTGGAATATTCAAATGCATTGTTAAACCGATTTGAAATAAAGTCATGATTTTAAAAGGCGATTTTGAGATGTCAAAATTGACAGGTGTCAGATTTTTTTTCTTTTTTTGAAAACTCTTTTATGCGAGTCTCTCTCGTGAGTTCCAAATGCATTTTAGTTATGTAAAAATAAAAAAAATGTTTATGGTTGCTGATTAATGGAAACTGTGGGTATCGTATTCCACTATTTAGATATATATTTACAATGTTACATAATTTCTACATAGCTTAACTTTTACCTAGTAATGTGATTTTTTATTAATATATTAGAGAATTAAAAAATAAAACTACATACATTTTGAACCACTACCTACTGATTACCTAAAGATGTATAATGAAAAAAAAAATAGAAACAATAAACTGAGAATTGTGTTTGCATGTACTTATTGATGATACTCAGATTATTCCGATTTGCGATTATGAAACCTTAAGCCTGTCTTGTCAATTATGTGGTAATTTCATGGATCCATCTTTATCCATACTATTATAAATGCGATAGTAACTCTGTCTGTCTATTACACTTTCAGGACAGAACCGATTTTGATATAATGTAGTACGGGGTTAGTTTGTATCCTTAAACTTACCCCGTACCAAATTTCATCAAAATAACAAGCTACTATAATTAAAAAAAATAAAAAACACGACTGCAAATATTGCACATATTTGTACTTTGTTTACTCGTCAGTTTTTTTTACGATGTTTTTTATTTACATTGTTATATATTTTTTAAATCTACTTGTCAAATTCTAGACGATAAACATAGACACGACCAGATTCATTTAAAAAAATAATTGAGGCTGGTATTAATTTACGTTTTAAAGTGACCACACAGGATTTTAACTAGCCTATGTTACTCGGAACGATGTGAGGATTAACGAAACCCCAAACATATAAATCGGTTCAGGCGTTTAAAAGGTATGGTGGAATAAAGAATCTCACACATACATACCTACATACATTAACCCTGAACACATAACACTCCTTTTTTTGGGGCAGTCGTGTAAAAATCAAAAAGGTTTAGTCGTGAAAACATAATAGATAGACGGACAGACTGTTACTTTCGCAATTATAAATTATTAGTATATATAGAACGAAAGAGTTGCCAGAGATTTAAACTTTAAACAAGCATGTAAAATGTAAATCGTCGTTAAATTACGCGAGCTAAGTGTTCATGTTAGTTTAATGGCTGAATCGTAACTGCTTATAATAAACGGTAATGTTAGAGCAGCAAAATGTATTCTTAACATTAACTGGCAATGGATAACGTTTAAAATAAGAATATAACTTGTAATGTCAAACTTTTTAAGCTGTAACGTAATTAGATACTGCTTTTGACGTTTCCTAAATGCATATTGTTTATGGTCGTGTCATTGTACCAAACTAGATACAGAAAAAAAATGGCCGCCACGGGACGCCTGGTAGATATGAAACATCTCAGCGATTATTCAAATTTATAATTTATAATAACCAAAAGCTAAAATATGGAGTGAAATATGCATGCGTCAAGACGTTTGCTGTCATGACTAACTGGTCGATTTAACTGCCAAAAAGCGCCAATAGATGTTTCACATCAAAAAAGTGTAGGGCAAAGACAATTCTCGTGACTGTCAAATACGAAAAAAAAACAAAATATCAAACTACACATAAACACTGCATGCCATAAACAGTGTCAAACAATATTAGTTATCATACACACAAAGATAAAAATACAAAAAAAGGAAAAACATTATCAAACATAACACTCACGAATCTCATAAAAATAAATATTATGTAATAAAATATTTAGTATTTTAGCACTTTCATGCGGAAACAAACAAAGTTGTTAATTTTACACGAAAACTGTTTTATGTTACAGTTGATTACTACAATATTTACAGAGTATTAACACGGGGCGAATTTAGAAAAAAGAAAATTTCGCCCATGTCTAAAATGAAGTGATTGCGATAGCTATTAATAATATAGAAACGAAAAGGGCAGCACATTTAAATTCCTCTGCCTATCCGGTTTAAAAAAAAAAGTTTAAACGCATTCGAAAAAAATTACGAAATCTTTGCTGGAATTCATGACTGCGTTTTGCAAATAAAAAAAAAATGTTCATCATAAAGTTAATAGCATAAACAAATGGGTAGTTGACACTTGACACCATGAAGCTTTAATTTCAAGACACAACATAAAAAAAAAACCACTTTATTTCAGCAGAAAACCAATTCATTTTCAATTTACTGTAAAATTAGATTTCCTGTGGCTTTGAATTCAATAAATAGTAAGTCAATTGAATTGGCAATTATGTGAACGTCACATTTTGATATAGCCATATAAAACGAAGGGACTCGCGTTTTGACAGTCCTTAAAAAGTATGTCAAATGATCGGTGTTTTCAACTACCCAATTGTAGATCTAGAGGAAAACGTGGTCACAAACACAGCATTTTACCTCGATATTAACAACAAAATAAAACCTAATTAAATATTACAAAATTCCCAGTGGGACAAATGCGACTATATTTAACATAACCTCCAAAGTTACAAAACCTATGCAAAGCAAGCAATGGTAGACAACAATTCTACCCGAATATTGCCAACATTGACTCATACCAGGCGATTACTAGATTCATGTGATAAATGATGCACTCCAGTCCATTATACTAAGGAACAAAGTCTGCAGCCTTGGCTGTCAGGTAAACAGTCTGCTTGTCATATTTTACAATAGTCTGCTCCAAGGTATAAGTAGACAATGTACAGAAAAACAAGAAGGTCCATTCATGTTCGTTGAAAGTATAATTTATGCTAATGTTAGAACGTTGCTTTGTAAAGTAAAAAAATATATGCTGTATTGCTGTATTGTATCCGATTTAAATTATGTAATATTTTTATCTTTTGTTATGAACCTGCCTATAAAATTTTAAAATTTATTTCTTCTACAATGCCCTGGAAAAACAGTATAAATATGATTTTGAGTAGCATTATCCTCATTTAACAGACGACGGTTATTAAATATATATTTAAATATTAAAAATGACTGACTGGCTGACTGCCTCGTTGGTCTAGTGGTCGCAAAACGCGACTGCTGAGCATGACCTCTTGAGTACGATTCCCAGATCGGGTAAAGTGGGTTTTTCCATTAGGAATTTCTAAGTAGCAACCTCGGAGTCTGTTTTTGTGTCCGGTTGATGGCAGTAGGTTTTACCCCCTATTACATGGGACTTACACATAACTGGCGAAATGTGGGTGCACTAACGGGTACATCTCTGCCTAACCCTTAGGATTATGGGCGTGTTACATAAAATATTTAAAAAATCTATAAATATTTAATTTACACGTATCGGGACTTTGTTTTGTCTGTACCTAAGATTTCGCATAAACAATGGTGGTTAATAATTTCATTTTGTCTATTAAAATTATACATAATGTTCTAACGTTGGCCCAAATAGGTATTTCATAAATCATTTATCACATCAATCTACGAAGCTAAAAAATTTCATTCCATTTATAAAAAAAACACACATTTCTTTTTATTTCATTGCATTGTTACCTGTGATGTTAGTCTTCCCGAGAAGACCTGAAGTGTGAAAAATGTTCATCGTTAATTAACTTTTTTTTTTACTTAAGTCGGAACGAAACCTGAAAGAGGAAAGTTTGCGGACAAAAAGGTCGGTATACATGATATTTATTTGTTTTTTTGGTGTGTTCCAATTTTGAATTTGGACAAAAGCTGTCAATTCGGGTTCTAATTTTGAATTTGGATTTTGTATTGAAAATTTTGAATTTGGACAGTGTGGGAGTTCGCTTTAATGCTTTTATTATGGTAGAAGACACTTTTGATGTTGATGCAATAGTTGTTAGCTGCATCATATTTATTTAAGTGAAATGAGAATTTAATATTGCCATTAAATTTAATGAGCAAGATGGGAACAAGGCCAAGGTCTGAGAAAACATTTAAGTTGATTTAAAATCTTTTAACTAGACTTTGCATTATCAAAGAGGAAAAGGATAGGTAAATGACCTTTTAAAAGGACACAAATCGGTCGTTTAAACACAGTAATAATTTCAACATAGCCAATAGAAGTTTGACAATGGCTTAGCAAATCAATCTTACCTACAACTAATTACCTTACCTACTGAAACTAAAAATCATAACTTAAAACCTCCACGACATAAGACTACAAAAAAAAAATGAAAATAAAAAACAAAACAACTGCCACTCTATGCAAATTAAAAAAAGAACAACTTACACAATGGCGGCGCGGCTTGCTGGGGCGCGCTAGCTTGTTGTATTGGTGCGGCTTGCGATACAACTGGCGGCTGCGTCATCGCAGCTAGTGCAGCTAAGTTCTGCACCGACACAGGGGCTAAAAGACCCCCAAGCTGATCGGCTGCACCCCCACCTAATGACCCCACTCCGCTCACAGCGCCCCCACTGAGGCCTGCACCATTGAAACCCATATCCTGATAGTTAACACCTATGTAACAACAAAAGGGTAGCGTAAATAAAAATAAAAAGGGATAAAAACAAAGGGGGGGGAGGGGGGACGTTAGTGGTAATCAGGGAATGGTGTTGAATAAACACTAATTTGTTTATTGTCTATGAATTCATAATCCGCTCTAGTTTTAAACAGGTTTTGAATGATTCTGTTCGAGCGGCTATTTCAGAGAACTTTCTTACTTATTATTTCTTATTACTGCCTCGTTGGTCTAGTGGTATGAAAGTGCGACTGCTGAACATAATGTCTTGGGTTTGATTCCCAGGTCGGGAAAAGTGTTATTTGGTTTTTCCATCAGTAATATTTCAGTAGCAGTGTCGGAGTCTGGATTTGCCGGGTTGATGGCAATGGGCTCGCCCCCTATTATATGGGACTTAAACATAACTAGCGAAATGCGGGTGTACTAAATTACTAATGGGTACACCTCTGCCTAACCCTTCAGGGATTACAGGCTTAATGTTATGCTATGTGTTTTTTTAATTAAAAGTACTAGACCACGTTTTTCATCATTAGTAACATTACATCTAATAAAATGAACACTATTAGTCCAATTTGGACCATAGACTAGTAGCCCCATAATTATCACAACAGGCAACACCAAGGATGAGGTAAAATTAGGTTAAAAGGAAACAAAAATATAAAAACGAGTATACCACTAATTAAACAGTGTTCATTTGGTTAAATGAATCATTAAAATACTGCGTCATGACTTGATAAGTTGAAACCAGTCTTGTTGACTCTTTAAATAATACGTTGATGTCATACATTTTGTTTAGATGCATTTTATTATGACACAGTGTACACATTGATTTGCTGTCACTTAACCACTTGGAGTATTACAAGGCAGAGTAACAAAATTATGTAGTAAAGTTGAGAATATCGTAATGATATACGAGTAATAATAATTATGATTAATTCTTTTCTAAATATTAACTTTCTTGTTTCATATGGTTGTATAGATAATAAATGTACACTGTGATTCATTATTTGCGTGGAAACGACGTTTCATAGAACTCGTTTTTACAGAAAACATAAGTGTTAAAACAAAAAAATAAAATTGGACTGTTAAAAATTCAAAAAGCGACTACCTACGACTGAAAAAAGCGCATTACCTATGCTAATTTAAGAAAGAAAAACACTAAACAAATCTGAAAACATTCCAAAAATGTTGTACACTAACCTTGCAAAAGCGTTGACCCCTGTCCTTGCAACAGTTGTTGCTGCAACCCAACAGCTTGCAGTTGCTGTAACAGTTGCAGCTGCGTTGCGGGCGACAGCGCCGCCTCTGACGCGAGGTACGTCGCCGGTGCTATGGGGGCCGTCAACCCCCATAGGCTCGCCTGCATAGCTTGCAGTTTCTTTTGTTCCTTCTCTTTTTGCGTGTCAGCGAATTTCACGACCAGCGGTGCTGAACAACCTTCCATAGTTTGACTGTGGTGTAACGCCTGGAAATAATTGTTGCACTAATTTGAGAAAATATTGTGATGGGTCATTCTCGAATAGTATTATTAGTATTAGGGCTCACACACATAACAGGCCTTGTCGTGTGCGTCAGTCAGAATCCTCTTTTTAAGCATAGATCTCCTGTGTTTTCTAACACCCTGGTAGATTAAATTAACCTGAACAGTAAGCCCCTTTTCGCATGCACACGGTCACGAGCAATGTATGTGCTACAATGAGAGCACGGCGACCGTGCTGTCGCCGCAAGCATACCTACACTTCTACTTTACATATCACAGCGATCGTGCCATGACCGTACGCATGTGAAAAGGGTCACGTACTTACACACCGAAGTCTGCCAACATCTAAGGACAGTGCATGCAGTCCTCCAGCATTCTTTCTCCCTACCATCATTTTCTTGGACTTATGACACCCTGGTAGATTTACCTGAACAACAGCCTGCTGCAATAGGCAGTGCTTACATAACAAGGTTACAATCTAACCTCTTCGTCAACATCTGAGCATAGTGCAGTCTTCAATCATTGTCCCTGTCATTATTTTCTAGGGCTTCTGACACCCTGGTAGATTGATTTACCTTAATAGCAGCCTGGTCACATTATGGTTACCACACTCTTACTAAACATCCTGCTGAGCACAGTGCAGTTTTCATTGTCACTACCATAATTTCTTAAAATTTATGACACCCTGGTAGATTTACCTTAATAGCAGCAATGGCAGCCTGTTTCGACACGAACGTGACGAACGCGCAGCCTTTGCTCTGACCCTGTGCGTCGCGCAGCACGGTGCACTCTTCAATTGCGCCGTGACCAGCGAACAGTGATCTCACGTCGTTCTCAGACAGTTTCTTGTTTAGCATGCCCACGAATAGCTTACGTTCTGTTGACAAGACAAGAAAACATTGTTAACATTAATTATCTTTACCAATTTTACTATGCTTTGGAGTCTACACAACACTCCTGTCTGTCAAGCTACTAAACGCCAATTCCTCCCAATTTTTGTGACCAAAATTCCACTTTTACAGAAATGCATAGACAGATGTTTGTTACTCAATCTTGCCAGAAAGTCTGAATGGATCTAGATGAATTATAGCAAATAGGTAGATTAAAGTCTGAATACATATAGGCTACTTTTCATTCCGGAAAATTAAACGATTGCCGTGGGATAATTATTAATGTTGAGGCGGACGTAGTCGCAGGCACAAGCTAGTCTATCATATGTGCTTATCTATTTGGGCTTATAGATAGACACTGTGTCATAAAGCATTTGAGGATAAAATTAAGCCCAAGGCTGTTTGACACCAATCCATCATCTATGGCAATCGTAAATAAAGTTTATACACACCTACAAGATGAAGGTGAAGTAACAATTGTATTCAACAAAAATAAAGTATTTTGAGAGCCAAAAATATTTTCCCAAACAACATAAACAGTAGAAATCCATAAAGATAAAATACACACGTTAGTAAAAACGCTTAACCTTAATCTGTTAAAAATTGCCTATTCAGTGACGACACACATTAAGTGCTAAATAATGTTCAGCTATTATCATGGAGACCATTACCAAACGATATGTTTACGTAACAGAGGAAGCATGTTTCCTTTGCGTACAACGATACCTTGGGCCCAACTTTCATAATAGAGCGGAGCGATTAATGATAGAGTAGACTATGAAATTTTCCGGTCTTCGCGTCTATTGGCTATTGCTCCGCTCCTGCTAACATTTTATTCCAGGTTGCTACCTAAAATCTACGTGTTATCGTCACGTTATTGTCGGCAATATATTCGCTCCATATTTTATATGGGACTTAAAAACATAACTGGCGAAATGCGGGTGTGCTAATGGATACACTTCTGCCTACCCCTTCGGGGATTACAGGCGTGATGCTATCGTCACACCTAACCAGCGAAAGCAAACAAAAAAGAGCAATGAAAACTGAACGAACAAAATCTCTCTTGTCGAACGCATATCACGTTCGAATTTGCATCGCACAATATCGAAGTGCATTGTCGTACACACGAGGGGGTATATCGTCAGAAATCCAGGCGTGATCCTGAAATATGTACTCCCTGAAACCCCTGAAGCTCGGCGGTCGCGGGGTTAACTGGGAAATTTACGAGTTTCGACCCCGAGCGGCGTCGGTCATAAAGCATTTTCCGTTTCGGTGCATACGAATTTTTGATGCTGTTAAATCTTTGAGGTTCTGACAAGTGTGTGGGCGGGGGAGGTGGCGACGGGGTCCTGACCTAGATTTAAGGATTCACTATTTATTAACGTGTTGCGGGTGTTGCGGTCTTGATGCATTACCAAATCTGCGTTTGTTATTACCGTGCATTAGGTACAACATTCTGTTGTTGTTGTTTTCTAATTTTATCTTGGACATCACTGATATCGATGAAGGAAAACATTGTGAGGAAACCTAGACTTATAAACAAAATAGGTTTGAAATCACCAATCCGCCTTGAGCAAGCGTGGTGATTGATGATCGTGCCTTCTCTGTATGAGAAGAGGCCTTATTATTGTATTAGGTTATAGGTACAAAATGAAAGGGGGTAGCAACTTCATAAAGTAAATTGCGAAACCGTACCTATAATATCATGTCTTAAGCTAAACATGAGTTTTACGCCATAAACGATCCCAGCAAACGATTACGGAGAGATAAACCATAAGCCGAGCTTACGAAGCGGATCAGTGATCGAGCCCACCGGTTCGAGGGCGGTCGGTCCATACCTGACATAATCCATTACTTACTACTTCTAATGACACCCAAGGGAAAAGGGTGGGCTTATCCGTAACAAAATATCTGTACTACTCCCAAAAACAGAAGCCTTCGAAAAACAAATAACGATTTTCAAAAGGCTGTGATAAAACTACTATTTAATACATACCAAATTCAGGTGCAAAAAAAGACATCCTAAGAAGTCCGATTTGACAGTTATTAAAATACTTTGTGTAGTGAGGGGTAAAATATCGGTTACTTTATAATGCGATTCTTAAGACTTATCGATTTAAAATAGAGTTTGTAATCGACTACTGTATTTAGATTGCTTAAAACTGATCATTTTTTTAAAATACCTATCGTGTGATTATCGTGGGATTTTGTTTTTAAATGTTTCAATATTTAATAATACAATAATTGTACATTTATCTCTTTCTTAAAAGTAATGTTCGTAACAATAACTGTTTTTTATTAAATCCATTTTATTCGGTCAAAAAACGGCTTTTAACGGTCACAACACTACGGCAACCAAGCCAAAACATGACATTGTCAAAATGTCTTGTCAAAATATAAATCAGCCATTAATTCGTGTTTTTTTAGTTTATTTTTTCATTACTAAGTTAAACTTGATGTTTACTAGTGATACTCGTTGTTATAGTGTATCCCACATAGTAATTATTCAGGATTATGAATTCGATTTTTCAATGTGTTACGTATGAGAAACGTTAATTCGGATTTCTTAGATCGTCGTGAGTTTAAAAGGTTATAAAAATTTTCAAGCCTAAGACAAATGAATAAAGCGCTCTTCCTCTCACTACTTTTTTAATAATTTGCTGTGCCCGATAGGGTCCATAATTGTTTCTATTATTTCAAATTTTTATTTACCGCCGTAAGTGTACATCATGCATTGCAATAAATGATTACATTTAATCGTGACAAAAACCAGTTCAAACTATATAGTGATAGTTTGAACTGGTTGGTAGGTCCACAGACCTACCCATACCAAACACCGATTGAAAAATCTGTTTAAAAACGAGAACGCAAGGAGCCACGATTAAAAACTGCAAACACACATCAACGTTTGCACAGACAGACGTAAAATTCCCGACGTCAAAGGAGTACGATACACAATGCACGGTGTGGGGGAGTATTACGCGTAAAATCCAACATTTGGGGGGCCTCTCAATCCCCCAGTGAGGCAGGCGAGAGGCGAAATTGAAAAGGCACCGAGACTGTTCAGTTTGTAGTGCGGAATGAGCGAGGGATGAACGACGCTAGTGGACTTGGGTGTGGAGTGATTCAGAAATGTTTTACTTTTGTCCTAAGTATACTTGTGATAAAATAAACTAAAATATTTGAGATGAAATTCAATTGGGTGTCTCGTTTTATTTGATAATATTACCACCTCTTCTAGTAGTACCTACTAATTTTAGACTTATTTATTTTCGTTTTTTATTGTAACATTCTGACAAAAAATAATTTGCTTTTTCTTTGCACATAAAAGTGTAATTTTATTTTATGTTTATTGTAGGACAACCTTTCAATATGGTGGGCTTGCGTTGCAACTCCTGAAAACCTCAACAGTGGCGACCACCAGAAAAGCAGCGTGGCAATAAACCTTGACAAGTAACGGAAAAGCGATTAAACTGACTTAGATCCCGCAATTAAAATCAGAATATGATTGTAAATCGTTTTATTCGAAAACTAGCTGACCATAGTATCGCCATATATTATTTTCTTTTTAAATTTTATTTCTTATGAACCTTCTCCTTACAATAACAAACAAAAAAAAAAAAAAAAGAATAAGTGATATTGTTCCAGCCGTTCACGCGTGTTGCCGTGAATAAGGGAAATAGGGATTCATTTTCATGTATAGATAATGCTTTACGAAACCTATGAAAGATTTAAAAGGAGCTAAACGAGAAATGCCACCACACATTTAACAGAGTACCACCCCAATTCAGGTAACAAATATTTCATGCCAGCAAAATCAGCGCGCTCGTACCAAGATTAGCATGAAAATTGTGCGAGAAAACGAAACTGGAAATCGCGCATTCGACGGCGATAATGCAATACCACGTAACCATACATTTTTGATGCCAAGTCGATTTTGGTAGAGGGAGATTGAGTGCGGCGCGCCTCCAGTGAGCTTGGAGGTAATTTTAAATTCCTTTTAACTGTATTGAAAAAGTTATGTTCGTTGAAAGAAATTATTCGAAGCTATTAATTTATGATGGTCCGGAAAAGTACCAATGTGACTTTTTCAATTTAAATTTATGTATTTTTAAATTTATCATGAAAATTACTGACATCGGTGAAAGAAAACATTGTGAAAAAACCTGTAATTTTGGTTAAGTCTGAAATCGCCAATCCGCGTTGAGCAAGCGTGGTGATCTATGCTAATACCTTCTCTGTATAAGGGCCTTTGCCCTATTGAGGCAGGGCGAGTCGCTAGTAAACAATAAATATGATTAATTTTCGAATAACATAACATATAATCACGCCTATAATCCCCGAAGGGTTAGGCAGAGGTGTACTCATAAGCACATCCACATTTCGCCAGTTATATTAAAGTCCCATGTAATAGGGGGCGAGCCTATTGCCATTAACCAGGCACAAATCCAGACTCCGACGCTGCTACAGAGAAATTCCTGATGGAAAAATCCAATAACACTTTGCCTGACAAACTCAACCCAAGACCTCAAGCTCAGAAGTGGACCTTTGCGACCACTAGATCAACGACGCAGTGAATTAATTTTCAATTCCGTATTTCTGCAGTACCAACGTATAAAAGCTTCGTTTGTGTTAATACCACACATGTTTCTGTTAATACCGGGCGCTTTCCACCCCATTCAATGTGTATTTGGATTTAATATTAATATACATGAGAATTATTTTACGACAGGTCGTATGAACTCGTTGCGAGTTATGTTCGATACAGTTGGAATGTTCTGTGTAGTACATAAGGGCTGAATTTCATTTACTGCTGAACGTAATTTAAACTTAATTTCTCATGTAGGTAGTTGTTTTTATGTAAGGTACATAGTATTTACGTGTAATGCTGTATAACAAAATATTGAAAAACATTTGATTTTTAAATAAAAAAATATTTCATTAACAGAGTAAATAAAAAGTTTTTTTGCCCACTTTTCTCCATACGAAATTACTTTTTTTTCTTTTAGGTATATGATGTTTAAAATTGCTTTTTTAAAAGTCACTTTTGAATTCTGGTTCTGTAGAATTTAAGCAGAATAGGGAACTACGTAAATAATAACGTATTTCAAGTAAATGTAGTGATCTGGTCTTTCCATGTTTCCATGAACGGCCTTTACTTGCTAGCTGCATGTATACAAGTTCAGAATTAAAGCCCAAATCGTGCACACACTAATATCCCCATAAGCACTCCCTTTAAAAGCCTAAACTGACAAGTTAACAAGCCATAAAAACGCCAAGCTAAAGAATAAAAAACAAAACTATTCACAAAAGAAACAAACAACAGCTAAACGGACAGACTCAAACTAATTAGAATAATTTAAAGTGAATCTTTAAGCAGAGTGTAATCTGTATAAATGCAGAAGTAATTGTGTACTTAGAGCAAATAAGGCTTTAAAATGGTAATGCTTTAAGTGCGCCATCGAGCCGGTAACGGCATCCTTCGTTAAACAATTTACATAACCTCTTGACTACAAGGGGGGAAGGGGGGTAGGGAAGGGCACCCTCCCCCCTCGTGTACCTGCGATGACCGGGCCTTGTTTTTATAGTCGTGCGTCGGAGTCTTTGACGTTTACGACTTTTACGGAAATAAATCAAAAGGTTCGACTTGAGATAAGGAGAAGGACCAATGATTTTCCGGGTTTTCTGTCGTGTCGTTCACCAAAATTTCCGCCGGTATATTTTGGAAAAATCTTCCTCGTTGAATATAGGAGGAGAGTTTGAGGTGAGCTGGTAATTCCCAGCTTTAGGTGGGACGTCAAGTCAAAGAAAAATAATTTATTTTATTAGACCAATATTAAAAGCACTTTTGAACGTCATATATAATACAAGAAAAAAGAATTTTATTTATTTATACAGAAAGTTGACAGTTTTCTTCACCTACTGAATTCACGGAGGAAGTTTTGTTAAAGAACAGTAACCATTGGTCTTTGTGTACGATTTGGCGCTTCTAAGGACCAAACAAGCACCTACTGTCAAAATGGAAACCATGATTGTGATTACATACCTGGCTTTTACGAAAACAAAAACTTGAACCTTTACGTAATTATGTAATGAAATAATTATTAATTTCGTCGTGTTTATCTCATGAAATTACCGTCTTCTTTGAGACAAACTAATTATGTTCTAAGTTCTAATGGTTGCTCCGTATGAAATAAATATGAGAAACCATTTATGAAGAAGAAACACGATATTTATTAAATACATTTCTTAAAAAGGCATTATTTTAGAGCTTCATAATGATGTGTAATTACATATACACCCACACTTCCAAACAAGGCTAAGATTTCCAAGAATTTATTTGTTTAACAACCAATTCTTAAGATAAAAAAAATTCAAAATTATTTTCACGGAGTCTGCCGTACTAAGACATGCTATGAACCTATCAAGCACGGAAAGAGACTATTAGAACTATGACTACTAGAACGTATCATTAGCGTATTAACCAACAATTGCTTACACTCAGTGGAAACGCTACAGTGTTGGTTGACGATGGAATCGAGACCCCGATCTTACTACTATTATTATAAATTCGAAAGTTTGAATGAATGGATTAATGTCAATCAGTCTGGAATAACACATAGGCTGTTTAATATCCCGGAAAAATGTACAGTTCCCGTGAAGACGCGAGCGGAAGCTAGTCGTCTCATACTTTTCAATCCAAAGTATTTTTTTGCCTGACACGTTCCAAGCACGATCACGATACGATACGCTGTAATGGGCAGAATCCTTAAAAAATCATGTAAATCGAACTCGTTACATTATTATATGAGTAATGGTACCCACTTACAGTGGAGGACGTCTTGACAATGAACATGCAATTTTAATGGAGGTTTAAACTGACGTTTAAAGTGTTACAGTTTATTGTTTTTGTACATAGTCAAGTGTTACCTTGAATGTTTAATGACTCGATTAGTTAGTGCATCGTTATTGCTTGTTGTTAATAGAACTAGAGGACATACGTACAAGGTGCATTGTTGCATACTCGTCAAGTAACTATGGTAGTGATTCTCACCTCGAATCAATATTTTTTTGTTTTTACACGACTGCCCCAAAAAAAGGAGTGTTATGTGTTCAGGGTTAATGTATGTATGTATGTATGTATGTGAGATTCTTTATTCCACCATAACTTTTAAACGCCTGAACCGATTTAGATGTATGGGGTATCGATACAATCCTTGCATCGTTCCGAGTAACATAGGCTAGTTAAAAATAAAAAGAATCCTCTGTGGTCACTTTAAAACGTAAATTAATACCAGCCTCAATTATTTTTTTTATTGAATATGGTCGTGTATATGTTTATCGTCTAGAATTTGACAAGTAGATTTAAAAAATATATAACACTGTAAATAAAAAACGTCGCAAAAAAAAGTGACGAGTAAACAAAGTACAAATATGTGCAATTTTTGCAGTCGTGTTTTTGAATTTTTTAAATTATAGTAACTTGTTTAATTTTTGATTTTCGAATTCGAAGTAGCCATCTTCCCGTTGGGTTTAGGCAGGCGGGCGATGAATATGTACGCACACAGCGATATAGTCGCGCGATACTGTCTACCACATACACATAGGGGCGATTCTGTTCTTTGAAAGAGGTGTATTCTGAAATACTGACAATAAACTACTAAAAAACCAAGAAGTATTTATTAGTTACTAGCTTTTGCCTACGACTTCGTCCGCGTAAATGTCGGACCCCTATTTCATTCCCTTTTTTTTTTTTTTGAGGTGGTAAAAATCATCAAATGACTCCTTCCGCCCTGGGTGGGGCGGAAGGGACTGTCAGACTTTTACTGACTAAAAAACCACCCTGTTCCTTCTGTTGCCCTGTACGTTCCGGGGCCACGGTATCCTGTTAAGACGTCCCGCAACCCCGGCAGGCGTTGGCCCCGTTAGAGTGAGTTTTGGAAAATCTGTTCTTAACGGATGTCTACTAACTATAATCTACCTCCCTAATAAACATCTTTATAAGTCAAGCGTTTTTTCGATATTTCGTGATGAGAGTATAATTAGTGACCTTTCGCTTTTATATATTTAGTTTGATAAGATGTCGTAATTCAATTGATTAGTGCTATCAACTACCTACTTTAAGTTTGTTTTATTTAATTGATTTCATTATGAAGACAATTTTATTATTCCCAGGTGCAAGTTTAACTAGCAGTTATCATTATTGTAATAAAGCCTCGTATTCATGTTAAACATTTGTTTAGCAACAGTTGATCAACGTTGTTGATAAAAAGCGGGAATGTTGCTGGAAACTTTGTTTAAATCAATATGGGTTGTACACACACATTAACATTTGTTGATAAACTGATGTTTTCGCTCGCCGGGCGTCAACTCTGCAACATGGCGTGATCAACTCCGCAACACAAGTGTTGCCCGCAATATGTTGACAGCAACTCCGCAACATGTTTATGCAACCATGTTGCTAAACAAATGTTTACCAGGAATGAGGCTTTAGTGTAATAATTATCATTAATATTAAGAGAACGGTTCTGAGTTACAATAGTGAATAACAAACAGGTATTGTTACCGTACTCGACTCCTGACAGGATTGTAATGAATTGTATTCATTTATTCATTGTTATTACTCTTTTAACACAAAATGGAAGGTCGGGTTCGGCATAGATTTACTTTAATGAATTGAATTTTAATTGAGTACGTAATGAGACAATCTAATCTAATATTGACTTTAACTGTTACAAGCTTCTGGCCGCGACTTCGTCCGCGTCTAAGTTTTATTTCTCCATACAAACTTTGAACCCCCGTTTCATTCCCTTCGGGAGTAATTTTTGGAAAATCTGGGGAAGCTAGTCAATTCTAGGGGCTAATCTAGGGGTGGGCTGATCGAGGGGGGGGGGCTAATCTTGGGGGGTGCTTGCTAGGGGATTGAAGGTTTTTTTTCAACAACACATTACCATGTCGGTGACGCGCTCACAATAGAATGCCGGTGACGTGAACCGATAAGATTTGTCTACTAAAAAATCGCTCAAACTCAGAGCGACAAGAGAAGTTTTCACTTTAAAAAAATCAAGTTCGTCACAATTAAATCTGTTTTTTTACACTTCCAACCCTTTCCTAAGTTTATAGGCCGCGATCTCACCTAAAGGCCGCGTTAACCCGGGACCACACTATCAACATTCCGCTAGTCCAGGCTACTTTACTGGCTATTATCCTCGCCAAGCTCGTAACTCATGCCCTTCAAAGTGCGTATGCCTGTTGCCACGTACGGAGTCGTTAAGTTGCGAGTTATGACCTAGTGATGTTACCGACACGTCTTTTGGCGGGCACGGATTTTGTTGAGACTGCGGATCTTGTGTCGGATCTTAAGTAAGTACAGAGTCGTAAAACTAAAATGCTTAATAATTTTGTCTGTCTGGTTTTTGGATTGAAAGAGTTTAAAGTGATATTATTTTTTTTATTTTTATGTGTCTTAAATCGCCCATACGCCTTGAGCAAGCGTGGTGATCAATGCTTGTGCTTTCTCTGTATGAGAAGAGGGCTTTAATCTGCTGTAATACAGTAATAGACTGGTATTACTTATTATTCTTATATTTATAATTATTATTTTGCCATAGAGATGACTTATGTAATCCTAGGACATTCGACATTAAAAAATAATAATTATACGTTTCTATCTAATGTAGTCTTGTTTTTTTAAATGATACGCTATTAAAACCCACATTAAAGCAAACCCTATTTCCTAATTGAACCAGAATTACAGTAAATCAGATGAAAATCTGATTTTTGAACCTCCACATCAGTTTACTAGGCATCAAAACAAAATCAATCATGTGTAATTATTTAGTCAAATGGACGCGTTATCCGCAACAAACAATGGAAATCACATCCGTTTAAACTTCACTAGCAATTTTGTGGAATAAAAAATACTGATGTGAAAACTATCGGATTATCCGCGGTTTCGGTATCGGTTTTATCCGTTGGCACATCCCTAGTTATGACCGCGTGTGTATTATCTTTTGACACAGATCCTCCACTTTGTGTGCTTATGTCATTGCGAGAATAAGTCAAGGTGAAATATTTTTTGTGTTGAATTATTCTTTAGAACTTTTCGTTTCGGTTTTCGACATTTTGAGTCGATTTATTCAATGTAATAGTTTCTTTTAAAGTGGGTACATTAGCTATAACCTTGACGTGCTCATTTAAGTACTTGTAATGTCTACTTGTTTTAAGAAAAATGACAGTAGGTGACGTCGATGTGATGTAACTTGAGCGAGGTTATATCTAAGCACGGGAACGCGTAAGGCCCGGTCTTCACCAAAGCGGAGACGAAAGATGTCTCGTATAACCAATCGACTTTGCGTAATTTTCACATCTCACCGTTTAGTTTTAACACAACACAGTATCCTATTGATTGTTACGAGACATCTCTTCTCCTCTCCGCTTTGGTGGAATCCGGGCCTAAGGCGCGTATGCTTCTGGGATCACCGGCGTAAGTGTCGAACACTACGGTGATTTTAAGTAAGTAAGAGTCTCAGACACCCCTCCTATTGCCTCAGGTCGGGGCACATCCATGAGGTTTTATGTAAAGTCAGGTAAGATGGTCAATTAGCAAGATGTTAACATCGCATTATTCAAGATTAAGACCATAATTGCTTCATCGTATCGATAACTTCTGACAGATAAGAAGTTACATCAGAGAGTTACTAAAAAAAAAAATGTAAGAAGACTCTTAACTTAGCCAAAAGTTACAAGATTTTTCCACGATATTCTCAATAGTATTCATTATAACATCACGCCTGTAATCCCCGAAGGGTTAAGCAAAGGTGTACCCATTAGTACACCCACATTTCGCCAGTTATGTTTAAGTCCCATGTAATAGGGGGCGAGCCTATTGCCATAAACCGGCCACAAATCCAGACTCCGACGCTGCTACTGAGAAATTTCTGATGGAAAAACCCAATAACACTTTGCCCGACCTGGGAATCGAACCCAAGACCTCATGCACAGCAGTCGCGCTTGCGACCACTAGACCAACGAGGCAGTCAAATAACCTCAATTAACCTATGTATCCTGCTTATGTGTGAGAAGTTTCATTAAAATCGGTTAATTCATTTTGAAAAAAAAAAGGACTTGAAAGTTTGTATGTAATGCTGTGAACGGTCTAAGGGATGATTCTCATTAGAGCGTGCCGTGCGCGGGGCGGGGCCCGGACGGGGCACGGTTTTAAATCTGTTACATATATTTTGTATGAATCAATTTATATTACACAGTGCATTATCCGTGTCCCGTCCGGGCCCTCTCGACGCACTTCAATACCAGATCGGCTCGTCCACGCCCCGGCCCGGGTACGGCCCGCTCTAACGAGAATCATCCCTTAATCGGTGATTTTTCAGACCTAAAACGAAAAGTAGTTTTACCAACCAATAATTTTTGCTCAATGTTCCTTAAGTTGATGGACAAAAAAAAATGTACTTACACCCTGTATTCCTGCCGGGGTTGCGGGACGTCTTAACAGGATACCGTGGCCCCGGAATGTAAAGGGTAAGGGCGTATTCAGATGACACGCGCCGATCACGCACAGCACCCGTGCACGCGTTGTGCCCGCCTTAAACCCGCACACGCGCTGCATCCGCCTCGCACACGCCTCGCGCCCACTTAAACTACTAGTGACTGGACTACTTCGTTCACTAGGCATAGTGGCTGCCAGGAGGGGGCAGGGCGAGTGCAGGGTTGGCGCGAGGCGGGCGCGGGGCGTGCGCATGGCGTGCGCGTGTAGACCTCGTTAAATGCAATTTGAGATCTATTGATGCATTATAAGGCTCAAATTCTTATTAAACAAATTTCAATGCGAGTTGGACGCGGGTGGCGTGCGCTGAGCGTGCGCGTGTCGTGTGAACGCGCCCTAACAGAAGAAACAGGTTGGTTTTTCAGTCAGTAAAAGTCTGACAGTCTGAAGGACTCATTTGATGATAGTTACCACCTCTGCAAAAAAAAACACCCTGTATTCCAAAAACCCAATTTAGGTACTTAAAGCAAAACCTTTTCAGTAAAACTCGAGCTAATTATTTACATAGCTCCCAGAATCTTAGCAGTTTCGTGAACTGGATCGCAAAAGTTGGGACTGTTTTAAGATTCATTAAATTAGTGGTTTGCGTTACTGCTTGGAGACGTATACAAATTAGTAGTGTTTGCAACGTCGACGGTACACTCGCGTGCAATAATATGCACGCGACACGAAACGTTGCTTGAAAGAGAATTTTAGATGAAGTTGATATTGAAATGTTTAAAGACTGTTTTTTTTTAACTGGCGTAATGTTGGTGTACTAATGGGTACACCTCTGCCTAACCCTTCGGGGATTACAGGCGTGATGTTAGGCTATGAAAAGACTGTTTTATGGTAGGAGGAAGGGACATCGTATCGAAAACTTTTACCATGGATTCAGTAGATGATGCAAGACCCCAAGAGATGACATTAGTAGTCGATTATTAAAAAGAAAATGTTAAACATCTTGATCATGTAGGTTAAGCACTTTTGAATGGAACAGATGATTTATATTATTAAATAAAAAAATCAACGTAAAATTGTGTCGCTTTTGGTTATTCGTTGCGAGGTCTTTTCTTTTCTACTCTGTATATTTACTATAGCTGTAGCATTTAGTATTTAGGGCGGGTTTCTTTTATACATAAAATAAAATTGACATCTGTCAGTTTTTGTATCCAAACTAAAACGCTTAAAAAATAAAAATTGTGAACAGGGTTGCCATTTCGAGGGGCATTTACTAGTATTAAGCACACAATTATTATCTGTATTTCTTTGGTATTTAAGATCATTATTAATTATTAAATTAAAATTGCTTGAACATAACTTGCTGTTTATTCTATGATAATCATAAATGCAGATCTTGACCTTCAAAAGTTTGAGAGGTACATAAAAAGAAGAAGCATTATCCCGAAAAAGTTGACAAAGCCGTGCAATATTTTTATTTTTTCTTTAATTTTATAGAAGAGGAGAATATTTTTACTCAATACGTAAGTTTTAAAAATTTGTCAAGCCTACCCTCTGTAGGTAAATTTTTTTGCACGTAACTTTACCAATATTTGGTAGCTTCAGTTAGTTTGTTTCGCGTTTTAATTTATGTACGGTCCCATTGAAAACAATTACCTTTTGCACTTTGCTTGATGAAGTTAATTAAAAAGCCAGAATAATTCATGGAGTTTGTAGTTTTTATGACGGGCCTGTTGGTCTAGTGGTTAGCGGCCCTGACTGCTAAGCCGGAGGTCGTGGGTTCGATTCCCACCCAGGACAAACTTTGTGTGATGAGCATGATTGTTAGTTCTGTGTCTGGGTGTAATTTATCTAGAATATGTATGTATTTAAAAATTATTTTAGTATGTATATCAGTTGTCTGGTTACCATAACACAAGCTCTGCTTAGCTTGGGATCAGATAGCCGTGTGTGAGTTGTCCCAAGATATTTATTTATTTAGATATTTATAATATTTTAAAAAGCGGTTATTTTTTTAACCGAGTCTGTCTATACTAATATTATAAAGAGGTAAAGTTTCTGAGGTTGTAGGAGGTAATCTTTGGATCTACTGAACCGATTTTAAAAATTCTTTCGCAAATTGGAATCTACGGTATCACTGAGTGTTAAAGGATATATTTTATTTATCAAAAAATTAGGGATCCGTAAGAATACCTATAGGCAATACCTACATAACAAAAAACAAAATCAAAGCCGCCACTTCCAAACTAAAGTTATTTTTTATTTTGTAGTTTTTGAAGCCGGTTGTCTTCTTTTTTAACATAACATCACGCCTGTAATCCCCGAAGGGTTAGGCAGAGGTGTAAAGATTAGTACACCTTCATTTCGCCAGTTATGTTTTTAGTCCCATGTAACAGGGGGGCGAGCCTATTGCCATCAACCGGGCACAAATCCAGACTCCGAGGCTGCTACTGAGAAATTTCTGATGGAAAAACCCAATAACACTTTGCCCGACCTGGGAATCGAACCCAAGACCTCATGCACAGCAGTCACGCTTGCGACCACTAGACCAACGAGGCAGTCTTTTTTTGCAAAAAAATCTTTTATATTATTATCAAATTGTCGAAGCTTGTAATTAGCAACTGATTATTTTTTGTTACCATTCATGTGTATTATTAGTCTGTAAGTTTTCTTAAAATTGTGGTAATTAAAATATTTTTTCTAATTTATTTATTTATTTAAATTTTTATATATTATATTATTATTTATGCACATGTAAAAAAATACACTGTACAAAGGCGGCCTTAATGCCTTGGGCATTTTCTACCAGTCTACCTAATCTCATCTGACTGGTAAGATAAACAAACGAACACAAAATCTTTATAACGTTTTTATATTAGTATCAAATTGACGTCATTACACTACTGCCTTGCAAAGCTTCAGAGTACCATACGCCACTTTAAAACAAAAACGCTTCGCAACACTCCCTTTCTCCCATCGACTCTCATTTACGACTGAAAACAATTAAAACCCAAAGATTTTCTTCTTAACTTCCAAAGTAAAATAGTTTTCGCAGCTGGCAATTGCGTCGTCGGGACTAATTTTCTCTTTATTATGTTGCTAGTTAGAAAATTTGTCAAAACTCGTTAACGCGCCCCGGCGGCCGTTACTGTGTTTGTTTAATTTGTACGACTTCCTCTGGCAAACAATTGTGCTAGTTGAATAATTTGAGCTTATTATAGTCTTTTTTACTATTTTTAGTGTCGTTGGCAAGGTAATAAGGGATATTGAAAGTGATTTTATAATGTGACAGGAAAATTAACAAGGATTGAGTTCAAATAGATAATTAGTTAATCTACACTAGTTACAAATTTTTGAGTCACAACTCGAGCTGTCAATATAGGTACAGTAACGGTCATAAGTGGAGTAGCAATCTCACAAAGAAATAGATTGTTTTTTTTTTTTTAATTTACGACTTTTCGACGCCGTTTGCGAATTCAGAGGTGTTCGTAGGTACTGTGTTAATAAATAATCACTTTAGACACAGATGTAGGTACGGCCTGTACCGCGTGTTCACAGCAATTCAAACCTTCACTGCACTTCGCTACATTATGTTATTATTCACCAAATCTCTTTGAAAATATAAAGGATGAGTGGTAATTACCTAGTGACCAATATTTATGACACATAATTTATACTCATGATAACAAACAACTTTCCCAAAAAAGAACATTATATTTTTTTACCAAAACTCAATCACCCCAATAGTCGATTAACAAAACTAACACCCAATCAGCTGAAATTAAATTTAGATACCCTTTTACAAACAAAATTGTTTGACTTGCAGTTTTTATCATTAAATTATCAATCGTTCGAAAAGCGTATGAGCTCTCGCCTTTAGGACAATTGGGATCATGCGTTTATTCTTATCCTATCGGTGACAGAATTGTGAGCGTAATTTAAAATCGTACAAACTTAAAAACAACCAAACTAAAAGAGTATATAAAGCGACGAAACCGGCAAACTGCATTCAAACATTGTCAGTTAAAAAAAATCAGCATTACACAACAAGGGCACGACTTTTTCTGTCTACAAACTTTCACAGGATCCTTTTCCATCCACAGTCATAGTTGAGAACATCCCTATTCTCGAAATACTTCACCTCTGCGTTTACGCCAAAGCGGGAACGCAGTGGCTTTTGAAATTACGGAGCAAACACAACGATTCCGTCGTATAAACTCGTATTGTTCACCTTACCGTGTCTCTCAACCACGTTTATTTCGCTCACTGTACTTATTTGACGAGATTTCATTATGTACGCTAGCTTTTCAACCTTACCCCCCCCCCCTCCCCCCTCGGTGAAAACTAAGAGGGGTGCATGGAATGTTGTATGATTAGTTTTAAATTGTATTGCCCCAATTTTCGCCGTACCTCGGATGAAAATTGAGAGATTATAACTTACGTCGCGTCGCGTGTATTATGTAAAAACAATTTTGGGAACATGCTAGCGTGTTCGAATATTTTCGGGCTGATTATTTATATGATTTGGTCGCAAAAGTTTATTTATTCCTAGCAATTTAGTGTAGTTAGATTAATGCCTATAAAAGTACCTAAAATGCTGAGTAGACAGCAATTAGCGGACTGTCACGAGAATCTTATTCTGTCCAAAAACAGTTACGACTTTTAGCGCGATCCGAAATAATTCAAGGAATCGAAATGAAATTCAATTAAACAAAGAATTCCTATTTCGTTTGACTTATCGTGTACCTAATCTACAACGAAATCTTTGTGGGGGCCTCAAGCGAAATAAAAGGAAGAATAAACAAAATTAAAATGTTCGGAGGAAACCGATTGAGTGAAAAGAGAATCCTGTCTGTCATTACTTTGTCATTGGTCGCTCGTGTGTGCAAAGATACGGAGATTTCCGTGCGACTTGCGCTCGAAATATCTCGAGATGATGACAATTGAGGCTCAGTGGAAACGTATTGATGTTTTGATTTAGATATTGGAGTTTCTTTATGTTAAAATGGAAATGAAATTATCTAAGCGTTTCAACACAATAAACATAAATAAATGTGTGGATATAATCTGAGAGGCAATTCTTGTATTTTGAAGAACGTTTGACTTTTTTTTTAACTATTCCGCATTTTGATTTATCTCCTTTATTGTGAGTGCGTTTAAAACTATACACAAATAGTCAGACCCGGAAGATCTATCTGTAACCTGAATTAAAAATGTTGCGGCTTCAATTCCCGAACGGATCAAATATTTGTATGGCAAACAAGTAGCTTTGGTCTGGTTGTTTATGTGTGTGAGTTTATAATCTTAATGTTAGACATGGTATTTTTTTTAAATTCATGTACATATTTCCTCGACTGCCTCGTTGGTCTAGTGGTCGCAAGCGCGACTGCTGTGAGGTCTTGGGTTCGATTCCCAGGTCGGGCAAAGTGTTATTGGGTTTTTCTATCAGGAATTCCTCAGTAGCAGCCTCGGAGTCTGGATTTGTGCCCGGTTGATAGCAATAGGCTTGCCCCCTATTACATGGGACTAAAAACATAACTGGCAAAATGTAGGTGTACTAATGGATACACCTCTGCCTAACTCTTCGGGGATTACAGGCGTGATGTTCTGTGTTATGTAATGTACATATTTCCAAATTGTAACGAAACCATATAAAACTTGGTATACATACTGACAAACTCAAATCATAAATTGCACGTATTAAAATAATAGAAAATCAATTTACTGAAACACGATTAGGGAAGGGAGGGCGTGTAAATAAAAACGCTAACAAAAAAAACAGCTCATTGAAACCGTTTTTACTTCAACCATCAAGGCCTCAATAACTCCTCTAAAGGGGGTAAAGTAGGAAAAGGCTCGATAAAAAACAGCAAATAGATCCTCCGCGTGCACTCAACTATGACGATGACGTGTCGGCATCAAATGCTAATAGAGAAGGAAGTGTACCATCTCGAGACGTTTCATTTCCACACCGATCGAGCCTGGAATTGAATAAATTTGAATTCGTGAACAAGCACCTTTACCGGTTTGAGAGGGGTGGTAAGCGTCAAAAATAGAGGGGGGGTACGCAATCGAAATATTGTTTGTTCATTATTACAATGCTGTTCGCGTGGAATGACAGGGTTTGTAGAGTCAGCAAAACACGCACGTTCACAGGTAGCTAACTTTAACTTACTTGTCAGTTACAGTATTGTCAAAATCAATAGACAGACTCAACAGACAGACAGAAATTAGCCTAAGTTTCCTTTTGAATCCAAGTTGCACAAATACTGTATTTTTGAGACCACTCGATTCCCGAGCAAAAAACTGTTGCCGATACTTAGTGCAATATTTATCAATCACGTTATTTAATACGTTATCATTTTTGTTGTCGGTACGTAAGTACGTGTCAAGGATTAAAATGTCGAGTAATAAAATGCGTGTTTATTGAAATATATGACTGAGACTGATGAAATTATTCTCGCAGTTGAAACGGCTTAAGGATTCCGACAATGTTATTAAATTAGTTGGCCATTAATTACGGTAATATTCAAGTGTACTGTGTTTCATTTAACACATCACTCAATACAGGAATGTCGTTAATTGAATACCGGCTATGATAATAGTAAATAATGATACAAGTGAGGTAAGTTTGTCATTACGGTCGAGGCAGGATTGCAGACCGAACTGTAGGCGACAGCGTAATCTATCCGAGAGTGATAAAATAATAAAATGCTCACGCAATTCATACAAAGTTTTTCAACAAACTCGTGAGGTATTAACATAAAGTCATTGATTTAAAAAATAATAGTTTAATGCAATGTAAAAACCACGCTTGCGTACCCCGTTTTCCACTTGAAAGTAAGTTAAAAAGACTGCCTTACTTATGACAAATTGTATACGAAGAGAATCGGAATCCATCAAAGTGAACACATTTATTTCAATTAGACCATTTACAGGCACTTTTGAATTGTCAAGAATTGTCAGTTAGTCCGAAAGATGAAGCTAGTTGCTCGTTCCAAAACGGAGGTAGGCCTCTATGGAGAAGAACGAGCAAGATCATAAATGAAAAAGCTTGTCAGAAAATGATCTGTATTCTCCTCATACATAACAAATTCTTATGATTAACCGAAATACTCATGAATAACTAAGTGTCCTCATTACTCGACATCAATAAAAAAGCTCGTCGATTCCATAATAATTTGTCATTTTAGAAAAGTATAAAGGGCAAACTCAGTGAAGGTGCGCTTAGATCGCAAAAAAATATGCCGTTTTATTTTATAAGCAATTCGTATAAATATCTGTGTGCGGGGCGGGAGGAGTGCTTTGCCAATACCGATGTACTCAGTCGATGGAGCAATTTCATCGCAAATTGAAACGTCGTACCTGTTCAGTGTATTATGTTGTTCCTTTTGTTGCTCTTTGATGCGAGAAGAAATGGGAATAATACAATAAATAGCGATATTACTCGCAAGAAACTCTCCGGGTGGGGGGATTATTTTCAGACGAATAAAGGAATATGCGCGACAGTGCCGTACTTTGCCATAGATGGGCCCTGTATTAAAATTTATTGGGGGCCTTTCGATCCGAATGGAAGGTAAAGATGTTTTGCAAAATAAATAATTATGTTTTATTATTCCCCAGACGTTGGTCTAGGGACTAGTCGCGACTGCTGAGCATGAGGTCTTGGGTTCGATTCCCAGGTTGGGCACAATATTATTGTATTTTCCATCAGGAATTTCTCAGAAGCAGCCTCAGAGTCTGGATTTGTGCCCGGTTGATAGCAATAGGCTCGCCTCCTATTAGACTAACTAGGACTTAAAAATAACTGGCGAAATGTGGGTGTATACACCTCTGCCTAACTCTTTGATTACAGGCTTGATGTTATACTATTTTTCCCGGGAAGTTTGGTGTACTGCCTAAGAGTTTGAGTAAGATAGAGGATAATATTTTACGGATTTTTGTTTACACAGGTTTCGGGCCCCTGCAGTTGTGGGGCCCGTACGGTGGATACGAAGGTAGATACGCCCCTGATGAGCGACTCTGTCAACATGGCGACGTGCAAAATGTAATATAATTTTTTATTTTTTTGTTTCGTCTGACAATTTGTTTGATTGCCCAGGGCTGGATTAGGTTTTGTTTGATTAAAATGAAATTGTGGTTTTCTTTTTCACCGGATCAAGAATGTTTCTGTTGCTGATCATTGAAGATAATTGTGTTTGTGTGACATACTAGCTTCTGATCGCGACTTCGTCCGCGCGGATTTCAAATGTATCATAAAACATTGCCTAATGACACGTGGTATTGTAGCTTTCTAATGAAATCATTTTTGTAATCGTAGCAGTAAGTACTTCCAGATACTTAAAAAATAAAAACAGAAAATCATACAAACTTTACAGGCAATACCCTATTAGGTACATGGGACTTAAAAATAACTGGCGAAATGTGGGTGTACTAATGTGAACCACTCTGCCTAACCCTTCGGGGATTACAGGCGTAATGTTGTGTCATACAAACATTACCTATTTATAAAATCTATATTTTTGATAAGCGTTCTTAGTTTTATTAATATTTTTATTTTTTTTATTAGATTTTATTAAGGAACCGTAAAATAATGTTCAGCGTATATTTCGCATGACAAAATAAAATAAAAAATCAGTCGTAACAATATCCAATCTCGTCGCATGTCGTCACAAAGACGTATCTTCGTCGAAATTCACTCGCTATAGTCTCATCAATTTGTTTACATCATTTGAATCAGTGAGCGTTACGATCTCGAGTACGATATGACGTTTGTTGTACAAAGGAGCCGTCATTGTGTCCGTTCGGTCGGAATTTCGCGGAGATGTAGATAGCGTCGCCGAGTCGCGCCAAACGGAACTATAAGCTATGATACACACGAGCTTGTAGCCTGGTTTTGGTGGTCGGTATTGTAGAGATTAAAAAAACATCACATAACATTACGCCTGTAATCCCCGAGGGGTAAGGCAGAGGTATACCCATTAATACACCCATATTTCGGTAGTTATATTTAACTCTCATGTAGTAGGAGGCGAGCCTATTACCATTAAAAAAAGGAAAAATTAAAACCGGTCAATAATAGCATGATAGTAGTGATATTGAAAAATGCAGTGTTCGAAAGAACAGGACGGAGATGGTAATTATTAATTTCTTTAAAAAATGTACAGCAATTATCTGCAATAAGGGTTGAGATTTGAAATTTGAGATGCCTTTATTTCCTATAAGAATTAATACAGATACAAAAGAAGAGGAATTAACAAAAATACGAACAAAAGCATTATTATATTAGTAACAGTAAAAATAGTTACCATTTTATTAAAACAATACCCTCGAAATTTTCAACAAAAAAACAAACGTATCAACCACGAACAACAACTTTTTACTCAAACGTTTTTTACACAACTTCTTAAACACATTCTGCTTCGTAACCAAACCGTCTGTATGTCACATACAAATAAAACGTTTGAGAAAATCAAACAACAGATAGATTGGGATTGTGTCAACGCTTTCCATTTCACTTGACTATATGACACTGGTGCTCCTATTCCGTGGTGTCTGTGTGTATTGTGTTGCGCAAATAGGTTAGGTACGTTCCCACCAACTGATTGCTGTAAGGTCTTTAGTCAAATGGGCAAATCGAATTATTAGCTTGAGATGTGATTGTGAGAAACGACGCATCTCTTTGTAATGTAATGAGATACGTCTTTATGTTACTGAAAACGTATGAACCACTGTGTGTTGAAACTTTAAAGATAATATGATTAAATTGCGATGTATATGACAGGGATAGCCAACTTGATTAGTTCTTAGATCTATTGTTTACTAGCTTGTGCCCGCGACTTCGTCCGCGTAAATTTCTGTTATTGCGGACACAGACGAGGTTGCGGAAAAAATTACCCATGTCCTGTCATTTCAATTCGAAACGACAGGTGGCGCCATCTATGATCATAAGAACGTTATTGTGATTTCCCTCGGAAACAGTACTTTTTCTCGGGATCAAAAGTACCCTATGTTCGTCCCTGTACACCTAGCAACGTATATCCAAAATTTCAGGATGATCGGTTCAGTGGCTTAGGCGTAAAATGGTAACAAACAAACAAACAAACTTATTTTCGCATTTTATAATATTAGTTAGGATTGACTCTGTGCGATGTACTTGATTAGTTGACTTGATTAGTAAGAGTATTTCTTCATATACTTAAAATTGAATCTGGCTTTTATTTAGGATTGGTCATCTCTTAACTGCCATGGCGTACATCTTTATTTTATTAACACACACATACACACACAACATCACGCCTGTAATCCCCGAAGGGTTAGGCAGAGGTGTACCCATTAGTACCTACACCTACATTTCGCCAGTTATTTTATTAAATTGTTTTATATTCACCATCACTGAAATCACATAAAGAAGCAACAAGAAAATTAAGGTGTCCGTAGAGTTTCTTGTTCAATCTTCTCCTACCTACCAACGCTTTGCAACGAGCAACTAGCTTCAACTTTCTGACTAACTGACCGACTTCTTGGCAATTCAAAAGTGTTTTGTAAATGATCTAATTAAAATAAATGCTTTGACTCTGACTTTATTACTTAGCCACGATCGACTGGTTGGCCATACCTCCCATTTTAAGGATGGTATATTATCAAATGACTTTTTCCGCTCTGGGCGAAACGGAAGGGAGTGTCTGTTTCTTACTGACTAAAACCCATCCGTGTTTGTCCTATTGCTCCAGGGTCGCGGAGACTCTTTCGAACAAAATCAGCAACCCTGGCAGTGGGCCACCCCTGGTGTATAACGTTGTAAGTAGATTAATTTATAGTTAATTTTATCATACGCTCCGATGACGTGACGATGTTAGAGATACTTAATAAAATGAACGAGAAATCCTTAGCTCCTTTAGATTGACTTCCGGCTTCTGTTATCCTGTTTAATTTAATTTGTTATCAAAGCTAGCTAGCTGTTTATGGCAAAGGTAAGTGGCAACGCAGGGAGGGGTCTTTTCTTATCGACACAAACTTAGCAAGAAGCAGAGGTCAGTAGGTATAGATTTGCGTTTCAACATTGGAAAGTAGGTAAGCACCTACTTATAGGAAAGTAAGTAAAGACCTGACATTATTACATAATAAATAATCACCTTATCTTACAAAAAAGAAGCTCAACAAACAAAAATATTTATTCCGCCAATATTATTTTTGGACATTAAAACACCGCGCCAGCTCAGTCGTCCGTACCGGTCGCCAGCTCAATATGGAGTGTCAATATTTGGTATCGCCAACGATGCGAGGGGAGTCTGTCGAATCGATTCGCATCCGATAATTCCAGGTATCGAGTGGGGCTTAATTTGGGATCGAGTTGTCGTCGGGGCGTTGAGTAGAGTGTATAATAGGTGTTATAGGTGACAGGGCAGTGTGTGAGTTCTTGGTGTGTACAGTCAATCAAGACATATGCTATGCATGCGCTTGTTTACAATTCTAAACCATATGGTGTGTGCACTGAGTAGAAAATTGATTGCAAACAAAACTATTCTACTTTTACCATGAATTTTTTATTTATTTAACTAACTAGCGTACTGAACACGTGCGTGTACACGCCTTTGAGGTGACTCGGGTTATGCGTTTTACAAAAAAAAAATGTTATTTTTTTAATGTATCATGTATTTAAATAATGTATAGGTCCGGCTGTCATACATCATCTTTGACAGTCGTTACGAGTCGTCAGAAGCTTGAAAGTCTGACAACCAGTCTTACCTAGGGGTACCGTATTACCCAGTTACTGGGTTGTGGAGGTCAGATAGGCAGTCACTCCATGTAAAATACTGGTATTCAGCTGCATCCGGTTAGACTGGAAGCCGACCCCAACATAGTTGGGAAAAGGCTAGGCAGATGATGATGTATACCAAAGACGATTGAGTTATAATAATCAGAACCATACCTCTTGAAAGCAAAAATTACAATTCAATTTCCGTTCATATATTCCCTCGTTTCACCATACAAACACAACCTTTAAATTCAAGCTATAAATATTCATCGAACGTCCTTTAAAAAAGGAACAAATAAATATACGAATGAAGAGTTTGATAGAATCACCGTCAATTTACTTACGAAGCTAGACTAACAGCTTTTACGGAACGTCCAGTTAATCTTGACCCGCGGCTAAATATGGAACTAAACAAAAAATGTACTGAATTTGACAGCCAACTGACACTTGCCTTGACAACCAGCGCCGCGGCGAAGTGTCAGGATTAATTGGACACTCTTTATTGTTTGCATTGCTCTCTACTGTCAAGTGTGAATTAAATTCGCTAAAAGGTGTTCAAATGAACAGTTTGTTGCAAGAGAAAATAAATTCATGAATTTTGTTTGTTATTGACTCAGATCCGTTGAGAGCACGGATTAGTTGACTATTAAGCTGTAGGAGAGGCTTTAAAGATATTTGAGTAGAGTGGAGTAACAGATTTGAAAGTACTGACTCTTGGCTGAAGTCTTGACAATTGTATTAACATATTTTGCAGTTGAAGAATAGATTTTCGGAATTAATTAGCTTCCATTATCAACTGTTAGCCGTATATTTAATTCGATGACAAAATACAAACTTTTGACCGACTGATATCCTCTAAAACACAGGATAAATTAAACAGAATTAATTTTCCCGTTCTTTTAAAATGAGTGTTACGAACAAAAAATTTTAGTGGCGGAATTTTTAATTTAGAAACTATCTCGAACACATAACTTTGTACTTTGACCGTCGCCGTGCGTTTTCAATTGTTATTTTTTTCTGACTAACTCCTGAGAGCCGCCACGAGGCACATCCTTTTAATTAAAAGTATTAAAACGGTGTTCGGGGGATTTGCAATGGCGTTCACAAATTAATTCATTTTGTTTTAGTTTCTCGTTGTATTAACTCGGCTTACTTGTCATGGCGTTTGTGTAAACTTTCTCACAAACACAATGCTTATTGGTAATTTTCGAGAGGAAAGTGAATTTTCTCATGGTCTCAACCACAATGATCAGTGATATTTTTGTAGAGAACATAATGACAGACAGACAGACGGTGTTGTCGCAAGCTATGTTTACATTTTGTCAAGTGCCCATTGTGTGCAAATTTTTAAGACGCTCATTTGTTATCGATGTAATTTCGGAATGTTGCGGTACAAGTAGGAATTTCGGTAACTAAAAAAAATTCTATAAACCACAAAAAATTGCATTAATTATTTACGAAATAAATTTTTAATAACTTTTTTTTTTATAACATAGTTAACACCAACATGTGACAAAAAACAATTTGCGTTGAAACAGAAGATAAATTCGGTAGCAGCAGCAGAATGAAATATAATAATTGCTTCATAATTCCGTGACAAAAGCATAAAACGCGTGACGCGAGTTTAACATGCGTGAAAAAATTTGTAAACGCACGCGTTTCAATAACCGCAGTGGACACATTTTAGTTACGTTTTATTACTTTTATGTGAATACCTATTACTGGGAAATGACAGTAACGTATGTTGTTATTGTTGATACAATACATTTATTATGTAAAATTATTATAAATATTATACAGGGTAATTGAAAATATACCCGAAACCTTAAAAGGGGTCACTCATCATTATGAACAACTTTTACTATGGGACCAACCCTGAAACCATGAAAAAAACAAAACAGCTGATCCATACATTACGATCTTGTTATCATTGCTTATTTATTTATTTTATTTTTTAATTTATTTATACTAATAAGCACAACATTTTACAGATTACTCCAAGACGATGCTGTACACACAAAATAAACTATAATCATAAAATATACTTAAGATTCAACAATAAAAAAAAGACGGGTTGCACTCCGGGAGTGCCGGCAGAAGTGAAAACTTGATTATTAACGTTGAGCATGTTTGATATTTTGGAATGGTTAGGGAATAATTTTGCACCAATTGCTTTATCAGTATAAAAGTACTATCATTTATGTGGTAGAATACAATATTCATTTATTGCGCTATCGTACACAAACATGACAATTTATATTACATTAATAATTTAACACTTTAAAACTATTACAATTATTTTACATTAAAAAGTTATACACGAACATTCGCGCAAGCGCCCTGCGCTGCCTAAACGAAACAGTAGGCCCAGGCATACATTTTCGCCGCGCCGTAGAGAGGGGATAGCTGTCTACTCTCCATCCGTCTTACGCTTTTTCGATCAGGTCACGTGTCCTGACGCGAGTTTAAGATTTTATACCCATTACAGAAAAAGTGCTCAACGCCGCTAAAGAAGTTTTCACTTCAAAAAGAAACAATCCGTTATGTTAATGTGTAGTTTTGTTGTTATGTTACTTTTTTTGGGAACAGCTGATTTTTTTTCACTGAAGGAATGGTCTCGTTCAAAACTGGACGCATGGTCACGTTAGTTATATCCCGTATACATCTTGTATACCAGAGATATCGCCCGCGGGGTATACACGGGATCTTCGTATCCAGGTGTCTGTTACACGTTCATTATTAATCTCCTATTGGCTGTCAATATTTGAAGGGTATTGTGCCTACACATGATTGTTTTGCCCATCTGTCTGTTATTATTTAATCATTGCCTTGTTTAGGTACCGTTCAATATTGTTTGTTTGTTAGTTCGTAAACTTGTAACGCGAGCTTGAGAATGTTTGAAGGTATTATGAGAGATCAGGTGAGCAGAGTAATTAGGTACCTATATTTAACGTTGTACATGTAAAATGTTCAGGTAACTAAGTAAGACTTGCAATTAATTCTAATTTTTTAAGTAGATGATCTTATTACTGTTATAAATGCGAAGTTTAGGTGGATGGATGTTTGTTACTCATCACGAAAGAATGACTGAACAGATCTGTATGAAATTTGGCACTGAGATAGACAATAGTCCGGAATAGCACATAGGCTATTTATCCCGGAAAAACTGTTTTAGTGATATCAAGTTTGACGCGGACGAAGTCGCAGGGTGAAACTAGTAGTGTCATATTGGAGCGATGATTTTTATCACAGTTTTCTATAGATTGTCAGTTTTTGCCAATTTATCTTTACTTATATTTTGTACTTAAGTTTTTTTTTTTGTTTGTATGAGATAATCTCCGAAAGTCCTAGTTCGAATACAAAAAAGAAGACACTGCTAGAAAGCTATATTGCTGTGTGTCATAGGATATGTTTTATGGTATAAGTACCTGACTTCCACGCAGACAAAACCGAGGGTAAAAGATAGTTCCAATTAACTCCACACAGCGACCTGCATCATTAATCCTTCCTAAACGGTACACCCCTAACTAAAAGAGACATCCCAAAAATCACAGTTTAATATTAATTACAGTACGAAGGTGTAAGGGTTGAGGCTCTTTGAATATTTCACCACGTTTAGGTAAATATATTTATCTTGAAACAGATACCGGTGTGGTCGACAGTATCGAGATATGCACGGAGATGCGGGCCGGTCCTCTTGATCGATATTAGCTGAGATTGTTTCATCTGTCAGTTGAAGGTACCCTTGTTAAGATTGGTCGATCAGTACCTACTTGACTGAAGACTGAAATCAGGTAAGAATATTTAGCTCCTAAACTCGGAGTAATAACTCAGCGGTTTCCAGCGACCTTTACCAGGTCGTCGGTCCATCTCATGGGAGGCCTTCCCACACTACGTGTTCTGGTACGTGGTCACTGTAGGAGATCTACTACAGAGGATATTGCATAAGTTACCTGTATGAAAAGTCGAGCGAGATATCCTAATTGACATCTAAATCTCCTCCTTTTAAAAATACTCCTTTATAACTACAAAAACTGGATTTTTATTCCGCTGGATGTGGGTAGTGCAAGACCGGTCATTGTGGCTTTCGTTAAGGAAGCTTATCTGAAGCAGTGGACGTCGTTCGGCTGATATAAGGATGCTGATGATGTAATATAAAAAATCGCAAAATATAGTGTTTTTGAATCCCAGGGAAAGAGGCTTCTAAAATTTTCTTTTAGACTTCCCTTGGGTTATCCTGAATATCTTGTATGTTAAAACGGGTAGCCAATCACCGCAAGTTAAAAAACGTGCCGATTTCCAAGTACACAATTAAATACTATACCTACTAAAATTCATTACCAGCAATATAAGGCGAAGGAAAACTTATTAAGGAAAGGCGCACGTTTAATGATAAATACGAAACGTGAGCTCCTTGTGAGTTAGCGATCGCTTGTACCAACTGTCACGTTTGGAAACCATTATTGGTGAAACGGATACATTGGATGTCGTCTGTGACGTATTGAATTTAAGGGCTCTTACAATTTATGCGACTGCGGCGCTGGAGCTATCCGAATGTGTGGCTGCACTTATAGGCTGATTTTGTAACATGAATTTTAATAAACTGATTTAGTAATGGGGGGTAATAGGCTCTCCTTAACATGGGACTTAAACATAACTGGCGAAATTTGGGGGTACTTATGGGTACACGTCTGCCTAACCCTTCGGGGATTGAGACACAACAGATGTTATGGTTAAATTTATAGCAGGTGTGTAGGTGTCTTCTGTATTACTAATCATTGACAGTAATCTTGGGTTCACTATTAATACTTTGATTACGGACAGCTTGATAGAAGAATGATAGACGATAAATGCTTAATCAAGCTCAGGGCAAAGATACTTGGTAGATCAGAAAGATTAGTAGTAGTAATTAATAAATTATTTGTAACAACGAACAAGCAATTGGCAAAAAGAACTAAGTTGAGTTAATTAATTCTATAGAACGATTTCATAAACTGTTCTTAGATTGGTAAACCATGTCAGATGCCCTTGAGGCGGTTTAGAAACTCTGACACTAGGGCGTGTGGGGTTGTAAGACCTTACTGCCCACACGATAAAGAAAGAAGAAAGAAAGAAGATTGGTAAAGCCCTCTTCCATCCTTCATACTCCTTAGAATAGTAACAAACACGAAACAAAACAATTCCTTATCAACCATACCGGTCTAATTTCTAAGTGTGTCACAGAAATTGTAACGCGATAGTACCCTAGCGATCCCTCGGCGGACCCATAGACAATCGGACGCAAAACAATGAAGAACGTGACATACACACAAAGGTACACTTCTTGGACGACCACAGATTAATAAGTTAATGAAGTGTTAATGTGCGGACGGTGAATTTTTGTAAGTCGCTGTTGAGTGTTTGGAAAATCAGCTTAATTAAACTTTACTAGTTTTAACCTCACTTATAATCAAAATGGATAAGAAAGAAAGAAAGATAAATTGTTTATTTACGTGAAAGTGATGCACATAAAATAAAAATTGTTGTTTACAAAAGCGTAAAACTAAACGAAACGGCTGCATAAATGCCGTAGCACGCGCGCGAAGGCACAAAACCACGGCGCTGCTTTTCAGCGTACGCTGGCGTGTGGCTGTCAATCAATTTAATTTTTTTTTCAATCTTAATCAATTTCTCTACCATTATACTTAAATAGAAAAGGGAATGATTTGCTCATCATGCAACCACAAACTAATGAATCTTTTTCGTCATCACATTAGAGAAATATGCGAATAAAGAAACCTCCATTTATTCCTACTCTGTGTCCGGAACATTTCAACGGCTCAAGGCGCGAAGTCAGCATAACAGATGCATTGTTGTCACATATATGTGACACTGGCGTAGGGTTGGCACATGACAGTTATGAGATTCGTATCAGTGTCGACTAAACTTTAGTTTTCAATTAAATTTCGACACGTGTAACGTTCGTTGTGACTTTGACGTTGACGTTCCGATTTACAGAAGTTTATTATGATGGAACTTTGGTCAATTGAAATGTCGAAATGTACAGGTACGGTGTCTGAAACGTTATGTAAGTAGTTAAGGACGGTTTAGTGTCTATTGCAAGCGTCCACGTCTTGTGAAAGGACAATTAGTACAATTTGGTCTAAAATGGTGCCGATTCCCTTGTTCAAAAACTAGACTAAATTTAGAGAATTGACATCTCTTACTAACATACAGCGAAAGGAAAGGACGGTGACATTCCGTGACATTTAAGAACTAAGTTAGAGATGTCAAATTAGTTTTGCCTTGAACTTCTTCGTATTTTTAATCCATACGTTTTAAGATGTCAACTATAACTGTATGGATGTGTTAGATTGACTAAATTTGACAGCCCTTATTTACATTAGTCTATTTCTTATTTTATTGGACAGAAAAAGATGGAAATAGTCTAATTTTAGTTTAGTTTGTGACCAAGGGAATCGGCACCATTGTATTGTTGTCGCTTATATGTGACATTAGTTAAGGGTTGTCTCTTGTAACAACTTGAAAAATGTTAGGTACCTAATAGTATTGTTAACATAACTCATTTGGAAATGGAGCTAATTACTAGTAATATTAAAAAACCGCTAGGGCGATTTTTTAATTAAGCTACTAACTAACTAAACTATCGGACTATGGAAGTTAGAAAAGAGGGAGTGCACCTGTGTTTGCGCACACACTTGTGCACTATAATATCATCTGCGTACTTAGACAGTCTCCATTGTAATTGACAGCCGTTATACAAGCTTTTGCCTGCGACTTCGTCCGCGTAAATGTCAATTATCGCGAATGCAGACGAAGTCACGAAATAAAACGTAGCATGTATCCTTTCTTGGGGTTCAAATATATCCCGTATCAAATTCCATCAAAATCGGCTCAGTGGTTTATTCGTGAAAGCGTCACAGACAGACAGTGTTACTTTCGCATTTGAAATATTAGCATAGATTAAAAAACAACAATAACATAAACAAATGTTAAATTAAAACAATTTGATGATTTCATATTTTCCGTTTAAATACCACTTTAACAATGTTTAATTTATTCAGCAAACGGTTCTAAAGTACCGCATTTCAACCCTGTGACCCACACTTGAGCAATATTCTTACATTTACATCACACATACATACATTTTACCTGTCAACGCGAACATTTCCTGTGTGTTATACCACATTAGTTAAACAGAAGCACACATGCATAACACGCACACATGTATAACCCACACACCACATATTCAACGCACACACACAAAACATTTCCAACCACAAATGTGTACAGGATTGATATAAAAGTCGCAGCTGTTTCGTGAAATCGGTGAATTATGTAAATGGCCGGAGATTTTTTTTTTTTTGTTACATTTTTATTGGTAACGGACATGGGTGGAGTGTGGATTTAATTGCGCATTTTGTAATTAATTTTATTGTGGCAGACGTGACGGTTAGAAAGGTTTAAAAGGATTGGTTTTGAGTCATTCATGTCACAAAGAAGAAAAAGAAAAAAAAGCCATTATCAAACTAATTACATAATATTTTTTGTTTTTTTTTGTTTTATTATTTGCTTAGAAGTGAATCTCGATGTATGTTACTTAATCACGCCAGAACGGCTGAGCGGATCTGGATGAAATTTGGCAAGGAGATAGATTATAGTTTACAATAGCACATAGGCTATTTTTTATCAAGGAAAAAGGAATGATTTTTGTGAGACAATAAACCAACTTTGACGCGGACAGAAACTAGTCGTTCAATTAATTACGACTGACAAATAAGATTTGTTTTTATTAAAGGAGAAATTATGAGGCATATACTACAATAATAGTCACTTAATTGCTTAAAAAAAAACCGAACAACATAAAGAATTTAAAAACAAAACGATGTAGATTCGCCCAGTTTTAAATAACATAAATATTCAGTTAACTTTTAGACAGTTAATTAAATGTCTAAATTCCTTAGCTGACAGCGACATATCTGTAAGTAGAACAATAGCTAACATTTAGTGGCAGCAGTGTCGCATAGGTGCTAACATTCTTGAAATACAACGCCTGACGATATTATATATGGCTACATACATATATTTGAGTAGGTATATATACAAATATTTCAATTCTGTCAGACATTATAATGAATACAACCAAGTTCGTAATATGACGATGTTTTATTTTGCCTGACTGCCTCGTTGGTCTAGTGGTCGTAAGCGCGACTGCTGTGCATGAGGTCTTGGGTTCGATTCCCAGGTCGGGCAAAGTGTTATTGGGTTTTTCCATCAGGAATTTCTCAGTAGCAGCCTCGGAGTCTGGATTTGTGCCCGGTTGATGGCAATAGGCTCACCCCTATTACATGGAACCTAAACATAACCGGCGAAATGTGGGTTTACTATGGGCACACCTCTGCCTAACCCTTCGAGCATTATTATTTATTTATTTAAACTTTATGCACATGTAAAAAATCACTGTAAAAAGGCGGACTTAATGCCTTAGGCATTTTATACCAGTCTACCTTAGGTGAACAGGATACCGTGGCCCCGGAACGTAAAGGGCAACAGAAGGAACAGGGTGGTTTTTTAGTCAGTAAAAGTCTGACAGTCCCTTCCGCCCCACCCAGGGAGGATGGGGTCATTTAAAGATTTTTAACAATTAAAAAAAAAAAGGGGTGATGCAGGGACAAAACATAGTAGGTGCACAGGTACAGAAAATTTCCGAGAATTACAGTCGTGATGTTATGTTATATTGTTAAAAAATCGATCGTATTGACGTAACGTTATCTCAGCGAGCGGTAGGATTCTGCGTATACAGCGAGAAGTGTATCTCGTAGCGGCAGTATCTCGTAACAATCAATAGGCAATTAGTTTGTGTTCCGCGCACTTCGCGCCGATGTCGCGCTGTTTCTAGGGTTGTCAATTTGTTGTTGAATTATTATTTATTTGTTAATTTACTGCCCCGTTAATCTTGTAAGCGCGACTGTTAAGCATGAGGTACTGGGTTCGATTCATGTGTCAGGCAAAAAAGTGTTTTTGAGTTTTTCAATTAGGATTTTTTTAGTAGCCCGGAGTTTGGACGTTGGTGGACACCCCCGGGTCTCGGAAAGCACGTGAAGAAGTGGGTTCTGCGTCTGATCTCTCTTCGGTTGTGTCAAATTGTTTTTGTTGTTTCTATTTATACAGATTGCTTTTGAGAAATTCAGTGACTGTAATTATAAATCTTACAAGTTAATTTTGCCCCACTGTCCGGTGTTTAATTTTTTTTTTTTTTGTGTGCCGATAGACACTTCCTTCAAGAAAATGATAGACTTATAAAAAAAATATTTGAAAAATAATCTTAACGTCAAATTGCCGTGTAAGTAATTAATTTTTTGATAAACTTAATGTCGAAATTCAACCAAAATTGTGGTGAAACACAAGGCCGAATCTCAAAAACACGTCACACCTAATTGCGTTTGACATTTACCAAAAGATAACCTAATGGTTCGTCCATTATTAAAACGACATTATCATCCTATCATATCATTCTTCAAACACGATTGACCTCAAAACCAATATCACAGAATACAGAATTTCATCCAACATGTCAAAAGTAAAATTAATCAAGCTCTCGTCGGCTATAACAATAAATTATAACATGTCACGTCAAGCCACACTTGCATCGCACCCCTCCACTCACAAACTTACGTATTGACGTGCAATATAACTTGGCGTCACGTCGTGTCCCGTGATTAATTTCGTTCGTTGACAGCCCTACGAGTCAGGGATTGACAAGTCGCGAGCTTGAATCAGTCGCGGGTCGCGGCGTACCGCGGGACCGAAATCTGCGCCATTTGTATGTATCGTTTACGAGCTCGAAAGTTTCCGACAGCGAAAGTTGCTAGTAAGAAATTGCTTTGGTTTAACAAGACAGTTGGTGGAAACTATCTGGGTTTATTGGTGAGGGTGTTAATTATTGGTAATTTGAGGGGTTGAGGAAATGTCGTTTAAGACGGCGTTTACGGCTTAAGGCATTTCAAGTTGTTATTTTACAAAATGAATGAACCGAATTTAATGAATTTCCTACACGTAGGTAGGATATATAAATCTAAAAAGTCAGTTTACAGAGATTTTCGAATACGTAGAAATAGGTAGATAATAAAAGTGGGTTGCAATATTGTAAATGCTCGTTTGAACCGTCACTTTTATACGTATGTATATTAAAGCAGTTAATTGTCCCATACAAAGAAATAAAAATAAATAAACGACGACGCGCGTGAACGAGGCGAAAGGAGTACCTAAGTATGTAAGAATCGTAGCAGGTGGTGTTTTCTAGTTTCCTGCCTACCCCCATGGGGAAAAAGACGTGACTTTATGTACGTGTATTTGTAAAATAAAGCCCTGTCATGTTTTACTATCAGAGTCTGACACTCTCACCCAACAAACTTCGACCAAAGAAGAAGAATCCAACTTACTAGGTATGGCAATCTTGTAACTCTAGCCATTTCAGTCCCCAGATTCCATAGCAAACTTCGAGTGGAGCAAGATAATAATTAAGATTAAAGCCTCCGGTTAGTTTGGTATTCTACCATTTGTTTGTATCGTTCTCTAAAGATAGATAGGTCTCGGTGAGAAATTGTTGTGGCTTTGGGCAAGTTGGAGCTATTTGTTTTATTGATGTTGCTGATTACTAGTTCGGAGATCTGATGGTATCCAAAGTCTTTGAGTTAGATAGATAAAGGAACTATTATTACCTCGTCACTTTTGAGGCAATATTTGTTTCAAGAAAGTTGTTCGTTTTCGGCGAAACAACTATGGCGCTTGAAGATTGAATTGTGACCCCGGTTTTCAATCAAATTAATTTGAAAAATTGACAAGAGCACGTAAGCGGTTGTGGTTAGTTGTTGAGAATTCCGCAGCGTAAGTGAGGGAAGGGAATACCAGGGTGGTTTTAGTTAGCAAGAGTCTGACAGACCCCTTTTTTTTTTTAAAACCACCCTGTCCCTTCTGTTGCCCTTTACGTTCCGGGGCCACGGTATCCTGTTATCTGACAGACCCCTACGGCCACCCCAGGGCGGTGGACATCCATGTGCATTTTCCACACCGGGAACGAAAAAAGAAATGTTAGTTGATAATTCAGTTAACCGTAATCCGTAATCCGGGCGAGTACCAATGTGAACTTTTCAATTCATATGTACTATCTAAAGTTTATCTTGGACATCACTGGCATCGGTGAAGGAAAACATCGTGAGGAAACCTGGACTTACTGTTCCACTCAAACCATGTCAGAGGCCCTTGAAGCGGTTTAGAAAATCTGACACTAGGGTGTGTAGGGTCGTAAGACCTAACTGCCCACACGATAAAGAAAGAAAAGAAAGTTAACCGTATATGATACCACACTGCGGCCCACGGAACCGGAGCAGTAATAGAAGACATAACCTGGGTAAGAAAAAACCATGCCAAGACGAACTTGCGGGCTTAAGGTAGCACAAACATTAAATAAGGTATAAAATCGCTTAACTACCTAATGACTCTACAGTACATACAGCCATTAATAACATCCAGCAATAATAAACTAGCAATCCAACCGAAATTAGCACTAAATAACCCTACAAATCATCCATCTGTTACCGATAATATTAGCCGTGATAACATTAATTGGGCCCGCGTTACATGAGGTGTCAGATTGACAACTAGTCGATATAAATTAGAACCGGTCGCGTGCCAGTTGGCTGATTATTTATGACCTATCATATTGTCAGCCATCTTGTTAGGTGGGCTGAAAGAATTGAGAGCCAAAAGTTACGATATCTCAATTGGATGGTTGACACCATCGTATTTCTTTCTAGATACTGTTATAAATGTGAATGTTTGAATAGATTTTGTTCACTGAATCACACCCGAACGGCTTGTCGGATCTGTATGAAATTTGGCATAGAGAAAGATTATAGTCTGGAATAGTAGGTACACATAATCAAAAGAAGTATGTATGCAGGGTCGTCAGATATAGTTGAAGTGTTCTTAGAAACCTATGAATGTCTTTGATAGAAATATCAATAAAATCTATCAAAGACATTCATCGGTTTCTAAGAAAACTTCAACTATATCTATCTCATACCTATCTCTTTTGTTGACTATACATAGGCTTTCATGGCGGAAAAATGTACGGTTCTAGTGGGATAAATATATCACCATCTCTGTTGTTAAAGAATTGTCGCCAACCAAAACTTAAAACATATTCTGGTAGTCAAATTAACCTTTACATAACTAACAAAACCATATACTTATACTACGTATAACCTTTCGATGTCAGGCATACGACAGCCATTGCCATAAACCTAAGCCTTACCACACGGGCCACCGACCACAACCACAAAACGTCTCCACCGACGCATTTCTATAGTTTTCATACATTTTAATTACTCAAATCCCACGTAATGAGACACAATTGATCTCTTGAATATCTTTTTTGTCTTTTTTTTTCATGTAAAAATTTTTTTTTTGCACTTGCCATGTTATCTCTTCACCCCCTTTTGGTTGACTGGTATAAGGTGGAATGCCTTGAAAGGCATTAAGTCCGCCTTTGTACCTTTTTGTTGCATAAAGATTAAATTAATAATTGAATGTCTATTGTTCTGTCATACCCGTATTACAGCCGGGCCTTGAGCGTTTAAGCTGCGTTTATACGTAACCTGCTCCGCGTGTGGGGTAGCTATCGGTTTCATACCTACATTTAGCAGGTTGCTCCACGCCACGCGGGGCGGGACTAATGTGGTCAATCCTCTACTAAATGTATGAAACGCAGCATTTTATAGACTCGCCGCACAATAATCCGATCCAGCCGGTCTCTTTGCTGCCAACCCCCAGCGACGCCCTAAGCAGAGGCTCGTACCCCACAGGGGGTGCCCTTAGCGTGTAATCGCTTAGTTTGTAAGTTTTTTTTTAAGCCCTGGCTGGAGGCCTTAATTTTTAAGGCACCACAGGAGAGTCCGGTTACGCAGACGACAACCTTTTAGGATGAACTGCGAGAAACCATCCCAAAAAAAAATCTCCTCGCACACGGTTGGAGTAGGTGATAGCTACAACGCTAGCTTCAGGTGGCGGCGTTTGTGGCTGTCGCGTGCAGCCGGTGTGCGGCCAGCGTTTTTTAGTTAACAAATGGCCAAAGAGTCAAACGTCAGGGACAATTTTAAAATAAACATTTTTTCACTTCCTAAGATTGTACGGGAATACAAAATGAGTGACAATGTCGATGTCAACGAACTCGGGTACTATTTCCTTTGTTTTTTTTTATCGTTTGTCATTTACATACACCAAGTAGTGCTTCACCTATTTGGAAGGAAGCAACCGGTTCTAATTTTAGTCTGCTGATTTTAATTCTTGTTATAGTTTTGTTTAGGTTACATTTGACGTTTGGGTTGTTAACCGTACTATAATCTACAGTATTGTACTGTGGGTATACGAAATTTAGTACTGTGAAAGAAAAAAAAGTTGCTGCTTTATATAATGTCTAAGCGAAATCCACGAAGATATTTATATGTTTAAAGGCGAAACCCTCCATATTGGTACCCAAGATACAGGCTTGCCTAGTTTGGAGCCAACGTTATAAACTTTGTGTAATTTTATTTACAATTTTTTTTTAAATATTTCTATTAAATATTTAAAAATATAGAACACAAAAATACTATATTTTAATTGGATAGATAAATTAAAAAAAAAAAGAATTTATTTTACTGTCGATTCTTGTTAAGAATCCTACAACACTACTTAAAACTTTAAACCCATAAGAACCATTAAGAATCCAATTACCCAAATCCAAAGAGGGTAAGGAAGTTATTACAGATGACATCATTGGATTCTATTAAACGAACTACTGAACGTACATAATACAAGTACATACTATAAATTGGATTCTAATTCACACTCCAACAGTTGGGAATGTACGAAGACAGCTTAATCGGCACACTTTAACTCAATCAACTTGATCAAATGCAAAGTAGATTTCCCGTAGCCGCACAATGATCGCTTTACTACTGAAACTAGGATGTTAGGCTTCATACATACGTCATACAACTTTCCTTACAATGGAGTACAAGACTATACAAGGTGTTAGGTAGAAATAGTGATGTACTTCAAGGGTGTGTAGTACTTATGAACATGAACAACTTTTAATAAGGAATCAATGCTGAAATCGCAAAAAAACGCAGCAGCTGTTTAGTACAATTTCATATTCATACATAACATACATAACATCACGCCTGTAATCCCCAAGGGTTAGGCAGAGGTGTACCCATTAGTACACCCACATTTCGTCAGTTATATTTAGTCCCATGTAATAGGGGGCGAGCCTATTGCCATCAACAAGGCACTAATCCAAACTCCGAGGCTGCTACTGAGAAATTACTGATGGAAAAACCCAATAACGCTTAGCCCGACCTGGGAATCGAACCCAAGATCTCATGCACAGCAGTCGCGCTTGCGACCACTAGACCAACGAGGCAGTCCAATTTCATATTCATATTATTTATTTATCAATTTATTTTTTATTATTTATTTATTAATTTTTTTTGTTACTTATGTTTGCAAAACTCAACCTAATGTAGGGATGGACAGCTGATTTTTTTTGCGATTTCAAGATTGGTCCCTCATTAAAAGTTTGTTGATTTTCAAAAGTGTTGTATTCCCTTGAAGACGTCATCTTTCTAACTAACACCTTGTATTGGATGACAGGTAAAATTAGTGAACGATACTTATACACATGACTAGCTTCTTCCCGCGACTTCGTTCGCGTAAATGTCGCTTATCGCGGATGGAGATGAAGTCGCGGAATAAAAAGTAGCCAATGGTGCCGATTCCCTTGGTCACAAACTAAACTAAAATTAGACTATTTCAATCTTTTTCTGTCCAATGAAACAAGAAAGAGACTAATGTAAATAAGAGCTGTCAAATTTAGTGAATCTGACACATCCATACAATTATAGTTGACATCTTAAAACGTATGGATTAAAAATACGGAAAAGTTCAAGGCAAAACTAATTTGACATCGCTTACTTAGTTCTTTAATGTCACCGTCCTTTCCTTTCGCTGTATGTTAGTAAGAGATGTCAATTCTCTAAATTTAGTCTAGTTTGTGAACAAGGGAATCGGCACCATTGTCCTTTTTTTTAATATTTGATTTCATCAAAATCGGTTCAATGGTTTTGCCGTGGAAGTGCGGAAGTGAAGTCGCATGTAAAAGCAACTTACATAAATATTGATGCATTTAAATATCAAGTGGGCTGCAGACTGCAGTGCATATGCTTGAAGTTCTGCATATATAAGTACGCAAGTGTTTTATGGGTTTATTCTTCGTTCGGCCCACTGAGTTTCGTCCCACATAAAAAATTCCTGGTTCGTCCTAAGCAATATGCTTCCTTCGTCCCAAATTATAATTTTAAATATTTTATTCTTGTTTCGTCCTATTTTATATTCCTTCTACGGCCCATATTTTTTTTTGTATAAGCTAAACTTACTTTTATGTACAGTCTGCAAAAAAAATAAAATTAAAGTTCAGTTGTTTTCTCTTAGTTTAGTTTACTGTTGCTTAAATTTTTAGTTTATGAATGCTGTTTTTTAAAATGCTTGTTTTATGCATGATTGTTAGTAATAATCACAATTTTTTCGACTTTTCGTTAGTACTTTTTACTACCAGGTATGCAGAAATTAACTGGAACTAGATCCTTAAGCGACTTACTACTTAGCTTGATAATGGTTAAAATACAGGTTTTGAAATTGAATTATTTATTGTTTTAAAAAGTACCAGGGTGACAGAAATGAACAGAAGGTAGGCCCCTAAACGATCTCAATAGAAAGGAAAACAAACATATTAATTCACATACACATGTACACACATGTTCTTCGAGAACTGCAGATGCTAACGAGTTTTCTATCCAAACAATTGTTATTTGTAATTCAAATTTCCATGGTTATGTAATACTACATATTAGCTCTTTTATATACTAACCAGCGCGTACGAAGTAGCAGGGAACACCCTTTGACTTCGTACGTGTGGTATTTTTCTACCGTGTTAAGTTAGGTCTTTGGTTTCTGCTCTGCTTTCGTGTGTCGTAGCGTGATGTTATATAGCCTATACTATTCCTCATGAATCTGGCTATCATATACCAAAATTTATAGAAGAGACTAGTAGTTCCAAAGATAAGCGCGTTTAAATAAACCAACTAACAAAAAATCTCTTTAGCATTGTATTATTATGAGAAGTATAAATGAATTTCGTTAAAATAAATTTACATAATTATTCTCTTTTCTAGACCCATGTTTTTGCTATTTAAAATTCGAACACAAAATAAAAAATAAAAAACTTTAGAATGCACACATTTTTTTCAAAAGAAAAAAGAACGTTTTTTTTAAAACTTCCATTGTTCTAAAATCAAAACTCTCACTTGGAGCAGGCTGCTCTGGCGCAGCAAACGGACGCGCACCATCGTTGCGCTCGCGCATTGAATATTAAAACATACACGCAGAGGATCAATAACCTGCGCCTGACTAGGGAATCCGTGTCAAACAACGGACAGGTAAAATCTATTGAGAAATCACTTCCCAAAATATTGAAGAAGTTTTTTTTCATTTTGAAGGAAGACAATGGGAATTTGATAAGAATCAAAAATTACTAATCATCGCCTGCACACGTGAGGATCTAATATGACTGTGTTAGCGCATGGTGTAGCTAAAAACTCGGCCAAACAAAAAATTAACAAATTTCATCATCATTTTAAATCACCCATATAGTTTTTTTTTTATAGAAGATCTCAAGATCCGCATCCGCGGATGTGAAAAAATCTGCATCCGCTACAACCCTAGTATGACGACCAGTGTTATTTTTATACTGTGAAAATGTTGTTTGGACTATAAAGATTTTATTATTAAGGCCACGTAGAAAATAATTTAATTCCGCAGATTCCCTATTCTTACCTTAGGACACGACTTACTATTCTTAGTTGGTACGATTTCAGTAAGCTGAATTGCAGAACTTACCTGAAAAAAAAGAAACGACCTTATTAATTAAAACAATCATAAACATTGTAAAAGTGTTTGTTTACAAAACATCCCTTAAATGAGAGATGAAAGAGGGATCCAAAATTATAACCAGCATTGCCATACAAAGTGATAAATGCTGTCAAACTTTTAAGCACTTATGTTCTATTGACAGCAATGCGAACGATTTTTTGATGCCCTATGAGCTTTCGCCTCATTATTTTATTATTATTTAAAAGATTTGTACATATTTCTTTCAGAAAATTAGAAAGTAAATAATAACTAATTAATGTCATAATCTTCTTCTTCATCGTGTGGGCAGTAAGGTCTTACGACCCCACAAACCGTAAACCGTAAACCGCCTCAAAGGCCTCTGACATGGTTTGAGTGGAACAGTAAGGTTTCCTCACGATGTTGTCCTTCACCGATGTCAATGATGTCCAAGATAAACTTAAGAATGTCATAATAGTACAATGTAACGTAATAAACACTCGTGTATAATACACCACATTGTATCTCTAAGGTGCTCCCTCACCGGGAGCATTCACGTGTATTGTAACATTATAGATTCAACTTTGAGCATTACATTACATATTACCTCCCTGACTAACGAGCATTTGCGTGTAATGTGACATATAGATTCGACTTTGAGCATTACATTGGAAGTGGAGCGCATTGATGTTACAAGTTGTATCAAGATATTACACATTGTATCATTACAAGGTGTGCATTGTAATGCTCGGTTCTCCTCCTTCACTGACGTAATGCTCAAATCTGTAACGTTACATTACACGCGAATGCTCCCGGTGAGGGAGCATCTTTAAAGCAGTACAATAAGAGACACTGCGAACAAGTGTGCTGAAAAAATTATAACCCGATACAACAAATAAGGTTGCGAAAAAGAGACCTTATAAAACACTGTACCATGAAAGGGAAACGCAAAAAAAGTCTTTAAAACGGTTATCTCTTATCTTTCAATAAAGAAACGGCAAAAAAGATAATGTTTAATTATTCATTTCCTTTTTAGATTCATATCAGAATTCAACACAAAGTCTTGAAGCTACCGTTTGTATTATTCTTGTAAATTATTCTAGCTTTGTTTTTGTATAGAAGTTGTATTTTTTATCGTCGTTCTAATTTTAAATTTTAGAGACAAAATAAGGTGACGGTCGTTCTTTGGGCTTATTTTTTTTTACTATAACTATTACATCGTCTGCCGATTTGCGTCGACTGCCTTTGGTCTAGTGGTCGCAATCGCGACTGCTGTGCATGAGGTCTTGGGTTCGAATCCCAGGTCGGGAAAAGTGTTTTTGGGTTTTTCCATCAGGGATTTCTCAATAGCAGCCTCGGAGTTTGGATTAATGCCTTGTTGATGGCAATATGCCCGCCCCCTATCACATGGGACTTAAAAAACATAACTGGCAAAATGTGGGTGTAGGTACACCTCTGCCTAACCCTTCGGAGATTACAGGCGTGATGTTATGTTATGTAATTTAGTCATCATAAGCATCGTTTTAATCCGCCATTCCCACGCTATAGGGTCGAAATCTCTCATCAAAAAACACAGGTCGCATTCGACACCGACATTATATCGAAAATTTCTTCAACTCGAAATCCCATGTATTAACGATACTTAGCTAGAATCGAGTGTTTCTAATTCCGAGTGCGGCAAAGCTCTCTACGTGTCTCGTGTTACAATCGCACGGGTGCTGTTCCAGCGGAAAATTCTTTTAAATCGATTGCTGTTCTATGAAAAACGTATGCTTAGTGGAATTAATATTTGTTTTAGCGCTGCATTAATGTGTGTGTTAGCAAGTTTTTAGGGCAAGCATTCTATGCTTAATTTAGTTTAGTAATTTGTGTGAATGGATGTATAGAAGCTTAAGGAAGCCAAAAGTCACAGATGGTCCCATCGTTGCGATCATTTTTTTTTTGTTCTGGAATTCCTAGGAATTCCTAGGAGGAGGTATCAAAGATTGTTAGGTAGTTTTTCTATAATTTTTTGCTATGATAAATTCCTGGCTGGTATAACATTGTAGCAAAATTTTGAAAATAGAACACTCTCTAAACCACAATAATTTCAAAATAGAACACTCTCTGAGCCTCGCAATCAAAAGGATTCATGAATTTATTATATTTATTTGACAGCATCGCCATAATGGATATGACTTTAAATTCAAAATGGCCGCCAAAGTTACAACCGGCCCAACTCACCTGTCAATGCTCCCAATTTTGTCCGATTGAATTCCGACCACTAATTCAATGTTGGCCACACTAAAATTCATTTTGAATAACGAAATAATTTAGTTTTAGTGCGCTGTGTCAGACAATACACAATAAATACAGTTTGGAAAATAGAATATTTTGATTTAATGAAGAAACTTTTGGAATAATGGTTTATTTACCTAGTAGATTTAAAAGTAAAGGGGTTTTATTTTATGTAACATGGATTTGCTCTTGATTCTAGTCTACGTCAGAGGTATATAATATTATAGATAAAAAGTCTACGATGGAGTGAGCTTACCCAGAAGAAGCCTGTTCACTCTTACTTTTTTTAAGATATTAGGGGGGGATGACGCGAAGAGGTGTAAAAAGACAAATCACATATACATTTACTACGCATACTGTGCATCAAACTAAGCAACATTAAGCAAAAATGATTGCTGGGACGCGATTTTTATCAAATTTAAAAATTAATCAATAAATAAATAAATTAATTAATTTCATTAATAATGAAAAATTGATAATTGTTTAAAATGCATTCGAAATACAGTTGAAAATTGACCCTTAACCACTGCTGAACAGTCTCACAGGTACCTACATATTTTTTTGCAGTATCATTAGAAAGCTCTGACATAATTTTCTGAATGTTTTTATGCTGATGCAGTGACCTGAGACGCGAATCACGACGATTGTTGCAATGCGATTTAGATGGCATAATTATTGTAGGTATGCTTCTTAGTTTCGCTTGGCTTGTAGCGTCAACAAGTCTAGTTTCAAAATTCTGGCTTAAACTAAACTTTTGTATCTATATATGTTGGTAGGTAACATTATGAACGGAATTGATTTTGTTATATATGTATAAAAAGCAACCGTTACTGATTGACTGATTTAGCGACACACAGCTCAAACTACTGAACTGCCTACGTTCAGCAATTTAAGCTGTGTGTTGCGCGAAGAAAGAATTTACAAAATACACCCTTTAATAATGGAGGTCCAAAGTTTTTTTTGTTTGTGTTGTTAGATCGCTAATAACTTACATTTACGCGGACGAAGTCGCGGGCAGAAGCTAGGATTAACTTATAGTGATATCTTTTTATTAAAATTTATTATCATTTGTGAAATCAAACCACAGTACTTTCGACCTTAGCATTATTAGTATTAAAGTGTTCAATGCCTAAAACTCCTTCAAATTTCCCATAAAGTAGATCTAGACTAATATCCAGGAACACCAGACAACGTCAAAGCCCACTTATCAAGATTCTCACTGAACGCGTCACATGACGTCACACACCTAAATTAATTCCAGCAAATTTCTAATTACTACCCCGAATGATTTACAAAGCGCCAGTCGCGTTCATTTTGATTCAGTCTGATTTATTGGATGGAGCTGAACATTGTGACACGCCGTGGTCAGTGGCTGAATGGTGGAATGGAAACTAATGGTCCATGGCTCACCATGATGTACCATAATGGAAGATGATGGATTGGGTGAGCGATGGTTTTTGAAATTGAAGACTTAATTTGAAAGAAATAAGATTGATAACGATAATACTAGATAAGCAATTTGGTGTAAAGGTAAAAGTGTTCATTTTTCTACTGTAGTGTAGGTAGTGGCTGGGGTATGGTGTAGTTATTACACCTACTTATACCCCCCTTGCTGTTTGACTGTCGTTTGATATGTATAGTAGTATGTATTAAGTATACATACATATCCTTACCAATATAGTAAATGCTAAAGTAATTCTAGCCTGTCTGTCTTTTATGCTTTCACGACTAAACCACTGGTCCGATTTCGTTAAAATTCTGTATAGGGTAAGTTTCAACCCTAAGGAAGGATATAGGCTACTTTTTATTCGACGAATTCGCCTGCATTCGAAAAAAACGAAAGCTAGTTTATTGTAATTCATTAAAATTCAATTTTAGTGAATTTAATTCGATTATGGGCTAATTTTTCAGTCGGCAGATATTGGTTTTAATTTTTTGCATGGAAGATATGACAAACTGTCATATTTATTCTTTGAATAGAAGTTATCTGACTATTAAAAAATCAGCCCTTAATATTGTTGTTTTGTACAGTTTAAAACTTTGCATCAACACAATACTCCCAGTTAATACAGACAGTAGAATATTCCAGACAGTACAGAATAAATGACAGATATACACAGTGGTCGGTCCGATCGTACATCATAAGGTAAACTAGGCTTGAGCGTTCAAAATAAACGCTCTAACGTTAGCCGGTAACAGAAATAACCGGGTAATAATGTGTATGACATTAGAATAGTGTCGATACTAGTGCGCGTGAGTGTCGGGGATTTCCTTTGAATTGTTCTTTGATGCACTGTAAATATTAATCTTTGTTTCGTTCAAAATGGTTGAGCTAAATGGTGCCATTTTATACGTCATGTTCGTGACGAATCGTGTTCGCCGTAAGTTGGAACTGATCATCTCTTGGGCTTCGGATATTTTTAATTTTATTATTATAATTTACTTAAGACCTTGATGCATCATCTTTTGTTTCAACTTGTCTGCCGGGCATCAACATTATGAAGCCTTTTTCTTCTAATATATTGATTAAAATGTCTTGTTTTTAAGAATATAGTATCTTGAATACTGCTATGAAATAGGTCTTTTATCAAAGTAACAACCAATATTTCACAATTTCGCTTTTGAATTCTGCTAAGTACATACTTGTTTTTGCTCAGAAGCTTAAAAGTCTGACAACCAGTCTTACCTAGGGGTATCGTATTACCCAGTAACTGGGTTGTGGAGGTCAGATAGGCAGTTGCTCCATGTAAAATACTGGTATTCAGCTGCATCCGGTTAGACTGGAAGCCGACCCCAACATAGTTGGGAAAAGGCTAGGCAGATGATGTATACTTGTTTTTGCTCGTGACTGTACATCAATGGGATTTTATTAAAGTAATTTTTTTCATGTCTTACTTTTTAGGAGTCGTAAAGAGATTGGGGCATAACTCAGCTGTTGTTTGTTGTTTTATACATGTTCATCCACCTTTTTTAAAGTCATTGAATGACAATCAAGCTGACGGAGGCCCACCTGATGTTAAGGGATGATTCTCATTAGAGCGGGCCGTACCCGGGCCGGGGCGTGGACGAGCCGACGTGGTATTGAAGTACGTCGAGAGGGCCCGGACGCGACACGGATAATGCACTGTGTAATAGAAATTGATTCATACAAAATATATGTAACAGATTAAAACCGTGCCCCGTCCGTGCCCCGTCCGGGCCCCGCCCCGGGCACGGCCCGCTCTAATGAGAATCATCCCTAAGTGTTCACCGATGCGTGGCCATACCAGCAATAAATTTAATATGTCTTATGTGCGTAAAAACCCCCTCAAACTGGGACACAGCGGTGGAGATAAGAATCCCACCACAAACATTTCATGTAAAATGTTGCCAAGACAACTACTAAGGTTTGCTCTGTAAAAAAGATATTACATCTCATGTCGAGCCAAGCTTCTGAATCTACACGGCCTGACTCTATCGAACCTAACTTCGCAAATTATACATACCTATCAGTAAAAATGTATGGCTTCGCCGTTTCGCTACCGTCGTGGAGGTGATGCGAATATTTAGTTTCTGAAGTAAGTAACGTAACAGCCAAGCCATACATTTTTACTGATATGTAGAATTTTTTGACTGCCTCGTTGGTCTAGTGGTCGCAAGCGCGACTGCTGTGCATGAGGTCTTGGGTTCGATTCCCAGGTCGGGCAAAGTGTTATTGGATTTTTCCATCAGGAATTTCTCAGTAGCAGCCTCGGAGTCTGGATTTGTGCCCGGTTGATGGCAATAGGCTCGCCCCCTATTACATGGGACTAAAAACATAACTGGCGAAATGTGGGTGTACTAATGGGTACACCTCTGCCTAACCCTTCGGTAACTACAGGCGTGATGTTATGTATGTGATGTTGTGTTATGTAGAATTTGTCAGATGGTGGTAGTACTTCCCTGAACGAGCTTCCTTCATAAATAACTTTTCTACTATTAATAATTTCTTCTCATATAATGCAGAGACATTCTCAAATTAACTGTATAACCTCCATTAACACTGAAACCATTGTACAAACTTGTGAAAAGTTGTTTCTGTTTAGTTTACCTCGATGTTAATTAAGCGGCGTACAGCGGGAAGTTTCTAATAAGTCTCTGACTCTGGTCGCGATGCGCATTAATTGACTTGTAGTGCGTCGTGACGGGGCCACTAAAACCACGAGTTTAAAATAATAAAATAATGAAATGATATTTATTCTGTAAATTGGTTATAAATAACACTTTTACACGTCACATTTTAACTAGATGAGTCCAGTGTTTCCTAGCCGACTGCTCTGAGAAGAAACACCGAAACAAACTCAGAGGTCAAAGTCTCTTTTAAAGCCCATACAATAACTTGTAAAAAAAAAAATAACAAGACTATGTAAACAAATATGTAAAAAAAATGCTTTATGTTAATATTATTACAATACTGAGTATTGGACATTGTATTGTCATCAGAACTAAAGGTGTATGTAAAATTTCAGCTCAATCGGATACCAACAAATGGTCGAAAAATGGTTTGCGAAAGGACAAGTTACTTACATACATACATAATTACTTACATACGAACTGTGCACGCTAAATAAAAGCTTGTAATATTGCTCGGACTATAATCTTGCAACTATTATAAACGAAAGTTTTGATGGATAGAAAGAAAGAAAGAAAAACTATGTATTCCCGCAAAAGTGACGCACTTATTATAGAAAACTTTGAAAATTTTGATTCACTATTTGTTTTTTTTTTTTTGGATGGATGTTTGTAACTCAATTATACCAGAACAGCTGGATGAAAATTGTCACAGAGATAAATTATACTCTAAAATAGAACATAGGCCACTTTATATTTGGGACAAATATACGGTTCCCGTGGAGTAATATATTTATTTTTTTAGGCTGAGCTGAGCCAATCACAACACGGCTCAACTGCCTGGCCTACTGATGCGGGAGTATCGGTTCTTTACATTGTAAACTTATATTATACGATGACAAAACTGTAATTAATAGATGGCTAATATCGTTGTGCATTATTATTCACTCGTGACTACACTATATACACACACGGGTAAGGATAATAAACAAATAAAGCATTATAAAAAGATATGACGTCTCATTTACAATAAAACCGACAGCGATCACGATTCAAAGTAAAACCGCAAACAAATCTGACGTATACATAAAGTACAACATAACGACACGACTGGCACAGCGGCTGAGCGTTTGGAAGCTGCGCTGCGTGTCGCGGGTTCGATTCCCGCACGGAACAAATATTTCTATGACCTACAGATAGTTGTTCTGAGTTTGGCTGTTTGTGTGTTTTTGTAAACGCACCTACGATACAGAAGAAAATCCTAGTGTGGAAAGAAAGAAAGAAAGAAAAGAAAACCTGCATAATATCACGTCAGTAATCCCCGAAGGGTTAAGCAGAGTACCCATTAGTACACCCACATTTCGCCAGTTATGTTTAAGTCCCATGTAATAGGCGAGCCTATTGCCATCAACCGGGCACAAAGTCCTTGGTTGGGAAAAGAAAAACACATGTTCACTGTTATGGTAGGTACTTAATTAATCAGCTACTGTAAAAGATTGTAATCACAGAACGTAAACGCACATCAAAAAGATCAAAGATCTTTTATCTTTAGATTTTCTTTAGAAAAGAAACTATAGTGAGTGCGTTTACAAATATAAATCTTGAATCCATAAACAACAAGACCCAGAACAAACCAATAGGCTATGCAAACATTGCTTCCTGCGGGAATCGAACTAGACCGCTATACATATAGCTAACCTGTTTATAATTACTGCGCCCTTTGGGATAACAAATTTCTTTACTATAAACTAAATACAAACAAGCTTTAAGTTATTTTTTTAATAATATTTAAGTATTGGACATTGTATTGCCATCAGAACTAAAGGTGTATGCAACATTTCAGCTCAATCGACTAACCGCAAATCGTCGAAAAATGGTTTGCAAATTTTGAATGGAAAACTTACATATGAACAGTGCAAGCTAAATAAAAGCTTGTAAAAATTGTAATAGTACGAAGATTCTTTTAAAATTTACCTTATAATTATTGAGTCGTTGACACCGCATTAATCAATAATTCCAAGACATAAATAAATAAATAAATATCTTGGGACAACTCACACACGGCTATCTGATCCCAAGCTAAGCAGAGCTTGTGTTATGGTAACCAGACAACTGATATACATACTTATATAATTTATAAATACATACATATTATAGATAAATCACACCCAGACACAGAACCAACAATCATGCTTATCACACAAAGTTTGTCCTGGGTGGGAATCGAACCCACGACCTCCGGCTTAGCAGTCAGGGCCACTAACCACTAGACCAACAGGCCCGTCAACACATAATTTCTTTAAGACATAATTTCTTTAAGCCTTTATTTTAGCCCTGAAAACCTGATTAATTTTCAATTATAGTTGACCGCGACTCGGGCAACACATTGTGCAACAAAAGTCGCTTAATGTAAACTTAGCTTTAAACGATGGCGCACACGGGCCACTCTTTACAGCCACAAGATTTAGCCACCAGTTGTGGAAGTGGCTGGTAAATAGCATTTGGCATTTTGGCATTTTGGCATTTTTTTAGCGGAAACGATAGCCATTGTGGTTGGTGGCTACTAGTTTAATCAACACATTACTAGCACTATTGATTATATTGGACTCCGACGCAGTAATTTGGATATTGCACAAGTGGCGAGTGTCGGCGTTTTGTGGTCAGTGGCGGCCACAAAAAGCAAGAATCGGCGCTTTGTGGTATATAGCGACCACCGGCGACTTTTGTGTGCGGCGAGTTTATATACAAACAAACATAACATCACGCCTGTAATCCCCGAAGGGTTAGGTAGAGGTGTACCCATTAGTACACCCAAATTTCACAGCTCGCTGGCGACTTTTTGTGGCTGAAGCGTGTTGCTCGTGTGCGCGAACACTAAAAGTGATGTAACTACACCATAGTGGGATCGTTGAAATATCTGCAGCGCTGCCAAAAGCGCTTCCAACTGCCTGCAACGACACGTTTGACGGACGAGACATCTTATGTACGACTGGCATGCGACAGCCTAGCGACATACATTGCCGCAATCGGTTTATCGAAGAAAATCACCTGAGGATTTTATTGGCATGACAGTTTGTAATCGATTTTAAATCGAAAATCGATATGATTAATCGATTTGGGGTGTTAGTTATTTGTTTTAGAACTTTTTGTTCCTTGTCTCTCAGTAAAAATGAATCAAATTAATGTTGTACTTGTTTCATCATATTCCATTTCATATATTTATTTACTGTACTTAATATAACACATTTTTAAATTTCATAATTAAAACATTTAATTAATGATTATACTCGAATTACTTTATTAAAAGTTGTTTCATCATATTATTAATAGGTTATCGGAAGGAATAGAAAAAATCACCGACTGCCTCGTTGGTCTAGTGGTCGCAAGCGCGACTGCTGTGCATGAGATCTTGGGTTCGATTCCCAGGTCGGGCAAAGTGTTATTGGGTTTTTCCATCAGGAATTTCTCAGTAGCAGCCTCGGAGTCTGGATTTGTGCCCGGTTGATGGCAATAGGCTCGCCCCCTGTTACATGGGACTAAAAACATAACTGGCGAAATGTGGGTGTACTAATGGGTACACCTCTGCCTAACCCTTGGGGGTTACAGGCGTGATGTTATGTTATGTAAAAAAAAAAACATTTCTGCAATTTATCAGTCCTACAAGTATTGTGTATTTTAAAGATTAACAAAAGCATCAACTCTAGCCATTTACTAAAGTATATAGCTTGAAAGAGAATATCTTTAGAGGAAGCTGAAGTACTATCCGTATTAGAGCTTCCATAATAACAATAAATCAGAAGGTCAGATACGCGAAATGCACTACGAACATAAAATACTTCAATAAAGATAAACTCAAACAAACATCTGGTACGAGGTAGGTACACGTGTTAAATAAATTAAATAACTCATTTTATACAAATCTGGACTGATACATTATAAGAACTACTAATTACTTATAATAACATTAGCCTATCATTGTCCTCCTGCAGGGCAAAGGCCTCTTCTCATACAGAGAAGGCACGAGCATTGACCACCACGCTTACTTAAGGCGAATTGGAGATTGCTGACTTACATTTATTCACACAAAACTAGGTTTCAGGACTTCCAAAATAAGGTTTCTTCAAGATGTTTTCCTTTACCAGTGTCAGTGATTTTCATGTTCATTTTATGGCTTTTTTTTGGTGGTAAAATTCATCAAATGACTCCTTCCACCCTAGGTGGCGCAGAAGGGACTGTCTGACTTTTACTGACTAAAAAACCACCCTGTTCCCTGTGTTGCCCTTTACGTTCCGGAGCCACGGTATCCGGATAGGACGTCCCGCAACCCCGGCTCATTTCATGGCTCATTCGAGCTTTTCCAAAAACGGTTGTGAACAATCTCTTGCACTTAATTACTGAGCTATCACGACACAAATTATAATTAGCAATCCAAAATTGTGTTCTAGTCATTGACCCGCAATAAAAAAAACAACTAATAAATATACTAATGTTATTCTACAGCGTCGTAAATGTAGGAACAACAGCATCATTGCACATTGAAACATAATGGATATAGGTACAGTCCAACAAAACATTTGGTATACAGGCAGCTAACTTGCAACTACTTATAAACAATGTATCGAGTGTATCATTTTTTTAAAATCTTTCTCAATAGTCATGTTCGTGAAGGAGCGCCGTCATCTTTATTATTATTATCATTTTATATTCATCTTTATGTTTTCACATATAGAAGAAACAAGAATATTGTAACCAGGGTTTTGTAAAAATATAATTGAAAAGAGTGGCCGTGGAGTTTCTTGTTCGTTCTTTTCCGTAGAGGCTTACCTCCGTTTTGGAACGAGCAACTAGTTTCAACTTTCTGACTAACCGAATCTTTGACAATTCAAAAGTGCCCGTAAATGGTCTTATTGAAATAAATTCTTTGATTTTGACTTCTAAATACGTTTCAAAATTATTAGACACCACAATCTTAAAAAGTGAACACAAAATAACAATAAATTGCAATATAGCAGAATGATAATTATTATTGTCTGTAAACCAAATAGTTTGTTCGACCGTACTAAGAATTTCAGGTTGCTCAAACAAATAAATTGGCTTGGAATCGCATGAAGATCTAGTTCAGAACATCACAAAGCGTTTTCATTGCTCAATCGTATATTAAATGCGCAAATAATTGTCAGAATATAAACACACAATCCGCACGTCTTCAATCCATTTTGTAGATTTAAACAAACATGCGTAGACGCAGCTACAATAAATTATAACAACGACTGCCCCATTACTTCAGAGAAATCTTTGATATCACCCGTTAGCCCAGCAATGGACACTCCATTAGCCAGACCACTGTCCTCGTCTATTGTCTTTAAATACAAAAAAAAAAACGAAAATGACGCATCAGTCATTAGCTGCTTAAAATAAAACGCGGCCAGTGTAAGCAGAGCTGCGGTGATCGAAGACGTTGTTAAAATGTTGGTGTTCGGAGCAGGTGTCAGAGGTCTTTTAACATTGGTCTTTATATAAATAGTGATGTCTTTTAGCGGTGTAGTATTCGGTTCCCGAATGCCGGTGCAGAACGAATGTAGGACGGTGGCGTGTCAATCTGCACGCTAGTGTTTCGACGCGCGAATCGTTTAAGTGATTTATTTTAGTTGTTCTTTACGAGGGGAACACGTGTTTTTTAGTTTCCCGTTTCATTTTTTTTTTCTGTTTCACCAATTTCCTGTTTTTTTTTTTTTTGGGAGGAAAATTCGTTTTGTAATTCCATCTGTATTGTATGTTATAGTGCATATAGCAAAGCATTGATTTTTGTATTATATTTTAATATTTTCTCTTCATGTTTCCTTTCAAACGATTTCAACGTTTCCGACTCGTCAATGTCATTCAAAACTATTTCTCTAAACATCTATTTGAAAGCTAATTAGCGTTAGTCACATAACGCATAGTTTTTATAATGGGCTCGCAAAAACAAAAATAAAAAAAATCATTTAAATTCACGAAGCAAGCGTGAATTTTATGTACCGTACTAAATCTTATCAACACACAAAATAATAATATTACCAGTCTATTATTGTACCACTGCAGGGCAATGACCTCTTCTGTACACTCTTGCTGAAGGCTGATTGGTGAATTTATATTAATTACTAGTTACTGTCCGCGATTTCGCCCGCGTAAATGTGAGTTGAACTATTACCCCAAGAGAACACAATATAGAGATGAAAAGTATCCTATGTGTTAATCATGGAAATGGTCTATCTATGTGCCAATTTTCATCAAAATCAGTTCAACGGTTTACGCGTAATTGAGTAACAAACATACAAACATCTTCACAAACTTTCACATTTATAATATTATTAGTAAGACAACAACACACATCAAATTAAAAAGAAAATCCATTACGCATCCACGTAAACTTTTCGACACCCCATCGAATGTCCGCAACGTCCAACATCCGGCCATCCGGTTACGTCCAGGCACCGACGTCCGGCGTCCGGGTCGGAACCGAGATTGATAATAACATAAACACCGGTCCGACTGTGCCGTATCAATCAACCGCCACGCCTCCCTTGGCAGCTATGCGATAATATTCATTCGGTTCCGGCGAAAATCTCCGAACGTATTCACTGATTTACGTTATTGCATGTTGAAATCGTTTTCGTTTGTAAATAATGTAATACGTGGTTGTAGATGGTTGATGAGTCAATAAAAAATAAAATAAATAAAAACGTTAAAATACCATAACATTATATCACGCCTGTAATCCCTGAAGGGTTAGGCAGAGGTGACCCATTAGCATACCCACATTTCGCTTGTTATGTTTAAGTCCCATGTAATAGGGGACTAGCCTATTGCCATCAACCGGACACAAATCCAGTCTCCAAAGCTGCTACTGAGAAATCCCTTATGGAAAAACCCAATAACACTTTGCCCGACTTAAAAATCGAACTCAAGCCCTCATACTCAGCAGTCGCGCCTTGCGACCATTAGCCAAACGAAGCAGTCTTTAAAATATTAATTTAGGAGATTAGTAAGTACAGTTACACAGACAATACACACAACATGAAAAGTTTAAAGTAGTAATAAGTGCCCGCATGTAAAAATTTCCCTTTCTAAAACAATTTCCGGAAAATAGTATTGCATACCTTTTGCTATTCAAAATATTACTACATTACAATGAATAGATAAAAGATTGTAATACAGCTAGTTTTTTAATGTCTATCTCTTACGATATGAAAATTGCCTAGAGTTTATGACAAAAAAAAAATTATCCAATTGGAATAGAATAGAATACTGTATCATTTATTTATGAGTATGTACTACATCAAGGTCTTAACATTAAAGGTGTGTCCAAATATCGAGCGGCAATCGAGCGCGGCTGCCGCGCGCGGCCCGCCGCGCTGTGATTAGACGACTGCCGCGCGCGAACGCTTCTGGCTACCTGCCGCGCGCGAACATTCTTAGTAAACATTCGGCAGTAATTGTGTTTGGACGTATTTCTGCGCACAAACATGGACAACGAAACATCGATTCGTTTAATTGAAATGTATGGATCTTTTAAAGTGTTATGGGATCCTCGACAAAAGGAGTACCATAATAAAAATAAACGTGAAGACTTGTGGAATGAAATAGCCAACAATTTTGATCTTCCCAAGAAGGAATTAAAGGCTAAAATGAAAAGTCTTTTAAGTTCCTATAGACGAGAAAGGAATAGAGAAAAAACAAGCAATACAACTGGATTGGGTTAGTTATAATCTTTTAATAATTAATATAATGTATACCAATATTGCTGTAAATCTAGACCTACTTACTATACTCATAACAATGATATTAAAAAAGTATAGATGGAGTATAGTCATACTTTACACGTCAAAATAACATGCCATGTAGGTACGCCATTTGCATTGCACTGAATGCGATAGACATATTCGGCAATCACAAGAGGGAATTCTTCTTCTTTTTTAATATGTGACTCAACCAGGCTATGTAAATGTTCAAACTCTTCCAAGGTTAGTCTTAAAAACTGTGGTGTCCGGTAATTAATTTCATAATTGATTGACTCAATATTCTGTAACCTCCGTTGAAAAAGTGGTTTCATCCAGCATTTCCTCGTTAAAATATGTTTCTTCTTAGCTCTTTTACGCATTTTTTTAATAATAAGCAAAGCTACGACACATGCGACCGCTTTCATTTTAGTTCTGATGCCAACTGAAGCGCGCGGCATATCTTGGTTGTGCCGCGCAGTACTGCCGCGCAAACATTAGTTGGCTTTGTCCAAACTAGAGCGCGGCAGAAATGTGTCCTACAAATGCCGCGTGTTGCTGCCGCGCTCTTGCTGCTCAATGTTTGGACACACCTTAACAGGTAAATCAGAGGTGCAATTTTCGTAATTTTTAAGAGCGTTCGCATTCTAATTGCATTTTCCATCTGTCTGCCTCTAATTTCCTATTTTTTTGACAAGTTATTGACGTTAATTGGCGTTGTGACTGCGACTAGATTTTGAAAGTATTTCGTCACGGGAATTGGTTTTCAGAAGGCAAATTCCACTGATTGGAAACGTTTAAAATCTAGTCGCCATCTTAACCCAGCGACAAATGTCAAAAATTTATGTAAATTATTTGACAGTAATCAATCTTTCCTAAAAGTTAGAAGAATCGCCCTCCTGAAATACTACCGTCTAATTCATGTCTAAGTAAGTATTTAAATAATTTTTATTTAAATTTTTTCAAACCAGTTTCTAGAACAACGAAACTACCCGAGTATCCACGAACATACCCGATGTTGTACAAATACTAATATCCCAAGCAGTTCTCCGTTTAAGATCCAACGTCACCAACATTGTGCGATATTGTATTGCCATGCTACGTCGTCGTGCAGTTGACAGCACGGTTTCTGCAGTGTTGCCAGTGAACTTGTACGATAAATCCTTTAGTTATTAATCTGTGCTGTGCACATTGGAACAATAAATCGTTTAGTTACGAGTCGTCTTGTAGAGGGTAAGGTTGTGTTTTTAGAGGCTAGGTTAATTGTTTTCTTTAACAATTTATAGTTTGTGTTTAGTATTCTAAAACAAAAATATTTAATCAGAAGATTATAAATTTCATTTTGTTGGTAAATATATATTAATGCAATTAATGCAATTAATGCAATGGTGCATGTATTAACGATTACTTGAAGCCTACTCGATTTGGATGATGTTTTTTTAAATTGTGGTATGGTTTCATATGAAGAATTTTTAGAAAGTCTACCCGAGCACCCAGAAATTTAGACGGTATTTTTGTATGGAAATCTTTATAAAAAATATGTAACGTTTATTAAATTGCACCCATTGGTAGCCGGGGCGGATCATTTGTAAGAAATAAAGATGAATGTGTATTTTATTCATTTTAAGATTATACAATCTATTCATTCATAAAGTCACAATATTAAACATTTCATTTATATTAATATAAAAACTGCGACCTTCTGACACATTTTTCTGTACACACAAAAACAAACATGAAAAACGTAGAAAAACAACGATAAATTAATAGTTAAAAAATGTCTTAATGAAAAACACAACGTTAGCGTGTGCATTTAAAACGTTGTAATATGATCTTTATGTTTTGTTCGTTACGGTCCATGTGAGACATATGAATAAGTTAGTATAATTTGATCCGTCGTCGACAGCGCACGTTATGGTGTGTCGTGAGTTATTACATCTGGGCGTATGGAGGCTACACTACATGGGGCAGAGATGAGGGAAAAAGTAGGTTAATACTGGAAGTGTTATATTTCTAGTTATTCATTCTACGGATTTTTCTACGTGAATGGAATTGTTGGGGCGCAGGTTTTCTTGAATTGAAATAATCGTTTTTATTTAACTAAATCTTTATTACTTATTTTTACATTTAAATGAACGTTCCTTGACGTTGGTTCGTAGCGGAGTGTCACAGGTATGACGCGCGCAGCAGTAGCGGCGCACGCAACCTATATTGTCCACGCAGGCCGTACATGCGGCGTGGACAGGTATTTTTTTATTTTATCGTATTAGGAAAACTTAGGGCAAAAATCAAAAAAACAGAAAACAGTTTTCAAAAGATTGTGGCCAATTACAAAGCTTAGGTGCACATTTAAATGATTGACTGCAAAGGGGGGGGGGGGGCGGTATTTGATTACATCTTCAAGAGATTTTTTTCGCGCTAGCTCTCATTGGCTGAGGAGCTGGCTACTGTGTTGTGTGTCTCGGAATTCGATTCCCGCACGGAATAAATATTCGTAAACCATAAGGTCGATGTATAGTTAACAAAAATGATAGATAAGCAGGGTCGTCAGATATAGTTGAAGTTCTCTTAGAAACCGATGGATCTTTTCAAATGTAATTTAATTTAAAAAGTAGATAATAAACAATTTATTAATTAAGTTAAGTTACAATCGAAGCTAATCATCAGTTTCTAAGAAAACTTCAACTATATCTGACGACCCTGTATACCAATCTGTTTCGTGGGCTGTACGTCGAAACGTATGTTAACTGTAGTCGCAACGTACAGTCGTCCACGCAAGTAACGTAAGTGTGTTTGTTTGGGAAACTTCTGAAAGTCGTACGAACTTCGGCGAGCAGTTTATAGGAGCTGTGTATCCAGGAATCATTGTACAGATGTAAGGATTTAGTTGTTGGTAATGCTGTTTACTTTTTTAGGGTTACGTAAACAAAGGGTCCCGTTCGTCTGTCTGTACTTCTGTCACAATCACAAGGCTATATTTTTTAAGTGTAATAATTATATAGGTTTAGAAACTTGAAATTTGTCACAGTGTGTACCTATAACTACATACGCTATAAAAACAAATAATACAAATTATAAATAAGTAAAAAATAAAAAATAAAAAGGGGCTTCAAATAAGAACCGTGTATTTTTCTGCTTTTAACTCAATCTTAATATTATACAGTAGGAAGAAATCCTTTGTGTACAAGTCCAACTCGAACTTGGCCGGTTTTTTGTTTGTTCTACCTTTTAGGGAAGTAAGAAAGTCTTCTAAGAAATCATAGGAGCGTTACTGCTGATTGAACAGGGAATGTTTTGACGAAGTTTTGTTTAATTCAGGTTTGTTTGGTATCAGAAAGAGTTGATTATGACGATGTATCTAATTGTTACAGTCAAAGTCAAATAATTTATTTCAATCATCATTAAAAGGCTTTTTTGACCGTCATATAAAAATAGAATAAAAGTGTATTCACCAATTTTTTTTATTTTGTTTAAATATCGAATAGTATATATAATTATAGGTACTAAGTACTTACTTTTCTTATAAATCTGAAGAGTTTCTTTTTTTTTTACTAACGAGCTGAATCAGATTCAGTCCGATTCTAAATTTGCTATCGCCAATTATAGCAAAAAGCAAAAAAAAAAAAGGAATTCGTAAGAAATTAAACACGGTCGCAGCCGCGGACAAAAACTAAAGATAACATAAGAAACGAAAGATATTATTATAAAGCGAAATCTGAGAAAATACATTTCGTGAAAGATTTTTTCTAAGATAATAAAGATCTTATAATAAATTAGGTACCTAAGGTTCGAAATGGGATTACGTTACAAGATGGCGTCTGATTTTAGTAAAGATAGACCAGCTTTGACTTTCAATAGGTAGGCTTTAGATCAGATATTTTACATGGATAGCATAATGAAGTAGATGCCTAATGTATTTTAAAAGCTGGGGATTAAATGCTTTTTAATCAAAAGGATAGTAGAATACATTAACCAAAAAACCTAAGACAGAACTTCACAAAAAAAACCACTATTTTAGCTCACATGTAGAATCGACAAGAAACATAACCAGGATTTTGTAAAAACCTAATTGAAAAAAAAATGGTCTTTGGTCACTGCTCCGCTCCTGAGAGTGATAGCGTCATGTTAATTATATAGCTTTTCTAGATAAACACGCTATTTAAATCAAAATTTCGAATCCAGCAGTTCGAGTGATTAGTGAGTTCAAACAAACCTTCAGCTTTATAATATTAGTAGAGATTATTCAAAGTCGCAAATCACAAACAAAATACCAAATCTCTTACAAGACGTTTCAAAAAGTCTTTCCCAAAAAGAGCAAACAGATCAACAATCAAAATTATATCACGAGAATCCATTACCGCGTCTCTTAACACTCATACCATCGAAGTACCAATAAAACAGTCAACGTATTACGTGCAAACTGTCACTAACACATTCTGTTCAGCGGCAGACGAACGGCTGGGCGATAATAGTTCGTTTCGTATTTGTAACTCGTACTCCACGGAAATATCTGTTGACTTCGCTTTGAGAATATTAAGACAGCGCGGTCTCGGGAAAATGATTTGGAAACTTGTGGTGATTGTAATAAAGTCCCCTTTAGTTTTGTGGTTAAAAATCAAGGAGCATTAGGATTATTTTGAGCTTTTTTTAATCTTTAGCGACGCGCCCCGGCTTCGCGCGGGTGCAATGTACAGTAAGCGGTCATAAGTGCAGTTAAGGTTTGAATTGCTGGGAACACGCGGTACAGGCCGTACCTACATCTGTGTTACGGGGCCAACGCCTGCCGGGTTCTTAACAGGATACCGTGGCCCCGGAACGTAAAGGACAACAGAAGGAACAGGGTGGTTTTTTAGTCAGTGAAAGTCTGGCGGAAGGAGTCATTTGATGATTTTTACCACCTAAAAAAAAATCCTACATCTGTGTATATAAGTGATGTATTAACGCAGTACCTACGTACACCTTAAAATTCGCACACGGCGTCCTCGAAACGACGTAAGTTTAACCAAAGTGTCAATCTGTTTCTTTGTAAGATTGCTATTTCACTTATGACCGCTTACTGTACATATAATACATAAACTTTCCTTTTAAAACAATCTATCTATTGATGAAAACCGAATTAAAATTCGTTGCGTAGGTACTTTTAAAAGATCTAAGCGCACAGGAAGCAACTTTGTTTTATACCATGTAGAGATTTGACTTCAATGCAGACAAAACTGCGGGCAGGAACTAGTATACTATAGGTATATTTAGTCAATGAATAAGGCCCGGCGTGGCTCCTACGAATTTTATTATGTAAACCGAACAGTTTTAAGACGTGGGAGAATTCCTAAGTCGATTGTTACCTACGTACCTACCGCGTGGCGACGTGGGAACTGGGAACCGTCGGCTCATTGAGATGAAGTGTGTACAATAATAATAATGATAAATAAACATTGATTATAAAGTGTCATGTAATTTATTTTAACTTGAGAGTAGTCTGTCCAATTGTAGATTGTTTTAGGAAGAGGAAAAACGGCCTCTTTTATGTCTATATATTATACTATCGTGCAGGTCGCGTCATGTAAAAAGAACGCTGGCGGTCAAGCTAGGCGATTTATCGGTCTATTGGGTGGTAACTAATAAGAATAAAAAATATGTAGGTACGAAGCCACGACTCGTGAGCGAAAGCCTAGTTCAAAAATAAAATAATAGGCACATCATTTTCTTGCGAGACTGTACCCATGCGCAAACACATCACCACCACTTTCTTCCAGCGTTCTATTTACGTGACGCGTACTGTACTAGCTTATCTTAAGGCCAGTGAAGTAAAGGGCCTCTAATGCATAAGTTTGTGGGTTTTATACCGGGCTAAGTATTATTACCAATGTGGCTTTTTAAAAGCATTTATTTAACTTCACCTGTAGGTATGTATATTCTGATTTTTTTTATTTCTTAGGTACGTATGTATAAAAAAGTCTGAAATCGCCAATTCGCCTTAAACAAGCATAATGCATGTTTGAGAAGAGATCTTTGCCCTGCAGTGTGACAATAATAGGCTGGTATTATTTTATTATTTAGCTTTGCCGTAAGTTGCTGAAAAATCAGAGCTAATATCTTTAAATACGATTCAACAACAAAAGTAAAAAAAGAACCTTCTGACCCCCGCTGATAATTCTCCGTGAAAAATACGCGTCAAAAATTCCTTTATTTGTTGAAAACGAAAACTCAGAGCGACAATCAAACAAATATACAGTTCTTTTTTTAATAAAAAACAAAGATGGACGCCGAAATGAAAGCGAAGCGCATCGACTCGAAAACGCAAGCGACACGCAACGAATTTTATACAGAGTTATCGAACACCAAATAATAACAGTGTCGATTCAAAACTGACGTAAATAAACCTTTCGAATTTTCACACACACACAGAAAAACAATACGGTGACCATAAATTAACAAGATACAGAAGGCTAAGTACTGAGGTTGCATATTATTCATTTTCATCATGGCACCAAATTATGTATATTTTATTTTTATTTAAGTCCCTGGTTCTTGATCTAGGGTCAAAGACCTGTGTCATTTGCACAATATTATGAAAATAATGAATGAACAAGTATACAAGTTAAAAAACAAACCGAAATGCGATAAAGTACAAATAAATTTACTTTTATAGTGCAATTCGTTTTGCATTAGACAAAAATCGGCCACATAACGATAGTCATTAGGATGTTTTTCTAAATAACTGCATTTAAGTGATACTTAAACTACATTGCTTTGTATTTAACGTAAAATAACGAAGCTTATTGCACGCTAAAATTTATATAACGATAGCGTTATAACGTTAATTGTCTAATATCATAACAGGACGAACTAATACGCTACAAATGCACATAAAAAATATTACCTTTAAAAATAAATTCTTCAAAGAAAAACCGGTAATTTTTCTGATGTTTAAAAGAATGTTATCAACGATTTTCCTTTGAAAGTATTCTGGAAATTTTTGAGAGCAAATAGAAAACGTCATGTCGTGGTTTGTCCGATTCAGCACTTATGCTTGTAAGAATCTGTGATAGGCGTAACCTCACTCCGCACAAAGTGAGCCTTCTCCACCTATACATTTTGCTCCAATGCCCATGATTCATGAGCTTATAATTCGGGACTGGGGAAATTACAGAGCGCACAGGGTAGTGGGGGGGAGGTGAAAAGTTGCTGTTATTGCCGATATTAAGCTGAGCCTACACCTGTGTGTGTGCACTAACGATGTGTGTGTGACTAGTAAATTATTACACCCTCGTGCATTTCGTGTGCGTGTAGGGTGACGATATACCAGGAAATCGGCGGGACAATTTAGATATGGCACGCGAATGAAAATAACGTTACGAATTGCGTTTTTATCGTAGTCAGCGAATTTGTTTACTATTATTTTTGTATGTTTTCGCGTTGTGTGGATGATTTATCGATGTTTCGTTTATTATTTGAATGATATAGCAGTAAAAGGATATTCAATTTCTTTTTGGGAAGCAATTTGTTTTGTTTTATTACTTTTTCTGTCGGCGAAAGGAAATGTATGTTTAAAACGATTGTTACTCAAGTTCTTCGTAATGGTTGAGTGAGTATGAATGGATTTTGGCAGACGGTCTAGTTTAGATCGGAGATGGCAACCGTAAAATATCTATTACGCTATTCTCGTTACCTATGATATAATACTCGATAATTTAAGTGCTATTTAAATGACGGATAGTACCGACATGTTTAGTTACTATCTGCTGACAGCGCCGCCGTGCGCGTGGTTTCTTCACCTATGTTAACTTATTTTTTGGTTACTGTTTTGCTCCCGATTATTTTAGCGTGATGTTATATAGCCTATACTATTCCCAATGAGTCCGGTTATTATATACAAAAAGATTTTTTCCAATCCAACTGGTACTTTAACAGATATACACGTATAAACAAACAAACAAGCTCTTTAGCTTTATTATATTAGTATAAATTATAATTATAAGTTATTTATTAGTGTTTGCATTTGTTTAAATGCAAAACTCAAAGTCACTGACCTTGACAAAGTTACTGACATTGAAATACGGCACGTTTAACGATATTAGGTAAAAAATCCTGACTATTAAAAATCATGTGGCTACCCCTCCCGTCTCGTTCCGTCGACTAAAACAAAAAAGCAAATATTTCCCGTCGTTCGGTCCCGGAATTTGATTTAGAGAAAATGTTCGATGAAATATTAACCTTCTGTAACTAAGGTGTGCGAAGGCCACAGATTGTATTGAGGCCAAAATAAAGCAAAGTTTTACTGTAGTTAGTCTTACGTTATTGTTCATCATCATCATCATAGCAGTCGTAGGACGTCCACTGCTGAACATAGGCCTCCCCTACAGATTTCCAATAAGACCGGATGGAAGCGGCTTGCGTTATTGTTCAATGGAAAGTATAATTATAATCCCGGTGTATGAAATTCAAGAATTTTAACAGACTAGCACTCTACACGCCGACTTCGTTCGCTTGAGTTTTCTAACGGATCTTTAATTTTTTTGATAATAAAATATAGCCTACTAGCTTTTGCCCGCGACTACGTCCGCGTGGAACTTGTTTATGTCGTACTTGCATACAAACTTCCACCCCCCCTTTTCACTGCCTTAGGGGGTGATTTCCAGGACAAAAACTATTTTATGTCCTTCCTCGGGTCTTAAACAATGATGATTATTATAATCTATACTACCTTAGGTACTACTCTGTCCTGACAGCCGTCATGCAATCGCTAACTCCCCTTTTATTCATATCAACAAGAAGACCCCAAGTAACATGGGGCAAGGGCAGGAAGATGATGATGATGACTTCCTTAGCTACTAATTTTATAAATTCGAAAAATGGGCGAATTTTGACGCGTTTTGGTTCATTTTTGCAAAACTCCGCTCAATTAATCCTCCAAGTTAAATTATTACAACATATTGTCTTTATCTACAACCTTATTTATGTAGAAGGCTACAAGCAAAGACGGTAGAGCAAGGTTATATATATCTAAACAACAAAAAATGTTAGTTTACACATCCATCGATCATTTTCTTTGGCTACTGTAACTTCGGTTTCAAAGTCAAGCGGTAATGAACATCGATCAAATTGATCGTGTCGCGTTAGATGCTAATTATAATTTTTCGTCGATTTCTCTTGCGCGTGCGCACCAACGACCTTTGCTTCGCGTTTACTTGTTCCATTACCTCATTGCTCGTAAATAAGCTTGTATTTATGTATTGTAATTTATTTGTATTGCTAATTGTCGGAAGGCTGATAAACGGTAATTTTTTGACCTTGGTAAGGTATAAATATATAATAAATAAGCCTATTATGTACACATACTACCTTTTTGCCTACGTAGGTGTGAAAATCTGTAGTGTGTGTCTGTGAGTGTAATATTGTATTGTGTTAACACTGATATGTAGATTTATTGAATGTAAAGGCGCTTCCCTGACCAAATGACCTTGAGCATTCGCTCCCTCTTTGCCGCACGACACTTTCTCATTTCATCTCTTTCCCACCTTTCTCGTTTTCACGCAATTTTTCGGAATTATTTTAATATAAAATAGAAGGCGAGCTTTTTAATTAAAACAAATCTTGCATTATTTAGATTTTTTAATTATCTAATGATTAGTGCAATTCACACACTAATAGCACGTTGCATTAAGCAAGAGAAGCAGCGCAGCAGCCAATCGCATCAAACTGTCTCTAACTGTTCTGTTAAGGAAATTAGTTTCATACAGGATGCATTCATATTATGAATAATTCAGATTCAAACGTAAATTATATAATATGTATATAAAATGAAATAAACCAATTAATCCACACAAATATTATATTACATTACAATTCAACGTTCAATTACCCATCTATAGTTAACTAATACGGTACGGTGCGCGAGCGCAGGCCTTCTGTCGCGATTAGCGTAGCCTTGTAAACTGTCAGCGCACGAGTTGATAGTTACGTTCTCACTTCATGTGTACTGTCAATCACTAATTATGTTAGCAACGTAGGTACTTGTAAAATATTATAATATTATAAGTAAAGATATTGTTTTCAAAATGGCGGCTGAGTTTAAATAGAACACGAGTTCTACTTAAACTCAGCAAAATAGAAGTTGTTACATAACATAGCAATCACGCCGGTAAACCCTGAAGGGTTAGGCAGAGGTGTACCCATTAGTACCAAACACAATATTTCGCCAGTTATGTTAAGACCCATGTAATAGTGGGCGAGCCTATTGCCATCAACCGCGCAGAAATCCTTGAGGCTGCTACTGAGAAAATCCTAATGTAAAAACCCAATAACACTGCTCGACCTATGAATCGTGGTCACTTACTGGACCTAAAAATTCTAAATAAAAAGATGAGGTACTCTGATAATTTTACTGTCCAGCTTTTAAATCTATATTCTTTTATTTTTTTATATTTTATTATATATTTTTTTAATATTTTTTTTTATATTATATTTTTTTAATATTTTTTTTTAATATTATTTTTTTTTATATTTTTTTATTCTTTATATATTCTTTGGATATGAATGAAAGAGGAGTCAATGATTGCATTACGGCTGACAGGACAGAGTGGAAGAGGAAAACGTGTTGCGCCGACCGCAAATAACTTGGGACAAGGGCAGGAAGATGATGATATATAAAAAATGAATCACTATTCCCCTTGATCACGCGTAAACGGCTAGACCAATTTCACTTATTCTTTTTCGTAGTGTTTGTTACTGTAAGGAGAAGGTTCTTATGAAAGAAAGAAAAAAAATATGGGGCGGTACGAAGTTCGCTAGGTCAGCTAGTAATTAATATTTTTTGGACTCCGACTACGCGGCCAGTTTGCGAGTCAAAACTCAAAAAATTCTCACTGTCTTACTCAATGAGTCAACTGAATTGACTTACTGACTAACACCTTTTTAAGCAACATTCACACGAACAAAATCGCAGGTATAGCTAGTGTCACACAGTCTTGTCCTCGACGTAGACTACGCTACAAGGAATCATTGGTCTACAATAGACGAGTAATGAATGTTTTATTACCACGCTTACCGTCCACGAGGATCACGAGTTTATCTTGTTATCATTACAATAGTAAAATAATATTACTGTTACATAACATAACATCACGCCTGTAATCCCGGCAGAGTTAGACAGACGTGTACCCATTAGTACATCAAAATTTCGCCAGTTATGTTTAAGTCCCATGTAATAGGGGGCGAGCCTATAGCCATCAGACGGACACAAATAAAAAAATATATACTATAAATAAATAAATATCTTGGAACAACTCACACAGGGCTATCTGATCCCAAGCTAAGCAGAGCTTGTGTTATGGTAACCAGACAACTGATATACATACTTATATAATTTATAAATACATACATATTATAGATAAATCACACCCAGACACAGAACTAACAATCATGCTCACGACACAAAGTTTGTCCTGGGTGGGAATCGAACCCACGACCTCCGGCTTAGCAGTCAGGGCCACTAACCACTAGACCAACAGGCCCGTCAAATATATTATTTTATATATTGATAATTATTTTTTTAACTTTTATTCCCTAAATTACTTATTTGCGTCGAAAATTTCTATTTCAGTCTATGTTTCCTATATCTATGTGGGTCTAAGCGTTGTCCTACATTTTTGCAACACCTTGCCACGACACCTACATACAAGCATGATACCGTTACCTCCTAAGTACAGTCGTGAACTAAACACATACGGTGCCCTCACAGCCTTCTGTTACGATTAGCACAGCCGTGCCAACGAGCTGCGCATGAGTCGATTGTAATGTTTGTTTCTTTATGAGTATAGTCAACATAATTATATAGGAGAAGGAAAACATTGTGAGAGAGCTGAACTTGTAGTTAATATAAGCCTGAAATTGCCATTTCGCCTTGAGCAAGCATGGCGATCAATGCTCGTGCCTTCTCTGTGTAAAAAGATGCCTTTACCCTGCAGTGGGACACTAATAGGCTAGTATTATTTTATTATCATTGTTTTAGTCAACATAAATTAACATCCAAACCATTACGCCTGTAATCTCCAAAGGGATAGGCAGAGGTGTAACCATTAGTACACCCACATTACGCCAATGAATAAACAAAACTAAAACAACATTTAAATGTGTAATATTTTTTTTCTGTTTTGCAATTCTATGTTTGTTTCTATTTTATCTTTTCGAGCTGTATAAATTATTTACTAAAACTTTATAAGCTAGTTCTTAACTATATTGTGTATGCTGTTGTCTTCTATAAGTGAAGGAGTATCTACACCTACGTAATACCTTTTGTTGACCATTATTTGTATGTCATGATTTGTGTATATCTTTTGTTGGAGATCAAGTGAAGTCTCAGCTTTCGTGGCGAGAATTGTACTGAGTAAACACTTTTCCTATATTTATCATTAAAGATTGAAAGCAAAGTCCTTAGTTTAGGTAACAAAATTACTGACAATACCTTTCATATTTTCCTTTTAAAACTTTTAATTGACATTACGGAACTTGTACTAGTCTTAAATAAATAAATCAATACACAGCTATGATGATAAATAATTACATAACATAAACATAACATCACGCCTGTAATCCCCGAAGGGTTAGGCAGAGGTGTGTCCATTAGTACACCCACATTTCGCCAGTTATGTTTAAGTCCCATGTAATAGGGGGCGAGCCTATTGCCATCAACCGGGCACAAATCCAGACTCCAAGGCTGCTACTGAGAAATTCCTGGTGGAAAAATCCAATAACACTTTGCTCGACCTGGGAATCGAACCCAAGACCTCATGCTCAGCAGTCGCGCTTTGCGACCACTAGACCAACGAGGCAGTCAAAAATAAAAAATAAAAAAATAAATATGCAAATATTTTTTACATAACACTTAACATCACGCCTGTAATTCCCGAAGGGTTAGGCAGAGGCGTATCTGTTAGTACACCCACATTTCGCCTGATATTTTTAAGGAATTTGTTTTTTTTTTGTTTTCATTATTTTAAATAAATACTTTACTAAATGTGTTGTACATTATGTATGTTGATAGGAAGTATTCACATGTTTTCCTCAACCACTACGGTAGGTTATATTATAACTTACTGCGTTGTTATTTTAAATACACCTATAGTTTAACGTCATACTCATGCCACTACAATAAGATGTCGGTTAAGACTTTCTCAACGGCATTTTCCCGGATTTGTAGAGCTACTATCGACTTTTACGTGGTCTACTGAAGGTCTATTTTTCAATCGTGTGATAACTCTTATACAAGCATTTTGAAAAGTTTTGTATTGAAAATAATTTTGGTTATATGTCATATTTATTTATTTAAACATTATGCAACGAAAAGAAATACACAGGCGGACTTAATGCCTTAGACATTCTCTACCAGTCAACCAGAGGTGGTGAAGAATAACATGGCAGGTGCAAAAAATTGTACATGAGGAAATACACAAATATGATATTTTAAAATCATTAAAAACAAATAGGTAACTAAATAACGTATTCAAGTAATAGTAGGTAGTTGTGGGAGTTGTTAGTTATTAGTTTATTCTTTAAAAAAGTTTATGACTATTGAAAAAGCAGCCCTAACGAAGTAAAAACTACACAATCCGAGTTCTTTATACGCACAAAATCTCTGGAACTACTGGTTCGATACGAAAAGGTCTTTTGCTAATAGGAAGCTCCGTTATCCCTGAGTGTATAAACATTATTGTATCACCAAAATAGTTAAGGATCGGAAAGAAAATTCACACAGACGAAGTCGCTTGCAAAATCTAGTTAGAAAAAAAATCTGATAATTTCCTAAAAAGGTCTTAAACGAGTAGAAAAAAATGGCGTGCGTCGGACTTGAGGAGCACATCTCTCTTTTACGTTTGTTTTACGTTTAATAAAAATTCTTTTGTTGTGAACACTTAAAAAGATTTATTAATGAAACATTGACACTTCTCTTTTTTGACATTTAATAAAGATGGTTTCGTCGTGAACACTAAAAAAGATTTATTAATAAAACATTGACGGGTGACACGATCTAATGATGAAGTTAGCACTTTATTATCTCATAAAATAAGTCCTTACATCCTCGTAATGAAAGAAAAACATAATGACACACGACCATGACAGAATAACATAACCTACTAGGCTTCTGCCTGCGACCTTTTCCGCCTGTGTTTTTTGCCTAGCGCACTTAGCGGTATGAAATATACTATACGACCTACACTCAGCGTCAGGCACTAGTGCTCTGGCATTTTATGCTGAACTGGGCCTGTTTGGCACAGCTGTGCGGCACACAATAATAGCTTTTCTTATTTTTATAAAAAATCGGTAGAGCCGTTTCGGAGGTATGCGATCACAAACACTGTGATATGATACGAGAGTTTTATATATAGGTGGTTTGTGTCAATAAACATACATATATTTGTTTTTATACCAAATATATCTACATAAAAAATCGGTCGAGCCGTTTCGGAGGTATGCGAACACAAACACGTAATTTTTATATATTATACAGACGATTACTGTCTCTATTAAGGTCGATTGTTCTACTCAAATATAAAGCAATTATAGGACCATTTAGCGTTAGCAGTACACTTTAAAAACAATAATGATTTTGCTTTAGAAAGTTAACGGAGTAATTAGTATGCAAACTACAGTAATTACACTTGCTAAGGTTATTTAAACTTTCAAAGGTTCAATAACGATTTTACGCAACCCATTAGGAGCTGTAATAGTACTATTATAACACTAGTACCTCGATGATCTAGTGGTCGCAAAGCGCGACTGCTGAGCATCAGGTCTAGGATTCGATTCGGATTTTTTCACCCGTTTAAAGTTACGTCTTTCGTGACTGTCCCGCTCCTGTGGGTCGTAGCGTAATGGTTAATATTATATTTATATATATTTTTTTAAACCGTTTGGTAGTTCCAGAGAGTAGCGCGTTTAAACAAACAAAAAATCTCTTCAGCTTTCCCAATAGATGATAGGAAAATTCGTTTCAATTAAAAATAAAAGTAACAAAATGCCCGGTTGATGACAATAGGCTCGCTCCCTATTACATGGGAGTAAAAACATAACTGGCGCAATGTGGGTGTACTAATGGGTACACCTCTGCCTAACCCTTTGGGATTACAGGCGTGAAATTATGGTAACAAAATAAATTTTAATGTTGCACACACTTGTGCCGGCAACTGTACCTATCTACCTTCGAAATAAATTCTAGCATAAAATTAACGTATTCAAAAAGCGTACTTTACACGTAATAAATTAGATATATTTTGCAAATACGGTGTTAATTTTCAAACGTATCCCGGCTTGGTATTTTGTTGTCAAATATTGCAATATTTATTTCGTGCTAATAATTTAAATGTCAAAATTCGAAACGTTGAATGTTAACACTGAAAATTATCCATGTTTGCAGAGTTTACTGATAAAATATTCGTAAAAGATATTTTAACTGCGTTAATCTATACAAATAAATTAAATTCAAATGTCCGTTTGTAATTTTAAAATAACGGTTTTTTTTACAAAATGAATATGAATGTTTACACGGCATTTACACTCCACAATAACCGATATTTACTCGGACGAAGTCGCGGGCAAAAGTTAGTGATAACTAAAGCATTCATAAATGTCCCAGAAACTTCCCGTCTAGCAAAAAGTGGTAGTATTTGAATTATACAACTAAAAGACTTGTAAAGGTTTTATAATAGTTTTGTAGCAGTTTTATAGTAGTGTTCAATTCGACGCATTAGTTGTATATTATTTATTTTGCAAGTTGACAACATGTTTATTTAATCGTGAATAATCAAAGTAGCATAACAATTTATCTCGCCTCAGTTATCATTGTAATGACTGCAGACCACACGCATAGCCCTAAAGATACACGTGCACTGCGCGTAAGGCCAGCGTCTAGGCCTTCTAGGGCCTCCACTTGCCTTTGTCTAAGTAGAGCAAATCGTGTTCAAGAAATGTCAAAAGATATTATTGACATAGTTCTGGTTGAACTTGGTAAGAAAATGGTGCCGATTCCCTTGTTCACAAACTAGACTAAATTTAGAGAATTGACATCTCTTACCAACCTAAAGCGAAAGGAAAGGACGGTGACATTAAAGAACTATGTTAGCGATGTCAAATTAGTTTTGCCTTGAACTTTCCATATTTTTAATTCATACGTTTTAAGATGTCAACTATAACTGTATGGATGTGTCAGATTGACTAAATTTGACAGCTCTTATTTAGATTAGTCTCTTTCTTGTTTTATTGGACAGAAAAAGATGGAAATAGTTTAATTTTAGTTTAGTTTGTGACCAAGGGAATCGGCACAAATGTTTCCTATTACTATAGGTAGTAAATACTAGCGATCCGCCCCGGCTTCGCGCGGGTACAATCGTTGATGAAAAATTCAGGCGGCTTGACTTTTTGCGACTTCCAACAATTATCGTTATATTTCCCTAAAAATAGCCACATATTCTGAAAAGGGTCGAATTGAAATAAATGCTTTATCTTTATCTTAATCTTTCATTATCTCGAATGCCTGACTGATTATTTGACTACCTCGTTGGTTCTGTGGTCGCAAAGCGTGACTGATGAGCATGAGGTCATGCATTCGATATCTCAGGTCGGGCAAAGTGTTATTGGGTTTTCCATCAGGAATTTCTCAGTAGCAGCTTTGGAGTATGGATTTGTGCCCGGTTGATGGCAATAAGCAATATTATATGGGACTTAGCCATTACTGGCAAAATGTAGTGCACTAATCGGTACATCTCTGCCTAACCCTTCGGTGATAACAGGCGTGATGTTATGTACGACCAGTATCCAGTTCACAATAAGAGCTACAGTTTTACTTCAGCGGCATGTTACCAATTTTCAGTTGCATAATCGCACACTCACTGATCATAAGTACGAGTACATTGGCGTGCTACCGGGCCATCATTTGCGTGTTACCTGACAATCGATTTGCCATTTTTCTGCCTGCACTTACGTCATGGTCTGGCCTTTCCTTTATAAGCTGAAATATGGATAATAAATTGATGTGGAGTTATGTATTCTGTTGTAAAGATTTTGAGCGCTCACTTTGTGGTTTGCATGTTGTTTCTTGACTGGATTATAAGTACGAGTGCGAGTTTGTAAGTACAGAAGATACTTAGTACGAAAACTGTCTTATTTAAAACTCGCTTTTGCCTACGATTTTATTTGCATGAATGTTTTTTTTTGCGTGTCCCTAATATTTTTTCTAAAATAAAATTAAAATCGCTTCAAAATCAGTCCAGCCATTTCATAGATTAGCCGGAACAAACACAGACGCAGACTAAAATGTTATAAATTAGATTTTTCATGTCGGTTTCGTGTATACATTCATAATATTATACTTTTATTTTTTATTCATTTAAATTATCGCTATTCTGCTGTGCATGAGGTCTTGGGTTCGATTCCCAGGTCGGGCAAAGTGTTATTGGGAAATCCATCAGGAATTTCTCAGTAGCAGCCTCGGAGTCTGAATTTGTGCCCGGTTGATGGCAATAGGCTCGCCCCCTATTACATGGGACTAAAAACATAACTGGCGAAATGTGAGTGTACTAATGGGTACTCCTCTGCCTAACCCTTCGGGGATTACAGGCGTGATGTTATGTTATGTTATGTAATTTAAATTATAATACAGTGGTACAATTATGTTTTTTTTTTCGCGTGAATAAACAGATTTTCTTTCTTTCTTTTCTTTTTATATGTGTGAAAAAACGATTATTTTGACATTACCACAATTTAAGCCAATAATGGTACGGAGCATCAAGTCTATGTCGTACGGTCGCTACACATGTAAGTGGGTCGTTGAAACCAACCATCATTTGAAAATATACAAAAAAGTTGAATTGATTTCCACATATTTCCACGCATAGGCCTCAGTTCCACGCGCGCCTCAAAGAGCTGTCAGCACAGGGACGGGGCCCCAACAGGGCCAAACGGCTGCCGGGGTCGTGGTACGTCTTAACAGGATACCGTGGCCCCGGAACGCAAAGGGCAACAGAAGGAATAGGGTGGTTTTTTAGTCAGTAAAAGTCTAACAGTTCCTTCCAGTGGGGCCCAGGGCGGAAGGACCGTCCAACAAAAAAGTGAGCGGATCGTTGAAAACCAACCATCATTTGAAACCGGAAAAACAAAAAAAGATGGATTTTAACGTACTTTCTTAAAAGATGCTAAAGAATAACGACTATTGTCTGTTCAATAGCAAAAGATAGATTATCCGTTTCAGACAAATCGCATCTCAAAATACTCGACTAGACGACAGAGACACCCGTTTTGTTGTAACTAATTTAATCCGAAGACATTATTGTATCGAATTGTCTCCTCGTACATCTAAATGTCAATGGACAAATGTTGTACAATTACGAACTGTCGTGTTTGATTTCACTGATATACAAATTTTGACTTTCAAAATGTATTCTTTATGTAAAGTAGCTTTTTTATTGATTATTACATTCTAAATAAAAAAATATATAAAATGAGCTTCTGTTTTAATTAATTAGAAAGGTAAATGCAAGTTTTTTTGGAAAAAATAACAATTCGTTAATTTATTTTATTCATTAGAGATGTATTTTTTTCGCTGCCATCTTATATTCTGCTTCAGTAACATCTTGTTTCACAGTCCAATAATAATTTATTAGGTAGGTACATTTCTAATTACTGGGGGGGGGGGGGGGGGAATTCTACAAACTTTTGGGAACGATCGCATATTAATCTTAGTCTTAATCAGTCAAAAAGTAATTTACTATGTTTTTTTTTGACACTTAATGTCGCTGAGATGAGCTCGACTAGATTTTAAATGGTTTTAATTAGGTAAGCTATCTACCTACATTGTTTTATTGAACTACAATACTGGTACGACACTACTTACCGTTTTATCTATACAAAAATATTATAATGAGAAGAGTTTGTTTTTTTTTTAATGCTCTTTTCTCTTTTGCGAGACGGATTCTGAAAATCTTTCGCTAATAGGAAGCTACGTTATTCTTGAGGGCTATAGGTTATATTTTATAACCAAAAAGCTAGGATTCCGTAAGCAAATTATTAATTATAAATTCCGGACGAATTCCATGCAAATAAACATATTTGTGCGTGTTATAAATAGGTACATAAAATATTTATTTGCATACTTCAGAATCAACATGTTTTGTTTAGAAGAATCCTACCCTATATTTATTTTTTTGTAGTCACTGACAATTAATAAAATTCGTGTTTTGAGTAAATGGCGCGTTTAAGTTTATTTTATGACTGAGATATTTTTTATCATTTTAAAACAATATACAATAATTAACCTAAACATTAAACCTTAGAGTAATTGTAAAATAAATACAATTTATAAAAAAAGACAGAAAGGAGAAACCTCATAGGGCATCAAAAAATTCGTCCGCGTCGCTGTCGACGGGGCAAGTGCCCAAAAGGCTTATTTTATGACTATTAAGAATTTTTGCGCATGCGTAAAAATCAAAATAAAACATTTAACATTTTTCTCTGTGTATTTCACAAACATTTGTTAATCTCATAGGTATTCAAAATTTTACGACTTGTCTGTTAAACAAAAATACACTAAGAGTAAGTTTGTACTATTTATAACAAAATATTTTCATTGATATACATATAAAACTTCATGGCGGACGTAGATTAGGGCACCTGTTAATCCGACACGTACCATATTGTGCCCTATTTTTAGAGCAATAAAATTTATTATTGCTTGATTAAATACGATAGTTTAGATTAATAACGACACTAAAAGAAACGGTAATGACGTCATTGGGCAATAGTTTTTTTTGTGAGCATATAGTTACCGATATTCGCGGTGAGCTTTTCACCCTTGAGCTCTTAAAAATAAGGTTAAAAAATGATCAACCAGCCATTGTCTTTAGTACAGTCAACAAAAGAGATAGGTATGCACTTTCGTAAGCTGTTTCTATAGATGTTTTCAAATATTATTTAATTTAAAAAGTAGATAGTAAATATATCATTAATTAATTCAAATTTTAATCGAAGACATCTATTGGTTTCTAAGAAGACTTCTTGTTTCACTGTATAAATAGACTTTCTTCTCTCTTTCTAAGACATCACCCAATAACACTTTGCCCGACCTGGGAATCGAACCCAAGACCTCATGCACAGCAACTATATCTGACGACCCTGGTCGTCTCTTTTATTGACTGTGTAATAGAAATACAAAATGACGCGTAAAAGTCAGACATATTGGGAATAACGTAATTTGAAATACTAATAACACAAAATGCAACAAAATATTGAATAACCTTGAGTGCGTCAGTGTGTTTGCATTCATGAATATTTAGTAGTTTACGAAACTCGTCTTTTATGAATGGAAGACAAACAGTCATTCGTGGGAAGTAATCAAACTTTAGTACAGGGCCGGCCAACCATTACTTGTAAATGTTTCATTTTAATTTAAAAATAAAATTGAGTGGTTGAGAGACGCCAGTCAGGAACGAAGTTTTAATATTGCAATAATGACACAATATTAATCCTGTAAGAATAAAAAAAGAAACAAAAAACGAATTTACATAATATTTACATGAGCTTAGGTTGTACAGCTGGCCGTGCACAATGCTTGCTGCTGGAGTCTCGATATTCGTACGCAGACACACCCGTATATAATAGAAAGAGACAGACGGAAAAAGAGGGAAGGTCGCCTGGAGCGTCATAACGTCTTTTCCTCACGTGACGATTTCTGCTAGTTAACTTCGCATCAAAAATAATGTGGCTATGACGTGTCATCAAAGAATTTATTTGTACAAGTATTTTATGTTTATTTAAATAAAAAGAAAACGTAAGTGTGATTTTTGCTATTGCAAGTTAGATTTGAAATTAGCTTTGTCTATTATTGGCGAGCCCAAATAATCTTGTCGTGTGCCACCCCTGGCACGCCTGTTATTAGTTTGCCATCCCTGACCCTAGTACGTACCTGTATTTATTTAGGTACTCAAAGCCAACTCAACAAGTTCTCAACGTTCTAAAATTAATAGAAAACAACATCCTATATCAACAACCAACCTTAATATCGATACTAGAAACTAAACATCGGTAAAAATAAATGCATACCGATAATCGCTAATCGGCATACAATCGAGAATCGAACGATCGCGTGCATAGATGCAACTGACCGTTTTGCTCGTAATCGTTTGTCTGCAACCGTCGCCTGTATGTGGGTCAACTTAAATTGAAAGACACTGAGACACGTAACGGTGGTGGGTTCCTTATATGAGCTGAGGGTGCACCCTATTTATATATTTATTTATACTTTCATACTAATACAGTAAAGAGGCAAAGTTTGTTCATTTTTATAAATCCCGTCAGAGGGCGCTGCTCGCTTGACATCTCAGTAAAAGAAATCTAAATAAAATTTATTTTTGTTTGTAAAATGAATTATGGAATCGTGAAAGAATAAAAGAGCGGGACAGAGCAAGCTAAAAAAATAATTTAAAAAAAATATGGAATTCTTGGGAAGTACAAATTACGCGTACGATATAGAAATTAATAGCAGAAGCTACATTTAATAATAGTCAATTAATTATTTATATTATGTAATAGATGTCTAATACTTTTTATACATATATAACATCACGCCTGTAATTCCCGGAGGGTTAAGCAGAGATGTACCCATTAGTAGGTACATCCACATTTTGCCAGTTATGTTTAAGTCTCGTGTAGGGGGTGAGCCTATTGCCAACCGGGCGCAAATCCAGACTCCGAGGCTGCGACTGAGAAATTTTTGATTCCTGATTTTTATTGTATGTTTTATATTTGTATAGAATAATTAATTTTTTTTTGATGACGCATTCGCTAAGCGGTTGGCTGATGCAATGCGTGTGGCGAGTTCGATTTCCGTACGGGACAAATATTTGTATGGCCTACAAATGGTTGTTTCGAGTCTGGCTGCTAGGAGAAATTCCTAATGTGGGGCAACGTTTTTTTTTAATAAAAATATGTGAAACAACACTTGGCGCGCCTTGGCAATAAAACCGACTCGAAAGCCGTGACGGTAAATGGCATGACGTTTGGAAAAAGGCTAGGCAGGATTGATCGATCTTTTAGTATCTTTCTTCTTTTGTTTCTTTACTCTTTTCCTTCTCTCTTTCTTGCTACAAAATACTATCTAGTAAAAGAACTGTAATACTGTTCAAAGAATACATATTGCCCAAATTGCTCGCTAGAAGAACGCTTTGTACCCAGTTTCCGATAGAATATTATAAAATGGATACCGACAATATTTGCGGAGTCGATCGCGTAGAATATTTGTTCTTTTAATATAAGCTAGAACATAGCAACGATGCCGGGAAGGATCTTCTCAGTTTACTTTAATAACGAATGCACATACTTGTACATAATATTTATCTTACTACTAATAAAAATGCGAATGTTTGAATAGATATTTATGTATTCAAATTTTTTTGCAACAAAAAATGTATAATACCTTTTTGTAGGTGGTATAAATCATCAAATGACTCCTTCCGCCCTGGGTGGGGCGGAAAGGACTGTCAGACTGTGACTGACTAAAAAGCAACCCTGTTCCTTCTGTTGCCCTTTACGTTCCGGGGCCACGATATCCAGTTAAGACGTTCCGCAACCCCAGGGCCTTAATGCCTTACGCATTCTTTACTAGACCAAAAGTGGTGAAGACATGACTTTTTAGGTGATGTTTGTCACTCAATCGCGCCAGAACTGCTGAATAGATCTGGGTGAAATTTTGCACAGAGATAAATTATGGTCTGGAATAACACATAGGTTATTTTTCATCCCGGAAAGCTGTACGGTTTTCGTGAGATAATATTTATATTTTAATGTTGCTGTGCATGAGGTCTTGAGTTCGATTCCCTGGTCGGGCAGTGTTATTGAGTTTTTCCATCAGGAATTTCTCAGTAGCAGCCTCGGAGTCTGGATACAAATCCAGATTCCGAGGCTGCTACTTGCCCGGTTGATGGCAATAGGCTCGCCCCCTATTACATGGGACTAAAAACATAACTGGCGAAATGTGGGTGTAGGTACTAATGGGTACACCTCTGCCTAACCCTTCGGGGATTACAGGCGTGATGTTATGTTATGTTATGATAGCTAGTAAATCAATATAAATCTGTATCTACAGAGGTACATCACATAGACATTAGTAGGAAGATATTTACAGACATACATACCTACATACGTGTCATAGTTATTAGCATCGGTGCGATACCGCGGCCTTTTAGTGCTAACACGTCGCAATTATCACATCTAAAACAGGCCAGCAGTTCGTTACGATATGACGGACGAACAGTTTAACGCGACATTAGAATTGTATCAGACAACTGAAATGTTTGAAACGGTTTTGGATATTCGATTTTATTCCTATGTATACAGCTCTAATACAGTTATGAGTATGATAATAAGTAGGCCTGACTGTCCTTGTGAGACACTGCTAAAAAACAACGAAAAAAAATTCTGTAAGACAGCTTACGTATAGTGTTCCACGTAAGAGACTCTTGCAATAAATATGAAATGTTTAATAAAGTATGAATTTGAAGTAAGTATAATTGTGTGTTATTGTTGTATTTATTTGTGTGTAATTTTGTATTTAATATTAAACTGGCTTTCGTCCGCGGCTTCGCTCGCAAATTAAGTTTAAAATTTGATCATAATTCGAAAGACATGTGGCGCCATCTATCGTCTTAAGAACGTTATTGTGATTTCTCTCGGGAACAGTACTTTTTTTCGGGATGAAAGGTACCCTATGTTCGTTTCTTTAAACCTGGCAATGTTTATGCAAAATTTCAGGATGATCGGTTCAGTGGCTTAGGCGTAAATTGGTAACAAAGAAACTTACTTTCGCATTTATAATATTAGTTAGGACTAGGATTAGTTAGGATAATGTTTCTTAATATGGGCTATGACGCGGCCACATAAGCATGTTGGTGATGCGAACCAAAAACTTTTGCTCCTACCAAAACTCGCTTAAAGCAAAAGAAGTTCTCACTTTAAAAAAATAATCATAATAAACAACATAACCTATGTACCTACAAACAAAACATTATCATTACTATAAATATCATTACTTCAAACCAAATGGCAAAAAAACCCAACCTACCAAAAACGCAACGTCACCGGAAAAAATGAAACCAACCATTGGAGGAAGTCGGGCAAAAACAAAACTCGAATAAACATAAAAATATTTTATTAAACGCCAATTTCGAAGCACAACTGACAAACGTTGGAAACGGCATCAAGTTTTCACGCTTCACCCGACTTTGCCTATTGGCCGGCTTGCCCCATTATGCCCCACTGTACCCCAGCATACCCCTATTATATCGCAGTCGTAAATATTTGAAAAACGCCGCTGGCCACGTAACTGTAACTGGACTGCGCCTGTATATCACGTGAACTTTCAAAGTGGATGATGTGGCTTTAGAATAAGCGATATTATATTCTAGACTAGCTTTTGCTCGCGACTTCGTTCGCGTAAATATCGGTTACCGCGGTCGCAGACGAAGTCGTGGCATAAAAAGTAGCCGATGTCCTTTCTTGGGATTCAAACTTGCACCGTACCAAATTTTACAGAAGTAATTTTAATGATTGTGATTATTTACCTCCATAAAACTCAAGCCTTTTTCCCATGGGGGTGGGCAGAAACTTCAGAAGCTACGATCCTTACATACTAATTTCGCGTCGTCCACGTTCATATATCTCGTCGTGATTATTTATTTAAATAAAATCATAATAATTATTATTGAAATAAAGAAATTATTGTCGTATCGATTTATTCGAGTAAAAATAAACCCAATTCAAATTCAAAAACATCAATATTAATGTAAAACGTATCTATCAAAAATTAAAATGAAATATTTATTCGCTCGTACAAGACTTACGAGCGATGCGACGCTGTTTGCGTGGCCCAACAATGTCTTATCAATGTCGAAAGTAGCCCGCGGCACGGGCCATCAATTGCGAACTCTTCCGTAAACGGCAAGTATGCAGATCCAACGACAAATAGTTTCGACGATTCCCTTTCCGATTGCAACTGAAACTCGGCCGCGTATGAAGATTTAGAGAAGCCAGTTGCAGGAGAGGATTTGGAGTGTCGATATTTTCAATAAAATTTTATAATTACATACATAACATATTGAGACTGCCTCGTTGGTCTAGCGGTCGCAAGCGCGGCTGCTATGCATGAGGTCTTGGGTTCGATTTCCAGGTCGGGCAAAGTGTTATTGGGTTTTTCCATCAGAAATTTCTCAGTAGCAGCCTCGGAGTCTGGATTTGTGCCCGGTTGATGGCAATAGGCTCGCCCCCTATTACATGGGACTAAAAACATAACTGGCGAAATGTGGGTGAACTAATGGGTACACCTCTGCCTAACCCTTCGGGGATTACAGGCGTGATGTTATGTTATGTATGTTATTGTATAATTATTTGGAAATTTGGCATAGAATTTGAAAGGCTATCAAAGGTTTTGATCAAAACAATAAAAAAGAATACCAGCCTTTTGCTGTTATTGGATGGTAGAGGTCGACTTATTTCGATGGTAGCCGATGGCATCGGGACAACGTAGTTATAAATTTAATAATACAAAATGTGTTCGTACGACACAAAGGTAAATAAAAGTATACAGTTGCATACATACTCGCATTATACCTTCCTCTCGCAGTACCTCAAGTATTCTGAAAAGTACTTTCCATTAAAATTTACTCGTGAACATATCACAGTCCAGACTGGTGACCAGGAGAGCAAAGAGCGCAGTGAGGAATCGCGGTATGAAAGATCTAGCCCGAGCAAGTCCAACATATTGAAAATGCAAACAGCCAATGTTTGTGACAATGTTTGATTCAACGACTCCAGTCCCTAACAGTTAAATTTTATACTATTTAAAGGATGCCTTTGTTGCGCCTGATTGCTTTAGTTTTAAAACAGCATTTTCCTGTATTCAAAATTATTATGGTGACCGTAAAACTACCAAACATTGTGAACTAAACCATTATCTAGGAGGAAACATCCTTAATTGTTTCTATTATTGGGAGAACAAAAATGTATGTAATAAAATATTTGTGCATTGGCCTTATATTTTTTTTATTTCGATTTAGTTGCCAGCTAGTGGGCCCCCCCAATATATAAGTTTATGGTTGCCGAACCAAATACCCGCTGTTGTATAAGCGGGTATTGCGGGTAATTATATCAATTGCCGAACCGAATATAAGCACAATTACCTATATTCGGTTCGGCAATTGATTTATTTATTCCCAAAATTTTTCACAAAATTCACAGATCCTAATAAATCTCACAAAAATAAAACAGCTTTTCAGTACAACTTAAATATGTTTCCATAACTCAATGTAGATTGATTCTAGATTGGTTCTTTAGTAAAATTTATTCATTTTCATAAGTACTCTACTCCCTTGAAGTACATCACTCGTTCTACCTAAAACCTTGTATGGTATGAAAATACTACAAATTATTATCAAAATGAACTATTTCCATCATCAACTATGTAATTATAAAATATGAAATAAATATTTTAGCGGTTTCCACTCCCCACTGTTGATGTAATTTAAAAGCTGTTTTGTATTCTCTGCAGTATTTGGCGGTTTCATGTACGGTTTTTCGGGAACACCACAATAACATATTTTACTGTATTCGGCTTTCAATAATTTTGTTGCTAGCTTTTCGGCCTTTTGTTTGGGATTAAGCCTATTCATGATAATAATGGTATTATGTTTGGCTTGCTGTTTACCTGTCTTTGACTAATGCTCTGCTCCCGTCGGTCATAGCGTGATGTTATGTAACCTAAACTATTCCTCATGAATCTAGCTATCATAACCAATATTTTCAATCTGATTGGGTGTATTAGTACGTTTACCTAACTAAGCAAACTCTAAAACTCTTTAGCTTTTTGTTGTACATATTAATGGGTACACCTCTGCTTAACCTTTCGGGGATTACAGGCGTGATGTTATGTTTTATGTACAAAAAGTATAACCCGACCTCTAAACTATAAATACATATAAGTTACCTACCATTATAATAATATCTAATCACTAAAGGAATTCAATCCAGACAATAGCTCCTTACCGACTACTTGAGAGTTTACAAAACACTCAAGTTCCATGATATCGGCTGATATTAAATTACTTGGCCGCCATGTTGGTTCTGCCAATAGAGGTGGGCTGATAAGGCGCATCGCTAGATATCGAGACATGGTCTCACCGCGAGCTAAGAGAGGTTTGTGTGCAGTCAACAAAAGAGATGTTTTCTTAGAAACGATGGAAGTCTTCGATTTAAACTTAATTATTAAACTGTTGATTACATTTGAAAACATCCATCGGTTTTTAAGACAACATCAACTATATCTGATGACACTGCAAACATATATCATTAGTTGACTGTATATTTGAACTCTTGCCCTTCTGCTCCGCCCAGAGCGGAATAAGTAATTTTACGAATTCTCATCATTAAGCAAAAAGGCTATTTTCATTAACAATCAAAATCGCTCATTACTTTTAAAATACCTTAAGTAAATATCTCATATCCTTATGTGTAAGCAAATAAAGCTTGCGGTTACGAACATATCACGAATTCACGACCGAACTATGGTTATTTACATACTAATAAACCTCAGAATTATCTTTGAATATTCAATTTAATCCTCAAGACATAAATCGTACACCAAAAAATTATGAAAGCCTTTTATTTACCTACCTTTTACCTTGTCTTATTTATCTATCTTAAATCTATACTTATAAAATGCTGTGTCTTGAATGACTGACTGACTGACGGATCAACGCACAGCATAAACCGCTGATCGTAGAGACCTGAAACTTGGAGGGTGTGTTCTTTGTATGATGTGGGCATCCGACAAGAAAGGATTCTGCTAAATTCACCCCCTGAGGGGATGAAACGGCGGTCCAAAGTTTGTATGGAAATATCAACTTTAATGTGGACGAACTTGCGGGCATAACCTAGTAGTTAATATAAGTCTGGAATTGCCAATTTGATCCGCTTTGAGCAAGCGTGGTGATCAATGTTCATGCCTTCTCTGTATATGAAGAGGCCTTTGCCCTGCAGTAGGACAGTAATAGGCTAGTATTATTATAATACTTTTCTTTCTACATTATTTATAAAAACATATTTTTATAAACACACTTCTTTAAAAAAGAAATTACAAAAAATATAATAAAAAAATGCATTAAAATATTAAATTTTTATATTATTACAAAACGCAAAAGAATAAAAAAATGCAATGCAGAAACACAGCTTCGCTCAGCTACAGCTTAGCTCATTTCTCTGTAGACTACACCTCAGTAGTCCCTAGCTCCTAGGTAAACTGATAGAACGGAAGCACCACTGATAATGATCTGGAGACCGTCTCGTGCCGACCGGTGCCTCCGACGCCTGGCCGCGACAACCTTCAAGCGCAAATAGTTTTTTGGACGAAAAAAGGAGTTTCGGCGCTTGCATTTACAGTTTTTTGGGGTTTTGTTTCGTCTGGTTCTAAAGAGGGCATGAAATTATTGGTGAACGATTTTTGCTTTAAAAATGCACGAATCTTCGAGAATGTAAAAGTTTTTCTATACTAATTTTGTAAGAAAGTTTGTACTTTTATTATTTTGGATTTAAAAAATTCTGATTCTGATTTAAAGCCACATTATTGATGAGTGCACAAGGCTATGTTTTATGATGTTCTTGACTTCCACACGGACGAAGTCGTGTGCAGAAATTTGTTAGAAATAAATTAGGATAGGGATTAACAAAAAAAAAAAAACAATTTTACTTAACAACAAAAAACACGCCTGTAGTCCTCGAAGGGTTAGGCAAAGGTGTACCCATTAGTATACCTAGTTACAATTCGGCAGTTATGTTTTTTTAGTCTCTTGTGATAGGGTCGAGCCCATTGCGATTAATCGCGCATAAATTCAGACTCCAAGGCTGCTGCTGATAAAATTCCAAATGGGAAAACCCAATAACACTTTGCCCAACCAGGGAATAAAATCAAAGACCTCATGCTCAGCAGTCGCGCTATCATTAAATTCTATTTTTCTATCGATAATTTTATAATTGAACTAAGGTCAACAGAAAAACAGTAGGCATACAATGAGTAATAGTTCTGAGAAAATGTTCCTGCATATAATTCTCGTTGACGTTTACAAGCGATTTAACACCATAATATGCAGGCCGTAGGAATAAAAGTCTAATATTTCATAGTAAACGTCGAAATTACATATAGTTGTAAGTAGTAAGAACGTTTTGCGTCATGCAAGTTTATAGGCATGCAAGTGACGTTGCCTTGCATGCGGAGTTATTCCAGTAACTAAGTATGTCAAATCGTTTTTTATGTGCAGGCAGAAAAATATAAACAAAACTGGATATCTATTTTCGAAGTGGTTTTTGCCCCTATCGTGTTTAGAGGTTGAAGTGTTATGTTATCCTTTATCAAGGACGATTGCGTGTGTTATCATGAATGATAATTGCACTTAAAGCTTACCACCGCATGAATAACGTCACTTTCGTAATAAACATCACGCCTGTAATCCCCGAAGGATTAGGCAGAGGTGGGGCGAGCCTATTGCCATCAACCGGGCACAAATCCAGACTCCGTGGCTACTACTGAGAAATTCCTGATGAAAAAACCCAATAACACTTTGCCCGACCTGGGAATCGAACCCAAGACCTCATGCGCAGCAGTCGCGCTTGCGACCACTAGACCAACGAGGCAGACTTTCGTAATATAAAAGACAATAATGTCATTATACCAGCGAAAATGATTTTAAGAAATATATCTTTGAGAATACAATGAAGATAAAAAGTATTTTGTTTGTTTGTTTAAACGTCCTAATCTCTGGAATTGCCAGTCGAAATGGGCATTTGTTTCTGCCTGTGATATAGCTAGATTTATGAAGAATAGTATAGGCTATGTAACACCACACTACGAACCACAGGAGCGGAGCATTACCCAAAGATATAACAACGCGGGTGACAAAAATCACGTGGTTCAACTCGTGGGCAGACGTTAGCTAACGTCACAGCTAGGCTTAACTTTATTCATTCCACTTTAAGTAAATAAAACAACCTGCCAACAAACTTCCTTACACTTCTAATATATTCCACTGGCACGTTAAAATTACCTTCCGCTTTTCCATACTTTTTGTTAGGCACACATCACTTGCATACAGGCATTCAGACAACGTTCCTAGGATCGTAAATCTCTAGCTTCAAGTCACAGACATCCGCATTTGCTACGAGAAGGGGGGAGTGTGAGGGGGGGAGCAGGACAGTGGCATCCGTCCCGTCTTTTGTTTTGCAACTCAATTAAAACTTGGCTGTTTGAACCGACCACGCTTAGAAGGTCGTTAGTAAGTTTAGAAATACACACGTCACGGCGTAGATCACGGTTTCAAGTGGATTTCGTACAATTAAACTCTGATACAATGCTACGCGGAGTTAATTCTGAATCGGATTTAGTTCGCACGTTTACTTTATTTCTTTTCCGAATTATTTTGTGGCGGGGCCCAGAATAGTCCCTTGGGGGACTCTGCCCCTATATCACTCATTTTCACCTACATTTCAGGATGGCAAGGATACGTATTAGGGAAGACTCAAATATACCGTGGAAGGTCTTAAGAATAAAGACTATTTCTATATTCAATTAGTCTTAGTTCATCCACAGATTAGTGTCACTCGATCGAAAGTCTTCGACAAGATAAGGACTCGCATATTGAATAGTGTTACACGCTTCGTGCACCTTCGGCTTTTATTCGGTTTGCGTTCGGTGTACATGAATCAGTCCTCGCCAACCACGTACATCCTAACCGTAACGTTTCAAGTTTTTGATACGGTTCCGGTTACGGGAAGTGAACGCTTGACGCGACCGGATTCGGCGAAGTTTTTGAATTGTGATTCTAAAAGGACACCTGTGTTGTTATGTCGTGTGAATGCTAATTTCGTACGTCGCGATGCTTTTCTATTAAAGTCAAAGCGAGCATGTACGGATCCTTTTTGCTACTAAATTTCACAACAGTCTTTTACATTTTATTCGGATTTTTGTGCGAGTTTCGAATTATTCATTTAGCTTTCGACGTAATAATTATAATAAAATGGTAGGGAATCGTAAGATAGATGGGACTATTACGGCCACAAGACAAATTGTATCTATCACCGCGTCTCATCTTTAACATTTTTAATTCCATACTTAATCCAATTTAAAATTTCCCAGGAAATCTATCTAAAATAATGTCACGGCGCGCTAATCCCGTTGTTCACACATCGCCTTGTTTCTCGGTAATGTCCGTAATCTGGCGATCCTTATCAGTAGGCGGCGCAGGCGCGTGTTTGAACAAGTGTTGCGTGCCTTATTATGAGTATGACGTTTAATGGCCGGGCTTTTCGAGGTTCATGGTTGTAGGATATTCTATGTTATGTAATCGAATTCCTGTTTAAGGTAGGAAATGTTTTTTGGTTTAGATTTTAACCTCAAGTCTATAGCGGCATTGAATATGAACGTATTAAAAACAATCTACAAAAGTTTTACCTACAAGAGTTCGTCATTTTCATCAAAACCATCAAGATTTTTATTTCATTTCATTCCTTTAATCCTTCGCTATTCCTTTTAATGGGTAAAGGCAATGTACTACTTCATATTATTATTTTGTGAATTCGGTGGGAGAGTAACCAGTCCAGGACGAGCTCTACGGGGCCAAATACATGGCGGAGCACAGGCTCTTCTCTGTGCCGTTGTTTCGTTTGATTTTCAGAAAACCAAGAAGAAGAAATTAAGAGAGCAAATTCATTATTATCATCATATCAGCCGAAAGACGTTCACTGTTGTACATAGGCTTCCCCTAAAGATAGCCACAATGACTGGTCCTGTGTTGCCCGCATCTAGCCGTTTCCCGGGACCTTTGCAAGAACGTCCTTCCTATACTGCGCCTTCCGTTACATGGTCGCCACTCCAGAGACGACCCCAACGGTCATCTGCTCTACGAGCTATACAAATTCATACTTATCATCGTTTAAAGTAATTGTTTCACGCACTCCTATATCTAAAGTGCTTACATTTTTGAACACTTAAACATTCTTTAAAACGCGCCCACCATTATCAGAAAGCTACTAATGTTTGTTCAAGTGTCGTCTGTCGTTACGCAAACGTGTCATCGGCGTTAAGTTACAGTTACAATGGCTACGCTGTTTTGAGGTATTTTGTTTGTATTACACTTTTTATTAATAGTTTTGATGAGGACTGGTTTTACGTATGGGTTTGTCCATTTCGGTTCGGTTTTACCGGGTCGTACTCATAACTTAAGTAAATAATTCTTGTCATTAATTCCAACTGAGTCATCAAATTCTTTCCATATTTCATATTATCAAGTTCATTTCGCACATTTTTCAATATGATCACCAAAATCCTCAAAAACGAAAAAGCCTCAATTTTTTTATATCCTCAAACACGAATTACAAACTCTAGTTCACCGGCAGTATAATAATTTAACCGTCAAGTGTATGCATATGCAGGTACTGATAATGCTCTTGCACACACACATACGTAAGGTCTAAAACAAACATTGCGACATGAATCCATTGTTTAAACATCGCCTGTGACTAACGCGTTAACTTTTTGTATAGTATAGTCTTTTAGACCACCCTAACGCTTCCCTTCTACAAGCGATTATAGGATCATTGTACCTGACAGGTTGACATTAACCCAGAAACAAGAAAACCATACAATCCAAAATGTTGGTAAGTGAAAGAATTTTATGATTGGGAATAACAAGGACTGCCAAGGGTTGAAGGAAATCGTGTCTTCTTGTACCTATAGTCAAGGCACAGTTTTGTTTGATGAGCCATTAAAGGAAGAATCTAAGTTTCAAGAGAAGCCTGCTTAGGAGAGGATGATCAGCAGGTACGCAGGTTATGCGTCAAGTAAATATTGGGCTTCCGATTTATCGTAGCAGGAGGAACCATGGAATTTTAGTCCGTATGAGTCCGAAATTGGTTTAAGGATTGAAACGAATTTGACAATCTCGGTTGTCATGCAGTAATTTGACTGGCAACAGTTCATCAAAACCATCCTTAGTGTGTGGGAGGTAAGAGTTAGTTCTTGCAGCCACCAAACAAAGACCAATAATAAAGGATATGTGTAATCTAATTTATTAATTACCTTCGTAAGTACTGTGATCGTTAGTCAGACAAGCGAACAATTCTGAGAATGCAACGTGACGACAAATGTGACGACACCCGAGATTGTTTTAGTTTTCAAAGTTTTATAGTGCGCGGTTATATATGGATGTAAGATGTGCGCAAAGACATGCTACGTCGAATCCAAATAAATTGAAATAAAGAGTGTTTAAAAAACCGATAAAGTGCGAGTCGGACTCGCATACAAAGGGTTCTGTTCCTTCGTACAAGATATAACACTACATAATAATATACTTTTAAGTAATAGGAATGAACACGCTGAACAATACCAGGATAATCGTTTTTTTTCATTCTTTTATTATTGGTACTTGGACTGCCTCGTTGGTCTAATGGTTGCAAGCGCGACTGCTGTGCATGAGGTCTTGAGTTCGATTCCCAGGTCGGGCAAAGTGTTATTGGGTTTTTCCATTAGGAATTTTATCAACAGCAGCTTTGGAGTCTGGATTCGTGCCCGGTTGGTGGCAATAGGCTCGGCCCCTATTACATGGGACTAAAAACATAACTGGGGAAATGTGGGTGTGCTAATGGGTACACCACTGCCTAACCCTTCGGGGATTACAGGCGTGATGTTATATTATTCGTAGTTACAGCGGCAATAGAAATAAACACAAAATAAAAATTTCAACTCAACCCTTCTAATTCTACTCCTACTTCCGTGAGATATAGCTTACTGATAGACAGACAGCGGAGGCTTAGGAACAGGGTTCAGTCGGTACCCGTACGGAACCCTAAAAAAAATAATCTACAAACCGTGAACCTAAACAATTCAAATATTTTTCATGCAGTTCAACAAAATTATTAGTCCAATATTCGTGTAACTCGTACAATTGGACTACACCGAGGTCTGTATTGAAAAAGTGATTAAAATCCAAATCGTTTAGCGTTCAACAGAAATTGCATTTTTTCGCGTTAATCCCCGAATTCGAAGTGAAGCCTCAGTAATAATTCCAACAACGCACCTCTATCGATTCTTCGCATGTAACTAAAACGGATGTGTATTTAACGGTTGCATACATTGCCGGCTGCGAACTGACGCGCGACTGTATCGTGCGTACTAAGCGAGCCGTGTAAACATAACAGTTTAACCACGGTAAAATGTCGAATTGGTGAGATGTGTCGCGTTAGTCGGTGCAACGTTCGACGTTAGGGTTGTCCACACGTATTACAGTTTTTTTTTTTATTTTATTATTATTGCTTCATATCGAAATCCTATCATAACTTCTTAACTAATATTATAAATGCAAAATTAATTTTGTTTGTTTGTTTGTTACCATTATACGCCTAAGCCACTGAACCGATCATCCTGTAATTTTGCATATACGTTGCCAGGTGTACAGGAACGAACATAGGGTACCTTTAATTCCGAAAAAAGTATTGTTTCCGAGGGAAATCACAATAACGTTTTTATGATCATAGATGGCGCTACGTATCGTTTCAAATCATGAATACCTAATAACTAAATAATTGAAATGACAGGACTTGGGTAATTTTTTCCGCGACTTCGTCTGTGCTCGCGATAACCGAAATTTACGCAGACGAAGTCGCGGGCAATAGCTAGTGTTTCATAAATTCCACATAACCTGTCACTCTAATGTAACACCTATTAGTGGTACATGATAATAATTTTATTACTTTTATTACACCACAGCTATTATGAAAACATTAATGACTAATGACCTGCACTAACGTGACAAAATGCGGTTAGAACGCCATTTGAAACGTTTATGAGTAGTTTATTTGTCTACAGAATTGTTGAATACTAGATTAAAGTAGGGCTTTATTAAGCCTCAATTTAGCTTTTTAGACCACGGCTATATGATCAAAAAATACCTCGAAGTTTAGTAATTATGGACGAATCTGAATCGTATTTAAAAAACGTTTAGTTTTCATCTTAGAACTATCATCTAAAGTCGGAAATTATACTAATTTATATGTATATCTGTATTATTATTATACTAATACATACAAAAAAGCTTAAGAATTTTGTATATGAAAGAAACATTTTATATGACAGCCAGATTTATGACGAATAGTATCTACCCTATAGGCTACACACATCACAACATCACGCTACGACCAACGGGAGCGGAGCAGTGACCGAAGACGTAAAATGAGCACGGGTGGAACCGCGGTGTAATATTTAGTTTAAGACATAACATCACGCCTGTAATCCCCAAAGGGTTAGGCAGAGGTGTACCCATTAGTACACTCACATTTCGCCAGTTATGTTTTTCGTCCCATGTAATAGGGGGCGAGCCTATTGCCATCGACCGGGCACATATCGAGACTCCGAGGCTGCTACTGAGAAATTCCTGATGGAAAAACCCAATAACACTTTGCCCGACCTGGGAATCGAACCCAAGACCTCATGCACAGCAGTCGCGCTTGCGACCACTAGACCAACGAGGCAGTCATCTAGTTTAAGATATAATTCTAAAACAAAAATTTATACTTTAACATCATCATCAGTGGGCTCAATTTCAAAGTTCTCCAAAAATTCCCATAAAAATCAAAGCTCACAAAACGCGCCAACCCTAACCAGTCGTATTTAATCGCCAACGCTCTGTGATGCATCTATTCTCTTTAATCTGTGCCTTGACTGCTAAACTAGAAGCGCCGACTAATTGTAACGATTCCAGCGCTTGTCGAGATTTCTAATTTAACGTCTAACAATGGAAACGGCCTGTGTTCCCGTGCATAGTTAACGGATAGAGCTTCGACGCAAATTGGATCCGATATGACTTTTTTTCGGACGAGTTTCGTTTTTTATAGTGCCAAAGAGGCAGGGCTGTAGCTACCGCCGCATCAAAGATACGGGGCCCCTGCATTACAGGGGCCCTAAACCAGTATAAATTAATCAACTACCTTACTTAAACTCTCAGGGCGCGTTCCCATAATATTGTGACGACAGATTATCGTGTCGTTTAAAGCGTCGTGGCTCGTGTATTTAAATGGAGGTGTTCACATAGCTTTTGCCCGCGACTTCGTCCTGATAAATGTCGGTTATCACGGAAGTCAAACTTATCCCGTACCAAATTTCATTAAAATCGGTTCAATGGTTTAGTCGTGAAAGCTTGTCAGACAGACAGACATACAGACGGACAGACAGAGTTACTTTCGCATGTAAAAATTAGTAAGGATATAAATGTAGGTATTTGTGTCTAAACTTTTTGTAGCAGTGAAACTAACCCTCGGATTTCAAATTCAATATTAGTGTAACAAACTGTTAAACGCGCCTACGCAGCGTGTGATTGGTTGATAGAATTATCAATAGCCAATCAGAGCAACTTAACAATAATTATATGTGTATATGATACATATTTATTTTATTTAAACATAACTGGCGAAATGTGGGTGTACTAATTGGTACACCTCTGCCTAACCCTTCAGGGATAACAGGTGTGATGCTATGTTTTGTATTTTGATTATTAATATTTTGTATTATTAGTATTTTGTATTGATTTTTGTAAGTCATTAAATTAAAAAAATATTTACTATAGCATAATTCAGTCAATAAAATTTATTACAATTTTTTAACTTAAATAATGACAAAAAACACACTACACACATTTATTCGCCATCCTACACAAGTAGAATACTATTGTCATTAATTAGTAGTTACGTAGATTACTCAATTAACGAATTACCGGCTTTACATTGACGACCCGACAATACTTTCATTGTGGAGCATAATGGTGCCGATTCTCTTGGTCACAAACTAAACTAAAATTAGACTATTTTCATCTTTTTCTGTCCAATAAAAGAAGAAAGAGACTAATGTAAATAAGAGCTGTCAAATTTAGTCAATCGTACACATCCATACAATTATAGTTGACATCTTAAAACGTATGATTAAAAATACGGAAAAGTTCAAGGCAAAACTAATTTGACATCGCTAACTTAGTTCTTTAATGTCACGGAATGTCACCGTCTTTTCCTTTCGCTGTATGTTAGTAAGAGATGTCAATTCTCTAAATTTAGTCTAGTTTGTGAACAAGAGAATCGGCACCATTATTTACATTTTATATAGAACTTTGCGTGGAAAATTATTGGGAAGTAATTCAGTTGCAATTGACTCATATACTAATGTTGATTTATTATTTTATATTTAACTAGAAATACCCCGTGGTTTTACCTGTGTTTAATTACGACTTTCATAACTCCTCTGTTTTTGTGAGTCGTAGCGTAATTTTATATGGTCGTGCTCAAAAATGCAAAAATATTTTTTTTATTGGACCAGTAGTTTCGGAGATTAGCGCATTAAAACATGTAAACAAACTCTTCAACTTAATAATATTAATATAGATTAATAATAACTTATTACGAAAATTTATACTTTGATAATTTATGTAATAATGTGTATACTACGTGTTATACATTGATTTTATTTCAGATTGATTAAAAATGGGGAATAGTTTTAAATAAGGTTGCTGTTAACTTACTTTTTCATTTTTTTTTTACTAATTTTTATTTGTGACATAGTCCGCGTGCATTCAAAAACTCCCTTAATTCGGCCCTGTACCAAAATCGTCTTTAACCTATAAACTACCTACCTGTCAAATTTCATCTTCATAGGCTAAGTAATTTTCGAGATTTCATGTTGAATCAGTGAGTAGATGAATGAATATTTGTGACCTTTGGCTTTTAAACACACCTATTATATAGATAGATATGATCAGGTGCAAGTATTTTATTATGACAACAATTAAATTCAAGTGTTTAGAAGAATGACAATAGATAGGTATATTCTTTTGTTATGCATATGAATAGAATTGGCTGAAGCTGAAAGAAAATATTTGTCAAGCAAATAAGACTGTTGTTCCTCCCACAATGTTGACTCAAAAGTTGTTTGCTACTTCTTTTTTGTGTCGTGTTTTTATGAACTATAATGACACCGAAAATATGTTATATTCTACCGACCGAATTTCGGTCATGGCGGCTTTAACTCCATGGAGGTTAGGTTAGCACAAGTGTGTGCGCATGCCGCCCGCAAGCCGTCACCTTTTTTATTATTTTAGTAAGGTTTGCCAACAGTTTCTTTATGCATTCGTTTGCGGTCTTATAACTACAGGTTTTATCTCGTTATAATAAAAAAAAACAACATGCACGATTTATAGCCGTTACAAGAAAGGCAAATCCATACTTAATATTATAAATGCGAAACTAACTCTGTCCGTCTGTATATATTACGCTTTCACGACTAAACCACTGAACCGATTTTGATGAAATTTGGCACGGGGTAAGTTTGAACCCCAAGGAAGGACATAGGCTACTCTTTATTCAGCGATTTTATCTGCGTCCGCGATAACTGACGTTTAAGCGGACGAAGTCATCGGCAAAAGCTAATTATTTACTATGTCGCGGTTGAAGCGGTTCTCTTATAAAGAATGATGACCTATACACATCATACAAACATCCAACAACAAACAAAATGTCTCCGCAACACGAACATGACAGAATGTCAATTCGCATTCAATCAATAAAATGCTTCGCTCATTACACATCAAAATGTTTACATCGCAAGAGGATTCTTTCGATGTCCATTGTTTATTTATTTAACGTGACAGACTGCGGATCACACAAACACGGAGCAATGGAATGTGTTTGTGATACATAGTTTGTTTGTCGATGTTGATACATAGCCGGTTGTTTTGGAAGCGTGCTGGCTGACGGCAGCGGTTGTGCGTTTATTTTAGACTAGCAATCTCTCTGCGAATTTGTTGGCGTGATTTTACTAACGGATCTCTAATTTCTCTAATAAAATATAGCCTAAATCACTCAGTAATAACGAAGCTTAAGATTTGTGAAATAGTTATCAAAATCGGTTCAGAAGATCTAGAGATTATCCCCTACACAAATAACCTCTTTCTAATATAAAGTATAGAAATACAAACTAGCGACCCTCCCCGGTTTCGCATGGGTGCAATGTAGAGATTAACTATACGCATAAACCTTCCTCTTGAATCACTCTATCTATTGATAAAAACCGCATTAAAATCCGTTACGCAGTTTAAAAGATCTAAGCGTACAGACGGCGGGAAGTGACTTTTGTTTTATGTTAAGTAGAGAAGTAGGGTAGCTTGAGATTCTGATGTACTGATTAATAATATTCTTCCGACCAATCTCAAGGGAGATTAGCCTAGATGTTATAGTGCACAAGCGTGTGTTCTCTCTTATAGTCTGATGGGACAGCAATCCGACAAGACCGGGGAAGGATCAGGCACAGAGCCAGAGACTTCCAGTGCTGGCCAGGGTTGCGGAATTTGTTTGAAAGAGTTACCTGGAACGCAAAGGGCACTAAAAGGAACACCGATACGTTTTAGTCAGTAAAAGTCTGAAACTCCGTTCCGCTCCACCCAGAACGGAAAGAGTCATTTTATGATTTCCTGTCCTTAAACGTCCTTGACGTGCTTTCCAAGGCATGAGGGTGTCACACCACAAAACTCCGGTATGCTACTGAGAAATTGCTAATGCTAATGGAAAAAACTCACTAATACTTTGTCCGTCTTGGGAGTCAAAGCCAGAAAGGCGCTTGTGGACACGAGACCAATGCGGCAGTCGATTGTAATTGTATCGTTGGTGAATTAAAGCATCAGAACATCTACCCACTAATCATCCAAGACAGCATCCTTGTTAGCATTATCAGCGCCAAATTGTTTAACACACATAAACGTCTCAGTGACGCTTATTGGCGCTTGTCAATTTAAGCGATTGATGCGCTTCAATTGGTGTGGTAAGCGATCAATATTCACATCAATGAGTGTAATTGAAGTAAACATGAAGAACGTAAAAAGTTACTTAACGCGTCCAACATTGGTTCTATCATTGTAATCATTTTTTGTTCTAAGTTTTATGGGAAACTTCTGGTTAAACTTCCGACACTTTTGAAGGTTTTATTATGAAAACAAGTTAAAAGTATTAGCACAATAACATAACATCACGCTAAGTAATCCCCGAAGGGTCAGGCAAAGATGTGCCCATTAGTACACCCACATTTTGCCAGTTATGTGTAAGTCTCATGTAATAGAGGGCGAGAATATTGCCATCAACCGGGCACAAATTCAGACTTAGAGGCTGCTACTGAGAAATTCCTGATGAAAAAACTCACTTTGCCCGACCTGGGAATCCAAAGACCTCATGCTCAGCAGTCGCTCTTCGCGACCGCTAGACCAGCGAGGCAGTGTGTGTTACTTGTATTTAATTTTAATAAAACGACTTCCTCGTTGGTCTTGTCGTCGCAAGCGCAACTGCTGTGCATGAGGTCTTGGGTTCGATTCCCAAGTCGGGCAAAGTGTTATTGGGTTTTTCCATCAGGAATTTCTCAGTGCCCGGTTGATGGCAATAGGCTCGCCCCCTATAACATGGGACTAAAAACATAACTGGCAAAATGTGGGTGTACTAATGGGTACATCTTTACCTAACCCTTTGGGGATTACAAGCGTGATGTTATGCGATGTATATTCGTATGCGCCTGAAATGCAACTGCGTAGAGAATATGTATAATGTAACGATTGTGTAACCAAATTCATTGATTACGAAGCGATGTCGATTCGGGACGAATGACGACTGAATGCCAAATAATGCGAATGACGTCACAGTTGAAAGATCAATTAGCAATTCAAATTAATTGGCGATATCCAATTGTCTTTCGAATGTATGGGAAAGGAGGATAACAAATACATAATTATGGTGGTCTCTGCGTAGACGCATGACATCGACACGTTATCTAATTTAACCTAAGAATTGCTAACATAAAGGTACAAGTATGTAGGTATGTACATAGGTATTTGGCGTTCATCTTACTGCTTTTATAAATCCATACTAATATTTTAAATGCGAAAGTGTGTCTGTCTATTCCTCTTTACGCTTAAACCGCTGAATCCATTTTGATGAAATTTGACATGGAGATAGTTTAAGACCCGGGGAAGGACATAGGCTACTCTTTATTAGACTTTGACTTCGTCTGCGTCCGCGTCTAGTATTTTATAAATACAAAAGTTTAAATCAATGTATGTTTGTTACTCAATCACGCCAAAATGGCTGAACGGATCTGGATGAAATTTGGCACAGAGATAGATTATAATCTGGAATAGCACATAGGTTACTTTTTATCCCGAAAAATTTGTACGGTTTTCGTGAGATAATATTTCCAATTTGACACGGACGAAGTTTCTGGTAGAAGCTAACATAAACATAACATCACGCCTGTAATCCCCGAAGGATTAGGCAGAGGTGTACAAATCAGTACACCCACATTTCGCCAGTTATGTTTTTAGTCCCATGTAATAGGGGGCGAGCCTATTGCCATCAACCGGGCACAAATCCAGACTCCGAGGCTGCTACTGAGAAATTCCTGACACATACATTATGATAATGGAATAAGAAGTGCTGTTCTATAGACCTCACAATTTAGCCAACGTCCTATGTAATCTCATTGGAACACAAAAACGGGATAAAAATTATGACAATAGGCTCGACCCCTATGAGACTTATCACAGTAGCTTAACAATAAGATATATGGTACATATTTGTATTATAAACATAACTGGCGAAATGTAGGTGTACGCCTCTACCTAACCCTTCGAAGATTACAGGCATGATGTTATGTAATGTATGTACCAATCTCTACAGAAACTTCTCATTGTCCACTCACTTTACTCGCGAGACGATTCGATGAAGGAATTCAATAAAACATGATCTAACCCAACGCGCGTCCAGACGCTTGACCCTATCAATCAACGCGACATTTCTGAACAGTATAATTCAATTTTTGTCTACAAGACTTATTTAAACATTGACTTCTTTGTTAGACGCAAGCGCAATTGATGCAGCGTAGGGTCTTGAGTTTGACTCTAAGTCGGGAAAGGTAATTTTGGATGTGGACGTGAAATTTTCTTTCTCTCTCTTTCTCTGTCTAGGTAAATACTTTCGAAGGGGAAGCTACTCGTAGATTCAATTCGTTTATCTAGTTTATGACGTTCAAAGTGCTTTTTAAATTGTAGTAAATTATTTGACTTTGACTTTGAATGACATTGGGATAGTCCCATTTTACAATGGGCCTCACAAATTTTGTTTTGATTTGTTATTATAAAATTTTATATATAATTTACACTGCCATGTTATATCTTTACCACTTGGTTGACTGGTAGATAATGCCTAAGGTAAATCCGATTTTGTTCTTTACTGCATACAATTTTAAAATAAACAGACCTAATTACTGTTTTTTGGAAACTATGGGTTCCAAATTAATCAAAAAATGTTACTAATAAGGTATAATTTGTTAGTATTTCACACATAAGCTGCCATTCAAGCGCAAATATCGCAATAAAAAACACTTTTAAGCAAGCGTGGTGATCAATACTCATGTCTTCTCCTTATGAGAAGAGGCCTTTGTACTGCAGTGTGACAGTACCTAATACAGAGTTTCCCTTCTTCTTCTTTCTTTATCGGGTGGACATTAAGGTGTTACGACCCCACACACCCTAGTGTCAGATTCCCCCATACGTGTATGATATAGACAACATACCCAGTACACATAATAACTCAGTCTAGACACCCCAAAAATACATGGTAATGACATTTCATTCAGACCACATCATCACTCTGTACTAGTACGAGAGGGCTACATAGATCCATCATCCACAACTCAATCACCGCCGCTTCTAACCGAGAGTTAAATATAACCTCACATTTGACAGCGAGTAATTAATGTACATTCAACAAAACAAATAGGTATGCAGGGTCGTCCGATATAGTTGAAGTTTTCTTAGAAACCGATGATTGTATTCAAATTTACACATATATACATACATAACATCACGCCTGTAATCCCCGAAGGGTTAGGCAGAGGTGTACCCATTAGTACACCTACATTGCGCCAGTTATGTTTTTAGTCCCATATAATAGGGGGCGAACCTATAGCCATCAACCGGGCACAAATCCAGACTCCGAGGCTGCTACTGAGAAATTCCTGATGGAAAAACCCAATAACACTTTGCCCGACATGGGAATCGACCCCAAGACCTCATGCACAGCAGTCGCGTTTGCGACCACTAGACCAACGAGGCAGTCAGTATTCAAATTTAATTGAATTAAAAAGTAGATAAAAAACAGTTAATCAATTAAGTTCAGTTTAAATCTAAGACATTCATAGGTTTCTAAGAAAACTTCAATTATATCTGACACTGTATACCTATCTACTTTGTTGAGTGTACGTGTCGATCAAACGCGTGCTGATCCGATGCTCCAAGTTTTCAACGAGGATAATGCAAAAAGGAAATAAAACACGTTTATTTTAGTACTTGGTTAACAATAGTCGTGTTATGTGATTTGTTGTACGCTGTGATGTTACGTCCATTTTGAAATTAGCATGTCGTTGCTGGCTTGGAAATAGAAGGGTTTTAGTTTTGTCAAATTAGACCGGTGTACGTTAAAATAGAGCTCATTTTTCGAAGTATTTTGTAATGATTCTAGATGTATGGTGCTGATTATTTTCGAGCCGGTTTTGAAGTCGTGGATTTATATTGGTCCTTTTATTTAGTAAATAACATCACGCCTGCAATCCCTGAAGGATTAGTCAGAGGAATATCCTTTAGTACTCCCACATTTTGCCAGTTATTTAGTAATTTATTAAGTATTTCGTACACCGTGTAGTTGTCTAGTATTCAAAAGATATTTTTTAGGGCCACCTGCCCAGTGCCGATGTATCTTAGACATCACTAACATCGAACAAGGAAACCATCGTGAGGAAATCTAGACTTACAATTAAATTAAGTCTGAAATAGTGATCGATGATCATGCCTTCTCTAGATTAGAAGAGGCCTTTGCCTTGTAGTCGGACAATGATAGGCTGGTATTATTATTAAGGCAGAGACAGAAAATATTTTCTATTAAGTAATCGTATCCAGGTAGAGAAACGGGGATCTAGTTAGAGGAAAATAGGCCTTTGGGAATACCCATCATTCACATCAACTTTCTAACCGGAGTAAGACAACGTCAGTGACCAATTTTCCTTGACATAACAGTTAATTAGTTAGGTCTTGGATGTAATGATATTATTTATTGGTATAATTACTGTCAAGAGTGGAAAATCAAATGTCAAGCCCACTTTTACCAAAATCCTCACTCAGGTTTAGTTGCTCATACGATGTGAAATATTACAACAAAAAAGGGCCACCCCAAATGCATTTAAACCTTTCTTCTTTTGAAGTCGATTAAAATTATGTCAAATTAGCTTTTGGCTGCGACTTCTTTTACGTGATTTTTCTTACCGATCCCTTTTTTTATAATTAAATATAGTCTACGTTTTTCGTTGATAATGTAGCTTTCCATAGGTGAAATAATTTTTAAAATCGGTTAAAATGTTTCTGAGTTTATCCATTACAAACAAAATAGTTTTTATTTTACCCTTATATTTTTTTAGTTTAGATGTATCAGGCCTGTGCTACAAACTAAGTCGTAGTTAAATTATATTCCTGGTGCAAGTGGGCCGTAGAATCATAATGAGGTTTAGTGTCTTTATACATGGAGATGAATTATGTATGTAGGTAAGTACTGTACTGATTATAAATACATAAACGGAAACGGACTCTTATGACGTAGGATATAAGGTCGTTCCTACTCATAGTTTAGGTTTTAGTTGTCACTTCGATGAATAAACATTAAAAGATACTTTTCGTTAAAATTAAAACGAAAATAAAAACTAAATAAAACGAAAATGAAACTTAAATGTTTGCATTAAAATAAATACCTAAAAGGTTTTTAAATTGAGAGTCAAAAGAGTGAACCAATTCTTACGAAATCGTTGAGATAACAATTACGACCAACTTTGTTTAATTTGGTCCATTTCAATAATTCCACATTTAATGTAAACGCTGTCCTTGAGTACTTCGATTAGTATTTCTACAAACACCGGCTATTCTAAGAATTTGTGAGAAAATTTACTAAAACATTGTCTTCGACACTTTGAGCCAAGATCATAAATAGTGGTGTGACATAGGTATTGTTAGCGTTTCACAGCGGAGTTAATTACCACACCGATTAGTAGTGACGGAATTCCCAATCGATTTCAAATAATCGCAGTCTACTTGGCTTTTCGTCTGTTGTAATGCAAACTTTAATACTTTGTCAATATAGTTTTATGTGTAGCTGTCAGTCTCTGTTAAATTCTCCACTAAATAATTGTCTACTGCTTCCATTTATATCAACATGTTCAACGAATAAAATACGGAAAACCGAACACACGATAACACGAAAAAAAGTACACCATTTACGTAGCCATAAATTTAAATTAAAACAAAATTAAAACACGTAAAGAGTTTTAAATTTCGAACGCAAATAATCATCAACAGTTCGTTCCAATTTTCACGAATCAAGACAAAAATAAAGAAAATTAAAAAAAATACAAAATGTCACTTAATTTCCACGGAGTTATAATAACTTGCGTCAGCGGAGACGTATTGTTTTTCAGTCGGCATATCGGTCAATGTCAGACACGCTTTCCGTTTCGAATGGGGGAAAAAAATTGCAGACGTCGCGCAAAAAACCGTAGTACGGTTGCATCGTCATTCATAGAAACACTATAAGTCAAGGATAATTCAGCCGAGCATAAAGACAGACGTTACGACGAGCCGACAACAACAATACACGTGTAAACATAATCAATGGAGGGTTAACACCGAACCTGGCACATGGTAGGGGGTTGGGTTCGACGGCGGTAGCCAGTAGGCGGCGCTGATGGGCGGATAGTTGCTGCCGCTGGTCCTAACCCCCGCCTTGCCGCGCGCGCCGCCCGCCTCGCCACGCATCCTTAGCACTACACAACACATTCACATCACATGCCGCGATCACGTCTGCATTCAACCGCGGCCGACACACAACTAAACGCGAACACTATCGGAGGTGCGCGGGCGCCGGCTCTGACGGTCGATCAGTCATTCCTCGTGGTGTTGTGTCACCTAAACTCCCCCTTCCCCCCCCCTTCAGTGGCTAATGAGCTCCGTCCTGGCGCGTCATACGGTTTTCAATTGCATCGCATCTATTGTGTACCAAGTTAACATTGTAGAGCCATAAAGACACCTACGCGAATGATAATCGCGTATTTTAAAGACGGCAGTGTCAACGCTGAAATGTAGTGTCAATGTCCTCGGTATAATAGGGTTAAGAGTTTGCAATAAAACGTAAACGTAAGCCGGTGTAATCGATTTACAAATCGGCTATACGACAACTGTCAGAAAGGAACCGTTTTTCGAATCGATTTAAATTCGAAAAACGGTATATCTTTAATTTTTCTCATCTTTCGTACCTGTTTATTTTCAGATTTTTAACAAACAAATTAGGTTTAATACAGTAACAACTATTAAACCAAAATGTTCACGATTACATTTAAAAATAATATATACTAATATAATAAAGCTGAATAGATTTTTTGTTGTTGTTTTAAACGCTTTTAGAACCATCAGTCAGATTGGAAAAAATCTTTTTGTAAATGATAGCTATTATTTTATGAGGTACAGTAACTAAGGTATATAACGTTTGGTTACTGCTCCGCTCCCGTGCATCGTGGCGTGATGTTATATAGCCTATACTATAACAATCTAGTGCAACTAGTAGTTCCAGAAATTAGCGCATTTAAACTAAATAGCACTCTAATAGAGACTTCGTGCGCATGATTTCTCTTACGGATCCCCAAACTTTTTGATAATAAAATATAGCCTATAGCACTCAGTGATAACGCAACTTCCAATATGCGAAAGAATTTTCAAAATCGATTCAGTAGATCCAGAGATTACCCCATACAACCTCACAAAACTTTGCTTCTTTATATTAGTACAGATTATACGCAGTGCTATGTGAAGCGTGATAGTTATATGACTCAAGTTTATTTTGACAGGTGGCCAGTATATAACGAAGGTAAATAGAATGCAAGCCATTTCACAATGGACGCCTAAATGTAAGGCCGAGGACACACGCTGTGTAGTCTTTGAAACTTCTTTGGAGTGTTACAAGTGTCTATTGTATGTATGTATAGTCTTGTATCTTATATAAAATTATGTATATGTTTTTATGTGTATGGTTGCTTGTTATTGCATTGCCTCTCAGGGACATAGTTATTTCAAAATGTGTTTAGAGGTGCACCGCTCGACCGCGCGGTGGTACGGTGTATGTGTGTTAGGCATCAACGGATTTCTTAGAGGCCAATGCGACATGAGATCCACTTCACCGCTAACCGCGGCGGTACGCGGTGCCGTGTGTTAATCGTCTTATTAGCGACAAGGCCGTTTTTTCTTTGCAGGATTTTTTAAATAAAATGTTTAACGTAGCACACGTTAAACGTTTCAAAACAGTAAATAAATAATTAGACAGCTTCAAAGACTTGACAACTTCCTGAGCAGATTAAACATAATAAAATGAAACATCTATCTAATCAAAATAAAACAAGACTCTTATAGCTGTTAAAGTTTTTCTTACAATCCCAGATCAGCTGATTACATAAGACACCGGATATAACACATCACGAACGATTAAGTGATTCGATTCGCGACAAAAAAATTGACTCATTTGCAAGCTTCCTGGCAGTCAACACACGCGAGCACTGTGTCACATAGATGGAATACCGAACTAGGTGAAGATTCTTAAAATCGACACGCAGCCACTTTGAGTGGTGCTCGGGACGTGCTCTGTGTTTTAACGTGTGCATACGTACGGTTAAGGCTTGCGGGACGATTCCGTTTGACGTCTATGGATAGGTTAGTAAGGGTTATTGAGTTACTAACAATGCTCCGTGATTTTACTTGCGTTAAATTACGCCTTCGATTACTGCTGCGCCCCTGTTGTGTCGTAGTGTTATGTTATAAATCCTTTTTTGATAACCTTCCTCGATAAACAGGTTTATATGTCGTGAAAAGGTTTTTTAAATCGGTAGTTAGTCAAAGTTTAGCGCGTTTAAACAAACTCTTTAGCTTTATATTAATACAAGATAGTCAAAGTACAAACATTTATTTTAATTAGACCATTTACAGGCAGTTTTGAATTGTCAAGAAGTCGGTCAGTTAGTCGGAAAATTGAAGCTTGTTGCTCGTTCCAAAACAGAGGTACGAGTAGGTCTCTATGGAGAAGAACGAGCAAGAAATTCACGGCACTCTTTTCGATAGATTAGATAGATAAACCATTTATACATACATACGTTTATACAACAAGTTGCTAACAAAAAAAGAAATAAAAAAGAAATACGGTAGTAGTATCATATTGAGTATAACATTATCTTCAAAATATCTGAATCATGTTCACAAAACACAATTTTTATGAAAATGTATGACTGTGTTAAGTAAAGACAAATGAAACCGAAACTGTATGATTCAACATTATTGTTGGTCGTTGGACATTTTGTATAAGAAATGTACGATTATCAGTACATCAGACTATACTTTTCATTGTAAAATCGCCTCTATTACAACTGCATAAGATGCCACAGTGTTTACCTTAAAGCGCTGTCGTCCGCACCAAATTCTTCCTCGAGGAAATAATGTAAATATAAGTTTAACTAAATCGGTAAATGCCTATTAGTTTCATAGATAAGAACCCGGATAAAATGCTCCGAAATAAAGGTACGTTCGGATAAAGTATCAAGTAAAAAAAAATATTGTAATCCATTACAAAGAAATCTTTAACTGATAGGAAGTTACTTTTTATTTATTAAGGAAAATCAACAGTTAGACTATGCGTTATCCACATGTTACAAATTCGAATGACCTTAAACGGCCATATTTTTAGTTTGAATTGACTTAGAAGTTAGATTTTTTCACTGCTCCAAGGGATAGCAGACCTGAGTATTTGATACTAACTTTAGCTTGATACGTCCACGCGTTTCTAAGAAAAAGGGTCTTGACAGACAGACAGACGGACAAAAACGTGATTTTATATGGGTTCCGATTTTGCTGACTGAAGCACGAAACCCTAAAAACGTAATTAATGTTACTACGAGTCTTTTATGGGGTTATTTTAACCGCTGCTCTGACCAAAATAATACAATAGTATAATATTATACAAGTCCTCAGTACGCACACCTAGGTAGGTACCTATTCAAGGTTTTTGTCAAGATTTTCCTTATATACTCAATTCGGTAAAGAAACTGCATCAATCGCTTCGATGCGCGTGCGCCTCTCCTCGATTTAATGTTAGGATAGTGCACTAATCCATTCGATACTTATTTTATAAATAGCAGCGACACGCTATTGTTTGCATACTAGCGGTTACGTTTCGTTTTGCTCGCATTTTATTAGATATTTATTGTTGGATTTTGAGATTTATGTTCAGCGTTTTAGTAGAGCTAAATTCTTTGTAGGTGTGTCAAGGAAATTAATTCGGACGCATCTCGACAATCAACACTGTAGGTACTATTTCTTGTCAAAAATTACATTTTCTCTTTGAATAAACAAGAATTTTTCGCAGAATTTTTAAGAGGAGAAGAATACTCTACTGATACTTTCAACAAGGCTAATCTTACTTCTATATTATTATAAATGAGAAAGATTTAATGGACGGATGTTTGTTACTCAATCACACCAGAAAAGCTGAACGAATATGGCTAAAATTTAGCACACAAATAGATTATGGTCTTTAATAGCACATAGGCTTTTAATATCGGAAAAATGTACGTTGCCTGTGATAGTATATTAACATTGACGCGAACGAAGTTGCGGGCGAATATAGCATCATTTGCAAGGTTTATTATTTAATAAGCGTTGCTTAAAAACTCAACGTTAATCATGACATCGAGCAATGACATGGTACCTTTGAGGTGCAGTGGCTCAGCGACTAGCTGCTGCGCTGCGTGTCGCGGGTTAGATTCCTACACGGAACAAACAATTTGTATGGCCTATAGATACTTGTTCTGGATCTAGCTGTTTGTGTATGTCAGTTTAAATGTTTGTAAATATATCCACGATATTGGAGAGAATCATAGTTTAGAGCAATGCTTTAAAAAAAAGTCAAAGTCAAATACTTAATTTATTTCAATTAGACCATTTAAAGGCACTTTTGAACGCAAAAACACTGTACTTTATCTATACATAATATGAAATGCGATTTAATCAAAATGAATATCAGAAAAATAGCATAGTTAGGTAATTATCACCTCTCTCTATTTCATAGTCCTAAAACTCCTTACGTCAATGAGTAATTAAATTTTAGTCATACCAGCTTAAGTGTAATTAACATCGCCACTAGTCGAACTTGGTTGAAATAATGAGAGATTACTCAATCGTAGGGACAGCTTGTGGCCAGACAGTTATTATTCTTATTATCTCCAAAAATGATTGAAAACGTTGCCAGTTCCAAAATGCTCTAAACTTTACCTATTCTACCGATATTCCAACTACAATTTATTAAAAAAAAGAAAAATATATTTCCAACATTTCCAAACGTCATTTACTGATTTGAAACGGTGTTTATGAGTAAGTCAGTCAGTAATGTCAAACAGTACAGCATTACGAAAGCGCGTAGGTACATCACAATGTATCGAACCCACATGTGCCGAATTTGTAAAGGTGGAGACACATTACTGGTTACAATACGAATCTTTAAGAAACGGCTTTTTATTTTGGTGTATTCCCGTTCGTCCCCCTGACTTCGTCCACCTAAGGGGACGAATGGGAATTTACACAAAAAATATTAAATTTGTTCCCGATCGTCCCCCTCTGAATTTTAGGGGGAAGGGTTAAAATTCATACTGTCTGTTTGTCAAGCGACCTACACTGACCTTATTAGTGAGATTCCTCAGAAAGGTCAGGTGCGCAGTACTCGTAATCAGCGTGCTTGTATGAACGTAGATGAGGCGAAAGGAGTATGTAAAGATCGTAGCGGGTGGCGTTCCGTGGTTTCTGCCTACTCCCATGGGAAAAAGACGTGAGTTTATGTATGTTTGTAAGTTGTCACTAGTCATAAATTTTAGATCATTCATGGCTAAATTCTCAAAACCAATTAAATTTTATGTCGCCTTTAAAGTCTTATGAGACTCACTTCAACAATCGATTCAATCTTTTGAATCGATTGTGATCGATTTTCGATAAATGTGTCTGTTCTTTTCTTAGAAGAACAGACACATTTTTGAGGCGCTTTCGAATTGTCAAGGAAACACTCAGTCAGAATTCTTTGCAGAAGAGGGAGTATGACATATTACTGTAAATTTAAAAATACACAACACCAAATCCCACTTAAAATGTCAATGTAAATCGGAGTAGCGTATGTGTGCGTGCGATGGCTCATGTATTTCAATAGCACCACAAACAATGCAGACACTTCCTTATACAACAGACTATAACCCTTACCTGCCTCGACAGTCACTACAGGGTTTATGGCGACCTTAACTGCTACCCATAGCTGTCAGTTTCACCTTTGTGCGTATTGCTATCTCGTGTATAATCTGTGCTTTACGTTACGTAGTGGAGAAGCGGTGACACGGCACGCACGTAGTTCCGTGCCTCGTTCACACATATCAGGTGCAAGTAACTCTATACGTTTGTCTGCGAGTGAAATATTTGTGTCGTACCGTCGTTTGTTTAACTGAGTGAAGATTTGTTCTTCGTTTTAGAAAAACAAATTGGGTTATGCAAGCTGTTTGTGATGTGTTTGTGTGAAGACGAGAAAGTTTTATACGTTTAAAGTAACTTTGTTTTATTTACTAAATATTTTGTGTTTGATTAAGTACAGTTTAATCTTTTACAGTAGTACAGTCTCATGTCAATGTAATCTACTGGAATAAATGCTTAAAAAAATAAAAAACATAAAAAGTTAATAAAAAAAAAAAGTATTTTTGCTTAATAAAAGCTTAGATGGCTGTTTGTTACCCTATCACACCAGAACAGCTCAACGGATCTGAATGAAAATTGGCATAGACATAGATTATAGTCTGGAATAGTACATAGGCTATGGTTCCCGTGGAATAATATGCGATATTTACGCAGACAAAGTCTCGGGCGAAAGCTAGTTATTTCTAAAGAGATAAACGCATTCGAAATGCACTAAGAAGCACAATATGAAAACAGAATACGTTACTTCAATATTATAATCAGTAAAGTAATCGGCAACATTTCATTTCTCTTCTAAAAATTCCATCGTTTACAACAAAAAATAAAAGATTAGTAAAAATATGCGTATTCGATAATATTGTAACAGACTTCGACAAATAGTGTGGCCCAACCCTAAGTTGATAGGTGGGCAACTGTTGAATCAATTTGTCATGCGTAGTGTATGCAGTCCTTGAGACTAGCCTTATCGATATTTAGCTGAACACCGACAAAGTCAACACTATGTACTTACAGATATGGCTAAGAATAAGATTTAGATTCTATTCTACCTACGTAGGTGCTTAAGACTTTCTTATATTATGTCTGACTGGACTGCCTCGTTGGCCTAGTGGTCGCAGAGTGCGATCGCTGAGCAAGAGGTCTTAGATTTGATTCCCAGGTCTGGCAAAAGTGTTATCGAAATTTTCCATCAGGAATTTCTCAGTAGCAGCCTCGGAGTCTGGATTTGTGCCCGGTTGATGGCAATAGGCTCGCCCCCATTACATGGGACTGTGGGTGTACATATGTACACCCACATTTCGCCAGTCCCAGGTACAGTGTCAGTGTCATACCCATTAGGGTACACGTCTGCCTTACCCTTCGGGGATTATAGGCGTGACATTATGTTATGTGTATTATGTTACAGTAAAGTTAAATCTTAGTTGATGGTATCTTATGCGTGCGTTATTGTATTTTATGTGTACAAATCCGAAACAAATCATAACAGATTTTACTTGTAACTTCGTCCGTATACAAAAGTCAAACATAGCCAAGTAAAACATAGCCTTTGACACTCAGCAGTAGTGTAGCTTTCTATCAGTAAAAGATCTTTCGTAATTTGCCCAGTATTTCCAGAGATAACCTCTTACGTATAAACAGAAAAAAAAAATCTTCATAATATTATTCCAGATGTATCGCTTGTCGGCAGAGTTATGTACATAATAATGTATTTTGTATGTCTGATCATACAAAAGTAACCTTATCAATCATTTGTTGGATGCATACATACATAATCTATTATCTTCGCGTGAAGGTCATTTCTTATGGTGAATCATTAGCATCTAAGGCTAGTGGAGACAGCTATAGTCTGAATTATTTGGTTGTATGGATATCAATACAAGAAACGTGTCAATTTGACTAAACTATTAAAAAAACAGACCAAGTGCGCGTCGGCCGTTTATGGCGCATATTTTGACGTTCGCAAGTTACTTAATAATTATTTTAGTGATTCTAGTTTATAATACACCCACACACTTTTTTGGGCCCACTGGGCCCAAAAAGTATGGTAAAAAAGTGGATTGTCTTAAATCATCGAGTCGAAAAGAAGAAGTTTTGTATTTATCACTTTGTCACTCACTCATTTTTAAAGCCTGCCTCGTTGGTCTAGTGGTCGCAAAGCGCGACTGCTAAGCAGGTCTTGGGTTCGATTCCCAGGTCGGGCAAAGTGTTATTGGGTTTTTCCAACAGGAATTTCTCAGTAGCAGCCTCGGAGTCTGGATTTGTACCCGGTTGATGGCAATAGGCTCGCCCCCTATTACATGGGACTAAAAAAAAAACATAACTGGCGAAATGTGGGTGTACTAATGGCTACACCTCTGCCTAACCCTTCGGGGATTACAGGCGTGATGTTATGTTATTTTACTTATCACTTCCTCACTCTCTCATTTTTAAAGTTTATCACAAATTCAAAAAGGCTGCCACAATAGAATATAGTTATATAAGCACACCCTATAGCCTGGCTCTGCCCCCTAAGATACAGGCTTAGCCTAGTTTAGGGGACAGGGTCGAATCTATTGTACTTATCTATATAAATTAAGAACTCCAATCTGATTACAGTGCAAAGTAACCGACGTTTATGGTAATAAACAAATTATTATTATTTAGTGTTAAATATTGTACGCTGGTACGAAACCTGGTACGAGTCTGACTCGCACTTAGCCGGTTTTGTTACGACACCGACCTTGGTACACTATAATAAATTGTACAAACTTACAGTACCTAGATGGGTAAGCGGGTGTTTTTTCAGCGTCTGAAGTGCGGTCCATTGCCAATGAGGCAGTAAAAAGATGCGACAAAAAGTTTTGCAGATGACCGAAATGTTGAATCAGTTTTTTTATATTTTTTTAAATTATATTATTATATTGTAAGAGATTTTAGTATAATTAATTTGACATAACATAACAATTATGTTATGTTTTTTTTTAAATATATTATTTGTGTTTTTTTAAGGAAAATATGTGTAAAAAATATGAAAAATAAATAAAATGAATTTATATGTAATGAGTGTAATCGGAACTGAATGAAAGTTACATACAAGTTCTGAACCATATCTGAAAACGGAGATATTTTAATATAGACTATTAAATATCCTTTACTCTTTAATATCATGTTACGTGTTGCGTTACAATGAACAGTAGGTACCTAATTTTTCTCACCTGAAAAAAAGGCAGATCCGAGCGATAATTTTCGCTCGATGTAACTTAGTTTGCGGTTTGTCTGTGCTATCATAGCTCAGGTGACCAGATTTTGATTTAGTTTTATTTTTAGTTTCAAAGGTGACTTAATGAGAGTGTATTTTTACGTAAATCGTTTTGTTATTACACCCTATATTAGAAAATATAATTTATGTTGTTGTTTACGTTTTCTATTAAAGTACTATTGACTTACCATTTCTATTTTCACTATCAGCCGGCTTCATCTGAATAGGGTGGTGCATCTGTGGAACAAAGAAAAAAACGTTAAAATTTTTGCAGAATTTTTACACTGACTTATTTTTATTTGATAGGCATATTTTTAGGCAGATAAGCAAATAGACAGTCAATCTGGCCTGTCAGAGCAAAGTGATCTTCTATGACTTATTTTTCAACTAATTTCTACCAGCGACTTCGTCTGCGTAATCTTAAGTCTTAAATATTAAATTCTGAGAATTAAGTCTAAATTAATCTAATAAGTCCTAAATTATCACACGCGAAGATAAATATGGGAAGAAATATCCTATGTGTTAAGTTAGATCAATATCAATATACATGTTATATTTTATGTAATTCCGTTCAGCCATTTACGTGTGAAAGAGTAACAACTATGCATACCTTCACACAAACTTTCTCATTTACATAGTCAATAGTATTTCGAAAAAAGAACACAAAAACGATTAAATAAAAGAACCACGAGCTTTGAAAAAAGAATGCATGTTTTACAAAACAAGTCTAGGCATGTCTATTTGTCTATGCATCGGCATAGATCACAACAACGTTAACCCCATTAGAATGATTAACAGCATATCAGTCGACGACATTACCTCTGCTTTGAACGCGATACTAAACAATTTATGGCCACAGAATGCCCAGTCTATCCGAATGTAAACTTGCATATACTGAAAAGCTGTGCTTTGCCAAATAGCCTGATGGGATGGGTGAAATACGGGGTGGAATTGACATCGTTTCGAAAGCTCCATGGATTCAGTACATGATTTTAGGCCCTCCAGAGTCTGCTAGGGTTGCGGATTTTGTTCGAAAGAGGAATAAAGGAGGAACACAGATGGGTTTTCACTCCCTTCTGCTCAGCCCAGAGAAGAAGAAGTCATTCAAATTTCATTCATTAATTCCCCATTCTTAAAAAAATACCCTCCAGTGTCAACATTTTTCGTCAGTTTTAATAAAAAAATTAGCCCCTCAATACATTTTGACCATTTTTTGATTTTTGTTGATATTACACGTTGTATGTAAAAAAAAAAAATAGAAATTTAATCTCTGAGGTATCTAGAATCTTGTCCTTTTTATTATATAATATATAAATCTGATTTTTTTTCAAACTTTCGCATTTACAAATATTAGTAGAACGTAGGAAGGGATATTGTCAAAGATTTCCGATAAAAATCGCCCATTAGAACGCACATAACCTAATTTTTGCTACATCTACGTTCGTCAGTCATCGATATTCATCATAACAAACAGAGTGCACCTTCTGCACTCCCCACACGACAAACAAATTATTTATATGGTAGGTGTACAAACAATCCCGAACTATTTTAATTATTCGTAAACATTGGTCGGACACATCGCGGCGTGTTGTCACACTATTGTTGTTTCAATTGTGTATGTGTTGATATGCGTGTCTGTCTGTATTGATTGTCGTTTGTTTTGAGTGTGCAAAGTCTGCAACATCTTACAAGTGGGAATTTAAAGCCCAAAACACACAGAGCGAGCGAGCTAGACGTAAACGTGTGTGAACATTCATATAACAAGGCATATATCACAATACGACCCGACACGCTTACGTCACGCTTACGTCACGCTCACGTCCCGCTCACGTCCCGCTCACGTCACGCTCACGTCACGCTCACGTCACGCTCACATCACGCACACGTCCCGCTCACGTCCCGCTCCCGCTCTCTGTGAGTGTTGGGCTTAAAGGGGGATTTTCCACCAGAGATATGCTATGCTACGTTGCTATGGATGCGTTTGATATCCACCAATCATATTCGTTGGTGCACAGCGTTTAGCTCTGAAACGGATACGACTAAGATGCTTTTTTTATATTATGAAAGGACGAGTGCTATGGATGGTCGCAAAGCGCGACTGTCAAGCATGAGGACTTGCTTTTGATTTCTAGGTCGGGCAATGTGTTTTTCCTTTGGTTTTTCCATCAAGAATTTCTCAGTAGCAGCCTCGGAGTCTGGATTTGTGCCCAGTTGATGGCAGTAGGCTCGCCGCCTATTACATGGGACTTAACATGCGAAATGTGGGTGTACCAAAGGGTACGCCTCTGCATTACCCTTCTAAGATTACAAGCGTGATGTTATGTAAGATATAACGTTTTTCTATCACGAATATAGTATCTATTGTAACCTTTATCACCCGTGTGATATATCTAGCAAGAATCTCTAGAATGGCAACCTTTACGGATGGTTGGTCGTCGATCTCAACCGACAGTAACCTATACGTTGGCGTTGGACGAGTGCATAAATAGACTAGCTTTTACCTGCGACTTGTTCTACGTAAATTTTCTTCCAGATTCCTAATTTTTTTTTCTATAAAATAGCCTTTATTACTCGCTGTTAATGTAGCTTTTCATTGGTAAAATAATTTTTAAAACCGTTTAAGTAGTTTTTAGTTTATCTATTACAAACAAAAATTTCAAAAATGTTTTTTTGTCTTTATTTAGATAGCGCATATGAATAACGGGGTTTACTATCAGCGAATGAATTTTCAAAATCAGACCAGCATTTTTGGAGTTTGGCGCAAAAAACAAACAGTCAAACTTCTTCAGCTTTATTAGATAATTGCAAATTGACTCTTTATTTTGATTATGCGATTTACAATAGATAGAAAACAGAAGTGATTTGACGGTCACGTTATAGCGATTTCTAGATAAATTGTATTTGATTTATAACTATAAAGAAATAATAAATATAAACAAAGTAGAAAATTGATTGCAAAAATAATTACGTATTAACAAATTTCAACTCAATTACAATGAAAGTCGAGTTCATTATCAATTAATACTAAATTGAAACATACGCACATAAAGACAATGGTGCCGATTCCCTTGTTCACAAACTAGACTAAATTTAGAGAATTGGCATCTCTTACTGACGTACAGCTGGAGAGAAAGACGGCAACACTTACAAACTAAGTAAGAGATGTCAAATTAGTTTCGCCTTCAACTTCTCCATATTTTTAATCTACACGTTTTAAGATGTCAACTATAATTGTACGGATATGTCAGATTGACTAAATTTGACAGCTCTTATTTACATCCGTCCCTTTCTTGTTTTATTGGAAAGAAACAGGCTAAATTAAGTTTAGTTCGTGCTTATTAGAATCAACACCATTGTCTCGAGGCGCCGAAAGAAGAATCCTAGTGCAATCAATCAGCGATCGCGCTATTTATAAAGAGGTATGCATCGAGTCTGTATTGAATAATGGTCGGACAGTTATTGGCAGCCGCTAACGCTTAAAGTTTCCATTCGTCATTATTAGCTGTTCAGTTGTTGTAGATACAATGAAATGGTGTGACGTGTTTTCTTCCTCATTTCCTCTTATTTTCCCGGTTTTTAGAGACATTTTTAAGTCGGATTTTTTCGGAAATTGAGTCGGATTTTTTTTCAAAACTTGAGTCGGATTTTTTTTCGGAAATAGAGTCGGATTTCTTGTTTCAGAAATTAAGTCGTTTTTTGTGTTCTTACAAAGATTTTTGTGAAGAAATTCTTGTTGCTAGGTGGTTTTTCTAGTAATATTAATGTTACGTACGCGTGAAATTCTGAATACACGTAGCACACTTAGGTTTTGCTATAAATGAATACAATTTCTACAAATAAACATAATACTCAAGAACACATGTGCACTATATTCATTCATTCATTCATCCAACAAATTGAAGAATATTGCTCATCTCATTACAACAGCCCAAATATTCTCACTAACCACGTAACGAAGACGTAACCACGTAACACGCATATCATGCGCGTGCGCCAATTCGCGCGTCAAACGCCTCATGACCCGTAAAACTGTCCGCGTTTAAATTGTAGCGACTGCAGAATAATCTTTGAAACTTGTTTCAGATAACTCGATTTTCTTTATTTAATCAAAATCAAATAATTTATTTCTATTAGACCATTAAAAGGCACTTTTGAACGGCAAATACATGTTTTTTTTTTAAATAACGTAACGTCACGCCTGAAATCCCCGAAGGGTTAGGCAGAGGTGTACCCATTAGTACACCCACATTTCGCCAGTTATGTTTTTAGTTCCATGTAGGCGGCGAGTTTTTTTTTTAAATCTAGATGCTTGTTTCAAAATGGACTTTTTCATGGAGAAGAATGGGCAAGAAACTCCATAATATCTATTTAGTTTTATAAACAGACTACCTTGTGCCCGCGACTTCGCCCACGTCAAAGTTGATTTCTCCTTACAGATTTTGGATCCCCGTTTAATCCCCTAGGGGGTAAGTTTTGAAAAATTATTTCTTAGCGGACGTCTACTAACAACTATAAATGACCTCTCTGCCAAATTTCATTTTTATATGTCAAGCGGTTTTCGATATTTCTTGGTATGTGTGTGAGTGAGTGACCTGTCGATTTTATATATTAAAGGTGTAGATAAAAGTAACGTTAAACAAATTCCCCGTTTTTGTTTAACAAAAAGGCTTACGTATACAAAAAGGCTGCATACTGTCGGACGTGCCCAAAAGGCTGGCAGTATTCCTAACAAAAATAAAACAAAAACTAGTAAAAAAAAAGAAAGCATCAATTTTTAGTTCAACACGTGCCATATATTGTTTTCTTTTTTTCGAAAAGTTTTTGCGTTGGGGATTTCAAATTACTTCATAGAGGCTGCTACGGTGATTGGTAATCGAATTGGGAATATTTTCAAACTAAAGTAAAATTAAATGCAATATAAACTGTCAGTGGATTACGTTCTTAATTCAAAAATAAAATAAAAATATTACCAAAATGTCGTACGAACATTACAAAAAAACAAAATTTGAATTTGGAACTTAAGAATATTGATTACTAAAAACAAATGAAGAATAGAAGTTTAAGTAGGTAATAGATAAGTTTAGTTTCAAAAACTTATCTAATACTAACACGACCAACTTCTTCTATCAACCCTACAACTCATAGAAAACAATTCGAATTTGGAAATTCTAAGTTCAAAAAAGATTACTTACACGTCCTTCTGTCAACCTATAACTCATACGAAACAATTCGAATTTGGAAATTCTAAATTCAAGAATGAATTGACATGTTCTTCTACTACTTGAAACTTATAGAAAACAATTCGAATTTGGAAATTCTAAATTCAAAAATGATTACTGACACGTCCTTCTGTCAACCTACAACTGACAACAATTTGAATTGAGAACTTGAAGAAAAGATTACTGAAAAGCAATTACAATGAACTATGGACATTAGAATGGTCCTAGATTTAAGGTGTAGGTCACAAGTTCTCGATAGCAGCCGCCCAACGCAGGTTTATTGCCATTTGCCTCCATTCAATATAAATTCCCGATAGACGCGAACGGCATCTGCCTATAGGGTTGACAACAATTTGTTCTGCATTTTAAAAATGTGCTTTGGATTTAATTAATACGTAATTTAATCGTGAGAGTAACGATTACATACCATTTTTGTGATTTTTATCTTTTAATTTTGTTAGAAGTTTTGAATAGCTCTTGCTAATTCTTGAGAGATGATTATAATTGGGATTTATTATAGGAAGGAACCTTGGCTATATTTATACTTCTTTTTAGAGTTTCATAGACTACAGTCTATAAAAGTCTACAACTAGAGACTAAAGTCCACGGCTTGTCACATTATACCCATAGATTGAAATATGAATGATGTAACTTATTTAAAAAAAGTGTATATATGGAGTCTCATGCCCATTCTTCTCCATAGAAACCTACTGTTTGAAATGAGCAACAAGCTTCAATTTTTTGACAGACCAACTCAGTGACAATTTAAAAGAAAAGCTGCACAGTTTGTTTCTTTGTTTAAACATTTTTACCTCAGAAACTACTAGACCACTTTGAAAAAAAAAACACGTTAAATAGCTCGTTTATCGAAGAAGATTATAGGCTATATAACATCACGCCATGACACATGTGAGCGGAGCAGTAACCAAAGACGTAACGGAACGTGAATGAAGCCGTAATGCATATTATCCTAGTCGGAAATAAATGTTTCTTTGAGTTATATCCAGAGTTTGAGTTTGAATTTCCACGTCCCGACGTGTATATAATTACCTATTCGTATTACCGAGCTAAAAATAATCCCCTGAGTACTCTCAACACGACACAAAGAGATCAAGTGACCTCTTAATAAGGAAACCCTTATCGCCTACACGCATTTTAATCATTTAATCCATTTCTGCTCCGTACTTAACACAGGTAAAGGTGAGACCAGAAGAACATAACCCAGCGTAAATAAGTAAAGGAATTTACGAGTACGTGTCTCGTTTTGCGTCCCAATCCGCCTAGCCTTTTCGGATGCAGCTGAATACCAGTATTTTACATGGAGCGACTGCCTATCTGACCTCCACAAACCCAGAAACTGAGTAATATGATACCCCTTTGGTAAGACTAGTTGTCAAAATTTAGAGTTGTATGACAGCCGGGACCAACGGCTTAATGTGACCAACGGCTAACGACTATATTCTATCGCTGTGCCAAATATCACCAGATCAGTTCAGCCGTTCTGGCGTGATCAAGTAACAAACTTCCATGAAAACTTTTGCATTTATTAGTAGTATGTAAAATAATTACCGTTACTTGGCCATTATATTACTAGCTTTTGCCAGCGACTTCGTCCGCGCAAAAATAAAATAAAATATAGCCTATGTTACTCGCAGATAGTGTAGCTTTCTAATGGTGAAGAATTTTAAAAATCGGTCCAGTAGTTTTTGAGTTTATCCATTACAAACAAACAGACAAAGAGAATACAAAATTTTCCTCTTTACAATATTAGTGTATATCTATACTAATATTATAAAGCTACAGTGTTTGTTTGTTTGAACGCGCTAATCTCAGGAACTAGAGGTCCGATTTGAAAATTCTTTCAGTGTTAGATAGAGTAGTTATCGAGGAAGGCTTTAGGCTATATACCATCACGCTACGACCTACGGGAGCGGAGCAGTAACCAAAGACGCGGGTGTAACCGCGGCCGACAGCTAGTGTTAAAATAAATGGCGTATGGGAACTTCACACCTGAGCTTCACGCAAAAAAGCGGTTGCTACAAGTCTTCCAATATTGTTCTGTTTCCGAAACTTTTCCGCACCGCACCGTCACCGGTGTGAAACTCCTTACATCGTGCGCGGGAGCCACAGCTGATACCCGTGCGTTCTTCCATTTAATTAGTTTAATCATTTCATTTAGAACGGCCAGACACATTGTAATGTTGTTGATGTATCGCTAATTCAATTCAGCCATTTATAAGTAAAATGTATGTACTTTCGAAGTTTGTCTTCGACATCGTGAGAAAATCTGGATGAACAGTTAGGACCTCAGCCTAAGTCCGACGTCGCCTATGTCAACGCAGATGTCCCACATGAGTCGGTCCTACAATACTATGAAACTACTGAATGACCCGATAATCGGTCCTACAAAAATTCTAACGAGGGTGGAGACCTATCTTTACTTTGTTTGTTTAACGCGTGTATATTATGATAGCCAGAGGTATAAGGAATACTATAGGAGGCTATATAACATAACGCTGCTACCCATAGGAGTGGAGCAGTAACCAGAGTCGTAACTGAACGCGGGTTAAAAACCGCGGGGTGTAGCTAGTACAAAATGAGTCTGAAATCGCCAATCCACCTTCAGCAAGCGTGGCGATCGATGTCCGTGTGTACGTCTGTATGAGAAGAGGCCTTTATCCTGCAGTGTGACAAAAATAGACTGGTATAATTATTATGTGCATTTCGTCTTCATCTTCCTGCCCTTGTCCCATGTTACTTGGGGTCGTTGCAATACATTTTCCTCTTTCACTCCGTCCTGTCAGCCGTCATGCAATCACTGACTCCCCTTTCATTCATATCATTCTTCACACAATCCATCCATCTTTTCTTTGGTCTTCCTCTTGCTCTCCATCCATCCACATACATATTCATAACTCTCCTGGTCACATGCGTTTCATCCCTCATCTTTACATGTTCATACCAAGACAAACGATTCCCTTTCCTCTTTCTACTATGTGCATTTGTATTTGAAAAATTCCTTTCTTTAAAATGCTCTCCCCTCTAGCATCTTCAATTTGTAAAATAAAACTTTTCAACAACAATAAAAAGAGAGGGTTTTTATTGATATTGAAATAAACTTAAGCTGTCTGCCATTTCACAGTCCGTAAAAGTCAGTCGAGTTTTACAGTCAATTTGTAGTTACAAATTGAAAAGTTTTATTGTGTGCTATAGATAAATTGTTGGACGCGACAGACGGTCGGTTTAACTATCTCTTTGTGCCTAATGTTTAAAAAGATATTCGGCAGTTAAACTTGCATCTAAATACTAGGAGAATTTATCTGGTATGTACACAGTTTCTACCGTGCTTATTTCCTATGTGTGACGTGTGTGTCTTCTGCTAACTATATAGCTTACTATGAAATTAGAGGCGTACGACATGTTTAGTGCAGTAACTAAGCGATTGGCTGCTGCGCCTGTGTAACAGGGTCGATTCCCGCATCTTTAATGTTTTATCTTGCCATTAATACTTATTTAATTTTGTTTCATCTAGTGTTATTCTGTTAAATTGTGTTTTTTATGTTGCTCTTTTTATGTTTAGTAATTAATTATTAGCCAATAACTCGTAAATCTGGTTCAAAATTTAAGTATAGGTTGGTTGTTTATAAATAAATATATTAAATAATATTTACGTTAGCTTACGATTACTTGTTTCAGGTCTTGTTGTTTGTGTATGTAAGTTTATATGTCTGTAAACGCACTCACGATACAGAATACATTCATAGTGAGGCTGCAACGATTTATTAAAAAAAAAAAAACAATTAACAAGCCAGAGTTTCTATCTACTCCCTAATATTTTTTTTTCTTAAACAGAAATGTACACAAGTTATTATAATTAAAAAAATTAAAAAACACGACTGCCAAATTTGCACATATTTGTACTTTGTTTACTCGTCAGTTTTTTTTACGACGTTTTTTATTTACAGTGTTATATATTTTTTTAATCTACTTGTCAAAGACTTAGACGATAAATATAGACACGACCAGATTCATTAAAAAAAATAATTGAGGCTGGTATTAATTTACGTTTTAAAGTGACCACAGAGGATTCTTTTTATTTTTAACTAGCCTATGTTACTCGGAACGATGCAAGGATTGTAACGATACCCCATACATCTAATCGGTTCAGGCGTTTAAAAGTTATGGTGGAATAAAGAATCTCACATACATACATACATACATACATATCTACATACATACATACATACATATCTACATACATACATACATACATACATTAACCCTGAACACATAACACTCCTTTTTTTGGGGCAGTCGTGTAAAAATTATGCTATTTTGTAACTGCCAACCCTATCGCTCGTCACGGCACTTAAATGTCGATAGTGATTCGCACAGCGGACAGTGATTAAAAATAAATGAGGTGTGACATACAAGACGGTTTACATTCTGAAGACTTTGATCTAAAATATCATGTTTATTAAACTTCATAGACATTTTACAATAGTCAAAATTTCATAAAAGCTTTTTAGTAATGTAACTTAAACATAACAGAACATCACGCCTGTAATCCCCGAAGGGTTAGGCAGAGGTGTACCCATTAGTACACCCCCAGTATGTTAGTTTAATTTTAATGTTAATTAAAAAATAATTAAGACAAACACACACAGAGATTAATTTTAAGACTGCTTCGTTGGTCTAGTGGTCGCAAGCACGACTACTGTGCATGGGGTCTTGGGTTCGATTCCTAGGTCGGGCAAAGTGTTATTGGGTTTTTCCATGAGGAATTTCTTAGTAGCAGCCTTGAAGTTTGGGTTTGTGCCCGGTTGATGGCAATAGGCTCGCCCCCTATTACATGGGACTAAAAACATAACTGGCGAAATGTGGGTGTACTAATGGGTACACCTCTGCCTAACCCTTCGGGGATTACAGGCGTGATGTTATGTTATTTTAAAAATATTTTGGTTGTCAGGGCTATTATAAAGTGATTTTTGAGTCTCGATGTGTTAAGATGATCACCCATCCACGAACCAACCTCGGCAAGCGTAGCTTAACCTAATGACCTAATGAACGATCCGTGCGTCTGTTATTACTTAGCCACAAACTCCTAGAACGACCGCACAATACATTTATATTTAAATTAGACATAGCACAGATTTTTTATACATGTTTCCACAATTACTAGGTCACATCCGAGCATGGGCGGGTCGCAATTTTCTGTAAATGTGCCAATTTTTACTGTAACAAAAATACGAAATTTTAATTTTTCAGTAGTCTGGCAACCCTATGACGACCCGTCACCCGTCACCACAGAGCGTGTCGGTAACTCCGTAGTAATCCGCACATTAGATACTGTTTAAAAATAAATGAGGTGTGACAAGCCGCCAAGAAGACCGGCTTGTTAGAAGAACCAAATTAATTTATAGTACACACACATACTTATGTAGGGTACGTATATAATTTTTGCAAATTACGAAGCAAAATACTGACCTTATAATCCATACCTGCTTTTGATTGGTTAAGGAAATAGAATGACTGTATGACGTCATAAGAATAGGAATTTAAAAGAATAAGAAAGAAAAATAATAAGAATTTTTTGGCACATAAATATAGCAACGTGTCTCCTTAAAAAGTTGTTGAAATTATTTATACAGTTATTAATTTCGAAGTACGAGTATCATGATTTAATGAAAGACGTGTTTGATTTTTATTCATAATATATATTTTTAAGAACACGATTTTACCGGCGTGCTTGTATGATGAGATGTATGAACGTAGATGAGGCGAAAGGAGTATGTAAGGATCGTAGCAGGTGGCGTTCTGTGGTTTCTGTCTACCCCCATGGGAAATAGGCGTTAGTTTATGTATTTGTATGTATAAAATCGATATATTTTGATATTTTGATTTAAAAAGCAAGTGTTGTATCATAGCTATCTTCTCCATACAAAACTACCTTTTGGAAGGGGCAACTAGATTCAATTCTATTTTGTTTTTTGTGTTTGACGTTCAAAAGTGCCTTATTGGCCTAATTGAAATAAATGATTTGACTTTGACTTTGACTTAGCGCTTTTCTTCTTCTACGTCTGACGTTGACCGCGCTTTAGCTGTTGTCAGCATCTTAAGAAGATTAATCAGACTTCAGGGATATTGAAAATTAATGGCTGAATGGCAAACTCTGATGACGAGACGGATGGATTCATTAACAAGATTCCACTACTATCAATTAGGTACCTACAATTGTGTGGGAACGGAAAAGGAGCAATTGGGGCAAATCATTTCTGTAAGCTAAAAAGAGGAATGGACCCAATATCGAACCTTGAGGAACGCCAATTGTCATTTCAAACCACAATGAATTAACGCTGTCTACTTTAACTTTAACCTGCTCATTTTTTAGTTACGATCTGATGCGTTGGTTATAACCAAGAACTACGTGAAAACGTACACAAAAATTAAATAAATAAATCATAATAGCCTATATGTGTGCCACTGTAGGGCAAAGGCATCTTCTCATACAGAGAAGACAAGAGCATTGTTCACCACGCTTGCTCAAGGCGGATTAGCAATTTCAGACTTTAGTAAGTATAACTCCAGATTTCCTGACAATATATTCCTTCACCGATATCAGTGATGTCCAAGATAAACTTCGAAAGATAATATGAAATGAAAAATTTAACCGGGTACTTGCCCGTGCCCGGTTGCGAACCCATGAAAGACGGGCGCCTTAACCATTGGGCTAAATAAAAGAATTTTCATAAGTAGGTAATTAGACAATAAGAACACGCTCCATTAAACTACAAAGCCAAGACATGACAGACTTTGTAAGGGAATAACATAATCATAAAGACGTATTCTACTTTATGACAGAATATCAAAGCTGTGTGGTTTGAGGTGACGACGTTGATGGACGTCGAGAGCAGACGCGTCGTCGTGGCTCGTGGCTAACATTCCGTCCGCCACTAATGTGTTTTTGTAACATAAATCGTAGCCAATTTATCAATTAAAATGTGTATACTGAAAGAAAATGTATGTTTTATAACGTTATATGCATGATTTGTACATTAATCACACGGAACGGCTGAGCAGAATGTTTTGAATCGTCCCACGCGTTGTATCAATGAATGTAAGATTGCTTTAGCGGTAAAGATGCGTTAAATGTTTTTGCAGTTTGTCATCTAAGAGTATCCGCAGACTACAGACTTTTTATCGGCCGATAGTTTGGTCGGCTTCTTAATCAGTATGAAGAGGTATGCATTTATCATATTGTGATTAGGTCGCGGTCGTGTCACAACACGCTTTATTTGTTGATTGTTGGTGCATCATACTGTATGATTGTATACTAAATATTACTTTTAATGTGATTGATTAATTTAAGAAATATCACCATTTATTCGAGAGAAGCGAAATGATTCTATTTATTTAAAAATCACCAATTCAGTTGACTATCTCTCATTCGGATACCTAGCCCTAATTTGTCAAATTTTCCTGGAATACGAATAGTTTGCAATATTCGACCGAATACCGAACAGCGACAAAAAGTGGCCGAACAGCCGAATACCAAATAGTTGACGATATTTGGGGCATCTCTAGTCTTAACCAATGAGCTATCACAACACTAATTTAGGAACATAATTTGGGCGGTCTAATCTTTTAACGACCAAAGAGAAATTGTAAAAAAAAATACTGGTCGGGAAAATGCACAGTAGCTATTTAAAATAATATTTGGCACAGTGCTCCAAAGTAAAATATTTGTAGCCAATAAAAGAATTCAGTACGTTTTTATTATGATAGTTTTATATGAATGTTATGAGTTCTTGTATGTTTTCATAGTCATGTGGGGAGTTAACTGTCTAATTTATGTCGAGATTAAATTAAAAAGATGATATTGGTATGAATGTTTATTTTCATTTGATTTTGTGTACTTGTTTGAAGATGATTTAAGTTTTGTATCAAATTATTTTACTATCAATGAAAACACAAATAAAACGTGATCTTGTTTTATTTATGTTACTAATAGGTATGATTATAGGAAGGTAAATAAAAAATAGCTTGTAATCTGAATGTTTAAACGAAACTAATAGTGTAAAAAAAAATTCAAAATCCGTCAACAGCGGCCATCTTGGACCGGTTTTCATCAAACATAGCTGAGAGCATTTCCGACTAATTCACCTATAAAAAAAAACATTAACAAAATCAGTTCATCCGTTCGGGAGCTACGATACCATAGACAGACACACACAGTCACGTCAAACTTACAACACCCCGTTGTTTTGGCTTCGGGGTTTAAAATAGAACAGCACCAGAAACATTTATGATAGAAATAAAGATTCAATATACCACGTGCACACTATTATTATATTTTATTCAATATCAAAAAGTAATCTCTCTGACCTATCGTAAAAAGAAAACAACAAAAAAGGTTCACAAGTAAATCAACCCAACAAAAGTAATAACGTTTCAATTCAAGCAGAAAATATTTCTCAAACACAGCTCGATAATCCGGAAGCGGTCATTTTCCTTACATCAAAGACTGACAGGTAAGAAGGAAAGAAAAAGAGAGAGAAAAAAAATGGCCGCAAAACAAAGAGACCACTTAATACCATTGTGGACGTCACGATGGGTCAAAGTGGGCCCCAAATCGCAAATGCCCACAAAGGTGAACAAGTACCTACCCACATTTAAAAGGTACTGGTCGAATCAAAGGACCCCTCCCCTTTTAGGCTTATTACACGGTTCGGGGATTTCGGGCTGTAAAAAATGTATGGGGCAAGTTTGAGTTGAAATAAGAGAGCTTATGATTCTGTGTTGCATTTAAAATAGTTTGAATGTTTTTTCGTCATTTTAACGTTATGAAAACCAAAGTGTATAAAACCATAATTCTGCAACCATTAGGGCTTACACAGACGATTGATTTTTTGTGCCATTTAGTCTGAGATGCGTGACAAAAAGATTTGCTTTAAATAAACAATCACAAAACAATGCAGACTTTACCATAGATTTTAATAGAGACCTCCACCGATCGTCTATTTAGGTCTAGAAAATAAAGAAAGAAATAACTTTAACTGCCTCGTTGGTCTAGTGGTCGCAAACGCGACTGCTGTGCATGAGGTCTTGGGTTCGATTCCCAGGTCGGGCAAAGTGTTATTGGGTTTTTCCATCAGGAATTTCTCAGTAGCAGCCTCGGAGTCTGGATTTGTGCCCGGTTGATGGCAATAGGCTCGCCCCCTATTACATGGGACTAAAACATGACTGGCGAAATATGGGTGTTCTAATGGGTACACCTCTGCCTAACCCTTCGGGGATTACAGGCGTGATGTTATGTTATGTAAATAACTTTTATTTGACACAGGCCATGTGCACACAAAATATTAATAAAAAGGTATTTGTATTAAAAAAAAAGCAAACTTCATTGTGTTTAACAAAAATGCCAGACTAGTCAATGCCAACTGGACCTTTAAAGTAAATAATAAAGAATATATTAATATATTAATGTCTTAGGCTGCAGCATTGACCAAGAATCGAAAATTAAGCAATCCACGCAAAAAAAGTAAAATAAACCTCCTTTTTTTTTAATGATTTGTAGGTAGGGTAAGGTAGGCCATATCCTGCCTTCCTACCTGTTTTCCTTAAATAAGTAAATAAAAAATAAACAGCATAGAATATTCAGTGCATTTTAAATTTCAGACCGCTTCTCTATCCTTCACACAGACCCCTAAAACCGTCTAGCCTCTCATTGGCAGCGGTTCAGTCTCTAATACCGACGCGACGGCAATTACAATGAGTGCTGCTTTGTCTCCGCTACATCACGATCGGCTCGTTGCAGACTTTTTTCAAGTTGTCGTCTCGTTATGGGACCCTTAAAACCATTGTGACATTGCCCCGAAATATTGGGCGGAAAAAAAATGGAGGTTCTGAATTTGAATGGTAAAAATGTCGTGGTTTGATATTAGGATGCTGTTATTGTCGCAACAACTGGCGATCAGTTGTTGAACACTCAAAATTAAAGCATTTATATCAATTAGATCATTTACAGGCACTTTTGAATTGTCAAGGTGAAAGACGGTAAGTCAGTAAGTTGCTCGTTTCAAAACTTAAGTAACGAGACCAACGGAATAGTCATAAGTATTTGCAAAATTTATGAGTACATTCAGTTTTTATTCACCGACAAAAAAAAACACCGATTGTGTTAATTGGCAATCGTTTTAACTAATTTCAACGACTCATTAGTAACGCTTTCCCTTTTTATTACTCAACAACAAACATTTTCTAATTAGCACAAAGTTTAGGCCGCGTACGCAAAAAATGTTTATTTTAATAACAGAATGGAGTATAATATCGTTTGTGGTTTAAAAGGAGATATTTAAAAACAATTTGGGTCAATTTGAACAGCGGCTTTTACGCCGGACCTAGGATAAGGAGTCTGCCTATTACACCGTACCATAACACAAAGTTTTAGGAAAATAAAAAAATATTGTGCGGTCGGAGGCCGGGGGTGTCGGAACGAAGTATTGTATGAAGAAAACAAAAATAAATTGAATAAAAAGTTTACACGTGTTTAAATTGAGGTTATCTAGCTGGCCGCGCACAAAGCTTGCTGCTCGAATCTCAATAAAGAAAAAAAATAGCAAAACAGGAAAAAATCCTAGAAGCATTGATTTTATTGAAAAAATAAATACCCACCAGACCGTTCCGTCACCGATGAACACCGCCGCGTAACATGCACACGGAGCGTTAACAATTGTCGGTTGATACGTTTTAGTCGACATAGTAGTCAGTGTCATGTATTATTCCGTGCCTGTTACGTTCATAGCACGGTCATGGTATGATACGGTGTGGTGGGCAAACTCCTTTTAACAGAATTTTTTAAAGTTTTATTTAATGTAGATAAAGTTTTAAACGTCGGGGTTGCCTCTAGCAAGGGACGGAAGGAAACAATGGAGAAACAGTTGTTTAAATCTTGTTACTAGGCTTTTGTTTCAATAATTAATTATACACTTTTCGTACGAATCGTTTGGATTGCTTTTATTATAATAATAATATCAACCTATTTTAGACCCTGTGGCAAAGGCTTCCATACAGAGAAGGCACAAACATTGATCATTACGGTTGCCCAAGGCGGGTTGGGAATTTTAGACTTATTTTAACAATAAAGACAGATTTCCTCACATAATTCAGATAGTATTTGTAATTGAATGTGCGTGTTTAAGTTTAATCATTTATTATAATTAGACCATCGGAAGGTAATTTTGAACGTCTTTAACAAGAACAAGAAAAAAAAAAATCTAGTTGACCATTCAAAAGGTACTTTCTTACATATATAAAATACTAGCTGACCCTCAACGACTTCGTTCGCGTGGTATCCTAACCCCAACCCTACCCTACCCTTCCAATACCTTACTCCTACCCTACCCTACCGTATCCTACCCTACCCCTACACTTGAGACCGACTTTTCCTACTTTTTATTTTTTCTTTCGTAAGAACCTTCTTCTGACAAAAACATACACAACAAAAAAAGAATCAGCCAAATCGGTCCAGCCGTTCTCGAGTTTTGCGCTTAGCAACACATTTAGCGATTCATTTTTATTATATAGAGATATATATATACACTATATATATACTTAGAAGAACGGGCAAAAGACTCTGTACAATATATTATTTTAAAAAATGTTTCCAAAGTGAGCCTGGAAACGTCAATCAGATAAATCCCCCACATACATCTTTATAAAGCAAATCCACACACTACGTTCCACATCAGCGACGTCGGGTAAATCCTAAAACTTTGGAAACAGTGATCGAAACTAACTGCCATTGTAAATTTCTGTTCCAATAAGCGTTCCGTTGAATTCTCTTCCAGTTTACGATTATCGTTCAAGTTTTCTGTATTTGCTCGGGTTACAGTGCCGTTAGGATTGGACTACACTGGTAGAGCGAAGCGATTATGTTGCTCTCGGCGAGCTAAGCGATAAATTAGCGATCCGCTTCTTAATTTCCATGTTTTCTTTACAAATAATAAATTATAGTAACAAAATCCTTCCTTGTGTGTGTCTTTGCATGTTTTTAAAGGATTGTAATTTTATTTTTCATTTATTGACTTTTATTATGAATTTATGATTTTTATTATTATTGTATGTGTATGTGTAATGAATTTAATTAAGAATGCAATGTTCTGTAAATGGACTTCTATGGGTCTAGTTAACCGAAACAAACGATTTTTTTAAATTAAACTAATGTTTAAAATTTTATAGTATATTTCTTCTGTGATCATGTTTTTTAGACGTTTCTATCCTAGTTATAAAAAATCTTATAACAATTGTTTTAGTAAGTGTATGTATGATATTATGTAATTTTAGCGGCATACACACACTTATTATAATACCATTTATAATACATTAAACACGACACGATTATGTATTTTATGAATCACGTCAAAAGTTATAATTGATTGTGTTGCGCAAATTCGCCTTCATATTTCATCGCTTCACCTCACCCGTGTGTTATGAACCTAAACATTAAGGTTGAAGGTAGTTGTCTGATCCATGTGATCCTTAAGTATTTTACTACCTTACGTAGGTCGTGAACATATTAAAAGGGCCCGTTAGAGGCCCTTTAGAGGACCATCAAGTGTAAAGGGATGCGTTATAATTTAAGTGATGTCTGTATAGTTCTCGTTACAGCCTAAACTGCTGGGGTCATTTTGATAAATGGGCTCGTCATATTTCTAATGAGTTGAAGCGGGGTTGGTATTTAGTTTGGACAGATGTTGCTGTGTTTCAGATTCAAAAACACGCTGGTATAATCTATCGTTTCGATAAAATTAACATAACATCACGCCTGAAATCCCCAAAGGGCTAGGCAGAGGTGTACCCATTAGTACACCCACATTGCGCCAGTAATTTTTAAGTCCCATGTAATAGGGGGCGAGCCTATTGTCATCAACCGGGCACAAATCCAGACTCCGAGGCTGCTACTGAGAAATTCCTGATGGAAAAACCCAATAACACTTTGCCCGACCTGGGAATCGAACCCAAGACCTCATGCACAGCAGTCGCGCTTGCGACCACTAGACCAACGAGGCAGTTCGATAAAATTACACTTGTTAATTGTTTTTTTTTTGTTCTCTGAGCAATATAGCCGTAGTTCCTGTTGTTTTAAGAAGCCACTGCCAATTTTCCAGGTAATTGTCGATTGATTTACTTCTCAAGTTTGATAAGGGTTTCCCACGAGATCACATGACATGACATGACAAGTCAGAACATTAAGAATTCTATGATCAAAGTTAAATATTAATCTATGTTTGTTTCGAAGTTAGTTTGTTTCTATAATTTATGGCTTTTTGCTCATAAAAGGTAATCTCCGGAAGATTTAGTCTATACCAACATTATAAAAGGAAATATTTGTTTGTTTGTTTTTATTGAATAGTTCATTTAAAAATTCTTTCACTGATACAAAAGTTACACTGGACGAGTGAGTTTTATGATATACTTGACTTCCAAGTGGCGGAAGTCGAAGGCAAAAGGTAGGTATAATACTCGTATAACCCTTCCAGAATAAATTCTCTAAACGATGTAAAAAATCATATTGAAAACCATTGAGCAGTTTTGAACAGCTAAGCTGTCAAATAGACGATTTCGAGAGACAGAAGAACATTAAAGCGAATATGTTCTGACTGGCCTGTCGGTCTAGTAGTTAGTGACCCTGACTGCTAGGACGGAGGTCGAGGGTTCGATTCCCACCCAGGACAAATCTTCGTGTGTTGAGCACGATGATTTGTTCTGTGTCTGGGTGTAATTTATCTATAATATGTATGTATTTAGAAATATATATGTATATTTATCAGTTGTCTGGTTACCATAGTACAGGCTCTGCCTAGTTTGGTATCAGATGGCGATGTGTTGGTTGTCCTAAGATATTATTATAATATGTCTAGACAGTCTACAAGCAAATACATACTAGAAAATGAAGCAGGTAAATGATAATTTACAACCGGAGATTGGAATGCACTTACCTACAAAATGGTGTTGAGGAAGTGCTCTACAGAACCATCTATATTTAGCAATAGAATGTCTGATGTTCAAAGCGGAAACGGGTGGAGTACTGAAAATAGACTAGGCTGAAGGCTGAAATGAATTACGGAGATGTCAGGATTTTACTTTATTGATTGATCTTTTTATAGTACCCTTTACAGTGAACGAGACTATTATGGAGGTTGTATATTAACTACGCACACTGGTGCCGATTCCCTTGGTCACAAACTAAACTAAAATTAAACTATTTCCGTCTTTTTCTGTCCAATAAAACAAGAAAGAGACTAATGTAAATAAGAGCTGTCAAATTTAGTAAATCTGACACATCCATACAATTATAGTTGACATCTTAAAACGTATGGATTAAAAATACGGAAAATTTCAAGGCAAAACTAATTTGACATCGCTAACTTAGTTCTTTAATGCCACGCTCTAGGATGGTACCCAGTGACATTTGTTAAACTGTATTTTTCACCCTTTACAGACAGATTTTTAATTCGTTGGCCATCATATTCCGTATTTTATTAACACCCCCTGCAAATTGGCTAGTATATTTAAGTTGGTTCGTTCAGTCAGTTCTATAAAAGGGAAGAGTTAAAAATTATACTATAATAATATTTATTTTCAGTCTGATCAAAGGCTGTTTTTTTTTAATGTTGTACATTATGTTATTAAGGGCCACTACTTCCACATAAACTGGCAGCATACATTTACCGTTTAAAAATGGAACAGTTTTTTTTCTGGTCTGTTAAGTTAAATAATAATAAATAAATATTTTGGGACAACCCACACACGGCTATCTGATCCCAAGCTAAGCAGAGCTTGTGTTATGGTAACCAGACAACTGATATACATACTTATATAATTTATAAATACATACATATTATAGATAAATCACACCCAGACACAGAACAAACAATCATGCTCATCACACAAAGTTTGTCCTGGGTGGGAATCGAACCCACGACCTCCGGCTTAGCAGTCAGGGCCGCTAACCACTAGACCAACAGGCCCGTCAAATTATCATCAAAACTTATTCGAAGGTGGTAAAACAGACTCCCAAGAAGCCTTTTTTTGGGTTTACTCTTTAAGTAATGTTCTATGCGTAGGTACAAAAACTAACAAATCAAAGTTACTGACACAAAACCCACGGAACCTCATCCGTTTTTCCCTGCGAGGGCTAGTTTGACCTTGTTTTCTTGTCAAGTAAATTGTATCGTGGCCCTTATACGAGTAGCTCACACAAAAAAAACATGTTGCAGAAGTTTCATTTTGCATAAAAACATTTAAAAATCCTCTGTTTCAACGAAAACTCAATTTTAATACAATAAGAAAAGAGCTGATAATCTTCAAACGGCTGAACAGACTTTCTTGAATAATAGCTAAGAATCCCTCGATCAAGCAACCTTTCGAAGAAAATCTAAAATTGCGGCTCTTGAATTTTGGATCATTAGGTACTTCGTTAAGTTATAATACTTTTGCATATTATGTTTTTATTTATACAAGATAGATTTGCCCTTGACTGTAGTCTAGGTCAGAGGTAACAGAGACAAAGTCCGAAGTCAGCTTACGCAGAAGAAGTCTGCTCACTTTAAGTTTCAAGAGATTAGGGTCGAATGCGTTCGAAAATACAGACGCAGGGAGAGTTCCACTCCTATGCTGTGCGCATTATAATAGACGTTTGGAAACGCTTAATGCGAATAGGTGGAATAGCCAGAAGGTAATTACGTTTTTCTTTATCGTATTTCACCGTCTACGGTGCGTAAGTTCCTTATCAAGTGTTGTGCAGACTGAAACTTCTGCATCTACCCTGTACATTAACAAACAAACGTACAAAGTCGGTGTTATGACTTTGGTAATTTCCCTCGACGGAAAGTTTTCATTTGTCGGTTTTACCGCGTCATTTGTTATAAAGTTCAAGCGAGTTCAGTGTGTTCCAGGTGACTAGTACGAATTGCATTGATGAAATAACTGATTATTGGGTCACGTGGCTACATGCGAGGCTGCTGAGCGTGGGGGCCAGACTTCGATTCGCAAGTCGGGTAAAGTGATTAGTTGATTGATTGACTTTTTCGATGGGGAATTACTCAATAGCAGCCCGGAGTTTGGAAATTGTTGGTGTGATGTTCTTATGTGCGGTTAGTCCTATTCGCCTAATATGGTGTCGGATCGGATTGCCGTTCTATTGGACTAAAAGAGCGAGGGATGGGAGTGCATCTGGGGGTTCCATAAGCAGACAAAATCGGAATGAAGTCAAAGTCAATTCATTTATTTCTATTAGACCACTCAATGTAATATTGTATGTCATATACAGGAAAAAGGAATTAAAAATCTAGTTGCCCCTTCCAAAATGTAGTGGTTTCGTATATAAAACATACATACATACATAAACTCACGCCTTTTTCCCATGGGGGTAGGCAGAAACTACAGAACGCCACCTGCTACGAGTACTTGGTGCGGAGTACTCGTAACCGGCGTGCTTGTATGACGAGATGTATAAACGTAGATGAGGCGAAAGGAGTATGTAAGGATCGTATATAAAACAATGGGCAAGAAACTCCATAGTTACTCTTTTAAAATAATTGCATAACATAACATCACGCCTGTAATCCCCGGAGGATTAGGCAGAGGTGTAGCACACCCAGAGCAAAATAAGGATTATTATATGATTACATGTGAAATTACTAAGCTTAATTCTATAATACATCCAGGGTTAGTTTGGTTCATCTTAGTAAAACTAAACTCCATTTTACCACCATGTTTATTCACATCTATTAAGCTGCATATAAACTTTACTTACTTTTAAAACTACATAGTTACTCGGGCACACAGACCCTCAGGAGACTGTCCAGGAACCGAACCTGCTCAGTTTCCAAGTTATTACAGCACTTTATAAGGCTTTAAACTTGGCTTAACTTGATATCCAGTTTAAAGCTTATAGTTGCAGTATTAAGGTGAAGTGTGAGCCAAGTTATGGTCTTTGATATTATAAGAAACGTTTTACGTTATCAAAGTAAAGATGAAATTGATACTTTAGTGATTATTTTGTGTTTGTGTTGTGTGTGCGTTATGTGTTGTGTTCATGCTTTTATTTACTTTCATTTGTCTCGGTATCTGTGGCTCAACAAATCTTACATTTTTTTGAGCCACTTTCAGATGTTTGAGGCAAAAATATCGCATGACAATGCAATATAATGATGTCACAGAGCTGGTCTGATGATGGAATCGGAAAGTCGCTATAGGAAATTAACACAACATCATGCTTGTAATCCCCAAAGGGTTTGGGAGAGGTGTACTCATTAGTACACCCACATTTCGCCAGTTATGTTTAAGTCCCATGTAATTTCTTGCAAAAGACTTTTTGGTTCTACAGTGGGGGTAGGCTGAATTTATAGATAGATATTAAAGAACCTACATATTGTGTACAGATCAATTGCGATGACCGACCTGACTGTCAAACGCGGTGATTAGAGCAAATCTAAGATTGCAATTTTTACTCTAGAAAAGAAACACAAATGCCAAAAAAATATGTTCCTAAAAGTCTATCTAAATCTCTAGTACCCTTTAACGCTAATAGTGTTCTAAAATTCCTAAGCAATCTTGACATAAAATCCATTTAATATTTTTGTCGAACACTGAAAATACTTCTTTAATACATTCATGCTCAATAAAATCTTAGTAAGCTCGCTTTAAAGTCCAAATCGATACGATGTTGTTGCTCTAACAATCTTTTGTAGTAACGAATAGGAAATGAAAGTCCCAGATCACACAGTAAAGCTGTTGTATCGACGAATTCTAGCTTCGATTAAATATCTTCAAAGGAAAAACCACTATCAACAATTGTATGAAAGAAAGAAAGAAAGAAAAACTATTTATTCCCACGAAAGTGGCTCATATTGCAATCATGGTATGAGATTCTCAGCGCGTGACTTCGGGCTGAAATCATTTCGAAAATTACGTTAAGTGTCAGTGTGCCGCCCGCGAGCCGTCACCTTTTCTATTCTGTCATTAAAAAAAAATATTTTAACGCACACGATTTAAAGCTGTAACTAGAATGGCAAATTATTTACGGCATAGTAAAATAAGCGATGTCCTTTAAATTTAGTACAGGCCTTTCAGAACTTCACAAAGCTCTGAAATGTTTTATCTTCTCAAAGATTTTACGTCTCCAACTATAATATTTCGTTTTAGTACATTTTTACTTCAAAACTTCTACAATCAGGTCAAAAATCGTTTTAAAACTATTATAAAGGAGCATCAAATTCTGCTGAAAATATAGTTTAGATTGTTATTTCTACCCGATATTTCGCTTGAAAATTGGAGCACAGGCTATATAATAAAGCGGCCCATTCACGGTGCTTCTCACTGCACTTTATATTTTCACGACTATTCGTCGTTGGGTGGTGAAAATTTTTACGAGTCAGATCAATTACGAAACTTGGTAGCTATATGAAAGTGGAATGCATTTTTATGGGTTTTTTGGATGGCAAAATAGGTTTTGGAAAAACTGGACTGGCTGGATTTCGTTAAAATTCGCGGTAAATCGAATGATCCACATTTGGAAGAATTTAAATAAAAAATCTCATTGTCTACGTTGAATCTGAGTATAATTTAAAACAGTTTTCTAGTGGTGTATCACATAGTACTATGATTATTTATAAAACAAAGTCGCTTCCGTTCGTCTGTACGCTTACATTTTTTGAACTACGCAACAGATTTTAATGCGGTTTTCATCAATACATAGAGTAATTCAAAAGGAAGGTTAATTTAACAACAAACGTGCGATTGGCATGCTATTTTTTATACAATAAACGTTTGTTCCGTTTAATATTCCGTGTATCTATACAATGCATTGTCTCTATTCTGTTTTGTGTTCTTTAAATAAATAAATAGTTTACCAATTGACAGCGATGCGGAGGAATTTGTTGACACGCCATTTTGTTTTACGTTAATTGTTACAGGTTATTTTATTATTTTAATTCATAGTGTTTGTGTTAAGCGATGAAATAGTTAAGAACGTACACAAATAAAAGCGTTTCATTCAAGTGCTATATCACACAAATAAATATTTTATAACTATTAAAATTCTTAGATTTTTCTCGAAGTTTTTAGTTTTAAAAACGTTGCCCCACATATGTTTGTTTACAAACATATTAAGTCACATACACAATAGAATAAAGTTATATACACAAACAACCAGACACGGAAAAAGCATCTGTAAGTCATACGAAAATTTGTTTCGTGTGGAAATCGAACCAGCTACATAACACGCAGCGCAGCAGCTAATGTGTCCACCATGTCACATACATAACATAAACATAACATCACGCCTGTAATCCCCGAAGAGTTAGGCAGAGGTGTACCCATTAGTACACCCACATTTCGCCAGTTATGTTTTTAGTCCCATGTAATAGGGGGCGAGCCTATTGCCATCAACCGGGCACAAATCCAGACTCCGAGGCTGCTACTGAGAAATTCCTGATGGAAAAACCCAATAACACTTTGCCCGCCCTGGGAATCGAACCCAAGACCTCATGCACAGCAGTCGCGGTTGCGACCACTAGACCAACGAGGCAGTCAAACCACCATGTCCACCATGTCGTCAGTCCAAAATCGCATCAACAATGTAAGACAAAACACTATAAGACAAATCGCCTAATGAACAGCCAGTTTTACAAAGAAGCGAAGTAGGCAAGTTTAAAAGTTCACTCCCCGTCGCACGCTCCATTAGTTTGGGGGCCGATTTTTCCCGACCCTCTAACTTTGGGGCCAGTGTCACCGTCCCCAAGTTTGTTTCCCGACGAAAATAAACACGAGATCAGACGAGTTTTTCTCTGATTATTTCCACGTGAAATATCACACGTTTAACTTGTGGATAAGTGATTATAAACGGGGCGGTGGTGACCCGGGTAAAAAGTTACCGGGTCGTGGTTTTGTTTTTTTTTTTGCAATTTTTTATTTATGGCTTGTCCAGACGTACGGTTGACGTCACATTTGGGACGAACCCTAATGATCAGTCTAGCTTGGTTGGTTGAGACAGAATTAACATTTTGGGTACGTGGTCAGTTTTTCATGTACTTTGATAGGCACAAGTTTATGTATTGGAAAGGTCAATGTAACCTGACCAAAAAGTCGTACAATTTTTATTTTTTTGTTGTTTAAAAATGGAATTAAAATTTAAATTTAAATAATGGGCAATTGTTGTTTTAATTGTTTTTTTTTTCTATTAGAGCGATTGTCTGCTCTGGCCCTTTATTCTTACTTATAAAAATTGTAAAAGCGAAAGTAGGTAACTCTGTCTATCTATCTATTATACTTTCATTCCCAAACTGCTGAACCGATTGTGATAAAGATACAGAAATAGATAAGACCTTGGCAAATGACATAGGCCTTTTGTCGCGACAAAAAGGTCTTGAAGGGGTTGAAAGTAGGTATCCGTTAGTGGTATCCGTGGAAGTCCGTCATTATTGAAGATAAAACCGACAAACTTTGTATCTAAAAATGAAAACAGATGCCTAAAGTAACTATTCTATGCGGAGAAAGTCGCTGGCAAAAGTTAGTTTTAAATATAGTTCAGATTGAGCAAAGGTTGCCGTTCAATCAAGTATAATTTGGAGCTCCCGCACACACATACTCACCCTCTACCCCAGTACAGTACTATGAACACGGCCAAATGATGCACCTAGGACAGTAGGTACCTGCTTAAAAAATCTTATAATTTTGTGATTTTTGTATGGAATGGCATTTAAGCTACTTTTCCCGAAAAAATGTATGGTTCACTTGAGATTATCAACTTTCACACGGACCAAGTCGGGAGTAGATGCTAGTCTATAATAATGGAAATAAATTACCGATATTTGCGATTTCCCGTAAGAAGTTTGTATGTAAGAATTTTTTTTCCAAACCACCAAAAATGACAGAATTTTACACCCATGCGAAACCGTTACCGCCCCGGTTTCGCATGGGTGTAAAATTCCGTCATGCTAGTTAATAACATTATCCATAACTAACATGTCACTATAACAAAACCATTCCCCAACTACACCAACAACGTGACATTAACAGCAAAATTTTAATCACAACCCCAAAATACGTACCTACCAAAATAATTAACTGGCACCGAACATCACGGGCGGTTGCGCACGAATCAAGCTTTATTGAAAACATCTCCATTGAACGGGAATCGCGCGGATACCTTTACACAGGGAGCTTTGTAACTCCAGTCGCTTTCTAATATCCATGTACGAGACTGTACTTGAAGGAGATATTGCTGGCCAGACGACAGCACTGTTTGGCTACCCCGCCGTACATAAGGCTGTTTGTACACCTGTACACTTTTGCTAGTTTAAATGTATTCTATCTCATTTCAATAATTTATTTGGAACGGCCGTGGCTTCATTCGAAAATTAAATTTAAAATTCGATCACGATTCAAAAGACATGTAGCGCCATCTATCAGTTTAAGAACGTTATTGTGATTTCTCTCGGGAACGGTACTTTTTTTTTCTAAGATTACCTATTTTGTACATCACTGACATCGGTGAACGGAAAACGCCGTGAGGAAACCTGGAGTTACGTTTAGAGATGAATGGGAAAGAAACTTCATACATATTCTATTCATATATTTTACATTATTTGTATACAAAATCAAAGAATATACTAAATATTAGGCAGGTAAAGCAGCGGGGCAAGTCTAGCGTTAGTTGCGCAGATAAAGCTTTTCAAATATTATACTCTTTTTCATTTATTACAATGAGGTTGACGTTGGTATGGACGCATTCAACTGAAACGGCTGAACTTTCATTTATGGTTATTGCAAATAATTACGTACGCGCGCACCGAGCCAGAAATTAATTTAACGGCCATTTCGTAATTTTACATTGGTCAAATTAATGAGCATTTATCAACATTATTTTTTTTAGATATATTTTATTATAACTGCTTCGTTCGTCTAGTGGTCGCAACGACTGCTGAGCATGAGGTCTTAGATTCCCAGGTCGGGCAAATATATAAAAATAATAATCTTAAGTAGTACTGTAGAGAGATTAAACGACAACCTTATTTTAATATTATAAAGCTGGAGTTTGTTTTCTTTTTTGCTTGATCGCGCTAATCTTCGAAACTACTAGTACTATCCTGAAAATAGAAAGCTACTCTGATTGTTATAGGCTATATTAAAAAAACAAAAACCGAAATCCACACGTACATAGTCGCGGGATAAAACTAGTAGCGATATAAACAATGTTCGAAAATAGAAGGACAGGGGTTTGACAGCCAGTCCATAGCACTGACTGGCGGTTTGTTATTGAATAAATCCAATAATGATCTTGAAATCTTCTAAATATATAAAAGCGAAAGATCACTCACTCACCCACTCATTAGGAAATATCGAAAACCGCTTGACGTGTAAAGCTGTAATTAACGGTGGATACCGGTAAGTTACCGGTTTCTTTTTATTTTTTACTAGCCTATGTATATATATTTGGAACGATGCAAGGATTGTAACGATACCCCATACATCTAAATCGGTTCAGGCGTTCAAAAGTTATGGTGGAATAAATAAACTCACATACATACATTAACCCTGAACAAATAACACTCCTTTTTTGGGGCAGTCGTGTAATTAGTATCTTTAGTAGACAGAGTTCAAAGTTTGTATGAAGTCAACTTAGAAGACAGAAACTAGTTAAACATAAAAAAAAAAATAAACAAAACACTTTCTTTAAAAACGCACGCCACGAAAACATCGCAACAAAAACTGTCCTCGTATGCAAACAGCCTAACAAATGTCCTATTCTAAAAATTCTCCATTCTCGTCAGACGTATGTACGGTCAGCACAAAAGGCGGACACGGATGGTAGCGTCGGCAATGTTTGTAAAGCCTCGGCGAGCTGGATGTCTAATATGTGGCGGGCTGTATTGTAACCAGGGTAGCATGGGTTCTGCCTAGAACGTAAGATGTCTTCGAGTTACGTTCGCTGACTGCGTTTGATATGCTAATGTTACTGTTTTAGTATCGGTCTCGATGTACGTAGTATTTAGGTCGGCTGTCTGCTATATTTCAATTGGAAACCTGAAGGTAAGCTTTTACATTATGTATTACATATTATTATACAAATAATAATATTGTAAAACGTTGATTTTATTAAAAGAGTACGTATGGAGTTTCTTGCCCGTTCTTCTCCATACAAAACTACCTTTTGGAAGGGGCAACTAGATTCAATTCTATTTTCTTTTTTCATGTAATGACGTTCAAAAGTGCCTTATAGTGGCCTAATTGAAATAAATGATTTGACTTTGACTTTATTAAAAATTGGACTGCCTCGTTGGTCTAGTGGTCGCAAGCGCGACTGCTGTGCATGAGGTCTTGGGTTCGATTCCCAGGTCAGGCAAAGTGTTATTGGGTTTTTCCATCAGGAATTTCTCAGTAGCAGCCTCGGAGTCTGGATTTCTGCCCGGTTGATGACAATAGGCTCGCCCCCTATTACATGGGACTAAAAATATAACTGGCGAAATGTGGGTGTACCAATGGGTACACCTCTGCCTAACCCTTCGGGGATTACAGGCGTGATGTTATGATGTTATGTTTTTGTTTGTTTTTATTTATTTTTATTTACAAACTAGCCTTTCGCGACTTCGTTCATGTAACGGTCGGTTATCGAGGACGTATGCAGACGAAGTCGCGAAACAAAAACTAGCCTATGTCCTTTTTTGGGGGTTCAAACTTACCTCAACATACCTTTATCGAAATCAAATATAGTCAGACAGAATGAGTTACTTTCGCATTTATAAATTTTGGTATGGATGTTGTTTTGATAGTTTGTTCTTTACAAATTGAATAATGGGATAAATAATAGTTTCTGCCTACCCCCATGGGAAAAAGGCGTGAGTTTATGTATGTATGTATGACTATGGAACCCTAAAAGAAAAGATTGAATGATTGACAGACGGCTTTTCAGATATTACTTCTAATATTTACTTTTGAATCGTTATTACAGATTAATTTCAGTAGATGAGTGAAAAGACTTGGGATCTTTTGAGTACTATTACGTACCTAAATGATCCCAAAGAGCTATTTTCTCTCACAAAATATTCATCCAAGCGCCTGATAGAATGGTCATAGCTATATAATGATTACGAGTTCTTAAGTCGCTGTGTTCAAGTAACAAAATAATGCTCTTCAGTAAGAAAAGCTAACCTAATAATTTAATACTATTAAACTAACATATTATTATTATACCAAAAAAAATATATTTTGTTTAAACTGTCATTTTATTTTTCATAGTATTAATTCAGCGTTGTAATTTATCTGCAGTCGCGGGCAAAAGCTAGTTTCTTATAAAACTGTATTGTAGTACAATGACGAACATAATCAATATATATAAAACTATAATTCGAATGTAAGAAAATTAATCGTACAAGCGTTTTGGAAATCACATCTGTTAGCTAAGACAAACTCAAGCATTTTGCTTTCAAGTCACCATCATAAATGAATTATTTAAATCATAAATTCTTTTTATTCTGTAAATAAGTTAAAAGTAACAGAAATACAGATCTCATTTAGTTTAAAAACAAATATTTAGTTTTTAAACTAAATGAGATCTGTATTTCTTTTCCAATTACTTTGAGAAGAAACAAAGAAACAAACTCAAAAAGGTAATGAATTATGATTCTGTATTGTGTACCAGTTCTACTAGCAATTTTGTTCTTTCTGAATATAAAAGATCGAGACAGCGTAATACTTATACTTCGCTCAATGAAAAATGTTACTGTCTATTATATAGACATACTTAATCCCTAAGTTGCCCTTTAGGACACCTACGTGAGGAGGTCTACTTTTTTTAATATTTATACATTTAAAAGGCGACTCACGAGCCAAAAGAGGCTGTTTCATCACCAAAGAAGTTCCAATTAAATTACTTCAGAAATGTTGTTCTATTTTTTGAAAAATATGTTATCTTCATACAAATTCTATTCCATTTTTGAAATAAATTCTATTCCATTTTTGAATATGTTAGACATAATAAGCATGGCGGTTGAGGGCATTGTCATGCTCACTCAATAGTTTCGCTGATGGTGGCGCTGGATCATTTGGTTGTCTCCAAGACGGTTGAGCTAAACGGTGCTGATCTACGCATCATGATCGCGAACTGTCAGTTAGGATTCGTCATCCCTTAACTGCCATCATTTTCTTTACCGTTTTATATTACCTACCTACATTGATTTCACATATAAAAGCAAAAAGAATAATGTATATCTAGTGAATACTTTCTATTCAAAGGCACTGAAGCAGGCCTTAACAGAAATAACATAAGAAATATCACGAAGTAAAAAAGATGCCTCGAAAAGATCAAAGATTAGTCTCACATAAGTTATAATATAAATAAGCTTTACCTAACAAGCCAAAATCTTCAAATACACGCAAATAGGTAATTCCCTTTGGAATTATTACGACCAGATAATTTTTACGTAGGATAAAGGCGTCAAGTGTCAAAAGACTCTTATGAACGTCGACGTGGGAGGCGGGTCTATTGACGAGGACTTCAAAAGGCGTCACAAAGCGAAAACTTGACAACTTACGAGTTAAACAGAAAATAAGGTAGAATTCTGAAGGTAAAATAAAATATATTCATGAAAACAGCTAATGAAAGTAGATGTTATTTCGTGTACACTAATAATGAGAACACAAGACACAGGGAGAAGAGAAGTTTTTACTTAAAAAGGTATATTTAAACGGTAAAAGATAAAAAGATTTCTTGAGATTAAAAGAACGAGTATAATAATATTCAAATTTCAAAAATAGAATCTTCTCGATTCTCTTTCTCGAATGGTTCGATTTAAAAATCTTTCATACATCAGAATTTAAATGTACTTGTCGAACGAAACATAGATAATGCAAATCTTCTATCTGCTCCGCCATCCAATAACCCAGAAACAGATTTAGGACCACTCGCAATACGTTCTTTGTCAAAACGGAATAAGGGGAATACGAACAATACCGTTTCTCGGCATTCCGTTATCAATAGATATAATTCTCGAGAACTATCTCAATATCTATTACTATTATACGAAAACTCGTTGCAAACCGATATACCACGATTTCAATCCGTCGATACGTGCATCGAATGCAATGGTAACGTTACACAGACAGTTCTCTATTATAGAAATCGTCCAATTTCATAAGAGCTCCCCTGCCGCTTCCGCGCCCACAATCTTGCGTAAAGATGGAAGATTTTCTGCAATATACGGGGGTCTCACGTGGCTGGTTCTGAGGAGGTTACCTCAACCCGTGTTAGGATAATAATGGCTAGTATTCAAGTTGAAGTTCCTTTTGCGAAGTTCCCTCGCAACGTAATATCAACTAGTTGTGAAGATTTAACTCATTAGAATAGTGACTGCGTCGTAAAGTTTGTGGGTCGGTAAATATAGTGAATGTGGCACAGTTTCGGATTTAAATTGAGGTTGGCATTGTTCTTACTTTATATTTCAATTTTCTGTATGAGTTTGGTGTTCTATTTTAACTTGTAATTCACAAACCGTGGGACGCAGCTGCAGTCACTTTGTGAGGAAGACGCGTTGTTGATTAGTTCAAAAATTATTATGACGTTTTCAGAACGTGAAAATTCAAGTTCGGAAATAAAGGAACTGGGATATCATGATTGGTGGAATGGCGATAAACAAAGAGACCTACCTTAGTATTGGAATCGGTAACTAGTTTTAACATTCTGGTTAACTGACTGACTTTTTGATAATTCAAAAGTGCCTGTAGAGAAATGTACTGATAATTAACTTCATACAAGACGTAGTATAATAATTTTGGTCAGTAAGTAATTTAATTTAGTAATTTAACACAAAGAAATTTATCAAATAGGGTACGAGTGTGAAAATGAAACGTAACTCAAAAATAGGTTTGAAAAAAATAGAAGTTTCTCATCAAAAGCCTAGGTATTAGGGCGCTTATCTTGTCTACATAACATCAGTCTAATTATTGATTAACTAAAATATGAATACACGATTCCTTTATAACGAGCGTGCGCAGCAACGCCTTGTCGATCCTCCCAATGATTTAACCAAAATACTGACTACAATACTTAGACACACACTTCACACTGTGTACACTTTATTTTATTATGTTAAATATTTGAGATTTTTTTTATTTTTATTATTTTAAATCTCTGATTTTGTTGTTTTACTCTCATAAAAATTGCTTGCACCTACCATGTTATCTCTTCACCACCTCTGGTTGACTGTTAGAGAATGCCTAAGGCATTAAGTCCGCCTTTGTACATTTGTTGCATAAAGTTTAAATAAATAAATAAATAAATACTTTGAAGAACTAAATAAAACAAAAACATTCGCAAACAGTCCACCAAACACGATGTATTATAGGTCATAGAACTCTGCACTAGTTACTTGACTCAAAACAACAAGACATATCACATCCTCAACAACAAAAACTTCATCTATTTCAACACTTTTTCCTCTCTACAAGTAAGTACGCTTCATAATAAAACTTCTTGAACTAGTCTATTCCGCCACGTCTGCCATTATGGCGAAGTTTAGTAAGTGGCATTTGATTTAGGGAACAAGTCACAGTTATAGGATATTCGCCGAAAACTTTGGCTCAGAATGTTCAGTTCGCTTTATGCTAGATATGTTGTAGATAGATGGGGAGAGAAGAGGCAGTTAATACCGTGTAATCTTAAGATCTGAATGGGGTGGAATATTTTGATGTAGATATCATATAACATCGCGCTTGAAATCTTCGAAAGGTTAGGCAGAGGTGTATCTACGTACACCCACATTTCGCCGGTTATGTTTACGTTCCAATGTAATAGGGGACGAGGGGGTGATGGGGGGGGGGGGAGCTAGGTATGGAGGTTAGTAATAAATGACGTCATCTGCTAGGTGGCTGGGTTGGTCACTTTTACCTAAGATGCTATTAGACTGTGATATTTATCACGAAATATTTAGCTCAGGATAGTGCCTCGGTTGTATTATGACTGCCTTGTTGGTCTAGTGGTCGCAAAGCACGACTGCTGAGCATGAGGTCCTGGGTTCGATTCCCAGGTCGAGCCTCGGATTCTGGATTTGTGCCAGGTTGTTTGTTTGTATAAACGCGCAAACCTCTGGATCTAAGAGTCAGATTGGAAAAACTAGTTTTATATATTTATCCAAATGCATCTCGCTACGACATTTGGGAGCGGAGCACTAACCAAAGACGTAAATTAATACGGGTGAACTCACGGGCAGAAGATAGTATCTACTTTGTTTTTTGTATATATATAAAAGAGATTTTATTAGAAATAATCATTATCTTTGTACATATTTTCCTTATCCATATCTGTTTACATAATGTATGCACATATGGTTAAAAAAAAAAAACACAAACGAGTAAGAATGCACCTTAAAAACACTTTAAATAAAGCCCCATTTCAACCTGCCACGCCAAACGCCACGAAATTCATTCAAACTTCAAGTGACTCTTGTTACCAAGAAAAGCTTAACCTGTAAATAAAAAGGACTTTCTTATAAAAGCAATGAAAAGACTTTTTTGTTGCACGCGAGAAATAAAAAAAAATAAAAATAAAAACCTCATTATTTTAAACGTCTTTGGTATGAATGAATGAAAAAGAAATATGGCGGTAGATGGTCGGACAATGGACTGCTTTCGCGTCGTGACCTTTTCAGTTTGCATGCATCAGTTTCCATTTTTAACAAGGTTGTTATAAGTGGGGGGTCTCGGTTGTCTTCTTGTGTTTCTAGTTCGTATCACATAAGTGGTGGAAGCATGGAAGGTTGAGGAGAATACGCGCGTGTTTTGTTTTGTTTTGTCTGTCGTATGGTCTTTGGAGGAAAGAGCATGAAAGCTTTTTTACATACTTTGATTTTTATTTTCAATTTTGTTTAGAGTTGTACGATGTGCTGTCAACATAGATTTAAAATTTTTGGAGCTAGGGGTAATAACATACCTCTGACGATAACTTACATAAACATAACATCACGCCTGTAAGCATGGAAGGGTCAGGCAGAGGTGTACCCTTTAGCAGGTACACCCACATTTCACCAGTTATGTTATGTCTCGTGTAATAACGGCGAGCCTATTGCTATCAAAGGGCACAAATCCAGACTCTGAGGCTGCTACTGAGAAATTACTGATGAAAAAACCTAATAACACTTTGCCCGACCTGGGAATCGAACTCAAGATTTCATGCTAAGCAGTCACGCTGTACGACCACCACTTCAAGGAGGCACTATTACCCCACTGCAGGGTAAAGAAGGTCCCCACGCTTGCTCAAGGCGGATGATGATAATTATGTCTCAAGCTAAACTTCACGACAAAAATAACAAACAAAGAAAGTTTCTAGAGTGAGTGAGTCGTGGAAATTTAATTATATATTTTCATCTACTGTTAACCAATTTCAGGCTCAAAATTATTACAACCTCATCCAAGCTATGTTTAGTTCAAAATTTGCACCCCGTATATCGTATTACACAGGCTATGGACACAAGCGACCATTGCTCGAGTTTCAACGTAAGGCAACATGCATTTCGGGTGAGATACTACACGTTTACTACACGATACAGTGCGACCAGGCTCACAGTACAATGTTGCCCAGTGTTGTTACATTTAGCTCCTGTTTCACAACTTTCCAATAAGTTCTGTTTAAATTACTTAGCAGAATGTGGAAGAATAGTATTTTAAACAAATTATGTTCCATTTTTGAATATCGCTATGAGAGGAGCTCGTGGCTAAGTAATAACAGCCGCGCGGGTCGATCCGTCAGGTTAAGCTACGCTTGCCGGGGTTGGTCCGTGGATGGGTGACCATCTTTACACACCGAGACTCCTCCGTGCCTCGGAAAGCACGTTAAGCCGTTGGTCCCGGCTGTCATACGTGGATCTTTGACAGTCATTACGGGTCGTCAGAAGCCCGAAAGTCTGGCAAACCAGTCTTACTTAGGGGTATCATATTACCCAGTTACTGGGTTGTGGAGGTCAGATAGGCAGTCGCTCCATGTAAAGTACTGGTATTCAGCTGCATCTGGTTAGACTGGAAGCCGACCCCAACGTAGTTGGGAAAAGGATAGGCAGATGATGATGATGTTCCATTTTTGAATACACCAGAAAGCCATGTAATTACTCAAGTCCCACGTAATGAGACTCAATTGATTTTCTATTATTCCGACTTACTAATAGTAAAAAACGTTCCGAATCTATAGTCCATTCGCATTAAGAAATAATGAGTCATCAGTCAAACTATTCAATAAGCTTGCCCCCTAAAATATGAGACTTAAACATAACTGGCGAAATGTGCATGTACTAATGGGTACACCTCTGCCTAACCCTTCGGGGATTACAGGCATGATGTTATGTGCTATCAGCAAAACTTATTGGTATTTGTGAAAAATTTTTGCGACGCGATTGGCCAATATCATTATCAGTGTCGGTGGATTGCTACAGCGATTGATTCCTCACTTTTTTCTTAACGCGAATGAATTGTAGTAGCCATCTCATCTCAGTGACAATCTTTATCACTGAGATTTAAGATCATATATTGACAATCAAAAAATTTTTGGGGCATTTTTGACACATACACAGACAGATTGAAATCCGAATGGAAAAATGAATCACCAAAATGCAATCATATTAACTATATTCCTCACCTCTAGGATGGTGCCGGTGACATTTGTCAAACTGTTTTCACTCTTGAACATTACGGCTATTTATAATCATGATTACATATTTTAACTGCACACTAATATCATAGTCGTAAAAAACGAAATCAGTAATAAGTAAGTAAATAACTAGTAAATTAAATAATGTCACTGACATAATTATGTGATTCTGACATCCATAGACGAATTGCTGACATGTGTCACCCGCAGTCCCGCACCATCATAGGACGTATGGAATATAAACAACACAATAACTGCTGTTACTTATTTTTCTAATATTCTAATTATATACCTAGTACTTAAGGATTTCATTAATTCCAAGCCCATATACTATATTATATAAAACCCAAACCTTAATTACTGTCTTAAATTCAACCACTGCGTACTGAAAAATTTAATTAACCATTTTTCTTTATTCAGCAATATTGTGTATTAATTTTAACTCGATTAAGTAAACCCACTCAGGATTGGAGCTTAATTGAAAAATTCAATGTACATTTGGAAAAGCTAATTGGTGTTCAGGCTAACTGAAAATACTTTTAAACAACGTCAACAATGCTTATCTTCCATACATATAAAATGCTTTGTCCTGAATGACTGACTGACGGATCAACGCACAGCCTAAACCGCTGATTGTAGTTACCTGAAACTTTGAGAGTGTGTTCTTTATGTAAAATAGAAATCTAATAAGAAAGGATTTTCAAGGAAGGATATTCTACCCCTTGGGGGGGGGGGGAAAGAGGGGCAAAGGTTGTATGGAGAAAATTTACGCGGACGAAGTCGCGGCCAGAAGCTAGTATGTCTATAATAATAATTGGTATTTGGTATATACATTAAAAGTAATACACCACTATAAGTACTACTGTACTATACTGACAATGATTGATGTAAATGCTGTAGGTGTACTTTAATAAATCAATAAATAATGTGTTAACGTGCTGAGTCTTCATCTTTTATGTCACTCTCGTCGTCTTTACATTCATAAATAGTTATTATGTATACTACAAATACGGACAGACAATACACTTCAGTGTACCGACTCCTTGTCAATTCAAAGTTAATTGGAAAAAATGATTTGACTTTGAAATTAACATTTTAACCTGTATACCAAATATTTTGCTCGACTGTACAAATAAAGAAAATTATCCACTCTACGATATTAAGAACGTGATTTAATAATGTTTAAGGTTTTGTTACTAAACCCACATTTTTCTTGCCTTATATGCTATTGTAGTAACACTGGAAAAACAACTCTATGCATGTTAGAAAAAGGCTACTGATTTGGTAGATAACATTGATCCATAACTCAAGTTGTAGATGTTGAACACTTTTGTACATGCTTTGATATAGTAGTTTGAAACGTGTAATCCTTTAAAAAAAACATTATAAAACATTTATTTAAAAGAAGTAAGTATTAGTAAGTATGGAGTTTCTTGCCCATCCTTTTCCACACGAAACTACCTATTGGAGGAACCACTAGATTCAAATTTATTTTTCTTGTACTTAAAGTTCAAATGTGGCTTTATAATGGCTAACTTATCTAGCGAGCATAAAATAACATATTTATACAGACCATGCGCGTAGCCACGATGGGGCTCAGACCTGTAAGGTACCTAACCAAACTTAAAAAAATAAATTATCTAGCTACTGACTACAATACATAATATCCGTAAGAAAATTCGAAGTGCTATAGAGGTTCTGGGTACCTGAGAAAGACCGCGGGTTTAGTTTGCTAGTTACATATTATTTAAAACTGCTGCCCCACCCTGAGCTCAAGGCTGGCTACGCCCATGATTCAGACAGTTTTAACCATACATGCAATGCTTCATTATCATATAAAAATCCTCTATTTTCACTCAGAACTTCCACGATGACCCTTAACATAAAGCACTCAAATTGCGCCCTCTTCATTATTTCGTACCATAAACCGTATGAAGTTTCCAATGTGGCGGTATAATTCGGTGCCGGAGCGGTGCATCGCCCGAACCGGCCCGGTCATTCCTTCCGGTACATTGTCTTATCCGGCCCACTAGGCTGACCATCAATCATACACCGGCCAGGGAATGCGACGGCCACACGTTGGATATTTTCGAGTGGCGAAAAATATTCACTGTTCTTTCACTCCATTTTCTACTTTATCTTCATAGGGTTTACGTTCAATATCGTTTAACGTTTGTATTTGTATTATTCTGCTAAACTGACTTAATGCTACCGGTAAATTTGTAATGTATGTGCCCTATATAGTATATGGACAGAGTATTATTGATAATTCCATATATTGGATTCTCTATCGCTGTTCTGTTTGGGAGATATATTGGCGTTGTAGGTTAATATATTGCTAGCCTGTGGCTATTACGGTCATGGCTGCCTTGAGGTAGTTATTACCCTTCATTGAGTACAAATACCAGCTTGTATTTAGTTGACATTGCATGGACGGGGATGTGCCGAGCCTAGTAATTACTCTGAGCATCAACCCTTTGCACGCAGTGGGGTGAATTCGACCGGGTGCATGCTTCCTGGTGACTGTCAGGGTTGAGAAGCTGTGTACCGTAAACGACGGCTGTGTGTGAAACCTATGAAGCGTTTATGTCCAATCTTGACGTCGAATTTCGGGAGAAGCGTATGTTATGTCAAGCATGACTGTTGTCAGAATTACGGTGGACACATCTGACGGAAGATACGACAGACGTATCGTCGTTAGTACACTCGCATCAATGGTTATGTGTGTAAGGTTGAATGTTTCACTATGTATTTGGCTGTTCTCGCATAACGCTACTGATAATGCACAGCGCATTTTCTGCCAGACATGCATTCACTCTCAATCTTGATTTAATTAAGAACTGTTGGAATATTAAAACAAGTTTAACTTTTAATATGTTTTGTTGTGATTTTAAAATAGAATGTTTTTTTTTTAATTTGAGATGGTTGACATTTTATTTGTTTTTTATATGAGTTTTTATAACAAAATTAAAAATAAAATTCTTTTATCTTTAACTAGCGAAGCTTCCCGGCTTCACACGGGTGCGAATTTCGGGTGGATTTTTCAAAAAATTTCTTTAATTAAAACTTTGTCCGGGAAATTATGAACACAACAAAAAAAGAAACGGTCCAGCCGTTCTCGAGTTTTGCGCTTAGCAACACATTTAACGATAAAGATACTTAGATACGATAAGATAGATATTTAAAAGATAGATTATTTTATTCTAAGCTTTTGATAATAAAACACCAACAAACATTTGATTGCATTTATAGGTACCTTTTACAGAAACGTATACAGCCGTCATTACAACTAAAATAGACCCAAATTCAATGTCCATAAACTAACATTTATCATAGCACCTGTACTGTCAGAACACTAGTCGCTAGCTATATTATCTACGCCATTTCCCATCGTTCAAGTATTAGGTCTCATCATCAATCATACCTCTTCGGGTATTGTCACGGCATTAGAGTGCGTCATCAATATTATATCTTTTTTTTTTTTGTGTATCTTTCTGCCTAATACCTATTCACGCGGTAGTTTGGTGCTTAGGAAAATGGCGCATGGAAACGTCAAAAATGTGTGTTTTATACCAGGTGTAGATTTGCATCTTCGATAATTTGAAGGAGGTAATTATGCTAGTGATTCTCAACACAAAAAATTAAATAAAATAAAATAGATTATTTTTATTTTTACAATTTTTTTTTGCAAATCATTTTTCGACCATTTCTTGATATCCGATTGAGCTGAAGTTTTGCATACACCTTTAGTTCTGATGACAGCAGATCTTACTATAAATACTGATATATGATGCGGATTGTGATTTGACGAAGGTTTTGTTGGTATGTCAGAAGATAAATTTATTAAAGGGATGACATTCTTTCATTTTTCAACCGACTTCAAAAAGGAGGAGGTTCTCAATTCGACGCGTATGTTTTTTTTTTTTTTTTTTGTGTGTTTGTTCAACGATTACTCCGCCGATTACGAATCGATTTGGATGATTCGTTTTTGTTTGAAAGAGTATAGTCGCGAATAGGTCTCATAGGAATATTGTCATGATCTGATGATGAACTTTGGAGATATGGAACGGAACTCCTTGTAAAATCACAGCAGAACCGCCGTAACAAGAAAAATTGCTTTGTTTATACGTGTAGTCGATGACTGACTAAAGGAAGTGGGGAGGGGGTACGTCAACCACCTTCCTACCACTTTCCAAAATTAAATATATCGTGTGTGGTATTGTTTGAAAGGGCTTTATGTAAGGATTTCAAACATTAACAAACAAGCACTAAAAAGTGAAAAATAAAAAGCTTTTTTACAAAAAAATATCACCGCCTTCAAAAATCACAAAATAAAAAATAACTTTAGCTTGGAAGTCGGTGGCAATACCTACATAACAAGAAACAAAACCAAAGCCGCCGACTTCCAAGCTAAAGTTATTTTTTATTTTGTGATTTTTGAAGGCGGTGATATTTTTTTGTAAAAAAGCTTTTTAAATGTGTATTTGTGTTTTTTTATCAGTTTTAAGTGTCTTTAATTATTGTAATATTGTTATAACATAACTAAATAAATAATATTGATAGTCGCGCGACACTAGCTACGCAACGGGGCGATTCTGTTCTTAGAAGAGGCGTATTCTGAAATACTCTCAAATATAATAAACAACTAAAAATTACGTATTTTTGAATTATTGAGTAGGTGTCGTAATTTAATTTGATTATTTATGTATTTTAAGACGACCTCCTAAAATTTTACATGAATGCAAAATTGCACCTGGTATAGAGTGAAAAGATACAGAAATTTAATTTCACAATCCTAAAATTTTGAAGTCGACTGCTTTTACTGTACACTTTTATTGCCGTAGAAAGGTTTTGAAATGCAATATTCTCTGCTGAGGAAATTCTACGTGTGTCTGTTTTGGTTATGTAAAAGCTTTATAGTAAGTACTGGCTGTATAAGCCAGTCCTGGCTTCATTCGCGTAAATGTTAAAAACAGAGATTTTTTTCAATATTCACGCGCGGCTCTATTGTGTTCCTATAACAAAAGTAGGCTAAGTAATTCCTTATTACATCAGATACCTACCCGTGAAAGTCCCGTCAAAATCAGATCAGCCGTTTCGGAGACAAAAATAAATTATAAAATGATTTTGAGCAAACATTCATATTTATTCAGTAAAAAATTATGTTATTTTAATTTAGACATTTCAATTTTATTATGTATAAATGTAGATTGTAGGTAGGTACTGTGACCCCCAGACGTGGGTAGTCACTTGTACCGGGATATATAAATCAATCTACTTGATTTAAACACTTATTAATCTTCCAACTTCGTGTATTCACTTTTAAATAAAAGATATTTATTTCTAGTTATTAGCTTATGCATGACAGCCGCTGACACGCGGTCTGTTTGTATTCTAAATATAAAAGTCATATTTATCTCATAACAAATAGTTTGCATATGGCTCAACCAGCCAGGGTCTCTACAGTACCTAACGGTAAACAAAGCCGAATAATTTCCCACAAATGTCTTAATCGAAACGAGTCCCATCCTTATCAGACCAATTTGGTCACCCTAACCACTACACACCCGTATTGGCTCGTACCCATAAGAAATCATCACCAAAGATAAAGACGAACCCGCTTCGATCCGGTCACAATCAAGGAAATTGAAAGGTCGACCCGGGTAGGTCTGGGTCTACCTTTCTGCTATACATTGTCTTATCCGGCAATGCATCATTTTGCCCGAATTCACCCGGATAACCAATACGTATAAGTATTGGTGCGGTTATTTTAATAAATCCAAGATTTGATGTCGCTAAGGGTGCGTAGTACCTACGTATATTGTACGTAGTCATATATTGGTGGGGAGGGTGGGAATTGCTAAACATTCTTTATGTACAGTCAGCAAAGTAGATAGGTATGCAGGGTCGTCAGATATAGTTATAATTTTCTTAGAAACCGATGGATGTTAACAAATGTAATTTAATTTAAAGAGTAGTTAATAAACAGTTCATTAATTAAGTTTCAATCGAAGACTGCCTCGTTGGTCTAGTGGTCGCAAGCGCGACTGCTGTGCATGAGGTCTTGGGTTCGATTCCCAGGTCGGGCAAAGTGTTATTGGGTTTTTTCATCAGGAATTTCTCAGTAGCAGCTTCGGAGTCTGGATTTGTGCCCGGTTGATGGCAATAGGCTCGCCCCCTATTACATGGGACTAAAGACATAACTGGCGAAATGTGGGTGTACCAATGGGTACACCTCTGTCTAACCCTTCGGGGATTACAGGCGTGATGTTATCAATCGAAGACATCCATCGGTTTCTAAGAAAATTTTAACTATATCTGGCGACCCTGTATACCTATCTACTATGTGGACTGTACCTACTACAACATTTTCAACGGCTAAAGATGGAAATGAGAGGGGTTTTTGTGAGTCGAAAACGGAACTTTTGAGGACGGGTTCAAAGCGTTGAGGACTCGTTTCAATGCTGTCAAGTGGCGTCGAAAGGAGGTTGCCAGTTTTTTTTTTATTTAGGGTTTTTCATGTGGGTGTGTAGATTTTTGTGAAACTGAAAAATTGTTTTTTTTTTTTCAAGTGTTATTGGGTTTTTCCATCAGGAATTTCTCAGTAGCAGCTTAGGAGTCTGGATTTGTGCCCGGTTGATGGCACTAGGCTCGCCCCCTATTACATGGGACTAAAAACATAACTGGCGAAATGTGGGTGCACTAATTGGTACACCTCTGCCTAACCCTTCGGGGATTACAGGCGTGATGTTATGTTATGTTTTTTTTTCAAGTGGTACAATTTTGACTAGGTCACGTTTTGAATAGGTTTGTTATTGGCGACTGTATTAGACCTTGACCGATAATTAGTAATATTTAAGATTTAATGCATACAGAAGCTGTTGGCAAGCTTTAATAAATAAATCCAGACAGTACATTTTGATTTTAAATGGTTTCTATTTGTTAGCTGTTAATGTTTCAGAGTTTGTCCATGTTTACTACAGTCACAAAAGAATCATCTGAAAGACGTTCATTACTGTGCAGTGGTCTCCTCCAACCATCCATTGCGACATTGATTACGAATGTATCTACATTGATAACTCATGATAACTCATCATCATTCACGGGACAAGCCCATCATTCTATTCCCAACCACTGCAAGTCTGCATACCAGAATCAATAATGGCGACCACCAGAAAAACGCTAAGACAATCAAGCTTGACAAGTACTAAAGAAACGATTCAACTGCCATAGTAATTAATAAGAAAAGAACAACAGAGTACTAAGAACAAATAAATTTCCACACATAATATCTGATATTAAAAAAAAAAGTTAATAACATAACATCATAACATAACATCACGCCTGTAATCCCCGAAGAGTTAGGCAGAGATGTACCCATTAGTACACCCACATTTCGCCAGTTAAGTATGTTTTTAGTCCCATGTAATAGGGGGCGAGCCTATTGCCATCAACCGGGCACAAATCCAGACTCCGAGGCTGCTACTGAGACATTCCTAATGGAAAAACCCAATAACACTTTGCTAAAAAGTTAATAACGCCGTAGATAATGACACACACACACTAATACACAACACATAAATTGCAAATCATTCATGCAAACGCTTCGTGAGCCCAATTGAAAGGATCCATGTAATTGAGTCGTAACAAAAATGCCTTTTGTAATAAATTGTCGTACCAAAATGTGTTGCGTATTCAGAAAAATATAATCGGAATAATAACGTATCGTCTTTTATATCAGAGAGTATTATTGTTATTATAATTATTTGGTTTCGAGAATTATTTGACTTTTATTCTAGTCTTGTATTTTTTTTTCTGTTTTTTTTTTTGGTAACATGGTTACCCTTTTTTGCAAGTCAATCTGTAACTAATTAACTTTGTAGCGAGGAATCTTTGGCACTGAACGTTATCTACTCTAATTGATGCATAATTGTAAATATTGGTCACTGGTTTCAAAATCAGGAATGAAATATACCGAGTGTTAGTGTAAACACCGTTATCCTCGAAATCAGTGGTTTGGTTTCACTAATAGAACGTAAAAAAAAAACTTTTTTTCTTTAAAGTAAGTAAAATCTCAATTTTTTCTCAAAATTATTTCACCCTATATTACAATGATGTAATTAGTTAAAACTTATGTAGGTAGTTATAACGGACGGCCAGTGTAGCAGGTCAACGCCCTTTGCGGTGATTACGTAACTCGGGCGCATAGTATCCATGAATTTACGGACGGTGTCGGACAGATTTTTTTTTAATTTTTGAAAGAAAACTTTGTTTATTTATTTTTAAATTCAGATAAACATTTTTTATAATAAATCAAGTACCTATGGTTTTAGTGACAACGGTGTTTACACTAACAGTCTGTATACAAAGTGTAATTTTACAAATTATAATAATTATTACAAAACGTAAGTGCAATTCGAACTTTACAAAGGTTTTTTACCGCCGTGGAATATTTTACAAAAAAATAACGTTTTATTAATTCTTAACCTTATTTTATTATTTTTCTTATTTTAGCGACCATTGTAATAAATTCAATTGTTTATATTATATATTACGTATTATTATTATAAGACAGAGTAACAAACAGCAGAGTTTTAGTAATAGGTTCCCATTTGGTGCCCTTTAGGCACGAAACCCTGAACTATTCTAGCCTGCTTTGTCGTAGCCATAAACATATTTATATTACCAAAATATTAGTGAAGTTTATTTGTTAGTAATGTACCTAATTTTCCTTCTAGAACAACCAGCAATGGTGTGTTAATTTTTTGTAACACGCAAACCGTATCTATTTGGGTTACGTAATCGGTTATAACCCTTTGTTGTGTGCTTTTTGTTTGTGCTCCCATGACTCAGTGTAGTGAGTAACCACGGTACCTAATCCTGTATCATAAAAGTGAAAGGTCACTCACTGATTAAACACAAAATCTTGGAAAACTACTTGACTTATGAAGATGAAATTTGGCAGATTTGTAGATAGAATACTTACTGAATCTAAGAACAATCATACATCGTCATAGATCTAGTACAGGCAAATAATTCGTTACAAAATAAGTATTATCATCATAGGTACCAAAAAACTTAGTCATCATTATTTTAGCGAAATAACAAGAATAACATACATACAAACATAAACTCACGCCTTTTTCCCATGGGGGTAGGCAGAAACTACAGAAAGCCACCTGCTACGATCCTTACATACTCCTTTCGCCACATCTACGTTCATACATCTCGTCATACAAGCAAGCCGGTTGCGAGTACTCCGCACCTGACCCTTCTGAAGACACCACCAAGGACCTCACCACTAAGGTCAGTGTAGGTCTTCCTAGGGCGACCCCACCCGGCGTTGCCACTCACCTCTGCCATATAAATACCTTTTGTCAATCGTCTTTCACTCATCCTCTCAATATGACCGAACCATCTAAGTATACCCTTTTCTATCTTTGTCACTACATATTCTTTTAATCCGCAACGGTCCCGTATAACCTCACTCCTCACTCTATCGTTCAAAGTTACACCACACATACTCGGCAAGGAACGCATAACCTCAAAACAAGAATAACGTTTTTTTAGGTATATAATTCAAATTTATCAGCACGGTTGACGCAGTGTTTAGGCACATATTCAATTTTGACAGTATGGTTGGCGCAGTGGCTGAGCAATTGGCTGCTGAGCTGCGTTCCTCAAGTTCAGTTCTTGCAGGAAACAAACATTTGTATGACCTACAGGTATTTGTTTCGAGTCTAATTGTTGATGTATGAGAGTTTATATGTTTTTAAACGCACGCGGTTTAGATAAATATAAGCTGTACCTATAACAAGAAAGTGTTAGGCGCCGGTCTGCTACGGCGCTGAAGCGGTGTGGGTATCAGATTGTATACAGACGGTTTTCTCTTTCATACAGTTGACACATAGAGAGTGCCGTGCGACACCCATACGACGGCAAGCTGACATACGTCAATTTTAAACTGTATGAAAAAATACAACCGTCCTTGAACAGTCCGTTTCACGCACAGCCCTTCTTTCTTCTTTATCGTGTGGGCAGTAAGGTCTTATGACCCCACACACCTTAGTCTCAGAGTTTCTTAACACCTCAAGGGCCTCTGACATGGTTTGAGTGGAACAGTAAGTCCAGAACAAAGCTCACAGATCTGAAGCTGTAGCAGTCCACAAACGTATAAATTCAAAGAGCACTAAGATTAAGACGTAGGGAACAAGAGACAGAGTCGAAGCAAACCAACCGAACTATATTTTATATCACATAAACATAATCAAGTCGGGGTCCTTAATAAACATATCAAGAATCGGACGGGCTCGCAAGACCCCTGCCCGGGTGACCTCACGGACCCACGGGCCCACCCTACAGATATTATCGTGAGAGACAGTTGGGAGAAGGTCGGGCTTAGGGTTCGGATACATTGACTATGATTAGAGGGAAGAGAAGCCATGATTTTATAAGATGCGGTTTAGAAAATGTGGTCTTGAAAGATTACAATAATTCTCATCGACGAATAAGTAGTAATATTCAAAATACAACGTGTAATTTAATTAAGTTGTAATTAAGGGGTATTTGAACTCATCATTGTCAAACAACTTCTACTAAGGGACCAACCATGAAACCATAAAAAAAAACATCTAACCCAAACATTTCTGTAAACTACAGTGACTGGATTTTTCCATGATTTCAGAGTTGATCCTATAGTAAAAGTTGTTCAGAATGATGAGTATATTAACCTGTTTTCGGGTTTTCAGTTTATTTATTTACACCTTGTATATAGAGGCGTAGTATTATCTACTGTTGATGAAAATTATTTCATGGAAAACATTATTACAAAAGGTACATATTAAAGATTATCTCAACAAACACAATTCGTGCCAATTTGTAATAAATTTCAGCAATAAAATAACAGCAAACAAACAAATTATCGGCAAAATACGTGGCCGCGGAACAATACTGGAACAGATTTTCACGAAAATAATAATATTAATACGTAACGCTTTTCGTACACTAGGGTTTCATTGAGTTCATTGTAATGTGAAGAGATAAGCGCCCCTTTATTATATTACCAAAAGGCTCGCGATATCATAATAATATTATGCTTTGAAGCTCAAAAGTAAGATAAGTAACTAAAATACGTGAAAAATGCGGGTTAGTGAAAATTAACAATTATAATTCTTAAATGCGGCACATACATTGCAAAAATTGATAACTTTGTTTTATTTTTTAATTATAAATTTAAAAATCGATCATGATTCGAAAGACTTGCGGCGCCATCTATCATCATAAGAACGTTATTATGATTTCTCTCGGGAACAGTATTTTTTTCGGAATTAAAGGTTTCCTATCTCCGTTTCTGTACACCTGACAATGTATATGCAAAATTTCAGTATGATCGGTTCAGTGGTTTAGGCATGGATAGGTAACAAACTAACACACTTAATTGCGCATTTATAATAGTTAGGATTTGGATAGTTAGGATAACAAAGTTTCTATAATAAGACATGACTAAAATTCGTATACGTAAAATGTATATGCTTCATTTTCATTACCTTCGCTAATGAACTGTCCGTTTCATGCCGTAATAACCGCTCTTCTCGCTCCAATGAGCGCGCACCCTAACAGGGGGGGTATTATGAAATATGACGGGCCACATCGACCCGATACTCGGATTAAGGGCCCCGTGCTAATCTCTCGCTGACTCCGACAAAATTGCTCATATCGTCCGACAATGGAGCCGGTAATTCGTACGCACCTGTTCTAGAGACTAAATTAAAAAAGTTTTCTGAGCCATCAATCCGATTCCGTGATTAGGAAGTTTTTTTTTCCGAAGGTAATTGCTTGGACTTTGGTGTGAAGTTGAGATTTTATTTGTTTGGTGTCTTAATGCCTCTTTCTGTGGGGTGAACCGGAATCTAATTTCGTTCGATTTGAATTAAATTATTTTAGGGGAGAGTTATTATTGTCGGAACAAGTCGTTCGCTGAGCTATTGACACGATACTAAAAAGTATTTTGATTAGCATATAATTTTATATTTATCTTCTTTGTGTCAATAGTATTAAAATATACAGCCTGTGATCTGACATAAGGCATGGAAAACATTATAAAGAAATATGAACTTATCCTACTATCATTCTTCTGTTATAACGGAGGAAGTTTAGGGTGAAGGATAAATGAATGTTTGTTACTCTTTCACACTTAAACGGATGAACGGAATTAGATAAAATTTGGCACACCTTTAGATATTGATCTAGCTTAACATATACTATAACTTTTTTCCCGTTTTTGTATTCCCATGGGATAATTTAGAGCCCTGGCATAATTTTTAGCAGACGAAGCTGCAGATACAAACTAGTAATAAATATAAGTCTGAAAGCGTGGTGATCAATGCTCGTGCTTATAGTTTTAGAAGAGGCCTTGGCCTTGCATTGGGACAAAAATAGGCCGGTATTTTTGTTATTTCTTTAACACAACAAGACTAAACTAAGCAAATTTTTTTTTTACCATCACAAATTACATCGACAACTCTTTTATCGACACGATGACATCATTATCGTTCGCACGGAGACATCTGAATTTTCGCCCCGAACCGGAGTCGTCTCGTAAAATTTTAGCATCGGATAAATTGCATTCTTCGTAGAGGTGGGAAAAAAGAATGCAGGATGGTCGATCTGTTCTCTGCAAATGATGAGCACTAAGAATCCTGGAGACAAGAGTCCTTGTAAGATGGAGATCGTGGTTGCCAATCACCTAATTTTTAAGCAACTTGAGGCGCTGACAGGACCCAAATAGGTTTATTTTAACATGATTTTAGCTAAATCTGCTGAGTTTGTGGCATCGAAAGCGAGCTCTGGCGATTTCAAAATACTTTTCCTTATTTTCATGATACATTAAAATGATTCAGTAAACTCGGAAAATGATCACATAAATACCTTTATAACCAACTTAGGTATACCGTAGTCAAAATTAATAACAATAATGTATTATAATAGAATTAAGAACTTGGTTGTTTTGAATTTTCACTTACATGGACTTATTCTTGATTAATAAATTCCGAGTATTGTATCATCGTGCTTTTCTTTCTTCTATGCCGTCTTAAAATGCTCGCGTTGAAGCTGTTGCCTACGTCTTAAGAGTGATTTTTAGTCAAAGCGTCACAAATACTCTCGTAAAAACAGAATTGGTCGTATCTTTTTGTCTTGCATGAAACACAAGGTATCCAATTTAATCCCATCAACTGTTTCTTTGTCGTTGACAAAATTATTGTAAGAATCAAAGACATCTGATTCCTCCGTCGTTCGGGAGGGAGCAAACTCGTAAAATTGAACACCGCCTTCATCACGATCACTTTCGACACTTTTCAAGTATTACAATTATTGTTGGCTTGACGATCTCTCCGCTATAAATTAATTTAAGAAATTGGATATCAACGATAATTGGTTCTGGTATTATACGTCTATGTACAATGAGGTTTTTCTCATCGGAGAAAAATCCCATTGTACTTTCTTTGGCAGAAAATGGGATATAGTATATTTCGCTTCGCTTGCTTATTTTCCTTCTGATTAAATTCTGCTCGTACTATGTTGCTTTTGGTTCGATTGAATTAGTCCTTTTGTTTCCTGTTACTGTAATAATCTATTACACGGCGTGGTTCCTATGGATTGGGATTTTTTTTTATCAATAATATTGAATGGCCAATGATACATGAGGTTGTGAGTTACGATATTAAGGAAAGTACCAATGTGACTTTTTTAATTCATACATACTTTCAAAGTTTATCTTGGACATCACTGACATCAGTGAAGGAAACCTAGACTTAGCAAGCGTGGTGATCAATGCTCGTGCCTTATCTGTAAGAGAAGAGGCCTTTGCCATATAGTGGGACAATAATAGGCAAGTCTCCTTCTTTTTTTCGTATCGATTGACTCAAACAAATTTTATCCGACCAATAAGGACCAACATGTACCTACAGCTCTATCATTGGCCTCATTAAGATCTTGGATAGTGCAGGTGGTAATAGGCTGGCATTACTGTATTAATGGTAAAATAACTGTTTGCTTACGCTTTACTCTATTCACATCTACGCAATACTAACCTAAGCAGCTTCTATCCACTTTCCCCATTTCCTAAAAACCCTTTACATCTTCATTTCCACCAAAACACACGTAAACCCTCTTAACATCTCCGCTTACAATCTCTCAATCTAATCGAATTTCAAAGAATCAATCGTTACTATTCGACTAACATGACGTCATTCGATTCCGGGATCGACTAACGGCAAATTGCTTAATCGCCATCACTATGACCGTCCGTGCAAGACACGTGAGGCGTGTTCTAATCACCTTATTGGGTTACACTACACCTATGCGATTACTTATGTAATTACTAGGACCTTAGAACCGCGAAGTGGTTCTTGTGCGGCGTAAACGATGCGGGCACGACGTTCGTGTGTTGGGGGCTTAAGGTTGAATTTAAGTGTGGCACGTGATGTGATTTTCAGGTGGGTTTACTTGTAACGCACTGGAAGTTTAGATAGGTATGCTTTTATGGTTTGGATTCATAGTTAGCCGTACTTGAAGGTCAGTTACTACATATGGGAGCTTAGGCTTCTGCCAACAGGAATCAAGCTTCACTGAACAATTAAATTAATTAAATCAAAAGACAGTTAAGAGTACGATCACATCACCAATGTATACAGTATGTATAAAAAAAGATTTTAAATTAATCAGTATTAAATAATATATCCTAAAATATGGAAATAAATAATATGTGAAACTAGCTTCTGGCTGCGGCTTCGCTTCGTAAAAAGTAACTTTCGCAAAGTAAGTTGAACTATTATAAATATTAAAACAAAAAAAGAAGAAATTTGTGGTGGGTTGGTTTATATTTAATTCTTGTAATTGAAAACGTTCGAAGTCTAATTTCAGCAACAGTTAATATCAAAATCTTGTCAAAAATGCTTCCATTTTCTCTACATTTTTGACAAGATTAGATTGAGAAGGTTTCTAAAAATTACTAAAATTGTTCTTTGACTTACCATGTTACTAGTTCAAAAACTTAATAAAAGTAAGTTAAAGCCGCAGTGTGGCAGTTTATCTTCGATGTCGTCGATGCAGCGTGGTCCCCGAGCGGTCATTAGAAACAATTCAATCGCTTAGTCGTCGCTTGTGTTACGAATGCAGTGTTCGAAAGGTTTAGAGCTAGCCGAATGGTCGTATAAAAGCCTACTTCTTTAGCCTAAAAAAGGGTTCTTGTACTCATAATTTGGACAACTTTTACTATAAGATATAACATACAGGCCGTGATAGTATTTAAAGTTTAATTACAACATCTAAAACTGATTATCGTAAATAAACGAATCATAAAGTTGGAACCTTTAATAACTACGTAACCAAGAGGTTCCCAGGAATAGTCTAAATAAAAACGTGATTCCAATGATGGGAATAATATGCCACTTTTGCCTACGTAACGCGTCTTTTACACACATTATTGTCATTTCTTTACAATACCATATTTTTAGAGACAAAACAAAATTGTAAAGTTTCAAACGTTATTTGAAATGTAAACTAAAAGTATGATGCAGCAGGTAACTAGCGGACCCTGGTATAACGTTAGTCAATACGCACAAAGCAAAGCCTTTGAGCCGGTTAGCTAATCAGGTACGCCTACGACCCTCATGCTACGTTAAACTGGATAGAACATGGCTGACCAATGCACTATCGACATGCTCCTGTATCCCGTGATACGTATTTCGAAATCCTCTTTAGAGTTTCCCTGTTAAACAAAAGGTTTACTATACAGGTTAACTTTTTATTCATAATGCACTATTCAAGGAGTGAAAATAGTTATGAAGACGATCAACTTTTAATATAGTCGTAAACAAAAACACCATAATATTATAATCAAAATTATTTATATAATTTCACATTTCATTGTTAGTCCTTTAACAAAAGTTGTTCGTTTTCATGAGTACTTTTCATTCCTGAAAAGTTGCACAAATAATTCAAAGTTAACCTGTATAGAAGGATTCATGGTCAATAAACTTTATTAGTAAATGAGAGAAGAATTGGAAGATTTCAGTGTTGGTCTCTTAACAAAAGTTGCTCGTTTTTATGAGTTCTATTATTCCTTAAAAGTTGCACAACCAATTAAATGTCACGCTGTATTTGAAAATTCATGGTCAATAAATTTCATGAGTGAAACAAAAGGTACCCGCCCACCTATCCTCTTAGACGGAACCCAAGCCGACCGCAACTATCTACGCCGACGCTAGTACCCCTCTTTAAATACCACAACAAAGACGAAATTAATAAAACCAGGAGCACACGATAAACTAAACATCAAAACACAAACTATGTTTGTACCATGCGGAACCCTGAAAGGCAACTCCCTCACTAATGGAGCTGGTCAATTACTTAAGACGGGGGAAACTGGATCATAAATCCGGGCTATCGATCAAAGTTCGGCCGTGTCCGGCCCGGTCAAACATGTCCGGTAGGTATTGTGAGTATACGGAGGTCACGACACAAGAAAGGGTAGAAGGTCAACATGAAACAATGCGAGAACAAAAATTTACGGCAACACATCCCACAGGTCTAAAAATACAGTTAACATAGGCGAAGGTAACATATTTTTCGATATTTTTTATTCTAGACCATATCTGGGAACTTTCTGGTTAGACATATTAAAAGATAAAGTTCTAATATACAATTTTTTTATTTGCCCTACTTTATTTTTATTTACATACCATATTAGGGTTCTATTTTATCTTTCACACAGACATAGCGTCGCGATTAAGGCTTTCTGTCGCAATGGAGAAGGTACCGTATTCAGCTGAGCAAATGAGTACCTAAGTGGAAGCATCAATTACGTATTGTTTTAACTATAAAATCTGAGTTAGTAAGAAAATAAATAAATACTTCACTTCCAATTTAATTCTAAAAATTTACTCTTATTTATGAATACCTTATTTATTGATTTATTTTTAGTAATTTTCATTTATTTACTGCCTCGTTGGTCTAGTGGTCGCAAAGCAGAGGCTGCGACTGCTGAGCACGAGGTCTTGGGTTTGATTCCCAGGTTGGGCAAAGTGTTATTGGGTTTTTCCATCAGGAATTTCTCAGTAGCAGCCTCGAAGTCTGGATTTGTGCCCGGTTGATGGCAATAGGCTCGCCCCCTATTACATGGGGCTAAAAACATAACTGGCGAAATGTGGGTGTACTAATGGGTACACCTCTGCCTAACCCTTCGGGGATAACAGGCGTGATGTTATGTTATGTTCATTTATTCAGTTCTCATATTGTGTAAGTGAATTGTATTTTTCCCTGAAAAATATATGTATTAAAACGTATACGTTATATATACGACACAAATTTATAATGACACGAAGTGAAACTTCTGTTGCTCATGTTTATCACGTTCATACATTCTGTGGTTGATTGATTTGTTAAGTAAAAGGTTATTTTTAGGTCAGTGTGTGGTGTGTTGTGATATCGCTTTATCATGAAGAGGAGCCAAGGATAATACCAATACACACACGGTAAGTTGAACAAACTAAATAGGTTTGTTTTTGTAGCCCAGATAAATACCGTTTCAATTTCCCAGCAAAGAAAATGTGCTGTAATTTCTCAAAGCTTTTGTGTTATCGAAAACTGCTTATTCTTAATCTGGAGGAATTTTATGAAAGGATACAATTCGGCAGTTGACAAAAAAAACCACTTTATTTTAGTCCTGAAAAACAGATAAATTTTCAATTGACTGGGAAATTAGTCGCATTTTCAGGGCTAACATAAAGAGTCTTTAGAGAAGTTAAGGTCAGGTGCGGAGTATTCGCAACCGGCGTGCTTGTATGACGAGATGTATGAACGTGGATAAGGTGAAAGGAGTATGTAGGGATCGTAGCAAGTGGCGTTCTGTAGTTTCTGCCTACCCCCATGGGAAAAAGGCGTGAATTTATGTATGTATGTATGTATGTACGTTCGCTAAGAAAGATTTTTCCAAAACTCACTAAGGTGATAAAACGGGGGTCCAAAGTTTGTATGGAGTTTAGATGCAGACGAAGTCGCGGGCAAAGCTAGTGGTCTATAATACCCAATTAAAGCGTGTCATCACACAATCGGTAAAAATGAAATACCTTTCGTTTTATATTATGTATTAAAGAACAGGCACAATGAAATAAATAACCAACGTTTGAGAGTAATTAAAGAAAAAAAAGCACGGCTTAGCTCTCGTTCTCAAAGCGTGTGTAAATTTCTAGTGTAACGTGCGAAAAAGAACTTTATTCCAATACTAATAAGCTCCTAAGTCACCTCCCTCAAAAAAATCCCTTTGTTCGCAGATAATCCACTAATGAACATAACTATCCTACTACATGATGCGAAATTAATAAGAAAAATTCCATAAATTCTCTAGAGCCTTTTCGTCCCGCGGTCGCTTCGGCCACAGCTGCCGGTCGAAGCGAAACTATGTCAAAAATGTTGCCCAAGACATTACTGCAGCCAAACTTAGGGCAAGGGGGTTTGTATGTGGGGGGAAGGGTAACCGCATGCACGAAGTAGTGCTAGGGGTAGCTTATATGTTAATATCAGTTTTTTTTTGTGTGGGAGTCCGAATTTAATAATGGCTACCTTTGGTTGACTGGTAACTTAAGGCATTAAGTCCGCCTTTGTACTTTATTGCATGAAGTTGAAATAAATACCGTAAATACTTGAAATACACAGCTACAGTACTGCTAAAACAAGCTACTATAATTAAAAAAATAAAATACACGACTGCCAAAATTGCACATATTTGTACTTTGTTTACTCGTTAGTTTTTTTTTACGACGTTTGTCATTTACAGTTTATATATTTTTTAAATCTATTTGTCAAATTCTAGACGATAAACATAGACACGGCCAGATTAATTTAAAAAAATAATTGAGGCTGGTATTAATTTACGTTTTAAAGTGACCACACAGGATTCATTTTATTTTTAACTAGACTATGTTACTCGGAACGATGCCAGGATTGTAACGATACCCCATACATCTAATTCGGTTCAGGTGTTCAAAAGTTATGGTGGAATAAAGAATCTCACATACATACATACATACATTAACTCTGAACACATAACACTCCTTTTTTTTGGGGCAGTCGTGTAATAAGCAAAATATATTTAATTGAGTCCGCTTTTGTACAGTGTATTTTTATATATATATTTTTATTTTTATATTCTGCATAAAGTGAATAAAATGAATGATGTGATTTCTTCCATTTTTCGAAGTACGAAGCAGATAAATCATTTTTGATGTTTAATTTTAAATCTAGTCTCAGCAAAATATTTTGATGTATGTTCATGAAACTGTTGATGCTGGTTACTTATGAAACACGTTTGGTATCTTCAATTAGTTTTACATAATTCATTGCACTATTGATTTATTATATTGTCGTCTGTTTTATTACGACAGGACCTAACTAACGTCTAAGATACAGGCCCGGACTAGTTTAGACGTTAGGACTAATATAGACTGCCGGGGTTGCGGGACGTCTTAACAGGATACCGTGGCCCCGGAACGTAAAGGGCAACAGAAGGAACAGGGTGGTTTTTTAGTCAGTAAAAGTCTGACAGTCCCTACCGCCCCACCCAGGGCGGAAGGAGTCATTTGATGATTTTTACCACCTAAAAAAAAAAACAGGACTAATACAGAAATATAACACAATATTCACAGTTCTTATAAATTGTAACTTACTGGTTTCTTTAAAGAAGATTTATTTATTTTAAGATTTTTGTAAAGTGTGTTTTTCTTTGACAATAAACATTTTTATTATTATTAAAAAAAAAATGGGAGATTGTAAAATGACTCAACTTTGTAAGCATTCTGCCTCGTTGGTCTAGTGGTCGCAAAGCGCGACTGCTGAGCACGAGGTCTTGGGTTTGATTCCCAGGTTGGGCAAAGTGTTATTGGGTTTTTCCATCAGGAATTTCTCAGTAGCAGCCTCGGAGTCTGGATTTGTGCCCGGTTGATGGCAATAGGCTCGCCCCCTATTACATGGGACTAAAAACATAACTGGCGAAATGTGGGTGTACTAATGGGTACACCTCTGCCTAACCCTTCGGGGATTACAGGCGTGATGTATGTATGTATGTATGCATATTATGTAACCTACCTTGCCTTACTTTCATTACAATTTATCGAGTAATGAAAGTACTGCAGTAGGCTAAAACAATTGATTTCTTCCTAGTTCAATTCTGTTGTGTTTCCATTCGGTCAAAATGGTTTAATAAAACAGAAACACATGTAGATACATCCTTTCGAGGGTGAGTAACCCTTTAGGGTTCTGTATAAGGAAAGGATGAGGCATGCACTTGATGATTTTGATTAGGCACGTTTGTGGCTTCAATAAAAGCTGTGTTTATATTATGGGGCAAGCAAAAGGGTTCTTATGGGGTCGAGTCTGCATAGTTGAATACAAAGGTGGTTACCGGATTAAGTACCTACCCTTCCTACTTAGTTTGTGTTAAATAAATAATCTGTCGACTTATAATCCGTATTTGGAGAGGTAATTCTAAGTACTGCCTCGTTGGTCTAGTGGTTGCAAGCGCGACTGCTGTGCATGAGGTCTTGGGTTCGATTCCCAGGTCGGGCAAAGTGTTATTGGGTTTTTCCATCAGGAATTTCTCAGTAACAGCCTCGGAGTCTGGATTTGTGCCCGGTTGATGGCAATAGGCTCGCCCCCTATTACATGGGACTAAAAACATAACTGGCGAAATGTGGGTGTACTAATGGGTACACCTTTGCCTAACCCTTCGGGGATTACAGGCGTGATGTTATGATGTTATGTAATTCTAAGTTATGAAGAGAGGCGAAAAGGCACGCTATTCACGATATTTAAGTACTTTTTGATTTCTTGGAAGGGTTTCCTTACTTGACATAATGGACAGTGATCGCTCGTTTTGCTATCAAATATAGCACAGGACTTTCAGTACATATCAGCATGTATGGTAATTAAAAAAGTAGACGGGACAGTAACGTAAATATTATGTATTTTCAAAATACATAATATTTTTATAATATAAATCTTCAAAAGATTAGTTATATCTGTTTGTTCCTCTTGCAACCTTACTTGTATTTTTTAAGTTATTTTTTGTAATCAATATTGTAAGTTCTTTTTTTAGTTTAAGTTGTCTAAGTTTAAGTCTAAGTTGTCTAAGTTTGTTTAATTTTAGTTTTTGATCTCTTTTTTTTTTACTTAAGTCTGTGTCTAACCACTTATGTTCGTGAATGTTGGGTCACCTGTTATTGGCAACTGTATAAGCCTTTTACTCATATACTACTATATTTGTTAATTTATATGCAGAAGCTGTTGGTGTACCTTTTTCAATAAATAAAAATAAAAAATAAAATCATTTATAGATAATCATTATAATCATCAAGAGAACTTATGAGTTGAGAAAAGCGTGGTGTTTTTTAACTAGGCCGGATAAGATATGTGTGTTGGAGAGTTAATGATGTTTATGATCATAATTGTGTAGACACATAAGACATAATTATAATAATTATGTTAGAGTTGCATCTATTTTTTTAAATTACTACTTGTATCCTACCAATTACGTTCAGTATTGTGTTGGATCGTAAAACCAAAAAAGGTAAGAAAATTTTAATTTAACCGGCTCCCCTAACGGTTTCTTCTTGAAGTAAAATTTAAACAGGACAATACACCAAAACATTTAATTTAGTACCTAAACTATTCATCACCCAATTTCCAATTTAATCACCGCACCAAAACCGAAATAACTGATAACAAGATTAAACACAGGTAAGTACCAACAGATTACAATAATTTACGATTTTGTCCTCCGACCCGTACCTCAGATAGTGAGGGGCAATAAATAATTCGGAACTTAAAGTTCGGATACTCTCGGCTATTATTTATTTAAGGCCGAACTGCGGATAGTTCGCGGCAACTTTCGTTACTTCCGCTCAGTTGGGAGGCACAGTTGTAATTTTCTTGTTGTGACTCTTCTTATTTAGTTCAGAGTTGCGGATAAACTGTGCCAGGAATACGATTGACTTGGTGTTGGAGTTATTTTGTGAGATAAATCTGAAACTTTTTATGTTCCAATGAATTTCTGATTGTGGCTTTCTCGTATTTTCTTTTGATTAGTTTCTGAGACGAATTTAGCGTCTCGAGATACAGACAGTGCTTGTGTACTGCATACACTTTATTTGTATATAAAAAAAGTGTTTTGCCCGCAATGAGGTACTAAAGCCTAAACTGATGGTGATTACTGATTATTGTGTGAGGACCTTTCTCACAATCTTTGGCATGCATCATTTGACGCCTTTGGCATCTGACTCCCAGCTGTTGAGTGATAATTTCTTTAGAGACATTGGCCAAAACTTTGCGCTGTTAAACCATAGTATTGTTTGCTTTGAGAATTTAATGATCAGACATACTGCATTTGAAAAAACCTATATGATGCATTTTATATAAAATGCAAACAAAAAATGCCAAATTGGAAAAAAATGCAAAAGCATTTTCGGCTTAACAGATAAATGGAAAAGCCTCAAGTGCTTGTAATAAAATATTGTTTAAACAGTCATATACACACCCCTGTAACGAGACAGACGTCTCAAAATGACAAAACAACACTTCCCCTCAGAAGAACGACAAAGAAACAAAATACTATACAAATATATTCGTTTCTCCTATCTCGAGTTGGCAGCCCTCACCTGGCGTTCCGATCAAAACGCGAGCGTTTCGAGAATCAATCGAGAGAGAAAAAACCTCTCCGATAATATAATGGAATCGAATTATCACCGAGATGAAGACGAGACGGCTATAGGGCTGTCTAAACAGACGTATCCTTACTATTCTATTTTTGTTCCATTCCGTTTCGGATTAGTGGGATATTTTTTCAAGTTGCGGATATACGGTGCGGCACTAGCGTCGTAGAGTGATACTTACTTATTTATACAGAGGTTTTTCCGTGGTTTTGGGAAATGTCACGTGTTTTGAGGTGTGCACAATAGTAGTTTAGAATACATTGTTGTTATTGTGATACGCGTGGGCTCGCTTGCACCAGCCGGGGTTATTTTTTTACTTTTTAGTTATGAGCAGATGCTAACATGTATAACCCTTTGTAATTGAACTTCGTGTTATTAACTCTAGTTTGAAAGGTGCACGGCATTATGCTGAGCGTCAGCCTTTTCGCGCGGTAGTGGCCGCAAATTTCTTATTTTTATTTACTTGTATTGAATTTTTAGATTTAATACCAACTTGTTTTTATTTTGCTTTTGTATACAATTTTTCTTACGTTACGTGCGTCATTTTCGCGTGAATAAACAGTTTTTCTTTCTTTCTTATAAGTGTTTTGATCTACTTCGCCGGCAGCCCTACAAAAAAGGGGGGGATGAGTAGACAGGATGAAAGTCTGTAATTCCATTGTGTTCGATAACAATCGCGCGTATCGAATTGTGTGTTTGTTCACCCCCGATCCTCGGGATGCTGTAACGAAGGTTGTTATGGAACTTTTCCTGACCAGCAACAGGTTCCGTTGATGATGTTATTAATTCTTATTGACTGTTATCTTGATCTGTTTGCTGGCTACGAGCCTGAGACAGATGTGAGATGGCACGATTTATAGAGTTTGATGGGATCGTATGAGGCAGTGTTTGATGTTTGTTTACAGAAGTTTATATGTTCAGGTTCGCAATGTAGACGTGTGACAAATAGTTAGGTTAATAATTCTGGTGATGTTATATTCAATGCTGTTTCGAACTAACAGGCCCGCTTCGCGCAGCAAAATAGGCCTACTTGGGGCACACAATTTTTTTTCTGTTTTATTAGTTCTTATTTTATATGTTTGATTGTTTTAAAAACCGTTTTCTTCAGTGGTTTCAGGTAAAAGTTCTTTAAAAAGTCAATTAAAATACCTAGTGGTGAGTACTTATCCTTCTATTCTTATATTAAAAAGGAGTAAATTTCGTTTGTAAGAAGTATTTTTTGGAAAAGAATCTAACATCTATCAAAGATCTTTTATTGATACGCTATGGTGAGTAGTTATGTTTTATGGTATAATTGACTTCCACGCAAACGAAGTCACGGGGAAAAGTTAGTCAGGCTATACAAAGATTACCCAGGTTTGTCCATAATTGAACAATACACAAATTTACACATATTGACGCCTTTAACTAAGAATTTGTTTACTATTTACATTCATAATTATTTATTCAATTGCTTTAAAATCACGGTTTCAACTTTTTATTAAGTTCCACGCAACATTTAATTGGATAACAGAAAATATAGGTATCGGAAACCAATGCGTTAATACGATTACAAATTAAATTATGCCACTAAATAGTAACTTTATACCTTTGCAATATGGAAAATAATATCTGCATTTTAATGAAACACATTGATATCCTTTTAAAAGGCAGAGCATATAATTTTAAACGTAGCAAATGACATTACAAATTAATTGTCCAATTTGTAGGTTGTCTAAAAATTATGCTAAATAAAATTATGCGCTAAGCCGTAAGGGCTAAGGGCTAAAACACATAAACACGACACGATGTTGTGTTCCGACGTTGTGTAGTGGAAATCTACGACAAGCATTGAAAAAATTCACGGCATGATGTCGCAACGCGGCACGACGTCGTGTTGTAAAGACTTATGACGCGCCCCGTCGCGGATCATCCCACAGTATGGAACGCTCTTCATCTCATCTGCCTAGCCTTTTCCCAACTATGTTGGGGTCGGCTTCCAGTCTAACCGGATGCAGCTGAATACCAGTATTTTACATGGAGCGACTGCCTATCTGACCTCCACAACCCAGTAACTGGGTAATATGATACCCCTAGTAGGTAAGACTGGTTGTCAGACTTTCGGGCTTCTGACGACCCGTAACGACTGTCAAAGATCCACGTATGACAGCCGGGACCAACGGCTTAACGTGCTTTCCGAGGCACGGAGGAGTCTCGGTATGTAAAGATGGTCACCCATCCACGGACCAACCCCGGCAAGCGTAGCTTAACCTGACGGATCGACCCATGCGGCTGTTATTACTTAGCCACGAGCTCCTCCTCCTCCGAGAGTATGGAACTCTCTTCGATTACGGTTATTAAGTGATCAAAATCGAACACAAATGCGGCAACGGCGCACGTCAAACATTTCTGCGGCACGACATTGTGTCGTGTTTACGTGTTTCAGCCTAAGGTGAACATATAAAAAAAAATTATAACATATAAAACGCACTTACCCCGCTCAATGTTTTGATATTGTGCAAAGCGTCTTGGGCTTTCAACGCCGCTTTGCGAGTGAAAAACGTCACAAAACAGCACCCTGTAACAGAAGCGCACACGTACATAACATGACATACACACGACATACAGGGGGTTGCCTACGACACACCTTACTTCAGACAAACCATATACAGGGTGACTGGTAATTAGTGATCGATACTTATATTATCATAACCAGTCATCCTGTATATAAACAAAAACATTGAATGAACTACTGTAAAACACAAATACATACATTTTTCTTTGTTAAATATAATCACAGTTAAATGTCAAATCCGAACGAGTAATTTTTGTTGGTTTTGACAATGAAATCTTTTTTAGGCTTCTTTACACACACGTGTGATATTATCACACATATTATCACAGGGATGATAATATCTCAGGTTATGTACGTTGCCCTGTGAAGGGTCGATCGACCCATAGGTAATAGAAATTGTTTGACAAATCAACCTTACTGTAATAAATTTAATATTTTATGTAAAATTGAATTTTATCATTTACAATATTTAACGGATTAACTGTCGTAACTTTATTAATGTTACAAAAAGCTTTATTTACAAAGCACTTCCATTTCCACTAAGTAGATATTTACAATTAAGTACGGAGAATTTGTCTGAAATGAGGTGTGTAACATAAAAACATCGTAAATCGGATAAAGCTCTAGAACGCACAGGAATCACTCATCGCAAGCTTAACAAACAAAATCTAGAAATGTTATAACAATTGAACTTAATTCTGCCAGAACGAACCAATCCACAACTCCTCAATAATTTAATAATTCTAATATATCAAACATGTATGTAATCATAGTTTAATGTGCCTGCATTTAGTGCTTATAATAGATTTAAAATTAATTAGCGTTAAATATATATGTATTTCCAAAATCAATATATTTTTTTGTTTATAACCTTGGCTCATTTTGACAAAATTAAACCCAAATAACGTATAAAAATCACAGCACACTTAAAACTTTCTTTCAGATTTAGACTTTAAGATCATCAGTTTAAAGGTTCATATTCATTTACACTTCACGCCAATATTGCCTACAGATACATTGAGACATTTTCTTCTCCTTAATTTTCCTGAGACGTCATCAACATTTTCTACCGCCTGTTAAACCGTCAAATGACGTCCAAACGTTCAAGCAAAAATGTCACCTATTCCAAAAGCATCAAGTCTTAAAATCGAACAAACTTCAACAACGACAGTGTATTTACTGCACAATTCTAATTCTGTTGAATGATCGACAGGCCATTTCACGTGCGTCTGACTTAACACGCGAATGGCGTGCTTCTGCTAACGAGTTCGCGTTATAAACTGTTAATTGTGACACGAACACTATTTACATATATTAAGAACATACTGTGTGAAGTGTAATCAAAGTTTGTACCTAAAATAAATAAAATATAGGTTGATTTGTTACCGATACTTAGGCGCTTTGCACACAGAGCAACTATTGCAGCAACTGGCAACTAGCTGTTTACATACATTTCAATTGGATTGCGCACACAGAGCAACTCGAGTTTCGAGTTGCGGCAATCGTCAACAGTTTTCAGTTGCTGCAATCGATGACTAAGTTAGTTGCTAGTTGCCGCAACTAGCAACTTTTAAATATTGTACCGGTTTTTAAAGTTGTCGGTTATTTCAACCGTCAATCGCAACGCTTCGGGCGACATACCCTCCCTGCCTCTCCGTGTGCCCGGCAATGCCAGTGTCGCTACGGCAACGGCATACAGCAACTCGGCTATGAAAGTTGCTCACAAATTGCCAAAAGGTTGCGGCAGCTGGCAACGTTATAGCAACTATTAACTTTTACAGGGAACTTTTAAAGAGTTGCCAGTTGCCTCAACTTAAGTTGCTCCGTGTGCAAAGCTCCTTAAACACATGATTCTATTCATGGCTAGCTGACTAAGCGAACGTCGTATCGACACATATTTTGTTCTCTTTTTAAATTTTCTTTCCTAAGAATTTTCTCCTAACAATAACAAATACAACAAAATTAGAATTAGTCAAATTGGTCACGTCATTCACGCGTGAAGCCGTGATCAACGGGAATAGAGATTCATCAATACCTAATAATATTATAATGAGGTAAAGTTTGTGGGTTTGTGAGTAGGGGGTATCTCTGGATTTTGAAAATTCTCTCACAAACTAGAAGCTACGTTATCACTGAGTCCTAAAGGTGACGTTTTATTATCAAAAAATTAGTGATCCGTTACAAAAATCACGCGGAGAGAGTGCTAATTTTGACATAAATAGACATACAGATAAAATAGACAATAAAAGATAGATAACAAACAACTTAAACAAAGAACTATTTTATTTATAATTTGCCAAGCGCGTGTCTTTCTTTTTTGTCTATATCTCTGACGTTATGTGGGATTAACCCTTCATACATCTAAGGAGATTTTCAGATGACACTTCACCTAAAGTCAACTGAAGGAGATTTTTACTGCGACCGTAACACCACTACAGAGTAGCATTTTCATTCAATTGTTTTTATTATTCTAGTGTTATTGTATCAAAAAATTAATATTAATTCAGTTGTTTCATTTCACTGAATTTTCAACGGACTTTAATTCTATTATTAAAATGTAAAAATAACTCCTTTGCCAAGCTTTTTAATTTACACGTCCATTAAATTGCAAAGTGTAGTTCTTTTAGCAAAAAATTAAAAACGAGAGACAATATTCACTGCTCACAAAACAATATAAAACGCAACATTAATTACGTGACGTCATCAAAAAATAAAACAAGTAGAATACACAGAAAAACAATAAAAACAGCATGTTCTTTTTTTAAACAACCGTCGCCTCTTCTACGCAAAACCTTGTCGGAGATACCTAACAAAAGAAGGTACAAGTGAAAAGGGGGGTTTTCACACAAAAGATTTTAATAATGGGACAAACAAAAATGTCAACATGTATTATAACGTGCACGGAAACCTGACCCTATTGTTGCTACGCAAAACAATGATACGTGAAAAGCGACAATAAGCTTAGAGCACATTATTGGAGCGAGATTTTTTATTATTCATTTTTTATTTGATTTACATTTTCATGAGTGTATTTAGGGATGAAAGGTATTTAACGTTTTGGAGTAATGTGATTTTATATTGTGCGAATATATCTGATGTGTACGTGGTAGGATTATAAGGAGCTTAGAGAAGCTACAGAGATTGATTTGATGTAATTTTTTTGGGATTCCCATGGCATTAATTTTTGTGAAACAGATATTGAAAAAAAGATGTATACGGCTTTATTTAATGTTTAAATCAATTCCTAATTGGACTTAGTTTTGCTAAAACGACCTAACTTATTCAATGTGCCAAATGTTACATACTACTAGCTAACCCAGCGAATTCAGTACCGCCATAATTATATATATATATATATATATATATATATATATATATATATTTATATATATATATATTTATATATATATATATTTATATATATATATATATTTGGTATGAAAAATAAATGTTGGTCGATTCTCAGACGTACCCGATATGCACACAAAATTTCATCAAAATCGGTCCAGTCGTTTCGGAGGAGTTTGGTAACAAACACTGCGATACGAGAATTTCATGTATTACAAGATAGATTTGGCATAATGAATTTTGATTGGGTTGGGTAGGTTGTGATCCGGCAAAAATTGTTGAATATTCATCCAAAATTTCATAAATCATTTATAATTATTTATTTTTTTAAATACGTTATTTGGTTCGTATGAGCAGAGCTGAATTCAACCAAGGTTAAGTGAGCACTTGAAAGTGAAATAAAGGGTGATTCTGTACGACATATTTTTGAAATTCAAAGTTTTTACTCCAAAATATTATTTCCTCTGTCTAGAACTTTCCCTTTGTTAAATGTTTCAAAGTGTCGACCAATCTTAGATTACATAATGAAGATCGACAGTTGCTAAGTTTAATAATTACAAAAGCACAAAGGAAAAGTTTCAGATTTAAATACAGACGGTTTGAGACAAAAGTTTAGAATTTAAAATAGTTGAAATTTTGGTACCGAGTTTGAACTGATATTTTATATTCGTCGAAAGATATTAAAACGGCGGATTAAAGGAAAGTTTAATTTAGACGTGGTGTAACAGTATTCTCTCGGGCGAAAGTTTATTATGTTATTCGCTTCTCAAATAAATTAACTGGTTTAAACTTTAAAGACGAATGTAATAAAGTTTTTAAATTATTGACAGAAGCAAAATTTTAAAGTACCTACAATTAAAACTATTCAAAGGAAATTGAAAATTTCAAATAATAGAATACACTTCTGGCCAAGAAAAATGAAAAAGTTGAACAAAAATACCGCCATTTTACTTGTCGAACAAAGTTAACTCCAACCAACTGGCTTCGAGGCATTGCAGAGGAAAATTAATTCATTATTTCAGTTCAGTTACATCCTCAAACATCTCTCAGTCCGTCGAGTAGCTTTTAATCTAAACATAACTTCATGGATATTGAATAAAGATGGTTCAATTAAACGTTCCGCTACTGTACAAGTTTCAATATTCCGGATATTAAAATTAACAATTTCTAATTTCATTTTATCGCGACTGAAATTTCTGAATTGTTATCTAATACAATCGAGGGATATTTATTGTATCTATATATAGACCTCAAAAAACGTCACTGTCTGTTTATACCTTTTTATAGATGGAATTAATTTGCGTCGAGACCAAAATAAATCGTCATTTATTATTTTGCTGTGAATAATAACGAAACCTTGTTATTTATAAGAAAAAAGGAATCTTTTTGGGCTAATTTTTCAATCGTCAAATAACTCTTAACGGGGGGATAAATATGGCGGTTTGACGGCTTTTGTATACAAAATATGTCAAACTGTCATATTTATTCTTTGGATAAAAGTTTCTGACTATTAAAAAATCGGCCCTAAATAACATAACCATTTCTATCAGCACTTACAAAATATATAACGGGGGTGTAAAAAGACACATAACACTACTGTTTACTAATCATTCTGCCCATCAAACTAAATAACATTGAGCAGAAATTATTTCTGGGAAAACCACTTTTTTTTTTTGGTGTGAAAAATCATTAGTTTTGGTACCATGCAATGTAACACACGCAAATGTTTGTGCATTCGGAGGCATATGACAGTGTTGAAGATGTGTTAATCAAAACATTTATTACTAATTTTCGTAAAAAAAAAAATTGCCTTCGATCTTCGTACCCAGAAGATTCCCAGGTATAATCCGACTGGGGCGCTGATCATGCGTAATGCGAATACCGGACTCCCGACTTATGGTAGCAGGAGGAACCGCGGGGTTTTAGTTGGTAAGAGTCCGACATAACCCTTCTAGACGGAGGGTATCAATAAGAAAATCAATACGAAAAAAAAACGAAGGAAAACGAGATAAACATGCACCCTTCGGCTTCGTTCAGTGTCTTTTTACTTCCGATATCTTAAGAAAATACACAAAACACATAAAAACAAACCTTTGCTGGCTCCAGTGATTTTATCCCGCAGCACGTTGATCTGATGCACCCTGCCGAACTCTTCGAACATTTGACGGAGATCGTTCTCGTCCATGCTTCGAGGCACCTGGCCCACGAACATCTGGAAGTGGCACGTCAAGAGGTATTTAGTATGACATCAATAATTCAACTTCCTCGAATCAGGGAAGGGGAGAAGGAATAGTTGATGTCGCTGTACTGCTGAATGCAGGTAGTGTAAGTAGGTTTGGACTCTGTGGTGACGCTTGGTTGAAAGTGAACATATTAACATTGAAACTTCTTGGATGCTTTTGTCATCCATTAGTATGGATGACAAAAGCATCCAAGAAGTTTTATCCAAGAATATTATAAATCCGAAAATAACTCTGTTACTTTTTCAGGACTAAATCACTGAACCGATTTTTCTTTAAAATATCCTTTCCTTTATCGTGCAGTAAGGTCTTACGACCCCACACACCCTAGTGACATGGTTTGAATGAGACTGTAATAGGCTGGTCTAAGTTCACGTTTTCTCACAATGTTTTCCTTCACTGATGTCAGTGATGTACAAAACCAAAAAAAGAAAAAAAAACAAAATTGAAAAAGTTAAAAGTCTTTTGGCTGATGTGATGATAATGATACATAAACTCACACCTGGGTGGGGTAGGCAAAAACGAAAAAACGCCACCTGCTACGAGCCTTATATACTCCTTTCGCCTCATCTACGTTCGTTCATCTGTTCTACTTTGCAGAGAATAAGCTTTCCGTATTTAACTACCACGTTGGGGTTGTAGATATCAGGTCATTTAAAGTCCAGATCTCTAAGAATGTTTACAAACCAGCAACCGGTTTAAGCCCCCACAATCCCGTGGTCTGGAATAGGATTCCGTAATCTTCAAAGTATTATTCGATTTAAAATTACAATTCGATTAGAAAGATACATAACCAGAAAAGTAATAGAACCATTTCAATATAATTTAGTACGATCTTCGGGACAATATTTCAAATCCAGGTAATAATAAATTGCTTGACATTATAAAACCAGTTGGAAAAAGTACCTTACAGCATTTGATTTAGGTATCAATATTCAATTTTGATTTGTAGTCTACCTATAATTAAACGTAAGCTGTGACCGTTCCTGGGTAAACAAAATACGATAGCAGAATTAAATAACACAAAACTGTTCTAGGTATTACTTTATCCAGAAAGGGCTCCATTGCTGCTGCTGAGCATGAGGTATTGGGTTCGATTCCCAGGTTGGGTAAATGAGTTTTTCTAACAGAAATTTCTCAGTAGCAGTCTCGGAGTCTGGATTTGTGCCCGGTTGATGCCAATAGGCTCACCCCCTACTACATGGGTCTTAAACATAACTGGCGTAATGTGGGTGTATTTCTAATAATGTATATACCTCTGCCTAACCCTTTGGGGATTACAGGTGTGATGTTATGTATGTAAGCTTCCATTGAGTTATATTGTCTGCCTGAATGAACAAGAAATGAAGAGCTTTGAGAAGCTGTTGACATAAATAAATTATGCCACTCATTTTAATTGCAATAACAACGTAAATTTCAAATTAATGGGGACAATTAATAAGTCATGGTTGGCAGACTCGGTGCATAAAAGCAATCATGAGCACGTAATTGGTAGCGGAGCGGTGCTGCCACCTAGCGGGGCCCGTAGGCAACCACGCGGAACATTTTTAATTACGTGGGAGCATCACTTCATTTGCAAATTTCAAACTTCATTTTCTTTAGAGCAAAATGAATTGAACGTAACTGCAGTTAGGGGTGCGTTTTGTTCAGCATTCCGTTCTGACAAGAAAAGTTCTCAATGTTGCGTTTGACGTTTTTGTTGATGCTTTGCAAAAATAGGGTCTATGCTTATCTGTTAAGGCTTTTTATAGGAATTGTTTAAACAAACCATGACTTAGGATCTTAGTAATCCAGCCTATTTTTGTCCCACTGCAGGGCAAATACCTTTAAATAAATATACCTACTATTATTTCATAGAATTTTTACATAACATCACGCTTGTAAGGGAAGGGCAGGCAGGTGCACATTAGTACACCCACATATCGCCTATTATGCTTAAGTCCCATATAATAGGGGGCGAGTCTATTGCCATCAACCGGGCACAAATCCAGATTCCGAGGCTGCTACTGAGATGTTGCTGATGGAAAATCCCCATAACATTTTGCCCGACCTAGGTATCGAACCCAAGACCTCATGCTAAGCAGTTGCGCTTTGCAACCACTAGACCAACGAGGTTGACGGACTTAGAAAAATACTGACCAAATAACCCATTCCTGTTTTTTTTGGAATTGATTGACTGTACGACTTCAAAATAAGACTTGTAAAGAGGCTAATGAGACCTACGTAAATACCTACTCCCTACCTGGTCAAACCCCGGCTGACTTAACGGTAAGGGATGATTCTCATTAGAGCGGGCCGTGCCAGGGCCGGGGCGTGGACGAGCCGACGCGGTATTGAAGTGCGTCGAGAGGGCCCGGACGGGACACGGATAATGCACTGTGTAATATAAATTGATTCATACAAAATATATGTAACAGATTTAAAACCGTGCCCCGTCCGGGCCCCGGCCCGGGCACGGCCCGCTCTAATGAGAATCATCCCTAAGTCGAAACGAGGAACAGAACTTTTATCGGCCAGTTGTTATAATTTCATAAATATATTCAATCATCTTAATGTACCATTTGCGTTCCCATGAGCGATTACCGTTATCATAAGGCACCGGAGGTATGTGGGTTACCGAAAGAGGTCATTGACATGCACACGAAATGTTCAGATTTATAGCGAAGATTACATTATTTTCATGAAAAAAAAAAGTTTTTGTTTACTCTAGCACTGTTTACTTTATATGTAGCCAATCCAAAGCTGGTGTGCGCTCACCGCTACGCTGTTTAGTCGAAATATGTGTCGAAAAAATAATATATAAATAATATACAGATAATATATAAATTTTTATATTATCAACTTATATATTTTTCAGCAGATGTGTGACTGCCTCGTTGGTCTAGTGGTCGCAAAGAGCGACTGCTGTGCATGAGGTCTTGGGTTCAATTCCCAGGTCGGGCAGTGTTATTGGGTTTTCCATCAGGAATTTCTCAGTAGCAGTCTCGGAGTCTGGATTTGTGCCCGGTTGATGGCAGACATAGACTCACCCCTTATTATATGGGACTTATTCATAATTGGCGAAATGTGGGTGTACTAAAGGATACACTTCTGGCACCTCTGCCTTACCCTTCGGGGATTACAGGCGTGATGTTATGTTATATGTTAACTAATATAATAAAATTTTTGAAGAATCAACAGTAGCTTCTAATTTTTTTACATACCCCGGCTCTAAATTACTTTTGCTAATCAGTTTGTCTTAGTGTAAGTAGTAATCTGTGGAAAATGTAGTAGGTAGTATATTTGTTAAGTCATGTTTAAGACACTTTGTATATTTTTAGTATACTACTGTTTGTTTTCCCTACAAAAATCCTAACTAATATTATAAATGCGAAAGTAAGTTTGTTTGTTACCATTTTACGCCTAAGCCACTGAACCGATCATCCTAAAATTTTGCATATACATTGCCAGGTGTACAGGAACAAACATAGGGTACCTTTAATCCCGAAAAAAAGTACTGTTTTCGAGGGAAATCACAAACACGTTCTTATGACCATAGATGGCGCCACGAGTCGTTTTGAATTGAAATTACTTGACATGGGTAATCTTTTCCGCAACGTCGTCTGTGTCCGCGATAAACGAAGTTTACGCGAACGAAGTCGCGGGCCAAAGCTAGTACTTAAATAAATATATAACAAGTTTATGTTTGACTACCAATATTTTCCTCATTGTGATTAGACTTTCAGTTAGACTTTCAATAATAATAATAAGACATTTTCAAACATAATTATTTTGTTTGAAAATGTCTTGTTATTTAAAGTTTAAAGTTTAAGGTTAACTTAAGTTCAGAGTTCAAAATCACTCCCAACTTCTAAACTTCGGGCTACTTTATAAAAGTTTCTAATGGAAACACCCAATATCACTTTACTCGACCTGGGAATCGAACACTGGACTTAACGCTCTGAAGGCAAGCTGACAACCACGAAACCAACTGAATAGTAGGTACTGTGGTCACTTCATAAGTGCCTTCTAATAGTCTAATTGAAATAAATGATTTGACATGACTTGTGACCGAACTACTTGTATGTGGCTCGTAATTAATTGTACTACTTGTAATTAATTGATACCTATAGTTTTTAAAATAGCGTGCTCACACTCTGAGTCCAGGCAAATAACTGCCCAATATAAAAAAACGCAATCGCTTATTATTTTTAAAATTCGAATACCTTAAATAATTCGTCCGAAAAAAATAAAGTTTAACTTTCCAGCCAGGTTGCAGTGGCTCACAACCTTCACAGTATAACATAACTAACCACGCATAGATTTCTCATGCTCTAGGATGGTGCCGGTGACATTTGTCAAACTGTTGCTTTTCACTCTTGAACGTTACGGGGATTTACAATCATGATTGAATATTTTAACTTCACACTAATATCATAGTCATAAAATACTGAATCAGTAATAAGGAAGTAAATAACTAGAAAAATAAATAATCTCACTGACATAATTATTCTGACATCCATAGATGAATTGCTAACATGTGTCACCCGCACCATCATAGGACGTTTGGAATATTGATTTACCTTGATGTAGTCAGGGTCCGGCATTTCAGGCTTCTCGTCATTATTGTTGTTGTTTATACTGGTGCTGTTGTTGTTGTTGTTGATGTTCATGTTCATCCCACTGTAACAACGGGAAACGACAGGTTAGATATGTTAGTGCTAGTTGGTTGTTTGGTGATGTTTACTGAAATGAATTTTCAGTGGAATTGGAAAACACGAAAAGGTTGTGTTATTGTATTGTGAAGTTTCTTTGTTAAGAGCGCTTATGCCTTACGGAATTTCATATAAACATTCAAATCCTTATTTTTCGATGTATTGTGTTACAGCAAAATTCGAGCAAATTTAGGCTTTCCATAGTAACAGAGATTTCCAACTATCTTTATTAAATAAAACATTTCGAAAATGTTCTCAACTAACTTTTTAGACCTATGTACCTATTCTTCTTAAGTTCAGGAAGTTTAATTAAAAACGGTTCAAAGGACTTGCAAGATTGTAAGAAATGTCATACGGCGTATAATTCTCTTAACTTTAGCTATGACAGTCTGAACTGTGACATATGAATCAAATTGTCATTCTTAGTTACCTACTATGGGGGATGGAAGGGACATAGTATCCAAAACTTTTTACCATAGATTCAGACCCCACAGCGATACCATTTTTGACATGCAACATCACGCCCGCAATCCCCGAATGGTTAGGCAGATGTGTACCCATTAGTACAGCCACATTTCGCCAGTTATATTTAAGTCCCATGTTATAGTGGGCAAGCCTATTGCCATCAACCGGGCACAAATCCAGACTCCAAGGCGGCTACTGAGAACTTCTTAATGGAAAACCCAAATAACACATTGCCCGACCTGGGAATCGACTTCTTGACCTTACTCTCAGCAGTCGTACGTTGCAATCACTAGACCAAAGAGGCAGTCAAATATTATCTTAAGCAAGAGAGGATCCAACCTTCAAGTTAGGGGGGGTCACATAATATCTAAGGTCTAATCAGGACAGGCTCAATTTCAATTACAATAATAATTTTGCTGACTGCCTCGTTGGTCTAGTGGTCGCAAGCGCGACTGCTGTGCATGAGGTCTTGGGTTCGATTCCCAGGTCGGGCAAAGTGTTATTGGGTTTTTCCGTCATGAATTTCTCAGTAGCAGCCTCGGAGTCTGGATTTGTGCCCGGTTGATGGCAATAGGCTCGCCTCCTATTACATGGGACTAAAAACATAACTGGCGAAATGCGGGTGTACTAATGGGTACACCTCTGCCTAACTCTTCGGGGATTACAGGCGTGATGATGTTATGTAATGATTTTATTAATCGATTTCTAAATAGAAGGAAATAGTTAGCCTAGGGGCGTCATGACCCCCATGAAACCTTTCCCTTCTTGATTTGCCCTTGATCTTAATTTTATAACCTCATCTACTTTTATCCCAAACGTGGTTTCAATAACATAGGTACTTTTATTTTGTCAAAACATATTACAAATTCTCTTATTCGAGTAGGTATTATAAACAAACTACTGAATATGTCAATACAACTAGTCAAATTGCATATCACATTACTACTCGACGTAACTACAACATAAGAACACATGCAAAATAAGTTACAAACGTACGAATAAACTATACAGATAATGTTTCGTGTATTCGCCATTCAACATAACGTAGATACCCATGCGCTTGCGTCGGTAATCTATGACTGTTTTTTTTTGGTTTACTACATAATGCCATCACAAAACTAAGTAGCAAAGTATTGTGATTTATTTAATGTATCATCATAATCGATGGTTATTGAAGAATCAAGGCTTAAGTATGATTTTGTTGCGAAGAGAAAAAAAGAGTGAAAGAAAAAGTATATACCGAATGAGTCTAGAATATCCATAATACCATTCTCGCGTGTGTACGACGCACTTGTCGGCGCCGTTATCACTGATAAAGCCGAACATCGCTCGATTACACCACCTTATCACTTATCACACTCGATCAACCAGCCACTCGGAGCAAACTAACGTAATGACGTTCTATTTAGAACGTGCGGTGGAACAAATCTTATATTTTGTTTGAGTACCCGCGTTTTGTAAAACGAATGTTCGTTGTAGAATATTATCTGTGGTCACATTCTTTTGTTTCTTCTTTGCAAGAAAATTGTTTGTTCATTCATTTAATGTTTTAATTTCAAGATTATTGAATTATTCGGAATTACATGCCAGCCTTTCCAGCGTTTTAGGCATTTGCCCCGTTTTTTTTTATTTATTTTTATCGATGCCTTATTATTATATCTTCCTGCTTTCTTTTTTTATATAGTACCCACGTTATATGCTTTGTAACATTTTATTATTTAGTATATTATGGTTTTTTTTTGTGTTTAGATTAATACTTTTTTTTTTTAATTTACATTCTATACAATTTGACAATGATTTTTATAATGATTTAATAAATCATGACCAAAATAATTATGTCAAATATTGCCAATTTCAAAAATGTATATTATATGTTTATTTTGGTAATAAAGGAGTTCATTAACATAAAGTAGGGGCCAGAAATTATGACTAGTACCTACCTATTTATTAAGGTAGGTACTTTGATGGAAAGCATAATAATCCTTTTGTATTACAATCTTTATCAGCCACATTATCGATCGCTCTAAAATATAGGTTGACATATACACACCTACATAATATAAACTCATGCCTATTTCCCCTTAAGGGGTAAGCAGACAGTATGACAGGTGACCTGTTAAATGTAATACATATACCTGTTTAGTTTATTATATTATTACGTATGTAATTTTTTGTTCCTTCACACTAGAATTCCCTGTTTCATGGAATATACAGAGTTGATATGACAGAGAGCATTAAATTACACTACGTATACTATACGTGTTTAGTATTAATTCGATACGGTATAAAATAAAATATAAATAAAAATGTGTTTTTTATTTTTCCGACAAACTAAATAGCTTACAAATCAGAGTAAAACGCAAACACTAGGGGTGTTTGCGGTATTAAAAATATCTTACAAACCTAGGTACTAAAGCGGCAACGTAGGTGCATGACCTATGCGTATAGACATAATCAGCTGTTAGGAAAGAACTAAATGAACCACTGCTCCTATTTAATTTATTTTTGGTACAGAGCTTGAAAATGGTACCTAGTATAGGCAGTTTAAAGGAAAGCCCATCTGCCGTATCAAGTTTGTATACCTTTTTGCCATTTCTTAAAAGGAAATAATTAGCGTTTCAAAGGCAGATATTAATTTAGTAACAGAGTTAAATAAATAATTTAAAAAAACATGATTTTCTTTCGGAAAATCTAAAAGTTTTTCTCTATCAACTATCGTAAAATGACGTAAGTGGTTCGATTCTGTAATCTTATATCATTATCATGTCGTCTCACTCACTCACTTTACTGTGTGATTGAAATGGTACGATAAATTCCTTAGTTTGTCCGCCACTTTTAATTATTTTTTAGGATTCCGTATCCAACGAGTGCCTTACGGGATCTATTAGTAAGACTCCACTGTCTATCCGTGCGTTTGTCTGTCACAGGGCTGTATCTTATGAACCATAGTAAGTAAACAGTTGAAAATACACAGCATAGTATATTACTAAAGCTACTATAACAAGAAATAATTAAAATGAAATAAAGATGCTTCGTTGGTCTAGTGGTCGCAAGCGTGACTGATGTGCATGAGGTCTTGGGTTCGAGACCCAGGTCGGGCAAAGCGTTATTGGGTTTTTCCATCAGGAAATTCTCGGAATCTGGATTTGTGCGCGGTTGATGGCAATAAGCCCGCCCCCTATTACATGGCACTAAAAAAACATAACTAGGGAAATGTGGGTGAACTAATGGGTAAACCTCTGCCTAACCCTTCGGAGATTACAGGCGTGATGTTATGTAAAGATAAAAATCTATTGGGAGATTCTATACAAGAAACCTAAATATTATTCAATAGTACAGAACCCTTCGTGTGCGAGCACGACTGGCATTTGGTCGGTTTGTAAATAAATAATTAAAACCCAACCATCTGCCTCCTCCAATAATACAATATTAACCCTTTCCCCAAATAATTATACCTTTGATATCATTATCCCTGTTAGCCTCAAAATTCGTTACCTACCTTATCTAACCGTAATCTACCGATCGATACCGATACTAAAGGGGTATTACTAGTAGAAAGAGGGTTAGATTTATCGGTTCAATATGTTTTATCATCTGCCTCCCCACGTACTCATTGTCTGACTCCATCAAATGCGTAGTTTTATCGCTGTACTCTGTGTAATAATAGTTAAGAGATAATATGGATACACATTGTCAAATTCAAATAAGTTTTGTTGAAAGGTGAGACCGACATTTGTCATAGTTTAGTTCGGTGACCTCTGAACATTCTCAACTTGGTAAAATGATCTTTATTTTCAATAGAGGTTTGGTTCTTTTTACGCTCCGACGCAAAAACGACGGGGTGTTTTAAGTTTGACGTGTCAGGGTGTATGTATCTGTGGCATCGTAGCTCGCGAACGGATGAATCGATTTTGAGTTTGATTTCTTTGATTGAATGGTGAGTTTCTCATTAGTCGGGAGAATTCTTAGCTATGTTTGATGAAAATTGATCCAAGATTGCCGCTGTCAGGAGCTTTTTAATAGGGGGCGAGCATATATATATATATTTTTTTTATTTCTCAGTTTTGTGCCCAGTTAATGGCAACAGGCTCGCCCCCTATTACCTGGAACATAAACATAACTGGTGAAATGTGGGTGTACTAATGGTTACACCTCTGCCTAAAGCGTAACATACATGTAGACAGATAGAGTTACTTCGTATTTATAATATAAGAATGGATGACTTTCAAAGCCAAAGAGTACGTATGGAGTTTCTTGCCATTCTTCTCCATACAAAACTACGTTTAAGAAGGGGCAACTAGATTCAATTCTATGTTTTTCTTGTAATGACGTTAAAATGTGCCTTTTAATGGCCTAATTGAAATAAATGATTTGACTTTGACTTTGAAAAAGCCATTAAGTTAATATTTAACCACTAGATACCTATATTTGGAACAAATCTCATATTGGTGCCGATTCTTGTTAACAAACTAGACTAAATTTAGAGAATTGACATCTCTTACTAACATACAGCGAAAGGAAAGGACGGTGACATTAAAGAATTAAGTTAGCGATGTCAAATTAGTTTTGCCTTAAACTTTTCCGTATTTTTTAATCCATACGTTTTAGTTTCATGGATGTGTCAATTTGACTAAATTTGACAGTTCTTATTTACATTAATCTCTTTCTTGTTTTATTGGCCAGAAAAAGATGAAAATAGTCTAATTTTAGTTTAGTTTGTGACCAAGAGAATCGGCACCATTGTCTAGTAAACGTGCTTACAGTCTTTAGTACAAAGCATGGGGTCCCGCCCTTGGCTCACGTCCGCAGCATAACAATAACTTGGTCACATGTAGCTACCTCATATGTTTTGGGGGATGCCAACTGACACTGTATTAGTATATCACTCACGTATCTCGAAGGGTAGGGTCAGAAGTGTCTGGTATGAACGCTTTTAGAAGGTATTCGATAATTTATAAATTAGAAAAGTAGCCTTTCATGCATGAGGTTGTAGACTCATAATCGGGTAATACCAGTATGATTTTTAATTCATATTTACTCTCTAAATAAATCTTGAATATGATCTTGATTATCAGTGACATCGGTGAAGGAAAACGTCATGAGGAAACCTGGACTTATAATAGACTAGCTTTTGGGCGCGTGGAACTTGTTTATATCGTACTTGCATACAAACTTCCACCCCCCTTTTTACTGCCTTAGGAGGTCATTTCCGGAATAAAAATATATCCTATGTCCTTCCTCGGATCCTAAACTATCTCCATGCCAAAGTTCATCAAAATCGATTAAGCGGTTTAAGCGTGAAGAGGTAACAGACAGACACACTCTCGCTTTTAAATATTAAGTATGGATTAGTGTTATCCCCGAAGGGTTAGGCAGAGGTGGACTGATTAGTGCACTAACATTTCGCCAGTTATGTTTATGTCCCATGTAATAGGGGGGCGAGCTTATTGCCATAAGACGGGCACAAAACTTCAGTTTACTTCTTCTTCTTCTTTACTTCCTCACTTTACAGGTAATTAATATATGGAAAATATATAAAAACTAACTGTCGTACTTGAATGTTATTGAGTTAATACGTTTCGTACCTGAACAATGGCCCAGCATTGAAAGTAGCAAGTAAGCATACCTTCTCAACTATATATTTCTCTATCTATTTATTAAAATTTTCAAACATAGGTACGTACATACGACGTAAATCTGGCAACTACAGGAGTCCACAAGCTAAGCCTTAAGTTTAAAGGAGTCTTCATGAGTTCATGACACACAAAACACACAATATGATCGAAATAGCTGTAATATAGAACATTATAACGTACAAGTATTATGACTAACAGCCGCCAAGCAGCCATTTAAACAAATGCTTAGATAACAGTGTATGTACGTTTGTATGCATGTGTTTGTTTGTGTGTGTATGCTATCACGTATATCATTCAAGAGTGATATCGTAATATGTAAGGCGACTGTTAAGATTTTCGATAAAATTGTTTTGTGACGTTTTGTCGCTTACTTCCTATTTGCGGAGTAAAAAGCTAAAAACTGCTAATCAAATCAACTTACTAATTTGTTTAATGAAGAGTCTAGCAAATCTTATACATACATAACATCACGCCTGTAATCCCCGAAGGGTTATGCAGAGGTGTGCCCATTAGTACACCCACATTTCGACAGTTATGTTTTTAGTCTCATGTAATAGGGGGCGAGCCTATTGCCATCAACCGGGCATAAATCCAGACTCAGAGGCTGCTACTGAGATTCCTGATGGGAAAAACCCAATAACACTTTGCCCGACCTGGGAATCGAACCCAAAACTTAATGCACAGCAGTCGCGCTTGCGACCACTAGACCAACGAGTCAGCGAATCTTATCTCACTACTATAATAAAATATGTTTGAATGAATGGATATTTGTTATTCAATCGCGCTAGAACGGCTGAACGGATCTCGATGACATTTGGCACAGTGATAGATTATAATCCAAAATTGCACATAGGCTACTTTTTAATCCGGTATTTACGTTTCCCATTGGAAACTACCTATCTTGACGCGACCGTAATTGCAGACGGAAGCTAGTACCTACTTCTATAATATAGACATGAAGCCACTTTGCAAGTCATTTCACTGACCTCGTGTACGCATACCTTTGAAGATTGTTCAGTGAGTGAGTCAGCGAGAAGTCTTCGCGATTAACTGAACCGACTCACTGAACTGTCTCGCAAACCGGCCTCGTGTCCGGAGTCCACAGGTTTAAACATACATTCAAACACGTGCAAAATTATCATTAAGGAAAAACAAATATAGATAAAATATTTACGTAAACGCAAAACGCAAGCTAATATACAGAACTATTTACAACTTAAAACTGGCCTAGTAATTGGTCCTAAAGCGTCTGATAGAGGGTTTGGTAATCCTAAAGAGAAAGCTTTGAAACTAAAGGCTATCTTCACAAAGAAAACCCTAGCTTACAAGTCTAGAAATAACATAATATTCTTAAGCCTAAAAATAGGTACCCGAAAGAATATTATTTGAGCACTTACTTAGCCTAAGCCCTAGTCGATTGAGCAAAGAAAAAAGGTCGAGCTAAGGAGAATGGTCTATTTCTGTACTATAGTGATGTCACATGTATGTTTGAACATGTTATAGATTACAAATTCGGACGAAAAGTTCTGGATAGTGACGTCATTGATGTGAAATCGTGGGCGGTGACGCAAACTCATGGATTATGCTTCAGTAAACAGATATTCATTAAGGTTGATGGCTGACATGTTAAGGCGGTGAACACATTAGGCGATTTTGATAATCTGGTTGCCGTAGATAGGATGATTATAAGCCAATTCGAACCGTCGGAGCAGTGTGAGGGTACGTTAGATAACATGGTCGATGCAGCTAATTGGTCTAGAGGATTATTCTACATACGCATTAAGGGTATGCAGCAAGAAGTTATAAAAACAAAACCGTTGAGAGACAGATATTGGAGATAAAAGACAAATGAGGAATCAAAATGTTTCTGTATCTAACAATGATATAGCACTTTAATATTGAGATAAAATAACTTAGTTAACTTAGACATGTGTCAGCAAGTAACTTCAAAATTTTAAAAAAATAATCAATATGACTTCCTCAATGCGTCACATATTACAATTCTTAACCAACTTGCCAACTGTTCAAGCTGTAAAAATAAAATTAAATGCAAAATAAATCTTAAATAAAAATGTGATACCTACATGATTAGTAATCATCAACAAATAGTTGCTTCCGACTCATTAGCAATAATATTGTTTAGGCAAGGTATGGATGGGCAGAATAATGAGCATCTCATCATCATCTGCCTAGCTTTTTCTTAACTATATTGGGTTCGGCTTCCAGTCTAATCGGATGCAGATGACAACCAGTATTTTACATGGAGTGACTGCCTATCTGTCTTCCACAACCCAGTAACTGGGTAATACGATATCCCTTGGTAAGACTGGTTGTCAGACTTTCAGGCTTCTGGCGACCGATAATGACTGTCAAAGATCCACGTATCACAGTCGGAACCAACAAACAATGGAACGATAATAACAAATTAAATGAAGCAATTATAGAATAATGAGCATCTGAGTTATAAACATAACATAACATCACGCCTGTAATCCCCGAAGGGTTAGGCAGAGGTGTACCCAATAGTAAAAAAAGAAGTTATAAAATTGAGTAAAAGAGATTTTATTTTAATCGGTTGCTTTATGTACATGTATTAAGTACCCCAGTATATGCTTCATGAGGTTATACAGCGTCCTCGTGTTTGCTAATTACAAACAACAACAATTTTATCTAAACGTGTCATCAACCTTGGGATCAGATTATTTAGCTACCCATAATTTTATGAGGGTCATATGGAGAAGAAGGAGAAATGGAAAAGACTGAATGACAGAATAGTATCCATGAGATAGCAAATAAATAGACAGGCTATGCGATGGGACTGTGACATCAAGAAAATAACGGGTCAAACAAGGAATCGGACAGCATAAGACAGTACTGAATGGAAATCTTTAGAAGAGGCATTTGTCGTATGACAAGCGGTACCAGATTAACCGGTCAAGCTCCGGCTGACTTACCGGTAAGTCAGAACAATAGAAAATCAATTGTGTCTCATTACGTGGGACTTAACTATTGACTGTTTACCGATGTTTAATTTATTTTTCTTAAAAATACTGAAATTGTTAATTTAGTTTGTAAAAAAAATAAGAACAGCAACAAAGGCTTCTTATTATTATAATTCTATGAGGATGATACAACTGTGAAAGTTTAACTCTGTTTTTGAGATGAACATACCTAGTAGAAAAGGCAACAAGAAGATATTCGCAGAATAAAACCGAGCCCTAATCTAGGACAGGTAATTTATAAAGATCTCTATCTAAAATTACCTGAATATCATATATCTCAGTTCAATTTTGGCAACAACTCGTTCAAAGTGAAAACTAAAATAGAAATAAAACTTATCCAAAGATCCGACGATTCATCAAATCTGTTGAAATGCTTGCCAAAATCTGAACTGAGAGAGCAAAGTTTGAAAACTGTAATACATGGCAACATTGAACTTTCTCGCTAGGTAAGCAATATAAATGAGAAACTTCAACATTTCGGTAAAGTATGATGGCTTAATTGGAGTATTGATAGGAGTAATCAATCGAACGGTGGATTGATGGAGGGAAGCCTTAACACCAATAGTAATTGATTAACGATGTCCTTATTGAATGGAATAAATTAACTAAGAATCTACTGTTTTGATATTGGTAAAATTCGGTAATTGGCGTCATTGATCAATAATTCCAAGACACAAATTCTCTAAAGAAACAATTTATTACACAACACAACATCACGCCTGTAATCCCCGAAGGGTTAGACAGAGGTGTACCTACGCACATTTCGCTGTATTTCACAAAGCATCATCTTTTCTTTGATGATTTCTTCATGATCATGATTTAATTTTTTATTTAACATTTCATTTTAGCCGTGGAACCGATTATTTTCAATTAACTGTAAAATTAGATTTTTATTTGCTTTTAAATAATAAATACCTAGTTAGTCAATTGAGTCTGCACCAAAGTTAAGTCACATATTTTGTCTTTTGCTTTACAAAATCTATGGGGAAATTGCGTTTTAACGGGTCATAAAAAAATATGTCTATAGGTAGTGTTTACTACTACTTTTGATCTTATACTACTTGCCTTGCATATTTAAAAATAGAATTGAACTAAGAATTTGGAGAGCGTATAAACCAACAGAGAGTTGTGACAAGTGAACAAAATAATGTCAATTTAGAGAAATGTCTTCTTTTTAATTGTTTAAAATAAGCACTGTCACTACTAGTTTCATAACAGATATAGCATTTGCAATACATCAATATCATTGAATATAATAATTCCAATTTAGCCCGTGTTAGGGCCCAATTGTGCCAACCAGGGTCTTCTAAATACCTAAAGTAATATTTTATTCATTTTAAAAGAGTGATCATGGAGTTTCATTATTTTTCTTCTCCATAAACAATTACTGTTTGGAATAAAAACTAGCTTCAACGTTCTGACTAACTCCTTGACAATAATTCATAATTTATTTGAAATAAATGATTTGATTTGATTGCTCGTATCTTTTAACTCTGCGTTGTAGTTGCTAACACGGGCCCAATTACTTATGAAATTTTGAAATCTAACCTCGTAGCACCTAAGTCTGAGGTAAGTTTTTGACGCAAGTTGGCCTATAGATAAGAAAACCATGGTTGGCGCAAGCGGGCCTAAGCAGAACACTGTAGCCGAAATTACACTGTTTTACTACAGCTAATATAAGTTTACCTGGCAACAATGACAACACAGCTTCACAAACAGATACAAAACTCACATTTGATCAAGGAGACCTATATAAGTATAAATTATTTGAAGTAATAATGGCTGTAGATAACAAAGGCTTAAAACCTTACCACTAAGGATTGAACGATCATAGCATTGCAGAAAACAACTTACCAAGCCTTATCTTTGAAGTGTATTGTCTTGTAGCATTCAAAGGAATATTACAACGACTGATATAAACGCGTTATTATACTGTACCACAAACGATATTATTACAATGTTAGGTAATACACAGTCCATGAAAGTAGGAAAATCCTTTTCAGAAGACAGATTTGGAACGTTTGAAAACGTCCAGTGTAATCTCGCCTACCTTGTCACCTTCGTTAAAACAAAACGAGATAGCAATAGTTAGTTCTACAACACTTTTGGTTTATGCTGTTAGCATCGATTTTATTACAGATGAAAATCTTCTGATAAAGAATACCTTCTTCCTGTTTGACTCTGAAAGTATCACTGCACGTCTTTTAAAAGTTTCTACACTTTTCTACATCGCACTAGAGAACTTATGAAACTACACTTACTTCGGTTTGCTGTAAGGCGACGATGGTGAAGTCTTGTGGTTCTTGTTCGGCTGCGTGTGTCTGTTCGCATTTGTGTCTAGGCCGCCGCCCGGGGATATTTTGCCGGCGAGTGCGTTTAGTGTATGCAACATGGCGGGCGGCGGCCGCTTATATCCAAGCGACCTGGTCACACTGATGAGTCGACCACGTTTGTCGAGACGGTGCTGCTTGGGAGCCACGGCGCCTTATCTCCTGATAAGAGGCGCGGGGGCACAGACGCCCCCCGCCTCATCTCCACCTGACAGTCTCACGCACGCACACACACTCACGCGCAACGTAAATGTTTGCACTTACTACACGATATGGGTCAGCGTCCTGTCCGATCTATACATGGTTTTGGCATTTTTTCATTACTATATTAAGTTTTTATTTTGCACTGGTTTTCTTACACGTTTCACTTAGTTTTTTGTTATTCACTTGCCTGTTGGATTTGAAAATGATTTTGAGTTAAATTGTTGCGATGTTTTGTTGCTACAATTTCGATGGTTTGTGTTGTTTATAGAACATTTAGCATATTGAAGAACATATAGAGTGGATTATACAGATGGAAACTCGAATATTTTTGAGCTAGAAAAGCGTTCTTAGACCTTTCAGTTAAAAATCCAGTTTAAGTTATTCTATTCTTTCATACAACATATTTACGAGAATCATAGCGTGTAAACGCGCTATATAAGTCAGATTTTATAACAAACAATATATATAACCGAGCGTCTCGTGGATTACCGAAAAAATATGGTTTCTAAGGTGTCAGATTTACAAACGCCTGAACAAAAACGCAAAGCAAAGCGAAATATATACGCGCGTCGTCGTCGTAATGAAATATGTGACCGCAGGCGGTTTGAGAAAAGCCTTTTTTATTTATTTTTTTCATGATAAATTCAAAGAAAATGAAAATGTCATCAAGTGAGCTTTGGCTTTGGCTTGTTATTTCATTTTTTTGTTTTGGTTACGAGAAGGTTAATGCGTATCAAACATGAAAAAGAGTAATTCCTGTCTTCGCTTCGAGTAGGTAATTTGCAAATAATTTTATGAAGTTCAAGGCTTTCTGTTTTACCATCTTCTAATAAGATCCAAATATGATATGTTATGAGGTAAATTGCTTATTAGATCATTTCATACAATTACTGTTTCATCTTTTACATAATTATGAACGACAAAAACCTAGTGATATTTTATAAACATTTCTCTCGATTTAAGGTGAAGTCAAAGAACTTAAGGGTAGCTGCCACCCGGGGTTGCGGGACGTCTTAACAGGATACCGTGGCCCCGGAACGTAAAGGGCAACAGAAGGAACAGGGTGGTTTTGTAATCAGTAAAAGACTGACAGTCCCTTCCGCCCCACCCAGGCAGAAGGAGTCATTTGATAAGTTTTACCACCTTAAAAAAAAAGGGTAGCTGCCACACTCATTCTAGGAATTGACAGTCATTTAAATGTCAGTTTCACTTTGAAGTCACTTCACCTTTACCGACGGAGACTTTTACACATTAGGAATCACTGCTAGTCAATAATGTCTATTGGGAGGTGGGTGGTGGTGGCCCTGAATCTTTCAGTTCAGTATGGAATCAGTTAAAAACGTAGGTAATGTTTATTTTATTAATCAATTTATTTTATCCCACTACTGGTAAAGGAGGCTCTGGATAAACTTTCAAATAATCTTTCTCCGTTGAATTCTACCGTTAGTTCGTTATGAATAAATCCAACTTTCTGTGCCTTGATGACGACGTTCTAAAGGCCCGGTTACACCAGAGCAAACCACTTGCAAATGCGGTCATAGACGGTCCACACCAACTCGAAAACAGCGGCTGCCCGTGTTGCCGTAAATCCAACCAAAAAAATACTATTTGACGGCGCTCATGTTTGCAAGTTGTCAGCTCCGATGTAGCCAAGCCAATAACCAATCCTACAGACCGCAGAATATACTCTAGAAACAAAAGCCTACAAAATCAAGACGCCTCCATCTTAATGGCGTATTTGTTGAGAGTACAACGCAAGGGTAGTAACATGTCAATTCAAACGAATCCCTCGGGGCGACCGCTCGGGCCACGTTCACCCGCCACACAGAATTGAGACACTGATATACCTACACTGTGTCAACTAATTAAGTATTAGGATCGCTGCTCACTTGGTTACTAGGCTGTGGCAGTAAAAATATTGATACATACATGCATAACATCACGCCTGTAATCCCCGAAGGGTTAGGCAGAGGTGTACCTATTAGTACACCCACATTACGCCTGTTTTCTTTTTATAATATTGATGTTTTTAGTAATAGGTACTCGTTGGGTTAGAAACAGATTTTTTTTATGATGTTAGTACATTCAGTACATGGCCTTTTGTATTATATTAACATAATATGGTTCACGGGTTAAGTAAGTAAAACTTTGTATCTTAAATGTATGATTCAAAGCCTTATACTTACTATTATAATGCGAAAGTAACTCTGTCAGTCTGTTACGCTTTCTCGACTAAATCATAGAATCGATTTGGATGAAATTTTTACGAGGTAAGTTTGACACCTGGTGACAAGACTCTCGTACTTGTAGTAGTACAGTAATACCTGCTGCAGTGCAGAAGGATGCTCTGAGGGACCCAAAGGCGGTTGAAGGAACACCGTGGGGTTTTAGTCGGTAGGAGTCTGACACACCTTCCCCGAATCGGAGGCAGTCCATGCGAAATTCCCTAAGACAAATAAAAGCCAACAAGTCCATACCGCGAGCAATATCATCAAACAGATTTCACTAAAAACACAACGCTTCAGTCCAGTGTTGATCAGTCCTAAAGAAAACACAATCAGTATAAACTTATCGAACGCCATGCAAAAGTATAATGAACCCATTTGCAAGCATCGGGTGTAAGCACACGTCCCGGTATGGGGAAAAACACGGCCTTTGCGGGCAACGTCACCCAAATAAAATTAACTTGAAATACAAATTGCTGTGTGTGAGTTCCAATTTGGGGTAAAACGTTGTCCATCTGTCTAAATTAGGCTTAATTACTGGACATTGGTATTATGATCGGGATTTTACGGTGCGGAAGTTGCAGGCGATTTGTAAAGGGGTAGGCAGAACATGGTGGATTATTGCGAGGCAGTTAACGTTATGTTGTGGGTTTAAAAATATATGATAATTTTTCTTGTTAAGGAGAGAAAAAAAATCGATATTTTGAAAAACAAAAGTTACTTACATAACATAATATCACGCCTGTAATCCCCGAAGGGTTAGGCAGAGGTGTACCCATTAGTACACCCACATTTCGCCAGTTATGTTTTTAGTCCCATGTAATAAGGGGCGAGCCTACTGCCGTCAACCGGGCACAAATCCAGACTCCGAGGCTGCTACTGAGAAATTCCTGATGGAAAATCCCAATAACTCTTTGTCCGACCTGTGAATCGAACCCAAGACCTCATGCACAGCAGTCACGCTTGTGACCTCTAGACCAACGAGGCAAAAGTTACTTAAGTACAAATAATTTGGTTTTCACACCAAGCTAGTTTCTGTCCGCGACTTTGTCTGCGTCAAAGTTATTATATTTTCGCACGGCAACCATACGTTTTTCAAGGATGAATAGTAGCCTATGTACTATAACTGTGCCAAATGTTCTGGCGTGATTAAACCAAATATCTATCCATTTAAAGTTTTGAATTTATAGTATAAGATTAATGCTAAAACTAACACTCGCCAACCCCTAAATGTAACATACAAAAATCGCGCTGTTGAATTATCAATCATCGGCTCTGCACTGAGAGTTGAAAATCCAACAGAACAAAAATTTTTGACAATAATATTTACGTTTCACCTAGTGTAAGCGAAAACGAACAATAACATCGTATTTATTTGCGATAGAACGGAAATAGTAAAGGACTATTAACTTAAGTAGAAAAAAATAGTGAAAGGATACCAAAAAAACGCGTATTACAATACAATAAAAGACGAAAATACCATAACAAAGATATAAAAACCTTGACCGTAAGGTACGCTATACATTAAAGTAGCTCGACACATTCGGTTCGGCATTGTCAATACAGCCTTTGATAACGTTGTATTAAATACTATCAATTTGCCCGCGATTTCGTCTGCTTTTATTTCGCAGTTTTCGCAGCGGACGTCAAATAATGATTTCCAGATTTTTTTTTTTATATTATATTACGTTAGGTTATAATGCAATTTTCGACAGGATTTCTATTTTTTTTTTTTTAAATTGCCTATTTTTTTTAATACCTACCTATAGTTGTAAGAATGTTTTAAATGGATTAAGCAGTTTTTGAGTTTGTTTAATGCAAACAAATCTTTTCGTTTTGACATAATACTAGCTTTTGGCCGTAACTTCATCCGTGTTTGACCCCCGTTTCATCCCCCCCTTTGGGGTTGAATTTTCAGCGCAATCCGTTCAGTGGTTTGAGCTGTGTATAGATAGATCAGTCAGTCAGTAACGATTGCCTTTAAAGATTATAATTCAAACTATATCGAACCGAATATTGCCGACTGGTTTATATGTATATCGACCCTTATACTTGAACGCAGTCAACAAAGACCCCTTTACAACTGGATCCGTTACGTCAACATCCCGAGCAGACTTTATGGGCACTTCCGAGCGTAGTCACAGTACAATAACAGCTTATAAATACAACAATAAAATCATTTTTTACGTTTATTTTTATTAACATTTAAGCTGCGATGTTCGTAAACGGGTCTGTTAGTCGTGCCGATTGTTTTTGGATAGGATTTATTGGTAGATAGATGTAGACCGTCATGCCTTGTGATAAGGTTACAAATAAGGTGTCTAGCCGTTATTTTTTGGGTTAAGGTTAAGGTTAGGGTTAAGGTTGTCGAAAGGCTGTCACGACACTCGTATGCGTGTCAAAGGTCATTTGTGACGTCATCAAGGGTAATGTAAAAGTTTAGGGTTAGGTGTCAAGTCATTATATTGTGTGTGAAAAGTTTTGAAGGGGAAACTTATAACATGGCAAGGAAACAAGAAATCTGCTTTGAAAAAACAAAAGAGGAATCTAGTTTTTTTTTTTTTTCAACCGTTGTTGTCCCTTTTTTTGGGAAGGGTTTCCTAAATAGCCTTCCACTCTTGTCTGTGTGTTCCCTTTTCTGGTTAATCTCCTATGAACGTTTCTAAGTCATCATGCCAGCAATTCTTGGTCATCCCTCGGTGACGGTGCCAGAACTTACTTCTGGAGCTTTGTTTACATGAGTTTAAGGGTCTGATTCCCCATCTCTGAGTAGACGATATTCACCAAAAATACCTACTTCTCATAAAACTAAATCATAGGCTACCGGGTTTCACGCTGCGTGAAATTTTCTGCATGCGGGGCAATCCCGCATGCGTTATGAAAACCGTATGATATTAAAAACACCCTATGTAAGTAAACGCAGTCACGATACGGGAGATATACCAAGGGACGTTTAAAAAATAAACATAAATTAGATAAACAGAATCCTAATCGCTGATAACCTATAACATGTTACAGAACGATGCTAAACCATCCAATATCGAATCCGCTTACGGACCGACTGCCGAAAAAAGGGCGAAAAGCCAAACAAAATCATATTACCATTAATAAAAAAAAGTATCCAAACGTTCTAATACAAAACCCCGGAATTTATTCGAGACATTAATGTGCCATTTTTGTCGGTAACATTCGCATAACGCGCCGGCTTTAGATTTGTTCCGCTCGGGACCCTAATATTAATTCCATTATCATAATTCCACTCTTAATACTTTCCACAGAGGGTGAGCCAAAATCTTGATGTTTTTTGTTTCCGTGCCAAATATTTATTTGTTTTAAGGAACAACTTGTAGTTACAGGAGGATTAGTTGATATAGCATAGAGCATGGGAGAATACAGCTCTTCCTTCTCTTTTCGGACAACAAAATCCTATTTTATGAAACCCTACATTTTTTTTTATTCTCCACATCTAAAAGTCTTGACTAACATTGACTATTTGACTAACATCCAAAAGTCCAAACTCAAGGTTTGCCAACGTGCTATGGAGCGCAGCATACTTGGCGTAAAACTAACAGATCGCGTACGAAACACCACCCTGCGCTCCAAAACACAGATTATTGACGTGGCTCAAAAGGCTGCCCAGCTAAAATGGGACTGGGCAGGACACGTCTGCCGCATGTCAAACAATCTATGGGCCCGTAGAGCCCAAGATTGGTGTCCCGAAACGACAAGACGAGGACGCGGCAGACCAAGAAGGAGACGGCGGGACGACTTGGTGGGCTTCCTTGAGAATTGGCAAGACGAAGCGCAGAGTCGCGAGAAATGGAAGGAATGGAGGGAGGCCTTTGCCCAGCAGTGGGACAGTACCTAGGCTAGTTATAATAATAACATCTACAGTCAACAAAAGAGATAGGCATGCGGGGTCGTGAGATATAGTTAAAGTTTTCGTAGAAATCGATGGATGTCTTCGATTGAAACTTATCTTAATTAATAAACTGTTGATTATCTACTTTTTAAATTAAATTACATTATAAAACATTCATGAGTTTTATGATAACTTTGCAATCCATGCAAAATCTGTTTCGTCCACGAATCGAACCCAAAATACGCAGTGTAGCAGCCAACCGCTCAGTCACTGTGACTCCATTGACATGGTCCAATATGTACATTTTTACTTTTGTTTTCTATGTTTCGTGTGTCATTTTCGCGTAAATAAACAGATTTCCTTTCTTTCTTTCTCTCCAATGTGGCCGTTAAGGTATTGATCGTAAGCATATGCAAAATGTAAGAAAAGCTCTCGACATTTTTCTCTATCGGTACATATTTACAAGTTTACCTCAGAACCTATTCTACATACTTATCGAAGTCTGGGGAGGCATTAATCCTCTGAAAGCGATCAATGGAGACTTGAAACTTAAACAAAGTCTATTGCGTTATGTGTAGAACAAAATATACACGGTGGAGGAAGGAGCACAATATAAAGTGATATTAAAAACATCGGCTAAGTGCGAGTCGGACTCGCGCACGAAGGGTTCCGTACCATTATCCATAAAAACGAGCAAAAAAACACATTTTTTGTATGGGCTTACATACAACAAACGTGATTTTTAACCGACTTCTAGGAAGGAGGAGGTTCTCAATTCGGACGTTTGTATTTTTTTTGCTCGTTTTTGATATTTTTTGCCTTGAAATATTTAATTTAATAAGTTGTTTAGTATTTGTTGATAAATGTTTTGACTGCCTCATTGGTCTAGTAGTCGCAAAGCACTGCTGAGCATGAGGTCTTGGGTACTTAGGTTCGATTCTCAGGTCGGGAAAAGTATTATAGGGTTTTCTAACAGTCATTTCTCAGTAACAGATATACACTTATACAATCTAATACTATTTTATTTTATTACCTTTCAAAAATCAAATGATACAGGGCTCTTCAAGTCTTTATAACCTAATGCTAACCTATAGATTAGGTACTAACCTTATAAGCCAATAACAATTTCAGACATACATACAGACTACAATTATTACGACTTATTGGACGAGACGTCGTTATAACCCAGATTTTTATATCCGAACATAACAATTTTTATTTCCAAATACCCATAACCCGTTTAACACAGTCAACATAATTACTGACTACCCCTCCAGCACAAAACAGCAAATATTAATAAAACCAACAGATAATACTGAATAACAAACACGCCGATTGATTTAATTAAGGGAAACATATTAATTATGATTCCAGCCATCAGACGAGCGCTGTATAATCATTTGTTCCTAATTTATAGTTGAATATTACGGTTCATTACATATTGTTTCATTGTTTTAGAATGTTAGTTGGTGCAATTCACAAGTGCGTCATGTGAAGCCCAACATACATAGAGAGCGGGAGCGGGACGTGAGCGGGACTTGAGCGGAACGTGAGCGGAACGTGAGCGGAACGTGAGCGGGACTTGAGCGGAACGTGAGCAGGACGTAAGCGTGACGTGGCCGGGACGCGAGCGTGTCGTCGTCGGGTATTTTTTTGGGACAACGCCGCACTTTTCCCACCCACTGCAACTCCTGAAAGCCAGAATCAACAGTGGAGGCCACCAGAAAAGCGTCCGGTTCGGGTAGGTTTTTGGGTGTCGTCAGGTATTGTATGTATGTATTCCTTGTATTTTTATGGATGTCCACACACTCAACGCTTTCGTCCCGCTCACGTCACGTTTACGTTCCGCTCACGTCCCGCTTCCGCTCTCTATGTGTGTTGGGCTTTAATTTTATGACATTAATAGAAGGTATAAAATAAATTTTATTGGCTGACGCGCGTTCATGAAATCTAACAACTGTAACTAATTTAAGCTTTTTGATATTGTGATTGGATATTAATTTATGGAAAATATTGTTTTGTTGTACCTACTCTGGTTGGTCGCACTTCAGAATACGTTTATTACGTTGTTTTGAAAGCTACAGCACAAATTATATAATTGCCAGAAATACAGAAGGAACGCTTTTACCAATAAGGCAACTGTCATAACATAACATAACATCACGCCTGTAACCCCCGAAGGGTTAGGCAGAGGTGTACCCATTACTACACCCATATTTCGCCAGTTATGTTTTTAGTCCCATGTAATAGGGGGCGGGCGAGCCTATTACCATCAAATGGGCACAAATCTAGATTCCGAGGCTGCTACTGAGATTCCTGGTGGAAAAACCCAATAACACTTGCACTAGCAATAACAATTGTTCACACTTTTTAAATGAATACAAATAAAAGTAAGTATCACCTTTTGAACCTCTACCTGCGGTACCCTAAAAAGCTTACTATTTTATTATGAACATTCAATGTGGGACCGTAGCGAATTATCCGCAGTGCCTATTACGTGAACGTAAATTGGGGATTTTTTTATTGAGCACGCCAAATCGACGACGTCACGAATGGGGGGTGCGGCAGGCATCAGGGGGGAAATTATTTACCTCGTGGTGAGACCACCCCTTGCTGTTATGGGGAAAATAATTTTAACGTAATATTATGGGATTTTTAAAGGTAATTCTTAGATAGGGGTTTAAAGAATGGGGTTGGGGAACGCTTTTAATGAAATTATGTATCTGTGAAGATAATTTCATGTCTTGCCTCAGAGTTGGCTTATCTTTCTATGAACAAAGATTACCTAGAGTTTTATTATGCCAGCCTATTATTGTCCCACAGCAGGACAAAGGCCTCTTCTCATACAGAGAAGGCACAAGCATTGATCACCACGCATGCTTAAGGCACAAAGGTGATTTTAGATTTATTTAACAATAAGTCCTTCCTGACTATCCTTCGTTTTCCTTCATCGATGTCAGCAATGTCTAAGACAAACTTAAAAAGTACTTAGGTATCATCATCTGCCTGGCCCCAACTATATTGGGGTCGGCTTCCAGTCTAACCGGATGCAGCTGAATACCAGTATTTTACATGGAGCGACTGCCTATCTGACCTCCACAACCCAGTAACTGGGTAATACGATACCCCTAGATAAAGTACTTAGGTATGATTTTGCAAAAGTTACATTAGTTCTTTCCCGTGCCCAGTTGCGAACCCACAGCCACCTCTGGGCCATGACGACTGCTCTAATGAAACTTTTAATATTTTTGACATAGAAGCGTTTGTATATAAAAAGAAACAATCTCATATAAAGCTCTTACGACAAACTGGCTCTAGCCCAATGAACTAGGTCCGAGAAACTTTAAAAGTAGAAATAAAATAACTAATGGGACACTTTCCTATAATAATCGCTAGCAATAAACGCAAACGTGAAGCAATAAACCACGCAAGCCAACCATTTTTACACTGCCACTAGGTACTTCAAAACTTTGTACCAAGCAAAGTAGTGCCGTCAGATCAACTCATATTTTACAACTTCCCCTTACCAACTTCCCAACTCAAGCACAGTCGTAACTCCATCATCTTCCATTTATAAACTCAAACTTTGAATAAACTAACCAGCCAGACACCACTAAAATTGTAATTAAAACATTCGTTATTCAAAGCACGATTTAAAAAAAGAACTAAACTGTCAAGCCCCACTTTTGGCAGCAATTCGAAAAAAGAACTCGTAGACTGGCTGGTATTTAAATTTTTAAAAGTTCGCGCTGTGGCATTCGAGTCTTCAAAACTTGTCTCCAGTAATTATTTGTGTATTAAAGCTGTGTCGAGCATCTGCAGTGGGTCAGTTTGGTGCAAGTTATAGTTGTAGAAAGTTGGTGGTAGTAGAGCGAGGCAACGGAGCGGGACACGGAGTTATGATAATCAGGATGCGCTACTTTAGGAACCCAATTTAAATGTCAACACAGTAGAAATACGTTTTTATTACGTATTTTAATGGAAGTGACACCTTGAAATTATAGTTTATATTCGTTCATTTCTTGTTCGATATTTAAATGATGGAATGTGTGTTGCCCTTATTGAGAATGTGAACTCGAAGTGCGTTTTTTTGTTACAAGATTTTCTTTTTAGTGTGGCGCCAACCTTTTTTAAAAAAAATAGAAAAGTTAGAATCATGGATTTATGACGTAATTTCTATGTAGGTATAATGCAAAAAAACTATTTATTTTTATTACTTTTATGAAATCACTAAAAGTTTAGCAAAAAATAAAGGCTAAAGCTCTTTATTTCTTCGAGTCAATGAATTTTTAGCTAAGTACCTTATGACTACAGCGCAAAACGGGCCAGAAGGCGAATAATTTTTGAAAAAATAAATCCGTATACGATCCATTAGAACCTCGCTCGGAGTCCCAAACTCCTCGCACGGACACTGGCTTTGTAAGCCGACCGTTGACTGTGTAGTGGTAGAATTTCATTAATTTACATCCGTCCCAACTTTCCAACTCTTTCGGGTCCAAGAGTCACTACTGTTTCGTACCCGGATGTTTTACAAAGTAAACAGAGGAAATTATTATTTTAGTAGACTATTTTAATTAATTAAAGGGTAGATAAGTTTTGTTTGGTTGGGGTTTCATGATACAAAATAATAGGAAACTGATGGCTTTCAGTTTAATGGGATAAGGTTTTAATGCGTTTGTTAATGTACCTACCTACCTGTTTGTGTAACAGAACTCTACTATTAACATTAAATACTAAGGATATTATTAATTAAAAAAGTTTTGTTAAGTTTTTCTTAAGACACTTATCGAAGCCGAAAGTTAGAGATATACAGTACTTCCCATCGTTGCTAGCATTTTTTTACATACAAAACGTCACGCCTGTAATTCTCGAAGGGTTAGGCAAAGGTGTACCCATTAGTACACCCACATTTCGCCAGTTATGTTTAAGTCCCATGTAATAAAGGGCGAGCCTATTGCCATTAACCGGGCACGAATCCAGACTCAGAGGTTGCTATTGAGAAATTCCTAATGGAAATCCCAATAACACTTTGTCTGACTTCGGAATCGAACCTAGACCTCATAATCAGCAGTGGCCCTTTGCGACAACTAGACACATTTCGCCAGTTATGTTTAAGTCCCATGTAATAGAGGGCGAGCCTATTGCCATTAACCGGGCACGAATCCAGACTCAGAGGTTGCTATTGAGAAATTCCTAATGGAAATCCCAATAACACTTTGTCTGACTTCGGAATCGAACCTAGACCTCATAATCAGCAGTCGCCCTTTGCGACAACTAGACAAAGGCAGCCGCAAAAGAAATTAAAACTTTATTTCCAAAACAACACCAAACATATTTTATTTACGTCAACACAGTTCAGACTCCACACAAAATACAGCGCAAAGAATAAAAATTGACAGTCACAAACAAAAATTGGGACAGACCAGAACGCCCGCTGTGGTACGCAAAATTTATGGGGGCCTCCACTTCCATGAGCTATTTTGATTTCAATAATATCCACGACAAAAATGTCGGGGGAAAACGCCCCCGGCGCGGCGGCGGACGGCGCAACGCCTCGGCCACGACACGAGGTGAATACCAGCTTGGAATAAATAAATAATATGTGTAGGAAAATTAACGTTGCTAGGAATATATGTGACAATTTTGTGATGAGAACTGTTGCTATGTGTGAATTGGTTAGTTGATATCACCAGTAAATTACGTAGTACTTTTTATGATCCGTCAAAACACTATTCAACATAGATTTTGTATGGCAATAGACACTGTGACATCACTTTTTTGCCAACTCAATTGGCTAACAACTTATAACATAACATCACGCCTGTAATCCCCGAATGGTTGGGCAGAGGTGTACCCATTAGTACACCCACAAATCTAGACTCCCAGGCTGCTACTGAGAAATTCCTGATGGAAAACCCAATAACACTTTGCCCGACCTAAGAATCGAACCCAAGACCTCATGCACAGCAGTCGCGCTTACGACCACTAGACCAACGAGGCAGTCACAACTTATCGATTTCAGATCAACAAAAAAATCTAATTTTACAGATAATTTAATACAATACAAGCGCTTGATAATTTTTCCGCGCCAAGGGATAACTAATTAGTTATATGAGGTGTAAAACAACCGCATACTGCTCGAACTAAATAATATTGCTGCAAAAAACGTTGATGGGAAACCATTTTTATTTTTGTTGTATAAAGTTTATATTTACGATAGCTTGCAATTGTTTTGTAAAGTTTATATTTACGATAGCCCGCAATGTAAACAAACGCAATTCATTGCCCTTACGGGTGCATGTATGTTTCGTGTGTTAATTTCTTAGTCATTTTGTCTAGGTACACGGTAGACAAAATGACTAAACAATTAACACAAAATTAATTTAATTGAATTAAATGGACATTTATCTAGGTGCACGGCAAATTACCATCCCTACCTTGTGGCTATTCCACCTATTCTTAGCGTTTCCAAATGTCTTTAATATAATACGCACGGCAAAGGACTGGAAATCTCTTCCTACGCGTGCATTTACAAACGCATTCGACCCAAATCTGTTTAAAGTTAGAGTGAGCAGGCTTCTTCTGGGTAAGCTCACTCCATCGTGGACTTTGTCTACCTTTTGGAAGGGGCAACTAGATTCAATTATATTTTTTTTTTCATGTAATGACGTTCAAAAGTGCCTTATAGTGGCTTAATTGAAATAAATGATTTGACTTTGACTTTGACTTCCTATGTCTTCTTCTAACCTAGACTAGAGTCAAGAACAAACCTATATAATATTTTAAAAAAGCACACTCTGAGGCTAAGAAACATTTTTCAATGGTAGGTACCTATGATATTTATTTTACGTTGCGTCTAGAATAGTAAGGACCTGCCGATTCAGCGAAATAGTTTTGGAGTGTCTAAGACAAGGGCTAAAGACAAGGGCTCTCAACCCTCAACGCTCGGACTTGTCCGCTAAACGATTAATAAATCAAATAAGTAGATTCCCCCAATCGGAGCTCTCGACAAATTCGATTTCCTATTGGCCTCTCGTCAAGAACGAAGCTCGTTATAGATCCTTCACTGGATTAATTCATGTCCATAGTTCTATTTACATTTAGGAGGATTTTAGTCATTCAGAATTAGCAACTATGTTCTAAACGTAACGCGACTGGCGAGCGTCCGCGAGGGTTTTATGTAAAAAAGATACATTGGGTATTTCCATCAGGAATTTCTCAGTAGCAGCCTCGGAGTCTGGATTTGTGCCCGGTTGATGGCAATAGGCTTAACATAACTTGCGAAATGTGGGTGTACTAATGAGTGCACCTCTGCCCAACCTTTCGGGGATTACGGGTGTGATGTTATATTATATCCATTAGGAATTTGTTGGTACCAGCCTGGAGTTTGGAAGTTGGTAGTAGGGTAGGAAGTCACCCTCATATGTAAATCACGTAAAACCGTTGGTCTTAAATCTTCTCTATCTTTAACCGTGTCGGATTGCCGTTCTATCAGACTATGATAATGAAGAACGAGTCGAATAAAGAGTACCTACCCTATGTCTTTTGATCATACCAAATTTTATCAACATAGGTTCAGTGGTTAAGTCGTGAAATCATAACAGACAGACAGACAAAGTTACTTTCACATTTATAATATAACTATGGATGTAGAACGTTGGTACGTACATATCTATGGAGATACGTACCTAACAGACAATGACAAAGCTTAAGAGAACAATGAAAGAAAAAAAGTAAAAGAATGCATTTGAATTTTTTACCGACCACCTACCAGCTCCCCTAAATGAACACCCTACTATTAAATTTTTAATTAACTTTGCAAACATCAAACGGACGGACCACCCTAACACCTAGCGGTTTTTTAATAGAAGAGAAGAGTCAGAAATATATAGAATTTCCAAATGGTTTTAGTTATGTCAAAATGAACCAATTAAAAGTGCATTTTAATGGTCTAATTGAAATAAATGATTTGACTTTGACATGCCGAATATATTACACTTGCTTGTGCTGCTCTTTCCAATTTGAAACAGTAGTTTCTGAGATTAGCGCGAACTCTCCAACTTTATTAAATCGATCTAATCTAATCTAAATATATGAAAGCTAAAGGTCACTCACTCATCCCGAAATATCGAAAACTGCTTGACATATAAAGATGACATTTGGCTGGGAGGTAGTTAGTAGACATCCGCCAAGAAAAAAAAAATCCAATATTAACCCCTACTGCCTCGTTGGTCTAGTGGTCATAAACGCGACTGCTGTGCATGAGGTCTTGGGTTCGATTCCCAGGTCGGGCAAAGTGTTATTGGGTTTTTCCATCAGGAATTTCTCAGAAGCAGCCTCGGAGTCTGGATTTGTGCCCGGTTGATGGCAATAGGCTCGCCCCCTATTACATGGGACTAAAAACATAACTGGCGAAATGTGGGTGTACTAATGGGTACACCTCTGCCTAACCCTTCGGGGATTACAGGCGTGATGTTATGTTATTAACCCCTGAGTAAATGAAACGGGGGTCCAAAATTTGTATGGAGAAATCAACTTTAACGTAGACCAAGTCGCGGGTAGAAGCTAGTAGTATAGAAAAATATACCTACTTGTAATATTATGCGACAAATATCCAAAATCAATACAATAATAAATTTTGCTTCTGTATACAATTTTTCTTTTTATATTACGTGCGTCATTTTCACGTAAATAAACAGTTTTTCTTTCTTTCTTTCTAAAAAGATAAAAATGGCTGTGATGGCTTGTTTTGGTAAACCTAAACCAAAATGAAAACACAAACGTTAAGTTTCGAAATTAACTTTCATTTGAAGGTCAAACCCCTCCAGCTAGAAAGGTACATGTTGGTGAACACACATGTTTTCCTAATGTACGTGTCGCGATGCCTGCATACACAGATCCCGAATCAAAATTCACGATGTGACTGGAGCGTGGGGGCTCTGGGGCTATACTTCATTTGTTTTTTTTATCATCAGTGACCTCGGGATTTGAAACCTTTGACGGGAGAAGGATTTGCTATATGGTACTTCTTTGCCTATTGGCCTAGTTTTGGTCTGTCTCCTGCTTGTTTGGGGGGAGGTGGAAACTATTTTTTTTTTCTTACACCTCCGCTATTCTTTTCTGATTAATTTCGTTGCGGGACCCAAGACAGTTAATCGTTTCTCTGGGACTCGTCGAGCTTCATTGCCTCGACGCTTTTCTGGTGGCCTCCACTGTTGATTCTGGCTTTCAGGAGTTGCAGTGGGTGGGAAAAGTGTGGCGGGATTGTCCCAAAAAAAATATATGTATATATGGCACTTCTAGCTTCTGTCCACGACTTCGACTTTGACGATATGTTATCCCACAGAAAAAGCATACATTCTTTTCTTTGCCAAATATCATCCAGATCGGTTTAGCCGTTTTGGCATGATTTAGTAACAAATATCTTTCTATCCAAACATTCACATTTACAATAGTAGTATAATATAATAAGACACTGAAATGCTGAAATTTTATTGATTGTTAAGTTTTCGGGTGATAAAAGTACTCAAGGATATGAACAACTATTACCACGAAACAAACCCTAAAATATGAAAAAAAAACTGTTCACACATTCATTTATATCTTGTTTGTAGGGAACAGCTGTTTTTATTTTAATATTACAGAATTGGTCCTAGGCTCAGCACCCAGCCACTGCGCCAATTGTGCCGCCATTAGAATATTAAAGAAAAAAAAAACTTCCTTAAAATAAAAACGATGCTTCATAGTGTTCTCTTTTGAAACGCACCTGTAGATACCGGAACATGAGTCAGCCCGCTGTGTCACCTCGGCAATTACTCACTGAATTAGGGGAACCCGTCGACCTTTCGCGGTACACTCACGACAGAAGTAGAGGAAGTACACGCGCCAAGTAAGACGGTGAAGAAGGACCACCACCAAAAAGAAATATAATAATAATGATAAAATAATGTAAATAATGATAATAATGTCTCGTTGGGCGGTTGGATCAAGGGTTTCATTCAGAAAGATGTACTCATGGACACGGCTCGTATTGTTAGGAGATTCCTTTCTCAGGAGCCTTGACCACCGGTGGCTTGGACCCTGTTCCCGAAGCCGGTGGGATACTATTTTTTATATTTTTAAATGTTTTTATTTTTTTATAATAATATTCAAAAATGTTATTATATATGTATATTAAATAAATAAATGGAATGATAAATTATTATTGGGAAACAACTGTCTTTTTTATGTGACAAATCACTGTTTATGGTACTATGCAATGTAACACACACAAATAAGTGCTAAGGTGTACTTAAAGTTAAGTGAAAACATTTAAAACAAGTTTTTGCGATAAAAGTAGAAAAAAGTTGTAACTTTAACCTTCAATACCACCGTTATCAAAAGGTTCAATTAATAACAATGATTAGAAGATTATGTAACTTAAGTGTATTTTTATACCCGATATACTAAAACTGACTTGACTGCCTCGTTGTTCTAGTGGTCGCAAGCGCGACTGCTGTGCATGAGGTCTTGGGTTCGATTTCCAGGTCGGGCAAAGTGTTATTGGGTTTTTCCATCAGGAATTTCTCAGTAGCAGCCTCGGAGTCTGGATTTGTGCCCGGTTGATGGCAATTGGCTCGCCCCCTATTACATGGGACTAAAAACATAACTGGCGAAACGTGGGTGTACTAATGGGTACACCTCTGCCTAACCCTTTGGGGATTACAGGCGTGATGTTATGTTATGTTATGTTACATACTAAAAAATGGAATAGAATGTACATGATGAACATAATTTTGCTGTCAATTCTTAACAAATAGCGGTCATTTTCAGAGACTCAATAAGTGGAACTTCTGATACACCCTTTAAGTAATACACGAACGGTAGGAAACGTAATTTCCTACCCGCAATGTTTTCCTGCCACCGACGTACACGGATATAATGTTAATATAGAAAAGCCGAGGGCTTGATTGAATCTGTCGTGAATGCGGTAAGAAACCTCTGCATTTAGCTCTGCAGCATTTTTACTCTTATTTATGCTTTCATAGTTTCATTAATTTATGACTTTTTAGGTTAAATGAGTAATAAGGAAAATGTTGTGTATAGGAACTTGGGGTGTGGTCCCATTGACAGCAATCATAACTATTATTATAAGAGCAAGCGAGTTTGTTAATTTGTTTGTTACGCTTTGTAAAGGACGTAAAGCTGTTGGTCTTGCGCCTGATCTCTTCCCGGTCTTCTCGCATTGCCGTTCCATCGGACTATGAGAATTGGGTAAGAGGGATTGCACCTGTGTTTGAACGCACACACTTGTACACTATAATATTTCTTGCGTACTTGGATTGTCTTTATTGAGATAAGCCGCTGCGACCGAGATCAGTCTAGATAATATTATAATAGTTCTCAGTGGGACCGCGCCTTTACGACGAAATGTTTTCAATTTTTTGTTTCATTACCCACTAAGAGATATTTGTTATAATTTACACAATTCAATAGCCATATCATGTACAAAGTCAATCTATATTAAATTATGGCTCCGTCGAAATAAACATATTAAATGTTAATAAGTTTTCGATAAAATTGACGTTTTACAGAATTATTATCTCGCCCGATGATTCGACGCTACGGTACCGTTACATAAATTTATTACACCGTAAATTGTGATATCTGCGCTTTAAATAATGTTGAATATTTTAGATTGGCAATTTTTGCTGATAACGCGCTTTATGCGCTGGATTTTGGTTCCGAGTTTGAGCATTTGTTGTAAATTAAAGATTAAGGAAAGATTTTTCTATAGTCAAATAATTTATATCAGTTTGAGATAATTTTATGCCATAACTATATACGTCATATTTACTTATCGGTTCAAAGTTATCTTACTATTGAAAATCGGTCTATAATTAAAATGAAAAAGTAATTTAAATAGAGAACAGAAGTAGAGCGGATAAGAACCTAAGTTTTTCGGTTAAATGAAAAACCAGCATTAAAACTGGAAAAAGTCTTGCTTGAATCGAAACCCTATTTATTAAAATAGGGTTTCAATTCAAGCAATACTTTTTCCGAAACCCTTTAGCTTTAGAATACAATGATTTTAGTATGTATTAATGCTCTACTAATCCACTATACAAGTACATATATAGGTATTAGTATCACCATCTATATATATAAAAGGCAACCGTTACTGACTGGCTGATTTATCAACACGCAGCTCGAACCACTGAACGCATTGTACTGAAGTTTCGCAACGCAGATAATTATTATGACGTAGGCATGCGCTAAGAAAAGGATTATCCAAAATTCATCCCCTGACAGGGGTCCGAAGTTTGTATAGAGAGTTCTATACAGTAAACTACGTTACCCCGAATTTAAACCGAGCGAAGCTGTGGAGCAGAAGCTAGTCTATACATACGCTTCCTCTCCCCACTTAATGCCTCAACGCCCACAAATTATTTCATGCATTGACTACTCGACACCCAATTATAGGCCAGAAATTGCCAAGATTCCTGAATCACGTTATACGTGGCGTGAGAAAATAATTGGTACCTATTAGTGCGTTATTCCAGTCTGTCATTTATGGTAATTTGTATGTTTTTTGAACTGAAAATGTATGTAATGCTTACACGTGTTGACGGAAATTGGGGTAAACAAAGGGGATATAATATATACATTTTAATGTTGGTAGGTAAATAATGATGCGTACTTTCGTTTGTGTTTTGTTTAAGGAGCTCATCATCTGCCTAGCCTTTTCCCAACTATGTTAGGGTCGGCTTCTAATCTAACCGGATGCAGCTGAATACCAGTATTTTACATAGAGCGACTGCCTATCTGACCTCCACAACCCAGTAACTGGGTAATACGATACCCCTAGGTAAGACTGTTTGTCAGATTTTCGAGCTTCTGACGACCCGTAAGGACTGTCAAAGATCCACGTATGACCGCCTGGAACAACGGCTTAACATACTTTCCGTGCGTTTAAGGAGCTCGTGCCTAAGTAATAACAGCACGAGTCGACCTATCATCAGGTTAAGCCACGCTAGCCGGGTGGATGGGTGATCTTTACACAACGAGACTCTTTTCGCGCTATTGAACCATAATCGTAAGTGAAGTATTCAATACTGTTAAGTTAAATTAACAAAATAATTAAGCTTTAAATCAACATCTTTCAATCACAGTTTTCCAAGAACATACAGATTCATTAAACTTCTCAGTGACGACAAAAATTAATTCAACTTTCGACTCAAAAAAAAGAGAAACATTTGACTTTAGCATGAAGTCTTACAGATAAAATCACAAGATTCCCCGAACTGAATGAATATACTTTTAGGTTTGAATAGTGAACTCGCTACGAAGTCTTTGAAACAAAATAACTTTGTTGACGATTCCTCGTGAGATATCTTCCAGGAAATATGAATCTTAAAGGGCGAAATGTAAATAAATTATTTATATACAACTCTGGTATCACGACTATTTATTGACTGCCTCGTTGGTGTAGTTGTCGCAAGCGCGACTGCTGTGCATGGGGTCTTGGGTTTGATTCCCAGGTCGGGCAAAGTGTTATTGGGTTTTTCCATCAGGAATTTATTAGTAGCAGCCTCGGAGTCTGGATTTGTGCCCGGTTGATAGCAATAGGCTCGCCCCCTATTACATGGGACTAAAAACATAACTGGCGAAATGTGGGTGTACTAATGGGTACACCTCTGCCTAACCCTTCGGGGATTAAAGGCGTGATGTTATGTTATGTTATGTCTGGTATTACGCTTTGCTTGCTTTACGGCTGTCCCGTTGCTCTCAAGCGCGACTGTTGGAGTTAGATTCCCAGGTCGGGAAAAAAGCGTTATTGTTTTTTTTTTTTTTTAATTCTTCAGTAGCAGCTCCAAGTTTGGAAGTTGGTGGTGTGATACCTCCATGTCTCGGAATGCAGGTTAAGCCGTTGTTGTGCCTGAACTCTCTCAGGTTGTCTCGGATTGCCGTCCTATCGGAATATAAGAGTAAGGGATACGCAAGAAGCATTTGTAGACATTTTTTAGAAAAATAAGGGAGTTGCCTTTGTCTTGATGTGGCTTAGTTACAAACCGCTTTAATCGTTACCATCAAATAAACGTAAAGTTTGTGTGGATGGATATTTGTTACTCAATAACCCCAGAACGGCTGAACGGAACTGAATAAAATTTGACACAGAAATAGATTATAGTCTGGAATAGCCCAAAGGCTTATTATCTCGAAAAAATCTTCGGTGGCCGAAGGATAATATTGTGTTTATCACCTTTAATGTAGACGAAGTCATAAACAGAAGCTAGTGTTTCATATTACTCCTATTTCAATTTAAAAGCGTCAACTTTTAAAGCCTTAAAAATACAAGCAGATACTTAATCCATCTTTGCAAAGTCACAAAGTCAAAACCGACCTATCTTTAAAGCAGAGTCTATAGAAATAGTCTTCCGCCAGCCTAGGTTTTTGAGTTGGAATCCCAAGTCAAACAAGTGAACGGGGGCCGAGGCGACCGACTCGGTTTACAGTTAATTAACTAATATTTACATTGAGAGGGGTAGAAACAATTTCTGCTAGAACACCTGCCGGCTCCTCTGTGGCTTGGAAGGTTGCCTGTGAAAATGTACGGGGAAGAATTATTGGCGGGCAAGCGGGAATGTATAGACGGGATTTAGAGCTGGAATAAACCCCGATATAGTGCGGTGTTGGCTCGATAGTGGTTAGCGAGATACTGGTATTTTAATTCGGATTATGTGGGTGTACGTCTCGTTTAGCCGGGAGATATCTTTCAAATAAGAATTCTGCTGTTTACAACCAGAATCCTTTATTTATTTAAACTTTATGCAACAAAAGTAGAAAGGCGGACTTAATGCTTTAGGCATTCTCTAACAGTCAACCAAAGGTATTGAAGAGATAACACGGTAGGTGCAAATCAATATACGAGCGTAAAATAGCCAATTTAGGGATTAAAAAAAAGAAGAAAGAAAAAAAACATAAAAATTTAGGTTTTAACCTGAACGATAACTTTTTAATACGTGCAAGGAATAAAATTATGACGACTCGGTGGGCACAATTGTTAAGCAGTTCTGTTGCGTTGCGTGTCGCAGGTCCGATTCCCACACGGAACAAAATATTTGTATGGTCGACAGATAGTTATTCCGGATCTGGTTGTTTGTGTATGTAAGTTTCTATGTCTAAAAACGCATCTACGATTCTGGAGACTTCAGAGGAGCAAAAAAAAATAATGGAACCAAAACATGCTTTAATAAAAAGAATAAGTTGCACTCAAAGCATAGCTCGCGCCATCTAGTTTGAAAACAAAATAAAATTCCTTATCTCAGACAAAACTACACAACATTTCCGTAGACAACTTTTTAAACTTCCCATTCAAATACTTACACAAAGTTCACACATTACCTACTTACAATAAACGCAAAATTATTTGGAAACTTCTACCAAACACGGCGGTGGCGCCCGCAAACTACGCCCGTATGTCTTTGAGTATTACATCCTACGCTATAAAGGTGCGGCTCACACGGGCAACTTTATATTGCTCAATTCTGGGCAATTTTTGAAAAATATCACAACAAAATGGGATAATTTACTGTGATACAAATGTAGCAGTAGTTGCTGTATTATATTGAGCGATATGGGATGGGGGGATAATAACAAGATTTTAACCGCGATTTAGTCTGTGTGGAAGTCAAAGATTGCCTTTTTGGCTGACGTTTCCCATCTGCCGAATATTTGTTTCATAGGTCAAGTAGTTATTGAAAAGTCGTGTTTAGTTAGTAAGTAAATGAGTGACCTTTCGCTGTTTGGAATTCACTGTTATTAAAGAGTAACCTAGTGCAGCTATTTAAACTGACTCGCTTTTCGAACTTTCGTTGTTAAAGAAACTATTACACTATTAAGGACTATTTAAAAGATAAGTCGGTAGAACCTGTAAATTAGATATTCCAAACAATTTACATAATTTTTACGCAATGTAGAAATGGCAAGATACACTGAATCAAAACTAACTCTAAGACCCCCCCAACGGGGCCAGCGCCTGCCGGGGTTGCGGGACGTCTTAACAGGATACCGTGGCCCCGGAACGTAAAGGGCAACAGAAGGAACAGGATGGTTTTTCTGTCAGTAAAAGTCTGACAGTCCCTTCCGCCCCACCCAGGGCGGAAGGAGTTATTTGATGATCTTTATCACCTAAAAAAAAAAGACCTTATGTACCGTGCTAGCAAATAACTATTTTTGATTTCTATTTAATTTTCATTTGATTTCCACTACTCAAGCAACTGTTGCCGGACAGTTGCCCGTCTAAGCACAGCTTTACACCGCCCACAGCACAGAGGTGCATACCGGGCGATTTAGAAATACAGCACAGTTACACCGTATCGTTATAATGTCGTTTAAAGTTAGATTCAGTTTAGACCGACCAGCTCGTTAGTGGATGCATACGGCTTAACGTTAATGCACTTCATTCGAGTCTCGTTTAGTATTAAATTTTCTAACTTGTATTACTAACTGGTCGAGTTTTATAGGATTTCCACAAGCTGTATCGTCGTTTTTGGTTGAATAGGACTTATGTCAATGTTTATAGACATGCTTTTGGCTTAGCGTTTTGCTAGAAAGCACTGCAAAGCTATCGAGTTACCTGTTTGACTTTATGTAGCGATACAGAGTAATGAAATGGGAGTTTCTGTTCGAAATATATGTATACTTAATAATATTATAAAGCTGAAGAGTTTGTTTGCTTGTTTGGTCGAACGTGCTAATCTATATTATAATATTCATAAAAAAATTACTATGAATATTATAATATAGCGAAAGGTCACTCACTCATCACGAAATAAAAATGATATTATTATTATATTTTGCACCTGCCATGTTATCTCTTCACCATCTTTGGTTGACTGGTAGAGAATGTCTAAGGCATTAAGTCCGCCTTTGTACCTTTTTGTTGCATAAAGTTTAAATAAATAAATAAATTTGACGGGGAGGTAGTTTATAGTTAGTAAACGGAAAAAAAGAAAGAAAGGATTTTCCAAAATTCACCCACTAAGGGGATGAAACGGGACTCCAAATTTTGTATAAAGAAAAATCAACTTTGACGCGGATGAAGTCGCGGGCATAAGCTAGTTCAAATAGTAATTATTATGACTCTTACTGCGTCACTTAGTCATGTTTCAAGCTTCAAAAAGTCTTCGAGAACTCAAAGACCCATTCCTCTTTATTAATACCTAACTTAGCCCATATAAAAAAATCTTGAACAACCGCTAACAATTTGTAATGGTCTCTTCGCCTCAAAATAATATTCATTCATTTTAATTACTCGTAAAAAATCTCAAGAAACTGAGCTTTCAACTCGTAAAGAACAACAGAATAAAAAGTTAGATATTGGAGTTTGTAAAAAGTTAAATTAATTAAGTGTTTAACAAAAAAGAATTTAATGGAAAAAAGATCATAAACGTTGGAATACGGGAAGTTTTTTAAGAGAGGAAAACTGTTATTTTTGGCTAAAATTAGTGCCTAGTTTCAAGTCTAGACTGTAATTAAATTAACTGTTGAAGGAGGTAACTTTGAGTTTTAATCTTTTTATTTGTCTTCAGGATATTTTTATAAGTAAGAAAAATATTTGAAAAACATAGTCTGGCACTCAAAAATTAATTTATTAAGTAGCTTTCTATCAATGAAATAAATGTAATTGGACCATTAGATACTTTCTGAGATTAAATGTAAAAAAAGAATGAAAATATATTTTAGGCTACCACATGATGATGTGAGAGAAAAAAATATAATAAAAAAATATATTTTAATTTTTTTAAATATACCTTATTAATACTTCAGTAAGATTTTCAGGGTGATTTAAATGAATAAAACATAAAAAATAAAACAAACATACATATTACTTAACCCGACTACTCTTGAAACAGCACTCCGAAATATTATAACAAATTACACAAGTTTTTATTACCAAAATATAAAAATCTAAATTAAGAACACGACCTCAAAAACTTCGGACTGAGCCCGCTGACAGCCGCTAAAGATAAAACTTTTACAGCCCATAATAAATATTAAGACCTACAAAAACTTTTTAAATTAAGTATCTACTGAAAAACCTAACAAAAAGACAACTGAAAAAAGAATCTACAATCAACTGCTAAATGTATATAAAAAATCATAATCATTCCGTTCTCGTAAGTTTTTGACACAATCAAAGAGAAAGTGTCGGATAAAATAAAGAGCAGATATCCGCCGGGATCTTATAAAAACGTCACCTCATCGGACATTGTTCACAGGCCGCGGGATAGTGCTGTCAAGTGCCAGGTAGAAATTCCCGGGACTCTTTTCGGCCGGAGGTATTTTGAATGTTTCGTCAAGTGAGTTGAATAGAACAAGTAATTTGTGAAAATTGATAATGTATTTTCATATAATATAAAAATAAAAATTATAAAATGAATCAAATTGCCTTGACTGCCTCGTTGGTCTAGTGGTCGCAAGCGCGACTGCTGTGCATGAGGTCTTGGGTTCGATTCCCACGTCGGGCAAAGTGCTATTGGGTTTTTCCATCAGGAATTTCTCAGTAGCAGCCTCGGAGTCTGGATTTGTGCCCGGTTGATGGCAATAGGCTCGCCCCCTATTACATGGGACTAAAAAACATAACTGGCGAAATGTGGGTGTTCTAGTGGGTACACCTCTGCCTAACCCTTCAAAGATTACAGGCGTGATGTTATGTTATGTTATGAATCAAATTGACCAATGTGATAGATAGCTCGATGTTTCGAATACCAACCACGCCATCACAAAGTGAAGCGCAATAACAATTCACCGCACACAAAGGGGTCAACAAAATCCCGGAATACCCCGGAAAAATTGGGACACCTTGCAACACTAATCGGGGTACAAAGTGGCAGGAAAAGTTTCTTAGTTCCATCTCCCTTCCCCAACCCTCGGTAAGCCCGCCCCGGGATTAAGTGAGTGGTCTCCTGAAGGATTTGCTGACGCGACCTGGCTCGCAAAAAGTCGCCAACGGCCCGGGAATGATACGCGAGGGACGTGAGCTAGTAATTAAAGGTGATGAAGGTTATAATAATATAGGATTGCCGTTTTTTCGGGCTGTTCAGTTTTTAAGAGAGACTTTGAGAAATTATTTAAATAACGTTTTATTTTTGTAAATCTGTCTTCTTCTATTTATAATAGATTTAAATTGCTAAATCTGTTGCGCAAAACTCGAGTACGGCTAGATTGATTTGGCTGACATTTTTTTGCAGCTTTCGTAATTTCTCGAAAAAATGATTTTATAAAAAAAAAATTCGGAACAGTCGGAAATTTACACTCGTCCAAAGCTCCACGGTTTGCTAGTGATGTTTAAAGAATTGAAATTGCTTCTTACAGTTTCAATATACCGGACTAAAACACAAAAGATTTATTTACTTAAAGCTCTTTTCAAACCCATAACCTATTAACGCTTTTAAACTCTCTTTAAGCTAAATATTTTCCACATTTTTATTACAAAGAACATTATTGCGAAACTTTAAAACGCGTTATTAAAAGCCATGGAAGAGAAATATAATAAAAAAGAGAGAAAAACGTATCACAATTCAGGGCAGCTACACACGAGCGGCCGCAGCGAAGCAGTTTCTGTACTAAACCTCGCAAGAATCTTATTAAAACTTGCCGGTACGCCGTCCATTTGTTTAACTTTTATTCCCATAGCTGGGCCGGTCCAAATGTCCGGGAAAACTCCACGAGCAATAGTGTTGAACTTACCGATATGGTTCGCGGAATTGGGAGGTTTGAATATGTGAAGATTGAATTTCATTTAGATTTTTAAGACATTTTAGCTTGAACTATTTATAGCAATTGAAGGTATTCAATTCTTATCTATAGTAAGATTATAAGGAGGAAATTTTGTGATGTTGTAGTTAGTAATCTTTGGATCTAAACTGAACCGCAAATTGGAAGCTACGTTATCACTGAGTGCTATAAGCTAAATAAATAAATAAATATCATGGGACAACTCACACACGGCTATCTGATCCCAAGCTAAGCAGAGCTTGTGTTATGGTAACCAGACAACTGATATACATACTTATATAATTTACAAATACATACATATTATAGATAAATCACACCCAGACGCAGAACTAACAATCATGCTCATCACACAAAGTTTGTCCTGGGTGGAAATCGAACCCACGACATCCGGCTCAGCAGTCAGGGCCGCTAACCACTAGACCAACAGGCCCGTCAAGAGAGGTGTACTCATTAGTACACTCACATTTCGCCAGTTATGTTTTTAGTCCCATATATCACGCAAATATCACGCGAACGAATTCGCAGCAAGAGTGTTTGTATAGTAGGTATAAAAGAAAGTCGCTTCCCGCTGTCTGAACACTTAGATTCTTTAATCCGCGCAACGGATTTTAATGCAGTTTTCATTAGCAGATGTAGTGATTGAATAGGAAGGTTTATGTACCTACATTGCACCCGTGTAAAGCTGGAGCGGATTGCTAGTATAAAAATAAGGTAAAGGTATTTAATTCATAGTACTTTTAAGTAAGATAATAAACAGGTATTAAAGAAGATACCTACTTAATTACAAGTACAAAGTAACAGTGAACTAGTTTTCCAATTAAAATTCCTAGTTGACGAAAACTTACACAAATTCTTTACAAAACTAAGACTAATTAGCATAGACAGCGTTTTAATTGACATCCTTGTTGAATAAAATACACTTTACGCATGAATTATAATAAAAATGTTGGTCTCGTTGGTCTAGTGGTCACAAAGTGCGACTGCTGAGCATGAGGTCTTGGATTCGATTCCTAGTTCGGGCAAAGTGTTATTGGGTGTTTCCAACAGAAATTTCTCAGTATCAGTCTCGGAGTCTGGATTTGTGCCTGATAGATGGTAGTAGACTCGCCCACTATTACATGAGACTTCAACATAACTGGCGAAATGTGGGTGTACTGTACACCTCTGCCTAACCCTTCGGGGAATACAGGCGTGATGTTAAATGTTGGCTTTTAAATATCTCGAGGGGCATGTTGAGGCGAGATATCCGAACGCGTATTTAGATTATGTCCGGGATGGGTCAATAAACCGGAATATCCCACCGTGCCCGGGACCGCTTAACGTCACTAGTGTGGTACTAAACGGTGTCCCTGAAAATTTTAAACGTAACCAGTGAACGTAGGATTTGTTTCGGTTGAAACAAATCCTACGTTCACTGGTTACGTTTAAAATGGTTATTTTGCTTAAACGCAACCTTGGTTTTTGTTGGTTTTGGGTATTTTTTGATTTTGTTATCTATACTTATATACTAAATTATTATAAAGAGGTAAAGTTTGTGACGTTGTAGGACGTAATCTCTGGATTTACTGAACTGATTTTGAAAAAGCGTTCGCTTTTTTGGAAGCTACTTTATCACTGACTGCTATTAGTTATTTCAAAACGAGCTTCGGTATTACCAGCTTTAGGTATGTGTACTTATTAGCATCACTGTACGGCAGTGTACGGCCGACTTCAAACAGGAGGACGTTCTCAATTCGACGCGTATGTTTTTTTTAATTGTATATTTGTTCTACGATTACTCCGCCAATTATGAATCGATTTGGATGATTCTTTTTTTGTTTGAAAGAGTATAGTTCCGAATAGGTCCCATAGGAATATTGTCATGATCTGATGATAAATTTTGGAGTTTCTTTTAAGTATGGGAAATCATCAAATGACTTCTTCCGCCCCGGGCGGAGCGTAAGAGTGTCAGACTTTTACTGACTAAAACCTAACCGTGTTCCTCCTAATGCCCTTTGTATTCCATGGCCGCGGTAACTCTAAAACAAAATCCGCAACCCTGGCAGGCCCGAACACACCTACCCAAGAGAAACAGCTGACTTAGGTACACGAGTAAATTTAGTCACAAAATTAAATTAAAATGATGTATCAGTTCGGCAATATAAAGTTGTTCGCCGTCGAGTGAGTTTTCATTGGAAACTTTATCAATTTTCGACTGCGCCGCCCGGGGGTCGGACGACTTCCAATCAATTACGTCATCGTAACTGTTCAGTGACGTTGGGTAGGTTGACTAGGTGGCAAGCGAACGTATATGTGAAGTATGTTCGCGTAGGTAGAGATAAACTACTATAACTTGACGCTCCCCTCCATATTACGGTTTCAATGTGTGTAGTCACATTCGTATGAAAGAATTTGTAAGTAGTTGTGAGTAAAAGTCAAAAGTTAAAAGTCAAATCATTTATTTTAATTAGACCATTAAAAGGCACTTTTGAACGTCATTTACATGAGAAAAAAAAAATTATAATATTGAATCTAGTTGCCCGTTCCAAAAGGTAGTTTCGTATGGAGAAGAACGAGCAAGAAACTCCATATTTACTCTATAATATATATGATAATCGTCTTCATTAGCAGGCTAGGATATTTGTTTGTCAACTAATCATAAATAGCCAAACGCGCAAGACGACGCACCTGTCATTTTCATAGAGAATGTCAGTGCAGCGCCATACTAATAATAATGAGTAATTTTTGACGCCGCTAGTCGAGCAACAAATCGCTGATTTGTTTTTGTCTCGAGAACCGTCTCTAATAAATATCACGATACTATATCATCCTAGGGTTAAGTATCTATCTACTACTACTACTACTACTAGTACTTGTAACGTGCTACCAGTAAAATGTCCTAGAATCACGCAGATTCTACGCACGCCAAACAAACTTACAAATAATACAGATATAATTATAGACGTATATAACAACCACATTGATGCTCGTTAGTTAAATGGCGATATTAATTACAAGAATTGTGGCGTTGTTTGTGTAAAGGATTAATCGTGGCCGCCATTGTCCCCGGGGAGCGCCGCGTCACGGAATATAGTGTGGCGAGTATACGTAGACGTGTGTAACGCAGGAATTCACGAGGGGCTCAAAAGTCAAAAAAGTCAAAACATTTATTATTTCATTTCTATTAGACCATTTACAGGCACTTTTGAATTGTCAGAGTCGCGGTCGGTCAGTTAGTCCGAAAGTTGAAGCTAGCTGCTCGTTCCAAAACGGAGGTAGGCCTCTTTGGAGGAAAACGAGCAACAAACTCCACGGCTAATAAGATGAGACATTATACTTATTTATTTACATAACATAATATCACGCCTGTTACTAGGAGTGCATGATTGTGACTAATAGAGTTATGAATATGAATGTGAATGGACGTAGAGCCAAAGAAAAGATGGAAGGATTGTGTGAAGAACGATATAAAAGAAAAGGGATACAGTGATTGCATGACAGCTGATAGGACGGAATGAAAGAAGAAAACGTGCTGCGCCGACCCCAAGTAACATGAGACAAAGGCAGGAAGGTCACCAAAGGGTTAAGCAGAGTTGTAACCATTAGTACATCCACATTTCGCCAGTTATGTTTAAGTCCCATGTAATAGGGGGCGAGCCTATTGCCATTAACCGGGCACAAATCCAGACTTTGAAGCTGCTACTGAGAAATTCCTGAATCGCCCAATAATTTCGCCTTTGTTTGAAATGGAACCCAGGAACTCATGCTCAGCAGTCGCGCTTTGCGACCACTAGACCAACGAGGCAGTCGAGTTATTTATTAAGTTAAACTTTATACAACAAAAAGTACAAAGGCACGCATGCATGCCTTAGACATTCTATAACAGTCAACCAAACGTGGTGAAGAGATAACATAGCAACAGACTATAATCTATCTCTGAGCCAAATTTCATCCAGCTCCATTCAGCCGTTCTGGCGTAATTGACTAACAAACATCCATCTAAACTTTCGCATTTATAATAGTAGTAAGATTTACTAAAATTTAGTCGAAATTACCATAAATCATGTCATTTCATGAAGATTAAATTATATAGCAGCTTATCGTTAGTCTCTGATTTAGTGCAACACCAAAATGTCAGCTGGAATGATTTACTAAGAAAATTATTCTTAGTTTTCTTGTTAGTAAGCAAGGATAAAAGATGAAAGAGAATGTCTTTCATTTATCCTAATAACATTCATTACTAATCTATATAATAAAAGTGACATTACCACTTACTAATTAATCACGAAATTCAGTTTATAGGTAAGAGGATGCTACAAATAAGAATGGATTTGACTTTCACGTGGGAAGAAGAAGAAGAAGAAGAAGAAGTACAGTACAGCACAGAAGTAACAAAGAAGAGCGGGTTTTATGGACGTGGACAAAATTGCAGGCAAAAGCTAGAAGCAAAATATTATTCTCTTCGGATTTTCATATTATGCGATATGTGCAATTTGAGGATGTATGTACCTACCTACCAAATGTTGTGTATCATTATTTTTATTTCTAATATGGACTTTACTTCGATAATGATAAAGTTTGTAATACAAAAATTGGCTGGCTTAAGCAAATACTTTGTTTTATAATAAGGCCTTGTATGTCTGAAATAAAGATAAATTTTATTTTAACATTCTGTTTTTTTTTTTACATAATCATGTTTAAAAAAGAATACAAAGTAAACTGCGTAATTTTAATTTTAATATTATTCTTCTTATTTCCACTCTAATCTTATTACAAAAAATAAAAAAATCCGCAATATTAAAATCCCTTTGAATACCTACAACACATAATTAAGTGTAAGACGCTTAGAACCTAAGTAAGGCGGAGACGAGTAATTAAAAAATGACGTCATTATCAAGAAAATTATTCAACGGAGCGATTTTCTAAACATTTGCTTACCCGTAAATTTCCGGTCGTAAAGTTTATTGGCGAGGAAAAAGAAAAATCTCAGCAAAATTAAATTTCATTAAATCCCTTCAGAGCTTGCTTGTGGAAACATAGGGGGAACTAGGTGAGGGGCGGGCCCGCAGACGTGATCTTTGGAAGAAAAACTTGAAACGTATAATTATTTGATTATCAGGAACCCAATTAAAACGTTCAAAATACAGTTACATTTCAAAGAAAATCTACATCAAAATCTGTCGAAATGTAAAGTTAATTAAGATATTTTTGACTGAGATTAGAAAACGAACGTTATTAAAATACGAGAAATACTAAATAAACGTGAATTTTTAAGTAGATTAGGATTAGATTAGATTAGATTATTTTTTTATTAATATTGTTTTTTTTTTATTGATTTTTTTTTATTTATAGGTAGATAGGTAGGTGGTTGGTAGGTATTATTAAAAAACTATATCACACAATCCTGTGTAAGCAAATGACAATATTGACAAAGTCAAAGTCAAAAACATTTATTTCGATTAGACCGTTTATACAGGCACTTTTGAATTGTCAAGGAGTCCGTCAGTTAGTCCGAAAGTTGAAGCTAGTTGCTAGAGACAAGAACGCAAAACCAACGTACTAAGCAAACGCTTTCAAAGCTGCTTTAATTTTTTGTTTTGTATGATAAGCTTAATAACAAATACAGTAAAAAAAAATATACAGATTTTTATTCCTCACCGTATGTATTATACAAGTAATCAAACAATTCTAATTTTTATCCAATTTTAGTTGATTATGCTGTCAGCGTTCAGCGTTACCGATCGAACTCCCACCTCGTATACTCTCATATTTACCTAGTACCTACTATTAAGCACTTCTCTAATAAGTCTCTCCAACATGAACTTAGGGTGTTTTTTTTTATGATCACTCCTTCGTGATTGAAGGGGAAAGACCCCCTATTTCACAAGCACACCCCTTAATGCGCGAGCGTGATTATACGCGTTTCAAAGACGGAAAGCTTATTACAATTAATTGGCATCTCCTGTTGATTTTTGAAGTAATGAGGGTGGATGTTTTGGAAGAAATGGTGAGAGAGAAAGAATGATAAGGATGGTCGTTTGTGATTTGTACTGTGAGTTTTGTTATGTACGGTCGGTGACCCGAGATAAGTAAATACCCTAGTTAGCAATTTACTGTGTGTGGTGGAAACGGGGAATAGTACTCATAGTACCTTATCACTCATAGTAATACTCATAGAGGATGCAGCGTTAGTATTATTTTGATTAGCTCTTAAGGTCTACGCAGACCGGAACAGCATGGCATTTTTTACAAATGGACATTCAAACGTATTGCTATAGAAATACGACATAAATTGCTATGCTTTAAAATTATGTTGTCGCATCGAAGGGGATGCCTCGGCATCATTTTAAAGCATAGCAATTTATGTCGTATGTCGAAAGAAATACGTTTGAATGTCCAAAAATAAATCCTGGGTCTGCGTAGGCCTTTATTGCTAAGTTCAGGGGTTGCATCTGTACGAAATGTGCCGTTAATGTGTCTACTTAATGAAAACAAAACTTATACAGTTATATCGACGTGTGTAATGATTATCATTCTATTAAAACATATTTGTTACTAAAACTGATATTGAGCTGAAAATTGCAAACAAAACTAAGATTTTTTTTTATTTTGCGGACAATTAAAATTTTTTTTTATTTTTTTTATTTAGCGCTTCCCTTTTAACTCTTTATAATAACCCTCTTTATAATAAACAAAATGGTTCCTGAAGATAGTTGATTTTTTTGCCAATAAATACCTAAACAAAGGTTTATGTTTAACACAAAAATTGTCCAGAAAATTAAAAACACAACAAAAAAAGAATCAGCCAAATCGTTCTAGCCGTTTTCGAGTTTTGCACTTAGCAACACATTTAGCTACTCATTTCTATTTTTACAGATTCAGTCTGGACTTTGAAAGGAGGAAAAAATTCACACCGATCGACACCCAGCAGATTCTCTGGTACCTAAAAAATATATCAGAAAGAAAATGCACAGAAAGAGAAGCTTTATGCAATAAAGTTTAACTTATACTTTCCAAGCGTTTTCTCCTTGTAAAATTAAGAAAAAAAAATTACACATTCTCTTGAAAGACTTCGCTTGGCATCCAGACGAATATGCCGAAGATACGACGTCTTTTTTCAAAGTCGAACGAATGGTATTTTAATTATACTACCGTTAATTACGAGCCAAAGGCTTGGCGAGCTAGCTTGTTCGTTCAGAGCGTAGGTATTTTACTTTTAAACTTGGCTCATTTGTTCTTTAGTCTTGGTCAGTTTTTTTCTGGTCTCAGAATAAATAAATGTATCCTGTATTTTAACGAGCTGCTGACTTGGTAAAATAAAGACTCTTTAAGAGATAAGTTTAAAAATGTGAGGTATTACTTTAATGAAATATACTTACGGATTCCTAAATCGAGTCACCGTACATTTTTGTGTGTAAGTGATAAAGATAATAAAGACGAATAAAAAGTTTTTATGCTGTTTTGAAGCTGATATACTGGCCATCACTTTGGCGTTATTATTGTTCCAAATTTGAATTCATTAAAATTTTAAAAACAAAAACAATATCATATTATGATCGCGTATTAAATTGCACCTACCTACCATTTAATAGCTTCACCACCTTTGGTTAACAGTTAAACAATGCCTTATAGTAGGGGAGGTATTCATGTTTTTTTTTCTTTTTTTTTTATCTGTATTTATGCGCTACCTCCACCAGTGAAAGGGTCCCATCTGTAACCATTTTTACTTTTTAGCATCTAATTTTCACAATCCAAAAGCTGGACGACGCACGACGCTGGAGTAAATCCACATTTAGCATCTTGGCCTCCCCAACTATTAGGCAATAAGTCCGTCTTTGAACCTTTTGTTGCATAAACCTTAAAACATCTGAACTAAATATAAAAAAGAGAAAAGATTTCTCTCTCTCTTGAAATCGAAATCTCGAAATCTTTTCTCTCGAAAACTAAATAACCGATTAAAAAAAATACTTTACTTATGGAAAGCTATATTAATTATTAGCAAGTCATCATCTGCCTAGCCTTTTCCCAACTATGTTGGGGTCGGCTTCCAGTCTAACCGGATGCAGCTAAATACCAGTATTTTACATGGAGCGACTGCCTATCTGACCTCCACAACCCAGTAACTGGGTAATATGATACCCCTAGGTAAGACTGGTTGTCAGACTTTCGGGCTTCTGACGACCCGTAACGACTGTCAAAGATCCACGTATGACAGCCGGGACCAACGGCTTAACGTGCTTTCCGAGGCACGGAGGAGTCTCGGTATACCCATCCACGGACCAACCCCGGAAAGCGTAGCTTAACCTGACGGATCGACCCGTGCGGCTGTTATTACTTAGCCACGAGCTCCTCTCCTCTTAATTATTAGCAAGTAACAGTCTATATTTATTTGCTAAAAATCTGGGTTCGGGCGGAGTCATGTTCAAAAGCTAAACAATAGATAAAAAGATCGATTTAGAAGTTCCGGAATGCATGGTATCCTGCTCAAAATTAATTCCTACTCCTACCCACCCCTCATTTAACTTGACCGTAAAGATATATTTACTTAGTCAAAGGTACTCAATCCAACAAACACAAGCCGGCATCGACCATGTTCCGTAGTGCGGAGACCTCTCAAGTTTTTCCCGTTGTCTAATCGTCCGATCCGGGATAGTGGGGCGCTCGTTAGTATAATGGTAGTATTAATTGCCGCTCGTATTGTTTGCTGTCCCGGGATAGGGTAGTGACGCGACGGGATAGCTGTCGATGTCAGCTGACAGTCGATTGTTTTGATCGAATGGTCTCTGAGGCTGGGAGTCAAGTATCAAGATATGTAAGTAATTAATTGTAAGATCTATAAATACCATGATTTAAGCAAATAAAGAATTTGAATTCGATAATGGTGCCGATGCTCTTGGTCACAAACTAAACTAAAATTAGACTATTTCTATCTTTGAAAAAGATGTAAATAGTCATGTCATAGTGATGTCAAATTTAGTCAATCTGACACATCCATACAATTATAGTTGACATCTTAAAACGTATGGATTAAAAATACGGAAAAGTTCAAGGCAAAACTAATTTGACATCGCTAACTTAGTTCTTTAATGTCACGGAATATCACCGTCCTTTCCTTTCGATGTATGTTAAGAGATATAAATTCTCTAAATTTAGTCTAGTTTGTGAACAAGGGAATCGGCACCATTGTTGTTTTATTTTGATGAGATGTAAGTCTTATTTGTGAGTTGGTTATGTGTTTATTTTATCATGAGCTTTGACTGTGTGGTTTCTAATAATACATGAATTTATTTGAAGTTTTCAACATTGTACTTTTTATTATATCGCTTTAGTACAAGACTGCAAGCTAGTGTGTTTATTGGATTTCCCGGTAGAAACCTTTAGTTATTTTTTTTTTCTTAATTTTTAATAAATTAAATTATATTATCGAGATAGGCACCATCAATGTGGGTTAAAATGACGTTCAAATTCTAAATTTAAAAATGGTTTTACAAAACTTATTGTGTTCCACAATATTCTGTCTTTAATCGGTATTAATATATACAATATTTACAAACTTAATAATAAAAATAAAATAAAAAACAACCAGAATATAAAAAAAAAGAGAAACTAAAATTAAATGGCATCAAAAAATTCATCCGCATCGCTGTCTACTGGAAATGTGCCCAAAAGACTGGCCGCATTGCCACGTTGAATGGCAATGCTTAACCTCTGGCCAAGGTAAAAACCAGCCCTTGGGACACGGGAAAAGTCAACCAATCGTTTGGCCAACTCCTTGAAAAGGCCATGGGCACACGGACCCCACGACCCGAGAGTTTCCACCCCAAACGGCTCGAAAATATAGTTACCTGAAAGGGTACTATACTTGCGCCGTTTGAGGTTTTCCGCAGCCGCAGCAGCAGCGCCAGCACAGCACGCCGAACTAAGAAGATGGGATGGCGCAAGAGTATCGACACATGTAGCGTCCCACACTAAAGGCCTACCCAACTTCCACGGAAACAGAGACATCCCGTCCGGTCTCTTGCCATCGTCGCGTGCCAAGTACAAAACTTGAATGTCTTTTACTTAAATTACACTGGCCAGCATCAAAATAACTATAAAACAATTCTCTTTTAAAAACTTTTTTACATCGATAACTAGTTGCACATTACCCCATCACTACTCCACCGGACTACAGGCTAGGGATTAACGAGTCCCGCGCTACCCCGGGCAAAGTTGAGAGATATCTACAAGCGGTCCCGGGCTGATTTGTTTGTCTTGTTACGCGTCTATTAAGTTAAGAATAGTTATTTCGATAGTTACTTGTTTCAAGTTTATATTGCATTTTGTTATCGCTTAGATGCTTACGATCAGGGGGCTAACCACCACCTCTTAGAACAATATTATTTTAATATTACTTTGCCTTCAGCACTGTTTGATTTTCAACGCTTGGCTCAGCGCCGAGAGTTGAAAATGCAACAACAGAAATCACAAAGTAATATTTAAATAATAATGTTTTAAGAGATGGCGGTAGGCGTCCAGGGCATTGGTTGCAGATCGTATATTCTTTTTATTTGTTTTGTAAAGGCTTTCTTAGTAGTCATTATAAACGTTGTTAAGGAGTAAGGAATAAGGTTATTCATTAATCTTTCTACTATTATAAATGCGAATGTTTGGATGGAAAGATGTTTGTTACTGAATCGCGCCAGAACGGCTGAGCGGATCTGGATGAAATTTGGCATGGAGATAGATTATAGTTTGAAATAGCACATACATAAACTCACGCCTTTTTCCCATGGGGGTAGGCAGAAACTACAGAACGCCACCTGCTACGATCCTTACATACTCCTTTAGCCTCATCTACGTTCATACATCTCGTCATACAAGCACATAGTACATAGGACATTATATATCCTGAAAATGCTTTACGGTTCCTGTGGGATATAATATAATAACTTTGGCGCGGATGAAGTCGCGGGCGGAAGCTAATTAGGGGATACTTTTATCTTTTTTGTCTTTTATTTATTTAAAAATAAAATCTATACTACTTGTTGTTATTTAAGTATAACGTGCTTATCTCCAGAACTACTGGTCTGATTGTCAAAATTATTTTGCTAATAGAAAGCTACGTTGCTTTTGAGTGTTAAAAGCTTATATTGTATCAATAATATTGGGACTGCCTCGTTGGTCTAGTGGTCGCAAGCGCGACTGCTGTGCATGAGGTCTCGGGTTCGATTCCCAGGTCGGGCATAGTGTTATTGGGTTTTTCTACCAGGAATTACTCAGTAGCAGCCTCGGAGTCTGGATTTGTGCCCGGTTGATAGCAATAGGCTCGCCCCCTATTACATGGGACTAAAAAAAAACATAACTGGCGAAATGTGGGTGTACTAATGGGTACACCTCTGCCTAAACCTTCGGGGATTTCAGGCGTGATGTTATGTTGTATCAATAAAAACGTAAGACCCGTAAGAAAAAAATGTGTCTATCGTTAATCGAAACAAAGCACATTAACATACAACTATAATGTATTTTCCTAAGACGCAAAATCGACCAACTAGGATAGTATATTATCGGAACATTTTATGGTGTCAGAGAACCACTCCAGTTATTCAAAAACATCATAACAATAGGTATATTTCCTTCTGAATTTCCATTGCAATATAACATCACGACACATTATTACCCTTCGACACCCAAATGAGAATGGAGATTCCTCCCATACATCTATTTTTATCACTTTATAACATCGATAAGGGACCATGCACACGACAAGGGAAGGGATATAAAATGAGAAGGAGACAAAGTATGTTTATTTATGTGCGTATAACGGTGCCAATAGAGGCAATAGGAGTAATAGGTATGTATTGCTCAGCCCTTTGTACCTTAGGGGATGTTTAGGAGCAGCTCCTATACCCCCTGATTTAAAAGTTCTAAGTGTGTTCCCATATTATGATCAGTTATAATAATAAAACCAGCCTATTAGCACTATTCCCACACGGAGGCCGATTGAGGGTTTCGAAATGCGAAAAATAGATATTTTGGATTGATTAGAATAATAGGGTTTTTACTTTTACTGACTAAAAAACCACCCTGTTCCTTCTGTTGCCCTTTACGTTCCGGGGCCACGGTATCCTGTTAAGACGTCCCGCAACCCCGGCAGGCGTTGGCCCCGTTGGGGGCTCCGTTCCTGTGCTGACAGCTCTTTGAAGTGCGCGCGAACAGAACGCGCCGTCGACCCGGGCTGGGTCCTTGATCGGACGGCGAGCTACCCATTACTCGCCGTTCGCAAGTCCGCGCCTACGGTGGCCGGATGTCACCTCGCGACGTCACAATAATAAGGTAACGTTTTGTTTTCGAGTGGAACATTTTCTCACTAACTGCTCATGTTGTTTGAAAAAATTAAGGTATCCCTATTCGTAGATTTACCTAATATAGGTAGAACATTTTACATTCTCTAATGGTTCCTAAAAAAATATTGTCACAATTTATGATACTCGTAGATGTATGTACTATTTTGATTACCGTGTGTTTTGCATGTACGGAAATAGGCTTGTTCCCCAATACACGAGACTTAAACATAATTGGCGAAATTGTGGTGGTAGGTTCACCTCTGCCCAACCCTTAGGGGATTACAGGCGTGAGGTTTTGTGTGTATCATAAAATGCAGGACTCTAACGGATTAAGATTGCTCATGAAAACGGAAAGGATTTTTTCGCATCTAATTATTATTCCACCAAAAAATAACTGTCAGTCAACTGTAATCTTTCTGGACATTCCCGAAAATTCCGACCGGCATAAATTAAAATCATTGGACCCTCTTCTTTCAAATAAAAGGTCAACTTTATTAAGGCTAAAGTGCGCACTCGACGATTTTTTAATTTAAGGACTTACGCGCACTTTCGTCACAGACGGACGTTTCAAGTGACGAATTAAAATTGTCAAGTGTGATTTGTTTTAGAAAGCGTTTTCGATTGCTATAATGATGGCTTGTGTTTACTTATATTTTAAAGTAAGTGATTATCATTCAAGTTATACAACAATAATAATATGATGCTGAAAATTAACGGCTAGTAGAAAAAAAGAAAAACTGTTTTTTCATGTGAAAATAACGCACATAACATATAAAAATAATAATAAGCAGTTTAGACAACGAGCAGGAAAAAAAAAATAGACAACTGATATTATATTTATTTATTTAAACTTTATGCACATGTAAAAAATACACTGTACAAGGGCGGACTTAATGCTTTGGGCATTTTCTACCAGTCTACCTTAGGGTGATGTAGAGAAAAAACGTAGTAGGTGCAGAAAATACAGGAAATTTTCGATATTAAAATATAAAAATAAATACAAATATACATATATACAAACAAAATATATAGGGTAGAGAGACATAAATAAATAGAGAGATAAATAAAAAAATAAATAGGTGGTGAAGTACGATAAATTAATTGTGGGACGAGTCTGCCAACTTCTTACGTAAGTGTTCACGAGCTTTTACCTTAAAAGTGAACCGACTGTTATATCTTGTTTTTACGAATATCAATTCTTTTCTTAATTCATTATCTACATGAATGAAAGTTTAGCAACTTGTTTTTTTTTCTTTTATAACAATATGAAATTATTATTTTTTTTAAATATATTCATTACAGGTACAACTATCATCATCATCTGTCTAGCCTTTTCCCAACTATGTTGGGGTCGGCTTCCAGTCTAACCGGATGCAGCTGAATACCAGTATTTTACATGGAGCGACTGCCTATCTGACCTCCACAACCCAGTAACTGGGTAATATGATACCCCTAGGTAAGACTGGTTGTCAGACTTTCGGGCTTCTGACGACCCGTGACGACTGGCAAAGATCCACGTATGACAGCCGGGACCAACGGCTTAGCGTGCTTTCCGAGGCACGGAGGAATCTCGGTGTGTAAAGATGGTCACCCATCCACGGACCAACCCCGGCAAGCGTAGCCTAACCTGACGGATCGATCCGTGCGGCAGTTATTACTTAGCCACGAGCTCCTCGGGTACAACTATAATTAACTCCAAATGTGTACAACTAAAAGGGGTTAATGATCCTCAAAACAAAAAAAAGGGAATAAATCCAAATAAAGCACATTTTTACATCACACACAGCGATAAAACTTGATTCCCAGACCGACAGTTTACATTAAAACTTTGAAAAACAAAAAAAAAACAAGTTGTTTTTTCTACTGGCAACATTATGCAGATTCGTCCTCTCAAATTACTTATTTTAAGCAATAAACGGCGTGGGACGTCGTAGAAAAATCTTCGCCTGAAGAAATGACTTCTAAAAGTTTGGTTCAAGTAATAAACTTTCGACCTCTGCGAGCTAAGCCGCCGCTGGCTGGGCTTAACGTGCCAACTTCTTTTTTATGATGTGACAATATGTTCTGAACGTGATGGAATGAGGCTATGGGGTCTGTTCTTGAGTTTTTCTTTGGGGAAATTAGACATAGGTCGTTGGGCTTTTAAAAGTTTGAGGACAGCTGCTGAATATAATATATTTGAATAAGTGGGTGACAATTTTACAGTAAAGAAGTATTATTAGATATCTACATGTAATTTAAGGTTAGTTTAAAAATTGTAAAAAGCTATTTTATTAGAAGAACCACAATTTCTGCGACAAAAGTCACGTTCCACACTCAACTAAACATTTATAAATAATACTAACATTCTTATACAGAGAACGCATGAACATTGATGACCATGCCTGCTCAAGGCGGATTGGCAATTCCAGACTATATTAATTTATAAGTCTATTTTTCATCACGATTCTTTCAACAATGTCAGTGATGTCCGAGATAAACTTAAAAAATTAACATGAAATGAAAAAGTCACATCAGTACGTACCCGGTTTTGATTCTACAACCTCATGCATGAGAGGCGAACTGCCGTTTTACCATTAGGCTATTATGGTCCTTAACTACTGAGCCATCAAGATCAATATTGCAAATACAATAAATCTCGCTGTCTCGTTCAGCTTGTACCACGCAATATTCTAAAGGGCGGGACAGTGGTAATGGTTATGGTTAAAGTTAGTCGTTCCTACTGTGGTAGGTATTCCTACGAACGGTGGCGACTTGTATTGAATGAGAGGCGGTGAGTAGGGGGTAGACAGAAGTATAGGAATCAGGTACAGCTATAGGTATGCAAAATTCATTGAATTGAAGGAAACTCCATAAAATCCATACTAATTTCATTAATGCGAAAGTTACTGTGTCTGTCTGACTGTCTGTTACGCTTTCATGGCTAAACCGCGTAAGTTTAAACCCCAACAAAAGACATGGGCTACTTTATATTTGACCTTCACTTTATCTGCGTCTGTGTTAACCGATATTTACGCTATCGAAGGGCAAAATCTAGTATATTATATTATCATTTCTGCAGTGCTATACTGTAAAATTCTCGTGAGTTTGAGTTGAGATAGCATCCTACCTAATGGTAAGAATTGATAACTCACATCACCTAAATTCACCGATGTTTTTTACGGCTGCTTATGAAAGTAGATTTTCTTAAGTACAAATATTAAATTCGTGAATTTGCTTCCATATTTCAGTATAAGGTTATATATTATATAAACAGATTCGAAAACCTTTTAGAATACGGTTCAAGCGATAAGATTTTTTTGTATGATATAATTTTTTATTTTTTCATAAAAGAAAAAATTAAAAGGACACAGCCAAGTTATGCTACAGTCTTTCAACTCGACATCGCTCAGTTTCAAAGGTTTGATGCTATCGACGGCGACGATTTCACATCATAAGGGAGTTTTTGTTTCAATACAATTTGTTATGCTAAGGGATTAGATGGCAAAAGGACGGGTATTTGAAAGAACTTTTGTATCGCACACAGAATCGTCTGTTTATTATGTTAATGTATTCAGTACTTTACTTTTTATATGTTTAAGTCTCAGAAAGAATGGACGGTAAGCGCTTTGTTTAAGAAGATTAACTTCACGTAGCAGTTTTTTCAATGTACATTATGTACGAAGCGACGAGATCACTTTGTTGAAATAAAGCATATCCAGTAGTGTGAAATAAGATAAAAACATTTATTCATGCTAAAGTAAAAGCGAACGAAACTGTTTGTCTTTCTGTTACGCTTCCTTTGCCAAACCTCTGTATCGATTTTGATGACAAAATCGTACACACAAACATGAACTCTGAGAAAGAACATAAGGTTAGTTTTTAATCCACTACTTTGCTTGCGATCGCGATAACCGACAACTGACATTGCGGGCAAAACTACTACTACGTCATACTTGAATGTAAGAACTAACTGTGTTCATTCAGAATTGGTGATTACATTGTAATTGTTGGTTATTGGGTCATTATAACAGCATGGCTACGATACAGGCAATAATTTGCCATTAAATTTAGTGCTTTAAATCATGGCATTTAAAATATTTTTTACAATGACGAGACAAAAGGTTCAGGACAGCCTTCGGTCGGTGCGCTGGCAGCCAACAGCTGTATTTCTCGATTAGATAACAGGCGATTCCTGATAGAATAAGCGATAGCCATATTTGTGTACATTTCTAGGGTCTCAATTATTTACCTGATACCGACTCGGTATTTCTAATATACATCTATACACTAATATCTGCTAGGGTAGTATCTAGTAACTACCTAGTAATATTAAGCTCTTCCAGACACTGTACAGTCCAGGCTCATTGAAATTGAAACTGCTTAGTTAGTTTTCGTTCTCGATACTAAATTGAAAGTGACACCTTGGCGAATCAAGGAATGTTGATCCATGTTTTCAATAGTTTTAAGCTTCTGTAGACACTAAGCTACACACGAGCATAGATAGAATAGAATGACTTAAGAACACAGAAAAGAAAATGGCGATTTATGACGTCAAACCTCATGAAACTCGTGCAAAAGAAAGTTATTAAAAGACGCGCTTTTAAACGCCTAAAAATATCTCACGAAAAATGACAAAGCATAATAATAGTAATAAAATCCCTTTCTTAGTAACATTTTTATTACTTTTCTAGACGAAAATGAATGATGGCGTCGCAGAATCCAGACTAAAAGCCTTAGGTACATTATGACGCAAAAAACTTTTTTTTCTTCGAATCAGAATGCGTAATAGTAAATCCAAGAGATTTTATCGTTTCACAGACACAATTAACGAACTTTTCTTCGTAAAACGTTCGTTTTTAGATAAAAATCCTTTCTCGAATGTCCTTTTATAAGTCTAATCAGATTGTTACAAGTTTTTTATAGTCAGAGTTGAGCCTAACTGTATTGGTACTCCTGCGAGTGACCATTTTGTTGTAAACTTCTTCCATAAACGCGGTACGATTGCATTTGTCATTGTTATTGTGTTTGTTTATTTGTTTTTATCTTGTTTCTATTGTAATTGGTTGCTGTTGTGTTTAAAGGATTAGATAAGGACGTGGAAGGGATTTATTTGATTTAGTTAATTTCAATTTCCTAAGTATTTTTGGCTGTGTCATTTATTTTTCCCTTTTAAAACCTTGTTGACGTTAATATCAATAGCGTACCCGACCAGAAGAAAGCCTTATTAGCATTCTGTACCAAAAGAATACCAACAAACTTAACCCTAATAATGAGCCTTGTTTTTTTTTGTAGGTGGTAAAAATCATCAAATGTTTCCTTCCGCCCTGGGTGGGGCAGAAAGGACTGCCAGACTTTTACTGACTAAAAACCACCCTATTCCTTCGAACTGTTCGTCTGTCTGTAAGCAGGCTGTATGTCAAGAACCGTTTTAGGTAGAGAGTTTGAGCTTTCACAGAGTGTGTACTTCTGTTGGCGCTATAACATCAAATACTGTTATTATTAAACGGGGTCCCCATATAAGAAACGTGTTTATTTTAAAAAGTTTTATCTGTACCGAAAATGGTGACTGACGATTTCCTATCATAAGTCGAAACCACAACGAGGATAATAATTTAGTATATAGCATTTTTTGTCCATCCAATCCTTTAGTAAAATAATAACCGAGCGCAACGCTAAATGATTTCCACGGCGCAAAAAATAAAAAACTAAATGAAAGTGCATATTTGATGTAAAACCCAAAAAATGACAGCACATTTGATACAAAGGCCGGTAAATTGATGTAAATTCGTTAAAAAGCATAAAACACTGTACAAAAATGTTACCTACTCGGCGTAGGCCTGGCGGCATTTAATCCTCACGTCAGAATAAGGCCGCGTCAGGACTGGGCGTGATTTACACGCGACACGAGCGCGACAAACGCGACAGCTCTGCCCACCGACACGGGCACGAGTTCAAAGCGGGCCTCAAGCTGACACCAGTGTTGCGCTTACGGGAAATGTACGCGGAAATTTTAATGGATTTGAAAGGGTGTTGGTGCCTTTTTGAAAGAGACATTCAACGTGATAGGCTGGCTTTTGGTGTTGGTGAAAAATGCATGGTGAATACTATTGAGTTCGATGCAAATATTTTTGACAAAAATTATTGGGAAAACGTTGCTTTTTTATTTTGAATATACTTTCTAAATTTTTGTTGGATGTTGTTCAGGTTTCCTGAAACTGATCCTATACCTGTAACCTGAACTTATAACAACTACCTGAGCTCGCGACCCGCGTTAAGTTACGCATTTGGGTGCGGGACGTCTTAACAGGACACCGTGGCCACGGAACGTAAAGGGCAACAGAAGGAACAGGGTGGTTTTTTAGTCAGTAAAAGTCTGACAGTCCCTTCCGCCCCACCCAGGGCGGAAGGAATCATTTGATGTATTTAACAAAAATAAACAAAAAAGAAAATTACGTATTTGGTTACTGCTCCCCTCCCGTGTGTCACAGCTTGATGTTATATATCCTATACTATATCCCATGAATCTGGCTGTCATATACAAACATATTTTTTTGCAATTGGTCTGGTAGTTTCAGAGATTGGTGCATTTAAAGAAACAAAGAAACCTCTTTATTTTATATTAGTAAATACAGATAAGACTGAAATCGCCAATCAGCATTGAGCGAGCGTTATGAATGCTCATACCTTCTCTATGTAAGAAGAAGCCTTTGCTCTGCATTGGGATAATAACAGACTTGTATTACGAGTATAACATTATTCTAAGTTTACGTCTACTTGTATGAAGTAAGCTTTACCAGACAAAAAACAAAAACATTTTATAAACCGCTTAATGCAGTATGAATTGAATTTTTAAAGCATTCAACAAAGCTTTTAAACAGCTTATAAAACGAGTGATCTAAGTATGCCATTACCGACTTAATCGTTATTTCAAAACTTTTAATAATAATAAATTAAGTTTTCAAATATCTTACTTGATTTATTTGAAGTTTAATTACAGGTAATCTAATCCTTATAGCCTAAAGTTGGGAGGTTCTTTTCAAAAAAGTACTTCGAGATTATTTTTAAAAAGAATTATTGTGAAGGATCATCTTTATTAATTTCAATTTACTTTGGATTTTAGAGGATCACGTTTTTATAGACTACGAAAATCTAATCTTCTTCTTAATATATAAAAGCGAAAGTTCACTCACTAAGACACTTACTCACTCATCACAAAATATCGAATACCGCTTGACGTATAAAGGCAACGATGATGACAACTCATTTTGCGTCGCCCTGTGGCACGAATGGGATCCTTGTATGAAAAAGATTGCAGCGTAAATTACGTGTCACACTACTCACAAAAGGGTCATTTTCAAATTTGGGGCCAAAAGTATTTAATTCGCGAATGATAACATATTTTTATAATTATCATTAGTGTAACCAAAGTCTTCGTAAATAAATCTCATATTTATCATTAGGGAAATTATGTTTCTCATTTTTGTCACTCAAAAACTTGATTTATGGGTATTATTTTAATAAAGAAAGGGTATCTTTGATTGTCAATTTTAGTTAGTGAATGCATTTACCTACCGAAAAAAAGAATATTCCTACTTCCTACTTTTTTGGCCCCAAATTTGAAAACGACCCAAAATCATGTTCGTTTGGCCTCACACTTAATAACGCATAGTTCAGACTACCTGACATTTGACATGTGTCAGATTACTTACTACAATATTAACTGAATTTAATTTGAATATCGATTGAAGTAACTGACCGCCACCGCCTCTGTCTGAGCAAGGCATAACAAAACTGGCACAAGACAAAACTACTTCGAAACAAATAAAAAAAGAATAACACCGCTCCATTTAAAAACGGCACCAATTAACACAGCCACAAGCCAATGAGCGCTTTGTGTAAACGACTTTTTATAGCCAAGATAGTACTAAAGAACTTGAAAGAAACTTACTTCGTTTTTTAACTAGCCACTTGTAAAGTTCACAGCGCAAACTCTTTGCTGCACAATTGACAAGTTTGCTTTAAAGCTTTTTTAAAAGTGATAATAGACTTTGGAAGGTTTTTAAATTTAGAATTACTGTGGAACGTGTTCTCATCTATTTTATAGTTGTTCATATTTATATTCATACTAGCTGACCGGCCCACACGTTGCTGTGGCTCAGGTTAGCAATCAAAAAATATTAAGACCAATCGAAATAAAAACTATCCTATCTCTCAAGTTGGATCGAACTGCACATGGTGTGCAAATTTTATTATAATCGGTTAAGTGGTTTAGGAGTCCATTGAGGACAAACATTGTGACACGAGATTTATATATACTAAGATTTCATATTAATGTTCATATTCATTTTCATATTCATTTATTGTTTGTCACAGAAAAAAAGACAGTTCTTACGATCCAATGTATTCATATATGTGTCCAATAGTATGTCCCCAACATTTATTTTATTCTGGACTCTATTTTATTCTCTAATGTGTCGTTTTTGCTTGTTCTTCTCTAAGTGTTAACGTTTTGAAACTCAAATTTCAGACTAACCAATCGACTTTTTGTCAATTGACAAATTCGTCATGCACGAGGAAAATTGGCGATTTCCAGACTTATAATAAGTTCAGGTTAGCTCACGATGTTTTATTTCAATGATGTCAGTGATGTCCAAAATAAAATTTAAAAAATGCACCTACATGTGAATTGAAAATGTCATAATTATATTTGCCCGATATCGAACCCGCAACCTTCATGCATGAAAAGCTGGTAACATCACGACATTACCCAAATATACACCCTGAAATGTAAACCGTTGCAAAAACGCGGCAGAACGATTCGCCCTCAGTAGTACTAATGGAACGTAGAGTTAAACTTAAAAATAAAAATATTTTTATTTTAAAATATTAAAAAAAATATTCATAAACTCGAAAGCGTGAGTAACAATAGTTACACTGTCACGCACACAAACGCAACGTAGCCAACGAAATGATACCTACGTCCTAACGTAGGTATCATTCAAAACTCATGCGCTACCGACAAAGTAAAAAGCAATAAATCATAAATGTTCAGAGAAAAATAAGCTCTCGTGCCTTGTGATACGGTATAAACTAGAGCGCGTAGCTTACACTCTCTTCATTCGCCGCCACAGATCAAAAAATGCCGCGCCGTGCCGCGCAGTGTCGCGCACGCGTCGCTCAGTTGTCTTGCGGACGTTGTACTTGTAGGTTAAATAAGTGAAAAATGGATTGAAATTACGATTTTTCTAATTTTGAGTGAGACCCATTATTAAAACTAAAAGAATTTATTTAAAAGTGCTCGTTTGTGTGTGGAATGTAGTGGCTTACACTTCGAACACTTGCTTCGATACCGCGAAGTGTAGGTAAGTACTTTGTGAATAGTGAAAATTCAGAAATAGGTTAGGTGATTAAAATCATTGTAAATAAGTTGATTCCAATTTTTTAAATACGCCTAAAATACTTACTTTAGTGTCTTTGTTTAACTTGTTTTTTTGTTTTCGTGTTCAGTAAGTAAAGTTGTAGGTAATAAAAAGTATTTTTGACAGTCTTAAGCCTGTAAAAGTATGAAGGGAGAATTGGAATAACTTTTTGGGTGTTGTGTTACATTAAATTAACTAAAGATCAGAAAATCAGCTGTTGATAAGCGCAAGGGTTAACGACCCTGTGTTCTGGCGCCCGCGCCGTCAGCCGCTCGGGTCTCGGCCGCTGCGTTTGACTAGGTACTACTATTGGATTGCGTTCATTTTCGAGTTTCGTTTTTCGCAATTGTGAATCTGCAATTTTTATATTTTCATAGTAAAGATATTTACTAATCGATTGTACTACCAAAACAAAGTCATTTCGCTGCAGCTTTGCAACGGTTTACATTTCACGGTGTATACTACCAATTAAATTATTTATAATGAAATACATCGCCAACCATCGACAATGACTATTGCAACTGCACATAAATCTCTAGTCTCGTCAGAGAGAGAAGACAAAACAACGATTAATATAGCAGTTAAACTAACGACAGGTCATTTGTTACGGCAATATTACGGAACTGAGGCGGTGCATAGTTACAGACCTAGCAAATGTACAAGCACGCACAAAAGCGTTTGGAATTATTAATGATTTAATTTTGTTGTGTGTATATTGATTTGACACGCACATTCTTATGACTAGTCTTGATGTATTTATTAACATATTTGTGAAGTATGTTTCCTGTTTCTAAAGAAGTCAACGTCAAAGAGACATGTATGTGAAAATGGAAATGATAATTCGTTTACTATTCACGATATTTTCAGTTTAAAAGAGCATCAAATAATCAAGGTTTCTAGTCACACGTAACCGTTACACCAAAAGAAAGAAACCATTAAAGAGTCAAATCATAACATAACATAACTGCCTCGTTGGTCTAGTGGTCGCAAGCGCGACTGCTGTGCATGAGGTCTTGGGTTCGATTCCCAGGTCAGGCAAAGTGTTATTGGGTTTTTCCATCAGGAATTTCTGAGTAGCAGCCGCGGAGTCTGGATTTGTGCCCGGTTGATGGCAATAGGCTCGTCCCCTATTACATGGGACTAACAAAACATAACTGGCGAAATGTGGGTGTACTAATGGGGGTACACCTCTGCCTAACCCTCCGGGGATTATAGGCGAGATGTAATAACATAACATCACGCCTGTAATCCCCGAAGGGTTAGGCAGAGGTATATCCATTAGTACACCCCACCCATTTTGGTAAATAAGTAATTAAACTTGATGTCATTAAAGTTGTGGATACTGACCAACTATAAACCTAGACATAAGTGATTATATTCTATCTAAAAAAATTGCTTCCTTATGGATCAAAATATAACTGAACTACTTTTGTATGGAGCGTGCTATCGAACAAGATCTCTAAAACATTTACACAGAAATATCTTACAAACAACACGTACGTGACTTAAGAAAGTCCCATTTAACCTAAAATATGAAAGAACGGTATCCAAAAGAAATCCCCGTCAAAAACTATAGCTAACAACTTTGCCCTCAACTGTACCACCTAACAAATGATTTAACCACGTACGAGTACGTCTTCGCGTCCACGAATCATATCTAGTCGTATTTACATTTGGTTTCTTCAACCGCAACCATTTTGATTTATTGCTGTGTTACAGTACATCGTTTGTATTGTACAACAACTAGTCTCTGCCCGCGACTGTGTCCGCGTAGGCGTCAGTTTTATGCGGGTTTTAGAGATTTTACTAAAACAAAAGTAGACTCTGTTACTCTTTATAACATCAGCTATCGTCCAATCAAAATTGATCTAGCCATTAAGGCGATTAACCGAAACAAACAGGCAGGCAAAAAATATAATAAATTGTTTTTGTTACAACATTTGTGTATACTTTCATAATTTATTTATTAATTTTTTACTTAAATTATAACGGTTATAAAACCAATTAAAATAATTAAAGACACTGATAAAAATAAAAGAAATAAACAATCTAAAAATGAAGAATTAAAATGAGAGTGCATTTAGTAAAACACTGTTAATTTGTTAGTACAGACAGACATTTCAATTTTATTAATTTGTATACATACAAGTACACGACGCATAGTGACGGTGAACTAGTTTTTGTCCGGTAACAACGAGACAAGGAAGAGGGTAGTTAGTCATTTCTGTGGTGTTTGCGTGTTTGAGTGATACTCTTGCAGTAAAAGGGAGGCTAATGAATATTGAAACAAGTGAAGTTAGGTAAATATTCTAGTCTTGTACATTGATACTCGTGTTATACGATGTTCATTTATTTATTTATTGAAGACATTAGATGACAGTACTTGCGACCAACCTTTGTTTGTTTAAACGTGCTAATCTCTGGAACTACCGGTCTGATTCGAAATATTCTTTTTGTGTATAATAGCCAGATTAATGAGGAAAAGTATAGGCTATATAATATTACGCTTCGACCTACAGGGACGAAGCAGTAACCAAAAACGTAACTTAACCCGTGTGAAAAAACCATGCAGACGAAGGCGCAGGGAATAGCTAGTAATGTTAAAAAATGATTGAAAAGACACAGTACCTTTCCAAAAAAAAAAAACTAGATTAATGTACTTTTTTTGTAAATGTTCAAAAGTGACTTAAAAATGAAAACTGAAAAAAAAAAATATATGTGACTATTTGACTTTGTTCAACGCTTATTTCTAAATAAAAAACTAAAAAATACTCTCTGCACTTGACATTCTGTTTCATATAGCGGAATAAGGTTTTAATAGTTTTCACAAAATGATATAAAAAATATTATTGATAAAAAATAAATTAATGAAACAAAATATATTTCAATTCATAAAAACTTCAAATAAAAACATGCACTCACATACTAACTAAAAAAAGCTTTACAAAAATAAATAAACTACAAAATTTTAGCACGTTCACGCTACAACGTCACACGCAGACACCGCGTTTCATTAAACTGTCATTACCTATATTAATTAACTTTGTAGTGTTTAATACACACGCAACGTAACGTAACGTAACTATTTAATAAAGAGAAGCTCTTTTGATTTATTCATGTAAATACTAGCTTCAACCCGCGACTACGTCTGCATCAAAGTTGATATACAAGGTGTTTGGTTTACACATAAATGTATTATATAATAGTTAATAAAGTATGAGTTATAGGACGCGAAGAGATAGCAGATAACCCCTCCTATCGGTCAATTCGATTTGGTAAACGATGTACCAAACACCCTGTATATTATGCCATGACAAACGTATTTCTTTGGGATAAAAAATATTTGACGGGCCTGTTGGTCTCGTGGTTAGCGGCCCTGACTGCTAAGCCGGAGGTCGTGGGTTCGATTCCCACCCAGGACAAACTTTGAGTGACGAGCATGATTGTTGGTTCTGTGTCTGGGTGTGATTTATCTATAATATGTATGTATTTATTAATTATATAAGTATGTATATCAGTTGTCTGGTTACCATAACACAAGCTCTGCTTAGCTTGGGATCAGATAGCCGTGTGTGAGTTGTCCCAAGATATTTATTTATTTACATCCGTTCAGCCGTTCTAACAAACATCCATCCAAACTTTTGCATTTATAATACTAGTAATTTTTTCGAGATAAAAAGTAGTAAAATCTATCTCTATGCCAAATTTCATCCAGATCCGTCCAGCTGTTCAGGCGTGATTGAGTAACAAACATACATTCATCCAAACTTTCGCATTTATAATAGTATAGTAAGATATAACGTTATGAGAATAAATAGTGTGTCTATAAAAGTGTTTATGGTTCGTGCAGTTGGGAAGAAGTTCATGATTTATTTGCAACAGGAGGCCCGGTCTGGTTTCACGGAATTCTAAAATATGCTTTCGCGAAAACCTACGAACGTCTGCACTTTGCAGTTTGCATTTTAGCGAGAGCTCGTGTACAGTCACGAGCAAAAACAAGTATAGCACTTAGCAACATTACGAAGTTATTGTCTTCGGTATTATTGATTGACAAAAGGTATTTATATGGCAGAGGTGAGTGGCAACGCCGTGGAGGTCGCCCTAGGAAGACGCCCTAATAAAATTATGTTTTAAAAATGCATTATATAGAGTACAGTACTTTTATGCCCCGTTTAGGGGTTATTTTCAAATGTGGGGCCAAAAGTATTTAATTCGCGAATGATAACATATTTTTATAATTATCATTAGTGTAACCAAAGTCTTCGTAAATAAATCTCATTTTTATCATTAGGGAAATTATGTTTCTCATTTTTGTCACTCAAAAACTTGATTTATGGGTATTATTTTAATAAAGAAAGGGTATCTTTGATTGTCATGTAGCTTTTTAGTTAGTGAATGCATTTACCTACCGAAAAAAAGAATAAATATCATAAATAAGTTTATGAAATTCCTACTTTTTTGGCCCCAAATTTGAAAACGACCCTTAGGTAGCCCAACTAGTGACCCTCGGGACAATTTCTTTTCAGTTTATCACGAGAAAAATAGTGACATGAAAGAAGCAAATAAGTTAGAATGACTGTTCCCCTAAATGAGATTAATTACATAGTCCAAACAAGAGTACCAACTCCTGCAAAGATTCCGACATTTTCCTTAAGAATTCTGCCGATTTTTACCATAAGAAAAAAAACCTGAATCTAAAACATTACTCTCATAAAAAGCAACAACAATAGTTCGGAAAAAGTCCGCCATTTAAATTGTCCGACCTTTTCAAGACAGAATAAAAAAGGCCATTCTTACAATCAGTGACAATAAATAAATGTAAAGATATGAAAAGAAAAGCTTTTGAATTTACATTTGTCATGTACAATAGGGACTATTATTTAATTCTAGAAGTATAATGGCGAATGTCAAGTGGTCGTAGGAATAGGCGCTTTGAGGCCTCGCAAAGGTTAGTGTATGTACTTGGCTTTTTGTATTCGATGTTTTGTACGTCGCTTTATTGTTTGTTGTGGATATAAAGACTCGTATGTAGCCTTTACATCTAACAATATAACCTTCTTTAAGTACAAGACTGACAAAAAAAAACAGCAACGCAGACATAGTCAAGGGCGGAAGCTGATTTCAAATAAATTAATAATAATCACTGTTCTCGATGCTGGTGGGCTACAATTTTTTTATATTTATAAATGTTTTTATATTGTTATTTGAAAGTATAATTAATATTTATAAAAATAAATAAATGGAATAATAATAAAAAATAATAATAACAGACTATTACTGTCCCACTGAAGGGCAAAGGCCTCTTCACATACAAAGAAGGCATGAGCATAAAATATATAAATTAGTTTAAGTAATTTTATTTATAATATTCCATTAGCAGTCTCCATAATTCGTATGAAAACAGATATTAATAAACAAGTGTAATGTACTAAAACAAATGTAACGTAAATAAACATCTCCTTATTGTTTATACTACCCACTCTAAAAGCACAATAAACCATTATTCTAAATCAATAGACAAACAGAATCACTTAAACAGTAACGAGAACACATCAAAAAACATTTAAAAACAAATCAACAACAAATCCGAATAATTCGGCCGTAAACAACATGTAAAAACATGTTCAAAGTTCGGCGCGCGTAATTTACTCGCGTGTTAATTTACGCGTTTTTACGCAGTCACGCGGTCGCCCTTACGCCCTGGTGATATATTGTGACAGGTTTAACGCCATTTTACGGTTAAGGTGCGTCCTGTATCAACCGAGTGCTGTTATTTATTGACTTGTTAAGATTTTTGTGTTTGTTAGATTTGTATCTTTATGATTTTGCACGTTAGTCGGGTGGGAAGGTAGTGTTATTAGTTGTAATAAATTATGAGTGGCATAATTTATTTTACAGTAGTGTTTTTTTTCTTACAGCCAGTGTAGATGGGAGCGGTGAATGCTTGTGCTCCCGCTTTTTTTTAGGTGGTAAAAATCATCAAATGACTCCTTCCACCCTGGGTGGGGTGGAAAGGACTGTCAGACTTTTACTGACTAAAAAACCACCCTGTTCCTTCTGTTGCCCTTTACGGTCTGGGCCCACGGTATCCTGTTAAGACGTCCCGCAACCCCGGCAGGCGTTGGCCCCGTTGGGGGCCCCGTCCCTGTGCTGACAGCTCTTTGAGGCGCGCGCGAACAGAACGCGCCGTCGACCCGGGCTTGGTCCTTGATCGGACGGCGAGCTATCCATTACTCGCCGTCCGCAAGTTCGCGCCTACGGTGGCCGGATGTCGCCTCGCGACGTCAGACGCCCTGGGCGTCTCCCGCGGCGGCTGAGGCGTGAGGTGGTTCTCTCCCTCTCGCGGCCCGCCTCCTGCTTCGCTAGCATTACTGCTTCAGAAGGGACCACTGAGGTGGTTTTAGCCGGTAAGAGTCCGTCATGCCCCTTCGTCACACCCACGCCGGGTGTCCAAGAGGATTTCCACAGCGCATAATGAAAAAAAGGGGTCAGTGTAGATCCTGATCAGACTATGTCACCTTCTGGGCCCAAATGGTATAAATTATTACGAAAAGAAAAAGAAGCAATATTCTTGAGCGTTTAATTGTATTTTATTTATATCATTACTAATAATTAATTTGCTGAGAATGAATTTTGAAATTCGCCAGTGAAATTTTTCGTCCGCTATCAGGAATTAGATCAGCTGTTCCATACATTTAACATAAGTAAGTTTTTAATGTAGGTACAACATTTTTATATAAAAGTATTTCAGCACACGTATGCGAACGTATAACCAGATACCCTAGAAAGCATAAGTCACCCAAAATCGATTAAATATTAGAAAAAAAAGGCCCACATATTTTCTATAATAATGATTTGTGACATAGGTTTCCTTCGGATAAAGAAGGTCAAAGAAATAAATTCCTAAAATATTTCTTACTGTAGTTGTAGAAGATAGCCCTGCTGCCATTAATATTCGGTACAACGGTACAATGTTCAATTTCTCCGGGCTTAAACCATTAGGAACACATTTAGGTAAACGAAATTCTGGATTAGCATCCTTATAAATAACCTATTGGGTATCCTGCTCGCATTAAAATACAGTAGAAAAGGAAGATCAGCAATTGATGCAGTACCTCCGTTTCAATCACATTTTTAGGGTTCTGTACCCTGTTCACTCAAAACCATGTCAGAGGCCCTTGAGGCGGTATAGAAACTCTGACACTAGGATGTGTAAGACCTTACTGCCAACACGATAAAGAAGAGAAGAAGAAGAGAAGATTACTAAACTTCGGTCCTTCCATCTGTCTGTTAGTTGGATGTATATCATGAATCACTGTTAAACTCTCTTCCTATTACAGGAAGAGAGTTGAAATTTTATAGTGTGTATATCTATTGCCGCTCTAAAGGCAAATAATAAAGATTAAATTAAAAATATTTCTAGTACAAGAAACGTGTTTTTTTATGTAGTTCTTCGTGTGCGAGTCTGTCTCGCACTTGGCTGAAAGCTGCTAGGCTGAGGTGGATTTAAGCTGGACACTTTTGCAGCATGACATACGATCATTGGGCTAATTGTACGACCCCTTTACATAGTACGAATGCCTCATTGTCCTATAGGTGTCTAGTTTAGGTAGGAAGATTGGTCCTACATAGCCCGCACTCTAATATTCTCCGCTCCGTTATGACAGAACCTTAAATTTGCAGAAAAACTCTTCTTTTGCGAAAACCTAAAACGTCCCACTAACCCAAATACCACAAGTTCATTGTAAAGCACCAAAATATATTCACGACCAGCGACCATAAATTTAAATAGATACGATCTTCAGCAATCACAATATACAACTATTCGCTTTTATTTTCAGAACAAAGTTGAACGGAATTAATTTTTATTTGTTTTGTAAGATTTGTTTTTGACCTGAGTGGGTGGTTATTGGTAACCTGTCGAGTTTCTGTGGTGCTGATTTATTGACACGCAATCATTGTTCAATTGATTAATGTGGGAAGTTTTGTGGCCTTGAAATAAAAAAAAGGAGGCTATTTTTGGCCTAGTAAAGAGCAAAGGTCTCTTCTCATACAGTGAAAGCACGAGCATTAATCGCTTGCTCAAGACGGATTCATGATTTCAGACCTATATTAATTATAAGTCTACTTTTCTCACGAAGAAATAAGATACTAAAAAAGTGTATGACATACACAGTATTTCAAATTTGGATTTTGACAAAGAATACCAAAATTTGTTTAAAAGCATTTAAAGCTGGTTTTTGTTAAAAAACGTAAACAAAACTTTGAAGTTTGACTTTAAATATCTCCGTAATACAAAATCTTTGTAGTCTAAAATATTAACTAGAAACTACATTCAGCAAAATAATTTGATATGCAGGAAAGTCCCTTGACTTTTTTGTCAATGGTACTATAGCTTCGGTCAATAAGAGCCAGCTGAACCAGTTCCGCAGAGCGCACTCATCTGTGGTCGCTTGATAACGCCACCAATCGCTTAAATTAAGCGTTGTGTGGTCCGATTTGCCGCGAAGGGGAATATTGCTGAATAAAGGTCTGAGCATGGCTTTTTTTAAATAGGGTTGACCTCTGTTTGAGTGGAAAAGTAACTTAGTTGAAATGAGATTTTTTAAAGACGCCTTTTGACCAGCCTCGACATGAGACGCCACGCCACGCCTCGACTCATGGCCGCCTCGAATAGAGTCCCAGCTAACCTAAGCTCTTAAGTAAGCTAAGCTGCTAAGTTCTTTATACGAAAAGTGGCAAACAACACCCACATACCACTTGTTGAATGCTTACTCTTAGAAAACTAGAAAGTACTCCAGTGGGTAGTAGAAATTAACAAAAACAATATAAAAAATAGTTTAAGGGCATTAAGGGGTCAATAATACTACACCGCTACAGCAAAACCTAGATTAGTAGCCAATAATCATAACTCCCAAATCCATAATAAAAATTATTTTATACAACTCATAAAAACTTTGATCATTCAATTTGTAGAGGGCAAAAAAAATCTCAATTCAGTTTATTGCCCGTACTCAATGGCTACGGCGTAGCAGCGTAGCACCGTAGCGGTCGCTCGTAGAGGCAGCCAACCGTAAAACGGCCTGTCGTAAATAACGGGCCGGGTTACAATAAATGAATAATTATCGGATGGTTACCGTTTAACGGCGGAGAGTGGCTTTCAGGTAGACGCTTCCTTTTGATGGAAAATCAGGTGATAGATAATGATAGCTTAATTGGAAGGTTAAAATTGCCTTTTAAAGCTTAATCATGGCGTGTCAGACATTTTTAAGTAGAAATTCCCTGAGCTTAAAAAAATAAAGGTTGATTTTGAAACAAATTTATTTCGTGAAAATGATAAAATCGACGACAACTCAAAATAATTCCTAACAAAAAACAATCAAGCAATCGAAAAATAACCCTCAAACGATTCAATCAATCACTCTAAAATAAAATCTCAATTCAATCACCCACTCTAAATACCTCAAAACAGACGTATACATTAATTTTATGTCTGGAAAACAATCTACAATCTGCAACTAGCGCGGGATTAATAGGTCAAGCGCGAAACAACATAAATCAGACGGACGCTAAACGAATAATTGATGGTACAAATGGACGCACCCCCTCCTCCCCGTTCCCCTCTAACACGCGAAAGCTAAGCGAATTAATTATCAACGGAGCTTGTATGGGATACACAGGATAATGTGTTAGGTGTACATCTATGTAGATAGGGTGTGTTTGTGTGGGTGTGTATCGTTTTCTTATTTAAGGGGGGTGTGAGGTATGTTTTATTGGCTGTGACGGAAATAGAATACGGGAAGTCTTAATAAAGCATAGAGGGTGTATTCCTTTGAGATGTGAAAACGGATATCATGTTCCTTTGAGCTGTGATGGCTCAGTGGTTAGGATGCTCGCCTCTCGTGTATGAGGTTGGGTTAGAACCATTGTGATTTTTTAAATTCTTAAGTAGGTACTTTCTTAGTTTATCTTGGATATCACTGACATCATCTGAACTGCATTTAATGTATGTCTGAAATCGCTAATCTGCTTTCGAAAAGCGTGGTGATTAATGCTCGTACCTTCTCTGTATGAGAAGAGGTCTTTGCCCTGCAGTGGTATAATTATAAACTGGAATTTATATTTTAAGCTTACAATTCTAACGGCAATTTTTGACAGCAAAGTCATTTCTCAGCAATTATTTTTGCTGAAAGTTACTTTTCATTGTATTACAATAGGTAATTACCGTGTAGTCACGTATTCATCTGATAACCATTATACACGTGTTCACACAATAACGTAATTATGTTCAACGCAACTCCGAATCCCAAGATACAGGTATCAACCTAGTTTGGTGAACACCGTTTTAAATGTATTTATTTTAACAGGTAATGCTTCAATTATTGTTACCGTTTTTTTTTTTAATCTAGCTTACTGCCAAGGGTTATCGTATTACCCAGTTACTGGGTTTGCAGGTCAGATAAGCAGTCGGTCCATGTAAAATACTGGTATTCAGCTGCATTCGGTTAGACTGGAAGCCGACCCAAACATAATTGAGAAAAGGTTAGGCAAATGAATGCTTTCTGCACTTCTCCTTTATAATAAACCAACTATGACAACTGTTTAAATTCTCGGCGCCATGTTTGGAAAGAGGTAACACAGTTGTATGTATATTTACCTCTTTTTATATAAAAATCAATTGCCGTGCGATAGTCGTATGTAGATGACATCTTTGTAATATGTCTAAAACACCCTGTAGGTATACCAGTCTTCAATGAGTGAGTGAAGGCGCCATTTTCAATTCATTACTCTAAAATGAGTACGAATTGTACCTTAACAATGCGGAAGCAATTTTAGTTGTACTGTATGCCACTTAAAATAAGGGCGAATATGAAAGGTTCTATTATTTAACACTGAAATTACCTTCCACATTCTTTATTAGTTCGTTAAAACATTTTTATTAATAAAATCAAAATGACTTCAATCCAAAAAAAAATTACAGAAAAATAGACCATTCAGTAGAAATGTAAAACATTATAAAACAAAAATAGTGATTATTTTGTTTTTATTTATTACTCTATGCAAATATGCAAAATACAAAAATGTTTTTTTTTTTCTATTTAATTCCCCTTTTTTGTTTTTTTTTTTTTATGTGCACATGTTCTGTGTAATATTTTTTTTTATTCTTTCAAATCATTGCATTTACTATCAACTCAGTACGTCGAAGTTCAAAACCAGGTAAGTACATTTTCTAATGAGATTTTTTTTCTGGTCCCCAGAATTAATTCCAAGTAAAAATTCGGCGTGCGATCAAAATTCTCGTCTCGTACGTAATTTAAGGGGAGGTAAGGGCAAACGTCAGTTTTTATTTGGAGTTCCCCTTCCGAGACTGTTAAATAAGATTGTTTTTACTTTCGTGAATAGATGTTCGTGTGTTTGTGGGTAAAAGTTTTAAAACTCGAGTAGGCACCAAATTGTCTATGATATGTGGTTTTTGATATATTTTTTCTAATAGATTTTCTAGAAGATTTGTTATAAAAAAGTGCGCACAAAAATATTTTTTTTGAAATTTGTTAATCCTACACAAGGTTCCTAATGCATGACGACTTGCGTTCGTAGCACGCTCTTTACTACGCCGTAGCCAGCTACGTAGCGATCGTAGCGGGACGTACAGAGACGTTTAATATTCGTAGAAGACGTCATTCATTTAACAACTGGATAAATATCATGTAATTATGATTTTGAATAGTCAGATAAATGTCTTGACATTATCTATATTAAGTAGATTTTTATTACTTTATAAAAAAAAAAATTAACTGTCGTAAAATATCTTCAACTTAAGAATGACTCGATGCGACATTATTTTTGTTGTTATGTTTTTGTCAGGCTAAGGGTTTGTATGAAAGAAAAATTTTGTTTATTTCATTAGTAAAATTTTCCATACAAAAGCCATATTTACCCCTCCATAAAAGTTATTCGCCGATTAAAAATTCACTTCCAAGTAAAACCGTTAGAACATTGACGTGCATAACAAGATCTGAGGAACCACCAAGACAAACACAAATTACCAAAACCAACATGAATTAATTATTGTTTAAACAATAAGCGTCTTAATGAAACCTATCCCATGGAACGAGGGGAAGGGGAAATGGGATCTCAATTAGATCCCATAAACACCCTATTTGTTATGTTGTACCGATAGCAAACTAAGTCAATCTCTTGATCAAACACGTTAGTGTTGAGTTTAATTTTGAATCGAAAACTAACTTCTAATTTATTACCTACTAGCTTCTGCCCGAGACTTCGCGTGAATTTCGTAAAGTCGCGGAAAAAATTACCCATGTCCTGTCATTTCATTTATTTAGTTAAAATGATGATTCGAAACGACACGTGGCGCCATCTATGATCATAAGAACGTTATTGTGATTTCCCTCGGAAACAGTACTTTTTTTCGGGATTTAAGGTACCCTATGTTTGTTCCTGTGCACCTGGCAACGTATATGCAAAATTTCAGAATGATCGGTTCAGTGGCTTAGGTAATAAATGGTATCAAATTAACGAACGAACTTACTTTCGGATTTATAATATTAGTTAGTATTAATATTACTACATAAGTCAAAGTGAAATCATTTATTTCAATTTGGCCATTTTGAACACGTTTGGAACTTTTGAACGTCATAAACCAAAAAAGAATTTAATCTAGTTGCCCCTTCCTTAAGATAGTTTTGTATGGAGAAGAATGGGCAAGAAACTCCATACAACTATTACTATTACTAGTCGATGGTTTGACTGTCTCATTAGTCTAGTTGTCGTAAGGCAACTGCTGAGCATGAGTTCTTGGTTTCGATTCCCAGGTCGGGCAAAGTGTTATTGTGTTTTTCCATCAGAAATTTCTCAGTAGCAGCTTCGGAGACTGGATTTGTGCCCGATTTTAGGCAATAGGCTCGCCCCCTATTACATGGGACTTTAACATAACTGACAACACGTGGGTATACTAATAGGTAGACCTCTGCCTAACCCTTCACTGACCAACTCCGATAAACGTAGCCTAACCTGATGGATCGACCCGTGCGGCTGTTTTATAACAGCTCGAGGCTAAGTAATCTTAGCCTCCAGCTCCACGATTTAAAACGATAGCCATTCAAATTAAATCCCAAAACGAAAAACATTCCCATACATTTAAACGTTTAATTAGCAATCCTCACATACGTTAAGTGACCAAATATTTAAATGCCAAACACTGGATAGCGGTTGTACAAATATTCTCAAATTGAATGAAACTATTCCGAGCGAGTTCGTAGAGTTCCGTACGGTGATTTGATGCCTCCGGGCGAGCAAGCCAGCACCCGACGAGTTCCGACGAACTCCGAGGTTTCACGAAGCCAAGATAAACTAGGCGTTACGTTTGAGTTGTAGTTTTTGCGTGAAGTGGTTTAATAAGTGTAATTTGATTCATGAGTGTGTGATGTGAATTAATGCAAGTGGAGAATTATATTAAAGTTTTAGTTTCTCCATTTTGGATTTCAGTGATATGATAGTTGAGTTTTTTTATTTATTTATTATTCATTAATTAAAATTACAATTGGTGTATTACAATTAGTAGGTACATTTAGAATTCCATTATTTTTTATTAAATTTCGCGGTGTGCCATTTTGGTTAAAGTCATAACATGAAAAAGTTTTTTTTTTCAATTGTTGGTTTCCAATTAGGTACACGAACTGATTAATAACACAATTACGAATGTAAAACGACACGTCATAATTAAACCGAATATTAGGATTTATCAAAGCCCATCACCACCTCACCTTTTAATTATGGAAATATTCAAACTCGAGATTTATTTATTTTGGTTAAAAACATGTTTAAATATTCAAACTGTCCTTGCATGCTGTGTTTGCTTGGATTTGTGCCCGGTTGATGGCAATAGGCTCGCCCCCTATTACTTGAGACTTTGACATAAATGGGGAAATGTGGGTGTACTAATGGGTACACCTCTGCCTAAACCTTCGGGGATTACAGGCGTGATGTTATGTTATGTTTATATGTCCTTGCATGCAATCATAAGTTCAACGTGATTTTTCACACCAAGAATAAAAGTGTTCAGTGTTACTTAGTTGGATGGACATAGGTGCTGATTCCCTTGTTCACAAACTAGACTAAATTTAGAGAACTGGCACCTCTTCCTAACATACAGCGAAAGGAAAGGACGGTGACATTAAAGAACTAAGTTAGCGATGTCAAATTAGTTTTGCCTTGAACTTTTCCATATTTTTAATCCATACGTTTTAAGATGTCAACTATAATTGTATGGATGTGTCAGATTGACTAAATTTGACGGCTCTTATTTACATTAGTCTCTTTCTTGTTTTATTGGATAGAAAAATAAGGAAATAGCCTAATTTTAGTTTAGTTTGGGACCTAGAGAATCGGCACCAGTATACATAATTAACGGCTACATATAAATAATATTTTTATACCAGCTTTGATAGCTTTTGAATGCTCGTTCACTTTAGTCCCAGACGTTATCCAATACCTAACATGCCAAGCATTATGTGTTGGTCTAGGATGTAACTAAACGTCTGTTGGAATAGCCAAACGAAGTGCACACATGCTTAACGACGACCACAATACGTGGACGTACGCGGGGGCACGTGGTTGACACAGTATAGGAAGGGACAGTAGATCCATTTTTAATAATTTAATTTATTTATTTACATTAGCAATGAACGCACGTAGGCTTACAGCACTTCCTACCGGGTCGAACTGTGAATACGTTGTGTTTAAACACACGCAATTTTTTTCAAATCGATCCTGCCATTTAGGAGGATATCAGACACAAACAGGAGTGCACATCATGTATAAAAAAATATATATCAAGGTTAAGAAAGAGACTTACTTAAGACCGCGACTTCTTTAACGTGAATGTCACTGATGAATACGACGTTGCGAAATATAAAATAACCTATATCCTTTCTTGGGATTTAAACTTTTTCTGCACCGTATTTTCCGTATTTTTTGAGTGCTGTCAGTTAGGATTGGTCATCTCTTAACTGCTATGGCTTTAATTTCTTTATAATTTTTTACTACTTACTATTTTATATTCATCTTCATTGTGATCACATGTAGAATCGACAAGAATAATGTAACCAGGATTTTGAAAAACCTAATTTAAAAGAGTGCCGTGGAGTTTCTTGCTCGTTCTTCTCCATAGAGGCCTACCTCCGTTTTGGAACGAGCAACTAGCTTCAACTTTCGGACTCACTGACCGACTCTTTGACAATTCAAAAGTGCCTGTAAATGGTCTAATCGAAATAAATGTTTTGACTTTGACTTACCAAATTTCATCAAAATTGGTTCAGTGGTTTAGTCGTGAAAGCGTTACAGACAGATAGACAGAATTACTTTCTCATTTATAATACTTAGTATGGATTGTATCTGAGACAAGAGATTGTTAAGATTTTTAATTTTAAGTTCAGAAGCGGTAATCTCTGGAAGTTTTAATCCGATTACATAATTGATTTCATTAGGAGGCCCTTAAAAGATATAGCAATTTATTTAATCCATCTTTCAAAGTCAAAAGTCAAATGCCGCCGATTTAAAATAGAACCACCTCTGCAGTTGATATACCTCCCGTTTCCCTCGACAGATCTTTTTTCCCGCTATTTTCGGAGTTCTATTTTCAAATGCGTGATCCGAAAGTGTAAACAAAGCCCTCGATACTCCTGAACTATAGATAAAAAGCGAAGTCTCGAACTGTCGAATTTGTCGATTTTACAATCTTTTTGGTTATGTGCGTTAAGCTTAAACGTATACAAATGCACAAAATAACTAAATTGAATTGATTATGTAATTGGTCTAATTGAAATAAATGTTTTGACTTTAACTTTGAAAATCGAATAGTTTATGGTTACCTCGTTCTATATAAGTTTTTTTTTAATCCATACTAATATTATAAATGTGAACGTAATTTTGTCTGTTTGTCTTTTGTGTTTTTAGTACAGGTTATGTCTGAAATAAAAGAAAAGACAGTGGCTACTTTTTTAATTATTTTATTATATATTTTTTTATTCCGCGACTTCGTGTGCATCCGCGTTTACGCATACGAAATCGCGAGAAAAAGCTATAGTATACCAAAAAGCTTAGAATACATTGTTGTGGTGTGGTATGTCGTGGCACATTATGACGTCATCTACGCATTTTCAAGTTCAAGTTCAATAACATAACATCACGCCTGTAATCCCCGAAGGGTTAGGCAGAGGTGTACCCATTAGTACACCCACATTTCGCCAGTTATGTTTTTAGACTGCTTCGTTGGTTTAGTGGTCGCAAGCGCGACTGCTGTGCATGAGGTCTTGGGTTCGATTCCCAGGCCGGGCAAAGTGTTATTGGGTTTTTCCATCAGGAATTTCTCAGTAGCAGCCTCGGAGTCTGGATTTGTGCCCGGTTGATGGCAATAGGCTCGCCCCTTATGACATGGGACTTCAAGTTCAATTTGTTTATCTAATAACAAAAATACATTTGTGTCGAAAATATTTGCACAGTATGTATGTATGGTACACAAGAAGTAGCAACATAAACAATTATAATAATAAGTAACCTCGTTCCTCACCCCTCCGAAATTAAAACGTCTATCCAAATTAAAACTAGCTTTACAAACATTATTAATCATATTATTACAACATAAAAGTCCCTAGAAAGAATGCTTCACTATATATGCTGCTATCAATTGGCAGATTCACAGTTAGTGTGTTACGTCAAAGACTTTACGTCTGTAAAGATTTTAGGCAAACATACTACGCCAAAATATTGTGTCCGGGGCTTAATGCTTTATGCACACTATGATACACAAACTATACCTATGTGCATTATAATACACGAACTATACCTATGCACACTATGATACACAAACTATACCTATGCGCATTATAATACACGAACTATACCTATGCACACTATGATACACAAACTATACCTATGCGCATTATAATACACGAACTATACCTATGCACACTATGATACACGAACTATACCTATGCACACTATGATACACGAACTATACCTATGCGCATTATAATACACGAACTATACCTATGCACACTATGATACACGAACTATACCTATGCGCATTATAATACACGAACTATACCTATGCACACTATGATACACGAACTATACCTATGCGCATTATAATACACGAACTATACCTTCTTCCTATACCTGTGTATTGTGAAAGCGTATAAAAGCGTAGCATGTAACAGTCCAAGCAACGCACGCTAATTGACAGATTGAGTGAGCAGCCACTCTCTACCATCGATGGCGTAGGGTGGCTATACCACCGATTCAAATGGAGGAAGTCTTATAAGTGGGCAGATTAAATTATATTAATACATAAGTGGAGGGGATTGAGACGGGAATGTAATCGAATAAGAGATGGAGGAATGAATACTGAAAAATAAAAGTATAAGATACTGGCTGGTTGCAAAATTATGTTAAAACAGAGAAAAACTTAACGGTAAGATGTTAATAAAAAAATACAGGTTCTCAATTTGAAAAATGATTCTATTAGCTATGTTATGTGAAGTCAGTGCTAATGGCAATTAAAAAAAACAACAGAAATACAGCTACCAAATTATTTTATTTTAGACTTTTCAAAATTAAAATCAATTTATTTATTTTAAATAAACCATTTGGAGGCACTTTTGAATTGGCAAGCAGTCAGACAATCAGGTAGTTGCTCGTTTCAAAGAATAGGTTTCTATGGAGAAGAACGAGCAAGAAATTCCATAAGCATTCGAAACTGAATAAAATATTACTTTAGGTAACACCAATGATATTAAATCTACGGGTACAATATAAGAAAATGCAACAAATCTTACTGTAATTAAGAAAACGAAACCATCTAAAAATGAAAATCATAGGAATAAAAGCTGTCTAGCTATTACATATTATTTTTCTACAGTAAAGTATTTTTACTAATACCTACATATTATGCTACAATTGAATGTCCAAAGTTATTCCTTACACAATGGTTACCCTCTTACGTGGTACAGAACGGGCGTCGAAGGTAATGTGAACGATTTCATTCGGTAGGTACACAGTATCGCATCGAAATGATTCGATTGTTATCGATTGTACGTATCGAATTGATTCGATTATTTTAAATAAGCAGCAGGTGATCCAACTGATGAAAACGGTTTGAAGAATTGATGAAGTGTGTTCGTTATTTTGATCTATTGGCACTTGTTTTTCCGATGAGCATTATGTGTTGTATTTACATATAGGTAAATCTGTCAAAATTATAGAGGTATTTTTTATTTGCCTACGTTTTGACATTGATTGTCACTGAGATAAGATTGCGACTACACATTGAACGATTTTAATTAGTAGAATAGGCCTAAAGATGTCAGTCTGCAAAATATTGTGGGTAATGATGATGCCAGAAAAAAAAAAACTACCACAAACAAGGATCGATCCTTGTTTTTGGTAGTTTTTTCTCTGACAATATGTCTATTCCTGACCGTCTTATTGAAGAATGATATTGCCGATACTTATTTATAAACTTCAATTTCAGGACACAGAAAAAAAAAATTGTAAATGAAACAAATATTTCAAACCTTACAATAAGGGAGTGATTTTTGTTTTGGGGTGCTAAAAATCTCTAAATTCCACCATAGGTGGGGCGGAAGGGACTGTCAGACTTTTACTGACTAAAAACCACCCTGTTCCTTCTGTACCCCTTTGTGTTACGGGGTCACGGTATCCTGTTAAGACGTCCCGCGATCCCGGATTAGCTACCAAATTACGGGGACCAGAATATCAATATTAGTAAGGATAATACAACAAGGGTATCCATATCCTTTGGTCCCAATCAGGCTCCCAATAATAACAAACAATGGACGAAAATAATTGGGATATACGAGACGCGGGTAAAACACATCGACACGGTACAGAACGTCCATACCGCCACAATACAAATAAGATCCGAAGGTTTAATTTGTGCAATGCTTGAAAATTAATTACGTAGTTGTAATTTAGTCAGTGTCGTATTGTCCCAGTGGTATGAATTTGCGGGATCAATACCAGTACTTTCTAAGTTGTTCTTGGACGTCACTGACATCTGTAAAGTACACCTGGACTTAATATGATAACCTAAGTCGCCTAATCAGAATTTAGCAAGCATGGTGATTAATGCTCGTGACTTCTTTGTTAGAAGGCACGAGCATTAATCACCCTTTGCCTGCACTGGGAAATTATAGGCTTGAATGTTTTTTAAAAATCTGTTTATTATTTTAGTCGTTTTTAGGAATGTTCGCATTCCAATCTCAATCTGTCAAAAATATCTCTCATTTATCTACATTTTTTAACATTCATGTTCTCGAGATGAGATTGCGACTGTATTTTGAATGTTTTTAATTACTTGGCCTTCTGGTTAGTATTTCGTGGGATTAAGGATTTCCAATCACCATTGTTTCTGATAAAAAAGTTATACCGTTGTAATAATGGAAGACTTTAGACGAGATGATAAGTTTTAAAATTAGTTTGTAAGGTTTCTGCTATAGATATTAATTTGGTATGGCTAAATGTTTTAGTGTTTGGTATAAGTAATACCGATCGTCAGATGACCAGTGACTGTTTAAAGAATTCTATATATGGATATTATAATAAAATGCTAAAGATTTTTTTTTGTTTAAACGCGATAATCTCTGGAACTATGGATCCGATTTTAAAATCTATAATCTATTAAGAAATTAAGTTAAGCTAGTTAAGTTTAAGCTGAAAGCTAGAGGATATTTAACTTTTTCAAAATGCGGAATCTGTGAGAAAATTCATGTATCAAGATGAGACTACAGTATTTTATGGGCAAGCCGCTTAACAATCACTAGAAACCGTTATTTTGAAATGGAAAAAATGTAAACGAATAGATTTCATTACAAAAAGTACTATAACTTTTTTACGAAAAATATTTCTATTAAGTGAACTTGACCGAAAGGTCATTTTCTCTGTTCCATTGAATTTGTAGCTGATCCTATTGTGTAACCTACCCATTCCGGATTATTGACCTTCTGTAATTTCACACTTTGTGGTCTCAAGCCCAATATTATACAGGGGTGGGCTATACATCCCCAAAGTGGGGGGATGGTGCGAGTTTATTTTCAATTCCGACAACAATACGCTGTTTTTCTCACAAACTACCCACTTAAATATAATGCGGCCGATACTGGGGAAGGGGGGGAAGCGTTTTTATTCGCGTGTTTTAGGGGATGCAAGTCATAGCGTCATTGAAAGCCCAATACCGCGTAACAAACATTATTCAAAACCGCGAATATATACTTAAAATTATAAAGCTGAAGAATTTGTTTGTATGTTTGGTTAAACGCGCTAATCTAATTACAATGTAACATAGAGACGAATAGAGATAAACTACGATCCCCTCCACAATTATTCAAAACGATTGAAAGTATTTAAAAGACTTACAACGCATGTGTGCGTACCGAGACGGCTCACGAAATAAAAACAAATCAGCGTGTCATTGTTGCTTGACTAGCGGCGGCATTAATTACTTATAATTATTGAAATAGTAATATGGAGGGGAGCGCTATGTTAAAGTAGTTTATCTCTACTATAAATTAAGTAAAAGAAGCAAGTCTACATACGCCTTGAAATCCTCAAACTCTCATTATAGTGGGTGTATTTTAATAAAAGATTTTTATTAAAATATACCTTACCTTACCTTTTAATAAATAAATAGTTGAGTTTTTACTTATAATATTTTTATCTCTGTATTCTTATGACACGCACCACGCTTCACTTCAAGTCCCTTAAGGAAGTATTTTATTTAGAAATATTGTTTTGGGACACACAAACTTACCAGTAGGCGTTCTTGCTCAGATACGGCAGGTATTGAGTTAGGGTACGCCATAGAAAGGTCTCTACAGAAAACCCACAAAGGAAAAAGCAAAAAAAAAAAACGTTTTTTCTTTTGAGCTATGGAACCCTAATTAAAAACGCAAATTCGTCGCCAATTTTTCCTTAGACTATAATTGAGTACAGTGCTGTCAAAACGTGAAAATCCACAATCTTGTAATTCGATTATTTAAGTAAACTTATTCAATTTGCTTCACGTGTTAAACTATTTAGCAAAAAAACAAATACAACTGTAAATTATTTCCAGAATTGATTTTAAATTGATCAACGTCAAATATCCAAAATCATTAGGTAGGTACTTTTTACGCAATAACTTATGGCGTAACTTGGATTTTGGAGAATATTTATTCAAAGTTTTGCTAAAACGAATTTTAGCAAAACTTGAAATGAAAAAAATCTTCTTTCGTATTTTTTAGTTTTTATTCTACTATGAGCTCGTAGTTCTACATGAGCGGCAAAAAACACAATTGCAATATACATTTCAAGACTCTTTGTGTGATTTCGTTATCGCGTGTGCCAAGTCATACTTCTGCTTATTTTATATTCCGTGGCAAAGAAACGTCGGAGGCTAGAAAAGGTAACAATTTAAACTCACCTATGCACGATATATTTGTGGGTTTTCGGGCACACTTTATGGCGTGAATGGGTCGCTTTATGTACTCGAGTGATTTAATGATGTTAGTTTTGTGTTATATTGCCATTTATTTTTGATATTACTTTGCTATTGGGTTTTGGAGCAACGGACACATTAATGAGACATTTTAGATTAGATCACAGAAGGTGAGGTAAGGTCTGTAAGTTTTAACGCAAATTGCCAGTACATTAAAAAAAATGAGAATGGCTTCCAACCACCACCATATACTCATTCGAATCTGAGCTGTATTTAAAATAGCATTGTATTGAAAATAGCTTGATTGTGTCTGTGCAAATTAAATGTGGGTGTACTAATGGGTATATCTCAGCCTAACCCTTTAGGGATTACAAGCGTGAAAGTTTATGCATGTAAGTATGTATTACTCAAGATTAATTTAGAAAGTAATGACCTAGAAATGGTCACATTGGTACTTGCCCATACCCCGTTGCGAACACAACCTAGTAGTAGTCTGTTGTCAACATTATCTGATCCAATTCGATCTTTAACACGTAACGATAAGGGTCAGTTAATGTCGACAACAGATTGTACATGCGAAGCCTGTGCAATCACATTTTTTTTTTATAAATTTAAACTTACCATGACGTTATTTCTTCAAACAACAACAAAAAAAAGAAAATAAAGTGACAACACCTATAAACTCTTTGTATTCAAATGCTCAGGTATCAACACAGGCGCTACAGGGTTGAACGGAGCAATTTAAACGCGTCGATCGAAGACGTATGCGGTTTCGGGAAAAAGGGAATCGAATGAATCTTACGTGAGTGAGTGAATGAATGGTTTATGTGAGTTGGGTGAATAAATAATGCAAAAGAGGTACCTATTTGGTAAGGGATAACTAGATTCTTTGAGTGATCTGATTTTTATAGATCAGTAGGTATAGGGTTGGTTTAGGTTTCTTGTTTTACTTTAGGGCCCAACGTCCGATAATCCGTGACTGATTTTTTGTCGGAGACAAATAGAACATGAATTCCAATAAACCAATGGACACGTCCTACAAAAAGTGGGCCGACGAAACTATGAAATAATCACACGATCCGATACTTAATCGGTTTGATACGTAACATCACGCCTGTAATCCCCGAAGGGTTATGCAGACGTGTATTCATTACACCCACATTTCGCCAGTTATGTTTTAAGTCCCATGTAATAGAGGGCGAGCCTATCGCCATCAACCGGTAACAATTCCAGACTCTAGAGGCTGCTACTGAGAAATTCCTTAAGAAACAACCCAATAACACTTCGCCCGACCTAAGAATCGAATCCAAGACCGTGCTCAGTCTTCTTATTCTTTGGAATATACACAAGTCTGCAGCATTTGCTAACATAGTTTATGGTAATATTATTTTAATACGTCCCAGTGAACCCAATGCTACGTCGCGGAGTTTCTACTAAGTAACTGCGGTGTATTACTGAAGAGTCGTCAATTGCTATGCTAAGCCTTGCGAGGTCTCATTGATAGCGGTACAGTTACGAGTGAGATTAAGATGAATAGTCTTTTAAATGGAGTTAATTTATTTGGCAGAATACAGACTGTTTTTTAATTCATTAGGAATGAACGTCCTTAAAAGTATTTATTTATTTATTAATTAGGGACAAAAAACAGTTACGTGCTAAGTTACACAATAAATCCTTATCCTAAAATTATAAACATGTAAACCACTACATTGTCCACATATTAATAATAATAATAAGAAGGTAAAGGTAAAAGGCAAAATGTATACAAAAACGCATATGTGTGTGTTCAAAACATAATTAAATTTAACTAGCCTTCTTTAACAATACTCCATTTTAGACAGTATATCTATAGCCTTTTTCTTAAACAAAAGTATAAACAAGTTTTATTCTGACATCACTCTGAAATGTGAAAAAAAAGCTGTTTCGTGTTTAAATCACGCCTGTAATAAGAGGCGAGCCTATTGCCATAACTGGGCACAAATCCAGACTCCAAGGCTGCTACTGAGAAATTCCTGATGGAAAATCCCAATAACACTTTGCCTAAACTGGGAATCTTGTTAAATATTTGTTCCGTGTTAGAATTGAACCCGTGACACGCAGCGCAGCAGCCAATCGCTTAGCCACTGCGCCAACGGTGTCGATAAAAACAAAAAATCTTATATTCATGAAAATTCATTAAAAAATTAAGTACTTTAATTTGGAAAACCATAAAAAATTATAAATGTATCAACATTGTAATATAAAACAAAACAATTCAAACTTAAAATACGCAAAATAAAAAAAAAAAACAACTCAACAAAAAACAAGTTAACAAAAAAGGGGAAAACATACTTGTAACTCAGTCTCTGTCGCTACGACTGTACGACAATACGCGTTGACTTAATGATGTAAGAAATATGAGAAAGGCAGGGCCGGCGACAATGCGCTCTAATATTACACAGGCTGATGCTACGCGCTCTAGTTTGCTCTTTAATAATACAGCCGACGATGTCAGATGAAATTTCACGGCGCCTAATGTTAAGGTGTTTTGTATACACGCGCGTTTTGTGTCGCTGCGATTTGTGTGTATTGAAATATTGATTGTATTTCTTAGAGAATAAGACATTGATTTGGGTAGCAGTGAATCATAGTGTTTAGCAACATATTAAATATATCATTTAACGCTCAATTTGAGTCTGCAATCTGCAATGCTGGTAATATTTTATTATAAATGCTACTTAAAATGTTTTCAACAATTTAACATAACAATGTCTTAATGCGTTAATAACGTTTTGTTCATAACTTTGTTCGCGTGAATATTCTTATTAAGATTCATTAGTAATAAACTATTGCCTATGGCACAAACTTTTTAAGTTTTCTTATACTAAATAAAGAAACGTGTGTAACTGCTGGTTTTCTCAAAATAAATAACTAGCACTAAGGGACATCATAGGTTCTTCTTAGCGAAAGAAGTTTCAGAATCAAACCAGTAGTTTCAAAGATAAACGCATTGAAACAAATAACACTTCAGCATTATAATGATACAGATAGGCACTAATCTGTCATAACAAACATAATTTAATATCCTCATCTCATAATCTTACCCAAGTTACATCAAACTCATCGCAGCGGCACGCAGTCTCGTGTGAAGGACCTTATAATAAAGTCGACTGCAAGCGAAGGAAATTTCGTTCCCCTTGTTAACAGTAGAGGTCCTAACCTCGGTTGCATTACTTCACTGAGCATTTTTGAGGCTTCCTCGAGACGTTTATAAGGTGCTATTAAAGCAGGTGATATTAAACGAGAAATTTCTTCGTCCCTAGGATATGGAGGAAAACGTAAGGTACGGTTGAACAAACTATTTGGTTCACAGACAATAATAAATATTTTTTGTTACATTTTCATTAGTTGTCATTTTGTGTGCACTTTTTAAGATCGCTTGCCGATCGACTGCCTTGTTGGTCTAGTGATCATAACGCGTGACTGTTGACCATAAGGTCTTGGGTTCGATTCCCAGGTCGGGCAAAGTCATATTGGGTATTTCCATCAGGAATTTCTTAGTAGCAGCCTCGGAGTCTAAATACGTGCCCGGTTCATAGCTATGGGCTCGCCCCCCACTAACATAGAACCTACTTAAGCATAACTGGCGAAAGGATGTACTAATGGGTTCACCTCTGCCTCTCGGGGATTACAGGCGTGGTTGTAAAGATTGTGGTGTCTAATAATTTAGAAACCTATTTATAGGTATTTAAAGGAATTGACACACTCAAAATATTGTTTAAAAGTAGTTGCAAGTTAGCTGCCTGTATACCAAATAGCTTGTTCGTCTGTACGTGAGGCACTACATCGTTTACTTAAGTGCATAAACTAATAAACTGACTTTATTAAATAAAGTTTGTATTGCAGTTTATTATAAGCCGTAGACTAATATTGTGGTGACTTTATTACTTTGGATATTAATGACACACACTGACCTTATTGGTTTTTCAAAAAGGTCAGGTGCGCAGTACTCGTAACCGGCGTGCTTGTATGACGCGATGTAGGAACGTGGATGAGGCGAAAGAAGTATGTAAGGATCGCAAGTGGTGTTCTGTGGTTTCTGCCTACTCCAATAGGAAAAAGGCGAGAGTTTATGACGTATGTTTGTATGTATATTAATGTCGTTTAAATATCTATACTAATATGATAAAGCGGAAGAGATGTGTTTGTTTGTTTAACGCGCTAATGGGGCAATTGGAAAAAATCTTCTTGTATAAGATAGCCATATTCATAAGAAATGGAATAAGCTATATAACATCAAGCTACGATGCATAGGGGCGGAGCAATAACCAAAGACGTAACTTCATACGTGTAAAAAAAACCAAAGTCCACGGATCAGGCCCGGCAAGCGTAACTTAAGTCAAAGTCAAATCATTTATTTCAATTGGGCCATTACAAGGCACTTTTGAACGTCATATACAAAAGAAAAAGGAATTGAATTTAATTCCCCCTTCCAAAAGGTATAGTTTAGTATGGAGAAGAATGGGCAAGAAACTCCATACGTACTCTTTTAAAATCACATACATACATAAACTCAGGCCTTTTTTCCATGGGGGCAGGCAGAAACAAAAGGCAGGGGTGAATAGAAACGAAACTTTAAAAGAGATTTTAATGTTAAAATAATATAGTTTGTTGGCAAAAAAGACTTTCCTTTTTTTTTCTGAATTATAATTTACAAATTAGTCTCATTGTTGGCGACCAACTTTATTACTTAGTTTGACTTTAAAATCCCTTTTAAAGTTCCGTCTCGATTCACCCCTGCCTCTCTATTCACCCCGTTTTACTGTACTCCTTTCGCCTCATCTACGTTCATACATCTCGTAAAAATCAAAATCGTCGTCGTCGTGTTCGTCGTTTTAAAATCAATGTTTACAATATTTGCTTAGCCTGATGGGTGGACCCATGCGGCTGTTATTCTTAGCCACGAGCTCCTCTAACTAGACCCAGTGGCCAGAGTAAAATCTTATTAATATTTCACAGGCATTTTAACAAGATATTAATGTTAATTCTCAGAGATTAAGGACTACTTGGAAGCGGGGGAGGAAGGGATTTTTTACGATGTGATTATAAAATACGATGTTATAAACAATATAGCGATGTAAAGTGTCTGTTTAGATGTAAAAGCTAATTGAATTGTAGTATCAAGATGAGATGGCGTTCAGGACATCGCTCACAATAGCCAATGATTTGCTATTCAAGTTTAGGCTTTAAATCGCGTGTTTTAAAGTACATTTCGACGCCCCCAAGGAATAAACCTGTATTATACTATTACTGACTTTTTACTGTTATTCCATTTTCGGAATCTATGGCTCGGGATACACCTATGCAATTTTTTTCGTATTTTTTCTGAGGTAATTTCCAACGATTTTCCTTGTAACACTTTTGTTCTTTGTAAATTTTCCATTTTTTATTTACTAGAAAAATAACGTTATACATTATTACAATTTAAGTTCTGTGGCTACATTTCGGTAATGTAATATTACTGTAAAATATTTTTTTAAAAAATCTTGGTTAATGCGATTACAGGTTTATTATCGTAAATTTTGTGGTACACATTTTCGCGTATTGGCGGTAACTTGGTCGCGCTCGGCGAATCAAGTACATTTTCGGGTCATAGAGGAAATTCCCAATGCATAGATAGAATTTAAAAACACCTCAAAAGTAATTGAGTATCAATCTCTCTCTCTCTCTGTAATGAAAAAAAACGTTCAATAATCCAGTAAAGCAATATTATGCCAATAAGTTTTAAGAAATTTACAAGAATAAATCGGTAAGTAAACATTACTGGAATAATATTGATAAGTCAGGATCGTAAGATATCAATACCCTAAAAATTTTATGAAACCATTTTCGGTAATATGTACTTTGGTGAATAACTTATTCTGTGTATATTTAATAGTTACACTTAATACTTTAAACTTTTCGGGTAAAAATTAGCTTTTCCGTCATATAACAATGTTCTCATAATTACCTTTTGTTGAAGAGATATACGCCAAAAACACTAAAACATTTTTCCTGTAAAATTTGATTTTTGCGATTACCGGTTTATTCCTCGGGGACGTCGATTTTTTAATGATAGGATATGAAAGTTGACGGCTTGCGGGCGGTGTGGTGGCACTTAATAGTTAGATTTTTAGAAGGGAACGTAATAATTTGTATAATGTTCATGTTCATACAAATAAAGAAAAAAATATATATATCTACTCAATTATTTCAACCATAATGTCGTAGGTCTGGCGACTTTGGGATCTTAGATTATTAGTGTTATGAGCAATAACAAACCTGAACATACATATTATCTATTATCGAAATATAATAAAGCGAGAGGTCAGTCGCTCACCACGAAATATCGAAAACTGCTTTACTTAGGAAGATTCAGCCAGGTAATTCATAGTTAGTAGACGTCTGCTAAGAAAGGATTTTCAAAAAATTTGTACAGAGTTTGTATTAAGTAAAGTTTGTATAGAGAAATCAAGTTTGACGCGGATGAAGTCGCGGGCAAAAATCTCTTTAAAAGTCCCACACCGACACCAATCTAACCAGCATCACCAATGCAGAACAGAATCGACTTCAACCAATCGCACACTCCTCTAGATTAAATCAAGGTAACCCTACCCATCTGCTAATCTCGTGCACAGTAAACGGCGCGAACGAATTACTGTAATTACGTTCGGCTGTGCCCGCGGGGAATAATTTGTTGGTTTTCGGACCCTAGCGAAATGTAACACCAGCCGGGAGCCGGGGTGAACGTCTGTGGGGAGCGGCTGTGGCGAAGGTTAGGTTATGCCACAGTGTACACATCTGCTACTTACAGTGTGTCATTGCCTTTTAAAATTATAAATGCGAAATTTTGGATTATAGATGTTTGTTTGTGTGTCACGCCAGAACGGCTGAACGAATCTGGATGAATTTTGGCACAGATATAGATTATAGTTTGAATTACCACACAGGTTACTTTTTAACCCAGAAAAATGTACGGTTATTATAATATACGAGAATATAATGAGAAAAGATTTGTATTTTTGTTTGCAATAGATAAACAAAAAAACGACGTAACCGATTTTAGAATTTTTTTCACATATAGAAAGCTACATTATCAGCGAGTAGCATAGGCTCTTTTCTACCCATGCGAAGCCGGGGCGGGTTGCTAGTTGCCTATAAATGTAATTGGATTTGAAAACTGTTTCTCTCTTTACCATACTAACAGCCGCCAATTTTGAATAGTAATGCATCGTTTATACATTTGACTTGAAAAATACAGGTACATTAGTTGCGACCCCTTGGAAAATACCCGCAAGAATGTGCTGCAAACAAGTTCGTATTGTCCAACTGTAAGGAGTTAATTTAGGTGAACTGTGGCTGTAATGCGAGGGAAACGCGGCACGGGTTCTGTGTTTAGGCTATTCTATGAAGTGAAAACGCGTTGCTAGGATTAAAGACAGGTTTGTAAAAATGCTTGTAGAGTAAGATACAATTGGAATTGAAGGCAATTTTTAAGGCTTTTGTTTCAAGGCAAGTTTAGGTTAGGTGTAAATATTTTTAAATAAGATATTAGATCAAAACAATTACTTAGAATTACACTATTTCAGTCGGAATATTTCGTGAAAATCTCCCTCTGGTGGAATTTAGGTGAAGTGTGCTTGCGGTAAGCTGTATAGACCTAGCATTAGATAGGAGCTTCAAGCTCACTTCAATCAGATTTTAGTTAAGTCATTTTTTTCAAACTAAGTTTTGCCTGCGACTACGTAATCTACGTAGCCTTCTTAATTAAGCCAAAGTTAAAGAAAAACGGGATAAAAATTGTTTTTTTTATTAAGCTAGATTCAAATTTGAGCTAATTCCAATCAGCTCTTTAAGCGTGAAAGACTAACAGCCATCTATCCATACTCTCAATTTTTTTCGTCCATAATAGTAGTTACACTAACAAATTATTTAGCGACCTTATCTGCCTATCTACGGACATATTTATTGATAATGCTGTCCACACATAATGTAATCAAATCAACTACCCCACCCTTTCCTTATTGTTAGGGGGCTGACTGTCCTGAGTTACACTCGCGGCCATAATAAATGAGATGCAATATAAAGCCTCCTAAAAATGGAAATTTTATTAGCATGCTCTTTTTGTTCCTCTATGTCGACCTCTGAACAAGGATATATTAACCCTTTTTCTTAATGAAAATGTAATTAAAGAAACCCGAAATGTGTTACAATAAAGTAGGGGGAAAAAGAAACCTTAAACATCAATGTGGAAATGTTATGAGTAGGTGCTTTGTGTTTTCTAAAAATGTATCAAATGACGGGTTTGAAATATGTTTGTTAATATTAATTTACTCTGTAATGAATATTCTATACTTTTTTAGGGTATCGTTATCAAAGGCGGCAAATAGGACCCTTTGACTAAGACTCTGAGGTTGTAATTGCTGCGGATCTGGTTATTTGTGTATGTGAATTTATCTGTTTGTTATTGCACCTACGATTTGGGAGAAATAATTAGAGTGTGGAAAAATATTAAAAAAAAAAAAAAACAAAGCCTTTGACCGAAACCGCTGTATCGTTTCCTTAGGTATAATTTAACCGAATTCGCTGTATACGCCTTAGATATACGCGCGGCAAGATTGGGGGAGTATCGGCCGCTCCATTCTTATAGTCTGCCGTCAACACTGAACTGATATTCGTTTTTTACTCGGCCCCCACCTCGCCGCGAAATAGCGGTACAGCGGACTGCGATTCCGATCAAACTATGGCTACTTCTGATTTCCGAAACCATTATACCAAAATGATATAATCGTATCTTTTAACCTAAATCAATTCTCTAGCCAAAATGTTCGACTAAATATCCCCTTTATATTTTAAACATACTCTAATATTGCCAACTGCACTCCTGGCACGCATTTGTAGTTCCATTTTAATCATTAACAGTACCCGTGCATTCAGCTTGTACAGTTAATGGCATAAGTATGTACCTATATTTATTTAGTGTAAAAGCAATTTTTAACGTTTCTTTTTTTAAATTATTTCTATATAATTTTGATTCTTAAAATGAAACAACGCATTGATATGCTTTATAAGTTGTTGTGCTCATCATTTTTTTTTATTAACTAGTTATGTAGGCTTTAAGCAGATTTCTAAATATGTGTTACTAGTAGAAGTTTTATTTTGATATTTCAAATAATTCTCTAATGTTCGAATCTATTGAAACCTTAAAAATAATAATGTTATCTAATATTTTTACATTTAAATCGATTCCTACAAAAGTGTTTTTAATTATATTTATTCTTTGACTTTAGTTATTTACGACTAATCACTTTTATAGAAATTAGCTATGTGTACATAATTATGCTCGCGACTGTACACTATAGGTACATGGTAAGTTAAAATTGCCACCACGATTACAGGCAGTATTATCTCGATAGTGTTTACAGCGGTCATAAAACTAATTTGGCCATAATGAGGACCCATTACTTGGTGTAATATGCGGCACTTTTAATATACAACCGGTAAAAAGGTTTGCGGAAAAATCGACTTTATTTTTAAAGATGTAAGGTTGATTTTTAGAAATTATTATTTTATATAATTTTTAGGGCTTTTGTTTATAGGGTGCTTTATTTTGTTTTTAAAGTCTGATGGGTCGAATTAGGTATAGATTAGAAATTGGTAATTGCATTAAGGAGTCTTATGGAATTACAAGGGAATGATAGATTACGGCTGCTGTGGGGAAAATACTTCACAGTTATCTCTTTGTGGTTGCAGTCGCAAATGCAGAGCTTGGGGTGTTGCTTTCTATTCCCAGGGTATGTCCATTAGGGATTTTTTGTCAGCAGCCCATGGTTTGGAAGTTAGTGGTGTGACACTCTTGTGGCTTTGAACGCTCGTTCATGTATTGCCGTTCCAGCCGACAATGTGAGTGAGAAGAGGGAGTACACAATATGATTGTATTTGCGCACACATTCGTGCACTATAATAGTTTCTGCGTACTTGGCTAGTCTCGATTAAAATTGGCCGCCATGACCAAAATTCGGTCTGGAGAACATTCCATATGTACACACCTACCTACTGTATATTATATGACCTATCTACCTATAACTTGTGAAAGCACGGTTCAATAGTATTTGTTAATTAAATTGATGAGTAAATCAGGGACTTGCTAGATTTCGACGTAATACTGCAACCTGCAAGTTATTTGATTCCAGGAAATCCTATGACGGTTAATTAAGTCCGGTTCACTTATTCGAATTTATCACTTAAATAAAATTCTCAGAAAATTTGATTTTCATAGAACTTATAATAGGATAAGAAAATTAATTCATCATAATCACACAAAATGTTTAAATGCTTAACAATTATTTTTTAAATAGATTTAAGTGACGTTAGAATTATTTTTACTTTTACCGGTAACTACTATGTAATAATTAGTACCTACTATTAATCTGACATTAAATACAGTAAAATAATAAAAAATATCACGGTGCATACTTATCGCATGGGACGATTAATATTTCATTGGAAATCCACCTGGAACAAAAGAAAAATTACACATTAGAAAAATTAGAATAATTTGTAATACATCAGTAAAATGTGTATATGTTTTTTGGTCTCCGCTTAGACGAAACATTAAGTAAAAAGGTATAAGACTTCCATTTTTAATATTTGAATATATTTTTGGCAAAATGTGAGTCTGTATAACTGTCTCTAGAGAATATATCGTAACGGATATTCATATCCCTTTATACAGAAACAGAATACGAATAAAGACAAATTCAAAGTGGAGTCATTTTTTTCAATTACCACACCACCATATATTGAAAGGCACTATTTTCACATTTTTCACAAGAAAAATAATTGAATCTAAGTAGCCCCTAGTCCCCGGAGGACACGGTGGAGCATACGGTGCAGGACTGCCCCGCTTGGGCAGAGCACCGCCTTGTCCTCACGGAGGCGATAGGCGGCGGCGAGCTCTCGCGTCCGGACCTGGTTCAGGCCATGCTCCGGGGCGAGAGGGAATGGGATGCAGTCACCTCCTTCTGCGAAGCAGTAATGCTAGCGAAGGAGGAGGCGGGCCACGTGAGGGAGAGAACCACCTCAAGCCCCAGCCGCCGCGGGAGACGCCCAGGGCGTCGGACGTCGCGAGGCGACATCCGGCCACCGTAGGCGCGGGCTTGCGGACGGCGAGTAATGGGTAGCTTGCCGTCCGATCAAGGACCAAGCCCGGGTCGACGGCGCGTTCTGTTCGCGCGCGCCTCAAAGAGCTGTCAGCACAGGGACGGGGCCCCCAACGGGGCCAACGCCTGCCGGGGTTGCGGGACGTCTTAACAGGATACCGTGGCCCCGGAACGTAAAGGGCAACAGAAGGAACAGGGTGGTTTTTTAGTCAGTAAAAGTCTGACAGTCCCTTCCGCCCTACCCAGGGCGGAAGGAATCAATTAATGTTTTTTTTTTAAACCAAAAAAAAAAATATTAGCCCCTAGTCAAGGTGGTGCAAGGAATTTCTTACCTTCTTACTTTAATTGTTAATTGTTATCCTTTTGGATGTCATTGATAATTGTTGTTTATCTACACGCAATGCTTGTAAGTATATAGAGTAAGGGATGATTCTTATTAGAGCGTGCCGTGCGCGGGGCTTGGCCCGGACGGGGCACGGACGGGACACGGTTTTAAATCTGTTACATATATTTTTTATGAATCAATTTATATTACACAGTGCATTATCCGTGTCCCGTCCGGGCCCTCTCGACGCACTTCAATACCACGTCGGCTCGTCCACGCCCCGGCCCGGGCACGGTACGCTCTAATGAGAATCATCCCTTATTATTACAATAATCTATACTTTCTAAAACAAAAAAGGCGAAGAGTATAATTGTTCATTCATTTGTTGTTGCTAATGCTTGGGAAACAGTTAGATTAGCAAAATTATTTTTGTTTAATGATAGCCAGATTTATGAGAAATGTTTTAGGATATATAACGTCACAATACGACCCACGGAAGCGAGCAGTAATCAAACACGTACGTACTTGACGCGGGTGAAAAAATACCACACGGACAAAATCGCACAAATAAAACCACGGCTAATTATCCTATAAGTAACCTATAACTGCTTTATAACAGATAGCTTCTAGCATCTATACTGATTGTTGAAGGCAGACGCAGAATCGATGAGGGTTATAACTCATTAAATCATGCGAGACGGTATAATGTAGCGAAGAGGGAAACTTTCTTAATGTTTAATGGATTTTTTTGTTAGGAATTAGGCCACAGGTGGAAGAGTAATAGGGTTGTTTGTACCTTTGATTATTCGGATGTCGATGGGCTTTATAAGGATTTAGGTAACGTGATTCGTGACGTCACTGGTGAGTATTTCAGGGAGCAAGAAGGTAGAAGTAAAGATATTACAATTCTTAAGGTTTTGCACCTTGGATCTTGTTTATTCCCTCATATTATTATTCTCATTTATTAATTCTAAATATTATACAACCAAATTAAATTTTTGATATTTGTATGAAAATATAACAATTAAAAATATAAAAAATAGGGGCCCACCGGCATCAGAAACATGGACCAAGTTACCGGAGGTCAGGGTTCCTGATAAGTTTCAGACTCATACTGACTAAAACATGGGTTTTAATTAATGCCCGTTGCTTTCCAGACCCACGATGACTCTTTCAAACAAATTCTGCAACCCTGGCAGGTTTTATAGTCTAGGTACATACATACATACATAAACTCACGCCTTTTTCCCGTGGGGGTAGGCAGAAACTACAGAACGCCACCTGCTACGATCCTTTCGCCTCATCTACGTTCATACATCTCGTCATACAAGCACGCCGGTTACGAGTACTCCTCACCTGACCTTTCTGAAGGACCTTGTAGACCTATAGTCTAGGTTTTAGTTTATAAAAGTTTTTAGTTCTGAATCATGCTGATTATGCCCATTGCTCATTTAATTCTTTTGAAAGGCAACATGGTAAATAAACAAATAAAATACGAGACTTGTGATGAGTGTATTCTAGAGGGCGCCATCATAGTATAAACAACGGGCTTCACTTCAAGTGATACTTTATTTGTCAAATAAGATTATACAGTCTTGTAAACTTCGATAAGAAGTTTAGAAAATATACAGGAACATATTAACGTTCACACAAACATACTGAAATAAATAAATAAATAAAATAAAATAAATAAATATCTTGGGACGACTCACACACGGCTATCTGATCCCAAGCTAAGCAGAGCTTGTGTTATGGTAACCAGACAACTGATATACATACAATATAATTTATAAATACATACATATTATAGATAAATCACACCCAGACACAGAACTAACAATCATGCTCATCACACAAAGTTTGTCCTGGGTGGGAATCGAACCCACGACCTCCGGCTTAGCAGAAATGATGAACCCTTTGAACTTCGCTATAGTTAGGTAAAAAAGCGAAACAAATAACACGCAATCCGAATATAACAATCACTATAAATGCGATCCGTCAATACGAGACACCCGTCGCCATGTTTTGCTATCATCAATTCTGTACGGTGCCGGATTAATGAATAATTAATGTTAAGTCTCCGTGTTCGTGCCATACACGATTTAATTTTCATTTGATTTGATTGTTCACGGCCTGTGGGAATGCGTCACGTTGTGAAGTGTAACGTAAATATGTTTGTAGAAGTGAGTGATATGTACTTATGTTAGTTTCGAAATGTAGTATTGTGATGCGCGACCAACTAAACGCTGAGCGCCTGCTTCGCGGTGGTGGCGCTTCGCTTTAAATGTCGCTGCTCTTCCCATAAAATTATAAAATAGTGTCGGCGAAACAGGAATCGGCAATTTCAGACTCACACTAATTATAAAGTCCAGGTAACTTCCCGAAGTTTCCTAACATAACATCACGCCTGTAATCCCCGAAGGGTTAGGCAGAGGTGTACCCATTAGTACACCCACATTTCGCCAGTTATGTTTTTAGTCCCATGTAATAGGGGGCGAGCCTATTGCCATCAATCAAACGGGCACAAATCCAGATTCAGGATACTACTGAAAAATTCCGAAGTTTTCTTTCACCGTGTTTTCATCGATGCCAGTGATGTCCATGATAAAATTGGAAAGTAGATACCCACATCCATACTTAAAATTGTAAATAGGTACTTTGTTGACTACTATTGTTATGTCTTGATTTGTGTATATCTTTCGTTGAAGATCCAATAAATAAATAAAAGGGAAAGTAACTCTGTATGTCTGTCTGTCTGTGACGCTTTAGGGACTAAACCACTGAACTGATTTTGTTGGAATTAGGTACGGAGTGCAAACTAACCCATAAGAAAGGACAAATGGTACTTTTATTCTACGACTTCGTCTTTCTTTTTTTTTTTTTGGGACAAGCCCGCCACTCTTTTCCCACCACTGCAACTCCTGAAAGCCAGAATCAACAGTGGAGGCCACTAGAAAAGCGTCGAGGCAATGAAGCTCGATGAGTCCCAGAGAAACAATTTACTGTCTTGGGTCCCGCAACGAAATTAATCAGAAAATAATAGCGGAGGAGTAAGAAAAAAATAGTTTCCACTTCCCTCCATACAAGCTCTACGACTTCGTCTGTGGACGAAATCGCAGATGACGAAAGATGAATTATATTTCCTCATGATGTTTTCTTCATGTCAGTGGTACTTGCCGTTGCCCGGTTGCGAACGCACAGCCACGTGCATGCAAAGCAGCCTTAACCATTGTGCCATCACAGTGTGTAATATTTTGCATGTCTGTATAAAATTTATTACGTTATTTCCACCAAGCGTCAATCCAGTTTTCTAACTCCATTTATATTTTAGTTTCAGATTAAACATTCATCCACCATACTGCCGTATCGGAGTAACGTCTTCATGTTGAGTTATGGGCTTCCGCAAAACTTTTACTATTTTTCCTCTTGCACAAATTTTAGGGTTCCGCCTTAAAAATATATCGCGGGAAAGCAGGTAAACACAATATAGATTTTTCGTTGAGATTTTTACGAGTTTCTATAAAAATGCTTTTGAAGTTTTCAGGTGAATTGTTAGTTATGTGAAGTATTTGTTAGTATGTAGATCTGCTGCCCTTTCCAAAAGGTAGTTTCGTAGAGAAGAATAGACAAAGATTGATTTTAAAAGAATACATACGGAGTTCCTTGCTCATTCTTCTCTATACACAGCTAATTCTTGAAAGGCGCAAATAGATTCTATATTATTATTCTAATAATACTCGACTCTATACATGACTTTCAAAAGTGCCTTTTAATTGAAATAAATGATTTGTCTTGGACTTCCTTTAAAATAAATGTTTTACAATATTTTATGCTTCAGAATTATACACACACTAGCTTGTGCCCGCGACTTCATCCGCGTAAATTTCTGTTACGTGGACACAGACGAAGTCGCGGAAAAAATTACCCATGTCCTGTCATTTCAATTCGAAACGACTGGTGGCGCCATCTATGATCATAAGAACGTTATTGTGATTTCCCTCGGAACAGTACTTTTTTTAGGGATTAAAAGTACCCTATGTTCGTTCCTGTACACCTAGCAACGTATATTCAAAATCTTAGGATGATCGGTTCAGTGGCTTAGGCGTAAAATGGTAACAAACAAACAAACAAACTTATTTTCGCATTTATAATATTAGTTAGGATTAGGATTAGTTAGGATTACACGTGAATACGATGAACCTTGTATAAAAATACTATAATTATTAGAATGTGTATAATGAGGACAAATTAGTAATGACAGTAAAATTATGCTTATATTATCATAGATACTAATAATCGTACTTTTCACTTTTCCAATAAAAAATAATAGGTTTCCCATCAACAAATTGATAACAGCAAAACTAATACAGAACCTCTTTAAAAAAGCCTACAATTCATATATTTCCCGTTATTTTTACTTCCCGGTATCCCGCGGGAAACCTGATAGGGGGAAGGGGGGGTGGATATCAGGTGGGGTTGAACAGATAGTCGGGCGAGCAGTTGAATTATATTGTTATTTCTGCGATCAGGAATCGATTGTGCGTCCCGACGGTACGCGGTTACAACGTTCGGTCTCACGGTTACCTGTGTTGTGGGGTTTTGGCTGGAGAGATTATTATTACCAAAGTCTGTGCACCTAAATACTGAAGAATAATTTTTATTTTGTTAAGACATAACATCATACATAACATCACGCCTGTAATCCCCGAAGGGTTAGGCAGAGGTGTACCCATTAGTACACCCACATTTCGCCAGTTATGTTTTTAGTCCCATGTAATAGGGTGCGAGCCTATTGCCATCAACCGGGCACAAATCCAGACTCCGAGGCTGCTACTGAGAAATTCCTGATGGAAAAACCCAATAACACTTTGCCCGACCTGGGAATCGAACCCAAGACCTCATGCACAGCAGTCGCGTTTGCGACCACTAGACCAACGAGGCAGTCATTATTTTGTTAAGTTGTAACAGCAATCTATTTGTGAAGCTTATGAATTCAAAAGGTAGAAACAGTTATAAAGATTTATTTATCAATCATTGATAAATTCACATCTCTTAACAAAATGTATGGATTCGTTGTATTATTGTATTTACAATCAACAAATCAAACAATCACAATCGCAACGAAACAGGAATGGGCAAGGGCAGCAAAAGCACTAGGCTTTTGCTGCGACTTTGCCCATTTTTTTTAAGAATTAACTGGCGGGTATCGTTACGTAAGGAAAAAGCGTTAGCGCCTCTCCAGGCGATCCTACCTCTCTATCTCATTCTATTATTTGCGACTTTGTTCCTAACGGTGATCTCCAAAAGGTACCGATTTTATTTTAAAATATAGCCTTTAAGCACTCAAGAATATATTTAACTTCCTATTAGCGAGAGAATCTTCAGAATCGACTAGCAATCCGGAGGTTGTGTTCTTAAATAAAGACAAGTTGTTTAGGTTTATATAATTATTATACGAGTATTTAAATAAGATTTACCTATGTATTGTAAATAAAAAATATAAGAAGATTTCATTAGCCGGAGGTCGTGGGTTCGATTCCCACCCAGGACAAATTTGTGTGATGAGCTTGATTGTTAGTTCTGTGTCTGGGTGTGATTTATCTATAATATGTATGTATTTACAAATTATATAAGTATGTATATCAGTTGTCTGGTTACCATAACACAAGCTCTGCTTAGCTTGGGATCAGATAGCTGTGTGTGAGTTGTCCCAAGATATTTATATATTTATTTATTTTATTAATACCATTCGGTAAGCTCAAAGTCGTTCCGCAGACTGAAGCGACAGTAAAACATCTGCTATAGAATAAAATAATGATAAGTCAAGTACACAATTCCGGCAACTGAAACGCTCCGAAAAAAAAAAATTCAACACACAAGTAATATAATATGAGAGTAAATAAATCCCCCCTCTATGTCGGTCGTCAAGGACGATATAGCCTTTTTTGATTAACGCCACAAGTATACCGTCTCAAGGAAAGGGTTATATTATAATATTCCGACGCAGGGTTGTCACATTTGAGATTATTACAATTTGTCATGTCTCGTCTTGTGATTGAATCGTCAATCTTTTGGAAGGCAGTCGCGGAGGTCGGGTGTAAGGCATGTAATAGAAAAACATGTTTCTTTTGTTAACTTAGAAAAGGATTGAATACAAAGGATTATTCAGCTGAAAACATTAGAGCGTATTTATATTTTTGAGTACCAAAACCGCTGTACCGCTGTTTCGTGGCAAGGTGGGGGCCAAGGAAAATATAGAATCAGTTCAGCATTGGCGACAGACTAAAGGAATGGAGCAGCCGATACACCCTCGGTCTCACCGCGCGAGTACATAAGGAGCGGTACAGCGGTTTCGGTTAAACTATACCTAAGGCAACGGTACAGCGGTTTTGGTCAAACTTTATTATAATCCATTTATTACTTAAATTTCCCTAAAAGATGTGATTGCATTTACTGGAAAACACAAGTTATTGTACTGTATAAAAAGAAAAGTTTTAACAGTGTGGTCTGGATCCTGTACTGAATCATGAATCTACTTCATCATCATCATAGCAACTGACTGCTGAACATAGGCCTCCTCTAAAGATAACTACAATGACCGGACTTGCGCTGCCCGCATACAGCGGTTTCCCGCGACCTTTACCAGCTCGTCAGTCCACCTCGTGGGAATCAACTTATCGTTATGACATCCCCCCCTCTAAGGTAGACTGATTGAAAATGCCTAAGGCATAAAGCCCGCCTTAGTACAGTGTGTGTTTTTACATGTGCATTAAGTTTAAATAAATATACCTACCACCCCGTATTAAAACTAACATAACATAACATCACGCCTATAATCCCCGAAGGGTTAGGCAGAGGTGTACCCATTAGTACACCCACATTTCGCCAGTTATGTTTTTAGTCCCATGTAATAGGGGGCGAGCCTATTGCCATCAACCGGGCACAAATCCAGACTCCGAGGCTGCTACTGAGAAATTCCTGATGGAAAAACCCAATAACACTTTGCCCGACCTCGGAATCGAACCCAAGACCTCATGCACAGCAGTCACGCTTGCAACCACTAGACCAACGAGGCAGTCAAAACTAAAACCAAAAACAAACACCACCAAGGTATTAAAACTATCACCATTAAAAAAGCAAACCAAAACTTTAAAGCCGCCATAAATGTAGCCTAAAGTCTAATAGAAAGCGACAACCCTATTGCGAGCAACAGCAAAGAATATACCTACGTACCTATTCGCAGAAAAATATCCTGCACTTACCCACCACGCGTATTACTACTACTTATGTTTTATGTCAAAACATAAAAGTATATACGGTTTTCTGTGTGAGAATAACAGAAATAAACGAATGAAATTTAAAATGAACGATGGTACGAATATCGTTGCTATGAATATGTTTTGTTGCTTATGTAGATGTGTGTGTTTGTTGCGTGTTTCTATGAGCATTGTATGGTGATGTTTTTATGTATTACTAGCTTCTGCCCGCGGCTTCGTCTGCGTAAACGTCGGTTATCGCGGACGCGGACGAAGTTGCGGAATAGAAAATAGCCTATACCCTTTCTTGTGTTTTAAACTTACCCCGTATTGTTCATCAAAATCGGTTCAGTGATTAAGTCGTGAAAGCATCACTGACAGTTGGATAGACACAGTGTTTTCGCGACTTTGTGTAAACTTCAGAATTGAGCTAAAGTTCTACATTATAACATAGGAACACGAAATCGGGATACAAGTAATGTATTAAGTTTAATATAGTAAGTTTAATATTATGGATGTTTTTCAGCTAAATTCGTTCAGCTGTATAAGCGCGAAAGAGTTATTAACATCTATCAATCCATCAATCTTCACCAATAGTTGCATTTATGATAATAGGAAGATTTTTTCTATATTTTTTTCACTTTTCACCACGTTTGCATGACAGGTAGAAAATACCTAAGGCATTACAAGCCGCCTTCCTACTTGTATGTTGCATAAAGTTTTAATAAATAAATACACTCCTTATTAGCAATAAAACCAGAAAAGAACAGACCCAAAAAATAAATAAGTTATCCAACAATAAATTAAATTCCTGCGGATTACGAACGAAACAAGAACGTAATCATAAAATCTTTTTTTAATGCAACCCCAAAATATATTCCAAACACGGCTAAAGATTTAAAACCCTAAACTTTGTACTTCCCAGAAAAAACGGAAGAACGTTGCTTTCGAAACTCGCCAAACAAAAAATAAACTTCGATCATTATTTATAATACTTTTTTTTCACGTGGATAAATAAAAACCTCCACCTTAATGCGGCCACTCTTGAAAATTTATTATGATCTATAGATTCTCCGTTCTCTCTTCATAAAAGTCTTACACCCTTCGCATAGGCCGGAAAGTTGGAAACTCAGCCAAAATTATGTCACAAGTTGGTATCCTTCGTACAAAAGTTATTTTACTACTCCACTAAGACTTTAAGTAGGGAATGAAGATGGGGGGGATAATATAAAAAAGTTCCTTTGGCAATATAAAAAATATATAAAGGCCGATTTCTATGGAATTCGACTGAAAGTCGCAAGGACCGTTTAGCTTTATTGGTTTCAAGTGCCAAGTGCCGTTAATACCGGTTTGGGGAACTTTATTATTGAAGCTTGGCTGGAGTGAAATAAGACCATTCGCCAAGATGATGAAGGTTCAAACTCAGCGGCACTTGGCTATAAAATTGTGAAAATAAAAGTTAATGATAATGTTGATAAAATCTTTCATTAGAATCATATTATTTTATGAAAGTGCCATGAAATTAATAGAACTTAAACTTTTAGGCGCTTTGCATACAGAGCAACTATTGCAGCAACTGGCAACTAGCTGGCAACTAGCCGCTTACATACATTTAAATTGGACTGCGCACACAGAGCAACTCGAGTTTCGAGTTGCGGCTATCGTCAACAGTTTTCAGTTGCTGCAATCGATGACTAAGTTAGTTGCTAGTTGCCGTAACTAGCAACTTTTAAATATTGTACCGGTTTTTAAAGTTTCCAGTTTCCTCAACCGTCAATCGCAACGCTTCGGGTGATTTCACACCCTCCCTCCCTCTCGGTGTATCCGACAATGCCAGTGTCGCTACGGCAACGGCATACGGCAACTCGGCTATGAAAGTTGCTTACAAATTGCCAAAAAGTTGCGGCAACAGGCAACGATATAGCAACTATCAACTTTTACACGAAACTTTTAAAGAGTTACCAGTTGCCTCAACTTAAGTTGCTCCGTGTGCAAAGCGCCTTAATGTTATTTGAAGTTTTAGTAGATTCACTTTTCTTTCGGTCGTGAGTCATAATAGCTCTGTGGTTAAAGTACTCCGTCTCGCAACCACAAGGTTATGTGGCTTTGCAACAGGTCACGGATACAATGTGGATTTTTAAATTAATTTGTACTTTTTAAGTTCATCGTAGACAGCACTGTCATCGGTGTAGGAAAACATCATGATTAGAACTTAGAATTATAAGAAGCCTGTGATCGCCAAACCATCTTCAACAAGTGTGGTGATCAATGCTTATGCTTTCTCTGTAGGAGAAGCAGCCTTTGTCCTGCAGTGAGACAACAATAGTCTAACTATTGTAGTAATTTTTATTTTCCAAAGATTAAATATAACAGTTTGTCATTTTTTGCTCCCTATTCAAAAGCTGTCAAACCGCCATATCTATTCCTCCGTAACGAGTTATCTGACGATTGAAAAATAAGCTTTAAATCGTCTTCAGTCATATAAACTATTAAATTAATGTAGCAAAATAGTAAAAAAAAAAATAATACAGTATGTATGGTGTTTCTTGCCCATTCTGCTCCATTCAAATTTTCTTGTAAGGACGTTTAAAATTGCATTTTGATGGTAATGAAATAAAAGACTTTTTACTTTGACTATGGTATTAATATTACTTCTATTTCGATCCAAGAATTTGCTCCACTTACAAAGAAACGGCAAGATTGCAATCTATCCGCATATTTTCTAGAACAAAAAGACTCATTGCAATCTGCAATTTGGCTTCAATTGTTAAACTTTTGGATATCTTCCAATCAGGATGCATTTCATTTTCCAATCATATCGATATCATCCATTATAGTCGTTCCATACGACTATAACTATCGAAGAAAACTGCTCAGTAAATCTGTTTGAATGGGGTTATGGATGGCGAACATTTTCAATCCGATTTATCGTCAAATGAAATCGGAAACTTGCATACGTTTTGAGTACAATAGTTAGTTGCTGCAGTTCAGATCGGTGCACAAAATTCTCAGTTTTTCTAGTATTCTGAAATGTTTGAGCAGCGATTTGACTCAATCGTCAATTCAAAAATACTACTAAGGTGATGGTCGGACGTAATCTTCATTACATTAATCTTACTACTATTATAATGGGAAAGTTTGGATTAATAGGTATTCAATCACGCCAGAACGGCTGTACGGATTTAGATGAATGTTGGTACAGAGAGATTATAGTTTGGAATAGCACATAGGCTACCTAGGCTTTTTATCCCCCAAAAATATAATTTTCCGGTATAAAAGGTCTAGGCAACCTATGTGCTATTATAAATTATACACGTATACTTTTCCCATGGGATAATATTATATTAACTAAGGCGCGAACGAATTCACGAGCAGAAACTAGTATTTAATACAGGAAAAGGTTTTAATCTTTTTGTTTACAAGACATTACGTCCTAAAGTTCTGGTCCGATTACAAAAAATAAATGTATACTTGACTTTCACGCGGTCGCAGTCGCGGGCACAAGCTAGTCATGGTTAAATAGTATATTCGACTAATTGGTCAAACATACTACTATTAAATATCACGCCTTCATTATCAACTTCCAATACTCAATTTTAATTACCTAAAATTACATTATTTAGTAGACATTGTGAAAATATATTCGGTTCAATCTGGCAACATCGCAGCGCAAATTTGTTGGAAATAATTAAATTCCATTCTCGCAACATTCCCTTATTATTATTTATTGGTACAAACTAGCCTGGGGCCAACTCCGTAGCTATAAGTATGTGTTGTTTTATGTTTTTTTTCCGTTATAAACGACGAGAATATTTTAGTTTAAGTTTATTGGTTTCAAAAGCGGCAACTGTTTTGTATTGGCTTTAGTTGTAACAGTTTATAATATCATTATAGTAATGTTGCATAGTTTAATGTTTTTTAGTATGTAGTCGCAACCTCATCTTGGCGGCAATCCATATTAACAAATCAAATAAGAAAAACCTCTATTAAACCAGCTTTAAAACAAAAATAGGTACGCGATTTTTTTTTAGAGACTGACACAGAGATGAACTGGCAAATACATCAAGCTTTTAGCACCCTTGCGTTTGAGGTTGAAAATATAGATAAATAGAGGTTTTTTTGACAAATTGCGACTGAGATTAGATTGCGACTGTTTCTTATAGTAAATAAATTGACTCCCTGTAGGTATAGCGCAATTACTTTTCGATAAAGAGGGCAGTTTTGACGAAACTTTATTTTCATTTTTTTGCAACTTTTAAAATTTAACTATGTCTGCTACTTTACTGTAAAAGTAATGGCGATATTCGATTATCCGCGTGTTTTTTGTAACTTTAGACGAAGGAAGCTGTCATCATGTCTGTAAAAAATGTAGTCGGTAAATTACTTTTACAGTAAAATGGCAGCTCGGTTTGTTAAAACGCTTTTCAATCAAACAATTTCAAACATACCAAATTGATTTTGTTGACGATATAATTATTCAAGAGGTACCTAATTTATGTTTGAACATCATTTTGGGTGAGTTACAGTATGAAGCGAAATGTAAACGTCAAGAAACCACAAACAACTTACAACTTTTAATTGCATATTAATGTTGCTGTTATAAACAGTCTCTTTTTAATTTTGTAATCCTGTCATGGGCACCTTGGCTAGCGAATTTTAATACTACCTACCTTGCTAGGATGCCAAAGTCATAGTAAATCAGACATTCAGTAGTAAACTGTAAAAACTATCTTTAGTAATTGTAACACACGTTTTGAAATAAACAGACTATTTAAATATATAAATAAAATTAATGTGTCTGTTTGTAGTATCAAAATAAAAGTTTTTCTATGAATATACATATATACAATATTCATTACCTACATTTATAAATGTTGATCTATAAGGCACATATACCAAAAACCAATTTCAAAATTTTGCCTCTTCTACTTGGACCGCTCGCGTTGGACTGATTCTAACGGGACTTTCACTCGCAAGAAGCTGATATTTTAAGAAGTAACTTAGGCTGTTGTTTCAAAAAAGAATCAGCGTTCTACGTAATAAAATTAAAAACTCTGCAGATAACTAATGATATAAAGGTGTAGTGGTAGGAGGAGTATAAGGATCACTCAATCTGTAACATCTCAATATTGCCTACTTTCTGTGCAAATAAACAATTATTCTATTATATTCTATTCTAAAGAATAATGTAAAGTTAAAAAATAATGAGATCCTAAAAAAAGCCCTGCAGAAAACCAACATTGACGCGGGCGAAGTCGTGGTTATGCTATTATAATAAAACTAATCTACTCCTTAAAAAGCAGCCAAAACCTTCCACCTCTTGATAACACTTCCATTATCACAAAAACCGAAAGAGAAAACAACAACACACATAACTTACAGTTAAATCACAGTAGCAGCACAAAAAGTACAATTTTCTGCTGCAGCTCAGTACCTCGAATCCAATCGGTTCGCAACAAAACTGCATCCCAGCGCTTATTAGGTGGTTACAAGACGGAGGGCTCAGATTTCCCTGGAGTACTTGTATTCCGCTGGCGGTGGTCAATCTTGTACCGTATCGCAGCGATGACGAGCTCCTGTCTGCGTTGCAAGGTGCTTTGTGTTAAATTTTGATGCACAAGCAGTTCTATGAAAGAAATTCGACTTTAAAATTGTGAAGTACTGAGTTGTGTTTTCTTTAAACTGTTTCTGTGCTTATTTAGTCGTAGCTTCTGCTCGTGACTTCGTCTGAGCGAGTATTCTAATGGATTTAAACTTTTTTTATAATCAAATTATAGCCCATATCACCCAGCGATAACGTAATTTCCGAGATTAGAACGTTCAAAGAAACAAATTCTCCAACTTATTATAGTATAATTATACTAGATTTAACCAGCAACTTAGTCCGCGTTAAAGTCAAGAACACCAATAAACCTAGCGTCAAAGTATAACATAATAGGCAAGCCTATTGACACTCGGTAATAGTGTAGCTTTCTACCAGTGAAAAAATCTTTATAATTGGACCTGTACTTCCAGAAATTACCTGATACATACATAACATCACGCCTGTAATCCCCGAAGGGTTAAGCAGAGGTGCACACATTTCGCCAGTTATGTTTGTAGTCTCATGTAATAGGAGGCGAGCCTATTGCCATCAACCGGGCACAAATCCAGACTCCGAGGCTGCTACTGAGAAATTTCCTGATACATACAATAAAATAAAAATACACCTCTTACCTCTTTATAATATTAATATAGATTGGATAGAAAAAAAAATATAATGCCTAACCTTTATCGAGTTTTCGATTAGAATTTTTCTTTTGATACCTACCAAAAATATGTGCTCAAATATTTTTATAACTTCAAAGAAAACATTTTGTACCAAAAAAGCATATTCCGAATAACTAATACGTTAGTAACCACGAATTCTCTGATCATTCAATCCACAATTTCATTCCACATTTTCAGTCTAAAAAACGACTCCGATCAAATCGTAAAATACCTTCAATAGTGAAAAGAATTGGTACTACCACCGTCACGTAACTGTTCGGTCGTTCACTATCCTGATTGAATATCGATGGGGCTCCCCTAGGGCACACCGCCATTGTTTTCCCATTGTGTGCCACCATAGGACAATAGATTAATGATTATACGTGCGCCCACCAAATTGTTATGGCATCATCGTGGAAATACAATTTTAAATGGCATATAATCGATTACATTATCCATTATCCGTATAAAGCTATATAATGCCAGAATGTACAGCAAATGCCTTTTTTCATACAGAGAAGGCATGAGCATTGATCACCACACTTTGCCATTCTAGACTTATGTTTAATATGACTTCAGGTTTCCTCACGATGTTTTCTTTTATCTTTGTCATTTATGTTTAAGATGCAACTTAGAAAGTACATATGGCATAGAACAAGTCACATTCATACATTACCGTTTCTGGTTGGAAACCCACAACCTAGTGCAAGAGACAAATGCGCCGCACTTGACCATCACGATATTCCACGTTTCGACATGATTAAAAATATTATAAAGAAATTCCAAAGAATGTTCTCTTTTAATGGAGTGATGTTCAATTGATTCTTTGGTTAGATTAAGTCTGATAGTGCAACAGATAGTTTTGAATTTGAAGTCTCTCGAACACAATCGGGTCGTCGGTCTTTGTTTGTAAATAATAGATGATTTACCGCATTTGGCAAGAGGTACAGCTAAGTGTCAGATGTCCTGGGTTGCTTAGTTGGGGTGCAAGCGACAGTGTATGTTCGGCTTATGGTTAGAAAGGTGAGATTGGTAAATAGTAATTACGGTTAGTGGTTAAAGTTCGGTTGGGATTCAATTTAAAATACGATTTAAATCAATGTGCAATAATTTAAGTATCAATAGACACTTTTGGTTGCACGTCACCTGTACTTAAAGTTTGACTAACAACAAGGTATCAATACCCACAAGAGAACCAACAAATACACCTTCCTACAATTCGCGACAACAAAGGAAACACCGGTTAAACAAGTCCTAGACGCTACACACTAAGTGGTACCAACTGCGAGCATTTTGAAAAGAGACGTGACATAGAAAAATAAATATTCGAAACAAGCGAATCAAAAAATTCAAGCAAAATTGAGACGGACATACTCAAGCCGTAAACAAAGTGTGGCCGTCACTGAACTCGACACCTGCTCCTATTTCCCGTAAAAAAAGGGCATAAAAATGGCAGGATGGGGGGAAAAATAAAAAAAAGGAGGAATGAGGACATTAGCCAAACAAAAGGGAGCCGAGAGGGTCATAACTCGAAGCGCATTTTCCTTTGTCACTGTGACGTTGCTAAATCCACAACTGACGTTATATTGTTTAGGCTGAATGAAGAGTTGCGATTTTTTCGTGCGACTCGACTTTCGATTCAATTCTTGCTTAGGGTGGCATGAATGATATTTAATGGACTTTTTCGACGAACCAGCTACACTATTTTCAACCACGGCAATTCCTGAAAGCCAGAAAAACAGAGTGGCGACTACCAGAATAGCGTCGAGGCAATGAAGCTCGACAAGTCCCGGACAAACGTTTTAACTGTCTTGGATAATATTTTTAATGGACTTCAACAATTTACTGGTCTTTTGGGAACTTATTCCACCGACAATGATGAATATTTTGATGTCTTATGAGCTCCCCCCTTTTAAATCGGGACGTAAAAACATCAAACTAAAATCAAACTAAGATAGTTTAAGCAAAAATTATTACTGGGAATCATATTTCATTTTTGGTGAGAAAAATCAGTGATGGTTGCTGTTCAATATAACGCTACAATAGTACAGGGAACGACGTAGGCGATTAACACACGGCACCGCGCGCACCGCTGCGGTAGGCGGTAAAGCACCGATTATCACACGGTACACCGCACTACCGCGCGGTCGTGCGGTACGCGGTGTCGTGTGTTAAAATAGCCTGAGATAGTCCCAATACTTTTATTTAAACTGGTTTTCGTAAAAAAACGTGAAAGTATCTAATTTTTCTCTTCACTTGTCTGTTTGTTATTTTGTCAAGTACAAAACTAATATTGATGTGCATGTAAACAGCGCGTCCATAACAAGTACTTTTTCTTAAAAAAAAAAACATTCTTTCCTACATTATGTGTACGATTACCTACCAACTTGCATGAATCATACAAACTCCGTAACCCAAAAACAAAACACAGTCGCAAACGTGCAGCCAGTCTAATGCCGGATGCGAAATCGTCCGCCGTACCTGGGGATCGCTTCAACTACTCATTTCATGCATATCATATGTAGGTCGGCAGAATTACAGGCGTACAAGTGTCACGAATAGGGATTGCAATTGCTGGATCCAGCATACAGCAATCCAGCTGGATCCAGCGCCTTTTTAAACATGCTGGATCCAGCATACATCTTGATCCAGCGATGCGGATCCGCAAACGTATCAATTTCTATTGTTTAGTTTTGAGTTGCCGCCATTTTCGAATCGGCGCGGCAACGTTGCCGTTCTGTCACCATAGCACAGCACAGAATTCAAAAAAAGAAGTAGTCTCTTATCGTCAGTCTTTAAACTGCTTAATTATTAAGAATTAACGAGCGGAGAGAAGATTATTTCAAAGCTTTTTTGTTTGATACAAAAATACTATTGAAAATTAAAATAGTGTTATTGTTACGGTCCTTTTTTAAAAGAATGTTAATTAAGTTAATTTTAAAAGAATTTGTGAGACTGATTGCTACTGATTAGCCGTCCTATCATTAAACATAAGCGTAATTAATAAGATAGTGCTTACTTAGAAACATTATCTTAAATGTTATATGAATATAAGGTTATATGTTTGTTATTTAATTTTATGTTGATTATTTTGATCTCAAATTATTAAAAAACCAAAGCAAATGAATATAAGATATCACCAAATGAGTGGAAGATTTCAAAGATTATCGTAAGAAGTACAAATTAATAAAAAAAGTCTTAAAAATGTCGTCTTTTTATTTTCGTTCCACGTTTTGCTGGATCCGGGCTGGATCCTGCTGGATTCAGGTCAATCCAGCAAAAATTCCGCTGGATTGAAAACGCCGCTGGATTGCAATCCCTAGTCACGAACATTAATCTTGTGGGTTGGAGTGGATTTGCGAGGTCTGCGTTGTCACTGTTTATCAGTCTTCAGATGTGTTGTGTCGTGATGGCAGTGGTTAAGGCGCCTGCCTCTTGTGGGTTCAAATCCGGGCAAGTACTAATGTGACTTTTTCAATTCTTAAGTACAGCCACACTACAGCCAATCATCACACATTCACACCCACACGGTTTACACACACCACCACATTATTATTTTTTAATTAGTTCTTAGTTTCTACTTACTTTTTTATCTTTTTGTTTCGTTTTAAGTGTACGTCTTATGTAATTTGTTGTATACGCCAAATACATAAGGGAGTGCACTGAGCTCTGTAATACAGTTTAACACTAGCTCAGGGGTCAGGGATTTCAAATAACTTGTCTTTGTGTAAATTGGCAATAAATATATTCTTTTTTTTTTTACATTCTAAGGTTTTTTATGGACATCACCAAAGGCATCGGTGAAGGAAAAACATCGTGAGGAAACCTGGACTTATACCAGCTTATTACTTCTTCTTCTTCTTATCGTGTGGGTAGTAAGGCCTTACGACCCTACACACCCTAGTGTCAGAGTTTCTATACCGCCTCAAGGGCCTCTGACATGGTTTGAGTGGAACAGTAAGTCCAGGTCAAAGCTTATTACTGTACCACTCAAACTATGTCAGAGGCTCTCGAGGCGGTTTAGTAACTCTGACACTAGGGTGTGTGAGATCGTAAGACCTTACTGCCCATATGATAAAGAAAGAAGATTTTGTTATAACGCACTGTGACCTCGTAATGAAACGAAACTTATCACGAATTCAGTACGACTGTAAACGCCAGAACTAAAAATTTTTCGTCGGTTATTAAAAAAAAAGCACAGCTGTTTCATTTATTTTGACCGTGTAACTATGTGGGTGTTTTACTTTTGTATGTCACAGTTTTCGTTACGATTTTCCTTCCACCACATATGTAAACGTTACGCCTATAATCCCTGAAGGGTAAGGCAGAGGTGTACCCGGTATGTCGCCAGTTATTTATGTTTAAGTCCTATGTAATAGAGGGCGATCCTATTGCCATCAACCGGGCATAATTCCAGACTCCCAGGCTGCTACTTAGAAAATCCTGATGGAAAAACCGAATAACACTTGTTTGATGTTTTTATTCTTGCACAATAATTTACACCTGCCATGTTATCTCTTCACCACGTTTGGTTGACTTTTAAAGAATGCCTTAGGCATTAATTCCGCCTTAGTACTCTTTGTTGCATAAACTTTGAATAAAAAATAAGGTTGACATGTTATTGTTTGCACAAAATCTAGACTAACATAATAAAGCTGATGAGTTTCTTTTACTGTTTATTTCGATACTATAGCCAGATCCATTAGGCATAGTAAATATAACATCGCGCTTCGGCCCACGGGAGTAGAGCTGTAATCAAAGACGTATAACTTGGCGCGTATGAAAATATCCGCGTATCCACGGTTAGAGTTTGGTCCTAAATCTTCTTATCGTGTGGGTATTAAGGCCTCACGACCCTACACACCCTTGTGTCAGAGTTTCTAAACCGCCTCAAGGGTCTCTGACATGGTTTGAGTGGAACAGTAAGTCCTAAATAAAAAGGAATACAAAATACTTTTATGACACAGAACAGCAGACTAATGCCTATCATTTATAAAATTACCTATTACACAAACAGATAAAATGGTAGTTTTATCTGCGGACTTAGTATTTTCTCCGCGTATCATTTCAAATCCAAAAAACCGGACCTATTTTTCCTGAAATCCTCCACAAGGAAGCCTATCTACCATTACACTTACCAAGAGTCTATCTATATCGATTCTTTTGTTCTGTCCGGAGTCCATTTCTCCTTGAATGGGGCATACGTCGACTCGCCTCGGGCAACGAGCCGCAATGTAGTGAAATCAAAACGAAATAAATGAATTCTGCAAGAAATTGTACACATTGTAGGTCGCTGAGTTAGATACTTCTATTTGCGATGTATATCACTTTTAGAGATAGACAATACAAATAATATAATGAAGATATGAACCTTATAGCATTTTCTGTGTACTGAACTTGACTTGACTTATCGATTTTCTAGTTTGTTTTGTCAATCTTTGTAAGGCTAGGCTAAAGGTGCTCCCTCACCGGGAGCATTCGCGTGTAATGTAACGTTACAGATTTGAGCATTACATCAGTGAAGAAGGAGAACCGAGCATTACAATGCGCACCTTGTAATGATACAATGTGTAATATCTTAATACAACTTGTAACATCAATGCGCTCCACTTCCAATGTAATGCTCAAATCGAATCTATATGTTACATTACACGCAAATGCTCGTTAGTCAGGGAGGTATTATTGTAATGTAATGCTCAAAGTTGAATCTATAATGTTACAATACACGTGAATGCTCCCGGTGAGGGAGCACCTTAAGGTTATTGTTTGAGAAACTGTTTGGACTATAATTATTGGCGACCTCTTGTTATAGAATTCGAGTCTGACATAAGCCTTAAATTCCAGAATATCTATCCAAGAGTCACCATTAATTTATAGCTAAATTAGTATTGTGGTAACCAAGGTCTGTGCCAAATGGTTTCCATGGCAACATGATTGCTCATTATCGTTCATGAAGACGTCTATATATCTCAATAATTCTAAGCAAAGACAGCTGTTGGTCTCCTGGTCGTAAGCGTAATTGTTGCGCAACCTGGGTTCGATTCCCAAGTTGGACCAAAAGTGTTATTGGGTTTTTCCATTACCAATTTCTTACCAGCAGGCCTTAGTTTGGAAATTGGTAGTGTGACACCCCCGTGGCTCATTAAGCATGTAAATCGGTGGTCCTGCGCCTTATCTCTTCCTCAGTGCCTGACTATATGAGGGTTAGGGAAGAGGAAGTGCACCTGTGTTTGCGCACATACTAGTGCACTAAAATCATGTCTCCTGCGTACACGGCTAGTCTCTATTTAAGTATACCGGCCACTGCGACCGAAGTCTTGAAGGCTATTAAGTTAGCAAGGACTCAAAATAATATCTTCCATCCAATCCATCTTCCCCAAAACCCACGAATTAACCAACTAATACATTTGAACAAATCTTCAAACGTGTCAAAACAGGAATTACCCTTGACCCCTGGCCCACAAGAGGGAAAACATGAGCGATAACTCGCGCAGCGTCTATTCATCACCAACAATGAAAGCTTTGCAGATAAATCGCGGCCATTTTCATCGTTAAGTAATAGCCCAGCCGTCTTCAGGACCATTCCGGTTGGGTGGATACGAAAAAATTATGGATGTTTGTATTTGACTGCTAAGAGGTCTTACGTTGGTACTTTCTTATCAAGGCTCTGTTGAGCTTTGGCCGTTGTTCTTGACAGAAATCCGATTCAAGAGGTATTAGTGGTAACGATAGATTTAAGGGGCATCAAATAGTACCCACGAGCTGTAAAACACATTACATAGCCGTAAACTACGCATACTGCCTAACAAGTGTGAGCAAAAATTGTTGAGGGGAATCAAATTTTATTTCTGGTGTAACAGGGGAGTTGAGGCCTATGTCCAGTAGTGGACGTTGTTCGGCCGATACGGTGATGATGATGAATGTAACAAATGCAAAACATTGCGGTTATGTGTGGATGCAACAGTACAGGGGCTCTGGGGATATTTAAAGTTTAATTGTAACACTTAAAACTTAACAAAAATATTGAAACTTTAAACTGCCTCGTTGGTCTAGTGGTTGCAAGCGCGACTGCTGTGCATGAGTTCTTGGGTTCGATTCCCAGGTCGGGCAAAGTGTTATTGGGTTTTTCCATCAGGAATTTCTCAGTAACAGCATCGGAGTCTGGATTTGTGCCCGGTTGATGGCAATAGGCTCGCCCCCTATTACATGGGACTAAAAACATAACTGGCGAAATGTGGGTGTACTAATGGGTACACCACTGCCTAACCCTTCGGGGATTACAGGCGTGATGTTATGTGTGTGTGTGTGAAACTTTGACTTTTATTATCTTCATAGCCAAAACGTACCCAGGGGGCCTAAACAAAGTAACATCACTTCGTAGCGAAACGATATCTAAATTCGTCATCATCTCTGGGGATAGCGACAAACATTTCATAGCCAATGTAACACTATGGTGGCGATCATGATCGAGGCGAAGGCGAACACTGCAAGCGCTGCTTGTCTACTCATTTGTATTAGAAAAACAATAAAACACGATAACGATTCGTTACTTTATGGTTTCGTTATGAATTATAACATTGTCTACCAAATTGCGATAACAATGTCGATTGACCACGTGACTTGACGCGGCTTATGTCAATCCCATACATTTTAGTTGTAACTTTGTCTAAGCCCCCAGGTATAGTTGAACACAAGAAAATGATTGCTATGATAAAGAGAAAAAAATATATTTGGCTTCGCTCATCTAGGCTAATACGAGTATTATTAAGAGGTAAAATTGTTTGTTTGTAACATGTCATCTCTGGAAGTACTGATTCAATTACCAAAAATCTATGACTGATATAAAGCTATATTACACTGCTATCTATACCATAACATCACGCCTGTAATCCCCGAAGGGTTAGGCAGAGGTGTACCCATTAGTACACCCACATTTCGCCAGTTATGTTTTTTAGTCCCATGTAATAGGGGGCGAGCCTATTGCCATCAACCGGGCACAAATCCAAACTCCGAGGCTGCTACTGAGAAGTTCCTGATGGAAAAACCCAATAACACTTTGCCCGACCTGGGAATCAAACCCAAGACCTCATGCACAGCAGTCGCGCTTGCGACCACTAGACCAACGAGGCAGTCTCTGGAAGTACTGATTCAATTACCAAAAATCTATGACTGATATAAAGCTATATTACACTGCTATAGAATATATTTTACGGCATATTTGACTTGCGGACAAAAAAAAACAAGTTAGGAATAAAAAGCGAAAATATCAGTACGAAGACAGACATTCTGGAAAAATAAATATGAAAAATCAAAACACATCTTCGAACTTTAGCCGCAGTGGGACAAAAATTATCGACGTCTGTTTGACTTCGCGTACTAGTTTTCGCAATTTTACGAGTATTATCCAGTTTTTTTCACATCGTTCAATATGCGACCTTTGAAAGTTGCGTGTACTTTGCGATTGATAAAAGAAACCACGCGATGAAACGTTATAAATACATTTATTTTGTGGGTGTGTAAGGTATCTTCAATTCTTGGAGGTCGACGTAAGAGCGACGAGATGACAGCCATAAGGCGATGTGACGATTAAGTTGTATTATTTTGTTTTACTATAAACATAATACTGATACTGTTAATCAATATAAGTCTAAAATCGCCAATCCACTTTGAGCAAGCGTGGTGATTAATGTTCGTGCTTTGCATGAGAAGAGGCATAGGCTGCTATGATTATATCAATTAAAAGATTTGTGATCAAAGATTGAAAATTTACTATTTGAAGTTTTTTTTTTTAATAGCCCTATTTATATAAAATAATGCCACCTAGCGCCGCCATTCAAAGTCAAAATCAAATCATTTATTTCAATTAGGCCTTTAAAAGGCACTTTTGAACGTCATATACAAGAAAAGGATTAAATCTAGTTGTCTATTCATTTATTTAAACTTTATGCAACAAAAAGTACAAAGGCGGACTTAATGCCTTAGGCATTATTTCTGGTGTTATCTCTTCACCACCTTTGGTTGACTGGTAGACAGTCAACCAAAGGTGGTGAAGAGATAACAAAGCAGGTGCAAAAAAGATTCTCTCGGTGAATTTAGAAGAAGTAAGCTATCATTTGACGTTACGTTACGTGATGCTAATTACAAGCGATTTTTATTTAAACGAAAGCACTATATAGGTAGTATAATGACTCACCTAAAACTCACGTCACCTAAATACACTGAGGGATACTCTACAGAACACACCGTCAAATGCTAGAAATTGACATCTCACCTCAAACTCACTTCACTTAAATAAACCAAGAGATCATATCAACAGAATAAAAATACAGTTCAACTTTGTTTAAATTCAGAATTCAGTACAAGCACCATTGAGACAGTTGGTAAATCAAAAAAGGTACGTATTCCAAGTAGAAACTATCAAAAGTTATTTCCCTAACACCGAAAGGGACGTGACACGTAAAGAAAACTATTTCAAGTGAGGTAAAGTGAAGGATTTGGTCATGCCATAAAAACCAGCCCACATGTACAGTCTATAAAAAAGATAGGTATGCAGTGTCGTGCCTGCCTCGTTGGTCTAGTGGCCGGGATCGATTTCCAGGTCGGGCAAAGTTTTATTGGGTTTTTCTAGCAGGAATTTCTCAGTAGCAGCCTCGGAGTTTGAATTTAGGCTCGCCCCCTATTACATGGGACTTAAACATAACTGGCGAAATGTGGGTGTACTAATAGGTAGGTCGGGGATTACAGGCGTGATGTTATGTTATGTATACAGGGTCTTCAGATATAGTTTGAAGTTTTCTTAAAAACCGATGGATGTTTTCAAATGTGATTTAATTTAAAAAGTAGGTAATGGTGCCGATTCTCTTGTTCACAAACTAGAGAATTGACATCTCTTACTAACATACAGCAAAAGGAAAGGACGGTGACATTAAAGAACTAAGTTAGCGATGTCAAATTAGTTTTGCCTTGAATTTCTCCGTATTTTTAATACACACTTTTAAGATGTCAACTATAACTGCATGGATGTGTCAGATTGACTAAATTTGACAGCTCTTATTTACATTAGTCTCTTTCCTGTTTTATTGGACAGAAGAAAGATGGAAATATTCTAATTTTAGTTTAGTTTGTGACCAAGGGAATCGGCTCCAATGAAAACTTTATTAATTAAGTAAATTTTCAATTGAAGACGTCCATTTGTTTCTAAAAAAACTTCATATATACCTGACGACCCTAAATATCTATCTCTTTTGTTGGCTGTACCTACGCGTTTTATGACCCTAAAATCCCGCCATTTCCTACCTAGTTACTTTCTTATTTGTATCTAAGGTTTTTTTTACTCCTATTGAGCAATAACTAAGTTGTATTTATGTTCAGATAGTTAAGTAATTTTATCAGTAACTAACTTTTTGTACTGTAAGTATTGAATTCTCCAATCCTATTAATATATTCTGCCTCGTTGGTCTAGAGGTCGCAAACGCGACTGCTGTGCATGAGGTCTTGGGTTCGATTCCCAGGTCAGGCAAAGTGTTATTGGGTTTTTCCATCAGGAATTTCTCAGTAACAGCCTCGGAGTCTGGATTTGTGCCCGGTTGATGGCAATAGGCTCGCCCCCTATTACATGAGACTAAAAACATAACTAGCAAATGTGGGTGTACTAATGGGTACACCTCTGCCTAACCCTTCGGGGATAACAGGCGTGATGTTATGTTATGTTATCTCCGTATTTTATCGGTTTTGTTTTTGTAACTTCTTGACAACCAATAATATTATTAACACACTTTCGCGTTTATATTAATAAACATAACATAACATTTATGTTTATTAATATAAACGCGAAAGTGTGTTTATTAATTTATTATTGGTTGTCATAGCGGCCATATTTGTCTACCTTTTGCGGTTCAAAACATACAGCCCTGTGACAGACAGACAGAGACGTCTTAATAATATTGACTTAGTAAGGCACTCTTTTGGTACAGAACCTTAATAATAAAAAAACTAATTAAAGTATTTTTTAAGACAAACTTTAATTTATTTTTTATTATTTGATATCAATATTGAGTATTGTCATTAGAAGTAAGCTGTATGCAAAATTGTTGCTCAAGGCATTTTGAAAGGATAACTTACATACATTTCTACATACATAGGAACAGTGCAAGCTAAATATAAGCTTGTAAAAATCAAGAGTCATAAATTGCAAAGTAACTAAGCCACAACATACCACCAAAAATATATCTAATATCATAAGATTACCTCGACTCGGCCCTTAATTCCATCACTTAGAGAGTTTTACCTCAAAAATGTGAAAGTTTCAGGGACATCGGCCGTGTCTCGTCACATCGCAGTCTGGTTTCGTTACAAAATTGTTGGAAACAAATCGTCTAATGAAACAAAGAACTCGTCTCACAGCCAACGAATATAAATTTAATTATGGAAACTCTTACTTTTGGAGTTCATTACAATTTAGGTGAGATGGTTATTATGTTGGTAGCATCGTGGGCTTGTTTGATGATTCATATTGTTTTTTGAGCAAGTAAATAATTATTTACGGAATAATTATGGTTAATATATTCTGACTAGAATAGGTTCGTTTAGGAAGGTTTTGATTAGAGCAAAAATAAATAATGATATAGATGTTAATGATGTTAATTTGTACTACTAATATAATTTCGAAAGTTTGGTTAAATGTTTGTTACTCAATCACATGACCAAAGGGGTCTGGATGAAAGGCACATACGTTTCGGGTAAAAAGATTTTCGAATAAAAAATAGCAAACTTATATTCTATTCCTTATCACAGAGATAAGAAATAGAATATAATTTAGTCCGGTCAATTTAGACATCCGATGTTACAATAATTCACACCCAGTTGAAAATTGGTAGGATTGTTCAGAAGACCATCATAACCGAAACCTAAAAGTACTCAAAGTCAAAGTCAAAGTCAAAATTATTTATTTGCATTAAATGTGGCATGTACAAAGATGGAAAATGTAAATAAAAGTTCAGACACATTTCGCCATAAAAATGGCATGCAAACATAAATAGTACTTATGTAACGACCAATTCGTTACAAATAGTTATAATGCATTACGGTAGTGATATGATTTACAATTGGATTTTTTGAGGAATTCAGCTACGGAATAAAAACTGTGTGAAATAAGCCATGTTTTTAAAACTATGCAAATTTTATTATAAGGATTTTCAGTAATATTCTTTGGTAAAGAGTTAAAGATAAGAGGAGCCATATAGATGCAATTACGTCTGTATAGTTCTACAATTAATATAGAACTACAATTATTGTCTAAAATTACTTTAGACAAAAATTTTAGTTCAGGTAATTATCTAAAAAAATGTGTCAATACTTACGTATATATGTGGCATAATTAATAACTTTGACGCGGTCGTAGTCGCGGGCAAAAGCTAGAAAAATATATAAATGACTCATGACTCACTGTTGTATCGAATAATGGTCATCACTTACTATACCAACACTGCACCGACCGACAAGACAACCGCCCTGCAGAATAACCTTGGAAATTGAACCATTAGCTACCGCCCGCGAGTCGTCACCATTTTTTTTCTCGTCATTATAAACATACTTTTTTAAGTGCACACGCTTTAAAGCATAAACTTGTATGGCAAAATTGAATATTGTTTTACTGATCGATTACCCTAAATTACTCTTACTTGCACTGGACGACGAAAGAAAATATTATGAGCATTTTCTCAAGAACATAATTTGATGTACCTAACATCAATATCACTTTACACAGTACTATTTTCAACACAGAAACACTTGACTTGACAAATACAAATAAAGAGTAATTTAAAAATGAAACAGACTCGAGTATTTACTATGAAAACTTTCATGTTATGCAAATCATAGCATCTAAGTTAGGCGAAGAGGTCTCGGATTCTCGTCTGAAGGGTTTACTGATAGCCTGGGGCAAGGAGAGCTAAGGGGAGAGGGAGGGGGGGAGGGTGAAACAGAATATTGTATTAAACGCGGATATCCCTTTTGACAAGTTTTTCTTTGAAGCACCTGTTACAGCGGTGTTTTAATAAGTTTCCGATACTTGGCACTCACTCTTTTTGACTTCAGTAAAGTGAGAAAGATATTATATATATATAATATAATATCCGAGGACAACCAACACATAGCCATCTGATCCCAAACTAGACAGAGCCTGTGCTATGGTGACCAGACAACTGATAATTATACTTATATATTTCTAAAAACATACATATATATTATAGGTAAATTACACCCAGACACAGAATAAATCATCGTGCCCATCACACAAAGATTTGTCCTGGGTGGGAATCGAACCCATGACCTCCGTCCTAGCAGCCAGGGTCACTGACTACTAGACCAACAGGCCAGTCAAAGAAGACTTGATATTGATGACGTAACTGACTTGCTGAGTGCATTTTATACTGCGATGGCTGCGGTATTAAATTGCTTACTATTAATCGTTGGTAATTTAAATATTTAAAAGAGAAAAAAAAGTTTATATTTTTGTCTTTCCATGTTTAAAAATCTGTATCACAGCCTAACTTTAAACAGTCTAACCAACGTTTGATGCGACCAGTCAGTTTGTATAATTACGGCGAATATTGTTGAAACGAAACGGGTTAGGTCTCGCCTAGATTTCTGTAGTTAGAGATACGACAAACATTGTGATTGTTGTAGGAGATTTGTATTCGTGACATAGATCAACAGGTTCTTGAAGATTAAATTCCAATTTTCCTGCAGTGCTGTGTTCCTTGAGTGCAATTCCATAGAGTAACTAAACTTCAACATTTAGCTGGTCTTTTCTTTTAAAAATACCTCGGTGTTATCTTGCCGATTGACAGTTCACCTGAAACTCACATCATCAAAATTCACCAAAGGAGATTTTTACAAAACAACACCGCAGATGGAAATCAAACTGCCAGGATCGCGGATTTTTTTGAAAGAGTCACTGCTGTCCTAGAACGCAAGAGGAACAGTGATGGGTTTTTAGTCACATAGTCTGACACTCCCTTTCGATCCGCCCAGAGCGGAAGAAGTCTTTAAGAAGATTTTCCACCCTTAGATGGAGTGAGAGCTCACTTCATCTAAAATCACCAAATAAGATTTCACAGAATAGACCAACTGAAGTAGAATTTTAGTTACTCTGTGGTGTTGCGGTATCGTGCCATAATACAAGCTGAAACGGAACCAATGATGGAGGAAATACAACAGCGATAGCGATCGGTGATTAACATTACGATAGTACTTGCTAATGGTATTGGTCAGAAATGCGATACCAATAAGTTTTGGACGCAAGCCAAATAGCAAGCATGTCAGTAATTACATGTGTTTAACTGGACTGGCTTGTGCTAAACGAGGCTTAGTATGTGGTTAGTCTTAGCTACAAATAATGTATTAGATTTCATAGATGTTGTGTTTGGCATCTGTATTAGTGTTATATTGAGAAATAAGCAGCTTCATCACACGCATCATTTAGTTGTGGTTATTTATGACTGGCTGACTCTGACTTTGACTTTGACCGAATTTCTGCCACGAGGGCCAATCTCGATGGAGATGTTAGGTGTGATAGCCTAGAGGACAAAGGGTTGCCATGGCACTCCCCTAACAGAGAGAAAGAGGAGAAAGGTAAGCCTCTCCTCTGTCTCAGGGTGGGTTCGAAACCGGGCAAGTACCAATGTGACTTTTTCAATTCAAATATACTTTCCAAAGTTTATCTTGGACATCACTGACATCGGTGAAGGGAAACATCGTGAGGAAGCCTGGACGTATAATTTAAATGTGTTTTAAATTGTCAATTCGTCTTTAGAAAGCGTGGTGATCAATACTCGTCTCTTCTCAGTATGAGAAGATGCTCTGTACTGTGGCAATAATAGGCTGGTCGCACTAATCTCTGGAATTACCACTCGGATTGTAAAAAATGTTTTTGTAAATGATAGCCAGATTTATAAGGAATAGTATAGGTATAGGAAATTGTATAACATAACGCTACGACCCACTGGAGCGGAGCAGTAACCGAAGATATAACGGAAACTAGACTAACTATTTGATTGTTTGTTTGTTTGTACCGAATAGGCTCCAAAACTACTGAACCGATATGAAAAATTCTTTCGCTGTTGGGAAGCGCCACTATCCCCGCGTGGCATAAGCTATATTTAAGCTATATTTTTTTTTATAATATCAAAAAGGGACCCGTAAGGAAAATCATGCGAACGATGTCGCGGGTAGAGTTCTAGTTATTAATATACCAAAATAATCCTTTCCCTATCTTTTGAACAGTATGAAAAGTAAGCAAAATAAAGTTCCCGACACACAAATATGCATGATAGCCGCGATTGAATCGTGTTAGGGTGGCAATTTACGCCGGTGACGCGTTAATAAATTTTGTCCAACAGCAGGCGAACGCTGCCGGTTGGGGCGCGTTTAGACTGTTACAGTTTACTCTCTGCTAGTACTGGTACCGTTTAACGTTAACTTGATCGACTATAGTCCCAGGTTCTACAGGACATACTTTTCTTTAACATAAAAATGTACCAGCAATTAATCTTGCAAATAAACTTATAAAATGTATTGAATGAATTCTCGCCGCTTTTCGACTTACCCAGACATGCTTTATAGATAAGAAGATACAACTGCAGTTGCTATTCTGTAAAAAAAACCTCTTTTATTAAGAGCACAGTCTTGATCTGTCAAAAATGTTTACGTTTACGAAAAGTTTTTGCCATTGACTGTCACTGAGATGAGATTGCAACTAGACTTTGACGCATTTTAAATTATGGGAAGTGGCTTTCATTTCACATTAAGCGTACTTTACCTTAGTTACGGGAATAAGGAAGGCTTTTACAGAATAACAGTGCTGATTTGATATCGATGTATTTTGGATAGTTCAATTTGAAAGATGAGACATTAAAAATTATTTATGTCTCATCTCTCAAAGTAAGGATCATAGTAAGTGGCGTTCTGTGGTTTCTGTCTACCCCCATAGGAAAAAGGCGTGAGTTTATGTATGTATGTGTATCTCTTGAAGTGAATTTTGTGTTTAGTTTTATTATTATAAATATATATAAATTGATTGAATAAATAAATAAGGCAAAGTTGCTCCGTAGATAAATGCAAAATAATTAAGACTTTTTACAGTATAAGTTATTCCTCAAGGGTTTATTTTGGTTTCATATTTATATTGGTTAAAAGACGTCAGTCTTCTAATCCATATGCCTAACTGTAATAAAGCTTTCAGCTTTATAGTTTTGAAAATTCAAAACAAATTAAATCAAAACAGTTTCAAAGCCAGCTTTCAAAATGTTCCACACCACGTGACCCCAACTTACCGTCGCGCTCAACCGGCCCTTATTTCATTTGGAGTTATTAGATTGTTGTTACGCGACCGCCTGCATTTATGATAGGCTATATTAACACCCACTAAACGGTAGTAGGTGTATGTTTTAGAAATGGTGACGATTTATATTACTACACCCACATATTTAGTGGAAAGTTATGTTGTACGGAGTGGTAAGGTTGGATGTTGAAAAACGAGTTTAAAACTCGTACTTCGAGTCCACAATAGAAAATCAATTGTGTCTCATTACGTATGAGACACAATTGATTTTCTATTGTCTATCATACCGGTATGACAGCCGGTCCTGATTGGTAAACGATGTTGTAACGTGAAAGAGAAAGTATGGATTTTCTTCCTCATTCTTCTCCATTATGAAACATTTTGGAAAGGATCATTAGATTTTTGTTTTTTTTTTCAATGTTTGTAATTTTATATTAACACTTAAAAATGTATTTTATATTGTATATTTAATGAATTTTAGGAGATAAATAATAGTAATGCCACCCTACTATTCCCACAGGGCAAATGCCTCTTCTCCCACAGAGAAGGTAAGCCACAACGACACATCACGCCTGCAATCCCAGTGGTGTTAGACAGAGGTGGTAGTGCACCCACATTTCACCAGTTATGTTTAAGTCTCACGTAATAGGGGGCGAGGAAATAGAAAAAAGTCACATTGGTACTTGCCTGTGCGCAGCAACGAACCCACAGAGTCGCGCATCAGAGGCAGGCGTCTTAACTCAGTGGTTAAGGCATCTGCCTCTGACCCAGTGGCCCAGTATAAAATGGTAAAACTAAAATGATCCTTCAGACGTCAACAATAAAGTAAAAAGTACGAGAAATGATATAGTGTGTTTCGTAAAGGTATGGTTTGGTATGTAAGGGTTATGTAATGGTTTCAGTTAATAATTTTGTTCAATTAAGCAAAACCGCAGCCCGTCACCGCTTGCGTTATATGCAATTAATTACAATTAATAATTGGAAGAGAAACTGTAATTTTGTGGTGTAATGAAAATTGTAAACATTGTATATAGCCGTAGGTATACTACTCGCAGATAGGACCTTTTTGATCCTATAGAACATAATACCAGACATCCAACCCAAGTAACAAATGTTTTACTTGGGATCGATTCCCAGATCGGAAAAGAGTTATTGGGTTTTTTCATCAGGATTTTTTGAGTAGCAGCTTTGAAGATTTGTGCCGGCAATAGGCTCGACCTCTATCACATAGGACTTAAACGTACTAATGGATACACCTCAGCGTCGGAGGTGTATCTCTGCCTGCTCTGCCTTCAAGGATCTAAGGTCAATATTTACTAACATAAAATTAAGTTGATAATCATATACAATAATGATATATTATACTAACTAAGTAGAACTGGGCCGGCCATGTCTGCAGACGGACAGACGGTCGGTGGAGCAGACACGTGTTAGAGTGGAGACCACGTTTAGGCAAACGTAGTGTGGGACGCCCTGCTGCACGATGGACCGACGATTTAAAAAGGTGGCGGCAGCGGATGGATGTGGTCTGCCCAAGACCGGGATGGTTGGCGCTCTTTGGGGGAGGCCTATGATCAGCAGTGGACGGCCATAGGCTGATATGATGATGATGATGATGATGATACTCACCAACATCATTGCTTAGTTATTTTAAGGTTCCAGATTTCAAACGAATAAATAAAACCCTTTTATGATCAGTTTACGTCCGTTTGTCACAAAGGGGGTTTTCTTAAGATCTATGCACCATAAGAATTTGAATTTTAGATTAATGTTAGATCTTGATAACACGCACACATATAAAAATATTAAAAAAAATTGGGATAATATAAAAGAAAATTTATGAAAAAGCAAAGGAGCTCAAAATGATGCTGAGACTTAATACCAAACCTGTTGACTTTCTAAAATATCACCAGTACATTAATCACCATACCACATAAAATACATAATAAATAATTCCCGAGTAAGCACTTCTCAGGGACTGAATAAAAAATATTATCGAGTTAAATAAATCACGGAGCGACATTGAATGTACGGGGACCGGTTTTAAGACCGCTGTAGGAGTACACATTCGTAAAACATGAACCGTGGCGCACAGTACCTCTGTGTATGTACTTTGGTACTTAGAATGTAGATATTAGGATGAGAAGAGGTATATTAAAACCCATATGACTTTAACTATTCTATACTACTATTATAAAGCTGGAGAATTTGTTTGTTGATCTCGCTCAATTCAAGAACGCCTGGCTCGATTTAAAATAATCCTTTTGCTTTAAATAGCCTGTTTATCGAGCATGGTTACAGAGAATATAACATCACGCTACGCCTTATGGGAGTGGAACAGTAATCAAAGATAAATCTTATTGAAAGTGAAACCACAGTTATAGCTTGTGTGAAAGAAAATATCGTCCAGGACAGTAAACACTATATATGATAATACAATGTCTAATAATATAATAATTAACACGCAATTTGTAACTACACTTGTAGAAAACTATCCAACTATTCAAGCGACATACCTACCTATAACAATAAAACATTTATTAAGTTTTCAGGAATATACTGCCATCAAACTGGTGTGGTTACCTTACCCTGCGTACATAATATTTACTTCACAAAACAGTGAAAATAGAAAACACAACAAAAGCTTCCAATAAACAAGAAAATCGCGATGCAACCGATAACAAAACGAACGGAATAGCAGTAAATTGAATAAAAATAAAATGAATAGCCACCTAAGAGGTTAGGGTGACAGAGGGGCAGAACCAAATAAAACCAGTAAACAGGAAAACCGGGGAAAATACCCTTGTATAGCAGCATGGTACGGCAACAAGAGAACATCGATAAACAGCGACTAATATGCACATACTAATGAGATCACCTACTCTTCCGCGCTTTCACATTCCGCGACCGTACCTACGGGCTGCGTACCCAGTGCGCGCCCTAACATAAATCGTAGGACGGTTGTCGTTACGGCAGCTATAAATCTAACCATTCACTAATACACCACATTCAAATGTTACCGACAGGGGGGGAATCTCGTATGCGACTAGATTTCTTCCCCAGACTACCCCCCGTTTCTTTGCACCTTAAAAGCGGTGCGTAAAGTATGACCACATTTATCTCGAGCGAGTTACGGTGACGTAAAGGTTAGGTTAAAGTGTAGGCGATTTAAATAAATCTTTGTTACGTTGTTATTGTAATTTAATGTGTTTTAACGGGAAAGCAGTAGATGCGGACTCGAATTGAGTCTTTCTTTTTATGTTATATGGGTTTTATACGAGAATATCTGTTTGTAATTTTATTGAACACGTGTCACAAGTGCTGTTTTGTCGAGTGGGAAACAAAACACAAAATCATATTCAAAAATATCATCGCTCATTATAACATAACGGCTCTGATTCAGGAATCATTTTTTGGCTCCGATACACAATAATTTGCCATTTAGGTTCGGCCTATAAAACGTGTGTGTTAAAATATTTTTTTTTAGGATGGTAAGATATGAGATGACGTCTCGAGGGCGGCGTGCCGCCGCTAACGGTCGGATGTTTTTAAGCGATTTCGGCCGGGATATTGTCTTATCCTAACTAATATTATAAATGTGAAAGTAAGTTTGTTTGTTTGTTTGCTACCATTTTACGCCTAAACCACTGAACCGATCATCCTGAAATTTTGCATATACGTTGCCAGGTGTACAGGGACGAACATAGGCTACCTTTAATCCCGAAAAAAAGTACTGTTCCCGAGGGAAATCACAAAAACGTCCTTATGACAGTAGATGGCGCCACGTGTCTATCGGATCATGATTAAATTTTAAGTTTAAGCATGTAATACATTATGAGTCTACACTGTCGATAGACCAGTTTCAAGTAAACAACCTAGGAGTACGAAAGTTGTTTGCTTAATAATTTTTCATGCCCAAAACCGCTGAAGAGTATCCTGACATTTTGCATAAAGTGGCTTCCAGACGGACGGACTTGCGGTTACGGCAAACCGCAGGCCGCGGCTCCTAACGCTCCAAAAACACACCACCGCGGTCACAGTGGCGGCCTGAAGTGTCATTAGCGTGGTGATTGTGCTACAATTGGACAATCGGACGTCGCAATCGGACGTCAGTCAATATGGCTAACCGTAACGTTGTCTTATTACTCTCATGACTCATTAGTCCTCTCAGAAGATAAGAAAAAAGGTAGGAAAACCGTTTATTTAAACACTTGAGGTGAGGTAGAGATAAACTACAGAAACATGACGCGCCCTTCCACAATTCAAAACGTTTGAAAGTGTTTTTAATAGTATTAAAAATACTCACAATGCATGTGTGCGTATTGAGACGGCTCTCGAGACAAAAACAAATCAGCGATTTGTTGTCCGACTAGCGGCGTCAAAAATTACTCATTAATTAGTATGGCGCTGCACTGAAATTCTCTATGAAAATGAGAGGTACGTCGTCTTGCGCGGTCGGCTATTTATGATTAGTTGACAAAAAATATCCTAGCCTGCTACTGAAGACGATTACTCACAAAGTCTTTCATACGAATGTGACTACACACATTGAAATGGTAATATGGAGGGAAGCGTCAAGTTATAGTAGTTTATCTCTACCTATATTATCATTAGCATCGCATATTACTCTTAGGAATAGAGAAGTGTGAGTTAAATTTAAATTATTATTTAAATTCAACTATTTCTATTACAATTTCCATATTTGGCGTCATTTTACAAAGCAGTACACGCGGCCGGTTGTTAAAATTTGCAATTGACGCGGCCGCCACAACATTTCGCGTTTGTCTGTGACCCACTTTATATACGTTGTCAGGGATACAGAAAAACTGCGTAACTGACACTGTCATCACTGACACTGACAGGTGTAAACGCATTCATAGAGGATGCATGGAAGAATAAAGGTGAACCTACGCTCTGTCAATGAAGCATACTCTAATCCGCTAATTGTAAATTGATTTGGATGATTCTTTTTTTGTTTATTTTTTCGAATTGGTCCCAAATAAATACTGTCATGATCTGATGATGAACTTCGGAGATATGGAAAGGAAACTCCTCATAAGATCACAACGCAGAACTGTCTTAACAGTAAAATTGCTTTGTTTAATGCGTGTAGTCGATGATTGACTGAAGGAAGAGGTTAGTTGCTAAACTAACCGTGACCTATGTCGATGTATGTAGACAACAGTTTTTCAACGGCAAAGTTAAGTTTGTCCCTCAGTACTGTTTATTTTTATCGTTAGAGGTATTTCCGGTGTGTTTTAATGAGGGTAGGTAGGTTACGTTTTTCAATTTTAGAATATCTCGCAGGTCCAACACACAACCAAAAGCTCATTGCGAGCCCGAGCAAAAATTACTGCTCAATCCTCGGAATCTTCCGTTCATGCCGCATTAAGAAGGCAAGCACAACCGGAGCGACAAGTAAATTTGAGAGCTGATGAGACATTTTCTTAAAGCCAGGAAAGACTAGAGAGCCAAGCCGTTCGCCCTCCAAGCTACTCAGAGAGTGACTGAAACGCCCTTTTAAACGCAATTGCTTTTGGAGGAACAAGCCGAAAGCCAGAGAGCTGTAAGAGCAACTGAGACGCCTTTTCAATCAAACACAACTGCGTCTCAGAGAACAAGCTCAGCCATTACAGCGACAGAAACTCTAAAATAGTCGCAGGTGAGAAGGACCTCTCTTGCAGAAATGCAAACTGAACGCCGACGGACTTTTATGAGTCACAGTCTGTTGGTCTGTAGGTATTTAATAATTCTGGATCTGGCCGAACAACAAGCCGAGTACAGCCCGAATTGATTGTCGAATTCTAAACAAACGCGGGCGAAGCCGCGGGTAAAAGCTAGTCACATATAAACATTTCAAAAACAACCGATTTCATGTCAACAGCATTCTCAAAAATACATTCACGGGCACAAATAATTACTTATTAGTGATACAATAAATCATATTATTAGTGCTTGTACCTAATCAAAGAAACCCAAACTTATAACCAAATAGTTACATCAAAATTCCCTCGAGTTCAATGACCGTAGACATTTTTATATTACGTAAGGAGAGGTTAGTCAGTGACGGATTTCGAACTCTTTGGGTCTCAAGGGGATGAACCTAAGGTACAAGCAACTAACCTAAATGCACCACAAGGAAGGCACAAATCTTCGGGCCATTGTCAGATGAGGAAAAATTATTGGGAAAATCTCTTCACTACGTACAATGAGAGACGGAATGAGATGTCCGATGAAACTTGAGTATGTAGGTATATTATGTTTTAGTTTGGAGTATATAAGGTGCAATTTTGCACCCTCGTCAAATAGAAGAGGTTTTCATAAAAATACATAAATAATCAAATAAAATTACGACACCTGGTCAATAATTAATATAATTATACATGTTTTTTTAAGTGTTTGACCACATCACAAATTGCTATAAACTCAATAGACTCCACGAGATTAGCTCGACCTAATGTGGAGTCCACAGCATATGTTTCAGTATAGTTATAATAAAATATAGCTTATGAAACTCGGCAATACTCTAGTTTTCTGTCAATGAAAGAATTGTATGTAATCAGACTAGTACTTCTAGAGATTACCCCGTCACAATTTAACAAACAATTTTACCTCTTTTAAATAATAATTAGTTTAGATAATTTAACTAACCATCTCTTAATATGACGTTAGTAAAAACGGGTATTACTTACAAAATTAATTCAACCCTTCTCGCCCCGCTGCCGCTTATAACAATTCCCGCTTTCTATAAAACCGGGACGAATGCGTGACGGCATTTTGTTTGCATCCCGTATTCTTTCGACATCTCTAATATTTCTCTCGCGCCAAATATTGTGGGGTATAAAACATCCCTCTTTACCGATCTCGTATCTATTTCAATCAAGCATCGATAAAATGTTGAAGGAAAGGAATATGAAACCTATATCTATACTAATGTATAATAATAAAAAAGCTGAAAAGTTTGTCTGTTTGTTTCAACGTGATAATCTTTGGAACTTTCAGTCAAATTGAAAAATATATTATTGTATAAGATAGCCAGATTCAACAAGAATAGTATAAGCTATACAACATCACGCGAAGACCCACAGACGAAGTCACGGGTTGTAATCGCAAATATGTATAGAAAACATTTTTTGGAAAATATTTACTATTTACTGATTTTTCTTGCATAAGTAAATATATATAGTACAATCTAAAACATTGTAGGTAATTGTTTTTTATTTTTACACGACTGCCCCAAAAAAAAGGAGTGTTATGTGTTCCGAGTTAATGTATGTATGTATGTTAGTTTCTTAGTTCCACAAAAAAAAAACTGACGAGTAAACAAAGTACAAATATGTGCAATTTTTGCAGTCGTGTTTTTTAATTATAGTAGCTTGTTTCATTTGTTTCTATATGCATAAACATTAAAAAAAAACACGGCTTCCTACACCATATTGGACTAAAAAACAAAGAGACATAACAAATCATGATATCCCCAATGTATCTATATCATAGCTACAGCGAATCCAAAGTCGCAGGTGTACCCGGCTGCAATTTAACTAAAACTTTTGACAACAATGAAAAACGATCTAAACAGAATAAAAAACGCCGTCAAGTACGAATCGTACGATATTTTTTAACAACCGTTCATATTTTTTAATAGTTTAGTTAAAAAAAAATAACAAAATATCATATAGGGTGTTTCATAATTATCTTCTTCTAAGAAAGAAAGAAGACGAACGGATGGACGTTCTTCTTCGTCTTAGAAGAATAAGAATTATTATTATTATTATTTTGTTGTTGCACCGGCCTTACTGAAAATTTCAAGGGTGTTCCTATTACGGTTTGAAAGATAAAGAGACAGACGGGCAGACACACAGCGGAATCTTAGTAATAGGGTCCTCTCCGATTACGAAGACTCCACTGTCTGACCGTCTGTCCGCCTATAGCCTTTTGTACCAACGTACGAAAGTATACAGCCCAAAAAAGACACGACACGAAAAAACGTAACAAGTAAAGGTAAATATAATACGAAATCACTGCGAACACAATCAATCTTTCTTTAGCCAAGGTAGGAGCTCCTGAGTGGTAGAATTTGACAAGGAAAATGGAAACTTTATATTGAGCGCCTCTCATCCGACTCATGGAAAGTTGAACAACTTCCTCGAGATATTTTAAGAGCCAAGTTTATGCCGAATAATGGAGAGGTACGGGCTCGAAAAGGGGAGTTACCTCAGTGCTGATCAGAGTAGATCTAAAAATAAATAAAATTGGAGTGTCTACTGTTTGTAATGTCATAATAAAAGCGTTTTAGCACAATAAATATTATGAATGTTTACACGGTATTTACAAGAAAAAAATCTTTGTTTTTGTATGTCTGTCTATATATTTGTTTCGGCTAATCTCTGAAACGACTTAACTGATTTTGATGGAAGTTCACTAATTTTGATGTAATCTTTTCAATAAATTCCTGGAATTAATAAAATACGCTAGCAATAAAAGCAGTGGATAGGTCAAATTTAGTATATAAAGGCCCGTGTTCACCAATTACGCAATTTTTTTAACCAATAGGTAATGTATTTAAACAATATACGTAACTTTTATTTTTATCTTAAAATTATATAGAACAATAATATTTCAAATAAAGCTAAGAACACTCTCAACTTATTCACCTTTTAAACAAAATAAACTAAATCAAAATCGGTTCATCCGTTCAGGAGCTACGATGCCACAAACAGACACACCCTCTCACAGACACGTCAAACTTATAACACCCCGTCGTCTTTACGTCGGGGGTTGAAAACAGCTCTGTGGCTCACAAAAGTTTTAACTGTTTACTTCCAAAAATTATAATTAAATTCTTCCACGAAACCGTCTCAAAGATAATAATTAACTTCATCCCGAATATTTTATTAGTTAGGTACTCGTGAAGTATCAACATTGAATATCAAAAAGGCCGTAGCTCAACTTAGCAGCTTTTTTCGGCGAAATCTAACTTAGTTCAAAGTTGAGAATAAACAAGTGTTGTTACAGTGTTCAAGTTACCTCCGGCGGAATGGAGTTTTAAGTTGATAAAATAAAAAAAAAGTGGAAATTCTCAGGGGCGAAACTTTGAAAAAATAACTACAGCACGAGGACTGTTGTACGATTTTAGTTTTTATCATGTTTCTTAGTTGGGGCAGTTTTCTCGTTAACTTGAGTTTGGAGACAGTGATGTGGATCTAGGGATGAGTGAAATATAGAGAGTACTTGAGGAGCTTGTGACTTTCAAAGGAGCTGCAACTTTTTTTTTATGAACCGTACGGTTTATATTTAAAAAAAGATTCTTATATTGCGGACCTGAGTCTGCACGGCTATGTGGTGATTGGGGTCGAAGTCAAATAAAAAAAAAAATATATTTATTTAGGAAACTTGTTTGTTAGGGATGATTCTTATTAGAGCGTGCCGTGCCCGGGCCGGGGCGTGGACGAGCCGACGTGGTATTGAAGTGCGTCGAGAGGGCCCGGACGGGACACGGATAATGCACTGTGTAATATAAATTGATTCATACAAAATATATGTTACAGATTTAAAACCGTGCCCCGTCCGTGCCCCGTCCGGGCCCCGCCCCGGGCACGGCCCGCTCTAATGAGAATCATCCCCTATCATGCCAATTTGACCTTCACGTTCAAATAGGCAGCCACTCCATGTAAAATACTGATGATCAGCTGCATCCTGTTAGACTGGAAGCCAGCCCTAACATAGTCGAGAAAAGGCTATGCAGATTGATTGTCTCAGAGATATAGACTACAGAGACATATTCTCTGCACTACTGGCAAACAGCTCTGGAAAACAAAACAACAGCATGTAACTGCCATTTAAAAAAGAATCACGTGGTCATTGTTGGGTGCATAAGTGCACAATTTTGCTTAGATTACTACAATTGCAAACTGAAGTCTACTATTACAGTGTGCACTTAGTACGTCGACATATTATCGGAGAAAAGTGGCAGTAATAACATGCCTTGTATGTTAAAAACAAAAGAAAAATGTATTAACCAAGTATAAAATACTAGTACTTTTCTAACGACTTAGTTTACGTGATTTTTCTAACGGATCCCTAATTTTTTGATAGTAAAATATAGCCTACAGCACTCAGTGATAACGTAGTTTCTAATTTGCGATAGGATTTTTAAAATCGGTTTAGTAGATCTAGAGATTAACCCCTACAACCTCACAAACTAACAAACTTTACCTCTTTATAATATTAGTATAGATTAGTATCACTGTACTAGATGCGTCCTGCGCCTTCCTACGCGTGGTTTTTTCACTCGCGTCAAGTTACCTACGTCTTTGGCTACTGCTACGCTCCCGTGGATTATAGCGTGATGTGAGGTAGTCTATACTATTCATTTTGAATCTGACTATCATAATTATACAAAGAGTTTTTCCTATCTGACTGGTAGTTCCAGATATTAGTGCGTATAAACATACAACCAAAAAACTTTTTAGCTTTATTATTATTAATATAGATTAGTACCTATATTGCTATTGCTTGTGATTTGTTTCGCACATTATGACCCACTTGTGCCAAAAATGTCACTAAAACTCGCCGAAACGAGGATAAATTACAAAATGGGCTCTTGTTAGCAATTGACTCAGAGTTTAAAAAAAAAAACCCTGGGACGGGGCCCCCAACGGGGCCAACGCCTGCCGGGGTTGCGGGACGTCCTAACAGGATACCGCGGCCCCGGAACGTAAAGGGCAACAGAAGGAACAGGGTGGTTTTTTAGTCAGTAAAAGTCTGACAGTCCCTTCCACCCCACCCAGGGCGGAAGGAGTCATTTGAGGATTTTTACCACCTACAAAAAAAAGGCGATACTTAGGATTTTTATTTAATGGTTAAGAACAAAAAAAAGTATGTACTTATATCAAGTCCACTCATCTAAAGGAGAATACATAGACAAGAAAATACATAATAAAAAAGACAATGGTCTGTTGTAGATTTGTTCGAAACATAATTTTTAATAACATAGGTACCTAGTTTACTTCTAATATACACTCTAACTACCCTCTCCCCTCTACTGGGTTTCGGCATAAACACACATTATTATCTGTGGATTGACCCCCCTGCAAGCTTAAGTATTTAGTTAATTAAAGCCAAGTGCATGCTACGCTAGATACAACCGCTGCGGTTGCAGTGCGGATATGCGGTCACGTAGGTTCGGATATTTCGGATACGATAACGGAAATCACTGAGACGTTTTCATATGAGATTTGTTGGCAAGTGAAATTATTTAGAGACAGGTAAATACTTAAATACACGTGTACTTCTATATTTATTTAACTGCCTTGTTGGTCTAATGGTCGCAAAAAGCGACTGCTGAGCTTGAGGTCGGGCAAAGTGTTATTGGGTTTTTTCATCAGTTTCTCAGTAGCAGCTTCGGAGTCTGGATTTGTCCCCAGTTCATGGCAATAGGCTCGCTCCCCTATTACATGGGACTTAAAACAAAACTGGTGAAATGTAGGTGCACTAATGGGTATACCTTAAACTAACCCTTCGGGGACTACAGGCGTGATGTTATGTCATTTATTTAAAAATTCAAGTTAATAATAATAGCCGAATAAAAAAAATAATTCCATTTTAAAAAGTGTGAAGTTACTAGTAACGCCGCAGGAATGAGAGCGATGTAACAAAAATAAAACAATATTTCAATATCAATGAAAGCCGGCTTTCAAAAATAAAAGCAATTTTTAATATACTATGCTACATGGCAAGCAGGTATGAATTACTTAACCGAGTTTTATATGAGTATTAAATTGGAAATGTGCAGATAAAATTATTACAGCAAAAGATTAAAATATGATAAAAATGTAGGATGGATTCGTTTAAAGCTAAAGGTATGAACCACAGTATCTTGAAAGATTGATGAAGTGGAGAGAGGTCTTGACTCAGGAGTGGGATAGGACAGGCTAATAATAATAATAAAAATAGATTTTATATTTTTATGTAGCAGTACCACCTCGGCTTTGGAAAGGCTTTGCATATTCCGGCAGATATCCGAAAAAAAGCTGGTCCTAGAAATTCCAAACAAAACATAAAAAAGAATAATCCAAATCGGTCTAGCTCTATTTTCGAGTTCGCGCTTAGCAAGACATTTAACCATTCATTTTTGTTTAAATAGATAGATAGATTTTTGCACCGAACCCTTTTTATCAAGAATCTAAAAAATATTAAGCCCACGACATGGAAACATGCGAATATTTTTTTTATTTTATAGTCCCATCACTTTTCCCACTCATCACTTTTCCTTACATTGGCTTGTCTATAAAACAACCCCTCTGTAAAACGGTTGGCCGTGCAATAATGGCACACAAACACATTTACATTAGTTCTCGTAATGTACCACATTAGGGGCTATTGCCTACAACGAGATAATATACGAGTATCCGACAAAACATCTCAAGAGTTTGTATTGTACTCTCAAGTAATTTGTGCCGGCGGATATTTTCGCTGAGTATTACTGTTGCGGATATTTATCGGATTTTGAATCGAGCGGCAGTAATGTGGAGTTATCTTTATTTTAGTTTTTGTTGTTACCGCGTTTTTGTTGCGGCACGATATTTCTTTGTTAAGTAGTTAGATCATTTAGCTGCTCACATAAGTTATATAAGAGTGAGAATACATTTATATTTTCACAGTTACAAAAAACTATGACAGTCGCCAGCACATCAGGCCTTTTTGTTGTAAAATCGCTCCTATTGCCACCGCATAAGATGTCGCAGTGTTTACCTTAAAGCGCTGTCGTCCTTACCTTATTGGGCTGTTACGATGGAGTTTAAATATAAATTAAGAGATTATTAGATTTTTAAGAGATAAATAGAGAAGAAAATACAAAATTTCTTTTAGATTTTATAAAACATTTTTCCTAGAATTTTTACCAGGAAAACTACCCACTGACTTACGTGTAATAAAACCCATCCTTAAGCATAATCCACGCCAATAGGTTTTACGACTACATTAATCGCCTCAGTAAAACGTTACCCTAATTTGTTCGACAATAAAATCGAACACCGCTGTGCGAATTGAAGATTTTTATATACCTGGAACAAGAAAATAAAGTCGTTAAAGGCGAAGACGTAAAAACATTAGTAAAAATATATTATTATGTGTTGTTGCAGCCAGTGTGGGTGCTGCCTTACAATAGAATGGGCCATCTTTCTTCATGACCCATAAGTATTCTGGAGGTTACTGTGGGGTTAAATAATTGGCTTTCTTCTTTGTGATAAGTAATCTGATAAAAAAACAAACTAATAATAAGAGGTTTAAGGTTTCCAAATTCAAAATGTAAAGTACAACTCTGAAGTTCATAGAAAATGAAATATTTTAATAATAAATTATGATTATTCAACTGACTATTTATTTGACTGCCTCGTTGGTCTAGTGGCCGCAAGCGCGACTGCTGTGCATGAGGTCTTGGGTTCGATTCCCAGGTCGGGCAAAGTGTTATTGGGTTTTTTCATCAGGAAATTCTCAGTAGCAGCCTCGGAGTCTGGATTTGTGCCCGGTTGATGGCAATAGGCTCGCCCCCTATTATATGGGACTAAAAACATAACTGGCGAAATGTGGGTGTACTTATGGGTACACCTCTGCCTAACCCTTCGGGGATTACAGGCGTGATGTTATGCAGTGGCGTGCACAGAGTTTTTAGACAGGGTAGGCAAAACAGTTAAAAGCTATTTAAGCTAGGTAGGTATCTTACCAAACATGTACCTATCATGGTTTTGGTTCGTCGTCTTGTCGATTTAAATAATGATGTAGGTACCTAATTGCCACCTAGCCTAGATTGACTGATTTAGACATATTTTACGGATACCTATATGTTTTGATGTTTCATATTAATTTGCAAATTAAATAATAGCAGTCAAATTAAATAAAATCCGGTGTCATTGACCTTTCACGATCACGTCTTTTTGTCACCGATAGTTTTAAAAACGCATATTTTTTATTTCACACACAACGCATGAACAACTTTCACAGTGAATATTATCCATTTTTTCACACTAATAACATCGTTAAATCTTATATATCTGATAACAAAGCTCACGACCAAATCAAAACAAATAAACGACTAATGGCCGCTCAAACTACTTGTTTATAAAATACGACAAAAAAAATGGTGCTTTATTTAGGGAAAGTTTAATGAAATAATGTTACTTTTTAAAATAGTCGCAATCGGAACAACACACAGCCAGTTGTATGTCTCATAATTTTTACTATGAAACTTACGAGTTACATTACATCTTTGCTGGGTCAATTCTTGTAACTCAGGTACACATCTCCCTTTTGATACAATTTGAACCTTTTCATTAAACGTTAATTGAGAAAATTTACCATTTATAACCTTTAACAAACACACATTTTCAACACAAACCTCACAATCGAACAACATTTTGAATAAACAAATAGAAAGTAATTTTAAAAACAATTCAATAAACTAATTGAAGTTAACAATAAATCGACCTATCTTATGAAAACCATCAAAATAAAAACATAAAACAGCGCGCTTCACTTGAAAGAAAACAATATGGACTCTATAGAAAAAAAACAATTTCAAATTTTGGGAAGTAAAACGTTATCAAATAAAATTGCATCATTGTCAATCGAAATATCACTGAACTAATACTCGCCAATAGAGACGACGGATTCATACGAGCTGGCCCGTGATTGGGTCACCTGCCGCAGGAGATGGCTTTGTTACCGCGCCATTGTGTGCAGTGCACAGACACGAAAATGTACCACTACATGCGTACATTTTCGAATGAATTGTAGGCAGAATCACTCTCTGCCTTCCGCGTTGTCGGCGATGTGTTACGAACGCCTGTCGTAGTTTTGACAGTACCGAGGTACGGATTACGGTATGAATGCGATACGCGTTGCTATTAATTTACATTAGGAGTTTGAATAATTTTATTAGTTTTGTTACGCAGAATATTTTTTTTATTTTTGAAATTACTGTAACTTGTCTAGATCTAGATCTACTAGGTCTAGGGTCTGCAGTGCCTTTATGCCTCTATGGACCGCACGCCACTGATGTTATGTTATGTTATGTTATTATGATTATTCATACAATATATACTGATATTACAAAAACGTGAAAAGTTTCTTTGTTTTTTTCTTTAACGCTCTAATTTACAGAACTACTGATTTTATTCTGTAAATTCTTTCGCTAGTAAAAAGCTAGACTAACCCTGTGTTCTAAAGACTAGATTAAATTTTTCTCAAATAAAATACGAATCCGTAAGGAAATTCACGTGTATGAAATTCACGTATTTTAGAGGTAAAAGCAAATGACCTGTTGAATTTCACAGCTAAAAATAAAGTCTCTTAGGACCAATCTAAACCAGGTCAAAAAATCTCAAAAACCCATTAATTCCACAATCATCATTTATATCAATTTAACAGAATTCAACACAGAAACGAGTGCGACATAAAAAAAAAACCGAAGTACTTTCCAAACAGTATTCAACAGAAACATTGAAAGCTTTTAAGGCACTAAGTAGCCAGAAACCTTTTCGTTAAAACTTGTAAATCATATTAAAAGGTTTCCATGTGAAATGCCTCACCTGCTCACGACTTTGGAGATAAAATAAATATTCCAGACGGCATTCGAAAAACCATTGGAAAAAACTTTTCCTACGGACCCCGATTTGTAAGCAGGTGACTTTTTTTGTGACAAAACTATTTAAATAACATTGCGTGGTAGTATTGCTTTATTTATTTAGTTGAGTGTCAATTATTTTTAGGAAGTTAGCAAGAGATAATTTTCGTAATTAATGGTTAGAAACTACAGCAGGTAGTATTATTGTATTCATTAAAAGCCAACCTGAATCACGCCAGAACAGCTGAAGCGATCTGACTGACAGGTACAGAGATACATTATAGTCTGGAAGAAGGGATATAACCACTCTTCTTTTCATTTAAAAAAAAATACTGTTCCCGTAAGAATATATTAACTTAGACGCGGTGGTGACGCGGACGAAAGTCAGTAAATAATAAAAATAAAACGTTCGGCGACCATGCATAACATAACATCAAGTCTGTAACCCCCGAAGGGTTAGGCAGACGTAGCCTTTAGTCCAACCACCATTCGCCGTCCCATGTAATAGGGCAAGCCTACTGTTCGCCTATTTTTCAGCGATCATTGACGTCAAAACAACCCAAACATTCACTTTCAGCTTCACCCTCAAACAAAAACACTAACTCCTAAACCGAGAACCACAAACTATTGACTCGAACAATCCGAATATCACAAATAATCCTTCAGTACATTAAACAAATCCATAGACTTAACGCAGAGTACACACGGTACTCTCACCTCTAAACCGTTCATATCGCAACGTTTCTAATTAAACCGCCGAATTCACAGCGAAGCGTCGACGCGCTAATATAATAAAGCCAGTATAAACCGCACTAAACGGGTTTAATATCAAGAGGGCGGGTGTAGCTCAACTTTTCGACGCGGTCGGGCGCATTACAACTTACAACCGGAGAGGATTAGCAGCGGTGTGTATTCCGCTTAATGCTGGCTTCTTTGTTTGCTGAGAACTTGTATCTTTGTGCGCTGATTACAGTTGTGTAGACGAGGCTTTATTGGTTGTGCTGTTGCATTTTAGTACTTAATCAGCTTTTCAAAAGGTACACAATGTAAGTGAGATGAGAAAAGTGAATATTCAAAGTGGTTTAAGATATTGAAATTTATTATTTACTGGCAGTTTCCTCGCGAATTCTTCTTCTTCAATTTTTTTCGGATTCCTAATTTTTTAATAGTAAAATATATAACGAGATATTAAAAAACACTACAAGAGATTAATGTTAAATTAAAACCCACACTTTAATAAATTAAGAATAAGGTGTGATTTTTTGTCAGGGCCGGATTGCCCGAACCTAGTATTTTAAAATACCAACTTGGATGCCCTCCGTCTGAGGATAACGAAGGGTTATGTCGGACTGTTACTGATTTAAACTCTACGGTTCCTCCTGTTGCCTTAATTCGGGTATTCGTATGACGCATGATCCGCCCCCGAATACCTAAAAAGCATGTAAAAGTTAAAGTCAAAGTCAAAGTCAAAGTCAAAACATTTATTTCAATTAGACCATTTACAGGCACTTTTGAATTGTCAAAGAGTCGGTCAGTTAGTCCGAAAGTTGAAGCTAGTTGCTCGTTACAAAACGGAGGTAGGCCTCTATGGAGAAGAACGAGCAAGAAACTCCACGGCACTCTTTTAAATTAGGTTATTACAAAATCCTGGTTACATTATTCTTGTCGATTCTATATGTGATCACAATGAAGATGAATATAAAATACTAGTAAAAAAAAAAAAAAAAGAAATTAAAGCCATAGCAGTTAAGAGATGACCAATCCCAACTGACAGCACTCGTTCACGAGCATGACGAATGAATGCAATGCCAAACAATTGTTGGCATCAAAGAATTAATCCTATTAAAATATTTTTGTTCAATTAAGAAGCTTAAGATTTCTAGTTGGCAACATAAATCCAACGAGGTAGGTAATATTATCTCAAAATATTAAACCCATTAATTCTAACCATTTTTCCCCAACTATAAAGTTGTATCCAAAAACCTCAGAAAACTAATTTAATTATATCAATCTGCGACTCCGACAGGGGACCCAACATAAAGCGGTTCCAACAAATTGAAACGAGAATCGAACCCGTGACCCTACACGTCGCTCAATAAACGGACCCCGAATGTGTTTATCGGCATTTGATACTGGACCCTTTGTGTCACTGTGAAAGAAAATCGAAAAGTTTTACTTTGAACAATATTTAAATGGGTGACTGTTTTTTCTCACTTGGTTGCAAGCACGACATAGAGCGTAGGCACGACCCTACGCTTCGATTCCCAGATCGGCAAAATGAGTTTTACCAGTACCAATTTCTCAGTAGATGATAATGATCCATCTCAAATAGAGTTGAATATTGAACAACCTATTTATACCTCCCAAATATTTTTTAACTCTATTATTGATGTCTTTAGTCCATTATATATTAATAACTAAAAACTATTGGAGCGTCATCATCATTAGCCGAAAAACGACCACTGCTGGACATAGGCCTCCGCTAAAGATGCTCACAATGACCAGTCCTGCGCTGCTCACATCTAACGAACATAATTATCATAAAAATCTATACAAACTATTTTAGAAAACTTTTTAAACAGTAATTATAGAGTTTCCTTCCCGTTCTACTCCATACAAACTACCATTTGATCTGGCCAAATAGATTTAATTCTCTTTTCTTGTAAATAACATTCAAATGCGCCTTTTAATAATTATATTGAAATAAGCAATTTATCTTTGACTTTAACTCCGACCAATTGCTATAGAACTATCAAGTTTTATATAACATAACATAACATCACGCCTGTAATCCCCGAAGGGTTAAGCAGAGGTGTACCCATTAGTACACCCACATTCCGCCAGTTATGTTTTTAGTCCCATATAATAGGGGGCGAGCCTATTGCCATCAACCGGGCACAAATCCAGACTTCGAGGCTGCTGTTTTATATAACCTGCTCTCAAATACTTGATTAGATTCAAATACGTTCACAATACGCTGTAATATTACTTGATCACATTAATACGACGCGTGTAGGCGAAATGGAACAGTCTCAAACTAATAGACGGCAGATTGCGTATCCGAGGACTAAGCTGCCGTCGGACCGTGGTCGATTATATTATCATATGGTAATCGAATCCGGTAATGCCTAGCTCTGTCCGTCTGGTACTTACAGCGGAATGACTATCCTGTTGGTCTTGTGGTCGCAAGCATGATTGCCGAGCGTTAGGACCTGGGTTTGTCCATTAGGATTTTTTTAGTAACAGTTTGGGGTTAAGATATTGATGGTGTGACTTCAGAAAGGACGTAACGTCGTTGGTCCTGCGCCTAAAGTCTTTTAGTGAGGAAAAGGATGTGCATTTATGTTTGCGCACATACTTTAGCATTATAATATTTCCTGCGTACTTGGTTAGACTACATTAAGATTGGCCGCTGTGAATGAAATTCATTCAAGAGAATATTAATATTAATATATTTTATTTATTAATTTAGTTGTAAATTTCTTCTGTGGTCCTTCTGTACGCATTATTATTGTTGACACTGGTTCCTCCTCAATCCATCCGTCCGTCCCTTCGTCAACTGGACACGTGACGTAAATACAAGTACTTATACATATATTTTATTTTACATTATTTAACTGTCTTCTATACTATTTGATTTTCTAAAGAATTTTGTGTATTTCATGCCACGCGTTGCTGTGGCTCTTAAAATAAGGTCCATAATCGGGATGGCAAACATTTACAAGTTTGACCAAATTACACACGGCAAGTCAATTTGATAAAATTGGTTAAGTAGTTTAGGAGTTTATCCCAGACAAACATCGTGACGCGAGATACATCATATTGTTTCATTTATTTTTAGCTACATCCGGTTAGACTGCCAGCCGATTCCAACATAGTTGGGACAGATTAGGCAGATGATGATGATGATGAATTAGTTTGCCATAATAAATTTTACTATTAAGAGATTGTGCAGAATAAAAGTCAACTGAAATCCTCGCTATTATGTATGCACAAGACAATTTTAATGCCCACGCAAAACTAATATCGAGTCTTGCTCGCCACATTTTATGAAACTAATCTTAAAGAAAAAATAAATCTAGTTTTGTTCTTAGTCTGCAATCAGAAAGAGACTCGACTCAATTAGCTAGCGAGCTCGAATACGCTCAAATAGACCCCCGGGTGAGCTGAGCAAGGGGAAGACAGGCTGAGGTCTCAGTGAAAGCGAACAGCGAGAATATTTAGAGAGTAGGAAGCGTAATGCAGTATTCAGTGGAGAGTGAATGCATTGCCTAGTTTACTCGTCTGGTTAGAGAGTTCGATTACTTCTGTAAGCCTTGGTTAAGTGATTTGAAAGATAAATGTCTGAATGCTTTAGTAAAATCCTCCATTTTTTTGGGATATTGATCTTTGTTGTACCCAAAACGAGCCAACCCAAAAACTTTCAAACGGTTTTGAAAGTTTTTGGGTTGGCTCGTTTTGGGTCATTAATTCAAATATTTTATTAAATAATACATTAGGGACCAACTATTTAATAAAAGATTTAGTCCACGTCTTAAACATTTATTTCAAATAAATTTAAAATTAAGTACTTAGTCTGCGTTAAATGTCTAAAATAATTAAATTACTTCGAAAAATGGTCGAAATTTTGACGTGCGTAGGTACGTTGGCAGAATCATAGACATTAAATAAATATTTGCTTAAATTATAGTCAAGAGGAATTATGGTCCTTTGTGGGAGCTTACGCGGGATCGTAAGACCAAAAAGCAAAGTTAATTTTAGTTCTAGACAGACCAAATCCTTATTATCCTAAACCTTCACAAGCTATGTTCAAAAGCTGAATCTAATTCTACTAATTAAAAACGTAAAAAATCGAATCGCAATGACAATCAATGTCAAAAAATTAAAGTAAATTAAAGCGTATTTTTGACAGATTAAGACTGAGATTAGATTACGTATGTTACAATCAAAGTAAAGCTTTCCCGCTTTCTGTCGAAGCATGGACCATTATCCTCGTATGAAGGGTAAAACCGTGTGAAGAGTCTAGAGAGTTTAAAAGCGGTGTAATCCCACTCGCGAAGCGCCGAAGGTGTTCCTAGAGTTCGAAAGATCGGCTGTACGTACCGCCCGATTTTCAAAGGTTAATTATAATGGTGAAAGCGAAGTTCCCATTACAAGTTTGTGTTTTAATGCGAGCTATGTAGGTGGAGTTTATATGACAGATTTATGGCAGAGCATATTAGGGAGTGTTTTGTGTAAATTGGGGTACAGCTGTTAAGTGGAGGGTGATTAGAAGGCGTGTGTTGAACATAGTGGTTTTATTGAGTGATATTATGACACAGTGTTGTGGCCTAGTGGTTAAAGCATCCACTTCTCATGCATGAGGTCGGTGGGTTCGGTACGGAGCAAGTACCAATGTAATTTTTCAATTCATATGTTCTTTCTAAATTTATCTGGAACATCAGGGCGTAAATACGAGCGCTCGTAGTAAACGGAAAGAAAATTCGATCAACTTTAAAATGGAATATCTCTTTTGGCACTGTTTACTCAAAGAGTGATACAAATTATACTTTTTGTGGCAAATTAAACCCTAATAATAATTATATAGGATAGTTGTATTACCAAATCGAAAATCGAATCGAATACTTTTACGTCACCGCGATCGTGAGAACATCTGTAATCCTCTACAAGTTTCGTTGAAGTGAAAAACTTCCATTTAATTTTACTATCTTCAGTATTCGCTCAACTCCATCGCTTCCTCTATAGGTACCTACATTCAAACTAACACCTCGAAAATCCGCTTCCAATTTTTTCGACGAAAATCAAACCGAGCAATGTGAGCCGGCAGCGTACAACCGGTTTACACTAGTCGCGACCGGTGATAGTCCGAAGCCAATAGCCGGGTCCACACCGGACGATCCATCGCGCTCCGATCGCGCGCGGCAGCAGCGCGATCCAAAGATGCAGGCGGTGTGGACGTGCCGCGCGCGATCCATGCGCACGTATTGGAGCGCGCGCTCCCTACCTCGCGCGATCCGTGTGCGGTCGGTTTTTGTGCCAGCCTCAAAGGTGCCTCAGTTGCGTGATGCGCGCGGTGTGGACGGTTGTGTTGGTTCGCGCGATCCACCTCGCCATGGACATCTCAGAAAGTCGCCGTTTGATATTTGTTTGTAAATTTGTTTCACCCAAAACCGTCGTTTTCTTTTTTGTGATTTTTTGCGCAAGCATTTAAGCAAAATAAAAGTTACTGCTGCAACGGCAAGACGCCGCCGTTGTACGTGTGACTCCATATCGTACAAGAGTTAGACTGGCTGAATCACGGATCGCCTTAGGATCGCTTGGAGCGCATATTTGGGATCGCAAGTTTCCAAGAGTGGATCGGCCTAACACGATCCACGATCCACGCTCCGCGATCCTGGATCGCGGATCGCGGGATCGATGGATCGTCCGGTGTGGACCCGACTAATCAACACGGTTGATCCGGCTGCCGATATCGATCCAAAACCCCGTTGAAACATATCGCCCTCGTGTATTGTACTAATCGAAAGTGCCGGTTGATTTGTGCACTGCATTGGAGGGTTAGTTTTTTTGAAAAAAGATACTGTTGTTGCAGGGTTTTGTAAGCTGGCATGGTTCGTACCCCATGTGTAATTGTGTATTCAGGAATAAAATGAGAGGCATTCTCAGCTGATGGTGGAAGGCATGTTTTAATTGACTATGATGGTGAAAAACATGTGTGTGTTTGCAACTTTACGTATAAGGAATTTAGGAGCTTATTTTTAGTAGACTACGGAGGATTAAAAGTCGTAGAAACACGTCAGTTGTATGATTTACCAGCCAGTGAAATAATATTACTTAATTTTCTATACATTCGAAGAAAGCTCAGATATGCGGAAAGTCGACGGAAAATAATTCACAGACATCAAATTCTTGAATCTTTATCTATTTCCTCAATTTGTCGCGACACACAAAGAACAAGAAAAACTAGATAACCATCTATCCCCAAAATCAGTGAAGACATATCGCCACGGTAAATCTTGCAAAATCTTTTCGACGTAACGGATAAAATTACCAGGCGAACAGAGTGTCACAAGAGGACACTTACTAAGAGCCAGTGAATATCGTAAATCTCCTGCGACCTACTATTGTCCTAGTACTTTCTATTTTACTTTTGGAGGTCAAAGCTGTGAGCAGTATTTTAGTCTTTACGCGTTTTCGGGGACTGTTAATCGATTTGGAAAGCGATGTAGGTGCTGCGACAAGGGGAGGGAAGATTAGTAAAATATATATTTGGATTATTTGAGTTTTATGTGGTGTGTGTTAACGAGAGATATAGAGTCTAATATATTATTACATGGAAGCAAAATAGTATCTATGTTTAAGAGTTTAACAATTATTAACGTACAGTAAAATTAAATTATTTTCTTATCGTTTTTAACACACAATTCTACGAGTATATTAACAAAGGTGTACATAAACTCGTTCTATACAGAAATGTATAAAGGTAAATAATATTTTTGGTCAAACTTACATAGTAAGAAGTGTAATCGGATAGCAGTTTGTATATCCAAATGAAATAAATTGACTTGCAAATATTATAGCTAAGAAATATAAATAATATTTTTAGTTGTAATGTTAATAAGTTTTATGTCATTTTTTCCGCAGAGTCACAAAAAACTCCAGTCCAAGTAAATCATTAGAAATAGGTACCTTACTTTCGTAGATAATACATACATCAAAGTCTATGAAATAACAAGACCCGTTGTTATTTTAGACGCTTGAGAATCCAATGGTAAGAGCTCTCACTTGAGGAAACTAGTCACTCAAGAGGCTAGACGGAGTCGTTTGAGCTCAGTGCGGTCGCGAAGTATGTGGCATGATGTAGGTAGCTCTTAAATCACTCTTATGTGATCTGAGGGCTCTGTTTTTTGTCCAATTATACCTTTGAGGTACGATAAGGGCACGTTTGAAGGGTTTTTAGAATTGTCTTCGATATCATAGGTACAAATAATCTTTTTTTCTGAATGAATTGGATGTTTTCTAGTTACTTATGAAGACCACCCAATAATTTTGTATTTGCTTAGAAAGCAGTATTATCATTTATTTGTATTTTCAGTTGTCTGTAACGTTAAAAAACATCAGTGAAAATTATGGACTTTCCAGAATTGTTATGCTCTGGTCTTGTTAAGTTAGCTTCCTTATAAGTCACATATATTGAGGTATCTTTCATGGTGTATCTCTCTTCAGGTTCTGAGTTATTATCATGAATCACAATTTTTTGCACTTGCCATGTTATCTCTTCACCCCCTTTGGTTGACTGGTAGAGAATGACTGAGGCATTAAGTTCGCCTTTGTACCTTGTTGTTGTTCATAAAGTTGAAATAAATAAATAAATCACGGAAGCCAAGTAATTCAAACTAAAAATTAAAAAATGCTACTTTACATATAATTGAGAAATTACACCCTTCAATTAAGTAGAAGCATGTCACGCTAATTGCAAACAAACAAAGACACATCACCGGAATCTTAGGACCATTGACACAGCCGAACAGATAAAGTTTTCGTCACAAACCTCCACATCTGTCGACCCCTTTGTTCCACAATTATAACAGAATAGGCAGAGCCCGGGGGCGACACTTGGCCGTTATTAACTTGGGGTCTCGGCACGTGACGAATTCTACGCGATTATGAAACTTGGCGCGCTGGCAACTTGTGTTCCGAGGCGAGCTTAGTATATTTGCTTCTACGTAACTTTAGACGAATCAGTTTACTAGGCTCGCATGAGTTTATGAGAGTGAAGTTTATAAACCGACGATTTAGTATTAACAGGTCTTGCTGTCTATCGAAAATTTTGAAGCAGAGGATGTAATGAAAAAAAAATATAATACGAGCACATTATTCTCATGCAGAGAAGGCATGAGCTTTGATCACCACGCTTCAACTTCTAACACAGGTAGTATAGTACAGGTTTTCTAAACAATGTTTTCTTTTACCGTTGTTAGTGATATCCAAGACAAACTTAAAAAGTTCATATTAAAACTTTATTTGAACCGCAAAATGTTTAACTCGAAATAAAACCACGGGTTAATCCTCTAACATAAAAATATTCATTCAAAGTACAGATATAGAATATGGAAAACAATGTCAGAACTAAAATATTACATATTAATAACAGTCTCTAGTGGTATTTTCCATGTCAAAGGGATCAGTTAATTGATTTCTGTGGGAATAGTGACGACATATCTCATTAAGTAAGTCGTAATGGATAAGTCGTATGACAAATCTAATAACATTTCGTCATTAATGGATATCATTACATTTTGACAGGGTCGGATTTGGTACTTTATTTTGCTGCTATTTAAATGCATAATTAAATATTAGAAAAGGAATTTTGGAAAGATGCAAGACTAGTTCAAAAAGTATAGCAAAAAACTACAAACTTTACCATTGTGTCGGAAAAATTTCGTAGGAGACTTTAGAATTATATACTGAATCCATGGTAAAAATTTGAAGTTACGGTGTCTTGTCCACTGTGTTTAGAATGTATAGATATCAAAATCCATCCCTGCATTAAATAATACGTGTCCTTTTATATTTTCCCTTACGCTTAATAACTGGGAATTCCGTGTACATTACAAAGATGACAGCTCCCTCCGTATCTCCGTCATTACTTTTCTTTTTTCTCTTTTTCTCGGTCGGAGGTACAAATTAATCTTTCCCGACTATAGAGCCTTGTAAGTGGCAGTTCTTTTCTGCAGGACCATTGTGTTTGAAATTTCCATGGAGCTCCGAGTGTGATGGGAATGCGATGTATTTGTTGATTGTCTGTTCGTGTGGATTGTTTTGGTGAACGATCGGTGGCAACGGTCGTGTTGTGTGGGGTCGGTTTTTGACGCCATATTTTTCTCTTAGCATGCTATTTGCCTTTTGGTTTTTTGGTTATAGTTAAATCGTCGTTTTGAAGAAAACTGTTTTGGAGCTTGACTTAGCTTTACATTGTATGACTGTAAGTTTGCCTGTACGATTACTCGTCTTAGCGTATCGATGGCAAATAGGTATAGGTATTGTGACCCCCTTGACGTAAGTCACTTGTACCGGGATGTACTTATTTATCAATTTACTTGATTTAAACACTTAATATTCTTTAAACTTTGTGTATTCGCTTTAAATTAAATTATATTTGTTAATACTCAAATCTTATTCTAGGCTTGACAGCCGCTGAAACGCGGTCTACCTCTATTCTAAAATCAAAGTCATATTTATCTCATATCAAATAGTTGGCATATGGCTCAACCAGCCAGGGTCTCTACAGTATATACAGTTATTTTATTTCTTTGGCCCAGTACTCATTACGGCAACACGACAACACTTCAATGTGTAAGTTAGTGTTACGTTGTAGATGAACTAAACTGACTCAAATAGCATTGCACAGCCTATAAACATTTTATTTTGAAGAAGTTAAGCTTATAGATCAGTGAATACTATAAAAAAGATAACCAACGTTACAACAATGATTATAAGATGCAGTTTTCCTAAATCAAAGTCAAAGTCAAAACATTTATTTCAATGAGTCCATTATCAAATCAAATCAAATCAAATAATTTATTGCGTTTCACAATGTAAATTAATGGTCTTATAAAACAGAGGTACAGAATCATTATGGTATTATTATGTATCATTATAGTCCCTTATAGTCAGAAAGTTTAAGCTAGTTGCTTGTTACAAAACGTAAGTAAGCTTATATAGTGAAGAACGAGCAAAAAACTCTACGGACACTCTTTTCAATAAGTTTTTACAAAATCCTGAAAACAATATTCTTATTGCTTCTGAATATGAAAATAATAAAAAAATGATGTACGCATTGGCAGGTAGGTTCAAAGAGCAGCCTATGAGAAGAGCTCTCATATAAGTTGTAGAACAGAACAGTTTACAGCTAGTCCAACGAATACTTTAATTTATTCAGTTAACCGGCTGCAGTCTGGCTCGCGTTTAATTGTTATTGCTAGCAGACTACACAGCGTTTTGGAATTTTAATTAAATTAATATTTTTTAGTTTGCGAGTTGGTTGAATCCCTCTGTCTAGCATTTCAATGCTAGTTGAACTACGTGATTTTGTTGTTATAAGATAAAAATTTCTTTCGGCTCGAAGGACCAGGAAAATTCAGCCCACAGCTGAAACTAGGAACAAGAAAATTTGAACATGATGTAAGCAAGCACTAAGAAATATTTTTTCGGATATTCAACCGATATGGGGGTGAAAGAAAGGAGTTGGTTAGTATGAAAAATCTTATTTATTGGGTTAATCAGTTTGAAACTCAGCACGTATGCTAACCTAAGTAGATAATAAAGTTTTTATTATTATTAATTTTATTTAAACTACTGGCGGGTATTTGTGGGAGTTAAAAACATAACTGGAGAAAAGTGGTTGTACTAATGGGTACACCTCTGCCTAACCCTTCGGGGATTACAGGCGTTGTTTTGTTCTTTCAAAGAGGGCAAAAGGGGAGTTCGGTTTGTTAGGGAAATACGAAATCAGCGGAAAAAGTCGCGCGCAAAGTGCCAGTCTAAAATAAACTACTTATCTATTCATTCCATCAAACACAGAAACCTAATAAAAAAACTAACTTCAGTAACCAGATCAAAAGTTAGATTAACATCAAAATTGCGAGCCATAAACTAAGGGTCAGAACTTATTACGTTGTATAATTCTCGGGCCATAAAACGGGCGGGAACTAAAACCTTATCTAATTAGTATCGACGGGCGTCATGTCACGTGACTGGGATAGGACGCGACGTAAATCCGTGCCGCGAACTGTACGTGATATAACGTTTGTGGGGCCATTAAAACTACGATTTAAGTGAAAGTTTTTAAATAAGTAGTAAAAAAATGATAATCAGTTTAACTGGTATTCGGCATCGTGGAATATCTTCTTCTTTTCGTGTCGGCAAAACATCCTACTAATATATACCTACTGTTATTAAATACTAATGTTTGGATGGATGGATGTTTGTTGCGGCAGAACGACAGTAGTTAGGCATTTGGCACTGCTATATCGTGCTTAACACAGAATAAATTTTACCCATTTTTTATGTTCTCTTGGTTAAAATTGGTAGCAATTAATCCACTGAACCATTAAACCGATTTTGATGAAATTTGGCACAGGGTAAGATTGGACTCCAATAAACAACATACTTTTTATTCGACTTCAAGTTCTTCTGCATCCGCGATGACCGATATTTACGCGGACGAAGTTGCGTTAAAAATCGACTTTAATTTTAAGTTGGAGATTTTTTTTTATACTCCCGACTTGAGGCCCGTTCCCGCTGAGGGGCCCAGAGGCAATTGCCTACACTACGGCCCTGCACACAACCTTATAACTACAATGAAAACACAAAACATTAATTAGTTCCATCTCAACTCACGTAGAAAAGTTGATAAATTCCTTTAGTCTTGCACACCAGAGGAAATTAGTACTATAAAAGGTAGATGCTAGCCAAGCAAGTTTCTAAAGGTGTGGTTACATGAGCCAAGTTATATAGGGTGATTGGAATTAGTGACCGAAACTTAACATATAATTTACTGGCGCCAGTGACAGAAAAGTTAAAAGGGAATCGTTTGTCTTGGTATGGGCATGTGAAGAGGAGGGATGAAACGCATGTGACCAGAAGAGTTATGAATATGAATGTGGATGGATGGAGAGCAAGAGGAAGACCAAAGAAAAGATGGATGGATTGTGTGAAGAATGATATGAATGAAAGGGGAGTCAGTGATTGCATGACGGCTGACAGGACAGAACGGAAGAGGAAAAAGTGTTGCGCCGACCCCAAGTAACATGGGACAAGGGCAGGAAGATGATGACTTAACACATAATTTACTGTACTTATGATAACACAAAACAACTTGCTCAAATATTTTTTTAATACATGGAAAGCGAATGATCCCAATTACCGCGACAACGTGTGCATGTGCTACTTCCGTACGGTTTATATTTTTAAAACATAGCGCGTGGTAAAAGCTGATTAAATGTTTTTCTTCATCGATGTCAGTGATGTTCAAGAAAAAAAAATAGAAAACACATATTTTACAGTCACATAGGTACTTGCCCAGTATTGAGACCTTAATAAATTATGGTTTGGCAGTCTGTACGTATGTTAAGGAAAATGTCTTGTGTTGGTATCGCAGAAGGTTGTTGTAGTGACGACACAATTATTAGACAAAAATAGCTCGTGTAAGCGCACCTTAACTCTTATTTCAAAGTAGATATTTGCTTTAGTAGGTCGATATTTATTTAAGCTGTGGAAGCTAGTGAGCTGGATAGTTAGAGGAGGTTTAAGTAGTGGCACAGTGGAAGGGGGGTAATTGAGCCACCAGTGTATTTTTAGTATCTTCGTATTTTAAACTAGAAAACTGATCGTGGTTCTTGAAAAATTCTTGGTTAGAATCTGTGAAATAAAGCCTTCAATTATTTTTCCTTTATTAATGGTGTCTACATTTTAAAGCAACTTATCAGCGCCATCTGTCGAATTATTTTCTCAACAAAAACCATAAGGGCTCCCTAAAAAGACCACATCCACGAGCATATGGTAAGACCCTTTTAAAGCATAATGAATACTTAATCATTAGAGAGCGAAAACGCCATCAAATTCTGCGTTGTGTGACCGAAAAACAGGTAAAAACCATAGGCGGTTGTCGTGGCGTACCGACGCTCATTAGTAAGGTCTGAACCTCAGAACCCGAACAAAACCGAAACAATTTTGCAAATTTGTCATCGCCGCGGGATTACAAAGCACTGCTCCATTTTCGTCGGACCTTTAGTAATTAACCGAAACACTTTGTCATAGAAATTTATTCGGGGGCCAATTACCATCGTTTGTTGTGGTATAGGTCCATTTTTCCCCGCTTCACTATTTTTCGTCAAAGACGGTTTTTTTTATTTTTGGAGCTGTTTGTGGAGGGTAAGGTCTTGTTAACGTTAACCTCAATTTCTCTGGTTGGTATTTAATTTTATTTACTGTACGACGCCGACGGAGTGAATTAAGATGCAGGGATGAATCGAGGACGAAACTTAAAATGGATTTTAACGTTTAAATAATACAGTTTGTTGCACTTTAATGAATTACTTAATTATAATTTAAGATTTGGTGTCTTTAAAAAAAAAACTTTCATCCTTTTTTGTGTACGTTAAAATCCTTTTTAAAATTTTGTCCCAAATCCATCCCTGCATGTCTTTTTACTCAATTAAAATAGTACTACAAAATTTTAGTTTAAGGAAATAAGGTAATTTTTTTACCATTGTGTACACAATCCAAAACCAGAATTTCAAGAAAAGCTTTAACATAATAAAACATCTTGAACTGGATATTATTACACCAATTTTGAGAAACAACAAACTCTAACTCTTTGTTTTCCTTCACAATAATAATATGAATGCATACATACATACATAAACTCACGCCTCTTTTCCATGGGGATAGGCAGAAACTACAGAACGACACCTGCTACGATCCTTTTGCCTCAACCACGCTCATACATCTCGTCATACAAGCACGCCGGTTACGACTACTCCGCACCTGACCTTTCTGAAGAACCTCACCAATGAGATCAGTGTAGGTCTTCCTAGGGCGAACCCACCCTGCGTTGCCACTCACCTCTGCCATAAATATAAATACCTCTAATATGAATGATCACGTTGAAACTCGCAAAGTGAAAATAATTATATGAATCAAAACAAAATACCTTGCATTTAAACTTCTAAAGTAATTAATAACGGTATTCCAAGTATTTTCAAGTAATTAATAAAATTCAGAAAGTTGTGAGTTTTAATAAGCGTCTGATGTGAAAACACGAGACTTGAGATTTGCAAACAGGGCTGTGACTTTTATAGGGCAGAGGGACATCGTAAGGAAAACTTTAACCATGGAATCAGTAGTTTATGTCAAAGTTAAAGTCAAAGTCAAGGTCAAAGTCAAAAAATATATTTCAGTTAGACCATTTACAGGCACTCTTGAATTGTCAAGGAGTCGGTTGCTCGTTCCAAAACGAAGGTTGGCCTCTAAAACTACGCAACGGATTTTAATGCGGTTTTCATCGATTCAAGAGGAAGGTTTATACGTACAGTTAGTACCTATATTGCAGGCGTGCGAAGCCGGGATGGTTCGCTAGTTAATTATATGTCAAGAAGTCTGTCAGTTAGCTATAGAGTTGAAGCTAGTTACTCGTTACAAAACAGAGGTAGGCGTCTATAGAAAAGCACGAAACTGAACGGACACTTTTTTCAATAAGGTTCATGATTCTAAATCCTCTTTTCTGATGGATAGAAAATAATGGGAAATAATTAAATGACTTCTTACTTGACTGGCGGAACGAAAGGGAGTGTCAGACTCGACTAAAACCCATTCGTATTCCTCCTAATGCCCTTTAAATATAATATTGTATTTGACGAAGCAGGGTCCTCGCGGTTGTTTTTAAAAAACGTGACGTCAGCATTGCTGACGTCACTAATATCCTGGTCAGGGTTGCTGCTCATCTTGGATAATGAAAATAAACACAGTAAATGCTTTCTGTAATTTATTCTTCAACTTACCGAGGAGGTCCGATCGCTACGACGGCTCGAGTAAGAATGCCCGAGTCCGGCGAGCGCTCGGCTTTTCATAGTAGAATTGAGTGTGTCATTCATTTGAACAAAACACCCACTTCCGCACAATAAAATTAGTTTTTACATTATAAAATGTTACTAGTTTATAAACAAACGTTTTATAACATTTTTAAATCAATTAACATGCGTAAATCTATTTTTAATGTTAACACGTGGTCAAATAATGACCACGTGTTTTTATTTTTGAAATGTAGTTTCTCACCAACGTGACATACATTGAAAATAATCTGTATTCTTATAAGTATTACTAATTTGATAATTAAATAATTTGAAATACAATTTTTAACTTAGTTACAATCAACAAATCTGATTTGATTTTAAGGTTATTCCGGAAACGTGTTTTTATTTGTTATCGGATTGTGGCGACCCGCCGACATATTAAATATTATATATGAAATAATGTATTAATGTAATTTTATTTATAAAATAATAATGTATTCATTCTTTAGAAAAGAAAACACATAGTGCTTGCATTTCTCACCTCAATTTCTATCTTTTACATGAATTCGATAACGTCTGGCAACCTCCCAAAACTTGATCAAATGCTATCCTCTGTTCTAAAATACGTGTCGGCCCGTTATTTAGACATAAAGCCTACTTGTGGGATAAGCAAAAATAATCTATAAACAGTATTGAACAAAGTAGCTTTTTGTGTCAGCCTGTTTGACAGCTTGGTTCTTTAAAACTACGTAATAGGTTTTTGCGGGTTTTATTACCTTATAGAGAATTTTTACACAAAACGTTGGGGATAATTTCATTATTTGTACATATTCTAGTAAAGTGGTTTTTATTCAAGGTGGTTCCAGTAAAGTGGTTTTCAAAAGTATACATATTTTTTATGTAAACAAAATATTTGCAAAGCATTTATTTTAAAAGAGCAAGATTTTTTTGTCCTTATTCATATGAAACTAACTTGTAGAAGGGGCAACTTTATTTAAATATATTTTTAAATAAATAATTTAACTTTGACTTTGTATTATTAAGCGTTTTATATTTTAATAAAATGTTTATTTAAATATAACTTGTATTTTTTAAATTAATCTCGAATGTTTTGATATGACGTCATATAAGTACATTGCACTCGAGTGAACTTTGCTCGGTTCGTTAAAAATATTTTAAACGCTTGATTAACTTTTAAGATACTTTTAAAAGTATCCGTCTTATTAAGTACCAACATTTGTATTAAACCGTCTCTTAACTTTCAATTAAGCGAATCTCCAACATTTTTCTGTTAATTTATCGCTGCAAAGTATTGAAAGGTCTACATTTTCATTTCAAATTCATTCGAGTCAGTGTAATAAATTATCAATTAGGGAGCCGATAAATCTCTCGGGCCCCCATTCAGCAATTGTACGTACTTTGACCTCCGATTTAATGGCCATCGACTTAATAACTTCAACTTTTTACAAAAAACGAAGAACACTTTAATAAGAATCCATATTCATGAGGTTTCCTTCTTGATGCTGTGGAATTCTCTCGTCCAACACTGCGTTTTATTCAATTAATTCCCGATATCGACGTAGATCTTAACCGAACCACTCAACGCTCCCTTTTAAAAGGATCTGGTCTATGAATATTCTGCAAAGTACTTCAGCTAACAAGTCTTAGTAGGGGAATTGTTGGAATCAAAAGTATAACCTCGAGATTGCATTAAGAAGCGTCGAGTACAACGATACATTAGAATATGGAAATTGCGTTGTTAACGTAAATTTTACGAGTTTTTAATGTTAGATATTTTTATTTACGCTTTTACGTGGGATGGTGAATACACTTGGGGTCTGTTTTAAGCAGGTATAATAATATTTTTGCTCTAGATCGAATTACGGTCACGTTGGCTAATATCTATAGAGACTAGGCAAGTACGGGGGAGATACTCGTATTATACCTAGTACGCAAGTGTGTGGAGGAGCAAATAATTTCAATGCACATTAGTAAAAGAAAATTCAACGGCACGGTTGGCCCAGTGGTTAAGAGATTGACTGCTGCGCTGCGTGTCGCGGGCTCGATTCCTACACGAAACAGATTTGTATGACCAACAGGTAGTTGTTCCGGGTCTGGTTGTTTGTGTATGTTAGTTTATGTGTTTGTAAACACACCCATGATACAGGAGAATACAGAATAAATATTAGTGAGGGGCAAAGTTTAAAAAAAATAAATCTTCACGTTTAAAGTTCTATTGTAATAAATAATTGACTTTGAATTGTGCGCAACCACAGACCCTGTGCATTCTCTCTTCCATCACTTTAATAGTTTGATAGGACAGAAATCCAACATGACCAAGCAGAGATCAAGCGCAAGACAAAAGGCTTTACGTGCTTTCTTAGACACGAGGGTGTCACATCATCAACTTCCAACTTCAAGCTGCTACTGACAAATTCCTAATGGAAAAATGTAACATAATTTTTCCCGCATACTAAAGAAAAGATGGATGAATTGTGTGGAGAATGATATGAATGAAAGGAGAGTCAGTGATCGCATGACGGCTGACAGGACAGAGTGGAAGAGGAAAACGTGTTGCGTCGACCCCAAGTAACATGGGACAAGGGCAGGAAGATGATGATGATAAATTTTTCCCGCATAGGAATCGTTCGTACCCAGGACCCCAGGCACCGCAGTTACGCTTGCGATTACGAAACCAACGAAGCAGACAGTAGTCATACCTACCTAGATAGTTAAAATATTTCAGTAGCAATGGAAACAATATCAAAATATTTTGGGAAATAAATTTTACGTACTAAAGTCGGGCTGAAACCATTTCAACTAGGTACTTGTATTCGTGAGAGCAAAATATTGGGTTTCACAAAGTGTATTTTGTACTTTATTGACTTGACAACGTTATTTCCACATGAATTTGTATAAATGATGCAGCCGTACGTACAATAGCTTCAGACCACTGCTAACTCTTGTTTTATAAGTTGTTTAAATACGACTTTTAATAATTTGACTGACATTCTGAATAAGACCATTATCAGGCACTTTTGAATTTTCAAAGATCGCCAGTTAGTCAGAAAGTTGAAGCTAGTTGCTCGTTCCAAAACGGAGGTAGGTTTGTATGGGGAAGAACGAGCAAGTGGAAAAAAATAAATAATGAAATATAAATATTACTAAAAAAAACAAAAAATAATAATAAATAAAATATAAATAATAAATAACAATATATATAATATTTTTTATATTTGATTTGATTTGATTTTTCCACGAGTACTATTTTCAATCAGGTTTTTACAAAATCCTGGTTACATAACACATAAAATTACGCCTATAATCTCGGAAGGGATAGGCAGAAGTAAACCCCTTAGGACACCCACATTTCCCCAGTTAAGTTAAAGTCCCATGTAATAGGGGGCAAGCCTATTGCCATCAACCGGGTACAAATCCATACTCTGAGGCTGCTACTAAGAATTCCAACGAGGCAGTCAATCCAAATCCTGATTACACTTTTAGGTAAGGCCACTACTTCCATCCTTCACGTTACCGTCCCTCAAGTTTGCTTCACCAAAATTCATCAACGTAGATTCTTCCAGAATAGGACTGCTGTAGTTGCAAAGTGCGAACAATTGGGGGAGACCGCGTTGTAGGTAATAAAATATATAATTTGCATAATTTATAGTGTTTACTCAGTGCGGTTGTCATGATACGAACGTGAACGTTTGGGGGTGAGCAGATGCGCACTATCGTCGAGCTTCAGCGTAGTTTGCAGACCACAGGGGGGAGTCTACTGGAATTTATGGGACATAATTATCAATCTAAATAAGTGATTGAAACTTTATTCAAGATTGAAAAATAAATTGCTTTATCGTTCAATATAATATCACGCTACGATTTACGAGAGCGGAGCAGTCCATCACAAACTTAACTGAACGTGGTTGAAATAAATCTGCACAGATTAAAAAAAAACTGACTCACTGACTCACTGATTGACTGCCTCATTGGTCGGTGGTGGTCGCAAGCGCGACTGCTGTGCATGAGGTCTTGGGCTCAATTCCCAGGTCGGGTAAAGTATTATTGGGTTTTTCCATCAGGAATTTCTCAGTAGCAGCCTCAGAGTCTGGATTTGTGCCCGGTTGATGGCAATAGGCTCGCCCCCTATTACATGGGACTAAAAGCATAACTGGCGAATTGTGGGTGTACTAATGGGTACACCTCTGCCTAACCCTTGGGGGATTACAGGCGTGATGTTATGAGACCTAAAAAAAACACATGCGTACAATTCAGAAATCGCGTAGTACTAGCATGATAAATTTTCATTAGCCTTGTCCGCGTAGACAGAGCCGACCTTGAAAAAACTTTAATGAAAAAACGCCCGTTCTGCCTACACAATAACTATTATTTTTCATTAAACTGTGACACGCATTGTATATTATTTATTAAAGGCCTTTCTTTGCTGGTTTTCTGATAATTTATTTAAAACGTAATCAGTTTGATTGCTTAATTCTTACTCTAGAACCTAGGGTAATAAGAATAGGCTTTGCATAATAAAACTGTTCGTTCATTTTTTTTAAGTGACTCTTAAGCTCTTCGCAGACGAAGCAACTTTGACCACTGAGTTGGCGCAATCGGCAACTCTCAACCGGCTGTTTATAACGATTTTTATATTTAAAAAAACTACGTAGATGTATCAGTTGCTGCAACTGGCAGCTGTTAGCGAAAACTTTTAAAAAGGTTGCAGTTGTGTCAGCAAAAAGTTACACTTGATTGACCCATCGGCAAACAAAATTTTTTTTTTTGGTAACGTTACACATAAATGTTGTGCCGTGACGTACTGGCGAAATCGGTGACGTCACTAGTTAGTTTTAATGAAATGTTGGAAGTTTTTTCGTAGCGGCGACATGCAATGCTTTATGTACCTATGTGTGTAAACACCGTTATCCTTGAAACCAGTGGTTTGGTTTCACTAATAGAACGTAAATTTTTTAAGTAAAATCTCCATTTTTCCTCAAAACTATTTCACCCTATATTACAATGATGTAATTTGTTAAAACTTATGTAGGTAGTTATAACTGACGGCCAGTGCAGCAGGTCAACGCCTTTTGCGGTAATTACGTAACTCGGGTGCATAGTATCCATGAATTTACGGACGGTGTCGGACAGATTTTTTTTAAATTTTTGAAAGAAAACTTTGTTTATTTAGTTTTAAATTCAGATAAACATTTTTTATAATAAATCAAGTACCTATGGTTTTAGTGACAACGGTGTTTACACTAACAGTCTGTATACAAAACATAAAACTTTGACATATATGTACAATTTATAAAGGAGAAATAGGAAGGTCATAGGGCATCGAAAAACTTATCTGCATCGCTGTCAATGAGACAAAAGGGCCTAAAAGACTGTCTTGTATTTAGTGCTCTTTTCAGAATCACAATTTTGACCAATTGAAAAATATCTTCCTTCCATTCAAGAACAGCATCAGGACATCGTGTTTAGCAATATGTCATATACCTTGACTTATAGACCAGCAGTGGCCAAGTGGCTATCATGTCCCCTTAATAGAGATTGGTGTAGGCAGCGCGGTTGACGTCCAAATGAATTTATTGTGCAAATATATCTCCTGTGGTAGAAGCTTAGGGGCATCCTCACACACTAGCAATATTATCGCCGGGGCGATATCATATCTATCTGTAGATCTATCTCATTGCTCTTTTACCTGCTAGAGAAATGTGTGATATAACATAGGTTTACGTTTAGGTTTACGTTACATTTTTGTTTAATTACTCGAGTCCCACGTAATTAGATACAATTGATTTTCTTTTGTTCTGTTATACCGGTATGACAGCCGGGCCTTGAGCGGTTAAGGGATGATTCTCATTAGAGCGGGCCGTGCCCGGGGCGGGGTCCGGACGGGGCACGGACGGGGCACTGTTTTAAATCTGTTACATATATTTTGTATGAATCAATTTATATTACACAGTGCATTATCCGTGTCCCGTCCGGGCCCTCTCGACGCACTTCAATACCACGGCGGCTCGTACACGCCCCGGCCCGGGCACGGCCCGCTCTAATGAGAATCATCCCTAATAGTTATTAGTACGTCCTCATAGATAGTAAATTAACTTAAATATTTACTAAAACAATGAAGCTGAAGAGTTTTTTTTATTTGTTTGTTAGTTTAAACACACTAATCTCTGGTACTATAAATTAGATTGAAAAACAAAAAAAATAAAATAATGGCTAGATTCATGAGAAACAGTTGAGGCTCTATAGTATCACGCTACGGCCCACAGAAGCGAAGCAGTAACCTAATATGTAAGTTAACACGGATAAAAAAAAAACGGGCGTACGAAATGACAGGTAACAGCTAGTTCAAAAATAAAACTATTAATAAAATTAATATTAAACACGAAAAACAAAGTTCATTAAAAAGTTGACAAGCTATAATAACTCGTTAATTTTTTAGAGCAAAATTTTTGCTATTACGAAAAGTCGACACACGAGCAACTGACCACAACCACAATACGCCGCCATCGACGTTTTTCCTATAGTTTTACATACATTTTATATAGTCTCGCCGCACACGGTTTACGTCGGTGGTCACCACATCGTCGCTTTTAGCTTCAGGTGTCGGCGTTTGTGGCGGCGTTTGTTGCAGCGTTTGTGGCTCGCGTGTGGCCCGTTTGCGGGCAGGTTTTAGATGCTTTTAATATCTCACTTTAGTTATTTATATGATAGAGGTGAGTGGCAACGCAGGGAGGGGCGCCCTAGGAAAACCTACACTGACCTTATTGATGAGGTTTTTCAGAAAGGTTAGGTGCGCAGTACTCGTAACCGGCGTGCTTGTATGACGAGATGTATGAACGTAGATGAGGCGAAAGGAGTATGGATCGTAGCAGGTGGCGTTCTGTGGTTTCTGCCTACCCCCATGGGTAAAAGGCGTGAGCTTATGTATGTATGTTTAGTTAGACACTTTAATAAAACTTTCGGAATTTCGAGAATCGAGAGATAGTAAAGATTGGTACGTAACTATTATCTAATAGGGTCGCACCTAAACAGTGATTCTTGTATAGCCAGGGTTGGCACTCAAAATGAATTTATAGTACAAAAGGTTTTCTCTGAGGCCTCGTCCAAATACGAGGTAAGTTTAAAAAAAGCCCACAAGGGGATGAAAAAAAAATACAATTTAACGTCTTTTACTCTGTCATTTTCTGTTAAAGTTGCTTTGTTTTAGGGTTCCGTACCCAAAGGGTGCTAATAGAACCCTATCAATAGGCCTTCGCTGTCCGTCTGTCTGTTTGTCTGTCAGTAAGCAGTATTTCATGAACTGTAATAGAGAGTTAAAATTTTCACAGAATGTGTATTTTTATTGCCGCTATATCAACAAATAATAACAATAAATAAAAGTTGATAAAAAATACGTAAAAAAAAAAAAAAATTTAAGAACAAGCTTTAATTTGTGATTATTACAATATTGAGTAGTGGACACTGTATTGCCATCAGAACTAAAGATGTATGCAAAAATCCAGCTCAATCGGATACCCGCAAGTGGTCGAAAAATGGTTTGAAAATGAAAAGAAAGGACAACTTACTTACTTACATTTAAACAGTGCAAGCTAAATAAAAGCTTACAAAAATGAAAGGAGGTCCCCATACCATAAACATAGCTTTTTAGTGTGTTTTATCTAATATTGTACAGTTACACGGAACCCTTCCTGTGCGAGTCCGACTCTCACTTTACCGGTTTTTTTGGGAATGATTTCTTCTTTGTTTCAAAGCGTTGTAAGACGAGTTAATGTACCTAACAGCCTATTGTACGTCGTCGTCAGTTTAAAAGATAAATAAAATGATATTCCGGCAATTTCAACTCTGGTAAGTATTTTCTACAGGCTTGTCAAAACTCTAGGCATTATTTTAAATTTTCTTTGACTAAACAAAAGACATTTTAAATATTTAATACCGTGCACAACCTAACGTCATGCTTGTAATCCCCGAAGGGTCATGCAGAAGTGTATTCATTAGTACACTCACATTTCGCCAATTATGTTTAAGTATCAAGTAATAGGGCGCGAGTCTATTGCCATCAACTGCGTACAAATCCAGACTGCGAGTCTGCTACTGAGAAATTCCTACTGGACAAACCAATAACACTAAGCCAAAGGCCTCCTTCCCAGCAGTCGCGCTTTGCGGCCACTAGACCAACGAGGCTTCCAAACTCAGTAAAGTTAATGTACCATGCATAAATGATTTTGACTTTGACTTTGATGCATACGTTGACAAAACTCCCAAAATTTCTTCAGACGCATTTCAGCTCCCTATGTCATCTCGCTTCGTACTCCCGCCAACGGATCATCAATACCGGTCAATGATTGAGTCTCCACAGCACGCTAAATTTATCAATATCGTACAACCAACTCGACCGACAGAGTGCTACGAACAAACTTTTAATTGGAACAAAATCCCTGTACCAAAGGCGTTTTAATTAGGAAAATTTCCTATGAACAAGAGCGGGCGATATAATTTCTATGCAAATCGAGCGTTTAACTTCGCATAACACAGTGGTTACTTCACAAGGAGGATACCGCAGTATATTTTTGAATTAATAAAGAGCTAATTGATCAAGTTTTGTTGACTGATTATTAATAACTTCGTTTGTTTTGATGGGTTTTGAGTGAGAAAACGTTTCTGTTTCACATAATCGAGCTGGTTTTGTTTTATGATCGTGGTTATGGCGATACTAGGCAAGTACCAATGTGACTTTATCAGTTCATACGTACTTTCTATAATAATATATACCTATTATATTTATCTTGAACATTACCGTGACTGCCTCGTTGGTGTAGTGGTCGCAAGCGCGACTGCTGTGCATGAGGTCTTGGGTTCGATTCCCAGATCGGGCAAAGTGTTATTGTGTTTTTCCAACAGGAATTTCTCAGTAGCAGCCTTGGAGTCTGGATTTGTGCCCGGTTGATGGCAACAGGCTCGCCCCCTATCACATGGGACTAAAAACATAACTGGCGAAATGTGGGTGTACTAATGGGTACACCTCTGCCTAACCCTTCGGGGATTACAGGCGTGATGTTATGTATGTATGTTGAACATTACTGACATCGCTGAAGGAAAACATCGTGAAGAAAAAATGCTTTGTAGTAAAAATCACTTTTGAAATATTAAGTACTTAATTTACTTACTTATCACAGGCATTTGTTATTGACCTAGTCATTTTTCTCACCAAGTGATATTATGGACTTTTCTTATAAAAGAGCAATGTCGTCACTAGAATTTGACATATAATTAACTAGCGAACCATCCCGGCTTCGCACGCCTGCAATGTAGGTACTAACTGTACGTATAAACCTACCTCTTGAATCACTCACCTATTGATGAAAACCACATTAAAATCCGTTGCGTAGTTTTAGAGGCCAACCTCCGTTTTGGAACGAGCAACCGACTCCTTGACAATTCAAAAGTGCCTGTAAATGGTCCAATTGAAATAAATGTTTTGACTTTGACTTTGACTTTGACTTTGACCTTGACTTTGACTTTAACTTTGACATAAACTACTGACTTTTTGAAATATCTAAGCAAACAGACACAGGCGGGAAGCAACTTTAAATTGTCTAGAGATTCAAGTCTGAAATCACCAATCCACCTTGAACAAGTGTGGTGATCAATGCCTTCTCTGTATGAGAAGAGGCCTTTGCCATGTACTGGGATAAGAATAGGCTGCAATTATTATGACTGGGCTTTTGTCGGTACACGTGGCAATTAGTGGTAGAAAGGTTTATGATTGTTTTTGATAATTTTCCTTATAGAAGTTATTTATAGCAAATATTCGCTTCGCTAATTTGTTTTACAAAGATATTATGTTGTGCTAGCTTTTGTTACGAATGTTTTCAAAACAAATTTCGTGAAGCGTACGTTCACTGTTAGAACGTACTTTGCTATTATTCGAAGTGGAAGAGATTTGACTGAAACAATTAGGGTTATTTCTGTCATAATAAACCAACACATGTTATAAATTCTCCTATTTTTTAATGTTACATACTGTTAATTTTAGGGATATTTTATTATGATTAATTTTAAACATATTCCAAGTCATCATCATCTGCCTAGCCTTTTCCCAACTATGTTGGGGTCGGCTTCCAGTGTAACCGAATGCAGCTGAATACCAGTATTTTACATGGAGCGACTGCCTAACTGACCTCCACAACCCAGTAACTGGGTAATACGATACCCCTAGGTAAGACTGGTTGTCAAACATATTCCAAGTATATACGAATACGTTTTGGACGTACCTACTTTTTATTAGAACAAGTCTGCAACACTATTCCCATTCACTATAACTTCTGAATGCCAGAATCAATAGTGGAGACCGCCAGAAAAGCGCCGAGGCAATGAAGCTCGACGAGTCGCGGAGAAACGATTCAACTAACGACACGGTTGGCGCAGTGGCTAAGCAATTGGCTGCTGTTGCGTTGCGTGTCGTGGGTTCGATTTCAGCATAGAACAGCGGCAGTTTCGGTGGTATGGCCTACATGTATTTGTTCCGGGTCTGGCAGAGTGTGTGTGAGTTGATAGGTATGTTTGTAAACGCACCCAGGATAAAGGAAAAAATCCTAGTGTGGGGCAAAATAATAAGAAGTTCAATGAGTCCCGAAAAAACGATTCAACTGTCTTGAATCTCGCAACGAAATTAATCAGAAAAGAACAGCGATGGAGTTAAAAGACATAATTTCTACAGGATGATATTACATTCTATGTAATATCAACAATAACTACTACACTAAATCAATAATCGTCACTATTTACGTATAGCTAATCAAATTATGTTGCCAAACTATCGCACGACTCCGAAACCCTCGTTTAACGTTTGACAATTATTGATAATCTAATAAGTGTGAAACGGAACGTTATTACCCTATAGTATTTGTTTGTATTATTATTGTAACATCTCATAGACGTGCGTCAATTATTGCAATTTACACCTTACAGGAAAACAAAATAAGTCTAGAATACCTACTTGTTTCGTATAGTCTTAAGGTTGTAAATGCAATGATTGATGAAAAGTTGCAGTTTTGTTTATTTATTAAAGCTTTATGCAACAAAAGGTACGAAGGCTGACTTAATGCCTCATCGAAAAATGTTCAATATGATTACATAAATAAAATGAACAATTATATGTTTATACAAAAATCTCGCTCCACGACGATTTGTCCGAAACAAACTCCGCAACATTTTTTTATCTTTGACTTACTGTGTGTAATTTTGTCAAACTTAAAAGATAGGATAATATATGCCCCAAACTAGGAATTTATTCTTTATTATGGGTGAGTTTACAAGCATATATAAGTGGAAACTTGTAATTGGCTTTCACCTGCTTATTATTTCTTACTATTCAAATGTATTAGCTGTAAGTTTCCTTAAAAGCAATAAAATAAACTCAAATACAGAGCCAGCCAGACCCGGAACAACTAAAGGTCATAAAAATATTTTTCGAACTTGCGACACACAGCGCAGCACCAATCACACAGCCACTGCGCCAACCGTGTCGTCAAAATGTGAAAAGTCTTTTAAAATGGTATTATAATAACATAACATCACGCCTGTAATCCCCGAAGGGTTAGGCAGAGGTGTACCCATTAGTACATCCACATTTCGCCAGTTATGTTTTTAGTCCCATGTAATAGGGGGCGAGCCTATTGCCATCAACCGGGCACAAATCCAGACTCCAAGGCTGCTACTGAGAAATTCCTGATGGAAAAACCCGATAACACTTTGCCCGACCTGTGAATCGAACCCAAGACCTCATGCACAGCAGTCGCGCTTGCGACCACTAGACCAACGAGGCAGTGGTATTATAATATAATACACAAACACCTCAATGCTGATTTAGTTTATCCAACACATTGTTGATTCTCCGAATTTGGCTTCTAACATTATTATAACGAATATCTTCAAATGTTCTATTCAAACAAATGGTTTCCAAGTATTGCGTCTAGAGACACGTGTATTCTAAATAAGTGGTCTGGCACCTGCCTGTAAGTAAGTGCTTCTAAAACTTAGCTTAGTACCACGTTCTAAGTAAGTGATAAAGGTAAGTATACCTATTATATTTTAGGTGCCCTTGAACACACACAGGTAATCTTAGCTGTAAACTTTACTAAGAAGGATTTTATTTTTGAATAACATCACGCCTGTAATCCCCGAAGGGTTAGGCAGAGGTGTACCCATTAGTACACCCACATTTCGCCAGTTATGTTTTTAGTCCCATGTAATAGGGGGCGAGCCTATTGCCATCAACCGGGCACAAATCCAGACTCCGAGGCTGCTACTGAGAAATTCCTGATGGAAAAGCCCAATAACACTTTGCCCGACCTGGGAATCGAACCCAAGACCTCATGCACAGCAGTCGCGCTTACGACCACTAGACCAACGAGGCTTATTTTCGGGGTTTATTTTTGAATTTATGCCTTAAAAGCTTTTTTTTAGAGTTGAAAACGTAATTGAATAATGGACAAACGGTTTGGAAAATCTAAGTTTCACATAACATTTAGGTATCTGAACAAACTTTAATATCTAAACTGATTTTTTTTTATGCTAGGTCAATAATTTGCACCTACCTATCAATAATTTTATCTCTTCACGACTTTTAATGGACTGGCAGAGAATGCCGAAGGAATTAGGACTTTTTGTTGCACAAAGTAAAAAATATACTATTTACAATAAAAAATATATTTTACCAAAATATTTTTTGTTCGGATTAGTAGTTTCAGATATTAGCGCGTTCAAACAAACACACAAACAAAAAATGTTCAACTTTATTAGTTTAAAGATAGTACCTATAGTATAGTATATAGCATAGTTAGGTAGATGAAGGCACAAACCAACAAACAATCATTACTAATTACCTAAATAATTAACCGATTTATTTCTATTTATATAACTTTACAGACTCAATGAACACAACATTTCACTTGAAACAAATAACAAAAGACAAAAGTGTCAAACTTCAAAAAGTTCTCATTCAACGCTCAATTAAATCGAATGACTCGCGAATCGATTCAGCTCGGTACTCGATTGAATACCGATTGTAATCGACACCCGAGTAAATTGATAACTCGGGGAAAAGACTGCTCTTAATGAATATGCGATTGACCTAAGAAAGTTAATATTGAAAATTAAGTCTAGGATTCGAGTTATCTCCAATCTATATTTGCATATCTATTGCCGACCATCTATTAATGTGGAAAGGGAAAGATTGTAAATTAAAAAGGAATGGAGTAGGTTTTAGTTGGCTTATAACATCACGCCTGTAATTCCCGAAGGGTTAGGCAGAGTACCTATTAGGACACCCACATTTCGCCAGTTATGTTTACGTCCCATGTAATAGGGGGCTAGCCTATTTCCATTAACTGATCACAAATCCAGACACCAAGGCTGCTACTAGGAAAATAATGATGGAAAAACCCAATAACACTTTGCCCGATCAGGAAATTGAACCTAAGACCTTATGCTCAGTAGTCCTAGTAGCTTATACTATTTGTCATGAATTTGGCTATCGTATACAAAAAACTTTCACATCATGATGAGCACATTATTCCTTGAGCCATAAGGATTATGTTTCATTGTAGAGATAAACTACAATAACAGTGCGCGCCCCTCCACAAATTCAAAATATTTAAAGGTATTATTTTGTGAAAGTATTAACAAGACTCACAACGCACGTATGCGCACTGAGACGGCTCTCGAAACAAAAACAAATCAGCGATTTGTTGCTCGACAAGCGATGTCAATAATTACTCATTAATATGAGTAGATATGGCGCTGCACTGACATACTCTATGAAAATGACAAGTGCGTTGTCTTGCGCGGTTATGATTTATACGACAAATACTTACAACTACATAGAAAATCTTTCATATAGATATGACTACACACATTGAAAAAGTAATATGGAGGGGCGGTGTCATGTTATAGAAGTTTATCTCTATAAGTACTTGCGTTCCACGTGGATGAGGTCACGGTTGTGGAAGCGAGTAATTACAATAACTTTATAAAAGTACGAGTAGTATAGACTTTTGGGATGTTTTCGAAAGGTTTCATAGTTGGTAACTACGATTTCAAAATGAAAACTTTTGTTACCCTTCCAAATGAGTGGATTTCACATCGAGTTTTGTGTCTGTTTACGCACCATGCGTAGGTGCTTTTATACAGAAAATATATAGCAACAGGCTCGCCCCCTTTTATATGGGACGTAAACATAGTTGACTGCCTCGTTGGTCTAGTGGTCGCAAGCGCGACTGCTGTGCATGAGGTCTTGGGTTCGATTCCCAGGTTGGGCAAAGTGTTATTGGGTTTCAATCAATAATAAGTGTTATTCGGTTTTTCCATCAGGATTTTCTCAGTAGCAGCCTCGAAGTCTGGATTTGTGCCCGGTTGATGGCAATAGGCTCGCCCCCTATTACATGGGACTTAAACATAATTGGCGAAATGTGAGTGTGCTCATGGGTACACCTTTGCCTAACTCTTCGGAGATTATAGGTGTGATGGTATGCTATGTATAAGTATAAGCTGTAAAACTAATCTGGCCAAATGGGGCTTTCTTCACCTATCCCAAACGGAGTGCCAGTGTGGAGCACTATCACAGGACATGCGCCACCTCCTCAGTTGCCCGTCGTGCACTACCACCTGCACTATCCAAGACCTTAATGAGGCCAATGACAGAGCTGTACCGGTTGCTCAATATTGGTCGGACAAAATTTGAGTCATTCGACACCAGAAGAAGAAGAAGAAGTATAAGCTATGTAACATCACGCCACGACCTATGGGTGTGAAGCTCTAAGAAACCAAAGACGTAACTTAACACGTCGCAAGAAGCAGCTAGAAATTAATAAAGTGTTTCAATTAAGTAGAGAGTTAATCTCGATACCACAGAACCTATCAGATATCAGATACCAGCTGACAAATACCAAAGGAATTAATTACTTACACTAAGAAAGCACTAATCAATAGTCTATAACGTATAATTAGCAACATTAAAATGTTACATTGTTCAGTGTTACCATACCAGTGGTTCCCAAACTTATTTTGTCTAGTGGCCACTATGAGAAAAAATATTTTTTAGCGCCCCATTTTTTCACCTACTTAAAAACCACTGTAATTTCAAATTAAAATAATTATTGTGATCTATATTAATTTTTGGGATAAGCCCCCGCCACACTGTTCCCACCCACTGCAACTCCTGAAAGCTATATCAAATAATAATCAAATAGGAACTAATATTATAAAGAGGAAAAATTTCTATTTTTGTTTGTTTGTAATGGATAAACTCAAAAACTACTGAACCGATTTTAAAAATTCTTTCACCATCAGAAAGCTACGTTATCTGCGAGTAACATAGGCTATATTTTATTGTATTTTTGCGAGGACCAAGTCGCGGGCAGAAGCTAGTATTAAATAATAATAGCTCTAATTAGTGTGAGGTATATTAGCGGAGATTAACCCCCTCCCCCTTTTTGTCTAAGTCTCTTACCCTTTAGACCTGCAGCGCCCACTTTGGGAAAGGCTGTTCTATACAAATACACGTTGGCAGACGTTCAATCAGTAATTAGTCTATTATTGGTGCGGCGCGATCGACTGCGGCTAATTAATGGTGACGATTTAATTTAATTACTCGCGTTTATTACTATTTAGTTGTTCGGATGTTGTAGTAGGTTTTTGCGTTGGTGGCAGGGAAAGTACTACTAGCTTACCTATTTCTTTTTTTTCAACTTGTAATGAAATTTTTCCCTTATCAACTCAATTGAAAATATATCCAAAACTGCTTTTATACGCTATCATCATCATCTGCCTAGCCTTTTCCCAACTATGTTGGGGTCGGCTTTCAGTTTAACCAGATGCAGCTGAGTACCAGTATTTTACATGGAGCGACTGCCTATCTGACTACCATGTAAAATACTGGGACTGCTTTTATACGCTAAATTATGAACCGTTTCCTTGTCCGAGTAATAATAATATTTTGATATGTAATTTATTATGTATATATGTACAGAATAACAAGATACATCACATAGTCGTTATTCTGACCATTAAACTAAGTAACTTTGGCTAAAAATTTTTGCAGGTAAATGACTTTTCCCGTTCTGTTCGCGCGCGCCTCATAGAGCTGTCAGCACAGGGACGGGGCCCCAACGGGGCCAAACGCCTGCCGGGGTTGCGGGACGTCTTGGCAGTATACCGTGGCCCCGGAACGCAAAGAGCTATACAAGGAACAGGGTGGTTTATTTAGTCAGTAAAAGTCTGAGAGTCCATTGTGCCCCATCCAGAGCGGAAAAAAAAAGAAAAATAGATAAATGACTTTTCTTTTCATGTAAAAAAAACACTGTTATCAATAGCGCGTATAGTAACGCACGCAAAAGATTATGCTTAAGAGTGCATGAAACAGTACAAAAGTCGTAAGTAAGTTTAGTTATTAGGTTAAGTAAAAAATATCTCCGTAACCAGAAAAGGACCACAAATGGGAACACAATGTAACTTTCAGCCTGGTTAAATGTTTAGAGGTTTAGACACCCGTTGTATAAGAAGAAAAAGAGAAAAACACAATAAATAGTGTCGTAAAAAAATTCTTTTATTATGAGAGGCAAACTAGTCACTTTACTTACTATATGATAAAAAAACTGCAATAACTAGAACTACATCATCACCTGCCTAGCCTTTTCCAAACTATGTTGGGGTCGGCTTCCAGCCTAACCGAATGCAGCTGAATACCAGTATTTTACATGGAGCGACTGCCTACCTGACCTCCACAACCCAGTAACTGCGTAATACGATACCTCTAGGTAAGATTGGTTGTCAGACTTTCAAGCTTCTGACGACTCGTAACAACTGTTAAAGATTTACCTTTGACAGCCGGGACCAACAGCTTAACTTGATAACTAGAACTACATACACTAAGAAATACCAAACAATACCGCATAGTCGTACAGAACACATGCGTATTTTGACATTTAACTAAGATACAATCGTCTGGAAAGTTTTCAAGCCTGCACTATAATTGATATTCATGCAGTCGCCGTAAAGAGGGGGTGAGCAGAGGTGGTGGGGCGGAAGTAATAAATCGAGTTTTGTTTGTTAGTGGCGACCGATAGCATCGGGGGTGTTATAAATGTAATGGGTGCGTTTGTTTAGATTAATGACTGAAAGTGAACGTAGCAATAGCGAACTTCCGTTGAGACAGGTGTGTTTGAATGGTGTTTTACCTTTTGGGGGGTGTGGGGTACAATGAAAAGTTGTTGTTGGCAACTCGTTAGGCGTGTGTGATGGATCACTTTGGAATACTAAGTGCTTCAAAACATGACGCTGTCAATAATATTAAGAGACTATAGCTTTTGCCCTCGACTTCGTCTGCGTAAATGTCCGGACTCGTCGCTGTCTGTCGGACTCCCTTTTCCCTTTAGGGGTGAATTTTTGAAAATTCATTTTTAACACGTCTCAAACTATAATATACTTCTTGCCAAATTTAATCATTATACGTCAAGCGGTAATCGATATTTTTCGTGGTGAGTGATTTTAGAAATAAGCAAAAAATTCTAAAATATCTCTCGGGAATCGTACAATTCTTTTTCGTTTATAACAAAAATATTACTACCTAATATAAAATTGTATAAGAAAGTTTCTACGATTCCCGAAAAAATTAAAAACAATTAAACCTCCTTGATTTTACCGTGATACCGTACAATTAAAACCATCATATCTATATATCATGGCTGCCTCGTTGGTCTAGTGGTCGCAAGCGCGACTGCTGTGCATGAGGTCTTGGGTGCGATTCCCAGGTCGGGCAAAGTGTTATTTGGTTTTTCCATCAGGAATTTCTCAGTAGCAGCCTCGGAGTCTGGATTTGTGCCCGGTTGATAGCAATAGGCTCGCCACCTATTACATGGGACTAAAAACATAACTGGCGAAATGTGGGTGTACTAATGGGTGCACCTCTGCCTAACCCTTCGGGGATTACAGGCGTGATGTGATGTTATGATGTTCATGTCTATAACTTTATTCATAAAGGCGGAATGCTCAAAAAGTCTAAAAGATATTGGAATCGGCTCCCTTTTGAAGTTGTCATACAACGATCAGCATTTCCTCTGCCAAACGTAGTGTTTACGGCGACGCTTACAGAAGCATTGTTCACTGTAGGGCTCTTAGGACCTCCACAGAGCCCTAGGCACATATACTCTTACTAGCTGACTCGGCTACGCGTTGCTCTGGCTCAAAATTGCGATAAAAAATGTTGAAGTCAATAATCGAGATAAAAACTATCTTTTAAGTTGGACTAAATTACACTCAGTAGTTATATTTCATAAAAATGGTTGAGTAGTTTCTGAGTTCATACCGGACAAACAACGTGACGTGTAATTTATATTATATTATTTTAAGATGTGTAGTACTTCAGATCTACCAACCTCGTATTGTATTGTGGAATAAATTGGTACCTAAGCGATTCAGTGATTGTTGAGGATATTTTCAAGCTTGATGAAATTTTATACTGGGGTGTAATTCTAAGATTATGCGCAGTAATCAAATTAAAAACAAGTTAAATAGAGTTAATAATAAGGAAAAGAGTCTTATGTTTAAGTGAGAAGCGATAATTTAGGAAAAAGTTCAATTTTCTTTTAGGAACGATAGCAATCTAGCCTTGGTCTTTATTTTTGACATTGATTGTCGCTGAGTTGAGATTGCGACTACATTTTGAACGTTTTTGCTTTTGGCTTTCAGATCTTAGGTACAGTCAACAACAAAAGTCGATTAACAATGTTACTTTTTTATATCATTTTAACAGACATTAAACACAAAGTATGCTGGCTTTCAGAGTTTCAGGCAATAGGTAAAGGTTTATTATATATTAATTTTATATTCATTGCGTTTTACTTTTAATATTTTACTTAATAATTAGGATTTCAAAATTATAAATGTAAATCGACTTTTGTTGCTGACTGTATCTACTCGTGAAAGCGAAAAATAACTCCGAAACGACTGGACCATTTTGTTAGGACTCATATAGTCAAATGGCTGATGTTATAAGGAGCTTCTTTAATATTAGAAAAAGTAAAAGCCTCGTGATAACCGACTTTCACGCGAATCAAGTCGCTGGAATTACCTAGTAAGAAATCAAATCCTTTAAACCCAACCCAAACCAAAAAATACCCCTCAACATAGAAATTAACAAACAAAAAACCCAGTCTTTCCTCGGCCCCAGTACAGAGCAATCAACTTCGGTATAATAGTTGAAAAGCGTCCACAGAGTGGTCAGGGCAAGCCGGACTATTTGAAATCACACTAACGAGACACTCGGTAAAGCTTTGAGCTAAAGAAATAGTCGCAGTACCGTTGATGTCGACGCGTGGTTTCGACCAGCCAGATTAAAATTGTACGAAAGATAACGCCTGTAAGTAAATTTTCATTTTCATTTAGGTAGTACTGAAAATGTCTTGATGGCCTAGCGGTTAAGGCCCCTCATGCATGAGGGGAACATGAACAGTGAACCTGGACTTCACTGTTCCACTCAAACGATGTCAGAGGCCCGTGAGGCGGTTTAGAAACTCTGACCCTAGGGTGTGTGGGGTCGTAAGACCTTACTGCCCACACGATAAAGAGAGAAGAACGAATTAGGTAGAGATTACCCAATCTACTCATATTGATAAAAAAGTTGTAATGAAAAAAATATTTACTCTAAAAACACCTACCTCCGTTTTGGAACGAGCAACTAGCTTCAATTTTCGGACTAACTGACCGACTCTTTGACAATTCAAAAGTGCCTGTAAACGGTCTAATTGAAATAAATGTTTTTGACTTTGACTTTGATATGATGATGATAGTAAGTATGCATACCTTCTACCTACATTTTCCTTTATCTTAACGCCACTTTCTAAAATGGCGTAGGTTTGACGACTTCTCAGTAATAATTTAGTTACAGCGTCCATTTACATTGTAGTTTATATTGACTTAGGCTTTAACCTTACCAAAAATACTCACTACCACAAAATATTTTAGAAATACCTACTGAAAATTCTCGACCAATACCAAGGCCGAATCTAAAAATGAAACACGAACCATCTGAGCAATATTTAGAAAGGTACTGACCAGAATACACATTCGGACAGAATTAGGGGAACGCAAAAAGACTTATAAAACATTTATAAGGGTGGGGGGATAGCATTTTCCATGCTGATGGTAGGAAGCCTGAGTGCATCAGTTGTTTGAAGTGGCGCAACGGATTCCAAAAAACGAATGGCGGGAATTGGAATTGTACTGGAGAGTTCTTTTGAAAGTTTCGAGTTGTTTACATCAGTGTTGTTTCCGAATCATTCTGTTATAGTCGTTCAGTAAAACGTCAAAACTTTGGGTAAAACTGTGGGCTCTCACATGAGGCATGAACATTTTTATTAACAGCATCATGAGACCTCAAAACAGATTTTTGAATGCAAGTAATTATTATGGCTTACAAAACTTATAATTTAAATTATTTATGTAAATTTTTGACAGATTTTTTACACAAAATCACTTAGACGTACATTTTTATTCCGCATATATTAAATATCTATTATAATAGGTAAAAAACTTTGATAAAATTCGCCCTAAGTGCTGTTTTTGATTAGTCCCCTTTCCATTCAAGCCCCCGCTTGCTATTTATAAAAATCTGTATGAGGTCACCTAAATAGGCAGAATGAAACAAATAACAAAATAGAATTGGTCCTCATCCTAACAAAGTTACCACTAGCAATCTGTACAGTTGAACGCAGTATAAAAATTTCATAATATTGCTAACAGGTCCAGTTGTATACGATGCCCAACTGGGGCGAGCGAGCGTCACTTATTTCGTATGTATGAGACGAATGTCTGCGGAGGGCGTATTTAAAAGTAGACATTTGACTGTGCCGGCCACCGACGGAATACTAAAATGAGAGTTCACGTTTTCTCCTGCGCTACTATAGTCGAAAACTATTTTATTTTTAACAGGCTAGCATTCGTTTCGATCTTGAGAAAAAGTGGAAAATAAAAATGAACGAATGTGTACATATATTATATCGCAACATGAGTGTCTTAAATCAAGTAGGGATAACGTATATTTTTTTTAAAATATATTTAACAAAAGTGGAATTTGATGGCCCCGTAGTTAAGGCCCGTGGTTAAGGTCTCTCGTGCATGTGGTTGTAAGTTCTAAACCGGGCAAGTACAAATGTGATTTTTTCAATTCATATTTATGTATTTTCAAATTTTATCTTAGGCATTACTAACATCGGTGGTCCATCGTAAGAAAAACTGGACTTAAATCTTTAATATAAGTCTGAAATCTCAAATCCGCAATCTCAAGCGTGGCGATTAATGATCGTGCCTTCTCAGTATGAGAAGAGGCCTTTGACTGCAGTGGGACAATACTAGGCATAATTTATTATAGAAAATATGAAATCAAACAATAGCTAATGCAATCTCTAAGACGACTTTTCATTTCACAATTTCATTTGAATTACCAATCAGGTCTGAATAAGTTAAGCTCAAATAAATGAATTCAGAAACATTTTATTTTGCAATTTTGTAGAAAATTACATGGAATAGAGATAGGGAATGAACCAGTTTATTTTATCAGAAAATTTCCAATTCTACGAGAGCAAAAATACAATCTGCGATAATAATCGTTGGCAAGCAAAACAATTTGAATTGGAAAAGTTAAATAAATAACATTAGTTGAGTTCAATTTATTTTTATTGGCATTTTTATTATTTGTGTAATTCAACAATACTTTATGCAAAGCCTATTTTGATGGAGCGCTGAATAAATGATGAATTAATATTTTGGTGTTGTAATAAAAATACTAACGATCTGCCCCGGCTTCGCTTGGGTGCAGTGTAGATAAAAACCTTCCTCTTGAATAACTCTATCTATTAATAAAAACCGCATTTAAATTCGTTGCGGAGTTTTAAAGATCTAAGTGTACAGACGGCAGGAGTTATTTTATACTATGTAAAGATGTAATCCCATTTCAATTCGAATGTTACAATCAGATTTTTTCAAAATAATTTTATTTGAAAGATCAAATAAACTTGATAAGAATGAAAAAGTCACAAAGATAAAAAAATGACACAGATATTCCCGACGACTATGCCACATAAAATACCTACACACACAACAAAATAGCACAAAGCCGACATTGGTGCCGATTCCCTTGGTCACAAACTAAACTAAAATTTGACTATTTCCATCTTTTTCTGTCCAATAAAATAAGAAAGAGACTAATGTAAATAAGAGCTGTCAAATTTAGTCAATCTGACACATGCATACAGTTATAGTTGACATCTTAAAACGTGTGGATTAAAAATACGACGAAGTTCAAGGCGAAACTAATTTGACATCGCTAACTTAGTTCTTTAATGTCACCGTCCTTTCCTTTCGCTGTATGTTAGTAGGAGATGTCAATTCTCTAAATTTAGTCTAGTTTGTGAACAAGGGAATCGGCACCACTGTCATATTAAGCCCTCACAAGATCAGGCCGGGAGGAGACTCTGCAGTAATCTCTGAAACCACGCAAGATAACACAAGACGCCAGCTAAAGCCTAGACCAGATTATGTTAGTATTTTAGTCAGCTGACGAATATTTTAGTACAAGACTATGTGCTTTTGTAGCAGATGCAAGGCGAGACGAGTATTTTGTTTAATTAAACAATTTTTAACAAAAGTTGTTTCCTTTACACATAACAAAGACTTAGGTAATTTAATATTAAATATGGAATTCAGTAAATATTCATAGCTAAGCGTTCAACCAGAAATAAACCGTCAAATGGAAAAAAGCCAGTTGAATAAATAACCACAATTCGTAGAAAAATCTTTTTCTCGCAAAAAACCTCAAGAAAAACAAACACTAAACATTTACTTATTCCGTATTAATATTCAATTGACATAAAACATTTACAGTAACAAAACAGTGCGCCCTTCTCAAGGACTGTACGAAAAAATATTTTTCCAACATTTCCATTCATATCCGTTCTCTCGCGAACAATGTAACAAATGTTCGACCACCCGAAAAAGCCGCAAACAACATTACGACATGAATTAATAAAGAAAAAAAGAAACACCAGAGTCCTATTCAACGGAAACCATCGGCTTACAAACGTCCGACCTTTTTAAAAATAATAATTCAAAACAAAGAATAAAATACGAAACGAAACAGAATGGACTCTCCATATTCTGGTCAGAATGGTAAAGACGGGCCCTCTAGAGAAATGTAAATAATTTAGAGAAGCGTCCTTTGAGTACCGGGTCCCATTAAATTCCTTCTGTTTGTTGCCCTAATTAGGTAAATTACTCCAGGGAATGTTTTTTCCTTGTACAAAAAAAGTTTTCGGCGAAATGAAAATCATGATCGTAGGTGTAAAATTATTATGGACACGCACACTTGTTTTGTTATTTTTCCCTTGGCTTGTGAAGGCAATTTTTATCAGATCTATGCTTGATTAAATCGTAACATTGCCTTTTGTTAATCCTTTGAGACGGGGCCTGAAAGAAAGCATTGGGGATTTTAGCGGGTAGTAACTATAACTAGGTCGTTATGGTTGAAAAGGGTTGTAGGGTTGGATGTATGACAATGAGCCTCTTTGGTGCTCGAAAGATATAAAGCTGAATAGTGTCCTGACCTATTAACGGTTTTATTAGCCACGATAATATCAACACTAACCTTGTTGGAAAAAGAAACAGTTTGCTGTGATGGAAACGCTTGCTTCCGTCTCAAAACAGACTTCACATTCTCATCCCGTGGTAGTAATGAGTGCGGAATGAAGCTTTGTCATTGGTTTAAAATTATGACAACAAAAAACGAAAAAAAAAAATTCACTAGCCCACGACTTCGTCCGCGTCAAAGTTAAAATATTATCTTACGGGAACCATACATTTTTCAGAGATAAAAGTAGCCTATGCGCTAGTCAATCTTTGTGCAAAATTTCACCCAGATCCGTTCAGCCGTTCTGCCATGAATGAGTAACAAAGTCAAAGTTAAAGTCAAAACATTAATTTCAATTAGGCCATTTACTACTTTTGAATTGTCAAGGAGTCATTCAGTCCGAAAGTTGAAGCTAATTGTTCGTTCCAAAACGAAGGTAGGCCACTATGCAGAAGAACTAGCACGAAACTCCACGGCACTCTTTAACATAGTCAACATTCATCCACCCAAACATTCGCATTTATAATAGCCGTAAGATTATAATGTCCTTGTCAACAAAAGAAAAATACGTACAACGTACAACGTATTCGTATAATTTCCTACTTTCTAAAAACGCACGGCCAAAAGCACATTTTAATTTGTAAAAAAAGCAGGTATTCACAGTACGTTTGGTCTGAATTCTACAACTTTTCAGGCACACATAGGTACTTGAAAACAGAGCATTCTTACAGTCGTTGGGGTCATATCTTTTCAGAGTCTGTTGAGTGGGAGACAAATTAAAGAGAAGTCCTATTGTAGGGTGACTAGGTTGTTAGGTAAAGTTGGGATAAAAAATAAATTTATAAATTTTTAGTGCAGATTTTTTTTTGTTGTAAAAGTAATGTATTTACTTGTACTTATCAAGATACTGAAACCGTACCAGACTTTATTGTTTTCGTATTAAATATAAAACAACAAGTCCCATTAAAACTATTGCTAGGTTTTTTTTTCCAGCCTACATTATTTAATTACACTGCTAAGTTTTTTTGAACCTATTTTGTGTCCCACTGCTGAGAATCGGCCCCCCTTTCATCTTCCAAGCTGCTCTATCTTGTCAAAGTCAAAGTCAAATCATTTATTTCAATTAGGCCACTATAAGGCACTTTTGAACGTCATTACATGAAAAAAAAAATAGAATTGAATCTAGTTGCCCCTTCCAAAAGGTAGTTTTGTATGGAGAAGAATGGGCAAGAAACTCCATTGTCCTTGAGCGGTTTCTTGCGATTGTCACAGAACCGTCGCCGTGGTCGACCTCGACGGCGACTAATAATTATCCTACCTAAGCTCTACAGATTGTGCTTCGGTGGCCAAGAACACCACAACCTCATCCTGTCAGCCTCCTTCCACCACCAGACATCTAGACGCACTACAAATTACCATCCCTTGTTGCTATTTCGAACATTCGCACTAAGCGTTTCCGAACGTCTTTTATAATGTACAGCAAAAGAATGAAACCCTCTACCTGCGTCTGTATTTCTGAACGCATTTTATCCTAATCTCTTCAAAGTAGAGTAAACTGACTTCTTCTGGGTAAGCTCATGCCATCGTAGACTTTGTCTCTGTCACCTTTGACCTAGACTAGCGTCAAGAGCAAACCCATAACAGATAAAACAAAAAAGCTGTGGTAACATTGTGCTTTAAGTCTTAGCTGTATTAAGACTATGTTTTCAGTTAATATTTCTTTACGGAAAAATCGGAAACGTGGAATGGCAGCACGCTATATTTCATGTGAAACTTTTAATATGGTAATTGAGGATCGCGTTTTATAATCAGACTGTTGTAATTACTTTTTAAAAAGGTCGTTTTATCAAGATGTTAATTACTTGAAATGGCATCGTATTAAAAACTACTGAAATATTACGGTCGTAAAAACCACAAATAAAGTAATAAAGAGTTTTGATTAAATGGTAAAGTGTTTATTCATTTTTAAACTTTAAATTAAATACTAGCTTAATCAATTTTTATATACACTTATTTTTTATTTAAGCACTAGCTTTTGTCTGCGGCTTTGAAGTCAAGAAACTTGAAAAACTATGCCGCTTGGCTAAATCGTGTATGCTAGATTTAAGTTTGTCTCATTAATCGAATAGCTGTTGATGATTTATTATTTTTTGTTAAAATTAGGTTATGTAGTTGCTCTTACAAGACTTGATAGTAGTCCATTTGCAAACTGGAAGGTAGCCACAGCCACAAAAAAAAAAATCCATAACAAATAATCCACTTTTTCCCCAAAGTCATGGTCACCCCGCGAGTCACCGAGCCAGCGAAGGAGCCGGCATTCATACTGCGACGCTTCTCGTCTCGCTCCCCATTCATTGTGATGATTGCTCCACACTCATTATATGTACTCGCAGCGCACCGCGACTTCTGAGTGTCCCGTCAGGATGTTTGACTCAACCGTCTCTATAGGAATGACGAGATTTTTATGCCTTTTGTGCGATTGTAAAATGTTTTATGTTGAATTTGAATATTGAGTGGTTTTGATGCCTTTGAAGATCAAAAGTCTGAGAACTTAAGGGGGATCGTGTTACGCAGTAAGTGGAATGTGGAGGTCAGATAGGTGCTTAGCAATCGTTTGTGCATCTAAGTAGGTCGCTGCAAAGTTTATCTTGGACATCACTGATATCGTGAGGAAACCTGGACTTATACCAGCCTATTATTGTCCCACTCAAACCATGTCAGAGGCCCTTGAGGCAGTTTAGAAACTCAGACACTAAGGTGTGTGGTCAGACTACTGCCCACACGATAAAGAAGGAGAGAGACTGCAAACATAACCTAGCAGAATGAGAGATTATAGATCCCACCGTAACCCAATACAAGTGAGGTGCTCCTGATCAGACGATGGCCATCTTGCCCCAAACAAAAACGCAACTGAAACCACGATAAACGTGACCAACTACTGGGCCCAAGAACCCTAAGATAAACAAGGAATTAATTGAACTATCGATTCGAAAAGAAAAAGTCGTTGCATTTCAAATATTAGTGTTCAGCTGCGTCCAGTTACACTGAAAACTGAGACCTGCATAGCCAAAATCAAATCATTTATTTCAATTAGATCATTAAAAGGCACCTACCTACAAGACATAACATAACATCACGCCTGTAATCCCCGAAGGGTTAGGCAGAGGTGTACCCATTAGTACACCCACATTTCGCCAGTTATGTTTTTAGTCCCATGTAATAGGGGGCGAGCCTATCTACAAGAGAAAATAAAATTGTAATAATATTGAATCTAGCTGTCCATCCCAAACGGTAGTTTGGAAAAAAAACCAGTTCCCTGTGTTTGTAAATTCATAGTACTCTCACTAGAAAAATAGCATAGCTAGCAAGCATGGCTCAACGTATTCTATCAACAATAACAAAAGAAATACCCGATTTTTTCATTTCAGATTCTTGCCAGTTCTCAAAACTAAAAAAAAAAGACGAGTTCATACGCAAATAACAGTACGTTAAAAGGGACGTGAGTTCGCTTCCCCCCGCATGCATTAAACACCGGGTGAACATAATAGTTTTTACCTTTTTTCGCGTAACTATAAGTTTGTGTCGACTGTCGCGTTAGTAGTTTTTTTTTTTGTTTAAAGTTGTACAGGTGTTTTTAACTTTGTATGTACCAGTTTTTATGCAAAAAAAATATATAGGCTTATGTACTGTTTAACGTGTAGCGTTTGTCTATAGCATACCTACATATATTATGCTGTAGGCATTTCATCGAAAATCATCAATCAACATTAATGACTAACGCTAAGTTTTATCAAAAATTTTATCGGCGACTATGTGAATTTTCCTACAGTCATATATTTTAATTTATAGTAAAGTAAAGGGTTTCTAGCGCTCGGAATAATGTAGCTTCCTGTTATAGAAAGAATTTTCAGAATCGGACCAGTACGTCCGGAGATTAGAGCGTTCACACAAAAGAAGCAAACAGACTTTTTTAACATATATAAATTACGCGTCACGTTGTTATTCCAGGATGGACTATCCTATTAGATAATAGTTACGTACCAATCTTTACTATCTCTCGATTCTCGAAATTCCGAAAGTTTTATTAAAGTGTCTAACTAAACATACATACATAAACTCACGCCTTTTTCCCATGGGGGTAGGCAGACACCACGGAACGCCACCTGCTACGATCCTTACATACTCCTTTCACCTCATCTACGTTCATACATCTCGTCATACAAGCACGCCGGTTACGAATACTGCGCACATGACCTTTCTGCGGAACCTCACCAATAAGGTCAGTGTGGGTCTTCCTAGCGTGACCCCTCCCTGCGTTGCCACCTTTCGTTAATGGTCTTTCTCACATCCATGACGAACTGTCTAAGCATACCCTATCTTTGTCACTACATCCTCTTTTAATCCACAACGGTCTTGTATAACCTCATTTCTCTCTCTATCGTTCAAAGTTACACCACATATAAGTAAACCAATACCTAAGTATGTGTGTCTTTTATCCACGGAATACGGAAAAACAGTTGGTAACAGGCAAAAAACGCAATCCGACAAAATCATCACAGTCGCACAAAACAGACCAACTAAAAGTCGCATCTACAAGTCGTCGCGGCCATTTTTAGTTGTGTAATTGGAAGCTGACTGGAGACAGAAATTGCCATAATTGCTGTAGCAACACGGCAACGATCTTAACTACGTTACCTTCAGAAGAACATCATTAAGTCGTTAGTGTTGAATAGATTAATCTAGTTAAATGTTGGGATGCTTTAGCCTGGTCCGTGCTTCCATTTGTGTATTCGTAATGACAATAATGGGATCCTAGGTTCGATTTTTAGCTCGAGCAAAATGTCAAAAGGTTTTTTCATTTGATTTTTTTTTTGTAGCAGCCTGGATTTCAATCTGCCTCGTTGGTGTAGTATGCCGAGTAAGACTGTATGAGGTCTTGGTTCAATTCTCAGGTCGGGCAAAGTATTATTGGGTGTTTCCATCAGGAATTTCTCAGTAGCAGATTTGTGCCCGGCAATTGACTCGCCCTCTATTACATGGGACTTAAAAATAGCTGACGAAATTTGGGTGTAGTAATAGGTGAACCTCTGCCTAACCCGCCGGGGATTACAGGCGTGATGTTACGTTGGAGATTTAGAGTAGAGGAGGATATTATAACATTACAGGTATTTTTTAAGTCCAGGTTTCCTCACGATGTTTTCTTTCACCGATATCATTGACATACAAACTAAACTTAGAAACTACATATTATTTATTACATACGGTTGTCAACCTATAACCTCATGCTTGAGAGGTAAGCGTCTTAACCCCTGGGCCATCAAGTTTAAACTACGAGAAAATAGAGTAGGTACCTACCTACTAGGAAAGCAATTACGTGGCTAAGCCAGTGAACCAGAATCCTCTCTAGTTTAATCTAAGTAGGTAGGTACTTGTAACTAATACAGTCCAGTGACCCGTAATCTATTAGTACACTCTCACGTACTAGTTAGTTTATTAGACTACAACACACCTACATATTATCGTCTTAAGGTAAGACCCCATAATACATGTCATCCAAGTTCATTGTAATTCAAATTGGCACTAGTTCAAAACCGCAACTTCTAAAACTTAGGTAATAATCTAAAACTTGAAATTGCACCACGCCAATCCGAAACTTTCCACCAATTATCTACATTGATTTGCATATTCAGTGTACAGGAATACCCTCCCCTACACTTGTACCTACTTGGTTAGTTACACCTCTGGGAAAAGATCATTTCACACTGGCCCTATCCACTGCTCGTTACATTCAAGTTAGTATAGCCACTAAACATTTTGAATAATTAATGTAATACAACCACAAAGATAATTATATCTCGCCAGATCGTTTTTGGAGCAAGGAATCGGAAAGTAGGACGGTGTTAGTAGATTCTTCTTGTGAATAAGTAATGTATTGTTTTGGGTAGAGAGCGGGTATCTGCATTATGTACGAGCATAAATAAAATGGGTTTCATTTCACTTGGTGTATTTATTTGAATTAAATAGAAAACTTGAGGCTTACACGTGTAGCTTGTTGTTATTAAAGTTTTTTTTTTTGTTAGCCTTTTCTGTCCCACTCTTGGGCAAAGGCCTCCCTCCACTCCTTCCATTCTTCTCCGTTCCAGTGCCTCATCCCTCCAGTTTTAGAGAAATCCATCTAGTTCGTCCCGCCATCTCCTTCGTAGCCTGCCGCAGCCTCGACTCACTGTGTTAGGGCACCAGTTCTGGCGTAGCTCAAAAGGTTGCCCAACTTAACTAGGACTGGGCAGGACATGTCGTGCCGATTCTCTTGGTCACAAACTAAACTAATATTAGACTATTTCCATCTTTTTCTGTCCAATAAAACTAGAAAGAGACTAATGTAAATAAGAGCTGTCAAATTTAGTCAATCTGACACATCCGTACAATTATAGTTGACATCTTAAAACGTATGGATTAAAAATACGGAGAAGTTCAAGGCAAAACTAATTTGACATCTCTATCTTAGTTCTTTAATGTCACCGTCCTTTCCTTTCGCTGTATGTTAGTAAGAGATGTCAATTCTCTAAATTTAGTCTAGTTTGTGAACAAGGGAATCGGCACCAATACCATACATTGGTGCCGATTCTCTTGGTCACCAACTAAACTAAAATTAGACTATTTCCATCTTTTTCTGTCCAATAAAACAAGAAAGAGACAAATGTAAATAAGAGCTGTCAAATTTAGTAAATCTGACACATCCATACAATTATAGTTGACATCTTATAACGTATAGATTAAAAATACGGAAAAGTTCAAGGCAAAACTAATTTGACATCGCTAACTTAGTTCTTTAATGTCACGGAATGTCACCGTCCTTTCCTTTCGCTGTATGTTAGTAAGGGATGTCAATTCTCTAAATTTAGTCTTGTTTGTGAACAAGGGAATCGGCACCAATAACTAACTAACTTAACTTTGTCAAGAAGTAAGATTATCAAGATTTAAGCTCGTACGCTCACCATCTAATACATTAATATTCGACAGAACAAACTGTCCTTCCGCACCATAAACACGACAGAGGAACATATAAACTTCCAGATTCATAAATATTAGGATCAGATATGTTTTCTGAGATGAGTCAAAGCGACCACAGACACATACGCACTTCAAGTCACGTACAGGCGTCACATGGCTTTCAGAAAGAGATCCTTCATCAAATATCGTTCACATTTCGCTTTTTTATATCAAGGGGATATATATTTTTATTTTTATAAAGATAGGCTTTTTTACTTTGACGTAATCAGTTGAGATTCTTGCCCATTCTTTATACAAAGCTACCCTTTTGGAATGGTAACTTAATTTAAATATATTTTTTTTTATATAATACGTTCTAGGTGGCTTTTTAGTGGTATATTTGATATAAATGATTTAACTTTGAAATTGTCGATTGATGATCTGTCCGGTTTAATCCGGCTCTGGGTTTGTCAAGCGCATTGAATATGATACTGAAATCTAATGCACGACAATGAGATATAAAAGCTTTTTTTTAAGTTACATATTTTCAAAAAGTACTTGTATGAATAATTACTATTTATTAGCAGTTCTCAAATTTATATTTCCAATACAATGCCGTATCTTAGTCCGCGACGGCTCTAAAGTAAAGCATAATGCAAAATCTCAAACTAACATAAATCACGCCTGTTCTCCCCGAAGTTAGGCAAAGGTGTACCCTTTAGCATACCTACATTTCGCCAAATAGGATTTTAGTCCCATGTAATAGGGGGCGAGCCTATTGCCATCAACCGGGCACAAATCCAGACTCCTAGGCTACTACTGAGAAATTCTTTAAGGAAAAACCCAATAACAGTTTGCCCGACCTGGTAATTAAACCTTAAGCTTAGCAGTCGCGCTTTGCCACCACTAAACCAACAAGGCAGTCAAACTAACATAGTAAATTAACATCGTCATAGCAACAAAATCTGAGTAAAATTTTTACGCATAGCTGAGCTTAACTAGATCGTATATTCCCTGGCCAAAATCCACCTGCACACGACACATCGGGTAACTGACAAACGAGATTACGTTAGAGGTACGTCGCAGTAACCTACCAGTTTGCCAACCTTAAGGCGCTTAGCACATAGAGCAACTATTGCAGCAACTGGCAACTGGCTGTTTAGATATTTCAATTGGACTGCGCACACATAGCAACTCGAGTTTCGAGTTGCGGCAAGCGTCAACAGTTTTCAGTTGCTGCAATCGTTGATTAAGTAGTTCCTAAGTGTCGCAACTAGCAACTGTTAAATATTATACCGTTAACGCTGATCGCTGCGTAGATTGAGCAACTCGGCTATGAAAGTTGCTCACAGATTGCCATAAAGTTGCGGCAACCGTAAAGTTGTAGAAACTATCAACTTTACAGGAATTTTTTAAAGAGTTGATAGTTTAAGTTGCTCCGTGTGCAAAGCGCCTAACACCTCAATATTACTAGAAGTTGCAGAGAGTGAAAAAAAACGGACTGAATCCTTGACAATTCAAAAGTGCCTGTAAATGGTCTTATTAAACATTAATTCATGATTTATGTAATAAAGCGAAAAATAAAAATGTCTTTATTCGAATAATACCAACTTGTTTTTGTTTTGGACTTTCGTAAACAACAATTTTCATGTACGTCACTTCCACATGAATAAACAGTTCTTTTTTCTTATTTTCTTTTCTTTCGTATACGAAAATAAATAAATTATTATTATTATTTACGGTAGAAAGCGTAATAGGAGTTAACTTAAAAAAATAAAATCAGTTAAAAGTAATTTTTAACTTTATCTATTTACAAACAAAAACGAGTAGGTATATTAGTTTAAAAATATAGATAATTATATCTATTTAAAGACTAATGCCCGTAGGTACCTGTTTTAACCACCACTACGTAATACCTAAACAAAATGCCTAAATATTATCACGCTGTTGAATTTTCAACCCTCAGGGTACTTCTAGGAAAACAGGCAAGACACGGACACTCCACCCAAAATGGTTAACATGATTATACAGAATTGTAGTAACAGACTTTCACAATGGCTTCTATGAGTGTTGTGAGGGTTAAACTACCCACCTATGTCCAACTCAAAAGCTTAGCGAGTACGTACAGACATTGTTCACCTTAATCTCTCACAATACCTACCCATATAAACTAGTGTTGTAACGAAACCTCACCTCCGCTTCTGTAAGTGCGGAACTTCCGCGAGACATCCGTATTTTTGCGGAGTTGTAACGGATGTTCATTTACGTTGACGACGCGCGAGAAGGCTGCTCAGTAGCAGCTGTGTTTTTTTGGGTGACATGGTCAAGATTTGGCTTCCATTGTTCGCACTTACCTGCTTATCGGCGTAAACTATAATTTGCCTCTTCTTAATTTCGATTATCAGTAAAGTTTGTATAAAAAAGTGTATTATGTGCCTATTTTGAATAAAGATTTTTTGAAGTCCAATTTATTAAATAAATCATGAATTAATGTTAAAGTTAAAGTCAAAACATTTATTTCAATTAGACTAATTACAGGCACTTTTGAATTGTCAAGGAGTCGGTCAGTTAGTCAAAAAGTTAAAGCCAATTGTTCGTTCCAAAACAAAGGTAGGCCTCTATGGAGAAGAACGAGCAAGAAACTCCACGGCACTCTTTTAAATCAGCTATTACTATTCTAAATGTGAAAACAATGAAGATGAATAAAAACTAATAATACAAAATAAAATATAATAAGAAAAAAGATATAAGCCATGGCAATTAAAAGATGAATAATCCCAACTGACAGTGCTCGTTCACGAACATGACGATTATTTTCCAATTCCACCTCCGCATCCGCCTACGCGTTTGTACAACCTTAATATAACCAGTGGGTCTGTAAATAGATTTTCATTGCAGCAACTACAAGTGTTGTGGCGTTTTAAGGGGTAGTTAAACGTGACCATGATTTGCATAACTTGTGATTAATGAAGTGCCAACCAGCGGTTAAGGGTTAAGAGGGCAACGAAATGGTTATTAGTTTTCAACGACCTGTGTTATTGCTTTTTGAAACATATTGTTAAGAGTGTTTATGACTAAATCAAAGTAAGCTGTCGATGAACCTGAAAAACTGGAACGCCAATTATACTAATAAAAAACGTTTAAAATGTAGTCGCAATCTCAACTCAGTGTCAATCATTGTCAATAAAATCAGAGCCATTCTTGATAGATTGACACTGATATTAGACCGCGATCGTTCTTAAATGTTAAGAGAATATCATCATCATTTTTTGTAAATGATGCACCGGCTAGTGGTTCTCAAACTGATATGTAGCAACATATAATAATAAAACTTAAACCTATGAAAACTGAAACCTACTTACTTACTTGGTATGTAACTTAATTATTTTTTTCTGCTTTTGTTAATCGATATGTTATATTATCTGTGGAGGCTTGTTATTAGCAACTGGATAAAGTGTTGTTGTTACCTATTATCATGTAATTAGCCTGTAAGCCTTCTTAAAAGTAAAAAATAATAATAATAATAAATAAATAAAGAACTCGCGTCTGTAAAACAAAACGTCTTGCTATTGCTCTGTCCTTTTATTATACTTTATTAGGTTTTGTGCTGTCTGAAACGTCTAAATAAAGGATTTGATATTTATGTTAGGTTAGGTTTTGCCCCCTTGATTATCACACGACACTAAAGGTACTTACAGATCGCCTTAAAAATAAAACCTTAAAAAACAATACTTTATTTCGTATTATTTACTCCATTAAACCCGTTATTAATCTTATAAATTATTACTCTAATGACGCCCTTTTCAAAAACGAATTAGAACGTATTATATAAGAGGCTTCTAATTACTCAGTATCCAAGGAAAATTTAATAAAGATCAAGGGAAATGTGGCATTACTCCATTTAAATTTGTATCTGGGTCAATATAAAAATGTAACATCATCACGCCTGTCATCCAAAAACAGGTTAGGCAGAGGTATATCCATTAGTATACCCACAATTCGCCAGTTAAGTTTTAAGCCATAATAGGTATGTAATAGGGGGCGAGCCTATTGCCATCAACCAGGCACAAATCCAGACTCCGAGGCTGCTTCTGAGAAATTCCTAATAGAAAAACCCAATGACTCTTTGCCTAACCTGGGAATCGAACCCAAGACCTCACGCTTAGTAAGAAACAATAAAATAAAAATAATGATATGAAAATGTTGCCCGTCAAAAATAGGCCAGTGACCTCAGGCCCTACTAAAAAATAAAACAATATAATTTTAATATTGCTCTATCTTCGGCAATTGGAATTTCAACGCTCGGCTAAGCACCGAGATTCGAAAATCAAACAACAGATATCACAAAGTAATATTAAAATAATATTTTTATAAGAGATGGCGTTAGGCACCCTGAAATCCGCAACACTGTGGCCCCTACAAGGTTCGCAACACCCAGTTACACGCGTCAAAACTAATAAGAGGTACCTACGTGTCAATTCTCAACGAAAACAATTACCCGTACGAACGGGACGAGCAATTTACATAGAGGGGCAACGTAGTCGCCCGGGGCACGGGACCGCCCGATTAAAATCCCTAAAATACACGTCAACGTGTTGACGTTTTGATGAGGCGAAATAAATTGTGCGGGATAGAGAGGGGGGCACCTCCTAACCCCCAGGGGTATATGCGTGCCCCAAGAAAATGAAGGTAATCAGCAGGCTGTGTCGCCCGTTTTTGCTTCGAAAAGTGTGCCGTGCGCGAATTTTATCAGCTTACACAGTCCAAATGCTGCGTTGTTTTTTTTTTTATTTCTTTTGTGTATAATTCGTCTCGGATTTTGTATTATTATGTGAAATTTACGGTGTAGTGTGATTTAATTTGACCGTTACCTAAATCACTCATTAGAGAGTAAAAAATTTGACATTTCATTCGATTCAAAACAACAACAATTCTTTTGTATGTGCGTCAATTTCAAGTGAATAAACAGTTTTTCTTTATTTCTTATTCCCATTTTTTTTAACAGGATTAAGTTTTCTTATGGTAAATTTATTTTCATATTCAACTAGCTTCTGCCCTCGGTTTTGTCCGCGTCTCAAAGTGTCTAAATTATCTCACGGGAACCGTACATTTTTCGGTCATTTCATCTATCTCTGTGCCTTTCATTTAGATACGTTCAGCCGTTCTAGCGTGATTGAGTAACAAACATACATCCACACAAACTTTCGCATTCATAAAATACTAAGATAAGTAAATCTTGTAGACACTAGATGTAAACCAATAATGTATAAACTTAAATTACCGACAAACCAAAATTCTTAATCAATTTAATTGAACCCTATAGAATTCTATTGATCTGTCAACAGTTTTAAACAATTCAACAGACCCTGAAAATCTTCAAGGACGACCTCCTCCAATTTTCCCACGGCAACCCACACGGTCCACATCGATCCTTCCACCGACAACCACAACTCCACACGAAAACCCGAATCAAACTGTAACCATGCAATAATAGGGCTGTCACCATCCACGACACCTCGCCACACACAACGGTGACCATTTAAAACTTTCCCGAACTGAGATGAGGTGCCAACCCTGGCATACAAGCAATTTTGAACTCTATTGTTTGAGTAACAAGGCCGCTGGTGATGACAATGTGTTTGAAAATTATGGATGGAAAATTTAACTTTTTCGTTGTAGGAAAAATATTGGGGAAATTAAAATTTACTGTTGCTATGTCCTACGTGTTTGAGATACATCTAGTTTGATTATATTTCTGTAGAATAGGTTTTAGGTGCGATTAAAAACAAGTTCTAACTAAAAATATTTCTTTTTAAAACAAGCTTTTATATTGCGTTGTCGAGCAATGTGGAATTCAACATTCTCGCTCGAACAAACACCAGAAAGTAGTTCAAATTCAACTTGTAAGATATTTTTTTTCAACGTTCCTTGGGCTACTTTCCGGTTTCATCATCAGATCAGCTCTGTAACATCATTATGGATTATCATGCAAATTGCACATTTATGCAAAATTTCAGCTCAATCGAACATCGGGAAGTGGCTCAAAAAACTACCCCAAAAAAATCACTGGAACAAGTGAAAGTAAATAAAAGCATGTAATAATAATAATATCATGTTTTACTCACATAAGTACTTTAGAGGTTTTCGGATACGAAGGCCCATTTACACTAATAACTTAACTAGAAGTTGATTCGTTAACATAATGTAAAATTACAAAATGTCCTACATATTAGGCATGTGTTATCAACTAACTCGGGGTTAAAAGATAATCCTGGCTACTATTACCATGATATTGTGAACTGTGCCATATACATTTTTATTCAAAAACAGAATAAATAAATAGAAAACGTTATGAAGTTCCAAATTCAATATTTAAAATTTAGATCACAGATAAAATTTGACCTATAAAATAAAAGTTCATCGATATTTCCACAGTTTTTTGACACAGCATTTTACCGATATATTTTCGCACTCGCTGTTATTGCGAAAGTTAACCATTTTATCTAACAGAAAATAAAATGTACATAACTTTTTTGTCTCATTAATCATAAGAGGTAAACCTGAACCCTTCTCTGTATGAGAAGAGGATTTTGCCCTGCATTGAGCTTTGTAATAATATAAAAATATAAAGAAAGCCGTATATTTCCAGAAAACGAACTAAAAGTATAGTATAGTAATAATATTGTGTTTAGCAAAAACGTTTGTGTTTTCTTACAGTAAGTGTAAATTGATAGATTAAAAAAAAAGTTACCTCTCACTAGAAATTTGTCTTGTATGAGCTACAATGAGAGCTTTCACATGGCACGGTGGCCGTGCCGTGACCGCATGCATACATTTCTACTTTACACGGCATTGCGACCGTGCCGTCACAGTGTGCATGTGAAAAGGGTCTAAAGGTCATGGCACATTATCCCAGCACCGCTCTAGACCAGCAATTCAGCGGCCGCGAGATGTACGCTCGCTGACCGCAGGGCGCGCGGTCTGCGAGCTTGCGCCTCGCGAACGGCTAGCCGTAGTCTAAATTCAAGGCGACGCCATGCTGGTGCTGATTAGTTGCAGTGCTGGGATAACGTGCGTAACCTTTAGGGTATAGGTATTCTCCAAGAGATGACCAGATGTTGAGAGTAGTCGTCCACAGTTCCAATATTTGTTAACATGTGAACACGATGTAACTTTAAATATATTTTTACCATGAATTCCTAATTTGTAATATAAATTATTTTTGTGTGTTATTATATAAGGTACATTGCATTCACATGTAATTACGTATGACTCTGTATACAAATAATAACATTGTAAAACGTTGATTTTAAAAGAGTATGTATGGAGTTTCTTGCCCATTCTTCTCCATACAAAACTACCTTTTGGAAGGGGCAATTAGATTGAATTCTATTTTTTTTTCTCATGTAATGACGTTCAAAAGTGCCTTATAGTGACCTAATTGAAATAAATGATTTGATTTTGACTTTGACTTTTGACTTGTTGTGTTCCTATCTTAGCCTATTACGGTCCACATCAGGCCTAACATTAGTATTATTTAATAAAAATACTGGCCGATCAACACAAGTTTTCCAACTAAGCTATGACGTCACAACACAGTTTAATATTGTTGAATTGTTTGCGCTCACGTGTAGTTCGTTACAGCTATGATGCCGACAGTTCAAGACGTGAAAGCAATTTAACTTTAAACAATAGAGGTGCACCGCGCGAAACTAAATTGATTGTCGCCCTACATCAACATTTGTGCTGTATTTATAGTTTTAGCTCACGAACAGAATATGTGCCTGTAATATATGACTGGTTTTAATAAAGAGTTTAACATAACATAACGCCTGTAATCCCTCAAAGGTTAGGCACATTTCGTCAGTTATGTTTAAGTCCCATGAAATAGGGGACGAGCCTGTTGCCATCAACCGGGCACAAATCCAGACTTCGAGTCTGCTGCTGAGAAATTCCTGATGGAAAAACTCAATGACACTTTGCCCGACTAGGGAATCGAATCCAAGACCTCGTGCTCAGCAGTCGCACTTTGCGACCACTAGACAGTATAAAGATAGAAATTTCTTAGTAGCAGCATCGGAGTCTGGATTTGTGCCCGGTTGATAGCAATAGACAAGCCTCCTATTACATGAGACTTAAGCATAATTGGCAAAATGTAGGTGTATTTAATGGGTACACCTCTTCCTTACTCTTTCGAGGATTACATAATACATACATACAAAAACTCACGCCTTTTTCCCATAGGGGTAGGCAGATACCACAGAACTTTACCTCTTTTATCATACTATAGAAAACTGTACAATTCTCTCTCTATTCATTTACGCAAACAAACGAGCATCAAATAGCAAACGTCTAGTTACGAGATGCATAATTATTTTAATTTTGCTGAGCGTGTGCTTCAATAACAGGGTAAAATTACCTCACATTCTGAAGGCAATTTATAGACAAAATTACGCACGTAATTGAGATGTATTCAAGCCAATGAATGTCGCGTAATAAGGAGCATTTCAGAACACAATATAATATATTATAAGAATGCTCTTTTTAGACTTTATTATGTGGTCTTTTCAAAACTACCACTATTTGGTTGTGTTACACACATAAAATCTCTACTACAAATAAATAAAATTGAAATATCCTTTTGTAATAATAAAATAACATTCTTTAGTCTAAATACATTTGATTTTAAAAATTCAATACATAATTTTTTTCAGTGTCTGTTAGTCTAGGCTGTTTGTTCTGCCTAATCTTCGAAAAGGCTGGACTTATTTTAACGGCAAAGTAAGCGAGCACAAGATTGTATATACTAATATTAAGAAGAGGTAAAGTTTGTTTGTAAGAGTTAATCTCTATAAGTACTGGTTCGATTACAAAAACAACTTTCAACTATAGAAAGCTACACTATTGCAGACATAGTCGTAGGCTATGTTTATGTTACCTACATGACTTCTATGCTGACAAAGTCGCAAGCAAAATTTAGTTTTTTAAATATAAAGCTTCAACGTACCAATTACAAAGAAAAAATTGACATCGTACACCTCCCTAAGTTAGGGGGTAGAAAAGTGAACATTATTATTATAAATAAAGCGAAATGTCAAAAATGCTGCCCCTTAGGGCCAGGCGAAGCGTGGTGACGCATAAAGAGATTCGTCCCTCCGTAAATGATTACAATAAAACTACCACCATGCGGGGGCGAGCAGAGAGGGTGGTCGATTTGCATAATTTTACTTTTATTACAGTCACACGCTTTGTTGAAATTTGCGTCTCAAGTTATGGCCGGTTCTTTGGTTCATTTCGTTGAATTATTTCTTACAAAAGAATTTGTAAATAGAGAGGGGAAAGTAACTCTTTATTTCTTAGAAGAAATCGGAAGGACAATTTTCTACTAATTAAAAACATTCAAAATGTAGTAGCAATCTCATCTCAGCGACAATCAAAAATATAATAAATATTTCACGACACCTTAGGGGGTATTCTAAAAAAATACTAGATAGCTTTCTCTCTGTTACCTAATTACAATTACAATTGTAATAATAAGTAATAAGTATATTATTCTTAGTTACTTTTGTTCTCGACCTTTTCATGGTGCTCTTACAGTATTTAATTTGTTATTTTATAGGTGTACTTTAATAAATAAAAAAAAAAGATAATTAATGTCAAAAAAAATCTATGTAAAGTATAGGCATTTTTAAAAGATTGTTATTAAATTGCGATCATTCATAAAAGTTTGTAGAATTAATCCCCTTAAATGACGATAAATGTCCGTTTGTGCCAAAAACTTAACTTAGAATTAATGACTAGCACCAGGGAAAATTATAAATGTCATACAAATAAGCCTGTGTTATCAACTAACTCGGAGTTAATGAGATAAACCTGACAAGTAAGTGCAAGCGAGCTTTATTTTGTTTTTTTTTTTCTGAATGTGACCATGAATTTGTATAGTGACAAAGATATTTTTAATTGAAAAGAGTGACCGTGGTCCACCTTGCTTGTTTTTCTCCCTATGTAGGAACTTTTTCGAACGAGCACCTAGGTTTAAATTTTTCACTAAATGACCGAATCCTTGTCAATATAAAAGTGTCTGTAAATTATTGAATTTTTTTTTGACTCTGACTTTGATTTTGTTTGATACGTAGATTTTTGCCTTCTCAGAAAAAAATGCAAAAAGAAAATCACATTTTATTTTAATAAAAAAGAATCCTACGAAAATAACATTCCAATTTGTATCAAATGAGAACAAAACACATCGTATCATATTCTCATTAAAAACAAAAGGTATTTTCATCCGAAACACGACACCAGCAACAAAGGTCTTCATTAAAAATTCGGTGTATACCGTACGAAATATTTGAACAGAATCGAAATAACGAAACATAATAAACCACAATTATCTGTAGTTATTACGTATACTGTGCTCAATTTACATCGGACATGAAAAACATTCGGATACGAATTCCGATTTCAATTTTAATAATTAGCGGGATTGCTGACTCATTTGTATAAAGGTGGTGTTCCACATTTATCTTGTGGTCTAAAGTTTATCGCAAATTGGTTGAATAATAATAATAATACCAGCCTATTATTGTCCACTGCAGAGCAAAGGCCTAGCTTCCTTTACAGAGAAGGCACAAGCATTGATCACCACGCTTACTCAAGGCGGATTGCTGATTCCAGACTTATATTACATACATACATATATAACACCACGCCTGTAATTCCCGAAGGGTTAGGCAGAGGTGTACCCATTATTACACCCACATTTCGCCAGTTATGTTTTTAGTCCCATGTAATAGGGGGCGAGCCTATTGCCATCAACCGGGCACAAATCCAGACTCCGAGGCTGCTACTGAGAAATTCCTGATGGAAAACCCCAATAACACTTTGCCCGACCTAGGAATCGAACCCAAAACCTCATGCACAGCAGTCGCGCTTGCGACCACTAGACCAACGAGGCAGTCAAAACTTAGCAACAACAACAACAACATATCAATTTAAACAGAAAAAAAGTCGTAGTCATACCTTGGCACTCGTCCGGTATCGAACTTCGTGCCTGAGAATTGAGCGTCTTAACTATTGGGCCATGACGACACTGTTTTGATATTTACTGAAATGATATAGATTTGCTGGATACAGGAAAAAATCGTAGTATGTGAGATTTTTTATTCTTAAGTCAAACAATTTTCGTCATCACTTTAAAAACGTTCATTGGAAAGTTCATTGAACTCCTACATTAAAAAAAAAAAATTGAACTCAGTGTCCACTTCGCCCCCTTTTTAAATAAAGGACACTGCATACCCCTATAAAGTTATGTAACCGTGCGGATACTCCAAAATCACCCCAACCCAGGCTTCTAAATCATGCCCCCCTCAATTCACGCGCATCAGGACAACCGGAAACAATTATTTTTGGATCCCCATCATATCGACAAGGGTGGCATCGTTAGCTGTGTAGATTTGATACAGTACCGTATTGCCATTTTGTTCGTTTTAAATGACTTGGATTAATTTTGATTTATTTTGGGAGCAGGTGACAAAAGTCCCTATACAGCACAACGTCCTTCTAAATTTATTTAATTGAGAGATGTTTACGAGCTTAATTTATATGATGGGTATATGGTTACCTTTTCTTTTTGTTTTTGACTTCCTCGTTAGTTCAACCAAGACCTCATGGTCTTGGTTTCAATTCCCTGGTCGGGCAAAGTATTATTGGGTTTATCTATCATATGAACTTAAACATAACTGGCGAAATGTGGGTGTACTAATGGGTACACCTCTGCATAACCCTTCGGGGATAACAGACGTGATGTTATGTTATGTTATCTATCAGTAATTTCTCAGTAGCAGCCTCAGAGTCTGGATTTGTGGCAGTAGGGCAGCAAGGCACTAGGCTACTCCACTATTACATGGGACTTAAAAATAACTGGCGAAATGATGAGACGTACCCATTACAGTACACCCAGCTGTAATGGGTACATCTCTGCCTAATACTTTGGGATCTCTTTTTAAATAATTATTTTAATTATTATAGTTTAGAAGGTGACGCAATTTAAATCTGGCATGTTGGGGCACTTATGTCAATGGAAACAAATGCTCCCTTTACAATAAATTAAGATTTAAATAAAATAATTGGTTTAAAATTGAATTGGCTTGAGTTTTATTAGAATTTCTCAGTGTTTTCACATTATGGCCAGTAATAATTGACACTGCCCCACACTAAGGTCTTATCAAGGGTGCGTTTACAAAAAATACAAACTCACATACACACAATAAGACCTAGAATAAGTACATGTAAGCAATACAAATATTAGTATATTTCATTAATTAATTTTCGACAAAGAAATAAAACAGCTAATTAGAAGTTCGTAGGCAATCATCATAAAACGGCTTCAATTAATCAGCTCAACAAACTTGCAAAACATATTCCTTAACGTCTTTAATTAAAGACGAAAACAAAATCAAGTAGATTTCCTACAGGTGTCGTGCCTCACCCAAGGAAACCACATCTCACTCTGTTTCAACTAATGTGCTTACACCATCACATGCAAGAATCCAACAACCAGTAAGCAAGACCCGCCCCACCCCCCGTAACACCAAACAAATCTGTCGCGAAACACGCAAGATATGAGTAACTAAAAGCTCAAATACACTGGTCGTGTTTAAAGATTTTCAACAAACATCGTAGGAAACAGACGCGTTAAGTTTTATTACTTTCCCTCTTGTAAATTATATGTGTAATATACGACCTGCCTACATTTACTGGTTCGTAGTGAGATACTTTCCTTGTAAAACGATAAAAAATGTGAAATTCTCGAAGGATTTCGACTGTTTACCGTGGTGATTCGAGTGCCATGTTTAATTTATGACACGCTCGTACCTAAAGCGGGGAACATGTGAAAATATGTGTGTTGGTTTACATATTTTTTCGAAGTTTCATACCTGATATGATGGATATGAGTCGATGTTGACTGCACAGAGTAATTGATTAATTGGAATTGAACAGCAAACAGCAAACACTGACGCTGAACAAACCCATGAAACAATAAAAATGTTACACTTGTTTGATTAATTGATACATTGAATGTGATTAAAAAAAAAAAAACACGGAAAAAGAGACTACTGGTTCTTCCCCGCGACTTCGTCTACGTAAATTTCAGACAAACTCTAAAAAAAACCCTTTCATTAACAAAAAACGCTTTAATTATCTCTCGGGAACACAAGATCGGGATAAAAAGCCTATGTGATATTCCAGACTATAATCTACCTATGTGCCCAATTTTATCCAGATCAGTACAGTCGTTCTGGCGTTATTTAGTAACAAATATCATAATAACAAAAATATAGTAAGCTGCGTCATTTCAAAATGGCTACAATTATAGAGAATGAGATAGTAGAGAATGTCGGTAGGAAGCCCTTCTTTACGACATTCTCCTCTCGATATCCTCAAAATTTCAGCCATGTTTTAATGACAAGGTCTGGCGACCTTAGGTTCTTAGTCCATTATGTGATAAGGCGAGCTAAACATAATCCATAAGACAACACTATGTAATACCTACACTATGTATACCCTACTAGTAGACCGGGCTCGCCAGGGCCAATGCCTGCCAGGGCTGCGGAATTTGTTCGAAAAAGTCACAGCGGCCCTGAAACGTAAAGGGCATTAGAAGGATGGGTTTTAGTTAGTAAGAGTCTGACATTCCCTTCTCCGCCCAGAGCGGAAGAAGCAATTTAATGACTTCCCATCCTTAAAAAAAAGGTATACCGTACAAAATCGTCATAAAAGTACTTACAAAAAGATACTATACAATACCTAACAGCACAAACTCAACGCAACGAAAACTCCATGAATATTTTCCCCACATGTGCCGAGGTTTTACTTTATTTTTCAAATTAAAAAAAAAGGCCACGATAGGCCGTGGAACACACAAATTCGTTGCAGATGCGTATCGCGAAACGAATTGACTGGCGAGGGTTACCGGCGTCGATGGTCGCATAAAAAAGAGAAAAAAAAAAAAACAGCAATAGAATCAAAAATGTTAGATACCGAACATTTGGTAGACACGGCGACGTGTCGCGTCACAGATTGAAAAAAAAAAAAAGATTTTCTGTATCGGCTTTTTATTCAATTTTGAATTGGTTACTATTGTGAACTCTTTAATATTACGAACTCTTTGGTTCTAGTTTTTTTTTTTTATAATTTTGACGTTCTAAGTTTCTTCTTTTGTTTGTATATTCATTGTTATTCTTTTTTTGAATACCTAAACATTCTATTATTTTTGTATTTCGATTGCATGGACATCATTTTTGCGAGATTGTTAAATCTAATATAGTGGACACTAATACATAAGTAAATTTTGTTTCCAGGGTTTTCCCGCAAAGGGAACAAAATAAAAGAAACTACGTTCCCATAGTCAAACCAAAGCATTTATTTCAAATTCGGTCAGTTAATCAGAAAAAACCCATAAAAAATTCTCGACCTAACAATTGAATCAGTCGAAAGCTTAATAACAATACCAACCAGTAACCAATGAACCAATCAAACAAAACCCGATAAAAAATAAGAAATATCGCCGCTCAGGGAATAAAAAAATCACAAAAAAAAATATCTCGGAACAGAATGCTAAAAAATATTCAAAAGCTCAAACAATTCATATCCCCATTTTCATTTGGACCGGTAGCTGAGCCAATTATAGATATTTATTTGGCATCAACAAAAGCCTTGCCAGACCAACAGCAGTGATCAAAAACAAAGGTACGTGTAACTAACAATGAAATATGAATACGATGTGAGCATTGTAAATACGAATGTCTGTCTATGCTTTTTATTTACGTATTTTTTTTTTTTAATAACGTTATGGATGTTGGTAACACGATTGGGCATTGGATGTTGGAGTATGCAATAAGTAATATGGGAATTTTTAAGTAATGTTGTGCTTTTCATTATTGGTAAAGCGAAGAAGAAATGCAGAGGAGTATTTTTAATTAAAACATCACTTGTATACCTATTCAAAATCAAAGTCAAAGTCAAATAATTTATTTTAATTTATGCCATTAAAAACACGTCATTTACAACAACAACAAAAAATACGAGAAATAAAAAAATATATTGGATCTAGTTGCCCATTCCAAAAAGGTAGTTTCGTATGGAGAAGAATGGCCAAGAAACTTCATAATTCAATAATGTTCATAAAAAAAACTATTGTTTACAAGGTGCAGTCGAGAAATTCAAGGAGGTACTATGCTGGTGATTATAGTCACGGATCATTATTAATAAAATAAGTAGCTATATTTTAATTATTTTAAATATGTGATTTTATAATTAGAATAACGCATCGTTTCGTTGCATTTAGGCGGGACGACAAACTCGCACGCACATTGTGATACATTAACACTATTGAATTCGATGCATAGGTATAAATCATTTTGCAACGAATGTCGTGATGGCCCAGTGGTTAAGGCGCTCAAATCCGGGCAAGTACCAATGTGAATTTTTCAATTCATATGTACTTTCTAAAGTTTATCTTGAACATCACTGGCATCGGTGAAGGAAAACATCGTGAGGAAACCTGGACTTACTGTTCCACTCAAACCATGTCAGAGGCCCTTGAGGCGGTTTAGAAACTCTGACACTAGGGTGTGTAGGGTCCTAAGACCTTACTACCCACACGACAAAGAAAGATTTTGCAACAAATGCAGAAACGGAAACCTACTAACACATTTTAAATCCACTGAGTTTTATTCAAACAAATGCATGTAGGTATCTAAATACTTGAATGAATGTGACACAATCTATATAGATACCCACCCTATATACAAAAATAGTGAAGAGGGTATTAGAAAAGGACCTTTCAATCTAAGGGAAATTGAAAGCACATCCAGAATATCTCTAGTTCGCTCAAAATGCGACCCCTACGTCAAGGGTCCTAGGGAGGACAAAATTAAGTACCACGGTCCACGACAGATATAAATCACTACGGCCATACCCGCAAAATGTGCATGCATCATGAAAACTGCTTATTACTTGGGTAGATGAAGCGTTTTACGAAAATAGAAGACCCCAATAGAGTGCGTAGAAGGCAGAAGATTTTGATGAGATTGATGTTATACTGAGAAGGCTTTTAATATTATTAGAACTGGATATTAGAAGAAACTGCCTCGTTGGTCTAGTGGTCGCAAAGCGTGTATGTTGAGCATGAAATCTTAGATTCGATTCTCAGGTCGGGCAAAGTGTTATTGTGTTTATCCATCAAGAATTTCTCAGTAGTTTAAACTTGTGCCCGGTTGATGGTAATAGGCTCGCCCCCTATTACATGGGACTTAAACATACCCAGCAAAATGTGGATGTACTAACGGGTACACCACTGCCTAACCCTTCGGAGATTACAGGCGTGATGTTATGTATTAAAATATTTTGGTCATAAAACCTCCAATCAATCTTTACTCTCTCCCATTAAATTCAAAAATTAAAACAATAGTCGTATTGTTACAATTTAACTTGAACAAATGTGTTGGTCGTTATGAAATGTAATCAAAACTTTGTTAGAATATATTGTTCGATTAAAAACTGTCATAAATTATGTTTACAATTAACAGCTTCTATTGTCTCTGTAATATGATTCAATGTTGCTTGTTTTATGATTCGATTAAATTTTGTATGACAGTGAATAATGTAGGTACCTAATTAAATTATTTTTTACAGTTTTAAAGTCGATGTGACGTAGCACCACACTTAAAAAGATCTCGGGTGTGTTTAAAGCATATAACTAGCTTTTGCCCGCGACTTCGTCCACGTGAATTTTCTTACGGATCCTTAATCCTTAAGATCTCATGCTCAGCGATCGCGCCTTGTGGCAACTAGACCAAAGAAGCAGGGAATATTTTAATACTCTTCAAAGGAGTCAGTAGTAGTGGTCAGATCCAGTCCAAACGAATGCATCGTCATATTGGATAGGAAAATCATTAGCACAGTATTTAAAATAAAGTACTGCGTTTAACTAAAGAAGCATGCGACTTGAAGTCAAAACCTCTACCCCACAAATACCTTCACGTACAGCCAGTGAAACGAAACTCAGATAACAACGTCTAGCAATGAAATAAAACCCAAGCTGTCTGGAACAAGCCAAGGAATTAATTAATTAAAGTAATAACTATCTAGGTAAACAATTAGTGTTGGACTTTTACAAATGAGTCAGAATAAATTAAGTATATTTGGAAAGTTTGAAGTTGCTTGTTGTTGTTGAATATACACTTTTGTATATGGATTTGGTGAACAAGTAATCGTATCGTTCCCGCCACATCATCATCATAATCTGCCTAGCCTTTTCCCAACTATGTTGGGGTCGGCTTCCAGTCTAACCGAATGCAGCTGAATACCAGTATTTTATAGGAGTGACTGTCTATCTGGCCTCTACAACCCAGTAACTGGGTAATACGATACCCCTAGGTAAGACTGGTTGTCAGACTTTTTCGCCACGAGAAGCTATAAACTTTGTAAACACACATTCAGGGGATCGCAACCTTTGGACCAAATACAGCGTCGCGTCAGCGTGAACTTACTACTTCAAAATGACAGCCCAAATGTTTACGTTCCATGTGTCAGACGCGTTCCAGTAACACAAAACATTATAGACGACAGCGCTTTATGTTGCTAAAAATATTACCCGACCAAGTAAAATTGCTCGTTAGTTTCGTATTACACGTATGTTACTTTGAGTTGATTGAAATTGGGATTATTTGTTGTCGATTGTTTTGTCTACACTAATATTATAAAGAGGAAAATTTTGTATTTTTGTTTGTGTTTTTGTAATGCAGAACTCAAAAACTGCTAGACCGATTTTAAAAATTCTTTAACCATTAGAAAGCTACATAATCTGCGAGAAACATAGGATATTTTATAGCTTACTTGACTTCCACGCGGACGAAGTCGCGGGCAGAAGCTAGTCGTTACATAACTATGTAAAAATTCTTGAATTACATAGTTTATGGCTTCTTGTGGCGGAAGCAATAGTACCTACAGTCAGTGTCCTTCATTATCAAATCTCTCTACACTCCTCCCTCTTCCTCTCTTCTTCCTAAAAAGAGTCAAGTAATGCTGGGCATCAACTGAAGGTTATACATACACCTATCTTTCTGTAAAAAAAAGTACATAAAGATTGAAAATTTGACCTTATAATTTGTATCCAGGTTTGCTCTAGAACAAAAGAATAATCGCAAAGATGCGAAGGACCTAACATAATATATAACTTTCGGGTTCTTCTTCTATAACTTCGTCTTTAGGGACTCCGCACACTTACATCATAACATCATGCCTGTAATCCCCGAAGGGTTAGGCAGAGGTGTACCCATCAGTACACCCACATTTCGCCAGTTATGTTTTTAGTCCCATGTAGTAGGGGGCGAACCTATTGGGTTATTCCGCACACTTATTCAGCTCCATTTAGCTTTTGTCCATAGAAAATAACGATTTCGTATCGCATGCGTTCAGACGCGGAAAGCTGAACGGACGCGTACGCGTCTCATACGAAATCGGCGTTTTCTATGGACAAAAACTAAATGGAGCTGAATAAGTGTGCGTAGTCCCTTAGCCTCAAATGTCAGAAATACGTTGACATTAACAATTAACAACCTTCAAACTACTTTTCCCTTTATTTGTCGTATAACATACCCTTTACTTCGCCACATTTTTCAATTCCCACCAGAGATCGCCCACATTTTGGCACGAGGCACTCACTATAGGGCACAGTTTGGTCTAAGTTAAATTGCTTATTTGTCAAACTTACAATACAATTGTTTACTTGCGGAAAGCACCTCCCGTTAATTTAATCAAAGTCAAACCATTTATTTAATTTAGACCATTAAAATGCATTTTCGAAGGCCAAACTTCCGATCCAATAATAACCAGAGAAAAAGATGCATACGTAGCTGAAAATTACACCTTTTCCCATTATTGCGATCATTTTTTTGTTTTAGACCATACCTGGGAAGAGTCTGCTTTTGGGAAAGTTCTGGATTCTGGAGATATTTAAAGTCTATAACTAAACTTTAAATACTGCCACGATCTCTATACTGTCGCATGTATTCGAAGGTAAAATATTTTGCATGCGTTATATTGCGCACTACAATAAAGAGTGATTTTTAGTGACCAAATAAAAGTGTTTATCAGCAAAAAATGCTCAAAGTTACTTACACTTAGGGATGATTCTCATTAGAGCGGGCCGTGCCCGGGGCGGGGCCCGGACGGGGCACGGACGGGGCACGGTTTTAAATCTGTTACATATATTTTGTATGAATCAATTTATATTACACAGTGCATTATCCGTGTCCCGTCCGGGCCCTCTCGATGCACTTCAATACCACGTCGGCTCGTCCACGCCCCGGCCCGGGCACGGCCCGCTCTAATGAGAATCATCCCTTACTTTGATGGATAATGGGTAGTTAACGGCTACTTGGTATGTCTTTTTACACCCCGTATATATTATATTTACTTGAGGAAGCTACCTTCCATTTCATGCCATCATTTGGAACCCCACAGAAAACCACAATACGCCCATCACTCATATTTCTTCCATTCTCAAACTTTGCCTATTCATTCTAAGCACTCGGAATAAATCAAAGCAGAGTGTAATATCGTTGACAATGGTTCATTCGGTCCGATGGCGCTGGCGTGCCATGTCGGCCGTCACACAAAGCGGACATAACGAGGGCAGGCCGGAAGCGGCTCGCTGGCGCCCATACAGCATCCGCCGCGAGAGGGCGCCACCGGCAATATTTCCGTTTCGAGTCTGAAGTGAACTGACGTTGCTTCGCGATATGTGTTTATTTATATAGCTACATGTAAGTTACGTACAAAATATGAAAATTCGATGAAAATTATCTTGACTGCCTCGTTGGTCTAGTGGTCGCAAGCGCGACTGCTGTGCATGAGGTCTTGGGTTCGATTCCCAGGTCGGGTCGAGCAAAGTGTTATTGGGTTTTTTCCATCAGGAATTTCTCAGTAGCAGCCTCGGAGTCTGGATTTGTGCCCGGTTGATGGCAATAGGCTCGCCCCCTATTACATGGGACTAAAAACATAACTGGCGAAATGTGGGTGTACAAATGGGTACACCTCTGCCTTACTCTTCGGAGATTACAGGCGTGATGTAATGTTATGATGAAAATTATTTTGACTTCAGTGAAGGGCAACATTTTTGAATTTTCCAGGGAGTAGCTAGGTTAAGTATAAATATAGGTCTGAAATCGCCAATTCACCTAAAGAAAGTGTGGTTATCAATCGTGCCCTCTTTGTACGAGAAGAGGACATTCCTTTTTCAGTGGGACAATAACAGGCTGGTATTAATTAAAAAAAAAAGACTATCAGAAAATCTGATGAATTATTCGTTTTAAAAATAAATTATACATCAAAACCTATACTGTGAAAAAGCTCGATTTTGATATGTTTCACGCATTTTTTTTGCCCAATTAATTATTACAACTCACAAGAAGACATTAAATTTCACAATAACAACTCGCTTACAAAATAACGTCCAAAGAAAAAAAATACAGAAAAATGCGAAGCAAAAATGAAAACGGGAAACATCTCGAAAATCCATCCATTCATAATATTGAGAAGCACAGTGCTCTCCGAGTCAGTTTTCTTGCCAAAAAACTTCAAGAGATATAACGTTCCTTTTATCGTTTCCTGTTCTGTCAGGTTATTATTTTGTAAGTACGATGATTTATATTTCAGCCGTAGCTTTATAGGATTTTAAAATACAAAGGCATGTTTTGTCACACCTTCTTTTTTGAATTTTTCCTTTTTTTTGCGCGAGGAATTTAATTTCCTGTTCTATGGTATTCGGGGAAAAAATTGTAGTCAAATTTTAATAAAAGAATACGGAGAATATAAAATCTGTTCACTTTTTGTGTTGTTTTTTAACATTAAAATACTTTTTTTTAATTTGAAAGTTATTCTATAGAGACATTTTTTGTATAAATTAAAAATGGTTGCAATAATTATTAACTATTTGTGAATGTAACTGTCTGTCTGTTACGCTTTCACGACTAAACCACTAAAGCGTTTTTGATGAAAGATATGGGGTAAGTTTAAACTTCAGCAAAACCCATAGGCTACTACTTACTTGACTCCGACTTCGTCTGCGTTCGCGATAACTGACATTTACGCGGGCGAAGTCGCAGGCAAAAGCTAGTATACTTTAAACTCTGACGGTCTGTCGGATACGCTTTAACTGCTAAACCACTAAACCAATCTTGATTAAATTCAGGGCGGTGTAAGCTTGAGAAGAAATGACATCGGCTAGTTTTTTAATTCGCGACTGCGTCCACGACAACCGACATTGGCGTGAACATAAATATCAGCAATAACCATAATTACTATAATAACTCATCATTATGTAAAAAGAATCTTGTTATATTTTTAAAATGGCGTGTAAAAAAAATTTCATTCATTTATTCAATCAGAAAACGAGTCAAAAGATATGTTTCATTTTTTATTATTTCCTTTCCGTATTAAATGTTATCCCGTTTTATGAGTTATGATGCGATTTCACGGGCTTACGAGTTTATTAGTTGAAATGTCACGTATTTCTTTCAACGACTTTTTTGTCATTTAAAAATTAAATATGGCGTGGAGAGTTATTATGAAGGAAACCTATGAAAGATCAACATTACTTGTTGAACTTCGCAATGAAAATTGACGTGGTTTAATTCAAACATTTAGGTTAGAGGACTTTTTCTAAAGTGTACTTCATATTTAATTAGTCTAGTCATACGTTAGTTAATTAGTAATTATATTTGACGATTTTATTTAGTATTTAGGTTTATAATTTGTCAGTTTTCTGTCAAATTACTTGATTTCAAAATTATACGTCACTCAAAATCGACGGAACTGGTATTAAATAAACCACAAGCTTAGACATCAGTTTATATTTATATACTCGTACAATACGTGATATATATATGTACGTGTGGTCAAACCTAGTAATTATAAAAAACACTACAGCTGTTATTTCTTTTTGTTAGAGGAGACAACATTTTATTGTATATGCTTAATTATTATGCAATGGTATATACTTTAATATTATAAATCTTGTGGTTTAATTTAAAGAGATGTTTAAGTTATGATGGGGCTGCCGGCTGGCATGTTCTTATTTGTAATGAGAGGCCTCTAAACAAAAGAAATTTAAAAATAATAAATATTATTTTTTACAATCATTTCAGTAGATTCTAGGATCGAGAGTACTACCCACCATAAAATATACTAACCCAGAATATCAACGTAAAAAATCTCATCCAATTATGCAGCACAACTAACCAGCTGACAAAATAACCTCACAGTCCACCATACGGTAGCCATAACCCTAAAATGCTAATAGATACATCACCGACACATAATAAACTCCCAAGTATACGTGGGCGAGTATCAAATACTTGGCGATGTCAAAATAATCCGGTTCGTGAAAACATATTCATGTCAATGTCTGCCAACGGAAATAGAAATGTGGGCCGTCTGCGTGGAAATAGTTGCAATTCTAAAAATATACACGCTTTTACGGTGAGCCAAGTATTGGCAGACTTAGTACGCGGTGAGAGGGTTAAAAAAAACGTTATTCAATTAACTTGTCAAATGCATCGGGCGGATACTTAAAGTGATATTTTTATAAAGATTTTTATTATTTTTTGAATTGAGTTTTGTTTATTTTTGCAGGTCTGTTTAAGTTGAATTGTTAAGGGTGAATTTTACTAAAATATTATACCTATTATAGAAAAAGTGTTCTCTTCCTTAATTGACATTTGACTGTACGGAAAACCTGACAAGAATTCCAAAATATCTCGCATTTTTTAAGTATAAAAGCAGTTCGGTCTAATTCGCCCTATGTGCGATCTCTTTATCTATAAAAGAACATAGGTATAATAAAATTAAAATCAGTTAAATTTAAAATCATTTTTTGTATCCACTTACTTGTAAGTTATTAAAAATGATGTACAATTTCAAAGACATATTGATAATTCCAAAAACAGCCATTTATTACCTGAAACCAAAAGGAAAAATACAGTTAAATTATGTGTTTATAGTGTTAAATTACTTATTATTTAACATAGTTCATTTCGTTTGTATACTACTATAGGTTGTCTTTCTATTCAATGTGCATATTGTTTCGGGAGGTAAAAATATAACAATTACGAACAACTTTTATAATGAGACCTGAAAAATGAAAAAAAAATAGACATTATACAAAATTTAACGATACGTAAGCATGTCGGTGACGCGGTGACATTAGCATGTCGGTGACGCGGTTACTTTAGCATGTCGGTGACGCGGTTACATTAGCATGTCGGTGACGCTAAACTGTAAGTTTTGCCCCTACCAAAAATCGCGGATTTGTGCCCGGTTGATGGCAATAGGCTCGCCTCCTATTACATGGGACTAAAAACATAACTGGCGAAATGTGAGTGTACACCTCTGCCTAACCCATCGGGGATTACAGGTGTGATGTTATGTTATGCAAAAATCGCTCAACGTGGCTGAAGAAGTAGTAAGTTACAAGTATCTACATTTTCATTGTAATTATTTATTTATTTAAACTCTATGCAAAAAAAAGGTACAAAGGCGGATTTAATGCCTTAGGCATTCTCTACCAGTCAACCAAAGGTGGTGAAGAGATAACATGGCAGGTGCAAAAAATTGTACATGAGAGAAAAATAAAGAAAGAGATTTAAAAATCATTAAAAACAAATAATATTTCAAATAAATTTAAATGTACTTACACAAGTACTAAATAATTAAAACCAGTACAACCAGTGCATTTCCATGGGGAACAACAGTTGATATTTTTACACGACTGCCCCAAAAAAAGGAGTGTTATGTATTTAGGGTTAATGTATGTATGTATGTATGTGAGATTCTTTATTCCACTATAACTTTTAAACGCCTGAACTGATTTAGATGTATGGGGTATCGTTACAATCCTTGCATCGTTCCAAGTAACATTGGCTAGTGAAAAATAACTAGTCTAGTCACTTTAAAACGTAAATTAATACCATCCTCAATTATTTTTTTTAATAAATCTGGCCGTGTCTATGTTTATCGTCTAGAATTTGACAAGTAGATTTAAAAAATATATAACACTGTAAATATAAATCGTCGTAAAAAAAACTGACGAGTAAACAAAGTACAAATATGTGCATTTTTTGTAGTCGTGTTTTTTAATTTTTTTAATTATAGTAGCTTGTTTTCCATTGTTTATCTCATAGTTAAACTAGTTCGTCTTTGAGAATACTTTCATCCACTGTTTTTTTAAGCAGTGAAATAAAAACCCAACTTGTATATTAAGAACTATATAGCTTTGTTATTAACCTAAATTGTCCAGTTGTTTCCGAGGTTACAAAAAACACTCACTCCGATCAGAGAATAAAGTTACACCCACACTGTTATAAAAAAAAAACTATGAATTTAAGGTGGGTTAGGTAAACAAATAAAAGTGTCACTGTGACTTTAATATGCTTCAAAGATTTATGTTTTAAAATCGGGGTCAACGAACCACGGTTGTAAAAACTGACACGGTATTCTATTCGAGCGAAATTATGAAATTTACACGACTTTTTTTCAACACCAGCAACAACATTTTATGATAAATGCGTATTGGTGTAAACATAATAAATCTGACAGACAAAATAAAATATTTTTAAGAACGTTCGTATTCGAATGTCAGTCTCAAGATGTCAAAAATAGCCCTAATTTACATATTTATATTTTTGACAAGATTATATATTTATTCATTTTATTTATTTATTTATTTGCCTATCTACAACTGTTACACTTTTTATATTGTAGAATAAAATGTAAAAATGCAAAAACAAAATTATAATATTAATATAATAAAATTACAATAATAGTGCAGAAATAACACTTTCAACAGCTAGTGGGTAGTATGAGAAACACAGTAGATACAAAGATAATAAGATTAAACAATATGATGGTTTAATGACAAAGTAAAAGTCAAAGTCAAATAATTTCTTTCAATAAAACCATTAAAAGCCACTTTTGACATTCACTGTCACTGAGATGAGATTGCGACTGGATTTTTTATGTTGCAGAAATTGGTCTTCTGATTATGTGATGTGTGTTTGACAACAAGAATTATTTGGTACTCAATAGAAAAGGTAAAAAAGACAACTACCACGATAATAACGATACTTAAAACCAAAACACAAAGCGCCACCCAATAACACGAAACCCTAACAAAAGCTTCGTTAACACTTCCAGCTCAATAATACCACTTGTTGCATCAAAAATTTAACACAACACAAGAGGAGACGTGAAATAAAAATGGCAATTCCTTTAAACTCCCAAATATCGTACGCTCACACGGCTTTACTGAATACCATCAAAAGACATCTTGAGAACGTTTCTGTTGAGCCAATGTTGTATTTATTTCATCTCAGGCAGGATTAGGCTTTCCTACATCGAAACTCGGGGCAACAGGTGCCACCCCGCGCCCCGCAACCTCCCCCCTTTCACCCTCACTACGGCTACAAAACAAGCACAACAAGATAAAATACACCCTCTGGTAACTAAACACTGTTTGTGTACATGAGGCCGAGAAAAAGTACACAGTCTATTCCGGACCGTTTTGGAGCAGTTTGGGACGCGCCGTGCGCCGATTGAGTTACGCTTCGAAATTTAATCTGGTAAAATGTCAGGCAAGTGCATGTTGCGTCTGATGTGAAAGTCGCACAGTAGTAATTGCATTATTTAGTGTTAAACGTTTCGTAAATTCATTTTCGACAACGATATTGCATGGAAAAAAGACTACTGATCAACTTGCTCGTATATATGTCACCGGAAAATAACAAGATCCGTAAGTTTATCAATTTACTAGGAAGTTTATAAACTTTCGTAAGATTCTAAACGGGAGATAAATTGTAATATTTTACGTCCACATTTTCGTAAATTGATAAACTTACTGAACTCACTCGTAAAATAATAAGTAAGTAGTAACCAAACGCTACGCGCGATCTGATTGGTTGGCTGTCACGTGTCACTTCTCCTTCCTCGCGGCCGCCGTCTATGGACACAAGCATTGCCACTATGAACATTGACCAATCAGAGAGCAGTGTGTTATTTTACGTATTTCAAAGATCGTATATTTAAAAGAGTTTCTGTGATTGGTCGAACCATATAAAATCTTACGAATAGATATTCGTTAGTTTATAAATTTACCGTATGACGTCGGAAATTGATAAATTTACGAAAATGTGGACGTAAAATATCACAATTTATCTCCCGTTTAGAATCTTACGAAAGTTTATAAACTTCCTAGTAAATTGATAAACTTACGGATCTTGTTATTTTCCGGTGACATATACATAAAAACCTACCGCTATACATGGTCTTCAAACAAGTTTTAAGCTGCGCTCTGCAGCCACGTTGCATATTTAAAATTATCCGATTACTTTTGAATTTTTTGTGGATCGGTTAGTCATAAAGTTAAAGCTAGTAACTCGTTCCAAGCAGTAGGTTTAGAAGAACGAGCAAGAGACTCCACGGACACTCTTTTAAAAAAGGAAATTTTTGTGTGTGTACATAAAACGGATCGCAGGTGTACACTTCTAGAAAATGTGATGATTTTAAATGAGCAGTCTTGACCTGAGCAGGTTGGAGTCTACTACAACATTTGTACAGCTGGAACCATCTTATAACCATAATCTCTGTATAAAATAAAGTCGGGTATTTTACACCATTTATAACTCAAAAACGGCAAGACCGATTTTAATGATCTTTGATTTGTAGAATTTGTTTCCACTCCGAATAGTAGAATTACTATTAAGACATGAGAAAATTTCACGATTGAAAAAAAAAAATATGGTGCGGGTGATAAAATTCTGTATTTTATGACTATGATATTATTATTAGTATGCAGTTAAAATATTCAATCATGATTGTAAATCTCCGTAACATTCAAGAGTGAAAAACAACAGTTTGACAAATGTCACCCGCACCATCCTAGAGCGTGACGAATATAATTCTGATGCGATACGAAATTCGCTGGGCTTTGCTAGTATTATACATAAAAGCAATGTTAAGGTACTTGTAATAGACATGACTAAACAGTCATGGCGGCCAATCTAAGCGAAGACAAGAGTCACCAACTTATGAGACATTAAATTACATTGCTGGCAAAAGTTAGTTCAATATTTTACTTCTGTTTGTAAACAAAGTTGAGATTTCTATAAGAAAATAAAGCATCAATTTCCACTTGGATTTAGGTGATCATGTACGTGTATTATTTACAATAATTATGTTAATATTGTTTTGCTATAGTTTAGTACAGGGTTAGTTCATTGTTATGGATAGGCTGGGGTTTGTTATTTCAGCGCTGATTAGATGTTTATGTTGTTTTGGGAGGCTTATCGTGTGCCCTTAATAAGAATAAACTCAACAAAGACAGCGACTTGAATACCTACGTGAATTATCTACTATATTTTCTGTAGAAATTCGTTTCTTACGCTAGGATATGCAAAACATAGTACAGTCATACAATTGACACTTCATACAAATTAATTCATATAAAATAATGTCTAGGTAATACTACCACAGGCACATAGCCAATCTGTAATCGTTTTGTGCGTACGGGTAATCTTTGTCAGAGTTTTCAAGCCAATCATGTCACGGTAGTACTGCCAGGCTTACTGCTGGATTTGGGTAACCGAAATTAACGGGTGGCTGTGAGTGTCGCTTCTATGTCGGTACAGTCGGATTGTCAAATTGTCTTAATCGGTCGCCTGAATTGGATATAACGCGGTAAATGTATGTATGTAATATACGCCCCTGTTTATTGAATAGGAATCTGGTCAACAATTCGAGTATTTCTACCATCGCAAACAACAATGAAAGACTACACTAATTATAACGACAAATCATTCTTCCCTGAACAACCTTTTTCGGGAACCATAACACGTTCTAATCCCGACCCTTCCCCTCATTATTCCCCAAAATTACAAACCCTAAAAGAAAATCCAACAAAAGATTTTTCAATGTCGCAACAAATTATTTGCGTATCACACTAATTAGGAATCAATTTGAAAGGGACCAGACAACATATTGTGTTATTTCCAAAGGTCTAACAACCATCCATTGTACGTTGACCCGTCACGTGGGTGATATGGGCATTCATTGTTGGATTTTTGTAACAATAAGGAAGGCGGGGTGGGTCATGTTATGCTGGCCTTTTCGCTTGCCATTTTCGTATAATTGATTTCGCTTTTTTACGGTCGGGTGAGAGTGCTGTGTCACGCTTCGGGATGCGTCCGTCCGGGACCAGGGTTAAATGGCAATAATGCTATGCGTATTGTACTCGAATAGGATAACTTCGACAGTTTTCTTTAAACTGACTTGTTGGACTAGTTGTCGTAAAGCGCAACTGCTGAGAACGAGGTCTTGGGTTCGATTCCCAGGTCGGGCAAAGTAGTTTTTTCGTTAAGAATTTCTCAGGAGCAGCCTCGGAGTCTGGATTCGAGCCCGGTTGATGGCAATAAGCTCGCCCCCTATTACATGAGACTTAAAAACTTGACTGTCGAAATGTGGGTATACTAATAGGTAAATTGCCTAACTCTTCTAGGATTACAGGCGTGATGTTATGTTATGTTTTCTTTAAAAATATGGTGAGTGGCCTATCAAACTAAATAATACTGAGTAACAATTATTACTGGGATACCGCGCGTAATGAAACACAAGCAAAATATTGTGCACATAATTATAGGTGCATGCAACAGTCCATTGTGCCTTGAGTATGGTAACAGTCCTCTGTCTTGGATTACTTAAAATTTAGTTCTAACATAAAAAAAAATATTCATGAAAAAAGCTTTATTTGTTCTAAACCAAACCTGGACAAAAAAAAAATATCGCAATTATGCAAAGAACATGCATCTTTCAGCTTCGTTAAATATCTTTTTACACCAGTTACATATCTTTTTAAAAGCTGCCACGTCATTAATGTTGTCGCGTTGTCGTGCGTAGAAGACATGGGACATAATTTGTCTAACCTCTAGCGTGACCGGGGTCAAAATGTCACAGACTAAATTGTTGATGTGTCTCTGTGTCGATGCCCTAAGAGTCAGTTTATCCATAGGTAAATGGTAACATAAATCGGTCTATTACTAGGCAAGGTGACACTTACTAATGAGGTTAGTATCATAGATATAAAAGATCGATACCATGTTTTTGACAAATAAATTAATTTGACTTATACGGCCGTACCAACTGAAGTGCGAGTCAGACACGAAAGGGTTCCGTACCAACGCACAATATTTACGTAGAAAAAAATATAGTGCGTCTGGGGAATTACTGCCAGGAACGAATTCCTTGATACCCGTAAATAATAGAAAAATAAATAGAGAAAGAGAAAGAAAGGGAAGGTCGCCTGGATAACGTATAACGCTTTTTCTTTACGTAACGATTTTTGCCAGTTAACTTCTACCGCAAGCCGCATTAAAAAACACGTTTCTTGTGTCCTTTGAGTTAATGACTAGAGTGAGGATGAAAAAAAAAGGTTAAAATTAATTCAATTTAAAATAGCTTTGAAAACTTTTCGATAGGCAAATTATCATAGGCATGATTGTTAATAAATGATATTTGATAAAAAAATTGTCTCATCAAGTTATTTGATGGATGAAAGTCGATTTTCCACGGCTCTTAGGCTAATAGCGGCCATAGTCAAGTCAATAGACACCTAATACAGTTAAAAAATATAGTCCTGTGAAAGACTAGCGGACGGACAGACATCAGAGTCTTAGTAATAGTCCCGTTTTGCACAATTTGGGTATGGAACACTAAAAACCAAATTCAAAACACAATTTCAATTCATACATAACAAACGTACCTAATTATCATATCCCCATATTCAATTTACATCTTACATAAATGCTGACTACGTAGGTATATATATAGAGTTATACCCGACAACTGTGTATAAAGTTGCTGTTACAACCCTAACCAATTTAGAATATATTGTAACGTAACTTAATCGTGATGAGCGCAGGTAATATCGCCTCAAGTAAGACATGCTTAGGGCTGCCTCGGGCGACAAGTTTCGTGATATATTATATGTTCTGTTTCAGCACAAATGAATGAGCGAATAATAGGATATTTTATTTAAAATACTAGATCCTGCCCGCGATTTTGTCCGCGTCTTTGGTTCTTGCTCCGCTTTCCTGAATCGCACCGTGATGTTTTAGCCTATACTATTCTTTATTAATCGGGCTATTATAAACAAAAAGATTTTTTCGAATTCGACAGGTAGTTCTAGAGATTAGCGCTCTTAAACAAACAAAAACTCTCCAGCTTTACTATATTATATTATAGTATAGTGAATGCATGGAAAATGATACTGTCAGAATGTTTAAATTTTTGTGAGAAGAATGCATGACTGTGTAAAATAAATAAATTATGTTTTAAGTTATAATATGTTGTTATGTTATTTTGTTTAAATAGTGTAATTTTATTGGCCTCGGCCATTCTATTTAAAATAAATAAATAAATAGTTTTACATTTGTCATAACAATCACATTCTAATCTCAGTCACAATTTGTCAAAAACGTGTCTAATTTACATTTATTTTCTACAAATTTTTGACATTCATTTACAAAAATGTTAAATTGAAATATTTTTTCTAAATAAATATTCGATAGGAATAGCCCAACTTCTTACTCATTTCCAAAGACGCAATAAAGCTCATTTTCCTTTGGACCACTCCGTCTGTACATTTAAATGTCTTTGCAATTTCCCTACCAATTCAATTCACGTCAACCCTATCGCCGAACCAATACCTAATAGCACAGTGATTATACTAATCACCTATGAATATCCAGTCGAGTGTGTGCAATTATACGCTGAGGATTATGTCTGGTGGAGCGTTTAGTGCTGATTGTAATAAATCATATAGCAGATCGATATATATGTGAATTGTATGTACTGTATAATCCACCCTGTATTGTTTACTGAAGAGTATTAGGAATGAATAGCGTGATTTTAAGTGGTAACATCTATGGTTTAATAGAAAAACGTATTTATAAGTGGACAATGTTATGACAACACAATTAAATACGTCAATAGATGTTTTTGTCGTGTTTGTAATTGTAGGAAGCAGGTATTTATGAAAGATTTGTTTTAAAAAATGTTCAAAAAATTTTGGATGGTAGCAACGAGTATTTTAGAATGGATAACTAAAAAAAAATTAGATATTTAGTAAATAGTAAGTGGGTGACTCACCGAGTTGGGTCGCTTTTCAGAAGATTATCTGTCTTTCTGTCTAAATAAAAATGAATCGCTACATGATGTGTTGATAAGCGCAAATCTTGACCGGTTGCGCCGATTTGCCTGTTTTTTATTTTTCCATACAATGTTTGTGTGACCAAAATTATGTATATGTGTTGTTAGTCAAAGAAGCACATATTACTATGACTTAAAGAAAGAAGAATCTAACAGAACTTAAATACATAAAATATATTTTTTTAATATACATTTCTTTGAAGCCATTATTAGGTCATTATTAGGTCTATTAGAATGGACACGATCATGAGCACAAAGAAGAACAATAAATTAAATACGTTCAAACTTTGACTATTGTCTTCCCACCTTCATTACAAAGTTCACAACGATAAGTGAACGTTACTAACTCATCGCTTGTTTACACCGTAACCGACAAGGGTAAAGATAACGCCTGAGTTACACGGTTCGCTTTAGTCGATTTGGTTGAATCAACCAAATTGATCAAAGCGGACCGACCCTGGGTCATGAAGATAAAAATGAGTCAATAGCCTTTATTTCTGCACCATTCAATCAAAATAAATCAATTTGGTTGAACCGTGTAATATTGCCTTAAGGGTAACAGAACAAAATACTTCAATGAAACGTTTGTTGTGACTCTATGTACCTACCGAGGTACTTTGCTTTTGTGTTAAATCGACTTAATTAGCCTTCAGGAATCGGTCGTAAGCAGATTAGAAACAAACAAAGGAAGTACTTTGCTCAAGAAATTCCCCTTTTTGACAAATCTGTGTAATTAAATTAAAAATAATTCCCGCCTTCAGTGAGCTGGGTTAATTAATATTATAATCTATTGTTTTTTATTAGCCATTTCGGAGTAATGTTTCATAATTATTTTTTATTAAGTACCTTCAGCAAATTTTGTTTTGATAATAATTGCTCGTGAGTTAAGGAAACACTCGCCCAGTAAAGTCTATTCTTATCAGACAAGTAATTACACAGTTTTAATTAGAACATAAAATGTGTACAAACATGTATTTAGAAACACAACTTATACCTGACATTTAAAAAAAAAACATTTAATAACATACTTAGGTATATAATTATTACAATATCGAGGGACGAAATATCTCAACAATTTAAAGTTAAATTTTATCCAACGACATTCAATTGAAATAAAATTATATTTCTCGACTGGAACACATGGTGCAACCGTCAGCTATCACACTAATTTTTGCATAATATCACGGCTGTAATCCCCGAAGGGTTAGGCAGAGGTGTACCCATTAGTACACCCACATTTCGCCAGTTATGTTTTTAATCCCATGTGGGCGAGCCTATTGCCATCAACGGGGCACAAATCCAAACTCCGAGGCTGCTACTGAGAAATTCCTGATGGGAAAACCCAATAACACTTTGCCCGACCTGAGAATCGAACCCAAGACCTCACGCGCTTACTTAACTCATGCACTTAATTTTTGCAATTAAGCCCATTATAAATTTAATAACGTATGCAAACAATTGATATGACTACTTTAAAATTTAAGCAAGTCTTCGCGATATTATGAGTATCATATTTGAGCCCACAATGCTCCATTACAGACGAAGGGCGTCCCATTTCCAAACAAACATAAAAGGGGAACAGTCTTGTCTACGTCGGCTTTCTGTTGTTCGACTTTAAATTTAATTTTTATGGGTATGATATTAGGGTGCTGATTTGGTAATTATACTTATTTTCTATAGGAATGTGGATGTCGTATTGTAGCTTAATTCAACAAAAGAGAAATTTAATTTCATTTTGCATGAGGTCTTGGGTTCGATTCCCAGGTCGGGCAGTGTTATTGGGGTTTTCCATCAGGAATTTCTCAGTAGCAGCCTCGAAGTCTGGATTTGTGCCCAGTTGATTGCAATACGCTCTGCCCCCTATTACATGGGACTTAAACATAACTGGCGAAATGTGGGTGTACTAATGGCTACACCTCTGCCTAACCCTTTGGGGATTACAGGCGTGGTGTTATGTTATATAACTTCTACTAATTCAAAACGTTCAAAATCTGAGTCGCAATCTCATCTGAATGACAATCAATGTCAAAAAAAGTTAGTAAATTGTTGAGTTGTTTGTAAATGAGACTAGATTGCGATTATTCCTAAAACTTTGTAGAATTGCCCCTAAAATGTGTCAAGAATATATTGTTTTAAGGTTGTCGTTTATGCTGGTAAAAACATAATATTTTACTTAGATATTTCTTCAATCAGAAACTAATTTGTCAGGAAACTATATCACCAACCATTCATTCACTACTTATAATGGACAACATCAATGAGCAAAGCCGATTGGCTCGCGAAAAGCTAGTTCACAATAACCTACCCTTATTTACAACGATTAAACGAAAATAGCTAAAACTATTTTCATTTGAACACCGAGTCAGCTAATGAGAGAGGCTATTCATCAATGTTGTCAGACACTTGGTGCAGTTTGCATTATGATTGGGCCACGAAAATATGGCTATGAGCGATTATTTATTACAAGCGTTGAAAATTGGACTCCGTGTCAACAAGAATTTTATTTTCAAACAAACTAATCCGCGACTTCGTTCAGCATAAATTTTGGGGTTCTTTTTAAGTGGAACCCTCATTATTTTTCTTAAATAAAAGTAGTCTAAGTTACTCCTTATGATATCTAAGTATATGATAGTAAATATTCCATCATAATCGGTTCAGTCCTTTTGGACATTAGCCCGAACAATCTGAGAGACTGAGCTAATTTAAAAATGGCTTTTGTTTTGCTAAATTAGACTTCATATTTATTTTGTTTTTACAAACAGACACTTTAATTTAAATTACTTGTAAAGACAGTAATAAATATCGACTTCACTCTTTTGTAAATTAAATTGATTTTAGAATGATTTGAAATAAGAAATTGTTTTTGCTGCTCGCTCGACGCTGACTCTTGAAGCGCAGAGTGTAAACGCTACCGTTAATTTCATGGCCCACGAGTTAGTTTGTATAGTAGTCATTTTAATTAATATTACAGTGTCGGCAATAAATTTTGGATTAAAGGGTTACGATTGCATTTCTAACTAATTAATTAATTTGAAAATTTTTGTTGGTTTAATGTTTTTGGTTTGTGTTTGCGGTTTTTCAAATTAATTAGTTTTGGTTTTGTTTATTATTACAAAACACATGCCTGTATTCCCCGAAAAATTAAATTCAAATCATTTATTTCAAATAGGTTAAATTCAATTTATTTGCCCCTTCCAAAAGGTGGTTTTGTATGGAATAAAATGGGCAATAAATCTCCAAACATAATTTGTTTTTAATGTTTAAGTAAGTAAATGTAAATGTAAGTAACTTCATATTTTTGTTTTGATCCAACAACTTTCAAATTCAAAATATAATTTTGAAAGTAATTTCTTTATGACACACAGTGTGCCTCTTTACATCAAAATATATAGTAATTGAATGCGTAATATGTCTGTAATACACATTCCAACATCGTTAAAAAGACACTACACAGAATCACAAGCCTCAAACCAGATTTCCCATTACTCGTCAGACTACGATTACAAGCCTTACACACTTGCCAAGCAATCGCGAAATTTAATAAAGCCAGAGAGGTTGGCGTGTGTCGTCATTTACATTTAAAGCACCAATTATTTGACGTCATTAGCGCCCTCTGGTGGTCATAAAACGCACCCAACACGCGCACAAGCGCCCCTCTTTCGCGTTTATAAATTAGAAGTAAAATGGCGATTTTTAATCTGTGCCTACCGTTGAGCCGGCCATTTGTCTGTGTCGGTGCGTTCTTTGAATTAATTTAATCAATTCTGTTTAAGTGTGCATGTTTCTTTATGTTATGACGGTGTGTGGAAAAGTCTTTCATTAGATTCTGTATTCGAGGGGATTACGGTGATACAAGTAGAAAAAAAAAACCTATAATAGGTTTTTTTTTTTCAGTAGAGGGCTTTGCCCGATACTGGGACTATATAATATAGTCCCAGTATCGGGCAAAGCCCTCTTCTCGTACAGAGAAAGAACGAGCACTGATCTCCGCGTTTGCTCAAGGTCGATTGGCGATTCCAGTCTTATAATAATCATAAGTCTAGTTCTTCACAATGTTTTCCGATACCGATGTCAGTGATATCCATGATTGTTTAAGAAAGTATTGAAAGTAGAAAAAGTCGTATTTGTACTTCCTCGGTTTTGAACCTACAGCCTCTAATGCATGCATGAGGCTATATCACAGGCGACAACATTTCGTATTCATTACATTAACAATTTGATTCAGAAATCTAAACAAAACAAGCTGTTGACGTTCAAGAAACAATACACGGCGCAACCGCTGCAAACTTAATGCAAATTTCAAGTAGCATTCTCACAAAATGGCAGCTCTAAGCAGTCATTTAACCCCCTCCCTCCCACACCCTGTTTCAGAACAAGTACCAACGAATTTAAATCACATTCAAATTTCGCACTTCGATTAAAAGCTCTAAGAGCAGCGCGTAAGTGTTAAACAAACATTGGTACAGGCTAACTTAAACCTACGCTGGACAAACCGGATTACGAGGAGCCCCGATCTCTAAAGCGATGGTCCCCACGTAATCCTAAATATTGTAGGTGTCAGGGAGGGGACAAGTGTCTAACTGAATTGGTCGCGTGCATGTGATCCCAATTACTATGTGCAGAGAGCCAAGCCGCTTATGCAAATGACGATTTCCCGCGGACGCATCTAATGGGCCGTGAGCTGTGGTGGGGGACGATGCATTTTTAGATGCACTGATAGGGCTGTCTGACTTGCATAATACGGGATGGAAAAGACATCGTAATGAAAATTTTGTCGGAATTTCTCAGTAGCCTCAGAGACTGGATTTGTGTGTGTTGATGGCAATAGACTTGAACACATGGAACATTACACTTACATGGAGCTTAAACATAGCTGGCGAAATGTGGGTGTATCTACTAATGGGTACACCTCTGCCTAATCCTTCGGGGATTAAAGGCGTGATGTTATTGTGTATTAAAAAAAAAACAATTCCACACAAAAAAGCAACACGTATACTGTCTAAATGTAAAAAAAAAACGGATCAAGTGTGAGTCGAACGCGCATTTGAAGATTTCGTACCATCGTAGAAGATTTATAATAGTATCGAGTCAAAAACGAAGTTATCTAAACAATCTTGACTGCCTCATTGGTCTAGTGGTCACAAGCGCGACTGCTGTGCATGAGGTCTTGGGTTCGATTCCCAGGTCGGGCAAAGTGTTATTGGGTTTTTCCAACAGGAATTTCTCAGTAGCAGCCTCGGAGTCTGGATTTGTGCCCGGTTGATGGCAATAGGCTCGCCCCCTATTACATGGGACTAAAAACATAACTGGCGAAATGTGGGTGTACTGATTTGTACACCTCTGCCTAACCCTTCGGGGATTACAGGCGTGATGTTATGTTATGTTATCTAAACAATCTTTTATCAAACGTTTACACTATCATAAGAAGTAAGTCCAATATAATATAAAAATCTCCACATCGTATAACACAAAGTCGCTTCGCTTAGATCTTTTAAACTACGCAACGGATTTATTGCAGTTTCATCAATAGAAAAAGTGATTTAGGAGGAAGTATTATATGTATTACTATAGTATCTACATTACACGCGTGCGAACCCGGGGCCGGTCGCAAGTCATAAATAATCATTGAAACTAAAACTTTTCAAATATTATGCCAAAACTTATAGTTCACAGCCCAAAAGGATTCCAAAAGCTACAGAAACTTCGGTATCGAAATTTCCCGTTGCCATGGCAACCAAAACTAAACAGTCTCTATTACTGGCAACCCTGCATCTCCCTACCCCCTTTCGGTGCTAAATCAGGATCGCGGTGCAGAGGATAAAGTGACCAACGGATAGACAATGGCAGGTCGTGTAACACTCCAGACGATTGAACTCAGTGAAGTTTGGACTTTGAGTGGGAATGGATGGATATTTACGGAGATAAAAGAATATTATTGATTTCTTACTTTCGATGTCAGTAAAAATTAATGTAGGTACCTATTAAGATTTTTGTAGTCCCGTAGTATTAAATTGTGTCACTATGCTTATCACTGTAAGAAATGAAGGCCTTTTAATGTGTACAAATAAGAGAAAAATCACACGTCACATTAACATGTTGGTGACGCAGTTGCATTGGCATGTCGGTGACGCAAACCAAGAAGCTTTGCTCCTACCGCAAATCACTTAACGAAAATAAGGAAGTTTTCACTTAAAAAAAAACAGGCTCAAAACAGTTGTCACAGATGTAGGATTATGTTTTATGAAATGTTCAAATACTCCCCCCAAAGTCATACATTGGCTGGGATCCCGCAATGTGATCAATTTATAACTAAAGCGAGCACTTTTATTGGCGCTTATCCCCTTTAATTGCCATGGGTGCGAGCACGTATCGTTTTGGACGTTTTTTCGTCGTTGGGTGGGCAGAGATTGTAGTTCGGTGATTTAAGGAAGCAATTACGACGTCCATTTCGGAAGTTTTTATGTTTTTGTTGTTGATAGATATATAAACTACTAGCTTTTGCCCACGACTTCGTCCGCGTAAATTTCGGTTATAGCAGACACAGACGAAGTCGCGGAAAAAATTACCCTTTTCCTGTCATTTCAATTCGAAGCGGCACGTGGCGCCATCTATGACCATAAGAACGTTATTGTGATTTCCCTCGGAAACAGTACTTTTTTTCGGGATTAAAGGTACCCTATGTTCGTTCCTGTACACCTGGCAACGTATTTGCAAAATTTCAGGATGATCGGTTCAGTGGCTTAGGCGTAAAATGGTAACAAACAAACAAACAAACTTACTTTCGCATTTATAATATTAGTTAGGATTAGGATAGATATTACTGACATTATGTCATGAAAAAGACAACATGGTTGACGCAGATGGAAGCAATACTTTTAATTATTATATTCTAACTTTCATTTAAACTAGCGACTCGCCCTGACTACGCATGGGTGCAGTGTAGATACTGTATAAACCTAGCTATCTCTTAAATAACTCTATCTATTGATGAAAACCACATTCAAATCTATTGTTTAAAAGATCTAAGCGTACAGACGGCGGGTAGCGATTTAGTTTTTATATTTCATAACATCACGCTTGTAATCTCCGAAGGGTTAGGCAGCGGTGTACCCATTAGTACAACCACATTTTGCCAGTAATGTTTGAGTCACGTGTAATAAAGTGGCGAGCCTATTGCCATCAACCGGACAATCATCCAGACTGCTACTGACTGCAACTGCTACGAGGCTGCTACTGAGAAATTTCTGATAAAAAAACCCAATAACACTTTGCCCGACCTGGCAACCCACCCAAGACTCATGTTCAGCACTCGTGCTATGCGACTATTAGACCAATGAAGCAGTCGTGTTTGTTTTAAACTATTAAAAAATATAGATATTAAACATCTAACGCTTATTTTATTTGGGGCCTATTTCACCACCTTCCGTAAAGTTCCGATTAAATTACTTGGTAGATTATTTCATATAAATTCTGTTCTATTTTTGAATATGTCGGAAGATTAGCGCTTAATCAGAGGTGGTGAAACCGGAGCTTTGACAATTTATTATTGCCCAGTGCTATATAGCTACTTCAGCGTTAAACTAAAACACTAATAGGAACTGAAAAGCGATTGTCTATCAAACTAATAATGCGACAAAAACACGTGTTTTCGTGTTCCGTATCACCGACTGATCAGTGTTTTATCGCCAGGCGGGCCATATTTGAATATAATTTGCAGCATTTTGCATAATTTCGAAATAATCGTGTGTTATGGCGGCTTGAATGTGGGGAGTAAATAATCGTAGTTTAAATACGACACGTTATTACTGTGTGGACAGGTTAAACTTTAGTGCTTTGGGGAAGTTTTGGGATTATGAAGGAAGGTAGAAAGCGCACGATTATTTTATTTTTACATAACATTATACATATTGACCAGAGTCAAAACATTTCAATTAAATAATTTACAGGTATTTCGTATAAGAATAAACAAATAGTGCGAAAATTGAAATTAGGTGCTCGTTCGCACAAAACGTTTCTACTTATGAAGAAGAACAAGCAAAATGGTCCACGGTCACTCTTTTAAATAAAAAAAACTTGGTCACATACATACATAACATCACGCCTGTAATTCCCGAAGGGTTAGGTGAAGGTGTACCTATTAGTACGCCCATATTTTGCTAGTTATGTAAGTCCCATGTTATGGGGGCGAGCCTATTGCCATCATCCGGGCAGAAATCCAGACCCCAGGCTGCTGATGTTGCTAATTTCTGATGGAAAACCCTACAACACTTTGCCCGACCGAGGTCAAGTCGAGATGTCCGTATTGGACTTGTATCACGTGAAAAGAGGCAACACAGTGAGTTCACATAATCATGTTCGTAGTGTTTTCATGACCAAACAAGCTACTAAAATTAAAAAAAAAAAAAAAAAACACGACTGCAAAAATTGCACATATTTGTACTTTGATTACTCGTTAATTTTTTTACGACGCTTTTTATTTACAGTGTCATGCATTTGATAATTTTACTTGTCAAATTCTAGAATATAAATATAAAAACGACCAGATTCATTAAAAAAAAAATGAGGGTGGTATTAATTTACGCTGGTTTTAAAGTGACCACACCAGTTTTTATTTTATTTTTATTAGCCTACGTTACTCGGAACGATGCAAGGATTGTAACGATACCTCATACATCTCAATCAGTTCACGCGTTTAAAAGTTATGGTGGAATAAAGAAACTCAAATACATACATACATTAACCCTGATCACATAACATTCCTTTTTTTGGAAATAGAACTTAACCATCATTGAATGCGGAACGATCTTAGGCTTAAGCAGGTCAAGATAAACTGCCAATTTATCTGCTTGTTTAAGCCATACGAATGATTAAGTTTGGATTTTATACCTTAATGTCTAACACCTAAGGCAAAAAATAGAAACAAAAGAATATTTTCGTCTTACAAACAACTATCAATCTAAATACGTCAGGTTATCAATTATCACATCGTCGGCATAGGCACGCGACATCATAGACAGACTCATGCCATCGGTATGGTGATAGAAGTGTGACGTGCCAAGAAACGACGCACGCGCCGACCTTTTGTAGGGTTTTCGCGATGAGTTTTATAGACAATTTTAATTATTTTGAGACGTCAAAGTTTAAAGATGGCGAGATGCCTTGGATGGCTTTCTCCGAAATTAGAAAGATGAAGCTCAACATTGAGAAAAGTGGAAGCAACGAAAAGAGGCATTTAGGCAGGACGGTCAGTAAAAGCTATCAAAAAAAATATCGTTCAAAGATTTTCGAATTCTTGCTGGGAATCGATCTCAGTTTACTAAAATAAATGATAAATAATACTGATCTTTGTAACACAATAAAGTGAATTTAATGTACATTATGCCATCAATCAACATGTTTCAATACATGTCTTGAAACATTGACTAATTTTGCACGACATGATCATCTCCAACAAAGTTGAGGAACAATTGCGCAACATAAAATGTTTTGTAAACAATGTTGCACAGTTTTTCTTTCTTAAAGGAACAAAATAAAAACATGTTGCTGAAACATTGTTGCAAACTTTGTTTTACAGTAAAAACGGGACATAACAATTAAAAAAGAATTAACGTACAAGCCCTAACAGCAGAACAACACTGCAACACACAAACATGTGTGTCAACATTACCTACTGTGTCAATTGTAATGATAGATTGAAAGATTATCGCTTTGAAGTTGACGTGATACGCTGTTGAATCGATTTCAATTCGATTATTTAATCGATTTGTTCTACATTTAGTACAAACAAGACATTGCTATGTCGTTTGTTGACAGGTGCAAAATAATTTTTGTTTCGTTGTTTTAAATAATGGTGCCGATTCTCTTGTTCACAAACTAGACTAAATTTAGAGAATTGACATCTCTTACTAACATACAGCGAAAGGAAAGGACGGTGACATTAAAGAACTAAGTTAGCGATGTCAACTTAGTTTTGCCTTGAATTTTTCCGTATTTTTAATCCATACATTTTAAGATGTCAACTATAATTGTATGCATATGTCAGATTGACTAAATTTGACAGCTCTTATTTACATTAGTCTCTTTCTTGTTTTATTGGACAGAAAAAGATGGAAATAGTCTAATTTTAGTTTAGTTTGTGACCAAAGGAATCGGCACCAGTATCATATTCAATAATGACCTATACCAATATTAGGTTTTTCTCGCGACTGCGACACCGTAAATTTTAAAATTAAACCATAGTCCTAAGTTACCCATAGGAGGCATAAAAAGTAGCCATGTGCTATTCTAGACTATAATCTACTTCTGTCCGAAATTTCTTTCAGATCCGTTCAGCCGTTCTGGAGTAACTGAGTAAAAAACATGCATCTATCCAAACGTTCGCATTTATAATGGTAGGAAAAGTTATAAAGAGCTAGTTTGTTTGACTTTTATGTTTATAAATGGAAATCTCGGGAAACACTGATCCGATTACAATAATTATTTTACTGATAGAAAGCTACACTATTACAAAGTGTCATGGAATATGTTTCACTAACACGTAGACAATAGAGGACAAAGGTTTGTATCAGTATAAAAATAAAAATAACAACCTACTAAGCCGAACTTAAGCCGTCTTACAAAGAATGTTCATAACATTCAACCGATAAATAACTAAACAAAAAATTCAATAGAACCCTACCGAGCGATTGAAAAGATGCCAGACCTAATGAAGCTTGCGATTTAAAACCAAACTTCTTTTTTTTTTATTTGCATGCAAGTACGTATCAGACGATGAAACTTTTTTAATTTGGCTTTACCGCGGCGGACGGCGGCGGCGTAGCACGCACTCTACGGCGTAGAGGGGGCGTAGCGGGTCTACACACATATCGATATTAGTATGTGTCGAGAATCGTGTTCTTATATTGTACAAGCAAGAATTTTTTGTATGTAAGTTGTCAGGTTTGGTCCAATCTACTCAATCACGCCGTAACGGCTTAACAGATTTCATCGAAATTCGACACAGAAGTAGATTACAGTTTGGAATAGCAGATAGGCTACTTTTTTTATAACATAACATAACATAACATCACGCCTGTAATCCCCGAAGGGTTAGGCAGAGGTGTACCCATTAGTACAACCACATTTCGCCAGTTATGTTTAAGTACCATGTAATAGGGGGCGAGCCTATTGCCATCAACCGGGCACAAATCCAGACTCCGAGGCTGCTACTGAGAAATTCCTGATGGAAAAATCCAATAACACTTTGCCCGACCTGGGAATCGAACCCAAGACCCGACCGAGACTTTTTTTATCCCGGAAATAATAAATTAACTTTGCCGCGGATGAAGTCGCGGGTAAAACCTGAAGTTTACAGAATCATAAATGGCTAAGAAATTAAAATGAAAATTTACTACACTGTAATCGTATTTGTTAATTAAGATTAAAACAACGAAACTTCCATAAGGAGGAGGTAGGTAAGCTTAAATCTTTTAAACTCCGCAATGGATTTTCATAGAGTGATTCAAGAAGATGTATGTATCTACCTACATTGTACCCAAGCAAAGCCAGGTTGGATCGTTAGTTATCATTAAAATAACGAAACTCCCACAATGAAATATCAAACCCATTATAAAATAATCAAGCAAGAATAAATAAACCCAAAACACAATACTTCCGCGTCAACAAATAATTACTAAAACTAAGCCATTAGCGGAGTCGGGAGTGACCTTCCATTCTGGGTGAGGGTAGTAATTTATTCATACTACCCCCAACTTGTCCCGGGACACGCCGTGATTCTATTGTGATCAATAATAATGAGTTTCGGAGGTGTGTTTTGGGATAAGCAGACATATAATGTATTTATTTTGTTATTTCCAGGGATTGAAGTATTTCGCAATAATCTGTTGAAATGATGATGATGATAATTATTATAAGTCATCTAGTTATGATGCCTTTAGTTTTGGATTGCCTCGTTGGCCTAGTGCCAGTTGTCCATGAGGTATTAGGTTCGATTTCAGAACATACCTAAGAGTATCTTTATTATTTTATACAATCTTAAGCCCGGAGTTTAATCGCAGAACCCTAATTTTTTGTCTAAAACAAAATTTAAAGTTTTTCTTTATAATAATTATCAGCTACCTGCCTGTGAAAATTTCGCCAAAATCGGTTTTAGACGTTACTGAGATTCACCGGAACAAAAAGGTATTTTAAAAACTGTTTTTTTTTTGTGTAAGTATCCTGTGTAGTAAAGAAAAGATGGATGGATTGTGTGAAGAAGGACATGAATGAAAGAGGAGTCAGTGATTGAATGACGGCTGACAGGACGGAATGGAAGAAGAAAACGTGTTGCGCCGACCCCAAATAACTTGGGACAAGGGCAGGAAGATGATGATGATGATGATCCTGTTACCATTCAAGCCTTATTGCATATGCTAAAATTGCGCTTCATGTATGCGTCAGACGAAAAGGCAAGATAAACGCAAAAGCGCACTGATGTAGACAAAGCAATATACTCGTACTTTTATTTTAGATCCTGGCTATTATTTACAAAAAAAATTTTTCGTAACGCAGGTGAAAAATATCACACGGACGAAGTGGCGGGCAGAAGCTAGTCGATAAAATATGACCTTCTACGTTATAACAAATGTGTCCATTCTCATAGTATTATAAATAATCGACTGCACAGTGGATATTCAATATTAATGTGGGAACACAAGCCGAGCTTGCAACCATTAGTTTTATGTTAAATTGCTGCCTGGATTATGAAGGTTCGATTTCCATTTTAATAAATTGTTTTTGTATTGATTGGAAATATACAGCGTGTATTTAAGTAAATTAATGTTGCTTTATTGTTTAGGTAATAACAGCCGCACGGGTCGATCCATCAGGTAAGGGACTACTCACACTTATTCAGCTCCATTCAGCTTTTGTCCGTAAAAAACGCCGATTTCGTATGAGACGCGTAGGCGTCCGTCCAGCTTTCCGCATCTGAACGCATGCGATACAAAATCGTTGTTTTCTATGGACAAAAGCTGAATAGGGCTGAATAGTAAGTATGAGTAGTCCCTTAAGCTACGCTTGCCGGGGTTGGTCCGTGGATGGATGACTCTATACACATCGAGACTCCTCCGTGTCTCGAAAAGCACGTTAAACCGTTGGTCTCTGTTTTCTTATGTAGATCTTTGACAGTCGTTACGGGTCGTCAGAAGCATGAGAGGTGGGCGCCTCAACTATTGAGCTAGTGCGACACCAAATTTCCTTATTACAACTAAAAGGTATTAAGGTTGCAATAGAGGGTGTTATTATTTCGCGAATATATATCCGAGTCTCGCATCATCTTGGCGATTGGCAGCGTGACTGACGATATAGGATCGGGAATTTACATTCTTAAAATGCGAATTGTTAATTTGAATTGGAAAGGTTGGAAGGGTTGAAAAACATTTTGTTTTGTGGAATCGTTTTGTTGAATATTTTCTTACAATGGCCTGTGTTTGAAGGGTTGCCTTTCCAAGAAATAACTTTTATTTATTTATACGAGTAAGAAATACTTTTAAGTAAACAGTTATTTTACAGTAAATATGGTGAGATATGGTTGTTGATATGGTATTTTGTTTTTGCTTTTGTTGTGTTTATGCATCATAATATATAACATGTAATAGTGTACTCATTATTGGAGAGCCATATAAAATAAATAAATAATATTTTATACACTTATGCAGTTTTAAAACTTTACACCTACGTCGCTTTGGTACCGTTATGATGTTGTAATAGTGTGTGTAAAAAATATTTAAATTAGCATTATTGATAGTCGTGCAACAAAAGAGAAAATTTCAAAAATAATCTTCTTTCAATGAAGCCTATGTTCTATACAATAGACGGTTGAATAAAAAGCTTTGACTGTAAAAGTTTGTTTATTTAAATATGTTTGTATATGAATAAAACTTTCAAAGCTCATTTTCAAAATTCAAAAGCAAATAACCTAACAAAACTTTAATAATCCAAGTCCAAATTCAGTTCCTATCCACACAACATCAAAAGCAATTCCCATTCAACATTTCAACAGAGAACTAATAAAATAACCGCACCGCAAAAAACGCAATTCGTATAATATCCGCATCGCGCCAACCCTAATTGGACGGGCGTACGTACATTATTAAAACTGTCGACTACCACTGTAGATGCAATGCTATCGAAAATAAATAGCGACATCGCTATGCAGAAAATTCAAGTTATTTTTGTAATTACTCCACGAGTTATGATAAAACGCTTTCTAGGATTCCTTAGTCGAGGGTTCTATTTCTTGTTTACTGCTTTTTAAATAGAAAACGATTATTTTTGTGATCACATGTAGAATTAACAAGAATAATCAATGTAACCAGGATTTTGTAAAAACCTAATTTAAAAGAGTACCGTGGAGTTTCTTGCTCGTTCTTCTTCATAAAGGTCAACCTCTGTTTTAGAACGAACAACAAGCTTCGGACTAACTGACCGACTCCTTGACAATTCAAAAGTGCCTGTAAATGGTCTAATTGAAATAAATGTTTTTGACTTTTTTTATCTTCAAAACCTAATTACTCTTCTTTAGATGTTTTAAAGCTTTGATATTTGTACAAAAAATGAACTGTCAGTCAACTACTTTTTCAATCTAATTTTTTCTTACTAAATTTAGACAACATCTCTTAATAGTTTTACTAAAAAGCCTTACTTCAAAAGGAAAAAACGGTAACCTTACGAAATAACTTTTTTTTTTAATTCTAAAAATTAATAATACGTACTCCTGACTAAATTTCGGCTACGGCAGTCAATCTGTGTACAAACACATGTGCACTTCTTCTTGACTCAAGCTGCGTTTATACCAGCGTGCCGCCACGCGTGGGAAAACTATCGGTTTCATACATTTAGTATAGGACTGATTAAGTAAGTCCCGCCCCGCGTGGCGTAGAGCAATCTGCTTTTTTTTTTTACCGATGGGAAATCATCAAATGACTTCCCCCGCCCTGGGCGGGGCGGGGGGGAGTGTCAGACTTTTACTGACTAAAACCCATCCATGTTCCTTCTTGTGCCCTTTGCGTTCCGGGGGCGCGGTATCTCTTTCGAACAACCCGCAGCCCCGGCAACCTGCTTAATATATGAAACCGGTAAGCTTTCCAGAGCGTGTCGACATGCAGGGCAAGTTAAGTATATTCGCAACTTTACTGGTATACCTACTTAGATGTAAAACCAACGTTTATGGCAAACCAACATGACCGGGAAGAGATCAGGCGCAGTACCAACGGCTTTATATGCTTCCCAAGAGCTGTCACCAATATTTTAACTCCGGGCTGCTGCTTAAAAATTTCTAATGGAAGAAACCTCACTGTTTTCGACCTGTACCCTATGCTCAGTACTCGTCTTTGTGACCACGACACCAATGACGCAGTTGAATAAATTAAGCAATTTTCTGTTGACTTTCGTGTTTATTTGAATGGGTGGGCCATTCAAATAAAACACGAAAGTCAAAACAGAAAATTTCAAGCAATCATTATAGTTCAAAACTTAATTTACGTTAAGTTGAAAGCATTAGCATTAATATCTTATCTTCAAAGCGGTATGAACATAATTCAGGCAATTTAACAAATTAGAGCGGTAGGCTGAACCACGTGCCATTTTAGATGGAAACCTCGAAATCGTAACTTGAAAATCTGCAGACGAAGAGGTAAAAGCAACAAACTGATTTAGGCCTTGTGAAGCTACCCTTTCAAAATGTACTGCCTGTATGATGAACCCCATAAAATTATAGATTTCCTTTTCCTTAGAAAGAAAATTAAAGTAGAAAGATAGCTACTGCATTATGATGATTTTTCTTCCTAATTCTTCTTCTTCTTCGTTCTTTCGTGCTTTCTTTTATTTCGTATTATGGATAACACAGATATCCGTAAATAAAATCATTGTAAGGAAATCTAGACATGTTCTCTTTGACTCGTCAAGCATAAGATATCGGGGTGATCAATGCTCATGCCTTCTCTGTATGAGAAGAGGCCTTCTCCTGTGGAATGATAAAAGTGGTAATCACTATCACCACATATCATAAAACAAAAACCTCCGCCGCGTTTCCGTCTGTCTGTTCACGATAACTCAAATTTCTATATGGTTTTAACCAATAGATAGGGAAATTCATAAAGGTATATTTAGATAAATTATCAAGGTTTTGTGTAAATTGGTTGAAATATAACGATAATTATTAAAAGTGTCGGGAAAAGTCATGTATCATCATGGTTATTGTTTTTTACAGGTGACTGTAACATTGCGACTTTTAGTTTTTTCAAATAAAGATTTTTATTAACACATTAATAAACATATAAAATATCACATTTTATTAAACCAAACAATGAATAACATACATAACATAACATCACGCCTGTAATCCCCGAAGGGTTAGGCAGAGGTGTACCTATTAATTAGTACACCCACATTTCGCCAGTTATGTATTTAGTCCCATGTAATAGGGGGCGAGCCTATTGCCATCAACCGGGCACAAATCCAGACTCCGAGGCTGCTACTGAGGAATTCCTGATGGAAAAACCCAATAACACTTTGCCCGACCTGGGAATCGAACCCAAGACCTCATGCACAGCAGTCGCGCTTGCGACCACTAGACCAACGAGGCAGTCACTAGACCAACGAGGCAACAAAAAAACAATGAATAGTACCAAAATTTCGAAACCAAAACCTCTTACATAATTAAATGGAACAGTTCTGTAAACCCGGCAACCACGTTACACCACTCTGGCACATAACACAGAGTTCTATTACTGGACAAGACAGTACGACAAACTCAAGCAAATTCACACGTTAACCAACTTCCGCTAAGTATAACTGCGCTCACTTCAGAGGATATTGTCTAACTTACGGGCAAGTGATGTGTTGTGGTAGGTACATCTAGATTTAGTTTTGCTACGTTCAACTTGGGGTGAACTTTAAGCGTTTGTTAGGTACAGGATGCTAGGTTTATAATTTAGAAAAATAATAATAATTTTAATTATAGTTGCTGGTAAATCGACTGCCTCGTTGGTCTAGTGGTCGCAAGCGCGACTGCTGTGCATGAGGTCTTGGGTTCGATTCCCAGGTCGGGCAAAGTGTTATTGGGTTTTTCCATCAGGAATTTCTCAGTAGCAGCTTCGGAGTCTGGATTTGTGCCCGGTTAATGGCAATAGGCTCGCCCCCTATTACATGGGACTAAAAACATAACTGGCGAAATGTGGGTGTACTAATGGGTACACCTCTGCCTAACCTTACGGGGATTACAGGCGTGATGTTATGTTATGTTATGTTGCTGGTCTATCTTTTAGAGCCCCGCCCGCAGACTATCAGCAGATAGAAAGTCTGTAGTCTGCGGGGGCTCTCAGAATTATGCCGAGAAAAAACAGCAACAAAAAAGTTAACAACAATAGAGTTGAAAATACGTTCATGATTTATTTCAATGCGGCATTTGCTTAAAACATAATAACGCAAAATTCAAATCTATATCTATTGTATTTTAGATCATTAATTCATACTAAAATTATAAAGCGAAACACTTTGTTTATTTGAACGCGGTAATCATTGAAATTACTAGTCCGATTTTGAAAATTCTTTAGCTACTAGAAAGGTACATTATTCATACGCTACAATTTATTTACAAAAAAAAATTGAGATACGTAAGAAAATTCACACAGACAAAATCGCGGGCAAAGCTAACTATTAATAAACGAAATCTGTTCAAGAATATCGCGGTTCTATATACGTTGTGTGCACACAGAGAGTGTCAAGACAGGTGTCTTGGTCCGGAGGCACGCTTTGATTGTATAAACTAAGACTGCCCACACTTCTCCCGTCCGTCGAGTAACTACAAGCTTAGGGGAAGCTGTTGTGCTTGGGTCATAAATCTCCAGCTCGATTATCGACTACCTGTCTAGAAATAGGGGTACTACTTTCTATGTACAGTTGGACAAGCTATTCGGTATGCGGCAGTGGTGAAGGATTAATTTTTGTAAGTGGGAAAAATGCTTTTTTTATAGAATTCGAGTTAAATGGAGACCTCGTCACTGGTTTATAGGTAACTTTATTTAAACAATATTTTGAGTGTTATGTAATCAATTTATGTATTAGTGTTATGTTAACAATTATTTTGTATCGTTCTTTTATAATTATATACCATATGCTTAAGAGTATTTAATACCAGCCTATTATTGTCCTCAGCGCAAAGATTACCACGCTTGCTCAAAGTGAATTAACATAACATCACGCCTGTAATCCCCGAAGGGTTAGGCAGAGGTGTACCCATTAGTACACCCACATTTCGCCAGTTATGTTTTTAGTCCCATATAAGAGGGGGCGAGCCTATTGCCATCAACCGGGCACAAATCCAGACTCCGAGGCTGCTACTGAGAAATTCCTGATGGAATAACCCAATAACACTTTGCCCGACCTGGGAATCGAACCCAAGACCTCACGCACAGCAGTCGCGCTTGCGACTACTAGACCAACGAGGCAGTCCTCAGTCAGCCAGTCAAAAACAAAATTGCTACTTTATAATATTAGTATTAATTAAATAAACTCATGCTGATATTTTATTCGTACTATGATTAGAAATCAACAGAGACAACATTTTCGCTTTTACAGTAGGTACCAATAAATATTTATTTTATCCATGAACCCCATTCACAAGCAACAACCGTGCTTGACGATTTTCTTTGTTAGTTAACCCGTTTCGTGCCGCGACGCAATGATTATTGTAAAACAAAGGACTGAACTAAAATGTTTTGAATGTGCCTCGATACGCCGCTAATGGTTATCTATGTAACGTAAACTGGTGATTAAAAATACTTTATAGTTTATGAATTAGATTACGTTTTGTATAATCACTTTTGGGAGTTGAAATGTATCTGACTGCTGTAGTTTAGGGTTTAGTTACAGAACATCTATCTAGTTTATTTAGAACAAACGTAAGGTGATTAATCTCTTAATTGTGGATGGAACAGTGAATGGCTTGCTGCGATTCTAAGTTTTCTATTACTAGTTATATTACTACTATCCCATGGAAACCGTACTTTATCTTGGATAAAATGTGCTTTTCCGGCTATGGTCTATGTCTGTAGCAAATTTTATCCAGATCCGTTCAGCCTTTCTGGCGTGATAAAGTAGCAAACATCCTTCTATACAAACATTCGTATTTATTATTGTAGCAAGATTACGTCATACTAACCAGTATATTCAAAATTCTTCAAATTAGTAAATTAATTATTAGTAATCCAAATTCAAGCATTTTACAGAAGAAAAAATACAGCAAATCAATTATTAATTTTCAACCGACTTCAAAAAGGAGGAGGCTCTCAATTCGACGATTTTTCTGACTTTCAAGCTAAAGTTATTTTTTATTTTGTAGTTTTTGAAGGCGGTCATCTTTTTTTTTAAATTAAGAATTTATAGAAACCACCAATAAAATTAAATAGGTCAGTATTCTTTATTTTAAAAAGTCACCCCTCTGCATCAAGAGAAATTAAATTACTCAAAAAAGAAAATGGCGATAAAAAGTATTTGATTCCAATTAATGGTGAGGAAGCTTGTAGCGAATTTGACGCACAATTTAAAAAGCTTTGATGTTGTAAAAGTGTTCGGTGGCGCCACTGTGTTGCAGATTAGCGGATTGTGGGGGAAAAAAAAGCAGTTAGCACTCCTTCATTCAGGGATAAACTCTATTGAGAGTGAAATGAGACATTTAAAGCCATTTGTTGAACGTAAAGATGAAAGGAACTGGTCTGTCTTTGACTTTCGATGTTTCTGACATTTGGGTCTTTGAAAATAATATTCATATCGTGTTTTTATTAAGAACTTTTTTAATTTAAAGCGTTAATTTACGCCTTTAACTACTGCTCCGTTCCTGTCGGTCGTAGCGTGATGTTATATAACATATACGACTCCTCATGAATCTGGCTATTATACATACCAAGAATTTTACCCATGCGACTGGTAGTTCGAGAGATTAGCGCATTGAAATAAACAAACAAAAACAATCTCCTCGCGGACGAAGTCAAGTAGTTAGTGATAAAATAAATGGAACATAGCATCTACAAACAAGGGCCTGCAAGTATATACGCCTTCATTATAAAACGTTACACAGAAAAAAAAAATGCGCACAATGTCGACAAAACTTTTGACCTTTTTTTTTCTAAAACGCATGACTTCATTCATTAAAGTGTCGTGTCGGGCGTAGGGTTAGGTGTACGCGGTTTTTTTGTTGTACCCTCATTAATTGTTCTTTGATGAGCGGCTCGCTGCGGTCAAGACGCGCTTTGTAATAATTATGCACCGTATTTACGTTTAATGTAGTCTGAAGGGTGATTAAGTAGGAAGGGGAATTAAGGATTTTTAAAGTTCCGTGACTTAGGGATGCTAATGGGTCTAGCTATTACTAAGCCTCGGCTATCATGAACCGTAATAGGTGGAGAATTTTTTTTTTGAGTATTTCTTACTAAGGCCGTTATTAACATAACTTACATTACGCCCGTAATCACATTTCGCCAGTTATGTTTTTAGTCCCATGTAATAGGGGGCGACCCTATTGCCAACAACCGGGCACAAATCCAGACTCCGAGGCTGCTACTGAGAAATTCCTGATGGAAAAACTCAATAACACTTTGCCCGACCTGGGAATCGAACCCAAGACCTCATGCACAGCAGTCGCGCTTGCGACCACTAGACCAACGAGGCAACTGGTAATTTCTAAGATTAGCGCGTTCTGACATACGATAAATAAATCTCTATAGATTTATTAGATAATAATTATCTTAATTATTATCTAATAAATAATCAGCCTGACATAGTGGTGATAGATCGATTAGAGCGTCGCGCAGTGATTGTGGATATAACAGTCCCGCATGACGAGAACCTCGTGAAGGCTGAGAAAGATAAACAAATGAAGTATCTTGACTTGGCTCGCGAGGTTGTCGACATGTGGGATGTGAGTACAGCAATCACTGTGCCGATAGTCGTGACGGCCAATGGCATAATAGCCAAGAGCCTCGACCAACACCTTAGGAGGCTCTCGTTGGGCGGTTGGATCAAGGGCTTGATTCAGAAAGCGGTACTCCTGGACACGGCGCGTATTGTTAGGAGATTCCTTTCTCAGGAGTCCTGACCACCGGTGGCTTGGACCCTGTTCCCGACGCCGGTGGGATACTATTTATAATATTTTTAAATGTTTTTATATTTTTTTTTATAACAATATTTAAAAATGTAATTATATATGTACACTAAATAAATAAATGGAATAATAATCTTAATTACTTATAGTCCCACGTGATAAGACACAATTGATTTTCTATTGACCTGTCACACCGGTAAGTCAGGCGGGGCTTGACCGGTTAAGCTGTTCTCAAAATAGCTATACTAAAATGACTTAAGTTTAGAAACTGAGATCTGAGACTATAGCCTGCAAAGGCGACATTCATTGCAGCTATATACTAGTATATCTTATGCATCTACTTCAAAATTCATCAATGGATTACAAACTTTGATAAACTTCTTGTATACTCTAGCATTAAGATGCAACCACAAATCCACTAGCTGTGAGCGTATGAAGATGTGCTTTTAAAGGGACAGCGCTTCAAGCAACCTCCATACTAAAATAGTCTACGTCATGTCTTGCTCAATAAGTAATTAACTATCTTAACTTAATTATTTATCATATTGCAAGGTCATTATTATATAGCTACATGATAATTGGGCAATTTGATAATAAAGCAAAATATGACTTTGCGGTTAAAACTACTTTTGACTGACGCTCTTCGTGAAAAGTAGTTTTAAATGCAATAAAGCATCAGCCAAAAGCACTATTAAGCGAGCTCGTGACTTAGGGCACCCGGACTCGGCCATGTTAGGTTAGAAGGTAGAATAGTATTTAAATATGTTTGTATTACTCTGCCCAAAAGGAGATGAACAATATGTCTAGTAGTAGTCCTTTTGTCAGATTTTGATTTGGTTTAGCTGTGTAGTATATAAGTTATTCAGTGATTTCTTTCTTTTGTTGTTTTGTTCCTGTAGGCAACTGCAGTGTCCACAGAACATAGTATTATTCTGTATCTTATAAGTGAAGACTTGTATTTGTCAGTCTAATTTTCTGTCACTAGTCTGTTTTCTTCTAGCTGTCGGTCTTCCATGTTACTTAAATAAATAAATATGTATAATGCCCAGTCAATTTGATTATTTGAATAATTCTTATCAAATTGCACTCTCAAATTGGGCATTTTTCATAAGACCTCGTGTTCAGCAGTCGCGCTTTACGACCATTGGGCTAACGAGGCAGTCAAAATAAAAAAAAACAAAATACCTATACACTAATCTGCTTCAAAACAGAGTATACCACATTTAATATAAAGACTATGTTGCAGGCACTACTGACGAGAAAACGAGAACAATACATTTTAACGAGAGAGACCGGTAAGACATAAAGATATTTATCTGAGATGAATGTAAGGCGGAGAGGGTACGCTTCTATCTTAGTGTTTTGATTGGATGCATTTACCTGGTTCTGAGATAAGTTATGCATTGTATCAGAGCGTAGACTAGACGGACTCAATCAAGTTTGTTGCATGAATATTTTGTTGCTTATAAGAACGTTTATACGGGGGGTTATAAGACACATCACATAGATGTTAACTATGCTTTCTGTCCATCAAACTAAGTAACATTATTGCTGGTAACGGCTTTTATTTTTGTTTTGAAAAATTTCACACTATGGTGTCAATGAAACGCCAGAAAAAAAAGGTTCTTAAGAGTGCATCCAAGCCTGCCGGGGTTGCGGGACGTCTTAACAGGATACCGTGGCCCCGGAACGAAAAGGGCAACAGAAGGAACAGTGCGGTTTTTAGTCAGTAAAAGTCTGACAGTCCCATCCGCCCCACCCAGGGCGGAAGGAGTCTTTTGATGATTTTTACCACCTAAAAAAAAAGAGGATTCATCCAACAGTACCGGGGCCGTGGGCCGGTTAGTTACTGGTTGTTTAGTTTAGAACATTTAAACCTTATTTTAATAATAAAATATTTAAATAAGTTGGATCTTTAATATATCTTTATCCCGGTTAAAACTGTAGATCGTTACATACAAATAACGTTCGATTTTAGAATTTTGGTAAACAGCGTCTATTCAGAGAAACAGTAGCAGACTCTTAGCAATGTCACGCCTGTAATCCCCGAAGTGTTATGCAGAGGTGTACCCATTAGTCCACCCATATTTTGCCAGTTACCTTAAGATCTAGATAAAAAATAAGCTACTAAAAAGCACGACTTTGTCTGCTTGCGCTATAAGTGCTAAAACTCACGCAGACAAAGTCATCTTTCATTATCGTGTGGGCAGTAAGGTCTACGACCCCACACACCCTAGTGTCAGAGTTTCTAAACCGCCTCAAGGGCCTCTGAGATTTCTGGTTCTACGAATTTAGAAATTGACAAAAAGCTAGATACTTCATAGCAATGACGTAAGGGTCGGTAGATTAAGCCTTAAGGAGAGGCCGATGCCCTTCGGCGAGACAAAAATAGACTGGCAATAATAATTTTAGTAGTTGTTGAGCTCTTTGTGAAGGAGTCTGGGGAAGTACTACTACTATACCTACTTCAACCACAAAGCAGCGTTGCTGTGATTCGATTCGAAAGGGTACCAGTGTAATTACAGGCACATAAGACGAAGACATTTGAGTCGTTCCTCAGGGAATCATGGAGCTTCATTACCTTGGCGCTTTTCTGGTGGTACTGACTGTTGATTCTGACTTTCAGGAATTGCTCTCCATTTTTCCTCAAAATTATTTCACCCTATATTACAATGATGTAATTAGTTAAAACTTATGTAGGTAGTTATAACGGACGGCCAGTGCAGCAGGTCAGCGCCTTTTGCGGTGATTACGTAACTCGGGCGCATATTATCCATGAATTTACGGACGGTGTCGGACAGTTTTTTTTTTTAATTTTTGAAAGAAAACTTTGTTTATTAATTTTTAAATACAGATAAACATTTTTTATAATAAATCAAGTACATATGGTTTTAGTGACAACGGTGTTTACACTAACAGTCTGTCTTTGTATAAAGCTGTATTACTTACGATAACTCAAAACGTAGGTTCGGATTTTCAAAATGCATTAAATCAATGCAACTGCCATTTGACTGCAAACATATTTCAATGTTTAACTACGTAAACTAACGTACCGAATCCATGTTTGTTAAATCATATCGATAAGCCGATTTGTATGAAAACAAACAGAAGAGTCAATCAAATTTAATATCAGTGCAAATATAGCGTACTTATGTACTTTACGTATTAAATTTGTAGTTATTTGATGTCTATCTATACAAAAATAATAAAACTGAACTTTCTGTTCGTTTAAACGCGCTAATCTCTAAAACTACTAGTCGGATTGGAAGAAATCTTTTTGTAAATGATAGCCAGTTTCATGAGGAGTAGTACGGGCTATATAACATCGCGCTACGACTTACGGGAGCGGAGCAGTAATCACAGACGTAACATAACGCGGGTTAAAAAAGACCACGCGATGTCGAGGTAGAAGCTAGTTGTCTATATTTATTGAAGACAAACACATATTATAATGTACTATTTCAAAGACGTTTTATTTTGTTTAAGTATAAATGTTTATCTATTATAATGTCTGTTATCCATTAAATAAATATTTGAGTAAATGTTATGCTGATACATTATTCATGGATCGTAAAAATATTTATTAACTAGTAACGCTCGCGACTCTGTCTGTACTTATATACAATATTATATATCAGTTAGTAGACGTCCGCTAAGTAAGAATTTCTCATATAAATTACCCATTTCCCAAAGAGTAGGTATGAAACGGGGGTTCAAAGTTAGTATGGAAAATCAACTTTGACGCGGACGAAGTCGCGGGCAGAAGCTAGTATACTATATAAGTACAGACAAGTACAGTCTAAAACTATCAAAAACTAAACCTAAACCAAACCTACTAAGTCTAAACTATCAAGTATCCTTTAGGGCTAATTTAAAAATATAAATCGTTAGAAAACTCTTATCGGAGGGATAAATATGGCGGTTTGACGGCTTTTGTATAGAAAATATGTCAATCTGTCACATTTATTCTTTCGATAAAAGTTATCTCACTATTAAAAATTCTGCTTTTAGTTACAAAGTAATTTATGTTCTTGATTATCATGGTAAAAAGGTACATCATGACATAAAATTTTACCATGAAGTGCCCCGTTTGTCTCGTGGTCGCAAGGCGACTGCTAATTGGTTCAATTCTCAGGTCGGGCAAAAAGTGTTATTGGGTTTTTCATTTAGGGATTTCTCAGTAGCAGCTTTCAGAGTTTGGAACTGAGTAGTGTGACACCCCCGTGCCTCGAAAAGCATGAAAAACCCTGCGCCTGATCTCTCTCCGGTCGTGTCTGCTTGCCATCCCGTCGGACTATGGGAGTAATAGAGTAATATAAGAGAGTGAGGGTGTGTATGCGCACACACTTGTGCACTATAATATCTCCTGGGTACTTACTGCGTACGGTAGCCAGTCTTTGTGGAGACTGGCTAGTCTCCAAAAACATTGCTTACCGTAACCGAAATCGGTTTGGGGAATATATTATATATAGGATTGAAGATGACCTAGCGTTGGAACTTCTTGTCTTTAGGTTTGGTCTTGACTCTCGTTTAAGACAGAAGCTACATAGAAAAAGTCTCCGAGGGAGTTGTTACTTCTCTGACTGCCTCGTTGGTCTAGTGGTCGGAAGCGCGACTGCTGTGCATGAGGTCTTGGGTTCGATTCCCAGGTTGGGCAAAGTGTTATTGGGTTTTTCCATCAGGAATTTGTCAGTAGCAGCCTCGGAGTCTGGATTTGTGCCCGGTTGATGGCAATAGGCTCGCCCCCTATTACATGGGATTAAAAACGTAACTGTCGAAATGTGGGTGTACTAATGGGTACACCTCTGCCTAACCCTTCGGGGATTACAGGCGTGATGTTATGTTACGAGGGAGCTGTTCTTGTTAAAAAAAAAGGAATTCCGACAGAAGTGAAAACGTCTGGCGCATCACGACACATTAACATGTCAATGACGCGGTCTTATAAGCATGTCGGTAACGCGGTCAAATTACTTTTTGTTGATATATTTAACGTCTATTTATTTATGACTTCTAAGAAAACTGTTTTAATAAATAAAAACTTGATGTTTTTATCTTGTAATAAAAACATTTTTTCTGTATAGTTAAGTATGTTTCTATTGTTGTAAAGTTTCAAGTACCTACTTACATTTTTTCTGGAGATACTTTTACTTTATTATGTTTAACAACTGCAATGCCCGACCTATGTTATTTGACAGTTCTGGTTACGGAGTTTTAAAGGCCAAAACTTTTAAGGTTTTTTACGAAAACGAGTTTAATTGTTATAACTAAACATTTACTCGACTCGTACACTGCTGTATGGACCCGAAAGTACAATGTACTGCGTGCGTTAAATTGCACAATAGTATACAGAAAAATATAAAACAAAAAAAAGTCGTAACTCAGAAAAAAAAATGGTCAAAGTAAAAGTAACTTAGTTTGACTGCCTCGTTGGTTTAGTGGTCATAAGCGCGACTGCCGAGCATGAGGTCTTGAGTTCAATTTCCAGGTTGATTAAAATGTTATTGGGTTTTTCCATCAGGAATTTCTCAGTAGCAGCCTCGGTATCCGGATTTGTGCCCGGTTGATGGTAATAGGTTCGCTCCCTTTTACATGGGACTTAAATATAATTGGCGAAATGTGGGTGTAGTAATGGGTTCACCTCTGCCTAACCCTTCGGGGATTACCTACAGGCGTGATGTTACTAAACTTTTAATACTGCTACGAATCCTATACTGCTGCATCCACCCGAAAGTACAATGTTCTGCGTACGTTTTATTGCGCAATAGTATACAGAGCAATTTTTCATCAATAAAAAAGTCTAAAACCAGAAAAAAATATTGGTCAAAGTATATCGGTATCTGGATTTGTGCCCGGTTGATGGCAATAGGCTCGCCCTCTATTACATGGGACTTAAACATAACTGGCGAAATGTGGGTGTTCTAATGGGTACACCTCTGCCTAACCCTTCGGGGATTACAGGCGTGATGTTATGTTATGTAACTTAGTTTGATGGGCAGTATAAGTAGTTAACGAGTATGTGTGATGGTCTATTTTTACACCCTGTATACAATCTGTTACACAAAGAACGCATCATTTAAGGTTTTGGGTTCACAACAGCCTAATTATATTTCTATTTTTCCTAATCTTATCATTCATCATAATGATGATATTCATAACAGTATCTAATCATATTCTAGCTTAACATAACAACTAAACATCGCGCCTGTAATCCCCGAAGGGTTAGGCAAAGGTGTACCCATTAGTACACCCACATTTCGCCAGTTATGTTTTTAGTCCCATGTAAAGGCAAGGACATGTTTGTTATGTTTTTGTGTTGTGTTTGTTTGTGTGTTGTGTCCATATTCTAGCTTCTAATAATACATAGGAAAATTTTTTGTTTGTTTGTTAAATATTTTGGTGAATTTTAAGCAGCCTTGTAAATCGTGGTTTTAAATAAGTTTAAACTGGTTATTTTTTTGCAAGTATATAAAGTAGTTGCTTAAATATAGGAGGAAAACCGTAGGCAACAGCTAGTTTGGAAACTAACAAAGTAACTTAAATCATAACCATTTTACATTAAAGCCTTTGTAAACTTTCAATAAGCTAAATTAATATTTATTCACTGAAAAACTGAGCCAATTTCTATATTTATTTTAAACTTAATATCCCTAATCCTGAAATTGAAATCAAAAGCTATTCATTATTTGATTTGAAACGAAGAAATTTTAATGATCTCAAGAAAACACTCTCCTTCTGAAGCTTTGTAATTTGTTTACAATCTGAAATATAAATGGAAACGTTGTGATATTAAAATTAGTACATTCTGTTGTAAATTTTATATTAGCCCAGTGCTAGGACGACACTGGCTGTTGACATACTTTATCTTCTTACTACTATTATAAATGCGATAATTTGGAAGGATGTTTGTTAGTCAATTACGCCAGAACGCCTCAACGGATATGGATGAAATTAGGCAGAGATATAGATTTTAGTTTGCTAAAGTACATAGGGTAAAAATTATCCCGGAAAATTGCACGGTTTTCGTGGGTTGATTAGTTAATTTAGACGCGGATGAAGGGCGGAAGCTACTAATTTATATTTGCAATTATGAACATTTTTAAAATTCAACATTATGAAGATAAACTAAATAGTTTGGTTTATGTAAATCCGGACGATTTTTCACGATTTCTTTTTAATTTTGTCACAAATAATTCGTTGTGTTTATCTTACGAATCATTACAAACTATGCTTTACTACTAAAGCCATAGGTCACAAAATAAAGTACAGACATGTGCGTAATGGAAATGTGTACCTACAGCGAAATTCAGAGAAAAATCGTTATTGAATTTCGCTTTGTGTTTACATGTGACTGTACCAAAATATTTGTTTTCAACGAAACCGTTCCTATCAGTGAAATCTTTCACAGTACACATTTTCCTGCTGAATTTCGCGGCAGATTCTCTATTGAAATCTGAAAATCAAACCGATGTAAGCTCTCCGATTTCAGTGATACCATTGGCCTGAAAACTGTGTCTTCTTGTAAATTCAGTAACCACAGAATAGGGGTCGCTTCGTATGATAGAAACGTTACATAACAACGTTATAATAAATCAATTATTAAATAATTTAAGAAAGAGCCTCTTACCGTATAATGTAACTGACAAGCCGGCCGCTTTCGCGTGCAACACAACAAGCAACCACGTGATTGAAGAACAAAACATCGCAACAATGACGTCACTATTACATATTCTTTTTTCAAATAGGTTTTATTTAATGAATTGATAAACACAAACACTTGTTATCGCGAGCGTATGGCGGGGAGCGTCGGGACGTTGCGACGCGTCCGTTATTGCCGACTGCTCGGCAAGCACTGCCGGTTGCCTGAAGCTTTGCCCCCGCCCGCCCTTTACGGGCCTTTCTTTGTTTCCCTCATCCCCCCCTCTCCGCGCCGTGTTAAACAAATCTCCGTGTGCCGTGATCTTCTTCGTCAATTGATTTGTGACGAAATAATTTCGCCGTGATAATTGTTTTAGCGGGAATTAGCGAGTGTTTTATGCTTTCAGACGGCTTATGGGGCTGTTAACGGTTAGAGAGATCGTTTTCGGTCGGTAAAATGGCGGGCAATTTTGTGGCTATGGTGAGATGAATGAACTTTCTATTATGTTGACATGATAAATTGTTTCCTGTATTTTTCATAATTTTATATTGTTTTCAGAAAAAACGAAAAGCTTCAAATTTTTCTTTCTTTATTGTGTGGGCAGTAAGGTCTTACGACCCCACAGATCCTAGTGTCAGAGTTTCTAAACCGCCTCAAGAGCCTCTGACATGGTTTTTGGGTGGAACAGTAATCCAGGTTTCCTCACGATGTTTTCCTTCACCGATGTCAGTGATGTCCAAGATAAACTTTAGAAAGTACATGTGAATTGAAAAAGTCACATTGGTACTTGCCCGGATTTGAACCCACAACCTCATGCATGAGAGGCAATAATTTGGTACCTACGATTTTGGTTTATAAATGAAAAGAAAAAAGTTATTCCGAAGAAGTTGCTTTTATATTGCGTTAGTAACAAGAATTTTATAATCATGTTAATTAACTTTAATCTACCATAATAAATGCTAAAGTTTGGATGGATGGATGGATGTTTGCTCAACCACACAAGAACAGCTAAACAGATCTGAATGAAATTTAGCACGGAGATAGATTATGTATAACTATTCTATATTAGTACATAAAATTAATGCCGGAGAAATGTTCGGTTCCCTTGATAAGTATATCAACTTGAACGCGGACAAAGTCCTGAGCAGAAGCTAGTATAACTTGTAACTCGAGACTGCCTCGTTGGTCTAATGGTCGCAAAGCGCGACTGCTGTGCATGAAGTTTTGGGTTTGATTCTCAGGTCGGGCAAAGTGTTATTGGGTTTTAGTATCAGGAATTTCGCAGTAGCAGCCTCGAAGTCTGGATTTGTGCCTAGATGATGTCAATTGACTCGCCCCCTATTACATGGGACATAATTACCTGCTCAAGTCCCACGAAATCAAACACAATTGATTTTCTTTTGTTCTGACGTACTCAACCGGGGCGGGTGTACCTACTAATGGGTACACCTCTGCCTTACCTTTCGGGAATTACAGGCGTGATGTAATGTTATAATCGAAGTCATCAACGCATCTAGACAGCTTAATAGTAATTAATGCGATGGTTTTATGTCAAAAAGTAAGTGCACATTGATATTTTATTTTCGAAGCTTTAAATGGATTATGCTCATTATTCTGAATTTACGTGCACTCATTGGTCACAGGTTATTTTAATACCTCGGTGCTTTAAGGGTGAATATTACCAAACTTTTATACTTACTACAAGTATCCACACATACATAACACAACGCCTGTAAATCCCCAAAGAGACAACTACCTATCCATGAAATAAAATTTAAAAGTAAAGTTTTGTATGGAAATACTGACAAAATTTTTAAATTCAATACTTTTTGCTGACCTAAGAATCGAACCCAGGACCCCACGCTCCGCGGTCGCACTTACGACCATACGGAGAAACGGGGCAGTCAAGGATATATGTTTTGTAAATAACTTGTAAGTTTGTAAATAACTAAATTTCGTCACTTAGAAACTATCGGTACGTACTTAAATCACACCTGTAATCCTTGAAGGGTTAGGCAAAGGTGTACCCATTAGTAGTACCTACACCCACATTTCGCCAGATATGTTTAATTCCCGTATAATAGAGGGTGAGCTTATTGCCATCAACCGGGCATAAATCCAGACTCTGACGCTGCTACTGAGAAGTTCCTGATGGAAAATCCCAATGACACCGCCAACCTGGGACTCGACCCAAAACCTCATGCTTATTAGTAGTCACGCTTTGCGATCACTAGACCAACGAGGCAGCCAAACCAAACTGTTGGTAATAAAAACAGAAACCCTTGAAGATACCTTAAAATATTAAGTATCTAACTACGGCCCACCCCAAATTACGATAAGAAATTAATAAGAAATTTTTATTACATAAGTACCAGATTATATCGTAAAAATTCCGACATCCAATGATTACAGACCCCTCCATCATTCCATCGGTAATTGGTTAAATAACATTAATGAAACGTGAAATTGCGATAATATTTCATAAAATTTTATCTATAATGTGCAATTTCGCGATGTCGTGATGGCCGTGTGGTTAAGGCCGTCATCTCTCATGAATGAGGTTGTGGGTTCGATATCGGGCAAGTACCAATGCGTTATTTCTAAGTTTGTCTTAGACATCACTGACAGTGGTGCAGGAAAGTATCGTAAGGAAATCTAACCTTTGGTCTAGTGGTCGCAAGCGCGACTGCTGTGCACGAAGTCTTGGGTTCAATTCCCAGTTCGGGCAGTGTTATTGGGTTTTTCCATCAGGAATTTCTCAGTAGCAACCTCGGAGTTTGGATTTGCGCCCGGTTGATGGCAATAGGCTCGCCCCCTATTACATGAGACTAAAAACATAACTGGCGAAATGTGGGTGTACTAATGGGTACACCTCTGCCCAACCCTTCGGGGATTACAGGCGTGATGTTATGTTATGTTATGCTTACCCATCTTACCTTACCTTTACCTGTTAATAATATTAATTGACACCAGGGTGTGTGAGTTCGTAAGACCTTACTGCCCACACGATAAAGAATATTAGCAACGATGAATACCCGGTTAAAGTTAGGACGGTTCCTTTACAAAAGGACCACCATCCTTACATGCTATCATTAACAGCAAAGAATCCAACAGCCAGAAACACCTTCAGTCTAAACAAATATTATTTTTCTGTGCGGAACTCAAAACGCAAACTAAAGTTCAGCTGATCGCTTAGCCACTTGAAATTGAGCTCTGTTTAAATTACGAGAAGGTTGTCTTTGAGCAATTCAAAATGTATTGTAATAGGGATGATGACTAAAAAATAATAATTAGTCCATCTTTTAGAACGCCAGAAAATAGTAGATACGTATTTTTTCTTTTGCTTCTAAAACTTAAAATAACAAAGTTACAGAGCGGCGAAAGTTCGCGCTACGTCATTATTTCGTAAAATTTTTACGAAAGAGTGACGTCACGAGCCCATACTCCTGAATTTGAATGTGCTGTATCTTTGTCAATATTATTCGTATGGACAAATAAAAAAATACGTATCGAGTATTTTTCTATAATCTAACTGACGAACTAATTAGAATCTTGTTGTTTTAACCCAGGAGACATCCCTATTGGTCTAATTTGACGTACCGACTACACAATCTCTTAACAGCACAAAGCTAACTTCCACGATCATCTAATCGTTCAAATCCATGTCAGTTTCAAGTGACCGAATTAGGGTTGTCACTTTTAGATAAAATCCCGAAAAGCTGTATCACGATGCGGGTCACCCCTCGTCCCGTAATTACCTAATATCATTAGCAGCGACGAGTAACCGTATCGACGTTATTTTATTAAATTCGCAGCGGTTAATTGATGAACGATGTCGCGTGCCTTTGTTGGTATTCAATTTGGCTATCATCAATTTTGTTATGTGCATGGAGTAGTATAAGGTTTAATTACAAATATGTCATTTGTAATTGGCCCTGTTCACAAATAACTCACGTGTTAATAGATTACCCTGGTCATCACAAGTAGTCATAAGCGTGATGTTTCAAACAGCTAGCAACAAGAGCTTGCTTACAAAAATTGTCGTTAGAAGAGAAAACCGACTTAATTTCCGAAAAAAGAAAACCGATTCCGTTTCCGAAAAATAAAATCCGACTCATTCTATTTTATTCGCGGACAATTTATCTATACATATAATAAAATCGTAGAGACGTCAAAACTGTACATTTAATATTTTTGAAAAAGAAAAAGTGCTTAGGGGTCTTTGAATGATACTTATGCCGAAAATATTTTTTTTTTAATTTTTGTCTGTTTGTCTGTTTGTTTGTTGGAGCATCACGCAAAAACTGTCGGATAGATTTTGTTCAAATTTTGAATGAATATTCCACAGTGGCCAAATTAGAACATAGGCTATAAATTATAACGCTATTTGCTTTGGGGGACTAGCAGACTACAACAGTTCACCAAAGGATTGTAAAAAAGACGAAACAAAATGTAAAAATATTATAAATAGCTGCAGACTGAAGTTGTAAAATGGTTATTATCACGCTATACCTTCAAGAAGCTAAGCAGTCAATTATGGAAAACTAGAACGGCTATTTCAAGTCATTTGTCATCAAAGTAAATTGCCTAATGGTTCGACGACTGTCTTGCGAAACGGTGGGCGGAAGTTCGGTCCCCAATGTCAGCATTTCTTTTTGTATTTTTTCTAAATTTTTTTGAATGTTTTTTGATTGAATAATGAGATTTCCCAACAAAAAAAAATATATAAGTAGGAGTGCATGTTTCTACCACTACTTTTTGTATTTTTTCTAATATTTTTTTAATGTTTTTTAATTGTATATTGAGATTTCCTAATAAAAAAATAAAATAAAAGTAAAAGTGCATGTTTCTACCACAACTTTGATTTGTTAACGTATTTTTTAAATTTTAATTCAGAAAATAATATCTATGGATAGTTACACAACACATAAATCAGCAGCTAAAGAACTTTTGCCTGTTTGCACGACTGCAAAGCATGAGGTCTTGGGTTCGATTTCCAGGTCGGGAATAGTGTTGTTGGATTCTTCCATCAGGAATTTCACAATAGCAACCTCGGAGTCTGGATTTGTGCCCAGTTGATGGCAATAGGCTCGCCCCCTTTTACATGGGATTAAACTATACAACTATATAAATGTGTATAGGTAAGGATTATTGCATTATGGCTATTATTCTTAAACATTTTACTGCTGGATTGCTATAAAACGACACCAACGATACATACAATACTGCAGTTAGGTATAAGTTATAATTTATCCTTTGAAATCAAAATTATTACGCTATAACTACAAGGAGCTACTCAACACACAAAAGTGACGGGCGGTCTATCTGCAAACATTTTAAGTATACAATATTTTATTACCGGGGCTTAGCTAAGTCAATCATGGCACAACAATACTGCCAAGTATACTACTGGAATACCAGCGGACGTATATTAGCGAGGAGTGGCGAGTGTAATTTTTTTACGCAGTATTAGGTAATTAGTATTCCTTTCGTTGCGCTTCCGAATTATTTTATAAAAACATCTTTGTGTAAGATGAGTGATTAGGTACTAAAAATATTACTTCTATTTCAATGGCTAAAAAAAGAAAGAATTTGGCAACGACCGAAGGTGCACCATAATCAATTAAAAAATCTGTTGCAGTAATTCTCCTGTCGGAGAATGTCTCACAGACTTCAAGCTTTCTGAGTACTTGATTTGATGAAGCGACTGTGATCGCAGGCAGAGTTTTTTTTCATAGGCACCGTAAATGAAATATATTCCACATCCTTTAAAATCAATTTCTAAATGGCATTACATTTTTTAGGTTACTTATTACCGCGGCTGTGCTGCAAGACATGATTCTTTCCATCTTAGCAATAGATTCGCCAACAAGACACTTAGAATTTCGTGGCGACGAAGTTACGTAGAGTATTAGAAGAACCCTAAGTACCCTGGTGTTATATTGGACAGAGCACTAACTTTTTATATACCTACATTGCCACAACACCAATCAAAAAATCATCTGCTACGACACCTTATTTCTACCAACTAGGGAGCAGCACCCGATGTTTTTCGCATAACTGTTACGTCTTTATGCTCCTTCTGATGGTGAATTTGCGTGTTCAGTGTGTCATTGACCAAAAAGCAATAGGTATCATCCTTAACGAGACGTGTAAAATTATATCGGGGCTGCCTGAAACTGATTGCTCGATAAGCTCTTCCCATGGGCACTGAACCACCTGTCATTCGAAGGTATCTATGAAGCATGCACAGATGAAACAAAATCAAGAATCCGCTTCCTTACATCCCCTCTATCAATATGCAGTAGCTCTGGGTAGATTGAAGAGTCGGAAGAGTTTTCTTCGATGCACACCGGCCATACGGGACCAGGTCGACACCCACCATCACACAACTTCCACCAAAAAGAGTTCAACCCCAGGAACACATGGCACTCTGTTGTGATCATTAGTGGCCTATATGGAAAGCGCTTAATGGACTGCGCACTCATGTAAGTCGCTGCAAACGACTTACATGAGTCACCAATTGAGGAGTTATAGATCCCGCAGATACTCAGGGCAAGTGTGGTGGTCCTTTTATATGATGGCCCACTTACTACAGCGCCCGCAGAACACCTGGGCACAACTGGGCCAGAAAAACATTGCAAAAAATCGGCCAAGTGCAAGTCGGACTCGCACACGAAGGGTTCCGTTACACCATACAATATTTAACACAACAGAAAAAAACGTTATATAAAAAGGTTAATAATCGTATAAAAAGTAATTATTATGTCTACATGGCATTGCTTCTTGCTTTCATGATTCTAGGTCAACGGGAAGTTCCCTTTATATTTGGTTTTGATTTCCTAGCGAGGGTCAGAATATGCGCCATAAACGACCTTATCTTTAGTTTGCGTTGACTTAGAAGTTTAATTTTTTCACTGCTCTGAGGGATTGCAGACCAAAGTATTTTCTTTTTTGGGTAGTAAAAATCATCATATGAGTCCTTTTGCCCTGGGTGGGGCGGAAGGGACTGTTAGACTTTTACTGACTAAAAAACCACTCTGTTCGAAGGAACGCAAAGAGCAACAGAAATGTTGCTCTTTGCGATCGGGGGCCACGGTATCCTGTTAAGACTTCCCGCGACTCCGGTAGGCGTTTGGCCCTGTCGGGGCCCCGTCCCTGTGCTGACAGCTCTTTTGTGCTGACAGCTCTTTGAGACGCGCGTGGAACAAAACGCGCTGTTGACCCGGGCCTGGTCCTTGATTGGACAACGAGCTACCCATCAGTGGCCGTCCGCAAGCCTGCACCTACGGTAGCCGGATGACGTCTCGCAACGTCCGACGCCCTGGGGGTCTCCCGCGGTGTTCCGCCTCCTTCTTCGCTAGCATTACTGCTTCGCAGAAGGAGGTTACTGCGTCCCATTCCCTTTCGCTCCGGAGCATGGCCTGAACCAGGGCTCGGACGCGAGAGGACACGGCGGGGCAGACTTACACCGTATGCTCTACCGTGTCTTCCGGGCGGTCCACACAGTGGTGACACCCGGGCGTTTTCTTCCGCTGATTCCAACACAGGAACTTCCCGAAACAACCGCGTCTGGTGAGGACCTGCGTCAGGCGAATGGTGCAGCCACTCCAGCGAATCCTCAAAGAGGGGTCTTACCGCTGCGATTGCGGCGCGCCCGAGACCTGAGTATTTGATTTTAATTTTAGCTTGATACCTCCACGCGTTCCTTAGACAGGGGTCTTTACAGACAGACAGACGGACAACAAAGTGATCCTGTAAGGGTTCCGTATTTGCCGACTGAGGTATGGAACCCTAAAAAAGATAATATATAAAATCATCGATGAATCGTGATTTAAAACGGTAAAACTTTGCTTAGACTTTAAATAAGCCTATGTTTACAGGGTTTTGCTTATACTTTCTTTCAAAAACACGAAAGTCAGATTCTGATTTCAGTTGCTCTATCGAATCTAATATCCAAATAATCGAAGCTACAATGTGAGGTACAATATTAAAACAGTAGCTATTGAACTTGCGTTTCAATGGTTTGGGATCGAAAAATAAGTCAATTTTGATACCACTCCATAATATTTTGGAAAGAGGTAATCTAAATTTACCTTAAATAAATATACAAAAGCGAAAGTTCACTCACTCATCACGAAATATCGAAAATTTCGCAAAATAAAGTACCCATTTCCCAAAGAGTAGGTATGAAACGGGGGTCCAAAGTTTGTATGGCGTTATCAACTTTGACGCGGACGAAGTCGCGGGCAGAAGCTAGTAGTAAATAAATAAATAGACCGATTGAGACAAATCAAGGAATAATTACTAAATACCTACTTATGCTTTGTCAATAATTTTAAGATTATATGAATTTTAAAAATGAAACATTTTTTTTATTTATTTAATTAATGATAAAATTATCTAATTCGGAAACCCCCGACGGCGGCCATCTTAGACCGATTTTTATCAAACATAGCTAAGAACAGTCGCGACTAATTCATCTTTGAACCCAAAAAATAACAAAATCAAAATTGGTTTATCCATTCGGGAGGTACGATGTCACAGACACGTCAAACTTATAACACCCACCGTTTTTTCGGGATTAAAAAGGGCGTAAACTGGGCGCTAAAAAGCAGTGCTATCCAGCAAAAATCTCCCTTGGTGAATGTACGCGAATTGAGCTTGAGCCGAGTTGTCAGTCCCTAGGGCATCAGGTGGGAGTTGACAGCTCACTCAACCTATATTCACCAAAAAATATTTTTACAGAATAGAGTGACAGGTGTATTGATGTTTCAGTTTCACAGATGTATGCCCAGTATAGAAATAAAAATCTATATTTAGCTTTTGCGTGCTATTTTGTACGCGTAAATGTCGGACCTCCGATTCATCCCCTGAGGGGGTGAAGTTTGGAAAATCTTTTCCTAGCGCACGCCTACGTCATAATAACTATTTGCGTGCATATTTTCAGTGCAACCTGTTCAGTGGTTTGAGCTGTGTCTTGCTGGATCAGACAGTCGGAAACTGTTGCTTTTTAGATATATGTATAAATTTTAAAATATATGCTTTATATATTTTGAACCCTAAGGTCACGGGTCTTAAGGCGCACGAAGGGCCGGAGCTAACTCGCAAAGGCCCAGTAGATGAAATTAGGCACTAACCGAAGATTATCCCTGTTTGCACTATATAAGTGCACCATAAGACAACCTCCGGTTGGTGCAAGCGACTATTACATTATTTATAATTACCCATATAATTTATAATTACCCATATAATTTATAATAACATAATATAAATTCGCTTATTGGTGTCATTCAACTCCAACTTTGCCAAATGGCACCAAAAGGCGACTTGATCAAATAAACATTTAATAATATTTAATCAAACAATTCCAGTTTCCTTTTTCAATCTTTCAACATACCGATCTGTGACTGGCAGTTCATTATTAATATTTAAATAGCAACTTTATTAATTACAAAGCGTATATTTGCCGACGGCCAGTGTCAATACGAATTAAATATGTTTTAATTTCGCGTTCACAGCGCATCAGTCATACAGATACGCTATCTGGTTTAATCAACTATATTATTGTTATTTTGGTAGATATTTTACGTAAAATATGAATAAACGAATCACAGGTACAGGTAAAGTTTAATTTAACAGGTAATGTAATACCAGAAAGGTTATTATTTAATTTTCCTGTTGTTGTTTGTTTACCTTCAAATATTTATTTTATGAAAGTAAGACTTTCGGAAAACCAACTGAAAAACATAATTCAATATCTATTATAATATTGTTTGGACACGAATCTCGCGTAGCTCAAAAGTAAACGGACAGAGGAGGAAATATTATCATAATTATAAGGTTTGACAACAGTGCCATTTTCCTTAGTTTCGTAACATTGCCACGGCCAAAACGTATGGTAACATAAATAATGTTACCATGATGATCGATCCTAATCAACAATGCCATAATCATAAGAATTGGAAACATTGCTTTGGTCATAATGTTTCGTAACATTGCCACAATCAACAGTGTTGGCAACATTGCCTCAATTATAAAGTTTGGCAGAAGAATTGATGATTGCAGCAAAATCAGTAAACGATAGAAAATACACACAAAGACTATCGAAAACCAGACCTTTTATATCTGAAATTCTGATTTTGTAATTGAGATAAATAAAGTGTAAGAAGTTTATAATCAGATAACCTTCCTCTAATGGCTAAAGCTTCGTACACACAGACGATTAAACAAATCCAGATTGTGCGACACGATAAGTTAATGCGGTTTATTTACCGCTAATACTTTGGGACTCAATGCGATCTAGTTACAATTGTTTGAGAATATAACTTTATAACATAACATCACGCCTATTATCTTCGAAGGGTTAGGCAGAGGTGTACCCCATTATAACTCCCACTTTTGCCAGTTATGTTAAAGTCCCATGTAATAGGGCGCGAGCCTATTGCTATCAACCAGTTTTCTTGCATACCACACCTCACCTTACCTCACCTCATGACATTTCTAGCAGATTATCTCCAGAAATCAACAATGTATATCAATTGGCTTGCAGATAAATTGTGAATTGAAAAATATTCTTAATTTCGATCACCGGGTTGCGGAACGTCTTAACAGGATACCGTGGCCCCAGAACGTAAAGGGCAACAGAAGGAACAGGGTGGTTTTTTAGTCAGTAAAAGTCTGACAGTCCCTTCCGCCCTACCCAGGGCGCCCCACCCAGGGCGGAAGGACTAATTTAATGATTTTTACCACTACAAAAAAAAAACATTCAATATGTGCGTCATCAAAACTACAGAAACTCTATCAGTACCTTTGGACCCTGCCAGTCATTCTCTGTCCCACTTTATCGCATCGCCGATGGGAATTTCTCACATTTCAACGTACATTGCTCGCTTGCAGGTGTCCTGTATCCCAGGTGCCGTGGAAACGGTAGCCACCAGTCAATGCATAATGTATGAATTGCGAGCGTCGATCGTCGGCACAATGTGTTTTGTTAAGACGTTGGTCGTTTATTGGAAATTAGGTCACATTAAAGGTACACCTTTGGAGAGATAGTTCGAGGTGACAATGAGACCTTTCTGAAGGTAATAGTCGGTGTATAGCGTTATAATCATTACATGGTTTATTTTTAGGGTTCTGTGCCCAAAGGATGCCGGCTGGACCTGTAGGCTTACTCTTGAACAAAATCGAGAATGAGATTGGAATCGACTGCATGTTTGACTACAGCGATTGACATGAGGTTGCCATACAAATGAAAACGTAAATTACCAAATTTTAAAATATTAAATAACTCGTTAATTCTATAAATAAATGTCTTCTTATATTTATTGGAATTGAAACTGGATCGGATGTACATGAAATGTCGATTCCAATCTCATTCTCGATTTTGTTCAAGAGTAAGCCTACTGAACTGGACTAATTGGTTTCGGTTTAAAGAATAAGAAGAATAAGTTATTCTCATAAGAACACGTAGGTTCACTTACAATGCGATACAAAGTAATTGCTTATATCTAAATAAATACATCTACATCATACCTATTACGCGGCTGTCCGTCCGCTTATCCGTCTGTCTATTAGCGGCCTGCAACTCATGAATCATAAAAGGTCGAGAGTTGAAATTTGCAGTGTCTACTTTGATAGCTGCTAAAACAATAGGTAATAAAAATAAAATAACATAACATAACATCACGCCTATAATCCCCGAAGGGTTAGGCAGAGTTGTACCCATTAGTACTTACACCCACCTTTCGCCAGTTATTTATTTTTAGTCCCATGTTATAGGGGGCGAGCCTATTGCCATCAACCGGGCACAGATCCAGATTCCGAGGCTGCTACTGAGAAATTCCTGATGGAAAAACCCAATAACACTTTGCCCGACCTGGGAATCGAACCCAAGACCTCATGCACAGTAGTCGCGCTATGCGACCACTAGACCAAAAAGAGGCAATCAAAAAAAAATTAAGTTAGTCAGTATTAAAATAAAATTAAGTTAAAAATTAAATGAGTCCCCCTTTCAAAAACGTTTTTTTTTTTTGTATGTTGTGTTAAATATCATTGGTGTGCGACGACTTCCACTTCGACGTGGGCGTTATTCAAGTTTAGTTAAAACATTTGAAACTTGTTAACAAAAAAGTTAGAACTTGTCCTTCAATATCTTTATAAGCGGGAAATTTCCAGGAATGGAAAAAAGTCCCGAAATGTTCAAAAGAACATGTTTAACTTCGTAAAGTGAAGCACTTAAGTATGCCTTTATAGAAATGAATAATTGTACCTACTCGAGAGTATTTTACAAACAGACTAATTTAAAAAAAATACCTGTCAATAATTAGCACTCAAATTCAAAGAAGGTAAGTATCTCCTTTGATCTTAGACAAGTAATTGAGTACAATCACTTCTCAAAATTAAGCCTATTCACATTGACATAAAGTCCTCTTCAAAACACATGACATCCCCTATTTAATCAACTCCCTCCCCCATCTTTATACACCAAAAACACACTTGATTAAACTAAACACGTGAAAAATAACTCCAAAATGCTTCCGTGTGAGGATCGAGTGAATGAGAGTACTAAAGAGGTACTAAAAATAGGTACAGAAGGTCAGTTTCACACGATAAGTAAAAACTGGCACATACACAATAACGGTCATCGCTCATTTCAAAAGCAACACTCTGACAATTTATTTATTTATTTATTTATTTATTTACACACACAATTATAACGCCTTTACAGTAAGAAACCAAAACGATGTTATAAGTAATACTAGAATTAAGTTAAAAATATCAAATTTCAATAGAAAACTAAATAAAATATAGTAATATACTAGGGTACACATATAATACAATACTAGGTACTAATAAAATAACACTTAAAATATTATAATTTTTCAATAAGTAATTGGACATTTTGGAACAATTGTTTTTGGTTTTGCCCAAAAATATCCTCCGACATAGTTATCATATTAATAAGACGTGCGGCTCGCGACAAAGGGGCAAACTTGAGTAAGTTAGTCCGAGCTGCTGGCACATCTAACAAAGCGGGACGGCGGCGTGCACCTACGTACCCGTCCGGAACACGCAACCGTAATGCTTCCAGCACCTCTGGGTGATGTAGCAACCCTCGCAATACACTTGCCACGTATTTAACAAGCGCAACGTCCCTCCTCACTGCCAGCCTGGTGTACCCGACCATGCCCATGACGAACAGACTCGGGTACATCAGAGGGTAAAGTGGATAAACCCCGTACTGCTTGAAGTACAAAAACCTATTGAATTTATTTTGTATTTTTTCTAGCATGAGGCTGTATTTTTCCTCATGAGGACTCCAAATGATGGCACTTGTCTCAAGGTGACTCCTAACAAGTGCATTATATAAAACTTTAATTGCTGCCGTATCACTAAAGTCCTTACATTGTCTCAGAACGAAGCCAAGATTTCTAAAAGCTCTGCCGCACACCCCAACTATGTGCTTACGGAACGTCAACTCTGATACCATCTGCACACCCAGGTCTCGCACATGTGCGACCCGCGGCATTAGCTCACTGTCCATGTCGTACTGGTGCCGTAAGGGTGAACGCGCACGACTGTAGCTCATCACACAACACTTGTCAACATTAAACTGCAACTTGTTGCACTTACTCCATTCGATTACTTTATTGATGTCAGCCTGGAGCCTAAAACAGTCTTCTGCGTCTTTTATAGATAAAAATAACTTTAAATCATCTGCAAACAGCAGACACTTCCCCTCTTTCACGACTGTTGGCAAATCGTTAATCAATAAAATAAATTCTAAAGGCCCGAGATTGCTGCCCTGACTAACCCCAGAGAACGTATAATAGGGCCTCGATTCACGTCCAGCATACTCCACGTACTGTCGGCGCCGCCCTAGGTAGCTAGCGAAAAATTTTAGCAAGTTTAATGTAAATCCCATCGCAGAGAGCTTACATAAAAGCACATCATTATCCACGGTATCGAAAGCTTTCCGGAAGTCAAAATATGCAGCGTCCACCTGCCCCCCGGCGTCAATAACCGGCGACAGGTAGTTCACAAATGACAACAAGTTACCTCCCGTATTGTGACCCGGCCGAAATCCATGCTGGGCGTCTGTCAATTGTGAGCTAACTTGGGAATAAATACTCTTATGCAAGACTGATTCAAACACCTTAGCGAACGCCGACAGTACCGCTATCGGTCGGTAACCACTTACTTCAGTGCCTGCCCCTCCTTTAGGGACCGGGATGACTCGAGTAATCTTCCACTCGTCTGGGTAGTGACCCTCCTGTAAACACAAGTTGAAGATGTGCAACAGAGGCCCCTCGAAAATCATACGACAATCTTTGACAATGTAAGGTGGTATGCCGTCAGGGCCTACTGAGCGCTTAGGCTTTAGGCGCAGGAGTGCCGCGCTCAGTTCACGCGCACTAAGGCGGTCAACATGCACGCGAGCCGCGCCCGCTTTCCCGCCACCCTCACGCTCCGCAGCTACCGGATCAAGCGCAGGCCGTACGTCACAGTACACTGAGTGGAAATACGAAGCAAAACACTCCGCACATTCCTCTTTCTTTAACAATAAGCCGTTTTTTGTGACCTTAGGTGTATTGCGCCTAGTTTGTTTAGCCCTAATAAAGTTCCAGAACGATTTCGGATCCACTTTAAGGTTTTGCTGAAGTTTGTTTTGGTAGGCGTCATAGGTCGACGCAAGCTTATGTTTTACTTGACGTCTATAACGAGAAAACGTTTCATAATCACTCATAGAATTTGTAATTTTAAATAATTTATGATATCGCCATTTATGCCTAATATCACTTATCAAATCAGAAGTGTACCATTCTGGATAATTGAATCTCGACTCACGCTTATTCCGTAAAAAATTCTTTCTAGGAACACACTCATCAATAATCTCATTTACTACGCTATAAAAGTAATTTAAAGCCTCCTCTGAGCTCTGAATGCCATACAATAACTCCCAATCTATTGACTTAAAAGAATCATATAATATCAAAAAATCGGCTTTATTAAAATTCCATCTGTGCCTTATAATAGGCGACGGATGCACACTATCGTTCAGAAGACGCCCCCGGCTGCGTTCCAGGTCCCGACTAGAAACCTTGGCGCAGATAACCAACGGCGGATGTTGTGTATCGATATTAACTACGGGTTCCTCAGAAAGTTGTACCCCTAAGTCACTTAACGCAAACGTTGACAATACCAAATCTAATGTTCTATTATTAATATTAACTACATTATTTACCTGCCGAAATCCACAGTAAGCAATAACATATTCCAAATAACTTTGAATTTCCACAGTCGTAGAAGGCATATTAAAGTCACCAATCACTAAAACTTTATCATACTTAACACAAACATTCTCTAATATATGAAATAAATGCATATATTCATTAGCATCGCATTTTGGCGGTATGTAAACAACACAACAAAAAAATAAAAAATGGTGTCGTCGATGTACTGTCGCGCACACAATCTCAAATAAGGCTTTGTCCACATTGTCAACCGCCACTTGATTTAAACGTAAACGCGGAGAACCCGCCAAAAATACTCCTCCTTGTTTTCGCCCGTCTGCACGATCACATCGTATTATGGTAAACTCCGATGGTATCAGTTCTCCGTCATGAATTCCATTGTTGAGACCAGACTCCGTAATTGCAAAAAGGTCATAAGTCGATGCTAATACATTATTGAGAAATGTACTTGTTTTCGTTCGTAATCCCCGGACATTCTGATAATATATATCAACAGCGCAGTCATTGCTTTTAGTTTCTGTTAACACTTGCTGATTTATGGTAGTTCCGAAACCACACCCATTCGTTGAATTTGGTATTTAATGGCCAACTCTCATCCTTGTTCACGTTTTGGAATTGCGACTCTGGTACTCCCACCATGAACGAGGAGTAGTCTCGTTTGGTTTTGGGTATAATTTTCTCGACTTTTATATCGCTGCTTCCACAGATATTAGATACATGCTGGAGTATAGCATCTTCAGTGGTATCAGGATGAAGTGACCAAATATGTAAAAACTTCTTCTTTTCGATCGCTTGGAACGACGAGATTTGTACGTTACCCCCTTTATGGATCACATTTATTTGCGTTTTTTTATTATTCTTTCGACTACCAACAATCTTCCATTCCGACGATACATCACTTATTACGTTATTGTCCTCCTTACTCTTTACTGAGATAATGTTATTACCTTCGTCTAAAAGCTTCGATTTCTGCAATGTGGACTCACCCTTATTCTTAGAACGCTCAGTAGCTCGGCGCGCACGTGCAGTCATGTTGCTTTGCGGTAAAGTAGCAACCGCCGTTTCTATATCCGTCTCACTCGCACTCTGCTTGATAGGTTCAACAATAAGTTCGTCCATCCCGCTCTTCTCGCCACCCGCACTCGCGGACGCCAATAGTAAATCCTCAATTTTATTCGATAATACATCGATTACCTTCTTTTGCTCAAAAATGGCGGAGGAATATTTTTCAATGGCCTTTTGTTGTTCAGTTATTTTCTTCGTTTGGGCTTCAATTAGTGTAGATTGATTAGAGATTTTCAATGTCAATGCTACCACTTTCTTTGACAACTCACTAAAAGCTGTTTCTACGTTAAATTTGGACATTTTTTCCAATAAATGTAATTAATTTCGCGGAGACCAAGTTCGCGCGTCGCAGTGTTACCCGCGAAAAAAAAAATGGCACTGCCCGTCCGATATCTCCTCGAAAAACCAAACTTTTTAATCTTGTCATCGTAAAAAATGTTCTAACACAAATATGATTCAAAGTCCTAATTTGAATGACAATGATCAAAATGAAAATGTATAACTTGACTATGCTGTTGTGCATACGTGCGTGTATCTAAAAAGTTTTGACTCGTTTGCCTATACTAATATTATAAAGAGGTAAGGTTGAGATTGTAGGGGGAAACTGTGGATCTACTGAACCGATTTTGATAATTCTTTCGCAAATCGGAAGCTACATTATCACTGAGTGCTAAAGGCTATGTTTTATTATCAAAACATTAGAGATTCGTAAAAAAACTCACACTAAGTCGCGCAGAGAATGCTAGTCAGTCGTAAGTGCGTTTTGTACTCGCTATACGTGGATCTGTCTATGTGAGTTTTCGTCATTGTGTGGAGTGAGCCTTTTGTTCTTAACTATTGAGTGGTGCTAGCGTGCACTTCAAAGCGTTCGGTTGCTAAGCAACGGGACGGCATACCGCGTCGCGTGTCAACCATGCAATGCGACCGTTCTAATTAACCCCCCTGCTGTCACCTACGCTCTGTTATATTGGGATGAAATCGGGTTTACTTTTGAAGTGAAACTGTTGTAAATAATAATGATCTACACTAATATAATAAAACACACGCACGTTAAGCCGTTGGTCCCGGCTGTCATACGTGGATCTTTGACAGTCGTTACGGGTCGTCAGAAGCCCGAAAGTCTGACAACCAGTCTTACCTAGGGTATCATATTACCCAGTTACTGGGTTGTGGAGGTCAGATAGGCAGTCGCTCCATGTAAAATACTGGTAGATGACTAATATAATAAATTAAAGAGTTTTTTTTTTTTGTTTTGTGTGTTGATTAAACGCACTTATCTCTGAAATTGCCAGTCCTATAGGATATTATTGCTGCATATTTGACGATACCTAGATCCATAAAGAATAGGCTTTATAACATACGCTACGACCTACGCAAGTTATTGTGACAAACGCATGTGCTATGAAACCATTTTCAAACATTCACCCCCCAAGGGGTTGAAAAGGAGGTCCAAAGTTTGCACGGAGAAAAAAGATTAGATCGCGAATAACCGATATTTACGCGGACAAAGTCGCGGACAGAAGCTAGTAGAACAATAAAAACTAGGCCAGAGTTTAAACGTCATTATTAAACGAAAAAGCACCTTGCTGCTCTCAGTAATTATAGTCCTAACGACCTCGAGACCTTATGTTCGATTCTCAGAAATTATCTATTATTTTCTCGGCTATTATATGTCCACGATATAACAAGCTATATTTGTACTTAATTGCCTAGCGTCTCCAAGGATCATAGATACCTATACAAATAAACAACAATTGAAGTGACTGATTGTAATGTCTAAATAAAAGCGTTTTTCTAAATTAATTCAATGAAAAAAAAAATGTATGTTTATTCTGGCCAATCTTCGGCTTGACGAATTTAGACGGGACTTTCAGCATATAACTGACGTTTTTAGGAAAAATTTAGTCTAATTTTATTTTAGAAAAAGAATTAGGATACTGCACAAAAAAAAAACGAAATTCACTCTGACAAGTCGGGAATAAACCTAGTATGAAACTAAAACAAATATTCACATTATTCAGCCATATTTGAATGCCTGCTCAATTAAGAGAAAATCATGTGCAAACGCAACAAATATTAGACAGCTTCCTGTGTTTAAATTAGCGTGTTCCATATCCTTGACAACGCAGAAAGGAGAATACGACTAGTGAAATACTTGTTGCGACTTGCTGCAGTTGTGTGAAGTAATATCTACCAGCTTGGCTTCAGGAGATAATCATAAAAGAAATAAATAATCGGAAAAAATTACAGATCAGTCAGGTGCGCAGTACTCGTAACCGGCGTGCTTGTATGACGAGATGTATGAACGTGAAGGAGGCGAAAGGAGTATGTAAGGATCGTAGTCGACGTTCTGTGGTGTCTGCCTACCCCCATGGGAAAAAGGCGTGAGTTTATGTATGGGTAAAACTACACTATAGGGGAGCCTACTACCGTCTCTTAAAACAGTAGGTACAATTTTAATTTCTTTTTTTTTCCGATTATCGTCTCTCTATCACGAATTGCTTAATAGCAGCTTCAGAGTCTTTGATCGGAGACCCAGTTGATTGATGGCAATAGGCTTACCCCCTGTAACATGGAACTTAAAAAATAACTGGCGAAATATGAGTGCCCTAATAGTGTGCCCTAAATATGGGTACACCTATGCCTAACCCTTCGGGGATTACATTCGTGATGTTATGTTATGATTATGATGTTATTATTACTGCTTATGGAAATGAACAGTCTATTATTATAACACTAGAAAGTGGTTAGAGTGGCCACATATGCACAAAACTCATTCAATAACACTTAAATTACCACCACATAATTGCCCACCCACTCGGCCGTCCACACACGATGACTAATAATCATACCCGATGTCATAGAATAAAAACACTGCACAGAAGTGAAACTCATCTCGACACTTTTATTTGGCCATGCACTGAGGTCTTGCCACTTAAATATACACCTAACACCAATGATGGTGATAACTGACCGACTAGCGACTGCCCGAAAATACGCCTGCACTCAATCAAAAACTTTAAATTCTGTCGATGATCAGCCCTACAAGCAGCACACTGATAGAAAAGTATTTTACGCCTAAAACCTGGACATGTTATAAATAGCTATCGGATCAAAAGTGTCGCTTCTACGCATTGTTAATCTATGCTAATATTCATAGCCGATGGACAGCGGCTAATAAAACGCACAAAACAGTCTCTGGCAACAGTGCGACGCGACACGGGTGATTGATGACGCGCGATCGATTACCGGCCAGCCGCGGACGCGCCGCTGTCAATGTATACGCAAACGTGTAGACGGCCTTATGTCATCACGGGGATGTGTTGGGTGTCGTAAATGGAACTAGAGTGGATAAATTGTAAGTTAGGATTTTAATTATTTATGTGAAGGGACTTGTGGAAGCTTCACGCGTTTTGAACGATATTATTTATAACGGTACCTATACATACTAATATTATAAATGCGAAATTAACTGTCTGCTTGTTACGCTTTTACGACTAAACCACTAAATCAATTCTGATGAAATTTTGCACGTTGTAGGTTTGGACCCCAAGAAAGGACAGAGGCTACTAGGTAAACTACGATAATTTAACGCGCCCCTCCACAATTCAAAACGTTTGAAAGTATTTACAAGATTCACAACGCATGTATGCGTAGGTACTGAGCCGGCTCTCGAAACAAAAACAAATCAGCGTGACAATTACTCATTATTATTGAAATAGTAATATGGAGAGGCGCGCCATGTTATAGTAGTTTATCTCTACTCCGCGACTATGCCTGCGTCCACGATAACCGCTATTTACGCGGCCGAAGTCGCGGGCAAAAGTTACTATCATATATTTTATTTAAGAATATTGAAGAGTACTCTTCGGTAGTTACAATAGCGTTACTTAGAAAGTGTGAATGTAAACAAACAAACACAAATACCTACTACATTTTTTTACGCCATATTTCATCGGGTCAACGCAGCATACGCCGGGTCAAAGCCTTAAATCTTCATACGTCGGACTACACAAGTAAAACACATCTGTCATGATAAATATCTTTAAAAACTGACCATTTATAAAGCGAAAACCAATCCCTCAGGTAGTGGTAAACATACTTTTTCGGTAAGCCTACTTCATACGGACTACCTACTATACATGAAACAAGGGTCCAAGCTCCTTAGAATGCCCTTGGGTATTGCATCCATTTCGACCTTTGCTGAGCTTAGTTTCTATGCATAATACAATATTCGTCTACCAGTATTGAAATTAAAAAAATATATATATGTTTCTTTTTTTACAAGCTTTTATTTAGCTTCATCTACGTTCATACATCTGGTCATACAAGCACGCCGGTTACGAGTACTCCGCACCAGACCTTCCTGAAGGACCTCACCAATAAGGTCAGTGTAGGTCTTGTAGGTGTGGGTTTGGAGTATGTAAGGATCGTAGCAGGTGGCGTTCTGTAGTTTCTGCCTACCCCCATGGGAAAAAGGCGTGAGTTTATGTATGTATGTGTATTTAGCTTGCACTGTTCGTATGTAAGTACGTGTGAAAGTATGTTGTCCTTTAAAAATTTGTAAACCATTTTTCGACCATTTGTTTGTATCCGATTGAGCTGAAATTTTACATACACCTTTAGTACTGATGACAATACAATGTCCAATACTCAATATTGTTATATAATTAAATTAAAGTTTGTTTAAAAAAAAAACATGTAATATCGAAGGTTATGGCTTTGTTCAATGTATTTTATTTTCGATTTTTACAATGGTTTTAACCTACTGAAATGAGATATCACTGCAGGGCAAAGGACTCTTCTCATACAGAGGAGGCACGAGCATTGATCACCACGCTTGCTCATGACGGATTGGCGGTTTCAGATTTATATCTCAACACAGTATCGAACTAAGTCACTTCCAGCCGTCTGTCTTGATCTTTTAAACTACGCAATGGATTTCATCAAAAGATGGAGTGATTCAAGAGGAAGATTTGAATGTAGCTATAGTAAATCAGTATACATTGCACCCGTGCGAAGCCGGGGCGAGTCTCTAGTTAAATATAAATCGAGGTTTCCTTACGATGTTTTCCTTCACTGATGTCATTGATCAGTGTCTCTGAACAATCTAAGCTTAGGTCACCCATGTGATTTATTTAAAACATTCGGCCCTTCTGTTATTTTCAGTAATAAAAAACATTTAGTCGTAATACCGACACATAAAGTACTTTTATGACTGAAAAATCTTTTTGTTTAGTATACTTTCTTAAACCGTGATAATTTCAACTTCCAGCCTTGTACAAAACGTTTTACTAAAATATTCTGTATGCTTCAAAGTAGATAAGATAAAATACGACCTAAAATTATATTTACAAATAAATTCGATCCGCAGTGTGCTGGCAACTTATTGATATTGACATAAATGATTGATGATCTGTGATCTATAATAAAATACCCCGGCGTGGACAATGTTGTGGACCGACACAGATACCTAACTACTCTTGTGTTTTTATAGAATACATATATCATGTTTTAATTGAAGTCATGATGGCTCAGTGGCTAAGGTTTCCGCCTCTTATACACAAGGTTGTGGATTCGCAACCAAGAACGAGCAAGTACCAATGAGACATTTTCTATTTCAAATGATCTTTCTAGTTTATCTTGGACATCACTGATACCTGTGAAGGAAACTATCGTTAGGAAACCAGGGGGCTTAAACAAAGTAACATCGCTTCGTAGCGAAACGATTTCTAAATTCGTCATCGTCTCTGGAGATAACGACAAACATTTCATAGCCAATGTTACACTATGGTCGCGATCACGATCGAGGCGAAAGCGAACACTGAAAGCGCTGCTTGTCTACGCATTTGTAAGGGATAAACAATTAAACACGATAACGATTCGTTACTTTATAGGTTCGTTATGAATTATATATAACATTGTCTACCAAATTACGATAACGATGTCGATTGACCACGTGACTTAACGCGGCTTATGTAACTCCCATACATTTTAGTATTTTCTAATTTCGTTATCGTTTTGAAATTGTTACAAATTGTTAAATTGTTATTGTTGAAATTGTTGACAATTTAATTGAATCATAAGATTAATATAAGTCTGTAATCGTCAACCCGGTTTGAGCAAGCGTGGTGATAGCGCTGTATGGGAAGAGGCTTTTGCCCTGCAGTAGGACAATATGATAGGCTGGTATTATTATTGATCAATGTCTTTGGTATAGCATGAGAAGAATTCAGGAAATTAAGTGTAAAGATTCTGCTGATTTTATGAAGAATAAGATGTTGAAGTAAGAGTATATAGCCCTCGATCATTTGGCTAGTTTTGGTCCAGTTTGGTTGAAAGTATAGGAAACTGCGCAGAACTTTTTTTTAGCATTTTGGTCTCTTAAAAAAACCAAAGTCCCAATTAAAAGCGTCCCTTAAGAACACATTTTTCCAAGCTGAAATTGTGGCTGTACCTAATTTCGGACGTTGGGTTTATAATATGCTCAAATTGCGGGTAGAATGAGCTTAAATTATTCAAGACAGGCACCGACGTGGGCCGGCACACTTATACGCCAATTTGAAGTCCACACAGTCGCTGTATTCATTATAAAATGTAATGGATATGTAAAATGTTAGAGCCACTTCAAAGCGAGATTTTGTGACTGAAAAAATCTAGAATCTTTTGGTCGAATACCTATTTTTAATCAACTTTAAAAAAGATTTGAACCGAACGGGAGCAAGAAGTAAGATACAAATACAATCAGGCTCGACTGCCTTGTTGGTCTAGTGGTCGCAAGCGCGACTGCTGTGAATGAGGTCTTGGGTTCGATTCCCAGGTCGGTCAAAGTGATATTGGGTTTCTCCATCAGGAATTTCTCAATGACAGCCTCGGAGTCTGGATTTGTGCCCGGTTGATGGCAATAGGCTCGCCCCCTATCACATGGGACTAAAAACATAACTGGCGAAATGTGGGTGTACTAATGGGTACACCTCTGCCTAACCCTTCGTGGATTACAGGCGTGATGTTTATGTTATGTTACAATCAGGCTGATATATGCACTACTAATAATTAAACTTCCTACTTATAGTAATCGATCTTTATTTTACATTTTTTTTTATCAACCCTTACAAATCCCCAAACCCATAATCAATACTGGCAACCAGAAAAGGGAAGTTACCAAAGCAATAAAGCCCAACCTAGATTGGTAATGGTATTGATATTGTGCATATTATAATGATATACTTGAGCCAATTTGAACTTGCATAAGTATTAACAAGCGTGGTGATAAATCAGCACACGGCATTCTGCGCCATTTATTTATTTATTTAAACTTTATGCAACAAGGTACAAAAGCGGACTTAATGCCTTAAGCATTCTCTACCAGTCAACTAAAGGTGGTGAAGAGATAACATGGCAGGTGCAAAAAATTTAACATGAAAAAATAATCAAAAAAGAGCACAAGATTGTTACGCTGACTTGTGCAAGTCGTGCAAGTATATCGTAACGTGTAAGGCTACCATTAGGACTAACCTATTAGATACTAGGTAAAATCGGCGTAACTTTTGTTAATCGCTAAAAGAGTAGATGGGGCCTGTAAACCGAAATAAAACACAATTAGGGAAGAACCATCTTCATTTCCGCGGCTTTGTTGTTTCAGATAGCACAGAAAGAGCTCACGGGGAAAATATTCAAATTCGGAACTAAATCTTAAGGGGAGGGAGTAAGGGGGAGGGGGGCGGCTGGCTTATGATGCTAATTTAATTATTGCTGTGACGTTGCACCAAGAATAAGGTCAGGAGTTCAAATCTGTTGAGTCAAACTTTCGAGCTTGACTTTCCGTCGTTTATATTGATTTGCATGAAAATATATATTTTATCTCATGATCTTAGCTTATAATAATGATAATACTCTTTACACCAATTACGGTCACAGCGATCATTCTCAATTGATAACATCCAAGTATGCAGAAGATAGTATAGTGCACGAGTGTGTGCGCAAACACAGGTGCACTCCCTCTTTCCTTACTCTAATAGACTTAATGGGAAAGCAATCAGACACGACCGGGGAGAGATCAGACGCAGGACCAACGGCTACACCTGTTTTCCGAGGCACCAGGGTGTCACACCATCAACTTCCAAAATCCAGGAATTTCTCAGTAGGCAGCTACTGCGAAATTCCTAATGGAAAAATCTAATAACATTTTTTGCACCACTTGGAATCCCATGCTCACGACCACTACCGCCTAGGCCTAGGACCACGAGACCAATGGAGCAGTCTATTATTATACTGACATAACAAATACTCAGGTAAAGCTTTACAGTAATAACTACATATATTTTGTATGAATCAATTTATATTACACAGTGCATTATCCGTGTCCCGTCCGGGCCCTCTCGACGCACTTCAATACCACGTCGGCTCGTCCACGCCCCGGCCCTGGCACGGCCCGCTCTAATGAGAATCATCCCTTATTGAAGTCGTACACGTGCTTAAGTTTATTTCTGTCATTTCCTCCATAGCGATTTCCTCAAGGATATCGTCAGCCAATCATAAACAGAAATGTCTCAAATCAGTAACAATTTGTTGTTATAAATACAATTTACTATTACTGGAACATCAGGAAATGTATTATGATTTTGGCAATTATTCCAATTTCAGTTTTCTTTTATTTTTATTAGGTTTTCTACCAGGAATTTCTCAATAGTAGTCTGAATGAATCAGTGAAAGTATGACAGTCCCTTTCGTACCACCTAGGGCGGAAGGACTCATTTGAGTTATATTACCAGTCCAAAAAAAAACCGCCTAGATTAACATAAACGTCACGCCTGTAATTCTCGAAAAGTTAGGCAGATATGTACTGCGAAGGTTGCTTTCTAAAGGAAGCAGGCTGGAAGACTTATATTCTAAACTCTCTGACAAACCATTATTCGTATTTAGTTTTTTTTTTTAAGTATAAATCCGATCGTTTGTTTCACTAATTATATGTATTATTTGTGCCCTGCAAGTAACCCCAAAGGGTTTGGACCTTTGGGTCTGGATTTCGGTACCTCGGTCACGTCCTAGTGACGACAGTACCCAATAGAGCACCCACATTTCGCCAGTTATCGGATCTAGATTACTGAATTCCGAAACACGACAACATAGCTACACACAGGCTGAAACATTCCATCATACCTGTGCAGAGTACTCCCTTTGTATCATACAATCCACATACCTTCGTATTTATTTCAAGTAGTCCAGCGCGTTGCATCGTCACCTACTCCATGCTAAGCCTTCAAAGCCCTGTTACGATCACATGAATGAACCGTTTGTCGTGCGTGCTACCCTAGTTACATGCTGTCCGTTCTAATTGTTCGATGCGTTGCCACCTTTGTGGGAGCACAAAATGGCCGACACAGGTAGGCAGTTGACGTAGAATAGGAATGTGTAGATGCGACTGTGTTCTTGATACTTGAATTGTGATTTTGTTTTTAATTAATGTCAAGAAATATTTGTTTTCTGTAACTTTTTCAGAAATAATGGTAATTAGTGTTGGTTAATGCTTGTCGCTAAAGAAGTACGAAAAAAAAGAAGAGAAAATATTTTTTGTTCTGCTTTTTCGGAAAAAAAAATATTAATAATAATACGAATAGCTTGGACACCAAAAATAAATTGTCACAACAAGATGCTTGTGCATTGTGATTTCACGAGTCTTACGAAAAAAACTTCGATACTTATATCGATAGACTATATACTTATATCGATAAACTTATATCGTTTAGACTGCCTCATTGGTCTAGTGGTCGCAAGCGCGACTGCTGTGCATGAGGTCTTGGGTTCGATTCCCAGGTCGGGCAAAGTGTTATTGGGTTTTTCCATCAGGAATTTCTCAGTAGCAGCCTCGGAGTCTGGATTTGTGCCCGGCTGATGGCAATAGGCTCGCCCCCTATTACATGGGACTAAAAGCATATCTGGCGAAGTGTGGGTGTACTAATGGATACACCTCTGCCTAACCCTTCGGGGATTACAGGCGTGATGTTATGTTTACTTATATCGATAATGTTCGAAGGTTCCACGGCCTATTTATTGGTCTAAACTATATTTTTAGAAAAGGAAAAAGGAGTGAAGTTTTATTTGTTTGTTTCAAAAAAGTTTAAAGTGGATTGCTCATAATAATATGCGTTTTGAAAAAGATTTCTCTCTCCAGCAACTAAAACTAGTTAGTTGTCTGTGTTTGCAATTACATTAGTGTTACCACAAAAACTAAGGCACTTATGACTCTTAGACCATCTTCTAGTGTCAAACTTACGTCAAGTTCTATTCATAAATGTAGTAAGCACAACAATTATTTAGCCTAAACAACTCATTTAAACACATTTTATTGCCTGCTAAACAAGTGCACAAGACAGTGATGTTTATAGAAAAAAACATGATAAACATTTACCATTTGTTTGAGGTATATACAAAAACTGCACGCGTTGAGTGGCTTTTAGTAAGTATCAAATATTTTGACACGAAGCAGAGTTCCTTTCTAAGAACGGTGTCATGGGCTCAGAGTCAAAGCTGTACGTACAAAAGAATCGCGTCTTTGAAGCGTGTTTTTTGAACAGCTTTCCATTGCTCTGCTGCGGGTTGAAATAAACCGCTGGCACAGGTGTCATTTAGCGGTGGGTTCATATACTTCACATTTCCATAAGTTTTTTAGACACCAGGTTTTACAAAATCTAATTACCTTTTTAAAAATAATTAATTAAATTAATTAGCATTTTTATTTGTGCTAAAGAATCAGCATTGCCATACAACATGGCATTGGCCTTTTGGCCACTTGCTACATTGATAGCGATGCAAACCTTGTGTTAAAACTTTCCTAGTGTGGGATAGCGTTTAAAAGAGAAATATTTTCCATATTGAGTGCCTCGTTGGTCTCGTGGTCGCAAGTGCGACTGCTATGCATGTGGTCTTGGGTTCGATTCCCAGGTCGGGCAAAGTGTTATTGGGTTTTTCCATCAAGAATTTCTCAGTAGCAGACTCGGAGTCTGGATTTATGCCCGGTTGATGGCAATAGGCTCGCCCCCTATTACATGGGACTTAAAACATAACTAGCGAAATGTGGGTGTACTAAAGGGTACACCTCTGCCTAACCCTTCGGGGATTACACGCGTGATGTTATGTATGTATGTACTTTCCATATTCAGATGTCATTTTAACCCCCAAACACGACGGGGGTTATAAGTTTGACGTGACTGTATCTGTCTGTGGCATCGTAGCTCCCAAATGGATGAACCGATTTTAATTTTCTTTTTTTGTTTGAAAGGTGAATTATTATTAGTTGGGAGTGTACATGGCTAATGTTTGATGAAAATCGTTTAAAGATGGCCGCCGTCGGGGGTCTTATGAATTTATAATTTACTTTTTTAAATTACTCTTTTATTCTTCTTACATTATATCCCTAATTTATTCACTTAATAAGCCTTATTAATCTATAAAGAAAATTCCTTTCCCTTTTAAAAAAGACAGCTCAGTAGCAATAACGCACAAAGTCCAGTATCACAAAAGACCTTACGCAACACAGCACACACAGCAATAAATAGCGCTTCATACCATCATACACGCTACTCTGTGACGCCTATTCTGTGAAGTTGAACGTGATATGTAATATCTCGTGTATTTCCACGCTTGATCTGACTTGACCAGTCCAATGGAAGAGGTGCTTCAACACACAGGCGTAAGTACTGACAAAGGAACAAGTGGAACTCAAAGTACTATTGGCTGTATTCAAAGAGCTATTGAAGAGAATATACGGTGTGGAAGGGAAATCGTAATGGAGACTTTTACCATGGATTTAGTATTTATTTCGACTGCCCTATTGGTCTTGTGGTGTTGAGCGTGGGGTCCTGGCTTCGATTCACACATGAAAAAGTGATATTGGGTTTTTACATTAGTAATTGCTCAGTAACAGCCTGGAGCTTGGAAGTTGTGTGGCAACCCCGTGCCTCAAAAAGCACGTTAAGATGTTGGACCTACAACCTCAACCTCGCGCCCCAGCCGCCGTGGAAGACGCCCAGGGCGTCGGACTTCACGAGGCGACATCCGGCCACCATAGGCGCGGGCTGGCGGACTACGAGTAATGGGTAGCTCGCCGTCCGATCAAGGACCAAGCCCGGGTCGACGGCGCGTTCTGTTCGCGCGCCTCAAAGAGCTGTCAGCACAGGGATGGAGCCCCTAACGGGGCCAACGCCTGCCGGGGTAGCGGGACGTCTTAACAGGATACCGTGGCCCCGGAACGTAAAAGGCAACAGAAGGAACAGAAGGAGTCATTTGAGCATTTTTACAACCTAAAAAAAAAGCTGTTGGTCCTGCGCCTGATCTCTCCCTCCGGTTGTGCCCGATTTTCGACCCATCAGACTATGAGAGTGAGGGAAGAGAGAGTGTACCTGTGTTTGCGGACTCACTTGGGCACTATAATATCTTCTGCGTACTTTTCATCGCTTCAACACCTAGAATCGTATAGGTATTTTTTTAAATTTGTTGTTTGTTTGTCATTTGTTAAGTTTGTTTCAATGTTTTGCGGAGCGGAAGGCAGTCAGACTCTACTGACTAAAATCCATCCATGTTCCTTCTAATATCCGTTGTGTTCCAGGGCTGCGGTAACTCTTTCGAACAAAATGCGCAACCCTGGCAGATCATATAAGGACTGAATGTATGGTAAAAGCTTTCCTAATGATTTTATTCCATCCGTTACGTTTTATTGGTACAATATTATATAATACTTATTTTCAACAACTAAATCTATGTTAAGAATGTTCTAACAGGTTATTTTTAGGATAACTGTGTTTATGTGTAGGTAATTATTAACGTTTAATAGCTTTCTTTTTATACAGTTTTTATTACATTCGCGAGGCCAAAGAATGAATGCCAACACTATTGTGATTATTTTGATCGCTCATTGTAATAAAAGCTTTATTTTTTATGTATTTTAGGTACTTTTTGTAACGTTCGCAAATGTTCCCAATCATTGTGTTAACAATAAGCCTGACACAATGTTCCATGTTTTGTTGCGGGTGACCACAGTGAAGCATTTCATAGTTCAATGTTTAATAACTAACTCTTACTCACCACTTTGTCCGCGTCAAAGTTGATATACTATTCCATGGAGACACAAAAACGGGTTAAAAATCTAAAGTCATAAGCTAAACAGTTTATTCGATTCAGCTGCTTAAGCGTAAAATATTTATAAACAGTCCATAATTATGTCATCACAAAGTTTTTCTTTTATAATAGTGGTAGTATTACATAATTATTAACTAATATCAATCTATCTATACGTAAGAATGATTTTTTTGTTTGTTTGTTTGTACCGAATAAGCTCCGAAACTACTGAACCGATTTGAAAAGTTATTTCGCTGTTGGGAAGCTACACTATCCCCGGGTGATGTAGGCCAATTATATTTTTTTAAATAAAGGATTCATAGGAAAAATCTCGCGAAAAGAGTGCGAGTCTGCTATGAATAAAAATAAATTACTAAATGTGTAACTAAGCGCAGAATTCAAGATTGACTCGACCAATATGGCTGAAATTTCCCGACAAGGTTTATGGTGGATTTTCCGAAAAACAAAACGTTTATACAATAGAAAATCGCCGCCATATTTCACACCAGAGATCAGAAACGATTAAACGCAGAAACTCTAAACAACACGTCACGTACAATCGAGCACAGAATAGTTGTAGATAGCAAACTATCGGGGCACAGCTGAGCGTATATTACCTACTGTCATACCACGTTATTTACGACTGTGTTCAACTGTATCGCACCGCTTCCTTTGTGAGCCCCGCACACTGGAAAGACACGTGCTTTTATAGAAATGAGATGTGACAGTACTGTGGTATTTTATTTATTTTTTTACTCTTTGTTGTAACTGAGTGGATGTTATTAATGATTTCACTGAGAGAACTCGAGAGTTCAATCGTAATCGGTTTTTGTTTATTTAATTAAATAAAAAAATATTTTTAAAAAAATCGAAGAATTTACATTTTCTTCTTATCTAGAGAACCGCCTCGGACACATACTACTACAAATTTTCGTCATCTTTCGGCTTCCGAAAATTATCTTTCATGAAAACTTGTTTCGGGAAAATATAAATACAACAAAGCAAGAATCAGCAAAATCAGTCCAGTCATTCTCAAGTTTTGAGCTTAGAAACAAATTTAACTATTCATTTTTATTTATGTACTTATTTTATTTATACAGAAGAATAAAATAGAAAGAAGACAGATCAAAGTCAACATCAAATCATTTATTTCAAATAGACCATTAAAAAGCACTTTTGAAAGTCATTTACAAAAAAAAATGATATTGAATCTAGTTGAATATAAATATGTATAATAGGTAGCCTCCTACTATAAATATTTTTATTAAACTAAATTCAAATTCTGATTTTAAAAATCAAATTTTAGATAGGGTATATTTACTATCAACAAATAATTTTAACAACGTAAATACTACGTCATCGTCACCCTCAATGAAAATAAATAAAAATGCTCATGTCGACAAACCACGAATTTCGAAGAAAAACCCCGTAAAGTCTATAAAATACTCATCGGCTTTCCCGGCGTCCAATAATTAGTTTGGGCATCCTGCTATGGCTTCGTCACTTGCCACACTGAGGACTCACCGCAAAGCCTTTTTATTTTAACCCTGTTGCTGTACCAGGAAATTGTTGATAGAATTTAATTTTTGACGTGTAGGCTCGCCCCCTATTACATGGGACTTAAACATAACTGGCGAAATGTGGGTGTACTAATGGGCACACTTCTGCCTAACCCTTCGGGGATTACAGGGCGTGATGCTATGTATGATGTTATGACTATCAAAAAAGTGACTTTATTTAAAAGTGAGAAGGACTATTGCCACACTTGCAATAATTTAATTTTATAAATTATTATCTACCCAACAAGCTTCGTACCGCTATATTTATTATTTAACTTCCTTTCATAAGAACCTTCTCCATACAATAACAAACACAACAAAAGAAGATACGGTGAAATTGGTCAGCCATTTTATCTGTGACCAAGGGATATAGGTATTGATTTTTACATGTAGAATCACCAGATTTGCTTAGGGAAATGATAAAATCGTGTTGTTTTTTTTAACATCCTCCGTGATTTGATCAAATCCCTTAGGGATTTTGCCAAATCCCTGTTTATCCCTGCGACATGTGCATGTTTAAATGCTATTTTTATTTATTTTGAGCTAACACAAAGAAATATATAGTCGAGCCATTATTGACATATTACGTGACTAACACACGGCAGTTGATTTTTTGTACATAAAGATTACTCATAAAAATAAAAATAATTTAAAACTAACCATTTATAAATAAATAAATAAATAAATATCTTTGGACACCTCACACACGGCTATCTGATCCCAAGCTAAGCAGAGCTTGTGTTATGGTAACCAGACAACTGATATACATACTTATATAATTTATAAATACATACATATTATAGATAAATCACACCCAGACACAGAACTAACAATCATGCTCATCACACAAAGTTTATCCTGGGTGGGAATCGAACCCACGACCTCCAGCTTAGCAGTCAGGGCCACTAACTAACTAACTAACCAACAGGCACTAACACTAACCAACAGGCCCGACATATAAAAAAACAATACTTAAAGCCAATAAATTTTTCTAATTCTTATTACAATTTATTTAGGGGTCTAAATCAAAACCTCAAACAAAAAACTCATTAACTATTGAAAATTAACTTTACAAAGTAGATAATTATCTAGACCGAAAAATAGAACTTGTACAGAACCCTTTTCAACCTGTTGCTGGTTTAATCAATCAAGAGTAATCTAGGTTCCCTCTTCGTAAATATTAGCATTGGGCCTTCGGTATGCTACTTTTTTAATCAATCAGCTGGTAGCTTTAGCTGATTGATTAATCTTTTTGCTATTTAAATGGTTCTTTTTTGTTTCGTAATGGCCCAGTGGTTAAGGCGGTCGTCTCTAATGCGTAAGACTGTGGGTTTACAACCATGTACGGGCAAGGACTATGGTGTTTCTTTTTTCTATTTTATATGGAGACATCATCGTGAAAAAATTTGGACTTATAATTTACATAAGTCTAAAATCGCCAATCTGCTTTAAGCAAGAGTGGTGATTAATGCTCGCACATGTATGTATGGTAAAATGAGCTTAAGATGAGATGTCATGCCGGGGTTGCGGGACGTCTTAACAGGATAAGTCTGACAGTCCCTTCCGCCCCAACCAGGGCGGAAGGAGTCATTTGATGATTCAACCACCTAAAAAAAGACATTTCACTGCAGTAAGACAATAATGAGCCAATATTGTTATGTATATTAAACGTTATTACTCCAAATACAAACGGAATTCATAAAATTTCTGTTTCAATTTTAACATTTCCTAAGCCTTATGAAAATGTCTTCATTAACACGCTTTTTTATTCTAGTTCTTCACTCTGACCTTCAACTAGAGTGAGTAGAAAAGCAACAACCTGGGTAAAATAGCATTAACCGGCCAAGCTCCGGCTGACTTACCGGTAATTCAAAACAATAGAAAATCAATTGGGTCTCATTATGTGGGACATGAGTAATTAAGCAAAAAAAAATGAATTTATTTTATAAAAAAAAAAAAACAAAAAAAGTCTACCTCCACGCTCCGAGACATGATCACAAAAATATCCGAATTTGCAAAAAAAACCGCCTCATTTTAGGCATTATTACTCTGCCAAAAGAAATCTCGTTATCAATAAATTGCTTTATCGACCAAGTTATGGACCGCTTTGGGTCCACATATGTTGGATACCGGACCTCGTCTGGCCTCGAAAATTTACGTGCATGTATGTAAATCGGTATGAGGTCGCAAACAACGGGTTGATTTTGTACAGTCGCGAACAGTCTATTTAGGATTTAATTTTGCAGAATGAGAATTTATTTCGCCTTGTTGGTCGCAAAGTGCGACTGCTAAGCATGAGGGTCTTGGGTTATTCCCATGTCCGGCAAAGTGTTATCGGGTTTTTCCACCAGGAATTAACAACAGTACAACAGTAGCGGCATCGGAGTCTAAATTTCGACCAGGTTGATGGCCATAGGCTCGCCACCTATTACACGAGACCTAAACACAACTGACGAAATGTGTGTGTACTATTAGGTACACCTCTGCCTAACCCTTCGGGGATTACAGGCGCGATATTATGTCGGGAATTTATATCGTAAAATTAACTTGACGAACTAACTCCAATTCTGTTATTTAATTTTATTATTTTCGGGGACAGACTAAATCCAATTACGAAATCCTAATTAGGAGAAAGATGTTAGTTTAACGTAATTAATAACAATTCCATCTTGATTAATGTCCAAGTTCTTTGTATTCTATTATCGGAATTAGAATCTGTTGACATTTTCTATTTTTGTTTTTGTGTTCTGAGAATGTGGAGAAAACAATGTCCGTCTTTGTTTAGAGATAAGAAAAGAAAGAAAAATATATTAATGTATTCTAGAGTAAGTAATTGGAATTGATTATTTGCCTTTGTTTAATTTCATTAATCAGATTTAAGTAACTTTTATTTAGGCTTTATGTAAACGATGTCTACACTATAATATTATAAAGAGGAAAAAAAATTGTATTTTTGTTTGTTTGTAATAGATAAACTAAAAAACTACTGGACCGATTTAAAAAAAATCTATCACCATTAGAAAGCAACATTATCTGCGAGTAACATAGTCTATATTTTATTTTATTTTAGCGCGGACGAAGTCGCGGGCAAAAACTACATAACACAACACACAACACAACAAAGACACACATAAACACACAACACAACGCACAATAACACATAACACACATAACACACACAACATAATATGAAAGTCGCTTGTATGACAACACAATCTAGAGAATATCTAATTGTTCTCTAGATTGTGTTGTCATACAAGCGACTTTCAAGATACATACATCAAAAGAAAGCTTCTTATGAATAAATGAGCCCTCCACGTAGCTACGAGTATTATATTAATTACTAGGAAAAACCCGCGACTTTGTCCACGTTTAAGTCTAGTATATCCTATCCTATAACAGTTGGTAATAGCGTAGCTTTCTGCCACTGGAAGATTTTATGTAATCGAACCAGTACTTCTCGAGATTACCTCATACAAACACACAAATAATTTTACTTCTTTATAATATTACTTTAGATTCTAGTTATGCATCCATACTACATCGAGATCAGCCGCTTATATCCAAAATATTATTTTGTAATAAAACTAGCTTCTGTCCACGACTTCGTCCGCGTCAAAGTTGGTTTCTCTATACAAACTTTGGACCCCTGTTGCATCCTCTTAGCGAGTGAATTTTGGAAAATCTTTTCTTATCGGATACTTATGTCATACAAATAACACACCCTCCAAGATTCAGGTCTCAGAGATTAGCGATTTAGGTTGTGCGTTGATCCGTCAGTCAGTCCAAAAGTTCAGGCCAAAAGCAAAGCCTTTTATATGTAGGTGATGAGTATGCGAATAAAGAATAACGAAAGGAATTAAGTGAAACACAGAGCTTGCTGGTAGCACACTGACACACGTCATATATATTGACAAGTCAAGGTATCATAGATAACAACATAACATTCTTCCCCGTAGCTTGACAATATACAATAATTAATTTACATTAATAGAATCGTTTGTAATCTACTCTTGGTATTGGTCGCAGCGTTTTTCCGTCTTCTGTGGCCTCATAAAATTCTTCATCCTCTATTGTATTATCACTACGTGTTTCTGTCTTCACAATTTCTTCGTTCTTATCACTTCCTTAGTAGGTATGTATAGTTAACATAAAAAGCAAAAAACAGTAAATAAGCACAAAAACAGTAAATAAAATCTAACACTTTTGACCTCGACCTTACCTGTATGTAAGAACGCCAGGTAAATTTCTGCGTTCACTCTCAACCTGAATGTTTTGTTCGGTCCCTTAGGGTGGGCTAAATTACGGAACCCTTTAGTCTTGGAAGGCAATACATAAATATAAAACAATAGGGTTTTGTCCATTAAACTTCATGCGAAACCAAAATTTATTTCGCAAAACTTTCTGATTGGATAATACCCCTGGTTTTTGTTTATCGGGCTTGGCCTATGCCCAACTGTGGGATGAACGGGCGAGATTGTGGCCCTGGTTTTGACATTGAAATAGGTATCAATTTAGGTTTTAACATGGGTCAGATTATCTTAGCTGAGCTGCGAATTGTATGAAAACGATTTTGGGAAATAAAATAAGTTTGTAATTCAATTATAATGGGTGTAAAAGTATTTCAATCAAAATCACGCCTGTAATCGCCGAAGGGTTAAGCAGAGGTGTGCCCATTAATATATCTACATTTTGCCTGTTATATTTTTAAGTTTTATGTAATAGGGGGCGAGCCTATTGCCATCAACCGGGCACAAATCCATACTCCGAGACTGCGACTGAAAAATTATTGATGGAAAAATCCAATTAAACTTTGTCAGACCTGGGAATGGAAACCCCAAAACCTCATGCTCAGCAGTCGCTCTTTGCCACCATTACACCAACGAGGCAGTAAATATAATTAAATTTTTTAGAAACGGGAAATTATGGAATCACAATAAGCTTGTTCCAAAAGAATAGTATTCAACAGGATTATGGCGTTTCGAGAATTCTATTTGCTGTAAAAAATACGCCAAGTTTGTCCATTTCGGATTCAAAATCAACAAGAAGTCTAAAATATTCATAAACTACAATGAGAGTGAAAAATCTGTACTAGAAAAAGGTCAAGTCATTCGGGAGACGATGCTATGGGCTTTACCTGTACCAAAGGTGCCATGAAGGTAGCAACAAGTCCTCTTGAAGCATAACAAGGCTTTAAGAAATATATAATAAAATATTCCACTGAAAAAGTGGAGAAAAGATTTTTATGAAACGAAAATCTTGTTTTTTTGTGGTTAAACTAAGTGTTCTGAAGTCTTTCCTTTTAGGGTTATGTTTAAAAATATTATCAAGTATTAGAAGGTAAGGATGTAGGCCCTCAAAATAAGCTTTACTGCAAAAGTACACTTTTAAAAGCGGATAAAATGTATAAATAACATAACATTACGCTTGTAATTCCTGAAGGGTTAGACAGAGGTGTACCATTAGTACACTCACATTTCGTCAGTTATGTTTAAGTCCCGTGTAATAGGGAGTGATTCTATTGCTATCGATCAGGCACCAATCGAAACACAGATGGTGCTATTCAGAAATTCGTGATGGAAAAACCCAATAAGACTTAGTCGACCTGAAAATAGTAGTAAAACATAAAATGTTTTAATAAACGGTAATTTTGTCACGGAACCCCAAAACCTAAATATCTAGCCTTCAAGCAACACAAAATATAAACGAGTAAACCTTTCTCTGCGACAAATAAATCAAAGTGAAATATTTTTTTGTAAAGCAAAGTTTTGTTCGTATTATGAATACGCTAGTCAAGTCACCTGTTCCTGACAAGTTTCCTGTCTCTTCCTTTGTTGCTAAATGTGAGAAAAATGTTCAGGGAGACTCAGGGAAGTCAAATACACCCGTTAGGCTTGTACTTTAGAAATAAAATTATTCTCGTGAATATTTTTGTATATAAGTTTTATTATACATAACATTAATAGTAATTAATGTTTGAAACCTGTACTTATACCAGTCTATTATTATCCCACACAAACCGTGTCAAAGGCCCTTGAGGTGGTTTAAAAACTCTGACACTAGGGTGTGTGGGGTCGTTAGACCTTACTGCCCACACGATAAAGAAAGATGTTTGCAGCTTCGTTGATCTAGTAGTTGCAAAGCGCGACTGCTTAGCATGAGGTCTTTCTTGGCTTAGATTTCTAGGTCAAGCAAAGTGTTATTGGGTTTTTCCATCAGGCATTTCTCAGTAGCAGCTTCGAGGTGTGGATTTGTGCCCGGTTGATGGAAATAGGCTCGCCCTCTATTACAAGGGACTTAAACATAACTGGCGAAATGTGAGTGTACTAATGTGTACACCTCTGCCTAACCCTTCAGGGATTACAGGCGTGTAGGTTAATGACACAGTATTTTTTTACTGTTTCAAAAAGTGTAACTAACATTTTAACTAACTCTTGATATTATTTTCTAACCACAAAAAAAAACCGTGGTATATTTTCAGCTAACACTGTTGATTTTTCAGTTTTCGAGATGGATTTTTATTCAAACTAGATCAAACTGGACGCTGTGGATGATCGACTGTTTTTGTGTGTCAATGACGTAAACTATCATTTGTATGCAAAATATCTGCCAAAACATTTGAGTGGATTCTGTGTGGAAAATATACGTGTGCATTTTGAAATAAATCAGAGGGGTTAACATATTGTTTTGGTCAACTATGGTACTCTCCTAACTTCTCTACTACCCTCAGCCAACTATAACTATTTGAGACAATGGAATTTGCTATTTTTAAACCTTTAATTGCGTAGGTTTTGGTAATCAACTATATAATTAGAAGTAATTGGTTTTAAAAACATCTTTATTTAAAAAAAATATCAACAATTGTTTCGAGAAATTAAAATTTAAGAAAGATGGTTTTGTTTCTAATTCAAAATTTTTTTTTTTATGTTTATCTTATCTAACTATATATTTTTGAATTTTAATGTATATACATTTTAAAATGTTATAAATGTTTAACTTTTTATTTATTATAATTGAACCAATAAAACTTGATACTTATTTTACAAATCGATAAGTCTACGTAACGGGAAGAAGAAATAATTTCTCCTAACGCACCTGTCACTTGCCAACTTCCAACTAAACAAGTACTCATCTATCCAAACAAGTGGAATCCGACAACATCTGCGAATGTCTGCGATATAAATCGCGTCGCACCCCACATCGACGTTACTTCAGAAGCAACTGACTCAATTTGATCAGTATAACTGCGTTCCAACTGTCGCCCAGTAACCGCGGCCCGTTCGCCATCCAAGTCACGGAATGGGGTAGGGTTGTTGTGATAGCGATGAAGGAGGAAATATTAAATATGTGTTTCCAGAAAAAAATTAATACCATATTTTTGAGCTCCACCGCAGTACTTGTTAATAAAAGCAGTCACAAGTTATAAGATTTACAATTAAAAATATTATGTAGGTGAGAGACATTCAATATTGACACTGTTAAGAGCCTCCATCCATGACAGACCATCGGTGGCCGATTTTTTGTCGGAGAGATATGGAACGCACTGATGGCAATAGTGTAATATACGTCCTACAAAAATTCGGCCCTACGATACAATAAAAAAATCATCCGATACGATAAATCGATCCTACTAAAAGTCTAACGTAAGACACAGTTTTCAAAATCAATCACACTCGTAACCAACTTGCCTATTGATACGTGAAAGCTTACACGAGATGATTTACATCGCCAGTCATGCTTAAATAACCGTGCTATTTCTATGATTAAATTAATGACGAAGTTAACTCTATTTAGTCTAAATGTTTTGTTTTTTGTTACGGGAAAGGTCGGTAATAAAAGACGTTCTTAACCGGCTGGCTATAGAGGTCATTTTAGAGAAGTCATGATGAACCCGAACACCAATAATCCCAATTCTATAGTCACATTCAGAAGTCCAGAGGTCAATAGTGTTTCAAAATTTGACTATAGGCAAGTGGGACCACACATTTATGAAGACCGCGGACAGAGTTCACTAAGAGGTGTTTGTATTGAAATTGATTTATGTAAATTTTGTGGAGAAGACGCGTCTGCCCGCTCGCTCGACGTGCAGATCGTTAAAACGAACAGATTTAGTTTTAAGTTTCACGTGAAATATTGTTGAGAAAAAGTATTGCTTTGAAGTTTTTCAAGCTTGAATAGTGTTAGCGTAGTCTTTATGTTATGTGTGTTGGTTGTTATAGTCGGTAGGGTTTAAAGCTTATATTACTGAATAAATATTTATTACATAATATAACGTAACGCCGGTAATCCCCGAAGGGTTAGGCAGAGGCTTGCCCATTAGTACACACACATTTCGCGAATTATGTGTAAGTCCCATGTAAAAGGGGGCGAGCCTATTGCCACGAAAGACCTCATGCTCCGCAGTCGTGCTTTGCAACCACTAGACCAACATCATCTTCCTGCCCTTATCCCAAGTTATTTGGGGTCGGCGCAACACGTTTTCTTCTTCCATTCCGTCCTGTCAGCCGTCATGCAATTACTGACTCCTCTTTCATTCATGTCCTTCTTCACACAATCCATCCATCTTTTCTTTGGTCTTCCTCTTGCTCTCTATTGATCCACATTCATATTCATAACTCTCCTAGTCACATGCGTTTCATCCCTCCGCTTCACATGAGCATACCAAGACAAACGATTCCCTTTCAACTTTTCTGTCACTGGCGCTACTCTCAGACTTCCTCTTATGTACTCATTCCTGACCTTATCCATTCTGGTCACTCCGCACATCCATCTCAACATTCTCATCTCCGCTACATGCAATCTTTTTTCATCCGTCTTCTTCGCAGCCAAACATTAGACCAACAAAGAAGTCAAAATAAATATTTAATATTAAGAAATAAACACATATGTTTGTTTGTTAGGGTTAACAAAGGTTGTATTGAGAATTTTAAACCAAATGTGCTGACCCTTTATGTGTTTATTGACACTCGTAGGTAAGTTCTAAAAATACAGGTAAGAATTAAAAAAAAAAATTACTTGTCTTCCACATAGACACAGTTGCGAACAGAATTTAGTTCTGACAACATTAACCACATCAGTAAGTAAACAAAAATTTCTAAGAATATTTTTCTTGTGAAAAATATTGGTTATTTCAGTAAGCTCATTTACTACTCGTCCCATCAGGGAAATACGACGTCATATAAAAATTACATAACACCCAAATGCTAGTCATAAGGATAATATAAAAAAATAATAAAGAGAAGGCATATTTCTCTCGCCATGACACATACATGGCTAACTTATGACGAGAAATGTGTCAGTAAACATCTCTTGAGGGTTTCAGTACATTATAATCATGATTCAGCATTTGATGGGAATCCTACTGGATTAGTAGGAACTCTCGTATGTGGTAATGTAATATGATAAGTCTGACATCAAAATATTCTCAGGGTTAGAAAAATACACATATACATACATACATAAACGCACGCCTTTTTTCCATGGGGGTAGGCAGAAACCACATAACGCCTGTTACGATATTTACACACTCCTTTCGCCTCATCCACGTTCATACAAGCACGCCGGTTACGAGTACTGCGCACCTGACCTTTCTGAAGAACCACACCAATAAGGTCAGAAAAATATGAGGTTTATTCAAAGTATGTAAATTGAGAGGGGAGATTATTGAAAACTAACTATTCTCGCATTAAGTAACCTCTTTGATTAAGCCGGAGGTCGTGGGTTCGATTCCCACCCAGGACAAACTTTGTGTGATGAGCATGATTGTTAGTTCTGTGTCTGGGTGTGATTTAACTATAATATGTATGTATTTATAAATTATATAAGTATGTATATCAGTTGTCTGGTTACCATAACACAAGCTCTGCTTAGCTTGGGATCAGATAGCCGCGTGTGAGTTGTCCCAAGATATTTTAATTTAGATTTTAGATACTTTTATACCTATATAGGTATATACTGCTTATGTGTAGGAAGTTTCATTAAAATCGGATTTATAAGAAAAAAAAAACCATCTAATACAAAAACTCATCAAGTTCGTTCCTGCTCCAAATCAAAAAAATCTCTTTGAAGAAACTTATTATTAATAAATTGATGGAATATTGATAATGTACACACCTTTCTCGCTGAAAAAAATAACGCGAAGCACTTTGATCTCGTGTTTCGTCAATTTCGTATTCTAGTGTCGGAGGTAGTAATCAAAATTTATACGATCATGGCTTGATTGAGGTCTGGTTTGACAGAGATCCAGTACCTTTGATAAAGTCACCGCCACGAGAAGCTATAAATTAGTGACAATTCAATCAACAACAAATAATCCCAAATTCAATTAATTCAAAGTAACATACGTGTAATATGAAACTAACGAGCAATTTCACTTGGTCGGCTTATATTATAGCGATATAAACCGCTGTCGTTTAGTGTCTTGTGGTACTGGAACGCATCTGACACATGGAACGTTAACATTTGGGCCGTCATTTTGAAGTTCACGTTGACGCAGTTATTGATCTAAGGGTTGCGATCCCCTGAATGTGTGTTTACAAAACTTACAACTTCTCGTGACGAGGACTTTAGATTGCGTCGAATCAAAGCCTACGACGTGCCTTATAAATTTTGCAACAGATACAAAGTTTATACGATTATAATTTTATTGAATTATGTGATGGAGAACGCATAATTTGATTTGGAAAATGACGAAAAATGTTGCAGAGATAAGAAAATTATTTTTGATGTGATACTTTCAAGATGGCTCTTAGCTAATGGTGAATTAATGAAGCTGAAAGCTACACATTAATGTTTATCTTTTCTCTACTTTGGTAGGTATCATTTACTTCAAAAAAATACATCTACATGAATATATTTAGTATTCTTGACGTAATGGCTCAGTAATTAAAGCGCCTGCTTCGTTCCGTGTTATATAACGGGCTATTTATTGAAATTGTCATTGTCATTATGTTCTTCAGAGAGGTCAGGTGCGGAGTACTCGTAACCGGCGTGCTTGTATTACGAGATGTATGAACGTAGATGAGGCGAAAGGAGTATGTAAGGATCGTAGCAGGTGGCGTTCTGTAGTTTCTGCCTACCCCCATGGGAAAAAGGCGTGAGTTTATGAATGTGTATGTATGTCATATTAATACTCCTGGTGTGATATTTTCAATTAATATTTAAGTGCTTTCTTTCATCTTAGACACGGCACTGACATCGGCGAAGAAAAATATCGTGAGAAAATCTAGACTTACAACAAGTCAGTAATTGTGAAATCGCTTTGAGCAAAGGTTGCTCAATCAATGCTCGTATCTTCCCTGTATTAGAAGAGGCCTTTGGCGTGCAATGGGATAATAATAGGATGATATTATAATGCATAGTACTTAGTATCTTTAGTTAAAAACAGAATTTTATCACAGTATGAAATATTTTTATTATTATTTTATTTTTTACACGACTGCCCAAAAAAAGGAGTGTTATGTGTTCAGGGTTAATGTATGTATGTATGTGAGATTCTTTATTCCACCATAACTTTTAAACGCCTGAACCGATTTAGATGTATAGGGTATCGTTACAATCCTTGCATCGTTCCGAGTAACATAGGCTAGTTAAAAATAAAAAGAATCCTGTGTGGTCACTTTAAAACGTAAAATAATACCAGCCTCAATTTTTTTTTTTATGAAACTGGTCATGTCTATGTTTATCGTCTAGAATTTGACAAGTAGATTAAAAAAATATATAACACTAAATAAAAAACGTCGTAAAAAAAAAATGACGAGTAAACAAACTACAAATATGTGCAAATTTTGCAGTCGTGTTTTTTAATTTTTTTAATTATATTAGCTTGTTAACTTAGCCTCACGCTACGAATTTCTCCTGTATTGTGGGCGCGATCACAAAAATATAAATTCCTATACGCAAATAGCCAGACCCGGAACAACTATCATTAGGCCGTACAGGTGTACTATGTTTGGCGCGGCACTCAATAAAAAATTTTTTTTTTATTGAGTGCCGCGCCAAACATAGTACACCAGTACTATGTAGTAAAAAAATTAAAACAAAAAATAATGAGTTATTTTTATAACTCATTATTTTTTGTTTTAATTTTTTTTTTATGTGTTTGTCAATTAATATTTTTTCTTTTCTTCTTCTTTCGTTTATTCAAATATTTGTGTGCAGCCGGAATCAAACTAACGACACGCAGCACATCAGCCAATAGCTCAGTTACTCCGCCAGCCGTGTCGTCGAAATATAAATATTAATTTAATAATAATAATAAAATATTAAAAGATAATAAAATCTGTGCTTTTAGCTTGTTGCTGCTGTAACCTTTCCCATATATTTGTGAAAGTGGTTTAGTGCCCGACTGCGGCGAAACTAAAAGGAAGATAAAGATTTTTCATTTTATTTTATTGTGCTCGCATTCCACTGTTACTTTCTTTTTTTTCTAACGGTAACACAAAACTGATTACATATATAGGTGCTTCTACTTGCCACTCAAATACCAAGTATTCTAAATTATAGCTCCGCTCCGCAATCAGTGTGCCCAAGTCTTTAAGGACTTCGACAATTCCATTAAACAATAGGAAAGACTGATCACCGCTGCCGTGAGCCATTTGTTACTGTCTTGAAGATATTGAGTTTTCAATAACATAAATAGGTGCATTAGCCATTATGTCCGTCTTAGGTACACCTGAGACGGGACTTTATGATTGGCGGGTCTTTCGAATTGTTGCGAGTACAATGCGTAGTGGGTATGAAAATAAATTCTGTGTAGTAGTTATAGTTATTCGATAGTTGAAATATATTTCAGCGAACTTTTAATATCGTTAGTTGTTTAGATAGTGTTAATGTTTGATGGGCTGCCTTGTTGGTCTAGCGGTCGCAAGTGCTGCTGTGCATGAGGTCTTGGGTTCGATTCCCAGGCCGGGCGAAGTGGTATTGGGTATTTCCATTAGGAATTTCTCAGTAGCAGCCTTGGAGTCTGGATTTGTGCCCGGTTGATGGCAATAGGCTCGCCCCCTATTACATGGGACTAAAAACAAAACTGGCGAAATGTGGGTGTACTAATGGGTACACCTCTGCCTAACCCTTCGGGGATTACAGGCGTGATGTTATGTATATGTCAAAACAGTACATTTGTCTGAAGCTTCGCTTTAGAGATTAGACTTTATTTTTCATAATAAAACGCTGATCAAGTTTTATTTCTACTTGGTTAATGAATAATTTAATCAATCATTAACGTTAGTACAAAAGAGTCTCATAAAAATGATGATACAAAAAATCTACCTAATTTTAATCTCACGAACAAGATTTTAAAAAATTACTGCTCCAATTTTCTTCAACATAAACTCAAGAAATCATAAAACATATCACACGAACGCTGCTTTAGCATTCCCGAAGAAAAGAAAAAATATTAATTGACAAACACATAAAAAAAAAATTAAAACAAAAAATAATGAGTTATAAAAATAACTCATTATTTTTTGTTTTAATTTTTTTATTAAATTAATATTTTTTCTTTTCTTCTTCTTTCGTTTATTCAAATATTTGTGTGCAGCCGGAATCAAACTAACGACACGCAGCACATCAGCCAATAGCTCAGTTACTCCGCCAGCCGTGTCGTCGAAATATAAATATTAATTTAATTCAAGCCATTTGTAATTTTCCATCATTCGAAATAGATAAATTGACAGCGTTATAATAACAACGAAATTTGTGTGAGTGTAAATAGGGTTGCCAGGTCGCCAAACCTTATAGCCGGACAGCCAAGTCAGTTTAGCCGGACATTTGGGTAAAAAGGCCGGACACCCTACATTACTGAGGATTTTGTGTCTCAATTTTTTTTAATAAAATCTATCTTTTTTATTGTTACCGAAAATCTTATTGAATTCTAATCTAAAATAAATAAAATCGAATGCAAAATCAGTCTAAGTACTTTATTACTAATCAGTCAAATAATGGCATCAGCCAAAATTATATTCTAGACCAACATTTATCAAATTATTTAACAAAAAATCTAACAAAGGCCGGACAAGCCGGACACCATTTATTTTTGACACGCTATCAAAAAGCCTAACTATGTCCGGCTTTATCCGGACGCCTGGCAACGCTAAGTGTGAACAACGAAAAATCTCAAACCACTCCATCACACTTCACATGTCCAACCCTTGGAGACTTCACGATGTTCGCCGGTCGATTAAACGCTTGAATTAGTGCTGGGGGACTTACAGCTGGGACCCTATCATATTTCAATATAGAACCCCTCGAGTAATGAGACATTACGGTGATTACGACAAGCTTGATGTACATTGCCCCCTGAGTGCTGAGGTTCGTGACGGGAATGCTAAAGCAGCGTTCGTGTGATATGTTTTATGATTTCTTGAGTTTATGTTGAAGAAAATTGGAGCAGTAATTTTTTAAAATCTTGTTCGTGAGATTAAAATTAGGTAGATTTTTTGTATCATCATTTTTATGAGACTCTTTTGTACTAACGTTAATGATTGATTAAATTATTCATTAACCAAGTAGAAATAAAGCTTGATCAGCGTTTTATTATGAAAAATAAAGTCTAACCTCTAAAGCGAAGCTTCAGACAAATGTACTGTTTTGACATATACATAACATCACGCCTGTAATCCCCGAAGGGTTAGGCAGAGGTGTACCCATTAGTACACCCACATTTCGCCAGTTTTGTTTTTAGTCCCATGTAATCCCAGTCCCATATAATCCCAATCATAGTCCCAATAAGGGGGCGAGCCTATTGCCATCAACCGGCCACAAATCCAGACTCCAAGGCTGCTACTGAGAAATTCCTAATGGAAATACCCAATAACACTTCGCCCGACCTGGGAATCGAACCCAAGACCTCATGCACAGCAGTCGCACTTGCGACCGCTAGACCAACGAGGCAGTCCATCAAACATTAAACACTATCTAAACAACTAACAATATTAAAGTTCACTGAATAATATTCCAACTATCGAATGACTATAACTACTAAACAGAATTTATTTTCATACCCACCACGCATTGTACTCGCAACAATTCGAAAGACCCGCCAATCATAAAGTCCCGTCCCAGGTGTACCTAAGACGGACATAATGGCTAATGCACCTATTTATGTTATTGAAAACTCAATATCTTCAAGACAGTAACAAATGGCTCACGGCAGCGGTGATCAGTCTTTCCTATTGTTTAATGGAATTTTCGAAGTCCTTAAAGACTTGGGCACACTGATTGCGGAGCGGAGCTATAATTTAGAATACTTGGTATTTGAGTGGCAAGTAAAAGCACCTATATATGTAATCAGTTTCGTCTCGCCATTAGAGAAAAAGAAAAAAGTAACAATGGAATGCAAGTACAATTTAAAAAAAAAATCTTAGTTTCCTTTTTGTTTCGCCGTAGTCGGGCACTAAACCACTCTATTCTCAAATATATGGGAAAGGTTAGAAGAGCAACAAGATAAAAGTATAGATTTTAATATCTTCTGTTTAATAAGGCTGGCAGGCTTGCAGGCTCGGCAAGAGGTGACCAAAAAAAATATTCACCAGAATTTCACGACATTCACGCTCAGACATTGATACAGCAACCGACAGGTCTTGATTTAGTACGACCTTCATCATTGAAATTTCAACTGTAATCTCATAAAAATAGGGTATATTATTAGGTTCTATTTGTCACTTAAAAATCCTCTACTGTGGCGTTCCACCTCTGAGTGGTCACGATAAAAATACTAACCCAGTAAGCATATTGCAGTTGGTATCTGGATTGACTGTTCAGGGTGTGCAAAACGAACATTAAAGTTTCGCTATTCGTGGATGCCTCCACTGAATGCAATCCATTACAAAGATATAAACAGGTCGCGATTGCTTTAAGTGTGGCGCTGTCTTTACTCAAATAAATAGGTACCTATTATAAGAAACTTCCGAACTTCGTGTAATCTTGTTTTATTGTTAGTTCAAGGATCAATTGTTTGAATTTGGCATTTAGATGGACTATTATTGAATTTCGACAGGTAAACGTCCTGCTTTGTTTGTTATATGTGCCTTTGACTTAAAATAAACGTTTGAATTTCTTGTTATTTTCCATAAAATTTATTATAGCTTAAAGAGCTTTTAACAGTCAACTTAAGGAAACGCGGAAAAAAAAATCGCTACTTTAATAGGTAGCTGATTAAAATGGCAATAGACTCGCCCCCTAATACATGGGACTTAAAAACAAAACAGGCAAAATGTGGGTGTATTAATGGGTACACCTCTGCCTAACCTTTCGGTGATTACAAGCGTGATGTTATTTACTAATCTAGCAACTTAACACAACGTCATTGAAACGTTTTAATTTCACTCAAAATAGTTGTAGATTGAATTCCAGGGGCACACACGCTGAAGTTCTGATTAAAAATACTCTTTCCAATAACTGACAAACTGGACATTTTCCAACGTCAGCTGATTAAAAACCAACCCAATTGAAAAACCAAATAGGATGAAAAACCGAACGAGTTGGATGGAGAAACTTTTGTCTGGCACTAATCTTTGAAATGGGGTTTCCTCATCAATAACATATTATGGGCAGATTGGAATTGAACATTTTGAATGCACGAATCGGGTTTAAACAGGCGCTGTTGTTTTAAACTGTGACTGGAAAGATATGGTTTGCATAAAGTGTGCTTAGTTTTAATTTGACGTATTACTTTATTATTGAGAAGTGAGTGGCAACGCAGGGACGGGTCACCCTAGGTACACCTACACTGACCTTTTTGGTGAGGTTCATCAAAAAGGTTAGATGGGCAGTACTCGTAACCGGCGTGCTTGTATGACGAGATGTATGAACGTGGAAGAGGCGAAAGAAGTATGTAAGGATCGTAGCAGGTGGCGTTCTGTGATTTCTGCCTACCTCCATGGGAAAAAGGCGTAAGTTTATATATGTATGTGTACTTCATTATTATCATTGAAGAGCATGGCAGTTGAGAGCTTGTCATGCTCACTCAAATGTCTCGCTGATGGTGGCGCGTGTGTTGGATCATTTGGTTCCCTCCATGATGGTTGAACTAGGTGGTGCTGATCCATGCGTCATGCTCGTGAACGGGTGCTGTCAGTTGGGATTAGTCATCTCTTAACTGATCTTTATTTTTATTATTTTTTACTACGGTTTTATATTCATCTTCATTGTGATCACATGTAGAATCAACAAGAATTATGTAACCAGGATTTTGTAAAAACATAATTTAAAAGAGTGCCGTGGAGTTTCTTGCTCGTTCTTCTCCATAGAGGCCTACCTCCGTTTTGGAACGAGCAACTAGCTTCAACTTTCGGACTAACTGACCTACTCCTTGACAATACAAAAGTGCCTGTAAATGGTCTAATTGAAATAAATGTTTTGACTTTGACTTTGAGCTCGTGGCTAAATAATAAAAGCTGAACAGGTACATGTTATAAAATTAAACAACCAAATTATCTGATCGTAAAATAAAAGACCTAACATTAAAAATTACGACTACAAAACACTTAAAATGCGTCCGAATCTTCAGCAACACTAAATCACTCACGGAAAACCCTTTAAAAACACGAATAAAAATCTTGTCAGTTAACTTCGTTGTAGCAAAAGCTGAAACAAAAAAGGGATGTAATTTTTCAACCGAGGTTTTTTTTTACCCTATCAAACATCGCTTGGGCGCTTACCACGGTCGATAAGGTCGGGTACCCACTGTATTATCTTGCGTCCTTCGCACGGCTCACTCTAATGCTCTTTATGTTTTTATTCCATTACTTTGGGCCACACCGCGAATGTACCCACAGGTTTACGTTCCCTGCGGCTGTCGTTAAGGTAACGTATTGCTATAGGTAATGCCTTTTACCAACGTTGCTTATTTTAACACGTGAATGTATTTTCTGTAAGTGAAACAATAGCATGCCTATACTTATAAATAGGTACGTTTTTGTCGAGTATGCTTTTGGGGGTTTTTATTTCTTTTTAATGTCTGTTACGTCAAGGTTGTTGGTACTTCGCTATGGTACCATTTTTTTATTGTGAACTAATATTTGCCCGCTACTTCGTCCGCGTGAATGTCGGTTATCGTCGGCAGTCGCGGAATAAAAATTAGCCTATGTCTTTTCTTAGGATTCAAACTTACCCCGTACCAAATTTCATCAAAATTCGTTCAGTGGTTTAGTCATGAAGGCGTACCAGATCTTACGGTCTGTGCAGATAGACCTGCATTTCAGACCATTTATTTATTATTTGAATAGGGCCATATATCCCGTGGTTTTACCTACGTTTCAGTTTTGCGAAGGACAGATTAAGTTAAATAAGTTTTCAAAGACATCTTCAATTCATACCTACTTATTAATTCAAAGTAAGTAGGTACTACCTACACAATCTTTTCCATTTTAACTATACATACAAATAAAAAAAAATTAAATGTCTGTTTGTAATTAAAAAATAACAGATTTTTACACGACCATTATATGAAAATAAAAATTATATATAATAAAATTTTGACTGTCTTACTTTTAGTTCCGGCTAATCTCTGAAATGGCTGGACTGATTTAGACGGGACTTTCACTGACGCACAGCTGATGTTGTAAGGTGTAACTCAGGTTCTAGATTAGGTGTTAGGTACTTCAATTTTTGGCTCCACGTTCGATCAGAACCAGTCCTCGATCAGCAGCGCGTTATGTTTCAGGCGCGCCTTAAACAGATATCAGCATAGTAAACGGGGCCCGTTAGGACTAGTGCCTGCCAGGGTTGAAGAATTTCTTCTAAAGAGTCACCGTGGCCTCGGAACGCAAAGGGCAGTAGATGGAACACAGATAGATTTTAGTCAGTAAGAATCTGACACTCCCTTCCTTCAGAGCAGAAGAAGTCATTTGATGGTTTCCCATACCTACTTAGAAAAAAAGGTACTGTTCGGGTGTTAAGGTTTAATTTTGACTTGATGCTACTCTCTTCAATAAAACACGTCTTGTTAGCTCAAAGATGTATTGGACACTGACGTATATGACCTATAGAATTAAAAACCTACAGACTATAGAACCATACGTAACTCAAAATAGTTTTTAACCAAACAGGTACATACTTCCTCCTTTACTGCCTCGTTGGTCTAGTGGTCGCAAGCGCGACTGCTGTGCATGAGGTCTTGGGTTCGATGCCCAGGTCGGGCAAAGTGTTATTGGGTTTTTCCATCAGGAATTTCTCAGTAGCAGCCTTGAGTCTGGATTTGTGCCCGGTTGATGGCAATAGGCTCGCCCCCTATTACATGAGACTAAAAACATAACTGGCGAAATGTGGATGTACTAATGGGTACACCTCTGCCTAACCCTTCGGGGATTACAGGCGTGATGTTATGTTATGTAGGTACATACTTCAATTTTAGAAAATAGATTAAGCTACCTCGCAATTAACCCTTAATAACCGACATTTACACGAAAGAAATCGCGGGTAGAGACTTATCTACATAAGTTCAAAGCACTGCCACTACACAATCTTTTCCGTCTCATCTAAAAATATAAATAGTGTATCTCAGAAGCTTATAAACCCTCGCAAATTGCAAGAGTCAACAGGGCGGGAGAGTTATTTATTTAACCCACCTGTTACTACCAAAGTGATATATTAGTACTTTCCACTTTATTGCACTTAGTTTTAGTGTTTATTTGCAATGTAGGAAAGATAAAACGTGACGATGCATTTGTTTGTCATGAAGAACTGAGTTGGAATTTTGTAACTTTTTAGTATTTCAAATCTTAAATCCTTGTTACAAGCTTTTATTTAGCTTGCACTGTCCGTATGTAATTTGTCTCAAAATTTGTTTCAAAATTTGCAAATCATTTTTAGACCATTTGTTGTTATATGATTGAGCTGAAATTTTGCATACACCTTTTAGTCCTGATGACAATACAATGGTGCCGATTCCCTTGTTCACAAACTAGACTAAATTTAGAGAATTGACATCTCTTACTAACATACAGCGAAAGGAAAAGACGGTGACATTCAAGAACTTAGTTAGCGATGTCAAATTAGTTTTGCCTTGAATTTATCCGTATTTTTAATCCATACGTTTTAAGATGTCAACTATAACTGTATGGATGTGTCAGATTGTCTAAATTTGACAGCTCTTATTTACATTAGTCTCTTTCTTGTTTTATTTAATGGAAAAAGATGGAAATAGTGTAATTTTAGTTTAGTTTGTGACCAAGGGAATCGGCACCAATGTCTAATACTCAATATTGTAATAATTTTAAATTAAAGCTTGTTTTCTAAAACAGATTTTTTAACAGTAACTTTATTAATTTTCTACTAGATGGCATTTTTAACTCAAAATAGCAAAGACTTCTTTCCCTGTACTCTTCAATTTTATGAACAATAATAATATCAGGAAATAATAATAGGTATTTTTATTACAATGACGAGGTTTCGTCTTTTAGTAATCATAATATCGTTAATCTTTCGAACTTTTAAGTAATCATATTATTCTTTTTATCAATAGGTACCAAAAAAATTATGTGAAAATTTTGTTTGTTGGTTTTAACACGCTTATTTCCTAGAACTACAGCAACGATTATAAAAATTCTTTCGCTAATAGGAAGCTATAATATCCTAGAGTGCTATTTAAATAAAAAAATAATCTTTGAAGAAATACACATCGATGGAGTCACAGGTAAAGGCCCATAAATCCTTATTTATCTAAGTATTTAACATAAAATCACGCCTGTAATCCCCAAAGGGTTAGGCAGAGGTGTAATTAGTACACCCGCATATCCCCAATTATGTTTAATTCTCATGTAATATGGGAGGAACCTATTGCCATCAACCGGGCACAAAACGACAAGCAACTTACTTTATCCCTTTAATATAAACATTAACACTATCTGTTACTATAGTTACTAGCTTCAATGATGAATTAACACCCCAACTTCCCTTTCAAACACTTCATAACAGTATCCACTCATCTCCTTTCTCCCCAACCGCCAAAAACCGCCGAAACATCATCGCACCACAAACGCAGACAAAAATATTTCCTACAAAATTGAATTAAGGAAAATTTGCAAAACAACAGTCTAATCTAACAGCCAGCCGAATGTTAATTAAACAAATTAGTTACCCGAGTGTTGTACGATCTAGCGACAAATTCCAAGTTTTGAAAAGTACGAACTTTACGTACGTGAGTAATTTACTAATGCACCGACGTAGCACTTTCGTATCGCAGCGGGAATGAAATGTGGCGAACCGCGATTGTGAGTAGCGGAGCGGGCGCGATGGCGATAGCGATAAATAAGTGTTGTTGAGGTATTTTATGTAAGTTTGTTTGTAGTGTTGTATAGTGCAGGTGTTATTTGTAAACAAATTTTTCATCTATGTATATAATTATGTAATAAAATAAAGCCGAAGATTTTTTGTTGTTTGTTTCTTTAAACGCGCTTCCCTCTGGATATAAACTTTCGGATTGGAAAGAATATTTTTTATAAGATAGCCAGATTCATGAGGAACACTACAAGCTATATCGCGCCACAACTTACGAGAGGTGAGCAGTAACCTAAGACGTATCTTAACGCGAGTGAAAAAAACACGCGGAAAAAGTCCCGGGCAGAAGCTAGTCATTGCTAGTTATTTTTTGTTGCTTTCAATCAATAAATAGTTCATCAATTGATTTGGTAAAAAACCTAATAACACTTTGCCCGACCTGGGAATCGAACCCAAGACCTCATGCACAGCAGTCGCCCGAGTTCGAGGTGAAGAATGATATGAAAGAAAAGGGAATTAGTGATTGTAAGACGGCTGACAGGACACAGTGGAAGAAGAAAACGTGTTGCGCCGACCCCAAGTAACATGGCACAAGGGCAGGAAGATGATAAATAAATCCGCTATCTTCCGATCTCGGTCCTCACCCGAACTCCTTACCACCCTGAGCCCGGAGCGCGCACCTCTCTCTCATCATATTTGCAGCTTTCATTACAGATATTAAAAACTATGCAGTCGGCATCCGATTCATTAATACGAAAGAACGCTGAATGCTATAGTACTCTTGTTTTTTATTTATTTCAACAATGTAAACACTAATGGAGCTTTTTACTTTTTAGCGTCTTTGAGAGTAGGATTTTATTGTCATTAAACATTCGAGCTTCAAAGATAAAAGCCACAGACTCAAACCGTGACCAAAAGACATACATACATAAACTCACGCCTTTTTCCCATGGGGGTAGGCAGAAATTATAGAACGCCACCTGCTACGATCCTTATATACTTCTTTCGCCTCATCTACGTTCAAAAAAGACAAAAGACGGTCGTGAAATTAACTTACTTTACAGTTTTATAAAAAACTAGCTTGTTCTCGCGACTTCGTCTGCGTCAAAGTTGATTTTTCCATACAACATTTTGAACCCCTGTTTCATTCCCTAAGGGGGTGATTTTTTTCCTGCCGGGGTTGCGGGACGTCTTAACAGGATACCGTGGCCCCGGAACGTAAAGGGCAATAGAAGGAACAGGGTGGTTTTTTAGTCATTAAAGTCTGACAGTCCCTTCCGCCCCACCCAGGGCGGAAGGAGTCATTTGATGATTTTTACCACCTAAAAAAAAGGGGGTGAATTTTGGAAAATCCTTTCATAACGCATGCTTACGTCATAATAACTACCTACCCGCCAAATTTTATTTTTATATGTCAAGCGGTTTTCGATATTTCATTATGAGTGAGTGAGTGAGTGATTATTTAGATGAAATTATAGTAATAAGTAATAAGTAATAGTAATAAGCCTGTAAAGATTCTTCTTGATTTTTTCTTCCATAAATGGAGTTTTGTTAGAATTATATTTTCGTAGCGGCAAGTACAAAGTTTGACTGTAGTTATATTTTCATTCCTAAGTTCATATAAATTAACATAAAATTGTGTTAGTTTAAGACAAAAGTTTTCTATCAACTTCTTCATAATCAACCACAGACTTATTATAAATACACAAACTCAAAAAAACTTACTACTATTATAAATGCGAAAGGTTGAATGTATGGATGTTTGTTGTTTAATCACGACAGAAAGGCTAAACGGAGCTGGACTAAAATTTTCTCAGACATGTCTAGAATAGTCATCATCTGCCTAACCTTTTCCTAACTATGTTGGGGTCGGCTTCCAGTCTAACCGGATGCAGCTGAATACCAGTATTTTACATGGAGCGACTGCCTATCTGACCTCCACAACCCATTAACTGGGTAATATGATACCCTTGGTAAGAATAGTATAAAGACATTACATGTCTAGAATAGTGTTATTGGGTTTTTCCATCAGGAATTTCTCAGTAGCAGCCTCGGAGTCTGGATTTGTGCCCGGTTGATGGCAATAGGCTCGCCCCCTATTACATGGAACTAAAAAACATAACTGGCGAAATGAGGGTGTACTAATGGGTACACCTCACCTCTGCCTAACCCTTCGGGGATTACAGGCGTGATGTTATGTGATGTCTAGAATAGTATAAAGACTAATTTGATCCCAAAATATTGCTATTTTTTTTTTATCATCCAGATCCATTCATCAATTCTGTCGTGACAGTGCAACATACATCGATCTATCCAAACTTTTCACGCAAACAAAACCGCGGGAAATAGCAATAAATGTGCATATTAATTATTCCCTTGCAGTATTTATCAACGGTCAAAATGGCCACCGGAACCACAACATGTTCAATCAAATGCAGTACCTAACTATTTACAAAGGAAACTGTAATATTGAAGTTAGTGTGTATAATTATAGATAACTATAAAATCAAAGCGCAGCGAACAGGATTTTAATTAATGTATTACAAGCTGTCAATGTCAAACACTCATAGGGTTGCCACATGAAAGTTTTACGTGAAATACTCTTTGGTTTGCTGTGATGGAATTTTTAGACTTATTGTAAATGTTTTTTTTTTTATGCATATGCGATATTTATAATAATAATCATTTCAGAACAATTCGCGGGTAAGGTGCTTGCGGTAACTTAAAAGAAAACAGTCCCTCACAGTCGTGTCTTGTAAAATGACCTTATAAATTAGGAAACACAACATAATACACGACATCCTAACTGATATTATAAATGACATTGTTTATTTGTTTGTTTGTTACCATTTAACGCCTTTACTTTTAAACCGATCATTAGGAGATTTTGCAGACACGTTATCAGAGACCGTACAGAAAAGGATGTAGAGTACAGTCATGAGCAAAAACATGTATACACTTAGCAACATTACGAAGCTATTCGATTCCCACCCAGGACAAACTTTGTGTGATGAGCATGATTGTTAGTTCTGTGTCTGGGTGTGATTTATCTATAATATGTATGTATTTATAAATTATATAAGTATGAATAACAGTTGTCTGGTTACCATAACACAAGCTCTGCTTAGCTTGGGATCAGATAGCCGTGTGTGAGTTGTCCCAAGACATTTATTTATTTTCTTCGAATATTAGATTGATTGAAATGTCATGTTTTTAGGAATATAGTATTTAAAATTCAATGCTACTATGAAATAGATCTTATACCAAAGTTACAACCATTATGTCACAAGAAAATCGCTTTTGAACTTTGCTAAGTGTATACTTGTTTTTGCTCGTGACTGTACCTTTTATTCAGAAAATAAGTACTTTTTCTTAGGGATAGAAAAATAACTTTTAGGCAAGCGAGCTTATAAATCGCGGGCAATAACTAGTAGTTTTAGAAGTCCAAAAGCAATATTAGAAGTTGTGGCAACCCTGAACACGACGCGAGCAGTGAATCAATAGCGCACGTTTTCCGCTTTAATTAAAATTTCGACATAATGTTACCTTTGAACGACCTTACACTGTAACTAACAATAATTAAGCTTGTATTGATAAATGACTGCTAAAAAAAATACTGTTATTAAATTTATGGGAAAGCTTTAAATAATGAACATAACATAACATCACGCCTGTAATCCCCGAAGGGTTAGGCAGAGGACGATTTATTATTTTAGTGTGTTTTTTCAATAATACTATTAATTATTAGACCTAATATTATTAGAATTTTATTGGGTTGAGATGGATTAGGATTAATTTCTAAGTGTTTAGTAATTTATTATCAAAATACACCCACATTTCGCCAGTTATGTTTTTAGTCCCATGTAATAGGGGGGCGAGCCTATTGCCATCAACCGGGCACAAATAAACCGGGCATCAAGCTTTTTAATGGTAAAAATAAAATCACCTTTAATACCCATGTCAAAATAGTTTGATGAGTTGATTTGTTTTTTGTTATAATGCGCTAATGCTTTATAATTTTTTGCTAGTCCTACAAAAATACTTTCACTGATGCAAAACTACAACCGTGCTAAGTGCTATATACTATGTAGTGTGTTCTATTGTATTTCACAGGAACGAAATCGCGGATTAAAGCCAGTGTTTAATTTAATATTAACAAGCATCTAATAGAATTACTAACGAATTAGTCTTGCTAATAATAGTGTTCTTTCTGTCCATATTTGTCAATTACAAAAATCAAGAATACTAATAAATATAATAATAACGTGAACCTCGTGAAGGTCGAGAAAGACAAGCAGATCAAGTATCTTGACTTGGCCCGCGAGGTTGTCGACATGTGGGAGGTGGACTCAGCGATCATTGTGCCGATAGTCGTCACAACCAATGGCTTAATAGCCAAGAGCCTCGACAAACATCTTAGGAGGCTCTCGTTAGGCGGCTGGATCAAGGGCTTGATCCAGAAAGCAGTACTTCTGGATACGGCCCGTATAGTTAGGAGGTTCCTCTCTTTGGAGCCCTGACCGCCGGTGGCTTGGACCCTGTTTCCGCCACCGCTGGGCTACTATTTTTTATATTTTTAAATGTTTTTATTTTTATATTAATATTTAAAAATGTAATAATTATGTATAGTAAATAAATAAATGGATTAATAATAATATTCTAATATTATAATAATAATATTCTTGTTCCTTTAGATTAGATTATTATTAGATTATATTATAATAATCTAATTTATCTGTCTAATCTATCTGCTAATATTTTGTTATTACAAGTACTAAGAATTACGCTAGTTTCATAAAAAAAACTAATATAATATAAGTATATGAAAATTTTATTTTATGAAAATGATTCACTTATGTGATTTTTATTTCCATGAGTTAAAAGAAACAGCTCACACACACCCCTACCAATAAACAACAGAAAAATCACGCCCATAAGCACAGCAACAAATAATTCTCTTTACCCACATAGTAAGCATATTACAAAGGAGGAAAATGGCCAACAACATCGTCTCCTCTTTAACCTTTTGACCGTCATAATACAAATCACTTCCCGGGTTGCCAACGCCAAAAATAAGTTGAGGCATTTTGTAAATTTAATAAAAGAACTTTCCCAGGGACCCCTTATCCAGCAATAGACTGAAATTTTAACGATGATAGGTGAATAATTGAACCTTTGTATTTTGAAACAATACAAAGTTTTAAATGCTTTCTTAATTGTCTTAATAATTGTATTCATAATAAAAAATGATATTTAGGCAACTTGAGTGTGTCATGATTGCCCGCCGTTCATTATTTTGCTCTCGTTTGACCGTAAAAACATTTGCCCGAAAGAATGATTATTTGGGTAAAGTTTGATTTATAAACCCGCCGGCACTGACACTGGGCACACTGTGAAGTTACTGACACTGACAGGTGTAAAAGCGTTCTTATGAACACAATGAAAAAAAAAAAACAAGACAATGGTGCCGATTCCCTTGTTCATAAACTAGACTAAATTTAGAGAATTGACATCTCTTACTAACATACAGCGAAAGGAAAGGACGGTGACATTAAAGAACTAAGTTAGCGATGTCATATTAGTTTTGCCTTGAACTTTCCGTATTTTTAATCCATACGTTTTAAGATGTCAACTATAATTGTATGGATGTGTCAGATTGACTAAATTTGACAGCTCTTATTTACATTAGTCTCTTTCTTGTTTTATTTGACATAAAAAGATGGAAATAGTCTAATTTTAGTTTAGTTTGTGATCAAGGGAATACGATACGACGATAGATTTTCATCCAACTCTACAGTTTATCTTTACCTACTTCTCAGTAAACACACAGTAAAGAAAACACCTTAATCTCTAGTAAACAAAAACACTATTTATCTAACACATTGTCTATACATTGGGCTGCAAACCAACCTTAATTGAAAACTGTCCCTACACCGGATTTAGGTTATGCCTTGATTTTAATAATAGATAACATAGACGTCCATAGTCTTCAGCCGATGGGTTTATGCCGGATTAGTTGGTGGTTTTGGGTAAGGTTTTATTACTGAGTAAATAATGAATGTGTTAAGAATATTCTAGTTGGTATTAAAGTTTCTTACTGAACACTGAAGTAAAACTCAGTAATATGATTTAAATACAGTGTTTGTTTTTGACTGCCTCGTTGGTCCAGTGGTTGCAAGCGCGACTGCTGTGCATGAGGTCTTGGGTTCGATTCCCAGGTCGGGCAAAGTGTTATTGGGTTTTTCCATCAGGAATTTCTCAGTTGCAGCCTCGGAGTCTGATGCCCGGTTGATGGCAATAGGCTAGCCCCCTATTACATGGGACTAAAAACATAACTGGCGAAATGTGGGTGTACTAATGGGTACACCTCTGCCTAACCCTTCGGGGATTACAGGCGTGATGTTAAGTTTATGTTTTAAAGAATTTTAGTTACCTTTTCCCATGGGGGTAGACAGAAACTACAGAACGCCACCTACTACGACCCTTACATACTCCTTTCGCCTCATCTACGTTCATACATCTACATCATCATCATTGTTAACAAGCAATTTTTTTTGGCCTCGTAATTGCTTCACTTGCTTGAAAAAATCTCTGAGTAAATCGAAACTTCAAAAAAGTTGAAACTTTAAGTTACATTCTGGTTTTTAACTGACTTAAAAAAGTAGGAGGTTAACTTTACCACTTTTGACAATAAATCCCAGTAAATTTAAACTTAAAAAAAAAATTAAACTATCTGTCACATTGAATTCAAACTATATACCTATATCACTTTATTAATCATCGCTTATGTTGTAACACCACGTAAGTCAAAAATAGCAATTTTAAAGGATTGATAAATACCATTTGAATACCATTTTATAATTTGTGTACTGTACTTCAAATTAGATCTAATGAATATATGTATAACCAAAATGAATAAAATGAAAAAAAAAAGTGAAAAAAAAAATGATTAAATGAATATTATGTCATTATCATTTTGTCATTGTGTATTATGTTATTATCTATTATTTGGCAAAAACTAAAAAGAAACCCGACTATTTTGTCAAAATATATTTTTGTCATTTAAATACCCAAAAATGACTAAAATATTTGGTGTCAGAATTTGAATGACATTCAACCATTTCAGAAGCAATTTACCACAACGTTACCAAAGTAATGATCTTCATAGTTCATCTCATGTTTTATTAAACCCTCATGCAGCAAAGACAGTTTGTGCCGCCACAAATAAAACCATCTCCTCGAATGTTCACAGAAAGTTTCAATTGAAATGTCACGATAACGAATAACAATAGTCTGCGATGTTGAGCGCCTGTTTGTACTTTGTACGTAGTTTCTGACAACTTTTTGTATCTATGGCAGTTTGGTGAGATCGAATTATTTTTCTTTTTGTTTTAGTGGAAAAAGTGATGCTGGATTTGGTGTTTTTGCCGAGTTCTTTGTTAATTGCTTTTTTTCGTTGATTTATTTTCCTTTCCTTTGATGGAAAAGGTGAGTAGCAACGCAGGGAGTTGTCGCCCTAGGAAGACCTACACTGGCCTTACTGGTAAGGTTTTTCAGATAGGTCAGGTGCGTAGTGCTCATAACCGGCGTGCTTGTATGACAAGATGTATGAACGTGGATAAGGCGAAAGGAGTTTGTAAGGATCGTAGCATGAATAGGCAGTTTATGTATGTGTGTCTATTCCTTATTTCTGCTTTACTTCTTAAATGTTTTTGTGGAGTGTTTAAAAGGTACAGAATACGACAGGAATTGAGTCGATAACAGAGTAGTTGAGTTGACACAATCTTACTACTATTTTAACCACTCAAGGCTATAGAATAGTAACAATAGAAAATTAATTGTGTCTCATTACGTGGGACTTGAGTAATTATTAAAAGTTAAGTTTTTTGTTTGTTTTTATTAACGCGCTAACCTCCGGCACTACCAGTTGGATTGAAAAAAAGAACTTTTTGTATTATGATTGTCAGATTTATAAGGAATACCATGACGCTTCGATGCACGGGTGCGGAGTAGTAACCAAAAATGTAATTTGACACGGGTGAAAAAAAACCACGCGTGCGATTTCGCGGCAGAAGCTAGTTGTCTATACTTATTGAAAACAAACCCACATAATATATTATTTCAAAAACATTTTATTTTATTTAAGTATTAAATATATTTATATTAATATTAGTAAATAATATTGTCAGTAATTAATATTTGAGTAAATATTATATTATAAATAATTTATCAGCAGTATTGCAAAATATTTATTAACTAGTGAAGCTCGCGATACCGTTTGTCACTCTCTCTGTACTGTTGAATCTTTTAGTTTCTTATATAAACGAAAACTGCTCGATAATATTGGCACTCCACTTGCACTGATCCTTACTAGTGGAAATCTTAAGAGAATTGTTCAGAACACCCTTCATTGATTGACCAGCAAACATCACCCCTCTAATCTCAATCACAAGGAGACACCAATGAATGTGTGAGTGACGCAAGTGATACACAAGAGAGACGGACACTTGGAACTTCCGAACGCTACAGATAATGATGAGGGGGATTTTCTTCACAAGTGTCTTTAAATGGTATAGACGAAGACAGTGGTGTTACGTTTTAAATATATATGTCTATGAAAGGGGTCGTAAGACTTGCCCACACGATGAAGAAAGATGAAAGATTATCTGTATGTGAATGTTATCTTACTACTAATTAAAAATCGAAAGTATGGATGGGTGGATGTTTTTCACTCAATCACGAACGGATGAACGGATCTGTATGAAATTTGTAAAATATATTCAACCTTATTGCATGCATAAATTAAGGTTGAATACAAATAACACGATCAAATCGTAACCCTTCGACATTAATATTATTTTTGCCCTTAATAAATCACACACAATAACCCGACCGATTCTAAGTTCATTTTCCAATAACACACTCCTATCCACCTACAAAACTATCCATTACCAACAGAAAACAATCTCCAATAGAAAATCCGAACGGCCGTCAAACCATTACTCGACAAAACACCGTTTAAGTTAACACCTAATGGTTATCGAGGGAAAATATTAAGAGAAGGGGGGGGGGGTGTCATCTTCAGTTTATTGACCGTCTGCTGTAGTTACAGAGATCGCGGGCACCTAATCAGGGCTCAGGTAATTCTAGCAGCCGTAGAGAGAGGCTGATTGGTTATCGATCGGCTGCATCCTTGCCTTGCCTTGGCTAAAGATAGTTTCTGTTATTGATGGACGCCTGGTAGGGGGACTTTTGCAATCTTAAAGGTTGTATTCGGAGTTGGATAGTGTCTGGCTTTTTGAAGTCTGGTGAGTTTTGTGTTTTGATTTTTAAAACTATTTTTAATGCCCGTTTAAGGTGGGTTATGATTTAAGCAGTTTGTGTTTGTATGTTTATCTGTGTGTGTGCAAAGTTTCTACAATATTACTCTTATTTTAAGAACGTGGAATCGTTGGAAGTATCATGATGTTTTGCAAGATATAGACGTACTAGCTTTTGCCCGCGACTTCGTCCGCGTAAAGTTCGGTTATCGCGGACACAGACGAAGTCGCGGAAAAAATTACCCGTGTCCTGTCATTTCAATTATTTAGTTAAAATCATGATTCGAAACGACACGAGGCGCCATCTATGATTATAAGAACGTTATTGTGCTTTCCCTCGGAAACAGTTTTTTTTTCGGGATTAAAGGCACCCTATGCCCGTTTCTGTACACCTGGCAATTTATATGCAAAATTTCAGGATGATCGGTTTAGTGGCTTAGACGTAAAATGGTAACAAACAAACAAACAAACTTACTTTCGCATTTATAATATTAGTTAGGATATGACGTCATAGAAAATTCATTATGAAACATCTGCTGACTGCCTATTTCTTGCATTTAAACCGTATTGTGCGAGGGATACACGAAAAATGCAGCTGTCTGTACGTTAAATTTGACTTTTTAGGGTTGGTACCCAAAGGGTCCTAATGGAGCCCTATTGCTTTCACTTATCCGTCCGTCTGTCCGTATGTCTACGTTGCTCAATAGCAATCAGACACTTGAAATTCTCACAGAGTGTGTATTTTACATCAAAATAAAAATAAATTAAAAAGAGTAACTATACAAATCACGTGTGTTTTTAGGTTTTTTTTACTCAATCTTAATATTGTACCGTAGTACGGAACCCGTCTGCATGTAATGCAATCCGTCTGACATTTAACCAACAACCAATTATTCAACTTTCAACTTTCCTTAAAACCAAAATTAACAAGCTACAACACTGAACTAATAAAATAAAAAATATGCTGCCGTTACGGAGCATACTATGTTATATTATTACATAGATCAAATGGCTATTTATACAAAATACTATTGAAGCGAACTTTCTGATTAATAGGCCAGCGCACAATGATGTTACGCATGAAGTTTCCTACATTGAAGCGAAGTATTAATATCTGGCGTAAGTTACAAACGATTGCGGTTGAAATATTATTGTTAATATTTAATAACACTAGCCTATTATTGTCCCTATGCAGGGTAAAGGCCTCTTCTCATTTAGAAAATTCTTTTTTTTAAGGTGTTAAAAATCATCAAACGTCTCCTTCCGCTCTGGGTGGGGCGGAAGGGATTGTCAGAATTTTATTGACTAAAAGACCACCCTGTTCCTTCTGTTGCCCTTTATGTTTCGGGGCCACGGTATCCTGTTAAGTCTGCCTCTGTACTTTTTTTGTTACCAGTTTAAATAAATAAATAAACAGAAAACAAGAGTATTAATCACCACGCTTGCTCAAGGCGGATTGGCGATTTCAAACTAATTTTATTAAATTATTAGTCCAGTTTCTTCATGACGTTTTTCATCATCGATGTCAGTAATATCTAAGATAAATTTAGAAAGTACAATTAGATAGTTAAGGCGCCCTCCTCTCATACATGATGTTGTGGGTTTGAATCAGGGCAAGTACCAATGTAACTTTTTCAATTCATATATGTTCTTTCTAAAATATCTTAGACATCATCGACATCGGTGAAGGAAAACATCGTGAAGAAACCTGGACTTGTAATTAATATAGGTTTGGAATCGTCAATTCACCTTGAGCAAGCGTTGTGATCAATGCTCATGCCTTCTCTGTATGAGAAGAGGCCTTTACCCTGCAGTGGGACAGTAAATATAGGCTGGTATTATTTATTATTAATAGGGTCAAAGTTACTGGTAGTTAGGGCTCTCGAGAGAGGAATCCCCTAACAATACGCGCCGTACCACGGGTACTGCTATTGTTATTCCAAAACACGCAGTCGCCTGTAACTTGTATGACGTATCAACAATATACCAACGTAATATTAGAGCTCAGGGCAGATGTGTCACACTGGCCGCACGTTAACACACGGCTGCGCTCGTCAGTACCTACCCTACCGACAGTTCCTTCAACCATGATGTAATCCTATTCTTGTCTATTGCTGGACATAGAGTCCTCCTAAAAAAAAATCTTTGGATGTTGTTATGGGAACGTAACATGTTAATTTATATTGTACTAGCTTTTGCGTGGGACTTTGTCCGTGTCACCATAATACTCAAGACTTATTTTTTTGTTTTTTCGTCGAAAAATCCTCATGGATGCCCTCTGTTTGGGGATAACGGAGGGGACTTTTAATGCCTACAAACACAAGGTTCCTCCTGCTACTACAAATCGGGAGCCCGGTATTCGCATTACGCATAATCTGCGCCCTGGTATCGGTCCGCCATTTGGCGAGTCCCTTTACCATGTGCGGCCTGTCCTGCGACCGCATATTACCCTAGAGAGGCGCGCACGGAACACTGCGCGCTACCATCACAGGCCTATGTCCGATCAAGCGAGAAACTTTCCCAGTTCGCCCCTCGAAACTGAAAGAGCACTAAAAATCACTATGTCACTATGCTTACGAATATAAATCTTGACTTAAAAGGCAGTGACTGAAACCTTTCAGAATACTAAAAATTCAAGTATTTTCATCAATATTTATAACACTTTCAAAATGTCTACGTAAAAAATCACTACTTTCAACGTTAACGGTTAAAATCTTCACTCAATGTCTGTCTACTTTATGTTTAGCGAAGGCTACAACTACGTGCTACGGCGTAGCCTTAATGGCGGCCGTCAGCTACGCGGCTACGAGATGCTACGTATGTACACTAAAACTTTTATAACATCTTGAAATGGTGTCAGTATTTTATAAGTCACACATAATTTGGGACTGAGTTTATATTTTGATACGGATTTTTAGGTGTATTTTTAATATTAAGCTGGGTTAGGTTACATTTTTATTCCGGAAAAAATGTACAGTTCCCATTCCCATAATACATAAACTCTGATGCGGGTGAAATCGAGACGAGAAGCTAGTATATCAATAAATACACAACCAGATTTCCTTATACCAATAACACAAGTCAAAGCTCTGAAGTCCCACGAACAACCAACAAAACGGTTTATGCCAACGATTGAATAAATAAACACATTGCATTCAACGTCCGAGAACCGATCCGACGTCCTCAAAGGTCGGAGTACATAATACATTTGTTACACACGAATCATATTCCCGACAATATCATTTCGTGAGTCGACGTAGCATGAAATACGCCCTGAGTGACTCGGCACAAGACGCCGACACTAAAAACGATACGTATGTGCTGTATCTAAAGCTATAGTCTAAAGTATAGTCTATAGCCTACTCGTGGCTGACCTCAGTCGAACCAAGGTGCGAAGTGTGATTTTTTTCACTCACGTTCGATTGCGAGCGCGTTGGAACTTTATATGGAAAAAAAATATAGCGCCATCTGGTGGTCACTAGGAGAAACACTTTCTACTTTCCCATACAAAATTCTAACGCGCTCGCAACCGAACGTGAGTCTAAATATCTCACACTTGCCACACAGATCTGTTTCACTTGTTAAATACTAATATAAGTATATACATACACACAATAACTCACGCCTTTTTCCCATGGGGGTAGGCAGAAACTACAGAACGCCACCTGCTACGATTCTTACATACTCCTTTCGCCTCATCTACGTTCATACATCTCGTCATACAAGCACGCCGGTAATACTACTAATACCCGCCGGTACGAATATAAGTAATATGTTAGTAACACATTGGACCTAAACTGTAATGTGAACAAATAATTCAATTAGTTAAAGACTTGGTTTGTTGGTTTTATGGTCGCAAGCACGACTATAAAACATAAAGTCCACGTTTAGCTCCCAGGTCGTGAGAAGAATTATTGGATTTTTCCACTAGAAATTTCTTAGTAGCAGCCCAGAGTCAGGATGTTGATGGTTTGACATCCCATGTCACGAAAAGTAAACAAAACTGTTGGTCCTGCATGCATACAAGCATGATCCCTCCCGGTTACGTCGTATTACTCTCCCATCGGGCTATGGGAGTGAGGAATGTGCACACATTTGTGCACTTTAGTAGACATCTCCCACGTACTTAGTCAGTCTCTATCGAGATTGACCGCCGTTGACCGAAATTCGGTCGGGTGAATATTTATTTATTTAAACTATATGCAACAAATGTACAAAGGCGGACTTAATGCCTTAGGCATTCTCTAACAGTTAACCATAGGTGGTGAAGAGATAACATAGTAAGTGCAAGCAATTTTTACGAGAATAAAACAACAAAATCAGAGATTTAAAATAAAAATAAAATAAAAAAGTACTAAAATATTTTACATAATAAAATAAAGTGATAATATTGTTGTTGAGTTGAGTTGGGTTGAGTGTTGGAGTTGTTTGTTGTAGTTATTGTTGTTTTTATGTTGTTGTTGTCGTTTTATTATTGTTGTTGTATTGTTGTTGTAGTGTAGTAATATTGTATTATTATTTTTGATAAATACTAAAATAACCCACACAAAATAATGAACAGTGACCTGTATGGTGAATATCTGAAAGCCACTAGAAACTTAACTATCCCGAAAAAGGACACACCCAAGATAGAAAACATAGCTCACACTATCCTAGCTCCATCTACGCCACCAGCCCCACCAACTCGTCCTTTCGGAAACGAACCTTTCTCGTTGTAATATTTCATCCCCCTGCTCCCTTCAAATCATGAAACTTCTTTTACAGTGATTTGATGATATTGCACTTTGACGAACGCCCGGCGCGAGAATACACGACAAAAAAAAAAGAAAAGCAAGATGGATGACTCGTGCGAACGAATGGAAGCAGATTGGAGGGTCCTTGAGACCTTACAAGCATATGGTGAAGAGTATCTGATATTTTTACAAGCTTTCATGTTGATTAAAATGTTATTGTTGACAGTTTCATTGTTACTTTTCTACGTTTGATATTTTATATCGTACTGCATTCTTTATTGTCGATTTTTGTGATTGATGTCAACTTCTCGATTATGAATAATTGTTTTGTAATTTATAAGGCAAAGTATAATTATAAATCAGAGAATATGAAAGTGATATTATTATGTTCTGGGTAACAGGCAACAAAAAAAAAATTAAAGAAAGAATATGAAAAGGATGATTTATAATTCGATGCATTTCATAAAAGCTGATAAATTAGATGTAATCACAACATTTTTGATCCAGGAATTGTACATTTTATACCTACTAAGTTGATAATGTTTCAACCTATTGGTTGTGGGTCTATCCCACAACTGATAATTATAAAAAATCATTTCAGCTCTAGACACAAGTGTCATGTTTTTTTAATGTATTCTTTAAAAATTAATTTATTAAAACACTTGTTCAAAAAACGTCTTATCTTATAAAACAATATTAAAGCGACACGTTTTTCCGAAGAATAACTTAAAACGTGAGGAAGGTTCAAATTACCAATCTAAAAGTAGCGGTTGCGCAAATAATCATGTTATATTTTAAATATATGTGGGGATTTTTGTATATATAGACGTGAATCACTTACCTGTCAGTTCCACCAGCCATCGCCTTGTAGTCTTGTATATCCATGTCGCCCATATACTGAGAAAAATCTGTAAAGAGATAAATATCTATTAGGTAACAAGGTTTTATCCACAACTTCGTTAGCGTAAATTTTTTCCTACGGGTCCCTAATATTTTTTCGTAATAAATAATTTGCTATAACAATCAGGGATAAAGTAGTTTATAAAATAAGCAAACAAAAAACCAAAATCGGATCAGTAGTTTTGGAGATCAGCACGTTCAAACAAAAAAGAAACAAACAAGCACACAAACTCTTCAACTGAATACTATTAGTACCCATAGATTTCTTGAATTTGGAGGTAATAAATCAATAAAGAACAAATTATGTTGTAAAAAAGAATGATTTACCAAAAAACTGCATACGTGTTAAAGTAATAATGATGTATGGATCAAATACAATGTTAATTGTTCATGATAAATAAATAAATAAAATAATTAAATAAATAAATAAATAAATAACAATAACTACAACAATTTCCAAAATCAATTTGCAGCCGATAGTTACATTTATGACAATACAATATTGATCAGTGGTAGGTACATAAGTGATAATTTTTCATTACTCAACTGGTAAATAAAATGGAAAGACAATTGTATCTCGTTCAAGTTCCTGACAGAGATAACATTGAAGATTTTTTTTTTTCGAATCTTATTTTATTATAAATACAAAAATTTTGCATGTATGGATGTTTGTTACTCAATCGCATCAGAATGGCTGAACGGATCTGGATAAAATTTGGCACACATATGGATTATATTCTGCATTAGCACAGAAAGTCAAACTCGAATCATTATTTCAACTAAGCCATTACTTTTGAATTACTTTTGAACGTCATATACAAAAGAAAAAGGAATTGAATCTAGTCGCCCCATACGAAATCTTTTAAAATCAATATTTACAATACCTATTTGCATACAGAATCATAAATACAATGATGTACAACAAGTGAATGCAATGTACCTTATGTAAAAACTACTAAATCATATCACTTAAATAGTAATTAAGAATTTAAAAGTTAAACATAGACTTTATATCCCACAAAAATGTACGGTGCCCGTGGAATATTAACTTTGACGCGGACAAAGTCACGGTCAGAAGCTAGTATTTTTTAATAGGTACTAAAACAAAACAAACGGACATCACCATATAAATCAAAGCGAAATCTAAGAGACGAATGCCGAATTATTAATAACACAAACGATTTTCGACTTCGACATCAATTGGCGGCCCTCGGCGAAATTCGTCGCGATTTTGTATTCGGCCCACGTGGCTCCTCCCTTCGGCGCGTCTGCGGGGTGGGGGGGAGCGACAAATCACGCGCACACTGTGGCCAAGCCACTAAATGAATATTGACATCCCACTAGCTAACGGGTTGAATTGATAATCGCGTTGTGATGATAGAGTATTTTGTTAGTGTGAAATTAATTTGTGACCTATGTTTTTTGGTTGCTGTACCCATTAATCATATGGGACCAGTAGAATTTATAAAATATAAAAATGCTTTGCTACCGTCTCACTACGAGCCTAATTTCCTAATAAAAAAACGTTTCAATACAAGTCGCAATCTCGTCCCAACAAAACAATTTAATTTTGTGACAATCAATGTAAAACATGAAGAAAAATTAAAGATATTTTTGACAATATGAGACTGACATTCGAATGCGATTAATTAACAAAAATAAAAATCAATAAATTATTGAAATAATAGGTACCTACATAGTGGGAACGTCGTAACAGAAAACCTTTTAACCATGGATTCAGTGAATTTCAGTTCATAATTTAGAAGAAGGAAGCTAGAGAATGTGTTTGTCAAATTTTTTGTTCATTTTTTATCCATACTAATGAAATGAAATAATGTATACTGTAATGTGTAATATAGTCTAGTTTAAATAACGGCTTACAATAGATAAAAAGTTCATAAAAAGAAAAAAAAAAAGAAGTAATATTTAAACCACTGACAATTTGTCATTTCGTTCAGAAACACGAGCGTTTAGGAACATTTGGGTTTATGTCCTATTCCAATACATCCAAAATCGCAGCATCTACATGGTCAAAATGTGTGAAACAGCAAATTTATTTTTCGCCTAAAATTTTCTTACGATACATTCCTCCTTGTATAACAATAGATGTCTTATAAAAATGGTTACCTAACTATAGAACATTACGCAGTAATTTTAAAGCCGATATATTAAATATTGCCAGTATTCGTGTAAGATTAGGTAGCCACTTGGGAAAAATAGCTCATTTTAGTAAGTCGTAGGCAATGAGGTGGAGCAATACAAAATTGTCTAGAGTAGTACTACTTTAGAAGCATTACAATTACAGATGACATATAATAATAATTATTATTGTTGCTACAATTCAAGTAAATGAGATCTTAAAAAATAAGCAGTCATTTTTGACTGAAACAAAAATAATCGAGGATATTAGAGTTAAGATGTGGCAGAAACAGCTGTAGTCCAGGAAAATTAATTATTTAGGGCAAGTATCTCGGAATGAGAGATAGTCAGTTATACATACATAAACTCACGCCTTTTTCACATAGGTATAGGCAGAAACCATAGAACGCCACCTGCTACGATCCTTACATGCTCCTTAGTCATCAACTACAAACTAGTTTAAACCTTTATTTTGAAATTTTATGTTATGTTATGCTTATATCTTTGTAAGAGCTTGAGACTGAATAGGTCTCGAATCTGTATGACAGATTTCCAGACACACACACCGTACACATACATGTTGGCAGTATTTTTTTAAATATTTTCAAGAGATGAACAACAAAAACATTGCAAGAAAAAATGTCAACTCTCTCCCCTCAAAAAACAAACTTTTCCTTTCCGAAAAAACTTAAGCATGATATACACCGAAAAATTCTTCCTACCCTCACCTGTCCACTTAAAATCCGCAACGTTACGGAACAATGGCAAACGCTCACCACTCCGCAAAAATTGAAACAGATTGCACAATCTATCTTACCTATATATTTTTCATAATTTCCAAGTAAATAATTTTGTCCATTCCTCAGAGATAATGGAGGGGGGAAGTGGGGGGTAGGGAGAGGGGGGGAGTTAATGAATGGCACAGATTTTGCATAATTAAAAAGGGGTGCTCCAGATGATTGCTTATTTCTATGAGTAATGGTGCCGTTGACAAGCGACCGTTTTGACTCCGTATCGTAATATTTCGACGTCTTTAAGAATTTTGTGGCAGGCGTGAAATACTTTTGATAAATGTTTAATGGAAGCACAAAAAGTGGAGGGGCTGTCAGTCGTTTTTGTGGGTAAGAGAAGATGCATTTTTTATCATTAAAAAATAATTATGTGATTTTATATATCTCTTAGGGCTGATTTTTCAATAGTCTAGTAACTTATAATAAATATGACAGATTGATATACACTCAGCGGCACGGAATGTGGCCCAAACATAAACAAACCGATAACAGGCGATTTTGATATCACGTATGAATATTTCGTATGGCAGTTTTTCAGGACATTGCTTTTTGTTAATTTAAAAGAGTAAGCACAGAAAAAACTTAATTTGTTTAATTTCTGTGACACTTAACGTTAGTTCGTTACCGGAACGCACAAAACACGGGTGAGTTGAACCTCGATATTCAAACGGTCGTGCATTTAGTCTTTACTGTTTTACTTTGTGATTAATCTGTAGTCATTTATGCTTCCAGGATTGGAACACAATGCCTCTTACTTCAGCTTAAGTTGCTCAAACTGTGTTGCTTAGGAATCCGGGGCGAACGCAGCGAGAGATTGCTGTAACTTTAAATGTACCGCGTACAACTCTCAGGTACGCCTTAACACGGTACGACCAGACCGGCCTATACACAAGGAGACCAGAAAATGGCGGTATTAGGTGTACATCAGCGCGAGATGACCGATTTATCTCTCTCGCAATTTTGAGAAATCGGTTCCTTACTGCGGTTGAAATACGGCAGCGGCTACAAACGGCCAGAGGGGTCAACGAAAGTGAGCGGACAATAAGAAGGAGGATTAAGGAACGGGATCTGCGCATTCAAAGGCCAGCTCGAGGACCAGAACTGCTCCGGCACCATCGCGTAGCTCGACTTTGGTTCGCTCGCGAACACGCAAATTGGACTCACGAATACCGGAGTAAAGTTCTGTGGACTGACGAATGCAGAGTGGCCATAAGAGCTCCAGATGGCCGCGAACGTGTGAAGAAAGCATGGGGAGGGGTTTCTGCCAATCACTACCAGGCAAAACATCAGTATCCATGGTGGATCAGTTTTGTTTTGGAAAGAAATTTGTTCAAACGCATGTACAGAGTTGACTGTAGCTGCTGGTTGTCTAACGGCAGTGCGATACATTGAAGAGGTCCTCCAGGAACATGTTTAACCATTCGTGGGATGCATCGGTAGCGAAAATTTCATCTTAACGCAAGATGATGCCCGACCTCACACAGCACTTTGCGTGGATGATTACCTTTCGGAAGTGAAAATCACAAAATTGGAGTGGCTGGCACAAAACCCAGACATGAATCCCATAGAACATGTCTGGGATATGCTTAAAAGATGCATCCGATCCAGTCCCAACCCTCCAGAGACCATCAGTCAATTAAATATTGCTCTGGGAAGAAATACCCCAGATGGACATTAAAAACATAATCCATGGCATGTCTGATCGCATGCAGGTGATCATCAGGGCCATAGGTGGAAATACCCGCTAAAAATTTTGAGTGCCATAGCTTAATTCTGTAAATTTCATTCAAAAACATTATTTGAAACTTACGAGCTTAATGCCTTTTTTGTAATTTTGTAGGATTTTAATAAAGTTTATTCACTTTTTCGTTAATTAATCATTCACATTTAAGATTTGAATAAACATTTAAGTTTTACAACGAAGAAAACTCCCAGTTTTATGTTTAATTTTGATATTAAACCACATAACGCGCTTGGGCCACATTCCGTGCCGCTGAGTGTATATTTTCTACAGGTACAAAAGCTGTCAAACCGCCATATTTATCCCTCTGTTAGGAGTTATCTGACGATAAAAAAATTAGCTCTTAAGGGCGGGCAGTAAGCCAGCAAAATTTTAAAATTCACCCGCGCGCCCCTTTCCTCCCCTCACATCGAACACGATTGCGCACCAAAACAAGTGAACCTAGCCGCGCTCGCTTCTTCTGTAGTATACGCAAAATAATCAGATAATACTACTGTATCCACAGTAGGTACCTATGACTGCAGGAAAGTAGTATAAAATAAAACAAGTAGGTAAGTGACTATACCATTGATACTGAACATGAATCCATAAAAAATGAATACCCCAATAAAAAATATTTTAATTAATATACCTACATATCAATCGAAGCAGACGATCACGTCAGTGATGTTTCACCACTTATTTATACGTAAGTACACACGGTGGACTAACTCAAGAACAGGGAGTAGTCTGGTCTGCTCTCCGTTCTTTCATATATTATAATACATTACTCAACAAAGTTTAGGTAACAAGGATATTTTAGTGTTTATTTTAACCGTATTATCTTTTTGTTTTAGATGTTATATTCTAAAAGAAGCGTAATTTAATACTTACTTTATTTGTTTAATTTTATAAAAACCCAGGGTTAAGAAAAAAATATAAAAAAGCCAAAGTGCCTTATAATTTCCTAATTTAAATAAATGATTTTATTTCAATTAGGCCATTATAAAGCACTTTTAAACATCATTGCAAGATAAAAAAAATAATATTAAATCTAGTTGATCGCCGTGGCGTATTGAGTTTGAGGTTGTCAATAGTGACCTGTGGAAGAAAGCTCCAACGCTAGAAAAATCTGCAAGAAGCTCTTCTTCCTAGATCAAACTTTGGAGAAAATCAAAAACCACCGGCCTTGCGACACAGCAAGGTCGATCACACACGTGCGCGCACATTATAATGCATGAATAGGATTGCTTAGCCTACCTCGTTGGTAAGTGATGACAATAGGTTCCATAATCTCGTAAGGGTATTCCTTCGCATTTAAATTGCCTCGTATTAAAACAAGAATTATGATCGTTATGCCTTGGCAAGTATGAATTTCTTAAGGATTCTGAAATTGTATCTGGCAACCAGGAACTGGCTAAATACACTTTCCTTGAATTGAGATGAAATCCGAAGTAAGACTCATTGGAAAACAGAGTAAGTTGGCCCGCACTAAACTATGGCCTCGATTTCGATATTAAAGACTTGGTAATCTTAGCAGTCTACAAGCGTAAAGATTGACCTCATGTTAATTTCTCCTCGCGACTTGGTCACTGATGACCACTTAGTGCCGGGACTGGAGTCTTCCTTTCATTGACGTAATTTGGAACGGTTCCCCATATTTGAACGAAAAACAATAATAAATTGTAGAAGTGGAAAAAAAGGATAATTAAATTCGTATACTCATTGACCCTATATAAATATATAACAAACACAGACCATCTAAAATCATGTATTTATATTGCTTATACTATATACTACATGTTGGTGCCTTTATTATGTCATTTTGGTTTTCATGTAACAGAACGACTTTATATTTTTTGTACAAAATACAATGCTTCTTAAGTACTACCTCAGTTCGATCCTGTATGATTAAACGAGGCAATGTAAAAATAACATAACGATACTTTGAATATTCGTGTTACCTGCCGCAGATAACGGCTGTCGGTACAAGTAAGGCCTATTACGCTTTAGCAATTGGCCGCAGACGTGGTTGGAACAGCGGCTGACCGCCATGGCGGCCGACCGCGATAAAACTGCGGAGAGCGTTTGGATCGCTTGAAGGCGTGTTGGTCCATAAACTATAGCTTGTATTATCTATTGTTCTTACCAAAAACCACAAAAAAAGAACTAGATTCATCCTTTATTGGAAACGCTGCAGACTAAACCGCCCATAAACCGCCAGTGCGTATAAACTAGATGGCGGGCAGCCACGAAGCTGGCTGCGGTCCCGTATTCAACCGCCGCGGTTGAAATTTAGTGGCGTGCGTACGATAATAGAAAAGCGGCTAGCCGCCCCAGTGATTAACCGCTAGTGCGGAGGGGGCTTACTTTCAAAATTACCGCCGATATTTAGCCATTCTTTCAATTTGTATTTGTTTTTTTTAAGTTTTCCTTTCGAAAGTCTTTTCAATCCTTTCTTCTTATTTCCCATTTTAATATTTATTTCGACCAACAAAGCAGGCAAAAATTTGAGTGTAGTCCTCTCGTCTCAACAGAGCGGCAGCGACTGACGTGTGAAACAAAAAATATGCTTGAGGCTCTGTCAAAGTGCGACGACAGATGACTTGCTTCGCGGAATTAAAACGTAGTATGTGCCAAAAGTGTTTTATCGTAATAATTCTGAAACTAAAAGGAATTACCTAAAATGCCTAGACAAAACCCTCACTTATGTCTAAATTTAACTAATTATCAAATTTTTGTCATATTAGTCATTATAATATCGTGTACAAATAGAAAAAATAAAAAAGTTAGAGGCTACTTCGTGATGTTTTTCTATCGAGAAAATGTTATTATTTTATGTTTTTGATCAATGAGAACCCTCGAAAATATGATGTAGTTTTCATACATATGTATTTTAAGCCTAGAAATCTAGAATTGTTCATGTAAAATCAAAAAAATGATTGGTAACTTTGCTTACTACGCCCTCTTAATCAGTTTTCTATCTACTAGTCAACCAAAGGTGGTGAAGAGATAACATGGCAGGTGTAAATTATGCGCTTGCGTAAAACAATAAAATAGAGATTTAAATAAGGCGTGGTGGCGTTCCATGGTTTCTGCCTACCCCCATGGGGAAAAAGTTATGAGTTTATGTATGAATGTGATGTAAAAAATAGCTCAAAATAATTACTTAAACATGCAAGTAACCTTGGTCAAAAATGACTTCAAATTGCAAATATATAAGATTTTATCCAGTTTGAAAAGCATAATAACAAATAATACATACTTAAAAAAATGAACACCAAATAATATTTAGTTCAAACCATAAACGGTTTTTTACAAAAACGACAAAGATTTTTGTTTTTGTTAAAAGAAAGCTTAACTTGAAACTTTATGTAAACAAAGTTAAGCCAATAACCAACTTACGCGAAAAGTTTCCTCTTAGTAAGTACACAGGTATTTTGTTATTATAAGTAAGTGCCTTTGTACAGTGTGTAAAGTTCCATGTTGGTATTTATTTACCTTTATATTATTTACATAACATAACATAACATCACGCCTGTAATCCCCGAAGGGTTAGGCAGAGGTGTAACCATTAGTACACCCACATTTCGCCAGTTATGTTTTTAGTCCCATGTAATAGGGGGCGAGCCTATTGCCATCAACCGGGCACAAATCCAGACTCCGAGGCTGAGGTGCTACTGAGAAATTCCTGATGGAAAAACCCAATAAAACTTTGCCTCAAAAAGACCTCATGCACAGCAGTCGGGCTTGCGACCACTAGACCAACGAGGCAGTCAAATAATAAATAAATATAATTTATATTATTTATATCTTTTTATTACATTAGATAACGATTATGACTTTGAGCTACTATAACTACAATATGCGACTGCCTGTTGGTCTAGTAGTCGCAAATTGCGACTGCTGAGCATGAGGTTTTGGGTTCGATTCGCACTTCGGGCAAAGTGATATTGGGTTTTCCCATCAGCTATTGAGATTTGTTTTATTTGATTTAGTTTTATTATTTTTGACTAACAAAGTATTAAGACCTTTGTAACTAACAACTACGGACATTATTAGTCTGAAATAAATGAATTAAATCATAATTTAATTTAATTACATGGTACTTAAAACTTAACTGGCAAAATGTGGATGTACTAATAATGGGTACACCTCTACCTAACCCTTCGGGGATTACAGACGTCATGTTTTATAATGTTCTTTGAATCTCAAAGAATGCCTTACAAAATCTACATACACACTAACCTAAATCCAAAGCCAAGTATCACAAACTCAAGCCCGAAATTTTATGACAATCCCCAATTTTCGACGACAGTTACTTCTTATTGACTGACTCTTCTGATTAGTTGACTGCCTCGTTGGTATAGCGGTCGCAAGCGCGACTGCTGTGCATGAGGTCTTGGGTTCGATTCCCAGGTCGGGCAAAGTGTTATTGGGTTTTTCCATCAGGAATTTCTCGGTAGCAGCCTCGGAGTCTGGATTTGTGCCCAGTTGATGGCAATAGGCTCGCCCCCTATTACATGGGACTAAAAACATAACTGGCGAAATGTGGGTGTACTAATGGGTACACCTCTGCCTAACCCTTCGGGGATTACAGGCGTGATGTTATGTTATGTTATGTTACTTCTAATTCGTTCCACTGGGAGCGAGCTACTCGCAACACACTTTCGCGCGACTCAACGAGGCACAGACATATCTCTTGTTCGACCCAACACCCATGGGAAATGGCCTACTGAAACTTTTGCTTGAAAAAGTGCTTTATTTATGGGAAGTATGTTATATAAGTGGGTTGTATAGCCTGTTTATGGCTTGTTATGAGGTTGAGCTTTTAAAAGGAACATTTTTATTCGTTTAGGTAATGCAGTTTATTATTTGAGTGCTGCTCGCATCAAGGGGTGTTATGTGTTTAGTATGTTGTCATTTTTAAAGTTGTGTGCACACTACACGCGTTTTCTATATTATTGTTATTTTTTGTATGAAATAGGTTTGGTTTTGACTATAGTCTAGGTCAGAGATGAGAGAGACAAAGTCTACGATGGAGTGAGCTTACACAGAAGAAGTCTGTTCGCTCTAACCTTGAGGAGATTAGGGACGATTTGATTATATGGGTCAGATTATACTACTAAGACAGGATAAGTTTAAACCTCAAGAAAGAACATAGGCTAATTTTTATTTAGCGACTTCGTCTGCGTCTGCGATAACCGACATTTACGCTGACGAAGGCCCGCCCGCCTCACATGCATAAGGTTGTGGGTTAAAATCCGGGCAAGTACCAATGTGACTTTATCAATTAATAATTATGTACTTTCTAAAGTTTATCTTGGACATCACTGGCATCGGTGAAGGGAACATCGTGAGGAAACCTGGACTTACTGTTCCACTCAAACCATGTCAGAGGCCCTTGAGGCGGTTTAGAAACTCTGACACTAGGGTATGTGGGGTCATATGACCTTACTGCCCACACGATAAAGAAGAAAGAAGAGCAGACGAAGTCACGGGCAAAAGCTGGTCTGTTATACATAAACTACTACTAAATATGTATGATTATTCGATTATACATTTTAAAAAAGTTTGAATTTCTCCATAATGGCTCCATCTATTTCATCCTGTGTAGGTACACTGTCGATGAATAATAACGTTCACAAAATGTATTTTCTCTTCATTTTAACATCAAGTTATTACTTAAGCGTTCAGGAGAGCGGAGACTGTTTAATAAATCCTTTAGACTATTTGTCACCGTAAGTACTTTGTTGCTTAAATATACAGGCGGATTTTTAATTCGTTGTTAGCTGTTCCCTACAATAATAATTCACTACAACTTATCAAGATATTTGAAACAATAGATTTTTTTCCACAGTTCCTGGTGTTCGTTTCGCCGTGAAACTTTTTCTTTTTTGTTACTTTTAAGAAGGCTTACAGCCTAATCACGTAAACAACACTTTATTAAGTTACTAATAACAAACCTCCACAAATAATACAGGGTCATTAAAAATTTACCAGAAACCTGAAAATGGGTCAATTTACTCATCATTATGAACAACTTTTACTATGGGACCAAAGCCTGAAATCATGAAAAAAACCAGCTGTTCCTTACAAAAATGCTATACAACACAATCGTAATGTATGAAACAGCTGATTCTTTTTCATGATTTCAGTGTTAGTCCCATAGTAAAAGTTTTTCACAATGATGAGTACAATGACCCCTTTTCAGGTTACTGGTAAATTTTAAATGACCCCGTATAACATAATCGATTAATTAAAACCAACTAGTTTTTATTGGTTCAATTCATAATATTACGTACTTTTTATGTTAATCTTGAATATCACTTACGTAAAGGAAATATCTGAACTAATGACATAGAGATAAAAGATGTGTTTCTTTGTCTGTAATGGATAAAAGTAAGCGTTTCCTAACGCCTCGAATAATACGCTAATCAATTAAAACTCAGCCTGTATAGAATATCAGCTGGAAATCTGTTTAAGTATAGGCTTGGGCGAGGTAATAGGCAATATTCTGGAGCTGGATAAAATCAGATTACAGTTTGAAACTCATTATTGTTAGAATGAAATTATATTGCTCATTTATTTTTTCATTTATTTTAAATTTATTTTATTTACAAGTGAGATGAAGTGAGAATTTAAATAAATATGAAATGTTGTTCCATTGTTTAGTTTTTACTTAAAAGACTAAACTTCGTGCGTGTCAAAGCTGATATATTATCCCAGTGGCACCGCACATTATTTTTCCGGGATAAAAAGTAATCAGAGTATAATTTATTTCTGTGCTAAAGTTCATCCAGATCCGTTCAGCCGTTCTAGCGTGATTGAATAACAAACATACCTCTATACTTTCTCAATCCAATATTCGCATTTATAATAGTAGTACGATGAGCTAAAATACGTCACAAAGTATTGTCTGCTACTGAGAAATTCCTGATGGAAAAACCCAATAATAGTTTGCCCGGCTTAGGAATCGAACCCAAGACTTCACGTTTAGCAGTCTCGGTTTGCGACCACTAGAACAACGAGGTAATTAGTCGATTATTAAATGAAAAATGTTCGAGCATAAATTGTTGCTTTGTCTTTGCGCAATCTTCATTAGTGGGTAGGTTTTACATACAAGTTACTATAATTTAAAAAAATCAAAAACACGACTGCAAAAATTGCACATATTTGTACTTTGTTTACTCGTCAGTTTTTTTAACGACGTTTTTTATTTCCAGTGTTATATATTTTTTAAATCTACTTGTCAAATTCTAGACAATAAACATAGACACGACCGGATTCATTAAAAAAAATAATTGAGGCTGGTATTAATTTACGTTTTAAAGTGACCACAGAGGATTCTTTTTATTTTTAACTAGCCTACTGTTACTCGGAACGATGCAAGGATTGTAACGATACCCCAAACATCTAAATCGGTTCAGGCGTTTAAAAGTTATGGTGGAATAAAGAATTTCACATACATACATACATACATTAACCCTGAACACATAACACTCCTTTTTTTTGGGCAGTCGTGTGAAAAACTCCTTGAGAGATACTATTACTTGTCACTTGTCAAAATCATATTTATTCTTGTAACCTCTTTGCACAGTTGGGTAAACTTGTCAATATATTTAAAAGCAATTTGTACGTTATTACGATAAAACCATTTATAACTTTTATTTATCTTTCTTTATATTTTTTTGTATTATTTATTTAAGTCGGCCATGTTCTCAATCAATTTAACTCCATTTATTATATATGGAGCGACGCCGCAACGCTTTATCAATCACTTTACAAAAGACTTGAAGCAATCAATTGTATTTTTATTTTATTATTTTCGCCATTTTCGCTCCGTCATATTTTATCGCACGCTTCTTGTCGAGTTAGAGTTTAGAAACTCGAATTATTAAGTCTACCTTTTTAGGCACCCGCGAAATTACGGCAGTGTTGGTACCGAAACTTTTCAAATTCCCCTACGTTTTCTTGTGAAATTGTTTTATTTTTTTCACACCGCCCCACAGACATTTTTTCTGAAGTGAAATGTGCCCCTTTTATAAATTGCAAAGCAGCGGTACGGTTAACTTTTGTAACGATGTTCGTGTCAACTCGAAAAATTGGCAATTGACAATTTAGGGGATAATTTGTTAAAAAATAATTTGAAGGTTTGGATGTAGCGAATATTGAAGCTCTCTTTGTGGGTTAACATAGGGAGTCATGACGGTGACGTCAATGGAAAGGGAGCGAGGTAATGGTTGTACGATTAATAGAAGACAAGTGCTTTTATATTAATTTCTTGTTTCGAAATAAATGTTTTGAGAGATAGAGAGATATATTGTTTAGTATTCCACATTATGAATGGTTCGGTCATGTTGGATAGATGAGGATGAGTGAAAGACGATTGACAAAAGGTATTTATATGGCAGAGGTGTGTGGCAACGCCGGGAGGTCAGGTGCAGAGTACTCGTAACCGGCGTGCTTGTATGACGAAATGTATGAACTTAGATGAGGCTAAAGGAGTATGAAAGGATCGTAGCAGGTGGCGTTCTGTAGTTTCTGCCTACCCCCATGGGAAAAAGGCGTGAGTTTATGTATGTTTATGTGTATTCCACATTACATCATAATAATAATCGTTTTTTGAAAAAAGATGGAACTAAGGCCTTTAGTATTTTCGTAACCAGTACATTCCCAGATATGGTCCAAAACAACTATTCTTATTTATCTATTTAAACTTAATGCAACAAAAAAAGTACAAAGGCGGACTTAATGCCTTAGGCATTCTCTACCAGTCAACCAAAGGTGGTGAAGCGAAACAAAGCAGGTGCAAAAAATTGTAGAGGAAATAATCAAATATGAAATTTTTAAGCAAACGTCAGTTACAGTAACATCAGTTAAATTACTTTGGGCAAAACACTCCAGGCACCAAAATAACGCGACAATCGTAAAGCACAACATACACGACTTTTTTTACGCGACTCTTTTTTACACGACTTTCCCAAAAAAAGAAGTGTTATGTGTTCAGGGTTAATGTATGTATGTATGATTGTATGTGAGTTACTTTATTCCACCATAACTTTTAAACGCCATAACCGATTTAGATGTATGGGGTATCCTAACAATCCTTGCATCGTTCCGAGTAACATAGGCTAGGCTAAAAAATAAAAAGAAACTGATGTGGTCACTTTAAAATGTAAGTTAATGACAGCCTCCATTTAGTTTTTTAAGTAATCTGGTCGTGTCTATGTTTATCGTCTAGAATTTGACAAGTAGATTTAAAAATATATATATCACTGTAACAAAATACGTCGTAAAAAAAAACTGACGAGTAAACAAAGTACAAATATGTGCAATTATTGCAGTCGTGTTATTTAATGTTTTTAATTATAGCAGCTTGTTCAACTCATCAGTCCCAGAGACCCTGCTAGTCTGTCCGCGGCCTAAGTCATGTTTATTATGACACGAAATGGGTTCCCCCTACAACGTATTATAGAGACATTAGGACGTATGAAGATTATTTGTTTGGGAGCGAAGGTTCTGAGATTACGAGAAAAAGATTTTTATTGGGGTGACGCAATAGATTCATATGTCGTTATTAAGGTGAAAAATGGGGGTGTTTTGGAAAAAAGAAAATAAGAAATGTAAGCGATGTTATAGTATTTGTCAGTTAAGAATCGCTACCCTCGGTTTTGGAGCTCTAAAGCACGATTAGGTGGCCGGGGTCGTAGGACGCCTGAACAGGATACCGTGGTCCGGGAACGCAAAGGGCAGCAGAAGGATAAGGGTGGTTTTTAAGTCAGTAAAAGTCTGACAGTCTCTTCCGCCCCAGTCAGGGCGGAAGGATTCAATTGATGATTTTTATCACCCCCAACAAAGTGGCACGCTTAGACCAAAAGTTTTAATTGAGAGTTAGTTGATAACTGAAGATTTTTAGTCCCACGTAATAGGGGGCGAGCCTATCGCCATCAACCGGGCACAAATCCAGACTCCGAGGTTGCTGCTGCTACTGAGGAATTCCTGATGGAAAAACCCAATAACACTTTGCCCGACCTGGGAATCGAACCCAAGACCTCGTGCACAGCAGTCGCGCTTGCAACCACTAGACCAACGAGGCTCTTTATAATACTAGTAAGTATAAATTACTTTACTTTTACATAACTATAATTTTAATTTTTATTAATACCAAACTACAGCAGTTCCAAGAAGTCTGACTCCATTTAATCCAATTTCACTAAACACAACTGGCGAAATGTGGGTGTACTAATGGGTACACCTCTGCCTAACCCTTCGGGGATTACAGGCGTGATGTTATGTATGTTATGTGTATGTAAATATCCCACCCTACTACGAATCGTTCCTTGGACTTTACCTACCAAGCTATATTTCTTGATCCCCTGTCTCAAGCACAATATGGGTGCGCTGTTAATCTTTTTATGTCGACTGCATTATTTTACGTGGGCTCACTACTTTATTTAAGGTGCTTAGATGGAATCTTGTTGGGATAAAAGGTTAACGCTAGTGTATGGAGGTTTGAGTAAATTGGGTGATGTATTTTGGGATTTATAAGTGGCTGGACGGTTAAAGTGGTTAGTTTGGGGAATATAAATAAGTGGTTCATAGGATCTTCATAACTTTGATGGCGGTTCTGCTATTTTAGTTTTGGATACTGAGTTAAGTAGGTAGCTATTGGTGCCGATTCTCTTGGTCACAAACTTAACTAAAATTAGACTATTTCCAGCTTTTTCTGTCTAATAAAACAAGAAAGAGACTAATGTAAATAAGAGCTGTCAAATTTAGTCAATCTGACACATCCATACTTTTATAGTTGACATCTTAAAACGTATGGATTAAAAATACGGAAAAGTTCAAGGCAAAACTAATTTGACATCGCTAACTTAGTTCTTTAATGGTGCCGATTCTCTTGGTCACAAACTAAACTAAAATTAGTATATTTCCATCTTTTTCTGTCCCATAAAACAAGAAAGAGAGTAGTGTAAATAAGAGCTGTCAAATTTAGTCAATCTGACACATCCATACAATTATAGTTGACATCTTAAAACGTATGGATTAAAAATACGGAAAAGTTCAAGGCAAAACTAATTTGACATCGCTAACTTAGTTCTTTAATGTCACGGAATGTCACCGTCCTTTTTGTTCGCTGTATGTTAGTAAGAGATGTAAATTCTCGAAATTTAGTCTAGTTTGTGAACAAGGGAATCGGCACCAATGTCACCGTCCTTTCCTTTCGCTGTATGCTAGTAAGAGATGTCAATTCTCTAAATTTAGTCTAGTTTGTGAACAAGGGAATTGGCACTATTGTTAAGTCTAATACTTCGGAAAATAGCAAACTATTTAAGAATCTCTCGTATTAACAACTGCTTCGTTTGTCTAGCGGCCGTAAAGCGCGACTGCTGAGCATAAGGTCTTGGCTTCGATTACCGGGTCGGGCAAAGTGTTATTTATTTATTATTTATTATTTATTTATTTATTTATTTATACAATCTTACCTACAACTACCATTACAGATCAGCGATTCAATGCGACAGTGTGGCCTTACATATTAAACCTTAATCTACATCCTAAAAGTTACACAATATTCTAAATCTTAAACTACATCTAAATAACATATTATATGTAATGTTACTTTTGCTTTATTGGGTTTTTTCATCAAGTATATCTTAGTAACAGTCTTAAAATCTGGATCTGTGCCTAACCCTAATTTATTTGATAACTGGCGAAATGTGGGTGTACTAATGAGTACACCTCTGCCTAACCTTTCATAGATTACAGGCGTGATGTTATGAAACATTCAGAGAAGAATAAAATAATCATTCCATTACAGAAAGGTGACACAAATAAATCCTCAACTCCGTAGAAGCAAACTGTCTGAAACGTCGTGTCAGGTAAATAAGTGCTGAACATCTGACATGGTGTGATGAGCAGAATAATGTCACTGACAGATGTGTCGATCACTTGCAATGAGGGAGACTGAATTCAGTCGCCATTATCCTTTGTAAAAGGAAAAAAATGTACAAAATGGTAAGTACGGTAGATCTTAGAAAGATGTAAACGTAAATAAGTCCAATTAAAATTCCATCTATTGTACTAGATCGTTACATACATCTAAGAGTAAATAAATGAATATAAAAATGTATGAATTCAATAAAGGAGATAGGCACCTAATTAAAACTATTTTAATTTGGGTTTTGTAAATTTCCGTACATTGCTAGTACACATTAAAACTTAAATAACTGGTAAGCTGAACAATTTGGCAATCTATTAATAAATTGATAATAAAAAGTACCTACTAAACGATTCTTAACTTTGTTTTTCGACTAATCATGTATTTTTTGTCAATATATGTTTAGGTACATTTTTCTGGTGCAATGGGTGTAGATAGTGAACTTGAAAGGCAATCAAATGACACCCAAAAAAAAAATATTTGGTAGGTACAATTAAATTAGAATGCATACTGTTAACCGATAAACAAGATTAAACTTCCTCCAGTTTAAAACCCTAAACTGAACACTACTTGGGTTTATACACTTCCGTTCAAAAGAAAGTGCAAGCGCCCACCCCATTCGTATTCAGCACACACCCCACGACGTGTCCCAAAAATTTTTAAATTCTACTCCACCGCAATCACGAACCCCTCGACAATTTAGCGCGATCGACTTCACAGGACGAATTTAAAAGTTTTTCGTGGAAAAAAATGCAATTATAAAAGAATCAGGATCATGAATTACCAAAGCTCGACATGCTTTTTGAATTTAGCATTGGTGCCGATTCTCTTGTTCACAAACTAGTCTAAATTTAGAGAATTGACATCTCTTACTAGCATACAGCGAAAGGAAAGGACGGTGACATTCCGTGACATACATTCTAAGTTAGCGATGTCAAATTAGTTTTGCCTTGAACTTCTCCGTATTTTTAATCCATACGTTTTAAGATGTCAACTATAATTGTATGGATGTGTCAGATTGACTAAATTTGACAGCTCTTATTTACATTAGTCTCTTTCTTGTTTTATTGGACAGAAAAAGATGGAAATAGTCTAATATTAGTTTAGTTTGTGACCAAGGGAATCGGCACCATTAAAGAACTAAGTTAGCGATGTCAAATTAGTTTTGCCTTGAACTTTTCCGTATTTTTAATCCATACGTTTTAAGATGTCAACTATAAATGTATGGATGTGCCAGATTGACTAAATTTTACAGCTCTTATTTATATTAGTCTCTTTCTTGTTTTATTGGACAGGAAAAGATGGAAATAGTCTAATTTTAGTTTAGTTTGTGACCAAGAGAATCGGCACCATTATCTATTTCTTTAGTCTAACTAATCTAAATGTATCAAATTCTTTCAAGTAAAAATTAAATAGTAGACCCTAGATCATGATCTGCTTAGTCTTTTCTCAACTATGTTGGGAGCAGGGTAATGCAGTTGCATTCGGTTAGACTAGAAGCCGACCAGACTACGCGATCGACGCGCGTTGGTAGCGTACATACAACGCGCTTAGTACGGCATTTAACGAGCGTTACCAAGGTGTTCTCGGCTCAGTTCGGGACTGGACGTCGAAATGATATGAATATGCGTCCGCTCAACACGAAAGCGCGCGATTAAATATACGTCAAAATGGCGGCGCAATATATCTAGAAACGCCTGCGCAATGCGCCTACGAACGAAAATCTGACAACGCGCGTCTGAAGCGCGGTTGAATAAAAGCGCGCGCTTGCATGTGTACACCTTCGACAGACCTTTTTATTCTTAAAATGAGTGTTACCAAAGCGCGCGCTTTAAAACGCCTAATGTGTACTCGCTCTCACACACAGGTCAAACTAAAACATAAGATAATAGCCTGAGAAACTTATTAAAACACATCATGTATCAATAGTCGTCACTAGCAAGTCCGTCACACATTTCTCATTCCCAAAGACTCAAAATCCAGGAGTGCGAAGAAAAAAAAAATCAACGCAAAAGTGAATTTCCGACAGTTACATTAGCATAAAGACGGCGTGAACTGTAATCATTGCCTCGGCGCATCGTGACTTGAATGTGGAATGAAGACTGTACGTAGGTATACTGTCTGTCTAAGATGGGGGGGTCGTCATTTATTTGTAATTTATTTGATAATTTTTGGGGACTGGTGATCAAGGACAGTTTTTTGTGGTTGTTAGATTAGGGAGCAAATCGAGAAGAGAGCAAACTTTGGGACCCATGCCATATTTAAGTTGAGAATACCCCTATTCTACTAGGTAATCTTTTCGAAAATAATAAAGCAGAATCTTTTCGAATATTTTGTCTACAGTTTCGACAAAGATTTTGGCAATAATAATAAATGTCGTTGAGATGAGATTGCGACTAGATTTTGAACGTTTTTTAATTACAAGATTAGCCTTTAGGTTATTTGTGTGAGTTTATGTTTGTACCCACAAAATATCTAACATTCAATTCTAGTATGGGGCAACGTTGTATTTTAAAGAAGAAAATGAAATAAGGTTTAAATTTGCGATCACACATGTGACTTGAATAAAATGTTTAAATCGGAGACAAAAACTGTGTTCTAAAATATATTTTACTCTTTAATTTTTTTATGCGCTGAGGTGTTTTGTTTTAAATAAAGTCACAGAAACCTCTTTAAACAAATTTAAACAAAACACCTCAAGTTTTTTATGAAACTTAGTGACGACGAAGCCTTTGAAACTACTATTTTAGTTCAAGTTTCACATTGGTTATACTGGCGCATTTTATATCGAGAACATAAAAGTTAGTCTGGACAAAATGAATTTCTTACATCTCGTAGTTTTATAAAATGGTGGAAAATTTGATGGCTCTGTTTACGAAGCTTGAAAGGTCGAGATATAAAAAGTTTATGTGTACAATGAGATGTAATAAGTGCGCAGATTACACGTGGAAGCGTCGATAGATCTCTTTGTTGGCACAGTGGCTGAGACTCGGTAATAGCAACAAAAACATCTACATTACACCGCTAGAAAACATTGATATGACTTACAAAAATATCTATACTCAAAGAGAAAAATAACCACAATACAGAACACATTCAAACTGATACCAGTAACAATTAAAAACTACGCTACTCTATTTAATCAATAATTTACAGAAAACTAACAACATTCTAGTATCTCCACTACTTCCAACTACGTAGAAGTAACATTAACTATCATCATAATATCACCGCAAACCCTTCCCCACCACTGAAAATAGGCTTTCCAATTACTGCTACAAGGAACCTTTTGTAGGTGCGGTCTTGATTGTCGATTGTTATTTGAGACTAGCTATTGTCAGCGGCTTCGCCCGCTTTTCCGTCGTAAATACAATTATCCTACGAAAATATACTAGAGGGATAAAAATTATATCCTAACCTATATCCTATATATTAATCTTGGTCATGGTCTAATTGTGTACCAAATTTCACCCCAATCAGCTGAGCCGTTGAGCAATGATGCGTCAACAAACATACAGATTATCACATTTGTATTATAAGTAGGAGATAGATGATGATCTTCCGGACTTCACGTTCCTGTAGATGGCTATTCAAACTCACAGAAAAATTAATAAGCAATAAAACTACACAGCAATGAATACTAAAATATACAATTTCAAATACCTAATTGGGTTCCAGGCATCAAGTACATTTCGTCTGAAACAAACACAATTATAAGAATAAATAAGTTGCAATAACTCAATAGGAATTTCCCATAAACGTTTCCCATATAAAGGCAATCGATTCCATTGAATCTTTACAAATGAAACTGTCGTACCTATGTCACACCGCGACCGTATCTGTGGACTAGGTGTCGCGTGCGGCGTCAATCGGGTGAATATTAAACACGTATTAAAACTTTTGGAGGTTGTGAGTTTTTGGGTATAGTTGGGAAGTGTTTTTTAGGGTAACGTAATCATAAGGTGCCAAATGGGATTCTATTACTAAGACTGTTTGTCACATGGCTATAGCTTTTAAACAGTAATAGGTCAACTATAAAGGTAGGTAGTAAAGGGCGACTACTCAGCGTGAGGTCTTGGGTTCGATTGCCAGGTCGGGCTTTGTTATTGAGTTTTTCCATCAGGAATTTCTCAGTAGCAGCCTCGGAGTCTGGATTTGTGCCCGGTTGATGGCAATAGGCTCGCCCCCTATTACATGGGACTTAAAAATATAACTGGTGAAATGTAGGTGTTCTAATAGGTACCTCTGCCTAACCCTTCGGGGATTACAGGCGTGATGTTATTATGCAAAAATATTTTCACTGAAAAAGAAGCTACTTTATTGCTAGCTATGTTTAATAGTTTTACGTGCCAAAGTCGCGAATAGAAGCTATTTTTTAAATAAACTAATTTGACAACAGAGACAATGGTGCTGATTGCTTTGTTCACAAACTAAACTAAAATTAGACTAATTCTATCTTTTTCTGTTCAATAAAACAAGAAAGGGACTAATGTAAATAAGAGCTTTCAAAGTAAGTCAATACACACAGTACAATCAAAGTTAACATCTTAAAACGTATAGATTAAAAATACGGAAAAATTCATGGCAAAACTAATTTGACATCTCTAACTTAGTTCCTAAATGTCACCGTCCTTTTCTTTCTCTGTATGTTAGTAAGAGATCTTAATTCTCTTAATTAGTCTAGTTTGTGAACAAGGGAATTGGCACCAATGTCCTGTACAAAAACAAAACAAAAAACTCCAAAAAAACGCACCACACCCGGACAAACAAATTCAAAAACAAAGTTTAAGCGAAACATTTGGCAATTTCGATTGGTTCGTTAAACTGGCAATAATTCACGCAAATTGAAAAGCACCGTTCGACGTAATTAGTATCCGAGGGGTATCACTAAGCCCTAATAAATATCTTCTAATTGGTTGTGTCGTGGTATAAGCCTTGCAATCTTGATGACGTCGATTGACGTACAGACCGACAGGCCTTATCGTGTTGTATTAGAGATGAAGATTTGTGTGCCTTGGGGTAATGTTTGGTGAAATTGGTAGGAAATGTTTTTGTGGAATGTTTACTTCATTTTCGTTTAAGTTTTTATTATTTTATTTATTGTTAATTTAATGAAGAAAGCACTTACTAGCCTAAAGCACAGGTTCAACCTAGTTCAAACAATTATGATTGTGTTCTATTTTAGATGGCAAGATATTTATTTATTGTTTTACCTTATTTTTATAATTAAACTAGCTGACCGGTTTGCAATCAAAAAGTATAGAGAGCAATAACCGAGATAAAAACTATCCTATCTTTCAAGTTGGATCAAACTGCACACGGTGTGCAAACATGATTAAAATTGGTTAAGTAGTTTAGGAGTCCATCCCGAACAAACAACGGGACGCATAATTTATATATATTAAGATTATTGGGTATAAAAAAAAATAGTATATTTGATTCGTAGTCTCCTGAATGTATATTTTTTTGAGAGCGTTCATACTACGACTTACAATACAATATTATGTATTATTTAAAATAAATCATTTTTCTACGAAAACTGACTTCTTACTTACCGACTTTAATCGCATTGATTTAAATGAAATTCAACAGGCATTGGTATCCATTGGTACATTACGGTTTGTTTATAAATCGAAGACAAAAAGAAACTAACATAATATGTTTCAACGTCACAAAAATTCTGTTAATCTCCTGACCCAATTTTGGCCAAAGATATAAGCAGGAAAAGATGATAAACCCTTTGAAAAAACCTTTTTATTCCGAAAAAATGATTCGTCCCATAAATTTTTTACTCATAATACAAAATCTACTCTGCCCTTATCATTTTGTTATACACAATAGTTTTATAGAAACTGAGTCATAGATATTAGGGGGTAGATTATATCCCTAAAAAGGTTGACCAATCCTTTGTCGTAGAATTCCAATATCGGATGAATGTATAGAATTCAGTTCTATAGGGGATGGCCTATTCATGTTCCGTATTGCTGGTACGGTTGGCAGAGAAATGTTGTCATGATACTATTTTGGAATTTATTGTTACTGTTTTCGCCTGGTCGAAATTCGACTTTAATTATTAAAATTTTAGTTTGAATATTATTATTATTTTTAAAGAGTATTTATCGCATACTAGCTTGTGCCCGCGACTTCGTCCGCATCAAAGTTGATTTCTTAAACTTTGGACCCCTGATTCATGCCCTTAGGGGGTGAATTTTGGAAAATCCTTTTTTAGCAGACTTCTGCTAACTGTAAACTACCTCCCTGCCAATTTAATTTTAAACGTCATTAAGTTTTCGATATATTGAGATGAATGTGTGAGTCACCTTTCTTTTTATATTTAGAAGACAAAAAATATACTTATTCATTATGTCAATCTATGTCAGATTGACATATTGAATAAGTATAATTTATGTGTATGCATATCAAACGTATGGTAGTATGAGTATGAGTTTTCTTTGTTGGATTTGTTTCTAATGCATGTTTCTAATCATTTTGATCAAAAATAAAACAGTAGTCAATTTTTCTCCCTAACACATAAAAATCTATAACCTGTCGTAAAATGGGACATAATAATATATTTTATCTAAATCCGTCTTTACTGCGCTACGATGACATAATTTTCAAAAGTTCGATAATATTTCGTCGAATTACTTTTACATCATTGCATTTTGCTACTTTTGAACGTAAATCGATTCATCTGTTTATAACATCGAGCCTGTAATCCCCGAAGGGTTAGGCAGAGATGTACACATTAGTATACCCACATTTCGTCAGTTACGTTTTTATTTCCATGTAATAGGGGGCGAGCCTATTGTCATCAACCGGGCACAAATCCAGACTACGAAGCTGCTACTGAGAAATTCTTGATGAAAAATCAAATAACACTTTGCCCGACAGGGATTAGAACCCAAGACCTCACGCACAATATTCGCGCTTTGCGACTACTAGACCAACGAGACAACGAAAAAAAATGGAATTCAAAAAATATTTCTTTTTGTAAAAACATCTTACATGAATATGCTAACGGTACTTATAGTGAAAGAATCTGACCCATGGCATTGTGAAACCCTCCAAAAGATGATTATTAATTTGTCCACCATAATACAATTTACTTGTTATTAATTGAAATCTAATCTTTGGCTTCAGATAATTTATTGTTGTTCAGAAAATTCCTGAAAGGAATATCAGCGTTTCCCAAAGGAAAATATCAGCGTTTCCCAAAGTGGGCGATAACGCCCCCTTGTGGGTGCTGCAGGCCTTAGGGGTGGTAAGAGACCCAGAAAAAAAAACGGGGCGTTGTGTAGAGGCTTATTTATTTATTTGTTAAAACTTTAGGTAACAAAAGTACAAAGGCGGACTTAATGCCTTAGGCATTCTCTACCAGTCAACCAAAGGTGGTGAAGAGATAACATGGCAGGTGCAAGTTACTGAGCAAGAGTAAAACAACAAAACTAGTCATTTAAAAAAAATATTAAAAAAATTACAAAATAAAATGAAGTGTACACAAATACAAAATAATTAAATTCTAGAAACTTACTATAAAATGCCATATACTATAAATAAGCATATAAAAATATAATCTAAACATATCTTATCTAATACATATCTTATAAAGAATAGAAAGGAGGATCATAACAATACTCTGGCTAGGCTTGGGAATCGATTTATAATTTTATCTACTTCGTAGTTTTTAAGTAGGTGAATACATGGGGGCGCTAGTAAAATAATTTATTCTCAAAGTGGGCAGTAGACAAAATAAGATTGGGAACCCCTGGCTATTGAGAATTATCGTCTTTTATGTTGTACACAAATAGCAAACTATGTGATTAATTTCTAATATCCAGAATAAGCTATAACAAATCTAATAACAATAATAGCACTGCCTCGTTGGTCTAGTGGCCGCAAAACGTGAGGTCTTGGGTTCGATTCCCAGGTCGGGCTAACTGTTATTGGGTTTTTCAATCAAGAATTTCTCAGTAGCAGCCTCGGAGTCTGGATTTGTGCCCAGCTGATGGCAATACGCATAACTGGCCAAATGTGGGTGTATTAATGGATACACCTCTGCCTAACCCTTCGGGGAGTACAGGCGTAATTATTTTATGTAATTTACATGAGGCTTATAAGAAATGTTACCCTGAGCACGTGTCATAATGAGATTATGCAGCACGCTACGCATACTACGTTGTACCTTTTCGAAGCAAAATACTTTTATGTAGGTAGGGGAGAGTACTGTAGAGACCCTGGCTGGTTGAGCCATATGCAAACTATTTGTTATGAGATCAATATGACTTTTATATTTAGAATAGATGCAGACCGCGTGTCAGCGGCTGTCAAGCCTTAGCTAAGAATTAGTAATTAATAATTTAATTTAAAAGTGAATACCTACAAAGTTTAAAGATCAATAAGTCTTACAATAATAGACAAATATCCCGGTACAAGTAACAACGCACGTTTGGGGGTTACAGTACCTATCTCCCTAAGATCTTACTTCATCAAACGGTATAAACAAAATATCTTTCCTGTTTATCACTTTATTAAAAAGTAGAAAAGAAACAAACCCTCTTTCTTTTTTACCCCTTTTCAATATACCGCCAATCTAATCGCCATCTTGACTTTAACGGTACAAACGAGTGTAACATCAAAATGTCCTCCCTAATCAAGTTTAAAGCAGTTCAAACCAGTTAATGCCGGTTCGTACACCCTATCTATTATGTTGTGCCGTCTACCCTTCAAAAATCCTTGGCAACGGCCGTTTAAAATTTCCAAAGGTGTATTGATTTCTGCTAACCCTCCGATGCGTCGTGAGGGTTGAAAGTAAGGGTGCGTTATCAATAGTCAATATGGTATTGGCTTGGGGACGTGTATCTGCAGCGATTATCTAAGTTTATGTTTGAAATATTATCTCTAGCACGTGCTGAAGGTGTTTATTTTATTATTGGATTTTGCCCGCGATTTCGTCTGCATAAATGTTGGTTATTGGCGATCTAGTGTGTGTTTTTTCACTCACGTTCGATTTCGAGCGCGTTAGAATTTTATATGGGAAAAAGTTATAGCGCCATCTGGTGGTCACTAGGAGAACCTTATTTCCCATACAAAATACAAACGCTCTCGCGATCGAACATGAGTTAAAAAACTCACACTTAGCACTCAGATCTTGTTTCTCCGTACAAAGTTTGGAGTCCAAACTTCATGCTTTTACGGCATGAATTTTGGAAAATCCTTTCTTCGCGCAAGAAGACGTCATAATAACTATCTGCGTACATCTTTGTCAGTCGTTACGGGTAGTCCGAAGAGCAAAAGTGTGACAACTAGTCTTACCAAGGGGTATCGTGTTACCCAGTATTCGGGGTTGTGGAGGTAAGACAGGCAGTCGCTCCGTGAAAACACTGGTATTAAGTAACATTTGGTTAGACTGGAAGCCGACCCCAACATAGCTGGGAATAGGCTAGACAGACAAGATAAGGTTAGCTTAAGGTTGCCTCGGCGCTTTTCTGGTGGCCTCCACTGTTGATTCTGGCTTTCAGGGGATGCAGTGGGTGGGAAGTGTGGAGGGCTTGTCCCAAAAAAAATAAAAGATAAGATATGTTTCCGAATACCGCGGCAGCAGCACTTGCAGAGGCGGACCCGTAGTTCAAAATTGTATATTTAGGTGATCGAATTAATTTTAATCGAAGATACTGATGCCGATTCCCTTGGTCACAAACTAAACTAAAATTAAACTATTTCCACCATTTTCTGTCCAATAAAACAAGAAAAAGACTAATGTAAATAAGAGCTGTCAAATTTGGTCAATCTGACACATCCATACAATTATATTTTTATAGTTAATTATAGTTCACAAACTAAACTAAAATTAGATTATTTCTATCTTTTTCTGTTCAATAAAACAAGAAAGAGACTAATGTAAATAAGAGCTTTAACAAAGTAAGTCAATACACACAGTACAATCAAAGTTAACATCTTAAAACGTATGGATTAAAAATATGAAAAAGTTCAAGGCAAAACTAATTTGACATCGCTAACTTAGTTCTTTAATGTCACCGTCCTTTCCTTTCGCTGTAGGTTGGTAAGAGATGTCAATTCTCTAAATTTAGTCTAGTTTGTGAACAAGGGAATCGGCACCATTGTCAAAAGAAAAAGCGTCGGCTTATTCATTATTTTTGCATATTGTGCCTAGGAAATACAATCCCAGACAGTAAGTACAGTTACGCAAAAAATTGCTTCAAACAAAAAGCGGCACCTATCAAAAAGATTACTTCAATATCGATTACCAAACCGTCACAACCAGACCTCACACTCGATTAAATACCCTCTTTTATAAAAAAAAATAAGCATAACTACCCTCTTCAACTAAAAAGGGCAAATCTAAATGACTTCGGGCAACCAGAACCCCTAACCTTGGTATAAAAAAAAACCTACGCGCACGAGCACGTCAGTCTATGAACCAAAAATGGTTGCTCAACCGGCAAATTGATTCAAAAATATACCGTCAAATTGAATAGCAGTGAGTGAGTTACGTTTCGAAATGTTTCAAGCGTGACCCTATGTTTCTATGTACCCTACATTGTTTTCTATGGACCCTTTGTCACAAATGTGCTGATGTGGAGTGCATTATGAAGTATCTTTTTGGGACTATAGGTATCTTATGAATCGAGGAGGAGCTCGTGGCTAAGTAATAACAGCCGCACGGGTCGATCCGTCAGGTTAAGCAACGCTTACCGGGGTTGGTTCGTGGATGGGTGACCATCTTTACACACCGAGACTCCTCCGTGCCTCGGAAAGCACGTTAAGCCGTTGGTCCCGGCTGTCATACGTGGATCTTTGACAGTTGTTACGGGTCGTCAGAAGCCCGAAAGTCTGACAACCAGTCTTACATAGGGTATCATATTACCCAGTTACTGGGTTGTGGAGGTCAGATAGGCAGTCGCTCCATGTAAAATACTGGTATTCAGCTGCATCCGGTTTGACTGGAAGCCGACCCCAACATAGTTAGGAAAAGGCTAGGCAGATGATGAGGTATCTTATGAATGTATTTATCATACTAATCCTACTAATATTACCCTCTAATGCGAAAGTTTGTGAAGATGTATGTATGTTTGTTACTCTATCACGCAGAAACTGCTGAATGGATTTGGATAAAATTTGGCACAAGATTATAAACATAACATCACGCCTGTAATCCTCGAAGGGTTAGGCAGAGGTGTACCCATTAGTACACCCACATTTCGCCAGTTATGTTTAAGTCCCATGTAATAGGAGGCGAGCCTATTGCCATCAACCACGACTGCTGAGCATGAGGTCTTGGGTTCAATTCTCAGGTCGGGCAAAGTGTTATTGGGATTTTCCATCTGGAATTTCTCAGTAGCAGCCTCGGAAACCTCTAGGTTACCGATATTTTAGTCGAAAGCGTACATATTTCCTAATTAGTCCACAAACAAGCAATAAAAACTTTTCAGACGTAAACCATAGAGTTTTCACGAACCATAAAGTAATTAAAGCAACTTCTTCAATAAAGAGCCTTTCTGATAAAATATCTCCCTCTCTAAAGCTGGTCTTTTTAGGGTTCCGTACTCGAAGGGTGCCAACAGGATCATAATACACAGCCTCCACTGTCGTCCGTTTGTCTGTCAGTAGAATAGCTAAAACAATATGGTTGTAACATTATGGTAAAGCTAAAAATGTATGAACCCTTTAATTTTTTACTTTATACTTTTGAATTCTTTACAAGAAATATGATTCTTTGCATGTAATGTTGAAATTATACAGTGGGACGGAACCCCTGGTGTGTGAGTACGATTCGCACTTGGTCGGCTTTTTAGGGTTTCATAATCAACAAGGAACGAACCCGAACTCTTATAGTTTCGCTAAATGTATCTGTCTGTGGGTAGGTATACATATCAATCACGCATACACCTGGTAATTTTAAAATTAAAATTAAAATTAAATTAAAATTTTTTGACAAAAATCACAGCATATACTATAACAAAAAAAAGGGCAAAATTAGGGCATACTAAGTGGGTACACCTCTGCCTAACCCTTCAGGGATTACAGGTGTGATGTTATGTTACTATAACAAAGGTAAAAGAAAAATAATATTACAGCTAAGTAGCCTATAGCAGCAACGAAACCCTACACTACGTGGCCCGACTCGCACTTAGCTGTTTTTCTTTCCTTTTATTTGTAAAATAAAAATTACACTGCAAAGAGCGTATCAAGAAAAATAAGAGGCGATATTTTATTTACGCTTTTAATTAGTGTTTATTTATCTGGCTAATTAGCGACTCTTAGAGGGTCCACTTTATTTTGTAAATAAAAAAAGTTTTGTTTGTGTTAGAGTGCCGTCTCTGGCTGGTCTTATGTTTTTTTTTTTAAATTTAATATAGATTTTCTTTGAATATAAATGTCAACAATGTGTGTCGTGATGGTCCAGTGATTGAGGCGCACGGCTGTCATGCAGGAGGGTTTGAATCCGGGCAAGTACCAATTTGACTTTTTCAATTCATAATTATGTACTTTTTTAAGTTTACCTAAACATCACTGACATCGTTTCGTGTCCCAGAATCAATGTAAGTCAGAAAACTACCCTTAGCAAGCGCGCTGATCGCTCGTATCTTCTCTGTATGACATATAAACAGGAAAATTAGCAGGAATATAGTTTATAGTTAGAAGACGTCCAATAAGAAATGATTTTCCAAAATTCACCCCCTAAGAGGATGAAACGCAGGTCCAAAGTTTTACCTACAGAGAAATCAACTTTGTAATTATTTATAAATATGTCCATTGCCTGTTAAAGATTAAAGATGCGACGGCAGGCATCAATAAAATAATTGTATGTATTGATCCGAACCGGAATAATTGGGCTCCAATATGAAACAGTTTCCGACGGATGCTGTATGCTCTCCATTACAATTTAATGGAACATATTGTAATGTAGGTACAGATATGCATTTAAATGTGTATCTTCGTTGACATATTTGTCAATGAAGTTGTTCATATTTATGAATATAATGACCCCTTTCCAGGGGTCTGGAACATATCGAAACAAACACAACATCGTGAGGAAACCTGGATTTACTATTCCAATCAAACCATGTCAGAGGCCCTTTAGGCGGTTTAGTAGCTCTGACACTAGGGTGTGTGGGGTCGTAAGACCATACTGCCCACACGATAAAGAGGGGTCTGGTCTGCAAAAAGAAACCACACATAATTAGGGCATACTGTCCTTTAAACTATTGACAATGTTATTGAACAAAGTTTATTTCCGAAACGCGGTTTTTATTTTCAGTGTGAAAAATATTTATGTAACGCATTCAATTCGTTGTACCTGCAGGTTTATCCAACAGTTACTGAGGTCGTGGGGCAATTAAAATAATAATAAATTATAAAGTTTAGTTACATATAATAATAGAATTTATATTGAATTATTAAAAATTTAGGATCATATCGTCTTTATATTATTATATAACTAGCTGACCGGCCCACGCGTTGCTGTGGCTCAGGTTTACAATCAAAAAATATTAAGACCAATATTAGAGATAAAAACTATCCTATCTCTCAAGTTGGATCGAACTGCACATGGTGTGCAAATTTTATTATAATCGGTTAAGTGGTTTAGGAGTCCATTGAGGACAAACATTGTGACACGAGATTTATATATATTAAGATTTGTATGTCCTAGTCGCTGATCATGGGATGATCATTATCAAGTATATGACATGTAATGAACACCTATATGCAACCCATGTATCACAAATAAACGATTTGATTTGGGTTTCTTTCATATACCTAGTTTAGTTGCCATAATAAGAATTATTAAAAAAACACAGTCGATTCTTTCAATATCTCTGTAACTAAAAGGTTTTTAAGATATGATGTAGAGCACTGCCTCGTTGGTCTAGTGGTCGCAAGCGCGACTGCTGTGCATGAGGTCTTGGGTTCGATTCCCAGGTCGGGCAAAGTGTTATTGGGTTTTTCCATCAGGATTTTCTCAGTAGCAGCCTCGGAGTCTGGATTTGTGCCCGGTTGATGGCAATAGGCTCGCCCCCTATTACATGGGACTAAAAACATAACTGGCGAAATGTGGGTGTGCTAATGGGTACACCTCTGCCTAACCCTTCGGGGATTACAGGCGTGATGTTATGTTATGTGATGTAGAGCATATAAAAACTCAATGATAGGAAGAAATATTATGTAACCTTTGGCTTCTTGAAGTATCTTTTTTACACTCCTTTTTATGATACCATGCTGAAGTATAAAATAAAGAAGAGCCTACACCGAACATAATCAATTTCTAATATCTGTAAAATATTTAATATCTAACCAATATTTTATAAAAGCAAAAAGTCACTCACTCACTCATCACGAAATATCAAAAACCGCTTGACGTATAAAGAAGAAATTTAGCAGAGAAGTAGTTTATAGTTAGTAGACGTCCGCTAAGAAGAGTTTTTCCAAAGTTCTCTCCTTATGAGATAAAATGAGGGTCTAAACTTTGTATGGAGAAATCAACTTTAACGCGACCGTAGTCGCGAGCAGAACCTAGCATAAAATAAAGAAGAGCCTACACCGAACATAATACATACATAACATCACGCCTGTAATCCCCGAAGGGTTAGGCAGAGGTGTACCCATTAGTACACCCACATTTCACCAGTTATGTTTTTAAGTCCCATGTAACAGGGGGCGGCGAGCCTATTGCATCTACCGGGCACAAATCCAGACTACGAAGCTGCTACTGAGAAATTCCTGATGGAAAAACCCAATAACACTTTGCCCGACCTGGGAATCGAACCAAAGACCTCGCGCTCAGCAGTCGCGCTTTACGACCACTAGACCAACGAGGCAGTCATCATCATCACCTAGCCTTTTCCCAACTACGTTGGGGTCGGCTTCCAGTCTAACCGGATGCAGCTGAATACCAGTATTTTACATGGAGCGACTGCCTATCTGACCTCCACAACCCAGTAACTGGGTAATATGATACCCCTAGGTAAGACTGGTCGTCAGACTTTCGGGCTTCTGACGACCCGTAACGACTGTCAAAGATCCACGTATGACAGCCGGGACCAACGGCTTAACGTGCTTTCCGAGGCACGGAGGAGTCTCGGTGTGTAAAGATGGTCACCCATCCACGGACCAACCCCGGCAAGCGTTGCTGAACCTGACGGATCGACCCGTGCGGCTGGTATTACTTAGCCACGAGCTCCTCGAGGCAGTACCGAACGTAATCAATTTCTAATATCTGTGAAGCCTTCAATAACCAGTAATAAAATTAAAATAAAAAACAACCAATCATTAATAACACTCAAAAATTTAACGATTACTGAACGAATGTCTATAGTCCGTGCTTCGTGAACAAGCCATCAATTTCAATAAAACGTTAGAGTGAGACAAAAAATGACACATCAATCATACGACCTGTCATTTTGACATCGCGTTTCGGGGTGGACGACCAACGCTTCGTTTCGAAACTTTCCCCATATTATTATTATTTTTGGGGTTGCACCATTTGTTTGTGTAAAGATATTACCTATAATTTTGTCGATGGCTGCAATAACTCGGTGTGTCATTATTTTGATGGACGGAGGGGAAATTTTATGGTGAAACAAAGAGTAGGTACAGAAAGCGGTAAAATTATTATTTACGATTAATAAAACAGATTCAGTAGATACTTGTTTCTAGACTTCATATGTATTTAAAAAAACCTGTCTCATTGGTCTAGTGGTCGCAGGGCGCAACAGCTGAGTATGAGGTCTTGGGTCCTATCAGAAATTTCTCAGTTAGCGTCGGAGTCTGGATTTGTGTACAGTTGATGGCCATAAGCTCGCCCGCTACGACATGGGACTTGAAACATAACTGGCAAAATGTGGGTGTACTAATGGGTACACCTCTGCCTAACCCTTCGGGGATTACAGGCGTGATGATGTTATATAGTTGTGACTAAAGCTGATCCTACAATAAAAAAAAGACGGGTTGCACTCCGGGAGTGCCGGCAGAAGTGAAAACTTGATTATTAACATTGAGCATGTTTGATATTTTGGAATGGTTAGGGAATAATTTTGCACCAATTGCTTTATCAGTATAAAAGTACTATCATTTATGTATCTATATGTAGAATACAATATTCATTTATTGCGCTATCGTACACAAACATGACAATTTATATTACATTAAAAATTTAACACTTTAAAACTATTACAATTATTTTACATTAAAAAGTTATACACGAACATTCGCGCAAGCGCCCTGCGCTGCCTAAACGAAACAGTAGGCCCAGGCATACATTTTCGCCGCGCCGCCGTAGAGAGGGGATAGCTGTCTACTCTCCATCCGTCTTACGCTTTTTCGATCAGGTCACGTGTCCTGACGCGAGTTTAAGATTTTATACCCATTACAGAAAAAGTGCTCAACGCCGCTAAAGAAGTTTTCACTTCAAAAAAAATAACAATCATTTACACGATACGATTACGATCCGGCTTCTATGTTTTAATACTTGACAATTAAACATTAAAAATCGTAGGTTAGAAATAAAATTAACTTTAACATAACTGGCGAAATGTGGGTGTACTAATGGATACACTTCTGCCTAAACCTTCGAAAAACGATTACAGGCGTGATGTTATGTTGTTATAACTAAAAAATCAACTATTCTATGCTAAAAATATCATGTCGGTAATGGCTCAGTGGTTAAGCTGCACGCCACTCATGCGTGACGCTGTGGGTTTGCAACAGAGCACGGGCAAAGTACCAGTATGGCTTTTGTATCGTGTACTTTCTAAATTATTTTGGTAAACACTGACATTGGTAAAGGAAAACATCGTATAAAAAACCCGGACTTATACTCAATAACATAAGTTTGAAAATCGCCAATCCGCCTTGAATAAGGGTGGTGATCAACCGTCGCGCCTTCTGCGTATGAGAAGAGGCTTTTGCTCTGCAGTAGGACAATAATAAGCGAGTATTATTGTCATTTGTTTTTTGTAACTAGAGGTTATATGAAATCGAACTCTATTTTCGAACCCTTGAAGGCGGATTTCAAACAATCAATAAGAATCCTAACTAATATTATAAATGCGAAAGTAAGTTTGTTTGTTACCATTTTACGCCTAAGCCACCGAACCGATCATCCTGAAATTTTGCATATACGTTGCCAGGTGTACAGAAACGAACATAGGGTACCTTTCATTCCGAAAAAAAGTACTGTTCCCGAGAAAAATCACAATAACGTTCTAATGATGATAGATGGCGCCACATGTCTTTCGAATTATGATCGAATTTTAAACTTAATTTGCGAGCGAAGCCGCGGGCGTAAGCTAGTTTTGAAATAAATGAGCAAAATTTAAGACTTTATCGAAACAAGAGCACTTTCCTAGGGCCCTTAATGTATGATACCTAATAAGGTTTGTTACAAACACTGTCTGCAATGTCAGCTAATAGACTTGATTACATTACGCACCAATGTAATTAATACTGCTGCAAACAAGCAAGGGAACTAGGTAGGTACGTAAATATATACAGCTAGCTACAATATTACGATTATTGGAAATGTAACTTTATGACATAGAGACGTAAGGTTTAGAACACACTAAACGGGTTCTTGATATACTTCCTTTAACTTTAAAATCGAATTACTAAGTACCATAATTATAGTAAAAGGGAATCGAAGTGATTTTTTCAATTCATATGTACTTTCTGAACTTGGATATTATCTTGGACATCACTGGCATCGGTGAGGGAAAACATCGTGCGGAAACCTGGACTTTAATGTTCCACTCAAACCATGTCAGAGGCTCTTGAGCCGGTTTATAAACTATGACACTAGGGCGTGTGGGCTCGTAAGACCTTACTGCTCACACGATAAAGAAGTAAAAGTACAGGTTTATCAGAATATTTTGTTAGTGATATTGTTATTTATTTTTTGACATTACTGCCCCATTGGTATCGTGGCTGTAAGCGCGACTGCTGAGCGTGGCATTCTGGGTTCAATTTCCTGGTCTGGCAAAGTGTTATTTTGATTTTTTCATCAGGAATTTCACATTGATCTAGGCGTTTGCTATGGCAGATGGCGATTTTAGACTTATGTTAATTAATAATTTGACTGCCTCGTTGGTCTAGTGGTCGCAAGCGCGACTGCCGCGCATGAGGTCTTGGGTTCGATTCCCAGGTCGGGCAAAGTGTTATTGGGTTTTTCCTTTAGGAATTTCTCAGTATCAGCCTCGGAGTTTGGATTTGTGCCCGGTTGATGGCAATAGGCTCGCTCCCTATTACATGGGACTAAAAACATAACTGGCGAAATGTGGGTGTACTAATGGGTACACCTCTGCCTAAACCTTTGGGGATTACAGGCGTGATGTTATGTTAATTAATAATGCAAACTATTTCTGTTCTTATTCTCTATTGTATCTGGGCCCTTATACCTAGTCATATAGCTTTATAGATATGGAATGCCCAGATGCTTTGGAATGACAGCTCGAAGCAATAGGCTGAAACTGTTATAGTATAGCTCTGTGGGTCCATTAATACTAAGTAAGCCTTCACAGTAAAGGCAAGTATTTGAGTGCAGCATTATATTGATGGCGATTCGGGGACTAAAAGGGGTAATGTAAGTGGGGATGTTATGGGGATCAATGTGAGAGAAAATAGTTTTGGTATGGTTTGAGATTTTGTATTAAGAAAAGACAAAACATTATGTTATGAAGTGGGACAGTTTGTGTTTATTATTATTTGTTATTTAATTAAACCACTTACACATATGTCAATAAGTACGCCTTTGTAAAGTGTATTTTTTGCCGTTACATAAAGTTCAAGTGGCGAAATGTGGGTGTACTAATAGATACCCCTCTGCTTAACCCTTCAGGGATTACAGGCGTGATGTTATGTTATGATAAAGTTTAAATAAATAAGAAAAAGACTGTTTAGAATTAGAATTACGAAAAACTGTTTTGGATTAGAAAGGTTTTTGTGTAAACTAGCTTTCGCTTGTGACTTCGTCCCACCATTCCACGGGAACCGTACATTTTCCGGGATAAAAAGTCGCCTATGTGCTATTCTGGACTATAATGTAACTCGTAATCTGCCACGTTGGTCTAATGTTCGCAAGCGCGGCTGCTGTGCATGAGGTCTTGGGTTCGATTCCCAGGTCGGGCAAAGTGTTATTGGGTTTTTCCATCAGAAATTCCTCAGTAGCAGCCTCGGAGGCTGGATTTGTGCCCGGTTGATGGCAATAGGCTCCCCCCTATTACATGGGACTAAAAACATAACTGGCGAAATGTGGGTGTATTAATGGGTACACCTCTGCCTAACCCTCCGGGGATTACAGGCGTGATGTTATGTGGTGTGGTGTATGTTATATATATAAACTAACTCTGTGCCAAATTTCATCTAGAACTGTTCAGCCGTTTTGGCGCTATCGAGAATCAAAAACATCCATCTATGCAAACTTTGGCGTTTATACTATTATAAATTCGAATTTTTTCATGAGTATTGAGCAAATCTCAACAACACCCTACACTTTACACCTAACATTCACCCACAACCCCTTCCAGAAACACAACGAACGAAAATTCGCAACGTTTCGCAATTCCGACGAATAAAAACAATTTTGCAAAAACATTGACCGCCCCACAGCGACTATTAGCCATTACCGCGTTGTACGTAGTATGGCTTCACCCCGTTGCGCCCGACTGTACTTCCTAAGGCTTCGAGGTAAGTAATGAAGCAGCCGCTTGTTTATGGTACAGTCGAGTACTGCAGTGTGGTTAATTTATTTTTACTATTAAAAATAGGAACGAGTTCTGTGGTGACTTTGGTTAAAAATTGGTGAAAGGAAAATGGACAAGGAAAAGAATTGGATGGAAAAGGGAAATGACTGCCTCGTTGGTCTAGTGGTCGCAAGCGCGACTGCTGTGCATGAGGTCTTGGGTTCGCTTCCAAGGTCGGGCAAAGTGTTATTGGGTTTTTCCATCAGGAATTTCTCAGTAGCAGCCTCGGAGTCTGGATTTGTGCCCGGTTGTTGGCAATAGGCTCGCCCCCTATTACATGGGACTAACAAAACATAACTGGCGAAATGTGGGTGTACTAATGGGTACACCTCTGCCTAACCCTTCGGGGATTAAAGGCGTGATGTTATGTTATGTATGTAATAAAAAAATATTATGTGCACCACAGCTGCGCCAAACAGGCCCAGTTCAGCATATAATTATGCCAGACGCAGATTTTTAGCAAAAATTAAATAAATATTTTTTTGTTTATTTGCATTGGATTTTTTGCATTGGATTTCTATCGAAATTGTCATCGTAACAGAGTAATAAGGTAGAAAGATACAAATTATTGTCAGTAATAATAAATATTTTATTACAAGCGGGGAGCTTGTAATAAAATACTGTAATAAAATTACTGACAATGACCCGTGACTTCGTCCCGTGCCCGTGACTTCGTCTGCGTCAAAGTTTTTTTTTTCGGGATAATGAGTTGTCAGTACAACATTGATTTTAAAAGATTGCGTATGGAGTTTCTTACCCATTCTTCTCCATACAAAACTACCTTTTGGAAGGGGCAACTAGATTCAAGTAGATTCAATTCTATTTTATTTTTCTTGTAATGACGTTCAAAAGTGCCTCATAATGGCCTAATTGAAATAAATAATTTGACTTTGAGTGTTTGTGCTATTCCAGCCTATAATCTATCTCTGTGCCAAAGTATTTATTGGTGAGGTCCTTTAGAAAGGTCAGGTGCGGAGAACTCGTAACCGGCGTGCTTGTATGACGAGATGTATGAACGTAGTTGAGGCGAAAAGAGTATGTAAGGATCGTAGCAGGTGGCGTTCTGTAGTTTCTGCCTGCCCCCATGGGAAAAAGGCGTGAGTTTATGTATGTATGTATGTGCCAAAGTTTTATCCAAATACGTTTGGCCATTCTGACGGGTTTCAATACCAATTAATAATTTTAACTGGTTCACTTCTATCCATAACATTTTACTATTGTATTGTACAAAGTAGGGCAGTTCTGAACGAGTTACCCAACCTATTATTTTTCCTTCCCTCCAAAAAACAAAAAGAAGGAAAAATGTGACGAAACTTTGAGTTTGTTTCATTACAAACTCAGAGTCGTCACGTTTTCGTTGTTGGAAACGAACACGGAGAAACTTTAAAATGTAAAGCAGTGTTTACAATAGGTGAAGCCTAGCAAAACTAAGTTGACCCAAACACGTTGTGTTTGAAAGGAAATTAATTTATAACTCGGAAAAATGTTACGGCCATTATTTTATCGTAAATATTTTTTGGAAAAAGTTCCTTATCGTGGCTTGCGGTGGTAGTTAGCTGGGCGTTTTAAAAAATAAAAAATATAAAATAAGTTTATTTGCACCTTAAACATTTTTTTTTTATCACATTGTCACGTAAGGAAAAAGCGTTATAGCCCTCCTGGTAATCTTTCCTCTGTTTCTATTATTCTGCTGTGTCTCTTTTATATATAGGTGTGTGTGCGTGTGAGTATCGAAATTCGAACAGCAAGTATTGTGCGCGGCCAGCTGTATAGGTAATTCTAAATACGGTTAATTTAAACTTATGTTTTAATTCATACGTGACTTCGTTATTGACGGGGTTCCCTACTAAAGTTTCATAGCTTTAAATGAAACATTGTACAAGGATCAAGATTTTATGTCGAATTAGGAAATATTGTAGAATACTTTTTGCTCTTATGATTCTTTTTTACGTTTATTTTTTAAATATGAATAGAAAAAACATACGCGTCGAATTGAGAACCTCCTCCTTTTTGAAGTCGGTTGAAAAGAACCTATCCCATCGGTATCGGAAACAGGAACCAAGCCTAGGGGTTAGAGCTCTAGAGAGAGAATCACCCAAAAATACGAATCGCGTCCAGAAATATCGCAATAAAAACTTTTTATGTTTCAAACTTTTTTCTCAACAACATTCTTTCACTTGTTCACTGCACTACACTCCGTTCTAAATTCAAAAATAACTTCATTCTTTTTTCAGAGTCGCTCATTTCGCTCGTGCCCCCAGGCTCTAAGCTCAAATGCTCCTTCCATGTTTGATTCTTATTTACAAGGCGGCAAAAGTAAATTACGTTCCAGCTTGCGATTGATTGTTCTCGGCAATCCCTCGAGATTGCGATTGCAAGTTGCAATTTTATTGCAACCTCTGTCGGCTGTACTAAGAAGCACGAAGTGACTTTGTTTCTCTATGTTTTCTGCTATAATGATTACGTGTTTTGCATTTGGTGTTTGTTCTTTTGATTATCTTTGTATGGTATTTGGTGGTTGGTTTGTGGTGTTGCCCCACAAACGATGGGACTCTTGATATCATGTCCTGCCTGTCTCGGCTCTCGGACGCTACTGAGAGTGCCAAACTCGTTGCCAAATTATGGGCTGACTCAATATAAACTGTCATCGTCATGCTAAAAAGAAGATGGTATTCATTTAAAAAGAATGTTTTTTTTCGTAATTTAATTTCTTTCTCCAATAGACAGTCAGTACCTAAGACATCTATAGGCTAATTTTACTTCTTTATCGTGTGGACAGTAAGACCATACGACCCCACACACTAGTGTCAGAGTTTAAAATGCCACAAGGGCCTCTGATAAGGTTTGAATGGGACAGTAATAGGCTGGTATAAGTCCAGGTTTCCTCACGATGTTTTCCTTCACCGATGTCAGTGATGTCCAAGATAAACATTAGAAAATACTAATGAATTGAAAAAGTCACATTGGTACTTGCCCGGATTTGAACCCACAATCTCAAGCATGAGAGGCAGGCGCCTTATCACTGGGGTGTCAGGACTATCACTGGGCCATCAAGACTAAAAAATCAACATCAAAATATTTTTAAATACCTGCTGTCAGTACTGAAATGATTTTAATTTTAATTGGTAACAAAAAAAATAACTTCACAGTACTAAAATAAAAACATAAACCACGTAAAAAATTACAGGTAGCTCTAAAAATTGGCAGTTACCTAAATCGAAATAAAATAATATCCTAAAGTACTAAGCTTAATACAATTTTAAGGATAATACGCGAGCACTCGTGGTAAGCTCGCAAAGTCGGGCAAATGTTTCCCGCAAATAAAGGTGCAGAATTTCATCTGGCATTTATAGACGTGGCTGTACTTTACGACTTTTTTGTTGACTGTACGCGTGAATTTGTTCAGTAGATTTGTTGATGAAAGAAAAAAGAGTACACTGAGGTAATACCTACCTAATTATTTAATTAAGAGCACTTAACACTTGAATCAGAGTTGTGAAGACAGTAATTATAATATAAGGTGCCCGCTTCTTATATACCAGACCAATGTGACGTTTTATATTTTTTATACTTTCTAAGTTTATCTTGGACACACGTAGGATTGTAATAAATTACAGTCTGAAATCGCCAATCTGCCTTGATCGCACATGGTATAATTACCATGTTCGATCAAGGCAGATTGGCCCTTGTCATACAGTGTGACAGTAATAGGCTTTTTTAAAGAATGAGCAGGATCGTAGCAGGTGGCGTTCTATAGTTTCTGCCTACCCCCATGGGAAAAAGGCGTGAGTTTATGTATGTATGTATGTAAAAATGAGCAATAATCAAATAACTTCTTCCGCTCTGGGCGGAGCGGAAAGGAGTTGCAGACTCTTACTGACTAAAATTCATCCATGTTCCTCCTAATGCCTTTTGCGTTCCAGAGTCGAAACAAAATCCGCAATCCTGGCAGGCCCTGACGCTAGCGGGCCCCGTTTTCTATGCGTACATCTCTTTGAACGCGCCGCCGACGGTAAGTCACTCAATGCTTCCCGCAACAGGCTGGTATTACGCATATTGGTATACTGTTCTTATTTGTTTTTGTTTTTTGTATTTTACCAGGATATCATTTCTTAAGTCTTACATACATCCTCTTCTAGATACAGACCGTACGCATCCCCGTACATCTTTGATAGGCATGCAGCCTAACTCGTGCTCAACTTAATCAGAGTTTCATTTCTGATTACATATTCTTCTCGAATTTTGACCAACCAAGAAGCGAATAATGAATTCATCGTTCCCCGTAATGAAATCACAAAATTTTCACTCGCTACCGGAATTTAATTATGAATTCCTTAAAACCAACGTCTGAAACGTTCGGCCAAGTTTCTCTGCAATCATTTAATAGTTTCTTTTTAGCAGTTCCAAGCGTTCCCGTAATTATTTGAACCAAGTCTTTGGTGTATAGATTATTTTTAAGTAATTTAATTGGTAGTGTGTCTTGCTGTGTAAAAGACATTTTTTTTGTTGGAGTGCCCTCTCCTTGGCAAAGGACTCCCTCCACTCCTTCCATCCTTTCCGTTTTAGTGCTTCATCCCTCCAGTTTTGGAGAAATCCATCCAGTTCGTCCCGCCATCACCTTCGTGGCCTGCCGCGGCCCCGACTCCCTGTTTCAGGGAGTCATAGTCATGTTTCAGTTTTAGCCATTATTACCAAATTTTTTGTTTATGACTATATCTCAGAACCTTCTGTTACGAAGATATTAAAGGGCATTTTTTTTATACCTGTATTTTTTTACAAATATTCAAATGTTATAACTATTATAACCTTCAAATACGAAAAAAAAACGACCGTAAATATATGCACGATATAGTAGTTTATATCTACGAACCAAAAAGCTTCAAAATCGCTTTAATTTACAAAATTAATGGAATGGAACCAATATTTTAAAACGCACCTTTATTAAAACGTATAAACAAATTCCTAGCACCTGAGTTTTATTAAAAAAATATTAACATTTTACAGCAATATTGCATAACCTGTCGTAAATTTTTACAAAGCAGTCATGTTGTGAACATTTTTATGAAATACCAACCAAAACGACAGGGGACGATGCAAGTAAGGTATGTACAGTCGACAAAACAAATAGGTATCCAGGGCCGTCAAGTATATTTGAAGTTTTCTTAGAAACTGATGGATGTTTTCAAGTCTAATTTTGTTTAAAAGTAGATAATGGTGCCGATTCCCTAGTTCACAAACTGGACTAAATTAAGACAATTGACATCTTTTACCAACCTACAGCGAAAAGAAAGGACGGTGACATTAAAGAACTAAGTTAGCAATGTCAAATTAGTTTTGCCTTGAACTTTTCCATATTTTTTTTTATCTATACGTTTTAAGATGTCAACTTTAATTGTATGGATGTGTCAGATTGACTAAATTTGACAGCTCTTATTTACATTAGTCTCTTTCTTGATTTATTGGACAGAAAAAGATGGAAATAGTCTAATTTTAGTCTAGTTTGTGACCAAGGGAATCGGCACCAATAAACAGTTAATTAATTAAATTAAATTTCAATCGAAGACACCCATCGGTTTCTAAGAAAACTTCAATTATATCTGACGGCCCTGGATACCTATTTGTTTAGTTGACTGTAGAGCCGAAAAAGCTATTTGTTATACAGGCAGCTAACTAGAAAACTAATATTCAAAAATTTTTTGAGTGTGTCTATTCTTTTAAACCACTCTAAATAGGGTTCCAAATTATTAGACTCCATAATCTTAATAACTGAACAGAAAATAATATCACGCCTGTAATCCACGACGTGTTAGGCAGAGATGTACCAATTAGTACACCTACTGAAACAAACAACACAATAACAATGAATGACAATGTAGCAGAAAGACAATTTTTGTTGTCTGTAAACTAAAAAGCTTGTTTGACCGTACAAGCCAGCTATACACCGAAGCTTGGCTGTACAAGTCATTTTATTTGGATGTACTCCAAAAAAGTTTCCAAAATAACCGAACTTACATTCCCATCTGCTGAGTTCGCCACCTAAGTGAAAAGTTAGAAGCAAAATTACATTTCGTCGCGCCAGTAAAAAAAAAGGTATATTTCTGTATTTCCGTGGCACGTCCACGTTAAGAATATAAGAGGCTTAGAATAACGCAATCCGCGTGTTTTTACAGTACGTCGCGAGAATTTCTAGGCGTGGGGTGCGTCTCGAACTTTTTTCATTCGCGGCAGGATCGCCTGAGCTTGTGATGCTCAAACTGTGGCTGTGAAAACGAGTCGAGTTTTTTTTGGGAATAAGGTATTTTGTTAGACAAAACTTGTTTGTTTGTTTGTTTTTTATAACATTGCCATTCTATATATTTCTACTGTATCGTGGGTGTGTTTATAAACATTATAAACTTGTATAGAGATAAACTACTATAACATGGCGCGCCCCTCTACAAATTCATAAAGTTTTAAAGTATTTGTGTAAGTACTTACAAGACTCACAACGCATACAATGCGTGCGCAATGAGACGGCTCTCGAAACAAAAACAAATCAGCGATTTGTTACTCGACTTGCAGCGTCATTGATTACTCATTATTATTAGTATGGCGCTGCATTGACATACTCTATGGAAATTACACGAGAGTTGTCTTGCACGGTCAGTGGTTTTTTAAATGTTAACTTTTTTTTTGTTGATAATTAATAATATTGTGTAAATAATATAAATAATGTATTAGCATGGCATCTACACACGAGTATAAGTTTAGTTGTAAGTAAGCTGCCTTTGTATCAAATATCTTGTTCAACTGTACCTTCTTCAGTGGCCTTTTTTTTTGGTGTGGTAAAATTCACCAATTGAGAATGACTTTCAGACTTTTACTAACTAAAAAATCACCCTGTTCCCTCTGTAGCCCTTTTTTTTAGACTTCTGACGAAACACGTCCCTTCCCCGTCCCTGACACGGCACTATGTGTGGGGACAGACCTAGTTCTTCATCTTTATTATGACTGTCAGTCGCATCAGTCGCATCTAATGAGTTCCGCAGCCACGGTACCCTGTTAAAACGTCCCGCGACCCCGGATTCTTCGGTGGCCTTAAAAGAAAAGTTTGAGCATCTCAGCTCTAAACTTAAAACCCGGATTTGATTTCGTTTGGCCGCCCATAACTGCTACTTATACACAGGTGGTTCCCCTTTTTCACAACTTTATGCAAAATAGTATTCGACTTTAATATCTCGCCGTAGGTATTACTTTTTATAAATTACTTCGCGACGTGGCCCGTAACAAAGTTTTTGGTTCGACTGGTAATTTTTATTCAAATGAATTAAAACTTTTTCTAGGCATACGATCGAAAAGATGGTTTTATAAATGTATGGTAATGTTGATGAAAATGTTTCTGTGTTCCTTGTTGTGTTTTAGTTACTGTAAGTTTTGTACTAAAAATATAACATAACATCACGCCTGTAATCCCCGAAGGATTAGGCAGAGGTGTACCCATTAGTACACCCACATTTCGCCAGTTATGTCTTTAGTCCCATGTAATAGGGGGGCGAGCCTATTGCCATCAACCGGGCAAAAATCCAGACTCCGTGGCTGCTACTGAGAAATTCCTGATGGAAAAACCCAATAACACTTTGCCCGACCTGGGGATCGAACCCAAGACCTCATGCACAGCAGTCGCGCTTGCGACCACTAGACCAACGAGGCAGTCTACAACATTCTAAAGTTATGTATATTACTTTGATTGTTTAGTGCAAACGTGAAGGAGAAATATGTCCTGTGATGTTATGTATAAACGACAGTGCTTTAAGATAAACAATGCAGCAACTTATGCGGTTGTAATAAAATCGATTTTACAACAAAAAAGTATAGTCAGGTGTGTACAATTTCGTCCAAAGGTACTTTTAAATTATTGTCATATGTTAGGGTCGCTAATGACAAGCGATTCGGCCTATTCGGCTCCAACTTATCTTTGATAATGTTGTATTAAAAACGCCGAACCGAATTTACCGACCCGCTTGTCATTAGCGACCGTAACATATGACAATAATTTAAAAGTACCTTTGGACGAAGTTGTACACATCTGACTATACTTTTTTGTTGTAAAATCGCTCTTATTACATATTGTTAAGGTAGATTTTATGACCTTTAAGCTAGTAGGTAAGTACATGATGGAAGACTTACTTATGTGCGCCAGCTTGCCGACTTTAAAAAACCTGAAACAATAAACAAAACCTTATGATAAATCTGTATCTTTCATTTAAGATATTTCGGAGAAAAAAATAGTGATAATACCTAACTTTAATGCAAAAAGAATAAATTACGAGTATTAAACTGAATTTTAAAAAATTGAGGAGGCGGTACCTATGCCTTTGACGTGTATTACTAAAACTGTCAATAAAATGATCTATTCCGTGAAGACCTTTCATTTAGTTTAAGTGAGCATTCAAATTTGAATAACACTGCTAATGCTAGTCAATGGTGCCGATTCTCTTGGTCACAAACTAAACTAAAATTAGACTATTTCCATCTTTTTCTGTCCAATAAAACAAGAAAAAGACTGATGTAAATAAGAGCTGTCAAATTTAGTCTATCTGACACATTCATACAGTTTTAGTTGACATCTTAAAACGTATGGATTAAAAATACGGAGAAGTTCAAGGCAAAACTAATTTGACATCGCTAATTTAGTTCTTTAATGTCACCGTCCTTTCCTTTTGCTATATGTTAGTAAGAGATGTCAATTTTCTAAATTTAATTTTTTTCTAATTCTAATCTGTTTTGTGAACAAGGGAATCGGAACCAATGACTATTTACCCTCAAAATTCACCAAGTGAGATATTTTAAAGAATAGCACATTGAAAATACAGCGTTATTTTTAAAACACCAGAAAACTGAAAATGGGTTATTTTACTCATCATAATGAACAACTTTTTCTATGGGACCAACCCTGGAATCATGAAAAAAAAAAAACAGCTGTACCCTACAAAACTGCTATACAACACAATCATAATGTATGAAAAAGCTGATTTATTTTTCATGATTTCAGGGTTGATCCCATAGTAAAACTTGTTCATTATAATGAGTACAATGACCCCTTTTCAGGTTTCTGGTGTTTAAAAAATAACCCTGTATACTGTAACATCCAATCAAAATTCACAAACACCCAAAACATTTAATTTCCACCCTTGTACGCATAATTATAGGCAACATTTTAATTTAGCAACATGTCACTTGTCAACGCGTCAAATACACGTCGCTCGGAGCATTCGCAATTATTATCATCGCCGTGATGTTGCGAGACGGTGAAAAGCGATGACAGATGCTCAGTGGAGATCAAATAATGAATAAAACGCGAGACTAAGGCGGTTTTCACCCCCTTGCTAACGAGAAAAGTTGAGTTTGGCTGATACGCTCCGAACCGCACATTTCACTCTTTTTGGGTTGTGTTTTTGGTGGGGCAGGAAGCGATTTTAGATTTCAGAATTTGTTTTTTTTTTTAATTTACGGATTACTTTTAATTGAAGAATATTAATATTGTGGTTTGACATAATGATTACTATATAATAATATTTAAACTGTCTAACTGTTATATTATTTTTCGAATAGAAGTAATTTGACATTGAAAAATCAACGCTTAGTTTAGTATGTTTAAAGCACCAAATGCTCATTGGATAAAATAAACAGTACCTTTCTAACTTCTGTATAACATTCTGACAGCATCTGAATGTCGAGTTTTTTTTAAACAACTTTTAAAAACTGTAGAAACGCAATCGTCACAAGTTAATATTTTTGACGTCATTTACAAGAAGAAAAATAACAAATGTAGTTGCCTCTTTCAAAGGGTAGTTCCGTATTAAAGTCGAAACATTTATTTCAATTAAAACATTAACGGGCAGTTTTTAACTATCAATGTGTCTACTAATTTCAAACATTGAAATAACGTTGGCATCGTAAAGTTTTTCTCCTGTAATATTGAATGGAGTACAAGCATGTAATTATTACTTGCTTGTAATAATTAGCAAGTAATTATTACTTGCTTCTCATGGTCATGAAAACCCGCTCACCCGCTCCGCTTATCACCCACAAACACAGGCTCATACAGAATTGCCGCTCGCGACTGTCAGCGTTTCTAGTTCATCTGCCTCGTTAGAGCACAATTGCCGACGTGAAATTAAAACCACCACCCATCCGAACGTACGAACACGTCATTGTTAAGTACTGGGAACACGATCAGTTATTGTTCACAATTTAAAGCACGTTTTTGTTCATTTGGATTTAGATTTGTGGTCCATTGACGGGTGTTGGATGTCCTATTGTGGTGTGTAGTTGGATTCTAGGTTGGTTGACGGTTGTGTTAATTAAAGGTCTGGATTTAATTACGTTAAGGCCTGTAGGCTGTATTGTCGCGTACGTTCCCAGTATCCCTAGCTAGTATGGGACGGGAACATGGCAACAAGTTTTTAGTCAGTAAAAGTCTGACAGACCCTCAGTAAGTTTCTGATAGACCCCTTCGCTTCTTCAGAGGATTGTCCACCTCGAATAAAAAAAAAATGCTTTTTTATAATAGACTGGCTGATTACAATAATGTCATTTGGCGGTAACAAAAATGTGAGGAAACTTTCCAAAAAGGAGACTTATGGCGGTAGGAGATAATCTTACTACTATTATATTAAATGTGAAAGTTTGAATGGATAGATTTTTGTTACGCATTCACGCCAAAACGGCTGAACGGATCTAGATGGAATTTGGCACAGAATTACGATTATAGCCTGGAGTAGTATATATAGGCTACTTTTTATCCCGGAACAATATACAGTTCCCGTGAGATAATATACCGACTTCGACACGTGCACAAGCTAGTACTTTCATATTTTCATTCAGAATTTACTAGTCCAGGTTACTAAAACTGTCAACCGATATGTGACGTCATCCTTATCAAGATGACGTCATAGTAATCAGCGTGACTGTCATGTGTCTGCGACAGTTAGTGGCATGTCGCGTGTTGTCAACGCGCTGTCGGGATTCGACAACATAATGCTGATTGGTGTCTACATGTTGTTGAAAGTCAATGGCTGCTGTTGATAGTGTGTCAAAAGCTTTAGCTGTTAAAATTGCTATTTACGTGTAATATACATAAGTAAAGTCAAGAAATTCAACATCTGAAAAATAACGGTACCTATTGTGTGCTATAATGCTATATTTTATCGTACGGTCAACTCGTAAAATAAAATTATAGATACGATAATATTATTAAAACTGTACTAGACTTTTTTTTTTTGTAACAAGCTACTATAATTAAAAAAAAATAAAAAACACGACTGCAAAAATTGCTTACATTTGTACTTTGTTTACTCGTCAGATTTTTTTTACGGCTATTTTTATTTGCAGTGTTATATATTTTTTTAAATCTACTTGTCAAATTCTAGACGATAAACATAGAGAGAACCAGATTCATGAAAAAAAAAGATAGAGGCTGGTATTAATTTACGTTTTAAAGTGACCCACACAGGATTCTTTTTATTTTCAACTAGCCTATGTTACTCGGAACGATGCACGGTTTGTATTGATACCCTATACATCTAAATCGGTTCAGGCGTTTAAAAGTTATTTGTGGAATAAAGAATCTCACATACATACATACATCAACACTCCTTTTTTTGGGGTAGTCGTGTAAAAAATCCCTTAACCCTTAAAAAGATAATTTTAAGAAAAATATGTTCAGTACATTTTGATCTCGTTGATGACTTTTAAAATGTATGTATAAAGACACTTATTGAATGCGCAACATAAATGACGTTCTTCCTATTATTACACGACTGCCCCAAAAAAAAGAGTGTTATGTGTTTAGGGTTACTATATGAATGTATGTGAGATTCTTTATATCACCATACCTTTAAAACGCCTGAACCGATTTAGATGAATAGGGTATCATTACAATCCTTGCATCGTTCCGAGTATCATACATACCTAGTATAAAATAAAAAGAAACCGGTGTTGTCACTTTAAAACGTAAATTAATACCACAATTCAATTCAATTTTTTTTTTAACGTATCTGTTCGTGTCTTTTTTTCAACCGACTTCAAAAAGGAGGAGGTTCTCAATTCGACGCGTATGTTTTTTTTTTTTTTTTTTTTTTTTTTGTGTTTGTTCTACGATTACTCCGCCAGTTATGAATCGATTTGGATGATTCTTTTTTTGTTTGAAAGTGTATAGTTCCGAATAGGTCCCATAGGAATATTGTCATGATCTGATGATGAACTTTGGAGATATGGAACGGAACTCCTTATAAAATCACAGCAGAACCGCCGTAACAAGAAAAATTGCTTTGTATAAACGTGTAATCGATGACTGACTGAAGGAAGTGGGGAGGGGGTACGTCAACCCCCCTCTTACCACTTTCCAAAATTAAATATATCGTGTGAGGTATTGTTTGAAAGGGCTTTATGTAAGGATTTCAAACATTAACACACAAGCACTAAAAAGTGAAAAATAAAAAGCTTTTTTACAAAAAAAGATCACCGCCTTCAAAAACCACAAAATAAAAAATAACTTTAGCTTGGAAGTCGGTGGCAATACCTACATAACAAGAAATAAAACCAAAGCCGCCGACTTCCTAGCTAAAGTTATTTTTTGTTTTGTGGTTTTTGAAGGCGGTGATCTTTTTTTTACTTTTCAACTTTCAAATTATTCTTGTTAACTTAGAGCTGTATTAAATTATGTACAATTTCGCATTGTTATATTAAACTGGCTTGGGTTGTGATAGCTCGGTGGTTGAGGTACCCACCCGCCTTATGCACGATGGTTCACAACTACGGTCAAGGACGGTCGGGGTCATAAGTGCAGTAGCATGCTAAGGTTTGAATTGCTGTAAACACGCGGTAAAGGCCGTACCTAACATCTGTATGTATAAGTGATGTATTCAAAGTTAAAGTCAAAGTCAAATTATTTATTTTAATTAGGCCATTATAAGGCTCTTTTGAACGTCATATCACAGTACCTACGTTCACCTCGAAACTCGCACACGACGTCGGAAGGTCGTAAAAACCAAAGCGTCAATCTATTAATTTGCTTTTTAGATTAATAGCTCCTGCACTTATGACCCCAACCATACTAATGAGAGTTACCTACTTTCGAAGTTTATCTTGGACATCACTGACATTGAAAAACATCGTTAGAAAATCTGGGCTTGTAATTAACATAAGTACGAAATCGCCACCTTTAGCAAATGTGGTGAACAATGCTCGTGCCTTCTTTGTAAGAGAAGAGGCCTTTGTCCTGCAGTGGGGCCACAAAAACTGGTATTGTTACATTAAAGTCGTATTATTTATTTTATACTTAATATAATTTATAGTTACCTTCACGACTATTTTCTTGCTTATTATCACCCTTACAAACACAAAATCCACTATTAGGAAGACACAGACCAACAAACAATAACATCAAATTCATTAAGCAATTTAAATTAGTGGTATTAAAAAGTTTCAAAAAGACATGATTCGGTTTTAATCACAATTAAAATAACCTTAATGATTTAATAATGTTGCGTTAACCATATTCAATTCACAACTAGAGTTCTTCGACGAAACAACACAATAAAATATGTCACAAAAAATGAGGGTATTCGGAATTTATTTCGCTGTGGCCGTGACCTCCCGTCCCGCTACCCCACCTCACGCCTCAAGACAGACTAGTATGGATGGCAAATTCGTAATTTTATTTCCGTGTTTTATTATGAATCTCTTGTTATTGTTTCTGTTTAAATTTTTGTTGTATATAATTTAAAATATAGAACGGTTAAACGGAACCTTTTACTAGGCTGTTTTTTTAAGCAGTTTTAGGGTTTGTTCCATACTAAAAGTTGTTCGTAATGATGAGTACAATGAACCCTTTTCAGGTTTCTGGTGAAGAAAATATATGGTTGTATATTTTAATCTCCGGTACAAAGTAAGAAAACTGATAAGCTATGTTCTATAATGATGTACAAGGCTTTGTATCTAAATGTTAATAAGAAAATGAATTTATTTCTCTTAGAAGTCGCGTTTTAGAAGTAAGGTTTCAGCAATTAGGTATAATCTGTGTTGAGCAAAAGTCTCTCTTGGCTATGATTATAAATTACTAGCTTCCGCCCACGACTTCGTCTACTTAAAATTTAATATATTATCCCACGAGAACCGTAAATGTTAGTCCCATGTAATAGGTGGCGAGCCAATTGTCATCAACCCGGCACAAATTCAGACTCCCAAGCTGCTACTGAGAAATTCCTGATGAAAAGACCAATAACACCTTGCCCGACTTGGGAATCGAACCCAAGACCTCATGCTCAGCAGTCGCGCTTTGCGACTACCAGACCAATGAGGCAGCCAAAAGGATAAAAAATATTAATTACAGATAATGTATTATTTTGATCTCATAAAATAGGTAATTTGGGTTAGACAGTTAGATAGTTGTTTTTATCGATCAAAGACCATACTTTCAGGATTTATTATCAATAAGAATATAAACAAAAAATGCGACACAAAAAGAGAAAATCAACAAAATCTGACAAGGAAGAATATCCCATAAAAACATTAAAAATCATCTAGCTCCTTGATCAAATAATCGTAGTACATGGGGGTGGTCTGGATAGCCCAAGAAGAGAGGATTCCAAAATTTCTGGGCCTCCCTGCATACATGCCGTGATTCCTGCATCAAACCTTTGATCTAACTGCCCAATGAGAGCCTCCTTAGATATTATAATTATTATAACTAATATTTATTATTATTATTATCAAAAAATGGATAAAATAACCCATTTCAAAGAACGCACGGTATAACTGAATTAATCATTTTAACTTCAAAATATTTTTCAAGTGGGAGTTAGTAATAATACTTAAGTAGGAAGCTTTTTCGAGTGAACGCTGTTACGCCGAAGCAGTAAGCCGATTAAAATCCCCAATGAGACTTATATGGAGTGACACACGGCGCTTTTAATGAACAGCTTTTTTTTCTTATTTTGTTTTTGAAAGCTTTAGCTTCAAGTTTTAATTTAATCTTTCTGGCGAAAGGAAAAAGTGTCAGCTATGAAATGATTTACGTTTTTTTAAATAATTATATTTTTTATGTAAATTGATCGTGTATTTTTTTTTTAATTCTTTAAATACTTGTATACTAATATTATAAAACTAATGAGTTTGTTGCTGTGTTAAAAGGCGTGCTACTATTCGGAACTATCAGCCGAATTGGAACAAAATCTGCGTATGACAGCTAGATTATTGAAAAATAATATAATAATATGGCTACATAATATAACTTTACGACCCACGGTTGCGAAGCATTAATCTAAAACGTAACGCGGCTCAAAAAATCCAGGATGACGAAGACGCGGTTAAATATCTGCCTATCCTTAAACTGTAAAACACACACAAGTAAAACAACAAGTAAAACTGGAAGATAATTATTTAATATAGCTAAATAATTATTTGACTGGCCTGTTGGTCTAGTAGTTAGTGACCCTGACTCCTAGGACGGAGGTCGTGGGTTCGGTTCCCACCCAGGACAAATCTTTGTGTGATGAGCACGATGATTTTTCTGTGTCTGGGTGTAATTTATCTATAATATGTATGTATTTAGAAATATATAAGTATATTTATCAGTTGTCTGGTTACCATAGTACAGGGTCTGTCTAGTTTGGGATCAGATAGCAATGTGTAGGTTGTCCTAAGATATTATTATTCCATTTATTTATTTTATGTGCATATATAATTACATTTTTAAATATTATTATAAAAAAAATAAAAACATTTATTATTATTATTATAGCTACCCGGGAGTAAAACTAATACAACATGTTCTTTTTTTTTACAATATTATTTGCTGAAAACGACAAACCGAGATTTAACCTTTTCATTTTGTATTTAATTCTCCACTGGGAATCTCCACTAAAACATTTAGTAAAACACTGAATTTAATTTAGGGACTGTTGAAGCGCTGTTTTTTGTGTAATATTCACAAAGTTAAAACACAAATTTCACAAAATAACAGGCTAACGACTAATTAAGTGCGTTGTACTGAAAATATAAAGTTCAAAAGAACCATTTGGATTCATAGCTATCATAATGTTGTCTTTACATGAACATTTCCATTTTTATCAAGTTTTTGTTGACATTTTGGAATTCACATTATTTGTAACTGTGAGATAAGAATGTAACTAGCCCATGTAACAAAAAATATTAAATTATTAATGCGAAAGTAACTCAGTCTGTCTGTTTGTTAAGCTTTTACAACTAAACCACTGAACCGATTTAAATGAAATTTGGTATGGGATAAGTTTATACCCCAAGGAAGGACATAAGCTGCTTTTATTCCGCGACTTAGTCTGCGTCCACGAAAAACCGACATTACAGACGCAGTCGCGGGCAGAAGCTAGTATGTAATATTTGGCGTGTATTTTTTCAGATCAGATTTTGATCATTCATTTTTGGAGTATCATAACAAAAACATGTTTCTTTGTATTTTTGGCTGTACCTATAATATTCATCCAATTGTGCTGAAATTTTGAAAGTAGTTTACTGTAAACCTGCGAAGGTTCCTGGCTCAAAAAAACTTACGAGGTATTACAAGTTTCGCACAGCTAGTTAAAAATTTAATTAAATGCAATGTTGGACAATCTAAACGTCCGTATGTCACATATAGGTTGAGATGGAACCGTTCTGCTTCCATAGTTGTATAAAACCCTATTTTATAACGAATAAATTGTGAATACTTGGGGGAACTTTGTTCCCTATATTAAACTTAAAATATCAGCTATGATTAAATATTCCTTTGATAAATTATTTTATAGGATTAGGTTCTAAGTATTGATTTGCACGAAGGCAGAAGGTTATATTAATGACTACCTTTTACAGGATATTAAGAAGTTAACATGATTTTGATGGTAGATATAACTAAAGAAATTGAAAATTTAGGGGAATAACGTCGATATTTTAAATAAAAAATGTATTTCTACTTTAAAAAGTTCAGAAACAACACACCACACAGCAACAGTTTTTCTTAGAATTTAATTCCGGGAAATAATAATAACACTGACTGCCTCGTTGGTCTAGTGGTCGCAAACGCGACTGCTGTGCATGAGGTCTTGGGTTCGATTCCCATGTCGGGCAAATTGTTATTGGGTTTTTCCATCAGGAATTTCTCAGTAGCAGCCTCGGAGTCTGGATTTGTGCCTGGTTGATGGCAATAGGCTCGCCCCCTATTACATGGGACTAAAAACATAACTGGCTAAATGTAGGTGTACTAATGGGTACACCTCTGCCTAACCCTTCGGGGATAACAGGCGTGATGTTATGTTTTATGTTATGATTTATCAATACGCAGCTCAAACTACTGAACGAATTACGCTAGAATTTGGCACGCAGATAGACATAGGCTGTCGTAGGCGGGATGACGTAGCGATGCGCTAAAAAGGAATTAAAATCAAATCAAATCGTTTATTGCAATCCATGATGTACCTATACATACAGGTATTTTAAGGATTTTCCGAAATTCACATCCTGAGGATATGAAACGGGAATCCAAAGTTACGTCAGTAACGATTGCCTTTTATATATTTAAATAGATTCTGCTTACCTCTTAAATGTAAAATAAGTTGTATAGATGACACAGTCTTCTGCTTGATAGAATCGTGAGTCACGGTAAATTCTATTAGGAATCAACGCGACGTATCAAACACAAAAAATTTCGTACAAAATCAAAGATAAAAATCGAAATCAAAAAAAGACTACATAAAATATATAAAAAAAAACACACAACACAAAATATGTAATAACTAAAATTTTAGTCACATTGCTCGGCCATTTGTCTCACAACTGAGAAAAAAATAATGACATAGAAAAGTCACGGTTTTTTTTGTGATTCGATAAGTTTCATTTTTAGTTGCCAGTGTCAGTTTTGTATTACAAAGGATCTTTTTTAATGTTGATGAAACTCTTTTTACTCATTTTTTTATTGTTTTGATACGTTGATGAGTACACTAGGACCCTAAAGCCCAACACACACGGAGAGCGGGAGCGGGACGTCAGCGGGACGTACAGTCACGTTTCGGCAGTAATGTTTAAATCCCATGTAATAAGGGGCGATCCTATTACTACAAACTGGGCACAAATCCAGACCTCGAGGCTGCTACTCAGGAATTCCTGATGGAAAACCCCAATAACATTTTGCCCTACCTGAGAATCGAACCCAAGACCTCATGCTCAGCAGTCACGCTTCGCGACCACTAGACCAACGAGGCAATCACGTTTAAGAAATTTGGGAAATCTTTGTATTAAGTACATAAACAACCTAATAATACACTTCAATCATTTATTGGGATTTTCAGTCGTTTTCTTTTATCATAAATGTTATTTCCACAGCTAAGCACAACATATTGTGAACAAAAATATCTACAACAATAAACAGGGATTTCCATTCGTGTTTCCAATACTATAGGCTAATCCTCTGAACAGATTTTCAGCAGTACGTCTATTTTGGGACTAAATAAAAAAGAGCCGGATTTTTTCAGCGCACGAAATGCAAATCGAACGTACCCATCTTTATAAAAATGCAAAAACGTACCATGAAGTTTATAATCGTATTTTATCAAAGTCAAATCGTGTTTCGACATTGTGAAAGCTTTGGATTTTGGTGTAGTGAAAGATCAGCTAAGCTATGCTAGTGCGTAATAACTTTTTAGCTGGTTTAATACGCGCTACGAAGGATGAGACTTGACAAGCGTCAGTTGGCGTCAGTAATTGGGAGCTTGCGCAGGTATGGATGTACGAAATAGTAATCCATAATTTGTGTATCTGTTCAGGGATATTTTGATGACATTTAAATTAAAATTGTTAACAATGTTACAATATTTATAACGAAATAAAAAAGTTTGTGTGGTGTATCAAGTCTCATTTTGCGTGGATCGTATTCTACTGGTTGGGACTAGGTAGGTAGCTAATTGCTTACAGACTGAGTAGTAATAATTATCCTTATATAAAAATCCAAGATAATGAGTAATCTCTCGATAATTAACACAATATTTAGTCTAAAATCATCATTGTAGTTATATCGACAAAATAGCATGTAACTCACTCAGTGAAAATTTCAACTCTCTACCTATTACGGGTCATGAGATAGAGCATACTAACAGACATATAGAAGGACAGTGGAAGATTACTAATTAGAAAAAAATAGGATATATCTTTTTCCTAGCAGAACTTAGCATAGCTAGCACTGGAAACGTAGCCTTCCACCTGACCTGATTGCATCGCAAATTGTTCATGAATAAATAATATCGAGACAGTGTACTTAAGGGGAATCACTCTAACAAAACTGATTGCGTATGTAACGTAATTTTTTACTTTGAAACGTTTAAAGTACATCTTTTTATACATAGGAGAGAATGTACGCTTTTAGCTCGTCTCTTTGGTGATTTTGTAGTCCCTTAAGTCGGATTTAGATTGTAGATGGTTGTGATCAATGTTCGTGCTTTCTTTGTATGAGAAGAGGTATTTGCCTTGCTGTATGACTATAGGCATGTTTAACTTGAGTACTTTGAGGTCTTGAGAACCATTCCCGATATTAGCCTTTAGTTTATCTATAATTTTATTTTAGTGATTTATTTACCTAAATGTGACTAGACTAGACTACTTTTGTATTGAGGGAAAGTCACCTAAAGTTATGAAATAACATAATATAACACCACGCCTGTAATTACTGAAGGGGTTATATAAAGGTGTACACATAAGTACACCCACATTTCGCCAGTCATGTTTAAGTCCCATGTAATTGTGAGCGAGCCTATTACCATCAACCGGCCATAAATGCAGACTCCGAGGCTGTTACTGAGAAATTTATGATGGAAAACTCAATATCACTTTGGCCAACCTAGGAATGGAACATAAAACCATATGCTCAGCAGTCACGATTCGCGACCACTAGACCAACGAGACAGTACTGGTAGTACCTACTACTACGAAAAACTTTATCTACTTCCTATAAATACAAACCAAGTCACAATAATAATTGACGTCGACAAAGCAAAAAAAAAAGCTCACATTAGCGAAAAGGGCAATACAAAATATTCAATAGACTAGTCTAATTTTAGAACGACAGTGCACGCCACGACGTCCGAGTGAATTATTGAAAAGGTTGTAATGCAGCCGACATGCTAGGCTTACGTAACTCATGCATGTCTATCATAGTTCGAAACTGCTTCAAATTTTAATGTCTAACTACCGCAGGTCTAGACACGATCATTTCAACAAGGAGACTTCATTATTTATTTCAACTTTATGCAACAAATAAAGTACAAAGGTGGACTTAATGCCTTAGGCATTCTCTACCGGTCAACCAAAGGTGGTGAAGAGATAAACAAAGCAGGTGCAAAAAATTGTATATGAGGAAATACATACATACATAAACTCATGCCTTTTTCCCATGGGGGTAGGCAGAAACTACAGAACGCCACCTGCTACGATCCTTACATACTCCTTTCGCTGTCGGCTATTGTGGACACAGACGAATATAAACATCACACCTGAAATCCTTGAAGGGTTAGGCAAAGGTGTACCATTAGTACACAGATATTTCGAAAGTCATGTTTAAGTCCCGTTTAATAGGGGGCGAGCCTATTGTCAATCAACCGGTTACAAATTTGGACTCCGAGGTTGCAACCATAAAAGATTTAGAATAAAAATACATATAGGTACATAATATCACGCCTGTAATCCCCGAAGGGTTAGGCAAGGGTGTACCATTAGTACACCCACATTTCGCCAGTTATGTTTAAGTCCCATGTGATAGGGAACGAGCCTATTGCACATCTACCGGGCACAAATTTAGACTCCGAGGCTGCTACTGAGAAATAATATCCAATGCACCCAATGACCCGACGAAGTCGCTGAATAAAAAGTGGCCTTTTTTTTGAGGTTCATAGTCATCCCGTATCAAAATCGATTCAGTAGTTTAGTCGCGAATATAATAACAGACAGAGTTACTTTCGCATTTATAATATTAGTATGGATTTTGACTATACGATTGGCATAGCGGCTGAATGAATGGTTAAAGAATTGAGCGTACGTAATATTTGAGAAAATACTCGTAATTTAAATATTAGAAAAGCGACGGTATATTAGGCTTAATAAAAGGAAGCAGACAAACACTAGTTTTGTCAATTCATACAAATTTTCTACTCTACAGTTATTAAGGTCCACTTGTGCCAAAAATTTAACTCAGTGTTAGTTGCTGACACGAGGTTAAATAACAAAATGATGTAAGTAATAAGTTTGTACAAGCCACTAGCTTGAAGTTAAAAATAACCCTAACTAGGGCAAGTGTGGTAAATTATTTTATTTCTAAGCCACGATTTTTAATGATTAATCGTCACGTATATAAAATAAATAAAATAATAAATAAATATCTTGGGACAACTCACACACGGCTACCTGATCCCAAGCTAAGCAGAGCTTGTGTTATGGTAACCAGACAACTGATATACATACTTATATAATTTATAAATACATACATATTATACATAAATCACACCCAGACACAGAACTAACAATCATGCTCATCACACAAAGTTTGTCCTGGGTGGGAATCGAACCCACGACCTGCGGCTTAGCAGTCAGGGCCACTAACCACTAGACCAACAGGCCCGTCAAAGAAGAAGAAAATAGAAATAGAAGAGAGATATAGAAGTCGGATCGTAATCGTATCGTGTAAGTGAATGTTTATTTTTTTTTACTGTAGACTAGCTTCTGCCCGCGACTTCGTCCGCGTCAAAGTTGATTTCTCCATGGAAACTTTGCACCCCCTTTTTATCACCTGAGGGAGTGAATTTTGAGATATCCTTTTTTTCGAATGCCTACGTCATACCAAGAACACACCCTCCAAGTTTCAGGTCTCTATGATTAGCGGTTTAGGCTGTGCGTTGATCTGTTAGTCAGTCATACAGGACGAAGCATTTTATAATGTATGTATAGAAGATATTTATTTATTTAAACTTTATGCAACAAAACTACAAAGGTGGACTTAATGCCTTAGGCATTCTCTAACAGTCAGCCAAAGGTGGTGAAGAGAAAACATGGTAGGTGCTGTAGTTACAGCTATCTTCTTAAAACTATATAAGATTATACAACTATCCTTATTGGACTGAATTTCGCAGTTAAAATCAGTTGACAGGATCAAAATTGAACTGTAATTCAATTTCTTATCTATTTCATTACTTCAAATGGATATAGCAAGGCCTTGATAGGCATTAAACGGTACTTGAACAATATTCCCCATTGACGTACCTACCTATCGATCAATAAGACGGATTAAACGAAAATGAACCTAAAGACAATGTTAATAAAGAATATAGCATTTCTATTTCCAGAAATAGAATAAGAATAAACGTAAATAAATTTGAAATTTTTATTCTATCTATTTTTGTTATTTTTATTGACTACCTCGTTAGTCTAGTGGTCGCAAAGCGCGACTACTGAGCATGAGGTCGTAGGTTTGATGTTCATGTCGCGTAAAATATTATTGGGGTTTTCCATCAGGAATTTCTCAGTAGCAGCCACGGAGTCTGGATGTGTGCCTGGTTGATAGTATTAGGCTCGCCCCCTATTATACGAGACTTAAACATAACTGGCGAAATGTTAGGGTAACAACACAGACTATGCCTGACCCTTCGTTATTCCGATACATACAGTACAACTTCGAAATATGTAACATACATCACGCCTGTAATCCCCGAAGGGTTAGGCAGAGGTGTACCCATTAGTACACCCACATTTCGCCAGTTATGTTTTTAGTCTTACGTAATAGGGGGCGAGCCTATTGCCAACAACCGGGCACAAATCCAGACTCTGAGGCTACTACTGAGAAATTCCTGATGGAAAAATCCAATAACACTTTGCCCGACCAAGGAATTGAACCCAAGATCTCATGCATAGCAGTCGCGCTAGACCACTAGACCAACGAGGCAGTCGAAATATGTATGCTCCATTAATGATGTTATAACCACTACTAGGCATAATCATTAAGACAACCATTATCTATGATTACAACATTTTTTACTTAATACTGACAACAAAAAAGTGTAATCGCCCCCATATCGGATCGAAACCGTATCGTAATCGTATCCGATACATTAAAAACCCTATTCCAGTAATAGCCGGGTCAATACGCGCTTTGTATCACCGTATCCAAGTAACTGTCGACCTCATCAACTATTGACCATTCTGTATCGACCGGCACACTTGTCTACGATTGACGATACCTGAGGTAATTTGTGTTATTGGTATTTGTAGTCATTTTGTAAGGCTGTAGTACGATTCGGCCGCAGTATTATTGTGTAAAAATCAGTATCGGTGGATTAAGGTGGATTTTTTTTAAGGTGGTACAAATTATCAAATGACACCTTCCGCCCTGGGCGGGGCGGAAGGGACTATCAGACATTTACTGACTAAAAACCACCCTGTTCCTTCTGTTGCCCTTTACGTTCCGGGGCCACGGTATACTGTTAAGACGTCCCGCAACCCCGGCATGACATCTCATCTTAAGCTCACTTTACCTAAATTAAAGCGCCTTTTTCCCTTGGGGGTAGTCAGAAACCACAGAACGCCACCTGCTACGATCCTTACATATTCCTTTCGCCTCATCCACGTTCACACATCTCGTCATACAAGCACGCCAGTTACGAGTAGGTACTACGCACCTTTCTAAAGAACCTCACCAAAAAGGTAAGTGTACTTAATTAATTTAAATCCGAAATCACCAATCCGTCCTGAGCAAGCGTGGTGATCAATGCTCGTTCGTTTACTGGAAAGAGGCCTTTGCCCCGCAGCGAGACAATAATAACTTGATATTATTATCTAATATTTAAGAATGCCCCACAGCGCCACCTGTCACAAAATACATGAGTCGCAACGTTATGATTGGCTGCCAAGCATGCACTACGGTCGCGACGGGAATAAATCACAAAAATGAGAACACTCTATGTAATAACATGTATAAGCACTCTAGTACAAAGAATGGAAGATTATTCTTGGTGTATTTTATTATCTAGAGCAGAGGTTTCCAATTTCTTTGTCTCGTAGACCGCTTGCAAATCTTTACTGGTTTCTGTCGACCCCTACTGCTGCAAGCCCGTGAATAAAATATATTAAAAAAAAATTGCGCCGCCTTATACCCTTTTCGAGTGTCCCGGAGACCACTAAGGGTTCACTTGGACCACTTTGGGAATTACAATCTAGAGGTAGATACCTACACTAAATCATATTCATATCGTATCGTAATCATATCTTCAATTTTATAGCTTTTGCCCGTGGCGTTACCCGTGTGGAGTTGGATGTTATATCACCTCAGAAACGCAGGCGTTGTTTATAAACGTGAAAAGATTCATCACAATCGAATTCATGTAGGACATACAAACATTCATTTTAATGCATTTAAGTAAGATGGTTTTATTGAAAATTGTATCTACATATTCATTAAACATCAAGTCTTAAAAGAGTGTGAGCGCGTGCTCGCGTTCGATTCCCTCACATAACAAATATTGTTTGGCCTACAGTTAGCAATACTGGGTCTGGTTGTTGGTTCAAAAACTCACACGAGTTTATAACGTCTACACACATATCTACAAAGATAAAAGCTAAAATTAAAAAAGTAAAATAAATAGCCATTGTGACGTTCGCGTCCCATCTAAACCGATATCTATTCAAAATACCTCTCAAAAACTCAATAGCTAAACCACCATTTTCATATCAAAGCGGCAAAAAACTATAGCATGTTGCCTTTTTTTGCAAGCTTTTTTTTATTTAACTTGCACTGTTATTTTTTTTTAATTATTTACTACTAAACTATATACGGAAGTTGTCGTTTTAAAATTTAATACATAATGTGAGTTGTCGTTTAAAAATTTGCAAACCCTTTTCCTTCAATTTGTTGTTTACTAATACAGTATACAGGGTTATTTTTAAAATACCAGAAACCTAAAAAGGGGTCATTGTACTCATCATAATGAACCACTTTTTCTATGGGACCAACCCTGACAATGCTACAATGACCCCTTTTCAGGTTTCTAGTGTTTTAAAAATAACCCTGTATACAACGGGTAACGGAAAGGGTATATACATACCAAGAGCTTCTTTGAATGATAACAAACGATATGGCAAGGGTTTCTTAATCCTATCTCTACATGTTCGGAAATTATGATTAACAAAGAACACCGCCTGCAGTAGGATACTATGCGGTACTGGGCGCGCAGAATTACGGAAGAGATTCATCGTGATATTAGGCAAGTAACGTGAAAAGTTTTTGACCCACGTAGTGCGGTTTGACACGTTTGTTATGATTTGTATTTAAGAAACAAATGAAACCGAAAATTTGGTATCAATTCTTAGAGTATTTTATATTGAGCTAGTCATATCGTTAGTTATCATCCAAAGAAGTCTTCCTCTTTGTATGTATATGTCACCGGAAAATAACAAGATCCGTAAGTTTATCAATTTACTAGGAAGTTTATAAACTTTCGTAAGATTCTAAACGGGAGATAAATTGTAATATTTTACGTCCACATTTTCGTAAATTGATAAACTTACTGAACTCACTCGTAAAATAATAAGTAAGCAGTAACCAAACGCTACGCGCGATCTGATTGGTTGGCTGTCACGTGTCACTTCTCCTTCCTCGCGGCCGCCATTGCTGGCCACGGAACATAAACAAACCGGTTTGCTCGTGCGTTTTTATTAGTTTTGAATGTTGAACTGTGTTGCAACTATGAAAAATAGCTTTATTTTGTTAAGATTATCTAGCAGTACCCATAATGAGTGACCTACAAGCTGTGGACACCCAAAAGCATTGCCACTATGAACATTGACCAATCAGAGAGCAGTGTGTTATTTTACGAATTTCAAAGATCGTATATTTAAAAGAGTTTCTGTGATTGGTCGAACCATATAAAATCTTACGAATAGATATTCGTTAGTTTATAAATTTACCGTATGACGTCGGAAATTGATAAATTTACGAAAATGTGGACGTAAAATATTACAATTTATCTCCCGTTTAGAATCTTACGAAAGTTTATAAACTTCCTAGTAAATTGATAAACTTACGGATCTTGTTATTTTCCGGTGACATATATATCCTTTCCGTTACACGTTGTATAATAAGTATATACTAAATTTTGAATCGACAGTATACTAAAGTCTATTCACGTTAAACATAATAGCTAACTGATTAATGTTTTAATAAGACAAGCTTGTGCACGATATAAAATACGCGTCAATAAATCATTCAGAACAAAGCGCTTCAGAGTGCTTATGAATGGACCGACAATACCTACCGCTGCAGCGACATATTATCACTTTATAACGGTAGGTACCTATATGTATCATGTCAATGATCCTAAATTGCATGGCAGATTGTATTATGGTCGTAAATATGAACGGGATAGAATTTGTTTTTGAATAAGTAGGATTTTTTTTTTCATAGATACCGTGCCTCGGAATTTACTTAAAGCTGTTGGTCATTCATAGGTCTTTGACAGTCGTTACGGGCAGTGGAAAGAGTGAAAGTATGGTAACCAGTTTTAAAAGGTAAATGATTAAATTTTCATACATTCTCCCATACAAATCCTGAAAAGTTTCTAATATCGAAATGACTTGCATTGTCATACTCGAATAATATTATACCTACCCAACGGTCCGTAACCCTTTCGTTTACCTTATTTTTAATATAATTATAATGGTACGGTTTTTAGTATAATGGTAGCAACAGCCTGATATTTTATCAATTATATTTAAATAGTAAAATACATAATATTAGAAATAGCTTAACTTGATTGTTTTTGTATTGCGATCTCTAGAAGCAAAAGTCCAATTACAAATATTCTTTCATTGATAAAAATCTACACTATTGCCGAGCGTCGAAGGATATTTTATGGTATATTTTTTTAAATTATCGTACATAATAATAATAAATAATAAATAAATATCTTGGGACAACTCACACACGGCTATCTGATCCCAAGCTAAGCAGAGCTTGTGTTATGGTAACCAGACAACTGATATACATACTTATATAATTTATAAATACATACATATTATAGATAAATTACACCCAGACACGAAACTAACAATCATGCTCATCACACAAAGTTTGTCCTGGGTGGGAATCGAACCCACGACCTCCGGCTTAGCAGTCAGGGCCGCTAACCACTAGACCAACAAGCCCGTCAAACATAATAATCGCGGACAAAAGCTAGTTTGCAATTAAAAAGACTGTTACAACCCTCGATCTCTCAACTTGCGTGCGTTTGCATAATCAACGGCACTACTGACAATGTGGGTGCCAAAAACCTTAACAACATGACATTAGCAATACATCTAAATCCATAACCACATGCAATAATTAGCTCGAAACATAATGATATATTACAATACAAGTGAACTCATTCACAATAAACACTAGAGAGTAATTAATACTGAAATAGTTCTTCAGGTCATCGCTCTGCGGTTTAATATAGCGTAACAACATTTATGTTTTAACGAATAATTTGAAGCCAATAGGGTGTTAACGGTTGCCATTTTGAGTAAAGAGTAGTGACAGCACGCTGTAAAGAAAAGTAGACTAAGTATGTGCAGAGCCGTCTTTAACCTCTTGGAGAACTTGCAGGGCCCCTGAGTTTTTTACAGATTTTGATAGTTGAGTTTATTTCAATGTTCAATTGAATGAATTACATAAACCAATATATATATTTATAAAACCAATATTTCATAAGCTTAGGGCTAAGAACTTATTGTAAATTGTGCTGCAAATCAAATTATTTGTTGAATCGGGAATTCCTTCTACGCATTATTAGTTATAATGCGTAGAATGATACGGCGGTTGCAGATTATTTTAAGGGCAGGCAGGGCCCACCGACGACCTTGGGCAGAGGGTTTTTGAGCATATGTTGGTCAATAAGTAGATGGGTTAAGGGCACTAATAGCTCGTGTTGGCTTACAAGCCAACACAGCATAGCATTCATCTACAGATTTTTATTGAGTTTATTTATTTAAACTTTATGCAACAAAAAGGTACAAAGGCGGACTTAATGCCTTAGGCATTCTCTACCAGTCAACCAAAGGGGGTGAAGAGATAACATGGCAGGATGGAGTTTAAAATTATATATTTATTTTGTTGGGTAGTTCGTAAAAAATGACAATGCCGAATTTTGAAACTGAGTCCACAGGCTTATGTCACAATCTAGCTATTCGTAGATTTCGTTGGTTAATTTTACAGTAGATAACTTATTATTAGCCAAATGGCTTATAATAAGTAGTTTACCCACTGTAACATTTAATTATCATGTCTTGATGTAGTACTTAATTAGTAGTGTAATATCTGAAAGATTTTATAACAGAGTTACGTCAGTGACTAATTATGTTGGACTGAGATCCTGGGTCTGTCAGACTCTTACTGACTAAAATACTTCTAGTAAAATACTTTTTACTTATAGTTACGGCTTATGGCTGCTGATCATCATCTGCCTAGCCTTTTCCCAACTTTGTTGGGGTCGGCTTCCAGTCTATCCGGATGCAGCTGAATACCAGTATTTTGCATGGAGCGACTGCCTATCTGACCTCCACAACCCAGTAACTGGGTAATATGATACCCCTAGGTAAGACTGGTTTGTCAGATTTTCGAGCTTCTGACGACCCGTAACTACTGTCAAAGATCCACGTATGACAGCCGGGACCAATGGCTTAACGTGCATTCCGAGGCACAGAGGAGTCTCGGTGTGTAAAGATGGTCACCCATCCACGGAACAACCCCGGCAAGCGTAGCTTAACCTGATGGATCGACCCGTGCGGTTGTTATTACTTAGCCACGAGCTCCTCAATGGCTGCTGATAGGCTACTTTTAAATCCACGACTTCATCTACCTTCGCAATATCTGATATTCTGATTGATTCTCGCAGATGATTTCTCGCAATTTAAGTCCTACTACTTTTATTTTAATTTAAGTTTTCATTAATTTATTTGCCCGACCTGGGAATCGAACCCAAGACCTCATGCACAGCAATCGCGCTGAAGTGTTATTGGGTTTTTCCAACAGGAATTTCTCAGTAGCAGCCTCAGAGCCTGGATTTGTGCCCGGTTGATGGCAATAGGCTCGCCCCCTATTAAATGGGACTAAAAACATAACTGGCGAAATGTGGGTGTACTAATGGGTACACCTCTGCCTAACCCTTCGGGGATTTCAGGAGTGATGTAATGTTATGTAAATTTATTATAACACAACTAATACATATACATTTTCCAGCTTCAAGTTCAACCAAGTTCAGGCAATTATACAACTGTGTTTTATTCAAGATAGTAAAATATTTATTGTAAATATAATTCTGAGTAAAAGATTTTTATTATTTTTATTTATTATTCATAATAGCTTAAACAAGAGCTAAATAATAATTATTACCTTAAAACAAACATAAAATAAAATACAACACCTATATATTTGGAAATTCATGCCACCAAATATGAGTCGGCTCGGTGCCAACTAAACGTTATACATGTTCATTCATTTATTCATATCACTAGTTATGTATGTCACCTATTATATCATTAATTCAGATAACGAATCTAATGAGGATGTACACTGCTCATAAAACCGCCCATGATATATTTTTATAGGGTTCCATACGATGAGTGCCAACGCTCTCAAAATTGGGAATCTCAAGTGACAATTGGCAGCTAGGGCATATAGCTACTAAAGCAGACGGCCTTTGGGGTCGTAAGGCCTTCGAGTCGCGACCACGTATAGGAAGGCGCAGTGTGGAAAAGCTCCGCACGAGGTGGTAAAGGTTATACGAAACTGCTGGATGCGAGCAGCGTAGAACCGATCATTATAGCCATCTTTAAGAAAAGCCTATGTCCAGCAGTGGATGTCGTTCAGCTGATATGAATGAGGAATGATGAAAGGTGTCAGTAGGACCCTAATTACTAAACCTCCGCTATCCGTCGCTCGACCTGACTGATAGTCTGTCCGTCTGCCCGTCCGTTAGTCTGGAAGTGGGCGGTACTGACATTTCCACAGAGTGTGTATTACAATGGCTGCTATAACAACAATTAAATAATAACCACATGTTTCAAATTATTTTAACGACTCTAAGCTATTAATAATGAAGTTTAAAATCGTATGTATATTCCTTTGAAATGTCATCGTTCCTTATGATTATTTTTTGTTTTATGATTTAATAATATTTGAACGACTGAAAACATAGCCCAAGTATACAAACTCATTCATTTGCTCCACACTCTTATCATTTATTTTCACATCACACGCCGATACATCCTCTTCTCTTTCAAAAATCATCACTTTCGTCTTGTTCACATTTATATTCATTCCTTTCCTCTTAAACGCATCATTCATTTTCAACGACTGAAAAATTAAACATAATGTAACAAACAAATTGTATAACACCTAATATACATTCTATATTCTAGTAAATAAAGTTAAAAGTTAAAGGGGTTCCCCATATAAGAAACATTTTGAATGTGGTGTTATAACAATATTGAACGGTGGTACGAAACTCTTCGTGTGCGTGTTCTTTTCTATGATTACAACATATATTTTGTTGGCAAATATTCACAGAATACTCTCTATAATAAAATTTATACTACTAATTAATTAAATAATTTAATTTACTTATATAAGAGGAAATTAAGCGTAATAATGTTGCCGATGACAAGTTTAAATATGTTGTTGAGGACATTTTTTATTTGAGAACAAAAGAATTTATGTTTATATTGAAATGTCGTGTGATTTTTTTGATGTGGGATGTTTTTATTGCCAGACACGCCTACTCTGGGTCATGGCGTCTTGCTTCGTCATCTCAGATAGTCTTCTTTCATCGTCAATACAACTTTAGAAACGGGAACAAATCCCGACCTACAAGACATATTTTTTTGAATCTACATTTATGTCTCCGGTCATTTATGTTGTTTGTGACTGCCTCATTGGTCTAGTGGTCGCAAAGCACGACTGCTGAGCATGAGGTCTTGGGTTCGATTCCCAGGTCGGGCAAAGTGTTATTGGGTTTTTCTATCAGGAATTTCCCAGTAGCAGCCTCGGAATCTGGATTTGTGTCCGGTTGATGGCAATAGGCTCGCCCCCTATTACATGGGACTTAAACATAACTGGCGAAATGTGGGTGTACTAATGGGTACACCTCTGCCTAACACTTCGGGAATTACAGGCGTGATGTTATGTTAGTATAACCATACTTGCACTATACACGTAAATTATCGAACATAACATATGTTATGTATGTACATTTATGTCGTGTGTGTGTGTATGTCCCGCGTCTCTTTCGTACACGAGGTCGTAGGTACTAAAAGGCCTTTTCTGTATATAAAACAATAAGTACATCTTACATATTATCTTTGTTATGGGTAAAGAAAATTATCGTGAGGAAACCTGGTAGTGACAATAATATAGGCCACGTATTTGCATTTATTTTCATGTTTTCCCCACACAATCTTCTTTATTTTTTATTCATTCTGTAAGCCTTAAATCCGTCTGCAAAACCATAATTAAACCTATATTTCAACTATTCTCTACCAACCTGCAGTCCTATTCTGGAAGAATCTATCTCGGTAACATAAAGTAAATATGAAGTGAGCTGTCGGATGACAACTCACTATAAGCTCTCTACACCTAATCTCACCAAGCTAGATTTTTACAGAATACACCAGCTGTAATATAATACCAAAGCACCCTTTAAAGTTAGATCGAACGCAATACTACCCGAAGTAAACACAGCTATAAAGATTTTCTTTCTCAATACAGAATATTGTTCCCAAGACTGTTTAGGAAGTCTGCAACATTTAGGATGTCGTTTTGTAGGTATAGTTTTTTGTTTATTCAAGGCAATAGTCGGTAAGTGTGGACAACAGTCCGTGAGCGCAAATATGTCTCTAAGTACCAGTAACGGTAAACATACTCCTAGCACAAGCACATTTAGCTTATATAGGAAAGGTTAATAGAAATAATATAGACAAGACTTTGTTATTGAGAAGGCTTAGGAATGCAAAAGTACATACTTTATTGCAAATCTACACCTATATATTTATGGTGGAACTCCTCTGAAACGGGTTTTTTATAAATAAAATTATGCATACACATATTTGCTAGGTATTAGAAAAGTAAAGTATATTTCATACCGCTAAGTGATAGGAATCAACATTGACGCGCACGAAATCGCGGGCAGAATCTAGTAGAAATAATTTGAGGGCTCGCCTTGGAAACACAAAAGTACTTCTTTGTAAATTTTTAATAAGTTGCCAAATGACATAAAAGATTCAAACGGGAACCGGTTTAAACGTTAACTAAATTATTTTTTAAAAGACCTATGCTACTATCCAATAACAATTTTTTTTGTAAAATTTACTGTGACTGATCTTGTATTTATAATAAATAACGTTATTATTAATATCTAAAAACTTCGTTTTTGAGAATTGTATTTTCCATATTTTTTCAATTATCTTTTAAAATTTAAAATTTTGAGTTATTGTAAAATATCAGTTAAACCTTTTACATTGTAAAAAATCTCACAAATAAATAAGTACTCTGACTTATAAAAAATTGGTCTTTTTGTACGCACTTTGCTTTCGGAAACCATAGTGAATGAGTACATTATAATAAAAATAAGTAAGTACATAAATTGGTAATAACAATAAAATTATTGGAAGGTTGAAATGGAATTTGATTAACGACTACTGATTACCGATGTGATAAATTAATGCCAACAGTGGTTAGCCTTTAACGGTATTGCGATTTTATCGAGTTTTAAAACAAATATGTATTATGTAAACCTAATAAATGAGAAAGCCCTTAATTTACGGAATTGGAAACTACCCTTAACTAACTTAAATAATACAAGTTTACAAGTTCGTTTTATAAAAGCGATTGTATTTCATAATTTTTTCAGCGCGACTTCAAAAAAATATTACATTAAAAAGAAACAAAAATGTTTGTTCTGAAAATCACATAGTATTCATTGATCCACGCGTTATGATTGTGAACTGGCGCTGTCAGTTAGGATTAGTCATCTCAATTGCCATGGCATCTTTAAATTTATTTTTTTATTGTTTAATATTACTATTTATCTACATTGTTTTCACGTATAGATGTAACAAGAATAATGTAACCAGGAATTTATAACAACTTGAAATAATTGTGACTTTGTGATCTCTGACCTCTTAAAATCCACCCTAATTTTCTGCCATTTGCAAAAAAAAAAACCCATCTATTCAGAATACATGGCCATGTTTATTCCGGCCAAAACAATAATAAGCCTGTAGTTAAATCAAGTGTTAAAATGCTCAACGAGACTGCACTAAATGCATTTGGAGGCGTTTTCCCTCAATTCGCCAAGCCGTTGGCGGATTTAGGGCTGCCAAGTGTTAAAATTGTTTTTTAATGTCTCTTCTATTTTTAAACTTGGAACAGAAAATGTTTTATAAAAACGGACTGAGTAAAAATCTGTGCTAAGTAATCGCTGAGTAAAAGAATATTTTCTTAATTGGAGCAAAAAAGACTGGCAGTACTTAACGCTAGTTATTTTTTTAGCATTATTATGAAAAAGCTAATCATATTTAGCAGTTGTTCTTATTTCAAAAAGTGCTTAAAGCTATTTTTATAACTGTTAAAGTACCTAAAAAATAATGTCGAAGGACCAAATTTTTTGTCATATTTGTGAGGTGATTCATATGTAATATTTTATTTTAAATACTCATAATAGTAAAGTCTGGCAAACGAAAGCTAACCACATGAAAGGGTGGCAGTTAAAAAATACACTTCATCGGTAATTAATAAAAATGACATAAGCCAGGCAATGCACTGAATAACGAAGTTAATACTAAAAAATATATTATTAAATATCATTGAAAAACTAAACATTATTAATTTAGTTTATTTGGTTGCAGATTACAATGTTTTTATTAATTACCACCCTTTTATAATTACCTTTCGTTGGCCATGGATTCTATAGTAACTCATAAAGTAAACGTCTCTAGTAGCTGTAGCTAATAAACGTCTTTCTTCTATCCAATTAATCTTCAGAAAATTCTCCGGTCAAAATTCAAGACAGCACATAAATCTAAACGTTCCAACTAAATCAGAGCATTCGACAACCCTCGGGGCACAGCACAAACTGCACTAATTGTTTTGGAGTCGATCCAAAATATATACTTACCAAAATTTCACTTCGTAACACGGTGCATTTGTGGATTGTTTCAGTAATATAGTGGGTGCAAGATTAATGTCTATTAGTCTTACAATTATTGGAATTTATGGGCACAGCAGCTGGTACAATTTTGAGGACTCTTAGTGTGTTTTGAGATGAATTTAACAAAAAACCGGTACAGCAACCTGAATTTATGTCATTGTTTTTGCTGCCTATTTTCAATAGAGGACAGATGGAGTATTCTGTATTTCAAAGTTTCTTGTCGGTAAGTGTCTCGGGATTAATTTATTTAAGGTTCAAGAGAGCCTAGGTTTTCCCCAAGGATGACCAAGTTTTGGCGTGCAAAAACTTGTTCGAAAACCCTTTCAAGAAGTTGCTTATAATGCCGTTTTGTTTACAGTATAGATTATAATACCCGTGTGTCTGTAGGTATGTATTTTGTCAAAACATAGACATTCACGTCCTTATTCCATCTCTATCTGTTATTCCGAAACTTGATAAAAATGTCCATGTTTCTTACAGAATAGTTAACCAGAAATATATCAAAGCTGGAACCTATTTCACCACCAAAGGAAACACAGGTATATGCTCTAAGACATCTGCAACGCATTTACAAGCAATCTGCTATCAGGTAGGCCGTTTTTTGGCAATCCAATGATATAAATAAATCGCTTGACAGACACTATTAATCAGAATAAAGTATTCAATAAAAGCTTGTAAACATATTTTTAACTATAATATTTAATTTATAATTATTACATTTTTGAGTATTGGACATTCCATTGTCATTAGAACTAAAGGTTTATGCAAAATTTCAGCTCAATCGGATAGGTATCAACAAATGGTTGAAAAATGGTTTGCAAATTTTGGAAGGACAACGTACTTATATACATACATACGAACAGTGCAAGCTAAATAAAAGCTTGTAAAAATTAAACAGAATTTGTTTTAAAATGATCTGCCAAGTAAATTATTCAAAACTTATTGGAAACTGGAGAAACAAGCTCATTGAGATTATTATGTTTACTACTCTTGGGAGTACAAACAAGACAAGATACACTGACCTATTCCCAGTAAGGACATATTGATGCTGTGAGTACTTACGTTCACTCAGATTGTACACTCGACTAATTTATCATTAGATAGCAGCTTACATAATAATAGACATAAAATGTATTCGATATTCAAACGTCTTGTAAATCAACTGGAGACGAGGTTCTTCCTGCACTGATAAGTTTGTTAGGCCGTATATAAAAACATACTAATATAACAAAAATTCCTGATGGAAAAACCCAATAACGTTTTGCCCGACCTGGGAATCGAACCCAAGACCTCATGCACAGCAGTCGCGCTTACGACTACTAGACCAACGAGGCAGTGTAGCAGCCTCGGAGTCTGGATTTGTGCCCGGTTGATGGCAATAGGCTCGCCCCCTATTACATGGAACTAAAAACATAACTGGCGAAATGTGGGTGTAGTAATGGGTACACCTCTGCCTAACCCTTCCGGGACGACAGGCGTGATGTTATGTATGTTACTAATATAACAGAATAATGCTCACTTTTAAATACAGTGTGGAGATGCAGGAGAGAAATTAGAGGTTTTTTTTTTATTATATTATCCTACTTTACCTTCATAAAACGCAATAACTTACATAACATTTTTTATATCCCTCTGTCTTTTTAACATCACGCCTGTAATCCCCGAAGGGTTAGGTAGAAGTGTACCCATTAGTACACCCACATTTCGCCAGTTATGTTTTTTTTAGTCGCATGTAATAGGGTCCTTTTTACTTCCTAAAACACACATGCATTCATTTCTTTTTCCTTTCATATTAAAAAAGGTAAATATTACAGCACAGTATTTTTCATTTTTGAGTATTCTTTATTTAAACATTTTTATTTAAACTTTATAACATAGATTGAAGATGGTGGGATGACCTTGGCGCTTACAATCGGGATTGGTCCACACTAGCTCATGATGGAGACGAGGATTGGAAAGGAGAAAGGGAAGCCTTGGCATATTAAAATAAATTAATGACATAGGCTAATATAATTCGCCTTAGTATTTTCGTTCCATTCTAAAAAAAGGTTCGAGAACTACAAACAATACATTAGCCAAAGAAGACCTTGACATGGCTCCGTAAATCAGATACAAAAATATGTAAATAAAATAAAAATAAACACAAAAGCCTATTTCCATAGTCAGGACAAAATATCACTCTCGTATCCAAGTTACTTATGGGAGGTACTATGCGTCGGGTCGTTAGGTTTTAGTATAGTTGAACTAAACTATGTTTTAAACTCGTGAATTCATTCTAGATAAATGGATTAGTGATCGAGGTTGTTAATAGACGCAGTTAGTAGACGAGGACGGTCGTGGATATTGGTCCTTCTGTTCAGGACCATAATCGATATCCATATACGACGGATGGGCTTTCCTTTAAACAGCCTATACTAGGTACCATTTTCAAGCTCTGTACCAAAAATCAATTAAACAGGAGCAGAAGTTTTTGTCCAGTTTGAACACGATGTATCTTTCCAAACAGCTGATTATCTATACGCATAGGTCATGCACCTACGTTGCTACTTTAATACCTAGGTATCTAAGGTCAGTTAAATTTATTTACAAAGGGTGTTTGCGTTTTACTCTGATTTGTAAGCTATTTAGTTGGTTTGAAAAAAAAACTATTTTTTATTTATATTTTATTTTATACCGTATCGAATTAATACTAAACACGTATAGTATACGTAGTGTGATTTAATGCCCCTCTATCATATCAACTCTGTACCTATATAAAAATAAATTCCTATTTCCCTTGTTCACGGCATCACGCGTGAAATGCTGAACCAATTTCACTAACTATTTTTTTTGTTGTGTTTGTTATTTACCGGCAACGCAGGACCGGTCACTTAGGCTATCCTTAGGGTAGGCCTATGTCCAGCAGTGGACGTCGTTGGGCTCATATGATGATGATGTATTTAGATGACTTGTGCTATCATTAAAGAATGTTTTACCTACCTACTAATTTAATTTTCTCTGTCATCATCAACCGCCCACGGTATGTTCGGGTGAGTATTTACAGCTATCAAAAACACAACTGACATTTACTCGCAGGTAATTTCGTCGCACTCTTTGTCAGTCAACTCTTAGCGTTTCTGAAAATAGACTTGTTTCATGTTGAATATCGCGGGAATGACTTTTGTTTGTAGTATACTAGCGACTCGCCCCTGGTTTACACGGAAGCGATCTACTAAAGTGGGAACATGTCAAAACACTATGCTTTATTCTAGTTTTGCCTCGTTGGTCTAGTGGTCGCAAACGCGACTGCTGTGCATGAGGTCTTGGGTTCGATTCCCAGGTTGGGCAAAGTGTTATTGGATTTTCCATCAGGAATTTCTTAGCAGCTTCGGAGTCTGGATTTGTGCCCGGTTGATGGCAATAGGCTCGCCCCCTATTACATGGGACTAAAAACATAACTGGCGAAATGTGGGTGTACTAATGGGTACACCTCTGCCTAACCCTTCGGAGATTACAGGCGTGATGTTATGTTATGTTATTCTAGTTTTTTTAAAACCATTTTCTTTCCCTGTTCTCTAAATGACTAGTTTCTGCCTACGACTTCATCCGCGTCTCCCGTGTGCCATTGCGTGATTGTACAAATCCTTTCTTTACTATTCCTTATGAATCTGGCTATCGTAAACAAATGCGACCATTTCAGAGATTAGCGGGTTTATAATTTTGAAGAACTAAGCGGCGAAGCAGACAAACAAGTAAAGCGATTTCGTTTCATAAAATAAGGTAACTAAAGTTATTTCAATGTAATTGTACTTTCACTACAATGGTTAATTACAATAATAATTAGAAAGAATGAAAAAATCTTTATTGAGACAGACCATGTGCACACAGAAACAAATAATAAAAAGGGTAATAAAAAAAAACAAAAGTTAAGAAAAAACTTTATTGTGTGCCGCACAGTAATTAAAGTAAAAATACATACCTAAAATTACTTAAAATATATGAGAGTAAAAGGAAAATATTAGATAATTATATACATTTATAATAACTCATCAGTTTCATAAACACACACTACTTTTGACATACCTACCAATAAAATCTCGTCCATGCATCCGTAAACAGATCGATTGTCATACTGTTAATAACTGACATTAAAAGATTGCCACTTTTTATAGATAAAATAATTATTATAAAACTGAAAAATCTTACTGCTTTGTAAATGCGAGAGTTCGGATGGATATTTGTTACTCAATCACGTTAGAACGGCTAAACGGATCTGGATAAAATGCACAGAGATATATTATAGTCTGGAATAGCACAGAAGCTACTTCTTATCCCGGAAAAATTTCTAAAAAGTCGCTATGGGATTTTATATTAACTTAAACGTAAACGAAGTCCCGTGCAAAAGCTAGTAATATACAAAATACCTATATATATTTTTGTTCCAATCTCGTTAAAAACCGTTAAGTTGAGACGGAATTATCAGAATTCCGTCTCAACTTAACGGTTTTTAACGACAACTCAAAAAATCTCGCTCTAGACCCAGAAATGAGAAACGAAAAATGCATTGAAACTTTAACAACCACGTGTCTAAAAGCGATTTTATAACTCCGGTCGGTGACAGCACTGTGTTCGTGCACTGCGAATGTTACACGCTGCACGCCCAAAATAATTATACTTTGGAGGTCACTGCCTACGTTCACATTTTATTTTCTTTCTGTGCATCGTTCAGTAGGTAAAATCTACGAAATATTTACTTGTGTTTTGTTGTTTTTCAGCTGCAATATTTTTTTTTGTGTGTTTATTCTTGTATTGCGGTAGGTGCGCTGATTTTGCACAGGTCAGTTTTAATGACGTAAATATTTTGTTTACTGTTGATGATGCTTTTTCTTTAAAGATGGCGTATTGATTCAAGACTATTATGAAGTTATGTTGTTTTATTTTTTAATATAGTCTCAATCTCATCCTAGCGATATCAATATCAAAAATTGTAGGTAATTTAGAGGCATTTTTGACAGATTGAGATTAGGAAAAATTGGACATACTTTGTCGTTTTATTCATAAGATTTTTGTGTGTATTTAGGTTAAATTATTGTAAATATTTCATTATAGGTAGTAATAATTTTCTCGGAAATTTGGCTTTCCGATGTATCATGTGGGTGAACAACCTCTTCCGGATGAAACATTCCTCATAAATGTTTCATTTTCAATATTTGGGATAACCACTACCTAAACAGTTATGAATCATCAAGCAGAGAGAGAGAGAAAATGAAAGGAATTAAAAGCATCAAAGTTTACCTAGCTAATTAGAATTATGCATTATTTTGTATAAAAAGGTCTTTTAAATGACAGTCAGTCAATTTGTCTAGCCTTTTCCCGACTATGTTGGGGTCGGCTTAATTTTGTATTTTACATGGAGCTACTGCCTATTTGACCTCCACAACCCAGTAACTGGGTAATACGATAACTCTGGTAAGACTTGTCGTCAGAAACCCGAAACTGCCAGACTTTCAGGCTTCCGACGACCCGTAACGACTGTCAAAGATCCACGTAAGACAGCCGCGATCAACGGCGGGAGTCTCGGTGTGTAAAGATGGTGACCCATCCACGGATCAACCCCGGCAAGCGTAGCTTAACCTGATGAATCTACCCGTGTGGCTATTATTATTTTGCCATGAGCTTCTCCAATCAGGAGGACAATACATAACATGTTCAGTACTGGACATAATAAGATACAATGAACTTTTGAGTCACAAATGCCAATCGACACTACACATACATACATACATATTTATACCTTTAACAATGTTTTGAAATCCGCAGGATTAAGAAATTGGTACTCAGCCAACAATTCGCTCACTTTGCCGAATCGTTTTAATTAAATGCATCTCGACTAATTTCAGTTTTTGTTTCAAAATGCTGTCTCGAAGTCTTGAAATGATCCAACATACAATATTTTATAAAGAAAATTATCGGGGCAGGTGTTTTTGAGTCTCATTGTCTTGTCAGTCAATGTGACCGCAAATATGTGTATATATTTATGTAAGTACGATTACACTTGAATTACGATACAAAAACATTTTTAATTTTAAGATTTTTCATTCAATCAAAAGTAGCTAATAGGCAGGTACCTACATAAGTCAAAGTAGTTAAAGAGATATCTTATAATAAAAAACAAAATATTTTTATTGTAATTATTTTTTATAAAATAACGGGGGATTAGAATATAAAATTAGGCAGTGACAATTAATGTATTTTTTAAAATTAAAAATAACAAAGATATATACACCTCACGGGTGTGTTACAACGATACCTAAATAATAAATTTGTAAGAACTGACACTTCACCGGATATTTCAAACAATAAATAAATCTTTTTTTGTATTTCTTTGTATATTTATTTGTGTTTGTATTTATTTTAATTTATATTTAAACGGATACTCCATTTCTGTCACTCCATGCGGTGAGGATTGAGCTTAAATGGCGGAGTAAGAAATATATAAATATCTCTTGTCACTTCACTCATTCCATGTGAGAGTTTGCACCCACAGAAGGATTTTAGAGGTTTTTAGAGTGTTGCTGTGGAATGATAAGGAGTAGAGGACTCATTTACATCTTACCTATACAGAGTCACATCATGTAGGTACCATATAAACTATAGTGCGGAGACACCAAGTCGCTTATTCATGCATAATTATATAAACGCAATAAATGCATACAAGAAAACCGAAATCGCGATTAGTACGTACCGCTTATCAAAAATTATTTATCAATATGTTATATACCAATAATATGATATAACATAATAACTAACGATCAAGGAATAAAGATAAAGATAGACGGGCTCGACAGAAATGCGTTGACCTATGCGACGGGTGACGATAACCCTCGGGTCGGTTGGTCCGTCCTTATGGAGCGTGTACAATATTACTGTTTGCATAATTTTGCATTTTTTTAATACTTTTGCTGCTGCATTCAACAATTGATTTAATTCCGTGGTGCTACTGATTACTGCAGCTGAGATTTTGTAAAGTTGACTCTTGACTTTTTTTTAGGGTTCCATGCCTCAATCCCCTAATAGATCACTTTGTTGTCTGTGTGTCTGCCAAGACCGTTTTTCTTAGGAACGCGTGGAGGTATCAAGCTGATTTTTTTTTAGATACTCAAGTCTGTTACCTATTGGAGCAGTAAAAAAAATTAAACTTCTGAGTCAACGCAAAAAAGATAAAGATAAAGTCTTTTATGGCGCATATTTTGACGCTCGCTGGGTAACAAAAACTTATAGAAGACTTCCCGTAGTACAAGTAAACGAAATTATCTGAAAACCATTTGTAGTTACATTAATAGTTATTTGTTATACAAGAGTGCAAAGTTGCTTTTTAACCGCGTGTTCAATTTTGATGACCGAGCAAGCGAAGGATTCTAAAATTGAATCACGAGCGCAGCGAGTGATTCAAAATTAGAATCCTGAGCGTTAGCGAGGGAATCAAAAGAGCACGAGGTGAAAAATCTTTGCACTCGAGTGCAACACGTAACTTTTCATTCCACCTCAGCGAGGAAATGACTAAATGCAAAAAAAAAACGTTTACAATCACAAGATAGGTACACTTTTATTTCAGTTTAGGTATTAATTAGTACATTATGACAAGTAAGTATTACAGAATAATCTTTAAACTATAACAAAGTAATACTAAGGTATAATTAAGAAAATTTTAAAGTAACGTTACTACAGTTATTTAAATTGAGTGTAATATTTTTGAAAGAACCGCGTACAAAGCAAATTGAAAAAAGAACACCAAGAAGGTTCCGAGTCTGAGTTTTTAACAAATTAAAAAAAAGTTGTATGATATATTCGGCACCATAGAGGTAGCAGTAAATAGGTTTAATGTTTTTTTTTAATTCACAAACTTAGTGCACACGATGTTCTAAATTCAATTTACTTTATCCTCTAGAGAATAAAAACGGCTTTTCCACTCAGATATTGACGATTAAAAATACTCTTTCCGAGATGGTGGGATGAAAAATCTTTTTTTTTTTGCGATTATAATTGTATGGCAAATGAGCTGATGGCCTCCTTGATGTTATGTGGTTATCGCTGCCTATAGACATCTGCAATACCTACCAAAGGCCTTGCTATCCCAGAAACCACGTTGAAATGTCTCATGTGCCTGTAATTATAGTGGCACGCATTCCCTTCAAACCGGAACATAGCAACACTGCTTCGCGGCGGAAATGGGTATGGTGGACGAGCTCGTTTACAATGGATTCTATTACTACTGACAACTCTTTGTGCATATTGGCCTAGTTCTGTTCTGTCTCCTGCTTGATATAAGAGGAAATTATGTCTCTCCATACTCTTATCTCTTTGGACGTAGTGACAAAGATAGAAAAGTGTATGCTTCTTTGGTTTGATCATGACGGGAGAATGAGTAAAAGATGAATAACAAAAGGTATTTATATGGCAGAGGTGATTGGTAAAGCAGGGAGGGGTCGCCCTAGGAAGACCTACACTGACCTTATTGGTGAGGTTCTTCAGAAAGGTCAGGTGCGGAGTACTCGTAACCGGCGTGCTTGTATGATGAGATGTATGAACGTAGATGAGGCTAAAGGAGTATAATAAAACCAAGGAAAAAAGTAAATATACACACCCGAATCTATACATAAGTATTATGTATTTAAGCGAAAGGTCATTCATTCATTCACTCACTGATTTAAACACGGAATTATTGAAAATCTACTAGACCTAATAAAGGTGAGTACGAAGGAGGTCTTTGACTTCCACGCGAACGAAGTTGCTGGCAAAAGCTAGTACTTATAAAGCTGCTTGTTTGAGAATTTCTGAGAATATTGTAACGATTCTAGTCCCTGGAATCCGCAATAAAGTATCTAGGTGTATTGGTCAGTGTATAATTTTGCTCGTAACGTCACTTATGTCATGACGAATGTTTTTTTCCTACATTAGTATCTAAAGGTACAGTCAACAAAACAGATAGGTATTCATTCATTCATTCAAACCGATGAATGTCTGCAATTGAAACTTAACTAATGAACTGTTTATTATCTTTTTTTTTTATTTATATTAATTTGAAAACATAATCGATTTCTGGGAAAACTTCAACTATATCTGATGCCTCGGAGTCTGGACTTGTGCCCGGTTGATGGCAATAGGCTCGCCCCCTAGTACATGGGACTGAAACATAACTGGCGAAATGTGGGTGTACTAATAGGTACACCTCTGCCTAACCCTTCGGGGATTACAGGCGTGATGTTATGTTATCTGATGACCCTGCAAATTTATTTCCTTTATTGACTGTACCTATAGGTGCAGAATTTGCCTCGAAACGATATTATTTTGCAATTTAAAAACAAACAGTTTAATCATCAGCTCATTAATAGGAAATGGATGACGCAGTTTTCTTAGCCAAAATCAATAAAATATGGTTCTTATGGCAAAAAGCACTCTATGTTAATCGGCGATGGTTTAAATTGTTGATTAAAGTAATTTGAGCAAACTAAAAACGTTTATGGAACTTTTAAACACGCATCACGTTGAAAGGAATTTGATGCGTTAGGGGACTGATATGTAATCGGTTTCTGAACGATAATTTGTACATTAGTTAAAATCTCTGTGTCAATTCCCTTACGTTCATTGTATTTGTTTGACCTACTATAATTAAGCGACTGGTCGATTCTTTACGTGACCAAAGGGCTCACCTTTCCTTGGGCCAAAGAATCAGCATTGCCATACAACGCGGCAATACTTCCAGCCTTTTGGGCACTTGTCCTATTGACAGTGACGCTTAACCCTTTTGTCTTTTATAAATTGTACATACCTTTTAATTTTATTATTATTTATTAATATAATTTTATTATTGTTCAGTCTTTCGGAATAAAGCTTGATTCACACAACATATCAGTGAAGTCACAGTTCCGGCACCATCCCATACAGTGATAGTTAATATTCTTACATACATTATGAATGCGTTCACACCTACGAGTATCAGTGTCAGTGACGACACAGAATTCTCAGTGTCAGTTACAGCGCGTTCGCATAGAGCATGTATAAAAAAATAATTATCAATGATACGGTACTGTGTCTGAAAGTCTATGACTTCACTGATATATATGTGAACCAGCCGTAAATTAAATATCTAAGTAAAGAAAAAAAAAAACTTTTATTTTAGGCACCTCATAGCCCAAATTAAGAAACATAAATCCAATTAAAAAATAAAATCACACACAAATAAATACAATATAAATTATCGACATCAAATTCAAATTCATATTAATAAAAGTAAGTAATAAGTGAAATCTCAGTGACAATCTGTCAAAATTTCCTCTAATTTATCTACTTTTTGTGACACTGATTGTCGCTGAGATAAGATTGCGACTAGATTTTGAAAGTTCATAATTAGTAGAATTGGCCTTCTAGCAAGCAATAATTGGACACACATCAAAGTTGTTTAGTACAATTACTGTATCAAATACTTAGCAGTTTTATTATAACTGGGGCAGCGTCAGGTGTGTTCTTTCCCGCATAGCTAAGTAGCAAGCCTTACCGAAGCCGGGTAATACTCGACTAGGTGAAGAAGAAGGTATAATTATTTTCTACTATTACTTTAAGTATTAATAACACTAATTTACTAAGCTATTGGTACATTGAACTACTTTATTTAATGTTTTGTTTCTTTTCTTTTAATAGGCTTTTTAATTATTTATTTTTATTTTTATGGAATCTTTAATTGACCAACTAAAAGGTATAATTATGTACTTGTGTTATTATTAGTTATTTTTCTTATTTTATTTATGATGTTATTGTTATTTGGTTTTTAATGTTATCTCTTTAATATATTTTGTTTCATGAAATAACGAGCCGTTAGACCGTAGTTGTCGAAGCCGTTATTCCACTTTTGTACCTTTTTTGTTGCATAAAGTTTAAATAAAAAACATCAAATTAAGTTGGAAGTTTTTTAGAAATTATCAGGTAGCAACAATTGTATGAGCCACCTGATTAGTTACAGAATTCATTCACACATTCTTTAGTTTTGACAGAAATAATGTTCAAACGTTTCATGTGGTCTAACTTAGCAGGCTTGGCAGGGCACGTGCTCTAAGCACGTGCTCTGGTTACGCATTATTCTTAGTTTTGACAGTTAAATGTTCAGAAGACCTTCCCCATCCGTAAAAACAGTACCATTTTAATTTTACTTTGTAATTTCAGTTATTAGATTTTCAACTTTCAACGCTGAGCCGTACGTTGAAAATAAAAAGTAAACTAATGTTAAAATAATACCGTTCTAAGAGATGGGGGTAGGCGGTAGGACCTTAAGAAGTTCTGCGTGATCTAATATGCTAAGCTTGGATATGCTACTACACATAACATAACATAACATCACGCCTGTAATCCCCGAAGGGTTAGGCAGAGGTGTACCCATTAGTACACCCACATTTCGCCAGTTGAACTAGTAGTTCGGATATGCTACTAGCCAGTACGTATAATAGACATTAGTTGTGAAATATTTACGAAGGAAAATCAATATTATAAAGATGGACGGAGAAATGAGTAAACCCTTTTGCCACTTATACGAGGTAACAGTAATTTTGCCAGCTTTATTGATTTTATTGTAATTAGGTCAAAACAATGCTACTTCGAATATATTATACAATTAGTATGTACTCTCCTTTATAACTGTGTAAGTATGCATTAGATACGCCATTTTAATTTTTAAAGGTCGATAGAGGGTCACTTATTAACTTATTAATTAACGATTTTATATAATAATATAATTATTTTAGTGGTTAGTAATTGAGGTCTGTTCATAATTATTTCAAACTTCAGTTTTCTTTAAAAATACAAAATAGCAGGTCTTTAGCGTAATTTCAATTGATATTAATTTAATTCAATATTACCTATAATGTAATTACAACGTGATTGTATAATTTCAAATAAAATAGGTAGTATCTTCTACCTACAAAAAAATTAAAGTTACAAACATCTCCACCCAATAAAATACTCATAACCATTTCGTAAAAAAATCAAGCAAAAGTTACATCACTTTTCGTATCACAAGAGCGTTTCAAAGTTATGTGATTCACTATCAAAACTTACTAACTTAGATAACTATTTAACGAGAACCCGAAACTCCAACTATCAAGAACATACATCAGATTTTTTTATGTAACACTGACATCCAAATTATCTAAAGTTAAATTCGACAACATCGGTAATAAAACCGAAATAAAGAAAAAAAAAAACAAACACCGTTCTAAAAACGAAACATTACGTCAAAAACGCTCGTAAAAACACGTAATACAGTGAAAGCAGTATAATAAACAATTAAAAACAATAATAAAAATTAGCATAATTCACTCACCGGTTGAATCCGTTAAACATCAAACATGCACACACCACAAATTGAACCACACACTGCACGTAATTGGGACGCAAACCCGTCGAAAACTTTTGCTAATCAACCGGATTGTTAGCAAACTTTCGTACCGCGATCCACGTGTTGCTGTACACTTTCGTACCGGGAAAAACAAATTTTATTTCATGAGCGGCGGACGCCCCACTCGGCCTTCTTTCCCGCTACTAACTGACAACTGACCGACCGTATTTTCTTATACATATACATATAAACAATTTATTTTCATAGCGCATCGATGCGACTAATGTAAGGAATGGCGTGTCGGATTTTTGATTTTAGAAATGATGATGCTATTTTGGTTTTGCCAACATTGTCGCGACGGTAGGTATAGGTTTGGAGATTGCGCGGATAGATTTAAGAGTTTAGTAAGTAGGTTATTAATGTTCAAAGGTGAGTGTGACCTTTTCTTCTTTTACTTTACGCTTTAAGAGTTTTACCGTAATAAAACAATTTGAGCTTTGTAATGAAATATTTTGATCGTGACTTGCAAAATATTATCTGCTGAGTATAAAACAAAGACGATTACCGCCATCTGTACGATCTTTTAAACTACGAAACGGATTTTATTGCGGTTTTTATCAATAGATAAAATGATTTAAGAAGAAGGTTAGTAAGTATAGTTAGTATCTATATTGCACTCGTGCGAAGCCGGGGCGCGTCGTTAGTAATATTATAAAAAATATTTTCTTTGAAGTGGACGACTTTCATTTGGTTGTAAATATGAATAACTCAGTAATAAACAATTAACTTTTCAAACAAAAAATAAAAGAATTAGGTGAAGATCGGAATCATTCGAGCGTTTCCGTTAGTATTCGCCACTAAAAAAATATAAAACGTTATGAAAATGCTTCAAAGGTAAGTTGTCTATCTAATTTTTCAAAACTTATCAAATATTTTATTAATTGGACAAAAATGTAGGTAACATTAAATTCATAGACATAGGGCGCTTTCTAGATTTCTTAAAAATAAAGACATTTGTGTCTGAACTAGATTAAGAAAATATCTATATTTAAGACATCAGCTTCGTCCTTACAATTACCATTATATTACAAGCTCAGTCAGCCAATAAATTAATTATATCTTAATACAAAATCAATATAAAATTAGTAAATACTGAATTATATATTTTAACTTGCTTTTAACCGCAACTTCCCATAAATGTCTGTAACAACGAATGCAGACGAAGTAACAAAATAAAAAGTAGCCGATGTCCTTTGTTGGGGTTCAATCTTACCTCGTGCCAAATTACATTAAAATCGGTTCAGTAGTTTAGTCGTGAAAGCGAAACAGACAGACAGATAGTACTTTCACATTTATAATATTAGTATGGATAATAACTAAAAAACAAAAAACATAACTGGCGAAATGTGGGTGTACTAATGGGTACACCTCTGCCTAACCCTTCTGGGATTACAGGCGTGATGTTATGTTATGTATGGATGATAGTAATGAATCTCCATCTTTTGATTTCGATGGATATTGTGATTAATGACAGCCTTACTATTATTATAAACAATAATAAAAAAATAATTGTCACATACATCAGAAAAGGGGGTCTATTTCAAAAGCTTTTGTCGAAAATAAAGGGACATACAGACACGCGAACAGCACATTACGTGTATAACAACAAACATAACAATAGAGAACATTATTGTCTAATATCGGGTTAACAATAAGAAGCTTGTTTATGGTAAATGACAAAAAAAAATAGTCCCTTTAATGTTCATGTTTTTTTTTAGTTTTTGGTAGGAAAAGGACACGGCGGTTAAAAGATAAAATGATAAGCATAATTTCTAACTTAACCTCGTGTTAAAATCTAACCTTAGCGATTATAACTTTGTCTAGTGTTATTTAAACGTAGGAATTTCGATTACATAGCATAGGTGATTTTTTTTTACTCGACCGCGCTAAAGTGATTGTTATGTTTTTCGAATGTTTGTATGTATTTGTCTCCGCATCATAATTACGACGATCAAAAATATTAAGCGATTGGTAAATCTTTGTTTCTTAAATTTTTACCTAAATATTATGATATTCATTTACCATAACATTACATCACGCCTGTAATCCCCGAAGGGTTAGGCAGAGGTGTACCCATTAGTACACCCACATTTCGCCAGTTATGTTTTTAGTCCCATGTAATAGGGGGCGAGCCTATTGCCATCAACCGGGCACAAATCCAGACTCCGAGGATGCTAATGAGAAATTCTTGATGGAAAAACCCAATAACACTTTACCCGACCTGGGAATCGAATTATCGAACCCAAGACCTCGTGCACAGCAGTCGCGTTTGCGACCACTAGACCAACGAGGCAGTTACAGGCAGAGGCAGAGGCGAGGCAGATATTTACCTATTTATTATTATTATTTATTTAAATTATTCTCTCCACAATTACAGTCACGACTTTTACAACTTACACGTGAAGGCAATCAACAATTAATAAAAAACAAAAAAAAGCAAATAACATCAACAAACAAAAATTTATGAAGGATAATTAAATCAAACCGCTTTGTTATCTAAAAAGACTTTTACTGAACCGCACTACACAGCAGAATTGATTTGATCTATAAAACTACTATATCGTATTATTGAGCGAGTATGTCTAGGGTATTAAATGTTCTGTTGTGATTTCTCCTGGCAGCCCTAAATCAATATTAACTAACTGGACTGATACACACCGAGCGCGTAATTATTTAACCGACGAAAAAAATATATATAATTGTTCTTTTTTTGAATTTTTACATTTTTGGTTTTCGTGCTCGACGGTGTAATATCTTGCGCACTTATGTATTTTAGAGTTTTAGATGCGTTTGTATTGCCAATACAAAATGCTTCTATGCAATTACCAAAATAAAGTTCACTTAATAAGTCAAAGAACAGTTTTTTGACAAAAAATCACTAACACAACAACATCTAGAACTACATAGACAAACAAAAACTATAGGCAAAATATTGAATATGTCGGCGGGTCGCCACAATTCGATAACAAATAAAAACACGTTTCCGGAATAACCTTAAAATCAAATCAGATTTGTTGATTGTAACTAAGTCAAAAATTGTATTTCAAATTATTTTATTATCAAATTAGTAATACTTATAAGAATACAGATTATTTTCAATGTATGTCACGTTGGTGAGAAACTACATTTCAAAAATAAAAACACGTGGTCATTATTTCACCACGTGTTAACATAAAAAAAATTGATTTACGCATGTTAATTGATTTAAAAATGTTATAAAACGTTTGTTTATAAAATAGTAACATTTTATAATGTAAAAACTAATTTTATTGTGCGGAAGTGGGTGTTTTGTTCAAATGAATGACACACTCAATTCTACTATAAAAAGCCGAGCGCTCGCCGGTTCGGGCATTCCTACTCGAGCCGTCGTAGCGGTCGGACCTCCTCGGTAAGTTGAAGAATAAATTACAGAAAGCATTTACTGTGTTTATTTTCATTATCCAAGATGAGCAGCAACCCTGACCAGGATATTAGTGATGTCAGAAATGCTGATGTCACGTTTTTTAAAAACAACCGCGAGGACCCTGCTTCGTCATCAGAAGTGGGATCAGAACAAGCTCTGATTCCAACCACTTCCTCTGCAGCTTCGGTTCATCCTATCACGTCTGGAACAGTGCAGGGCAGTACCAGGTTGATAAACCCTGCCTCATTGAACGTTTCACACTCGCTAATTGGTGCGAACAACTTCAACGCCATGCAGTCCACCGCGACGGGAATACCCGCAGGCATGACGTATACATCAACCGCAGTGCCAACTGCTCCGGAAATACCAGCTTTCGCAGGGATGCCATTCACGTCAATGGCATCCACCTCGTACAATCAAGGGAGCCTATATCCTCCAGGGGTACCCATCGCCGCTGGATCGTCCGACACGACGACTGTGCATCCAACTACTCCAACAGTTGGATTTCCGCCCCAGTTTATGATGCAAATGATGGAGATGATGCAGAGAATGTCCAAACGGTTGTATTCTCCTCCAGAACCGCGGATCAGGATCAAAGACATCTATCTACCATCGTTCGATCCGGACAGTCCTGTTGGAATCAGGGAATGGTGCCAGCATATTGATAAAACAGCTGCTAACTACAAACTAAACGACCTGGACCTACGCACTAAGGTGTGTGGATTACTGAAGGGGCGTGCTAAGATGTGGATCGATGATTGGTTGGTGACTACATCCTCTTGGGAAGAGTTTCGCGAAAAGTTGATCACCTCATTCGAGCCCGAGAATAGATACTCCCGCGATATACTACAGTTCCGGGAGCATGTCTACGACTCAAGCAAGGATATATCTGAATTTTTGTCCCGCGCCTGGGTTCTCTGGAAAAGGATTACAAAAGACAAACTGGATGATGAACTTTCAGTGGAAGCAGTGATAGGATGTATAAATGATGAGCGCCTACGCATTGAGCTGTTGAATGCAAAAGCAAATACGGTTCCAGAACTCATCTCTGTGGCTTCCTCATTACGAAAGAAGCGCCCTCATCAAAATCCTATTACGTCGATGCCAAAACGTGCACGTTTTTCAGATACTGCTCAAACTACAACACGTTGTCAAATATGCAAAAGGACGAATCAAAGCACTAACGAGTGTAGGTTCAAGCCTTCCGAATCTACTTCAAATGCGCAGAAGACAAATACTACAGCAGCGGAGACATCTAAAGGTCTGATTACCTGTTCATTCTGCAAGAAAACGGGCCATACTTTCGAAACATGCTACAAGCGTCAAAACGCATTGACATCAAACGTGGCAACTGTATAACTGGAACCAATCAAGCACCCATTACTGTTACAATTGGTGCAACAACAATACGTGCCATCTTTGATAGTGGAGCAGAGTGTTCATTGATTCGAGAATCAATTGCTGCAAAATTACCGGGCCAGCGACGCTCTGCAGTTAACCACCTCAAGGGGATTGGCAGATTCCCGGTAATTTCATTAGTCGAAATGAAGACTGTCTGCACCATTGACTCCATAAGGATAGAAATACTATTCTTCGTGATTCCTGATCATGAGATGTCAACTGATGTATTAATTGGTATGAATTTGATCCATGGTACCAACTTAAGCATGGTGATAACGACAGATGGAACCAGACTGATGCACCAGCAAATGGTTCATCATATAACGACAAATCACATCATAAACGATCGGCTATGTGTGGACTACAGGGAGCTCAACGCGCGACCATTACCCGCTACCTCTCATCTCTGATCAAATTGATCAAATGGCCAATGGGTATTATTACACCAGCTTTGACATGGCGGCAGGGTTCCATCAAATACCCATCGCAGAAACGTCCATCGAGAAGACCGCGTTTGTAACACCAGACGGCTTGTATGAATACGTTGCCATGCCGTTTGGATTGAGCAATGCCTGTTCCGTTTATCAGAGGTGCATCAACAGAGCATTGTACCCACTCTTGGGAACAGTTGCACAGGTGTACGTCGATGACGTACTGAGAAAAAGTACAAACTTCAGCGAAGGGCTATCTAACATTGAACGTATTTTAATAGCCTTACAAGAAATGCAGTTTTTTTAAACGGACCATTGAATATCTAGGCAACGTGGTATCAGACGGCCAAGTACGACCCAGCCCAAGAAAAGTGGAAGCTCTGGTCAAAGCACCAGTGCCGAAAACCGTCAAGCAAGTAAGGCAGTTCAATGGGCTTGCGAGCTATTTCAGGAAGTACATACCCGACTTTTCACGTATTATGGTACCGCTGTACGAGTTGACCAAACAAGGAGCTAAATGGGAATGGGATGACCGACACGAGAAAGCCAGGGCGACGATAATTCAAAGCCTCACCTCGTCTCCAGTGCTGACTCTCTTTCAAGAAGGAGCGCCGATACAGTTGTATACAGACGCGAGCAGTCTCGGATTTGGGGCAGTTCTCGTTCAAATTATCGACGGACGACAACATGCGGTGGCTTTCATGAGCATGAGAACAACTGATACTGAAAGCCGCTATCATTCCTATGAACTGGAAACATTGGCAGTAGTCCGAGCAATAAAGCACTTTCGTCAGTATCTGTACGGACGAAAATTTACAGTAATAACTGATTGCAATTCGCTAAAGGCATCCAAACACAAGAAAGACTCGTTACCAAGGATTCACCGCTGGTGGGCATTATTGCAGAACTATGATTTCGAGCTCGAATATCGTAAAGGAAACCGCCTCCAATATGCTGATGAACAGCGACGAGATGAAGAACTTCGGCCAATATTGAATAGCCTGATTGACAATAATCCGGTAGAAGGTTTTACCTTGGAAGACGGGGTACTGAAGAAGTATGTATTAGATCCGATTTCCGGCCAACAACTACGAATAGTAGTACCAAAGTCGTTCCAATGGAGTTTAATTAATTTCCTAACACTACACTCAAGCACCCAGGTTGGGAGAAGACCCTACAGAAAGTTAAAGAAACCTACTGGTTTGATAAGATGAGCACCACAATCCGAAGATACGTCGATAACTGCGTGGTGTGTAGAACTAGTAAAGGCACATCGGGTGCAGCACAGGCACAGCTTCATCCAATTGAAAAGCCAACATGTGCATTTCAAGTGATCCACATGGACATCACAGGTAAGCTGGGAACCCAAGAAGACCAACAGTACGTCATTGTAACAGTGGATGCCTTCACAAAATACGTACTCTTATACCATGCTACTGATAAAACCCCACACAGTACGCTTGCCGCCTTAAAACGTACAGTACATTTATTCGGAACACCAGTTCAAATAATTGTGGATGGAGGAAGGGAATTTTTAGCCGAATTCGCACAGTTTTTTGAACGGTTTGGCATTAATATTCATGCGATAGCACCAGGCATCAGCCGAGCGAATGGCCAGGTGGAGAGAGTGGTAGCTACATTAAAAAATGCCCTGGTAATGATCAAGAACTACGAGACCGAACAGTGGCACAGCATCCTTGAACAGCTAGCGATGAATTGCACAGCACATCGTGTGACAGGAGTAGCACCACTCACGCTCATCACTCAACGAAAACATTGCGTACCACCAGAACTGCTTAAACTGGTTGACATTGACCACCAAACAGTCGACATAGAAGCGCTGACCAAACAAGTACAGCAACGAATGACTCGAACCGCTGAGTATGACAGACAACGCTTCAACTCTCGCAAGGCTAAAATAAATAATTTTCAACGTGGAGATTATGTCCTGATTAAGAACAATCCACGCAATCAAACGTCACTGGATCTCAAATTCAGTGTGCCCTACGAAATTATCAGGGTACTTGAAAATGACCGCTATATGGTCGAAAAGGTGGTCGGCAGAGGACACTCTCGAAAAGTTGCTCATGACCAACTTCGGCGTGCGCCACAACCGGGAGACCAAGGTGCCGTGTCGGCGGGAGAAGATCTCGATACACCACTAAACAACATTACAACCGCTCCCGATCCGGCCAGCTAGTTCAAGTAGCTCACGACGACGAAAACTTATCATCGGATTAAAACCGGTGAGTTAAAAATCATTATCTTTAATAACAATCTACGAGAATAAAAGATCTGCAGAGTGATACCTCTGAGCTAAACCATGTGTTACCCTTGAGCTAACTATGGGTCCTTGATGCATCCACTATTGAACACTGAGATACCGTTGAAACGCCTTGTGGAACCATGGGTAGACACGTATACACCACAGATTCTATAGTAACAAGGCAGGGCACGAGAGACGTCTTTGTGTACTGTGCTTACAACAATAATCATAATAATAATAAGCAACATAGGTTGCTAACGGATACCTAGTTCAAAGGAAAACGTTTTCTTAATTTCAGGCATCTAACCTCACAACGCAGGCAGACGCAGAGCACGCGCCGCCTGTCAGAATGGCCGTGTCGGCGGGTCGCCACAATTCGATAACAAATAAAAACACGTTTCCGGAATAACCTTAAAATCAAATCAGATTTGTTGATTGTAACTAAGTCAAAAATTGTATTTCAAATTATTTAATTATCAAATTAATACTTATAAGAATACAGATTATTTTCAATGTATGTCACGTTGGTGAGAAACTACATTTCAAAACTAAAAACACGTGGTCATTATTTTACCACGTGTTACCATTTGATTTAAAAATGTTATAAAACGTTTGTTTATAAAATAGTAACATTTTATAATGTAAAAACTAATTTTATTGTGCGGAAGTGGGTGTTTTGTTCAAATGAATGACACACTCAATTCTACTATAAAAAGCCGAGCGCTCGCCGGTTCGGGCATTCCTACTCGAGCCGTCGTAGCGGTCGGACCTCCTCGGTAAGTTGAAGAATAAATTACAGAAAGCATTTACTGTGTTTATTTTCATTATCCAAGATGAGCAGCAACCCTGACCAGGATATTAGTGATGTCAGAAATGCTGACGTCACGTTTTTTAAAAACAACCGCGAGGACCCTGCTTCGTCATATATAATAATATGGGAAGATTCAAACTATTTTTCTCTTGTAAATGACCTTCAAAAGTGCCTTTTAATGGTCTAATTGAAATCATCTTACTTCAACTTTTGATTGCTGTCTATAAAAACAAAACTTTTGTAAACTTACTTTACAAGGGGTACCTTTTTAATAAGCACATCCAACGGGCAGTGCCTACTACTAAAATATCAACAGGACACGCCTGTACAACATTTAAAACACACAAAAAAAATTAAGGCAGACAATTCTAATCCAGGAGTACACATCCAATTTTTCACCCTCACAAACAAAACAAAAGCTGTCCACGTAATTATGTCCAGGCGGTGTACCCCTGCCTTTACAAAGGTAAGGCTAGCTAAAAGCAAATGACCAAATCGATACAGAGCCTTTAATAATTGATACGACTGTGGACGTTGGATTCAGAATTTACTTTTACATGTCTTATCGACCCGGCGAGGTAGGTTCATTGTAATTATGGTGAGCTATGTAAGGGAACTGCGGGGTAGTAATTATGGATAATTTGTTGTATTTTTTTTATTCTTTGTAATAGTTTGAGCGGCCGTGATGTCAATGTTAAAAGTTTTCCCATAGGTACTTTTGTGTGTTCATGTGTGATAATTTTGTCGTCTTCTGTCTTTTGAAAGAAAGAAAACCAATAAAGGAACCCTTTTTTTTAGTTGGTAAAAATCATTAAATGTCTCCTTCCGCCCTGGGTGGGGCGGAAGGAACTGTCAGACTTTCATTGACTAAAAATCCTTACGATATCGTTTTAAAACAATACCAAATATGACTTTTTTAGTGTTTAAAACTTATTAATTTTACCTAATGATTATGTCAATAGCCAGCCGGCCTATTCTGTAAAAATCTTCATCGGTAAATTTAAGTAAAGTCAGCTTGAGAAGGCAAAAGGCGCAGTGTGGGAAGGCCCCCACGATGTAGACTGACGGCCTCGTAAAGGTCGCGGGAAACCGCTGGATGCGGGCAGCGCAGGACGGGTCATTGTGACTATCTTTAGGGGAAGCCTATGTCCAACAGTGGCCTTAGTTCGCCTAATATGATAATGATGAGCTTGAGGTGTTCTGTCATCCCACTTAATCCATAGCGAATTGACAGCAGATGAGCTTTGGGGGGTGCCCCTGTGCCCCACGCTCATTTTACCAAAACTCCCTGATAAAGATTTTTACAGAATAGCTCTGCTGTTGTATCTCTTCTATTGGAAAAAAAGCGAAAGGTCACTGATTTACTTACTGACTAAACACGAAATCTCGTAAACTATTTCACTAGTACAACTGAAATTAGGCAGTAAAGTCAGATTTTGGGACAGTGCCTAATTTTGCAAAAGATCTTTGACTTCCACGCGGACGAAGTCACGAACACAAGCTAGCTAATTCAATAAAAACAAAAGACAAATAGAAAAGCTTTTTCAAGCTTCAATTGTCTCTAATAAAGCCATTTACCATAATAACTGAACCACGATAGGTAGGAAATTAGTCCTCATTTCATCAAAGCAATCTTCAACACAACAGGCATATCGACCGACCGTCCAGTAGAGACAAAGGGTTGGTCGACTGCCGTGTATCGATAATTCTATAAATAGTTGCAACCGCGACTTGCATTCTGCGGGCTTCTAACAATGAGCACGATAACTTAGACGCCTCGCATGTTTATAGGGCATGCGTTGACACATAAAATGAATAGAATTGTCTGTTAATGTTGAAGACGGCTGTAGGTAGGAACTTGTGTACTGAAATACTAAGTAGCTGTTACGGTTACGAAGAAAGCTCATAATATAAACAAAAGGTCCTGGATTAAATTGGATTGTTGTAGCGTTAGCCACAAAAAATGATTCTGCCGAATACTTAATACCAAATATTCGGCCAAGCTTCGAGTGAAGTGCCGAGTATTCGGCGGCCGAATGTTCGGCAAAATACGTGTGTGTGTACATTTCGCAGGTGACAGGTTATTATCTATCTCATTGCATTGTGTGCGGTAGCGACGCCATGTCTGACAGAATTCGCTTAGATCTATCTATTGTTTCCCGGTAGTACAATTTATAGTAAGATGCTATTTTAAGCAGCATAATATATTTTTATAGGAAAAAGCGCAATTGTATGCTATCAATAATTGGTAAAAAAATATTTCATTCATCACAATTACCACTGATTTTAAGTATTAAAGTAATACATAATAAGTGATTAAAATAAAAACACTTTATGATGTGTGGTTTTATGATTTGGTATTCGGTATTTGGCTGAATAGTAGGAACTGTTCGGCCGAATACCGAATATTAGTCTTATAATGTTGTCTAAAGCTAAGATTTAATTTAAGAACCTACAAACCCATATACATAACAACTTTGACAGTGGTGCCGATTCTCTTGGTCACAAACTAAACTAAAATTAGACTATTTTCATATTTTTCTGTCCAATAAAACAAGAAAGAGACTAAAGTAAATAAGAGCTGTCAAATTTAGTCAATCTGACACATCCATACAATTATAGTTGACATCTTAAAACGTATGGATTAAAAATACGGAAAAATTCAAGGCAAAACTAATTTGACATCGCTAACTTAGTTCTTTTATGTCACGGAATGTCAATTCTCTAAATTTAGTCTAGTTTGTGAACAAGGGAATCGGCACCATTGCCTTTTTAGCTATTTTTTTGTAATAAACATGGAATGATTGTCAGTATACTCGTATTATGCATTTTCATATTTTTAAACAACCACATTTAAAAAGAAATAGTATATTGTTGATTACGAACTAAATTACCTATTATTTGAGTTTGAGATATCTCAAACTGTTACGACGAGTATATTTTATACTCGTAAATAAACTTTCATTTAATTACATAACAACATACACCTAACTGTTTCACAACTGAAATGAATGTGTTCCTCCTAACCTGACCTTTACAAAGTATTCGGAAAGCCCGAATCTGTAAAGGTCAAGGAAGAAGTATTGAATGAATTCAGCTAAATGGTTTTATTCCCGATTTACAATCATGATCCTGTAATTGCGTAAAGTTCTTTAGTTTGACTAAAGGTGGTACGTGAAACGCGTGACTGACTTCTGTAATACAGGTATTTGAACCTAGATCAGGAGTCAGGCACTTAATGGCTTATGGGTATTTTTATATACATAAACTCACGCCATTTTCCCATGGGGGTAGGCAGAAACTACGGGACGCCACATGCTACGATCCTTACATACTCTTTTCGCCTTATCTACGTTTATACATCTTGTCATACAAGCACGCCGGTTACGAGTACTCCGCACCTGACCTTTCTGAAGAACCTCACTAATAAGGTCAGCGTAGGTCTTCCTAGGGCGACCCCTCCCTGCGTTGCCACTCACCTCTACCATATAAATACCTTTACTTAATCGTCTTTCACTCATCCTCTCAACATGACCGATCCATCTAAGCATACCCTTTTCTATCTTTGTCACTACATCCTAAAAAATTTATTATTTAATTATATGTTTATTGACAATGCACTCTTCAACATCATCATATCAGCCGAATGACGACCATTGTTGGACATGTAGGCCTACCCTAAAGATACACATAAAGACCCATTCTGCTACTCTCCATATGTGACTGCAATGTACCTCAAAGATTATGGTGGATATTGTGATTTGACTGCCCGCTTGGTGTCGTGCTCTTAAGCGCGACTGATGGCCGTAGGGTCTATAGGTCGATCTCTGGTCGGGAAAAGTGTTAATGAGTTTTTTCCTTTTGAAAATTTTCAGAAGTAGCTTCGACTTTCTAGAACTTAAATTCGACCTTGCCGCTTTTGAAAATAAATAAATCTGAATCTCAATAAATCGTCGTAATAATGGTCGTTAATCGTCTCTAACGTGATTTTTTAGGCACCTACTGCTTTTTTCTTTTCATGTCTCTCGTCTAAATATCATGACAGTGCGTGAAATGTACGCTAATTATTATTTAACAACAAACTGTAGTCTTGACCGGTCATTGTAGAGGTCGTGGCATATATTAAAAAAAATGTCTAGTATTTTTTCTCACAACATTATCACTCTGTTCTGCGAATATGTAATTGTCAAGACGAACTAAGAGTCCCATTCCAGAGCCAATTAGTTATACTGAAACCTGTACGTATGTATGTGCAATTAATTAAAAATACACTCAAAACTAGGTCATTTGCTAATGTCGTTACGGGCTATTACTCCGTAAATAATTCATTCATATTTAGCCTATATTGCGTGAATATTTTGTTCTGCAGTGTCTGGCTGTGTGCCAATAGTGTGTCCGGTGCATGGTCATTTTATAACTGGCATCTTTGAAACTATCATGAGCTGGAAATAAAAAGTAACCTTGATTTTATCTTTGATATTATCACCGCTGCGAACGGTCAGTGTTTGTGTTTGTTGTTTGTCATTGTGAATGTGTGTGTGTGGTCGATTTTATGAGTATGTAGTTGTCATTGCAAAACCATCTTTTAGGAACGATCGTAATCTCATCGCATTCTTAATCTGTCAAAAGTTCTTCTAATTTATCTACATTTTTTTTTTACATTTTACGTCTATCATCACCTACAGTTTCCCAATGCCATAGTGTAGTTATAACAAAAAAATACTTATTTATATTTGTACTAAATCTTGCTTACAATTAAAGATATTTCAAATATTTATAGGCACTAAATCTTGTCTACTAATATTGGAATTCCTATTACTATAATTATTTTACAAATCATTACAGAACACGTCAATATTGTCACGTTGCCATTGATTGTCGCTGAAATGAAATTGCTAATAGATTTTGAACGTTTTTAGTTAGTAGAATATGCTTTCTGATGGTGAGTGTCATCATTTCGTTTTTTTTTTGCAGGATCGATTGCATCGAGCTGATGGGAGCCAAGTGTGTAGTTGATAATAATTTTCCTGTCCAATTTCAACTTTCGCGATGTCTGTAAAATATACATAAACTTCGGCAGTTTATCTTCTTTTCCTGCCAATCTGGCAGCTGTTGGAGACTCTTGGCTCAATCCACATGCACATATACTTACTTTAACAGTCAAAAACACTGTGAGAGCTTCCTGTAATGCTAACTAAATATCGAAATCGTAGGTGAATTATAGTGTAACGGTACATTATACGTTGAGAGTGTCACCAAATTACATAAATATGTCACGCGAAAAGTGGTAAAAGCGTGAGCTCATGTTTCCTCATACAGAGAAGGCATGAGCATAGATATTGAGGCTTGTTCGAGGCGGTTTGGCGATTTCAAACTTATATTAATTTATAAGTCCAGGTTCCGGAAGCATCAAATAGACTTGCCCGCAGCCTTATTAAATTGAAACGGGACGAAATTCGGAAGATCATAGGCATCATAACCGGCCAATGTCCCCTAAACAAACACCTATTCACCATAGGTGTGACAGACAGCCCTCTGTGCAGAGGATGCATGGAGGCAGAAGAAACACCACAGCACGTGCTCTTGGAGTGCAGAAGCGTGGCAGATTAACGGGCACGGTCTCTCCAATCGCCGGTATCGCTCCCCGAAGCCTGCAACAGTCTGAAAAGACTGCTGACATTCTGGGAGGACCTGTAATGGTTAGAGTAACTCCTCAAGGATATTTTTTATACGCACAATGTCCCAATAAAGAGGCTAAGTGCGAAAACAGCCCAGCTAACCTAACCTAACCTAACCTAAGTCCAGGTTTCCTCACGATGTTTTCCTTCATCGATGTAATCAAAATCAATCTGCTTAGCCTTTTCCCGACTACGTTGGGATCGACTTCCAGTCTGACCGGATGCAGCTAAATACCAGTATTTTACAAGGACAGACTGCCTATCTGACCTCCACAACCCAGTAACTGAGTAATGCGACCCACTTGGTAAGACTGGTTGGCAGACTTTCGGGCTTCTGACGACCCGTAACGACTGTCAAAGATCCACGTATGATAGCAGAGTGCTTTCCGATGCACAGAGGAGCCTCGGTGTGTAAAGATTGTCACCCATCTACGGACCAACCCCGGTAAGCGTAGCTTAACGTGATGGATCGACCCGGGCTGCTGTTATTACTTAGCCACGATTTTTTCTCTGTTGTCTTATTACTGTGTCATCTAATAAAATGCAATCAAACTTTGCATTTTCATAATATTACTTGCTAACTCAGCGAACCACGAACTGCCTTTTTTTTGGTATGAAAAATAGATATTGGCCGATTCTCAGACCTAAAATTTCATAAAAATCGTTTCAGCCGTTTCGGAGGAGTTTGATAACAAACACTGAACCACGAGAATTTTATAGATTTACTTTACCTGAAAACATTTCAATCCTATTTAAATGATGACATTCTTGAAGCTCATAACAGAATTTTATTGCAACAATATTCAATATTTTACCATTGGTATTTGCATAAACGTTCAGTATCAACTTAAAATAAAGTTGCTTGCATATTTGCTTTTCTGATATTGGAAAACAAAATATTCTTTTGACTGCATATCGCGTGTTTGTGTAGTTTGTAATACAGGGAGAAAGTAAACACCTAATACTTTCAGCTGGTGTATTCTGTAAAATCTCTTTCGATGAATTTAGATGCCTTCTTACCTCAGACTGCCTCATAAGGTCTTGTGTTAGATTCCCAGGTCGGGAAAAGTGTTATTAGGGTTTTCCATCAGGAATTTCTCAGTAGCAGCCTCGGGGTCTGGATTTGTGCCCGGTTAATGGCAATAGGCTCGCCCCCTATTACATGGGACTTAAAACATAACTGGTGAAATGTGGGTGTACTAATGGGTACACCTCTGCCTAACCCTTCAGGGATAATAGACTTTATGTTATGTTGAAGCCTTATCATAAAATAGCGACTTACCCCAGTTTTGCACGGATGCAATGAAAACCTTTCTCTTTAACCACTATCTATTGATGAAAACCACGTTAAAATCCGTTGCATAGTTTAAAAGATCTAAGCGTACAGACGGCGGGAAGCGACGTTATTTCATACTAAGTAAAGATGACATATCTATCATAGCCTTTTAAGAAAAATATCACAACACTATATCAAGTAATCACTTTCCGCACACTGAGCAAAACAAAAAATTCCAGGGCAAAAAAATTCCATCTAATATTTTTTCCGAAACACATTCTTTTAGAGGCAACATGGAGTGGTAGAAAAACGATTGGGAGACGGGACACAGCGATCAGGAGGAACAACATCCTGTTGGCAGGAGGCCAGCAATCTCGATTGATAAATACTTCAGTTAGAATTGTAAAATACCTAGATCACGTACTGGTTTTGCCTGGAAACGAAATTTTTTTACACACTGGGTATAATTTTGATTTCATCCATAGATGATTTGTTGTCCGAGGCTGCTACTGAGAAATTCCTGATGGATAAACCCAATAACACTGCCCGACCTGGGAATCGAACCCAAGACCTCATGCACTGCAGACGCGTTTGCGACCACTAGACCAACGAGGCAGTCAATACAACAACAACAATACTTCAACCTGACAAAATAATAGTGGCCACCTTTATTTCTATCTAGATGCTTGATCTTGGAAATTCAGCCTAGTCTATGTACGATAGGTACAGTCAGCAACAAAAGTCGATTAACATTTATGATTTTAAAAACCTAACTATATATATAATACAATATTAAAAGTAAAACGCAATAAACATAAAATTAAGATAAAATAAACCCTTAGCTATTGCCTGAAATTCTGAAAGCCAGTACATTATGTGTTAAGTGTCTGTTCAAATGATACAAAAAAGTTACAACATTTTTAATCGACTTTTGTTGCTGACTGTACATTTTTGTTAACGTGCGTGCAGATTTGTAACAGTGGGCCGTTTTGGAAGAATGCCAAACGACACTCAATAATTGCGAATGAGTGACGTAGGTACATCTCTGGTTAGATTATTATCTATGATCATAGAAATTAGGAAGATGTGTCATAGAACTTAGACATCATCATCTGCCTAGCCTTTTCCCAACTATGTTGGGGTCGGCTTCCAGTCTCACCGGATGCAGCTGAGTACCAGTATTTTACATGGAGCGACTGCCTATCTGACCTCCACAACCCAGTAACTGGGTAACACGATACCCCTAGATAAGACTGGTTGTCAGACTCTCAAGCTCCTGACGATTCGTAACGACTGTCAAAGATCCACGAATGACAGCCGGGACCAACGGCTTAACGTGCTTTCCGAGGCACGGAATGTCAGTAATGTCTAAGATAAACTTTAGGAAGTACATATGAATTGAAAAAGTCACATTGGTACCTGCCCGGATTCGAACCCACACCCTCATGCATGAGAGGCGGGCGCCTTAACCACTAGGTCATCACGACATTCCATAGATAGAACTTAGACAGATGGTCCATAAGAACGTGTTCTTTAAAAGCCATGGTGACTGTTGAAAATGATGTAAGTACATGAAGAAAAGGCCCTGAAAAAGCAAACTTGTTTAGCTATTTGTTTTTAATGATTTTAAAATTTCATAGGTATTTGATTATTTCCTTATATACAATTTTTTGCACCTGCTTTGTTATCTCTTCACCACCTTTGGTTGATTGGTAGAGAATGCCTAAGGCATTAAGTCCGCCTTTGTACTTTTTTGTTACATAAAGTTTAAATAAATAAATAAAGCTATACTTTTGCTGAGTGCTATAGGCATGTTTTATAACATACTTGTCTTTCACTAGGACAAAGACGCGGGTAGAAGCTAGTTATTTATGTTTTAATCATAACATTACGCCTGTAATCCCCGAAGGGTTAGGCAGAGGTTTACCGATTAGCACACCCACATTTCGTCAGTTATGTTTTAAGTCCCATATATTAGGGGGCGAGCCTGTTAACATCAGTCAGGCACAAATCCAGATTCAGGATACTTCTGAGAAATTCCTGATGGAAAAATCTAATAACACTTTGTCCGACCTGGAAATCGAACCCAAGACCGGATGGTCAGCAGTGGCGCTTTGCGACCCCTAAACCAACGAGATGGTGCTCAGCCTACAACCACCTAGCAGTACCTACTTAACTAGTATTGTCATAAAAGTATAATTCAGTAAAGTCAGAAAGCTGAAACTTAATTCTGTAAGATTTATTTTAAAATAAAGCAGTTTCTTGTAAGAACAGAAATAATACGAAGGAAGATCCAAATTCCTAGTTATTTTAGTGTTAAAAACAAAGGAACAACTAGAAATTTTCCCGCGGTGAAATAAATTCTCAGGAGATAGCTAAAATTATTCCTGTGTAATGTCTTAACGCACGGGTTTTGTATTTCATATTCTGTATTTCGGTGAATTTTAAGACTTAGAATCAGAAAGTGTTTCAAAATGGAAAATTGTTTATTAAATATTTAAGAACATAACATCACGCCTGTAATCCCAGAAGGGTTACACACACATTTGGCCAGTTACGTTTATGTTCCATGTAATAGGGGGCGAGCCTATTGCCATCAACCGGGACTAAATCCAGACTCCGAAGCTGCTACTAAGAAATTCCTGATGGAAAAACCCAAAAACACTTTGCCCGACCTCAGAATTGAACCCAAGACCGCCCGCTCAGCAGTTTGCTTTGCAACCACCAGACCAACGAGGCAGTCAAAGAGTAACATAACGAAAAAAAAAAAAATGTTGTCTACCTATATTCCTGGTGACCCGCACTGCTGCGGTGGTGGTGGCATGTCAAAATATAGAGATTTCTATGCTTTGTTTTAGTCAATCTCTCTTATCCCACTGCTCGGCAAAAGTCTCCCCCTTAGCCTTCCACTCATATCTACTGCCTTCTTCGGTCAATCCCCCATAATTTAGCTTTTACATTTGTTAACTGCTTAGTGGTCGCTTAGCACGACTGCAGAGCATGAGGTCTTACGTTCGATTCCAAGATCGGGCAAAATGTTATTGGGTTTTTCCATCAGGAATTTCTGAGTACCAGCCTCGGAGTCTGGACTTGTACCCAGGCAATTGGCCCCTTATTAGTTGGTGTACTAATGGGTTCTCTGCCTAACTCTTCGGGGACTACAAGCGTGGTGTGTTGTTATATTTGTTAAATTTTACAATGAATTTATTCTCTGAATGGGGATTAATAACAAGACTTCCAAATTAGGAGTTCTTAATACCCAAATTAAGAATGTTCAAACAATTTTCGTCTACTTATATACTCAAGAACATAATTATAAGTATTACAAAGATCCAATTTACAATAGAATAAGTAAAGCAATATTCAACATTTTCCTTCAAGATGAAAATTGCCGTAAATAACCATTGAGTGGCGACGAGAGGGCGTGAGTACCGCGCCATTTTATAAAGTCCTCCCAGTGTAGAGGATAATCGTTCTTGAGATGCCATGAATTGAATGTTTAGTGCAAAACAATTGTTAGTACATTTTCTGTTAGTTCTTAGAACAAAGTTTCTTGAAAAAGTGTTATGCCCAGGCGACCAGATTTGAGCAGCAAGCATTGTGCCTGGCCAGCTATTCAATTTAATTCTTTTACTTTATTTCAATTAACAGTTGGATCACATAAATATCGTTAAAACGTACATTTAATATTTTTTAGAAATGAAATAAAAATAAGACAAAACACAAAACACACATTTTCAGTACCTATTACTAACAAATTAAATGGCACACAATTAATTTAAATTAGAAATAATCATAAAATAATAACTCATATAAAAAATTAAAATTATTACCTTAAATTCTAAACACGTGTTTTGCTTTACTTTAAGACAAGAGAAAAATGAAAGATTTTATTTTTTTAGCTAAAGATCTTTTTGTGATGTTAAATAAAGCTTAGTTCTCTTTTTAATTATCTTGGTCAAAGTTAAGCTTGATTACGGATTGACTTATAACAAGGTCTGCCTGTTATCTTTATTTTTAGGACATGTATTTAAATTAAATTTAGATCAAATGCTGTAAAAAAAAAATACATTTCTTTTATGTGTAAAAGACGCCAAGACAGAATTATACTTTTTTTAGTTCTAAGACTTTGGTCCTTTGATCTTACTTAGGTAGGATTCCGAATATTAATACCAGCTTATTATTGTCCCGCTGCGGGGCAAAGGCCTATTATCATATAAAAAAGGCATGAGCGAAGTGATCTACATCGCCATGCTTGCTCAAGGCGATTACAGACTTATATTAATTAAGGATTGGGTAAAGCTTGTAATAATTCAAGATATTTTCAGCAAATGTTATACGTTTCAAAAATAGGTATCAGAATCGGTAATCATAATTTCTATACTTAATAACTTGTACTGACAAAACTCCAATATATTTTGGGCCAATTTAAACAAAACAATATGTCTTCAAAATCGAAACATTTGTTCATTTGAAACGCAGAGGTCGTTATGGTCTACCTAAAGCATAAATTCATTGTAACACAAATCGTTTTCGCTCGGTGCGCCTTCGAAAATGGTCTTTAACGTCTACGGGGCTTTGTGTAAATAATGTTCTTTAAAATTTATCGCCATAATAAATGTTGGGTACCCCTTTTTCTATGAAAATAAGTTTAAATTTACTGGACGCTGTAGGTCAAATGCTTGTTCTCATTTTGTTTGTAATTTTTATTATGATTTCAATTATTGTCAACGGTTGGAGGAGTTTGGTGATTTTGTTTATGTGTTTTCATTTTTAAATTGTTGTTGGTGCTAACTAAAGTGAAACTAAAAATAAAAGATAGTAAAAAATTAAGAGTGAATCTAAAATTAAAAGCTTATATTAGGAATGGGTTTTAGGGCATGGCAACAACGGTAGAAAACTTAACGTTTGAATTTGTTAGATAAATAGATTCTAAAGAAGAAAATTTATTTTTAAATTTTTTTTGTGTATTTTTTGATTCATAGACTTTTTCATTCCACATTCATACATAAACTCACGCCTTTTTCCCATGAGGGTAGGCAGAAACTACAGAACGCCACCTGCTACGATCCTTACATACTCCTTTCGCCTCATCTACGTTCATACATCTTTTTCATTCCAATTTTAATAAAATACCTATTTAATTCAATCTTGGCCTTTTTCAATACGGGATAGAAATATACGATTCTAGAACCCCTAGCGGTAACAGTTTTCGTTGGTTAATAAAAAAAAAAACAGTTGTTTTCTACATTTGAACTGTGTAGAATTTTTATATGAAATCCGAGGTGAAAGTTCTCTTTACAATGTCCTTTCCATCCGCTATAGCGGTATTGAACGCGATAATAGAGTGTAGCGTCATCATTATACATATACTATCTATTTAATATACTTCATCCCTTAATAATCCCTCCCAATCTGCCTTAGGGATGGGACAAGGCAGTGATATTCGAAATTTTGAGAGAAATATCTAGTGTCTTTATTAAAATAATGTTGTGCTTATATTTACAAGTTTGAGGTTCTGGGTTTGCAACTGGGCTCTGGCAAGTGCCACTATGGCTTTTTCTATATTCATATGTACTTTCTGACGTCGTTGAAATAAAACGTCGTCAGGAAACCGGGACTTGTAAAAAATAGAAGCCTGAAATCAAGATCAATCTGAATCAAATGTGGTCAATGCTCGTGCCTTCTCTGTATGAGAGGCTTTTACCTTGCATTAGGATAATAATAAGCTGGTATTATTTTTGCGAATTCAAGTGATAAATCAGATACTGTAAAATGCTGTCACTTTTTTAAATACCTCTCGAATGTCGCACGTACCGCATAGGTACAAAAGCGCATAGATAAGTGTTCGCGAAAAAAAATGCCGACAGTCGTCGGGTTAATAGTAACTGTTATCATAATTATTTTTGCTACTTAGGTATGTATTTTTTTTTTGACTAATTAGTATTTTTTAAATCCAAACTTCCTACGTGAGTAAGAACCACCTTTTTAATAGATAAGACTATTTACTCCCTTCGCCAAGTCATTCTTACCCCATCCTTATAAGGTGTGTGTGTAACATATTCGTAGATAATTTAGATAATAAACCTTATTAAACCCAGTAGGGTAGGGTTTTGTTATAGATGTTATCACGCCCTAATCATTGTCAACCCTCTTTTAGGGATGTTTTGATGTCAATATCAGGGCCGGAGCTAAAACTTGCTTCAATGAGATTGTTTGCAAATTTTCTGTTGCGTAAATTTTAATAACATGCGTGATAATATGGACATAAGGACCAGATATCGTACATACTTGGTCCTTTGGGATGATTAGGACATTTTGTTATCTGTTTTGGGTCGGTTTGCCCTGAAAGACGTAATAGACCAGTAGGACTTCTTAATTTTAATGACATTATTAACTGAAAGGATACACTTCAGTTTGTATGGTCAAGGCCTTGATGCTTGTGGTAGCAGATTGAAAATTGCCAATGTGACTTTTTAAATTCAAAATCTACTTTCTAAGTTTATCTTTAACATCATTAACATATCGGTGTAGGAAAGCATCGTGAGGAAACCTGGATTTGGAATAAAGATAGGTCTGAAATGCTCGAGCGTTTTTTGAGCGCATACCTTGGAGTGGAACAATAAACTAAAACGAGTGCTATAATAATATTATTCTTACTTACTGAGATGATCATGTATATGTTAATAATTTCGTGATTTTAGATGTTGTCATTTTTATTACTTTAGATGGTGTTTTTTGTTATAAAACTAGCACAGAAGCCTGATACAATGTTTTCTCAAAAAGTAAAAAAGTTTCGGTTCCTTTTTTTGACAAAAAAATTTTTTCTCCCATTTTATAAGCAGTTTCTTATAAAAAAAAAACACAGACCATCCTTCGCCTTTAATTTAAACTTTACCATACTTTAAATCCGAGCTCCACACAGCCACAAAAAATAAATCAAACAAAGTACAAATTTCGCAAGCATAATCTTCAATAACAAAAAAATGTTCAAATAAAGTCGGCGGGCCACCCCAAGCCCGTTTTTATCTGTTCAGTTGAGACCATCTAGCCGTCGCGAACCCGGTCCTCTGCAAAATTTAATCCCAGGATAAAGAGTATCGCTAGCCGGTATTCGTTGGTACATTTTAGGGTATATTCCCCGGGTTATATCCCGTCGAGTGGTCACATGGGGGATTTGCTAGCGGTACCCCCCCTCGCTGCAAAATTTCTTCTCGCAATTGCCTTTTTTATTTTGTCAGAGTGAACTTAATCTACATATTTGTGCAACTGTACGGGCTTCTGACTGGTTTATTTTTGTTTATTCTGGTGTAATTTTCTCTCCTTTGGGCGAGTGTGATATGAATTGAGTTGTTGGCGTTGCTAAGGGTTAATTGCGAAATGGAATAAAAAGGAGGGAATTATGATGTTTGTTATACGCGAAAGAAAACTGTGAATGTGTGAACTGTGTACGTCATATTTGAGAACGAATGCTGTCTGTTGGGATTGGTCATCGATTCATCACTCATCTTTATTATATTTTTTAAATTGTTTATATTATATTCACCTTCATTATTTTCACATAATATAGGATCATTAAGAATATAATATGTGTAACCAGGTTTTTCCTTTAGAGGCCTACCTATGTTTTGGAACGAGCAACTAGTCTCAACTGTCTGACTGACTCCTTGACAATTAAAAAGTGCCTAAAAAGGGTCTAGGTAATTGAAATTTAATCCTTTGACTTTGACTCTAAACAAATTTGAAAACGTGTGGATGAATATTGAAGTTTGTATAACTGTTTTATGAACCAGCGCGATTTCTAATATTATTTCAAAGTTGAGGAAAGCTACCTACAAACTCAAAACTAACATAAATCCATAAATTTCACGATCAAAGCGAGCAAATAAAGACGTCAATGTCAATGAAAATCTAAATTTTAATTACTTCAAGTTGAAAACCTTGATGTGGATTAAAATCATACAAGGCCAAGTTCTATTTATTCAATGAAATCTGCCAAATACGACTTGAAAGACCAAATTGCTTAAATTTCCGAACACCGCCGAAGTTTGCCGAAATGACTCGAAGTTAACTGTGTCTTGTTTGAACATAATTATGGAAAGCTCTCACTTAACGTGGATAGTTCAATGTTATTGTTTCGTATTAGCTGTTTTTTTTTTTTGTATATTTTCATATTTTTTCCTACCTTGTAAGAATTACATTTACATTACATTACATTTACATTTCGAAAATTTTTAGTTGTAAATTGTTATCATGTTATATTATGTTTATCTGTAGACCGTACATATTGCAGATATTTCTATTTTTTCTTAATATAACTTAGGATTTTATTTAATTTAATTTTTGTGTACCCGTATTAATAAACTAGCTTCTGCCCGCGACTTCGTCCGCGTCAAAGTTGATAACTCCATACAAACTTTGGACCCCCGTTTCATACCTACTCTTTGGGATATGGGTAATTTATTTTGAAAAATCGTTACATAGCGGACTTCTACTAACTAACATAAACTACCTCCCTGCGAATTTTTTTATTAATAAATTTCGCCTAATTCTAAAATCTACGCAGGCAAAGTCGCGGGTAGAATTTCGCATATTATAGATATCATTGATGTGAAAAGTAGAAAAAGCTAACTTCAACTTTAAAACCTAGCTAACAGAGACCACTTTTAATTATATCACTAATTATTATTATTGGAACTAAGTTGCTAAACCAGCATACTTGTACCATAAACAAAGTTCACAGCTGAGACCAGATTTTAGTAACAGGCAACACTGAATTTAGGTAATACCAGTACCTAAACTTAGTCCAATATCTAAACTTTTCTGTGAACCGAGCTAAAACTTTCCTCATGTATGCCCAAAGTCTATTTAGTTCATATTTTAAACTTTAGACTGCCTTTCTGGTCTAATAGTCGCAAAGCGCGACTGCTGAGCGTGAGGTCTTGGCTTCGATTCCCAGGTTGGGAAATGTTATTGGGATTTTCCACCAGGAAATTCTTAGTAGCAGCCTCGGAGTCTGGATTTGTGCCTGATTGATGGCAATAGGCTCGCCTCCTATTATGTGGGACTTAAACTTAACAGGCGAAATGTATGGGTACACCTGTCCTCTGCCTTACCCTGCAGGGATCACAGGCTAGATCGTATGTAAATGTTTAAACTGATTTGGTAGGTATACTAATGGGTACACATCTGCCAATCCCTACGGGGATTACAGGCGTGATGTTAAGTTTTTAAACTTTACATAATTATTCATTAAATACAACTTTTAATTGAAATTATGAATTTCTGTAAAACTAGCTGCTCCCTGCGATTTCAGGCGCGTTAATTGTTTTTCACCGTGTATCGCTCCTCTTACCTACACCCATCGTCAAGACGGTAGATAGAATGATAAGTAGAATTTGAAAATCACCCACAAAAATAGTCTATTTATTTTATTATTGATTAGTATTTGACCGCGACTCCACCCCCGTAAAAAGTAATTTTCCGTAAAATAGGTGCGGTTCTATTCACTCACAAAATCACAAGGTTGAACTTCGACCCAATGTTCTTAATCTCAACTTCCTTATTAAGCATAGTCTTAATATTTAGGTAGAACGCAGAAGCCTATCTGGTTGTTGGACTGATGCCGAGCAGAATGATGTTGTCTGAATTCTGGCTAGCACAACAGTCAGGTAAATAAGTCTGCCAGTAAGTGAGCCCACACAATAGCGTCAGGCTAATTTATTAGACAGCGCTTAAGGACAGTCAGGCTTTAAAAACCGCGGATTCGGAGGAGGCAGCGATTTGATTTTTCGGTTCTGTTTCACCAAATGACTAAAGTCCCCGTCACGAGAAGCTATAAATTATGTAAATAGAGTGATTGTTCTTTAGTTTCGTATTACACGTATGTTACTTGAGATGAATAAGTCTCGGTATATAAAGATGATCATCTACTCCTGGCCTCGGAAAGCATGTTAAGCTGACACCCAGTCTTACCCAGGGGTATCGTATTACTCAGTTATTGGGTTGTGGAAGTCAGATAGGCAGTCGCTCCATGTAAAATACTGGTATTCAGCTGCATCCAATAAGACTGGAAGTCAGCCTCCAGTCTAACTGGATGCAGCGGTATACTGAATATCTGCTTAGCCTTTTCCCAAATATGTCGGGGTCGGCCTTAGCATTAGGAAAAGGTTAAGGTACTTACTGACCCCAGTAATCACCCGAAGCAGTAACTGTGCACTGTGGAACTAAAAACTAAATAGAACCTACTGCTAGAAAAAAAAAACATAACATTACATAACATCACGCCTGTAATCCCCGAAGGGTTAGGCAGAGGTGTACCCATTAGTACACCCACATTTCTCTAGTTATGTTTTTAGTCCTATGTAATAGGGGGCCTATGGCAATCGGGTACAAATCCCGACTCCAAGGCTGCTACTGAGAAATTCCTGATGGAAAAACCCAATAACACTTTGCCCGACCTGGGAATCGAACCCAAGACCTCATGCTCAACAGTCGCGCATTGCGACCACTAGACCAACGAGGCAGTCCGTGTCCGTGTCAGTTTTTTCAATATGTTCTTTCGAATTCTGTTTAATTTTTTAAATAAATCTGAATGCCAATTCTAATTACGAGATTGCTCTTCTGGTCGATAGTGTCTACTTAGAGGTGTTAAAGTAAGCATATTAATTACTCAAGTCCCACGTAATGAGACACAACTGATTTTCTATTGTTCTGACTTACCGGTAAGTCATATGCAGCAACATTGGTAGGGAGTTAGATTACAGTTAGTAGACGTCTGCTATAGAACGGATTTTCAAAAATTCACTCCCTAAGGTCATGAAACAGAGGCCCGACATTTACGCGAATGAAGTCGCTTTCTTCTATCTACCCTTTCTAAATTACTCATCATCTGCCTAGCCTTTTCCCAACTATGTTGGGGTCGGCTTCCAGTCTCACCGGATGCAGCTGAATACCAGTATTTTACATGGAGCGACTGCCTATCTGACTTCCACAACCCAGTAGGTAACTGGGTGACACGATACCCCTAAGTAAGACTGGTTGTCAGACTCTCAAGCTTCTGACGATTCGTAACGACTGTCAAAGATCCACGAATGACAGCCGGGACCAACGGCTTAACGTGCTTTCCGAGGCACGGAATGTCAGTAATGTCTAAGATAAACTTTAGAACGTATATTTGAATTGAAAAGTCTCATTGGTACTTGCCCGGATTCGAACCCACACCCTCATGCATGAGAGGCGGGCGCCTTAACCGCTAGGCCATCACGACATTCACCCTTTCTAAATTACTTTTGAAATAAAAAGTGATCTTCAGAGTTTGAACTTCGTAGCCCCACAGCATAGGGTAGTTGGTGAAATTTACACCCTCTAGCTTGTGGCGCGCTCTCTTAACAAGGTTCCTAACAAACACTGAGTAGAAATTATATGAATTCACCGCCTCGGTTATTAGCACACACCCGGTTACCTATAGGCAGCTCGCGTCTTCCGCTATGAGCTTTCCATTAATTTTATTGCTGTGGTTTGCTAATGGAGTTTTTGGCGGTTTTCTTTGAAAGGTCTAACTTTAACCCCCTTGGTTTAAAACGTTGCTTAAGTAGTTATTAACGATTGTTTATTCATATGTACATGTAGAAAGGTAAATAGTTGCTCATTAGTAATTTTTTTGACGTTTAAGTGTGTCTTAATTTTATACAACGTTCTATTTGTGATAAGTTTAAATGATAATTTACCATCTAGTTAATGGTTGAAGTAAAGATTTTTTTAAACTTTTCATACACTTTTCTGTATGGGAATCGAACTACGATGTCATTTTTGGAATGAAGTACCGTAATTCGGTTTACGGTAGGAGTTAACTGGCAGAAATCATCACGTAAGTAAAATGTGTTATGCGACTTTCCCTCTTTGTTTTTTCTCTCTGTCTCTTTCTATTATGTCCCCGTACGTAAGGAACTTCTGCACATTTTTTTAAAGTAAGTAGATACCATGTTTAATACGTAATTATAATTTTTAATTATTTTAACTTGTATTGTTATACTGTTGGCACTGTTATATTTATTTATTTATTTATTATGGCACTCCAACAACAAAGTCACAAAAACATTCATACATACAAGATTTCTTAAATAATACTATAAACCACTACAAACTATTAATATATTATAAAATACATTTTTTTCCTAAACTATTTTAGCAATATCTTTAAAAAAATAAGTGTTAAAATGATGTGTGTAACAATAAGTAATAAAAAATACAGAAAAATAAAATAGCTACACATTTTTTATTTCACTAAAAATGTAAAAGTACCTACAAACAATAAAATAACCAATACCACAATACAAACACAAATAAAGTACAAAGCGAAAATAATTTCTAAGGATTCCCATTAATTAGAGAGGATACCGAAAATGGGAGAGCTCTCGAATCCCTGAATGACTTCCCCTTTGCTCATCATTATATCACCCCTTTTGGAGGGTAGTTTTAGAATCAATAAATAAGAGGCTTATATCGAACTGGTTGCAATTAGGGATGGATGTATAGAAATCTACTTTATTTGTGGGTGGAATGTTTACATTGTCTGGTCAGATAGTATTTTATGTGATGTTTTAAAGCTGTTTACATGAATAATTATAATAAGTTTTATATTATTATTGGTGTCGTGATGGCCCAGCGATTAAGGCGCCCGCCTTTCGTAAACCAAACAGCTTGTTCGACCGTACATACCTACTTATCTACTAATAAATTCTGTATGAACGTCAAAGCCAAATAAGCTAATAAATACACCATGCTTTACATATAAAACTCGAATATAAATCATAAGTTCTAATACAGCTTCAGTGAAATATTTATCTTGTACACGTGGGGAGTAATTACAAAGTTTGCACCCCACTTGAAAGTTCATGCGTTATGAAGTGGCGTATTTAAGCTTAGGATTAATTAGGCGAAATTACCCCTTCGACTAAAAACGATTGTCATTGATGTTGTGGGTCTAGAAGTGGCATAAAAATGAGCAATGGAAAAATAATTAATTTAAAGTGACACGATTTTTTTGATGAGCGTAGGCTTCTTAAAACGTACGGATTATTTTGACTGAGCAATTGGCTGGTATGTTATGTGGCGCGAGTTGGATTCCCGACTGGAACAAAAAGTTATATAGCCCACATCTAGTTGTTCCGGGTCTGACTGTTTAACTCCGGACGTTTTCATGCGAATCAGGAATTTTTAGTGTTTGTTCGCAACCAGTTGCAAATCAGGAGGTTTCATTCCTTGACCGCTGTAAGTTTATTTTTGTTTGAAAACAAAGCACGATATAGAAGAAATTCCAAGTAACGTTTCAAAATAATAATAATGTATAATAATGAATAAGATGTCATTTTAACGGCTCCCTGCAACAGTCATTTGTTAATTTTCCTCCGCTTCGGTGGAGTGTCACCCTTATTCGGTAAAACTAAACTTTCTCTTTTGAATATTGTATTCTGCGCAAGTAATAGTTAATAGCTAATTATAACTATAATTATTTTTATAAATTACTTGAATATCCTAAATACTACTCGTAAACGGCGTGCTTGTATGACGAGATGTATGAACGTAGATGAGGCAAAAGGAGTATGTTAGAATCGTAGCAGGTGGCGTTCTGTGGTTTCTACTGTGACAACCCAGACGTGGGTTGTTACTTGACCGGGATATATAAATCAATCTACTTGATTTAAACACTTATTAATCATAATCATCCAACTTCGTGTATTCACTTTTAAAATAAATTATTATTTACTAATTCTTAGCTAAGGCTTGACAGCCGCTGACACGCGGTCTGCTTCTATTCTAAATATAAAAGTAATATTCATCTCCTAACAAATAGTTTGCATATGGCTCAAACAGCCAGGGTCTCTACAATACCTACCCCCATCGGAAAAAGGTGTGAGTTTATGTATGTAAATATTACTGAAAATGGTGTAACGATTCTGGATTTGTGGCCAGTTAATGGCAATAGGCTCGCCCCCTATTACATGGGACTCAAATATAACTGGCGGAATGTCGGTATACGTACTAATTGTTACACCTCTGCCTAACCCTTCGGGGATTACAGGCGTTGTGTTATTTTGTAACGGGTCAGCCAACACTGTTTGACGTCAATCAAAATCTCACGCTTCAAAAACACTTTTTTCAACAAGCTAAACATTGAGCGCGTAGTTTTTTTGTCTGCCACTTCTAGTACAAGGGGTGTTAAAACACTGAAGTGCGAATGTTCGCGTAAGATAAGGCCCACACGCGACTGCTTTTTGTCTCTTAATCCAGTCTTAACGTGTGAACCTTTGTATTAAATCGTTAGCTTGCGTGGGATTAGCCCGAGTCTGTATGGATCTATGTTTAAATAATGAGTATTCGTTAAAGTTCGTCTTAAGTTTCCTGCTTCATTTGTCTGAACGTGCTCTATGTTACAAGATAGCAACCGTTCTATTGACTTCACAATAGAATTTTAGCCGTATTACTTAGGGCATTGAATCCATTTTCTTTAACATGATTCAACTCTAGAGATTTGTGTAATATTTTTAATCAAAAATAACCAACACGAATAAGACTCAAAACCGCAACTACTGCTTAAAAAACTATTACTCTGAAAGGCAATTCACATAAAATAACGCCTGTAATCCCCGAAGGGTTAGGCAGAGGTGTACCCATTATAGTATACTAACATTTCACCAGTTTTGTTTAAGTACCATGTAATAGGGGGCGAGTATATTTCCATCAATTAGGCACATAAAAAAGTCAATCCTCGTTATTAAAAACGGTCAAAATCTAAATCTCATCTCAGCAATAATCAATGTCGAAATCATGTCAAAATTGTAGGTAAAGTAGAGACGCAGAAAACCAATTCTTTTACTAGTTAAAAACGTTCAAATGATTTTAAACGTTTTAATTAGTAGAATTTGCTTTTCGCAGAGATTACGACTAAATAGTAGTAATCTCTTCTCTGATTGATTTAGTTGATTGTGCCATTCTTCAATAGCTGTTTGTTACAAACTCGTTTAATACGCGCCACGAAAAATGAGACTTGACAAGCGTTAGTAATGGGGAGCTTGCGCAGGTATAAAATAAATAAAATAAAATAAAATACCTTTTTTATTTCATGCAATAAACAGTGTAACAATTAATCTAAGTGTATAAATGGATGGTTAAAAATAATAATAATGACAAAATCTCATATCTAAGATCACTATCTTTCCCTATTAAGTGCTTTTTTATACATAGTTGGTTTTATAATTATAATTTCATTATATTTTTATTATAGCTTTTATTTTAAAAGTAAATAATAAAATAAATTTGATCCATTTATAGAAAAAAATATTGATTTAAATTACATTTAATTGTACATGTTGATTAAATTGTTTAAAATGTTTATAACATTTCCAGATAAATATAACAAATAAATAAATTTCCTAATAAGAACAATCAAAGTGGAAGTATACAAATATCTAAAATCGTTACAAAAAAATTGCTTGGTTGTTATGACATTTATTTACTACAAATACTGCGTTAATACATTGTTTTTATTATTTTATTTGTGCGATCGACTGACGCACCAATAAAGATAGTATTCGTAAAAAGAAATCATAGCAATAGTAGTAACTAATGACAAAATATATTGCGCAGGTATGGACGTACGAAATAATTATCCATAATTTTATTCGAGGATATTTCAAAGACATTTAGATTAAAATTCTTAACAATATTACAATATTTATTATAAAACAATAAAGTTTGTGTAGTGTGATAAGTCTCATCTTTCGTGGCACTTATTGTAATATGAGACTTTAGATTACACAAAAATCAAGCAAGTTTTGCTTACCTTTCGCCACCTTTGCATACCAAGTATCTTGTTCAAATGTACATATAGATACAAAATTACATACATTCTACAATTAATGAGCATCTCAACATCTGCAATTACACTGAACATAGGTATAACTATACTTACATAATTACATTCACACAAATCTGTCGACAGTACAACATCTACAGCATATTGAAACTAATTAGAACTAGGCTAGACCACAACAATGAGATGGACATAATAACGTGACAATATGGCGTGTGTACATACGTCACTGGTGACGTCATCACTCTTGGAGAGGGCGATCAATCAGCATTAAGTACATGTTACGTTGTATAAGTAGTTGGTGGTGTTGATGGATTTATGAGGTACTTGCACTCTCCCCGTGATTTTAGTCGCGTGATTTTTCTTACGGATCCTTAATTTTTTTAAATATAATATAGCCTATGTCTCCCGGAGATCGTGTAGCTTCCCAACAGAGAAAGAATTTTTCAAATCGGTTCGGTAGTTTCGGGCTCCGAGACTTAGTTCGCATGATTTTTCTTACGGAGCTCTAATTTTTTTAAATAACAAAATATAGCCTTTAGTTCTCGGTGATAACGTAGCTTTCAATTTGCGAAATAATTTTCAAAATCGGTTCAGTAGATCCAGAGGTTACCTCATACAACCTGACAAACTTACAAACTTTACGTCTTTATACAGTATGAAGTATACTAGGTCTTGTAATCATCCTTTTGTTACTTTGGTTGCTGATTGCCTTGTTGGTCTAGAGGTTTTAAGCGCTATTGCTGACCCACTGGCAAATTATTTACATTGCTTTGTATTTAAAAGTGTACTTACTAAGGTAGTTTCTTACGAAAGTTGTTTAACTATGTCAAAATCAAAGCATAATATTTTTCAAATAAACCATTTACAGGCACTTTTGCATGACAAAGAGTCGGTCAGTTAGTCAGACAGTTAAAGCTGTGTTGGATCCTACTCATGTGGTGTTGTCGAAGAATGTTCATAAAAACAAATGAATCATCAAAAATAAGACAAACAAAATAGTGGTACAAACCTGGAAAGTTGAAACTCTCAAAATAAGGGTTAACAGAAGACTTTCCCTCGTCTCTATTTGATCGAGGTCGACGCTATTAGCAGATTGGATCCCGAAGTACATCAATCAATGTTCAGTATTGACCGAGACCTGGTGATTTATTGTGCGAATGCATTGTTTTTTGAACGGTTGAGCCGGTAATGACAGGTTGGGATCGTGTGGTTTTTAAGAGTGGGATTACCCTGGCATGCATGGTGATATGGTTTCGGGATGAGTTTATTCGGAAAGAGAATTTTGTTTTTGGATGGTAGAAGTCAGTGATATGGGTTTGGTTGTTTGTGTATGTGTAGAAATAGGGGAAATTCTTGGTGGGGGAGAAATGTTGAAAAAATATGTATATTAGTTCCTTTGATTATATACCTGATTAGTTCCGTTATCCTATCTACAAAATTTCATCGAGTTTAGGTACTTAATGACCATCAACGTTCCTGTCATGTTGACTGCCTCATTGGTCTAGTGGTCGCAAAGCGCGACTGCTGAGAGGGAGACCTTGGGTTCGATTTCTAGGTCGGGCAAAGTGTTATTGGGGTTTTTCATCAGGAATTTTTCTGTAGCAGCCTCGGATCCTGGATTTGTGCCCGGTTGATGGTACTCCTGTAATCCTCGAAGGATTAAGCAGAGTACCCATTACTTAGTACACCCATATTTCGCCAGTATGTTTAAGTCCCATGTTATAGGGGGCGAGCCTATTGCCATCAACCGGGCACAAATCCAGACTCCGATGCTGCTACTGAGAAATTCCTGATGGACGAACCCAATAACACTGCCCGACCTAGGGATCAAACAGACCTCTTGATCAACAGTTGCGTTTTGCGAACGTTTAAGTCCCATGTAATAAGGGGCGAGCCTAAGTGCATTATATGGCCAGTAAAAACCTCACAAACAAAAACAATTTCCAGAAACACCAAAACTATCAACAACAATATTATCAATTATCGATCCCAAAACAAACTGCGTACATACTATCACATGATAGCATCTCACGTAGAGACGTATTGTCTGAAACTCCATTGTGTGGTAACTTGGAGATTGTTCCAAGGAGAATTAATAGAAGTTTCCACGTTCAGCCCGTGCCTGGAGCCCTATTGTACCCCTGATTTATCGGCCAAGAACAATGATAAATCAAATCGGAATTGCCCCAGCGTTCTTCGAATTACCTTCGGCTTGGCTCAGAACGTAGTCGTAGGTGGGATTTGCGGCCAGGTTTTCAACTTAATTTTCTTCATAAAGGGGTTTAATGATACAGAATGCCGAGCTTGGTTTATTTAGAAGCTGTATTCAAGTCTTAACTAGTGTAATCTCTAACTTCGCCTCTTTGATTACATAACATAACATCACACCGGTAGTCCCTGAAAGGTTAGGCAGAGGTGTACCCATTCGTAGGTACACACACATTTCGCCAGTTATGATTAGGACCCATGTTTAAATAAACAGAATGTAAAGGGTGTTTTATTTAGAAGCTGTATTCAAGTCTTATAACTAGTATTTTTTTATTTTTTTATTCAATAACAATAATTTGTATCTGAATGGATTTTTTTACACACAAAATAAAATAAAATAACGGTTCAATTAAACATCTAAAAGAACATTTTAGCAACATTAAATAAATAGATAAAATACAATAAAAATATATATACCTATTTAACAATATTGTCATCAATAAAATCTCTAACTTCGTCTGTTCGATTACATAACATAACACCTGTAGTCCCTGAAAGGTTAGGCAGAGGTGTACATACTCATTAATACACCTACATTTCGCCAGTCATGTTTAATTTCCATAATGAGAGGTGAGCCTATTGCCATCAACGGGGCACTAATCCAGACTCTAAGGCTGCAACTGAGTTTCTTATGGAAAAACTCAGTAACACTTTGCCCGACCTGGGCATCGAACCCAAGACTTCGTGATCAGCAGTCCCGCTTTAAGCCACTAGAACAGCAGTTTACTGGCACTAGACCAAAGAGGCGGTTCTGTTCGATTAGTATTTCCAATTTTCCAATATAAAAAGTTATTTTCTTCAGTTTTCCAAATTGAAAAAGTAGCAAAATGACTTTCACATTCAGAACGTCTCTAAACGAGGGGTGCATGCACACGTACGATATTTATGTAGATGATATAAATGCTCCTGGGTTCCTAAAAGCTCACAAGGGAAGGATTTTTTATATCAGAAATGAAATTGTAACGAGAACTGAGCTGTAGGCAATGTGGGGTACCTATATATGGGGTGTAAAAACACAAACCATATATACCCGTTAACGACGATTACTACCCATCAAACTACTTTTCCTTACTCTCACTTACAATTATAATAATGTATAATCTCAATTATTTATAAAACATACTATCTACACTGATACTTTAAAAAGAAAAAAAAAGTGTTTTTGTTTGTAATAGATAAACTCAAAAACTACTGGACCGATTTTAAAAATTCTTTCACCATTAGAAAGCTACATTATCTGCGAGTAACATAGGGTATATTTTATTTTATTTTTGCGTCGACGAAGTCGCGGGCAAAAGCTAGTTTAGAATATAAATTAATTTAAATATAGGTAATATGTTTAAGTGACTTTCGTAAGAAGTTAATTTTAGTTTTAATCTTATTTTCAAGTTTTCAATTTAAGTTAATACCTACAATGTTGCTGTGCCTTAACAGGGTCCATAACTATACGTCAGCTTATTTAATTTCTTACATAACATCACGCCTGTAATCCCCGAAGGGTTAGGCAGAGGTGTACCCATTAGTGCACCCACATTTCGCCAGTTATGTTTTTAGTCCCATGTAATAGGGGGCGAGCCTATTGCCATCAACCGGGCACAAATCCAGACTCCGGGGCTGCTACTGAGAAATTCCTGATGGAAAAACCCAATAACACTTTGCCCGACCTGGGAATCGAACCCAAGACCTCATGCACAGCAGTCGCGTTTGCGACCACTAGACCAACGAGGCAGTTTTAATTTTAGGCTTTATATTAAAATTATTACAATGTTGAGTGTTCGACATTGTATTGTCATCAGAACTAAAGGTTTATGCACTTCAGCTCAATCGAATACCAACAAATGGTTGAAAAAGGGATTCCAATTGAAAGGACAACTTACTTGCATTTTATAGTAAGTATGTGGAATTTAATTATTTTGTACTTGTGTACACTTTATTTTATTATGTAAAATATTTTATTACTTTTTTTTTTTTAATCTCAGATTTTATTGTTTTACTCTCGTAAAAATAGCTTGCACCTACCATGTTATCTCTTCACCACCTTTGGTTGACTGTTAGAGAATGCCTAAGGCATTAAGTCCGCCTTTGTACATTTGTTGCATAAAGTTTAAATAAATAAATACTTACATACATACATACGAACAGTGCAAGCTAAATATAAGCTTGTAAAAACACGTCAAAATCGCAGGGAGCAGCTTAAAAAAAACAAAACCAAAGCAACAAGAGCTCCTATTTAACTTTAACGTATTACCTGAAATCACGTAATTTAATATAGATTTTAAAATATTTAGAGATGCAACAAACATTATGGCCGAACAACCGGAAGCCGGACGTCCGGTTGGAACTAAAATCCGGAGAGCTTTATCCATTTTACACAAATAGTACTTCCTGTGTGGTGGATTGTAAATAAGGTAATGTATTTCGTGTCTGTTATTTATGCCCTTGAAAAAAGGAAAAGTCAGGTATTTTGTATATATATTAAAGATGGTTCCGTTCCTTACTCCAGCCTAGGTCAAAGTGACAGAGAAAATAAAAATAAATAAATATCTTGGGACAACTACACACGGCTATTTGATCCCAAGCTAAGCAGAGCTTGTGTTATGGTAACCAGACAACTGATATTCATACTTATATAATTTATAAATACATACATATTATAGATAAATCACACCCAGACACAGAACTAACAATCATGCTCATCACACAAAGTTTGTCCTGGGTGGGAATCGAACCCACGACCTCCGGCTTAGCAGTCAGGGCCGCTAACCACTATACCAACAGGCCCGTCAAGAAAAAGAAAAAGTCGACGATGGAGTGAGCTTAACCAAAAGAAGCCTTTTTACTCTAATTTTGAAAACATTAGGGTGATTAAAGTGCCCGCCATGTATGAGTTTTTCAGTTCAGTCCCGGGCAAGTACTGATGTGACTTTCAATCCATATGCGCTTTCTAAGTTTATCTTGGACATCACATCTGTACAGGAAAAACATCAAGTCTAAAATCAATCTATCTCGAGCAATGTTCAATGCTGGTAATCAATGCTCTTGCCTGTTTTGCAGGAGACGGCCTTTTTTTGCTTTCCAATTTTGTTTTTTTGTTAGCCTATTGCTACACTACTACGCCAACCGTGCCGTCAGCCTTTGCCCTACAATGGGACAATAATAGGCTAATATTTATTACTATGATTAAATTACTAAAGACCCCTAAAACTAGAAACCGTTTATGAATATTTAAACTCTGCTCAAGCTGTAGATTTTTATAAAAAAGGTAAATAAACTGTCGATAGGAGCCCTCCAGCGTCCACGTTTGGCTCCCAACTCCCAACATTCAGGTCACGTCCCATACTTCTTTCTGAACGGAATTGCTTCCAATAATCTCGTAAACCAATTGAATTGAAACCTTTTTGGGTTCGTAACACGCCACATTTTGGCACGAGCCGTGTCGACGCAGTGATTCTCTAAGAAAATCTGAAAATCTTTCTGTGCTGTACACTTTGTATGGATCGTGGGTTGCCGTGTTCACGAACGGTGCGGCTAAGGCTTTTACATCAATTTTCGTATTACCAATGGATTAAATCCAAGGGTTATCCCCCTTAGGAAAGTTTCCGATTGGATTGGGAGGTTGTCGTGAATCAACGTTGTAAAATTTGTATTCAGGTGTGGTACCTTACTTTCTCTGGACGTTAGTAGGGGCGATTTTTTAAAACTGTGCGCTATGTTTCGAGAATATTGGCGTATGAAGGATTTATGGTGTGTGCTGAGAATTGGTAATGAGTTTTTCTTTCTACGTTTACTGCACAAGGGTGTCGAGAAGTCTTGGTGCATTGGATTTCAAGTTTAGTTTTAATTCAAGTCAGGTTGGTCGCTGTATTTGAACCATTTGAACTTTCGAAAATATTTTGACAGGTTTCAATTCTTTAAATCCGGACTATCTCAGAATCTAAAGAGCTGTATTTGACTGGTTTAGAAGTATCCAGTCTAGTCATTCTTGGTTTTGTTTCGTTTGAGTCGGCAATGTGTTGCGTTTAAATGTTTTGACGTCTAGACTAACTGTGTAAATGAATTATTATAATTATGTAGCCGTCTTGCAACAATGACGTTTTAAGTATATTGGATAGTTTTTTGATAGTACACAAGCTATTTGGAATACAGTCAAGCAACTTACTAATACTTATAAATGACGCGAGTGTGCTTTTTCTTCTTTTCGTATCGGTTACACATCTATGTTAATTTACACTATTTGAGCTATGGTTATTGCTGCGTCAGAAGCGTTATTCAGATCGTCAAGGGTGCAGATGAGTGGACAATTGGGATACCCCAGTAAATTGGACATTGTCTGACCAGGAGCTTCGCAATCGCACTGGACTTCAGATGGGTCTATGATGTCCCATTTCGCCAAATTATGTTTGCATTGGCCTACTTGGGTGTGTAGTCGATTTTGTGCCTTCTAAACAGGCCACTGCAGTTCAAGATCGGGAGGTTGGTTTTCTTAGAGTATGTTGCGTTGTCAATTCTTTTACATCCCTTTTTACAAGCTTTTGATTAGCTTGCACTGTTTGTATGTAAGTAAGTTGTCCTTCCAACATTTGCAAACCATTTTTTGACCATTTGTTGGTATCCGATTGAGCTGAAATTTTGCATACAACTTTAAGTCTGATGATAATGCAATGTTCAATACTCAAAGTTGTAATAATTTTAATTTAAAGCTTGTTTAATTTTTTTTTTGTTATTATTTTATTCAAGTGAACCATAAGTTTAAAAATTTATTACGCGAATTTAAATTATGAATATTGGCAGTGTAGAAATATGTTTGGCTGTATACCAAACAGTTTTTTCGACTGTACCTGAAATACTTGGGACTTTTTAGTGCGTCAAAACCAGTAAAACGTTGAGTAATTTTATGCCAAATTGTCACAGAATATTTCAATAAAAAGGCGTGTAATGTCTTATAGACACACCTAATATCCAGAAAGGGGAAGTCGGTTCAATGGTCACGCGCAATGTCACGGGAGATTCCGAGGTCAAACAATGAGCTCGACCGTGACGAGGTCATTGAGGTCACGCAGTTTAATGATGCTGTTGACTATTCTGTGTTAGTGTTCTTAAAACTACCGTGTACTAATGTGTTAAAGATTTTTTGTTAGACTTGAAAAACCAGTTTTTTTTTTGCTAATGTTTTCTGACAAAACAATGGTACAAATTAAGGATGTTATTAGCCAATTTCGAGTTCCAAAATTAAAAAGTTACTTTAGATTAACATAATTATAATATAATATTTTGCTATTCACACTCACTAAGGTTAGAATTATTAGGTCAGGTGCGGAGTACTCGTAACCGGCGTGCTTGTATGACGAGATGTATGAACGTAGATGTGGCGAAAGGAGTATGTAAGGATCGTAGCAGGTGGCGTTCTGTAGTTTCTGCCTACCCCCATGGGAAAAAGGCTTGAGTTTATGTATGTAAGGTTAGAATTTTGTAGATTTTTAGTCAACCTTTAGGTAGTCTTAGGCGATTAACACACGGCGATGCGCACCGCTGCGGTAGGTGGTCAAGCGGCGATTATAACAAGGTGCCGTGTATATTCGCTTTAATGAGTAAGGAAATAATCACACATCTGTAAACATAATATTATGACTTAGCGGTTGGCTGCTGCGCTGCATGTTACGGGTTCTATTCCCTCATAGAACAAACGTTATTTGTATGTGTGGAGGTAGTTACTACGGATCAAATTATTTACATATTTAAGTTTATAATTATGTTTGTAACCGCACCTATACCTAATAACTAATTAGTCTCGTAAAAGCTGCAGTGTGGTAATAAGCTCTGTTATTAGCTTATCGTATATTTAAAACTGAAACCTCGTATTAGGCACATAAAGTTGGATTTTCATTATTATTATTTTATTTAATCTTCTAATACCATTATAAAAATACAACAAAATTCCGATAAAATAAAAGTATCGCGTGTATATTACCTCTAAGCCGATAATAAGTTAGAATAAGCACTAACTTGCTTATGCTTAGTGCTTGGAGTGGACTTTTAGCTTTATAACTAAGTGTCATGCAAGGGAGCGGGCTTGATTAAACCATTTTTATTCTTATCAAAGTGCATTGTTGAAGGTTAATTATTATATTAAGTTGTGAAAAACAAGCTAAATAACATATTGGCACGTTTTCAGTGCTCCTGAAGAATCGCAAATGATAAAAAGACTGTGAATGAAGCCGGAACATACACTCTCTCTTCCTCACTCTCCCTCTTCTCCTTCTTATCTTATTTCTCATTTTCAATATCTTTGTTCTACTCACGATAGGAGTCTACGTTCTTCTAATAATCTTCTACTCAACTATTCTTCTCATACTACTGATTTCATTCATTCCTCTTTTCATATTCAGGCCATACTTCTTTGGATGCCCTTCCTTTTGATATCAGGACAGCCACCAGTCGATATGTTTTCAGGCGGAAGTTGCGGATTTATTTTCAGAACAATCAGTAAGAGTTTTATCGTAAACATCTTTTCTATTCTTATTATAAAATATGTATGTGTTTATGAGTATGTATATGTTTGTGTACTTGTGTACGTTTAAACTTGTTTAGATATTTGTTTTTTGCACCTGCTTTGTATCCCTTCACCACCTTTGGCTGACTGTTAGAGAATGCCTAAGGCATTAAGTCCGCCTTTGTCCTTTTTTGTTGCGTAAAATTTAAATGAATAAATAAATAAACTTGCCATCACTTTGTATTGGTCTAGACCATACCTGGGATCCTTCTAGTTAAGGAGATGAAATTCAAAGTAGTTAGATTTTTTGTCGAAAACAATTTTTTAAGGTTCTGACTCCATGATCCCTTGAGTGTCGCATGCGTTCGTATGCATGATTTTGTTGTGCATTAGACTGTATTTATACAATGATTTTACACACTACGACTGCTAAGCGTGAGGTCTTGGGTTCGATTCCCAGGTCGAGCAAACTGTTATTGAATTTTTCCATAAAGAATTTCTCAGTAGCAGCCTTTGATGGCAATAAGCTCGCCCCCTATTACATGAGACTTAAACGTAACTGGCCAAATGTGGGTGCACCTGCCTAACACTTCAGGGATTACAGGCGTGATTTTATGTAATAATTAATAAGTCTGAAGTATGTGCAAACTAGGGAGCAATCATCTAGATGAGAAGAGACCTTTATCCAGAAATGGGATAGTAATAGGCTGGTACCATTATTATTCAGTTTAATTGGATTAAAAAAATCCTTAGATTTTATTGATTATTGTCTCTGATTAAGGACCGTAAGTATTACATTCGCCACACAAAAATAGTAAAAGAAATTCCCTATCGAAATGCCGAATAGGCTAAAGAATTTAGACCATGTTTGTTGTTCCATAGACGCAGGGGCGGACTACAGCCAATTATAATATTCAAATAGGCTCGCTGAATTCGTGATTTCTTGCCCTGCAGCCGCTCTTGTGATCACTAGGTCATCCAGATATTGTGTAGGTATGAAACTAGACTCAACAAAGGTTTTGTACTGGTAACTTTACAAATATTTCAATGGTAAGCATAACATAACATCACGCCTGTAATCCCCGAAGGGTTAGGCAGAGGTGTACCCATTAGTACACCCACATTTCGCCAGTTATGTTTTTAGTCCCATATAATAGGGGGCGAGCCTATTGCCATCAACCGGGCACAAACCTAGACTCCGAGGCTGCTACTGAGAAATTCCTGATGGTAAAACCCAATAACACTTTGCCCGACCTGGGAATCGAAGCCAAGACCTCATGCACAGCAGTCGCGCTTACAATGGTATGGTTCACTATATAATTCTCAAACTACCTTCTTCTGATTAGTATAATTTTATAATTTAGTATTTTTAATTGATATTTATACGCTACGAAAAAGAAGAAGATTTGTATTATTATACAAGCTTTTACCCGCGATTTTGTCCGCTTAAATGTCGGACCGAATGTGAATATAGGGAAATTCTTAAATTCGGCCTACAAAGTCAAAAGTCAAAGTCAAAACATTTATTTCAATTAGACCATTTACAGGCACTTTTGAATTGTCAAGGAGTCGGTCAGTTAGTCCGATAGTTGAAGCTAGTTGCTCGTTCCAAAACGGAGGTAGGCCTCTATGGAGAAGAACGAGCGAAACTCCACGGCACTCTTTTAAATTAGGTTTTTACAAAATCCTGGTAACATAATTCTTGTTGATTCAACAATACGTACGTTATTATAACTATCTGTGTATAATAATTTTCAAATCTATTCGAAGTCTTCGAGTTATCACGGAAAAGTCATACCTACATAAAAAAACCGTGTACGTCTAGGTTAAACTACGCAACTGATTTCAACATTGAGCATTCAAATTTTTTTATGATGGAATTATACTTGCATACATGTACTTACTAAAGGTAAACCTACTTGCATAAATTTTCACTTGTACAAGTATGCATCAAGTAGTGTGGGATGAATAATAAGTGTCTGAGCCTTTTGTTGGCACTCTGTCACGTTGACTTGTGCAAGTCTAAGCTTGTGCAAGTATTTACTAACGTGTATGGCTACCATAACTCTACTTTATGACCACATCGTAATCGCTTTATAGGAACAAAATCTTTTCAGCATTACACTATATGACACAAATATTTGCACAGATGATTAACACCATTACACATCATGTTATATTTTATTTGTGACTCACGCAGTAGTTGTTTGTAGATTCTATTGTATTATCTTTGCATACAAAAAAATGTTCAAACGCAAACGCGCGCGTTTATGTTCTGAAAATCTTGACAGTAAATATTTGTTGCGCTTGTTTTGTGTTAGAATTGGACATGTTACGTTTTCATACAATGAGAATATTTTGAATGATTGAGGGTTGATTGTTGAGTACTAGCGGTCAATTACGTCTTTGGTTACTGCTTCCCTCCCATGTTCCGGAGCGTGATATTGTATAGCCTAGGTATACTATTCCTCATGTATCTAGCTATCATATCCAAAACCATTTTTTCCTAATTTGACTGACAGGTTCAGAAAATAGCACGTGTAAACACACATACAAAAAAAACGATTGTTAAATAAATATGACCGTTGGTTCAAACAAACCTTCGCTAATCGTTAGTTTAAATTAAACCATTTACAGGCACTATTTAATCCTCAAAGAGTCAGTCAATCAGAAAAATGAAGCTAGTTGCTCATTTTAAGCATTTTCTTATTTAAATATTTATTCATGTTTCTCCCACAAGCTACACGTATTTTAAACAATTAAAAAATAGGAGAAAGGAGCCCATTCTAAGTGAAAACAAAATAATAATCATGATTAATTTGCATGCCTATGTAGAAAATGGAGATCACATTTTTATAATCAAAACATCTATGTATGTAAGTACCAACCTATACTATAATAAAATAGAAAAAAAATAAAAAAAATAATAATAAATAAATAAATGTTTGAAAAGGAAATTAATTATTTGATGATTTAATTTTGATTTGATATTAGGTTTCTATGGAGAAGAACGAGCAAGAAAGTCGACACACCAGACGCCAAACTCAACAGTAAAGTGTTGCAACAACAAGACTAACGGAACAGTCGATAATTACTAATCATAACTAGATACATAAGTACAACAAGAACATCATAGAACAATAATATGACATCATTACATTATTAATAACATAATGCCTTCAAAACATAACAGCTTCTACTTGCACAATAGATCATGTTGTAATCGACTGTAAACAAATTGTAAAACATTGTCTCCCAACTTGATTATAAATTTATTGGTTAGACAAGGTCCAGTTTTGCTTACTCATCAAATTTTAGGAGGTTGTCATACATACATCTTCATAACATCACGCCTATAATCCCCGAAACGTTAGACGGAGGTGTACCCATTATAGTACACCCACATTTCGCCAGTTAGTGTTAGTCCCATATACAAAGGGGGCGAGCCTATTGCCATCAACTGGGCACAAATGCAAACACAAATATATGAAGGTACTACATAGGTTCTCACATTTTTTTATAACGTAATTAAAAAAAAAAAATCAATATTCAACTTCAAACTCTGCAAAACTTCACTCCAACATTATAAAAGCGGATACCGTGGCCCCGGAACGCAAAGGGCAACAGAAGGAACAGGGTGGTTTTAAAGTCAGTAAAAGTCTGACAGTCCCTTCTGCCCCACCCAGGGCGGAAGGACCAATTTGATGATTTTTAGCACCTAAAAAAAACATAATAAAAGCTATTCGTAAATACTAATTAAAAGGATATTAAATGTAATGACTAGTAATAAACTAACTACTAACTTGTAATAAGATGTCGCGTGTTAGTCTTAGATAATAATACACTCTTAATTATAAGCTATGAGTAAATCTAGGACAAGTAAGACACGTCACAGAACTTGTTATAGAATAATGAGTCTCTTTGTACAATGTCAATGTTTTCATATAATATTACTGGCTACTCCCTGCGACTTTTTTTCATCCATAACATCACGCCTTTAGGTAATCCCCGAAGGGCTAGGCAGAGATGCACCTATTCGTTCACCCGAATCTCGCCAGTTATATTCATCCGTGTTATAAGTGACGTATTTGATCACATACATAACATAACGCCTGTAATCCCCGAAGGGTTAGGCAGAGGTGTACCCATTAGTACACCCACATTTCGCCAGTTATGTTTTTAGTCCCATGTAATAGGGGGCGAGCCTATTGCCATCAACCGGGCACAAATCAGGGAATCAGGGCAACAGGAATTTCTCAGTAGCAGCCTCTGAGTCTGGATCATAATACAAAAAACAATGATAACCGAATTCATGAGGGCAGTATATGCTAAATGCCATCACGCTACTACCAACGGGAGAGGAACAGTAATAAAAGAAAAACGCGGGTGAAAAAAAAATCATGCTGATCAAGGCTGAAAAGCCAATGAAAAATAAGTAACGCTATAGGTAAAACATTTCAACTTTGTGTTTGGAACGAAAACGCATTTATGTACGACAAGCTTTTGTCCGCGACTTCGTCCGCGCAAAAATAAAATAAAATATACCCAATGTTACTCGCAAATAATGTAGCTTTCTAATAGTGAAAGAATTTTTAAAATCAGTTCAGTAGTTTTTGAGTTTATCCATTACAAACAAACAAAAATACAAATTTTTCCCCTTTATAATATTAGTGTAGATGTCTATCAGGTGAGACCGCCTGCCGGTTTGTCAACCTATAATTTCGTTTCATTTACAAAGAAAAATATATTTAAACAAAGAACTTCTAAATTCATTCATAAACATTAATTAAGTGTAAAATTAAATTAACTCTCAAAGCGTACAGAAAACGACTCTGTTTTTGCGACGGTCAATGTTCCCACAAATTAAAATGACTGGGTACGTCAACCACGGCAAAAATTATACGCAAAAAAAAAAAACATAGGAAAAACTCGACATAAAACCTGTGAATAAGAATTTAAATAGCATTATCCGACTATTGTAATGTTTTTTTTTTATAAAACTTTGAATAATTTTGTAGAGATAATAACGTTTTTAGAAAGATTAAGTACAATTCATTCCTCGACTGCCTTTGGTCTGGTGGTCGCAGGAGGCAACTGCTGAACATGAGATCTTTTGTTCGATTCCCAGATCGGGCAGTGTTATTGGGTTTTCCTATCAGGAATTTCTCAGTAGCAGCCTCGGAGTCTGCATTTGTGCCCGGTTGATGGTAACAGGTTTGCCCCCTATTACATCTACTACAGACTACAGCCGGCAGCGACCGGTCACTGTCCTCCCAAGAGATACGCTTCAAGAGTACACAACTGAGATAAATACTGAAGACGTACTATGCCACGCTGTGTGCTCCCGACAGTCCACGCAAAGGTGACCCCGGGCGTCTGGTTTCCTGTTTTTTGCGACACAGATACTTCGTAAAACAGCCATACCCCGAGAACACTTGCGTCTCTCGAAATATCAGGGAGCCTCCCGAGTCAATTCGCAAAAACCAGGTGTTTTACGGATGGATACCTAAGAAAACATAATCAGCTAAATGTATTAACCGTGCGCAGACGCACCGTAACTAAGTACGGAAAACCTGTCAGAAATTACTGGTTTCCGTCATTTTGTAACAGGACGTTGAGACATAGGTAGTGTTATGTTGGAAATAAGTCAGTTGTTTTATAATTAACTAGCTTCTACCCGCGATTTCGTCCGCGTGGTTATTTTTACCCAAGTTATGTATTTGGTTACTGCTCTTTGGTTTTTTTTTCACTCAAGTCAAACGTCTTTGGTGCGGCTAGCTTCCTTAAACGGGCTTTATATTGCAAAGAGATTTTTGTCGAATTGAACCAGTAGTTCCTAAGATTAGTGTTATTAAACAAACAAATAGTCAAAAAATGTTACTTTTATCATATTAGTACTATAAAGAAGAAGAACTATACTAGGTACATTATATTAAAATAGTCTTCATATCAAAGACCTTTTAATAATCAGATCAATAATAAAATAATAGTAACTTAATGGGTGCGTGCTTCCTTAATAATGAGGAATCGGTACATAATTTTATAAAACACAAGAATCGTGCATGCACGCAATGGTATGCACGATTCTTGTGCAAAATAACATAACAAATTCAAAATATGTGAATATTACAATTAAAGGCAATTTTGGCAGTACTCAACCATTCTGCATTGCAAAAACGTATCGATTACATAAATAAAAAACCGGGCAAGTACGAAGCGGACTTGCAAATGAAGCGTTCCGTACTATCATACAATTAAACCGTACAAAAAATATGTTTCTTGTATGGGAACCCTGGGCCCTTATTTAATGTTTACTAGTTGTTGTTATAATTGCCATAGAAGGTAATTCATACTGTGTACATTTTAAGTTTCTGCCTATCTGCCTGCGTTCATGGCATGTGACAGACGAACGGACAAACAGACAGTGAAGTCTTATTATATATATATTGATTTTATTTGAGGATCACCAACAAGTAATGCTAACATTAACATAATCATCTACAAGATATAAACTTCCACAAATTACATTATTCTTATAATACACACTCAATTACAGGTAACTCCACAGCTTAAACTTACGGTCTTAGTAATAGAGTCCTATTTACAATCTTTTGATCACAGAACCATTTTTTTTCTCGTTGTGAAGTCCTCATGGATTCGTTTGGGGATAACGAAGGGTTATGTCAGACTCATAGACTAAAACCAAACGGTTCTTCCTGCTACCATAAGTCGGGAGCCCGGTATTCGCATTACGCATGGTCCGCGCCCCCGACTGGTGGTTACGGAACCCTAAAAAAAACTATATTATATAGTTACAAGTACGAAGTAACCACGAAATAACAGTACCAGTATTTGTGAGGTCATCGGAAACTGCCATATGTAATTGAAGAAGACGAAAACGTTATAGTTACGCAAACGATTATAGTGCTAAACCGTATATTTACAAGGTCGCAAATAAATATCACACTTCGGTTGAGCTGGATATGAGGCACCTAGCCGAATAAAAATGTTTGGAAAATATTTTTTTTGTTTAGTCTAGTGGTCGCAAAGCACGACTGGTGAGCGTGAGGTCTTTGTTTCGATTCCTAGGTCGGGCATAGTGTTATTGGATTTTTCCAACAGGAATTCTTAGTAGCAGCCTCGGAGTCTGGACTTGTGTCCGGTTGATGGCAATAGACTCGCCCCCTACTACATAGGACTTAAACATAACTGGCGTAATGTGGGTCTACTAATAGGTACATCTCTGCCTAACTCTTCAGGGATTACAGGCGTGATGTTATGTTTAAATTCAGTAAAACGTGATTTTATGTGGTTATGTAAAGCAGTAAAAAGTATCGCATTAAACTAATTTAATTTTGCGTGTAAACCTCTCTTTTTTTTGATTAATTAAATTTTTATGCGTTAATTATTTTAATTTTTTTGTTGAGTAGGTACTTTAACAATTTTTGTTTGTTCAAAATGAAATAATTTTATTTAAACTATTTAAAGGCACTTTTGAATATTATGTCAGAAGAAAAAAGAATATTGGATTTAGTTGTAATATATAAAGAACGACAGACAATACAAATACTCTTATAAAATAAAAATAATGTTTTTAACAATTGTGTACTTATTTATACATTTTTGTTGTAAAATCGCTCGTATTACAGCGGTATAAGGTGCCGCAGTGTTTACCTCAACGTGAATACGATGTACCAAACATTCATTTACATACCATTAATAAAAAAAAACAACTTTTATACTCACATGTACAATTGCTCAAAAGCGTTGGTTAGGCCACGAAGTAAATAATACTTCGTAAATTAAATCGACCCATTTCAATTTTATTTATGAAATGAGTTCAGTAGTTCCTGATTAATTTGTGGATAAAATTATAATGGAAGCCATAAAACTAGTTCAAATTGTTAAAAAAAACATTAATTATTTTTTTAGAAAGGATTTGACGTAATGATGGCCCAGTGGCTAAGGCACCTGCCTCTCATACACGTGGTTGTGGGTTTGAAATTGAGCACGGGCTGGCACCAATGCCAGTTTTAAATTTCATACGTATTTTCAAACTTTATCTTGTTAAAATTTAAATGACTTGTAATTTGTGAGAGAAAATAAAGAAGTAATTATTATTCTTCTTTATTCTCTCTTAATATAAATAAATTACATTTTTATGATTTATATTAAAACAAAAACATTTAAAATATAAAAATTAAACTAAGTCATGTCTAATTTCGGTGTTTGTTGGTGCCGATTCCCTTGTTCACAAACTAGACTAAATTTAGAGGATATGACATCTCTTACTAACATACAGCGAAAAATTAAAGAACTAAGTTAGACATGTCAAATTAGTTTTGCCTTGAACTTCTTCGTATTTTTAATCCACACGTTTAAAGATGTCAACTATAACTGTATGGATGTGTCAGATTGACTAAATTTGACAGCTCTTATTTACATTAGTCTTTTTCTTATTTTATTGGACACAAAAAGATGGACATAGTCTAATTTTAGTTTAGTTTGTGACCAAGGGAATCGGCACCATTTCTTCTGTATTTAATTCGTTTTAATTTGCCCTTTTTATTATTATTACATTTGGAAGGGAAATATCATGTGAGGAAGCCTGGACTTACAAGAAACGTAGGTGTGTCTAGTATCACTGATCCGCGTAGTGATTAATTCTTATACCTTCTCTGTATGAGAAGAGGACATTAACAAACTGGTATTATAAAGGATATATTTCAATTAAACGTAATTCAATTTCCAAATGGAGAAATGTAACTTTTATTTAGAAAAAGTCCAATGTTTTTAATTAATTAAACAGTTTCTCCTAATTATGTTAAATAATATTCAAAACCAAGTAGCTTAGAATAGATAATAGATAAGTCTAGATTTTCTAAGCCCGGAACTAGACAGAAAGTTTTTCAACATTGTTAATTTAACAATATGAAGACCCTTTTGAGATATAGTGATGTTCAGTGACCATATCGATGGTAATTACTCCGTGTTTTTATTTTTACCAGTCCGAAGTTAATTTCCATAACTGAGTAGTGTTGTGAGCGGTGTACCGTGGCATGCTCTGACGGCACTAGTGATGGGGATTGTCGATATTTTTAATTGACTACGCTGACTATTATTATGTTTATTGCTGTCCATTTTTTATTTTAAAATTGTAAAGGCTTTTTTGTTATAAATTTTACATAGATATTACTTTATTAAAAGTACGATGTTCTTTGAGCTCTTGCTTCGAATTTTTATTACAAAATACTCCTTAAATTATTTAAATAAATTAAAAAATATGCGAGATAATAATGTTTTAACATAATCACTAAATCTAACGAATATTGACTACCGGGTCATACAAATTATACTGTTACTACAAACCGTGACACATAAATGTTAATAGCACAATAAAAACAAACATTAGCAACTCACGAAACACCTCACTATAAAATAAATAATATCGATGTAATCGCGCATCACTCGAGCGCACCTTCCGAGTCAGTTCAGTGTAACGTGCAAGGCGCATGCGCGCGATTGTGTTCTAAATTCAATTTAAGAATTAATTTTTATATGGCAGTGGTGACCCGACCGTGTGGTGATTTCCATTGTGCTAGAAGCAAATCATGCATAGGAAGGACTTCTAAACCTGGCTGGGTAATATTTGATTTTTATACTATTGACCTTATTTAATGTTTACGAAGTGAATTTTTAATGGAAGACTCAAGTTTACGAGGAGTAGTAAAAAAAAAAGTTTGCTAAAAAAATTTAATGAGTGAATTGATCTTTTTTCTTTGAATTCATCGTTTGTAGGACGAGGTCTTTGTCACAGTGCGATGGTTATTTCCAAGCTGATTATACGTTACTGCTGTATGTACACAGTGATGCAAATTCTGTATTTATGACTATTATCTATGTACACTTTTGTTGACCATCGGGTTGTGAAAAGAGATACAAGATGAGATGTAATTTGTAGATAAATCGTTACTAAAAAATTCTATTTAAAATCATTTATTTCAATTAGATCATTAAAGGGTACGTTTAACAAGAGAAAAAAATAATTTTTAATCTAGTTGCCCTTTCCAAAATTTAGTTTAGTATGGAGAAAAATGGGAAAGGAACTCCATGCCTAGGTATTTTTTTATAGAAAATATGCTTTACAATACGGGTACAGTCGAACAAGCCATTTGTTATACAGACAGCTAACTTGCAACTACTTTTAATAAACAATGTTTTGAGTATGTCAATTCTTTTAAATCACTTATAATTTTTTTCAAAATTAATAACACCACAAGCTTGAAAGTGAACACAAAAATAACAATGAATGGCAATGTAGAAAAAAGATAATTATTGTTGTCTGTAAACCAATTAGCTTGTTCGACTGTACATTAGTTTAATTATAAAATTATTTGAATGGGAAGACGATATCATTACGATGTCAATACTCGACAGGGTTCGTGGTTACAAGTGCGGTCGTGAAATTTGAGATTCTAGGTTCGATAACTAGGCCTGTTTGTTATTTTGAAGTCGAAACTACAACTTTAGATTTTTGAGTACTTTCCAACATTGTGAGAATTGACTAGATATTATGTATCTTTTAATTATAATTAGACTTGCTCGTTGGTTTAGTGATCGCAATGCGCGACTGCTGAGCAGTTCTGAGCCGAAGTCTTGGGTTCGATTTCCATATACGGCAAAGTGTTAGTGGGTTTTTCCATCAGGAATTTCTCGGTAGCAGACTCGGAGTCTGGTTTTGTGCACGGTTGATAGCAATAGGACTTAAACATAACTGGCGAAATGTGGGTATACGAATGGGTACACTTTTGCATACAGCGGATAGCGGAAGCTTAATGATAGGGTCCATAGGCACTCTTTAGGTACAGAACTCTTAAGATGAAGAGTGATGAAAATGAACAAATTTTAACAAAACAGTGTAATTTTTACTAATGACTATACCTACTCAATTACTTGTTTCAACTTATCTTGTAGGTATCTTAAGAGGAGATTACTTTAAAATGTTAGTCATTACTTACCATTAGTGAACATATTAGATCTTTTACCTTCCGGTTCATTATTGCTTCTCGAATGAAGATAATTACAATTATCTAATAACTTGCTTTTGTCCGCGACGTCTTTGGCTACTGCTCCGCTCCTGTGCGACATAGCGTGATATTACATAGCCTGTACTATTCCTCATTAATCTGGCTATCATATACAAAAAGATTTTTTCCAATCCGACTTGTAGGTCTAGAAATTAGCGCATTTAAAGTGACAAACAAAAAAATTCTTCAGATTTATAATATTTTATTATAGTATTTATACTTTTTACAAATAATGGTTATGGTTTAATATGGATACATTAATGCGGATTCTTTTCTTATCTAATATTCTTTTGATAATCTGTTGACATTTCTTGTAATTCCTTTCAAGACAACTTAGTCATACATTAATGTATATTAGTTAGTTGTATAAGACCTTTTTGTAAAGGATGTCTCATGTTCATGTACTCGGAATTCCGGAATTCCCAAGGTCTGGTGACTGAAGACTAAGGAAGGCCAAGGTTTCTTAGTAATTACATTTCCATTTTACTGCCATCAAAAATTCATTACAAACCATGTAAGTTTCGTTTTCCTGTAAGTACCTACTTAATTTTGACCTCGCGAAAATGTATGGTCGTGGTCTAGGCTTCCTTTGATGGGTTCGATGTTCGATGTGATCTAGAATTTTGAAAAAATACTGTATAGGTAATGTTTTAGAAAATAATTGTGAGTGCAGTTTTGGAAATCGCCAATAAACTCGACAATTTTCAAGTTAATATACGAGGTTATTTTGCAACCACCATCCAAATTTTCAGAAATGATTTAGAATCGATAACCTTATCAATTAATGAAATAAAAATTTAAAACAAATACATGATTTTTTCACCATTGTCCGCTACTAAAATCACGTGTGGAATAAATACAGTTCAACAATAGGTTGTTGAACTTGACTGCACACGCGCTTACCTTTGCCGGGGCTGCGGGTTGTTCGAAAGAGATACCGCGCCCCCGGAACGCAAAGGGCACAAGAAGGAACATGGATGGGTTTTAGTCAGTAAAAGTCTGACACTCCCTCCCGCCCCGCCCAGGGCGGGGGAAGTCATTTGATGATTTCCCATCGGTAAAAAAACACGCGCTTACCTCAAAATTCGGGAACGCACACAAACAGCACGCACTACGCCCCCCTTGCTGCGAGTCTGTACATTCTGATTTTTTACGGATATTTTCTACTGCCTCGTTGGTATAGTGGTCGCAAGTGCGACTGCTGTCTATGTGGTCTTCGGTTCGATTCCCAGGTCGGTCAAAGTGTTATTGGGTTTTTCCATCAGGAATTGCTCAGTAGCAGCCTCGGAGTCTGGATTTGTGCCCGTTTGATGGCAATAGGCTCGCCCCCATTACATGGGGCTAAAAACATAACTGGCGAAATGTGGGTGTAGTAATGGGTACACCTCTGCCTAAACCTTCGGGGATTACAGGCGTGATGTGATGTTATGTTACGGATATTTTCTTTTGAATGTTTTTTTTTTGTTATTGTTACCTATTATTTGGTTAAAATGTTTCACATATGAAAATAATTTAATTAAGACACCTCGACTTTAAAATTTGGATCAATGAAAAGTATCCCTGTATTACCTCACGTAAACCGACATTTTTCCGGAATAAAAAATAAACTATGTGCTATTCTAGACTATAAGCTATTTCTGTGCCACATTTCATCCAGATCTGTTTAACCGTTCTGTCATGATTGAATAACAAACATACATCTATCAAAAATTTCGCATTTCGTTTTTACAGTAGTTAGATAACCTCTTAAATACCATACGAAAAACATTTATTATATTTTCCATGATATGATGATACATTAGTACCTAAGTATTTTTATATACCGCTCACGTTTTTTTGCAATGCCAGACATATAATTTGCAATGGTCCATTAGCTAGTAGGTAGTTGATTGTATAGCTACTATATGTTTGTAGCAATTATCTTGCCTAATGGGTACACCTCTGCCTAACCCTTCGGGGATTACAGGCGTGATGTTATGTATGTATGTATGTGTGTGTGTATCTTACCTACGATCACCTGCATAAGATGATAGTCTGTTATACTGTTCCAGGTACCTCTAAAGTATAACTGGGGGCTTAGACAAAGTAACATCGCTTCGTCGATTGACCACGTGACTTAACGCGGCTTACGTCAATCCCATACATTTTAGTCTTTCATGTGGTCATCGCTTCGTCGATTGACCACGTGACCTAAAGCGGCTTATGTCAATCCCATACATTTTAGTCTTTCATGTGGTCATCGCTTCGTCGATTGACCACGTGACCTAACGCGGCTTATGTCAATCCCTTACATTTTAGTATTTCATGTGGTCATCGCTTCGTCGATTGATCACGTGACTTTACGCGGCTTATGTCAATCCCATACATTCTAGTCTTTTCTAACTTCGTTATCGTTTTGCAATTGTTACTTTATCTAAGCCCCTGGTATTAAAAGACACTTAACATAGCTGAAATTGCTAGTTTTGTTTAAGTCTTGAGTAGTAGGGGAGCCAGCCGATTGCCAGCAACCGGGCACAAATCCAGACTCCGAAGGCTGCTACTGAAAAATTCTTGATGGAAACATCCAATAACACTTTGTACGATTTGAGAATCGGACCCAAGACCTCATGCTCAGCAGTCTAATCTCTGTCTTCTAATTCTGATCTCGCTCTGGTCGTATAGAATTGCCGTCCCAACAAACTATGAGGTGAAAGAAAAGAAAGAAAAACTATTTATTCTCGTGAAAGTGACGAACATAACATAAAAAATGGTTAACAAAAGCACAAACCAAAATTCAAGTATTAAAATCGGAAGATCCGTCTGTGTTTGAGCATACACTAGTGCACTATAATACTTTTGTCACTTATCTACAACTCTTCATCGAGATTGTCCTCAGTAACTGGAATTCGTTGCAGAGAATATTAGTCTGTTATTACCTACTCCTCATAAAACCCTATAATTTTAATTAACATGTCTTACCTCCTTGAGATTATCGAGTTTACAAACATTGATTGGCCATAACTTTGTTTTTGTTTGTACATTTCAAGTATGTACACAGTGCACAAAAATGCATGAATGTGGATAAAGAAAAACAGGTGTCAGATGTTTAAAACCCGTACATTGTAGGTATGCATGTGGCAGCTCCCATGGTTTACTTGCCTCGGTTGAAGTATTAAAGACAGATTAGAATGACGTTTTGAGTAATTATATTTCTAGACTAGCCTCTCCCAAAGTGGGCGATAATGCCCCTTCGTGGGCACTGCAGGCCTAAAGAGCCTAAAAGAGACCCAGAAGAAAAATCAGAGCGTTGTGTAAAGGCTTTGGGCGCCCCCAAAGAATTTACACAACGCCCTGATTTTTTTTTTAATACTTTTTTATTTAATTTGGCAACACTGGTCCAATAGTTAGTACAGCCATAACTTATCAACTGAGGGTTAGTAATATTATTATTATAACATTTAATTTTCTATGTGATTTTTAAATAGGTGAAAAAATGGGGGCGCTATAGATAATTTATTCTGAAAGTGGGCAGTAGACAAAATAAGTTTAGGAACCTCTGCTCCAGACCTATTTTCGGTCACGGCGGCCCCTATCTCAAGGGAGACTAGCCAAGTGCGCAAGACATATTATAGTGGACTAGTGTATGCATCAACTCAGGTAGACTTCCTCTTTCTTCACTCCCATAGTCCAATAAGACAGCAATCCGACTTGTTCGAAAGAGGTCAGGCTGTCAGGTGATGGACACACTACTGATTTCCAAATTCCGATATGCTACTAAGAAATTCATAAAAGAAAAAACCTAAATCTAATTTTGTTCAACATTTTTTTTTTCGTGGGGTAATCCTCATGTATGCCCTCCGTTTAGGGATAGCAGAGGGGTATGTATGACTCATACTGACTAAAACCCCGCGGTTCCTCCTGCTACCATAAGTCGGGAGCCCGGTATTCGCATTACGCATGATCCGTGCCCCCGACTGAATTTTCTTCGACCTAAGAAATCGGATCGAGGACCCCACGCTTAGTATTAGCAATGGCGACCAATGGCAGTAAAAATAATTTCTAAGTAGCCAGCAGTACACTGGAATGTTAATACTGGCAACAACCATTGTTAAAATGTTCACACTACTCTGTAAATCATTACAATGACACTATCATACCTATGGAGTGTGAAAAGGCATATCACATAGCTGTCAAACTAAGTAACATCGTTCAAAACATTTGTACTGGGAAAAAACTGTCATTTTTATTGTGAAAAATATCACTGTGTATAGAAGAACTCAAAACATTGTACTTTACGTACTTACATTTAGCAGCATAGCTGGGGAAAAATAAGTTCTCAAACCTGCCTCGTTGGTCTAATGGTCGCAAAACGCGGCTGCTGAGCATAAGGTCTTTGGTTCGATTTCCAGGTCGGACAAAGTGTTATTGGGTTTTTCCATCAGGAATTTCTCCTCGGAGTCTGATTTTAATTACTGGCAAAATGTGGGTGTACAAATGCGTACACCTCTTCATAACCCGTCGGGGTGTAACATAGCCGTGATGTGATGTTATGTTATGGTCTGAACATAAACCTTATAACGATTACCTTCAATATCTCCATTCCCAGAAAAGGTATTTGAAAATTATCATTTCGAATGACTATTATGACACTTGATGAACATTTTTGATTAAACAGTAGGCAGGTTCACACCTGTTTACTAGTAATAGGTACCTAGTTATCTCATCATCTGCCTAGCCTTTTCCTAACTATGTTAGAGTCGGCTTCCAGTCTAGCCGGATGCAGCTGAGTACCAGTATTTTAGATGGAGCGACTGCCTATCTGACCTCCACAACCCAGTAACTGGGTAATACGATACCCCTAGGTAAGCTTCTGACGACTCGTAACGACTGTCATAGATCCACGTATGACAGCCGGGACCAACAGCTTAACGTGCTTTCCGAGGCACGGAACGATGTCGGTAATGTCTAAGATAAACTTTAGAAAGTACATATGAATTGAAAAAGTCACATTGGTACCTACTTGCCCGGATTCGAACCCACACCCTCATGCAAGAGAGGCGGCGCCTTAACCGCTAGGCCATCACGGCTTACTAGGATAGGTACCTAGTTACCTACTATCTACTAATTCGCTTATATAAGGTAATGTGCGTGAAAACACTTATAACAGAAAGCAGTAAATCATCTACAGTCTATACTACTAATGAGTGATTGTCGAAAGAAGATCGCGTGCGCCGTCAATTCACTCTCTAACCATTAGAGCATTACTTTTATTTCCTAACTATTCCAAATGACTAAGTAATGCACGTTTAATTAATGCTAGGAAAATAGCTGTTAATGTAATAAAATGTTATAATGTAACATAGTTTTATAATGATTGTTAAATTAATGTTATATTTTTTTTGTTAAATTTTGTGGATGTTAAATGACATGTGATGTGGTTGATATTTTGACTTGGAGTACAGGTTTTATTTGATTTGATTGTTTTATTTGATTTCTTATAAATTACAGAAAATATATAGCCTAGGTATAGCACATAGCTTCCTGTTAGCTAAACAATTTTCAGAATCGGCCCGTTGTGCCAAAAAAATGTAGCGTACAAACAATACAAAAAATCATTAGTTTAATAATAATGCTAGTTACTATCCGCGACTTCGTCCACGTGGTTCTATTCACTCATGTTTAGTTACGTCTTTGGTTACTGGTCAGCTCCCACAGCGTAATGGTATGTAGCGTCATGAATTTGGCTATCAGATACCTACTATTAAAATATTTTTTCCAATCCAACTGGTAGCTCAAGAGATTAACGCGTTTAAATAGATAAACCTATATCATGCTATCGAACATTACTATATAATATTTCTTTTTGAAATGTAGGATTTAGTTGATTGTGGATTTCAGAAACTAAACCTTATTTTTCATATTATAAGCAATTCTTTCAACTGATAACATACACAGCATCCCTTCTTAAAAACTAAAACATAAAGAAAAGCATTTCTTATTCGTCCATTCAAACAAAGTCAATAACCTAGCTGTACAAAGATTATTGTTGTGCATTGTTTTGATTCCAAAGTAAACGGATATTTTTGTTGACATTCTCCTTTGTAGTGTTCTCGAGAATTGTGAATGACAACAATGACAAACGTTTGATGTCGTCAAGTCATTCGGCTTAAACAATGTCATAACAGTTTGCTCGAACCTGGCGGAACGTTACTCGTATCGAATTCGAAAAAACAAAATAAGAAATTTCATCGACAAGTTTTTGTCAAATGGAGCATCATTATAACCTTACAAAAAAAAGAAACAAAAACTATTTATTCACGCGAAAATGACGCACTTAACATAAAATAAAAATTTAATAAAAAAGCAAAATAAAAACAAGCTGGTATTAAATAAAAAAAAAACATTCAAGTAAGAAATATGCCACTACCGCGCCGACTGTGTGACTGCCGCTTAGCATAATGCCGTGGTCCGTGCACAAAGACACGAAAACCACAGCGCTGGTTTTAGCCATAGGCAAAACATTATTTATTATTTATTTATTTATTTACATTCACAATTATAACATCGTTTACCTATAGTATTATCATTATCATATCAGCCGAGAGACGTCCACTGCTGTACATAGGCCTCCCTTAAAGATAGCCACAATGACAGGTCCAGCACTGGCCGCATCCAGCAGTTTTCCATGACCTTGACCAGGTCGTCGATTCATCTCGTGGGGTGCCTTCCCATACTGCGCCTTACAAATAACATAACATAAGGCCTGTAATCCCCGAAGGGTTAGGCAGAGATGTACCCTTCAGTACACTCACATTTCGACAGTTATGTTTAAGTGCCATGTAATAAGGGGGTGAGCCTATTGCCAAAAATCGGACACTAATTCAGACCGCGAAGCTGCTACGCCTTGCAAATATAATACATGCACATACTGAAACAGACTTAAACTCACGCCTTTTTCCCATGGGGGTAGGCAGCAACTACAGAACGCCACCTGCTATGATCCTTACATACACCTTTCGCCTCTTCTACGTTCATACATCTCGTCATACAAGCACGCCGTTTTCCGTAAAAAAAAATCTTAAATAATTCGTGGTTCATGATAGGTCGCATCAAATCTTTAAATTGTAAGCCATAGCCGTTTGGTACCCATTCAATATTGCAACGTGTTCAAGTAACGTTGGATAAAAGGATTTTAAAACGCTATAATAAACAATAGACCTCGTATTAAGCGACCACGACCAACTGGCGGCCGCATTCGTGGTCGCGGCCAAGAGTTAATGAACTTTACTGACAGTTAATGTGTATTACCAACTGAACAAATTACTTCCCATATTAATGCTTTTCTGTAAGAACCAACTGATTTATTGGATGAACACGTCAGACATAGTTTACCTTACCGTGTTTGAATAACAACAGGGCTAAGACAAATGCGCAGAGTAAACGTAATGTAAATTCGATTGATCTATTAATTAGAAATACCCTTTTCACACAAAATATTAATTTAGTTTGGAGACTTTATTTCAACGTCAAAGTCAAAGTATTTATTCCAATCAGAACACCTTTGGCAGGCACAGGCACTTTTGGATTGTCAAGGACTCGGTCAGTTAGTCAGAAAGTTGAAGCTAGTTGCTCGTACCAAAACGGAGGTAAGCTTCTATGGAGAAGAACGAGCAAGAAACTCCACAGACAATCTTTTCAATTAGACCATTTACAGGCACTTTTGAATTTTCAAGGAGTCGGTCAGTTAGAAAGTTGAAGCTAGTTGCTCGTTCCAAATTTGAGGTAGGCCTCTATTATGGAGAAGAACGAGCAAGAAACTCCACAGACCATATTTTCAATCAATTGTTTGTTGCTTAATAAACCTCTGATTTTAATATTTTTCTCTCTCTTCAAGCATAGTTGGATTTATAATAAAGAAAAATAAGTTAGTATGTTCGGGCCTACAGAGGTCATAGCACGAGCGCATTGACGTAAAAGTATTAGATTTTTGCGTGATATAACATCACCCTACGACCCACGGGAGCAAAGCAGAGACATAACTAAAATAGTAAAAAAGCAGAAGCCAGTATCATAGAAAATCAATAACCTTCACAAGTGCCGACAAAAACCAAACTTGAACTCGAAATGAAATAAATTACGCAACTAACCTCTTGTTTGATCTCACGCAATCAATCACTTGTCATCGGAACTATGACGAAATGATAGGATCATTACAATGTTACAAAGAAACTGACAGATTTGAGCCACTGGACTGGAGAACCGTTTCTGTGACGTAATGGTTGAGGAGCAAAAAGGTTCTGAACATTACAAAACGTTAGGTAATGGACGAGTAATAAACGAATGCTTTGAAATCTGAATATACCTAGCATTGTAGATAGATCTCTAGTGGACTAGGCAAGTATTTAGGAGATATTTGAAACCCGACCAGCACTATGCGAGGCGATCCTGTATGTTCAAGGTCAAAGTCAAAGAATTTATTCCCATTACACAACATGCACTTAAATATAGTGAAGGAGCCTGTCAGTTAGTCAGGAGGTTGAAGCTAGTTTATCCTTCCAAAAAGTAATTAGGTCTCTATGGAGAAGAACGCGTCAGAAAACAGTATTAAGCTGAAGAGTTTGTTTGTTTTTTGCTGATAGGAAGCTAAGTTATCCCCTATAGATGTTTTAAAAAAAGACATCCGTAGGAAAATTACACCGTACGAACTCGCGAACTAAAGGTATTGTAACAATAAGTATAAAACTGTAAAGGAGAATTGTTTAAGAATTATTTGCTAAAAAAAAATCTAGCAAGTATTTCCTAAACAAGACTCTTACTGATTGTTCATTCAATGTACAGTAGAGGTCATAAGTGCAGTAATAGCATGCTAAGGTTTCAATCGCTGTGAACCCGGGTTACAGGCCATACCTACATCTGTGTGTATAAGTGATATATTCAAAGTTAAAGTCAAAGTCAAATCATTTATTTAATTAAGCCATTTTATACACTTTTGAGCGTAATAACACATTACCTACGTACACCTCAAAATTCGCACACGACATCGAAAGGTCGTAAGTTTAACCAAACTGTCAATCGATTTGCTTTGTAGATTGCTACTCCGCTTATGACCGCTGCTGTACAGGCAGCCATATGTTAATAATTTTACAACCATGCCTGTCAGAGCTATCTCTATTACAATGGTATTTGACTAATTAAAAAGATATGCCTTCTAAAGATGTCAAAGAGATTTGTTCTGCTCTAATTAGAAGTCCGTGCTACTAAGTAGGAAGTTCAATTTTTATTATAATGTTGAGAATGCGACACAAATGTGTTAACGTGTCACTATAAATGCGACGTTTAATTTCTAAAATTTTTTTTTTATTTTTTTTTTTATTATTATTTTATTTTGGCCTTTTCAAGTAGTTGGCCAAACGATTGGTTGATTCTTCCCGTGACCCAAGGGCTGGTTTTTACCTTGGCCAGAGGTTAAGCATTGCCATTCAACGTGGCAATGCGGCCAGTCTTTTGGGCACATTTCCAGTAGACAGCCATGCGGATGAATTTTTTGATGCCATTTAATTTTAGTTTTTCTTTTTTTATATTCTGGTTGTTTTTTATTTTATTTGTATTATTAAGCTTGTAAATAATGTATATATTAAATATAGGTAAGTGTTACAAAGCAAAAAATTGAAAAAAAAAAAAAAATATCAAGAGTACCTTCCATTAGGAAGTGCAATTTTGGAGCAATAGACCGATTTTGTTAGGAGCGATAAAATCCAGAAAAAATACGCTGTCTGATACGAGCAGATAAATAATTAAAACAATTAAGAGCATTTAAATAATATGATTCGGTTATATGTTTTTGATATCCTCGTAGGGTTCAACGACCTAATTTTAAGACAAAAAGCCGTGGTCGTGTGCCACATGCGGTTGTTTCACACAATCTTTATTAGCAAGGTGGCAAACGACCACGGCTATTACTTAATAATTCTGTGAAATGAATATTGTTCTTGTTTTATACTTGTTACATACATACATACATACCGGTCAAATCATAACCCTCCTTTTGGCTTTGCCGTAGTCGGGTAAAAATAGGCAGACACTCCGACCCAGGAGTAAATATATATGGAACTGCATTATTTTAATTTAATAACCGATGAATATTAAAGCTTTGTCCCATATATTATTAAAAAAGCTTTTCACCTACTTATCTCTCTTTTCTGTGGGAAATCCTCTATTATTATTCTGAGAAAAAAGAAGAATTTTGTCGGTTTCCTTCCAACTCTTCCCAACTAAAACAATGCTGTTGTCTTGAGACATATTTCTGTGTATTTATAAACATCTACAGTAACCAAAGTATTCTCTTTCATTTTACAGACACTAAAATCAACATGCGAGTTCATAAAAACACAGATATGCACCATAGCAATATCTCTAACGCTGTTCAACTCAGCCCGCCTCCCGAAGGAGGCCTTCAAATATGGAACAGTTCCTTACCTGGTGATCTACTCGTTCTGGCTACTGATTGCGGGGCTGCCGACAACGCTGTTGCAGCTTGCCATGGGACAGTTAAGCCAGCAGGATCCTGTGGGGGTGTGGAGAGCTGTACCCATATTGAAAGGTGAGTGGATTTTGGATGTCCTGTACCTTTTTTAAGTATACATTAAATTATATAAAGAAATAAATAGAAGCAGCAGAAAGGAATTGAGCTGTAATGGAGTCCTCGCCACAGACATGTACACTCTCTTTCCACTCACCTCATCATCTGCCTAGCCTTTTTCTCAACTATGTTGGGGTCGGCTTCCAGTCTAACCGGATGCAGCTGAATACCAGTATTTTACATGGAGCGACTGCCTATCTGACCTCCACAACCCAGTAACTGGGTAATATGATACCCCTAGGTAAGACTGGTTGTCAGACTTTCGGGCTTCTGACGACCCGTAACGACTGTCAAAGATCCACGTATGACAGCCGGGACCAACGGCTTAACGTGCTTTCCGAGGCACGGAGGAGTCTCGGTATGTAAAGATGGTCACCCATCCACGGACCAACCCCGGCAAGCGTAGCTTAACCTGACGGATCGACCCGTGCGGCTGTTATTACTTAGCCACGAGCTTTCCACTCACCTGATATTCATAAATCGCCTTTACTTGAATTTTACTACACATCATAACCTTATGACGTCATAACATGTATGCTGCGTAAATATATTATGATGTCAGTATACAAGTATGAAATTAAGCCTAAAGGTAGATAAAACTCAGCTCTTTCCTTGTGTGTTCAGTGTGGAATCCGATTATAATGTTCACATAGCTGCAGTGGTATTTTATGTCTGTACTTAGTGCAAATTTTTTTTCTTAATTTTTTTTTGGTCCTTTTAGGCGAAAGTTAACCTTATTTAGAAATCAGTTTTTCAATTTTCATGGTAATTTAATTTATTTCCTATCCATAATTAAAACCTAACAAGTATTTTCTTATAATACTAAGTTTTCTAGTAATAAATTGAACATTAAACCATTGATATTCAAAATCCAAAATATACATTCAGCAATTAAAAAAACGTCCTCGAAATATTGGTGCACAATCGTAAAAGTAAGTGCGCTCATTTCATTTAATTTAAAGCGTTTAAAATAGGACTTTATTCAGAATATATAAAGTCAAATTTCCAAGACACTTTTTCTTATGATATTTGAAAGGGACTGAGCATCTAATTTTTATGTGAGTACAACAATGAGTTGCACAGACTTATAATAAAACTGTTCCATGTTTAAAAATACACACAATTATGTTACACGTATTGTTTCTAGTTACAGCACTTATTACGTCCGTAGGTACACTCATACAACAAACAAATAAAACAATTTTAATTCCCCATAAATCTGCAACATTTTTTTCCAGGTGTCGGCCATTTAAAAGTGCTGACGTCATACGTGTGCTGTGTTTACTACATGATGTACGTAGCTCTGTCGTCTGCTTACCTCGTGTGGATAGGCAAAGGGTCCTTTCCTTTGAAGGATTGCACTAAACTGCACATAACGCCGGTAAGCCGCTTTGTCTGTCATTGTTCTGTAAAATGGAGAATATTTTAATAAGTACAGAGCTCATTTTCTTTTGAGGTTTTTCTGAAAATATTTGTGGTATGAAGGGTTAGGGTGTGTTGGTTGTGTGTTTAAAGGCAATCAATAATTAGGTATAATCCAGTCAAATTAGACCAAAAAATAGGAGTGAGGTGACAATAATTCGCACCCAGCTGAAAATTGGTAGGATTGTTCAGAACATCATTAGAAAGTCCTCATCGATCCGACACCTGGTTTTTTTTTTTACGGGTCGATGGTCCAATTTTTCCAACCAATTTTTGTCACTTCAAGTCTACTACAAGTTACTTCAAGCCACAGTAACGCATGGGCATTAACGCATGAGCGTTGCTGTGACTTGAAGTAAATAAAGATATTGAGGTCAATAATCGAGATAAAAACTATCCTATCTTTTAAGTTTGACTAAGTTACACACAGTAGGTAAACAATATTTCATAAAAAATGTTAAGTAATTTAGGAATCCATCCCGGACAAACAATGTGACGCGTAATTTATATAATATATTGAGATTAGAATCAACCTGTACAGTCTCGCTGCTCCAATTCTTCCAATGGTCGCGACTAAGTCTTGTCACAATTGTCAAGAAACAAATATTTATTACGATTGTTCCGGTTTTGATTATTTTGTAAATTTGAATATTTGCAAACACATGACGTAAGTCCCAAATACATATAGGGCAAAATAAAAAAATAAAATCTATAAATTATTTTATTTATTTAAATTTTATGTTTCAGCACGGATACGAGAATAAAATGAACGCAACCGAGTGTTTTAAGTAAGTATATCAATAAATCGTAAAATGGTCCATAAAAATGAAACTTATCTCTATTCAATTAAGTTTTATTACAGATTTTACGGTAAACAGTGTCAATTTTTATTAGTTTTCAAGATAAAGATAAAATATGCCTGAAGCCTATATTTTGTATGATTTCGAGAATCAAAAATGAGCTTCATTTTAAGCATCAGTAATTATTGGATGAATAAGTGAATATAGCATGTTGATTGGCCTGTTGGTCTCGTGGTCGTAAGCGCGACTGCTGAGCGTGGGGTTCTGGGTTCGATTCCCAGGTCGGGCAAAAAGCGTCATTCGGAGATTCCTAATAAAAAACCATTAGGAATTTCTCAATAGCAGCCCGGAATTTGAGAGTGGTGTAACACCCCCGTGCTTTGGAAAGCGCGGGGAGCCGGTGACCATATTCAATTAATTATAGGTCCAGGTTTCCTCACACTATTTTTTTTTCACATAATTTGTCAATGATGTCCAAATTAAACCAATAAGTCACCTATGAATTGAAAAATCAAAATCACAACTTTTTGCTATAGAGGTAGCGACTTAACGACGGGACTAGTACGACACTTAAAATAATTACTACATTTTTAAATATTATAATTTCTAACAGCTGTACAATTTAAACTTTATTCCTTTACTATCCATAATCATAATAGATATTGTTCTAATTTTCAGTTCAACGTTTTTGGCGCCATTCACGGAATATCCACAGTATCTGGGCATAATGGCGATTTTAATATTTCTTCTATGGTTCTTCGTGCCCATTCTGTGAGTAATAATAGTCTTACATAACATCACGCCTGCAATCCCCGAAGGGTTAGGCAGAGGTGTACCCATTAGTACACCCACATTTCGCCAGTTATGTTTTTAGTCCCATGTAATAGGGGGCGAGCCTATTGCCATCAACCGGGCACAAATCCAGACTCCGAGGCTGCTACTGAGATATTCCTGATGGAAAAACCCAATAACACTTTGCCCGACCTGGGAATCGAACCCAAGACCTCATGCACAGCAGTCGCGCTTGCGACCACTAGACCAACGAGGCAGTCATAATAGTCTTATAACATGTAATATTTCGTTTGTCGTTTGTAAAAAGCCATTTCTTAGAATTATCTTAAGGTTTCGTCTGAAAGAACATTGGTTATTGTTTTTAAAGAATACCTAGATTCAATGTTTAAGTTTTTATGAGTTTCGTACATTAAAGTCTTTGAAACAGCTCCTTAAAAAGTGTTTTTCTCAAGTAAAATAAAAAAAAACTTGAGTCATAAAATAGTTTCTATAAAATTTATCCTCGACTGCCTCGTTGGTCTAGTGGTCGCAAGCGCGACTGCAGTCCATGAGGTCTCGGGTTCAATTCCCTGGTCGGGCAAAGTGTTATTGGGTTTTTTCATCAGAAATTCTCAGTAGCAGCCTCGGAGTCTGGATTTGTGCCCGGTTGATGGCAATAGACTCGCCCCCTATTACATGGGACTAAAAACATAACTGGCAAAATGTGGGTGTACTAATGGGTACACCTCTGCCTAACCTTTCGGGGATTACAGGCGTGATGTTATGATTATAAAATTTATATTTTAAAAGCCTGTTTCAATTCCTACCATTTGATAACTTCCATCTGAGTTACTATTTATTTTTGTTGTTTTTAGGGTTTCGTATCCTAAGGGTGCTAGCGAGACCCTATTAATAAGCCTCAGCTGTCCGTCCGCGTTGTACGCGAACATAGTCGCGGGCATAATCTAGTATAAATTATAAAACCAGAAAACTGGTCTTGTTCACATCAAGTAGTAGACATAAAACACTTAGTAATCATAACATAACATCACGTCTGTAATCCCCGAAGGGTTAGGCAGAGGTGTATCCATTAGTACACCTACATTACGCCAGTTATAATTAGTCTCATGTAACAAGGGGTGAGCCTATTGCCATCAACCGGGCACAAATCCAGACTCCGAGCCTGCTACTGAGAAATTCCTGATGGAAAAACCCAATAACACTTTGCCCGACCTGGGAATCGAACCCAAGACCTCATGCACAGCAGTCGCCCTTGCGACGACTAGACCAACGAGGCAGTCCCACCAGCCCGCCAGTGACTTAGTAATCATTTTTAAAAACATAGTAATTACATTTAATTCTACAATAAACAAACCCGTTTGTCTAAATTAATTTTACACTTGAGTAACAACACAATAATTTAGCACAATTAGAATAATTCTGTACAAAATAGTTGAATTTAAATGTGCTAAATTATTCAGCCATTTAACATTTAAGTATTTAGAAAAACTGGGGCGTGTTTTCCTGTATTTCACAACTATCTTTTGGTGAATAATTTTGAAATAAAAATAGTTGTGTTGTCATAATTTTAGTTGCTTTTTTTGAAATTCCTTTCGTCATTCTGTTTATTGAGCCATTTGCAGAAAAGTAATTCGTTCTTATCGAGCTTCGTTCACTTTATTTATTATGTTATTTCTAGAATTATTACGTCAGAAATTTTATTCATACTGTTTCATTAGCTAACACGCCGTGATGTTTTGACTTTAGTGCAAATCTTCTGCTTTATCAGTAGATTAATACTAATATTCCGCGGCCTCACACTCTTTAAGTTACGTCTTTGATTTCTGGTCCACTTCCGTGGGTCGTAGCGTTATGATATAGCTTATAATCTTCCTCGATAAACGCGCTATATAACGCATCTTTTTTTCTATTTTTTTTTTTGACAGCCTTGTTGGTCTAGTATTCGCAAGCGCGACTGCTGTGCATGAGGTCTTGGGTTCGATTCCCAGGTCGGGCAAAGTGTTATTGGGTTTTCCATCAGGAATTTCTCAGTAGCAGCCTCGGAGTCTGAATTTGTGCCCGGTTAATGGAATAGGCTCGCCCCCTATTACATGGGACTAAAAACATAACTCGCGAAATGTGGATGTACTAATGGGTACACCTCTGTCTAACCCTTCGGGGATTACAGGCGTGATGTTATGTATGGTTATGTATGTTCTCAAATCGGTTTAGTAGTAGAGTAGCAATAGCATCCAGTAGTTTCTGAGATAAGCGCTTGTAAACCAACAAAAACTTTATAAAATTAGTATAATTATATTCGTGTTAGAAAACGTACTTAACTGAAAGGCATATTAAAAAAAAATATTGTTGAGTGTGAAAACAGAAAAAAGAAGAGCTCAATAGATTTTAAAACATAGAATAGGTAAGTAGGTAACTTAACAGCAAATACTAACATTTTCAGCAGTACATAATAATCAGGTCTTTTGATTCCAAGAATTTGGTATAACAACAAATATTATAAAACACAAATCTTTTCTTTTTCAGTTTATACCGCCTCCACAAAACCTTGAAAACGACACTCGTCTCCTTGAGCATAATCGTCGTTATCTTCGCCATATTACTGTCTTCATTTCTGGCAAACTCCGCAGTTCTCGATTCGATGTTTGAATCGTGCGTGCAATGGACACCGCTCTCACAGCCTTACATTTGGCACAGTACATTGGTACAGGCGCTAATGTCTACGCAAATGGTCAGTGGATACTTGACCAGCGCTGGTGGATCTGTTTACAGACATTCCGACGTGCGATGGTAAGATGTTTATTTACATGTATTCCTTTTGTTGCGTGTTCTGAGCATTGATCATTGAAGATAATTTAATTATAATGTGTAAATGAAATGTTACTTATAAACAAGTTCTACTCATAGGACTCATAGGACCAACTCTGAAATTGCAAAAATAGAATCAGCTGGTCCATACATTTTGTCGAGTTGTGTTAATATAAATGTATGAATCAGCTGAGTTTTCAAGACATTACATTACACCTTGTAATCGGAGAGGTTGAATGAAGCACCTCATTCAGCAATTAGGTGAAGTGAGCTAAAGGTTTGCAGTCATTCCATCTGATAGTTGTGATTGACAGCAAATTCACCAAGGGATATTTTTACAGAATGGATCAGTAGTTTTTTTTTTTTTTTATTATTATTATTTATTTGTTCGTTAAAAACACAAAAGTAATACATATTTGGGATGACGCAAACATAAACTCATTTGAGTTTTACCGTGCATCATAATCATCGACTACATGGTAAGATCAACTAAACGTAATCACACACAACGTCAACTAAAACATAACACAAAAACAAAGAGGGTATAAGAAAAATTATACAGTAGTACGTAATATCTAATTGACGTGCGAACATCGGCAACCACGCTGACCCGAGACCGCCAGTCTCACTACAAAGTAGTAGTGGTATGAATTCGAAGGTGATACAGGTTGCTCCTTTATACTATTTTACGATACTAATTATAACATGTTATGACACTTGTGTGATGTTTGAATTGATGCTCTGTACTTTTTTTTTTATTTATATGTTATGTTAGTTTATGTATTAAGATTTTGTAGGAAGTGTTTTTTTTTTTAAGTTCTGTTATGTTCATTTCTTATCTCGAATGTAACATAAGAAATCCGAAATAGTTTTGAAGCATCCAGGAGAACCAACTAGCTTTTGATGATTTAATCTGTTAATTAAAAGAAGATGTAAAGATGATATTATTACCGATCTAATCTCATTTTCAGGACATCAGCCCTAGTGATAATGACAAACATATTCGCTGGCTGGCTCTGGGTGTTACTCTGGGAGTCCATCGGAGGAGGCAACAAAAAGGACACAAGTTTCATATCAACTCTAGTCCTGATATACCAATCATCTGTGACAGAGAGGAGGAACAAGGAGTGGCCTCTGCTTGCCTTTGGAGTTGTGTTCTGTTCGGGTATTATTAGTGTGGTATGTATCTAATACCAAATATTTGAGGGCTGTATTTCCAATCAATCTGCCTTAAAATATTTTCCCAACTATATTAGGGTCGGCATCCAGTCTAACCAGATGCATGCTGAATGCTGAATACCAGTATTTTACATGGATCGACTGCATATCTGACCTCCACAACCCAGTAACTGGGTAATGCGACGTTACCTGTTGGTAAGACTGGTTGTTACATTTAAGGACTTCTGACTACACGTTATGATTGTCATGAAACCACATACAACAGCCAGGGCCAACGGCTTAACGTGCTTTGCGAGACACTAAAGTGGCACAATCATCAACTTTCAAACTCCGAACTCAAACTAGTGGAAAAACTTAATAACACTACTTGACCCAACAAGAAGTAGTCGCGCTAGCCACCACATTACATTTAGTGCACAAATGTCTCATAATACCTCGGTTCTAACTCCATAAACTGTTTGCTTTCTAGTTGATTCTCCTATACCCCGTCTACGACAAGCTCCACAGAACGACTGGCGACCACTGGCGGGTGTTCGCCTGCGCCTCCTCAGCCGTGGGCACAGCTCTCACTGTAGCAGTACTGGCCCGAGGACTGGAAGTAGCCACCATGTTGGATGAACTGGTGGTACCTGTACTGGCTGTATTTACTACTGCTATTGAAGTGGTCGGATTTGTGTTTATTTATGGTAAGTGTATACTGAGTCCTAGTCCTCTAAAAAGTGCCTGTAATTAGTTTAATTTAAAGAAATGCTCAGACTGAGACTAGAAGGGTCATCTAATGTAAAAGAAGACAATCCTGTCTTCAGCATGAAAAAAAATATAGCTAGCTGTGTGTTTGCGTAATTACCACTGTCTGACCGCCGTAGCCCCCGTTAGAATTTGTTCCGTAGTGTTTTGTTCCCCATGAGTCTATAGATTCGACTGGTTCTAAATAGCTTGTGCCCGCGACTTCGTCTGAATTTGGTTTGCCTATATATAGTCTAACCATCACATTATTCTCCCATTTCAGGATGGTGCAACCTCACAGTAGATATAGAATTCCTCACAGGTGTGAAGCTCCCATACTTCTGGGTTGGCACCTGGTGGCTAACCCCTGGTCTATTCATCGGAGTAACGGGCTGGTGGCTTCGATCCTTGCTGAGGGTATCCTGGGGCAATGGCCTTACGCTGTGGCCCTTGTTAGCAGTATTTCTAGTAATATTGGTGGTCATGGTGATGTTGGCAGCAGTGGCTGTCGCGAAAGAGGAGCAGTTTAATTTAGTAACAGTGAGTATGCTTTTATTATGTAGAACTATTGATTAGTAGATTTCGAGCCTCTAAGCCAAACCTTTCAATCTTTTTGTAGTTAATACTAGCTTTCTGCCCGCGACTTCTTCCAAGTCAAAGTTCATAATGTCCCACAGAAACATATTTCCGGGATAAAAAAATATAGCCTATGTGCTATTCCAAACTTTAATGTACATCTGTGCCAAATGAGATGATTGAGTAACAAACATCTATTCATCGAAACTTTCACATCTTTATAGTCGTAAGGTGATAAACTTGCTAATAACGAGTTAAGATTTTTTTTTCTTTCTCCTCTGTCCAACATATCCAATTATTTTTTTGTTAACGTTTTCAATTTAGCTTTCATAGTAGTAGAAGTTAATATATGCTGCATATTCTCATTACAGAAATTATCTTCCGCATTCCGTCCATCCCGATTATGGGGCCCCGAAGAACCCATGGCGAGATACGTGTGGATGTCACAACGATACGTCAACGAAACATTAAGCACAGACAACGATTCAAATTCCGAACCAAACAACTATTCAACAATAATGTTCAACAAAGATATGGAAAAGAAATACAAAGATGAACTTTATAAAAACGATCTGTACCATATGACCAGTAACTTTTATGACAAAAGAGATGTTAGCAATAAAGATAATCACGTATATGGAGGTATAAGATCTATTTATGGTACTCACACAATACCCAGAGGTAAGAAAAAGACGAAAGATGAAAAATACCGCTCACCAAACATTTGTATTGCCAAAGGTAAATTAGGAGGTCCAATGGACTGTAGCTGTAATAGACATTTTACACTTAACGTTCCAGATTTAAGGAGCAATGAAGTAACTACCAGTCTTTAAATACGTACAACGAAAGTAACCTAGTCGAATTATTTATTTAAAATTATGTAAACACTTGAACAAATAATTGTATGGGTAGGTTGTTATAGCAACCGCAACGTGAATAGCACTTGGAATGATGATAATAATTATAATAAATTATGAAATACTTTTGTGTGGTTATCTTTTAAAGCCCATATCCTTATCTCAATACTAACAAAAACCTGTGAATCCACCTGTACACTTTTTAATTCTAACAGTAAATAACGGAGTCCCTAAGGAATGTGGAAGCAGCTACTTAGACGCATCTACTAAAATAAGGGGAGAAAGTGATCAATTTTTAGGGAAGGACCACACAATACAGCTAGACTACAAAGACCGTAAATTCAAATTAAGGACCAGGAAAAAAAAATCAAACGCTTTTGAAATAAGAACACGAATTTAAATAAACATAACATCTAAACGTAGAACGTTTCATTGTTCATATTTTGAAAAGGACCACGCGGGTGTAACTGACAAAAGAAACTTTCTTTTTTTGGGCTAAGAAAAAGAGAATGATAATCGTTCACACAGTCAGAGACGGGTATGGGGGGGGAAAATGAGAAATGGACAAACTTTTTAACATAAATCTCGGATAAAAAGTACGAAAAGTATTACTTGTGAGAATCCTGCCCGTAAGTTCGAGTTTACCTACTATATTTTTTATATATGATATGTTGTGATAACAAGAACAACTTATATTAATGTATTCGGTGATATTCTTTTACTGTGGGGTAAGATCGTATATTATACATTATTTATATTAAAAGAAGTTTATCTGGTCCTATTGCCACGTAGGTATGTGTATCTGAGTATAATTTTTTGTTCCAAATAATTATTTTTGATTATTTTTGCCAGAATTAATTCTAATTAAGTTTCATGACAAATAATTCACGAATTAATGGATAATTGTGTAACTAGAACGACAAAAGTGTCGTAAATTAAGTTAATTTATTTCTTTAGATAACAAAATGGAAAGTGACTTAACGGCAAAAATAAATGAAGGTAGGTATACACCAGCCTTAGTTAGCAATTTTAATGATAAGGCACGCGTGGCGCATCGTTTTGAGCTCTAATTTAATTGAATCACCTGCCCTTAATGAAAATAATAAAGTTTATCACGGTATAGCTATAAGGTGTGGTTCTCTTGCTGCGTCACTTCCGACAAAACATTTACGGTGACAATTTTTTTGGTCCTAGTGGTTTACAATTTTTTTTAACTAAACAGAATTTCAGCAGATCCTCAAAGGTCCAGAATTGATTGGCATTCAGAATTTTAGTGGGCGAGATTTGAGAACCAAAAAGGTAAACGTTGAAGTTTTAAATAATTATGTTTAATAATCGTACAATTAAAAGAATATATTATGGTAGAGATGCAGAAAAGAAAGAAAAATATAGTATTTGGAACGGACTAGGTGGTACACAAGAAAAAGAATATTTGACTAAAAATACAAAAAAAAATACAAACATCCGAATTGAGAACCTCGTCCTTTTTTAGAAGTCGGTTAAAAAGGCGGTAGGTACACTTGATTGCAGCAACCCTATAATAAACATAACATAACATAACATCACGCCTGTTATCCCCGAAGGGTTAGGCAGAGGTGTACCCATTAGTACACCCACATTTCGCCAGTTATGTTTTTAGTCCCATGTAATAGGGGGCGAGCCTATTGCCATCAACCGGGCACAAATCCAGACTCCGAGGCTGCTACTGAGAAATTCCTGATGGAAAAACCCAATAACACTTTGCCTGACCTGGGAATCGAACCCAAGACCTCATGCACAGCAGTCGCGCTTGCGATCACTAGACCAACGAGGCAGTCAAATAATAAACTTCAATGAAAAAGCCAATTACTAATTTGTCGCATTAACAAAACAAACCCTTAAACAGATAATATAAAATTAAGGGTCGCGCTACCAGATGCCTGAATTTTTCAATATCTTGCTCGCAGTAAATGAGAATTTATTTGATAACCGCACTTGAACACAGCTGGTGACGAATTATGGTTACTTAATCATATTCTTCATCATTTTGGGACAGGTTCTAATGGAAATTGATACAATTATTATTGTGGCTTTAAGAAAAACAGACGGGGAAGAATTGTTTCTGGAATATTTAGCTTGTCTTGGATCTTCGTCCTGGAAGAATTATTTAAATAATTATAATTCCAGTGAGTTATAAGAAGGCAAATCTACTGATTAAATACGTTTAAAATTTAGTCGCAACCTCATTTCTGCGACAATCATGTCAAAAAATGTTGTAAATTGAAAGCATTTTTGACAGAATTAGATTGAGATTGATAAATTATGAACGATCCTATAGGTAGGTTATTAGAATTGCCCCCAAGAACATTTATATTGGTTTACATAACAAATTAATAAATTATATATGAATTGCTTTGAGGGTTTTTAGTTATTTATTTGCTTATTTTGATTTACTAAAACCCTTTAATTATATTTTTAAATCAATTATGATTTAAAAAATATAATTTATAGGATTTGAAAAATCAATCAATAGAACACAGTTGTATTTTACCTCACCATACAAAATATTTACCCATAATATTTATAGGTTCTGTCCGTTTGTTCTGTCTGTTACGACTTTGGTTACTGCCGTTCTCGTGGGACCTAGCATGATGTTATATACCTTATCCTATATATATTTAATGAATCTGGCTATCATATTATAATACATACAATTAGATTTTTTCCATTCCCACTGGAAGTTTCATAGACTAGCAGGTTTGAACAAACAAACAAAAAAACTCTTAAGCTTCATTACGTCGCCCCAGCCGCCGCGTGAGACGCCCAGGCGTCACGAGGCGACATCCGGCCACCGTAGGCGTGGGCTTGCGGACGGCGAGTAATGGGTAGCTCGCCGTCCGATCAAGGACCAAGCCCGTTCTGTTCGCGTTCTGTTCGCGCGCGCCTCAAAGAGCTGTCAGCACAGGGACGGGGCCCCCAACGGAGCCAACGCTTGTCGGGGTTGCGAGACGTCTTTACAGGATACCGTGGCCCCGGAACGTAAAGGGCAACAGAAGGAACAGGGTGGTTTTTTAGTCAGTAAAAGTCTGACAGTCCCTTCCGCCCCACCCAGGGCGGAAGGAGTCATTTGATGATTTTTACTACTTAAAAAAAAAAGCTTCATTACGTTAGTAAAGATTTATCTCCCAAAAATAAGGCAAACCAGCGAGAAACCAAAAAAAAAGAACAAAAAAACGCCACATCAAACATTCACCAGAAAATTTTCTTATTAACGTCGAGAATGGGACCGATAAAAGACCGACTGATATAAATTGAATGATAATTTGTTCCATGTCGGAGGCATAGGGAAAAATCGCTTCCCAACGTCTCGAACAAGATAGATGCCCTTAGATAACGACCGGGCTATTCCTTACATCGAGCTTTTCAATTGGAAATATTGATTTCCACAATCGATATGGAAAGTGTGGTTTGAGTTGTGGTAATAAGAATATTTTTCACTAGCCTTTGCCCGCGACTACGTCCTCCGCGTGAATATTGTTTATATCGTACTTGCATAAAAACTTCCCCCTTTTCACCACCTTGAGGGTGATTTTCGGGATAAAAACTATTCTATGTCCTTCGCCGGGTTTTAAACTATCTCTACACATAATTTCACCAAAATCGGTTCAGCGGTTTAAGCGTCAAGAGGTAACAGACAGACAGACAGAAACAACAACATTTATTTATTTTTACTTTTTATTAGACTTCGCTTTCTTCTGCGTCCGCGATAACCGACATTTGCGCGAACGAGGTCGCGGGCAAAAGCTAGTATAAAACTAAAACGGAAATGCAAACGCATTCCTTCATAACTTTCGTCTCTCGTTTCTTTTACTAAAGGCCTCACATTTCGTCGTCCAAGTTTAACAAAGAATTTCAGTACACAGGCCACAACATACGGTAAATAATTACTTTAATATCGCAGATAAAAATGTAAAAGGAAGCCCGACCATCCAGGGTACGGTGGAAGGAAGGTAATGTCCGTAATAACCAGTGTATAAGAAATCTCGGGAGGCTGTGGTGAGTTACCGCCATATTTGTCGCTGTCGTGTGACCTACCTATCTGATTGTGGGGACGCTAAAATGACGCTTTTCTGTCGGTTATGAGATTCTTAAGTAGATGCGTTAAGTTTTTTTATAATTTCGAATCAGTTTTACAAGATTTTTTAATGGCGTGTAGTAGAAATAATGTTGGTATACGGAAAAACCGCTATTGAATTGCAATGAAGTGAAGTGAGCTTAAGGTGAGCAGTCAATATCTAGCTTCATGTAGGATGACAGCTCAGTTGTTGAAATTTTTGCAGAAGCGATCAATTGGTAGGATTAAAATGCAGCTATTTTGATCGTGTTTACTCGATTTGATGATATTAGTATTTGTTTTATAATATACTTAATACTCTCAATGACAGCCTTGAATGAATTTTATAAAACTATTGATAGATTGAAGTTACCGAGAAAGACCAATTTTTATCGAAGCGACAAACAATGTCCAAAAAATGATCAGTTCTCTAAGTTAGTTGAATTGCCACCCTAATCATTGCATGGAACATAATTATTACGATTAGTATGACCAAACATTAAAACAGAGTTAAGTAATAAACCACCGTGTCACACAAAAAGCGTCATCTTACAGCTCCGCCAGATAAAGTCATTATTAGTCGCTATTAATTCCCTACAACCTCTCTTTTCTTGCTCGTTTTTATCATATCGGGCAGGACTGAACTCATTTTTTTTACGCAGTCGCGTAAATGTCATAATGTTAGCAAAAATAGGTACATATCTTACGTGAAATGTGTGTAAGAACTTGTGATAAATTACGTCGGATTATATTGCAGAGAATGTGGAGTGACAATAAAGATATTGCTTTTGTGTTGGATTTGATTACGTGTAGTTACGAAATATGTCACATTGTGATCTGAGACATTGTAATAGTGCTACTACATAAACATCACGCCTGTCATCCTCGAAGGGTTAGGCTGTGGTGCATCCACATTTCGCCAGTTATGTTTAAGTCCCATGTACTAGGGGGCGAGCCTATTGCCATCAACCGGGCACAAATCCAGACTCCAAGACTTTTTTTTTTTTTTTTTTGAGGTGGTAAAAATCATCAAATGACTCCTTCCGCCCTGGGTGGGGCGGAAGGGACTGTCAGACTTTTACTGACTAAAAAACCACCCTGTTCCTTCTGTTGCCCTTTACGTTCCGGGGCCACGGTATCCTGTTAAGACGTCCCGCAACCCCGGCAGGAATAACGCTTTGCCTGACCTGGGAATCGAACCCAAATCCACTAGATCAACAATGCAGTGCTACTAATAATGTCATAAATCTCATTGGTCTAGATTTTGTAGGTAATTAGGTATTTAGTCACCAAAAAACACTATAACAGAAAAGCGATCTCACGTCACTTTAGGAGTCTAATAGTCGCCAAAAATCTTGAACAAAAATGCTCCTGACTGATTTAAGAAGCTGCGTAATCCATGTAAATCTTTAGTCCAAGCAATTAACTCCCTAATCAAAGTGCAAAGCGTTTAACGTAAGAACTAAGTTCGCACGAACTTATATATTGCAGGTAAAATGGTGAACAGCAATTAAGAGAGAAACCGAGCTAGGCAGACAGGTGGCTTCTTATTAAAGTTGGTCCGGCAACCGGCGTAATTTATGTAACTATCAACTTACCCGTGTTATGAGCGTAACTCGATGTTGGTGTTTTGTATTAGTTTTCTATGAGAGGTCCTTTATTTTTCTTTAACGTAACATAACATCACGCCTATAATTCCTGAAGGGTTAGGCAGAGGTTTACCCATTAGTACAATCACATTTCGCCAGTTATGTTTTTTATGAGGCGAGCCTATTGCCATCAACCGGGCACAAATTCAGACTCCGAGGCTGCTACTGAGAAATTCCTGATGGAAAAACCCAATAACACTTTGCCCGACCTGGGAATCGAACCCAAGACCTCATGCACAGCAGTCGCGCTTGCGACCACTAGACCAACGAGGTCAAGGATGGATAATCGGGACCGTTGCGGATTAATAGAGGATGTAGTGACCAAGATAGAAAAGAGTATGCTTGTATGGTTCGGTAATATTGAGGCATATGGCAGAGGTGAGTGGCAACGCAGGGAGGGGAAGCCCTAGGAAGACCTACACCGACCTTATTGGTGAGGTTCTTCAGAAAGGTAAAGTGCGTAGTACTCGTAGGTTATCGGCGTGCTTGTATGTTAAGATGTATGAACGTAGATGCGGCGAAAGGAGTATGTAAGGATCGTAGCAGATGGCGTTCCGTGGTTTGGTACTTATGTATGGGAAATCATCAAAGGAATCTTTCCGCTCTGTGCGGAGCGGAAGGGAGTGCCAGACTTTTACTGACTAAAACCAACCCGTGTTCCTTCGAGTGCCCTTTGCGTTCCAGGGACACGGTAACTCTTTCGAACAAATTCCTTAGGTAAGTCTGGCAGGGTGATATGGTCCTACGTTGCTATTACAATATGGCTAAGTGATTAGCTAATCATAACTAATTGTAACTGTGTCCACAGATCGACAGATTGTTATTATTTTGTTTTATGAGCCTAAAATACTGATCCTCTAAGCTGTATTCAGTCTCACGAATTGTCTATAAATTAAAAATGGATGACAAAAAATTGCGCTCATTTGAAATTAATCACGATTCGTACTGTTAGATGAAAGTGTGATTAAATGAGGTAGGGATGATATAAAAAACCATTTCTATCGGTGAATGTGTCTTTGATTTTTTTTCTCCTAACTTCAGCTAGCAACAGCATTCACAGCTGAACGAAATCGTCTTTTGTATTTAATTAATATCTAGTAAGTAGATTCTGAAACTTCGGTACTCGTCGGCAATTGTTTAAAAGTGAAGGATAAGTACCTAAGTAAAAAAAAACATTGCAACTACACAAAACATCACGCCTGTAATCCCCGAAGGGTTAGGCAGAGGTGTACCCATTAGTACACCCACATTTCGCCAGTTATGTTTTTAGTCCCATGTAATAGGGGGCGAGCCTATTGCCTTCAACCGGGCACAAATTCAGACTCCGAGACTGCTACTGAGAAATTCCTGATGGAAAAACCCAATAACACTTTGCCCGACCTGGGAATCCAAGATAGAGGCATTAAGTCCGCCTTTGTACGTTTTTGTGCATAAAGTTTTAATAAATAAATCGAACCCAAGACCTTAAGCACAGCAGTCGCGCTTGCGACCACTAGACCAACGAGGCAGTCCATTACAACTGCAACACATTACTGTACATTGAACTGTATAAAAATAAATCACTATTTGTCAGGGTTAATTTGTTAGTTGTCAAGGTTAAGGGTTAAGAATGGAAAAGCAGTATTTATTGGTGGCTGTCATTGAAAACGTCTTAAAGTTATGATGGCTGTAGAATGATCGTTTCTGAATATACCTACTTATTCGGTTTATTTAAACTTATGTTAATTTCAAATTGGAAGCAAAATAGATGATACATTAGGTATTTAAATAAAAAAAGATTTGATGCTCTATCTAGTTACAATCAACCAATAAGGCTATAAAATTAAATACTAATTTATTATTAATTCATTTATTTCAGGTGAAAAAATAAGCTAACACAAAACAAAACACATTTACTATTTTAGCACAAACTTTCCTACCTAATTTATTTATAAAATACCGTTAAAAACTATAGTTTAGTAACTAACTATAATTTAAAACTGATAACAATTGGCCAAATGAAAACTATTTATTCAAAAAGAAAAGTCATGAATAACAAATTGTCTATTCTCCAAAGTAATTACAATTTGTTCTTGACAACAAAAATATATGGTAATACTTCTACGAAAAACTCCAATTCGAATTTCGAATTTCAACGACACACAAACTTTCGGAACACCTGAAACTATTCCCGAACTCCCAAAGAGAGTATAACTAATAAATATTAAAAGTCTAATCATTAAACCAGTCTAAACGTAGCTCCACCATGACCGTTCCATCCGCTATGGCAATGAATAATTCGTTCGAAGTTCCACCGTACAACTTTATACAAATGGCAGGGTGGGTGCTGTATTACCCAACGGAACAAGTTATAAGTGACAGTATTAATTGGGGGAGTCACTCTAGGAAACTAATTTTCCGCTTTTAATGTTGGGAGAAAACAGTGAAGAAATTGGAATTAAGAAAAACAAATGAATGTCTGGAAAGGCTGTTGCACGTTTAGGTGCTAAATTATGTTTTGGAACATTGCCGTATCCAGTTTAAGAGATTAGAAGGAGATTGCGTGGTTTTTAGTACGGATTTTTTAAATTAGTATCTAGCGATTAGCGATCCGCCCCGGCTTCGCACGGGTATTAGTTGAATTTGTTTATTCGAAATTACGAACACAGCAAAAAAAAGAATCAGCAAAATCGATCCAGCCGTTCTCGAGTTTTGCGTTTAGCAACACATTTAGCCATTCATTTTTATTTAGGTATATAGATAGATTTCTCAGTAGCAACCCGGTGATCAGAAGTTGGTGCTCAAAAGCACGTAAAGCCATCAGCTCTGCGACTGATTTCTTCCCGGTTCTGTCAGATTACCATAACATCTGACTATGACAGTAAGAGAAAGAGGAGTGCAACTGTTTATGAGCACACACTTACCATTATATTATGTACTTGGTTAGCCTCAGTTCAGATTAATTGCTGTGATCGCAATTCGGTTAGGAGAAATTATTTTGAGTCTAATCGCTAAATCAACAAGTTTCTCAAATCCTAACCTGAAATGGTTTCATCAAAGGTAATAAAATCCGTAGTTTATTAAAGAACTAGGGGCTGTCTGCTTTAAAAAATTGGTAGGGTTTTAGAAAACAATTCTATGATAAAATCAACAAGGATAAAGTCAGAAGCAATAATTTCTACAGCTCAAAACAATAAGCCACAAAACCACTACGTACTCTGCAAAAAATTGATTGTTCCCTTTTGCTCTATGTCCATAATTCCAATTCAGAATTCTTCCATATTTAGTAACAAACAAAGCATACAAAAAGAAAAGGTACAAACGACAAAATCGCCAGTCGCTTATGTCCTCAGCTTGTTCACTTTGACAAAATTTACTGCGTTTTGCGCGATTGTTGCAATACAACATTTTGGGTTATTCCCCTGCACCCATTCGTGGTTCGTTAACTTTGTTATACGAGTATTCGGTGCTTAGTTCATGATGCTGGAAGCGGTCAGTGTGGTACAAAAACTAACTAGAAAAGGTTGGATTTGTGTGGCGTTGCTTTTTTGGCCGCGCCTGGTTTACTGTTTGTGGTCCTGTACTTTGTTTTCCTGGTGAATTCTAAGTGTTAATGATGTACTTGAAACATGAGCTCGGTTTTATTTTTGAGTGATTTTTTTTTCGCAATGTACCAATCTTAAAATTAAAATAATAATAAAGTTTTATTGATAGGTACTAGGACCAGATTATTAACAATGTAAGAAAAATAGCACAGACATGATGTTACTAAATCTAGTTAGTGGGTGGAGTACTGTTCCTCTAGATAGGTTACGAAGTAACCTGTGTTTAGAGGACACAGTCCCGATCCCCTGTCATAATGGGTGACATTAGCACGTGTTATTTTACAATAATCTGAGAAACATGATAGGTACATCTTAATAAAGCAAAAGAGAAAAAAAAAGTAATAATAATAAAATTATATACCTAAGTTATAAGTTTCATTTTGAAATCATCTAAGCAAGCAATTGATTGTTTACGTACCTTTAAAATAAATATGTCAATATTACCAGCCTATTATTGTCCCACTTCACTGCAAAGGCCTCTTATCATACAGAGAAGGCACGAGCATTGATCTCCACGCTCAAGGCGACTTTAGACTTCCACACACAAATATCGGTATACATAGGTACGTAATATAGCTAGTTAATTATAAAAAACAGTTCAAAAAATAAATAAAATAAATAGGTATTTATTTATTGACATTTGTAATGATAAACTGATTTCTTACCTCTGCAATTCTGTATGAAAGAAGCGATGATGCGAAACCAGAAAAAGATGAACGTTTCCGTCGAATCCCGCCACTTTCTTTCATCGGCGCCGCTGCGCCTTTGCGCCGCCGCCGCTTATCTGCCTATTTTTCTACACAAGTTCGTGACCTTGTCAGCTGTTGTTTATCACTTTAACGAATGAATCTTTGAAAAGTTAATTTACCAGGTAATTTTACGCACAATTGATAATTGTTGAAATTTAACACTTCACTACATTAAAAAAAAAAACAAAGTTGTCGCATCTGTCACATAATTTTGATTCACTATGATGTCTACTTGACGGCCAAGGAGATGCTGTTCGATGTGACCACCTTGTACCTCTACACATTTGTTGCAACGCCTAATGATATTCTCACGTAGGTACCTACGCATTGTACGCACGCGGTATCGACCTTAATGTGATCAAATGCTGCTACTATGCGTGAACGCATTTCGACCTCCGTATCGCACGTTTTTTTGAACCCCTGTTGCTTGACAGTGCCTCAGAGGAAAAAATCTAAAGGCGTCAAATTGCTGTCACTTTTTCCAAGATACATCAATATATTTAAAATATTATACGTTACAATAAGACATAGTCAACAGGTCAACGTTTAACATAAACAAAACAAAACAAAACACAACAGAAGTCACTCACTACGTATGCAGGTCAACAATAGCATCCGCTCGGAAGTAAGCTGCGCGAGCGACTAAGGAAGTGATTCGCAGGGCGGCGGGTGGCGGGGCAAAGGGGTAAGTAGGCACGTGGCACCGACCCCCGGGCCTCGTGCGCAGCGGGCGCCGCCGTGGCGGTAGTGGCGGCATCTTCTGTTGTCGCATCAAAGGAAGCAGCCGAACTTGTAGGTTATTTATCGAACTAAAGATGTACTTATTACTTACTTGTAGATCAGATACTTTAAACATTTTTTTGAATGTCTGTATCGATTTTAGTAGTTTTTATTTGATTTTCACCTCACGACTAGCCAATGTTGATTTTTTTTAAATTATTATTTATTTAAATAAATGTTGTGCTTGTAGGCAAAAGGAACAACATGGTTTTTGTTACATATTGTATAAGTTAAGTAGATATATAAGTTCCATTTTGAAATCATCTGAGCAAGCAATTGATTGTTTACCTTTAAAATAAATATGACAATATTACCAGCCTATCATTGTCCCACTGCCCTGCAAAGGCCTCTTATCATACTGAGAAGGCACGAGCATTGATCACCACGCTCAAGGCGATTTCAGAATTATATTAACTACCTATAGGTTTAGATTTTCTCTCGATGTTTCCTCACATAGGTACCTACCTATGTCAGATTTCTAAGACAAACTTAGAAAGTACAAGCTTCTTACTGTCAATTGTACCTATGCGGTACAAAGTTGAAAACGCTCGAAATGTCAACCGTAGGTACCGCATAGGTACAAAACGCGCGAACGCACGCATTTTACATTTATTTTACTTGCAACACAATGTAGCTGTATCATTGGACTAATCGATTAATACTTGACCGTTATTGATATTATTTCAATGGAAATACCAAGAAAAAGAGCGAGAAAGAAAAAGAAACAAAATACGTCTATTTTGGTTTTACGTATCTAACGACGCCATGTTTATTCAAAGTGAATTTAAATTGTGAATGTTTTGTTTTGCTGGAATAAAATGGCTCGCAAGGAGAAAACAGTAAGTAATCTAATAAGATTTTTGCAATGTGTTTAAGGTACTTAATTGGATAAGGATTAATGCTGTATTGTTTAAAATCGCTTTGTAAATAAGCCCTTATGTCTCGTAAAAAGAAAAGGATAAAAATGGTTATTGTGGGTTATCCATAAGAGATGGACCATGGCGGAATTTTTTGTAGACCTTTTTATGGTGTACAATATTGTAGGTAGTACCTACATTATGTTGATCTATCTCGTAGGGTTCAGCCAGCATTTGCAATGTAAGCGCAAAAAATGTGTTTATTCACGACATCACATTAGAAACCTCTAACATTGTCAGTGTTTCGCTACTATATTATGCATGTATTATAAATATAAACTTGATATAAACCTCTTGAATCATTCTATCTTTTTAAACAACCGCATCAAAATCCGTTGCGTAGTTTTTAAGATCTAAGGATAAATAGAGACAGAATAGAGGCAGACAGCTGTAAGCGACTTTCTTTTATGCTATGTAGTGATAATAATACTAAAGACATCGTAATCGTAAACATAGATAATCATAAACACATGCGGGATGGTACAAGACTTACCTCTCTTTATCTAGGAGTCATTTTTAGTGAACGTTTTTACCGACCGATGGATTTAGTATACAGTGTAAGTAAATTTTGGCGTTTTTGTGGGTTGGGTCTTTTTTGAGTAATTTCGTCCAATTTATGTAATGTACCTATTTAATTTTATTCACCAATCTTTTTTTTTTACTAACTTATTAAAAATATCACTTATTTAGATACTAACACTGATCGAAATAATAATATTGGAATACCTACCTATCTCAAAACAAAATTTTGATCATTGATATTTTATTAGGTAGATCCGTTCATTAGGTAGGTACTATTTAATTATTAGAACACACACGTAACAATAAAGAGTAATATTATATTATCTAGAATCAAGTAACATAATAAATAAAAAGTCATAACAACATAAACAACAAAACTAAAAATCGTAATTCAAAATTGGAACAGAAAATATTTTATTCGTACTTTTTGCGCTGACATTAAAAGGGCGTACGTGGCTTAGCTTAGGTATATATCAATCCTCGGCGCCCGAGGTGGCCCGAGTCTGCCCGACTGCCAACCGCCAACGGTGAGTGTGTGTGTGTGACGGCGCGCGCGGAAGAATGGCGTCCCGCGCGGAAAGTTTTCGTTGTGTAAACAAATAGTTTTTATAGTGTAGTTATTGTTTCAAAGTGGAAGTAATCTTATCATTGCCTTCAAATATTGTGTTATCGAAGTAAAGTGTTTTTTTTTTGGTGAAAGTGTCTGTGAATTCGATAATTTTATTATTGTGATAAGTTTTCAAGGTTAAGTGAGTGAAAATAATTAAAATGAAAACATATCACATCACTGCGAGTTCAGGTGAGTTTTGTTTGCTTATTGAATGGTATGACTAGTTAGATAAACTCATAACGAAGCCGGGAAGGTGTAATATGTACCGTGTTTCTGGCTGTAGGTAGGTATATTGGCGAAATATGCGTTTTTCTGAAGGCCTACCTACCCAATATTAAAAAAAAAACATGAGATTAGGCAAACATTTTGTCCGTTTACGTAAATCTAGGCAATGCGCCTGACGGGTTAAAGAGAAAAATATGACCATTCCTATAGGTACCTCATTCCATTTTTCTTCATTCAATAAAGACACAGGTGGAACTCTAGATACTCATCAAAATTACATTCTAATCAGTAGGACCCTAGCCGTTTAACTGACTATCTCCATACCAAACACAGTTCTAAAGTAGCCTTATTAAACTAGGATCTTGTAGCCTCATCGATGTTCTAATCCTTTAGAAGTTCCGGTAATTAACGTTCTCTTCGTCTAACGATGTTCAGTTAAATTCTCTTTATTCTACTTTTATATCCTCTAAGAAACGCTCAAAGGATTTAATTTATTACTCGTCGGTTCTATTTTTCTGTTTGCTGGAAGGGTTAAATGAAATAGTTGGTTGTAGATACTTTTGTGATAAGTTGGCTTTTGTTTATAAGATCAGCATTAGTAGAGGTGTGTTTTTCATTAGCATTGTAGTACGCGCCACGGAAGATGAGAATTGACAAGCGTCAGTTGGCGTCAGTAATGGGGAGCTTGCACAGGTATGGATGTACGAAATAGTAATCCATAATTTGTATACCTATCTATCTATTCAGGGATATTTCGATGAGATTTATATTAAAATTCTTTATAGTATTGTAATATTTATTACGAAATAATTAAGTTTGTGGTATGCCAAGTCTCACCTTACGTGGCACGTAATATATCAACAATTGAACCTGGAATCGTCCATTGCTGGATATAGGTTTCGCTTCCTTTCTGCCGGATGTTTCTCGCGATCCTGACGGTATCGAATCCTTTAGCCATTATCCGGTCGTGTTAGCCAGTGGTTAGAGCGCCCGCTTCTCTTTCATGAGACAGCTGGTTTCGATATGACTTTTTTAATTTGTATGATTACGACTTGAGCAAGAGTGCTGATTAATATTCATGCCTTCTCTGTATGAGAAGAGGCCTTTAGTTTGCGGTAGGACGATAATAGTCCGGTAGTATTATTACAGTTCAGTCAGGACTTTACTTCAGCAGCCACCTCTTTTGTTGTTAGATGTAATTTATAAGAACGCTGTAATACAAAGTATTATTTCAAAAATATTTTTTTTTGTTTGTTGTACCTTTTACTGTGTTCGTATATATATTTTATATTGCCTGTAACTAAATTATTATTATTATTTGTAAAAGCAGAAAGTTTCTATTAGCTTTTAAAAATTTCAATAAACATCAAAACTATTTAATAAGTTTTACCTAAAAAAATAATAATCTCATTTCATTAGATACTTTCGCAAAAGCCGAAACACGTCTACCGAAAATAACATAAAAAAAAACAAAAATTCTTTGTGACATAATTGAATTCCTCTCCTAAAAGCATTCTTATTTTAACTTTTACTTGGAAACCTGTAAACAAACGTAAGCGCTGTTGGTGTGGCGGATATCAGGAATTTGTACATCATATCCTGTGTGTACCGGCAGCTTCCGGCGACGTGTGCTCTACATCCGGCGAAAAGCGCTAAGGCGCGACATGAATGACGTAAGCAAAGGCTATATTTATTTTTGTTACCTCATTTTGATGGTGGAAGCAAATTAAGTATTTTAATGTCTTTTTTGTTATTTGATAATTAGTTTTAAGTTTTAACATAGTAAACATCACGCCTGTTATCCCCTAAGGGATTACAATATCTTCTTTGTACTTGGCTAGTAGTATTTTCTAAAGTTTATCTTGGACAGCCTCGTTGGTCTAGTGGTCGCAAGCGCGACTGCTGTGCATGAGGTCTTGGGTTCGATTCCCAGGTCGGGCAAAGTGTTATTGGGTTTTTCCATCAGGAATTTCTCAGTAGCAGCCTCGGAGTCTGGATTTGTGCCCTGTTGATGGCAATAGGCTCGCCCCCTATTACATGGGACTAAAAACATAACTGGCGAAATGTGGGTGTACTAATGGGTACACCTCTGCTTAACCCTTCGGGGATTACAGGCGTGATGTTATGTATGTTTATCTTGGACATCACTGGCATCGGTGAAGGAAAACTACGTGAGGAAACCTGGACTTAAATACTGTTCCACTCAAACCATGTCAAGGGCCATTGAGGCGGTTTAGAAACTCTGACACTAGGGTGTCGTATGACCTTACTGCCCACTCGATAAAGAAGAAGACTTGGATTGTCTCCATTTAGATTGACCACCGTTCCCTTAATACGGTTAAGAAATTCTAGCGTTCAATCACTTATAAGGGAAACCAACCAACAACAACTAAACATCATTCTGTATAAATATATTTATATATATAAAAGAAACTACCTACAAGTCACGCTTGAATCCATTTATTAGATTACTAAGTCCAAAAACTTTGATTCTTAAGTCTCCTCCGGCGTCGGACGGGCGCAAATTGTGTTAACGTCGCGAGATCACAAGCTTTATCCGGATTTCATTTAGATAATTGAATGAGAATCTATTCTGACTGAGAAAAGGTCCGGAGCGAGTGAGTGGCGGTGGGGCTAGAAAAACGACGGAGATTCTGTAGAATCGCTCTCAAGGGAATTAAGTGAGAATATTTGTCAACTCACTAGCTTTAATCATCAGTTTATCAGGAGTAGTGCCTTAGGATCATTCTTGGGTTTCTTCCTTATCATTATCCCAACTTCGGCCATAAAGGATAACTCAGCGCAGTATGTAAAAATAATTCTGTTCGCTCACCACAGTCACCTTAGGAACACTAGATTCCTTACACTTTTAACGTGAGAACTATCTCTAAACTTTTGCTTATCGGTAACTTAAAGGATTTCAATGATACTGAAGTTTATCATATTCTTTAATAAGTTGTGAGGTATGTAGTGGTTACCTATTTTATATTCTACTTTAATATTAATACGTGTTATATTACATTCATCGTCTGCCTAGCCTTTTCCCAACTATGTTAGGGTCGGCTTCCAGTCTAACCAGATGCAGCTGAGTACCAGTATTTTACATGGAGCGACTGCCTATCTGACCTCCACAACCAAGTAACTGGGTAATACGATACCCCTAGGTAAGACTGGTTGTTAGACTTTCAAGCTGAAAATTAGTGAAAATACTGGTTTTATTTGACATCCACACTGTACCTTACAAAACTTTGTTATTTTTTCGTGCTGTTGTCCGCTCCGATTACTCACCCGCCATTTTACTAGCCCCACATAACCAAACGCTGACTACAGCGCTATCACACGGCGTCCGTGTGATTAATTCTATACGTTTACCTGATCCGGTTCCGCAGTTAACCGCGATCACTAACAAGACCCTTTTTCTTGGAGATTGGGTAAGCGGTAATGTCTGATAGCTTCACGCTCGCTCTATTTTATGGGTGGGCAGATTGCTAATAAGTGTTCCTACATTAAATAGAAAAAGTGCGAGAAAGGACTTTTGTTTTTTTTGCTTACAGAAGTTTTGCTTGAAAAGTTTCTATTTTTATTTATATTGATTTTTGTTTAAGTAAAAAAGCAAGTTTTCGAAAAGTTAGTTCTCACAGCGATTTTGTCGTAATCAAGCGCCTGATGTTTTTTTAACACTCGCAAGTCGCGTTCGTAATTATATTGCTAAAACAAGATGAAGATTTTATGCAAAAGTGTCGTTGTTTTTTGTTATATATTGGGAATGTTTATTGAGAATGATGTACAAAAGACAATTCTCATATAAATGGCGAATTATTTGAAACTACATCGACATAACACAATGACAACAACAAAAATATAAAATCTACAAATGAGTTACACCACATTCCATGCATTATTGACACATTCAAGTCAAGTTATTAATTCCAAAAATTAATAAACATGAAAAATAGATGTTAAAATAGAAATAATATTTCGTTCGGACTGCCTCGTTGGTCTAGTGGTCGCGAGCGCGACTGCTGTGCAAGAGGTCTTGGGTTCGATTCCCAGGTCGGGCAAAGTGTTATTGGATTTGTCCATCAGGAATTTCTCAGTAGCAGCCTCGGAGTCTGGAATTGTGCCCGGTTGATGGCAATAGGCTCGCCCCCTATTACATGGGACTTAAATATAACTGGCGAAATGTGGGTGTACTAATGGGTACACCTCTGCCTAACCCTTCGGGGATTGCAGGCGTGATGTTATGTTATGTTATGTTATGTTATGTAATATTTCGTTTTTAATTATTCGAGTAAGTACCTAGACTGTAAATGACGTATATTATTTTTTAATTATTTCTTTCAAAATAAATCACAACAATATAGACACGACGTTACCAAAACCCCAATTATGTAATCAGCTTAAGTGCGTCCAAACTATATATAGGTAAGCCTAATGTCTGTCTTAATTAGCGACAATGTTACATGAACAGTCTACCATGTAGGTCCAGTTGGCTCCACTGGGCTATAAGTGATTGAGAAATGTCCTAATTGAACTATTAGTTTGATTATCTTATTGTTCTGCGGTAATTAATTAATTAATTTGATTGCTTATTGTAGTTCTTGGTGCAATAGTGTAGACTATAATATGATGAATACTGTTAAGATAATGAGCTGTCATCGCGATGATAACGATAAAGATTTTCATTTAAAATCAAATAAATTTATCTACACTAATATTATAAAGAGGAAAAAATTGTATCTTTGTTTTTTTGTTTGTAATGGATAAACTCAAAAACTACTGGACCGATTTTAAAAATTATTACACCATTAGAAAGCTACATTACTCTGCAACTATTACTACAGAAAACTCTCAATCTTACGAATTTTAAAATATTATCATCATTATCATGGTAGCTACACCAACATTTCGCCAGTCATGTTTAACTCCCATGTAATAGGGGGCGAGCTATTACCATCAACGGGACACAAATCCTGACTCCGAGGCTGCTACTGATAATTCTTGATGAAAAAACCAAATAACTCAGCGCCTGACTTGGAAATCGAACCCAAGACCTCATGCTCACCAGTCGCTCTTTAAACATGACTGGCGAAATATGAGTGTACTACTAACGTGTACAACTTTTGTTTAACCCTTCAGGTGTTACAGGCGACAATTTATGTATTTATGTTATCATCGTAGGTTTATATTTCATGATGGTTTTTAGGTCATGATTCTCCAGGATCATTCGCTGCCACCTTAGCCCCGTTTATTCCGGCTAGGTGCACCGTTTGTTCCGCCGTTCGACTCTAATTAACTAGCAGTCAATTGCAGGACGCCTTCAGACATAACCCAGCCGGGCGGGGCCAATTATACGCCAATTAATTTTGCAATAACAACAGGGTTGGTAACGTTATACTTGTGTAGGGTGAATGAATTAGATTGTGTTAGATTGGAAAAAAAAAGTTGATTTTAAACAAGCTTTAATTTTAAATTATTAAAATATTAGCTTAGCTGCCTCGTTGGTCTAGTGGTCGCAAGCGCGACTGCTGTGCATGAGGTCTTAGGTTCGATTCCCAGGTCGGGCAAAGTGTTATTAGATTTTTCCATCAGGAATGTCTCAGTAGCAGCCTCGGAGTCTGGATTTGTGCCCGGTTAATGGCAATAGACTGGCCCCCTATTACATGGGACTAAAAACATAACTCGCGAAATGTGGGTGTACTAATGGTTACACCTCTGCCTAACCCTTCAGGGATTACAGGCGTGATGTTATGTTGAGTTTGAGTATCTGACATTGTATTGTCGTCACAACTAAAGGTGTATGCAAAATTTCAGCTCAATCGGGTACCAAAAAATGGTCGAAAAATGGTATGCAAATTTTGAAAGGACAACTTACTTGCATACTTACATACGAACAGTGCAAGCCTTATAAAAATGCCTTAGTGTTGGCTTGTTATTACAAACAGCCAGTGTACTCTGTAATTCCCTACGGAGAGTTAAGGTGATGAGAACGTGAGGTGTATCGTCATTCCAATGCTTCACTAAAGGAGATTTTCACACTTTTCACACACACGCTTTTTATTGATATTTCATTCCAGGGTCATTTAAGTAGGAACATGCACATAGTACTAAACTTCATTATATTAGTAAAAATTTGCCCAGCTTTTCTGTGTGAGAGACACAGAAAAGCTGGACAAATTTTTAGATGACAAGAGCTGCGCCATAAAATTTATTTTATTATTTATAACCGTTATACCAATTCATCAAAAAGTTTCAAATTTTCAATTCATATGTACTTTCTTAAGTATATCTTGAACATCACTGGCATCGGTGAAGGAAAACATCGTGAGGAAACCTAGACTTACTGTTCCACTCATACCATGTCAGAGGCCCTTGAGGCGGTTTAGAAACTCAGACACTAGGGTGTGAAGTGTAGTAAGGCATTACTTACCCACACGATAAGAAGAAGATCAAAAAGTTGCTGTAAGTATTTATTTTTGGACACATAGCATATAAATGACTTATCAAATACATAATACCTATTAAATAGTTTACTATCTATATTTATAATCTATCTCTGTGCTAAACATACAGATCTTTTTAGCTGTTCCAACGAGACTGAGTAACAAACATCCATCCATTAGCATTTATTAGTAGTAAGATTTCGATTACACTTCTGTCAAAATATTTATCGATTTATAGCTTAGATTGAGCTCCACGAGTTCTAGCGAACTCACTCAAAACTTCTGGTTTCAAAAACTCTCACCACTACTTGCAAGATCTAAGTCATTAATCTTTTACAACATTTCAAAGAAGCCTTCTAACTTGCGACATTTTTATGTTTACTACTCAACACTCTGAAAACAAAGTTTAAACCTTAAGAGGGAACTTCGAAATGGAAAACTACGTCAAAATCAAGTTATTTACGAGGTAAGTACGTCTGTCTATGGCTTTGCGTTACTTTTACTTTTAGGGAAAGCTGAAATCTATAATCGGTTTATACTTAACAAGCTTCAGCCCGCGACTTCGCCCACATAAAAATGAACTTTCCATTAAGCAAGTTGAACTATTATCTAGGACATGATCTATCTAGATGCCAATTTTCATCCAAATCTGTTCAACGGTTTAGTTTACGCATGATTGAGTAACAAACATCCAAACATCTTCACAAACTTTCACATTTATAATTTTAGTAGGATAAAATGTAAAAGTAATTCACAAAATCCTCGTAGTTCGGTTTGGTTGTGAAGGATAACATAACATCACGCCTGTAATCCCTGAAGAGTTAGGCAGAGGTGTACCAATTAGTACACCCAAATTTCGCCAGTTATGTTTAAGTCCCAAGTAATAGGAGGTGATCCTATTGCCATCAACCGGATCCAGACTTTTGGAAAAACCCAATGAAATTTTGCCCGACCTGGGAATCGAATCGACGACCGCATGCCCAGAAAAAAACATTAAATAATACAGAAAATATAATAAAACAAACAACAACAAAAAACAGCTGTTGAATAAAGACATGTCGATCGTGTTACAGTGAATCCTTGTAGCAAATAGCAGATATTTTTATGTTTCAGAGTTGTTCCCAAAATAAAAGTTGCTCATATTCATGAGTACTACTTTCACTACCTGAAAGACGCGCAGTAAATTAAAACTCAGCCTTACACACAGGTTTCTAGAACATGAACAAAACTCACCACATTCAACAACAATAATAACTAAAACATACCATTACACCGCAAGCTTAACCAAATTAGGATATTCTCGCAAACTATTTCACTACTAATGAATTTTTGTCAGAAACCGCTAACAAACAATATTAATTAACAAACGCTTACAATTTACTAATTAAGTGATCTATGTTAATAGTGTGGAAATATTCGATACAACACTTGAAGTATACATAAGCAGGCTAATATTTGCTGAACATTTATTAGTGAACTATGCGGTAGATAATTCAAATAACAATTTTCAATATTAATTGAGTACGGTTTTGATACTATGCGGTTTTATGGAAAACCAATAATTAATTGAGTATTTTGTTTGTCTTGGTATGGTCTTGCGCTTGTGAAGAGGAGGGATGAAACGCATATGACCAAGAGAGTTATGAATTGAATTTGGATGGATGGAGAAGAAGAGGAAAACCAAAGAAAAGAAAGAAGGATTGTGTGAAGTCTGATAATTATAAAAGAAAAGGAAGTCGGTGATAGCATGACGGCAGACAGGACGGGATGGAAGAAAAAAATGTGTTACACCGACTCCAAGTAACATGGGACAAGGGCAGGAAGATGATGATGATGTATTGTTACACGACTGCCCCAAAAAAAGGAGTGTTATGTGTTCAGGGTTAATGTATGTATGTATGTATATATGTATGTATGTATGTGAGATTCTTTATTCCACCATAACTTTGAAACGCCTGAACCGATTTAGATGTATGGGGTATCGTTACATCTTTCCGAGTAACATAGGCTAGTTAAAAATAAAAAGAATCCTTTGCGGTCACTTTAAAACGTAAATAACAGCCTCAATTATTATTTTTAATGAATCTGGCCGTGTCTCTGTTTATCGTCTAGAATTTGACAAGTAGATCTAAATAATATATAACACTGTAAATAAAAAACGTCGTAAAAAAAACTGACGAGTAAACAAAGTACAAATATGTGCAAATTGGCAGTCGTGTTTTTTATTTTTTTAAATTATAGTAGCTTGTTTGACAGTTTATAATTGTGCACAATTCTTAGATGAAATGCATTTTTAGAGACAAATATTAAAGTTGATTGGCATACAAAAATGTACATAGATTGGATAATTTTTAATGTCTCAGCATTATTTTATAGCATTTTTGTTAATAGTTATTAAAAAATCAACTTCATTCAAAAGAAAGACATGTCGAGTCTTTGGTTGCATAATTTTTAGGTTATCTATGGTTTCTTTTATTCGAGTCTAAACTAGATTATAAAAAAACAAAAAATCACTCACTCATTAAGAAAGGATTTTATAAAATTCGCCCCCTAAGGGGATGAAAGTTTGTATGGAGAAATCAAGTTTGAATCGGACAAAGTCGCGGGCAAGAGCTAATTAAAAATAATATCATTAGATTGTGAATTAAATAAAGATGAAATTAAAAAAAAAAAAAACATTTATAGGTAAAGAAATAAATATACAAACATGTTCAGTGGGTACCGAAAAATTGCAGGAGTTACATTTTCTTGATTTTCAAAAATGACCCCTCATGCTTACGGACAGAGTACCTATTCGTATCTATCAACGGTCCGTACTACCATTCGTTCGTAGCCACCGCTTCCCTAATGCATTTGTTGTGTTAATTCCGTATTGCTTATTAAGAATTCATGGCAATTTACTTTGACATTATTCCGAAACTCGAATCCTTAGGTAAGGAGACACTTGAGTTGGGCATTTAAAACAGCGATTTTTGGAGAATAATGTTACAAATTAAATTTGGAAGCAGTAAGTTTTTAAAGACTACCTCGTTGATGTAGTGTTCTCAAAACGCGACCTCTGAACATAAGTGAGAGATGGGTTTCTCAATCAGAAACTCAGAAGCAGCCTCGAGAGTCTAGATTTGTACCTAGCTGATGGCAATAAGCACGCCCCCTATTACATATGACATAACTGGTAAACCCTCCCTCCCCTGCCTACCCCATTCGGTATTACAGGCGTGATGTTCTGTTATTCAGGATAGGTTGGTACGGTAAGGAACTCTAAAAACGAAAAAAATATTGTAATATTAGTGATTATTTTGTATTTAACGAAATAAAAAATTATGCTTATACGTAGAGACTCAAGTACTGTCAACGATTCATACCAGCATGGTAACCACATGACTTTGGCACAGCTTTAATTTCGTAGCAATAAGGGTGATTTTTGTGATTTAGTTATTTTTTTACATATGCAACTCCTCACTTCTTACTCCTCGCGTTCTTTGAGGCCTAAACGCAAGACATGTGATACATATTATATTAGAGCAAGGCGCAGACTGAAGCACTTCGACACTGCAGCGTGGAAAGCTTTGAGCCTCCATTTTAAGTGTTCTGCGAATTTCATGCCATGCGTATAGTCGAATACAGAAATATTGATGGAGATAACCTTGTGTTTCTTTTTTCAAGGTTTTTCATTGGCAGCGTATCGAAGGACCAGTTTTTGTCAAAAAAAAAAGTCCGCTTTGAGCGAAATGGTGGCTGAAAGGATTTTTAAAGAGTTTAGGTATGATAGGGGTTACACGCAAGCTTCATTGGCCATTGGGTTGTAGAAATCTTGTTACTCTGACAAGTAAAGGGGTTTTTCAGGGTTCTGTACCTAAAGGGTCCAAATGGAACTTTATTGCTCTTGCTTAGCCGTACGTCTATCTATCACTGGGCTACATCTTTTTCATCACCGTAATAGGTATAGGCAGACACTTTAAATTTTCTCAGAGTGTGTGTGTGTGATTTTAACTACAAATAATAAAAATTAAATAAGAAAAAAGGGATCCTCATAAAAGAAATATATTTTTTCAATGTATTTTTCTTGTGGTGTGTGTACTATGTATTATAGTTGTCCGGAACCCTTGATGTTCGAGTCCGACAGGCCGATTTTGTTTCAAGCACACAAAAAAAAAAAAACAAACCAATGAATACTTTTTAGAGCACACATTGTACCTAGGTCCTACTCAAGATTTTCTTGTTTTAAAAGATAAGTCACGATTGCTTTCACTTAGCCGAAAACAACTTTGATCTCAACGTCTTGAAACTTGTGAGAAGTTGGATAAGAAAGTAATATTGGCAAATCTTAAAATATTTCATTGAAAATATTGGTCTTTTCAGTTCTATATTTTATGTTTTGAAGATCGTAGATTATGCTTTTAAATCCTTTTACTTGTTATTTGTTTTTTGACGGTAAGAACTTTTTTACTGCCTCGTTGGTCTAGTGGTCGCAAGCGCGACTGCTGTGCATGAGGTCTTGGGTTCGATTCTCAGGTCGGGCAAAGTGTTATTGGGTTTTTCCATCAGGAATTTCTCAGTAGCAGCCTCGGAGTCTGGATTTGTGCCCGGTTGATGGCAATAGGATCGCCCCCTATTACATGGGACTAAAAACATAACTGGCGAAATGTGGGTGTACTAATGGGTACACCTCTGCCTAACGCTTCGGGGATTACAGGCGTGATGTTATGGATGGAAACTTTTTTAACCCATAGGACAAACACATCACCCACATCCATACCAAACCTACATCACTTCAAAAAATAAAACATTTTCAAAATCCAAATCGTGCGCTTTCCCTTCTAAAAAAAAACCTCACAAAAATCAATATCCTGCTGCTATTTCCTTAACCACCCAACGCTTGCAGGCTGACAAAGCGGTGTATAAAAGTGCAAAGCCATTGAAGGCCAGGTAATCGCCCTGACAAGGGTCCCACGTTTGGACACCTGCGCACTTGAAATATTGTGCGGAGGTCTGAAAGGATTGGACAGAGGAATTTTTCGAAAGATATGAAGTTTTCAGTTGAGGATTTGGGATTTGAAAAAGTTTTTCTGCTTATTTTAAATAAATAAATAATAAATAAATCAACAGTTGAGACCACCAGAAAAGTGCCGAGGCAATGAAGCTTGAAGAGTCCAGGACAAACAATTTAACTGTCTTAATCTTGTATCGAAATTAATCAGATCAGATATATGTAAAAGAAATATTTCTTTAAAAACTTTTTGTTCCAAAATCGAAATATGCTTTTTTTTCTGCAGTAGTCAAGTTGGCTTCTGGCTTCAAGCTGGCCAAAAAAAAATATTTCTTGTATAAAGGAAAAAAAACGGTACCCACAACATCTATCTCGTATGTCTCTCCACTATATGCTGCGTTTGTCATCCGAGATTTAAGTCCAACAAGATTCAGAGACTTACGACATTATCCCAAAGACTTAAGGGTCTGTTTACAACACCCACTAAAACGCAGTATTCCATAAACATCTATTGGGTGCCAAACAACCTGACAGGTGAAAAACAAACGGCACTCCTTTATCGCATTACGTCAAATCCAACGGCACTTTAACTGGCAAATGGGCCATTATGTCAAGTGTTGGTAAACCGGACGATTTTGTTTGACGAATAAAAACACCCCTTTGTTTGGTAGCTGGCAGATAAGACGGGTGGTTGTGGGTTTTTTGAGTGTGTGGCTGTTTATATTATACTAGCTTTACTCTGCGGTTGCACCCTGTCTTCGCTTCGGTGCCTACTGCTCCGCTCCCATGGGTAAACTAACATCAAACTGTTTATATTCCTTCCTTCCTGGATAAATAGGGTAAATAACGCGAAATATTTTTTTCAAATCGGATTAGTATATCAGGTTGAGGTTATATTAAGGTTAGCGTTCAAACAAACATACAAATAATTTTATGATATTAGTATAGACAATGTACAATTACATAGATACTAACGTTAAGGATTATTTTTGAATAAGGAACTTCGGCAGTGTTCCATTCACTCGAAAGGGTCTAATTTGAATTAGACAAATAGGAAGATTACTTGATAATACAACAGCCTTAAATTTTATTGAACCTTCTTAAAAAGCTGTTGTCTTTAAGTTGTAATTCAAAACGTGAAATAAATGCAAGATTTGAACTGTCAAATTAAGATTGTACGGTCAGCAACGAAAGTTAATTAACATTTCACATTTTAAAATTCTAATTACGGAACACGTTATTTGAAGAAATACGAAATGTATGTAAAATGAGATAAAAAAAATCTCAACTAAAATACTATGAAGCAGTGCATCGTGTTATTGCTTGTTTTTTTAAATGATTATTGTAAATATTTTTTCGCTGACGACATAGATAAATCTGTGCTGATGGTCGTTCAGGTGAAACCCAGAACTGACAAAATAAAGCCAAGAAGACACAAACGAAGAATAACAATCACTCCAAAACCTCAGATGTACACACACCCTAACCTGAGCTTATTTAAACTAATAAAATCCTCGGCGAGTTTCTCGGAGGCCATTCCTACAATGCCCTGTAAGGCTGTAACCCGACCCTGTGGCCTGTTGCTTTTATTTTCATTTACCCAACCTAACCTAATAAAGTGGTATTCTGTGACCACAAAGAGTTGTGCCATTTTCATTAAAAAATCATATTTACTAAAAGATTTTGTTGTTTAGAAAATGTAATATAATTAGATGTTTTTAAAGTTTATTTTTGTGTGGTTTGTTTTTGAGATGATTTTCTTGTAGGAGTAGAACGTGTGGGTCAACGTATAGATAATAATTATTACAATCTATCTAAATATATAAAAATATCGTGTCAAACGGCTGGATCAATTTTTTATAATTATTTAAGGTATATTTGGTGGGTAAGAGATTAAGTCGTAAAGTATACATAATTATTTTATCGACTAGGTGATTAGGATTAACTTTGATGCGAGCAAAGTCGCAGGCAGAAGCTAGTGATCAATAAGTTTAAAAGCTTTGTCAAACATATTGTCAATTTACATAACATAACATCACGCCTGTAATCTCCGAAGGGTTAGGCAGAGGTGTACCCATTAGTACCCCCACATTTCGCCAGTTATGTTTTTAGTCCCATGTAATAGGGGGCGAGCCTATTGCCATCAACCGGTCACAAATCCAGACTCCGATGCTGCTACTGAGAAATTCCTGATGGAAAAACCCAATAACACTTTGCCCGACCTGGGAATCCAACCCAAGACCTCCTGCACAGCAGTCGCACTTGCGACCACTAGACCAACGAGGCAGTCCAAAGATTGTCAATTTAAAAACACATAATTAAAAGACTGGTACAAGGTGATGTGAGAAAAGAGTGTTAAGATGATGGCCTTTTGCTCAGCAATGGGACAGTTATATGAACAAGAAAATGGTTCTGTAAAATCGTATTACATTTAAACACCATATAAGACACGTTTCTTGCATTAATTGGGGGCCCATAAATATTGAGGAAAAGAACACTTTCATTTTTATCTTACTTTCTTTCTTGTTCTAAAGGCCAAAGTATTTAACAGTCTGTAAAAATTTTGTATGTGACGGACAGACCTATGACCTAGATGGTGGACTCTAGTAACAGGGCTCCGTTTAGCGCCCTTTAGGCAAGGAACCCTAAAAATAAACAAACCAAAATTCTAGATTAAATTAAAAAAAGCAGTGGTGGTTAAAGTTAAAAGAAAAAGAAAACAAAGCATTTTAAATATTAATCTTTACTACGCGTTAAAAGTTAATGGTTTAAAGTAACCTACTATAGTATTTAAACGTGACTTTCATTATTTCGCGAAATGAAGAGGTAGATTACAGAAACCTCACAACAAATTAGCAACAGTAAATTATTGTAACATAAAATAATATCACGCCTGTAATCCTGGAAGGGTTAGGCAGAAGTGGCGAGCCTTTTGCCATCAGCCGAGCACAAATCCAGATTCTAAAAAATTCCTGCTGGAAAAATCCAGCGACTAGAGAATCGAACCCCAAGACCTCATGCTCAGCAGTCATACCTACATTATTATTACATTCTAAAATAATTAAACCGATGGACAGACCAAAGCGATTATACAAGTAATCTATACAAAACTAAAAAAAGATAAAGAATAATAAAAAAACAACTTTATTTTTTTAAGAAACGTCAGATATAGTTCGCATGCTGTACGATAGATGGCGCTACACGTCCCAATAAGCATTTGTTCGCAGTAGAACTTCTGATTCTGAACTATATTACGATGATTTCTCAAGAGTTAGGATCATAAAACTTACATTTACGTATAAAGTCGACGAGAGGACGCGGAGACAATGAACATTTTATGACAAGACTTCGCTGAATTATAAATAGAGATTTTTGTTTTACGATCATTCTTTTTGTATAACATGAATAAAATGAAAGATATTTTGATAGCGTTATCAATTTTGTATAACTTTTATTAACGAAAAACATTGTCTAGTCAGCTATTCATGAAATCACTGTTGGGTTTACGATTTTTATTATGGTTTTAAGTTTACCAATTTTATGGGTTTTATATCATGTACTATACGTGCCATGAAAGTTGAGACTTGACAAGCGTCAGTAGTGGGGAGCTTGAGCAGGTATGGATGTACGAAATAGTTATCCATAATTTGTTTATGTGACATTCAGATTATAATTCTTAACAATATTATAATATTTACTACGTAATAATAAGTTTGTGTGGTGTGTCTCATCCTCATGTTTCACATTCCCGCGACTTTTTTAATGACGCGACTGCTGTGCATGTCTTGGGTTCGATTCCCAGGTCGGGCAAAGTGTTATTGGGTTTTTCCATAAGGAATTTCTCAGTAGCAGCCTCGGATTCTGGATTTGTGCCCGGTTGATGGAAATAGGCTCGCCCCCTAATTACATGGGACTAAAAACATAACTGGCGAAATGTGGGCGTACTAATGGGTACACCTTTGCCTAACCTTTCGGGGATTACAGGCGTGATGTTATGTTATGTTTTTTAATGAAGTATAGGTACCATAAAACCTAAGCTATGACACTCGGAAATGTAGCTTTCTAGTGTAAAGAAGCGCCCATTTATTTAATAATAAAATTGTACGTTATCCAATGCACTCTTGGATAACGTAGCTTCCTACTACCAAGGGAATTTTTCGTTTCGGAGATTAGTGTGTACACACAAACATAATATTCACCTGTATAATCTATTTATATAAAAATCTCGTGTCACAGAGTTTGTGAAACGGCTCGACCGATTTTTATGAAATTTTTATGTATATATTGGTATGAGAATAGGTCGTAAAGTTATACCGCTAGGTGATAGGGATCAACTCTGACGCGGACGAAGTCGCGGGCAGAAGCTTGTGTTAGTATTTATTGTGTATAATAATTATTTATTCATAGAACATTTAAATAAGAAAAACCACAGTATTCCATATCACTAAACAAAACAAACGAAAAACGCGTACCTATTTACACGTAGTCTGTTTTAAAACCCCCTTTTCCTTATCATCTTTGTACAAACTACAGGATCGGGCGCGACGTCACCTCCTATATAAAAGTTTTATGGTCTGGAAGAAAGGGGTCCCTATCAAGAATGTTAGTCCAAGTTTTTGCATCAACTTATATTTTTTTTACGCGAACGTTTTGTTTGCGGACCCTCCGAAGTTGAACGACCGGCCGAGATCAATTATACGGGGTGTAAAACTTTTACGAAGTTGTCACCTCGTTTTTTTTTATCTATAGGGGTGAAAGTACCCCTGTGACATTGCAATGGGGAAGTGTTTAGGCACTTAAAGGAAAGTCTTACAAAAAGAGTCAAATTGCGTGATATTCGAGGTTCCCTTGTCAGCAAATTGTAAGCTTTGTCGTTAAATTGTGTACTGTATTCTGGGTAGTTATATAACGGGTTTATATACTTATGTGATGTAATGCGCATTTACTTAATAAGCGTATAAGTTTTAAATATGTTTTATTTTATTTTATATATTTTATTTTAATTATGTGACAACAATAGGCTAGTCTGGTCATCATCTGCCTAGCCTTTTCCCAACTATGTTGGGGTCGGCTTCCAGTCTAACCGTATGCAGCTGATAACCAGTATTTTAAATGGAGCGACTAATATATGCTAGGCTGGTACGACCTATTATTGTCTCATTGCCGAGTAAAGGCGGCTTTCCATACAGAGAAGGCACGAGCATTGATCACCACGTTTGCTCGAAGCGAATTGAAGCTCGAAGCGTGGCGTGAAGCTCGAAGCTCGAAGCGTATAAGAAATATGCAAGGTTTGTGGTGGCGTTCTGTGGTTTCTGCCTATGGGAAAAAGGCATTTGTTTATGTATGTGACATAATTATTTTCCTTCACCTATGTCAGTAATTACCAAGATGAACTTACAAAGTGCATATGAAATAGAAAAAGTCACATTGATAATATCCCGTGCCCGGTTGTGAATCCACAACCTCGTGCTTGAGAGGCGGACACTTTAAACACTCTGTAATCACGATATTCCATTTCATAAATCATTAAATTATTACATTATGTAACATCATTCAACACAAGTCTAGGATAAGAAAATACTACAAAATAGACTTCAACACTTGTAGAGAATTTTAAAAAGGAGTTTTTCAAAAGTTTTAGGTACCTGACATACTTGTGAAAATTATCAAAAAAGGCGCGTCCTCGCCATAGTGGCAGAGTTTCCTTCAAACAAACGTAGCTTGAAGTTAGTGCACGCTTTTAAATTTATTTCTAAACTCGACAGCGGGTTCGACAAAATGTTATCCTCCTGAGTTCTCCTATGGGGCACACGAATTGTGTAGTTTCGATGTCTCTGTATTCGTTCTTTATTAAACAAATGAGATGCTATTGTGAAATCTTCTACAGAATTAGCTGCTCAGTGAAACTTCATACGCTTTTTTTTTCACCCATGTTTATGTATGTTATGTCTTTGTTTACTGCTCCGCTCTAATGTGTCGTGGCGTGATGTTATTAAGCTTATTCTATTCCTCATTAATCTGGATATCATATTAAACAAATACTTTTTTCTAATTGTTCTAGATTAAAGCGTTTAAATAAACACACAAACAATAAAAAAATCTCTTTAGCTTATATCTATAGAATTGGTGAAAAAATCAAACATCCTGTTAGGATACTGGCTGCAATAGAAAAGATTTCTGTCAAAGTGAAAACTTTTATTTTTATTATACATTTTAAACTTCATAGTAGGCGATATTTAATGCTATGTTAACCTAGATTTTTTTTTCTGCGTTGTTATTAAATTAGAATACCTGATTGGGACAGAAGAAAACATCTTTCATTTTTTCAAACCTTTTTTAACACTCTAATAAAAATTGGACGACTTTTGTACCGAGTAACACAAACCCGAACAGACTACAATATACAGTATTTTTGACTGCAATGAAAATCCCAGAGCATGCTGTACGTGGTTGTCATACATTCCTGTATCAATGAATTTAATATTTTATCTTCGATGTAAGTACTTCTAATATTTCACATGTCGTTTTTTACTTGTTCATTGTTCACAAAGTTACTAAAAGCGCTTTCAAATTTGCCGCAAAGTGCTGCACAGAGGCAGCGGCTGCAGTGTTTCGGCCGCGAGTTTTTAAACATGGTTTTATCAGGCATCACGGCCGTAGGCCTGCAGAGCTGCAAAATATGAGTGTACTAATGTACACCCACATTTCACCAATTATGTTTTTAAATTCCATGTAATAGGGGGCGAGCCTATTGCCATCGACCGGTACAAATCTAGACTCCGAGGCTGCTACTGAAAAATTTCTAATGGAAAAATCCAATCACACTTTGCCCGACCTGGGAATCGAACCCAAGACCTCATGCTTAGCACCCGCTTTGCGACCACTAGACCAACAACGTAGTTCTATTTTTTTTTAATCTGACGATCAAATGTTCTTTTTAAGGGTAATTAAAATAAATTTATATGACTTCGATTATGAAATAATTTTATTTATTAAAGGAAGGTGACTCTGTTATCTTATTCTTCAATTATTATAAGTAATTTTCATGAACCTCTGGAACTTTAAATGGCCTCTAAGATTATCTGACGAGGAATGGGAGGAAGCTGGTGATTCTTTACTTGTGACTGCATATTTTACTTTAAAAACATAACTGTAGAGTTCAAATTCAATATTTCAGGCCATCTGTCAACGCTTTACTGGAAAAAAGCGAAAAATTATACCTTTATAGTACTGCTAACGGTTTTATTATTTCAATATATCGAAACAGACAGGTTTACGGTCGTTTTATAGGCGATCAAACTTAACCATTGCGAATTTCACTTTTTTCTTGATCCATAAAAATATTGGGTACTGAATTTTGATTCGAGATTTCAATACCTACTACCGACTTTTGAAATAGAAATACTTTTAGCTACATTGAGTGTCGTGATGGCCCAGAGGATAAGGCGCCCGCCTCTCATGCATGAGGTTGTGGGTTCAAATCTGGGCAAGTACCAATGTGATTTTTTCAATTCATATGTACTTTCTAAAGTTTATCTTGGACATCACTGGCATCGGTGAAGGAAAACATCGTGAGGAAACCTGGGACTTACTGTTCCACTCAAACCATGTCAGAGACCCTTGAGGCGGTTTAGAAACTCTGACACTAGGGTGTGTGGGATCGTAAGACCTTACTGCCCACACGATAAAGAAAGACAGAAAGAAGCTACATTTAAAAAAAAAACATAGTTACTTATAGGTATATTTTGAGTTATTGCCGCTCCATACAAATAAATTCGGTATGTACTATGGGTAATTAATTTAATGTTGAATACATTCAAAAGACCACCGGTAATCAACTTAATATTACATTCTACAATATTATTTGTTCAAGTGGTTACTGAACTAATCAATCTATTATAGTTTTCTATTGAACACAAATCTCTTAAAGGTTGCAACACGAATATCTTTCCACTGAATTCCACAGCAAGTCAGCCACCTTCATATAAAAGGAGTCATATTGAAATTATTACATTAATGTATTTGTGAATATTATGATGTACTGACTGATTCCCTCGTTGGTCTAGTGGTCTACTCAGCATGGGGTCTTTGGTTTGATTCCCAGGTCGGGTGAAGTGTTATTGGGTTTTTCCATCAGAAATTTCTCAGTAGCAGTCTCGAAGTCTGGATTTGTACCCGGTTGATGGCAATAGGCTCGTCCCCTATTATAAGGGCTGCAGGTTTATACGTATATTTAGTATCTACATTGCGCCGGTTGCATTGGGGTAGGTCGTTACTCTTCTATAAGTTTAAACCTTCCTCTTGATCACTCTGTCTATTAATGGAAACCTAATTAAAATCCGATGTGTAAATGCAAAAGATCTAAACGTATATACGGCAGGAAGCTACTTTGTCTTGTACTAAGTATGTAGAAAACATTTAAAAGTAACAGTATTAATAGTCTTTTATCGTTGACCGTACTTAGAACCCTTTCTTGATTACACTCAAATACTTCAAGCGACTCATCCTTTTCCCTACTAATCGGATATTCGATTAAAGAAAATAAGGAGCCACTCCACCTTCTTCTAGTACCTACTAGTTAGGAATACAAACAGTCAGTGAGAGTCTAAAAATATTTACCCTGTAGGTGGGCCACTGTCCCCGGTCCCAAAAGGGTCGTTGGACGAAAGACTCTTTGAGGGGCGGCCGTATTCTGATATTCACTACAGCGGTGATATTTTTTAAGGGTTTTTTTTTCGTTCCGGAATAGAAGTGTATGGAACGTACTATTTTACTGTAAGTAAAAAGTTTTAAATTAATTTATTATATAGACTTTCAATATTCTTGATTGAATCAATTTACTATGCCCTTGTGATAAAGGCCTCTAATGCATTTTATTTCGAGTTGGATACCGAGCAAGTGCCAATTATTCTAAGTTGATCTTGGACATCACTGACATCTGGGAAGAAAAACATTGAAAGGAAATTTGGACTTATAATTAGTATATAAGTCTGAAATCGCCAATCCGCCTCAAGCCAACGTGGTACTGTGAGGTCCCCACTATACTATGTACTTGTATGTAATCGTAACCCTATATAATCCAATGTCTTTATATTAATAAACCAGTGTATTCTCAGCATTCGTTGTGTTTGATTCCTAATGTTCGACCCGTACCGTACATGGCGACCGTGACAGCCGCGTGTAATTGATACCGCATAGAATTCGTCGGAGCAAAACCATATTCGGCATGGTATTTAAAAATATTGCAGTGACTACTGAACTTTGTGGAAGATGCAGAAACTTGACTGTTTTATTGTAAATTAACCTAATAGTATACTATTATAACCATATTTTTGTAATCAAGAATGTATTCATATTTTTATATTGGAATCATATAATATCAAAATGTATTGTTTACTTTGTAAGGGGGGAGGTGTGAGGTCCCCACTATACTATGTACTTGTATGTAATCGTAACCCTATATAATCCAATGTCTTTATATTAATAAACCAGTGTATTCTCAGCATTCGTTGTGTTTGATTCCTAATGTTCGACCCGTACCGTACAGTACAATACAACAGTACAGTATAATACTCGTGCTTTCTCTGTATGTAGGTAATATGGCTGGTATGCTTTATACATATAAATTACTCTAAAATAAATAGATTTTAATTTTAGAGATATACCTACGAACATTTTGACAACAACATTTGTCAATAGACAGACCGGACAGTACAACGGACATGACGCAACTATAGTTCAACAATTTAGTGGTCAGTTCAAACTAACTCGGAACGTGACCTTGAAACATAAAATCCGGCGGAAGAAGCAAAACAAGTTGAACCATTTTTTCTTATCGCTATTTGGACAAAAAAGACTCTCATTGAGTTTAGTAGCTAGGTCAAGGTTACAAAACTAAGTGTCTCGTCACATAGATCATTTTTAGATGTTCTTTCATGACAATTGACGACACGGTTGGCGCAGTAACTGAGCAATCTGGTGCTGCGCTGCGTGTCGCGAGTTCGATTCTCGCTAATAATTAATGCCCCACATTAATTTAGACCTACATTATATTATTTGCATTAAAGAAAGAGATAAAATTTAAAATTATTAGTTATATACCCACACATACCTACATATTTCACGAAAAGAAAGTGATGGTACCTCTATTATTACAATATGTATTTGGATGATTTTAATCACAAAACATGAAACTATCGTATCAAAGGACCAATTCCTTTGGTACGAGAGTTTCATGTTGTGACTCAATAAAAAAGGACCAATCCACTTACAACTATTCTAGTTTACAGAATAACCCTCAGAACGGGTACCGACTGCGGACAATCCGTATTGCTGTTTTGATTAAATTTTGACAGAGAAATGCAGATTGTTCTTTTTATGCAGCACCGGAAAAATTGAACTCGACCAAGCCAGAAATATTTTTATTGACAACGAATTTTGACTGCAGAGCGTTCAATGCAGTCAGTATTCAGAAAATCTTTTATATTTTATAGGCACTTGCGTGTGTGGGCTTTTATACGATACGATATATAAAATATAGGGTAGATAAAATTCAAAAGTGCATATATGAAAGGTGCAATATACAGCCGAATGAATAGGCTATAAGTATGTTTAAACGAGTTTTTTTAAATCTGAATTTTAATGCACACGTCACAACTAGCAGTCGGTGAAATTATTTACTAACTTTTATTATAGAACTAGCTTGAAATATAAATAAAATTACTGTTCATTAATTTTGTGTTTTGTATTGTGTTATTGTAAGGAACGACGAATATATATTTTTTCATATTTTCAGAATTGGCCCCATAATAAAAGTTAAAATCATTTATGACTAACCCTCTTTTTTTTTTTTTTTTTTACCGATGGGAAATCATCAAATGACTTCCCCCGCCCTGGGCGGGGCGGGAGGGAGTGTCAGACTTTTACTGACTAAAACCCATCCATGTTCCTTCTTGTGCCCTTTGCGTTCCGGGGGCGCGGTATCTCTTTCGAACAACCCGCAGCCCCGGCAGGCATCGGCCCTTAGTGGCCCCTTCAATTGTTTGCTGACATCTCTTTGAGGCGCGCGTGGAACACGAACGCGCCGTCGACACGGTATGACTAACCCTCTAACCATGCACAGTAAATTAAACTAACTAAATATAATTAAAAAGAGTTAAAAAAAAAATACCTCAAGAAGTTTCCATGGTATAAAGATTTTTATCGTCTTATAAAAAAATGTAAAATTTTAATTTGATTCAGATAAAAGAATAAAAAATACTAACACAATGTAAGCTTTGAAGTTACAATGTACTACTGGCAATAAAACGAACGGCATTTTACTCTAATATTATGCGCATCACGGTAAATTAAATAAGACTCGGTTAAACTAAGCTTGAAGTAAAAAAAAATTGCGGTTAAACCTTAATGGTCCATCGATTTTTCTCTCATCCAATATCATGAACAACAAAAATACAAAGAAACCTTAGCGAAAAAAGCCAAACAAACATTTTAAAACAAAAATAAGCCTTTCAAGCAGTCTGATGTCTGATGGAATAATAATTTTTGAGTGCAATATCAGATTTTATACCACCGAATGCTTTCAGACTGCGGAAATTCAAATAATAGTTTGATCAGAGGTAGAAAATGCACATCGATATAGTTGAACATGAGCATAGAATAAACCTACTTAGTGTACTTTTCATTTCAACATGAATATGACGTGCACTTAAACGAGGACTTTGATAAAGTAAAAAAATGTTTTACAATTATACTATAATAAGCACTTTTGAAAGTCATTTACAAGAATATCCCTTTCAAAAGGGTATATCAATGTAAAATGGAACGACAAGCATAGAATAATAAAAATAATTTAAAGCTATTATACTATTGCTGAGCCGCAATCACAGTAACAATTCGCCTATTTTAAACTTCTTAAGCTAAAATCGCAATCACAGGTAAAAACACTTTAACATCTACAGCAGTATTAAAAAGGCGTGTTAATTTTGGGATGCAGTAGTTTGAGACAGGATTCAAAAATTGGATCGTTTAGATTACAGCAATCTCTAAACAAATCACAAATCGATAAATACGAAAGTCAATGTCGAATAGTTAGACAGCCATATGTAAACTTAATTCTAATTTCTAATTCAATTGCAATAATGTACTCAACTGTGGCAAATCACAATGAAATGTAATTTGTACTGTCCCAGCAATCGGTGTAACGCTCCACCGGTTGTCTCGATCTTGTCCCTGAAGTGTTGCGGTGCTTGCCCAACGCTTTCCTCATCAAACAAACTAAGAATAAACTATAAATAACATCGACAACAGCTGATCAGCACAGTCAACCAACAAACATGAAGTTGTTAGTAGCAGTGGCACTTCTGTGCCTAGCCTCGGCTTACAGTCGGGAGTTGGGTGAGGAGGAAAAGGATCTCGTGGCGGCAGCCAGTGGGAAGAGCAGTCATCATGAGGAAGGAGGCGGCAAGGAGCACCACGCCGACCACCATCATGAACACGGTGAGAAAGGACACAAAGGCCACAAAGGGCATCACCATCACCACAAGGGCGACCACGGTCACCATGGCAAGCACCACAAAGAAGGTCATCACCACGAACATGGCGGCCATCATAAGAAGCACTGGGATGAACATGATCATCATGGACATCACCATGAGCACGGCCACCATCACAAAGGAGGAAAACATGGCCATCATAAGCACCACGACAAAGGTGAAAAGACTGACGGTTACCACAAGAAGTACCACAAGGACGAGTTCCACAAGGACCATCACTTTTACGATGACCATCACAAGGAAGGCAAGCACCATAAGCATGGCAAGCATCACGGGCATCATGAAGATAAGGGAGGACACCACAAGAAGGGCGGTCACCACGAACATGGACACCATGAACATCATCATGGCAAGCATGGACATCACGACAAGCACCATCACGACGAAGACCACAAAGGACACAAGGGTCATCACGGCCATGAAGAACATCATCATCATCATCATGATCATGGCAAGAAGGGAGGTCATCACGACCACAAGGATTGGGGTTTCCATCATGGAAAGCACTGAGTTGCCAAAAACATACTGTGATATTATTTTATATTTTTGTTACGGGTTTTTGTTAGTTTTTTATAAATTATTGAATAAGCATCGTTACAAAAATGTGCGAATAAAGTTGTTATAATTTTATAAATTGTTTTTTTTTTACAAAAATACGATTTTGATTAAGGAAATTCGAAGCCAAAGTTATAATAAATAAATATACGTATTATGTACTCGTAGGTACATATATTTGAATATGAAAGCTCATTCTAAACTTCGAACAGAAAACAATATATTAAAGAAACCATAATGTGTATTTTAAATATAAATTTAATTTTGTAAGAAGAGATCAGAAAATAGTAATTAAAATAATGTCTAGCTGATATTTTATCGTTGGAAGAGAATAGAAGAGTAATATTGCGGTTAGCGGTTAGTCATTTTTGCTAATGATATCCTAAAGTTCCTAAGCTAAGTTAAAAAAGTAGCCATAACAAAAAAATAATATCTGATAAAAATAATGGAGAATACAAGAAATAAATAAAACTTTATAACATTTCATTTTTGTAGTTTTTACAACTACAAAAATGAAATGTTATAAAGTTAAATTTTCTGAGCATATTAAATTTTATATAAGTGTTTAACAAAAAGTATTGGCGATAAGGTAAAACTTTTTGACATTAACTACAGCAAATTTAACAAGAATTTTAGAAAAAATAGAAATCAAACTGGAAAGTGATTCATTACAGGGATAATTATTAAGTAAAATTGTTTGACGATTTCAAAGTTTACGCAAAGGTAAATGAATGGTAATATTATTACAGCTTGTAACAAATAAATGTGAAGACGTCGGTATGTATTTAATTGGGTTCTACGATGGACCACAATTTCTTAAAGAACACAATGTTTATCATGTGAGAGAGTGTAATAAAAAACATATGATGAAGGTGATATATGTATCCGTCTCGAAGGACCAATTTTTAAACAATAGGTTTTTATTACACTCTCTCACATGATAAACATTGCTACATAAGGTGCAATTATAGTAGTGATTCTCGACACGAATCAATGTAAAACAAATAAGTTTTTTTTTTGTAGTTGATACAGAATTCGCGCTAGTCATCTTGCCACTAAATTTTAGGCTGGTGGGGTGATGAACCCGCACATAGTAATATAGTTGCGGGACACTGCCTAACGTAATACGCAGGTGTTATATTCTTCGAAAGAGAGCCTTTCTGAAATATTGTCAAACATAAACAACAAAAAAGGTTTTTATTTGAATGACCATGTGCCAATTTAAATCAATCACTTTATGTTTTTTTATGACAAGCTCCAGGTATTTCAGGAAGATTTCTAAAATGCATCTACACTTTAATAATTATTATTATTAAGAGAAAAAAATATTTTTTTGTTTGTTTGTTTGTAATGGATAAACTCAAAAACTACTGAACCGATTTTAAAAATTATTTCACCATTAGAAAGCTACATTATGTGCGAGTAACATAGGCTATATTTTATTTTATTTTTGGGCGTACCAAGACACGTTCAAAAGTTAGTCGTGTATATTTTTAAATTCTTAAATCATCTAATTGTTTTATTTTAATATCTAGCTGTAGGTACAATTAATCCAAATTAAGTGTAGATTTTATCGAATATTACACACGATGCTAAATGAAGTAGTTATTTGACGCAGGTGACAAAAAAAAATCGTAAAATAATACAACCTATTTATTTTGATTGTAAACCTGCTGACCCTATGAACTTTGTAACGTCTCAGTATCAATAAATTATGTTGTATTCTATTTTTGAAATTTTCCCATGTTTTAATAGTTATTCTGCTATTTGGGGCAGAGAAACATAACATAAACACACGCCTTTTTCCCATGCTCCTTTCGCCTCATTCACGTTCATACATCTTGTTATACAAGCATGCCTGTTACGAGTACGAGCACCTGACCTTTCTAAAGAACCACACCAATAAGGTCAGTGTAGGTCTTCCTAGGGCGACCCCTCCCTGCTCTCACTTGAAAAATTCTCAACAAATCAAAGATCATAAAAGTCAGTCCAGCCGTTCTTGAATTATAAATATTGGTGTAACTAACCCAACTTTGTTTTATGTATATTTATTTATTTAAACTTTACGCACATGTAATAAAATACACTGTACAAAGGTGGACTTGTAGATATAGATAAATTCTCTAATTTCACTTTTTTGTTAATTTACTCCACAAACATTTTTGCCTTTACCACTGCATCAGAATATTACAGCAAATCAGAACTATTTAACTGAAGTTAGCATAATAATTACGAGACCACAGCCGGGCTTTTAACAAATCAACAAATAATTTAAAAAATCGGCAGAGAAACTACGAGAAATCCTGTAGATACCTAAAAACGCACCAGTTATTTTAAATCGGTTAAAAAGCTATGTAGACTAGATATATCAGTTTTCACGGGCATGTAAGTGAAGACCAGTAATTGGCTGTCAGTCTAATTTTTATTTAGCTGTAAGTCTTAATATATTAGGTACTATAAATATTGGCATTAGGCACGTGATACTGTTGAAAATGAGTTCTGAGTATGATTATTAATGAATTACTAAGCTTAAGGAAGAGCATGAAATAGAAGTAAACTATAATAGACGGAATGGATGAAAAGTGTTAAATGGCAAAGACTTCACATATAAAGGCTGATTGGAAAGTTATAGATACGTAAAGTATAATGGCCTGATTCGATCTCAAAAAATATACGAATGATATGGACAGAAGCATAGTTTCCATATCGTGTCTAAATTGGCAAAAATAATTCTCAATCCCAATCATTACTAAATTACATAGGGTTTTTTAGGTGATTTTTGAATTCGAGCTAGCCATCTTTCGGCTGGGCTTGGGCAGGCAGGACGATAAACCCGCCCGCACGTGATATAATTCCACGGCAATTTTTACCGCATACGCAACGGGGCGATTCCGTCTTTGAAAGAATACACCTCGTATTCTAAAATACTGTCAATTAAAAACAAATAAAATAAAAAGTATTTAATAATTATATAGACCAAGTGTACCTAATCATTTTATTTGATTATTTGTTTATTTTACGGCAATTTTCTGAAATTTTACGAGAATGTATAACCGAACCTTATAAATTCAAAAGGACTTGGTATGCTTCAAATACATTTAAAAAGTATTCAAAACATCTACTAGTATAAATATAGCAGATTGTACTTATAATATTGTATAAATAATATATACCTTTTCATAAATATTTGATTTTCTATTCGGTTTTCTAACCCGAGGATTCAAGCAAATGAAAAAAAAAAAGATGTCTTGTTTCCCAAGATAAAATGAAAAGGAATCGTTTACAGATAAAATCTAATCATCTGAAAATTAGAAAAGCGAAATACTGAAGACTGACAAATTAATACCGGCGCGCGGAAGCCAGTTACTCTTGACCCTGAAATGTCGCGACGCTTACACAACGCTTTCCTCATCATTTAAACTAAATTAAAACTATAAATAGCTTCCACAAAAGGAGATCAGCACATTCAATCTACAATCATGAAACTGTTAGTAGCAGTGGCACTCCTGTGCCTAGCAGTGGCCTACGCTCGGGAGTTGGGCGAGGAGGAGAAGGATCTCGTGGCAGCAGCCAGTGGCAAGGGAAAAGGAGGAGGTGGTGGCGGTGGAAGCCATCATGAAGAAGGCGGTGGTCATCACCACCATGCTGACCATCATCACGAGCACGGACACAAGGGACACAAAGGACACAAAGGTCATCACCATCACCACAAGGGCGACCACGGTCACCATGGCAAGCACCACAAAGGAGAACACCACCACGAAGATGGCGGCCATCACAAAAAGCACTGGGATGAACATGATCATCATGGACATCATCATGAGCACGGACACCACCATAAAGGAGGCAAACACGGCCATCATGAGCATCACGATAAGGGTGAAAAGACCGACGGCTACCACAAGAAGTACCACAAGGACGAGTTCCACAAGGACCACCACTTCTATGATGGCGATCACAACGAGGGCAAGCATCACAAACATGGCCATCATCACGGACATCACGAACATAAGGGAGGACACCACAAGAAGGGCGGTCACCACGAACATGGACATCATGAACATCATCATGGCAAGCACGGACATCACGATAAGCACCATCACGACGACGATCACCATGGACACAAGGGTCATCACGGTCATGAAGAACATCATCATCATCATGATGATCATGGCAAGAAGGGAGGTCATCACGGCCACAAAGACTGGGGTTTCCATCATGGAAAACATTGAGATGCTAAGAATAGACTATGAAATTGTTTTATATTTTTGTTACGTGTTTTTGTTGGTTTTTTATAAATTATTGAATAAGCATCGTTACAAAAATGTGCGAATAAAGTTGTTATCTCATTATTTTATTGTTTTGACTTTTTTGACTTCATAATATCGTCATATCATATTTAATAATAATACAGCCTATTATTTGTCACACTGCAGGGCAAAAGCCTCTTCTCTAACAGAGAAGGCACGAGCATTGCTCACCACGCTTGCTCAAGATGCATTGGCAATTTCAGACCTATATCAATTGAAGTCCAGATTTCTTCGATGTTTTTCTTCATCATCGTCAATGATGTCAAAGATAAACTTAGAAAGCACATAGGTATATGAGAACCAAGTTCCTTAAACCTATTCCGCATACCAACACTACAAAACAATCTTGTTTTTTCGTTGTTTTCATTTATTCTTCCATCTCAAATTAAAACATAATTAGAATGATAATTAAACTGGCTCCACATAATTACGTTCGTAACGTGCTGACCGTAATCAATCTTGCCAAAAAGATCACCTGTCCCTTTGGATTATTAAGGGGAATTCGTATGTGGCTAATTTGAAATCCTGGGTAATAGATGACTTTGTACCATGGACAGTTGTTGGCTTAGCTGGATTTAGATGGATTTTTATGGGAAAGGACTTTATTTGTCGGTTTGAAAACTAAATAGTAGGAGTATTTTTTAGATTATACTGTACGACTTTCATAATAGACTGCCTCGTTGCGGTCGCAAAGCGCGACGGCTGAGCATGAGGTCTTGGGTTCGATTTCCAGGTCGGGCAATGAATTATTGACTTTTTCTATCAGGAATTTCTCAGTAGCAGCCTCGGAGTCTGAACTTGTGCCCAGTTGATGGCAATAGGCTCGCCTCTATTACATGGGACAAAAAACATAACTGGCGAAATGTGGATTTAGTAATGGATATATCACTCTGCCTAACCCTTTGGGATTACAGCCGTGATGTTATGTGACTTTCATAATAATGGCGAATTTATTCGAAAACGTGAATTTCCAGTTGCCACAACATCATCAAATGAATCAATGTTTTTTACATGCATAATCAGATTTATCCATTGAAATATTTCGTGAAACTATTCTACTTATAGTACCACTTGCAGATCTATGTATCTTGCACTAAATAAATATTATTCAACTAAAACTTTGTTATCTTCTCCTCTCAATATTCCCTAAGTAACTAACAACTAATTGCCTTAAGAGGCGATCCAATAATTCGCTCTTTATCCAATTATTCGATGTCTACGAACAAGATCCTAAGAAAATAGATTGGAGCAAAATTGACAGGCCCACGTTAGGGGTCTGAGCTAAAATAACTTAGTAGACAAATCGTAGATTACAATACAATACGTTTAAATACATATTAGATTATTCTGGACCTTCCCCTATTTGGGTTATGGTACCAATTACAACGGATATACGTTTATTGGAATTTTATGGTACAATCTATATTTATAATGCAGTTTAATTGCGGGATACCCCAAGGCTCAGTATTGGGGCCCCTTATTTTATATTTTGTGCAAAAATAACATTTACTACACAGGACAAATATTTCTATTTGCAGATCTGGTTCTTTGTGCATGTGAGTTTATATGTTTCTAGTGTAGGCCAAAAATGGGACCTAATTAATGCGTCTAATCTATGCCCGGTCATGCCCATTGGATTTTTATGAGAGTAAATGAAGATAAACTGTACCTGAGTTGACGCCACACGCTTGTAATAATATCTACTGAGTACTAGGCTCGTCTCCATTGAGATTGGCTGTCGTGGTTGAAATTCGGTCAAGAGGGTAATAAGAAACTGACTTAAAAACCAGCTAGATGTGTCCTATGCCGATTTCCAAGTCCACTATTTTCCCCAAATCCCCGCTGCAACTGAAAACCAACCTTCAAACTAATATAGCGAAGTCTGCCGCCAAGTTCACCCATTTGCTAGCAGTAACTGCTAATGTTTGACCGTAACTCTAGTGACGTAGTGCGAACTTTAGCCATGTAGTAAGTATGTGTAATTGTAGAGAAATCACAGCACAAATCAAGAATATAGTATTGTGAATTCAATACTACTATGAAATAGGTCTTATGTCAAAGTTACTTAAACTGGTTCGGTCATGTTGAGAGGATGAGTGAAAGACGATTGACAAAAGGTATTTATATGGCAGAGGTGAGTGGCAACGCCGGGAGGGGTCGCCCTACCTTATTGGTGAGGTCCTTCAGAAAGGTCAGGTGCGGAGTACTCGTAACCGGCGTGCCTGAATGACGAGATGTATGAACGTAGATGAGGCGAAATGAGTATGTAAGGATCGTAGCAGGTGGCGTTCTATAGTTTCTGCCTACCCCCATGGGAAAAAGGCGTGAGTTTATGTATGTATGTTACTTAAACTTTTAACTCTTAAACCATTAATTCACAACAAAATCGCTTTTAGATTTTGCTAAGTGTATCCTTGTTTTTGCTCGTGACTGTACACTTTAAAAGACTTTGGAATGCAATCTACACTCATATTATAAAGAGGGAAAATTTGTTTGTTTGTAATGGATACACTCAAAAATTACTAGACTGATTTTAAAAATTCTTTCACCATTAGAAAGCTACATTATTTGCGAGTAACATAGGCTATATTTTATTTTATTTTTGCGAGGACGAAGTCGCGGGCAAATGCTTGTAAATTATAATGATGAACATACTTCGCAAATAGTCCACAGTTGGTTACTGCTGCGTACTTTTCAATACAAATCCAAATGCATGTACGACTATTAATAATCGGTATTCAACAAAATGGAATTCTCTAATAGACATTTGGATATAGTAAAATCTTGTGACATGTGCAAATTCGGATAGAACGTGAAATGCTGAAGACTCACGTTACACTCGGCTCACGAACTCATTTACACGTTGCGCAATTTAATTTACAAGCGTAAGCGATAATGACTGCCTACTTATTAGGTATTTTGATAAATTACTTCTTTCTGCCTTGTGTATCCAATACGGTGTCGACGTAATATGATTTTTGCTGCTTTCGTCCCCTGTTAGTCGTGACGATAATTTTCTTTAGCTTTTTGTTTATAATCTTGCCTTATAATTGTATTATTTTAACTTTTCATTGGTGTCCCTCCGTCCATCAACAATCAACATCATAACAATTTTCTTTAATATCACAATAATTTATGTATTCTGTAAAACTGGTTCGATTTAGTCGAGCAGTCACTTTATATCACACCTCAATCTCATTTCAGCCTAATTCACAGAGATTTTACAAATAAAGATATGATACACATTTTTTTTAGATCACAGTTAAAAAAAAAGAATAAACGTAGTAAAAGCATAATATCGCAAAACGCTTGTAACTTGGACAACAGTAATCCATGGTACGGTGTCATAGTAACATGAAGCACGGATCAAGCGTATCCTTTGAGTGCGTTCACTTAGCTCATGGGTACGTCACTTGAACGTCAACAGCAACTATAAATATGTATATGTTCTGTCGTGCAATTTCTAGGAATTCGCCACGTTTGACGCTTAATGTCGTTCGCGTGACTTGTTGAATGGAAGTTGAAGGGCTTTCTTTGAGAATCTGGGTTAGGGCTTGCTATACAAAAAGGAACGCTTTCGTGGGACGCGTACTCTAGACCACAGATTGAATACTGAGGTTCAACCTGTGGGCTAAAGTTCCATATAAAACAACACTAACTTTTTTTGAACTACTAAAATTACATTCATACATACATTATATTTCATTACATTAACGTGATGGCTCAGTAGTTAAGGCGCCTGCGTCTCATGCACGCGGTTTCTCGTTTGATATTGGGTAAGTATCAATGTGACTTTTTGAAATAATATACATAGTGTTAATGTAAACACCGTTATCCTTAAAACCAGTGGTTTGGTTTCACTAATAGAACGTAAATTCAATGAAAAAAAAAACATTTTTAAGTAAAATCTTCATTTTTCCTCAAAATTATTTCACCCTATATTACAGTGATGTAATTAGTTAAAACTTATGTAGGTAGTTATAATGGACGGCCAGTGCAGCAGGTCAAAGCCCTTTGCGGTGATTACGTAGCTCGGGCGCATAGTATCCATCAATTTACGGACGGTGTCGTACAGATTTTTTTTTAATTTTTTAAAGTAAACTTTGTTTATTGATTTTTAAATTCATGTAAACATTTTTTATAATAAATCAAGTACCTATGGTTTAAGTGACAACGGTGTTTACACTAACAGTCTGTATACAAGCTAAGTATATCTATCATCTTCAATGACTTCGGTGAAGGAAAATATCGAGAGAAAACCTTTCAATTAATATAAGACAAGTCGGAAATCGTCACTTCACGAAATGACCTTTGCCCTGCAGTGGGACACTAATAGACTGGATTATTTTTTACAATTACAACTAGTATATCATCCACTTTAATAACAATTCTCTGAGAATTTGATCAAACAAACAACATAAAATGTTCTAACTATAATGAAATCGTTGTTAGTTACAGACAGTTGTCTGAAACCAATAGAGTTAAGTGCCCAGAACTGCATCACTAGTTAACTACTTTTCCTATATTTGTTCCTATTGCTGTTCTACGGGTATTAGTCGAAACACTTTCCAAGTATTCGCGTTGAGTATACAGATTTGGATCCTGTTGGGTTTTAGAGAATTGTCGGCACGGAACAAATATCTGTTCGGTTTATAGGTACGAGTAGTTGTTCCGGGTCTAATTGTTGAAAATGTGAGTTGATATGTCTGTAAATGCAAACACATAACAGAAGAAATGGTGCCAATTCTCTTGGTCACAAACTAAACTTAGACTATTTCCATCTTTTTCTGTCCAGTAAAACAAGAAAGAGACTAATGTAAATAAGAGCTGTCAAATTTAGTCAATCTGACACATCCATACGGTTATAGTTGACATCTTAAAACGTATGGATTAAAAATACGGAAAAGTTCAAGGCAAAACTAATTTGACATCGCTAACTTAGTTCTTTAATGTCACCGTCCTTTTTGTTCGCTGTAGCTTGTAAGCGATGTCAATTCTCTAAATTTAGTCTAGTTTGTGAACAATATCTAATGCGGGTCAACGTTTTCAAAATAAAATAAGTTATTCCTTGTAACACCAGCCAGTGAAAGTCCCGTCCAAATCGGTCGAGCTATTTCGTAAATTAGCCGACATAAAAAGATGCACAGAAAAAAAAATCTTTTTTATATATACTTACGAGCCGTTTTTATTTGGCATAACATACAGTTACTTCAATTTTATTTATTTATAGCGTTTCTTTTTAGCTTAGCTTATTATTATTTTGTTGCTTTTCGTCAGTATCGAATCTAACATCATCAATGGGAATATACCCATGTCTAGATAGTAGTATTACAGCAAGCAAGGGAGTTGGAATACAAATCGCTTTTGTTATAAAACTGTAAGTCTTATGCACATTCTGGACTCTCCAATGGACTGTATACCGAACTGAGTTGGTAATCGCCTTGATATGTTTAGCCGGTTCATTTCATTACTTGTTTTTGTGTTTTTAATTAGATTCATGGTGTGAATGAAGATACGGGTTGACGCGGTGGCTAAGCGATTGGCTGCTGCGCTGTATGTCACGAGTTCAATTCCTTGCTTATGTAGATAGTTGTTTCGGATCTAGCTGTTTGTATTATTTGAGTTTACATGTTTGTTATGATGTTAGAGATGTTACTTAGATCTTCTTATTAAATAAAAAAATCCTATTCTGATTAAAATATTTTAAATGTTTTCTAGATTTTCCAGAGCATACAGTATAAAATAATGTATCAATTATTTATAAACGTGAAAGTTTGAATGAATTTATGTTTATCACTAAAAAGATCTGGACGAAATGTGGCACAGAGATATATTATAGTCTGAAATAGCACACAGGCTTTTTATGCCGGACAAATGTATGGTTGCCGTATAATAATATATCAACTTTGACGCGGACGAAGTCGCGGGCAAAAGTTAGTAACATAATAAACGTAACACTTAACACTTCCCACAAATAAGCGCAGTTGTTTTGTGGTCAGACGCAGTTAAACCACAGTTAACGATGGCCGAGTTACAATGATTCTGAACCGTTGCATTTAGATTCAAAATGTTATTGGAAATAGGGCGTTTATTCAACGTTCACGTTAAAATCTTTGGTTACGAGTGAGGTGTTTAAACTTACTGTTACACGTTGTTAGGTAACGAGTCAATGGCTTTTCGATCAATGGTTGGTTGGCATAACGATATTTATGTCAATATTGCTTTTAAGAAACGGGTTTATGAAATGATTGCCTAAAACCTAACGAATGTCGGGATTTTCTATACGTTTATTACCTATGCGGTACGCGCGACATCCGAGAGAATAAAATAGCAAAATTGTTCAATGATACAAGTCTTCTTCTTATCGTGTGGGTAGTAAGGCCTTACGACCCTACACACCCTAGTGTCAGAGTTTCTAAACCGCCTCAAGGGCCTCTGACAAGGTTTGAGTGGAACAGTAAGTCCAGGTTTCCTCACGATGTTTTTCTGATGATACAAATGAGAGCGTAAGTAGTTAATAGCTATGTGATGTGTCTTTTTATACCCAAATACGCTATAGATCAGGTGTGGCCATTGGCCAACTTAGTTAAACCCAAGATCTGGTTTTTGGTGGCGAAAACCTGTGTGATCTACCGTCTTAAAATTTTAAATGAAAATAGTATAGTTCAGTATTCAATTATGTTGTATTTTTATTTAAAAGGAAAGACATAAAATTTCTAATTACGTTGCGCAGTCTGGTTGCTATACTGGTATTCAGCTGCATCCAGTTAGACTGGAAGCCGTCCCCAACATAGTTGGGAAAAGGCAGGCAGATGATGATGAAGACGTTGCGCAGTCTGTTATAGGTAGGTATATAGGTTTACCTTGCCACGATAGACTGGATTAATAGCCGCGATCAAACATCTCTGCTATAGATACTTCATAACTTAATTCACTGTACAAAAAGAAACCAACATACTAAGCTAACTTAGATAACCAAACAATTTTCTTTACGTCTCCAAGGAACTAAGGTAACAATGACAAAGCGAATCATGAAAGACAGTCTCAAAAATGCCCCATCAAGCTGCAGTCATAAATCGCCCGGTGTGTGGAGAGCACCATCTAAGTTTGCCCAACTTACCCCTCGAGGGCATTGTATAACTAAATGGGAGTAACTTAGAAGATGTAGGTATATCTGGTGGGAAGCGGTATTGTTACTAGGATATAATAGGATAACCAGCATATAGGTACTGTTTTAAAGTAAACAGAAATAAATAAGTGGAAAAGATAATGTACACTATCCTGGCTTTAGAAATAGAGACAACATCAAATCATTTCTTTTGAATCATCAAAAAGCACTTTTGAACGTGATTTAAAAAAAAACAAAGATTTGAATCTAGTTGTCCATTCCAAAAAGTCCTGTCGTATGGAGAAAAATTAAATCTTTTACTTCATTATACTCACTCTTGTAAAATAAATTAACTTAACAATATTAACTGAGACGCGACTCTCTATGAAGTCCATCTAAACCGATTTTAGCTCCCATCTTCCTCTGTCAGCCGTCGCGTAATCAGTTGATTTGACTTATTAAACATTCCTAAAAAAATATTTGTTTAACTTTGTTGTGTGACAGTGACAGACATAATTTTTGTATTCCTTGGCCTAGATACACGAGATATATTTATTCTTAATAGGTAGGTACAGGATCATGTTAATAATACGATATCTAAATTTTCGATTGGTTCGATTCACAGATCTGACAAATTTTCATTGGGTTTTTCCATCAAGAATTTCTCTATAGCAGGATTGGAGTCTAGATTTGTGCCTGGTTGATGGCAATAAGTTCGCCCCCTGTGGATGTACTAATGAGTACAACTCCGCTTACCCCTTCAGGGATTACAGGCGTGATGTTATCTAAATTTTTACTCACCCCAAAATATGCAGGTACTTCTATTCGTCAAATACGTGCTTACACGTAATCAATGAAACAAAGTGCACTTTACAGAATACGTGCCACCTGTGGAGAGCGAGGGATATCGCGCGTGTACACAACGCCGCGTTTTATCCCCCCGTGTGTGCTAAGCTTTATTTAAACTTTTTCGTTTTATTCGACAGTGCGTTCGCACCTTTTGTTTTTCGTACAATGTTTGTTATGTGATGCGGGTGCTGGGGTGTGTGTATAAATAGCTGTCTATCTTCTATGGCTATGGGGTTTAGTTGGATGAGGTGGTAAATATTGTTTACGCAAATTCAATGTTTGATGCTTTTTATATATCGTACTGTTGTCCCCTTAGGGGGTGAATTGTGGAAAATTCTTTCTTAGCAGACGTCTACTCACTATACTTACCTTCCTGCAAAATTTCATGTTTATACGTCACCTATCACTGCTACCTTTCACTTTTATATATTTTCATAGAAGACAACTTAGACATAAGTACTTAATTTTGTAAACTGCACGATAAGGATACAAGGTACTTGCACTAAAAGACCATTTCTACTAAGTAAAAACGTTCAAAATCTAGTCGTCAATCTCATCTCAGCGACAATCAATGTCAAAAATAGAGACATTTTTAACAGATATCAAGATAAGATGGAGATCATTTCTTTATCTTAGTAGAAATTGCCCCCCACAATAAATGTATGTTCTGCTAAGTTACGATTTTCAAGTTATAAAAAACGATCCAAAAGAACAAAAATGTTGTAAGTGCATTGCATCAGATTATTTACTATTTTGTTATAAAAAAAGCCCGTTTCTGGTATCTCCTTTTCCATCATAATATTTATACATCTATAAATAGTTGTTACTTATCCAAGTAACTGTAGTCGTTGCTGTTCTACTTGTTTTGAACCAGAAGTATTTTAATTCATATTTTCAGCCAGTGAAAATGCTTATTGCTGAAATAACTTCCGATTTATTCAGACCTGCAATTATGTACTTCTTTTATTATCTTGCTAGCAGGTAACCGTTTTAATTTTATTAAATAAATTTTACGATTAACGTTACACAGAATTACACAATTTCTCCAAATCTAATATTAACCTGAAAACAGTAAAATTCTAATATAACTCGATAGATACCTGCGTATACTTTCGAATCGTTCAAAATGAGCAATCAAGGATTTTACGACGTATTTTGACGAATTACGAGCAATCGAAGATCAAAATTTTATTTTTGCAATTTTTATTACACGCTCCTTAAAATATATTTCCGAAGAATTTCGGTTTTATCGTTTATCTATTTATTAAGGTAGGTATGTATGTATTCTGTAATTGGCAATCATGTTATTTGGTGAGAGATCGGTGATGTTGCTTTTTTAATATTAATATAAGGACATATTATGCCAAATGGCAGAAAACTTCCGTATCTTTTAAATGTTTATAATTATTATAAAGAGGTAGGTACAGTTTGATGGATTTTAATTTGTTTGTAAGAAGTAATCACTGGAAGTTCTGGTCTGATTTCAAACATTATTTTACTAATAGAAAGGTACATTATTGCCGAGTGCCATGGGCTATGTTTTATGGTATACTTGACTGTCATGTAAGCGAAGTCGCGGTTAGAAGACTGTGTATTATAACATGCCTTAATCCTAATTAGCTTCAACTACTGTGGATATCTTACACTGAAAACTATGAACGTTGTCTTTTTGTCAGGTAATTAGGCTTATAATCCTAGTCAACATGAATCCGTTCATCATTAGTTCACAAACCAAACCACAACCTTTAAAAAAATTTTAAAATCTGGAGATATTTGGTGGGGGTCAGTTAGTGTTGTCAAAACTACACCTTATTGTTGTTATTGCAAAGGTATAAAATCAATTGCACATCTGTAGAGGCTCTTAAAAGGAAAGCTTTTGAATAACGCCGTTCTTTTGTTTACCATATAATCCTAACAGAAACTCTTCAGCCACTCTTCATCTCATCATGGCTGCCTACTTCATAAATTACGTTTGCATTACACTAAATAATGCAACAGATGAGCGTGCGGCTGATAAATGTTGCAGACTAGCGGATTGCCAGTGTAGGGAGCGGGCTAATCAAATATTTTTATGATCGACGCCATTTTTACGGCCGTTGTGATGAATGGTTTAAAGTGTAAGAAAATAGCGGATTTTTTCACTTCCTTCGCTTTAAAGTTAATAAATTATCCCATGGGAACCGTAAATTTATTTGAAATAAAAAGTAGCCCATATTCTATTTCAGATTATAATCTATCTCCTTGCCAAATTTCATTCAGATCCGTTTAGCTGTTCTAACGTGACTGGGTTACAAAAATCCATCCATCCAAATTTTCGCATTTATTATAGTAGTAGGAAAATAAATCTGGAAACAAGATCTTATAACTCAATAGATAGAACCTCTTATCACTTGTACCATACTTGTATACACAAGCGTTCTTCACAACGATTGCTTATTTGTGTACATAATTTTTGTTTAAGGAAATAAATGTAAAAAATTCAAGCGACGCGACGGTAGGAGACGGCTTTTTGTCGAGATTTTAATTTTGGGAAGTACCCTTTGATCTTACTTATGTTTTTATAGCATAAAAATGAGGGTCGTTATGGTGGAAGTGTGTCAAGAAAAAACCAAGGTGTTCAAGAATAAAACAAAGGTAGGAAGAGAACATTAACCTACACTGTTGGTCATTTAAAATAAGTGACGTTCCCTCCACGTGTCAAAATATTTTTGTCCCTTTATTTCGCAGACAAAAATTTCATAGAATTTCCTTTCCCAGATTTTTTTTCGTGTCATTTTCGGTCCTTTTATTTTTTTTTCGTATAATTATTGTTGTTGCATTTACTATTTCCTAGAATGAAACATATTTCACTGAAACACAATCCAATGATTTTTTCAATTGATTATTCTAATAAATCATAATAATGTGAAACTAAAAGGAAACGAAACAAAATTCTATTAAATTCATCAGCATCATCTGCCTAGCCCTTTTCTAACTATGTTGGGGTCGGCTTACAGTCTAACTGGCTGCAGCTGTATACTAGTATTTAACATGGAACGACTGCCTATCTGACCTCCACAACCCCTAAATTCTATAAAACTATTGTCTACAAAACAACATAGAACCCAAATTATGAACTAGCTTTGTTTTCACTCGCGTTAAGTTACGTCTTTTGTTTTAGTGGTCCGCTCTTGTCTGTCGTAGTGTGATGTGAACAAGCAATAAAACTCTTTAGCTTTATTATATTAGTATAGATACATAGTAGTATGGATAATCTTCTGCCCGCATTTTCGTTCACGTAGCCGTCAAATAATAGATAACATAAAACATAGCCTATAAGACAAGTATAATATTTTTTCTAGAAGTAAAATATTTTTGTAATCAGACTATTACTTCTAGAGATTACGTCATAAAAATAAAGAAATAAAACGAACAATTGTACATAACATCACGCCTGCAATCCCCGAAGGGTTAGGTAGAGGTGTACCCATTAGTACACCCACATTTCGCCAGTTACATTTTTTTAAGTCCCATGTATTATGGGGCGAGCGTATTGCCATCAACCGGGCACAAATCCAGACTCCGAGGCTGCTACTGAGAAATTCCTGATGAAAAAACCTAATAGCACTTTGCCCGACCTGGGAATCGAACCCAAGACCTCATGCACTGCAGTCGCGCTTGCGACCACTAGACCAACGGGGCAGTCAAACAATTTTATTTTTATTAATATTAATCTAGGAATACAATATATCTTGTTTGCTTTTGTATTTTGCATAATTATGGTATTTACTCGTATCGACTGAAGATATAATAAAAAGGCGGATTTTAAAAGGTTCTAATTGATGCAAAAAAAGACAAACGTAACTATTCACAATGCAAAAGTAAGTAATGCAATTACAGACAGTTTGTTACTCCATCAAGGCAAAATCACTGAGCCGAACATAATGAAATTTGGCAAAGAGGTGACTTAGTATCTGGATAAGGTCATAGGTTATTTTTTTAGCCGCAGCTTTGTCTGAGTCCGCGGTCAAATTAATCTATAACTAATAGTTCATACAATAACACTTCATACCTACTAATATTATAAAAGTATCTCGATCTGTAATGCTTTCACGACTAAACCGCTGAACCGATTTTAGTAAAATTTCGTACGGGGTAACTTTAAACCCCATGACAGGACATAGGCTACTTTTTATTCCAATAAACGTACTTAACACGGACAAAGTCGCGGTAATAAGTTTGTACTTTGTAAGACTATAGCTATAGATAGCTTTACTCAGTTATCCAAACAAATCAATTCGTATTGTATGTTCAAAACGTTAACACCTTTCATTTTCTATTGATAGATTAAATAATTGGCAAGTACCTAGTTTTTAATACAGTTAGATGACCTTATTGGTCATCGACCTTTTCATAAGAAAACGTAGTCGCATGTGTACAATGTGACTGCCTCGTTGGTCTAGTGGTCACAAGCGCGACTGCTGTGCATGAGGTCTTGGGTTCGATTCCCAGGTCGGGCAAAGTGATATTGGGTTTTTCCATCAGGAATTTCTCAGTAGCAGCCTCGGAGTCTGGATTTGTGCCCGGTTGATGGCAATAGGCTCGCCCCCTATTACATGGGACTAAAAACATAACTGGCGAAATGTGGGTGTACTAATGAATACACCTCTGCCTAACCCTTCGGGGATTGCAGGCGTGATGTTATGTTTATGTGTACAATAATACTGCAATTCATTTTCTTACCCAGTAGTTGTATTCTGTAAAAATCTTCTTTGGTAAAAAGTGAAGCGACCTTAATGTTAGTTGTTATTCCTTAGTATCTAGTATAAAGACAGCTCAATTTAGGCTCACTTTCATAATTTATAGAATAGATTATTATTTTTTATTTAATAAATCGTTAGGTATTCTACTCTAGGATTTTTTCTACAATCATTGGTGCATTTACAACAAACATCACACATTCATATGAACAAACATACACAAACAAGACCCAGAACAAATACTTGAAGACCATACAAATATTTGTTCTATACGGCAATGGTACCCACGATACGCTGCGCAGCAGCCAGATGGTTAGCCACTGCGTCAACCAACCGTGACGTCAATAATACAAGATTTTATCCAAATCTTTGAAACAACAGCACTGAAACTTGCGACAATCTATCAGAATTTATTTCAGCAAACAGACCTGTAACTAATTTACCCAAGGACTTTCCTAGGCACCCAAACTAAAATTTCCTTTTTATAATTACAACGATTGCACACACAAATCGACTGTAAACGTTCTGAATCGGTTTTTGTTCGGATACAAATCGCGACCCTGGTCGTACAGACCGTTCACGTGTTCCTTTGTCAACTATGATGTAGTAAGACCATTGACCCACAAATGTTGCACATAAAAACGTTGTATTGCGAATTTTGTTAGTCTGTGGCTGTATTCAAGAGGAAAGTCTTATCTAGAAAAAGTTGGTTGACAGTCTTCGTTTAGTTTTAGGGACCCTTATTATTCGGGAACGTAAATAGTGCTTTTATTAATCTCCATAAAAAAAAAATTTGATTAAATATGCAACGCAATAAGCGAATCATTTGGAAATGTTATTGATTGATTCATAAATTATGTGGCGTGTCTCAAAATTGCTAGAACAACAACAACAAATTTCTCAAAATTAGGAAAAATAATACCAAAGAATTTTAAAATCGGCTTTCTTGAAGCCGATTTTAAAATTTTTATTTTTAGATTAAATAAATTAAGATTTTAATATGAGAAATTTTACAACAAAAAAAAAATATTTTTAAACTAACGATAACCTGAAATTAAATCCCAAAATACACCTGTAATACACCTACTTACAACATTTTTTTGACCACATTTTACTTCCTTAATAGCTAGATACTTACTTCGTATTTCTTTACTACGGAACCACTAAGATTATATCGACACCATCACTCATTGATCCATAGTATTATGTAGGAAGTGGGACATATACCATGAGCACGCCATAAATCAGGACATGTTTGCATGCGTTTCCCATAAAATATGAGATTACTGAGGATAATCCCGGCTGCAGATTTTTATGGTATTTTTAGAGCTTATTTTCTAATTTGTATTTATGATTATGTTTCGTGAAGGTTTATAATCCCTGGAAGTGGATACGTGAGGTTGTTTACCAAACTTTTTTGTTGTTTGTACTTTTTAAGCCTTTGAAATTTCTTGATCAGGCTTGAATCCTTCGGGATACACAAGTCAATCTTTAATCAAATTTTAGAGCTGGAAAGGGTAAGCTTCTCTGGAAAGTCACAAATTAGGGTGAAAGACGAATAAATGGCATTTATTTATATTTTGTATGTCGTGATTGCCGAATGATTAATTTTCCCGCATCTCATCGCATGAGATTGTAGGTTCGATATCATTCATGATTTTTTCTTATTTTATTCCTTTTTTATTATTATTTTGTGTGCATAATTGAACATGCAACTAGCAACTAGCTTCAACTTTTGGACTAACTGACCGACTCCTTGACAATTCAAAAGTGCCTGTAAATGGTCTAATTGAAATAAATGTTTTGACTTTGACTTTAACATGGCCTGTATCAATTAACATTTTTATTTTCTTTCTTTTTCTATATCGGGCAAGTACTTGCGTATACGTCATATACTTTTTCAGTTTATCTTGACATCACTGACATCGGTAAAGGAAAACATCGTGAGGATATCAGGACTTTATAATGAATGATTATAAAGTCTGTCAATTCATATTGAGCAAGCGTAATGATTAATGCTCGTGCCTTCTACATAGAAGGCATCATCTCATACAGATAAGAAGAGGCTTTTGCACAAAAAACAGGCTGCTATTATTTAAGACCGAAACTATTGTAATACATAACATAACATCACGCCTCATGTAATAGGGGGCAAGTCTATTGCCATCAACCGGGCACAAATCCAGACTCCGAGGCTGCTACTGAAAAAATCCTGATGGAAAAACCCAATAACACTTTGCTCGACCTGGGATTCGAACCCAAGACCTCATGCACAGCAGTTGCGCTTGCGATTACTAGACCAACGAGGCAGTACTATTGTAATTTTCTTAATAAAAACTATTTTTATCTTTTTTAATGCACATAAAAAAAAAACATATTTAACCTCCTAATTATACAAAATAACTGTACCAAAATTAAGCACATAACATAATTTTAATGTAAAAAAATATGCATTTTAAACAGTTATTGTCATTACTTTATTAACCAACAGAAACTGCATCGTATTTTCATACCTGTACAGTTGTAATAAAGTCGAAATTAAAATGGTAGCGAACAAAGAATGAGACTTGCAACTTGACACATGCTTGGCCGCTTTTTCTAAACAAACTTTCAATAGACGTTGATGAGGTCCGAGATTTTTGACCAACTTTGATCTGACCTTTATATAAGAGAAAGCATGTGACAGACAGACTGACAGTAGACACCTTTCTCTGTTAACAATTGATAGTTATTTCGTCTTTAAACTCGAAAACAACGCATAGGTGTGAAAAATTACGAGTTTATAACTAACGTGAAATAAATACAAAGAACGGTACCTACTACGATTTTACTCTTTTTTTAATTAGTAGCATAACATAACATCACGCCTGTAATCCCCGAAGGGTTAGGCAGAGGTGTACCCATTAGCACACCCACATTCTCAATTCATATTGAGCAAGCGTGATGATTAATGCTCGTGCCTTCTACAGAGAACGCATCATCTCATACAGATAAGAAGAGGCTTTTGCATAAAAAACAGGTTGCTATTATTTAAGACCGAAACTATTGTAATACATAACATAACATCACGCCTGTAATCCCCGAAGGGTTAGGCAGAGGTGTACCCATAAGTACACCCACGTTTCGCCAGTTATGTTTTTAGTCCCATGTAATAGGGGGCAAGCCTATTGCCATCAACCGGGCACAAATCCAGATACCGAGGCTGCTACTGAGAAATTCCTGATGGAAAAACCCAATAACACTTTGCCCGACCTGGGAATCGAACCAAAACCTCATGCACAGCAGTCGCGCTTGCGACCACTAGACCAAAGTGGCAGTCAATTAGTATCATTAAGCTAATGATTTAAAAAAGTGCTTGACGTGCTTTCCGACGCTCGGTGGTATCAAAACCACCAATTTCCAATCTCCGGGCTGCTACTGAGAAATCCTTAATGGGAAAACCTGGTAACATTTTTTTTCCGAACTGGGAATCGCACCCAGAACCCCACGCTCAGCAGTAGCACTTGCAACCACGAGACCAACGGAGCAGGCGTTTATTACAGTTACCATGTCCAGCTAAATTCAAACAAAAATTCCCAAAAAGCAATATCCACAATAACCCTCTATTCATAGTCACAGCCTACCTCTCTATGACAGACTCCATTATCAGGCAACGTCGATTGGCTACGGGAAATATTTCCCTTTCAACCCTCTGGACGCCGGCCGTTTTTAGGAACCCCTTTGTCATTGTCAATCGTATTGATTTTCACAAGCCGCTCTTGAGCGATTAAAAAAAATGAACGAATATTGAATCGTGTTGTACGCCTGTGAAACTAGCAAGTATCAAAATTGTGTGTTCGCAGTTGATTTGCTATGAAGTCACGTTGGTATTTTGGACGTACTTTTTTAGGCTGGAATCCGATTTAGGTAGCTAACATGTAATGGTCTCTCCCTACTTTATATATTTTGTTTATATGTATGTATATATGTATTTATTTTTATATTTTACTCTCGAAAATCTTCTGTATCTGCGCACCTACTATGTTTTGTCTCTGCATCACCCTAAGGTAGACTTGGAGAAAATGCCCAAGGCATTAAGTCCGCCTTTGTACAGTGTATTTTTTACATGTGCATAAAGTTTAAATAAATAAATAAATAAAATAAATAAATGGCAATAGAATACTAATAGAAATATAACGTTTCACTTAAAAAAAAAATTGACAGTCTATTATTGTTCTACTGCAGGGCAAAGGCCTCTTCCCATACACAGAAGGCTAGACTTTGATCACCACGATCACAACAAAAATGATCGATTTAGGTTTGTGAAATATGTGAAGGTATTTTACATTATATATGACGGAAGGAAGTCATGTGTTTGAATCGGGTATTTGGTAATTTTAACGGTTTCTTTACATATGATAAGATCCATATTAGGGCCATTATAACTTTGTTCTAAACTAAAAAAATTAAGGCTTGAAATAAAACTAGAATAAAACAAGGCATAAGTATTTATTTTGTATTTAATTTCTATGCTTACCATTAATACAAAGACCGCTAAAAATATTGTTGGAATTAAATAAATTAGTAATAAAAATTAATAATAATTATAATTAAAATCTTACCACAAAACTTAGAAAATACTTGAGCTTGATATTTAAAAACCATAATTTTGTTTAGTATACTAAAAAATAAATATTAAAATAAATCTGGACACCAATAATATAATTAAAAATACTTTAATTTAATTGTATAATTATCATTGTGGATAAAATAACAAAAGATATGGTTATTTTACGTTACTCGAAGGTATACCTTCATCCCTATACATACAAAAAGACTTAATTTACCGTATTATTACTAATAGCACCTACCTGAAAATTATTATTAGCACCTAGAGAGTCCTTTTCTCATAAAGGCACCTTTGTATCATGCCTAATACATACTGTTATTCTAATTTTATAATTCAAAAAATAAAAATTCTTTAACGGCTGATTTTTCAATATTCGAATAACTTTTAATACATACGTTATGTCCGAATTTGTAAAATAGTTGACTGACTGACTTGAAATTAAACAACACTATATTTTACACATTTTTTTTTTATCACACTGAGCCACAGTTAAACTTGGTACGGCTTAGTTAGTTCTTTATTCAAAAACTATGTAAATTAATGCCACCGTTAAAAGTTATCTGACGATTGATAAATCAGATTTAAATAAAATATTTATTTATGAATACATTTTAACTGCTTTTGTAAGAGTACCATAATTATTAATTTTTTTTTAATTATGAACGTTTGTTATTGAAAGACAGTACAGTACCTACATTATGTACTAATTACGTATGTATTTATATGCACAGTTACTCCTTTTAGACTCGTGGCTTAAACCTGAGCCAAATATCCCTGTCGACAACTCTTCCAAAGTTATGGTCAACCATGGTCAACTTCGATGGCGTTTTGGCGCATGGTTCGATTTCATATTTGTTCAATAATGTCTTGCTTACGTTTCTTATTATTTTCAAAGCCAGCTGTTCCCCTGAAACAAGAAAAATAGATTTTTAGATGTGAATCGTTTTCGAAGAGTTATTTTGCTTGTTTGAATGCTAATCTCTAGAAATGCCAGTCTGATTGGAATTATTGTTTTTTTTTTACATCATAACATCACGCTACGGCACACGGGAGCGGAGCAATAACCTTAATTAACGGGTGAAAAAGCCTCGCGGACGAGCAGAAATTTAACTCATTATGAGTTGAATTTTTACTATTGCCTATGGTTCATTATTCTGCAGCACTTAATCATTATATGCCAATAGATATTATACTCATCAATAAAACACTAATTTGCGAGTCTAATAAAGAAATAGAAAACATCGAGAAAAGGACCAGTTTTTGACCCATGAAGATTAATAATGAATGAATATTATGTGAATATGATAATATAATGTGAATAATATATTATGAATATGATATTATGTCTCAAACATATAAACTTATATGACATAAGTTCTTCGTTCAATGTCTCTTCTAGAAGGCTACATTTTTTTATATATTTTAGTACTTATGAAATTAATTTAATTACGTAAGTGGTTTAATTAATGACGCACCCGTCATTATCTTGTCTACATAATTGCGAGACAATAAATTAAAATTAATTTTAATACGGCATTAAAAAAAGCAAATGATTTGAAAAAAATTGTCTTACAATGATATAATTATTCAATTATTTTATTTTACTAAGTTGTTTGCATAAAATTACGGGTTTTAGTAATAAAATTCATGACCAGGGTACGTGTAGATTACTTAGTCTAGAAATTAAATGATGCAAAAGAAATATTTATGTAAAAAAAAACGTAGGTAGGTACGTATATACGCAGGTTTACATCGTAGTCAATGTCACAATGTTTTCCTTCACCGATGTCAGTAACACCCAAGATTAGTTCAAACTTAAATCTTTCTATCTACACTAATATTATAAAGAGGAAAAAAATGTATTTTTGTTTGTTTGTTTGTAATGGATAAACTCAAAAACTACTGGACCGATTTTAAAAATACTTTTACCATTAGAAAGCTACATTATCTGCGAGTAACATATAGCTATATTTTATTTTATTTTTGCGTGGAGGATGTCGCTGGCAAAAGCTAGTCTTTTAAAAAAGCGAAAGTTCACTCACTCATCAAGAAATATTGGAAACCGCTTAACATAAAAAGATGAAATTTGTCAGAGAGATAGTTTATAATTGGAAGACGTTTGCTAAGAAAGGATTTCCCAAAATTGACCCCCTAAGGGGTTAACTATGACGCGAACGAAGTCGCGAGCAGAAGCTTATAAAAGATAAAGTCATATGGCCCAGTTGTTATGACGCCCGCCTCTCATGAATGAGATTGAAGGTTCAGTACCGGACAAGTACCAATGTGACTTTAACAATCATAACAGTAACTTCTATTTTACTGTTAATTGAAAATAAATCGTGTTTTTAGGGCGATAAAGTGCTTTCTTAAAGAAATTTTATCTTGGAAATGGTGTCAAGTACCCAATATTTTGATGTTTTAGATCTCTAGTGCTATGATGGCCTAGTTATTAACTCGGCTTTAATGTGTTTTTTTAAATTCATATAGTTAATTGTTTACTTTCCAAAGTATATCTTTCTGCTGTGCATGAGGTCTTGGGTTCGATTCCCAGGACGGGCAAAGTGTTATTGGGTTTTTCCATCAGGAAATTTTCAGTAGCAACCTCGGAGTCTGGATTTGTGCCCGGTTGATGGCAATAGGCTCGCCCCCTATTACATGGGACTAAAAACATAACTGGCGAAATGTGGGTGTACTAATGCGTACACCTCTGCCTAACCCTTCGGGAATAACAGGCGTGATGTTATGTTATGTTTTATCTTTGATATCACTGGCAACTGTGAAAGAAAACATCGTGAGCAAAACCTGAACTATATGATTAGGTAATATACAGGGTCATTGAAAATTTACCGGAAACCTGAAAAGGGGTCATTGTACTCATCATTACGAACAACTTTTACTATGGGGTCAAACCTTTAATCATGAAAAAAAGCTGTTCCCTAGAAAAATGCTACAAAACGCGATCTTAATGTACGGAACTGCTGATTTTTGACCATGTATTATATATGTCTGGGAGTCCGCCAAGCAAACAAGCATAGTGCTAATGCTTATGCCTTCAGAAGAGGCATTTGCCCTGCAGTCGGACAATAATAGGCTAGTATTCATATTCGTTAACCTACCCATACACGTTGGCTCGAGTCTAGGAGTATAGAATACGAGTTTCAAAAGCCACAGTCAACATACTTTCTAAATCATTGAGAACTTCAGTGAAATTCCAACACTTGCAATATCATTGTACTATTCATCATAATAACTTCGACCTCGATGTCTATGTAAGTGGAGAAAGTCTACTTATGGTGAAAATGTATTTATAATGGCGTCAGATAGTTTGGTCTTGAAGCACCACTCGTAGTTAGTGGTTAAAACAGGGTAAAGGGACTAGCAATCAGCAAAAATTATGACTTTGTATTTTAATAGATTTACCATATCAGAGGCCCCTGAGGCGGTTTAGGAACTCTGACACTAGGGTGTGTAGAGTCGTAAGGCCTTACTAAACATAAAAAAAACATAACATCACGCCTGTAATCCCCGAAGGGTTAGGCAGAGGTATACCCATTAGTACACCCACATTTCGCCAGTTATGTTTTTAGTCCCATGTAATAGGGGGCGAGCCTATTGCCATCAACCGGGAACAAATCCAGACTCCGAGGCTGCTACTGAGAAATTCCTGATGGAAAAACCCAATAACACATTGCCCGACCTGGGAATCGAACCCAAGACCTCATACACAGCAGTCGCGCTTGCGACCACTAGACCAACGAGGCAGTCACCTTACTACCCACACGATAAGAAGAAGAAGAAGAATAATAGATTTTCTTGGTATGGTAATTGGTTTTCTTGGTAGTATCTACCGACTCAGTTCGTTAATGGTAGTTGGTTGTTTTTATTTAAAACCAACACTTTTCCTGCGACTTCGTTCGCATGATTTTTTTTACGGATGCCTATTTTTTTTTAAATATGGTATAGCCTTTGTCACCCGGGGATAAAGTAGCTTCCCAACAGTGAAAGATTTTTTCAAATTGTATGACGTATATATGACGTATATACGTATATTGGCCTAATTGAAATGAATGATTTGACTTTGACTTTGAATCGGTTCAGTAGTTACGGAGATTATTCAATGCAAACAAACAAACAATCAAATATTTCCTCTCTATAATCTTAGCATAGACTAGCTTTAAATGTCGGTCAGCCTGACCGCAGACAAAGTCGCAGTCGAATAAAAAGTAGCTTATGTCCTTTGTTGTTTCATCATAATCGGTTCAGTGGTTAAGTCTTAGAGGCGTAACAGACAGACAGACAGAGTTACTTTCGCATTTATAATATTAGTATGGATTTTTGTTTACCGGTTTGTACACTCTCATCTCCAGAACGATTTGACAAAACTTTTGCTGGCTTAAAGCTTATATTATAAGGAGTAACTTAACGTACTTTTTACACGACTGCCCCAAAAAAAGGAGTGTTATGTGTTCAGGGTTAATGTATGTATGTATGTATGTGAGATTCTTTATTCCACCATAACTTTTAAACGCCTGAAGCGATTTAGATGTATGGGGTATCGTTACAATCCTTGCATCGTTCCGAGTAACATAGGCTAGTTAAAAATAAAAAGAATACTGTGTGGTCACTTTAAAACGTTAATTAATACCAGCCTCAATTAATTTTTTTCATGAATCCGATCGTGTCTATGTTTATCGTCTAGAATTTGACAAGTAGATTTAAAAAATATATAACACTGTAAATAAAAAACCTCGTAAAAAAACTGTCGAGTAAACAAAGTACAAATATGTGCAATTTTTGCAGTCGTGTTTTTGAATTTTTTAAATTATAGTAGCTTGTATTGTAGGAAAATAATTCGGGTTTCGCGCTAAAAAAAACATCGTGATAACCGACAACCGCGAACGAGGTCGCGGACAATCATATAAAGATATATACGGCCCCTAATTTAACTGTAATAAGCAGATTAAATCTTATATGAATATGATTACAATAATCAGCTCTATAGGTACGTACGTACGCCAACGAACATAATTAAAAAAGATATTATCAACATTGTAATTATGCATCTTTGCAGTATGTATTACTGTTACTAAGACGTGTATATTCATCCTCGTTTACCCATACGGTACCAACACTAATTGCTTTGGCACTCCAAGCCTGCCAACCTGTGATTGCGTTAGTAAATATGACTGGGTATATACGCAAGAATTTGTACTGGTTGCTAAGTCATTCTTCTTGTCCTAAACGGTACTATAGCTTGCAAATGTTTCATCGTTTTGGTACGTTTCGAGGAATATTTTTGGTGCGCTTCATTCGGTGCGTTTCAAAGTTGATGCACTTCGACGAATACCCCAATATTTCGCGTGATTTTTTCTTGAAATACAAGCTGCAGTGTGCATCCTCGTCATAATTCAGAAGGTTGTCAAAAAGATATAAATAATCAAAAAAAAATTACGTCAATACATTTCTTTTTGTGTGACAGTTATTTCAGAATACACGACTATCAATGAACAGAATTCCCCGTTGCGTACATGGTAGGTAGGCAGTGTTGCATGACTATATCACCTGTGATATCACCGTATGCGTATGGGTTCAGCGCACTTCCTGTCTAAACTCAGCAAAAATATGGCTAGAATTCAAAATCCTACCAATTATTGTATTATTGATTTGTGTTGAGATCACTCCAATTGTGTCCTCCATTTTGAAACACTGCTCCTTGTACTGGTATACATACATACATAAACTCACGCCTTTTCCCATGGGGGTAGGCAGAAACTACAGAACGCCACCTGCTGCGATCCTTACATACTCATTTTGTCTCATCTACGTTCATACATCTCGTCATACAAGCACGCCGTACTAGTATAAAATGCAAGTTTTTAAATGCAAGTTATTCTACTCGTATTTGTATTCTAACACGTAATGATTCAATAATGGAATAATTGTGTTTCCCATTAATTATAATTACGTTGCAATTTCCATACTAAAAACAAACAAATAATAATCGAACGCGACTCGTACTATACATAAGGCACTCAGAGACGAAAAGTTATTTGTTGTATTTTGAAATCATAGTTCTTTTTTGCAGTTTGAGCTGTTTTTAAGTAGGTATGTGAGAATAATGCACATAAAAGAGACAATGTCATGTTTTTAAATGTTCGTAAAAATCTGCAAATTGGACAGTATTTACACGTTCGTGACATAATTTAAATTATTTACGCAATATACCTAATTAATAAGGGTTATCTGAAGAACTTAATTGTTTCCGAGAATGCTAACATTGTTATTCATAATGTAATTGTTTTGACATTTGATACTACTACATAAGTAGGTACAGCCAATCAAACGTCAGTATCTAATAAAACTACGAACTTCAAAAATCGTCCTTACTGCAACGACTTATATTCCTCGCGCTCTAGGCTGGTGCCGATGACATTTGTCAAACTGTTGCTTTTCACTCTTGAACGTTACGGCGATTTTCAATCATGATTGAATATTTTAACGGCACACTAGTATCATAGTCGTAAAATATGGAATCAGTAATAAGTAAGTAAATAACTAGTAAATTAAATAATGTCACTGACTTTTAGTTATGCGATTCTGACATCCTTAGATGAATTGCTGACATGTGCCACCCGCACCATCATAGAGCGTATGGAATATAATGCAACGTGAATGTCAAATTGACAGTGTCTTCTCTTCGCATTGTGCGGTTGACTGTACACTGTTCATCAACGATAGAGACAGGGGTTAAAAGATCGTGTGAATATAATTACAGTGACAAGCGCTTCTGTGATATTATCTACCTTAAAAATTATAAGGAAGCAAAGCAAACGGGCCTGTTGGTCTAGTGGTTAGTGGCCCTGACTGCTAAGCTGGAGGTCGTGGGTTCGATTCCCACCCAGGGCAAACTTTGTGTGATGAGCATGATTGTTAGTTCTGTGTCTGGGTGTGATTTATCTATAATATGTATGTATTTATAAATTATATAAGTATGTATATCAGTTGTCTGGTTACCATAACACAAGCTCTGCTTAGCTTGGGATCAGATAGCCGTGTGTGAGTTGTCCCAAGATATTTATTTATTCATTTATTTTTAAACTTTTTTAAAGATATAGTACATGTTTGACCAGACATCTTGTCAAAATCTTTACATATATAAATTACGTGTTACGTTGTTTGTCCGGGATGGACTCCTAAACTACTCGAAACGTTTTTTTATGAAATATTACTGTGTGTAATTTGGTCAAACAAAAGATGGGCTAGTTTTTATCTCGATCATTGACCTCAATATCTTTACTTACTTCAAGCAACTCGTGGCCGAGTCAGCTAGTTTTTTAATACGTGTTCTAGACACCCCAGCGTTAACATTTAACGTTGGTTATTAAAGAGAAATCAGCAGTTTCATATTTTTTTCATTTTATTTGAAATAGTTGACTTTTAATAACTGATATTATAATTGAGTGCTCTAGTGGGTCTAAGATGATTCATAAGATGAATCCTTGGTGAAAGTTTTGATTACGATATCCTTTCTATTCAGTATTTCTATTTATTATATAAAAATCTTGAGTCACGGTGTCTGTGGTTGCACTCCACCGCGGTTCGAACGAATTTTATGTTTTTTTATGTATATTTGGTAGATATGAGAATAGGGCGTACAGTATATTTCTTATCGCGAGGTGATAGGTATTTATTTCTTAACGCGGGCGAAGTCCCAGGCGGAAGTTAGTATTGATGGCGATGCCGTGATGGCCCAGTAGTTAAGGCATCCGCCTCTTATGTTTGAGGTTATGGGTTTAAATCCGAGCAAAATTTCTCTATTCATATGTACTTTCTAAAATTATTCTTGGACATCACTGACATCTGTGAAGGAAAACATCGTAAGGATACCAGGACTTATACCAGTCTATTACTGTCCCATCCAAAGGTTGTCCTGTCCATCCATTTTAAAGGCCCTTGAGGCGGTTTAGAAACTCTGACACTAGGGTGTGTGGGGTCATAAGACCTTACTGCCCACACGATAAAGAAGAAGAAGAAAGCTAGTATTGATATAAAACTTTAAGTAAAGTAAACAAAAATCTCACCTATGCATTTCCTGGGTCCGGCACCAAATGGTAAATATGCATAACAATGCTTTGAGGCTCCTTCGTCATCCAAAAATCTATCTGGATTAAAAGTATCTGCTTTCAGATAATGTTCCTCATCCCTATGCAAAGCCATTACAGGAACATTAATTGTTATTTTCTTATCAATCAACAAGCCACCTTCGGGATGATAAGTCTTTGTACATTGTCTTGCAATAATTGAATATGGAGGATGCAGTCTCAATGCTTCTTTAATGGCTACGTCCAAATATTCATCCCTATTGTGTTTCGAAACTGAATTCCTGGATTTCTCTTGCACCTCTGGATTCAATGCCAGTTCATAGATCAATGCTGTTAACGCATTCAGACAGGGAATGTACCCCTCAGTTATGAATGACGATATTATTGAATAGGCAAATTCAATGTCCGAGTGGCGCTTTCTATTCTTCTCTTTAATTCCAATTTGGTAAACGTTACCCAAATTCTTGATTTGCGATAACAGTTTTGATTTTTCGATTTCACTTTTCGTTTTTGTTGAGGGCTCTCCAAAAATGGTTGCCAGTCCGAACATAATGTACAAAGACGGGAAAATATCCTTCAAGTAACTCTTAAATCTCTCTATCAATGAACGCTTTTGTATTGCTGATCTCACTTCCTTTACAACTGACCCTCCCCCGCTACCGAGAAGCAAATCCTCGAAGACTTTGTCCAATACCTTCGACAATATCTCTTGAACGTTAGCATCACCATTTGTTCCCGGCAAACAGTCACTCAAACTCTCCAATTCACAGTCCATATTACTCAATAAAGACTCGTACCCTTCGCGCAATAGGGTCCACTTTTCTCCATCGGCGTAAAACAAATTGTCTCGTAAACAAACATCCTGAGATTTGTCCAAGCAGAGACCTCGACTATGGAAATTCGCAAAATCCGTTGACAACATCCTCTTTACAGTGTCGGGATCTTTCACTATCAGGTCGGGAATCCTGCATTTCACGCGACCGACATACTTGTCTTTAGGATATTTGTGGTAAAGTATGTTGACATCTTCGGTACTGCTCCTGATTCCAAGGACTCTGTGGTAGTCGCCTCCGAAGAAGGCAACAGATGACTTGTAGGGCACATGACGGACGTACCAGTAGCTGAAGAATTTGGTCACATAGTCGACAGTTAGAGCGATTATAAGCACGACGATTACGGTGAGATTTAGGAGGAAACTTTCGAAAAACATGTTGCGTTCGGCCGCGGTGAGCTGTCGTCGGAGACTGTAAGCTTGTTGCAAGAGCCTCCCAAAGTGGGTCGCCTACGGTACTATGAGTGATCTAAGAAGCAATAGCGTACATCTTCGTAGCATTGAACTTAACATTGTGATGGTGTAATTAAACGCTATTGTATTCTATGGCAAGTTATTAAAATAATCGGTTTATACTTATGTATGCACTGTTTTAATATAATTGCATTCTATCTTCGAGAAATAAATAAATAGTTCTTTGTGACAGATTATTATTATGTGCGTGCTAAGATGAGAAATCGTTAACAAACCTGATTTCTAGTTGTAGATTCATTACTTTTTTTAATCTTCATTAAGTTTCTACTTACTGAAGGTAGATCGTTCTAACTTACATAGTATACATATAGTATAGCAGTCTGAGATTATGCATAATATCTCGGCATGGATATTTGTATTCAAGCGGAATCAGCTGGTCTATTCTGTCAAAATCTTTCTAGGTTGATATAGGAGAGGTAATCTTGAGGAGATTGACATGAGGTGGACCGACGACCTGGTGAAGGTCACAGGAAGGTCTATGTCCAGAAGTGGACGTCGTATCATATGATAATGTGGTGTCCTTAAAATGGACTGTCATTTGACCTTGATGACAACTCATCTTCATTCACCAAGGCAGATGTTAACAGAGTTGCACTGCAGACAAAATGGCACTTAAAGACGTTGTAGAGTGAGTACGAGATCCTTTCATAACGTTCGTAAGATGTTATCAACGCGTCGATAAATGTAAGCTTCTGCCCATCAATTACTTCACATAGTTATCTCTATAGGTAATACCTACTTAAGTATAGTAGTTATAATTAACTGGCAACCAGCCCCGGTTTCGCATGGGCGCAGTTTATTAAACGGCACATTTGTTTTTTTTTTGAGATACATACATAACATCACGCCTGTAATCCCCGAAGGGTCAGGCAGAGGTGTAACTATTAATACACCCACATTTCGCCAGTTATGTTTCAGTCCCATGTAATAGGGGGCGAGCCTATTGCCATCAACCGGGCACAAATCCAGACTCCGAGGCTGCTACTGAGAAATTCCTGATGGAAATACTCAATAACACTTTGCCCGACCTAGGAATCGAACCCAAGACCTCATGCACAGCAGTCGCGCTTTGCGACCACTAGACCAACGAGGCAGTTTTGTTTGAGATCTTTATATCAAATTTCTGAACATTCCAATGAATTTTAGAATATTTTTTAAACATTTACGAACATAACAAAAATCAACCAATACTATTGAACCATTCTCAAGTGGTGATCTTTCATACATGCAGCAATTGATTTGTATTTGTCTAGGATTGTTTGTTCTTGCGTTACGCGACCGACGATGCGCAGTGCCTCTTCCGTCATATATAGGGGACTAGTAATTAGCGACCGCCGACACATGGTTGTACTCATGATAACAAACCACTTTCCCAAAGAAACGATTTAGTTTGCTAAGCGCAATAGCCCATATTATTATGTTAGTTACGTTAATACAGTCATAATCCTTCATATCTACCCAATTAGTACATATCTTCTTGTTTAAGTAATTTAAAAAAAAGGTTCCAGTTTTAACTTCCTTCCAGTTTTACTCTAAAATATAATTAGTAAATATTTAAATTTTATCCGTTTATTGAAGTACCAACTAATTAAAAGAGTAGCCATTAAGCCAAGCACATACTTTACTCAGCAAATGAGATCATTTATATAAAAACCGATCACTGCCGTTAAAATTACATAAAATTGAATTAATCAATGAAATAAAATAAGCCATTTACAGTTTGTTGCTACCGAATTACGGGTGTAAAGAATTTTAATAACTTCATTAGTAGAAATTTAAATTTAACGCCATCTACTTTTTGTACTCTGAACTTGTAAAGAAACAACGCGACACTTCCACCTTATTTCTTTATAACAGCGCCATCTGTTATATATGTAGTAACTTAGTTTTGAATTTAGAACTAAGCTCTCATTGACAGACGATAGCATAACTTCTCTACAGTACGTAACTGGTTCAAGACGTTCTCACTAGGTGGCACTACAAGTATAATATTGGTTTTAACTGGTTCTTTTCTTGAACGACGTTCTACACACTTATAAAATACTTACCTAACTTTGTCTCTAAATCTTAGTGAAAGAGGCTATAAAAAGATTAAATAATGCCTTTTAAATCATAAGCCTATCCAGTATCTTTTTTTAGGTACTAAGAAATCGTCCTAAATAACTCGTTATAGGCAACTGAAACAAAAACATCCTTAATTTCAAAAATAGTATTATTATCATAACATAACATAACCCATCCCATACCTACATCATCAATAAATCATCTGGGTACTTACTTACCAAGTTAATATATCTAGCTCACTATGTTTGTTGCTAGATAGCTACGAAGTCATTATTCATAGGGCAGTCCCACACAGTAGTTACTATGGCGCAGGTAGGACATATTAATCTGAGACAAAATGTAGGGACACCCTAAGGGGATAGCTCGGTACAGGTATTGTGGCGCTTGGTCCTTTGATACGAATATTAGTGGTGCATATTCTTGGTCCTTTGTCTTGTAATTTAAACCAGATTGTTATTCATAATTATGAAAGTGACAAAAAATGTTTTTGGTCCTTTCGGGTATGACACAAAAAATGAGTGCGAATGACAATTGCAAACACATCTTACTTATCCCAATTAAAGAACGTACGCGAACGCATTATGGCAAATATCACAGGTATAATGTGTCTTAGTCTAGTTATTAGGTGGGGTACCATAAAACCGTTTACCCCAAAATGACACCTACAACTATTCATGCGTGTCCTACTCCACAAGGCAGGTTGCACCAACATTTTATCATTTCAATACGCGAAGCTCGGAGCAAAGCTGATCAGTAATCATCAGGAGTGAAGCAGCACACATTGCTATGCATACCTATCTGTCGCCTCTAGCCCCCAAGGGATACAAACAGATGCAGAGAAATCTTACCAACTACCTTTAGTCATGTAGGAGGTCATAAAATTGTTCATTCGGAATTGCTTCAATAAATAGTAAAGGTAGGAATAAAGCGGCATTTTACCGTTGGTTTAGGAGTTGAGAATGATTCTAGAGATCAAGAACTAGTGGTTTTGAGCTTTTGACTCTAGTCTAGGTCAGTCCATTGTAAGTATTGACCCGAACCTTTTTTTAACAAACTTCACTTTTGAGGGGTTAATTCTAGTTATAACAAACACATTGTTTTTCTACTTTTATAGATTGCTCTGACTCACAACATGCGTTGTTGAAATGTTAAGAATGGTTGTCAGTTCAAATTATTCTAAATACGTGAATACTATCTATCTTTGGACATTATTATAGGTATATGGTAGATTTTATGCAAGAGACTGCCCTGTTTGTTGAGCGTGAGTCCTCGGTGTCGATTCCCATGTTTTTAGGATTTGTAGTTATTTCTCATTATATTTTTATGTGTTTTATGTATGTAAGAGGTAAGCACTGGAAGTAATTGTCCGATCACAAACATGAATGATTAATGAAAAGATACTTTATTGCCGGCTATGTTTTACAGCATATTTGACATTCACCTGGACAAACTCGCAAGCAGAACTAAATTCAGAGCATCAAGCATCTAATCGCTAAATGTACCCGAGGTAGCCACATAACATATGTATGCAACTGTCCCAATGCAACGGCCATATGCAATTTATTTCCCACTAAATGAAGATGTAGTGCGCGTATCTAAAAATAGATCACATGCTACTTACAAATAGAGTAGCACGCAATAGTCGGCTGTCCCCTGAGGCTGTCATTTGGATGGGAGATATTACTCTATAGATTACTTCTATCTAATATCGATATCTTTATCATCTGTGATGATTTGCGGTGATAGTAGATTTCTAAGTGATCATTTTTCATGTATGTGAGTTGTTCTGTGAAACCTGTTGTCTACAGCATCGACAGAGTTACTTTAAAATCTCAAAAATGTAATAATATCGAACGTCGTACCTAATAAATGGTCTAGGGGTTAAGGAGCCCGCCTCTCATGCATGAGGGCGCGGGTTTGTTACCGGCCAAGTACCAATGTGACATACGCCACTGACATCGGTGAAGGAAAACATTTTAAGAAAACCTGAAGTGATATAATTCGTATAAGCAAGTCCGAAATCACCAATCCGCCTTGAGCAAGCGTGGTGATCAATGCTCGTGTTTTCTCTGCAAGAAAAAGCCTTTTTCCTGCAGTGGGATAAATAAGCTAGTATTATTACTAAATTATTTAAAATATAGATTTAAACAACATAGAAAACCGAACTGTTTAGTACATGAAATTGTGAAATTCTGTAACTCTTAAAGCTAAATTAAAATAGTCACAAGTTACACATATTAATCTATCACTTCTATCATCGATCTATGCGCGTGCGCATGATTCATCGTCCTGCAGGGTTGTCACAGAAATTATCTAAAATCTACATGCATGCGACTACAGTACCAAGTAACGGAATCGAGTTCATTTCTCTTTTTTTTAATTATAGAGCAAAAACGTAATATTTTTCAAATTTAGAATTTTAACGGTTTATGATTTCGGTTGACGATTTTTTGATTCAGTGTTTTGAACTTCGTTTAGCATATATTTTGAAGAAAATTACAAGTAGTTAGATATTTACAATGATCTTCTTCTTATCGTGTGGATAGTAAGGCCTTACGACCCTACACACCCTAGTGTCAGAGTTTCTAAACCGCCTCAAGGGCCTCTGACATGGTTTGAGTGGAACAGTAAGTCCAGGTCTCCTCACGATGTTTTCCTTCATCGATGCCAGTGATGTTCTAGATAAACTTTAGAAAGTACATAATATGAATTGAAAAATTCACATTGGTACTTGCCCGTATTTGAACCCACAACGCATGAGAGGCGGGCGCCTTAACCACTAGGCCATCACGACAACGATAATAAGTGTCTATGTATGTACATTACGAACTTATAAAACTTTTAAAATAAATGACAGCTAGCATAATTATAATACTATGTTATCTTGTGGTCGCAACCGCGACTACTGAGACTCCACTCAAAAAATGTCTTGAAATAACTATTTAAGACCTTTTTTTGAGTGGAGCCTCAGTCAGGAGTTGTCATCATCAGCCCGGAGTTTGGAAATTTGTAGTGTGACAGTTCCGAGCGTCGAAAAGCAAGTAAAGCTGTCGGTCCTGCACCTGATCTCTCCCCAATCGTGTCAGATTGCTGTCCTTTTGGACTATGGAGGTATACACCTGTGTTTTCATACATACTTGTGCACAAACATTATATTCTATATACTTTGCAAGTTTCCATTGAGAATCGGTCGGGAAAATATTAAAACCTAGTTCTCCTTCTTACCTGACTTCTCACTTTCAATATTTATGCTCTGCGCACACCATGAATCTTCGTTCCTCTAATAATCGTATTCTGCGATGTCCTTCCCACCGCTCTGGTTTTCCCAAATCTTCTTTTCTAGTCCAGGCGGTTTTCTTATGGAATGAACTCCCTCAGAATATCAGGATGGCTACCAGTAGGTTCACTTTTAAGGTAAAAGCTCGCGAACACTTACGTAAGAAGTTGGCAGACTCGTCCCACAATTAATTTGTCGTACTTCACCACCTATATATTTTTTATCTCTCTCTACCCTATATATTTTGTTTGTATGTATGTATTTATTTTTATATTTTTTATATTTTAATATCAAAATTTTTCTGTATTTTCTGCACCTACTACGTTTTGTCCGCCTTCGTACATTGTATTTTTTACATGTGCATAAAGTTTAAATAAATAAATAAATAAAATATTATATTTTCTTCAGCCCAACCCTGATACCACATGACATCAACCACAAATCTTGATAAACCACGCTTGCAAGGTCGATCATTACTCACTCCATTGTATTATCAAACAAATGTTCTATGACAACTTTAATTGTTGGACCTTATTAATTGTTGTTAGCTTTATCTATTTGTGGACCTAATGAATCACTTTGGATTCCTGCGCTTACATTAAGGCTTGAGATTTTTGATAAAGGTTCTGTGGAATGTAGTACCTTATCATTTAGTTATGTGTGTCTAGAGTAGAAAAAGTGATACCGGAGTTTCCTTGGTGCTCTGGCGATTATAGTGGCATAGCCAATTCAGTAATGTTCAAGCTTAATTAATACTCAATTTTTATTGCATTCCGTATAAACCTATAACATTATTTATAATAAAGTAAAAGATCAATATGGACCCTGTCGGGCACAGCAAAAATTTAGGAGAGAGGAAGAGGTCTAGTTATTTATATTCTTGTATATAAGTATAGTATCTATGGTTATTTTTATTTTATGTAGTGTATGAACATGTTGTCTGTGTAATAATTTGTGTTTTAAAATTTTTCTTATTTATATTTCGCTTTCTATACGCCAAATATTAATAAAATATATAATACAATAATATTAAACTATTGTATTATATATTTTATTTATATTTGGCAATCAATAAATCATTTAGCAGATGCAGTATTTCAAATTGATGCTTATATTCCAGTTTATTTCTCATTCTTTTTTTGAAAATTTTAAACATAATATTACCAGCCTACTATTATTCCACTGCAGGGAAAAGGCCTTTTTTATAGAGAGTCATGGAGGGTCAAAACCCTTCCCCCATCCCTAGTCTTACTAATCCCTTTATTTGAATTTCTTATTAGTAATCGAAACGGAGCCTGTCTTGACTAGACCCTCCCTTAAAAGCTAGTTCAGCCCTTGAGAGAGGATGTTGCTCAAGGCATATTGGCGATTGCAGACTTATATTTATTAGAAGTCTAGGTTTCCCCATGATGTTTTCTTTCACCAATGTCAGTGTGGGCGAAGATAAACTTAGAAAGTACATAAGATATTGAAAAAGCCACAATGGTACTCGTCTGGATCTGGTTGCGAATCTATGACCCCATGCATGAGAGGCGGCGACACGACTTCACGATTTTGCGACATCAGTAACTCATAAGTAAAAGTCATATTTTCTTTAACATACCTAGTAACTCATTTTAGTGATACCTAACTCTCATGAAAGTTATTTTTGCTAAGAGAAAATTGCCGCCATGTTGAATTTTGTACGCCAAATAGCAAAACATAGAGGGCCTACTTATTTGTGTAATATCTAACAGTAACGAACCCATGATTACTGTTTGAAAAGGTAGATTTTTAGCAATGTTCAAAAACCACAATATAAGCAGGTTAATGCTTGCAAAAAATATAAATTAGAATCAAGTTCGCTTTCAAATTTGTCACGGATGGACTCAGATGCTTTTGGGGGTGGCTTGCGCCTCTTACCCCCCAACCCCCGATCCACTACTGATACCTAACACTACTGGAACTCTACTTATGTTTACAAATATAGTAGTCTAATTCTAATTCTGAACCGTTACAATCTTTCACAATGTAGTCCCAACCATCAGTCCAGGGAGCCACATATTGTCGGAACAAAGCCTCAATCACACGACAAAAATTCCAAAAAACATAATAGGATCCTTTGATGGACCTCTGGATTCCAAAGAGTCTGGATTCCAAAAAAATATCCAATCAGACACTCAGTGACCCCTAGAACGACAAAAAAACACATCAATACTCGTTGTGACCGTTTCATTTACGACGTAATCAAAAATCGAGATCGATTCCATTCAACAAAAAATCTATAGATCACTGATCGATCTCTCACTGTGCTCGGGAAAGTGATCTATTTGAGTGTATTATTGATTTTAAATCGGCCGTGGAGGTTCTATCACAAAGGGTTTCTGATGGCACATGGTGCTTAATAGATTTTTTTTTGCAATTTCTTCATGCTTTAAAACATGAATTTCTTTAAGTGAAATATTTTTCCGTACATGGTTCCAATGTACACCATCAATTTTATTATTATTATATTATACCCCATATTTTTTGCCATATCGCTCCGTCTACAAAATTACAGTTCTCAAATCTTCTGTACAAATATGTTTCTTTTTTATTTGTCTGTCTGTTTGTTCCGACTAACTTCCTAAACGGTTAGACCGATGGTGACGGCACTTTCACTGGCAGATATTATTAAAAAAAAAAGAATTAGAGTTCCTCGCAAAAAAAACTATAACCCATATGACCGACATTTACGCAGACGAAGCCGTGATCACAAACTAGTCATTTAATGAAACAAGAACGTAAGGCGACACACTGTCGGTGATCCTGCGCATTACCCTAATGACCACAGCATTATGGTGCCTGACTATACCCTCATTTATTACCCTTAATAAAGGTAACGAGTTTTTTATAAGCTCATATTAGCTGTTTTTGGGTGTAAGTGTGGTACAAATTATATGTCTAGGACTAGGGTTTTCGAGTGGTACGGTATGGTCAATGATCCTTATAATAACGTAATCGATTGACAATAGATGGTTAGGGTTTTCACGCATGAATAATTTTTTTGTCAAACATTTTTGGTTGAACAATACTTTAGGCGCTTTGCACAGATCTGGTGGATTGGGACCCCCATCTGGTGGGCACCAGATGGGGGTCCCAATCCACCAGATCTAATGGTAATACCGCTAAGTTTGCAACACTGCAAACTGTAACTCGGCTAAAAAAGTTCCTTATAAATTGCCAAAAAGTTGCGGCAACCGGCAACTTTATGGCAACTAGCAACTTTTACAGAAAACTTTTAAAAAGTTGCCAGTTGCCTCAACTTAAGTTGCTCCGTGTGCAAAGCGCCTTAGGCAGATTTTTTGTTTAATTTATTTTCATTTTCTGTATGCCTTTCCAGCTTTGTAGCTTACCAGTAACTTAAGATTATTTTTTGCAAAAGGACTAGTAGTTCCGGAGAATAGCGCGATTAAAACTTTAGCTTTATAACATTAAATATAAAAAGTAGCTTATCTATAGGAAGCTTATCTTTAAGAAGGTAGACGCATAGGTCACTAATGACATAGCTAGACAATTAACTGTTAGTTAATTTTTTCGATCATTCCGGTAATAAAAGTGAATGAATATAATTAAATAACTTTTATTATGAGACTAAGTCTGAAAAACAGAATAATAAATACAAATCTGCTGGATCCCTGTTGAAATCTATTTCTACCAAAGACTGCATTAAAAATATATATATACAACTCCACTACCTATGTCTACAGCGAACTCCAAACAACTTGACAATCTGGATTAAACTAAAAACTAAGAAATCAAAAACGATACTCAACAAGGTACATAATCACTTCACCAAAATCAATGAAGCGGTACCAGGGCACCAGTTATAAAAAGAGATCAAATGAACATACGATAGATACGTCACAGATGATAGCGTTAGATTGACGGCACCAGTAATTTCGTAAGCTGTGTGGCGATGCGCACGAGATCACCGCGCATGCGCCGAGCAGTAGATTGAATGAAGACTGGATCTTATATGGAAGGTGTTTTGGGATGACGTTTTCAGTTGCGATGTGTTAAAATTAAATGGTTAGTCGGTAGGAAGTATGTTTTAAACGTTTACGTTAAACGTAAAGATCAAGTTTCTTTAAAATATGTGTATTGCCTATTTGATCTGTCGTGATAGCACAGTGGGTTCGATACTAAGCAAAACCAATGTGACTTTTTCAATTTATGTACTTTCTTTTATTTTTAGATTTTTCTGACTTCAGTGAAGGTAAAACACTGAGTAATTAATTTAAGTTTGAAGTGGCCAATTTGCTTATAGAAAGGGTGGTGATTAATGCTCGTGCCTTCTCTGTATGAGAAGAGGTCTTTGCCCTGCAGTGGGACTATAATAGGCCAGTATTATTTTACTAGATTTTGCCCGCGACTTCGTCCGCGTAAATTTCGGTTATCGAGGACACAAACGAAGTTGCGGAAAAAAATTCCCATGTTCTGTCATTTTAATTATTTAGTTAAAATCATGATTCGAAACGACACCTGGCGCCATCTGTGATCATAAGAACGTTATTGTGATTTCCCTCGGAAAAAGTACTTTTTTTCGGCATTAAAGGTACTCTATGTTCGTTCCTGTACACCTGGCAATGTATATGCAAAATTTCAGGATGATCGGTTCAGTGGCTTAGGCGTAAAATGGTAACAAACAAACTTACTTTCGCATTTATAATATTAGTTAGGATTAGGATAATAATATTTTACTTTACAATAAAGTATCTACTCCACTTTTTTACATTAAGCGTAAATACTAATAGATATTATTCTAAAATAAATAAATAAAAAGTTATGATGAGAAAAAACCTTTTAACTTAGGTAGAAGTACCTAACCATAGTTAATTACTACTGAGTACCTCAACAAACACAGCTCGTCTTAAGTAAAATAATCCAAAAAGACCAACTATTTATTGCTATATTACCGAAGCGGACGCCGAAGGACCAAATAAAAATGCAAAAATTGTTAGGAGCTGACCTTGCGGTCTTTTGAACCGTTATACCTACTGATCCCTTTTTTTGCCGCAAAACCATGGGGCGCAGCTATTCCTCTGATCTTTTTAAACGCAAAAGGAGCGAATGATATAAACATTATAATGGAGCTAACACACTGGGGTAAAGGGCTAAAACTTATTGCATTGTCGTCAAAATTTGATTCAATAGTAATGAATGCAATAATTTTCATGTGCTTATGTTTTTATAAATATATGAGAAATGTTTTAATGATATGTACCTAAATAAAATAATAATTTGTTATGTTTAAAATATCAGTAGGTAAAGTCCTACGAAAGGTTTTGTGGATAGAGCTGATACTTGGCATGCCTATAGATATTGATCTAGCTTAATATTAAACATAGGATAATATATAACTGGTTTTTGTATTCCCGTGGGTTAATACATCAACTTAGATATGTACGAAGTGCACATAGGTCTGTTATGTATGCTTTGTGTATTAGTATACCTTTCAATAACAGAAGTGCTAATAATGTAAGGACTTTACTTTACATTATTAGCACGTAAACCATTACCGACAGCAAAAAACACACATAACATAACATCACGCCTGTAATCCCCGAAGGGTTAGGCAGAGATGTACCCATTAGTACACCCACATTTCGCCAGTTATGTTTTTAGTCCCATGTAATAGGGGGCGAACCTATTGCCATCAAACGGGCACAAATCCAGACTCCGAGGCTGCTACTGAGAAATTCCTGATGGAAAAACCCAATAACACTTTGCCCGACCTGGGAATCGAACCCAAGACCTCGTGCACAGCAGTTGCGTTTGCGACCACTAGACCAACGAGGCAGTTCTCGAGGTACTTTTTTTAAATCTTTTTCTCTAACTGTCCTTGTTAAAGTTATTTGTACCTATTTAACTAGATTTTAAGTGAATGATATGGTCCTGTAACAGGAAGAGAAGCACACTACTACTTAATTGTACCTATGCAATTGTAAGCCTCTGTGGAAGATCTAAATGAATAAATAAATTTGATACTCGAAAGCAAAACTTTACTTTTTAAGCAGGACCGATTCAGTGTACAGTCACCCCAACAGGTTTCGCCGGGACGCTATGGCGAAGACAGTTTTGACTATAAATAAGTGTTGTATTGTATTCAATGTAGCTACTGTTTGCCTGGGCGGCAGACCACAAAAGAATTTGGAATCTTTTTACAATAACTAGCCATGCCAGCCGGTTTTGTTCGCATAATCAAATAGGTGAATTGTTTTTAGTAAATTTCTTCTTGTTTCGTATTGAAATTATTGTCGGTTACATTGTTGTTATAATTTAATTTGTATATTTTATTTAAATGATGGAAGCTATTTTTGCGTTTAAAATTGCTTAAAAAGTGCGAGTTGGCTGCGGCAGCTGCGGTAAGACGATATCAGGTTACAAACATAGTATTAAAAAAAAAAACAAACATACATACATACATACATACCGGTCAAAATCATAACCCTCCTTTTGGCTTTGTTATAGTCGGGTAATAACGCAGTGTTAACCATAAGTAAAAAGTTACTTTCTTTAGAAAGATCACCAATGTTATTCGCCATCTTACTGAATTATTTTAAAATAGTTTGAATGAATGGACATTTGTTAGGTACAAGTTACAGGTCAATCATGACTTCATGACATCATCAATTTGGCACAGAGATAGATTCTAGTCTGGATTACAACTATACTTTCTATCCCTAAAAAATGTACGTTTCTCGTGTGACAATGTATCAACTTTCACGAGGACCAAGTCTCGGGCCTAATTTAGTATGACATAACTTACACTAAAAAGACTTCAATCAAAAACTATTCTTCAAAAAAATCTCCTAAAAAAATATCAAAAAATACACACACATACATACCTACATTTCTTTCACCAACTTAAAATAACTGTGGGACCGAGGGCCGATGTTTTTTTGCTTAGAAGCCGCTACAGTTATCGTGCCACAAGATTTGGGCCGTATTAGCGACGCACACGCATCGGTGCGTCATTATCAAGGTGATATGCGCGTGATTTGTGATGTAAAAAAAGATTTTAGAAGTTAGGTGTAAGATGTTGGGATGGTATTTATCATCCATACTCGACTACTGTACAGTGGTTAATCGAGATAATAAACTTTGCGCGTGTCAGTAAAACACTATTAATGATAATAGCCTATTATTGTCCCACTACAGGGTAAAGGCCTCTTCTCGTACAGAGAAGGCACGAGCATTGATCACCACGCTTTCTCAAGGCTGATTGGTGAATTCAGTCCTGGTTTCCTCACGATGTTTGGGATAGATGTCAGTGATGTCTAAGATATATTTAGAAAGACGTACAGCCAGCAAAGTAGATAGGTATATACAGGGTCGTCAGATATTTATTTATTTATTTGTTAAAACTTTATGCACATGTAAATAATACACTGCAAAGGCGGACTTAATGCCTGAGGCATTTTCTACCAGTCTACCTTAGGGCGATGCAGAGACAAAAACAAAGTCGGTGCACAGATACAGAAAATTACCGAGAATAAATTATAATAATATTATACATACATATATACATACATACAAAAAAATATAGATAACACAAGAGATATAAGATACAAGATATAGTTGTAATTTTCTTAAAAACCGATGGATGTTAACAAATGTAATTTAATTTAAAAAGTATATAATAAATAGTTCATCAATTAAGTTTCAATCGAATACATCCATCGGTTTCTAAGAAAACCCCAACTATGTCTGACGTCCCTGCATACCTATCTACTTTGCTGACTGTACATACATTACATAACATCACGCCTGTATTCTCCAAAAGGTTAGGCAGAGATGTACCTATTAGTACACTCACATTTCGCCAGATATGTTTAAGTCCCATGTAATAGGGACAGCCTATTGTCATCAACTGGGCACAAAACCAGACTTCCTGAAATGAAATTCCTAATGAAAAAACCCAATAGCACATTGACGTATTTTATTCGAATAACGTTATATTGGTATTCGTCTGTCATACGGAATCATCAGTCTGACAGTCAAAATCTAATTAAGCCAATCCAAATTTGGTCACTTCCAATATAGTCTGACCATAAATCTAGTACCCATCAGACATATGAATGGAGTTGGATGCTCAAGTTAATAAATTAATCGCTCGTGATACAATTATTGTTGTAATGATCGGCTCCCGTCTGTGAGACTAAAATAAAACGGTTAGTATCGTAATTGAATCTCTTGTGGAACGCGTTACGAAAGAACTGACCAACTGGTAAACTGCTATTTTTCACTGTTATTTTTGATAGCTGCTAATTATAACGTTGGTAAAGTAATAATAACGCCACTCCCCCTAATCAATGTCAGGACTATGCTTTTTACTCTCTAGTGATTTACCGAAAATATCCGATCTCTAAAGAGGCTACTATATCCATTAAATTATGCAAATGGAGTTACTGGTGTTCAATTAACAGGTCTGAATTATGTTCCGACTGAGCAATAAGGTGTCCGCCGTAAAATTGACTTTGACGTTTACAGTTAATTTAGTAATTAACATTTTTTAGTTAATTTAGGGTTAAATTCATCTCCGGCTGTCGTTTTTTGTTTCCGTCGGCCGTCTATAATTTGATAATTAACTATTTTTATGTACTTTCTCGTAAACACTTTCACTGACTTCGTACTAATTAGGAAAAAGGCTTCGATTAGTGTTAAAAATATTGTTTTAATTAATTAAAAACGTGTTCTTTCTGGTTAGCATTAATTTTAAGTATACCATTAAAAGGCAGTTTTTTATTATTAGTTAGTATGAAAGTTGAAGCTGGTGCCTCGTTCCTAAACATAGGTAGCTATGGAGAAGAGCGAACAAGGAACTCCACGGACACTCTTTTCAATTCAGTTTTGACGAAATCCTGGTTACAATATTCTCGTTACTTCTTTAAGTGAAAACAAAGTTAAATCTATATACACAAAAGGCAACCGCTACTGACCGACTGATCCATCAACGCGCAGTTCAAATCACTGAACGGATTGCGCTGAAAGACACGCAAATAGTTATTATAACGTGGGCATGTGCTAAGAAAGGATTTTCCAGGATTTTCTCCTTAAAGGGATGAAACGGTGGTCCAAAGTTTGTATGGAGAACTTTGGCGAAAATAGTAGCAATATAAAACAATTTAGTAAAATTATAAAGATATAGGCAATGGTGCCAATTCTCTTGTTCACAAACTAAACTAATATTAGACTATTTCCATCTTTTTCTGTCCAATAAAATAAGAAAGAGACTAATGTAAATAAGAGCTGTCAAATTTAGTCAATCTGACGCATCCATACAGTTATAGTTGACATCTTAAAACGTGCGGATTAAAAATACGGAGAAGTTCAAGGCAAAACTAATTTGACATCTCTAACTTAGTTCTTTAATGTCACGAAATGTCACCGTCCTTTCCTTTCGCTGTATGTTAGTAAGAGATGTTAATTCTCTAAATTTAGTCTAGTTTGTGAACAAGGGAATCGGCACCAATGGTGCCGGTTCTCTTGGTCACAAACTAAACTAAAATTAGACTATTTCCATCTTTATCTGTCCAATAAAATAAGAAAGATACTCATGTAAATAAGAGCTGTCAAATTTAGTCAATCTGACACATCCATACAGTTTTAGTTGACATCTTAAAACGTATGGATTAAAATACGGAGAAGTACAAGGCAAAACTAATTTGACATCGCTAACTTAGTTCTTTAATGTCACGGAATGTCACCGTCCTTTCCTTTCGCTGTATGTTAGTAAGAGATGTCAATTCTCTAAATTTAGTCTAGTTTGTGAACAAGGGAATCGGCACCAATGGCAGTTTAGAAATGACTAATACCAACTGACAGCACCCGTTTACGAACATGAACTCGTGGAACTCAACTATCGGAGTCGCGGTAACAACATCAATTAAATTCAGTTTTTTGGAAAAGTAACAGTAACTGTTTCTTAATACTTGCCCATCACTAGAGCCCCAGTGTTCTAGAGCTGCGCCACATGGTCGCTAGCAAGTTTATGGTTTTTTGATCTAAATCTAAAATTGCTTTCGCGTCTCGATATTGCTTCTTCAATTACATCAAAAATTCTACTGCATCGTGAAAGGCCCTATGCACACCACGTTTTTCATTTCACATAGTAGTTTGTTTACACTTCTGTCATTGTAGTCGGCGTCTGATTCGCGTGTGTATCGCGTTTTTTTCTTTATACAAATGCGCGTCGACTGTGCGTTTAAAAAACGTATTGTGCATGGGCTCTCACCGACCCCCACGCCCTTTTAACGTTGTCCACCGTCGTTTGGCATAGTGGCTGAAGATCTTCTGCAGTGCTGCGCGTCGTGAGTTTTTCTGTAAGGAATAAATAGTCGTATGTCCAACTGAAAAGCTATGTAGGTATACGGGGTTTAAAAAAAACCAAGCACACACCCGTTAATTATGCATACTGCCCATCAAACTAAGCAATTTTTAGCAAAAGTTTTTACAACAAAATGTAAGAGATTAGTTAAAATAAATTAACCGTCATAACAAATTACTCCGGAATATTATAAATATATCAGTATAAACTATATGTAATAGGCTATAATACTGCCTCGTTGGTTAAGTGGTCGCAAAGTGCGACTGCTTAGCGTGAGGTCTTGGGTACGATTCTCAGGTCGGGCAGTGTTATTGGGTTTTTCCATCAGGAATTTCTCAGTAGCAGTTTTGGAGTCTGGTTTTGTGCCCGGTTTAGACTCGCCCCCTATTTCATGGGACTTATCATAACTGGCAAAATGTAGGTGTACTGATAGGTACACCTATGCCTAACCCTTCGGGCATAACAGGTGTGATGTTATTATACGCTAAAACCTACGATAGCGGAGCGATTACCAAAGACGCACTTAACGCAGACGACGTCGCGGGCAGAAGCGAGTAAAATATACAGGACGCAAAGACTGACAACATTGTCCAAGAATCTTGAGACGAAAATAATTTGCAACAAAGTTTAACATAATTATCTTGAAGTGTATCTTAATTAATAGATGCAATCGGTGTTATCTTAAGCGAAATAATATTGTAATTAAAACGTTTGATAAAAATTAAGTTGGTACTTAGGTACCCATAAACATTACTCAAACAAGTTCTAGTCCTAATGATAAAACAATGATAGTAAATATTACTTCGTACCGTTTCATAGTGTAACACTGGGGTGTCATACTACCTAACAAATGTATCCAGGATCTTAACAAATATCAGAGGAGGGTAAAAATCTTCTTCGGTTTTATCTAAAACCTTCCGGAATAGGAATGTTTTCCTGGTTTAGTTCTTTACATGGGACTTAAATATAACTGGCGAAATGTGGGTGTACTAATAGGTACACCTCTGCCTAACCCTTCGGAGATTATGGGCGTGATGTTAAGTCTATGCTATAATGATAAACCTTCTTAGCTTTATCATTATCTGCACATCTTGACTCAGATACCTACTTCATTGTTTTGACACTAGTAATTATAAGGTGTTTTATTAACATAAAGAACTATATTGTTGTCCTAAAACAATAAATAAATTTAAAATTAAAACTACAAAATTTAAATTATGTTAAAGTTGGCTTAGTGGTTGCAAAGCGCGACTGCTGAGCATGAGGTATTGGGTTCGATTCCTAGGTCAGGCAAAGTGGTATTGGGTTTTTTCATCAGGAAATTTCTCAGTGGCAGCCTCGGTATCGGGATTTGTGCCCGGTTAATGGCAATAGGCATCGTCCCCTATTACATGAGACTTAAACATAACTGGCAAAATATGAGTGTACACCCCTGCCTAACCCTTCGGGAATTACGGGCTTGTTATTATGTTATGTTAAAACTACGATAAATATAAATAAACAAACATTTATAGCATGTACTTCTAAACGCGGAAAATAACAAAAAAAAAATCAACGAAAGCTAAGTAAAAACTAAACGCCTAAGCAAACAATTATTACATTTAACTAAGCTTCAAAAATCAAGTCCAATCTTCAAAAAGAATACCAATCTAATACATAAAGTGACAAAACCATATAATCAGCCATCTAGTAAACTCAAAATTGGACTCAACCAGACGGTAGCTGGTTTGAAACGTATCCCTGATTATAGTAATTTCTACCACGTTCCGAGTAGCCATTTGCTCGATATTGCGTTGGTATCGATTTCATTAGATAGGCTCAGATTTTTATAATAAAACGTGCCGGATGGTATGTGTAAACTTTTTGTAACTGGAGTAGTAATTACAATGAGTAGGTGGTGGTATCGGTATTTGTTGGGGCCTTAGAGGTAGCGGGTGATATTTATTTATTTTTTATTTATTTATTAATCAAACAATTTACATTGTGTCTGAATGTATACACCAAGAAAAAATAATAACAATAATCAGTCTAATAGTCAATACATCATATTAGATAACTTAATTAAATGTCACGTACCATTATAATTATAAACCAATAACCATATAAAAAGTAAAAATGACAACGAGGTGAATAAAATAATCTTCCAAATAAATAACAATAGAAACCACATTGACATAATTTAATTTCATCACATCACATTCATTCATAGGAGTAGATATAATTACTGAAAATTATGATATGGGGTTATGATACCTACCTTATAATGAATCTATCTCTTCTGTCTGGGTGAGGAAGAATTATCTGAGTGAGGCCCGTACCCTGGCCAGAGGTAGTCAGAGGAACACCGTGGGGTTTGAGTCGGTAGGAGACAGATAAAAAATAGCTCGTGGCTAAGTAATAACAGCCGCACGGGTCGATCCGTCAGGTTAAGCTACGCTTGCCGGGGTTGGTCCGTGGATGGGTGACCATCTTTACACACCGAGACTCCTCCGTTGGTCCCGGCTGTCATACGTGAATCTTTGACAGTCGTTACGGGTCGTCAGAAGCCCGAAAGTCTGACAACCAGTCTTACCTAGGGGTATCATATTAACCAGTTACTGGGTTGTGGATGTCAGATAGGCAGTCGCTCCATGTAAAATACTGGTATTCAGCTGCATGCGGTTAGACTGAAAGCCGACCCCAACATAGTTGGAAAAAGGCTATGCAGACTATGATGATGATGAATTTTTGACATTATTTTGTTTTCTAACAGAAGGATGAGTAAGTAGCTGGCTTCTACGGTTAGTTACTTTTTAAATTACGGTTGAAAGCTTTGAAAGATGAAACTAGAGTGTATGTTTTTATTTCTGTGATAAACCGAAGATAAAACTACAGTCTCTTTTTTCTGCGACCAAAGACAAAATTACCGTCTCCTTTTATCCAGGACCTTTAAATGAAAAAAAAAAAACAATAAACTTTCACCGCCAACTTCATAGCCTACTCCAATACCCGAAGTACTAGCAACATTAATGATCGCATGCGCAGACAGCGATTGATTGATTGAGCGTTTTATTGGCGTCAGGCGATGCGTCTCTATGTGATTATCAGAAGTCGACTTTATTAGGGCACTGTGTTCATGCGATGTAAAATGATCACCAATATTGAGTACGTGCTTATGCATAAGATAGTTATTGCCCGCGGCTCTGATTGTATATTAATTAAAAATGAAATTGATGCAATGAGTTTAGAATAAGATTTTCCTGTTATTTTTATTCGTAAAATATTATCCAGGTCGCACTGCCTCGTTGGTCTAGAAGTCGCACTGCTGAGCTTGGGGTCTTGGGTTCGATTTCCATGTCGGGCAAAGTGTTATTGGGTTTTTCCATTAAGAATTTCTCAGTAGCAGCCTTAGAGTCTAGATTTGTGCCCGGTTGATGGCAATAGGCTCTTTTTCTATCACATGGTACTTAAACATAACTGGTAAAACGTGAGTGTACTAATGGGTACACCCCTGCCTAACCCTTCGAGGATTACAAGCGTGACGCTCGACTTTGCTTTTGTCTTTGCTGGCCTTTTTTCGGCTTTGAGTGACTACAAACATAATCATTATGGACTGTTGTGATAGGACTCCTACAGTCCCTCCACTGTCACCATATTTTGACATGATTTCGCCAATGGGTAGGACTCCTACACAGTCCCTCCACTGTCACCATATTTTGTCATGATTTCGCCAATGGGTGAAAAAAAAACACGCAAACGATGTCGCGGGCTGAAGCTAGTAAAACATACAGAACGCAAAGACTGGCAACATAGTTCAAGAATCTTAAGACGAAAATAATTTGCAACAAAGTTTAACTTAATTATCTAGAAGTGTATCTTAATTAATAGATGCAATCGGTGTTATCTTAAGCGAAATAATATTGTAATTAAAACGTTTGATAAAAATTAAGTTGGTACTTAGGTACCCATAAACATTACTCAAACAAGTTCCATAGTCCTAATGATATGCCAATGTTAGTAAATATTGATTTAATTACTTTATCAAGACCGTTTAAGCTTTACGCCATTCCATACAAATTTTTAAGTCCTTATTTTTCGAAATGCATGAAGCGATTTTATAGCAGGACTAGCTTTTGCCCGCGACTTCGTCCGCGTAAATTGACACGGACGAGGTCGCGGAAAAAATTACCCATGTCCTGTCATTTCAATTATTTAGTTATAAAATCATGATTCGAAACGACACGTGGCGCCACCTATGATCATAAGAACGTTATTGTGATGTCCCTCGGAAATAGTACTTTTTTTCGGGATTAAAGGTACCCTATGTTCGTTTCAGTACACCTGGCAATGTATATGCAAAATTTCAGGATGGTGCCTTAGGCGTAAAATGGTAACAAACTTACAGACTTACTTTCGCATATTAGTTAGGTGCCGATTCTCTTGGTCACAAACTAAACTAAAATTAGACTATTTCCATCTTTTTCTGTCCAATAAAACAAGAAAGAGACTAATGTAAATAAGAGCTGTCAAATTTAGTCAATCTGACACATCCATACAATTGTAGTTGACATCTTAAAACGTATGTATTAAAAATACGGAAAAGTTCAAGGCAAAACTAATTTGACATCGCTAACTTAGTTCTTTAATGTCACGGAATGTCACCGTCCTTTCCTTTCGCTGTATGTTAGTAAGAGATGTCAATTCTCTAAATTTAGTCTAGTTTGTGAACAAGGGAATCGGCACCTATATAGGTCAAAAAAGTTAGTTGAGAACATTTCCGAAATGTCTTCGAATTAAAAAAAAGAAAACTGGAAATCTCTGTTTCTGTGGAAAACTTAAATCCGCAAAATCAGCAGAAGCTCAATTTTCAAAAAACCAGCAGAAGCTCAAAAAACCTTTTTTAGACCTAAATGTATCCTGCTTGTGTGTAGGAAGTTTAATAAAATTAACAATCGGTTCATTAATTTCGAAAAAATAAGGACTTCAAAGATTGTATGAAAGGCTCTACCTAAGGCGTAAATGTTCTTAAGCGGTAAGTAAGAGGAATCAAACTTACATTGGAAAATTAAGCTATTCATTAATTACTGACATTAGCATTTTAAGTTAACCAATGTTTCTCTCTCTTTAGATAAGGAAATGAATGTGTGTCTTCTTCTCTCTCTAGATACAAGCAATACAGAGTCTCTTGTACTCTATTGATACTCGATTAATTACTTTTTATTTACCTCTTTTCTGGCCACGACTTGAAAGTCAAAGTAAGTAGATCATTATTCCACGGGAACCGTATATTATTAAGACATTCATTCATTAATTTTCATTCAATTTTTCATGCCTGTTGAGAATATTAACAATAAAAACACGGTTTTTACTGACCACGTTCACTTTAAGTTTCTTCTTTTATTATAATCGCGTACCTACTGTTGTCTGGCGAGTGCGCTGGTGTGTCGTTGGCGAAGTGACGCACGCAGTGTTGCCAACTTCCGCCCCTGCTCTTTGGTCGTCATAGCACAAACAATACCTATGTGCGATTCCAGACTGTAACCTATTTCTGTGCAAAATTTCATCTAGATCCATTCAACCATTCTGGCGTGATTAAGTAACAAAGATCTATCCAAACTTTTGCATTTATATAAGTAGTATAAAATTACTGTTAATGTTTTAGGAAAAAAATTGCGCAGATACTTTTGGGGTGAAGTCAAACGAGCGTAATTTTGTGAGTCGTGAGTCGCAGAATTTCAGTCACAGAAATTCTGCTGCATTCGGTTTCATAAAAAAGTCCTATTTTATTCACACGGTGACGCAAAAAAGTTGTCTGCCGACTCACATGTATTATTCAGACCGATTTGAGAAAGAGTTTGCGGGGGGCGATTTGAATAAAATGCATTCGTCAGGCAACCAAACAGAATTTCTGCAAGGCAGAATTTCTGCGACCGAAATTCTGCGACTCACGACCCACAAAATTACGCTCGTTCGGCCTCACACTTAGTACATTTTTACATGCGCATACTTCCCCCACTACGCCAAAACTTTTGCCAAGTTACTCGTACATGCTGACAACTGTACCATCTACTAATCTCACAACTCAAATACTTATCTTCGTATTGCACATTCCTACGTTCAACTAGAAACGAGACAAAAATATAGGTTGCATCAGGAAACTCTTCCCGTACAACATGTTAGAGTTAATTGAAGTAGAACAGGTTCCAACCTGTTGCTAATAGGCCATAGGCTAAACCTGTCACTATGGGTATAGACCAGCAGTTTTAAATATTAATTTACAAGCGTGTGTGGCTGGAACGGTAACAGAAGTTATTTTGTACAAGCGATCCGCCTCGGCTTTGTACGGTTGCAATCGTTGATGAAAGTTTGACTTTTTCCGACACTTTCAACAATTAACATATATATCACAAATTCACACAAAACCTTGATAAATTATGTACTTAAACCTTCCTCATGAATCACTCATATACATAGGACAAGCTTCTGCCCGCGACTTCGCCCGCATCAAAGTTTATTCCTCCAAAGAACTTTGGACCCCTGACTCTTTCCCGTAGAGGGAGAATTTTGGAGAATCATTTCTTAGCGGACGTCTACTAACTATAAACTACCGCCCTGCCAAATTTCATCTATATACGTCAAGCAGTTTTCGATATTTTGTGATGAGTGAGTGAGTGAGTGACCTTTCACTTTCATATATTTAGAAGAATACGTCACCAGTCTTCATAATTAAAAAAATGCATTACTCACAATGCCAATCAAAAGCTATTATCCAAGCTAATCTACACGAATACCCAACAATCATAATCGTAAAACATTTACAAATAAATTACAAGATTCAATAAAACCAAATGCTATTACGATTTCATCAAAGTAAACCATACCTACGTACGCTTGGCTTATAAAGGTGAAGTGATCTTTAAATTAGACGGTAACACAGGAAGTGGCTTCTTAGGCCGTCAGTGTAGCGGTGATTAGCGATCGCCGATCACCGATCGCCTATCACATCTAGTGAACAGTTGATCACTGACGGTTGAGTGCACGTAAAAAGTTGTGCAAAGATTAAAAGCTTGGGCTGTAGATGAGACACGATTTAAATTGTAAGAATTTAAATTATTTATTTATTTAATAAAACATGGAAAACTTACAGCTTAAAAACTAAATAAAAAGAAAGCCAATTACAAGTTTTCGCGAGTAGATTTCTTAGATTTCTTTTTTAAAATTTCTTATCTGATTATTTCCTCATGTACAATTTTTTGCACCTGCTTTGTTATCTCTTCACCACCTTTGGTTGACTGGTAGAGAATGCCTAAGGCATTAAGTCCGCCTTTGTACTTTTTTTGTTGCATAAAGTTTAAATAAATAAATAAATTTAGACTGGAAATTAACATTTGATTTTACCTATGAATCTGTGGTTTTGGTAAGCTTTTACAAAATACTATTAAGATTCAGTTAAATTTTATGTATCTGTAAAGGTATGGGTAATTTTTTTCCTGCAAAATTTTCAAGGATAGCCCATCAATACTTGAAACTTACTGACAATGTAGTGCAGCCACATATTGCCAGATAAATATGGCCCATGTAGGAGTAAGTGGAGTAGTAACTTAACAAGTATTAAATTAATGGCAATAATTGGCAGAGGCCGCTCTGTCCTGAGCCACACTGAAAATATTGCTGAGTATTTTAGCAAATATTTTCGGTGTGGCAGGGCTATTCCATAAAACTGGCGATGTATAACAACCACATATTGTAAAAAAAATATGACTAGCTTAGAAGCCCCATATTAGGCAAAGGTGCGGGAAAAAATGAAAATCTCCTCCTTTTTTAAAGTTAGTTAAAAATGTAACAGTTTATCATTCAACCCATGTCTATCTGCAATAGACGCATGCTACTTTTAAGACTCTAATAAATTAATTAATTTAACTGAAAATTATTTTATAAATAATACAGCAAACCGAAAAAAATATTTAAATTTACGAAAAAATAATAATAATAATCCCTGCAAAAATTTTAACATCTACTCTACTAAAACGCTAATCGGTTAATTTGTTAATAATAATATAATTGTAATTTCTCAGTAAGTGTATAATGTAATCTTTTGAGAAATAAATGTCTTAAACCGTAAAAAAATTGTCACTCAGTGAGGGAACATGCCAATACTTATACCTACACGCAAAATATTTTACCCTCTGTCCCTTATACAGTCTATGCAAAACCAGTAAGCTCGCGGTGTGTTTAAGTATGGCACGATAATTGAAGATATGCTCGTATCATAGTACAGAGCTACTTGCAAAGACCTGACGCCTGATTACTTTGTACTGTGCTGAATGAGATGAGATTACGGTTTTGGCCATGAAGTAAGTGGTTGAAATTTGTTATTTTATGTATCTTCTGTACTGAATGACGTTGATGTATTCATTGGCCTCATTCAATCAAAGTCAAAAAGTTTCTTGCTCCTCCGCTATTATTTTCTGATTAATTTTATTGCGGGATCTAAGACAGTTGAAGCGTTTCTCCGGGACTCGTCAAGCTTCATTGACTCGACACTTTTTTGGCTGTCTCCGTTGTTGATTCTGGCTTTCAGGGGTTGCAGACATTATGTGGTAATAGGCTCGCCCCCTATTACATGGGACTAAAAAACATAACTGGCGAAATGTGGATGTACTATTGGGTACACCTCTGCTTAACCCTTCGGGGATTACAGGCGTGATGTTATATTTATGTATGCAGACATTATGTAGACCTCCCCTAAAAGTAACCACGATGACCGATCCAGTGTTGAAAGTAGCAGTCTATCGGTGATTTTTTGTAATCGTAGGTACTAGTTTTTCCAGGTATTATCAACTTATGTTTAAATAAAAAAAAATCTCTTAGATTTAGTACTATTTACGAAGATATTTTTTTGTAATACTAAGATATTTTTTTCGAACTCTAATTTAATGGCCGCAAAATTAGCACATAATATTTTATCATATCGCATGTAATCAGGCTTTTCTGATATTATTCTCAAGTTGAGAACTTTTAATAGACACTAGTATTATGATACCCTAAACTCATAGGTCGATAAGTTATTCTTAACTTAACGACTTAGTCGGTAAATTTTTCAATGAATCATTCTAACCGGATAATGAGAAAAATTAAAATTGTTTGCAATTTATAACGAATGTAAAAAGTCATAAAACAGAGCTAAGAGCTACATGTTCTTTCCATCTATTATGAACCATACCTGGAAACATTCAGGTTATAGAGAAATTGGAGGTCAAAATTTTAACTTTTTTTTTTAGTTTTCCAGTAAGTAATAATTTTGTAAAAGTTACTTAGTTTAATGGGAATTATACGTTGTTTATGTCTATGTGATATGTTTTTTTTTCACTCCGCATGACAGAAGAGTATAGCCTACAATTACTGCTACTATTAACCTGCATCATCTCACAACTCGGCAAAGGCCTCCCCCCAAAACTTCCAGCTTCAAACCAGGGCTATTGTAGACCATTAGCTATTAATTTTGTCTAGTTTGTCCTGCCTTCTTTTATTCTTCCTTCTTTTTTAAATATTTGTTGTAAACGTACCCGCATAAAAAGGCTTTTAAAAGAAACGAAGATCGCGATTAACGAACATATCGAATGAAATTAACAATATCATCCTGCGCCTGAGTTGTGAAGTAATCAAAGAAACAACATTCATTTTTTTCCTCTCGGTTCCCGGTATAATCATAATGTACGCTCCTTGTGTTCACCATGATTTTGTTGTAACCAGGATAATATTTAAATAAAAGTTAGGGAAATATGAGTAGGTAATGTCATAGTTAATTTTGTAGAAATCTCATTTATGTTGTATGTGAATATTATTTAGTAAAAAAGTACCTAACAGCAGTACTAGACCCTATCCTGTTTTAAAAATCCTAACTAATATTATAAATGTGAAAGTAAGTTTGTTTGTTTGTTTGCTACCATTTTACGCCTAAACCACTGAACCGATCATCCTGAAATGTTGCATATACGTTGCCAGGTGTACAGGGACGAACATAGGGTACCTTTAATCCCGAAAAAAAGTGCTGTTCCCGAGGGAAATCACAAAAACGTCCTTATGACAGTAGATGGCGCCACGTGTCTATCGGATCATGATTAAATTTTAAGTTAAAGCATGTAATACATTATGAGTCTAGACTGTCGATAGACCAGTTTCAAGTAAACAACCTAGGAGTACGAAAGTTGTTTGCTTAATAATTTTTCATGCCCAAAACCGCTGAAGAGTATCCTGACATTTTGCATAAAGTGGCTTCCAGACGGACGGACTTGCGGTTACGGCAAACCGCAGGCCGCAGCTCCTAACGCTCAAAAAACACACCACCGCGGTCACAGTGGCGGCCTGAAGTATCATTAGCGTGGTGATTGTGCTACAATTGGACAATCGGACGTCGCAATCGGACGTCAGTCAATATGGCTAACCTTAACGTTGTCTTATTACTCTCATGACTCATTAGTCCTCTCAGAAGATAAGAAAAAAGGTAGGAAAACCGTTTATTTAAACACTTGAGGTGTGAGGTAGAGATAAACTACAGTAACATGACGCGCCCTTCCACAATTCAAAACGTTTGAAAGTGTTTTTAATAGTATTAAAAATACTCACAACGCATGTGTGCGTATTGAGACGGCTCTCGAGACAAAAACAAATCAGCGTTTGTTGTCCGACTAGCGGCGTCAAAAATTACTCATTATTATTAGTATGGCGTTGCACTGATATTCTCTATGAAAATGAGAGGTACGTCGTCTTGCGCGGTCGGCTATTTATGATTAGTTGACAAAAAATATCCTAGCCTGCTACTGAAGACGATTACTCACAAAGTCTTTCATACGAATGTGACTACACACATTGAAATGGTAATATGGAGGGAAGCGTCAAGGTATAATAGTTTATCTCTACCTATATTATAATTAGCATCGCATATTACTCTTAGGAATAGAGAAGTGTGAGTTAAATTTAAATTATTATTTAAATTCAACTATTTCTATTACAATTTCCATATTTGGCGTCATTTTACAAAGCAGTACAAGCGGCCTGTTGTTAAAATTTACAGTTGACGCGGCCGCCACAAGATTTCGCGTTTGTCTGTGACCCACTTTATATACGTTGTCAGGGATACTGAAAAACTGCGTAACTGACACTGTCATCACTGACACTGACAGGTGTAAACGCATTCATAGAGGATGCATGGAAGAATAAAGGTGAAGTTATAACTACGCTCTGTCAATGAAGCATACTCTGCGATTACTCCGCTAATTGTAAATTGATTTAGATGATTCTTTTTTTGTTTATTTTTTCGAATTGGTCCCAAATAAATACTGTCATGATCTGATGATGAACTTCGGAGATATGGAAAGGAAACTCCTCATAAGATCACAGCGCAGAACTGACTTAACAGTAAAATTGCTTTGTTTAATGCGTGTAGTCGATGATTGACTGAAGGAAGAGGTTAGTTGCTAAACTAACCGTGACCTATGTCGATGTATGTAGAGAACAGTTTTTCAACGGCAAAGTTAAGTTTGTCCCTCAGTACTGTTTATTTTTTCGTTAGAGGTATTTCCGGTGTGTTTTAATGAGGGTAGGTAGGTTACGTTTTTTAATTTTAGAATATCTCGCAGGTCCAACACACAACCAAAAGCTCATTGCGAGCCCGAGCAAAAATTACTGCTCAATCCTCGGAATCTTCCGTTCATGCCGCATTAAGAAGGCAAGCACAACCGGAGCGACAAGTAAATTTGAGAACTGATGAGACATTTTCTTAAAGCCAGGAAAGACTAGAGAGCCAAGCCCTTCGCCCTCCAAGCTTCTCAGAGAGTGACTGAAACGCCCTTTTAAACGAAATTGCTTTTGGAGGAACAAGCCGAAAGCCAGAGAGCTGTAAGAGCAACTGAGACGCCTTTTCAATCAAACACAACTTCGTCTCAGAGAACAAGCTCAGCCATTACAGCGACAGAAACTCTAAAATAGTCGCAGGTGAGAAGGACCTCTCTTGCAGAAATGCAAACTGAACGCCGACGGACTTTTATGAGTCACAGTCTGTTGGTCTGTAGGTATTTAATAATTCTGGATCTGGCCGAACAACTAGCCAAGTACAGCCCGAATTGATTGTCAAATTCTAAACAAACGCGGGCGAAGCCGCGGGTAAAAGCTAGTACTCTATAATTAATTAGGTACGCTTAATTTTTTTTATAGGTATGATTATGTAATTTTACATTAAAAAAAAACAAAAACATAATATCAAATTATTTAATTTCGAACAGCTATGACATACATATTTTGTTAGATTTGAACTTTTTTTTCTTTTTTTTTTTTATATATCTTGGGACAACTCACACACGGCTATCTGATCCCAAGCTAAGCAGAGCTTGTGTTATGGTAACCAGACAACTGATATACATACTTATATAATTTATAAATACATACATATTATAGATAAATCACACCCAGACACACAATTAACAATCATGCTCATCACACAACGTTTGTCCTGGGTGGGAATCGAACCCACGACCTCCGGCTTAGCAGTCAGGGCCACTAACCACTAGACCAACAGGCCCGTCACTTAAAACTAGGTAGGTACCAATGTTAGTAACTCAGGCAGGTATTTACTTCAAGTATAAATATTAGAATGCTAGCAGAACAAAATAAACAATTCCACAGGATCACAAACGCATGGTCACATTGTCACCGTGATTGTAATAACTGGGAGCGAGATGGGGCGCGCTAATGTCGCGCCCCGGGCTCGCTTGCTATCGGTAGCCATCTGATGCTTCAAGCGACGTGCCATTATACGCAACGGACGTTCTAACTTCGAAGCTGTTAGTGAGAAGTGGGTTTCTTATTTCTGTACTGTTTCAGGCCTTTAAAGTAGGCACATATTTCGGGGTTGAGATGTATCCAAATGTAATTGGTTCTTTCTTAAGCTATCGTTTGGTATAATTAGTATTTTCTTCTGATCTTGATTGAAGAAGCCTGCGCCTCAGTTTTTTTACTTACATAGTTGTCAATAAATTTGTCAAACATTTTATTTTCATTTAAAACTCTCGTTGTTACGTTATTATCAATAGTACACGTATGTAAGTAAGTTATTATTTCTATACCTCTACTAATATTTAAAACGCAAACATTTGTGTAGATACACGGAATTTGGTTACTCTTTCGTCCATAAACAACTGAAGGGAATTAGCCGAATATTGATCGAGCTTAAAACAATTCTTATTTCGTTTTTGTGTTTACGTGTGTGTTAATCCTAAATTATCCCACGAGATGAATGGGAGAACTTTGGCTCAATTCTAAAATCAAGAAAAGTCACTCATAATTTGATATTAAGATGTATATTTTTGTTTTTACTAAAAGAACAACGTTGCCCTGCACTAGAATTTTTTCCTTTATCGTGTGGACAAACATTAACAAGTCATATACACGAACAACAACAACTGCCTCGTTGGTCTAGTGGTCGCAAGCGCGACTGCTGTGATAGAGATGTCGATTCTCTAAAATTAGTCTAGTTTGTGAACAAGGGAATCGGCACCAATACCTACTTTGTATGCTAAAGCAATCATTTACATGTATTACTCGCTCGTTTTCACACTACCGTCTTAATGTGTCTGTATTAAAGTAAGTAAATGGATACTAAGCTGACTCATTGACTTAATAGCAGGCTTGAGATGGCTCACACTTACGAGATCTCGTAGTCAATATATGGATCGTGGGTGTTAAGTGTGATTAGGTTTTCTATTAAAAATATTATTTTACCAGCTTCTGCGTAGTCGATGTCATGGTCTGATTTAAGGAAGGCCTAAATTATCCCACGCTTACGCAAAAATGGGATAAAAATCTTCATTTTGCCATATGCCCTCGACTTCGTCTGCATGATGTCGCTTGTGTGTCTAGTTCCACGGAACCCTAATTATTTTTCTAAAATAAAATAAAAGTTACTCCTTATAAAATCAGCTATCTGTTAGTGAAAGTCCTGTCAAAATCGGTAAAGCTTTTTCGGAGATTAGCCGGAATAGACAGACAGTTAGACTACCATTTAAAAAACTGTACCCCTCCATACGTTTTAATTTATAAATATAAAACTTCACAACTGCCCTCCTTCCTGACTGCCTCGTCGGTCTAGTGGTCGCAAGCGCGACTGCTGTGCATGAGGTCTTGGGTTCGATTCCCAGGTCGGGAAAAGTGATATTGGGTTTTTCCATCAGGAATTTCTCAGTAGCAGCCTCGGAGTCTCGATTTGTTCCCGGTTGATGGCAATAGGCTCGCCCCCTATTACATGGGACTAAAAACATAACTGGCGAAATGTGGGTGTTCAAATGGGTACACCTCTGCCTAATCCTTCGGGGATTACGGGCGTGATGTTATGTTATGTTAAAACTTCACAACTTACGTTATAAAGTACTTACACCTTTTACTACAGTTGCCAGATGGTATGTTTTTGACAAATAAACTTATTTTATTTCGGTTGCAGATACATATACCTAGTTTCGTAATAAAAAATAGACAGTCTTCGCGCAATTAAGCTAAAAAAATCGAGAATCCCTTCTGGCCATGTGTTTAGGTGCGTTGTAACAAAATAATAATATGACAGTCGATTTGAAGACATTGTATGAGAGTAAAAAAAGCTATTATTCCATACAGTAGCCCTTTGCGTTCGCCCTGCGGAGGAGAATACTGCAGTATCGTACAGGCGGAGGAAAAAGTTCTTCAGATTATTTGAAGAGGTGTTATGAAAAAATTGGCTACAAATTGTCTATAATTGTCAATTTGTCTTTAATCAAAATCCTATAATGAAGGTTTAACTGGTTTTCCTTTTGAAAAGATAAGTTTTTTCCTACAAAGAAAAGTTTATCGCATTGTGAAAATTCACTGTATTACCTGCAGTAGTATAAATGGTCTAGTGGTCGCAAGCGCGACTGCTGAGCATGAGGTCTTGGGTTCAATTCCCAGGTCGGGCAAAGTGTTATTGGGTTTTTCCATTAGAAATTTCTCAGTAGCGGCCTCGGAGTCTGGATTTGTGCCCGGTTGATGGCATTACATGGGACTATAAACATAACTGGCGAAATTTGGGTGTACTAATGGGTACACCTCTGCCTTACCCTTCGGGGATTACAGGCGTGATGTTATGTTAGTATAAATGGTTCTACAGCAAATTTATGAGCAGTAAGCTTGATATAAGCTCTTAATCTAGTAATCGGTGGAACGTACTCACTTTAACCGCTCAAGGCCCGGCTGTCATACCGATATGAAAGAACGATAGAAAATCAATTATTTGGTGTACATGGGATTTGAGTAACCTCTAAATTCACTAATACTTATTTATCAGGTCGCTAGTTACAAGCAAGTACATCGTTGCACTTCATACTCCTATAAACTTGGTTAGTATCCATTAAAATTGACAGCCTGTAAACGAAATTCCGTCGAGAAAATAATTATGTTTTTTTCTAATAGTTAATGGTGCCAATTCTCTTGGTCACAAACTGAACTAAAATTAGACTATGTCCATCTTTTTCTGTCCAATAAAACAAGAAAGAGACTAATGTAAATAAGAGCTGTCAAATTTAGTCAATCTGACACATCCATACAATTGTAGTTGACATCTTAAAACGTATGGATTAAAAATACGGAAAAGTTCAAGGCAAAACTAATTTGACATCGCTAACTTAGTTCTTTAATGTCACGGAATGTCACCGTCCTTTCCTTTCGCTGTATGTTAGTAAGAGATGTCAATTCTCTAAATTTAGTCTAGTTTGTGAACAAGGGAATCGTTACCATTAAGACTCTTTCTTAAAGCCAACATTTTAAATTGAAAGCCCATAAAGCTTCCAATACTTTAACAAACTCACAACCAGATCTATTCGACAGTTACTATAATAATGTCCACAACTTCCTCAATTCTTTTAACTAGTTAGTCCACACATGTTAATAGATGCTTCAAATGGCAAAGCCTATAACTGGAGCACATTATTAAAATCTATTAGACTCAATAACACTTTAGTGCGCGCCTGTACCGCTGTACTGTGATTACTACCAGATTTTGTGGAGTCCACAGACACGTGGAGCGATGAAATTATGGTAATCACAGCTGGTACCGACGCAAGCCTTTGGTTTTTAGGGTACCTTTGGTTTACATTCTGTTGGATATTGTTGTTGGTACGTGATCGTGTACAGCGACATTTCAGCCATTTTTTTCTATATCAAGGACATAATTTTGGCAGGATTTTCTCGCTGTCTTTAATCAAGAAAAATATATTACAGTAGTAAATTCATAGTTCATAAGGTTCAGATTTGCGTTGAATTTTAAAATGACCTTAATGAAATATTTTTTAATTTTTAAGGGTGATAAATTTAAATTCTCCGGTCTGGGGATATCAGTAATGATTATTATGTGAAAGAAAAAAGATATCAAAGTCAAAGATTCATTTTTTTTTCAATTAAATCCAATATAGATTACTTAACGATTTTAAGTATTGCAACCAAGTTTTTTTTTACTCTCCAGTAAGTTAAACCCCCATAAGAAATAATTCTAAAAGTTTTTAAGCATAACATAACATCACGCCTGTTATCCCCGAAGGGTTAGGCAGAGGTGTATCCATTAGTAGGTACACCCACATTTCGCCAGTTATGTTTTAAGTCCCATGTAATAGGGGGCGAGCCTATTGCCATCAACCGGGCACAAACAAAAAACACAAAGCACAAAGTTTTTAAGTTCGACTAAAAAACATGTTTATAATTAGTTCTTACGGAACCCAAACATAATAAACAAAACAGTGGCACAAGGTAATAGTAGTTTTTCCAAAACAATAATTGTCGCCGGCATTCATCAACATCTGGTCTATTTAGACCATCAACATCACGCATGCGCTTCAATATCACCAACATACAATGAAGGTAAGTAAAGACCATAGTGAGGTTAGAAAAGCGATCTTATTTAAATATTATTTTGTAATTTCTGTTGTTGCATTTTCAACTCTTGGCGCTGACCAGACGATAGAAAGTTCAACAGTACGGAAGGCAAATTAATATTGTTTAAAGAGGTTGTGGTAGGCCGCCTGGAGTCTATGCGGCCGATGGGTGACGGCCGCACTGGGTGACGGGACCCGCCTTGTGGCGGTGGCGGGTCAATACCTGCCGGGGTGCGGAAGAATGCTCTGAGCGCCCCCGTGCCCCGGCAAAAGGTAATTGTAGGAACACCGTGGGGTTTTAGTCGGTAAGAGTCCAACATATCCCTCCTCCTTGGCCGCGGTGGAAACAGTCCATGAGGATATCTCGACGAAAAAAAAAAGGATAAAAAAGCGATCATAGTAAAATTGAAATCGCTTTTCCTAACTAAGTTGGTGCCTTTCTATTTTTCATAACCCAGTTATTGGGTGTAACGATACCTACCGCTAAAATAAAGTGATTCCAAGACCCAATTGTAGCTAGACTACCGGGAGTCTCATCACTTCACTTTGATGAGTTATAAAAAATTGTTTACTAATATTATTACTGACTGAATCCGCTCGCTTATGATTGTGATCGCACCTTTTCTTTAAAAGCACCGATACTAAATCGCTCCGCGTTTCCATACACGTATGTATAATTAAGAAAGAAATGCTCTATTCGTGTTTTTAACTCGAAACAAAATGTTTTGTCGCGAGAATTATTAGTGTAACACAAAGGTGGGAAAGAATATTCCAATTTCATATGATTTTTTACTTGTAGACTAAAAATCATTTTAGTAATGACTTACCTACTTGTGTTATGTTGCTTAATGTCAGAAAGTAACTGTTTTTAATAAGATGTCACCAATTTTAGCGTCATTTTAGCAAGCTTATTGTTGATCTGGAAAATGGTAGACCTACCAATTAGGTATTATTATTATTTCATTCTAATTGCAGTACCTTCTTTGTTAAAAGGAGTTGTCTATTTAGACGATTTTATGGTACATGAAAACATTACCAGTCTATTATTAACCCACTGCAGGGCAAAGCCCTCTTCTCATACAGAGAAGCCACGAGGATTTATTACCACGCTTACTCACGGCGGATTGGTAATCCCAGATCAGATTTTCTCAGGAGGTTTTCCTTCACCGCTGTTAGTAATGTCCAAGTCTTTCTTTCTTTATCGTGTGGGCAGAGGTCTTATGACCCCACACACCCTAGTGTCAGACTTTCTTAACCTCCTTAAAGGTCTCTGGCATGGTTTAAGTGAAACAGTAATATAAGTCCAGGTTTCCTCATAATGTCCAAGAAAATACATATGTATTGAAAATGTCACATTGGTACTTGAGCAAGTAAACCCACAGCGTCTTACAAGAGACGCATAATTAATTAATATAATTAATTTAATATTGAGTCAAGGACCTGAGACATGCATGCAATCGTCTCCACAGACTAATGAGGCAATCTATCAGATTCAGTTATTCCCATAAAATAAAAAATCAATTCAATTTTGTCGCTTAACTTAAAAGGCGGACTATCTCAGGATTATCTTAAAGTAATTAAAAATTATTGGAACATAAAAATCGAAAAGCTTTTTAAATTTTAATAGAACAAGTCAAAATGCTACTGTATGTCAACCATCAATCATTATGGTTTCAATAAACAAGCTTTTAGTCGTGGCTTTGATTGGTTTTTGGAAGAGGTCAAAGCGGCACAATATTTTATTTACCTAACGCATACTGATGGCTTAATGGTTAAGGTAGCCTGCCTCTCAAGTATGAGGTTGCGGGTACGAAACCAGGCCAGTACCAATGTACTCGTAATTTGTCAATTTATAAACGTACTTTCTAATTGATCTTGGACATCACTGACATCAGTGAAGGAAAGCATCGTGAGGAATCCTTAACTTATAGTTGGCTGAATTTTACATAATGTCACGACTGTAATTCCTGAAGGGTTAGGCTAGAATTCTAGTTCCATGTAATAGCGTGCAAGCCTATTGCCATCAACCGAGCACAAATCCAGACTCCGAGGCTGCTACTGAGAAATTTCTGATGGAAAACCCAATAACATTTTCCCCGACCTGGGAATCGATCCCAAGACCTCAGCAGACACACTTTGCGACCTATGCATCATATTAACACACATGAATAACATTTCTGAGGAATTTATGGAACTGATTTTCCTTTAAAACTAAAATGGTAAGTTACTTAGGAACAAGTAACAATATTCCTCATTCAGTTGAATGCTGAACAACACAGCAATACAATTTAAATATTTGCATAGTACATAGTGCAACTAAACCAAGTAATCGTAGGAAATATATTTAGGACTAACAATTTCCTAGCCCTAATATCACCCACATCACAATCAAGCCATTTATATATATTTACTTAGCTAATTGGTTGTAAATCCGACTCGGATTGTTTAAAATGGTCGGCAACGATTTTGTGTAGTAAAACTCATAAACCTCCCTACGCGTCCGTTGTCGGTTAATGGGTCCATGATAAGGCCTTTATGGTCTAATTGGGGATTCAAATGTAGTTCTCGGAACATTTTTTGTCTCAATCATTATTAATTTGAACGCCAATTAGTAAGATAAGGTTCTGTTTTTGTTTGTTGTTTTTATATTGATTGGTAGTGAGATTTAGCTCGAGCTCGAGCTCGTGGCTAAGTAATAACAGCCGCACGGGTCGATCCGTCAGGTTAAGCTACGCTTGCCGGGGTTGGTCCGTGGATGGGTGACCATCTTTACACACAAAGACTCCTCCGTGCCTCGGAAAGCACGTTAAGCCGTTGGTCCCGGCTCTCATACGTGGATCTTTGACAGTCGTTACGGGTCGTCAGAAGCCCGAAAGTCTGACAACCAGTCTTACCTAGGGGTATCATATTACCCAGTTACTGGGTTGTGGAGGTCAGATAGGCAGTCGCTCCATGTAAAATACTGGTATTCAGCTGCATCCGGTTAGACTGGAAGCCGACCCCAACATAGTTGGGAAAAGGCCAGGCAGATGATGGTGATGGTAGTGAGATTTAGCTCGTGACTAATAACAATCGACAAGTAGATCTGTTAAAAAAAAAAAAAAAAAAAAAGTCGATCTGTAAGATTAAGCTACGCTTACTGGAGTTGATCCGTGGATGGGTGACCATCTTTACATACCTAGACTCCTCCGTGCCTCGGATAGCACGTTAAGCCATTGGTCCCGGCTGTCATATCTTTGACAGTTGTAACGGGTCGTCAGAAGCCCGAAAGTTTGACAACCAATCTTACCTAGTACGTAACAAACATTATTATGGATCTAGTTTATAATTCTAGACCACATTCATGTAGGTACTGAATCCACGATAAACGATTTTGTCACGATGTCCCTCCTATGTATATTTATTCTTTATTAGTTTTACTCCCACTCTGAGATCAAGGACCTCCTAAATAAGCTTCAACGCCATATACAGGGACGTATTATTATTTTGGTTGAATCAATCACCAATAAACAGGATCCTTACTCGTCCCAAAACATAATTCTTCATAACCTAAAGCATTTTGGTTACAAATTTATGGGCCACGGGACCAATTTACCATTGGACAAGGGTATAGTAAATCGTCAGCGCATTATTACGTCATTACCATAATGCAACCGAATTTTGGATGTATGGTATGAATAATATGACCATTTGTATGTATGAGTTTGTTACGACCTAACTTAAAAGTTTGAAAATTCTGCGCACGATTAGTTTTTGATACTTTTTTTTAATAATTTGGTGGTATATGTATAGTAGTGGTAGTGTATGGAATTGATAATGATTTTGAATCTCTAGTAAATAAATTAATAGAAACTTAAAAAAAAATGTTGCTCTTAAATACGGATCTGTCCGAACATACAATGACATTCCAAAAATATTTTTTGTTTCCAGATATCTAACTAAAGGAGTAATTCTCATATATTTTAAGAACGATTGCATTCTAATCTGTCGAAAATATCTTTAATTTACACATGAGTTTTTTTTATTGATTGTCGCTGAGATGAGATTACAACCAAATTTTAAATGACAATTGGCCTAAACAGCTCCGCGAAATAAACGGATAAGTGGCGTTTTTAAAGTATTGCAAAATTAGATTTTCCAGTACAAAGGCAAATCATAAATAGATCTCATCGATAGGGCCTATTCAATAAGCGAGAACGTTATCAGTCTTATATGAATGAATAGCAACATGACTGAACAGGTTTCTTCCGAGTTGACAGGGATGAATCTGGGAATACCAACAATGTCTTGTCCATGTTAAAAATATTAACAATAACCAGTCAGTTATTAAATTAAAACACTAGGATTTTTAATATAACAAAAATACTAAAAAGGTACATTTTCTATCAATTGTTAAGTGTATTGGCGAAGATGAATAGCAGGTGAAAAATGTTGAGTACGCACAAGTCAGTGTAAACAGAGTCATTTATATAATTTATTATAGATTTTTCGGAAAACTTACCTGCAGCTACTAACTACTAACTTGCAGAATATGTGAGTAACAAACGGATGGTTTAAAAGATTTTCATTTAAACTTTTTCACAGATAGAAAATCAATGTAAACAGATACAAGAAGGTAGAATACAATGTTATGAACATAAATGTCTTTTAAAAAAATAGTTTAATAACTAGAAGTAAAAAATTAGTTATGTTTATGAAAAAGAAACATTTAATTTGCAATGGAGATGTTTGATAAAATTGAAAAATAGAAAACAATAACTATAGCATTAATATCTCACTATCAATCTCAAGTCCGTCCCTGTACAGGATATTACCCGAGTGTAATTATTGGGAGGGATTCATTATGACGTTACGTGACAGCCACCGAGGTTCATTTCATCATCGTATGCAATTTGCTGGGAACATTAAATTATAAGATAGGTAGCCCGAAGACCATATGACTCTCGGCTTTGATCGGAGGCAATACAGTCGATATTGACAATCAAATTTGACGAATCCTGTCATTACAGTCCTCCGGCTTCTGTAGACTGTTACTGTAATGAAATGTTTGTTGTGGCAATGATAGAGATAATGGAGAAGGTAATGATGATTTTGAGAGATATGTTTTTGTTTTGTTTGGTACGTGACGGAATGTAACTGCTGTCTGTGACAAGGCTAATGACACCAGCATTCTTCTTTCTGTGGTTGTTCTAATAGGTAGAAATTAGTGTAGTACCTAGTGTGTAGTATTGGTGTGTTGTAGATATGAATATCTACCCCGTTGGTCCCGTGGTATCAAACGCGACTGCTGAGCGTGAGTTCTTAGTAGCAACCGGAGTTACCCCGGTCGTGTCGGATTTCCGTCCCATCGGACTAGGAGAGTAAACGAAGGAGGAAAGCAGCTGTGTTTACGGATGTACTCATACACTATACTATGCGTACATTAAAATCTTAATATTATTTATAATGAACGGGTCTACTGACGTCCCTGAACTGGTGGCCAGGATTGGACTTCGTGTACCATCTGTATATCTTCGGAGACCTCATCTCCTTCATGTACCTATGGTGAAAACTGTCTATAGGCAAAACACTTACATCATAAGAGCATGTCGAATGTTCAATAGTGTATGTCGGGATGTTGAGCTTGACTTATTCACATTTAATGTCCACAAATTAAAAAAAGTATTGAGTAATTTCTTCTTTGAAGTGTAACTTTGCTGTGTATTGTGTTTTGTTTTTGTGTATTCCTCTTAGTAGGTACTATATGTATTTATGTAACTCTTACGCTGGTTGTACCGTTTTGTTAATTTTACACATAAGTTTATATAAGTGGAAACTTGTAATTGGCTTTCGCCTGCTTGTTGCTTCTTACTATTGAAATGTAGTAGCTGTAAGTTTTCCTAAAAGCAATAAAATAAAATAAATAAAATAAGATTAGTGTATATCTAATTCTGATTTTGAATTCTAAAATCAATACTTGAATTTTAGAGCATCAGATATTTTACGACTCATCATTTTAAAGATTAAAAAGGTACATAATTAGGCACATATTTCCAAAGTATAAGACTTACAACAGTCCTTTAAAGCTGGAGCCTCATTAACTCACAAACAAAGGATTTAATGATGAAGTAGAGAAGACGGAAGCAGAATATAAACAAAACAAACAAGTCATATCCTCATTATTACAAGACTAGAACCCTACCATTGTAAGACAGGGTAGACGCGACAGACCAAGAAGAATATCGAGACGCCTTGGATGGCTTCTTTAGAGAAAAGATGAGGCACAACATAGAGGGAATAAATGGGAGGAAGCCTTTGCCCAGGAGTGAGACAGAATAGCAGGCAGAAAAAGAAAAAAGTAACTCATAAAAACACTCTAATTTTTACATACCAGAACAGTAATTATACCAAAGAAGCAGAATCCAATCCGGCAGAACAAGTCCAGTTAATCACGCAAATAAATAATTCGCGGCAATCTTAAATAGCGTCTAACGATGTCAAAACATTTAACAGCCAATGCAGTTATGTTCTGTACTAGTACATACATACAAATAAATGAAATTGGAGTGTTTGTTTGTGATGTCAAAACAAAAGTTTTTTTATCAAATGAAAATGAATGTATAAACGATAATTTAAAAAAAAAATGTTTGATCAATTTTTTTTTTGTGTTTTGTGTGCCATATTTATCTGTAACTCTGTTTGTTTTAGCTAATCTCTTTAACGGCTGGACCGATTTTAACGGGCACTGCCAAATAGCTGTCCTTGTAGGGCTCTCTCTATTCAGGCTACTTTTGTTCTAGAATAAAATAGGATCAATGCAAAATATCAAAAACCCGCAGATAACCAAAATCCATTCAGACGCGGATAAAGTCGCAAGTATAAGCTAGTCTAACCATAAAAAAACGTAATAAAATACAGAGAGGAAGTATCTAATAATGACCAAGACGCAGTAAGCTCGAGGCGAAATTGTTATAGCTCTTATTAATCGGAAACTGCCTTAATTTTGGTCAATGATTTTGAGAATGCAAATGCTACCGGTGATCACAATGAAACTTCTATCTTATCTTAACGTTGAGAAAGTTCATTTTGATTTGATTTGGAGTTTTAAGGTACGTTATCCGGTCACCGAGTTTCGCTAGAGGCAGTAATTTATAAATGTTCGTATGGCTTGCTTTGATGGCATAAATTAGACAAAAGGTACATGGAAGCATCACTACAGTCTTCATTTCTTTACTGAATTATGCCGGAATTGAGATGTGGCAGGCTTTGACGGTTATGAATATTTAATAGTTTCTATTAAAACATAAACATTATTATTACGGAAGTTTTTAGAAGCTTCCTTTACGTTATTTTCGGTACTTTCAGCAACAGTATCTTTTTACCCGACTGCAAGGAAAGGGTTATGCTTTTTTGCATTTGCAGTATGAGTGTATCTTATTCATAAAAATAACTATGTTTTATTAACGCAATTATTATTGTTCTTTACTTGTAGCAATTCTTACTTAATATTATAAATGCCTACCAAAAAAAAAACAATACCTATTATAATTTTTTTTTTTTTTTTTTTTTTTTTGACATTTGTAATTTAATTTAAATTTTCTCGGACATTTATACCCTGTTACGGACGATTTTTTTTTTTTTTTTTTTTGTTTTTATTTTTGGTAATTCTTTGATTTGTTGGCATTAATATTTCATTGTTTGGTTTAAATTTATAATAATTTTATATGGAAATTTGTATGACATGATAATTCAAGTTGACATTGTAATTTAATTATTTTAATATGTTTTTTAAAAATTTGCATGCCGAATTCAGTAAGCGGAATATGAAGAACGCGTATATGTTATGACATCTGTAGAATACCATATTTCAGGCAAATGAATAAATGAATAAATGAATAAATGAATAAATTACTGCCTCGTTGGTCTAGTGGTCGCAAGCGCGACGGGTTCGATCCCCAGGTCGGGCAAAGTGTTATTGGGTTTTTCCATCAGTAATTTCTCAGTAGCAGCCTCGGAGTCTGGATTTGTGCCCGGTTGATGGCAATAGGCTCGCCCCCTATTACATGGGACTAAAAACATAACTGGCGAAAAGTGGGGGTACTAATGGGTACACCTCTGCCTAACCCTTCGGGGATTACAGGCGTGATGTTATGTTATGTATTATAAATCCAAAAGTAACTGTTGACTATGTGTCTGTCTGTCTATTAAGCTTTTACGATTAAACCATTATTCAATTAAAAATTTTGATGAAATTCGGTACGGGGAAGTTGGAAGCCCAAAAAAGCATAAATGCTACTTTTTATTCCACACATACACGTAAGACATAGTGACATAGGTCTTAGTAATTACTGGTAAAATATTGGTGTAAATAGTGGTATATAATATGGGGATGGATGTCTGGCTATACATCTTCACCTACCCCATCGGGGACTACAAGCATGAGATACCATCTCCATCTTAAAAGACAGGATAAACCTCTTTAAACAAAAAGCCCCATACTTAACCGCCTACGTACATCCAAAACGACCATATGGTCAAAGCTATAGTTAGGAAAAAAAAGAAAACTAATAAATAGACGCCGAAATCAGCTCCCAGCTATTACGGTAAAGTAATCTGTATCTATACTATACATTAATCTAATAAAGATTAAAAGATTTTTATGTTTGTGCGTTTATTTGAACACGCAAATCTCTGTAGCTACCAGTCTGATTGGAAAAAATCCTTTTGCATATGATAGCCAAATTCATGAGGAATAGTATAAGCTATATAACATCACGCTACGACCTACAGGAGCGGAACAGTAACAAAAAACGCAACTTAACACGGGTGAAAAAAACACACGAACGAAATCGCAGGGAGCAGCTAGTATGTAGAGATTTACGAATTTTTTTATGAACCACAATGAGTAGTTATTACTGTGAGATGAAAGCCGATACTTGCGCACGCGCCAAGAGTTAGAATTATTTCGGAATGTACGCACACCAGATGTTATCGCGTACGGTCTTTAAAATTATCGTTTTTGTTTCTAATATACTGTATTGGGGAACTGGTGAGGAGTGGCCTGAACTTTGGAAGATTTTTTGTTAGGTAAATGTTAATGGGTGCTTTGTTTCTTCGGGAAATATTGGGGAAAATTTTTGTCTTTTATAAAGGCTTTGGTTTACAAGAGATGAATGAATACAAGAGATGATCTTTCAAAAAGTTAGGAGGAGTTGAAAGGGGATAGTCAAAGAAACGAGTGTTAGTTTAAAGACTTAGCATTTGGGTATATATTTATTTTGTTTCCCCAAGCAGAGTTATACGCTCGCGTGACATATAGGTATCTCTTATGTCTGATCCTTTGAGTGAGCTGGAAGTGAGCTGGAAGTGAGCTGGAAGTGAGCTGTCAATTCCTAAAATCACATGGCTCTCACATGGCATGACTCTCTTCACACGATTTCAGTGAAGGAGATTTTTTGGAATAGACCCATAGTTTATCTTGCTTCTTCTAAGCCTGTTAGATTATTTATCTTTAAATAAAATTGAATTGCTAAATGCGTTGCTGAGCGCAAACCTCTTAAGGGCTGGATCGATTTGGCTGATTCTTTTTTTGTTATATTCATCATTTTCCGGACAAGGATTTTATATCAGATTTTTTTTTAAATATCTTGTGTGAAGTCGGAAATTTGCAACCGTTCGAAGCGGTTCACTAGATGCTAATAAAAACGACTCCAATTTCCATTTATTTAGCTTTCTAAACGTACTTATATTTTACTAAAAGTTCTCCTATAACATTGTTGATTTGCGTCTTCGTCTGCATCCTATGGAGACACAAAACGGGATAAACATCCTATGTGTAAAACTAGATCAATTCCGTTCAGCCGTTAAAGTTTAAAAGAGTAACAAACAAACAGCCATTCACCCCCATACCCTTCGCATTATAAATAGTAGTATCATCAATTTGGTTAGACGATTGGAAAACCTCATTTTACTGACTTAAGCCAAGTATTCAACATTGGCCCATACCTTGCGTGATAGGCCTGCAGTACTTTAAAATTCCTAAGAAATGCGCAATAAAAATGTCAATAGGAATGGCATATAAACAATGTTTGTAGTACAAGTATTATTTAAACTAAAACACTATTGCAAGTAACAATTTGGCCCGCAGTACCGTTGTGGCTATAGATCAGCTCAGGTGTTGTCGGCCTGCGGGCTTATTGTGTGGTACAAGTGAGGAGATTATAGAAAGTAAGGCGTCGGTTGCTTGACGTTGATACCGATCCTGTACGTAATTGGGGTTATTTATATCTTTTTCTCACAATAAAACCAGAAAGGGATGGACATATACGAGTAGCTGTCGATTTTAGTTCATCTAAAACTTACTATAGTTGACGTGTTAGAAAGTATTCAAAGCGCGGTGAAGTTCAAGGCAAACCTAATTCGAGATCTTTAACCTAATTCTAAGGAGTCTTTTTCTTTAGCTGTATGTCAGTATGTGATGTAAATTTTCTAATTTTAGTTTTTTATGTGGGTAATAAATGAAATCGGCACTAGTGCTAGAGAGAGATATGTCGCGAAATGGTACAGTGCTGTGCCAGTTCGTTTAGAAATCCTTGGGCTAGACGTATGCCCAGCAGCAGGCATCTACAGGATGATATGATAATAATAATGATGAAATATATTCGCAAAGGTATAATTAATCAAATTCAAAGTCAAAACATTTATTTCAATTAGACCATTTACAGGCACTTTTGAATTGTCAAGGAGTCGGTCAGTTAGTCCGAAAGTTGAAGCTAGTTGCTCGTTTCAAAACGGAGGTAGGCCTCTATGGAGAAGAACGAGCAAGAAACTCCACGGCACTCTTTTAAATTAGGTTGTTACAAAATCCTGGTTACATAATTCTTAATTTCATAATCAACGTACTTACTTTCTAACACTCTTTCCCTAGTAGTCGGGTAAACCGCTTTTCTTTTAAACCTTGGACCATTATTTAACCAAATGGCAGGTGAGATCCTACCTTATAGTAACCACCACGCCCGTCCATATGGAAGAATAAATTTGTAGTTGTTGGCTAAAATATTAGTATTTGCGGTTTTCGATGCCCACACTGTCAACAAATTTATAGGTACGTATATAGATAGGTATTCATGAAGTGTACATCTGTGTCTCGGTCTTACCATAAAAGCAATGTCCAAAATCGAAGTCTTTACCGTGTTATTTTTAGGTTTAACATAACATAACATCACGCCTGTAATCCCCGAAGGGTTAGGCAGAGGTGTAGCCATTAGTACACCCACATTTCGCCAGTTATGTTTCTTTTAGTCCCATGTAATAGGGGGCAAGCCTATGGCCATCAACCGGGCACACATCCAGACTCCGAGGCTGCTACTGAGAAATTCCTGATGGAAAAACCCAATAACACTTTGCCCGACCTGGGAATCGAACCCAAGACGAACACGAACACTAGACCAACGAGGCAGTCTACAATATATTTATTTTCTTTTATATATATTTAGGAGGTATTATTAGGTTTACAATACATATTTTGATCGCGTTATAATTGTACTTTTGTATTGAAAAGTCTTTGTTTATATACTGTACCTATAGACCATAGCTTAACATAGTTTATGCCGTACTATCGTATAGGTAAATATAGTTTACTTGTTTCTGCTAGGTAAAGATAGAAAAGGGTATGCTAAATGCTTAGATGGTTGGTCATGTTGAGAGGATGAGTGAAAGACGATTGACCAAAGGTATTTATATGGCAGAGGTGAGTGGCAACGCCGGGAGGGTCGCCCTATGAAGACCTACACTGACCTTTGGTTTTGGTGAGGTTCTTCAAAAAGGTCAGGTGCAGAGTACTCGTAACCGGCGTGCTTGTATGACGAGATGTATGAACGTAGATGAGGCGAAAGGAGTATGTAAGGATCGTAGCAGGTGGCGTTCTGTAGTTTCTGCCTACCCCCATGGGAAAAAGGCGTGAGTTTATTATGTTATGTAGTTTCTGCTCGCGACTTCTATATCTTTGGTTACTGCTCCGTTTCCGTCGTAGATCATAACGTGATACTATATAGCTTTTACTACATGCAGCAAATGTATTTTGTTTAGGTACATAGGCACATTACAACAAAACACAGCAGATAGATATAAATAACCTTTTATTTCATCATTGTTTTAGCTGAACGAGATCCACTGCTGGACATACCCCCCGTAAAGATTGCAAGGTATGTGTGTCATCATCATTATCAGTTCAGCCGAACGATGTTCACTGCTGGACATAAGCCTCCCCTATAGATCACCACAAAGACCAGTCCTGCGCTGCCCACGTCATTTAAGTATGTATTAACCTTTTATTAAAACTAACCTCATTACAACCTAACTTGTTACCTACAATCATGATCCTCATTAAAAATATTAATTACTTGCAAAGTTGATTTTATTTCAATAATGAATTTGACTTTTAAAATAAAGATGCCATTGTAATTTGGAGCTGACTAACCCCGGTCCGGACGGACAGCATCCGTTCACGATTTTGATGCGTGAGTCAGCATTGATGAATATGCATCCATATTGGTTTTCCACAGCCAATAATGTCCATACGTTTTTATCTTATGTGAGCATTCTTCATTTTGTTGATCGATGTTAAATTTAGGTTTTTTCGACAATGTGACTCAAAGGACCAACGTTTATGACATCAGAGGACCAATTAGCGTAAGATTAATAATAATCGCATTCCAAACTATAAATAAAAAAAATAAAAAAATATCTTGGGACAACTCACACACGGCTATCTGATCCCAAGCTAAGCAGAGCTTGTGTTATGGTAACCAGACAACTGATATACATACTTATATAATTTATAAATACATACATATTATAGATAAATCACACCCAGACACAGAACTAACAATCATGCTCATCACATAAAGTTTGTCCTGGGTGGGAATCGAACCCACGACCTCCGGCTTAGCAGTCAGGGCCGCTAACCACTAGACCAACAGGCCCGTCAAACTCACGTCTAAATCTGTTAAAATTATTTATATTTTTGTCGAATTGTTGACATTGATTGGCCTTGACTGAGATATGCTTTTGTAATCATCGAAGGGTTAAGCAGAGGTGTACCCATTAGTGCACCTACATTTCGCTAGTTATATTTAATTCCCATGTTATAGGGCGTGAGCCTATTACCATCAGCCGGGCAGAAATCTAATCTCTGAGGTAGCTACTGAGAAATTCCTGATGGAAGAACCTAATACCACCTTCCCCGACCTAGGAATTATTCATATGTAACAAAAAATATTTATATCATGTTTTCGGCACGAGGCGCCTTGTAAATTAACAGAATGATACCATCATAAAAATTACCCCAAATTGTTTATAAATTAATAGGCCCCAATATTAATTAATAGACCTATAAGTTACGATCAAACATTCAAATAATTGAACAAAAAAGCTTTAATTGATTCAATACCGGCGCCCATCTTTGATGATCGATATTAGAAATCAATTAATTGAATAAAATAATTCGCGTAAAATCATTATTGCTGATCGTTTCAATTAAAATGAGAGTGATTCAATGTAATATGAAAATGGATTCCACTTTCGTTTATTTATAGTAAAGGTTTTTGATGATCATATTGATCGGAATTCTTGGTTGAATATGACTGCTCAGTAATTTACTGGCCACCTATGAAGGATTTAAACCGTTTATGAATTATATCCGAATTTATTAAAGCTATTATCTAGCCATCTCGCAGTACCGTTTTGTATTTAATTTGTTATAGTACTGGTGAGAATAGTACATCAAGCTCTGACTAAATAACAGTCTTTATTTCAGTGTTATTTTGTAAAAATCTTACTCAGCAGACGCAGTAGTGGCGTTCAGCTGCGCAGTACTCGTAACCGGCGTGCTTGTATGAGGAGATGTGTGAACGTGGATGAGGCGAAAGGTTCTAAGATATGTAAGGATCATAACCGGTGGCCTTTTGTGGTTTCTGCCTACCCCTATGGGAAAAAGGCGTGAGTTTATGTTTGTATGTGCTCTTTCAGCAAAATTAAGAAAGGTGAGGTGAGCTACCCCGTTGCACGTTGGTCTCATTTTGAGTTCCATTTTCGAGTCGGGGTAATTGTTATCGGGTTTTTACATTACGAATATCAGTAGAACAGCCCGGATATAGTAGTGTGACAGTGTACCTTTGAATACACATGAGGCCTTTGGTCCCGGTTGTCATTCTTCATCTTCATCTTTGACAGTCGTTATCCGGTAGTCAGAAGCCCGAAAATCTGTCAAAAAGTCTTGCCAAGGCCGGAATGATAGCGTACCTACTTATCTTAAACTCTTAACACCAAGAGAGATTTATACGGTAAACGGGGTGTCGGTACTTTTTTAGATCATCTTCTTTAATCTAAGATATGGTTAAACTTTCAACGTTTTACACCATCACCCAAAGACAAACAAGTTCATAAAATTTCAGTACCTACCTACTGACTTAATCGAGAACAGTCCAATCCCCGAAGGGTTAGGCAGAGGTGTACCCATTAGTACACCCACATTTCGCCAGTTATGTTTTTAGTCCCATGTAATAGGGGGCGAGCCTATTGCCATCAACCGGGCACAAATCCAGACTCCGAGGCTGCTACTGAGAAATTTCTGATGGAAAAACCCAATAACACCTCACTCCCCCCCCCCCTCACCTCACCTGACTTTTGAGATCATGATCTCCAATTTCAAATGTGGTCTAAGTTCCAACGCTTTACACCATCACCCAAAGAGAAACAAGTTCATAAAATTTCAGTACCTACCTACTGAATTAATCGAGAACAGTCCATCAATTACACACAACATTATCAGTTCCTGAAAATTCCATAAACGAAAGCATACAAAGTTAGTCGCTAACGTTTTTATTATACCACCTTTTAATGCAAAGCAATAAATCAATAATTCTAGTGAGATAATCAGAGCGGTAAAATTCCGGTTGTCTTGCGTAGGCAGTCTGTAATTATGGAAAACGTTATATGAAATCGATCACGATGACGCGGGCTTGTTTCGTGTTTACTTTTATTATCATTTCTTTGACGGTGATTAGGAAGTGTATACGTTCAAGTACTTGTATCTACAAAGATACAGCCGCTTTTCTTCTTGCGCAAGAGTCGTAAAAGTTGAAAGAGTTTTTGATTATAAACTTTTGCCTGTTACCTGCTTTGAAGGTTAGATTCTGCGCTTGCGTTTTAGTCGTAGTTGAACTTAAGAATACCTACCATCAAATATTTCCTATGACGCTTTATTTATTTAGGATAATTATCCAACAAAAGATGACGTACAAAATGGTTAACAAAAGGTATTACGAAGGTTTAAATAAAGGAGACCACAGAATGCTTAATAAACAACAAAATTTGGCAATAGTGTATCTTTCTATGAGTGAACAATATGTTAGACTGCCTCGTTAGTCTAGTGATCCCAAGCGCGACTGCTGCGCATGAGGTCTTGGGTTCGATTCCCAGGTCGGGCAGTGTTATTGGGATTTTTCATCAGTAATTTCTCAGTAGCAGCCTCGGAGTCTGGATATGTGCCCGGTTGATGGCAATAGGCTCGCCCCCTATTACATGGGACTAAAAACATAACTGGCAAAATGTGTCTGTCTGTACTAATGGGTACACCTCTGCCAAAAAATAAATATACCTTACATCTTCATAATATCAGTATAATATGTAGAAGTACCTACAGATGACTTTTAAATATTGAATTAAAAAAAAAATTTTTTAAAACAAGCTTTAATTTAAAATTATTACAATATTGAGTATTGGACATTGTATTGTCATCAGAACTAAAGGTGTATGCCAAAGTTCAGCTTAATCGGATACCAACAAATGGTCCAAAAATGGTTTGCAAATTTTGATATGACGACTTACATACATACGAACAGTACAAGCTAAATAAAAGCTTGTAAAATACTTGTCTATTTACACGACTGCCCCAAAAAAAGAGTGTTATATGTTCAGGGTTAACGTATTTTGGATTAATTTTATTAAGTAATTCTATGTGATGTTAAGACCATTAACTATTTTTAAATATCTTTTGATCTGTATAATTTTTTATTAATTACTTATTACAAAGGTAAACCGAAACAAAATTAGGTACAATTATACAAGTGAGATTGTTCTATTAATCTATTATGCTAATATTATTTATTATGGTGTTTATTGTCTAATTAATAATTGGACTAGGCGACTGACAATAACTCATTATCCATAGAATCATATAAACATAGTCGTGGTATTTAGGTGGTTCATTTACTAATTGAAATCACTGATTAAACATAATTACATTTTAAGTCAAATGATTTACAACCGTCTTAAATTAAAAAAAAAATCTTTAATACGCTCATTAAAAAGGCGTAATTAAAAAAAATATACACTGAAAAAAAAAACAGTAATCTAAAATAACGACCAGCAAATCGTTTACAAGATATTAATTACAAATAAACAGTAAATCATTTGAGGAAAATAGGCGAAAAGGTGTTGTATACTAATAAAATAATTATCGTCTACCTACCGAACGCTTGAAGTATGTATCATTTGGCAGGCGTGGTTATTTCACACGAATGTACAATTTATGTTGCTCTTAAATCCATTAAGATACCTCAAAATACCTTTAAAAAGCGATAAAAATAATTACTACAAAGTACATTGCTGATTCACAACGACGCTACATACAAAGTTTTGAACAAAATCATCGATGGATTGCAAAAAATGCTCAAGAAATATTATCGCTTCTAGCAATAGAGTTAAGGTAGATTTCGAATTGGTAGCACTCAAATGTTGTTCTGATATTATTTTTTGCTAAGAAACAATTTCCTGTCGGAATAAAAGAAAAGGATCGTAAATTATGTTCGTTTGTACAATATCGATATTTTTTATGATGTCTGACAATAAATATGAAATATTATTTTGCAATTAAAATACTAGTGAGTAACTATTTTTATTCTGGTTGAAAGTTCTAGATTACTATTTTAATTCCAGCATTTTTATTTTTATATGATTTTCTAAATATAAAGTACAAAGAAAATAATAGTGTTTAAACATGGTGTTTTATCTGCTAGTAACCTAAAAGAACACAACACAACGACAACCGACGTCTTACAACTTTTATTACTGGATCTGCTGGATCTGACGGGCCTGTTGGTCTAGTGGTTAGCGGCCCTGACTGCTAAGCCGGAGGTCGTGGGTTCGATTCCCACCCAGGACAAACTTTGCGTGATGAGCATGATTGTTAGTTCTGTGTCTGGGTGTGATTTATCTATAATATGTATGTATTTATAAATTATATAAGTATGTATATCAGTTTTCTGGTTACCATAACACAAGCTCTGCTTAGCTTGGGATCAGATAGCCGTGTGTGAGTTGTCCTTCTTCTTCTTCTTATCGTGTGGGTAGTAAGGCCCTACGACCCTACACACCCTAGTGTCAGAGTTTCTAAACCGCCGGAAGGGGTTTGAGTGGAACAGTAAGTCCAGGTTTCCTCACGATGTTTTCCTTCACCGATGCCAGTGATGTCCAAGATAAACTTTAGAAAGTACATATGAATTGAAAAATTCACATTGGTACTTGCCCGGATTTGAACCCAAAACCTCATGCATGAGAGGCGGGCGCTCTTATCCACTGGGCCATCACGAGTTGTCCTAAGATATTTATTAAAAAAAAAAGATATTTATTTAAAAAAAAAAATCTACTATGAAATATGACAAAAAAATGTACTGCAAAAATGATAATATCAAAATGTATGAAACATCAAATAAATCAGTGAAAACAATTAATAAGTTTACAAACGTTATAATATTAGAAGTAGTACACTTCTAAACATTTAAACAAGCTACTCCCTAAAAGCCTTGTAACACGTACATTACCACACAAATTATCAACACACTTGTCCATCACTTCGACAGCTTACAAAACACCAATATTCAAAACCCAAAAAAAAAAACCGATCTAATCCATCTTTCCTCACAATAGGTCTAATTGAAGCACTGTTCAATTTCGACCACTGTTCCATTAGGACCACTGTTCGCTACCATTCAGAATAAAAGGGTGAAATAAAAAACGGTACAAAAGGTGTTATTGAGTAAAAATTACCAGGCTGTTATGAATATGTATGTATCATTATAGTACGGAACATATGCGCGACACATGTTCAATGGACCATAAGGTCCTATTGATACGAATATTTATTTATTCATCGCGTGATAAAAATCGTAGGTGAGTTTTTTATGCAGATAAATTATTGGATTTTTTTTTGTTTGGATGGTGGCATGTTGCTATGTTTATTTAGGAGTTTACCAATTTTATTTTGTAAGGTCAAAAATAACACCATATTTGCTTTTGGGGTGTCCTAAAAAGCACTGCTATTATCATGGCGATTTCAAAATGGCCATATAGAAATTGGGAACTAAGTTTTTTTTTTGTTTTTAATTTAGTATGTAGTAGTTTCTTATTAGTTAAATCCAATAATTTCTTGTCATTAAAAGGTTGACTTATATTTCCACAAGAGGACTTTTTTAGTCTTAATTAATTAAAATTTAGACATGTAAAATGTCATAATCAATTTGTTTTCGGATATTAGGACCAAAGATAGAAGGACCAATTCCTTGAACACTAAAATTAAAAAAATTGGTCCTGTGATCCGGTCGTTAGTTGCAGCTACGACCAAACTATTTCAGTATCGGATGATACTTACCTTTTTTCTCCACGGTTGATTGGATGCTGGAAGCGTGCGCACCCCGGCCGTGGTCCGTCACGCAGCCGCGTGCTCGACACCGCACCTTGCTGTGTTTCGCATTTTTTGTCCAATAGATAATAGTCTTAATTTTCGAAGTGGTTCCGTGGAATTAAACTTTTGGTACTAAGTATTAGCGAGATTAATTGAGGTTTCTTTTTTGGTTTTTGCGTGTAAATCAGTGAAATTACGTGTTTTTCAAATAATTAGTTCGTATTTAGTTCCAAATCATAAGTACCTACGTAAGCTGGTGTGTGCTGGCTTTTTGTCATTTTCTTTATCAGACTACCTAATAACCCTGCGGCTTAAGACTTGTTTCTTACCTAGCCACGAAGTTTTATGTTTCACTAGAATTATGACTAAAAATAAATATGGTCCTTTCATCCCTAGCTCACGGAACACTAAAGATCACCCATTGAACGGTGACGAACGGAAATTTTGTGGTCCTGGCACGAGCCGCGTAAATGACTCGGAAAAAAATCGTTACGCCGTATTTCGGACACCAAAAAGATCGTGGTTACGATTTAATTTGATTTTTGTTGAATTCATCGCTTTGTCGTAGGTCTGTGATAAGAAAAAACTGTGACTATATCCGATCGGTTCGGTATAGTATCGTTACTAAGTTGCATTTTTTCTATTTCTTTTCCAAAAATAACCTGTAACCAGCAGTAAGAAAATCGTCTTTTAATGGTAAGCAAAAAGCTTCAAATTCTGTAGATATATTATTGCGACTTCATCTGCGACGAAGTTAATATAATCGGAGAAAAAGAAGCTTACATGCTATTCTAGACTACGATCTATCTTTGTGCCAAATTTCATTCAGATTTTTTGACCATTCTGGCGTGATTGAGTAACAAACATCCATCCTTTCGCTTTTAAATAGTAAGTTGCACTTAAGTAAGAAAGATTGGAGGAACATACTCGTAAATTGCATTTCTTATTAGATTTTGCATAAAAATAGTCCATCAAAGAAAAATAAGTCAGTATCGTTTAAAGTTTTGAACAGTTGCTGCGTCCGTTATTGAAAACAAAGGAAACTCGACTCTAACAAAGACGAATGCGTTTACTAGTTTTGACCGCAAATTGGTTGGTCTCCTTTTCTAGCAGTTGGTCCTGAAGGCAAATTCTACAAATTAAGAACTTTCAAAATCTAGTCGAAATCTCATCTCAGCAACAATCATTGTAAAAAATATAGGTAAATTAGAGACATTTTTGCCAGATTGAGACTGAGATTAGATTGCGATCATTCCTAAAAGTTAGTAGAATTATTGTCCCTCTTGATAATCAATGTAAAAATGACTAAATTCGATGACTATCTCTGTAAAATATATCTTCATATCTGGACAAATATAATCATTTATTACTTCTACTACATAATCGACTAAAGTTCCAATGTATTTTTTATTACTTAATAATTTACATTAATTCTAAACAAATAAATAAAATTGAAGTGTCTGTTTGTAATGTCAAAATAGCAGCATTTACATAGTTTAATACAAAGTAAATATAAATGTTTAACGTAGCACTTACATGATTATTAAAAAAAAACTGTCTGTTTATTTTTAACAGCTTATCTCCGGAATAGCTCGACCGACTACTTTAATTTAAGAATACGAACTCGAATAACGCGCAAAAATGAACCGAGTAAAAACGAACATTAACGCGAACAAACATACATACATACAACGCGAACAAAGTCAGAGGCAAAAGCTAGTAACAAAAATAAAATACGAAAACTCAACCATTACAAGAAGCTGAAACTTACTCATAATGACAGAGTGCTTAAAATGATAGGTTCGAATATTTGCACACGAAAATATCATTTTAATTTCAGAGTCCGTTGCAATACGCTATTCAGTCCGTTCAGAATCTGGAGCAGTCATTATAATAAAAATGTACAGAAATGACCAATGCGAACCGTTTAAATCTATTCTTGAATGAAACTGTTATCATTGCAACTTCGAGGTTTATTTTCAGCAAGATTTTTGCAAGTTCCACTGAGTTGTTTAAATGATGGGACAAATATTTCCTTACTTTGTCAGGGATGATCGAATTGTGAATATCACAAAAAAACATGTCAAAAGATACCTAATTTATGTATTTTTTGTGGTACCTAGTTTTAAAGCCAATGACCAGTCCAAACCTGGACCAAGGACTGCCTCGTTGGTCTAGTGGTCGCAAAGCGCGACTGCTGAGCACGAGGTCTTGGGTTCGATTCCCAGGTCGGGCAAAGTGTTATTGGGTTTTTCCATCAGGAATTTCTCAGTAGGCAGCCTCGGAGTCTGGATTTGTGCCCGGTTGATGGCTATAGGCTCGCCCCCTATTACATGGGACTTAAACATAACTGGCGAAATGTGGGTGTACTAATGGGTACACCTCTGCCTAACCCTTTGGGATTACAGGTGTGACGTTATGTTTATGCAGTCCAAACCTCAACTGCTGGTGATGATGGTAGCAAAAATAGAGAAACACCTTATTTTAGCGATCTTGGTTTTGTATTCAATTACTAGCATCTGCCTTCGACTTCGTCTGTGTAGACTTCAGAGTTAAGCCGTGTCCTAAATTATTCCACAGGAGTCTGAAAACTGAATAAAAATGTCCAATACGTTAAGCTAAATCAATATTATTCTGTATAAATGTGTGTATCCTTTCAGCTAATTCCACTCAGACATTTAAGCGTCAAAGAGTAGCACATCCATCCATATATCCCCACAATTTTTTGCGTTTTTAATTGTAGCCGGATAAGTAAGAATTACACCAATAAAAGACAAATTCTAAAAGCAAATCCCAACAAGATGAAATGTAGAAAATTCAAAATGAAAATACAGGTACTTCAATTTGGACATGATAATTATCTACATAGTTAACTAACTAAACCCCAAATCAAATGACGTCATACTTTCAATCATTGATGAAAACCTCAAAACGCAGACATGTCGCCTCTACAAGTACAACTAATTTAATCTCTCCAGCGTCATAATGCTAGTAGCATTAACGTATGCTCCACATTTGCGTTGGGCAGTTACAAAAAACGCGAAGGCGTGCAGTTAAGTAGATAAAACAACAGTGCCCGTCAAATTTCCTCCAGACATTAATCACACTAGTGAGTTCGGTAAGCCGGTAGTGTGGCCATGGTTTTAGGTTTGTTGAGACTTAGCATTAGGAAAAGTTTCCGTTAAGTACGAATCACACAGTCACACAGTTCACGTATTTTCTGTGAGCTATTTCTAGTTACAAGGGCCTTCTTTTAAAATTTTAATAAGGATAGCTTGTTTCCGTGTCTTCGAAATTAAAGCCATAATCCTAAATTATTTCACGAAAACAGAAACATCGTATGTTTTAAGCTAGATTAATATCTACATGTATGCCAAATTTCAGCTCATTCCGTTCAGCCGTTTAGGATTAGGTTCAGTAGAATTGACTAGCAACCTGCCCCATCTTCGCGCAGGTGTGATCTACAACCTTTACTTATCACATAATATCCAGTAAACATACATACATACATTAATCTTCCTAAAACGATGGCGAAAACCTTATATAAATCCATTATCTGACATACAGTATGTGTCACACATTAATCTTCCAAAAGTGATGGTGAAAACCGCAATAAAATCCTTTGTCTGCTTTGAAGAGCTAAGCAGCTACACAGAAATACACGAAAAGCTTTCTTATAATTTTATTAAACTTACATTTTAACAAGTTTAAAATTATTACAATAAGTGTTTAAGATTTTACATTGTCCACTGACAATATGATGCTGCTATAGCTCAAGTATTAAGCGCTCTTCCTCTCTCTACTTATTAAAAAAATGGCTGTGCCTGACAGGTTCCATGATTGTTTCTATTAATATTTCTAATTTTTATTTTACCATCTGTATGTGTAGATCATGGATTGCAATAAATGATTTGATTTTTATTATTGATAGCAATGTATATATAGCCCTCTTCACCGTATCCGGCGACAGCGACCCAGACTACTTTTCTTCTCTTTCGTGAGCTCTCTGATGACTAGCAAACCCAAACTTGGTTTTGAAGACCCGGTGACATCGTGTACAGAAGAGCTGATTATTCCCGTTATACGTGTAGATATATGAAGGCTTTGGGCGACTTTTACGTATCTGTCGCTTCTTGTCTAGGTCTTCAGAACGATTTGTTTCAAAGCATTCAATTGCTTCGTGGATTGAAGCGCGCCGTCTTCCTCGGTTTCGAGCAAGCTCCTGCCGCCGATCAACGGGTATGCCACAGGTCTTAAGGTGACGTTTGAGGACATCTTTGTAGCGTAAGTATTGACCACCCTGTGCTTGTTTTCCTTGGGCAATCTCTGACAGCAATGTATTTTGTTCATGACCGGGGAACTCTTTTTTCTCCTGTTCTTCCTTCTAAACACTATTAATCAAACGGCAACTCATGTGAATCAGCACGTGACCGATTAGGATTGCGAGACTGCTCACCCCTTTTGCACCCTCTATGGGGTATAGTTGCCTTGGCAAGGACGTTATGGGTGGGTGGTTCTGTATCAATCTCGAGGTAACTATTATCAAGTATGAATGAAGGACGGTACCAACTTGATGCGACAAATCTGTGCCCTTGAAAAGAAATTGTAGCATCAGCATAACCCTACTAAAAATACAAAAAAATAGGTTAAAAATCCTTTTAAGTTTAAGACATTTTTTGTTTGTTAGGTTAGGTTAGACAGACATTTCACGCCTAAAGCAAATTTCATTTCATAGCAATTTTACTACGTATTTTTTTTCTTAAAAAATATTTTTCTTCTCTATTATATATTTCTTTGTTTAAAAATGACCCTTATTTTATTATGTACACACTTTAGCCTTAGAAGGCTTTATCTTAGTTGACAGGTAAAAGCATAAAATATATTCTTTAGTATCCAAATTAATTAGTTAAAACAGCTTTCTTCATGACATTCATTAACAACTTTCATTATCGAAAAGAGCATCACACAAAATATCTATAATTTTAATTGAAACATCGTAGTCACAGTATTCGCGTGCCGACGCGGTCGCGCACTTTCTACTGCTAACGGTCGGCGCGTGCGCAAAGCACCTGTCCCGCGACCCCAGACCGTGTGGTTAACATTATGTTGTTTCATTACATTTGTATTGATGCTTCTAGACGGTTTTTCTAGACAAATATTTCTAGCTTTGTTGGATTTCTGTTTTTGTTTTATATTCTTTGCTAATTTGTGACATTCTTTTGGACTTGAAAACCGTTGTTTAGATTAAATACTATATTTAATAAAAAAAATAATTATTACTAGACGTGTCATATGGATTACGCTTAAGAGTGCGGTGTTCCACAAGGCTCGGTCCTGGGCCCGCTGTTGTGGCAATCCGTCATGTTTTGGTATCTGAAGAGTGATAATAAACTGTTTGTTTTTATTAATGCTTGCTAACACAGGTCAAGATGATTCTGAATCTTTTTCATTTGCTACTGAATAACTGAACGATATAAAGGTAAACGAATGAAAATTGAACCTTTATGAAATATTTATACAAAACCGGTAAATTTTAGTATGCCTTACTTAACTGCATGTCTTTTCTATGTCCCCCAGGTGGGGCAACGGGCACCGACAGTACTCTACCATCGCATTCAAAATTCAAGTATATAATGTATGTACTGAATTCGAGTTTTTCATATTGTCCAAACGAATCCAAAAATAAGGAAAACCACAATCGAATTTCTAACTAGAAAAAATATTCGATCAAAACGGCGTATTGATACTGAAATTAAAATGACCCTTGACATTTTCAGCTAACGTAATTTTTTTAATCCAATTTACAGTTTAACCGTTATTTCACGGAGCTATTTTTCCAATTGATTACAAAGTCGACAGACCAATGCAGCCTTTCAAAATCTTTGAAAGCCTAAAATTTGACTTTTTTTTCCATCAAATTCAATTTAAAAGAGAAACCATTTGTACACTGATTCGGTTTTACAGTTCACGTTGTTAGAAAGCTCAAAGTCGTGATAGATATTTTAAAGTAACTGTATATTCTACTGTTTTGAAAATAAAATCTTTTTTTGTTTGGTCGTTTTGAAAAGTATTGTTAATAAATGCTGTACTAATACCTTTTGTTAGACATGTACTTGGACAAGAAGTTAATAACGATCGTGTATCGTCATTACCGTGTGGTCTCTGACTCAGAATAGGCCACTCCTTATTTTATTGTCGATGTTTTAACGGGTGCGCTTGCGCCACCTGTCAAGCGGGATAATAATTATGGTTTCAGAGTTCCAAGACCAAGAGTGCCGCTATAGTACCAATGAACAATTAATTTGCTACGATTACATGCGTTGAGACATACTTACATACTCTAAGCAAGTAGTTTCAACACCAGCTAGAAAAAAACAAACAAGTCTTGAAACTTGGAAGAGTTATGGTTTTAAATGCAAATTTTAACGCCAAGAAAGAACAAGATTATTATCATAATTTAATTCTTACAATGAACTTGTAACTAACCGAATGTAACCTATCCAAAAAATCTATTATGGCTAGTAGGCGCCATTCCAAAAAATTGAGAAGCACCTCTTCCCACTCCACATGCTATAAGGCCCACATGCGCCAACTGAACCCAATGTTAATTGCTAACACGAGGTTAAATTACAAATATGTCATAAATGTGCCCATGATAGCAACTAATTAGGAGTTTATAAGGTAACCCTGGTTAGCGCAAGCGGGCCTTAATATTTCGGTCGTCAGGTCATTTGCTGCATACAAAAGACTTCAACGCAAAGATTTAAAGGGAGATTTTTATATTGTAGTATTGGTTTTTTGGTACTTAGGTTACTGAAGCATTGGCTGCAAGTCAGTGTATCTTCTCCGCTGCTGTCAGTTAGGAGAAGATAATGGTGATAACATCACGTCAAAGGTGTACTCATTAGTACACCCACATTTCGCCAGTTATGTTTAAGTCCCATGTAAGAAGGGGCGACCCTATTGCCATCAACCAAGCCAATCCAGACTCTGAGTAACATTTTTTTTATGGAACTCAAAAAGTTCTGTACAATTCTGTATACAAATATTTAAAACGTAAAAAGTATGCAATTTTTCAGACCCGTTAGGATCAGTGCCGGTCAGTTTTGTGGATATTTTTCGAAAGTGTTACCGCGGCCCTTAAACGCGAAGGGCATTAAGAGGAAAACGGATGGGTTTTAGTCAGTAAAAGTCTGACACTCCCTTCCGCTCCGCACAGAGCAGAAGATGTCATTGTATAATTTCACATCATAAAAAAAGTTCCTTGACCATTTTTTTCTCTAAGAAACTAATTTTTGAAAAAGGCAACTAGACTCAACTCTTTTTTCTTGTATATCACATCCAAAACATACATCCATACATAAACTCACGCCTTTTTCCCATGGGGGTAGGCAGAAACCACAGAACTTCACCTGCTACGATCCTTACATACTCCTTTCTCCTCATCCACGTTCATACAAGCGCGCTGGTTACGAGTACTGCGTACCTGACCTTTCTGAAGAAGCTCACCAATAAGGTCAGTGTAGGTCTTCCTAGGGCGACCCCTACCACACAAAAGTGCCTATTAATGGTCTAATTGAAACAAATGATTTGACTTTGACTTGATTGAACTGGAAGCTTTAAATAAACGTGACATCTGCAACAAAGCATTAAAACATCATTCATTGTACCATCATTCGCCTAAACAAAAATCATTACCACCTTTTCCGGTCACCCTTTCATTGATAATGAGACGTTACGTCAGTGTATCCGAATTACTTAACGGTCGCGGGGGTGGGGATGCGGCGCGGGCGCAGGGGAAGGTGGAACAGGTGACTACGCACCTGCCAACGGTCGGTCGCTTCCTTTATGCGCCTGACATTACGATGGGTAGATTAGACTTATGGATCTGTATAGCTAAATAGTGGGGAATGCTCCTTTTTTTGCTTGATTGGTTGGTAGCTGAGTTAGTGTAAATTCCAATTGTTTTTTTTTTGTTTCGATTTTTGAGTTATTGTTTAGTAATTGGAGTAATTAGGTTAATTAGTGGTAGTTTTTTTTATATTAAATACAAATTGAATAATTAAATTGGCAGCTCGCGTGGTACTCTTGTTTGGTTCGAGGTCACGAAGTTATACTTAAGTCACACGTTTGGTAAAAGGAATCGTGACCTGAAAACCTAACCTGATGCAAATTCAAACTTAAACTATTTAATTCAACCATTTAGACTGAATTTTTGACAAATTAAAAATACATCTATTTTTAATTTGTCAAAAATTCAGCCTAAGAGTTGAAGCTAGTTACTCATTCCAATTAGTTGATTCCTATTTAAAAACGAGCCAGAAACTCCGTGAACTTTTATTTAAATTAATAAAATATAACAAAAAGTTATATTCATGTTAAATCTACGGGTAAAATATGAGTAAAATATAACAAATCGTTCATTTTTAAAGAAATCTAAAGCAAATGAAATAAATATTAATATAAAATAAAGCTTAGGAATATTTTTGCTGATTTATTTAAACGCTCTGACCTTTAAAACTACCGGTCGGTTTACAAAAAGTATTTTTTGCTAGATTATTCAGCTAGATTCATAAAGAATAGTAAAGGCTATTTAGGTAATGTGTCTGATAAAACCACGCGGTCGAATTCACTGGCAGAAGCTAGTTTCTAACAATTTTAAAACAATCCGGGCAGCTAAGAGATGACCAGTCCCAACTGTTGGCTTCCACGCGGAAGTACAAACAATAAACAGTATCCTCGAATTCCTATATTATCATAAACCAGAACACATGATCGAAGGTACACAAAGAAAATAAAAGACGGCAACAAACACCACTTGTAAAATAATCAGCACTACAAACAACGATTCGAACGTGAGCTATCTCTTCGACCATCCATCATAATACCTGCCAAAGGGAATTGGACTTTAGTGTCTTGTGTTAAGGAGTACGGAAGTGTAAAGATATCATGGTGTTTTCTTCCAGCGAAATTGTTTTTGCTCTGGCACGCGTCTCCTAGCCTAGCCTACTTCAGGGTGATCAGTTCATAGGGCTGTGCTTTCTTTTGTTTTAAGTATTTTAGTAATGAGTTGACTAGTGGTTTTAGTTTCTTTATTTGAACGTCTTTCGAAAATAAGCGTAATTTGAATATTTTATCATAATAATACATACATACATAACATCACGCCTGTAATCCTCGAAGGGTTAGGCAGAGGTGTACCCATTAGTACACCCACATTTCGCCAGTTATGTTTTTAGTCCCATGTAATAGGGGGCGAGCCTATTGCCATCAACCGGGCACAAATCCAGACTGCGAGGCTGCTACTGAGAAATTCCTGATGGAATAACCCAATAACACTTTGCCCGACCTGGGTATCGAACCCAAGACCTCATGCACAGCAGTCGCGCTTGCGACCACTAGACCAACGAGGCAATAATAATAATACAATAATAATACTAGCCTATTACTCATTATCTTACTGCAAACTGACCAGAGGCTTCTCATGCAGACAAGGCACGGTTGCCCAAAGCGGATTACCTATTTCACACATAGACTAAGTCTAGGTTTCCTCACGATATTTTCCTACACCGATGTCAAAGATGTAGAAGATAAACTTAGAAACTAAAATAAAATAAAAAAAGTCACACTGGTCCTTGCTCGTACCCGGTTGCGAACCACATTTTATCAAACAAATATAGAAAAAAGTGTGAGGCTCCAAAATTTTAACTCAGAGTTAGTTGCTTATACCTACTAGGATAAATTATATACTCTGTGATAAGTTTTTGTCAAACAAATAAGCCTGAGGGTAATTATAAAGATGTTAATCGAACCCTTATTGAATTGTGGGTTATACAACAGATGCAAATAACGGTTTATAAGTTAATAATCAAGCTGCATTGGCTAAAACGAATGAGGGTATATTAAAAGAGTCTCTTTAAGTGACGATACTTAAATACTTCCGGAGTTCCCTATGTAGGTAAATCCGAAGGCCTAGAATGAGTACAAATTGGAAACAGAACGATTTTAAAATTGGAAATACGATTATCTATAAATTGTACTATCTCATAAATTATTATGGTTTAATTACATACAAGTACAGACAAGCAAGCAACTTTTTCTTTCTTTCTGATACTGCACTACTGTTATTTTATAATATTCACTTTTTAAACTTGTGGTGTCTAATAAATTTAAAACAGATTCATTTAGATTCGATTCATTGACATATTCAAAACATTCTTTAAAAATAGTTGCCTGTTTTAATTAATTTATTTATGTTTATTAAGTTGCCTGTATACCAAATGGCTTGTTGAAATTGAATAAGTCGAAATTCCTTGTTTCAGTTAATTTTTACAGTTTTTATTTTTACATAATTAATGCTACTTATTTTAAAATATTTTTTTTACAAACACAAAAATAGACATAACCAATTTTAGAGTTCCATCGGTTTGTTCACACCCCTATTCCAATGGTGCTGGAATGATTGGCGCGATGTGGCGATGTTCAATCGTAATAGTTTTTGTTTTAGCATTAGATGAAATTACACCTCCATCGTATTTGCTTGTGGTTCAAATAATATTGATCTGCCTTGTCAATAATGCCTTGTATTGTGTACTCCATTTTGTTTGTTTAGTGTTAATATTTGGATCGGAAACAATTTCGATCCGAGATTGATTACGGATTTATTCTTTAAGTACTTTCAAGAAAAAAACGGAAAAATAGTACCTAATTTATGGAATATTACTACGAAATTTTGTGGTTTGTTGTGTCATATAAATATTTATTTACAAGAACTATGACTTTAAAAAGAAATTTATTTGTTATAATTAGAAATGAACGACGATAGGCGGTTTAAAAGTACTAGGAGGAATTTCCAGAAACATGCCTAATTGGTTTATAGGTAGTAGGAGTACATAAAAAAAAAGAATCGAAAATGTAATTTTTTTTTACTTTAAAACTTCTACTGTAATAAAGCTCTTTGTCAAGAAGCTCATTCGGAGAAGTACTACGACTATACCGATCTCTGCCGCAAAGCAGATATATAACACATCTTCAAAAAACTGGAACTAATCTATTAAAACTAAGTAGAATAGTTGTATTTTGAAAAAATTAATGCGGGGTAAGTTTGAAACCCAAAAAAAGACTAAGGCTACTTTTTATTCCGTGACTTCATTTGTGTCTGTAATAACCAACATTTACGCGGATGATGTCGCGGGCAAAAATTTGATGGTTATTTTTTTACTTAAAATTTTTATTTTTGTAGTTTGTAGATATGTAATTTTAGGCACATAGGACATGTCAACTTTATCTCTGATGATGCAGATGTTTATAGAAGTCACCGTGTTTATCTTCCAAAAACGTAAACAAAATCTCGATTGTTTGCATTGTTGCCATGTCTCAAGGTGTACCCAATAACTAAGAACCAGATAAGATTTTTCTTCCACCCCTAAACCAAAGTAAGCATGACAGTTACAACAAAACAGTAACGATGATACTGCTTAGCTAGTAGCACGCCTCAACGCATGAATAAGTCACACAATTAGGTCCCAATGGCCTACCAAGCCCGGTTCTCGCGCCAACATCATAAACAAAGATTGCAGCTCATTCCCAACTTATGTACCTTAAGCACGCTATCCTCCATATTATTCTCGAACGATAAATTTATATCTTCGCACCCTGATGCTGCTTTGTGCAAATCGAACATCGATGATTTATGAACAATTATCGATTAATTCAAGCAGCGGTCGTAAGTTTAATCGGGATTATTAAGGACCCGATCCGAGTGAGCAAAGCGACGGCGCTTAAATCATCTGATGGCTCCAATGCTTCCTCAATTAACACTCTGCTAATCGTTTTATGGAGATTTGAATATGGATTTTGTTATTGAATTTCCTATTGGGTTTTTTTTTTTTTAATCTTGTTTTTTTTACCGATGATAAGGAATAGCCGCTGCTTCAGGATACGCCTCAGGATTTATCGAAACATTGCTACTTACCAAGGCAAAGTTTTAGAGTCTCTACGTGTAGGACTTATACTGTTTGTGACTTCAAGTCCCACCTAATGAGATACAATTGATTATCTATAAATAGTTCATTCTCTTGTCATCCTGGTATGACAGCCGGGCCTAGTGGTTAATGTATGTTTGTTTATCTGCATGACTTAGCTGCTTTTGACTATACAGCTTTGCTAGTTATGACAATGATTTCTGTAAAGGTATTTAATTTATATTAATGTTCCAAATAACTGCACCAATGGCTACCAAAAAATGTTGTTGTGGTTTTTATCAAACGTTGCGGATGTTGAATTTTTGACTCGATTCTCTTACTGTTTTAATGCCGGATGTTTTTATCAAGAACAAGTTTTTCGGTAGACCCCAAAACCACACAACACAGCGCACTACTGTAGATGTATCCACTCATAGTAGGTGCATGTAACTCATCGATTGTTGCGGCGACCGATCAGTTTTTTTGTCGACCAAAATGGGAGCAATACTCATCAGATAGCGTTACAAAAAGCCGATGACGGCCGAACACAAAGCCGCCACCGTCTCACCTCGATTATGGTCTATGACAACGCAGTTTGTTCGGAACAACACTCCATATTGATCCAAACATTTCTTCTATTTTGCTTTAGCTTTATTACATTTTTTGTTCAGGCGATAGGACTGTGTAAATGTCTAGTTTAAATTGACTCGAATCTGCGAACATTTAGTTCAGAAGCTCAGACCTTTTTATACTGGGTGGTTGAAGTAGTGGGTACTCCGACTCCCGTCGCGCGATCTATGGCATTGTACGGCCGCGCCTATCTCAATTGTTAGTTTAATCGAGCTTTTTGTAATCACCGTTTGTATAGTGAATGCAATACTTCTAATGATCGCCTAAAGTTGAGTAAAAAGTGAAATGGAATTTATGAAAAAATGTCTTCGCTTGCACAAGTTTGCGACTTCAACTTACAATGTTGACAAAAACATGTTGATTCAGAAATTTTCTGGTGCCTTTCGGAAAGTTGATAAAAACAGATTGACAAAAAAAATATTTTGACAATTCAATAATAGATGATGGAAATGATAGTGTGAAAATAAACCTGCAAAAAAATGAAGGTATGACAACATCATCAAAATATACTTCATTTGATGTTGCAATTAAGTGATGTGAAGAATGAAGTTGAAATAGGTAGGTCAGGCCATTGAAGAAGAAAATGTAATGTTTGCTACTTCCAACAATCCAATTATTATGGCCTTTTCTCATAGAGGAAGCACGAGTATTAATCAACATGCTTGCTCAAGGCGTATTGGCGGTTTCAGACTTATATTGGTGCTGATTCCCTTGGTCACAAACTAAACTAAAATTAGACTATTTCCATCTTTTTCTGTCCTATAAAACAAGGAAGAGACTAATGTAAATAAGAGCTGTCAAATTTAGTCAATCTGACACATCCATACAGATTATAGTTGACATCTTAAAACGTATGGATTAAAAATACGGAGAAATTCAAGGCAAAACTAATTTGACATCGCTAACTTAGTACTTTAATGTCACCGTTCTTTCCTTTCGCTGTATGTTAGTAAGAGATGTTAATTCTCTAAATTTAGTCTAATTTGTGAACAAGAGAATCGGCACTATTATTCAAGTATGAGACCAGGTTGCTACACGATGTTTCCTTAACAACCGATGTTAGTGACGTAAGATAAACTTAGAAGGTACATATGAATTGAATAAGTCACATTGGTTACTTGCCTGGTATCGAAACCTTTTTATCAGGCCATCATGAGTTATAATTACAGTGCTAAAAACACCAAACAATACAATTAAATTGAAATAAAAGCTCTTCGTTTGCTACTTATGGCCTCAAAACCATCAAAACAAAACAACAAAGTACTTACTTCATCAAATTAATAAGCCAACCCACACAAAATGAAGCAAACTTTCAAATTATATTGTACTAATAGTTAATAAGAAAGAGTTCAATTTAATATCGTGATCGTTTACTGGTTTCAAGCGTTTTGGTGGTCTAATGGGTCCAATAGGCAATGGACCACCCGGCAGTTTTGGGTTAATAATTGTATCATCATACAAGATTTATAATGTTACTGATTGACGTGTCTTGTTGGATCAATCGACGGTTATATGGTATGTAGTACTAAACTAAGATTTAGTTATACAAAAGTTTGTTCAAGGCAGGGTTATCTTATTATTTCGAGTTAGTTGGTAGCACGGGCTCATTATACATTGGTACTTACATACAGACATAAACTCTCGCCTTTTTCCCATGGGGGTAGGCAGAAACTACAGAACGCCACCTGCATACTCCTTTCGCCTCATCCATCTTGTTTATACATCTCGTCATACAAGCACGCCGGTTACGGGTACCGCGCACCTGACTTTTCTGAAGAACCTCACCAATAAGGTAAGTGTAGGTCTCCCTAGGGCAACCCCTCCCAGCGTTGCCATTCACCTCTGCCATAAATCCTTGATTTCTAATAAACTGTTATTTTGACATTACAAACAGACACGTAAATATTTATTCATATAGATTTACATGTACTTTTCCAGTTCCGATTACCAAGATCTGGTCGAGGATCTCTTAACTGGTAATTAAGGTTTTATAAAAGTATCTGTTATAGCTCAGGATTGCAAATTCAAATGGGCAATGGGTTCGCCCACTATTACTTCGAGAACTACTGATTCACTAGTTCGGTGGGCGTACGAAATTACCTTCACATTCATAATGCCCACATTAGTATGCACATTACCTATCTATAGAGTGGAAGTTCTATAGATAATGTTCTTACACACTCAGACAATGTAAGCAGCAAGTCAAAAATAATATTAGGTAGGTCTATTTTAAGTTCTTAGGGGCCTGCGAGCGGCAAACTTGGGGCAGTTTGTCGCTTGACCAGACATAGGCCTGTGATGGTGGCGCGCAGTGTCCCGTGCGCGCCTTTTTAGTGCAATGTGCGGTCGCAGGATAGGCCGTACATGGTGAAAGGACTCGCCAATGACGGTCTAATACCAGTCGGGGGCGCGGATCATGCGTAATGCGAATACCGGGCTCCCGACTTATGGTAACAGGAGGAACCGCGGGGTTTTAGTCGGTAAGAGTCCGGCATACCCCTCCGTTATCCCCAAACGGATTGGATCCATGACGATTTCCCCACGAAAAAAAAGGTCTATTTTAAGTTGAAACATAAATACTAGCTTCCTGCTGCTCCCGTGGGTCGTGGCGTGATGTTATATAGCCTATACTTTTCTTCATGAATCTTACCATCGTTTACTAAAGATTTTTTCAAATTCATCGAGGAGCTCCAGACATTAAGTATCATTTAGCCATTGATATCAGCTATATATTTTTTTTTGTTTATTTTGAAGGTCTAGTACATCTTTATGCAATTATTTTCGCCTAAACATTGGTGTCCTAAATATTGGGCACCGTAATGGGGAAATCCATCTTTGGATAACGAAGGGTAAAGTCAAACTTCTACCAACTTTAACCCCATGGTAGTGGTAGAAATTACTACCATGATTCGGATGGCAGAAGAGTACCCGTACATTCGCGCACCTCTGACTGGTACAGCCCGCCATGCCTAGTGCCGCTTTTTTAGGCCTGACAAGTCGAGTGACGCTGACGACTTAAGACCATCCTCGGAAAGCAGCAACTTTATCGACCTTATGACTAACAAATATATGAACTACATCACAAAATATAGTTACTATTTCTGACAGACGAAAACCTTAGTTGCCTCGTTGGTCTAGTGGTCGCAAGCGCGACTGCTGAGCATGAGGTCTTGGGTTCGATTCCCAGGTCGGGCAAAGTGTTATTGGGTTTTTCCATCAGGAATTTCTCAGTAGCAGCTTCGGAGTCTGGATTTGTGCCCGGTTGATCGCAATAGGCTCGCCCCCTATTACATGGGACTAAAAACATAACTGGCGAAATGTGGGTGTACTAATGGGTACACCTCTGCCTAACCCTTCGTGGATTACAGGCGTGATGTTATGTTATGAAAACCTTAGTTTCAAAATCCATAAACAAATAAAAAATGTATCACAAATTCGGAACACACTGTATAAATTCACGAAAACGTAGCTGCTCAAGTCAATAGCATTTATCATCGTCATTATAGAAACGTTATAAATAAATCAATAAGTTTAATTTATTAGTTTTGACTCAGTGAAAGTTAAATGATTATGTCAGATTCTATTTACTAGACGGAGTTATGTAAAACATTTTATATTACCGTCCAATTTATATAATTAATTGAGATTCTGCTACTTGTGTAATTATTTTTTTTTTGTTAGCAAATGTCTTAAGATTATGTGGTCTGAGATACCAGAGTTGTTGAACTTACGTCATTAAGCGTAACTGAAATTTTGTGAAATGTTGAAAAATACTGAAATGTTGTCCTAAAATAAATAAATAATCAAATAATATTAGGACTAGTTTTCAATTATTGATAAATAGGTCTTGTTTTTCCAGTTGATTATGTTTCACAGTATTTCAGAATACATCTCTTTTTAATAACAGTTACCGCTACCGTTTACTCAACAGGGTGATTCCCTGTTGAGTAAACGGTAGACAGTGTCGGGACTAATCACTGTGTGAGTGCGGGTTCATCGCCACCTTAAACCAGCGGGAAGATGGCTAATTTGCATTAGAAAATTAAACATTTGATGTTGATTGAATAGAAATTACGATTAGATTTTAACAGTTGATAATGAGTAGAATTTGCCTTCAGGTATAAAAGGTATCTGAGAGGTTAAGGTATTTCAGCCATGCCTAAATGACGTTGATCTGATGACTCTAGGATCTTAGACTAATACTAGATATATGTGGGGTTGTGCCAATCTTTAAGAGTTGTTAAAATTATTGTTCTAGGAAAGTCACTTAGTTAGGTAATATACACACAACGTTTATTCTTGGACGAGCTTGTGGCTTAGTAATAACATCCGCACGGATCCATCAATCAGGTTAAGCTACGCTTGCCAGGGTTGGTCTGCGGACAGGTGACCGGATCTTTACATACTCTTCCGTGCCTCGGAAAGCACGTTAAGCCGTTGGTCCCGGCTGCCATAAGTGGATCTTTGACAGTCGTTACGGGTCGTCAGGAGCCCGAAAGTCTGACAACTTAATTTTTTCTTAAACTTATTTCTGCCTGCAACTTTATACACGTGTACGACAAGTGTAGGTACAATGAAACACAGCCTATGGAACTCAGAAATAAAGTAGCTTTAATCAGCAACAATATTCTTTTAGTAATCAGTAAACAGTGCCTCTAGAGATTACGTCTTATAAAAGAAAGAAAAACACGAAAACAAACGTATTAAATGTATAAATTTACTTTTGCCCCCAATAATTCTAACTCACACCTCAAGATTCACGCTGAGTCGCAAAACATGAATCGCAAAACCAAATAAAATCGACAAAGTAATAATAAAATCTACCTATCAATAAATAACGTTCAACATTGAATTTCCTCGCCAATGCAATGTTGGTATCCCTTTTATCGAGACCACGGTTCATGTAGCGTCCCACAACGCACGGGCACACCACGGCAGCAACAATTAAGACTTAATACACTCCATTGGAGTTGTTTTATGCAAATCAGTTGAGGGCTTGCGTGTACAACGCCTACTCGCCTCGAGAAGCTTCTAAATATAAAGTAGATAGTTTTAAATTGCGATTAGTTTTGCCGGTTTCACGCTGGTTGACATGCCTGCATGTTGAAGTAATGATGTATGGATGATGACGTCATTAAGTCATATTTTATTGGTCTGTGTATGTGGTTCGATGGAGACAGTTTATTGTGCTGTCTTTGTCGATTGATAAGCTGCCTGTCGTTTGTGGAGTCTTGTTACGCCTCTTCTATGCTTTGACCAATGCGTGTACTTGTCTTAGTCTATCGATGTGTATATTATAATATATTATAGGTGTAGTTTTAGATATCATTTATTGTACCATACATCAGCGGTATTGAATATTCAAAACCATTACAATTACTTCGAGAAATAGGGCAAGGTTTGACGTGATTAAGATCACCAATATTTTGCTCTTAAATTCTGCAAGGATCGTATTTTTTGCACAGCTTGACGTCACAAGTATGTTGACCTAGTCATCCTCATTTTGATTTTTTAATTTTGTGTAATTAGGGGTTCGTGTACCATTTCAATAGAAATACTTTATTATAATCATGTACGTCATGCATTATAATTACCTACTTCTTAAAAAAAATGTTTAAGCAGTATCTAAATAGTGCTTCTGTGCTCAAGAGATAAAGTTTAATTTTAAAGTGACATAGAACGACCATTTGAAATTAAAACTATGTCTTGTATCAGCAAAAGTTCAGTCAAAGGTCTATTTTATTAATTAAAAACGGTCAAAACCTATTGCTATCTCAACTCAGTGACAATCAATGTAGATAAATTAGAGGTATTTTTGACAGATTGAGACTGAAATTGAATTGCGATCTTTCCTAATAGTCAGTAAAATTGCCTTCCTAAGTCCTGTTTTAAAATCAATTTTAATGTTTTCTGTAGAGGTAGAGTTATTAAAAAAGAACTAAGTACAAGGTATTGTAATGAAATTTCTTGAAAATTAATCCAGAAAAATATTTTTGTTACTACTTTTTTCTTTGAATGCGCAGTTATTTAAATAAAAAAACAGATTAATTTAAGTAATATATTTATTGAAATACTTATCTAAAAATATAAATAATATTCATAATTTAATAATTCGTTGCGTGTAAGCACCCTTAAAAATTATATGTACAACAAAATGGACGGAGATTTAAATCACAATACACGTACTCAATGTAGGTATATCATACGCTCTTAATAATATTATATACAATTACAACTAATTCTACATAAAACTATGTAGTTATTCTACAACTTTGTGTACTACTATGTAGCCAAAGAAAAAAATTGTTTGAATCGGTTCCAAATCTTCTATACTAATTCTGTCTGTTGTCTGTTTAAACGCGCTTATGTCTGGAACTACTAGTGCGATTAGAAAAATTCTTATTGTATATGATAGCCACACTCATAAGGAATAGAATAAGCTATAACATTACTTAACGACCCACTGAAACCTAGCAGCAATCAAAGACGTAACTAAACGCGGGTGAAAAAAGACGCGGGCCGTAATAGTCATTTCATAATTTGGTAAAATTATCGACCTGATAACGAAATGGGTGTAGATGGATAGCGATGCTAAGAACCGCCAGAAAGAGGTGGAAAGATGATCTGGGCATGTACCACGAGAGCTGGGAAAAAGGATTCAGAGGAGGCCTTTGCCCAGCTGTAGAACTGCGTAGGCTAGAGAAATTATCGCCCCCAATTCAACCATGAATGAAGTTTTTAGTGTAATTAGCACTTAATTTTCATGAAGGTAAAACAGATGATCGAATTGATATTTTAACGAGTAGATACCTATATCTACTACTTTAAAGTCAGCATTAAAAAACCAGTGAAAAATAAATAATTTTGACTATATTATTTTTGTTTTTACATAGCAATAGTTTATCCTACAGATATAACCGCTATACTAGACACGTAATCATATAATTATTGATTTTGCTTATATAATTCATTGAAAACGCTAAAATAAATTAATTTTAAAATACTTTACACCCCAAAATTAAGTCCATAAAAACCGTATATCAAAAATAAGTCGAATTATTTATGTACACGTATTAAAAATACAGAATACAAAAAGACCCCCAAAACTTTAATTTTTGTAACTTATTTTAGAATAAGCAAATCATAAATACAACTTAAATAGATAACACTTATCAACTAATTAGTCTAATATCACACTTTTATATTTTGTAAGACGTATACGGTCTTAAATGTAAAAAAATATAACGTAGTACATCAATTTAGATGTTAATGTAAACATAAACTTTAATCCTTAAATTCAAGTGGCATCCCTGGCACTGTTCCTTTGATGTTTGGCTGTAACAAAAAGAAAAGAAAATATTAACAAAATTGTCAAAACATCTATAAAATTATATTTTGCCTAAAGGTGGTTCGCATATGATTTGACCATTACAAGTAATTGTATGGACTTTAAAAGAGACTTTGACCTCTGAGTTTGTTTCGGTGTTTCTTCTCAGAGCAGTCGGCTAGGAAACACTGCGACTCATCTAGTTTAAAATGTGACGTGTAAAAGTGTTATTTAAAACCAATTTACTGAATAAATATCATTTCATTTCTAAGACATTCCGCCAGGGTTGCGGAATTTATTCGAAAGAGTTACCGCGACCCTGGAACGTAAAGGGCATTAGGAGGAACACGGATGAGTTTTAGGCAGTAAGAGTCTGCTGACACTCCCTTCCGCTTCACCCAGAACAGAAGAAGAGATTTGATGACTTGCCATTCTCAAAAAAAAAGCCTAAAGCGATCCACTGTTGGATATAGACCTTCTAAAACTATCGCCACATCATCGGCTGGTCTTTTGTTTTTCACACTTAGTGGATTCTACCGACCCTGCGATTTTGGAACGAGTTATTCCTTAGGAATTTATGCGTAGGTAATAGACTTGTCTATCTTCCTATGTTTATGTACGCCTCTCCCCGTCACTATTTTAACCAACTGAATGGCCTAAATACACCTTTTGTAAACAACAGAATCGTCTCATCGCCTGTCGCAGTGTCTTGTTCGTTGTCCCGCCTGCCTAAACCCACTGGGTTTAGGCACGATGGCTAGTTCGTATTAAAAAATCAAATAAAAAGAATCCATTTTTACCATTGATGAGGTTACAAAACTGTATTTTGCATAGGAAGGTAGCTTGCTTTTATGATTGTCTCGCTTGTGATTAAGACCGCGTTCCCTTTGGTCTCAATCACACTAAATAATAAAGAGTTAAATCTTACCAGTATGCAAGAACAGATGGTTCTTCAGGTTGGTGTGTTTAGAGAAGCCTCGAGAGCAGATGTGACACTTGTACGGCCAGGATCCACTGTGGACGTACATGTGGGACTTGAGGTCCCCTGGCGTGGGGAACGACTTGGAGCAGAGGCTGCATTTGTGGGGTTTCTCCTGTGGAAGAAGATTGGACGTTAGTGTTGAATATACCTTTACCAATTTTGAGGGTAGTGGCTTGGATTATTGGAAGGTTTTTATGGATTTTCACACTAGTAGTAAAGTATAAGAAAGTAGTAGTTATTTATTTGTAATAATTTAGTTTCTTAGCGCTATTTTATGAACTAAAATTATAAAAAGAAAATATTTGTATTTTTGGATAAACTTAGAAACTACTCAGCCGATTTTTAAAATTATTTTACCTATGGTACCAGTATGGTACCAGTAAGTAACAAAGGTTTTATTTTATATTCAAAAAAATAAGGGACCTTTAAGAAAATTGACGCGGACGGAATCGCGAGCAAAAGATAGTCTTACATAAAGGCGAGGCTGCTTCTTTGTTTATAAAGAAAAATGTATGAAAAAAAAAAGAAGATGTACCTCAAAGATAATTGATACGAAAAACTTGGTAAGGAAGAATAAGTACCTACCTCAAAGTAAATAGAACTAAAACACACACATTCATCAAAGATAAGCAGATAAGTCAATACACGGAACATCTCCAGTCGATATAGAATGACTAAGAAACATTCAAGTCTTAGATCGGGCTACGTCCTTCAAACGTCCGGCGAACCATTAGATGAAATGCAAGTCATAGGCATTGGAAATGTCGGAAAGGACTCATGGGGAGTAATGTTAAAGGAATACAGTGGCCGGGGTAAGTCTAGAATAATAACCATTTATACATCTATACATATCGGTTTAAAGACATTTATTTCTCAAAGAACAAACAGCATACACATACAATACATACACAATACATTATACATTACATTTGATTTATACATTACACACACAAACACATACATACACAATACACACACACACACAATACATTATACATTACATTTGATTTAAACATTTACAATACATAGTAATTAGAAAATAATAATTATTCTTTTCTTTTACTTAATTTGAATTATTAGGATTTAGGCTTTTATTTTTCTCGGCCTAGCTGGATGAAACTGATGGCACGTGCTCTTTTTTTTGTTTAGGGGTGGAACATAAAAAAAAACCAATCCAGGGCGGAAGGAGTCATTTGATGATTTTTACCACCTAAAAAAAATAAAGGGGTGGAACATTTTTATGGATATTCACCGCCCATAGGGAGGCCCGAGAGGTCTGTCACACTCTTACTGACTAAAAACCTCCCCGGTGTTCTCTTCGCACATTTACACCGGGTATCTCGGAAAAGCATGCGCCTTCTGCGATCCCTGACTTGTGCTGGCCCGTCCCTATGAGCATCCTTAAGTCAGGCCCCTCCTGACTTACGGAGTGTTTGACTCAACGTCCCCTCCTCCGGTCAGAGTTCGTTGAAAATGTTCACTATCCCGAAGTATCCTTTCTATCCCGTATAATTTGCCTAGCAAGGTTGTCCAATGACAAATCAACTCTATTTTCAATGACATAAACTACTGTTTTGAATAAATACCTATAGTATTCTACTTCTGACTTTGACTCACAATAACAGTGACCCAAAAAAAAAGAAAACCAATACTTTTAAACAATAAAAGACCTAATAACACTCATCATGGGCAATAATCAAAGTCATGACATCGCACATTGCGCGCAAATGAATTTATAATGAAGGATGCGGGCTCAAACCTGTTGGGTTCAGCCAATGTGGTTCAATGAGTCTTGATACTTGATAGGCATCTTAACTAATATAAATGCGAAAGTGAGTTTGTTTGTTTGTTACCATTTTACACCGAAACCACTGAACCGATCATCCTGAAATTTTGCATATACGTTGCCAGGTGTACAGGAACGAACATAGGGTACTTTTAATTCCGAAAAAAAGTTCTGTTTCCGAGGGAAATCACAATAACGTTCTTATGATCATAGATGGCGTCACGTGTCGTTTCGAATCATGATTTTAACTAAATAATTAAAATGACAGGACACGGGTAATTTTTTCCGCGATTTCGTCTATGTCCGCGATGACCGAAATTTTTGCGGACGAAGTCGGGGGCAAAAGCTAGTTTAATATAACTTATGTACTCAAAAGTGTACCTTTTAGTTACCTCCTTAAAGACGGAGTTGCAAAGTTATAACTTGTATAAAACTATGGTCGAAGAGTTTTAATTGAAGGTATATAAAACACAAAGATTTTGTCATGTCTTAAGTATTCTCTCAAAGCTTTTGCTTGCGACTTCATTTGCGTGAATTTTCTAACAGATCTCTAACTTTTTCAAAAACAAAATGGCCTATAGTACTCAGGCAAATAGTCGTATTACCGGTAGAATTTTCAAAATCGGACTAGTAATTCCTGAGAGTAGCGTGTTCAATCAAACAAACATACTCTTCAGCTTATAATATTAGTCTACGCCAATTAATGTATAAAGCAAGCAAAAGTAGACAGTATGTAATATACACAAGTATCAATTTGGCAAAACCAGAAACAGACGTATAAAAAAAGAAAATTTCTTTTGATGAACTAAACATACAACTCAAAATATCGCCTACAGATTTTAGAAACACTATGAAAACTCTATTTTACAATACCGCTACTCTGTATTTATAAATTTTATAAAACTTAATACTTTTTGTCGCACTCATAATGAGCCCGTCACTAACCGCGGTGGCATTAGTCGCACGTATGCGAGCAGCCTAACACGCGTTACGAAGCAGTCATTACGTGACATTAGGCTCGGTGGTAATGTGCGCACGAGCGACTCGATTGTCGCTACATGACATTCGTAAAAGAAATATAAAGATAGGTCTTTTTTTATATGGTAGTAAGAATATGTAGTGTTTTGTTGCTGTCTGTTGCTGATATTCATCTTATTTTGATAGATACAAAAGCGAAAGGTAACTCATTCACTCACTCACTCACTCATCATGAAATATCGAAAACCGTATGAACTTTCAATTATAAAGATGAAAGGCAGGGAGGCATTTTACAGTTAGTAGACGTCCGATAAGAAAGGATTTTTTAAAATCACTCCCAGTGAGTAAAGTCACTCTCAGTACAGTAAAACGGGGTCAATAGAGAGGCAGGGGTGAATCGAGACGAAACTTTAAAAGGGATTTTAAAGTCAAACTAATAAAGTTGGTCGCCAACAATGAGACTAATTTGTAAATTATAATTCAGAAAAAAAAAGAAGAGTCTTTTTTGCCAACAAACTATATTATTTTAACATTAAAATCTCTTTTAAAGTTTCGTTTCGATTCACCCCTGCCTTTCTATACACCCCGTTTTACGGTAACTAAGTAACTAAGAAAAACATCATAAGGAAACTTGGGCTTTTAAACCCGTCGCGCGTCAATCGTGCGTTCACCTATAGACGTACATAATGCGGTGTCACGCGATACTCAAAAGTCGCTCGAGAAATTAGATAAATAAAGTCTATAATCACCAATCTACCTTAAGAAAACCTCATGCCTTCTCTCTATGAGAAGAGGTCTTCACCATTCCGTTATTATTTTTAAATATCCAGTAACTAACACTTAATTATCACGCATTTAAACACAGAACAACATAACACGGAAATTCTAATAACGTTTCAACTTCGCCGCAACAATAAAAAGAGTAGGAACCAAATCACACTGCTGATGATCCGTAAAACAGTGAGCGTGAAGACTAAATTGAATACCATATCGTCATTCCATGCTTCCCATGCTACTAAACGACCATTTGTTTTTATGGAAGGAACGGTCAAAATAATTTGTGGTCACCAAAACATTTAATTTGAACGTTCAAAATACTTTTAGTTGTGGATTTGTGGATGGCTTTAATTTCGTGGTAAGACTGGCCATTGCTTTTGTGTGTTGCATTCGGGAATAGCACGACGAATTGGCAGAAGGATTTTGATTTTATCCGATGCGGTAAAAGAAGCAATTTATTGAAACTTTTCTCCAGCAAATTGGACTTTAAGAAAATGAAAATAGACGTCTGTTATTATGTATGTTGCAATCTACACTTCTACACTAATATTATTAAGAGGAAAAATTTGTATTTTTGTTTGTTTGTTTGTTTGTAATGGATAAACTCAATAACTACTGGACCGATTTTAAAAATTCTTTCACTATTAGAAAGCTACATTATCTGCGAGTAACATAGGCTATATTTTATTTTATTTTTGCACGGACGAAGTCGCGGGCAATAGCTAGTCAAATATAAAAATAATAAATATTATTTACCTTCGCGTTTGAATTATTAAAATCTTAACTAATATTATGAAGAGATACTAATATTTGTTTGTTATTCTCTGTGAAAGTACTGATCCGATTACAAACAATAACTGTTAATAAGTTAGAACATTGCCGAGTGCAATATTATGGTAGGTACAGTCAACAACAAAAGTCGATTAACAGTATTACTTTTAATGTACGTATCATTTAAACAGACACGTAAAAGGCTTTCAGAATTTCAGGCAATAGCTAACTACATGTTTATTATATCTTAATTTTATATTCATTGCGTTTTACTTTTAACATTGTACTTAATAATTAGGATTTAAAAATCATAAATGTTAATCGACTTTTGTTGCTGACTGTACAACTTGACTTCCACGCCGCCGAAGTCAGCAGTAACTCATATTTAATGTTTACATTATTTTTGTTGCAAAATCGCTCCTATTACAACAGCATAAGATGTCGCAATGTTTACTTTAAAACGCTCATCGTTCATATCTACAAGCAACGCGATAAGTCACACCAATTCGTTCGATTGGTCGGATCAATATTATTTTGTAAATCGAATAACTAATTGCTCAATATATAATTTCGGAATTAATATACAATATCAGAACGAGGCGTAAACAACCTCTTTCCTAATTTGCCACGTTATCCACCTCATTAGCTGCTTCAACATTTTGTAATGTATAATTTTAGAGCATTTTGTCACGACATTTAAAGAGAAAGTAGTACCCATACTATTTTATATAACACATTTTTAAGTAACTGTATTTAAAATGTAATCAATTAATTTAAAAATCTAAAACAGCTTTACGACGGGAGCTTTATTACTTTAAACTTGATAGAAAATAAATCATTATAATATTCAATGTTAGCACGACATTCAAGTGTTCGTGACTACATAATATCGTTCTAGATTGGTCAGAAGTCGTGAAATATAAAGTTTGTTGTTATAAACTGAATACCTAATTATTTAAGTAAAATGAAATGATAAAAGAGAATGCAATGTTTAAAAATTTGGGTTAAAGTCTAGATTTAATAATTATCCTAATACACTTCAAATTGTCTCTTTTTTTTATAAGGAAGGTCGCTAGGAAGGTCTCTTGTGTAGCCCTAGCCGATAGCGCAGCCACTGCGCTAACAGTGTCGTCAATGTCTTTGTCTTTTGATATGATTATTAATTAATTTATAGAATTATTATCTTCTAAATATTAAAAGCGAAAGGTCACTCACTCACTCATCACGAAATATCGAAAACCGCTTGACGTATAAAGATGAAATTTGGCAGGGAAGTACCTTATAGTTAGTAGGCGTCCGCCAAGAAAGGATTTTGCCAAAATTCACCCCCTTAGGGGATGAAACAGAGGTCCAAAGTTCGGACAAAGTCGCGGGCAGAAGCTAGTGTGCTATAAAAGTAAATTCTCAGACTACCAAGCCATCAAATTCATTTTGTTCCTAACTTTACTATCGTCTGTTCAAAACAATATATCAAAAAGTTTAATTAATTCTAAAATAATTTCCTGTGCAGCGACTTGAAAAAAAAAAACTTAATAAAGATACATCCTAGAAGCGCTCCCATTAAATTTTTACTCGCTAATTCACACCAATCTACGAACCCTATAATTTAGATTACGCGTCCAAATTAAAACGACCACGATGGGTTGGGCTGTGAGCGATTGGAACGGCTATTTTCATGTGGGCGGGTTATGCAGTAGCTCAATCAGGCGGTAAAAAAACGAGTACCGATATTATACCGACCCTTCTCGCTACCGAATATTGCAACATATAAATCAATAAACAAAGAGCCATTAGTTGTCTGACAATTTCCTTTGGATAAATCACGATGTTGGCAAAAAACCGGCCGTCTCATCTGTACTCCGATAATGAAGGAGCGAGGATTATTTATGACAAACGATATTGGTACGATACTAAAAATATTCTGTTGTTATTAAAAAAAAGGAAATATTTTGATGGAATAATATTTCTCTTTTCTAAGTGTTGGTTTTGTGCTAATATTCATTGATAAGCTATAACATTTAAGAGAATATAGTCCCGACAGCTCGCTACATATAAACTTAAACTGTTTATAATCTGGTAAATAAGTAATTAAGCTCGACGAAATTTTCTCCATCATTATTATAACTAGGTTTTTGTATTGCTAGACTTTTGTATGAAGTGCGCTGTCGGGGACAGTCTTATTAAATCTTGCATAGGTCGTGATTTTAATGTGTAACTGTCACTTTGGTTAATGTATGATGTGTATGTAAGTATACATACTGTGTAGATTAACATGGAGTGCAATGATGAATTTTTAATCGGAAGCATATTTTGCACTTTGTCATCTGTCCTCACATTGTAAGTACCGCTTGTGTATCACAAAATCTACTATTTTTAAAACTATTTATTTTCTACTACCAAATGAAAATAACTATTTTATCAGACATGTAAAATATAGTCTCAAATATAAAGCTTTATAATTACAAGAACCAAGGAATTACAACGAATGATTTACAATACATTATTATACTTAAAATAACAAACATAATTACAAACAATATTTAAATACCACTCCATACCGTAACACTATTAAATTAACGACGTTTTAATACCGTAAAACTCTCGATGTCCGAATCGCACAATCGATCAAGTAGTCCGTACAGGCTCGCGGTAACAGTGACGTATGGCCGCTCGATACGCCTGTGCCGCGTTATGGAAATCGAATGCAAATACGATGTGCTTCGGTTAATTTAGCTAAATAAATTGTTGCGAATAACCCAAGAAGGTATTTCGGTATTGATCTCGTTAACGTTTATTCTCGATAGTCAGAATATGCGTGGGTTTAGAAAAAAAACAACTAAAAATGGCTGCTACCTATTAAGTGCTAGCTTCTGCTCGCGACTTCGATCGCGTAGTATTTTTCAGTCTTATTAATATACGTCTTTGGTTATTGCTCTGCTCCTGAGGGTCGCAGCGTTATGTTATACAGCCTATACTATTTCTTAAGAATCTGGCTATCGTATACTGGCATTTTTTGAGGAGTTGTGGTGCATCAAATCATTATTTTTCCACCAGAACGTAAAATACACCAGGGGTGTTATTTCTACTAATTTTCTCGATCGATCGCAATTGAGTCTCAGTCTCAATTAACCAAAAATTACATTAATTTCCCTAAATTTTTTGACAATGATTGTCATTGAGATGTGTTTGTGACTAGACGTTTTTAATTAGTAGATAGAAAACAATCTATCATACGTCATAATGACAAACAGCGATCCCAAAACCAATTGGTTCAATTTCAAATTTCGAAACTGTTTAATAACAAAAACAAAAGACGGACGTGGAAGTTCCCAGCCAATATATCTCACTTATATTCTACCCGATGCACAGAAGCAGTACCGGTCTCTCATGATTTACAACTAGACAATCAACTCCCTAATCGAATAACCCAAAGCGAAACCCGTTTCAAAAATGAACCAACAGAGTTATGATCTCAGTACTATCACTAAATAACTTATAAATATTAATATTATTCAAAGGGGAACTAATTAATAACCACATAGCCAATTATCTGGAGGTTCAGTTAATCAATATTGTGGTGTCGGCCAATCCGTAGTCAGGACAAGAAGTTAACTAATTGGTACAGAGTATATCTTAGAGGGCTCTGTTATTATGACTCCCTTATTCGTGATTCGAAACGGCCTTAGGTTTATTGCGGACAGTTTTGGGTTCCGTAATTGTGTGTTTAGAACTTTGATTCGAAAATTGAAAAATGGAAAATTGGATCTAGTCCAGTGACAAGCTGTCACTTTCAAGGCTGTCTGATGCAAGTTTTTCTGTGTGTTAATAAGTGAAGTAGGTATCAATATCAGAGTCAATCGTAGTCCAAATATTTTACTCCGATAACCGTGCACCATAAAAACATAACATAACATCACGCCTGTAATCCCAGAAGCATTTCGCCAGTTATATTTTAGGTCCCATGTAATAATAGGGGGCGATCCTATTGTCATTAACTGGGCACGAAGCCAAACAGCGAGGCTGTTACTGAGAAATTCCTGATGAAAAAACCCAATAATATTTAACACACATTATCATCATGCCATCATCTTTATCATATATCTTCACTTAAAAACTTATCAATCTTAAACAGGTGCAGAACCCTGCAGCCTTTTAATCCTTTAACCGTTCCATTTCTAAATAGCAAGCGTCCATTAATTTAATATAGGCTATTAATTGACAATGTATGCATATTTATTGGTTGTACCTCCATGATGTGCGATGCTGCTGTATGTACAATTGTGTCTTTGCGTGTTCATAACTTGACATAATAAGGTGCACTGCGGGCCATGATTAATGGGACAGTAAATCTATTTATTAAGTTTACTGTTAGATTCGTACAAATGCTGGTTTAAACTGGCTATGAATGAGGTGTATGAATGATTGTAGATTATGAGTTTGCGACTTAGTGTTTGTTTATACTTTAAGGACTGGTGTAGTTTCTGACTGAGTTCAATGTGTGACTTACGGTATAAAATTTTTAATTAATGCGCTTTAGAGAGGTGTTTGAGATTATTTACCTTTAATATGCTAGATTCTGCTCGTGACTTTGACTGCGTGGAAGTCAAAGTCAAATTCAAATCCCGTCTTAGGTGATGTCTTTTACCTACGAGTATAAACTATCTGCCTCCAAATTTTAGCTGGAGAGGTTAGATTATTTTTGAGATTTCGTGTTTCGTAAGTGACTGAATGGTTTTTTGTTTTTCTTTATACACCAAGATCATTAACAATTTTATTAATGCATAAACAGTAGACTCAAAAATAATATTTAATCGATAAAGCTGAATTCCCGTTGCATAATACTATTTTATTCGAAAGAATACACAGAAAATTAAAAATATGAGATTCACTTGTGCAAATAAATATCCAAATAGTAATAAAGAAATTTTATTGCACCTTAGATGCGACAAGAGCGGCGAAACGTTCGCATTCTAATCTGTCAAAAAATCCTCGATTTTAACATTGACAGTTGCTAAAATAAGATTGCGACTAGACTATAAACGTTTAAAATTACGAGAATCGTCCTTCAGCTCAGTGTGAATCCTGCCTAACCTGGCTATTTCATTAAGTCACCTCCGTGGAATAATTTAATCAGTACAGTCCACGGCAAAAGAACGATAAAGAATGATTGATAGTGCAGACGGTTCACAGATGCAATCTGCCGCTGTGCCGGTCCTACGTTATTTTTCTTTTTAAACATGAACGTTTAATCTCTGGAATGAATGGACTTGTTTATGTACGTGTATGGCGCATGGGGTAGGCAGAAATGAAGGTGGAACTAGTTTTGATCGATCTGCGGTAAATCCAAAAGGGTTTTGACAGGTATGGATGTTAGTAATCTCTGAATTACTGAACTTGGTTTGAGTAGTTTTGTATTGATTTTTGCATTTGATAGTCGTGTTTAAGTTAGAGGTTTGGTTACTATTCATTCACGAAAAAGACCATAGATTTTTTATGGCAATAGTAAACTGTGACGGCGCTTATTGTGCAACTCAATTCTTTAATTATTTAATGATTTCAAAGTAATTGAAACTTTAAATTTACTGTAAATTATAATTTTCTAAAAGTTATTTGTTTTGGAATTATTGGTTGACTGCCTCGTTTTTCTAGCGGTCGCAAAGCGCGACTGCTAAGCACGAGGTTTCGGGTTCGATTCCCAGGTCGGGCAAAGTGTTATTGGGTTTATCCATCAGGAATTTCTCAGTAGCAGCCTCGGAGTCTGGATTTGTGCCCGGTTAATGGCAATAAGCTCGCCCCTAAGCTATTACATGGGACTTAAACATAACTGGCGAAATGTGGGTGTACTAATGGGTACACCTCTGCCTAACCTTTCGGGGATAACAGGCGTGATGTTATGTATGTTATTGGTTAACTTGGCTTCGCGCGGGTGCAATGTAGAAACATAGGTATACTCTCTTCTTCAATCGTTCCATCTATTGATGAAAACCGCACTGAAATCGAAGCGACTTTGTGTACGTAAAATTATATAGAGTATTAAATATAAGAAATTATTTTAAATACTATCAAAGTGTACTACAGTAGCCAACAAGAATTCAAACATTGAACAACAACTCATAAATTAATTTCATACGAACAGACGCCATAATTACGACATCAAATTAAAAAAAAAAGAAGATCGATACATGCGTGGGCAACTGATAAGGGCTGTTTACTAAATAATCACACAATAAATTCTACCTTCAGAAGTTGCCTTTAGAGTCGTATTTGGAATGGCATGTTAGATTGTTTAAATCATTTTAGGCACATTGAATGGCAGCCGAAGGTATTCAGAAGTTTTTGAATATTCATTTTAGAGTTGTCACGTGTTATCTGAAGCCGAGACATAATACTTGTGGTATTATTAATTATAAGCTTTTTATTAATAGTGTTGATGACAGAACTGGTACCTCTGATACTCATCTGTTACTAAATATAGCGTCAGAAGAATTTATTACATATATCGTGCTTAGACAAAAAATATTGATAATCATACCAGTCTATTACTGTCTCGCTATAGAGCAAAGGCCTCTTCTCTTAGAAAGAAGGCATTGATCACAAGTCGGATTGGCGATTGTAGAACTGAACTATAAGTCCAGGTCTGAAAGTACATATGAATTGAAAATGTCACATTGGCACTTGCCAAATATCGAATCCGCGTGCATTAGAAGCATTTACCTTAGCAACTGGGCCATCACAACTACTATTAGATTTATTAGATACTAAACTAAACTAATCTTAATATATAAAAGCGATAGGTCACTTGCTTACTCACTCATCACGAAATATCGAAACGCTTGACGTATAAAGATGAAATTTGGCAGGGAAGTAGTTTTTAGATTGTAGACGTCCGATACGAAAGGATTTTTCAAAATTAACCCCCTAATGTGTTGGAAACGGGGTCCAAAGTTTGTATGGAGAAATCAACTTTGACGCGGACAAAGTCGTGGTCAGAAACTAGTACAAATATAAATGTAATGTCAATCATTACATTGTGACCTTCACTGATCATGGTAATTTAAGTACATGTACTTACTCCACAATGTGAACAATTACCTATAGTTATCAACAATACTCAAGTATATACTGCATTAGTAAATATCAAACTACCGTGACAGAATACTATAACAATAGCCCGTACTTAACAACATTACAAGGAAAATCATCACCATAATTGACACATCTGCAAAAGGTTTTTTACACACAACAGACAACTGAAGCGGAAAATATTAGCTGCACGCATTTCTTTTACACCATAAAAAACCTACACAAATCCAAGATGGCGCACGCGTCTGTGCTTGATTAAAATGAATTATGATTGTTCGTTACAACATTGGGTCAATTATTTGTAAATCAAGTGTATTGCTGGCTGACAATTGTCACGCGATGCACGTCAGTTAACATGTAGTGTAGTTCAGAAAAAAATGCACCCGGATCGTTGTGCAATTATAATGTAAATGAAATGAGCTACTGATGATCGTATGGTGAAATTGTTTTGAACAAATGAACATCTGTTATTTGATTTGGTTTTTTATTGAGTTAAATTGTACCATGTGCCACTTCAATGCCGATGGAAGTGTATAATTTGAATTAAGTTTTTGCTGTACTTACTTACTTAGTAATCTGCTCCCAATTTAAGTCAGACAAGGCTTTATAAAATTCAACGCATCATAATAGTTATTAAATAAGAAAATCATTGAAAGTATTTAGTTAATAATAATACTAGCCTATTTTGTCCAATTGAAGGGCAAATTCATTTTCTCATACAGGGGATCCACGAGCATTGATCACCATGCTTACTCGACGTGGATTGAGTATTTCAGACATTAAAGGTGGATTGAGTATTTCAGACATAATTGTATTAAAGTACAAATGAATTGAAAAAGGCAAACTGGTACTTTTACGTGCCCGGTTGTGAACCCAACAGTGTTGTGCATGAGATGCGGGTGCCTTGAACACTGAGCCATCACGACATAGTCCACGCTTATTATACTTATTAATATTGGTGCCGATTCCCTTGTTCACAAACTAGACTAAATTTAGAGAATTGACATCTCTTACTAACATACAGCGAAAGGAAAGGACGGTGACATTAAAGAACTAAGTTAGCGATGTCAAATTAGTTTTGCCTTGAATTTCTCTGTATTTTTAATCCATACGTTTTAAGATGTCAACTATAACTGTATGGATGTGTCAGATTGACTAAATTTGACAGCTCTTATTTATGTAAGTCTCTTTCTTGTTTTAATGGACAGTTAAAGATGGAAATAGTCTAATTTTAGTTTAGTTTGTGACCAAGGGAATCGGCACCAATATAAGTGTAAAATTAACTCTGTCTGCCTGTACGCTATCACGACTAAACCACTGACCTGATTCTAAGGAAATTTTGGTACGGGGTGAGTTTAAACCCCACGAAAGGCATGTACTACATTTTATTCCGCGACTTTGTCTGCGTCTGCGATAACCGACATTTACGCGAACGAAGTGGAAGGCAAAAGTTCATAATTCTAATATATAAAATAAAATCCTGCCTCGTTGGTCTAGTGGTCGCAAGCGCGACTGCTGTGCATGAGGTCTTGGGTTCGATCCCAAGTCGGGCAAAGTGTTATTGAGTTTTTCCATCAGGAATTTCTCAGTAGCAGCCTCGGAGTCTGGATTTGTGCCCGGTTGATGGTAATAGGCTCGCCCCCTATTACATGGGACTAAAAACATAACTGGCAAAATGTGGGTGTACTAATGGGTACACCTCCGCCTAACCCTTCGGGGATTACAGGCGTGATGTTATGTTATGTTATAAAATAAAATAAGTATTTCCAAAGACATTTACTCGACACCCAAGAAGGAACTCCTTAATGATAGTCATATGTTAAACGGTACCTTTGACCAGTACATAAACAGTAAACTTCTAAGATCATAGAATCGCGATAAAACCCTTGTAATACATAAAACCACGCGACTTTCCTGTGACTTCAAACGGACCGATCCTACAAATAATACTACGAATATCCCTTTACTCATAAATCGATAGTTTCTCATACATTTGCTACCAGACCATAAACAGTCCCATACAAACGTGTGGCCTCTTTCATTTTGTAAAACATTAAAATGTATAAGTTAGTGATTGTGTGATTACAACGATTTTACAATTGAACTATAACTTTTGTGATGTTTTGACAGGATAATGCTGGGACGCATGTGGTCGTAGAAATATGGTTCTATTTCTGAAGGAGTGGAAAACGTTACAGTACAGTAGTTCTTACAGTTATTAAGTTTTGCCTAAGACTACGACACGAAAACATAGAAACGCCCGCCGTTTTTGTCTGCGTCAAAGTTGATGAATTATTTCAAAGGAACCGTTGCTTTTAAAAAAAAACATAACTGGCGAATATGGGTGTACTCTAAGTCAAAGTCAAAACATTTATTTCAATTAGACCATTTACAGGCACTTTTGAATTGTCAAAGAGTCGGTCAGTTAGTCCGAAAGTTGAAGCTAGTTGCTCGTTTCAAAACGCAGGTAGGCCTCTATGGAGAAGAACGAGCAAGAAACTCCACGGCACTCTTTTAAATTAGGTTTTTATAAAATCCTGGTTACATTATTCTTGTAACAACTAATAGGTACAACTCTGCCTAACTCTTCGGAGATTACTGGCGTGAATTGTTACGAGTATGTTATGTGAACCGTGCATTTTTCCGGGATAAAAACTGCTATTCCAGACTATAATCTATAAGTGTGCCAATTTTTATATTGATCCATTCAGTCGTTTTAGCTTGATTGAGTAACAGACCTAATCAGATCCACCTAATCTTTCGCATTTATATATGGTAAAGTAAGACAAAAAATAAAATAAAAACATTTTCTAGCACAAAAGAACTACTCAATATTGTATTAACAAACAAACTTTTCTTGTTACCTATCTTCACAATTAACAATTAACTCTTTTCGTGTTTATTCCAAAGAAGATGAATATTATAACATGAATCAATCTAACCGATCGATATACATCGATTTTTATGTAGATCAAAATCAATTATCGATAAAACCTGTCAGTTTACATCGTTTTCACAAACATAATATTCAAATAAGTGTGTCAATAAAAACACTCTACCATACTTCTGTGATACCGACGTCGAATAAATAGGGATTATCGATAGTATCGATATTAGAAACTTTTATCTTTTTACTTCGCCTGCTTATTACTTCTTACTACTCGAATGTATGAGCTGTAAGTTTTCCTAAAAGCAATTAAACAAAATAAATAAATATCTGAGTATCGATATCAGTATTTTAGTTACAAGCCGTTTCTCTACCCACAAACCTGTAAGTACCGTCTTATTAATTTGTGCTATCATTTTAAAAATAAAGCTAAATTTCTTTTAAAGCCTATTAAATAAAAACTTTGAAAACTATCTATCAGCAAAACCGTAATTAAAAACGTTAAAAATCTTGTCGCATTCCCGCTTCAGCGACGATATGTCAAAAGCTTGTCAAAAGTGTAGGAAAATAAGAGTATTTTTGACAAGTTAACGCTGAGATTAGACTGCAGTATTTCTAGAAAATACGGAAAGAGAAAATTAGAAACTACTAAGACATACTTCTATAAAATATCGATACTTGATTAAAGTGATTAACCCAACACTATTTCCCTACACATAAAAATCTCAAAATGATAGAATTACGACACAAGTACAATATTTATTAAGACGTTTTACTCTAACGGTAAGATTTGAAGCTTGTTTTATATGCATACGGACAAACGATTGGTGATTAGACCCCAATTTCAAAGCAATATAAAAAAAAACTGTACCAGTTTAAATTGTCAACTAGCTGCCTTGTTAATTACCTACTCGAGTGTAGGCTCGGAGACGGTCAGATCAAAAAGTGTGTTATCGATGTAATCCGTCAAAGACGTGTGTTTGTATTTAAAATAGAAAGGTGTGCTCTCATTAAATACAGAGAAATAGCTTTAGTTTTAAAAAAGGAATGTATTAAGAGGGATGCGCACACGTTACCCGCAAAATTCAAAATTTCTGACGTTTTTTGAAATTTGCAGCTTAGTATCCGGTTGTATAGTAATAAAAAGACGCGACTGTAACGAATAATGTGTATTTACAGAATTAGAATCATCACAATCGTCAAAATAACTCTTTAACTTGTGTGTTGCTTTAACTTGCATGTTTCCATTTAAGTAAACACTATTCTATTGCGGGTAATTCGAACTTGGAAATATAGACGTGAAATATGTTCATAATTTTTTATGATTATAATTATATTGGTAAATACATAATAAATATGTTAGTGTCGTGTCTATTGTTTTATTATGCTACAAATTGATTCTGAACTGCAAATCGTAAAAAACGTATGAATATCTGAATTTTGTTGTCTACCCTCGACTTTAGCCACGTTGGCTCAAAGTTAGTAGTTTACACAGTGTATAATTATAAAATACACAATTACTTAGAGTGAGGAACTAACTCAGAGTTAAAAGATAACCCTATTGCAAGCAGACCTCAATTAAATTAAATTGAGAAATAATTTAATTGATCCGCTAATAAGATAGAGAGCTTATTTTTGTGTTAATTACTTGTTAAAACTATTAATAATCTGGTTTGTAGGCGTGGTGATTATGGCGAATATTACCTTTACAATTTAATTTAATTGGCAGAAACCGAATTAAAAATTCTATTAAATAAAAACATTTATCACTTATTTAACATCGTAATTTCTGATGCCCCTATCTCTTGGTCTATAATATATTCAATCGAAATGGACGGCGGACGTCAAAGTCGACAGATATAGACATAAACTAGTCGTCATATAACGCCCAGATTTCATTATTCGAAAGTCTTCGGTAACCAATAAAATTTCATTAACCGACTTCCTGTTAAAACAAGTGGAATTATGGTTTTGATACTTGTGTATTATGTGGGCCTAATTATGTTGGTAGGAATGTTACTCTCGCCAAACTAATGTGTCTTGTATTCATTTCAATTAACTAAATCATAGTTTTTTTTACCGTTACATTTTGATTTTTGATGTGGCAAGTTATGATTGAATGCTATTATATTTTTTTAGGGTCAAGTATCAAGATTAATATTCCATTAAATCTTTTACTAACATAAACAAGTATAGAAGGAAAGTCTTAGGTTACCTATAATTACATGGTAGGGAATACAGTGACGGGATTATCCCAAAAAAAAAAAAAACCTAAATTTAATTAATAAGCATTGCGTCTTGTCATGATAATCTAAAAAATGCCATAATATTTCGTATTAATAATTAAAAATGCAAAAAAGGACAATTAATATTACTTTACAGCCATCCTTTCATAGAAGACACTTCGCACGAGGAGAAACGCCTGCGCAGACTTCAAAACAAAAAGAAATAAACGCCAAAACATTTTAAAAAATTAACTCAAAAATGTCTACTATCAAAATGTCTTTCACTATCTAACCCGTAATTGCACACGAAGACCGTTTTTAACCGATTTTTAAGACCCTTATAGGGCAGGTGTATACGACAGGCGCATACGCACCGGCCACCAATAAGTTTTTTAACAAGATTATAAAAGCAATATGGTATCGTAAAAGCTTGTTTAAATTTATTCCGGATAAATATATTTTATTTTACAATAACACAAACATTATGTTATATTGTTAGAATTATTTATTAGATCTTATACAGGATGTATGGCAGTTAAAAGAATGGCTTAAAAAATTAACGGCTTTATTTGGTACAATTCAGCAACAATTTTATGACAGATATTAATCTTAATCCTTATTCTTCTTAATTATTTAAGTTGATGAACTAAATTGATTTAAAAACTTGCCGTTCACCTAGCTCCATTTGTCGACCAGTTCCTCCATTGTTTATGTTCTAAGATATATTACGTTTAGAAATATACAGTTTGAGCTCATTTTTTTTTCTACTTTATTCAATCAATAATAATTTCTTTCGTTTTTATAGCTATGCTAAAATATCCGTGAGAAAAATATAAAGTTATCCAGTTTTTTTTGTACATGTTTTTTTTTTTACGGAATGCTCATTGTCTGTACATAGTTATATTATACAATAACTAGCCTAAACGTAAAACCTTAGAGTAATTGTACAATATGTACAATTTATAAAAAAGACAGAAAGGAGAATGTTGTTCATGTCTTTTTTTAAATAAAATTAATATATTTTAATATTAATAGATAATTTTAATATTATCGACTGTTTCATTCCGGGGGAAAGGCCTCTTTTTGTACAAAGAAGGTCCCAGCATTGATCACCACGCTTGCCCAAGGTGAATTGGCGATTTTAGACTTATATTCACTTTAAGTCCAAGATTTCCTCACGACATTTTTCAATTACCGATATCAGTGATGTCCAAGATAAGCTTAGAAAGTAAATACGAATAAAAAGCCACATCGTTTTTATTCAAACGACATAAAAAAATCTTCCGACCGTAAGATCGGCCATCAGTATCAGCTGCTTCTATTCCCATGTCGTTAAATGCTCCAGGACTAGAAAATACAAGCAATGAATTTGCCACCTGTCTCTATCACTATTTTATGGTATTGGCTTGATTTGCTTCTCTGAGGGTGTTTGCTTAAAGCTCTAGATTAAATTGCCCAGGCTCACTGAAGGCGCTGGTCATATACTGCATTAATTGACATATTTTTTATAAACTGTCAATACGTGATTTTCATAGATTTTGTATGGCAATATCGAACTGTGACGTCACTTCTACCAACTCAATCGACTAAGTATTCATTAAAAAAAAAAAACTTAAAAATTAATAATCTTTTCAGTTAATTAAAAAATAATCGGTTTGTCAGGGCTAAAATAAAGTTTCTTTAGAGAAGTTATGTCTTGGAATTTTTGGATACTTATTGGTGTCAACTACCCAATTATAAGTATCCAAGTAATAATATTTTATACAAGACTACAATTTATTATTTTCATTATTATTATTTTATTTTAACTTTTTTGCATTGACATGGCCCTGATAAATTGTTTTGAATAATTTTACTAATATTTTAAAATACTTGACTGTTTTGTTTGTATTATTTTGTACTGCTATTCTTTATTATTTGCACTTTGTCATAGTATTTTATTTTAAATTTTGCTATAGCTATATTGTGTTATGAATGTTAGACTTTATTAATTTTATGTTGATGCATGTACCTATTTATACTATTTTATATCACGTTTGAGAATATATAACACAAAACGTATTGTACAAATTGCACACCAGTGAGGTAGATCGAGGAGCCCGATATTTAATGTAATGTAACACAACTGTATACCCTTGATCAGCAAATAAATGAATTATTATTATTATAATATCAAGGGCGCGGGAGGTATACCTACTGCTCTAGTGCGGCGCAAACTCAGGTGCACTGCCTCTTCCCTCACTCTCATAGTCCATGGAACGGTAATCCCACACGACAATCGTTCACTTCAGGCGCAGGACCAACGGCGAAACTTGCTTTCTAAGACACGGGGGTGTCATACTACCGACTTCCATTCTGGGCTGTTACTACGAAATTCCTTACGGAAAATCCCAGTGACACTTTTTGACCGACCTGGGAATCAAACCAAGGACACCACAGGCAAGACAGTCAGATACTGCAGCAGTATTTATATGGTTAGATTTACCATCCAATGTTGTAAAAGAAGAAAAAAATGTGCTCAAAAGTGCCAATAATCCCCATTTGTTGAAACCTAAATCAACTAGCCATCTGCAGTCTAGGAAGTGTAATTAATTAAACGTATTTCCTATGAAACATGTGTACAATGGTTGGCCAAGTGTCAGTCGGTGGTTGTGCAGACAAACGCAAATCACATTCTGATTTGAGACAACCACCAATCTTATTGGCTCCTTGTTACTCAAATTGTGTGGTCCAAGTTACAGAATATTGCGGAAAGAATCGGTATAATTTCTCAAATAAAAATATGTTTTTTTTTTTGCGAAATCTATGGACAAAGGAACTACTATTGGTTTTTATTAAAACTCTGTTTATAATTTTTTGTATGTGTTTAGAATGACCTAATGTATTGCAAATTAAGTTAACTTACAAGTATTCCCTCCAAAGCGTTTCAGTTAGGTATTTTTACAGAAATGAAAAATTAAACAAAATTTTACTTATCTTTAAAAAAACCTAACAGCCTTTTTTATTGGCTTAAATATATTTTTGAAGAATTCTTTGCCCTGTTGAGAAAATAACAAGCTAGTACGTTAATATTCAAAATCAAAAAAATATTTTATTGTCTTTTATTAGGGAACAATTGTACAGAACAATCTAGACAGTTTATGAATTTATTTTCCATATAACTTTCGCAAAATCTTTAAAAATACTTCTATAATTAGATCGCTTACGTACCATCAAATGGACCACATTTCACCGCTTTGTGCGGCTACCAATTGTAGGGACGCAACACCGTGACAGACGAACAGACAGACTGACAACAAACAAATAACGAACCTCTAACGAGTGGAAAAGTGTCAAGCGCACGCGCAGATGACCGCCGGTTGTAAGGAAAGACCGTTTTACCCATCTGTGGTAAATAAAGGGTACACATTGAGCACCCGAAAACAGATTTTCTTTTAGGTAATAAAGATTTAACTTTTCTAGTTAGAGTATTGTCAAAGTCAAAGGCAAAAAAAAAATTTCAATGAAACTATTTCATGCACTTTTAAATTGTCAAGGTTTTGGTCAGTTAGTCAGAAAATTGAAGCTGTTGTTGCTCGTTCCAAAACGTAGGTCTCCACAACTCCACAGACATTATTTTCAAGTAAGTTCTTATAAAACCTTGGTTAAATTATTCAGACCATTAATGAAATCTAAGAAAGTTCCTTATTTTACTACTTTTTCAAAATGCTAAAGTTTGCATGGATAGAAGTTTGTTAATACATCACGCCAGAGCAGCTGAACAGATCTTGATGTAATTTAACACATTCCAGAGGCTTCTTTTTATCCCGGAAAAATATACGGTTTCCGTACTATGAAATATTAACTTTGACGCAGACAAAGTAGCGGGCAGAAACAAGTATTTAATATTCCTTTTTTGGTCCTTCTCTAAGTTTAATTGTCTCTAAAGCCCCGAAGTCGGCTACAAAGCCAATGAGGCGACAATCTCAAAGCTTTTTTTTTTATAAAAAAGGTGATGTCGGGTATAGCTTGTCGTGTGTCAGCCATGACAGGTGATACGAGTTGCCGACATACTCACGACATTACACACCTTTAATATTAATACGAGAATTTCTCAATTTTATTTTCGTCTATTCGTTTTAAACTGTTTTTGTTCTAAATGTAAACTTTATTAGCCTCGTTGAGTGATTCGTGGTAAGGGCAAAACTTAAGAGTATGCGTCACCGACATGTTTACGTGACTGTCTTTTTTTATGTATGTCCTGATGATCAGCGTCTCATATTGAGACCGAGCTAGTGCCAAAGAAACTTAATTGTCGTGTATTTTACTTTCTTGAATATCATTGAAGTAAAAACATCGTGAGGAAACCTGAAATTATTATGAATATAAGTCTAAAATCGCAAATCCGCCTTGAGCGAGCGTGGTGATCAATGCTCGTGCCTTCTCTATATAAGAAGAGGCCTTTACCCTGCAGTAGAACAATTTAGGCTGGCATGGTTAACTATGGAGATTCTGTTACAATATATACCAACTAAATAACTTAACACTTCAACCAATTTAATACAGAAAGATATAAACAAAATCTTCAAAGGCCCATACATAACATCCCATAACTAGCCCATAAAATATACCTACCAAACTCCTAGCTATTGTGTATCACTCGATTCCATCAAGCTATTGTGAAGGCTGCATTATTATTTAGCTTTCCTATACTTAACTAGCCGTCCATACTGTCCGGTTTAATTCTGCAGTTCACAGTGACAGCTGAAAAGATCTATTTTACGAGGCAGAATGGTCGATCGATCAAAGCGAACGAATAAAGGGATAGTCTATCAATTTTCTTTACTCTTAGATGTTCAAATACACATTTATTCTAGATTTTAAATTCAATATACGGACTGGGAATTTAATTAAATTCAGATCGATTAAATAAATTAATGTTAATTGGTTAGTAATTGTCAGTTTATTGGTATTGGGAATGATTAAGGTGAGTTAGTGTTTTAAATAGACAAATTAGCGACTTTTTTATGGAAATTGTTTTGTGATGCATAATTATTTCTTTTTTTTGGGAGATTGTAAAAGTCCTATTTTTTGTAAAAATAATTAACTAAGTTAACATTGTACAAATTAAAGCAACTTTTTTTTTATTGCACTTAAGCCAGGGCTGTCGAAAAGACCAAAGGACCAAATTAAATGCGTCAAAAATTTAAACCATACCTACTGGGGTCGTAGAAAAACGTTTTTAACAGACATCCAAAATTCATGTTCCCATGAGTTCACGAACCGTATCGTAAGCAAAAGACGTTGCCGAAGACGCCACGAGCACCAGACCGTGGACATATGGTTCACACGATCGTATGTGAACCTATAACACGCTACCGTATCAAAAAGACGTAAGTGCGTGACATGAAAATGAATTTGGTTTTTTTTATTGATTTTTTTCAAATTAAAAGCAAAATACAAAAATTAACTTTTATTTCGCATTGCCAAAGAAATGCAGAATATTAAGTTAAATACTGTTTAGATTCTTGTAGTATTTTAGCCATTTTTATTTTAAAATCACAGCAAAGCAACTTACGCCCTTTTGGATAACAACGGCAGCTGTTTATGTCCGAACACTACCCGAGTCTTTTGTTTACGGACGCACGTATGATTTTATTACGAGATCATTATCTCAAATCAAATTAATTACTGTGTTATTTTTACGAAATATCGTAACTTGTGTATTTAAGACAATAAAGCTCAGTGGCTCGAAATAAAAAAGATATAGGTAACAATTGTTTGGTCCTTATCTTCTCAGAAAAATTAACAAAAAGATCTTCATCACAATTTTTTTTTATCGGATTTGTTTAAAAATAATAGTTTTTAATGACATCCGGTCAGTTTGGAATGACTGTTATATAAAACAAAAAACAAAAACAATAACTTCATGAACTCAGAAAAATCTTTTGGCAAAAGGACCAAAAACAAAACAAATCAAAGAAAGTATGCCATTCAGCTTAATTTATCGGATTGCCTTAAATGATTCCAGCATTGTCTCAATATCGACGATACATCAATGAATGCGTCACACTCGATGACTATAGCAGTTCCCACGTTGACCTGCAATTTATTGGTCCTTACTTAACTGTAACTACCTGTGACCGCAGGTGCGTCTTAAGAAATAAGGGATGTAACTCACGGGAGCGTCTTTTTTTGTTTGTATTTTTTCTTACTCTTGTTTTTATTGATTGTGATGTATGGTTTTTTAAACATATGTTTGTGACCGTATTTGTTATATTGTTTATTTTTTATTATTTAAAAGCTTTAGTAATTATTTTTTATTTGCGAAATTATATATGATCGTGTCGCTGTAAGACAATGTTATAGTAAAAAAATGATTCTTAGTGAACTAACTTTTGTTTAATTAGATACCATATAGCTAAGTTTGTGTAGACATTATTTTAATACAATATTTTGCTACCTAAAGTGTATTTTAATATACGTAGGTACTAGTATTTATTTCTTGGGTTTGATTCCTAGGTCGGGCAAAGTGTTATTGGGTTATTCCATGAGGAATTTCTCAGTAGCAGCCTCGGAGTCTGGATTTGTGCCCGGTTGATGGCAATTGGCTCGCCCCCTATTACATGGGACTAAAAACATAACTGGCGAAATGTGGGTGTACTAACGGGTATACCTCTGCCCAACCCTTCGGGGATTACAGGCGTGATGTTATGTATGTGTATGTATGTAGTATTTATTTCCATTTTAACAACAATTTTAGATGAGTTCCTGAATTCCAATTTTTTTTCTTAATGATCTACTTTCGTCTTACTCCCTGCGTGACAGCCCTGTGCCCAGTGACCGTATACACTTGTGTGATTTTCTTAAGTCGCGGACACATGAGGTCATAGTTAAATAAGTAAAAACTTAAGGTGGGGCGTTATGGGAACTGAGCACGGTAACTCCACAGTATAATGTAAGGCTTTACCGAACCGTAGTATAGCACTTTGGTGTATTATCATCACTTAGAACCATACTTAATTACGTGGAAGAATCAAGAATGTTTTCTTGGTGTAATTAGAATGTGTAATTTATTGTACGAACTTTTTTATTTGTAATGTTTTAATTGGTGATTTACGAATTTTAACAGTATTTTATACTGATGTTTCTTACAAATTACTTCTACCCTTTGATATCAAATAATCATCGGTTATAAATTAAATGATTGCTAGTAAAATATTTGGTCCTTCGGTACTTAAAATTTGTTCTTTCGGTACATGAGCTAAAATACAAGACTATATTATAAAAAAATATGAACTGATATAAACACCGGCGTTCAATACAATTTATTGCACATAATGTGCACAACACCACTTAATCATCACGGATCTACCTAAGACGGTACCACAATACTGACATTGCATGCAAGCTACATAGCTTACTAATAAAAAAAACTAGTAATTAAATCCATCGCAATGAAAAAGGATGCGTTCATGTGAATTATCATTAGAAAAACATTAATGGACGTCATTGTTTAGATTTCAAGGATAAAACAATTTTTTTTTATTACATTTCGCAAATGCTCTGCAATCGATGTACATAGGTTTCCGTTAATGTTGTAACAATGTCGCTTGCTAGGTTGTTCATGTATTTCAAACATCAATCTTATAATGAATGGTAAATAATATTCAGCAGCGAGCGTTCAGTTCTGTATGATTCTGTATACAATAAACATTGTTTTGAAAAGAGTGCGAATGGACTTTCTTGCCAATTCTTCTCCATATTTCGTACGGAAGGCTTACCTTTTGGAAGGGGCAACTAGATTCAATTCATTTTATTTTTTTCATTTTTTAAATCATTTATTTTTATTAATCAAAACGTTCTGACAACTACTACACTGTCAGTTTTTTAGCTATATGTTAGTAAGAGATACCAATAATACTCTAATTTTAATCCAGTTTAAGAACAAGAGACTCGGCACTGCACGGCACCTTAAAAGTTTGGTAGGTGATTAGTTTTACGTAGGTTATGTCCTTCGAAATTCTGAAAACCTGTCCAATTCAGACTTTGAAGCAAACAATAACTTTTGACGTCAATTTCAACAAAAAATATGTAAATTTATATAAATACCTCCATTGTTGGAATCAAATAATTAATTATGATTATAAAAATTATTATTTAGTAATATACTATTGTTTTTGTAGTTAGCTATGCTGAATTACAACATGTTTATCAGCTATATATTTTTTTTAATTGCTTTAAATGCTTTGAAATATTAATAGCATGTTTCGAGATAACTAAGAGCGAGGAGCTCGTGGCTAAGTAATAACAGCCGCATGGGTCGATCCGTCAGGTTAAGCTACGCTTGCCGGGGTTGGTCCGTGGATGGGTGACCATCTTTACACACCGAGACTCCTCCGTGCCTCGGAAAGCACGTTAAGCCGTTGGTCCCAGCTGTCATAAATGTGGATCTTTGACAGTCGTTACGGGTCGTCAGCAGCCCGAAAATCTGACAACTAGTCTCACCAAGAGGTATCGTATTACCCAGTTACTGGGTTGTGGAGGTCAGATAGGCAGTCGCTCCATGTAAAATACTGGAGTTTAGCTTCATCCGGTTAGACTGGAAGCCGACCCCAACATAGTTGGGAAAAGGCTAGGCTAATGATGATGATGGTTTCGAGATAACTAAGAAGATTCATTTTTTGATTACCTCAATCAATATACATGGTGTCACTTCAATTTACGGTAATCTTATTTATTACTAGCTTCTGCCTGCGACTTCGTCCAAGTCCTAGCTGATATATCAATCCACGGGAACCGTAATTGTGTTTAGTTTAAAAATTAGCCTAAATGCTATTCCAGAGTATAATCTACCTATCTCTCAAATTTCATCCACACTCGTTCAGCCGTTCTAACGTAATTGAGTAACAATAATCCATTCATCCAAACTTCATTTATGATACAATTAAAATTTGAAGCTTCACAAAGGTTAAGGTTTACAAGGAAATAAAATTTGACATTTTACACCAACATTTTATTTTAATTTAAAAATTGTACTTTGAAAAAACTTATTTAGAAAAGAAAACGGTTCAAGAAAACGATTTATTCTATAGCATAAGAAAAAGTAAAATTGTCTTTTTATTATTTCTTAGCATAAGACGCATAATTTATAAACCACTTTGAACCATACTGACAAAGCATTGCATCAAAATAAACATGACAAAACGAACCATAAACTCATGAAGCAAATACCACGAATTAGCACTAATTCCTTAGCAAATTCGAATATGCAATCATACAAAGAAAGATGGAGTGATTTTCATGGAGTAAATCAACACAACCTCCGACCTATTCCCACGGGTATGGTCCGGTGGGCATGACTTCAACGGACCAATGCGCACAAGCACAGAATGGAGCTGTGTGTGAACTATATATCATGAGACGAAAACAAAGGATGGAGTATATTGATCTGGGAATAAAATTATATCTGAGATATTTTGGTACAGCGTTGGAATATGGTTACAGGAGTGAAAACTGAGATACCTTTTCTGGCGCAACCGTGAGACACAGGTAATAATGTATTTTTATTAAATTACTTTTGTAATCTTAATTTGGTTAATGCGTGTTCCTTTCTCTGTGCTAAATGTGCTACTGTATTTTTTTTTTTTGAAAAAAAATTTACAACATTTTCCAGATGATAGAAGTGTGAATTGTTTTTTAACCAAAATAACAGTTATTAGTTTCAATGCATAAAGTTGCATGTTTAAGCATGAACGGAGGTTATTATGTCTTTTTTTAATTATCTTATGTGCTTACGCCAGACCTATGCGTCCCCCCCCTTTTTGATTTTAGAACATTTTCGCATTAGAAATTCTATATTTTATTTTTGATTTTTCGAAAAAATTAAGCTTCGTGTGTTACAAAATTAAGGTCATATTTTGTAGAAGAGTTATTCTTCTTTCTTTTCAAGACAATTTACAGAGTTATTAAAATAAATATATTTAAAGATAGGGAAAAGTAGAAGATGTTTGAAAAAGAAGCTTACCGAAGTCTTTTTGATTTTTCATAGTTTTAATCCTTTCTCGAAACCATCTAGATTCAATTTTTTTTCTTGTATAAATGTCGTTGGAAAGTACCTTATAACGGTCTAATTAAATTAAAACATTTGACGTACAACTAAAGCAACTATTAATTAACAATTGAAACAAAAAAATCAGGGAAAATCCTACCTTTATATGCGTCATTCGATGGTAGTAAAGATTGGAGCTGGCAGTAAATCTCTTCCCACAATGCTGGCACTGATGAGGTTTCTCTCCGGAATGGATTCGCCTATGGGTGTTCAAACTGCTGGATGTACTGAAGCCTTTGTTGCAGACCATGCACACGTGGGGCTTTTCACCTAAAACGTAAGAAAAATTTAGAATTTTGCGCTTATAAAATTATAATCTTGCACTCAATTTTCGACTCAATTTCTGTTATATTTTTGGTTCATTATCAAGGAATTATTGCTGCTCTGTGCTGCTATTCAAAAACGTAGGTTAAATGCGGAGTTTATATTATTATAATTCGAGGCTAAGTTACTCCTTATAATATTAATTACTGCCAGTGAAAGTTGCGTTCAAATTGGTCCTGGCATTTCGGAGATCAGCCGGAACCAACAAAGAGACAGACAGGTTCTTTTGGTAAAAGTATCTTATAAGTGCATTTAATAAAAAGCTGTTATTTTTAACATAACAAACGAATTAGAGACAGTTTAAAAACACAGCTGACAATTACTTAGACAGATTTGCACGTAGATGCTATTTCTTAAAAAGCAATAAAGTTGCAAATATCAAGTTCTCTAAACGAAGTTATAAATAAAATGGAGATGTAATAAAAGTCTACAAATCTGGATGTTGTTTATGTAACAAGAAATGACATGCTAGTATATTACAGTAGTCAATTTGTTCATTAAAATTTTATTTACGATGATTCCATACAGATTTGATTATTTTAATTAAGGACCAGTACAATTTATTGACGTTTGTTAATTTATTCACTGGCTTTCTTGGAGCTTTTTTTTGAACTTTTTTTGAACAAATTCTTAATTTATTTTATTTGAAAAATCATTATTTTATTTTGTATTTAACTTACAAATAAACTCAATTTCCAATGTTATACCCATTAGCAGTTTATTTATTTCAATATTTATGCACGTTAATCAATTTAATTAAACACATTTTATTAGGTTTGAACTGATTGGTGCACATAAAAATTAGGTTTAAAAATAGAATCGAATAAAAAACGGCTATTAACGATAGACGTGTAATTGCATGTAATGCATTATGGATATTTATTACAGCGTAAAGTGTGAGAAATATCGGTACTGTTTTAGACGCAAATATTATCTGCAAAATGTGATAAGTAGACTAGCTTCTGCCCGCGACTTCGTCCGCATAGAAGTCAAGTATATCATTAAAACATATCCTATGTCAATTGTCAATAGCCTAGCTTGAAAGATTTTATTTTTTCTTCAAAAAGCTTTCTATCAGTGAAAGATTTTATTTTTTCGTCTAAAAAAAATTAAAACATAAAACAAAAAAATTACCTCTTTAAGCTATTAGTATATTTATATTAAAAAAATGTTTTGTAAGAATCGTTTATGCATTTAATCAATAAAATAAAAAAGAACTTGCTCCTAAATTAAAATATTTTTTTGTATTTTTTATTTGGATGGCGCTAGTGAGCCTTATTATCAAAATAAAATAATTTTCGTATTTATATTTGGATGGCGCTAGTGAGCCTTATTATAAAAAAAAAAAAACAAATAATTCTTACCAGTATGTGTTCTCATATGGCGTTTCAACAGGGAAGGTCTATCAAAAGCTTTCCCACAAACTTCACAAGGCAGCAAAGCTCTTTCAGACTTCGCTGGTCTTCTTTGGATTTTCGGAGTCATATCCAGGAGTTCGTTTGAGGAACCGGCTGATGATGACGTAAGGGAGTCTCCTGATACAGATTTGTGTTCATCTTCTGCACCAGAAGGAGGGGAGATTGGGAGGAGGACTCTTGAGAGGAGGGACGTGGATAGGTCTAACGGTGAGTCTGTGGAAAAGAAATATTGTTAAGTGATATTTAAAAAACACTTAAATGTTTATGGCAATGGGCTCGCCCCCTATAACATAAGACTTACAATATAACTGACGAAATATGGGTGTACTGGTAGATACACCTCTGCATAACCCTTCGGGGATTATAGGCGTATTGTTATGATTTAAATGTTTAATGTAGTATCCATCGGTTATCAACAATTATGTGATGTATAGTGTTTAATAGAGTATACGAAATTGCCAGTTCTTCTCCATACGAAGCTACAACTTTGAAGGGGATTCCATTTTTTGTGTATATGGCATTCAAAAGTGCCTTTTAATGGCCTGATAATAAATAAATGATTTGACTTTGACTTTATCATTTAAAGAAGGTGCATTATGTTCAATAAAAGCAAATCGATATAAGCTCACGATCTCTCAATCGTCTGTCGATGCTTAAACTGTTGATTCCAATAAAAAGAATAACGCACAAATACTTTCTTCAACCAATCTTTATCGACATCCATCTGTTAAATTGAAAATTATTTCAACGAACAGACAGACACGACCGACGCATTATTTATAGAGCTATATTTTTCTCACGAAGGGTGAAGGCATTAAACAGGTTGATACGTCAACAACAATCAATTTTATAGATATCACTCAATCAGACTTCATTATCAGATATTAAAATATATTTTTATGCTAACAAGCAACAAATCTTCCAAACTTGGCTTCCTTAAGACATCTCACGTCGTAATTCATAAATTCTTCATCGACTACATTGTAGAACATCATAATTATCATTCTTCAAAATTGAATATTTTCTCTTTATTGATATCTCGAAATACTACAATCGATAAAATTCCGAGTGAATTTTACGGTGATTAGACGGCCAGTGGGCGCTTTTTATAATTCAGATCAAATGTTTTTTATATAATTCCAATCAAGCAAAAATTTTTAATGAACCAATTTTATTGACAACCGTAAATTTTGCTATGGATCTTTGAACAGTTTATGTTTATTGAGACCCGTCTTTCAATTTCTTTGATACCATTTAATTGGCGTCCCCAATTCCGACTTTTACTATTGAAGGTTGGTCTTCAGTTGTTCACATTGAAGTTTCCGCAGAATTATAATGGAATGGATTGCAATAAATCTCGTATAGTGAAGTCGAATGGCATGGATTAATTAGCGGCGTGTTTGTGTTCTAGATCAAGGATAGGTTGTTTCTTTATCCGTTGTAAGGGTAGGTGTATTTCAAGATGTGAGGATAGAAAATGCTAGATATGGCGCGGCGACCGGACAGATGGGGGGACGATAATATCTCTCGCTGGTCGACTGTCTACGCTTCGTTTTGCCTACTTTATTTGCCTAGTGATGTACAGCCTTATAGGATTTTAATTTATTTATTCAATTACGTGGTCTGCGATAGAAAATTGTGGGTTTTTTATAGAATACGATAAGGTGTGAATACGAAACGAGGTCTGTGGAATTGTAGATAAGTTAAATTGTTTTTATTTTTATATCTATTGAAATAATACGAGACTGATACTCAATTAACATATTAGTTATAGATAGCAACATTTTAATTTTAAAATATGTAAAAGAAAAGCTTTCCTTTCTTTTATCTTCGAATCCTTTTAAATCCGTTTCAAAAATCACCTCTCAAAGATGAAAAAACCACAAATATAACTCAAAGATTTTATTTAGATCAGTATTCATAATACGGTCTTGTGCAATCTGATCAATATAGGCACAAACGAAGCCGCCGCGTTATCAAACTGTGTGTAACTTAACTGGTCTTAGGCAGCATTCATATTGAGAATATTCATAAAATTGTATGAGGCAATTCTGTAATAAACATATTGAAGATGATAATATGGAGATTTTAATTTGCAGAGAGTAAGAAAATGAAAACTAAGATCGAAGGCAATTAAACTTTTGTCTACTAAATAACTGTAATTTTATTTTATAGAATAGTTATTGGATCCAAGTTTTATTGGGTTTTTCAATGTGTGGCAGCCTTGGAGTCTAAATTTGTGCCCGGTTGATGGCAATAAGCTCGCCCTCTATCAGTATAATCATTAACTATCAAAATGTTGGTACTGTTTAGTAAAGAAAATTGCACGAAATTTATTTGTTAAAGAATTCGTTTGAACTGTTCGATCTGAACTAAAAAAGAACTTATTATTGATTTTTTGCACGATGATGTGTCATTAAAAGTATAACATTTATTTATTACTAGCGCACCTCCCTCGCTTCGCTCCGCTTCACCTTTCTAGGTGATTTAAAAAAATAAATTCGTAATATCTCTAACCGGAAAATTACAAATACAATAAAAATAAAATCAGCCAAATCAATCCAGCCGTCCTCGAGTTTTTAGCGCTGAGCGACACATTTAGATATTCATTTTTATTTATATAGATAGATTTTATAAGAATAAAATGTAATTTATAGAAATTACCAATATTTGTAGTGTATATTGCAAAAACGCCAACATTGGCCATACAACTTAACCCTCGATTACCGCGTAACTTTCATACGAAAGCAACTTATTTCAGCACAATGTGCACAGCTTAACTATAAAAAAGCGATCAGGAGTGCCGACTACCGAACCGCGACGCGATCCAAGTAGGAATTCTCTTTGATGTGCCGACTGTATCGCGCTTTGGAATAATGTCGCGATATCTTGTTTGTATGTGTGTGTTTTATGGAACAGTTTTGGAATAATGCTTCGATGGTGATATTTGTGTGTGTTCGGTAACGTGGTGGTTATTAATGCAATTTGTATTTAAATTAATAGATGGTAAGTACTATTTTCTTATAAACAACTTTTTAATAAAAACTTGACTCTTATTTCTTGGGAGGTACCGACAAGAGTTTGGTACAAAACATGAAAATTAATAGAATTCTCTCAATATTCTCTTCCAAGCGAATTTCAATCTTGACGGCCTATCAATAGAGACTAGCCGATTAACCAGGAGATATTATAGTGCACTAGTGTATGGATGAACACAGGTGAACTTTTTCTTCCCTCTTTCTCAAAGTCCAAAGGGATGGCAATATTAATGTTCTCCCAAAAGAATAAGTTAGTGTAACTGCTTCTGTAACGTTGACATTTATTATCTAAACGAACATAATAAAGAAGAGAAGAGTTTTTGTTTATTTAAACGCGCTAATCTCTAGAACAACCAGCCGGTTTGCAGAAATTCTTTATAATAATTAAAAAAAAAAATCCTTTGTTTCAGGCAACTTCTTCTTTCTTCTTTATCGTGTGGGCAGTAAGGTCTTACGACCCCACACACTCTAGTGTCAGAGTTTCTAAACCGCCTCAAGGGCCACTGACATGGTTTCTGACAGGCAACTAAGGCCTATAAATACCCATGGAGGTATTCCATGAAGCACAGCCAAACGAAGCACACCCAGACGAAGCCCACCTAAAGTATTCCACTTAGCACACCCGTAGGTGGGTTTCAAATAAAAATTTAAAATAATTAAGTTCCTATTCCACAAAGCACACTTACGAATATCACTCGCATTGTGCGGGGACTAAGAAATAAAAAAGTCGATAGGAGAAAATATTTATTTAACAATTTAGAACTAGCCGGGTGTGCAAACTGGAATACTTTAGGTGGGCTTCATCTGGGTGTGCTTCGTTTGGGTGTGTTTCATGGAATACCTCTACCCATGGACCCATGGTCCTTTATGTATATGATAGCCAGATTCATGAGAAATAGTAAGGCTAAGTAACATCACGCTAAGGCTCACGAGAGAGAGAGGAGCAGTAACCAAAGAATGTGGGTGTAATAATTACGCGTACCTAAGACGTCGACGGTGAAAGCTAGTAATTCGATATTTTGTTACACAATAACAACCCAATTCAAGTTAAATATTTACTAATCTGTGATATTACACCATGGTGACATTTAGCAATAAGTGACCAACACTGAACCAACACAACTCTAATTTTATTACATAAAATAAAATATTCGTAAAATTTAACAAGACGCGTTAATTTACTATCGTGTGAAAACATCCACTTAAGTAACTTAGTACTACTTTTTAATTAAGTTAGAACTAAGCATTTCACTTTGACGTGTTTCTGTGAAGATTGCTGATAGACGGAGAATGTATGTATAAATATATATATTGATTTATAAGGTTGATAGTTCGCACGGTTGGAACGTCAGTGGGGCGACGACCTAAGAGTCTATGTATCATGTTATTAGACACAGATATGCTTGTAAAGTGTAGACTAACGGGTTTGGCAAATTGCAATTAAGACTAAAGCACTATTCGCAAAAATTATGGTAAACTAACCGTTAAAAGTTAATGCAAAAATAGATAGAAAATGTGTCAAGTGACAAAAAAAACCTGAGCAATGAAGGGTTAGCAAGACACTGAATTTTATTACAGCGAAATGGCACTTAATTTATTTAACATTCGAAAATATTAAACAATAACTTCGACCGAATTACAAGCCATTTTATCAAAAAAGACTAGCCAAGTACGTAGTAGATATTATAGTGCGCAAGTGCATATGAAAATATAGGTACATTTCCTCTTTCTTCATTCTCATATTCCGATGGAACGGTAATCCGTCACGACCGGGCAGAGATCAGATGCAGGACCAACGGCTTTTTGTACTTAACCTACCTAATGTATCAGAATTTATTTCGTCAATAGTTGACGTAAAATTAATAACCTTTAATCATCTGCCCAGCCTTTTCCCAACTATGTTGGGGTCGGCTTCCAGTCTCACCGGATGCAGTTGAGTACCAGTATTTTACATGGCGCGACTGCCTATCTGACCTCCACAACCCAGTAACTGGGTAACACGATACCCCTAGGTAAGACTGGTTGTCAGACTCTCAAGCTTCTGACGATTCGTAACGACTGTCAAAGATCCACGAATGACAGCCGGGACCAACGGCTTAACGTGCTTTCTGAGGCACGGAATGTCAATAATGCCTAAGATAAACTTTAGAAAGTACATATGAATTGAAAAAGTCACATTGGTACTTGCCCGGATTCGAACCCACATCCTCATGCATGAGAGGCCATCCACTAACCTTAACCACTAGGCCATCACGACCTACCAAAATTAATAACCTTTAATATAGTTGTGATGATGAGATAGTGCAATATGATTATGGGACTATTAATGGGACCACAAGCAGCGCCAAAACAGGTAAACCAGGAAAATCTATTAAAATTCATGAACTTTAATATAATTTCTGAGAAATTAATATTACATACATATCGAGTTTCTGCAGTTATTATTGGAAGTATGAATTATTTATTCATAAAATACAGATATTATTACTTAATTATTGAATATTTATTATGGATTAGATTTATTTTTTATTAAATAGAGAGTTTTAAAATAAAGACGTGAACGCTTGGTTTATAGATTGTTGAAAGATAGTAAATTACTTTTGTGGGGTGGCCATGAGTTTATTTAATTTTTCGCTGGAAATATCATTCGGCATACAATTGTGATCAAAAATTATCATAAAAATTGTTCTTACCTACTTTAATTTTATTATACTAGGTATCTAAGAATAATTCTCTGTGGCTTAGAGTAAATCTACAAAAAAGTGACGAGGAAAGTGTATGATGAGCTAACCTAACAAACCAACTTACATTAAAATATCTCCCATTTTTTTTATAGTAGATAGCTATATTGATTTTGGATATTTCACCTTCATCCATTTTAAATCACGTACGATTTGGATTTGCATTGAACTGTTATTGCTCGATAATTACCTACCGTTTAATTAATATGACATAATTAATAAAATTATTAAGAGATTGTGTTTTGGCAGAATTAACATCAATTTGTAAATATGAAGTTAGGACTTTCCAAATATTTTTCCCCAAAATCATGGTAAACCTACATAAATTAACGAGTTTGCTAAATCTGAGTGCGCCCACTATAACATCGGACTAAGTACAAAATTGAGTTCTATATCATAAAATACTTATTACGAAATGCAATTATATTTTACCATTTTATCGATTTCATATCATTATCATATCTATATTGGCAGTTTAGTTTTATGTCAATTTAATGGTGAACTATAATAGTTAGCATATAAACTAAGTAGCACTGAAGGGTTAATCTAGATAATGTAGCAGTATATTTAAAAAAGGGATTAAAATAAACTAGGGCCGGTTTAACGGCTGTCTGATAAGTGAAACGTTCTAGACACATTCTTTAGGCTAGATTTTGTAGATAAGTTTTACATTTCGTCAACGAATTGTAGGTTATAGGTAACTAAACATAAAGTTGAAACGTTTTTATTTTAAATCTGCAGTGAATGTGATTAAATACAAAATTATAAATCATATTCTTAAACAAATAAACAGGTCATAAACTAACAAAATCAAAAAGCATTAAATAAATTTTATATGTAAGCAGTTTTAGAAAAATGAATGCATAAGAATGTGCTTTGTAGGTACAAATTAAAGAAAAACTAAAGTATTTTACGAAAAAGAAATATTCGTGAAAAAGGTTTTATCATTTCCACAAAACCTACCAATCTTTATCATTTAATATTCGGCAACTTTAAGTTAACGTTACCATAAGCAACAACACTGATACAGTTTTTTTTGCAAACCTTCAAAGTTTTACCGGTCTGACTACACGCTCAATTGGTGAGAAAAAAATATTGTATTAATTTAATATTTCTATACGGCGTGCGTCATAATAACTGTCTCGCCATGATTTATGGTTCCCATGATGTGTGAACCGATTTACACACACACAAGCTTACTTTCGATTTCATTTGAATTTACTGGTTTATCGAGAATGATAACTTCTTTTACTAATAAAAAAGGTATTAAATAAATCTCATCTCATCTCATCTCATCTCATAAACTCACGCCTTTTTCCCATGGGGGTAGGCAGAAACTACAGAACGCCATCTGCTACGATCCTTACATACTCCTTTCGCCTCATCTACGTTCACACATCTCGTCATACAAGCACGCAGGTTACGAGTACTCCGCACCTGACCTTTCTGAAGGACCTAACCAATAAGGTAGGTCTTCCTAGGGCGACTCCTCCTGGCGTTGCCACTCACCTCTGCCATATAAATGCCTGCTTTGTTATCTCTTCACCACCTTTGGTTGACTGGTAGCGAATACCTAAGGCATTAAGTCCGCCTTTGTACTTTTTTTGTTGCATAAAGTTTAAATAAATACCTTTTGTCAATTGTCTTTCACTCATCCGCTCAACATGACCGAACCATCTAAGCATACCCTTTTCTATCTTTGTCACTACATCTTCTATTAATCATTCCTCACTCTATCGTTCAAAGTTACACCACACATACTCCGCAAGGAACTGTGAAAAGTATTAAATAAACTTTTGGATATTTTAGCTACACTCGAACGAACTATTTAATAAATCAGGCAGACAACTTGCAATTACTTTACTATGTTGTCATTGTTCTACATAGTCATTTTTATACTTATTACTTTAAATTACGAAAAAATAAATAGTACCTACTGGCAATACATAAGTAGAAAGATACTAAGCTGTACCTGTATACTAAATAACTGGTTCGACATTTCAAATATTTTGTACTAGGCGTCAGGCAATTTTATGTAGGTACTTTTGCTGCAAGCAAAATTAAATTTTAAACGTTTCACTATGGAAATATCAAAATGTCGTAAAGCATCAATAAAAAAAAAAAATCTTAAGTACTAGTAGCTTTTGCTCGCGACATCCTCCACGTAAAAGTAAAATATACCACAAAAACTTAAATTGTCTATGTTAACTGTATGATACTGGAAAATAGTCTAGCTTTCTATTAATTAAAGAATTTTTATAATGGGACCAGTACTTTCTGAGATAACTTCGTACAAACAAACTATAGAAAACTAGTAAAAGATTTAAATTACCTTCTAATATTGAATCCATCGTCTGTCTATAGAGGTTGTTTCTCATCTTCACAAAGAACATCTCCTCAGGTCTTTCAGGGAGGTAGTAGACCACCAGTTCAGTGTGTGCAGATACTGGTTTCACCGCTTCGTAGACCGGCTCACCTTTGACCTTTGTGCAGACTAGGTTTACCTGGTAAGTTGAGAATGATATCTTAATTATGACAAAAGTATTGATCCGAGATCTAAGTCTCAAGGCCTATGACATTTTAACATGGTTATAATTTTGAGAATTGATAGAGAAACATGTAGTTATGCGTTCTTGCACGATGGCCTATTTTTCAGGTATCAAGGGGGCAATTCTACTAACTGGTAGATAGGACCGGTCACAATTGTATCAGTCTCAGCCTATCAAAAATACTTCTTTACCTATTTGACATTAATCGTCGCTGAAATAAGATTGTGACTTGATTTTTTAAATTTTTATTAACTAGCGTAAAAAAGATCAAAAGCCATGCCATGACGGCCATGATTCTTTGTTTATCTTATTTTTCAGGGACTTTTATAATTTTTAGGTATGTCATGAGTGTTTATTACTTTCAGCTAACTATAAGTTTAACTTCAAACTTTCGTTACTCGAGGGTTATTCCTTAAATGTTTTGGTAGAACACTTACTTGTGGTCCATAGTTGTCAGACACTCGCAGGAATCGGACCCAGTTGCAGTGACGAACTTGCACGCCGCCAGACGTGCATACTTCATCGAATAGTCCAAAGCGGTGCCGAATCTGTTGACAAAAGAAAAACATTTTATATTGATTTTTCTTTTTGTACGGCAGAAGAAAAAGGAAGGGTTTTTTTATTATAGCGGTCTAAGTATGTTGTATTATAGTAGACTTAGAGGTCTTAGGCACAGGTGCATCTATTAGTTCATTCACATTTCGCAGTTATGTTTAAGTCCCATAAATGTGGCAAGCCTATTGAAGAATGAACTTTTACCTGGACAGACCCTAATTGATGTCAATGAATATAAATAAACTTCGTCGCTAGACTTGTAGTGTTTCTTCTAAACATTTTTGCCTTCACTAAAAAACTTTTCACATGGATACTAATCGAAAGGAATCCATATTAAATTAACCTACATTAAGCTAAAAGAAATAAACTTCCTAATCCACGCATCATAACTCAAACAAACTTGATACACAAACTCGATTTACCAGAGTACCATGAACAAAAAAGGCTAGAACACTAAATTAAACTTTCTTCGCATCTAACTCGGATTTCAATTTAAGATAACAGTCATCCATATCAGAAGGCATTAGTAGTAAAATGTTCTGAGCGCAATACTAGTAACCACATTATCATAAAAGCGATGAAAATTGCCCGTGCATTTCTCTAATCCTATGTGTCAAAGTTTAAAACTTGTTAGTGTAGATACGACAGTAGTTATTGACTTGATGTGGAGCTGTTTTAGATTACTATTCGTATGCTTGGAGTAGGAGCCTATGTGGATGGACTGGATAGTAAAATAAAACCGGTTGGGGTTTTTTTTAAAAGTTTAAGAAAGAAAAATAAAATTCAAAAAATTAAAACCAACTTCTGAGTATTTTCAAAGTACCGAAACATTAAAGTTCTTTAAGAAAAACTTATTTTTATTGGTTCAAGTTGCCGTCTCATATACATACATGAGGTTATGAAGTGAGGTCAAATCCAGATAAGTACTAATAAGACATTGGCATTTCATATGTACTCTATATTTATCTTGGAAATCACTAACATCGCTGAAGGAAAACCTCTTGAGGAAATCTGGATTTACAGTTAAATAGGCCTGAAATCTCCAATCTGTCTTGAGCAAGCGTAGTGATGAATATTCGTGCCTACTCTGTATGAGAAGAGGCTTTTACCCTATTTTCTTTTTGTGGTGGTAAAAATCGTCAAACGAGTCCTTCCGCCCTGCGTGGAGCGGAAGGTACAGTCAGACTTTTACTGACTAAAAAACCACCCTGTTCCTTTTGTAGCCCTTTGCGTTCGTGCCTTCTCTGTATGAGAAGAGGCTTTTACTCTGAAGTGAGACAGTGATAGACTGGTATTATTATTTTTTGTTTTCAAACGCGGTTTTTTGGTTTGGATAAACATGCATTTTTGTACACACCTGGACAAGTTGAAAAGTTATCAAAAAACATAATCTTCATACGAAATCTATCATTACCAGTTTGTCTACTGACTGTCAGATTAAGAAATGATATCATCAGATAGAGAGAAAGATATGATTAATTACTGTTCTAAAAAATTGATAAATTATTAAGAGTTCAATCGTGACCAAATTAATTAAGTTTGCGGCCTAAAATAGTTATTTATAATCTGTGACTTAATTAAACGTATATCGATTTGATTCTATTTAAAAGAGGGAAGTGAAGAATTGGAAAAAGATATAAAAACAAAATGGCAGTAAGTATCTTTAACATTGTGTTAAAAAATAAAATGTTATAACGGGTATTTATCTCCAAAGGGTTGTTCAGAGGTGTATCCATTAATAAGTACACCCACATTTCGCCAGTTATGTTAAAGTACCATGTAATAATTGGCGAGCCTATTGCCACCAACCGGGCACAAATCCAGACTACGAAGCTGCTACTGAGCAATTCCTGATGAAAAACCCAATAACAGTTTGCCCGACCTAAGAATCGAACCCAAGACCTCATGCGCAGCAGTCGCGTTTTACGATCACTAGACCATCGAGGCAGTCATCAATTCTTGTATGAATATACAAGTGCACAATAATATTATTATTGGCATTTACTGGTCTTGTACCAGTGTATTATAGGCATAACTATTCTGCCAACATCTCAAAATATGCGTAAAGATAATAATCTTAAATCAACATGAAGATAATCGTGCGCAAACATCAACTACTTTCACACTGTCGTATCTGCTCCATTTATTCTGTGTTCGCTTTCAACAAACCGCCAACGCTACGTTATGCGTAATGACGTGAAAATTACAACAAATATGAACGCCGGCGCATGCGCCGAGCCGCAAGATTCAATCCGCCATGTTGCAATTAACAGACCTGATACAGACAATGAGATAAAGTGCAGCTAGCTGCGCAAAATTAGTTAATTGAAGAGGTTGGTATTTTGTAGGATGTGTGATGTCTATTTTTGTTTTTAGGATCATGACTGTTTTTTTTACAAAGTAACTAGCTTTTGTCCGCGATTTCGTCTGCGTAAGTGTCGGTTATATCGATGACACAGACGAAGTTAATAAATAACAATTTACACGTGTTTTTGACAAATAAATCTTATCTTATCTTATCTTAACAAAAAGAAAAAAGTTATTTCGCGGACATAGATGAAGTCGCTGAATAAAACCAACCTATGACCTGTCTTTGGGTTCAAACTTATCCCGTACTAAATTTCATAAAAATCGGTTCAGTGGTTTAGTGAAAGCGTAACAAATAGACAGACAGAGTTACTTTCGCATTTACAATATGAATACGACTTTTTGGCCTCCCCAAAAAAAGGTGGCGTGCGGGCATGCCTTAGATGCACACCGAGAGAGCTGGTCCTAGGTGGCGTATGAAAATAATACCTAGAAAGCCTTTGCCCAGCAGTGGACCTTTGCAAGTCATTAGAAAAAAGCGGTATTTTGCGAAATAAAGTGCTCATCAAATAATTTCACACTATGTACTTTTTGTTCGAGAAGGACCAAAATTAGGATAGTACACCAGATACACAATATCAATTAGGTACTTACAAATCAACTTGAAATAAACGAAACTAACTTTCATTAACAATACCAAACGACATAGTACAAATATAAATGACACGTAAACAACATCGTTTTATATTTATTTAACCGCTATTTATTAATCTATGATAAGCTTTTATGACATTAATAAGTATGAATATTCAACAGGCAGTACTTAAATTGGATATGGCCACAAAATAATTATGCTAAAGTACAATAAATATGTTAATTTATGCTGATATTGTACTCAGATCGGTCTATTAATTTTTAATATATGATTTTGTATATAAATCTCATCAGATCGAACGACAACTGTTGGTTTTTAATAATGTTTATCAAAAAAAAACTGATTGGTGTTGACTTTTTTATGGAAAAATGATAATAAATCGATTTATTAGGTTTTTATTATTTCTTTGCTGATCTGGAATTAAAAAAAGTGAACATAAAAAATGTTTACGATCCCTAACGGTGTAAGCAACCGTTTCAATTAGTACCAAACCACTGGGAAAACGAATTAGGTTGTAACAAGGTAGATTCAAACTTGTTTGGTCAGCCCATTTGCTGCTGATTCCGTGTTTAACTATGCTGCAAGAATAGTTAGGAAAAGGTGTGAAATCTCTGCATACATACATACATAAACTGACGCCTTTTTCCCATGGGGGTAGGCAGAAACTACAGAACGACACCTGCTACGATCCTTACATAGGTACTCCTTTCGCCTCATCTACGTTCATACATCTCGTCATACAAGCACGCCGGTTACGAGTACTGACCTGACCTTTCTGGAAGGACCTCAACAATAAGGTCAGTGTAGGTCTTCCTAGGACGACCCCTCCCGGCGTTGCCACTCACCTCTGCCATATAAATACCTTTCGCCAAATCTCTGGTCTAGCAAATAATATTCTACAATCGGAATCAAAAAGCAATAGATTTTCAAAAACCCAACATTTCAACTTTTTTCACCCCCTATTTTACACAGTGTCTGCCCGGGATATTTTGGGATAAAAAGTAGCCTATGTACTATTGCCAACTTTATCCTATCTCTGTGCCAAACATCATTCAGATCCGTTCGCCGTTCTGGCGTAATTGAGTAACAAACATCTGTCCATCCAAATTTTCGCATTAAAAAAAAGAGTTATAGAAATTTAAAATAAGAATTAGCTCAAGAAAGAATACCGACGGCAAGAAAAAAAAAATTAGAGATTTTGAGAATAAATGATCTCTCTGATTAAAAAAAAAAGCAGTAGAAAAAAAAACTTCTTATTTCAGTGCCACACACACAAGAAAAACCCAACTTATGAAACACAGGATTACAGTACGAAAACAAAACGTCAATCGCCCGCTTTTTTTGTCTCAGGATTCGCATAGTGGTCCCCATAAATCTGTGGTCCCGTTATTTAGAATAAATTGCAACCGTCTGGTCCTTTGTGACGTCGGGTTTTTGTCCATATGATGCACGCCTAACCACTGGGTATGGGAACCAAATAAATACAGGGTGAAATTTTGGCCACACTTTTACGATGTGACGCACTGGGATAGTTGATTGTAAAAGAATTGACGGTATAAATATATGGAGTAGAGTTACTTTAAGTATTCCGTTGATGAAAATGATTTCGATAATGTACGGGTTGGAAATCGCATTTTATTGAAAACTTTTACATTTGATTCAGTTTATGATTCTAAATGCGCCGAGCGTCAATATTTTTCATCGGTTATTAAAAACAAAACACACTCGTACTGCATTACCCTATATTGTATGAAAGAACAATTCCTTTACTTTTTCTATTAAAATATAGCGAGCGTCCCGCCTCAACTTCGCACTGGTACTAAGTAGATACATAAACATTCCTCTTGAATTATTCTTGAACTACTGTATCTATTGATGAAAACCACATTCAAATCTGTTGCGTAGTTTAAAAGATCTAAGCATAAAGACAGCAGGAAGCGATTTGTTTTATAGGTCTACCTACTATGTAATATTTTCATCGCGGCGGTGGGTGTCTAGAATTTTGAGCTGAGTTCATAATAAAAATATCTGTAATAATGTCCCTTCCATCGGATTATATCTATGTAGTAGAATAACTTCTAATATTTCCATGTTTCTCATCAATAAAAATGCTCTTGATATAGAAAGAGAACAACATTCACTAGAGACAGAAAAAGATGGGCAGTTATATAAATTATATGATCACCTATGCAGCTACTTACAAAGAAGACGTGTTAATCGTTTTACTAATTTATGTAAAAAATCGTATGAATATTTATCACATTCAAATGCAGTACATTTATCAATAAGAAATATTACTTCCAACACTAGAAAGTAAAAAGGGCTTGAATGAAAATAGAAATCACCGTTGAGTCGCTTCAATTCAAATATTCGGCACAAATATCGAACTCGATCATTGCATCGTAAACAAGGTTACTATTTCAATCGATTTCTTTGCCATACCTTACAATTAAAGAAGAATAAAAGAATATATTCCAATCTGTGAATTATGGTAAATACTGTTAGTTACCAGGCATTATAAACCTTCGTTACGGCTATAAAATAAACTTTATTAATAAAATACGCCCTACGAATCGTTATAGAACAACTTAAAATTCCGTACGTCTCGTCGTCGGTCGATCCGAATTCATTACCGATTGCCGCAAACGATTTCTGTATCGATTTTTAATCAATCTCCTAAATGGTCTCTATCAAATTTAATTGACGTCAATCGTGAGGGAGTTAAAAAGCGTTCGTATATTGATCGACCTGGAATGGTCTTTGGGAAAGTAATGAAAGTACCTATCGATTATTATGTTTTGGTGACATTTCGAATCGATTGTAATCGTATTATAAATCGATTCGATTTTTCTGATTAGTGATGGTTTTGATTTACATTTTAGGTTATAAATCCACTTAACCTTAGTGTAATCGATTGAAATCGTGGCAACAACTTAAATAATCATGTTTCTAAATTCTGGTTTTTCACTTAAACTAAAACAGTTCAGCAGTGGACGGCCATAGGCTGATGTGATGATGATGATGATGACAAAAACTAAAAAAATAATTTGTCTTGTAAAAATATATTTCTGTTCAAACTTAAAAAATCTACATTCATCATACCTATAATTTTACCAAAACACCCTAATCCTCAATAAACAATATCATAATTTCGCTGTCACATTACGGAGCTGCTATTCTCACCTCGCACTCGGCAGCGCAGGCGCACCGCGAGCGATCACGATCGGATCTACAGAAGCGGCTGCGCCTGAGGCGTCAAATCGTTCGCCGTTTGCGCACGCTCCGTATGACGTACCGTTCACATTGAACGAACGGTAGCTACGATTTTATCAGCGGGATGAATTTTAAATGGATCTCTGTGGTGGTAGGTTCTTCAACAAAAGAATTGGTTTTTTGGTCACATAACATAACATCACGACTGTAATCCCTGAAGGGTTAGGCAGAAGTGTACCTAAACATTAGTAGTACATCCACATGAACATGATTGGTTTTCATGATGATGTATTTGTTAATAGGTACCTTGTATAGATGGTCTGGTTGAAAGGAATATAATTAAAATCTGGTTGATTTGTCTTTTTATGATAACTTTATGTTGATTTTCGTCCAAATGTAACCGCTATAGTAATAATTACTTATTTTTTTGGTTCTTACAAATACGAAGTTTAAAAAGCCGCATTACATAGCTATTAACTACGCATACGGTCTATATAACCAAAAACGGTTTGTAAACTTCCCAGATATGATCTAGATAAAAAAAAAACAACTCAGTGATGGAAAGAACATGTAGCTTTCGGTTTCCTGAAGTGTATTTTTACATTAATTTGCAAACCATTAACTCAAACTCTTTTTTTTTCTTCCAAATTGAACCTTATCTTTATTACAAACGTTACATAACAAAACACTCTTTCCACATAATTATTAGTACCTCAAGTAAGTACAAAAACAGACATTCTACAGGTCCCTTAACAAATAAATAGTCTAACAGATGCGTAACGTCAGCAATGTCAGCCGTCCCGACTGGTTGCACTGAATTCTTATCTCGGTAACGACTCTCATTCACTACTGTTTTAAATTTTAAATTCAAAGTGCTTTTGCTAACCGTGAACCTTTTAACTAATAATTGCTTCGTACTTATGAGTATCACGACTTTCCATTTGATAGGGTTTTGTTTTAATATGGAGGAAGAGATGAAACAAGTGAAAATCGCTGGACTATAATGTACAGGCTTTTGTCCGCGGTTTTGTCCTCGTTTATATCGGTTATTACAGGCACAGATAGGTAAATAGTAGCCCATGTCCTTTTCCATACCCCAAGCTATCTCTTTGCCAAATTTCATTACGATCGGATCAGCAGTTTTGCCGTGATGAGGTAACAAACATACAGAGTTACTTTCGCATAATTATAAAGATTGGTGTGAATGCCGTCATTGTTATTTTGCGAAAAAGAGATAGAGTTATCGGTCCTGGATGCTCTGTCTCTCTCTAACATTGGAAAAATTGTGACATCTACAATATAGTACGACTCATGATATTTTTTTAAACTTAAGTGAAAAATTACTCGAATTTCGCTTACTAAATTAAAAAATTAAATTACTAAATTACACAAAAAAACATAACATAACATCACGCCTGTAATCCCCGAAGGGTTAGGCAGAGGTGTACCCATTAGTACACCCACATTTCGCCAGTTATGTTTTTAGTCCCATGTAATAGGGGGCGAGCCTATTGCCATCAACCGGGCACAAATCCAGACTCCGAGGCTGCTACTGAGAAATTCTTGATGGAAAAACCCAATAACACTTTGCCCGACCTGGGAATCGAACCCAAGACCTCATGCACAGCTGTCGCGCTTGCGACCACTAGACCAACGAGGCAGTCAGTTTTTTTTTACACAAAAAAAAAAGCAATTTTTACTGGCAGGTAGCTTATACTATAAAGTGCAACTTTAATACTTATTTTTTTTTAAGACGAAAAATGAGGGTTATTCTCAAAAGAAAAAACACTGCCGATAACTGACATTTAAACGGACAAAGTTACAGAAATGCGCTAGTATTTAATATTCATGGACTCTGCGTGTTGGGGATTCTACTCGACATGTACCTTCCTTCTCTCAGCCAATCAGTAAATTACTTCCAGTAGCTCACGGCATTTTTCGTTATTGGTAAGCCACTTCAATATATAAAAATATATATGAACTGCATATATCAAAAATAATACACTAATTTCAAAAGAGTTCTTAAACAGAAGCCAAAACGCGCGTCCGTGCCTCGGGCGCGCATTTCTGACAGCACATGTTGGGCACTTGGGAATAGGGTTGGGTTCCACTAATGGGACAACATATTGCATAGTCACAAATATTTTGGGCTGTGTTATAATGTTATACCTATTTGCTGATTGTCATCGTTTCATTGTCTACAGCGAAACAAATGCATTTTTTTAAACCACCTTTTTGAAAACTTGACTCTCCTTGCTAGAACACATTAGTTACTGTTTTATCGGAAACATTTGCAAGCTATGATGAATGTAGATGTTGATAAATAGTCTAAATTAATATTTTTAAAGAGAAAACATTTTTTGTTTTGTTTGTAATGGATAAACTCAAAAACGACTTAACCGATTTTAATAATTATTTTGCCTGTGGATATCTACATTATCAGCGAGTAACTAAGCTATATAACATCACGCTACGACCTACGAGAGCGGAGAAATAAGCAAAGACGTAACTAAACGCGAGTAAAACCACGGAGTATTGCTAGTATCTTATAATTTGCAGACCAGTCAGATGGCTGCTTGCCACACATTTTCTTTCAACGTACGTAAATTCTGAATTTATTGACAACACGTTCAGTTAGACCCAACCTTAAATAAAGGCATGATTGCACGCGCGGTCGCCCGTAGCGATTATTTGCCGCACGCCGACCAAATTGCACGCCAATGCGTTCGTGCGCGCAAGTCATTATATCTAAAGAAAGCATGTAAAAAAGCTCGTTAGACTATCAAATAATTTGAATTTCAAAATTTTTGAAGTTAATGGATTGTGTTCACGCGTTTTTCGTCGAGGTAGGTAGGATTGTGAAGGGTTCTGTACGATTTGAGATCTTGTTAGAAAAATATGAGCTAAAACCTAACTTAAAACTTAACTAACCTAAAACTTCATTGTTCTGAATTCATGTTGGACATCACTGACAAACGAACACATCATATACAACCTAGGCTTATAATAAACAAAAGTCTGGAATCGTCAATCCGTCTTATGCAAGCGTGGTGATCAATGCAGGCTCGTGTCTACTCAATATGAAAAGATTCTTTTGACAAGTAATGGGCTGGCAATTTTATTATATAAATAAACGTTTTGTTGACATACCTACCCCCACTCTACTTAATAATGACCTCACGTAAATAATAATTTTATCGTAAGAAAACATTATAGGTAGATATTTATAATAACAGTAGTATAACTATACTGTAAAGCTCCCTTAAGTGAATTTAGGTGAAGTGGGCTTGAGGTGAGCTAAAATTTCATCTGATAAGGATTGATGCTCATCTCAAGCCCACTTTCATGCTATATTTTGTCGTTGGAAATCCTCATGATTACCCATCATGATTATTTGATGAAAATGAAGGATTTATTTTTATGTGGTAAAAATCATCAAATGACTCCTTCCGCTCTGGGTGGGGCGGAAGGGACTGTCAAACTTTTACTGACTAAAAAATCACCCTGTTCCTTCTGTTGCCCTTTACGTTCCGGGGCCACGGTATCCTGTTAAGACGTCCCGCAACCCCGGCAAAATGAAGGGTTAAGTCGTACTTTTACTCTTTCGGAAGGAGATTTTAAAAGACAGAATAGTTTTGCGGGATCCAAATTTTCTACACTACCTAATTGTATACCCATTTTAATACCTATATGGCCAGATACCAAAAAAAGTCAAGTAAATGTCCCCATTATTTATTATTATAAAACCAATTCATTGTATTACAGCTATCTATATAAGCAAAAAAGCACAAATTGCTATCCGCATTGAAACTGAGAAACACTTTTGTTACTCAATAGCAATGTAGGACTTGTTACTTAGATTCAGTTTTTTACTATAACTTTAGCCTAGAAGCCTTTTGTCCGCTACTTAGCAGCACGTGTCTATACATAGTTTTTGTTCACAATTATTCAGTGTTAGAAAATTGATGTTAAATAAAAAAAGTAACAAATATCTAACGGTTTTTTAATGTGTAGTGTTCTAAATATGAGAAATAGTAAATTAATTATGTATCTACCGAAAATAAACTCATGCGCATGTATTGTTTTAGTAGGCACAATGTCTATACTTTAAAAGAAGTACAGTTTGTATGTTACTATCAGATTTTTTGGAAAAAAAAATCTTCCTTGATAGCAAGCACACTATTACCAATTGCCATAAGGCTAGTGTTTATGGTATAATGGGTTTCCACGCGGGCAAAATCACAGGAAGAAGCTAGTCGAACATAAAATTTTGCTTAGCCGCCATCTTAGATTTGAATGTACTTTGCGCAAAAATACAATACAGTCATTAGTGTCTTCCAAATCGAACATTCAAAAAGAACATAATTTCTTTATCTTCAAGTCTGCAAAACTTTAAAGTTCAAACATTTCCAATGCAGGGATTCAAGGAAAACTACAATTTAAGAGCGGATAGAGCACGTGCCTAGATAAGCACTGGAAACAATTTGCGAAAATGGTACAAGTTCGTGAAGGCCGCGGGTGCACTGTAATAACATCGTATTATTGCAACTGGACATAGGGACTGGGTTTGGTCCTAGTTATAAGAGGTGGATATAGCCATACCAGTCTTTGCAATCAAAATGGCGTTTTATATGAATTTATTCATCAAATTTTGTGATGGTTGAAACTTTAAGATTATGGGAACTTTGTGATATAACATGCAATTTTGGATTATGATAACTATCATGCTTATTAAAACTGCTATAACAATCAAGGGTAAGCGTATTCATTTTTCTACGTAAGTTGTATTTAGACTGCCTCGTTGGTCTAGTGGTCGCAAGCGCGGCTGCTGTGCATGAGGTCTTGGGTTCGATTCCCAGGTCGGGCAAAGTGTTATTGGGTTTTTCCATCAGGAATTTCTCAGTAGCAGCCTCGGAGTCTGGATTTGTGCCCGGTTGATGGCAATAGGCTCGCCCCCTATTACATGGGACTAAAAACATAACTGGCGAAATGTGGGTGTGCTAATGGGTACACCTCTGCCTAACCCTTCGGGGATTACAGGCGTGATGTTATGTTATGTATTTAGACTAATGCAAGTCAGCATGAGGTCGATCGTAATGCCAATAAATGACTCAGTTACTTACAGTAATTTATCACACACATTTTAATGCATACTTGTGCAAATCTGGACACGTAAAAGTGTATCGTTAGATACGAATGTAGCCTGTATTAACTTCAAGATATTTTCGGGCAATGGTGCAGATTCCCTTGGTCACAAACTAAACTAAAATTAGACTATTTCCATCTTTTTCTGTCCAATAAAATGAGAAAGAGACTAATGTAAAGAAGAGCTGTCAAATTTAGTCAATCTGGCACATCTGTACAGTTATAGTTGACATCTTAAAACGTACGGATTAAAAATACAAAACAGTTCAAGGCAAAACTAATTTGACATCTCTAACTTAGTTCTTTAATGTCACGGAATGTCACCGTCCTTTCGTTTCTCTGTATGTTAGTATGAGATGTCAATTCTCTAAATTTAGTCTAGTTTGTGAACAAGGGAATCGGCACCAATATCCAATTAAATCGTAAAAAAGGCACCCTCTCTTTTTTTATTCTTTAACACATCGAATTTCTGTTACTGATCCGCTAGTCGTTCATCACTCGTCCCACACATAGCCTAAAGGCTAGCACTGGGGTCCCAAATGTTGCAGCCATGGTCTCAAATTGCATCTCATTTCGTCAGTACCACCGGTTGCAATGATTGTGAGCTTGCCACTTTGTCTGTACCACTTTCGACAGTTTTAAAATGACCTGTCTCTGTTATGAATGATACCACTATTTGCGGAAAGTGGTAGGTATGCGAGACAGGGATGCAAGATAAAGATTGATAGTTACGATTATGGTGGTGCTGTGTAATTTTCTTAGTAATATAATGATCTATCTACACTTTATACAAAGCCAGTAAATGACTGTATTTTGGTGCATTTTTTACTTCAAATGCTTGTATTTGATGCATCTTTGTAATGCATTTATTTTATTTACCCTTAAAAAAGTACTGAAATGTCTACCTGTAAAGTTTGTTTGTCTTTTGTTTGATATGTCGCGGTAATCTCCAGAACTACCTACTTTTATAATTCTTTCACTAATAGAAATCTACGTTATCCCTGAGTATTAAAGGCTATATTATATTATTAAAAATTAGGGATAATTAAGAGAGTTACTACATAATAATATGTATACGACATACAAAATACACGTTATGTAAACGCAGCTCGATGATCGAATGAAAATTTTTATAAAGAAATCTTGACGTTTTGTTATGTTAGAAAAGTTCTACATACATTATAAGAAACCACATTAAAATTCACAGAGGCCACATAGCGGTCACATATTGGGGCAAATTACGTCATATTATTAAAACAAATAAAACCGAGCTAGAAAATGCCATGCACTATTGCTACCTACACAGAAGCACAAAAAAATGAATTCCCTCGCACCAAAAAACCCAACCACCGCACCGTATCATAAAGTTCAATAATTCAATTAAACGGCTATAAAACACGTAATTTGCTTGTTAACACGCATTACAGGCGTTTACACGGCATTCGCGTGCAGTACCGAGCGTGACGGAGCGGTAAAGTACGCGTGACGTAGTACTGGTATCGTTGCGGTGTGCTACCAGGGTGGGCGGCAGACCATGTCAATGCTGTCAACACTTACGATTAGCGTGTTGTTCCGTAATTAATGTGAAGTTTAAAGTACATTACTGGTGATTTACTGGTCGTGGTCTGTTGCATTTTAAATGGAGTTTACTTACTGGAAAAGCTTCTTAATTTGACAATAATGAGTCTTACGAATTAATTCACGAAAAATATAAATAATAATAAATATCTTAGGACAACTCACACATAAAAATAAATACACTTATAAATACATACATATTATAGATAAATCACACCCAGACACAGAACTAACAATCATGCTCATCACACAAAGTTTGTCCTGGGTGGGAATCGAACCCACGACCTCCGGCTTAGCAGTCAGGGCCACTAACTACTAGACCAACCGGCCCGTCAAAAGTAAGACCACAATTAATCATGACTTAATTGTGGTCTTACTTTTTCAGTACTGATGAATCTTAGTCACTCCTTATCCAAGTAAGAGTCCTTGATATGTTCATTGGAAGAGCACTGATTTCCAAGATACAGGTCCTTACCTAGTTTGGAAGTCAGGAGTGCATCTAGGTCTTAAGCCTATAGATATGTAATGTTTTTAGTGTTGAAACTGTAATAGGCTAAGTTCTGATTTTGTCCAACAAACGTTATAAAAAAAAATATTACCACCATTCGTAGACGAACCAAAGTTGCCGACATAGCACAGCGAATTAGCAAGTTTAAGTGGCAGTGGGCAGGCCACATAGCAAGCAGAACTGATGGCTGATGGGGCCGTGAAGTTTCCTAATGGAGACCACGCACCGGCAAGCGCAACATAGGACATCCACCCACAAGGTGGACAGCCAATCTGAGAAAGACCACGGGATGGCGGTGGTTGCAGCCGCTTTTTACCAGACCTATTGGAAATCAGTAGGGGATATTTGAGACTTGGACTTTTATTTGGGGATATTTGACTTCAATCCTTTGAAATCCGCTTTAATTCAATTCTACACTTCTTCTTCTTAGCGTGTCGATGGCAAACATAGATAAATATAAATTTATTAAATTTCTTGTTCGGCCCAGTATTTAGCCACCGCATCACCATCCGCTGACGCAGTCATTAGGTCTTCACGTGTGCAGGTGACTGGGCACGCGGTGCAAGATATTAGGTGGGCCATGGTCTGCGGAGAGACTTCCACATTATTCCACATATTCCACACTTATACTGTCTGTTTTTGAGTTACATTACATATCAATGATATAATTAGACAATAAGGCTTAACGAAAACATAGCTGACACGATTAGTCCCACTTACAAACTACAACTATAAATTAGCTCTTCATCTAGTAATGATACGATATATAATTGCGTGGTACACCCAGCCGTGACGAAGGGGTGCTCTCATATGTCACGGATCGGTATACCACGTGCTATATTGTAGTGGGTAAGCAGCGGACCGTGATACACCTGTTACTAGGTGAAGGACGTTCAAGGGGTAGGTCGAAGACACCGTTTTATATTCAAAATGCGACTGTCTGTCTGTTCGTTTATTTGTTACCTTATCAAGATGCTGAGAAGACTGAAATGAAATTTCAAATAGAGATACGGTGTGATCTGATTTTGGATATGGTTACTTTTCAATCTGCGACCAAGATAAATGAGATTCGCGCCGACTAAAACGCCGGCAAATAAAGTTAACTAAATATATTTTTATCTAGGTATCTTTAAAGAAAATAATATTACATATTATGCTCTTGGAAAGAAAATGTTGCGTAAAACAACGAAACTCGAAAAGAAATAAATAAGTTAATAAAAAAAAAATAACTAATCTATTCACCTATCCCATGTTTACGGCCTCATTCTTAGAAATGGAAATCTCCACGGAAGTATTTAATCTCTGGATCAATTATTTAATAAAATTAGATCATAATATACCAAACCTACCTAGTAGTTTAATTATTATCTTACCCTATCCAAAGACTGAATGATAATGTCGTAAATGATATTAATGATAGCCATAATTCACAATAATATACAGATTAGTGGCACTAATAGCCAAGCGTGACGAAAGTACTCATACGACACGGTCGAGTATACCACGTGCTATATTGTAGAGGGGTAGGCAGCAGACCATGTCACACTTGTCAACATGTTTCAATTTCACAAACAAATGATTCAATTGATGCTACTGTTTGTGAAATGATTGCAAAGGGGGAGACTTCTGATTGATATTTGTGTGGTGGTAGATATAGGCCTAAAAAAATTAAACTTGATACAATAAAACGAATTAAAATGTCCTATTACGATTTTTGTATAACTAATCTGGTAATGGTAATCTCTTAGCTACCTCGGCGATTTTTAATATAGCTGACTCAGCGAGCTTCGTACCGCTATATTTTTTAATTTTCTTTCATAAGAACCTTCTCCTTTCAATAACAAACACAACAAAAAAGAATTAGTGGGATTGATTTTTATTATAATATTGATTTAACTCTATACCCCCTCTCCTACGTTATTACGTGCCATATTCATATTGAAATGTGGCAATTTTGTAAAATTTTATACTTTCTCAGTAGCGGAACAGCGTAAGGTAGAAAAAAAAAACAATTTAACGAAATTGTAATGCCTTATTTTATATTATAACTACCTATTAATAAATTCCTCCCATTTGTGTTGTATTTACTTACTTAGTACTAAAGATTTGTGATTATTTTACGTTTATCTTTGTAAATAGGTCGTTAGTGTGACTTCTATAAATAAAATTAAAAATAAATAAAACTTAAATAATTTACAGACAATGATTAGTTTTTCTCCGATCCCTACAGTTTGTAGGTAACTTTATCTCTTGAAAACCGTTTAAATTGTGTTACAAGTAATTCTTATTTGTGGTCACGTTGCGATCGCCATCGAGTCGTGATTCTGTCTGGGACTCTTGGTGCGCACTCACAAAAACGACATAAAGACTCTTTGGAATTTAATTAAATAAAGCTGTCATTTCAAACGGTTCTAGTTACTGGGTATTAACTGCGCCTCGTTGGTCTTATAGTTAAGTGGGACTGCTGACGGTTGTGCCCTGTGTTCGAATCCTAGGTCGGGTTTTACTTTTTTGAGTTTTTCCATTAGGAATTTCTCGATAGCAGCTTGGAGTTTCGAAGTTGGTGGTGTGACACCCCCGTACCTTGAGAAGCACGTAAAGCTTTTGGTCTTGCTCCAGATCTCTCTGATGAAAAGGAGTGCATCTGTGTTTCCGCACACCCTTTAAATTGTAATATCTTCTGCGTAATAGATCAGTCTCCATTGAAATTGACCGCCATGACCGAAAGTCGATCGGCAAGATATTATTAACTACGATGGTTGACTGCTCGTTGGTCTAGTGGTCGCAAGCGCGACTGCTGTGCATGAGCTCTCGGGTTCAATTCCCAGGTCGGGCAAAGTGTTATTGGGTTTTTCCATCAGGAATTCTCAGTAGCAGCCTCGGAGTCTGGATTTGTGCCCGGTTGATGGCAATAGGCTCGCCCCCTATTACATGGGACTAAAAACATAACTGGCGAAATGTGGGTGTACTAATGGGTACACCTCTGCCTAACCCTTTGGGGATTACAGGCGTGATGTAGTATCGGCACAGCTGTGTTTTAGTTAATATAGAATAGCTTATAAATTGTTCCACTTCAGGGCAAAGGCCTCTTCTCATACAAAGAAGGCATTGATTACCACGCTTGCTCAAGGCGGATTGGCAATTTCATCTTCACTGATAAAGGAAAGCCTCAAACATAAAAGTAGTGTATTTAGAAATTTCTTTTGGATGTTGTATTGTTTCTGTAGACTACTGAAATGTCCATTTTGTATTTTCTATATCTTAGTAAAGACGTGTATTATTGACCAGTTTAATTTACTGCTTCTAATCTGTTTTTTAGCTATAAGTTTCAATGATAATTAAATAAATAAATATTTTCGGTAGCCCATAAGCCCTTCGGCAACTTTACTTATATAGCACAATTAATTCGAAACAACCTCCCTTAACGAAGCCGCAGACTCCAAACAGGTACCATATTCCAAAAAAAGGACCTACAATCATAAAGTTCCAGGTCCAAATCAGTAATATATGGTCCAATTTGATCTTATCTCAACTACTGGAAGCATTTCACCCAAAAAAGGGAACGCAGAAGCCGAACAATCAAGCTGTCACAATTTTAATCAGAGCCTCGCCGAATTCTATCGCTTTTTTCACTTTTGGATTCCCTTGCGACGTAATAATTGCGCCAAATCACTGGCTTGGGATGTTGTTTGTGTGTGTAGGTTTATGTGGTACCTACTGACTACTATATTCATATGGTCCTTTTAGTTACAGGAGATGCCGCGTAGTTTATGCTTGTACCAATCTGAGAATCAGCGATAAAAATAGATACAAACCTACCTATATAATTTCCTCTAAGAAAGTTGTTTTTTTTTTGTATTGAGTTGTTTGTACAGTAATGTGACTAAAAGGACCATCATCTGCCTAGCCTTTTCTCAACTATGTTGGGGTCGGCTTCCAGTCTAACCGGATGCAGCTGAATACCAGTATTTTACATGGAGCGACTGCCTATCTGACCTCCACAACCCAGTAACTGGGTAATATGATACCCCTAGGTAAGACTGGTTATCAGACTTTCGGGCTTCTGACGACCCGTAACGACTGTCAAAGATCCACGTATGACAGCCGGGACCAACGGCTTAACGTGCTTTCCGAGGCACGGAGGAGTCTCAGTGTGTAAAGATGGTCACCCATCCACAGACCAACCCCGGCAAGCGTAGCTTAACCTGACGGATCGACCCGTGCGGCTGTTTTTACTTAGCCACGAGCTCCTGTGACTAAAAGGACCAACACACATAAAAGCAGTGTGACGCAACGTTACGCGCTGCTGAGCGTTGCATGAGCCGACTGTTTTTCGTACGAACGTGTGTGACGTCAAATCGCAGCGCATTGCACGTCGCGCAATGAAAAACTTACTATGCACACGTATATTTTTGAAAATCTCAGATATATAATTCCAGCGATGATGTATTTATCTCTGAAAATGGCAAACGCCTGTTTATTTAGTTAGGTAGATATATACTCTGGTAGTACAAAACAAATGCTGTACCATACAACAATGAATGAACGTTTACTCCTGCACCACTCTCTTTTTCTCTGTGTTACATGACTGTAAAGAATGTAAAATCGTTAAATATGCAACTACAAAAAGTATACAGCGGCCGAGTATTTTAATTCCAGCCGAAGCCGTAAGCTTTGTAATTATTCCGTAATTGGTGGGCTGGACAGGCCGGTAGCAGATATATCACAGGATGAGCCTTAGGATTAAACTGGAGCATATTGTGAATGGATTTAAAATTATGTTTTGAAATAAGAATGGAACGTTTTTCTTTTTTTTCTTGTTGCTGTATTTATGAAGACTTTTTTTGTTGTTTTTTTTTATTACTTAAAGAGTTTGTATTTTAGTATTTTTTTACCAATGTCCTTTGCAAAACTTGTCATTGATGTCAATTGAGCTACCACAATCATAAACTAAGTGTTGACTGTATTTAAAAATTAAATTATTTTAATCTGTATTTAAAAATTGTTTTACGTTAATGTTTTAGTAAAAATACGGACCACCAAATGCTATTAAAATATGTTATGCTAACTAAATTATAAGGTAACTATTATAACAATAGTTAATAAACTTTATTATTATTATCAAAACCATTATTTAATTGACATTTCGGATACCACTAAACCAATCTTCTTATCGTGTGGGCAGTAAGGTCTGAAGACCCCACACCTCCTAGTGTCAACCGCCACAAGGGCCTCTGACATGGACTTAACCGATTATTCTGGCTAAACATGGTTTCAAAAAAAAGGTAAGTACATATACCTACTTCAAAAAATAACTGTACCTAACACTAAATTGGTAAAAAATAATGACTACCAACGAGTATTAATCTTGTGTAAAAAATAAACTAAACGTGATATATGTAAGAGGAAACGATTTTTAAAAACATTATCGCCCATCAGAAATTCATATGAGCGTATAAAAAGTGCGCCAGATACTCTAAGAGCCGTTAGTTTTTAATAAACAATATAGACATTACATGAAGTAATTACATGTCGGCTGGTAAGCCGTCGTTAGCTCTTTGCTTATTATACGATCATATTTTGAAAGTAAAAAGACTTTTGTTTTTAATTATTTTTTTTATTTTATAATTTTTCAAACATTTTTGTTTTCCAATTTTTGCAGACGACAATGAAATCTTTGATAAACTTTTTTTTTCAAAAGTATTTTTTTTTCTGTATATTTTTCTACATGACTACCCTAATTTTCTGTAGTTTTTGACATTCTTTTTCTTAAATTAGGACAAAAATTAACAATTTTTTTTGGAAAATTTAATTTTTATATTATTATAGTTCCTTACCAAACTTTACTAAAACAATATTATTTGCAAAACACAAAACGTACGACCAATTTAGTACCATCTAAACATCCATGTAGTGCTAAGAACAGTCGTTAAATTGCATAAAGGACAGTCAACATGGTCCAAATCAGGTACACGCACAATTAAACCGGGTCTTTATTGGTCTTTCCCTTTGTTTAGATAGAGGGTCATGTACAATGGTTTATTTAGTAAAATATTGCTGTCCTGTTAGATAAAGCGAAAATTAAAATAATTCATTGTTACCTTTTCACACGAATTTTTAAATAGCTAACTTTTTTTTCTCCCTATGTTTAAAATACATTCTAGGGGTTAAAGTTGTGAATATAAAAAAAATACATGACATCTGGATATTGTTTTTCAATAATACGTAATAATAACGTAGTAAAAATTATGTTATTTTTATTATAACACTACAAAAAAAAATATGGATACGCTTAAAATCCTCTCTAAACTGTTACTATTTATAAACGTGATATAGGTAATAATATTAATAAGCTTCTTTATACCCTACATTCTTTATTACTACCTACTTATATTTACACACACTTAATAAACTATATTTTTAAAAATATGTGTCAAAATAGTGCTCCGCCCGCAACGAGGTGTATTATAGCTACCTACATATTATTAAGTTTATTCTAAAACTAAAAAAGTGTTAAATTAAGCTGACTATTAAAACTAATGCCATAAGTATTTCAACCAGCTCCAATTAATATAATTTTCTAACTACCAGAATCAAGCAACAGAAGCAACCCTTACAAAAAAGGCGATAAATTTAAAAAAACCCGTTTAAAAACCAATTTTGACTTTGATAGGATAAATTATAATTTTCCGCTACCGAAATTAATGCTCAATGATACACACAAAAAATATAGGTAGGTACCTACCGATTTAATAAACCTAGTTGGTATTGAAGACCCATATTTTGCGAGCACTAATGGCGTAAATATGGGTTTTTTGGTTGCGATAAAAACCACCATAGCAAAATAAGATACACACCTACCATGCATACGTTTTCGAAGGAATAATTAGATTTAATTCTTTTTTCTTGTAATGACGTTCAGAAGTATCTTTTTGATGATCTTCTATTTTGTTGACCAATTCTGTCCCACTCTTTGGCAAAGGTCTCCCTCTACTCATTCCATCCTTCACATTTCCTTGCCTCTTCCCTCCAATTTTGGAAGAATTCGTTCACTTCGTCCAGTCATCTACTTTTTGGTCTGCCGAGACCCTGACTGACTTACTCACTCTCAAAGCACCAGCTCTGTGCTATTCGAGCCCACAGTTTGTCATTCAGCAAACATGTCCTGCTCAGGGTAACGAAATAAATGATTTGACTTTGACTTTGAATATCAGACACGTCCTGAATGAGCAAATAGTATGTAAAAAAAAGTAAAAATTTGAAAAAAAAAACGTTTTATGTTTTAACATAATTTTGAATGGCAATGAAATCCTTCATATTATAAATGGGAAAGTAAGTTTGTTTGTTAACTTCCCACGCCTAAATCACTTAACCGATCAGCCTGAAATTTTGCACATTTCATGCCGAAAAAAATACTGTTCTTATGATGATAAATAGCGCCACTTGTCACAATCATGATCGTTTTGAATTTAATTTGCTACGAAGCCGCGGGCGAATTCTAGTACTCAATATAACCACTAGTACTATACCAGAAACATATTTACTTCACTTTTTAACGTTGCTATTCTTGCTCCTATTACATCAACACTCACAGAAGGCATGCAAGATAAAACCAGACGCAAGTACGGCGTAAAGTTTCATAGATTTGCTTATTAATAAGACCGACAAAGAATTCGTAACGGATAACGGTATTATGTATGCTAATCCAATCGGTACATCGGGCAAACTTTATCTGTTAGCAGGGTTGTCACTAACAGATTACTGTAGGTAGCACATTCCAAATGTCTGTTTGTAAGTGTCGATAATTTAGCGTTAGTCAGTAATGAATTATAGTTTTTTATGTATCTGAATTTATTTCTGTTCGTTCGTGTTATGGACAAAAGTGTGACACATGATAGAATAGAATAGAAGGCTTTATTTGCATATTGTATAGGTACGTTCTGCTTTTGAGGCTTGCAAATTTAATTTTATATTTTGTAATCATGGCAGAAAATTCCTAAAAATATTGACTAATTGTTTATTTATTATTCATATTTCTTTTTTCATCGTGCAAAAATATTATTGTTAATGAAATATCAGCAAAAAAATCTATCATTTAATTATAACATGAACCACTTAATATTCTTTTAAGAAGTTTTTAAATATTCATAAGTGTTGCTCTTTAATATTATTAGGTATTTTGTTTAACCAGTAGACGCAGAATAAGCAAAAGACTTCTTGAATAAAAAATAATATTATGCTTTTACTACCGACTTAAAAAATCTGTTACCATCTAATTATCAACAAGTTAATTCTAGTTATTTGTAGTGTGACAACCCTATTCCCTGCAGACGCATGCCTAAACAAGTGGTGCATGCCTTAATACGTTGTCTGTTTATGCGTTCATAATTAACACGGAATGTAAATCAATAAGCAATCGATTTTCATATTAGTTTCTCTTTGTAAATTTGTCTCAATCTAATTGGTGTTTTTTGTTACTACAGCTTTTGGATAAACGAAAAGAACAACTGTGTTCTTCTATATTGAAAAGTCAATGCTAAAATATTTAAAAAAAAAAGCCATTTTTATTTTGAAGGTGTTACCGAATAAATCAATCCGACATGACAAATTACAGCAATTTTTTTCACAAATTCCTAGTAAAAAATCTACTAAAACACTCCTGCGCATACCAAAGAAAACACACCACTAAAAGATAAACAAAACAAATTTAATTGCATTTTTATCAGTGAAACTTCACCCAAGGAGCATAAATGATAGTCTCTTAGACAAAAATAAGAATTTAAATGAACAAGGTGACCAAAATGAAGTCATAAATATAGGAAAGCGGCACTTTTGGTCTCACATCTAACAAATTAACAGCCGATTAAGCTACCGATTCAGTTAAGGCTTTGTGACAGTGAGTTAATGTGAAACAACAAATAACTTTGATAGCGGTGTTACTTACTGGTGACGACAGAATTGTAATGTAAGTAAAAAAAATATAGTATGACACATGCTTCAGTTGGTATGTACCTTAAAAAAATGGTATTTTTTTGGTTATCATTTGTGTTAAAGAGTTTGTGCAGAATTGAAAAACGACGGTATTATTTATTTCCATTTAATTATTTTTAGGATAATATAAAATAAATAAACAGCAATTAATTAGTGATGACAGAATTGTAAAGGATTTTTTTTAATATTTTGTGAATTGAAAATTTGACAACGTGAAACAAGAAATATGATACCTTTTTTAGATTATAATCAGAATGCTTTCATAAAAAAAAAACAATTATACATTATAATGGAGCCAAAAATCTGTGTGAATTGTCTTAATTGGTTCGCACTTCGTTTTGCTATAGTTTTATTGCATTATAACTTATGATTTAAAAATAAATCAATAAATAACAAGTTTTCCCAATAATTTCTAATTAAAAAGTGATTTTATTTTACTAGACTCCAAATAATAATAAAAGAAACAATTATAAAAAGCAATAAAAACTAAGCCGCAGGCATAATCCAGTTTGCAAATAAAATATAACCAAATTTATTGTAAAAACGTAACATTTAAAGTGAAATTACGAGTTTTTGAGTTAAAAACCGATTTATAAATAAAAAAGAAAGTCGAACAACTTGCGTTGGCGACTGTACCAATAAATTGTTAACGTTAATGCAGTTACGCGGTTCCTTAGATGTTGGTAACTGATAAACGAAATCCGAATACCGTCAAAATAGTAATCAATTTTATCGGACTGTTTAGTTAATGGTCGTTTTTGTTAAGTTAAATTCATGGTTAAATTCCAAAACTACTGTTTAAATTGCTTGATTCTATCATTGGGAGAAAAATCACGCTAGTTGTCTCTAATGATTTAAATGGGGCTATAATTGATTGCTCTAGAATGTTTGGCTCCTTTTTAAGGGGCTTTCTACGCACTGGCGACCATGGCTGCGTCGGCCAGTGAGTTCTAGATTTTATAAGCAATCGCTTTGAGCCCTAATGCACTTAGCGGCCGGCGTCTAGCGGCCACCATTGGCCGCGGATACCACGTGATCAACGACTAGCCGACATATCCGCCAGTGCACGCACTAGGCGCCAGGCCGAGAATGAAGCCGCTGCGGCTATGGTCGCTAGTGCGTAGACAGCCTCACAGTTACAATCAAACTGATCTACATAGTTTTGTAAGATTCTCGCCATGAATCGTAAATGGCCAAATAAGGGATTTAGTTAAGACAGTATAATATTATTGGTTGTTAGTTAGATGTAATTAAACTGACATAGATACCTACATAGTTTTGTAAAATTCCCACCAACAGTCGGAAGTGGCCAAATAAGGGATTTGGTTAGGAAAATATGGTTATCATAGGTAGATATAGACTTGAATTAATTCATCATCATTTGCCTAGTCTTTTCCCAACTATGTTGGGGTCGGCTTCCAGTCTAACCGGATGCAGCTAAATACCAGTATTTTACATGGAGCGACTGCCTATCTGACCTCCAAAACCCAGTAACTGGGTAATACGATACCCCTAGGTAAGACTGGTTGTCAAACTTTCAAGCTTCTGACGAAGACTTCGTCTTGATAGACTTGAATTAATTTAGGTTTGAAATTATTAAGAATAATGAATAATAATAATAATAATAATAATGAACAAAAAAAAAAAAACTGGCAACACTAAGTCAATCAGTCGCATCAAAATTCATAACAAAAAATATTTCCTGATTTTTAAGAAACATTTTATTTTTAAACTTAAAACCTGCTTTTGCATACAACCTTATATATATAATCAACAATAGAACCAAAAATAAATACTCAAGGAATGGAAAAACTAAAAAAACAACTTTTATAACCATAATGACGGCTGTCAAGGCCGTCATAAGAAAGAATTGAAAATATGTATATGGTGCGATGTTGACAAGAAGCCAGAAAAAACTAGTAGCACGCCCACCACCTCCGGACTCGTTGCTCAGCTCCGCCTCGCCACCGCCGGAATCCAGCCCCATCGTGAGTGCTGTGACACCGGCCTCGGCAGTTGCGTCGAGTTCGAGCGACGAGTATTTCTCTCCGCCTTCGACGCCACCACCTGTTCGTCGGCGGGGAGGACGCCGGCCGCCGGATTGCTTAGGACTCCGAGGCCCGCTGGCCTCTGATAGGGTCCCCGCTTCCGGTGGAAGTGTGCAGCGCATGAGATGGACACAGTCCGTTAATGAAAACGTCATGCGCTCATACTTTGGGGCTACAGAGGGGGGAAGTAACTTGACTGCGTACCGTGGTCGGATGCTCTCTCTGTTTCAGGTGCTTGAGCCAGCTGTCAACGTATCGGCACAACGTCTATCGGATCAGGTGCGTGCCATCCAACGTAATCATATGTTGGATGACATTGTGCTTGATCGACTGCGCATCGAATCACGGAGTAGCCACGTTACACTTGCTTCGCCGGTGGTTGCAGTCGCGGTTCAATCGCCGAATTTACCTAGTGATTCACCGCGACTCGACCGCATAGGTGAGGAGGTTGATGACGGGGCTATTACTGTGAGTTCCCAGTGTAATGTACAGTTGAGGAGTGCTTTGGAGGATGCGTTTCGGGAGTATCGTTCTATGCAGCCTGAGCTGAGACCTCGATTGCCTCGTTTGCCCATGCACAAGAAAAATAAGGCGCTGGTGTGTGCTCTGGATTCACAGCTGTCAAACTGTTTTGACAGCAGTGTAGACCTTGTTGATGCCCACTCGATCTTGTACTGTGCAGCTGTAGCGGCATGTCGTGTAGCTCACGTGAAATTTCCCAATAGTGACGGAGCTACACGACTAAAACCAGCGGTGCCAGCATGGCAGTGCAGGATCGAGCGTCGTATCGATGGGGCTAGAGCACTCATCGGCAAGCTAATCTGTTTTAGGGAGGGCAATAGTCGCCCTAGAGTAATGCGCTTTGTGAGGCGGGCGTTCTCGGGGACTGATGTCAGTCCTCGAGATTATTTGTCCCGCGTCACAGAGCGTATCGACTTCCTGAAGCAGAAAATCTGTGCATGGGCAAACCGTATTCGTCGGTACAAGCGGCGAGTGGAACGATACACTCAGAATCGCATATTCCAGAGTGATGAGAGGTGGGTATACAGAGCTTGGGAGCGACCAGGCCAAGGTGTGATTGATACGCGCCTACCGGATGATGACGCCATGTGTTCGTTCTGGCGCAGCATCTGGTCGGTGCCTGTCAGTCACACTGAGAGCGATTGGACACGGGTGGTTGAGCGAGCGTGCGACCTGATACCAGAAATGGGGGCAATTACCATCAGCCCCCAAGATGTGGCTCGTGCGGTCCGTTCATTGCCTAATTGGAAATCTCCAGGGCCGGACGGGCTGCATAACTTCTGGATCAAATGGTTCAGAAGCTCGCACGTTTGCTTGGCGTCCCAGTTCCAGTCAGCTTTAGTGTCTGGATCGTTGCCCCAGTTCTTAACAACTGGAATAACCCACCTGCTCCACAAATCGGGTAGCACTGCGGAACCCAAAAATTATAGACCGATCACTTGTCTGCCGACGGTCTATAAAGTTCTTACATCCATTTTGAGAGCGAAAATTAACAAACATATTGAAGACAATTCTATCATGTCTGCCTCTCAGAATTTATGTAGGAATGGGTCCCGTGGTACTAAGGAGCTGCTCCTCATTGATATGGCCATTAACCAGCAGGTTCGACGTTCTCGAAAGGATCTATCTACATGTTGGATAGATTATAAGAAGGCCTATGACTCGGTGCCACATACGTGGCTTATGAGGGTGTTGGAGTTGTACAAAGTAGATGCAACTTTACGCACCTTCCTAATGTCATGTATGGGGCAATGGAGGACGGTACTTCGCTATCCAGGATGTAGGCAGATTCCAGAGAGCAGCGAACCGATAAGGATAGAGCGTGGTATATTTCAGGGTGATAGTCTGAGTCCTCTGTGGTTTTGTTTAGCCTTGAACCCTCTAAGCACACTGCTGGAGGGTTCGGGTCTGGGCTATCGGTTGAGAAGAGGTGGTCAGGTCATATCTCACCTTCTTTACATGGATGATCTGAAACTCTTTGCCCCCAACAATTCGCGACTGATGGAGCTACTGAAGGTAACGGAAACTTTCAGTAGTGCCATCAGAATGGAATTTGGTGTGGACAAATGTGCAGTCATGCATGTGAAGCGAGGGGAGATTATGGAATCTGTGGGAACCCAACTCTCGGATTCCATAAACCTTAGATCCCTTTCCTCAACTGAAACCTACAAATATTTGGGTATGTCGGAAGCGTTAGGCATCAATGCTGCCGATATGAAACAATCGTTGAGGGAGCGCTTCTTTGGCCGCCTGAATAAAGTATTAAATAGTCTTTTGTCAGGCGGAAACAAGGTGCGCGCCTTCAACGGTTGGGTCATGCCGGTTTTGATGTACTCTTTCGGCATACTCAAATGGACTCAGACGGAACTTGATGCCCTGGATAGGAGGGTCCGCACATTGTTGACCGCAAATCGGATGCATCACCCACGGTCATCGGTAATGAGACTGTATGTCCCGCGGAAGTGTGGAGGTCGAGGCTTTTTAAATGCTAAGACCTTGCACAACCGTGAGATATGCAGTCTCAGGGAGTATTTCCTAAAAGCCGACGTGGGTATGCACCGAGATGTGGTCTTAGTGGACAAGGGCCTCACCCCGCTCTCCTTAGCGAACGAGAACTGGCGCAAACCTGTAGTATTGGATACTAATGATCGCATGGAGGTATGGAAGAGCAAGGAGCTTCACGGGCGCTACTACCGGGCCCTACATGGGCCTGATGTAGACTTTATGGCGTCCGTATCCTGGCTGCGCTTTGGTGACCTCTTTGGGGAAACCGAAGGTTTTGTCTGTGCAATTATGGACGAAGTTATAATGACGAACAACTACCGGAGATATATTGTGAAGGACGGTACGGTTGACATTTGTCGGGCATGCCACCGTCCCGGGGAATCAATCCGGCACATTATATCTGGGTGTTCTCGTCTGGCTAACGGAGACTACTTGCATAGGCATAACCTAGTAGCCAGGATTATCCACCAGCAGCTTGCCCTTAAATACAGTCTTGTGGAATCGGAAGTACCCTACTACAGGTATGTGCCCGACCCAGTTCTTGAAAATGGCAATATCACATTATATTGGGATCGATCTATCATCACTGACAGGACTATTGTTGCCAATAAGCCTGACATAGTGGTGATAGATCGATTAGAGCGTCGCGCAGTGATTGTGGATATAACAGTCCCGCATGACGAGAACCTCGTGAAGGCTGAGAAAGATAAACAAATGAAGTATCTTGATTTGGCTCGCGAGGTTGTCGACATGTGGGATGTGAGTACAGCAATCACTGTGCCGATAGTCGTGTCGGCCAATGGCATAATAGCCAAGAGCCTCGACCAACACCTTAGGAGGCTCTCGTTGGGCGGTTGGATCAAGGGCTTGATTCAGAAAGCGGTACTCCTGGACACGGCGCGTATTGTTAGGAGATTCCTTTCTCAGGAGCCCTGACCACCGGTGGCTTGGACCCTGTTCCCGACGCCGGTGGGATACTATTTTTTATATTTTTAAATGTTTTTATATCTTTTTCATAATAATATTTAAAAATGTAATTATATATGTATACAAAATAAATAAATGGAATAATAATGAATAGATTTGTACACCGATTTCATTGGTAGGACATAGAGCTCGACTAAATTGTATAAGACCCATATTGTAATACCTATGTTCACAAATAAAGTTTGATTTGATTTGATTTGATTTGAATGAACGAGTAATATAATAAAGTAAATATTGTTTTGTGACAGACTTACCAAAATTGATTTTATAAGCGTTCCTTTTTAGCGTTCCGTACCCAAAGGGTAAATCAGGACCCCATTAGGTGTTTAGACTCCGCTGTCCATCTGTCATCAGTTAAATATTTGGATTTCCCGGGCCAGCCTAGTTCTGTCACACTAAGGTGAAAAGAGGAAGAGTTACTCGTATATTGACAATTATACATCTTTAAAAAAACCGCTTTTGTTGCGTTAATTTTTTTATTCTGCGCCGAAAATTCCAAAAAAAAAAAAATTAATAAAGAATTTTGCGGGCAACCCTAACGATTTCACCATAAGCACATAGTTTTACCTCATTATTCAATAAAGTAATAAAACTATTTAAATAAGGCTGAACATGGCCAAACCAGCCAGAGTCTCAACAGTACTAAAACCACAATTCTGTCTATTTTCCATAAAATCAGGAAGCTAATTAACAGATGTGAATTTTAAAACTATAAAATTAGTATACATTCGTTGGATGTATGTGAACAGAAGCCTGTTTTTTGATATAATATTGTTATGAGGTGTATAATTATATCCAGTTGACGTGCGTTTTAATGCTTTCTCACGCATTCGTAAAACTTTAGAATCATAATAATAAATATGTTTGGTAGGTACCGAAGACTCACGTGTTACGTGATTGACGAAATTAATTAATTTATTCACTTAATGACGTCGCGACAAGGGGGCAACATGATAATATTCTGAGGTGTTTGAGTGGAGAGGTATTTCACGGCTATTAGGATATTCCCACTGACACTGTTACCGGTGAAGGAAAACATTATAAGAAAACCTGGACTTATACCAGCCTATTACTGTCCCATTCAAACCATGTCAGAGGCCCTTGTGGCGGTTGTGATATTGTGACGCTAGGGTGTATGGGGTCGTTAGACCTTACTGCCCACACAATAAAAAGAAGAAGGAAAATCTCGAAAGTACGGGCAAAATCCCTATCAGCACCTTACTGGAATATTTCCTACCCGACCACGTTTGTTCTTACAAATCTCGAACCGGCCGATGAAAACTCTGTTCGTCGTCAGTGTTCACTCAAGCCAAAGATGAGGAACAAGACTTCTTCCAGGAGATCAAGTCCGTAGGGCCTCTACTGACCAATAGCTCGCCACAAACTGCCCTGCGGGCAAGAATATGTTAGGCAGGTACTGAAGACGTGACGTGACGTGTTAGGTAATTGCTGCGTAGTTTTATTTTTATCTAAAAAATTGAAAGTTTTACAAACTTCTCTAGGATATCTAGATAGACATCTTAGAGTAGCTTAACCTACGTCCTTATTAGATACGTTATACTTTTCAAAAATCTAGAGACGTACACGATTGAAACATTTTAAGAAAATTTCAAAAATACATAAAAAGATTTGCCGTGAATAGGGTTAAAAAAAGCAAGCGAAGTCACAGTTTTATTACATACCTCTCATTCCAGCTACTTAGGCATGAATGAAAGGAGAAAATACTCATAAAAAATCTAGTTTTGCAACTGTTTTACAGATGTTTCCTGTATAACAGATAACACTAATTTGATAGGGTATTTATCTTTATTTTCTTTTCTACGTCAAATATTTAAATTAATTACCCAATCAAGTGGCTTAGGCACCTCGTTGAATAACTAACGAGGCAAATGAAGTATAAAGAAGGCTTTATCTGATTCGAAAACAAATAGAAGGAAAACTTTAAGAAAAATATATCTAATAATAAGTTGAAATAAATAAGGAAACAACAAAACAAGTTAACTAATCATTCGATTGTTAACAAGGACATTATACATGTTTAATTTAACAATACACAAATTCCCAGACGATAATTTAAAATCTATAAAGTTGTAAAACCAACTAACACATAATATTCAATAATTACAGTTCACACAAAAAGTCATCGTCGGTATTCATTATAATAAATTCAAAATCAGACAATCTGACTTGATAATTCATTGAACGACAAAAGCTTTTTCTAACGCCGAATCTAAACTAGAAAATAATTAATAAAAAACTTGTAAAAGACTCACCGACTTACACTACGATAGAACACAGAGGAAATTGATAAATTATTTTATCTAACCAGTCACCCAATAAGGAGATTATGAAGCAGAAAGTCAACTCTTTAAAATCTTGAGTTGTGATAAATTCTGAATAGATTATTTTTTATCTTTGTCCCACACTGTTCGAATATTTCTGTTTATCGGTAAACTGTCAAGCATGATCTTTATAGGTTAAGAGTACCTACGCCTACTGTCGTGGCTACACCTTCTTAGATAACAATTTAAGTGTAATAAAAGAACAACTTGCTCTACATGATAATAATACCAATCCTACGACTACATAAATACGAAACTTTGATGTAAGTATAAAATAGACAATAATACCAATCCTACGACTATAAAAATGCGAAAATTTGATGGAAATGAAAATTTGTTTGTTATTCAATCACGCCAGAACAGCTAAACGGATCTTGATGAAATTTATCATAAGGATAGATTATAGTTTGCTTTAGTATATAAGCTACTTTTTAATCCGGAAAAATGTACGGTTTCCGTGGAATAATCTGTCTAATTTGATGCGGACAGAGCGGCAAAAGCTAGTTAACTCTAAAGTTTGTAAGGATGAATGGATGGATGTTTATGACCTACTCTTTTACGCTCAAATCAGATAGTAATTATGACATAGGCTTATTTTAAGAAAAGATTTTCAAAAATTCACCTCCTAAACCCTTGATGAAGCGGCAGTCCAAAGTTTGTATGGAGAATCAAGATTAGATCGCCAATAACCGACATTTACGCAGACAAAGTCGCAGGCAGAAGCGAGTAATGCATAATTTTATTAATACAAACATTAAAACAAGTTTTCAAACAGTATTGGTTTGAAACTTCTAGGTTAAGCTTAAGCTAGACTTCTAGCTCTCATCTGCATTACGCTAGACTATTTCTTTAATGTCACCGCCAATATCAGTCTCCAAATTATTTATGGCAAAATTTATGAGTTCGACATTTATTTCACCAAATGGCTATATTGCCAAATTGGATATGTTCAAGCTGGTTTGTACAATCTTATTACTGTTAACCAATAAAATATCGTTGTACAGAAAAGTGTCGATTTAATATTAATGTGTCTGCATATTTGGTGTTATTAGACATAGAAGAGGTGTTGATTGTTTTGAAGTTTTAATTGGGAAGCAACAGGCCCGTGCAAACAATCATAACGTAACAATTATTTTTTGTATGATTATTCTCTTTATTCATGTTTTTAGATACATACATAACTCACGCCTTTTTTCCATGGGGGTAGGCAGAAACTACAGAACGCTAGGTACGATCCTTACATACTCCTTTCGCCTCTTCCACGTTCATATATCTCGTCATACAAGCACGCCGGTTACGAGTAGGTACGAATAAATAAATAATAATATTCTTTATTTCAGACACAGAGATCCATAGCTTTAAAATTAATAACAAAATAATACACAGAAATTAAACACAGTAATTCAAAAAATAAAAATAATACTGCGCACCTGACCATTCTGAAGAAACATAACGTCACGCCTGTAATCCCCGAAGGGTTAGGCAGAGGTGTACCCATTAGTACACCCACATTTCGCCAGTTATGTTTTTAGTCCCATGTAATAGGGGGCGAGCCTATTGCCATTAACCGGGCACAAATCCAGACTTCGAGGCTGATACTGAGAAATTCTTGATGGAAAAACCCAATAACACTTTGCCCGACCTGGGAATCGAACCGAAGACCTCATGAACAGCAGTCGCGCTTGCGACCACTAGACCAACGAGGCAGTCAACTTTCTGAAGAACCTCACCAATAAGGTCAGGATTCCTGTTTTTATTCATTTTCAAAATGTCTAATGCTCATTACATAAATCTCGGTGTAACAAGTAAACAAACAAACAAAAGAACTTCTCAGATTTATTAGTAGGTTTAGATATCTATACCCAATTTTAATAACGTTTAATAGGAGGAGGGTCATAATTAAATTCTATACTAAAACTGTAAAACTGAACAGATTGTTTTCCATTTGTTTGTTTGAATGCGGGAACTACTAGTTCGATATGAATCTATAGCCCGTTTATCCAAATTTTTTTATAATCAAGACATAACTTAATGTGGGTACAACCATTTGGTAGAATTTTAATATTTTAAACCAAAACCATTATTTTCCGTTCATCAAACTAATTAATTGAAAAAAGGTGTGAGCCTTCATTGGAAATTCTTATCAGAACTAATGCGACACGGAGCGTATTACATTAACCGGTAGTTAGATGCGTTCGGGCCCAGGTTCGATTACCGGCCACAATATTTACGGGCAGACGCGTCACGACTAGCGTCTATTGAAAATTACTAGTTTTTAAAAGCTATTTTATTGCTGGTTGAATATTCAGTTAGCGGTTATTTTAAACGGTTTATGTTTTGCGTTTTGAATTTAGATTGTTATAATGTTAGTGTGTTCTGTGGTGCGCTTACCCCCAATTAATTAAAATAGGGCTGTTTTTAAGAAAGACGTTGTCCTACACGTTACTGTCTCAAAAATGGTTCGGCTAATATTTTTTTGTTTTGTTCGCCTCAATGTTTAAGTGGCTTAAGAAAAAGAAAATAAGGAAAAAAAAATAGTTTTTGTGGTACGAAATTTCTCAGGTTATCTAGTTTATTATAATAATTAATATTTAATTGTGTTTAACATGGTCTAAAATTGTGATAAACAACAGATAAAGCACAAATATGTTTTTTCACGTACCTAAAGTTTAGGATACACGCAAAATGTTTAAAGGGAGTTCCTATCTACAAATTCTTTGAGATTCAAATAACTATATACGTTTGACTGCTTGTAGGAACAAATTAATTTTAAAAAATACAAGTGCAATTTAATTTATAAAATCGTCTTTATATTTTTTAATAGTAAAGTGTTTTTTTTTTAAACTTTCTAACTTAGAAATAATGTATAGTGATATTAACTAACTAACTAACTATACATATAAAATAATATAAACATACATAACATAACATCACGCCTGTAATCCCCGAAGTGTTAGGCAGTTGTGTACCCATTAGTACACCCACATTTCGCTAGTTATGTTTTTAGTCCCATGTAATAGGGGGCGAGCCTATTGCCATCAACTGGGCACAAATCCAGACTCCGAGGCTGCTACTGAGAAATTCCTGATCGAAAAACCCCATAACACTTTGCCCGACCTGGGAATCGAACCCAAGACCTCATGCACAGCAGTCGCGCTTGCGACCACTAGACTAACGAGGCAGTCAACATAATATAAAATACATTTTATAAAGACACCGCACAGTGTGCTTGATCCAAAACACATAAAACAATGTTCAAGCTACTTAAGAAAATTGATTTCAACTGTCAATTTTATACTATGTTTACAGTTTTTAGTTAACACAAAAAAGCTGTTATGGAACCGTTTAAGTGATGAACAAAAACACTGACAGACTGATAGACTTCTTATTTTTGTTACGTGTTCCAATGATAGACGAAATATTATGCTATTTGTAGGCTTGTTATTGTTGAGGTTTTGGCTAAAAAGTTTTTGATATCGAACTTTATGAATAAAATAATGATTTGAATGTTTATTGGTAAGATTGCGATCACTGTGTAAAGATCGGCGCACTTGTCCTATGAACCGTATTTAGCGCTAAACATATATTTGAAACATAGTTCTGTCTCAGTCAACTTCAAACAATTTGACAGGGATGCAGTGATGTTCTAATTAAGTGTGTGCTGTTGATGAAATCGTCAATTTCTTAGCTTACTTCAGAGGGCCTACCCCCATTCCTAAAACAATGTTATTTTTATATTGCTTTGCCTTCCGCACTGTTGGATTTTCATCGCTCGGCTCAGCGCTGAGAGTTAAAAATCCAACAGCAAAAATTACAAAGTAATATTAAAGTAATATTGATTTAAGAGACAGCGGTAGGCCCCCTGGTCGTTCAATTATCCATATATTTTTACCTAACTACGGAAAATTATGATATTGAATATATTTCCATCTTCGACCTGTCTCAAAATCCAATAAAATGAAAAAAAAAAATGTTTCTTATAGTTCTGTGGCATTGTTGGGAGGAGCACTTGGTAGACTAAATATTTTTTGTTTACCTCATAGCTCTCCACTGAATAAAAAGACAGACGATTTATATTTTATTTTATGTCAAAAGAATTAAGGATAAAATATGATAGACTAGGTCAATGTTCGATTAATAAGTTCAAAATTACAACTTCGGTTACGCCGAACATAGACGAACTTATACGATCGAAAATTAAACAAATTAGGGGGCGTCTCGTCTCGCACAGGAGTTTTTTTAAGTTTAATCTAACGGATAGATGACCAGGGTCATTTATATTCTGTCTAGAAAAGTACGTAACTGTATTGGTTTGATCACTTTATCTTGCAGTCTTTGAGAGATATTTCCACATACTTACTTAATAATATTAAGTATAAAATAATTATGAAAGTTTGGCATGTCTGGGTGTTTGGATGTTTGTTACTCGATCACGCTTTAGTAACTAAATGGAATTCGTTGTTCGTTATTCGTTGCACACAATATGTAAATATTAATCTAGCTTAATATACCTGAAAAAATATTGCCCGTTTTTGCGTTACCTTGGGATAATTTAGGACATTTATTAATTATAAAATTTGATTATTCAGGCTTAATAAATTTGGGAGTCCACACTGACGTAGTCGCAGGCAGAATTTGTTAAAAATAAATGTGTTTTTTGATTTTAATAGATATCTTACTTGATAGTATTTTTTTACAGTTTCCTCAAAAAAGTTATTACATTAAAGCCTGCTTTCCTCAGTATTCTCTTATTAACACTGAGTCCGGGGCCATTTAACCCGCGGGAAAACACACGAACTGAATTTTTCTATGGCTAACACACGAACTGTGTAGGTAGCCGCACTGCGGGCTTGGTGTGGCGAATGTTCTTCCGACTCTGATGTATGTTAAAATGCTGTTATGCTGAAAAGTAAAATACACCATAAAACATACCCTAAGGTACTTGACAGTGGTGTAGCTTTCTATCAGTGAAATTATTATTGTAGTTAAGCGAGTTTTTTTTTTTTTTTTTACACATAACATAACATCACGCCTGTAATCCCCGAAGGGTTAGGCAGAGGTGTACCCATTAGTACACCCACATTTCGCCAGTTATGTTTTTAGTCCCATGTAATAGGGGGCGAGCCTATTGCCATCAACCGGGCACAAATCCAGACTCCTAGGCTGCTACTGAGAAATTCCTGATGGAAAAACCCCCTTTTTTTTATATATTTATGCACTTTTCCGAGATAATTAATATTGTACACGCGCATAGCAGATGTCCATTGCAAGTGATTACAACAGAGTCTCGTATGTCATTGGTATAGTTCTGCGGTGAAATTGGAGCGGCTAACTGCGGTGGGATATGAAAATGAGAAGGTTACTCGCGAGGATGAGCATCCAAGGGGACAAGATCGTGTTTTACTTGATTGTGATTACAAAATGGGTAATACAAAAGATGTTGATGTTTAATATGTGTAGACAATGAGGTAATTCGATTCCCAGGTTGCACAAAGCGTTATTGGATTTATCCATATACATAGGTATCTGCCTTCACTATACAGTACTAGTCACTTAAATGCATAACCCATTATAAACACAAATAAACATTCATTTACCTCCAACCATCTTCTACATTCTACCATGCATCGATACCAATAACCGACCAGTAACCACACAACTAATTGATCGTAGTTACCTTGTTACTACTTAAGATTTCTCTTAATTGCCAAAACGGGTCGTAACTCGTAAAACAAACGTTTTGGCACCGGCCTAACATTTGGAACACGGAGGGCACGGCGCAACGAGTTCATCAATAAATTCCGATGCCCATTGGCGTTGTTGATCGTAAGTGAGGATGTGTGTAGGCAATAAAAGCAGAACTGGATCGTGTAGTGGCAGTAATGGTCGTCCGGTTGACTTCCGTTCGTAGGGTTAGATAGGTGATTTTTGCTCTCAATTTGAGCTGGTTTGATTTGGTTAATCATGTTTATTTTTCGAAATTTGTGGTGTGATTAATAGATAATTTGACTTTATTGTTTTTATGTTGGCCTGAATAGTGGCCATTAAGTGCCTAATATACCATTTTTAATTACCAAATAGTTGCCGAGACTAGAATTTCATATTTGAGAAACTTTTGCTCACGGTTTGGTTCGTGTGAATATCGGCAAACGAAATTGCTGATTTTAATACCTATGTCTTTTCTTGGGGTTCAAACATACTAATTATATCAAAACTGTTTTACTAGATTAGTCGTGTTAGCTCGTATTTAGAGTACACGGGAAACTGCTAAATAGATCCATCTCAGCTCCTCAAGATAACCCAACAATGCCTTGAAATTACTGACAGTCTCTCGGAGGGTACCTGTGGCGACCTCAGGGCATTAAAAATCATTTGAGCTATTATCTCATATTCCTCCTTGCAGGATCGGCACTGTGGTCTGTTGATACAGTCGGCTGGTTGATACTCTACGTTTTAACTAGCATAGCTACTACTCGTACTATTTATATCTATACTTATACAGGGTAATTGAAAATATACCCGAAACCTTGAAAGGGGTCATTGTACTCATCATTATGAACAACTTTTAATATGGGACCAACGCTGAAATCACGAAAAAGAAAAACAGCTGTTGCATACATTACGATCTTATTAAGTATCTAGCATTTTCGTAGCGAACAGCTGTTTTTTTTTTTTCATGATATCAGGGTTGATCCCATATTGAAAGCTGTTCATAATGATGAGTAGAATGACCTCTTTTAAGGTTTCGGGTATATTTTCAATTACCCTGTATAATGAAGGTGAAGAGATTTTTGCTTGTTTAAACGCGCAAATCTGTAGAACTAGCAATCGAATTCGAAAAAATATGTTTCTATATGATAATCAGGTTTATGAGAAATTGTATAGGCTATAAAACACCAAGCTTGGATCAACGGGAGCGGAGCAGCAACCAAAGACATACTATAACATACCTGACGGGCCTGTTGGTCTAGTAGTTTGTGACCCTGATTGCTAGGACGGAGGTCGTGGGTTCGATTCCCACCCAGGACAAATCTTTGTGTGTTGAGCACGATGATTTGTTCTGTGTCTGGGTGTAATTTATCTATAATATGTATGTATTTAGAAATATATAAGTAAATTTATCAGTTGTCTGGTTACCATAGTACAGGCTCTGCCTAGTTTGCAGATGGCGATGTGTTGGTTGTCCTAAGATATTATTATTTATTATTATAAAACACGCTGACGAAATAGCGGCCAGAATCTAGTAATGAATAAAAAATTATACCAAACTTGATATTGGATATTACAAGCATTTAAGCTCAAAATATTAATTAATTTAATTTATTAAAGAACACGGCCATAATTTTCTCGTAGAAAAACTAAAACTTGTATATTTGACAAGCCATGCTAATTAGTTTGTTTACCTGTTCGATAACATGTGAGACAGTCACCATTAATTTATGGGGTCCCATGCTGTCATTTAACACTTATCTATTACGGTAAAATACTAAAATTCACACATTTATCAATATTTAACGAGAATTCGGCTTCCGATGTACGGAATATAAGGAATGTAATTAATTTAATGGTGCATTAAAAAGTAAAAGTTTGTTATAATTTTATTAGACATTGGGCTTTTTTTTTTAATGGCGACAAAGTAACGTTTTCATTCATTTTTGTGTTGATTTGCCGATAAATATTTTCTGGTTTTAGCTCCATTGCATTTTTATTAGATACTAAAAATAATATTGGCTTTTTATATCTTGTTTATCAAAGTAAAGGTAAGGTTTATTTAGATCATAGTAATTAAAAACGATATTAATTAGCGACAAAAATTTCTAAAACACTCATTCTCAAGTAGTAAAAAAAATGTTATCAAAATATTTACTGGTTTTTTTTTTTTGCTACCAAAAACAATTCTCAAGCTACCAAAAGTCGGTCAATAAACACCAATAAAGTTTGATTAATAAAGCTTTACTCAAATGTACTCATACCCGCTAGGTGGCTAATGTATTTGACCTCACATACTCGTGTTAGCATTTGAACTCCTAATGCTCATCCACAAATTACCTTCCAACCTTTTCCCATCACCTATCGCCCGACAGTCACGACAAATCGTATTAAAATTAACAGCTATCCATCAATTGACACATACATTTTTCTATAACACAACATCCATTACCGTTTTTGTTTGGTTAAAAAATATTGAAGTAGTAACAACAGGTTATTGGTTACAAATTTTACAGTAACAGTCGTTATCATGATTGATTATGTGGTAGGGGCGCCTGTGATGTACAAGCAGCTGTCTATAAAATCGTTCGTTGTTTCACAATTAACAGGCTATATTTGAATATATTTGCGTCAATTTTATATAGTAACAACATAAATCTAATTATCAAATTGATTATAAAACGCTTTTTATATATGATGGTGCTAATAATATAAATGGGAGATGCGTTGAAGATGATGCATCAAATATGAAAGTTAATGATTTTGAGTCTTCTGAAATCAAGTATGGCCTAATTTTTGTGCTAGCTGCAGCTGACGAATGGTAGTCGAAATATAAATCATGCATACTAAATTATTATAATGCTGAAGAGTTTTTTTTTCTGTTACTTTGTTTACACATGCTAATCTCTATAACAGCTAGACAAATTAGGAAAATTATTTTTGTATATGATAGTCATATTCATGAAAAATAACATAGATTGACAATATCACGCTACGATTAACAGGAGCAGAGCAGTAATCAAAGACAAAACTTAAAGCCGGTGAAAAAAATACACGGACAAAATCGCAGGCAGAAGCTAGTTATATCATAAAATGTAGGTACTAGGCAAGTCTATTTTTTAAAGAACATTAAAATCATTAGGTATTTACCACTTTATACAATATCTCGACTTAATAGTTGTTTTTATATACATAAATTAAAATGAATTGAATACAGTTTTTTTTTCGATAATGTCTTGATAAACCTTACTGGCTCTTTCGGCTAGGGATCACCGATGCTTTTATGTTACCGTTATGAGTCAAGATTATTATTTATTGATATACATAATATTCCTACAGGTGTAAAATAACATATCACATATTCGTTAACTACGCAAACTGTCGATTAAACTAAGTAATATTGAGAAAAAAATATTGCTGAGAAATAACTTTTATTTTTAGTGTGAAAAATTACTGTGTAACCAAAACATTATGCTGTATAAGAGAACTACAGTAAACACTGCCGGACAATTTTCTCTTCACATGTGCAAAAGAGAAGCATATATCTCTCTCACTCCCTTAAAAATTTAAATTGACCATTAATTATTATTTTCAAATTACATTGCTTCCGATGGAAACCTACCGTAAGCAAAATTACACTAATAAATACCTTTAAATAGTTTGATTTGATTCGATAAAGACGGGCCCAAATTCACATCGAAATCTTCCCATCACATTTAGAAACTGGGCTCCAGTTGATATAGAATCATTGGAACGGACGTCCTCTATTAGTTCACAAGGGATATTAGCATAAATTACTATATATATAATTTATATGAATATATTTGCATATTGGATGTTGACTTTTATAGACAAGAGGTTGAGTTAGTTATATCGTTAAATCAGTAAAAGATTCGGTTGATATGAAAAGGCCCGTCCATATTTCGGAGCAATCTTTAATGACGTCGGTAATAAAGTGGATGCTCTTTTCTTTTTCAAATTTCTTTTAATGCTTTGTCGTCATAAATATTTATTTCAATATTATACAAAAAGATTGGCATTCTATGAGATATATTTGATAATAAAGTGTCATATGTGTCAAACTAAATTGTTTAGATCATTTAACAAAAACTTATCAATGCCCTTCGATATTAAATAACTCATTGTAGATAAAAGCAATTTTTTATATTTCATAACTATTGCAAGCATGGTTAAGTAGAATATTTGAGTAACTGCATCCATTATTACGCTAAATGAGCGCATTATAATAAATTATTGTTCTTAAACCGGCGAGCGGATTGATAAATCGTCGACGAACTTAAATATTTCGTAAACAAAAAATTCAATAAAGGTAGCACCTTCGCACGTACGAATTTATTACAGATATACAAATGATTGATTCATTGATATTGATATGGAACTCTTGCAACATCTGTTTCAATGATCACGTAAATTCATAAATTAGAGCATTTAAACAAACAAAAACAAATACTCTTAAACTTTATTTATTTATTTAAAATTTATGCCTGCCTCGACTGCCTCGTTGGTCTAGTGGTCGCAAGCGCGACTGATGTGCATGAGGTCTTGGGTTCGATTCCCAGGTCGGGCAAAGTGTTATTGGGTTTTTCCATCAGGAATTTCTCAGTAGCAGCCACGGAGTCTGGATTTGTGCCCAGTTGATGGCAATAGGCTCGCCCCCTATTACATGGGACTAAAAACATAACTGGCGAAATGTGGGTGTACTAATGGGTACACCTCTGCCTAAACCCTTCGGGGATTACAGGCGTGATGTTATGTTAAAATTTATGCAACAAAAAATTACAAAGACGGACTTAATGCATTCTCTACATTCTCTACCAGTCAACCAAAGGTGGTGAAGAGATAACATGGCAGGTGCAAAATATTGCACAAGAGTAGACAACCACATGAGATTTTAAAAAAGACATCAAAACAATCACCTATATTAACTTTATTATATAAAGTAGGCGTACCAGCTGACTCGGCCACGTGTTGCTGTGGGTTTGAAGCAAGTAAAGATATTGAGGCCAATAATTGAGATAAAAACTATCCTATCTTTTAAGTTTGACCAAATTAAACACAGTAAGCCATATTTCATAAATGGTTGATTAGTTTTGGAGTTCATCCCGGACCAACAACGTGACGCGTAATTTATATATATTAAGGGTCGGTTCGGAAGTAACGTCGAACTTATCGTCTTTAAAATGGTCAACGCACTAACGGATCATCGATTACCTATGTGTGTATGGTAATAAAAACAAAATAAATAACAACCCGAATAAAAAAAAAGAGAATCTAAAATTAAATGGCATCAAAAAATTCATCCGCATCGCTGTCCACTGGAAATGTGCCCAAAAGACTGGCCGCATTGCCACGTTGAATGGCAATGCTCAACCTCTGGCCAAGGTGAAAACCAGCCCTTGGGTCACGGGAAGAATCAACCAATCGTTTGGCCAACTCCTTCTTTATTAAGCTTGTAAATATTGTTTGTAATATGAACTAAAACTAAAATGAAAAATAAAAACTACTCATATAATGATGTAAAATGTCGCTTTCTGTTAAGATTATAATGGTGATCGAATAAATATGTGTGTATGGTTGGATATTTTATAATCTATTTGACTGTTTCTGCGTTACACGACTGACGATACGCGGCGTATCTTCCGTCAGATGTAAACCGACCTTGAGATTGAAATAATATTTATTGCAACAATTCTTAATCACTGCCTCGTTGGTCTAGTGGTCGCAAGCGCGACTTCTGTGCATGAGGTCTTGGGTTCGATTCCCAGGTCGGGCAAAGTGTTATTGGGTTTTTCCATCACGAATTACTCAGTAGCAGCCTCGGAGTCTGGATTTGTGCCCGGTTGATGGCAATAGGCTCGCCCCCTATTACATGGGACTACAACATAACTGGCGAAATGTGGGTGTACTAATGGGTACACCTCTGCCTAACCCTTCGGGGATTACAGGCGTGATGTTATGTTATGTTATGTTATGTTCTTAATCAGCCATCTTCGACGAATGCATTCATTTTTTTCACATAAAGCGTCCTCCCATGATACAGATATGAGACTTGATATCCACGAGATCGTAACTCAAGCCGTCACGGTCAGTCTGCCATAGCTTTCCCATCAAGGGTATCAACATGTACAGTCAGATGCATAGATCATATTGCCGAGCGAATGAAATTGTTAGAACTGTGATACGATTTGAAGTGTGATGTGTTAAAATATATGTGTCATTGGTCTCGATTGTCTGTGTGTATTGTTACGCTCTATGGATTTGAGGGCTGGATAATGAAATATACACGATGGTAATATCGTCTTGAAGACTGTTACCATGTATTTAGCAAACTTGACTTTTGATTGCCTCTTTTGGCAAAGGGCGACTGCTGGTCGGGCAAAGTTATGGGGTTTTCCATCATGAGTTTCTCAGTAGCAGCCTCAGAGTCTGGATTTGTGCCCGTTTGATGGCAATAGACTGGCCTCGCTCCCTATTACATGGGACTTAAACATTATTGGTGAAATGTGGGTGTACTAATGGGGTACACTTCTGCCTAACCTTTCGGGGATTACAGGCGTGATGTTATGTTTTCTAGTATTTTATAAATATTCCAGTTTATTTTCAACAAATTATATTAATAATTTATCTAAGTCTTTTTAAACTTTGTATGACAGTCTTTTTTTGTCTATAGTTTTCATCTTAATTAGAAATAACTACTAGCTATAGCGAGGTGAATACAACCAAAATTTCACGGGTATCATAAGTAATAAATAGCTAATTTATTTATTAGCTACTCTACTTCGTGATTAATTAGAGAGAATAACGTTTTTAATAACTCAAATTATTTACAATAATTTGCACACAAAAAATAGCAATCATTATCTGGTCATTTGGCATTAATTTCTACTAATTACTCATTCTTTCTTTCGGATTGAATAAAAAGACTGCACATTGTTCCGAATATCTTTTTTTCTGGACACAAAAAACAACAACCGGCCCCAATATCGCGCATTAGTAAGTTTTTTTTCCTATCCGCATGTCAATTCATTCGCCATTGATATATTTTTTGTCCACAGAACAGGTAATTCTTGAGGTAACTTTTTCAAATTTGCACCTTCACATAATGCACCTTTTTTATGGTTTTAACGCAATTCCACTAACGATGCGACTGATTGTACACTTCCGGGCACCTTTGTGAAACCTGTTCAATATAATTTTTTTTTGTGGTTCCACATGTTATGAAGCATCAAGAATAATCGATGGAATAGATCTTTTAAAAATTATTATCGATTCGATATTTCGATTATGTTTGCACGTGAAATGCCAGTAAAAAGCTATTAAGATATGGAGCTTAATAACTTATTTTGCGAACATAAAAAAGAGCATATTGATAATGTGATTCCTAATAAATGATTGCTTACTTAATTTAATTTTTATTCAGCTACTCATCTCAAGTTTATTGTAATATAAACTTTACTACCTCTTCTTAGAAGTTGATTCAGTTTGTTCAGGTATGGGCATTAAACATTTATAACAGTGCTCCGGTACGCCGTTTCTGATGACCACAAATCACAATTTCAATAGTGCAAAGAACAAATTGGTTTCCAGCAAATAATTATATTTTATTGCAAACATTTCTACTGATAGCAGCGCGAACATAACTCTGCGGAACTAACTAACTAGTCTAACGAGTAAAGTGTACGTGTGAGGTATGTCTTTGTGTTTGTTTATTGTTAAATTTATAATAAACAAGCTGTTGAAATTGTAAGAATGGGGCTGTTGGAAATTGTACATAATTTATACGTATGCTCGCTTTGCGAAGAGTAGCACTTTAGATATTATTTTGTTACAACATTTTTTTTCTCAAAATTAAAATATAAATACAATCTTCAAATCAGGCTCTTTACAATAAAAAAAACATTGAGGAAAAAAATATCCTTTCTTTTGAAGAAGTCTATAAAACAACGAAACAAGAATCGCCTTAAAAAAAATGTATAACTAATAAATCATGCTAAATCTTTTTCTGCTATAGAAATTAGCTAGGTTTTGCTTGTCATGTAGCTGATCGTAACTAGTTATATAATCACTAATGAAGCATTCACTGCACAGACCGAGCTTTAATTCAATTTTATGCTAACTAGCTACGCCCTCAAGCCTGTTTCCTTTGTGCGAATTTTATCAGCAATTAGTTAATCATTTCTTTTGAATGTTTCGTATTAAATTCGTGTGTTCATTGAATTTATTAGCCAGTTCTGTCCCACTCCTAGGCAAAGGCATCCCTCTATTTCTATCTTTCGCGATTCCTTGATACATCCCTCCAGTTTGGGAAGAATCCATCCAGTTAGTCTTGCCATCTTCTTCGTGGCCTGCCGTGACCCGTCTCACTGTCTCAGAGCACCAGGTCTTTGTTACTTGAACCCATAATTTAGCAATTAAGCATAAAAGAAAGCATTTAACAGTGTATCTTTTACACGTGCTTATAGTTTTAACATTTACATAAATAAATAATTTGTCAACACCATTGTCATTGTCCCATATAACTAGATAACGTTATAAAAAATAAAACAACTTCTTCAGACAAACTAACAAAAAAACATCACTTCGAAAATTAAATCAAAACTTTACATTTACTGCTCCATTATAAACTAGAAGACATATTAACATCTACTGATTGATGACGTGATAATTTCTAAATTCAACCGCGCCTAAGCGGGATTTAATTTACAATACAACAAAACGTTCCAAGTTTTTGGCTATAAATAAGGTATAATGGAGCACTGTGTTTAGCTTCGAGCGACTTTTTAGTTGCCCAATATCCGTGCTTAACTATAATATGTTCCCACGCGTCTTAATCTGTTATTTTTACTGCTTTCTCATTAATAATAGAAACGAGTTATTTGCAATAGATAAAAAAAAAATAGCCATAAAGCATTATTATTAGTGTTTTGGAACGATATTTTACTTCATCGGTCGCCATCTGTCTTTTAACCCGCCTTTTTGTGAATTTCATTAAGAAATAGCAGTTACTTATGATCCAGTTTTTTAATTTGTCTATAAAATATGTTTATAATTATCAATTTGAAGGCCGTTTTCCGTTCGTTGTACAACAAGTCACCGTTAAAAATTCTACATCGTAATATTTTTTTCTATTAAAACTTTTATCAGGACTGCTTAGCAACAGTTGACTCAATGCTCTTTATTGTGATGCTAAGCACTTTACTAACTTTAACCTTTTGTGAGATTTTAGTTATTACATAAAAGAAAGATAAACATGTTTATAAAATACTACCAATAAATCATCAAAACTAACATCGCTGACCATTCCATGACTACCGCACAAGAAATATTTCTATTTTATAAGCCTCCATGAGTCGGCTCTAATAGCTCATAATATTAGTAAACCAATAAAAAACACTGTAATCTTCGGTAATGAAATTTGAATCGTGATCTAAACGTTCTGAGAATTTCGAAAAATGAGACATAATGACTAAAATTTATATGATTCCAATGAATTTTCGTATAAAATGGACGCTATAAAGAATTAGTTCTTTCATTCGCTTATTTACGATGTTTGATGGGTCTATCGCGAAATTGCTTTGTTTTTATTTTTTTATTATAGCACCGGATCAAAGGGGATATGAAATAGTATCAATAAATGTCAGATTTCATTAATTCTGGTTTGATTTTATTTTTTCTAGATATTTTGCGTGTTTGAGCAGTGGGAATTGGTTTAATAAAGACTTCTCAAACAGCTACGTATAATGCCTGATTGATTAACGACTCTTTGACATCTGCTTCGATGTGTCTCATAGGTGTAATGTCAGCACTATGACGATGATAATTCCTTTCAATCTGATTGCTTTTTAAAATAATAATACCGGTCTATAACTGTCCCACAGCAAGGCAAATGCCTCCTCTCATTCTCAGGCACGAGAACTGATCATCACGCTTGCTCAAGGTGGATTGGCTATTCAGATTGGCTGACCAGGTTTCCTCACGATGATCTCCTTCACCGATGTCAATGATATCCAAGATAAACTTAGAAAGTAGGTATATAAGTACGTATAAATTGAAAAAGTCACAAAGGTATTTACTTGTCCGATATCGAAATCTCATTCTTTGGAGGTCAGCGCCTTAAATACTGGGCTATCACGACGTACTCGTAGATTTTAAGAATTGATTAGGTATTTATATCAAAAAAATTCGGTGTCTAACAGTGATAAGTATGCCAACTTTTCTACTAACTATTCTCAACCAGTGCGAAGTAGGATAATATTTGTTAAAACTAAAAAAAAACATCCCTAATAACTTAAATCTTATTCAATATTCTAAGATAGCAGTGTAGCCATTATGTCAATAAAACAAAAGACACACTATCGATAATTATAGGTACTCTCATTTCCTTTCAAATATTTATTTTCTTCTTTTTCTACTTTCTCATTAATTGAAAGAAAGCGAATCATAACTTAATATTAACACATGATACTTATAAGATTTTTAATTGTCCTTATTTGTGACTTAACGAACAATAGGTGATTATGGCATTATAGAAAGCTGTGGGCACCACGGGGCGAGCATTGTATTTGTTCGACGAAGCTCAGTTATCGATGGATTCACTATCTTTTCAATTAAAGATATCGATACAGTATTATACGCAGGCTAACAAGGAACCATCTGTTTTCAATTAATTAAAGAACGAATAAAAGGAGATAGCTGCAAGTCAATCGTTAAGTGTTTTTGTAATTGAATGTAAAGGCTTGGTCAGATGGTTATTATACTGTTTTGTGTGACTGTCATTTGTTGAACGACGGATTAATTGAGTGTCGAGTTTGTAGTTGTTGATTTGCATTTATGAATATACCTATATGGTTAAAATAATGTTAGAAATTTTAAGGCGTTGTATACAAGTGCCTGATTTTGCTAAATTGAAGTGTCTATTTATAATGTCAAAATAACAACTTTTTACAAAATAAATATGAATGTTTCACAAAAATATTTTTTTTTTTGCCTGGCTATTTGTTTCGGCGAATCCCTGGAACGGCTGAACCGATTCTGACGGGATTTTCACTAACAGATAGCTGATACTATCATGAGCAAATGAGACTACTATTATGTTAGAAAGAGATTTAGGTGTTCCACGCAAAACGCGAGTTGACATTCAGGTGAACGAAGACGTGGGCCTAAACTTGTTTAAAATAAGTTTTTTTTTTGTTTTTCACGTATTTTAGAACTAGACTTCCTTGCATTACTTGCATTAGGTAGGTACCTACTATCTTTTATCTATCTAAGTTTCATTTTTCTTAAACTCTGCATAAGTTTTTTTAATGCACACTATGCATTTAGAGCAATCAACTGGTATTAATCTACAATTCCGTAGTCTAATATCTAATCTACGTACGTTATGCAGACAACCGAGTAAGCTGAATATGAAAATGCAGGTATAAGCAAGGCAATGTACTGGATCGTAAACATAAAATGATAATGCCGACCAGTACAAGTAGATCGACATGGTTACCCTACGGTATAACGCGGAACTTGTTTAGGAAATATCCGAATACGGTTAGGTAAATAAATAAATTAAACAAAAAATGTTTCAACTAAAATAATATGTAAAAAATATAGGTAATAAATAAATACGATCTAAAGAAGATTTAAATAAAATAGTTTTGGGCCAAAAATAAGATTTGTGTGAAGTGTAGAAAAGAAAGCAAAAACAGAAATAAAAATTCTATAAAAAATATACAAAATCGAACTATATTATAATAGTTGGCTATAAGGTTTTGTACAACAAATCACATAATTTTGCGTAACATTTGGCAACACGTGAATACCTACTACCAAATTTATTTTATAATACACGTCAAGTAACAAAATAACACAGGCAAGCATAGCATAGCAAAGTTATTTGCAGTACCAATTAATACAAGCCCCAAGGGTAGCATATTTCTATAACTATTAACATTTTTCCAACGTAACGTTATAATTGCTAGCATTGCTAATTTCCATATCCGTTATTTACTGCGTGCTTGTCTATATACCTACGCATGCATCCTTAATTAAATATATTTAATTAACAATATATTAATTTGAAAATTAATGCACTTGAAAAATGTAATGGATAGATAATACTATTTATTTTAATTCCACGTAAAACATATAATAATTTGATTTTTTGTCACTATTTTTATTCTAAATGCATCTTCTCATCAGAGTAAACAAACTATACCAGTATTTCATAAAGCTAGTTATTACACAAGCCTATAAAATATGTGATAACAACAGCGTTATGGGCTTAGACAACCATCAGCAAACATCTAATCAGCGTGTCCAGACGACGATTGGTTATTCAAATGTTTGAATATCCTGCGGGGAAGATGGAATTGCTTCATGCGTAAGCAAATCAATAATAAATTGTGTTATTTGAAAATAATTTTTAGTAGGTACCTACCTGTAGCTGTTAATTTATTATACATTGTATATAAATCAGTAAAAAATAAAAAGTAATTAAAAAAAAACGATATTCACGACATTTTTTTTAAAGAATTTACCACTGCATGCATTGAGTGCATTGCATGAAATTAATTTAATCAATTAATTAATCGTCATAAATCTAACAGTAAATAATCACCTGCGTCAGAATAATGGTGATCTTGATAACGTAACAGTTTTTTTAGGACGTCATCACATTTACCGGGAAGGCAGTTTCCGATCGCTCTTCCGTAACGAATAACTTTCGACCATCGCCCTCGTGACTTATGAATCCATTATAATAAATTAACATCCAAGAATAAACTAACAAGATTAACGATTTAACAAGCATGTTAATTGCAATCTAAACGACAATTCCCACGTTTAATAATGGAATTATTTCAAATTCTATTCGTTTTTCTTTCTTCGATAGCGTTTTATCGAACTATGAATATGTAGGCTTTCCGTATTAATTTAAATTTTATTCATCTCGCTTGATCTAAATGTTAATGATTATGTTGCGCATAGCGCCATCCTCATGAATACTAAGAAGTGGACACTTGCATCGCTCCTGGCTTATTTTCGCATAACGCTTTCCATTCTGAAAGCCCGTACCATAAACTCACTTTGATGTGTTATTGTATTATGCAAAATGGACTTGTTTATAGATAGCAGTTTATGGATTTCGATATAACATTACAATTTTAAATACTAGACTGGTAGGTAGTTGATTTTTTAATTAAATTTTATAGTTTGCCTGCAGCATGAAAAGGTTGAATAATTTTAAAATCTTATACAATAATTCTAAGTTTTATTGGTAGGTTTGTAAATATTTTGCGCTGTGAGTGCTTTTCGTAATTGGGATCAATATTGAACTATAAATTGGACGTTTGTCGTAGGAATTCTATGATTAGCGTTCGTTCATTTTTGTGATTTCAGTGTAGGCCATACCTAACATTTTGATTATATTTGAATACCGATAAGAAGATTGTATAATAAATAATAATATCAGTCTTTTATTGACCCACTGCAGAGCAAAAGCCTAAAAAAAAACCTCAAATAGCACTTTTTGGAAGATTTATTAAAATACAAGAAAAATAATAAAGGAGTATGTAAGGATCGTAGCAGGTGGCGTTTTGTGGTTTTTGTCTACCCCTGCCATGGGAAAAAGGCGTGAGTTTATGTGAGAAAAATAATATTAAAATACAAGCCCTATCGCTTAATCAGTAATAAATAAATAAATAATAATAAATATCTTGGGACAACTCACACACGGCTATCTGATCCCAAGCTAAGCAGAGCTTGTGTTATGGTAACCAGACAACTGATATACATACTTATATAATTTATAAATACATACATATTATAGATAAATCACACCAGTGTCTTGCATTACCTAATTCCTTGTAGAAAGAAGAACAGAATAAAAGGTCAAATACCGCATTATACTGACTATATAGCATCCGTGCTCATCCCACTACAGACCTACCGTGAAGACATGTATATTCAAAAGGACAAACGTCTAGTACCGAGGGGTAGTCTCATTGTAATATTGAAATTTCGCCAAGACAACGTAAATCGTCGAGGGACATTTAAATAAATGTGAATGAAATGAATCTTGTACTTCGCATAAATCAGTCATAGCTTGACAATGGGGCAAGCTGAGGACTTAGTCACAAGATCCAGTACTGACCGCCATCTGTCAGGTCTCAACATACGACTATACACTTTATTTTTATAGATGTAAGCAATATTTTAGTTTGGAATTAATGTTACAGTTGAATGTGTTTTTTTTTGTTTTGCGAAATTTAATCAGTAGTAAAAGATGGTGTGAATAAAATCGAAGGGCTTTTTATAGAAACTGATAATAATTATTTCAGTAATAGAACTGAAAAAATTTAATAAATGAAGAAATTAAAGCTTTGAAAATGTCAATCAAAATCGAAATGATTTCAAAGGAAATTGAGTAGAAAAGAAACTGTTGTTCCAATATTGACCAACTATCTTTTACAGAATACCACAGAACCGATTTTGATGAAATTTGGTACGAGGTAAGTCTGAATCAAAAGGAAGGACATAGGGTACTTTTTATTCCGCGACTGCGTCCGCGATAACCAAAATTTGTGCAGACAAAGTCGCGGTCAAAAGCTAGTATTAGCATAAAGTGAACTATGATGAACGTCCAGAAAATGGATTAAACACACGATAAATCGCAAAATCCAAAAATATACTTTTATTACTAGTTGATTCCAAAACGTGTAGGAAGTCAAACGCAACGCTGACTCAATAGATTTCGACATAATATTTGCTGTTCAATCGTTTTTGGTTCTTGAGGAGCTCGTGGCTAAGTAATAACAGCCGCATGGGTCGATCCGTCAGGTTAAGCTACGCTTGCCGGGGTTGGTCCGTGGATGGATGACCATCTTTACACACCGAGACTCCTCCGTGCCTCGGAAAGCACGTTAAGCCGTTGGTCCCGGCTGTCATATGTGGATCTTTGACAGTCGTTACGGGTCGTCAGAAGCCCGAAAATCTGACAACTAGTCTCACCAAGGGGTATCGTATTACCCAGTTACTGGGTTGTGGAGGTCAGATAGGCAGTCGCTCCATGTAAAATACTGGTATTCAGCTGCATCCGGTTAGACTGGAAGCCGACCCCAACATAGTTGGGAAAAGGCTAGGCAGATGATGATGAATCGTGTTTGGTTCTTAATGATACGATCCATATCGCCTACCTTACTAAGCATAGAGTTAATTAAAAATTCCATAATCATTCTTCAACATACAAAACTCAAACTTCGTTACCCAAAGTAACCGTATCGCCAAATGCGTAACAAACCAACCAACATCCTTGTAAGTTACACATCAAAATTGATTGACTTTAACCACGCACGAAGTCACTTCTATTTGTATGGTCAACGCTGGACCAGGGATAGTAAACCTATTTTTCTTTACTAGTTTATGGCCGTGATTTGGGTCGGAATAACCAAATTATTAAAAAGTCTAATTCAGATGTCTGTCAGTGAAAGTTCCTTCAAAATCGGTTCAGCCGTTTCTGAGATTAGACAGAACAAACCGACAGAGAGACAATATTTTTTAATGTTTTTTTCCCTTAAGTGACATGTAAATATTCGTATACATTTAGCATATTTAGTTTTTATTTGGAAGACTTCTAGCTAAAACAGAACTGACTACAAACAGTATAATAGACTAACAGCCAACAAAAGGTCTTCACTGATAAAATACGGAACAATACTATCTATGGACATTTCAGTAGCCTAGAAGAACAAAAGAACGTCAAAAGAAAAATTACTAAATCACTAATATACTACTGACCGCTTAACAGTAATTTTGCTGGTACAACATAAAACAAATATAATTTATTTTTTCCCATTATAAATTATTGCATCGGCTCTTTCTATTTATTTAAAAATCTTCTTTATACATATTTTGCAATTTGCAATACATTTCTTAGTATAACTAGTACCTACGTCAAAGCCATAGTTGTGATGGTTTTTTAATTAAAATCGGATCCACAAAGAAGGTTCACAATCCCTGCTGTGGACCATTCAAAATACTTACATACACTTCAAACAAATCACTTTTTCGTGGTCTATCAATTAGATGTACGTCAATAATTATATGGCTGTGTTTATGGGCAGTTTTAATTATTATAATATGAATATGAATTTCTAATGAGAATACTTGAATGATGTTCGTATTAGTAAAACTTATTTTGTGTGGATAATATATCATTTAAGCTTGATTGACGGTTGATAAAAACATTTTTTTTCTGTGCATTATTAGTTTTAACGTCTTCATACAAACACACACAACATCACGCCTGTAATCCCCGAAGGGTTAGGCAGAGGTGTACCCATTAGTACACCCACATTTCGCCAGTTATGTTTAAGTCCCATGTAATAAGGGGCGAGCCTATTGCCATCAACCGGGCATTTATCCAGACTCCGACGCTGCTACTGAGAAATTCTTAATGGAAAAACCCAATAACACTTTGCCCGACCTGGGCAACCGCTTTGCAACCACGAGACCAACGAGGCAGCGTCTTTATTTATTTCTTTATTAGTTTTCGTGTATTTACACTTTTAATTAATTATGTCGAAACTGTTTTGAGAAATATAATTATAGTAATATGCTATTTCTCTGTATATTAAAATGAACTTTATGATTAGCTTTAGGCTCAATAAATGCAACCAAGGGGGCAGTTTTATGCCGAGGTCGCGGGACGTCTTAACAGATACCGTGGCCCCGGAACGCAAAGGGCTACAGTAGGAACAGGGTGGTTTTTTAGCCAGTAAAAGTCTGATAGTAACTTCCGCTCCACCCAGGGCAGAAGGACTCATTTGATGATTTTTACCAACCTAAACAAAACAAAACTGTTTACAAACTTTTAGAAGTATTGCAATCTAATCTAATTAATTTACCATTTGACATTGATTTTTAGTGAGATCAACATAACTGGCGAAATGACCCACATTTCGCCAGTTATGTTGATTTTGTACAATAGATATGCCTCTGCCAACTCTTCGGGGATTACGGCGGTTATATTATGTTAAAAACTAACAAAAGCCATGGTGTTCGAAAATTTTTAATTCTCACCATCACACGCAACTTATTAGCTGACCTAACACGGAAATTAAGTAAAGACAAAAGCCTATTGCGAACTATGTTTTATCATACACCTTCATACACATAATACGAGGTAAAAACAACATTACCACACTAGAAGAGAGTGTTGAGCTCATTGTTCGAATACAAAAGCGAAAGTTCATTCATTCGCTATGAGATAATTAGGTGTTTCACCTTATTGCGTCACACGACGGTTTTTCACCAATTGTTTGGACACTGAACTTATGTGTATGGAAAAAATTGCCACGCGTGCCATTGTTGTGTGATCTGTCGGAAGTTTTTTTTTTCTAATTTTACTGATTAATGTGTTGACGGTACTGGTGGAGAAGTGTCGGTGTGACAGATGTCAAAGTTGTGTATTTTCTTTTAATATTTTGGAGGTTTTAGTATTTGAATTTGGAATTGGAGTTCTATTAACTCTGATGGGGACTTTTCCGTCTAAGAATTTTAGTCTGTCAAAAATACTTTTTGGTTGTCTACATTTTAGCAAGTTTCTAAACGTATTTTTTTTTATAAATTTATGCTGGAATCTTCTGTTGAAAAATTGTGTATGATAATGGCTTAATTGATAAGAAATGACTCGTTTTTCTAATTGCAATCGCAAAGCCTCCAGCCCAATGATACGCTATAGTTTGACCGCAAGAGCTGTACCGCGCCTAAGGTGAGACGCGGGGTAGTACCGGCCGCTCCGTTCCGTCATTCTAATTAGAAAAAGATGTAACTTAACGCTGGTAAAAAAACTACGCGGACGAACTCGCGGGTAGAAGCCAGTGTAACATAATTACATAGGTACATAAATACTGTGGGTTAATTCATTTTGACAGCATTAAGCTCATTTATAGCATCTCTGTTACTTTACCTAAGTCATAAGGTTACCTTTGCAATGTCATCGTCCGCTAAGATAATTGCTTCATTTTTGTCACTCTGTGAATACAGACAATGTCCCACGGCTCCCTCGTCTTTTGTCTTATTTCATTGTTGCAGTAACGAAGCGAATCAAATTCGTTTCCTTATGTGTTTGTTGTGAATTACGTTGATTTTCTTCGTCGGAATTTTAAAAAAGAGTTTTAATTTTTATAATAAAATAATTTTATTTTTTAATTTTATATATTTTGTTTAGATTAGGTAAATCTTAATGTCCGCCTCTTATGTATGAGATTGCGAGTCCAATGCCTGTTAAACACCAATGTGACTTTTTAATTTAATTTAATTCATATGCACTTACTAAGTTTGATTTGGACATCTATGACATCGGTGAAGGATAATCATCTTGAGTGGACGCCATGCATGAGGTTGCGGGTCCGTTATCGGGCAGGGACCTTTGTGACTTTTTCAATTCATTTGCACTGTATTCATATATTTTTATGTACTTTCAAGCCCCGGCTGTCTTAACGGATACCTTAATAGAAAATCAACTGTGTCTCATTACGTGGGACTTGTGTAATTAATTTGGATAACTCTGACATCGGTGAAGGATAATCATCGTGAGGAAACTTGGTCCCAATTTACCTTGATGATGACACGTGCCTTCTCTGCATGAGAAGAGGTATTTGTCCTGCAGTGGAACAAATTAAGAGGTATAGTTTTATAGATTAATAGGTAAAACTACAAACACCCCAGGAACACGCCCTAGGAAGACCTGCACTGACATTATTGGTGAGGTTCTTCAGAAAGGTCAGGTACGCAGTACTCGTAACCGACGTGCTTGTATGACGAGATGTATGAACGTGGATGAGGCGAAAGAAGTATGTAAGGATCGTAGCAGGTGGCGTTCTGTTGTTTCTGCCTACCTCCATGGGTACCTTCATGTATGTAGGTAAAACCATAAAATGTTTATTTTATGCTTTCTACATTCATCTACAATGACCTACGTCACAATTTCATGCTAACAGCACAGAATATTTCTATTTGGCGTTCTGTGTTTTCTGACTACCCCCATGGAAAAAAAGGCGTGAGTTCATGTATTTAATATAAAACCATAGAATTTTGATTTTATGCTTTCTACATTCATCTACAACTATTCTACCTCGCAATTTTAGCACTAACAGCACAGAATATTTCTATCACAAAAGATTCGCAATACTGCCTACCATTTCATTCTCATGAAGAAAGCACTGTGCAATAATCCGCGGGGCATATAGAACCTCAACTCCATATGAATCAGCAAGCAGCTTTCAGCTTTAATTATACCGTTAACAACTTCACAATTAAGAAGTCCATCGTACAAGCAATCATAGTACCTAGCCTACACTTATTAGAATTCGATTTGGAATAATTTAGAAGTTTCACGCTCCAATAACTACGGTATAAACGCTGTTATAAATTGGTCTTGTCAAAATATATGAAACAGTCGTAATTAGGCTCTTGTAACGAACAAAAGTGGTTTAGTTAATAAAGGCGCGTGCGTTGAAAGACACAAAAAGCTACTTGTTTGTGTGGTACAAGTTAGAAGCGAAGATATTTACTTATTTTTGTTCAATTTTTTTTTTATTGACAGCCTCGTTTGTCTAGTGGTCGCAAAGCGCGACTGCTGTGTATGAGGTCTTGGTTTGGATTCTCAGGTCGAGCAAAATGTTATTGGGTTTTTCCACCAGGAATTTCTCAGTAGCAGCCTCGGAGTCTGGATTTGTGCCCGGTTGATGGCAATAGGCTCGCCCCCTATTACATGGGACTTACACATAACTGGCGAAATGTGGGTGTACTAATGGGTACACCTCTGCCTAACCCTTCGGGAATTACAGGCGTGATGTTATGTTATGTATGTTTTATGTGTGTAAGCTTTTAGTCTTTTAAGTTTGTTTGTTTGATCGCGCTAATCTCATAATAATATATAAGCTAATCAAGATCTGCTAGTCTGATTTAAAATAATTTCGCCGTTATATAGCGCGTTTATTGAGGAGGGTTATAGTTAATTTAACATTACGATACGATCCGAAAGAGCGCAGCAGTAACCCAACACGACTGAGGAGAGCTCAGGCGCAGGACCAACGGTAGATTGTCACTCAACCAAGTTCTTAACTCCGGACTGTTACTATAAAAATCGCAATGGAAAATCCCAATAACACTTAACCCGACCTACGATGATCAATATTGTAAATAGGAAAGTAAGTCTGTCTGTCTGTCTGTCTGTTAAGCTTTTATGACTAAAACACTGAATAGATTTTGATGAAATTGGGTACAGAGTAAAATTGAACCTCAAGAAAGGACATAGGCTGCTTTTTATTCAGCGGCTTTATCTGTGTCCGACTTTTACGCGGACGAAGTTGCTAGCAAAAGCTAGTTTGAATAACATAACATCACGCCTGTAATCCCCGAAGGGTTAGGCAGAGGTGTACCCATTAGTACACCCACATTTCGCCAGTTATGTTTAAGTCCCACGTAATAGGGGGCGAGCCTATTGCTATTCTTATTAGTTTGAATAAATTGAAAGAATTCCGCTCCTGGTTTACACCCTACACTCTTCCAGCGAGCTCAATGAGCGCTAACGAAGTTAAATTAATTATAAACACAATGCTGTTATCAATACTAACATCTGCACATTACTACAGTTAAACTCGATGTTATTATTATTGGAAACACTGAGTACAATGCTTCCTCGTGTGTTCTTAGCCGTCCGCTTTCGTTTAAGAGATTGTACTTGTACCTAAGTACTTTAGTCATGTCTTCTACTGCTTGCGTCGTACCTACTCCGGCTTGGTTTGTGAGTACAAGAACATGTACTGCTACTAGTAAATTAGCTTTAAATCTACCTACTTCATTATTATTCGACTGGGAGGAAGCAAACTATTCTAAGTAGGTTCTCATATTGACTGGAGGAGTCAATTTCTGTATTTTTAAGAACGATTTACCAATTTTTTGGCATGCTTTTGACTTTTACTGAGATGAGATTGCAATTATATATTGAAGGTTTTCATTTACGAGAATTTGCCCAAATTAAGCACCATGCACTCTTTAAGTTACTTTTTTTAAACGCCTTTTTCCCATGGGGGCAGGCAGAAACTACAGAACGCCACCTGCTACGATCCTTACATACTCCTTTCGCCTCATCTACGTTCATACATCTCGTCATACAAGCACGCCGGTTACGAGTACTCCGCACCTTTTACTTTTGAAACAAAAGTACGGAAAATTTTCAGTAATATAAAATATATAAATATCATAATAATATACGATATAATAGTGTACATTTTGATTCAGTTGGTTATCATTGCTAGAATGATAACCAACTGAATCAAAATGTGTACATACATAACATCACGCCTGTAATCCCCGAAGGGTTAGGCAGAGGTGTACCCATTAGTACACCCACATTTCGCCAGTTATGTTTTTTTTTTTTAAGTCCCATGTAATAGGGGGCGAGCCTATTGCCATCAACCGGGCACAAATCCAGACTCCGAGGCTGCTACTGAGAAATTCCTGATGGAAAAACTCAGTAACACTTTGCCCGACCCAGGAATTGAACCCAAGACCTCATGCACAGCAGTCGCGCTTGCGACCACTAGACCAACGAGGCAGTCTACTTGTGGCAGTCAAAATGTGTACTTTCACGAAAACAACAGCTTCAGTACATTTACATCCCTTCAAGATCTTTGGTATTTAATTTATGTTATCCGTATTTAGTTTTTTGTAAAAATTGCAACTAAAATACTAAAACTATATAATTAATTATACCGTTATTTCACGTTTGAGTTTTGTCGTTTATAAGTACCTAGTTACCTACCTAGGGCTTATTAATACCTAGATGACTGCCTCGTTGGTCTAATAGTGGCAAAGCGCAATAACTGATTCCCGGGTCGGGCAGTGGTATTGGGTTTTTCGATCAGGAATTTCTCAGTAGCTGCCTTGGAGTCTGGATTTGTGCTCAGTTGATTGTAATAGGCTCGCCCCCTTTTACATGAGATTTAAACATAGCTGGTGAAATGTAGATGTACTCATGTACACCTCTGCCTTACCCTACGGGTATTAAACGCGTGATGTTACGTAAGAGAGACATTTTTTCCCGCTTTGAAAGCTTTGCTATCATGTACTTAGCGCTTGTTCTGAGATACTTAGCTCCGTTTTTATCGAACACGGCTCACATATTAACAGCTAACAGACAACACTGCAGTTGCTTTTTTACAATACAAGGCACGGACTCGACGCCAAACCAGTTCACAGTGAAAGTTATATTTGTGCATTCTAACACCTGAACCAAGTGCGAAAGCTTCCGGTCGGAGCCTCGAGGTATTTTTCTATATAATTACTGATATGAAATAATTTTCTATTAGATAGACGCTTAATGCCGGAATCGCCGAATGTAATACGATAAATTATGTAGCTAATCGATCTAGTTTGGTTGAAGTTTCTTTGATGGGCGTGGTTGGGTAACTTCCCGGATTTGGTATGTAGGTTTAGGAGGTAATCTTGCGTTTACTGAAGGGATATTTCATCAGATTGTGTGATAGATTTTGTTGTCTGTTACCAATCATTCTACCATTAAATTTCTATGCAATAGCAACGCTTAAGTTCAACGCAAAAAGACCAAAATATTTTGGTCTTTATGCCTAAAAAGACCAAAGTATTTTGGTCTTTTTGCATTGTAACTTCACTTCACTTATCAACTGATAAATAAAAATATTAAATACAGTTGAGTATTGCGTGCTTGATATAATTCCGATCGGCATTTGTTATTTGTATGCAGTTACTCAATTTTCATCTCTGCTTCTGTTGCAATTTAGTTGATTATCAATTCATCAATAAGAACTGCTTCGCTGGTCCGTCTACATTGACCATTATGCTTTAATTAATAACAATAATAAATCTTAATTGGCAGTTTTTCAATTTTTAGATAAGTTTAGTCACTACGTGGTTTAGAATGCATTACAAATAAATAAAATAAAAGCATCTGTTTATTTTAATGTTCTTTTTCTGTCTGTCTGTTTATTTCGACTAACCTTCGAAACGGCTAGATTGATTTTGTCGGGACTTTCACTGACCAATAGCTTATGTTATAAGAAGTAACTTAAAAAAAAATACTTTCGATTTTGTTACGTCGCATGCCTAAGCTAGTTTCATTCTATAAATTCTAATTTTACACAAAGACTAATGCACTAACAACTAACCAATGAGGCACCTAACAACATAATTCAGAATCTGAACCCAATAACAACTGTTTATAACTGCGTACACTTTATCACGTATCAGCCCTACAATAGGGAAAGCGTACAATCATGCGGTTTATATTATGATACAGTTTTTGTACATTTGTTTATAAAAACCATCATCTTGTAACCGATGGTGTTCGTGACTGTCCGGTATTGCGTCTAACTGGATAGCTGGCGGTTTTGTAACTATGCCCCGTAGATGATATAGTTATTTTCGTGTTTGTTTATAGTGTTTTTCGGTAGCTTGTTTGATTTCCATTTGTTTGATTGGAAATTGGAGAATTGGATTAGGTTGTTGACTGCGTTAACCAATAATTCCAAAGTCAAAGTCAAAACATTTATTTCAATTAGGCCATTATGAGGCACTTTTGAACGTCATATATAAAAAAAGGATTGAATCTGTTGCCCAAGACACTTCTCTAATAAAATACTTGAAACTAGTCCTGTAAACGTGATTAATGACTGCCTCGTCGGTCTAGTGGTCACAATCAATTCCATTCCCAGGTCTAGCAAAGTGCTATTGGGTTTTTAAATCAGGAATTTCTCAGTAGCAGCCTCGGAGTCTGGATTTGTGCCCGGTTGATGGCAATAGGCTCGAATGCTAATACATGGGACTTAAACATAACTGGCAAATGAGGGCGTACTAATGAGTATATCTCTGCCTAACCCTTTGGGGATTACGGAAGTGAAGTTATGTTATTTTTTTAACATAACTTCACGTCCGTAATCCCCTAATTGCTGCTCACAGTCATTTGTCCCCATCGATATAAAAATCCAGGATGTTAATAACAATTACATTAATTACGGTATTATAACTGGCTTGTTAGTCATGATGGGTAATATATGATGACATCACTAAGAGTACTACCAATCACACCGGTACTACAAAGGTACGGTAGGGCAGTCAGGTAGGCAAGGTAGGTAAAGCTAAGATTCTGATGAATTTCTTTTTTAGTTTTATTTGCTAAAAGCAATGTTCGAGCCCCTGTAGATTCAATGTACCTATATTTCATAAGCACAAGGTTTTAATAAATAATAAAAAGTAGGTACATACCTTCTTTCAGACCAAGAAGGAGATGGCGGGACGACTTGGTGGGCTTCCTTGAGAATTGGCAAGACGAAGCGCAAAATCGCGAGAAATGGAAGGAATGGAGGGAGGCCTTTGCCCAGCAGTGGGACAGTACAGGTTAGATAAAAAAAAAAAAAAAAGGTACATACCTATGGTAGGTACCTTTTTTAATAAAAATATAAGCATAATTACATTGATCCTGCAAACAAGACTTATGTTATGTATTGCTACGAGATTTTATGTTAAAAGCTGTATTTTTTACTCTGATCGCAGTCATTTATAATTAACACCAATCTATTACTGTCTTACTTCTGGGCAAAGGCCTCTTCTTATACAGAGAAGGCACGAGCATTGATAACCACGCCAGCTCAAGGCGGATTGGCGATTTCACGACTTAAGTTGCAGTCACTAAACTACCCAAAAAGTTATAATTTCAACAAATTTTAAGCCTAGTCTCAGAAACACTATGTAACAATATTTTTTCCTACAAGGAAAAATACAACAGTGGTAACACGAAGTGCGTTTGCGCCGTTCAGTAAAAACGTGCTAGGTTAAAGATCAACTGTTGAAAGAAGTGTGAAAGCAATCATTGGATTGTGAAGTCGCTGGGCAATGGGCAATAAGCGACTCATTTACTTCAATTGTTGCTGTCAATGAAGTAGCTAAGGCCACCTGTGAGCAATTTGAAAGCTCTTTTCATCTCAGTCAAATCTAGCTTCTATTCCTATACCTATGATAGTGCATATTTCATTGTCATCATTTCAACCAGAAGAGGCCCACTGCTGCGAGAGGAGAACTGATGAAGAGCTTTGAGGAAGACTTACACCTGGTCTTCTGAAAAGTTCTCCAAACGAATTAGACCTATGCCAGTCGCATTTAGCGACTTTCCGCTGCTCTCACCAGGTCATCGGTCTACATTGCGGGGTTTACCAACCCTCCTTCTTGCGATTCATAGCCGCCAGTCTAGGACTTTTGTGCCCCATCGTCCGTCATCTCTACGAGCAATATAGCCCACCTACCTAGCCCGGCTTTACTTTTTTCGTGTACAAACGGAGTAAACTATACTATACATTTAGGTATAATTTGTCTTACGAAATGGCTATACTACGACTATTTAGTTCATAGTTGCTATTCATACCATCCTTTTTTTTATTAGTTACCTCTGCCTTACCCTTCGGGGATTACAGGCCGTGACTAGTCATACACCAATCTGGTATTGCCCTTATAGGTGACAGAGAAACAACTATTTTATATGCGTACAGCTGCAGCTAACTTTAGACAACGTTGTGAATGAGTAGTTAATTATTGTTCAATTAGCGTAAATAATTACATAATAAACATCTTTTAGAAATAGACTATTTAATTTGGTATTAGATGACCTTTTTTACTATTTTAATACCCATATTATAATTTCATAATTCATCCATCATTTGCATCCATAATATTATTGCCTTTATTGATTCTTTAGCCATAATCAGACATATAAAATAATCTGTTAATATATTCCAAAGTTTTTTTTTTTGTAGTAGATTATCAAGCGAGTAGGTAATTTTATCGTTCTAATTTAAATAAAAGTATTCAAGAACTCCCTTGCTTTTATAGTCTTCTGAAGTGACTTGATGCTTCCATAGAGATCAGACGGTTATCTAGATTTTAATATGTAAAGCTTTTATGGTAATTGAACTAAATCGCATGCTAGTGCAATTTGGATTATAAAATTTTATTTGCACCTGTTTTGGTTGAAAGGCTTAAAATAGTTTCATAAGATTATATTACTTGTTTGTGTTTCTTCCATGTAACTATATGTTTGATTAAATAGTTCTTTTAATAGATACATAAATACAAAGATTTTAAACATTTATATAAAATAGAAATTTAATTCAATCAATAAAATATTTATTTTTGTCTGTGAACTGAATAATGTTATTGACTCTGAAATAAAACTGTAGAAATCGCAAGACAAACTACATTATAACTACTGCTTATATTTACTCATAATCAATTACATATTATGTATCTTGTTTAGATTAACATTATCTCTGGTCTTCTTAGTGTATTTTAGTCATAATCAAAAAGTAATCAGTATTTTTTGCCTCATACTGGATTCATAAAATCCATTCAGCTTTCTTAAAGATGTACTCCTGCAGTTTATTTTTTTGTAACTAAAATATTTAAGGTGAATCTAACATTTTGATAAACTTAATAAGTTTTATCTAACTTATTTTGTAAGTACGTAATTTGGTCAATTGTTAAGTAAATTTTTCCTGTCTCTGTCCTGTATTCTAAACTTTTTAATTGCTTTCCTCTTACTTGCCAAGTTTTATTTAATTGATGTAAATTAATTTTAAATATGTAGTATACTGTCAGCCTTTTGGGCACTTGCCTCATTGACAGCGACGCGGACGAATTTTTAGATTCCCTATGAGGTTTCTCCTTTCTGTCTTTTTTTATAAATTCTAACATTTTGATAAACTTAAATATTTAAGTTACATAACTGAAAGAAACAACGGAACGTCAACCACAAAGCACAAGTACATAGCTGAATTCATACCTCACTGATTTTTCTCAGCATAAAAAATATCTAATAAATTACCATAACAATGGACGTGAAACTTATATCTTTATACCAATTATATTCATAAGATGAGAAGACGTCATCATAACTTCTTATATACTTATATATTTGTTTGTTTTGTTACCTAATATATTTTCCCATAAGTATAATACCTATTTTATTATCATCTTCCTAATAAATAATATTCAAGTTACCGTGACGAATTTATTTGCGCTGATCAAAAGGATTTGCATATTTAAAAAAATTGTTCTTAGTTCTGTGTGAAACACCTACCGACCAATATCATTTCATGTTATGCGACTGTTATATTAAGTTATGTGTATCAACAGATAATATTCTAAATCTTAAAATTTAAATACATGAATGAAGATTTCAAAGCTAAAATTAATTTAAATATCAACTCATAAAATAAGTAAACGACTCATTTGAAAAATGTGGTGGTTTTTCTAGGCACCTGTGATGGCCACATTAATTTATAATGTTTCCGACTTAATTAAGTTAATTATTGAAATGCCTACAAATTATTAGACAGAGGAAATAGGTTTTTTAATGCCTATATTCCTAATGATATTGGACTAGATAACTTGATAGAATTAATTAACAGTGAGAAAAAGTATTTTGCTCTCAAAATATTTAGCCGTTTTATTGCAATCTTTTTATCTGAGATCAACCATAACGCTTCTTTATTACCAGTCATAATGGATTGATTTAAGATCAATAACTTTTAACTGGAATTAATTAAAAACCTAAGATCGTGATGTATAAAACAAAATCTTATCTCACATATCCTGTCACTTACAATATAAAAAAAATATAATAAAAGTATTGGTAGCATTACATAATAAATGTTCAATTATTCTAAAAAGTAATCTAAAATAAAAGAAGATAAGTTTTATTACATCATTACAGCCGTCATTTTAATTGTAGTTTAAATAGATTAAATGTTTTGGTTTAGTATCATTATGGTGTTGTCCACATCTCACATTAACCTTTTTATATACTGAAGGGGTATAACATAAACCCCTGAAATAACCACTAACCGTGTAATTTTACAAACGGTTATTAACACTTTCATAATATTTACTTCATTCCTCAATTAATGATGCAACTGAATTTGGGTAAAATCTGAAACATGAAAAAATCTAAAACTTAAAGATACTACTTACATCATGATCTGGAACGTATGTGTAAACATGCAGCTTATCGATCCTTATCGTACCCTGGAAGGGGTACAGCAGTGACCCTCGGGGAAGCTCGGCTGAGGTCCACACGCTGACGGAAGCCTCACGCCCCCTAGCGCCACCAGGCCTTAAAGCCAGGCTCAAGTCTTGAGGAATCAACACCAAAGTCTCCATCTTCAAAACACTTCAGTCTTTCTCCAAAGTTCCACCCACAGTCACCACATAAATGAGTTATATTTAAAAATGTGACCGGTCTCGTCCATCACACTTAATGAGGATAAATAAATTAGTATACAAAAAAAAAATGTCGGGACGTCGGTTCGATTATCGGTCGACGATGTCGCCAACGAAATATCGGCGGTGCGTGATCGATCGCCCGGTGAAATGTCGTTATGTATTAATCACTGCGCATGAGTTTGTATAGTGTAACACACACTCGAAAAAAAAAAAGTTCTAAGTCCAAGAAAAAATGCGCGAACGAAACAGAGAATCTGTAGTGTAAGTCCGGTAATTCGGTACAATATTACATTACGGCTCTGGGCGGGTAGTGTACGGCGCATGCGCGGTAGGATGCGCACGCGCTCTTCTCTGAACGTGCACTGAAGGAAGCGCTAACATTGACCTTAGCCGCGGCCGTGATCGCGTTTACAGTTCATTTTTTGTTCGATAAAAAGGAGAGGAGTAGAGCCCTACAACAAATAACTAGACTTAGCTGGTCGAATTTGAACCTTATTCTTTAGTCATCAAGATACGTGGAAATGTAAATGCAAGTTTGTAAGGTGTATAGTAAGGTGCTCCCCTCCAAAGGCGGCACCTGCTTGACCGTGCGCCGCCCGTCAGAGTGGCGTAGAGCGCGGTGCGGCGCGCGCGCACCTTATCCACCTGTACATTATAGACAAACCTTTTTTTTGGGACCAATTAGTTTTTTTTTTTCTACAAAAGTCCGTGTTAGATGCGGCACTAATTCAAGTTGCATTTCATTTTGACATGCATAGTTTTTATTTATAAATAAAAATGTACTTGAGTAACGGTTTTAAAATTTTGCTAAACCCATAAATCATTAAATTAATGCATAAATTACCAATTAGCCTGATCATGTTGGTACAGTCAGTTGCTACAGTTTAATTTACGGTTTTTATGACTTGCAAACATTTTTAGATTCGGTTTTTAATTTATTGTCAACAACTGGGTAACCCTATTCAGCTATTCATGAATAGGGTTCCTAGGTAACATGTATATTAAACAACAACAAAATCCTTTTGTTTTAGTCAAAACTTTTTTATATAGGTACCTATTGTAAATTGCAAATTGAATTTCTTGTGCAAGATCTATAAAAAGAAAGCTATGAGTTGAAAATAAATAAAACTAACATTCCAAACTCAAAGCATTGTCACGATCGTAGCATAAAAATTATCGTTTTTATTTAAGTCTAAGATTAATTTTGTAAAAGGTGTTTTCAGACCTATTGCAACACACTTAGGTTTATTTTGCATCGCTACATTGTTTTGATTTTAAATGACAATTATTACACCTTTTGTTTCCCGTCAAATATCTTTTTTATTTAAATTTAAACCATATATTGTTTACCTAGGTCTTAAAATAGCCATAGCAGCGTTGCTTTTCATGCAGCTAAAGATAAAATCTATCTTTTTGGATGAATTTAATTATTAACAATTAAAAAACCGGAATAAAACACAATTACTCTTCAACACCTATGTTTGTCTACGTGACTTTTCTAAATTACATCTATACTGACATTATAAGGACGTAAAGTTTGTGAGTTTGTGAGGTTATAGGGGGTAATCTCTGGATCTACTGAACCGATTTTGAAAATTCTTTCGCAAATTGCAAGCTACGTTATCATTGAGTACTAGAGGCTATATTTTATCAACAAGAAATTAGGGATCCGTTAGAAAAATCACGCAAACGAAGTCGCGGGGAGAGTACAACTAGTGTATAATAAAAACCTCCTAGGTACTTACTGCTTTATAGCTTTCGCACGCTTACCTCTTGCATTGTTCAACATCGTCTTCAAGTTCAAATGTCTTCATTGTGTATGGAACGGAAAAAATGTACGCAAACATCAGTGTTTTATCTTTATGGTAACTGAAAGTTGAATAAATGCGATTAATTAAGATTTGTTACGTAATGCTTTTGGAGAGTCTTCTTGGCTTTTATTTACAAATAATTACGGCATATTCGGTATGGAATTGTAGGTTCAAAAACTCTAAAATATTGACATAAAAGAATAATACCATGTTTAGTTACCTACGTATCATTCGGACGTCTTTTGTTTTTTTTTTTACCGCGGAATTTATAGTAAATGAAACGCATTTTCTTTGTTAATATGAAAAGTAATGAGTACCTTACTATCTATTGCTTTGTATAGCAGAAATATTTTAAACTTAAACCTTAAATTCAACTTGACACATGAGATTCAAAAATAATCAGTCACATTCACAATCGACGAGCTCGCTGTGGTATTTTCGGAAAATAATCAAATGAAATCGATCGATATTGCTCACAACCGTGGTGTTATGATATCGGATCCTCCTCATGGAAGACCGCAGGTTTAACACTGAAACTCGCTCCTTACCAAGGGACTTTCAACCATGAGGTGCAACAAATAAAGTTGCTTTCAGCTGTTGTCTAACAACCACACATGATACGAAATGTCGACGACCTGAACACACCTGCCGGCAACCGCAATCCCACTTGAACTATATTAGGTATGTTATAGGAATTTAAAAACGTGTTACTTACCAGCATGCAACGTGACTCCTGCGCATTTGACATTTTTATATAAGGGTAGTTTTTAAAAGAATGTTAAGAACTTTTAGATCAAGAACGAAAATCAAAAATGAAAATTAGTTAGTAGCCAAGAAAATTGTACTTAACATTATGAAATTCATTAGAATATTTTATTTTTTATTATTTTGGTAAATAAAGAATGTCGTCGTTAATAAGAAGCTTAAACTTTACGGTTTTAGTTAAAAAGCGAAACTTATTAATTTATAGTTCCGATTGTACAGTAGGTAGGTATATATTTATAAATTCATGTTTATAAGTGAGTTTAATAGTTTAAGTAGCCGATACCTACCTGTGTACTTAATTGGTATCATTTTTATAGCAATTTAAAATGTTGTATATTAAAACCAAGCCATTTACATCGATTATTAAACGACATGTTATGATCAATAATTTTTTTTGTAAAGAAAATAAATGAGAGAGTACTTTAAAAGTACTTCGATCGAAATCTCTTACTTCAAAAAGAACAACCATAGACCACTAAAAGAATTAAATTAACATAAAAAAACTGGCTGACAAAAATCGTATCAAAAAATTTTAATATCCGAATAAGTTGCGCGTACGCAGCGGGGCGGGGTTTGGGGCGTGGCGTCTGAAGGCCCGCCTCGCGTCGTGCGTTACCGATGCGCAAGACCTATTGTTAGCGCGACCGACGATTTTTATTTGTCAGTCGAATGTGTGTTTGTTTTAGAAGCTTTTTGATGTTTCGATTGTTGATAGTTAGGTGCATACGCCTACTATGTGATTGGTTTGTATAGAAAGTGTTAGAGCTTAAAGCTTGATCCACACATATCAGTGAAGTATGTATTCCGGTCCGTACCGTATCAGTGATAAATTATTCTTTCATACATTCTCTATGAAGACGGTCACACTTGTCAGTGTCAGTAACGACACAGTGCTCTCAGTGTCAGTTCCGGCGTGTTCATAGAGAATGTATGAAAGAATATTTATCACTGATACGGGACGGTGCCGGAACTGTGCGGGAACTGTGGCTTCACTGATACGTGTGAATCAACCTTAATTGTCTGTGGAAAGAAGAAGAAGAAGAAATATAAAAACCTTTTTATTGGCACAGTCATAAATGTAATAAATTACGTTGTTTTTTCTTATCCAATTGTCAAACTAGCTTTATTATTTAAAATACTATAAAAGAAAAGTTCATTCAAGCCAAGTGTTCTTTTTATGAATTTCACACACTACGTGCCTAATTCGGAAAAAAAGTCTTTAATTGTACTATAGTTAAGTTGGTTTTTATATTGTAATTTAGAATGTTCCATAATCAACTAGGTAATCATATTTGCAGTGCACACTATGAGAAAGGTAAAGGGTTAGCCGATTAAAATAATATTATTATAAAACCCTATTCTTATTTATATTTAAAAAATATGAGTACTTACTCAAATAAATACCATTCTTATAAAGAATTTACTTATTTGTCATTTTATTATTATACCCGTCAAACGTCTTTAGTAAATACACGTTACCTTATTCGACATTCACGCAGTGGTAGAAAAATAAGTAGATCGTGCTAATTTAGATAACAAAAATATTGTTGAACTTTACCTACCAATATGTTGTTAGGAAACCCGCTATTAATTAATTCATAATGTTATCAGATTTTTTTTAATAGGTACGGGTTTTTTTTCTGTCTGCCATTTTCACACCCACTAGGTAGGTAGGTACTTCTGATGAATATCTACATATCTATAAATAAAAAAACTAAATATATATAACAGGTATTACTGACTTAGTTCATCTTTGCTGAAACTGATTAAATGATGGCAGAGGCCGGACTTAACTTCGCTTAGCAGTTAAGTTAAAGGGTTAGCAGTTTACTTAGTTAGACGTTTAGGGTAAACCTTTTTTAAAACCATGAAAGTGCTAACCGAACCTTTTTTAAAAGTGGTTACCCTTTTTATTCCAATATTCAACTGAATGGCCATCAAATTGAATCATTGAAAACTCTTTAATAATAATAATAATAATAAACTTTATTTCAGACCAGGGTCCATAGAAAATAAGAATTACACATAAAATTAATAAAATTAAAATTAAATCAAAATTAAATTCAAATCAATATTAAAAAAAATAAGCTTAATATTCTTTAAGGGTTACCCTACGATTAAAGCAAACTTGCCAAACCCTTAAAGAGTTATTATATCAATTCTTTATTTAACTTGTGGTGTGTTAGTAATGATTACAGTGCGACAAGTACCTACCTACTAAACCGTCTTGATACTCACTTACCGAGCTCAAACATTCACGTCCCAACTCCTTTCCCGTATATTCTTAAACCAATGATCCCACAACGGACAGACACTAAGCGGGCTCAACCCGTCACGCGTCCATGTGGCTTAATTGTCATTAAATTCAACTCAATTTGTGTTCCAAACGCAGATAAGTTGGTGTAACACGTCGCCTTCGATGCGGTATTGTACGATGTTATTATAGCCTTTTTATTCTCTTTATTCGGCTTAAGGAATTTATTTTATAAAAATGGAAGAGGCGGGTCGGTAAAATTGACGGGTGTGTTTGATCGAGCCACCCGCTTTGGAGGGTTAAGTGAGTGAAAGATTATTTAATTTGAAAGTTTTTTTTAGGTATTAAATCTTAGAATATACCTGGATTTCTAAAAAAAATACCTTTTATATTATGTTACATGGAATACATTTTATTATTTTCTATGCATGAGGTTGCAGGTTCGATACCGGGCAAGTATTTTCTCAGTTTATCTTGGAAATTTGTGAAGGAAAATTGACGTGATTTTCTCAGTCTTGGAAATCTCTGAAATCTGTGAAGGAAAACATGACTAGGAAACCTGGATTTATAATTAAATTGTTTTAATCAATTTTAAATAGAGGATATTTTATGATCTACTTACGTACCTACTTGAATATTCAACATTTCAAAGAAAATCAATGGGGTTGGTGCTTCTATAGTAATTGAAATCCTTAATTGGTTAGGTTAAGGTTCTAATTAGAAACTTAAAGTTTAGTAATAACCTATGCCCGCCGACCTAACCATACAAAGTTGGTAATTAAACAAAAATTTCAATACTCAACATTTCTAAAAAAAAAAAATACTTTACTTGAGCCCTGAAAACCCGATTAATTAACAGTAAAATTAGATTTTTAGTTGCTTTGAAATCAATAAATAGTTAATCAACTAAGGTATAAATGTTATATCATAGTTTATTATTGCCGTACAAAATCTATGGGTAAATACGTTTGACAGCTCCTAAAAATATTATATGTATTTTAATTGATTGGTAGTGTCAAGTACCCAATTGCGCATACGCACACGCTTGGTTGCGTCGTTGCGCATCAATACCATAATATTCCATTTTCAAAAATATTAGCAGACAGTTACAAAAATCGTTTAATTTAAATAAATACATCAACAAACCTTAAAGGCATGCAATCCCTAAAAGAAACATCAAAGCATAACGTCTAAACAGGGCACGCCGAAATCGGATTGTGTCTAATCTGTATCAAAAGTCCGGTGACATGCCGACAAGTCCCGAACACTCCCGAGTGGCTCCGATTTTTATTTTAATACATCAAAAGATAAATATCTTAATTTTTTGACGTATCCACTGAGCTGTCTGTGGTTTACAATTGACGTTCTGTCGGTAATAGAACCTAGTTATAATTTGATTTTGAGTAATGCGCAGGCGCAAGTGTCGTGTTTCGTTGGTAGGTAATGCTCACGTCTTGTTCATGTTTCGTGGGATTATTTTGTACTTATGCTTAGTGACACACATGAGAATTGAGAGTAGTTAAAATTATATCTACTTGAATTGGTAAAATTCCTATAAAATAGATTTAAAAGCGGAAAGTGGAAGCGGATATGTAATGTCGCGATGGGCCAATGGTTAAGGCACCCGTCTCTTATAAATGAGGTTGAAATTCCGATATCGGGTAAATACCAATGTGACGTTTTAACTAATATTACTATCACTAGGTACTTTCAAAGATTATCGTAGACATCGGTGGAGGAAAACATTTCGATAGAACCTGAAAAATTTATTCAAATTCATTTATTCATTTTGTGAACACAGAGTAAAATAAGATGTTATATTTAACACACAAAAGACACAAAACATCAATCTGAAATCGCCTATCAGCCTTGAGCAAACGTGGTGATCAATACTCGTGCCCTCAATAAGAGGGTTTTGCCTCATAACGGGATAATAATAGTCTGGTATTATTAATGCAATATTTATCATCATATCAGCCGAATGACGTCCACTGCTGTATATAGGCCTCCCCTAAAGATATTCTCAATGAATGGTTGTCCGCTGCCCGCGCAATCTAAATATTATATAAAAACGAAAAGTCACTGACTCACCACGAAATACAAAAACTGCTTGACGTATAAAGATGAAATTTGGCAAAGATAGTCTAAGAAAAGATTTTAAAAAATTAATCCTTTAGGGCGATGATACGGGGGTCCAAAGTTTTATGGAAAATTTGGAAGAAACGTAGGAGTAAGCTAAGTTAAGGTGGGCAAAGTCACGGGCAAAAGCTAGTAAATGATAACTTTATTCCAAGTAGATTTTTACGCGATTTATCACTTGGCCCTGTACAGAGTCATTGAAAATTTACCCGATACGTGAACCGAAGAGTAAAAGTTGTTCATAATGATGAGCACAATGACCTCTTTTAAGGTTTCGGGTAAAATTTTAATTACCCTGTATAGTCTACTACCGCAAGGTATAAGTCTGTTCTACCCAAGACATGTCTGCTCTAGCATGAAGACATACCACAACAAAAGAAAGGCAACACAAAGCGACGGGACAGCTTCTGCCATTACGCATACCTACATTTGCATGCAACGATCGACTCCCACTTAATTTAGAGTTTTCTTCCGGGCCTCAGGCGTATTCTCGACGCATTCCTTCACGCTATGCTACATTAAGCGGTTGAAAGACGAATTTTGGGAGTATGGCTGATACGTGTTTGTCGGTTAAAATGTTATCATCAGTGTTGATGAATATGGTTTTATCAGACTCAGATGGATCGATCGCAAAATTAATTGGGGGTTAGAAAATTGTTTTAATTGAACTTCTTAGTTTTGGAAAAACAGACCGATATTATCTAAATAGTTTAATGTGGAACATACTTTATAAAAATAAGAAAAATTAAAAAAATAAATAAAATTCAGCTGTTATCTATTGTGTTGAGTTATGCGAACATGATTTACCTCGTTTATTTATTTATTTAAACATTATGCAACAAAAAATACAAATGCCTTAAGCATTCTCTAATCTCATTTAATAAAATTCTCAATCAAACCAAAGGTTGTGAAGAGATAACATGGTAGGTGCAAATTAAAGTCAAAAAAAAATTGAGATTCTCGAATAGAGAGAGTAACTCAAAATAATTACACTAATAATTTAAAGTGTACACAAGTAAAAAATAACCCTAACACCCTGAACATAAAGTACCTTCCCTACACGATCAAATAATGTTTAGAAAAAAAGAAGTCACTTAGATCCCATTCTTTGTTGTATAACAAGGGTTTTCGAAAACTGGTCACAAGTTATTTTGCATCTATGAGGTACCTACTGACAAAACTTACTACAAATACACGCAAGCAAGCGCCCAACACATGCAAACAAGATAATATTCGTATCGCCATATGGCCAATACATTGCGCGGAAAGGTATCGAACTCCCCACATGCCGTCTCCTTGCAAAATAAGCTTAAAGGCAACTGAATGTCAAGCTGTCAGATAATAATATTTTGTGTACAGTTTTTGGCAACGTTTTCTATGGAGACCTAAGTACTTGGACTTTTGAACGCAGCTATCGTGTCTTGCAAAGCAAATCCTTATTATATAAATAAAATTGAAGTATCCGTTTGTAATGTCAAAAACAGCTTATTACGAAAATCCTAATAAATGTTTACAAGGCTAAGCTAAGCTAATCTCCGAAACGAAACGATTGATTCTATTTATTTATTTATTTTGGGGTAACCAATATAAAACATAATAAAACTTAGAAAGTGTACACACAACACACATATCGACATGTGTAGCTCACGACGTTATCCACATCTTAAATAATACCATTTTTAGGAACTATTTGCATGCGAGTGAAACTTGAAAGATTGATTCTGGCGGGACTTCACTGGCTATGGATAGCTATTATCATAAAGAGTAATATAGGCCCTTTACAGTAACAGCTTCGGAGTCTGGATTTGTGCCTGGTTGGCATAGGCTCGTCCCCTATTTATAGCAAAAGAATTAGGGTTTCCCGTGAAACAAACCAAACCCAGTGATAACCAATATTCACGCGATCATAAGACAGTCTAATGTAATATTAAACCATTCTCCTTATCGTCTAACAAATCGTAATTGACAGGACCTACTAAACCCGCTGCTAACTACTTAATTGCCGGAAGGGAAACAGAGATTAAGAACGTCAATGTACCAACATTATTCTAAATGGTCATCTCACAAAAAACCATAGCGGCCCATGGACTGTTCTTATAAACGACGGTAGATTTAACATTTAAATTTGTTCCCGAGGCGATGCAGGAGTCTAATTGTTCGGTCGGCGCAAATTATAAATTCATTAATGGGAAGCTTGGACCGGCGGCCATGGAGATTTTTCATGTCTGTTGCGTGTTGTTACTTGTTAAAGTGTGGGTGTATATATGGTGTAGGTACTTTGGCATCTTTGTCAAAATAAAGAGGTAATTATGCTAGTGGTTCTCAATTCTCAACCTATATAGTGGAAATTATTTTTTTCTTACTCCTCCGCTATTCTTTTCTGATTAATTTCGTTGCGGGATCCAAGACAGTTAATCGTTTCTCTGGGTCTCGTCAAGCTTCATTGCCTCGGCGCTTTTCTGGTGGCCTCCACTGTTGATTCTGGCGTTGAAAACGCTGCTTGTCTACGCATTTGTACGGGATAAACACGAAAACGATTCGTTACTTTATGGTTTCGTTATGAATTATAACATTGTCTACCAAATTGCGATAACGATATCGATTGACCACGTGACTTAACGCGGCTTATGTTGATCCCATACATTTTAGTCTTTTCTAACTTCGTTATCGTTTTGAAATTGTTACATTGTCTAAGCCCGATACCTATCTCTTATGTTGACTGTACATACATTTGGTCAATGAATACGTGTGCTGTATGTGGGCGATTGTCAAAGTGTTTTAATAATAAACTGTCAAAATATGCAATTTGTCTTAGAAGTGATAAATTTCAGCAGTTGGTTTAGACTTTGATTAGTTTTTTAATTGAATTCGAAACGGCTTGGAATAATAGAGCGACAACTAATAATTATTGTTATCATGATTTAACAACACCTACGTACGAAACTGTTAATTTTGTAATATCAACGTCATTACTCACTAGCTTTTGCCCGCGGCTTCGCTCGCGTTAAATTCGGGTAACTATTAGTTTTGTCAGTTACGTTTCTTCTAAGTTTTTCTATACAAACTTTGGATCCCGATTTCATCCCCTAAAGAGACAAATTAAAAATAAAATCTTTTCCTTACGGACGTCTACTAACTATATTAACTCCCTGCCAAATTTCATCTGATTACGTCAAGCTGTTTTCGATTTTGCTTCATGAGTCAGTGAGTGAGTGAGTGACCTTTCGCTTTTATGTATATATTTAGATTTTAGAACTGTCATGCCATAGGCTATCGTCGCTGCAGTTCTAACAAAACGTAAGCTAAAAATAGTAACTTTACAGAAAAGTGAAAATATTGCATAATTTTACATAGATGCTGTTACGATACCATCAATAATTCGCATAACATAACATCACGCCTGTAATTCCCGAAGGGTTAGGCAGAGGTGCACCCATTAGTTCACCCATATTTCGCCAGTTATGTTTTTAGTCCCATGTAAAAGGGGGCGAGCCTATTGCCATCAACCGGGCACAAATCCAGACTCCGCTGCTGCTACTGAGAAATTCCTGATGGAAAATCCCAATAACACTTTGCCCGACCTGGGAATCGAACCCAAGACCTCATGCACAGCAGACGCGCTTGCGACCAACGAGGCAGTCCACACTAATTCGTATACACTTCAAATTAATCATAGGAATCTAACGAAGTCGCTGGCATAAGTTAGTATCTTAGATAACATAAACTAAAACACAGGTTTTACTCCTTCTTAGCTAATTCATCACTAACATGTAAGCAATTGTTTGTTGTCAAAAGGTCACTGAACTTACAGTAGCTGGACTATTTTCTAACAAGATATTAATTGTTTAGCCGCCTTCGGCAGTCTTGTTAAGATAATTATTGTTAGTCTACTAGTACATTCGAACAAGTCATTTGGTGTACAGGTAGCTAACTTGCAACTACTATTAGACTATATTTCGAATGTGTCAATTCTATTAAATTAGAAAAAAAAGAAAGAAAATCTTTTTATTCACGTGAAAGTGACGCACAATACACAATAATAAACAAATACAATACAATACAATAAAAAAAAACAATACAATACAAAACATACAATACAATTACTCTAAATAATTATGTTTCCAAATTATTAGACACCACAACTTTAAATGTGAACACTAAATAACAATGAACAGACTGCTTCGTTGGTCTAGTTGGTCGCAAAGCGCTACTGCAGAGCATGAGTTCTTGCCTAACTAGCAAAAACTTTGTATAGTATTTGAATTATACAAACTAACAGACATGTAAAGGTTTTGTAGTAGATCAACAGTTGAATAGTAGGTTTAAATCGACGCATTAGTTATAAGAATTTCTCAGTAACAGCCTCGGAGTCTGGATTTGAGCACCGTTGATGGCAATAGACTCGCCCCCTATTACTTGGGACTTATAACATAACTGGCGAAGTGTGGTTTTACTAATGGGTACACCTCTGCCTAACCCTTCGGGGATTACGAGCGTATTATTGTGTTATGTTAAACAACTATTAAAAGGCAATGTCAAGTTACAATACAAGTCCAATTTTTAACTTGCAAAGGCTAGTGTAATTTTAGCTATACTATTAGGTAAGAATGTTAATTACTTTAGATTGTTTCTTTTTTTTTTGTTCTTTTACTCCTGTGTCATTACATGTAGAGAGAAAATTGTTATCTTCCTTCTGGAGGTAGGTGTAATAGCTGCGACACAGTTTGCTACTAATGCAGCTATTTTCGAACACACTTAATTTGTTTTAAGTGTTTTTGTTCCAAATTAATAAATAAATTAAATTAAATGGTATTAACCAAATAGCTTGTTCGACCGTACCTATTTTTCAAACCATAGCGTACGTGTATGGCTCATTAAAATGTTATACAAGATGGTGATTAGATTTGTAGCTATGGTGTACTGGCACGCGTTTACTGGAGTTTTTAATTAATGGGTGTTGTCGGATGTTTATGGTGGTCGGAGATGATGACTGGTGGCTTTTGCCCCGTTGTAGGATTACAAGGCTGTGCATGGTAATGACGATGTTGACTGTGCTCTGACTTTCGGTTAAAAAAAATATTCTCATAAAATATACTTATAAGAACAGATTACTTAAAATATAAGATAGGTACTAACTTCTACTTACGACTTCGTTCTCGTCAAAGTATATATTGTATGCCACAGGAATCGTAAAATTTTCCGGGATAAAAAATGACAATTTTCAGGTTATATTGGAATATTTACAGGTACAGCTTTTACAGTAACTTTTTCCGAACTTACTACAGTTTATTAAAAATGCGGAGGTTTAGATTGATGGATATTTTTTACTCAATCTTGCCAGAACGGCTGAAAGGATCTGAATGAAATTTGGCTCAAAGAGACATCTCTGAGCCAAATTTCATTAAACTGTAGTAAGTTCGGAATAAGTTACTGTAAAAGCTGTACCTGCAAATATTCCAATATAACCTGAAATTTTTCATTTTTATAAGTCCAAAATGTTCTGTGTTAATTGTTGTTTTGTTTGACCACCACTCATTCAGTAAATGGAGAGGCTTGTGCAAAATCGTGTACAAACAGATTTTACCAAATTAAAATGCCAATAATTCAAACTATGTAAGGATTTGACTGATGAGTAATTACAATTTAATAATTAATTAAAAAGCATACCTAAATATTAATTAAACATTTGTACCATAAAATCAAGTCATAAATTAAAGTCTGAAATCGCCAGTCCGCTTTGTAAACGTGGTAATCAATGATCGTGTCTTTTTTATATGACAAGAGGCCTTTGCCCTCCCAGTAGGACTCTAATAGGCTGGTATTATTATTATTGACCAACACATGATTACGCTATGTTTTGAATGGACCGCGCTATCAGAACAGTTCTCTTAAACACTATGGTTTTAAATCCTTCATCAAAGATTAGATATTTCGATGAATTCAAACAGATGAATCGTGACTAAGAAATAAAACTTATCTTTCTAAATGTGAATATGATTGTAAGTTAACATCCTTTAATATAGAATTAGATCTCCAATTCCTTCCAAATGGTCGGTAGCCAAAGGAAAGGATACATTTTGTGTGTAATTAATAATTCTTTGAAACAGACGTAAACGTTTTGAGCCCAGGAGGGCAGAATGCTAAATATTTGTGCTAGAGGCTAGGTCTCGAAATTAGTTTGTATTTTATTTTGTTAAAAAAGATTAATTTTGTTCTTTCTTTATGATGGATGTTTTCGAATTAATGGACTGTACTATTATTATTTACTTTTTAAATTAAATTAAATTTTAAAACATCCATGGGTTTCTAACTTAGGTATTACTTCTGATAAAAATCAATGGATGTTTTGAAATGTAATTTAATACAAAAAATAAATAAATTATAAACAGTTCATCAAATAAGTTTCAACCGAAATCATTTACCAGTTTCTAAGAAAACTTCAACTATATCTGATGACCCTGGATACCTATTTCTTTTGTTGAACCTACCTATAAAGGAATGTCCAATGACATTTATGTGACTAATCTTTTTACACTTTCTCCATTAAGAATTTTAAATTCGAAACTCTTATAATGATCCCTAAAACCATCAAACAAGAGCTATCATTCGAACGTTTACAGAATTCCATTTGGTGTTTCCAGACTAATATTAAATTTGTATGCAATTTGTAAAACCGCCTACGGTTAAGGAATGGCGGCTATCATTTAGAAGCAATACCATGATGACTACTGCTCTGCGTATTCGTAATTGACTGCATCTGAAGCAGTAGAGATGGGATCGATGTTGTCTGGAATCGATTAATTAATCGGTTAATTGATTGTGAACTAAAATCTAACAGAATTAAATGTGAAAATTATGTGCAAAATAATAAATAACTTGTAGAATTATATTTTGTACAGCATTGTCAACGCTATTTGTGATGCTTTAAATTCATTATTGATTGATAAATGAAAACTATTTGATGCAAATATTTAAAGAATGCGTGAAAAATATGACTTACTTTGTCCATTGACGAATGTTTGGGGTTCATGAGGGTAGTAGCGTTATAGATTGTAGTTTGTTTAATAGGTACCTTGGTTGTTTAAGAAGTTTGCAGGCTATTAGGTACCTTACACCTATGTTTTTTTGTGGAATGTGAATAATTTAATAAAAACCAAAAGTTTTAAAACTACAAAATACTTTTAACCTTATTCACAGAAAAAGCTTCCAGATAATAATAAAAGAGAAATATTGTAAAACTGTCTTAATTAAAATGTGTGTTATTTAACAATAAATAATGACAATTAAAACAAGAAAATTACCTTTATATAGGTAAATGCTTTTTAAAATTACTTTGATGCAACTAAACGGCCTCTATACAAAAAAAAAAACCTATTATAACATAGTTGCAAGTAATTTATTACAAAACAAATCGACTATTAGTAGGCATAACGAATTGAATTAATATCGACTGCAGTTAACGAAATTGGCCATCTCTATTCGTAATGGGCAATCAGATTTGAAAAAGGAATGAATTTGATATGCAAAGTTTTTTAAGATAAAAATGTTTTTTTTTTTGGTATTGGGCGTTTCATATAAATTGATATGCGTGAAACGGAATGGTAAGCAGGAGTCAATTTCGAAATTGATGTATGGATGTTATTGTTTTTCTATCTTGGATTCTTTGCTTTAAAAACATAAGAACTGAAAAGAAATTTAGTCGGTTACCTACATGAATGATAATGATTTTTAAATTGCATAATATCTACGATGACATACGAGATTTTAAATTTAATTCAGTTGATTGTTTATCTCACCTATTTATGACAATATTTCTTTTATAGGTAAGCAGCGCGCTGGCAATACAGTTCCCGTTGAGGTAAGAGACCAAACAGCACATCCAAATAGGTATGCAAACTCAGACTGATTCGGTTTTTTTTTTTAATATTTTGCCAAATTATCAATATTCACCGTCACCAAAAACAATTAGTAAGACAAGAAGTTGTGACGCCTATAGGTAGTAAGATAGCAACCTATTGCTCATCAACCTTTACAATATTACAACTATTATACACACTGGGGGCCAACCACAATCTCTTAGAACAATATTATTATAATATTACATTGCCTTCAGCACTGTTGGATTTTCAACCCTCGGCTCAGCGCCGATAGTTGAAAATGCAACAACAGAAATTAGAAAGTAATATTAAAATAATATTGTTTTAAGAGACGGCGATAGGCACAATTACACCCGCGACAGAATCGATTGGGGCTGTAGGGTGCAATATCCGACCTTTTATCATTGATTTTACTTACAATTAAATTTTGTGAACGTAGATGCCTACCTATCTACACAGTACCAAATTCATTCAAATACTAATTTACCCTCTTGAGCTTAATTAATAAGAATATGCTAGCATTAAAGGTATCTATTCAATAAATTGAACCAAAATTGTAACGAAGTCAAAACGTTTATTTCAAATAAACTATTAAAAGACGCTTTTGAATTGTCAAGGAGTCGGTCAATTAATCAGGAAGTTAAAGTTAGTTTCTCGTTGAAAAACGTAGGTAGGTTTCTATGGAGAAGAACGAGCAAGAATCTGGGACTACGGACACTTTTATCAAGTAAGTGAGCTAAGTGCCTTACATACATTACATATTAGAGGTGGATATAAATTTCGTAAGCTTCACATGGCGAGTGGCGGCGGCGGTGGGTTTACTAATGGGTACACTTCTGCCTAACCCTTCGGGGATTACAGGCGTGATGTTATGTATGTCACATGGCGAAGTATTCCCATTTGAGCACCTATGCATTGAGCACCAAAGGTAACGTTAAAATATTGAATGGTGCTTCATGCATAGGTGCTTAAACAGGTAGGGTATAATTCCATACGTCTACACGGATAACAATAAGTAAGTACTAGGCTATCAAGAACCACAGGAAGTACAAACTAAGATCCAGTAAGGTCACCATCTATTAAACCTTTTTAAATAATTACCAACACAATACCCTATACTTAAGCCACAGACTTCGGCCGTTTATCAGCCGTTTATAATACCGATCGATATTCTTTAGAAATTCACTGCTACATGGGGTGCTAATTGCAAGCAAAATGAACAGATAACGATGCCCATTCATAGGTCGACTTGGTCGTATAAAATTGTATCGGCCATTAATTTTCCTTATAAGTATTATGAATGTGTAGGAAGCTTTTGAACAATATTGGCGCTTGGCAATGGGTCGGGTATTGAATCTTTGAGGTTATGTATATAGGATTGTTATGTAATGATGCATTTTGGGGTATACGTTCGGTAAGTTAGACTGACTAAATGTTTAATCAAATTATAATTACCAGCCTATTATTGTCAAACTGCAAGGCAAAGACCTGTTCTCATACAGAAAAGGCGGCGGTACCATGCTTGCTGAAGGCGGATTGGCGATTTTAGATTTACCTAAATGAATTATAAGTTCAGGTTTCCTCACGATGTTTTCTTTTACAAATGTCGGTGTTATTCAAGTCACATTGGTACGTGCTCGTGTCCGGTTGCGAACCTAAAGGTGGGTGGGCGCCTTAACTACTAGATCATCACGACATTACTGACACATACCTACTTAATAATTATGATCACATCAGAGCAATAGGTATTGAAATTCTTATCGATTGATTGGGTTATACTAAACACATCTTCGGAATTTCTTTAGAAATCAGTAGGTCACCAGTAAATCAGAACTTTATCTGTACCCAGTTCCTTGATAGGTTATATTTTGTGATAGGACAACTACTATTGAGTATTATTAGAAATGATTTAGTCACCTATGATCTATTTACTTGAAAATTTCAGCTTTGTAAATCAAGCAGTTTTCCTAGTCTTTAGTTCTTAGTGTTTAGTCAGCGTGGGACTAAACACTAAGAACGCTTCCATAACACATTTCGCTTTCATAATCTAAAAGTATAAAGTATACCACAAATATAAAATATATCCCATGACAATCGGCTTGAGCTTTCTATCAGTGAAAAAAATTTTGTAATCAGACCAGTACCTCCATAGATTTCTCATAAACAAACTTAACCTCTATAAAATATTAGTATAGTAGATTAGTCTAATTAGTCTCCTTTATCACAACTCAATGACACAATTCCACCAACCTAAATATTAAAAACGCCACGACAAAACCGTCCCAAACCTGAATAGGCAGCCTTACAAGAAGCGGGCCCTCTCACAGAGATAACGCGGACAGGAGCAAAGACTAAAGAGATCCGCCAAAGATATACCCCAGCTAACAATTAACAATGAGACATTATATTCACGAGTAATGCTGCCGATAATTACCAGACTGGACGATTTGCACAACCAAGTTAAGTTATAGCTTCTTGTTAAGTATTAATTGATTGTGCTTTTTGTAAGTTTTTTTTTTTATTAGAAATCTGTAGGGGATGGCTTATGTTCAGCAGTGGACGTCCTACGGCTGATATGATGATGATGATGATTTTTTATACAGTACCTACAGACTGGATCTATTGGTTAAAAGCGTGACTACTCTGCATTCGGTCTTGGATTCGATTACCAGGTCGGGTCAAAGTGTTATTAGGTATTCAACCAGGAATTTCTCAGTAGCAGCCTCGGAGTCTGGATTTGTGCCCGGTTGATGGCAATAGGCTCGCCTGCTATTACATGGGACTTAAACATAACTGGCGAAATGTGGGTGTGATAATGGGTACACCTCTTTCTAACCCTTCGGGAATTACAGAGGTGATTTTATGTAACATACATAAAATCACCTCTGTAACCTCTGTAAGTACTAGCTTATGTCTTCGTTCTCGTAAATGTCGGTTATCAGCAAGGTTTTAATTGCTTCATTACAGACAGACGGACAGAGTTACTTTCGCATTTATAATATTATATATATAGATCTGGTTGTTGTAGTCACAATCCCTCACGATAGCATAGTATCTTTACAGAAATAAGAATTCCATGATTAAATCAAACAAATCACCAATATTATACGATATTATGTTTAATCCTTTTATCATTGATACGTGTAAATCTTACTTCGATAATAATAAATATATAAGTATGTGTGTCTGTAGACTTGTCAATTTGGATGTTTGTTTATCAATTTGAAATTAAATTAGCACGCGGTTGATAGAGAAAAAGAACTGTGTTTTTTTTTTAGTTGGTCGTAGGGTAATTTTAAGTTATTTTTTAAAGGTGTCATAACCTTCACTCGGACAAAGCCTGAGTAAAAGCTAGTATTTTTAGGTAATAAAAATTTAATCTTAAGAAGTAAACTGTATAATAAATCATACTTCAAATGTGTAAGTTTGTATGTTTGCAGATTTGAAAATTTACAGACAGTACAATCATGACCTATATTACGTCACACACTAAGAAAGAGAAAAAAATTGTGTATTTACTTTACTTTTTAATTCGGTATTTTTTCAGATTTTACTTTTTGTAATTTTCCGACCTTCACACGGGCAAAACCGTAGGCAAAAGCTAGTTGATAAGGTAAAAAGAACTGTAATCTTAGGAAGTAAACTGATCTAATCAAGGAAAATAGAATGACAAATCATTAAAATCATTGATCAGTAGTAAGTAAACCGTGGCCATTAATAAAATTTTAATTAATTACAAAACAAAAATGAAGCAATTTTATTTGTTATTTTTATATTTTGCTCACTTTAGTAATAAGACTATAGTCTGTGCCCATTTTGATATTACTGTGCCTAGTGATAAAAATGTTTTTGATTTGGATCTGTATGAATCTGTGTTAGATCCAGAATTGTGTGAAGAACAGATTCGGTATATACAGCAAAATGATCAGGAACTTTTATTAGAATGTAAGTAGAAGGTTTATTGTTTTATGATTTATGTAAAATTGCAAATCTGGAATATTTTCTGGAATCTAGATGATATAATTTTAAACAATAACTGCGATTTTATCGAAATCTGAAATGCAATTGAATTAATGTTATAAAATAAAAAAAAATACCGATAAGGATGGAGAAAAGGTAAAAAGAATATTGTTTTTTTTTCATCTCATTTTATTTAGAAGCTTAAAGTGTTTTCTAAACATTACACTTATTCTAAATTATCGGCTATTTTAAAAACAAAAATGGCTACTTTTGACACAGATTTTGACAAAATACTTAGAAAAATACGACAGCCATGAATTTAATAAATTTAATCTTTTCATCAGAGCCTTTCTCTTAGCCCTAGTTTTATAACATTCTACCAACATGTGACAGACAACACAACTAAAACAATTTCCACAAACATTATATGATTAACATAATATATTATTTAAAAAAAATCTTATACATTTCAACAGTAATTGATGCTGGAATCCGTGTACCAACTGGAATTATGACTGGCAACATGCTACATCTGGGAAACTACTACCAATGTTTGGGAATCAATAAGCCAACACCAAACTCTGTAGTTGAAGGCAAATATTGTATGATACACTTGCCTTTGAACCAAAATTGGCCTATATTTCCTACTCTTTCTGAAGACATCCCTTTGCCTGTGTTCAACTCTAAAACATTGAGATTGAATGAAAACGTTGTAAAGAGGCTAAAACAGGCTAACATATGGGCTAGAGGGGTTGAAGATCTTATTGGAGTACAGAATAATGTAAGCAGGTAAGGCACATATTGTTTTTGCGACTTAGTTCAATTATTTTTTTATTTTTATGTAAAACTGACTGAAGACTGCCTCGTTGGTCTAATGGTCGCAAGCGCGACTGCTGTGCATGAGGTCTTGGGTTCGATTCCCAGGTCGGGTAAAGTGTTATTGGGTTTTTCCATCAGGAATTTCTCAGTAGCAGCCTCGGAGTCTGGATTTGTGCCCGGTTGATGGCAATAGGCTCGCCCCCTATTACATGGGACTAAAAACATAACTGGCGAAATGTGGGTGTACTAATGGGTACACCTCGGCCTAACCCTTCGGGGATAACAGGCCTGATGTTATGTTATGTTATGTTTTATGTAAAAAAATGAATAAATAAAAAAAAATAAAAAAAAAACCTTAAAAATGGTTATTTTTGGACCTATTGTTACTATGTTTATCCAAGAAAAATCGAAATAATCAGAGTGCCCTTCTTTTTTTATGACAAACGTCATCAAAATGATGATAAAATTCAGTTAAAGAATAAATGAAATTTAACAACATGATTTTTTACAATACGCGCCACTAAAGATGAGACTTGATACACCACACAAACTTTATTATTTCGTAATAAATATTGTAATATTGTTAAGAATTTTAATATAAATGTCATCGTATCCCTGAATAGATACACAAATTATGGATAACTATTTCATACATGCATACCTGCGCAAGCTCCCCATTACTGACGCTTGTCAAGTATCATTTTTTGTGGCACATATTATACTGCTAGTTAAAATAATGCATATTTACAGAACAGCTGATAACAGTCCTCTTGCCGCTTTGACACTTCAGCTCGCTGTTTGCATACCCAAGCCATGCACTCCACATACGGCACTGAGCTCTTTCTTCAACAGTTCAGAATTAAGCTCACTTGTGAACTTTGAGGAATCTTTCTGTCGCCTGCCTAATGATAAGCCTTGGGTGGCTGGTGACTATGTTGCAATGTGAGTTGGTATTTAATTGATTATATTCTTTTAAAGGATTATTAAGTCTCCTTTGTCTGTCTGTCTGTCTGGTTCATATTGGATTACTTTCATCATACTGAACAAGGCTTTACGCGACTTCGCTCGTGTTAATAGCAATTTTTCTATTCCTAAACAAAAGTATTATTTTTTGATGTAATGTCATTTTCTGTACTCTGTCAACTTGTATTTAGAATAATCAAATTATTTATTAATTATCGGTTGAGAAAACTTAAAAAAATAAATGAATAAACAAACTGTCTTTCACAATCATGTGTTGTTTTAAGAAAAATATGATTTTTATTTTTATATTGAGTTAACTCTTCACTCACTTCAAGAGATGCTATATGTTGAGTACCGCATACGATCTACGACACAATGTTTTCGTCAAAAAAGGTAATAGCTATCAGATTACTTAACATCTTATCATTAATACCTAGTTTATTAGTAGATTATTGTTAATCTACTAATAAACTAGGAAATTGGAAAACCCGTTTAAAATTTCCGTCCATTACTTCATTAATTGATCATTCCGGCGTTAGAAATAGAATTTGTGAGAATGTTTAGTATTTTTTTATTAATGTAAGTTTATTTATTTAAGTAATTGCTTACAATATTAACAGACTTAATTTGAAAAGTGTCATAGAATATGCTTGACTTGAAACTTTAAAGTAAATGTAAAATATATACATTTTTTTTTTAAAAAGGCAGAAAGTTGAAACCTTATAAGGCATCAAAAAATTCGTCGGCGTCGCTGTTTTTTTTTATAAATTGTACATATTTTACATTTACTTTAAGGTTTTATGTTTAGGTTATTTATTGTAGAATGTAATACATGAAACTAACATTTGGAGTGGGTGACTAGATTCAATAATTAAAAAAAAAGACTTGTAAATGACGTTCAAAAGTGCCTTTTAGTGGTCTAATTGAAATAAATGATTTGACTTTGACTTTCAAGCAGACGAAACCGCTACTAGAAACTAGTATCGCGGTATCGCGTGATATTGAATGTCTATGTTGTGTTTATCACGTTTATATTGTATGTTTACAAAGCTAAAGAGGTGATAAAACACTGATAATGCTGCTCCAAATTCAGAAGACTTACTATATTTAAATGATTATAGTTATAATCTTGATACTTTTATAACACACAACTGGAATTAGGCTTTTCCATTATTTTACAGATTAAATTGATTAAATCTGTAGTAATCATTTTGATCCTTTCCGTACAGTACTGTATAGTAATAAGCTGATGTACGACACAGCGAAGGCAGATTATGTGCTGTTTTGCTGTAGGTAAATAATCTGTATTTTATGCCCATATTTTTTACTAATATAATAAAATTGAAAAGTTTGTTTGTTTGTTTAAATGCGCTACTCTTTGGACCTACCAGTTGAATTGGAGAAAATCTTTATAGGTATATGATAGCCAGATTCATGAAAAATAGTATCTACACTAATAGTATAAAAAATAAAAAATTGTATTTTTGTTTGTAACGGACAAACTTAAAAACTACTGGACCGATTTCAAAAATCCTTTCACCATTAGAAAGCTACATTATTTGCGAGTAACATAGGCTATATTTTATTATATTTCTGCGCGGACGGAGTCGCGGGCATAAACTAGTTGGCTATATAACATCACGCTACGACTAACAGGAGTGGAACACTAATCAAAGACGTAGCTTAACGCGGGTGAAAAAAAATTCGCGAACAAAGTTACCTACTTCAACGAAAAAAAACGATATGTAGTTTATAAGTAGGAGAAGTCAGCTAAAAACAGATTTGACTGTGACTTTTGGCCTCCAAGCAGACGAAGTCAAGGGTAAAAGCTAGTTCATTACAATATTTACTTTATCTTGCCAGCAGACATCGATTCCTGCTATCCCTGCATTGTTTAGCAATGGCTACTTATAACAATTTTTTTTTTCTAATTCCAGATCCCCAAAAACCCACCCGCGTCAACAAACTGTTCCTTGCGTTCTCGGTTTACACAAACACGCGTCGTCTCGTCACGTATACTCCAGTTCCTGGGGCTTTAGAGTGTCTGGATGGCATCAGGTCTTTCGCCATGATGTGGGTCATCATTGGACATTCATTTGGGACTCAGCCTGCGACTGGGGTCTTGGCTAACATGATAGAGGTCTTTGAAGTAAGTTTTTTTTAAAGTATCCATGGTGAATTTACCACCCTAAAACCTTAATTTCTCGGGGTTGCGGGATGTCTAAACAGGATAACGTGGCTCCGGAACGTAAAGGGCAACAGAAGGAACAGGGTGGTTATTTAGTCACTAAAAGTTTGACAGTCCCTTCCGCCCCACCCAGGGCGGAAGGAGTTATTTGATGATTTCTACCACCTAAAAAAAAGACCATAATTTCAGTTTTTTTACCTGTATAAAGAATTCTATGCTGATGGGTCCGCAACCGGGCACGAGCAAACGTGCGAATATTACTTTTTCTGTTCCATATAATACTTTCTAAGTTTATCTTGGACATCACTGACATCGGTGAAGGAAAACGTCGAGAGAAAACCTGGACTTATAATTAATATAAGTCTGAAATTTCTAATCCCCAATTAATACTTATGCCTATGCCGTTGCAGACGGACAATAACAGGCTTTTAAAAATGATGATCTATAACTTGCACTGCAAGAAGGATGTTTACAATTAAATCTTGCTCAAATTGTATGACGTTCTGTTTTTTCCAGTGGATGACGTCATTGAAGTCTGTTTGGATTACTGCGGCTCCAATCACAGTGGACACTTTCTTCATGCTGAGTGGACTGCTAATAGTTTATACTACAGCTGGAAAATTAACTAGCAGTGAGTATCTTGCCTTCTTTACATGGATACATTTATGCTGAGCAAAAACCTACCCCAATTCGACAATGCTACTCTCTCCTTGCATCATCTCTAACCAACTCTCACAGTGCAAGTCCTCATCATCATCATCATATCAGCCTATGGCCGTCTACTGCTGAACGTAGGCCGTGGGATCGTAGGCTGGGCAGCACTCATCCATCCGCTGCCTGCCACCTTCTTTAAATTGTCCATCGGTCCACCGTGCAGCAGGGCGTCCCACACTACGTTTGCCTAAACCTGGTCTTCTTCTGACCGTCTGTACAGGTCCGTCTGCTGTCATTGCCAGTTCTTGCTGGACCAAAATTATGTAAAATTTTAATTTTTTCAGTAAAGTTACTCAAGAATCTCCATCTATATTATCTCAACCGCCTCCTGAGAATGTTCCCCATACTTGCTACGGTGGTTCTTCTCCAAGCCTCTGTGATGAACCGGGTTGCTGATGGTCCATTGTGGAACGTAGTCATGACTGAAACACATAAATGTAGGGTATATTGGTGGTCCACGCTATTGCATATTCAGAATTATGTCAATCCGGCTCATTTGGTAAGTGACTCACATTTTAAAATTAGAAATTTAGAACTTATATTATAAATTTGAAAATAAGTTTGTTTGTTTGCTACCTTCACACGCCCAAACTACTGAACCGATCATCCTGAAATTTTGTTTCATACGGTACGGTTTTTCGGTTTATTCCGAAAAAAGTACTGTTCCCAAGGGAAACCACGATAACGTTCTTATGATGATAGATGGCACTACGTGTCTTTTGAATCATGATCAATTTTGAATTTAATTTGCGAGCGAAGCCGCGGGCGAAACCTAGTAAGTGATAAAGTATGACTAGATGATATGTGGTTTCTACTGAATGTATAAGACCGGAAAAAAATGTACTGTCACATCTTGCAAAAGGTCAAATCAAAACAGCTCAAGAAAACCAGGACATATATTATATAAATCGCCATCCCGCCTTGAGCAAGCGTAGTGATCAATTCTCGTGGCTTCTCTGTATGAGAAACGGCCTTTGCTCTGCATTGGTATAGAAATAGGCTGGTACCAATTATTATCAAAGTGCGTCGAGTAGTTTACGATTTAAATAAAGACTGCCTCGTTGGTCGTAAAGCGCGACTGCTGAGCACGAGGTCTTGGGTTCGATTCCCAGTTCGGGCAAAGTGTTATTGGGTTTTTCCATCAGGAATTTCTCAGTAGCAGCCTCGGAGTCTGGATTTGTGCCCAGTTGATGGCAATAGGCTCGCCCCCTATTACATTGGACTTAAACATAACTGGCAAAATGTGGGTGTACTAATGGGTACACCTCTGCCTAACCCTTGGGGTATTACAGGCGTGATGTTATGTTTATGTTTAAAGCTAGTAATTTCTGAATAATATCTACCATATTTTGTTTCTGTTTTAGTGCCTCGGCCACTCCTGGTACCTCGCTATAGACGTACAGCTTCACATCCTATCGCCTCTCGTACTAGTGTGGGTGCTGACAGGAAAACGACGACTAGCCTGGTCAGCGCTCGTCGGAGCACTGATAGCAGTACTCGCCGCTTCTACTACTTATAACTTTATCAAAAAGTTTCCTCCAGGAACTACTATACCATCGTAAGTATTTGATTTTTAACTAATTTTTAACCGCCCTTTCGACACTGCCTACAGCCATATGCTGTAGGCAGTGTCAAAAGGGAGGTGCGATTCTACTAGAAAATAACGAGAAAAGATCATTATAGACTTTATAGACTACATTATAGACTAGTAAATAAAAGAAATAAGTTTCACAATAAAAGATTTAGCATAAAACCAGAACAAATAGTAAAATATTAGACCAAAAACATACATTACAGCCCATAACAAAAATCCCTACGGAACTTGTACGGCAGGGGCCCACGCTGAGGCAGGAGTGTGGTTTTAGCCGGTGAGAGTCCGGCACTGCCCATACTGTTTCAGTTTTAAGGCAGTCTTGGCGTCCATGAGGAATCCCAACTCCAGCCCGAACAAAAAAGAAACGGGGCGATTCTGTTCTTTGAAAGAGCTGTCTTCCGAAATACTGTTAAAAGCTTAAACAACTAAATCTAGCATTTATTAATTATTGACCAGGTCTGTTTTATTTTATTTGTCTTAATGAAATTTTCTAAAAAACGATCATAAAAGAACTGCACCTTTTATATGCTTTTTTTTGTCATGACATAAGTAAATCTATATTATTTTTATCTTTTCTTCTAGACGACCACAAGATTCCGCATATTACGTAGTTAACTACTATGTTAATACTCTGACCAGAGCCTCGCCTTTCTTCGTTGGATTAATATTCGGTTACATACTACATCTTAATCGCGGGAAGAAAGTTGTTATTTCTTTGGTAAGTGCAGTTACCATTAATAAATATTTCGTTAGTCTCAAAAAAGCAAAAGCTTTTTCAAAATAATTGATGTTTTCTAAAATGTAAATTAATTAGTTTGAGTTAATGTATTTATTTATGACAAGACTATCCAAATAGCGAGCAGCATGGCCACGTTGTATGGAAATGCTCAAAATTTGGCCCCAAAAAAAGGCAAACTCTCTGATGATGTAAAAGTCGACCAGCAAGTTAATCTACTCATCACTATAAACCTTTTTTATCTTTCAGGTTCCAGCAACACTTCTATGGATATGCGCGTTCACAGTTTCTACGCTAATCGTGTACACTGCATACCCTATCATGCAAATGGATTGGGACAACGAAATAGCTGATGGCTTGATCAATTCATTCATGAGGCCAGCATGGGCCACATTTGTCGGATGGATTATATTTGCCTGCGTGCATGGATATGCTGGTATGTGTCGTGTTTAACAACAGTCATAATTGGGTTAGCTCCAATCAATAATAATTGATATACTTTATATGACCTATATATTGCGATTCCTTCATCGATTTTTGTATGGTAAATAGCAAACTGACATCTTTTATTTTTCAACTTAATTGACTAACTTTATTGATAATCAAAATAACTTAAAATTATTTTTTGAAACTAACTGAAAATCTGATTTTGAAAGCTAACTTCAAGTGTTTTTTCTGTCAATAGACTTATGGGTTAAAAAGCTTTTGCACGCGACTTCGTCTGGGTCAAAGTTGATGTATTATCCCACATCAACTGGACATTTTTTCCGGGATAAAAAAGTCTATGTGCTAATCCAGACTATAAATTGGGCTCTATGCCTTTCATCTAGATCCGTTCAGCCGTTCAAGCGTGATTGAGTAACAAACATACAAACGTTCAAATTTATAACAGAAGTAAGATCGTGTTTGCTACCCGGTCTTTCATCACCAATAGATCTTTCTAATATTATTCACATATTTTATGGTGTTTGACCTTGAAGATGGAAAACTTATAAATTGTTTATTAATTAAGGACTGAATCTTTCCAGGCCCCATCAACTGGGTGTTATCACTACAAATGTGGAAGGTTATAAGTCGCTTATCATACGCGATGTACCTGGTACACTATCCTATGATGTTCCTCGTCAACTCTATGCCAGTCACTCCTAAATATTTTACCTTTCAATTCGCAGTAAGTAATACCTCATACGAACCAAAGTTACCGACATAGCCCAACGAATTAGTAAGTTGAAGTGGCAGTGGGCAGGCCATATAGCACGCAGAACTGATGGCCGATGGGGCCGTAAAGTTCTTGAGTGGAGACCACTTCTTAAACTTATCAAAAAATTGTAAAAATGCCAATTAAGATTTGTTATTGTTATTAATAACAAATCGTCTGTCCACCCACAAGGTGGACAGATGATCTGATGAAGACCGCGGGATCGCGCTGGATGCAGGCCGCTTCCATCCGGTCTTATTGGAAATCAGTAGGGGAGGCCTATGTTCAGCAGTGGACGTCCTACGGCTGATATGATGATGATGATGATGATGATGATGAATACCGCATACATAGTTATTATTGTTGTATTTATTTGCATGTTCAAAAGTAAAACCATTGTCATCTTCCTGCATCTTACAAAATGTGTTATGCTGATACTTCACTATTATTGTATTAGGTTTAGGTGTTTTGGCCAGTGAAAAATACCAATGTGTCTTTTTCTAAGTTTATCTTAGACGTTACTGACATCAGTGTTGGAAAACATCTTAAGGAAGCCAGAAGAAGCCTGAAGGTAGCCTGGAAGAAGAAGAGCAAACGTAGTGATGAATGCCTATGCCTTCTCTGTAAAGAGAAGACACCTTTGCTTTGCAGTGGGACAATTAAAGGCAGATATTGTTCATTAAGTTGGTTCAAATATTCGCGTCACTATTGGATAATGGCGTAGATATTCAAAAACGTCAAGTGAAGTACCGGCTAACTTTTCTTCTTTAAAATCTTCATCATGATCAGTCTTAATAAAAACATTTCGCTTTTAAGGCTTCTCACCATCCTCACATACATCCATTGTTTCCTTGGTTTTGTCTTTTTTAATGGAGCCATCTGAATTTATTCTCAAACCATTTTTTTCCTAGTCCTTAAAGAGAAGTATAAATTCCAAGTGTTACCATGTTATGATACACGATTGAATGGATTTTTACATTTTTATATCGTGTGATCTTCTTTCTTCTCTCTTGTATTATTGTATAATGAGTATTAAAAAGAAAAAAGAGTTACTTACTTTTTGATTGTGTTGTAGTGTATTATTTAATTTTAAACTCAAAACATACGTCATACTTAAATCAGCGCACCCTATCAGTTTTATACGAAATGATTAAAGCAACAAGTTATCATCAAACCAGAATAATATACCGTTCTCTCTCGCACTCTTGCTCTTTTACTCACTTATAGTACGCCTACTTTTAAACAGATGGCGCTGTTCTAAAGTTTACTTAAACTAAGATACTGTAAGTACTTACAAAAGTTTTGTTGTTTCAGATATACCAATTTTTAGCTGATTTGTCACTAGCAATATTAGTAGCATTTCTCATTACTGTTATGATTGATTCGCCATTTTCTGTAATCATAAAACATTTTATGGGTGGAGGTAAGTTTTGTTTGTATGGTCCAACTTTTTCTTCCTCATCCTTAGAACATAATGCTCTAAAAGCTTATTTCAAGCAATTAAGAAGTTGATTTAGATCTTAAAAATAGATACAATCAGTAGCTTCAAGGTTTTAAAAGTCCAAGAAAGGGAAACAATTTAAATAAAACAATTATTTTTGAGAAAATTATCGCACTCAACAACAATATTGGTTTTGAACAGGCAGAGATGCATGTGACCACTGGACTAATGAATTTGAAGTCAAAAACCAACGAAGAAGCTGGCATGAATTAATATTCCTTCCTTTTTCTTACAGGTGTAAAGAAGCCTGAAAATAAGAAATAGTAGGTATGGAGAGAAATAATTTTAAGAAAAATAAATAATATTAATGTTATTTCGTTTTAATTAGTAGCATTAATTTTGCAGAATTGCATCATAATATTTTCATGATGGCCATGTAATTTGTCACAAAGAATGAATATAACAAAAGGCAATGAAGAACAAAGACGGCCTAGAGTCTGATTGTGCGCTATTATTATCTGTACAGGAAGAAGCGTTTGCCCTGCATTGAAACAATAATATTACACACCATATTAATTAGTAATTAAGTATATCGTTATTAGGTATTACTTATAATGATCAAGGGAGAAGAAGAAGATGGATATTATTATTAGCATTTTATAAAACCGAATATCTAGTAAACCTACACGTGCAGCACGTGATTTGGATAAAATGTCTAGACTTATGACGATGAATGTGATAAATAGATAATTATTTAACAATATTTTATGTTACTAGGTATAGTATTTTACACGTGACTATACGAGTTTTATTTTTTTGTTCTCACAAGTCTGGCAGTGTCGAATTATGCCAAAGTTGAGTATGATTTACTTAAGGATCTAAACAAAGCGTTTGACTTTCTAATGCAGAAAAAAAGTGACTTCTTAATCGCTAATTGGTATACCAAATATAACGTTTATGATTACTAAATTTTTATTTATTAAATCTATCTACAGACAACTTTATCATCAGTGTAAACCAACGAAAATAAGTACTTTTTCATATTTAAAAAAAAAAGTGTACCTCAAGGGTGTGTTCTGATCTCTGTGCAGAATTTTGCCATTTTACAAATATAAAAATCTTAGTATCTTAGTCTTAGTCTTTAGTATTTTCTATTCATATTTTAATCCAGAAACAATAATTAAAATAAATCTTTTAAATAATTTATAGTAAGTATCACCTTATATGACGGGTAGTATTGACTATTATCTTTTTAAGCATTAATCCTTTAGCCGAGGAAGCCGCATGAATCAATTTTATCTTTATCCTTTTCCGAGAAAGCAGTCTGAATATTTTTTTTTTGCCTTATCCTTTTCTTAGCAAGCGGAATGAATCAAGCTCACTCGGTTCCGCGAACGCTAGCCGTTTGTGATAACGCGAAATAGTTTATGGGATTAACAATATAACAACAATAGATAAGCGGCTTTTTATATGGGAAAAACAAATCACAGTAGGTAACTAAAAGATTTTAACTATGACAGAATCGATAACATAGATAAGTATTATCATAATTTTATAGGAAAACGGTTTCATCCGCGTTAAGGTACACCTCTTACAGCTCCACTCACGTAAGCCAATAACTTTCTTCATTAAACGGGCCATACAACGCAAAAAGATTTATTCAAAACAAGATCAGTAGTTCCTGAGATTTGAGTTTTCAAACAAACAAAATAATATCCGTTCGCATTCCGCCAGCTTAATTTAAAATCCTCTAGCAGGCACTAGTCCAGACTCCGAAATGTGATTCAGAGTTCACTAATGGAAAAACCCAATAACACTTTACACGACCTGAAAATCGAAACGTAGTAATAACAAATTAATCAACTTTTATCTCTGTTGATATTTGAAAATTTGATAAATCTGTTCAGGACTACTAGGTATTAATATATTTATCACAGTACTTGGCTAATGAAATGATTAGTACAATCTTATCAATATTATTTACTAAGTAGATGTAATCAATAAAAATGAACTATTGAAATCTTAAAATTATCGCTCAGTGAGGCATACGAGGTCTTCCGCTGTAGTTTAAAGTATTATGTGAAAAATTTGCAATATGAAATCCATATATTTATTATTTTTATTAACCATTTTTAGAAATGGGAATATTGTAAGTGCCCATTTTGGTATGGTAGTTCCCGATTATAAAAATGTTTTTGATTTGAATCTCTATGAATCTGTGCTTAATCCCGAGTTGTGTGAAGAACAAATTAGATATATGCAGCAAAATCAAACAGACCTTTTGTTAGAATGTAAGTACCTTTCAAAAATCTACAATTTTTAATTTAAATTTATCTTAATACTGTCAAACCAGCCAACCGACAATTTTCCAATAATTCAGTGAAACTAATTCAATATGCCTTAGGGATGATTCTCATTAGAGCGTGCCGTGCCCGGGGCGGGGCCCGGACGGGGCACGGACGGGGCACGGTTTTAAATCTGTTACATATATTTTGTATGAATCAATTTATATTACACAGTGCATTATCCGTGTCCCGTCAGGGCCCTCTGGACGCACTTCAATACCACGTCGGCTCGTCCACGCCCCGGCCCGGGCACGGCCCGCTCTAATGAGAATCATCCCTTATGTGTTACATTAAGTTACAATGAAGCAATAACAGTTCGATACACATCCGAAACGAATGCTTAGAAGAGATTTACAATTAATCATAATTGTCAGCATTAAATATCCAATATTGAAGTCTTGATTCGGTTTGGTTTGTTTTAGCAGAACTAAAACAAGGTGAGGTCCATGTTTGTAGAGGATTTCTCTCCTTAGTTTTTTCTTGCCACAATATTGTAAACTCTAATAAATTGAATTTTATCTGGCTCAGTGTGTATACATCCTAGTTGATTTGTTCGCTTGTCCTTTCATTCACTAGATCACAGTCTTGTATACCCTTATCTTTAATTTTTTACAGTCCTGGATGCTGGCATCCGAACCCCAAGAGGTGTGTTAACTGGAAGCGATGCAGATCTTGGAAATTACTTTCAATGTTTAGGCATCAATAGACAAATACCAAACTCAGTTGTCCAAGGAAAATATTGCATGATAAATCTGCCATTAAACCAAAACTGGCCAAATTTGCCATCAACACCTACATGGCCTGAATTTACGTTGCCTGATGAATGGCCTGATATTACTTGGCCTGGACAGAACCCAATGATGTTTAGGGTCAATGAAGATGCAGTAAGGCGTGCAAGACAGTATCAGTTAGCAGCGGCTGGATATGAAGAATTCAATGGAGCTAGCTTGGCAAGGAATGGTTTGAGCAGGTATGTTATTTAATATGTTGCAAATCTATATTTCAATATTAATAATAGGTAAAATTGATTATTTGTAAGAGAAAATCTCTGGAAGTACTGGTCCAAATACAAAAATTATTTCACTGATAGAAAGCTACACTATTATCAAGTGTCATAAGTTATGTTTTATGTTATAATTGACTAGTTATTTGTAAAGCCATTGATTAACATCATAGTCATGCTACTCTTGTCTTTATCTAATATTAAACATTATATTTAATTAGTAACCAGATCTTAATCAAGGAAGTCCGAAAGTTAATGATAAGCCTGTTACTTTGCCAAAGAACAAAGTCCGTACCTACTAGATACAATGACTGGTACTCATGCCTACCTACTATTGTAACAAGTCCGGTATGCCGTCGGTTTTGAGTTTTTCTAGATATATTGTGAACAAACTTGATATTTCGGTTATTAATCTTCTTCTTTGCTGGCATGAGTCACCCAGAAATTAGCAATGATTTTGGCGCCATCAGAAGCTTCTATCAGTTCCTAAACCACGCACCGCATGAGGGCGTGTAAGACACAATAATAGGTGTACCATTGTTAAAGAAACAGCACCACTTGAGCACTTCAGAAGGGAATCGTCTCTAAACCTCCATTTAATAATTTAAGCTTTATGCAACAAAAAGGTACAAAGGCGGACTTAATGCCTTAGGCATTCTCTACCAGTCTACCAAAAGGGAGTGAAGAAATAACATGGCAGGTGCATAAAAAAATTGTACATGAAAACGTACACGTACACGTACGTACGTGTGGGGGTAATTGACATATTAATATAATTAGAAATTGACATGGTAATAATTAGTAATTGAAAATTGACATAGTAATAATTAGTAATTGAAAATTGACATATTAATTAATTAGAGATTGTCATAGTAATAATTCGTAATTGTAATTAGAATATTTTAGAATTAAAATTAGAATATTTGTACGCCGCTGACGGCAAGACATAGCGATAATTTTAAGAGCACTAACAACTGCATTTATGTATTTTTTCACCTATGATCTACAAATAAAGTGATTTGAATTTGAATTTGAATTTGAAAAAAAAGACAAAAAAGAGATTTAAAAATCATTGAAAACAAATAATATTTTTTTTTTTTCAAAGCTAATAATTTTCCCATTGACAGCGACGCGGACGAATTTTTTGATGCCTTATGAGGTTCGTCCTTTCTGCTCTTTTTTTTTTATAAATTGTACATATTTTACTTTTACTTTAGGGTTTTATTTAAGTTAAGGTTATTTAGTTTTAATTGTGTTTTCTTTTTTGTCAAATAATATTTTAAATAAATAGGTTCATAGTTTGGTCATTTAAGTTGGTTTCGTTTGGTAATGTGCACGATTTTGTCAAGATCGCTTTTGTAGTCTTACGTATTGCATGGAAAAAGTCTTCATCATGCATGACAATTCAAAAGTGCCTGTAAACGGTCTAATTGATTGTAATTTTTGACTATTCATTACAGACTTTCTTTCTATTATAGTCACATTGCCTAGTAAAAGCCTCTTATTGAACACTTACATTTACGATGATAAGTGTATTTTAACTTTTACTTACATTTACTTACAGAACAGCGGAAGATTCGCCTCTTAATTCTCTCTCCTTCCGCCTCGGTACTTGCATACCCAAAGCATGTACACCACGCAAGGCAATGCAAGTTCTATTCAATACCACGGAGATGACTTCTCTTGACTTTGAAGAGACCTACTGTCGTCTGCCTAATGATAAACTTTGGGTGGCTGGAGAATATGTTGCATTGTAAGTAATAGTATGAAGTACTAGATGAGTCGGTGAACTTTGTACCACTTAGAATTTCTTTCACCCATTTTTTTTTCTCAATTCACCCCTGAAAATAAGAAATTATTGAAATCGGTCGTCAGTCCAATGCAATTGATTTTCACCCACTGACGCAAAAACGACGGGATGTTATATAATAAGTTTGACGTGACTGCGTGTGTATGTCTTTCTGTGACATCGTAGCTCCCGAAGGGATAAACCGATTTTGATTCTGTGTTTTTTATTTTGTTTAAAAGGTAAATTAGTTAGGAGTGTTCTTAGCTATGCTTGATGAACAGTCCAAGATGGCGGCCGTCGGGGGTTTTGTAAATTTTTAATTTAATTAAACATATAGGTTCTTCATCGTTTAGTTTTCTGTGGATAGGTCTTCAGATTTCGGACTTTGACAGTCAATGTGGTCCTAAAAGCCTACTGGATACATTTATAAGAAAGATTTTTTCATTTTCAGTGCATTATTCGGCTTCTGCATCCTCCTTGTTGTGTTGAGTACAGCATACGATATCCGTTACAATATTTATCAACAAAGAGGTAAGAATATCTATTAAATATTTCAAATTTACGTTAATAATATGGCCTTTTGCATGTTTTATCAATCTTTTCTTTTAATCAGCCTATCGTGCAGCAAGGTTGTTAGGCGCCCGCAATCCACGAAGGGCTAGGCAGAGGTGTACCCATTAGTACACCTCCATTTCGCCAGTTGTGTTTAAGTCCCATGTAAATGGGGGCGAGTCTATTGGTCACATCACCCGGTCATAAATCCAGACTCTGAGGTTGCTATAGAGAAAGGACGATGCGTCAAAACGTCCCCCCATACCAACAGAAATGAAATGTATCTCAATCAATAGATCTTAGTAAGGTAATAATTTTTTACTATGGCGACATCTTTCAAAGATGTGGGAGAACAGAGTTAAACTGTTTTGAAAATTGCAATATTTCAATATTACTGTACCTATTTACAGGCATTATGGAAAGTGGAAAAAGACCCACAACATTGAAATATATTTCATATGAAAGCTTATAGTTAATACTTTATTTTATATTACCACACCAACTACCAAAGATATGGTAGAGCAGAGTTAAACCGTTTTAAATAATGGAATATTTCAACAATTCTGTACCAGTTTGCAGGTATTATGAGCAGTAGGAAAATACTAACAGCATTGAAATATATTTTATATAAAAGCTTATAGTTAATAATATATTTTATATTATCACACCAACTACCTAAGATGTGGGACAGCAGAGTTAAACCTTTTTAAATAATGGAATATTTCAACAATTCTGTACCAGTTTGTAAGTATTATGGGCAGTAGGAAAATATCAACAGCACTGAAATATATTTTATATGAAAGCTTATAGTTAATACTTTATTTCATATTATCAAACCAAGTACCAAAGACGTGGGAGAACAGAGTTACATCGTTTTTAAAAATGCAATATTTAGATTTTTCTGTAGTTTCTTGTTTACAGACCGAAAGGACAGTGGGCGTAAGACCAACAGCATTGAAATATATTTTATATGAAAGCTTATATTTAATACTCCATTTCATTTATCGCACCATTTACCAAAGATATGGGAGAACAGAGTTACACTGTTTTAAATAAAGGAATATTTCAACATTTCTGTGCCAGTTTGCAGGTATTATGGGCAGTATAGTCATACTGTACCTGTGTACAGGCATTATCGATAGTGAAAAAAGATCAACAGCATTGAAATATATTTCATATGAAAGCTTATAGTTAATACTCCATGTTATATCATGTCACCAAGTATCAAAGACGCGGGCGGGAGAACAGAGTTTAACTGTTTTAAGAAGTGCTGTACTTTAATACATCTGTACCTGTTTAACAGGCATATGGACAGTGTGAAGTTGTGCCCATGCAGTTTTCATTTTTTTACCGGCGTCAAAAATAGAGGAGTATTTTTTTTATGTAGGTATGTACGATTTCTCCGATATGTTTTTATTTGAAATAGTATACTCCTTAGGTAGTTTCGTATTAAAACAATAAACAGAACCAAAGTCGCCCACTTCAAATTCTAAAGCAATTTTTCACTTTTTAGTATCTACTTCCTATTTTCCAAATCCATGAAGAAACGATAACACTACGTCACTATTATAGCTCTATGTCACGTTTATTATTTGCACAATGGCGATTCAGATTAGTTAGATTAAGGTTAGGTTATGTTTGTTCTGGATAGGCAAGTTAGCTTAGGTTAGGTAAACCTGGGGTGCGTGGTCAGAAACCTCCTCGTGTGCCTGGTGGCTGCTGGTCCCTTTTGGATACGTCCGGGGGGAACAGCAGTTGCTTGAGCCGGTGCACCCCGGGCACGGACAAAAGCTCTTGCAAGCTATTGTCTGTGGCGAATTCTGACCGAGGGGGAGCATGTTGCTCCGTGACGGTTCCTCCGCGTGTCCCTCCGATTTGCAGAGGGCATGGTGGAGAAACATGGGAGATGACGTCACTCTTAACCGATTGACATTCGTCGATTGGTGAAGGATGTGGCAATGCCGTTTCGGTGCAGGCGCGCCGAAGCGGTAGTCGTCTCTCTCCTTGAGGAGCACTCCTGAGGAGAGAGTTTCCGGCGGGTTCCCTGAGTCGGTTTGGCCGAACAGTGGACAGAGGCATGATTAATGCCGCCGTCGGGGGCTTGGCTTAACTGCCCGGCCCAGAGGAAGGATACCTCTAAGATAAAAAACCCCCAATCCTAAGCTCCGAAGCGCGGCGAGAGGATGAATGGCTGGTGGGGTTACCAGTCTCTAGCGCTTCCCCTGTAGGGTACCTGCCGACCCTCTACAGTATTTAGGCTTACCCCGGTATGGGGCTCTGCCGGGGTGGACATATATTTCCCTACTACTCGTGGGATTTACTATGGAAAATCTAAATAAAAAACAAAATAATAAAATTGACGATGTGGTGCCAGATTTGGCGGAGAAAGAGTCGATTGCCGGCAACGGCAAGAAGAGCCGAGGAGGCTCAGGTCCTGGTGAGGGCCTAGTGTCCGACCAGGACAAGTACGGGCGCCCCTCCAAATTTTGGAGGAAACGGCCAAACAGCGGAGATTTGGGGTCGATAGGTCTGTCGTCTAGCGAGGAGAATCTATCGGCAGCTAAAGTGACGAGGGCACGGAGAGGGCGAGGTCGCACGGTGGTAGGCGACTCTCGGGACCGTTTTTTGCGACCCGCTACGCCAATACCGGTAGTGCGCATGGAGGGCGTGGATAGCGACGGGGCTACCACAGGAGATCTGAGTGGAGACTCTACTGCGTCCCCACTGTTACTACAAAGCAACAAGGCGGAGGCGAACGCTGCAAAGCGGGCGCAGCGGAAGGCAGTGGCGGCTGACGAGGTCAGCGAGTTGGCTCGACTGGCCCGAGAGCGGCGCGCGGCTCAGACGGCTACCGGGGAGAGCCCATCGGCGGTGGAGCTCAGTCGCCAAGTTTTGGGTGACGTGGACGTCGTCCTGAAGGTTGCCACTAAATCTGGCAGCCTGAAGGGCACGTACACTCGCGCTCTAAAGGAGGCGGCTGACGGTATTAAGGAGGCAGTTGGGGTTCTCTTGAATCGCACCAGCTCAGAGGAGACGGCGAAATTGTGGGAGGAGAATGGCCGTCTCCGTTCTGAACTTGAGGACCTCAAGCGGGAGCTAATCGCTCAGAGGGCAGAATGGCAGCAGAAGTGTACTGCTTCTGCGGCCACCGAGTTGTCTCCCATCGTTGCCCCGCCCCCGTCGGTCCCATCGTCGTCGGCCCCTACGCCTGCGGTAGATGAGGAGATCGAGAAAATCGTCCGCATCTGCATGCTGCAGTGTGGGAGCATGATGAATGCCCGACTGCAGGGTTTAGAGGCAAGGCTTCTACCGGCTGAAACTCTCCGGCCGCCGCTCGCTGCGGATAGGCGAAGGAAGGAGGAGCCTGCTAAGTCGGGCCCGGCAACCGTAGTCGGAAAACCCAAGACGGCCAAAACACCCGTGCAAGAGAAGTCCGTGCCTCCGATGTCCGCGTCCATTCCTGTCGAGGAAGCCTGGACGACGGTCGTCGGAAGAGGCCGAAAAAAGAAGGCAGTGGCGCTGCCGACCGCTCCGCCCGCACCAACACTCAACAAAAAGAGACAGAGGCCGCCTAAAGTGCGAGCCCCACGCTCTGCGGCTGTAGTAATTACATTACAGCCCGGAGCTATCGAAAGGGGCCTGTCATACAAGGAGGTTTTAACGGAGGCGAGAGCTAAAGTCGCGTTCCCCGACCTTGGCACACCGACCGGCTTCAAAATGAGGTCGGCAATTACGGGGGCACGGCTGTTTGAGGTGTCGGGTGCCTCGAGCGGTGAGAAGGCGGACATCTTGGCCGCCAAGCTGAGGGAGGCCCTGAATCCGGAAGACGTCCGGGTATCCAGGCCAATGAAGACCGCCGAGCTGCGTGTCGATGGCCTGGACGACTCGACGACCCCAGCTGAGGTAGTAGCGGCTATCGCAAAAAGTGGTGGATGTCCGCCTGAGGATGTGCGGACGGGCGAGATTCGCGCCAACGTTGCCGGGCTCGGCACGATTTGGGTGCGGTGTCCGGTGGCGGTAGCGAACAAGGTCGCGGACGCAGGACGACTCTTGGTGGGGTGGGTTGCAGCGAGGGTCAAACTGCTGCAACCTAGAGCCATTCGGTGCTACCGCTGCTTAGACGTTGGACATGTCCGGGCACGGTGCACCTCGGAAATAGATCGCAGTGAACAGTGCTATCGCTGCGGTCAGCCTGGTCACAAGGCGGCCCACTGCTCCGCGACGCCAAACTGCAGCCTTTGTACAACTGCAGAAAGGCCTGCGGGGCACAGAGCTGGCGGAAAAGTCTGTGGCGCGCCCGCCCAGAAGAAGAAAACGAGAAGAGGGGCAACCAAGGCTGCCGGGGGCTCTTTACATCCCTCGCAGCCTGGCTGCCCTTTGGCCGACTCCCGGCCTAGGAATACCGAGAGTATGGATTGTGGATAATGGCACTCTACCATTTCCTCCAGGGCAATATCAACCACTGTGCCAGAGCTCAGGATCTCTTGCTCCAGAGCATGGCAGAGTGGTCGATTCATGTGGCGGTGGTCGCCGAGCTGTATTTTGTCCCTCCCAGGGATAACTGGGTGGGTGACCTGGACGGATTGGTGGCCATCATCGGCGGGGCTCTTGTCAACCCATCCCGAGGTCACGGCTGGGTGGCTGCCCTCGTGGACGGCATTGGCACTGTTGGGGCGTATTTCTCGCCCAACAAGAGTCTCGCCGACTTCGAGAGATTCCTTGTCGAGTTGGGTGCCGTCGTGGGCCGTTACCATCCTCGCCCAGTGCTGCTGCTCGGGGATCTGAACGCCAAGTCTGCTGCATGGGGATCTTCAGTCACCGATGCGAGGGGTGAGGCGTTGGAAGAGTGGGCGATCACGACGGGCCTGACTGTCCTAAACCGGGGTTCAGTCCACACGTGCGTGCGGCAACGGGGCGGGTCTATAGTGGACGTGTCGTTCGCTAGCCCCGCTGTCGCGAACCGTGTCCGTGACTGGCGTGTCGCCGTGGAAGTGGAGACGTTGTCGGATCATCGATACATCCGTTTCGACGTCTCCGCCCAGACCGCTGGTGGCCGCAGGCCTACGGCCCCGCGAACGGACGGTCCACGCTGGTCTCGTAAGCGTATCGACAGGGAACTTCTCGAGGAGGCCGCTATTGTCCAAGCCTGGATCCGGGAGTCGGCATTGAGTGGACGCGTTGACGTCGAAGAGGAGGCGCAGTGGTTCCGCGGGGCGATGACGCAAATTTGCGACGCGTCCATGCCCCGGGTTCACACCGAGTACGCGAGGCGCCAGGTGTACTGGTGGTCGCCCGAAATCACGAGCCTACGTATTGCGTGCGTGGAGGTCAGGCGCCAGTACACCCATTTCCGAAGGAGACGTCTTCGGGTCCCTGACGAAGAAGCCGCGCTGTATGAGGTGTACCGCGCGGCGAAGGAGGCTCTGTGGCTGGCCATCGGCGAGGCGAAGACGCGAGCCAGGGAGGAGATGTTGGAAGCTCTAAATGGGGATCCGTGGGGGCGCCCCTATCGCGCGATCCGAGGGAAACTTCGAGCCGCGGCGCCCCCACTCACGGAGAGTCTCCAACCCGAGCTGCTAGACAATGTGGTTGCAGCCCTCTTCCCGGCGAGAGCAGAGCATATTCCGCCGCCGATGGCGTTGTCCACGGTCACGGAGCCTGTAGAGGAAAACGCCAGCGTCCCAGAGGTGACACAGGCAGAGATGGGGGCAGCCGTGATGCGGCTCCGGGCAAAGAACGTTGCTCCCGGGCCCGACGGTATTCACGGCTGCGTGTTAGCCCTCGCTCTGAAGGAACTGGAGCCCCAACTGAGAGGACTCTACTCAGCGTGCCTTGAGCGGGGCCAGTTTCCCACTCAGTGGAAATCTGGCCGTCTGGTCCTGCTCAGAAAGGCGGGGCGCCCTGCGGACTCACCGTCTGCGTACCGGCCCATAGTGCTGCTAGACGAGGTAGGTAAGCTGTTCGAGCGGATAATTGCAGCCCGCCTCGTCGGCCACTTGTGCAGAGAGGGGCCGGACCTGGACGACAGCCAGTTCGGCTTTCGGCATGGGCGCTCCACCGTCGCCGCGATATCGCGAGTGAGGGTCCTGGCGGGGGAAGCGGTGTCCCGGGGTGGGGTGATGTTGGCGGTGTCTTTGGATATATCCAACGCCTTTAACACCCTGCCCTGGAGTTGTATTCGCGAGGCACTGCGCTATCATCGCGTGCCTCCCTACCTCCGCCACATCATTGGGGCTTATTTGTCGGAGAGGTGTGTCACCTACGTGGGACGAGATGGTATCTACCAGCACCAAATGTCGTGCGGTGTTCCACAGGGCTCGGTCCTGGGCCCGCTCCTGTGGAACATCGGGTACGACTGGGTGCTGAGGGGCGAGCTCAGTCCGGGGGTAGACCTGACGTGTTATGCGGACGACACTCTGGTCACTGCCCGGGGGAGCTCGCATAGGGAGGTAGCGTTGCTGGTGACGGCTGCGGTCTCACAGGTGGTGGGCCGCATACGTCGCCTAGGCTTGGAGGTGGCCCTCAGCAAGTCGGAGGCCATGGTGTTTCATGGCCCCCGGCGGGCGCCGCCACCCGGCTCACACATCGTGGTTGGGGGGGCTCGGATCGCTGTCGAGTCTACCATGAAATACCTGGGATTGGTGCTCGACAGCCGGTGGGACTTCGAGCCCCACTTCCGGCGGCTGGCGCCCAAGTTGCTGGGCGCGGCTGGTGCGCTTGCAACGCTGCTTCCCAATTTGGGGGGCCCGAGCACCGCCTGCAGGCGTCTGTATGTGGGGGTCGTGCGATCGATGGCCCTATATGGGGCCCCAATATGGGCGGCTGACCTGACGGCCGGTAGTATCGCCGTTCTCCGCAAACCGCAGAGGGCGATGGCCGTCAGAGCCATAAGGGGGTATCGCACGATTTCCTACGAGGCGGCCTGTGTGCTGGCTGGATCCCCGCCCTGGGACCTGGAGGCGAAGGTACTCGCGTCACTGTATCGGTGGCGCGAGGAAACGCGGGCTCGAGGCCAGCGGCCGATGCAGCGCGAGTTTGAGCTGCGTCGGTCGCAGCTTCGCGAGGTCCTAGTGGCGGAATGGCGGGACAGGCTGTCACGCCCTACCGCCGGCCTCATCACTATCGAGGCGATCCGGCCGGTGCTGGCGGACTGGCTCGGCAGAAGGCACGGCTCCCTGACGTTTCGGGCGACGCAGGTGCTCTCGGGGCATGGTTGCTTCGGGAAGTACCTGTGTCGCATAAACAGGGAGCCGGACGCCCGGTGTCATCACTGCGTGGACTGCCGGGAGGACACGGCGCGGCATACGCTGTCAGAATGTACGGCTTGGGAGGAGCCGCGTCGTGTCCTCATCTCTGAAGTTGGCAGTGACCTGTCGCTACCGACCGTTGTCGCTTCGATGGTCGGCGGCGAGGGGTCCTGGGACGCGGTGGTCTCCTTCTGCGAAACGGTTATTTCGCAGAAGGAGGCTGCGGAAAGGGAGAGAGAGATTACAACCTCTCTCCCGGCCCGCAGCAGGCGCACCGGGCGTCGGCGGAGGGCGGACAACGCCCTCTTCCGGCCCCCTTAAATGGGTCCAGGGGCGGCGGACTTGGGGACGTCCGTCGCCCACCATTCATCCGGGCCCGAGGTGGCGGCGCGTAGTGTTCCACGCGCGCCCCTCTTTGACGTCGCGGGGGGAGTTAAACACCTCACTCCCCCCCCTGACCTGAGGAGGCCCGCGGAAGCGGGCCGGCACCAGTTGGGGATCGCGGAAGGCGCGTACGTTCCCGTGATTCCCGGCGTAAGTGTGAGAGGGGAACACTGGGGTGGTTTTTAGTCAGTAAGAGTCTGACAGACCCCTCCGCCCTCCCCAGGGCGGTGGACATCCATGAGGATTTTCCACCCCGGCAACAAAAAAAAAAAAAAAAAAAAAAAAAAAAGGTTAGGTAAACCTAACCTAAGTTTCATGAAATACGAAATAAAAGTCATGATGAAAGTCCATATCTTTGAGACCTCTGCTTAGTTGCAAGTAGCATAAAAATAATTAACACGACTTTATTTCAAACAGTGTATCTGTATACTGGTTCAGAAATGTTGAAATATTCCATTATTTAAAACGGTTTAACTCTGCTCTCCCATATCTTTGGTAGTTGGTGTGATAATATAAAATAAAGTATTAACTATAAGCTTTCATATATGATATATTTTAATGCTGTTGGTATTTTCCTACTGCCCATAATACCTGCAAACTGGTACAGAATTGTTGATATATTCCATTATTTAAAACGGTTTAACTCTGCTCTCCCATATCTTTGGTAGTTGGTGTGATAATATAAAATAAAGTATTAACTATAAGCTTTCATATATGATATATTTTAATGCTGTTAGTATGTTCCTACTTTCTATAATACTTGTAAACTGGTACTGGTGGTAATCTTGAAATATTATTGTAATTTTTAATTCGGTATAACTCTTTTCTCCCGCGTCTTTGGTACTTAGTGTCTTAATATGAAATAGAGTGTTAATTATAAGCTTTCATTTGAAGTATATTTCAATGCTGTTGGTCTTACGCCCGCTGTCCTTTCGGTCTGTAAACAAGAAACTACAGAAAAGTTGAAATGTTGCATTTTTAAAAACGATGTAACTCTGTTCTCCCACGTCCTTGGTACTTGGTGTGATAATATGAAATAAAATATTAACTATAAGCTTTCATATGAAATACATTTCAATGCTGTTGGTCTAACGCCAACTTTGACAAAATGATAACATAAAATGATTTTTTAATTTTATCTTATACCTTAACCCCATGGATTTTGAAGTTAAAACTGGTTGCCAGTCTTTTTATAGATCCATAAGAACCTACTAACACATACAAAATATCTGTTGGAGGGGGGGGACGGGTCTCATACAAATTCGGTCATCGTCCTTTCTCATGGAAAATCCCAATATCGCTTTGCCCAATCTGGGAATAGAATCTCAGACCTCATGCATAGCAGTCGCGATTTGCAGCAACTAGACCAACGAGGCAAGTAATTTCCTTGTTAAAAAAATAATACTTTCTATTATTCCTACCTTTCCTTCTTGTTTTTTCTTTCTACTTTCTTTCTTTTTATCTTTCTTTCTTTTTCATTCTATTTCTTGCTCGTCCCCTATTAATGATGAAATGTGGGTGTATTAATGAGTACACCTCTGTCTAATCCTTCGGGGATTACACGCGTGATGTTATATTATGTTACTTTCTATTAATGTTTTCAAACCAGAACGTATCAGAACAACACCTACAGTTGCAATTGTTTACCGGCTTCAGAAATCACGCTTGCTTTATCAAAATTAATATTCAACACGCAAAACAATTTGATAAATGAACTAATTATGCCATTGCCATTTCATATATTTGCGTGACTGTTGATTCACACAGCAATCTATCAGCAACACCTGTACACTATCGTCCCAAATGTTTCACGGGAGATTATGTTATTATGTTAAAAGATAATTTTGTTATAATTAGGCACCTACTTATAATGAGTCATTTGAATAGTCATGCAATTACGTTCTTTATGAGTAGCAAAATTTATTAAACGTTTGTTGTTCTGATTTAAAACATATCCGGTTGTAAAGGCAGCATCTGGCAATTTATTTATGCCTTCGTTACCGTGTGCAAGTATTCTTATGCAAAGACGAAAGTTAAAAAGCTTTTTTAACTTTCTTTGAATTGAGAACCTCGTTTTTTTTTAAAGTCGGTTGAAAATTAAGGTTACTGACTGCCTCGTTGGTCTAGTGGTCGCAAGCGCGACTACTGTGCATGAGGTCTTGGGTTAGATTCCCAGGATTTTCAGGGAATTTCTCAGTAGCAGCCTCGTAGTCTGGATTCGTGCCCGGTTGATGGCAATAGGCTCGCCCCCTATTACATGGGACTAAAAACATAACTGGCGAAATGTGGGTGTACTAATGGGTACACCTCTGCCTAACCCTTCGGGGATTACAGGCGTGATGTTATGTTATGTTATGAAAATTAAGGTTCACACAACATAAGTTAAGTCACCGTCAGTGTAAAAAAATATGATTTAGTGAAAGCGAGGTGGGGTCGATGTCCTTTATCGGCCATATCGATCGTCGTCGGCCGTAGTCGGCCGTCATCGGCCGATTTAATAATACGTATACGTAGAATTCTGCAATAATACCTACTTACTTAACTAGATAGCTATGATTGAAAGCCTATAAGTCTATTTTTCACAACCCTATCTAATAGTCAAATCAATTAAGATTTGTTTTTTCCATTTTTATCATTTGTCGTTAGGCGATTATGATAATTTATAATACCCATATAAATCTTAAAAGCAATGATGACCAATTGAAAGTAATTATTTCGATAAAATCAATTCGAATAATCATTCATAATTTAGTAAGACATTGGACAATAAAATTAATATTAGGTACATTCACGAACATAATTATGCAATATATAAAATTCAAGAGTGGTTTGCATGCAACTTGGACATTTCAATAATACATGTAATAAACGATTAATACTTTCGGCTTTTTAGTTAGAGCATATATATTTTATGCTGACTATACTTAATGGAACGAATAAAAGTTTGAATGGATGTTTATTACTTAATAACGCCAGAATGGCTGAACAGATCTAGACATAATTTGGTGATATAGGCAATATAATAGATGAGCGAAGAGATAGCTGGAATAGCATAATTATGGCTTCTTATTTGAGGGATAATTTAGGACTTTAGCTTAAGACGAAGTTAACTCTAAATTTACTATTTTACAGATCCCAAGAAAATCAACAAGCTGTGCATAGCGTTTTCTGCTTACACGAATACGCGACGTCTCGTCACTTATACTCCAATTCCTGGGGCTTTGGAATGTCTGGACGGCATCAGGGCGTTCGCCATGATGTGGGTCATCGTTGGGCATACGTTCATTACCCAGACTCAAAGCGATATGACGGCCAACCCTGCAGATGTATTGTCTGTAAGTCACCGCATTATCTTTATTCATTCTCATACCATAAAGAGGTACGTAGTCTCTGGAAGTAGTAATACGATTACGATTGTAGTTAGGAGCTAGTAGTAATGATTATGAAAAAGGTATTCTTTTTTTACGGATGGGAAATTATCAAATGACTTCTGCACTGGGCAGAGTAGAACGGAGTGTCAGATTCTCATTGACTAAAACTCATCCATGTTTCTCCTAAAGCCCTTTGAGTTCCAAGGCCAGAGTGTTTCTTCCGAACCAATTTCGCAATCCTGGCAAAATTGCTAAGAATATGAATACTACTAGCTCTTCCCAAGCCCACGCTATTACTCGTTGAGGTTTCCTCGGCTCTTCTTTGGTGGTTATAATTGTTTATTCTGGCTTTCAGGAGTTGCAGTGGTTAGCAATAAAGTAGCGTGCTTGTCACATGAAAAAGAATTCAGCATCACGTCAATGACCTACTAACGTGTTATTTTATTTCTTTCCAGTGGATAACATCATTAGAGTCTGTATGGATAACTGCTGGACCAATCACAGTGGACACTTTCTTCATGTTAAGTGGTCTTCTACTAGTTTATACTACAGCTGGAAAATTAACAAGCAGTAAGTATAGATACGAAAATCTAGTATTATTATATGATTATTAGTAGGCAAACACTTGAACTAATTATCGGTGATAATACATAAGTGGTGGCACATTTGCGCCAATAAGAACATAATGTTGATCATGACTTGATAGCCATGTAAATAGTATATCGTACTACTATTATAAACGTTATTTGTGAGGATAGATGAACAGATGTATGTTTTGATGTTTTTTACTATTTCACGTGAAATTTGGCACATAACAATATAGATAATGATCTAAGTTAAGTCATAAATGATATTTTTTTCCGAATTAGTGGTTCTCGAAATAAAATATTTGATTTTGAATTTGAATTTATACCAAAACTAGCTTTTGCCCGCGACTTCGTCCGCGTAAATTTCCGGCCACAGATGAACTCGTGGAAAAAATTACCCATGTCCTGTCATTTCAATTATTTACTTATCCATCATGATTCGAAACGACACGTGGCGCCATCTATGATAATAAGAACGTTATTGTGATTTACCTCGGAAACAGTACTTCTTTTCGGGATTAAAGGTACCCTATGTTCGTTCCTGTACACCTGGCAACGTATGTGCAAAATTTCGGGATGATCGGTTTAGTGGCTTACACGTAAAATGGTAACAAACAAACAAACAAACTTACTTTCGCATTTATAATATTAGTTAGGAAGTTAGGATTAAAACTTTGTTATTTCTATAGAAACTAGTACATAATATTATTACATACATAGTTTAGCATAAATAATATAGTAATTTGTCTGGTCTGTGCATCAAAAAGAAGGATTTAGCAAAAACAAAATTATGGCAGATGTACGATTCTTATTATTTATAATTATTTTTCATTTTATTTTCAGTGAAATTAATCAAGAATCTCCATCTTTTCTACCTCAACCGCCTTCTCCGTATGTTCCCCGCGCTCGCTGCAGTGATTCTTCTGCAAGTTTCAATATTCAATCGGGTATCTGATGGCCCATTTTGGGCAGTTGTGACGACCAATACGCATAGATGCAGAGTCTACTGGTGGTCTACGCTGTTGCATATACAGAATTATGTTAATCCAAGCCATATGGTAAGTCTTCTATAAAACTATGTAAATTGCCTAATTCAATAAATCAATTTAGGTAAGAATAGTTAAAATTATATCTATCAACTTACAAAATTGATTGTGTTGATTTTTGTATCAAGTCATCCCTAAAATAATTAAATTAATATACAAATTACCTATACAAATTAATTTAAAACGTTTTTTTTTAAACGAGTTGGAGTTCTATTTCGTTCCTTATCTATTCTTCTTCATACTCGCATAAAACTACCTTCAATGAAGGGGGACTAGAATCAATATTTCCCTTTTTTATTTAAGTGCCGTTTAATGATTTATTTTATAACGATTTGACAGTGAAAACCACAGTGACTCTGAGCATGCCATGTTCATTGAAAAGCGCTAAAATAAATCCCTTTTTTTTTTTTTTTACCTATGGGAAATCATCAAATGACTTCATCAAATGAATCATGAATCATCAAATGTGTGGTATCCCTAACTTTTTCACTCACTGCATCAAAATCAATCTTGTGTTGTTCCATTGTCTAGGGATATCAATGAAATTGTTATCAATATGTGTTTTTCTTTCAGTGTCTCTCTCACTCCTGGTACCTCGCTATAGACGTACAGCTTCACATAATATCGCCTCTCGTACTACTGTGGGTGCTGACTGGTAATCGACGACTCGCCTGGACGGGCCTCGTGGGTGCATTGATAGCTATACTCGCAGCTTCAACTACTTACAACTTTATCAAGGAGTTCCCTTCAGGTCCTGTTATACCTTCGTGAGTATTGAAATTTTAAACATAACATAACATAACATCACGCCTGTAATCCCCGAAGGGTTAGGCAGAGGTGTGCCCATTAGTACACCCACATTTCGCCAGTTATGTTTTTAGTCTAATGTAATAGGGGGCGAGCCTATTGCCAACAACCGGGCACAAATCCAGACTCCGAGGCTGCTACTGAGAAATTCCTGGTTGAAAACCTAATAGCACTTTGCCCGACCTGGTAATCGAACCCGAGACCTCATGCACAGGAGTTGCGCTTGCGACCACTAGCCCAACGAGGCAGTCAACAAAATTTTAAACAAAATGTAAAATAGACTGCTTCGTTGGTCTAGTAGTCGCAAAGCATGACTGCTGAGCATGAGGTCTTGGGTCGGGTAAAGTGTAATTGGGATTTCTCAGTAGCAGCCTCGAAGTGTAGATTTGTGCCCGGTTGATGACAAAATGGCGAAATGTTGGTGTACTAATGGGTACACCTCTGCCTAACCCTTCAGGGATTACGGGCGTGATGTTATGTTGTAAAAAATAATAAGGTTGTAAACGACAGGGTTTCATATACACATTTAGTTAGTTTAACGTGTCTGTGTGAGGGTGTGTCTGTCTGTGGAATCATACCTCCCAAACGGATGAACCGATTTTGATTTTGTTTGTATTTTTTTTGTTTAAAAGTAGAATTAGTTGGGAGTGTTTGGGATTGTTTGATGAAAATCGGTCCAAGATGACCGCCGTCGGGAGTTCAAAAAAAAAATATTTAATTTTATTTAAGAAAGATACATGGATATAAACATGTTATGTCTGTATGTATGCTGTTACGCGATGTATAATTACTTTTTTCAGGCGTCCAGAAGATTCACCGGATTATTTAGTTAATTACTACGTGAACACGTTGACCAGAGCCTCGCCGTTCTTCGTAGGGTTAATATATGGATACGTTCTACATCTCAACCGCGGGAAGAAGGTTGTATTAAACCTGGTAAGTAGTCAAATTTATTATTGTTCTTTGAACGATCTTGTAGAGACGTAATGCGTGTTAGGTGCTCGCCTAAAAATTGAACCTAAACGTCCAAATGAAACGTCTAAACTATTCAAAAAAGTGTGTGTGGATGAAGTAATCTTTTCAGAAAGATTATTTAATCCGTTCTTAAAAAAGGGGGGCAGGTATGTAAAATGTTCAGGCCTCTAAATGATTTTAATAATACCATCGTAATACATAATGTCCCACTGCAGGGGAAAGGCCTCTGGCCTTTTCTCGTATAAAGGAGGCACGAGCATTGATCACCACGCTTACTCAAGGTGAATAACATACCATCACGCCTGTAATCCCCGAAGGGTTAGGCAGAGGTGTACCCATCAGTACACCCACATTTCGCCAGTTATGTTTTTAGTCCCATGTAATAGGGGGCGAGCCTATTGCCATCAACCGGGCACAATTCCAGACTCCGAGGCTGCTACTCAGAAATTCCTGATGGAAAAACCCAATAACACTTTGCCCGACCTGGGAATCGAACCCAAGACCTCATGTACAGCAGTCGCGCTTGCAACCACTAGACCAACGAGGCAGTCCGTGAATTAGCGATATAATACGTTTTTTTAATAACCAATAAATAATGTTATAGCCCCAGTAACGTTAACATTTTAGTGGTACAGAGTCATGTTATCAGTTCTGAAAGTAAAAAAAGTTTGTCTCACGATGTCTTTTCTGCCGTGTATAAGACTTTCTTTTACAATTACATTACAGATTACATCATCACTCCTGTGGATCTGTTCGACAGTAATCGCCGTGCTCATCGTATATTCGTCGTACCCTATCATGCAGTTGGACTGGGACAATCAATTCGCTGATAGTATGATCAACTCATTCATGAGACCAGCGTGGGCCTTGTTTGTTGGATGGCTTATATTCGCCTGTGTACATGGATATGGTGGTATGTTATTTTGACTCTTATCTTCCTTTGCCTGGCGAATTTATATTGTCAGTATCTTACACATACATACATAAACTCACGCCTTTTTCCCCATGGGGGTAGGCAGAAATTACAGAACGCCACCTGCTACGATCCTTACATACTCCTTCCGCCTCATCTACGTTCATACATCTCGTCGTACAAGCACGCCGGTTACGAGTACTCCGCACCTGACCTTTCTGAAGGACCTCACCAATAAGGTCAGTGTAGGTCTTCCTAGTGCTACCCCTCCCGGCGTTGCCACTCACCTCTGCAATATAAATACCTTTTGGACCTTTCTGAAGGACCTCACCAATAAGGTCAGTGTAGGTCTTCCTAGGGCGACCCCTCCCAGCGTTGCCACTCACCTCTGCCATATAAATACCTTTTGTCAATCGTCTTTCACTCATCCTCTCAACACGACCGAACCATCTAAGCAAACCCTTTTCTATCTTTGTCACTACATTCTCTTTTAATACGCAACGGTCCCGTATGATATCATTCCTCACTCTATCGTACAAAGTTACACCACACATACTCCGCAAGGAACGCATTTCCACAGCATTAATCCTACTCCCATGCCTCGTTTGCCATACCCAATATTCACTTCCATACATAAGCGTAGGCACCAGCACACCGTTGTTCTATTTTTTTTTCAAATTATAGTAATTTTATTGTGCCAAGCAATTCGCTAAGACACCTCTGTTTTTATTTCACAGGTCCCATCAATTGGGTTCTGACTCTACGAGCATGGAAGATACTAAGTCGTCTGTCATACGCGATGTACCTTGTTCACTACCCTCTCATGTTTGTCCTCCACGGAATGGCGATTGTACCTATCTACTTCGACGTACGATTCTCGGTATGTACCTGCTTGTACCTATTTGTCATCGCTACTTCAATAGTCTGCAAAAAAAAAATTATAAAACTGAAGAGTACTTTTTACAATTGAAAATAGCTCCATCTATCAGATCTTAACGAAACTATCAAAACGTTGCGGACATTCTTGCATTCTCGGAAACCAGCCTTAACAACGCTTAGTTCACTCTCGTTACTGTAGATGTCGCTGTTGTAAATTTTATTTTTAGTTTATTTATTGTAGGTAGTGGTACTAATTTGTTTTTTATTGTTTCAGTTATTCACATTCTTAGCAGACTTTTCACTGGCTGTAATAGTTGCTTTTATTATAACTATTCTTATTGATTCACCGTGTTCAGTGCTCATCAAACATTTTATGGGCGGAGGTGAGATTTTTTTACTTATTTAGCAAAGTTTTGTGTTTGTGTAACACTGTTTTGCAACAGTTGTGCAACATATTTACCTGCAACTTTCATTTGATGTTGTGAAATTGATATTCTTTTGAGACTCACGGGGCTAAGTTAGTCTTGGTGAACGATTAGAAGCAAAAAAGACCTAGGTACAGGTATTTTTCACAAGAATAAAAATAAAAAACATTTTTGTTTTTCCAGGACCAAAAGCTCGACCTCCGCCAAAAATCGTGGAACCGGAAGACGATGAAGAAAAGAAATCACGTTTGTAGACTTAATTCATAATTCCGTATCTCGGAAAACCCGTAAATCCTGGTCCTGCGCCTGATCTCTCCCCGGTAGTGTCGGATTGCCGTCACATCGGACTATGGGGGGTAAGGGAAGAGGGAATGCATCTGTGTTTGAGCACAGATTTGTTTTATAATTTCTCCTGTATAGGTACTTAGCTGGTCTTGGAAATTCGATTGGGAGATTATTTTAGATTAAGTCTCATATTTATTAAAATAAATGTGTTATGTTCTTTGACATATGGCTATATGGTTGAAAGTATATAGGATCATCTATCTGAGTATTTAAAAAAAAAAGCCTATTTCTCCTGGTCACGGCATCACGCGTGATCGGCTGGCCCAATTTCGCTAATTCTTTTTTTGTTGTGTTTGTTATTGCGTGGACAAAGTACCTACTTATGAAAAAAAAAATATGGTGGCTGGACTCGGTATAAATATTAATAGCATAATTAGATGAAAAAAAAAAAACATTTATATACTACTGTAAATGCATTCAAGCTAAATTGAAAGATATACTTTTCTAGCTCATATAATCAAAGAACATAAATAGATATTTGTGAAATATACAAAATAAATAAAAAAAAAAAAAAAAATTGTCTTATTTTTTATTATTATTACCCCAGCCACAAAAACATTATTCCTCATTCATAACAAAATTAATTACTTAAATAAACTAGAATTAAATACTATTTATTTATTTTTCTCAGCTTTTCATACATCATTTTTTTTCATACATACATAATTTCATGCACTCATTCAGCTTTCAAAAAGTAGTTTGCTGAGATTGTTCGGTTGATTTAGCTAACTTTTTTTTAAATAAAAACTATTTTGAGCAGTTTTAAAACTAAAAAATAAAATGCAAAAAACTTAAATAAAAAAGTATATCAGATAAAATTTAAAAAAAAAATGTGACCAAAAGTCTTAATAATATTGTAAAATGTGCAAGTTGATCTTTCTATAGATCTACAGAGTTTTATTACAAGATCGACAAAAAAAAAATCGTCTACGCTTAGTGTCAATTTTACCAAACTTTTATACCTAACATAACATAACATCACGCCTGTAATCCCCGTAGGGTTAGGCAGAGGTGTACCCATTAGTACACCCACATTTCGCCAGTTATGTTTTTAGTCCCATGTAATAGGGGGCGAGCCTATTGCCGTCAACCGGGCACAAATCCAGACTCCGAGGCTGCTACTGAGAAATTCCTGATGGAAAAACCCAATAACACTTTGCCTGACCTGGGAATCAAACCCAAGACCTCATGCACAGCAGTCGCGCTTGCGACCACTAGACCAACGAGGCAGTCAGTTATTGGTATTAATATAATAAAACTAAAGAGATTATTTGTTTGGATATGTATTTGCTTGATTGCAGTTCATGAGAAATTGTATAAGACCGTATAGTATATTATAATATCACATTTAGGTATTAAAGTTTGATAAAGTGTTAGTAGACGATTTTATATTAATACTAAATATTTCATTTTACATTTTAATATTCTTTTAGAATCACCAACTTGCAGTCTGCACGAAGACAATTTTTTTTCTATAACTAAAATAGTTAAACTAAAATAGGTAGTTTTAAGATTATTTTAACTATCACAGATACCTCAATACGACATTCTGAAGGTCAGTGTACACAGACCAGCAATATGTCCAAGCAGATCTTATTTATTAATTAAAAGCAAGTTCTATTAAAAATATAATATACAGACTGTTAGTGTAAACACCGTTATCCTTGAAACCAGTGGGTTGGTTTCACTTATAGAACTTAAATTCAATGAAAAAAAAAGTAAAATCTTTATTTTTCCTCAAAATTATTTCACCGTATACGCAAGGGCAAAGAGGACGGACCGCGGGAACACAGCGCTAGATCAAACAAATTGCAAGACGCGCGCGCGACCCCTCCCACACCGTCCACACTCCACACCCCGCAGTCTGTCCGCAGCCTCGCGATCGATCACGTGTCTCGTCACGCTTGCTCACGCGCAGCGCCCGCGCCCGCGCCGCCCGCGCATCACCGCTCATTTTTCGCGTCAGTTTGTAGTTAGTATTGTGTAGTAGTTATGTCGTACACAAACGTACAGTGGACCGAAATGGTTTGAGTTTACGCCGCGTCGGGTGATAACCCTGGACAACCTGTGCCAAACCGAGAAACGATGTTGGCGGCTACTCAAATATTACCTACCTATGGCCAGTTCACCGTGCCGGCCCATGCTCAGTCTAACTTAGGTATATCTGGACTCGTCACGCCACACAAGGTAGGTAGGTATTTTTGCCTGTCCTAAGCCAGTAAAAGTGTTCTTATTACAATGATGAAATTAGTTAAAACGTATGTAGGTAGTTATGACGGACGGCCGGTGCAACAGGTCAACGCCCTTTGCAGTGATTACGTAACTCGGGCGCATAGTATTCATGAATTTACGGACGGTGTCGGACAGAAACTTTCTTTAATTTTTGAAAGAAATATTCGTTTATTTATTTTTAAATTCAGATAAACATTTTTATATTATTAATCAAGTGCCAATGGTTTAAGTGACAACGGTGTTTTCACTAGCCTGTATATTTTATTTTAAACAAGCCTCTATATTGCATTGTCATGCAATATGCATGTATTTAAAAGTCCAGCTCAAAATCGAACACCGAGAAGTGGGTCAAATTTAACTTGTAAGAATTAATTAAGTTTCTATGGCCACTTTCCGGCTCCATCATCTGACCAGCTTTGTGACTTCATTTTATTGCATTGTCATGAAAATTGCACATTTACGAGAAATTTTAGCTCAATCGAGCAACAAGAAATGGCTCAAAATTTTCTTGTATGGTTTGATTAGCCACAGACACCTAGATAGGTAAAAGTAAATAAAAGTTTGTAATTAACTAAAATACAACAGAAATAAAGTTGGTTACGTAATTGTGTAAATAAGAAATAATAATTGATATCTTGCAGCCAATTTTTTACTCTATTCCAAACGAATATGATTCGAATTACAATGAATCAATGAAGACTGCTCGAGCATAACGCTGGTCTATCCGCACTGACCCTGACGTAGATTATTTTTATTTTCTAAGTTTGAGGCGCTGTCTTATCAGAAAGCGATTGGTAAAATGTGGTTGTACTATAGGTAATCCATAAGTAGTACACTCCTGCTTCGCCTTTAAGGGTTAACAGGCGTGATGATGACGTCACGTAACAATTTATCACCTTCTTGTTATGTTCACATTCTTGCTACCAACAATACTGTCTCGTAAAGTGCTCTTTATTTTAACTAAACTTACCTACCCACATTCAAATTCCCACGAGCTTTCAATATTCCTAAAAAAAATTGAGGCAAGATTTCGTCGCTTTACAACATCACCAGAATTGATCGGAACATAAATAGTAACATTTGCAACATGCAGTTTGTATCTAAAGCAATCAAAGATCTAAACAACCAGTATTCTTATCTATGCTTCAAGAATTTACTCAAATAACACATGAATTTGTTTGAAAATTCCGCGGTGAGACGGTATCTTAATGCAAGGTATGCTAAACACCTATGAAGAATCGTAAACGCTAAGAGACCAACAATTTGAATGATATAACTATCTCCTTCCATTCCCAAATCTCTTAATATCAACTTTGGGTCTGAATAAAGGCAGAAATCTTCTTTACATTCCATCAGGTTTCGGTTCTGGTAGAGGGCTATTGAGAAACCTGTGACTCCGTAGCGGAGGAAGGAGGCTGACATGAGAGCTCGCATAGTTCCCTCGATGTAGGGCCCGAATCCCATACCGTAGCAGCATAAGGCTAGAAGAGGTGCTGCTGTCGCTGGGGCCACTATGGAGCCATTCTGAAAAGAAGACCAAATTGCTGTTAATACTATTTGTTACCAATTAGGGAATGAGAAACAGGGTGTAAAGTTTTTCATCCTCCGTTGAAAAGGGAGCACCATCCGACCAGACGGGTGTTATGTCTGGGGGGTTAAATTTTTTTTTGGCATTACGGTTAGTAAGTCAGGAATAGGACACGCACGTTACCTTAAGGGCGAAGTCCTCTTCCACCCATGTAATTTAGGTAAACAAAAATACTTACAGTAACACTAAAAGCAGAGCCAACAGCCAACCCAAGTCCTTCAGAGCATATCGCTGTTAGTAACCCGCTGACCGAGAACAGCAAAAATCGGTCCCATTCCATCATCTGTCCAGACATCAGATATGCGACTATCATGAATATCATCCCGAGAATAAACTGTAACAAAAGATGTTAACGCTTCATGTAAGTTTTAATTTTTACCGTTAAACGAGGCACGACAGTATGTTTGGTGCAAAGATATAAGAAAATTTGGTAGGAAAGGTTCAAGTCGTTGTATCTACGTATCTGAACTCCATATTGATATTTAGACTCTCATTCGGTCCTGCGTACGTGATACCGGCTCTAGATAGTCTGATGAAGTTGAAGTCGAAGTCTTATGTGAAAGGACTTACCATGCTAGGTATACTAGAGATTGTAAGAGCAGTGTAGTAGGCTTTCAAACTGTACCAGCGGTTGAAATATTCTCGCCGAAGCAAACGCACTTGGAAAGGAACTGTAATGAGAAAAATAATGGTAAGTTATTACCTACATACATATTACGTATGTTATACATATTCTGCCGACCGAATTCCAGTCTCCTAAAGATGCCAATCTCAATGAATACTAATAAAGTACGCAGGAGACTTTATAGTGAACTCCCTCGTCCTATGAGGGAAACAGTACGAGCTATACTTCAAAAAGAGTCATCATCATCATCATGTCAGCCTAACGACGTCCACTGATGCATATAGTACTCCACTATAGTCCCCTATAGATCGCCGTAATGAGCGGTCCTGCGCTTCCCGCGACCTTCATTAGGTCATCAATTGATCTCATGGGGAGCCTTCCCACATTGAGCCTTCCGGTAGGTATAGTCACTACTTGAGAGCCTTGCGAGTCTGAGTCTGCTCTTCAAGCTAAAAAAATTACAAGCCACATAGAATTCGACCACGTGGAGTTCAAACTCAAACTCATTCTTAGCTGATGTCTCCTACATAGAAACTACATACGAAACTCCGTGTAGGTAAGGTATTCAAGCTTAGTAATCAAGCATTTCTGTCGCTAACTACAGACCTTTTTGTAACTAAGCCATACTTACATAACAGTACTGGTATCATGGTATAGGTATACATGAAGAACACGAGACAGCTCAAACAGAACTTGAAGTTGACGGCAGGTATAGCAGCATTGTTGCCCACATTAAAGAATATGCCGCCCAAAAGCACAGCCGATCCAAAATGGTGTATAAATTGGATCCATAGACTTGTCTGAAATGGAAAATTATAATTAAATGGGAGAAATGAATGAAATTATTAGGTTGTGGGTTTCGAGAAATGCAGCTATTGAAATGGTTCGATTTACGTTTACATACATAGAAGTGGACTAAGGAGCTCCTTAGTCCACTTCTACTGGTGGAACGCGGTGGGGAGAAGAGTATGCTCCTATATGACCTGAGAACGAATCAAACTGCAGCCAGCCCATCCCACGTAATCATCCCATAGTAATCCTCGGCTGGGACAAAAGCATTCAATTTGTTAGAGGCAGTAATCGTAGACCAGTGCGAGACTACGGACTGTAGGTTGCGCATACTCATTGGTCTTATAGACAAAAAAGCAACCTAAGACGAATCAAAGATCTTTTTTAGTATTTAGAAAAAAATATACAACATTAGTTTCTGTTTGCCATAAACCTGAAAAGGGAGTCAAGGTCAAGGTCAAGGTCACGCTGATCCATGTTTATGTTCGCATAACATGAAAAAATATATGGATCGTTGGTCCCATAGTAAAAGTTGTTCTTAACAACGAGGACAATGACCCCTTTCCAAGTTTACACACATAACATAACATCACGCCTGTAATCTCCGAAGGGTTAGGCAGAGGTGTACCCATTAGTACACCTACATTTCGCCAGTTATGTTTTTTAGTCCCATGTAATAGGGGGCGAGCCTATTGAAATCAACCGGGCACAAATCCAGACTCCGAGGCTGCTACTGAGAAATTCCTGATGGAAAAACCCAATAACACGTTGCCCGACCTGGGAATCGAACCCAAGACCTCTTGCACAGCAGTCGCGATTGCGACCACTAGACCAACGATGCAGTCCAAGTTTATGGTAAAGAAAAACTAAGCTTGTATTTGCTGGTGACATACCGAATTCCTTCTGTTCTGGAGAAACATACGGCTGGTTAGTATGAGGAATTGAGCCCAGAATGTTGTTGGGAACTCTACTTTGTACGTCTGGTCTTTTGTTACGTGTTCCGTGAATATTCTCTGTATAGACTCGTCGGAATGCAGTACCGGCTTTCTGTAATGATCAAATGTAAAAGATTAATAGATTAGTTAATTACAACAGGTGGAAGGCACCTCGCAAGGAAAACTTTTGCCATGGATTGTCAGTACATGATTCGTCAGTTTTTGCTGTTCCATACATTTTGACCATATAGGTATTGTACTTTTTTATGGTAAGGCTGATGTTTTTTAAACAGACTAAAAAAATCATCTTTAGAAACATCAATCATCTTTCTAGAAACATGTATTAAATCCATAGCCAAAGTATTCTCAATTTTAATTAGAAAGGGACAAATTTAGATGGATTCAATAGCACTTTCACTTTTTCTCAATTATATCGACCAAAAAAATTAATGCATTTAGTTACAATTACAACATAACATAACATCACGCCTGTAATCCCCAAAGAGTTAGGCAGAGATGTACCCATTAGTACCTACACCCACATTTCGCCAGTTATGTTTTTAGTCCCATGTAATAGAGGGCGAGCCTATTGCCATCAACGGGGCACAAAATCCAGACTCCGAGGCTGCTACTGAGAAATTCCTGATGGAAAAACCCAATAACACTGCCCGACCTGGGAACCAAAGACCTCATGCACAGCAGTCGCGCTTGCGACCACTAGACCTACGAGGCAGAGAGAGTTACAAATGCACATAGAAAAAAAGCCATAGGCGACTAAGAGTATATCTCATGCATTATGATGGCAATAGATACTAACCTTCCACCCCTAGTCATCATTCTGTCCAACCTTCTGCAAAGTTTTCCGTTCTGACACAATTCCGCCAGTGGGGCAGTGGTGTCTATATCAGTGACAAGGGTTTCCAGTACAAAGTCTGCAGGATTGTGGGTTTTAGGGCAAATGTAGCCAGCTTCAGCCAAATATGGTACCAGGAGTTGAGGTGCACCCTGAAAAAGGCCAAAATTTTCATTTAAATAAATAAATTGTGAGTATTGGAGTTATGAGTTTAGCAAAAACATGTCATGGCAAACAGTTTCAAGTTATACATGAACAAGTACCTACTAAAGATATAATACAAAAAAAGTGCAATATCTCCATAATAAATGGATTCTCACGTATGATTTATTACAAAAAAAAATATTGTAATAAAAATTATAAAAAAGAAACAACCAGAATTAAAAAAAAAGAGAAACTAAAACTAAATGGCATCAAAAAGTTCATCCGCATCGCTGTCCACTGGAAATAATAATAATAATGTGTAGAATATTTGGTTCTCGGAAATGAAATTTGGAATCTTTAAACCCTATATTTTCTCCCCTCCTCTGCTTTTTAAATAAATTGTACATTTATAAAGACTATTACTATTATTTCTTAGTTTTGTATAAATATCTTTAATAATTAATTTAGTTAAAATATATGAGTAAGGATCTAGTTATAAAAAATAAAATATCTTCTGCCATATTTGTTTTTAATCCGAACAAAAGCTCTCCATCTAAGCCTTTAAGCCTTAACCGGGTAATCCGGCAGCTCACACAAAAAAGTCTCGCGGCAATGCACAGGTTTTACCTCTATATTCTGTTATTAGTTTTAATTTAAGAAATAATTATTTTGCGGAGAAAATAATGGTGCCGATTTCCTTGTTCACAAACTAGACTAAATTTAGAGATAACATACAGCGAAAGGAAAGGACGGTGACATTAAAGAACTAAGTTAGCGATGTCAAATTAGTTTTGCCTTGAACTTCTCCGTATTTTAGGTCAGGTGCGGAGTACTCGTAACCGGCGTGCTTGTATGACGAGATGTATGAACGTAGGTGAGGCGAAAGGAGTATGTAAGGATCGTAGCAGGTGGCGTTCTGTAGTTTCTGCCTACCCCCATGGGAAAAAGGCGTGAGTTTATGTATGTATGTATTCTCCGTATTTTTAATCCATACGTTTTAAGATGTCAACTATAACTGTATGGATGTGTCAGATTGACTAAATTTGACAGCTCTTATTTACATTAGTCTCTTTCTTGTTTTATTGAACAGAAATAGATGGAAATAGGTGACGATTCCCTTGTTCACAAACTAGACTAAATTTAGAGAATTTACATCTCTTACTAACATACAGCGAAAGGAAAGGACGGTGACATTCCGTGACATTAAAGAACTAAGTTAGAGATGTCAAATTAGTTTTGCCTTGAATTTTTCCGTATTTTTAATCCATATGTTTTAAGATGTCAACTATAATTTGTATGAATGTGTTATGTGAAATAGTCTAATTTTAGTTTAGTTTGTGACCAAGAGAATCGGCACCATAGTCTAATTTTAGTTTAGTTTGTGAACAAGGGAATCAGCACCAATGTCAGCCTTTTATTATCTCACTGTAGAGCAAAGGTCTCTTACTGAGAAGGCACGAGTATTGATCACCACACTTGCTTATGTTGGATTGATCAATTTTAAAATAAGTTCATGTTTCCTCATGGTGTTTTCCATTATTAATGTCAGTGATGTCCGAAAAAAAAACTCAGATAATAATATCAATTGAAAAAGTCACATTGCTCGAAATTATCCTTTTCATTTTAATTTGTTCTAACTAATTAATAATCAATCTCTTGCAGGACACTGATTTTAATTAGTATTAGTTATTTGGCTATTTAAACTAGTTTCTTCCCGCAACTTTGTCTGCGGCGACTTGAAGTCCTAAATTATGTGATGGTGGCCGGACATTTTCTGGATCAAGATTTTTTACCTAAATTCATCGTGGGAGATTTTTTCAGAATAGTGCTGCTAGATGGAGGTAGATTTGTGATTGGATCATACAGCAGCACACGACAAATTTGGTTACTTTTTTCCTCATAAAAGTGACCAGATTTTGTCATGCGTCCATAGGTCTGATAACTAACTTACTGTGATCAACAATCAGACTTTCAATCTTGGTCATTGAGATTTTGCCCTTTTGACCGTTCGTTAGACCCATGTTTAGTAAAGGACAGTCCCTTGAGACTAGTTGGTGAAAAGGGTTCGTAATCTTCTACCTGTATAGGTACAGTCGACCAAACTATTTGGTTGACAGGCCGCTGACTTGGAATTGCTTTTGAACAATGTTGTGAGTGAGCTAAGTAGTCAATTCTTTTTACATCACTTTCTTTAGTGTGCTAAAAAAGTTCAAAAAGAAACCATCCAAGTGCGAGTCGGACTCGCTCACGGAAAGTATAATTTTTAACACTAGCCCACGAATTCGTTCGCGTCAAAGTTGATTTCCCACGGGAACCGTATATTTTTCCGGGTTAAAAAGTAGTCTATGTACTATTCCAGACTAAAATCTATATGTGTGCCAAATTTAATTCAGATCCGTCTCGTAGTTTTTGCGTGAAAGAGTAACAAACATAACAAACATTCTCGCAAAATTTCGCATTTATTATATTAATAGTAGGAGTAGGATTACTTCCAAAAAAACGCGTTTCTTGTAGGATCTTTAAATTTAAACTTTATTTTATTTTCAATATTAGTTATTATAACGGCTTATAGAAGTATACACTTTGTGAAAATTTCAACTCTCTACCTATTAAAGTTTAAAAGATACAGCCTACTGACATATAGACAGACAGATAGAGGAGGCTTAGGTCCCATTGGCACTCTTCGGATTCGGAACTTTAAAAACAATTTACACAATGACCATCGAAAAAAAATTAATCCAAAAAAAAAGTAAATTGATCCATCAAAGTAATAGAAATATGAATATTTAAGCCGGTACACCAAATGAGTTTTTCATTTGTACCTACCCTTATTTACCTACATTATGTTCGGTCTTACAACGTAAGTTTTTATGACAGAATCAAACTTAAGTCGCTAACATCAAGGTACAATCGCGAACAATAGCGAACCACTTTTCACCCTTACGTCCTTAATAATAAGGTTGAAAAGTGGTCAACAAATTTTGTAGCTTTATGCAGGATGGTTTTAATAATTAATGAGAAATAAACAAATGACAAGTTTCAGAATATTCACCATGGTAATCAATGGTATGACAAGTGATGAAATTAATCGCAGTAAATCAACACGACACTCACTTTAATTATGTTAAGCGGTTAGTTCAAAGCATATTATTGTGATACCTATTTGTGGAATTCACTTCGATTTAATTACTGACATTCCGCAATTCCAGAACATTCAGTCGATCCCAATATAGCTGGGAAAAGGCTCGGCAAAATAATGATTTTATTATATCAGAATTTTCATAAAATACTAATCATGACGATACGACATTAATAATAATAATACCAGCCTATTACTGTCCTACTGCAGGGCAAAGGCCTCTCCTCACAGAGAAGGCACGAGCATTAATCACCATGCTTTCTATAGATGTATTGGCGATTTCAGATTTATAGAAAGTCCAGGTTTCCTCATGATGTTTTCCTTCACCATCATTAGTGATGTCTAAGATAAACTTAGAAATAATATTAATTAAAATAATATCACAACGATACTTGTCCGCCACTTAACCCCCAAACCTGGCCCATTACGATATGAAAAATTGTATTAAATTCGTCAAAAAAATATAAATTCTAAATGACATACAACAAATCATGTGACAAAATCACAAAATCAAATAGACTTTAAAGTAATCGCCTTAAAAGCGTTTTATATCTGAGCCATTACTCACAAGGGGGTTAAGTGAAACACTCCGAAGTTATGACAGACTATTATCGAGACATCATTTTAGAGTTAAACACGTATCTTCGCTATAAAGTTTATGTCGTCGCCGCCTACACCAAAAACTCATTATGTTACCTAAGTTAATATTATAGTCGTAGGATTTGCATGAAGGCTTGACCTTTTGGTGGCAATTTATTTACTCAATTTAAACTCTATATACAAAGGTAAGATTTACTTATATACTGTAACTAATATGTCTTGATACTTTATGTCGAGAAATTTATACAGTTACAATTTGAAGTTGAATTATGATAAATCGAGTTTAAAGATGGTTTTTTCTATAGATTTTGTATGGCAAAGGTACTATGACGCCACTTAGATAACTTACTATTTATTGATTTTAAATCTAATAGTAATAGAATTTTACATAACATAACATAACATAACATCACGCCTGTAATCCCCGAAGGTTTAGGCAGAGGTGTACCCATTGTACACCCACATTTCGCCAGTTATGTTTAAGTCCCATGTAATAGGGGGCTAGCCTATTGCCATCAACTGGGCATAAATCCAGACTCCGAGGCTGCTACTGAGAAATAATTCCTGATGGAAAAACCCAATAACACTTTGCCCGACCTGGGAATCGAACCCAAGACCTCATGCTCAGCAGTCGCGCTTTGCGACCACTAGACCAACGAGGCAATCGAATTTTACCATTAATAATTGCATGTAGGTACTTATGTATAAATTTAGATGAGGCGAAAGGGAGTATGTAAGGATCGTAGCAGGTAGCGTTCTGTGATTTCTGCCTACCCCCATGGGAAAAAGGCGTGAGTTTATGTATGTATGTAGTAGTGTAGTCAAAGCGAAAATTTTGTGTATTTTTAGAATAGTTATGTCATCGAATTATTTTCTGTTATTTAGACATAAATAATAATTCAGTTTGTGGGGTCCATTACCAACCTATGACTACCTACCCGCTACCTGTTACAGTAACTTGTTGCCACCTTGACTGAGAGGAAGTCAATTAATAATATAACTCACGATATTTTAATTTCAATTTTATTTTCGTATCAATCAATCTAAAAGAATGTGACTTTTTCAATTCATATATTCTTTCTAAAGTTTATCTTGGACATCACTGGCATCGGTGAAGGAAAACATTGTGAGGAAACCTGGACCTTAGGAGACCTTACTGCCCACACGATAAAGAAGAAGAAGAAAGAATGTTTATGTTTCACAAGTGAATAAAAAAAAATATCATTAATCTTTCGGGTACATTCCACCCTCAGCCGTAATAAACAACCTACCTCACTACGAGTCTTTATATTTTTTATTATTAAATCGATACCTACCAAATCAGTATGACATAAACAACTTATAAACTAAGTACACGAGAAAAACATAACAAGTGTTTACCAAAGTTTGTCCTCTTAAGTACAAGGTTTGAATATATCAGTTCTTTAAGTGAAGTAGATACTTTCAAAGTCTTATAACTTTTTTATAGTAATATTCATATCTTATTTCCGTGTCGACGGTGAACTATGTCGAAGTTTCTAGTTTGTTTCGTCTTTGTTTAAGACCGAGGGCTTTGAAAAAGTGTCTTCGAAGGTGATAGGTAGAAGAAACTTGTAAGAACTTTTTATCAGGCTATTTTGTGCGCTGTGATACTAACAGCACCCTGTATCTAAATGGTCTATTTAACAGCGTCATCATACCGTATTATTACAGCTTGATGTATGAGTTAACTGGCAGATATCGTCACGTAAGGAAAATGCGTTATGCCTCCTCCAGGCGATGCTCTCTAGCTCTATCTCTTTCTGTTGTTAATGGGTGTGGTTGTGTGATCGAGATACGAGCAGCAAGCATTGTGCGCGACCAGCTGTATAACCTTAATTCTAAGTACGTTTACGTAAGATTTGATTTATTTTTTGTTTGATTTAATTCTTATTTTTATTAGCCAATTTTTTCCCACTCCTGAGCGAATACCTCCCTTCACTCCTTCCATTTTTCGCGATTCTGTGGATCATACATACAGCTTTAAAGGAATCAATTAAGTCCATCCCACCATCTCCATCGTAGTCAGCGGCGACTCGGGCTACCACTTGGGCTCATAGTTTGTCGGACAGACATATCCTACCCAGTTCCATTTAAATTAGACAGCCTTTTGAGCCACGTCAGTTATTCCTATTTTGAAGCGCAGTATAATGTTTTGAACTCGATCTACATACATTTTTCCCATGGGGGTAGGCAGAAACTACAGAACGCCACCTGCTACGATCCTTACATACTCCTTTCGCCTCATCTACGTTCATACAGCTCGTCATACAAGCACGCCGGTTACGAGTACTCCGCATCTGACCTATCTGACCTCACTCGATCTAATAATTAAACAACTATTATTCGTTATTGGTAGACACTTTTCGTGGGCTATAACTTTAGGTAGATGCTAATTAGGCTCCGGACTGTCAAATTTAAACACAAGTATAGGTCCATCGCCATTATCACCTTTACTCTTTAAGCAAAAAACAACATCATAAATACGGCAGGTAATATTTTAGTACAACCATGTATGGAGCTAATGGTACTAACTTAAATGTCTAGTTATGTAAATAGGTTTTTAGGTCTGTGCTAGAAAAATCTTAATCATGAATCAAGATCGAGTCTGTCTTGTGAGAAATTTATTTTATTTGAATAAATAACATAACATAACATCACGCCTGTAATCCCGAAGGGTTAGGCAGAGGTGTACCCATTAGTACACCCACATTTCGCCAGTTATGTTTTAGTCCCATGTAATAGGGGGCGAGCCTATTGCCATCAACCGGGCACAAATCCAGACTCCTAGGGTGCTACTGAGAAATTCCTGATGGAAAGACTCAATAACACTTTGCCCGACTTGGGATTCGAACCCAAGACCTCATGCACAGCAGTCGCGCTTGCGACCACTAGACCAACGAGGCAGTCTAATAGATAAGTAGGTAGGTATATCAAAGGCCGTAATAGATATTCTTAAGTAAAATAACTAATCTAAAAAAAAGATCCAAGATCAGACTAAGTCATTAGATCTACGTCAATAGATGATTTTTTCAGGAGGAGGTACTGTGGGGATTTATTCGGTAAGAATCTGGCATAACTGATGATTTGACTGCCTCGTTGGTCTAGTGGTCGCAAGCGCGACTGCTGTGCATGAGGTCTTGGGTTCAATTCCCAGATCGGGCAAAGTGTTATTGGGTTTTTCCATCAGGAATTTCTCAGTAGCAGCCTCGGAGTCTAGATTTTTGCCCGGTTGATGGCAATAGGCTCGCCCCCTATTACATGGGACTTAAAACATAACTGGCGAAATGTGGGTGTACTAATGGGTACACCTCTGCCTAACCCTTCGGGGATTACAGGCGTGATGTTATGTTATGTAATCTGACATAACCTGTCTCTCACTCACGAAAAAAAAAAAAAAAAAGAGTATTACATTCCTCTGTCTATTCTCAAAACTTTAGCCATGTTAAAATGACGTAAGTCTAGCAACTTTGGGATCACAGACCATAAAACCCAGACTCCTACGCCATCTAAATAAAGAAGTAATTCTCCGCCCAAAGATAAACCAAACTAGTAAAGAGATTAAAACTAAAAGTAGTTATTACATTAATCTCATAAAAAACTATTAGGCATCTCATTTACAAAATGGTTTGGTATCAGGTGCTCGGAGCGCTCCTGTGAATTTAAATGATTACCAACGATGAGAATTTTAATTAATTTAAAAAGTTTTTGCCTAAAAATATTCAGATTAACTAGAAGTTCTGATTAATAAAATAACGGTCATAAGGCTAGAAAAAGTTTGTCATGGATTGAAGAGTAGAAAAGAATGATCTTCTGCCAAATTAACATCAAAGTAATTACGAAAATTGAATACCTAGTTTTGTTTAAAAAGTTTTTTTTTTTTAATACATGGTAATAAATATTTATATTCGAGAGTTCGATTTTTGTCAAATTTTCTTAATTTTAAGTGTATTTTGCCTATATGACGTTCTTTACTGAGGGAATAGTTTTCTCCCATCCGAAATTTAGGCTCGGTGGCCAATCCCAATGTAGACTGACCACGTATGCAGGAGATATTATAGTTCACAAGTCTGTGCGCAAACACAGTTGTTGCACTTGTTCCTTCATTCACTCTCATAGTCCGATGAGATAGCAATGACGACGACTCTGACATAACCGGGGACGAATCTGGTGCAGGACCAACGGCTTTACATCACTAACTCTCAAACTCCGGGCTGCTACTGAGAAATTCCTAACGCAAAAACACCATATCATTTTACCTTACGCTCAAAACACGCACGTGGGTAATGAGACCAACGAGGCAGTCAAACTAACTCAACTACAAACTCAACAAGTCTAGAGAAACTAGAGAACTAAAATTCGAATCACCCAGAGCACTTTTCAAAGTGTAGACAAACCAATTAATTTGGTGACGTAAATCAAAACGCGACGATTCTAATGAATAAACCATTTGATTTGGGTTCTAGGAAACTTTCGAGTGATTGACATCTTTCCTGATGGGAAGTTAGATAATTAGTTTGTGAGACAATTTAAGTTTGGTTTGGGTACGACTATTTGTAAGCATATTGTGTGCGTGATAAAAATACTGCCTTTAATTATCAGATTTTTGTGTTCAATGCTGTCATGAAGATAGTTGAGAGAGCTGATAGAAGTAGTACTTAAGAATTGAATCGAATGCAGCATCAATTAATGTTGGTATCAAAGGCAAATCATTTATTTCAATTAGGCCATTATAAGGCACTTCTGAACGTCATTACATGAAAAAAAAAAATAGAATTGAATCTAGTTGCCCCTTCCAAAAGGTAGTTTTGTATGGAGAAGAATGGGCAAGAAACTCCATACGTACTCTTTTAAAATCAACGTTTTACAATGTTATTATTTGTATACAGAGTCATACGTAATTACATGTAAATGCAATGTACCTTATATAAAAAACTAGTGTATAATAACACACAAAAATAATTTGTATTACAAATTAGGAATTCATGGTAAAAAATATATTTAAAGTTACATCGTCAGGTGAATGAGGTCAGGTCCCGGCTGTCATTCGTGGATCTTTGACAGTCGTTACGAATCGTCAGAAGCTTGAGAGTCTGACAACCAGTATTACCTAGGGGTATCGTGTTACCCAGTTACTGGGTTTTGGAGGTCAGATAGGCAGTCGCTCCATGTAAAATACTGGTATTCAGCTGCATCCGGTGAGACTGGAAGCCGACCCCAACATAGTTGGGAAAAGACTAGGCAGATGATGATGATTAACCGCTCAAGGCTTGGCTTGGCGCGAAAAATAGTGAAAATCAATTGTGTCTCATTACGTGGCACATGTCCAGGTTTCCTCACAATGTTTCACCTATGTCAATGATGCCCAAGACAAGCTTAAAAAGAACGTTCCTTAGGTAATTGCCTGTGTCTGCTTTCGAACTTATAATCTCATGCATGAAAGCCTTAACCATTGGACCATCACGACTAACCCAAATTTTTGTTAGGAGATTTTTATTTTGTTGTCACACACCTCGAATATTTAGCACAACTTTCTCAGTCGCAAACTCTTCTTTTTGTTGTTTTATAAACACAGTTAAGTATACAATATTATTTTTTATCTTACCTGATAACAGCACATTCCTCGTGCCAGCACGAATATGTTGTCGAAGAGGGCGAAGAGTGACGCAGATGGCTGATGGACCGTGCACACAATGGTCCTGCCTTGGCGAGACAGAAGCCGGAGAAGGACGACCAACTGGCGGATGGAGACGATGTCCAGGCCACTGAAAAATATAAAATTTTAGATTATTAGGTATATTTTTATAGCTTTTGGATTTTCAACTTTATGACTAATATCTACTAGATACTTGTTGTATGACGATATCGATTTCGCAGTGAGCTGTATGTCATAAACATCGATTTTAATTCTACTAACTTTCAAGACTGATTGCAATTTAATCTCAGATTAAATTTGTCAAAAATGCTTAAAAATTACTGAATTTTTTGACATTGATCGTCGCTGAGCGAGATTGCGACTAGCAGCTATTGGATTAGGTATACTATCAACCGTCACCTTTTCGTTATATTTTGAAAATAAATAAAGTTTTATATACCTAATAAGTGTCTACTAAATTAATAATTACAATGTTTAATTGTACAATTACGACAATTTAGATAATCTAGCAGATCCTTACTTACACTAATAAATGACCATTGTTTTATTGTCCTAAAATTTTATGGTATGTTGACGCGCCTAAACAAATAAAATTGAATTATGACCCTATAAAGTTAAATATCCCTAAAATTAAAGCCCTTTACAGAATTTAATGAGAACCGGAACAAGCGCGGTAAGTAATTTTTGCTCTTCTAAATTTAAATCTAAACATCTATAGAAATAAATAAAATTTAAGTGTCTGTTTGAAATGTCAAAACACAGTTTTTTTACTAAATACATAGAAATTTTTTATAACAATTATTAACATTTTTATCTGGCTCTGTTTGTTTCGGCTAATCTCTGCAACGGCTAAACCTATTTTGATGCGACTTTACTAGAAGACAGCAGATATTATAAGGAGTAACTAAGGCTTCATTCAATAAGAAAATTTAGGTTCCGAGCAATAAAATACACAACATTCTGCGAACGAAAAAAAATATCCTAACGGTCAGGCGTCTCCGATAGGGGAAAATACTGTCTTAAAAAAAATCCGACGAATTTAGAACCTCCACCATTTTTAAAGTCGGTTAAAAATGATTGTGTATCTCGATATAAGAGCGTAATGGAATTAGAAATACATAATTAGAACAATTTCGAAAGATAATTCTTGTTCTCAAAAGACCTTGGAACTAAGTTTTTAAAGTTTTTGTAATAGAGAATCATGATGGGCTTACAGATGTCAGTACAAAATAATTATTGTTACTATGCGTCAGTGTACATTCCTAGACGTTATTTAGTTTGAAATAGTTACATTTTGCGGTAGAATTCTATCTAGGTATCTAGGTATACGTGCAATATGACTGAGTACAGACCGCAAAGATCATTAACAGTTCACACGCACAAGAAATATTTATCAAGTTACAAGGATAAATATTACTATAAGTCAAGTTTATAACTTAGATTTCTTGCTAATTTTTAACCGACTTCTAAAAGTAGAAGGTTATAATTAATTCGGATGTTTATATTTTTTTTTGTAGGGAAGTCGTGATGGCCTAGCGGTTAAGGCGCCCGCCTCTCATGCATGAGGTTGTGGGTTCGAATCCGGGCAAGTACCAATGTGACTTTTTCAATTCATATGTACTTTCTAAAGTTTATCTTAGACATTACTGACATCATTCCGTGCCTCGGAAAGCACGTTAAGCTGTTGGTCCCGGCTGTCATACGTGGATCTTTGACAGTCGTTACGAGTCAGAAGCTTGAAAGTCTGACAACCATTCTTACCTAGGGGTATCGTATTACCCAGTTACTGGGTTGTGGAGGTCAGATAGGCAGTCGCTCCATGTAAAATACTGGTACTCAGTTGCACCTGGTTAGACTGGAAGCCGACCCCAACATAGTTGGGAAAAGGCTAGGCAAAAAAAAAAAAATCTTTTTGTATGTTCGGGCATAACTCCGTCGTAATTATATCGCAGGGATATGATAAAAACAGGGATTTGATCAAATCCCGAAGGATGTTAAAATAACAACACGATTTTATCATTTCCCTAAGCAAATCGGGTGATTTGACAAATCTCCAAATTGATTCAGTGAAATGATAATAAAACGGGAACCGATCTCAATTCAGATTTTTGTTTTGTTCGAATTTCATTTTGTTTAATTGTGCACAAGAGCGAGCGAAGCGAGCTCGGGTCTTGGGGCATCCCGACTCGGACAGGTTAGGTTAGAAGGGATTCCTACACCCACATTTCGCCAGTTATGTTTAAGTCCCATGTAATATCTTTACCTATAATATGTATGTTTTTATAAATTATATAAGTATGTATATCAGTTGTCTGGTTACCACAACACAAGCTCTGCTTAGTTTGGGATCAAATAGCCGTGTGTGAGTTGTCCCAAGATATTTATTTATTATTTATTTAATAGCCGAGACTAACTAGACCAACGAGCCTATTGCCATTAACTGGTCACAAATCCAGACTCCGAGGCTGCTACTGAGAAATTCCTGATGGATAGACCTAATAAAATTTTACACAACCTGGAAATCGAACCCAAGACCTCAGCTGTCGCGTTTTGCGACCACTAGACCAACGAGTCCCATTATAATTACTATAATTATTTATAAACGTACTCGCTTTTGCCCGCGATTACGCCCGCGTGGACCTTGTTTAAATCGTACTTGCATACAAACTTTCACCCCCCTTTTCACCGTCTTAGGGGGTGATTTCTGGGATAAAAACTATCATGTGTCCTTCCCCGGGTCTTAAACTATCTCCATGACAAATTTCATCAAAATCGATTCAGCGGTTTAAGCGTGAAGAGGTAACAGACAGACAATAAGTAAGGTACGTCTAAAACGTCGATATAATAATGATAATTATTGTTCTACGTACCTCTACGTCGATGAGTACGATTTTACTTCCGGCAAAGTAATTCATTTGCTCATAAAATTTTCTCGCAAGTACCAGGATATCATAAACATTAATTACAAAGGAAATCAAGCGAGCTAATATCCAATTACTTCGAAGTACAATTGTAATTTTGTTTTATTAGATCGAATTGATCTTGTATCCTCAATCAAATATGGCAGCATTAATCCCAGGCGGTACCAACATAAAGTATAATTAGTGCATTCTATAAATAAGACCTTTGAGAAAAAAAGTGCTTTATAGAGCGCTATCTTGTTTTGGAAATACTTGTTGGCCAGTGGATGAGCGATTGGAAGTTGCGCTTCGTGTTGCGGATTGGATTCCGTCACGGGATATTTTGTCTCGGGTCTGGCAGGGTGTGCATATGAGTTTATATACGTATGTACCAACGTATCGCACTTACGATACCGGAGAATTATGACGGAGTAACTTAAGAAACTTTAAAAAAAGTTACTCCGTATTATTTCTCCGGTATCGTAAGTGCGATACGTGAGCGTCCTATCTTCTTACTACGTTCACCATATGAATGCTATCGGGTTATGTAGCGCAATTTTGAGCGAATTATTTCCTGCAAATTCTGCTTAGGCTTACTGCCTCGTTAGTCTAGTGGTCGCAAGCGCGACTGCTGTGCATGAGGTCATGGGTTCGATTCCCAGGTCGGGCAAAGTGTTGTTGGGTTTTTCCATCAGGAATTTCTCAGTAGCAGCCTCGGAGTCTGGATTTGCGCTCGGTTGATGACAATTAGGCTCACCCCCTATTCCATGGGACTAAAAAACATAACTGGCGAAATGTGGGTGTACTAATGGGTACACCTCTGCCTAACCCTTCGGGGATTATAGGTGTGATGTTATGTGAATTCTGCTTAGGTACAATAAAACCAAATCACGGAATAATGTTACCTGAGAAATTCTTTTATGCCACCATAAACAACAAAGAATTGCAGCAGAATTAACAGCAATATTAAATAGGACGATCCTTTGGTTGATCAAATATTTGTATGGATAATTTTGTAACCTACTTGCGAAAAAATTTCATTGATCAAGTCATTATTGGCTAACAATTAATTAACTACACAAATATACATTGTTTTATTCATACTCTAAAGTCGGATCGAAGGACCAGGACCAAATTATTGCAACACAAAGGGATCAATTCAAAAAGGTCCCACAAATCAGCAAACAGGGTCCTATGGGCAATTTTTGACAAAATTGCTTCTCTTGGATTAAGTAGACGCCGTGATTCCGTAAACACGCTTCAGGATAAATATCCAATAAAAGGTTATAGGGGGTACCTGGTGATTAAAGCCAATTACCTCCCATTGTACTTATGTAATTCTGTTTAGCTTTCCGATTGGGACGAACCTTTTAGGCAATGGATATTAATGAATTGCTCCAAAAACTTCGGGCTTTCAAAAGATTGCCGTTCAGCTTTTCAGAAAATTCTGGTAGAATACAGATTAGACTGTATTTAGTTGCTGAATCGTTTCTTTATCAAAGTTTTCGAACTATTTCTCAGGAATTGTTGTTGTAGCTATTTGTAAGAACCTAAGAACGAATTGAAAGTGGTTTCAGTCGATGTGGAGAAATGGGAATACCTAAATGTGACATGATTATGTAACGACGATCAAAAGTAATTTTATGTAAAAAAAAAATATCCTCTCAGTCGGAAAACCGATTTCTAAGAATCCTATATTTTTTACTCGATTTTTTTGGAATCCTAATCTGGTAATGACGGGACCGTGTTTTCTTACACAGTTTCGTCATTACCAGATTAGGGTTAAATTAAATAACGCCTTTTTTCCTCCTTCAAAAGAAATCAGAAAAATAGTATTACACGAACACATGAGGGCCATAATGACACCAATTACTCATGTTTAATCCAAGGATTATTCTTTTCCTCAAACGTGAGTAATATTCCTGTTATGGCGGTGTTCCTAATTATTTTTTTTAACTAACCCCTCGTAATGAGACAAACGTCATCGTGGCGTAGAAAAACATGGTTTGTTTTTTGGTACCTTTTGTACTTGACACTGTTAATGAATTACGGTGTTTTTTTTTATTCATAAGCTTGTGTTTTTAATGGGGTTAGTTAAAAGGTATTTCGCGAAGAATATTTTTCATGTTGGTGTTTGCCATGAGGGGGGGGGGAGGGAGGGTTTTTTAAATTCGTTTCAAAGGGAGAAACATTTTGTTCTGTGTCACTATTTTGGCTAGTTTTTGACAAGTTTTGTATTTAAATTTAAGTTTCGTCTTCACAACTTATTTCAGGTGTTCACAATAAATGGAAACAGTTCTACATGTCGAATACGTATGTTTTATACCCCAGAGGCAGACGAACAGTTGTGTCGGCGAATCGTTCGCCGTTAAAACGTTATATCGGTGAAATAATGAAAAATGAATCGTTATGTCGGCGAATCGTTCGCCGTTAAAACGTTCTATCGGTGAATTAATGAAAAGTGATTCGTTCTGTCGGTGAACCGTTCAACAGCGAAACGAATGTCGGAGAAATGTTTCAGAATCAGGGTAGCGGTATACAAGGTGCAATTTCAATAATATTAATTTTATTGTACTGACTATCAATTCTAGTTTTGTGATTTTATTTTAGTTTTTTTTTTTCGTTTATTACAAATAAATATGTTGGGTCTATTATAACTTAAAATTTATTAGTTAGCCTTTTGGGCACTTACCCCACGACGCGGACGAATTTTTTGTTTTTACATTTACTTTAAGGTTTCATGTTTAGGTTATTTATTGTAGAATGTAATAATCGATGTATTATATTAAATAAAATTGTAAGGGTCAATAAAATATATATATATTTATACTATGACATCTTTGGATTTTTATCTGAAATAAATGATTTAATTCGATGTTAAATATGTAGTTTTAAATAAACAAGTAGAACTCACGTAGTTGGCTCATCCAAGAAGATGATGGGTGGATTGTTGACCAGCTCCAAGGCAACTGACAGCCGCTTCATTTGACCGCCAGACAGACATTCAGACATAGTGTTCCTGTGATCCCAAAGACCAAGAGTTTGAAGAATTTCTTCCACCTGAAACAAATAACTTTGTGATATATTTTCTGGTTACTTTTCACCTTTAGCCTTTTATTTAAAGCCGTGGGTTATAATTTGAAAGGATTGTTTTCGGCTCATCGCGAAGTTGCTGGTCGAGTTTTCAGATGACCTATTCTTGGGCCAAAGAATCAGCATTGCCATACAACGTAGCACTACTGCCAGCCTTTTCAGCACTTGTCTCATAGACAGCAATGCGGACAAATCTTTTCATACACTATGGGATCTCATAGTGTATGAAATGTATGAAATGTATCCCCCCTTTTATTATGAACAAGAAACAAAATGACTATACTTTAATTTGAATTTCGAGAAGTGTTATTTTTATTTTCAACTGGCTTTGCTCGAGAATCATTCAGCAAGTATTTTTTTTTCATAGCAATTAGCAATAGATAGAGTAGATTTTTATCAGTGAAAAATATTGTTGGTTATCGGACCAGTATTTCCAGAGATCAAATCTTACAAACAAACGAATAACAAACTTTATCCTATTAGTACAGATGTAAGCAATTCATCATTATGTTTAGTTCGGGCTACTTCACTGATTGGTCACATTCAAGTAGGCACCTATCCAATCAAAAAGTTTTCATGGTCTAATATAAAGAAAACGTGATCTAATCTGATTTAAAAGGACCTTCAAAGAGAAATTCGTTAAACTTAGAACATGTACCTACTGATTCATTAATTAGATGTCTATTTCATCATATTTGGCATTTTTTCTTGAAAATATGGGTCGGTGGTTTAAAAAAAATCAGCTTGAAGTGTTTTTTTTTTGTTTTCTTACTTATTACCTATACGGTTAGGTTATCTATGGATATGAATTTTACTTATTGTAAAATACCATAATAATTTTCTTATATTTAACACAAATATTTAAAAATAGTGACTGCATGCCTCGTTGGTCTAGTGGTCGCAAGCGCGACTGCTGTGCATGAGGTCTTGGGTTCGATTCCCAGGTCGGGCAAAGTGTTATTGGGCTTTTCCATCAGCAATTTCTCAGTAGCAGCCTCGGAGTCTGTATTTGTGCCCGGTTGATGGCAATAGGCTCGCCCCCTATTACATGGGACTTAAACATAACTGGTGTACTAATGGGTACACCTCTGCCTAACCCTTCGGGAATTACAGGCGTGATGTTATGTTATATTAAAAATAGTAGACCATAGGGAACATAGTCCAAGCTACTACAGCGTCAGGACTCCAAAGAGAGTAACCTCCTAACAATTCGAGTACGTCCAGAAGCACTGCCTTCTGAATCAAGCCCTACCTAAATAAATAAAAACGAAAATAAGCGCAAAACTCAAGAATAGCTGGACCGATTTGTCTAAAGCTCTTTTTGTTATGTTTGTATTTTCCCGGACAAGGATTTAATGAAAGATTTTTTTTTTTAATTAAATCCACTGGAAACGTTGAAGTCAGGCGGGTTGCTTGTATTATTATAAAAAGGAAATATAAAATAATACATTATCACAAATTATACCTACATCATTATTATAGGTAGTACTACGAACTTAAAGGTATATAACCTGTCGTTACATACAATTGTATTTAAATAATGATTCCAACAAAACTTCCGTTTCTTTGTTTAAAATGAAAGATTAAATAAAGAATATCATAAATAATAATTACTGGAATTTAAACGAAATTACCTTTCATCGATTATGTAAAGGGCAGTCGTTTTTAAATGGAATTTTACTCTTCCTATATTATTTTCACGTACTTAATCAACTCTTGACGTTCTATATGACATTAAAAGTAGCACGTTGCATCCGTGTTTGCATTCTTCACCTTTTCACTGAAATAAATGACTCGCTCGATCTTTGTCATGTCTTAAATTTTTAGAATAGACTGTGGACCAAGTAGATATGCCTTGTTTTAGATGGTAAATATCATTAAATGGGCCCTTCCGTCGTCTTGGAAGGGACTGTCAGGCTTTTACTGAGTAAAAAACCACCCTGTTTCTTCTGTTGCCCTTTACGTTCCTTGGCCACGGTATTAATAAACTGTGGACTATACACTAAGTAGATACCTATGCCTTTTTTTAGGTGGTAAAAATCTTTAAATGGGTCCTTCCGTCGTTTTGGAAGGGACTCTCAGGCTTTTACTGACTAAAAAAACACCCTGTTCCTTCTGTTGCCCTTTACGTTCCGGGGCCACGGTATCCTGCTAGCATTAAACATAGCTGGCGAAATGTGAGTACGACCGCTATTCTATTGCATGCATCCATAGACAATATTTTGAGTGCGTTATCTGCGCGCTATCATAAACAGTGAATTTCACCCAAAAAATAAAAGACATTCGCTAAAAACTCTTTTTTTTCTGAACGTTTCTTAGTTTGATGGACAGTGGTGCCGATTCCCTTGTTCACAAACTAGACTAAATTTAGAGAATTGACATCTCTTACTAACATACAGCGAACGGAAAGGACGGTGACGTTAAAGAACTAAGTTAGCGATGCCAAATTAGTTTTGCCTTGAACTTTTCCGTATTTTTAATCCATACGTTTTAAGATGTCAACTATAATTGTATGGATGTGTCAGACTGATTAAATTTGACAGCTCTTATTTACATTAGTCTCTTTCTTGTTTTAATGGACAGAAAAAGATGGAAATAGTCTAATTTTTATTTTGTTTGTGACCAAGAGAATCGGCACCATTATCGTATGGTATCATATCATAAGCTAATGGCTATGTGATGTGTGTTTTACACCCTGTAAATATTTTATAGGTTATCGTTAAAAACCAACATAATTATGCACATTCGCCTTTATTACTGGTCAGCGCAAATACTTTTTTAGCATTGTAATTATATCACTAGCAAGTACCATCTATGAGAGTGATTTATGATGATGATTAATAGCCCAAGATCCTAGAAATACCAGATTAGCTTATAGCCAAGTAATAACAGCCGCACGGGTCGATCCATCAGCTTAAACTACGCTTGCCGGGTTTGGTCCGTGAATTGTGACTATCTCTTAGCCGTTGGTCCCGGCTGTCGTACGTGGATCTTTGACAGTCATTACGGGTCAGAAGCTCGAAAGTCTTACAATGAGTGTTACCAAAGTGTATCGTATTAGTATCGCGTTTTGAAGGTCAGATAGACGGTCGCTCCATGTAAAATGTATTCAGCTGCATCCGGTTAGACTGGAAGTCAAGCTCAACAAAGTCAGAAAATGGCTAGGCAGATTGATTGATCCTAGAAATAGATCCAGATTCAGACCTATGTTGTCACTATAGCATAAACTATTTTTTTTTTTGGGAACAGAGTAATATGTAGTTAAGTCGATATGCGAACTCGCGAAGGGGCCCGCCGAACATCAGGGTATTCCGGGTTCTCGTTGTGGTAGAACGAATCGTGGGGTTTTAGTCGGCAACAGTCCGACGTTACCCTCCATTTTCTCCAGAGGAGGGTATGATGATGTAACCAAGAAAAAAATGACTTTTTCACTGCTTGAAGGACCTGACTATCGTTCCTGAGTACTGTCGTCACTGTGGCGTGACGTGGTACCGAAATCGCCTCTTGGATCTATGGGGTCTTTCTCAGGGCACAAATATTAATTGAAACGAATCATTACTTTTAAACTATGTATTAAAGATTGACTTTTGACTCTACTGCTCCCTGCCGAGCGAATGACCAAACAATTGTCATCATAGAAAATATTTTATTCTAATTCTAAATACGAATGATTTGTCAGAGAATTTAGAATATAAGTCTTCCAGCCTGCTTGCTTTAGCAAGCAACCTTTACAGTGCCTGAAAGAGTCTTGGCAGATGGACAGATCGACAAAAAAGTGATCATATAAGAGTCCGGTTTTTTCCAATTGAGGTACGAAAGCCAAAAAAATGTGTAAGTACTTATTATATTTGAGAAGGTTTTTCCAAATATTTGAAAAGTGTGACAAAAGTACGATATAGGCACATCTAGTGAAGATGTGCTTATATCGTACTTTTGTCACACTTATACTAGTATGTCAATAATAAGAAACTTAATAGTCTTGTTTAAAAAAAAAGGACGTTGTAAGGTCGTGACTATCATTATTTTGACAAGAGTATCTCAAGATTTAGATCTTTGGATTTTTCCATCTTTTCCTTGACGCCTTATACATTGACCTAACCGTCACATTAAAAAAAACATGTAAAATTTTGTTATTGTTCTGTTTTTGCTAAGCAGATAATAATATACTTTAAATAAAACAATCTATTATAAGTACCTAAGCGATGAATAATGACCACAGTAAGTTAAAATGTTCATAATTGTTTCTCTATAAAATACATTTGTAAAAATTTAAAAAAAAATTAAAACATTGAGAACAGGGTCTAAGCTACAGGGCGCCTACCGCCATCTCTTATAACAATATTATTTTAATATTACTTTGTAATTTCTGTTGTTGCATTTTCAACTTTCGGCGCTGATCTGAGCGTTGAAAATCCAACAGTGTGGAAGGCAAAGTAATATTATAATAATATTGTTTTAAGAGCTTGTGGTTGGCCCCCAGGCGAGGCGCGGCGTCTCCTATTATTATTATATTATTATTTTAACACTTTTGACATAAACCTTTGACCTCTTCATACCTAGAATAGGAAGTGGTATATTCTATACAGAGCATCCCAAAATGTTCGAAACATAGAAGGGTTAACAAAGGGCTATCGAGACGAATACATTTGATAAGATTCCTTTCAAAGTAGCAACTGTCAAAGAGCCTAAATATCTCCAAACTCATCTAAAACCAAACTTAAATATTGATTAATAAAGACTTTGACTTTGACTTGAACCATCAAATTTATTAAGTGGAATAATTTCTCGCTTCAATCAATGTAATTGATTCCGTAGATACCTTTTCGTTTATTTTAACTCCTTTCTTGAACTTCCTAGTGTGAATTATGAACAAGTAATCTTTATTTATAAGATTTTGGAGACAGGGTAAAGTGTGCGGTATCGTATTACCCAGTTACTGGGTTGTGGAGGTCAGATAGGTAGTCGCTCCATGTAAAATACTGGTATTCAGCTGCATCCGGTAAGACTGAAAGCCGACCCCAACATAGTTGGGACAAGGCTAGGCAGATGATGAAGCACACAATCTAACCTTGTAACCTATGCACACGGAGCGACCGTGAATCCTGCTACTACTGCTTTGTATCATCATTACAAACTCAAAAATCTTGGCACAGAAAGCGCGCGTCGTTTGCTAATTTAAAATACGCCGTATGCTTACAGCCTAAGGGCTATAAACCTTTTATTATTTTGGAATGATTAAGATTGTATTGCAAGGTAACTTATTAACTGCATCATTGAAAACTGAAACATTCGGATCTCTAACAAAAAAAGAATAGGTAAGTACTGAAAATGGTATTGCTAAGCAAGATTAGGTCTTTGGTTGGATTCCCAGGTTGAACAATAAGCTATTGTGTTTTTGCATCAGTACTTTTGTAATTAGCCTAGAGTCTGGATTTAGGTCCGGTTCAAAGTCAAATTATTTATTTCATAACAAACCATAACATGACGTCTGTAATCCTCAAAGGGTTAAGCAGAGGTATACCCATTAGTACTTATTACCAATCTACACTTACATTTTGCCAGTTAAGTTTAAGACCCATGGCGAGCCTATTGCCATCAACCGGGCACAAATCCAGACTCTGAGGCTACTGCTAAGAAATTCCTGATGGTATAACACTTTGTCCGAATCCAAGATCTCACGCTCAGCAGTAGCGTTTTGCAGCAACAAGACCAACGAGGCAGTCACTTAGAAAACATAGTTTTTTTTTAAATTATTTGGGACAAGCCCGCCTCCCTGTTCCCACCCACTGCAACTCCTGAAAGCCAGAATCAACAGTGGAGGCCACCAGAAAAGCGCCGAGGCAATGAAGCTCGACGAGTCCCAGAGAAACGATTAACTGTCTTGGGTCCCGCAACGAAATTAAAAAAACAAATTCATGAAAACATAGGTCATGTACCTTAAGTAATTTTTGTGAACTAATTTAGGTAATAGGAAAATTTAAATACTTACAATAAGTTCCTTCTCAGCCACCCCCAGTTCCATGCCAAGCTTCAGGTTGGCGGCGATCCTCATTGACTCCTGTACGGTCAGTCTGGGCTGCAGCAAATCATCCTGCATGATGTATGTGCTCAGCTTCTTGAAGACCCTCATGTCGCGGGAGTGTCCATTCACTGATATTCTGCCGTTGACACCATTTGAACTGTGAAGAGGAAGCAAGAGAATTATGAATTTGATTTATTGGAACTAAGGGTTATGGCTCTAGGTAATCTTCTCTCTCTTTTTCTGTAACTCTGTCTCTTTCTATTATACTAGCGAACCGCCCCGGCTTCGCATAGGCACAAATTTCCGACATACTCGTTGGATTTTCGAAAAAATACTTCTTTAAGAACCTTGTTCGAAAAATTAAAGCTACAACAATAAAAAAAATTTGACAAATCGATCCAGTCGTTCTCGAGTTTTGCGCTTAGCAATACAAATTCGACACAAATTCGATTCAAGATTTAAGATCATAAAAATCATACATGGCATTACTAAGCCGAGTTGGTTATATTTATGTTGATTAACACACATAATTATACCATTATTATGGTAAAATCAAAGCGAAATTTAAAGAAAACTAGTAGAACTACTTAATAAAATGTTATAACTTTAGCTGTATAACTTTCAGCAGGTTTTGATAAAAAAATGACTAGCTTCTGCTCGCGACTTGGATTGTCCCACGGGAACACAAAAGCCGAATAAAATTATCCTTTAAGGTAAACTAGATCAATATCTACATTTTTTTTTGTGGTGATAAAAATCATCAATATCATAGTACAGCCGTTAATGCATAGCGTAACAAATAATATCCATTCATCTATCGTCATAAATTATCGCGTTTATACCTACCTAATAGTACTACAAAGTTGGATAAACTTAATTCTGCTAAAATAAGCTGGGTATCTACAATGTTTTAATTAATAATTAATTATAATACATCAATAATAACATTACCGATATAATGACAAAAAAATATATTTGCAGTGCCATTTACGATAAATTCAAAAATTATTTCACTCATAGAAGGCTATTGGTGAGTCAATAAAATCATAACATGACGTCTGTAATCTCTGAAGGGTTAGGCAGAGGTACACATTAGTATAGAAAAACATTTTTATTTATTACTAGCTTCTGCCCGCGACTTCGTCCGCGTCAAAGTTGATAACGCCATACAAACTTTGGACCCCCGTTTCATACCTACTCTTTGGGAAATGGGTACTTTATATTGCGAAATTTTCGATATTTCGTGATGAGTGAGTGAACTTTCGCTTTTGTATATTTATTTAAGGTAAATTTAGATTACCTCTTTCCAAAATATTATGGAGTGGTATCAAAATTGACTTATTTTTCGATCCCAAACCATTGAAACGCAAGTTCAAAAAGTTCAAGTTAAAGCTACTGTTTTTATATTGTACCTCACATTGTAGCTTCGATTATTTGGATATTAGATTCGATTGAGCAACTGAAATCAGAATCTGACTTTCGTGTTTTTGAAAGAAAGTATAAGCAAAACCCTGTAAACATAGGCTTATTTAAAGTCTAAGCAAAGTTTTACCGTTTTAAATCACGATTCATCGATGATTTTAGATATTATCTTTTTTAGGGTTCCATACCTCAGTCGGCAAATACGGAACCCTTATAGGATCACTTTGTTGTCCGTCTGTCTGTCTGTAAAGACCCTTGTCTAAGGAACGCGTGGAGGTATCAAGCTAAAATTAAAATCAAATACTCAGGTCTCGGGCGCGCCGCAATCGCAGCGGTAAGACCCCTCTTTGAGGATTGGCTGGAGTGGCTGCACCATTCGCCTGACGCAGGTCCTCACCGGACGCGGTTGTTTCGGGAAGTTCCTGTGTTGGAATCAGCGGAAGAAAACGCCCGGGTGTCACCACTGTGTGGACCGCCCGGAAGACACGGTAGAGCATACGGTGTAAGTCTGCCCCGCCGTGTCCTCTCGCGTCCGAGCCCTGGTTCAGGCCATGCTCCGAAGCGAAAGGGAATGGGACGCAGTAACCTCCTTCTGCGAAGCAGTAATGCTAGCGAAGAAGGAGGCGGAATACCGCGGGAGTCATCCGGCTACCGTAGGCGCAGGCTTGCGGACGGCCACTGATGGGTAGCTCGTTGTCCAATCAAGGACCACGCCCGGGTCAACAGCGCGTTTTGTTCCACGCGCGTTTCAAAGAGCTGTCAGCACAGGGACGGGGCCTCGACAGGGCCAAACGACTACCGGAGTCGCGGGAAGTCTTAACAGGATACCGTGGCCCCCGATCGCAAAGAGCAACACTTCTGTTGCTCTTTGCGTTCCTTCGAACAGAGTGGTTTTTTAGTCAGTAAAAGTCTAACAGTCCCTTCCGCCCCACCCAGGGCAAAAGGACTCATATGATGATTTTTACTACCCAAAAAAGAAAATACTTTGGTCTGCAATCCCTCAGAGCAGTGAAAAAATTAAACTTCTAAGTCAACGCAAACTAAAGATAAGGTCGTTTATGGCGCATATTCTGACCCTCGCTAGGAAATCAAAACCAAATATAAAGGGAACTTCCCGTTGACCTAGAATCATGAAAGCAAGAAGCAATGCCATGTAGACATAATAATTACTTTTTATACGATTATTAACCTTTTTATATAACGTTTTTTTCTGTTGTGTTAAATATTGTATGGTGTAACGGAACCCTTCGTGTGCGAGTCCGACTTGCATTTGGCCGATTTTTTGCAATATTTTTCTGGCCCAGTTGTGCCCAAGTGTTCTGCGGGCGCTGTAGTAAGTGGGCCATCATATAAAAGGAACACCAGACTTGCCCTGAGTATCTGCGGGATCTATAACTCCTCAATTGGTCACTCATGTAAGTCGTTTGCAGCGACTTACATAAGTGCGCAGTCCATTAAGCGCTTTCCATATAGGCCACTAATGATCACAACAGAGTGCCATGTGTTCCTGGGGTTGAACTCTTTTTGGTGGAAGTTGTGTGATGGTGGGTGTCGACCTGGTCCTGTATAGCCGGTGTGCATCGAAGAAAACTCTTCCGACTCTTCAATCTACCCAGAGCTATACTGCATATTGATAGAGGGGATGTAAGGAAGCGGATTCTTGATTTTGTTTCATCTGTGCATGCTTCATAGATACCTTCGAATGACAGGTGGTTCAATGCCCGTGGGAAGAGCTTATCGAGCAGTCAGTTTCAGGCAGCCCCGATATAATTTTACACGTCTCGTTAAGGATGATACCTATTGCTTTTTGGTCAATGACACACTGAACACGCAAATTCACCATCAGAAGGAGCATAAAGACGTAACAGTTATGCGAAAAACATCGGGTGCTGCTCCCTAGTTGGTAGAAATAAGGTGTCGTAGCAGATGATTTTTTGATTGGTGTTGTGGCAATGTAGGTATATAAAAAGTTAGTGCTCTGTCCAATATAACACCAGGGTACTTAGGGTTCTTCTAATACTCTACGTAACTTCGTCGCCACGAAATACTAAGTGTCCTGTTGGCGAATCTATTGCTAAGATGGAAAGAATCATGTCTTGCAGCACAGCCGCGGTAATAAGTAACCTAAAAAATATAATGCCATTTAGAAATTGATTTTAAAGCATGTGGAATATATTTCATTTACGGTGCCTATGAAAAAAAACTCTGCCTGCGATCACAGTCGCTTCATCAAATCAAGTACTCAGAAAGCTTGAAGTCTGTGAGACATTCTCCGACAGGAGAATTACTGCAACAGATTTTTTAATTGATTATGGTGCACTTCCGGTTGTTGCCAAATTCTTTCTTTTTAGCCATTGAAATAGAAGTAATATTTTTAGTACCTAATCACTCATCTTACACTAAGATCTTTTTATAAAATAATTCGGAAGCGCAACGAAAGGAATACTAATTACCTATTACTGCGTAAAAAAATTACACTCGCCACTCCTCGCGTATTTATAATATACGTCCGCTGGTATTCCAGTAGTATACTTGGCAGTATTGTTGTGCCATGATTGACTTAGCTAAGCCCCGGTAATAAAATATTGTATACTTAAAATGTTTGCTGATAGACCGCCCGTCACTTTTGTGTGTTGAGTAGCTCCTTGTAGTTATAGCGTAATAATTTTGATTTCAAAGGATAAATTATAACTTATACCTAACTGCAGTATTGTATGTACCGTTGGTGTCGTTTTATAGCAATCCAGCAGTAAAATGTTTAAGAATAATAGCCATAATGCGATAATCCTTACCTATACACATTTATAAAGTTGTATAGTTTAATCCCATGTATAAGGGGGCGAGCCTATTGCCATCAACTGGGCACAAATACAGACTCCGAGGTTGCTATTGTGAAATTCCTGATGGAAGAATCCAATAACACTATGCCCGACCTGGAAATCGAACCCAAGACCTCATGCTTTGCAGTCGTGCAAACAGGCAAAAGTTCTTTAGCTGCTGATTTATGTGTTGTGTAACTATGCATATATATTATTTTCTGAATTAAAATTTAAAAAATACGTTAACAAATCAAAGTTGTGGTAGAAACATGCACTCTTACTTTTATTTTATTTTTTTGTTAGGATATCTCAATATTAAATTAAAAAACATTAAAAAAAAATAGAAAAAATACAAAAAGTAGTGGTAGAAACATGCACTCCTACTTATATATATTTTTTTTGTTGGGAAATCTCATTATTCAATTAAAAAACATTCAAAAAAAATTAGAAAAAATACAAAAAGAAATGCTGATATTGGGGACCGAACTTCCGCACACCGTTTCGCAAGACAGTCGTCGAACCATTAGGTAATTTACTTTGATGACAAATCACTTGAAATAGCCGTTCTAGTTTTCCATAATTGACTGCTTAGCTCCTTGAAGGTATGGCGTGATAATAACTATTTTAGAACTTCAGTCTGCAGCTATTTATAATATTTTTACATTTTGTTTCGTCTTTTTTACAATCCTTTGGTGAACTGTTGTAGTCTGCTAGTCCCCCAAAGCAAATAGCGTGATAATTTATAGCCTATGTCCTAATTTGGCCACTGTGGAATATTCATTCAAAATTTGAACAAAATCTATCCGACAGTTTTTGCGTGATGCTCCAACAAACAAACAGACAAACAGACAAAAATTAAAAAAAAAATATTTTCGGCAAAAGTATCATTCAAAGACCCCTAAGCACTTTTTCTTTTTCAAAAATATTAAATGTACAGTTTTGACGTCTCTACGATTTTATTATATGTATAGATTCATCTTAGGGCATGTTATGATATCCTCGACTTCCACGCAGACAAAGTCACAGACAGAAGCTAGTAAATTATGCAAAAACAATTAACAAAGACTGACAATTTTATTAATCGGCTGGTTTTTTATAACGTCATAAAAGTCAGGTGAAGCTTTTAATTTTTGTTTCAAAATTCGAACTTTAGCTGTCGTTAGCATAAAACTATAATGGTACAGTTCAATCAACGTAATGATGACATCGTGATGGCCTAGCGGTTAAGGAGCCCATCTCTCATGCATGAGATTGTGGGTTCGAATCCAGATAAGTACCAATGTGACATTTTCAATTCACATGTACTTTCTAAAGTATATCTTAGACATTACTGACATCATTCCGTGCCTCGGAAAGCACGTTAAGCATATGGTCCCGGCTGTCATACGTGGATCTCTGACAGTCGTTACGGGTCGTTAGAAGCTCGTAAGTCTGACAATCAGTCTTACCTAGGGGGTATAGTATTACCCCGTTACTGGGTTGTGGAGGTCATATAGGCAGCATGTAAAATACTGGTATTCAGCTGCATCCAGTTAAACTGGAAGCCGACCACAACATACTTAGAAAAAGGCAAGGCAGATGATGAATATACAGTTCAACCAAATTGATTGAAAGGTGCAGAAACAAAAAAGCATCGACGACATTTACTTGTATGTAACAAGTAAACTGTGTTTTATTGCCATTAAGACTAGATTGATTGTCGGAAAACGTATGCACAAAAAGTATGGTCGTTGATCAATATCCTAGTTATTTCTTCGGTAACTAAGTGCGTGTGATTTTTTTGTGGATTTTAAATGGAATCTCAAATTAATCCGTTCACTAATGCGTTTTAATTAGACGTTCGATTAAAAGGTGATTAAACAGCAATAAGTGGTAGTTTTTTAAAATACTAATTTAGGCTACACGTCATGTCGTGATAAGCCGGATATCGTGTGATGTTATAAGAGTGAGTTCACATACAAATACGCTGGGAAGAATTTAAACAATAGCTTCATCTGCCTAGCCTTTTCCCTACTATGCTGGGGTCGAAGAAGAGGAGTAAGAAAAAAAAATATTTTTTCTTACTCCTCCGCAATTTTTTTCTGATTAATTTCGTTGCGGGACCCAAGACAATTAATCGTTTCTCTGGGACTCGTCGAGCTTCATTGCCTCGGCGCTTTTCTGGTGGCTTCCACTGTTGATTCTGGCTTTCAGGAGTTGCAGTGGGTGGGAACAGTGTGGCGGGCTTGTCCCAAATAAAAAAATAAAATGAAAAATGTTGGGGTCGGCTTCCAGTCTAACCGAATGCAACAGAATACCGATATTTTACATGAAGCGACTGCCTGTCTGACCTCCTGGGTTAACATGATATCCCTTGGTAAGACTAGTTGTCAGACTTTAAGATTTCTGATTACTCGTAACGACTGTCCAAAAAATTCTGAAATGACAGCCAAGGCCGACAGCTTTACCCGCTTTTCGAGGCACAGGGGTCACACTACCTTCAAAACTCTGGGCTACTGCCAAGAAATTGCACTTTGCTAGATCTGAGAATCGAAGCCAGGAGCTTATACCCAGCAGTCACGCTTGCAGCCACGTGACGAAGAGGGGTAGTCCGAAGAGTTTAAGCAATAGCACAGCGTACAAAACTCCTTAGAAGTTTTTCATCATTATCATCATATCAACCTATTGCCGTCCACTGCTGAACGTAGGCCCCCCCAAAAGCGCCAAGCATCCCGGTCTTGGGCAGCCTGCATCCATCCGCTGCTCGCCACCTTCTTTAAATCGTCGGTCCACCGTGCAGCAGGGAGTCCCACACTACGTTTGCCTAAACGTGGTCTCCACTCTAACACGTGTCTGCTCCACCGACCGTCTGTCCGTCACAAGTTTTTATGATACGTTTATCTTGAATTAATCGTGTTATCATATCTTGACCCATCTGTAGGACCTCTACGATCATAAATTAGCTTACTAATTATGCATAATTACATCTTGATATGATTCTTAGGGTAATTTTATCTTTAAATGAATATTCTACAACTGATATCAATAATATGTATTTGTTTGTTTGTTCATACACACACAATTCATTTAAAATGATGACGTCATGTTCTTGACGGGCGTTGTCAGTTTTGATTGGTCATCTCTTAGCTACCGTGGCTTAGATTTTTATTTATTATTTTTTATTCTACTTCACTATTTTCACATTTAGAATCAACGACACATACATACATACATACATAAACTCACGCCTTTTTCCCATGGGGGAAGGCGAAACTACAGAACGCCACCTGCTACGATCCTTACATACTCCTTTCGCCTCATCTACGTTCATACATCTCGTCATACAAGCACGCCGGTTACGAGTACTCCGCACCTGACCTTTCTGAAGGACCTCACCAATAAGGTCAGTGTACATCTTCCTAGGGCGACCCCTCCCGGCGTTGCTACTCACCTCTGCCATATAATACCTTTTGTCAATCGTCTTTCACTCATCCTTTCAACATGACCGAACTATCTAAGCATACCCTATTCTATCTTTGTCACTACATCTAGAAGCAATGGTAAAAACCTAATTGAAAATAGTGTCTGTGGATTTTCTAGCTCGTTCTTCTTTATAGAGGATTTCATCCTACCTACGTTTCGGAACAAGCAACTAGCCTCAACTTTCTTACTAACTGACCGACTCCTTGACAATTCAAAAGTGCCTGTAAATAGACTAATTGAAATAAAGCCTTGACTTTGATGCAAACATAATCTCATTACAGTTTTAACGTGCGTCATAATCATAGACTACATAAAAAGTGTACCTACAACATGACAAGTATACAAGACATGAATCAAATACGAAAGTTACAAAGAGGGTATTAAGCAAATTAAATACATAGGATAGATAACATAACTGAGCTGACTGCATCGTTGGTATAGTGTTCGCAAAGTGCAACTGCTTACCATGAGGTCTTGGATTCAATTCCTAGGTTTGACAAAGTGTTATTAGATTTTTCCATCAGGAATTTCTCAATAGCAGCCTCGGAGTCTGGATTTGTTCCTGATTGATGGCAATAGGTTCGCCCCCTTTTACATAGGACTTAAACATAACTGGCAAAATGTGCGTGTACTCATGGGTACACCTCTGCCTAACCCTTCAGGCATTACAAGCGTAATGTTAAATTATGAAGGTATATTTCTATTGCCGCTATAAAAACAAATAAAAAAGTACAGTGTTGTGTCTTGTACAATGGTACGGAACCACTTGTGTGTGAGCCATATTTTTTCATCCTCTACTGTTTTTGCCACTTTTTTGCTCAATAAAGTGGTTCATAGTTAAAATTGACATTGTCTGTGTCAATTTACCTACAAATTGGGTTTTTATAAGTACTCACTTATATCCAGCAAGTATGTTCAAGAGTGTGGATTTTCCAGCTCCCGAAGGTCCGAGAATGCAGGTCAGCTCCCCCGAACGAAACTCTCCGGAGACATTGTGTAGGATCTTGGATTCACCTGGAATAATAAAACGGGGTACTTGCAAATTATTTGAAGGGACATTTTGCATTGAAGGGTTATTGGTAAAAAGAGTATGGTTTCAAAAAAAAATACATAACATTCATACACGATATTAAAATAAAAAAATATTTTCTTTCAAGTTCCTGTAAAACGTAGTTTCACTGCTTTACTTGCCCAAAGTATAGTCGAAGGAGCCATTTGGTGTACAAAATAATAATGTATGATATTTGTGCGGATTCCCTTGTTCACAAACTAGACTAAATTTAGAGAATTGACATCTCTTACTAACATACAGCGAAAGGAAAGGACGGTGACATTAAAGAACTAAGTTAGCGATGTCAAATTAGTTTTGCCTTGAATTTTTCCGTATTTTTAATCCATACGTTTTAAGATGTCAACTATAATTGTATGGATGTGTCAGATTGACTAAATTTGACAGCTCCTATTTACATTAGTCTTTTTCTTGTTTCATTATATAGAAAAAGATGGAAATAGTCTAATTTTAGTTTAGTTTGTGACCAAGAGAATCGCCATCAATGTAGCGGAAAGATAATAATTATTGTGTTTTTGTTTTTTGTTTTTAGGTGGTAAAAATCATCAACTGAATCCTTCCGCCCTGGGTGGGGCAGAAGGGACTGTCAGACTTTTACTGACTAAAAAACCACCCTGTTCTTTCTGTAGCTCTTTACATTCCGGGGCCACGGTATCCTGTTAAGACGTCCCGTAACCCCGGTTTGTAGGTAAACCTAATAGCTTGTTCGACTGGTGCTTAGGCTTTAAATACAGAGGCGGAAGGAAGTAAAAAAAAACACATTTTCACCGTGTAGGTATTGCACTTTTGTGCAGAACAATTTTTTTTTAATAACATAACATAGCGCCTGTAATTCCCGAAGGTTTAGGCAGAGGTGTACCCATTAATACACCCACATTTTGCCAGTTATGTTTTAAGTCCCATGTAATAGGGGGCGAGCCTATTCCCATCAACCGGGCACAAATCCAGTCTCCGAGGCTGCTACTGAGAAATTCCTGATGGAAAACCCAATAACACTTTGCCCGACCTGGGAATCGAACCCAAGACCTCATGCAGTCGCGCTTTAGACCAACGAGGCAGTCCGCCGTTTCAATATCTGTCCAAAAATTTCATCTCAAAATCAAGTTCTGACTCCATAGTAAAAGTTTTCATTACGATGCCTTGTAAGAACAAGGCATCGTAATGAAAACTTTTGTAATATATTTTTGTTATTAGTCTGTAATCTAAGAAGATTACAGACTAATAACAAAAATATATTACAAAATTGCAAATTACAAGCCTTCAAAATAAAATACACAATTATTCTATTGCAATCGCCTCGTTGGTCTATTGGTCGCAAGCGCGACTGCTGTGCATGAGGTCTTGGGTTCGATTCCCAGGTCGGGCAAAGTGTTATTGGGTTTTTCCATCAGGAATTTCTCGGTAGCAGCCTCGGAGTCTGGATTTGTGCCCGGTTGATGGCAATAGGCTCGCCCCCTGTTACATGGGACTAAAAACATAACTGGCGAAATGTGGGTGTGCTAATGGGTACACCTCTGCCTAACCCTTCGGGGATTACAGGCGTGATGTTATGTTATGTATGTATTCTATAGAATCTGCACAACAGTAGTAACTCACACGCAATTGAGTATTAACTTGGATGTTAACAAAAAGTAGCATACTGATTGACCTTCGGATAATATTTAGGGGAGAGGGTGGCAAGATGGGGTACTTAAGCTTTAAAGTTCAATAATATACAAAATTACATAGTAAAACAATCACATTTATTTTTTAAGGAACAACTAATTATTACTATTCTAATATTTAGTGTCATAAGGAACATTTAGTAACACATAATAAGAGAAAAAAATGAAATATAAAAAAGGTGTTTTACCCCATCTTGCCCCATGGTGCTGGTAAGATGGGGTACCCCCCTGAGGTAAGATGGGGTGATGAGAATGATCACAGAGAAAGATGATTATTTGAGCTGGCAGAACTCCCAGTCATGGGTGGCTTCGTCATCATCATCATCATCTATTTCTGCGCAGCTATTATGAGCCCATCGTCCACATAATGAGCATGATATCCTCCCTTCAATGGAAACGGAATATACTTGGTTAATTAATAGGTATGGGTAAGTTTTCATCAGATTATTTGTTCAATACTGGGCGAGCAGCCTTAACTTTATTTACTAATGTCGTCTGTGGCACATCAAATGGTTTAGCTGCTTTATAATAACCCATTTTTCCATCCAAACCCGTTTGAACTGCTTCTCGTATACATTCTTCGGACCACGACCCTCTGTCAGTCGGGAGTTTGTAGTCACGAACCATTCTAAAAAGGCAAACTATAATAAGCTCACAAAACACAAACTTATTTTTACTAAAAACAAACAAGAACAAAATTATTCTCATTGGAACAAGATGGGGTACCTCGTTACCCCATCTTGCCTGCAGAGCCATTTTATAAAAAAAAAAGAATAAAAAAATTAGAGCCAATAATCTTAAGGAAACACAATGCCTACCTTATTGTAGGTTAGTTTATGCGTCAATCACAGCAACACTTCACCACCTAACGTTATTTAACAAACCACAGTCACGTGTCAAACCAGAAGAAAATATGACATACAATTTGCAGCAAAACACATTTTTGCTTTTTTTCTCGAAACTGCGAACTTGTGAACCACTAACCACCTGGCGATGGACAGGTATCATGGCGGCGCGTCGAACGATGTATGAACGAGCGTGATTAGTCAATTTTAACTGTGTTTTTTGCTGGGTACCCCGTCTTACCCGCTACCCCGTCTTACCTCCTTCTCCCCTATGCATTATGTTGCATAGTATTAAATAATAACAACGCAGTTGGCGCAGTGGCTAAGCGATTGATTCAGGGTCTAGTTGTTTCCCGGGTCGACGGCGCGTTCTGTTCGCGCGCGCCTCAAAGAGCTGTCAGCACAGGGACGGGGCCCCCAACGGGGCCAACGCCTGCCGGGGTTGCGGGACGTCTTAACAGGATACCGTGGCCCCGGAACGTAAAGGGCAACAGAAGGAACAGGGTGGTTTTTTAGTCAGTAAAAGTCTGACAGTCCCTTCCGCCCCACCCAGGGCGGAAGGAGTCATTTGATGATTTTTACCACCTCAAAAAAAAAAAAAAAAAAGGGTCTAGTTGTTTGTGTGTATGAGTTTATATTGTTTGTCAAGGTACTAACGAATCTCACGATGGACAAGAAATTCGTAGTATGGGGCAATGATTGTTGATTGTAATTTGTTTTTTTTTCTGTTTTTAAATTTAATTTTTCTTTTTAGAATTAATTTCATAATAATATCTAGTTATAACTTTTATTATAAATTTAATTTTATCTTTTACTTTTAAATTTTAGTTACGTTACTATGTTGCTGTTCCCTAACAGAGTCCATAACTGTACTTTAACTTTAAGCTTTATGTGACATCTTTTATACACATCTTTTATAAATATAAATATGAATATGATTTTTTAGACCCTTTCACCGTCCCATTGCTAGGAAAAGACCTCTTCTCATTACCATGCTAGCTCAAGGCGGATTGGCGATTTTAGACTTACATCTCAGTATACTCGTAGATATCTACGAGTATACTATTATTATAAAAACGTAAAGGTACAAATTGGAAGTTACGTTACCACTGAGTGCCATAGGCTTTATTTTATTATTAAAAAAATAGGCATCCGTAAAAAAGTTTCCTCATGATGTTTTCCTTCACCGATGTCACGTCCATGAAAAACTTGGAAAGTACATATGAATTGAAAAAGTCACATTGGTACTTGCTTGCCAAGACATGACATACACGACATTTTTAACAAGAACCAAGAATAATATTCCTATGAATTATTTAGAAAACAATAAATTATTAATTCAAATATTATGTGACAAAACAATTCCGGCAAAGGAAATCCATGTGACAAAACTATCGATGTTTTTGTCTTAGGCATGAACAACGATATAATTTTGGTCAATATAATTATGAGTTTTTTTACGGAAATTTGTGTACGCATGATAGACTTCACGTATGCGTCACTTACACGTAGGGTTGCCAACTTTTTGTTTGTCAAATAATTCTTAAACAATTACACATAAAAATATAGACAGATGCAAATAAAATAGTAGGTAGGGAAAAAGTGAACAAACTGAACGTACTGATATTACCAGAATAATGTTCAGAAATAGTTTAAAATGAATGTTATATATAAAATATATTTGTTTTTTTTTTATTAGTATTTTATACTTTAATTTATTTTTATATTATTAGTCTGCCTTTGTACTTTAATGTAGCATAAAGTTTAAATAAATAAATAATTATTGCTTTTAGTTAGATGCCTTAAAATATAGTAGTTTTGCTTTTAGTCAGAAACATTATAGTCAGGCCCCTAATGTAGTAGATATTAGCAACCCTGCTTACACGTGCTCAATTTTTTATAGATACGTATAATAATCATTTGGCAAAGCCTTCCGATAGGTATTTGAACTTTACAACGTTAAATCATAATTAAGTTTTTTTTACTAGATTCTTAAAATGCAAAAAAAAAGTCTATAAAGCAGCTTTCCGCAGTCTGTGCCTTTTTGGCGCATATTTCTTTTTTAAAAGCTTTTATTAAAGTCAAAGTCAAGACATTTATTTCAATTAGACCATTTACAGGCACTTTTGAATTGTCAAGGACTCGATCAGTTAGTCCAAAAGTTGAAGCTAGTTGCTTGTTCCAAAACGCAGGTAGACCTCTATGGAGAAGAACGAGCAAGAAACTCCACGGCACTCTTTAAAATTAGGTTTTTACAAAATCCTGGTTACATAGTATGTATGTTTATGTGGATTCTTGCAAGTTATTTGTATTTATATGATTTTTACAAGCTTTTATTTAGCTTGCACTGCCGTATGTAAGTTGTCCTTTCAAAATTTGCGAACCATTTTTCGACCATTTGTTGTATCTGATTAAGCTGAAATTTTGCATAAACTTTTAGTTCTGATAACAATACGATGTCCAATATTCAGTAATGTAATAATTTTAAATAAAAGCTTGTTTTTTAAAATATATTTTTAACAGTAAAATTTTTTTTTTTTTGATTTAATACAAACTGGTTTCTACTTTGTTTTATGTACAATTTTTCCTTTTTTCTTTTTATGTTATGTGCGACATTTTCGCGTAAATAAACAGTTTTTCTTTCTTTCTAATAGAAAAATGACTTTAAACGTAATATAAGTGTCTATATTGCACCCGAGCGAAGCCGAGCGGGTTGCTAGTTTAAAATAAATGATTTGAGCTTCAACCATTTTGAAAGACAGTGTCACAATGATACACGTGCGTTAACAAGTCACAATAACTAGGTAACACACTACAGTACATTCAATGTTTTGATTAGATATTACCAACTTTAATTAGCGACTACTAACCTGTACTTTATGCTGTGGTGTTAAGTGCGTAATTAGCGCAAAGGTGTTTTTATTCAATAAAGTCGAAACCAGTCAAAACAGTTTTGTTTTTACCTAGTGTTTTGTAAGATGAAAAAATATTATACGCGTATTACGGAGTGTTAAAAGACTTTGCCCTTGAGGCGGTTTAGAAACTCTGACACTAGGGTGTAATAATAATAATAATAATAAAAAAGCTGGCAACTCTAAATATCATGTCATGTTATTTTCGTATCTCCTATCTCCTAATTTTATTTATATTTTATTTAACAGTTTTAGACCATCATAAACCATTGAAAAATCTACAGTTTTTATTTTATTTTGTTCAATTTAATAGTAAGTAAAACCTGTGTTTAAGCAATAGACTTTAAATAAATAAAAATGTGTTTTGACATGACAAGTGTCACCAAGAGCCCCTTCAAAAGAAAAGTTCAAAAAAATAATAAATAACGATAACATGATAACGAGATCAGCAAGTCGACGTGCACGCCTACCACCTCCGGACTCGTCGCTCAGCTCCGCCTCGCCGCCGCCGGAATCCAGCCCCACCGTGAGTGCTGTGACACCGGCCTCGGCAGTTGCGTCGAGCTCGAGCGACGAGTATTTCTCTCCGCCTTCGACGCCACCACCTGTTCGTCGACGGGGAGGACGCCGGCCATCGGAGGGCTTAGGACCCCGAGGCCCACAGGCCTCTAATAGGGTCCCAGCTTCCGGCGGAAGTGTGCAGCGCATGAGATGGACACAATCCATCAATGAAAATGTCATGCGCTCATACTTTGGGGCGACAGAGGGAGGAAACAACCTGACCGCGTACCGTGTTCGGATGCTCTCTCTGTTTCAGGTGCTTGAACCAGCTGTCAACGTTTCGGCGCAACGACTGTCGGATCAGGTGCGGGTCATCTTGCGTAATCATATGTTGGATGACAGTGTACTTGATCGTCTTCGATCTGAGATACAGGGGAGCCATGTCGTTGCCCCTCCGTCGCAGTCTGTGGATGTGGTATGTTCACAATCCACCACAACACCCAGACACGACGACGGGGAGAGCGATGACATGGTTATTCATGTAAGTACCCAGTGCAGTGAGGAAATCAGGAGTGCTTTGGAGGTTGCGATTCGGGAGTATAGACTCATGCCGCTTGAGCACAGACCACGCATACCTCGTTTGCCCATGCATAACAAAAATAGGGCGCTGGTGTGTGCTTTGGATTCACAGTTATCAAATTATTTTGATAACTGTGGAGACCTCGCTGATGCTCATTCGATTCTGTACTGTGCGGCTGTTGCGGCATGTCGTGTAGCTCACGTCAAATTTCCTAATGATGACAGAGCTACACGACCAAAACCTACCGTACCAGCGTGGCAGTGCAGGATTGAACGGCGTATTGGTGAGGCCAGAGTGCTCATTGGCAAACTTATCTGTTTCAGGGAGGGCAATACTCGCCCAAGGGTGATGCGCTTTGTGAGACGGGCATTCTCGGGGATTGATATCAGTCCTCAAGATTATATGTCCCGGGTCACAGAGCGCATCGACTTTCTGAAGCAGAAGGTGTATGCATGGGCAAACCGTATCCGTAGGTATAAGCGGAGAGTGGAACGATACACCCAGAATCGCACATTCCAAAGCGATGAAAGGTGGGTTTACAGGGCTTGGGAGCGACCGATTCAAGGTGTGTCTGATACGCGCCTGCCGGATGATGACGCCATGTGTTCGTTTTGGCGCAGCATCTGGTCGGTGCCTGTCAGTCACACCGAGGGTGATTGGACCCGGGAAGTCGAGCGAATGTGCGATCCAATACCGGAAATGGGGGCAATTAACATCAGCCCCCAAGATGTAGCTCGTGCGGTCCGTTCATTGCCTAATTGGAAATCTCCAGGACCGGACGGGCTGCATAACTTCTGGATCAAATGGTTCAGAAGCTCGCACGTTTGCTTGGCGTCCCGATTTCAGTCAGCTTTAGAATCGGGATCGCTACCCCAGTTCCTAACGACAGGTATAACCCACTTGCTCCATAAATCTGGTAATACTGCGGAACCCAAAAATTATAGACCAATCACATGTTTGCCGACGGTCTATAAAATTCTTACATCCATTTTGAGAACTAAAATTAACAATCATATAGACATTAATAATATCATGTCTCCCTCTCAGAATGGATGTAGGAAAGGGTCCCGCGGTACCAAGGAGCTGCTCCTGATTGACATGGCCATCAGCCAACAGGTTCGTCGATCCCGTAAGGATTTGTCGACATGCTGGATAGACTACAAGAAGGCCTATGATTCCGTGCCACATACATGGCTCATGAGGGTGCTGGAGTTGTATAAGATCGATGCAACTCTACGCGCCTTCCTGACATCGTGTATGGGGCAGTGGAGGACGGTTCTTCGCTATCCAGGGTGTCGACGTGTCCAGCGGAATAGCGAACCGATAAGGATTGAGCGAGGTATATTTCAGGGCGATAGTTTGAGTCCGCTTTGGTTCTGCTTAGCCTTGAATCCCCTAAGCACACTGCTGGAGGATTCAGGTCTAGGCTATCGATTGAAGAGAGGTGGCCAGGTAGTATCTCACCTTCTTTACATGGATGACGTTAAACTCTTTGCCCCCAACAGATTGCAACTGATGGAACTATTAAAGGTAACAGAAACCTTTAGTAGCGCCATCAGGATGGGATTTGGTGTGGACAAATGTGCGGTCATGCATGTCAAGCGAGGGGGGATTGTGGAATCCGAGGGAATTCAACTCTCGGATTCCATAAACCTTAGATCCCTTTCTTCAACCGAGACCTATAAGTATTTGGGTATGTCGGAAGCGTTGGGCATCAATGCTGTTGACATGAAACAATCGTTGAAGGAGCGCTTCTTTGGCCGCCTGAAAAAAGTTTTTAATAGTCTTTTGTCAGGAGGAAATAAGGTGCGCGCCTTCAACGGGTGGGTCATGCCGGTTTTGATGTACTCTTTCGGCATACTCAAATGGACTCAAACGGAACTTGACGCTCTGGACGGGAGGGTCCGTAAACTACTGACTGCATATCGGATGCATCATCCACGGTCATCGGTGATGAGACTGTATATCCCGCGGAAGTGTGGAGGTCGTGGCTTCTTGAATGCTAAGACTCTCCACAATCGCGAGATATGCAGTCTCAGGGAATATTTCCTAGAAGCCGACGTGGGGATGCACCGAGATGTGGTTTTGGTGGATAAGGGCCTCACCCCGCTCTCCTTGGCTAAAGAGAACTGGCGCAAACCTGTAGTGCTTGAGACTAAAGATCGCGAGGAGATATGGCAGAGTAAGGAGCTCCACGGGCGCTTTTTTCGGGCCCAACATGGGCCCGATGTAGATTTCTTAGCGTCCGTATCCTGGCTCCGATTTGGTTACCTATTTGGGGAAACCGAAGGTTTTGTCTGTGCAATTATGGACGAAGTTATTATGACGAATAACTATCGGAGATTTATTGTGAAGGATGGCACGGTTGACATTTGTCGGGCATGCCACCGGCCGGGTGAATCAATCCGTCATATTATCTCTGGGTGTTCTCGTCTAGCTAACGAAGAGTACTTGCATAGACACAATCTAGTGGCCAGGATTATCCATCAGCAACTTGCTCTAAAATACGGCCTTGTGGAATCGGAAGTACAGTACTACAGGTATGTGCCCGACCCAGTTCTCGAAAATGGCAATGTCACACTGTACTGGGACCGATCCATCATCACTGACAGGACTATTGTAGCCAATAAACCTGATATAGTGGTGGTGGATCGCTTAGAGAGGCGCGCAATGATTGTTGACATAGCAGTCCCACATGACGTGAACCTCGTGAAGGTCGAGAAAGATAAGCAGATCAAGTATCTTGACTTGGCCCGCGAGGTTGTCGACATGTGGGAGGTGGACTCAGCGATCATTGTGCCGATAGTCGTCACTGCCAATGGCTTAATAGCCAAGAGCCTCGACCAACATCTTAGGAGGCTCTCGTTAGGCGGCTGGATCAAGGGCTTGATCCAGAAAGCAGTACTTCTGGATACGGCCCGAATAGTTAGGAGGTTCCTCTCTTTGGAGCCCTGACCGCCGGTGGTTTGGACCCTGTTTCCGCCACCGGTGGGCTACTATTTTTTATATTTTTAAATGTTTTTATTTTTATATTAATATTTAAAAATGTAATAATTATGTATACAAAATAAATAAATGGAATAATAATAATAATAATAATAATAAATTTATTCGCAAAAAACATGTGTATACATACACACACGCGTAGGTGCATGTATGTAGGATGACAAAATATAAACAAAGTGTTTGTGCTTAATACATGTTTGCCGAACATTATGGCATGCAAATCTTTAAAAAAAATTGAATTTTAAATTAAACAATTTCCAATTACTGAACAGAATAAAATCTTTATATAAATTTAAATTGTATGTAGGTAGAATAAACATGTCACAATTATAAAAAAGAAGTACAAATAATAGTCAAAAAAGAACATAATAACAAGTCACTATGATTATTAATAAATTGAGAATGAGTTCAATTTGGAAACTTATCTGCTATAAAGTCAGCTAATGAATAATAACATTTATCCGCAAGTAATTTTGAGAGGTATTTTTTAAATTTATGTAACGGTAGCTCTCTTATACTTTGGGGTATTTTATTATAAACAGTGGGTGCCATACAAATCACACTCTTTTTTAACAGTGCTGTATTATATGCACCCGTGTACAGTAGACTCTTATACTGGGATCTCATAACGTTATTTCTTTTCCTGACATCATTTAAAGATGGAAATAAATGCTTATTTGTTTTGACAAATATAGCTAATTCTAAAATATACAGGCATGGAAAAGTTAACAGTTTATTTAGTTTAAAGACAGGGACACAACTATCGGTTACTTTTAGACCAAACATGGCTCTAATGCAACGTTTTTGAGATTTAAAAATGCTTTCCCTTTCGCTGCAATTGCCCCAAAATATTATGCCAAACCTTAAGACCGACACAACCAGACCATGATAAGCCACTAGTAGTGATTTAGAGTCAATTTTTTTTGACATATTATGTAAAGCATAAGCGGAGGTGCTTATTTTTTTGCAAATTTCATCAGCGTGAGCTTTCCATGTTAATTTGTTAATGTGTGTAGGGTCGTAAGACCTTACTACCCACACGATAAGAAGAAGAAGAAAAGTCTTTCCGCCTGACAGGTCGCCGGTGACAGCATTGGGTTTATCCATTAGAAATTCCTCAGTAGTAGCCTCGGAGTCTAGATTTGTACCCGATTGATGGCAATAGGCTTGCCACCTATTACTTGGGACTTAAACATAACTAGTGAAAAGTGGGTGTACTAAGGGGTACACCTCTGCCTAACCCTTAGAGAATTACAGGCGTGATGTTATGTGTGTATGTATCATTTTATTGCAGTTCATTTCCAAAATAAAGGGGACAGTTAGTTTCCGAATCGTTAAGTAACTTTCCACACGCAATATTTTTGCGTTTTTGTACTATATAGGTATAAGCGCGTATTTATAAATGCGACTGCGCAATCTTTGCTGGTCTATACGAATTTGGATCACATAAATTAACCATGCCTATGTTGAAAATATCCTGTTCGTAAATACCATTCGCGCGTTTCAAACATTTTGTGCTAAAGTTCGTGCGAAATTGTCAGATGGCGTGAACGCATTTTGTAAATCAGTAAATAAAAAATTCCTATTTATTAAATTTAACAATTTGTCACATTACTGTTTTGTTCGAGAATCAGTGGTAAATGTTGTAATAATAGGTAGGAACACATACCAAAAAAAAACAAATTAAATCTAACCCCAAAATTCAGTTAGGTACATTATACTAAAGACATCGTAAAGGTCATAGCGTTCTGTGGTTTTAAAAACATAACTGGCAAAATGCGGGTGTACTAATGGGTACACCTCTGCCTAACCCTTCGGGGATTACAGGCGTGATGTTATGTTATGATATGTATGTTATGGTTTCTGCCTACCCCTTGGGGAAAAGGCGTGAGTTGATTTTCATTCCGTAACAATGACTGTTTGTTTTAACACAATATGGTGCCAACCCATATGCTGTGTTTATAAGTAGATGCGATGCCTCAATAGGTACATATACCTACTAACTCAAATCAATTTCAGGGTTATCGTGGGTTGCATCCTTTTTGCGTAACTACTTCAATTTACAACGGAAAAATTACAAAACAAATGACGCTTTTACAATTCAATAATTAACAAAATCCATAATAATTCACCAGTGCTTAAAATGATGCCAAGTGTTCTCCAAATTAACAGAGTTCCTTATGACACTCAAAATATAAAGTCACGTAGGATCAGATTGCATAAATGGGAAAAGCAGGTCGAATATTGCAAAGATAAATGTAAATATACGAAGCAGTAATGGAACTGTTATACCCCGGTTCTGTAAAGAATATAAATGAATCAGCGCCTAGCAGGCGCTGACAGATAAGAGGCATCATCATTACGTCTTAAGTCCAGCCAGTTAGCTTACAACCTTAAACGCGGACGGGTCTGCCCATGGGTTTTTCCTTGTAAATCAGTAATTAAATAAATATCCTTTTTCAGTTAAATATCCTTTCTTTTTTTAAAAACCGTTTTATCTGGAGACCCATAACAAATTGGTGGCAGCGGTGGGATACGAAAATCCCCAGTGTCCTTAAAAACCTAACTCAACTATATGAACTATTATAAAACATCCTAAATATCCAGTGTGTTAAGTGCAGTGTAAGTGGACTAATAAAACTTACCAAATATCCTTAACGTGAAAGTGTGTCCTGGACAATCCTTGAAGTGCTCAAATTATATTTAAATAATCAAAGTGTTTATAAAACCGTAACCTGTTGTCCTGCGAAGCCCTCGAACTATCCTTGTGTCATCAAAGTGCATATTAACTGTATCCTGTCAAATCCTGTGAAGAAAACATTACAAGTAAATACTTACCATAATATCCTGAGTGTTGTGCCGCATCCGCATCGCGTCTCGTCGTCCCTCGTCGCATCGTGTCGTGTTCAGTGGTTCCCGAATCTTCGTTCAAGATCAAGGTCATTGCCAATCAACTGACCGTTCAATATCCAACGGTTATACCTCCGGCTACGAGAAGTACCTTATCGCATCGGAATGCTCCTGCACGCCATAACATCCGTCGCCTACGCGTTACTAGTACTGTGAGTCTTTGGTCATTACTAATCTAAGGCTGATTTATCATTTAATACCCTATACAACATCGTGTGGTTTTGTCTGTCGAATAAGTTATTTATAAACATTGTTAATAATTTTATTGTAACATTTGAATTTACTTGCGACTCGTTTTCCTCTATGTTTTTGAATTTTAATTATGCCCAAAGATAGTAAATTAAAAATTGACATCCCAAGTCTAGAAGAATATCAACAAGGTGATTTAAAGACTCCTATCACCTCTCCCAGAATCACCCGGGCTTCTGTCGCGATTAGCACGATGGCAGAATTAGATTTAAATACGCTCTTCAAATTCGTAAAATCATATGACGGCAGCCGAGAAACCGTCAACTCATTTATCATCAATTGTAATAATGCATACGACCTTGCCTCGGAATCCCAAAGGCCAATTCTTTTTAAATATATCCTCAGCCAGTTGCATGGAAAAGCGGAAGTTGCCTGTTCAATAAAAGAATTCATATCATGGGAACAACTTAGGGAATTCCTGAAAACCCAATTTTGTGAACGCAAACATTATGCTCACCTGCTTACTGATCTTCAGGAAAGCAGGCAAAATCCGCAAGAAAACGTAAGTCAATTTTCGCTTCGCGTAGAGACCTACCTCTCACAATTATTAACTGAAATATCCTTATCCAACACTAAAGCGAAAGAGTTGCCTGGCCGCACCGCGGCTATGGAAGACTTAGCCCTGCATCATTTCCTTATGGGATTGCATCCCCGCATATCCAACATTGTGAGATGTAGATGTCCTAAAAATTTAAACGAAGCTATTAATGTAGCTATTTCAGAAGAACGCATCCAGCAGAGCCTGTATAAACGTCCACAGGTCGAACAGAGGTTTGCTAACAATAACAAATCTAAACCAGGGCCTTCAAAACCAAACTACAGTGCACAAAACACTACACCAAACACAAATCCAAATAAAACTGATACCTTGCTCTGTCGCTATTGTAAAACAACTGGTCACGAAATCCAAAACTGTAAAAAACGCGAGTTTTACAATAACAAATATCAACCTAAACCAAATAATTATATCCAGAGAAATAATAATAATAAAGTTAATCACGTTCATGAAACTCTCGATTATGATAACTTTGATAACCGTCTTCTATCCTACGACTCCAACGATTTAAACGAACCAGAGTCTCGCGAGGGTGCCACACGAGACGAAGTGTAACTGTTGGCACCCATCAAGAAAAGTCGCGTAGGGTCAACCGACAGGGTAACCAGCCCCAAACTGACGACCTTACCGTCCATTTATCTAGGGCTATGCAACAGGGTAACCAGCCCCAAACTGACAGTCCTAATCCAAGCTCACGTAAGGTCAACCGACAGGGTAACCAGCCCCAAACTGACGACCTTACCGTCCATTTATCTAGGGCTATGCAACAGGGTAACCAGCCCCAAACTGACAGTCCTAATCCAAGCTCACGTAAGGTCAACCGACAGGGTAACCAGCCCCAAACTGACGACCTTACCGTCCATTTATCTAGGGCTATGCAACAGGGTAACCAGCCCCAAACTGACAGTCCTAATCCAAGTCCATGTAGGGTCAACCGACAGGGTAACCAGCCCCAAACTGACGACCTTACCGTCAATTCATCCAGGACTACGCGCCAGGGTAACCAGCCCCAAACAGACAGTCCCGGAACTAATTATCCAGCGGTCTTGCCACTGTCCAACAAGACTAACGCTAAAGTGTATGAGATTAACCTAGATTTATCCAGAAGGTCCTTACCACATATATTGGTACACTCACAAGTTTCAGATATCCCCTTATCCTTATTAGTGGACTCCGGGTCCGTCATATGCTTACTAAAGCAATCCAGTATCATGAACCCTCAAAAATTAGTCAAAGAACCGATCAAACTTAAGGGCATAGACCCAGGAGACGAACCGACCCCAACTGAGGGTCATTTTCAATTAAAATTAAACGTAGATAATAAAAATGTAACCCCATTTAAATTCCACGTCATCAAGGACATAAGTCTACCCTATGATGGCATTATTGGGTCAGATTTTCTTACTTCTTATGGGTGTAAAATTGACTACACCACCGATATCCTTAAATTAGGAAGATCTGAAATTAAACTACATTTCTTCGATCCATTTTATGTTATCCCGCCACGTACTGAAACAGTTATCGAATGTTCAGTACAGGATACTGATCTGAAAGAAGGAGTTATCATAGATCAGCATTTGTCTAAGTGTGTCCTTATATCCAATTGTATCGTAAAAGTAAAAGACAACAATAGAGTCAATTTAACAATAGCTAACACTTCTTTATCCCACATTAAAATTGACCCTAATTTTAAACTCACTATCGCACCTATAAGCGTTGCTTATCAAGTTAATACGAGTATCCAAGAAACATCCAATCGAACTATTGAAGTGTTAAACTCATTGCGAACTGAACACTTAAATTCGGAGGAATCTGAAGCTCTTACAGAAGTTTGCTCCCAATATTCTGATATATTCTACTTGCCTAACGATCAGCTAACACACACTACAGCCATTAATCATCAAATCAAAACAAGTAGCGACATCCCTATTCATACTAAGTCCTATAGATTTCCAGAATGCCATAAAAAGGAGGTTGAAACCCAAATTGGTAAAATGTTAAATCAGAAAATAATTGAACCATCATCCTCGCCTTGGAGTTCGCCAATTTGGATAGTCCCTAAAAAGGCAGACTCACAGGGACAACGTAAATGGAGAATAGTTATCGATTACAGAAAATTAAACGACGTCACTATCGGTGAAACATATCCAATCCCGCAAATTTCTGAGATCCTTGATCAATTGGGAAGTAGTAAATATTTTAGTACATTAGATTTAACATCCGGTTTTCACCAAATCCTTATTTCTCCTGAAGATGCCCCTAAAACAGCATTTTCTGTCCCTCAGGGTCATTTCCAATTTACTAGGATGCCGTTTGGGTTGAAAAATGCACCCTCGACATTTCAAAAGCTAATGAACAACTGCCTTACTGGATTACAAGGCACAAGATGCTTTGTTTATCTTGATGATATCGTCATATACTCTTATGATCTAAAAGCACATATCGATAACCTTAAAGCTGTCTTTAATAGAATCCGTAAGTTCAATTTAAAACTGCAACCCGACAAATGCGAGTTTTTGCGCAAAGAAGTCGCTTATCTAGGCCATGTAATCAGCAAAGACGGTGTCAAACCGAACCCTGATAAGGTTCGCGCCGTAACTGAGTATCCTGTGCCTCAATCACCGAAAGACATTAAGTCGTTTCTTGGCCTAGTATCCTATTATAGAAGGTTTATACCTAGCTTTGCCAAACTGGCCAAACCGTTAACTTCTCTATTAAAAAAGGACGTCCAGTTCAAATGGCAGAACGAGCAGCAACTCGCTTTTGAATCCTTAAAATCCAGACTCGTCTCCGCCCCTATTCTTGCTTACCCTGACTTTACGCAACCTTTCCTTTTAACATGCGACGCCTCGAATCATGCGATTTCTGCAATCTTATCTCAGGGTCCCGTAGGACAAGACCGTCCTATTGCATATGCATCCCGCACACTTAATAAAGCGGAGTGTAACTATAGCGTTACAGAAAAAGAATGTCTCGCTATTATTTTCGGCACCCAAACATTCAGACCGTACTTGTATGGCCAACGGTTCAAAATTTTAACAGACCACAAACCACTACAGTGGTTGTTTAATTGCAAGGACCCTGGCTCTAGACTTGTCCGTTGGCGTCTAAAATTAGAAGAATTTGAATATGATATCCAATATAAAAAAGGGAAAATTAACGCTAACGCTGATGCTTTATCTCGATATCCCGTAAATCCAATCCAACAAACGCATCCTACATCTTATAGACCTCCCACTGATGGAGAGCCCATCCAAGTGTCTGATCAAGATCAGTTAAACTTACCCGTAGACCTACCTCCGCTTGACATTGACACAGACATGTTCCTAGATTCAACTGATGACATCTCGCCATTACCCGATGTTAACTTACCTTCTAATCTCCCAGATATCCTAAGGGAAGAAATTGAAAACGAAGTAGCTATATTACCCGATCCTGTAATAGATGAAACCATAGTTTCTAACCATCAGCCCAATCCTAGTCCTAGACCGTCTACAAGTACATCTCCAGATGTATCTATCGATAATTATCAAACTTTCCTAAAATGTATATCTAATAAAGATAATGTATTCAATACTGAAATAGAAGAACATAATGAAAGCCTTATGAAATGTCCCGCGAAGGTTATTTTAATTCCTACATCTATTGACTTAGACGAGTCCAATTTATATATCCAAGATATTCTGAGTGACCCCGAAACTAGCATAAGTACACATGAATCAGAAAAGGAACTTTTCTCATTCTTAAAAATCGAATTAAATAATAAAACATACTACCTGTTATTTACCAAAGTTCACCACTTCGATGAGCCTTCTTATCCGGAAATCTTCGAAACCCTGAAAAGAATAAGAAATGAATTAGTAGTATTTGAAAACGTTAACGTAATCGGTATATCAGATTTGAAAAATCCATTTGAAAAACATTCATATATTAAAATCTATAATATGCTCACTTACCTTTTCCACGATACGCGAATAAAGGTCAACATATATCACAATAGCATTATATATCCTGTCTTGTCAGAAATAAAAAAGATTCTGCACGATAATCACGATATCCCAATTGCAGGCCACCTTGGATCTGCTCGAATGTACAATCGGATAAAGCAAACTTACTATTGGAAAGGAATGCGTAGCGACATAGAGATATATGTCAAACAATGTAAATCATGCCAGGAGAACAAGGCACTCCGTAAAATAAACCGGGCTCCGATGCTTATAACGAGCTCCTCAGCTGTACCGTGCCAACGGGTAGCCCTAGACGTTGTAGGTCCACTACCGGAAGCTGGGGCTGCAAAATTAAAATTTATACTAACCATCCAAGACGATCTAACTAAATTTTCATCCGCATATCCGATTCGCAGCACCACAGCAGAAGAAACAAGTGAATGTCTACTTCACTATATTTCCATATTCGGTATACCCAAGACAATACTTACGGACCAGGGTACTAATTTCACAGCGGACCTTTTTAAGAAAACCTGTGAATTCCTTAAAATTAAAAATCTGTGGTCCTCACCATATCATCCACAGACTCAGGGAGCCCTGGAACGTAGTCATTCGACCCTTAAGGAATACTTGAAATCATACATTAACAAAGATCAATGTAACTGGCCTCGGTACGTTTATACAGCTATGCTTGCTTATAATACCGCCGTCCATTCGACAACTAACTTTACACCTTACGAACTAATGTTCGGAAGTAAACCATTTATCCCCAATTCTTTATACGACGAATCCTTAGGAACCACATACCCTGACTATGTCAGGATGCTGCAAAACCGTCTAAAATTCTCTCGTGACAAAGCACTGGATTTCATAAGGAAATCCAAGGAAACTTCCAAATCCTATTATGATAACCGTAGTCGTCGAGTCACCTACAAAATCGGCGAATTCGTATATCTTAAGAACCATTTAAGATTACGTAAGGCCCTCTCTCCATTATGGAAGGGTCCTTACAAAATAATCAAGGTTAACAGTAATAATACACTTACCTTACTCATAAATCGGCGACATGTTACGCATCATGTCGATCAAGTAAAACCGGCTGACACTACCGGAATACATTAGAATATACTCGTAGTATAATTAGGTTTATAATAGTAGGCTAAGTAATAAACTAGTAGGTATTAGAAATTATTTTAATTCTCCTAACGTAGATATATTACTTGCAGAACTCCGAGTCAGGCTCGAAGCCAACAAGATCATTACGTTGAGCAGATAAAGTCAAGTCCCGGCCTTTACTTCGATTACCTCGGCACACTGAAAATTAACAGTGGACAATTAAATGTTGTAATGCCCTTAGACCTTTCACATCTTGGTCCGCATATCACAAATATAAAATTAGCTATCAACACTACCGAGCAACTGTGTAAAAATATTAGGCTTTTGAAAGATTATTGTGACAACACAATAGAACCTCTGATTGCCCGATCTAGTGACATGTTTAAAGAATACACAGCTATCTCCCACATGCTAGAAAAACGACCTAAACGTGCATGGATAGGCGGACTAGGTAGCGTAATAAAACAAATATTTGGGAACTTAGACGAAAACGATGGTCTCAGGTACAACGACGCCTTAAATGTATTGCAAAATAACGAAAAGAAATTGATTTCATTAATAAAAGAAAACATTTTACTCAGCACCACATCAATTTCATCATTTAATAATAGTGTTACTAAAATTAAAATTAACGAAATCAATTTAAATAAAGCTATCGACAAGCTCTCTGCAAGTTTAGCTAACATAACTACTGCAGCAATGGAACAATCTGAATTTGACCATATACTTAATAATCTAGAAGTGTCAATTTTAACACTGTCATTTCAACTAGAAGACATAACAAACGCTATTTTATTTAGTTATCAAAATGTGCTACATCCTTCAATGATAACACCACAACAGCTGTTCAAAGAGCTTTCCGATAACTATCAACACTTGCCGAATGACTTGGAACTGCCTGTTAATCTAGATTTAAGTTCTATTCATATTATTTTAAATGTTTCTAGGATAATTAGTTATAACACTAACAATAAGATATTTTTTGTATTGCAGATTCCTTTGGTTTCTCTAAAAGAATATGTATTGTTCCATACTATTGCTCTGCCAACACCCCATAATTCTACTAAGCCTTACAGCTTTAGCCTGATTTTACCTAGTTCTAAATATATTGCAATGACCAAAGACAAAACACAGTATTGCACCCTAAGTGATTTAAAAACCTGTAGAATGATAACCTCAGAAAAACTTCTGTGTGACGTCACAACTGTATATGCGTCAGATATCCGACCTACCTGTGAAAGTGTATTCATGACCAAAGTGATAAGTGAAATTCCTAAATCCTGTGAAACCAAGTTTATCTATGGTAGTTTAAATATGTGGAAACCTATAGAAAATAATAAGTGGATTTACATACAGTCAGAGTCCAATATGGTTTTTATAGAATGCCGTAATTCCAGATCATTTGAAATACAAATCTTAGGTACCGGTATACTTACGGTCCCTACAAACTGCATAGGTTATTGTAAAGGCACTAAGCTTATACCAAATTATATTGTAACAAATATTTCTGCACCTATTGGTTTTCCTGATTTTAATTTAATAAACGACACCTGTTGTAATGAGTTAAAATTAAACCAATCAATCAATAATGTGGCCCCTATAAAATTATTAAACACCGACTTAGACGATTTAAAATTTAATGAACAGATTTTTGTAAATGACATAGATAACGCTCTTGATAGCCCACACATAGTAAAGTATGGGACACATTATTCTGTTATAACATTGTTAGTTGTAATCTTTGTATTATCATACTTATGTTATAAGACCTATAAATGTATCCGACCCGGCAGCAGAACCCCTGTTGATATATTTCCATCTGTAAGACCACAACCCTCTGGTGATAACAACCTTGAAAATAGTAATACAGACGTTGAGGCGGTTCCTTTGCCAAATGTTAGAACCAGAGTTTAACTCTTATTTTTCCTATGTACATACCTAACTTCGAATTAACACCGAAGTTATTTCTTAGGGGGGAGGTGTTATACCCCGGTTCTGTAAAGAATATAAATGAATCAGCGCCTAGCAGGCGCTGACAGATAAGAGGCATCATCATTACGTCTTAAGTCCAGCCAGTTAGCTTACAACCTTAAACGCGGACGGGTCTGCCCATGGGTTTTTCCTTGTAAATCAGTAATTAAATAAATATCCTTTTTCAGTTAAATATCCTTTCTTTTTTTAAAAACCGTTTTATCTGGAGACCCATAACAGAACGGTTACGCGTGCCTATGTACCTACTAACGATAAAGGTATATTTCCGAAGGGAAACGAAGGCCGAAGACGGGGGCCCGGTGGGGCCAGTTCCTGCCAGGGTCGAAATTGGTTCGAAAGAGTCACCGTGGCCTTTTTTTTTTGTTTTTAGGTTGTAAAAATCATCAAATGACTCCTTCCGCCCTGGGTGGGGCGGAAGGGACTGTCAGACATTTACTGACCTAAAAACCACCTTGTTCCTTCTGTTGGCCTTTACGTTTCGGGGCCACGGTATCCTGTTAAGACGTCCCGTAACCCCGGCAGGCGTTGGCCCCGTGGGGGGCCCCGTCCCTGTGCTGACAGCTCTTTGAGGTGCGCGCGAACAGAACGCGCCGTCGACCTGGGCCTGGTCCTTGATCGGACGACGAGCTACCCATTACTCACCGTCCTCAAGCCCGCGCCTACGGTGGGAACGCAAAGGGCAATAGGAGAAAAACGGATGGGTTTTAGTCAGTAAGAGTCTAACTCTTCCTTCCGCTCTGCCAAAAGCGGAAAGAGTCATCTGATGGTCTCCCATCATCGGACACTTTGGCTCTGCTTAAAATTAATTAAAATTGAATCATTAGCAAGCAGTTTTGAATAGGAAAATATTGATTCTAGTTGCTCGTTCGACAACATGGGTTTATGGAGTCACCTATAGTGAAGAACGAGCTACTAAAATATTTAAATATTTTAGTATTAAATATTTTTAAGTGCATTTAGATTGTTTAAGGTACAATAGGGTTGACGTATCCTTGTGGATAAAAACCCCCAAACTAAAAATAAAGATTATAAAAAAAAAGATCGAGCAAAAAATCAACGGACACTCTCTTTTCAATCAAGATTTTACAAAATTGTGCTTAAATCCTTTTTGTTGCCACCAATTATGTCGATGATGCGTCAATGCGACGCATCATCGACATAATAAAAAACGTTTAAAAAAAAAAAGAAAGAAAGAACAAAATGTTTATTGGCATAACACAGACAATAAGGCAAAAAATAAAACAAAAATAAGAAAAATATAAAAAGGTACTACATTATCAAAATACAGTCTCGTATGTTTTCTTCTTGGAAATTAACGCCTCACCTCACAAGGGCTATGTTGTAAATGCATTCCGGTAAAGCATAAGCATTTCGCCACAGATAATTCTGATTATATACATACATACAGCTTACATTAGCAGAAAATTGCCTTACTGTGATAAATAATTATAATTTAAATCCCGGGTCTACTAAGTACCTAATTTGTTTGGCATGAGACGTAACTAAGTGTTGGTTGGTTATCCTACTTATACTTCCGGACACAATGACATGAATCGAGTCAATTTATATATATTTTTATAAAAATCTATCATTTTTAAAAAGTCGTGAATTCGGAACAACATCGCACCAAAATTAATGACCTCAAACCGGCATATTTTTTGCCTTTAGCTTTTTGGGTTTAACCGGTCAAGCCCCTGCTGACTTACCAGTAAATCAGAACAATAGAAAATCAATATTGTGTCTCATTACGTTAGACTTGATTAATTAAATAATAAAATCGAAGTGAGAGTCAAAATATTTATTTCGATTAAATCTTACTTTAAAAAGCACTTTTGAACGTCACATACACGAAAAAAGAATTGAATCGAGAACATACCATAACATCACGCCTGTAATCCCCGGTGAGGTGTACCCAATAGTACACCCACATTTCGCCAGTTATGTTTTTAGTCCCATGTAATAGGGGGCGAGCCTATTGTCATCAACAGGGCACAAATCCAGACTCCTAGGCTGCTACTGAGAAATTCCTGATGGAAAAACCCAATAACACTTTAAATCGAGAACTCCTTTTAAAACGTCGTTTCGTATTAATAAATAACTGTTTCTTAATAAACGTCTAGGTTCAAAGCACCTGCATAGCCTTGTGACTTAGGTATTAGGTATGAGATAAAGAACAAGGTTTATAGAAATATAAACTAGCTAAATAATAGCAAATCTGTCTGGAATTTAATATGTATGGATTAAACTCTCACAAAAAAATGAATATCGAATTAAAATAATATTTTATTATGAATCTATATTTTATATATTAATTATGCTTCCAATATAATGCCTAGACTTTTTTAAAGTTATTGAGGAGTCTCACTGAGGTTTTAATAATAATGTGTTAATAATTATTTATTTTATTTTATTTTATATTTTAGGAAAACTTACAGCTAATAACAGAAAATAGATAAACAACTCAAATTAAGACCAATTATAATAAGTAACATAACATAACATCGCGCCTGTAACCCCCGAAGGGTTAGGCAGAGGTGTACCCATTAGTACACCCACAAACAGTACAATAAGTAAAGTAAGTAATTATTATAATAAGTTATTCGGCTAATAATACCAGTTCATTATTGTCCTGGTGCAGGGCAAAGGCCTCTTCTCATACAGAGAAGGTACGACCTCTGATCACTAAGCTTCTGTCACTCATAGAAAGCTACACTTTTGTCAAGTGTGATGGAGGATGTTTTATGGTGTATTTATAAATAGGCTCGCCCCCTATTACATGGGACTTTAACATAGCTTGCGAAGTGTAGGTGCACTGACAGGTGCACCTCTGCCTAACCCTTAGAGGATTGCAGGCGTGATGTTATGTATGTGTATTTCGTACCTACATACTACTACTGTATAAATTATTACTATGGATGTTTGTTTAGCTGTCGAAATCTTGATATTCAAGAATTTATTGCGGATCTCGATGTATGAGTTGATTTTTCTGATGACATTTAGATGACATTGCATCTTGTCAGTGACAAAATTGTGACCCATGAACAAATACTTAGGGATGATTCTCATTAGAGCGGGCCGTGCCCGGGGCGGGGCCCGGACGGGGCACGGACGGGGCACGGTTTTAAATCTGTTACATATATTTTGTATGAATCAATTTATATTACACAGTGTATTATCCGTGTCCCGTCCGGGCCCTCTCGACGCACTTCAATACCACGTCGGCTCGTCCACGCCCCGGCCCGGGCACGGCCCGCTCTAATGAGAATCTTCCCTTAGGTGCTAAGTAGGTATATTTGCGTTTATTTTATATCAAGATGAAAGCGGAAAAGTTGTCCACGAAATTAAAAATATCTCACGTTTTATTGCAATTATCCATACTAATATTATAAATGCGAAAGTGTGTCTGTCTGTTACCTCTTCACGCTTAAACCGCTGAATCGATTTTGATGAAATTTGGCATGGAGATAGTTTAAGACCCGGGGAAGGACATGGAATAGTTTTTATCCCGAAAATCACCCCCTAAGGCGGGGAAAAGGGGGGTGGAAGTTTGTATGCCAGTACGATATAAGAAAGTTCCACGCCGACATAGTCACGGGCAAAAGCTATAGTTTATCATAATAAGATGTGTTGCCTCACACTCTGACTGTACTATCTTTTGGATTCTGATCCAACAAACGATCTGTTTGCGAATGAATAGACGAAGATTTGATTCGTATGTCAGAAGTACTGTCAGATAAAATGAAAATTATGACATTATTTTTTTTTTGTTTTAAAAGTATATTTGTGTTTTCTTAAGAGTAAGCTTTTATTAATTTAGAAAAGAAAAATGTCGCAAGGATAGCGCTGTAGCCTTAAATAACTGCTTAAGGTAACTGTGAGACTGTTTAGTAATTCGGCTACGGACAAGTAATATCATTTACCTCGTATATATCTTCAAAAACATTTATATGCAGATAACTATTATATACCACATAAGCTGTAGACTTAAAGATAAAGGAAAACAACGCAAGGAAAACGGGGCTTAATGGATTTGAATGGGCAAGAATGGTGATCAGTGGCAGACCTTTCTGTTTTTTTTTTAAGAATAAGCCTAAATCAGCCTTATTTTTGTTATTTATTCTTTTACTATGTTCTACTCGCGAATTCATCTACGTAGACTTAAGAAATAACTATATTAAATTTCTAGCTGACCGGCCCACGCGTTGCTGTGGATCAGGTTTGAAATCAAAAAATATTAAGACCAATAATTCAGTTCAAAACTATCTTATCTTTCAAGTTGGATCAAACTGCACACGGTGTGCAGTTTTGATTAAAATAGGTAAAGTAGTTTTGGAGTCCATCCCGGACAAACAACGTGACGCACAATTTATTCATATTAAGATTTTTTTGTTTCATGCCACGGTAACACAATGAGATTAAAATTAATTTATGTGTTAGGCTAGTTTTGTATCCTTGTCACAGGGAATTTAATCGAATGAAATTACGACACCTGGGGGCCAACCACAAGCTCTTAAAACAATATTATTCTAATATTACTTTGCCTTCCACACTGTTGGATTTTCAACGCTCGGATCAGCGCCGAAAGTTGAAAATGCAACAACAGAAATTACAAAGTAATATTAAAATAATATTGTTATAAGAGATGGCGGTAGGCGCCCTGATCAATAAATAATAATATAATAATATTTTTGCTGGTCGACTGTTCTGACGCCATCTTCATTCATACTAAGAAAGCTAAAGAGTATTCGTTTGTTTACCAGTCATATTGGAGTAAATATTTATGTCTTTAATAGTCAGATTCATAAGAAATAGTATCCTTACTTTCTTACTGATATTAGAAATGCGAAAGTAACTCTGTCTGTCGCTTTCAAGATTAAACCACTGAACTAATTTTGATGAAATTTGGTACAGGTTAAGTTGGAACCCCAAAGAAGGACATAGGCTACTATTTATTCCTCGACTTCGTCTGCGTCCGCGATAACAGACATTTATGCGGTCGAAGTTGCGGTCAAAAGCTAGTAGGATAAATAATATCACGCTATACAATCCACGAAAGCGAAGCAGAAACTAAAGAAGTATAAAACTGCTAGTCTCCTATAATTTGCAATTTCATCAACGATATTGCGAGCAGTTCCTTTGTTTTTGTTTACAACAGATTCTGCGAAAAAATACTTGTTTATATAAACAACAAGTATAAACAACAAGTAATTTTCCAGATATCCTGATGTAGGAAGAGTGAGAAGCACCTAACTTATTATTTATTGAATACTAGCTTGTGAACGCGACTACGTTCACGTGATTGTTTCTCTTCAGCTAACTAACTCTTTTTCGAAATTTTAAATCAATCAGCCAATGTAAGTTCTGTCAAGTTCAGTCCAGCCTTTTTGTAGGTTAGCCGGAGCAAACAGACCAACACACACAAATATTCAAAAAATTGTGTTTTTAATGTTAAAGAAACATTTTTATTGTGTCAATAGCTGTTATTTTAACATGTGATTTTTTCAATTCATATGTACTTTCTTAAGTTTTTCTTGGACATCACTGGCATCGGTGAAGGAAAACATCGTGAGGAAACCTGGGACTTACTGTTCCACTCAAACCATGTCAGAGGCCCTTGAGGCGGTTTATAAACTCTGACACTAGGGTGTGTAGGGTCGTAAGGCCTTACTACCCACACGATAAGAAGAAGAAGCACCTGAGTTAAACTCAAAATCATATTGTATATTCCAAATGAATCATTAAAATTCACTTTTGAACGTCATATTATAATTAAGAAAGAATTAAATCTAGTTTCCCCTTCCAAAAGTCCTTACAAAATTTTTTTAAATCTTCAAATTAATTATGACATCTTTGACATTAAAACGTCCGCTGCAGACAAAATGCTAATAAATAGGTACCCTTGGCAGAATTATTAGTGATCACATATTAATAAAAATAATTAGCACTCTTAGTTGTCAAAGATTTGTTAATACACAATGCATTTAATATCATCAAAACCAAGAAGGTAAGTATTCTAGTGATTCACAAGACGAATCCATAGTTATAATGTATCCTAACTAATATCATATCCTAACTAATATTATAAATGCGAAAGTAAGTTGTTACCATTTTACGCCTAAGCCACTGAACCGATCATCCTGAAATTTTGCATATACGTCGTCAAGTGTTCAGGAACGAACATAGGGTACCTTTAATCCCGAAAAAAGTATTGTTTCCGAGGCAAATCAAAATAACGTTCTAATGATCATAGATGGCCACATGTCGTTTCGAATCATGATTTTAACTAAATAATTGAAGTGACACGACATGAGTAATTTTTGACGACTTCGTCCGCGATTACCGAAATTTACGCGGACGAAGTCGCGGGCAAAAGCTAGTAATAGTATAAATGCGAAAGTAACTGTCTGTCTGTAATGCTTTCACGATTAAACTACTATTCTTTCTTTATTTATCGTGTGGGCAGTAAGGTCTTACGACTCCACACATCCTGAGTTTCTAAACCGCCTCAAGGGCCTCTGACATGGTTCGAGTGGGACATTAGTAGGCTGGTATAAGTCCAGGTTTCCTCACGATTAAACTAAACCACTAAACCAATTTTAATGAAATTTTGTACAGGGTAAGTTTAAACCCTAACAAAGGACATGGGCTACTTTTTATTCAACTTCGACATTTACCTGAACCAAAAGTCACGGGCTAGTTAATAATATTATAGGTACTTATGGAGAAGCAATAAAATATTAAGTATTAAGTATTTAACAAAAAAATATATTATTTGTAATTTATTTCTTAAAAAAGTGTGTGTAAAAATACAACTATTAGTGGAGAAATAAAATAAATTGAATTTTTACTGTGTAGTTTATTTTTAAATTCCAATTAGCCATCTTGCCGCTAGGTTTAGGCAGGCGAGGAAATGTATCTGCAGACACACTATGATAATAGTCGCGTGACACCGCCAACCGCATGCGCAACAACGTGATTCTGTTCTATGAAAGAGGTATTCAAATATGAAATGCCGTCAAACAACAACCACTTAAAATAACACGTTTTTTCTAAATTATTGACCAGGTGTCGTAATATTATTTGATTATTTATGTGTTTTATAACAACCTCCTGTTTGACAAGGATGCAATACTGCACCATTTAATAAAAGTGGTTCGTCCACTTTTAATAAAGCTCATTTTCAAAATCAATCTGCTTTGGCTTTTCCCAACTATGTTGGGGTCGGCTTCCAGTCTAACCGGATGCAGCTGAATACCAGTATTTTACAAAGACCGACTGCCTATCTGACCTCCACAACCCAGTAACTGGACAATACACTACCCCTTGGTAAGTCTGGTTGTGACACTTTCGGACTTTTGACGACCCGTAATAACTAACGAAGCTTTACGTATGACAGCCGGGACCAACGGATTAACGTGCTTTCCGAAGTACGGAGGAGTCTCGGTGTGTAAAGATGGTCACCCATTCTCGGACCGCGGTTCGAAGTTTCAGTCCGAAGTTGCGGAGTAAAACAAGCCTACGTCTTTTCCTTTGCGGTTCAAGATTACGTCGTAACAAATTTCATTAAAATTGGTGTAGTGATTTAGGCGTGAAAGCATAACATAGGTACTGAGAAACAGAGTTAGGTACTTTGCATTTATAATATTAGTAACGAATCTAAATAAGTGTAAACTTAACATAACATCACGCCTGTAATCCCCGAAGGGTTAGGCAGAGGTGTACTCATTAGTACACCCACATTTCGCCAGCTATATTTTTAGACCCATGTATTATAATAGGGGGCGAGCCTATTGCCATTAACCGGGCACAAATCCAGACAAAAAAAAAAGAAAAAAGATACTGATAAGAACTTGTTAAGATGATTGTTTTTAATGATTTTAAAATTTCATATTTGATTATTTCCTTATTTACAATTTTTGCACCTGCTTTGTTATGTCTTCACCACCTTTGGTTGACTGGTAGAGAATGCCAAAGGCATTAAGTCCGCCTTTGTACTTTTTTGTTGCATAAAGTTTAAATAAATAAATAATAATTAAAGATAAATAAGTGTATAGTAAGTAATATTTTTGTGCTGTGAGCTATATAATTATGCTATAATTTACTACATAGTCTAAAATGAGCTTTAGATAAACCCTAAAATGACGTAGCATTCGAAGAGTAAAGATTGAAAATGCGTGGGCTAGCCTCTGGTCGGCGAGTGAGGGTTGTGGAGAAAAACGGGTTCCTTATTGATTGCCTTACATCTGGACCCTCTTTAATAATGAAAGGACTGAGCGAATGTATATTTTAAGTTGGTTGAAGTTTTCGTTTAGTCACAGTTTGGGTTAGATTTCTGGTGGCGTGGTGGATGCCAGGAATAAATTATCATTATTCATGCTATATATAAAAAACGTATGCATGTCGTATGTTGTACGTAGGCACGCGGACTGCCTTGTTGGTCTAGTGATTGCAAGCGCGACTGCTGTGCATGAGGTCTTGGGTTCGATTCCCAGGTCGGGCAAAATGTTATTGGGTTTTTCCATCAGGAATTTCTCAGTAGCAGCCTCGGAGTTCGGATTTGTGCCCGGTTGATGGCAATAGGCTCGCCCCCTATTACATGGGACTTAAAACATAACTGTCGAAATGTGGGTGTACTAATGGGTACACCTCTGCCTAACCCTTCGGGGATTACAGGCGTGATGTTATGTATGTATGCATGTAACTTTGAAGTCAAAGTCAAAATCAAATCATATATTTCAATTAGGCCATTAGGCCAAAATTTAAAAGAAATCTTTTCTGTTTAGTCTATTTTGTAAAAACCTGTTGATTTGACATTACAAACAGACATTTTTTTCTTTATTCGTATAGATTATGGATACGAAAGTGAGTGTATTTAGTCTGCGTGGACGATAAGTGTACCACAGAGCTCATTATTAATGAGCTCTGTGGTATGCAGTATTTCAAAAAAAATAACTTACTTCTAGAGGTTACCTCTGACAAACAAGCGAACTTTACCATTATATTAGCATAGATTAAATAATATGATGAAATTCCAGTATTGGAAAAACCCAAAATACCCAATTTTTTTACAGTAAAACCACAAAGTAAAAATAAAAAACAAAAGAAGTACAGTTTCACAAAAAACCCAGTAACAAGGATAAAAAATTCACAAACATAGGAAGTGAATTAAAATTTCTTCGCGTAAACGATAAAAATTAAATTCACAAGCGCAAACAAAAGAAATTGCGCTGCTCGCCTTGAGACGGTCGATGACATATGAAAGCGGTGTTGCAAGTCTCAATTGAAAGTGAAGCTGTACTCACTTTTACTCCTATAACGTAACTCGAGTGAACGCATTGGAGATTGCAATTTTACCACTTCAATATGTTTAGTCGTATAAAAGATTCCGTACCTTTTTTTAAAAGCTTTTATTCGACTTGTCTTGTATGTATGTATGTGAAGATGGATTCTGGCAAGTAATTTTTTTTTGCATTACATAACATCACGCCCGTCATCCCCAAAGGGTTAGGCAGAGGTGTTCCCATTAGTACATTCACATTTTGCCTGTTATGTTTTTAAGTCCCATGTAGTAGGGGGCGAGCCTGTTGCTATCAACCGGGCACAAATCCAGACTTCTAAGCTGCCTTTTCTTTTCTTGAAGAATTCCTCCTGCTACCTTAAATCGGGAGCCCGGTATATGCATTACGCATGATCCGCGTCCCCAGCTGGTAGTAGACCGCCATTGCCGAGCCCCTTCAAGGGTTCTTTTAGTAAAGGGTGAATATAGGGCCCTATTACTAATCACCCGCTGTTTTTCTTTCCAACTGTCTACCTGTCTGACCGTCTGTCTATATACCTGTCTGTCTGTCAGCGCGCTGTATTGTATGAACCGTAATAGACTAAAATTCAACTGTATTCCTCTTATTGCCCTTTGCGTTCCAGGGCCTCGGTGATTCGGTTGTTCGAAAGAACAAATTATGCAACCCTGAAATAGTGCGGAACTTTATAAATATATGCGAATTCGACTAGCAGTCGGCCGATTTTTTAGGTTTTGTATCTAAAAGACGGAAATGAAAAATTAAAAGAAAATAAAATAAATCATTTTTGTTACTCTTCTACGGAATCCTAAAAATTCTTGACAAACTAATAAAACTTTAAGACTTCTTCATTTTCCTGTTATGTTAAAGAATTATATGAAATAAATATTCTATTGTATTTTTTAAGCTACACGAATTATAATATAACGATGGTAGGTTTTTTTTTTTACTTTTCTTTTATCAAGGTTTTATAATAACAAAAAGAAACAAGAAACTTAGTAAAGAATTTTCAATATATAGGTATACAAAATAAATAAAATTGAAGTATCAGTTTGTTTTGTAAAATGTTTTTTGAACTCCAATCAACCTAACCCAGCACTTTCTCGACTATGTTAGGGTCGGCTTTCAGTCTAACTGGATGCAACTGAATCCCAGTATTTTACATGGAACGACTGCCTATCTGACCTCTACAACCCAGTAACTGGGTAATACTGTACCCCTTGGTAAGACAGGTTGTCCGCCATTTGGGTTTCTGATGAGATGTAACATCTGTCAAAATAAACACGTATGACAGTTAGGACTAACGGCTTAACGTGCTTTTCGAGGCACGAAACGATGTCAGTGATGTCTAAGATAAACTTTAGAAAGTAAAATATATGAATTGAAAAAGTCACATTGGTACTAGCCCGGATTCGAACCAACAACCTCATGCATGAGAGACGAGCGACTGGAAACACAAGATTTTGAACTCCCTTGGTCCATATTGGTGCCGATTCTCTTGGTCACAAACTTAACTAAAATTAGACTATTTCCATCTTTTGCTGTCCAATAAAACAAGAAAGAGACTAATGTGAATAAGAGCTGTCAAATTTAGTCAATCTGACACATCTATACAGTTATAGTTTACATCTTAAAACGTATGGATTAAAAATACGGAGAAGTTCAAGGCAAAACTAATTTGACATCGCTAACTTAGTTCTTTAATGTCACCGTCCTTTCCTTTCGCTGTATGTTGTTAGTAAGAGATGTCAATTCTCTAAATTTAGTCTAGTTTGTGAACAAGGGAATCGGCACAATTGTCTATAATAAATACACTTATCAAAGAAAAAACCTGTCAGTCCTCGTGACTGACTGTCACGCCCCTACCGTTTTTTTTACAAACTATGTTCTTATTTAAATAAACAAACTATTTTAATGAGGTTGAATATCGTTAAACCAGCTAGAGTAACCAGTACTACGTGTTGGCATCTCATAGTTGTTTTGCTTTTGTTGTCTGTGGACATTACCTAGAAGCAGAATTTGTAGATTAAAATCTTTTTATTTAATGGTTCTGTTTGGTCTTTTTGCTTGGACCTGAGTCATAGTTACTCGGGTTTTGTTTTTTAAACATCTGTCCGGTAAAACCACTGCAATAACAAACCGGTTTTTTATTAGGTTATGGGCCCCTAATTATTGAAATTGTAAGGTATGATTAAAAATAATATACCGGTCTCTAATACCATACGTCTCTAGTATCATAAAATTTTAGCACCTTCTAAATGATTAGTGTATCATTTTAAACTAGTATAATAAAACTAAAGAGATTTTTTGTATGTTTGTTTAAACACACTTATCTCTGGAACTACCAGTCAGATTGAAAAAAATACTTTTGTATATAATAACCAGCTTTATAAGAAATAGTATAGGCTATATAACATCAAGCTATGATTTACAGGAGCGGAGCAGTAATCAAAGACATAACTTAACACGGCTGAAAAAAACTAGACTAGGTCGGGGATATATCTTGGGATATAATGTATATTATAGTCTTTGGTCGCAGGTAGATGCTAATTATAATCAAAGTACTATGCTACCTCTATATCGTGATATCCCAGCACCTCCTACGCATGAGGTTAGGGCACCAGACAAGTACCAATGTGACTTTAAAAAAATATATATTTTATACTCTCTAAACATTTAATGCACTGTATCACTGACTGATTGGAGGTAAAACATAATGAGGAAACCTGGACTTAAAATTAATATAAGTAGGTAATTATTAAAATATTATTATTATTAGGTTATTATTATAATTATTTTAATCGCCAATTCGCCATAAGCAAGCGTGGTGATCAATGCTCGTGCCTTTTCTGTATGAGAAGAAGGCTTTGCCCTGCAGTGTGAGCATTATACCTATATTCGTATTATTATACTGCGGTCAAGCAAATCAGAAACGTGATAAAAAAATCTTTATCATAATTATCATCAAGCTGCTAGTCCATTATTTGGTCTTCAGTAATTGTGTAAAGTAATTATTCATAAAATTGCATAAAAATCATGTAAAAGAATTCAGACACGTGTCTTTTAATTTCTTTAAACAGTTTTGTTTAGTTTTTATTAAAACTAAAAAAAAATGTGGCAAAAAAAAATATTTTTAAGTTAACGACGCGTAATATCATTCTAACTAATATTTTAAATGCGAAAGTAAGTTGTTTGTTGGTTTGTTACCTTTCCTCGCCTAAACAACTAAACTGATCATACTGAAGTTTTTCATATGCGTTTTAAGTTGTACAGAAACGGACATACGGTAGGTAGGTACCTTCCATTCCGAATAAAATCACTGTGCCCCAGGAAAATTACAATAACTTACTTAAGATGATAGATGGCGCCACGTGTCTTTCGAATCATGATTGATTTACATAATTAAAAAAGACATGGGGTACTTTTTTCGCGACTTTGTTTGCGTCCGCGATAACCGAAATTTACGCAGACGAAGTCGCGGACAAAAGCAAGTCTCAAATATTGCATAGAGGAAGAGTCAGTATCATCATCTTCCTGCCCTTGTCCCATGTTACTTGAGGTCGGTGCAACACATTTTCCTCTTCCACTCTGTCCTATCAGCCGTCATGCAATCACTGACTCCCCTTTCATTCATATCATTCTTCACACAATCCATCCATCTTTTCTTTGGTCTTCCTCTTGCTCTCTATCCATCTACATTCATATTCATAACTATCCTGGTCACATGCGTTTCATCCCTCCTCTTCAAATGCCCATACCAAGAGAAATGATTCCTTTTCAACTTTTCTGTCACTGGCGCCACTGTCAGACTTCCTCTTATTATACTCTACTCATTCCTGGGTCAGTAAACTGGGTTAAATATCTTTTTGCAAATAATACACGACTGACAACTATAATACGCGAGTTTCCTCCCTTGTCCCTTTACGGAAATCTTATTTTCCAAAGACATTAAATAATGCGAATTTAAATAGCACGAAAATTCATAAAAGAGCGGCCCCTTCATTTAATAAATTAAATGGTAAGCTTTTTCGGCTACTTACGTTTATTTCAGGAAATTCCAAAGTCAAAGTCAGTTAAAATACGCCCAGAAAACGGTTTCTAAGCATAAGCAACTTGGGAGGTAAGAACAATCGTTTTCTAGATGCATCAAGTAAGATGTCCAGTAAAAGCTATAAGATTTAAAAAACTGTTGAAGATTTATTTTGTTCAAAATGTAAAATTTACTTGCCTTGAGCAAGCATAGTGATCAATGCTTGTGCCTTCTTTATCTTAGAAAAGGCCTTTGCTCTGCAGTTAGACAATTCTTTTTCATATTAGCGTATCGGTGGGAAATATAGACACTAAATAATATAATAGTAAGACAATAATAAGCTGGCATTATTAAAGTTTAAATAAAGAAAATAAAATATATTATTTGATGCGGTTTTGTTTCACAATATTTAAACAAAATGTTTGGTAGGTAATTGTGATTGAAATATGAAAATTCGTTTAAGAGTGACAAGCCTTTACAAAAACCGCATGAAAACAAAAAGGCTTTGAGCGATAGCAATGTTCATGTATGCATTTGGCTTTTGAGCCGCGATTTTATGGTAAAAAATAAACCTCAAAGTTCGTGCAACAGAATTTTATGCTGCATTTATGGGGACACGTTTTTAAAATATTTTAGACAAATATTTTTATTTTTTATTTAACTGTCTCGTTGGTCTAGTATTCGCAAGGTGCAACTGCTGAGCATGAAGTTTTGGGTTCAATTCCCAGGTCGGGCAAAGTGTTATTGAGTTTTTCCATCAGGAATTTCTCAGTAGCAGCCTCGGAGTCTGAATTTGTGCCCGGTTGATGGCAATAGGCTCGCCCCCTATTATAAGGGACTTAAACATAACCGGCGAAATGTGGTTGTAATCTTCGGGGATTACAGGCGTGATGTTATGTTCCTACCCTTACGCCAGATATCACGGGAACATACGTAGAGGACCTAGCACAAGCGCATGGAATAAATTCAAACAATAATAATTCTAAATTGGAAATACCCATTTTGCACATAATGATAATATTTATTTAGTTTGAAGGCTTTATTTAAATTAATAAGTTTTGTGTTTGTTGTATTAAATTAACCCAAAACGCTAAATACGATTTGAGTGGATGTTCGCATTATAAATATGATTATTATTTATGAATCAAACATCGACTCGGACGTTCTTACGTTAGTGTGTTCTAGACGTATGTATACCTAGCACCAACTCGCTAGAGTAAGGATGATTGAAGGTAATTCTCAAGCGGTAAAAGATACCTTTAGATTCCTTTTATTGGTTCAGATGTACACAATAACACAACACAACACACAACGTCTGTAATTCCAATGGGTTAGGCAGAGGTGTATCCATTAGTACACCCACAATTCGCCAGTTATGATTAAGTCCCATGTAATAGGAGGCGAGTCTACTGCCATCAACTGCGCACAATGATTGAAAACTCCAGTAACACTTTGACCGGCCCAGGAATCAAAACCAAGACCTCATGCTCAGCAGTCGCGCTTTGCGACCACTAGACCAACGAGGCATATATTATGATAAATGTAATAAGTTATGTAAAAAATTGGGCAACTTTTTTTTTAGTTTTTATTATCGTATCGTATATTTCCAGCTTAGCTCTTCGATGTGCACAAGCATTTTTCAAAGAGAGCATATTATTTTCGGCAATAGTCGTCGAGATTCTCCGAGATATACGACCTACATTACCGGTCATGTCTCTCCATAAGACGTATAGCTGGCTTCCTGGTACCTTCGGAACATTTCACAGCGGTCCCCGAACGGGACGTTCGTTTTGTTTTCATTATTCTTTCTGGAAAAAATGGCTGCATTTTGGACTATATTTTCCTCATTTGAGTGTACTTCTGCTAAAATGAGCCAACCCACAGTCGTCAAAATATTTACCGTGTTTCATTACCATCTAGTGATAATAAACTCCGGACGAAAAGAATTCAAATTAATTACATCCAAACAATTACAATAACTTTACATAACATAACATCACGCCTGTAATCCCCGAAGGGTTAGGCAGAGGTGTACCCATTAGTACACCCAGATTTCGCCAGTTATGTTTTTAGTCCTATGTAATAGGGGGCGAGCCTATTGCCATCAAGCGGGCACAAATCCAAACTCCGAGGCTGCTACTGAGCGCGACTATTGTGCATGCGGTCTTGGGTTCGATTCCCAGGTCGGGCAAAGTGTTAATGGGTTTTTCCATCAGGAATTTCTCAGTAGCAGCCTCGGAGTTTTACAATAACATTAAAAAATCAAAAATCACCTAGATTAGATCGTTTTTGTATAATTGAAGCAATTTCATTCATATAAATTTCTTCTGTACGAAGATTCTGATCTAAAAGAAAACCTCATAAAATAAAACTAGTAAAAGTTAGCACCTACAATAAACTACTTAAAAATAAGAAAAAGAATAATATTAATGTCGACTTTAATTTGTTATTCTTTATTTTGACCTTGACAGTGATCGTCAGAAACCTGAACCATTTCGTAAGTTAATGGACTTAAGAAGTGTTTTGAAAAACCGGATGCCTGTGTACTTTTTGGATTATCTTCTATTCCATTTTTCATTTTTTTACATGAGGTTATTCGGGACCGTTGCGGATTAAAAGAAGATGTAGTGACAAAGATAGAAAAGGGTATGCTTAGATGGTTCGGTCATGTTGAGAGGATGAGTGAAAGATGATGGACAAAAGGTATTTATATGGCATAGGTGAGTGGCAACGCCGGGAGGGGTCGCCCTAGGAAGATCTACACTGACCTTATTGGTGAGGTTCTTCAGAAAGGTCAGGTGTGGAGTACTCGTAACCGGCGTGCTTGTATGACGAGATGTATGAACGTAGATGAGGCGAAAGGAGTATGTAAGGATCGTAGCAGGTGGCGTTCTGTAGTTTCTGCCTACCCCCATGGGAAAAAGGCGTGAGTTTATGTATGTGTGTGTATTTTACATTCTACTCATAGGAATATGAATCAAGCCACAGAAAGGTTCTTATAATGTAAACTCATAATACTAATAATAATTGCCAAAGTAACTCTGTCTGTCTTTTACGCTTTCACGAGGGAACCGCTGAACCGATTTTGATAAAATTTTGCATGGGGTAAGTCTGAACCCCAAGAAAGGACATAGGCTACTTTTTATTCCACGACTTCATCTGCGTCAATGATAACCGACATTTACGCAAACGAAGTCGTGAACAAATGCCTCTATTGGAAACCTAGTGATATTCATATTCTTACTAGCTGCTTTGTAAATTTCACTTAAATACCTCAACGGTCTGTGCCAATATCTAAAAGAAAATTGTAGGTAGATAAGTACTTTCTAAAAGAGATCGTCATCTGCATCTGCGGACCGCACAAAAAGTCAGACTTTCACAATCCAACTAAGGTTTTTCTCGCGCCCAACTTTCTATCTAAATCAACCTTAATTAGGTACGAACTTTCGACCTTACTCTGTATCAAACTCATGCTCTGTATACGAAATTGTTGCTTATAATGTTACATAAAACATAACGCCAACATAACGCCTGTTTTTCCAATGGTGTAAGCAGATAGGTATGTGGAGATTAAAAAGAAATGTGTTTTTTACACCCCATATAGTGTATTACCCAGTTACTCGGTTGTGGAGGTCAGATATGTCTATCTGACCTCCACAACCGAGTAACTGGGTAATACACTATATAAGTGACCATCTTTACACACCGAGACTCCTCCGTGCCTCGGAAAGCACGTTAATAGTTATTACGGGTCGTCAGAAGTCCGAAAGTCTGACAATCAGACTTACCAAGGGGTAGCGTATTATCCAGTTACTGGGTTGTGGAGGTCAGATAGGCAGTCGCTCCATGTAAGATACTGGTATTCAGCTGCATCCTGTTAGACTGGAAGCCGACCCCAACATAGTTGGAAAAAGGCTAGGCAGATGATGAGTATACCCCATATACCAAGTCATCATCATCTTCATCATCATATCGACTTCCACTGCTGGACATAGGCTTCCCCTAAAGACAACCACAATGACAGTCCCGCCCGCATCAAGCAGTTTCTGGATTCCCCATTAATCTGCTACTACAAACTAAGTTTGAATTAAAAATATTTTTGGTGAGAAACATTAGGTAGGTACCTACTGTTTGTCGTAACGCACTCAAGCATTGTGCTTACGGAAGCATGCAATAATATAGAGGTTGTGGGGTTATTTCAAGTTTAGTTACAACATTTAAAACATAACATACTTATGATTCAGAGTTAAACATTTAAATATTTTTGCAATCAAAATCTTTTTTTTTTCTCTACATCTGTCATCTTCATCTTGATGTATCTGTGTAATCTTTGACGTTCAATATCTTTGTAACCAAGAATCCCGCCTAATCAGAACAGAAAAAAAATACAATAATGAGATGGCTTCCTTGCGTGTCTTTTTCCAACCGTTTTATGACATGTTTTCTCATGTTATAGAAGAGGCTATATTTCCATTGATCTAGCACAAATTCCATCTCAATATTAGTACGGAGTTCCATTCCATCTTAATATTAGACTGTATGTGTAATATCTTAAAGAGAAAGCAAAATAACAGCAGTCATGCACCTGACCCCAAGACCACGCTCGGCATTCGTGCTTGCGATCATTAGATCAAGTAACAAAAGACATAGGTTTCCAGGGTCATCAGATATAGTTGAAGTTTCCTTATTTATTTTATTTATTTATTAAGTACACTAACAGTGAATACATTATACATTCAGAAAATTAAAGTACAATGTACTTGTTACAAATTATTATATCTAATGTACACACCAATTATAAGTATACATATCATTCATTGTTCCTTAGAAACAGATGGATATCTTCGATTGAAACTTAGTATAATAGATAAACGTTAGTATACACGGTTATTTTTTGGCCATCCTGGAACCGAAAGCCATAAACTCGATCATCAAACTCGAAAGGATTGGGACCATTTGTTTTAAAAAGTAACAATAAAAAAAATAAGCTGCTCAGTACATTTATGTAAGTCTAACTCGTCAAAGTGTACTGAAAAGCTGATTTTTTTTAGTGTTACTTTTTGAAAAAAATGGTCCCAATCGTTTCGAGTTTGATGATCGAGTTTATGGCTTTCGGTTCCAGGATGACGTAAAAGTAACCGTGTATAAGAACTGTCTATTTTCTACTTTTAAAATTAAATTACAATTGATAACGTCCATTTTTTTCTAAGAATACTTTAACTTAATCTGAAGACCGTGGATACCTATCTCTTTAGTTGTCTGTACATTCGACAAAGCAAAGTATTTGGTATAATGGCAAAAACGTACGTTTCCCGTGGAATAACTACTACTATCTACTTTGACACATTTATTACGTATCATATCTGATGAGTACCGCGTGATCGCGTTGGATGCAAGCCGATTCTAACCGGTTCTATTGAAAATCTGTAGGGGAGGCCTATGTTTAGAAGTGGGCGTCCTACGGCTGTTATGATGATGATAATGATGAACTTTGACACGGACAAAATCGCGGGCAAAAGCTAGCATTATATAAAAGTATGTAGAATGTTATCTGCTTGTATACTAAATGGCTTGCTTGACTATACCGACATACAGCTACAAGAATTCTCCCAACAACGACACAATAAAAGACAACAGCCTATTGTCGTATTTTTTTCAACATACAATCTTTAAGATCTAGTGAACAATACAGTTTTTTGTCTCAAAGCCATGACGACGCGGCCCTGACCTCAAATAGAAACTGACGCCATTGTATCAAATCCGGTGCGATCAGAATAAAAAACCAACCCGAATCAATCAGAAAGTCCGAGATACGTATTTTATTACTCTTTATTAGAGTTTTCTTTCTGCGTTATTACATTCTTGCCTGTTTCATTTTAACTTTATGATGTCACAGAGATAAGGAATGATCTTAAATGAAGGCGGAGTTTTTCATTTTTGATGGTCTGAGGCAGGTCCCCTTACTTATTTATGACGCGTCCCCATTTTACAAAGAAAAAACGGCCAGGGGGATGCGGATACTTTGCACGACTTGGGAAACGAACCCAGAATCCATACCAACGAGGCAGTGTGAGTTATAAATGTAGGTAATTGTATAAATGTGGTAATTGTACTAGACCTAAAAATTAATAGATACCGAAAAAAAAATTTTTTTTGTAAAAAACGCAACTTATTTAGAATTACATATTTATCAATAATACTCTCAAAAAAATTATTAGTCAAAAGTTGTAGAGAATGTAATCCTCTACAATACTTAAAGTTAAAAAAGATATTTGCAATAAACGTGTAAAAAACGATATTTTTTGACATTTGACCTTGGAATATCTATAGTCGCGGTCACCCTACGATAAGTAAGTTTTGACAAGTTTTAGGGTATCAAAATAAAGGTTTAAACATCTTTATAGCTGACTATCTCTCATTCCGAGGTAAAACCCCTAATTTTTCTGAACCAATAACCTTGCTTATACGCCAACTTAATTGTCTAACTAGTTATTAATTTCAAAGCAAAAAAAAATAATTGGGTTTTCAAGGGTAAAATAGAGTGGTTTTTTTTAGAGAATTCGAGAATTGTTCGAATAGTTGGTTAACGGTGTTTACTACCCAATTATAATAATAATAATTGAAGATTTAAAAACGAATGATAGGTTAAAAGAAAGAGACAAAAAACAACTATACAAAACAAGATTTTATTGTATTAAGTTCCATCAAAACGAGTTAACCCACAATCCCTCAGAAATTAAATTTAATAATGTCAAATTAATTCAATTATGCTTAATGTTATTTTCATCATTTTACATCTAAAACTTATGCTTGGAAAAGTTTTAAAATTAATTAGCGAAAAATATGCAAATTTAATACAAATACCTCGAAAATGGCTAATAAAACAAGCCAGCCTGTTATTGTTCTACTGCAGGGCAAAGGCCTATTCTCACGCTTTTTTCTTTATCGTATGGGCAGTAAGGTCCTACGACCCCACACACCCTAGTGTCAGAGTTTCTTAACCGCCTAAAGCGCCTCTGACATGGTTTGAGTGGAACAGTAAGTCCAGGTTTCCTCACGATGTTTTCCTTCACCGATGCCAGTGATGTCCAAGATAAACTTTAGAAAGAACATATGAATTGAAAAGTTCACATTGGTACTTGCCCGGATTTGAACTCAGAACCTCATGCACAAGAGGCAGGCGTTTTAACCACTGGGCCATCATCACTTTCTCATGCTGGGAAAGCATGAATATTGCCCTCTATGCTTGTTCAAGGTGGATTAGCAATTTCAGACTTATGTATATTAATTATAAGTCCAGGTTTCCTCATGATGTTTTCCTTAATAAGTTCGTTGTTAAAACTATAGCCAAAAAGTCTGTTTAGAAATCCATTTTCTAATCAGTTGACACGCCTACAGATAGTTGGTCCGAGCCTGGCTGTTTATATATGTGAATGTTTTTTTAAAGTTATCCATATAATATCTAATCTATTTTCTGATACATATACAGGGTGTCCGGTTTTTAATGGATTATCTTGAAATGGGTCATGGTAGAACTAATGACTAATCTGGAAAAAAATACAACTAAAAAAAAAACCAAGTAGTACCAAAGATATGATTCATTTAATAAGATTCGTTGTTTTTTGTGACCTTTTTTTACATTCTTGTACACCACGACCACGAATCAATGAATTCTGTCGGTTTTTTATTGTTAACGTAATTTACGTTAACTAAGCTAATAGATAAGTAATCAAAAATAGGACTGCTTTTAAAAGGTTTTGAAAAAAAACAACTTGAACTATGTTCTTTTGAAAAAAATTGTGAGCAATTTTCTTTTTGAGCAAGTTTAAACGTCCGTAGCTTAAAAAAGATGTATCCAAACACAAGTGGCCAATAATTTTATAAGATTATGTGTTTATAGCCGATTTCAAAATGGTATGATTCAGTTTTGTACCTAATATAAATAGTGAATTATTGCTATTCGTTTTCAAAAGGAGCGAAATTTGGGTAAACAACAAAGTTTGAGATATTAGAATATTTATTTACATTAAATGTATCTGATCAATGGGGTTTAATAAAAAACAATATTTGATATTAATGACACTGTTTTTGACTGCTAAGCATGAGGTTTTGTGTTCGATTGCCAGGTCGAGCAGTGTTATTGGGTAATGTGTTATAACTGGTGAAATGTGGCTACACCTCTGCTCTTCGGGGATTACAGGCGTGATGTTAAGACTGTATTCGTTGTAAATTACATTCGTTGTAAATTGTCTGCCACCCACTCTGATTCAGACCCTACATTTTAGAATAAATGCTCTCCTAAGTAGTCGTGTATCACTTCGATCGCTTATTTTTGATGTGGTTGACCGGACACGGCTACCTAAGTCTTTCAAGGATCGACTTCGCGTAATAATTTTACTTAAGTCAGCCCAAATAAAAAAAAAACACGGTCACACCATATTTTCATCATATCACATCCCACAAGTCGCATTACAGGTTTACCAAGCTTTTCTATTAATTACTAACGTCTACAAATCTTTTTATTTAAACCCAGATGGTCAGGTTCATCTAATGTTCAAATTTGTTACAATATTGCAAACTTTGTTGTTTAACCAAATTCCGCTCCTTTTGAACACGAATAGCAATAATTCACTATTTACATTAGGTACAAAACTGAATCATACCATTTTGAAATCGGCTATAAACACATAAGTTTTTAAAATTATTGGCCACTTGTGTTTCGATACATTTTTTTAAAACTACGGACGCTTAAAGTTTTTCAAAAATATTTTTTTTCACAATTTTTTCCAAAAGAACATACTTTAAGTTGTTTTTTTTTCAAAACCGTGTAATAGCAGTCCTACTTTTGATTACTTATCTATTAGCCTAGTTAACGTAAATTACGTTAACAATAAAAAACCGACGGAATTCATTAATTCGTGGTCGTGATGTACAAGAATGTAAAATAAGGTAACAAAAAACAATGAATATTATTAAATTAATCATATCTTTGGTACTACTTGTTTTTATTTTTTAATGTATTTTTTTTCTGAATCGCCATTAGTTCTACTATCACCCATTTCAAGATAATCCATTCTTTACCGGACACCCGATATAAAATGCTTTGTCCTGAATGACTGACTGACGGATCAACTAACAGCAAAAATCGCTAATCGTAGAGACATGAAACGTTTAGGGTATATTCTTTGTATAACCTAGGCATCTGATAAGAAAGGATTTTCCGAAATTCTACTATTTAAGGGCTGCAAAATGGGAGCAAAATTTGTATGGACAAGATTAGACCATCAATAACTGACATTTTAAAAGCTAGTCTTAAATAAACCCACGAATAGTTACTTCTTTTTCATTTTCTACTCAAATCCATCTGTCCAAAAGATTTGTTTCATGTCAAGGAAAAGTCTATGTGAAAAAATATTGCCAACACAGTCGATATTGTGGATAGGCCAACGGAAACGGGTGTTTCACGGTATGGCCAGAACAAATTACACCAATTTCCATTTTGTTACGTTCCTTACGTCTTCGTTTTGCCATTTGTGGCAATTGATGATGTGTTACTTATGGGGGTGTACCATATCTATTTATCAAGTTAAATGGATGAATAAATTTGACTGCGGAGTACGTTAAGAATAGGTGCTTATGAATTTTTCGGATGGTTAGAGAATGTAATTCTGTTTAGTTTATTTTATGTGGTTTGATGTTTGTATTTTAGTTTCAGTTTGTAATATTTGTATGACCTAAAAGTCAAATCGAATCAATCAATCAAGCACTGTTGATTTGTCAAGTAGTCAGTCAGTCAAAAATATGATTTCTATGGAGAAGAACGAGCAAAAAACTCCTTGAAAACTCTTTTCGAATTAGTTAAGTACATTATTCAAATTGATATTTATGTATTACTGTTAACTGTATTATGTTATTTAATTCTACTCAGGACAATGTAAGGATTCTGACAATACCTCATACATCAAAATCGGTTCAAGCGTTTTGAAGTTATGATAGAATTAAGTAACTCACATACATACATACATTTATGATCCCTAAACATTCCTTTTTTACAGCATCTAACGGGACAAGACACACGTGTTTTTTTTTCTATTTTGACGACCTTGTTTTTTATTGCAAAAAAAAAGAAACAATAATATCATAACACGTAATCATGGTTGGCACGATTAACGAAACTGGATATAATCAGTGTAGGCATTAAATTAAACAAGTTTTATAAAAAAAAAAAATGACTGACAGAAACTGATTTCTCTCTATGTTTAAAAGTGAAAGATCTCTAATTCACTCATTAACTAAACACAAAATCTCGAAACTATTAGACTTTAGTAGCTGTTTGGCAGGTAGATGGTTCATAATGTAAGAGGCATCAGTTCACTGATTATGTGACAGGACTGATGAACAAAGCCGCAGGTAAAAGTTAGTAGTTAACTATTAACAGGTTCCATAACTGTAGTTTAGCTTTAGGTCTTTTAGCTTTTTTAGGTCTTTTAGCGTCTTTTAGCTTTTTTTATGTAATATTACACACATTAAGGCATGCAAATAAATAATTAAGAACATAAAGTTTAAAAGAGAACAACTGTCAACAGAGTACTTAGATCTTTCATGTTTTTACTTTGGCGAGCCTATTGCTATCAACCGGGCACAAATCCAGACTCTAGAGGCTGCTACTGACAAATTCGTAATGGAAAAGCCCAATAACACTTTTTTCCCGACCTGGGAATCCAACCCAGGACCGCATGCTCAACAGTCGCGCTTGTAAGCACGAAACCAACGCGTCAGTCTAACTTCAGCCAAGTGTTATGTTACTAGTGTGTGCACTATTACCTATTGTGTTCATCATCTGCCTAGCCTTTTTCCAACTATGTTGGGGTCGGCTCCCAGTCTACCCGGATGCAGCTGAGTACCAGTATTTTACATAGAGCGACTGCCTACCTGACCTCCACAACCCAGTAACTGGGTAACACGAAACCCCTAGGTAAGACTGGTTGTCAGACTTTTTTCTTAGCTTCTGACGACTCGTAACGACTGTCAAAGATCTGCTTATGACAGCCACTTACACTTATTGTGTTCGTGGAGTAAGAAGTGTTTTAAACCCAGTCTGCACACAGCATAAGGTCAAAATCAAAGTGAACCTGTTTTATGTACTTACATCTGATTCACTAACTTTTGCCCGCGGCTTCGTCCACGTAAAAGCCGGTTATCGCAGACGCAGACAAAGTCTCTTCTTGGGGTTAAAAGTGACTCCGTAACTTTCATCAAAATCGCTTCAGTAGTTTAGTCGTGAAAGTGTAACAGATGGACAAACAGACAGAGTTACTTTCGCATTTATTATATTAGTATGAATTCGAGCATAATGCCTACCTACTTGACTGGTTTAACTAATTAACATATTTTTTTTTTTTAATTATGTATCTTATATTTAGCAAGAGATAAAAAAATATTTAAAAGATATTTTTAAATAAGTGTTATGGTTATTTTATGTTCTAAATATACCAAATGTTAAACATTTTTTTTTTCGGACTGTTTAAATTATTTTATTAGTAATTTGGTTTTAAAATTGGACACTAGTGACTCGCCCTGACTTCACACGCGTGTATTGTAAACACTAACTACACGTAAAAACCTTACTCTTGAATCACTTTATCTATAAATTAATGAAAACTGCATTCAAATCCGTTGCGTAGTTCAAAGACCTAAGCGTACAGATGGCTGGAAGGGGCTTTGTTGTATACTAAGTGGCCTTTAGGTGAAGCCGTGCACCTACGTAATATCTTTTATGAACCGTTATTTGTATGTCATATATCTTTTGTTGGAGATCCTATATAATTAAAGTATTATTTACATAAAGACATAACATCACGCCTGTAATCCCTGAAGGGTTAGGCAGAGGTGTACCCATCAGTATACCCACATTTCGCCAGTTATGTTTTTAGTCCCATGTAATAAGGGGCGAGCCTATTGCCAACCGGGCACAAATCCAGACTCCGAGGCTGCTACTGAGAAATTCCTGATGGAAAAACCCAATAACACTGCCCGACCTGTGAATGGAACCCAAGACCTCATGCACAGCAGTCGCGCTTGCGACCACTAGACCGCACGAAAGTAATATTTATATGTCGCTAACGGCTAAACTTAGAAATCCAAACTTACAACTTATAATTTTCGTTCCTATACTTTTCATATAAGCATTAGGCTCAGTCCCTAATACATGGGACTTAAACATAAATGGCGAAATGTGGGTGTATTAATGGGTACGCCTCTGCTTAACCCCTCGGGGATTACAGGTGTGATGTTATGTGTGTATTTTTTTAAATTATAGCACTCTCCCTGCGACTTAATTCGCGAGATTTTCCTGACGGATCCCTAACATTTTTCAAAATATAATAATAGTCTACGTCACCCGGGGATAGTGTAGTGTCAACACTATGGCGTGACTTGGTACCGAAATCGCCTCTTGGATCTATGGGGTCTTTTGCAGGGCACAAATATTAATAATTGAAACGAATCATTACTTTCAAACTATGCATTAAAGATAGACTTTTGACTCTACTGCTCCCTGCCGAGCGAATGACCAAACAATTGTCATCATAGAAAATATTTTATTCTAATTCTAAATACGAATGATTTGACAGAGAGTTTAGAACATAAGTCTTCCAGCCTGCTTGCTTTAGCAAACAACCTTCACAGTAGCTTCCCAACAGTGAAATAATTTTTTAATTCGATTCAGTAATTTCGGAGCCTATTCAATGCAAACAAATAATCAAATTTTTCCTCTTTATAATATTAGTATAGAAAATTTTGACTTTGAGAATCGCTAATTGCCCTTGCTTACTAATTTATATACTTCAAGGTAATTATTCCTTTCTTTACCTACATCGTTATTCATTCGTAGTTTTAAAAATCTAAAAATATGTAGGTACAACTAATACATATTTAGTTATTCCATCTCATTAATATTATAAAGCTTCGAGGTTAAAAGCAAATAATTTAAATCGCGGTTCAAGGTTTTTGATTTGCTTTGAGCAAAATAATTGCATTTGAAGTCATCAGCAAAAAATACAAGATTAATATTGAATAACATCTGTTTTTAGTAAAAAATATTTGCTCAGGTCTTTGTAAGATGTAAAGGAATTATCTAGCTTGGTTCTTTTATAAGTAGGCATATATTTACTAATCCATACTATTATTATAAATGCGAAAGTGTGTCTGTCTGTCTGTAACCTCTTCACGCTTAAACCGCTGAATCGATTTTGATGAAATTTTGCATGGAGATAGTTTAAGACCCGGGGAAGGATAAGAAATAGTTTTTATCCCGGAAATCACCCCCTAAGGCGGTGAAAATGGGGGTGGAACTTTGTATGCAAGTACGATATGAACAAGTTCCACGCGGACGTAGTCGCGGACAAAAGCTAGTAATGAATAAATATATATCAGCCTATTATTGTCCTACAGCTGGGTAAAGGCCATTTTTCACGCAGGAGGGCATGAGCATTGATCACCATGTTTACTCAAGGCGAGTTGGCAATTTCCGACACATATTTTTTTATAATTCCAGGATTCCTCGCGATGTTTTCCATGACTGGTATCAGTGATTTCCAAAATAAACTTAGAAACAAACATAACATCACGCCTGTAATTCCCGAAGGGTTAGGTAGAGGTGTACCCATTTAGTACACCCACATTTGGCCAGTTACGTTTTTAGTCCCATGTAATAGTGGGCCTAAACTTAGAAATCCTACGAATATTAAAAATATGAAAGTTTACGAAGATGTTTAGGTGTGTGGACGTTTGTTACTCAATCACGCGTGAACTGTTGAACAGATTTGAATGAAAATTGGCACATAGATAGACCATTTTCTGGATTAACACACTGGATACTTTTTATTCCGACAATGTGTTAGTTCGACTTACTTTTCAGAAAGTTACTTTTTACGCGGGCGTAGCTGCGCGTAGAAGCTAGCTACATATAACATTGAAAGCCAGATTACTTGTCTGGGCTTGGCTGGGAAGTCACACAACCTTTGGCATGACAGGCAGGCGCCTCAACCACTGAGCCATCATGACGTTACTATTGTTTTTATTTTAAATATAATAACTGTCCCACTGCTGGGCAAAGGCGTTCTTTCATTACTTCCATCAAACGCGACTTTACGCTACGTCTTGCTAATTCTAAAGGAAGCCGACCAAATCGACACGCCGACGTTTTTTTCGTATAGTCAGTCTATCGCGACTTCTTCTCACCATTTCGAGGCCTCAATGACGTTAGGCGGAAATTATTATTTAATTTGTATTACTTTACTTAATTTTAAAATAATGTTACTGTTTTTTTCTTTTTCTTTATTTTCATCATTAAAAATAAATTAGGTGATTGAAGAAATAAATGATCTTATAGGCCGTTAACCAACAATTATGCTAGTCATTTGTTTTTTTTTTTTTATTATTGTTACATTATTACTGTTTTTTCTTTTAAATCATATTATTAAAAATAAAATTGTTATAATAAATTAGGCGATTGAAGAAATAAATGATGTTATAGGTCGTTAACCAACTATACTTAAGCTAGTTATTTGTTTTTTTTTATTGTTATATTCTTATTTTATATTTGGCTGCTATCATAAAAGAAAACAAAAAATAAATGACATATTGAAGTTTTATCGTTTCTTATTTTTCTTATTATTGTTTACTTATGTATTTGTCGACTGCCTCGTTGGTCTAGTGGTCGCAAGCGCGACTGCTGTGCATGAGGTCTTGGGTTCGATTCCCAGGTCGGGAAAAGTGTTATTGGGTTTTTCCATCAGGAATTTCTCAGTAGCAGCCTCGAAGTCTGTATTTGTGCCCAGTTGATGGCAATTGGTTCGCCCCCTATTACATGGGACTAAAAACATAACTGGCGATATATGGGTGTACTAATGGGTATACCCTATACCCTTTAGGGATTACAGGCGTAATATTATGTTATGTGTTGTTTATCGTATCGGTTCAGTGGTGTAGTCGTGAAATCGTTTCAAACATACAAAAAAAAACGAACTTAATTTCATGTTTATAATATTATATTAAGTATGGATAGTGTTACCTTATTGCATGTAGGTACAAATGTATTTTTTATATTGATTTACAACATAATTTATCCAAATATTCGTACAATACAGAAATATTCACGTGAATATTAGGCAAAATTCAACTAAAAAAAAGCAAAGCCTAACCTTAAGCTTAAAAACTTAAGGTTAGACATTGATTAATTAAGAAAATATATACATATATCTACTTCACACACTTCTATTTCCATATTTTACCGTCACTGTGAGATCACCAATATACCAAAGTTCCTTCAACATTTTGAGAAACTAATTAAAACCTTGCCACTTTAAATTGTTCCACGTTGATTCAAGAAATTCCAATTTGAAAACCTCAACTTGTTAAGAATCGGGTAGAATTAATTAGGAACCGTTTGGTTAAAATTAGATTCTCGAATATTCGACAAAAGGTCCGTCTTCCATTATTTTATTGCAACAGAGCACGTCATTGTTTTTAAAACTTCTTAAGTTTGAAAATAGAATACTTCTTTAAAAAACAAAACAAACAAAACTAAAGTTTTGTTTATCTTTTTTAAAGTTTTAATTTTTTTAGTTAGGGCAGTTTTTTTTAGTCACTCGTATTTTTTAACTGCTGGGCAAAGGTATAGATGATTTTTTTTCTCTTTGCTTTATTGTTATGTTATTTTGAGCAAGAATATAAATAAGAGCCTTATTTAATGATGCTAATTAGGATCAAAATCTTTTGACGAGCTTTGTATAGAGATATTCCAGAAAATTAAAAACACCTCATTTTTTTTCCTTTACTTTAATTGTGCTTTTATACACTATATTATAACTCGACCAACGCGGTGCTGAACCAGAAATTCACATTTTTTTTTTGGCCCTGGCCAGATAATATTATTTTAGGACATTGTCAAAGATTAGGTACACAGATAGAAAAAAAAAACATTAAAACTATTTTTTTTATTGCGAAAATATTCAATTGGTTAACTTTTAATCTTAAGTATATGTTACTAAGTTTGTATGAAAAGCCGTAAGTTCTGCGTAAACGATCGTAAACTGTAAATAAGGTCCTTAACTACACTGGTGCTCCACGCCCCCCAGTTTTGGTCTTTGCGCCCCCCCTTAGGTGGCGTGCCCCCCACTTTGAAACACCCTGTGTTACACTTTGTAGCTCTGCGGTTTGGTGTTGCCAACGGGATATTATCTACCAATTATTTCGCTCCACACTGTATATGGTTTAGACTTCTCATTTTGTACAGTTAGGTTATAAAAACCGTTGCAGAAATTGCTTGCAGCTGTCGAATTAACAGATTAAAAAGATAAACCTCTTATGGAAAAGACCCATTTGACTGCTATTTTTGATTTAAGTCTAGTTAGGCAGTCAATAACCTCATTGGTTGTAAAATGGTTTCTAAAAATAAGGTAAATTTTGATTTTGATTTTAGGGCCTTTGAAGTCCATATTCAGCAGTTGACAGTGCTGTTATTTAAATGGCGATTTCAAGAATTTGTTCATAGATATAGAAAAAGAAAATAGGTTTTTTTTTTAATTCTACTTGCTATCCTACTACTTTAATTATAAATGATAATGATGACGAATAGCACGTTTAAATGACTGAACGGAATTAGTTCTTTGGCACATATGGATATATTGAATTAAATTAGATAATTTAAGATTTTTTTTTACATACAAAAAAGTTGTTCTACTATAACAAAATTAGCTGTTTCGTGGATGCGTTTACCAAATTATTAATTTACATACACAAACAACCAGACCCACAATAACTACCTGTATGTATATAAATATTTGTTCCGTGCCGTCATCAATCGACTTTGGCTCAATTTTGAAGTCTACGCAGAACAAATTCGCGGATAGAAGTTCGAAAAATTCAAATCTTTTTTTACCTTGACATGCGAATGTCAAAATGGCGCCGACATTGACATGGTTAGCTGGCACTTTGATCAACTACGCTTATCTTCTAAGCCAAGTCTCTGTCCTTATTTCTTTTTTTATCATAGTTAAAACTTAAGGTGGTTTCACATCGGCGAGGGCGATGGGCGAGAATTGAAATCGCGCTGACTCTTTCACACCAAAAGATGTACAGCGCCGATCACCGTTAGCTCCCGCTTCCTATAGCCATTTTACAAAGTAATAATTAATGCTCTATTTACGCAAGTATATAGTTCAATTTTGTACAAACAAATATTTCAAATCTCGCCTCGCACATCCACGCGCATCCAGAGATTTACGAGATGTGAATTGAAACATTTTTCGTAAACAACTTTCAACTATATTGCTGCACGTATAGAGTATTTATTACTAATACACAATTTACTTCTCGCCCATTTCTCTCCTCGCCTCTTCAGTTTAAAATCACCTTCATACAGACTTTGCATTTGACATTACTAATTTAAACGTTATATCGAATTACTGAACGGATTTTAATCGAGTTTCTCCAACAGATATTAGATTATTCTAACCTAAAGTTGTAATAAATACATTCAAATTAGTATTTAGTGGTGGCCGAGCTAAGGCCGTAGGTGCGAAACCAGTTTGACTTTGAAATCTTATTAATTTTGCAGTAATTAAGTTATTATTTTTACGGAGTGAAAGATGGTGGAGATTAGGTTATTATGCTAATTACCAACCGATTTTTGTCGGTACCATAATACTAAAATTTTGCTGTCTGCCTGTTCGTATGCCTGTTTGTCACAAGGCTGTATCTTTTGAACTGTAATACTATTAAAATTAAGTTTAATATTGTCGATCTGCCGGTCTTTCCGTCGGTTCGTCTGTCAAGACTCTTTTTATTAGAAATACGTGTAAGTATCAAGCTAAAATTAAATGAAATACTCAAATTTGCTAAAAACTAAAAGTTTTAAGTTAACGCAATCTAAAGATAAGGCCGTGTATGGCACATATTTCGGCGCTCGCAGAGGAATCAAAACCTTGCGATTATAAACTTAATGATCAAGACTCGATTCGGGAATCGAATACGGAATTTATACGAAACCCTCGGTGCGCGAGTTTGACTTGCACTTGACTGGTATTTTTAAATAATGCTATATATTGCTAAAACTTGTTTAGATATTTGTTTTTAATTATTTTAAAATTTCTTATCTGTTTACTTCCTCATGTACATTTTTTTGCACCTGCTTTGTTATCTCTTCACCACCTTTGGTTGACTGGTAGAGAATACCTAAGGCATTAAGTCCGCCTTTGTACTTTTTTGTTGCATATGGTTTAAATAAATAATAATAAATAAATAAATATATTAAAAAGTGGAACGGAACTCATCGTGTGCAAGTTCGACTCGTCCATTTTCATAAATTTTGACTTCCTTTTATGCTAATGCTAGCGTTAATAAAGTGTTTCATTGCCTAAAAAAACAGAAAACAGGTCCATTTAAAAACTAGATTTTTGTTGTAAGGTGACCTTGGTTTATTGCATATTCTCGTACGTTAATGTTTTTTTTTTTTTTTTGTTTTTATGAATGGCTTTTTAGTTTTATTGTTGGGTCAAAATAAACATTCTTTGTTTATTTTTTTTAAGACTGCCTCGTTGGTCTAGTGGTCGCAAGCGCGACTGCTGTGCATGAGGTCTTGGGTTCGATTTCCAGATCGGGCAAAGTCTTGTTGGGTTTGGGTTTTTCCATCAGGAATTTCTCAGTAGCAGCCTCGGAGTCTGAATTTGTGCCCGGTTGATGGCAATAGGCTCGCCCCCTATTACATGGGACTAAAAACATAACTGGCGAAATGTGAGTGTACTAATTGGTACACCTCTGCCTAACCCTTCAGGGATCACAGGCGTGATGTTATGTTATGTTTTTTCTTCTTGCCATACCCTAAAACACGCCTTTACAAGATGCGATTCCTGAATTTAAACATACACACATAAATAAACTCTCGCATTTTTACCATGGGGGTAGGCAGAAACGCCACCTGCTACGATCCTTACATACTCCTTTCGCCTCATCCACGTTCATACATCTCGTCATACAAGCACGCCGGTTACGAGTACTTCGCATCTAACAATTCCTTCTTTCCTTTCCTTTCTGAATTTAAAGTTATCCTATTTATTGAGAAGTATGATTGATAACCGACATGCACACGGCCATAAGCTGGTAGAAAATCGTATTCTCAGCAAAAATATTCAGTGGCTCTTCCCGGCACGTCTGTCTCAAAACAAAAACACAGGTGAACTACTACCACTATCCGAAGCCAACGGCCGATGCTTGAAAGAAGAAAAAAAAGACCCTTTACATGCGTGTGGCGAATCCATGCTTATAAATACCTATAAATACGAAAGTAACTCTGTCTGTCTGTGTCACGTCTAAACCACTGAACCGATTTAGATACAATTTGGTATGGGGTAAGTTTAAACCCAAAGGAAGGATATAGGCTGCTTTTTATTCCGCTACTATGCCTGCGTCCGCAATAACCGACATTCTTTCTTTAGCGTGTGGGCAGTAAGGTCTCAAGACCCCACACACCCTAGTGTCAGAGTTTCTAAACCGCCTCAAGGCCCTCTGAGATCCGGGGTTGCGGGACGTCTTAACAGGATACCGTGGCCCCGGAACGTAAAGAGCAACACAAGGAACAGGGTGGTTTTTTAGTCAGTAAAAGTCTGACAGTCCCTTGATTGACAGTCATTTGATGATTTTTAGCAACTTAAAAAAGGGCCTCTTAAATGGTTTGAATGGGTCAGTAACAGGCTACCGGATAACCGGACGAAGTCGCTGGCAGAAGCTAGTAGCGAATAAAGAACTCTAATAAAAGGAAATAAAGGCTGTCGTAACATTAATTAATTGATCAAGTACCGCTAATTGTTCTTTTACAGAGACATTTCATGGAACTTGCATTATAGCGTGCAATTATACTGACATTCAGTCGGCGACAAAGTACCATTGAGGACACTGATCGCATGAACTGATCTTTTAATAACCTGTAATTAAAATGTTAAGGATATTTATAAAACATTAAGAATGTTTATAGAACATTGTTTACAGTCGTGTTGGTTTAAATCCGGTTAAGTACCGATGTGGCTTTTCTTATTTGATAATTACAGGTACTTATTACTTGTTTTTTGGCTTGAGCTTTTGTAAACAATTTTTTTTACGTTATTTTTTTCTTTTCTTTCCTTCTTTCTTTATTATGATATAAGTATGTTATCGTGAGAAAATCTGGACTTATAGTAAAAAATGTCTGAAACCGCGAAACCGTTTTGATCAAGCGTGGTGATCAATGCTAGTAGCTTCTCTATGTGAAAAGAGGTGTACCCATTAGCACACCCACATTACGCCAGTTGTGTTTTTAGTCCCATGTAATAGAGGGCGAACCTTCAACCCATCAACCGGCGACGCTAAGAGGAATTTTCTAAAATTCAGCTCATAAGGAGATGAAACGGTTGTCCAAAGTTTGTTAGGAGAAACAAGATTAAATCACCAATAACCGACATTTACGCGGACAAAGTCGCGGGCAGATGCTAGTATATTAATAAAAATATTCTTCGACAAAAAAAGAAGAGTTCAAAAGATCAACGTTCGCTGATGATTCAGAGTCAATAACCATCCGTTAAACGTAAATAAATATTAAACTGTTAATCAATTATATTCGCTTCACATCCTACCTAAACTTTTTCTCACATAAGGTCAAACGCGTGATTGTTTATATTATTTAACTTTAAAAGTAACGGTTAGATCAAGGTTTAGTATAGACCCACGTGACAGTACGGTAAAAAAAATTCTAGGGAAATTTTCAAAAATTTTCTAAAAAAAATCTTTTTTTATTTAAAAGCTTAAGGTATTAATAATATTGATATTCAACGAAGAAAAGTTAAAAAGAAAATTCAATTAATTATAAACAATTAAAAATTTAAAAATAAATAAATGTAAATTAAATTTAAAAAGAAAAAAAAAGTAAATGCGCTTTAAACAACTATGGTACGCTACGACGGCGCACCATACTTGTGACGTCATAATAATTATTTAGTTATTTCATCGGTCATTTTTATTATTATGACGTCACACGCGCTCGTGTTTATTTGGGTGTTTTCGGTACTGGATTCAAAAGTAAATTTAACATAATTATTTTGAAATAACTTTTGAACTATTGTGACAATTAAAAATTAAAAAATAGTTTTGCTATAAAACTTATATGTAATCTTTCGATTTATCACAAAAAAAAAATCTAATACCCAATTATGATCGAAACCACAACATAATTATCCGGCTAGAATCACGACTCTTGTTCATCAAAACACGAATATTATAGTCTTATTTGCGGCTGCAAAGCCAGCCACGTAAACCATAAAACAAACTCTAAAACCAACAAACTTCCAACCAAACAAACTAACAAACAAGAGAGCAATAACAAAAATAAACGAGCACTAGAATCACACTGCGAACAGACAGAATCTCTGTCACGTCCGGGGTATATATCGGCCGGAATCGCGATGGCTTTGCCGAATATCGCATATTCCTCCGGTTACCGCGAAACTGCCAAATTGCATATCGATATGGTTTGCCAAGATGTGTTTTGACTGGAAGCGGCGCGGTCACGAATTATTTTTGTACGATTGAATTTATCTAATAAGTAATTCTCTCTTTTTTTTTAAATAATGTTATTGGCTAACTTTAGTAGGTATGTCAGATGGCACGGTTGGTGCAGTGGCTAAGCAAATGGCTACTGGGCTGCGTGTCGCGAACTCGATTCCTGCACGTGACAAATATTTGTATGACCTACATCTAGTTGTTTTTGGTTTGGCTGTTTGTGTATGTGACATTATGTTTGTGAATATACCCACAACGAAAGCAATTGCTAATGTGGGTTTTTTTATAATGAAAAGAAAAGAAGGACAGTAACCCTTTAAAGTAAAAAATCTACAAAACACGATCAAAATGTATGGAAGGTTTTGATATTTTTTATTATTATATTTTAGAATTAGTTTCATTAAAAAAGTTGTTCGTATTTATTGATACTTTCTCCCCTTGAAAACTATTTTTGTGATTTAAAAGGTAGTCGATACAACGATGCAAAAAAGCATTAAAAAATATCACATCCTATATTTACCGGTTTTCAACCAATTAACTTGATTTATTTGAACATAGAAACTTTTCAACCAATACGGAAATAATTGAACTCGTGACCTCGAATTATAGGAAGGAGATTACACAGAAAACCCTCATAATTTATTCGTGATTAATGTTGTGTCAAACAAACATAATTAGGCACAATTAGATATTGCCCTCTAATAATATTTCAAGTTTAGATGTTTCAATTAAGTAAATAATAATAATATCAATTCAAATTTAACTTGCCTCTACTTAAATGTGTACAATTAATTTAATTTATTATGAGGGAATTTTATAATAATTTTTTTTTGTTTATTTTTTTTAATAGCATTGCTAAAATATTGTTTGTTTTATATACGTTTTACATAATTATTATGTATTATAATGTGTAAACATTTAAATTGTATGCCTTCTCTGTTTTTGTAGAGGCCTTTGCCCTGCAGTGAATCAAATTAGGGGGAACACGGATGGATTTCAGTCAGCAAGAGTCCGACACTTTCTTCCGTTCCGCCCAGAGTGGAACAAGTCATTTAACTTACCTTTTAATGTATGCTTTATTTACAAGCTTAATAATAAAAATAAAATAAAACACAAACAGAATAAAAAAAAATTGTTTTAGTTTAAGTTTCTCTTTTTTTTTATTCTGTTTTTTTTTGTTTCTGTAAATAAGTCATTTAATGATTTACGTTCCTTAAAAAAACATTAACATTTTTATTTTGATCATCGTAAGCTACGCAAACTACGTTCACCTAGCCCTGCTTTTTAGGCCTAACACATCTAGCGCTGCCACTTCCGTGTATCCATTGAATGCATTCGGATGTGACTACCGCTAGCAATGGTAGGTTTTATTAATTTTTCCACACGTGACGAGGTGCAAACTGTACGCCGCTCGTACAGAATTTACAGTACAAATTCATTTTTATACCACAAATTCGAGGTATCTGAATTATTCAGTTATTGATATTTTCTGAATAATTTATTCGGTTATCAATATGGAATTATTAAAGTTAAATAAAGAGTTCTCAATCATTCTCACTGTTCACGTACATTCGTGTCATTAAGTATTAAAATTAACGATTAATATTAATAATTTATTTATTCCGGACATATGAAGACAGAGGTTATTGTATCCAATAATGGTTTGCGACTTCTGTTGATGTAATGACAGAAGATTTTTTTTATATTCTCATAACTTGTATAAGCTATGTGTGACTGCTCATGCCATGGTTAGAACGTGTCAAAATATAGTCAGAAAACTGATAGCACTGTTGATAGTCAGTAGACTTATAATAAAAAATAATCCTAAATTCTGGCTGAAGATGCAAAAAAAAATCTTACGCATTCGTAACTAATAAATAAATAAATAAATAAATATCTTGGGACAACTCACACACGGCTATCTGATCCCAAGCTAAGCAGAGCTTGTGTTATGGTAACCAGACAACTGATATACATACTTATATAATTTATAAATACATACATGTCATAGATAAATCACACCCAGACACAGAACTAACAATCATGCTCATCACACAAAGTTTGTCCTGGGTGGGAATCGAACCCACGACCTCCGGCTTAGCAGTCAGGGCCGCTAACCACTAGACCAACAGGCCCGTCAAAATCGTTAATCGTTAAAACTAATCGTTCGTTCGGGGCATCAGCGGTAGTCAACGGTGCTATCAATTTTCTGACTATATTTCGACAGCGACACGTTCTAACCATGGCATGGCAGCATGCAAGGCATGGGACAGTGCCCTGTCCCATTTGTGGAAAAATGCCCACACGCAAATTCTTTTCTGGGGTTTCTAAAACCAGCTAGGTCCAGCTAGGTCATCTCGCCACAACTTCTTAGAACGACTTCGGCCGTATTCCATAATTATTCACTCTTCATTACACTTCAAGCAATGATTATGCGGAGACAGTTGCCCAGTGTAAATGTAATGAACAAACAATGATACCATTTCTACATTAATTCCCTATTGTGTAAACCTAAAATAAAATGTTGCAAGTTTACTTGTCAAATCGCTTAAACTCTGACATTTAATTAGCATACAATTGCGACATTTAATTAATCGCGAAACAATTCAATATGCTGTCGCTACTACATTGTGTGTTTATGATCCGTAAATAAAATGTGCGTATGTTTCTAGTGTTAAGAATAAAATATTTATTCACTTAAGTGCATTAATGTTTGTTTAGTATAACGCAATAATATTGGTCTTTTTAAATAATAGACACGCATGAATGACCGTTAAATTTACTGATAGATACGCTTGTCTTCATAATACTAGCTTATTACTGTCTCACTACAGGACAAACGCCTCTTCTGATACAGAGAAGGCACTAATATTTATCACCACGTTCACTCAAAGACTCAAATGGGATTGGCGATTTAATATTTATATTATTTGAAAGTCCACATTTGCTTACAGTTTAAAATAGGTAGGCAACATGTTTGTCCTTAATAACCTCGAATTTATAAGATAATGAACCTAATTAAATTTGGCATATAATAATCTCGCTTTCCTAATCTCCAATGTATAGAATAGCTATAATCTGGAATCACTAAACGCAGCTGTCATATTATTTGAAGTTGACAGTTGTGATTTTTTTTTTTTACGGTCTCGTGTAATCATCCCAGCTTTTAGTGCAGTGTCTTTATTTGACACAGTAAGGGATGATTCTCATTAGAGCGGGCCGTGCCCGGGCCGGGGCGTGGACGAGCCGACGTGGTATTGAAGTGCGTCGAGAGGGCCCGAACGGGACACGGATAATGCACTGTGTAATATAAATTGATTCATACAAAATATATGTAACAGATATAAGACCGTGCCCCGTCCGTGCCCCGTCTGGGCCCCGCCCCGGGCACGGCCCGCTCTAATAAAAATCATCCCTAACGATGTCGGTAATGGTGAACAAAAAATTTCAGTACTTGTCATATTTCATAGCAATTTCGATAGTTCCAATTTAACCACTGGGCCTGATAAGTTTGCTATACTGCAAATAAATGATTAGATAGACTCAGAAAGCTGATAGTTACTTAAAATTTACACCTCATTCTATTAACTGCATTCTGCAATAATTAATTCACAGCTACGGAACCGGGTGAAGATGGCGAGACGAGGTTGATGCCTTCAGTCAGAATACGTCCGCGTTTGCTCAAGATCGATAGGAATGGTAAGGAGAAAGTAAAGCCAATGTCCATTAGCGCGATAACACAGGTTAAAATAAATAGTAAGTTGTAGAATAAGCAGCTCAATTCATTAACATCTATACAAATAAATAAAATTCAAGTGTCTTTTTAAAATATTAACTTAACCACTTTTTACTACATGCATATGAATGTATAATATATACGGTATTTATGCCAAAATATATTTTTTTTTTTTCAATTTCTGTCTGTGTGTTTGTTCCGGCTAATCTCTGGAACGTCTGTACCGACTTTGACGGGACTTTCACTGGCAGACAGCTGAGTAAGAAGGGGTAACTTAGGCTTACTTTTATTTTGGAAAAAGAATTAGGGTTCTACGCAAAAAAATAATACCTCGCAGAAACCGACATGCACGCGGGCGAAGTCGCGGGCATAATAAATAAATAAATATCAAAGTGAAAGAAAAGAGAAACGGCAATACTAGTTGTACACAAGTCAATGACCTAAGGAAAGTCGTGGCTAGATGGCGTAGTAAATTGGCAACAGGCAAAGTTTACCGTCACTGCATCTACATTTCGTATCTTTTTATGGTTGAATAAAATGAAAATAACGCTGTTAGACTGTATCTGTTTATAACAGTCTTGCACGTTTTTTTGTAAATTACTACTAATACTTCTTTCTGCGAATTTATCCCTATCAAACTTAGTTAATTATAAGTACTATCAACAAAAATATTGTAACCAGAATTTTGTAAAAATCTAATTTAAAAGAGTGCCGTGGAGTTTCTTGCTCGTTCTGCTTCATAGAGGACTACCTCCGTTTTGGAACGAGCAACTAGTCTCTGCTTTCGGACTAACTGACTGACTCCTTTACAATTCAAAAGTGCCTGTAAATGCTCTAATCGAAATAAATGTTTTGACTTTGACTTTGAATTATCCCACGGAAACCGTACATTTTTATGGTACAAGTAGCCTACGTGCTATTATAGACTATAGTCTATCTCTGTGCCAAATTTAATCTAGATCCGTTCAGCCGTTCTGGCGAGATTGAGTAACAAACATAGACCGATCCAAACATATGCATTTATAATTTATAGTAGTAGAATAAAGTGTTGAAATGAAGTATTTGCACGATAGTTTACTAATAACAAAATTTAATATTAGTAATAAAGAGTTATTACAAATATTAAAGTTTGTAAAGACATTTGCATGTGTGTTGCTTAATCAAGTATTCACCGTTAGGCAGGTTTGAAACTTGGCACACGGATACTGTGTCCTAAATCGACTCTGAATATTTGTTATCCGCTTTATTGTCTCGCGTCAGAGCAAAGACCTCTTCTCATGCACCAAAAGTATGAGCTCATATAAGGCGGATGGGCGATTCCAGATTTGTTTTTATTACAAGCTAAAACCCAGCTACAGTTCCCTGTCAGTCGAACAGTCAATCAAAGTCGGTTAGAATTTTATGTTTCCGTTGGAAAATGAATAAATATACTCTTCTGTTAAAGTCCTATCTTGTGTAATTTAAAGTCAATCTAATCTTGTGGGCATAAACATACGGAACCTGTTTTTTTTCTACACTAATATTATAAAGAAGAGGATAAATTTGTATTTTTGTTTGTTTGTTTGTAATGGATAAACTCAAAAACTACTGGACCGATTTTAAAAAATTCTTTCACCATTAGAAAATTGCGTTATCTGCGAGTAACATAGGCTATATTTTATGCCATTTTACTTGAACTATATTAAATCAAAAACACAACAAATACAAAATAACGAAATTAAACAATATTAAAAAAAAAACATCTAATACATAATAACAAAAAATAAACTATTTAAAATTCGAACAAACCAATCGCATGCAGCCGACTGCAAGATCGGCGCCCCCCGCCTTCTTCATTCCGCCAAAGAGACCGGAATATTAACAAATGCACAGTGAAATTTGTGCTCACCACTCGTGGCGGTACCCAACACACACACACACATGATGTCACATGATGTAGATGATGAGCTCCACTAAATCATTCCTGATCAGGGCTTCCTAGCGAAGTACATAGTCACAGCTAGTGCAATTGTTTCCCCAAAAACAAATGGAGTGGAACCGACACGCACAGTCTACAAATGCGTGCTAACATAGCATTTTCATTTCATTACAAAGCGCGCATAAAACAATCATGACTGTCTTTGTCCAATAAGTATTTTACAAGATGCGAAAGTAACTTTGTTTGTTTGTTACCTCATCACGGCAAAACTACTAAACCGATTGGAATGAAATTTGAAATAGATGTAGCTTAAAGTCTGTATAAGGAGATAGGCTACTTTTTTATCTATGTCCACGATAATTGATATACACGCAAACGGACTCACAGGTAAACACTTGTATTATATAATTAAATATTCTTGTTGTGTATACAATGATTTGCAGAATGTTTATGTTTGCATTGTTGCATGCACTTCCGTAGGAAGTTGTCATAATAATGATCATTATTATTATAGCATATTATGATTGCTACTACAATGATGAATCGATTATACTTTTTCACACGCGTGTGATATATTCTTTCTTTCTTTATCGTGTGGGCAATTAGGTCTTCCGATCCCACTCACCCTAGTGTCAGAGTTCCTAAACCGCCTCAAGGGCCTCTGACATGGTTTGAGTGGGACAGTAATAGGCTGGTATAAGTCTAGGTTTCCTCACGATTTTCTGTTTTCGATGTTTTGTTCAAAAAGTAATAAAATAAACTCAATAGTTTATCCTAAATCAATAGTTACACAGGGAAAATAATATCTAAGTAGCTTATTTCGCCTACTGTGAAAGGTTCCCCATTATATCATAGAAATTGTTACATGGATCATCATCATCTGCCTAGCCTTTTCCAAACCACGTTGGGATCGGCTTCCAGTCTAACCGGATGCAGCTGAATACCAGTATTTTACAAGGAGCGACTGCCTATCCGACGTCCACAACCCAGTAACTGGGTAATACGATACCCCTTGGTAAGACTGGTTGTCAGACTTTCGGGTTTATGGTGACCCGTAACGACGAAATTGTTACACGAATGCAATATTCGACATTCTATATATATTTTTTCAATTGAAGTCCTTAATGAGGCTTACGGTAGGAGTTAACTGGCAGAAATCACCATGTAAAAGCAACCCCCCCCCAGGCATGCCCCCTTCAGGCGAACTTCCCTCTATTCCTCTTTCTACGGGCGTCCTCCGACCAAACATTTTGTTTTGCTGTGGTTATAGTATCGCATCAGTGTGAAGAGGGTTTAATGAAAATTGATTCTTGACCAAAGAAACAATTTTCATTGGTAAGTGGGTACCTATTTATTTATTTATTTAAACTTTATGCAACAAAAAAGTACAAAGGCGGACTTAATGCCTTAGGCATTTTCTACCAGTCAACCAAAGGTGGTAAAGACATAACAAAGCAGGTGCAAAAAATTGTACATGAGGAAATAATCAGATAAGAAATTTTAAAATAATTGAAAACAAATATCTGTAAAAGTTTAATTCAATTCAATTATACTATTCTTATTATTTTATTATTATTCTATTTCAATTTATACCTTTACTAGTTTTTACCCGCGACTACGTCCGCGTGGAACTTGCTTATATCGTACTTGCATACAAATTTCCACCCCCCTTTTCACCGCTTTCGGGGGTGATTTCCGGGATAAAAACTATTCTATGTCCTTCTCCGGGTCTTAAATTATCTCCATGCCAAATTTCATCAAAATCGATTCAGCGGTTTAAGCGTGAAGAGATGACAGACAGACACACTTTCGCATTTATAATTAACATGCATAAAGATTGACTATAAACTATGTGACTATGTCAATGCCAGAAAAGTTAATCCATCAAGACCATTGTTTTTTGTTAATGAAGAACATTACAAATATTGTAGCTCGAAGGCTTGTTCTCACACTTGATTTTATAATGAGCAAGTTTAATAATATAACAAATTAAGTGTAATAAAATCTAAATTTATATAATACTAGCTTCTGCCCGCGACTTCGTCCGCGTCAAAGTTGATAACGCCATACAGACTTTGGACCCCCGTTTCATACCTACTCTTTGGGAAATGGGTACTTTATTTTGCGAAATTTTCGATATTTCGTGATGAGTGAGTGAACTTTCGCTTTTGTATATTTATTTAAGGTAAATTTAGATTACCTCTTTCCAAAATATTATGAAGTGGTATCAAAATTGACTTATTTTTCAATCCCAAACCATTGAAACGCAAGTTCAATAGCTACTGTTTTAATATTGTATCTCACATTGTAGCTTCGATTATTTAGATATTAGATTCGATAGAGCAACTGAAATCAGAATCTGACTTTCGTGTTTTTGGAAGAAAGTATGAGCAAAACCCTGTAAACATAGGTTTATTTAAAGTCTAAGCAAAGTTTTACCGTTATAAATCACGATTCATCGATGATTTTAGATATTATCTTTTTTAGGGTTCCATACCTCAGTCGGCAAATACGGAACCCTTATAGACTCACTCGATCAATCAATCACTTCGTTGTCCGTTTGTCTAAGGAACGCGTGGAGGTATCAAGCTAAAATTAACATCAAATACTCAGGTCTCGGGCACGCCGCAATCACAGCGGTAAGACCCCTCTTTGAGGATTGGCTGGAGTGGCTGCACCACTCGCCTGACGCAGGTCCTAACCGGACGCGGTTGTTTCGGGAATTTCCTGTGTTGGAATCAGCGGAAGAAAACGCCCGGGTGTCACCACTGTGTGGACCGCCCGGAAGACACGGTAGAGCATACGGTGTAAGTCTGCCCCGCCTGGGAAGAGCCCCGCCGTGTCCTCTCGCGTCCAAGCCCTGGTTCAGGCCATGCTCCGGAGCGAAAGGGAATGGGACGCAGTAACCTCCTTCTGCGAAGCAGTAATGCTAGCGAAGAAGGAGGCGGAATACCGCGGGAGACCCCCAGGGCGTTGGACGTTGCGAGACGTCATCCGGCTACTGTAGGCGCAGGCTTGCGGACGGCCACTGATGGGTAGCTCGTTGTCCAATCAAGGACCAGGCCCGGGTCAACAGCGCGTTTTGTTCCACGCGCGTTTCAAAGAGCTGTCAGTTCGAAGGAACGCAAAGAGCAACAGAAATGTTGCTCTTTGCGTTCCTTCGAACAGAGTGGTTTTTTAGTCAGTAACAGTCCCTTCCGCCCCACCCAGGGCAAAAGGACTCATATGATGATTTTTACTACCCAAAAAAGGGAACTTCCCGTTGACCTAGAATCATGAAAGGTAAGAAGCAATGCCATGTAGACATAATAATTAACTTTTATACGATTATTAACCTTTTTATATAACGTTTTTTTCTGTTGTGTTAAATATTGTATGGTGTAACGGAACCCTTCGTGTGCGAGTCCGACTCGCATTGGCCGATTTTTTGCAATATTTTTCTGGCCCAGTTGTGCCCAGGTGTTCTGCGGGCGCTGTAGTAAGTGGGCCATCATATAAAAGGACCACCACACTTGCCCTGAGTGTCTGCGGGATCTATAACTCCTCATTTGGCTAGGTTATGTTTGCAGCGGCTTACATGAGTGCGCAGTCCATTAAGCGCTTTCCATATAGGCCACTAATGATCACAACAGAGTGCCATGTGTTCCTGGGGTTGAACTCTTTTTGGTGGAAGTTGTGTGATGGTGGGGGTCGACCTGGTCCTGTATGGCCGGTGTGCATCGAAGAAAACTCTTCTGACTCTTCAATCTACCCAGAGCTACTGCATATTGATAGAGGGGATGTAAGGAAGCGGATTCTTGATTTTGTTTCATCTGTGCATGCTACATAGATACCTTCGAATGACAGGTGGTGCAATTCCAGCCCATGGGAAGAGCTTATCGAGCAGTCAGTTTCAGGCAGACCCGATATAATTTTACACGTCTCGTTAAGGATGATACCTATTGCTTTTTGGTCAATGATACAATGAACACGCAAATTCACCAGCAGAAGGAGCTTAAAGACGTAACAGTTATGCGAAAAACATCGGGTGCTGCTCCCTAGTTGGTAGAAATAAGGTGTCGTAGCAGATGATTTTGTGATTGGTGTTGTGGCAATGTAGGTATATAAAAAGTTAGTGCTCTGTCCAATATAACACCAGGGTACTTAGGGTTCTTCTAATACTCTACGTAACTTCCTCGCCACGAAATACTAAGTGTCCTGTTGGCGAATCTATTGCTAAGATGGAAAGAATCATGTCTTGCAGCACAGCCGCGGTAATAAGTAACCTAAAAATGTAATGCCATTTAGAAATTGATTTTGAAGCATGTGGAATATATTTCATTTATACGGTGCCTATGAAAAAAAACTCTGCCTGCGATCACAGTCGCTTCATCAAATCAAGTACTCAGAAAGCTTGAAGTCTGTGAGACATTCTCCGACAGGAGAATTACTGCAACAGATTTTTTAATTGATTATGGTGCACTTCCGGTTGTTGCCAAATTCTTTCTTTTTAGCCATTGAAATAGAAGTAATATTTTTAGTACCTAATCACTCATCTTACACTAAGATCTTTTTATAAAATAATTCGGAAGCGCAACGAAAGGAATACTAATTATCTACTACTGCGTAAAAAAATTACACTCGCCACTCCTTGCCAATATACGTCCGCTGGTATTCCAGTAGCATACTTGGCAGTATTGTTGTGCCACGATTGGCTTAGCTAAGCCCGGGCAATAAAATATTGTATACTTAAAATGTTTGCAGATACGCCGCCCGTCACTTGTTGTGTGTTGAGTAGCTCCTTGTAGTTATAGCGTAATGATTTTGATTTCAAAGGATAAATTATAACTTATACCTAACTGCAGTATTGTATGTACCGTTGTTGTCGTTTTATAGCAATCCAGCAGTAAAATGTTTAAGAATAATAGCCCTAATGCGATAATCCTTACCTATACACATTTATATATAGTTGTATAGTTTAATCCCATGTAAAAGGGGGCGTATTGTCATCAACCGGGCACAAATCCAGACTCCGAGGTTGCTATTGTGAAATTCCTGATGGAAGAATCCAATAACACTATGCCGGACCTGGAAATCGAACCCAAGACCTCATGCTTTGCAGTCGTGCAAACAGGCAAAAGTTCTTTAGCTGCTGATTTATGTGTTGTGTAACTATGCATAGATATTATTTTCTGAATTAAAATTTAAAAAATACGTTAACAAATCAAAGTTGTGGTAGAAACATGCACTCTTACTTTTATTTTATTTTTTTGTTAGGAAATCTCAATATTCAATTAAAAAACATTTAAAAAAAAATACAAAAAATACAAAAAGTAGTGGTAGAAACATGCACTCCTACTTATATATATTTTTTTGTTGTTGGGAAATCTCATTATTCAATTAAAAAACATTCAAAAAAAATTAGGAAAAATACAAAAAGAAATGCTGACTCTGGGGACCGAACTTCCGCCCACCGTTTCGCAAGACAGTCGTCGAACCATTAGGTAATTTACTTTGATGACAAATGACTTGAAATAGCCGTTCTAGTTTTCCATAATTGACTGCTTAGCTCCTTGAAGGTATGGCGTGATAATAACTATTTTAAAACTTCAGTCTGCAGCTATTTATAATATTTTAACATTTTGTTTCGTCTTTTTTTCAATCCTTTGGTGAACTGTTGTAGTCTGCTAATCCCCCAAAGCAAATAGCGTGATAATTTATAGCCTATGTTCTAATTTGGTCACTGTGGAATATTCATTCAAAATTTGAACAAAATCTATCCGACAGTTTTTGCGTGATGCTCCAACAAACAAACAGACAAACAGACAAAAATTAAAAAAAAAATATTTTCGACCTAAGTATCATTCAAAGACCCCTAAGCACTTTTTCTTTTTCAAAAATATTAAATGTACAGTTTTGACGTCTCTACGATTTTATTATATGTATAGATAAGCTAAAGGCGCGACTGCTGTGCATGAGGTCTTGGGTTCGATTCCCAGGTCGGGCAAAGTGTTATTGGGTTATTCCATCAAGAATTTCTCAGTAGCAGCCTCGGAGTCTGGATTTGTGCCCGGTTGATGGCAATAGGCTCGACCCCTATTACATGGGACCAAAAAAAAAACATAACTGGCGAAATGTGGGTGTACTAATGGGTACACCTCTGCCTAACCCTTCCGGGATTACAGGCGTGATGTTATGTTATGTTTAATAAAATAACAATTTAAGTGTAATAAATTCTACACTTATATAGTAAAGCTAAAGGGTTTTTTGTTTGTTAATTTAAACGCGCTAATCATTGGAACTGGTCCAGTCGAATTGGAAAGTAAAATTTTGTATTATGTTAGTCAGATTTATGAAGAATAATATAGGCTAGATAACATCACGCTAAGATCTACGGAACTGGAGCAGTAACCAAAGACATAACTTGGTACGGGGTATATTTGAACCCCAAGGAAGGACATAGGCTACTTTTTATTTCGCGACTTTGTCTGCGTTCACGATAACCGACATGTATGCATACGAAGTCGCGAGCAATAGCTAGTATTAATATAGAAGAGAAAAGATTTGTATTTAAGTTTGTCATGGCAAACTTCTAAACAACTTGTCCAATTTTATTTTACTTTTGGAAAGCTATGAGCGGATAACATAGGGAATTTATTCATTTATTTAAACTTTATGCAACACAAAGGCGGACTTAATGCCTTAGGCATTCTCTACCAGTCAACCAAAGATGGTGAAGACATAACATGGCAGGTGCAAAAAATTGTACATGAGAGAAAAATCAAAAAAGAGATTATATAAATAAAAAATAAAGGCAATAAAAAAATAAAAATAAATAATAGGCAATATTTTATATTCACAAATTTTGGTATCCACAAAAAATTCATGCAGACGAAGTCACGAACAAAAGCTAGTGAACAATAAGTAGATAACTCCATCATTATCTTGAAGACGTAGAATAGCCGAATAATCGGAAAGCCGAAAACCGAACAACGAAAAGCCGAAAATCGAACAAATACATTCAAAGACCAACGCGTGAAGGCAATTGGGAAACTTTGTTCATTAGTTATCGTCAAGTACTTTAAGTTGGAACTTGCTTTTGTTAGTAAAAGGTACAGTATTAAGGGTGCCTATTGTTTGTTTGGTGATCAACATCCTAACTGCGTAACTCCCTGCAATCACAATCTCCTTTAAAGTGTAGGGGATCCATAATTATAAGTCAAGTCGCAAAAGTACAGGGGGCTTAGACAAAATAACAATTGCATAACGATAACGAAGTTAGAAAAGACTAAAATGTATGGGATTGACATAAGCCGCGTTAAGTCACGTGGTCAATCGACGAAGCGATGACCACATGAAAGACTAAAATGTATGGGATTGACATAAGCCGCGTTAAGTTACGTGATAAATCGACGAAGCGATGTTACTTTGTCTAAGCCCCCAGGTGGTCGCAAGGCTAGACTGCTGAGCATGAGGTCTTAAATTCCCAGGTCGGGCAAATGTTATTGGGTTTTTTCATTAGAAATTTCTCAGTAGCAGCCTTGGAGTATGTATTTGTGCCCGGTTAATGGCAATAGACTCGCCCCCTATTACATGGGACTTAAACATTACTGGCGAAATGTGGGTGCACCAATGGGTACACTTCTGCATAACTCTTTGGGTATTACAGGCGTGATGTTATTTTAAGTTAAATAAATGAATCATGGCTTCGAATTTTGAAAAAAATATCTGTGACGCAATTCTACCAACATTTAGGTACGATCGCAATCTAATCTCAATCTCTCTAAAAATGATTGCCTAAATGATGGCCATAAAAATCATCCGACATTTTTTGACATTGATTGCCCTCTGATTGTGAATATTGTGTAATTTTTATCAAAAAATATGCATTCGATAGTAGATCTAGATATCGGTTTTTATTGATTTAGTTTTTATGCAGCCATAGCACCTACAAAGATGGACTTAATGCCATAGGCATTTTCTAACAGTTAACCAAAGGTGGTGAAGAGATATAATGATTGATTGATTGATAGATTGGTGGATATTGTAAAAAGAAAGGAAAGAAAGGAAAAACTGTTTATTCACGCGAAAATGACAACAATGACAAAAGAAAATAAAAATATAAACAAGTTGGTATTCAATCTAAAAAAAAAAACAAATATCTCCAAGAAAATATCTGTAGGACCTCACATAACATCACGCCTGTAATCCCTGAAGGGTCAGGCAGAGGTGTACCCATTAGTACACCCACATTTCGCCAGTTATGTTTTAAGTCCCATGTAATAGGGGGCGAGCCTATTGCCATCAACCGGGCACAAATACAGACTCCGAGGCTGCTACTGAGAAATTCCTGATGGAAAAATCCAATAACACTTTGCCCGACCTGGTAATCGAACCCAAGACCTCGTGCTCAGCAGTCGCGCTTTACGACCACTAGACCAACGAGGCAGTCAATCTGTAAGACCTGTCATATCATATCACTAAAAATCGCACTGATAAAATATATATTGACTTTCACTTTGAATAAAAACCTTATTAAAACCAAGATAAAACCTTTTGCCTTAATCCCCAATAAAATATCTGTAAGACCTGTGATATCACTAAAAATCACACTGATAAATACATTGACTTTGACTTTGAATAAAGTCAACAAAGATAAAAAGTTTTTCTTAGATTTTTCAAATCTAACAATAAAATCTATAATTATTAAAATAGGATGTATGGTTAACTTAACAAAATGGGTCACAGGTTGTAAATATACCCATCCATTAAATAAATTAATGATAGTGGCCCGTAATTGTCTAGGTCACGGATTCTAGGTTTATAATTAAATGCGCACACGCAGTTCTCGGTTACCTTGCCTGTTTTTATCTTTGACAGCTTCTACGTTCTCTAGGTGGCACGACATACAGTTTTACACCGTTTTGAGTTTTCTCGCCTCGTGTACTGCGACACGTTTGTTACCAAAGTCCTCCGAAACGGCTGGACCGATTTTTATGAAATTTTGTTTGCTTATTGAGTAGGTTTGAGAATCGTTCAACATCTTATTTTCAAAGTTTGCTGGTTCAGCTAATTACCTAAATATTTTATTATTTAAAGCAGAATGGAATTCTGCTATGGTTCACATAGTATGAACAATGATACAAATAATTTTTACATAAGTATGGATATTCAAACTTGTAAAACGACATTTTATTCAACTTGTATTGCTTTTTTTCTGCGACTAACATACATACATAACATCACGCCTGTAATCCCCGAAGGGTTAAGCAGAGGTGTACCCATTAGTACACCCACATTTCGCCAGTTATGTTTTTAGTCCCATGTAATAGGGGGCGAGCCTATTGCCATCAACTGGGCACAAATCCAGACTCCGAGGCTGCTACTGAGAAATTCCTGATGGAAAAACCCAATAACACTTTGCCCGACCTGGGAATCGATCCCAAGACCTCATGCTCAGCAGTCGCGCTTTGCGACCACTAGACCAACGAGGCAGTAATTACCTAAATATTTTATTATTTTAAGCAGAACTGAATTCTGCTATGGCTCACATAGTATGAACAATGATACAATTAATTTAAACGTAAGTATGTATATTCAAACTTGTAAATCAAAATCAAATAATAAAATAATATAATTATTTTTATTGTTCAAATTGTTTTGCTTTATTTTTGCGACTAAATAAGGTAGTAATTAATTCAATGTCAAAATTTAGCACTGATATGTTGAGACAATGTTTTATTGTTAGGCGTATTTAATTGTTTTTTTTTTTTGTGTCAAATCTCAACTTACAACGTTACGTCTTTCCGAGTCACGGAACGATTTCATTGATGTCTAAGATAAACTTAGAAAGTACATATGAATTGAAAAAGTCACATTGAATTTCGCCCGGATTTAACCCACAACCTCATGTATAAGAGGCGGGGAGTTAACCACTGGGCCATCACGACATCATTAGAACATCATTGTATCCCTGTCAAATAACTTGAAGTAGACAGAGTCGGAATGATATTTGAAATTAGTTTAGCACTAAACATAACATGACATCACGCCTGTGATCCCCGAAGGGTTAGGCAAAGGCGTACCCATTAGTACACCTACATTTCGCCAGTTATGTTTTTAGCCTCCTGTAATAGGGGGCGAGCTTGTTGCCATCAACCGGGCACAAATCCAGACTCCGAGGCAGCTACTGAGAAATTCCTGATGGAAAAACCCAATTACACTTTGCCGACCTGGGAATCGAACCCAAGACCTAATACACAGCAGTCGCGCTTGTGACCACTAGACCAACGAAGCAGTTTAGCACTAAATATGTTTAGTAATCTGTTATGCAAATATGCCTTTGTCTGTTTTGTAATTATTTAGGCTGAACCAAGTCAGTGTAATATCATGATGCTTATTGGTTGCATTTAAAACAATGTTTATGACATATCAGTCAACGCATCGCTGGACTCGATGAGCAAAACTAGCAATTTCGTATAATTATTTCCGTTCTATTAGAAGTGAATGAAAATTGAAGGGTTTGTGGTATTTTTATCATTATGTTACATAGTTGTCATTTTGCAAGACCACGTTTCTTTTCCTTTTGAATAAATAACGTTATCCTTTAGGTGCTAATAATATAATTTGTCCTATAATGTGAGTGCGTTTACAAACATAAACGCACATATAAACGAACTGGCAGAATCGGAACAACTATAATATCCTAACTAATATTATAAATGCGAAAGTAAGTTTGTTTGTTTGTTTGTTACCATTTTACGCCTAATCCGCTGAACCGATCATCCTGAAATTTTGCATATACAATGCCAGGTGTACAGGAACGAACATAGGGTACCTTTCATCCCGAAAAAAGTACCGTTCCCGAGAGCAATCACAATAACGTTCTTATGATGATAGATGGCGCCACATGTCTTTCGAATTATGATCGAATTTTAAACTTAATTTGCGAGCGAAGCCGCGGGCGAAAGCTAGTAGGCTATATATTTGTTCCGTGTAAGAATCGAACCTGGGATTAAATCACTCCGCCAACCGTTTCGTCAAAACCACTGAGCCAGTTTTTGTATTAAGAACTTTTCGAAAGTCAGAATAATGTTCGAAATACAAAACCATGATTTAAACCTTATTGGTGGTTCGCGTATTTTTAAAAAACGTACACATTCTAATCTCAGTCGCAAACAGTCAAAAATACCTGTGATTTTTCTACGTATTTCACACGTTTTAATTTTAGGAACTAGCTTTCTGAAGGCCAATTCTACAAATTAAAAACGTTGAAAATTATAGCGATCGACGATAACGCCAGCGAATGTAATTTTTTTAAATTGGTAAATTAGAGGCATTTTTGACTTAGATTAGATTGCGATAGTTTTTCACATTTAGTAGAATTGCCCGAGGGTTAAACAATACAGCCAGTCCTTGTATTTAGAACTTTACTGAAGTCAGAATAGGGTTTGACATAATATCACGCCTGTAATCCCCGAAGGGTTAGCAGAGGTGTACCCACTAGTAGGTACACCCACATTTCGCCAGTTATGTTTCAAGTCTCTTGTAATAGGAGGCGAGCCTATTGTTAACAACCGGGCACAAATCCAGACTCCGAGGCTGCTACTGAGAAATACCTGATGGAAAAACTCAATAACACTGCACGACCTGGGAATCGAACCCAAGACCTCATGCTCAGCAGTCGCGCTTTGCGGCCACTAGACCAACGAGGCAGCCAATAGGGTTTGAATTACATAAATATGGTTACAGCATTTTTATCCATATTAATTTCAGTAACAATTATTACACCAGCATATTATCAGAAAAGACACAAGCATTGACCGCAACGCTTGCTCAAGGCGGATTGGCGATTATAGACTTGTATAAATTGTTGCACTGTGAGGTCAAGATAATCTTAAAAAGTCACATTAGTGCTTGTACCAAACCCGCGATCTCACGCATGAGAGGCTGGCGCCCTAACCACTGGGCCATTACGACGTGTAAAATGTTGTTTACATAATAAAATCATTTTTTCATAAGTCTACTGTTCTGCTCGCAACGATGCGGATACACCCAAGCGGACATCATTAATATTATATTAGAAAATATTGCAATACAACAAAGGTCGTGGCCTTTTCCATAATTACTATTTAAAAGAAGCCAGCATCGCAATACAATAATAATATATTTATAAGTTATGACGTAGGTAGAATCAACTAGATATGTATCTAATAATAGACTGTAAATAAATTATCCAATTACTAACTTTTGCCCGCGACTTCGTCTTGTTACGGCGGTTCTGCTGTGATTTTATAAGGAGTTCCGTTCCATATCTCATCTATCTTCAGTTCATCATCAGATCATGACAATATTCCTATAGGACCTATTCCGAACTATACTCTTTCAAACAAAAAAGAATCATCCAAATCGATTGATAAATGGCGGAGTAATCGCAGAACAAATATACAAAAAAAAAAAAAATCGTGTCGAATTGAGAACCTCCTCCTTTTTGAAGTCGGTTGAAAAGTAGCTTTTGTTCTTTCTTGGGCTTCAAGCTTACTTCATACCTCATCAAAATAGGTTCTATGGTTTTGTCGTGATAGCGTTTTAATATTGGTCTGGATATGTTTAAACTTATATGAAATCAGTATAAAAATAGTATTTAATTTTTATAAGTTGAAATATCCCAACAGTCTCAGAAACATTACGTAGGTCCGAATTGAGACCATATCAAGGTCATATTTTATTTATTTAGCGGTTTTTAATATGAAAACGGTTTCTAAGTCCTAAGACTTACAAACTAAAGAATGTAACTACTATAGCTAAGCCCCTGTATTGAGTCCTTGGCTGCAGGGTTCGGGGGGTAGGACGAGAATGAGGAGGTGTGTAGGCGACGGGTGCTCGTAGCGTGATACACAAGAGGCGAAAAATGCTCTGGACAGCAATTCTCAAAAATAAAATATACTCAATGCTCAATTTTATTTCTTATTGCTTTACCATTTATATGCTTAGGTGGTAAATTATATAATTGAGATCATTATGGACCCAGTAGGGCATAATGACGTCACTATATGTGACGTCACAATGGTCAACGGTGTACAGTGTAAGCAGGGGAGGACTCAGGTTAGCTGTTTAGCTATAATAAACTTACAAAAACTCACATAAATTCCCTTCACTATAAATTCAAGTAAAGATTACTATGAAAAAAGTTTTTAGTGGGAACGGTTGAAAGTTTTCCTATGAATCTTGCACAAGGGTGCAATCAAAGGTGGGGACAGAAATAGTTTCTGTCGCTTTATTGTGCCGACGTGACCGTCCCTTCTAGATAGGTATTTTTAAAAGTTGTTTTAGGGCAGAGGTCACAAAATTGCGGATTGCGGTCCTAGTTCGGACCGCCGCGGTAACTAACTGGTACTAAAACTACTATTTAAATTATGATGATAGATTATAAGAGAATTTTAAAATCACAATTTGTGGTAATTAAGACTGCGATTTGTCTTCCTGACTAAAAAATAATGTCATAATTATTTTACTATAAATTGGACCCCGGCTATCTTATAAATATATTTTTTTAAAGGAATACCATGTAATACTAATTGGTAATCCCTTTTACGGCTTTATACAAGCCATAGTCTATTGTTTACTACTATTTTTTTTAAGAGTATGTATGTTTATTATAAAGTTTCTTGCTCATTCTTCTCCATACGAAACTACCTTATGGAACGGTTAACAAGATTTTCTTTTTGTAAATAACGATCAAAAGTGCTTTTTCATGGTCTAATTGAAATTATTTGATTTTGACTTTGATTATTATAAACGCGAATGTACCTATGCGAGGATGTATGAATGTTTGTTACTCTTTCATGTATAAACGGCTGAATGGAAATATCTGAAATTTGACACAGATTTAGATATTGACGTAGCGTAACACACAGCATAATTTATATCCAATTTTTGTGTCGCCGTGATAATTAAAGACTAGCTTAATAATAAATTATAAATTCTACTCAGACAAAGTTACGGGCCGAAGCTAGTTTTCAATAATTGGTACCTACTACTTATATTTCAAATTAATCGAAAAAAAATCTTTATTGTTATTATACATCTATATAGGTATAATTATTTGAACAAAAACATGTTTATGGAATCGATCATTACAACTATAAAAGGAAATTGATAATAATTAATACATGTGTGTCTTAATTCAATAATTGGTCGTCAAACACTACACAGACGGACAAAACTATATTTCAGTAAGTAATTACTAGATTTATGCTAAATGATTATAAGATTAATTAATTATTACGTCAATTATAAATGTAGGTACCGGCAACAGGTCTTGACAACGCAATCTATACTAATAGGTAAAATAAAGCTAAAGTTTTTTTTTGTATGTTTATTTAATCGCGCTAATCTCTGGAACTACCAGTCGGATTTGAATCATTTTTTTTTTCTGCTGATAGCCAGATTAATAACATATAGTATAGGCTATAAAACATCACGCTACGATTCAAGCAAGCGGAGCAGTAACCAAAGAGAAAATTAAAGAAAAAATAACCACAAATACGTAGCCGCACGGAGCCGCTAGTAGTGATATCCACGCGGGCAAAATCGTGGACGAAAGCTAGTATTGTATGTATACACTGTATTAATAAAGCACCCTAAAAAATATGAGATTGTGGTATAATTATACGGTCACAGAGATTAGTCACAAACATAACAAGTCACATGACCCACAAATGACGCACGATATTTAAATGAGCATCGAAACCACCGAGCCAAAGGCTGTGTACAGTCGCCAGCACATCAGACTTTCTGTTGTAAAATCGCTCTTATTGCAACCGCATACGATGCCACAGTATTTGCCTTAACACACTAATTATAACTAGTTTAACTTTTTAGTCTCCGAGACGCGAGGTAGAAACATCTACCATTTTATTAAATTATAGCAGTTAGGTGTTTGGATCTTGAGGAATCTATACATGTAATAAATAAAATTGAAATGTCTGTTTTTAATGTCAAAATAACCGCTTTTTGCCTAAATACATTTGAATTGCACGGTACATTCATTTTCCAAAAAAAACTTTTAAAATTTTACTTTGTGTATCTGTTTGTTTATTCCGGCTAATCTCGGTAACGGCTGGACTGATTTTGACGGGACTTTTACAGGCAGATAGCTGATGTTATGTTATGGATATAAAAGTCTAAAGCGAGGCGGCATGTAACCCCCATGTGGTCCTATGACAAAAACATGTTTATGGATGTTGGTATAGAGTTAGAAACCACCTCACGTGTGGGTCTCGTCTTTAAAACTGCAGGTTTCTTATTGACTCGTGGCTTAGCTGTTGACCATAATTTTTGCGTTAACTTCCCGAGTCATCATTATTTTTTATTCTGGAAACTGAACTCAGTTTTTTACTTTATTAGTGCTTGAACATTGCAATCCGGATTTATAGACATTGGTGCCGATTCCCTTGTTCACAAACTAGACTAAATTTAGAGAATTGACATCTCTTACTAACATACAGCGAAAGGAAAGGACGGTGACATTCCGTGACATTAAAGAACTAAGTTAGAGATGTCAAATTAGTTTTGCCTTGAACTTCTCCGTATTTTTAATCCCATACATTTTAAGATTTTAAGATGTCAACTATAACTGTATGTATGTGTCAGATTGACTAAATTCGACAGCTTTTATTTACGTTAGTCTCTTTCTTATTTTATTGGACAGAAAAAGATGGAAATATGTGACCAAGGGAATCGGCACCATTATAGATTGTAGAATACCAAGTTACATTAGTTAAATAGCACAACATAAGTACTCAATTGCAGTACTAAAACGTAACTAAATTCTAGGCTCGGTTTGCCGTATGGCCGCGCGAACACGCGACCACTGGATCGTTGGTCGCATGCTGACCGTTTGTGGTTGCGACCACAGCCGGCTCCATTATGACATGTTAATTTTTAATCAAGTAGAGGTAGGTGCACGTGAATATATGTGCACGTGTATATAATTATTTGCACGTTGAATTATTTTTGAGAATAAAAATAAATGAAATGAGAGAATGAGAATAAAAAATCAATTAGCATAAACATTAGCCGTAGACAAATACTATATCTAATTACCTTCATATTTTTTTTCCCAAGCATGGTAATTATTAAAACAATAAAATTAATTCACAACCAACGATTTTAGTCAACTAAAAAGTATTATTATTTTAATTAAAGTAAATCGTATCCTTCCTAACTTTTGAAAAAAAAAAAGAAACTATTATTTTTCAATACGTGTTTTTGAAAACTAGTTTTATCATTGACGTCATTTTTATCGGAAACTTGTTCCATCGCTGTGTTGTCAGTATTTTGTTAGCGGAAATGAACATGAAAGGCTTATTAGCGGCAGTTTGCTAAACAAAAAATAATTGAACACAACCTTGCTAAATATTATTCATAGCTACCTAATATAATATAATTAATAAATAGGCGAGACTAACGCCTGATTTCGACGATGCGAAAAATGTTGTGCGATTTGTCGTACATTGCGGGACCGCGCTGCTGTGGTGTCAAAAGTGACCGATCATCGACGGTAATGTACCACAAATTACACGATATTTCTCGCAGTCTAAATTAGCTTTAAGTGAGTAATTTATTCACGTTTAACATTAAAATTATAAATTACAAGCTCTAAATAAAACATTATAAAAAAAAATTGAATCCTAACATTTTTTTTTGTATATTTAACTCTTGATTAATAGCTAGTGCTTAAATTAATTACATACTACCTTATGCCCACGACTTCGTTCGCGTACGTGTCGTTTCTTTCGTATTTTTTCCTAAACTTAAAGTTGCCAAAGTTACTCCTTATAATATCAGCCATCTGTCTGTGATCAAACGTTTCGATTAAAATCGGTCCAGCCATACCAGAGATTAGTTGGAACAAACAGACATAACATCATGCCTGTAATCCCCGAAGGGTTAGGCAGAGGTGTACCCATTATTACACCCACATTTCGCCAGTTATGTTTTTTAGTCCCATGTAATAGGGGGCGAGCCTATTGCCATCAACCGGGCACAAATCCAGACTCCAAGGCTGCTACTGAGAAATTCCTGATGGAAAAACACAATAACACTTTGCCCGACCTGGGAATCGAACCCAAGACCTCATGCACAGCAGTCGCGCTTGCGACCACTAGACCAACGAGGCAGTCAAACAGACAGACAGAGAGAAAAAAATTTACAAAAATATTTGTTTTTGTATAAACATTAATATTCATTTTGTAAAAAGCGTATTTTGACATTACTAGACACTTCAATATTTTTTTGTATATAGATATTTTTTTAATAGGTTAAGGTCACCTATGCCTCTGCTTACCCCGACTAGTGAGATTCGCTGTTAACCTTCATAATTGGCTAATCTTTTGAATAAATCAGCCAATCACAATGCATTTTTTTAATGCCATTTTTAACGTAAGTACAGTCAACAAAAGAGATAAGTCGTCAGATTTAGTTCAAGTTTTTTTGGAAACCTATAATAGATATCATCAATTTAAACTTTAATTAATTAATTAACTGTTTATTATCCACTTTTTAAATTAAATTATATTTGATAATTAAAAATCGGCTTCTAAGAAAACTTCAAGTATATCTGACGACCCTGGGGGCTTACACAAAGTAACATCGCTTCGTAGCGAAACGATATCTAAATTCGTCATCGTCTCTGAGATAAAGACAAACATTTCATAGCCAATGTAACACTATGGTCGCGATCACGATCGAGGCAAAGGCGAACACTGAAAGCGCTGCTTTTCTATGCATTTGTATGGGACAAACACGATAACGATTCGTTACTTTATGGTTTCGTTATGAATTATAACATTGTCTACCAAATTGCGATAACAATGATGATAACAACGATGTCGATTGACCACGTGACTTAACGCGGCTTATGTCAATACCATACATTTTAGTCTTTTCTAACTTGGTTATCGTTTTGAAATTGTTACTTTGTCTAAGCCCCCGCATACCTGTCTCTTTGGTTGGCCGTACACCGGTCCCGATGTAGATGTGATTGATGTAGTGTGATAAAGCATTTACTAATGCTCATAAACCTGGCTATCATAAATATAAAAAGATTTTTTCCAAACAAACTGGTAGTTCTAGAGATTAGCGCGTTTAAACAAACACACAAATTAAAACCAAACAAAAAAATCTCTTCAGCTTATTACATACTAACTTTTAATCGCGACTTCGTCCGCGTAAATGGTTCTAATATCATTTTTAATTGGTGTTGTACATTATTAGAATCACGTTGTCCCATACAAACGTTGCCCCCACTTTTCACCCCCTGAGGGGTAGAAAATCTGAAAATTCTTTCTTATCAGATGCTTACGTCATACAAAAAACACACCCTTCAAGTTTCAGGTCTCTCCGATCAGCGGTTCAGGCTGTACGTTGATCCGTTAAGCAGTCAGTCAGTCATTCAAGGCGAAACATTTTATATAATATAGACAGGTTAATTACAGAAGGAGAGGATTTATATGGCAGAGGTGAGTGGCAACGCCGGGAAGGGTCGCCCTAGGAAGACCTACACTGACCTTATTGGTGAGGTCCTTTAGAAAGGTCAGGTGTGTAGTACTCGTAACCGGCGTGCTTGTTTAGCGAGATGTATGAACGTAGATGAGGCGAAAGGAATATGTAAGGATCGTAGCAGGTGGCGTTCTGTAGTTTCTGCCTACCCCCATGGGAAAAAGGCGTGAGTTTATGTATGTATGTGTATTATGTATAATACAGGTAATTTTTGACTTACAAATTAATTAATTCACTTAAGAGAGACAATAATTAAAATATCTTAACGTGTAACCGTCGTTGGTAGTTTATAACGAATAATTATAATTATACATTATAATTATTCGTTTTCATTCAAATTAAGATAACGCTGTTTTCAGCCGTGGGTATAGTTTGAGGACCCTATTAAATTAATTGCATAATTATGTATGCTTATTAACTTCTCAATTTAAAAATAGCAAAGGAAAAAAAAAAGCTTAATGTATTTAGGCATAAATTCAGTAGTTAAATTTTATGTTTATCTTTTTTTTCAAGTCAGGAATTTTTATACTTTTGTTTATCCACATAGCATTATAATGAACGAAATTATAAATTTTAATTGGAAATTTTATTGATATAAAAATCTTAAAACTGAAAATCATTATCATTTTTTTTTTCTTGAGTTTATAAGTCGTGATGGCACTGATTAAGGCGCCCGCCTCTACATACATAAGATTGCGAGTTTGATATCGTGTAAAAGCCAATGTGATTTTTTCAATTATAGGTATATACATATAATAATAACACGGTATGACGGGGTCGCGGCAGATCGAGAAGGAGATGGCGGGACGCCTTGGATGGCTTCCTCATAAACTGGCGAGAGGAGGCACAACACAGAGGAAAGTGGAAGGAATAGGGAGAGGCCTTTGCCCAGGAGTGGGACAGTAACGGCCAATAAAAAAAAGGGAATAATATGCGCTTTCTAAGTTTGTCTTGAACATCACTGACAACGGTGAAAATATCGTGAGAAAACCTGGACTACCATAAGTTTGAAGTCACCAATCCGCCTTGAGGAAGCGTGGTGATTAATGCTCGTGCCTTCCCAGTATGAGAAGAGGCCTTTGCCCTACGATGGGACAATAATAAGCTGATAATATTACTGCAAAATTTCTATAAATAATCTATTCAGAACTTATAAAGGTTGAACAAAAAAAAATAGTGCAAACACATAAAAAAAGTAAGATTGAGAAAACAATAATTGATCGCGTAATTGATTGACGTAAAAAATTTTTACGTCAATCAATAATCGTAAAAGGTCTTTAATAATTAAAAATGTTTAAAATCTCTTGTCACAATCTCATCTCAGTTACAAACAATATCAAAAAAATCTTGGTAGCTTGGACGCATTTCTAGACATCTTGAGGCTAAGATTAAATTACGATCGTTCTTAAATGTTATTCGTGGAAGTACTGGAAGACAACGTTTTCAATAAATGCAACTATTTTTATTCTATAAATATTATTAAAAGTTTTATTTTTCATAGTAAGTGTATTTTTTTTAAATAAAGTGTAATTTATAGTAACTATACTTCTTATGATGAGCAATTTCAATGATTACCTACTGATGGTTTTTTTTTTATAAAATTCTCAGTCACGGTGTTGTGGGTTCGAAATGGGAAATTCTATGGTGATTTTGGTGGTGGTATTCTATGGTGTATTCTATGGTGGTTCTATGGTGGTATTGGTGTGGTGGTGGTTGTGAGGATACTTGATTTATAAATTAATATTAGTCTGAAATCGCCAATCTACTAGCAAGCGAGGTGGTCAATGCTCGTGTCTTCTCTGCATGAGAAGAGGCGTAATAGAGGCTAAATAAAAATAAATCGCCAAAATGTACATATTTACGCGAATAACTTCCAAACGACTGCACCAAATTGCATAAAATTTTTTTTTTGTGTTCGTAATTGTCTAAACAAGATTTGCTAGAAAGAATATTTTTAGGAAAATCCACCGAAATAGTCAGAAATTGCATCCGTGCGAAGCGGGGACGGGTCGCTTGTTTAATATAAAATTCACAACGCATTAGAGTAATTATTATCTCTTTATTGTTATATGAATTATTTTGAATAGACTATAAATCAGCTTTAATACTGGTTTAGACTAAGGATTCAATGACCAGTGAACGTGGTTTTCCTAACTTTTTGCTTTTATATGAGCTTAGAATGACGTCAAACGTGACGCAGGTTGTTTATTTAAAATTAATAAGTTATCTAGTTCTATAAATTATAATTCGTGCAATATTATAATTTAGCTAAGCTAAATCTTTTGCACGTGGAAAGTTCCAAGGAGTCGCTCTGAGACCTTCAGTTTTACCCAATGATTTGATGACCAATGTGACTTTTTCAATTCGTATGTACTTTCTAAAGTTTGTCTTGGACATCACTGTCATTAGTGAAAGAAAACATCATTAGGAAACCAGCCTATTATTTTTTTCCCTTTTCTTTTTAATTACATTTTATATTTTATTTCCCTAAAGGAAAAACTCTGTATATTTAGTCGGGTCTCAATCACTGTATTGCACTACTTTGCGAAGACACTGCCTCTTAAGATACAGGTTTTTCCTAGTTTAGGAGGCAGGGCTAAATTTTTATTTTTAGATACCGCGCCCCCGGAACGCAAAGGGCACAAGAAGGAACATGGATGGGTTTTTCTGACACTCCCTCCCGCCCCGCCCAGGGCGGGGGAAGTCATTTGATGATTTCCCATCGGTAAAAAAAAAAAAAAAAAAAAAAAAAAGGGCTAAATTTTTGTATTATCTATAATTTGTATCAAATGTTTTTATCTAATAAACTATTATTATTATTATTAATGTCCCATTCAAACCATGTCAGAGGCCCTCGAGGCGGTCTAGAAACTCTGACACTAGGGTGTGTAGGGTCGTAAGACCTTACTGCCCACACGATAAAGAAAGACAGATCCAGTCTTAAAAAAAGAAAAAACCGGGCAAGTGAGCGTTCTAGCCCGAGTATTGTTTGTTTCCGTAGTTGCCCGTATTACTCGTTTCCTTATAAAGCCTCTTTTAGCTGTCTTATAAATACTACTGCCATGATTTTTTTCACACATATAAGCTAGGACACTTGGCTCTAACAAAAGCTAGGCAGGTACTTTAAAGCTTCATATTTCGCAAACGGATAGCTGAATTAAAAAAAAGTTGTTATAACGTACCTGCAACATACGAGTATATGAACGACATATCTTATGAAATAAGTACCACACTATGAGACAGAGATGAAAAAAAAAAATAACCAATTTTTTTTTTCAAGTTTATTTTTTTCCCATTTGTCGGTTTTTTTTTGGGTGGTAAAAATCATCAAATGAGTCCTTCCGCCGTGGGTGGCGCGGAAGGAAATGTCAAACTTTTACAGACTAAAAAACCACCCTGTTCCTTCTGTTGCCCTTTTCGTTTCGGGGCTACGCGGTATCCTGTTAAGACGTCCCGCGACACCAGGTGTCGGTGCGATTAACATGTCAAATTACAACCTCATATTATTTAAAGTCTCTGGGCACACATGACAGACGGACAGACATGACGTAACTTTGTGGGTTTCTTCTTGACTAAGGTACCCTAAAAAAGATCGCCGATTGCCTAATTCTATTAGTTGGGATAGGTATTATAATGTATCGTCTACTATCTTTCTCTTTCTTCTTTATCGTGTGGGCAATAAGGTATTACGACCCCACACACCCTAGTGTCGGAATTTCTAAACCGCCTCTCCTAATTTTCTCACGATGTTTCCCTTCACCGATGTCAGTGATGTCCAAGATGAACTTTAGAAAGTACATATGAATTGAAAAAGTCACATTGGTACCTACTTGCAGGATTTGAACCATCTCAGAAACAAAAAAAAAATACAACCTCAAGATGAGAGGCGATTTAACCGAAAATAAATTGAGTTTTGTATTTCAGAGGAGATAGGATAAATATTTTATTGTTTAACAATACAATATTTTCCAGTGTCCATGAAATATTATTTTTTTCATTTTTGTTTTTATTAGCAAAATTATATAATTATAGATCGATAAAATTATATTTAATCGCATCCCAGTCAGGGCAAAGTTTTTTCGGGATTTTCCATCAGGAATTTCCAAAAGGTTAGCCCCCTATTTGGGACGTAAACATAACTGGCGAAATGTGGGTGTACTAATGAGTACACCTCTGCCTAACCCTTCCGGGATTACAGGCATGATGTTATGATGTATGTTGAACTATTCCCAAAGCATGATACACACAAAATTAGTTTACAAAAATTCTGTACGTGCGGAGATAAATAGTTGAATACTTTTACTACTACCTTCCTAATCCCGTAGCAATAGACAAAAAAAAAACAATTGCCGTCTTGGAAAATAAATATGGCTCGGCCGAATTAAATAATTCATATTTTGTTTTGTTCCTTTAATTCTGGGGTGGAATGGAAAAAAATAAAATTAGGACAAAACATAAAATTCTTGGTGATACAAAATAATGATTAGAATTTTATGCTATAAACAAGGTTATTTTTAGATAATGTTTTGGTTTTATTTTTGTCTAAAAGTCATCTGAATCGATTAATTTCGCAGTTCTTGTTCATCAATTCTAATGAATGGAAATTAAAGAAAAAAACATTTGGTATTAATAGCACAACTTTTTTTATTCCAACTAATGTGACACACGCGTATATTTTTATCACGGCCCATTAAACGTGAAACAGACCGAATATTAAATAAAATAAAATGAATAAAATAGAAAAAATATTACCTTTATGTGAGCTAACAGTGTAATTGACATCCTCAAAAACGATGTGAACCGGTGGTCGTTTCGCCATGCGATTCAGTGCCTTCAAAGTGGATCCGGCCCTTTCCAACGCAGCCGGGGTCCAGTGATTTTCCTGACCCTCCTCAAGCACCACAGGGTTGGGGTGGGTCGATGGGGCAGAATGGGCCAACGCGGCCCCCACAATAGCTTTACGAACCAACGGTATAGCTGCCATGTTTGCACTTTTTTATCATTTAATTGTTACACATAAAATATAAACACACTTTTTTGCAAAAAAATAAATTAAGTTATTTTTTTTAGGTAACTATCGCATAAATTATTTACGCAAAAAAAAACAAAATATTCAATAATATAATTGGAACTAATTTTGCTATTACTTATTTAATTCCTTTATTAATCTTTGACAAAATTCGATTTTCGATGTAAACTTCGTGACCGCTGCGCAAGAGTCGCGATACGGTACGCGCGTGCGCTGTTCAGCAGAGGCGCAGCACTACTGATCATTAAGAATCGGCTTTAGAGATTATGCCTATGCAATTAAGCTAAATGACAAAGTGATAAGAATTATCTATCAATTAAGATTCATTATTTATAAATCGTGTCAAATATTTTTTAGATTCGTTTTTCCTGTTTACCTTTAAGCCTAATGATTTAGGATTTAGGGTCATCTTAATGTGATCGTATGATCTGGATTATGGGCGTGTCTTTTTTCCTTAAAAATAATATAGGCAGGGATGGAAAACCTTTTTTAAAACCTTTTTTTTTTATCTATGTTTGCAACTCAAAATTTGTGCAAGCAATTTTGTGTTTATTTATATAAAGGATAAAGTTATCGTAGCTATTGTATTTCTGCTGCTGCAAATTCGATAATTGTCGTGTACCTAATTTGGCCGCGTGTCACAATTGCAACGCGTGTCATTGTTTGTCATCCCTGATAGGTATTGGAGGTTCCCACACTTAGTGATATGATAACAGGGTATCTAATTTGTAAAAGGAAAAATTTTGAGCAATTAATATTTTGATAGTCGCAAATAGCTTTAGCTTTTAGCTTTTCAATTCTATTTTTGATGTTGCACGACTTGATATAGAAAGTAGTTAATTTTTGTAACCATTTAATTAATTAGAGTCACCAACGACCAACGCAAATGGCTTGTTACTAAATGGACATTTATATGTGGAAGCTTGTCATTAGCAATTGTCCTTATTTATAAAAGATATTTATAATTGTTATTAGTCTGTAAGATTTCCTTAAAAATAAATAAATAAACAAATAAAAAATACTGACCATTTTAGATTGTCGTCAATTAATGCTTTTTCTTAAATATTTTTGTGGAATACAGTAAATGATGTGTTAGCAGAATGCAGTTCACATTACTATTTACATATTTATTCACATTCATACATAATATAACATCACGCCTGTAATCCCCGAAGGGTTAGGCAGAAGTGTACCCATTAGTACACCCACATTTCGCCAGTTATGTTTTTAGTCCCATATAATAGGACACACACACACACATGTGTTATTCACATTCATTCTTCATTTATTTATTATTCACTTATTTATTTATTTAAACTTTATGCACACCTTTGTAGGCGTACTTAATGCCTTGAGCATTTTCTACCAGTCTACCTTAGGGTGACGCAGAGACAAAACATAGTAGGAGTAATACCTATTCCTTTGAGTTTTGTCACAATTTAAAAGTGCCTCTAAAATGTTCTATTTTCATTCCTAGGTCGGGAAAACTATTATTGGGTATCATTAAGAATTTCTCAGAAGCCGAAGAAGCAGAAGAAGATATGATGCCGGTAACGAAAGGTACGTAAAGCGTTGGTTCCTGAATGATCTCTTCCAGGTCGTTTCGGATTGCCGTTCTATCGGACTATGAAAAGAAATACACATGAGTACTATATTATTTCTCCGTATTTGTCTAGTCTCCGTTGAGATTAGCTATCGTGACCTAAATTCGGTCGGGAGAATATTATTGTGTGAGCGCCGAATTCTCACTGGTATCAATTAGGTACTGTTTTGTACTGGAATTAAAGTCCAATATTATATTTAGGTAAATACTGGACTGGACTGGTTAATACTAGTATTCAGCGGCATTCGGTAAGACTGGAAGCCGACGCCAACATAGTTGGGAAAAGGCTAAGCAGATGATGATTATATTAAGATAATTATTGAAACTAATATAATGAGATATCGCCTGCCTGACTATAAAGTACTTTTCTTTTGGAACAAAGTTAAACTCGTAATTTCAATTATGAATTTTTAGCTTCCACCCGCGACTATGTCCGCGTCGGAGTTGCTATATTATTCCATGGGAACTATACATTTCATCCGAGATATAAAGCAGCTTATGTGCTATTTCAGACTATAGATTATCTATCTCAGAGTCAAACATCCAGATCCGTTCAGCTGTTCTGGCGTTATTGAGTAACAAACATCCATTCATTCAGACTTTCGCATTAATAAATAGTAGTTAAATAACATCACATAACATCACGCCTGTAATCCCCGAAGGGTTAGGCAGACGTGTACCCATTAGTGCACCCAGATTCGCCAGTTATGTTTAAGTCCCATGTAAAAGGGGATGAGTCTATTGCCAGCACCCGGCCACAAATTCAGACTCCAAGGCTACTATTGAGAAATTCCTGAAGGGAAAACCTAATAACACTTTGCCCGACCTGGGAATCGAACCCAAGAGCTCATGCACAGAAGTCGCGCTTGCGACCACTAGACCAACGAGGCAGTCAGTAGTAGACATAGTAGGAGTAATATTCCTTTGAGTTATGTCACAAATCAGAAGTGCCTGTGAAGAGCTGGTTCTATGTTCTATTCGAGGGATCGAGGTAGTAGTTAGATAAACTATTCAAATAAGGTTGAATATTGTCTAACCAGCCAAATCGTCTGCAGTACCTACTTACCTAATTACCGAATTAAAAAAACCTAAACATGTGTAAACAAGTTCTTTAGGAGTCTGATTCTGATCTATTAGATGAAACTTGTTATTTTCGTGTTGTTTGTTAATGAACGGACTTGTTTCGATGGTTTTGACGTCATTAGGTACAAAGCTATGAACATAACATAGTAATTATGACCCTCAAACTAAGATGTAAACATTGTCACGCAATGGTGTTCTGTAAATATGTCTCTTGGTGAATTTAGGTGTAATAATAATACAAGTGAGCTTCCTCTGGGAAGTACCTGTGTTGTGTAGGTCGGGAGACAGTGCCTAGGTGCAATTATTATCAGGGCTGCCCCGAAGACACGGCGCAGCATACACTGGAGGTGTGCCCAGCTTGGGCAGTGCAGCGCCGTGATCTAATCACAGTGACAATACCTGCCGGTGTGCGGTAGAATGCTATGTAAATAATAATAATAAATAATAAATAAATAAATATCTTGGGACAACTCACACACAGCTATCTGATCCCAAGCTAAGCAGAGCTTGTGTTATGGTAACCAGACAATTGATATACATACTTATATAATTTATAAATACATACATATTATAGATAAATCACACCCAGACACAGAACTAACAATCATGCTCATCACACAAAGTTTGTCCTGGGTGGGAATCGGACCCACGACCTCCGGCTTAGCACTAGACCACTAGACCAACAGGCCCGTCATGTGGGGTCACACAGAGCGGTGCCCTTGACTGAGAAAGTTGGATAAACATCGTGGGATTTTAGTCGGTAGGAGTCCGAAACACCGCTCCGTGTTTGTTGTTTTTATTTTTGTAAATTACTGATTTTAAATTGCACCTGCCACGTTATCTCTTCGCCACCTTAAGTTGATTGGTGATGCCTGATTCATTAAGTCCGCCTTTATACTATTTTGTTGCATTAAGTTTAAATAAATTAAAGATAGTCAGAAGGACCAATAAAATCCTCTTGACCATTTTAGCTATCTAATAGGTAAAAATACCCAAAGCAACTCTTTTAATGTACAACAAAAAAAATATTTAAAGCTCTTTTTTAAGGTAGAAAAATAAACTTCATTTTTAAACCATAAGTAACACAAACAATAAAATATCGCCCGATTTCAAATAGAAAGTGCATTCACTTTCTGGCGTAATATTCATTTTATGTTGATTCAGTTTAAACATTGCATTAAACCGGTTTTGTCTGATATTTGCGAAATTACCGTTGTTGACATTTCTTTTAAAAAAAACTACATCATTTTAGAAGGTAAGTACTTTTTGCAATTTTATTTTATTCACCTGTGGTTTGTAGCGTATACCTTCCTCGATAAATGGGCAAAAAGATTGAAAATTAAAACAAATTGGTAGTTTCGGAAATTGCCGCGTCTAAACAAACTCACTCAAGCTTGTGTTAGTATATATTAATCTAACACATTACAAAGGCTACCTAAATCGTTACCGAAGACAGATTGGCAATTAGGTACAGACAACTTTCAATTGAACCACATACCTGTAAACCATAGCGTCATGGCTCAAGAGTACTGACCTTGCGGTCATTAACCTTCTTGCCAAGTTGGCATAAAACATTGGTTTTGTCCAGATTTTATACCCTTTACAGGGTATATAGTGAGATTGGTAATTTGGATCTTAGGACCAAAATATTTCATTTGGTCCTTATCTGCGAAGCTTTCTGATACCGTGTTAATAATTAGTTTCTACTAAGCTATATTATGTCAGTAAATAACTTCATAGACAAGACAATAATAAAAGGCGTAGATACTTCCATGGGAAAAGCCATTGTTTATCTCATTAATTAAAAGATCTATTTGTCGAACATTAACTTGTATTTATTACTGCATTTAGCGCAAGTAGGATACCATTATTTTATGCATAATGAACATTAAGTTAAAAAAAATACTTCACGTAATTTACAACGTCAATTTGAGTAATTTCTCACCGTGTTAATTCTTAGAGGATAATTAAATGAAAACTGGTCCTTTTGGTATAATTTTTATCTCGTATGCAAATTATGGGAGCGTAGATACGAGAAAATAATAAGTAGGAATAGGTACATATAGGGTATGAGAAGACACGTCATATAAAAAACAATTAAAATTCATATTTGCTAAAAAACGTAAAAAAAACTTATTTTTGATTTTCTATATAAATGTATCTGTAAACAGAATTTTACATGGTATGATCCAGATCGTAATGATGGAAAAAACGTGAAATTTTCAGCTTCATTAAGTGTCTTTTAACACCCGTTATGTTACTTTTACTGTTAAATTTTAAAGACATTGACGGTAGGCAAAAAATAATTAATTGACTGTGTGCGTGTTTATTTTTGTGTGCGTGCTCTTTGCGTTTATTATTGCAAAGACATATACCTAGTATAGGTAGGTTTTACCTTCATAGATGCTTAGCTAGAAAAGGCCTTCGACCTCTCCGTCGAAGAAGATTCAACCGAACAAAAAAAAATAACTGTGAATGTTTGCAATTTTTGATATTGATACAAAAAATAATGATCGTACATCACTGCATTTTAGACCATTATACATAGAACCTTAGGTTTTTTTACAGTAAACCTAAAGAGGGGTTATCTTAGTCATCATTATAAACAATTTTTACAACGGGACCAACTCTAAAACCGCAAAACCGTCAAACTAAACCATAATGTTGCGAAATCTTTAGTTATTTTGTTCTTCTTTTATAAAATTTGGGTTTGCTCTTGACTCTAGTCTAGGCCTTTTTATGTTTTTGATGTTGGAACTTGTCCTTTTTTTGTTGTGTGCTTTAATTGTCAGTATTTTTTTCAATGTTGGAATAATCTTTTTCTTCTTTTCGATGATTTTAGACAATTCCTTTAATTCTACAATAATAAATTTATTTTATAAACTTGTATAAGTTCAGATTTTCAGTAACATACTTTTCAAAAATGTTAGAATAATGATATTCAGACAGAGAAACCCGTACTTACAATAAAAACCAAATCAATCGGATCTGTGAGAGTTAGTACGACCCTTCTGTCAAATAGGAAATAAGTTGATGATTACCAAACGCCTGAACAAATCTTCGTAAATTATAGCTAAGAACCATCTCGATCACGTTAGACTTACAAAAAAGAAACTGCATCAAAATCGGTCCATTCCTTTAGGACCACGACCTTTAGGACTACAAACAGACACTTCAAACTTATGACACCTCTCTTTTTGCTTCGGGGATCAATAGTAGTCTTTGCCCAGCGCTCCCAGTAGGGCCAACTGAATGAGTAATTGTGACATATTTATTGTAGTACCTATTATACAATCACATAAATAATTACAAACACAATACCTCCATATAAATGAGGCCATTATCTTAAGTAATATTTCGTGAAGAGTTTGTTTGTTTGTAAAAGGTCATTATTAGAAGCTTTTACCTGCGAATTCATCTGCGTTTAACTTGATATATTATCCCATGGGAACCGTTATTTTTTTTGGGATAAAAAGTGCTATCCCAGACCTATAAATCTATCTCTGTGCCAAATTTCATCAACATCCGTTTAGGGGTACCAGCGTGGTTGAGTTACAAACATTCATCCATCTGCTATATTATTGAACAGTACAACAAAATATAATTGTTTTTAGTATACAAGAAACCAAAAAATCTCGTACAGTGGTACGGAACCTTCCGCAAATTGCACTTAACCGGTTTTTTTTTACTTCCATGCGGACGAAGTCGCGGGTTTAACCTAGTAATTTACATAAAAAGATAATAAATCCGTTAACACTTACATCTGTTGATCTATTTTATTATACTGACATTATGATAAACTTACCTACTACTGGTTCACCTTGAATCAGAAGTCTATGCATTTAATGAATACAATTATTTATCGTGCCCTCCATTTTCTACAGATTTATCGATAATAATAGGGCTTTAGCATTGACACTAAATATATTAGAAACTACATAGGTAATCTAATATATGCCTTTTGCGATCCAGGACCGCGGTGACTCTTTCGAACAAATTCCGCAACCCCGACAAGCAATGATTTGGATATCTGACGCTGATTAATTGTATGTAGATCGGTCACAAGTATCATAAGGTTTACCAGAATCTAATCGCAAATAGCGAAATCAAATGTCAAATATATCGGGATAATTGGATTAAATGATCTTGATACTGATTAATTTTTATTTGTTTTTATTATTAATGAACATGAATAAACCTTGAAAAATAAATGTGCCATTTACATATTAATTTATTATGTTTAATAATTATGCATATATCTTAACTCATACAAAAAAACTTATAACTTCATTCTGAACTAAAAAGTTATTCCTAAAACTCTACTTGATGATGATGACGAGAGGATCATGAAGATGAAGAGATGTTTATTATGAATCGCTCTTTAAGTATTTTAATTACTCTGTCTTGATCATTATTTTACATTATTCCATCAAACTCTAAATTGAAAGTATTCAAATTGATTTTCTTCTTCCGCCCTCTTCTTGTTTTACTAGGCGTGAATAATACACCATCATTTGATATGCCCCCACCTATGATTCGCTGTAAAGATGTACTCTTAAAAGGAGAAAACAAAAAGATGTTACGAATATTTAGAAATAAATTATCTAAAACAAACAAAAAGTATCTAAATTATTCAGTCACGAGCTTTAAGTCAGGTGACAACTGATATTGACCTAAGATAATTCAATTTTTTTTTCGCATAAATCTATGTAACTACAGATTCAGAATCCAAATATGGGTTCTTCAGACATTTCTCGAACTTTTCTTAAATTTGATCTGCTTCATATTTGTTGACAGCTTCATTGTGATGTGACCTCTAAAAAAGTTTTATTAATAGGATTATTACAAGATGAATAAAAATGTTTTCGAATTTTTCCGGTATGGTGTCTGTTGACCTCTGTGAAGGTCTAAGGTTACTTGCGAAGGCTATGCACATATATTTTTTCAATTCGGCTTTGTTTTGATGATGGATTTTTGTTTGATTAATATTCCATTTATTTATTCGTAAGGTCATTTAGGTCATAAAATATACCTACGTAAGTAATTATTGGCGGCGATAAAATAAATGTATATATTTAACTTAAAAAATTAATTTCTCCACCAGGTGACGTCACGCGTCAGAGGTCATGAACATTCCATAATGTTCATTGATTTAAACTATAATCATAAAACAAGAACAACGTCTATTTTATTTCAAACTAGATTTTGCCCGCGCTTTCGTCCAGTCTCCGTTATTGCGGATGTAGACGAACTCGCGGTTTAAAAAGTAGCTTATGTCCTTTTTTGGAGCTTTATTTGCACATAATTTCATCAAAACCGGTTTGGTAGTTTAGCCGTAATAGCATAACAAATAAACAAACTCATTGCCGCTTTTATAATATTAGTATAGACTAGTACAGAATTAATCTACTTACCTACTTATTCCACATTTTTTACAAAACAAAGACGTTTCTAAAACATTCTGAAACAAATACAAAGTAAGCAACAATTCATTTATTCCACCTTAAAAACCTGTTCCCGATAAAACCGCAATTACTTTAGCACTTACCATACGAAAACATGAAAAAGAGGTGGAAATAAAACCCTCTAAGAAAAACACTACCCTCCATCTGGGGCAGTCGGGTAAAGAACGTCCTGATTTAGTACCGGAACAAAAGGCAAACATCGTAAATTATCAAATCAAAGAGTGTAGAAAAAATACATTTTTTTTAGCAAAGAAAATCGTGTGATTTTGTAAGATGTTTTTCGCTCGTGAGTCGTGCACCGTTCAGGATTGTGGTAAATGGTCCTTAGGGACGAAGAAATGAGCGGGCACAAGGAACAACAGCTTTCGACTATCAGTGGAAATGTTTTTAGATTATGGTGGATGAAATTCTTGGGAGGAAATGCTGCACCAGTTTTATATTTATTACGTTATGGAAAAATATTTTTTTTCTAGCATAAGATGACGATTTCTTGTTTAAGGTTATTGCTTAATTAGCCACGTTTATCACAGTATCAGTGGTGGTTTCAATGTCTTCTGAAGTGCAGGTAAACTTTGGATAATGTGGTAGATGGGCATTTTAATGGCTCATTTTTCTTGACAAAAAATCTTATGTAGCTTTTATTTTCACAAACTATCTTTGCCGGATAATACACAAAAAAAAACTATGAAAAGTCTGACTGCTTGCTTTAGCCATGTCTTTATTTTAATAATTTATAGGTTTTATTATATATTACAAAATATTAATTGGTGATTAATATTTTGTGTATTATGAAATGAACACTGTTCTACAATGGAACTGGCTTCTGCCCATCCTGTTCTAGCATACTTCATACCATAAATCGTAGTCTGAAAAGCCTTTCTATTAGTGAAAGAATTTTTGTAAACGTATCTGTATTTCCAGACATACCTACCTCCTACAAATAAAGGAAAAAAAAACAAACCTTTAAAATCTTCCTTCTTTATAATATTCGCGTAGATAATAAATGTAATTTAGTTAAATTCTCTAAATTTAACCCAATCTATACAGTCAACCAGCATTTCTATTGTCTAGATTGAATCCTAGCCTGTACCGTAATCAAGACCAAGTTATCTCAGAACTTATAGTTCACATTTTAGCAGAATACAAAATTTGCGTGCACAAAAACAGCAACAACGAAAATTGTACCTTACCTCTTAAATAATATAAAACAGATCTACTTAATTTCATTCTTGGGTCAGAGTGCACAATACCGTTACCTATAAACTGGACAACCACTTAACTTTTTTATTGCGAACGTAACGTACAAAGACACGGTTTTATGACAGACAGACCGTAACGTTACGTGGTGCGTTGTAAAACTTGAAATGGAACTCCTTTCAAGGTTGTAAGGATTTTTCATGATAAGCAGTTATGTATTTTCAGGTAATGTGTGTACTAAAATATGTGATATGAAAAGGAAATCCGATCCTATTGTACCACTGAAGGACGAACGCTTTTTTTTCTTATAGAGAGGGCACGAGTATTTAATCACCAGGTAGGTATGTTTAAAGCGGATTAACAATTTTTTGATCTTCTTCTTTTCAAATCGATATTAAAATACTAAAAAAAGGTTTTTTTTCTTTTAATATTTTATTTTATAGTACTTGGCCCCAGTACGTGGCATCACTGGCATTTTTAATATCCTCCAAAGTACAGATTTAGGGACACCTTGGGTACTACAGCAAGTAGGTCACTGTCTGGTGGCAAGCACCGTACTCGATTTGGGTGTCGTTAGGATAAAATGAAATGGAATTAATAAATTGTTTTTTTTTTGGATGAGTTTATAAAAACACTACAAAATCGAAAGGCATATTAGTTATTCTTTCTATCACAATAATCATTTTGATTGTTCTGGATCATAACTAGGAACCTTCTAGTTACGGATATAATGTTGAAGGTCAAAGTTCAACTATATTTTTTTTTAGTAGTTTAAATTTTAACAAGAGTTTAAAATGTTTTAACTAAACTTTTAATGATCCCACGACCCTGCACAATGTTCACGTGCGTTATTTTGCGCGCTGCTATAATATGTTTTTTTTTTCACACTAAAAATAAAAATTGTTTCTCAGCTATGATTTACTCAATCTCACTTGGTCAGATGGACTAATAGTAGTAGTAGCGACTTTGTGATGTTTCTATTAACATTTCAAGTAAGTATTATTACGAATGTGCAATCTAAATATTATAAAAGCGAAAGGTCACACTCACTCAAGACGAATTATCTAAAACCGCTTGACGTATAAAGATGAAATTTGGCAGGGAGGTAGATTATAGTTAGTAGACATCCGCTGATAACGGATTTTCTGCAATTCACGACCTAAGGTGATGAAACGGGGGTCTGACATTTAACATAACATCACGCCTGTAATCCTCGAAGGGTTAGGCAGAAGTGTACCCATTAGTATGCCCACATTTCGCCAGTTATGTTTAGGACCCCTGTAATAGGGGGCGAGCCTATTGCCGTCAACCGGGCACAAATCCAGACTCCGAGGCTGCTACTGAGAAATTCCTGGTGGAAAAATCCAATAACACTTTCCTCGACCTGGGAACCCAAGACCTTATGCACAGCAGTCGCGCTTGCGACCACTAGACCAACGAGGCAGTCTGACATTTACGCAGAAGAAGTCCCGGACAAAAGCTAGTAGACCTAATATAACTCTCTTCGTGTACAAAACAACCTAAGTTTGAAATATTCATCAAATTCCCGAACTCCGCAGTAATCTAATCGCTATAAAGTCGGTAGCTTCAAAGGTTCACCGGTAATCAAATGATCATTAGGACCACCTTGACAAAGATTTCTCTATTTTAGTCGAACTTCCCGTTCCATTCAATAAATACATGTTTGACTTTGAACTCTATTGAAACAATGTTTATTAACACGATAAAACCAATAAAGATAATTTCCTATACAATTTATTTTTTTGTTCATTTTGTTTACATTCTTAGTTGACCACAAAAAAGTTGTTTTATTTGTTTGAACAGTTAAAATGTTAAGAAACAAAGTAAACAGAGTTGTAAATATTCGTTTTTTTTACTCATTTAGGTACATCCCAATATATCCAAAAATAATCAATACTTCTATAACAGAAAGTGGTTAACTGTATTTGTTTTATTTTTTTTCTAAAAATATTTAAATGAAATTACTAGAAACTGTTAAAAAAATATATGATATATTCGTGCGCGTGGTAGTGTAGGGGTAGCGCGCATGACATTCGGCAATTCTTTATTTTTTTATTCATATAGGGACTTCCAGAGATTACAAAAAAAAACATAAAAAGTTTTTTATGTTTTTATATAATACAGTATTACTACAAACATCACAGTGCACGATTCCACATACCCCAAATTTAGTAACCCACATTGCGTACAGAAGGACCAACTTTTAACACAAACCTACAAGCATATCCGCGCAAAACCGCTAGTTTAAAACAAACAAGGATTACGTAATACTGAAACGGTTTGAAAGCGGTCACTAACTCCCAAGCCACTGGTTCACTAAGATCTAAATTACTATTACGGCGCATTATTAAATTTGTACAGAGGAACTGTAATTATTTGAGTTCACTAGTTTGTATAGTTTGTAGTACTAGATTACAAAGTGCTCTTGGTAATAAACAGTAGTTTTAATTGGTAAGTAACAGTATTGCTTGTATTTTGTTTCTCATTCGGTGATCAAAGCTTATTGGAATTTAATTAAAATCATTTTTTTTTACATTTTTTCGAATAATTGTAATAATTTTCGATATAATATATACTTTGGTTAATTACGAACAGTGGATTGTTATTTCTGGATAGTATAGCTCATTTAATTTATGCTTATCATCGTCTGCCTAGCCTTTTTCCACCTATGTTGGGGTCGGTTTCCAGTCTAACCGGATGCAGCTGAATACCAGCATTTGACATGGAGCGACTGCCTATCTGACCTCCACAACCCCGGTAACTAGGTAATACGATAACCTTTGGTAAGACTATTTGTCAGACTTTCGGGCGTCTGACGACCGGTAACGATTTAATTAATGCTTATGAATGGAAGAAATAGTACACGAGTGGTTTGTATGTTTGAACTTGTTTACGTAAAAATACGTAACAAAAAACGCTGGAATTTTAATCTTAAAAATTTCTGAAACCAGATGATTCTCAGGTATGGTCTGGAACAAAACAATTATGATAATGATGAACAAAACACGGTAATTTTCGATTGCGTTAAGTGTCATTTTACACCTATTATAATACAGTAATCTGACTTAACGGTTACGTTTACAGTACCTAAGTTGTTTTGAATGTTAAATAGGGACGCTGTTGATAAGATGGACAAAGGGATAGTGACAAAAAGACCACTGATAATAATACATTTTCCGTCCTCCACGATGCCCCCCCTGGGTATACTTAAATACTGCCCGTTTGTATATAATCAACAATATTATTTGTTTATAACTTGTATGTTGCCTCTTTGGTCTAATGGTCACCAAGCGCGATTGCTGAGCATGAGGTCTTGGATTCGTATCCCAGGTCGGGCAGTGTTATTGGGTTTTTCCATCACGAATTTCTCAGTAGCAGCCTCTGAGTCCAGAAAACAAGCTTTTATTTAAACGCGCTAAAAAGAATAAAATGCACTTTTCTTTTAAAAGTTTTACTATCAAGTTATAACGTCATAACACAATTTATATGATATAAAAGCTTGTCGCGAGATTTAAGTACTCGTATTGACTTAATTAAAAAATTTTGAAACTAATTCAGATCAATTTATTTAATTTAGGCTCTTTATCTATACAGGTAAATCTTCACCATCACCATTACTCCTATGGCCTACTCATGTCTTTGCAACTTATTACCAAAACAAAACACTGAAAAAAAAATCGAGTTTTTTTTTTCACAATCTGTATTACAGTCGTAAAAAGTCTGTCTTTATGTTATGCTCGATAATGGTATTAGTCAGTTTATGTAAATGACTAGGGGGGGTTCCTCTTGGGAAATAAACGTTAAGTGATATGAACCTACTTGTCTATGTTTTGTTATGTTTATGTCTCTTCCTTTATTGTCTTTGGGTAAACGCTGCCGGTAAATCTGAAAAATGGTTGCGGTCACGAGAATTAACTGCATATCCCGAAGACCTGTAAACATCTAAGTGAAGACCTGTTATTGGCTATCAGTCTAATTACATACATACATAACAGCACGCCTGTAATCCCCGAAGGGTTAGGCAGAGGTGTACCCATTAGTGCACCCACATTTCGCCAGTTATGTTTTTAGTCCCATGTAATAGGGGGCGAGCCTATTGCCATCAACCGGGCACAAATCCAGACTCCGAGACTGCTACTGAGAAATTCCTGATGGAAAAACCCAATAACACTTTGCCCGACCTGGGAATTGAACCCAAGACCTCATGCACAGCAGTCGCGCTTGCGACCACTAAACCAACGAGGCAGTCAACTAGACCAACGAGGCAGTCAAATTATCTATAAAAAAAAAAAAACAGTCATATTATTTTCAGTCTAATTATCTGTCACTGGTCCGTTTTTTTTTTTGTAGCTGTAGGTCTTCCATATTACTTCTTCTTTCTTTATCGTGTGGGCAGTAAGGTCTTACGAACCTGCATACCCTAGTGTCAGAGTGACATGGTTTGAGTGGAACAGTAAGTCCAGATTTCCTCACGATGTTTTCCTTCACCGATGCCAGTGATGTCCAAGATAAACTTTAGAAAGTACATATGAATTAAAAACTTAAAACTTAAACAAAATTCACATTGGTACTTGCCCAGATTTGACCCACAACCTCAAGCATGAGTGGCCTTAACCACTGGGCCATCACGACACATAGAGGGCCATGTTATTAAATAGATAGATAAATAAATAAATAACGTATAATTATTTGTTGTTTATATTTAAATGCTTAAAATATCTTCTCATCCATCCACCAATCTACCAGTCTTTGGATGTTAATCTATCACAGCCTTACTCCACCTGTCATCACCGTGCTTAGGTGACTCTCTTGCTTTACTCTATTTGACTCCCATTACCCGCTTTCTATCAGCAAAGACTTTGGAATATATAAAAGTGAAAAGGCAATCACTCACTCGCTCATCACGAAATATCGAAAACCGCTTCAATTATCGAAACCGTATAAAGTAAATTTGGCAGTGAGGTAGTTAATAATTAGTAGACGTCCGCTAAGAAAGGTTTTCCTATGTTCAGCCCCTAAGGGAATGTGTCGGACGGTGGTCCGACATTTACGCGGACAAAGAAGACAATTTTATTCGTTTTTGAGATGACAGTGTTACATTTTTGACATGTAGGTATTGTATTTTTAAATTTTTATACATGTAATAATAATTGATATTAAATAATTCTAATTCTAATGATAATAATTCGTAATTTTATTGACTACTTTGACATTTTATTTAAAACTATGCTGTTGACATGTATTGTATTTTTTTATTTTGAATAATTGTAATTTTAATGACAAAAATTCATGATTTTATTGACTACTTGAAGTATTATAATGACTACTTTGAAATTGAATTATATCTACTAAAATTGTACGCCACGTTATGCGGCTGAACATGCCAGAACATATATTTCTTTATTATCTTGCATGCAATGTGTCATGTACACTATGTTTAAACAAATAAAATTTTACTTACTTACTTACAAAGTCGCGGTCAAAAGCTAGTAATAAGATATCTGATAACAAACCATCAAAAACCAAATAACGATACGGTAGATAAACTTTGTAGGAGTGATTCAAAAGGAGATTGTTTGTCCATTGCATAATATTGACCCAATTTCAAAACCGACATTTCTACATACAATTTTGTTTTCGATTCAAATAAGCTCCGAATAATACTGAAACTGCAGTTGAACTAACACCAATCACTTTTATTTCACAAAATTATTCTTGATTTACATCTTCACTTTAAAAGTACGTAAACAAAGTTATGAAAACTGAGTACCTACTAGCTACAATAAACTTTTGTACTCAAGGTTTTGGAGTACCTATATCCAAAGTTTAGCATACATAATATCATGCCTGTAATCCCCGAAGGGAAGGGGGCAGAGGTATATCCTTTAATACTCCCAAATTTCGCTAAATATGATAAGGTCCCATGTAATAGGGCTCGCCAAAATTAAGACTTTAATAATGCCAATCCAGAATTTTCCCACTGCAAGTCAAAAGCCACTTCTCACGCAGAGAAGGTACGAGCATTGATCACAGCGTTTGTTTAAAACGGATCGGCGATTTCCGACATTTATACCAATATTCTAAATGCGAAAGAAACTCTGTCTTTCTTTATGTTACGATTTTGATGAAATTTGGTACGGGGTATGTTTTTGCACCCCAAGACAGGATAAAGAGTACTTTTTATTGCGCGAGTTCGCCTGTGTCTGCGATAACCGACATTTACATTAGTCCAAGTTTTTTCATGATATTGTCCTTCCCCAATTTCAGTGATGTCCAAAATAAATTTAGAAAGTGCAAATTGTTATAATTTGTCTTAAATAAGATGCAATTTGGCATTTCATTTCGACATAAAAAAAAAGAGTTATTAACTCCTTTTTTATTATATAAAATTATTTAAATTATTAATTGGAACAAAAAAGAGTTATAACACTATTAATGATAAAATTGAATAATATTATTCCAATTAAATAATCATTAATTATAGTATTTAAACATGGAATAGAAAATAACATATCGATAGTTCGATACTTGTTCGAGCCCGATTGTGAACCCACAACCTCGTTCATGAGAGGTGGGTGTCTTAATTATAGGTCCATCACGATACAACGAATAATGATAGTCAACAGTTTAAATATTTTAATGGAAGGTCGATCATACATAATAATAGATACCTTCTAACTATAAAAAATATTGGTAAACAAGTTCTAGGAAACTTAAATGGACGACAACAGCTGTATTGCATAATCCCAGCGTGTTCTACATTTCCTAGTAAGCAAGGAAAATGAAACCATTGGTTTTCTATGTTGTGAAATGGAGCAGTTATACTGTTAGGTGTATTGTGAAACTAGAAAAGCATTTTCTAAACTATGAGTAGGTCACGAGCAAATATTGGAAAAATTACAAAAAATATTTTATCCTTCTCATTGAAATACCACTTATTGTAATTAATTAGGTATTAAAATTTTCGATTGTAACATTTTTTTTATAATTTTTATGCTTAATTTGAATTTATTTATATAAGTTTGAAATATAAAATCCGTCTTGATTAAGTGTGGTGAATAATGCTCGTGTCTTCTCTGTATGAGAAGAATCTTTACCTACAAAGGGACAATAAGCTGATATTATTATAGAATAGCCATGATGCCACTTTTTTTTCTAAATTATGAAAGAGACAAATGAATCGTAAACAAAATGTAGGCTGTGAATGGTAAGAACGCCTACAAGAAAAATTGAAGCAAAAATTCATTAATGCAAGTTGTCGACACGTTGCTCTAGGCAAAACTGCGATGTTTAGAGTATTATTTGTGACAAAAATGACTTTATTCTTCCATTAATTAAGAATAATTTCATTTTATAGGTATTGTTTTACTAGCTTCTATAAGTAACTTCGTCCGCGTCAAAGTTGATTTCTCCATATACAAATTTTGGACCCCCGTTTCATCCCCTTAGGGAGTGAATTTTGGAAAATTCGTTCTTAGGGGTCAGCAGTGGTTCTTAGCAGGGAGGTAGTTTACAGTTAGTAGACACTAACTATAAACAACCTCTCTGCTAAATTACATTTTTATACGTCAAGCGATTTTCGATATTTCGTGATGAGTAAGTGAATTTCCCTTTTAAATAGTTAGAAGAAGCAAATTTAAGGGGAATTTCACTAAAATTTTATACATATCTATGTGTGGATTGATCCGTATGCAGAACACAGACCAGCACAATGATTTAAGCTGTTAATATCTAAATATTAGTGCGATTTTGCAACGAGCTATAGCATAACATCGAGTGTCGCATCAACATTAACTTGCTAATAGCGTGTAGAGTCAAACCACGAATTAACTAGTACAGAACTATTTACAATACTGAAATTCATAATTAATTATAACGTGGTTCTGTTGATAATTATTTAAAACAAAACTAGGAAGTGGTGAAACGATTGCAAAATGCAGAATTGTTTGTGGAATTTATAATTATGATGGTCACTTTTCGGTTTTGTTGATGGGCAATATGGTGATTAGGTGATATTCCATTTGTGTTTTTTTTCTTCTAGCTTACAATATTCCAGTGTTGGGCAAAGAGCACCCCCATATCTTTCCAGATATTCTTTTCATAAACATCATCATACATAACATCACGCCTGTAATCCCCGAAGGGTTAGGCAAAGGTGTACCCATTAGTACACCCACATTTCGTTAGTTATGTTTTTAAGTCCCATGTAATAGGGAGCGAGCCTATTGCCATCAACCGGGCACAAATCCAGACTCCGAGGCTGCTACTGAGAAATTCCTGACGGAAAAACCCAATGACACTTTGCCCGACCTGGGAATCGAACCCAAGACCTCGTGCTCAGCAGTCGCGCTTTGCGACCACTAGACCAACGAGGCAGTCATTCTTTTCATGTGCCACCACGATCCAACTGTCGTGGTACACGTCTAGGTAATCTCACCACTTTTAGACGCATTGACGCAATCCAGGCAAACATTACGTGGAGACTTTTGCTTACTGATCAAAAGATTTAGGGTTCCGCTCAAGACCAAACATCGCTGAAAACTTACTTTCACATGGATGAAGTCGCGCGCATAAGCTAATAGGTACTTTAATAATAATAAAACATCACGCCTGTTAATCCCCAAAGGATTAGACAGAGGTGTATTAGTACACCCACATTTTGCCAGTTATGTTTAATAGGGGGTAGTCCCATATAGACCCAGATAGTCCCATGTAATAGGGGGTGAGCCTATTGCCATCAACCGTGCACAAATCCAGACTCCGAGGCTGCCACTGAGAATTTCCTGAATGAAAAATCTAATAACACTTTGCCCAACCTGGGAATCGCACCCAAGACCTCATGCTCAGCGAAGCCGGCAGTTAATCAATAAATTCATTGATATTCATAGACTAGCTTTTGCCCGCGACTTCGTCCGCGCAAAAATAAAAAATCTAAAAGCCTATGTTACTCGCAGATAATGTAGCTTTCTAATGGTGAAAGAATTTCTAAAATGGGTCCAGTAGTTTATGATTTTATCCATAACAAACAAACAAACAAAAACACGAATTTTTCGTCTTTATAATATTAGTGTAGATATCAACAGTCAAAATAACCGCGCAGTGTTCTATGTCGGTAACAAAATGTGTCTACGTTTGTGTAGAGCCTTAACTCCTAAACCATTTCATTAAACAACACAAAACCTTTTGTAAAATTTATTATTCCATTACCTAGAAAGGTCCTGATCAAGTTATGTTCAGGATAGGCAGTGGGACCACTAAATTGATCTGAAACCGGTTTCTAATCCAATAACCGGGTTCTGTACGTCGTTTCCTAAATTAAATTTAAACTTGTAACTATCTATTAATACTGTATGAGCAGAGGTTTAGGTTATTAGGTCAGGGCTATTAGGTTTACTGAAAGTTACCTATGTTATAGATATTGACTTTAGCAAAAGGTATTGGTAGTATTGAATATCTTTGGGACTGTAGTTTGTAGGAATATTGTGTTTTCGGATTATTTGAAGTGAATGTTATTTATTTAAAATGAACATTCTTTTTTAAATGGGCTTTTCTATTTTTACTTTATTACAGCAAGACCTAAAATTAGGGTTATGTGTTTGACCTGCTTGTATGTATGTCTGTTCCTATGTCCGCTTGTAATTTAACAGCTTAATGGATTTTGATAAATGATACGTCATTAGATTTGTCTTATTTCGGTTTCTTATTCATTCTATTCGTCCTGGCGCGAGCGTTAATAATTATGTAAAATAAATAAATAAAAAATCAAAATGGCAAAATCAAAAAACACGACTGCATAAAAAAATAACTTCAATTAAAAAAGAAAAAAGAAAAAAATAAGTTAGTATACTAGAATTTAGGTCTTTTTTCTAGACTACAACAGTTCAGTTCCATTCCATTATTAGATCAGCTTCCCAATAATGGGTCCCTGTTCTAATACGGTCATAGTACGCAGTAAAGGGCAGACTCCTTTAAAATTAAAGCCTTTTGGTAACATGCGTAGCGCCTTATGAAACCGAAACGACGTTTTTTTATTAATTTACTTAAAAATTTGCAAAGTATAAAAGCTCAAAGCCCCTACATTGTGTAGACAAAGGAAATTTTGACTGCTACATTTTAATTACATAGAGCAATGGTCTTAAAATTAGGTAAACCGTAGTAGTACCCAGGTCGGTCCTGCGAAGGAGAAATAAAAGCAACCAAGAAACTGCGGGCAGACAGAAATTAATTTTCTCATTGGTGAAAACGTTACCTATTATTTTCTTGTTAAAATATTATGTGGCTTTTGTTAAATGTCAGAGGTGAAAAACTATTTCTGAAAAGCTATTAGAATATTTTATTGCTATGTTTAACTTTTATAAATTAATAATTTTTGGGCAGATATCTCAGATTAATTTTAGTTTTAAACTGTGTGGGTTCGTTGAAGTTTGTTAAATGTCAAAAATATTATTATTAATAATACCAGCCTATTATTGTATCACTGCAGGGCTAATAAGAAGGCACGAGGACTAGTCACCACACTCTTGCTCAAGCAGATTGACGATTTTGGACGTTTATTAATTCCAAGTCAAGCTTTCCTCACGATATTTTCCTGTTGGTCTAGTGGTCGCAAAGCGCGACTGCTGTGCATGAGGTCTTGGGTTCGATTCCCAGGTCGGGCAAAATGATATTGGGTTTTTCCATCAGGAATTTCTCAGTAGCAGCCTCGGAATCTGGATTTGTGCCCGGTTGATGGCAATAGGCTCACCCCCAATTACATGGGACTAAATACATAACTGGCGAAATGTGGGTGTACTGGTGGGTACACCTCTGCCTAACCCTTCGGGGATTACAGGCGTGATGTTATGTTATGTATTTTCCTCCACTGATGTCAGTGATGTCCAAGATAAACTTAGAAAGTACTTAAGAATTAGAAAATTTCACACTAGTTACGAAATTCTAAACCACTGGGCCATCACGACACAAAAATATTCAGAAAAGGTTTCTTTTTTAATAATAAAACACAAAGTATTTGATCTCTTTTATTGTTAGTTGAAATATTTTGCTTAAAATATTTTTGCGTAGGTAGACATTCCATTAGATACCTTTAGTAAACATACCTCTTTGGAAATATTTGCTGTTTGATTTTTCTTTATTATTTCGTTCTATTTTTGAATTTAATATTCGTTGGTATTAAAAAGAAAAAGTATTGCCAAAACTAATATAAATTCGTTTCGTCATATAGTCAAAATAGTTTGCGGTCATATAATCATTCGGATGTTCAGATTTGATCATACTTATTAAATATCTATATCGTGTACCTATATTGCTATTTTATGAGTATGTAGGAACATTTATTAGAATCGACGGCCTCGTTGGTCTAGTGGTCGCAAAACGCGACTGCTGAGCGTGAGGTCTTGGGGGAAATTTCTTAGTAGCAGCCTCGGAGTCTGGATTTGTGGCCCGGTTAATAGCAGTAGGTTCGCCTCATAATGTTTATGATCATTAAATTGGAATTGAGATAAAACTGACATCTAATCCAAAACTTAGATACGTCACAAAATCTATTCATAACCTCACCTTAGCGACTATCAATGCCTAAAAGCATAGGTAAATTAGAAGCATTTATTACAGATTTAGATTAAACATAAATAAAAATGTCAGTCGCAATCTCATCTCAGCGGCAATCAGTGTCAAAAACACAAGTTTGAAATTAAGATGCGAATGTTCAAAACAAGAGAATCGCCTCTCTGAAACTAATATTATTCTCGCCTGTTTCATCAATGTAGGTTCTACTACCTCAAAATCGTCATAAGTACTATAGTATCGTCCTATTTACACACCTACATACATACATATAATTATGTAAATAGACTCACACCCAAGGCATTATCTATACATATACATAAACAAAATTGAAGTGTCTGTAATGTCAAATGTGTTTATACTAAAAAACTTTTTTTAATTTTTTTTGTTTGTTAGTTCCGGCTAATCTCTGAAACGGCTGGACCGATTTTGATGGAACTTTTATTGGCAGACTTTGATAGCTTATGCCTAACGAGTAACTTGGTTACTTTTATTTTAGACTAGCTTATGCCCGTGACTTTGTCCGCGTGAATGTCGGTTTTCTGAGAGGTTTTATTTTTTCGCGTGAAACCCTAATTCGTTTTCTCAAATAAAAGAAGCCTAAGTTACCTCTTTACATCAGCTATCTGCCAGTGAAACTCCCGTCAAAATCGGTCCAGCCATTCCAGAGATTAGCCGGAACAAATGGACAGATAAAAATTAAAAAAAAAAAATGGTATTATGTACCGTATATACATTCATAACCATGTAGTAAAAAGCGGTTATTTTTATATTACAAATAAACATTTCAATTTTATTTATTACTATAGAAAAAAGAATTATAGAGTTCCGTGCAAAAACTTTAAAACCTGCATTCACGCGGGCAAAGTCAAAGTCATAAGCTAGTTTGAATAAATGATATCATGTCTCCAATTCCACTGTTTTGTTTTGAAGTTATAGAACAGAATCCACGTTTGATAGTCCCTAAGGGTCGATCCTACACATACATAGTTATTTGCTACAAATCCCCTATGGTTTGATTCCCATAGATATTGTTACTTATATCATTTAAGCTGCTATATATGTTTAATCTATTTAGTAAACAAATAAGTCACGTTTACCTTTTATTGTTAATGCTTTGTTACACGACTGCCCCAAAAAAAGGAGTGTTATGTGTTCAGGGTTAATGTGTGTATGTGAGTTTCTTTATGCCACCATAACTTTTAGACGCCTGAACCGATTTAGATGTATGGGGTATCGTTACAATCCTGTGCAATTTTTGCAATCGTTTTTTTTTTGTTTTTTTTTTTTTTTTTTAATTCCAGTAGCTTGCTTATTTTAAGTTTTCTTTTCTTTTTTCAATAAACCATTGAAGTTTTGCTTCAATTCCAGTATAAAAAAATACCAGCCTATTATTGTCCCATTGCAGCGCAAAAGGCCTCTTCTTATACAGAGAAGGCATGAGCATTGATCACCACACTTTCTCAAGATGGATTGGCGATTTCTGACTTATATTATTTAAAAGCTTCTGATCCGCGACTTAGTAAGCATAGTTTTTTTCACCCGTGTTATGTTACGTCAATGGTTATTGCTCCGCTCCTATGGTTGGTAGCGTGATGAAATAATGTTTCCAATCCGACCGGTACTTTTACAGATTAGCGCGTTTAAAGAACAGAAAGCTAGCTTCATTATATTAGTTAAGATAAGTCCATGTTTCCTCACGATAATTTCCTTCACTGATGTCAGTAACATCCAAGTTAAACTTAAAAAAAATAGAAACGACAAAAGATACATAAACATAACATCACGCCTGTAGTCCCCGAAGAGTTAGGCAGAGGTGTACCCATTAGTACAACCACATTTCGCCAGTTATGTTTTTAGTCCCATGTATCTAAGAGGGAGCGAGCTGCCTACGCTGACTCCGAGGCTGCTACTGAGAAATTCCTGATGGAAAACCCAATAACACTTTGCCCGACCTAGGAATTGAACCAAAAAACCTCATGCACAGTAGTCGCGCTCGCGACCACTAGACCAACGAGGCAGTCAAAAGATACCTACATAAAATTGATTTTTGCCTTGATGTGAAAAAATAATAGGCTGGCATTGTTATTATTTTTTGGTTGTAAAATCATATAATTGAAGACACATTAGCCAAATGAAGTACCTATATCTAATTTCGCTAATGTGTTTTTGTAATTTCAGAATCCACGTTAAATTCAAAAGAAAAAAACCTACTTACAACCAAAAGAAAATACAAATCTTCTACACAATAGTCTTATTGCCGTAGACATTTTCATTCAGGGATGCCTTCATTTGTATATAAAACATCGATACTACAAGATAATATAAAAGTTTTTACAGATTTCCCAAGAGATAGGGGCCTACACATTTACATAAACTTGTATGGTAAGAAATAGGATTGCTTACATGTGAACGAACTTGGGGTGTCTATCACAACTATTGATATACGAAATAAACTATTAAATTGTATGAAAAAAAAAGAACATATTCCAAATTCAAACCAAATTGAATGAGAGAAATTGAGTAATTTAATTTATACGTAAAATATGTTTAAATATTTATGTATGTTCAAAAGTAAATATTTTGCAGTATATTTGCACTAAAGTTGAGGCATACAATCACAAAGGATTCGATATAAAGTTCACTGCTTATAAACCTTTGACCTTATATGTTGTTATCATAAAGTCATCATATTTTCTAAAAAAACCATATCATTTGCTTAGCCTTTTCCCAACTATGTTGGGGTCGGTTCCAGTCTAACCGCATGCAGCTGAAAATCAGTATTTTACATAAAGCGACTGCCTATCTGACCTCTACAAGTACTAGTAACTGGGTAATACGATACCCCTAGGTATTACTGGTTGTCAGACTTTCGGGTTTCTGACGGCCCATAACGACTGTCAAAGATCCACCACGTTATCATAAATTGTTGAGAGGATGTTATTGACAGCGCTCTAGCTCCATACAAAAGTAGTTTAGTGATTTTCTTCACGGCATCTCAAGTGTGTTCGCAAACATAGATGCACTCCCTCTTCTCTCACTCTCATAGTCCGGCGGGACGGCAATCCGCCACAGAGATCAGGCGAAGGACCAATAGCTTAACGTGCTTACTAAGGCACGGGGTCGACCAACCATCAACTTTCAAAATTCGGACTGTTACGGAGAAATTTTAAATAGAAAAACCCAAACACTTATTGCTCAACCTAAGAATCGAACCCAGAATCCTACGCTTAGCAGTCGCACTTACGACCATAAACCTAAAAGCGCAGTCAAGTCAAATACATTATAAGTAGTAGTCAATAAGCAATTTTTTATTTTATTTTTTATAGTATAATATCGTGAGGAAACCTAGACTTACCGTTCCACTCAAACCATGTCAGAGGCCCTTGAGGCGGTTTAGAAACTCTGACACTAGGGTCACTAGGGCTCGTAAGACCTAACTGCCCACACGATAAAGAAGAAGAAAGAATATGGACAATAGAAGGCTTGTAGTTACTCAGACTTTTGTCGAATTCAACGAGTCATTTTTATTAACAAAAAATGACAAGACTACGTCTGTATGCCTTGCGATGTCGGTTCAATTATCTTGAAAATAATATTTAGGTCAATAAAAGCCCAACAAACGTAATTATCTTTCTTTCTTTGCACTCAAGCGCGGATATTAAATAGTTTAGTGTTCTCGAAAATACAATAATTGCTACAAATTCGCTTCCAGCAAAATGAAAATACATAAGAAAATACACACCCAGTTACCAGGGCAGCAGACAGTCGCAATGGCTTGCGCCATCTGCTAGCATCGTAAATAAAACGGTTTTATCATGTGGAGCTAGAGAACTATAGACAGCCGGGACTTTAGAGAATACTTCAATAGATTACACCGAAAAAAATAAAATAAATGGAAAGTGCGAATAAACTTTTGGGAAATAAATGGATTGAATAATGGATTATTTTGTCTTTTTATCGTAACAGTAAGTGACGGGAAAAGAAGTTTGAGAATTTGAAATAAAAGTGGGTTTGTATGTAGCTGATGAGGATTTTCCTTTGCACCTAGTGGAACAATGGAAATAAAAAGATTAAGAAACTTATTGCGGTGTTAATAAGGTTTAAAATTGTACCGCTAACCTATCTACCTATTCATCTATACTAATATTATAAAGCTGCAGTGTTTGTTTGTTTGTTTGAACGCGCTAATCTCTGGAACTACTGGTCCGATTTGAAAAATTCTTTCAGTGTTAGATAGAGTAGTTATCGAGGAAGGCTATAGGCTATATACCATCACGCTACGACATACGGTAGCGGAGCAGTAACCAAAGACGCGGGTGTAACCGCGGCCGACAGCTAGTACAATGATATTATGCTAATATTATAAATGCGAAAGTGAGTCAGTTATTGTTTGTTTGTCACGCTTTTACGGCTAAAAGACTAAACCGATTTTGATAAAATTTTGGTATTTACTAAGCTTGAAATCCTTTTTCATCCACAACTTCGTCAGTAATCTCGATAAGCTGGGTTCTGGAATGTGTCGCTAACTTATTAATGGAACTAAATAAATTTATCTTATGTGATGATGACCCAGAGGTTAAGGCGTCCACTTCTCATACTTCGTGCATGAGAGGCGGGCGTTGTGGGGAACCGGGCATGGCATGGGCATGTTCAAATGTGAGTTTTTCTTTTGGACATCTTTGATATCGATGTTGGAAAACACAGAGAGCAAACGTGGATTTATAATTTTAAAAAATAACTGAAATTGCCTCGAGCTAGCGTGAGGCCTTCTCTGTATGAGAAGAAGCCTTTATCCTGCAGTGGTCAGGAATGTTTTTTTTTTTAATTGTAGATCAATCTTTTTTCTTTATCCACATTCATCTCATCAACCGGGCACAAATCCAGACTCCGAGGCTGCTACTGAGAAAATCCTAATGGAAAAACCCAATAACACTTTGCCCGACCTGGGAATCGAACCCAAGACCTCATGCACAGCAGTCGCTCTTGCGACCATTAGGCCAACGAGGCAGTCACGACGAGGGAGTCCCTATTACATGGGACTAAAAACATAACTGGCGAAATGTGGGTGTACTAATGGGTATACCTTTGCCTAACCCTTCGGCGATTACAGGCGTGATGTTATGTTATGTTACTCTCATTGCAACAACCATCAACTTCACTCAGTCCTTCCAAATTAATCAGAAGATTAAATTAATTCAAAATTTTACTAACATTAGCCTTTAAATTAGATTGGTAGTTTGAAACCGAAGCTCATTGGCTGTAAAATGCTTTGTTTACGCCAGCGACATCTGGCGACCGGAGCTAACAATTGCCACTAAGCAGTTATGCGCGAGGATTGGATATCTGTAATAGTGATATTGTTACTAAATGTGGCTTTTGATACTGGCAAACTCAAATAGTATGTTAGAGGCGTGTTCTGTCTCTTGCTTCAAGTATCTCCTTAGATAAAAGGTTTTTTGTGAATGCTGTTTGGTATCTGTATATAAAACAGCATTCACAAACAATCCTTTATCTAATCTAGATATATTATGTATAAAACCGAAAGGTTACTCGCTCACTAATTCATCACAAAATTTTGAAAACGTATACTTACTGCTTGAAGTATAAGAAAATGAATAGTGAGTAAACAACTGCTAAGAAAGGATTTTGGTAAATTTACTCCCTAAGAGGATGAATCGGGGGTCGAGATGAGAGGAAGTCGCGATCAAAAGCTAGTAAATAATATATAATTATCTGCATAATTATGTATTGGGTCTGATTCCCAGGTTAGGCAGTGTTCTTGGGTTTTTCCATTAAGATTATTCAGTAGCACAATCGGAGACTGGATAAGTACCCGGTTGATGACAATAGGCTCGTCCTCTATTACATGGGACTCAAACATAACTGGCGAAATGTGAGTGTACTAATGGGTACACTTCTGCCTAACTCTTCGAGGATTATAATAAACTACCTGTCCTTGTGTTGTCTGTTCGTCTCTTTTAAAATCAATCAAATATTGCATTGTAATATCATTTATGTTAAGTCTACAGGTACAAAATTAAAACAATGCTACAAGAGGTCTATAACCCTTCCTTTGCTACGCTTTAAACGTGTATAATAAATGGACTATAGAGTATTATTTTTGTTTCCCTAATTTAATAAATATAGACTCATCTCCATACGGGAAAATATACAGTAGTTGGATGAAACGATAAAGTTTGCTTTAGCGGAAGGTTCCTTTATTAACCGTACGGGATTATCCTGGGCCATTGTGTAGGCACCATTAACCATGGTGTAACATCCCATTGTCCTTACAATGTTATCTATATGAAGGAGTGGCTTGATTTATTAAAGTAGTTATGTGGGTGAAGTGGGGCAATGTTGTGTGTGTTGTTCAAAGTTTGATGCGATGTTCTGAACTCATAAAGGAGTCTGCCCACTATAGCGTACCAAATGGAAAAGGTCGTGACCTTGATTTGAATGTATCAGGTACGGCAAAAAATATGACACAGACGGGCTTGTTGGCCTAGTGGTTAGCGGCCCTGACTGCTAAGCCGGAGGTCGTGGGTTCGATTCCCACCCAGGACAAACTTTGTGTGATGAGCATGAATGTTAGTCCTGTGTCTGGGTGTGATTTATCTATAATATGTATGTATTTATAAATTATATAAGTATGTATGTATATCAGTTGTCTGATTACCGTAAAACAAGCTCTGCTTAGCTTGGGATCAGATAGCCGTGTGTGAGTTGTCCCAAGATATTTATTTATTTATGTATTTTACAGACTATTTGTGTTCACTACAACGTACCAACCGAATACTGAAAATAAAATGAAATTGGGTAGGGACTTGATACCAATCAATTGCCATACTTTTTATAAGCTGTCAAAAAGCAATTACCCTATAGATTTTGAATGGCAACAGTAAACTGTTACGTCACTTATTTGAGATCTTAATTGATTTCAAAGCAACTCAAAATCTAATTTTACAGTTAATTGAAGAAAACCAAGTTTTTTGCACTACAATAAACATAGCATAACATAAACTTGCGCTTTGTTCCCATGATGGTAGGCAGACCACAGAATGAAGAAGGTGTACCTATGTTGGAATTATGGATAATGGTGTCATTTACCCAATTGTTATTGCAACATGCACGCAACGCGATGGTGTTGATCAGTGATGAAACGGTCCAGTGAGCATAGTCTCATAGTTGCGATTTAATTTTTTTTCCTGGCACGTTCAATCGTTCATACACGGTCATGGTACGGTGAAGTGGGCAGGCTCCTTTAAGGTTAAAAAATATTTTATTAAACAGAAAACGTGCTTTTTAAATAACAAGATATTCAACACTGTCATAATAAACTGTAAACGTAGTCATTTCCAGAGGGAAAATATACATGTTGTTTTTTTTTCAACTAAGGTATTTTTAATACAAGGAGATTCTTGATTAAAATAATAAAAGAAAAATATGAAATGCAACACGATAGAAAAATGCGAAATACAGCAATTTACAAAAGAGTTCAGCAGTGGTGAAAATAAATCACACTGTATTCTTCAAGCAATGCAACCCCGGTCGGGTTATAACTCATAGATATTTTCCTGTGATAGTAAAAAGTATTTAGATGTTGCCTAGTCGAACTCCATTTCAACCTGTCTGTTATAAAAAACTATCTGATCATACTACAATTGAGGTAAATGAAAAAGCTTTTTAAAACATAACATAACATCACGCCTGAAATCCCCGAAGGGTTAGGCAGAGGTGTACCTACCCATTAGTACACCCACATTTCGCCAGTTATGTTTTTAGTCCCATGTAATAGGGAGCGAGCCTATAAGCTTTTAAAAAGTTATCTCTAAATTTTAAACTTAGGTTTTTTATTATTAATTTCTAAATGAGAAGTAGAGAAGAACCGTGCATCTTCTTTGCCGCTAAGCAGCATTATGTGGTTTTTATAATTGACCCTCGTTCTCAATAGGATCGCCCCTAATGCATGGGACTTAAACATAACTGTACAATGAAAATGTTGCAGTTACGTAAAAATAGTACCAGCCTAATACTGTACCACTGCAAGGCACAGGCCTCTTCTTATACAGAGAAAGCACGAGCATTGATCGCCATGGCTACATACTGCTATTAAAGCATAGCCTGTTTAGAAGCACCTTTATAGTACATCATGCTACAGTCAACAAAAGATATTTATGTATCCAGGGTCGATGTCTTCGGTTGAAACGTAACTTCCTAACTAATATTATAAATGCGAAAGTAAGTTTGTTTGTTTGTTTCTTACCATTTTACGCCTAAGCCACTGAACCGATCATCCTGAAATTTTGCATATACATTGACAGGTATACAGGAACGAACATAGGGTACCTTATATCCCGAAAAAAAGTACAGTTCTCGAGAGAAATCACAATAACGTTCTTATGATAATAGATGGCGCCACATGTCTTTCGAATTTTGATCGAATTTTAAACTAAATTTGCGAGCGAAGCCGCTAGCGAAAGCTAGTAACTAATAAACTGTTAATTATCTACTTTTTAAATTAAATTATATTTGAAAACATCCATCATTTTCTAAGAAAACTTCAACTATATCTGACGACCCTACATAACTATCTCCTCTGTTGACTGTACAACGTTGTTCAGTAAAGAAACAAGAGATAACTGCAAATCATTATCGAAGGCGTCGAGCCAATATCAATAAAACCAAATGGCCTTGAACTTCAGAATAAAGACGTTTCTCCATGTAACAAGGAGACGTTATAACCGTAACGTTATGTTATTTTTTCATATATTTACTAGAAAGACGAGAAGGGATGAGAAGTTTTTGTGAAAGAGCAGAGTATATTAGATTTTAGTAGGTAGAAGTTCTTCTAAGACCTAAAACTTATGGGTATAAAATATTATCTAATTTTGTCGTATAATGTTCAATAATAATATAAGCCTATTAGTAGCTTACTATAGAAGCTACAGGATACGCTAAGAAGAAGACTACAGGGTAAAGGTATTTTATCATAAAGAAAAGGCACGAGAATTGATCACCGCGTTAGCTCAAGGTGGACTGGTGATTTAAGATTAATATTAAGATAGAATACGCTAGGAAGAAGACTACAGGGTAAAGGTATTTTCTCATAAAGAAAAGGCACGAGAATTGATCACCGCGTTAGCTCAAGGTGGACTGGTGATTTAAGATTAATATTAAGATTTCCTCATAATGTTTTCCAAATGTCAGTGATATCAAGGTTATAAGATGGAACATATGAATTGAAAATGCCACATTAGTCAATATCTGGTATCAAAACCGCAATTTTAGGTATTTTAGGCGACACCCTAACTGGGTTATCACGACTTATAAAATTGCCCTGTAACAAAATTTTAAAGACTCTTTCAATTTATGCGAGCAATCGTCACACAACCGTCCATATGCAGTCAAACAAACGGACTACTCCAAGGCTGCATAAAAACGTCACATTAAAATAGCCCAAAGCATAAATAAATAAGAAAAGAACGCGCAACAAAACTCCCACTTTAATACCCCAATGCTCCCCCAATATTACCTAAAAACCGTGAAAAGTCATTTACCTACAAAAATATTACTTGATTCAGTTTCACGCGCGACGTGTGTTTTAATATCACACCCTGTATATTTATAGGTCCTATAAATTGCAGACACTTAACACACTTTCCTCTAAAAGAGGCATGTATTTCGGAACATTCTCCGGAGGTCATAAAAATGTTTAGCTAGGTACTTAAATATGCTTTTAATAATGGTCCTACGGTACGGCTATTAATCCTGGTCCTTCGGGACCAGATGAAAAAAATTACACGATGTAATCATAACGATTTATGGTAATATATGTCTTGGTTACATTTATTATATTATAAGATGAATTTGATTACACAAAGGGAGGCTTTTGCCCAACCCTGAAATGTAGGCTTCAAAAATATAATTAAGAATTTAGAGCGTATTTGTTCATCGTCTGGATGTCTGAGGATCTACCTCTTTGATAAGTCTATGTAAAGAGTGTTTCAATTTGTAAAGAGATACCATGTTCTATTTATAAATTAATTGGCTATACAAGTATAATTTGATAGACGGAAGGGTGGGTCGAGGGGGGTGGGGTTTGATTTGTTTGATATATTTATAACTCCAGATCAAACGCGTTATATAATCTCTGGTGAGAGAAAATGAGACGATTAAGTATGGGATCAAGGACCTGTAAGACTACTCAAGGTATCATTTACGTTGGAAATGTGAGTCGTTTTTCAGGGAAATTATCCACCCCTGCAAATATACTCAATGCTCTTTTTTCCACTTGACAAAATTAAACTCAACTGACATAAAATTACCTACTAAAGTGTATCAATATTATAAAGAGCTCAAATTGTTGGTTTATCTGTAACAGGTAAATCTCTGGAAGTACTTAACGGATTACAAAAAATCTTTCACTCGCAGAAAGCTAAACTATTGCCGAGTACCATGGTATTTGTTTGATTTCCATACGGGCGAAGACGCGGGCAGAAGATAGTATTTAATAAACCAAACACACAGTGATATAAAAACAAGCTTTTGTATATAATATTACTTGTATAATGATACACAGATGGTGAGATTTCAAAAACACTGTTTGGGTGTTTATAGAAAGTAAATAAAATATAACACGGTACTTAGGACCGGGGCAGGTTAAAATTCGTACATAATTAATAAATGTAATACCCCAATATTAATATTGTACATTAAATATCATGCACGTGTAACTCCAAAAGGACCAGTTTATGTCTATGCCAAAACAATCCAATATGTACTCTGTGACACGTGTTTCGTCTTATTAGGGACAGGGTATTATTAGGTATAGTTACGTCAAAAAACATCGGCGTTCGTCGGAATTTTCCGGACCCAATTTTTAAGGGTCGGTGACCGGTTTTAGCGAAGTACCTACCTATGTATTATTTTTAATGATGTTTGTTATGTTTTTAGTAACAAGAAATGTGCGTCAGATTCGCAGAAACGACTATATGTGTCAGCAAAATGCTGCGACTCACTTATTCATTTTTACTCATTCTCACCTTTTGCGATACATTTTTTTTTCTCTAGCCTCTTCTGTAGTCAGCAGGCACTCTTTCGTTGAGTCGTAGCGAGCCAGCCTTCGTGGTACCACATCTTTTTAGGCTGTTCTCGGCGATCCGATTTAATTACAAAGTATGTAAAAAAAACACATGTTACATGTCTTTCTCATCATTGAGAAGTTTTTATGTGGTTTGGACCATACCTGGCAGGCTTTCGACGCAAAGAAAAGTAATATTAAAATAGCATTTCCCAGCAAAAAACTTTGCTAAATGTTGCCATACTTAGTTTGCTGGGCAGTATTATGCGTAGTAAATGGGTATATGATGGCCTGATGGGTCTTTCTACACCCTGCTTATTCTAAAACTCAGTTCCTATAGTTAACAACAAATAACAAGTCAGGTGCGGTTCTGTTTCAAAGTGGAACCGAAAATCCACAAACTTGAAGCAAACCGAATGTTACTGTTTACTTCAAAAGTTAATGTGTATGTTTGTATGTTTAGGAATTTAGTACCTAATAGATTTTCGTCTAAACAACTGCTGTATCATTGTTTAGTAACACGATTTGAGATATAACTACATACATACATAACATCACGCCTATAATCCCCGAAGGGTTAGGCAGAGGTGTACCCATTAGTACACCCACATTTCGCCAGTTATGTTTAAGTCCCATGTAATAGGGGGCGAGCCTATTGCCATCAACTGGGCACAAATCCAGACTCCGAGGCTGCTACTGAGAAATTCCTGATGGAAAAACCCAATAACACTTTGCCCGACCTGGGAATCGAACCCAAGACCTCGTGCTCAGCAGCCGCGCTTTGCGACCACTAGGCCAACGAGGCAGTCAAGATATAACTAGAAATGTATTAATAAAAACGATACAACCAGTCTTACCAAGGGATATCGTATTACCGACAGTTACTGGGTTGCTGGTAGGTCAGATAGGCAGTCGCTCCATGTTAAATACTGGTATTTAGCTGCATTCGGTTAAACTATAAGCTGGCCCCAACATAGTTGGGAAAAGGCTAGGCAGATAATGATGATGTATTAATAAAAATATATTGAAGTGACATAATAATGAAGTGCTCTAGTTTATTATCAATTATAAATGAAAATTACTCGAGCAGAATAAGCTTATTCCGCTCCCATAACACGCCATAGTACATGGAAAGCGTACATTATGTAAATATATCTCTAACACCATCCATTGTAGTGAGATGATCCATGTTCGATAATGGACTCGGGCATATATTGATGGATGCAGTATAATAATATAATTTACATTTTGCCTGCATTTACGACCGAAGGCTCTTGAATTAGAAGATTGATGAGTTGATAGAAAATGCCTCATTCGAATACCTGTGTTTTATTCATGAAAATACATTGAAACTGAACATCGCAGTCACAGACGACAGATAATATTTATGTGCTAACTAGCTTCTGCCCGCGACTTCGTCCGCGTAAATTTCGGTTTTAGACGAAGTCGCGGAAAAAATTACCCATGTCCTGTCATTTCAATTATTTAGTTAAAATCATGGTTCGAAACGACACGTGGCGCCATCTATGATCATAAGAACGTTATTGTGATTTCCCTCGGAAACAGTACTTTTTTTCGGGATTAAAGGTACCCTATGTTCGTTCCTGTACACCTGGCAACATACATGCAAAATTTCAGGATGATCGGTTCATTGGCTAAGGCGTAAAATGGTAACAAACAAACAAACAAACTTACTTTCGCATTTATAATATTAGTTTTGATATTAGTTATAGTTATTATTTTATAGATGCACAAAGAATTATAGAAAAGAAAAGAATACTATTTATTCATTTGTTTCAAGGGTTGCCGACGCGTTAGGTATTGCAGATATCTGGCGGCTTACCGCCATCTCTTAAAAAAATATTATTTTAATATTACTTTGTAATTTCTGTTATTGGACTGTGTGCTCTAGGCGCTGAGCCGAGCGTTGAAAATCAACTAGTGCGAAAGGCAAAGTAAAATTGAAATAATATTTTTATACGAGATGGGGGTCGGTCCCCTAATCAGGTGACCAGTCGGCTTGTTTGCCATTAAAAAACAAACGTACCACAAAATACCATCCATTTGTCGGTGCACAGATATAATCTAATAATTCACTTGTGTTTTTTTTTGACTGCCTCGTTGGTCTAGTGGTCGCAAGCGCGACTGCTGTGCATGAGGTCTTGGGTTCGATTTCCAGGTCGGGCAAAGTGTTATTGGGTTTTTCCATCAGGAATTTCTCAGTAGCAGCCTCGGAGTCTGGTTTTGTTCCCGGTTGATGGCAATAGGCTCGCCCCCTATTACATGGGACTAAAAACATAACTGGCGAAATGTGGGTGTACCAATGGGTACACCTCTGCCTAACCCTTCGGGAATTACAGGCGTGATGTTATGTTTTATGTCATTTGTATGTTCTTAAACTAACCAAACAAAATCTGTAAGTTAGGAGGGCAGGACGCCCTGCCAGCCAGTTTTGTTAAAATAAATTTAATGATATACATAGTCATGTTAAGTAATTAATTTATTATCGTAAACCCTAACCCCCCCTCCCTATTTATTATCGAAACTCCTCCGTGCCTCGGAAAGCACGTTAAGCTGTTGGTCCCGGCTGTCATACGTGGATCTTTGACAGTCGTTACGTGTCGTCAGAAGCCCGAAAGTCTGACAACCAGTCTTACCTAGAAGTATCATATTACCCAGTTACTGGGTTGTGGAGGTCAGATAGGCAGTCGCTCCATGTAAAATACTGGTATTCAGCTGCATCCGGTTAGACTGGAAGCCGACCCCAACATAGTTGGGAAAAGGCTAGGCAGATGATGATGATCGTAAACCCTAACTGATTTTTATGAGTGTGGTATTTAAAGCAGCAACAAAAATTTACCCACACAGCAACGTTTAATTACCTATCCGTCCGCTATTCTTCAAGACAACAAAACTTAAGTCCTGCTTATTCAATAAAAAAACTATAACAAGTTAAAATAATAAAACGTTATACTTTTTTCCGAGTTCTCCGTTTTCCTGGAAAATGCTATAATTTTTCACAAAGATTTATAGAACATACTCCATTTTCGTGATGAATTTATTTTCGCTTGGCATCTAAACAGCTGAATGCATTTTGATGAAACGAGAATATGTGCTAAGATTTCACAAGTGCAGCTGACTAGGATAGATTGTTGAAACTATGTTGAAAACTAAATCGGTGCAATTTCTAGAATGTGTTTTATAAAATAAATGCCAAAAGACACCTATTTACGAAACGTCATTATAATCTTTACGTCAACCAAGACTATAGGGTATAGATCTTTTTTATTTGCGGTCAGCGGAGGGGTCTGTTCGACTCTTACTGACAAAAACCACCCAGGTGTTCCTTTCTCACACTTATGCCGGAGATTCCGGAAGCGTACGCTTCTTCCGCGATCCCTGACTGGTGCTAACTCGCCTCGGTAAGCATCGTCAGGTCGGGGGGGGGGAGAGGATCTTGACTCCTATCGAGACGAAGAGGGGCGCGAGTGCATTACGCGCCTCCATCTCAGGTCCAGTTGATTTTGCGGCGACAGACGTCCATTGGGTCTCCATCAGGACTAGGTCAGGTTATTGTCCTAGACTTTTTTGCCTTATCGTCCATCACCTCTAGGGACAATGTGCTCAACCCATTGTCGTTTGAGCCTATCTATTCTCTTCGCTATATCAGTGACCTGGGGGCTTAGACAAAGTAACAATGTCAAAACGATAATGAAGTTAGAAAAGACTAAAATGTATGGGATTGACATAAGCCACGTTAAGTCACGTGGTCAATCGACATCGTTATCGCAATTTGGTAGAAAATGTTATAATTCATGACGAAACCATAAAGTTACGAATCGTTATCGTGTTTATCCCATACAAATGCGTAGACAAGCAGCGCTTTCATTGTTCGCCTTCGCCTCGATCGTGATCGCGGCCATAGTGTTACATTGGCTATGAAATGTTTGTCGTTATCTGAGAGACGATGACGAATTTAGATATCGTTTCGCTACGAAGCGATGTTACTTTGTCTAAGCCCCTTGGGTTTTTCTGCGATCGATCCTGTAGATCACTGCTAAATTCAATTCCATTTTTTTTTCCGTATATGACGTTCAGTAAGTTCCTTGTAATGGCTCATTAAATAAATGATTTGACTTTTGACTATGACGAAGAAACTCTGAGCATAGCCCATTTTAACAAATCAAGACCAAAAACCAAAAATATTTTTCATTTTATGTGATTACTTTACGGGACATAATTTTTCCACTACACGGGCTATAATATCCCTGGAATATGTAGCTGCAATACATAGCCAGCAATATTTAAATATTACCAGACCATACTTGAAAATATTTCAGCAACATTTTGCAGTAAAAGAGTAGCCAGTTTAGATGGACTTCTAGATTTATTCTATTTTTAAAAATTTACTATACAGAAATATCAAAAAAAGGCTTATAATGATCAAAGTGGAAGCCATTCGGAGTGCTGCCTACTCATTGAAAAAACGGACCTTGGTAGAACTGAGACCGTACTTTACGTAAACCCATATACCTACCTCTTTACAGGTACCTTTTAAATATTTAAGCAGCATATTATTACCTTGTGACGTGTATCATGGCACAGTGCTTATAACGCCTTTCAAGATTTTTTCAATTCATTATGTATACATCCATACATAAACTCACGCCTTTTTCCCATGGGGGTAGGCAGAAACTACAGATCGCCAACTGCTACGATCCTTACATACTCCTTTCGCCTCATCTACGTTCATATATCTCGTCATACAAGCACGCCGGTTACGAGTAATCCGCACCTGACCTTTCTGAAGGACCTCACCAATAAAGTCAGTGTAGGTCTTCCTAGGGTGACCCCTCCCGGCGTTGCCACTCACCTCTGCCATATAAATACCTTTTGTCAATCGTCTTTCACTCATCCTCTCAACATGACCGAACCATCTAAGCATACCCTTTTCTATCTTTGTCACTACATCTTCTTTTAACCGTATAACCTCATTCCTCACTCTATCGTTCAAAGTTACACACACATGCACATACTCATTATGTATTTTCTACGTTTATCTTGAACATTACTGACATCGTTCCTTGCCTCGAAAAGCACGTTAAGCCGTTGGTCCCGTCTGTCATACGTGGATCTTTGACAGTTGTTATGGGTCGTCAAAAGCCCGAAAGTCTTACAATCAGTCATACTAAGGGGTTATCGTATTACCCAGTTATTGGGTCGCTCCATATAAAATACCAGTTTTAATCTTTATTCAGTTAGACTAAAAGCTGACCCCCAATTTGGTAGGGAAAAGGGTAGGCAGATTGGATGTACCTTTAAAGTTTATCTTGGACATCACTAAAATCGGTCAAGGAAAACGCCCGTAGGAAACCTGAAGGCCATTTTAGTATTTAAAATATAGTTACTATCATCTCAAAGACAATCAATGTCAAAAAAGTGTAAAAGTTTGTAGAATTATCCCCAACACTTTTGAAAAATTAATCGCCAATTTAACTTAAGAAAACATGGTGATCAATGCTTATGTCTTTTCTGTATGTTTAGAGGCCTTTGCTCTATAGTGGGACAATAATAGGCTGGTATTAAATAATAAATATAAAACCAGCCTATTACAGTCCCACTGCAGGGCACAGGCCTCTTCTTATACAAAGAAGGACTGAGCATCGATCACTAAGCTTGATCAAGCAAGGCAGATTGGCGATTCCAGACTTATATTAATTACAAGTCCAGTAGGCTTACTCTTGAACAAAATCGAGAATGAGATTAGAATCGACTGCATGTTTGACTACAGCGATTGACATGAGGTTGCCATACAAATGAAAACGTAAATTAGCAAATTTTAAAATATTAAATAACTCGTTAATTCTATAAATTTCTTTCTTCTAATATTTATTGGATTTGAAACTGGATTGGATGTACATGTAATGTCGATTCCAATTTTATTCTCGATTTTGTTTAAGAGTAAGCCTACAGGTATCTTTACGATGGTTTCCTTCACTGGTATCCGTGATGTCCAAGATAAACTTTAGAAAGTACATAAGAATTGAAAAAGTCACACTGGTACCTACTTGCCCGGATTCGAACCCGGGTACCTTAACCACTGGGCGATCATGACATGTGATAATAATTATTGTGTGTTATTATTATTTATTGTTATAACCTACCCCTGGATATAAAATGACTCACTAAATGATTCATTTTCCACTCAGAAGTCCGTACTAATAAATACAGTTATTTATGGATTCATAATTAATCTGTAAATTTGCACTGAGTTAATGTAATTAAAACTTTAATTATAGCATGCTAATAATGCATTTACGTTAACAAGTTCGAATGTTTTTATGTGATGTTTGATTATGATTTTAATTTTGTTTGTTCATTGGTCCAAGATACTAGTGGAATATGTAGTTAAGAAGGTGTGCGTACTTGCTAGTTACAATGTTTTGTAATTTTTCAGGTTTCCGTACCCGAAGAGCGCTAACGGGTCCTTATACTAAGCTAAGGTGTCGTGATGGCCCAGTGGATAAGGCGCCCGCCTCTCATGCATGACGTTCAAATCCGGGCAAGTACCAATGTGATTTTTTCAATTCATATGTATTTTGTTTGTATGTACTGACCTTATTGGTGAGGTTTTCAGAAAGGTCAGGTGCGTAGTACTCGTAACTCGAGATGTATGAACGTAGATGAGGCGTAAGGAGTATGTAAGGATCGTAGCAGGTGGCGTTCTGTGGTTTGTGCCTACCCTCATGGGAAAAAGGCGTGAATTTATGCATGTATGTACTTTCTAAATTTTATTTTCATTAACATCGGTGAAGGAGAAACACCGTGAGGAAACCTGGACTTACACCTCCCCTAAAGATAGCTAAAATTTTCGGTTCTGGACGGTTCTTCAAGCTGACTGAATAGTAGGCAAAACCCTCATCCTTTAAAAAAAGTAAACATCCTTTCAAATAAATGATTGAATATTATACACCAAATTCTCTACCATTTTATCACTAAAGTAAACGGATCACTTCAAAATGCATCCAAGTTTCAACCCTAAACGGTATCTATATTGATATTCCACGTCTGACAAATAACCGCTTAACTTCTGTAATGCAGAAGCGTTGCGGGTGTGATAAAATCTTTTATTTATGGTGCTAGCCTTTGCCATAGAATATGAATATATAGACGCGGACCACCCGCTTCGATCATAATAAAAATCATGCAGTGTTGAGGTGTAAAACACGTTTCACATAAAGGGACTTCTACTCTTAGTTGATGTTTGAGAAACAAGTATCATCGTACGGCGCTGAACAAGATTTTGTAATAGGTATTTCGGTTTTTGGAACTTGTCCTATGTCTTGGCGGTTGCAGCTGTCAACATAGCCCATTTGACAACGTGGGAGCTTAGAAAAAGTAACAATTTCAAAACGATAACGAAGTTAGAAAATACTAAAATGTATGGGATTGACATAAGTCGCGTTAAAAAAAGAATTGACTACGTAAACTTTAAAAGGAACAATGGTGCCGATTCTCTTGGTCACAAACTAAACTAAAATTAGACTGTTTCCATCTTTTTCTGTCCAATAAAACAAGAAAGAGACTTATGTAAATAAGAGCTGTCAAATTTAGTCAATCTGACACATCCATACAATTATAGTTGACATCTTTAAACGTATGGATTAAAAATGCGGAGAAGTTCAAGGCAAAAGTAATTTGACATCGCTAACTTAGTTCTTTAATGTCACCGTCCTTTCTTTTCGCTGTATGTTAGTAAGAGATGTCAATTCTCTAAATTTAGTCTAGTTTGTGAACAAGGGAATCGGCACCATTATCTCAGAACTAAAAGTTGTCTAAACTGTCTGTTCTGTACGAATTCCTTATTCTATGGCCTCACTGAGCACCTACCTATCCACCCGCTTTGATACCCGTTCCTTGCTATTTTTCTCAGCGTTACATAGGTACGGAGTAAATATCGAGCACAGTTTAACTTGTCTGAGGGGAAATTGGTCGTGTTTAAGTTTTCGATTTTAGTATGTTTACAACAGTTTAGTGTTAGTGTTTAGTAGTCTACTTAGCTTAAGTTAGGGGTTTGTTCGAGTAGAAAGGTTATGAACAAAGAGTTTTTTTCATAGATTTTTTTTTTGTTATGTTAGGCTCGTTTTCCCCTGCTAATATTTGAACACTTTTTGATTACAATCTTTGTGAAATTTCGTATTTCAAAAATACCACTAGCTTCCGCCCGTGTCTTCGTCCGCGTCTTTAATATGTACCCACGTGAAGCAAACATTTTTCCGGGTTAATAAATAGCCTATACCTACCTACTATTCCGAGGTATAATCTATCTCTGTTATAAATTTTATTTTATTCATTCAGTCGTTCTGGCGTGATAGCAATAGCAACAAACATCCATTCATCCAAACTTTCGCATTTATTTATTTTAATAGTAGTAAGATTGTCTGTGTTTATAAAATAGATTCTGATTGACAACCGATACTTTCTTACTTTGTTTGTTTTCGTTTGTGATTTAGAGTGTCCTTGTCTGTAAAAGTTTTTGTCAGTCTATCTGTCTGTTTGTTCCGTCTAATCTCCTAAACGGCTGTACCGATTATGAAGGGACTTTCACTATCAGAAAATTATCACCGCCAAAGACAATCAACAACCGACATAAACGCAAACAAAGACACAGGCACAAGTCAGTGCATAAAACTAGCTTACACCCTCTCCCCGTTCCATGCTCCTGTCAGACATCACTTTAAACTAAAATCAAGTTCGAAATTCAATATGTTTTAAAATTCAAAAGTAGAAGTTCTGGAACGTCACTGTTAGTTCAAAACGATCTTATTTCAAACGAAGAAAGATTCAAATGAAGCTCAAAGTCGAACTTGAAGTGCGATAGATTTTCAAAAGCAGTTCTAGAACTTTCCGATTCACATATGCTGATTTGGCTTTAAGAGATCTGTTTAACAACTTATATTTCCATTGATATGAAACTTTTCGTATTTGAACTTCTGTAGTTTAGATTTTGTCTTTGAATGAGATTTGGCTTTCAAGTAATTATTGTTTTAAGTATTTAATCAATGGAATTGTGGGTAACTAGGTACACTACTTTGTTTTCAAAGACCTAATTTGTAAAACTTTTTTTTTATTGAAAAATATTATTATTCTCAGAATATTTTTAAAATTATTTGAATTTTAAACAGCTTACAGTGAGAGCTTTACAATAATTACTATACCAGCTTGTTATTGTCCTACTACAAAGCAAAAGCCTCCTATACAGAAAGACACGAGCATTGATCACCACGCTTGCTTAGGCGGATTGGCCATTTCAGATACATTCAAAATTTTACAAATATTTAACTATTCATATTTAAATAGTTTTATACCTATAGTACAATTTGACAAATACATACCTATTTTATATTAGAAGTTTATATTTAATTTTTCATTTTTAATATTGTTTTTTTATTTAAATAAAAAAAATATTACTGCGTCGTTGGTCTAGTGGTCGCAAGCGCGACTGCTGTGCATGAGGTCTTGGGTTCGATTCCCTAGTCGGGCAAAGTGTTATTGGGTTTTTCTATCAGGAATTTCTCAGTAGCAGCCTCGGAGTTTGGATTTGTGCCCAGTTGATGGCAATAGGTTCGCCCCCTATTACATGGCACTAAAAACATAACTGGCGAAATGTGGGTGTACTATTGGGTACACTGCTGCCTAACCCTTCGGGGATTACAGGCGTGATGTTATGTAATATTACTGAGTGAGTTGTCTTATCCGTTGACCGATGTCTAAAGTACACACACCCCTATCTTCCTCATAAAACAAGCACGTGTTTGTTTTATCTAGAAAATGTGTGTATGTGTTCTACATTCAACCCATCCAACAAAAATAAAATAAACAACAAAATCGACGGCTATTTCTACTTTACTAGTATTCTTTTCCTATCCACAGTTGTCGCAAGTCTATCACAAAGCAAATAAACAAGCTCGGCAAACTCCTAAAACGGCATTGTTCTCAAAACGAGTTGGAATGTTGTCAACGATTTGAGATAAAGCCTTCAAACTTCGTGTTACGTACTTGTTCCGGATTATAGGTACAGTTAACAGAATAGGTTTTGTTTTACTACTTTTTAAAATAGTTTAAAGATTTACGGGAAATGTATTAGGTTTTGTTTTTTTTTTTTATAATCTTTACACTACATTTATTATAGCAGAAGATTTTTGGTTTGTTTTTTTAAATAAGCTTATCTTTGGAAATGCTAATCAGGTTGAAAAAAAAAAATTTATTGTATAATATAGCCAGATTCATGAAGAATATATTGGCCATAAACATCATGCAACAATAAACGGCAGCGAAGCAGTAATCAGACGTAATATACAGTGGGTGAAAAAAAAATAAGGCGAACGAAGTCGCGGGCAGAAGCTAGTCGCTGATGAGTCTATAAGTATGTACTGAATTAATAATAAAAGTTTTCGTTACTATAAGTATCCTTTTCACCTAGTACCTACGGTATAGATCTGCCTACCTTATCACAGTCATAATGCTTAGGATTCGATTTAGGGTCATAGCTCATTAGAGAGAACCGACACCCAATCAGCAATACCTAGTCTCAAGCGGTTAGTATTATTTTTATAAAAAGAAAAACGCGGGCGAGTACTCTATAGAGTACTCGCCCGCGGCCGGCGAGTGGACCACTTGGTGACCAACCGTTGCTTGCATGCTTAGTATGATGCATAGTGATAATCCCTGACAAACAACTCATCTATTTGCGGACAATGCAATATCCACTCATTGACCACGAGACCTTCAGCAGTTGATACGCGGAATACAGCAGTGGACCAACTGTCTACACCAAGTGTGCCTACACCAAGCAACGGGGTGATGGTCGGTTGCTAGGTGGGTGTAATGAGCTATGACCTTTATAATCTATGCAATTAGCAACAATTTCCTTTGTTAAATCAAATTGATCAAGTAGGTAGATACCTAATGCAGTATTAACATGCCAATTAACATCTATAATGTAATCCAATTGCGTTGCATCGAATCGTATCATCCTTAATCAGCTATTATTGATCTGTTTACGTTAATAGTTTGATGTTGAGTATGTTGTATTGCACAAGTTTACTTGACGAAACTTGCAGCAAGGCGACTTGCTGTGAGATTTTATTCAGGGCCAGTTGGTTGTGGACGTTGTAGACTAAAACTTCTAGCATTTTTATGTAAGGCCATTTCTACTTGCATGAGCATGATTGTTAGTTCTGTGTCTGGGTGTGATTTATCTATAATATGTATGTATTTATAAAATTATATAAGTATGTATATCAGTTGTCTGGTTACCATAACACAAGCTCTGCTTAGCTTGGGATCAGATAGCCGTGTGTGAAGTTGTCCCAAGATATTTATTTATTTATTTATTTATTTATTTATTTATTTACTAATCAGTTTTATTTTACGGTAACTAATTATATATTTTTTTCTTGTAAATGACGTTCTAAATTATCTTCCAGTAGTCTTATTAAAATAAAAGATTATACTTTGATTTTACAAAAAAAAGCGATCTGCCCAAAACAATTTGAAACCCATGAATTCGTGAACAAAATCCGATTTAATGATTAGTTTTTACTGCAAAGTGTTCCAATTTTTGGGATACTTTAGATTCAGTTTTGTATTTAAACTATATTAGACAGTGTCAAAAATTTAATAGTGACTGTTAGTCATAATATATTCAGTAGGTGATGTATGATACTTCATTAATGGATGGTTCCGTCTGAATACTGCCTTGAGAGTCTTGTGCATGACGTCGCTGGCGCAATGAGATTTCATACAATATTCATTCCCTCATTCCTGAAGTTCCACGTATATATCTTGTTCTGCAAAGTTACTAGAGATCCCTATTATGAGAAAATAATAAATATTAGAAGTAAATAAGATGTGGAATGTTGAACTCGACTGTAATTTATATATTAATTTTTTTCAATGACATAACGTCAAAAGTCGTTGTCTTCTTGTTTAATTTATAATGGTAAATGACAATTTATATGTCGGCGGGTCGCCACAATTCGATAACAAATAAAAACACGTTTCCGGAATAACCTTAAAATCAAATCAGATTTGTTGATTGTAACAAGTCAAAAATTGTATTTCAAATCATTTATTTATCAAATTAGTAATAATTATAAGAATACAGATTATTTTCAATGTATGTCACGTTGGTGGGAAACTACATTTCAAAAATAAAAACACGTGGTCATTATTTTACCACGTGTTAACATTAAAAATAGATTTACGCATGTTAATTGATTTAAAAATGTTATAAAACGTTTGTTTATAAAATAGTAACATTTTATAATGTAAAAACTAATTTTATTCTGCGGAAGTGGGTGTTTTGTTCAAATGAATGACACACTCAATTCTACTATAAAAAGCCGAGCGCTCGCCGGACTCGGGCATTCTTACTCGAGCCGTCGTAGCGATCGGACCTCCTCGGTAAGTTGAAGAAAAATTACAGAAAGCATTTACTGTGTTTATTTTCATTATCCAAGATGAGCAGCAACCCTGACCAGGATATTAGTGACGTCAGCAATGCGGACGTCACGTTTTTTACAAACAACCGCGAGGACCCTGCGTCGTCATCAGAAGTGGGATCAGAACAAGCTCTGATTCCAACCACTTCCTCCGCAGCTTCGGTTCAACCTATCACGTCTGGAACAGTGCAGGGCAGTACCAGGTTGATAAACCCTGCCTCATTGAACGTTTCACACTCGCTAATTGGTGCGAACAACTTCAATGCCATGCAGTCCACCGCGACGGGATTACCCGCAGGCATGACGTATACATCAACCGCAATGCCAACTGCTCCGGAAAAACCAGCTTTCGCAGGGATGCCATTCACGTCAATGGCATCCACCTCGTACAATCAAGGGAGCCTATATCCTTCAGGGGTACCCATCGCCGCTGGATCGTCCGACACGACGACTGTGTATCCAACTACTCCAACAGTTGGATTTCCGCCCCAGTTTATGATGCAAATGATGGAGATGATGCAGAGAATGTCCGAACGGTTGTATTCTCCTCCAGAACAGCGGATCAGGATCAAAGACATCTATCTACCATCGTTCGATCCGGACAATCATGTTGGCATCAGGGAATGGTGCCAGCATATTGATAAAGCAGCTGATAACTACAAACTAAACGACCTGGACCTACGCACTAAGGTGTGTGGATTACTGAAAGGACGTGCTAAGATGTGGATTGATGATTGGTTTATGACTACATTCTCATGGGAAGAGTTTCGCGAAAAGTTGATCACCACATTCGAGCCCGAGAATAGATACTCTCGCGATATACTACAGTTTCCGGGAGCATGTCTACGACTCAAGCAAGGATATATCTGAATTTTTGTCCCGCGCCTGGGTTCTCTGGAAAAGGATTACAAAAGACAAACTGGATGATGAACTTTCAGTGGAAGCAGTGATAGGATGTATAAATGATGAGCACCTACGCATTGAGCTGTTGAACGCAAAAGCAAATACGGTTCCAGGACTCATCTCTGTGGCTTCCTCATTACGAAAGAAGCGCCCTCATCAAAATCCTATTACGTCGATGCCAAAACGTGCACGTTTTTCAGATACTGCTCAAACTACAACACGTTGTCAAATATGCAAAAGGACGAATCATAGCACTAACGAGTGTAGGTTCAAGCCTTCGGAATCTACTTCTAATCCGCAGAAGACAAATACTACAGCAGCGGAGACATCTAAAGGTCTGATTACCTGTTCATTCTGCAAGAAAACGGGCCATACTTTCGAAACATGCTACAAGCGTCAAAACGCATTGATATCAAACGTGAACTGCATAACTGGAACCAATCAAGCACCCATTACTGTTACAATTGGTGCAACAACAATACGTGCCATCTTCGATAGTGGAGCAGAGTGTTCATTGATTCGTGAATCAATTGCTGCAAAATTACCGGGCCAGCGACGCTCTGCAGTTAACCACCTCAAGGGGATTGGCAGATTCCCGGTAATTTCATTAGTCGAGATGAAGACTGTCTGCACCATTATCTCCATAAGGATAGAAATACTATTCTTCGTGATTCTTGATCATGAGATGTCAACTGATGTAATAATTGGTATGAATTTGATCCATGGTACCAACTTAAGCATGCTGGTGATAACGACAGATGGAACTAGACTGATGCACCAGCAAATGGTTCATCATATAACGACAAAAAGCATCTTTGACAAATTAGACTGCGACCTGACGAATCCTGAAGAACTAAACCAGTTACGCACGTTACTAGTCAAATATGATCACCTATTTATCCGAGGATATCCAAAAACGCGCGTTAATACGGGAGAGCTCGAAATAAGACTGAAGAATGCAGATAAATATGTCGAGCGGAGACCTTACCGACTCAGTCCGGTGGAACGAGAAAAGGTTCGGGACATCATCAAGGATTTGTTGGAACACAACATCATACGCGAAAGCAAATCTCCCTACTCAAGTCCTATAATTTTAGTAAAGAAGAAGAATGGAGACGATCGGCTATGTGTGGACTACAGGGAGCTCAACGCGAACACATTGCGCGACCATTACCCGCTACCTCTCATCTCTGATCAAATTGATCAATTGGCCAATGGGTATTATTACACCAGCTTTGACATGGCGGCAGGGTTCCATCAAATACCGCTCGCAAAAACGTCCATCGAGAAGACCGCGTTTGTAACACCAGACGGCTTGTAAGAATACATTACGATGCCGTTCGGATTGAGCAATGCCTGTTCCGTTTATCAGAGGTGCATCAACAGAGCATTGTACACACTCTTGGGAACAGTTGCACAGGTGTACGTCGATGACGTACTGAGAAAAGTACAAACTTCAGCGAAGGGCTATCTAACATTGAACGCATTTTAATAGCCTTACAAGAAGCTCGCTTTTCCATTAATGCCGATAAATGCAGTTTTTTTAAACGGACCATCGAATATCTAGGCAACGTGGTATCAGACGGCCAAGTACGACCCAGCCCAAGAAAAGTGGAAGCTCTGGTCAAAGCACCAGTGCCGAAAACCGTCAAGCAAGTAAGGCAGTTCAATGGGCTTGCGACCTATTTCAGGAAGTACATTCCCGACTTTTCACGCATTATGGTACCGCTGCACGAGTTGACCAAACAAGGAGCTAAATGGGAATGGGATGACCGACACGAGAAAGCCAGGACGACGATAATTCAATGCCTCACCTCGTCTCCAGTGCTGACTCTCTTTCAAGAAGGAGCACCGATACAGTTGTATACAGACGCGAGCAGTCTCGGATTTGGGGCAGTTCTCGTTCAAATTATCGACGGACGACAACATGCGGTGGCTTTCATGAGCATGAGAACAACTGATACTGAAAGCCGCTATCATTCCTTTGAACTAGAAACATTGGCAGTAGTCCGAGAAATAAAGCACTTTCGTCAGTATCTGTACGGACGGAAATTTACAGTAATAACTGATTGCAATTCGTTAAAGGCATCAAAACACAAGAAAGACTTGTTACCAAGAATTCACAGCTGGTGGGCATTTTTGCAGAACTATGATTTCGAGCTCGAATATCGTAAAGGAAACCAGCTCCAACATGCTGATTTCTTTAGCAGAAATCACAGTGAACTTACAGTAAATGTCATTGCAAAAGATGTGGAATGGTTGAAGGTTGAACAGCGACGAGATGAAGAACTTTGACCAATATTGAATAGCCTGATTGACAACAATCCGGTAGAAGGTTTAACTTGGAAGACGGGGTACTGAAGAAGTATGTATTAGATCCGATTTCCGGCCAACAACTACGAATAGTAGTACCAAAGTCGTTCCAATGGAGTTTCATTAATTCCTTCCACACTACACTCAAGCACCCAGGTTGGGAGAAGACCCTACAGAAAGTTAAAGAAACCTACTGGTTTGATAAGATGAGCACCACGATCCGAAGATACGTCAATAACTGCAACATGTGCATTTCAAGTGATCCACATGGACATCACAGGTAAATTGGGAACCCAAGAAGACCAACAGTACGTTATTGTAACAGTGGATGCCTTCACAAAATACGTACTGTTATACCATGCTACTGATAAAACCCCACACAGTACGCTTGCCGCCTTAAAACGTACAGTACATTTATTTGGAACACCAGTTCAAATAATTGTGGATGGAGGAAGGGAATTTTTTGGCAAATTCGCACAGTTTTGTGAACGGTTTGGCATTAATATTCATGCGATAGCACCAGGCATCAGCCGAGTGAATGGCCAGGTGGAGAGAGTGGTAGCTACTTTAAAAAATGCCCTGGTAATGATCAAGAACTACGAGACCGAACAGTGGCACAGCATCCTTGAAGAGCTACAACTAGCGATGAATTGCACAGCACATCGTGTGACAGGAGTAGCACCACTCACGCTCATCACGCAACGAACGCATTGCGTACCACCAGAACGGCTTAAACTGGTTGACATTGACCACCAAACAGTCGACATAGAAGCGCTGACCAGACAAGTACAGCAACGAATGACTCGAACCGCTGAGTATGACAGACAACGCTTAAACTGCGAGAGTTTAAGCGTTGTCTGTCATACTCAGCGGTTCAGGCTAAAATAAATAATTTACAACGTGGAGATTATGTCCTGATTAAGAACAATCCACGCAATCAAACGTCACTGGATCTCAAATTCAGTGTGCCCTACGAAATTATCAGGGTACTTGAAAATTACCGTTATATGGTCAAAAAGGTGGTCGGCAGAGGACGCTCTCGAAAAGTTGCTCATGACCAACTTCGGCGTGCGCCACAACCGGGAGACCAAGGTGCCGTGTCGGCGGGAGAAGATCTAGATACACCGCTAAACAACATTACAACCGCTCCCGATCCGGTGCCATCCACATCACAAGCTGGCCAGCCAGTTCAAGTAGCTCACGACGACGAAAACTTATCATCGGATTAAAACCGGTGAGTTAAAAATCATTATTTTCATAATATTTTCAACTCTAATATCTTTAATAACAATCTACGAGAATAAAAGATCTGGAGAGTGATACCTCTGAGCTAAACCATGTGTTACCCTTGAGCTAACTATGGGTCCTTGATGCATCCACTAGTGAACCCTGAGATACCGTTGAAACACCTTGTGGAACCATGGGTAGACACGTATACACCACAGATTCTAAAGTTACAAGGCAGGGCACGAGAGACGTCTTTGTGTACTGTGCTTACAACAATAATCATAATAATAATAAGCAACATAGGTTGCTAACGGATACCTAGTTCAAAGGAAAACGTTTTCTTAATTTCAGGCATCTAACCTCACAACGCAGGCAAACGCAGAGCACGCGCCGCCTGTCAGAATGGCCGTGTCGGCGGGTCGCCACAATTCGATAACAAATAAAAACACGTTTCCGGAATAACCTTAAAATCAAATCAGATTTGTTGATTGTAACTAAGTCAAAAATTGTATTTCAAATCATTTAATTATCAAATTAGTAATACTTATAAGAATACAGATTATTTTCAATGTATGTCACGTTGGTGAGAAACTACATTTCAAAAATAAAAACACGTGGTCATTATTTTACCACGTGTTAACATTAAAAATAGATTTACGCATGTTAATTGATTTAAAAATGTTATAAAACGTTTTTTTATAAAATAGTAACATTTTATAATGTAAAAACTAACTTTATTCTGCGGAAGTGGGTGTTTTGTTCAAATGAATGACACACTCAATTCTACTATAAAAAGCCGAGCGCTCGCCGGACTCGGGCATTCTTACTCGAGCCGTCGTAGCGATCGGACCTCCTCGGTAAGTTGAAGAATAAATTACAGAAAACATTTACTGTGTTTATTTTCATTATCCAAGATGAGCAGCAACCCTGACCAGGATATTAGTGACGTCAGCAATGCTGACGTCACGTTTTTTAAAAACAACCGCGAGGACCCTGCGTCGTCATATACTATGATACTTCCCAACTAGCGAAACGTTGTATAGTATTTGAATTATACAACTAACAGATATGTAAAGGTTTTATAATAGTTTTGTAGCAGTTCAACAGTTTTATAGTAGTGTTCAATTCGACGCAATATTAATTTTGCTAGTTGGGTAATAAACCTCTAAGTGCCAGTCGGACTTACACATAAATACCTTAATACAATAAAATTTACAGTATAAACAAAAAGAAGTTTCTTGTGAACAAATGAGACTTTCTTTTAACTTTTTTTTAACTTTTTATTATAGCAGCTATAGTAAGTAATACATACACTGCGAAAATTTCAAGTGTCTCTTTATTACAGTTTAAAAGATACAGCCTTGTGACAGACGGACGGATCCACAGACAGCAGTCTTAATAATATGGTTCCGTTTTTCAGTTTCAGTTGTTAAGGTTTCGTACCGAATGGGTGACCTTGGGGAACTTTAATAACTGCCTCCTAGTTACCAGAACATAACTAGCATCACTTCCTAAAGTATGCAAAATAATCTCATCTCATAGGAAAAATCGGCTTTTAAGTGAACGAAGCCTGACTTTAAAAGTTTCGAGCCACACTGAAAGACATTCCCAATGAATAAAAATACTGGTTCCAACTTGGCAGACAAGCTCGCCTCTAACTTAAGAATACAATATTTCGTCACCAACTTTATTTTGCGGTAGATATCCAAAATGAACAAGTTTCACAAGAACAGTCTGGGAAGGCAATAAAGTTTATTTTATAAAAAATTTATAAAATTTCGGAAATTAAATCCGTAGTCTGGGCCAACAAACGGAATCTTGTCCACCTGAAATCCGAGGTTTCAAATCATAAAAACTTATTGCTAAATCATTCTTGTAATTCTGATTAAAAACCTTTCTCTTTGAATTGTTTCTGAGATTAAAATAGACCGCAAATTAATTTTGTAAATGACTAGCTGATGCCCGCGAATTCGTTTGTGTGAATTTGGTTTTTATGAGTTGTTATTTATTTTACGCGGAGCTCTAGATAACATAACATAACATCACGCCTGTAATCCCTGAAGGGTTAGGCAAAGGTGTACCCATTAGTACACCCACATTTCGCCAGTTATGTTTTTAGTCCTATGTAATAGGGGGCGAGCCTATTGCCATAAACCGGGCATAAATCCAGACTCCGAGGCTGCTACTGAGAAATTCCTGATGGAAAAACCCAATAACACTTTGCCCGACCTGGGAATCGAACCCAAGATCTCATGCACAGCAGTCGCGCTTGCGACCACTAGACCAACGAGGCAGTCACGCGAGTTATTTTACGCGGAACTCTAGATCTTTTGTCTAAAGTAAAAGAGCAACTGCTAAACTATTTCTTATGACATCGGCTCTCTGCCAGAGAAAGTCAAGTCAAGTCGGAGATTAGTCGGAATAAACAAACAGACAAAATAAAAACAGTTTTTCGTGTAACTGATGCCCTATAAGATTCCTCCTTTCTTTCTTGTTAATAAATTGTACCTACATACCTGTTTGAATAAATTACTGTAAATAACTTATAGTTCTTGTGTCTGACATATAAATAATTCCGTGTAAATATTCATATTTACTTTGTAACAACCTGTTAATATTACATTACAAATAGTCACATCAATTTCATTTATTTGTATAGATTCTGTGAAGCAATGAGAATTTATCTACGATGAAAATTCAGAAATGCGATGAGTGTCATAATTGCAGTTATTAATTCATGAAATATTCAACGAGTAATTTTCCGCTTTGCAGTATATTAATTAAAGATTAATGTTGAATTAATGAAAATTTAAACGTTTTTTTTTAAACGAATGGTTGATTTTTTTGTAATATTAGCCGAATTGAATGAAAAGATAGTAAAAATATTTTATTATGTTTTTATTTATATTGTGTTAGCGTTAATTTTAATACAAAGCTAAGAAATGTTTAAAAGCAAGGTAACTTACCTAACTATGCATGTATAGGTAAATACTACACTGAAATGGAGTAATAGTACATATAAAATAGTATGTCTATTGCCACCAACCGGGCGTAAATCCAGACTCCGAGGCTGCTACAGAGAAATTCCTGCTGGAAAAACCCAATAACACTTTGCCCGGCCTGGGAATCGGACCCAAGACCTCATGCACAGCAGTCGCGTTTGCGACCACTAGACCAACGAGGCAGTCCCCCTATTACACCATTGTGCCCCTATTACATGGGACTAAAAACATAACTGGCGAAATGTGGGTGTACTAATGGGTACACTTCTGCCTAACCCTTCGGGGATTACAGGGGTGATGTTATGATGTTATGTTATGTTATGAAATTATATCTGGAAATCAAATTACAAAAATAATTTACTTACAGAAAGCTACACTATTGCTAAGTACTAGTAATAGTATCATAGGATATGTCTTATGGTATACTTGAGTTCCACGCAGATGAAGTCGTGGGCAAAAACTGATAAGAAGTAAAACTCTAACGAAAAAAAAACCCGTGCCATAAGCTGGTCTCGAATAGAGTGAGTCGATTTTTTGTTTATTATAAATTGCACGTAACATTTTCTACGTCAAATATTCGATATCAAAATTTTCCTTAAATTCTATAAAACGAATAGAAAACCGACAAAGAGTAAATTGAGTTTGTGAAATAGAACAGGTGAAAACTTGCTGTAGAAAACGAAGACAGTGTTCTATTTTGAACATCGAAGTACCAATAGCTACTGTTGTACCCTCTGAAGGGGTGGTGCAGACGAGCCACATCGTCAACCACGCTTCAGCGACAGTAATATTTTTGTGGCCTCTAGCCGTGGCAAATGTCAATGAAAGAATACATAGAAAATAACAAAAATGGGTTCGATTCCCAGGTCGGGCAAAGTGTTATTGGGTTTTTCCATCAGGAATTTCTCAGTAGCAGCCTCCGAGTCTGGATTTGTGCCCGGTTGATGGCAATAGGCTCGCCCCCTATTACATGGGACTAAAAACATAACTGGCGGAATGTGGGTGCACTAATGGGTACACCTCTGCCTAACCATTCGGGGTTAACAGGCGTGATGTTATGTATGTAAAATAAGAAAAAAAAAAAACTTTTATTTAGGATAGGAAAGTATGGAGTCCCGGCTAACATACTTGAATAGTTCATGAGAAATTCCAGTTTTAACTTCCATGGATAACTTACTATTTTTATGTAATCCGCGCTACTATTCTGATTTCTTATGTCTATTTCAGCTATAATGCCAAATAGATGCTGTTTCATGCTGATTTTCAATTAAACCTATTGATAGAGAGGTGATGAATGACACCGGACTACACGCGACAGCCATAAACGCCGCCACCTGAAAGTAGAAGCGACTTTGTGGCGACAAAGCGACGTCAACTGTGTGCCGCGAGTCTATATAAAATGTATGAAAACTACAAGAATACATCGATGGCGGATGTAAACAGTAGCCTGTGTGCGGCTAGGTTAAATGTTAACTATTTATTTGACTTTGATTTTTGACTTTGTATCTGGCAACTTTTTGTTGCCGTGGTTGTTGCCCGTCTAAATAGTACTCTTAAAAGTAAATAACTTAAATTCCAAACACTTTTCCTGGACGAGGGAGCTTGTTAACGTGTTTGGAGTAAACTAATTAATGTGTTTTATTGTTTCTTTAGCTTTGGGGCAACTGAAGTGCAAATCGTATTAGCATTGGGAGCTGTTTATTGGTAGTTTCTGCAGTTCTAGAATCTCGATGTTTTTGTTCGCAAAGGTACAACAAAAGTCCTTTTTTTTTAATACTTACCTACACGTTTCTTCTTTCTTTGAAAATCCTTTCTGTAATGTAGTCTGTCTGTCCGTCCGTCTGTAATAAGTAATTGGGATGTATGTTTTAACCTTATTACATAGGTAGACAGCAAGAACATTAAGATTGGTCCCCGTGGCCGAAATTCCGTCGTGTCAATATTATTTTCAAGAAGTTAACGCGCGCCATGTTCTCTCTTATACATTAAATCCTCACATTTTTCCTGCACAAATAACCCCACCGTATTGTATAGTTCACAAATGTAGGTTCGCAGTACTATAATATTATGTACATACAATATTACACCGTATAATAGAACAAGGTAACATAGAAATAGCAAAATTTCTTATTACAATATGAACATATTGCCATTCAGGGAACATGGATACTCACTTTTGGCATATCGAAGTATCATTGGGAGAAACTCCGTACATTATATCGAATTTGAAATATGGCAAGATTTTGTATTGGAGAATTTTAAATTCTTTCGATGTTTGAAGGAGATTTGGTTTCGATACGGATGAATTTTTAGAGGAATTTTTGTTTTATATTGAAGTGAGGTAGGTATTATGAATTTCGTTATAAAACCTGAAAGTTAGGTTAGGTTTTTGAAGAAGAAGTGATCTATACATATAATAAAATCGTAGAGACGTCAAAACTGTACATTTAATATTTTTGAAAAAGAAAAAGTGCTTAGGGGTCTTTGAATGATACTTTTGCCGAAAATATTTTTTTTTTAATTTTTGTCTGTTTGTCTGTTTGTTTGTTGGAGCATCACGCAAAAACTGCCAGATAGATTTTGTTCAAATTCTGAATGAACATTCGACAGTGGCCAAATTAGAACATAGGCTATAAATTATCACGCTATTTGCTTTGGGAGAATAGCAGATTACAACAGTTCACCAAAGGATTGTAAAAAAGACGAAACAAAATGTAAAAATATAATAAATAGCTGCAGACTGAAGTTCTAAAATAGTTATTATCACGCTATACCTTCAAGGAGCTAGCCAGTCAATTATGGAAAACTAGAACGGCTATTTCAAGTCATTTGTCATCAAAGTAAATTGCGTAATGGTTCGACGACCGTCTTGCGAAACGGTGGGCGGAAGTTCGATCCCCAATGTCAGCATTACTTTTTGTATTTTTTCTAATTTTTTTTTTAATGTTTTTTTAATTGAATAATGCTATTTCCTAACAAAAAAAATAAAAAATAAAAGTAGGAGTGCATGTTTCTACCACAACTTTGATTTGTTAACGTATTTTTTAAATATTAATGTAGAAAATAATATCTATGCATAGTTACACAACACATAAATCAGCAGCTAAAGAACTTTTGTCTGTTTGCACGACTGCAAAGCATGAGGTCTTGGGTTCGATTTACAGGTCGGGCATAGTGTTATTGGATTTTTCCATCAGGAATTTCACAATAGCAACCTCGGAGTCTGGATTCGTGCCCGGTTGATGGCAATAGGCTCGCCCCCTTTTACATGGGATTAAACTATACAACTATATAAATTTGTATAGGTAAGGATTATCGCATAATGGCTATTATTCTTAAACATTTTACTGCTGGATTGCTATAAAACGACAACAACGGTACATACAATACTGCAGTTAGGTATAAGTTATAATTTATCCTTTGAAATCAAAATCATTACGCTATAACTACAAGGAGCTACTCAACACACAACAAGTGACGGGCAGCCTATCTGCAAACATTTTAAGTATACAATATTTTACTACCCGGGCTTCGCTAAGTCAATCATGGCACAACAATACTGCCAAGTATACTACTGGAATACCAGCGGACGTATATTAGCGAGGAGTGGCGAGTGTAATTTTTTTACGCAGTAGTAGGTAGGTAATTAGTATTCCTTTCGTTGCGCTTCCGAATTATTTTATAAAAAGATCTTAGTGTAAGATGAGTGATTAGGTACTACAAATATTAGATTATAAGTTACGTAGAGTATTAGAAGAACCCTAAGTACCCTGGTGTTATATTGGACAGAGCACTAACTTTTTATATACCTACATTGCCACAACACCAATCAAAAAATCATCTGCTACAACACCTTATTTCTACCAACTAGGGAGCAGCACCCGATGTTTTTCGCATAACTGTTACGTCTTTATGCTCCTTCTGCTGGTGAATTTGCGTGTTCAGTGTGTCATTGACCAAAAAGAAATAGGTATCATACTTAACGAGACGTGTAGAATGATATCGGGGCTGCCTAAAACTGACTGCTCAATAAGCTCTTCCCATGGGCTGGAATTGCACCACCTGTCATTCGAAGGTATCTATGTAGCATGCACAGATGAAACAAAATCAAGCAAAAACAAGAATCCGCTTCCTTACATCCCCTCTATCAATATGCAGTAGCTTTGGGTAGATTGAAGAGTCGGAAGAGTTTTCTCCGATGCACACAGGCCATACAGGACCAGGTCGACACCCACCATCACACAACTTCCACCAAAAAGAGTTCAACCCCAGGAACACATGGCACTCTGTTGTGATCATTAGTGGCCTATATGGAAAGCGCTTAATGGACTGCGCACTCATGTAAGCCGCTGCAAACGTAACCTAGCCCAATAAGGAGTTATAGATCCCGCAGATACTCAGGGCAAGTGTGGTGTTCCTTTTATATGATGGCTCACTTACTACAGCGCCCGCGGAACACCTGGGCAAAACTGGGCCAGAAAAATATTGCAAAAAATCGGCCAAGTGCGAGTCGGACTCGCACACGAAGGGTTCCGTTACGCCATACAATATTTAACACAACAGAAAAAAAGGTTCTATAAAAAGGTTAATAATCGCATAAAAAGTAATTATTATGTCTACATGGCATTGCTTCTTGCCTTTCATGATTCTAGGTCAACGGGAAGTTTCCTTTATATTTGGTTTTGATTTCCTAGCGAGGGTCAGAATATGCGCCATAAACGACCTTATCTTTAGTTTGCGTTGACTTAGAAGTTTAATTTTTTCACTGCTCTGAGGGATTGCAGACCAAAGTTTTTTTTTTTCGGGTTGTAAGAATCATCATATGAGTCCTTTTGCCCTGGGTGGGGCGAAAGGGACTGTTAGGCTTTTACTGACTAAAAAACCACCCTGTTCCAAAGAACGCAAACAGCAACAGAAGGGTTGCTCTTTGCGTATATCGGGGCCACGGTATCCTGTTAAGACTTCCCGCGACTTCGGTAGGCGTTTGGCCCTGTCGGGGCCCCGTCAGCCCCCGTCCCTGTGCTGACAGCTCTTTTGTGCTGACAGCACTTTGAAACGCGCGTGGAACAAAACGCGCTGTTGACCCGGGCCTGGTCCTTAATTGGACGACGAGCTACCCATCACTGGCCGTCCGCAAGCCTGCGCCTACGTTAGCCGGATGACGTCTCGCAACGTCCGACGCCCTGGCGGTCTCCCGCGGTGGCTGGGGCGTGAGGTGGAGGATGTCCTCTCCTCACGTGTTCCGCCTCATTCTTCGCTAGCATCACTGCTTCGCAGAAGTAGGTTACTGCGTCCCATTCCCTTTCGCTCCGGAGCATGGCCTGAACCAGGGCTCGGACGCGAGAGGACACGGCGGTGCTCTGCCCAGGCGGGGCAGACCTACACCGTATGCTCCATCGTGTCTTCCGGGCGGTCCACACAGTGGTGACACCCGGGCGTTTTCTTCTGCTGAATCCAACACAGGAACTTCCCGAAACAACCGCGTCCGGTGAGGACCTGCGTCAGGCGAGTGGTGCAGCCACTCCAGCCAATCCTCAAGATACCGTGGCCCCGGAACGTAAAATATAAAAAAAATCCAATCCTCAAAGAGGGGTCTTACCGCTGCGATTGCGTCGTGCCCGAGACCTGAGTATTTGATTTTAATTTTAGCTTGATACCTCCACGCGTTCCTTAGAAAAGGGTCTTTACTGACAGACAGACGGACAACAAAGTGATCCTATAAGGGTTCCGTATTTGCCGACTGAGGTACGGAACCCTAAAAAAGATAATATCTAAAATCATCGATGAATCGGGATTTAAAACGGTAAAACTATGCTTAGACTTTAAATAAGCGTATGTTTACAGGGTTTTTGCTCATACTTTCTTTCAAAAACACAAAAGTCAGATTCTGATTTCAGTTGCTCTATCGAATCTAATATCTAAATAATCGAAGCTACAATGTGAGGTACAATATTAAAACAGTTGAACAACAGAACTTGCGTTTCAATGGTTTGGGATCGAAAAATAAGTCAATTTTGATACCACATCATAATATTTTGGAAAGAGGTAATCTAAATTTACCTTAAATAAATATACAAAAGCGAAAGTTCACTCAGTCATCACGAAATATCGAAAATTTCGCAAAATAAAGTACCCATTTCCCAAAGAGTAGGTATGAAACGGGGGTCCAAAGTTTGTATGGCGTTATCAACTTTGACGCGGGCGAAGTCGCGGGCAGAAGCTAGTAGGTAATAAAATAACTTGAAAACTTTAGTCTCAACAGAGCATTTTTATAGTAATGAACGAAAATATTATACGAAACTAGCTTTTACACGCAACTTCGTTCTCGCGGGTTTTTTCTTCCGCGTTGCTTTCGTGTGTCATGTGTCATGTTTTATAGCCTACACTATTTTTCATAAAACTGGCTATCATATAAAAAAGTATTTTTCTAATCCGATCGGTAGTTTCAAAGATTAGCGCATTTAAACAAACCAAAATACTCTTCAGTTTTATGAATTATTAAAATATAAGATTGTAAATAACTCAATTTGTTCATACAACTAAACAACAAAGCTATTCTGTTAAAATCTGCTTAAATTGTGAATTGCTTGAAATTAATTTTGGTAATATGTGAGGTGAGCTGCCAATCTAGCATTGATTAGTAGGCCGACAGATCACTTCACCTCATCATCATCATATCAACGGAACGACATGCATCAATGGGCGTCCGTCGCTGGACATGGGCCTCACTTAAAGATAGCCACATTGACCGGTCCCGCATCCAGCGGTTTCCCGCGACCTATAGCAGGTCGTCGGTCCACCTCGTGGGGGCCTTCCCATAGTGCCGTACGTGGTCGCCACTTACGACTTACGACCCCAACGGTTGTCTGCTCTAAGAGTTATATGCCCTTGCCCATCACTTGGGTTTCGCAATTTTGAGAGCTAAATCGGTTACCTTAGTTCATATATTATTATGCGGATCTTCTCATTTCTGATTCGATCGCTTCACCTAAATTTACTGGATGAGTTATTTACAGAATAGATCAGCTGATCAACGAAGTTTGTGAAAACTCGGAGAAGGATAACAAATTAGTTTTATCCGGGTAAATCGAAAATATTTCCAAAAGCAAATATGAAGTTATCTAAGTGGATTATTTTAATAGGGATTCCATATTAACATAACTCTTCAATGAATAAATTGAATGAAATGGATACTTTTACAGTTCTAATGAATGAAGTTAGTAAACTTTGTGTTTTAAAGGGGATATTCCTATTATTATCAAGCTTAGTAGATCTAACAGTCCAAGAATTGATGACCAATTAGTTAGTTAGTTTTGCTGGTGTAGGTGTGAAAGATGATATGGGCACCTGTCTGGGATGGGGCCGGACCTTGCGGACAACCAGTTTGGTTTCCGCAGGGGGCGCTCTACGGTGGACGCCATCATGCGCGTGAGAGCTCTCACGACGGGGGATGCTGTGTCCCGGGGTGGGGTTGTGCTGGCGGTGTCGTTGGACATCGCCAACGCGTTTAACACCCTGCCCTGGACCTGCATTAGGGAGGCACTCCGGTATCACCGGGTGCCGAACTACCTCCGTCAAGTGGTCGGGGCCTATCTGACGGATAGAGCCGTGATCTACCCTGGTCGAACTGGAGAATGGAACCGGCGGGAGATGTCGTGCGGTGTTCCACAGGGATCGGTGCTGGGGCCGCTCCTGTGGAACATCGGTTACGACTGGGTGCTGCGTGCTGACCTCCCCGAGGGCGCCAGTGTTGTCTGCTACGCGGACGACACACTGGTCCTGGCGCAGGGGAGGTCGCACGAGGCGGCGGCCGACGTCATGACACGCGGGGTTGCGATAGTCGTAGAGAGGATCCGGCAATTGGGACTCGAGGTGGCTTTGCACAAGTCCGAGGTCATGTGCTTTCATGGGCCTCGGAACGCGCCACCGTTGGGATCCCAAATCACGGTGGGAGGGGTTCACATCGGCGTCGGGTCAACGATGAAGTACCTGGGACTCGTCCTCGACAGCCGGTAGAACTTCGTTGAGCATTTCCGACGTTTGGCTCCCAAATTGGAACGGGCTGGGGCCGCCTTCAAGCGGCTCTTACCCAACCTGAGGGGTCCAAACGCCTCCTGCCGGAGGCTCTACGCGGGGGTCGTGCGGTCGATGGCCCTTTACGGGGCCCCGGTGTGGGCGCGGGGGTTGAGGCGACGTGCCGCCCACTACCTAAACGCGTCCCAACGGGTGATCGCCATAAGGGTCATCCGAGGATACCGCACGATCTCCGGTGAGGCGGCGAGCCTCCTTGCCGGATTGCCGCCGTGGGATCTGGAGGCGCTGGTCCTCGCGCGCCTGCACGAGTGGCGCGTGGAGGTACTAGGCCGGGGGGAAACTCCGCTGCCGCGGCAAATCGCCGCTCAGCGGACAGACCTCCGGCTTGATCTCATGGCGACATGGAGAGAGCGACTGTCGCAACCCCGTGCAGGGCACGCCTCTATCGAGGCGGTAAGTCCCCTCTTTGAGGAGTGGCTTGAGCGGCGCCACGGCGCCCTCACCTTCCGCCTGACGCAGGTCCTCACCGGGCACGGATGTTTCGGGAGGTTCCTGCACATCATCGGGCGGGAGGAAACGCCCGGGTGTCACCACTGTGAGGATCGCCCCGAGGACACGGTGGAGCATACCGTGGCGGTGTGCCCCGCTTGGGCGGAGCACCGCGACGTCCTCGTGGCGGCTATCGGCGGCGGCGAACTCTCGCGTTCGGCCCTGGTGCAAGCCATGGTCCGGAGCGAGAGGGAATGGGATGCAGTCGCCTCCTTCTGCGAAGCAGTAATGCTAGCGAAGGAGGAGGCGGGCCGCGTGAGGGAAAGAACCACCTCACGCCCCAGCCGCCGCGGGAGACGCTCCGGGCGTCGGGAGCCGCGAGACGACTCCCGGCCACCGTAGACGCGGGTCTGTGGGCGGTGAGCAATGGGTAGCTCACCGTCCGTTCGTTGATAACGACAGACCGTGTGTTCCACGCGCGCCTCAAAGAGATGTCAGCAATAATTGAAGGGGCCACTAAGGGCCGATGCCTGCCGGGGCTGCGGGTTGTTCGAAAGAGATACCGCGCCCCCGGAACGCAAAGGGCACAAGAAGGAACATGGATGGGTTTTAGTCAGTAAAAGTCTGACACTCCCTCCCGCCCCGCCCAGGGCGGGGGAAGTCATTTGATGATTTCCCATCGGTAAAAAAAAAAAAAAAAAAAAAGGTCACTGGGATATTTCCACACGTCTTAGCGTCTTGATTGGGCAATTGTGCGTGTCTCTTGATGTGAGGGTGTTTCAACTATAAGAAAAACTTTTTTATATCTTTGCAAATAAGTTATATTAATCTGTTATAATGAATATCGTACATCGTACTAAGAGGCGCGTCCGTGGAGGATGTTCTCTGCTAGTGAAAATCATCCTTTTGTCATCCTAGTGACGCGGGCCGGGCCATCCTCCGGTGCCTTAAGACCCTGTTTTATTCTAATCAATATTTTACTAATATAAAGCTTCAATATTTCTTCACTATGCTGGCTATATTTTGTAGTATTCATGATTTCCACGCGGACGAAATTGCAGGCAGAATTTAGTGTCACATAGCATCAAAACCCGAAACAATTATCCATAGGCCACAGAAATATTTGATCCGTGCATAACCAAATATAATTGCGTACACCCGAGCTCAACCATAATTCAACCCTCTAAATCGATTTTGCATAAACGGAACCCTTGAAGTACGTCAAGTTAAGCGTAAAATGGACGCCTGGCTGTCGCCAATAACATCACACCATATTGAAGCTATTGAAGGATTTATTGAGCAATAGATAATTCTCGTAGTACGAGAGTCGTTGTCAACTTTATGGGTGAGAAGAATGTGATGCAATCATCTTTTTTATGAATATTTTTGATGTCTTCGTGTGTTACTTGATGGCCAGGAGTTTTTTTAGGGCAAGGTTTTAACTTGTTCCTTATTTAAGAATTGACTGTATAGCACATAACATTCTCAAATAGAACAGGAGCTACTAATAAGATACAAGAAAAAGCAAATTGAAATACAAATAACAAAATGGTGAAGGGCAGGGGTTGTAAACATATGTAGGGAGCAACAAGACATTCCAGTTTAATGATTCAGGTGCTAACTAACTAGAAGGACCAAAGTTTTTTATATTTCCGGACTAAAGGACCAATGACCTACTAACGTATTTGACATACTTTTATTACGATTATGCTGTTAAGAAAATTATTTTAAGCATCGTGATGAGTAAGTGTCGTGATGTCTCAGTGGTTAAAAGCCCGCCTCTGATGTGAAAAGTTACGGATGCGATACTGGGTAAGTAGGTACTAATGTGACTTTTTCATTCATTATATACTTTCTAAGTTTATTTTGGATATCACTGACATCATTGAAGAAAAATCGCGAGAAAACTGGACTTAAATTTAATGTAAGTTTGAAATCGCCAATCCGCTTCAAGCAAGCGTAATAATAAATGCTCGTGCCTTAGGCCTTTGCCCAGCCCTAGAATAATAATAGTGTGGTATTATTATTTTATTATAATAAGTCTTAAAATAGATGACCTAATTCTGATGCTACTGGTAAACTAAATGAAACTAAATACTGGGTCGGATGAATTAACAAGGCTTTGTTTCCCGAAATGCTAAAATTATGTAAGCAAAGTTAGGATTTTAAATGGAAATCAGGCTCGTTTTGGTCCAGTCATTCCAATGAATAATATTTGGGTTCGATGATATTCCAATATGTAGTTTTTTATATCGTATTGGTTTTCAATAATTCATCATTCTATTTGTAACTTTAAGAGTAGGGTCAACGGGAAATCTTTGAGCATTGCAGACGTTTTTACAGGACTGCCCCAAAAAAAGGAGTGTTATGTGTTCAGGGTTAATTTATGTATGTATGTATCGTTCCAAGTAACATAGGCTAAAATAAAAATAAAAAGAATCCTGTGTGGTCACTGTAAAACGTAAATTAATACCAGCCTCAATTTTTTTTTAATGAATCTGGCCGTGTCTATGTTTATCGTCTAGAAATTGACAAGTAGATTTAAAAAATATATAACACTGTAAATAAAAAATGTCGTAAAAAAACTGACGAGTAAATAAACAAAGTACAAATATGTGCAATTTTGGCAGTCGTGTTTTTAATTAAACCACTGGATGAGGACCCAAGTGTTGCCTACAAACCGTGCCCAGAAATAGTGGGTGTCGTTTTGTTGTTACTCTGTGTTATTATTATTATTCTGACATTTATTATTTATTTATTATCTTTATTGTTTCTGACATGTGTATTGAAATTTGTAAATGTGTGAAATTATGTAATAACATAAGTCTGTAAGTGTTTATGTTCTTACTAACCATATGGATTGTACTGATCTGACAAATAAATCATATTATTATTATTATTATTTTAAAAGTAGCTTGTTAGGAAGTCTTTTGTATTAGCTTGTTTCTCAACCTTGTAACCTCAAAGTAACTAGCTTTTGCTTACTACTTGGACTACGGAAATGTGGGTTGCTGCAGAAGTCAACGAAGAAGCAGCTTAAAAAAAAATGCCCATCTATTTTTTTACATTTAGATCTCAAAATACAAGTTTACTGAAAAAAAAAAAAAACATTTAACTGTCTTATTCTTCATCACCGTATCTCATTCTTCATCACACGCCACTACCTTTTGGAAGGAGAAACTAGATTCAATTATGTTTTTTTTGTAAATAATTTGACTTTGACATTCACTTTGGCAAGGTCTAAAAAGTTATCTTAGAATATTTTACAAAACTTGTGTCACGATTTTAAGTTTATCATAGAAACAGATTTCCAATTCTTTTTTTAAATAAGACATTTAGAAAATGTTCTCTGATAACTTTTTACACCTACGCTTATGCGTAGGAAGTATCATAAAAATCGGTTCATTTATTTCGAGAAATAAGGAGTGAAAGAAAGAGTGTGAAACACACACACCCGTGACGACTGTCAAAGCTTCATGTATGACAGCCGGGACCAACGGCTTAACGTGCTTTACGAGGCACGGAACGATGTGAGTGATGTCTAAGATAAACTTAGAAAGTACATATGAAATGAAACCGACATACTGGTATGCCTATTGGCCTAGTTCTGTTCTGTCTCCTTCTTGTTTGGAGGGAAGTGGAAACAATTTTTTTTCTTACTCCTCCGCTATTCTTTTCTGATTAATTTCGTTGCGGTACCCAAGACATTTAATCGTTTCTCTGGGACTCGTCGAGCTTCATTGCCTCGACGCTTTTCTGGTGGCCTCCACTGTTGATTCTGGTTTTCAGGAGTTGCAGTGGGTGGGAACAGTGTGGCGGGCCTACCCATAATTAGACACATTGGTACTTGCCCGGATTCGAACCAACAACCTCACGCATGAGAGGCGGGCGCCTCAACCAACAACCTCACGCATGAGAGGCGGGCGCCTCAACCAACAACTCAAGTTACTTCAGTTCTTATAATATTATAATGTAAAATGGATATAAGTACGGGCCTCACATATTAACTGAAGTATCCAAACTATTTGATAAAGAAAACCGCCATATTCCCCCTATACTCAAACTAACTTCTTCAGCCGCAGACAACCTTGAGTGAAAACTTTTCCCTTGAACTTCTCATGTAAGTTGTAAGATGGCCATCCTAGACAGTACCTAAGTACTTAAGTGACCAACCAATCAAGATGCATGAATACTTTCTTTTGTTGAGGTGTCGTTGACCGCTATTGGGTGAGATTTATAGCGTAGATTTATAGTAATTGGGGGGATAGTGGGAAGATAATTGTAACTGAGAATTGTAGGTGGTGGTGGCGGCTTTTTAAAAACATAACTCTGAAATCTGGGTGTGCTAATGGGTGCACGTCTGCCATCGGCAATTACAAGCGGAAGCGTGATGTTATGTTATGTTCTTTTTGGCAATGGATTTGACGTTGCTTCGTTTGTTCTACGACATTCATTTAAAGACAACATTTAAAAAAAAATGTTAAATTTTCAGAATAAAACATTGTACTATACGGAATTTCCATTTTGCATGGTGATCTAGGTGAATAAAACGAGCGGGTGGGGCGGGAAGGGATAGCCGGCGCCAGCGCACGTCTCTATTTAGTCATTGTCTCGCGCCCTTACGAGACGGAAGTGACTTCCGTGTTCCGTGTCCTTGTGAGCGCGTCTCCCGCGCCGGTCGCCGGCCGCACTTTAGTTCTGTTCCGTACTCCCGGGAGCTGCGCCGCCGCCGCCGCGCCACCCGCGCGCCTCCTGTGTTTGTTCAAATCGCGAGTATGTACTATGAAATAGTGCGAAGTTGCCTACTAAGTGTCGAAAATTTAAACAAGACTCCGTACGATGTAGGTAGACAGCATACTTCGCTTTCGTACACGAAGCCGTCGAGTGGTATTGGACAATGTGCATGGGCAATTCACAACACCATCTCACACGCAGGGACGTGTTTGGAGTTTGAATGTAAAAGGTAGGTAGCCTATTTTTGTTTTTAAAAAAGTTACGCCGATGTTATCTACTAATTTGTATTTGATTACCTACGAATCACAGTAAACAGCACGACATAGTACTCTTCTCATAATATGACGGTCTTAAGCCGGTAAAAGTATAAAGGGAAAATTTGCAACTAACGTTTTGATTATTATAAATGTTTGGGGGCGGAGCAATGCGCGCGAGTCGGGTCAGTGAACGACGCGGCGCATAATGTTCACTTACATTTACTTTTTTAGGACAAATAAGTGGGTATCTTAATATAATCTTAATGTTTTAGTACTGAGTGATATTACCTAATAGAAAAAAAAAAACACGTATTTTATTATTTTCAATAAACATTTTATTATTAAAATTTTAAACCCGCTAAAAAAATTAAATTTAAATGAAAAAAATGAGTGAAAGACGACTGACAAAAGGTATTTATATGGCAGAGGTGAGTGGCAACGCCGGGAGGGGTCGCCCTAGGAAGACCTACACTGACCTTATTGGTGAGGTCCTTCAGAAAGGTCAGGTGCGGAGTACTCGTAACCGGCGTACTTGTATGACGAGATGTATGAAGTATGATCGTAGATGATGTGAAAGGAGTGTGCAAGGATCGAAGCAGATCGTTCTGTAGTTTCTGCCTATCCCCATGGGAGAAAGGCGTGAGTTTCTGTATGTATTTATAAAAAAAAATCCTGTAGATTATTTTCTACTTAACGTCGGCCCATAACTTACCAGTAGTAAAATAAGACCATTCGTTTTACAATTTTTTTCTAGGTGCGTTTTTCTACGATAGATTATTTCAGTTAGAGAAGTATGTACTCTTTCTAAAAAAAAGCTGTCGAATAATAATAAACTAAATAATATACCTACGTTCTTAATGTATTTTTTAAAATCCAATTTTATACAAGTTGCAGTTTTGCATCTTCGTCTTTCATTTTTTTTTATAATACCCTCAGGTATAAAAAAATAAAAAAAATATATAAATAATGTAGTTTATCGCTCCGCCTGCCTAAACCCAGCGGCAAAATGGCTTGCCCAAGTTCGAACATCACAGACTGGAAATAAAAAAACTTTATTTTATTTTATGGTTGATTCGTGTTGAGAATCCCTAGCTTGGATATCTCCATTAAATGACGAGGTTATTCAACTGCATGTTATGAAATATACAGAAATTAATGAAAAAATATATAATAATATTACATTTATATAATTTATACAAACACATTACATTGTTTTGCCTGCCTCGTTGGTCCAGTGGTCGCAAACGTGACTGCTGTGCATGAGGTGTTGGTCGGGCAAAGTGTTATTGGGTTTTTCCATCAGGATTTTCTCAGTAGCAGCCTCAGAGTCTGGATTAGTGCCCGGTTGATGGCAATAGGCTCGCCTATTGCCATCTATTATATGGGACTTAAAAAACATAACTGGCGAAATATGGGTGTATTGCAGGGCACACCTCTGCCTAACCCTTCGGGAATTACAGGCGTGATGTTATGTTATGTTATGTAATTTAGACACAAACTTGAACATTTTGTAGAATATGACTAATAGCACAATAACAGTACAGTCTTGATACAATAATAAATTACGTAAGGGTTGTCCTTAATCCTTTAGTTTATGACTTAGATAATTTAGGCCTTGGTTATCAAATAGCCTACCGAGAACAGAAGATTTCCATCAATTTACCATGTTGTTTTATTATTTGGCATTTGTTTTCGTAGCTTCCTTATTAACCTACATCAGGAAAAGTAGGAGGTTTTCAATTCAGATTTTTTTTTCGTATTTTTTATGTATGGTCCAATAGAAATATTGTCATGATCTGATAATGAACTTCGGAGATATGGAACGGAACTCATAGGATCATAGCAGAACTGTCGTAACAAATGAAATTGTTTTGTTTATATGTGCACAACAATAACGGCACAATAGCAAATTCAAATATCAAAATCTTGCAAAGATTCCAATCTGAAATACTACGTATGATAATAATTTGCCAAACTTCTTGGCAGTATATGATTAGGTATAAATGAGACAAAAGATGTAGTATAGTCTGGTTATAATTATCCAAAGGTGCATCTTATATACTAACGACTACGTGCCGATAACAGACAGTAGAAACATTTAATAGATATTGAACGTGCGATAAAGAACATAAGATTGCGATGTAGATTGTAGATACAGCACAAAGATATTGTACTGTAACAATAAAAACAATAAAAAAACGAAAGAACGCAAAATTCACATTGATCCTTGTGTCTTTAACCACTGAGCAGTCTGAGCATCACGATCAGTTACAATTTTTTTTTTTCGGAAATGTTCATGTATCGTCTGGAGTTTCGAGGTCCGACGTAACCCTTCGCTTTCCTCAGATGGAACCCTCCGTCAGGCGAAAATGGATGGTTACGTCCTACTCTCACCGTTTAAAATCTCACCACCCTAAGTCGGGTGCCCAGTACAGCCCAATCAGCCCCAATATCTTTTATACCTAAATACAAACGTAAATAACCGTAACTTGCTAACCGGTTGGACAATGAGGCTTAACAAGGCTATTCCTTCTCAATGAACATTGACATGAAAATAAGCTGTTATCGTTATATTGGCAGTAACAATTAGATAAAGGTTTTAAAATCATTATAGAGGTTTAGAAAGTTATGTTTATAGTGTTTTGAGTATCAATTTTATAAATATGACGGTTAATTGTTAGTATGTAAGGGAATAGGCTTTTGTTATCGATTGGCTGAGCTTAATCTACCTATATTGCCCCGTGCATTTATACAAGTAGTAAAAAATATGACTGTAATAAAATTCAAAAGGGCACTAAATGAAATATTAATTGAGAAAAGTTATTACACAAATCGGCTTAATTAATGAGAAATTGCTGACTGATTTAGTTCTTTTAATATTGTTGTAGCTGCTTTTTTTTTTTACTAGTGTAACCTGTGCGTCATTTTGACATTTATAACTTTGATGGTTTGTGGTTTATCTTTATTCGTATTGAATTTTTTAATTTGATTTGATCATACATTTTTTAAAAATATTATTTGCATGCATATGCGAATGCGACGGTCTATCTATCAAATACACATGTTAGCAGTGAAATAAATGATTTTATTATATACTAATACTAGCCTGCCTAGCCCAGGCGGGTGTTGATAGATTTGTTATCGCATTATGTCACTGTCAAAGTCATGTGTATGTCATTTTTGACGTTTGTTGACAGACATCAATGACAGCTCTATGCAGACGTCGTGTTTTGTTATTGCATAAATCTCTGCCATTACAAAATACACATAACATCACGCCTGTAATCCCCGAAGGGTTAGGCAGAGGTGTACCCATTAGTACACCCACATTTCGCCAGTTATGTTTTTAGTCCCATGTAATAGGGGGCGAGCCTATTGCCATCAACCGGGCACAAATCCAGACTCCGAGGCTGCTACTGAGAAATTCCTGATGGAAAAACCCAATAACACTTTGCCCGACCTGGGAATCGAACCCAAGACCTCATGCACAGCAGTCGCGCTTACGACCACTAGACCAACGAGGCAGTCAAAAAATAATTGTTTTTTTTATGTCCTCAACTCTTCAGCGGGCGTAAATGTTTCAATATAAAGCAGAACCTAGTACACTGTTCAAGAACACTGTTTCTTTTCTTCATACTGTTCTTAAGAGCTCCAGCTCTTAAAGTGATTTACACTTCAGTAATATTGCGTTGAAATGCACTTTATGTACTACACGTTTATCTTTGTAAGTTAAGGTTTCAGCTATTACACCGCATCACACTAAGATGTTAAGTATCTGGTGAAAAAAAAAAATGAAATTTTAGTTCATCGCATAATACAGTATGCCAAACCAAACCACCACTCAAACCATGTCAGAGGCCCTTGAGGCGGTTTAGAAACTCTGACACTAGGGTGTGTAGGGTCGTAAGGCTTTACTACCCACATGGTAAGAAGAAGACAGTATGCCTCCGACACAGCAAATGGTTTGCCATTCTAGTTGTGGCTTTAAATCGTCTGCGTTAAAATTATTTATATAATGACAAGATAAAAATATTTGGTGGATTTTTCGAGGATTCCGGCGAGCCGTTGCTGTCTTGGATTGGTGCTGTTATAGTAAGCTTTGACCAGCTTTGTTTTTGCTTTTTTTTAAGTCACATTTGTGTTGGTTGTTGATGGAATGTATGGATGGATTTATGGATATTTTGTAAAGAAGGTAATTTTTTACAACCCTATTACTAAGCCTCCGTTGTCCGTCACGTCAGCGGACTTGTATCTCTTGAACCGTAACAAGTTAAGCAATAAAATTTTACACAGAGTGTGTATTTCTATCACCGGTATTTTTATCGTCGCCATGTCTAACCGGATGCAGCTGAATACCAATATTTTACATGGAGCGACTGCCTATCTGACCTCCACAACCCAGTAACTGGGTAATACGATACCCCTGGTTGTCAGGCTTTCAAGCTTCTGGCGACTCGTAACGACTGTCAAAGATCCACGTATGACAGCCGAGACCAACCGCTTAACGTGCTTTTCCGAGGCACGGAATGATGTCAATAATGTCTAACTTTAGAAAGTACATGTGAATTGAAAAAGTCACACTGGTACTTGCCCGGATTCGAACCCAAAACCTCATGCATGAGAGGCGGGCGCTTTAACCGCTAGGCCATCACGACATTCACACACATTCGACATTCTATCGTCGCTATTATCAACAAATAATAACAATAACAAGTTTAAAGAGAACAGGAAGAAAAAAACGCAAAAAAAAACACATTTCACGTTCAGTACACGTCTTTTTTTGGCGTTTTTTGCTCAATCTTAATATTGCACGAATGGTTTTGTTGCATATTCGGTTACAATCATTAATGGTACGGTACGGTGTAATAGGCGGACACCTTTACAGGCATTTGAGCTTGGCCTTTAGTATAGCTTGCGTAGGAGTACACCGAAGATGTAGAGAGGTAATTTCATTGAAAGGTATTGCGTCTACTGGGATTTGTCTTTGAATGTACTATGTGTCTATGCGGTGTAGATTCTATCGACTGTATATTATTAACCTATTGGCTAATGTACGCATTTCTGTATCTACCTTGTTATTAGGTAGGAATTCTATGTTGTTGTCGACTTGGTAGGATTGGTTTTACTGTTCCATTGGTCTTGTGGACGCAGCGATTTTTAAGCGAGTCTGGGTTCGATTCCCAGGTCGGGCAAAAAGTTTTTTTTTTCCAATAGGAATTTCTTAGTAACAGCCCAGCGTTTGGAAGTTGATGATGTCACAATCCCATGCTTCGGAAAGCACGTAAAGCCAAGAAATCAAAGCGATTATTGTCTGTGTCTGGATTTGATACCTAGGTCGGGCAAAAAGTGTTATTAGATTTTTTTTTTGTGTAAAAAAAAATAATTACTAATCTCATGTCTTCTCTGTATGAGAAGGGGCCTTTGACCTGCAGCGGGACAGTAATGGGCTGATATATATTTTTTAATCTCCATAATTAGAAAGTTTCCAGAAATGATACAGAATAAAAAAAAAGATTGTAATAGGAATAACATGTGTAATGTTATAATGATGAATTTACAGTGTAATGCATAATCGCCATAACATCACCACTGGAAATACATAAATACACAGGTAATCAGAGATACCGTAATTGACTTTCAATTGAATGCAATTAATACGGCCATTCGTCAAGTCAGATATGGGTCGACGCCTCGTAAATATACCATTCGAACAATCATTCACGGCCGGAGTTCCCAATCTTTTTTGTACTAGGACTCCCTATTTATTTATTTTTTTTTTTTGAGGTGGTAAAAATCATCAAATGACTCCTTCCGCTCTGGGTGGGGCGGAAGGGACTGTCAGACTTTTACTGACTAAAAAACCACCCTGTTCCTTCTGTTGCCCTTTACGTTCCGGGGCCATATCCCGGGGCCGGTATCCACTGCGACTCCCTAGGTTGAATTTTTTGCGACACCCTTCAAAAAGATGATATTATTGTGTAGCTCAAAGTCATAGTCAAATTATTTATTTCTATTAGGCTATTAAAAGGCAGTTTTGCCTTTCAATGGCCTAGCCTAGAACGTCATTTTATTAGAATATAAAAATGAATTTGATCTAGCTGTAGCAGTCACGAAGTAAAGATCCTCATTATTTTTATATTTTGAATTAAAGAATAATTAAATTAAGGTAAACTCCAAGGCTATATTTAGAATTATTATTATTTATTAGAAAATATAAAAGGACAATGATTGTACTACAATCAGTGAGAAGGAAGTTGCGTCCCGGTGACCTGTACCTTCCGTCGCGCTACAACGCCTCGGGGCGTTGCGACACACAGCTTGGGAATCCCTGATTTACGGTGTTCAAATACTTGAAAATGTATGGGAATTTAATTTACAATGGAATTATTATTTGCTCTTGCAAGTATATTTTTTGAGTTACGTTTCGTAAAAGTATTAAATGCTAGTTATTTTCATTTACTACGGGGTGATCATTAATTTTTGAACTCGTGCGTAAAAAAGTTTACGTTAAACTGATGAAAAACAATTATTACTGGCTAAAAATCTATAGTAATTTTCGTTACGATGTCCCTTTTATCTTTAATTTACTAGCTTTTGCCCACGATTTTGTCCGCGTAAATGTCGGACCTCCGTTTCATCCCCGTTGGTGGTGAATTTTGGTGAAAATCTGTTCTTAGCAGTCGTCTACTAACTTTAAACTACCTCCCTACCAAACATCTGTAGAAGTCCAACGGTATTCGATATTTCATAATGAGTCAGTGAGTGACCTTCGCTTTTATAATTAAGATTTAAATAAAAGGGAAAAAAATCTCTGTATAAGATGGCAGGCAGGTTAAGTAATTAATCAGAATAGAATAGAATAATTGTTTATTTGCACAGAAAATAGGTACATTATTGAGATGTAACAGATTGAGTGATCCTTATACTTTCTGCCTTCACTAAGATCTGCAAAACAGTTTAACAAATACAAATACAGGCATACTGAACACTAACACTAGCAGTAATGCTAGCGAAGGAGGTGGCGGGCCGCGTGAGGGAGAGAACCAACTCACGCCCCAGCCGCCGCGGACACGGCGCGGACGTCGCGAGGCGACAACCGGCCACCGTGGGCGCGGGCTTGCGGACGGCGAGTAATGGGTAGCTCGCCGTCCGATCAAGGATCAGGCCCGGGTCGAGGGCGCGTTCTGTTCGAGCGCGCCTCAAAGAGCTGTCAGCACAGGGACGGGGCCCCCAACTGGGCCAACGCCTGCCGGGTTTGCGGGACGTCTTAACAGGATACCGTAGCCCCTGAACGTAAAGGGCAACAGAAGGAACAGGGTGGTTTTTTGATTTGAAAAAAAAGGCATACTTAACACAGACGCACAATACAAGCACAATGTCAATATAACTCCAAATAACTCCTCAAGTTTTAATACCAAAAATAAAACCTCCCAAAAATGAAGACATAACCGAAGTTTAATTTACCAATAGCAACAAAAGGAATGATTGCTCAAAACGCTCTCGAAGAAAATGATGCATAAATAAAACGAAACAACCTCAACAACAGATTAACAAACCCACAAAGAACGACGATTTCAGAGTTTAATCATCCCCTTTTTCCTTGAAAATTAAACCAGGGAATGATTAAACCCTTCTCTTTCGATTTCGCTAATAGCTCAAGAAAAATACAGGCAGAGATATCTCTTGAAAGAATTTCAGTTGATTTGCTGCGGAAAGTATTTCTAAGGAAAGGAAGGAATTTAATGTCTGCCAGATTGCTTTTTTTTCTTATTTAAATTTAGCTTTTAAGAGACGGTTGATAAAGCGGAAGAATTGATACAGGATTCTTTAATTATCTTTCTGATTTTTGTAGAAGGACCAGGATACTTAAAATAACAGTTGTCAAAAAATTTGGCGTAGTAACAATTTCTTTGGTAGTTTTAAATACTCATGCTCATTGACTGCCTCGTTGGTCTAGTGGTCGCAAGCGCGACTGCTGTGCATCAGGTCTTGGGTTCAATTCCCAGGTCGGGCAAAGTGTTATTGGGTTTTTCCATCAGGAATTTCTCAGTAGCTGCCTCGGAGTCTGGATTTGTGAACGGTATAGGGCAATAGGCTCGCCCCCTATTACATGACACAAACATAACTGGCGAAATATGGGTGTACTAATAGGTACACCTCTGCTTAACCCTTTGGGGATTTCAGGCGTGATGTTATGTTATGTCTTTCAAGAAAATAAAGCATCAAAAATAAAGCACAAGAAATTTACAAGTATCTATTTTGTCTTCGTAAATCCGAACTCAAAACTAGAAAATTCCTCTCTATGAATACGAAAATTGTACTCGAGGACAGTTTCCGTTGCATGCTCACATTCACTCTTATCTTTCATGACCTGAAAAGATATCTTTTAATGTCTTTCTGCCCCTTTTGAAACCGGTATCTTTTTGGAGTGCCTCTCTTGTCTGTGGGACGGTGGTCTTTTATTATGTGTTTGGAATAAAATCTTTTACAGGAAATTTTTATGTTACCTAAATTGTACTGCATTTAATTCTGTGGTACAATTTATTGCTTGAATAAGATTTTAAAATAAACGGCTCACTAATTTCTCATTTTAGCCAACTACAAAAAAAGGAACCATGTGGTTGACTAATTACACGACTGCCCCAAAAAAGGAGTGTTATGTGTTCAGGGTTAATGTGTGTATGTATGTATGTGAGATTCTTTATTCCACCATAACTTTTAAACGCTTGAACCGATTTAGATGTATGGGGTATCGTTACAATCCTTGCATTTTTCCGAGTAACATAGGCTAGAAAAAATAAAAAGAATCCTGTGTTGTCACTTTAGAACGTAAATTAATACCAGCCTCAATTATTATTTTTAATGAACCTGATCGTGTCTATGTTTATCGTCTAGAATTTGGCAAGTAGATTAACAAAATATATAATACTGTAAATAAAAAGCGTCGTAAAAAAAACTGCCGAGTAAACAAAGTACAAATAATTATGTGCGATTTTTGCAGACGTGTTTTTTATTTTTTTTTAAATTATAGTAGCTTGTTTTTAAAATTATTTTTTAAAGGATATACCTACTTCTAAGGTGTGGTCCCATAGTTATTTCTTAAAGATCTGATATTCTTTGGAGATAAACAATTCGTTATTGAGGTGTTCCACCTCAATAACGAATAGTACCTACCTACAACTGTGCCTTATTTAAACTATACTACACTATAAACTTAACTATAGTTTTTGAAGGCGGTGATCTGTAAAATCATTTGGAACAAAGAATCTGAAAGACAGATTAAGCTAAGAACGGATTTCAAACTTCAAACTTCGAATGACAAAAGATTTTATATATTAACACAGGGAAGGACGAGACGATAAATATACATCACATATTCTATCCCTCAGCCATACAGTAACATTACGGTCCATAACACCTCGCATATCCCTTCAATCGATTGATAAAGCAATTAATAAGCCCCGGCCCAGATTACCGAGCGACGCCAATTAGTTAGGTGACCGCTATTTAGTTTTGGAAACGGCTATTACATTCCAAATAGAATTGTCCTCATTAACTACTATCAGTTTTGGTGTGAAATACTAGCGTTGCGGTAAATTGGGGGTATTGAGGTGTCTGTGGTTTAGTGAATTGGTTAATTATGGATCGGCAATAAGTTTTTACGTTGTTGTTTGTAAGTTAGATGAAGAGGGAGAGGAAGGCAGAGAACAGAATTCGCGCACAGCTAAATGACGTGATAGCTTGCTGTGATTGGCTAGTTTGATCCTGTCCCCTTTGCCTTGATTGCTTTACATTTGTAAAATATTTACTTTAAGTATTGGTTACATTCAGACCGGGAAAGTAGTCTCTAGAACCAGCTATGAAGCTAGGATGGAATGGAAGACGAAAATATGTCGTACCCCGACCCGAAGGAAATTACGTCAAGGGCAGGAAGATGTAACTAAGATTCTACGTTATCAGTTATTATAGAAACCGACCAAGTGCGAGTCGAACTCGCACGTAAAAGATTCTGGACCTCCGTACGATATTAAAATCGAGCAAAAAACGTCGAAGAAAAACGTTTCTTGTATAACGCCACATCCTTTTAAATTTAGAATTAGTTATTATAGGGAGACACACTCTCTAAAAATTCTCTCAACAGATTAACGATTCATAAAATGCAGTCGCTTGTCAAACAGACGGACGGACAGTGGAGGCTTAGTTATATATTTGGCTCCCGTTCACATCCTTCGGAAAATCTCGAAGGCTGACTAATTCTTATTGGTTCTAAAGTCAGTCAAGCTATATTTAAAGTATCAAGATTGTGTGGCAGATACAGAGACGAGCAAATATTATATTTAGCATGACCAAGATACAGCAAATGCCTGGAGAGAACCTGAAATAGACTGGACGCTTAGAACTGGCTAGATTGAATTGATTTTGCTTGTTATTTCAGTGGCAGATAGAATTATTGTGGTGCTAGGAATATCTTGACTCCAAAAGGTCTATCAAAAACAAGATGAATTTACAGAAATAAATAAGTTCATTCGGCGCCATCTTAATTCGACACCTATTTTTTTAAATGTTTGACACGCATTTTTTTTATTTAACAGTTTAGGTATTTCTATGTTGATGTTTTTTTATTTTTATTTTACATAGTAGATAATTGTTTTTTCACCTATGAACCGACTTTATTGAAACATGGAACACTGTATGTAGTTTTTTCTAAATTTATTTATTAGTATTTAAACATTCTCGACTTAAAAATTCGAAAGTCAATGCTCGTGTCTTCTCTGCCTGAGAAGTGGAAAGCGGAACGAAATAGGCTGGACTACGTGGGGCATTACTTATTTAAAGACTCGCCCCCATCCCCAATACATGGGACATGAAACATATCAGGCAAAAAGTGGGTGTACCAATAGTTACACCTCTACCTAACCCTTCGGGGATTACAAGCGTGGTGTTATGTCGAAACACTATATATCGAAAAAAGAAAACAAGTGAAAAACTCAAAAAGTTTCAGCATAATCAGCCAGTTTGAGAACATTTCACTTACGTGATACTGTGAGATACCTACTGGCTCGAGGTAGTAAAATTTACATTTTATGAGACTTTTAGGAAATGATAACTCGTCGGTGCACGCAAATTACACTGTTTATAACTTTCTACGGTAACAAGTTTTTGGGTTAAACTAACTTGCAAGTTGGGCCTTTAAAACGGATGTTTTTGTTATGTGTGCAGTAATTATTAAGGTTAGTATTTCATTTGGACTGTACCTTGTTGGTCTAGTGGTCACAGAGCGCGACTGCAGCTAAGCATGAGGTCTTGGGTTTGATTCCCAGGTCGGGCAAAGTGTTATTGGGTTTTTCTATTAGGGTTTTTTTAGTAGCTACTAACGGCTACCTCGGAGTCAGGATTTGTGCCTGGTTCCTTAGTCCTCTTTTACATAGGACTTAAAACATTACATTAAATCACGTCTGAAATCCCCGAAGGGTTAGGCAGAGGTGTACCCATTAGTACACCCACATTTCGCCATTTACGTTTTTTTTTTAGTCCTGTGTAATAAGGGGCGACTTAAAACATAACTGGCGAAATGTGGGTGTACTAATGGGTACACCTCTCTAAAATGTAAGTAGACAAATATTATCATCAAATTTATGATTATTTTAATTTCCAAAATAAATCTAACAAGTCCAATTCATCAGATTTTAGATAACAATACAAATGTCAGAGCCTATCTCATATATCACCTTTCTAAAAAGTATAATAATACAATGTAACCTGCCACAGAACATAAAGGAACGTTACGTCAAAAGGGAGTTAACGTCAGCTGTCATCCAACCCAACACGTCCCGCGTAAAATTGAAAGCAATTAGTTCCTTTGATTAAAAGATTGAAGCCACGCTGTGTCGATACCAAGAGTAATATCGTCAGACTCAACATTTTCATTTCTAGTTGACTTCAGTCAAATCAAATCGGCTCGCTTCGAGTGAAACAATTCCCTTCACTTTGGTGTATGGAATCAGATTTTTGATTTCGGAATTGTATTAAGTTTTGGATGGTCGGTCGAAAGAAATTGCAGAGTGAAATGTTTGAGCTCAAACGAACGGGGCCGCTTTTAGTGGGCAACGAAGATATATTGGCGGATAGATGAGACTGGGATATTTTTACTGTTGTTTGCTGTTACTGTGGTTATACATAGTGTTAGTGTAAACACCGTTATCCTTGAAACCAGTGGTTTGGTTTCACTAATAGAACGTAAAATCAATGAAAAAAAAAACTTTTTATATTTAAAATAAAATCTCCATTTTTCCACAAAATTATTTCACCCTATACTGCAATGATGTAATTAGTTAAAACTTATGTAGGTAGTTATAACGGACGGCCAGTGCAGCAGGTCAACGCCCTTTGCGATGATTACGTAACTCGGGCGCATAGTATCCATGAATTTAAGGACGGTGTCAGACAGATTTTTTTTAAAATTTTTGAAAGAAAACTTTGTTTATATATGTTTAAATTCAGATAAACATTTTTTATAATAAATCAAGTACCTATGGTTTTAGTGACAACGGTGTTTACACTAACAGTCTGTATAGACATTTTTTCTGTCTATGTTATTTGAGGGTTGATAATAAATTGTCATTTTTGAAATGTTTTTTTTTACATAACATCACGCCTGTAATCCCCGAAGGCTTAGGCAGAGATGTACGCATTAGGACACCCACATTTTGCCAGTTATGTTTATGTCCCATGTAATAGAGGGCGAGCCTATTGCCATTAACCGGGCACAAATCCAGACTTCGAGGCTGTTACTCAGAAATTCCTGTTGGAAAAACCCAATAACACTTTGCCCGACCTGGGAATCGAACCCAAGATCTCATGCACAGCAGTCGCGCTTGCGACCACTAAACCATCGAAGCAGTCGAGTGGTTTATTTTTAATTTTATTTTACCTTAATCCTCTGGTTAAATTAAGTACCCATTTCGAATACGTCGACTCCTTGACAATTCAAAAGTGCCTGTAAATGGTCTAATTGAAATAATTGTTTTGACTTTGACTTTGAATAAAAAGCATAATATTCATAAGCACCCTTATTAATTAAGCGTTGAGTAAAGTGTCACCAGTATTAAGTTCGGTTTTTTTATTCAACCTGGGTTTGCTCCTGACTGTAGTCGAGGTCAGATTTGACAGAGACAAAGTCTACGATGCAATGAGCTTGCCCAGAAGAAGCCTGTTAGCTCTTACTTTGAAGAGATTAAGGTCGAATGCGTTCGCAAATACTGTCGCAGGCAGAGAGCCTATCCTTTGTTGTGCGCATTATAAACATTTTGTGTGGTTAAACTTAAACATTTTCCGAGGTCTAGAATTTACCTGATTCTTTCTGTGTTTATTAATAAAGCAGTGCTAATGCATACTTATTCAGTTAGTGATAAAGTTAAAACCAAAAGAAAATAAACAAATAAGTTACAATGAAAATCCCCAAAGAATGATATCGTGCGTTAGGCTTGTTTGCGCCTAAAAGTTTTATCAATAAAGAAATGCATGAATATTAGTGGCATATTTGTACAAACAAAGTCACGAATAAACGCTAGCGTGTCAAGTTTATAATTTGATTATAAAATTTTTTACGACAATATTATATTCTATGGCAAGCATGCCATATTCTTGCCACTCATTTGGCGAACATTTGATTATGTTTCACTCTCGTTAAACAAGATGTGTAACTCCCCTTTGTCTCATAAACGTTCTTGGAAAACTCGTAACTAATAAGGAAGCAGGAGGAACACGGAAGCTTCGAGCCATACGAAGAAAAATCTAATTGCGATATGTTTTCTCGAGTTAAGAAAAAAATAGAAACAACAAAGCTGAAATATTTTTACGACTACGCAAAAAATGTGTTCCTCCTTTTTCAGTATAAGGGCAGTGGTTAAGGCCCGCCTCTCATACATGAGGTTGTGGGTTCAAATCTGGGCAAGTACAAATGTGACTTTTTTAATTCATATGTACTTTCTAAAGTTTATCTTGGACATCACAGACATCGGTGAGGAAGCCTGGACTTATTACTGTCCCATGCATACCATGTCAGAGACCCTTGAGGCTGTTTAGAAACTCTGACACTGGGGTGTGTGGGGTCGTAAGACCTTACTGCCCACATGATTAAGAAGAAGAACTTTCGAGCAATTTTAACAAGATATAGCGTTCTATTTTTAGAGTTCCATACCTCAGTCGGTAAAAACGAAACCCTTAAAGGATCACTTCGTTGTCCGTCTGTCTGTTTATCTGCCAAGACTGTTTTTCTCAGGAACTCGTGGAGGTATCAAGCTGAAATGAATGTCGAATATACAGATACATTGATAATGGTTTGTTTAGATTTACAGAATTGGTAAAAATAACCTTTTCATACTTCTCCTTTTCAAAACACGAGCAACATCAATAACAGTATGGCGCTTCCTGTGCATAATTGCAATCTTTGAACTGACTGTGAAAGAGCACGCTCCAGCGGGTCGGACATATTGAAAGAATGTTTTAGAAAAGAATGATTTGACAGATGCACAACGTGGAGGGGGAACAAATGGAAAGGGGCGTATTTATGTCAATCCTCGCTGATACTTTACATAGATTACCATCATAACATCACGCCTGCAATCCCCGAAGTGTTAGGCAGAGGTGTACCAATTAACCGCTCAAGGCCCGGCCGTTAAACCGGTATGTTAGGGTAAAATCAATTGTGTCTCATTACGTGGGGCTTGAGTAATTGATTTACCGATTTTGTATTGTGAAAAATACAGACTAGCGAATATTGACTGCCTCGTTGGTCTAGTGGTCGCAAAGCGCGACTGCTTAGGTCTTGGGTTCGATTCCAAAGTGGCAAAGTTTTTATCAGGAATTTCTCAGTAGCAGCCTCGGAGTTTGGATTTGTGCCCGGTTGATTGCAATAATAGGCTCGCCCCTTATTACATGGGACCTAAACACAACTAGAGAAATGTGGATACATTAAATTGAATAAGCGGTGTTTAGTTTATAAGAAGTATCGCACTCTGTTAAAAGTGCAGTTACTATTTATTTATTTTGTTTAAAAAACCTCTCAAATGAAATCGAACTTCGCATGTCTCCCATCCACATACTCATCATAACATTTCTCCAAAATTCTTATTCCAAAAACTTAAACCCTTTTCACAAAATGCCAGATTGTCAACATTTTCCCTCGAAAACCGGTAATATAAAGTAATCATATTTAAATCCGACATCCGAAGTACTGGTGCTCCAGGGATTACCGCGGCCGTACGTGTCACGTAATATCTCTATAACCGCACGTTGAGGACCCCGATTTGCATAAGATGTGCGTGTGTGTTCGTGTAATGATTCTGTTAGATTTATGTACTAGGGGGAGAATGAGCTAGCGTTCATAATATTTGATGTTTTTTTTTCTTTGGTTTATATGGCTTCCTCGCACGAAAAAAGATCGTTCTATTCCAGTAAAAATGATTGTAATGAAAAAAAAAAGCCTTGAATATTTTCGTTGAATTTATTAAAGGTGGAAAGAAAATTGTTGAGTTAATCTTTTCCATGGTGTGAAAGTCATTACTTACAGTTAATTAATATTGAACAATATGTCAGCCTTAATTGGGTATTAGACCCACTACCACCGCATACATTCACACTTTTACGAGCTGTCAAAACGCGATTCTCCCCTGTTGTATGGCAATAGTAAACTGTGACGTTACTGACGGAGAATTCTAGTACAGTTATTGACGTCGTTTTACGTAAAATAACTTCGAATTGTTCAGTATGTTACTGTTTTATAATATAGGCTGGAAAAATGGTGGAATAATGGGTAGAATACACTCAAAGAATCTGAATTTTCATGTTCTACCCGTCAACGTCATTGCAATCATATTTTTTGTTCTGGACCATCACTGGGAATCTTCTTGTTACGTAGATAAGGACAAAATTCCAATATCACGGAATAGAGAAGGTCGCAGTTTCAACTTTATTGTATTTATTTCTGCGACAGCTAATTTTATAATAAACTAGCGAACCGCCCCGGCTTCGCTCGGGTGCAAATTTTAACCTTTCCGGCGGATTTTCCACACAAATTCTCTTCATTAAACCATGTACGGAAAATTACAAACACGACAAAAAAAGATTTAGCCAAATCGGTTCAGCCGTTTTCGAGTTTTGCGCTTAGCAACACATTTAGTCATTCATTTTTATTTATATAGATGTTACGATAAATTTTATAATGAATGCATGCAAAATATTGCACACTACCATACATAGTGATTTCCATACCAATAATAAAAATCGTTTCTCAGCATTTTTGCTCAATGTTAGTTAACCAGGTCAGTATATGTAGTCTTCTTCTTCTTCTTTATCATGTGGGCAGTAAGGTCTTACGACCCCACACACCCTAGTGTCAGAGTTTCTAAATCACCTCAAGAGCCTCTGACATGGTTTGAGTGGGACAGTAATAGGCTGGTATAAGTCCAGGTTTCCTCACGATGTTTTTCTTCACCGATGTCAGTGATGTCCAAGACAAACTTTAGAAAGTACACATGAATTAAAAAAGGGAAGTAATGGAGACTGTGAATTACGTACTATCTATAAACAATTACACACATAACATTACCCCTGTAATCCCCGAAGGGTTAGGCAGAGGTGTACCGATTAGTACACCCACATTTCGCTAGTTATGTTTTTAGTCCCATGTAATAGGGGGCTAGCCTATTGCCAGCAACCGGGCACAAATCCAGACTCCGAGGCTGCTACTGAGAAATTCCTGATGGAAAAACCTAATAACACTTTGCCCGACTGCCTTATTGGTCTAGTGTTCGCAAGCGCGACTGCTGTGCATGAGGTCTTGGGTTCGATTCCCAGGTCGGGCAAAGTGTTATTGGGTTTTTCCATCAGGAAATGTGGGTGTACTAATGGGTACACCTCTGCCTAACCCTTCGGAGATTATAAGCGTGATGTTATGTTATGTTACTTTGCCCGACCTGGGAATCGAACCCAAGACCTCATTCACAGCAGTCGCGCTTGAGACCACTAGACCAACGAGGCAATCAATAAACAAACAATTTTCATATAAAATTCCCTCATTTAACACACACACAAGTATACAAGTTAAATGAGGGAATTATAGTAATCACTCAGTGTAAGATTGCCTCACCAAAATGTTAATTGCTCAACCTCATTGCTATCAAAACACCACTATTCCCCAATAAATATGGAAATTTAGAACTAAAATATTCAATAACTATTTGAATTCCTCCCCATATAGGTACGTGCATAGAATAAAATGTTTAGAATTGACTTTTATCTGCACACATCAATAAATACTAACTTACGTTGTAAAATTATGCTAAATTGACCCTTAAAAATACCCTGAAACACTCAAGTCGCAAAAATATGTAGTGATTTTAAAAGACATAACGTCACGCCTGTAATCCCCGAAGGGTTACACAGAAGTGTACCCAGTAGAACACCCACATTTTGCCAGTTATGTTTAAGTCCCATGTAATAGGGGGCGAGCCTATTGCCGTCAACCGGCCACAAATCTCCAAGGCTACTACTGAGAAATTCTTAATAGAAAAACGCAATAACACTTTGCCCGACCTGGGAATCGAAGCCAAGACCCCATGCTCAGCAATAACGCTTTGTGACCACTACTAGACCACCGAGACAGTCATTAAAAATATTTTTATCTGCTTATTAGATTTTATATCTATCTTATAGTTTATAGTTCATGAATTTCACCTCTATCCAGTTTTATTACTCTATGGCTCAAGTAACCAATAATATCAAAGATTCATAGACTCTCAATCACGGATACCGATTCCATGGCCGAGTATGACACATCACGTTCTTACTGATGGATGGAGATATCTGGACATAACGATTAGTCATCCCGACGTATCGATACGCGTGTAATTCATAACTAGTAAGTTAGAGGTTTGGTGGGATCTTATTCCGGTGTATCTCGAAGGAGAGAGATTCGATTTTCGAAAGCGGCGTGTTTTTAAACGGTTTTTAAAAATATAAGCAAGTTCTATGTTTGACTGTTTTTTTTAATATTTACCAATTTCTCCGCTTGATTGGCGACTGATTTTCAAAATTTTTTTTTTGTAATGTTAATACTATGGTTAGTTTATGTTGCATAAGTAGCAGTAGCAAGGTTTGATCTAATTAGTAATGTCAAAAGTACAGGTTTTTACAAAATATATAAATGAAGATTTTAACGAGATCATCCCCGGCAGATAGCTGATAATTATTATGAGTAACTTTAGCTATTTTTGGTAAAATAAATAGGGATAAGCGCCAAATTAAAAATCTTTGATAAGCGAAATTCATGCAAATTGTAGTAGTGGGGCCATTAGCTAGTTTGAAATAAAACAAAGAACTTGAAATGATTAAACCATTATTTTTGCTTGTATAAGGACGCGGTGCGCTTCATTATTGAGTCGCATACAAGCAGTTCGAACAGTCTCCTGAAGGTGTTGTCCGAGCGGTGGGACCTGTCCCTGATACAGAGGTGGATGCAGCTTCATGTTAGCGCTTCTCCTCGTATTATCTGACATGTGTGTGTGTAATTATATTGTGTTATTGTGTATTATTTTAATTTATATTGAATTTAATTATTTTATTTTACATTCAATTTAATTATTTTGATTTAATTTAATTGACATTTGACATTTCATTATTCTTGTGTGTGTAATTTGTGTTTTAAGATTATTTTAATGTAACATGGGTTTTAAAATTATATATTTAATTCTAAAATGTATGGACTAAGTCTGAAATAAATGAAAAATTATTATATATTATAATACTATTTCTAATTTAAGTTCACTATGCCAAGAGCATACCAGCTTAAACGACAACCATTGTCGCTTTTTTAAAGTAACATTTTAACTACAGCTCGTGTCGAGAAAAGAATCTCATTACACTGGAAGTTCTAAAATACGTCGAAAAAGGCTGATATGCCTACATTCACGGATTTCGAGCTCCGTTTCAAACATTACGAAATTACGAATCGAATTATCAGAATACGTTCTCTCGGAATCGGCAAAATAGAATATGAATAATTCAAAATTTGGAATTGTAATTTATGTTGTTATTCGAATATTTGAATGTTGAGTTACTGATGTGGTGATGTGGCCATAACATGGATGTGGGTCGGTGATTTGTCAGTTATTTTGTGTAACTTTTTTATTGGATTTGGGAAGTGCCTGTAACAACCGTTGCATGACATGTTGCACAGTGAGTTTGCAAACACGTGGACTGAGTTTTTATTTTATTTTATCCAAACTTTTAATAAAAATATTATACAGAAACATATAATATTTACATAAATAAAAAATATTATACAAAAAAAAAACACCTTTTTTATATTCTTACTGATTCACGTTGAAAATCTTTAGCATAGCTACCAGGATTCCAAACTATACCTTGTATTATGATATTTAGTTACATAATCTCATGTTATCAATTAACTCTCGAGTTAAGCTTTTTGCGCAAGTAGGCCTAAAAGTAATGAATCTAGTCTCGAACCAGAATGAATATTGGAAAACTCATTTGGGTTGCTCAGCGGGGTGGGGTAGTTACCCTTTTCACTGTAAATTCCGCCCCAATACACACAAAAACTTAACCTATTTGCTAATCATGTGTTATCTCGTGCGGAATGTTAGGAATAATAATTTGAATGTGGTATTGTTTTAACTTTTTATGTTTATCTGTGATCATAGATACTAATATTTGAATAAAGAATAGTAGGTTCTTTTTTGTTACGTTTAGTTGTTTATTAAACTTAAATAGGTATCGCTTAGATAAAGATGGTTGTAGCGGAATTCGGTACAGGATTCTAGATCTTTTAAGGTTAAATAAATAGTGCAGCTGTCGAAATTTATGGTAAAAATTTAAAAGAAAGTGACTGCTGGTAGAACGAATTCCACCCCGTATAAATATTGAACCCGCTTAACACTAGGGTAATATTTTACTATTTTTGTGTTCCTGCGAGACAATCTAAAACATTTATGTTAAGAATGAAATTGAATTTCATACACATAATTTTTCGGGCTTAATTCTAAGATGAATTTCTCCAAAACTGGAGTGATAAGACTCTTAAACGGGAAGGGTGTGAGAAGTGGAGGGAGGGCTATGCCTAGGAGCGGGACAGAATAGGAAAACAAAAATTTTTAATTAACGCAAACGAACCCACGCGCAAGCTAGATTGAAATAATTATATCAAATTTTCAAGCGACCGCCACCGCCGACGTCGTCGAATCTGAATGAATGGCCACGTTTTATTCAACATGATTTTGTTGCATCAAAAACTAGACGACGAATATTGTTACCCCTTTTAAAAGTAAGTATCTTAAAACAATTGCTGCTCACTCAACAAAGTCATCGAGCGTGAAGATAAGTTCAACTGAAAGAAACAATAGCACCCATTTCTCGAAGATTCGAAGCCGAAAAATGGTCATAAAAGTAATTTTTATTGCAAACTCGCTCTTGCCCGCGCCTTCGTCCGATTCAATTTTCTTACTCTAATGGATTCCTAATGTTTTTTAATAAAATAAAGCCTTAGCACTCAGGGATAACGTAGCTACCTATTAGCGAAATAATACTCAGAACAGTAGATTATCGCGTTCGAATAAAAAAACAAACTAACTCTTCAGCTTTATAATATCAGCACAGACTAGCTTTTGCCCGCTACTTCATCTACATACATTTTCTAAAGAATCTCTAATTTGGTTGATAGTAAAATTATATCGTATAGTACTTTGGGATAACATAAAATTTTGGAACCAACACTAATGATTTTGTAAAATAAAAAATACGTTGCATAAACTACAATCAAAAATCGGTTTAGCCATTTCGAAGATTAGCAGAAACAAACAGGCAGATTGATAGGCAAAATTGTTTTAAAAAAAAAGTTTTTAGTAGGTACTACACAAAAATTCATATCCGTTTAGTTAAAAGCTGTTATTTCGGCATTACAAACAGACATTACAATTTTATTTATTTGTATAGATATACATATAAATGGAAATTCGTCTGCATGTACTCGGGGCGGAAAAAAAAGAAAATATCGCGTTCTCCGAGTGTTGCCTTGTTTCAATTTCTTAACGTAAAGAGCACTGTAATAAAATGTTTCTATAGATTTTTCCTTTTGCTAGAACGATAGCTGTGACCGTGTTTTATGCGTTCATTCAAGTTGATTTTTATTAATTGTTTTACGTATTGTATTGTTTTGTATTGACTAGAGTCAGCATCTTGTATTTTGCTTAATACGAGTGTGTATGAATCATTACGTATTTTTACCATACGTGTTTTTATTACATATAGAGTCTATAATTGTGTGCAAGGTACAACAAAATAACTTGTGAAACAAAATAAGTCCCCTTCGTACTAGGCGAATCATTAAACAAATAAAATGTTCTTCAGTTATCCAGTTTTTATATGCGTATAAACGCGTAATGATTTAGTAGTATGAAATTACGCAATTTTAATTTTAAGCTCAATTTCTTTTGTTTTTCTTTTATTCAAATAATCTATCAATCAATTTTGATATCAGTGAAGGAAAATATCGTGAGGAAACCTGGGTTTAGATAATCAATGCTCGCGCCTTCTCTGTATGAGAAGCATGAGAAGAGGCCTTGCAGTGAAACAATCATTGGTGCCGATTCCCTTGTTCACAAACTAGACTAAATTTAGAAAATTTACATCTCTTACTAACATACAGCGAAAGGAAAGGACGGTGACATTTCGTGACATTAAAGAACTAAGTTAGCGATGTCAAATTAGTTTTGCCTTGAACTTCTCCGTATTTTTAATCCATACGTCTTAAGATGTCAACTATAATTGTATGGATGTGTCAGATTGACTAAATTCGACAGCTCTTTTTCACGTTAGTCTCTTTCTTGTTTTATTGGACAGATAAAGATGGAAATAGTCTAATTTTATTTTAGTTTGTGACCAAGAGAATCGGCACCATTGTCAATCAATGTATGAAAATTGAGTTAACATATTGCTGCTTAAGCTATGCTAACTCTTACAATTCCACATTGACACAAACACCACCCAGAGTGATATTATTAAATCACCCTAACGTAAGTATACAAACATGTCAGTGTTGCCAACTACAATGGCACTTGTTCAGACTTCTTAATATCTCCTCAAAGAGTACACAACATACTAGTACGTAACTTAGACCCATATTAAGACCCCGCACCTTCATATAAACGGCTTTTAACCCTAACTCCGCGATAGCTCTTTAACAGTGTTACCAACCTATTATGCGGGGTCATATATCCTTTTGGCTATAGAATAGGCAGCAACTAACTGGTATACGATGGCCGTGGCTTTGGTTACATTAGCATACGCTTATACAAGCACCGTTGCCTCGCAATGATTATTTACATAATTAGTAATACAGAAACTATGTCGTGACTGTTTGAGGGTTGATATTGAAGGGGTGTTTGTAAATTTTGTGTTAGTATTGTTTTAATGTTTAGGCTGCTGAAAAGTTTGACATTTTAGTTTGTTTGTAAAATTGGTCGAGCGGTAACGGACTTTAAGTTTAAACTAGTCGATATTTCAACGCTAATGCATTTATTTATCTATCTAATTAGCAAAATTGGAAAAGAAAAGAAAAAAAATCATGTAGGATGGTTTAAAGAATTATTTTTTCATATTTCACTATTTGAGATATGAAACCAGTGCGCTGGGCGTGGGTATTTTTCTATGGGATTTTAAAAAATAGGACTAAATTAAATGTCGTTTGAATTACTAAAAGGTGCCAAACGAAAAACATGTTTTACTAATTATTTATTAAAACCTATGTAATTATACCAAAACTGCTGCATTCCTAATGGTACCAGGAAAATATGTGTCAAAGAGTTTTTCCAAAAAACGTTTCTCCCAAATTCTTTCTTTCCCTCGAACACTCCACAGGTGCGGTAAAAATAAAGTATACTTAATCTAATAAAATTAATTTAATATTTACAGGTTTTATTATATAAAAAAATAGTCAGAATAAAAAAAAGGAAACTATTACTAAATGGCATTAAAAAATTCTACAACATTACCGTCAACTGGAAATGTAGTCAAAAGACTGGCCATACTGCCACGTTGGATGGCAACGCTTAGCCTCTGGCCAAGGTAAGAGCGTGTACACATTGGGCGTTTTGAAACGCGCGCGTTTTGAGAACCCCGAATTCTATTGAAGTGTACACATGCAAGCGCGCGCTGCTGGTCTAGCGCGCGCCAATCGTTCGTCTACATTTTTTCGTTAAAACGCGCGTTACTCGGGCGTCAGCTGCGCGCTTTGAGATACATGAGCGGCCATTTTGTTGTACATTTCAACGCGCGCTTTTGTGTAGAGAGTACGCACTTTTCAAAAAAGGAGACAGAGCATTTGATACTGATTTTGGGCGCGCAACGCAACGCCGAGCGCCCAGTATGTACTAGCTCTAATAGCCAGCTCTTCGGTCACGGAAAGTGTAACCCAACCGCTTGGAAAACTCCCTAAAAAAATCTAATTAGGTACTTAAGAAAAATGAACTGCTGCATTCCTAATTTAGGTACCAGGAAAATATGCGTGCAAAAGAGTTTTTCCGAACCACGCTTCTCCCAAAATTCTTCCTAATTGTCCCGAACACTTCACAGGTGCGGTAATTTTCCCCAATGTTGCCAAGAGAAATTACCCTTGTACTCTAAATCAAGGTTAGGTGTCTATTTATCTCTTTCTTAGTACCTATTACTGTTCTAAGGGCTACATATTACTTGTAATTGTGTGCTTAACACGAACTTCGCTCGTTTACATAAATTGGAAGTGAAAATTGTTTTGATTTAGTAAAGTCGTGTGTGTTCGATGATAATATTTTATATTCTGTATCGAGATATACGTTGATTTTTCGGGTTCTGTATGTGAAAGGGAAAACTTTTGCTGTTTGATTTGGAACCGTAATTATGTGAGCCCGACTTGCTTTTGGTCGGTAATTTTTTCTGATTATGTTATGTAATTATTGAGGTAATTAGAAATATTTCGTATTGGAATTTTGTACTGTCATATAACCTATCTATACTAATACTAGCTGACTCGACGTTGCTGTGGCTTGAAGTAAGTAAAAATATTGAGGTCAATAATCGAGACAAAAGCTATCCTATCTTTTAAGTTTGACCAAATTACACACAGTCAACCATATTTCAAAAAAAATGGTTGAGTAGTTTATGAGTCCATCCCGGATAAACAACGAGACGCGTAATTTATATAGGTATATTATGATAACAAAGCCGAAAGGATTTTTTGTTTATTTATTTAAACTCGCTAATATCTGGGGCTACCAGTCTAACTGGAAAAATCTTTTATTTTCATATGGATAGGAGCGGATAACTAATCAAAGTCGTAATTTAAAGCAGGTGAAAAAACCAATCAGGCGAAGTCGCGAGCTTAAATTAGTTTAGGATACAGGCAATAATATTCATCTTTTTACATTGTTATCTTCATTATCGGAGTTTAGATTTATGCTCGTTTGAAGGCAATAGGCTCGCACCCTATTACATGGGACTTAAACATAACTAGGGAAATATGGGTGTACTAGGTACACCTCTGCCTAACCCTTCGGTGATAACAGGCGTGATGTTATGTAAGATAGTTATAAAATGTTTCATCCACCTACTTTACTTTCCACGAATGTTCATAGCTGTCAACATTTTGATTGAGATAGGTTACCAATAATGTTGATGTGATGGAAACTTATTCAACGGACAGTACTGAAGCAATTTTGAGTTATATTACACCTGACAAGCCTGTCTACATCCGCCGACATCAGCCGAGTCCATTTGATTTCAAAAGCGTGGAAATGCCCACTTTGGTAGTCTAATGAATTGGAACAGTTTTGTGATAAGGGTTAACTTATGACTATAGAGGCAGTTATCTTCATACAGTATTCCTCTATGTATTTTCGAACATCCAGGTCATCGATAATTATAATGACATAATTATACAGGGATAAAGATACAAAAGGGTATGCTTTGATGGTTTTGGTCATGTTGAGAAGATGAGTGAAAGGCGATTAACTAAAGGTAGCATGGTGGCAACACAGGGAGGGGTCGCCCTAGGAAGACCTACACTGATCTTGTTAGTGGGGTTCATCAGAAAGGTTAGGTGCGCAGTACTCGTAACAGGCGTGCTTGTATGAGGAGATGTATGAACGTAGATGACATGGAAGGAGTACGTAAGGATCGTAGCAGGTGACGTTCTGTGGTTTCTGTCAGGGAAAAAGGCGTGAGTTTATGTATGTGTTTATTATACAGGGTGTAAGAAAATAACGGAGCCAAAAGTTAATTGCTTCTACCATTGCAATTTTTTTTTTTGTTATAGGATAAAGGTAGGTACTTATATTATCTATGCTCATATTAGTAAATTTCCCGTTAAATAACTTAACTTCCTTTTTAAACATTTTATCAATATTTCAAAATCAATTTAGCTCACTTGTAGACTGTAATTACCTTTTGTTAAACAGACGGTGTATTCTGTAAAAATCTTTCTTTTGGAGATTTTTTTCGAAATGAGCTTAAGGTGAGTTGATCCTAGAAACTGACAGAGTTTGTTGGACATTTTCCAACTAAAACCCCACGGTGTTCCTCTAACTACCATTGGCCAGGGCACGGGTGTCGCTCTGAGCATTTTTTACACCCAAAAAGGTTCTACCCTACCCTCCACTACCCCAAGGCGGGTCCCGATCACACTTCCCCAAAAGTCACCGGGATAGATTTTTACAGCATAATTTTCTCTGCAGTTCACCTTAAACTCGCTTCAATTTCAATTCGAAGAGAGAGATTTTGAACAGAATAACACTGCAGAACAACAAAGAAGGCAAGACACAAAAAGTTTCGCAATACGTACTATATTAGCAATTTGAAAAATGGAACAGTCTTTTTTTATTGCTTATAATGGAAAACTGGCCATTTATAAGCCTCTAAACATTTTTAAGCTTAGAATTTATTATTTTTTCTTCATTATATTTACGCAGTTCCACCACGTTTAGTTTTAATAAAATGTCGAAAAATATAATGGAACGTTTTTAGGAGAGTATATCTTTTGTTAGAGATTGTCCTTTGAAAGCTTTCGCTTAGTACCGTTACGTTGTTAATCGAAGAGTTGCTTTGTATTATGAATCTTTCGGGGCACTCAAATATTCATTGGCTTGAATGTTTTACATATAAATGTGAAAATATTTTTTTAAACGTTGTGTTTTTCTTTTTTAGAGTTCCGTACCCAAATGGTGCCAAACGAATCCTATTACTAAGACTTTGCCGTTTTTCTGTCACAAACTGTTAACAGTCTAATTATCATCACAAACATTTATTTATTTACTAGCTTCTGCCCGCGACTTCGTCCGCGTCAAAGTTGATAACTCCGTACAAACTTTGGACCCCCGTTTCATACCTACTCTTTGGGATATGGGTAATTTATTTAATTTATATTTTTTTGAAAAATCGTTACTTAGCGGACTTCTACTAACTTACATAAACTATCTCCCTGCGAAATTTTCGATATTTCGTGATGAGTGAGTGAACTTTCGCTTTTGTATGTTTATTTAAGGTATATTGAAATTACTTCTTTCCAAAATATTATGAAGTGGTATCAAAATTGACTTATTCTTCGATCCCAAACCATTGAAACGCAAGTTCCAATACACTACTGTCTTAATACTGTACCTCACATTGTAGCTTTGATTATAGCATCTGAAATCAGAATCTGACTTTCATGTTTTTTAAAGAAAGTATGAGCAAAACCCTGTAAACATAGACTTATTTAAAGTCTTTACCGTCTTAAATCACGATTCATCGATGATTTTAGATAATTATTATCTTTTTTAGGGTTCCGTACCACAGTCGGCAAATACGGAACTCTTATAGGATAACTTTGTTGCCCGTCTGTCTGTCTGTAAAGACCCTTTTCTAAGGAACGCGTGGAGGTATCAAACAAAAATTAAAATTAAATACTCAGGTCACGGGCACGCCGCAATCGCGGCGGTAAGACCCCTCTTTGAGGAGTGACTGGAGAGGCGCCACGGCGTCCTCACCTCTCGTCTGACGCAGGTCCTCACCGGACGCGGTTGTTTCGGGAGGTTCTTGTGTTGGATTCAGCGGAAGAAAACGCAACGGGTGTCACCACTGTGTGGACCGCCCGGAAGACACGGTGGAGCATACGGTGTAGATCTGCCCCGCCTGAGCAGAGCACCGCCGTGTCCTCTCGCGTCCGGGCCCTGGTTCAGGCCATGCTCCCGAGCGAGAGGCAATGGAAAGCAGTAACCTCCTACTGCGAAGCAGTAATGTTAGTGAAGAAGGAGGACATCCTCCACCTCACTCCCCAGCCATCGCGGGAGACCCCCAGGGCGTCGGACGTTGCAAGACGTCATCCGAGTGATGGGTAGCTCGTCGTCCAATCAAGGACCAGGCCCGGGTCCACAGGGCGTATTGTTCCACGTGCGTTTCAAAGAGTCGCGGGAAGTCTTAACAGGATACCGTGGCCCCGGAACGCAAAGGCAACAGAAGGAACAGGGTGGTTTCTTCCGCCCCATCCAGGGCAGAAGGACTCATAATTATGATGATTTTCACCACCCAAAAAATAATACTTTGGTGTGCAATGACTCATGCCAGCAGTGAAAAAATTAAACTTCTAAGTCACCGCAAACTAAGGTCGTTTATGGCGTATATTTTGGCGCTCGCTGGGGAATCAAAACCAAATATAAAGGGAACTTCCCGTTGACATAGAATCATGAAAGGCAAGACGCAATGCTATGTAGACATACTAATTACTTTTTATGCGATTATTAACCTTTTTTTCTGTTGTGTTAAATATTGTATCGTGTAACGGAACCCTTTGTGCGCGATTCGGACTCGCACTTGGCCGATTTTTTGCAATATTTTTCCGACCCAGTTGTGACCAGGTGTTCCACGAGCGCTGTAGTAAGTGGGCATCAAATAAAAGGACCACCACACTTGTCTTGCCCTGAGTGTCTGCGGGATCTATAACTCCTCATTTGGCTAGGTTACGTTTGCTGCGGCTTACATGAGTGCGCAGTCCATTAAGCGCTTTCTATATAGGCCACTAAAGATCTCAACAGAGTGCCATGTGTTCCTGGGGTTGAACTCTTTTTGGTGGAAGTTGTGTGATGGTGGGTGCCGACGTGGTCCTGTATGGCCTGTGTGCATCGAAGAAAACTCTTCCGACTCTTGAATCTACCCAGAGCTACCTGCATATTGATAGAGGGGATGTAAGAAAGCGGATTCTTGATTTGTTTCATCTGTGCATGCTACATAGATAGCTTCGAATGACTGATGGTGCAATTCCAGCCAATAGGTAGAGTTTATTGAGCAGTCAGTTTCAGGCAGCCCCGATATAATTTTACACGTCTTGTCAAGGATGATATTGCTTTTTGGTCAATGACACACTGAACACGCAAATTGACCAGCAGAAGGAGCATAAATACGTAACAGTTGTGCGTAAAACATCGGGTGCTGCTCCCTAGTTGGTAGAAATAAGGTGTCGTAGCAGATGATTTTTTGATTGGTGTTGTGGCAATGTAGGTATATAAAAAGTTAGTGCTCTGTCCAATATAACACCAGGGTACTTAGGGTTCTTCTAATACTCTACGTAACTTCCTCGCCACGAAACACTAAGTGTCCTGTTGGCGAATCTATTGCTAAGATGGAAAGATTCATGACTTGCAGCACAGCCGCGGTAATAAGTAACCTAAAAAATGTAATGCCATTTAGAAATTGATTTTAAAGCTTGTGGAATATGTTCCATTTACGGTGCCTATGAAAAAAACTCTGCCTGCGATCACAGTCGCTTCATCAAATCAAGTACCCAGAAAGCTTGAAGTCTGTAAGACATTCTCCGACAGGAGAATGACTGCAACAGATTTTTTAATTGATTTTGGTGCACTTCCGGTTGTTGCCAAATTCTTTCTATTTAGCCATTGAAATAGAAGTATTCTTTTTAGTACCTAATCACTCATCTTACACTAAGATCTTTTTATAAAATAATTCGGAAGCGCAACGAAAGTAATACTAATTACCTACTACTGCGTAAAAAAATTACACTCGCCACTCCTTGCTAATATATACATACGTCCGCTGGTATTCCAGTAGTACTTATACTTAAAATGTTTGCAGGTAGGCCGCCCGTCACTTGTTGAGTGTTGAGCAGCTCGTTGTAGGTATAGCATAATGATTTTGATTTCAAAGGATAAATTACAACTAATACCAAACTGCAGTATTGTATGTACCGTTGGTGTCGTTTTATAGCAATCCAGCAGTAATATGTTTAAGAATAATAGCCATAATGCGATGATCCTTACCTACACACATTTATGTTTAATCCCATGTAAAAGGGGGCGAGCCTATTGCCATCTACCGGGCACAAAGCCAGACTTCGAGGTTGCTATTGTGAAATTCCTGATGGAAAAATCCAATAACACTATGCCCGACCTGAAAATCGAACCCAAGACTTCATGCTTTGCAGTCGTTCAAACAGGCAAAAGTACTTTAGCTGTTGATTTATGTATTGTGTAACTATGCATAGATATTATTTTCTGCATTAATATTCAAAAAATACGTTAACAAATCAAAGTTGTGATAGAAACATGCACTCCTATTTTTTTTTTGTTAGGAAATCTCATTATTCAATTAAAAAACATTAAAAAAAAAATTGAAAAAATACAAAAAGTAATGCTGATATTGGGGACCGAACTTCCGCCCACCGTTCCGCAAGTTGGTCGACGAACTATTAGGCAATTTACTTTGATGATAAATGACTTGAAATAGCCGTTCTAGTTTTCCATAATTGACTGCTTAGCTTCTTGAGGGTATAGCGTGATAATAACTATTTTACAACTTTAGTCTGCAGCTATTTATAATATTTTTACATTTTGTTTCGTCTTTTTTACAATCCTTTGGTAAACTGTTATAGTCTGCTAATCCCCCAAAGCAAATAGCGTGATAATTTATAGCCTATGTTCTAATTTGGCCACTGTGAAATATTCATTTAAAATTTGAACAAAATCTATCCGGCAGTTTTTGCGTGATGCTCCAACAAACAAACAGACAAACAGACAAAAATTAAAAAAAAAATATTTTTGGCATAAGTATCATTCAAAGACCCCTAAGCACTTTTTCTTTTTCAAAAATATTAAATGTACAGTTTTGACGTCTCTACGATTTTATTATATGTATAGATTTATTTACACACACAATTATAACGCCTTTACAGTAAAAAAAAACAAAACGATGTTATAAGTAATATTGAATTAAGTTAAAAATATCAAATATCAATAGAAAACTAAAAAAAATATAGAAATATACTAGGGTACATCTATAATACAATACTAGGTACTAATAAAACTACTACTACCACTACTACTACTATTATTCTTATTCTTAATAAAATAACACTTAAAATATTATAATTTTTTCCATAAGTAATTGGACATTTTGGAACAATTGCGACAGGTATTGCCCAAAAATATCCTCCAACATCTTTAAACTACCATTTTTGAATAAACGGCTATACAGATAGGTCGTAAGAGATATTTATCGCCTCATTTGCTACAGCTAGCAAATTTAGTACACTAAAATTTATTAAAACTACGATAAAAAAAAATATATATATTAAATGTTTACCAAAGATACTTAACGTGAATAATTAACATCATAAATTCTAGTTTTAATTAAACAAAACTAATTTTACATTTAATTCTTTAAATGAGTGCGTTATTTTTAAAGTAAAATATCTCTTAAGTGCGTGTCGAAATGTATAATAAGTAAGACTTATACCATTATCAATTTTATTGCATGGAAAAATTGAAAGGTAATTTAAACAATCCAATTTAATTGTTGGGTATTGTGATGGGCCTTGTGTTAAGACGCCTGCGTCTCACGCATGAGGGTTTGATACCAGGCAAGTACCGATGAGACTTTTTGAATTCATATGAACTTTCTAAGTTTATCTTAGACATCACTAACTCCGATGAAGGAAAACATTGTATAAGAGTTGTGTTTAATGCTTGTGCCTTCTATCTATGAGAAGAGGCTTTTGCCCTGCAATGGAACAGTAATACGCTGGTATTATTTTACATAACATACATAAACGTGTTTTTCCCGTGGGAGTAGGCAGAAACCACAGAATGCCACCTTCTACGATATCTACTTTAGATATAAATTCATCACAGTGGCAAATTCTATTTTATCAGCAATTAATCTTATCTTTAAGTAAAAGTCACTCATTCACTCACTGACTAAACACGAAATCTCTAAAACTCCTCGATCTATGAAGCTGAAATTGAACAGGTAGGTAGTTTATAGGTATAACACGTCAGTTAAGAACGGATTTTGCGACAGAAACGAATTAAGGGGGTCTTTGACTTCGACACGAACAAAGTTGTGGGCAAGGGTTAGTCTTACATGATATAACTTCACGCCTGTAATCCCCGAAGGGTTAGGCAGAGTTGTACCCATTAGTACTTACACCCACATTTCGCCAGTCATGTTTAAGTCCCATGAAATAGGGGGCGAGCCTATTGCCATCAACCGGGCACAAATCCAGACCCCGAGGCTGCTACTGACAAATTCCTGATGAAAAACCCAATGACACTGCCTGACCTGGGAATCGAACCCACGACCTAATGCTCAGCAGTCGCGCTTTGCGACCACTAGACCAACGACATATTTTCCGTTATAATGTTCTATTTAGGTCATATAGAACATAGTTCTCTGAACTATTCAGCAATTATTTAATTAATTCTATTGAAATAAGTCCGCATCTACACTGTTTGAAATAATGGCGTTGTGATTTTAAGCTCGATACTCACCTGAGTATATATGAATTCATGTATCTACCCATATTCAAACTACTTGAGTCTGTTGAACTTGCCTATAAACATAAGCGAAGAGTTTTTTAATTTTTTGGATGTTTGGAATAACACGGTGGTATGTTGACTGCCCCATTAGTCTCGTGGGTCCCCAGTTCGGCAAAAAACTGTTATTAGGTTCTTCCATTAGGAATTTCTCAGTAACAGCCCGGAGTTGGCGGTGTGTAGCCCCGTGCCTCGGAAAGCACGTAAAGGCGTTGGTACTGCGCCTGATCTAATGATCATTCCCCGGTTGTGTCGTATTGCCGTTAAGAAAGAGGGTGTACTTACTTATGTTTGAGCACACATTTGTGCACTATAAACATAACATAACATCACGCCTGTAATCCCCGAAGGGTTAGGCAGAGGTGTACCTATCAGTACACCCACATTTCGCCCGTTATGTTTTTAGTCCCATGTAATAGGGGGCGAGCCTATTGCCATCAACCGGGCACAAATTCAGAATCCGAAGCAGCTACTGAGAAATTCCTGATGGAAAAACCCAATAACACTTTGCCCGACCTGGGAATCGAACCCAAGACCTCATGCACAGCAGTTGCGCTTGCGACCACTAGACCAACGAGGCAGTGCACTATGAACTCTTCTCCGTACTTGGCTGGAGGATATTATTATGATAATTATGTAGGCACCTACTTAAGTAAGGTGAAATCACTCGTTAAATTTGTATTTGAGTATTAAACAAAGTTGATGAGACCTGCGAGACGTACCTACCTACTTTTTGAACGGGCAACTACCATACAACTACCAACATACCTTTTACTATTTTGTCTAGATGACCGATTTCTTGACGTTTCATAAGTGTCTATAGTAAAAAAAATACTATAAAATAAAAACCAAAAAAAGGGGATTGTCGTTAATCATCGAATCGAAAAGAAGAAGAAGAATAAGTGTCTATAAATGGTGTTATTGAATTAAATGCTTTGACTTTCATGTTTTGACGGGCCTGTTGGTCTAGTAGTTAGTGGCCCTAACTGCTAAGCCGGAGGTCTTGGGTTCGATTCCCACCCAGGACAAACTTTGTGTGATGAGCATGATTGTTAGTTCTGTGTCTGGGTGTGATTTATCTATAATATGTATGTATTTATAAATTATACAAGTATGTATATCAGTTGTCTGGTTACCATAACACAAGCTCTGCTTAGCTTGGGATCAGATAGCCGTGTGTGAGTTGTCCCAAGATATTTATTATTATTATTTATTATTTATGTACCTACTTTTTTGTTTTGTTTTATTTTTGTTCACGGTGGAAATCCTCATGGACTTCCTCCTTCTTGGGGGTAATGGAGGGGCATAACGGACTCTTACCGGATAAAACCACCGCACTGTTCCACCTCAGCCTATGACCAGGAGTGCCTACCTAGTCATACAATTTAAATATAAGAATAGAATCTCAAATAAAGTGACTTCTAAAACAGCCATTTAAAACGGACACCCCTCGCAATTCAATTTGAAACGATATTAATTTTAATGCAAACAGTTTCAAGCGGCGTGCGTTCCCGGTAGTTATGCAAATAAAATGTGCAGGCCAAACCGAGGGATTTAGTAACCTTATGCTAATCAAATCCCGAGACTTTGCGGCTGCATACGTAGCTTTGCGAAGTTCATGCATTTTCGGGAGTAGTTATGACGTATATTTGGGTGAAAATGTTGCCTGATAAAATTAGGGTTACCGCTCCGAGGGGCAATTTCAGTAACTTTAACAATGGTGCCGATTCACTTGTTCACAAACTAGACTAAATTTAGAGAATTGACATCTCTTACTAACATACAGCGAAAGAAAAGGACGGTGACATTCCGTGACATTAAAGAACTAAGTTAGAGATGTCAAATTAGTTTTGCCTTGAACTTCTCCGTATTTTTAATCCACACGTTTTAAGATGTCAACTATAACTGTATAGATGTGTCAGATGGACTAAATTTGACAGCTCTTATTTACTTTAGTCTCTTTCTTATTTTATTGGACAGAAAAAGATGGAAATAGTCTAATTTTAGTTTAGTTTGTGACCAAGGGAATCGGCACCAATGATCGTAATTTTAGTCGCAATCTTAATTTGTCAAAAATATAATGATATTTTGGAATGACTTGCTAGATTATGAAAATATGCGATAAGTAAGTACGGTTTACGGTTTTAGACATTTATTGGTGCCGACTCTTGGTCACAAACTAAACTAAAATTAGACTATTTCCATCTTTTTCTGTCCAATAAAACAAGAAAGAGACTAATGTGAATAAGAGCTGTCAAATTTAGTCAATCTGACACATCCATACAATGATAGTTGACATCTTTAAACATACTATGCATTAAAAATACGGAAAAGTTAAAGGCAAAACTAATTTGACATCGCTAACTTAGTTCTTTAATGCCATCATCCTTTCCTTTCGCTGTATGTTAGTAAAAGATGTCAATTATGTAAATTTAGTCTAGTTTGTGAACAAGGGAATCGGCACCACTATTCTCCAAAGATTCAGAAATCACTTACAGAAAAAATACAATATATCTAGGTAAGAATACATTTAGCCGATTGGCGAAGTGGGTTGGTATTTCACTAATTATGTTTAAACTACCTTTTGCCCGCGACTTCGCCCGCGCATAAATAAAATAAAATATAAGCTATGTTACTCGTGGATGATGTAGCTTTCTAATGGGGTAAGAATTTTTAAAATCGGTCTAGTAGTTTTTGAGTTTATCCACTACAAACAAACAAACAAGAATACTAAGGTTTCTTCTTTATCTTAATATATAAGTATAAATCTCGTGTCACAATGTTTGTCCTCAATGGACTCCTAAACCACTTAACGGATTATAATAAAATTTGCACACCATGTGCAGTTCGATCCAACTTAAGATATAGGATAGTTTTTATCTCGATTATTGACTTCAATATCTTTACTTACTTCAAGCCACAGCAAAGCGTGGTCGAGTCAGCTAGTAATATTATAGTGTAGATGTACATTAGTAATAGTGGGTAGATGCAATAAAAGTATTAACAAAACTAAGTGCGCGACGTCGTATGCGCGACGTGCAGCGTGTTAGTATGCTTAAGTATACTATGTACCTAGTTACTAACATATTGATTCAAGGATTTAGTGATTATAATGATATATTCGCAACTAAATTTCGGCAGGGCAGTACCTACTTACCTGGCATCGACCCACACACACACACACACAAAAAACTGTGTCTGGATTTGTGCCCGGTTGATGGCAATAGGCTCGCCTCCTATTACACGGGACTTAAACATAATTGGCGAAATGTGGGTATACTAATTAGTACACCTCTGCTTAACCCAACGGGGATTATAGGCGAGATGTTATGTTATGTAAAAGTAATAAAAAATACTTTATTTGAATAAAAATAAATAAAATAATCACGATTATTGTCTGCCCCATAGCTGCCAAAATGCCATTCTATAACGCAAGTACAAAGTACGTGCCACCAACTGACTAAACCTCAAATATTCTAAAGTATGTAAACAGTAACAGCGAGCACATTGAAATATGAAACATGAATTTTTTTTTTTTTTTTTTACCGATGGGAAATCATCAAATGACTTCCCCCGCCCTGGGCGGGGCGGGAGGGAGTGTCAGACTTTTACTGACTAAAACCCATCCATGTTCCTTCTTGTGCCCTTTGCGTTCCGGGGGCGCGGTATCTCTTTCGAACAACCCGCAGCCCCGGCAGGCATCGGCCCTTAGTGGCCCCTTCAATTGTTTGCTGACATCTCTTTGAGGCGCGCGTGGAACACGAACGCGCCGTCGACACGGTCTGTCGTTATCAACGAACGGACGGTGAGCTACCCATTGCTCACCGCCTACAGACCCGCGTCTACGGTGGCCGGGAGTCGTCTCGCGGCTCCCGACGCCCGGAGCGTCTCCCGCGGCGGATGAAACATGAATAGACTTAAAGCGCTATGAGCAGCTTACTGGAAACTCCTTTTACAGACCTCCATTATTTTCGTGTGGGATTCAGCGGTCACTTAATTACCTACCTTTAGTAAGCGCTCTCTCTGACTTGGCAACTGTTGGCGACTATTTGTGGCTGACTTTAGTAGTATTAGATGTTTTATGACTGGTTGAGTTAAGTGGACATAATTATCTGTTGAAAGGTTTGTGTTCATGCCGTTTAGACTCGAGTTTATAAGGGCGCCATCTAGTGGCAAACCTACGAACTTTTAAGTCGCTCGCTCTTGCCGCGGTCGAGGTTTCCCCTCTCCGCCGCCGCTCAGTTCGGGGAACGCGACGCGCGCGCCTGTGTGAAACAGACAAAAACCAGTGTTGTATATACCGTGGTCCTGATCGGATTCATGTAACGCTCGCTCGCTCCCGCCCGTTCTTGGTTGATGCGTTGTCACCAGATTGGCAATCCGCTACTGCTCCAATCTTTCGGACAGTTAATTTATAGTGAGACCGCCGCTAAGTGCTCTGAACTGCTTCGCACGTATTTGTGACTGTGTTCATGCTGAATATATTCATTATTCATATTCTAGAACCCAAACCGGCTGCTGTGCACGTGAGGCTGTGGATGAGTCGTCGGCTTACTGGTGAGTAGCTTCCTTTATTTTCTTGGGTGTAAACACATTGAACTCCAACCGCTCCTTTGCTTTTTTCCCGCGATACTCAACCTCGCTTATCGCTGGGCAAAATTATTTTGGCCTACTTAAACCGCATCCCCAGTTTGGTTGGAAGGTTGTGATTCTTATTATGTAGTGCTTGTTATATTATGACTATTATGAAATAACTAGGTTATCTTTAAAGGCTTTTTTCTCAAATGGAAACATTGTTACTTTCCATTGGGAAAATCGTAGGGTTATGTAGGACTTTTACCGACAATATCTCGAATCATCGGTTCCTTCTACCACCAAGATTCTGGTGCTGGTCTACCGCCAGCGGGTCCCTTCACCATGGTGTGGCCTGTCCTGCTGATTGCATATTCCCCTAAAGGGGCGAGCAAAGAACGCCGTGAACGCCGATGAACTGGCCCATTTGCCATCCGCAGACCCCTCCTTACGGTGGCCGGAGATCATTGAGCACCCTTCGGGGCCCGGCTGAGCTTGTATTAAACTTACCTAAATTATGAGCTACCTGAACTTTAACTAATGATCAAAATCTTTGTTAATTGTTTTATTTTGAGCAAAACATATTTTTTCTTACAGTTTTCGCAAATAAATATTGCCCTCATTTTGAAACCACTATTTGTGGTGTTACTATCGCCTCATCTACACAAGAGCTTAAATCCGGTATTATGTTTATAGCCGCTTCATAACTTATTCGCCGCTTAGAAGATTCATTAATGATGAGCATGTGGTAATGAGCAGATTTATATTCTGCGGTATCCGTGATGTGTCATGAAAGTTCTCTTTACGACCTCAAAAGTAAAAATAGACCTTTACGAAGCATATGAATATTTAAATATTCACAAATCATTTGCAGAGATAAAAAAGAAAATATATTTTTGTACAGCTGACTTCCACATTTATATCTTCCCACTCATCTTTTAAAAATATCTAAAGTTAGAACGGTTTATTGTAATCAAAGGACTATGAACCTAAGGTTATCAAAGCGTAGCTCACCCACACAATATTTCAAAAGCAAAAATAACATTTTATTATAAAAGTGTACAGTTTAAAGTTTTCTTGTCTATTCATCGCCCTACAAAAGTTACTTTTGGAAGGGGTAATTACTACACTCCCGTGCATAAAAATTGGATATCCTTCAAAAATTCAAAGCAATTTCCACGTAGACTTTGGATTTAAGTTATTTACATTCGTAAAACGGTTCGTTGTAACTGTCTAATCGAAATAAGTAATAGAATATTGACAATTTTTTTTAAGTGAATCTTCTACAACCAATTTGAGCGATTTTTGTTGGTGCCAAAAATTATTGGATCGCGTCACCAACATGCTAATGTAATATAACATCATCACGCCTGTAATCCCCGAAGGGTTAGGCAGAGGTGTACCCATTAGTACTCCCACATTTCGCCAGTTATGTTTTTAGTCCCATGTAATAGGGGGCGAGCCTATTGCCATCAACCGGGCACAAATCCAGACTCCGAGGCTGCTACTGAGAAATTCCTGATGGAAAAGCCCAATAACACTTTGCCCGACCTGGGAATCGAACCCAAGACCTCATGCACAGCAGTCGCGCTTGCGACCACTAGACTAACGAGGCAGTCCAACATGCTAATGTAACTTTAAGTTTTTTACTTCTGTCGGCATTCCTATGGCTGCCTATTTTTCTTATTCATTTGGTGGTTAAAGAATCTTTATTTACTCATTTACTGCTCGCTTAATGAGTAATATTAAATCTGAATAAATTCGCGACCAGACTTAGTACGAGATGTATAAATTATTTACAAGAAGATAACAATAATAAACATACACAATAAGGAATGATTCTCATTAGAACGTGCCGTGCACGGGCCGGGGCGTGGACGAGCCGACATAGTATTGAAGTGCGTCGAGAGGGCCCGGACGGGACAAGGATAATGCACTGTGTAATATAAATTGATTCATACAAAATATATGTAACAGATTTAAAACCGTGCCCCGTCCGTGCCCGTCCGGGCCCCGTCCCGGACGGGGCACGGTCATCCCTAAGACATTGGAGGCAAAAGGAAAAGATTTATGCGAAACAAAAAAAATTTTTTGTAGGTAGACAAAAAAAAACCAAGGTCAGATTATGTAAGTTATACATTTCCCCGACACCTCAATTTTCCTAAACAGATGACAATGAGACAAAAACACCTAACCCCATGCTTGTAACACAAAGGACAGTGTCAATATTGACAGTGAGGCGATCAAAGAAACTGACCTCTGACATAAAGGAAAAAGCCGTTTTCTATTGTGACTTGTTCAAATTTGTACTGCTATGTCGTATGTAATTGCTTTTCGGATGGGTAGATAGCTACATTTTAATTATTATCGTTATCCTTATACGCGCTGTAATTTTGCTGGATAGCGTTTGTGTTTTTTTTTTTGTTTTGTTAATTGAGCTTATGTTTTTTATTTAGGTAGTTTCTTTTTTTGTTGTGAATGGTTAAATCTTCGGTCTTTAAAATTCTTTGATAGAAAGCTATTTTAATGCTGAATGTTATTGAATATGTTTTATACCTACATTGTCTTCCACGTGACCAATGTCGTGATGACTTAGCGGTTAAGGCGCCCGCCTCTCATGCTTGAGGTCGTGGGTTCGATTCCGGGCAAGTACCAATGTGACTTTTTCAATTCATATTTACATACTAAAGTTTATCATAGACATTACTGACATCATTCCGTGCCTCGGAAAGCACGTTAAGCTGTTGGTCCCGGCTGTCATATGTGGATCTTTGACAGTCGTTACGAGTCGTCAGAAGCTTGAAAGTCTGACAACCATTCTTACCTAGGGGTATCGTATTACCCAGTTACTGGGTTGTGGAGGTTAGATAGGCAGTCGCTCCATGTGAAATACTGATATTCAGCTGCACCCGGTTAGACTGGAAGCTGACCCCAATATAGTTGGGAAAAGGCTAGACAGATGATGATTGTCTTCCACGTGGACGAAGGTCTTGGGCAGAAGCTAGTTACTTTTACTTGTTGACTACAGTTATTTTTATTTATCTTTTAGTACCTACATTAAATAAAGAAACTGTCTCCTTATAGGTGCCTCTTTATAATAACAAAGTTTGAAAAAAAAAACCTTATTTTTTAAGAAAGGTTTACCCACTTTATATGCAATAAAATTATACAAGTAACAATATTCTATAATACACACACAAACACAGATATTCAATTAATCAACTCAATTACTTTTCTAAATTATTCGAATAAAAATCACCGCATAACTGTCGATAGGTCCAAAACTAGAAAACTACTAAGAAAATAGTCGAGGTAAGTAGATTTGTCAGTAAATACATACTCATTTGAATAATACTTTCAGTTTGTCAGTTTATACTGTAAAGTTTACAGCATTAATTTAAAATTCATGAGATAAAACTGTAATAGATTGATGTTGTTCATAAAATATTCGTTTATTTTGTAAAATAATGTCTTGTTTGTTTTGCTAAAGGTTATAGGTACTTGTATTTTATAATCTTATCTATTTAAGGAGGTATATTTTATGAGAGTAGTTTTATAATAACATAACACATAACATCGCGCCTGTAATCCCCGAAGGGTTAGGCAGAGGTGTACCCATTAGTACATTCACATTTTGCCTGTTATTTGTTTAAATTCTATGTAATAGAGGGCGTGCCTATTGCCATCAACCAGGCACAAATCCAGACTCCAAGGCTGCTACTGAGAAATTCCTAATAGAAAAACCCAATAACACTTTGCCCGACCTGGGAATCGAACCCAAGACCTCATGCACAGCAGTCGCGCTTGCGACCACTAGACCAACGAGGCAGTCAGTTTTATAAATATGTTCTTGTTTTTAATGTGAGTAACCTTTTTGTAAACCACTAGTGCTGTATCTTTTGTTATGAAAAAGGTTATAGACAAAACTATATAACTAAGTCCAGTGACTCCTTCCGCCCTGGGTGGGTCGGAAGGGACTGTTAGACTTTTACTGACTAAAAAAAACACCCTTTTCCTTCTGTTGCCCTTTGAGTTTCGAGAGGTCCCGCGACCCCGGCTTAGTAATAGGGTTAAGCAGCTATAGGGTAGGTACGGAACCCTAAAAATGGTTGACCAAGCTACTTCTAACCGCAAATCATTACAGTTTTTTTTCCTCTTAAACACCGCTTCTCCACACCTCTGAAACTAAATTAAATAAGCTACCGCTCGCTTAAAGTTAAGACGCTTAATTAAGTGTAATAAATCAATTAGATGGAAAGTAATTAATTTTGGTTTAGAAAACGTGTCACCCGTCCACATACGACGGTTGACGAGTTTACCAAATTGTGGGTAACCTAATTTATTTAGTTTAAATACTGGTTATGGAGTTCATTAATAAATTGTGGTTGCTGAAATAATAATAATAGTTTATTAAATATAAACATACAATACAAAATTTGAGCCCTGCCTCCTAAACTACGAAAATCCTGTATCTTAAGAGGCAGTGTCTTCGCAAGGTAATGCAATACAGTGATTGGGACCCGACTAAATATACAGAGTTTTTATTAAAAGAAAAGGAAAAAAATATATATATATATTTGTAATTTTTTGAAAAATTACAGTTGTTTAATTTTTTTTAAATAACTGTCTTTAAGATGTCAATTTCTTTTTTTTATCTTCGAAATCGTTTTCCAGCTTTTTTAATTGAATATATATTTTTTTAAGGTTTAACAGCAAAATATGGGTCTAGCTTTTTTCCGCGACTTCGTCCTCGTGTTTTTTTCCCGCGTTACTTTATTATTTATTTATCTATTTAAACTTTATGCACATGTAAAAAATACAATATGTTTATGTTTTTGGTAACTGCTCTGCTCTTGTGTATCGTAGCGTGATGCTATATAGCCTATTCTGTTCCTTAAGAATCTGGCTATGAAAGACATTAATATGTCTTCAAATCATAGGTGGTCTTACAAACACAAACAGCCAGACCCGGAACAAGTATCTGTAGGCTTCACAAATATTTGTTCCGTGCAGGAATCATACCCGCGACACACAGCTAAGCAGTCAATCGCTCAGACACTGCGTCATCCGAGCATTAAAAATAAGTTCGTCCCACTCATACACCGCTACTTACACTTTAAGTGTAGTCGTGTCATTAACAATGAAAGTCAGCTGCTAAGGACTAATTAGTACAACGAATGGCCTATCATAGGTCCTCGACCTGAAACAATGAAATGCATGATAACCATTTCAACAAGCAGACACATTACTTACGCCCATTAATTTGCAAGTTTATTAGAAACAGCTACCAAAAAATGAACTGGGTCAGAAGTCCGGCTTCACACAAAAAGCGAAAATAGGCGCACGCGTATTATGTTTTAGTATTTAGAAGAAAGAAAAAATGTTAATTGACACAGACCATGTGCACAAAAAAATAATACATATATACATAACATCAATTGCGGGACGGTTAAGCTCAGCAGCTTATGCTGTTAGAAAGATAAGACAGTTGACAGATATAGAAACTGCGCGACTGGTCTACTTCAGTTACTTTCATAGCATTATGTCGTATGGCATTCTACTGTGGGGTCGGGCTGCTGACATTGAATCCATTTTTATTTTACAGAAGAGAGCTGTCAGAGCCATTTATAATCTACCTCGTCGCGAATCTCTAAGGGAATTATTTAAAAGGATTAATATTATGACAGTACCTTGCCAATTTATTTATGAAAATATTATGTATGTGAGAAAAAATCTAAAACTTTTTAATAAAATAAGTGATAGACATAATATTAATACTAGAAATAAAGATAAAATAGCTCAACCATATTTTAGGTTGTCTAAAGTAAATACATCTTTTATGGGGTACTGTGTTAAATGTTACAATAAAATTCCTTCTGATATATTAAAATTAAATGAAAGGAAATTTAAGACACACATTAAAAGTACACTTTGCAGACAAGCATATTACAAATTAGAGGATTACAATCAAGATAAGAATGCTTGGAAACATGCTGGTCCTGCTCTATGGGACAATGATACATTCTAGACAAAATCAAACTGGTTACTAATGTTTTTTTTTGTTTTTTTTTGTTTTTCATTTTTCTTAATACTTAATTTTGTTTTATTTTTGTTTTATTTTTGATTATTGATTTTGAAGTGTGTTATAGATTGCGCGGACTCACACACTATTTCATATTGGTTGAGATGTTATGAGTGGTCGTCTGTAGTTCCAATATTTGTAAACACGTGAAAACTATGTATATTTGAACATATTTTAACTTTTAAATTCTTAATTTGTGCCTTTTAATTATTATGATTAATTAGTTTTTTTTTATATAGGGTACATACATTGCTTTCACGTGCCATGTCGTGTATGATTCTGTAAACAAATATTGTAAACATTGATTTTAAAAGAGTACGTATGGAGTTTCTTGCCCATTCTTCTCCATACAAAACTACCTTTTGGAAGGGGCAACTAGATTCAATTCTATTTTGTTTTTTGTGTTTGACGTTCAAAAGTGCCTTATTGGCCTAATTGAAATAAATGATTTGACTTTGACTTTGACATACATAACATCACGCCTGTAATCCCCGAAGGGTTAGGCAGAGGTGTACCCATTAGTACACCCACATTTCGTCAGTTATGTTTTTAGTCTCATGTAATAGGGGGCGAGTCTATTGCCACCAACCGGGCTCAAATCCAGACTCTGAGGCTGCTACTGAGAAATTCCTGATGGAACAACCCAATAACACTTTGCCCGACCTGGGAATCGAACCCAAGACCTCATGCACAGCACTCGCGCTTGTGACCACTAGACCAACGAGGCAGTCAAAAAAAAAACAATAAAAACAAACAAAAATAATAATGAAACAAAATATTTTATTGAACTAGTTACTAAAATAGTTGAATAAAATAGTTATTTGCACTCGCGTCGACGCGTTCAGCTGTACCTACTAATTTTTAATGTAATACTCAAAGGGATTCGTGGAAAAACCGACAGCACACGGTGTTCGCATCGAGCGGTTCGGCGTTGTGACGCGATACATTACAACTAAACGTTACGAGTGGTGGGTGGTTGGACTGGTTGGTGAAGTTCTTCAGAAAGGTCAGGTGCACAGTACTCGTAACCGGCGTGCTTGTATGATGTATGTAGATGTATGAACGTGGACGAGACGAAAGGAGTATGTAAGGATCGTAGCAGGTGGCGTTCTGTAGTTTCTACCCACCCCCATGTGAAAATTCGTGAGTTAATTATGTATGTTACGAATCAAGTGGTACCTTCATGGAGTCGACCTTCTGTTACTACCTTTTTTGTGCAGTAAGACCACTACACAAAGAACCCTTGTCTCTAAGACATATTTATTACCTAGAAATAGCGTTAATTAAACAGAATTATTTTAATGGTTTTAATAAAGTGCAGTGAAGTGTAGTTATTTATTTATTTTTTGAATATAATTATTCATTCTAATGTAAGAGAGAAAAGTGCATACATCATTTAATTTAGTTAAAATAATACCAGCCTATCATTTTCCTTCTGCTGGGCAAAGGCCTCTTCTCATACAGAGATAACACTAGCATTGATCACCGCTCTTACTCAAGGCAATTTCAGACCTTTGTGTACTGATTTTAAGTGCAAGTTTCCTTACAATGTTTTCCTTCACGAATGTCAATGACATTCAAGATAAACTCCGAAAATACATATAATATGAACTAGCCACCCGACCTAGCTTCGCATGGATGCAATGTGAAACACAAAATCTTTCCCATAAATCAGTCTATTTGATGAAAATTGCATTAAAGTCCGTTACGTTACTCAAAAGATTCAAATTTAAGCGTACAGAGGCGAGAAGCGACTTTGTTCTAGAAGAGTCGAGAAGAGGAAAAGTCACATTGGTACTTGCCCGGTAACGAACCCGCCACCTCATGCATAAGACAACCACTTATCCATCACGACACATCTTTTTTTAATACTTTATTTTATGTCTTTCACATCACAGAGTAATTTGTATAAATGTTCTGCCAGTAGTTCTAGATTATTTTTTGTTCTATGGAACTACTTCGGTGCTCACGGTCGATTTGTTCGATTTAATGGGTAGCCTACGGCTCTAAGGACCAGATATACTTATTTAACTTTTGCTGGAATACACGGACCTAGCAACATACAAGTTTCAGTTGACTAATGTAAGTACGACTAGTTATTTTGTAATTTATCTACTAATAGTAAAATAAATAGGTCTCTCGTATATATAGTTAAATAAATTTTTTATCTTATTTATGTGCCTATAGGTATACAAATATGTATTTGTGATTATAAAGAGAAAATAATATTTCATTTATTTATTGATTAAGGATTGCCAACCGCCAAATTATCAGTCACTGACATATACAGTCGCCAATAATAGGCCAATCAGCATATCAAAGACATAAAACATAAAATATAAAACAATACTTGACTCTGGAAAAAAGAAAAATAATTACGGTTTAAAAAAAAAATTAGGTACCAGTACCATTTATTTATACTGGGAGGTCATAAAATATATGTCTGTTTATCTAGTCGTTATATAAGATATAGTTTTTCTTATACATATAAGAGGAAAACATACACCATAAGGATGATTTATGATACCCAAATTATTAATTGATAGCGCTAATTATGTTTCGACGAATTCATTTACTTGCTAAGGCTGGGGCTGCAAGAGCGTCATTTGCAGTTTTTTTTTCACACGAAGGAGGATAAATGTTTGGTTGCCGTCAATTCTTAATTTGTATTACTAACTTTGTACATATATTTGAAATAGACGTTTTCATGCGAGGTAGATTGTCATGACCATCATCATTTGCCTAGCCTTTTCTCAACTATATAGGGGTCGGCTTCCAGTCTCACCGGATGCAGCTGAACACCACACACACATGGAGCGACTGCCTATCTGTCCTCCACAACCCAGTTACTGGGTAATACGATATCCCTTGGTAAGACTGGTGTAATCCTAAATGATTTTTCTTGCCCATTCTTGTCCATACTACGCTACCTTTTAGAAGGATTAACTGTTTACTTTTATGAGTTTGTGACTCATTGAAATTACTTTGAATATAAAATAATTGCTACATCTCTACGAATATGATTAATTCCCTCAAGGGTTGACAACAAAACGTCTGTATTAGTTATCCGGAACCACTAGATCCCTTGGCACACTATCAAACACACACAAAGCCAAATGGTCACAGTAGATATTTATGCAGACCAGAACAAGATTACAACGACCAACCGCATCGCGTAACTTGAGATAATTAAACATTGTACAGTGTACATGTAGCTTTAGGTTAAAATTGTGCATTTTTATCAAAGAGCACTGAAAACTAACGCAGTGGACACATTTAGGATGAAATTACCGAGGGACTTGACTGAGTAAAAGGCTGGTTTAAGTTAACATATTCTAGCTTTTGACTATCCGGATATTCCTAAATATCCGGTTATATCCGGATATTCCTAAATATCCGCTTATATCCGGATATAAATATAGTAGAATAAATACACAAGTCATAAAACTTTCGAAAAATTACTATCAACATATACCTACTAAGCTTTCAGTGCCTTTTAATTAATCGTAGAAGTCAGTAAGTCAGTCTTTATTCAGTATCGTTCATTAGCTACTATCGCCTCGCGACTTCGTGTGCGTAGAAGTCAAGTATTACTATACAATAAAATATTGGTTGTATAACTCAACAATAAATTCCTATCAGAGAATTTTTTTTAATAATCAGGCCAATGCTTCCAATTACCTTTTACAAACAAAAAAAGGACATAATTTAACTTAACTCTATAAAATCTTCTTCTTCTTCTTATCGTGTGGGTAGTAAGGCCTTACGACTCTACACACCCTTGTGTCAGAGTTTCTTAACCGCCTCAAGGGCCTCTGACGTGGTTTGAGTGGAACAGTAAGTCCAGGTTTCCTCACGATGTTTTCCTTCACCGATGCCATTGATTTCCAAGATAAACTTTGGAAAGTACATATGAATTGAAAAAAAAATATTTATTTATTTATTTAAACTTTATGCACATGTAAAAAATACACTGTACAAGGCGGCCTTGGGCGTTTTCTACCAGTCACCTTAGAGTAATTCACATTGGTACTTGCCCGGATTTGAACCAACAACCTCATGCATGAGAGGCGGGCGCCTTAACCACTGGGCCATCACGACACTCTATACTCTATAAAATGCTATGTAAATACACTATGGTATTACAAGCCAGTCAGCACGGTGATTGCGTTGTAAACAGTCAACAGTTCAATTGCCTTTCTACAGTCACGAAAACATTGTAAATTCACGTCTTATGCAGGAACATATGCCTACGTTTTGCAAAACAAGTTGACCCGCCCTCAACATGTCGCCGGTATATGCCACAGAACATGTCTAGATCAAGACATTGCGTGCCAAGTTGGTCATACTACGGTGTAACGTCACTTGGCCACTTGGTTGCTGTTATGTGTTCATTGTATTGTTTTGTGGCGGTAGAATAAGTGGCCATATTGTTCATGTTTATTTATTAAATGTACATTTAGATTATAGGTAATCTATCAGTAGGTTAACCAGCTTGGTTCTTGAATCTGGAAGGCAAATTCTACTGATTAAAAATGTTTAAAATGTAGTCGCAATTTCAAAAACATATTTTTTTAATTGTTATATTAGACGTATGTTTCGCAAATTGAGAATAAGATTAGATTGCGATCGTTCTTAAAAGTTAGTAAAATTACCTAATTATAAGAGTCCATTCTTAAATATTTTATGAGTATTAAAGGTACCTATCCTACCTAGATACGACGTATTCTGTAGTTGCATCTCGTTATTTCTTAAACCTTTGTCTAAAATATGATTTCAATTGCATGATATTTTTATTGCAACTATAATTATGACTTATGTATAAAAATAGACACGAAACATCAATTTATATGTATACCATACATAATATACTTTGTTGTAAAACGTTCGAAAACATAGTCAGATATTTAGCAATTGCAGTATCTATACATAGGTAATAGGTACATACTCAACAGATTTCGTTACTTTATTTCTTTTCTTCTTTAAGCTGTTGGTCCCGGCTTTCATACGTAGATCTTTGACAGTCGTTACGAGTCGTCAGAAGCTTGAAAGTCTGACGACCAGTCTTACCTAGGGGTATCGTATTACCCAGTTACTGGGTTGTGGAGGCAGTCGCTCCATGTAAAATACTGGTACTCAGCTGCATCCGGTAAGACTGGAAGCCGACCTCAACATAGTTGGAAAAAGGCTAGGCAGATGATGATGATTTCTTTTCTTTTATAATAACTTAACAGAAAAAAACTTCAAACAAAATCAAATTCCAAACGAGAAATGCAATGTTAACCCTTGAAAAACTAATTCAATCTCCAACAGTGCACTCTGGCTAAACAAACGAATATTATGAACGGAGTTATTTCACATAAGCTAATAAAGCTAGCACTAGGTTATTGCAATCTTGAAAGGCAAACATTATTATGAACGATCCAGAGCACCTGACGGATATTAAAAATTTCTTAACCCCCACGCACATTTTGTGAGCTATTTGTTGTAGGTATATTATTATTGGAAGCGTACTCAATACGTACTCTATTCGATGGTAATAAGGTTTTATACGGTATGGAAAAAGACACATTACGTAGGCGTTAACTACGTAAACTGACCATGAAACAAAATAACAAGTAAAATTAGAGGTTTATTTTTAGTGTAAAAAATCACTACTCGTAATATATGGTGGCGCGCAATGTATCGCATAAAAATATGGCGCTTACGAGCGTATGCAACAAGTTACAGATTATACAACTTCCTTTTGTAACGCGCAATGTAACGCAGAATTACAGGTCACGTTACAAATGACAATTTCCAAAACTTGTTTTCAATTAAAAGTGTCAGAACTTTAATCTTCATAACTCAGTAACCAGGAGTTTTCTGTTATAGTCCAGAAGAAACATTTATTATCACAATAATGGGAAATATGAAACTAAAACAGAAAATACGTAGCTCAATTCTAAAAAACGTTCACAACCTAGTCGCAATGTCATCACAGCGACAGTCAAAGTCAAAAATCGAGCCATTACTGGCAGATTGCGACTGAGATTAAACTGCAAACGTGTCTTAGTTGCAACAGTTATACCCTGATTGAAACAGCAATTAATTACATTTTGTACATACCATCCATGTTTCTTTCCCATCGTGCTAAGGTACTTTATTTTATTGCAAGCTTAACTTTACTTTAAACCTGTTTAATTTTCATTTAACTTTCAAGCAGTATCCAAGAGAAAAATTAGAACTAATTTAATTAAACATTCGCCCGATCGCTTTTACTTTTTTACGTAATTAAGTCAGTAGAGCTTGGTACTTGCCACGAGCGTTTAGTACCAACAAGTTTCCCTAATTACGTAACGCGATAGCAGCTGTTTTATTTAAGATTAGCACTCTCCCCGCGTCTTAGTTCGCGTGATGTTTCTTACGGATCCCTAATTATTTTATAATAAAATAATATAGCCTATGTCAACCGGGGATTAGGTAGCTTCCTAACAGTGAAAGAATTTTTTAAATCGGTTCAGTAGTTTTGGAGCATTTTCAATGCAAACAAACAATCAAATCTTTCCTCTTTATAATATTATATTAGATGGAAAGCTTTTTCATCCGTTTTCGAGACTAATGAATCACAGTTGAACTAGTGACGTCATTTCGAGAATATTTAAGAATTAGAGTTGTATTGTGGTTTTATTTCTTAACTTAATTGCTCTAGGCCAGGGATAGTGAACCTTTCTTGGTACTTGTGCCATTTTTCTGAAAAAGAAAATCACGTGACTCAAAACGCCATCAAAGAATTTATAATTAGTGATATACATAAATAAGCAAATGGTGAAAAAAATAAATATAAAATTTAAAATTGCGATTGAAAAGAAATTGATGATCATCGATGATTACAAATATATAAACTCACAAACGCGAACAGCCAGACTCTTGACAACTGTCTGTAGGCCATTCAAATATTTGTTACATTATTTATACTTATATCATATTCAAAAATGATTATTACAAAATTCCAAAATACTAACGCCCAGAATGAAATTTCCATCTAAAACCCGAAAAATATTCAAATTTAAGGGTATGCTCACAATAGATCGGTATAATAAGGGCTCTACGGTACATACCGACATCATACAAAGCCATGCATTCAGCATTCGAGGTATGACAGGAATTTCATCTCAACGCTCCATCTATTTCTATTCTCACACCTTAATCTTATTACGTTTTTGAGGTGAGAATTTGTCAAACATTGTATTGTATTGCAATGAAGATGGATGATAGTAATTAAGGATCGTCGATGTTGGATTTATGAGGATTTAAAGGCAAAATTAGTTCTTTTAGATGAAGTTCTTAACCTAGTTTTTGGGTATACAGCGTGTAACGGAAAGGGTATATACATACAAAGAGTAAGGCTTTTTTGGATGATAACTAACGATATGGCAAGGGTTTCAGCTCAATATAAAATATTCTAAAAATTTGATACCAAATTTTCGGTTTCATATATTTCTTTAATTCAAATCATAACAAACGTGTCAAACCGCACTACGTGGGTCATAAACTTTCCACGTTACTTGCCTAATATCACGATAAATCTCTTCCATAATTCTGCGCGCCTAGTACCGCATAGTAGCCTACTGCAGGCGGTGTTCTTTGTTGATCATAATTTCCGAACATGTAGAGATAGGATTAAAAATCCCTTGCCATATTGTTATCATGCAAAGAAGCCTTGCTCTTGGTATGTATATACCCTTTTCGTTACACGTTGTATGTGTATAGGTAAGACCTAATATATGTAGTATGTACAAATAACTCAAACTGCAAATGAACCTGCATAATGTAGCTTGTTACACACGAGTGCTTTTTACATACCGCACTAGTGTGGTAACGTAATATATAGAGTGTCGTACGTATGTCACTCGTGTCGTGTGCAATAATCATTGATGCTCTTGACTCCATTACGTCTTCGCCTTGGGCTCGAACTGCAATCGAACTTTGATCATAAAAAAAATAACCTCACAAGTATTATAATGTATAATTACCGAAACAAAAATTATTCCACGATATTTCATAAACAAACTGTCCAAAACACAGCTTTTAATAAATCTCCAACGCAAAAGATTCTAAAATACGCTTGAAAATAAACTAACCAGTTTTAAATTAACCGTTATTTGAACAATAAGTTGAGTACAGCGCCCTCTATTGTGTTAATAGGGTGATTAAGTGAACAAAGCGTGAAGTTTTTCATTAGGGAATAGCCTAGGGCTATCAGACAACAATAGTCTACTATCATTTTGTCCCCCGCGTTCGAAATTTATAGTAGGGGAGGCCAGGAAGGGATTTTTAGATTTACTCGAGCGCGGCAGATTAATATAAGGGGAGATACCTTGCACCCTGTTAAGTACCTCTACATATATAAGACCTGTATTTAGGGCCGCGCGTCTAGGGCAGCGGATTTTATTTTTCAAGCCATCAGATTGAAGAAGTCCCTGCACATAATTATCAAATTAAGAGTCAGCTCGACAAGGGCATCAAGCTGAACTGTCTATAATTATATTAATCTGACGCGCTCGAGTATTTCAATGTCAAAATTTTTTCTTCCATATTTAACCATTTTCAACCCCTTCGTGCGGCCACCCCCACCATGCACACTGGCACATTAGTATACCTTGGTTATCAAAAACACGTGGGGTGCATACACTAATTATATCTGGCACGCTCGAGTATTCATTAGTGTTTTTTTTTTAATCTTGTCTTCTACGCTCTCTCCACCAGTGAAAGGATCCTATCTGTAACTATTTTTACTTTTTAGCATCTAATCTTCATAATCCAAGAGGTTCCCACGACGCTGGAGTAAATCCACATTTAGCATCTTGGGCTCCCCATCTATTAGTAAAATTTGCATTAAAATTGAATTGGCGCTGCAGTTTTTGACGTTAGACTAAATAGTTATATTGTTTAGCTAAATTATGGTTTACTTTGTTCAAAATTAATGCGGATTTTGGTGGTGTAAAGTAATGATAAATTGGTTTCCCTTTGGAAAAGTTTTTGATTTATAGCAGAATTGTGGTCATGACCTTTGTTAGCCAAGAGTTGGCGGGTTTAGCTTATTACAGCGAAAGTTGTTAGGGATCCTTGATTTATATAAATATCTACAGATATGTATTGTATTTTCATAGGTCCAATTATTTCCATTTTCTATACTATTATGTACACACATAAAATAACATCACGCCTGTAATCTCCGAAGGGTTCGGCAGAAGTGTACCCATTAGTACACCCACATTTTGCCAGTTATGTTTTTAGTCCCATGTAATAGGGGGCGAGTCTATTGCCATCAATCGGGCACAAATTCAGTCTCCGAGGCTACTACTGAGAAATTACTGATGGAAAATCCCAATAACACTTTGCCCGACCTGGGAATCGAACCCTCATGACCTCGATACTATGATGTAATGTAATATTATGTATCTAGTAGTAACATAACATAACATCACGCCTGTAATCCCCGAAGGGTTAGGCAGAGGTGCATCCATTAGTACACCCACATTTCGCCAGTTATGTTTTTAGTCCCATGTAATAGGGGGCGAGCCTATTGCCATCATCCGGGCACAAATCCAGACTCCGAGGCTGCTACTGAGAAATTCCTGTTGGAAAAACCCGAATTGTATCTAGTAGTGTTACTTATATGTTTAAGATGACTGGTAATTATTGACCGATTCTTCACCGATACACATGATAGTTATTATACCTACTCCTGATAACAATCCACTATCCCAAAGAAACGATTTTTTCTTTGCAGATCGCATTATACCAATCTCCCAAAAGGTGTGAGCACGCGTGCGTTTCTAACGGTTGATAGTAGAAATTAAGTTTGGTTAAAGTTGAATAGTTTTGATTGTAAAAAGAGATTAGTATCTAAATTAAATTACAGTTGATTACGTGTTATTATTGTTACTTAATATTCTATTGGAGCGACTGCATGGAATGTTCTATTGATAACTGATAAATAGATTCTATTGATTAAAACCACATTAATATACGTTGTTTATTTTAAAAGATCTCGACGTACACAAACGGCGCGGCCGGAGGCGTCTTTATACGTAGAGATTTGACTTTAACACGGATGAATTCACGGGCAGATGCTAGTATTGAATGAAATAAGGTCATTTATAAAATAAAATATCCCATGGGAAATGGAGAAATTAATTTTCAGTAGATATCTACGATATAATACACTTGATAATCTTCTTAGAAAATAACAGGTCCCTTAGCTACCACTAATTAGCTTTTAAATATAGCGAGCTCAAAGACACAGCAAGCCCATGAATATTCGTGAATATGTAGACAGTTTTCGTACCTACTTATAAGCCTCGTTCAAAATAAACTAAAAAAAAACAAAAGCAAACACTCATTTTATCACATCCTTAATTGAATTAGACACTTAATTACAAGACGCTAAGGTTTAAAACTTTATTTTGAATAACACTAAAATTAAGACTCCCTACCTGAGTAGAGAGTTAATCTCTATTTTATACAGAGAAAGGGTCGGAACATAATCATCTAAGTTAAAATGTCGTGTAAAGACAAAACCCTTGATGCAATAATGAAAGCTCACCTACTCTTAATAAACGCAAAGGTGGGGTGCTATAGTAGACGAGGGGTGGTTTTCACGGTACGAGAGTCTTGTAATTCAATACAGTCATCATCATCTGCCTAGCCTTTTCCCAACTATGTTGGGGTCGGCTTCCAGTCTAAACGGATGCAGCTGAATACCAGTATTTTACATGGAGCGACTGCCTATCTGACCTCCACAACCCAGTAACTGGGTAATATGATACCCTAGGTAAGACTGGTTGTCAGACTTTCGGGCTTCTGACGACCCGTAACGACTGTCAAAGATCCACGTATGACAGCCGGGACCAACGGCTTAACGTGCTTTCCGAGGCACGGAGGAGTCTTGGTATGTAAAGATGGTCACCCATCCACGGACCAACCCCGGCAAGCGTAGCTTAACCTGACGGATCGACCCGTGCGGCTGTTATTACTTAGCCACGAGCCATTCAATACAGTGTTAATAAAAATAAAACTAGTCTATTATTGTCTCTCTACAGGGCAAAGGGGTCTTCTCACAGAGAAGGCACTAGCATCAGATCACCACGTTTGCTTAAGGTGGAATAGATTTTTTAATTTTAATTTTATAAATTCAGTTAGAAGGCTATAAATTTGTATTAATGGAAGTTATTTCGTATTATAATTGTGTGTTGTCGTACTAAATTTAAGCTAAATATTTTTTTGGTATTTTCTTTTTTTAGGTGTTAAAAATCATCAAATAACTTCAAATAACATCCGCCCTGGGTGGGGCGGAAGGGACTGTCAGACTTTTACTGACTAAAAAACCACCCTGTTCCTTCCACTTGCCACGGTATCCTGTTAAGACGTCCCGCAACCTCGGAGTACCTACCTATAATTTTCTACTTGGTAAATTTGAAAATTGATTCAATTTGAACACTTTTCCATCAGCGCATTTTTGTGCTAGTCTAACCGGACTCATGCTTTAAGACTCCACTATGCATTTTCATGGGTGGTACCTTTTTTTAGGAATGGGAAATCATCAAATGACTTCTTCTGCTCTGGGTGGAGCGGGAATATCAGACTCTTACTGACTAATGTCCTTTGCGTTCCAGGGCCTCGGTAACTCTTTCGAACAAATCCGCAACCCTGGCAGGCACTGGCCCTAGCGGGTCCCGTCTTGTATGCTGACATTTCTTTGAGGCGCGCGTAGAACTTAACGCGCCGATAGTATATACCTAAAACACCAAATATGTCGGATTCTTACCGGTTCCTTCTACTACCATGAGTCGGGAACCTAATTCGCTTTACGCGTGCGTGATCCGCGTCCCCAACTGTAGAACCTCGCCCCAAAACTGCAGAAGTAGTAAGGTAAATGTACCGTTGCCGCGAACTTAGCTCGTTTGAGGCGATCCAGTCACAGCGCTGGAAAGTTTTCACATGACGTGTGTTGTTACCTTAATTGTTCGCCTCTTCCCTTCAAATTAATGTTTTTGGTAACTATTTACTGCAGCTAAGTACGAAATCTTTGTAAGTGGTAGGGGAGCATCGGAATGGGGGCTGGCTTTTTGGAATGTATAGACGTTGGGTATGATTAAAAGAGAGGCAACAAATTCCGTGCTTGCTACATTGGGATTTTTTATATACATAGTTGTGTATTCGAAGCCCACACCCGGGCCAGGGGGCTTAGACAAAGTAACATCGCTTCGTCGATTGACCACGTGACTTAACGCGGCTAATGACAATCCCATACATTTTAGTCTTTCGTTATCGTTTTGCACATCGTGATGTACATAATATCTTTTGACACTATAATGGTCAATATTTGAGTAATATCTTTTTTCTGCTTATGATTTTTATCACTATTACAATATTGAAATTCAAGCTTTGTACGACTAGCTGACAGAATTTACTTTTCGTTTTTTTTTCTTTGTTTTCTGGTGTGCTTTATATTATGTATTTATTGACGACTTTTCCGTTCTAAATGAAATATCTTTCTTTTCTTTTCTTTTTAATTTTAATTTTAAGTGAGCTTATACATGAATTTAACTTAACAGTTTCCTATTCAAAACCAATTATTTAATAAAAACAGTAAAAGTGCATCAAATCATTTATTCAAAAATAAAATTTAGCGCTCCGTCCTTTTACGGTCTCTTTTTCAACGAAAAAAATTTCATTCCATTATTTTAATACATTCTGCTACCAATACTTTAAGATCTTGACACTCTGGATCATCGTTCCAATTGTCACAGCGCTGAAAATAGAAAACATTACTGTCAACATATTTTATTGATCAGTACGTCATGTTCGTGAACGATCGCCATATGATCAACCTCATAGCTAGTGACACGGACCTATTCTGTTGTCCTCTGAGTGAGTTCACAAAGAATGCATTATTTGTAATAAGTTACAAGGTTAAATTATAAGTTGTAGTATTTTTAAGATAAGGTTAATGATGTACACTATCGCAATGGAGTAGTCTGTAATGATAGATGTAAGTTGGAAATAAATAAATAAATAAATGATGGGATTGGTCATTTAAATTATTTTTTATTCTTTATTTATTAAAAATGCATATAAATTTTAAAATATAAATATCGACAATAAATGGTGGCAATGGTGCCGATTCTTTTGTTCACAAACTAGACTAAATTTAGAGAATTGACATCTCTTACTAACATACAGCGAACGGAAAGGACGGTGACATTAAAGAACTAAGTTAGCGATGTCAAATTAGTTTTGCCTTGAACTTTTCCGTATTTTTAATTCATATATTTTAGGATGTCAAGTAATAATTGTATGGATGTGTCAGATTGACTAAATTTGACAGCTCTTATTTACATTAGTCTCTTTCTTGTTTTATTGGACAGAAAAAGATGAAAATAGTCTAATTTTAGTTTAGTTTGTGACAAGACAATCGGCACCATTATGGACGTAACGATTTTTAGTAGGTCCTAATAAATAATTATTGGATAACAGTGTCTACTACGTAAGCAAGTCATAAGTCGATCAAACTATTAGCCGACAGAAAGCCTGTAGTCTGCGGAGGCTCTAAAAGTTTTACTCATTATCATCATCATATCAGCCTATGGCCGTCCACTGCTGGAAGTAGGCCAAAGAACGCCAACCATCACGGTCTTGGGCAGCCCACATCCATCCCCTGCCCATCACCTTCTTTAAATCATCCACCGTTCAGCAGGGCGTCCCACTCTACGTTTGCCTAGACGTGGTCTGCTCCACCGACCGTCCGACCAAACCTACCGAAGTTTTACTCACATTTAACATATTCAAGCCGGTACAGTGCCTCATTTTCATAAAGTCACAGAACTCTGGAGGTCCATATTTGTCGAGGTCTCCATTAAGGCAATTCTTTTTCAAATCTTCCAAAAGGTCTTTGTCTTCCATATCTGCGGTCATCACTTCTTCTAATTTCTTCTTGTCCAATTCACCAGCGTCTGATAAAAATCCTTTCTTTTTTGCAATACACTTTTCGTGCTCGCACTGAAATAAATGATTGCACTCACTGATTCAAGTCATTGAATTGCTTACAGGGTTATTTGTAAAATAATTATGACCTCGTAGGACTATGTTACTAACATTGTAAAAAACAATATTTAAGTTAAAAAAATACTAATATATTTATAAATAAGAAGGGAGCACTAGATATGAATTTAACATATAATATAACATTCAGATCCAAAAATTGTGTGTAACAAAAAAATAACTTTAATATATTTTATTAAAAAAAAAATACTATGTTCTGTAAAAATGATAGAACAAAAGTGGTTGTTTATGATGTCAATAAAATTCTGCGAGTTTATAAGTGTTAAAAAAATAACCATGTATTCAATAGTTTATGTAAAATGTAATGTTTGGTGCAGCTGTACACAACAATATATTATATTGTTTTGTTTTTTGTTTTTATTGACTAATCTTTTCTTTATTAATATTTTTTGTGTACCTACTCTTTCGGAATGAAAGAGAAGTGTCTTATTTTAATTTATTATGCTTTATTATATCTTATAATACAATTTCAATTTTTTTTACAGTAAAACCCTCACTGATAAATTGTGGGTGTACTAATGGGTACACCTTTGCTTTACCCTTGGAGGATTATTGGCGTGATGTTACGTGTATGTGTAAAATATAAATAAATAATACAATTTATTTTTGTCAGTGGTAGGTACTTGTGTCTATGACGTCATTTTGTATCGGTCAACGATGTTCATCTCGAAGTGAATGGCTAGTAAATAAATCTAACAGGTGTAAGACCGGCCTTAGCTGTGAATACTTACGGCAACGGGATCCTTAGGTAATTCAAAGCACTCCTTTAATTCATCAAACATGAGTTTTTCTTTCATTTCTCTACTTTTCTTACAACAATGCATTGAATGCTAGAAAAAAAAACATAGTTAAATATATTATATTGATTTCTAATAAAAGTTTTTAAGTCAAAAAGAAAAAACTTTGTAAGGGTAATACTTGTATTACGAAAATAGTCCTTACTTCAACGAAATAATGGCGACGACATTTTCTTTTTTAATATTCTAAAATTAAAAGAATTCGAAAATACTGATCTGTAGCTAAACCGCACTCATTGACTGCGGGAAAACACACACGTTGTGTTTCGACTAAAAAACGCGAGTGCGGCGCACACACACCGTATGTGTTTTTTTTATGCCGAACACACGAACATTGGTAGCTAGCCGCACTGGCGTTTGGCGCTGCGAATGTTCGCCCGCAGTCATCGGATTAATTTAGTCTTCCCCTGCGGGGCACAAGGGCGCGGGGGTAGCACGAGAACGGAGACCGGGAGCAGTGCGAGCGGCGGGCGCTCGTAGCGTTATACACAAGTGGCGAAATGTTCACTAGACAGTTCTTAAGATATGTGACGTCACAGTGGTAAATATATACCACTGTGACGTCACATATCTTAAGAACTGTTTGTTATTGATTTCCCAAAAGCGAGGAGTTAGCGGTTTAGCTAAAGATGTAGGTGTGTACTTACGGGGTGAAAAATTCGTCCACATTCTTTCTTGTCTATGTCTGCAGCCTGTAAAGTAAAAAATAAAAAAATGCAACATTTTTGTTAGGGCCTTTTTCCTGAATATATACTAATATATACACCAAGAGAGGAATTATTATACAACATTTTAGGAACGATCGCAATCTAATCTTATTGTTAATTTCATTTCTCAAAAATGCCTCTAAAAGTAAATTTTTTGACATTGATTGTCGCTCAGATGAGATTACGATATGATTTTGCACAATTTTTTATAGTTATTATAAAAATGGAAAAGAATAACTTCCTAGGAAGTTACCTAGACTTAATAATCTCCGGGTACCGGTACAATGAATAACTACTAAGCAGTAGGTAGGTATACGTTGTTAAATTGATTTACTGTCATTGTTTCATCCATTGCTAATTAACAATAAATAAATATCACCATAAAAATAAAATGCCAAAACGTCTTACCACAATTGTAAAGGCAGCAATACTCAAAATCACTAGGCGATACATGTTGAACCAAATGTTTAACACTGACACTGAAAAATATGATCATGCGCATATATTTATACGAGGATAAATCATAATTTATTGCCAGTGCTGTCTAACTACCAGAAAATTGTAGCACTTTATTGAGTAATAACAACAATTATTGTCACGTTTGTGTGTTAAAAAATTGTGAATTTTTCCGTCTGTGTGTTTGTATGAAGAATGACTTTATGTCATAACAATGTAATAAAATACTATTTTATAAAAATAAATGTAACTGTCACATACATGATTACCGTTACGGTCCAGTGGTTAGGGCGCCCGCCTAGCTTTCATGCACGAGGTTGCGGGTTGGATACCGGAAAAGTATCAATGACGGTTTCAATTCATAATAAAATGCAGGTACTTTCTAAGTTTTTCTTGTATTACTGAAAACATCGTGAAGAAACCTGGACTTATAGTTTACAAGTATAAAATCACCAATCCGCCTTGAGCAAGCCTAGTGACCAATGCTCGTGTCTTTTCTGGATGAGAAAAGGCCTTTGCCATTCAGTAGAACAGTAATAGGCTGTTATTACCATTATTATTATTACAATATATATATTTACGTTGCGCTGTAATATAATACCTTAGCTGCCTCTATAAGCAATGAGACAAAAAACCAGACAAATGCAGAGAAGAAGACTTGAAGTAGCTTAAAGAGGATTTCGTACAATGAATTATCCTTCAACGATTTTTAAAAAATCTGACCCTTATTTATTTCGAGAAAAAGCTTAACATTGTTGTTGAAACCCATGTTTTCAACAGAACATGTTTTCTATACATTTCAACTGTTAATGTAGGCTTGAGCTAAGGAAATATTTATGTTATTTAAGACATACACTTCTTAGGTTAAAATGGTGATTTTTTGTAATTTTTATGTTCAAAACTAATTTCTGTATTTCATTTTTTTTTTAAATAACCTCCCCTTTTTCGGAGATAAGATAAGGCGGAATAATTATTACGTCTTATGTACCAATGTTGATTCGGATGAGACAGATAGACACACGAGTCGATAAAGATTCTGTTTTCATACGACGTATGGAACCCTAGTAAGTGCTTACTGAAATATGGGTAATCAAATCCGTATAGTATTCACGAAAATTCGGCCAAGCAAATTCGAACCATACAACTAGTTCATAAGATTTCATTTAAGATTTGAAATGCATCAACGGTAGATGCGGTTTTGATTGTCACCTCATATTCAAATTAGGCGGCTGTTAGACCACAGACGATTAGTGACGATGAACAATAGCTTTGAAATGAGTGAGTTGGCCGTCAATTATTATGTCATAGCATACCTATTATATACTCTGTAGAAGGTATCCGGTTTAACTAAGCCGTGGTCGCAAAAGCAACTGTTGGGCATGGGATGTGATTTGATTCCCTTTCGTTGGAGCGTAGATTTGACTCCTATGTCGGAAAAAATAACAGTAACAGCTCACATTAAGTCCCATTAATTAAATAATAATTGCAATCCGTGGTTCTTGGCAATCTGGGCTTCTCCCAGTTGCAAACATCCCTTTGTGCCTATTGACCTAGTTCTGATCTGTCTCCTGCTTATTTAGAGGGAAGTGGAAATTATATTTTTTCTTACTCCTTCGCTATTATTTTCTGATTAATTTCGTTGCGGGTCTCAAGACAGTTAATCGTTTCTCTGGGACTCGTCGAGCTTTATTACCTCGGCTCTTTTCTGATGACCTCCACTGTTGATTCTGGCTTTCAGGAGTTGCAGTGGGAGGGAACAGTGTGGCAGGTTTGTCCCAAAAAAAAAACAATGTCGGAAAAAGTGTAAGTAGGTTTTTTCTTAAAGAATTTTTCAGTAGAAATGTCGTGATCGCCCTGTGTTTAAGGCACCCGCCTCTTATGCATGAGGTTGTGGGTTTGAATCCAGGCAAGTACTACAATGTGACTTTTCAATTCATATGTACTTTCTAAAGTTTAATCTTGGTCATCACTGATATCATTCCGTGCCTCGAAAAGCACGTTAAACCGTTGGTCTCGGCTGTCACACGTGGATCTTTGATAGTACTTACAGGTCATCAGAAGCCCGAAAGGCGGACAACTAGTCTTACCAAGGGGGAACGTATTACCCAGTTACTGGGTTGTGGAGGTCAGATAGGCAGTCGCTTCATGTAAAATACTGGTATTCAGCTGCATCCGGTTAGACTGGAAGCCGACCCCGACATAGTTGGGAAAGGCTAGCCATTGTTTAAGAAACTCAGAATACTTACATTGACTGGCATCTATATTGAGGAAATATGTAAATTTACCAAATCTCATCCGGAGATGTTTGAAAAACTAGGAGGTAAATGTGCGTTCAAAACTAGATATCCTAATAGATTAATTAATACGAGAATAAAAACGGAACTATATAGGCGAAGCTGTTATCCTATGTGTATTCAAATTTATAACAAGATTCCTAACCAAATTAAAGAACTTCCAATGGTTCGCTTCAAAAGGGCTTTACGTAGGTGGTTAATTGAGAATCCCTTCTATAATATAAAAGAATTCTTTCAATTTAAATTTAAGCAATAATGTAAGTGTACCTACCTATAACAAAAATTTGCATGTCATTGTGTTATGATTAAATATGCTAAGCTACTAACATTATCTACCATTTTAAGAACTTTTGTAACCATATTTACCTGCAAATAAATCTTTGACTTTGACTTTGACTTTAGGCAGATGATGATAGAAGTCCGGAGTTTGGAAGTTGGTTGTTTTACAGCCCGTGTTTTGCAAAGCACGTAAATCCGTTGGTCCTGCGCCTGATCTCTCCCCAGTCGTGTTGGAATCGGAACATGTCAGTAACGACAGTTAATGTGTTGTTATCGTTGAAATGACTGCATTTTTGTGCCTTTTTGTAAATGGTTAATTTTCGGTTATTTGCTTTATATTCATCGTGAAATAAGAGTTGATTGTACGCTAACATTGAAATAACGATAACGCTTCAATGTTATTTTTCTAACCTTACATTGAATGAACTATAGCTGTGACGTCAGCTTCGCTCGCGTGATTTTCCAACCTATATTTAACTCGACCAGGAAATAAAAAAAATGTATCTAACTCAGATAATCAATTCTCGATTTAATAACACACTAACGGACAAAAAGGAAGACACGCACGAAATAAACTTAATTTAGACTGTTTGTTTCTTTTTCTTTTTATAAAATAAGAAAGGGACGGATGAAAATAAGAGCTGTTAAATTTAGTCAATCTGACACATTTATACGATTATAGTTGACATCTTAAAACGTACAGATTTATAATTATGGATAATTTGAAGGCGAAACTTATTTGACATCTCTAACTTAGTTTGTACGAGAAGTGTCACCGTCCTTCTCTTCAGCTGTATGTCAGTAAGAGATGCCAATTCCAAGTCTAGTTTATGAACGTATCACCACGCTTTCACAAGGCGGATTTTTTGTATTGATTATTTACGTATTTTATGTATGACTGCATCATTGGCCTAGTGGTCGCAAAGCGCGACTGCTGAGCGTGAGGTCTTGGGTTGGATTCCAAGATCGGCCACGTGTTACTGGGTTTTTCCATCAGGAGTTTCTCAGTAGCAGCTGCGTGGTTGATGCTCGCCCCTATTACATGGGGCTCAAACATAACTGGCGAAATATGAGTGTACTAATGAGTACACCTCTGCCTAACCCTTCGAGGATTACGGGTGTGATAATGATACAGAACTGAGCCTTTAATACGATGTAACCAAGGCCCACACCGGTACCTACCCGGTACCATATACTTCAATGTTAAAACACATTGTAACATTGAAGTCGCACTGATTCCATCTAGGTAATCAATGTACCATTGCATGCTTATAATAATATACTACACAGTGCATCAATCCATTTTGTGATACACATAGGGTGTAGGGAATTTCCCCTACATCAATGCAAGTCTTATAATAGACACTTATCTATACTATTATTATAATATTATAAAGCTGCAGTGTTTGTATGTTTGTTTGTTTGTTTGAACGCGCTAATCTCTGGAACTACTGGTCCGATTTGAATGATTCTTTCAGTGTTAGATAGAGTAGTTTTCGAAGAAGGCTATAGGCTATATACCATCTCGCTACGGAGCAGTAACCAAAGACGCGGGTGTAACCGCGGCCGACAGCTAGTATCATCTAATAAAACTGCCTAGTTGGTCTAGTGGTAACAAGATGCGAATACTGAGCATGAGGTTTTTGGTTTAATTACCAGGTCAGGCAAAGTGTTATTGGGTTTTTCCATCAGGAATTTCTCAGTAACAGCCTCGAAGTTTGGATTAGTGCCCGGTTGATGGCGATAGGCTCGCCCCCTTTTACATGGGCCTTAATAAAAACATAACTGGCGCAATGTAAGTGTACTAATAGATAAACCTCTGCCTATCCCTTCGGGAATTGCAGGCGTGATGATATGTGTTATGTAATCTTTGTCCCTATGATTTTTTATTTTCATCCAATGTTTTCAAAGTACACTCAGCCTTTATTGACAGCGATATAAATACACAATTTGAGTATTTTCTGTGGGTTCTAGTGCTTATGAAAATAAATAATCATTAAAAAGGAAAAACATAGGAACATACAAATAGTTGATATTTATTTTACTGTTTAAAATCATTGCTTTGAAATCATGCATCAGATAGAAAAGAAGGAAGAGGGTTTCTTTGGAAGAAAATTCACCTGCAAAAGGTTCATTAACAAGAGGATCAATTGCATAATTACAATTCAGATATAAGGTTTATTTTCTATTAAAACTCGTTTATTGAAACATCTCAATATTGAAACTGTTCTCAAGATCGATAATCCAACTTGACGTATATTTAAGTACACAAGTTGATCAAGGAGGCAGTATTCCAGCCCTTTTTCCATCAGAAAATAGTTTTAACACATTCTTTCACTAATTCTTTGAATGTATTGCAAACGTCGTTGCCGTTCCATTCGGGGCAATGCTGCGAATAAAAATCAAAATTAGAATGCATTGTTTACATTTCGCAAAGCGCGACTGCTGAGCGTGAGGTCTTGGGTTCGATTCCTAGGTCGTGCAAAGTGTTATTGGGTTAGTCCATGACGAATTCCTCAGTAGCAGCCTCGAAGTCTAGATTTGTGACCGGTTGGCAATAGGCCCGCCCCTATTACTTGGACTTAAACGTAACTGACGAAATGTGGGTGTACTAAGGCACACCTCTGCTTAACCCTTCGGGGATTACAGGCGTAATGTTATGTTGAATATATTATGTAGGTAGGTACCTACACCTAGAAAAGGGCTTTGTAGAACGTTGTTTCAGTCACTTATACAGTGTATCTATGGCTGTCTCTTTTCTACCAGATTCTGGATGGGTATGCGGAATCATTGATAAAAAGTACAGTGATAGAAAAACAACGCGAAATTGTATTTACAAAAATTAGATGACGGTAAAATTTGTACCTTAATTTATTACGTAATTTTCTCATTAATACAATCCATTTTATTTTTAAGGGGACTCGTAAAAGCCTTTGCTTCAATAGGTATTATATTTAGGAAAATTGAATATTAACAAAGGCCAGAAATATTAAAATTTATTTATAGGTTCTATGCACAAAACCTTGATTGAAATTGACTCTCAAATAATTTTTACGACTTCATCATCTGCCTAGCCTTTTCCCAATTGTGTTGGGGTCGGCTTCAAGTCTAACCGGAAGCAGCTGAATACCAGTATTTTACATGGAGCGACTGCCTATCTGACCTCCACAACCCAGTGACTGGGTAATACGATACCCCTTGGTAAGATTTTCACGACTTATACTTACTTTAAACAAATGTACGGAAATACATTGTTTCATTTTGAAAAATTCACAAAACTCCGCTGATCCGTACTTATCGAGGTCTCCATTAATACAATTGAATTTGAGCTCATTCAAAAGATCTGCGTTGTTTCCAAAATCCTTAGTCAAATCTTCTTCTAATTTTTTCCTGTCTAATTTATCATCATCCGTAATCAAACCTCTATTTTTTGCTATACATCGATCGTGCTCACACTGAAAAATATAACAATATAAACATTAAAAAAAAAACGATTGGGGTAACTTCTATAGGAACGAAATTCCTAACATCTGTATATAATAGAAAGAGAGGGTCGACAGGTCGCCCGGAGGGGGGGCATAACGTTTTTTACTTACGTGACGATTTTTGACAGTTATGTCCTAGCGTAAGCCGCGTTAAGAACCTCGTTTCTTTTTGTTATTTTTATTGCCTTTTTATTATAATTTCTGTGTGCACATAGTCTGTGGCAATAAACATATTTTCTTTCTTTCTTTCGTTTTCAGAAATTTACAAAGTGGCCAAACGTGGTATTAAAAAAATAAATTTCAAATATTTTCTGTATGTCCATAACATCACTGACATCGGTGAATAATAGGCTGGTATTATTATTATATAAAAAAAATGTGTTCCCTTAAAAAATACTTACTGAAACTGGGTTCATGTCAATTTTAAAGCATGCCTTTAATTCCTCTTGCTTCATTAAATTATCTAGAAGTTCTGAAGTTACCTTGCAACATCGTGTTGATTTCTAAAACATAATAAATTATAGAGAAAATATGTTCATATCATTAATTTTAGTGAAATGCACTTTTTTATCTACCTTCTATCGATATAAATAAAAGCTTTTAAAAATGAATCGCAGAATTTAACAAGCTACTATAATTTAAAAAAATTAAAAACACGACTGCCAATTTGCACATATTTGTACTTTGTTTACTCGTCAGTTTTTTTTACGACGTTTTTTATTTACAGTGTTATATATTTTTTAGATCTACTTGTCAAATTCTAGACGATAAACAGAGACACGGCCAGATTCATTAAAAAAAATAATTGAGGCTGGTATAAATTTACGTTTTAAAGTGACCACAAAGGATTCTTTTTATTTTTAACTAGCCTATGTTACTCGGAACGATGCAAGGATTGTAACGATACCCCATACATCTAAATCGGTTCAGGCGTTTAAAAGTTATGGTGGAATAAAGAATCTCACATACATACATACATATATACATACATACATACATTAACCCTGAACACATAACACTCCTTTTTTTGGGGCAGTCGTGTAAAAACGGCTGAGCCGATTTGGTTGATTCTTTTTTTTTTGTTGTTTTTGTAATTTTTAAAAGGTTTTTATGAAATATATTTTTTTTGGAAAAACCATTGAAATACTTAAAAATTTTCGCCGTGAAAAGCCGGGGTGGATGGCTGGATACAACTTAAAGCTTTTAATTAAGCGATAAAAATAGTAAAGTTAGAAGTTAGTTTGTGTCAACTTACAAGATCAAATAGTTTTTCGCATTCTCTTCTGTCCACTTCTCCAGCCTGTAAATTGTTATTATTATGAGATTTCAGTACCAGATAATTAGTTGGGACACAAGAATACTTAAAAACAGATGTTATTTTTATGGCTCCTTTAATCTATATCTTCTATACTATAATATATAATATTATAAAGCTGCAGTGTTTGTTTGTTTGAACGCGCTAATCTCTGGAACTACTGGACCGATTTGAAAAATTCTTTCTGTTTTAGATAGAGTAGTTATCGAGGAAGGCTATAGGCTATATACCATCATGCTACGACCTACAGGAGCGGAGCAGTAACCAAAGACGCGGGTGTAACCGCGGCCAACAGCTAGTATGTATATAAAAGGCAACCATTACTGACTGACTGATGAGGGGGGACCTACCCCCATCTCTTAAAACAATCTTATTTTGCCTTCCGTAAAGTTGGAATTTCAACGTTCGGTTAAGCGCCGAGAGGCGAAAATTCAACAACAGAAATTACAAAGTAATATAAAAATAAGATTGTTTTAAGAGGTGGCGGTAGCTCCCTGAACTGCGAAGTCGCGAACTATGGCTAGTCAAACTTTACAACGTCTTACCAAACCGGTAACTACAACGATGCTCAAAATCACCAGACAATACATAGTGAACCGATAGTTGAACAACGACAGTCTGATACTATAGGACAAAACTACAAGCAATATATACCTACGAGAAACCCATGATGTTGTTTACGTTCAACGCTACCTAAATACCAGAAAATTGTAACATTATATTACAATAATTATTATGTTTATGAGTAAATTAAAGTGTGAATGATGGCCCGTTTACGTGTTTAGCAGTAAAAATAACATTGAACAATAGATTTTTGTAGGCACGACAAAGAGATGAGATGCAGCGCTTTCCTGCTTGTCGATATCCGTATAAAAGCCGGAACGAATAACTTAGATACAGGCGTGGTCAGATAGGCGATTAACACACGGCACCGCGCACCGCGCCGCGGTTAGCGGTGAAGCAAATCTCATGTCGCATTGGTCTCTAAGAAATCCGTTGATGACTAACACACATACACAGACCGCGCGGTCAATCGGTGCAATCCGCTCTACTGAAATACTACTGCAGTATCTGACGGCGCCGGCAATTTATCCAGTGTGGCCGGGCCTTTATTAATTCACTGCATTTTTGATAAATTGAGACTGAGATTATATTGCGATCGTTTCTAAAAGTTAGTAGAATTGTCCCCTTAATTTACATTTACTGTATCGTCAAAAATAAAACAAAATACAAATGCTCCACTTTAATTTAATCAGTAATTTTTATCGCTCCGTGTGCATGTTTCTAGACTATTTTCCATCAAATACAATTTTCACGAAATCATTTTCACACATTCCTCTATTAATGCTTTCGTTTCCTGGCAATCTGAGTTGACGCCCCATTCAGAGCAGTGCTGCGAACAAGAGAAGAGTTACTGGTATGTCGATCAACGAAAATAAAGTAAAAGCATGACGACAGTAAAAATGTGGAGTTAAAGAATTTAAACAAGATGGTGACGGTAGAACGTCAGATAAGTAAGGGTGACACTTCACTGAAGCGAAGAGGATCGGGGAGGAGCGGAGAGGAGCGAAGAGGAACGAAAAGGAGCAAAGAGAAGAGCTAAGTCTGTAGCAAACAGGAGCGGAGTGGTGAGGAAAGCTACGTTGCGGTCAGGAGAGGACCGGTGAAGATAAGTGAGGAGTAGTAAGAGAGGGGCGAATAGGAGAAGGGAAAAGAGCTATTTAAACGCACCATCCAGGTGTGGTATTATAACACGGGAAATATTGAGATTTATATCTATCCGTAAAATAATTTCTATTACATCTAGCGCAACTTTCCACACATAGGCGACGTGCGCAACCTATGATCTCCTCTGTAATAATATCACACTTTATTGGTTTATTTTCGTCCGCTCCTCCCCTCTCCAGTGGAGTGTCACCCTTAATAATGGCATGAAAGCATCGGATATTCGAGGAAATTTTCTAGATTATTATCTACTGCTATAAAATGAATAATCTTTCCGCCATTGTATCAGAAGTTAACTTTTGACTTACATTAAGCATTTGCATTGAAATACAGTGTCTCATTTTCATAAAGTCACAGTAATCAGCAGGTGCATATTTCTCGTAATCTCCATTGAGACATTTTGCTTTTATATCTTCTAGCAGATCTGCGTCGGATCCAAAGTCTTTGGTTACAAGTTCTTCTAATTTGTTCATGTCTATTTTATTATTGGTCGTAGCAAAACCTTTCTTTTTAGCAATGCATATTTCTCGGTCACACTGGAATAAACAAAATGTAGCATAATTAATATTTTCTTGTAAGTTCCACATATAATATGAATGTTTAGCTATTTGATAATTTACAACATAACTGGCATAATGTGGATGTACTGAATACACCTCTGTCTAACCCTTCGGAGATTACAGGCGTGGTGTTATGTGCTATCTGACATTTATTACATTTTTTTTTTGTTAAAATGTTGCCACACTAGGAATTTCTCCTGTATCATGGTTGCGTTTACAAACCTAAAAACCCACATAAATAACCAGATTAAGAACAACTATCGGTAATTCATACAAATATTTTTGAAAAGAATCCGCAACACGTACCACTATAGCCCCTGTGCCAATCGTGCCGTCGAAAGATTTGCCAATATAAATATTATATTATTCTGATCTACAGTTATGTAAAAATGGCCTACAACAACGTTGGACTGCACAGAATTACATCAATTTGCTTACCGAAATTGGGTCCTTGGATACTTCAAAGCATTCACGTAGGTCGTCCGACAGTACAATTTTATAAATAGTATCTGATGTTATCTGGCAACAACGCATTGCACCCTAAAATAAAAAAAAAATCATATATTACTATTCATTTACATATACAAAGTCACTCCTTTTCTTGGTATGGTAGAAATTACATAACATCACATAAAGACAGGTTCTAAAAAAATAATAATTAATATCTAAGTACCTAAATTAAAGAGAGAGTTCTTCTTTGTAAATGATAGGGTTAGATTGGAACATCCATTTCTGTTGGCGATCGAGGAAGGCGCGTACTCGGTTTCCAGCGTAAGTGTGGAAAGGGAATACCGGAGTAGAGTATCTGTCAGTATGAATCTGACAGACCCCTCCGCCTGACCAGGGTGGAGGACTATGTGTGATTTCCACCATAGAAAGATAAAATGGACACCCAATGTGTTGCCTTTCCTGCTTAACAATGAACGCTGAAATATCAGTGTATTTATTGTCACACGTCTCTAAGGACCAAATATATTGCGGAAGTGATTATGATAGTGGATGCAAACCCCAAGCTTGGAAGATTCTTTTACTAGAGGTTACATAAAATCAGGAGGAATTATCAATTTGATGGTGGTTCTTTTGGTTTTAAGTAATTTTTTCATGCCAAGATATTGTAAAAAAAAACGAAACCAATTATGTACATACGATGGAAGGAACGCATCGCATAGTGACGCAAAATTCTACCAAGGGTTCTAAACACCACACAAAAAAAAACGTTCATTGGGTATTCAAAAAATTTGCTGCTCCAAACCTTTGTGACGTGTAAATGTTTCTCTAGAACAGCTGCTTCTCAACAATGTCTACTCTGTGGGGTCCAGAAACATTAACTGAATTCATGGTAAAAGTTTTCATATCTCTTCCACCATAACATACATTTAATTTATTTTACTGACCATCTATAAAATATTTAGAAGAAAAATTAACCTAATTTTTTTAAGCCATTTCATGATTTCCTACATAATAATATTTAAATTATACTCACAGGATGAAAAGCTCTACCACATAGTTTCTTGGTCATAACATCAGCCTGAAAAGTAAAAATAAGAGTAAATAAGTAATTTACCTATATTGTGTACAATTGAACAAGTTATTTGATGAACAGGTAAAAATATTAATCTTACTGATGACACTGAAAATATACTAATACTAATCTCTTTATACTTTTATACTAATATTATAAATCTGATGACTTTCTTTGAATTCGGTTTTTTGTTTGAACACGCAAATCTCCATAGTCCGTATTAGTCCGAATCTGATTTTATTTTTAAATGAAGCTACTTAATTGTTGAGTGCTATAGGCTGTATTTTATTATCAATAGAGCTAAGAATCCGTAAAAAAAATTTACGCGTACGAAGTCGCGGACAAAAGCTACTATTTAATAATACTGTTTGCATTTTAACATTCAAAGGTTTATGTACATAGAATAGCATATTATGTGCTTAAAAAAGTGATGTAAAATAATAATTGACTAGTCAACACAAAATTACTTAAAAATAGTTGCAAATTAGTTGCCTTTATGCCAAGCTATAGCTTCTGCCCGCGACTTCACCTGCGAGGTTATTTTTCACCCGCGTCGAGTTACATCTTTGATTACTGTACCGCGTCCGTCGGTCGTAGCGGGATGTTTTATAGCCTATACTCATAAATCTGGCTGTAGTATACAAAAAAAAAAATCAATCGGTCTGATAGTACCTACAAGAGATTGGCGCGCCTAAACAAACAAAAACTCTAGTCTTCAGCTTTATTGTATTAGTATACATAGATTGTACAACTGTACATATTTTTATAATTAACCACGTTTTACCAAAGCTGTGCTAATAAAGAAGCACAAAATCACAACACGATACATGCTGATTCAAATATTAACATTGACACTGACAAATATAATGGCGACAACATATTTATACTTTTTAAAATATTTTCAGCGCGACTGCCTAAATACCAGAAAATTGTATCACATTACACCAAAAGGAACAGCAGTGGTATTCTGAAACATTTCCCTCGGTGAGTTTAGAAAAAGTGAGCTTAATGTGAGAGAGGTGTCATGATACGAGTGATTGACAGCTCATTTCAAGCTCACTTCACCAAAATATATGGAGAGATTTTTTTTACAGAATACTACTGTTAAACGGTTTCCAAAATTGACAGTTTTGTCGTTTGGGCATTCATGAGTTTATTCGTAATTACATGGTTATGATATGATTGAATAAACGCAGCTGTAGACCTATTAAACAGAATCTATGAATGCATGGCTGACCCAGACCTTGTATGTTTTTTACAGCATGTTTCTTAAACGTTGGTAATGTCGGTTGATAATAATATATGTATAAACCTGATGATATCATTGCGCATTTTGCGATATTTATACGGAGTGTCAGATAGCTGTCAACTACACATAATACCCATTTAACTTGCAATTGTTCTTGAAAGGCGGACAGACAGACTGACGTACAGACAGACGGAGACAACAAATTGATCCTATAAGGATTCCGTTTTTTCCGACTGAGGTACGAAACCCCTTAAACGGAAACCCAGAACAACAACTTTCTTTTTTTGGTGGTAATAATCATCAAATGACTCCTTCAGCCCTGGGTGGGGTGGAACGAACTGTCAGACTTTTACTGACTATAAAACCACTCTGTTCCTTCTGTTGCCCTTTACGTTCCGGGGTCACGGTATCCTGTTAAGACGTTCCGCAACCCCGGCAGGCGTTTGGCCCTGTTGGGGCCCCGTCCCAGTGCTGATAGCTCTTTGAGGCGCGCGTAAAACAGAAAACTACTTACTGTTACTCCATTCATTTTAGTTCCGTGCGGGAATCGGTACCCCAACCCCCAGACACTTCGTTAACCGGGCCGGGTATATTATTACAACCGCTTTATTACACAATTTTGGAAATTACAATGAACATCATACGTATTCCAGTCATTTGCAAACAACCTCATTATAATTCATAACCTTGTAATAATTGTAATCGGAAGCATATACGCACATGAAATTCGACAATTTGTGCTAACAAAATTGTGGAAATTTTAGATTTCAATAGAATGGTTTTAAAATCATAGATTTGATTACTCGCAAAGTAAAACAACATTGTCGATTCAATTGATATTTTAGCATTAATGTAATCATTGAGCATTTATATCTATTTTAAACTATGAAAGTACGGTTTGGTATTGAACGCAAGCGGATGGAATTGTGAGAATTACGTAATCATTTGTTTTTCTTCTTCTTATGCTAGCTTCTGCGCTCGACTTTGTTTGCGTAGATGCCAAGTATATTCTAAGACATTGGCGGAAGCACTCGGCCATAGTGTAGCTTTTTAGCAGTGAAATATTTTTTGTAATTGAATCACTACCTAGTAGTAATTTGATAGATAATTTGATTAAATAAACCTCTTAATAATTTTCTTCAGTAATAAAAATATTTTACTCGAAACTCAGGACGTTCCTTAATTATGTTTTTTTTTCTTCAAGTCACAAGCAGAAGCTACATAGCCGGCCTAACAATAGCATCATGCTACGAGCAGTGCAGAACTGTAACCAAAGTCGTAACTTAACATGGATGAAACCGCGGTGTATACCTAGTACATTAATATACCTCGACTTTACTTACAAATGGTGGAATAAAATAAAAATTTAGAATTTCTAGCCTGCTCCGTTGTGATAACAGAATTATGTCGTAAAATCTGTGCCAGAAAATGAGGATATGAAGTCATCTTACTGAATGCTCCTAAGGTGGGCTAGGTGACATTGGTATAATTTGATTTTACTGAATTTTTAGTAATAATATTAGGTAAAGTTTCGTGAATTTACGATAGCCTGATTTGAAATCGATAGCGGAAGAGTCGTTGATAATTTTATATGGTCCTTTTGTTCGCAAAAGGAAAGGTATGGGTACATTTTTTGTAAGACCCCTTGACGATAAGGAAAACTAAAGATTTGCACAAAAAAAAAAGTGTTTTCTTACTCAAGTAGATTTGTAATTTTGGGTTGAATCTTAATTAGTCTGTATTTAGGGTGACATTTTATTAGTGATTGATACTAAAACATATGACATCAAACAACTTTCCCAAGAAAAATGCTACACCAATCATCTGTTCTTGATGAGAAATCATCAAATGAGTGTCAAAATTTTATTGAAGCCATCCGTGTTTCTTCCCTTTGCGTCATACTCTCGAAAAAAAATCGCAAATCTGGCAGGTACCGATAAATTGCTTTTTCAGTTTTGAAAGTATTTTTTTTTTAATTTGTTGCCGTACACTAGAAACTTCTTCTGTATCGTCGGTGCATTTATAAATATATCACCACACCTTAATAACAAAGGTATAATTTTTCTTCTCTTTACTCTCAAACCCTCGTATCTAAATAAAATATAGCAACTATGGAATTACATTATACAGAATCCACAGTAAAAGTTTTCGTGACGTTGCCCCTAGCACCCATTACGGCATACAATTTCTTACCACGACCAAAAATTAGGAAAACTAAACCCTAACTAGCTAAATATTTATGTTCTCTATTTTACGTCCCAAGTCTAGATCTTCAGACCTAACTTTAGAAGAAAAAATGAACATGCTTCCAAGCACCGTTTTTTACTTAAAGTTTATTATTTAAATGTGCAGGACAAACTCTGTGCGGTCGAAACTGATGAGAAGATCGTGACTAGAATTCTAGCGGGGTCATGTCATAGTGCAAAAATATACAGAAGGTGTAATACGGGAAATAAAATAGCAACAAAAATAGGAAACTGCAGCAACAGCAACAAAAAATGATTTTTTTTTAAACTAGCGACCCGCCCTGGTTTTACTAATGTGCAATTTGTTATAAAAACTCTGACTATAATTGAGGTGGATTTAAAAAAAAGTAAAAAAGCTTTTATTTAAAACAATAAAATATAAAAACGCACAAAAAGAAAAAAAAAGTATTTTTGCTAAAATAAAATGCTGAAAATAATATTTTCCTAAAATAACAAAAAGTACCTAATAGTTTTAATATTTTGGGTGAAATTAATTTTGACCCGCATCAATATTTTGTTTGAAATAGTAACTTAGCTTTAAAAATTTTGGCCTAAAATATTTTATAAACAAAATTTAACGTAATTCTTCACGGTATTTCTGTATTCATAAGACTATGAAAAAGAAGGAAAGAATTTTTTTTTAATTGACACAGACCTTATGCACATAAAAATAATAACAAAAAGCCAAAAAATAAAAAATATTATTATGTGCCGCATAGGCCACATTCAGCATAAAATGCCAGACCACTAGTGCCTGACGCTGGATTTCAACTGGACCTAAGATTGGAATTAAAAGCTTTGGTCCTTCTGTTTCTATCCTTATCATCGTCACGCGCGGTAGTCACGCAATGTGCCAGCCATCGGCGTGTGTTTCAGGCCGAGGCATGCTTAATTTTATAATCACTGTTGTCTCCTACACAGTTCTGTGCTATCGTTATTTTGCAAAGGTTTATCTTTCTACGAGTACATTTTCATTAACAGTGCTGTGCTAGATATTAAATTCAAAATCAAATAATTTATTTCAAATAAACCATTAACAGACACTTTTGGAATGTCAAAAAGTCGTTCAGTTAGTAGGAAAGTTGAAGCTAGTTGCTCGTTCCATAACGTGGGTGGGTGTCTCTGGAGAAGATCGAGCAAGAAACTCTACAGACACTTTCACAAACCAAGCGATCCAAGATCTCTTAATTAATTACATACCTCAAGCTCATTCAATATTCCAAATGTGTTACTATCCACCAAAAACAATAAAGTACATAACATTCGATCGCTTTGCTAAGAATAGATTTATCCCATATAATATAATATGTATATTATTTAGCTTAAATCTCTTATTGATATACCTTATAAATAAAGAAAAATGTGTAAGGGGTAGTCCGTTCTACTTCCAGAGAAAGTACCCCTTACCCATATTACAAAAATTAAGAGAATGGCTCACGATATTATTTTATTTGTTGAGTAAATTAAACTAATAAAGCTAAGTTAAACCCATAACGTAGAAGTGACTATTGTTTTTTTATCATTTCTCTTAAAATTTTGTTAAAACGTAGACAATGGTATGGGTTATTTTTTTTTAAATCTTAGGTTAAGTATTTCTTTGTATTTTGTAGCATGTTACTGTTGTTTTTTGTCCCTAACGAATAATTAAATAAATTAAAGTAAGTACAAATACAGAAAAGATTCGAGTTTCAGTTGCCAATAATTGAATAAAATCTATTTCATAATTAAGTGCAATCTACAATCTCCTCCAAGCAATATAAATCGTCCATCTCTATACAGTTAAAGTTAATAAACAATATTACTTTCGACAAGTGCCCCCAAGTCGATGAGTTCGATCGATACCACTCGTATTGTGTGTGATGAGGCTTCAAAGGAAATCGAGCGAGCTTCCGCGTTAGACGATTTATTAGATAAAAAGGTATTGTATCGGTGCCTTCAAAATTACGAGCTTTTGTGCATAAAATTAATGTTCGGAAATGAAATGGGAGAATGGAAATATCGCGTACAAAAAGGAATTATTGCTTTGAATGAATGAAAATGATTGTTGGATGGTTGAATAGGTAGACACTCCATCTATTTATAAACGTTTTCCTTATTAAATATTTTAAAATGAGTGTAAAAAGAAATTTAACGAAGCCGGAAGTTACATGTTATTCTCATCAATAAGATATTTTTAGGGTACGGTAGCTCAGTCGGCAAAAACGAAACCCTTATTGGATCACTTAATTGTTGTCCGTCAGTCTTTCAAGACTCCTTTTTATCAGGAATGCGTGGACGTATTAAACTCGAGGAAAGAGTGGAACTCTCTGCCTGCGTCTGTATTTCCGAAAGCATTCGACCCTGATCTCTTTAAATTTGGAGTGAACAGGCTTCTTCTGGGTTAGCTCACTCCATCGTAGACTTTGTCTATGTCAATTCTGACCAAGACTAGAGTCAAGGGCATACCCACATAAAAAAAAATAATAATATCAAATAGGTGCTCTCATCTTGGAGCAGTGAAAAACATTGAAAATAAAATCTGAGCCTTGAATATTTTTGCGATTATACCCTTATTTTTTATGTTGTGTTAAATATTGTGTGTATGAAATCCTTCATGTGGGAGTCCGACTCGCACTTGGATGTTTTTTTTTAACTACTCGTTGACTTACTGATACGTGCCAGCAGTTTGAGTGTATTTAAAGCAAGTAGGTACTTCCAATTCATCTACTAATAACAAGTTACAATAATAAACGCCCTCATACTCCAATTAATACAAAATAATCTTAGACGTCAATCAAATATACACTCACAGTGTGGATCTACTGCTCAGACGAGACACTTCAACGCAAAATACATTTAATTTAATCCAGCCACAATTCTAGGCACTCGAAATAACCTTCGTTCACGATTCCGTTTGACTCTCAGGTATTTACCTGGCACATTCATTAATGTCAATATTAACTCTGGAGGCATTTTGAACTACCTGCGTCTTCACTCCTCGAGTGAATTCAAGAGTAACTCCACAACGCTCGAGAGTTTCTGGAAAGTGAAATTTATGATGAATTTTTCATTCATACGTGGAGTCTTGTGAAGTAACTGAGGAATGTTTTTTTCTCTGGCCTCTGCATACTTCATTTGATGGAAATTTTACTGTGTTTGCTACATGTTTAACGCGACGCGATTGCGATCGTGTGTTGTTTGTGTACTTGTGATGATTGCTGGTGCGTCAACAGTGATGTCATCATCATTTATAGGCTATTTTCTCGGATAAGGATGGCGGACACATTGCAACTTTACTCGTTAATCTAACGCATCATAACTACTTTATTTTACTCCATTTATACATACAAAATGCGTTGTCTTTGTCAACTTATCCATAGCCTTGCATATATCAAACGCCACTGATGCTGCTACTTTTTGGTCCTTCGAGTCGCATGTCGTTGGATCTAGATATGAGGAAGTGTAGTGGAAGTTCACAACATGTACCTATTATATCTGTAACAATCCATAAATGATACTGTCCATAGTCCATAAGTATTGCCATATTAATATTAAGTAATGGTGCCTACTGGAAACAATATATTAGTTTTTTATTAATATCATTTAACCCACGCGGAATTTTTTTTAAGCGTCTTAACTAAACATGCTCATTAGACCAATGATTTATTAATTTATTATTTAATACTTAATTTTAATTCCATAAGTTACACTAAAGGCCACGTGAGCGAAGCTGCGGGCACAGCTTATAATAAATAGCTGGCGGAGCAGGGTGTCTTTTGCCCAGTGTCTTTTTATCACGATTTGAAGTTGTTGCAAAACACTGGTATGACATTTATCTAGTCATTTGGCTTGCAAAAATGTGAGTCAGACATTATGGCCGCCATACCAATAAGAACAAGACCCGTATTTATTGAACGTTGTGTTATTGTATGGTGATACAAAGCCTTCGAGTCGAGAGCGAGATTTTTTCTGATATCATCGTTTTGCCAATTCACCTTCACAACCTTTCAGGACTATTCAGGTGCGAAAAAGGTCGGTTTATTTTATCTACATTCCTAACCTTTGCTCGTAAAATTGTCCAAAAATTTTAGTATGGCTGTCGTTTAACAGGTATAACTAAAATAGAGGTGTAAATCAATAGGTTACAGCGGTAGAAGTTACGACCCATAAACCTAAAGGATTTTTATAGAAGATCTTCACTTTGGAGCATAAATATATTTATGATCGGTTGTTGGATGATCAAGAGGAGTTTATATAACGTGTAACGGAAAGGGTATACGCATACAAAGAGTAAGGCTTCTTTGGATATGTCAAGGGTTTCAGCTCAATATGAAATACTCTAAGAATTGACACCAAATTTTCGGTTTCATATGTTTCTTTAAATTCAAATCATAACAAACGTGTCAAACAGCACTACGTGGGTCACAAACGTTTCACGTTACTTGCCTAATATCACGATAAATCTGTTCCGTAATTCTGCGCGCCTAGTACCGCATACTAGCATACTGTGGGCGGTGTTCTCTGTTGATCATAATTTCCGAACATGTAGACATAGGATTAAAAAACCCTTGCCATATCGTTTGTTATCATCTAAAGAAGTCTTGCTCTTGGTATATAGTATATACCCTTTCCGTTACACCATGTATAGAGAATTTACGTAGTAGTTCTATATCAGGTTAACTCATCTTTATCTTTCAGATAAAAATAATATAACAGTATGCCTGTAATCCCCGAAAATTGAGGCAGAGGTGTACCCACATTTCGCCAGTTATTTTTTTAAGTCCCATGTAATAGGGGGCGAGCCTAATGCCATCAGCCGGGCACAAATCCAGACTCCTAGGCTGCTACTTAGAAATTCCTGATGGGAAAACTCAATAATACTTTGCTCGACCTGGGAATCAGCAGTCGCGCTTTGCGACCACTAGACCAACGAGACAGTCTAGGTAAAAACAAATACTGTATTTCAGAATACATTTTTTTTTAATTTACAAAGCAATTAGGGATACTTTTGTTTCGCTATTCAATATTTTTGTCAATCAATAGGACCTTTTACCTGGGCTACGATTAACTACTAAACTTACATACTACTCCTCAAATGATGATAAATCATTATATCGAAGTCTGAATCTCAAGCTAAAAATATTTACAAAAGCAAATGGCCGCGTAAAAGGAAGAATAAAGCAAGCCTTTGCCTATTAGTGGGACAGCGTGAACTGACATAAAACAAAACTTTCTCTTGCGGTAAAAAAAGTAAACTAATTATACTAGGTACTTTCATCGTCTATTCTCCTTCATAAAAACTTTTTAGGTTATAGTATAAAAAATGTCTTTCATTACCTACACGCACTATTGAACCCTCCTTGAATTTCCCTAGAAGCTCCTTGCTTGATCGATTATGCATGAATTTTGGTGGTCCTGAACTAATACTATTACTTCAGTCTCGACGATTTTTCTAGACAAAATCTACTGTATTTATATTGTATTGACTTTATTGGGAATAAATCTACGAAAACTGAAAAATAGGTTTAATTTTTTGGAGTTGAGTTTTGGTTTTAAAAGCACGTAGGATGTTGAAAAAACCAATCATTATTTAAATAGACAAAAGGAATGTTGGAGATGTAGAGGGAGAAGACAACATACTCTCTCATGTCAAATGTATACGAATAGAATTATAACAAAAACAGGGAAAGTAACAGGGAATCCTCATATACAACATAAAAAAACCAACAAAACATAAAAAGCACGCACGGCTAACAATTAGACCCTTTTAAAGTCCGTCAAATATAATTAATCATTTTATCCACTAAACGTTGAATATATTCCCAAGCGGGTTCAAGAACCCGATAACTCAATTCTATTCTAAATTTGAAACAAATCAAAATTCTTAACCCAGCAACCCTTTAACAGTCCAGGGGGCTTAGACAAAGTAACATCGCTTCGTCGATTGACCACGTGACTTAACGCGGCTTATGTCAATCCCATACATTTTAGTATTTTCTAACTTCGTTATCGTTTTGCAATTGTTAGTTTGTCTAAGCCCCCAGGCTCTAATTACATATCGATAATTCCTAAGATACGCTATCGTCTAAACAATTTTCTGCGAACAATTCAAGGTACCGTATTACGTATTACAACGGACATGCCCGCTTGAACATTAGCATAGAAATAGCTGTGTGATCCACTCCTAGCCGGCGTGGAGCGTGAATGCTATCAGCAGTAATTAAGCTGTCGACGCTTGTCTGGTGCTGGATAATTTTCTGGCCAAGTAACGTATAGTGAGTTGATTACAGACTTTTTAGTTACGCTTTAAAAGTGATGGATAGTTTTTGGGGTAGTTAAATAATATCTTTGGTAGATTGTGTGGAAGTTAGTTGCGGATCAAGATTAAAGATAATTGAATTGGTTTGACAATTAAATCTTGGTTTTAGAATTAATTTGTGTTAAGGTAATTTTTATTTGGATTAATGTTTTTAAAGATTTATGCTGTTCTAGGAATTTCTCCTATATTTTGGCTGCGTTTATAAACATTTAAACTCATATACACAACCCACTTGTTTGTATATCATTGATCTGATTATGATGAAACTTTTGTAACTTTATTGTTCAGATTCCAGCAAACGTTTCTGATTTGGTTAAATCACTTTATTCCCCCTTCATGCACGTGACCAAAATCGCGAGCAAAATATTTCATTTTTTATTTCAATTCAAAGTCAAATTATTTATTTTAAAAAGACACATTTGAACGTTATTTTCAGGAAAACAATATGATATCTAATTGCATCTTACAGAAGGTAGTTTCGTATAAAGAAGAAACTCCAATTTAATAACTAAACTCATGCACATAGACCGTTTAAAATTACAAAATCGATCTTGAGAAATCGTTTACAACCAGCGTAATTTTTTCACCTAACCAGAAAAAAATATTACAAGCTTTCATTTCAAAAGAAGGAAATCCAATAACGTCACAGTTCGTATGATAGATGGAACACATTAGCAACAAAGAGCCGAGTGATAACTCTCTCCAATTCAAAGCCTAGATTTAAAATTTATGTCCCGGTTTTTTGGTACCGAAATGAATTTTTGGTACCGACATCAATTTTGTTACCGATAACAAGTGTGGGTGATATTTTTTGACATATTTTATCAGATTTTTTAGAAAATTTGTTGCTTGTCTACAAGTTTGCTTTCCTAAAAATAATTGCAATTATATACTTAGATGAACATTATAATAGGTGCTGTTTCTTTGACAAGGATACTATGTACAATTTCAGGAGGTTGTTATAGAAGACAAATAATCAAATAAGATTACGACACCTTTTCAATAATTAAGAAATACTTGTAGTTTTTTTAATTGTTTAAAGACCATATTTGAGGATACACCTCTTTGAAAGAACAGAATCGCCCCGTTGAGTATGCCGAAGACAGTGTTAGTGTGTCAGTGTGTGCCTTTGCCACTGTTTGTATGCTTGTTCATCGTCTCGCTTGCCTAAACCTAACAGCAAGCTGACTAGCCTGAATTTGAATATCACGAAAAAAAAAAGATAATTTATTAAAAAAAAAGTAATTCGTATTGAGGATCACTAGCATAGTTAGGTACCTATCTAATTAATTTGACGAGGAGCAAAACTGCACCTTATATAGGGCAGCTAACTGAAAGAAACGTATGAATACTTTTAACCATTCCATACAAACAAATTGCTTTCACAAAGTACGCTCCACACAAAAAATACGACTAACAATTTCAATTTCAGTGCCCAAGTAATATCCTCGTGCCGAAGCAATTCTTTTGAATAATAACGATTGGTAATCTCATGCAGTTGCCAAGGCGGCATACGGTAGAACGTACTACGACAGTCCACTTAAAAGTTTAAAGTTTACGACTGGCTTGCTACCGAAATATGAGCCTTAGGATATGGTAAACTAGTTTTAAAATATCTGCTGAACTTTTATCGTATGTTTATTTGGCAAAATGATGCAGTACAATCATAATATGCATGGCTGCGACACGGCAACGGTCCGGCCGAATTTGCTAAATAAAAATCTAACTAGGTATTAGCTACTAGTAGGCCACCCGCAAGTCGTCACCTTTTTGTCCTTATCATTGTAAAAAACATTTCAATGCACACAATCTTAAGCCTTAAATTGAATGGCAAATTATTTACTGTGCCGGAGCCGTGCTGTTACATAACTTTAAAGTCTTATTTATATGAGAGAGATTAATGACAACTACAAAATCGACAAAAGCAACAACAAAGAATGAGCTTATCACCAGCGGATAAAGTAATACGACCGTAAATTTATTCCACTTTTAAATTGAAAAAAAAAATTAGTGCTATTACGCAATTTTAAGTTCTATTTTTGTTGAAATTTAGTTCATTATCAATTAATAAATGAAAACTGCTCGAGCATACGCCGCTCCGCCTACGCTGACCATTATTTTTATTAAAAAAAACACTTACCTAACCATTAAAAGTCCCACAACAGAAAATTACCGCCACGCTACCAAATTGTCGGAAATAACTCCCTACAGACTTATAATATCGTTGCTAAAAACATAACAGAATACCGACGATATATGAAAACGATGTCGGTAATGGATACCTGCCACCATCATGTGTCATAACCATAAATGTTACGTAAATCCCCAAAGAGTTTCACTACACTGATCCTGACAGCTTCGAAGCTTTCAAAAAGCGCGATAACAATAATTTTGAGATGGATTTGTCATTTTGAAAGCTGATGGTTTTATATTTTGGTCCTAAGGAACGATGTAACTTATTTATTCTAATTTTTTATATGAATCTTTCTATTTATAAGTTCTTTCTAAGTTTATTTTCGGTGAAAGAAAACAACGTGAGGAAACTTGGACTTCTAATTTATATAAGTCTTAAATCAGTAATTCGTTTAGAGCAAACGTGGTGATTAATGCTCGTGCCTTCTCTGTAAGTCTGACACTAAATAACGCATTGCCTATAATAAAAAAAAAAATTGGTATTGGTTTTATTACTGTCAATAGAGTATGATTAACTTTTTAAATAAGTAAGTAAACATGACACGGAAAAGTGGCGACACTCACAGGCATCTTGTTGAAATAAAGTTAAGTTTCTATGACAAAACAAACGATACAGACCATAGTCATTCCATGTTGTAGGGCCCATTTAAGCGATTCAAATGTTTTATCTTAACTTATAAAAAATCCTAACACTTTTGCTCTATATTAACAGCATAAAAACAATGTCAGGAGACATTTCAATATTTGCTAAATGACGGTAAAACACTAGCAGAATCAAGCAAAAACCAAAAAAAGCTGTGACCTCAATAACAAAATAAAAATAACACACACTTTGAAAAACAAAAGAGAATCGAGAAAAAAAGCGCCAACACCAGCCAAATTGAAGTAGAAGGCAAAAGTATACACTTGAGAGCGATGGAGTTGGCATGGGATGAAAATGTATGACTTGTATGAATTACGTGACGCCGAAAAATCCCATGGCACACACACTATCATGAGTAGGTACCTACTGACATAGTTACTTATTCCGTATCAGAATATTGTCTGATACATTATTTTAAACAAGACGTAATAAATCATTCTCAATTCTTCACTGTTACGATTTTTCTCTTCTTTTCGGCTTTATACCTTCTTTATCTGTGGCCAGGTCTTGAAATCAATCAAATCTTTGGAAACATGGGTAAATCATCATCATATAGTTACCTATACTACATATTATTCAGTATAGAGGAAAATGTTGGAATAATGTGTGTTTGCAACCGATCAATTCAATAACTTTTTTTTTAGACTGGCCTTGTTTATCAATGATGGTAGAAAAGCTACAAAACTTATGCTAAAATTTTACCATGGTAGATAAAAATAATGAATTGGAATCGTAGAAAGAAAAAATATAACATATTCAACGTTGCCAGTGTCTCTATGCCATCTTCATAATAGCTCTATTAGCAGGAAAGCACTTAGTAATTGAAGACGGGTTCCTCGAATCCTCGTCGCGACAAACATAAGTTCGTCGCCAGACGAAATGAGAGCTTTATGTCTTTATTGTGAAACGCTCTTTTGATTCAGACGCCGTTGAAAGTCTTTGAATCGTTTCTGGTCTGGAATTTTTACTGTCATTTGTTTTTAAGTTTTATTACATAAACTTGGTATGTAGTAAGTTCACTGTTGACCTATCAATAAGTTCTGGTATTATAATGAATAGTTTTTTTAAGGAACTAAACATTATCTGGAGTGTGTTTTATTTGGTTTTTTTTTTTGCCGTACTCTTAGTGTACCTGTATGAGACATAATTTGCGGACAGATTTTGAGCTTCACAAACGTTGTCTGCCATCTACCAGGTCTAATTGTGAACCTTGTTTACACAACCACACATAAAAAAGAACATTCAAATCGGTCCAGTCGTTTAGAAGAAGTTTTGTGACATTATACCAAAACGTACAGAAGAATTTAATCTGTAAAAACTTTGCACTTTAATTAAAATCAACACTTTAAGTTACACGCACACAAAGACAAACATTGTCGCAAATAAACTAAATACTCTTCGTATAGTTTAGTGTAACTGCAGCAAAACTTTAGCCTTAGACAGCAGTCGGTGATAGCAAAGTTTGTTAAGAAAAACAGTGCAGAGAAGTTCCCAAGTAAAGTGCTTTAAAAGTATTTTAATTTGAATTTTGTGCTGTCATAAATCTAAAAATATAGTTAGAAACTTACGAGGAATTTAAATTTAAATTATGTGATTCAGGCCTGACAACTAAAGCTTTTTGTTATTTTCTTCAAAACATACAATAATTACTGAAATCTACAATCTATAGCGGTTATAATATATAAAGAACTAGGTTTTTTTGTATTTATATTTTTTTTTGTTTTTAGGAGGTAATAGGCTAATTGACACCACCATCAATTGACGTACTTTTTATGACCTGTCAAAACGCGACTCATCCGTATATTTTATATGGCAATAGCGGCCTGTGACGTCACTTATTTGACAACTCAATTGTTTGACTATTTATTGTCTTACAGTCAATTAAAAATTAATCGAGAATTCAGGGCTAAAATAAAGCGTTTTAAAAAAGAACTTATGTCTTGGAATTATTAGTTAATGATGCCAGCTACCCAATTCCTAGAAGTATTGATCTGAATATAAAGAATATTTCACTGATAGATATTACTTTACTGCTAAGTGTCATAATATTTTATGGTACACTCATCTTTCATACTGACCATGTCACTCACGGGTAAGAGTTAAACTATATATACATCTTCTTATACAAGTATGTATATAAAAGAAAGTCATGTTAGTTACACTATTTATAACTCAAGAACGGCTGAACCGATTTGGCTGAAAATTGGTAGGGAGGTAGTTAAGAACCAGGAGAAGGACATAGGGACATAGGACATATATACTTTTAAGGGGTAGGGTAGGGTACGGTAGGGTAGGGTATTGGTGGAGTAGGGTTAGGGTATTGGTAGGGTAGGGTAGGGGTAGTGTAAGGTAAGGTATTGGTAATGTAGGGTATTGGTAGGGTAGCGTAGGGGTAGGGTAGCGTAGGGATAGGGTATTGGTAGGATAGGGTAAGGGTCAGGTATTGGTAGGATAGGGGTAGAGGTAGGATACCACGCGGACGAAGTCGTCGTGAGTCAGCTAGTATTTAAATAGAATCGAATTGCTGTCTGTTAGTTTAGCAAAACCTCGGAAATGGCTCGACTGATTTAGCTACTTTTTTGTTTTTTTTTTCATATTTTTCTGTTCAAGACATTTATGAAAGAATTTTTTGAAAAAATTCCCGAAAAAATTGCACACCTGCGAAACCGGGACTGGTCACTATAATCATAACTGTCAGCACATCCTGAAGGGGCATAAATGTTCAGTTTTATAACATTTCATATATTCCCCATAAATTCAGAGATTAACAGTTATCTGTTTTAATTTTGCGAATCGCTTGAACATAAAAATAAATCAATCCGCGAGTCAGTGGAATGTTCATTCATTTTGTTGAATGAACATAATTTAAATTGGGGTAAACGTAATGACAATTACTGTTTCAGAATTATTGTTGATTTTTCCTTTTCACTTTTTCATTCTAACATTATTATTATTTTATGCTGACAATAAAAAAAGTAACAGCTCACATTAGGACCCATTAATTTAGTAATAATTGCTGGAGCTCGTGGCTAAGTAATAACAGCCGCACAGGTCGATCCGTCAGGTTAAGCAACGCTTGCCGGGGTTGGTCCGTGGATGGGTGACCATCTTTACACGCCGAGACTCCTCAGTGCCTCGGAAAGCACGTTAAGCCGTTGGTCCCGGCTGTCATACGTGGATCTTTGACAGTCGTAACGGGTCGTCAGAAGCCCAAAAGTCTGACAACCAGTCTTACCTAGGGGTATCATATTACTCAGTTACTGGGTTGTGGAGGTCAGATAGGCAGTCGCTCCATGTAAAGTACTGGTATTCAGCTGCATCCGGTTAGACTGGAAGCCGACCCCAACATAGTTGGGAAAAGGCTAGGCAGATGATGAATTTAGTAATAATTGCAATCCGTGGTGCTTGGCAATCTGGGCTTTTCTTAGTTGCAAACGTCCCTTTGTGCCTATTGGCCTAGTTCTGTTCCGTCTCCTGCTTGTTTGGAGGAAAGTGGAAACTACTTTTTTTTCTTACTCCTCCGCTATTCTTTTCTGATTAATTTCTTTGCGGGACCCAAGACAGTTAATCGTTTCTCTGGGACTCGTCGAGCTTCATTGCCTCGACGCCTTTCTGGTGGCTTCCACTGTTGATTCTGGCTTTAAGGAGTTGCAGTGGGTGGGAACAGTGTGGCGGGCTTGTCCCAAATAAAAAAAATGACAATAAAAACTTAACTGTCTCGTTAGTTTCTTAGTCGCACTTCCTAAGCGTGGCGTCCTGGGTTTGGTTTAAAAGTCGGATAGAGGGTCTGCCGTGGGAGCGGTGACTGCCAGAGGAGTGGTGAATGATTACGCACTCCCAACCATAGGCAGAGGTGAAACACTGCGATGGTTTTAGCTGGTAAGTGTTTGGTATGCCCCTCCGTCATCCTCATGATGGAGAAAGTCCATGAGGATTTAAACCGGACATAAAAAAGGCTGGTTAAAGGGTTACTGGGTTTTTGCATTTGGAAATTTGTTGGTACTTTTCCTATCATTCGTAGAACTTCGAAAGTCGCTTTAACAATTTTTTTGGGGTACATAAAGGAATCTCCTGTTAAATCTGCATAGCTTGAAAGTAAGAAAGTAAAGTACTTTTAATAGCCAATACCTGAAAAAGACTCCAGCTTTGAAACTAGCAAGATGAAAAATTTTATTTTTACGAATGTATGCAACATTCGTAAAAATTAAATTTTTCATTCATCAACATCATCTTTTCAGCCGAACAACGTCCACTGCTGTACATAGGCACCCCCTAAAGATCGCCACAATAACCGGTCTCACGCTATCAGCATCCAAATTCTCTATAATTATATTTTTAAAATGTAAGCTACACCAAAATGACGTAGAGTTGGCGAGTTTTGATCTCGGACCTTAATTTTGTATAATAACATTTTTTTTTTAGGTGGCAAAAATCATCAAATGACTCCTTCTGCCCTGGGTGGGGCGGAAGGGACTGTCAGAATTTTACTGACTAAAAAACCACCCTGTTCCTTCTGTTGCCCTTTACGTTCCGGGGCCACGATAATAATATGGAGTACATAAAAGCATTTATAAAATGATAATATTTCCCCGAATAATGAATGCCATAACTAATTCAAACTAGATTTAGACAAACACCGACACCTGAAACAACTAGGAACCCTAAGTATCTACATAATATTTGTGTGGCATATACGGTACAAATATTGACTTAGTAAATCTAATCGTTTGCTACCCACTGGCGCCATGTTGATCCAGTCTGTTGAACTGGCTTCTGCAGTATGCTGTTGAATAACCTGATGTTTCTAGAAATGTCAGTACATCTTATATTTTGAAAATCATTTTCTCTTAAAAATATTTGTAAAGAAAAAAATAATTTGTCTTTCCTTTTTTTTAAAAAAAAAATATTCTTTTCTATTCTAAAATTTCGTTTTTTTAAAAAAGTGTTCTATTTCTTAAAAAATGATTTACAAAGTTAAGTTATTTTTTCTTTCTTTTTTTAAAACAGTATCTTCTATATTTAAAAATACCTTCCATTTCTTAAACAAAACAAAAAACTTATTTTTTTTTTTTAAAACATCTCAAGTACTATTTTAAAAACATTTTCAAAAACTAAATTACTTTTTTTCTCTTGAGATAGGAATTGAAGCTCATTAAAGTTAACGATACAAAACACAATAATGACTAGTACATTACCATTCTGGTCTAAAAAGTCCAAAAAACATCTAGTTATAAAACCCCCTTTAGGTACAATTTAAAGCATCGATAGAGTAGGCTATTTACTGGGTAATAGCTTAACTCAATGTTGCATAAGAGACCAATAAGGTAAGGATTAACGTGCAATTTACCAAACTGCAGCTAGCTTTCGGTTTGCAATGAGATTTGTAATTACAAGGAATTTGAAAACTACAGCGTTTTGTGTTAAAAACGTTTACTTAAAAGTTTTACGTTTAGGTATATAAATATAATAATAAAACTGTTAGAAAATATAATAATACTAACTTATTGTTGTCCACCTGCAGTGCAAAGGCCTCTTCCCATACAGAGAAGGTAAAAGCATGGATTATCATGCTGACTCAAGGCGGATGGGCAATTTCAAACTCATAGATAATATTTATAAATCCAGGTTTTCTCACGATGTATTGTTTTCACTGATGTCAGTGATGTCCTAGATAAACTTAAAAGCACACATGAATTGAAAATGTTACATTGATACAATTCAATTCACAACTGGGCCATCGCGACACATCATGTCTTACATGTCTTTGAAAACTGTTACTTATTCTTAACCTTTGACCCTTACATTGAGGTCAATCGAACGTAATTTTGTGCTATGATTTTTTCCAGTCTTTAAAAGAAATAGTTTATTTTACCACCCACTGCTTTTCTTTACTTTAGATACCTACATAGACTAGCTTATTTTTTATTTCGTTGGGAAAGCATTATGAACGTTGAACAACTTTAAACATGGGACAAACACTAAAATCGCAGGATAAAAATGCATTTTCTCGATTAATGCAAATATAAAAATGACAATCAACCATTTTTTTATTTTTTATTCTATGTTTGTCCCATAGTAAAATTCGTTCATAATGATGAGTACAATTCACTCCTTTTTAGCTTTTGGTAAAATTAGGGTGTACCTATTTTAGAAAAGCGACTTGTATCTTGTTTTTCCAATATTTTGTTTATCTTCTTTTACCGAGTGAAAGTACAATCAATCACATTTTCTGTAGACCTTGATTCAGATTCACACAACACAAGCAAATTTCGTCCCTGAAATGAATAATTACATCGATAAAATTGAAAATCTATGATACACAAATGTGATTTACAGTGCACAAACATCGAAACATTGTTAATTTTAAAACGCAATCAACAATATTGATATGAATTTTAGTGGGTAGTTCACTTATACTCAATTTAATAATATTCTCTCGGCCGAATTTCGGTCATGGCGATCAATCACGATGGGGACAGGCCAAGTGCGTAGGAGATAATATAGTGCAAGAGTGTGTGTGTAAACACAGATGCACTCCCTCTTTCCTCACTCTGATAGTCGCATGGGACGGCCATCCAACACGACCGAGCAGAAATCAGGAGCAGGACCAACGGCTTTACGTGCTTTCACCAAGACCCCACCCTTGGTAGTCGCGCTCTCGACGATGTGACCAAAGCAGTATTCTATAATAATAATCTTCTTTCTTCTTTTGTCTTCTTTAAAGAAGAAAGAATAATAATAAACGTTTTTTAAAGATAAATATGAGATACTTTGTTAGTAGTATAATAACTTATAACTAGTGTTAGTATTACAACCTTAATCTATTTGCCCCCTGCCTGACCCATGATCGAATCGTTCAGTCTACCATTTTTTTTTGTTGGGATATAAACCTAACTATTATGCCATCTGTACATGGCGTATATTTTCAAGTCTTTTGACGTGAATATTTAACTTCAAAAGCACAGGTAAATATCGAGAAAGCTCTCGTGTGTGACGTAATTGGTCCTACGATGCACGAAGATGGGTACATGTGTCGTATTCCTGTCACAGATACGTGATTGTTAACTGAATGTGACTTTGTTGAGTTTAGGAAACGTCGAAGATGTTCATATATTTTTACTTGAAGTACAATTTTATTTACGCAGCGGAAAATGCTATTGCGTTTCCGTGAACCCGTTTGAGGTTGAAAATAAATAACATCTCGCCTGTAATCCCCGAAGGGTTAGGCAGAGGTGTACCCATTAGTACACCCACATTTCGCCAGTTATGTTTTAGTCCCATGTAATAAGGGGCGAGCCTATTGCCATCAACCGGGCATAAATCCAGACTCCGATGCTGCTTCTGAGAAATTCCTGATGGAAAAACCCAATAACACTTTGCCCGACCTGGGAATCGAACCCAAGACCTCATGCTCAGCAGTCGCGCTTTGCGACTACTAGACCAACGAGGCAGTAAAAAACATATATTAGGAGAAAATAAGGTAAATGTAATATTTTTTAATTGCAGTCATAGAATAAAATGCTCATGGGAATATTTTACTAATAATTACAGTGTTATTTTTTTTCATGTTGGTTTTGGCTTGACTTGATTATGACTTTCAAATTTTACTATATCCATGAAAACATGAAACCATAACAAAGTTATTATTTTAAATGAACTTAAAAATAAAGAAAAGAGGTCTATTTTCTTGAATTTTCCTTTAATGCTTTTTGACTCATTTTGTTTCAAAATAATGCGTTTTGTTTTAATGAAGCTGTTCCTTTTTTGTTAGCTAGTGAAAGTTTTTAAATTTTATGACAAAATAAACAGCCGATAGTTCGAAGAAAACTATAACTATCACAATACCGAATAGCAGTTACTAAGAAGCTCCAAGCTCCAGTTCTAAGTTTATATTAGCACTTTGAATTTAGAAGCTTAGAAATTTTATTTTATTACTCAAACAAGATGTTTAAACTTTACCCCACACGATTCATTTTACTGTCTCATCCATGTTTTATGTTGATCTGGGACGTGTTTATAGTTTGACACGAGTCATAATAGTCCAAGATCCCAACGTCACCAGCCATGCGTCATTTTAGTTTGACTGAAATTTTGGGGAATGATAAAGGAATATTTAGACAATCAGGATAGGAGATGAGGCGCAGAAACGGATTTACTTGCTTTACGAGGTACCGAGGTCATACCGCAACTTCCAAATTTCGGGCTGCTACTGTGAAAAAACCTAATATCTATAATTTCTGTTTGCTGTTGTCACCCATTGTTTGAATTAATTGTTATTAATTTGATTTTTAATCATTCGAAATAAAGAAAATATATTTGTATTTGACGGGCCTGTTGGTCTAGTAGTTAGTGACCCTGACTGGTAGGACGGAGGTCGTGGGTTCGATTCCCACCCAAGACAAATCGTTGTGTGATGAGCACGATGATTTGTTCTGTGTCTGGGTTTAATTTATCTATGATATGTATGTATTTAGAAATATATAAGTATATTTATCAGTTGTCTGGTTACCATAGTACAGGCTCTGCCTAGTTTGGGATCAGATGGCGATGTGTTGGTTGTCCTAAGATATTATTATTATTAATCATGTTTGCCACCACAAGATCAACAGGGCTGTCAAAACTCAGCAGTAAAAACACAATATCCTCTTAAACATAAAAATAGCTAGCCGTCATACTTAAACATGAGTAAGTTTTTCTTTTACTGGCAATTACGCATATCAGCATATCAGCATTACGCATATAGAGGTATTATATAGTTTAGTATGTAACTAAACTATATAATACCTCTATAATTATATCCTCAAAACTTCGGTTAACATGTAGTAATGCGGGCGACTCTGGTATCTCAGTCTACAACTATAAACAAAATTCAGGAAGTCAGATAGTGTACGATTTACTGCCATTGTCATTTGGTGTGATAATGGTGTCAGTAAAATGTTCCTATTGGTTTCCAATAAACTATTTAACCTAGATTATTTATTAGCCTTTAGTAACCTGTCTTGATGAAAATTTTCTAAAGTTTATTTACACGTTGATTTGTTAGGTGAAAGTACATACATACATAAACTCACGCCTTTTTCCCATGGGTGTAAGCAGACGCTACAGAACGCCATCTGCTAAGATCCTTACATACTCCTTTCGCCTCATCTACGAAAGAACGAGGTGAAAGTACTTTTGAATATTTTTAATTTGGAATCAACTCTCTTTTTTTTTAAAATAGAATAGCAACGCAAAAATATGTTCGCAACCGGATATGGACAGGTACCAATGAGACAATTTTCTATTTCATATGTGACTTTAAGTTTATCTTAGATGTCACTGACATTGGAGTAGAAAAACATCGTGGACTTAAAATTAATAGAAGTCTAAAATCACCATATGAAACTGCCCTGCACTAGGACAATAATAGGCTTATATAATTATTATGAAACATTCTTGTGGGGAAATTATACTTGAGTATTGAGCAGTTGATTAACTCATTTGAAGCCAATAATAGATTATAATTACCTACAGATAGCCACCGATTAAACACACAATCTATATATTCACATAAGCATCTCCGCCATTACAATCGGCGACGTTAACATAAACGTTGAAACCCAGTACGACACTCACACTAATTGGTATCCAGTTTGTCGATAGTTAAAAAAAGAAAAAACTAAAAGGTACGTCGACTGGAAATGTACCTACCTACTATCGGTAGGTTCATTAGTGCACTGGCTGTGGAAGTTAATACAGTTACTACAATTAGGAGCCAGCACTTGTGCACCTGGCCTAACCGCAAACAAATTGGGCCTACGCTACGCCTAACGGCCGTGTTAGCGCTCGGATACATTTATAAACGACGGTTTAATTCAAATTAAAAGTCCGTATGCTGGCTGGTTTTAGTTGGTATGACTATTGGATTTTTATCCAAGTTGTTCTGTGCCAATTCGTTTTGAAAAACAATCAATTGAAGGCAAATGCTAAAAACTTTTAAAATCTAGTCGCAATCTCATCTCAGCGACAAAAAAAAAGTATAGCAGGACTGTAATCCCCGAAGGGTTAGGCAGAGATATACCCATTAGTACATCAGCTTTTCGCCGGTTATGTTTAAGTCCCATGTAATAGGGGACGTGCCTATTGCCATCAACCGGGCACAAATCCATACTCCGAGGCTGCTACTGTAACTAAGAAATGGAAAAACCCAATAACACTTTGCCCGAACTGGGAATCGAACCCAAGACCTTATGCTCAGAAGTCGTGCTTTGAAAGCACTAGATCTACGAGGCAGTCAAATGTCAATGTATATTAGAGGCAATTTTGGCAGATTGAGACTGAGAGATTGCTAAAAGTTATTAGAATTAGATGGTAATTCTGTTGAAATATAAGGGCTACTTCTAGTTGATTGCGGTTTAAATTACAATAACTATATAAGCCTATAACTAATTATTAGTCAAAAGTATAAAGGATAGAAAAAGTAACATCTTGCTACCTAAGTATCCGAATAATAAAAACTTATCATTAAATCTCCAAACACAAAAAACTTAATTTTTCTCCATTCTTCGACTCAAGTTTCATCATTCCATTCAGTTATTCAATCACTTCATTCTGCCGCAGTTCCTTATTTTTCCCGAGACGGAACTTAGTGTCTTCATATCTTCAAAGGGACCTCCCCCCCTTATCCCTTTGTTACAAAGAATACCGACGTACTGACGCACTTGGTTCTTGGGACTTTCGTGAAAGTTTCGCCGAAACATAATTGAGCCGCGTTCAGTGGCGGCTTGTCATACAGTACACTTTTTTACGTTTGTACATAATACGTCGCGTTTTATTGTATGAAGCTTTTGGTGTATTGTCGCGTAAATATTTTCTTCTTTTTTACGAACGTGGTGCATACAAAATTAATAAGTGTCAGAAGTCATATTGTTCATGGCATAACATAACTTTAAAAGCTATAACTTTAAAAGAGTGCCGTGGAGTTTCTTGCTCGTTCTTCTCCATAGAGGCCTACCTCCGTTTTGGAACGAGCAGCAACTAGCTTCAACTTTCGGACTAACCGACCGACTCTTTGACAATTCAAAAGTGCCTATAAATGGTCTAATTGAAATAAATGTTTTGACTTTGACTTTTGACTTTGATAAAATAGCTTTTATGACTGGCTCGTTGGTTTAGTGGTTGCAAAGCGCTACTGCTGAGCATGAGGGGTTCTATTCCTAGGTCGGGCAAAGTGTAATTGGGTCTGTCCGTCTAAGTAGCAGCGTCGGAGTCTGGATTTGTACCCGGTTAATGGCAATATGCTCACCCCCTATTACATGGGACTTAAACATAACTGGCGAAATGTGGGTATACTAATGGGTACACCTCTGCCTAACCCTTCGGGGATTACAGGTGTCGGCGATGGATGTCTTCAATTGAAACTTAATTAATGATCTGCTAATCAACTTCAACGACATTTGAAGAACCTGCATGAATTATCTATCTCTTTTGTTGATTTACCCTTGTGATTTTTCATACCGAAAAAAAAGTATGTGAAAAGAATGTACGTTTCTACGAATAAATTACTTACTTAATTTCAGCAAAAGGAAACCAACAACCCCAAAAAAAACGAAACGTGTTTTTCGTCCCGGAAAATTAAAATCATTACACATGAAAAGTGGTCAGAGCAAGTAAATTATTTAATTTACCGTGTAGACTATTTTTACTCAATGATTTAAGTTCTTTAAAGTAAACTTTTTGTGTATTCATTCTGTGTTTAACTCACATTCATACGAGTATAAAGTGAATACGAAATTTGTGTGTGCCGTATATTTGCATTTCAACGTTTGAATATTTTAACACACAGACTGTGAAACGTTTACAAACAACAGGGTAATAAATAGGCAATTCAAATATATGTGTATTTACTAATTTGCTAATTGCTCTTGTGATAGGTGTTTGTTGTCATTGGATCTAGGTGAAAATATTACCTACAAAAAAATAATAATAATATTCCCTACGGTGGCTAATCTCATTGGAGACTATAGCCAAGTAAGCAGGAGATATTAGGCGATTCACACGGCACCGCGCACCGCCGCGGAGGGCGGTGGCAGTAAAGCGGATTGCCGCTCGTCCGCGCGGTCGGGCGGTGTACAGTCACGAGCAAAAACAAGTACACACTAAGCAACATTACGAAGTTATTTTCTTCGAATACCTATATTGATTGAAATGTCGTGTTTTTAGGAATATAGCATTTTGAATTCAATACTACTATGAAATAGGTCCATTATTTCACCATGAAATCGCTTTTGAATTTTGCTAAGTGTATACTTGTTTTTGCTCGTGACTGTTCGTGTGTTAGGTTTCAACGGATTTCTTAGTAAAAGAATCGCCATATGTGCGTCACTTTCACGGGAATAAATAGTTTGTTTTTTATTTCTTTTTTTTTGTAACAAATGCAATGCAACACCAAGTTCCATGTGGCATTACAAATAATATTCTCTATAATTTTCCCGGTTCAGTCTAAGGAAACAGACAGAAAACGATAGGGTGGTTCTATCCGTAACTAGAAACACGACGCAAGTCAGTTTCCGACACCGCAGCCGTACACTTCCTCAACGTTCACTTGTAAGTAGGTCAAACCCTGTAATAGGGTCTTGTGGTTAAAAATGTGATGACGGAATAGTTAACAAGAAAAATAATGCTGTAATTTTTTTTTCTTATGTTGCAAATTTGTTTAGATGGAAGTTGATGGTATTTGGTAGTTATACCAACTATCAACTACCAAATACCATCAACTTCCATCTTCCATTGTGGTGGTCTAGTGGTTAAGGTACCCGTCTCTCATGTATGAGGCTGTGGGTTCGCAATTGGGCACGGACAAGTGCCAGTGACTTTCTCTGTTTCTTATACATAGGTACTCATGTACTTTGGTATGTACTTTACAAGTTTATTTAAGACAACGCTGACATCGGTGAAGAAAGAACATTGTAAGGAAACCAGGACTCATAATACATAACATCACGCCTGTAATCCTCGATGGGTTAGGCAGAGGTTTCCATTAGTACACCCACATTTTGCCAGATATATTTAAGTCCCGTGTAATAAGAGTCAAACCTATAGCCATCAACCTGGCACAAATCTATACTCCGAAGCTTTTACTGAGAAATTCCCGATAGAAAAACCTAATAACACTACCCGACCTGGGAATCGAACTCAAAACCTAATGCTCGGCAGTCCTTTGCCACCACTAGACCAACACGGTAGTCAATGCAGGACTTATAAATAATAATCTAAAATCGTCAACCCGCCTTGAGCAAGCGTGATGATTAATGCTCGTACCTTCTCTGTATGAGAAGAGGCCTTTGACCTGTAGTAGGACAGTAATATTATAGGCTGGTACTATTTTTTTATTGCTCACTCCATAAGAACACTTCAGAAACTTAAACATAAGTTAAACATGACGCTATAGTGCTATGATATTATCTTGCTACTCACTAAAGTTAGGTACCTAATGTGCTGGCAAAATAATTTGCACCTTTTCTGTACTGTTAATGCTCCCCAAATGCCATGTTTGAAACTCAAAACTTTTATATTTTCATCAAAAAATCTCGTTGAGCACAACTTGGTTTTAGAGGTCTTTAATGAAAATATGGAAACTTTACATTGTCTGCAAAAAAATACATACCTACATATAGACCATCTCGCCTGTAATCCCCGTAGGGTTAGGCAGAGGTGTACACTTACTTTCTATTTAAGTATGTTTGAGTCCTATGTAATAGGAGGCGAATCTATTGCCAGCAACCGAACACAAATCCAGACTCTGAGGCTGCTACTGAGAAAATCCTGTTGGGAAAACCCAAAAACACTTTGCCTGACCTGGAAATCGAACGCAAGACCTCAGGCTCAGCATTCGCGTTTTGCGACAACTAGCTTAACGATGTGAGTGAAAAAAAATCGTTCATCTGTACATAGTACAAACATAGTTGCTTCTCGCCGTCTATAAACATAGATATTTTAAACAACGCAACGGAATGTCATGCGGTTTTCATCAATAGATCGTTAGAATGTATACATTGCGTGCGAAGCCGGGGCGGGTCGCTTGTTACAAGATAAAAAATATTGTATAACTTAGATATGCACGATGCAATGACAAAAATTAATTTGACATGTCAACATTAAAGCTGCAATTTAGCTTTAGTAATAAAAATATGAAATAATGTTGTTTAACAATTTTATTTTTAAAGTAGAGTAATAATTTTCTTTACAGAACCCTTTGTCAAAAATGGCGACTGGCCTTAGCCATTTTAACGCAACCGCTTTACAGAATGGCAGTGTCTAAATCAACAAAAAAGACATACCTACTTTTTGTTTACCCTTTTTAATGTTTCATTTAATTTAAAAGTAAATGAATTTATGTACTAAGTTTGTAAAGTTTTGAACATTTTGTAGGCATGCGAATTAAACTAGGTCAAAATAATTTAAACACTGTCGTCTTACAATGAGTACGTTACCCTTAAAAGTTGAGTTAGTGTTTTAACTTTTTGGAGCCAATTTGTACTGTTTGCTTGAAAACAATTCATACTAATATTATAAATGTGAATGTTGGTTTTTATTTATTTCTTTGTTACGCAACTACTAAAGTGATTTTGATGAAAATCACAGAAACATACAGAAAGAAATAGGCTACTTTTTAATCTGCAAAGTAGAAATCAAATCATTTATTTCAATCAGACCATTTAAGGCACTTTTGAACGTCATTTACAAGAGAAAACAAAAATCATAATATTTCGACTATGCTGAATGCCAGTTTAAAATAATGATTATATTTATTTTGTATTTAGTAAGAACAATACATACCTCCAGAAGACTCTAAAGTTACTGAATGAAACATTCTTTAACAATAAAAATATAAAACACACACATTCATAAAATATCACAATAAAATTTACAAATCCGGACAATAAAATTGACCAAACATTTTTCAAAAGCTTCTCGCTAGATAATTTTACACTTTCAAAGGGAAATAGACTATTATTTTAGCGTGACATCGCCTAACAGCGCGGAGATAAGAGTTAAATGGCCGAATAAACACAGATCACGAGGCTTTTATTGTAATACATTACACAGATTGCGTAGAGAGTGTTGGCACCAAATAGTTTATACGTCGGCGGTGAAATGTATAGGGATGTTTTTTGAACGTGCGCGATCAGTTAATGGTGTACGTGATTGTTTAAAATGTAGTCTCGGTAAAGAAATATGGTGCGTGAGAATTGTTTAAATGTAAGTTGTTTAATTTTGCCTGACTTTTGCATGTTTTTAAAATCGATCGTAATAGTTAGGTCAAAGTCAAATTTATTTCAATTAGAACGATTAAAATGCACCGTTAAAAGTCATTAACAATAGAAAATGAAATTTTATCTATTTGCCTTTTTCCAAAAGGTTGTTTTGTATTGAGAAGAATGGGCAATGAGCTCTTCTATATACTCTTAAAAAAATTACTTGCAAACTAACTCTGATATAAAAAAAAAATATAACTGCCCTATACATTTTGATCGTTTTGTAATGCGCCCATGCGTTTTTATAGGTTATCTTATTTATTAAACCTGTAAATATTATAAAGATACTGTTCTAGATAAGTGATTTTCAGTATGTAGGTAAGTCAAGTTTGTAGTTTAAATATCAAAACATAAAACATATTTTAAGAGCTATTTTTAAAACTGTATTTTTATAACCCTAAACTACTGAGGGATCATCGTTTCTTTACGTTTGTAAATAAAATATTTACTACTAACATCACGGTTTTATGGTATGAGTAAAATTCAAAGTTATTTAATGTTGGTATATTTTTTATAAGGTCAATCGTAAGACCTGAAGAACGCTGCGTTTTATGTTCGAAAGTTATGTTCTAGAAACTAGGTTTATTATTTTTGTGCACTTAAATATTGTGAAATATCTATACTGTACAGTCCACTGGAATAAACCACGTCAAGAAATGTTCTTAGTTTAACAACACACCTCATCATAGTTTTACCCAGTAACCGAGTTGTAGAGGTCAGATATATTTTTTTAATAAAATATCGGAATGAAAGTCACACAATAATAAATTATTTAAATTTTGACATTTTAGTCAAAATAACCTCCTCCTCCAAGTCGCCTGTTTGACATTGTTTTATATTTAAAACTTTTAGCACTATAGTAGAATTTTATATGGAATGTTAATAAAATAATCTTCACATTTCTTTGTATTTGTATGTTAATTACATGTGTATATAAAATATTCAACACAATGTAAATGGTGACAATGTAGACTGCCTCGTTGGTCTAGTGGTCGCAAGCGCGACTGCTGTGCATGAGGTCTTGGGTTCGATTCCCAGGTCAGGCAAAGTGTTATTGGGTTTTTCCATTAGGAATTTCTCAGTAGCAGCCTCGGTGTCTGGATTTGTGCCCGGTTGATGGCAATAGGCTCGCCCCCTAATACATGGGACAAAAAAAAAACATAACTGGCGAAATGTGGGTGTACTAATGGATACACCTCTGCCTAACCCTTCGGGGATTTCAGGCGTGATGTTATGTTACGTAAATGGTTTTATGAATAAATCAAATGAAATGATACAAATATTAAATTGTTCCTTGCGAGAATGGCACCCGGAACACGCAGCGTAGCACCTAATCGCTCTGCCAGTACGCCAACCGTGTCATCATGAATTGTAATTAAAAAATTATAATTTATATTAATTAAAATTAACACATAAAACATAACATCACGCCTGTAATCCCCGAAGGGTTAGGTGTACCCATTAGTACACCCACATTTCGCCAGTTATGTTTAAGTCCCATATGTAATAGGGGGCGAGCCTATTGCCATCAAACGGGCACAAATCCAGACTCCAAGGCTGCTACTGAGTAATTCCTGATGGAAAAACCCAATAACACTTTGCTCGACCTGGGAATCGAACGCAAGACCTCATGCACAACAGTCGCGCTTGCGACCACTAGACAAACGAGGCAGGCCAAAAAAAAAAAGTATTTTTATTAATTATTTATATTTATTTAATTAATTAAAATTAATTATATCAATTTAAATTATGAACAAGAAATATACACAACAGGGTAGTGAAAACGTTACCTATCTGATATAAGTACACTACTGGCCCAAAATATTGACGCAACTTATTAATCCATTTCCATCACAATATACATCCTATTCAAACTCAGTGATCCATGGCAAACTTGACCCACTTTTGTTGAATTTATTTATAGGTTTCAATGTATATTCAGCGTCAAGGAGTGAGTCAAGGGCCCACGGTGTTTGAACACCTACGATTCTCGCCAGACTCTTCAAACTCTTGAGATTTCGGTCTATTGAAGATGGAACGAGAATCGAGCGAGTAGAAGGGCGCATAATGAAAATTTGTCGGCGTATTGAGCAATATTTTCAGCCTGAACTACTGGAAGGAGCTTGTCTTGATTGAGAACTACTTTGAACTTTTTTCTGATTTATTGAGTATCATTTTAAGTGGGTTTTTATTATGAGTCAATTATTTTGGCATAAGTGTACGGAGAATAAAATGGCTACGTTGTTGCTACGGCGTAGCTAACGTACCTACGCAATTGTTTTACAGATCGATAGAAATGCGTTTATGTGTGACGGACGAAAATCTTTATTTTTAAATAATAAATCTACGTCATGAATAAAAATAATAGTTCCAGCCTATTACTGTCCTATTGTAAGGGAAAAGCCTCTTCTTATACAGTGAATGAACGAATATTGCTCAAGGCAGTTTGGAGATTGCAGACTTTACATCTTCTTTTTTTTATATAGGTATAAAAACTTGGGTCTCATTGTTTGTTCGGGATAAACTCTGGATCCACTTAATCATTTTTTAGGAAGTTTGGCTTACTGTGTGTGATTTGGTCTAACTTAAAAGTTAGGATAGTTTTTACCCCGATTATTGAAATCAACATTTTCTTATTACAAATTAGACGCCACGTATGGCCGAGTCAGCTAATGAAATATTTATATATCTAGGATTATTCACGATTTTTTCCTTCACCGATGTCAGTGATATCTAAGATAAGCTTAGAAAGCACATATCAATACAAAAACTTTGATTGTTAGTTGTTAAAGTAAATAGGTATTACCTATAAAAATTAAAAAAAAAAAACCCCGACAGCTGCCATCTTGGACCAATTTTAATAAAACAAAGCTAAGAATGCTTCTGACTACTTCAAATTTCAAGAAAAAAAAACAAAATCAGTTCATCCGTTCGGAAGGTACGATGCCACAGCCACACAGACACGACAAACTTATAATACGTCGTTTTTGCGTCGGTGGTTAATAACGACGAAGAAATTAGTATAAACAGTGCAGCTTACTTTTCTTGACACATTCATTTGAAACTTGCTTTTACCCGCGACTTCGTTCACGCTAAAATAAAATAAAATATATCCTAAGTTACTCGCAGATAACGTAGCTTTGTTATGGTGAAAGAATTTTTAAAATCGGTCCAGTAGTTTTTGAGTTTATCCATTACAAACAAACAAACAAAAATACATATTTTTTCTCTTGACAAAGTTATCGGGACATCTGACCTTATTATCCTATGTCCCTTATCACGTCTCCGCTATACTAGTTAGTAGGAACTAAAACCCGATTATGTCAAACAGTTATGTTACAAAATGATATATACCACTACTATTTGATTTGTTACTAGGACACCGCAGACTGTGTTTATGTGTATAGTTAAGTTTTGGTATAGATAAATAGGCTTTGTTAACGCGATTCTTTGTTTCGATTTTCATTTGTTTTTGAAGGGTTAATAGTTTGAGATGGTAGTATATTCTAACGACCGAATTTCGGTCGCGAATGCCAAACTCAATGGAGACTAGCCGAGCGCTCAGGAGTTACTATAGTGCACAAATGTGTACGCAACAAAAACCACAAAATAAAAAATAACTTTAGCTTGGAACTCGGCGGCTTTGGTTTTGTTTCTTGTTATGTAGGTATTGCCACCGACTTCCAAGCTAAAGTTATTTTTTATTTTGTGGTTTTTGAAGGCGGTGATCTTTTTTGTAAAAAAGCTTTTTTTTTCACTTTTTAGTGCTTGTGTGTTAATGTTTGAAATCCTTACACAAAGCCCTTTCAAACAATACCTCACACGGTATATTTAATTTTGGAAAGTGGTAGGAGGGGGGTTGACGTACCCCCTTCCCACTTCCTTTAGTCAGACATCGACTACAAGTATAAACAAAGCAATATTTCTTGTTACGGCGGTTCTGCTGTGATTTTATAAGGAGTTCCGTTCCATATCTCTAAAGTTCATCATCAGATCATGACAATATTCCTATGGGACCTATTCGGGACTATACTCTTTCAAACAAAAAAAGAATCATCCAAATCGATTCATAATTGGCGGAGTAATCGTAGAACAAATATAAAAAAAAAAAAAAAACATACGCGTCGAATTGAGAACCTCCTCCTTTTTGAAGTCGGTTGAAAACAGAGGCCCTCACTATCTATATTACTCACTATATTATGTAATAATTATTTTTGTTGCTGGTCTTGTCCCTTTCTCATGCCTAATGGTAAAATGTGGCTGAACTTTGCTATTGTTTTTTACACCATGTATCTACTGTATCCATATTTGCGAAATAAATAATCTTATCTTATCTTATCTTAGCGAGTAGTTTATTAATATCCAAGACATATAAAACTGAGCGTTTCAGACATAAAGTATCTCATAAAAACTCAAAGTATTGGTAGTGTTATTGGGTTTTTCCAACAGGAATTTCTCAGTAACAGCCTCGGAGTCTGGATGTGCCCAGTTGATGGCAATAGGCTCGCCCCCGATTACATGGGACTAAAAACATAACTGGCGAAATGTGGGTGTACTACTTAATGGGTACACCTCTGCCTAACCCTTCGGGGATTACAGGCGTGATGTTATGTGTGTGTGTTATTGGTAGGTATTTGTCCGGTTTCAGACCCGTACTATTGTCCTCGTTTTGCTAATATTATTGGCGCTTATTTAAAGTCTATTTTTCCTTCAAATTTGTTCTCTCTTTTATATCTCTCGTAATTCTTTTTTTTTCTTATACCACCTTATTTCTATGTTACCATATAAATATCTTATGAATTCTACAGTTCCAATATTTGTTAACATGTGAACACGATGTAACTTTAAATATATTTTTACCATGAATTCCTAATTTGTAATATAAATTATTTTTGTGTGTTATTATACAGTAGTTTTTTTATAGAAGGTACATTGTATTCACATGTAATTACGTATGACTATGTTTACAAATAATAACATTGTAAAACGTTGATTTTAAAAGAGTGCGTATGGAGTTTCTTGCCCATTTTTCTCCATACAAAACTACCTTTTGGAAGGGGCAACTAGATTCAATTCATTTTTTTTTTTATGTAATGTCGTTCAAAAGTGCCTTATAGTGGCCTAATTGAAATAAATGATTTGACTTTGACTTTGAATTTATGAAACATAGTTTTCATACTTTTACTTTTACTGTTTCTTTCTATTACTTTTTGTGCTATATGTATGCAAGGCGCATTGGTTGATTTAGACTACAACCACGACACCTACACAGCAGTAATATGTCAAATTGATTTTTCCACTTCGCTACAAATAATGTACCTAGGAATTGGCTTCTAAAATAGCACAGGCTTTTAACAAAATAAATGGCAACATTTTACGTAACCGAGTGGAGCTATTACGCTACAAATCCACCTGTGTGTTGTGTACAGAAATAATTTGTGTGTTTCTACGGCTTTGACATTCAAAACAGTTTCTGAAAGTAAGAATTTATTTATGTGTTTATTCAGTCATACGTTTTTATAAATATGAATGATAAGTATTTTTTTTCTGGGTACCGACAGTGGTAAAACGTCTGTAGTAAACATAACATAACATCACGCCTGTAATCCCCGGAAGGGTTAGGCAGAGGTGTACCCATTAGTACACCCACATTTCGCCAGTTATGTTTTAAGTCCCATGTAATAGGCACAAATCCCGACTCCGAGGCTGCTACTGAGAAATTCCTGATGGAAAACCCAATAACACTGCCCGACCTGGGACGTCTGTGATGTCATATAATATTAGCCTATTCAGCCAATAAAGAAGATATGACTATTGATCACCTCGCTTGTTTAAGATCTCACGCTTTATTCGATCACCAAGAATAACCTAAATAAACTTAATAGGCCTTATTATAAAACAAAGTTTTTGCTTGAAACATCGAGTCAATTTTTGTATTACAAGTTTTATCTATATCGAAATAGAGTTCGAAATTCTAAAACTAGCTCGAAGATTAAATATTACATACATACATAAACTCACACCTTTTTCCCACGGGGGTAAGCAGAAACCACAGAACGCTACTTGCTACGATCCTTACATACTCCTTTTGCCTCATCTACGTTCATATATCTCGTCATACAAGCACGCCGGTTACGAGTACTGCGCACCTGACCTTTATGAAGAACCTCACCAATAAGGTCAGTGTAACTCTTCCTAGGGCGATGCTAGACATCTCTAAAATAAAAATAAAAATATTAACATGTCTATTATCCAAACAATAATATACAACCTTAAGTTAAGCTTGAATCCCATCACCCCATCTTTCTAGGTCTTCAAGCAACTAAATCTACATTAAATCCGCATTTCCATTATTTTGCTCTTACACAAGAGATAATCATGAAACATTCCCAAGTGTACCAGTACTTGTTATTGTTTCCATGGCAACAGAAAAATGCGAGCATATCCTGTCATGGCCGGCCGTTAGTTCATCTGTTACTGCGTATGGATGCTTCTACCAGAATGCTTTTAGGTTTTTACGAGAAAATTTTCTCCCCGAGGCAAAATGTGAATCTACTAGAAGATTGCAAAAATGAAACGCGCTTTTGAAGATAGACTTTAGCAATGAGATGAAAAACCAAATACATAACAATAAAACTATAACAGAATAATAATTTTTGCCTCGTGGGTCTAGTGGTCGCAAAACGCGACTGCTAAGCACGAGGTCTTGGTTTCGATTCCCAGGTCGGGCATAGTGTTATTAAGTTTTCCCATCAAGAATTTCTCAGTAGCAGCCTCAGAGTCCAGATTTGAGCCCAGTTGGTGGACATAGGCTGGCCCTCTATTACATGGAACTTAAACAAAACTGTCGAAATGTACTAATGGGTACACACTTATACATAACCCTTCAGGGATTATAGGCGTGATATTATTGTTGTTGTTGCTTTCATTTTTTTTTTGTTTTTGTCGTAAAATTATAATGTAGACACTAAGCGATACAATCTTAAAACAAAGAGAACAAAATAAAAAGTATTCCAATGATTCTCATATTCCAAGAAAGTAATATTTCTCAACACAAACGACACACAGTTTCCATACCCAAGAACAGTAACTTGCTAACATTTCATGGCGCTTGTAGATAAGCTCAAATTGCGCCATTTCTCACGACACACAGCACTTTGTAGAGGAATATCGCAATACTCCGATATCTAAATAAAATAAAAAGAAAAATACAAACGTTTCTTTGAAATGCTTTCAATTTTTCAGTATTGACACCGTCTAACACCTTAAGGTCTGAGTAATCCTATTTCTCGAGGCTTTTGGCAAACATGTTGTATTTACTCGATCCCTGGCGGTATCGACTCGTTTGAGTTGAGGGATTTGATCACCTCCCTATGTGACTGCTTTTACGATGCTGTAAGACAGTTTTTGCATGTAAAAGGTTTTATTTGTAAATTTTTGAACAAGTTAACATTTTTGTTAGTTGTTATTGTATTGTTCAAGTACACAGTAATGAATACTTTTACCTTGGATTCAGAACATCATTCTGGACCTCTGTCCCTTCCAGCAGTTATTGTTATATCCTTGTTTTTTTGTTCTCATTCCTGTACTTAACTGAATTTGGTGTAGTTCTACCAAAACGTACCCAAGTCAGTATTTTTTTTTTTTTTAGAAAATTGTTTTTTTTTATATTTTCCGCTGATTTGTTTTAAATCTGTAAGCATATATTTTTGGTGCACTTTAAACATCGTTGGATCGCAATAACTTGAATTATGTAGATGGGTGGGTTGGCTCGTTTTGGAAAAATAGATTTTGTATAGCAATATTGTGAGTGACGTCACTTTTATAACAACTCGAATGATTAACTTTTTATGGATTTCAAAGCAACTAAAAATCTTTTTTACTATTATTTGAAAATTAATCGGGTTTTAGGGCAGAAAAAAATAATGATGTTGTTTTTTTTTACATTTTGTTTTGGAATTATTGGTTAGTGGTGTTAATAATTAAGAAAAAACAATGCGTCAGTCACGAATGTCGTATAATAATTATAAAACAAAAGTAATTCAAATAAATATTTTTCATGTTCTATTTAAATTTGAACACAGAATTTCTTAATGGGTGTTTTTGGTGGTGTACCTCTGCTCGGCGTGATGTTACGTTACTTTCTTAATAAAGTAAAAACTTGTGGCCTGTCTTGTTCATTAATTAAAACTAAATGATATAGGTTTACGTCTGTTGGTTGTATGCTCAACTTTACGAGAAACATTCATGTTAGCTCAGAAACTAGTCATAAAACTTTCTAGGTTATGATAACAAAGTCTTTGGACACTAACTGCGATGAAATATGTCGCGTTTCAGTTTATTTTAGACTTTTAACGCTACGTACACGTGAAATAGGAACACAGGACATTTTTCTGAATTGCAGCTTGTTTGTACCACTGTGCAAAAGGCTTCGTTTAATTTGTTGCTAATTCGGGACAAAAATGCCCCTATGTCTCTTTGTGATAATGTGGTTTTTTTATTACAACTGAAGTGGGTGAAATAAGGGTTGAAATTTTGTTTAGCAATTCAAAATAGCTTAAGATAAAATAAAATTGCAATTCTAACGTTTATTTGTATAACATTTTCTTCAACAAATAAAAAAAAATAAAAAAAAAACAAAATAATAATACCAGCCTATTATTGTCTCACTACAGGGCAAAGACCTCTTTTCATACTGATATGGTACTAGCATTGATTACCATGCTTGCTCAAAGTGACCTTCACCGATGTCAGAAATATCCAACAATCTAAGATAAACTTAGAAAGAACATAAATTTGACCTGACAAAGTCATATTGAAATTTATCCGGTATCGAATGCGAATTAAAAAATTGTAGTCGGAGGCACGGATCACGTGTAATGTGAATACTGGGTTCCCAACCTATGGTAGCAGAAGAAATCGTGGGGTTTTTGGTTGGCCGCCCTAACGTTCCACTTTCCCCAAATGGAAATCATCCATGAGGTTTTTCCCAAGAAAAAAAAAGGTTTACTGCCGGGCAAGTCACAATGTGAGTATATGAGGCGGGTACGTTTACCACTAGGCCATCACGACACACAAAAACAAATAACATCTATTATGCAAGTCATCATAAAATGTTCAGTAAAAGTTCTATTTTATTACATCTGACCTAGCAGCCCATATAACTCCAACCAGTAAATGATTTGTCTCTTGTTAAAACGTTTTACAACGCATATAAATAATTGAGCAGGACGTATTTTTTATTTTTTTTCTCCTGATTAATTCCGATGTTGACCCAAACTACGTAAACTCCTTCGAGGCACATCAAACTCTATTGCTTGCTGTTTTTATTGACCACAAGTTTGGCTTCTAGTATTCCCTGAGGGCTAAATATATGGCTGGCCTTGCCCTGAAAAAGTGTTTGTGAGACGATATTTCCCTGACGTCGTCTTTAGTAAACTGTTGCGCTGTGAAAGAGGACTTTTTAGGTTATGAGGTTGGTGACATTTTTTTACAGAGTCCAGTAGGCTTACTCTTGAACAAAATCGAGAATGAGATTGGAATCGACTGCATGTTCGACTACAGCGATTGAAATGAGGTTGCCATACAAATGAAAACGTAAATTACCAAATTTTAAATAACTCGTTAATTCTATAAATAAATGTCTTCTTATATTTATTGGAATTGAAACTGGATCGGATGTACATGTAATGTCGATTCCAATCTCATTCTCGATTTTGTTTAAGAGTAAGCCTACTGCTCAGAATGTAATAAAAAAAATCCTAGATAATAAAATCATAAGTACTCATGTCCCACGTAATGAGACACAATTGATTTTCTATTGTTCAGTCATACCGGTAAGTTAAATAAATAATTGTCTAAAGCAGGCCGCACACGTGTAAAAAAAACAATGTATGTATGTGTGTGTATGTACATAATATACGCTTCCTAATCCGGAAACCTGATTCGGAAACCGAACGTTTGCCTTAAATGTTTCTTAAATGAAAAAAAAAGAAATGTAAAATGTTTTTTGGGAGAATAAGAAACATCTCCTTAATATTTTTGCATGAGCCGTGTTATTCTAACGTTTCAGTTATTTACGGTTTCACCAATCAATTAAAAAACTGGCCGTTGTTTTCCACTACATTTTCCTCCAATATCTGAATCAATCAAATCAAATTACACCCACACAAACACTCAAAGCACGTGACAAAAAAAAAACTCAAAACGTGAGAAAATCTCATTTTCAGAGTAATACCCGACAAAATATTACAGTTACCTAATTCCAGGGGTCGTCAACACATCCAACTTTTTAGCAACTGCACTGCGATAAGTCATTTTCTTCGTCACTTTGGGCACAAACTCTGTTACTGCTCCAGTAACTGGGCTTGTTTTGCGAGCAGTATTCCGCACCTGCGACTGTATTTGATTTGGTACTACAAACGCGAAATACTCGCTTTGATTAGAAAAAATATGGTTTTATAGCGCAGAGTTTTTTTCTAGGTTGTGACTGTTGGAACACTGTATTGTTTTGTGTGGGAGAGAAAATTAGAAAAGGTATAATAGTATTTTCTTTTGGACTTTGTAGATGAGTATAAAATAAAATGTGTTTTTATTCGTATAGTCTATTTATTTGACCTCCCCGTTGTTCTCGTGGTCACAAACGTAGTCGTGTGGGGTTCCATTCCTAGGTCGGGGAAAAAGTGGTGTTGAGTTCTTCCGTTAGGAATTTCTCAGGAACAGCCCGGAGTTAGGAAGCTGGTGGTGTCTCACCCCGTGGTTCGGAAAGCACGTAAAGCCGTTGGTCCTGCTCCTGATCTGTCTCCGGTTGCGTCTGATTGCCGTCCCATCGGACTATGATAGTTTAGGGACCAATGAGAGCACCTCCAATGAGACTGCCTCGTTGGTCTAGTGGTCGCAAGCGCGACTGCTGTGCATGAGGTCTTGGGTTCGATTCCCAGGTCGGGCAAAGTGTTATTGGGTTTTTCCATCAGGAATTTCTCAGTAGCAGCCTCGGAGTCTGGATTTGTGCCCGGTTGATGGCAATAGTCTCGCCGCCTATTACATGGGACTAAAAACATAACTGGCGAAATGTGGGTGTACTAATGGGTACACTTCTGCCTAACCCTTCGGGGATTACAGGCGTGATGTTATGTTATGTGAGAGCACCTGTGTTTGCGTACTTGCACAGTGTCTATTGAGACTGGCCCCCGTGACCGAAATCGATCTGGAGAATATCACTACTACCAATCAACCAACCAACTACCAACCATCAACCAACCAGTTTGATATCAACTTGTTTTTATTTTGCTTTTATTTACATTTTTTTTAGTGTCCTGTGCGTCATTTTCGCTTAAATAAACAGTTTTTCTCTCTTTTTTTCTTTACCAAAATAAATGTTTATTTGATATTATTCGCCTACGAAAATAGCTACTTGTTTATTAGGTGGGCCTGATACTAATTTCACTGAAAACACATTAGTAGTAGGCAAATTAACATTCTCTTTCCCTCTATTAAGGTTGAATTTGCTATAGCAAACCCTGTAGGGAAAAGTATGAATGGTAATTACGTAGGTATATTCCATTCATTATAATATTAGACAAATATTAACACAACGCTATCATTACTTTATTGTTAGCATATAATAAGCTTTGTAATCTATACATATAATAAAATCGTAGAGACGTCAAAACTGTACATTTAATATTTTTGAAAAAGAAAAAGTGCTTAGGGTTCTTTAAATGATACTTATGCCGAAAATATTTTTTTTTTAATTTTTGTCTGTTTGTCTGTTTGTTTGTTGGAGCATCACGCAAAAACTGCCGGATAGAAATTGTTCAAATTGTGAATGAATATTTCACAGTGGCCAACTTAGAACATAGGCTATAAATTATCACGCTATTTGCTTTGGGGAATTAGCAGACTACAACAGTTTACCAAAGGATTGTAAAAAAGACGAAACAAAATGTAAAAATATTATAAATAGCTGCAGACTGAAGTTCTAAAATAGTTATTATCACGCTATACCTTCAAGAAGCTAAGCAGTCAATTATGGAAAACTAGAACGGCTATTTCAAGTCATTTGTCATCAAAGTAAATTGCCTAATGGTTCGACGACCGACTTGAGAAACGGTGGGCGGTGGTTCGGTCCTCAATGTCAGCATATTACTTTTTGAATTTTTTCTATTTTTTTTTTGAATGTTTTTTATTGAATAAAGAGATTTGCCAACAAAAAAAAAAGTAGGAGTGCATGTTTCTACCACAACTTTGATTTGTTAACTAATTTTTTAAATAATATCTATGCATAGTTACACAACACATAAATCAGCAGCTAAAAACTTTTGCCTGTTTGCATGACTGCAAAGCATGAGGTCTTGGGTTCGATTTCCAGGTCGGGCAAAGTGTTATTGGATTTTTTCATCAGAAATTTCGCAATAGCAACCTCGGAGTCTGGATTTGTGCCCGGTTGATGGCAATAGGCTCGCCCCCTTTTACATGGGATTAAATTATACAACCATAAATGTGTGTAGGTAAGGATTATCGCATTATGGCTATTATTATTAAACATTTTACTGCTGGATTGCTATAAAACGACACCAACGGTACATACAATACTGCAGTTAGGTATAAGTTATAATTTATCCTTTGAAATCAAAATCATTACGCTATAACAACAAGGAGCTACACAACACACTACAAGTGACGGGCGGCCTATCTGCAAACATTTTAAGTATACAATATTTTATTAACCGGGCTTAGCTAAGTCAATCATGGCACAACAATACTGCCAAGTATACTACTGGAATACCAGCGGACGTATATCAGTGAGGAGTGGCGAGTGTATATTTTTTACGCAGTAGTAGGTAATTAGTATTCCTTTCGTTGCGCTTCCGAATTTTTTTATAAAAAGATCTTAGTGTAAGATGAGTGATTAGGTACTAAAAAGAATACTTCTATTTCACCGGCTAAATAGAAAGAATTTGGCAAAAACCGGAAGTGCACCAAAATCAATAAAAAAATCTTTCATTCATTAATTCAAGCTTTCTGGGTACTTGATTTGATGAAGCGACTGTGATCGCAGGCACAGTTTTTTTCATAGGCACCGTAAATGGAACATATTCCACATGCTTTAAAATGAATTTCTAAATAGCATTACATTTTTAAGGTTACTTATTACCGCGGCTGTGCTGCAAGACATGAATTTTTCCATCTTAGCAATAGATTCGCCAACAACCACTTAGTCTTTCGTGGCGAGGAAGTAACGTAGAGTATTAGAAGAACCCTAAGTACCCTGGTGCTATATTGGACAGAGCACTAACCACTTGCCACAACACCAATCAAAAAAACATCTGCTACGACACCTTATTTCTACCAACTATAGAGGAGCACCCGATGTTTTACGCACAACTGTTACGTCTTTATTCTCCTTCTGCTGGTGAATTTGCGTGTTCAGTGTGTCATTGAACAAAAAGCAATGTCATCCTTAACGAGACGTGTAAAATTATATCGGGGCTGCCTGAAACTGACTGCTTAATAAACTCTTCCTAAAGGCTGGAATTGCACCATCTGTCATTCGAAGGTATCTATGTAGCATGCACAGATGAAACAAATCAAGAATCTGCTTCATTACATCCCCTCTTTCAATATGCAGTAGCTTTGGGTAGATTCAAGAGTCGGAAGAGTTTTCTTCATGCGCACAGGCCATACAGGGCCATGTCGGCACCCACCATCACACAACTTCCACCAAAAAGAGTTCAACACCAGGAACACATGGCACTCTGTTGAGATCTTTAGTGGCCTATATGGAAAGCGCTTAATGGACTGCGCACTCATGTAAGCCGCTGCAAACGTAACCTAGCCAAATGAGGAGTTATAGATCCCGCAGACACTCAGGGCAAGTGTGGTGGTCCTTTTATATGATGGCCCACTTACTACAGCGCCCGTGGGCGCAACTGGGCCGGAAAAATATTGCAAAAAATCAGCCAAGTGCGAGTCCGAATCGCACACAAAGGGTTCCGTTACACCATACAATATTTAACACAAAAGAAAAAAGGTTAATAATTGCATAAAAAGTAATTATTATGTCTACATGGCATTGTGTCTTGCCTTTCATGATTCTAGGTCAACGGGAAGTTCCCTTTATATTTGATTCCCCAGCGAGCGTCAAACTATGCGCCATAAACGACCTTATCTTTAGTTTGCGGTGACTTAGAAGTTTAATTTTTTCACTGCTCTGAGGCATTGCACACCAAAGTTTTTTTTTTTTGGGTTGTGAAAATTATCATAATTATGAATCCTTCTGCCCTGGGTGGGGCGGAAGAGACTGTCAGACTTGTACCGACTAAAAAACCACCCTGTTCCTTCTGTTGCCTTTGCGTTCCGGAGCCACGGTATCATGTTAAGACTTCCCGCGACTCCGGCAGGCGTTTGGCCCTGTCGGGGCCCCGTCCCTGTGCTGACAGCTCTTTAAAACGCGCGTGGAACAAAACGCGCAGTTGACCCGGGCCTGGTCCTTGATTGGACGACGAGCTACCCATCACTCGCCGTCCGCAAGCCTGCGCCTACGGTAGCCGGATGACGTCTCGCCACGTCCGACGCCCTAGGGGTCTCCCGCGGTGGCTGGGGCGTGAGGTGGAGGATGTCCTCTCCTCACGTGTTCCGCCTCCTTCTTCACTAACATTACTGCTTCGCAGAAGGAGGTTACTGCTTTCCATTGCCTCTCGCTCGGGAGCATGGCCTGAATCAGGGCTCGGACGCGAGAGGACACGGCGGTGTTCTACTCAGGCGGGGCAGACCTACACCGTATGCTCCACCGTGTCTTCCGGGTGGTCCACACAGTGATGACACCCGCGCGTTTCCTTACGCTGAATTCAACACAGGAACCTCCCGAAACAACCCCGTCCGGTGAGCAAATGCGTCAGGCGAGAGGTGAGGACGCCGTGGCGCCTCTCCAGCCACTACTCAAAGAGGGGTCTTACCGCCGCGATTGCGGCGTGCCCGAGACCTGAGTATTTGATTTTAATTTCTGCTTGATACCTCAACGCGTTCCTTAGAAAAGGGTATTTACAGACAGACAGACGGACAACAAAGTTATCCTATAAGGGTTCCGTATTTGCCGACTGTGGTACGGAACCCTAAAAAAGATAATATCTAAAATCATCGATGAATCGTGATTTAAAACGGTAAAACTTTGCTTAGACTTTAAATAAGCCTATGTTTACAGGGTTTTGCTTATACTTTCTTTCAAAAACACGAAAGTCAGATTCTGATTTCAGTTGCTCTATCGAATCTAATATCCAAATAATCGAAGCTACAATGTGAGGTACAATATTAAAACAGTAGCTATTGAACTTGCGTTTCAATGGTTTGGGATCGAAAAATAAGTCAATTTTAGATACGACTTCATAATATTTTGGAAAGAGATAATCTCAATATACCTTAAATAAATCGAAAGTTCACTCACTCATCACGAAATATCGAAAATTTCGCAGGGAGGTAGTTTATGTTAGTTAGTAAAAGTCCGCTATGTAACGATTTTTCAAAATAAATTACCCATATACCAAAGAGTAGGTATGAAACGGGGGTCCAAAGTTTGTATGGAGAAATCAACTTTGACGCGGACGAAGTCGCGGGCAGAAGCTAGTTTCGCAATAAATATGAGTTCAAAGCAATAAAGTAATTGGCATTTAAAAAATATACCTAATAACTGTCGTCATTTGGTCGCTTTTTGTCTAATGATGATAATAAATGATGTGTTTATAACTTGTCTTAAAGCATGATTTTAATTTACACTAACAGATTCGTTATGACTACGGCAATCAATGTTTGGTTACTGCTCCGCTCCTCTAGGTCGTAGCGTGATGTTATATAGTTTGAAGCCTTCCTCAGTAAATTGACTATCAAACACAACAAGACTTTTTCAATTCGATCCAGTAGTTCCTGAGATTAGCGCGTTCAAACAAAAATACACTTCACCTTTATATAAGCATAGATTTTCTTTTTAATCTATTTAATTATGATCTATTATGATCTCCAATAAAAAATATTACACAAATTAATTGTCCACGTTATAAAACACTATCCACTGAAAATAAAACAAATACTTTTTTCTGTATTGCGTGTCAAATTACGCCATTGTCCCACACAGCAATGAAAAAACAAAAAATGCAACTTTTGCACGGATTAAAAAAAGAATACTCCCGGAGCCGACGAGCACCGCAATTATTCCATGTATTCTAAATTCCGAATGCAAAAGCGAAGCACTAACAATCACCATTTATATTCAAAGTAACGTTTGAAAAATCGTCATAAAAATTCGAACAGTTGAGGAAAATGGGTAAATGTAATATATGTATGTCATACTAGCACAAATGACAATTTTGATACAATACGGATGAATAAAAATGTGTTTTTGGAAATGTGCATATATTTTGAAATCAAATTTTTTGATGGGAAACTGTACAAGCTTAGATTTTAATTAATTAGATCAGCCAAGAAAAGGCCCACTGAAAAATTAAGCACATAAACATATTATCTTTAAACTAATCTATAACATCACGCCTGTAATCTCCGGGCTAGGCAGAGGTGTACTGATTAGTGCACCCATATTCCGCCAGTTATGTTTAAGTCCCATATAAAAGGGGGTGAGCTTAATCTATTTATGTAAATTAAATGGCTAAATGTGTTACTGAGGGCAAAAACTCGAAGAAAAAGATCTCAGATCTATTATTTATTTTGTGATACAAGTTGAAATACAAAAATCGCTAAGCCGCTTCCGTAATTTCTTTGACCCGCATTAAAATGTTGACAATCAGCAGCATCTGACGGCCAGTACCTGTAAGTAAATAAAAACCTTCAAAAACTAGTCGCAATCTATAATAATATAATGACATTGGTGCCGATTCCGTTGGTCACAAACTAAACTAAAATTAGACTATTTCCATCTTTTTCTGTCCAATAGAATAAGAAAGAGACTAATGTAAATAAGAGCTGTCAAATCTGACACATCCAAACAGTTATAGTTGACATCTTAAAACGTATGGATTAAAAATACGGAGAAGTTCAAGGCAAAACTAATTTGACATCTCTAACTTAGTTCTTTAATGTCACAGAAAGTTACTGTCCTTTCCTTTCGCTGTATGTTAGTAAGAGATGTCAATTCTCTAAATTTAGTCTCGTTTGTGAACAAAGGAATCGGCACCATTGACTGTCAGTGAAATGTCACTGACAGTCAATGTCATAGACTTGTTAAAATTGTAAGATCGAGACTGAGATTCGAATGCGATCATGCTACATAATGCTAGAATGCTCTTATAATTAAAAGAGACACCAATCTAAATTATAATACGTCCTTTACTTTTTGTCCTTAAAATGGAATAAAACGCAGTAATTCTCAAAAAAACATCCACGACATATTCACACAGAACAAACCAAAATCAAGTTATGGAAAACCTCTAACGATTTCCCAGAAAAACACGAGGTTATTCAATCTAAAAAATCCAATTCTTTTGTTTCACATCAGTGAACTCTGAATCCTTTGATTCTGAACTCCTAGCCCAAAGCTTTTAACCCCTACATCTATTCGCTTGAGGCCAACTTTTTGTTCCTCAAACAGAGAGACATAACAAATCTAGAGTACATTCTAGAACCTTTGAAACAAAGCGATTGTTTCCTCGTTTACTCTTTGGGGACGCTTCTTTTGTCGACATGCAGTGGTAATTAGATGGATGTATCACAATGCTTTATGTTACAAATGCTTTGTTCTGTAACATTTATAGCAATTGTTTAATTGGAGTTGAATGGAATTATTTAGGTTTCATGAAATCATGATTCAATAGAAGCGTTGCCGTAAATTTGATGGTGGATAATTTAAATTTGATTGCTCTTGAAATTTAATTAGGAATTGTACGTAATCTTCTTGTGAACTTATTAGAATGCTTTTAGTGAAAAGTTTATTTTATTATAAAGGGTGTTTGTTCTTGAGTTGTCTATTTTTATTTACTTCTAAGAAGTGGCGCCAACAAGTTTGAGTTTTATCACACACTTACAGAAGTCGAAATGTCTCTCTCTAATTTTGCATATACACTGTTACTTTTAGGTCGTTCTGGAACCGAAAGCGAAACTCGAAACGATTGGGACCATTTTTTTTTTCAAAAAGTAACAAAAAAAATCAGCTTTTCTGTACATTTATGTTCGTCTAACTCGTCAAAGTGTACTGAACAGCTGTTTTTTTTAATTGTTACTTTTTGAAAAAAAAAAAAATGCTCCCAATCGGTTCGAGTTGCTGATTAATTTTAAAACTTTTTTAAGCGAAATTTTTAAATTAGAAAATTATTTAATTTATTTAGATGTAAATAATAATAAAATTACTAGACTTTTATTGTCCCATTGGCGATCACGTACTAGAAGGCGCAGGGTTAGAAGGTCCTCCACGAGGTGGCCCGACGACCTGAGATAGGTTGCGGGAAACCGCTGGATACTGAAACCGCAAAGCCGGTCATTGTGACTATGTTTAGGGGAGACTCATGTCCAACAGTGGATGTCGTTCGGTTGATATGATTTCATACAGAGAAGGCACAAGCATTAATCACCACGTCACCACGGTTGCTCAAGACTGATTGGCGATTTTAGACTTATATTAATTGTAAATCCAGGTTTCCTTACGATGTTTTTTGTACTTAAACTGTTATTATTAAATAGTATGTGGGTTGGTTCACTTTCGCAGAATTGAACTGTTCATGGCATCATCATATCAGCCGTAGGACGTCCACTGCCAGATTTCCAGTAAGACCGGATAGTAGCAGCTTGCATCCAGCGCGATCCCGCGGTCTTTATCAGATCGTCTGTCCACCTGGTGGACGTCCTACGCTGCGCTTGCCGGTGCGTGGACTCAATTCGAGAACTTTACGACCCCATCGGCCACTCGTTCTGCGTGCTATGTGGCCTGCCCACTGCCACTTCAACTTGCTAATTCGCTGGGCTATGTCGGTAACTTTGGTTCGTCTACGAATCTCCTCATTTCTTCATGACAGTTAACTACATAATAAATAACTGACATATGCAATTTAGTTACGTGACAGAAAGAGATAAATGTATAGCTTATTGTATAACCCGACTAAGTTTAGTGCAAACATACATTATCAACTATTTACGATTGCCTATGAGCCATATATTATGCGTTTAGGCTGTGGTACAATTGACAGGAGAGAAGAGAGATGAATAAAATTGCAACAACTCAATAATAAAAAAAAAACTTATTTTTTAACTGTTTACGTTTGACAGTTTTTCAGAATGGTATGTTCTTTTTTCAAAGAACAAAACCGCCCCGTTGCGTATGCCGGGTGATGCGACTATATCACTGTATGCGAGTCATCGTTCGAACCTTACCAATAAGTAGGTCTTCCTAAGCGACCACTCCCTGCGTTGCCACTCACATCTGCCATATAAATACCTAAATGCACTCAGGATATAAAAGAAATTCCTTGTCTGCAGATTTTTTTTTTTTGTAACATAAAAGTAAGTAATGTTTAAATCGCGGTCGAAAGCTAATCTACGCTAATATTACAAAGTGCAAAGATTTGTATTTTCAACCGACTTCAAAAAGGAGGAGGTTCTCAATTCGACGCGTATGTTTTTTTTTTTTTTTTGTTTTTTTTTTTTTTTTGTTTTTTTTTTTTGTATATTTGTTCTACGATTACTCCGCCAATTATGAATCGATTTGGATGATTCTTTTTTTGTTTAAAAGAGTATAGTTCCGAATAGGTCCCATAGGAATATTGTCATGATCTGATGATGAACTTTGTAGATATGGAACGGAACTCCTTATAAAATCACAGCAGAACCACTGTAACAAGAAAAATTGCTTTGTTTATACGTGTAGTCGATGACTGACTGAAGGAAGTGGGGAGGGGGCACGTCAACCCCCCTCCTACCACTTTCCAAAATTAAATATATCGTGTGAGGTATTGTTTGAAAGGGCTTTATGTAAGGATTTCAAACATTACCACACAAGCACTAAAAAGTGTAAAATAAAAAGCTTTTTTACAAAAAAATATGACCGCCTTCAAAAACTACAAAATAAAAAATAACTTTAGCTTGGAAGTCGGTGGCAATACCTACATAACAAGAAACAAAACCAAAGCCGCCGACTTTCAAGCTAAAGTTATTTTTTATTTTGTAGTTTTTGAAGGCGGTCATATTTTTTTGAAAAAAGCTTTTTTGTGTGTATATTTGTAATGAATAAATTCAAAAACTACTGTGCCAATTTCATTTTAACCATTTTTTTCACCATCAGCAACCTACATTCATCTTACGTAATATAGGCTATATTTTATTTTCAAAAAAGTTAGGGTTCTGTAAGGAAAATTAGGCGAACGAAGTCGCAGGGAGAGTGCTAGTTAAAAATATTATAAAATACTCTTTCTCGCTTCCGCCTATAAATCAAGCCAGCGTGAATATCAGCTTTCAAAGGTAGCGTGGGGCGTAATAATGATTGATGTTCACATTACCATATCTGGCCCCTATTTATCTTATATAAATCGCAATTGACTTGACGCGATCCGTTTATGGCGATATATATTGTAACGGTTATGTACGAGGTGTAAAAAGTCACACCACATAATTATCCGTTAACTATGCAAAGTCAAAACATTTATTTCAATTAATCCATTTACAGGCACTTTTGAATTGTCAAGGAGTCGGTCAGTTAGTCCATAAGTGAGCAAGCAAGCAAGTTACAAGTGAAGCAAGTTGTAGGTACTGCCCATCAACAACATTATGCGAAAATTATTACTACACAACATTTTTCTTTTAGGCGCTTTGCACATGGGGCAACTTAAGTTGAGGCAATTAACAAAACTTTAAAATTTTCCTGTAAAAGTTGATAATTGCTATAACGTTTATGGTTGCCGCAACTTTATGGCAATCTGAGAGCAACTTTCATAGCCGAGTTGCCGTATGCCGTTGCCCTACCGACACTGGCATTGCCGGGCACTGGGAAAGGGAAGGAGGGGGTGAAATCGCCAGACACGTTGCGAATGACGGTTGAGGAAACCGGCAACTTTAAAAACCGGTATAATATTTAACAGTTGCTAGTTGCGGCAATTGGGAACTCGCTTAATCATCGATTACAGCAACTGAAAACTATTGACTATGACGAACTCCAAACTCGTGTGTGCGCAGTCCGATTGAAATATACATATGTAAACAGCTAGTTGCCAGTTGCTGCAATAGTTGCTCTATGTGCGAAGCACCTTATGGAGTGAAAACTTCATGACCAGAAGGTTCTCAGATACGGTCCATTAAAAATATCGCAATAATGGGAAGAAAATGTAAAATTTCGGCTTTCGTCCGTTAACAGTCTTTTTACTTCGATATTAATAGCTGTTCGTAATTTGTTTAATATCTGCATCGATAATTAAGTTATGTATACGATAATAGTATCGCCGTGCGTATATTTAATACAATCATGATCCCTATAAGTTAAAATTTTATTGCGATTATTTAAAAAATCTTTTTCAGCGGCGAAAATTTTCAACGCTTCAATCATGTACTTGAATCCATGTTAAAACTAATAAAGTCGATAGTGACATGTTTTTCCCATCATTATGATTTTGACCATACCTGGGACTTTTTAGTTTATGGCGATATCATATATGGAAACATGCTGGTCCTGCTCCATAAGACAGTTCTATACAAAATCAAACTTATTATTGTTATTAATTATTTTAATTTTTGTTGATACTTATAATATTTTGTTTTTATTTTATTTATATTTTAAAGTATGTCATAGATTGCGCGGGCTCACACACTATTTCATGTTGGTTCAGATTTTAAGAGTGGTCGTCTATTATATATCTACCTAGTTTCAATAACACGTGAACACTATGTATATTTGAACTTTTTTATCCTTAAATTCTTGATTTGTAATAATTTTAAGTGTTATGATTTAATAGTTTCTATATAAGGTACATTGCATTCACGTGCCATGTATGATTCTGTATGCAAATATTGTAAAAATTGATTTTAAAAGAGTACGTATTTAATAGTAGGAGTTTCTTGCCCATTCTTCTCCATACAAAGCTACCTTTTGGAAGGGGCAACTAGTTTAAATTCCTATTTATTTAGTATTTGACGTTCCATAGCTTTATCGAAAGCCAAAGTTCCATTGTTTTTTATTTACTTATTTTTACTATAACTAGTTTTAAATTGTTGAAAATAATCTAAGCGGAGAGTAAAAGCTAATAAAAGATATTAAAATTAAGTAAATATTTGATTCCAGACTATTATTATCCCACTGCAAGGTAAATACCTCTTTTCATACAAAAATGCCACGAGGCTACGCTTGCTCGAGTCGGATAGGCGGTTTCAGACTTAAAGTCTAGTTTTCCTCACGATGTTTTCCTTCACCGATATCATTGATGTTCAAAACATACTTAGAAAGTAAGAAAACTAAGTAAGTCAGACTAAAGTCAGAAGATAATAAAAAATATATATCTTCAACGTAACAAAATAGGTATAATTAGCACATAACATGATCTGATAGTACTAATTAACGACTTTTAAGACAAAGGACTTGATCTAAATACTAAAACAAAAGGCCGTCTTTATAGATTACTGAAGCAACGTAAATAGACGTAATTTTCATTGCCTTTTGTTTTACAATATTGTTGTTATTTACGTATTTAGTTACTTTGTGAATTGATGCTATTTTTAGGGATCTGTACCTCAAATGAATAAAGGAACTCTGATAGCATCTCTTCGTTGTCTTTCGTTGTTGTGTTGGTTTCTCAAGACCATTTTTGTCAGGAACATGTGGAGGTATCAAGTTGAAATCATCAACTATTCAACAATTACTTAGAGCTGTAATTTTTTTTCTAAGTCACTGCAATCTAAAGATACGGCCTTTTATGTCACATATTTGACATTTTATTTGAACAAAACAAATATTTTGATTATTGTTAATTTGTAGTTTTAACGTCGACAGTGACGTAATACTATGAAAGTAGGTTTTTTTTACCTGAAACATAAAATTCATCCTCTAGTCCTGAATAGTAAATGCATAGGTCGTGTCACTTGAGCGAGTTACAGGCTGCCGGGCTCACCATGTGCGACGGAACCCTAAGTGTGCGAGTCCTACTCGCACTTGTCTTGTTTTCTAGACTAGAGAGCAATTTGGGAGCACTCATTAGTGCTAATGAGCACATAATATAGTTTCCCAAGTTGGAGCTCGTCAATTGAGGGAGAAACTTTGAAGATAATATGTACGTATAGATTTTCTGCAATTTAGGTGCTACACTATAAGTGAGCTTGTTTCTGTCAAAGTGAGTTAACTCACAATGAATCTTTCGTAAAACTAATGACAAACTACTACAATACAGACTGTTAGTGTAAACACCGTTGTCATTAAAACCATAGGTACTTGATTTATTATATGAAATGTTTATCTGAATTTAAAAGTAAATAAACAAAGTTTTCTTTCAAAAATTAAAAAAAAATCTGTCCGACACCGTCCGTAAATTCATGGATTCTGTGCGCCCGAGTTACATAGTCACCGTAAAGGGCATTGACCTGCTGCACTGGCCGTCCGTTATAACTACCTACATAAGTTTTAACTAATTACATCATTGTAATATAGAGTGAAATAATTTTGAGGAAAAATGGAGATTTTACTTAAAAAAAAAAGATATTTTTTTTCATTGAATTTACGTTCTATTAGTGAAACCAAATCACTGGTTTCAAGGATAACGGTGTTTACACTAACATTCTGTATATATTAAATGTGTTACGTTACAATCTAGCAAAAACAATTCAAAGTCCATCCAAAACTTAGACTTAGATAAGATAAATTAATCAGTGTTAAAATTTCAAAATCATTTAAATCATGTTGAATATTTGATTTTGACGTGGGTTAGTTCATTGTGGTACAACTAGGGGAAGGTTGCTATGAATGGACCACTTAACTTTACGACCTCAAATCTCAAAAAGTATAAGTGTTAAAATGAAAGCAGTTTATTATTTTTATTTCGTAACATCTTTATTTGTCATAATCAAACGCACAAACAATTCGGGCTGACACTTTTTTATACAAACGAAGAAATCTAAATCTTGGGCTGTTGCCTTCTTTGGACCATGAGCACCTTCATTGGACCACCAAGTTGCCATCAATGGACTTCGAGAAATTTGTTCTAGAGGTCCAATCGAGGCAACTTATTATAATACTTATCAAATGCCAGTCGTCTAATGTCTGATGGAGTAATGCCGTACAAACAACTCCCATGTCAAGAACGTGTTTAAAAAGCTCCTGCTCTAATTCTGGAGGGAGGTCACTTGGTACCTGACACCGGAACCTGGTATCTGGACGTCTTTCTTTGCTTTTTGGTTAACTCCATCTAACCTTCGTTTAAGAGTTGCTTTCGGCACTCCATAAATTCTACTTGCTTCGTTTTAGCCACCTTTTTGTTTCCGAATTGATTCTATAACCAAGTGCATACTAATTTCATTCCATGCGAAGTACTTTCTGTTATTTGGCGACAATCTAGAATTTAAATTTATATTAATTATTATGATCAAAAAATACAATAAAAAGTTGCTATGATTGAACCGGTCCAACGGTGGAACTCTCTTGAGGTCCATTGATGGCGACAAGGTACTGGTTAAGAAAAACTAAACTAAAATATTCATGGTCATGATTAGACATAATTTAATAATACTCATGGAACCTCAAATAAACTGCCCAATATTTCATAACAGTGCTCACAGACAAATATAAATACATTAATACTTACGTCAAATTGTCCTGAGTGATATTATAAGATTTACACCGCCGCAAACACAACCACACGCGCCACTCCTCACTGCATGCCACAGCGTCAATGAGGTAAGAGGGGGGTGCAACTGAGTCGCTAAGGACACGTTTCGACTAATTTAGGTGTTGATAGCTTGCACAGTTTTGGAAATAGCTTGGTGGTCCAATGAAAGAGCTAGTCCAATGATCGCAACCTTCCCCTAAGCCCAAGTGTAAGATGCGATAATTGTGATGATAGAAATTCTCTTCGATAGAGTAACTGCTAGGGCAAAAAAGAAAAAAAAAACAATTTCTGTTAGTAGAACGACTTCCTAACAAAGTTTTCGTACCAGTTTTCTTATCACTAACAAAAATCTTATACAAGATAATGTGACTTCCTAGCTTCCGACTTCGTCTCCAACAAAGTTAATTATTATCTAGTGTTCCCACTATGTCGTGACGATTATTTTATCGTAGGACGACTGTCGTCTCCAGCCGTTAAACGACACGATAAATTGTCGTCACGATAGTAAGGGAAAGCGCCTTTAGGGTACTAAAACATATCCTGTGACACCAAGCAGTACTCTAGCATTCAATCTATAAGGGAAATAATTTTTAGAATATTAAGTTCAGATTTTAAATCAAATGTTTGGAATCAAAATATTAAATCATAGCCTTTGTTGTTATTGAAACAATATGAATAGTGTTAAACCGCTCGGAGCATCGCAATAAAACATTGATTCAATACAATAATATTCATAGTTGATACGATTTATTGAAAGCCGCTAAATTCAACATCATTCATTATTTTCATTTTGTGACTTGTTTTTATTTAATTTTATTTGTTAGATGACTTTTTCAATGTATATGTACTTTTTAAGTTTATATTGGATATCTCTGATATCAGTGAAGGAAAAACATAGTAAGGAAACCTAGATTTAAAATTCATACCTAACATCACGCCTGTAGTCCCCGAAGGGTTAGGCAGAGGTGCACCCATTAGTACACCTACATTTCTCCAGTTACGTTTAAGTCCCATGTAACAGGGGGCGAGCCTATTACCATCAACCGGGCACAAAACCAGACTCCGAGGATGTTTGAGTTTTTCAGTACTAAAAAATTCCTTATAAAAAAAAAACAATAACACTTCGCCCGAACTGGGAATCGAACCAAAACGTCATACTTAGTAGTCGCGCTTTGTGACCACTAGACCAATGAGGCAGTCAAAAATTTACTTAAAATTAATATAAGTAACATAACATCGCGCCTGTAATCCGCCAGTTTTTCTGCACCTACTACGTTCGTTTTGTCTCTGCATCACCCTAAGGTAGACTGGTAGAAAATGCCCAAGGCATTAAGTCTGCCTTTGTACATTGTATTTTTTACTTGTGCATAAAGTTTAAATAAATAAATAAATAATCTCCGAAGGTTTAGGCAGAGGTGTACCCAGTAGTACACCCACGTTTTGCCAGTAAATTAGTAGAAGTCTAAAATTAATATAAGTCTAAAATCGCAAATTCGCCTTGAGTAAGCGTAGTGATCAATGCTCGTGCCTTCTCTGTATGAGAAGAGGCCTTTTCCCTGCAGTAGGAGAATATTATGTGATTTTTGATTCCCTTATATTTAATTCAAACACCGCACCTCACAAACTCACATTTTTCACACTCAAAAAATGAAGTTTTTTTTTTTATTACGGCCACAACATACGTGGCTTAGCCATAAAAGTTATCACGAACAAGTGACATTTTTATGACGCGTTTCCTTCTCACGTCACACATTTTGTCACAGTTTACAGCCGCCCAGACAATGTCGTGTCATTGCACGATATTGCGACAAAAAGCGTTTTTATGTCGCTCCGAACTTCAGTATTGAAGTGATTTCTATGATATCCAGATTCTTATGATGATGTAAAAAATTGCCTACTTTGTCACCTGCCAAACTATTCTTAAAACCCACCAAAAAAGTACCGACATTTATGCGGACGAACTCGACGGCAAAAGCTAGTGGTCTTAAATAACGTTCAAGAATTTTGAGATCAATAAGAAATTACAGTATTCGTCAAAAATTTCCGAAGTAAAATTATCTGAAAATGTAAATTTCCTTAGTCTACAGTAGGTGCCTACTGCTTGTTTGATTAAAATTTCGATGTCGAATTCAAAGATAGATTGGAAAGAAAATTAGGCATATTTTTTTGTTATTTTCTCATATAAAATAATGCCTAAACGGATTTTTTTTACATAAAATTAAGATCAAATATCAAGATCAAATAGTTTACCGGCTGCGTACTCACTGTTATAAAAATAGAAGTTAATAAGTTTTATATACGTTTACAAGTTTACAAACAGTCAATCAGACTGTATAAATATACATCCTACACATAGCTAAGTTATACAAAGTTAAATTATCATCCACATCTAGTAATACTTTTATAGAACTCGAAAATATACGCTATACTAATATTAGCAATATGGAAATGCATATTATTATAAGCGTACTTATTATAAGATAAATAAGTTATTCGTCCCAGCAAAATTTATAGTTTTTACCCATATCATGGGAGTGCACAAAATAACTAGACCGCCATCTTGACTGGTCCGCCATATTGGATTTAAAATGACGTCGCTTAACTCACCATGCATTGTCATCGAAACTTAACGTGCATGCAAAATTACAGCTCAATCGCTGGAGGAGAACTGCTTTAAAAATCAGTTTTTTGACCCGAACAAACGTACACACATACATTGAAAGTAAAAAAAAAGCTAGTAAAAAAAAAAACCTAATAACAGCTAGCGACCACGCGACCAACGGAGAAGTGAAAAAAAAAAAACAATTGGTGAACATGTAAACTGTGAAAAGGGTTTTTACTTGGAATAAAACGTAGCTGAAAGGCATGTGTACTTATCAAGCTATGTGCCCTTATTACGGAATACCTAGAATCCAGAATTTATATGAACACGAAATGTTTTTTGTCTTGTGTATTGTTTTAACTTTAACGCATTTTTTTGTGGTTTGAATAAAATGTTGTGTAACATAGAGGATAATGCGGACGATTTTCATACTTAAGATCGCGGGTTCGACCTTAATAATAAATAATAAATATCTTGGGACAACTCACACACGGCTATCTGATCCCAAGCTAAGCAGAGCTTGTGTTATGGTAACCAGACAACTGATATACATACTTATATTATTTATAAATACATACATTTTATATATAAATCACACCCAGACACAGAACTAACAATCATGCTCATCACTCAAAGTTTGTCCTGGGTGGGAATCGAACCCACGACCTCCGGCTTAGCAGTCAGGGCCACTAGCTACTAGACCAACAGGCCCGTCAAACCTTACGAGAAAAAGCTTAAAACCAGCTGCAAACCTTAAAAGTACCAATGAAGAATAAGAAGAATAAAATGAATGAAAAGAAAAAAAATAATGAATGTAACTTTTACATCTCATAATTGTGCTTTCTATGTTTATCTTTGACATCACTGACATCGTTGAAGAAATGTCATGTTTAGAGGGATAAGAAACAGGGTGTAAAGTTTCTCAATTTTTCGTTGATGAGGGAGGATCTTCCGACCAGGCAAGTGTTGTGTCTGGTGGGCTACTGGCCAACGATTGTTGTCGGGATTATGTGTAACATGCAAATGTTTCGGCAAACTTTGATTGCGCGATGTAGGAATTGTCAGATTTAGTTTGAATTCTATGCAATTGATATCGCTACACATGGTTAGAAAACTTGAACTTACAATTGATATAAGTCTGAAATCGCCAATCCGCCTTTAGCAAAAGTAGTGATTAGTGCCTACACCATGGCAAAAGAAGCCTTAGCCCAGTACTGGAACAGTAAGAGGCTCGTATATGTATATCTAAACTAGCTAATGGCCGCGACTTCATCCACGTGAATGTCGGTTTTCTGCGAGGTTTTATTTATGGATGGAACCCTCATTCTTTTTTTCAAATAAAAGTAGCCTAAGTTACCCCTTATAATATCAGCTATCTGCCAGTGAAAGTCTCGTCAAAATCGGTCCAGCCAATTCAGAGATTAACCGGAACAGACAGACAGACAGACTAAAATTGAAAAAAATGTTATTTTGGTACATGTACCGTATAAATACATTCTTATGCATGTAGTAAAAAGCGTTTTTTTATTACAAACTAGTTTCTGCCCGCGACTTCGTCCGCGTCAAAGTTGATAACTCCATACAAACTTTGGACCCCCGTTTCATACCTACTATTTGGGATATGGGTAATTTATTTTGGAAAATCGTTACTTAGCGGACTTCTACTGACTAACATAAACTACCTCCCTGCGAAATTTTCGATATTTCGTGATGAGTGAGTGAACTTTCGCTTTTGTATGTTTATTTAAGGTATATTGAAATTACTTCTTTTATGAAGTGGTATCAAAATTGACTTACTTATTCTTCGATCCCAAACCATCAAACACAAGTTCCAATACACTACTGTCTTAATACTGCACCTCACATTGTAGCTTCGATTATTTAGATATTAGATTCGATAGAGCATCTGAAATCAGAATCTGACTTTCATGTTTTTGAAAGAAAGTATGAGCAAAACCCTGTAAACATAGACTTATTTAAAGTCTAAGCAAAGTTTTACCGTCTTAAATCACGATTCATCGATGATTTTAGATATTATCTCTTTTAGGGTTCCGTACCACAGTCGGCAAATACGGAACCCTTATAGGATAACTTTGTTGTCCGTCTGTCTGTCTACAAAGACCCTTTTCTAAGGAACGCGTGGAGGTATCAAGCAAAAATTAGAATCAAATACCCAGGTCTCGGGCACGCTGCAATCGCGGCGGTAAGACCCCTCTTTGAGGAGTGGCTGGAGAGGCGCCACGGCGTCCTCACCTCTCGTCTGACGCAGGTCCTCACCGGAAGCGGTTGTTTCGGGAGGTTATTGTGTTGGATTCAGCGGAAGAAAACGCCCGGGTGTCACCACTATGTGGACCGCCCGGCAGACACGGTGGAGCATACGGTGTAGGTCTGCCCCGCCTGAGCAGAGCACCGCCGTGTCCTCTCGCGAGTGATGGGTAGCTCGTCGTCCAATCAAGGACCAGGCCCGGGTCCACAGGGCGTTTTGTTCCACGCGCGTTTCAAAGAGCTGTCAGCACAGGGACGGGGCCCTGACAGGGCCAAACGCCTGCCGGAGTCGCGGGAAGTCTTAACAGGATACCGTGGCCCCGGAACGCAAAGGCAACAGAAGGAACAGGGTGGTCTCTTCCGCCCCATCCAGGGCAGAAGGACTCATAATTATGATGATTTTCACCACCCAAAAAAATACTTTGGTGTGCAATGACTCATGGCATACATACATACATACATAACATCACGCCTACCTCACCCAGCCGATCACTCATGGCAACCGTGAAAAAATTAAACTTCTAAGTCACCGCAAACTAAAGATAAGGTCGTATATGGCGTATATTTTGACGCTCGCTGGGGAATCAAAACCAAATATAAAGGGAACTTCCCGTAGACATAGAATCATGAAAGGCAAGACGCAATGCCATGTAGACATACTAATTACTTTTTATGCGATTATTAACCTTTTTTTCTGTTGTGTTAAATATTGTATGGTGTAACGGAACCCTTTGTGTGCGATTCGGACTCGCACTTGGCCGATTTTTTGCAATATTTTTCCGGCCCAGTTGTACCCAGGTGTTCCACGGGCGCTGTAGTAAGTGGGCCATCATATAAAAGGACCACCACACTTGCCCTGAGTGTCTGCGGGATCTATAACTCCTCATTTGGCTAGGTTACGTTTGCAGCGGCTTACATGAGTGCGCAGTCCATTAAGCGCTTTCCATATAGGCCACTTAAGATCTCAACAAAGTGCCATGTGTTCCTGGGGTTGAACTCTTTTTGGTGGAAGTTGTGTAATGGTGGGTGCCGACGTGGTCCTGTATGGCCTGTGTGCATCGAAGAAAACTCTTCCGACTCTTGAATCTACCCAGAGCTACCTGCATATTGATAGAGGGGATGTAAGGAAGCGGATTCTTGATTTGTTTCATCTGTGCATGCTACATAGATAGCTTCGAATGACAGATGGTGCAATTCCAGCCAATAGGAAGAGTTTATTGAGCAGTCAGTTTCAGGCAGCCCCGATATAATTTTACACGTCTCGTTAAGGATGATATTGCTTTTTGGTCAATGACACACTGAACACGCAAATTGACCAGCAAAAGGAGCATAAATACGTAACAGTTGTGCGGAAAACATCGGGTGCTGCTCCCTAGTTGGTAGAAATAAGGTGTCGTAGCAGATGATTTTTTGATTGGTGTTGTGGCAATGTAGGTATATAAAAAGTTAGTGCTCTGTTCAATATAACACCAGGGTACTTAGGGTTCTTCTAATACTCTACGTAACTTCCTCGCCACGAAATACTAAGTGTCCTGTTGGCGAATCTATTGCTAAGATGTAAAGATTCATGTCTTGCAGCACAGCCGCGGTAATAAGTAACCTAAAAAATGTAATGCCATTTAGAAATTGATTTTAAAGCTTGTGGAATATGTTCCATTTACGGTGCCTATGAAAAAAACTCTGCCTGCGATCACAGTCGCTTCATCAAATCAAATACCCAGAAAGCCTGAAGTCTGTAAGACATTCTCCGACAGGAGAATGACTGCAACAGATTTTTTAATTGTTTTTGGTGTACTTCCGGTTGTTGCCAAATTCTTTCTATTTAGCCATTGAAATAGAAGTATTCTTTTTAGTTCCTAATCACTCATCTTACACTAAGATCTTTTTATAAAATAATTCGGAAGCGCAACGAAAGTAATAAAAATTACCTACTACTGCGCAAAAAAAATTACACTCGCCACTCCTCGCTAATATATACGTCCGCTGGTATTCCAGTAGTATACTTAAAATGTTTGCAGATAGGCCGCCCATCACTTGTTGAGTGTTGAGCAGCTCCTTGTAGTTATAGCATAATGATTTTGATTTCAAAGGATAAATTATGACTAATACCTAACTGCAGTATTGTATGTACCGTTGGTGTCGTTTTATAGCAATCCAGCACTGAAATGTTTAAGAATAATATCCATAATGCGATAATCCTTACCTACACACATTTATGTTTAATCCCATGTAAAAGGGGGCGAGCCTATTGCCATCTACCGGGCACAAATCCATACTTCGAGGTTGCTATTGTGAAATTCCTGATGGAAAAATCATGCTTTGCAGTCGTTCAAACAGGCAAAAGTACTTTAGCTGTTGATTTATGTGTTGTGTAACTATGCATAGATATTATTGTCTGCATTAATATTTAAAAAATACGTTAACAAATCAAAGTTGTGATAGAAACATGCACTCCTATTTTTATTTTTGGTTAGGAAATCTCATTATTCAATTAAAAAACATTTAAAAAAAATTGAAAAAATACAAAAAGTAATGCTGATATTGGGGACCGAACTCCCGCCCACCGTTTCGCAAGTTGGTCGACGAACCATTAGGCAATTTACTTTGATGACAAATGATTTGAAATAGCCGTTCTAGTTTTACATAATTGACTGCTTAGCTTCTTGAAGGTATAGCGTGATAATAACTATTTTACAACTTCAGTCTGCAGCTATTTATAATATTTTTACATTTTGTTTCGTCTTTTTTACAATCCTTTGGTAAACTTTTGTAGTCTGCTAATCCCCCAAAGCAAATAGCGTGATAATTTATAGCCTATGTTCTAATTTGGCCACTGTGAAATATTCATTTAAAATTTGAACAAAATCTATCCGGCAGTTTTTGCGTGATGCTCCAACAAACAAACAGACAAACAGACAAAAATTTTAAAAAAAATATTTTCGGCATAAGTATCATTCAAAGACCCCTAAGCACTTTTTCTTTTTCAAAAATATTAAATGTACAGTTTTGACGTCTCTACGATTTTATTATATTTTATTTATTATTCTATAAATATAGATGTATAGATACCCAAGTATGACCCAAATACAATGATGTAAAGCATTTAGAATGTGTTCCTTCTCTGTTAAAGTTATGCATAGGCCGTTTGCACTACATACATAAACTGATACATAATTCTCCTACAGACTACCCCTTGGGTCACTGTTTTATGGAAAACCTCTCACTTTCAAGCCCTTTACTTAGAGATACGTAAAGTTCAAAGGGGGAAACATTCCGTAATTTATGCTATCAATATAAATCACAAAATGTTTCCTCCTATTTTTGAAGCATTATTTCAACAGTAGTGTATTTTCAACCGACTTCAAAAAGGAGGAGGTTCTCAATTCGACGCGTATGTTTTTTTTTTTTTTTTTATTATTTTTTTTTTTTTTTTGTATATTTGTTCAACGATTACTCCGCCAATTATGAATCGATTTGGATGATTCTTTTTTTGTTTGAAAGAGTATAGTCCCGAATAGGTCCCATAGGAATATTGTCATGATCTGATGATGAACTTTGGAGATATGGAACGGAACTCCTTATAAAATTACAGCAGAACCGCCGTAACAAGAAAAATTGCTTTATTTACGTTATTTACGTGTAGTCGATGACTGACTAAAGGACGTGGGGAGGGGGTACGTCAACCCCCCTCCTACCACTTTCCAAAATTAAATATATCGTGTGAGGTATTGTTTGAAAGGGCTTTATGTAAGGATTTCAAACATTAACACAAAAGCACTAAAAAGTAAAAAATAAAAAGCTTTTTTACAAAAAAAGATAACCGCCTTCAAAAACCACAAAATAAAAAATAACTTTAGCTTGGAAGTCGGTGGCAATACCTACATAACAAGAAACAAAACCAAAGCCGCCGACTTCCAAGCTAAAGTTATTTTTTATTTTGTGGTTTTTGAAGGCGGTTATCTTTTTTATTGACACAAGAAATTAATTTCAGATAGATTTTGATATCCGTGCTAATATTTCATACTCCTATTATTATAAATGCAAATATCTCTAAGAATGAATAGATGTATGTTATTTGTTTATTTATTTAAACTTTATGCAACAAAAAAAGTACAAAGGCGGACTTAATGCCTTAGGCATTCTCTACCAGTCAACCAAAGGTGGTGAAGAGATAACAAAGCAGGTGCAAAAAATCGTACATGAGGAAATAATCAGATAAGAAAATTTAAAATCATTGAAAACGAATATCTTAATTACAAGTTTAATCGTACACAAGTACATAAACTCTTATATACCATATATGATATCATACTCATACATACATACATATTTTTTAATAAGAATAGAAAGGTTATTCTTACAGCTGAAGCTAGTTATACCATAAAATCAGTGCATAAGGATTAAGTTAGCCTTAATACCTTTTGTTGCATGAAGTTAAAATTTATTGAGAAAATAGGAAACAAGCACGGGTGCACCGACTTTTGAAAAAATATCTTTTATATCAACCTTGACCGGGAATTACGAACACAACAAAAAAAGAATCACCCAAATCAGTCCAGCCGTTCCCGAATTTGCGCTTAGCAACACATTAGCCATTTATTTTTATTCATATACCTAAAAGATAGACGTATAGATAAGTATTATATAACCCCTAGATTCATTATCAAAAAATAAACCTACGTTCCATTATGTTAGAAATTATTTTCCTTTGAAAAAGAAAATATTGATAGGTACCTATACCTTGGGAAACGTAGACATTAAAATTATGTCAATCATCTTGAATGTTTGATACCCGATAAATTCCTTGTTCGTTAAGGTCACGTCATGAATGACAGGTAAATAATTTATGGGGTTCAATATTTTTTTCGGACGGGGAAAAAACCTGGAAAAAGGAATTTTCTTATATTTTCTTTGATTATTGACACTGATGAGAATGAAAATCGATTTATTATCTTGATATTGAGTTCGTGTAAAGTATATGTTTAAGTACCTAGTATTATGTGTGTTTTATATATAAAAAAAACTATCCCTCTCGTGGGTCTTGTGGTCGCAAGCGCGACTGTTGAACATATGGTTCTAGGTTCGATTCCTAGGTCGGACAAAGTGTTATTGAGATTTTCCATTAAGAATTTTTCAGTAGCAGCCTCGGAGTCTGGATATGTGCACGGTTGATGGCAATAGGCTCGCCCCCTATTATATGAGACAAACATAACTGGCAAAATGTGGGGATAAAACTGAGGTGTCGATTTTTAATCAAAACAAAAATAAAGGCAAGGACCGTTTTTACACGTAAATTAAATATATCATTCCATTTTAAACACCATCCACAATTACTGTGCAGCAAAGTTCCTAGAATACAATTTTCCATAATTAGCCTACTCAGTCCAGGCGTATGTGGGTAAGAAAGTAAGTATTCCAGAAAATTCCATTCTAAAAGTCCTGTGGATAGAAGTAGGTGCTATTTTGTTTTATTTGAATAAATTGCTCGCTTCGTGGGTGGTGGCAAGCATTTGTTTTCACTTAGAAAACCACTCGACGCTCTTGCGAATCCACCACTTAGGTTGGAGCTGCGAAATCAGCGTGTGAGGCAAACGTAGCACAAAAGGGCGGTGCAGTTTTGTATCACATAAAAATTAAAGAAAACCTAACTCATTGACTGACGTATCAGCGCACGGGCAACACTACAGAAACTACTCGAGTTACCTGAACATTTTTACGATTTGCATAATTTTTCCAAAAATACTTTTTTTTTTGTGTTTTTGGAAATTCAACTCCCAAGAAGGCTTTCACTTTAACTGGATGCAACTGAATATCAGAATTTTTACATGGATGCACTGAATATTATTTTCCTATTCAGCTTTCATATTTTTCCTATGTGAAAAAGAATGTATAAAACACTTAACTAACATTTTTTTTTATATACAGCACAATAAAGAAGCTGAGTTGTGTGCAAAAAAAAAATACATTTTCATTCAAATTACAAAAATATTTTTATTTTAAATTTGTTTGTTTAAAACTCAACCCCCACTTTTCGTGGCTCCACAACAGTATTGACCGTGCAGTCAAGCAGAAAGTGTTAAGACTGAAAATTAACCCGTGAAAATGTGGATTTACGAAATTATCCGACCGCTTTCTCACCCTAACTTCAACATTATTTGCTCAAGAAGTAAAGGGGTTAAAAGGGTCTTTATTTGTTGTTCTATATTATATTCAATGGTAACAAATGTGGGCATAACAGCCTTACCATTTATTTTTAATTTTTCTTTATCTTTATTATTTAAAAAAATTACCTACCTGAAAGGTTTTGAAGGCTACACATTATTATTATTAATTCAAAAAGTTACATTTGGTACCAGCCCGTTATCGAACACGTAACCTTATGCACGAGAGCAGTAGCATAAAAACAATCAGCTTCCGTATGTTTGTCAAGGACGGATCCAGCTTTCAAATCAGGGGAAATTCCTAAAGGAAAAACCCAATAACACTTTGCCCGACCTTGAAATCGAATCAAAGACCTCTGCCTTAATCGTAAAAACAATCTAGTTTCCATCTAGCTTCACACCTCCCCCCTTCCCCTCTGTTTGTCGCTCCTAAGAGTCTTTAAAGCCATTACAGCTGCACTTATCTTTATTGATTACCAGCTGTTGCCAAACTACTTTGTGACAGTTTCTGGTGCCTTAAAGTTGGCTCCTAATGCACAAAGTAACGTCACACTACTGACATTAGTCAGTGTTTGCAACTTAATTACATTCTCAGTAACCTGAAAGGGTTGTGTGAGATGGCTTTATTTTATGGTACATCTATTTTTTTTTAGCAGTATAGGCGTCACTTTTTTCATAGGACTTAAATATAGCTGGCGATATATGGGTGTGCTAAAGGGCACACCTCTGACTAACCCTTCGGGGACTACAGGCGTGGTGATGTTATCATGATGATTAATTAGTAATTTCGTTTATATTTAGTATGTTAGTACAATATTTACAGGCTCAATTATAAAAAAGAAAACACCACTTGCTCAATTCGGATTGACGATTTCAGACACATATTGATTGCATATTTTCCTTTCCTTCACCGATGTCAGCGATGTCAAAGATAAACTTAGAAGGTACCATTGAAATGGAAAAACACTGCCTTCTCTGTATGAGAAGAGGCCTTTGCCTAGCCGTGGGACAGTAACAGCCTGATATTATTATTATTACGAGAAACAAATTTAGTTCTTAAATGTACTAAAGTCTAGTTTAAAATCGCAAAGCCAATCGCGTTTAGAATACGAAATACAGTTCACAACTTTAAAACCAAAAGATTTCTCAATATATTTCATTCAGTATTTTAAAAATAGCCAGTATTTCGCCATTTTATTGACCGTAACCGTATAATATTTTTAACATAACATGTGGAACATTAAAGTGTTTCGAGTCCTTTTCGAGAGTCGAGAGACTTCTTTTGTTTTATTCATACCTCGTGAATCTTGAGAGAGAGTCCTAACTACTTGAAGACGTTCCATTCAATAGTTTGTAGTGAAAGAGGATAAAGGATAAGTTTCAGTTATTTTGTTATTTAGATATTTAAGCGGTTTTACTGACAATTTGCTCAGTTTTTAAAAGCTTTTTCTTATTCCTTCGCTGTTCTTTTCTAATCAATTTTGATTTTCTCGACTGCTAAACATGTAGTCTTGGTTACGATTTCCAAATGAGGTAAAGTGTTATTGGGTTTTTCCATCAGGAAATTTAGGAAAAATGTGGGTGTACAAATGGGTACACCTTGGCCTAATCCTTCGGGGATTACAGGCGTGTTGTTATGTTATGTAAGATTTAGCCTTTTTTTTTTTTTTTTTTACCGATGGGAAATCATCAAATGACTTCCCCCGCCCTGGGCGGGGCGGGAGGGAGTGATTTAGATTTAGCCTTGTGGTTAGTTTTTCCTGTTCCATCAATTTTGTGTTACTTATAATTTTGAAGTTAAGTTATTTGACAAGAAGCTGATATGTTTAAAAATATATAAGTGACCTTATCCTATGAATTAAATTTTATTGAGTTTAATAATTTATTGAACAAAACATAATATATTGACTACGACTATTTTGAGCGCACTTTCGGTAAAATTCACATGTGATTTATCCATGTAATCTTCTTAACACCGAAGTCAACGACTCTATTGTTATTAGGTATGATGATATTGTAGTAAAAGTTGACTGACAAACACTATTTTAAAAATAAACAACTTTGAAATTGAATCTTATTAAATTCTACGTTGAGCACTAATTACTTTATTTCATCAAATAAAACTTCAAGAAAATGTCTTAAATAAATTAAAAACTTAAACATGAAAAGCTCTACTAAAACAAAAAATAAAAATCTACAAACAAAATTTTCAACGTGCGACTCCATTCTCTTTGTGCGTACGGTCCACGAGAGCCATGGAGTCGTGTATACTTAATTAAATTTGAAAGGAGCCCTCAAGTTTTCATGCACTCTCTTGCTTTTGGTGTGGGGCTTCATCATTAGTTTGGTGTTGACATCTTGTCGTATCAAAGGGGCACAGTCTACTTTTTCATTAATTTTAATGATATTAACATGGACACTTTTGAGTGAGAGTGTGTGGAGGTTTTGTGTTGCATATAATTAATTGTTTTGAGTGTGGTAGGTGAATAGTTTTGTGTTTTGATAGAATAGAAAATAATGAGAATAATAATTTTCTTTTGATTTTATGAGGTGGCCGTCGTTATGGAAACTAGGTGTCCTATTTACTGTCGGTTTTGAAAAAAGAATTAAGCTGTTCTATTCATTTTGACTGTGTTTTGATTTTTGTGAGACTATAGGTACTTTATTATAGGAGCTCTTGAAGCTTGACCATTCAAAGTACATTAAGCATTATTATATTTGCCATCACTACACATCACCACTTCACTTCCCGCTGTCTGTATCTATGTATGCTTAGATCTTTAAAACTACGCAACGAATTTTGATGCAGTTTTTTTAATAGATAGAATGATTCAAGAGGAAGTTTTATGTATCAACATTGCACGCGTGTGAAGCCGGGATAGGTTCGCCCGGACGCTAGTTATATTATAAGATTATTACTGCAAAATTAAGCTCAACCAAATCGACATCTGTGCCAAATTTCATCCAGATCAATTTAGTTTTTCTTGCATGACTGAGTAACAAACATCTACCCATACTTTCGCATTCATTAAAAGTAGTAAAATTAGTTTATTATTAGTAGTACAAGACTTCAACATACATAATATCACGCCTGTAATTCCCGAAGGGTTAGGCAGAGGTGTACCCATTACTGCAACCACATTTCGCTAGTTATGTTTTTAGTCCCATGTAATAGGGGACGAGCCTATTGCCATCAACAGGGCACAAATCCAGACTCCGAGGCTGCTACTGAGAAATTCCTGATGGAAAAACCCAATAATACTTTGCCCGACCTGGGAATCGAACCCTAGACCTCATGCACAGCAGTCGCACTTGCGACCACTAGACCAACGAGGCAGTCAAGACAAGACTTTAATTACTTCCAAAATGAAAGAAATGTCGAGATAACTGGCTTTAGTACAAAATCTATATAGCACGGCGACTATTTCAAAATTCCTACATTATCTGTAAGTAATCTGTAGTGTCTTTAGTCGTCTAAAGGATTTCAAACCGGATTTTCTTTTATGCCTTTCCGCGTTATCTTGTCTCTACTGCAAGGATTTCAGAGAGTACGTGCAGAGATAAGATAAAATTCTTTATTACATTTCCTTTTCTTGCTTCAGCTACTATTTTAAAGTTTATTTGGTTTATTCTTTACTTTGAATTTGATTTCTCAAGTACACTATTCTTGGTTTCTATTAATTTTACATCGTGAGGAAACCTGGGACTTACTGTTTCACTCGAACCATGTCAGAGGCCCTTGAGGCGCTTTAGAAACTCTGACACTAGGATGTGTGGGGTCGTAAGACTTTACTGTCCACACGATAAAGAAAGAAGAAGAAGATGATAAATTTTGTTTTTTATAACTTTTTGCTTTTCGTATGAAAGTGACACGTTTATGATATAGCTAGCTTCTGCCCGCGACTTTTTCTTTATAGTTTTAGGGTAATTTGCCTAAATATTTGATCTTAATTCAAACTTGATAACTCCATGTGTTTGTGACGAACAGGGCCTTCACAGCCAGACAGACAGATATCGAAGTCTATCGATGTCTGTGCGTCTGTCTGTAAAACCCTAAAAGACCCTAAAACTGTGTGACTGTGTAACCCTAAAAACATGTTTTTAATTATACCACTAGTTTATTACTTTAAAAATGTTCAACCACTTATATTCCTCGGATGATGCGGGCATCATTTGTCAAACTGTTGCTTTTCACTTTTGATCTTTACGGGGATTTACAATCATGATTGAATATTTTATCTGCACACTAATATCATTGTCGTAAAATACGGAATCAGTAATAAGTAAGTAAATAACTAGTAAATTAAATAATGTCACTGACCTAGTTATGCGATTCTGACATCCATTGATGAATTGCTGACATGTGTCACCCGCACCATCATAGAACGTATGGATATAGGGTCTTACCACAAAAGCTTAGACACTGTTCAACGCGTATCTACAGTCTTATGTCAAAATCCATAAATGAATAAAATGTTAAATATTTGTTTAACTTTGACAATAGATAAACACAGTTTCGTGGCTGTAAGATTAATGTCTCACCAAATTACAAATAGTACCAGTAACCCCTAAAAACACAAAAGTAGGTGTAGTGAGGTGCCCCACTCAATTATGTCCCACTCGTCCCACGCAAAAAAAGTTAAATACGTGGGAGTAACACGTATCATTGAAAGGTTAAACCTAAATATACGTCAGGCAGTCTCAGAGAAATACTTGAGACATTCACACGAAAATAGCCTTTAATGTCGAGACAATAATATAAAAGAAATAAGTATTAAAAAATACTTGCTTATAAAGGATAAACTGAGTTGACAGGTATAAGTCAGGCCGACGGCCTGTCAAGATCAGAAACTTGAATGGATATTATCCTCAAAGCTTTAGCATAAGACAATTTTGTAGGAAAATATGTTTATTATATAATTTTTATTACGAAGAAATTGTGGTTGTGACATTTTTTATGGGGTGTCTGAAAAAGATAACATGGCTAATAATAATAATAATATCGGCCTATTATTGTCCCACTGCAGGGCAAAGGGAGGAGGGTAAAAGGAGGCCTTTTACATAGAGAAGGCATGAAAGTTGATGCAAATGCTCAAGGCGAATTAGCGATTTCATTTCTTTCATTTATTATGTTAGTCAATATGATCGCACTAATATCGTCTGCAATAAGAACTTTTAACAGCCATAACATAACATCACACCTATAATCCCCAAAGGGTTAGGCAGTGTTGTACCCATGAGTATACCCACTTTTCGCAAATTATGTTTTAAAGTAGAACCCTTGAACCCGTGGTACCCTTGTTTAAGTTCTTTGTAGTAGGGCGCGAGCCTATTGCCATCAACCGGGCACAAATCCAAACTCCGAGGCTGCTACTTAGAAATTCGTGATGGAAAAACCTAATAACACTTTGCCATCCCGAGAATCGAACCCAGCAGTCGAGCTTCGTGATCACTAGACCAACGAGGCGGTGGTTTTGACAACCAGTAACAATTAACTCTATTATTATAAGATTTAAAGCTTAATATGATAAAGCAAATCCAAACCAAACTGCCTCATAAACCAGTTCTGCGATAACCATACAACAGATGTCACTAATAAACGTTTCTGTTTATTAACTGGCGTATCTCAATAACGATAGCGTAATGCGGATGTGACGTCATAAATAATGCGCCGGCTGGCTACACACATAGATTAAGGAAGTATAGAAACGACACTTCAGCTGAACGCATTATTATGCCTATGAGAGTGCTTTTCCTTCACTCTGGGAGCAACTACGTTTGTGCACACACTTGTGCACTATTATATCTCCTGCGGACTTGGTCTTCATTAAGATGGGCCGCCGTGGCTGCAATTCGGTCGGAAGGAATTATTTGTTTAGTTTTAGTTTTTCAACCGACTTCAAAAAGGAGGAGGTTCTCAATTCGACGCGTATGTTTTTTTTTTTTTTGTGTGTTTGTTCTACGATTACTCCGCCAATTATGAATCGATTTGGATGATTCTTTTTTTGTTTGAAAGAGTATAGTTCCGAAGAGGTCCCATAGGAATATTGTCATGATCTGATGATGAACTTTGGAGATATGGAACGGAACTCCTTATAAAATCACAGCAGAACCGCCGTAACAAGATAAATTGCTTTGTTTATACGTGTAGTCGATGACTGACTGAAGGAAGTGGGGAGGGGGTACGTCAACCCCCCTCCTACCACTTTCCAAAATTTAATATATCGTGTGAGGTATTGTTTGAAAGGGCTTTATGTAAGGATTTCAAACATTAACACACAAGCACTAAAAAGTGAAAAATAAAAAGCTTTTTTACAAAAAAATATGACCGCCTTCAAAAACTACAAAATAAAAAAATAACTTTAGCTTGGAAGTCGGTGGCAATACCTACATAACAAGAAACAAAACCAAAGCCGCCGACTTTCAAGCTAAAGTTATTTTTTTTATTTTGTAGTTTTTGAAGGCGGTCATATTTTTATTTGAGTTTTTTTTTTATTATAAGAATAAAAAAAAACGTACCTACGTACTAAACCCGAACTAAAACTAACAACTAAAGTATTAGTCTCAATTTAGGATGACAATATGAACTGATGAAGTATGAACACAGATCTAGATCGGCATAGTGAAAGGGAGCAGTGAAATAACGAATCAATAATTCTTTAAAGGAGTCAAGTAATCAAATTGGTACTTACCCTTAACAGTAGACAAAGACAAAAAAGACAACCGCCTTCAAAAACTATTATTTTGTAGTTTATGAAAGCGGTTGTATTTTTTGTTAAAAAGCTTTTTATTTTTCTAGTGCTCGTGTGTTAATGTTTGCAATCCTTACAAAAAGCCCTTTCTAACAATACCTCATACGATATATTTAATTTTGAAAAGTGGTAGGAGGGGGGTTGACGTACCCCCTCCCCCACTTCCTTCAGTCAGTCATCGACTACACGTATAAACAAAGCAATTTTATTTGTTACGACAGTTCTGCTGTAATCCTTTGAAGAGTTCCGTTCAATATCTCCAAAGTTCATCATCAGATCATGAAAATATTCCTATGGGACCTATCCGGAACTATACTCTTTCTAACAAAAAAACAATCATCCAAATCGATTCATAATTGGCAGAGTAATCGTAGAACATATATACGGAAAAAAAATCATACGCGTCGAATTGAGAACCTCCTCCTTTTTGAAGTCGGTTGAAAAGTATCAGTCGTGGACGCGGATCATGCTTCAAGTGTTTACCGGGTTCTCATGTTGGTGGAACCTTGGGGTTTAGGTCGGTAAAAGTCCGACAAAACCCTCCGCTTTTTCCAAATGATTTCCTTACGAAAAATAAAGGTAAATGTGGCATGAGTTTCAATTCTATTCTATACTTATTCTATGATAAACATTAAAAGTTAGGCGACAGCTTGGCAAGTTTATGCGTAAGTTGCGATGCGATCTTGTTTCTAAATAGTTTTAAGTTGAGCGAAGTTGTTTTGCAGTAGGCACTTGATAACCAATGTTGCTGATGATGTTATGATTAAAATAGGACAGAAATTATTACGTACTGAGATGTTCGTTGTTCCTTTCTGTATAAGGTAGGTACAAACCAGTCTGTAACCAGGATTTTGTAAAAGCCTAATTTAAAAGAGTGCCATGGAGTTTCTTGCTGGTTCTTGTCAATAGAGGCCTACCTCCGTTTTGGAACGAGCAACTAGCTTAAATTTTCGGTCTAATTGAAATAAATGTTTTTGACTTTGACTTTTGAAGTTTTTTTTTTATTTTGTTTTTATCTACGCGTACGAACTTAGTGTTGCTGACATTAATTTAAAAGTATAATATCATCATACGTTCACCACGTTCATACATCTCGTCATACAAGCACGCCGGTTACAAGTACTGCGCATCTGACCTTTCTGAAGAACCTCACCAATAAGGTCAGTGTAGGTCCTCCTAGGGCGACCCCTCTTTGCGTTGCCACTCATCTCTGCCATATAAATACCTTTTGTTAATCGTCTTTCACTCATGACCTCTCAACATGACCGAAACATTAAAGCATCTAAGTATAATATCAACACTAGTATATTATTGTCCTACTGCAGAGCAAAGGCCCTTTTCTCAGAGAAGGCATTAATCTCTACTTTTGCTCAAGGCAAACTGGAAAATGAGACTTATATTAATTGCCCACGACTTCGTCCGCGTAAATGTCGGTTATCGCGGACGCAGACGAAATCGAAGTCGAAATAAAAGTAGCCTATGTCCTTTGTTGGGGTTCAAACTTACCCTGTACCAAATTTCATCAAAATCGGTACAGTGGTTTAGTCGTAAAAGCGTTATAAACAGAGTTACTCCCATATATAAAAAAATAGTATGAATATAACCAGGTTTCCTTACGATTTTTTCCTTCCACGATGTGATATTTTAATTTACCATGTTATTTGGGTGCTCAAAGGGAACAGTTTAACCAGCCATTTGCTAATTGGGCAACGGAAATTACAGCACCTAAGACCGAATGAATGAATACTTTGATAATTTCACATCATTTTACTGTTACTTGAGTAAATGCTGCCTACTCATCTGGTAACATCTTAAATGATTCCAAGGACACGGAAGATCAAAGATGGGGTTATTTTTAGTCCAAAATCACAGATGTTTACAGTTCCACATAAACAGACCACTAAACGAATTAGTTTTTGCTTGGATACACAGTTTTACTTAATTAAATTATCTCTTTTTGTGTTCCATACTCAGGGGGGGACTTCGCTGACTCAGAGTCATTTTTCGACTATATGTTGGTATCCGATTGAGCTGAAATTTTGCATACACCTTTAGTGCTGGTGACAATACAATGTCCAATACTCAAAATTGTAATAAAGCTTGAAATTAAAAAAAAAACATAATAATTATTAGTTATTAAGTTAGTTAGTTTTACGAGTACAGTCACGCTGACGCGTAGGTGTCAGCGCTGACGACGAAGCGGTGCACGGTGGTCGGCGCTGGTCCTACAAATTGAGCCGTCAGCACCGACGGTCAGCATGACTGTAAAACCCGCCTTTAGTTTATTCACCTTCTGCCGGGGTTGCAGGACGTCTTAACAGGATACCGTGGCCCCGGAACGCAAAAGGCTACAGAAGGAACAGGGTGGTTTTTTAGTCAATAATATTCGCACAACCAAATTTCAGTCACGGCGGCCAGTCTCGGCAGACTAGCCAAGTACGCATGAGATATTATAGTGCAAAAGCACTATATTATTATATATTCTGTGTGTGTGTATCTTGGCTTATATGCGCAAATTCAGGTTAACTCTCGCTTCACTCTCATAGTCCGATAGAACGTGCTTTGCATGCTTTTCGAGGTACGAGGGTGTCGCGCTACCAACTTCCAGTACCTTATGATCATCCATAGCACATAACATCACGCCTGTAATCCCCGAAGTTTTAGGCAGAGGTGTACCCGTTAGTACACCTACATTTCCCTAATTATGTTTAAGTCCCATGTAATAGGGGGCGATCCTATTGCCATCAACCGGGCACAAATCCAGACCTGTCAACAATAAACAACTAAAAAATAAAACAAGTCTTTATTTATTATTGATCAGTTGTCGTCATTTAATTTGATTATTAATGCCTTTTGAAGGACGAGAATGTTAAACTGTTCCTTGTATAACTTTGCGTAACATTTATTTTGTTATAAATAAAAACTGACTGCCTCGTTGGTCTAGTGGTCGCAAGCGCAACTGCTGTGCATGAGGTCTTGGGTTCGATTCCCAGGACGGGCAAAGTGTTATTGGGTTTTACCATGGATCATCCAGGAATTTCTCAGTAGCAGCCTCGGAGTCTGGATTTGTGCCCGGTTGATGGCAATAGGCTCGCCCCCTATTACATGGGACTAAAAACATAACTGGCGAAATGTGGGTGTACTAATGGGTACACCTCTGCCTAACTCTTCGGGGATTACAGGCGTGATGTTATGTGATGTTAAATAAAAACTGAAAGTGATTTTTGTTATTGTCTACCAAATACTTATCACAATAAAAAAAAATCGTAGCGGATACAATATAATCTAGTACTTTATTTTTATTTAAGCTTTCTTTTCAAATTGTTTACTGTGTTTTTTAGAAAATTTGTTTTAAATTATTTACCGTTGGGCTACAATAAAAACTCGCTTAATTAACAAAAAAATCGCAGAACAACAAACAAAATACGTTTTTCATAAACAAAACAAAAGTGGTAGGTTATGATGAAATGTGCTCGTTAAAATATTCAGCGGATTACCGCTCCACAGGTTGGTATACTGTAGTCATTTATCACTGCCCAAGGTTAGTGATCATTAATTCCGATGATTCGGGAAAGCTCACAATGTTTATAGTAGGTATGTTTTTTTATTGGGGTAAGCGTAACGGTTTGTCACATGCAATTTTTGCCGACGAGTTTTTAGAATAAATAATAATGCTTATAGTTTATACTAATATTATAGAGATGAAAAGTTTGTATCTTTGTTTGTGGTGAATAAACTCAAAAACTACTTAACCGATTTTAAAAATTCTTTCACCTATGGAAAAATACCGTATCAACAAATAACATAGGCTTTTATTTAAAAATATGTTGTGGACCCGTAAGACGCGGATGAAGTCGCGGGTAAAAGCTTCTATTTTATTAATAAATGTAGGGAAACGAACAATGATATATTATTTAAGTAAAAACATTGTCTAAAATGTTTCATTGTATTTTAAATTTAATATTCAAACCCATGACCATTAAAAAGGCACTTTTCCTTTACAAAAAAATACGGTAAATATAATATGTTAAAAACATTATTAAAATACAAGAAGGTATTTAAAAAGACTGCCTCGTTGGTCTAGTGGTCGCAATAGGCTCGCCCCCTATTACATGGGACTAAAAACATAACTGGCGAAATGTGGGTGTACTAATGGGTACACCTCTGCCTAACCCTTCGGGGATTACAGGCGTGATGTGATGTTCTTTAAAAATACTTATCCATCCGTTAATGCCAGAATTTTACAAACTCATTACCAATCCGAAATTTCGAGTGAAAAAAAAATACTCAATTATAAAATCTAAATCCATTTTAACTCTAAACGAATTTCCTGAGCCAAGAGATAATACATTTAAAATGAAGAGAAATGTTAAAAGGAGCCAGGTAGGAGCGACGGTAGATCAGATAAAGCTTACATTTGAAACTACCCTCGAAAGATTGATGGTGCTACAGTCCTAGAATAGATTATTGTAAAGAAATAAATCCTAGGAAAGTACTCAATGATTGAGTGAGATGAGACGTGTAATATTGGTCTGACGTTTCTATTTCTACGCGCATAAATAAATGAAATACTTATGAATCTTATTACCTATATTTATTTTCGATGATTATTTTAACCTTCAGACTGAAGTGAGTCGGTTTCTGGAACAATTGTGAGTTAGATGTTTATTCACGAGAGATCTTGTCAAGTATTGTTTATTTTGTTATAAATACAATACGTAATATTATATGACTGGCTCGTTGATCTAGTGGTTGCACAGCGCGACTACTGAGCATGAGGTCTTGGGTTCGATTCCCAGGTCGGGCAAAGTGTTATTGGGTTTTTCCATCAGGAATTTCTCTGTAGCAGCCTCGGAGCCTTTTTTTCTTTTTCAGAGGCTGGATTTGTGCCCGGTTAATGGCAATAGGCTCGCCTCCTATTACATGGGACTTAATACATAACTGGCGAAATGTGGGTGTTCTAATGGGTACACCTCTGCCTAGCCCTTCGGGGATTGCAGGCGTGATGTTATGTTATGTAATATTATGTTGTTTTTGATTTTGTTTCTTTATTAGACAATTGTTTTTGATATGTTTGAACGTTTGAACGACAATTGCTAATTAAAATAGTTTTTTTTTAAAATTTTCTTACCTAAAATTACAGTACAGGCGATTTTACTTACTTTTTTATAAACGATTGCCGCCTAATCTCTGACTCAATCTGTCAAAAATGCCTCTTTTATTTTACTTACCTACATTTTTGACAGTGATTGTCGCTGACATGAGATTGCGACTAGGTTTTGAACCTTTTGTTCAATGATAAATTAGTGTAGGTAGAACATAACATAACATCACACCTGTAATCCCCGAAGGGTTAGGCAGAGGTGTACCCATCAGTACACCCACATTTCGCCAGTTATGTTTTTAGTCCTATGTAATAGGGGGCGAGCCTATTGCCATCAACCGGGCACAAATCCAGACTCCGAGGCTGCTACTGAGAAATTCCTGATGGAAAAACCCAATAACACTTTGCCCGACCTGGGAATCGAACCCAAGACCTCATGCACAGCAGTCGCGCTTGCGACCACTAGTCCAACGAGGCAGTCGAGGTAGTGTAGGTAGAATGCTTAAAAAATTCTATTTCAGATTCCGTTAGTCATATCATCAGTTGGTTTAATACAGATACTGATAATAATATTGTGATATATCTTCAGACTAATTTATCATTAAGATATCATAAACATACGTATACCAAAAAATACATACAGACCAACATAAAATTGGTTCTTTTTTATATCGGTTAAAAAGAAACTAAAAGTCTCAAGTTTGGCTTATGAAAGAAAGATAATAATGGAATTACTTCAGAGCTGCTTAGATAGTTCAGTTGAAATGAAAACATATTTCAAGAATAAAAATGGCTGTACAAAATACAAAAGGATATATTAACTACAGAATACCAATTACAGTCTTTTTCCCCATTCTCCTTGTTTTGTAACATCATAGGAATAAAAGATTCATATCTTTTGTGAGGACCAAGATACAAGATAACGCTTAAAATCCAAAGCATCTGGTTGGCAAGAGCTTTTTCAAGGAAATCCTTCTGCGAGACGGTAACGCTATCCCTTGGGAAGAATGTCGGGAGTTCGTTATGGCAGTAGACGAGCTTGAATACGAGATTATTACAGAGTTATGTTTTTTTTTTAGAAAAAAATATTGGTGTTCCGGTGGGTAATCATTTTTGTAGGCACAAATAGAAAATGAAAGGGATTGATATGTTTTTTTTGTTGTTATTTTAACGTTTGTATTTTTTGGTACAAGAATAATTTAAAAGTAGTCAATGCAATGTTAGGAAAGCAAAATTTAATTGAAAAACGTTTTAGTAGTCTCATCATCATCATCTACATCAGGTACCTTTTCCAATTATTTTTCCCAATTCTTTTTTTTTGTAGTAGTCTGTAAACTTTTTTGACCAACGAGGCAGTCGTCAGCAGTGTACAACTAAACGCCGACAGACTGAATACCGACAAGACTTTACTTCGACAGGTTTTCGCAGACAGGACGCTTCGCCGACAGAGCTCATAGTAGAAGTAAATGAAGGAAGTAAAGAAATAAATAAAGAAGTAAATAAATAAATAATATACGTATTAAAAATAAAGTTTAGGTTTGGTTAAAACTGTGACCACGTGTAAAACGTCAAGATTTTAAAGAAAGAAGTATACACGTCGGCTTTGAGCACTGTCGGCGACGAATGCTGTCAGCGAAGTGTCCAGTTGGCGGACAGTCCCGTCGAAGTAGTCTTGTCGGTGTTCAGTATATCGGCGTCGTGTCTATCGGCATTTAGTCGTACACTCAGTCGACAGTGATGCCGATTCCCTTGGTCACAAACTAAACTAAAATTAGACTATTTCCATCTTTTTCTGTCCAATAAAATAAGAAAGAGACTAATGAAAATAAGTCAAATTTAATCCATCTGACACATCCATACAGTTATAGTTGACATCTTAAAACGTGTGGATTAAAAATACGGAACAGTTCAAGGAAAAACTAATTTGACATCTTTAACTTAGTTCTTTAATGTCACGGAATGTTACCGTCCTTTCCTTTCGCTGTATGTTAGTAAGAGATGTCAATTCTCTAAATTTAGTCTAGTTTGTGAACAAGGGAATCGGCACCAATGTATAAAAAAATATACACTAAGAAAAAAAATAACCACATAATAAAACGTGTCTGGCAGGCGTTGAACAACGTATTAAGTATTACATAATACAAAAAAGAGTGGCGACGGTTTTACTCCGCGTTGATTTTTTTCAAAGCATACTTCAATGGCAAACGGCCTCAGGCCGAGTGGGCCAAGAGTACTCCAGGGAACCACAGTTCAGAAGTTGACTGCGCAAGATCAAATGGTGGCAAAAATCTAACGCTTTACAATTCATCTGTGGGCTGAAATAAATCCCTTTTGTCTATACGCGATGAGATGACGGTTTTTGTTAGTTTGAGTAGGTTACGGGAGGTTTTTAAAATGGGTTTAAGGTAGTAGATAATTCGGGAATAGAACATTTTCTTTTAAACTAGCTTCCGCCCGCGGCTTCGCTCGCAAATTAAGTTAAAATTCGATCGTAATTCGAAGGACATGTGGCGCCATCTATCATCATAAGAACGTTATTGTGATTTCACTCGGGAAGAGTACTTTTTTTCGAGATGAAAGGTACCCTATGTTCGTTCCTGTACACCTGGCAACGTATATGCAAAATTTCAGGATGATCGGTTCAGTGGCTTAGGCGTAAAATGGTAACAAACAAACTTACTTTCGCATTTATAATATTAGTTAAGACTAGCTTTTGTTCGTGAATTTGTTTACGTCAGTCTTTTTCAAAGTGGGCGATAACGCCCCCTTGCTGGCGCTTGAGGCCTGAAGGGAGGCGGTAAGAGACCCAGAAAAAAAGACTCCAAAACGTTGTTAAATTGTAGTACAGGTTCATCGTAGGTTAGGTTAGATTTATTAATATAGGTAGGTTATTGTGTTATTTTTAACTTTTTAGTGCTTTTAGGGTTTTTTGAAGTCCGTTTTTTTTTTTGCAAAAAAAAATTTTCCATCAGAAATTTCTCAAAAGCAGCTTCGAAGTCTGGATTTGTGCCCAGTTGATGGCAATAGGCTCACCCTCTATTACATGTGACTTAAACATAACTAGTGAAATGTGGGTCTACTAATGGGTAAACCTCTGCCTAACCCTTCGGGGATTACTGTGGTAATATTATGTTCTGTTAGGTAAACTTTTCTTCCAGATATTTTCAGTATATACGCAACGATAACTTGACGTCAAAGTATCGATGTCCGCAGTCAATGTCCTTGTGTCAGCTCATAAACATACAGAATTACAGAGCATTAAGTTTTACTAGCAATAAAAGTGTTCCATTAATTACTAGGTCCTGTTAACAGATTTTATGACCAATAAAACTTAAAATTTACAAATCGGTTGGACATTAAATTTTGTAGTCATGCTAGAAATTATTAGCTGATTGTAAGTTTTTTTATTACCCGCTAAGTATCAATGTGACTTTTAATTAATAACATAACATAACATCACGCATGTAATCCCCCGAATGGTTAAGCAGAGGTGCACCTATTAGTACATCTACATTTCAGCAGATATGTTTTTAAGTTTATAATATAATAAGGGGCTAGCCTATCGCCATCAACCGGGCACAAATCCAGACTCCAAGGCTGCTACTGAGAAATTCCTGATTGAAAAATCCCATAACACTGGATCCGTTGTGGGAATTGACCCAAGACCTCATGCTCAGCAGTCGCGTTTTGCGACCACAAAACCAACGAGGCAGTTTTATAAACACATTATACTTCATAACATACATACTTCTAAAAAGAATAACCGTTTATATGCCAGCACACAGCAATTTTATACGACGTTAAATAAACGGCAAATCCCTAAGGACAAGCCGTGTTCAAACAGTAGACCACAAGACTTGAAACTCGACCCAGTTGCTAAAATTGATACAATAACAAAAGAATTTATCCAACATCTCTTTTGAGAACTGTAGTCGGGAAGTTTTTGGTAAAATACGAAATATTCGAACGTTAATACATGAACTTTCGAAATATGTGTGTACTAATAGGTACTCTGCCTGACCTTTCGGGGATTACAGGCGTGATGTTATGTTATGTGACGAAATATTCTGGTGTTTTGATTGTTACGAGTAGATTATTTTAAAGACCATGACTGTCCCGCCAATACCCCATGAGGAATTAAAAACACAAGAAAAAACGGCTCCCCACTCTAATAATATGAAAACATTTAGATCTCATGCGAAACTGTTACAGCAAAAAAATCAGGTCAATTGATTTCAATTACACTCCGTTTGGTATCATCTCTTTTTCCCAAGCTACTCGAGTAAAGCCGTGTGTATAACCTACTTAGCTGATGTACAGGATGTAACAAAAAGGGTTTATACATTACTAGTTATAAGTTATACCCGCGGTGTCACCTGCTTCAAGATACGTCTTTGGGTATTGCGATGCTTCCGTGTGTGGTAGGGTGTTTTTTTTAAACTTTTCCCCTACTCCTTCCTACTGTATTCTTGGGCATTTACAAACATATAACTCGCAAACAGCAACGACCTGAGGCAACAGTTACTTTTAAGCCATACGAATTATTTGTTCTGTGCGGGAACCTGACTTACAACACACAGAGCAGCAGCCAATCGCTCAGCCGCTACGTCAACCGTGCCATCAGTTATTATAAACTAGATCATAATCAGCATATCAGGTTGCGAGAATTGGGTTTCTCGCCCTCGGATCAGAACCAGGTCCGTGTGTTACACACACACACGCGCTTCAATGAGATGTCAGCTCAAATGAAAGGCAGACGATATAAGACAGGGCCCGCTAGGGCCTGTGCCTGCCAGGGTTGCGAATTTTGTGCGAAGGAATTACTGCAGCCCTTATTTATTTTTTTAGGTGGTAAAAATCATCAAATGGCTCCTTCCGCCCTGGGTGGGGCGGAAGGGACTGTCAGACTTTTACTGACTAAAAAACCACCCTGTTCCTTCTGTTGCCCTTTACGTTCCGGGGCCACGGTATCCTGTTAAGACGTCCCGCAACAATGGCAGGCGTTGGCCCCGTTGGGGGCCCCGTCCTTGTGCTGACAGCTCTTTGAGGCGCGCGCGAACAGAACGCGCCGTCGACCCGGGCTTGGGTCCTTGATCGGACGGCGAGCTACCCATTACTCGCCGTCCGCAAGCCCGCGCCTACGATGGCCGGATGTCGCCTCGCGACGTTCGACGCCCTGGGCGTCTCCCGCGGCGGATTACTGCAGCCCTGGAACGCTAAGGCATTAGCAGGAAGACGGATGGGTTACAGTCAGTAAGAGTCTGACACTCCTTTGCGCTCTGCCCAGAGAGGAAGAAGTCATTTGATGACTACCCATCCCTAGGTAGGCGTCCCCCAAAAAGCGCCAACTATATACCAGATACAGCCTTGATTCCGTTTGTATAGATATACCATTTCCGTGACACTCTGTATAAGAACGTTTAAATTTCCTCACATTTCGGATTCCTTACGTAATCACTGTCTAATACATTCCGAACACGGCTTATCGAAAATTGATATCTACGTATTAGACTTATTTCTTTCGAGTTTATATACGTTTCATGGAATTAGTCGAAAATGAGGAAAAGTGGATAAAATTAGGAATACTCGTCTTTGCTGAGGTAAAGTTAATTATTGTCAGTGAATCGTAATTGAATGTAGTAATTTAAATATTTGGAAAAATTCGATGAGAAAATCTGTAATATCACTAACTTTTGCTCGCGACTTCGTCCGCATAAATGTTGGTTTTCGCGGACACATACGAAGTCGGGGAATAAAAAGTAGCCTATATCCTATTACCTGACTACTTTTTTCTCGTGGAATGATATACAGACTGTTAGTGTAAACACCGTCGTCACTAAAACCATAGGTACTTGATTTATTATAAAAAATGTTTATCTGGATATAAAAATAAATAAACAAGTTACCTTTGAAAAATTTAAAAAAAATCTGTGCGACACCGTCCGTAAATTCATGGATACTATGCGCCCGAGTTACGTAATCACCGCAAAGGGCGTTGACCTGCTGCACTGGCCGTCCGTTATAACTACCTACATAAGTTTTAACTAATTACATAATTGTAATATAGGGTGAAATAATTTTGAGGAAAAATGGAGATTTTACTTTAAAAAAAATGTTTTTTTTTTACATTGAATTTACGTTCTATTAGTGAAACCAAACCACTAGTTTCAAGGATAACGGTGTTTACACTAACACTCTGTATTTGATGCGGACTAAGTCGCAAGTAGAAGCCAGCTAAAGAAAATATTTTTTGTTAAAATAAGTACTTACGTATTATCTAGTCTACCTACACTAAAATATAATTCTATTATTTAACTAACGAAAAGGATAAACTTTTAAGTAATCTTAAAAAATCGTAATGGAAAAACCCAATAACACTTTTTGCCCGACCTTGGAATCAAACCTAGACAGGTTATTATCAATTACCCCTATAACATAAAGACTCATAAACAAGTAAACAAAACTTTACTCTCCAGAGTCTAATTAAGACCATGCATCGCCATTGTGTAACCATTAACCCATTTATAGTGGCCACGACAGATGTCTGTTGGAGCTCATTATTTTTCTACGTACTACATTATTCATGGCCTCTGAAAGAGATAATACTGGCAACACAATATTGTATGGCCCGCTATTATGTGGCCATAGAGACGAGAATGGCCTAATCTTAATTAAGTACTAAGAAGATTCTTGTTGCAAATTTTATGTACCTACCTACCTAATTATTTTTGGAACGGTGACCAGCTTTCATAAACCTCATGTAAAAGATTGTGCTATTAGAATCTTTTACATAAGGTGAAAAGAAAGATGGTCTGCTGAAACGAAAGTGGCTTGGGAAATTAAAAATTAAAAATCGGTTGACAACTATTGGCATAAACAAATACCTACACTCTAACATAAAACCTCCTCCTTTCTTTGAAGTCGGTTAAATACTATCACGATTTCAATGCAATGTAAGTCCTTAATTACATACCTAGGCACGCAGACTTCATTAGTGGCAGCCCTGTGTCGAGCGCTTGCCTTGATCCACAGCAAATGGGTTCATTTATGGAGACTCGGTCACGCGTCATGTGGTGCGTCAATCTTTCGTTCATCAAGAGCTGGTTGAGAGACCGCCGCGACTGATCCATCGCGTTCTCTTCGCGCGCGCCTCAAAGAGCTGTCAGTACAGGGACGGGGCCCCCAACGGAGCCAACGCCTGCCGGGGTTGCGGGACGTCTTAACAGGATACCGTGACCCCGGAACGTAAAGGGCAACAGAAGGAACAGGGTGGTTTTTTAGTCAGTAAAAGTCTGACAGTCCCTTCCGCCCCACCCAGGGCGGAAGGAGTCATTTGATGATTTTTACCACCTAGAAAAAAAAAAAGCAACGCTGAATGTTTAAAACAAATGCTTTTGAATGAACGCTCCCATAGATGAATAGATGACTAACTAACCAAAGGTATACTGTACAGTCAGCCAATTACTGTACAGTATACCTTTGGTTGATTGTTAGACAATGAGAAGAAGAATAATGACAGAAAATGCTTAAGGCGTTTTTAGTCCTACAGGATTATTGCAAAAAAAAAATATTTAAATAAAAAAATCAAAAAAATATATATTTAAATAAAAATCGCCATACGTTTGAGTTACAACACGCGACGGGCAACGCTCCGTGTCTCCACAATCGAGGCCTAACAAGTGAAGACGCTCTCTGTCTCGAGGCGAGGCAGCCCGTCTTCGAAAGTGCTTAAAAAGAGTCGCCGGCTTTTGGCTCACCAAAATACGATAATATCAAATCCCCCTTCAGTTTTATTATCTCAAAAATTTTAGATTCAATCTCGTTTTAACATTAAAACGTAATTGTTTCTCAGACGTCTGGAAAAATGAGGGCAGCGTTTATTTAGAGTATAATCTAATAATAAACGTCTATAAATAAAACATGGCGGACGCTAGTTTAGGACTTAATATTAAATTGTCTTATTGCCTGCGAGATGTATTTAATTAAACGAGTTTACTTTTTATATTTCGACCTAAAGGTTCCATTAAGGCACTTGTTTTTTAACTGACTTCAAAATAAGGAGAAGGTTTTCAATTACATACGTTTGTTGAATTTTCATTTTAAGTTTAAAAAAGAAAATACGTAAAAAATTCAATTCTCTGCCTGTTACGTTTCATGAGATACATCCCGCTGACTGACGGACGGACAGCTAAGGCTTAGAAATGTCCCGTAGGCACTCTTTGCATACGAAACAATAAAAAGAACACTAAAAGCGGGTTCGCACTACATCCGATCCGAATCCGATCAGAAATCGGACTATATCCGAATTCGGTCCGAGATTTCTAGATCCGTATTTTCACAGGTCCGATTCGGATTCGGATCGGACGTAGTGCGAAACTGCTCTAACACTTCACATCAACAAAAGGACACAATGAAAAAGTCGAAAAACATAAAAACGAAAAATAATTAAACGTTTTTTGTTTCTTGATGTCACTGCCAACCTTTTACATACATTGTTGTCTTTAATATTGCAACATCTATGTGACTGTTCCCATTTGCACTCATTAATAATGGAATGAGACACAAGTGGAATGCAACTAAGAGGGAACACAATCCTTGTTTAGCTTTTAAGAGACAGACGTTTATCGCTAATTCCGATCCGCTATCAAACTTATTAAGTCGCTGGTCACTGGTTGATAAGTAAAGTCTGTTTTCAACCGACTTCAAAAAGGAGGAGGTTCTCAATTCGACGCGTATGTTTTTTTTTTGTATATTTGTTCTACGATTTCTCCGCTAATTATGAATCGATTTGGATGATTCTTTTTTGTTTGAAAGAATATAGTTTCGAATAGGTCCCATAGGAATATTGTCATGATCTGATGATGCAATTTGGAGATATGGAATGAAACTCCTTATAAAATCACAGCAGAACCGCCGTAACAAGAAAAATTGCTTTGTTTATACGTGTAGTCGATGACTGACTGAAGGAAGTGGGGAGGGGGTACGTTAACCCCCCTCCTACCACTTTCCAAAATTAAATATATCGTGTGAGGTATTGTTTGAAAGGGCTTTATGTAAGGATTTCAAACATTAACACACAAGCACTAAAAAGTGAAAAACAAAAAGCTTTTTTACAAAAAAATATGACCGCCTTCAAAAACTACAAAATAAAATATAACTTTAGCTTGGAAGTCGGTGGCAATACCTACATAACAAGAAACAAAACAGTTAAAGTTATTTTTTATTTTGTAGTTTTTTAAAGTTTGCTTTGAATCTTATTTTATAGGTTTACGAGAAAATCAAATGGTTTTAAGACCAAAAAAAATAATAATATGTTTATTATATTTTTTTGGTCTAAAAACCATTTGATTTAAATACCACCACCATACGTTTTAAATAATGTGTCATCTAATATTTATTTATTCAAACTTTATGCAACAAATGTACAAAGGTGGACTTAATGCCTTAGGCATTCTCTAACAGTCAACCAAAGTGGTGAAGAGATAACATGGTAGGTGCAAGCTATTTGTACGAGAGTAAAACAACAAAATTAGAGATTAAAAAAAAGGAAAAAGTACTAAAATAAATAGACTAGTAGAGTAGTGTACTAGTAATAATATCAGTTTATTATTCTTGTTAAAAGCAAAGGTCAAAGACAAACAGTGAAGGCACGAGCAAAGCGAATTAGCAATTTCATACTTTTATTCATTATAAGTCTAAGCTGCCTCACGATCTTTTCGTTTACCGGTTTCAGCCTAAAGATATATAAGGATGGTCCTGAAAAGAGCTAACCCCCTCGATTTTTTTATTGTACAAAACAACATTATTTTTTCATATATATTATGTATACTTTTAGTTATGGTTTTAAGTTTGCCAAGATAAATAAATCTGGATAGTAATACTAAATTAAACTGAAACCAGTAATTTGTTTAATCCGTTTTTTAACTGCCAGCCCGAATACTTTGGTACATTAATCTATCCCCAGCTCTTCGACTATCCAATTTGTGTCTAACTCACAAAATACACCCAGCAAAGTGAAAAACTTGTGTGAAAAACAGACATGAAAAACTCGCTCCTCTTTAAATCACTACACGAGCACTTCCAACCAAATAAATCTGTACAATTTTTTAAAATATTGTACTGAACTTGGTGAATGGTGGTCCATTTAATTACACGGTAGATGCATTTTGGTTCAGAGCCAAAAATCGTTCCGCACATGTTTAGTTTTTGGCTAAAGTCGGCTTAATGTAGAGGCACGCGCTTAGCCTCTGTGTGACATAAGATCGGCTTAAATAAACATTGTTTGGTTTACCTTTATCAAGGTAAGTATGTTATGAAAGTGGCTAGTTTTTTTTATGTAAGTTGGTTTTTGCTTGGAAGATATTATACTAGAGTTGGCTTAAGCAATAACACGATTTTCAACTCTATTACCATTGGATTATTGAGTTCATTATCAGTCTTACTACTATTATAAATGCGAAAGTTTAGGTGTTCAAATGTTGTTATTCAATCACTTCAGAACGGCTGAACGGATCTGGATAAAAAACACAGAGCAAACATTAATTTTATCGTGAAAAAATGTACGGTTCCCGTGGGATAATACATCAACTATGATACGGGTGAAGTCGCTGGTAAAATCTAGTATATAAAAATAAAAATATTAGTTTATAAAAAACCATCACATGAAAACGAGTGGCCTGTTAATACGCAGTTGCAAAGACAAGAAAATTTCTGACACTTTCATCAAAAAAGTCGGAAATTTGAATGGTATTTTTATGTAAACTTTAATAAAAAAAAGTGACGTTTAGTAAATTACACCCGTGTAAAGCCGGGCAGGTCGCTAGTTTCACAATAAAAATCTAATCTCACTCCACAACATTCCACTGTGTATAAAAAGGCCGCGGTCCAACACTTCCAAGGAAAATACAGTCGAATGCATGAGAGAAAGTTGGCGCATTTTTATGAAAATAGCCACAGGGAAGGTATGAATAGAAAATAAGGATAGCTTACACTTAAGCCTTTATACTGAGATTTTTCTTGTGTCGTGTGATGTTTGTATGTAGGGAATGTTACAGTTTCTATCTCAGTTGAATTGGGGTTAGTTCTGCTAAAACATACCAAGCCACGTAATTTTTTTTTTGCATTTTCTCAAGTATTTAATGGATGAAAGTTTACAGAGATATAAATACACCCACATTTCGCCAGTTATGTTTAAGTACCATGTAATATGGGGGCGAGGTTATTTCCATCAACCGGGCACAAATCCAGACTCAAGACAATCCTATTCAATGCAGAGTATTTAATGATTTTGGATATTCATCTCTGCTTAGCCTTTTCCCAATTATGTTGGGCATTGTTGGGGTCGGCTTCTAGTCTAACCGGATATAGCTGAATACTAGTATTTTACATTTACATTACCAGTAAATGGGTAATACGATACACCTAGGTAAGACTTTGGATATTGAACTGGATTGGATTTTGGTTATTGAATGGTGTTTTTTTCTAGCTAGCCTTAAATGTCCTACTGCTGAGCAAAGGTCTCCCCCAAGTCTTTCCAAATCCTTCCAAGTATGGTTTTCTTGCGCCCCAGCCGTCTCGGTGCGCGTCAAGGTCATCTCGCCACCTCTTCTTAGACCGGTCTCGGCGACGCCTACCATCCTCAAGTACCCATTGCGTGAAGACTTTTGCCCAGTGACCGCTGTGCATGTATGTGGCTGAAGTGTCCAATAATAACGTTGGTTGACAACAATATTCTGTAAAATATAAATGTCAAAACAAGAAGTAAGTAAGTAAAACTTAGTAAGTAAAACTACTTTCTTAACTACAAATACAAAATCCTTTTTCTTTTTTTAAAATTTCCAGCCATTCTAAAATAATGAAAATCATTTCAGCCATTTTAAAATGACTTAAGCCTTGTGATTCATGGGTCTTTAACTGCTAGAAGCTTTAGCCTTTAACCTTTTACACATAAAATAAAATAAAATAATACTACCGTGACTATAAACTTTAAAGTCTCTCCACTTGGTTACCCAAGCCACTAATAAAATCATACTTTTTCTTTTATTCCCAGTGCAGAACGTCGCGTAAACGTTTCAGCGTTAAAACATTTTATCTTTGAAGTCGCTTTAATAGCCGCCATCTTTAAAAAGATTGAGCTCATTTGTGAACTCAAAGATAATAATAATGTAATCCGTCAACAATTCTAGTTATGAATCAAAGTAATACTTATAATCTTTTATTGCGAAAAATTTAGTGATTTTCTTTTCTATGAGATCCAGGTTATTCTATTAGCTTTTAGGAATGATTGTAATCTAATCTCTACCTATATTTTTTGACTTTGATTGTCGTTAAGGTGAGATTACGACTAGATTTTTTGCATTTATAATCAGTAGAATTCACTTTCAGTTGTGAGATTGACACGTGCTTTAATATTGCCATGTATAAAGAACTCGGTCATTGACCTTCATAAAAAAACTCAGAAATAAATATTTTAAATAAGGAACAACAACAAACATATAAAAATCTTTGAGCGAAGTGTCAGAAACACACAAAAAATAAATTATTTAAACGGCATTTTAAAAATCCGGACAGACTTCATCCCCCCCATTAAAAGTCCCATAGACATTTTACATTTCCTACTACCCCGATACTAACCCATTACGAGGGTAGTACGGAAAGTTTTCAAAGCCGAACCGTATCGAGGAAATGTTTAATGAACTTCTAACTTAATATAATTCCTTTAGTTGAAGTTTTCTGCTTGGGATCACGTTCGTACTGGGATTTTTTCTGTCCAGGAAATTGGGCCTGACTAGTTGTGGTAAGATATTTTTGTTCAAGTTCTTATACTTATAACAAGACGTGTTTAGATGTAGGTACTATTTTAGTAGAGAACGGACGAGATTTATATGGCTCAAGGTTTTTTTTTTTTTTGCTTTTGCATCATGTTTTATAATATAAATAAGGAGATTTGTTAAACAATGAGTTGTTTGCATAAACTTTTTATTATTTTTAAAGGTCAGAATAAATAAAATTGGCAATAATCGTTACTAAAATAATAAAGCTGAAGTTGAAAGTCGCAGTCTAAGTCGAATAAAATTAGCCTGTCAAACTACCCTGTACCCAAAATTATCAAAATCTGTGCAGTGGTTTAGTTGTGAAAATATAACAGACAGACAGATAGACATCTGCCAAGTGTATAGACAGAGTTACTTTGGCTTATAATATTCGTAAGGATAAAAATAACAAGTAAACTTCTACAAAAATCAAAATTAGAATTTAATTATCCACAAAATTGAATTTGTAGACAAAGTTAACTTTAAACTGTAATTTGTGGTAAGAAAATAAAAATCTATTCTGTTCTATTCTAATTATAATGTAGTCCTTCATAATAATATGTAAGCGTCTAGACCTCGATACATAAGTTCTAAAATATTGTACAATTCCCCTTTGAATTATGCAAAACCAAAATATTATTTAAATTAGCCCATTCAAACCGTTGGGAACTTGGGATGTGCGTGGAAATTTGAACCCGAGCGACCTCAGTTGCTAAATGAGAAAATAATTACTCGCAAATTAAAATTGAATTTCTGGTTATAATTTACGTTTACTGCGTCTCATTCGGGTAAGGTGTCGACGGGAATTGAACCGCAGAACGTAATTTGTTGAACAATGTGGTTTTTAAAAGAAAACAAATGAATGTGAAACGTATTTTAGTACTTTTTAGGTACTGTTTTGTACAAGATCAAATTTAATTAGCTGTATTTTAATTGACTAGATGTTTAGTTGCTGTAGTAGCGAATGTATGAGACTAGATAAATGGATTTTGTGAATGAAATGGTAAATGAAAGGAAAAAAAAGGGATAAATAGGTGCAGTCCTACTACTATTTGAAATGCTTAAGTGTCTGAGGATGGATGGTTGAATGTCTGGAACTCTTTCATGCCTAACCGAATGAGTAAAATTAGCTAAAATTTAGCACACACAAACATATTGATCACACATACATAATGCATACACAAACACACCCTTATTATTGTAGCTGTTCACAGGGTCATTATCATCCCATTTTGTGTTCGTCTTAGGACGGAGTCGCGAGTTGAAGCTAAATTTAAATTTATTACGATAATTGTATAAGTCACAAAGGCCTTTCAATAACCTGATGATCTAAAAAAAACTTGTTTACAATATTTTCCTGTAATACCAAACATCTGTTCACTATACTAACAAGACGTTTGAAAAGACATCATTTTTAAAACGTTATCACTGCAGCCCCGTCTCAGCGCTTCCTAACTTGTCTAATCCGAGGCTGACAACCATTGCTCGTTATATTCAGTAAAGGGACGTCCATTCTATCCAGCTTAGCAGTTTAGTATTCGATAATAATGTATTAAAAGTTAAGGGCTCATTATTTTCTGTTATAAGACATCCGCGGGTGACTTTGATGGATAATGAGGCAAAAATCTTCTTTCTACATTTAACTAGTTGGTAAATCTGGTAAGGTTTTGCTGTGTCTCAGTCAGATTTAAAAAAATATATAGACGGCCATAGGAACTGCCAATAGAGGTGAAAATTTAACGTCACATTCGCATGTCGGTGACGCAATAATTTGTTAACCCGGCTAAAAAAGTTTTCAATTGAAAAAGTATATAAAAACACTCTTCTGTAAAAATTCAATGTTGTGTAAAAATTTCAAGTCAATCTGTTGACTGCTTTTCAAGTGTTGTGGACAAAAACATACTGATAACATAATGATCTCAATAATATAAGTTACCACCTAAGAATAAAAATCTGCCTAGCCTTTTCCCAACTGCGTTGGGGTCGCTCGGGTCGGGTATTTTACATGGTGCAACTGTCTATCTGACCTCTACAACCCAGTAACTGAGTAATTCGATATCCCTTGGTAAGACTGGTTGTCACTTAAGAATACATAGGGAAAAGCAATAAAAATATTTTGTATTGAGCATACGGAAGCTGATTTCATGTAAAAATAGGAACAAGATTGTTGCTTATTTTACCTAACTCCGTCTTTATTGACAGCCAAAAAAGTACTTCCTACACATTCCTATTTTCAAAGCAGATAATAGGTTTTTTTTTTAATAAATTCTCTTTAACAGACAGCAATAAAATTACTGTTCTTAAATCAAATTAAAAATAAAAGCAAGATGAGGAAGAAAATAATATCCCACGAAGATTTATCAAATCCAGTCTTAAAGCTGCTCAAAATACGGAAAATAAACAATTTACACAAAAACCGGTAAAATGATATCCTGCAGATTTTCTTCGTGGGTCTAATAAAACGCTTACTCCCAGACAAACGCTTACTGGGGTCGGTAGCGAACGAAATGCGGTGAATGTGACTCATAACATCACGCCTGTAATCCACGAAGGGTTAGGCAGAGGTGTATCCATTAGTACACAAACATTTCGCCAGTTATGTTTAAGTCCCATGTAATAGGGGAGGAGCCTATTGCCATCAGCCGGGCACAAATTCAGACTCCGAGGCTGCTATTGAGAATTTCCTGGTCGAAAAATCCAATACCAGTTTTCCCTACCTGGGAATAGAACACAAGACCTCATGCTCAGCAGGTGCACTTTGCGACCATTGGGCCAACGATACAGTCCAGTTACATACATAATTATCTCTACAAGTTAAATAGATGAAAATCACTATACCTTGCCTATTGCCATCGACCAGGCACAGGTCCAGATTCCGAGGCTGCTACTGAGAAATTCCTGATGGAAACACGATCAGCTTTGTAGTCTGGATTTGTGCCCGGTTGATGCCAATAGGCTCGTCCCCTATTACATGGGGCTTAAACATAACTTGCGATGATGATAGCAATTAGGTACCAGGAAGATAGGCATAGGATAGACAGCAGAACGATATGTGAAGAGTATTTTAAACTTTTGCCGGAATTTCAGTTGAGAGCGTTTCGATGTACCTAAAGGATGAAGGGAGAGGTACATTTCACAATCCTTTCAATTTTATTCTGCTCTCTTTAAAACATAGTAGGTACTAGCCGCTACTTCGTTCGCAGGAAATCAATAATATCACAAAATATTGCCAATGGCACTCGGAAATATTGTAGTTTTCCATCAGTCAAAGATTTATTGTAATCGGGCAAAAATTTCCAGAGATTACCTCTTACAAACGAATAAATAATACAGTATAGGCAGCCTAACACGCAGTGAAAACTTTCAAAGCAGATATTATTGTTACATCATTTTATTCAGCAACGATGGCCTAGTGGTTAAGGCGCCCGCCTCTCATGCATGAGGGTGTGGGTTCGAATCCGGGCAAGTATAAATGTGACTTTTTCAATACATATGTACTTTCTAAAGTTTATCTTAGACATTACTGACATTCCGTGCCTCGGAAAGCACGTTAAGCTGTTGGTCCCGGCTATCATTCGTGGATCTTTGACAGTCGTTACGAATCGTCAGAAGCTTGAGAGTCTGACAACCAGTCTTACCTAGGGGTATCGTGTTACCCAGTTATAGGCAGTCGCTCTATGTAAAATACTGGTACTCAGCTGAATCCGGTGAGACTGGAAGCCGACCCTAACATAGTTGGGAAAAGGCTAGGCAGATGAAGATTTTATTCAGCAACGAAATAATTCGAATTCGTTTCAAATATCGATCACCTATCGACACAAACTTATATAAATTATCATGTTAAGGTTTCCTCACGATGTTGTCCTTCACCGATATTAGTTATGTCCAAAATATTGCATTGATACTTGCCCTGTATTGAACCCGTACCTTCATGCATGAAAGCCAGACACCCAAACGGCTGGGCCATGACGACGTAACATCATGAACAAGCAAATATTACATTTACTTTTAATCTGACCTTTTTATGTCACACACATTAAACTTTGACCCTTTCCTTTTTGCGGCCAGGCTGACAAATGACTTCATACCACAAAAAACATGAAACCAGTTTTCAGTAGTTCTACAGTGATCGTTGTTTAGGTTTTCCTAACTAATATTATAAATGCGAAAGTAAGTTTGTTTGTTTGTTTGTTACCATTTTACGTCTAAGCCACTGGACTGATCATCCTGAAATTTTGCATATACATTGCCAGGTGTACTGGAACAAACATAGGGTACCTTTTATCCCGAAAAAAAGTACTGTTCCCGAGGGAAATCACAATAACCTACTTTTGGTGATAGATGGCGCCACATGTCTTTCGAATCATGTTCGAATTTCAAATTTAAGTACCTAATACATTTTGTGAGTTTTGAGTGTCGATGGACCAGCTTCAACTAGGGTGTCATAAAATCGATTATAGATGATTCGGGGTTATTACAACCAACTTTCGTAATCGAAAGTTGGTTGTAATAACCCCGAATCATCCATTTTCTTGGGTAATCCCAAGAAAAAAAAGTACTAGGGTGTCATAAAAAAGGTATATCTCTATGGCAGTAGAAATAAAAAGTTTTAGTCAGAGTGGAAAGGATTTATCAAAAAAGTACTAGGGTGTCAGAAAATGAAGGGTTCACTCATGCACTCAAGCCGAGTACAACCCGAATTGATTGGCAAATTCTAAATTAACGTGAGCGAAGCCGCGGGCGAAAGCTAGTATTTTATAAAGCGAAGCAGGGACAAAAACTTAACGCCAAGACCCTAATGAGTAATAGGTATATTAATTCCTAAACACAATAAACTTTCGTCAAGTCACCGAAATATTAGGAGAACGTTAAAATTTACTTACAATGATGTGCAAAGTTGAGACGTTAATTTTTATTATAGACCTTATTATAACATGTATAAGGTCTAAAGTCATTAAGGAGTGACTTTTGATTAATTATTATTCAAGAGACAGAATGGATACAAATTCAATGTTTTGTTTTTTAATTATTTGGTGAAGTGAATGGAATAATTATTTCCTACTTTATTTGGGGAGGCGATAAATTATGTTGTGTAATCTCGATCCAGAGGCATGAAGAAAATTCCCTCACTGGAGTACCTACGGTATGTTTAGAGAAGACAAAATGATTTTTGCTATGGAAAAAGAGAGGTCTAAAAGTAAATTCTAATAATTAATTACAAAAAAATATGACCGCGTTCAAAAACTACAAAATAAAAAATAACTTTAGCTTGAAAGTCGGCGGCTTTGGTTTTGTTTCTTGTTATGTAGGTTTGCCACCGACTTCCAGCTAAAGTTATTTTTTATTTTGTAGTTTTTGAAGGCGGTCATATTTTTTTGTAAAAAAGCTTTTTATTTTTCAGTTTTTAGTGCTTGTGTGTTAATGTTTGAAATCCTTACATAAAGCCCTTTCAAACAATACCTCACACGTTATATTTAATTTTGGAAACTCCCCATTTCTTTCAGTCAGTCATCGACTACACGTATAAACAAAGCAATTTTGACGGGCCTGTTGGTCTAGTGGTTAGTGGCCCTGACTGCTAAGCCGGAGGTCGTGGGTTCGATTCCCACCCAGGACAAACTTTGTGTGATGAGCATGATTGTTAGTTCTGTGTCTGGGTGTGATTTATCTATAATATGTATGTATTTATAAATTATATAAGTATGTATATCAGTTGTCTGGTTACCATAACACAAGCTCTGCTTAGCTTGGGATCAGATAGCCGTGTGTAAGTTGTCCCAAGATATTTATTATTATTTATTTATTTAATTTTTCTTGTTACGGCGGTTCTGCTGTGATTTTATAAGGAGTTCCGTTCCATATCTCCAAAGTTCATCATTAGATCATGACAATATTCCTATGGGACCTATTCGGAACCATACTCTTTCAAACAAAAAAAGAATCATCCAAATCGATTCATAATTGGCGGAGTAATCGTAGAACAAATATACAAAAAAAAACAAAAAAAACAAAAAAAAAACATACGCGTCGAATTGAGAACCTTCTCCTTTTTGAAGTCGGTTGAAAATGTTTAAATGAAGTCGAAATTTATGGCATTTTTGACAGATTGAAACTGACATTAGATTACAATCGTTCTATGAACTTTGTAGAAATGACTTTAAATTTATAGTATAATGATATGTATACGCGTCATGTTCGTGAACGGGCGCTGTTTATTGAGACAAAACTGTCATGGCTTATCTTTTTTGTTATTGTTCCACCTAAATAGAAGAAACAAGAAATTGTAACCAAGATTTTGTCGATTGAAAGGAATGTCCCTGGTGTTATATTCTTACTCTATGGAGACCTACTTACATTTTGGAACGATCAGCCAACTTTAACTATTTGACTAACAGACCGACTCCTTGTCAATTCAAAAATGGTTGTAATTATTTTAATTGAAATAAATTGCTTTGACCTTGATTTCATAACGGTAACGGGAATATGAATTAAAATCCACTCCTAAAAAACTTCCTCAGTTCACTCGAATACATGTGAGTATATTTTCAACTTCTTAAGACAGACTTGTACTTAACACTAAACAAATAGGCTCTCTATCAACTAATTATACAATCTAAACGCAACTTTCTCTCATAAACATACGTACCAAAATCGCTCGCATGCGAGTCCGTTAGTACTTATTGTTGCATAAAGTTTAAATAAACCATAACCTCATCTAAAATTCGTATTTTACGAAGTAATTTTTACATGTACAATGATATTTTACGAACTATCTTTTGGTGTATGGCAGTATTCCAAACCTGCGTATTCCCAAAAGCAAGATAATAATATGAGTGGAGTGTTATATAAAAATATCACGTACTACCCTCGCTTTAGTGGGAGAGCAGAGTAACATGGCAGCCATATTTTCAAGTGGTAATAAATTCTTTGATATAAAGTGAGACTTAGATTGTTACTAGCTTAAAATAGTCTTGACAACTTTTTTTTACATACATACATAAACTCAGGTAGGCAGAAACTATAGAACGCCACCTTTACATACTCATTTCGCTTTCAACTTTTTTTTTACTAGTGTGTGTGTTTTGTGTGTGTGTGTGTGTTAGTGTGTGTGTGTGGTTTGTTAATGTGTGTGTTAGTGTGTGAGTGTTATTGGGTTTTGCCATCAGGAATTTCTCAGTAGCAGCCTCGGAGTCTGGATTTGTGCTCGGTTTATGGCAATAGGCTCGGCCCCTATTACATGGGACTAAAAACATAACTGGCGAAATGTGGGTGTACTAATGGGTACACCTCTGCCTAACCCTTCGGGGATTACAGGCGTGATATTATGTGTCTGTTAATGATAGATTTGTAAATAGATATACAAACTTTTTTCGCTCAAATCTTCTAACAAAATACTAGCTCGTGCCCGCGAATATGTCCGTGTAGAAAACAAGTGTACTTACCATAAAATGTTGGCTAAAGGATTCAGCAATAAATTAACATTTTGTAATAGGACTAACAGCACAAGACCGACACAAAAAAAAACACATTCGAATTTTTACATCGCGGTTGCGAATACAAACATATCAACTCATACACAAAAACTAGACTAATTGTAGGCCATACAAACATTTGTTTCGTGCAGGAATCGAACTCGCGATTCACATTACAATGACACAAACTTGCTGCTTTCCTTTAATATAAACTAACTGACCCGCCACGACTTCGTTCGCGTGGTATCCTACCCCTACCCCTATCATACCGATACCCTACCCTACCCTACCAATGCCTTACCCCTACCCTACCTTACCCTACCAATACCCTACCCCTACTTTACCCTACCAATACCCAACCCTACCACTTTTTTTCGGGATAAAAATATGTCCTTCTCCTGGTTCTTAACTACCTCCCCACCAATTTTCAGCCAAATCGGTTTAGCCGTTCTTTAGTTATAAATAGTGTAACTAACACGACTTTCTTTTATATCTATAATAATAAACTCACGCCTTTTTCCCATGGGGAAAGGGCTATATAAGTATATAGAAGATATTCAGTTTTACTCTATCAAGGCACTTAAATACGCGTCTGGAAAATCTGAGTATCTACGTTTTCTCAAAACATAGTTCTCTTAAACATAGATCTATTTCCAGCAGCATATATAACCACAACTAACTAACAAGTATTTTCAATAGAATTCTGTATCAATGAGAACAAATCAAGCATTAAAATACAGGATGTTTTCAATCGTCCTTCGGTTACGGACACAGTGCAGGTCTAAGTTCCAACTTCCATTTCTCGTTTCATTCACTTATGGGATGAATTTTGGAAAATCCGCTCTTAGCGGACGTCTACCTGACTGTAATTTACCTCCCTGCTAAATTTCATCTTTATACGTTAAGCGGTTTTCGATATTTCGTGGCGAGTGAGTGTATATAAATTTCGATTTTATAAATATATTTAGATAACGTCTGTATAGATAATTTCAGCGGTAGTGGCGCATATTTATTTTTGTTATTATTTGTTTTTTTTAAACTTGTATCTACTTTGTTTTTACGTACATTTTTGTTTTTCTTTTCATGTTATGTGCTTAATTTTTCCGTAAATAAACAGTATTTCTATTTCTTTCTAAAATATTTGTAGTGAATTAAATATCAACCTGTATAGTTACCAATTAACACCTTCCCACACAAAGTGCCTAATTACAAAGCTCACAGTTTCAATATATCGAGAGTAACATAATGAATTAATGAACGAACTTTGATCAATCGATATCGATCCTAAACTTTAGGAGTTGTTTATCGTAAATATTAAACTACTCAACGGTAAAATGTATGGAGTGAGATCACAAAGTCGCCAGACCTTTGTCATTATGTTGGCACGGTATTTAGGGTTCCGTACTCGAATGGTGGTATTGGTACCCTATTACTAAGCCTCCGCTGTACGTCCGTCCGTCAACGGGCTTTATCTTATGAGCTATAAATCGTTAGAGAGTTAAAATTTTGAAAGAATATGTATTTCTATTGCCGATATGCCAACAAATAAAAATAATATTTCAATTTTTGGACTGCCTCGTTGGTGTAGTGGTCGCAAGCGCGACTGCTGTGCATGAAGTCTTGGGTTCGATTCCCAGGTCGGCCAAAGTGTTATTGGGTTTTTCCATCAGGAATTTCTCAAAAGCAGCCTCGGAGTCTGGATTTGTGCCCGGTTGATGGCAATAGGCTCGCCCCCTATTACATGGGTCTAAAACATAACTGGCGAAATGTGGGTGTACTAATGGGTACACCTCTGCCTAACCCTTTGGGGATTACAGGCGTGATGTTATGAGATTACAGATCCGCCAGACCTTTGTCATTATGTTGGCACGGTATTTAGGGTTCCGTACTCGAATGGTGGTATTGGTACCCTATTACTAGCCTCCAATGTCTGTCCGTCCGTCAGTGGGCTGTATCTCATGAACCATAATAGTTAGAGAGTTAAAATTTTTACAGAATGTGTATTTCTACTGCTGCTTTGCCAACAAATAAAAAAATATTATAAATATACCTAAGTTTTAATATTAGCTGTAGTTTTACATACATAAGATGCAGTCGACAAAAGAGACAGGTATCCAGGCTCAGCAGAAATACCTAGTTGAAGTTTTCTTAGACACCGATCAACCCCTTAAAATTCAATAAGTTCAAGCGTGATATAAAAAATGGACTCAAAATTTCAGCCGTGCTAAAGTGACGTACGATAGGCTACTTTAGGCTCTTAGACTATGAGGTCTTTTCACTAGAAGCACTTCAATAATAAACCTTAATTAATATTATTAGTGTTTGTTGAACAACTAACTTGTGCCTAAAGGTTATATCTTGTTTGTGGTTGAATAATTAAACTGTTATAAAACGATCGAAACCATTGTCGAGACCTCAGCAGAGAATAATAAAAACTATTCGAGAGACTATTATAATTATACGAATTTGGTTATGAACCACAAATCGAATAATTTAGTAATTGATGAAAAAATTGTGTAGTTAAACATATATATTCAATCTACAGATTGAAACGCGTATATATTATAGACTTCGTATATCATTCCATTGATTTATTTTATTGTATTTTAATATTCATTATTTGCTAAGGCTTGACTGTCGTCAACACACCGTCTGTTTCTTCCATTCTAATTTCAAAGTAATATTTGTTTCAAATAAGAAATAGGTTGCTCGTGAACGGGTGCTGTCAGTTGGGATTGGTCATCTCTAAACTGCTATGGCTTACATCTTTATTTTTATTATTTTTTACTACGGTTTTATATTCATCTTCATTGTGATCACATGTAGAATCAACAAGAATTATGTAACCAGGATTTTGTAAAAACCTAATTTAAAAGAGTGCTGTGGAGTTTCTTGCTCGTTCTTCTCCATAGAGGCCTACCTCCGTTTTGGAACGAGCAACTAGCTTCAACTTTCGGACTAACTGACAGACTCCTTGACAATTCAAAAGTGCCTGTAAATGGTCTAATTGAAATAAATGTTTTGACTTTGACTTTGACTTTGTTGCATTTGGGTCATCCAGCCAGAGTCTCTACAGTAGTTACAAAAAATAAATGGAAAGGTACCTACGATTTTAGGTTAGTTTGTTTTCGGGGTAGCCAAAACGAACGAATCGACGTCGAAAGTCACCCATTGTTTGAAGAAATTGGTATGAATTTGGATATTTAATTATTCAAAATCATAACAATTATTGTTCATGAAAATCTTGTGTCTCGACTGATTCATCGAGCTCATCGGACTATGAGAGAGAGAGGAAAGAGGGAGCGCACCTGTGTTTGCGCACACATTCGTGCACTATAATATGTCCTGCGCAGTTGGTTAGTCTCCATTGAGATTGGCCGTTACCGAAATCTGTCTAGAGAACATTATTGAGTTATCTACTGTTTGATTAAGTTTGATTTAGATAATCGATCTATCGAAAATAATCAAAAGTCGAATGCAAGATATCAAACAATAGTGCAACTAAAAGCATTATTTTTGAATTGTCTATCACAATATTGTATGTATATAGAACAAAGAAAAATAGCTCTATGTCAATTGCACAAAGAGAATTTCTTTGAATGAAGATAGAATGTGCATTCGTTTGTTTGATCTAAACCTATATTTGCATAGGAATGCCTTAGCATTGAGATTGCAAAGGCTTATAGATCTTATCCCTTATCTCTTCAGTTATAAACTTTGCTCGTCTGTTTAACAATACTTTTTTTTACATTGAAATTGATGGCGTTGCGGATAAATTTTTTGATGCCATTTACATAACATAACATCACGCCTGTAATCCCCGAAGGGTTAGGCAGAGGTGTACCCAATAGTAAACCCACATTTTGCCAGTTATGTTTTTAGTCCCATGTAATAGGGGGCGAGCCTATTGCCATCAACCGGGCACAAATCCAGACTCCGAGGCTGCTACTGAGAAATTCCATTGATGCCATTTAGTTCTAGTTTTTTTTTTTATATAAGTTATCTTATTAATTAAAATTCGCATTGAAAATGGCTATCGTGTTTCTGAATGACAGCGGTCAACGGTTTTTATTGTCAAATCTCATCATCATTCTGAGAACAAATTCTGTTGTAAACGTTTACTGATATTTTTATGTCTTATATTTTTATGTCTTGTTTCATTTCATTATTTAACTCTGTAAATAAGCAAGCCTTAACTTAAAGCAACATGCTTAAGTAAGTATAGGTATGTGTCTTTTAGGAAAGTCAGCTAACGTATAGGATGTCATCAAGCAAAACATCTAAAACAAGTAGAGTTTATTTATTACTATAATTTATTTCGTACCAGAGTCAGTAGAATTTTTAATTTGAAAATCGTCTTGAATCAAATATTGTCTTGTACATCTTTTTCGGGACATCACTAAGCGACTAGTCGACTCTTTAGATGACCAGAGGGCTGGCTTTTTCTTAGGCCAATGCTGTCAGCCTTTTGGGCACTTGCCCCATTGACAGCGACGCGGACGAATTTTTTTATGCCCTATGAGGTCCTTGCTGTCTTTTTTATAAATTGTACATATTTTACAAGATTTTATGTTTAGGTTAATTATTGTATATTGTTTTGAAATTATTAAAATATTTTATAGTATGTTACTCCTACCAGGTCCACATTTACAATTAATCAATACTATACGATTTCTGGCATCCTGAAGAATCGAATAGACTCGATATATTGCAGGTTAAATCGATACCTAAATGACAGTAGACTTCCTGCTTACCATTTTGGTCAGTCAGTGTATCAAAAAACGTGTCAGAATATTCCGATATGAATATTTGAATGCGGAAATTCGTTGAATGTATGAACTGAAGTGAGATGATATATTTTATTTGAGGGGAAATTCTAAAAAACTAATAGTATATGAAGACACGGTTGGCTGCGGCTGAGAGATTGGCTGCTGGGTTGCGAGTTGCGAGTTCGATTCCCGCACGTATAATACGCGCCACGAAAGATGAGACTACTAAGTATGAGTGTACGAAATAGTTCTCCATAATTTGTGAATCTATTCAGGTGACATTTAGATTAAAATTCATAACAATATTATAATATTTATTACGAAATAAAAAAGTTTGTGCGGTGTGTCAAGTCTCATCTTTCGTGGCGCGTATTGTAGGTAACAAATATTTGTATCGCCTACAGTCAGTTGTTTCGAATCTGGTGGTTTGTATGTGGTTTTATATGTTTCTAACTGCATCCACGATCTATAGTTGCTTGTATCTATCTCTTCGCAAGAAATTCCTGGTGTAGGGCAAAGTTTATTTTTAAAGCAAGTACTGTTTGCAAGTCTTCGTAAACCCGCTTTCTTGTGAACAAAGTTCAACAAAAACCCACACACACAAAAACCACACACGGTTGGTTTTGATACTTTTTGTTATTTTATATTTTACACCTGTGTTTCATAAGTAAAACAAAGGCAAGATTTTAAGTAAAGGCTTTACGTAACCGTACGTGAAACGACGTGTTTGTGTAAGTTATGGTTTTCCAAGATGGCGTCTCGCATTTCAACCACGTCGCACTTTTCGTTTTTTAGTCTACAGAGCTCTCACCCCTTTTTGCGAAAAATAATCTAGCTGCTAAAAATATGTCTGTGTGCGTTTTATTTTTTTTGAAAAAATTGTTTTTAATCTTATCTTTGCTGCCAGTACACGTAGGTCTCATAGTATTTGTTTTTATATTCTCATCATTTTTTTAAATCGTTAAAATTGGCTGTGCCCGCGTTTTTTCGCACGTGTATAATTGGCGCCACCAGTCGTGAGCACTGATTGTAGGACTTCGCGCATGTACACTTTTGGCCAAATAAAGGCTAACACATATTCCTTTTAAATGTATTAAAAAAAAAAACAATTAAAAACTAAGCAATTTTATAAAACGAAATAATAAAGATGAACTATATTAAACCAAAAACACAACAAATACGAAATAACGAGATTAAACTATATTTTAAAAAAAAAACATCTAATACGTAAAAAAAAAAACTATTAAAAATTTAAAACGTTATTCACTAATATTGCACCAAAGTGTACAGTAGCGGAATGACAGGCGATAGACCAATAGACGATGAGCATCAATTGACGAACCAATCGCATGCAGCCGACTGCAGAACGGCGCCCCCCGCCTTCTTCATTCCGCCAAAGAGACCGGAATATTAACAAATGCGCAGGTGAAATTTGTGCTCACCACTCGTGGCGGTACCTATACTTAAATGTAACTTATGGAAATGAATATTGTATCATATCGTTGTAATCGTCTAAGTAACAACTGATAAATGCTATAGTAATGTTTATTATCTACAAGCTTCTGCCCGCGGTTTCGCCCGTGTAAAAAGTAACCTTCCGTAAAGTAAGTTGAACTACGAGTATTATTCCTGGGAAACACATCCTGTGTTTTTCCAGCAAATGGTCTATCAAAAATATTTTTAATTTCAAAGGAGGTATCCATAATTCATACATAGTTTTTTTTTAATTATAAAAAGCTAAATAGTTTGTTCGTATTTTATAAATGAACACGCTTATCCCCGGTGCTACTGATCCGACTCTGAAAATCATTTCGCTAAAAAAAAGCTACTTTATCCCAGAGTAATAAAGCCTATATTCTACAAAAAAAAATAGATAGGTATCCGAATAAAAATTCGCAGACCAAAGCTACCAATAAATAAAGTCCTATCAGCTTATACCACTTTCAGTCGGCTTCTAGTCAATCGACTTCAACTTAACAAAACTAAGCCATCCATACTATAATATTACAAATGCGAAAGTGTGTCTGACTGTCTGTTACCTCTTCACGCTTAAACCGCCGAATCGATTTCGATGAAATTTGGCATGGAGATAGGTTAAGACCTGGGGAAGGACATAAAATAGTTTTTATCCCGAAAATCACCCCCTAAGGCGATGAAAAGGGGGTGGAAGTTTGTATGCAAGTACTATATAAATAAGTTCAACGCGGACGTAGTCGCGGCCAAAAGTTACATAACATCACGCCTGTAATCCCCGAAGGGTTAGGCAGAGGTGTAACCATTAGTACACCACATTTCTCCAGTTATTTTTTTTTTAGTCCCATGTAATAGGGGGCGAGCCTATTTAGAAAGTAAATATAAAAATAAAAGTTAGTTCATAATAAAGTCGCACTCTCAGTATAAAGAAACATCTATCGGTGTTATACACCTTGTTCTCTAAGCCGAAATAATCCCCTTTAGGCGAAGAACATTGTAAGCTATAGGTACCTACTTCGTACTAGTTCAAATAGGTAGAATTACGTGACTTGACTCCCACAAAAGCGTGAACACCGATTTAGTGTTTCTAGAATCGAATTTAACATTTATAAAGGACTAGCAATTTTCCCGCGGCTGCGTTTGCGTGATTTCTCTTATGGATTGAATTTTTTTTGATAATAAAATATAGCCTATAGCACTCAGTGATAACGTAACCTCTAATTTGAGAAACTGCCTCGTTGGTCTAGTGGTCGCAAACGCGACTGCTGTGCACGAGGTCTTTGGTTCGATTCCCAGGTCGGGCAAAGTGTTATTGGGTTTTTCCAGCAGGAATTTCTCATTAGTAGCCTCGGAGTCTGGATTTGTGCCCGATTGATGGCAATAGGCTCGCCCCCTATTACATGGGACGAAAAACATAACTAGCGAAATGTGGGTGTACTAATGGGTACACCTCTGCCTAACCCTTCGGGGATTACAAGCGTGATGTTATGTTATGTAATTTGAGAAAGAATTTTCATAATCGGTTCAGTAGATCCAGAGATTACCCCCTACAATCTCAAACTTTACCTCTTTATAATATTAGTATAGACTAGCTTTTGTTTGCGGGTTTGCTCGCGTTAATTTATAATTTGCCAATCCATTCAGGTTGTATTCTGCTTGTTGTTTAGCCGTTGCAATCATGGAACATTATAAAATTGCCTGATCGCTTCCTTTATTAATCATATTTGATAACACGTGGCGCCATCTTTTGTTGTTTTTTCCGTAATTGTTGATTTCCTCGGGAACAGTACTTTTTCGGGACGTAGGTACCATTTTTTTTTTTTTAGGTGGTAATAATCATCGAATGACTCCTTCCGCCCTGGGTGGGGCGGAAGGGACTGTCAGACTTTTACTGACTAAAAAACCACCCTGTTCCTTCTGTTGCCCTTTACGTTCCGGGGCCGCGGTATCCTGTTAAGACGTCCCGCAACTTGTGTCCGTTTCTGTACACCTGACAACATGTATGCATTGCATTGCATGCAAAATTTCAGCATGATCGGGTAAGTGGTTCAGGAGTGAAAAGTTAACCAACAAACAAACTGAATTTCGCATTTGTAATATTATTAGTTAGGATTTATAAAGGATTTATCGGGTTCTGTGCGGACGATTTATTAATTGGTGAAGCGAAAAGTCGAGAATTGAAGGTAGGATTTAGTTTTAATCTCTTTGTTAGAATTTTTAGTTTTAAAATTCTTAGTTTTCTTATTCAAAGGAAAATAGGTAGCTTTGTAAATCGTGGATGAATAAACTATTTGAATATATAAAAACCGGCTATTCCAATCCATAATCTATCTCTATACCTTCCATCCAGTTCCGTTCAGCCGTTCTGACGTGATTGCGTAACAAACATGCATCCATCCAACATTTACGCATTTATAAATAATTTCATATTTTGAAAGAGAAAAAATGAAAACAGTTTATTCACGCGAAAATGCGAATACGCATATAACATAAAAATAAAAGTTGTACACAAAAGCAAAATAAATACAACACACATAAACTCACGCCTTTTTCTCATGGGGGTAGGCAGAAACCACGGAAGTTAGTATTAAATCTAAAAAATTAAAATCAAATAATTAATTATTTTAATCCGTTGCGGATTAAAAGAGTTCGGTCATGTTGAGAGGATGAGTGAAAGACGATTGACAAAAGGTATGGCAGAGGTGAATGGCAACGCCGAGAGGGGTCGCCCTAGGAAGACCTACACTGTCCTTATTGGTGAGGTCCTTCAGAAAGGTCAGGTGCGGAGTACTCGTAACCGGTGTGCGTGTATGACGAGATGTATGAACGTAGATGAGGCGAAAGGAGTATGTAAGGATCGTAGCAGGCCTTCTGTAGTTTCTGCCTACCCCCATGGGAAAAAAGCGTGAGTTTATGTATGTATGTATGTAAAAACAAATAATTACAAGTAAGAAATATGCGCCACTACTGTGCGTAATAATATAATGCCGTGTTATTTGTATTAAAATGAGATCACTTCCAGTAATTCTACATTCCACGCACCGTCACATTTCGTTGGTACAGCAAGAAAACTGTAAAGACACACATTGCTGGACGTGTTGATATACCCGTTCGTTTTTTAAACCAAAAACTTCTGTTAGCTCCCACTGTGGAAACAATGGAGCTGTATTGTTTCAAGTTTTTGAAATATTTTTATTTAGTGCAGTGTCGAGGAAAATGTTTATGGTATTCTTTAGTGAAAATGTTTCGGTCGTATTGTGTGGTTTTATTTGAGTGTCTGGTGTGTTTTATTACTAGCTTTTGATCACGACTTCGTCCGCGTAAATGTTCGTTTATCGCGGATGGAGACGAAGTCGCTGAATAAAATGTACAATGGTGCCGATTCCTTTGTTCACAAACTAGACTTTTAGAGAATTGACATCTCTTACTAACTTACAGCGAAAAGAAAGGACGGTGACATTCCGTGACATTATAGAACTAAGTTAGCGATGTCAATTAATTAGTTTTGCCATGAACTTTTCTGTTTTTTTAATCCAGACGCTTTAAGATGTCAACTATAATTGTATGGATGTGTCAGATTGATTAAATTTGACAGCTCTTATTTACACTACTCTCTTTATTGTTTTATTGGACAGAAAAAGATGGAAATAGTCTAATTTTAGTTTAGTTTGTAACTAACAGAATCGGCACCACTATGTCCTTCCTTGGGGTTCAAAGTAACCCCGTACCAAATTGTATTTATATCGGTTCAGTGGATTAGTAGTGAAAGCGTAATAAACAGACAGATGAGTTACTTTCGCAATTATTTATAGTATAGACTAGCTGTGCCCGCGGCGTCACTCACATGGACATAACTGGCACTTAAGAAAATACTTATAGGTATTGAATGCTATGTCATCATAATTCTCCAAGATGATCTAATGATTGTAAGCGTTATTGCTAAGTTTTAAAAGTTAAGATAATGGGTTTTTTTGTACGGAATTTGTTTGCCGATGCCCGGAGTATAAATCTGTGCCCGGTTGGTAAATTGCTATAGTTGGTTAGTGTTGTTTGTTGGTTAGTATTTTGTGGTAGTGTTGGTTAATGTGTGTTGGTTGGTGGCTAGTTGGTTAATAGAGTACATATGGTAAAACTTTACGATAGTAAGATTAGGTATTTTATAAACTTGTTTCTGCAGAGACTTCGTATTAGTAGACTTCAGAAATAAGCGAAAATACTAAATGTCCTATGTGTTAAGCTAGATCTAGCTGGATGAAAAATAAAATTAAATTAAATAAAAATGTTTATTGAATTTTCATAAGGCTTTTACATACAAGGTTTGGAGAACACCTTTTAAGCAAGAAGATGCTTGTGTTAGGTGTCTCCGCTCTTCCGCTTAACAATACAGACTGTTAGTGTAAACACCGTTGTCACTAAAACCATAGGTACTTGATTTATTATAAAACATGTTTATCTGAATTAAAAAATAAATAAACAAAGTTTACTTTCAAAAATTCAAAAAAATTCTGCCTGACTCCGTCCGTAAATTCATGGATACTATGCGCCCGGGTTACGTAATCATCGCAAAGGGCGTTGACCTGCTGCACTGGCCGTCCGTTATAACTACCTACATAAGTTTTAACTAATTACATCATTGTAATATAGGGTGAAATAATTTTGAGGAAAAATGGAGATTTTACTTTAAAAAAAAAAGAAATTTTTTCTATTAGTGAAACCAAACCACTGGTTTCAAGGATAACGGTGTTTACACTAACACTCTGTATACAAGGTATAAAATTATAAATAAGAAAAAGAAAAATACAAAAAGGAGTGCGCTTGTGAGTGAGTGATTTGTGTGAGTGGGTCTTGAGTGTGTGGGGGTGTGTTCATGAGTGCGGGTTGCGTTGTGAGTGTGGGTGAGTGTACGTGAATATGTATATTGTGTGCGAGTTGTTTTTGTTGTTTGTTTAGATATAAGTTAGGGTTTTGGTTAGGGGTTCTGGATAAATGATATGATGATGCTGGACGGATGATCTGTTACTCTCTTTAACGCTCAAACGGCTGAACGGAGTAAGCTTCATTTTGGGATGCATTTAGATATTATGGTCTAGCTTGACACATAGGATTTTTTCCCGATTTTCCGTTCTTATTGTTTAAATTAAGACATTCTAGTATACACAGGCGAACTCGAGAGCAAAATCTAATACAATAATAAAATAAGCAATAACGTTAGACCAGCCAAATCTTATTAAAATATAACCCTTAAATCTTTAACTGCCTACCTGGTAATGGCTATCTTTACGAGTGAGAATTTAGATTGAAAATCAAACGACCTGAAGAGTTTGTATCTGTTTTAACTGTTCATGTTTAAAGTGTCCAAGTTTAATGTCTACGTTTTAATTACTATTCTGTTATAGCCTATTATTGTCCTACTGCAGGGCAAAGGCCTCATACAGAGAAGGCAGGAGCATTGATCACCATGTGCTATAGGCAGATTGGCGATTTCAAAGTTACATAATTATGTATATCTATACTAATATTATAAATGCGAAAGTAACTCTCTCTGCCTGTGTGTCTGTTAAGCTTTCACGACTAAACCTGAATCAATTTTGATGAAATTTGGTACAGGGTAAGTCTTCTTCTTTCTCTTCTTTATCGTGTGGGAAATAAAGTCTTACGACCCCACATACCCTAGTGTCAGAGTTTCTGAACCCCCGCAAAGGCCTCTGAACCCCCAAAAGGTCATACTTAGCTACTTTTTACGAAACGACAGTCGAAAACGACATTTATGTGAACGAAACCGCGCGCAATAACTAGTTTAATATTATTTTAGAATTATGTTCGATGTTTTCCTTTACCGTGTTAAAAATAAACTTAGATAGTACATATAAAGTAAGAAGAGTCGTGTCCAGTTGCGAAACTCAGAGCCTCGTGCATGAGTGGCAATCATACAAGACTTACACATCACAACTACCAACCTAAATTGGGATCAACCACGAAATTAATCATGGAATATCGGTATAGGACAAAACCAATATGGTTTTGCCCCCGACAGTCAGCGTCGCGGGAAACCACGGAGGAAATAACGGGACGCGCCGAACAAATCAGTTCAATTTTGCCCTGAACTGAAATCTGGAAGTCATGCGAGAAGGTTTTTGCCCCGTAGAATAAGGCTCACTATAACAAGGGTATAAAAAACACACTAAACAAAGCCCATATTACATACTCTTCCCATTATTGCGTTCATATAAAATATGAAACAGTCTAGTGGTCGCAAGGCGCGACTGCTGAGCGTGAGGTCTTGGGTTCGACTCCTAGGTCGGGCAAAGTGTTATTGGGTTTTTCCATCAGGAAATTCTGAGTAGCAGCCTCGGAGTCTGGATTTGTGCCCTGTTGATGGCAATAGGCTCGCTCCCTATTACATGGGACTAAAACAATACCGGCGTAATGTGGGTTTACTATGGGTACACCTCGGGGATCTTCTCTAGAATCTCCTGGACCTCCTCTGGAATCCTCTCCGGGTACAAGAGTATAAAAAGTTACTAAACAAAGCCCAATAGGGGTGAGCTTATTGCCATCAACCGAGCTCATCCAGACTCTGAGGTTGCTACTGAGAAATTTCTGATAGAAAAACGTTATAACACTGCTCGACCTGGGAATCGAAGCCTAGACCTTATGCTCAGCAGACGCGCTTTACGACCAGTACCACAACGAGTTAGTCTTTTATTAACTATAATTATTATTATTTTTAAATTTGGTTCAGCCGTTTAGGAGATTAGCAGAAAAAATCTATCAAGTACTGTCCCAACGCTTTTAGTAGACATGCCTAAGGTTTCAATGTAAGGTAATAGCTAATCAAGTTTTTGGCAGATATTCAAACTGGTTTCACTGTAGTTTGGCTCTCCCGTCTGCTTTGGATCACTAGCCCAATTTGTAGTGATTTTCGACGTCGGCGTCGTAAATGTAATATTTTAGTTTTAAGCCAAACGTGATGCTTTTGCCAACTTTATTGTGTAAGATATTGGTTATTGTATGGCTGTAAGTGACGTATTGAGAAAAAATAATTTTTGAATATAACCTAAAAAAGGAAAAAGTATTTTATTTTTCACTTTTAGTAGGTACTGTAACCCCCGGACATGGACCGGGATGTATTTATATTATTGAAAGACTTATTATTCATTAGAGTTCGTGTATTCACTTTTAAATAAATTATATTTGTTACTTCTAGTTATTACTCTATGCTTGACAGCCGCTGACACGCGGTCTGCTTCTATTCTAAAATCAAAGTCATATTTATCTCTTATCAAATAGTTTGCATATAGCTCAACCAGCCAGGGTCTCTACAGTACCTATTACATGTTGTTAATATTTGAAATCCTTACAAAAAGCTCTTTCAAACAGTACTTTACACGATATATTTAATTTTGGAAAGTAGTAGACAGTTATTGTCGACGTACGAAGACCCCTCCCCTCTTCCTTCAGTCATTCATCGTATACACGTATACAAAGCAATTTCACTTTTTACGACAGTTCTGCTATAAGCCTATGAGGGATTTCGTTCTATATCTCCGAAGTTCATGGTAAGATCATGACATTATTTTTACCACCTGGAAAGTATGTATATCATAGGTATCAGGACATATGCGCGAAAGACATTTCCGCGCCAGACATTTGCGCGAGTCCCTTTGCGCGCCAAGACACATGCGCGAATGGACGTTTGCGCGCCTAGACCTTTCCGCTAACAGACACTTGCGCGAATGGACATTTCCGCGCCAAGACACTTCCGCGACTCCCTTTGCGCGCTGGCCACTTGCGCGAAAGACACTTCCGCGATAGACATATGCGCGCCTATACTTGCGCGATAGATACTTCCGCGAAATATGCGCGAAGTATATTTTTATAAAGGACAATGGGCAAAATTCTTGAATTAGGGTTCCGTTACGTTTTTTTACAAAATATGCGTCATGGGTGTCGTGTCCATGGTTTTCGAGGGTGCTGATGACGAAAATGAAGTCTAAAAGAAAATCCAAGATGGCGGCTGGAAAATTTTCCAAGATATGCTTCATGGGTGTCGTGTCCATGGTTTTCGGGGGTGCTGATGACGAAAATGGTGTCAAAATGAAAATCCAAGATGGCGGCCGGAAAATTTTCCAAGATATGCTTCATGGGTGTCGTGTCCATGGTTTTCGAGGGTGCTAATGACGAAAATGAGGTCTAAAAGAAAATCCAAGATGGCGGCCGGAAAAATTTCCAAGATATGCTTCATGGGTGTCGTGTCCATGGTTTTCGGGGGTGCTGATGACGAAAATGAGGTCAAAATGAAAATCCAAGATGGCGGCCGGCCATTTTTTGTGTGTTTGTTCTACGATTACTCCGCCAATTATGAATAGATTTGGATGATTCTTTTTTTGTTTGAAAGAGTATAGTTCCGAATAGGTCCCATAGGAATATTGTCATGATCTGATGATGAACTTTGGAGATACGGAACGGAACTCCTTATAAAATCACAGCAGAACCGCCGTAACAAGACAAATTGCTTTGTTTATACGTGTAGTCGATGACTGACTGACTATTTTGTAGTTTTCTTTTAGACCTCATTTTCGTCATCAGCACCCTCGAAAACCATGGACACGACACCCATGACGCATATTTTGTAAAAAAAGTAACGGAACCCTAATTCAAGAATTTTGCCCATTGTCCTTTATAAAAATATACTTCGCGCATATTTCGCGGAAGTATCTATCGCGCAAGTATAGGCGCGCATATGTCTGTCGCGGAAGTGTCTTTCGCGCAAGTGGCCAGCGCGCAAAGGGAGTCGCGGAAGTGTCTTGGCGCGGAAATGTCCATTCGCGCATGTGTCTTGGCGCGCAAAGGGACTCGCGCAAGTGTCTGGCGCGGAAATGTCTTTCGCGCAAGTGTACCAGATCCCAGATTTATTATTGTTAATATAAACACAGCTGTTTATTATGTTCCTAATTAAATAAAGGCGAAAACCTTTTAATGGAACTTAGATTTGCCAAACAAAGTCAACCCACAATATTTAAAAAAGTAATTAAATATGCCATATTAATTACTAACCATCAGTACCAATATACATAACATAACACATAACATCACACCTGTAATCCCCGAAGGGTTAGGCAGAGGTGTTCCCATTAGTACACCCACATTTCGCCAGTTATGTTTTGTTAGTCCCATGTAATAGGGGGCGAGCCTATTGCCATCAACCGGGCACAAATCCAGACTCCGAGGCTGCTACTGAGAAATTCGTGATGGAAAAACCCAATAACACTTTGCCCGACCTGGGAATCGAACCCAAGACCTCATGCACAGCAGTCGCGCTTGCGACCACTAGACCCACGAGGCAGTCAATACAATACCAATATACAAAATGTCTTAACATGTAACTTAACAAATATTGTAATTACCAACTTATACAAAATCTTCGTTACTAGATAGAGCTCAAAACAAAATTATGGTAATCATGTGTATCGGCGCAAGTGCATTATTTAAAGAACCTCGTCAACTATATAAGATGCAGCTACATCAACGAATAATTAGATTAAGAGTTGATTACAATTATGATCACGAATTAATTGTTTAAAAACACAAATTATGTTAATGTTATTTATTTTGAGGGTTAATTAATTATTATTGATGATTAATTAATTATAATTGTATGGTTCAATTAATTATCAGTTTATTTACTCCAAAAGATTGTAAAAATAATCATTTATTTACAAAGTTAGAATCCTAACCTAAAAACTCAAACACGTGCGCCGAGCACGTGGTTAGTGTCTATAAATACAGGCGACAGCCACAGAACGGCTCAGTTGGGCACGAGCCGTCGGACGGAACACATCTCTGTGAGTCATATCTATACTTTTTTTGTTTTTTTTTTTTGTTTTTTTTTTTTTTTTTTGAAGATGATTAATTAATTATAATTGTATGGTTCAATTAATTATCAGTTTATTTACTCCAAAAGATTGTAAAAATAATCATTTATTTACAAAGTTAGAATCCTAACCTAAAAACTCAAACACGTGCGCCGAGCACGTGGTTAGTGTCTATAAATACAGGCGACAGCCACAGAGCGGCTCAGTTGCGCACGAGCCGTCGGACGGAACACATCTCTGTGAGTCATATTTATACTTTTTTTGTTTTTTTTTTTTGAAGATGATTAATTAATTATAATTATATGGTTCAATTAATTATCAGTTTATTTACTCCAAAAGATTGTAAAAATAATCATTTATTTACAAAGTTAGAATCCTAACCTAAAAACTCAAACACGTGCGCCGAGCACGTGGTTAGTGTCTATAAATACAGGCGACAGCCACAGAGCGGCTCAGTTGCGCACGAGCCGTCGGACGGAACACATCTCTGTAAGTCATATTTATACTTTTTTTGTTTTTTTTTTTTTTTTTGGGGACAAGCCCGCCACACTGTTCCCACCCACTGCAACTCCTGAAAGCCAGAATCAACAGTGGAGGCCACCAGAAAAGCGTCGAGGCAATGAAGCTCGACGAGTCCCAGAGAAACGATTTACTGTCTTGGGTCCCGCAACGAAATATTTATACTGTCGTCCTTGCAAAAAGTGTTTTATTTGAAGAAGATGGAAAATAACCAAGAGTGTGATGTCAGCAATGCTTTTTTTTTTTTTTTTTTTGATGTGGTAAAAATCATCAAATGACTCCGACTGACGAAGGACTGTCAGACTTTACTGACAAAAAAAACCACCCTGTTCCTTCTGTTGCCCTGCAACCCCGGCAGCCCCAGCCCTGTCCAATCGCGGAGCCAGACGTCGGAAGTGCTCCTTGAAGCTCCACCGGCTGTCGAGGACGAGACCCAGATACTTCATCGTCGCCTCGACGCCGATGTGAACCCCTCCCACCGTTATTTGGGAACCCGACGGTGGCGCGTTCCGAAGACCATGAAAGCACATGGCCTCGGATTTGTGCAATGCCACCTCGAGTCCCAATTGCCGGATTCTTTCGACGACTGTCGCAACCCCTCGCGTCGCTAGGTCGGCCGCCGCCTGGTGCGACTCTCCCTGTGCCAGGACGAGCATGTCGTCAGCGTAGCAGACTACGCTGACGCCGTCAGGGAGGTCGGCGCGCAGCACCCAGTCGTATCCAATGTCCCACAGAAGCGGTCCCAGGACCGATCCCTGTGGGACACCGCACGACATCTCTGGCCGGTTCCACTCTCCCCGTTGGCCGGGGTAGACGACGGCCCTATCCGTCAGATAGTCCTCGACAACACGACGAAGGTAGGTCGGCATCCGGTGATACCGGAGTGCCTCCCTGATGCAACTCCAGGCCAGGGTGTTGAAGGCATTGGAGATATCGAGAGACACCGCCAAGACGACCCTGCCCCGGGATACTGCTTCCCCCTTCGTGAGGGCCCTCACGCGCATGATGGCGTCCACCGTGGAGCGCCCCCTGCGGAAGCTTAACTGGCTCTGGTGCCCGACGAGGCGGTTTGCAATTACTCTTTCAAAGAGCTTGCCCACCTCGTCGAGCAGCACGATGGGCCGGTATGCGGACGGTGAGTCCGCAGGGCGCCCCGGCTTCTTGATGAGGACCAGTTTCCCCGTCTTCCAACGAAGCGGGAACTGGCCCCTCTCTAAACATGCGCTTAAGAGCCTCCCTAGTCGAGGACCGAGAGCCCCCGAGGCCAGGACCCAGGCTTTCCCAGGTAAGCCGTCGGGTCCCGGGGCGGTATTCTTGGCCTTCAGCCATTGTACCGCCACTCTCAGATCTACCTCGGCCACCTCCGGAGCATTGTAGTCGCCGCCGTCGCTGTGGTCCGCGTCTTCGTCTGACACCACCAGGGGCGGAGCCATGGGCGGGGGGGTATGTTCCCCCCGAGAAGGAAACAGCGCGCCGACGCCCTGTCGCCTGACGTTCCTGTCCAGAGCCTCCAACATCCCATCTCGGAGGGCGGTCTTCGCCGCCCTGTACCCCTCGTACAGCTCCGCCTCAATGGCTGCCGCATTCGGAGGTCGGATGCGGCACCGCCTCGCGTAGTGCCGTTATCTCGCGCGACCACCAGTACACCTGACGCCGGGCGCTTCCTGGCCGGGCCCGGGGCATTGCCATGTCGCAGATCACGGACATGGCCTCCTGGAACCACTCCGCCTCGTCGTTGACGTCGGCAGGCCTGTCTGGTGACGACACCCAGGCCTGCACGAACGAGGCTTCCAGGAAGAGCTCCCGGTCCGGCTGCTTCAGCGCCCATCGCGGACCACTCGGGGTCTGTCGGACCGGCGTATCTGGGATCTGGGCGGAGACGTCGAACCGGATGTACTGGTGGTCGGAATATGTCTCCACCCCCTCCTCTACGCGCCAGTCAACGACACGTGGCGACAGAGCGAGGCTGGCGAACGAGATGTCCACCACCGACTCGCCCCGCATCCGTACACACGTGGGGACAGAACCCCGGTTCAGGATGACCAGGCCTGTCTCCAGAGCCCAGTCCTCCACCATCTTGCCCCGTGCATGGTCCGTGTACCGGGAACCCCAAGCCACGTTCTTGGCATTGAAGTCCCCGAGGACCAACATAGGGAGGGAACCGCACCCGGCGACGACGACTCCTAGCTCCCTAAGGGAGACGTGGAACTCGGCGAGAGTTCGGTTCGGGGAGAAGTAAACGCCTACCACGGCGATCTCCCCGAACCGTGCTGCCACACAGCCCCGTCCTCTCTTGACGCTCTCGAGAGACGGGGTACCGGCGGCAGCCGACGCGATTATGACCACCGAGCCGTCGAGGTCCGCCACCCAGTCATCCCTGGGTGGGACAAAGTACGGCTCGGCGACCACCGCGATGTTGATCAGCCACTGCGCCATGCTCTGGACCTGAGATCCTGAGCGGCGGCGCAGTGGTTGATATTGGCCTGGAGGAGGCGCAATGGGGCCGTGACTAGCCCTCCATTACATCCCCCTCCAGGGCCCTCCTCGAGGGCGGAATCGCCCTAGCGGCGGCGACGGCGGCGACAGTGGCGGCGGCAACGGAGGGCCTACCTCTACCGCTGGCCTTGGCGGGTGGGGCGCAGGCCTTGCCTCCTGCCCGGTGATCGGCCGGCTTGCCATCAGCAGGTCATCAGCACCCCCGAAAACCATGGACACGACACCCATGAAGCATATCTTGGAAAATTTTCTGGCCGCCATCTTGGATTTTCATTTTGACCTCATTTTCGTCATCAGCACCCCCGAAAACCATGGACACGACACCCATGAAGCATATCTTGGAAAATTTTCCGGCCGCCATCTTGGATTTTCATTTTGACACCATTTTCGTCATTAGCACCCCCGAAAACCATGGACACGACACCCATGACGCATATTTTGTAAAAAAAAGTAACGGAACCCTAATTCAAGAATTTTGCCCATTGTCCTTTATAAAAATATACTTCGCGCATATTTCGCGGAAGTATCTATCGCGCAAGTATAGGCGCGCATATGTCTGTCGCGGAAGTGTCTTTCGCGCAAGTGGCCAGCGCGCAAAGGGACTCGCGGAAGTGTCTTGGCGCGGAAATGTCCATTCGCGCAAGTGTCTGTTCGCGGAAAGGTCTAGGCGCGCAAAAGTCCATTCGCGCATGTGTCTTGGCGCGCAAAGGGACTCGCGCAAGTGTCTGGCGCGGAAATGTCTTTCGCGCAAGTGTACCAGATCCTATATCATACCCTTTGAAACAAAAATGGAATATTACAAATCGTTTTAGGCATCTTCTTCAACTTTGTGTGTTTACATTCTAAATTCATCCTGTTGGTCTAGTGGTTAGCGGCCCTGACTGCTAAGCCGGAGGTCGTGGGTTCGATTCCCACCCAGGACAAACTTTGTGTGATGAGCATGATTGTTAGTTCTGTGTCTGGTTGTGATTTATCTATAATATGTATGTATTTATAAATTATATAAATATGTATATCAGTTTTCTGGTTACCATAACACAAGCTCTGCTTAGCTTGGGATCAGATAGCCGTGTGTGAGTTGTCCCAAGATATTTCTTTATTTCTTTCTTTCTTTCATATTTATGTACAAACCCAATCCACCCACACCACCACCATACCCAACCAGTCATACCTAGGGGTATCGTGTTACCCAGTTACTGGGTTGTGGAGGTCAGACAGGCAGTCGCTCCACGTAAAATACTGGTATTCAGCTGCATCCGGTGAGACTGGAAGCCGACCCCAACATAGTTGGGAAAAGGCTAGGCAGATGATGATGATTTATGTACATACCTAACTTAACAACAAATTACACACTTTTTACTAAAAAAAAGTCTGTCATCTTTTTAGGCCAATAAAAACCAGCTCAATGCCAAAACACCACGTGGAAAATCACATACGCGGAACATAATTAATTCCAGTATACATGTTCCAGATTCTTAAGATTTGTATACCATTCGTATGCTCCTACTTATTTACTCCGTCGCGGCAGTTGCTAGAGTTTACGACCTCTAGTTTTAAATTAATTAAAACTTAGTTAAAAGGGCTTTATGTTGCCTGAATCAAATTTTAAACTGTAATCAATTTAGTGATGTTGGTTTTGTAAGTGGATAGGGCTTATGTATGAACAATGTTTCATATTTTAATAATAAACTTTTAATCTACGACTACTTTATTAATTTGTATTGTGTAATTTTTTATTTTTAGAAATTATGCCCGCGACTCTGCGTTATCTGAGGGGTGTCAATTTATTTTTCTTAAAATAAACTGGCCTAAGTTACTCCTAATAACATTAGCTATCTGTGGGGGAAGCTTCCATCAAAATTAGTCCAGCTGTTTTGGAAACTAGTCTGAATAAATAGACAAACAGGCAGACAGACAGACAGACAAAAAGAAAGACAGATAAAAATTTACAATGTTTTTTTTTATTAGTAGGTATCTTATTATACTTTCATTTAATAATAATAATAAATTCTTTTTTTTTGCAGGTAAATGACACCCATTGAAAAACATAAAAAATAAAAAAGGTAGATATAAAATATAGCATATTTTGCAATTTAGTAAAAAGCTTTTATTTTAATATGGAAAAGAGTTTCCCTAATATTGGTGCCGATTCCCTTGTTCACAAACTAGACTAAATTTAGAGAATTGACATCTCTTACTAACATACAGCGAAAGGAAAGGACGGTGACTAAAGAACTAAGTTAGCGATGTCAAATTAGTTTTGCCTTGAATTTCTCCGTATTTTTAATCCATACGTTTTAAGATGTCAACTATAACTGTATAGATGTGTCAGATTGACTAAATTTGACAGCTCTTATTTACATTAGTCTCTTTCTTGTTTTATTGCGCAGAAAAAGATGGAAATAGTCTTATTTTAGTTTAGTTTGTGACCAAGGGAATCGGCACCATTGTATTTATTTGTACAGAATAATGTGTGGTGGTATTTTATAATTTTTTAGGGATTGTGTTATTTCTACAATTTATTCAAATTCAATGAGGTATTTGAATATTAAGTAAAAAAAATTGTAGTATTTTATTTCATCATTAAGGATTTACTTTGTAATTATGTTTTTATTTCTTTAGACTTAGGTCTTATAATTTACATAATATCTCCATTATTAACAAATTAATTTTAATTTCATAAAATAAATTCCTAGTATTAAAGACTAGCTTCTGTTCACGATTTATTTCATCAGCGTTTTCCAGGATAAAAACGTATGTGTGCTTTTCCAGACTATAATGTATCTCTGTGCTAAATTTATCTAGACCTGACCAGCCGTTCAGTTACGTTTGAGTAATAAACATCCATTCATCCAAACGTTAGTAAGATTAATTTTTCTCTCCAAATGTGAACTTTATACTCTTGCCTACCGAATATTTTATATTCGACCATAAAAATACCTGCACACCCATATCTCTAGAAAAATGAAGTCGTTCAAAATCTTCTACCTATAAGGCTTAGCACGAACTGGCTTACGATTTTAGAATTGAAAATACGACTATCATAAATAGAATATTCGTTTCATTTTATGTCCATAGATATAAAAGGTCTTCAAACTAAATCTAGGATAAGACAAAGTTGCTTTCCACCGTTTGTTCGCTTAGATTTTTTAAACTACGCGACGGATTTTAATGCGTTGTAGTTTAATGCGTTTTCATCAATAGATAGAGTGATTCAAGAGGAAGGTTTCTGAATACATTGCACCCATGCGAAGCCGGGGCGGGTCGTTAGTAAATAAAATGTGCGAAACAAAATTCACATTTCGGAAAAAAAAATTAATCTTCAAGTCAGCGCATTTATGTTAGGCCTTCTGAGTAAATATCGGATAGCCACTCCTGTTTGTCACGAAAACCGGAATCAGCATATAAATGCGACTAAAATTTCTCTCTCTTTCAGAATAGTCGCAGTATTTCTCGCTTGTCAAGTTTTGATTCGTTCTTATTCATCAAAATGCGTTTTGTATTTTGCATACATATGATAGCAGTAACAAAAAAGGGTGTCTGCATACTAGCGGCAAAATTAATGTCAACATTTTTAAAAACGGTTCTGTAATAAGACGGGAAGTGTGAAATGTGAATACTTAAATCTTTATAGTTTACATAACGAACTCAGAGACTTCTGCTAACTATACGAACTTTTAATTATTTTTATATACTAGCTTCTGCCTGCGATTTTGTCTGTGTAGACTTCGGAATTAAGTAGAAGTTTTACTTGTCAACGGGATAAAAAATATACTGTGTTAAGCTAGTCCAATGTAATACATGTTGGTATGCCAAATAGCTCATTCAGTGTGAAAGAAGTCAAAGTCAAAGTCAAAACGATTATTTCAATTAGACCATTTACAGGCACTTTTGAATTGTCAAGGAGTCGGTCAGTTAGTCCGAAAGTTGAAGCTAGTTGCTCGTTTCAAAACGGAGGTAGGCCTCTATGGAGAAGAACGAGCAAGAAACTCCACGACACTCTTTTAAATTAGGTTTTTAACTCCACGACACCCTTTTAAATTAGGTTTTTTTCAAATAAGAATAACAAACAATCCCAGGTTACATGGGATTTAAACGTAACTGGCGAAATGATCTTGTACTAATAGGTACACTTCTGCCTAACCCTTCGGGGACTACAGGCATGATGATATGTTCAATGTTAGTAACAAACAAACATCGCTTATAATAACAATAGTATTTAATTTTATATTTTGCTTGATTTTATTACTGTTAATAGAGGATCTATTTAATAATTGTTTCCCTCAAAATTGTTATAAATAATTATCAAATTCATCAGCTGTACCTACCTGCTATACAGAAAACAGAATAGAACAATATTGTAGAAAATAATAAAAAACAAGTCAGGAGAAAACCAGTAAATAGGGAAATAAATACCAACAACAAAAAGAAGCAACAGAAAGTTAGATCAGCTGATTTTAACGTTTTATATTTACAGTCTTATTGTGATAAATATAAGTCTAAAATCACCTTGAGCAAGCGTAGTGATTAATGCTCTTGCCTTCTCTGTAAGGGAAGAAAATTTTGCAGTGATGGCATTATTATTTATTTTGGGTAAGTTATTATAATATACTAATAATAATATTCATGTAGGTGAAAATTATTTATCAAATAATTATTTATTTAGTAGATAATTATTTATTTTTAGTATCGTTCCCCAGTATCGTTACTTTACTTCCAAGGGTAACAACGTATAATCTCATCATGATTTGACATTGACTTTGACTAACACGTATTCGTCACTGTGTGATCTTAGACATAAAGTGAACTTATTACAACATCGGGTAAAGCTCTATATTAATAAAGGATTGGTTCCACTATCCGTTCAATGGAATCCATACTTATCATATTTTCTCTAAGAGAAACAATCCGAAAAAATAAATAAAATAAAATTACCTAGTAACAAAGAGGGAACAGCCTAAATGGGACAAATCCACGTGACCGTCCATTGCGTGACTCACGAAATAAACGAATCTATTATTTTGTTACCGCGTGCGATTTCACTTGCAAAAATAAAAATGTCTACCGTATTTTCTGTAGAATTAACGCAGATTTTTTGACAATGTATTTAGGGTTTGTTTGTAATAATTTTGTGTGATGTTCTTCACAGCGCATCAATAGCAAATATAGATACATTTTTCAATTTTCATTTTTTTTTGTTTGGTCCAGTATTTAGCTACAGTAACACCATCCGCTGACGCAGTTATTAGGTCCTTACGTGTGCAGATAACATGGTTTGCGGCGCGGTGCAAGATAAAATGGTGGTCATGGTCTGCGGGGACACGCCACATAGTCAATGAAGATCGATGCCATATGCGGAATCCCACGTTTGGAGACTATTTATGGTGCGGCCGATCTGGATATAAAGTATTCAAAATCGGTCTCGGCAACGCGTGCCCAGGGGGCTTAGACAAAGTAACAATTGCAAAACAATAAAGAAGTTAGAAAAGACTAAAATGTATGGGATTGACATTAGCCGCGTTAAGTCACGTGGTCAATCGACGAAGCGATGACCACATGAAAGACTAAAATGTATGGGATTGACATAAGCCGCGTTAAGTCACGTGGTCAATTGACGAAGCGATGACCACATGAAAGACTAAAATGTATGGGATTGACATAGGCCGCGTTAAGTCACGTGGTCAATTGACGAAGCGATGTTACTTTGTCTAAGCCCCCAGGTAGAAGTCTCTCCGATGGACCAATAAACTGACCTGAGGAGGCTTCAGTTTCTCTCGTCAAAGATCACATAAATTTAACGACGTTGACATTACTTTATAATCTGTAATAAACTCACATAAAAACTGTGCTAACAATCCTTTTTTTTATTCATATTTTTTAATCTACAGAAAATAACGTTTCCATGAAAAATTCATCAAACCTAAATAATAATTGGGAACGCTAGTGTGCGGCGTTCCATATTTTTGTATGAGTTTTTATTGCCGCGGGGTCCGGCGCGATCTTCATTTGTTTGGCGATGATTATGCCCATTCATTGTCCAACAGAGCATTGTACGCTGCATGGGTTTTTATCTCATAAATATTACGGAATCCTGATTGGATGGTGGCTATGCATAACAAACCTTGGAAAGTCATCTATAACGAGTGAATATTTGCATAACTGTTTTTCCGTGGATTGCTTTTTTTATTTATTTACTTGCGTTTTGTTCTTGTATGTAAGTGAGTGGGACTGGAATATCAATCCATTTTAAGTATCCGTCAATGCTAACTGTCAAAATACTCGGTCAGCTTTTTTTTAATTGTGAAAGTATAATTCATCAAATCAAAAAATCAAATCTAATAATTTATTGCTTTCTACAATGTAAATTAATGGTCTTAGAAAAAAAAAACAGAGGTACAGAATCATTATGGACTCTGCCGGGCTTAGCACTTAAACTCATTATACTACTAACTAGGCCATTAAAAAACACTTTTGAACGTCATATACAAGAATAAAAAATTTAATCTAGTTGTATAGAATTTTAGACATGCTAGAGATCATTTTCTTATCGAATATTTTAAAAAAATCTGCCGTTACATCCTGCAAACTGCAACACCTACACCGTAAAAAGGTGGAGCAGAAGGGTGGAAAGGCAATTTTTTTATTTTTTGTTGCCTCAAATGTCTTGTTCAGTACCAAAACTTTGATCCACGATGTCCCTTCTGGCATATTTGGTATTTTACATTCAACTGGATAGTACAATGAAAATGATTATGACCATTTATTAGGATTATTAGGTAATAAGATTACATAAGCCACACAGCTTACTTTTAAAGTTTATTTTTTAACACAGCGCAGCGTGTTGAATTTTGAACAAAATTTCAAACAACAAAACAAAATCTTAGTTGAAATGTTAAAATTACTTGTTCACAGAATTAATTAAAAGTTGAAATATTAATCCACAGACGGGTTAAGAATATTACGAATCTGTGAAAGTAAAATCTTATTTTGCACGTGGTTTAGCATTAATTATAAAAACAATTACTGTTTCAATTTAAAAGAAAATCTCGTTCTTATTCTTTGTACCCCTCTTGCCCATACGTTCATTTGATTGGGGTCGCAAATACTCGTGGACGATAAGATTTTTTTTTGCATGATTTAGAATTACCCACTAATTCTAAACTCAAACGGAGTATTGATGAGCTAATTACGATAGGAATAGCTGAAAATCATTTACGCACGATTGTCGCATGGCACCGCTTATACAAAAACGTACTTAAGTAGATAAAAGCAAGATAGGCGCTCGATGGGTTAAAAAAATACCAGTACCTATTATCTATATAAATAAATAAAATTGTGGTGTCTGTTTGAAATGTCAAATATAAACACAAAACTATTTTTTTTTTCTAATTTTGTCAATCTGTCTGTTTATTCCTGTAAACGGCTAGACCAATTTTGACGGGAATTTCACATAGTTGATTTTACAAAGAGTAACTTAGGCTACTTTAGGAAAAGAATAAAAGTTCGGCGCAAAAATAAAACCTCGATATAACCAACATTTACACAAACAAAGCCGCGGGCATTAACTAACTAATTAAAAATATATTTATAATTGAATATCTAGCCTCATTTTGCCCCGTTCATCTCATTATGGTTCACTGAGCCATTGAAACCCATCCGCGACTAACTGGAAAGTTAAGTAAAAAATAAATAAAGTGGAGCATCATTTAAAAGAGCTCTAATAACTCATTAGCTTTTACGGGTTTGTGTGTTTTTAAACTTAAAATAAATGCTTTTTATTTTTTATTTTTAATGCTTTTATGTTTTTAGAGATAAATTTTAAAAAATTGGCCATTTAATGTAAGCAGAATTTCGTAAAAACCAAATTGAAAAGAGTGTCCGTGGAGTTTCTTGCTCGTTCTTCTTCATAGAGGCCTACCTCCGTTTTGGAACGAGCAACTAGCTTCAAGTTTCTGACTAACTGAGCGACTCCTCGACAATTACAAGTGCCTGTAATTGGTCTAATTCAAATAAATGTTTTGACTTTGACTTTTTAATTCTAGGCCCTAGGTCGGTTGATACAGTTGAGGCGCCCGCGGTTCGATCGAGTTGTCGATTAACAACCAGGCGCGGGCAAATGTTAGTATGACTTCTTTATTTCATATTTATTTTCTAATTAAACTTGGATATCACTGGCAGCTGTTTGGCACGCAGGTAGATATTATGACGTAGAAATGTGCTAAGAAAAAAAATAACAAACTTAACTCCTTAAGTGGATAAAACTGGGAAGACATGGGCAAAAGCTTTAAAAGTTGTAAAGCCTTTGCAAAAGTAAGAAATAAAAGAATTATATTCCTTTTTTATAATATATTTTATCAAACTAGCTTAAAGAAAACCTTCACATTTCACTTTGTATATTGAAAACACTGGTGCTGGCAGCAATTTATAATACCTACACTTTAAACTTTTACAGTATCCCAAGCTCGCTGTAAACCGAAAAAAAAAGTACACCGTAAAATGCACAAAGCGGTTCTCCCCCACATCTGTTCCTCTTTGCGTGACATACATACACACAAGTATATAAGGTACATGTATTTTAGTTTGCTACCAACAAAAGGTCCCTGAATTACGGGCGGCCATTTTGAGTTGCAACTTTGTAGCGAGAAAAAGAAAGATTTTAGTTAATCTTCCCAAGCTACTAGTGATAAAAATAAAACAAGCTGCTATAATTAAAAAAATTTAAAAACACGACTGCAAAAATTGCACATATTTGTACTTTGTTTACTCGTCAGTTTTTTTTTACAACGATTTTTATTTACAGTGTTATATATTTTTTAAATCTACTTGTCAAATTCTAGACGATAAGCATAGACACGACCAGATTTATTTAAAAAAATAATTGAGGCTGGTATTAATTTACATTTTAAAGTGACTACACAGGATTCTTTTTATTTTTAACTAGCCTATGTTACTCGGAACGTTGCAAGGATTGTAACGATACCCCATACATCTAAATCGGTTCAGGCGTTTAAAAGTTATGGTGGAATAAAGAATCTCACATACATACATACATACTTACATACATACATACATTAACCCTAAACACATAACACTCCTTTTTTTGGGGCAGTCGTGTAACTAAAGCTAGTTTGTTAATATTTCGTGTACCCATTAATTTATTTCAAATTATATTATAACTACTAACATACTAGTATTATAAATTCGAAAGTAACTTAGTCCGTCTGTTATGCTTTCACGACTAAACCATTAAACCAATATTGAAGAAATTCGGCTTCTTTTTATTTTGCGGCTCGTCTGCGTCCACGATAACCGAAATTCATACGACGAAGTCGCGACATCGCGGGCATTATTACCAAGAGCCTCGACCAACACCTAAAGAAGCTCTTGTTGGGCGGTTGGATCAATGACTTGGTTCAGAAAGCGGTACTCTTATACACGGCGCGTATTGTTAGGAGATTCTTTTCTCAGGAGCCCTGGCCATCGGTAGCTTGGACCCTGTTCCCGATGCGAGACAGCTACTACTTTTATAAATATTTTCTATTTAATTAATTAATATTTGAAAATGTAAATAATATGACCACAGAAAAGAGACAAATGAAATCTTTATGTTAATTATTATGTTAATCTATTCTATAAAAATGTTTTTCTTAGAATTTAGGTGAATAAACTTAAGGTGAGCTTGATAGCTTATCCTACGATACTAAAGACTAACAACTCATTTCTTCTACTCGCAAATTCTCCAAGAGACAGAGTTACAGCAGACAGAGACAGCATAACACTGCTGATCTGAGAGGGTTCAAATAACCGGGTATTACAAAAATTATTTCCAATCGGGCCAACTTTAACAACATCAATTAATATGACAAAGAGCGCCAAAAGATATAATAGTTATGTCGGAAAACCTTCATTAACGTTTCTTTCATTAAGCCATTAAAAAGTTAATTAAAACCTCGTACATTGTACAATGTAGTGGTCGAAACGCGCTGATGAAATTATAAATTAAAACGATTCCGTTTTATGACGTAATGGATTTTACCGTGGCTTTGTCTGCATTCCAAATGGGATGGATTTTATTTATTTCAATTCCGAAAAGCTTTGTGTCGATGGGTTTTTAAAATTATACTTGGGGAGGATTTATTGAAATGACATTGTCATTCTGGCGATGCCAGGGTTGGCAACTTTTATCTGAGAAGATTATGATGCTAAATAATATAGTGAGTCAGGACAAATATGTTATTAAAAGTTTTTAGCTCACCTTGTTTTTCAGAACATGGCTAAGTGATTGGTCTACTCTTCACATGACTGAAGACTGGCCTTTTCTTGTGCTGTATGCCAATGCTGAACGCATTGACTTAGTACCTATAGCGTGACAATTGACAAAGATGTGGACGAGTTTCATTATACCCAAAACTTAGTTACAATTTTTTGAGTACTACCTTTGTATATATTTAATTCTGATTATAATTTGAGCAATTTTATTTGTGCGTTATACCTATTACGAGCAACCATAAACAGTTATTTTTCACACCAAAAATAAAAGTCGTTTCTCAACAATATTTTTTGCTAAATGTTACTTAGATTAATGGACAGTAGATTTAATTAACGGCTACGTATTTGTATCCTGTGTTTATATCATCATCTCAGGATCTTCTTGCCCTTGTCCCATGATACTTGGGGTCGGCGCAATACGTTTTTCTCTTCAACTCTGTCCTGTCAGCCGTCATGCAATCACTGACTCCCCTTTCATTCATATCATTCTTCACACAATCCATCCATCTATGTTTATATGATGGATTAATTGAAAACGTATTTTATCATCTACGTATTTATTATTTTTACCTTCCAACTAAAACACAGGTCTTAAACTTTGTCGAAGTTCAAAATTAGGTACCAAGTTTTTGAATAAGTAATTTTCGCCGTGGTTCACAATTAATGTAGGTAAATATTATTCAAAAACTACCGACCACAAGCGAATATTTAAACAAGCTGATACAGTTTCCCTATTTGCATACCCTAAAGGCTTGTTTTACAACCAAACAACTGATTAATTGCTAGGATAAGCAATTCCCTAGATAAAATCATAAAATTAACTTACATTATTGCAGTTACAATAACTTAAATGGATACGATTTATTATAGGTACAGACATATTTTGTGATATTGATGAACATTGTAGGTTTGGAGAAGCTCGTGGCTAAGTAATAACAGCCGCATGGGTCGATCTATCAGGTTAAGCAACCCTGGCCGGGGTTGGTCCGTCGATGGGTAACCATCTTTATACACTGTGACTCCTCTGTTCCCGGGAAAGCACGTTAAGCCATTGACTCCGGCTGTCATACGTGGATATTTGATTCGATACTGCTCCGCTCTTGTGGAACGCAGCGTGATGTATAAATAGCCTCTATTATTACCTACTCATAAATCTGGCTATCATTTACGAAGATTTATTTCCAATACAACTGATAGCTCCAAAGATTAATATAGACACACAGACATACAAACAAATAATAAAACTCATTACTTTTTTATATTAGTAGGTACAGATTTATATTATTAAACAAGTACTTCTTAGGACTGCGTTGTTGGTCTAGTGGTCGCAAGGCGCGACTGCTGAGCATGAGGTCTTGTGTTCGATTCTCAAGTCGGGCAAAATGTTATTGGGTTTTAGTATCAGGAATTTCTAGATAGCAGCTTCGGATTTTCTATTTGTACCCGGTTGATGGCAATAGGCCCGGTCTCTACTACATGGGACTTAAACGTAACTGGTGAAGTGGATGTACTAATGGGTACACCTCTGCCTAACCCTTCGGGGATTACAGGCGTGATGTTATGTTATGTTACTTTGTAGGTCAAATAAATATTTTACATCAAGATACCGAATACATATACATTTAAATTGTAAGCAAAACGCAATCTATTCACAGCGGGGTGTAGATTATACATACTCGTAATTGGGGAGAACTGTCTGCTATCACAATCGACATTATATCATTGACACAGTTACAATCCGAATAGCTAATGTTCAGTTTTCAGTCAAAGATCATTATTATTGCTACAATATCAAAGCTATTCTAATCTTTGACATCAAATACAACCTACAATTGACTATAGAGTTCAAAATGGCATAGCTACAAATGCAAAACAGTCTGTCACAAGTTACAAAGGATAATACGATTGTGAATGTAAGTTAATCATAATTGGTTATTACTATAGCCATATCATAAGGCAAATCTAATGTAAAACGTCTAAAATACACATATTAGCGAAGCCACCGTACCGGCACAGTCTTGAAATTTAGGTATACGCTATAAGCTTCCTCCTATATTTTATATAATTTTATTATTATTTATAAGTTTTGTGGGTAGATTAATTATAATAAAGCCATAATTTAAATACATATACACACACATTCACATACATTTTTTTATGCCTCGGACTCTGGATTAGTGCCCGGTTGATGGCAATAGGCTCGCCCCCTATTACATGGGACTCAAACATAACTGGCGAAATGTGGGTGTACTAATAGGTACACCTCTGCCTCACCCTTGGGGGATTACAGGCGTGATGTTATGTTATGTTAAATACATAATTAAATAACTGTTAACAAATTACGAAAGTGTATATTATATTCTATTCCATTATAATAATATTATTCTTGATTACATCTCTAAATATTTACAGCAATTCTGTATTCAAATTTCGAAATGAATCTTCTACAAAAAACAATTGAAACTCATAAAATATGAAACGTTTTCATCATCTGCACAAAAGAGTTAGTTCTGGAATGTGTCAGTCGTTTATAAAATAAACTTGTACACTGTATTTCCCTGCCTTTTTTCCTGAATAAAATATAACCGATGCAAAGTGGAAAGCAGTGGATTGGACACAACGTCATAACTGTCCGTAAAATGAAATCCTGAATGGCGTCATACTGTTTCTGTAGGAAAAACAAGTATATTTTACACAATAAATAATGTGAAATTCTTGTATATTTTTTATACTATTATGTTGGTAGGAAACTCTGGGTTGATTGTCCAGATTATTAAAAATGTAGTCGCAATCTCAAAAAATAAAATAAATTTAAGGCATTTTTTACAGATGATAAGACGGCGATCGTTCCTAAAATTACGCAAAATTGCCCCTTGATAAAAAATATTTACATTGATGTTCTTTACTAAACTTTCACTAGAACTGTTGATAAGTAGCAATAAACGGATGTATGTATGTTTATTCTATGGTATTTTTATAGTAATATGTAGTATTTTAAGTATGTTGTACTTATGTACACTTTATTTTATTTAGATAAATACTTTTTTTTTCTAAATAGTTTTGCTGCTTAGCGCTCGTACATTAATTTTCACCTATCATGTTATCTCTTCACCACCTTTGGTTGACTGTTAGAGAATACCTAAGGCATTAGTCCGCCCTTTGTACTTTTGTTGTTGCATAAAGTTTAAATAAAAAAATAATGAATAAATGATTCTTATAGAAGTATAAAATAACAAATGTATTCACTTTCAAGTAAAGTTATGCCTATTTGAAAAGTTTAGTTTAAAAGGACTAAAGTTGCTTTGGTCCTTTTTCTTTTTGGTCCTTTTCTAAGTTATGTCTTTGACTTCGCTAAATTCGAATTCGTTTGTACAGACTTACTTAGTGCCGTTGAATAACAAATGAATTGTAAATTATTAGCTTCGCACGATGACCAAAGTGGTGACATGTCGAAACATCAAGGTTTTTAAGCGTTATCAACGTTAAATATTAATGCATTATTATAAATAAATCAACTCTCAAAATTATGGTAAAATCCGTATCAGAATCTCTTGCGGAGTTTAAAAAATCTGTTTGAAAAACTTTGTTTTATACTGTGTGTTTGATTTCCAGATATCCTCACAATTTTTCCTAATCAATGACAATGATGTGCCAGGTAGTAAACATAAAAATTGTTATTTGTCCGGTGGCGACCTCACAACCGTCGCGTCGTGACGTGCATGAGATGCGGGCGTCTTAATTATTTTACTATGAAAACTTAAACACTTAAATTTCTCCTTACTAATATTAAAGTCTATTTACAAAAATACCAGTATACTTTGCCGTTTTATTTAAAAAAAGAACTCCTGCAACTAGACGATGGCAAAAGAAGACGCAGTGAACTGCATATGACGCCACGAGCTCGGGAAATGAAATTCTAAATCGCGCTATATCATTCCGGCGAAAATAATAAAGGATTTATAGTGAATATGTGTAAGAGCATTTCGTTGAAGCATTTTTATTTTCTGGTTGACTGATTGGGTAGTTAAAGTTGCCTGTTGAAGTTTTAGTACCCATTTGTGTGAATGTTGAGTTTATTTTTATAAGTTTTTTGATTGGTTGAGGATATACATGTAGTATTTGAATTGATTTTGTATATACATGGTGTAATTAACCTCGTGGCGAAATCTTTTGACTTGGATTCAGTACGTGATTCTGAAGCCCAAGAGCAGATTTTTTTTGTCATTTATAAGAACGGCACTTCCATGCATTATATACACATAGGTGTTGTGAAATAAGGGGTTTATTTTTCGTTTTGTTTGCGTGATTGTTTCGGCTTTACAATAAAATATCAATTATTTCTGAGAATATGGTACATTTAATTCTTAAAATATACAGATGAATCACATACTCGTAAATTTACTAGAGTTGTCAATAGCACATAAATAAAGTTAAATCTAATAAATAATAAAATTCCACAATAGCTCCAATACTACTGTCAAATTCCTTAAGGTACAGGACCAGTCGCTCTTACGAACATTAGACCAAGGGGATAGTCGGCAAGTATCTCGGAGTTTGGAAATTCATTGTGTGTTACTTACGTGCCTCTGAAAATCTGTAAAGCCGTTGGTCCTGCGCATGATCTCTTCCCGGTCTACCGGAGTATGAGAATATGGGAGTAGAAAATTTCTATTCCCATATTCTCGTACTCCGGTAGACGGCAATTCAACATGACCATGGAAATTGGAAAATACCAAGGAAATTTGTTTGCACATATACGTATAAGGCACTATAATGACTCCTGCACAGTTGACTAATCTCCATTTTGATTGACCGCCGTGACGGAAGCTCGGAGAACATTATTAATGTTGAGAAGATTTTACTAACGAAAATAAATATTGTATCAGAATATTCATTATATTACGTCAACAGGAAGACGTCCATTACGGGACACAAGGCGCCCCTAAAGACCGTTATAATGAATCATTTTGTGGGCCTATTGCGTGTCACAAACGATATCATTTTATCTTTATTAGCAACTTAACAATACGAAATTAGCTTTATTAATGACAATGTGCAAAACACAATGCTAATCTTCTTCTTTATCGTGTGGGCAGTAAGGTCTACAGACCCTAGTGTCAGAATTTCTAAACCGCCTCAAGGGCCTCTGACACGGTTTGAGTGGAACAGTCCCAGGTTTCCTCACGGTATTTTCCTTCACCGATGCCAGTGATGTCCTAGATAAACTTTAGAAAGTACATAATTATGATTTGAAAATGTCACATTGCTATGTAAAGCCTTTATCGTATTATGTTGTGTTAGCTTAGTCAGCTAATGATTTTATAGCTACAATATTAACTTGTACTATATGCTAAGTCGTAGGGTCCGATGCTCAAAGGAAGGCAACGGGACCCTTATTACAAAGCCTCCGCTGTCCGTCCGTCTGTCTGTCAGCGGGCGGCATCTCTTGAACCGTAATAAGGAGAGAGTTGAAATTTTCACAGAGAATGTAAGTATTGTATTACTATGTCTGTTACAACAAAAAACCCAAAAAAATACAAGAAACGTAAAACATTGGTTTTTTTTTTTCACAATATTACTTATTTTGATGGGCAGGATGCGACTGACTGCTGCGCTGTGTGATACGGGTATGATTCCTGCTTGGTAAAAAAATTTGTATATCCTATTTGTGTATGTGTGTGAGTGCAAGTATTGAGATTCGAGCAGTAAGCATTGTTTTTATTTAAACGTAATTTTTGTTTTTTTAATTCATTTAAATTCATACGAGACCCCGATGAAGCATTAAAAAATAGTCTTTAAATAGTTACTCTTATACCAAAAATCATATGAACTTAAACGCCAGTTCCAGTCTTATCTTTCAATTCTCAATAATCTAACAGGGATTACCCAAATGAGTCCCCACCGCGCATTATTTAGCCAGATAATAATCTAGCGCTATACTGGAACGAAACCAGTTGGTGGAGGCTATTTGTAAAACGAGCCTTGGGACCGGAGTGTGTGACAAAAAACTAACAGTAGAACTAGTTTTGAATAACCGGCAATTGTTTTTATTGAAAACTAGCTAATGCCCGTGACTTCAGTCTGTCTAAATTACTGTTTTTCGGAAACGTAATTCTTTTTGTAAAATAAACCTTAAAATAGTCCATATAATTATCACACAGACAGATAAACAAAAATGTAAGTAATTGTTTAAGCCGATGTATTCTTAAATATGAACAACTTTAGCATAGGTTCAACTGTAAGACTAAACAAAATATTGTTCAATAAAAAAAAGCTTTTTTTACAAAAAAGATGACCGCCTTCTAAAACTACAAAATAAAAACTACAAAGTGAAAAATTACTTTAGCTTGGAAGTCGGTGGCAATACCTACATAACAAGAAACAAAACCAAAGCCGCCGACTTCCAAGCTAAAGTAATTTTTCATTTTGTAGTTTTTGAAGGCGGTCATCTTTTTAACTTTTTAGTGCTTGTGTGTTAATATTTGAAATCCTTACATAAAGCCCTTTCAAACAATACCTCACACGATATATTTAATTTTGGAAAGTGGTAGGAGGGGGGTTATCGTACCCCCTCCCCACTTCCTTCAGTCAGTCATCGACTACACGTATAAACAAAGCAATTTTTCTTGTTACGGCGGTTCTGCTGTGATTTTATAAGGAGTTCCGTTCCATATCTCCAAAGTTTATCATCAGATCATGACAATATTCCTATGGGAGCTATTCGGAACAATACTCTTTCAAACAAAAAAAGAATCATCCAAATCGTTTCATAATTGGCGGAGTAATCGTAGAACAAATATACAAAAAAAAAAAAAAAAACATACGCGTCGAATTGAGAACCTCCTCCTTTTTGAAGTCGGTTGAAAATGCAATACAAAACGATTAAGATGTATGAACAGTTGCTTTGTTTTCCATACTTCAGTATTGGCCTTATAGTAGAAGTTGTTCCTATTCAGGAATAGAATAACTTCCTAAAAATTGCTAGTATATAAAAAAACATCTTGTATACTAAGGCAATAAGGGTGAATTTCATCAAACATTAATTTTCTATACAAAAACTACTTACCATCAATTTTATTCCACGGGTATGTATTAAACATTATTCATGTATTTAAACTTTATGTAACAAAACAGTACAAAGGCAGACTTAATGCCTCAGGCATTCTCTACCCGTCAACCAAAGGTGCTAAAGAGATATCATGGCAGGTGCGAATTATTGTACAAGAGTTTGTTGAGATTCAACCTAAGTATAACTAAAAATTTAATGACAAATCGATAACAATCAAATTACTGGAAACAGGTACAACAAAAGGTCCTATCGAGGTACTTTATAGAATTTCCTTTCATAATTCCCTCGACGAATATAATTTAGAGCATATTTTCTAAATAGAGAAATGGAGGTAGGAAGGAGGAGGTAGGTAGCGAAGAGGTTGAGCAGGCCATTATGTAGGTACGGTCGCAGCTGCCTCGCATATTTTCTAGGACATACTTTTAGTGTTCAGCTGAAATTAGGGCAAATTTAATATAGGTAGGACAAGCTAAGTTATGTAATATTCTAATTATAACATTATCTATACCTAGTAATAAAAAGAGTTAACGTTTGTTATTTTTTTGTAACAAAAAATCTATGAAAGTAACTGTCCGATTGCAAAGAGAAAAATCATTGACTTTTACGAGGACGAAGTCGCGGGCAGAAGCTGGTAGTTAATATTTTAGAACATGCTAGTATTAGTTTCTGTCAGTATTATTATCAAATTTGGTCAATCAGTACTCAAACTCCAGGTAATTTATTATACTTCATTTCAAAACGATATAAATATTTGTGCTCATGGTCATAAACAAAAGTTTAACATAACATAACATCACGCCTGTAATCCCCGAAGGGTTAGGCAGAGGTGTACCCATTAGTACACCCACATTTCGCCAGTTATGTTTTTAGTCCCATGTAATAGGGGGCGAGCCTATTGCCATCAACCGGGCACAAATCCAGACTCCGAGGCTGCTACTGAGAAATTCCTGATGGAAAAGCCCAATAACACTTTGCCCGACCTGGGAATCGAACCCAAGAAAGACCTCATGCATAGCAGTCGCGCTTACGACCACTAGACCAACGAGGCAGTCAAACAAAAGTTTACTGTATTACTATTTTAAAAAAACATTCATGGGGGTAAAGTAGGGGATGAAAGTTTCTCTGAAACGGCAACACCGATTTTGGCGGATCACTGTTGTTACAAGGAGTAATTTAGGCCTTTATTTTAGAATAAAAATTAGGGTACCGTGTCATTCACGCGAATGAAATCGCAAGCATAAACTAGTAAAAACAAAGAATTTTTAAATTACAGTGTTGTATCATTTTAGTACCCTTATCCTATCTATAAAATTACATCAAGTTACAACTTATTAACAAAAATATAACTGGACTACTTTTGAGCGCACTGTCAGACCTCTTAATCCGATATCCGATATCCGAATCTCCTCACAGCACCTTTATAATATAGCACAATCTCTAATTTGCTTCTTGCATGAGATAGCAACGGTACCTAATGCGTGTCTCCAAGCAATAAAGCCTATGTTCCCGCAACAGATGCAACAGGGCAGTTTATCAGCACTCGGAACATGTTTTGCTGTGGTTTGTGACATTACTTACTGGATTTTGTTTTAATTTATTGTTGTACTTATCTAGGTACTTAGCTTTTGTCCGCAACGTTTTCAAGAAAACGTTTCAAGTTTAAAAGAAAACTATCTTTTGTTTTGTTTTCAAAGTGTAACATTGTTATGGTTAGGTTTTTTTTTCATAATTATAATCCAGGCAGTCAATGGCCATGCATGAGGTTGTAGGTTTGATCCTTAACAAGTACCAATGTTACTTTTACAAATCATAAATGTACTTTTCTAGAGTTTATCTTCAACATCGGCGATCGAAAATATCATGAGGAAACCTGGACTTTAAATTAATATAAGTTTGGAATCGCTTTGAATAAGCGCATTCAGTACCAAATTTCATCAAAATCGGTTCAGTGGTGCAGTCGCGTCCAAGCGTAACAGACGGACTAACATACACACATAATTACTTTCGCATTTATAATATTATTCATTAGTTTTTTATTCATAAAATTAGAAGAACTTGACCGCCACAAGTGCTGACTAGACGGTTTTAGCATACAAAAATATAATATGATAATGTAATTAGCGCAATATACGAAATAGTAATTAAATGCTTGTTGCAATCAAGTAGATTGGATTTCCCTGTACAGTAGCCTCGTCCCGAGGGGTTACAATATGTATAGCAATAATATATGTTAGATGGCGATAATATTTTGGACAGTCAAGTTATATACATAACTAGGTTTTCTATTCAGAAAGGAGGAGGAGTGAGGAGCTCGTGGCTAAGTAATAACAGCCGCACGGGTCGATCCGTCAGGTTAAGCTACGCTTGCCGGGGTTGGTCCGTGGATGGGTGGCCATCTTTACATACCGAGACTCCTCCGTGCCTCGGAAAGCACGTTAAGCCGTTGGTCCCGGCTGTCATACGTGGATCTTTGACAGTCATTACGGGTCGTCAGAAGCCCGAAAGTCTGACAACCAGTCTTACCTAGGGGTATCATATTACCCAGTTACTGGGTTGTGGAGGTCAGATAGGCAGTCGCTCCATGTAAAATACTGGTATTCAGCTGCATCCGGTTAGACTGGAAGCCGACCCCAACATAGTTGGGAAAAGGCTAGGCAGATGATGACTTGCAAAGCAGAAAGGATTCAGTTAAACACAAAATAATTTTTGACACTCGTATATTAATGTTCTGATGGTCCAGTGGTTACACCACCTTCGTCTTATGCACGATGTTGTGAGTTCTAGACTGGGCACGAGCAAGTATCATCTATCTAAGTTTATCTTGGACGTCACTGGCATTAGTGAGGGAAAACTTCGTGAGCAAACCTGGACTTACAACGTATATAAAAGCGAAAGTTCACTCACTCACTCATTCATCACGAAATATCAAAAACCGCTTGACGTACACAGATGAAATTTGGCAAGGAGGTAGTTTATAGTTAAAAAACGTCCGCTAAAAAGGATTTTCCAAAATTCACGCCTTTTTTTTTTAGGTGGTTAAAATCATCAAAGAAGTCCGCCCTGGGTGGCGGAAGGGACTGTCAGACTTTTACTGACTAAAAAACCCTGTTCCTTCTGTAGCCGTTCCGGGGCCACGGTATCCTGTTAAGACGTCCCGCAACCCCGGCAGGTGTTTGGCCCCATTGGGACCTCGTCCCTGTGCTGACAGCTCTTTGAAGTGCGCGTCAACAGAACGCGCCGTCGACCCGGGCCTGGTACTTTGTATGGTGAAATCAACTTTGATGCGGACGAAGGATTTAATATAAGTCTAAAATCGCCCATCCCCCTTGAGCAAGGTTCGTAATTAGGTATATTTATTTTAGGTAGATATTTATATTCTGATCTACAAATCCGTAACCCCGGAACCTTAACATGTATTCCATGTCGAAACCGAATTGGCAACTCGTAGCGCCAAAGATTTGCTTAACCAATGCGACAGCTGTGCCTTGTAAATCAAATAAGTAAATAAGCTTCTATAAATATGTCTGCTCCACTACGAATGATTTACTTAGGTTCAATTTCAAAGCGAAAAAACTCGGTAAACGTACGAACAAAAAAGTTCGAGATAAAAATCAAAGTTAGGACATCTTTCAATATGTACCTTACAAGAATGCTGATGACTTCGTCTATGTATTCGATCAATAAATTCGGAACTTCTGAAAACCTAATATCTGTAGAGTGTATAAAGGCGTCAACGTTCGGGTCCCGTAGGGTAACCATACTGTTTGGGTAAACGAGGACAGGAAATGAAAGGACGGTGTAATATAATGTTGGAACTTGTACTTATGAGCTATAAGCTTATAATAATATTAAGCTGACATACGATGTGTGTCGTAATACCCTAAAACTAAATCCGTTCCTTCATTTTTTGTAGCGTTTTGTGTTTCCCTAACCTAAACTGCACTTGCTGTACAATTACTTAGCTAAAAATACAGACTTTTTATGGTGTCAGTATCGGATACCTCGTCGGCAAAATTTAGGTTTTCTCTCTTGTGTGAAAAATAGATAATTATCATTTCGGTGTTTGATTGCCTAGTTGGTCTAGTGTTCGCGCGATAACGACTGCTGAGCATGAGGTCTTAGGTTCGATTCCCAGGTCGAGAAAATTTTTATTGGGTTTCTCCATCAGGAATTTCTTAGTAGCAGCCTTGGAGTCAGGATTTGTGCCCGGTTGATGGCAATAGGCTCGCCACCTACATGGAACTTAAACATAACTGGCGAAATGTGGGTATACACCTCTGCAAAGCCTTGCGGATTACAGGCGTGATGTTATGTTATGATGATGATCATTTTGGTACCATTCATATTTATTGTATATTTTTTTGTACTGTTCAGTATTCAGTCCTTGCTTCCCCAATCAAACCTGCCGGCTAGGTTAAATTGGCAGAGCAAGTTTTACTTACAAAAGCATCTTGTACCTTTGTTACGTTAAATAAGCTTTAGGCTTGGGAAGAAATAGTACACGTAAATTGCTTGTATTTTTGGGCAAAACATTCTCGTATTAATACCAATATATCCTTGTACTATTCTTTTAAAATTCTCGTATCCAACTTCGATAAGATGAAATTATTTATATTCCTTACAAATCCAGATATCCATACCTACTAATAATTATAAGTAGCAATGTAACCCTGTCTGTCTGTTTGTTTGTTACACAGCATTCAAGCAAGGAAATAGGCTAATTTTTAATCTATGACTTTGTCTACATTCGCGATAACCGACATTCATGCGGACGAAGTCGCGGGCAAAAGCTAGTAGCTACATGAAACAGTAATCTTTACAGTTATAATTTACGTCTTTTTTTTAAATTTACCTACAGTACAGACTTAGGTAAATAAATGGAGTATATAGATATGTGAAGTATTATTAAGCCTTCTTAAATGGTGTCTAGTGGAAGTGTTTACACTAGAGAATGGAAAAACAAATAATATTTTTTCCCCCGTAAAAAACACATTAAATTTATTCGAACTGTTTTCATTTGACATGTTGGTAACGCATAGTCACAAATAATTAAAAAAAAATCACATGTACAGTGAACCGTCTGTTGACCTGTCATCATCTACCAAGCCTTTTCCCAACTATGTTGGGGTCGGCTTCCAGTCTAACCGGATGCAGCTGAATACCAGTATTTTACATGGAGCGACTGCCTATCTGACCTCCATAACCCAGTAACTGGGTAATATGATACCCCTAGGTAAGACTGGTTGTCAAACTTTCGGGCTTCTGACGACCCGTAACGACTGTCGAAGATCCACGTATGACAGCCGGGACCAACGGCTTAACGTGCTTTCCGAGGCACGGAGGAGTCTTGGTGTGTAAAGATGGTCACCCATCCACGGACCAACCCCGGCAAGCGTAGCTTAACCTGTCGGATCGACCCGTGCGGCTGTTATTACTTAGCCACGAGCTCCTCCATCCTACGTCTGTTGACCTGTATTCTATTTTTAAAATTATTAAAATAAAAGTTTTTTTTTACAAACTTGTCCTGCTTTCACCGATCCATCTGGCCACCTCCTTCGACATTGATAACTTCCTTCGCCACCGCTTCGAGAAATGCTAATTTGATGATGGCGTTACGACACTCCGGAGATTTTTTTATTTCATCGTTATATTACGCTATTCTTAAACAAAAAATGGTTTCTATTATTATGTGCGAGACAAAAAGTATGTTCTGTTTGAAATGCGTACTTAATTACAAAGAAAATAAATATTGTCGCTCCTATCCCCTTGTGGATGAGCAGGGATGACACGATTTATCTCGGTAATTAAGTTTTTATGAAGATGAATAATTAATTAAAATAGGCTTAATGAAATGCCTTTCGGGACTATTAATAAACTTTTTCATGAATAATAATTAAAACTTCATCACGTAATTTTAGAATTTTGTAAGAAATAAGTATTTACCTAAGTCTATCTATGTAAAAAAACTAGCTTCTGCCCGCGACTTCGTCCACGTCAAAGTTTGTTTCTCCATACAAACTTTGGCGGCAAACCTTTTATCCCCTTAAGGGCTGAATTTTGAAAAATCATAAAAAAATGAATCGCTAAATGTGATGTTAAGCGCAAAACTCAAGAACGGCTGGACCAATTTGGCTGGACCAATTTGGCTGGACCAATTTGGCTGGACCAATTTGGCTGATTATATTTTTTGTTGTGTTTTCGCACAAGGTTTGTATGAAAAAATAACTCCACTGAACATGTTGTACACCTGCCTCCGTGCCAAGCCGGGGCAGCTCGCTAGTTATTTATAGTAATAGACTAGTACAGTTTGAAACACAAGCAAATAGGTTTCCCTTTACTATGATCTAGAGTATGTATAAATTTTGTTCTTTTTCTTGTTATTTTCTTTGTTTATTTATTTAAACTTTATCCACAGTCATGTTAAAAAAAACTGCTAACGAAGGCGGACTTAATGCTTTGGGTAGTTTCTACCATTCTACCTTAGAGTGATGCAGAGACAAAAAAAGTAGGTTCAGAAAATTATACAGAAAATTTTCAAGAATAAAAAAAAATACCTGCATATAAATATCTAATAAAAACCCAATAACACTTTACCCGACCTGGTAATCGAATCCAAAGCCTCATGCTCAGAAATCACGCTTTGCGACCACTAAACCAACGAGGCAGTCGAAGTGATGTAGAGGTACCTACAGAATTTAAAATATTTTATGTGTTATTTTCTTAATGTCACGTACTGCGGTTGGGGTCCTCTAAAACCACGTTTACGTGATCTAGTATACAAGAGAATGCTTTCAAAGGGTACCTAGGACATTTTAAGTATATTTCTGTGTATCGGGGAAGCAGGGCTTTGCTATCACAGTTCAACGGTCACACTAGAATAGGCTAGAGTAACTATTATGCTAACTAGTTATATAGTTTTTATTAATGTTGGTGATTGTGATGATGTGAACCTTTATGTCATGGAAATCTTTCTTCTTCTTCTTTATCGTGTGGGCAGTAAGGTCATATGACACCCTAGTGTCAGAGTTTCTAAACCGCCTCAAGGGCCTCTGACATGGTTTGAGTGGAACAGTAAGTCCAGGTTTCCACACGATGTTTTTTCCTTCACCGATGCCAGTGATGTCCAAGATAAACTTTAAAAAGTACATATGAATTGAAAAATAATGTAATGGAAATAAGTTTTAATCGATGTCAACACAATCTTAGAAGCTAACCTAGTTAGTCTGATGGTCGGAAGCGGCTGCTTAAAGTTGTGATAGTCGGTTTTTGCTTGTGGAATTTGTAGACGCCCGGAGTCTGGATTTGTGCCCGGTTGGGAATTGGCTAACAGCCTACCTTGGATTAAAACGTACCTGGAGAAAGGTGGGTGTACCTACATTAAGACTTAATGCAGCTTTAGAAAATAATTATTATGACATAACATAGCATCACGCCTGTATTCCCCGAAGGGTTAGGCAGAGGTGTACCCATTAGAACACCCACATTTCGCCAGTTATGTTTTTAGTCCCACGTAATAGGGGGCGAGCCTATTGCCAAAAAAAAAATATTATGTTACGTCAAAATTCACTTATACGCAACTATGTATAATACTCTTTCAATATTGCACCTTAAATAGTAGGTTTTTTTCTATTTTTTTATCGCTGTGATAGTTAGGTACCATCTGCAAATAAAATCGTGCCTTCTCCAGAATAATATATGGCATAGGTCAATAACAACAGCTTCAAAACTCCGGGCTGCGACTAAAAAATACTTAGTGCTGTCCAAAAATAGTGCACCAGTGTTTTACATGGAGCTGCTGCCTATCTGACCTCCACAACACACGATAACACAATACACCTTGGTAAGACTGGTTGTCAGACTTTCAGGTTTCTGACTATCAGTAGGTAATGACTGTCAAAAAATAACAAATGACATTCGGGACTAACGGCTTTACTTGCTTTCCGAGGCACGGGGAGGGGATATCACACAATAAACCATCAAAGTCCAGGCTGCTACTGAAAAAAATCTTAATAAAAAACGAGCCTGTCCTGAAAATCGAATCCAAGAACTCGCGCTCAGTGACAGCGTTTGAGACTACAAAACCAACGCAGCACTCCTACCTATCTATTTACATTATATACAAAACCCAACTTACATATTTACAGACGCCAACGTATGTACATACATACGGAAAGGTTTAATTTGGAAGTATTTGGTCAGGTCGCCCTAGAGGATTAGGTGTATTGCTCACTGTACCCGGAGCCTTTCTACATTGTGTAGAATGACCTCGGAAAGCCTAGTTTTGTCTTTGTAAGGGAAAATTGTACTTACATAAAGAGAAATGTGGGTTTGTAGAACACGTACTAGAGGTCGAATATTCAAGATATATTTTTTTTGTGCAAGCATGACATAAGTGTGAGATACAGAAGTTGGCATAGGCATAAGACCATGATTGAAAGTGGGTTATACTTCAAATCTAAATAAAAAAGATGGTCAGTAAACAAAAGAACTGTCAAGTTTGGCCTTTCAAGCGTTACCCAGAGTGAAAAAAGTCATTTAATAATTCCCTATCCTTAAAAAAAGGCGTAGGCATAACGTCGTTTTACTAATATTTTGGTTTTACTAATGTATATATAATACTAGCTGACCGGCCAACGCGTTGCTGTGGCTCAGGTTTACAATCAAAAAATATTAAGACCAATATTAGAGATAAAAACTATCCTATCTCTCAAGTTGGATCGAACTGCACATGGTGTGCAAATTTTATTATAATCGGTTAAGTGGTTTAGGAGTCCATTGAGGACAAACATTGTGACATGAGATTTATATATATTAAGAAGATAATAATTTATACGTTTTACTAATGGAGGTTTGTGCAAGTTTGTATCGAAGTGTGCAAGTTGAATTAACGCATGTATCAGAGCTGTTTTTGAGCATAACTGCGTCACATTGACTTGTACAAGTCTATTTCTATGCCTGAAATATAAAAAAGTATAATTATACTTTATTAAAATTGAAACAATTATTATGGTATTATAATAATAATTATTGTTAAAGAAAGCACAAAAAATATCATAACATAACATAACATCATGCCTGTAATCCCCGAAAGGTTAGGCAGAGGTGTACCCATTAGTACACCCACATTTCGCTAGTTATGTTTTTAGTCCCATGCCATAGGGGGCGAGCCTATTGCCATCAACCGGGCACAAATCCAGACTCCGAGGCTGCTACTGAGAAATTCCTGATGGAAAAACCCAATACCACTTTGCCCGACCTGGCAATCGAACCCAAGACCTCATGCACAGCAGTCGCGCTTGCGACCACTAGACCAACGAGGCAGTCAAAAAATATCAAAATAATTTAATTCAGATAAGAATTAGTCTGGTAAGAAACAGTTCCAATTTATTTAATAAAAGCGTGTTACACTAAATGACCTACCAATTTTACCTACCTCACGAGGAACATGTCAGGTAAAAAAACAATTTTTTGTATTGAAGAGTATCACTCCATGTCTACTAAACCGTTTCATCATCTACAAACACAACATGTGTAGAGGAGTATCAAGAATTGTTGGTTAATACACTGTTCATGCAATGGGCATAGTAATCTTTGTCTTGTTTCTTTCCGTTTATAGCACGGTACAGTGAGAAGACTTCTTTAGTAGTTGTATTACATTTTCATTATAATAACACTTAGTATATTACCCTTACTGCTAGTACGAGGTTTACTGTCCTAGTTTAAATTTTACAACGCTAAAGCACCCTATTTAAGGCAGTGCATATAAACTGTAATCGCTAACCTGAAAGTTTACCTGAAAACTTCCTGAAGGTTCATAAAAACAATATAAACATGTTCATGTAGGTTTGTATCGCGATGACTTTACTGCAGACTTCTATATAGCAACTGTTTATGATACACATAAAGTCATGATAAGGGTTTGAACAGAAGGCCTGCAAAATAAAAACGGTTAAACTGTAGACGCAATCTTGTCTCAGCGACAAAGCGCATTTTTGTCTGATTGCGACTGAGATTAGACTGCGATCGTTCCTAAAAGTTGTTAGAATTGCCCCTCAGTAGTTTGATACAGCTAAGTGCCTACAAATATGTGAATGAAAAACAAATGAAAGCTATATTTTTTTTCGTTTTGTAACATACCTACTAGCGTTCGGCCCGAGACTTCATCTAGGTGTTTTTTCTGATGGATTCCCATTTTCTTTTAAAATAAGATATAGCCCATGTTACTCACTGATAATGTAGCTTTCCATTGTTGATAGAATTTTTTAAATCGGTTAAGTAGTTTTTAAGTTACAAACAAACAAACAAAAAAACTAATCTTTTGTCATTACAATATTAGTTTTGACTAGCTGACCCGTTGTTCTCCAAATTTCAATTAAGTTTGATTTAGTTTAGGTGATCGTGAGGTCACATGACTCCTCTTTAAGTAAATGTCATTGACATCCATTTAATACTTACCATTTAGCGTAAACGTTAACAGCAAAGTTATTTGTCTATGCCTTCAGATAACCAATACTCTATTTGTCTTTGGCACACCTTATGTGAGTCATTTTATCTTAGACATTATTGTGGTAAGGTCGTGTAATTTGTTAAAAATAATAAAATCACCCTGTTGTCAAGGGTCAAAAGCCTCTTCTTATACAAAGAAGGCAGGAGCATTGAGAAGGGAGGACACTTGCTTTAGGTGACTTTTTTACACCAAAGGCCAAAGGTCAGGTGCGGAGTACTCGTCACCGGAGTGCTTGTATGACGAGATATATGAACGTAGATGAGGCGAAAGGAGTATGTAAGGATCGTATTAGGTGACGTTCTGTAGTTTCTGCCTACCTCCATGGGAAAAAGGCGTGAGTTTATGTTTATATGTATTTTCACATCATCAACGATATAGGAAAAATACTGAGTGTGAGGCAGCGTTTTTCTATAAAAAAAAAGAAAAAGAAATATGGTAAGCCAAGGTTTCCTCACGACATTTTCCTTAACCGATATGAGTGATGTTCAAGATGAACTAAGAAAGAACGTATGAATTGAAAAAGTCACATTGACTTGCCCGGCTACACAAGAGGACTTTCACAATACAACAATTTGTTAGTGGCTCATTAATTCGATTGTTTTTTATCTTTAATCAAGAAAAGTACCAATTTTCTCACAGCATGTAGGTGATAAAAACATAGTTGAATGGCTGCGACAAATACCCAACAGTTTTTGGAAATCCTGAGTGGTTCCCATTTATGCTAATTTAACTGCTTACTTCAAACGTCTGGCCTGCTCGAACAAGGCTTATCGCAACCACTTTGCTTAACGACATCTGTGACTAGAATTTCTTTTGGATTAAAATTAAAAGCACTAACTAACGGAAGCAGGGAAGCTTGGTATGTATTACATACAAATTGGTCTTTATTAGTTTAATCTCTATTAAGAAACGATGGATATTCACGAAGTGTAATGGAAGGCTAAGTTTACTACGCGTTAAATAGCTGTGGAGAATAATTAAGTAAGCCTAGTGAGACTTCTAGACTTAATTTTCGTAGCCGAAGGGCGCCAACGGCATCCTATTACTTTGACTCTGCTGTTAGTCTGCCCGTCTGTCACAGGGGTTTATCTTTTGAAACTTACAGGATACCGTGGCCCCGGAACGTAAAGGGCAACAGAAGGAACAGGATGGTTTTTTAGTCAGTAAAAGTCTGACAGTCCCTTCTGCCCCACCCAGGGCGGAAGGAGTCATTTGATGATTTTTACCACCTCAAAAAAAAGAGGTAGTCAGTTAAAATTTTTATGGAGTGTGTATGATTATAACAACAAATAATAAAATTAAGTTAAAAAATGTCATCACACTAAAAAAAAAATACTAAACTATAAAAGAAACTAAAAAAAATGGACGGTAGAATAAAACAATTGCTGACATTAAAAAAAAATTAACCACCTAGGTATATAAAAATAATAATTGAATGAATAGCAGTACAGTACAGTAATAATAACAACAAAAGTGTGAAAAATAAAACTGAAAATTTACAATTTGGGAGAAAATGTAAGTAAGTAGTCCACCAGTCGCTATTAATTATCTTTTCCAATTACTATTTTAATTAATTTTCTGTCATTTGGTTGCAGTAGGTGTATAAAATACCATACTTTTACTGTAGTTACTGTGTGCGCTTGAAATTTCTCCTGGAAGCTTTCAGGAGAGCAATCCTACTGACTGTTTGGTGAATCGACGGCACATTTATCTTTTGATCACAATTTATACAAAAAATTTCAAAGAAAAAAATATTTTTTTTGTTTCTAGTCAATAAACTCAAAAACTTCGGAACCGATTTAAAAAATTCTTTCACCTACGAAATGCTATATTATTGGCGAGTATCATATGCTATATTTTATTTAAAAAAAACTAAAGGATTACGAGAATAAGCTATAAATAAAATTATAAATTCTGTTTTTATATAATGTAAACAAGCTTCTGCCCACGATTTCGTACGCGTCAAAGTTGGCTTCTCCATACAAACTTTGAACCCCTTTTTGAATTCCTTTCTTATTGGATGTCTACATCGTACAAAGAACACACCCGCCAAGTTTCAGGTCTCTACGATCAGCGGTTTAGGCTGTGCGTTGATCCGTCAGTCAGTCAGTCATTGCTACGCTAAAAACCAGGGCCGTGGATTTCGTGCCTTCGTGCATGGACCACGGCATTATGCTGAGCGTCAGCCATTTCGCGCAGTAATGGCGCATATTTCTTACTTGTATTTACTTGTTTTTATTATTTTTTTATTTAATACCAGCTTGTTTTTATTTTGCTCTTGTGTTTAATTTTTCCTTTATAAAATTGCGTCATTTTTGCGTAAATAAATAGATTTCTTTTTTTATTCAGGACAAAGCATTTTATATGTACCTATAGAAGAGATGTTAGAGGTTTTTAATTTACCTACGTATATCATGTACACATAACATAACATCACGCTTGTTATCCCCGAAAGGTTAGGCAGAGGTGTACCCATTAGTACACCCACATTTCGCCAGTTATGTTTTTAGTCCCATGTAATAGGGGGCGAGCCTATTGCCATCAACCGGGCACAAATTCAGACTTCGAGGCTGCTACTGAGAAATTCCTAATGGAAAAACCCAATAACACTTTGCCCGACCTGGGAATCGAACCCAAGACCTCATGCTCAGCAGTCGCGCTTTGCGACCACTAGACCAACGAGGCAGTCAAACCCTTCCTCTGCCTAACCCTTCGGGGATTACAGGCGTGATGTTATGTTATGTTATGCCTTTATAAGGCACTTTTGAACGTCATTACATGAAATAATAATAGAATTGAATCTAGTTGCCCCTTCCAAAAGGTAGTTTTGTATGGAGAAGATGTTAGAGGGTTTTAATTTACCTATTAAACTTCTGCCTCCTCTTCATCATACGACCCCGTCGTCATCACAGTTCGACTCCATCAGACGTACTTTTACAAACTCAGGTTTACGGTCCGCCCTTATTAACCGTAATCATTCTCGTAACAGTTTAATAGTTTCCAAACATTCTTTTGCGGACGTAAAGTTCTGTTCGTGGTTGATAAGGCTCATAATTCTCACGCAACTTCGTTTCCAGTGGGAATTAATTTAAAAGTTTTTCGATTTTGTGTTTTAATAGATTGGTTCGGTTTGATAGAGGGTGCGTTGTTCTTTTGGTGGAAATTGAACTGTGTTGACTATCGATTTTACTACGCATTTTTTGGTAGTAACCGCGTATTACAAGCTTTATTTAGCTTGCACCGTTCCGATGTATGTATGTAAGTTGTCCTTTTAAAATTTTCAAACCATATTCCCACCATTTATTGGTATCCGATTGAGCTGAAATTTTGCATACACCTTTAGTTATGTTGACAGTACAATGTCCAATATTCAATATTGTAATAATTTTTAATTAAAGCTTGGTGTAAAAAATATTTATTTCATTTGTTTATCAGGTAACTACTTAGGCATGGTTTCGACAGTGGTTCGACGGCACGGTTGGCGCAATGGCTGAGCGATTGACTGCTGCGCTGCGTGTCGAGGGTTCGATTACCGCACGGAACAAATATTTTCATGACCTACAGATAGTTGTACCGGGTCTGGCTGTTTTTGTATGTGAGTTTGTATGTTTGTAAACGCACCCACGATACAGGAGAAATGTTTGATGAAAATCGGTCCAAGATGGCCGCCGTCGGGGGTACTTTAAAATTTTAATTTAATTTTAAGTACTACATTTAATTTAAATGTATGTTAAGTTACACAGAAAAAAGATACTAAAACTAAGTCTAACAATGTATCTTATAGCAATAAATAAATAGAAAATATGGCAATATTAATATAGTAAAAAAATATACTTTTTCATAGTCTCATTTATTCATAATACAGTGCCACAAATTCACATAAATCGCACTGTTTAGGCACCTTATTATTTAACAAAAGACTTTTATGAAATATAAAGTAATCTTAGAGAGAAAGATAGTCACATAATTTTGGTTCAAAATTACCTTTCAAGATATACAGAATTTAAGAAATAAAAACGGGTCAAGTTCGAGTCGGACACGCACACGAAGGGTTCTGTACTATCGTAAAGGATATAACGTTTTATATAAATAAGAGGTATATTGTTCTTCAGGGAGGTTTTTAGGGAAACTCTTTATAGTAATCTCTGTAACATGCAAAAAATAATAAACTAAACATAAAATTTCAAACGAGATAAAATTTGAGTGCGAGCCGGCGTGCGGTCTGACGTCCACTGTCGTTGGCGGGGGTGAAGGGAAATGTTCTCGAATGTCCCTTAAAGGACGTTCGCACAAAGGTTGGTTTAAAACCGCGTTACATAAATAAATAAAAAATATTTTATGTAAATATCCATAGCGTGTTAATATAAAGAAATACTAAAATCTAGTGTTAGTAAATAAATACTTGAATGAAGTTTTACAGAATGCTTAATAATAGTATCATAAAAATTAAAAATGCAAAAAGTAATAGGTTTACTTGCATGAGGACCCCCTTTCATTTGTTAATCTTTTATTTATTTTTATTACAGTGACAATAGAAATACACATTCTGTAAAAAAATCAACTCTCTAGCTATTACAGTTTATGAGACACAGCTTGACAAACGGACGGATGGACGGACAACGGAAGTTTAGTGATAGGGTCCCATAAGCACCCTTCGGGTAAGGAACCCTAAAAACGCAGTAACTTTTGTTTAAAATATTAGAAGTATAAGAAAAGAAAACTTATGGATTTCAGTCACAGTTTCAGATTGTAACTCTCTACATTCAAATAAATTGTTCATGCTTAGAATTGTAATGTTCATTTTCAGTCGTTTTTTTTTCAGTTTTTTTTTTAATTTTTTATACAGTCATGTTTCATTTTTTAAACACTCGTTTTTGGCTCTGGTATAAAGCTGGTGGTTATATTGATATACCTTTTTACGGTTAGTTTGGCAGCGGCACTTTAAATATATTATATATTGTTATTATAATTATTATTTATTTTATTATTTTCATTTAGGGCAAAATATGACGCAATTTTGTTAATCATACTATTATGTTTAAACTTTCATCATAACTGCGTTCCTTAGTTCTTTTATAATATTATTTTGGTAATAAATGTATACCTATATATTTTTTATTACTAACTAGTGACACTCTCCTGCTTCGCACGGTGCGATTAGGTTTAAACATAAAAGTGCCTCTTGTATCACTCTAAGAATTTATAAAAACCGCATTAAAAACCGTTGCGTAGTTTAAAAGATCTAAACGTGCAGACGTCGGGAAGCGACTTTGTTTTCTACTATGTTAAGGTAATACCAGCTATTTATACCATCCACTGACTCCCTTCTAAATATAAAAATAAAAACACAAAATTGAAATTCAAAAACTCAGTCCCTAATGGGTTAAACAAACAAAAAACATTTTAACTTTATTAAAATTTAGTATTAAAAAAAATAAAAATGTCAATCATATTGTCAATGAGACAGAAAACGCAATACAAAAAAGTATCACAATTTTCTTCTTAAAACAATAACATTGTTACACTTCCAAACAAAACGTAAACAAAAACATCAAATGAACACAAAACACAACCCGTCGACGTGTAAACACACTATCAGTAACACATCCGAAGTTTCCTACTCGATTACGTATGCAACAACAGTCCTTGGGGCCTCGGAGTAACAACCTGACAATTGTCTTACATATCAGACCTTCCTGTTCCGTATCCAATCAATTGGCGATCCCTTAAGGGATGTTGTTGTAAATCAGTCGATATAAACTTATATTATACGCTAGCTACTCCATGTGACCTCGTACAATACACGCCATGAAAGATAAACAAACTTTATTATTTCATATCATTATAACATAACATCACGCCTGTAATCCCCGAAGGGTAAGGCAGAGGTGTACCCATTAGTACACCCACATTTCGCTAGTTATATATATAGTTGTATGTTATAGTTTCGTTTGTTTTTAGTCCCATGTAATAGGGGGCGAGCCTATTGCCATCAACCGGGCACAAATCCAGACTCCGAGGCTGCTACTAAGAAATTCCTGATGGGAAAACCCAATAACCCTTTGCCCGACCTGGGAATCGAACCCAAGACCTCATGCACAGCAGTCGCGCTTGCGACCACAAGACCAACGAGGCAGTCTCTTATTCATTTTTTTATTTTTTTCAACAACGTTTTCTCTGCCATTACAGATTAAATCTAATGCGACAAAGTAACTTAAAAAATTACATAACTATAACTTACATACTTCGTACGTGGTCCTTATGAACTCACCCAGTGCACATATAAAAATGTCTATGACATCCGCTACCGTGATGAGAGAGCGCAGCGCACGAGTCAGCGGCGCGCGCCCTAGCCGGTGTGTTAGTGGTTTGTGTCTAATATTGATGCCGATTCTCATGTTCACAAACTAAACTAGTATTAGACTATTTCCATTTTTTTCTATCCAAAACACAAGAAAGAGACTAATGTAAATAAGAGCTGTCAAATTTAGTCAATCTGACACATCCATACATTTATAGTTGACATCTTAAAACGTGTAGATTAAAAATACGGAAAAGTTCAAGGCAGAATTTGACATCGCTAACTTAGTTCTTTAATGTCACCGTCCTTTCCTTTCGCTATATGTTAGCAAGAGATGTCAATTCTCTAAATTTAGTCTAGTTTGTGAACAAGGTAATCGGCACCATTTTTAAGAATTTGAATCTAAATGTCATCGGAATATCCCTGAATAGATACACAAATTATGCATAACTATTTCTTACATCCTGCGAAGTCTCCCCAATATTGACGCTTGTCAAGTCTCATCTTTCGTGGCGCATATTATACACGTAGTTGTTTTTCATCCGCGTTTAGTTACGCCTTCGGGTACTACGCCGCTAAAGGTTTTTTTTTACTTTCTTTTTTACTATAAATTTCTTTTGTGTCGTGGGTGCAAACTCAAAAAAACAACCAGACCAGTTTGACAGGTGATTGTTTTTTTTAAACATTGTAAACTTAGATCGCGATTCTTTATTGACTTTTGAAACAATAATTAATTCTGCTATATTTTAATATCAACTTATACAATTATTTTGATCTTATCCTAAAAAAATATATAATATCTGCATGGAGAATTGAAAAGAGCATCTCCTTAAGGGATTCAAGTTAAATATTCATTGTTAGACACATGGGACTTTGGGTTGGGAATATGTTTAAGATAATTTTCGGACATTCAAACATATAGATATGGCTATCTCGCCAACCTTTTTCCTCATGGATTAAACAGGGATAGATATTTGATTATATCAAAATGATTCCACAGTTTAGTATTCATAATGATAAGAAATCCTTTTTTTATTCTTGTAATGTCAAGCTAAGTATCATTTTTCTTATCAATGATCTTTTTTATTTTTTTTCTGTAGTTTGTATGTTTGACTGCTTCGTTGGTGTAGTGGTCGCAAAGCGCGTCGAGGTCTTAGGTTATAAATAATAATAAATAAATAAATAAATAAATGTCTTGGGACAACTCACACACGGCTATCAGATCCCAAGCTAAGCAGAGCTTGTGTTATGGTAACCAGACAACTGATATACATACTTATATAATTTATAAATACATACATATTGTAGATAAATCACACCCAGACACAGAACTAACAATCATGCTCATCACACAAAGTTTGTCCTGGGTGGGAATCGAACCCACGACCTCCGGCTTAGCAGTCAGGGCCGCTAACCACTAGACCGACAGGCACGTCTTGGTCAGGTTATATCACAGGTTGGACAATGTTATTGGGTCTTTCCATCAGGAGTTTATCTAGGCCAGCTTCAGAGTCTGGATTCGTGCCTGACTGATGGCAATAGGCTCGCCTCCTATTACATGTAACTTAAACATAACTGGCGAAATGGTACACTTCTGCCTAAACCTTCAGGAATTACAGGCATGTTTTATGTACCTAAGTTATAAGAAAATTAGATTAGATGTAAAAAAAATATATTTTATAAAGACGGACTTTATGCCTTGGCCATTTACTACCAATCTACCATCAAACAGTTTATATTTATATTATATAATGTTACAATTTTATTTTTAATCATTTCAAAACAATATACAATATATTAACCTAAACAATTAACCTTAACTTAAATAAAACCCTAAAGTAAATGTAAAATATGTACAATTTATAAAAAAAAAAGAGCAGAAAGGACGAACCTCATAAGGGATCAAAAAATTCGTCCGCGTCGCTGTCAATGGGGCAAGTGCCCAAAAGGCTGACAGCATTGCCACGTTGTATTGCAATGCTGATTCTTTGGCCTAAGAAAAGGCCAGCCCTCTGGTCATGTGAAGAGTCGACCAGTCGCTTAGCGATGTCTCGAAAAACAAGGTGAGCGCTCGGACCCCATGGCCCCAGTGTTTCAACCCCAAACGTAACGTTTCAAACCATCAAACTAATATTAACTATATTTTTTATAGATTTAAGTTCATCCTTACTTGAATAAGAGAGTAAATTACAAACGCTTTTACGCAACAATATCATAAGTACATCGCGTTATCGTCTCATGAAGGCAGTACGATTTTAAATACGCTTAGATAAAAATAAAAGCAGGCACCGTAGATAATATTATACGTAAAAGTAAAATGTTAAGCGCAAGAAAACCGTATTTTCCTTAGACGATACCCTTATCTTGTGTAGGATGATATTAAGAAGCTGGGAATCCCAGTTTCTTTTGCAAATCAGCCTAAGAACGGGATAATAAGACTTTTGTTTTCTGCTATAACTATTTCTATTAAGACATTATTTAATAGGAATAGTTCTTCCTTGTCTTTTTTTTTTTTTTTTTTTTCTTGTTACTTTACTATATTTCATAATTAATATATACAATATTTACAAGCTTAATAATAAAAATCAAATAAAAAACAACCAGAATATAAAAAAAAGAGAAACTAAAATTAAATGGCATCAAAAAATTCATCCGCATCGCTGTCTACTGGAAATGTGCCCAAAAGACTGGCCGCATTGCCACGTTGAATGGCAATGCTTAACCTCTGGCCAAGGTAAAAACCAGCCCTTGGGTCACGGGAAGAATCAACCAATCGTTTGGCCAACTCCTTGAAAAGGCCATGGGCACACGGACCCCACGACCCGAGAGTTTCCACCCCAAACGGCTCGAAAATATAGTTACCTGAAAGGGTACTATACTTACGCCGTTTGAGGTTTTCTGCAGCCGCAGCAGCAGTGCCAGCACAGCACGCCGAACTAGGAAGATGGGATGGCGCAAGAGTATCAACACATGTAGCGTCCCACACTAAAGGCCTACCCAACTTCCACGGAAACAGAGACATCCCGTCCGGTCTCTTGCCATCGTCGCGTGCCAAGCTGTTGGGTTCTAAGACAGCCGGAACGCCGACGGCAGGAAGAGCACGTCGAATGATGTCATTAATATTCGCATGGCGTGCTATACGGCCCGCACTTCGGCTGCACGACAAGCCGTGGTGTCCGAGACTGGTGACAACTTCCCCACAGCGACAGCGATGAGGAGAACAACATGAAGCCCCTAAACGTAAGGAAGCAGCGAGGCGGAAAGTAGTGTCGTCGAACATAGTACCAATGTTCGACGACGATAGTGCCAGAAGCCAAAGACCCGACTCCCATTTAGCCACAGCAAGCAGGCGCGCTCGCTCTGCAGATGAAGCAGATGTAGTAAATAATAATTTCCTTGTCTACAATCGAAATATATTTCTAAAAAGATTTTTGGTGTTTTAGAAGTGGAATAATTAATCTGCGTTTATACTTAACCTGCCTTGTGTATCGCAACGCGTGGGAAAGGCAAAAAAAAGGAACATAAACATAACATCACGCCTGTAATCCCCGAAGGGTTAGGCAGAGGTGTACCCATTAGTACACCCACATTACGCCAGTTATGTTTAAGTCCCATGTAATAGGGGGCGAGCCTATTGCCATCAACCGGGTACAAATCCAGACTCCGAGGCTGCTGTTTCATCTTCATTGTGATCACATGTAGAATCAACAAGATTTATGTAACCAGGATTTTGTAAAAACCTAATTTAAAAGAGTGCCGTGGAGTTTCTTGCTCTTTCTTCTCCATAGAGGCTTACCTCCGTTTTGGAACGAGCAACTAGCTTCAACTTTCGGACTAACTGACAGACTCCTTGACAATTCAAAAGTGCTTGTAAATGTTCTAATTGAAATAAATGTTTTGACTTTGACTTTGACTTTGCTACTGAGAAACTCCTGATAGAAAAATCCAATAACACTTTGCCCGACCTGGGAATCGAACCCAAGACCTCATGCACAGCAGTTGCGCTTACGACTACTAGATCAACGAGGCAGTCCAGAAAAAAGGAAGTTCCAGAAATTAGCGCGTTTAAACTTACAAACAAACAAAAAAGAATCTTCGGCTTCATTATAATAAAGTATAGTATAGATATTACAAGCCAATTGTTATGGCAATCTTTTAAAAATGCTTCTATCATCGAGGCCCATTTACAAATATGAGTTTGCAAATTTCAAATCAGATTGAGGTTTTGCACCTTCAATCACTTTGGATGAAATATTATAATGCCTTTGATAGCATTACGAATTACTTTTTAGAGTTCTGTACTTTAAATGACAAAAGCGGAGCCCTTACAAGATTATTTTTTGTCCGTCTGCCACGAAGGTGTTTCTCAAGACCTTTGTAATGTAGGAATTTAAATTTTGGTAAAATGTTAGATCTTGGTAACACTTACATTATACAGCTTTATTTTTAACGTTAATTACTGCCTCGTTGGTCTAGTGGTAGCAAGCGCGACTGCTGTGCGTGAGGTCTTGGGTTCGATTCCCAGGTCGGGCAAAGTGTTATTGGGTTTTTCCATCAGGAATTTCTCAGTAGCAGCCTAGGAGTCTGGATTTGTGCCCGGTTGATGGAAATACTCTCGCCCCCTATTACATGGGACTAAAAACATAACTGGCGAAATGTGGGTGGACTAATGGGTACACCTCTGCGTAACCCTTCGGGGATTGCAGGCGTGATGTAATGTTATGTTATGTTATTTTTTCGATTTCAATTACGTAGCAGAAAAAAAATATATATTACGTCCTTTTTCTATCCTTATACCTAACAGTTTTGTATTTTCAACTTTGTTTATGAACATTTTTTTGTCGATTTAAATATTCCAGAAAAAATCTTTTGGATCAAGCTCTTGGAAAATCGTCTGTACCTACCTAACTACGCTTACAAAAATTTGAAAATATATTTCATGAAAAATATGTGTAAGTTCAATAACAGTAAGATATGAAATAATAGGGAATGTTCATATTCAGAGAAAATAAATTAAACAAAATTAATATCAATATTTTAATTTTCACTTGTGCCACTTCATTTTAATTTTTCTTTGTCTGCAAGAAACCTTGATAAGTAAATAAAAAAAAAAAATACAAAGAAATGAAATAAAATATTTAAAGCTGAAAAGGTTCTGTGTTTCTGAGAACCTAGCTTAAAGGTCAGGATTTCACTAAAAATTTATACATTTTCAAATATTAGTACAATTTTCTAAACGTCAACGTTATGCCAAAAGAGTGGATACAGCCAAATTACCACTACTTAGATATAATCCGGGATAATCCACGAACAAACGCACCCTGGCAAGTATAAATGGTTTAGAATATAGATTAAATTTAATGATGTGATCCCCAATTTCGGCTTTTAGCCCTTAAGTAATTTAATACTTGGGAGATACTGTGAGATGGGCGAATGAAAATGGACCTTTAACGTAGTAACTGAGGGTAATGTCAATTAAGTTTATTATTGGACTAATAATTCTGTCCGGATGTGCAGTTGTGTAATTCGGATTTGTATCTCATCGCGTTTTTAGAACAATAACGTTGAAATCCATTAAATAAAGATAACAAACTAATTAAAACTGACTGTCTCGGTGGTCGCAAAGCACGGCTGTTGAGCATGAGGTCTTGGGTTCGATTCCCAGGTCGGGCAAAGTGCTATTAAGTTTTTCCATTAGGAAGTTTGTAGTAGCAGCCTCGGATATTAGATTTGTGCCCGGTTAATGGCAATAGGCACGCTCCCTATTACATAGGACTTGATCATAATGGCGAAATGTAGTTGTGCTACATCTCTGCCTAAGCATTCTGGGATTACAGGCGTGATGTTATGTACCTAAAGACAACTAAGTAAATTAAACAACTACCGTTATTACATTCTCAGTTAATAGTATTTTATTCGCCAGAGAATATTAATTGTGAATTTAATTTCAACGAGACACAAACAATCAACAAAATGAAAAAAGAAAGCTGTTCTTGAAATTCGAACTAAATTAAAACATGTACAGTCCATCACAAAAAGGTTAATACAAAAAAAAAAAACGGTCAATAATTTGAATGTCGAGCTCCAAGTATCTGCCAAGGAAGTGGGATCGACGTTATTGGACAAGTGAAATACCGAATTCCCTTAGCGAAGGCAAAGGGTGCGGATGGGGTGCTAAATGTCTTTTCCAACTCATAAATCTTCGATTAAAATCGGGGGCGCAGTAATTGAGCGTGCAATTTATAATACCATGGCTATCAAACGATTTTGAGAACAATCTTATGTTTATACGAAAATTGGTGAGGTTCTTCAGAAAGGTCAGGTGCGGAGTACTCGTCACCGGCGTGCTTGTATGACGAGATGTGAGAACGTAGATGAGGCGAAAGGAGTATCTAAGGATCGTAGCAGGTGGCGTTCTATAATTTCTGCCTACCCCCATGGGAAAAAGACGTCAGTTTAAGTATGTATTTTATTTTAATATTATAAACCTAGTTATTGAGTAGCATTATAGAGTTAAAAATACATATATTAATAAACTCTGAAGGAAAATAACTTGTTCCTCGCTTCGTGCAAGTTGTAATTATTCACCGCACGGAATGAGTTAGTATTGTGCTCCTGGCAATCAGTAGTTTTTGAGTACATTCTGCATTCATTCTATTTATTATTCATGCAACAAAAAGTACAAAAGCGGACTTATTGTCTTAGGCATTCTCTATCATTCAACCAAAGGTGGTGAAGGAAAGAGAAAGTGAAAAGTGCATCATATCTTTTTAAAAACCAAAAGTTCTTATTCTTCTTCTTGTCGTGTGGGCAGTAAGGTCTTACGACTCCACACACCCTAGTGTCAGAGTTTACAAACCGCCTCAAAGGCCTCTGACATGGTTTGAGTGGATCAGTAGGGTCCAGGTTTCCTCACGATGTTTTCCTTCATCGATGCCAGTGATGTCCAAGATAAAGTTTAGAAGGTACATATAATTTGAAAAATTCACATTGGTACTTGCCCGGATTTGAATCAACAACCTCATGCATGAGAGGGCGCCTTATCCACTGGGCCAACATGACACAAGTTCTTATTAAAAATCAAGGAAAAATAATGGCATAGAAGTACTTTTCCAGAAAATACGTAAGCATGCCCTCTTCAACTAAATGACTCACTGAATTTAAAACCATGAACACTTCCGAGCACCATTATTCTAATAGCTTTCTTATTCAAAGTTTATTTTACGTCTTTAAAATAACGCCAAAGGAGATACCGACTTGTTTTAACTCAATCTGGTAGCGAATAAAATAATAATATAAGAAAATTAAATGCAATTTCAACAGCAAAGGCTTAGCTTAAGTTACGCTTACTTTGAGCTGTTTTTACTTCGTTAAGGTGATTTTAAAACGGGCGGCGAGGCGTAGATTGGCTAGGCGAGAATTTAAATCACGGGGACACTTTCGCACCGATCACTGGTGGTACACGTCTACTGCGCGTTATTTGTGCATCTGTCTAGGCCGGGCTGTGTGTTTTCAAACATATTAACTCACATGCACAAATAGCCCGCAACAATCTGTAGGCCATACAAATATTTGTTCCGTGCGGGAATTAAACCCACGACACTCAGCGCAGTAGCCAATTAATCAGCCACTGCACCAACCATGCCGTCGAACTATTTTACGATATTAACACTTTATGTTTGGCCTCATTATATTATGAAGTAATTGTGCATAACTGTTCTTACCATCAAACGTTAAGTATCTGCCACATGATTGATCATGTTGCCAGACCACATCATGATGTGACATGTAATTCATGAAATACAACCATTTCATGAAATGGTCGAACACTTCGTGAAATGAAACATTTTAAGATCTGGCCATGACATTTATCTTTAATTCCTGGCATGCATTAGAGTATCGATTACTTAATAAATTTCGCCCTCCCATTCCTCGCCATGTCGGTGTAAAACCACCTTTAAGGCTATACGGAGCTACAAAGCACTTGAAGGAATTCGGGTCGATGCAGCTTCGGCTTCATGACCCTTACTAAACCTAAAGTGATAAAATAAAATGCAGCGCAGCTTATAAAGGACCGGATTTTGTGTCAAGGAAAGTGGACTGGGGGTTTGCAACGACTAAAAAAAGGCGTTGCTTTTTAAAAAAAGTCGTTGCTTTTTAGTAAAAGAAGGACTGAAGCGCTAAACAAAGAGTATCCTACACTTTTTTATTCAATTATTTATTTGTATTTTTTAACTTTTCGTGGATTTTTGACAGTCGTTACGAATCGTCAGAAGCTTGAGAGTCTGAAAACCAGTCTTACTTAGGGGTATCGTATTACCCAGTTACTGGGTTGTGGAGGTCAGATAGGCAGTCGCTCCATGTAAAATACTGGTACTCTGCTGCATCCGGTGAGACTGGAAGCCGACCCCAACATAGTTGAGAAAAGGCTAGGCAGATGATGATGATTTGTATTTTTTAACTATATCTGAGTTGGTATAATTTAGGAAAAAATATTAGAAAAATAAAGGTCATAGTTTAGCACTCAAACGCCAGTGGGTCAAAATTTACCCTAGCAAAAACAGTTGACCAGTACCGAGTGCATTTTGCTCCGGATGATACGTTGATTGACAAGGCCGGAAAATAAAAAGTGTCACTTATGTCATTATTGAAACTGTCACTTTTGGCGTTTGAGTTTTTTATAAAGCTAAAAAAATTGTTAAGATATATGGGTCCGATTTAAAAAAAAAAAAAACTGTTTCTTGAAGAAGGTTATAAGCATATATATATTATACATCACGCTTGATCCACGGGAGGGGAGCAATAACCAAAGACGTAACGTGACGCAAGTGAAACCACGGGCTATATCCTATAGGTATGTAGGTAGCTATTTTTGAAATGACTGTTTTGAAATGTTGTTTTTTTTTTGTAAATTAGGCATTTATGGCTTACTGTTTATGATTATGAAATATCAGAACATAACATCACGCCTGTAATCTCACACTCACATTTCGTCAGTTATGTTTTTAGTCCCATGTAATAGGGGGCGAGCCTATTACCATCAACCGGGAGCAAATCCAGACTCCGAGGCTGCTACTGAGAAATTCCTGATGGAAAAACCCAATGACACTTTGCCCGACCTGGGAATCGAACCCAAGACCTCAAGCATAGCAGTCGCGTTTGCGACCACTAGACCAACGAGGCAGTCCATTATGAAATATCATAGCTTATTATACGCTAACATTGAAATAACGATAGCGCTATAACGTTAATTACCTAATGTTATCATATATTAAATAGTGTATACGTAATTGTTGTTTGAGTTTGTAAACCAAGTGTTAAGTGGGCGTCATTCCTTGAAGTACTGCCTAGTAGTTACCTATGGCATACACGTCTTAGGCGCTTCGCACACGGAGCAACTTAAGTTGAGGCAACTATCAACTCTTTAAAAGTTTCCTGTAAAAGTTGATAGTTGCTATAACGTTTGCGGTTGCCGCAACTTTATGGCAATATGTGAGCAACTTTCACCGTATGCCGTTGTCGTCGCGATACTGGCATTGCCGGGCACAAGAAGAGAAGATTGACGGTTGAGGAAACTGGCATCTTTAAAAACCCGGTATAATATTTAACAGTCGCGAGTAGCGGCAATTAGCAACTAACTTAGTCATCGATTGCAGCAATTGAAAACTGTTAACGATTGCCGCAACTCGAAATTCGAGTTGCTATTTGTGCGTAGTCCAATTGAAATATATGTAAACAGCTAGTTGCCTGTTAGTTGCCAGTTGCCTGTTGCTGCAATAGTTGCTCTGTGTGCAAAGCGCCTCAGTGAACAAGCAACAACTTTTGACATTTACACCGTCTACAACGGAGCTTCTCATTGCGAAACCGCACTATCTAATTATACAAAACATTTTGCGAGCCTTCTCAGTAAAACACTTTTGCACGTAACAGTACTCCCAGTAAATTAACGCCTATTTAAACATTTTCAGAATGAATTTAATTATACATTTGCTCACGCAACAGTACGCGGCCATTTTATATCGTTTGTTTTGTTCTCAAATTGTATTTTAAATGCAATTTGAGATGGGTGAATGAATAAATTTTCTGTCTTATTAAGGTTGACGCCTACTTAGTTTAACTACCTCCAATAAGTTAATTTTGAGGAGGTACGTATACTTTCTTTCTTTCTTTCAAAATAGTTGCACAGGAAGAGTGAATGATGAATGAAGAATATGATATTATGATGTTGATTTGTTGTTGGATTGTTTATCAAATAAAATTGTTTTCAGTGCTTACTTAGTTTAGTTACCCATCTTTTTTTACAAATAAAACTTTTCAACTTTTTACCATGTTTTAACTATCAACCGTACAGAAGGCACGCGTTCTCATGCCTTTCGGAAGACTTGGGATATGCGCTTTGTATTTCGCTTGCGTTTTTTTGCTTTTGTTTTTTAATGGTCGCAAGCGCGGCTGCTGTGCATGAGGTCTTGGGTTCGATTCCCAGGTCGGGCAAAGTGTTATTGGGTTTTTCCATCAGAAATTTCTCAGTAGCAGCCTCGGAGTCTGGATTTGTGCCCGGTTGATGGCAATAGGCTCGCCCCCTATAACATGGGACTAAAAACATAACTGGCGAAATGTGGGTGAACTAATGGGTACACCTCTGCCTAACCCTTCGGGGATTACAGGCGTGATGTTATGTATGTTTTTTAATGTTAAGCGCGTCATTCATACGTAAATAAAAAGTTTTCTTTCTTTCGTTTAACAGGCAAATAATATTATGAAAAAATTAGGGATTCGTAAGAAAAACCAAGCGAACAAAGTCTCAGGGAGAGTGCTAGTTAATGAAAAAGTAGTTACGAACCATAAGATTTCAGCATACAGCTTTAAGTGCTTAAAAAGTCCGAGCACCCTAATCTGCTTGTTTAAATTAAAATACCTACAAAGGCACGTATCCTTAGCGGTTAAGTGGTTTCCAAAGAGGGATTAGAGGATTTTTGAACGTCATCCCTGAATGTTCATAACTTAAGTACTATAAAAAATGGTATACATTTAAATACCCAAGGCTAGGCTTATTCCAGTTCTCATGAATATAATTTCATTTGATTTATTTTGTCTTGTTGTCTTTGACCATTTAGAGATCTTTTGGGACTATTATTAATAACATATTTTGCTTGGATAAGGGTCTACTTATTATATGAAATATTTCTTCTTAAACTATAAATGAAATAGTTTTTGCCAGCGGCTTTGTAGTCGCTTTCTGTCTGCGTAGAGAATTAAGCTAATGTAGTAAATTATACCACGAGGAACATAGAATCAAATAAAAAATATCCTGTGTAAAGCTAAATCAATATCTATATGTATACCTATATTCCTTACCAAACTGTTGTTTTTCACTCTTGAACGTTACGGCGATTTACAATTATGACTGAATATTTTACCTGCACACTAATATCATAGTCGTAAAATACGGAATCAGTAATAAGTAAGTAAATATCTAGTAAATTAAGTAATGTCACTGACCTAGTTAAGCGATTCTGACATCCATAGATGAATTGCTGACATGTGTCATCCGCACCATCATAGAACGTATGAAATATAATTTTAGCGAATTCTGTTCAATGCCCTTGCCCTTTATGTTACTCAAGTCAAAGTCAAATCATATATTTCGATTAGACCATTATAGGGAAATTTTGAACTATAACTAGAAGGCTACACGCTCATGACTGTTGCAATATTTGTAGGTACTTGAATCAATTATTGCAGGTAATTTATTATTTAAGAACTCGAATAGAATATATGATTGATTTGTGTTATGGATGCATGTTTGGCGGGAGAGGTAAAGCACCTGTACTTTAGGCTACTGCCCGGCGGTTGTAGATGACGCCACACATCTACTAATATAAACAAACTAACTTAAAAGTCCTCTATAAATAAAATTAATATATTGTAATTTATTATAATCGCTTTACCAGTATTCATTACTCAAAGTACATACCTACTTCGTAAATTACCAGCACAAAAAAATAAGACGATAATTATTTTCTCCGAATCCATTTTCAGAAATATAATACTTAAAAGATTCTCAATAATTAATATAACGTCCATCCGAATAAAAGCTGGTTGAATAAAAACGGCTTCTGTAATGAAATCCGTTGAATCGTACTTAACCGTTATTTCTTTTTTAAACGGGACGGTTTTTCTGCTCGAACATTAATTTTCACTGAATGGAAATCAGAGAATCAATGTTTTAGGGTTGGTGGCTTTTGTAGTGTCTTCTTATTAATTTAATTACAATGTACTCAGCCGTACGTTTGTGGTAACAAAACCAGTATAAGCTGGCCCTTTATTGATGTGTTTTCAATCTTACATGGAACGACTGCCGATCTGCTGTTGCTATAATTCTTTCATTGATAGGAATTTTTACTATTTGTGAGTGCCATAAGGATGTATTTCATATCTAAAGTAAGTAAAGTATATTTGAACCGGTAAAGCCCTGACTGACTTACCGGTAAGTCAGAACAATAGAAAATCAATTGTGTCTCATTACGTGGGACTTGAGTAATTAAATTATTATATTTAAGATCATTCCGTACTCTGCTATAATTTGAAAAGCACTCCAAGTCAAAGTGAAAACATTTATTTCAATTAGAGCATTTACAGGCACTTTTGAATTGCCAAGAAGTCGGTCAGTTAGTCAGAAAGCTGAAGCTAGTTGCTCGTTCCAAAACGGAGGTAGGCTTCTATGGACCGGGGTTGCGGGACGTCTTAACAGGATACCGTGGCCCCGGAACGTAAAGGGCAACAGAAGGAACAGGGTGGTTTTTTAGTCAGTAAAAGTCTGACAGTCCCTTCCGCCCCACCCAGAGCGGAAGGAGTCATTTGATGATGATTACCACCTAAAAAAAAAAAAAAAAAGGCTTCTATGGAGAAGAACGAGCAAGAAACTCCACGGCACTCTTTTAGTAAGGTTTTCACAAAGTCCTGGCCGCCTATCGCCATCTCTAATAACAATATTATTTTATATTCCTTTGTAATTTCTCTTGTTGCCATTTCCAACTCTCGGCGCTGATCCCAGCGTTGAAAATCCAACAAGTGCGGAAGGCAAAGTAATATTAAAATAATATTGTTTTAAGTGGTTGTGGTAGGCCCCCTCGGTACATTATTCTTGCTGCTTCTACATATGAAAACAATGAAGATGAATATAAAACAAAGAGAGTATAGAATCAAAATGTAAGCCGTGGCAGTCAAACAGTAAAACCAAATCTCTACTTATGAAACAAAAGTCAAAACATGAAAGATTTGTGTAATACCATTTAATAATACGTGTTTTGCCGACAAAGTACGATGTGTTGAAATTCAATCATAGACCGAAACCTCAACACATTTCAAAGGCGAATTATCAAAGCTTTCGATAAATTCAAATAGACATTCATTTTGTCGAAAATTCAATTTATCGATATCTCATACAAAACTTTTGACTTGAATTTACGGTTTGAACGATAAACTCGAGTAAATAAATCAAAATATTATGGTCATCATTAGTAGTTTTGCTTGGTAAGTAAAACTGGGTTATTTAGTGTTTTGTTTTAGCATTATTTGGAATTTTATTTTAGTTTTGTTTTATGTTTTAATTTCAGTTTTCCTATTGTAAAAATATTGTTTGTGCTGAATATGTGTTGTTACTGTTATTTAACTTTTTAGTAATAATAATGAAAACCATTTTTTTCCGTGGTGATCAATGCACATACTTTCTCTGTATAAGGTCTTAACCCTGCAGTGGGACAATAGGCCAGCCAGTTAATTTTATACTTCGACTTCGTCCACGTAAATGTCGGGTAATGGGGAAGCAGGCAAAGTCACGGAATAAAAAGTAGCTTATTTATTTGTTTAAACTTTATGCAACAAAAAGGTACAAATGCGGACTTAATGCCTTTGGCATTCTCTACCAGTCAACCAAAGGGGGTCAAGAGATAACATGGCATGTGCAAAAAATTGTACATGAAAAAAAAACAAAGAGATTTAAAAATCATTGAAAACAAATAAACGTACACAATTACTAAATAACTACTTAATTATTTAAACTGACCTCGTTCCAAATTTCATTCAGCGTAACACACAATCAGATAGAATTACTTTCGTACTAATAATATTAGTATGGATAAGAACATAAAGCGAGAAATTATTTTTCCGCTTATGAAGCATAGAAAAACGCAACGCGCCAGTGGTAACCGTCTGTCGTAGAAAATTGATTACGTACCCACCAGTAATACGAGTTTCATATTATCGCAGCCTAGCCGTCGTTTTTCGAAGACCACATTTGATCGATCTTGAGCAGCTCGACAGCTAATTCGTTCTCTTAACATCGTCATACACACGACTAATCATTGCTTAGTACGAAGAAGGAGTACTTACTTGGTCGAGGCGACTGTAGCCAGTCCGAGATGCCTGGCGTAAATCTGGCAAGGGGACACTGGGGTGGTTTTTAGTCAGTAAACGTCTGACAGACCCCTCCCCCCATCATCATGGACTTGCGTGAGGGTTTTCCTTCCAGAAACAAAGAAAAAAAAAGGTGACACTGTTATGGTTGGTAAACTGTTTCCATTAAATTGTAGTGATAAAAAGTGAGTTTTTATGATTGAATGGAGAAATTATGAACTCACATAAACACTACACGACTCGGAACCACTATCTGTTGGCCTTTCAAATATTTTTGTTCCGTGCAGAAATCAAACCCGCATCACGCAGCGCAGCAGCCAATCACTCAGCATTATCAACGTCATATTTTATGGCATTCAGATAATTATTCTTTGTCTGGTTGTTTTTGTATGTGAGTTCATAAGAAAAGTTTGTAAATTCGTCCACAATACATGACATATTTCTAGTGTACGGCAATGTTAATATGTTAAAAAAGACGGGTTGCACTCCGGGAGTGTCGGCAGAAGTGAAAACTTGATTATTAACGTTGAGCATGTTTGATATTTTGGAATGGTTAGGGAATAATTTTGCACCAATTGCTTTATCAGTATAAAAGTACTATCATTTATGTGGTAGAATACAATATTCATTTATTGCGCTATCGTACACAAACATGACAAATTATTACATTAAAAATTTAACACTTTAAAACTATTACAATTATTTTACATTAAAAAGTTATACACGAACATTCGCGCAAGCGCCCTGCGCTGCCTAAACGAAACAGTAGGCCCAGGCATACATTTTCGCCGCGCCGTAGAGAGGGGATAGCTGTCTACTCTCCATCCGTCTTACGCTTTTTCGATCAGGTCACGTGTCCTGACGCGAGTTTAAGATTTTATACCCATTACAGAAAAAGTGCTCAACGCCGCTAAAGAAGTTTTCACTTCAAAAATTAAAAAAAAACCTCTAAAACTATACCTAATGTTACAGATGTCAGCTTACCTACTCTCAATATATTACTCCGACTTCCACTAAATCGTATTAATTTTATCTGACAAAAACACGGTAGCCTTGCTAAACACTTTTCCATCAGGCTAGGTTTCGATTGGCTTCGTTGCCGTTCAAGCGTTCGCGCCTAAAGCACTCACAGACTTTTGTACCGCTTCAACTACATTCGTCTAAATGAAAAGGCTTAAATAAAACCCGAATGAGCCTGGCTCTGAATAGACAAGTTGACGTGAACGTGCTCCTAAGAGCTTGTATGAAAAGGGGAAAGGAAAAACACTGGTGTTATGTATGGAACTCGTTTTCCGGAACTCTGAATGGTGTCAAACTGTGCGTGGTACCGAATTATGTTTCGTGTTATCAAAGCATAAGGTGTAGGAATTACTGAGAGTTTTGTAATCAGTTGGTTGTGATCATTTGAAAAAGGAGTGTCTTTAATATTTCGATGAATGATTGAACTACCTTGAATATTTATTTTTCGAAACGAGTTTCCTTATTGAAACTTTATTTTAACAAAATTCCTTAACGCGGCTTGCGGTATGAGATAACTGGCAGACATTGTCACGTAAGGAAAAACCGTTACGCTCCCTTAAGGCGACCTTCCCTCTCTTTCTCTTTCCCTTTTTCCACATTTAAGAGTGAGTGTGCGCATGTGAGATACGAGCAGCAAGCATTGTGCGCGGCCAGCTGTGTAAACTACAGAAGTGTATTTTTTTAGCTCATACAGGACTTCATTCCTGTTTTTATAACTTAGTTTATTTTGAAGCAAAATTTTTAGTTTGTTACCTACAAAATCTGTTTTAATTATATTGCTAAGTACCAAGGTACTTTAGATAAATACATGTTGTATAACAAATGTGATTAAACAAAGGCCCTTTATTTACTCTTTCGAGTTATTCTCGCTATGATTGTATAAAGGTACAATCACCTAAAAGCATTTAATACCTCAGTAAATATATTTCTTCATAGAAACGTAAATACGGTAAAGGAAAAGTAAGATTACTAAATTAAGTAAGTACCTCTACGGTGAAATACATAAGCCTCTCGTATACAACTTTGTTTTTGTTTACTAGAAGCCTTAATAGGGGTCATTATACTAATTATGAATAACAATTTTGACTATAGGACCAAATCGAAACAAACAAACTTTAAAGTCCTTTATTTTTCGAAATTAATGAATCCATCTAATAAAAGCACCTATACAAATCATTCATCATCATCTTCCTGCCCTTGTCCCAAGGTACTTGGGGTCGGCGCAACATGTTTTCCTCTTCCACTCTGTCCTTTCAGCCGTCATGCAATCACTGACTCCTCTTTCATTCATATCATTCTTCACACAATCCATCCATCTTTTCTTTGGTCTTCCTCTTGCTCTCCATCCACCCACATACATATTCATAACTCTCCTGGTCACATGCGTTTCATCCCTCCTCTTTACATGCCCATACCACGACAAACGATTCCCTTTCAACTTTTCTGTCACTGGTGCCACTTTCAGACTTCCTCTTATGTACTCATTCCTGACCTTATCCATTCTCGTCACCCCGCACACCTATACAAATCATTAATACCGATTTTAAAGAGTAAGGAGTTTCTTCCTACATTCTTCATTCTTTTTCTTTTATTAATTATTAATTCTTTTATTTTTGTAAATGACATTCGAAAGTGGTTTATAATAGTCTAATTGAAATAAATTATACAACTTTGACTTTGCTAAGTGGTCGAGAGTGAAAAGACGCACTCTTCTAAACTGAGTACCTGTAAATTATTGAAATAAATGATTTGATTTTGACTTTTGACTTTGTTACTATGTAGGTACTTAACCTCTACTGCTAATTTACAGAATCCCGTGAAGGTTATTAGAGGTCTGGTTTGTCAAAAAATGTTAGTAAAGAAAAGAAAGGTCAGACGCGCAGTACTAGTAACTGGCGTGCTTGTATGACGAGATGTATGAACGTAGACGAGGCGAAAGGAGTATGTAAGGATCGTAGCAGGTGGCGTTCTATAGTTTCTGCCTACCCCCATGGAAAAAGGCGTAAGTTTATGTATGTAAGAAAAAAAAACATCAACATCTTTAAAAAATGGTCTTTTATTTATATCAACTTTTAATTTCAAAAACAATATTATCTATGCCTATTTATAATTTTTAACTACAATTTTTACATCATTTTTGTTCTTAGACAACCAGCTGATTGTCAATAACGATTGACATTGCTTTCAATCATCAGTCAATCTATCGTATATCAATCAGTTGCAATCGCTTGATTGACAATCATCTGGTCTAATTAGTTATTAAAGTTATGAATTTAAACATTAGAAATGTGAGTTTGTTGAAATGTAGTATTATTCTAGTTGATAACATTACCCTGATTCTTAGGATATTTTTCTATGCAACGTTGGCACAGATTTTTCCCCTTCAGGCTTGTTTTAATCCTGAATCAGCATGTTGTGACGCTTAGGAAAATATTTACATTCCTTAAAGCGCATTATAGAGATCAATTTGTATCTGTGGTGTAAAAAAAAATATTTTGACATTGACAGAACATTGACAGTCTGTTCGTATACAGAAGTGAGAGGTTTAGTCAGGTTTAGGTACATTGTTGTCACATTCATATTATAATTATTGTTGTTTTCGCAGTATGTACCTATGTATTGAGTTTCTTGCCTATTTTTCTCTATACGAAACTACTTTTTGGAATAGGCAACTAGATGCAATGTATTTTTTTTTTTATAAATAATATTTCAACGTAGTTAAAAAATAAAAAATATTTGACTTTGAATTTGTGACTTCTCACATCTGTATCGAATCCATAGAGCTGTCAATGTCAATGCTAACAGTGGCAGTGCAAATGCGATACAAAGCTGAACATGATAGTAAAAAACGTTACTTAAACGGTTCACAAAACAATGTTCGAACAGGCACAATAGCTTTATTTGAGCATAAAAGCTCAAATTCCAAATACAAAAAAAAAAGAAAAAAAAATGCTTCACAAAAATACTGAGAGCAACGTAAAAATACGCTCTGGCAACCTAACCCCTGTAGTTTTACTGAAACATTGACGTCTGACTGACATCTGACAATCAGGATCGAGGGTTTTGAATTTCGAAACATTCTGTACAACACTATTATTATTATTTTTACAAACACCAGTCCTTTACAACGCAACACTTGTTCCTCGTTCGATTCGATGGACCAATCAAACAACCGAATCACTTTTAAATTTCGAATTCACTTTTTAACACATTTTTCTAGTGTCTTTTTAACGTTTCTTTTTATTTTAAGATCGATCTTTTCCGACTCATTTTTAACTGTCACAGTCCTTTATATGTTTTTTTTTATTTACATAATTAATAAGTATATAACACTAGCGATGCTTATTAACGTGTTTAAGTCAAAACTGCTCGCCCACTGCGCGCTTCCCTGCATCGCTGCAGGAGTTTCACCTGCGAAGGAAAAAAAAATATTAAAAACTTGAAAAATATATAAACGGTGGCAGGGACATTGTGATACAGACTCTTTACCATGACTCATGAGTTAATTATTCTAAACTCATAAGCGGTGAGATTTTTCGTAGGTTATAAAAACAATCTGTTTTTCCATACAAAAGTACAACCACTACACTGTCATAATGTATAGAACAGATTATTTTTAACAGAAATTTAACCTTAATCTTATACTGAATCGTTAAAATTTTAACACATACAAAAGTTACTTTATGTACATTTACTTTTCATAAATCATTTAATCGTTTGTTAAACATAGGTAACATAAAACGGTCTAAGGCTATAATACATAGTGCGCTATGTTTTGTCAACAATGACATACAAACAAATTCAATCAGATTAAATTATTATACAGATTAATTAAAATTGTCATTAGAATGTCATGATACAGATGTCAATATTATTATACAAATTAATTAAAATTGTCATTCAGAAACTGGTCCAATGTGTAATAGCATTTATTAAGTAGTAAGTTCTTTAAAGTTTTTCTGAATTTTTGTACTGGCATACGATTTTGTCAGGTATTTTATTAAAAACTTGGGGAGCAAAACTAAAGAAACTTATATTCATCTGTGCAGATTTACATTTGTTTTTTGTATGTGTTAAAATGTCCCATCCACCATGTGACTACATGTCGACTACATACAGTAGTCGACTACTTAATTAATGAAAAATCACTCGTTTTGTCTTCATCTTTCAAAAAAATTAAATGTATAAAAAAAACTTTTTCGCCAGATACTTGTAAATACGCATTGAAAAGAGTGGTTCTTATAATTAATATGGGTGAGATGGTGTAGCGTGACTTGGGAAAAGTCTACGTTACGTTCATTGTATGAAACAGCCACATAAAGATTTAGCACCTACAAGAGTGGAGGTGTAATACTTTCTTTTGATGGCTATGATAATCGAGGTTAGAGCTTAGAGTTTTACTTTTGGGATTACCAAAAATATCGGCTGAAATTCGTAAGAAATATTCGACGATTTTTTTTTTGTTTAGCCTTTTCTCACTGCTAGCAATAATTTTTGGAAAAGTCACACAGTCAATACATGTTGTTTAGGAGATATTTTAAAACTTACAATCTATACTAATATCTTAACTATTACAAATGCGAAAGTAAGTTTGTTTGTTTGCTACCATTCCATGCTAAAACCACTAAACCTAAATCATTTCGAATCATGATCGCATTTTTAATTCAATTTGCGAGCGAAGCCGCTGGCGTAAGCTAGTTATTTATAAATGTGAAAGTAACTCAGTCTGTCTGTCTCTCTGTTACGGTTTCACGAGTAAACCACTAAATCGATTTTGACGAAATTTGTGAACCCCGAGGCTACTCTCTATTTGACTTTAACTTTATCTGCGTCCGCAGTAAATGGCAGTTACGCGGACAAAAGCTGGTACTAAATATAAAAATAAGCTTTTGAAGAAATAACATGTTATTTTATTATTGTCGAACAAACTTGACAGTTCTTTTCATGTACGAGAAAAAGCACGATGTTATATAATATAATGAAACATGTTATCTGAAAGTCTATTATGTGATATTTTGGTCTGTCAATGGTAATAAAAGTTCATATGATTTGTAAAGCAACCTTTACAAATCTTGTCAAGAAAACATTTCCATTCAAGATGCTTATGTGGGTCAATTTATTTTATTTAGATTATTTCTTGTCTTCTATACAATGTACATACACAAGGATTTAAATAAAAATATTTTTTTGTGTATTCGAATACTTCGTATCCGGCTTTGGATATCCCGAATATCCGAATACTTAAAAGTACTATAATAATTAGTAAGAAAGTTTTTCGTATTCACTACAATATTTTTTATTAACCTTTGAATAATAAATGGATGTAGTTACGCAAAAACGATCCAACCCACAAGAACCCTTTTTTTTTTTTTGAGGTGGTAAAAATCATCAAATGACTCCTTCCGCCCTGGGTGGGGCGGAAGAGACTGTCAGACTTTTACTGACTAAAAAACCACCCTGTTCCTTCTGTTGCCCTTTACGTTCCGGGGCCACGGTATCCTGTTAAGACGTCCCGCAACCCCGGCAGGCGTTGGCCCCGTTGGGAGCCCCGTCCCTGTGCTGACAGCTCTTTGAGGCGCGCGCGAACAGAACGCGCCGTCGACCCGGGCTTGCGACAGTCGCATCTCCCATTCCGCCATGAGATCGCACCGGAGCTCGCCCCGCAGTGCCACGATTTGCCGCGGCAGCAGGGTTTCGCCCCGGCGCTGCGCGTCCACACGCCACTCGTAGACGCGCTGGAGGACTGTTGCCTCCAGATCCCACGGCGGCAATCCGGCAAGGAGGCTTGCCGCTTCGCCGGAGACCGTACGGTATCCCCGGATTATCCGGATGGCCATGACCCTCTGGCATGCCACCAACTTGGCTGGTGGCCGCCGCCTGATGGTAGGGGCCCACACAGGGGCCCCGTAGAGGGCCATGGACCGCACGACTCCGGCGTAAAGCCTCCGGCAGGAGGCGCCTGGTCCCCCGAACCCACAAGAACCCTAAATTCAGTAATCTAAACTAAAGAGATCGTCAATATTAAATGATACAAATGTCATAGAAATTAATGTGAACTTATAAGTATGAATTAAGTTATAGTTAATTATAAATTAACAATAAATTAAATTAGAATTAATAGTTTCAACTCTAAGTCTGAAATCATCTGAAATCATTTACTGAATTCCTGATAATACACTTCGTTAAGATGTCTCTTTTTCACCATTATTTATCTCTTCTTCAACCGAACAGAGTCATCAACAAAAAGAACATCTACGGCTAGGATAACCAACTGCTCAAATAGAATTGTGTCCTGCATTTTCATACAACCAATAATAAATCTTAGAAACGCTTCGAAGGTAAGTAATAATTATACAAGCACTCAATCACTTGTCGTCTGAGCTATTGATGATAATGGTACTTAGCAGAAAGAAATCTTTCTTAATGTTTTTCCCATAAGGAAAATACGGATCCTTCGAAGGTATACCAAATAGGCTCGGAAGATCTTTTTTTGTGGTTCGTTTTCCTCTTGATTGCGGAGCGGTCAATATCTTTATCATCCAATTCGGTTCGAATAGCTTGATGAAATGATAGTTGGAGCAATTGAGAAAAAGACTTATTTAATTTTCTTTTGGAGAAAATCATGATGGCGACTGCTGCCGTGTTAATTGAATATTGAATTTATTTTTAACACAATACATCACGCCTGTAATCCCCGAAGGGTTAGGCAGAGGTGTACCCATTAGTACCTACACCCACATTTCGCCAGTTATGTCTTTAGTCCCATGTAATAGGGGGCGAGCCTATTGCCATCAACTGGGCACAAATCCAGACTCCGAGGCTGCTATACGCGTTATTATTAGTTTATTTTTTACACAATCATTTTTTACTCATTGAATACTTAATATGGGTGTAGGGTCCATTAATCAAATGACACGGTTTTAATGGGCTGTTAAAATGCAATTCCTCCATAGATTTTGCGTGGCAATTGACTTGTCACGTCACTTATTTTCTAATTCAATTGATAAATTATTTATTGATTTCAAAACTAAAAATCTAATTTCCCAGTTAATGGAAAATTTATTGAGTTTTCAGGGCTAAAATTAACTGTTTTCTAGGTCGTATTTTCTTAAAATTGTTTGTTAATTGTGACTACATCTGTATTTATACCCTTTTGTTAAATATTTAGGCCTAAAACCTTGATAGTACCCAGAAAATACACAAGACATTATATTTATTTAGTTTGAAGGCTTCATTGATATCAATTGGATTACGAATTGATATAAATTAAGCCTAATTATAAATAAGCTAAATAATAATAAGTTTAATTAATGAATGGATACATCTCTGCCTAACCCTTCGGGGATTACAGGCGTGATATTATGTATGCATAAATGCAAGCCTTACAACTGTATTAACTGATGGTGCTTGTCGTTTAAATATAACAGAAATGCTATAGAGTAATAAATTGTACCTATATCCAAATCTAAAATCCATTCGAATTTAATACTTTTACGTTTATCCGCTCACGCAGGGACTGCAGGTTACAAAACTTGGGCGATTCATACGTTGTTTGCAAGTATCTGTGTTTGTATAGAAATCACGCTTAGTTGTAACACACAGAACACGCAGATCGCACCCGCACGCGTGGCTCCGTCGCCACACATCCCGGAGCGTGGCGCGGGGCAGTGTGCGCATCGCCATACATAATCACGGTTTTGTTGTGTATGTCAAATAGATCCCCAGAAAAAAAAAACGAATATTAAAAATGGAAAAAGATTTACCGACCAGAAATACCGAAAGAGATAATTACCCAGTAAATAAACAACTCTAACGAGTCTTCGTGTTACTACACATTTAAAAATAAATGTCGAGTTCCCAGCTAATGAAAAGGTAAATATAAATAGCTCGACCACGGTGTTAATAGTGAAAATAGGAGAAAATAAATTTTAAAGCAAACTTAATTATCGCGCGATATGGCAATATTTATTTTATGGGCTTCTGTCACGAATCTCGAAAATGATAAAGCTTCGCATTCACTCGGCTACCAAATATTGGCTACTGTTTCAATCGTAAATATATTTTTTTGGTATATTTTTCAATTTCGAAGCTTTGTACCTATATCGTGTAAATTTTAACTATAGTATATTCCTCCGGGTGGTGCCGGTGACATTAGTCAAACTGTTGCTTTTCACTTTTGAACGATAAGGGGATTTAAAATCATGATTGAATATTTTAACTGCACACTAACATCAAAGTCGGAAAATACGGAATCAGTAATAAGGAAGTAAATATTCGTAACTAGTAAATTAAATAATTTTACTGACAATAATTATGCGATGCTGACATGTGTCATCCACACCGTCATAGGACGAAGATATGGAATATAATTATTTATGTAAGAGTAAGTCATTCATGTTCTCGTTGAAGTAATTATGTTATGTAAATCGTTTTTTCGATAACAAAATCAGGCTCAAGAGGCATTAGGTTGGGCTTCGTCGATATTTTTACTTTTAATAAAATGTAGCTTATGTTATTCGCTTAGGGGCCGTCCCCACGAGCTTGACAATCGCTGCGATATTATCGCCGTGCCACGTATTGCCACTCGACGCATCGCCGCGATAACACCGCCGTGTGTAGACACGTTCTAAGAGAGTGTATAGAAACACCTGGCACGACGATATTATCGCCACGATTGTCCCGCTCGTGGAGACAGCCCCTTATAAAGCAGATTTTTTTTGGTAAAAGAATTTTTTAAATCGGTTAATTAGTTTTTGAGTTTATCCATTATAAATCTTTTCTCTTAATCATATTGAATTATTAGATTAGATTCACGACAATTTCCACAAACAAAAAAAAATATACAAAGGCAACCACTTTTTTCCGGTTATCAACACAAAGTCGCTTGGCTATATAATAAGTACTTCCGGAGGTAAAATGAAATGGAATAATTAAACTAATTTATTCCAAAAATAGGTGTGATACCATCCGCGTTAATTTATTCTATTATAAAGGCACAATATTTTTTTGGGTTAAAGGAACTAGGTATTTCGAACTTAAGTTTATCAAAAATCTGTGGTATATAATTACATAGGAAATTAGGAAGTGTTACTAAGTAACTTTTGAACAAGTAATTAATTTGAATTTCACTTTAGCGATCCACGGAATGATTAGCAAATCCTATGATTTATGATACGTGAAGTAAAAGCTGTTTGTATACGGGTTACCAAAGTAGAAATAACTAGGACTCTCACCGCGACTTCGTTTGCGTTATTTTTCTTATGGGTCCGTAATTTTTTGATAATAAAATATATCCTATAGCACTTCATCAAATCAAATCAAATCAAATAATTTATTGCGTTTCACAGTGTAAATGGATGGAAACAGAGGTACAGAATCATTATGGACCCTGTCGGGCACAGCAACTTAAACTAATAGAGGGCATAGCCAGAACTTAATATCTAGAATATTATTAGTAATAATAATACTATACAATATCTAAAATTTTAATTATATATTTTTATGTAAAAAGCAAATTATTATACTGTAATAATAATATATAATGTAAAATATTTATTTTGTTTTATTATATTATATTATTTATATTACTTAATTTGTTTCTAATATTATTATTATATGAAATATATTATTATTTAATAACTTACAATTTGCGATAGAATTTTCAAAATTGTTCAGTAGATCCAGAAATTAAGATCCTATAACTTTACAAACTCGCAAACTGTACCTCTTTATAATGATAATACCAGCAGATGATATTTATTATCCCACTGCAGGGCAAAGGCCTCTTTCTATAATGCAGAGAAGGCACGAGCATTGATCACGCTTGCTCAAGGCGGATTGGTGATTTGAGACTTATGTATATTGATTATAAGTCCAGGTTTCCTCACAATGTTTTCCTCCCATCATTACATTTTTTTTTTGTTATGGATTGAATCTGTGAACCTTCTAGTTGCGGAGATATCAAAGTCAAACTTCCAACTTTTAGGTGCCCTTACAATATTTTCCTTCAGTGATGTCTAAATTAAACTTAGAAATTACTTATAAAATAAAAAAAAGTCACTTCGATACTAGTACCCGGTTGTGAAGCCACGACCTCGTGCATGAGAGGCGGGTACCTTAACCACTGGGCCATCACGACACGTTGTCTGTATATAAATTACATGTATAGGAAATACAATGAATAAATCCATTGTTTTACATTTTCATATTGAGCACGTGCCGATCGGAATTCGGTACATGTTCAAACAAGATTTGAATAACATTTATTTTTCAAAATAGCTTCGTAATTCTGGCAAAAACGTTATACCTATGTGCTTTTTTATTTGCTTATAGAGATCAAAACGAATTGAAATGGTTGTTCTTTCGTGTTTTTTTTTCCAACATAACAATACATAATGGCTGTAGTTCCCGAAGCGTTAGGCAGAGGTGCACCCATTATAAGTAGTATACCCACATTTTGTCTGTTATGTTTAAGTACTATGTAATAGGGGGCGAGCCTATTGCAATCAATCGGGCACTTAAATCTAGACTCCGAGGCTGCTATTGAGAAATTCTTGAAATCACCCAATAACACTATGCCCGACCTGGTAATCGAATCCAAGACCAACGAGGCAGACAAAAATAATAATATAAATAAAAGGGATTAAAAACTAGTTTTTGCCCGCGATTTCGTACGTATAAATGGCGGACCCTTACTTCATCCCTTTAAGGGGTGAATTTTGTAAAATCGTTTCTTAGCGGACGTGACCATCTTTACACACTGAGACACCTCCGTGCCTCGGAAAGCACGTTAAGCTGTTGGTCCCGGCTGTCTTACGTGGATCTTTGACAGTCGTTACGGGTCGTCAGAAGCCCGAAAGTCTGACAACCAGGGTTGTGGAGGTCAGATAGGCAGTCGCTCCATGTAAAATACTGGTATTCAGCTGCATCCGATTAGACTGGAAGCCGACCCCAACATAGTTGGGAAAAGGCTAGGCAGATGATGTTTCTTAGCGGACGTAATAACTGTAATCTACCTCCCTGTCAAATCTTTTTTTTGTGCACGTGGTCTGTTTCAATAAACTTACGAGTATCTTTCTATCTTTCAAGTTTGACTTAACAAATAAGTGTATAAAGCGTTCCCATGTTCGTAACTTCTTACTTTATAAAACACTATGGTTTCTGAATGTCAAAGTGTTTCCTGTCACTCGCGCGACGTAAGTTTCTCGTTTGATAACAGTTAGTAGGATACGAAAGTTAGGAGTAGAACTTTCAAGGTTTCTCGAAGTTTTTATTTATTTTCCTTATCCTTTTTTAAGACTCGCATAAGATTAATAGTATAATGATGTTATTTTTTTACAAAAAAATAATAATTTTGATGAATGTAGTGGGTGGTACGACATCGTAGAGAAAACTTTACACACACATACATGATTTAGATTTTATGATTTTGAATTGTAAATAATTCGGTGTTAACATTTTTGTTTATATGAATAGTGTGGGTTTGCTCTTGACTCTAGTCTTGGTCAGAAGTGACATAGACAAAGTCTACGATGGAGTGAGCTTAGCCAGAAGAAGCTTCTATAAATTGATTTATGCAACTAAAGGTACACAAGCAGGCAAGGTTCAAGGCTTTAGGCATTCTTAGAATAAAAACAGCTGTTAAATTTACTTTGTGTAAGTAACCTACCCATTGTACCTATAGCCTATTGTATAAATCAGTTGATCTGTATTAAAATCGGAGAAAATATTCTTTTCTGACAGGGTCTAGAGTCAAATGCTAAATGCATGGTAACGTCACTTCCACCTTCGTCGGGTAAAACAAAAAAAATACACATAGCATTAAAATAACTAAAGAAAATAAACCAAGTCTTTGAAACTGATCTTTTAACTCACAGTAGAATCAAATAATATAAACAAAAGACGAGACCACTAGGAATATATTAAAAGCGCTAGTTAATTACAACGCTAAGCCAGTACATAAACTATGTAGTCCATGATTCAACTGCGTGACGGAACGGAAAATGTTCTAGTTGTGATCGCAAGTAAAATTCAACAAATGCACGAGTCGGTAAATAGCGAGAGAGTACAATGGCTGTTGCATGCTAAACGAAGCACGAAACTGTTGGTACCTTTTGTTCGTTTGTGATTTTACTCTAATTATTTGCAGTGTTACTTAAAAAAAAATGACTACCTCGTTGGTCCCTTGGTTGGAAGTGCGACCGATTCAAGTGGGGTTGTTTAAAAAGTGTCATTGGGATTTCCCATAAGGAATTTCTCAGTAGAGTCAATGTCAAAGTCAAATCATTTATTTCAATTAGGCCATTATGAGGCATTTTCGAAAGTTACACTTATACAAGAAAAAAAATAGAATTAACTCATTAAAAAAGGTAGTTTTTTATGGAAAAGAATGTTATACAAATTTGCATACTGTAGAAATACAAGTCTGAAATTGCCAATTAGCCTTGAGCAAACGTGTTGATCAATGCTCGTGCCTTCTCTATCTGTATAAGAAGAGGTTTTTGCCCTGCACTGGGACAATAATAGGCTGAAACTATTATGGTATGTAGGTATGCTTAATTTCACCAGGATGTGACGTGCTACGCAACACGGTTGAAGGCAGATTCACACATATCTGTAAAGCCACAGTTGAGGCACCATCCGATATCATGATAATTATTATTTCATACATAACATCACGCCTGTAATCCCTCAAGGGTTAGGCAGAGGTGTACCCATTAGTACACCCACATTTCGCCAGTTATGTTGTAAGCCCCATGTAATAGGGGGCGAGCCTATTGCCATCAACCGGGCACAAATCCAAACTCCGAGGCTGCTACTGAGAAATTTCTATAGGAAAAATCCAATAACACTTTGCCCGACCCGGGAATCGAACCCAAGACCTCACGCTCAGCAGTCGCGCATTGTGACCACTAGACCAACGAGGCAGTCAGTCAATATTCTCTATAGACGCGCCAGAACTGGCACTGAGAGCTCTGTGTCGTCACTGACCCTGGCAAGTGTGAACGCGTTCATAGAGAATGTATACAAGAATAATTTATCACTGATACAGTACGGTACCAGAACTGTGACTTCACTGATATCTGTAAATCAAGCTTAACTCGACACGCTGTCACATTTTTCCTTTTTAAATTCAATATGGTGTTTTCATATTAAAAAGTTCAAAAATGTTGCATCACGACTTAATATGAACGGACCCTAAAAAATTATGGCATGTCTATATTGCATGAGCATAAATTCAAGCTTATTATCGATACTGTTTAATATCAAGTGGTCTATTAGCCAAGGTATCGTCGACATCAATGCATAAATCATGTGATTTGTATCCGGGGGCAGTTTACAGCGCCAGCGCTGCAAAAAGCGGAACAATGCTTGCAGTAGGATTTGCCTTGCGTGAACTATATTGACTTTCGTAGCGGACTTTTATAAAACTTAACATTATTTTTCTTGGTAAAACTTTGTTATTTCACTGGAAAAGTAAAAACAGGGCTGAAATAATGTTCGACATCCAATCAAATTATCGTCAAGCGGTAAATATTGTTAGCGACGAAACAACAATCAATCTGCTTAGCCTTTTTCCAACTATGTTGGGGTCGGCTTCCAGTCTAACCGAATACAAGTATTGTACATGGAGCGACAGCCTATCTGACCTCCACAACCTAGTAACTGGGTAATACCTCTTGGTAAGATTGAACTTTCGGGCTTCTGACGACCCGTAACGACTGTCAAAAATTCACGTATGACAGCCGAGACTAACGGCTTAGGGACTACTCACACTTATTCAGCTCAATTCAGCTTTTGTCCATAAAAAACGCCGATTTCGTATTAGACGCGTAAGAGTCCGTTCAGCTTTCCGCGTCTGAACGCATGCGATACAAAAACGTTGTTTTCTATGGACAAAAGCTGAATGGAGCTGAATAAGTGTGCGCAGTCCCTTAAAGTGTTTTTCGAGACGCGGAGAAGTCTCAGGTAACCCATACACCGACCAACCCCGGCAAGCGCAGCTTAATCTGAAGGATCGATCCTTGCGACAGTTATTACTTAGCCACGAGCATCCTGTTTACGACGAAGCATATCCAATAATAATAAAACAGACATAACGATCAAACTGGGAAATGAATAAAAGCATCAACCTTTCTAAATTTAAAAAAAAGTACCGATTGCTAACGAGTTTTTTGAATTAACGCTCTCCAAATGGATTGACAGTCCTATTTGCAAATGTTCACAGTCGGATTGACAGTAATTGATTTGTAAATCCGTGTAGTTCTGATAATTGGTTGATATGGTATTCTTTTGTTAGTATTTTTTCTTCATTATTTATCAATCGGTTGTCAGGCTTACTGACTTATTGCCAGTTCCTAATTTAAAACATTTATATTAAAAACTTTTTCTAGTTTGAATGCGCTTTGTTATTTTCTCTTGTCGTTTAAAGTTCATCTTATTAGACATTTCAGACTCGACAGTTGAATTAGTTTCTTGAAATGAAGAATTGCACTCGTCACAATACAAAAATAACCGGTAAAGTTCGAGTCCTACTCGCATACAAAGGGTAGCATCATAAAAAGTACACCATATAAAATCATACATACATACATAAACTCACGCCTTTTTCTCATGGGGGTAGGCAGAAACTACAGAACGCCACCTGCTACGATACTTACATACTCCTTTCGCCTCATCTCTCTTCATATAAAATCAAACAATACAAATACACTCTGTGTGAAAATTCACGTGTCAAGCTATTATTGTCACAATTATACAGCTCTGTGACAGGCGGGCAAACAGATATACAGCGAATTTTTAGCAATTTATAGCCCCGTTTGACACCTCTTTGGAACAAAACCCTAAAATAATGTAGAATATTTACAAATGGCGAGTGCCTTTTGCATAAAAAAGAAACAAATGAAATATTTTATCTCTAAAACCAGTAAAATAGAACATGAAAAACAATATTCAAACACAGCATTTTACTTAAACTTGGCTGCAAGCGTCTTGGCACCTTCTTAATCCCCACTTAATCTTCACGTAAGAAACTAAGTTACACTTTAGTATGCATTATGCTTCGTTGTAACGATATTACTAGAAGGCAATGGTAGTCATGTGAACTAATGTAGTAATTTGTAGTACTCTTGGCCAGCTGAACGTTAAACAAGCAATGAATATGAAACTATATGTATTGCGAAGAGAGTTCCTTTTGGAATGCAGAAATTTTCATGTTAATTTTTACATACATACATACTCAAAGTCAGCCTTTTTCCCATGGGGGTAGGCAGAAACTACATAAAGCCACCTGCTACGATCCTTACATACTCCTTTTGCTTCATCTACGTTCACACATCTCGTCATACAAGCACGCCGGTTACAAGTACTCCGCACCTGACCTTTCTGAAGAACCTCACCAATAAGGTCGGTGTAGGTCTTCCTAGGGCGACCCCTTCCTCCGTTGCCACTCACTCTGCCATATAAATACCTTTTGTTAAATTTTTACTCATCCTTTTAACATGTCCGGACCATCTAAGAATTCCCTTTTCTATCTTTGAAAATTATTAACTGTAATTATTATGTTTAATGTATTAGGGCTGCCTCGTTAGTTTAGTGGTCACAAGCACGACTGCTGTGCATGAGGTCTTGGGTTCGATTCCCAGGTCGGGCAAAGTGTTATTGGGTTTTTCCATCAGGAATTTCTCAGTAGCAGCCTCGGAGTCTGGATTTGTGCCCGGTTGAAGGGAATAGGCTCGCCCCCTATTACATGGGACTAAAAACATAACTGGCGAAATGTGGGTGTACTAATGGGTACACCTCTGCCTAACCCTTCGGGGATTACAGGCGTGATGTTATGTATGTATGTATTATGTTTATGTATTATTGTTTTTTAGTCATTAAATATTTACACTATTTATTGCAGATCTAAATTAAAAAGAAACATACAACATTAATTTAACTTAAATACAAGATTAAAATATATGTACAAAACATGTATATAACAATATTATTATTATATGGAATGGGTGAACATGAAAATGTTTGTCTGTATGTCAATGAGGTTAGTACCCAAAAACCACTGCCATATGGCAAAGCTGATACTTTGCCCCTGTTAACTATTAAATTATGAACTGCACCTAAACAATCACTAATAAATCAAACAACACGTAGCCCAACCTAAATGTTGAACCCAAGACTACACACTCAGCAGTCGCTCTCTTAACCACCAAACACCGAAGAAGGCTGAAGTAAAATATTACTACAGATTTGTCTAAAGTCATTCAATTCCACGCAAGAGGGTTACAGTTAGGACTAATGCTGTAATTTGGAGCACAGTACCAGCAATACGTAATGAATACATTAGTCTAATGTCACACTCGATTTTAGGCTGTATATAGACCTGAGTCAAGACTAATTCAGACTAAATACGTTCTGTGAAAACAAATGACACACGTACGCACACACACAAGAAAAGCGTTTTGTATTGGGAGAAAATAAACTGTTCCGTTTACAATGCACGAAACTGTATGCCTTGTAATTACTTTAGATATAGAACTTGTTTATATATGTTGTTGAAGTATCTTTTTTTGACTGCTCATCATCTGCCTAGCCTTTTCCCAACTATGTTGGGGTCGGCTTCCAGTCTAACCGGATGCAGCTGAATACCAGTATTTTACATGGAGCGACTGCCTATCTGACCTCCACAACCCAGTAACTGGGTAATATGATACCCCTAGGTAAGACTGGTTGTCAGACTTTCGGGCTTCTGACGACCCGTAACGACTGTCAAAGAGCCACGTATGACAGCCGGGACCAACGGCTTAACGTGCTTTCCGAGGCACGGAGGAGTCTCGGTATGTAAAGATGGTCACCCATCCACGGACCAACCCCGGCAAGCGTAGCTTAATCTGACGGATCGACCCGTGCGGCTGTTATTACTTAGCCACGAGCTCCTCCTTTTTTTTGACTGCTGCAAAAGCTAAATGGAGCATTGTGTTTGACTTGAATGTATGTTTGTTCGTTCCTATGATCGCTCGTTACTACTCAATGGCTCAACCGATTGTAATAAATGAAAGACAGACTTTACAAGCAAGATCCATTAAAAGTTACTGACTTCCCAAGAATGGGTTCCGGCTGTGAAATTCTAGATTACGCAGTACTTAAATCAAAATCAAATCAAATCAAAACAACATCCAATAACAAACATCCATAAATTAAAAATTATACATTAAAATCCTAAATTCAAATAACTATAATTACATCTCAACAAAAATCAAATAATATTAGAATCTTAAAATAAAATGAAATAAAATTAGAAACTTAAATTTTAAATGACGTAATAATGTTCATGACATGTCTTAAAGTCCAGAGGTCTGGTTTTTATTTCTTTTTTGTTTTTAATAAAAGTTCATTATTGACGCTGTCGTGTATTTTGTTTATTCTTTTAATTTACTTATTTTTTGTGCACGTATTTGATACTTATTGAAAAAAAAAATTTGAGTGTTAATAAATAAAAGCCTCCACCACCTAATAGCCACCACAAACCAATGTGTAAACGTCGAGTTCCATGGAAATAAACATTTGTATATTTGTTTATTTGTTTTGAACATTTGATCTGAAAAGTTCCGTTTACGGACGTTCCCTGTGGTCTGTAAATCGAGTACTATAATGTTTTCCAGCTCGAATTTCGGCCACCATGTTATAGTGCACAAGTATGTGCGCAAACATAGGTGCATTCCCTCATCCCTCACTCTTATACTCGAAGGGACGGTAGTCTGACACAACAGAACTGTAGTGATTAAGGCGCAAAACCAACAGCTTTACGTGCTCTGCGAGGCACGGGGGTGTCACACCAGCAATTTTCAAACTTTGCTGCTACTGAAAAGTTTCCAATGGAAAAACCAAGTAACACTTTATCGAACCTGGAAATCATACCGAAGGCCTTACTACACTCATCAGTTACGACTTTCGACCATGATACCACGGACACGCCGCAATCGTGGCCGTAAGACCTCTCTTTGAGGAGTGGCTGGAGAGACGCTACGGCGTCCTCACCTACCGCCTGACGCAGGTCCTCACCGGACACGGTTGTTTCGGGAGGTTCCTGTGTCGGATAGGGCGGGAGGCAACGCCCGGGTGTCACCACTGTGTGGATCGCCCGAAGGACATGGTGGAGCGGACCTGCACCGTATGCTCCACCGCCGCCTATCGCCTCCGTGAGGACACGACGGTGCCCTTACCGCCGTGTCGTCACGCGGCACTTAATACTGGCCTATGGCACCACTGACTCCAAGACTTAACAAAAAAGAAGATTGACATCACGAAAGCCGTAAAAACAAAATGAATAGAAGAAGAAAATGTTTTCAAACAATTAAACTAATCGTCGTTTAACTCTGAGCTAATTTAATCAACACCAATTCCACCTAGCGACAAAGTCTGACGATTGTCTAACTAATTAGAACTACTAGACGCTCTGAGACGCCCGTTAATTAGGAAGACAGCGCTGATTTATTGACCATCTTTATACAGATGCGAGGGCGTAAGTTAAGTAATGCTTTTGTATTAGCTTTATTTTATTTAGAAGACTGTTTACTTAAAGATGTTTTGTAAGATAATAGGTAGTTCCAACATTGTGCTTAGTATTAACATCATAAGGAAACTTAGACGTATAATTAACATAAATGTAGTAGTTATTTACGCCCGTGCGTAAATAACTACTTAAGTTAGTTACTTAGTTTAAAATCTAGATATATCCGTATATATCTAGATTTTAAACTATTTTTAACCATGTAGGTATAGGGTGTATGTAACCTTTGGTTTACATGAAACTGACTGCCCCAACTGCCTCGTTGGTCTAGTGGTCGCAAGCGCGACTGCTGTGCATGAGGTCTTGGATTCGATTCCCAGGTCGGGCAAAGTGTTATTGGGTTTTTCCATCAGGAATTTCTCAGTAGCAGCCTCGGAGTCTGGATTTGTGCCCGGTTGATGGCAATAGGCTCGCCCCCTATTACATGGGACTAAAAAACATAACTGGCGAAATGTGGGTGTACTAATGGGTACACCTCTGCCTAACCCTTCGGGGATTACAGGCGTGATGTTATGTATGTAAAAAAAGAAAACTAAAATGACCAATCCGACTTGAGCATATATGGTGATTAATGCTCGTCCCTTCTCTGTATAACAAGAGACCTTTGCTTTACAAGGGAAAAAGCTTGACTGGTATTTTTTTTTTTTTTGTCATCTGGACTCCATAGTCCCGGAAAAGATCCGGAATCCCATGATTCCGGACCTTTAGAAGGCGTGCGAGGAATCAAAGCCAACTCGCAGAGGTATCATAAGTACCCTTTAAATGAAGTTCAGCAAGTCATATGAAAATTAGTTTCGCCTAGGTGTAAAATCAGCACGTTTTCATTAGTCTTATTGAAGGCCAGTACAAATAATATGGGAATTAAAAATCAACTTACCAGTGAGCACATGTACCCTCGCTGTTGCTGACTGCGCGTTGTCCGGCGCACATTGATATGTGCCAGCGTCAGACGTCCGCGCCGACTGCACTAGTAGCCTACTGCTACTATGCAATCCCTTCTCAGTAACTAAGGATATACCGCCTCGCGTTGAGTCGAAGTTTATCGTCTGTTGAAGAAGACATTTAAGATGAATACATAATAATAGTCGATGGATCGGTCATGTTGAGAGGATGAGTGAAAAACGATTAACATAAACATAACATAACATCACGCCTGTAATCCCCGAAAGGTTAGGCAGAGGTGTACACATTAGTACACTCACATTTCGCCAGTTATGTTTTTTTTTAGTCCCATGTAATAGGGGGCGAGCCTATTGCCATCAACCGGGCACAATCCAGACTCCGAGGCTGCTACTGAGAAATTCCAGATAGAAAAACCTCATGCACAGCAGTCGCGCTTGCGACAACTAGACCAACGAGGCAGTCTAAACTGACCTTATTAGTCAGATTCTTCAGAAAGGTCAGGTGCGCAGTACTCGTAACCGGCGTGCTTGTATGACGAGATGTATGAACGTGGATGAGGCAAAAGGAATATGTAAGGATCGTAGCAGGTGGCGTTCTGCGGTTTCTGGCTACCCTCATGGGAAAAAGGCGTGAGTTTATGTATGTAATAATCAATATTGTATTTAATCTTTCTAAGACCGGTGGTACTACGTTGAATGACAATGCTTAGCCTCTGATCAAGGTAAAAGCCAGACTAGTAGTCTCGGGAAGTGTCAACCAAGTATTTGAACATTCACTCGTAGTTAATTTTGCATTTAATGGTAGCGCTGCTTGTAACATCTACCTATTTAGCCATTTTAGTTCCCGATTTCACCGCACACACACACCTAGTTGCTATGTGCTAAATGCGTTAAGACTTATTTGCATATTGGAATGCTGGCAGTTTTGGCATTTCTGTGTGATTAATTTTGAAATTATTCCGTATTTGAATTTGTGTTACGATTCCAGAACGATTTGAATTTAGAATTCTGTTGAATGAATGAAGTAACAGACGGCTTGATTATTTTGGTTATAAACAAAAGTCAGCTGTTTTAGAACAGATGAGTTTTAAAGATACTACAATTAGAAACTTGGTTACAATGCGATAACATTCTAAATTTAGAAGTTTAATTATTGTTCCTAAAAGTAACTGAAATGTCTTTGAATTCTTATCGATCTACTTGCTTATGCCCGCGACTTCGTCCGCGTGAATGTCTGCTATTCGAGAGATATTGAACTGTCTAATTTTGTTTTCAAAATAAAATAATCATGCCCAAAATACTCCTTGTCACATTAGCTGTCTATCAGAGGAAGTCCTATCAAAATAGGTCCAGCCGTTTCGGAGGTTAGCAAAACCAATAGATGGACAGACAAAATTGTTTTTTTTGTTGTTAAACATTCATATGGATTTTGTAAAATCTGTTACTATGACATTACAAAAACACTTCTATTATATTTATTAGAAGGTATATTTTTCAACCGCAATGATAGATAAATTATGTTTTTCAATCCAACCATTTGTAAACGCTTGATCAAATTTAACATCAAACTACTTCGATTTCTTAAATAATATTATTGTTAAGTTAACTATATTAAAATCAAACTTTGTGTTGGACAAAGTTATACACGATCTTCGATAGCCCTACGATTATCATAAGATAACAAGAATTTTCTGGAAGACTGACCTCTCAGACACGAGTAAACGAGCTTTCTATAAAAACAAAATACTTTACTAAGAAACTAAGTAAGTATTTGGTACTAGAATAACACCAGAAACTTCTAATAGTTGAGCATAACATATCATAACATCAGGCCTGTAATCCCCGAAGGGCTAAGCTGAGGTGTACCCATTAGTACACCAACATTTCGCCAGTTATGTATAAGTCCCATGTAATAGCTGAGCCTATTGCCATCAATCGGTCACAAATTCAGACTCCGAGGCTGCTACTGAGAAATTCCTAATGAAAAAACCCAATAGCACTTTGCCCGACCTAGGAATCGAATCCAAGACCTCATGCTCTACAGCCCTGCTTTGTGACCATGACCAACGAGGCAGTTGAGCATATCGGCTACATAAGCATTATGGAAACGTTTTACAATTTTAATCACATGATATTTTTCTTCTCTCTTCTTTAAAAAAGAAGAGGAAGATCACATGGTACATTTTCGTTAGACTGCGTGCAGCCGCAACCAGTTAGATGCTCCATTACGCATGCTACTCATAAAACTAAATAATATTGAGCAAAAAATAACAACCGTTTTTTTTCTTGTTTATGTTTGACAGTATTTCAGAATACACCTCTTTCAAAGAGCAGAATCACTCCGTTGGGTATGCGGTATCGTGCGACTATATCACTGTGTTCGTTCGGGTTCAGCGCCCCGCTTACCCAAACCCAGCGTCAAGATGGATAGTTCGGATTTGACAATCACCTAACAAAAAATATCGAAAAAAAGTATTGAATCGTATCACCCCCCATCCCCATAATATACCCTCTTTGAATTTGACGAGGATACAAAACTGCACCTTGTATAAAGTACAGTCACGAACAAAAATAAGTATACACTTAGCAACATTATCAAGCTATTTTTTTCGAATATATTATATTGATTGAATTTTTTTTTGTAGAAGTGTTTTTGGGTTTTTTCCATCAGGAATTTCTCAGTAGCAGCCTCGGAGTCTGGATTTGTGACCGGTTGATGGCAATAGGCTCGCCCCCTATTACATGGGACTTAAACATAACTGGCGAAATGTGGGTGTACTAATGGGTACACCTCTGCCTAACCCTTCGGGGATTACAGGCGTGATGGTATGTTATGTTTTTTTTTTAGGAATAAGAATATTTTGAATTCAATACTACTATGAAATAGGACTTCTAATTAAGTTACAACCATCATTTCCCAAGAAAATAGCTTTTGAATTTGGCCAAGTGTAGGTATACTTGTTTTTGCTCGACATAAGTTGGAAAATATAGCAAGGCTAAGCAGATGTTGAAGAACTTTCAATAATGTTTAGACGTTTTCTCAAACCACTAAAACGGAGGTGCTAATAACTTCAGAAAGAACTTGAGAGAATAATATTATTATTCTTTGACGGAGTAAAGATTTTAATCAGAGTAAGAAACTGTGAGTCAAACTTGAATGATGCTTGCATTGTTCATTTAAACTTTACTTGAGAAATATTACAGTATTTTGAAAACGTGCAAATGATGTGAGATGCCGTTTCTTTATGTATGTTTATGTAAGATTAAACTTGCGAAGTCAGACATTTATAATATTACTATTAAAGAAGAACTTAACCAAAGAGACTGAAGAATTAATTAATTTTAAATTAAAAAAGAATACTAATTATTAATATTATATAATAATATTATATTAATTTTCATTTTTGAAATCGTCATATGAACTTTATTTTCCTTACCTCTGCCTATAGGAACCCAACAAAGAAAAAAATATGAAAAATTGCACACGGCTGTGAAAATTTCTTTCATCGAATTATGTTAAATTAATTCGATGAAATAAATTTTCACAGAACAGCAATACTATTTCTAAATAAAATAACAACATAATAAACAACAAACAGTTTTCCAATTCTCAGAAAACTTTCGACCGATAGATAATAAATTTATTTTTGTTCAAATATTTTATTGTAACTGCATTCTTTCTTTAAATAAAGTATTTTTCATCATAACCAATGCAATTTTAACCCTGCAAATCTTGAACATGGTTGCCAAGCTTAACGTCAAACTGGTAGTCGAGAAATTCTCGTATAAAATAATGTCCAAGAGTACTGTGACTCCGATAATTGTTTTAACGGCTTGCCTGCACTTCTAGATACGCCAATCTGAAGTGCAGTCACTGTGCGAGGGTTGAAACTCTCAGAGAATGAGGTATTGCGATTTCACAATGTGTAATAGTGAAATGAGTTTTTTATCAAATATTTTCAAAATAGTAAACATAATAATGGTTCTATACGTAAACTCTATCTTCTAACCTAATTCATCACGTACGAAAATCTTTAAAAAATAATCACGTGTCATCAATTTTTCATTTACATTCATTCATAATTATAAGTAGCGCCGTTCTTCGGCTTAGCTATGTTCCTGTCTCAATCTTGCGCATTTTAATCTTTTTTGTTTCATAACGTTTTCACGCTCCCACTATTGAATAGCCACATACACAAACAACGAAATCCGGAAAAACTACCTGCAGGCCTGCAAATATTTATTCAGTTCGGTAATCTAATCCACAACACACAGCGCCGCTGCTAATTCACTTTCGTTCTTTTATTTTAAGATTCCGCATATTAAAAATTTATCCTTTACTGTGGGTGCGTTTATAAGCAAATAATAAAATCACATACACAAACAAAAAAAAACCAGGAACTACCACCTGTTAGTAGGCCATACAAATATTTGAAACCACATCAGTCAAACTGACAGCTGTCACACTGACAGCTGTCATTTTAACGGTAACAGTAATGACGTTCAGCCAGAGCACGGGTTACAAAATATTTATTTATCTCAGCCTAACAGTTATGTTTTACGAAGGAACATAATAACTATTATTACATCGTTCTCGCTCAAAGAAATTAGAAGTGCTGACTCGACTTGGAAAACAAGTTTGAGATTAAGCGGTGCAAGGAAACTTATGCTGAGATGTTGAAAGCCAAGTGCAAGAAAAACATTATTAAAATAGAAACTTTTTGCATTTCAAGAGAAAATCTGCGACTGCATCTGCATACATCTTCTTAGGAATCATTTTCTTTTTAATGATATATTATAGTTTATAGCACTCAAAGATAATGTAGCTTCCTATAAGCGAAAGATTTTTCAAAATAGGGTTAGTAGTTACGGAGATAAGCTCTTTATAACAAACAATCTCAATCTAACTAACTAGTACTCGTAACCAGCGTGCTTGTATGACGAGATGTATGAACGTAGATGAGGCGAAAGGAGTATGTAAGGATCGTAGCAGGTGGCGTTCTGTAGTTTCTGCCTACCCCCATGGGAAAAAGGCGTGAGTTTATGTATGTATGTAATCTCAATCTATCAAGCATTCATTATAGTAAATACCAACAAATTCTTTGTTACAAAATTGTTTTTTTTTTAATAGTCAGATAACTTTTACCCAAAGAATAAAAATGACAGTTTGACATATATTTTCTATTCAAAACCTGTCAAACCGCCATATTTATCCCTCCGTTAAAAGTTTTCTGACGATTGAAAAATCAGCCCTAAGTTTATCAATGACATCGGTGAAGAAACACATCGTGAGGAAACCTGGACTTAAATAATAATCATAAATTTAACTCCGAAACTGCTAATCCGCTATGAATAAGCGTGGCCATGAATGATCGTTACTTCTCTAGTTAAAAGTTAGTAGTTGCTATGCAAAAATACGGTAATAATTTACTTTTAACAAAGATCTATGTCTGGCGACTATAAGATCCTAGCACATAGGATGACCACAAGAGAGTAGAAGTTAGGAAAGTTATTACAATCTGCAAGATAAATGGAGCAGTAAGAGACAGTTCATTTCTCACAACGTTAGGTACTTTATGTACAGAAACGTAGGGATCTGTCATCGCAAGAGACGCGAAATAAACGACAAAGATACTGTTTGTAGTGAGATTTCCGAATATTTTATTACTAGCTTCTGCTTGCGACTTTGTCTGCGTCAACGTAAATATGCATTTTTATGGAATAAATAGCATATGTGCTATTTCAGACTATAATCTATATTTGTGCATAATTTCATTCCAGATCCGTTCAGTCGTTCTGGCGTGTTTGAGTAACAAACATTCATTCGTTACCAACTATGCAAGTTGGTAATGAATTAATGTTTATAAGAGTAAGATTATATATTAATGACTGGCTTTTGCCTGCGACTTCATAAACGTAAATGACTAGGACTGTCTAAAAAAATAGCCTATGCCCTTTCTTGGGGCTCAAACATACCCCGTACTAAATTTCATCAAAATCGGTTCTGGTTTAGGGACTACGCACACTTATTCAGCTTCATTCAGCTTTTGTCCATAGACAACGCCGATTTAGTATGAGACGCGTACGCCTCCGTTCAGCTTTCCGCGTTTGAACGCATGCGATACAAAATCGTTGTTTTCTATGGACAAAAGCTGAATGGAGCTGAATAAGTGTGCGTAGTCCCTTAGTCGTGAAAACGTAATAGACTGACATAAAGATAGAGTTACTTTCACAATTATAATATTAGTATGGATGTGCGTTGTAATATCCTATTCTGTACGTATTATCGACGCTTCATACAAAGTAGGGTGTAAAAAAATGCTTAACGAAGTCGCAAATCATTAGTCATGTCTTATAACACCCCGTAGATAATGTGAGCCTCAATAAAATACACACACAGACACACACACATCCTTCGCCTTTTTTTTTAGGTGGTAAAAATCATCATATGACTCCTTCCGCCCTGGGTGGGGCGGAAGGGACTGTCAGACTTTTACTGACTAAAAAACCACCCTGTTCCTTCTGTTGCCCTTTATGATCCGGGGCCACGATATCCTGTTAAGACGTCTCGCAACCCCGGCAGGCGCTGGCCCCGTCGGGGGCCCCGCCGCAAGCCCGCGCCTACGGTGGCCGTATGTCGTCTCGCGACGTCCGACGCCCTGGGCGTCTCCCGCGGACATTCTACCCCTAACCCCAAAATCACCCTAACTTAATAAGCTTCCTATTAAACAGCAATAAAGACGAAATTCAAGTCAAAAGTCCGAGGCAATGCAATATATTTTAGACCCAATTTGGTGTTAATATCCCAGTGTAAAATGCACTTAATCCTCCTTCTCTTGTGCATGCGTCGAGTTCACGTATAATTGCAATTTCGGGAATCGCATTCCGCTTCTATGGCATATAATGGACCGGTTAGAAGCACTAGATTCTAGATGGAATTAGATCTAAATGCATGGACTTAGCGCCAGAACTAATGATAGACTTAGCTTGCAGGCTGACGTTTTAATGTTGGGTTAATCTATAGTTTACGTTTGTGATTTAATTTGCATAACTACTCGTATATTTTGTCGACTTTGTCTGCGTTAATTTCTTACGGATCCCTAATATTTTGATAATCTATTACAAAGTATGCCTGCTTATATCATTTATTTTAAACTGCCGAACCGCCGTGACTTGTCAATGGTGCAAAATTCTGAGGTTTTGGATGGATGTTTTAAAAAAAATATTTTTATTTATTCTCAAAACTCACACACAGCTCTTATGAAACTCTCATTCAAAACACAAAACAAATCTAAATAAAAAACAAAACTCACACACTCCTACTTCCAAACACTATTTTATAAAAACTTTTGTGGTTGAATGTTTTTTTTTTTTTTTTTAAGTCGAAAGAAGAAAGAAGTTTCTATCTCTCCTCTTCTTCTTGACTATCTACTAAGATCAATTCTACTACAAATCTAATCGCGATCTCATTTCAGCGATAAATAATAAATGTAGTTAAATTAGAGGTATTTTTGACAGATTGAGACTAAATTTTGATTGCGATCGGTCTTCAAAGTCAGTAAGATTGCCCCCAGTTCTGTAATTGAGATCTGTAGTAGAATATAACGCGCTGAAATAACAATAATGAAATAAAAACATGTAGGTCATAAAAACATAAAAATAGGTAAAGGAAAAATAGTACCATTATTTCATTCCTTTCAATGTATAATTCATGAGAGAAAACCGAAAATAAATCATGAATTAAACATTCTAGATTCCGATTTCGTTTGTAGATGACACAAACTGATTATTTACTTCTGAAGAAACAACTTTCATTATGATAATCAAACTTTTTATTGAGTTTTTTGTTGGGCTTTCATCGCTTTCTTATTTTACAAGAACTTTGTAATACTTTAAGGAGTTGTTTATTTCACTGAAGTTGTGTCTTAATGTAAAGGTATACTAAAGAAAGTATGTTATTCTATTCGTCCTGTCTCAATTCGAAATACCTGCCTATTTGCTATGTTTTGAGTTAGAAGATTTTTTTTTGGGAAAACCCCGCCCCACTGTTCCCACCCACTGCAACTCCTGAAAGCCAGAATCAACAGTGGAAGCCACCAGAAAAGCATCGACGCAATGAAGGTCGACGAGTCCCAGAAACGATTAACTGTCTTGGGCAACGGAATTAATGAGAAAAGAGCGGAGGAGTAAGAAAACAAAAAATTGTCTCCACTTCTGAGTTAGAAGTATGTAAAATTATAAACTTTTGTATAAAGAATTAAAAAATACACTTAACGCATAGCGCGACTGCTGAGCGTGGGGTCTTCGTTTCCATTCCCAGGTCAGGCAAAGTGTTATTGGGATTTTCATCAGAGATTTCTCAGTAGCAGCCTCGGAGCCTGGAATTTTGCCCGGTTGATGGCAATAGGCCTGCTATTGTATGGAACTTAAACCTAACTGTCGAAATGTAGGTGTACTAATAGGTACACCTCTGCCTAACCTTCCGGGGATTGCAGATGTCATGTTATGAACCCATGCATGAGAGGTGGGTGCCTCAACCACTGGGCCATCACGACAAATGTGTGTGTGCCATTACAACACGCTTACATTAATAATATTATACTCAAAGTGTTTTCTTACCTTCCCTCTGTGCGTCCAATTAATGGTGTTGGGCGGTTCTGGTGTATGTCTTACAATACAAGTCAGGTTTATTGTGGAGCCCGCGTAAATGAACAGGTCCGGACCTCCCATGATCTCTGTCTCGGGTTCTGTGGACAACAGTTACATATGAGTCATCTTACTACTATTATAAACAAGTGGCGCCATCTATTATCATACGTTATTGTTATTTTCCTCGGGAACAGTACTTTTTTCGGGTTGAAAGGTACCCTATGTCCGCTTCCGTACAGCTGACAACGTATATGCAAAAAGTCAAGATGATCGGTCTGGGCAACTACCAATGTATCTTCTTCAATTCATAATTATGTACTTTCTAAAGTTTATTTTGGACATCACCGGGATCGGAGATGAATGTTTTCCTTGTTTTCGTGAGGAAACCTGGACTTATACCAGCCTATTACTATTCCACTCAAACCATGTCAGGGGCGCTTGAGGCAGTTTAGAAACTCTGACACTAGGGTGTGTGGTCGTAAGACCTTACTGCCCACACAATAAAGAAGAAGAAGAAGGATGATCGGTTCAGTGGTTTAGGAGGGAAAAGGTAACAAACAAACTTACTTTCGCATTTATAATATTAGTTAGCGTACAAAAGCTTTGATAGATGTTTGTTAATTAATCAGGCCAGATCGGCTGAACGGATTTAGATGAAATTTGGCTGTAAGATAGAATAGAATAATAGAGATATTCTGGAATAACACATAAGCTACTTTAATCCCGAAAAAATACACTTTTATGACGTTATATAACAAAATGTTTTATACACACATGTCAAGTCAAAGTCAAAGTCAAAACATTTATTTCAATTAGACCATTTACAGGCACTTTTGAATTGTCAAAGAGTCGGTCAGTTAGTCCAAAAGTTGAAGCTAGTTGCTCGTTCCAAAACGGAGGTAGGTCTCTATGGAGAAGAACGAGCAAGAAACTCCACGGCACTCTTTTAAATTAGGTTTTTACAAAATCCTGGTTACATTATTCCTGTCGAGTCTCCTCCTCTCATGAATAAAAATAAAACACAGAACTTCTCTCACTTGGTCTCCACTCTAACCTATAGTTTATAATCTGTTGAAATATCTTCAAGAACAGACTGGGTAGGTACACGTATTATTCCCTAAACAAATAAAACTATTTTCAAACTACAAAGTGCAAACTGTACTAACTTTGAAAATAAATAAATTTTGTTCAAGTAAACACGTGCGGGTGAAAACTTCTTCTAAAGTTTAAAGACACTTTAATATTTTTAACACATCATACGTGCAAAGTGAGAAAATAAAAAGGGTTAGACCCTTTTTTACCTTTTAAGGCAAAAATACATGTATTTTTATAAAACAGCTATTTTATATTGGAAACTAGGAATACGTCTAATGTACGTACTTACCTACGTAATCAATTGAAGGTTAATATTTTATACCTTTCTCTAGAAATCTCTTATATCGAACGAGATTAAAAAACATTATTATTTTAATCTGAAGTTATTTTACTGAAAACTGACTAACCACAAGCATTTTTAGTACTCTTACCATACCTGTGTACCTAATATTAAGTTTTATTATTTATTGATCAAAATTTGACTAGACTTTACTTTTATATGCTCTGCTAGTATTTCTCTTTATATTTATTAAGTTATAAGTAATTAGGGAGGCAAAGATACCCAACAATTTTATTTATATAATTTATAAGTCACTTTATTCTAAGACAAAATAATTGCAATCATTTATTTATTTTACGACATAAATCTAAATCCATAATTGAAAATAAATAGGAAATACTAAATTTTATTTTATTTTTTTACCTATTCTTTCCCACTCCTGGGCAAAGGCCTCCCTTCATTCCTTCCATCCTTCACGATTCAGTGCCTCATCCCTCCAGTTTTGAGAAATCCATCCAGTTCGTCTAAAGTCTAAACCCCTCCAAAAACATGAACATGACGAAGAAGAATAAAATACTAAACTATAAAACAATAAAAATAAAATTATAAAAAAAAATATATATAATTATTATGACTGCCTCGTTGGTCTAGTGATCGCAAGCGCGACTGCTGTGCATGAGGTCTTGGGTTCGATTCCAAGGTCGGGCAAAGTGTTATTGGGTTTTTCCATCAGGAATTTCTCAGTAGCAGCCTCGGAGTCTGAATTTGTGCCCGGTTGATAGCAATAGGCTCGCCCCCTATTGCATGGGACAAAAACATAACTGGCGAAATGTGGGTGTACTAATGGGTACACTTCTGCCTAACCCTTCGGGGATTACAGGCGTGATGTTATGTTATGTTATAAAATTATAAGGTATGCACAATTTTTAAAAGAGAAGAGGATGACTCATAGCGAATTGAAAAACTCGTCCACAGCGCTGTCAATACCAAACATAAACCGACAAAAAAGTAATTTTTTAACATACATTCTTAAGGAAGAAAATCGAATATTGGAACACGTAACAGCTCCATACATAAACGTCAGTCACAAAAACGCAATAACGCAAAGGATATAAGTAACCCTTAACAAAAAATAGTTGCCATGAAATTTTGCTTCATTACTCTGAAGGAAAGTTTGACATTTTGCGAGACAGCTGTTCCTTAACATAAAGGTTCCATTACACATCGGGCAAAAAGGCGAAAGGACATTTTTTAAGCTTTTTCTTTTTTTCTCTTTACCCTTTGAGAGAATTAGAGAGGCTTGAGTGGTATTCATTGTAGTGTGTTAAAATAATCATACGCGGTAGGGAAATCGTAAGACTTTTTTTATGGATTAAATAAATATCGACCGAACGATCGATTCCGATCGATTGACTGCCTCGTTGGTCTAGTAGTCGCAAGCGCGACTGCTGTGCATGAGGTCTTGGGTTCGATTCCCAGGTCGGGCAAAGTGTTATTGGGTTTTTCCATCAGGAATTTCTCAGTAGCAGCCTTGGAGTCTGGATTTGTGCCCGGTTGATGGCAATAGGTTCGCCCCCTATTACATGGGACTAAAAACATAACTGGTGAAATGTGGGTGTACTAATGGGTACACCTCTGCCTAACCCTTCGGGGATTACAGGCGGATGTTATGTATGTAAATAAATATCGTTTATTTGCATAGAATGTAGGTACATCCAACAAAGCAAATAGGTATCTAGGGTCGTCAGATATAATTGAATATTTTTTATAAACCGATGGATGTCTTCGATTCAAACTTAACTTCATTAATGAACTGTTTATCATCTACTTTTTAAATTAAATTACATTTGAACCATCCATCGTTTTCTAAAAAAACTTGTCCCTTCCGTCGAGTATAATTTTGAAATTTTAACTAAAAAAAAGGCTCAATTAAAATATTATACATGGAATCCAATTATTAGTTTTAAACTATTATAACTTAAGTAATAACTATTATTATCGTTTCGTGTTTAATCTCTCTAAAATAAACACGAAACATTAAAATATATAACTTTAACCCTTATCCTGCACTAAATTAAGTTTAGATTACCTAAAACAATATCTACTCACCATTTCCTAACTACGTGCAAACAAACGGTGTAGTAACTTTAATATCGAATGAAATAATAATAGTAGGTACCTACAATAAAGTGACAAAGTAAATATACGGCATATTATATGACTGCCTCCTTTGGTCTTGTGGTGTCTTGGGATCGATTTCCAGATCAAGTAAAGTGTTATTGGGTTTTCCTATCAGGAATTTCTCAGTAGCTACCTCGGAGTCTGGATTTGTTCCCGGTTGATTGCAATAGGCTCGCCCCCTATTAAATGGGACTTGAACATAACTTGCAAAATATGAGTGTACTAATAAGTAAACCTCTGCCTAACTCTTCGGGGATTACAGGCGTTATGTTATGTTGTGTTCTTGGAGTCTGTGGTAATTGTTTTGTATTTACTTTATTTCTGATTTTGTTTTTTCACGCTCCTACGATGATTTTAAATCACAAATATTTATTGCAAGAAAACCATGGACCCTGTTGTACACGACAATTTTTTTATGAGCAAAGCGGATTAATTAGTTACATCTGTCAGAAATACCTCTCTACGCTGTGACAAAATTGCGACATTTTTTTTACGTTTTCAGTAACGAGAATTGTCCTTCAAGTTTTAATACGACCGTTGTAGCTCACGTGCTCGCTCCATTCATTCTTAATCCGTGGTCTACCGTGACATCGAACTATTTGTGCCGAAGTCAAGTTTAGTGCCAAGAATTTCTCCAATTCACGAACGTCTATTGGCTACGAAATATTTTCTCGGTTATTGTGAAAAATATGGTACAGTAACTTGCAGCTTGCTAGCTTGTTACAATCTTTGGACAGTTTCGAATGGCCCTGAATGTGGCGGTCGATTTCAAGTTTTGAATGGACCTCATTCAGTGTAATTGGAACGTGTCCAAATAGGAATGCATGCGGGTAAGTATTTTAGAAGTACTTTGGAAGTGGGAATTAGTGTTCTAGTTATTCATGGCCATGATAACGGTTTTATGGACGTAAACAAGACATTAGGGTATACACAGAAGTTCTTGAGAATAAATCTTGTCTTTAGCAAGGTTTTGTGAACCATATTGCTCGAAGATTAAGACAGACATTAGCATGAGGCAGTCACTCCATGTAAAATACTGGTATTCTGGTATCCGGTTAGACTGGAAGCCGACATCAACATAAAAGGAAAAAGAAAAGGCGAGGCCGATTGATTGATTGGTCCAAGATTTAAATGATACAATAAATAACATTATCAGCTTACTAGTGTCCCAATGCAGGGAAAAGAAAGGATGAATATTGATCACCACGCTTGCTTAAGGCGAAGTGGCGATTTCAGACTTAAATTACACAATAGCCAAGGTTTACTCACGATGTTTTTCTTGATGTCCAAGACAAACTTAGGAAAAGTCACATTGGTATTTGTCTGGTACTGAACTCACCATCTTGTGCATGAGAGGTGGGCGTCTTTACTACTGAACCATCATGGTAACATGATACAGTGGAGAAGCTATAAATTCTGACTCAACATACTTCTGATGAAGACTGGAGACTGGAAATTAGCAGGCACAGATTACTAACCTACTATATTAAGATGTACAGCATGTCCTATAGGCGGTGTGGTGGATATCTGACACTCGTACTGGCCGGAGTCACGTCGCTGCGGGCTGCGTATGCGCAGCGCCCACTCCTCGGAGCGCGGCTTGTGCTGTGCCTCGAAGCGTTGGTCCGACGTGTACGTGTAGCGGCCCACCGTCAGTAGGTGGATGTCGCGGTGCCGGACCCATGATACCTGAACAAAACCAAAATACATAAATGAAAAAATATGTGCTCTGCACATTTTGTACCATAACGCGTATTGAATAAGTATTTAAAGTAGTGGTCAACATAACATAACATTACGCCCGTAATCCCCGAAGGGTTAGGCAGAAGTGTACCCATTAGTACACCCACATTTCGCCAGTTATATTTTTAGTCCCATGTAATAGGGGGCGAGCCTATTGCCATCAACCGGGCACAAATCCAGACTCCGAGGCTGCTATTGAGAAGTTCCTGATGGAAAAACCCAATAACACTTTGCCCGACCTGGGAATCGAACCCAAGACCACATGCACAGCAGTCGCGCTTGCGACCACTAGACCAACGATGCAGTCTAAACGTTAATATACCAGCCTATTGCTGTCTCAGTGCGGGGTAAAGGCCTCTTCATAAGCAGAGAACGTACGAAGATTGATTATGTCGCTTGCTATATCTGGATTGGCGATTTCAGACGATAGTCTGAAATCGCCAATCCTTATATCGCTATAAGGATATAAGGATGATAAGGAGTCGGTCAGGTAGTTAGAATTTTTTAATTATCATTAAACCCGACCGACTCCTTGACAATCAAAAATGCCTATAAATGTTCTGATTAAAATAAATGATATGATTTTTACTTCGACTGTATAGATTTACAAAAATAAATAATGGAGTTTCTTGCTCTTTCTTCTCCATAGAAACCTACTGTTTGGAATGAGTAACTAGCTTCAACTTTCAAACTGACTGACTCCTTGACATTCAAAAGAGTCAGTGCCCCATGTGTGTGTGTAAATGGAATATTTCAAATAAATGATTTAATTTTTATTACCTACCAATTCAAACATACTATGCTAAACTTTCTCAACTAAATATATATTAAGTAAGTACTAAACTGAAGAACCTACATGAAACTTACTGAATAACCTTAGAAATACCGTTAGGTTAATCAAAATGGCATCGCGATAACTAATCCAGTGGATTGCCCTGTCTAACTTATTTGAGATGGGTCGAACAATGATAACAAGAAAGTAGCTATTCGTATAACCAAGAATAACTAAACTTGTAGTTAATGATGACAAAGACTTAAAGCAAGTAAAGAAGTTCTTGAATTATTTTTTTCAACTTAACATCAGAGGGTACACAGGGGGACACAGGGACGGGGCCGCCAACGGGGCCAACGCCTGCCGGGGTTGCGGGATGTTTTAACAGGATACCGTGGCCCCGGAACGTAAAGGGCAACAGAAGGAACAGGGTGTTTTTTTAGTCAGTTAAAGTCTGACAGTCCCTTCCACCCCACCTAAGGCGGAAGGAGTCATTTGATGATTTTTACCAACTTAAAAAAGGGGGGTAGGGTAAGGGGGGAGGGTTGGACAGAAATGGTCCCCCTAGTATACCCACATTAATTCCGCCAGTTACGGTTACATAAGTCCCATGTATTTATTTATTTAAACTTCATGCAACAAAAAAGTAAAAAGGCTGACTTAATGCTTAATGTAATAGGGGGCGATCCTTTGCCATCAAGCGAGTAGGTACAAATCCAGTCTCTGAGGTTGGTATTGAGAAATTCCTGATAGACATCTCAATAACACTTTGCCCGATCTGAGAATCGATTCCAAGACCTCATGCTCAGCAATCGCGCTTTGGATCCACTAGACAAACGAGGCTGTGTTTGGCCATATAGAAATAGTAATATCAAGCTTAAATGTAGGTCTCCAAAATCTTCGAACACAGTTTTGCTGAACTTTACAATAGGCAATTTCCGATTCGTGTAGAACTCATTTCTGCAACAGATCTCAAAGCGCTTTGGGAGTTGAAAGGTAGTCTTGAAATTACACAACTTAGGTCCTTGTTACCTGTTGGCTGAATTGGGATTGAATAAAGATATTGACTTTGGATCGGGAAACCGCGGGATGCGGGCAGCGCAGGACTGGTCACTGTATTAGGCGCTTTGCACACGGAGCAACTTAGGTTGAGACAACTATCAACTCTTTAAAAGTTTCCTGTAAAAGTTGATAATTGCTATAACGTTTACGGTTGCCGCAACTTTATGGCAATCTTTTCATCAAATAATACTTTTCGTTTTGTCTTTAACGTTGTCACCAAAACAGTTTTTAATTTAAACTATTTTCAAAGATTTTGGAGACCTAAATTAAAGCTTGATTACTATTTCTAGATAGCCAAATATTACGTTGGTCGTCTAGTAGTCGCAAAGCGTGACTGCTGAGCGTGAGGTCTTAGGTTTGATTACCAGGTCTAACGAATTGCTATTGGGTTTTTCCATGAGGAATTTCTCTGTAGCAACTTCAGAGTCTAGATTTGTGTCCCGTTAATGACAAGAGATTATCTCCCTATTACATGGGACTTAAATAATTAGCAAATTTTGGGTCTACTAATGGGTACACCTCTGCCTAACCTTTCGGGGATTACAGGTGTGATATCATGTATAGCTAAATAATTTCACGACACCTGTTTCTGAATAGGTCTTTATCATAACTTTGAACGGTTATGCACAGTCATGTTCAACTAAGTTGAACTGTTGCAGTTTCGTTCAAATTACACGAATTTGGATATGCAGTTTTGAATACGTTTTGCTTTTGAGTATGCTTTGCTATTCTATCAAGTTCTTCCTTTTTAATACGTAAAAAGCAAGAATAGTAATTGCCATTTTAAAAATTAAAATTCGATTATATCACATTAAAAAATAACAATTTGACCATTAAAACTTCAACAATAAAAATAAAGACATATAATTTTTGCGCAGAACCTTAATGAAATTCTTTTTCGAAAATAAAAGTAGTCCCATCAAAATAAGTACAGCCGATTCAATGTAGATTTCAAAAACAATATAAATAGTCAAACATTCATATACATTTAGTAAACAGCTGTTATTTTGAAATTACAAACGGTCACATAAATTTATTTATTTACATAGATTTAAAAGTTTATTGACGTCATTAAAAATATCAACACGATCCAATCAAGACATAACCCTTAATAATAATGCCACGCTTGCTCAAGGCGGATTCACGATTCCAGACTTATATCAATTAAAAATCCAGGTTTTCCCACGATGTTTTCCTTCACCGATGTCAGTGATGTCCAAGATAAACTTTAGAAAGTACATATTAATGGAAAAAATCACATCGGTACTTGCCCGGATCCGAAACCTGATCCATCACGACATTACATAACCCTGGATTCTATAAAAGCCCCAAACACCACAATAATTAAAGTTCAGCTTCAGCAGTAAATAACTTGAGCTAAATACATAATAGACCAATCATTCGGTACATTAATACTGCCAATAACCGTACTAAAGTTTAATACAGATTTCAATGCGCCCCGCTTCCTATTCATTCTAAGAGTACTAACGGAAACTGTCGCTGAAATAGAGGGATAGGACACTAAAGCTTCAACCAATGGCTTTCTATTCAGTTTAAGCATTTGCTAAATCGGAAATGGAGCTTGGTAATTAGCCCTTTGTAGTACTTGTTGCTTTCATCTAGGACCGCTTTATACATAACTAGTGGTTCGCTGCGACTTCCTCACTTGTGTTAAGTAAGGTCTTTGGTTACTGCTTCGCTGATGTGGGTCGTAGCTCGTAGTGTGATGTGATATAGCAAATACGAGCTAGCAGGGCATACAATTCTATGTGTCAGAATATTGTTGACCTTGATTTATTCACCACCAGTGTACCTAAACTAAAAGCAATATTATGAAAGAGCTTCTTTGAAAAGCACTGAAGCTTGTTCAGTCTTTTCTTGATTCTGTTCGAGTGCCTACTTCTTACTTTCTCTTGCCTGTCTACTGTTTCTTGTGCTTCTCTTATGTCATCAGTGAAAACTTTTAATTGGCCTTCTTTCACTAACTGTACACTATCTGTATCCTAGCTGTAAGTTTTCTTAAGAAATATAATAAAATAAAATAAATAAAATACTATTTCTCATGAATCTGGTTGTCATAATACACCTAAAAAAATTGTTTTCCAATATAATTGGGAGTTTCAGAGATTAGCGTAGTAGCCATGAGCACCCGTTATCCGTGAATGAAATGAAAAAATAACATGCTTTAATATACCGCAAGGTCACACTTCGATACAGTAAAGTATTTAAATTATAAATGTTTAATGTACATCACAAACACACACAGAAGTCGATATTTTCAAAAAATTACAGTACTTGACGTCTTGTAGATGACCTTATAGATGCGTTGTTGGAAAGTCACTGGTATTTCACAATATCTAAAGTTCACAATCCAATACTTTTTTAAGTTGGTGTTGAGTCATTTCCATGTATGATGGTCATAATTCTGTTAAACATTTTGCTCTACGCTTGCGGATGGTTTAAGACTTAAAAGAAATACTCACAGTTCTATTCTGTAAATTCTTCACTTTGCACAGCAGAAGGACAGGGTGTCCAACAAGGCCGGTCACGTTGTCAGGCGTACTGGGGTCAAAGTATGGAGCTCCGGGGGTCTGTGGCCAGTCTTCAAGGAACTCTGTCCTGAACCTTCTCGAAGATTCCGATACCGTGCTCTGGTCTCGGGGTCGGTTGTTGCCGCTGTCTTGGCGGCAGACTGTGAACAAAATGGAATTATGTTAAGAATGATACGCTATTCCGTAAAAATCATACATTAACAACACGCCCGTAATCCCTGAAGGGTTAGGCAGAGGTGTACCCATTAGTACACCCACATTTCGCCAGTTATGTTTCAGTTAGATTAGTTTTACAAGACCTTAATGAAACCAATGACAGAGTTGTACAGGTTGCTCAATATTGGTAGGACAAACTTTGAATCAATTGACACGAAAAGAAAAAGAAAATTATAGTTCAGTAATATTATGTTTTAAACAAATAACTAGACAAACTAGGAATAGCTAGCCAGTAATCTAGGTAGAATCTTTTATTTTCTCTTGAAGCGTAAAATTTTTTGCTTACGCTTGAAGAGGTCAAACAGCAATGGCTTCCTCGAAAGAATGAACAAGAAAAGTACGGTTATTGAATCGAAACGATGTTGAAATTAAAGTTTTTGTATCGCTCTGTTTTCAATTCTAGGAAATGGAAGCGAAATATGTTCTTGAACTACGTATTGTTAGATTTGCGGAAACCTTAGGTTAGGCAAATTTCAAATCTGCCAGGGTTGTGGATTTTATTCGAAAGAGTTGCCGCAGCTCTGGATCGTAAGGGCATTAAGGTTTTAATCAGTAAGAGTCTGACACTCCCTTTCGCTCCGTCCAGAGCGGAAGAAGTCATTTGAAGTCATCCCATCCTTGAAAACAAAGTCAGATTTCAAATAGGTACAGCCGAGAACAATGGCACTTGAATAATTTTCGACCTTATTGCTAAGAACGTAAGAGTAAAATGTCGTTAATTTAATTGTGCATGTGCACATTTACAAATATATCGGTTCATGTTTTATGGGCGCAAGAGTGTTATCTCTTATTAGGTTTTATTTTGGCAAAATAATTAATTTTGTTGTTATAGGTCAATTTTAAATCTGTTCTAAGCAAAATTTTAGACATAGTTTAGCTGTATATTAATGAAACAATTGGCATATAAAATTTGATTGTGATAATTCATTTAAAAATAGAGAGGCTGGCACGTTTTGCAGAACTAAAAATATTTAGGTATTTGATTTATTTTTTGTGCTTTATATTAAGTATTTAGTCGTGAGATAAGTACTCGTATAAAATAAAACAGTTATTTTCAAACTAGTACTTAAATCTGAGTAGATTTAGAAGAATGACATTTATATTTTTATTATAAGATCTATCTTCCCATTTTGACAGAGAAGAAACTTTTCAAATTAGATTAAAGATCTTCTTTGATTAATTAAAGTTCTCAGAACATTTTCCCAACCCTAAAGTGAATCGTAAAAATGAAGAATTTCATTTTAATGTTAATTTTCGACCACAAAAGATTTGTTCTTTATCCTTTTCTTTTTCAAATTATTTACTGGGTTTTATTTTATTTTAACGTATAGGATAATTTTTAAACTTATTCATTTAGAGATAAAATCGTGAGAATCACTTGAACTCACTAATGTTCAAATTTTTAATATCTCGGCTTATAAAAAATAATTTAAAGAAACAAAAATAAAATTAAAATCGACCACATCGTCATCAATCAAGCTGTTCAGGATAGACTTAATAAATAATAAGACGAGTTTTTCATTCAAGAAGTGGCCTACGCAGCCGCTACGACTCGTAGACACTGCCGTCATTGGCTACGCCTGCTACGAAATCGTAGCAAATGTTTATTTTATTGGTCGGTTACGTAGCAATGCAGTTATCTATTATATTCGAGGCACTGCGCACTGCATGCAAATCTATACTTACAAATTAAATAAGTAAAGTTTGTTTTTGCTTGTATGAATGAGTAATGGTCCGATTATAAAATTCTTTCGCTAATAAAAAGCTATAACTGTTGTCGAGTGCCGTAGGCTATGTTTTATGATATATTTAACTTCCACGTGGACCAAGTCGCGTGTAGAAGATAGTGAATAATAATTGTCGTTGTTTTAAACGAACAACTATGTGAAACAACATTTTATCACGCAAAACACATTACTTTGTAAACAGACAATAAATTATTATAATTAAATAGATATGAAATTACAGTCTATGTATGATAATTGGTTACAGGTATACAAACAAAGAAATGAGAAAATGAATAACGTATAACTCTATGAAATATTGTCGTAATAAATAATTAAAATTCATTCCTTAGCAGTCTCATCAAACAAGAAAACAAAACACGTTCAATAAACAAAGAACAAAAAAATAACAATATCCAGTGTACAAAATTGTATAACTGTGATACGGCGCTTTGCACACGGAGCAACTTAAGTTAAGGCAACTGGTAACTCTTTAAAAGTTTCCTGTAAAAGTTGATAGTTGCTATAACGTTGCCGGTTGCCGCAACTTTATGGCAATATGTGAGCAACTTTCATAGCCGAGTTGCCGTATGCCGTTGTCGTAGCGACACTGGCGTTGCCGGGCACACGGAGAGGGAGGGGAGGGTGTGAAATCGCCCGAAGCGTTGCGATTGACTGTTGAGGAAACCAGCAACTTTAAAAATCGTTTGCTAGTTGCGGCAACTAGCAACTAACTTAGTCATCGATTGCAGCAACAGAAAACTGTTGACGATTGCCGCAACTCGAAACTCGAGTTGCTTTGTGTACGCAGTCCAATTGAAATGTATGTAAACAGCTAGTTGCCAGTTGCTCAATAGTTGCTCTGTGTGCAAAGCGCTTAAGATCCCGAGACAGTAAGACCTACGTCATTTCAGAATGTCTGAAACTTTTAGAATAGATTGAGTTTAAAGATTTAAATCGTCTAGCTCTTAGGTCTGTGTTAAATTATGACTACTTAATAAGTACTTTTTAAATTAATTTAACAAATGTGACTTGTATTTCATTTACTAATAAATATTGTTTTAACATAAAACTAGATTTTGCCTGCGACTTCTCTGTTGTTTGTTGACTGAATCGTTGGTCTAGTGGTCGCAAAGCGCGACTGGTGAGCATGAGGATTCGATTCCCAGGTCGAGCAAAGTGTTATTGGGTTATTCCATAAGAAGTTTCTCAGTGGCAGCTTCGGAGTCTGGATTTGTGCCAATTTGATGGCAATAAGCTCGCCTCCTATTACGTGGGACTTGAACATAACTGGCGAAATGTAGGTATATTATAGTAATGGGTACACCTCAGCCTAATCCTTTAGAGATTAGAAGCGTGAGCATACTTTTCTGAGCAAAATGATGTAAGCAAAGTAACACTGGGATTCTGGACTATGTAGATTTCAACAGTTAATCAAAAACAATGGTAAATATTACCACTCAGGGAGGGGTCGCCCTAGGAGGACCTACACTGACTTTATTGGTGAGGTTCTTCGGAAGGTCAGATGCGTAGTAACCGTTGTACCACGAGATGTATGAACGTGGATGAGGCGAATGGAGTATGTAAGGTTTGTAGCAATTGGCGTTCTGTGGTTTCTGCCTACCCCAATGGGAAAAAGGTGTGAGTTTATGTATGTATGTGGTAAATATTCAGACTAAAGCAACAATAAACATGAAAAACATAATTAATTTATTCACAGCCTGCCACGGTCCCCATCAGATTAATGATACTCTCCGATCAGATTAAAAATTAATCGCGTTATCTCTTAAAGACCAGAGGAAAGTAATTGAGTGGAAAATGAAACGTCCACAGAGGAGACGTAAATCGTGATTGTCAGCTGAAGCTTGATTAAGTGCTAAATTTTAAATTATGATCCCTCAGCTATGTTCGAGAATTTACAGACACTTTATTACTATAGAGTGTTTGTTACGCAACAGAATTTCTTCTCTTAGGGTCAATTTATATAGGCGGCGGCAACCTCTCGCGTCCGGACCTGGTTCAAGCCATGCTCCGGGGCGAGAGGGAATGGGATACAGTCACCTCCTTCTGCGAAGCAGTAATGCTAGCGAAGGAGGAGGCGGGCCGCGTGAGGGAGAGAACAACCTCACGCCCCAGCCGCCGCTGGAGACGCCCAGGGCGTCGGACGTCGCGAGGCGACATCCGGCCACCGTAGGCGCGGGCTTGCGGATGGGGAGTAATGGGTAGCTCGCCGTCCGATTTAGGACCAAGCCCGGGTCGACGGCGCGTTCTGTTCGCGCGCGCCTCAAAGAGCTGTCAGCACAGGGACGGGGCCCCCAACGGGGCCAACGCCTGCCGGGGTTGCGGGACGTCTTAACAGGATACCGTGGCCCCGGAACGTAAAGGGCAACAGAAGGAACAGGGTGGTTTTTTAGTCAGTAAAAGTCTGACAGTCCCTTCCGCCCCACCCAGGGCGAAAGGAGTCATTTGATGATTTTTACCACCTAAAAAAAAAGGGTCAATTTATACTAGTGCAGAGTCGAAGCGCATCGAAGCGTCTTTCCAAAACTGAACATAACAAATTCAACCTTAACTCCACTGTGTAACGCACACATTACTTCTGAGATTTTAATAAGTCGCGCGCATTCTTCAGAATTCGCGCGTCTGCGCGTGAACAACTGATTGATGCGCGCGCATTAATGTGCTAGTATAAATTGACCCTTAAGGTGAATGTAGATGGCCGGTTTGTATTGTAACATAACATAACATCACGCCTGTACCTAATCTCTGAAGGGTTAGGGGTACTCATTAGAACACCCACATTTCGTCACTTAAGTTTAAGTCCTATGTAATAGGGGGCGAGCCTATTGCCATCAACCCGACACAAATCCAGACTCCGTGGCTGCTACTGAGGAATTCCTGATGAAAAAACCCAATAACACTTTGCTCGACCTGGAAATCGAATTCAAGACCTCATGCTCAGCTGTCTTAGATTGTGATCACTAGACCAACGAGACAGTCAGATTCAGGTTAGGAGTCGAGGGAGTCAAGGTTTGTATTGTACATTGGACTGGTCGCCGTAACTCCATGGTTCTCGCTTTATTACTATAGAAAGTTAGTTACGCAACAGCATTGAGCGATCTGTTATGGTGGGTACAGATGTCCGAATTGTATTGTATTGTATATCGGGCTCGACACATACAATACACAGGTTATGGCATAAGGAGCGTCTGGTAATATCCGACACTAACTAGGTCATAACATCATCCCAACGTTTTAAAGGTCGGTAGTTTAATTTTGGGATATCAATCCATTTCCTTTCTATTCAAATAGACTCATTTAATATTGACATTAGTATGTTCTCTGTTTTTGTTATTTCTTCTGCCAGCATCAGGATTAAATACATTATTCTGTTAACGATTAAACACAATACTTTTACACGTCAATTATTTTTGAAACTATATTAGGTCGGTTGAATGATGTGGTTAACTACACTCAGTCAAAAATTTATATACACACATAACATAAAATCACGCCTGTAATCTCCGAAGGGTTATGCAGAGGTGTATCTACCCATTAGTACACCCACATTTCGCCAGTTATGTTTTAAGTCCCATGTAATAGGGGGCGAGCTTATTGCCATCAACTGAGCACAAATCCAGGCCGCTGCTGAGAAACTCCTGACAGAAAAACCCAATAGCACTTTGCGCAGTCAACATTTTTTTTTTAATTTAGAGTCTGTGTTCATAACATAACATCACGCCTGTAATCTCCGAAGGTGTAGGCAGAAGTGTCGCCATTAATTCACCCCCAATCCACTAGTTGTATTTAAGTCCCATGTAATGCGAGCTTATTGCCCTCAACCGAGCACAAATTCAGACTCGGAGGCTGCTGCTGAGAAACTCCTGACAGAAAAACCCAATAGCACTTTGCGCAGACAACATTTTTTTAATTTAGAATCTGTAGGTATTCGTTTACACAAGTTTCTTGTTCTTTAAATTCTCACCAAAGAAACAGTTGAATGATTTTATCGGCGGTCTGTCCGGCCCCTAACCCATTTTATTACGCACATGAAAAATGTATGTCTCACGTCTGTCGCAAGTAGATAAATCGCACCTGCATTGCGTGTTTTTGTGCCTGTTTCAAACTGAAACGATAAAATCATGACTGACAGTAATTGCGAGTCAATTGATCGTTTTACTAGCACGTTATTTGTCTAACATTGTAGTAAATGAGAACTATTTTTTATGAGCCATCACCTTTTTATATTGTCACTTAAAAAAAATATTTTTATGCACACGATTTTAGAGCCCTAATTTCAATGGCAAAATTTATTATATTCTGTGTCGGAGCCGTCCTGTGATATAGGGCAATGACCTAAATGCTGAAAACTTTAAGTTGTTTAGTAGCGACAGAAAGTATTTTAAGACCTTACTAATTCTAAGAGTCGTTTCTGGATTCGGGTGTTAATCATTTTCAGTTTTAATAGACAGGGGTGACTTGGGGTCTTAAGCTTCGAGCTTACAAAGTACTCATTATAAGGTACAGTCAGCAACAAAAGTCGATTACCATTTATGATTTTTAAATTCTAATAATTAAGTACAATGTCGTGATGGCCCAGTGGCAGGGTGCAAATTCGCGCAAGTACCAATGTGACTTTTTTAATTCATATGTACTTTTTAAAGTTTATCTTGGACATCACTGGCATCGGTGATGGAAAACATCATGAGGAAAACTGGGACTTAATGTTCCACTCAAACCATATCAGAGACCCTTGAAGCGGTTTAGAAACTCTGACACTAGGGTGTCTGGGGTTGTAAGAACTTACTGCCCACACGATAATAAAGAAAGAAAGTACAATATTAAAAGTAAAACGCAATGAATGTAAAATTAAGATATAATAAACCCTCACCCATTGTCTGAAATTCTGAAATTGTTTAGTGTCTTTTTAAATGATATAAAAAGTAACATTCTTAATTGACTTTTGTTGTTGACTGTACAAGCAAAAAGTTATGAGCTGTTGTTAATTTTAACATGTTTTCATATAACGAATAACGTTTTCAACAGCACGTTAGTCTTGTAACGTTAAAATGTTTTTTTTTCGAAGAAACTTTTTTTTTTGTTAAGCTACGTTGTAATTTTATATTTTTTGTTTGTATTTGGAAGTTTCGTTACAAGGTTTGTTATAATATTAAAACGTGAGTTTAGAACATTAATCATTTTTAGGATTCTGTAGTCAATAGTGCCAAACGGGGCCCTACGACTAATACCTGTTTTTTTATAAGTGAAGACTTGTAATTGGCTGTCAGTTTTATTTACTATTCTTTTAATATGTTTTATTTAGCTGTAAGTCTTCCATAAATCATAAATAAATACTCTATCATCTGTCTATTCGTCCGTCTGTATACGTAAACGTGTAAACGTTATAGGAAAAAGTGCCCGACCGGATAATTGTTTCTATTACTGCAATAAAAAAAATAGATTTGACACTTGAAATTTTTAGAGAGGGACTTTTTTTTTTCTTTTTTTTTTACTAATTAAAAGAAATACATTAAAAGGAATCCAATGCCAGAACAGGTTCTTCGGTTTTAAAGTGTTCAATATTCGTGTTATTCGTGTTTTTAGTGTTCGTTGATCCTCATCTACGAAAGGCTCTTCAGAAAGGTCAGGTGCGGAGTACTCGTAACCGGCGTGCTTGTATGACGAGATGTATGAACGAAGATGAGGCGAAAGGAGTATGTAAGGATCGTAGCAGGTGGCGTTTTGTAGTGTTTGCCTACCCCCATGGGAAAAAGGCGTGAGTTTATGTATGTATGTTCAATTTTATACTGTTATAGGAAACCCTTCAAATTACCAGTTACTGGGTTGTGGAGGTTAGATAGGCACTCCATGTAAAATACTGGTATTCAGTTGCATTCGGTTAGACTGGAAGCCGACTTCAACACAGTTGGGTAAAGGCTAAGCAAATAAATTTAATAAGGAACCCTTTGTGTATGAGCCTGACTCGCAAATGGCCGGTTTTTTTATAATAATTGTTTTTATAATATATAAATACTAATTAGAATTTGATTTATTGATGTGATAAAACTCTTGGTATGCAAATATAAACGTGACATTCAGTAACTTATCAACACACAGCAATTAGGTAAATATAATTACAATTTTCCGCCCCAAACTAAAATAAATATTATTTATTCCAAAACAGTATTATAATTATCGAATGTATGAATAAACCAATCCACATTAGGTTTAATAAATATTTACATTGAACCAATTATTACGCCGTCAAAATCCTGTTATTTACATAAAATAATGAATAATAAATAATACACAGAAAGCCAATAGAAGTAATTAAAATCGTTAAAAATCTAGTCCCAATCTCATCTCAGGGACAATAAAAATAAAAAAAACTTGTCAAAAATTATGATAAATTAATTAGAGGCAATTTTGACAGATTGAGACTAAGATTGAAATTAATTTGAATTTGAAATTATTTGAGATTAGAACGGACATTTTAAAAATTAGATTGAATTTGAAATGATTTAAGTTTAGAACGCGGACATTTTTAAAATTCCATAGTCAGCAAGGAAGCCTTAAAGTTGAAAAAAAATGATAGGGTCCTATACGAAAACAAAGGAAGTTAAAAAGAAAACTATCACAGCTAAGTAGGCTTTACATGTCAACGAGTAATAGTCAACCAACTTGCTCAAAACTTTTAATTTTAATTTAATTATTTCCTTTTTTCATTAGTTAACTACTATTAGACAGCAAAAAATTGTATTGTTGTTTTATATTCCTATTACTAAAGTTTACCAAAACTGTATCTACTATAAGCTAGTGATATGTGGAAACGTAGTGGATTGTACATTTACTTATTAGCATGCTGTATATTTAGATGTAACACTCAGTGTATGATTGTTTGTTTCCCAAATAAAATAAAATAAACTTATAACACGTTGCCCGACCTGGGATTCGAACCCTACTTAGCAGTGGAAGTCAAGACCAACAGGGCAGTCAAAGATGACATAAACAAAATCGCTTACCAATAATGCAGCCCAGGAAATGAGCTGTGAATAGGCAGACGGCAGCCGCACGCGCCATCTTTCAGACCTCCCCGGTGTGAGAGGTCATCGCTCCTGGAAACAAAAGAATTCGCTAATAACCTCTGTAACCCTCGTTCTTAAGCTGAGTGTTCACGTGCGTATAGTTTTACTCAAACGATAACTCACTATTTAATAAATAAATTTTATTGTAATTCTGAAATTACACGGAAATTACCCTCTCTACGGTATAAATAAGGTAATAAGGTATAAATATTTTTTTTAAGTAAAAAAGGGGGGAGTGGAGGTAGTTGTTTGTTTTTTTTTTGTCTAGTATTAGTAGTTTTTTTTCAAATTTGTTTTTTCGTTACTTTGTCCGCGTGAATCCGAGGAATGCCTTAATAAAAAAAACTCTTATGTTAAACCAAATTATTGTCTCGTTGCGTGCCAAAAGTGATTTACCGAAGAAGCATCCAAACTTACGCATTCTTATTGCCTTTAAATAAGATATATTTTTCTAGATTGTTCTAAATCTCGGCTTTACGCAACTTGTTTGTGTATAAATATTTTAATAGTTCGACCTCTGGAAGTCGTGAGATTGACTCTCAGCTTAAAAGTATCGATTTGTTCCGCGCGGCTATCTAAGAAATTGACCTCTTATTTTCGAGCTTGTACTTTCCGTTTATCGTAAAATAACAAGGTCACTAAATACTGGTGCCTATTCCCTTGTTCACAAACTACACAAAAATTTGAGAGTTGGCATCTCTTACTAACATACAGCGAAAGAAAAACACGATGACATTTTAGTTAGATATGTCAAATTAGTTTTGCCTTGAACTTTTCCATATTTTTAATGAATGCGTTCTGATATGTCAACTAAAATTGCATGGAAGTTTCATATGAACGAAAATTGACAGGTCTAATTCATTACCGCGCCTGTTTTGTTTTATTGGACAAAAAAAGAAAGAGAATAGTCTAATTTTCGTTTAGATTGTGAACTGGCCATTTATTTTAAATTTCGAATTTTTACACGTCGAACATTTGTTGTGTAGTGAATACGCAGCTTTATACGGTTACATGTAAAATGGAACGCGGCATTTGAATGCTCGGTGAAAACAGTAGGGTTTGTAAGGGCGTCAATTTTCTTGAGTACGTACTTCTACAGCGTGTTTTATATAGCTTTGTTGCTGTCTTTATTACTTGCAGAGTTAGTACAAGGCTTGTGTATTTTTTGTGACGTTTTTTAGTAAGGTTATTTTAGTTTTTTTTTTCTCTTTACTATCCCGTTAGTCTCGAGGTTACAAGTGCGACTGCTGAAGTCCAGGGTTAGATTCCCATTAGGAATTCGTATGTGGTGGTGTCCCCCTTGACTCGGAAAGCACGTTAAGCTATTGGTCTATTGACCACCTGACCTCTGCTCGGTCATGTAAGATTGTCGTGTCGTGTCATCGCAATATGAGAGTGAGGGCCAGTGTGCCACCAGCTACCTGTTTAAGTGTACCTCGTCCTTCGGCTAGTTTATGATAGTTTCTTTTTCTTTTCATAGTTTCGGCTACTCCAAGATATGGGACATATTATTCAGATCAGGAGCTCTGCTCTAAGTATCGTAATCGTATAATAATCCGGGGTCGCGGAAAGTCTTCACAGGATACCGTGGCCTCGGAACGCAAAAGGGCAACAGAAGGAACAGGGTTGTTTTTTTTAGTCAGGAAAAGTCTGGCAGTCCCTTCCGCCCCACCCAGGGCGGAAGGACTCAAATGATGATTTTTAACAACCAAAAAAAATTAATCGTATAGTAATCACACTGAGTATCGGATGGGTCTATAATTCCCCATCTCATCTAATTTTGCGATGGAACACATGTCCCTAACACGCCCAAATATGTACAAAAATCTCACCGAACATGAACAATAGTTCTAATGAACGAATACTTAAGGTCAATACATAAACTGTATCTAAGTGTTCACTAATGGAATGTTTGTGTTATATTATAATCTAATATTGTGACAAAGGAAAGGTTCCTAATACAGCTTTAAGTACCGACTTCGAGTGATGTTACGTAAATGTAAAGGAATTTGATATTGACTTCCTTGACAACAGACTATTTATTGTTATAACTAGCTTTTGCCCGCGACTTGGTGCGCGTAAATGTCGATTATCGCGGACACAAAGTCTCAAAGTCGAATAAAAAGTAACCTATGTCCTTTGTCGAGTTTCAAACTTACCCCGAACCAAATTTCATCAAAACCCGTTTAGTTATTTAGTCGTGAAAGCGTAACAGACAGTACAAATAATTTTTGTTTTATTTGTATTTATTTTTCTCAAAGTATTAATGATAATTAGTTAAGGTTATAAACAATGGTGCCGATTCTCTTGGTCACAAACTAAACTAAAATTAGATAATTTCCATCTTTTTCTGTCCAATAAAACAAAAAAGAGACTAATATAAATAAGAGCTACCAAATTTAGTCAATCTGACACATCCATACAATTATAGTTGACATCTTAAAACGTAATTAAAAATACGGAAAAGTTCAAGGCAAAACTAATTTGACATCGCTAACTTAGTTCTTTAATGTCACCGTCCTTTCCGTTCGCTGTATATTAGTAAGAGATGTCAATTTTCTAAATTTAGTCTAGTTTGTGAGGGAATCGGCACCATTGTCACGTTTATTTTTAAGTTTCTATTAAAGGTTTTTTATTTGTTATGAATTCATGTTATAAAAACCGCAAAGAATACTAAAATCCTCGTCCACCACTAATCACCAAACGCATTTAGCGTTAAAGGGAGTAAGTAGAATAGTGATAAGTTTTTATAACCAAATCTTTTACGGGATTTTAAAAATCATTATCGTTTTGAAATAATATTCTTCGATAGGAAACTGAACTGTCTATTGTTTTAGTATTGTTAGAATGACAGAAACTAATTATTTCTGCTAACAGTAAGGAAGCAATTTTTTATTATGTAGGTATTATCGCAATTTAATCTCAGACTCTTGACATTAATTGTCGTTGACATGAGATCGCTACTAGATTTTGAACGTATTTAATTAGTAGAATAAAATTGTTTTTTATTCTTCTAATAAAAAAAAAAAGAAAGATTTAGCTACTGACCATTGATTTTGATGAAGGTAGTAAATCAAGGCTTTCACGGACTGAAAGTAGTACCTATTACAAAAAAGTGATCGTTTAAAAAAAGTATCATACCTACTTACTGACATTAAAATCAAAAATGTAAAATACTGGTATTCAGCTGCATCCGGTTAGACTGGAAGCCGACCCCAACATAGTTGGGAAAAGGCTAGGCAGATGATGATGACCTACTTACTGACATTATCATAACTGATTTATTATTTTGTACTTGTCTACGTTTTTTAGATTATTGTTTTTAAAGATTTTTCTATCTCTTATTTGATTATTTACTCATGTAAAATATTTTATACCTGCCATGTTATCTCTTTACTACATTTGGCTGACAGGTAAAGAATAACTAAGGCACTAAGTCCGCCTTTGTACTTTTTAGCACAAAGTTTAAATAAATAAATAGATCAACCAACTAACCCTAAAAAAAAAGTAAGTAATTTCAAATTTAAACGACAGTTTATTTCCAGCCTTATTTTGAACGACACTAACTAGGTCCTACCCTTCGCAAGATAATAAAAAAAAATTCTAAGCTAGCTATGTTCCAAAATTTGAATTTTTAGAATGTTAACGTAATATCATAAGCCGCGCATATACTGATCATAAAACTTTATGGTCGAAATAGTGCCTCAGTTATACGCCATATATGTATATATTTTTTTACGTACATTAAATTATGTCTAGATGTAACGCGTTGGAAGAATGTCAACAAAAATGAACGAATTTTATTAAAAATGTGAGTTTCAGGTCAATATTTTTAGTTGAGATTTAGTAGAAACACATTTTTTTTTATTATAATTTTTAATCTATCTTTTTACCGATGGAGATAAGAAAACAGTTTCTTTGAAAAAAATTATAACCAAGTGTGTATGTTCACTAGTTAGTTTAAAACAAAAGCTGAATGTAAATGGTTATACTTATTATAAACAAGCGAACGGAACGAAAAATATTGTTCCTTCTGAACCTTATTCGGAAAATTAGGAATACAAAAAAAAAAAAAGAATAAGACAAATTGGTCGAGCCGTTCTCGAGTTCTGCGCTTAGCAATAGATAGAAGATATATAGTTTAAAATATATTGCAGGCTTTAGCGTCAATGATAGGGTTTATATTTCTCATTTTACGTCAAATCAAGAAGCAGCGTTATTTTTCTCAAATTTGTCAATTAAGATCAATAATACAATTAATATTCTCATGCTTTTTAAAAATATTGACTGACTAACCTTTATTCACATAATAATTGGTAGACAAAGGTCAAAGGTCAACCAATTACGTCGTTTCCGTACAGGTTAAATCATTCGTCCAGTTTTCATACTGTAATTATTCAGTTCATTTGATATTCATTCAGCGGAAAATATTACAATATGGCCAAGTCCTGTCATGAAAGGTTAATAAAGTCAAACGATGTCTGTTTTATGAATAAAAAAAGGTCTTCTATAAAATATTTATGTTTTTTTTTACCATGTTTGGTTCCATAATGGCTAGGAAATTATAAGGTCAAATGCCTTTGCTGCCCTCCCCCAGCAACGAACTAAGCCGAGGCTCATACCCCACAGGGGGTACCCTTAGCGTATAGTCGCTTAGTTTGTAAGTTTTTTTTAAGCCCTGGCTAGAGGACTTAATTTTTAAGGCACCAAAGAATAGTCCAGTTAAGCACCTCATAGACTGACCTGCGAGATGCTATACATTATACATTATACATTGCATTATGGAATGCAATAAAGTATTGAGTATTGAGTATTGAGTACCGAAAAAAAAAATATAAGTTCAAATGCTATTATAATTCGATGATAATAAAGACGTTCTATTTGGGACTTTTATAGTCTTCCTGACCTTATCACGATTTATTATGGGTCGGCACAGCATGTAGTTACTTTTCTTCCATACAATCTTAGTAGTTACACCCTTGGTAGCCATTATCATCTTTCACACAATCCATACATCGTTTCTTTTGTCTCCCTTTCACATAAAAACATCCACATTCATAATATAACATCGTTGTTATAAAATATTAATTGGAAACTTTATGCTACCAATCCTGACGTTCTTCTTGGTGTTGATTGAGTACTGGATTAATACTGTCTTTTCATCTAAGACATACACATACATACATAAACTCACGCCTTTTTCCCATGGGGGTAGGCAGAAACTACAGAACGCCACCTGCTACGATCCTTACATACTCCTTTCGCCTCATTTACGTTCATACATCTCGTCATACAAGCACGCCGGTTACGAGTACTCCGCACCTGACCTTTCTGAAGGACCTCACTAATAAGGTCAGTGTAGGTCTTCCTAGGGCGACCCCTCCCGGCGTTGCCACTCACCTCTGCCATATAAATACCTTTTGTCAATCGTCTTTCACTCATCCTCTCAACATGACCGAACCAACTAAGATTTAGGTTAAAATTCTATTATACATTTTTGAAATTAGAACCATATTATTGGAAAACATAATATATTTTCAACACATTTGCTAGTAAAGTGGCTCTTATAGTACTCTTTCTAGGTTATAAGGCAGCTTTGTTTTATTATAATACAACAATAGAGTGATAATGTAAGGTGTTTTGAATTCTCATTTGCCTGAATTGTTTGTGTATTAAACTTTAATTTAGCTTAACGTGATAAAGAAATATTATATTTATTAAAATTATTTATAGATAAAATTTAAATAAAATTTGACTGCCTCGTTGGTCTAGTGGTCGCAAGCGCGACTGCTGTGCATGAGGTCTTGGGTTCGATTCCCAGGTTGGGCAAAGTGTTATTGGGTTTTTCCATCAGGAATTTCTCTCAGTAGCAGCCTCGGAGTCTGGATTTGTGCATGGTTGATGGCAATAGGCTCGCCCCCTATTACATGGGACTAAAAAAACATAACTGGCGAAATGTGGGTGTACTAATTGGTACACCTCTGCCTAACCCTTCGGGGATTACAGGTGTGATGTTATGTTATGTTAAATAAAATTTTAATTTGGTTATCTAAATAAAAATACTTATTCAATTTTTATCATCAATTATGTTTCACCTTTCAAACTTAGTCTACTTGTAAAATAATGTTCTATTAATTATATGTTTAGCAATGTATATTTAAAGGCTATATTTATAAAGTTCAAACTAATTTTCAACAATAACTACCACAGTACCGTTCTACACACTATCAGACAAAATCATCTACTCCAAATTTAATCTTAAGACAATATTCATACGAATCAGAATACAAGTACTAAGATAGTTACTCTATCTTCCATTCAGTATCATTCAACATCCCTTTGTTAGCCCGCCGCTCCACTAGCTTTTGAGACAATAGAACAAATAATGGATGCCTGGACTTTAAGATAACATGATATATCTTCGCCTTGAAGCTGTTCAAAGACTCATTATGCCGTACGTTACTTCAGATTTTGGGATTCGATAACGTTAACGACTTGATAACTGATAACAAAAGAAGCACCTTAATGAAGAGTGTCTGTATTTATAGACTACTAGCTTTTACCCGCGGCTTCGCCCGCGTTTGTTTAGAATTTGTCAATCAATTCGGGCTGTACTCGGCTTGTTGTTCGGCCAGATCCAGAATTATTAAATAGCTACAGACCAACAGACTGTGACTCATAAAAGTCCGTCGGCGTTCAGTTTGCATTTCTGCAAGAGAGGTCCTTCTCACCTGCGACTATTTTAGAGTTTCTGTCGCTGTAATGGCTGAGCTTGTTCTCTGAGACGAAGTTGTGTTTGATTGAAAAGGCGTCTCAGTTGCTCTTACAGCTCTCTGGCTTTCGGCTTGTTCCTCCAAAAGCAATTGCGTTTAAAAGGGCGTTTCAGTCACTCTCTGAGAAGCTTGGAGGGCGAACGGCTTGGCTCTCTAGTCTTTCCTGGCTTTAAGAAAATGTCTCATCAGTTCTCAAATTTACTTGTCGCTCCGGTTGTGCTTGCCTTCTTAATGCGGCATGAACGGAAGATTCTGAGGAGTGTGTTGGACCTGCGAGATATTCTAAAATTAAAAAACGTAACCTACCTACCCTCATTAAAACACACCGGAAATACCTCTAACGAAAAAATAAACAGTACTGAGGGACAAACTTAACTTTGCCGTTGAAAAACTGTTGTCTACATACATTGACATAGGTCACGGTTAGTTTAGCAACTAACCTCTTCCTTCAGTCAATCATCGACTACACGCATTAAACAAAGCAATTTTACTGTTAAGTCAGTTCTGCGCTGTGATCTTATGAGGAGTTTCCTTTCCATATCTCCGAAGTTCATCATCAGATCATGACAGTATTTATTTGGGACCAATTCGAAAAAATAAACAAAAAAAGAATCATCCAAATCAATTTACAATTAGCGGAGTAATCGCAGAGTATGCTTCATTGACAGAGCGTAGTTATAAGTTCACCTTTATTCTTCCATGCATCCTCTATGAATGCGTTTACACCTGTCAGTGTCAGTGATGACAGTGTCAGTTACGCAGTTTTTCTGTATCCCTGACAACGTATATAAAGTGGGTCACAGACAAACGCGAAATCTTGTGGCGGCCGCGTCAATTGCAAATTTTAACATCCGGCCGCGTGTACTGCTTTGTAAAATGACGCCAAATATGGAAATTGTAATAGAAATAGTTGAATTTAAATAATAATTTAAATTTAACTCACACTTCTCTATTCCTAAGAGTAATATGCGATGCTAATGATAATATAGGTAGAGATAAACTATTATACCTTGACGCTTCCCTCCATTTACCATTTCAATGTGTGTAGTCACATTCGTATGAAAGACTTTGTGAGTAATCGTCTTCAGTAGCAGGCTAGGATATTTTTTGTCAACTAATCATAAATAGCCGACCGCGCAAGACGACGTACCTCTCATTTTCATAGAGAATTTCAGTGCAGCGCCTTTTGTGTCTTGATGGCCCAGTGGTTAAGGCGCCCGCCTCTCATGCATGAGGTTGTGGGTTCAAATCCGGGCAAGTACCAATGTGAATTTTTCAATTCATATGTACTTTCTAAAGTTTATCTTGGACATCATTGGCATCGGTGAAGGAAAACATCGTGAGGAAACCTGGACTTACTGTTCCACTCAAACCATGTCAGAGGCCCTTGAGGCGGTTTAGAAACTCTGACACAAGGGTGTGTAGGGTCGTAAGGCCTTACTACCCACACGATAACAAGAAGAAGAAGTGCAGCGCCATACTAATAATAATGAGTAATTTTTGACGCCGCTAGTCGGACAACAAATCGCTGATTTGTTTTTGTCTCGAGAGCCGTCTCAATACGCACACATGCGTTGTGAGTATTTTTAATACTATTAAAAACACTTTCAAACGTTTTGAATTGTGGAAGGGCGCGTCATGGTACTGTAGTTTATCTCTACCTCACACCTCAAGTGTTTAAATAAACGGTTTTCCTACCTTTTTCTTATCTTCTGAGAGGACTAATGAGTCATGAGAGTAATAAGACAACGTTACGGTTAGCCATATTGACTGACGTCCGATTGCGACGTCCGATTGTCCGATTGTAGCATAATCACCACGCTAATGATACTTCAGGCCGCCACTGTGACCGCGGTGGTGTGTTTTTGCCGTAACCGCAAGTCCGTCCGTCTGGAAGCCACTTTATGCAAAATGTCAGGATACTCTTCAGCGGTTTTGGGCATGAAAAATTATTAAGCAAACAACTGTCGTACTCCTAGGTTGTTTACTTGAAACTGGTCTATCGACATTCTAGACTCATAATGTATTACATGCTTAAACTTAAAATTTAATCATGATCCGATAGACACGTGGCGCCATCTACTGTCATAAGGACGTTTTTGTGATGTCCCTCGGGAACAGTACTTTTTTTCGGGATTAAAGGTACCCTATGTTCGTCCCTGTACACCTGGCAACGTATATGCAAAATTTCAGGATGATCGGTTCAGTGGTTTAGGCGTAAAATGGTAGCAAACAAACAAACAAACTTACTTTAACATTTATAATATTAGTTAGGATGTACTTATATACTATGTATTCATAGACTATGTATTTATAGACTATGTATTTATAACACTGCTAACTTGTTTAATGCTAGTCCTTGACAATTCAAAAGTGCCTGCAAGTAGTTTAAAATAAGTTAATGTTTTGACTTTGACTTATAATTTGGGCTTTGTTTTGCCAGAACCATCCAACCCACATTTTTCAATAATAAAACTAATTGCTTTATACTTATAAATTATATTTATGTCAAGTCCATTATTTTACTTTGAAGCAATACCTAACAGTTTAATGTAGGTCACAAAATATATTATTCTTATGATTTCACATTAATCAGTATTAAATATCTGCAAGTATTTTTTGTAGCTAAGAAGTTTAGAATAGATTTATTTAAGAATGATTAACGTTAAATATATGCTACTTGAAAAAATGAGAGTAATTTTGACGTGATTTGGTGCATTTTGGCAAAACTAAACCTAATTATACAATTTATTTTTAACATAACGTTCACCGAAAATAGATGACGTTGTTGTAAACATTGACAAAATCACGGTTTCGCAAGTATGTAATTATTCAAATAGGTACATAGTGAAAATATTTGTCAATAATTTGTATCCATGAATATCATAAACTATAATTTACGTGACTTTCATTTCAAGGTCATGTAGAACGTGTTTACTCAAACGTAAACAAGCAAACTGATAGTGAAGCTTAATTCAATAGAAGGCAGAAACCATTTTCTTTGTTTATGTAAACACAGTAGATTCTAGTTGGTTTAACCATGTTCAACCTTATTTGATTAGTGTAAAGCTTGATTCACATATATCAGCGAAGTCACAGTTTCGACACCGTACATACTGTGTTAGCGATAAATTATTCTTTTATACATTCCCTATGAACGCGTTCACAACTATCAGTGTCAGTGACGACACAGTGCTCTCAGTGTCAGTGCCGGCGCGTTCTTATAGAATGCAAGATAGAGTAATTGTCACTGATACGGTACTGTGCCCGAACTGTACCTTGATATGTTTGAATAAGGCTTGAGATAAATTGCTATTCTTAGCAAAGGGTATCGTATTACCCAGTTACTGGGTTGTGGAGGTCAGATAGGCAGTCGCTCCATGTAAAATACTGGTATTCAGCTGCACCCGGTTGGACTGGAAGCCGACCCCAACATAATTGGGAAATAGGCTAGGCAGATGATGAAGCTTGAGATAAACTGTGCTCCAAATTGAAAAGACTTGACAGTCCACCATGAGGGCTAACAAGACGATGTAAAATAACTAGCAACTGCTCCAGACTTTGTACCTGTGGTTCTTTTCACCCGCGTTAAGTTACGTCAGTATTTACTGCTCTGCTTCCGTGGATCGCAGCGTGATGGTTTATAGCTTATACTATTGTAGTTAGCCTATCCTATTCCACTTGAATCTGGTTATCATATTATACAAAATATTTTTTCCTATTCGATTAATTTTAGAGATTATTGCGTTTAAAAATAGAAACAAAAAATTCTTTAGCATCTATACATATAATAAAATCGTAGAGACGTCAAAACTGTACATTTAATATTTTTGAAAAAGAAAAAGTGCTTAGGGGTCTTTGAATGATACTTTTGCCGAAAATATTTTTTTTTTAATTTTTGTCTGTTTGTCTGTTTGTTTGTTGGAGCATCACGCAAAAACTGTCGGATAGATTTTGTTCAAATTTTGAATGAATATTTCACAGTGGCCAAATTAGAACATAGGCTATAAATTATCACGCTATTTGCTTTGGGGGATTAGCAGACTACAACAGTTCACCAAAGGATTGTAAAAAAGGCGAAACAAAATGTAAAAATATTATAAATAGCTGCAGACTGAAGTTCTAAAATAGTTATTATCACGCCATACCTTCAAGGAGCTACGCAGTCAATTACGGAAAACTAGAACGGCTATTTCAAGTCATTTGTCATCAAAGTAAATTACCTAATGGTTCGACGACTGTCTTGCGAAACGGTGGGCGGAAGTTCGGTCCCCAATGTCAGCATTTCTTTTTGTATTTTTTTCTAATTTTTTTTTAATGTTTTTTAATTGAATAATGAGATTTCCCAACAAAAAAAATATATATATAAGTAGGAGTGCATGTTTCTACCACTACTTTTTGTATTTTTTCTAATTTTTTTTTAAATGTTTTTTAATTGAATTTTGAGATTTCCTAACAAAAAAATAAAATAAAAGTAAGAGTGCATGTTTCTACCACAACTTTGATTTGTTAACGTATTTTTTAAATTTTAATTCATAAAATAATATCTATGGATAGTTACACAACACATAAATCAGCAGCTAAAGAACTTTTGCCTGTTTGCACGACTGCAAAGCATGAGGTCTTGGGTTCGATTTCCAGTGTTATTGGATTCTTCCATCAGGAATTTCACAATAGCAACCTCGGAGTCTGGATTTGTGCCCAGTTGATGGCAATAGGCTCGCCCCCTTTTACATGGGATTAAACTATACAACTATATAAATGTTTATAGGTAAGGATTATCGCATTATGGCTATTATTCTTAAACATTTTACTGCTGGATTGCTATAAAACGACACCAACGGTACAGACAATACTGCAGTTAGGTATAAGTTATAATTTATCCTTTGAAATCAAAATTATTACGCTATAACTACAAGGAGCTACTCAACACACAAAAGTGACGGGCGGTCTGTCTGCAAACATTTTAAGTATACAATATTTTATTACCTGGGCTTAGCTAAGCCAATCATGGCACAACAATACTGCCAAGTATACTACTGGAATACCAGCGGACGTATATTAGCGAGGAGTGGCGAGTGTAATTTTTTTACGCAGTAGGTAGTAGGTAATTAGTATTCCTTTCGTTGCGTTTCCGAATTATTCTATAAAAAGATCTTAGTGTAAGATGAGTGATTAGGTACTAAAAATATTACTTCTATTTCAATGGCTAAAAAGAAAGAATTTGGCAACAACCGGAAGTGCACCATAATCAATTAAAAAATCTGTTGCAGTAATTCTCCTGTCGGAGAATGTCTCACAGACTTCAAGCTTTCTGAGTACTTGATTTGATGAAGCGACTGTGATCGCAGGCAGAGTTTTTTTTCATAGGCACCGTAAATGAAATATATTCCACATGCTTTAAAATCAATTTCTAAATGGCATTACATTTTTTAGGTTACTTATTACCGCGGCTGTGCTGCAAGACATGATTCTTTCCGTCTTAGCAATAGATTCGCCAACAGGACACTTAGTATTTCGTGGCGAGGAAGTTACGTAGACTATTAGAAGAACCCTAAGTACCCTGGTGTTATATTGGACAGAGCACTAACTTTTATATACCTACATTGCCACAACACCAATCAAAAAATCATCTGCTATGACACCTTATTTCTACCAACTAGGGAGCAGCACCCGATGTTTTTCGCATAACTGTTACGTCTTTATGCTCCTTCTGCTGGTGAATTTGCGTGTTCAGTGTGTCATTGACCAAAAAGCAATAGGTATCATCCTTAACGACACGTGTAAAATTATATCGGGGCTGCCTGAAACTGACTGCTCGATAAGCTCTTCCCATGGGCATTGAACCACCTGTCATTCGAAGGTATCTATGTAGCATGCACAGATGAAACAAAATCAAGAATCCGCTTCCTTACATCCCCTCTATCAATATGCAGTAGCTCTGGGTAGATTGAAGAGTCGGAAGAGTTTTCTTCGATGCACACAGGCCATACAGGACCAGGTCGACACCCACCATCACACAACTTCCACCAAAAAGATTTCAACCCCAGGAACACATGGCACTCTGTTGTGATCATTAGTGGCCTATATGGAAAGCGCTTAATGGACTGCGCACTCATGTAAGCCGCTGCAAACGTAACCTAGCCAATTGAGGAGTTATCCCGCAGGTACTCAGGGCAAGGTGTGGTGGTCCTTTTATATGATGGCCCACTTACTACAGCGCCCGCAGAACACCTGGGCACAACTGGGCCAGAAAAATATTGCAAAAAATCGGCCAAATGCGAGTCAGACTCGCACACGAAGGGTTCCGTTACACCATACAATATTTAACACAACAGAAAAAAACGTTATATAAAAAGGATTAACCTTTTTATATAACGTTTTTTTCTGTTGTGAGCAAGTGTTGCTCTTTGCGTTCGGGGGCCACGGTATCCTGTTAAGACTTCCCGCAACTCCGGTAGGCGTTTGGCCCTGTCGGGGCCCCGTCCCTGTGCTGACAGCTCTTTGAAACGCGCGTGGAACAAAACGCGCTGTTGACCCGGGCCTGGTCCTTGATTGGACAACGAGCTACCCATCAGTGGCCGTCCGCAAGCCTTCGCCTACGGTAGCCGGATGACGTATCGCAACGTCCGACGGTTACTGCGTCCCATTCCCTTTCGCTCCGGAGCATGGCCTGAACGCGAGAGGACACGGCGGGGCTCTTCCTAGGCGGGGCAGACTTACACCGTATGCTCTACCGTGTCTTCCGGGCGGTCCACACAGTGGTGACACCCGGGCGTTTTCTTCCGCTGATTCCAACACAGGAATTTCCCGAAACAACCGCGTCCGGTGAGGACCTGCGTCAGGCGAATGGTGCAGCCACTCCAGCCAATCCTCATAGAGGGGTCTTACCGCTGCGATTGCGGCGTGCCCGAGACCTGAGTATTTGATTTTAATTTTAGCTTGATACCTCCACGCGTTCCCTAGACAGGGGGGTCTTTACAGACAGACAGACGGACAACAAAGTGATCCTATAAGGGTTCCGTATTTGCCGACTGAGGTATGGAACCCTAAAAAAGATATTATCTAAAATCATCGATGAATCGTGATTTAAAACGGTAAAACTTTGCTTAGACTTTAAATAAGCCTATGTTTACAGGGTTTTGCTTATACTTTCTTTCAAAAACACGACAGTCAGATTCTGATTTCAGTTGCTCTATCGAATCTAATATATCTAAATAATCGAAGCTACAATGTGAGGTACAATATTAAAACAGTAGCTATTGAACTTGCGTTTCAATGGTTTGGGATCTAAAAATAAGTCAATTTTGATACCACTTCATAATATTTTGGAAAGAGGTATTCTAAATTTACCTTAAATAAATATACAAAAGCGAAAGTTCACTCACTCATCACGAAATATCGAAAATTTCGCAAAATAAAGTACCCATTTCCTAAAGAGTAGGTATGAAACGGGTGTCCAAATTTTGTATGGCGTTATCAACTTTGACGCGGACGAAGTCGCGGGCAGAAGCTAGTAGATAATATAATTAAACCCTGTACTCCCGTCAGTGAGGAAACCTGGATTTACTTTTTTTCAAGGATGGTAAGTCATTAAATGACTCTTCCTACTCTGGGCAGAGTGTGGGATTACAACTTGGATTTATTTATAATGACAATAATGGATTTTTATTAAAATCCTTCTTGAGGTCACGTAGTGATCACTGCTATGAGGCCTCTTGCCTTTTCCATGGGACAATAATAGACTGGTATTATTTCATATAAGAAATGATATCTAAAAGTGTGTTTCAATCACGTAGATTAAATATCTTCTCGTCGCCAAGGTTACAGTCCCCATTAAAAGTTTCAGAACTCGATAGTGAAACAATTTTGAAAACCATTTCCGCACACAAAAGACAACCCATAATCTCAGAAACTCAAAACCGATATCTTTAACAATTTAGAATATTAAATAACAAACAGCCCACACTTACAAAAGCCTCAAATTTCATGCCATTTAATTACAGATCGTTGATTACAAAACTGGTACAGAATCAATATAACCCGTCCGAAACCCTTCAAAATTTCTTAACAAACTTTGAGCGCCATATTGTTCCAATTCCGAATCTAAAGCAATAAGCTTAAAACGAACTGGTTCGTTGCTTTCTGATGAAAGCCTTTTACATCGGCATAGTGGAGGCTTCAAGACTTTACTGTCAAGGCTTTGTGTATCGGCTGTTTAGCCTTAACTCCCTAAATTTTATTTGATATCAGGAATCTGAATGTACGCGTTGGAACATAAAATTTATTGATGTGTAGCAAATCTGTTATATCCTGGAGAAGTAAAATGTTCTAGTGACTTCATCTTCTTCTCGTGTCGATGATTCGTCCTTAATCTATAATTTAAACTATTTGGGTTGAGTAGGTCGTCATGTTTACTACCGAGTCAGAAGTATTGCACAGGTTGTCAAGGGTGCAGGTGAACGAGCAATTGGGCACTTCAGCTTATGGGATATAGCGTCTGATCAGGAGCTCCGCAATCGCATTGGATGTAGGACGTGTCTACGATGCCCCATTTCGCCAAATATATAATAATAGAAATCTGCCTAGCCTTTTGCCGACTATGTTGGAGTCGGCGTCTAATTTAACCGAATGCAGTAAAATACCAGTATTTACATGGAGCGACTGCCCATCTGACCTTCACAACCCAGTAACTGTGTAATACGACAGCCGGCAGCCCTTGGTAAGACTAGTTGTCAGACTTTCGGACTTCTGACGACTCATAACGACTGTCAAAGATCCACGTAAGACAGCCGGGACCAACGGCTCAACGTGCTTTCCGGGGAGGAGTCTCGGTATGTAAAGATGGTCACCCAGCCACGTACCAACCGCGGCAAGCGTAGCTTAACCTGATGGTTCGATCCGTGCGGCTATTATTACTTAGCCACGAGCACAAAAATTTATAAATTATATAACGTTTACCAATAAATTATTATTATTGGTAACAAAAGTGCTTTTGGCAACGTTTGCCAATTATTATCGTATTGAGATTCCTGAATAAATATAATAATGAGTACATATTATTATCATATTGTAAAAATGAAATACCTCTGAGATCCTTATTCGAAATAATAATGATGAAATAGAAAGACAAGTCAACAGGAAGGAATTGTTTATTGGCAATAAGTACATAATGTACTTTATTGGCTGCTAGATCCTTATTAAATATAGAATATTTGTTTTATTTATAATTAAATATATTATCTCTGGAGATAATATCATTATATTTTGATCAGAAACAGCATTTTTTTTGGCTAGTAAACATTGTTTGTTAGCACACAAGTTCGCGAACAAAGAAAGGTTATTTCACAAATCAAATAATGGCTACAAATATCACAAAGTTACTTCTTGAAAAAGATTATTGCTTAATTAATAACAATCAATTGACATACTTTTTATGAGCTGTCAAAACACGATTCCCCTATAGATTATGTATGGCAAATGTGACGTTACTTATTGGCCAATTTAATTGATTAACTATTCATTGATATTAAAGCAACTATAAATCTACTTTTATTATTAATTAAACACTAGTCGCATTTCATTTTGTTTCAGTGCTGAAATAAAGTTTTTTTTTGTTTAGTCTTGAAATTATTTGTCAATAGTGTCTGCAGTCTATCTAGTCTGTCAACTGTCTATTTGTCAATAATATCAATTGTGTCAAAAGTTTTCTTGGGTGCGTGAGTCCATCTGATGACAACACTACCTCGGAAAGGTGCGTTCTTTGGAGGGAGAAACTGAAGCCACCTGATCAGTTCATCGAGCCATCGGAGAAACTTTCACCTGGCCGACTTGGAAAACATTAAACAGACTCCGAACCCAGGTCGGCCGCAGCAAAGAGAATCTTCGCAGATGGCACCGATCTTCAGTGCCAATATGCCAATGCGGCGTCTCTCCGCAGACCATGGCTCTCCTAATATCTTGCACTGCGTGCCCAGTCACCTGCACACGTGAGGACCTAATAACTGCGTCAGCGGATGGTGTTACGGTAGCTAAATACTGGGTCAAACAAAAAATTTAATACAATTTATCTATATTTGCCATCGATACGCTAAGAAGAATAGTGTCAACTACCCAATCCCCATCATTAATCATAAATCCAGCCGCTTTATTTTACAAGAGACACTACCCTCAAGCACTAAAAGCGCTTCAGAAACCTAATACCAAAGCATATTCGCGATAACAACAGATGGCCGAAACACTAAAGAAAGTTGTCCGAAAAAATAAGACCATGTCTACACGTTCGGTGTCAAACAATAGCCCTATTACGTCAACGTTGGAAGGGAAATGAAATAATTTGTCGTCGTTACTGACGCTACTCGTGTGTACAAGAACGATGGTATTTGAAGTATGGAATAATGTTATAGGTACAGTCATGAGCATAAACATGTACACGTAGTAGCATTCTTAAACAATTTCCTTCTTAAGGATTGATGAAAATGTAATGGTGTTATGATTATCATATTCTGGATTCTATACTAATATGAACTAGGTCTAATTTCAAAGTTGCAATCATTTATTGACGAAAAAATCACTTTAGATTTTTGTTAAGTGTATACATGTTTATGCTCGTGACTATGCTTGTGGTGTCTTAAGAGCTTACTCATTTTATCAATCTTTGTCCGCGTGGATGATGAGATGTAGATGGATGGATAGATGGTCAACCATTCACGAACCAACCCTGGTAAGCGTAGCTTAACCTGATGGACCATGCCAGGGTTACTGAATTTGTTCGAAAGAGTCACCGCGGCCCTGGAACACAATGGGCACTAGAAGGAACACGGATGGGTTTTAGTCAGTAAAAGTCTGACACTTCCCTTCTGGTCGGAAATAACTATTTGATGATTTCTCATCCTTAAAAAACAAGATTTAATTTAAAATTATTACACTATTGAGTATTGGACATTATATTGTCATCATAACTAAAGGTGTATGCAAATTATCAGCTCAATCGGATACCAACAAATGGTCGAAAAATGGTTTGCAAATTTTGAAAAGACAACTTCTTTACATACATACTTACATACGAACAGTGCAAGCTGAATAAAAGCTTGCAAAAAAGATAAAAAAAAACCTAATGACATGTCCTGTGCGGCTGTTATTACCAAGCATACAGCATACATAGGTAGGTATCAATTATTTTTAAATCTGCATAATTTTTCTTCACTTTATTGCGGTCAAATTAATCATAGTTTTTTATTATGTGCTATAACCTTATTGGACAGGCCAATAAAGTAGTAGAGGAAAGAAAATGAAACAATTTGTCGTCCCAGCGCTACTTGTGTAAACAAGAGCGATGGCGTCTGAAATAATACATCATACTTGTGGTCCGTTTTACCCGGTTTTCCCCTCGACGAGCTTAACTATTATTATCAATTATATGGGTATATTTTTGCTAAATTGGACGTGAAGGGATTGTAGACGATAGGGTTAATTGGTTACTTTTCCTCTTTCTTTTAAGTATATTTCTTCTTAGAATAGGGTATCTTTTTTTTGACTTATTTATATTAGCAAAAGTAACTCTGTGGGCAAAAGTATGTCTGTATGTCTGTTTGTTACCTTATTATAAATTGATGACAAAGTCACGTTTATGATAATTTGCATTTGTATTCTGTTAAAACGCTGATATTTCTAACAGAAGAGAGATTTTCTTTTTTTTTATATTTACAACATTAAAAATCACAAAGTCTTAAAAGCTTTAGAATGGTTCCGCATTAAGGAAAAGTCATAATTATTTTATCTAGCGCATAAAAATAAATGCAACCAACTTTGAACTTTAAAATAATAGTCCAATAAAGTTCAAGACTTAATAGAAACTTCAACCTTAAACATAAAACTCAGTTATTCTGAAAGCGCCAATAAAAATAGTTTTAAAACTACGTAACGGCAATCTAGTGAAATGGAGCCACAAATACTTTTAACTTTTCAATTATTATACTCATCCATCTGGATAATGGACTTTTATATTTGAAACAAAATAAAATCTTAGTCAATTGAAGTATTTTTATTTAATACTTTTTGTTTCATTTTAAAATAAGGTCCAACTTGTATTTTTGTCTCATTTTAAAATAAGTTCGAAATATTTTTTGAGGCAATTTTATATTTGTAACTGTTTTCCGATTCAAATTTGAGAACCGCCTTTCGAATTTTGAATTGAGAACTTCATTTTTAGTCTTTCTAAAGTTCGAAATATAAAAATTGTCTGGAAAGTTCGTTAGTCTAGTGGTCGCAAAGCGTGACTTCTGAGCATGAGGATGTTCAGCCGATGCATGATGATGATGATGGATGATGAGTCTTGGTTCGATGGTCGGGCATAGTGTTATTGGGTTTTACCGTCGAAAATTTTTCAGTAGCAGCCTCGGATTCTGAATTTGTGTCCAGTTGATAGCAATAATCTCGCCCCCTATTACATGGGACTAAAACATAACTGGTGAAATGTGGGTGTACTAATAGGCACACCTCTGCCTAACCCTTCGGGGATTACAGGCTTGATGTTATGTCATGTTAAGTTTAAGTTTAGAATCATAATTATTTGATCCCGTTTTGCAACAGTTACAATATGTAGAGAATATCTTTATACAAGATCTGTCCTTATTTTACTGAAAGTTTACTGTATTATCCTGCAAAATAATGTTTCTTACTACGTAGTCTTCCTATCTACCAAAGAAGGTCGTAAAGTCAAAAATCACCGACGTTGGCATACTCACTGGTGATCGCGGTATATTGTAGTAAGCAGACAAAAGGACGGCAAAACTCATCTTCACGACAATTCATCCTATACAAAACTTTCCAGGGGTGTAGTTTAGTCTTCGCAAGCAAAACAACTTTCTTTAGAATCTATTGAATAACTTTAATCCCAAAAACACGTAACATTTCGGTTCTAAAATTCAACTTTGCTAAAGTAAAGCAGAGCGTACACAACGCTTTCTCTCATGACATTCTGTTTACAAATTCTCCCGCTACCTTGCGGTTTGAAACGCAATATTTCCGCCAGTCAAGCGACGCCGGGGCGTGTTCCTAGTGTATACAAATACGGTAATAAATTGTGTGCTTAACTTGCCATACAAGTCGTAGAAACCGGTGAGGGTAATATTAATGTTCAGAGGCGACAAATCGTCTACCTACTATTAGAATGTAGAACATGGGTAATTGAATCGTTTGCCGACCATTTGGGCTTGTAGGCTTAAATTGAATGACCTTTGATACGGAATTGAATGAATTATTTAGTTTTATTGCTTAGTGGGACTTGATTAGGTATATTTTGCTGTGACTCCTTTAAGTCCGGAATCATTAGAAACAATCATCTAGAAAGGCAGTTCCTGTATTTTTAAGAGCGTTCGCATTCGAATTTCAATCTTAATCTGTCAAAAATACTTATGAATTTATTATCGGCATTTTTGACATCGATTGTTACTGAAACGAGATTGCGACTTGATTTTGAATGTTGTTAAATATAGGAAATTGATTTTTAGATAGCGACCGAGAAAAACTACGATCTGCAACTCATAGGTAATTTAAATTATTCCTTGGTAAATTCAAAATATAACAGTTATCAAAATATAAACTTCGAGGAGGTAGATTTTTAGCTGTCGGATACAATTCAACACAGTCCCAAGTTCCAACATTTTACAAAAATATCTTCAGACGGCACTAGAAAATAGCGCCGGTGTAATCCATAAGAATTCCCGAAGCTGCTTCGTATGTGATCAAGACGGACAGCAAGAAATTTATAGTAAGTCCCAAATGAGGACGGAGTTCTTTTTTAGAGAGAAAGACCGCAATATCGAGTGAATTTGCAAAGACATTGAGAAATCTATTGCGATTGAATGAGAGTGTTTCTTTACGTTTACTTAATTCAAGATTTTCTATGTGAACTAGATTAGGTAGGTTTTATTTTCAGAAGATTTTTTTGCCCATTCTTCTCCATACGAAACTACGCTTTGAAAGGGACAACTAGATTAAATTCTTTTTCTTGTAAAATGTTCATTTTGATTATTTAATTAGAAATACAGAAGTAAATAATTTGTCTTTGTAATTAATCCTATTGAATGTATTTAGTTGTCCCTTTCAAAGCGTTGTTGATAGATGAAAGCACCGATCAAATGACGTACTTTTTATGACTTGTCAAAACGCGATTCTCCCATAGATTTTGTATGGAAAATAATAATTAGGATCTCACGTTTGTGTCGAGTCAATTGACTAACAATTTAGAAAGCAATTAAAAATAGAAATATACAATTAATTGAAAATTAATCGGGTTGTCAGGGCTTTAATAAAATGTTTCTTTAGAGAAGTTATATGTTGGAATTGTAGGTTAATGGTGCCATCTACCCAGTTCTTGTGCAAGAATATTTTAATGGTTTTATTGAAATCAATGATTTGACTTCAACTTTGTAATTTTATTATCGAGGAAATATTCTAATTTATTGTGTGTATATTCAATCACTAACACTATATTCCTATATACCTACTACATATAATCATAAATCTTGGGCGGGTCATGTCACCCGCATGCACAGTGACCGCTGGGCAAGAGTCTCTGCGCAATGAGTGCCTGAAGATAAACGGCGTGACTAAGGACGGCTTAGATAGAGGTGGCAAGATAACCAGAAAGTCAATTCTATTCATTAAAAACGTTTAAAATGTAGTCGCAATCTCATCTCAGCGACAATCAATGTCAAAAATGAAGGTAAAATACATACATAACATCACGCCTGTAATCCCCGAAGGGTTAGGCAGAGGTGTACCTATTAGTACACCCACATTTCGCCAGTTATGTTTTTAGTCCCATGTAATAGGGGTCGAGCCTATTGCCATCAACCGGGCACAAATCCAGACTCCAAGGCTGCTAATTAGAAATTCCTGATGGAAAAACCCTACAACACTTTGTCCGATCTGAGAATCGAACCCAAGACCTCATGCACAGCAGCCGCGCTTGCGACCACTAGACCAACGAGGCAGTCAAGGTAAAATGTAGTTATTTTTGACAGATTGAGACTGAGATTGGATTGGAATCGTTTCTAAATGTTAGAGGAATTGCCCCCCTGCCCCCGTACTTGGAGGGCTGGTACGAGATGGTGATGGTTGGAAAAGAAATTATAAATCTAAACATAATTCATTACTATCAGCCTTCTGCGCTACAGACTAAGGAAGTCGGTCTGAGTTTAAAGCTTTTCTTGTAGTTTTTATCTCAGTAAGTATAGAGGGGATTGAAAAGGAGAAAGGGATGCCTTTGCCCTTTACAGAATCATAGCAGGTGGCGTTAAAAGTCATAGTCAAATCATTTTAATTAGACCATTAAAAGGCACAAAGACTGTTCTGTGATTTTGCCTACCCTCATGGGGCGTGACTTTATGTATTATAATTATGTATATAGAGAAAATTGTTTATAGGAATAGTTAGTATCTACATTGTACCCGTGCAGGAGCGGGTCGCTACTAAAACAGACACAAAATTTCAAAAAACATATTTAGGATTACAGACTCGTAAACATTTTTCTTGTCTTACAAATCTCAGAGAAGACACAAAACTTTACTCACAAGGCCCAAATGTTGCCAATAAAAACACAAAAGAGTACACTGCTTCCTCATAATTTAGTGTAACTGTCTCATTTAGTGGTCGGCGATTCGTTCTTTAATTTCGTTAATGTACCCAAATATACTATTCATGTTCGTCCCCATTCAAACCCGGACCTTATATTTGAATAAGCCCTTTTATGAGCCAATTACGGTACACGTTACGGGGATTTGCCCTTTTTCAAAATACAAATACGGAAAGTAAGCAATATGTGAGATTTTAAACCAATTGCGAGAATTTGAATTGTTCTCGTATTGTTTGAAATCTCAGCGCTCATTGGTAGGTTTACGACCCCGTTTTATGTCTTTGAAATATTACGACCAGAGATTTGTAATTATGTTAACCGTCCACTGCGAGGTGAGGGTAAATTTTACCAAGAATAATTCAAAGAATTTATTCTTTATGAATTTTAAGAATTTAATTTCCTAATTTATGTTTGGTTAAATCTTTCGTTATTTCTTCTCAAAGTTTTCAACTTTTTGGAACAGCTGCGAATGTATTGTGTTCTTGAACTTTGAGTTTTCACCTTGTAAGATTTGATTCGAAAGTGTGTTTTGAGTTAAGAAAAAGTTTTTTATTTCACTTGTTAGTTGTTCTTTAGTTTGTTGAGGTCTTAAACTTATGATCAACTCCCTGTAAAAGAAGAATAAATGTTTTATTCAGTTTCTTTTTTCATGTTTCATGATGTGAAAGTAGTTTATCACATTTTTGATAGCAATATACTTATACTGTTTGCCAAATTGGTAGGAAAACAGGCACAAAAAAAATCGAAATTCAAATCTTTCTTTGACTAAGGATAAACTATATCATCTGACTTGAGGCACGGTCGGCTCAGTGACTGAACAATTTGCTGCTGCGCTACGTGTTGTGGGTACGATTTCCGCACGGAGCTAGTTTTTGTATGGCCTTCAGATAGCTGTTCCGGATTTGGTTTTTTGTATGTATGAGTTAATAATATGTCTCCCACGATACAGGACAAATTCTAGGTGAAAGGCTCTTTATTTTTTATAAATAAATAAAATAAAAATATTCCAAGAGACTCCTAATGAGTCTATCCAAAAATAGGTTCTTAAATATTATGAGACACACGAACTCAAAATAAACTAATTACTGCCATGTCAAGGTTACTTTTTGGCTGAAGGATGTCGGATACTTTGAAGGCTCAAAGACGAACAAAGTAATTAATTAAGCAATTAATATTACACACGCATGACGAAACTGCTGTGTTGTGACATAATGTTGTATTACAATTAATTATGAAGTTAACAGCATCGAAGGTTTGTAAAGTATTCATTAATTATCGTAACCACACTCTTATTGTTACAAGGATGTAATAACACGATATAATTTTCATTAACAGCTTAATTTGTATTACGTGATATTTTGACGTGTTACCTTAACAGTCATAAAGTTGAAAATTGCTTGGATTTTTTAAACGTTTTTGTAAACGTTTAATATTATATAAAGGTCATTGAATTTTTTCAATTGTTTATAAGGATTCCGTACCCACTGGGTACCAAAAGGAACTCTAGTACTAATAATACGCTGTCTATGTATCTCGCCGTCCGTCTGTCAAAGGGCTGTATCTTTGGAACCGTAACATGTAATCACTTGAAATTTTCACCAAGTATGTATTAATTAAGCCGCTAAAATAACAAATAATAAAAATAAAATAATGTTAAAAATCAAAGGGGTCATCAACCTATATAAGAAACGTGATTATTTTTTTTGCAACTTTTGCTCGATTTATTAAAACTTTATTACGTTAAGTATTGTACCGTGGTACGAAAACGTTCGTGTGCGGTTTTTGTTTCGTTACAGAATTGTACGAGTAAACTTTTACATTTGGGTAATGTTTTACGATGATTAAACCATTTTACTGCTCATATTGCCACAAACGCTACTGTGTTTGAAAGTTTAATAAAATATACAGCATTTATATTCACCAGTTATAAACTTATAGATGACTGACTTGACTTGACTGCCTCGTTGGTCTAGTGGTCGCAAGCGCGACTGCTGTGCATGAGGTCTTGGGTTCGATTCCCAGGTCGGGCAAAGTGTTATTGGGTTTTTCCATCAGGAATTTCTCAGTAGCAGCCTCGGAGTCTGGATTTGTGCCCGGTTGATGGCAATAGGCTCGCCCCTTATTACATGGGACTAAAAACATAACTGGCGAAATGTGGGTGTAGGTACTAATGGGTACACCTCTGCCTAACCCTTCGGGGATTACAGGCGTGATGTTATGTTATGTTAAACTTATAGATCTCTTTTCCTCAATAACAGGCTAAGACATTTTCATCCCCACCGTAATAAATAATTCCTACCACAATATAGTAATAACCAATTATCGCGTGACCAGTAAATTACCTCGCGCACTATATTAATATCACCAACAAAAAAAACTGTCTATCATCTCATAATAAGTAGAGAAAATAATGGGTCATAGAAAATTAACTGAGACCCGGTCTATTGTACCCCTGACCGTGAGAGAGGGTTGCCAGATGACGCATCACAAGTTGGCGCTAAAGTGACGGGGTCACACACATTGTGTGGGACTGCGGGATTAGGCTCCTAAGTAGTGTACGCTGTTCATGATTTTGTAGTGTAAGAAAAAATATTTTTTTAGGGTTCAATAAGAGCTTGCGAAAAAGCTGTTGATAAGTGATGAAACATTGTTAAGATTGATATAGATGGAAATTAGAAAAAAAAAAATTTGATTTCACTTACTTACAATTTTGAAAATGTTAGCCCACCGATATCGTAAACAGGATCCAAGCAATCAGGGCTGCGGAGGATGAAACCAAAACGATTTATTAGTGTGGAAATTATTTTAATTGGTAAAATTTCAGGACCCACTTATTAATGTTATTCTAAATCCGTGATTCATTACCTACCTCGGCACTTTTTTAGTAAGCGCCAATGTTCAGTCTAGCTTTTAGGAGTTGTAGCAGATGTGTGTCATACTGGTCCCTGGAAAAAACTGCAGCTGTCAACAGAGACCCGGTCTATTGTACCCCTGACCGTGAGAGAGGGTTGCCAGATGACGCATCACAAGATGATGATCATCATCCGACTAATTACTGTCGCGGCAGAAAGCACAAGCTATTTGCTGTGCCTTCTTGTCGCACCGTTGCGCGCGCTAAGTCCCCAGTACCTCGCACTCTGTCTGTACTTAACGATCTCTTGGATTCTAATCCAACAAACGATCTGTTTGCGGATGAATGGACGAAAATTTTGTCGGTATGTCAGAAGTACTGTGAGGTGAATTTATGAAAGGGATGAAGTTATTTTGTTCTGTTTGTAAATGTATATTCGTGTTTTCTTTTTTATATTTTTACTTTTATCTGTCTTCTGTATCTTTAATTATTTTAATTGGTTATTTAACCGTTTTAATTAAAGTTAAATAAATAAACAGTGGGTTCAGTTCTCAGGTCGTCAAAAATGGGTCGTCAAAAATGTTCGATTGCCAGGTCAGGCCAAGTATTATTGGGTTTTTCCAATAGTTATTTCTCAGTAGGAGCCCGGAGTTTGGAAGGTGATCAAGCCGTTGGCCCACCTATTGGATTGGATCGTGTCACATTACCATCAGATAGGACTATGAGAGTGAGGGAAGAGGGGATGCAACTGTGTTTCCGCACAGACTTGAGCATTACAATAATATCTTTTTTTTTTTAGGTGGTAAAAATCATCAAATGACTCCTTCCGCTCTGGGTGGGGCGGAAAGGACTGTCAGACTTTTACTGACTAAAAACCACCCTGTTCCTTCTGTTGCCCTTTACGTTCCGGAGCCACGGTATCCTGTTAAGACGTCGCCGCGTACTTTGCTAGTCTTCATTAAGATTTGTTCAAAATTCGATCGAGAAAAAATATTTGTATATTTTAGACTTGTATAAAAAGGTTTATTTCATAATTGTTATTAACAACAAAATAGGATGTTTCTTTCTTTTTTATCGTGTGGGCAGTAAGGTCTTACGTCCCCACACACCCTAGTGTCAGAGTTTCTAAACCGCCTCAAGGGCCTCTGACATGGTTTGAGTGGAACGTTCAGTCCAGGTTTCCTTACGATGTATAGGATGCTAATTACAATTATTACAAAAACTCTAGTTAACTAGGTTTAGACAACATTATTAAAACCCAAACTTTTGCGACGATTAAATTTAACCTCGTTAGAGTTTTCTAACTTTTTAAAACTTACTACCTACTATGGATCATAATTGTCGTTTCAAAAGGCGAATAGCAGAGAGTTCTGACTTAATTAATCTATAGATACTCATTTATTAAAACTGAAGAGATTTATTTTTACATACATACATACATAAACTCACGCCTTTTTCCCATGGGGGTAGGCAGAAACTACAAAACGCCACTTGCTACGATCCTTACATACTCCTTTCGCCTCATCTACGTTCATACATCTCATCATACAAACACGCCGGTTACGAGTACTGCACACCTGACTATTCTGAAGAACCTCACCAATAAGGTCAGTGTAGGTCTTCCTAAGGCGACCCCTCCCAGTGTTGCCACTCACCTCTGCCACCTTTTGTCAATCGTTTTTCTCTAGATTTATTTTTGTTTGTTTAAATGCGCTAAACTCTAGAAATACCAGTCCGATTGGAAAAAGTATTTTTGAATGTGTAGCCGATTTATGAGGAATTGAATAGGCTTGTAATATAACGCTACGACCAAAGAAAGCGAAGTAGTAACCAAAGACGTAACTTAACGCTGATGAAAAAAACCACACGTATGAAGTCGCAGGGAGCATGTAGTCTATACTTCTATATTGAAATTGCAAAGAGGTATAGTTTGTGAGTTTGTGTGGTAATAGATATCTCTGGATCTACTGAACCGATTTTGAAAATTCTTTCGCAAATTAGAAGTTACGTTATCACTGAGTGCTATAGGCTATATTTTATTATCAAAAATTAGAGATCTATAAGAAAACTCTGACTGCCTCGTTAGTCTAGTGGTCGCAAGCGCGACTGCTGTGCATGAGGTCTTGGGTTCGATTCCCAGATCGGGCAGTGTTATTGGGTTTTTCCATCAGGAATTTCTCAGTAGCAGCTTCGGAGTCTGGATTTGTGCCCGGTTGATGGTAATAGGCTCGCCCCCTATTACATGGGACTAAAATCATAACTAGCGAAATGTGGGTGTACTAATGGGTATACCTCTGCCTAACCCTTCGGGGATTTCAGGCGTGATGTTATGCTGTAAGAAAAATCATGCGAACGAAGTGGCGGGGCGAGTGCTAGTGTTAAATAATTGTGCTACACAAAACCATTGTCTTATAAATATTGTATTAATAGAATGTTTAAAACATGAATCTTCAAGGAATCTTTATCGTATGTTTTTCTTATCATTGAAGGAACAATATTATTTAACGGAACTTATTATTCCTCAATAAGTCAAACAAATGGCGAACAAAAATATCCAAGTCTCAAGTATACAAGGAAAACCGGAGTGGTTATTATTACATAATGAAATCAAAATAGAGCTCCTAAATTATATATATTTTATTAATAAAATTTATTATCTAGGTATACATAGCAATACATATAATAAATAAAATGTATTTTTCTTATGTCAAAATAACATCTTTCACAAAATAAATATGATTGTTGATTCATTGTCTGTTTGTTCCGACTGATTTCCGAAAAATCCAAACTCCGAGGCTGCTATTGAGAAATTTGTGAAGGAAATACCTAATAACACTTTACCCGACCTGGGAATCGAACCCAAGACCTCATTTATGATCAGCAGTCACGCTTTGCGACAACTAGATCAACAAGGCAGTCTAGATGTTTATTTTATCTTTGAGAAAAATATTCAAAACACTGTCCTAAGAATTCTGTTACAAAACTAGGTCCATACCATATTAAACAGTTTTGGAACTATTCCCAGAATATCTGGCAACTGAGTGTTTAAAGATGCCAAGAATCCGAACAACGCTGTGATGACCGAAGTAGTAAACTAGGATTCTTTTGATAAAAGAAAACTGGCTAAAAGCGAGTCGGACTAGCACACGAAGGGTTGTGTATCACTATGCAATATTTAACGCAACATACAAAAAATTAAAAGAAAAAAAGTTTAAATAAACAAGCTTTTCTAAGAGAACTAAAAAGTTTTTTGTTAAATTCTGAGCCCTAACCTGACATCCTAATGTAAACACGCTTATATTATAAAAAATTGGGACTCAAATTAATGATGGTAAATTCCAATGACACTTTGCCCGACCTAAAAATCGAACCCAAGACCTCATGCTTAGCAGTCGCGCTTTGCGACTACTCGACCAACGAGGCAGTCAGAGGAATTTGTTTAATATTATAGTACCTACCTAAAGCAGGAAAATTAAATACAAATCCAACTCTTTCTTATTTTCTTTCTTTCTTTGTAAGCTTAACAGCTCAATAACGTACAATATTCAAATTCCCACTTAAACTGTTTCAATATACGCTTAGAACAGCAATGCTTGCATTCAACACAGTGTTTGTTTTTAATCCAAAAACTGTTTTGTTTGCTTTACAACGATGAATATCCGTAAGCTAGAACATTGTACTCAGATCATGGCAAACTGTACTAAGCAAGCATAAACGCAGCAGAGTATAAACAAATCTTGTTCAAAGAACAAGCTTCTATGAATATTGCACGGATTTCTGAAATAGGTAAATTATTGAAATGAGTTCCTACTGTTACAGAGCTGGCTAAGTAAAAATAGCCGCATGGGTCGATCAATCAGGTAAAGTTGCGCTTGCCAGGGTTAGTCCGTGGATGGGCGAGCATCTTTGCATACCGAGACTCCTCCATGTCTCGGAAAGCACGTCAAGCCATTGGTCCCGGTTGGCATATGTAGATTATTGACAGTCGTTACGGGTACTAGAACTAATTTCCGTGCGTTCAAGCGTTTTTGCCATACCTATTACTGGAATCAAAAGTAACAGCTCACATTAGGACCCATTAATTTTGTAATAATTGCAATCCGTGGTGCTTGGCAATCTGGGCTTTTCCCAGTTGCAAACGTCCCTTTGTGCCTATTGGCCTAGTTCTGTTCTGTCTCCTGCTTGTATGGAGGGAAGTGGAAACTATTTTTTTCTTACTCCTCCGCTATTATTTTCTGATTAATTTCGTTGCGGGACCCAAGACAGTTATACGTTTCTCTGGGACTCGTCGAGCTTCATTGCCTCGACGCTTTTCTGGTGGCCTCCACTGTTGATTCTGGCTTTCAGGAGTTGCAGTGGGTGGGAAAAGTGTGGCGGGCTTGTCAAAAAAAAAAAAAAAAAAAAAAAGTCGTTACGGGTCATCAGAAGCCCAATAAGTCTGACAGCCAGTCTCTTTTCAATTAAAATGATTTAACATTTTTTTATGTTTTTTTTTTATTATTATTGTGGAGAGTAATTGAAATAACTACATTTTCCAATAAGCCGCCAGCCGTATGTCCACCTTTGTACCTTTTCTTACATAAAGTTTAATATCTATTTATTAATTAAATATTCCTCTTTCTAATCTCAAAATTCCAGCCACGCTAAAGTGACATAGGTCTGGCAACTACGAGTTCACGCACTGTCCGACACCTAAGCTGTTAGGTTAATAGCCCAAATGCCGCTTAAAAAGAAACCCACTTAAGAAATTTCTATTTCACAAAAATAGCAACTTTTAGTTAAAATCCCCATATCCTGACGTGAACGTTGGAGTTGCACCCGTACTCGTAAAGTACCTACAACTAGTTTTCAACTATAAATACACCCGACGTACTTGTAGACGGCGCTTTTGAAATTTATTACCTCCCTGTACAATATAAAATGTGTGGGCGATTAACCACACAAAAATGTTGGAAATTTTACCTGGATTTTTGAAGTAGAATTTCAGTTGTATTCTGTATTTAAATCTCCTTCGGTGAAGCTTGAGGTGGGGTTTCATCCCAGATATGATTGTAGGGCATCAAAGCCTTGCTCTAACATTACAAGGCCAATTCTACGAACAAAATAACGTTCAAATTCAAGTGGCAATCCTGTCGAAAAGTCTTGTAAATTAACACCTCCACCATCTCAGTGACAATCAACGTCAAAAACTTAGAGATACTTTTGACTGGGATTTTAATGCGATCGTTATTAAACATAACGATATTCTTAAATATAATAGAAAAATCCTAAGGCGACTACAAGTGCCAGCGACCTTGAAAGCACGGAGGAGCAGTCGCCCGCTAGAGCCCCCTCTCCAGTGCGCACCAATTTTATTCGAAAAACAGCCCACGTTAATTTATTAAACACAAAACAAATAAAAATCACATACTAATATTTAGGTAATTAAATTGCCTTTTAATTAATGTAATTCTTATAAAAATATATCTCATACTGTTTACGTTATTATCGGTTATTTGTCCCCGTTAGGCATTACTTTGCAAATTAATTACACTATGTTATAAATATATAACTTCAAATATTCACATATCAAATTACGTAAAAAACTCTCTAGTATAACATATACAAAAAAAAAATTAGTAGTGGTTTAGACGTTCATCATCTGCCTAGCCTTTTCCCAACTATGTTGGGGTCGGCTTCCAGTCTAACCGGATGCAGCTGAATACCAGTATTTTACATGGAGCGACTGCCTATCTGACCTCCACAACCCAGTAACTGGGTAATACGATACCCCTTGGTGAGACTAGTTGTCAGATTTTCGGGCTTCTGACGACCCGTAACGACTGTCAAAGATCCACATATGACAGCCGGGACCAACGGCTTAACGTGCTTTCCGAGGCATAGGCTTTTTAGTGGTTTAGACGTTATTATCGTTTTAAAATCATTAGAAGTCAAATATCTGCACCTTAATGTTATAAATCCTTTGCATTATAAAGTCTTCTGCAACAACAACACACCTCTACTTCTCGCGGTGTTCACATAAGTGATTACCTAAAGGTTTACATAACTTTTACCTCAATATACTAATGGATGTGTTAAAGGAAAATTTACGCAAAACCCTCAAATCCACTCAGAAAATTGAACAAATTACTTGACGCCTTATGAATACTCCTGTTATTACATTTTGTTAACACACGATTTCGCTTTTATGGTGCGTGAAAACTATATCCGCAGTGCTATTCTATTAAACAACTTTTGGTGTATTTAGATTAAGTGACTTTGAGGTGAGTTCTGCCATCGACCAGCCACAAATCCAAACTCCGGTGCTGCTACTGATAAATTCCTGATGGAAAACCCCAATAACACTTTGCCTGACTTGGGAATCGAACTCAGCAGTCGCGGTTTGCGATCATGAGACCAACGACGCCATTATTTTTAGGAAATGAAATGGCGAAATGTGGGTGTACTAATGGGTACACCTCTGCCTAACCCTTCGACGATTACAGGCATGATGTTATGTATGAAATATAAATGAAGTAAATTTTTAATACCAGAAAATCACGAACAAAATGAACAGTTTCATCACGTAACTTTTAAACAAATCACTGAACGATTTCATACCATGACGTAACCCTTGTTAACGAGGTTCCCACGCTGACCGGCCGAATCCGACCCCCACATTCCCGCTAACAGTAAAGCTTAACCCTGTAACTGCGACCCGACAGCGACACATTGACGGCAAGGGAGCGTGTCGCCGAGATAACACTACCCGAATGACGTATCGAGACGTGGACATATTGCTGTCTATCTTGTATATACACACATAAACACTAGCCACTGAAGATAGGAAGAGTGGCCAGCGTGGGCCATTGTGTACAGGGGTCGATTACTTAGTGGCAACACCAAGCGTGATAATGGCCTATATTAGTAGCAATAAGAGTGACTGTTGACTGTCTCATAAATTGAAAAAAAAAAGCTATATTTATTCTTCCGACTGAATTTCGTCTGGCCAAGTACGCAGGTGATATTATAGTGCACAAGTATGTGCGCAAAAAAAGGTGCACTGCCTCTTCAATCACTCTCTGCTCGATGAGACTTCAATCCCGCACGTGCGGGGATAGATAAGGTATAGAACCAATGCCTTACAAGCTTTTCGAAACGCGTTGGTGTCACACCCTGAGTTGCTATTTGAGAAATTCCAATGGGAAAACTCAACAACACTTTTTGCCTAACCTAGAAATCGAATTCAGGACCTTTTGCTCAGCAGTCGTGCTTGCGACCATGAGACCGACGCGGCAGGCGTAAAAAACATAGTACATACATAACATCACGCCTGTAATCCCCGAATGATTAGGCAGAGGAGTACCCATTAGTACACCCACATTTCGCCAGTTATGTTTTTAGTCCCATGTAATAGGGGACGAGCCTATTGCCATCAACCGAGCACAAATCCAGACTCCGAGGCTGCTACTGAGAAATTCCTGATGGAAAAACCCAATAACACTTTGCCCGACCTGGGAATCGAACCCAAGACCTCATGCACAGCAGTCGCGTAAAACATAGCAAACAAACATAAACATAAACAAATGAAAATCGTATTATTGATTGTGGAATCGCAAATTCGCAATTTTCGAAAAGTAAGCATACATACCACGGCAGGTAGGTACCATCCTAATATCTACCCAAATAACATTTTTTTTCCCAAAAACTGTTAAGTGTCCAACAAAAAATCGCAGACCCATTTTCCTGATATAGTAAGATAGATTATGATGACCGAAACGCTTATCGTTCACGTATGAAGATTCTATCTATACTGAGATAGCCGGTATCGAAAGATTCTCACACTGAAGTAAGTAACATTTTCCTAGAAAAAAATAATGAAAACGTTCACACTGAAATCTTGCTCCGATTTATTTCAAATTGCGTTCGAAAAAATGTATCGGAACCAGAATGTAAGAAAATCGACGCTAGCTATCAACTGACTGCGGAAAAGAGAATATATATTTACTTTCTTGAGGAAGTTTTTATTAAATCCTATATTCTTTATGTATCTACTTCTGCAAAAACGTTTTCTCAGAAGTCTTTCAAAGGTATGCAAAACAATGTTGATACAAAATTATCATTACGTCATGTTAGCAATCATTTAACATAACATAACATCACGCCTGGAATCCCCGAAGGGTTAGGCAGAGGTGTACCCATTAGTACACCCACATTTCGCCAGTTATGTTTTTAGTCCCATGTAATAGGAGGCGAGCCTTATTGCCAGCAACAGGCACAAATCCAGACTCCGAGGCTGCTACTAAGAAATTCCTGATGGAAAAACCCAATAACACTTTGCCTGATCTGGGAATCGAACCCAAGACCTCTAGCACAGCAGTAGCGCTTGCGACCACTAGACCAACTAGGCAGTCAACGCCGGTAATTTACTGAAAGGATAAACCCATAAGATGTCTTTATTACCTATTTCTGAAATTATTTTGTTGATTTTATAAGTACACGTTGATAATAACATAACACACATTGACTGCCTCGTTGGTCTAGTGGTCGCAAAGCACGATTGCTGAGACCAAGGTCTTAGGTCTTGATTCCTAGGTCGGGCAAAGTGTTATTAGTTTTTTCCGTCAGGTTGATAGCAATAGGCTCGCCCTATTACATGAGACTTACAAAAACATAACTTGCGAAATATGGGTACACTTCTGCCTAACCCTTCGGGGATCACAGGCGTGATGTTATTATGATAAGCTTTGAAAAAACCCAAATAGAATATAAAAAGTAATATAATGTATGTATAAGTACTTACGTACATCATATTATAAATAGCATATGATTTAAGATTTTTCCATTGAGACATTACTCTGTATAGATTTTTGACAGTCGTTACGGGTAGTTAGTCAAAAGCGCAAAAGGCTAGGCAGATGAAATAATATATACCTAAGTACAGTATTCAGTTTAGCATTAATAGGTACGTTAGAACACGGGCCTAAAACAATAAATCATCGGTATGTGACAGGTTTATATTAAATCAAATATGGGGTCGTTTATTAGAAACGAGCCTAAGTCAACATAATATTTCACTCAAATTGCATGCTCTGAAATAAATTCTAGAAAAAGCATATTTTTTATGCCCTTTCTAGTAAAGTAAGAATGACTTTAATGAAAGTCATATTCATATGTAAAATATGACTGGTGAAATGGTATTTGGTTTAAGCGATATAATTGTCGAAATAGAGTTCGAATCCAAATCAGCGAATGTCTCTGCGTCTAATGAGCTTAGTTTCACGTCAATCGGAGATTTTTGGCGCTTAATACATTCCTGATTTTACGTTGAATTTTTAAAACATATTATGACAGATCCGACATACATACATTTTTAAGTACGTGTTGGATTTGAACATAATATACACCCAACTAGCAAAAAGTTGTACAGTATAAGACTTATACAACTAACAGACATTATAAAGGTTTTATAATAGTTTCGTAGCAGTTCAACAGTTTTATAGTAGTGTTCAATTTGACGCATTAGTTGAATATTATTTATTTTTCTAGTTGGGCATAACATCGGCACAATAAATTAAACTATTTTGCTTGTACAAGGCAACGTATTATAAAACAGAATAAAACTTCATAAAGAATCACTATAGCCCTCAACAGCTTAAGTGGAATAGCAGCTTATAAAACTGTAATCTAACACCTTGTTCTAGAAAACTTTGCCTTAACAGCAATCTTGTGATCGGGACACCGAAACTTTTTCAACTAAGTAATTACATAAGTCTGTAAAGGAAGTAATAGTGAAGTTGGTCGGTATGCTGAACAGAAGGAAACTAGAGATCGTACTAGAAATTTTCTTAAAGGAAAATGTCACTGGATAGCTTTAATAAGAAGGCGATAAAGTTCAAGATTTGCAAATAGTTTGATCGTATAATAAGATATAAATAGTAGACATTTTACTGGTCTAGCATACCTATGAATATATTGGACTTACGTTGTAACATAACATCACGCGTGTAATCCCCGAAGGGTTAGGCAGAGGTGTACCCATTAGTACACCCACATTTCGCCAGTATGTTTAAGTCCCATGTAGTAGGGGGCGAGCCTATTGCCATCAACCGGGCACAAATCCAAACACCGAGGCTGCTACTGGGAAATTCCTGATAGAAAAACCCAATAACACTTTGCCCGACCTGGGAATCGAACCCAAGACCTCATGCTCAGCAGTCGCGCTTGCGACCACTAGACCAACGAGGCAGTCATTTACGTTATAACTTACGTTAAACGCGCGCCTAAGATTAATATCCTTGTTGGTTACTGCTCTGCTCCGCTCCGCTACCGTAATTTTATATGGCCTATACTAATCCTTAAGAAGCTGGTTATCATTTAATATATTAACAATATTACAATTTTATCACACTGACAACTGACCACTATCACCTCCGCCTTTGTCTCAGCAGCGTAAAAAACAAACTTGCGGATACTTAACTAATGTCAACACAAACAGCAACTAGATTTCCACATACATGTGGGATATATGGTTTCTTAAATAAAAATATCAGTCTTCCAATTTTTCTTTTATTTTTTTAGAACGTCATTGTCATCTACCATTCACGAGCCCCGGTCTATCGACTGACTCCTCTCATTTTAAATTCTTCCTTCCACTCTCATTTCAAATCGTTCTTTCCACCTCTCACTCACACATAGCATCCTATCTCTTTCGCTCACTAACCAACAACTAATGTAACTAACCAGGATTTTATAAAAACTTAAATACAAAGAGAATCTGAAGAGGTTCATGTTCGTTCTTTTCTATAGACCTACATTTTGGAACTAGCAACTAGATTTAACTTCTTGACTAGCAGACTAACCGTCTCCTTGACAATTTAAAAGTGGCTTTAAATGGTTTAATCACAAAAAGTGCTATCGTACCGGTATGTTAGAACTTTAGATAATTGTGTCTCATTACTCAGGCTTTGAGCAATTTATTGAAAGAAATACTTTTAACTTTGACAAACAATGCGACTAATACGTACAAAGGTACAAAAGAAAAAAAACGTAACTGTAAAATGCCTACGACGCAAAAAACTCATGATTCCAAAAATTCAAACGCAAAAAAAGAAGTCAAGCACATAACGCGCCAGGCGTTAGTCATTGAGTCTACCTTTTTACCAAACACTCGATTCAGCACCAACCGATTGAATCAAACGTTAACGAACTATAGAAACGTGACAACGGCGGAAATCTTTTTTCGCATTTTCGCATCAAACATTTTTCGCATTCGCATTCGTGTAGTGAATTTGAATAGTGTCCGTCTAGTGTACTTTACTGTACAAATTTGTCTCATTCACTTTGATTCATTAAGAGCTTTTACGCCGTACGGCAGTTGATACAAAATTTCAAGCCTTTAGTTTTCAAAATGAATGAACTGATTTTAATGAAATTTTCTACGCACAAGCAAGACAGATAGGTCTAAAAAATAATCAGAGAGCATTTTCGAAATGTTTTATTTAAAAGAAAAGACAACCTCCTTCAAAAAAGCTTTTTATTTTTCACTTTTTAGTGCTTGTGTGTTAATGTTTGATATCCTTATAAAAAGACCTTTCAAACAATACCTCACATGATATGTTTAATTTTGGGAAGTGGTTGACGTATCCCCTCCCCCACTTCCTTCAGTCAGTCACCGACTACACTTATAAACCCGCTGAATTGAGAACCTCTTTCTAGAAGTCGGTTGAAAAAGATAATTGGAAATATCAGTCTATGGAAAACTTAAAATTTGACGAATTAAGCTGTAACACAATTTATCGAAAATGTTCTCTAATAAATTTTTAGACCTATATCCTGCTTAAATACGTAACAAGTTTCTTTAAAATCGGTATATTCATTTCAGAACTTATGGACTTGAAAGTGTGTATGAAATGCTGTACGGTATAAACGCTCCTAAACTGTTATATAGCCGCTGTATAAAGGCACTAACTGCGCGCTTTTTCTGCAGAAAATAAAGTGCACAGTGCGGGTGTGATAGTCCGTTCACTGCAGTGACAGTCGAAGAGAGAAGTAATTGAAAATCTCAGCACAGAGTGTTTTGCGGTGTAACTTTTGCTCTTCGAATCTATTTTATTTTTGTTACTTCGAGCCTGTACCCCGGAGGATAAAACAGAGGTTTATGAGAGCAAATTATTATAAAACACGTTCGGCTTATCAGTAAATGTTTTTAGGACTCATGAAATATGGTGTACGCATACTTTAACGAGGGAAATTCTCAAAAGCTCGAGTCACATGAATACGCAGTCATTTTTCTGTCTATATCTGTACTAACTAGGTATAAAGCTGAAGAATTTATATGTAAAAACAAATAACTTTTAATTGAACGCGTTAATCTCCGGAGCTCAATCAATCTGCCGAGTCTTTTACCGACTATGTTGGGGTCGGCTTCCAGTCTAAACGAAAGCAACTGAATACCAGTATATTACATGGAGTAAATACTGACCTCCACTACCCAGTAACTAAGTAATACAATACCCCTTTGGTTTAAAAAACTTTATTTCTCAGTAGCTTTTGTCCGCGACTACGTCCGCGTGGAACTTGTTTACATCGCACTTGCATACAAACTTCCAACCCCCTTTTTATCGCCTTAGGGGGTGATTTCCGGGATAAAAACTATGCTATGTCCTTTCTCGGATCTTAAACTATCTCCATGCCAAATTTCATCAAAATCGATTCAGCGGTTTAAGCGTGAAGAGGAAACAGACAGACAGACACACTTTGGAATTTATAATATTAGTATGGGTTATGACAATCGTCACTAACAGGTGAGAAAAAAAATCTTTTAATAATAAAATTATGTTACATTATTAATAATCATAATTATGTCACCCCTTGGTAAGTCTGGTTGTCAGACTCTCGGTTAATCTCCGGAACTACTGGTCTGATTTAAAAAAATATTTCACTAATAGGAAGCTACTTTATCCCTAAGTCCTATTGTCTGTATTTCTGTCAATAAATTAATATTCCGTACAAAATATTAAGCGAATGAAGTTGCTTGCTAATGCTAGTATAATAAAATTTAATTTACAATACGATAAATCCAACACAACATCTACCTACGCTATAAGACAACAGATGAACGGTACAAAATTATAAATAACGCTTGAATTAATTAGAAAATCATGATGAATTGTTTGAAGTGAAAGCTCATTATAATTATGAGTTTATAAAATAAGAAAAACGAATCTAAATCTCGGCGTAATATTAAAATGCTAGTTTTTGCCTGCGACATAGTCTGTGTAGACTTCAGAATTAATTTATCCTAAATTATCTCACATGAATATAAAAATGGGATAAAAATAATGTGCCCGGTTGATGGCAATAGGCTCGCCCCCTATTACATGGGACTAAAAACATAACTGGCGAAATGTGGGTGTACTAATGGGTACACCTCTACCTAACCCTTCGGGAATTACAGGCGTGATGTTATGATGTTATGGATAAAAATAATATATCCTATGTATTAAACTAGATCAACAGATCACAGATCTAGATCTTTATGTGTTCAATTAATAGTTAATTCAGTTCATTCCGTTCAGATGTTTATGCGTAAAAGAATAACAAAACTCCATCCATCCTCGCAAAACTTTCGTGCACTGGCCACGTATAAAATTTTTCAAAAGTTTTTTTTTGTACTCGTGCTATACATTCTGGTCTCTATAGTGGATGTAGTGGGTGGTCTAGAGATTTCATTACTCTGCAATAACCTAGTTTCCCTAAGGGATTGCTGATGAACGGCCAACCAATTACTTTGAGTAAGAGGGGCTAGGAAATAAATAGCTAATGTAGGTCGCTATTAAAAAACAAGAGAGTTCATTCTTTACCTATATTAGTTACTAGCTTCTGCATGCGACTTTGTCCGCGTTAGAGTTATTTTTTCCATACAAACTTTCGACCCCCTTTATTCCCCTTGGGGAGTGAATTTAAGAAAATGTTTTCTTAGCGTATGACTACTAACTATAAACTACAACCTTGCCAAATTTCATCTTTATACATTAAACAACAATATATTTAACATAACTGGCGAAATGTGAGTGTACCAATGTAGGACACCTCTGCCTAACCCTTCGGGGATTATAGGTGTGATGTTTGTTACATTAAGTGGTTTTCGATACTAAGTGAAGAGTAAATGAGTAAAGTAAATCTGAAGCTCAGTCACTCACTCAGTGAGTGAGCTTCAGATTTTATATATTATATTTAGATTGTATACTTCTAGGTACATACCAATATAAAGAGGCAAAGTTTGTATGTTATATTTTAATAGTAGTAGTTTTGTAGGAGGTAAGTAATATTATAGTTTGATTACAAAATATCTTTAACTGATAGAAAGTTACACTATTGCCGATGTTTCCGGATGAAATCACGGGCAAAACCTAGTTTAGAAATTTTCCTTTTTTTTCTAAATATTGTACCTTCACAAACAAAAAACAAACTGCTTGATTCATTATTTTATGCGTCCGTAATTATTACGACGAAATAATACGAAACGAAATAATTTGTCCTAAATATTTACTTATGATAAAGTATTTGGTGAGTTGATAAAGTATTATTACCCAAAGTTTTTACATTGGGTTGAAAATAACAAAAGAAATTATTCGATATTTTATTTTATTTTCAAAAAGAATGTATATCTCTGATAAAGACTATTCTTAGACCGGATTAGTAAAAGAGCATTAAGGTGAATAAAAGATTAGGTATCTTTGGTAACGTATCTTAAGCATAACATATCTTTTTAAACGAATTTCACATGAGTGGTGAAAAATTTAAAGAGTCATAAAATATGAGATTTTTTATCACTTCTAACCTTTCAATATTTAATAGTAGCCGATATAGTTCAAGGTTATATTAATCTCAATGGCTGAACTGAACGGTTTTTATTATACTTTAAACTATATATTATATTCGCGACTTCACCCGTGTTAGTGTCGGTTACCGGCCATATTATATTTTGTTTTTACGCATAACTAATTTTCTAAAATAAAAGTAATTTATGTTACTCCTTATTATCGTCAGCTATATGCCAGTGGAAGTCCTGCCAAATTTGGTGTAGCCGTTTCGCATATCAGCCGTAACAAAACGACAGACAACAATGAAAAATATTTGTATTTTTTTTTAATGAAAATACATCAGGAATTGGTGTACCGATATAAAAAAATGGTTTAAAATAAAAATATAAATGTAGATATATTTTTTCGAAAATTTTATCTGCACATTTTGATAATATGTAGCATACTCAGTAAAGTGTGAATTGAGATTAATATAATGCTGAGCCACGGAACACCCCAGTTCATTGTGAGTTATTGGCTTATTTCCAACGAGAATGGCGATTATCCTGTGTTCTTCACCTAAATGATATGTATTACGCAGAATGAGTTTGGTTTTATTTAATCTAACGTCAGCAAAAAAATAACACTGCAAATTGTTTTAGTTCTTTTGTTCTATTAATTCTAGCTTCCGACCCCCGACTTCCTCTGGGTTTATTAGTGTGAACAGAAATTGGAGGGATAAAAAGTAGCCTATGTGCTATTCTAGACTATAATCTCTCATTGTACTAAAATTCATCGAAATCCGTTTAGCCGTTCCGGCGTGATTGAATAACAAACATTGATCCATCCTAACTTTAATTAAAATAATTCAACAAAATAAATAGCTTGAACAAAAGCGTCTAAATGAAAGAAAAATAATTTATTTTAATTATATAAATTAGACCATTAAAAGGCACTTTTGAACGTCATACACAAGAACAAAAAAAAAGGAATTAAAATAAATGTTACCTACTTTTAAAATATTTTATTTCTTAAGTATAAAATGCGATATGACAAAATTCCTAAAATTAAAATAATGCTCAAATTTAACATCGTATAGCTTTAATAATTATTTAATAAAAAACTAATAACTATAATAAAAATATATTTACGCTTTTGTATAATTAGGTATAATTATGTTATCTTTGATACGTAGGTGTATTATTCATACATTGTATGAATAAACATTCTTTTCATTAAACAGAAAATATCATCAATGAAACCCGAGAGAAAAAAGTGTGAGAGGCACTCGTAATGATATAGACAATTTTCTACAAGCCTATAAGAGAAATCTTACTGAAAATTCATTCATAAAGCTGAAGAAAATCCTTTATTTTCACACCGTGACTAAGTCTTTTATTCATAAATGTGAAAAGATTTTCTGCCTTTTTTACCCGACTGCGCGAAGGAGGGTTATGTTCTTCGAGTGTAAGTTTGTTAAGGGCAAAGATTGAAAATCAAACATTTAATGTTACTTACATCTTGTGCATTTATATTACGTCAATTCTTGTATAATTTTTAAAATTAAACTTTATATCGCCACTAATTAAAAATTAAATTTCATACCACTACAAAATAATGTCAATGTTTTTTAGAGTAGTTTATTTAATCTTATTATTGTCACATTTTTAAGAGAATAACTTTAGAAACCCGTCTTGATGTTCGCTCCATATGAAAGACTAAGTAACTAGACTAAATAACTGTTCTGTTTTTTTTTTAATAAATAGCTTGAATGAAAAGTTTGAACAAATATTAAATAATAAAATGGTTTACATTTTATTATTTTATATTTGTTCAAACTTTTAATTTTAGAATACTGACCACTAAAAACTCTGCTTTCAACAAAACTAATGGAATCACAAAAATGAACAACCCACGTCCAACCCTACTGCACAGTGTTCACAAAGCGTTAAATAAACGGATTTTTCATTACGCCTTTTATGTGCACTCCCGTAAAATATTACACACAATACATTACTTACGTACTGCCTTATAAATTCCCTGTGCGTGCGTAAAAAAGTACACACTATGTTTACGCCAAAAGTCAATTTGTCTCACTGTGTAGCCAGAGTGATGTGAGTCCTTTGTGAATTGACATAAATCATTTTGGACCACTGGGGAGATCAAGATGCGAGGGCACTTTTTTTTCATCGGTTTTTTATTACCAAGAAAAATGTTCAGGAAGTTATTTTTATACGAGGTATAACAATAAAATTATTATTTGCGCAGTATTGCGAAATTATGTATTATTTTATGAGTATATTTCCCTGCTGGTTAAATTAGGGACGAAATGTTGAGTTGTATTTTTATTTTTAATCAAACATTTCGGTGTTATTTTAGGGTTAAAGTTCTCAAAAAATTATTAATTATAATTATAATTATATAGAATAATTCTCCAATAAACTAATAAAAAAATAAATTCTCTTTTTTATTCAAACAAAAGTTCACAACTTTGTACTTCTACAACAACAACCGTTATTGGCTTCACATAAAACCGAACAAACTCACATTTAAGGTAAAGTTAACGATATCAATAAACTACCGATATCGTCTATATTAGCCTAAAACGGCTTTACGATTTGATGTCATTATTGGAAAAACGATAAACCTTCCACACGAACAATTTGATTCTAAATAAAATCAACAGTCCCTTTCAGTCCGCGATCCAATCGCGAAACAAATTATATCGATAAGAATCTAGCTATAGCGACAAAGAAACTACTAAGTACACAAAATAAAAAACATCTTACCCAATTAAAGTAGACGTCCAAACTCAGCGGTCTTAAAAAAAGAAACTCGTAATCGAAACAATACTGGCATAAAAATTAAACCGAAACTGTCACAAAGTTTACAACAAAAAAAAAAGTTTCACACAATTTTAGTCAACACTAATTTGACAGCACTTTGAAAACAGAACACTGAACAAAAAAAAAAGAATCACATCACTCACGAACTTTTTAAAAATAGGGTTGTAACTTGTGCACTTTTTAACGTGTTCGTATCGCGAAGGTTGTGAGTGGTACGAGACTACGAGTGTTCGCGGCGTCCGTAGGGCTGCCACTGCGATGTGGGGTACGCAACGCGCCTGCGTAGCTTTGCGCACCGGCTCTGCACTCCTGATACATTTCTGCTTCAATTAATCCCCGCACTGTACTCAATTACACCTAGTAGTAGTGCTTCGTGGGTGGCAAGTTTAAACGGTTAGCACGATATTGGAGTGATGATGGAGAGCGACCGTAGAATCGCCAAAAGTTTCAAAGAAAACTTGAAAAAAAAATGATGAAAAATATTTTACCTATAATCGGAAATTCTATTCTAAAAACGTGAAATTAAATGCTTGTTAATTGTATACATGGTGTAAAATACGGAACCTAAACAATGATAATATTGGAAGCTTAAGTTTTAACTGACTTTGTCAGAGAATTTCGTCAACTATGACGCGACTTTGTCCACGTCATAGTTGACATAATATCTGTCCACTTTTTTTAGCTTGTGTGTTATTTCAGACTATAATAATAATAAGAATACATTTTATTGGTTCATAGTTACAAAAAAAAACTAAAATATAAGATATCTTATTTGGTATAAGAACTAAACATTATAGTATGCTACTTTATTTATGTAACTATATATTTTTAATCATGAGTAAATTGTACGGTGGCCCCCAAAATAGTCGGCGCCATCTTGGGGGCTAGTATCTTTGTGCTAAATTTTATCCAGATCCGGTCAGCCGTTATTGCGTGATTGAGTAACAAACATACGTCCATCCAAATTTTCACTAGCACGATAAAGGGTTGCCAAGCGCTGGTTACCTTTAATATAAAATAATAAGTTACAGAGAACGTGTCAAAGATACTTTATTAACCTCATATTTTGTATATTTGTTTGAGTTTTAAATATCTTAATTTTATAATTATCTGCGCATAATGTAGTGCATGCTGTGCTTTTCTGTAAGTGATGACGCACTTAGACTTAAGTTTGCAATGTACAAATTATAATTAAAGTAACAGTGTACTCATTGTTGAAAAGCCTAATAATAAATAAATTAATAAAATATCCATCAGTTAATTCTTAACCAACAGATAGCAGGATATTGTAGCAATGTATCAAAGGATGTATACTGATTGCGGACTAGAAACTATTGGACCGAATAGTAATAGTTTACAATGTTGACAATTTAACGTTCTTGATCGGTCGTAGGTATTTGAACAACCTCCTATATACTCCTATATGGTATACTCCTATATTATAATATAGGAGTATGATATAAACGGACTTCAATCAAAAATATGTTTTATTTTAAAAGTAAATTATTGCCTCGTTGTTATAGTGATAGTCGCTAAGCGCGACGATTTGCTGTCTTGGGTTCGATTTGCGGGTCGGGCAAAGTGTAATTTCTCTTTAGGAATTTCTCAGTAGCAGCCTCGGTGTCTGGATTTGTGCCGGTTGATGGCAATAGGTTTGCCCCCTATTACATTGGACTTAAATGTATCTGGTGAAATGTGGGTGTACTAATGGGTACACCTCTTCTTACCATTCAGGGATTACATGCGTGATGCTATGTGTATAAATAATTTAAATGGTTATAATTAAATCCCAAAGCTACTGTAAAAAACAGATTACAATAAATTCGGCGTCTATCCTAAATTTAATTGTATGTTTATTTGTACTTTTTTATTTGTAATTTTGTTACAAAGCGTGCATTTGACAACTTCAGTCTAATGCTATTGCAAATAGAGTGTAAGGTTAAAGTAACTCGTATTTACTATTATTATTATTTAAACTTTATAGAACAACAAAGTACACAGGCGGATTTAATGCCTTAGGTATTCTCTACCAGTCAACCGAAAGTGGTGAAGAGATAACATGGCAGGTGCAAAATATTGTTTAGGTACTAGCTGACTAGACCACGCGTTGCTGTGGCTTGAAGTAAGTAAAGATATTGAGGTCAATAATCGAGATAAAAATTATTCTATCTTTTAAGTTTGACCAAATTACACACGTAAGCTATATTTCATAAAAAATGTTTGAGTAGTTTCGGAGTTCATCCCGGACAAATAACGTGACGCATAATTTATATATATTAAGATGAGTAAACAACCAAATAAGAGATTTAAAAAAAAAAAACAACACGACAATTACACAAATAAAAAATGTACACAAGTACAAAATAATCAAAAATCTCTATACTTTACTACATGTATAAACAATCATTTACCCGGTACCGCGAAACCTTTAATTATTATATTCTTATTCCGTTTATTTTTTTTAAAGCTATATCTCATATTCTCCAAGACTACGGAACACATTAACGAAGGGAAGGTTTGTTAGGCCAACGCCTTATACCACTTAAGTGATTCATTTTTCTCGAGTGAATTGCGTTTTGCGAGAAATAAAGCGGTTTTTCTGCTTCTAAGTTGTGTTTTGTGTTTTCTGGTATTTCTTTATAAATACAAAAAATTGATGTGTTTGTTTGTAACGTCAAAACAACATCTTTATGCAAAATAAATACAATGTTTTTTTACGTGTCTGTTTGTCTGTTTGTTCCGGCTTTTCTTCTAAACGTGTAAGGCTAACCCACACGCAAAGGTCGCGGGGACGTCTTAACAAGATACCATGGCCCCGCAACGCAAAAGGCAACAGAAGGAACAGGGTGGTATTTTTTTTAATCAGTAAAAGTCTGACAGTCTGCGCTATAATGACATTTTTATTACGACCCCCAAAAAAAAAATTAACCCACACTATAAATTATTGCTATATTAACATATAAACTCACACGCACAAATAACCAGACCCGGAACAACCATCTGTAGACCAAACAATTTGTTCCGTGCGAGAATCGAACCACGCAGCACAGCAACCAATCGCTCAGCAACCTTGTCAACTTGAGAGATTTGTCTTTCAAAAGCGAGATTTAAATTAATACATTCGTTAAATTACATTAATGAAAGCTAGACACCGTGAAATAGAACCTAATAGGTTAGGCAGACGTATTTAATTTGAATACCAATCACAATTCCGTAAATTAACGCATCACTAGACTATAAAGTAAAGCAATGAAGCGACTACCAAATAATTTATACATCTTGACTAATTTAACCCCAAAATGATTACCAAATCGAATTATTTGAAACGCCCATTATCCTTATTTAACTATCGCTTTGAACCCATCAATGTATATTGTTAATACATAAGAAGGGTCCATTGAATGTTAATGGGTAATATAATATCGCCAAGCCATCATTCGATAAAGACATAATTATCGACCGTTGACAGGATGGTTTTATGAGGACTTAACCAATTTAGTAATAATTATACTCTTTCAAACAAAAAAAGAATCATCCAAATCGATTCATAATTGGCGGAGTCATCGTAGAACAAATATACAAAAAAAAAAAAAAAAAAAACATACGCGTCGAATTGAGAACCTCCTCCTTTTTGAAGTCGGTTGAAAAATAGTCCTATTTTAATAATTTTATCCTAAAAATATTTAAGTGCTGTATGGCGCCACTGTGCGGTTCGAGATGTTTTAGAAGTGGCGCTTGCACGAAAAAAAAATATCTATGTACAATCCTGGGGAATCGCACAATTCCTGAGTGGCGCTTTCACCATAAAAACATCTCGTGTTTTGGGGTTTTAGTTGTTTCATTCATTTTCTTTATCAAAGATTGTCCAGGATTCGGTCAGTAAGTCCGAAAGTTGAACGGCGGTAGGCCTTTATAAATAGAGAACGAGCAAGAACCTCCTCGGTACTCTTTTCAATTAGGTTTTTACAAAATCCTGGTTACATTATTCATGTTGCTTCTATATGTGAAAACAATAGAGGTGGATTTAAAACAGTCGTAAAAATAAAGATGTAAACCATGGCAGTTAAGCGATGACCAATCCCAACTGACAGCACTCGTTCACCCAAATGAATCCTCGAAATGGAGCGCAGCAGCTGTTTGTCTCATCGAAACATCTCTTCGAAATTGCTATGATAAGACATAGAACCCTGTGGCACTGACAATTTTAGTACTCGAACTCTGTTCATTCATAACAAATTCTCAGAACCTTTTATTTATTGCTCGTTTTTTGCTTTACTTTCGCTGTCGCCACGTACGATATACTGCGTAGGCCGCAAGCCTGCATTATTTTATTTACACTTATCTACCCTAGTAGTTGGAAACGCAGCTGCGAACATGATATATTTTGATCTTGATAGCGACCCCTTCTGAGGCCGAAGGAGTTTCATAGAAACGTGTTTGAATATTGGTTGAAAACAGCTCTGGTATACGGTGATAAAAAATGCTCCCTTTCACATGGGACCCAAAATATATATGTTTTAGGAAACTGTTAGAAAATGTCTCTGAGTAAAATTTAATTTTTATTTAACTCAATTTAATTTAAATTAAATAATGTTTAATCAATTGTTATTCTGTACAACTCGTCCTCAATGAATTTAGATGTAGTGAGATTAAGATGAGCTATACTCACCTCATACTAGAAATTAACAGCTTACTTTAGATACCTACATTTAAAAAGGGTGATTTATACAGAATAGCACCGCTGAAAAACAGTGTAGATAAATCTATAATTAGATCTAGACCGTTTAATGTCTCCAAGCACCAAAGAAATTCAAGACACACACGCATGAGACATTCCGATTTTATGAGGTCGTCCAGCCATTGCCATTGCAAAAAACCGAAGGTCTTACATAAATTATAAAACTCTTTTTTTTTCATATTCTCAACTGACTCTTTAGGGACATCAGTCATAATATCAGCACGACTCCGACACAGGTCCATTTAAGTTAGAGCTTTAAATCGTGTGCGTTAAAGTATTTTTTATAATGACAAAATAAAAAAGGTGACAGCTCGCTGGCGGCGCGCTGGCAGTTAACGTCGTTGAACGAATATTAGTTAATCACGGTGTTTTAATTTATTTTTCGAAATATAACATACCTATAGCCTAAGTAAGTACTCCTTATCACATCAGCTTTATACCAGTGAAAATCACATCAAAATCGGTCAAGCAATTAGAAAGATTAACCAAACATTGCATTTTATAAACCACAATGCACTTAAAACACTCTCATAAGGGTTATTAAAATGCTGTTATAACGCTGTTAAAATACATCATTTACCTGCGTTCCACTCGCTACTCACCTCTCTAGAAAGCTTCGCAAACATTAATCAAAACTAATTTTAAAGGACTCCGTAATATCCCTTCTGTGACCTCTACAGCGTTACTCACTCTCTCCTTCATTCATTCTCATGCGAGCGTAAAATTACATTCAACATTGTTATGTACTCATAACTATGAAATCCATCCCATCCTAAGAAAAATAATACCCTTTTTTTGCATAGTTTTGTTCAAAAAATGGTTATTTGAAAACCAGGAGCCAGAAAATGATACAAACTAATAATAATGAACAATGCTTTTCTCCAAAAAGGTTTGACTATAAAAAAATAATAGGTTCGATATTTAAATAGATAAGGTTTTTTGTAAAAGTCGCATAATTTTGTTTAATATTAGGTATGTTTTATAAATCAAAGTTTTTGTATGGCTTTCACTTTTATTATCATACTAGTTTTTGCCCGCGACTTCGTCCGCGTAAATTTCGGTAATCGTGGACATAGACGAAGTCTTAGAAAAAATTGCCCTTGTCCTGCCCATTTCAATTCGAAACGACACGTGGCGCCATCTATGATCATAAGAATGTTATTGTGATTTCCCTCAGAAACAGTACTTTTTTAGGGGGATTAAAGGTACCCTATGTTCGTTCCTGTACACCTGGCAACGTATATGCAAAATTTCAGGATGATCGGTTCAGTGGCTTAGGCTTAAAATGGTAACATACAAACAAAAAAACTTACTTTCGCATTTATAATATTAGTTAGGATAAGCTGATTCAACCACGCGTTGCTGTGGCTTAAAGTAAGTAAAAATATTGAGGTCAATAATCGAAAAAAAAAAACTATCCTATTTCTTAAAAATTTGACCAAATTACACACAGTATTTCATTTCCATATTTCATAAAAAATGGTTGAGCAGTTTCGGATTTCATCCCGGACAAACAACGTGACTTGTTATTTATATTGTTAAAATTATATTTGTGTTAAATTAAGAAATAAAAAGACACCCACCTGAAAAGTTCATGTCCCCGTTTTATCTCAAACCTTTTGTTTAAATGAAAAAATAAGACAGGTTTTTCTTAGCAAAACTGGAACCTTCACCCAATTTCCTATTTAAGTGATGAGAACACAGGGTCGAAAATATCATACACACTCATGTTAATTTACTTTTGTTTTCTGTAGGACCTATTAACATGTTATAGTAAAAGTAAATACCGCCTGCACGAACAAAAGGCAAATGTTACTAATTAAAATCGTTACTCGTTGCCTGTCTCGTTGGTTTAGTGATCGCAAAGCGCGACTGTTAAGAATGAGGTCTTGGGATCGATTCATGGTCATAAATAATGTTATTAGGCTTTTCCAACAGAATTTTCTCAATAGTAGCCACAGAAGTAGTAACCGGGCACAAATCTAGACTCCGAAGTCTAGATTTGTGCCCGGTTGATGACAATAGACTCGCCCCCTATTAAATGACACTTAAACAAAACAAATAAGGGGCAAGCCTATTGCCATCAACCGGGCACAAATCCAACCTCATAATTAATATCTATTGATGTGAACCGTTACCTAATCATCCTTTAGCAAGCGTGATCAATGCTGGTGCCTTCTCTGTACAAAAAGAGGTCTTTGACTTACACTGGGATAATAATAGGCTGATATTATTTACTTTAAGCGCAGTATGTAAATATATTCATAACCTTTGAGGTAAATAGTTACTATGTAGTTTCAATAACGAGCTTTTTTTGAGATCAGGCTGAACTAGTCTTTAGTCTGAACTAATAACAATAACCGTTATTTTTTTTACTAAGAATACATTATATTTATTTTACGATCTTAAGGGGAATACGCAAGTAACTCGCAAAATTCTTATTTTCAAGTTTTCCCTAATTTCAAGTTGCTCTGTTTGTTTGTATAAAGCGAAAGAAGTATGTAAGGATTAAGTAAAGGTGTTCTGTAGTTTCTGCCTACCCCCATGGGAAAAAGGCGTGAGTTTATATTTATTTATTAATTTATTAAAACTTTATGCACATGTAAAAAATACACTGTACAAAGGCGGACTGCCTTAGGCATTTTCTACCAGTCTGTGCCTGCCGGGGCTGCGGGACGTCTTAACAGGATACCGTGGCCCCGGAACGTCAAGGGCAACAGAAGGAACAGGGTGGTTTTTTAGTCAGTTAAAGTCTGACAGTCCCTTCCGCCCCACCCAGGGCGGAAGGAGTCATTTGATGATTTTTACCACCTCAAAAAAAAAAAAAAGGGTGATGCAGAGACTAAAACAATGTAGGTAGTTATAATTATGTGTATGTTTCCCACGTAATGAGACACAATTGATTTTCTATTGTTCTGCCATACCGGTATGACGGCCGGGCCTTGAGCGTTAATATTACTTTGTAATTTCTGTATAAAGAAGTGCGCAAAGCAAAGTAATATTAAAATAATATTGTTTTAAGAGATGACTGCCTCGTTGGTCTAGTGGTCGCCAGCGCGACTGCTGTGCATGAGGTCTTGGGTTCGATTCCCAGGTCGGGCAAAGTGTTATTGGGTTTTTCCATCAGGAATTTCTCAGTAGCAGACTCCGAAGTCTGGATTTGTGCCTGGTTGATGGCAATAGGCTTGCCCCCTATTACATGGGACTAAAAATATAACTGGCGAAATGTGGGTGTACTAATGGGTACACCTCTGCCTAGCCCTTCGGGGATTACAGACGTGATGTTATGTTGTTTTAAGATATGCAGGTAGGCCTCCAGTTATACTTCACACAAAAAAAAACATGACTTCCGATAAAAAAAAAAATCTCAATGCTAATACCATGAAGATATGAGATTTCTATCGAATTATAACTTAGAGAGTAATTGTATTGATTTTAATGAGGGTGGGTCTGAATGAATGCCTGTGTCTGAGAACCTAAGTATTACGACGTACCTTAGAAAGGGCCTAAGTACAACAGTGGACTGTTAAAGTTTTAGTTGATTTACTGACAAATAAATAAATAAATATCTTGGGACAACTCACACACGGCTATCTAATCCCAAGCTAAGCAGAGCTTGTGTTATGGTAACCAGACAACTGATATACATACTTATATAATTTATAAATACATACATATTATAGATAAATCACACCCAGACACAAAACTAACAATCATGCTCATCACACAAAGTTTGTCCTGGGTGGGAATCGAACCCACGACCTCCGGCTTAGCAGTCAGGGCCACTAACCACTAGACCAACAGGCCCGTCGATTTAATAAACTGATGATTCAATAAACTTTCATTTAACTCACTTTTATTTATACTTAGGAGCGATTGCGCCGAAAGCTATTTCATACTAACTTTTAAGTCTAAAATTCTGGATCATAATCAACACATTTTAATAGTCTTGTTATTTTACTTGTCAACATAAGTCTAAAGAATTAGTAAAGAACATTTCTCTTGTTTTAAATAGTTTCTACTTATTTTTACAAGTTTTATTTATTTAGCTTACACTGTTCGTATGTATGTTTTTCGACCATTTATTAGTATCCGATTGAGTTGAAACTTTGCATAAGCCTTTAGTTCTGATGACAATACAAAATCCAACACTCAATATTTTCTTAATTATTTTTTTAGACTCGTATCTTGGGTATCAAGGTGAATTGATAATGAGTTGATTCATTTTCAAGATGTTCTGATTATAATTTGAATATTTTAGTTTTAATTTCCCGGCGACCTATCAAGACTAAAGAATAATAAAGTTGAAGAGTTTTTTTTTTTAATTTGTATATCTCTGGTTCTACCAGTTGGTTTTGCAAATTCCTTTATGTATATGATAGCTACGCGTTTAAATTAAATATTTCATGTTTTAGGCATATGCACATAGTACATACGAAACTCACTCTTGTTAGAAAGAAAATAAGGAAGGAGTATGAAACGTTCATTACACCAGATAGCCAGTATACCGTGACAGATGAATGACAAAATATTATTAGTACGGGACCCAAACTCATGGTCCAATAGACAAATCAGGACCAGCCCTTACGCTCCGTTTATCCGTACTCGTTATATTGGAATCTTTTTTTTTCCTTTCTATTATAAAGAGCCCAAGACTCATCGTTTCGCTTTATAGACTCTTAGATGTCTGCGGTCCGAAGATTAGACCCTTTTATATAGCCGATACGTGGCCGATATTTTAGACCATATCCTGGCTAGGTTGCTGAAATAGAAAGAATTTGTTGAAGGCTGTAAACAGTTTTGTAGGTTGGTTTCTTTGTGATAATTGGGGGAGGGTAGCTTTTGACTTTGACTGAGGATTTGGCGAGAGGAAATGGGTGCTTATTCTGTCGAACTGCGTAACGTAATGTGTTGTACATGATAAAAGATATAAAGATAGTTTCTTCCAAAGATAAACTTGGCAAAGAAGACGGAAAATAATGATGTTTCTTCTTCTTAATCTTATACTACTATTATACTCCAGGTAAGGTAAGGTACTCCAGTAGTCTCGCCCACAATGCTGCCGTGATAATTTAAAAACATACAAAGATCGGCGCGAAAAACATAACCCTTTCCTTGCAGTCGGGTAAAAAAAGGTCTAGGTGTGCCTTTTCTATGTATGACGATGCCGACAGTACAATCTAGAAAATGGCAAACCTTTTTTCTAGATTCATATTATCTAACTGTATATTTACTATTCTAATCTCGATATTTAGCCTTACTAACATAATTATAACAACAATCATATCATACATATATCATTCTGTTTCTGTCAAATTTACATAATTTGACAAAGATGCAATGATATTCGAAATTCGTAGTAAATTCATGGTGCTAGTGCATTCATACTTAAAACATAATTCCGTCTCTGTCAACTTCAAACAAATTGACAAGGATGCAATGATGTCGAAATTCGTCGAAATGTGTTTAATGAATACATGGTGTCACTGCATTCTTATTTAGAACGTCATTCTGTCTCTGTCAACTTCATATAATATGACAGAGACCTTTAGCAAGTAAGTGTTCAGTGAATCATGATACAAATGCGTTTTAAAGAAATAAACTCGGATTTTTACAACCGTAAAACTATAAATCTGTAACTTCCTCGAGTGTTTCGTTTTGTTGTTTTTTTAAACGGAGACCAAAGTAGAAGCTGTACGATTTTGTTTCTTAAAATAAGTTTCAGAAAACAATTTTAATTAAAAACACTGCACATTAAGTGTGGGAAGAAGGTAAATAAAGGCAGAAGAACTGGAAATAAATAGGTAGTATTAATACCAGCCTATTATTGTCTCACTACAGGGCAAAAGCCTCTTTTTATGCAGAGAAGGCACGAGTAGTGACCACGCTGGCTGAAGGCGGATTGGCAATTTTAGATTTATTCAAGTCTAGGTTTCCTCACTAAGTTTTCCTTAAGTGTCAGTGATGTCCAATATAAGCTTTTTTTTAAGGTGGTAAAAATCACCAAATGACTCCATCCGCCCTGAGTGGGGCGGAAGGGACTGTCAGAACTTTACTGACAAAAAAACTACCCTGTTCCTTCTGTTGCCCTTTACGTTCCGGGGCCACGGTATCCTGTTAATCCGCAACCCCGGTAGGCGTTGGCCCCGTTGGGGGCCCCGTCCCTGTGCTGACAGCTCTTTAAGGCGCGCACGAACAGCACGCCCCGTCGACCCGGGCCTGGTCCTTGATCGGACGGCGAGCTACCCATTACTCGCCGCCCACAAGCCAGCGCGTCCAATATAAGCTTACGGTAGAAAGTAGAAATTAATTGCGAAAGTCACATAGATACTTCCAAGTTTTGTATTTAAATAACAGTCACTCGCGAATCTGCAATGTAGTCTTTATTTTTAGCGACTATACACTAAAATTAATACAAATCAAAATTACTAAACTTAATTGTTCAAAGGAATACTTTTCTTTTTATTACAAATCAAAATATAAATTATATTTTCTTTCAATTTCACAAAAATAACGCCCTTAATAAAATTAGAAGTTCATTAAAATTGATTGAACTTTTTGTTATAATAAAATTTTATTGTAATGAAAATTAGTGCGGCTTTGAAAAGTAAGTTATAATTTACTAATCGAATTACTGAAGAATTTACTTTGAAGACAGTTTTCAGGGTTCCGTGGCAAAATGTTGAAAATATTCTTGAATATTTAATTCTCTTTTGTTAGCATAATTTTCGCACTCCTTGGCAAAGGTCTTCGTCCACTTTTCCACACATCCTTCTCATTTCTTTGCTTCATTCGGAGTTTCGAAGGAACCCATCCAGTTCATCCCGCCATCTCCTTCTTAGCCTGCCACGATCCCGACTCGCGGACCAATTCACTATAATAATAAAAAGTAAAATGCCTTGTTGGTCTAGTGGTAGAAAAATGTGACTGCTGAGCATTCGATGTTGGTTTTTTTCCCAGGTTGTGTAATTAATTTTGAGATTTTCCATTAGGAATTTCTCAGTAGCAGCCTCGGAGTCTGGATTCATGCGCGATTGATGGCAATAGGCTCGCCCCTTATTACATGACACTGAAATATCACTGGCGAAATGTGGTGTACACCTCTGCCTAACACTTTGGGGATTACAGCGTGATGTTATGTAGTAATACCAGCCTATTTTATTGTCGCACTGTAGGGTAAAGCCTCTTCTCAAACAGAGAAGACACGAGTATTGATCACCACGTTTGCTCAAGGCGGATTGGCGATTTTAGACTTACATACATTAATCATAAGTCTTGGTTTCCTCAAGATATTTTTCAATTCCCTATATGTTATAAAAAAAATACAGGTCCACAACAGATTAACCATTTTCGCTCAAATCATTTCGAAAGATAACTTTTTGTTTAAATATTCGGCTTGTTGAACAATCGATTCCGCCATGCTGTTTCATCTTTGTTACTTTTGAACAAGTTATTTTATTTGGAGTTGTTTCAGATTTTGTTCTGAATTGGTTCTGAATGATAACTTTTTGCGTTGATTTATATCCCACAGCTGGGCAATCACCTTCCGATTTTCCTCTAAAATGATTTCAATTCATAAAATTTTAACATTTGGACAAATTGGTCATATAACAGATAGAATAGGAATAGATAAGACGGATAAGGCAGTTATAATAATACACATACATACATAACATCACGCCTGTAGTCCCTGAAAGGTTAGGCAGAGTTGTACCGTTTAGCACACCCACATTTCGCCAGTTATGTTTAAGTCCCATGTGAAAGGGAAAGAGCCTATTGCCACCAACCGGGCACAAATCCAGACTCCGAAGCTGCTACTGAGACATTTCTGATGGAAAAACCCAAAAACACTTTGCCCGACCTGGGAATCGAACCCTAGAATTCATCCTAAACAGTCGCGCTTTGCGACCACTAGACCAAAGAGGCAATGTGTCAGTTTTGTTTATTCATAATTCAATTAAATATTAGTACAATGAAATACTACACAATTCAAAAAAAATTGTGTCGAATAATATGTCATTTGATTACCAATTCATAGTATTCCACTAAACTATACCGTAGTTTTATGAATTGGTAATGTAATTATTTATACAGAGAATTTTAGGCATTCAAATTCATTTCGATTAATTAATGAATCAATCTATTACCTAGCAGAGGCTTTATTTTGAAATTAGAATAACTATTATTTTATAAGCTACCAAGTGTAAAGCATTTTTTGGGTTTCCACTGCGGGCCAAGTCAAATATGTACCAGCCTTCAATAATATTCTCCAAACCGATTTCGTTCACATCATCATCATCATCATATCAGCCGTAGGACATCCACTGCTGGACATAGGCCTCCCCTACAGATCGGTTAATATCAAGAGAGACTAGCCAAGAACGCAAGGTTCATTCCCTCTTCCCTAACCCTCGTAGTCCGATGGGACGGCATTCCGACACGACCGGGTATAGATCAGGACCAAAGGCTTTACGTGCTTTCCGAAGCACGGGGGTCACACTACCACCTTACAAACTCCAGGCTGCTACTGAGAAATTCGTAACGGAATAAAAAATAAAAAAAAATAAAAGAAATCTTTTTGTATTTATACAAAAAACCTTCTACATTGCTTAAAATTAGGTTACAAAAATTTCAGTGAATAAAGGTACATAAATAGAGATATCCCTGACTCCCAAACTAGGAGATCCTGTGACTTAGGAGTCAGTGTTCTGCTGTCACGTTGGTACACAAAACCTTTTACTGAAAAGTGTGTTTACAAAAACTGGAGAGAATATACAGGTTTGAAAGAACGACTAAATTATATAATAACCTACTAACACTTTTTACCGACCTGGGAATCAAATTCAGGGGAAGTCAACCGGCCTATAACATAATACTATAATTCCTATCATGAGCCCACAAAAGTTGTCAAAGTAATCCAACATTTGCTTTATCTAACCGATTCCTTGGGGAGCCTCTTGGAGTCAATAAAACTTTTTCTAAGAAGAATTTCGCTCCAGAAACGAACTTATAGCAACTTTCTTATTTTGAGAGCCTAAAACATTATTGTTTGATGGCAAATAAATAAAATTTCCGTACATTTTTTTGTTACCTACCTTCTTATGTTGTTATCCTTTTAAATCTCTCTTGGCGAGATTCTTTGGGAACTTTGAAAGTTTTTCATCCCACTCCCTCGGACGCAGTTCCAAAGTTTCTTGATCGAGTAATGAACTGAATTTACGAATTCGTACAATTCTATTAGTTCAACTATGAATGAATAGAAATTAGATTCAATCACAATGGACTCTTGAGACATCTTGAAAGTTTTATATTGAATCGTATTTGCATGATTTCATGGCGTAATTCAAATAAAATTGAATATTTGATTGATTGTTTATCATCTTGAATACATTATGATGAATGTTTGATTTCTGAAGTTGATAGATGAGGACTGAATAAATTGGATACAATAGGTAGTTCTTGTACGTCTAATTTTCAGTTGTAGAAAAACCTAATTGTAATTTTCTATATATGGCTAGCTTTTGCAATATAGTCTATATTTTTAACGGCTTTATAATAAAACGAATTTTCTAGACTTAGTTGTTTCAAAGAAAGACGTCTCCAAAATTTATTGTTGTAGATGTCGTAAATATTACCTAACTAGCTTTTACCCGCGGCTTCGCCCGCGTTTGTTTAGAATTTGACAATCAATTTGGGCTGTACTCGGCTTGTTGTTCGGCCAGATCCAGAATTATTAAATACCTACGGATCAACAGACTGTGACTCATAAAAGTCCGTCGGCGTTCAGTTTGCATTTCTGCAAGATAGGTCCTTCCCGCTTGCGTCTGTTCTGGAGTTTCAGTGGCTGTAATGGCTGAGCTTGTTCTCTGAGACGAAGTCGTGTAGTCGTGTGTGTTGTGTGTCGTGTGTGAATAGGGGTCTCAGTTGCTCTTACAGCTCTCTGGCTTTCGGCTTGTTCCTCCAAAAGCAATTGCGTTTAGAATTACCTAATATAGATAAAACATTTAGATATGTATCTTAAAGTAAATTAAGTATAAAAAAGATAAGTTAGTAAATTTTAAATAATTTACCAGCTTATTATAGTTTTATAGCACGGAAAAGGCCTCTTTTCATACAGAGAAGGCACAAGCATTTATAACCACACATTCTCAAGGTGGATTGGCGATTTTAGACTTGTCTTATTTATAAGCCCAAGTTATTATGCTTATTACAATAAACCAAGAATATTATATACATTCATTTATATTAGGATTACCTTGCTTCGAAGATTCAAAATCAAAATCTAATTTGAGTCATAACTTTAAATTCAAATTGCCTTGTAGATTTGCTAAAATGCAAACTTCGGAATGTGAATAAAGTCCTTCGGGCGTCTACTAGATTGGCTACTCGATATAGTGATTAGGTGTTACTTGGTCCGGTTAACTGTTATCCAGACTTATCTAATAGGGTTACAGAAATTGAATTTTCGAACCTTTTGGGTATTTATGCGATGTAGGCTAAATGGCTGAAAGTTTTGGTTTCAGTATATCTAGTTTAGAAGTTAGTGTTGGAACTTTATTATCATAAACTGTGTCAAGAGCCGCACGTTTAATTAATATTATATAAATGTCAGAGGATATATTAAGATAAAACTTAACTTATAGTTATTTATAGAAATGTTAAGTTCTTATTTTATTTTTTGTTTTTGTTATAATGTTTTGTGGAGCTCGTGGCTAAGTCATAACAGCCGCACGGGTCGATCTATCAGGTTAAGCTACGATTACCGGGGTTGGTCCGTGGATGGATGATCATCTTTACAGACCGAGACGATTTTTTTTTTAGCCGTTGGTCCGCTTTCACACATGGATCATTGACAGTCGTTACGGGTCGTATGAAGCCCGAAAGTCTGACAGGCAAGTGTTATCAAGGGGTATCGTATTACCCAGTTATTGGGTTGTGGAGGTCAGTTGGGCAGTCGCTCCATGTAAAATACAGGTGCATTCAGTCTAACCATTATATTATTGTCCCACTGCAAGGCAAAGGCGATCACTACGCTTACTCTAGACGGATTGATGAATGACGTTTGGAATAGTTGTGGGTTCGAATCCGGGCAGGTACTATTGTTGCTTTTTCAATTCATAAGTACTTTCTAAAGTTGAAGATAAAAACATCGTGAGAAAACCTGGACTTATAATTAATACAGTATGTCTGGATTCGCGAATAAATTAAGTACCTTTTATTTATTTATTTAAACTTTATGCAACAAATGTACAAAGGCGGACTTAATGCCTTAGGCATTCAAAATTCAATTCATAATAGAAATGATTAAGAAACATTGTACGTTTTACGACTATTAAGAATACAATACTACAATTACAAACAGACAAATTATACCAAATGGATTAGCCAAACATAATTTTCCTCTTACAAAGTTTTAGTCACATTTTCAAGTTTCAATTTATTTACCAATCCGAGGCTTGCCAACTGTTAGAACTTTACTAAATACTTCTTGCCTTGTAATAAAGCTTTTGTTGGATTGGTCGATTGCCAGAAAAATAAGTTTTTCTATTGTTGAAATGCTTATCGATGTATTGTGACTACAATCTATGGGTATTGCCGTACTGTGTTCAAATATTCGAAGTATTTTCCGTGTGATAATGTGTGAAAAATGTGAAAATGACAGCATAACATCACGCCTGTAATCTCTAAAGAGTTAGGCAGAGGTGTACCCATTAGTACACCCACATTTCGGTAATTTTGTTTTAAGTCCCATGTAATAAGGGGCGAGCCTATTGCCATCAACACAAATCCAGACTCCGAGGCTGCTACTGAGAAATTCCTGATGGAAAAACCCAATAACACTTTGGCCGACCTGGAAATCGTAACAAGTCCGCATGCTCAGCAGTCGCGATTTGCGACCACTAGAACAACGAGGCAGTAAGAAAAAGGCATGTGTATTTATATGTATGTTGCTAAGCACACAGAATCACATAAACATCTATCCATTCTCATCTCAAGAATAATTCAATTTACTTTTACACAAAAATGAGAAGAAAGTACAAATAAAAATGCAAACACACCCAACAAGACCTCACACAACACACTGATAAATATATTTCGTAACGTTACAAAACCGACTCTACTGCCATAAAATCAAGAATTTATCGTACTTTTTAGTCCAACGGGAGCCCTAGGGAGCCACATGTCCATGAAATGAAACGTTATTTCTATGTTAGACGATCACTCGAAATTCTCGCAAAAGGAACCGAGAAATCAAGTTACAAAGAACAGTCAACAAAAGAGACAAGGCAGATAGGTATGCAGGATCTTCAGATATAATTGCATAACATAATATCACGCCTTGAATAATAATAATCATTTTATTATCAGGCAACTGTGGCCCATAGAAAACATACACAAATGAAGTCTTCCTCTTCTTCTTTTCTTTTAGACCATCTTCATCAACTTGGCCCTTTTTGCAAGGTGCTTCGGACTGCACACAGGGTAGGTTGAGCACCATTTTTTAGGTTTTCTCCTAACTTGGTTTGCCGCTTATGCTGTGACGCAACAGATTTGCCAGTCGTGGAATTCCCGAAGGGTTAGGCAGAGGTGTATCCTAATGGATACACCGAAACCACCAGCACCTAAACATAACAGGCAAAATGTGGGTGAGCTAATGCTCACCCACATTTTGCCTGTTATGTTTAATTCTTATGCATTATGAGGCGAGCCTAATGCCATCAATTGGACACAAATCCAGACTCCGAGGCTACAGAGAAATTCCTGACGGAAAAACTCACTAACACTTTGCCGACCTGGGAATCGGACCCAAGTCCTCATGCTCAGCAGTCGCGTTTAGCGACCACTAGTCCAACAAGGCAGTCATAGTTGCAGTTTTCTTAGAAACCGATGGATGTTTGCAAATGTAACTTAATTTAAAAAATATATAATAAACAGTTCATTTTAGTTATGTTTTAATCGAAGACATCCATCAGTTTCTACAAAACTTAAGCTATATCTGGCGACCCTGGATACTTATCTCTTTCACTGACTGTACATAAAAATGGCGCCATACTTTTCTATTCAAAAAGGTTTTCTGGTTTTGTAGGAAACCAGGGTATCGTTGAATGCAAGGGACGAAGTCGTTCATTGCAGTTTATGGGAATGTTCAAGAACTGTCTTCCTGTTGGTAATGATGTAGTGCCATATTAATGGGACAGTAGAAACCGTCTTGTTTTCGTTTTGTGATATTTTTTTGGTCGTTACATTTACCAGGCGTTGTAATTATGGTTATAGTCTAAAGATAAGGACGTCTCAATAAGGTTGTAAACTCTAGTAACCAATTAATCTGAGACACAATTACAACTTCTCCGAAAAAGTCATTGTTTTAGCCCTGAAGATCCGGTTAATTTATGACGCTTTCAGAATGCTATACAAAATCTATGAATTGCCATTGATTGTAGTGGCAACTGAATAAAATTAAAATCAATAAAAATACAAATAAATAAAGCTAAAAAAAATACCTTATTATAGTAAATTATATAGAAACTAAAGTTATCACATTAAAATTCAAATAATAAATTAATTAACCTAAATCTATACTAATATAAGGCTAAAGAGTTTTTTACATACATACATACATAAACTCACGCCTTTTTCCCATGGGGGTAGGCAGAAACTACAGAACTCCACCTGCTACAATCCTTACATACCCCTTTCGCCTCATCTACGTTCATACATCTCGTCATATAAGCACGCCAGTTACGAGTACTCCGCACCTGACCTTTCTGAAGGACCTCACCAATAAGTTCAGTGTAGGTCTTCTTAGAGCGACCCCTCCCGGCGTTAAAGAGCTTTTTTGTTTGTTTAAATGCGCTAATATCGAGAGCTGTCAGTCGTATTGCAAAATTATAATTTTAAACTTTATCGATTCATAAGGAATATAATAGACCTATGGGTGCGGAGCAGTAATCAAAGACGAAACTCGATACGGGTGAAAAAAACCACACGGACGAAGTCGCAGGCTAGCTAATAAAAAACTAAAATAACTATTAATAGTTATTTTAGTTTTTTTTTTGTTGTTGTTTTTAGTTTTTTTTATTTTATTTATTATCTATTTATTTTATTTTATTTTTTCTTTTATCTATTAGCTATTAATTCTAGCTAAAGCATTAATTGTTCACACCACAATACATTATGCTTTTAATGCAAATACAATTATAACCACAATACGATGTGATGAATGATTAGGCAATAATTAATACAATGGATACTTGATATTTTAAATTCACGATTAAATAAATAAATTATATTATTATATTATTAGCTTTGATGCTACAAAAATGCTACACAATCGCAATGTATGAAACAACTGATTTTTTTAATAATGATTTCAAGGTTGGTCCCATAGTAAAAGTTGTTCATAATGATGAGTACAATGACCCCTTACCAGGTTTTCTGGTAAATTGACATCATCATCATCTGCCTAGCCTTTTCCCAACTATGTTGCGACCGGCTTCCAGTCTAGCCGGATGCAGCTGAATACCAATATTTTACATGGAGCGACTGCCTATCTGACCTCCACAACCATGTAACAGGGTAATACGATACCCCTAGGTAAGACTGGTTGTCAGACTTTTAAGCTTCTGACGACTCGTAACGACTGTCAAAGATCCACGTATGACAGCTGGGACCAACAGCTTAACGTGCTTTCCGAGGCACGGCATAATGTCAGTAATGTCTAAGATAAACTGGTAAATTGTCAATGAGTCTGTATAATATCTCCCGCGTACTTGGCTAGTCTCCCTCGAGGCCGGTAGCCATTGTCATGACCGAAATTCGATCGGTAGAATATTATATTACTACACCTATCCCTTTGCATTATTAATGAAACAAAAACTTTTCGACCAGTTCCACGTTTCAATTCAAAACTAAATTACCTATTCGCTCGGAACTTGTGGACCATTTGTTGAAATGTTGTAGGCAGGTAATAAAACTAGACAACAAAGGGCTAATCCCTATTACGTATTCAGTAAACAACAATAACATTTATTGTGCCTAATGTGTAACACATGTGACCTGTCTGGTCATTACGCGTTATGTCCAATTTATAGCAATCTGCGAGAAACATGAACATTACATATTATTGGCCCGTGCTACTAGATAATGTTCATAACTAATTTATTACTAGACTCATTCTATTTTAAACCTTAAACTTTCGTTGCTAAAGTTTGAATTAAGTCAGTTGATTTAATTTTGAAGAACTATACAGTTAGAGGTATATGGTAGCACGTGATAGCGTCTGTCAGTTGACTGACTTTGCGTATCGGTTCTTATCTTTGTCAAAATTCAGCTGAAAGCCGTATTGTTCGTATATGTAATTATAATAGTGAGGTTTAGATAAGAGAAAGGGTGTAGCAACGTCTTAACTTGATCAGTATTGCCAAAGGGTGTTTGAAAAGGTTACTTTGACTTTGGTTAGTAGGTACTTAATTGAGTTCGTATAAAGCTATGTTGGTTCCTTGGTTAAGTGGTATAAAAGTGTAAGGAAAATCAAATCATAATTATTTAAATAAAATGTATAAAACATTATCGCTCTCGAACAAAAACCAACGCACAATTAATGTAACATCACGCCTGTAATCCCTGAAGTTATATTTTTAAGTCCCATGTAATAGGGGGCGAGCCTACTGCCATCCAGGGACATAGACTCTGAGGCTGCTACTAAGAAATCCCTAAAGCAAAAACCCAATAACACTTTGCTCGATCTGGGAATTGACCCCAAGACATCATCATTATGTTCAACAGTCATGCTATGGGACCGCTAGACCGATTTTTAATAAATATATGATAATTTTTCGTACGAATAATCATGTGTAAGCTATATTGTCGCTCTGGTAAGCATTTATATGCTAATTGCCCAAATCCCGCTTAAAACTATTCAAAATAAACGACATACCTTAGCAGAAAAAACTCGTAAAACATATAAACAAAACATTTACGACCCAAACAACACGTTGAATACATTTTTCTCTCAACGTGTTGTTATGAAAATATTTATGTAAAAGAATAAGGAAAACCAAAAGATATAAAAATCAGATCACATGGCGTTCGTTTATAGGATAAAGTGTGGGGCTTTCAAACGTGGAGAAAGACGTTCATTATGAGGCATTTCTCGTGAATATAGATAAGTTTTATGTACCTGTAGCTTCGATGTGGTTTAGGAAGGTTTTATAAGTATATGAGTGTTTACCTTCTCTGAATGGTGTACTCGATTGATTACCTGCTGCTGAAAAGAGATATGAGATTATTTTTTTATGCGTTGATTTATGATCGTGTAAGACTATTTTGTCGGTATTTTTGAAGTGATGCTGTAATTTTTTATTTTTGTTATTTTATGTTTTTACCAATCCGCTTTGAGTAAGTGAGGTGATCAATGCCTTATTTGCACGAGAAAAGGCCTTTGCCCTGCAGTGGGATAATAATATACTCATATTAAATACTACTCGCTGGTAATGTAGCTTTCGATAGGTGAAAGAATATTTAAAATTGGTTGAGTAGTGTTTTAGTTTATTCACTAGAAACAAAAATACAAATCTTTTCTCTTAATAATATTATAAGTTAAGATTGTAAGCTAAACCTGCCTAACTTATGACGGATTCCAAGTTCTTATTTTCATATTTAGAACATAGTTTAATATCTCATTACTCCTTTTACGTTATTAAATAAAAAAGGTTAGATAATTATGGCTAAACCAGCCAGAATTTGAATGCCTTCATCCGCTAATAATATCGAACCGCCACAAAACATCATCTTATAAGTTCAATGTTTTAACCCACGACATAACCTTGACATCTACATAATTTGTCAAATCCAGGTCACAACAAATATAAATACAGAAGGTCAGTTCAAGACAATGAGCAAAAAGGTACACATACATAAATGCGATTCACGTACAGTGAGCCACACCATTACATTTGCAACTAACACTGTCTTGTTTTTTGTAACTTGGTAAATAATCAAGATGAAATTGACGATAATAACCGCGTCTGAATTAAATATTGGCAAACTGTCGACACTAACTTGCCAATCAATAAAAAAAAACAAGCAATAAACAAAAATATAAACCTGAGCATTAGAATATATTTTTTTAATTGTGTTACTGCTTAATTCTAATATAAAGTTTTCCATAAAAACAAAGATTTCTAGTTATCATTTTTTAAATTTCGAAAATGTTTTCAACCTACTTTTTAGACCTATGTATCCTGCTTATGTGTAGGAAGTTTCATTAAAATCGGTTGATTCATTTAGAAAAATAAGGACTTTAATGTCTGTATGAAATGTCGTAAGGCGTAAATGCTCATAAAGTTCAGTTCGTGAGAGCACACATAAAAGCGGCGCGATATTCTATTACAAGTAAATGTTCAAGTATATACGCACCTTTAGATAGTTTGAAGTCTTCGTACATCTGTGTGCATTCGCCTAATTATCGGGGCTAAACTTCTGTATCAAGTTTTATTGTGACCAGACTAAGTTTACCTGTCGACAAACTTGGAAGTCAATTCGAAACGACTTCTAAGTAATGAGATGTAGGTTCAAAGTTATGTAAAAGGTACGTATTTCTGATTCAGTGTGGAACTCTTGAGATGGCTAGAAGTTAGTATATTATGTGAGTGTCGTAGTTTTTTAATGAATGGATTTTACGTCTTTCTGCAAGTAAGAGACATGTTTTATAAAGCGCCACACGTGACCTTTAGCGATACTATGGTGCTGTGGCTAAGCGATTGGTTAATGCGCTGCGAGTCACTGATTCGATTCTTGCATGAAACAAATATTTCTACAGACCTACAGATAATTATTTTCGGTCTATCTGTTTGTGAGTTAGTTTAAATATTTGTAAACCACCCCCAACACAGGGAAATCCACATTATCTATAGATATTACGAGACGTATTACTTTCCTCTTTAATCACTCTATCTATTGATGAAAACTGCATTAAAATCCGTTGCATAGTTTAAAAGATCTAAGCGTACAGACGGCGGGCAGCGACTTTGTTTTATACTATACTAGCTTTTGCCTGCGACTTCGTCCACGTAAATGTCGATTATTGGCGATCTTATCATTTTTCTCTATACAAATTTTGAACGCTTGTTTCATCCCCATAGGGGGTGAATATTGGAGAATCCGTTCTTAGCAGACATCTCCTTTTTTCTTTTTAAAAAACGTCGCCCACACTAGGAATTTCTCTTGTGTCGTGGGTGCGTTTACAATCAATTATAAACTCATATAAACAAACAGCAGACCATAACAGACCCGGAACTACGATCTGTAGGTCATACAAATATTTGTCCCGTGCGAGAATCGAACCCGATCCAACCTGTTCCTCATGTACAATTTTTTGCACCTGCTTTGTTATCTCTTCACCACCTTTGGTTGACTGGTAGAGAATGCCTAAGGCATTAAGTCCGCCTTTGTACATTTTTTGTTGCATAATGTTTAAATAATTAATAAATAAACCCGCGAGACGCAGTGCGGCAGCTAATTGCTTAGCCACTGCGTTAACCGTGCCGTCAATTTACTACCTATAAACTACCTCCTAGCCAAATTTCGTCTTTATACGTGAAGCGGTTTTCGATATTTCGTGATGATTTAGTGAGTCACCTTTTGCTTTTCTTATATAAATTGAGATAGAAAAGAATATGGAGCAACGTTTCTAAACAAAATTAAGAATCTAAACAAATTACATACATAACATAACATCACGCCTGTAATCCCCGAAGGGTTAGGCAGAGGTGTACCCATAAGTACACCCACATTTTGCCAGTTATGTTTTTAGTCCCATGTAATAGGGGGCGAGCCTATTGCCATCAACCGGGCACAAATCTAGACTCCGAGGCTGTTACTGAGAAAATTCCTGATGGAAAAACCCAATAACTCTTTGCCCGACCTGGGAATCGAACCCAAGACGTCATGCACAGCAGTCACGCTTGCGACCACTAGACCAACGAGGCAGTCAAACAAAAGTAAGAAACAAAACAATTACGTATTCAATTCATCAATTCATTTATGTTATACATACATACATAGACTTGTAGCGACATCTATACGGTTACATAGACACTACAGCTGTTATGTAGGCAGCTGAATACAATGTCTCTACAAAAGGTTTAATTTTTCCTTGTCTGTAATCGAGCAACACTTCTCTTAACAACATACCTTTTCTTACAGGTGTTCTAATTAACCAACACTTAATAAAGCATAATAGGGAAGCATTTTACTATACCGATAGCCTCGTTACCGGTAAGCGTATGTTTCTGGTTTCGATTCCCGTCGAACAATCTTTTATTGATTTAACTCTGATTTGCAATCTTTGTACGTATTATAGTACTTTACATGGCTTTTATTTTAGGTACATCGTTTTCACATTCGTATAAATGGAATTAATGTACCTACTACATATTGTAAACCATATATATATATTTTTGAAAGAGTAAGTATGGAGTTTCTTGCCCATTCTTCTCCAAACTAAACTACCTCTTGGAATTATTAATTTTTATTTTCTCTTGTTAATGACGTTCAAAAGTGCCTTTTATTGGCCTATTTCAAATAAATGGTTTGACTTTAGCTTTGACTAATTGGGCTTTTTATTAGGAATTTCTCATTAGTAAACCGGAGTTTAGAAGTTGGTTCTGTGACCTTCCCGTGTTTCAGATAGCAAAGGAATAGCGTTGATCCTATATTTCTCTGCTCGTGTCAGACTGCCGTCCCATTGGATAAATAAAGTGATGGAAGACATGTGTGTACTCCTGTGGACTAAAATGTCTCTTGCGTACACTAGAAACCATTGAAATTCGAAAGTCGCTAGATCAAATCTTAACAAATATTACGCATCACGTTGTTTGTCCGGGATGGACTCCTAAACTACTTAACCGATTTTGAACCAAATTTGCACACCGTGTGCAGTTTGATCCAACTTGAAAGGTAGGATAGTTTTTATCTCAGTTATTGGTCTTAATATTTTTTTATTGCAAACCTGAGCCACAGCAATGCGTGGGCCGGCCAGCTAGTAAATTATAATTAAAACATGATACAATTCCTCAACTTAATAATTACGGCTTAGACAGATTAATAGAAGATTTGTTCTACAAGATTGTAATTAATTTATAACTAAACAATATGATCATGTATTAAATGTATAACTTGTCAGGTTATGTTACTAATTAAATTAAATCTATTTAATAATTAATTACCTGGATCCAACAACAAAACCTGTGTTGTTTTGATTAATTTGTAACTTAATAAGATTGTTTTCATATTAATGCCTATCATATAAACAATGTTATGACTGGTTATTTTGTTAGTAACAGTACCTATTCGTTCGTATTTTATGAAGAATTTCCAGAATTCGTTTTCGTTTCTACACAAAATAATGACTGGCTAATGAAGGACTTATTGGTGAGGTTCTTCAGAAAGGTCAGGTGCGCAGTACTCGTAACCGGCGTGCTTGTATGACGAGATGTATGTACGTGGATGAAGCAAAAGATTTATGTAAGGATCGTAGCAAGTGGTGTTCGGTGGTTTCTGCCTACCCACATGGGAAAAAGGCGTGACTCATAGAATAATAATAATACCTACCCATTTTTGTGTCACTGCAAGGCAAAGGCCTTTTCTCATATAGAGAAAGCATGAATTACTACCACGCCTGCTTAATTGGCGATTTCAAACTTATATTGATTACAAGTGCAGGTTTACTTCACCGGTGTCAGTCATATTAAACATGCAAGGTGTGTCACTTTCGCAGAGCGATCTTCGGTTACCGTGTAATCACGGAATCACGGGATCGTGGATCTGCGGGCGGCAGTATCGAGGTTAGTCCTTCGCCCGAACAGAGACAGGCCCGAGAGTAAGACGCTCGCGGTGTTCTTCGCGTGCCTTCAGGTGATGGGACCTGCCTTGTAGTAGTGGCGTGGTCAATAACTGTCGCGAGACAGTTGTCCACGGGGACTCTCGTGCCCCGGCTAGAGGACCTGCCTTTGACCGGGGCAAAGGAATCGCCCGCCAGAAAGACCTTGGGATTTTAGTCGGTCCGAGACACCCCCTCCGCCTTCCTCGAAGAGTAGGCAGTCCATGAGGATTTCCACATGAAACAAAAAAGATGCAAATATTTCGGAGCCCGGAAACGTAATATCTCGTTTTGTTTTGTAAACACATCATAATGGTTTCACTAACAAACAAATGATTCATTATCTCCATTTTCCGGTTTAACATAAAATTAAAACTAATTATTGCTAAACCACTGAAATCGTTTCAACTATTATGAAACGTCATATTTATTATTCATCAGGTGTGTTATTAATCAATTCAGTTGATATTTACGTACATCTGCAATATTAATATTAGTTTTTGTATGTTTGGCGAAGGCTATTAAGCCTTTCAGTTTTATAAACGTACTAGCTTTTACCCGCGGCTTCGCCCGCGTTTGTTTAGAATTTGACAATCAATTCGGGCTGTACTCGGCTTGTTGTTCGGCCAGATCCAGAATTATTAAATACCTACAGACCAACAGACTGTGACTCATAAAAGTCCGTCGGCGTTCAGTTTGCATTTCTGCAAGAGAGGTCCTTCTCACCTGCGACTATTTTAGAGTTTCTGTCGCTGTTATGGCTGAGCTTGTTCTCTGAGACGAAGTTGTGTTTGATTGAAAAGGCGTCTCAGTTGCTCTTACAGCTCTCTGGCTTTCGGCTTGTTCCTCCAAAACAATTGCGTTTAAAAGGGCGTTTCAGTCACTCTCTGAGAAGCTTGGAGGGCGAACGGCTTGGCTCTCTAGTCTTTCCTGGCTTTAAGAAAATGTCTCATCAGCTCTCAAATTCACTTGTCGCTCCAGTTGTGCTTACCTTCTAAATGCGGCATGAATGGAAGATTCCGAGGATTGAGCAGTAATTTTTGCTCGGGCTCGCAATGAGCTTTTGGTTGTGTGTTGGACCTGCGAGATATTCTAAAATTGAAAAACGTAACCTACCTACCCTCATTAAAGCACACCGGAAATACCTCTAACGAAAAAATAAACAGTACTGAGGGACAAACTTAACTTTGCCGTTGAAAAACTGTTGTCTACATACATCGACATAGGTCACGGTTAGTTTAGCAACTAACCTCTTCCTTCAGTCAATCATCGACTACACGCATTAAACAAAGCAATTTTACTGTTAAGACAGTTCTGCGCTGTGATCTTATGAGGAGTTTCCTTTCCATATCTCCGAAGTTCATCATCAGATCATGACAGTATTTATTTGGGACCAATACGAAAAAATAAACAAAAAAAGAATGATCCAAATCAATTTACAATTAGCGGAGTAATCGCAGAGTATGCTTCATTGACAGAGCGTAGTTATAAGTTCACCTTTATTCTTCCATGCCTCCTCTATGAATGCGTTTACACCTGTTAGTGTCAGTGATGACAGTGTCAGTTACGCAGTTTTTCTGTATCCCTGACAACGTATATAAAGTGGGTCACAGACAAACGCGAAATGTTGTGGCGGCCGCGTCAATTGCAAATTTTAACAACCGGCCGCGTGACGCCAAATATGGAAATTGTAATAGAAATAGTTGACTTTAAATAATAATTTAAATTTAACTCACACTTCTCTATTCCTAAGAGTAATATGCGATGCTAATGATAATATAGATAGAGATAAACTATTATACCTTGACGCTTCCCTCCATATTACCATTTCAATGTGTGTAGTCACATTCGTATGAAAGACTTTGTGAGTAATCGTCTTCAGTAGCAGGCTAGGATATTTTTTGTCAACTTATCATAAATAGCCGACCGCGCAAGACGACGTACCTCTCATTTTCATAGAGAATTTCAGTGCAGCGCCATACTAATAATCTGCTAGTCGGACAACAAATCGCTGATTTGTTTTTGTCTCGAGAGCCGTCTCAATACGCACACATGCGTTGTGAGTATTTTTAATACTATTAAAAACACTTTCAAACGTTTTGAATTGTGGAAGGGCGCGTCATGTTACTGTAGTTTATCTCTACCTCACACCTCAAGTGTTTAAATAAACGGTTTTCCTACCTTTTTTCTTATCTTCTGAGAGGACTAATGAGTCATGAGAGTAATAAGACAACGTTACGGTTAGCCATATTGACTGACGTCCGATTGCGACGTTCGATTGTCCGATTGTAGCACAATCACCACGCTAATGACACTTCAGGCCGCCACTGTGACCGCGGTGGTGTGTTTTTGGAGCGTTAGGAGCCGCGGCCTGCGGTTTGCCGTAACCGCAAGTCCGTCCGTCTGGAAGCCACTTTATGCAAAATGTCAGGATACTCTTCAGCGGTTTTGGGCATGAAAAATTATTAAGCAAACAACTTTCGTACTCCTAGGTTGTTTACTTGAAACTGGTCTATCGACAGTCTAGACTCATAATGTATTACATGCTTAAACTTAAAATTTAATCATGATCCGATAGACACGTGGCGCCATCTACTGTCATAAGGACGTTTTTGTGATTTCCCTCAGGAACAGTACTTTTTTTCGGGATTAAAGGTACCCTATGTTCGTCCCTGTACACCTGGCAACGTATATGCAAAATTTCAGGATGATCGGTTCAGTGGTTTAGGCGTAAAATGGTAGCAAACAAACAAACAAACTTACTTTCACATTTATAATATTAGTTAGGATTATATTTACACGACGTTCTTATAGTAATTAGATAGAATTTACGAACGAGCTATGGACCGGGCTATGCTCGGAGTCTCTCTGCGTGATCTAATAAAAAATGAGAAGATTCGTAGACGAACTAAAGTAACCGACATAGCCCAGCGAATTAGCAAGTTGAAGTGGCAGTGGGCAGGCCACATAGCATGCAGAACGGATGCCGATGGGGTCGTAAAGTTTTCAAATGCAGACCACGCACGGGCAAGCGCAGCGTAGGACGTCCACCCACAAGGTGGACAGACGATCTGATGAAGACCGCGGGATCGCGCTGGATGCAAGCTGCTTCCATCCGGTCTTATTGGAAATCTGTAGGGGAGGCCTATGTTCAGCAGTGGACGTCCTATGGCTGATATGATGATGATGAGGTAGAATTTTAATTACCTATTTTGTTTTTTTTTTATATCATTTTGTTGTTTTTTTTTCGCTGGGACAATAAATTTATCACTATATTAATAAATTACTACGCACACTAATACTTATTACTACGTAGTCAAAATGTAGTCTTGTCTTCTTAATCAATTTTCTGTTACTGTCTTTCTTTATTGATCAGAACAAAAGAAAACATTGAAATATCACAGTGTTTAGTAATTTCCTGTAAATGTTTGCTACGGCGTAGAACTGGAAGGCAATACTATTTATTTCAGTCTCAATTGAATTTGACAAAAATGCCTCTTATTTACTTACATTTTTTATGACATTGATTATCGCTAAGATGTTATTAGATTTTGAACGTTTTTTATTAGTATTTTTATTTTATTTTATTTTATTTTGTCGGAATATCAAACAGCAGTATATTACACCGTAGGCATACAATATAAAACTTACAATAAAAGTAACAAATACACTACTCAAGACGTTATCCACAGATTACCATACAGAATAGCTAGCTGTTAGAAGAACAGATTAAAACGCACTTATTACTTATTAATTACTAGGGTTATGATCTCTTAAAATAATTGTAATTTCTCCTTTAAATATTGCTTTGCTAAGAAACATAATATCAGTAGAGCCAAACTGTTTATTATAGGTGTCAACCAAGCGATGTAGCGGTTAGTTCGACAAAATGAAGTAGAAAATAGGCGTCTCGAACGAACCTTTCGACCGATTACAGTACGAGGACCGATTACAGTAGTAGTATTGGCTGTCTATGCTACGGTGTAGCAAACCTATGCTATGGCGTAGCACACTGATATGTAGTAGCTTACTGTGCTCTTTTATTTTTTCGCACCCTGTTCCTTCTGTTGCCCTTTACGTTCCGGGGCCACGGTATCCTGTTAAGACGTCCCGCAACCCCGGCAGGCGTTGGCCCCGTTGGGGGCCCCGTCACTGTGCTGACAGCTCTTTGAGGCGCGCGCGAACAGAACGCGCCGTCGACAGTTATTGTGTAGCACATTGTGTGCTACGGAAGAACTATGTGCTATCATGAAGACCATATTTTGCTACTCTGTGCTACGAAGTAACTCACACTGAGCTAATTCACGTATCATCATATTATTCATTCTCATCGCAATTACCAAAATATACCACATACACACATCTTCAAACTAACCACAAAAATACAAGACAAAACTGCGAACACGCTATACTCCTATTTGTTTTCAATTTGTATTGTTCAGCAAAACTTCAGACTGAGCAGTATTTAATCGTTTTTAAAGTTATCATGAGACACTAATTACCTACTTGTAATGTATACTTAGAACAAACAATCGTAAAATAAAATTTTTAATTTAAAGAATTTACCCTTGAATACATAACATAACATCACGCCTGTAATCCCCGAAGGGTTAGGCAGAAGTTTATCCATTAGTACACCCACATTTCGCCAGTTATGTTTAAGACCCATGGAACAGGGGGCGAGCCTATATCCATCAACCGGGCATCTATCCAGACTTCAAGGCTGCTACTCTGAAATTCCAAGTTGAAAAACTCAATACCTAACAATTTACCTACCCTTTTACTGTGCCCTACAGGGTCCATAATGATCTCAATTGTATAAGTTACCACCCAAGCATACATATGGAAAAGCAATAAAGATATTGAGTATTGAGTATTTTCCCTACCTGAAAATCGAACCCAACACCTCATACTCAGCAGTCGCGTACCCTTAAATAATTAAGTAATTTATGAGGTCACGCTGCATATACTGTCCACATAAACAAACAAACGTCACACAGCAAACACGCGAAGCACCTATTTATTTTCAATTCGTCGAGATACGAGCTTAAAGCAAACTGTACACTGCTCGGTGTGATTAAAACACACGGATTTCCGGCTGCGTTTGACATGCAAACAATGTGCCACTGCCCTTAGCTGACTGTTAGACGACCGATTGGTTTTGATAGATGATGAAATACGTAAACGGTGAAAGGGAATATTTAAAATTCAAGCAGCTACAGATATTGTAAACGTATTAAAAATTTATAAGTGTTTTATTAGAAATCAATTGAATTAAAAAATAAAATACTTCGAAAAGACTCCGAGAAATCCTTTTCCTGTCAATTAATGAGTTCTAGTTTTGAATTAAAATGATAAATTATGCATAGAGTCCCATCATTTAAAAAAAATAACCATATTAGAGTAAGAACACCAATTCTCGTAACTAAAAATTTACAAATTCTAGTCGCAATCTCATCTCACCACAATCGATGACAATCGATGTCAAAAATCTAGACAAACTACCCCTGGTTTGTCTACATTTTTAACATTCGTTGCTGATTTTTGGCATATTGAGACCGCGATTAGAATACGATCGTTGTTAACCACTAAGGCCCGGCTGTCATATCGATATGACATATGATATGACAGAACAATAGATAATCAATCGTGTCTCACTATGTGGGACTTGAAGTATTAAACTAACAAAAAAGCCGCAATCTCATCTCAGCGACAATTGAGACTGATATTAGATTGGGATCATGCTTAAAATTCAGAAATTTGTCTCAAACAACTCAAGTACCATCAAAAAGAAACAAAAGATCGAGCACACTCTAAAACAACTTCCACACAAGTTTACTAGATGGCGGTAAGTACCTCCAAAACGTAAGTAAAGCTCGAAACATAGGTTCCCTTAGCACATAAAAGTTAACGATAGTACTGCGAGGACGGTTAACAATGTTATAGTGATTGTTCGCCCGTTTTCTTAGACAGGTAATCACATAGTGAAGATTATCAGTCGAGTTATCTCGAGTGATTAGAGGGTTCATTTGATTAACACATTCATAGTGCACAACGCTTAGAAGTAGCTCTGCTAGAGTATGGAGCTAGAATTACCAACTGACACTACACCAATTTGCACTCGTCGAAGCCCATTTTACTTTCAACGCAGTAATCTCGCACTTTTTTTTTCATGGGGAAATCCTGACTGACTGATTGACTGCCTCGTTGGTCTAGTGGTCGCAAGCGCGACTGCTGTGCATGAGGTCTTGGGGTCGATTCCCAGGTCGGGCAAAGTGTTATTGGGTTTTTCCATCAGGAATTTCTCAGTAGAAACCTCGGAGTCTGGATTTGTGCCCGGTTGATGGCAATAGGCTCGCCCCCTATTACATGGGACTAAAAACATAACTGGCGAAATGTGGGGGTACTAATGGGTACACCTCTGCCTAACCCTTAGGGGATTACAGGAATGATGTTATGTTGTTATGTTATGAAATCCTCAGGCGGAGTGTTGCGTCGGACTCTTACCGATTAAAACCTCACGGTGTTCCTCCAATTACCTTTGGCACGGGGGCCCTCAGATCATTCTTCCGTACCCCGGCAGGTATTGACCCGCCACCGCCACAAGGCGGGTCTCATCATTCGGTGCGGCCGTCACTCACCGGCCGCACTGAATCCAGAAAGCCACGCGCACCTTACTCTCGGGAATAATCTCGCACTTGCACTTACCATATTATCTCTTCACCACTTTTGGTTGACTGTTAGAGAATGCTTAGGGCATTAAGTCCGCCTTTGTATTTTTGTTGCATTAAGTTTAAATAAATAAATAAATCTCGGGAACTAATGATACGTGGATTAAGTTAGAGAAAATACTACTCCATGTACTCTGTGTTGCTAGCAACAGTGCTGAGTTCATCGGCATGCGATGCAACGTTACATTCTTATCACTGACCTAGCAACGCGTCAGACCTATGCTACTTTAAGATAGCAAAATGAGTATAGACACTATCAATTACATTGACTTACTTTTCGTGATCTGTCAAAACATGATTCACCCATAGAATTTGTTCAGGGACGTCACTTTTCTGCCAACTCAATTCACTAATTGTTAATTTCAAAGCAACCAAAAATATAATTTTACCGTTAATTAAAAATGAATCGGGTTTTCCGGACTAAAATAAAATGTTTATTAAGAGAAGAGAGTCTTAGAGTATTGTTTAATGCTTTCTAATACCAATGACCTTGAAATAAAATTCTATCAAACTTTGAAGTGCCCACATAAAAATGAACGAGGTAAACCGTTGAACTATGCGTTAGTACTTAAAACTAACAAAGTAGATAAACTAAGATAAGAAGATGAGGTTAGTTAAGTTGAACTTGATTCACCGCACTATTTAAGTTTCCCGCTTGCTTCTCGGCTAGGAATTATATTAAAGTTTACCCACTGATGTCGTGTAGCAGCGAAATACGAGATTATTTTTCAGGAAGGAAGATGTTGGCTTTGAAGTGCATTGTTTAGTATTTGTCTGCCTCATTGGTTTGAGCAAGGGATCCTGGGCTTAATTTCTAGGTCGAGCAAAGTGATATCGGGTTTTTCCATAACGAATTTCCCAGTTCTGTCGCTCCATCTAAAATACTGGTATTCAGCTGCCTTCGGTTAGACTGGAAGCCGACTCCAATTTAGTTGGAAGAAGGCTAGGCAGATTGATTGAATTTCTCAGTAATATCCTGAAGATTGGAAGATGGTGATGTGCCTCGTAAAGCACGTGAAGATTTTATGTTAGATTACCGTCCCATCAGACTATGAGAATGAGGCATTCTCAATTTTAAATTAAAGTCAATAAAAGTTCTTTTCCTCTGTATTTTATTTTCGTTTTATAATAAAATCTGTTCAGTTCATTAAACATTGCCGAAGCCAATAATTATGTTAAATATAACCTCCTTTTTTATTAGCAGAAAAAATATAATTTACTTCTTGATAAATATCACAATCAACTGGGTAAATACAAAAAGTACGTTTGTCACGGATCAAAAAATACTGGATGTGAACTGACATGATGGGAATTCTTTGAGTACTCTTTGAATACATCGAGTAGGTATTATTTCACATCTCGAATCATAAAATTTCTTTTCCATTTAATTTTATTAACATTGGTGCTTAATTACAAAATAAAAAGTAGCGCGTTTTGAGTATACAAAAACGCGCTACTATTAATTGTACTTTTTCCTAAATATCTAGTACTTCTGGGTTATTCGAGACGGCCAAGTCAACTAATTTCAATTAACTAATTTTAAACGTTCAAAATCTATAAGACTGAAATTAGATTGTTAAAATTATTGTGTGAATAAATGATTTGACTTCGTATGATTTCACTAATGGAGAACGAAAATTAAGATATATATATTTTTTTGTTCTGGTTTTGTCGAAGACCGCTGTTTGTCGTTTACATAATGTCCTCCTAATCTGCAACATAAACATCTCAGTTTTACAAAAGACTATGAATCATAAACGCTATGCATCTCATCTTAATCTTAGACATTACAAACACTTTATTTACCTACGAATAAATTGTTAAAGTTCCATTCTAAGTATGCAGTGTACAATGAACAAACTTCATGGTATCTCATTTCTGTTGCGCGCTCTGTGCTCCGGCGGGACGGCCGCGGGACGCAAACGGGACGGGGAAAGGACGAGAGCGGGACGGGCGCGGGTCGGGTGCACGATCACTTGATCTCATGCCGTCGGCTATTAACTAGCAATGCTCATGTCGCGGGAAAACCGCCCGGAAAAATATTGTGCTGCAAATTCTTAAATTGCAAGGGTTGGTTTTGTAATAAAGATTTCAAATGCAGAACTTAAAAACCTGAACAATAAATTCCTGCAAGGAGCTTGTGGGCTTGTATTTTAGTGGAATTGCTATAAAATTTTTAAGAGTCACGTGCTCTAGTTCATACTTACGCCTGTTTGACTGCCCCGCTGAGCATAGGCTTACCAGGTCGGGCAAACAGTGTTAATAATAATAATAATAAATCTTTATTTGCATTTTTTTTTTCTGCCTCGTTGGTTTTGTGTTCGTATAGCGCGACTGCTGAGCACGAGGTCTTGGGTTCCATTCCCAGGTGGGGCAAAGTGTTATTGGGTTTTTCCATCAGGTATTCCTCAGTAGCAGCCTCGGAGTCTGGTTTTGTGGCTGGTTGATGGCAATAGGCTCGCCCCCTATTACATGGGACTTAAACATGACTGGCGAAAATGTGGGTGTACTAATGAGTACACCTCTGCCTAACCCTTCGGGGATTACAGGCGTGATGTTATATATGTGTGTTTGCATAAAACATGGTATAAATGGTGTTATTGGGTTTTGTCACTAAAAATTTCTCAGTAGTAGCCCGAACTTTCTAAGTTGGTAGTGTGACACTTCAGTGTCTCGTAAAGCACGCAGCCGTTGTTCCCGATAATGAGAAAAGAAGAGAGAGTTACCCTGTGTTCACACACAAAGTTGTGCTCTAAAATATGTACTGTCCACTTGGGTCTCTAATGAGATTGACCATCTTGACTGAAATCAGTCTAGAGAATATTATAATTATATTTTTACCTATAATTAAACAAAACACAAAACTTATGAGTAATAAACAAGCTACTATAATTTAAAAAATTAAAAAACACGACTGCCAATTTGCACATATTTGTACTTTGTTTACTCGTCAGTTTTTTTTTTACGACGTTTTTTATTTACAGTGTTATATATTTTTTAGATCTACTTGTCAAATTCTAAACGACAAACAGAGACACGGCCAGATTCATTAAAAAAAATAATTGAGGCTGGTATAAATTTACGTTTTAAAGTGACCACACAGTATTCTTTTTATTTTTAACTAGCCTATGTTACTCGGAATGATGCAAGGATTGTAGCGATACCCCATACATCTAAATCGGTTCAGGCTTTTAAAAGTTATGGTGGAATAAAGAATCTCACATACATACATACATATATACATACATACATACATTAACCCTGAACACATAACACTCCTTTTTTTGGGGCAGTCGTGTAAAAATAAAAGATATTTATATCGGGTGTCCGGTAAAGAATGGATTATCTTGAAATGGGTGATAGTACAACTAATGGCGATTCAGAAAAAAAATACATTAAAAAATAAAAGCAAGTAGTACCAAAGATATGATTAATTTAATAATATTCATTGTTTTTTGGTACCTTATTTTACATTCTTGTACACCACGACCACGAATTAATGAATTCCGTCGGTTTTTTATTGTTAACGTAATTTACGTTAACTAAGCTAATAGATAAGTAATCAAAAATAGGACTGCTATTAAACGGTTTTGAAAAAAAGCAACTTAAAGTATGTTCTTTTGGAAAAAAATGTGAAAAAAAATCAATTTGAAAAAGTTTAAGCGTCCGTAGTTTAAAAAAAATGTATCGAAACACAAGTGGCCAATAATTTTAAAAACTTATGTGTTTATAGCCGATTTCAAAATGGTATGATTCAGTTTTGTACCTAATGTAAATAGTGAATTATTGCTATTCGTTTCCAAAAGGAGCGGAATTTGGTTAAACAACAAAGTTTGCAATATTGTTACAAATTTGAACATTAGATGAACCTGACCATCAGGGTTTAAATAAAAAGATTTGTAGACGTTAGTAATTAATAGGAAAGCTTGGTTAACCTGTAATGCGACTTGTGGGATGTGATATGATGAAAATATGGTGTGACCGTGTTTTTTTTTTATTTGGGCTGTCTTAAGGAAAATTATTACGCGAAGTCGATCCTTGAAAGACTTAGGTAGCCGTGTCCGGTCAACCACATCAAAAATCGACGTGATATACGACTACTTAGGAGAGCATTTATTCTAAAATGTAGGGTCTGAATCAGAGTGGGTGGCAGACAATTTACAACGAATATAATTTACAACGAATACAGTCTTAACATCACGCCTGTAATCCCCGAAGGGCAGAGGTGTAGCCACATTTCACCAGTTATAACACTTTACCCAATAACACTGCTCGACCTGGCAATCGAACCCAAAACCTCATGCTTAACAGTCAAAAACAGTGTCATTAATATCAAATGCTGTTTTGTATTAAACCCCAATGACCAGATACATTTAATGTAAATTAATATTCTAATATCTCAAACTTTGTTGTTTACCCAAATTTCGCTCCTTTTGAAAACGAATAGCAATAATTCACTATTTATATTAGGTACAAAACTGAATCATACCATTTTGAAATCGGCTATAAACACATAATCTTATAAAATTATTGGCCACTTGTGTTTCGATACATCTTTTTTAAGCTACGGACGCTTAAACTTTTTCAAATAGAATTTTTTTCACAATTTTTTCCAAAAGAACATACTTTAAGTTGCTTTTTTTCAAAACCGTTTAATAGCAGTCCTATTTTTGATTACTTATCTATTAGCTTAGTTAACGTAAATTACGTTAACAATAAAAAACCGACGGAATTCATTAATTCGTGGTCGTGGTGTACAAGAATGTAAAATAAGGTCACAAAAAACAACGAATCTTATTAAATGAATCATATCTTTGGTACTACTTGGTTTTTTTTTTATTTGTATTTTTTTCAAGATTAGTCATTAGTTCTACCATGACCCATTTCAAGATAATCCATTGAAAACCGGACACCCTGTATAAGAAAAAGGTCATAAACCATAAAAAAACACGTCCGCATCGCAGTCAATGGAACAAGACGTATTCAAAAGACTGACGTTAGAAAGACATTATATGATTATACAGTCCTGACACAGACAAAATTCTCCAAACACCTTCCTGATAATTCAAAAGCCCGCAATCCAAAATCATTAACCGCTCCATTACATTTCGTTCAATAAAACGGTCCTAAATTAAAAATTCTAAGAGCATGCAAGACCCCGGTTTCGACAATAAGCGTATAACTCAATTACTCAAATGGAATTCATCTTCATATCTGAAGCAGCCGACGTAGTCACTCAATTTTATGAATCGGGGCTTTGCGTGCTCAATGTTTGACGTAACGAGCCACTAAAATAATGAATTTCAGGCGAAGCGAGTAACGTCTAAATTAGCCATTATGTTTTTGGGCAAAGGAGGTGAAAATAGGAGTATGGACGTAACACGCGAGTGCGTTTCCTGTTACTTGGTGTTGTTTACAGTGTATTGTTTGAACCAGGTATTGTTAAAATGATTAGGTTACTGTGTAGGTGGTTTACTTTATGAAATGTTGATTGAAGGTCTGTGATTGAAAGGGTATGTAAAATTAATCAAGAAGTATATACGTCTAAGTGTATTAGGCGTAGGTGCCTTGTATTGTGAATACAAACAAAATCTATTGTTTCCTCCTACGCTTAGTGGTTTTCCATTGAGAACAGCAAGACATAATACAAAAATATTTAAATTACATACATACATAACATCACGCCTGTAATCCCCGAAGGGTTAGGCCGTAGTGAGCCCATTAGTTCACCTACATTTCGCCAGTTATGTTCAAGTCCCATGTAATAGGGGGCGAGCCTATTGTTATCTACCGGGCACAAATCCAGACTCAGAGACTACTACTGAGAAATCCTGATGGAAAAACCAATAACATTGCCCGACCTGGGAATCGAACCCAAGACCTCATGCTCAGCAGCAAATGTTAAAATTCATTTAAATAAAATACATACTCACTATTTATTTATACTCTTAGGGATCTAAAATTCCTATCTGCCTTGAGCAAGCAAGGTGATCAAAGCACGTGCCTTCTCTGTATGATAAGCCTGCAGTAGGATAATAATAGGCTGGTACGTGATCGTCGGTTGACACGGAATGTACTAAATAAATAAATAAATAAATATCTTGGGACAACTCACACACGGCTATCTGATCCCAAGCTAAGCAGAGCTTGTGTTATGGTAACCAGACAACTGATATACATACTTATATAATTAATAAATACATACATATTATAGATAAATCACACCCAGACACAGAACCAACAATCATGCTCATCACACAAAGGTTGTCCTGGGTGGGAATTGAACCCACGACCTCCGGCTTAGCAGTCAGGGCCACTAACCATTAGACCAACAGGCCCGTCGCCGTAATCGTACTAATCGTATCGTACTAATTCTTTTTCCAAAATAAAATAAAATCACACCAGCAAACTGTCAATGACAGTCCCATCGAATTCGGTTTTTCTTTAATTTAAAAAAGAAGACTGAATAACTTACTTCGACGTATAAAACAATGCTAACGCCATAAATAAATAAGAGCCTTTATTCATTTTAAAAATATCACACCACAGTACATACATTCACCCCAAGAGTGATTGTAGGTACAATCAAATGTAGTGTGTAAGTGCCCATAGCTAATGTACAACAATCTACCACCTCAAACACACTACTGCGGTTTACTGATTCAGCATTAAGCGGTACTGTATTAGGTGTCTACATACGAGTAGTACTATCTCCGTAATAGGTGTCTTGCTGTGACGATTATGCTCTGTAAAGATACAATGAGATACTACCTGCTTTCTTGTGCTCTAAGTATAGAAATTATAATTTTCTTAATACATTTTTTAACTTAATTTTGTATTAAATGTTCATCATGCCTAGGCTTTTCTCCACTACGTTGGTGTCGGCTTCCAGTCTAGCCGGATGCAGCTGAATACCAGTACTTTACATGGAGCAACTGCCTATCTGACCTCCACAACCCAGTAACTGGGTAATACGATGTCCCTTGATAAGACTGATTGTCAGACTTTCGGGATTTTGACCATGGAATAGTTTAAATTATAATTTATTTTAATATGATTTAAATAAATAGTATTTTTGCATTGTATAACTATTTGAAGTATTTGGTACCCTATATGATTATACCTACCTACCTACATGGAATACCTAATTTAGACAAAATATTTGACTTATACACATATCTTTCCTACGCTTTTAAGCCGCCATTTTTTTTTAGGACAGATCGCAATTTAAGCTCAATGTCAATCTGTCAAAAATGCCTCTAATTTATCAACATTTTTTGACATTCATAGATAAGACTGCGACTAGAATTTAAACGTTTTAATTACGAGAATTTAGCCTTCTGGTATATGAACTTTGAACTTCCAAACTAATGTGTAAACAACGAGGTTCAAAAAAGATAAAAAGAAGCCTCTAAACCCGAAAGAAAATATCGGGAAAGTATCCAAAAATAACAATTAAGCAGGATTACAGGCACACGCGCGCTCCACTGCGTCCGTGCACACATAGAACCGTAGGAAATTGCTTTTAACAACTTTAATTGGACTCTCACAAGAAAAAACTTTTCCAATCTGCCTTTGTAAGTGGCAAAGCTTTAAAAGCTGAGATTAAAACGGTTATTAAACACAGTTTGTTTATGGAAGATACATCTATTATGCATGACGTTTGACGCTATACTTTGGTTAAGCCCGATATTGTAGGTGGTACAGTGACCTGCGAAAGTTAAGGTAAAATAAAATGAGCCATTAGCATAAAGAATTCTGTGAACCGAAATTTTTGTGGGCGTTTTGAGTTTGCTTTAGATTTATTGAACCTTTGATTTGATGTAGATGATGGTAACTTTGAAAATAACTTTATAATTTGTTTTTTTTTTTTTGTGAAAAGGTTACGAGTCCAAGGTCAAAGGTCAAGGTGTGATGTGCTATGAATGTCCAGTCAAGTGATGAGTTTTAGGTAACTTATCTCGTAGATGGTAGCTTAATCGAAATTGTGATAGATAATGCCATTATCGCCTTCCTGCTCTTATCCCATGCTACTTGGGGTCGTATTCCTTTTCCATCCCGTTCTCGTGCGCGTGTTCGGGTGTATCGTAATGGCCCAGCGGTTAAGGCGCCCGCCTCTTATGCTTGAGGTTGTGGGTTCAAATCCGGGCAAGTACCAATCTGACTATTTTAATTTATTTATGTACTTTCTAAAGTTTATCTTGGACATCACTGACATCGGTGCAGAAATAGGAAACCTGGACTTATACAGTAATATAGGCTATATTACTGTCCCACTTAAACTATGTCAGAGGCCCTTGAGGCGATTTAGAAACTCTGATACTAGGGTGTGTGAGGTCGTAAGACCTTACTGCACCACGATAAAGAAGAATGGTCTCGTTCTCTCATACTGACTCCCCTTTTACCTATTTTTTTTTACTGATAGTTATTTTTTATATTATTTATGACCCGTTCCAAACTGCTTTAATCTACAGTCAACAAAATCGTCAGATATAGTTGAAGTTTTTTTATGAACCGATTTTTTTTTAAATGTATGTAATAATTGTAATGTATTAATTTAAGAGAAGATAAGAAACAGTTCATAAAATTAAGTTAAGATTCAATCGAAGACATCGGTTTCTAAAAAAACTTCAACTATATCTGACGACCTTGTAGCCTATCTCTATTGTTGACTGTACATGGTTGAATTTCAAAGTAAAACTCTTTTAAAAATTGCTACTATGAATTTATGATTTCTTTTTTTTTATAGCGTTGCCCTACACTAGGAATTTGTTCAGTATAGTGGTTTCGTTTACAAACATATAAACGCCCATACATAAACAGCCAGACCCGGAACTAATATCTGTAGATTATACAAATATTTGTCCCGTGCGGGGATCGAACCCGCAACACACAGTGCAGCAGCCAATTAGCCACATAGGTAGCTTAGCCACGGCACCAAACGTGCCGTCAATATTGTGTGGGACGCAATGAGCCTACCCGTTATATTTTTGACTCAGATGACATTCAAAAATATACTCTAAATAATGTTGTGAATAGAAATGTTATTTGTGCAGAGCTATTTTCAGCATTAGCCTTAGGCTGCTCTTTGAGAAGATGACACAATATTGGGCCGTGTGTGGGACTACATTTTATTTTTGTTTCCGTACGATCCCTTTGAGCTTTCCTTGTGAGAATGAATTACTCAGCTGTTTGTGGGTTATTGTCTACAAAAGAGAAACAGAGAAAAAAGATAAAGAGTAAGTAAGTCGGAATAGACAAGTTGAGTAGTTGACACCATAACCAAATATTCAGATATTAAAATATTTTTTTTTTTAAAACAGTTTATTTTAACTCTAAATTATAAATTATTGACTTTCTGAATTGTTAATTTTCAATTAAACGAAAAAAATGATTTTTAGGTGCTTTTAAATCAATAAATATTTAGTCGCTTTTTTATTTTTTAGGTGGTAAAAATCATGAAATGACTGCTTCCGCCCTGAGTGGGGCGGAAGGGAGGGACTGTTAGACTTTTACTGACTAAAAAAATACCCTGTTCCTTCTGTTGCCCTTTAGGTTCCGGGGCCACGGTATCCTGTTAAGACGTCCCCGGCAGGCGTTGGCCCCGTTGGGGGCCCCGTCCCTGTGCTGACAGCTCTTTGAGACGCGCGCGAACAGAACGCGCCGTCGACCCGAAATAGTTAGTCGCTTGGATTGGCAAATACTTAAATGAAGTCACAGTTCACCTATCATCATCATACCAGTTGTAGGACGTCTACAGTTGAACATAGACTTTCCCGCTTCTAATAGGACTGGTTGAAAGCGGCTTGCATCCAGCGAGACGTTGAAGGACTATTTTCTTTAATAAATGTCAAATCTTGCAATGACATAACTTAGCCGTAACAAGATCCTACTTGATTCCATTAATAAAAATCTACTGATACTTATTAATATTATAAATATAAAATTATTAAATGTGTATGTCTGTGTGTTAACTCATCACGGCAAAACCACTGAATAGATCTTAATGAAATTCGACTAAAATGTAGCTTAGAATCTGAATAAGAATAAAGGCTACTTTTAAAATCACGACTTCGTCTGCAGCCGCGATAACGTCCATTCAAGCGATTTCCGTTTGAGCACCAAAGGTATTCCCTTTGAGTGGTGCTCTAACACCACGATAAAATATTGATTGGTGCTCAATGCATAGTTACTCAAACAGGAATACTTTGAAAGAAGTAGTAGGCAAACGATAATTATAAAACTTGCAACAAGTGCCTAGTTTGATAAATAACTAAACTACCTAAATTTGCATAAATTGCAGAGAAATTACAGAATAAATGAAATATCTCTAGAATTGTTTCGTACGTGGTAGTTTGCTGGTACGGATTCTTGTGTGCATACATTTTGCATATCAGCAGAGGCACGAGTAGCTACAACTGCGTTGCTATGAATGCGTTGAATGTTCCAGCGGACTGAACGCAACACTAAATGGAAAACATTTTAGTGAAGTGAGATTTTGAAAGCAATGCCAATGACATTAGAGTATCTTTTACAAGAACGATATTATGAACCTGTTTAAATACAGGGTTAAGTATTTTAAAAACACCAGCAACCTGAAAAAGGGTAATTGTACTCATTATTATGAATAACTTTTTCTATGGGGCCAACCCTGAAATCATGATAAAAAATCTGCTATTTCATACATTATGATTGTGTTGTATAGCATTTTTGTAGGGAGCAGCTGATTGCTTTTTTCATGATTTGAGGGTTGGTCCTATAGAAAATTTGTTCATAATGATGAGTACAATGACCCCTTTTTAGGTTGCTGGTGTTTTAAAAATAACCCTGTATAATTATAAGTGGCCCGTGCTGTCCCACTGCTGGGCAAAGGCCTCCCTCCATTTCTTTCATCCATCGCGACTTTGCGCTACGTCTTGCTAATTCTCGAGGAAGTCGACCCGTGGTCCCGCCATCTCCTTCTTTGCCTGCCGCAAACCTGAACCTGTTTACACAATACTATTTTCTAATCTATATTCAGTCACTCACTAACTACAAAACGAATTCTTGAAAACCACTTGACCAATGTAGCTGAAATTTGGCATTTCCATCACATGTTTAAGTCCCGTGAAAATCGGTCTAGCTATTTCAGCGATTAACCGAAATAAATAGACAATTAGAATTCGATTTAAAAAATTGGTTATGTCGTTTGTTACTTTGGTTTGTTGTCATGCAAATTAAATATGTATGTTGTAAACATTCATATTTATATAGTAAAAGCTATAATTTTCACATCACAAATCGAGACATCAATTTTATTTATTTGTATAGATTAAAAAATATTCTCATTTCTATCATAATATTCAGAACTGTATTCGACAAAAAAAAAATCTTTTGACAACCTTCGTTACTAAGTTTTTATTCCGATTTGGGTCTAACGGATATTGAAAAACTGTCTCCAAATTCAAATAACAACATTCAGTTCAGAAATAATCGAAAACCATAAAATATTGTAAGAAATATAAAATACTAAAACATTTTTTATAGTTCGAAGCTGTTTTGCAAATATGTACAAGCTTCGATAGTGTCAGTGTTTAAACACGATATTCATACAGTTAGTTTTTATAACAGCGATACAGTTACTTACAGTAATAGTTTCTTTGAAGGAATGGCTTTTAATTAACATGCATAAATTAAGCATGCAATTTATTGGAATAAAAACCTTGTTGATTTCAATATATGATGTTTTTATTAGCATGCAATAATTTTGTTACTTAACGAGAATAATAATTTTGAATTATTCCAATCTCTTCTTGTATGTATACAGTAGTTATACAGTTTCTCTTTATAGGCAGTCCTTGGGTCCGCCATCCATCTTCGAGCACCCACAGCGTGGAGAATAAAATTATATTATTATAATAATACTAGTCTATTTTTAGATACTAGTCTAGTATATTTAAATAATATTATTTATTTTGCCCAGATGTACTCAGAAAGTACATAATTATGAAACGCAAATCAAATTGGCTTGATTTTGAACATACAATCTCATGCATATAGGAGATAGGCAACCAAATCATTTATTAGAATTTTCCTTTCAAAGAGCTTATGTAATATTTCAGGTATCACTGACTACAGTAAACATAATCACGGATTTGGTCAAAGCTAACTAGGATAGAGCAAGGCCATACGTAGCGCATGTTTGTCAATATGCACTAATACACATCTCGTTACATTAGGGCTGCCTTTCCCAAAGTGGCCGGCCGGGCTTGTGGACGGCGAGTAATGGGTAGCTCGCCGTCCGATCAAGGACCAAGCCCGGGTCGACGGCGCTTTCTGTTCGCGCGCGCCTCAAAGAGCTGTCAGCACAGGGACGGGGCCCCCAACGGGGCCACGGGGCCAACGCTTGCCGGGGTTGCGGGACATCTTAACAGGATACCGTGGCCCCGGAATGTAAAGGGGCAACAGAAGGAACAGGGTGGTTTTTTAGTCAGTAAAAGTCTGACAGTCCCTTCCGCCCCACCAGGGCGGAAGGAGTCATTTGACGATTAATACCACCTAAAAAAAAACGCTCCCTTATGGGCGCTGCAGGCCTGAAGGCGTCTGTAAGAGACCCAGACAAAAAATCTGGGCCTTGTGTAGAGGCTTGGGGAGCTATTTGTAATTTCATCTACTAGGTGGTTTTCAAGCAGTGAAAAAATGCGGGCACTAGAAAATAATTGATTCTCAAAGTGACAAAACAAGACAAAATAAGTTTGGGAATCCCTGCATTAAGTGTTTAATGCAGTACATTAGCGATGCCTTGTGGCTGAACCATCACGATTCACGATATAACAACGTGTCAAAGTAATTGGCCAGTGTGTGGTGGCAATTATGCCACACGTCCAACTTGGCCGGATTTGCATATTACCAAGGCGGCAGCGGTGACAAGCGGCATTGTACACCTGTGTTTTGGTTAATCACACGATGACGCACAGTGTACGCACTCTGCATATCCTTCTAGGGGAAGTAAGGGAATTTAATGCGATATAGGACACGTATTTCTCCGTGTTTGTTGATGGAAAACAGATGGTCCTGGCGTACCGCCAGCGCATGCAAGTTAAGTTCACTATTGATTCGGTGTGCTGTTGTAACGTTTTGTACGTGGAGACAGATTAATTGGTTCAATTGTCTCTGCTAATAAGTGTTAAGCATCTGATTTGTCTGACGTTAACAAAGTTAAGTAAGAAAGACGGCTTGAATGTTTAAAGAACATTCTAGAGACGACCGTTTTTAACGTCAATCTTTGTGTACAATAATTTAATTATGTTTAAATGTATTTTCTGTTACACTTACAAATGTAACATCTTGGCAGTAAAAATCAAAGCGATAGAATAAGTAATATGTCAAATATTTTATAGAAAACTAAAAAAATAAAGAAGTAAATAAATAAATACATCTACCATACTCGCCATTCTCGCCATACTAGGTATAATAATTATGTAGTATCGCTTTCATCAATTGTGTAGATCAAAATGAATCAACACCATTCCACAGAACACGCACGTGTAAGCCTTGGGGGCGATTGGGTTCATGTGTTTTGAAAATTAAAAAATGTATCTTTGGGAAAATTGTTTGTTATCATGAGTACAATCATGTGGGATTAGAGGTATGGCAAAACAAACCAACGTGATTCTGAACATTATTTTATTTTCAATTTTTAAAATATTTTGCATCCGTTGTCCGTCGTCTTTCGTCCCGTCGCCATAACTTATTTCTCTCTCTCGCACACACACTTCCCTTTCTTTCATCCGTTGCGTTCCTTTTTAACGTCAATAACTGCGTTCATGCTTCAATATTCTTACCCTACAATCATGTGTCTAAGTAAACGATCACTAATAACTAGTAGCTATAAAATATGAAATATAAAAAAGCCTATAATATGATTATTCCGAAACTAATCTGATAATAGAAATCCATCTTCAACTTTCATTACGTTCTAAGCTCACGTGCGCTTGACACCCGATCCAATTCCATCGCGAACATTGGGACTCAACACAATGTAATTGGAGCTTTTAGTGAAATAATTACTTAACGGTTAGCTGCTAGAACTTTAATAAATTGTCGTGAAAGCAAGGCAGAGTTTGTACGAAATGCAACTGCATTTGGCGGCCAGCCAGAGTTAGTAAGAAAACCTGTACATACGTATCGATTTGGCATTGCGAACACAGAATGTTACAGAAGGTCAGCTTCATACATCTTCTTCAAATTTATAAGTCTTCTTCTAGAGTAAGCCTAGGATTGAGTGAGTCGGGGACGCAGATTTTGCCTAATGCGAATACCGGACTCCCAGGTTATGGTAGCAGGAGAAACCGTCCGACATACCCCTCCGTTATCCCCAAACGGAGGGCATTCATGAGTATTTCCTCACAAAAATGGTGGAGTGAGCTTACCCAGAAGAAGCCTGTTCACTCTTAACTTTGAAGAGATGAGGGTTCCCCTACTTAGCTGAATTTCAACTTTTAGACACGTTTTTTTTCGTAAACCGATTTGTTATGTACACTTTAAATACTGACACGATCCCTATTGTGTAAGTATATCTTTGCTCGTTGAATAGAACTACCCTTCGGTAATATTCTGTGAAGTGCATGTTCACCTAAAGGCTAAGCATTTGGCAAGCATAAACAATTTGTGTTATTTATTTTTTCGAGTCAATGTCGCATACAATACGGGAATTGTCTTTACAAGATTTCTGGGTGGTTACAGGTTTGTGACGATGTTACCTTGTTACTTTGTTTTATTTTTCACCAATGATGTAGAGGATAACGTTAGGGAAACTTTTGCAATAGATTTAGTACATGGATCTCGAGACCCCAAAGAAAAATTTTCGGTCGGTTATAAAAAAAAAAAACTATTGTTTCATACAAAAATGCAACTGTTGATTTTGTGGAATGAAGTTAAAAGTAAGCGATTAGGAGGAGTTAACTGGTAGAGATAGTCACGCAAGGAAAAATCGTTATGACACGAATATGTATGCGTTTTGTGTTATGTAACACATAACATCACGCCTGTAATTCCCTAAGGGTTAGGCAAAGGTGAACCTGTTAACCACATTTCACCAGTTATGTTTAAGTCCCATGTAATAGGGGGCGAACCTATTGCAATCAACCGGTTACAAATTCAGACCCCGAGGCTGCTACTGTAAATTCCTTATGGAGAAACCCAATAACACTAGCCTGACCTGGCAATCAAACCCGAGACCTTATGCCTAGGAGTCGCGCATTGCGACAACTAGACCAATGAGGCAGCCAACACAACACGCAACAAAATTAAAGTTACATTTGAAAATGAAGTTTGGTTTACCAGAATTGAATCGACATTAAGCAAAGTTAAATATACGCATGAATAATTTGAATCCAGAACAACTATATTGAAATAGCTAATCATCTGGCTAGTCTTTTCCCAATTATGTTGGGGTCGGCTTCCAGTCTAACCGGATGCAGCTGAATATCAGTATTTTACATGGAGCGACTGCCTATCTGACCTCCACAACCCAGTAACTGGGTAACACGATACCCCTTAGTAAGACTGGTTGTCAGATTTTCGGGCTCCTAACGACCCGTAACGACTGTCAAAGATTCACGTATGACAGCCGGGACCAACAATTTAACGTGCTTTCTGAGGTACGGGACGATGTCAGTGATGTCTAAGATAAAGTTTAGAAAGTACATAATTATGAATTGAAAAAGTCACATTGGTACTTGCCTGGATTCGAACCCACAATCTCATGCATGAGAGGCAGGCGCCTCATCCACTGGACCATCAGGACTTTATTACTATACTGAAACAGCAATTTCACACAAAACTGGATAGAGCTTTGTATAGAAAGAAGTCAAACAAAAGCAGTTTTAAAATTCTAAATCGAAACGTAACTTTTTAACAGTCTCGAAAATCACTTTCCGGGCAATCTAGAAGAATCCTCTTTTTAAACTTTAAACTCTTGTCCTTTTTATTATACAGTCAAAATTGAAGTGTCTGTTTGTAATATCAAAATAACAGCTTTTCACTACATCACTATGTAATTATTACTAGCTTCAAAGTTAAAGTTAATTTCTTTATGCAAAAGTTTGGACCCCTTTTCATCCCTTGGGGAGGGGGAGGGGTGTTATAAAATCGGAGCTAACCTACTAACTACCTCTCTGCCAAATTTAATCTTTATGCTTCAAGCGGAAGTATCGGAAAAAGGCAAGCGGCTGGGAGCGGCTGACGTTTGACACTGACGATTGCACCCTTGCGGCCTTAACTATTAAATGTGAATACAAGGTATTTCCATTGATTAACAATCTTTTAATTTTTTTTTGTGTCTGACTATCTTTAGCGGCTATTATCGGAAACGGCTAGACCTATTTTGAAAGATTATATTAAGGAGTATCCAAGGCTTTTTTCACTTAAAAAAAAAACCTTGCACATAACCGATATTCACGTGGACGGGGTCGCGGGCCTATGCTAGTGTTCAAATAAAACTTTTAAATACGAATTAGACGAACACCTGTATAAATAGCATCGTTAAACACTTTTTTCAAATAAAACTGCTTAATTCTCTCTTTTTAACAATCTACAGGTAATTATTACGCGCTTAATTATTTAAACTTAAGCCTTTATCGAAAAGAAAGCTAAGATTCATGAATGCTACTCCATTTTAAATTAGGTTAAGTGTATTCGCACTCCTTTTTTGTTCACAGCTACAATACAAAGCGAATTGGAATAACGGATAAGTTTGTTGGCATTTCTGGAAGATTTTGTTCTTTTATTTGATGTTTTACTGGGTTTTGGACTGCCTGGTCTAGCGGTCGTAAAGCGCGACTGCTGAGCATGAGGTCTTGGGTTCGATTCACTTTATTGGGTTATTGCGTTTTTCCACTAGGAATTTCTCACTAGCAGCCTCGGAGTCTAGATTTGGGCCCAGTTCATAGCAATAGGCTCGCCCCCTATTACATGGGACTTAATTAAATATATAATGGTCATCTCTTAACTGCCGTGGCTTACACCTATATTCTTATTATTTTTTATTTTTGTTTTATATTCATCTTCATTGTTTTCAAGTAGCATGAATAATGTAACTAGGATTTTGTAAAAACCTAATTGAAAAAAGTGTCCATGGAGTTTTTACACGTTTTTCTGCATAGAGGCCTATCTCCGTTTTGGAACGAGCAACTATCTTCAACTTTCTGACTAACTGACCGACTCCTTCACAATTCAAAAGTGCCTATAATTAGTCTAATTTAAAATAAATGTTTTGGCTTTGACTTTAAAATAAATGCTTTGACTCTGACTTTACTAATGTGAGATAATGCAAAATGTTAGTAAACATTTTGCAATAGTTTTTATTTTATATATTATATTTATTCCACAGTTACAATAAGAAGAACGATGCATAAATTATTCAGTGTAAAACCTCATACATTACAAAACCATCATTTCGTGCTTAAAATTGTAATTTTGCATGACCAAAAGTCATAAATCAGTTTAGATACGGGAATTTTCCTGATAATCGTTATTTACGTTTTATTTACATTTTGTTTTTAGAAATAATGAAAATAAGTATGATCTAGTATTATCACGCAAGCGCTATGTTGGCATGCTTCATAAACTATGTTCTTTGTTTTAATATCCATTGTTTCATATTTTACATATTGAGGTATGCACCATGACTGTTAATTCATTATAGATATTTCAGGGGTAAACGTACTCATGGGTATGACCAACAGTTAATACCTACGGGAGCTATTATTAAATAAAAAAAAGAAATGGCTGTTCCATATATTTTTATCATCGTGTTGTGCCTAGTGCATTTTTGTAAGGAACAGCTAGTTTAAGTTTCATATATCAGAGTAAAATTAACAAAGTTATACCAGTATAGATTTTCTTATAAAATAAAAACTACCACGGCTGTAAGAGTATTTTGATCTTGTTTATCAAAGATTTTCTGTAGGTCCAATACCTGGCTTTATATGTGTTGCTCTGTTCCTTGATGTGATGTGTTGTGCAATAAATATGCTATTTACCTATAATTTGTAAGAGAAAAATGAAAAAAAAAAGTCAAAATAGAAGTAAAACAACTGATACATTATAGAAAATTCATTTTTTATTACTCAATAAAATAAAACATAAAATATTTGTACAAATTACAATTCTTCATGGTCATATTGATCATTTTCTATAAAATCATCCACAATAGTTTCATTGTCGTTCAATAACCTATGGAATTCTTTGTTAAAATAATCTGATATCATATTCCATACATTTACTGAATACCATACAACTACGCTTAGAGAAAATATCAAACGAAAAAGAAGACCAAGCATTTTCACATAAATATAATTCAATAGAATACTTTTATATAAGTCTAGTATTATACTTAATGCAATAATGTCTATATAATTACTATGAGAATATTGCGTTTTTCTTTTAAAGTCCCATAGTAACTATGAAGATAATAAATTACATATAGATATTATGAATGGCTATTATCAAATCCTTATATGTGTAACCAAAACAAACTAGTAGCCTTTTATATTTGTCTAACATCCACAAAAATTCTTATTTCACTTAAAATGAAAATGATATTAAAATAATGAATCAGTTTTTAAAATGCAAAAACAGTACGAACGTACGTGCATTACATAGACGACATCTTCATATTTTTGTTGGAACGACACGACGCAGAATATATTTCATAATATAATTACGAGCTCCTTTTACCTAAACGTTTTAACCGAGAACTTATCGCCCACTTATGTTTAAACGCAAGAGAAAAGGATGTAGGAAGCTCACAAAGAAATTCAAGTTATTAGAGAAAAGTTTTTACGATGTGCTAAAAGTTGCTAAATGTTTAAGATACTAAGATGCAGAGAAAATTGCAGTTGTAATAGTGCTAAGTACATATTACACTCTACGTGTCTTTGTTTAAATTAAATCTGAGAAGGACAAAGTTAAATCCAACTTAGTAGAAAACTACTTGAATATTAACAAGACCGTAGGATTACTAGTACAGACAGTAGGAGGAATCATATCATAAATTCAACATAAAGCAAACAGACAGCGCCCACTATTCATTCAAATATATTCCATAAATATAAAAATACTGAATACTAAGAATACACAGATCCAATGATACAGACCCACAGACAAATCCCTCGAGAATTCGTGTAAATAGGTTTACGTAATCAATTCAATCGTCGTACAAAACGTCGGCGCCATAAATCATATCGGAAACGATCTCGAAGACTGCATGAGCGTGTGGGTACACGATGGTCATAAGCATCACAATACTATTTGCTATCACAAACAGTTTCATAGTCTCCAAGCCGTCTGATGATCTGAAAATGGCAAGTCAATCGTAAAAGTACCGTTAGAATCTTCAATAGCGAATAAAAACTTTTTGTATGGACCCTTTATTGAGTCATTTGGAGAAAGCGGATTCTTGATCTGATTGAGGAGTGGGTTGATAGATACGATATTGGATCTTTCATGATATTGTTCAGCTTTCATAGGTTTTTTACCACAAAGGCGAATTTTTGCGATGGTTTTTCTGATCTTACAAACCCAACTTCAATTTCTCTGAAATCGTTATTATGATTGAAAACATTTTCTGATTCGTAAATGTATTCAAACAATTTGGCCTAATTATTTTCTCTTCCATGCCGAAGATTTGAAATATTTCAACAACGATTACATTTTGATTATGATTGAATTTTCTTTAAAAAGAATTTGTTTATTGTAAACAATGGAAGCTTTGTTTATTTTGATGTAGATATTAATTTATTCATTTGGAGTGTTTACAATGTATCCAGAAACGGAATAATTTGCAGAAATCATAACTTGAAACAAAGGTTTACAAAGCTGCAAAATAACAACGATATCCTATTTTCAATAAGCGCGTTAAGTATCCTTATTTCAAATATTATTGCATTTATATTCGAACGAGCTTATATTCAAGGCTCCATAGCAAATAACTTTTCCGCCATAACCGATTTTAAACGATCACAACCGAACGCGTTCGTTCAATAGCATTAGCATTCGCGTGGATGAGTTTCGAGTTACTCGAAGTGCCGGAACATTAAAGGCTCGTTTGGATCTGATAGGGAGATTCCTTTAATTTTTTGAACATCAAGAATATGTTTAATATAGGTATGACAGATTCTAAGTATTTTTTTATCGGAGACAGGGTATTAGAAGATAATTTCTTTTATATTTAAAGAGTACTACTTAAGATAGCAATAGGCTTGCGCTCTATTACATGGGACTTAAACATAACTGGCGAAATGTGATTGTACTAATGGGTACACCTCTGCCTAATCCTTCGGGGATTACAGGCGTAATGTTATGTTATTTCTACTTAAATATTGCAACAATATATTCAGGCTTTAACGTCAATATCTGTATATAACGGTTGTAATAATAAACGAAGCCGAAAGTTACATCTTGTTGCTATCATTGTGATCATTTTCTTTTTTGTTCTTGGTCATAATTATCTAAAAATCTATTGGTTACGGAGATATTGAACGTCAAACAACTTTAAGTGTTTTAACTTTACTTAAACCCCCACAATCCATATACTGTTGCATGCAGTATTTTGGGAACTACTCACCAAAAATAAAAACAATGTTTTTTGTCTTCCAACAATAATTTTTGCTCAATGTTGCTAAGTGTGATGAGCAGTATGCGTAGTTAACGGCTACGTGATGCGGTTTTTAACGCCCCATATTTCAATAAAAGCTATTATTTTAAAGTTATTTCTTCTACCATGCTATACAAATATGGAATAATTATCTAGTTACAATAGTTGGTTGGTATAGTTTACAATAGTTTATATTTAATATGCAGTAGTTTATATTTGTAGCATTTATTTATGTCTGTATTATTTATGGGCCTAAGTTGCCTGAATTGCCTATTATTATAATTACCTTAGCCACCCACCGAAGCCTTGTTCCTCATCATCCAAAGAATCGACTTTCACTGGTAGGTTTTCAGTATTTTCTGTTTCCTTGTCATCTACTATGATCGTCTTTTTCTTAGCTGTTCCAGAATTTTGTTTGTTTTTCTTCATAATCTACAAAATACGCATAATATGTATGTCTGATGTCAATTGGTACCATCAAGTCAATATCAACTTTAGTTCTAATTAGCTGGTGAATACGCCATGCCTACATGGCGTATTCACCAGCGTTATGTCATTGGTTACTGTTCCGCTCCCATGGGATCTAGCGTGATGTTATATAGCCTTCCTCAATAAACGGGCTGTATTACCGCATAAAAAAAATTACAAATCGGACTTTTATTTTCTGAGATTAGAGCGTCGAAACAAGCTTTAATTTATTAATAAAAATAAATATTTGTCTATTTCTTAAACTGAAAAATCAGAAGACGAGGTCGTCGAACTGCACTTAGCAAACTTGATGAAAACAACTATTCAAAACAAATTTAAATGAAAATCTATTAGTTAGAATCTCTACACAGTTAGAACAAATCGAAACGAGCAAAAAGCATTTCAACAGCAATTTGTTGGTGCCACAAAACTGTCAGTAGTGCGTACTGTACTGAATATTTCAAAAGTTTCGTTAAAAAACGATTCAAAACGTTTATCCAGGCGTAACTTTTGAATAGGCGAACCGATTTGACTGATTTTTTGCTAGTTGCGAGGTAGTTTTAGTGGTCAGAATTCGATGAGTGAAATACAAATGAAATAGGTCTCTAATACATATAGGATTTTTTTTTATTTAAAAACGAGCGACCCGCTCGCTTCGTACGGGTGAAATTTACTGAACGTAACATTTTTTTTTAAAGATTTTTTATTAAATTACTATCAAAATTTTTGATGACTCCAAAAATTGTACAAAAATTTCGTCATGCAATCCTGCCAATCAAACACAAACAACAAAAAAAAAAGCTCAATAAATCGAGCCGTTCTCAAGTAATCATCTTTCAAACATCTGACAATCGATTCTTATTTATATTCCTACAATTTACAACAAGTTTAATAAGGAATTACATTTAAAAACTTAGGAGTATTTTCCTTTTTTCTACAAAAAGAAGAATTCACGTTAGAACAAAAAAAACTAAGAAAACTGCACGAACCAAAAGTACTAAGAAAGCCACGTAACGAACACAAAGATACAAGTACTTTCCTGGGGCTAAACAAAACACTAACACAGGAACACCTGAGCCCCTAATCAAATATTATTTGATTCAATATTACCTCAGTAGCAAAGGGTGTGCGGTGAAGAAACAAGTGGCTCGGTCTTCTCACACTGAACACTAACACACCTAACGAAGCACATTCAACGGGAAACCTCTCAAACGCTGATCGATACTTTACGTGGTGCAAGTTTTTGAGGTGGATACAGGTATTCACTGAGCGATTAGCGGGTACGTATCGAATTATAGTTTATTTTGAGAAGAATCCTATTTGAAACAAAGTCATCTATACATGACTTTGATTTGGTTGGTAAATAGTGACTCGCCCTGGGTTCACTCGGTTGCAATGTAGATGTATTAACCTATCTCTTGAATCACTCTATCTTTTGATTATAACCGCATAAAAATCCGTTGCGTATTTAAAAAGATCTAAGCGTAGAAAGCGACTTTGTTTTATACCATGACTTGATATTTTTGACACTGTAAGTTCTCATAAAAATGTACAACTTTTTAGTAAGGGACTAACTCTTAAATAACAGAAAAATCATGCAATATATATACATCTAAGTAAATAAATTTTATTGTATGTTTGAGCAATTAAGTACTCAGAGAATCAATATCTAGCGACAACAGCTGCCAATATAAGACTTTTAATCCAATCTATATTATACTAAAATAATAAAGCTGAGGAGTATATTTTTTTTTGTTTATACGCGCTTATCTCTGGAACTGTTGTCTCTGGAAAATGTATTGTTTTTAATGACAGCTAGATTCATGAGGAGTAGTATATTATTATAGGCTAAATAACATCACGCTTCGATCCACAGGAGCTGACCAGTAACTTAACCCGTAACTTAAAGCGGAGTATTCCTATCCTAGTCTTTAATAAATCAATGCTTGAACAAAACATTAAGCCACGTACAAAAAGCCCCGTTTTCGATACCCACAAAAAAACGCCTTAATGATCAGAACACTAACAAGCTTCGAAGCAAAATAAACAAAGAAAATATTAATTTCCGCCACTCAGTCCCCACCCCAAGGCTTCGCTGTCGACGTCCTAACACGATTATGAATTATTACCGTCGGGTGAATGAGTAGAATTCGGCTCTTCACCTACCGAAGTAATTTGCAAGCTATACGGTGAAAAAAATAAAGTTTCTGGAAATAAAATCCTTGGTAAGAGATATTTTCAAATGTTTTTTGGGGATCTGGACCTAGGGGGTGAATTTGACCCTTTTATATATGTCGTTCGTCTGTCACAGGGCTGCATCTTTAGAATTACTGTAAAAACATTCATAAAACAAATCTATAGTCGATATAGCATGGCAAATAATAAAGAGTTCAAGCTCGTGACTGCCTCGTTGGTCTAGTAGTCGGAAAGCACGACTGCTAAGCATGAGGTCTTGAGTTCGATTCGCAAGTCGGGTAAAATTTTATTGGATTTTTCCATCAGGAATTTCTCAGCCTTGGCGTCTGAATTTGTGCTCAGTTGATGGCAATAGGCTCACCCCCTATTACATAACAGGTAAAATGTGGGTGTACTAATGGGTACACCTCTGCCTAACCCTTAAGGGATTATAGGCGTGATGTTATGTTCAAGCGCGTAAGGGAATCCCTATAAAAAGAAACTTCGATATTATTCAAAGGCCTAATTTTAAAGGCATGTATTAGTGGTTATTATGACTCTGTTGTTATTCGCATGCTAACTCGTTTATATTGTGTATGACGTCATAGATACAGCTGATGATGTCGTATTATTAATGTGTCCATGCGTCCTACTTATATTGGTTTTGACTGTATCGTTGACATGTTTGATAAATTATTGTAGGTAAATGTAAGCTACCTAGGTACCTATTTATTAAACTGGGATCATTCGGCTACTTTTTTTTTACTAATACGCGTAGGTAAACTGCTAAACGATTTTGTATGTCATTATAACTTTAGAATAAGAACTGCCGGTTCTAGATAAGGTAGGCCACCCAAAACCGAATCCGTCATTATTTTCTTCATTGTTAGTGCCTTTGGTACAACCAATCAAGAGTTATTTCAAAAATATGCGCTAAACTGATTGGTCAATCTCAATGGTAACCGCCACATAGTTCTCTTTTACGTCACTATTTGAAATTAGAATGGTTTATTTTCATCGTTATAATAGGTCCATATCATACTCACGTGGTAAAAGTACCTATGCATTTTTAATACTATATCACATTCAGGTTTAAGTAATAATAAGTCAAAATATATGCCACTAAGACCTCACAATATTCCTCCCAGTGCATAAGCATTTTAATAAAACCAGAAAGTGCCTCCACAAAGATGTTAGCAAAACCGCAGGTGACAGCTAAATCGTTTTGACTAGGTAACCACAAAAATATAATAAACACGCCCCAAAAAATATCATGACATTCACTGCAGTTTAACACAATTTAATCTCGTATTTTGCAGTTATGAGAGTTAAAAATTGAACATCGCAGTGGCAATAAAATTTTATACGTTCATCAAAATGTGGAATTTATTGTTGTGTGTAGCAGTAATAGTAACATGTAAGGGTGTGTTAGATTGTGTATGGAATCACTAACGAACTAGTGTCTTCGACTTGGACAGGCGCTACGGTTATTATACAGGCTGTTGCAAGTATTTAACGAGTAGTACTTATTTGTATTAAAAGGAATGAGAAACAATGTGTGGTGGGACTTTCTAGGTTTATCTTGCACATGACTGAAGGAAAACATGGTGAGGTAACCTGATTACATTAACGAAATCACTAAACAAAAAGAAATGCGCCTTGATGACCACACTTGCTCATAGCGAGCAAGCGTGATCATCAATCCTCGTTTCTTCTGGGTTTAAGAAGAAGCCTTTGCTCTGCAGTGAGACAACCATATACTGGCATTTCTATAATTTTCTTTTACAGTACTGACGCGTGTGTTATTATTTGCCATATGATTTAATAATATTGTTAAACCATATTACATTCCACAGCCGAAATAATTTCAAAAAGATTTTTACTCGATGAAATTTATCAATTCATGCCACTAAAAAAATCTTTCTGCATTGCACGCACTTAAAGCCGTAAAAAATATTTGAAGTGTCATTCTGTAGCTCTCGTTCAATATTTTTTAAACCAATTTAACTGCAAAAAAATATTCTGTATTCAATGTAATATTTTTACTGAAAACGTTAAACTATTATGTATAGCTTCATCATATTTTAAGTCGTTCTTTTTTTAAATAAGTGTTGGTAGTTTTTTAATTTAATATTTTTATTCTTTAAGTATTAAACGATAAATAGACTAGATACCTTTTAAATCTGTGCTTATTATGTTAAAACTAAAGAGCTTTTATTTGGTTTGTTTAAATCTCTGGATCTACCGGACGGATTGGAGAAATTCTTTTTGTATGTGATAGACATTACATCACACCTGTAATCCCCGAAGGGTTATGTTTAAGTCCCATGTAATAGGGGGCGAGCCTATTGCCATGAACCGGACATCAAATCTAAACTCTGAGGCTGCTGCTGAGAAATTACTGATGGAAAAACCCGATAACACTTTGCCGGACCTAGGAATCGAAGTCAAGACCTCATGCTCAGCAGTCGCGCTTTGCGATCAGACAACAATCTAGTCAATAATTTACGTAATAACATTTTTCTACTCTTTTAATTATACAAGAGCATTATATTTTCAAAGAACTCACATCAAAACATTCTTGAAAAGTTATGCTTTGTAAAATTTTCATGAGAAAAATATAAGTGCATCAAATGAAACACTTTTTTCAGACCTCTCAGCTGCCGAGAGGGTTAAGATGAACTAAACTATCTTGCAAAACTACACCAGGTACGAGCGAATTTTATACAAGTTACATAACATGAACTATGAAGTTTTAGAGCGCACTTCCTTAATTTAGAAGTTTCTAGAATTTGCAGTTATGAACTTCTAAATTTTACATAATGTTCTTTATTGCTTCCATGTTTCTTTTCTTAATTTTATTTATGAGAAAAACTGAACTAGAAAGCTTTGGCTATTGTTTTTCTTAATGACAATTAACAGTACACCGCAGTCTCAATCGCGTTTATATTCCTCACGCTCTAGGATGGTGCGGGTGACATTTGTCAAACTGTTGCTTTTCACTCTTGAACGTTACAATCATGATTAAATATTTTAACTGCACGATCAATGTCGTAATCAATCATAGTAAATCATATCCAATCATAGTCGTAAAATATGGAATCAGTAATTAGTAAGTAAATAACTAGTAAATTAAATAATGTCACTGACCTAGTAATGCGATTCTGACATCCATAGATGAATTCCTGACATGTGTCACCCGCACCATCATAAAACGTATGGAATATAATTACGTCTTTGATTACTGTGGATCATACTGTGAAGTTATATAATTTATACTACCTATTTCTCGTAAATCTGCCTCGCTCAAAACTTTATAAGTCAAACAACAATTATGTGCTTTCAGGACATCAAAATAAACCATACCCTTTTCAAATTTAACATTTTAATACAAAGCCGTCAAATCAGTCCCTGAGTTTAAAAAAACATACTTATGGAGTACGACGGACCTACAACAAAAGCATAATCAAAAAGATTCCATTTCAAATAAATTAACAAGCTTTGTTTAAGCAACATGCTGTACATCAGACAATTTCGTGCTTACGTCACATCGAACAGAGCCAGTCTATCAGAGCGACCACCAGTCCGTGACGTGACAACTAGGTAATTGTAATCCTATGTAACTATTGATGACATTATTGCCCTTGTGCTGCAGCCCTTGAGTATCACACTAACTTGATATTCAGTGATACTCAGTGATCTGAATAGCTGAATACATTAATTGGGTTTAGTTTTATCAAAACGAACCACACAAAAAAAAAAAAACATTTTCGAAGTAATTGTATTGATTTTGGACCTTTTATCATCTGCCTAGCCTTTTCCCAATTATGTTGGGGTCGGCTTTCAGTTTAACTGGATGAAGCTAAAAACCAGTATTTTATATCGACCGACTGCCTTTCTGACCTCCACAACCCAGTAACTGGGTAATACGATATGTTTTGAAAGGATAGTAATGTAATACGAAATTGTTTGAATAACGTTGTATTTGGTTAAGAATTTGGTTGAATTACATGACTTATAATTCCTACTGATTTATAATATAGATTTTAGGTGTAAAAAAGACATAACTGGCGAAATGTGGGTGTACTAATGGGTACACCTTTGCCTAATCCTTCGGGGATTACAGGCGTGATGTTATGTTATGTTATTTTAGGTGTAAAATGAGCCACACAGTAGTGAATAGTGCAGGATATGCTAATACATATTCAACTGCTTTTAGCAAAAAGTTAACGACTACCTATGTATCTGTACTTACGATATAAGTAAACATTGTGCAGGCCTGATTAAAAGAAAAAGTATTAGGAAACTATACCTATCTATAATAGGTATTTAAATATCATAAAACTTGTACATTTTGTACCTATTTCAATTCCTATACCTAATTCAATTTTTAGTTACCTTTTTATAATTATTCTTCTCTATACCGCAACTAGACGTAAAAATTCATACCAAAAATATTTCTCAATTTCTCGTTACCATTTGCTTGTGAAAGCTTTAATCATTTCAGCTGCAACGCAGACGATTGATATCGAGCGATCGCTATTTTATCGATACGACCGATCTATCAACGTCGCCATGCTTTGGTATCCTTTGATTATATCTTCAGGGATCGTATTCATCTATTTCACTTGAATTTAAACAAAATTAAATCTATCTTCGACTTTTGTTTGAAAAATTGTAGGTTGAACCCGTTTTAATTAAATATCTTTCTCTCTCGGCTTATTTTGCTTCGGTATTCAAATTATCACGATGGTAATATGCAGCTTCTTTTGTTTTAAAATCCTTTTAATAAGGACATTATGTAAAAGTTTCATTTACAAAACTTCTTTGGATATTCGAATTTGGAAGATAAAATTATTTTAGAAAATCACTATTTTTTTTTTATATTAATTACTTTCTGGAAGCTATGTTTTAGGTTATTCAATTGACTCAAAAAACTCTGTGACCTTGTAGATTTTTTTTTTAGGAAATCATAAAGTTCTTGTCACTGAGGAAATTACTGAGTCATAGAATATGTGTTCAAGAATAATGTAACCAGGACTTTGTAAAAAACAAATTTAAAAGAGTGTCCGTGAAGTTTCCTGCTCGTTCTTCTTAATATAAAGTCTATCTACGTTTTAGAACAAACGACTAGCATCCAACTTTCTGACTACCTGACCGACTCCTTGACAATTCAAAAGTGCCTGTAAATGGTGTTATTGAAATAAATGCTTTGACTTTTTGCTGTCGAGAGTAGTTAACTAGTATCAAACTGGCTCAACACATCTAGGCCCACTTTGGCCAGGCAGAATTATCTTTAAACACTGAGTCAGATTCTTACACACGAGCATTAATTATGTAGCTACTTTTTTTTCATTTGACCTCGTGTTAACAACTTTCTCTGAGTTACGTTTTTGAGTGCAAGTGGGCCTTACAATTTCAATCTCAACGATATTGAATAGGAATTCATACTTCATTGTTTTATTTAGGCTTAGTTAACCTAATAATAGATTAATAGTAATCCATTATCAAGAGCAAGCTGCAGAAAAATAATACAAAATCTGTACCAAAATAGAATTTTCTATTAAAATACGAATATTGTATGGACGCAAATATAAAATGGAGTCAAAATCCCCTACATTGTTTTGTTGCGATACAAAATTCAATTTGGCTTTGAAAATATTTTACGATATATTTTGTAGAAACTGCATTTTCCTTTTGTACCTTTCGTCTATGTACTTAACCCAGTGTTATGGAAGTTCCTGATAGTACCTTTATAGAATAAAGGTTGGGTTTGGAATGCCTCTTCGGTCTGGTAATCGCAAAGCGCGACTGCTGAGCATGAGATCGGACAAAGTGTTATTGGGTTTTTCCATCTAGAATTTCTCAGTAGCAGCTTTCTTCTTAGCAGCTTCGTGTCTCGGTTGATGACAATAGGTTCGCCCTCTATTACATGGAACTGAAAAATAACTGGCGAAATGTTGGTGTACTAATGGGTACACCTCTGCCTTACTATCTGGGGATTACAGGCGTGATGTTACCTATGGGTTTTATGGAAACAAAATATATAAATCGTTATTCCAGGAAACTTTCCAACTTGAGCAACATGGTGATCAATTACGTTGCTTGTATGTGAAGCGGCCTTGGCCCCTTCAGTGGGACTGTCATAGGCTGGTATTTTATTTAAGTCATTGGATACTGGATGCGTGTAATTATTTTAGGGGATGGCCTAAGTCGAGCAGTGGACGTCATTCAGCTTAAATGGTAAAAGTCTTTTGAAAAACAAAACCAAACAACAAAAATAATACCAAAATAATTGTGAAATTCAGTAGTAAATAGCCTGAAAACTAAAACGTTTAAATCAATCACCGGACGACGCCTTTCCCCGCTAGATGCTAGACACAAAGGAAATACATTAACACGAACTAAAGAGCTTCAACAGCTTGTTTATACCAAGAGCATCGCAGGCTTTTGTCACGAAATTCTTGAGATAAACTTTGCATCAGACCCCATTTCTTGAGTATCAAAAGATGCTGTTCTATCTTTGCGATCGTAAATCTTCTGTTGATACTTTGATAGGCTTGTTTTGTGTTTTTAATTTTATTTGCTGTAAAGATTATAATTTCAGTGTTTCATTATTGAATTATCTTTATTATATTTTTAATTAATTTAAGTGACTTGATAGTATAAGGATTTTAAATTATTTTAACTTCATAACGTTTTTGTTAAAATCGTCCGTGGATAGAAAAGCGAAAATGATCTTCATTTAGGTATTTGATTTTCGATTAAATGGTTTCTTTTGATTTAATTTAGAAAAAAAAAATAGTAACTATAATTTAAGCATATTTATTAACCGCTCAAAGCCTCCTTACGGCGCACATGCGGGCCCGATAATTATTTTAATGAATTGCATATAGTTATTTATGTTATTACAAGCTTATGCCCGCGACTTCGTTCGCGTCAAGGTTGATAAAATTATTCCACGTATTTTTATTTTTCAGATTATAATTTATTCCTGCACCAAATTTCATATAGATCTTGGCGTGATTGAGTAATAAACATCCGTCCATCGAAACTTTCGCATTTATAATAGTAGTAAGTAAGATAAGATTCAAAAGTTACATTTTTAATAAAGGATATAAGTTTTTTAAAATTAGATGAATTTGCTCATAAACCTTGTAAGATTTCAACAAAATAAACAGTAAAATCCTACAAATTCAGATCAAACTAAACATCGCATTCATACTAATTCGTACCTTAACGCACAACAATAGAAAACATTCTACAAAACTCCGTTAACGTTCTCAATAGACTACCACCATTTTACACTATAAATCAATATTCTATCATTCACAGGTACCAGGACTAAAGGACATCGAGGCAGCTCGATTCAAAGCTGCTGCAAATTCCTCCAGTTACGTCGTGTCTATAAAGAGCTTTTAGTTTTCCTTTTACACCGTAGCCGTGTCACAGCCAAACGTGTTGAACGAGCAGTCTTGATACTTGAACGCCTTTTATTTTTCACTAGCTTTCGCCCGTGGCTTCGCCCACGTTAATTTAGAATTTGCCAATAAATTTTGTTCGGGTTGGCCTGAGTGCATGACCAACCTTTCATTTTCTGACACCCTAGTCCTTTTTTTGATAAATCCAGAATGTTGACCTTTCCACTCTGACTAAAACTTTTTATTTCTGCTGCCATAGATAGAGATATACCTTTTTTATGACACCCTAGTACTTTTTTTTGTTGAGTAATCGTAAGTTGGTTGTAATAACCCCGAATTATCAATAATCGAATTTATGACACCCTAGTTGAAGCTCGTCCATCGACACTCAAAATTCACAAAATGTATTAGGTACTTAAATTTAAAATTCGAACATGATTCGAAAGACACGTGGCGCCATCTATTTATTACCATAAGTAGGTTATTGTGATTTCTCTCGGGAACAGTACTTTTTATTCGGGATGAAAGGTACCACCCACCCTATTTTTGTTCCTGTACACCTGGCAATATTTATGCAAAATTTCAGAATGATCGGTTCAGTGGCTTAGGCGTAAAATGGTAACAAACAAACAAACAAACTTACTTTCGTATTTATAATATTAGTTAGGATTATAATATTAGTTAGGATTAGGATAAATAGGTGTGATAGAAATGTGTTTAAAAATTGGTTTTTAATTAAAATTAGGACAATTTCGTAACCTAACAGGACGCATAAAGGTTACTTTCGTTTAACACGTGTTTAATAATATTTTGATGGGTAGGTAAATGAACTAAGAACAAAAATCATTGTTTGACTTATTTATACGAAGAAATAAAATTTCTTTGAACAATAAATAAAATAATACCAACATTATTTTCGCTTGCAGAAGCTTCTCTTACGGAGGAAGCATGAGCATTGATCACCACGCTTCCTCAAGGCAGATTAGTGATTTCAGACTTATGTTAATTATATTACCGAATCCGATCGTCCGATTGATGTTGTTGTGTCGTGTTGATCCGATTGTTTTGTGATTTGTTTTGTTGTTGTTATTTTTTGTTATGTTAATATTATTATATTGCTACCTCTTATTATTTTTAAGACCTGTATAATTCTGCACTCATGTTTTACAAAATAAATATCTTGTATCTTGTTAATACTTAAATAATTTAATTTAAAATCTTTTCAAATCTATACTACATATAATAAAATCGTAGAGACGTCAAAACTGTACATTTAATATTTTTGAAAAAGAAAAAGTGCTTAGGGGTCTTTGAATGATACTTTTGCCGAAAATATTTTTTTTTTAATTTTTGTCTGTTTGTCTGTTTGTTTGTTGGAGCATCACGCAAAAACTGTCGGATAGATTTTGTTCAAATTTTGAATGAATATTCCACAGTGGCCAATTTAGAACATAGGCTATAAATTATCACGCTATTTGCTTTGGGGGATTAGCAGACTACAACAGTTCACCAAAGGATTGTAAAAAAGACGAAACAAAATGTAAAAATATTATAAATAGCTGCAGACTGAAGTTCTAAAATAGTTATTATCACGCCATACCTTCAAGGAGCTACGCAGTCAATTATGGAAAACTAGAACGGCTATTTCAAGTCATTTGTCATCAAAGTAAATTACCTAATGGTTTGACGACTGTCTTGCGAAACGGTGGGCGGAAGTTCGGTCCCCAATGTCAGCATTTCTTTTTGTATTTTTTCTAATTTTTTTTTAATGTTTTTTAATTGAATAATGAGATTTCCCAACAAAAAAAATATATATAAGTAGGATTGCATGTTTCTACCACTACTTTTTGTATTTTTTCTATTTTTTTTTTAAATGTTTTTTAATTGAATTTTGAGATTTCCTAACAAAAAAATAAAATAAAAGTAAGAGTGCATGTTTCTACCACAACTTTGATTTGTTAACGTATTTTTAAATTTTAATTCAGAAAATAATATCTATGCATAGTAACACAACACATAAATCAGCAGCTAAAGAACTTTTGCCTGTTTGCACGACTGCAAAGCATGAGGTCTTGGGTTCGATTTCCAGGTCGGGCATAGTGTTATTGGATTTTTCCATCAGGAATTTTACAATAGCAGCCTCGGAGTCTGGATTTGTGCCCAGTTGATGGCAATAGGCTCGCCCCCTTTTACATGGGATTAAACTATACAACTATATAAATGTGTATAGGTAAGGATTATCGCATTATGGCTATTATTCTTAAACATTTTACTGCTGGATTGCTATAAAACGACACCAACGGTACAGACAATACTGCAGTTAGGTATAAGTTATAATTTATCCTTTGAAATCAAAATTATTACGCTATAACTACAAGGAGCTACTCAACACACAAAAGTGACGGGCGGTCTATCTGCAAACATTTTAAGTATACAATATTTTATTACCCGGGCTTAGCTAAGCCAATCATGGCACAACAATACCGCCAAGTATACTACTTGAATACCAGCGGACGTATATTAGCGAGGAGTGGCGAGTGTAATTTTTTTACGCAGTAGTAGGTAATTAGTATTCCTTTCGTTGCGTTTCCGAATTATTCTATAAAAAGATCTTAGTGTAAGATGAGTGATTAGGTACTAAAAATATTACTTCTATTTCAATGGCTAAAAAGAAAGAATTTGGCAACAACCGGAAGTACACCATAATCAATTAAAAAATCTGTTGCAGTAATTCTCCTGTCGGAGAATGTCTCACAGACTTCAAGCTTTCTGAGTACTTGATTTGATGAAACGACTGTGATCGCAGGCAGAGTTTTTTTTCATAGGCACCGTAAATGAAATATGTTCCACATGCTTTAAAATCAATTTCTAAATGGCATTACATTTTTATTTCTTTTTTTAGGTTACTTATTACCGCGGCTGTGCTGCAAGACATGATTCTTTCCATCTTAGCAATAGATTCGCCAACAGGACACTTAGTATTTCGTGGCGAGGAAGTTACGTAGAGTATTAGAAGAACCCTAAGTACCCTGGTGTTATATTGGACAGAGCACTAACTTTTTATATACCTACATTGCCACAACACCAATCAAAAAATCATCTGCTACGACACCTTATTTCTACCAACTAGGGAGCAGCACCCGATGTTTTTCGCATAACTGTTACGTCTTTATGCTCCTTCTGCTGGTGAATTTGCGTGTTCAGTGTGTCATTGACCAAAAAGCAATAGGTATCATCCTTAACGAGACGTGTAAAATTATATCGGGGCTGCCTGAAACTGACTGCTCGATAAGCTTTTCCCATGGGCATTGAACCACCTGTCATTCGAAGGTATCTATGAAGCATGCACAGATGAAACAAAATCAAGAATCCGCTTCCTTACACCCCCTCTATCAATATGCAGTAGCTCTGGGTAGATTGAAGAGTCGGAAGAGTTTTCTTCGATGCACACCGGCCATACAGGACCAGGTCGACACCCACCATCACACAACTTCCACCAAAAAGAGTTCAACCCCAGGAACACATGGCACTCTGTTGTGATCATTAGTGGCCTATATGGAAAGCGCTTAATGGACTGCGCACTCATGTAAGCCGCTGCAAACGTAACCTAGCCAATTGAGGAGTTATAGATCCCGCAGATACTCAGGGCAAGTGTGGTGGTCCTTTTATATGATGGCCCACTTACTACAGCGCCCGCAGAATACCTGGGCACAACTGGGCCAGAAAAATATTGCAAAAAAATCGGCCAAGTGCGAGTCAGACTCGCACACGAAGGGTTCCGTTACACCATACAATATTTAACACAACAGAAAAAAACGTTATATAAAAAGGTTAATAATCGTATAAAAAGTAATTATTATGTCTACATGGCATTGCTTCTTGCTTTCATGATTCTAGGTCAACGGGAAGTTCCCTTTATATTTGGTTTTGATTTCCTAGCGAGGGTCAGAATATGCGCCATAAACGACCTTATCTTTAGTTTGCATTGACTTAGAAGTTTAATTTTTTCACTGCTCTGAGGGATTGCAGACCAAAGTATTTTCTTTTTTGGGTAGTAAAAATCATCATACGAGTCCTTTTGCCCTGGGTGGGGCGGAAGGGACTGTTAGACTTTTACTGACTAAAAAACCACTCTGTTCGAAGGAACGCAAAGAGCAAGTGTTGCTCTTTGCGTTCGGGGGCCACGGTATCCTGTTAAGACTTCCCGCGACTCCGGTAGGCGTTTGGCCCTGTCGGGGCCCCGTCCCTGTGCTGACAGCTCTTTGAAACGCGCGTGGAACAAAACGCGCTGTTGACCCGGGCCTGGTCCTTGATTGGACAACTAACTACCCATCAGTGGCCGTCCGCAAGCCTTCGCCTACGGTAGCCGGATGACGTATCGCAACGTCCGACGGTTATCCCATTCCCTTTCGCTCCGGAGCATGGCCTGAACGCGAGAGGACACGGCGGGGCTCTTCCTAGGCGGGGCAGACTTACACCGTATGCTCTACCGTGTCTTCCGGGCGGTCCACACAGTGGTGACACCCGGGCGTTTTCTTCCGCTAATTCCAACACAGGAACTTCCCGAAACAACCGCGTCCGGTGAGGACCTGCGTCAGGCGAATGGTGCAGCCACTCCAGCCAATCCTCAAAGAGGGGTCTTACCGCTGCGATTGCGGCGTGCCCGAGACCTGAGTATTTGATTTTAATTTTAGCTTGATACCTCCACGCGTTCCTTAGACAGGGGGGTCTTTACAGACAGACAGACGGACAACAAAGTGATCCTATAAGGGTTCCGTATTTGCCGACTGAGGTATGGAACCCTAAAAAAGATAATATCTAAAATCATCGATGAATCGTGATTTAAAACGGTAAAACTTTGCTTAGACTTTAAATAAGCCTATGTTTACAGGGTTTTGTTTATACTTTCTTTCAAAAACACGAAAGTCAGATTCTGATTTCAGTTGCTCTATCGAATCTAATATCCAAATAATCGAAGCTACAATGTGAGGTACAATAATAAAACAGTAGCTATTGAACTTGCGTTTCAATGGTTTGGGATCGAAAAATAAGTCAATTTTGATACCACTTCATAATATTTTGGAAAGAGGTATTCTAAATTTACCTTAAATAAATATACAAAAGCGAAAGTTCACTCACTCATCACGAAATATCGAAAATTTCGCAAAATAAAGTACCCATTTCCCAAAGAGTAGGTATGAAACGGGGGTCCAAATTTTGTATGGCGTTATCAACTTTGACGCGGACGAAGTCGCGGGCAGAAGCTAGTATAGATATAAAATTAAATTTTTCGGGCTTAATTCTAGCTTATGCAGCCTACGCAAGTCTACGCAAATGAAAGTCGCGGTCAGACCTTAGTCTAACCAAGGTCAATGGCCTCTCAATTCCAGCTCGCACTCCAATCTCTAAACTACTCAGTCATGTAGACTCAGGTAAACTGACAAGGTATCAATTAATCAATGTACATCGCACTGTGGGTTCTGTAGGTACATACTTAATCTACCTCGTCTTGGACAATACTTGAGATTCTCACACTATCCAGTTACTGCTACAAGATAGCTTCAGTCTGTTGCGTTTTATAATTTACTAGCTGACCCGTGCCCACTTCGTTGGGCGGTAAACATTTTAACTTGTGATGAAATTTTCGATAATGTTTAATATTTTGTTGTTTAAAAAATCGTCCAAAGGTAAGTACGTCAAAAAATACTTTTTTTAACACATAAACGCTACTATATTTGCTAAAATATAAAAGATAGAAATATGGTGTCGCGGACTTTTTTGTAGAACTATTAAAGGCGGACCAGGTTGCCATACATTGTTTTCAATTATATACAACTGTTAAGGCAGCGCATGCAAAAAACTTTGTTGTAAGAGCTATTTTTTTCCATCTGGCTAAACAAAAATTGAGATAGTTCGTCTATTATGCATGATATCTTTATAATTTATAGCCTATAGCACTCACGAATAATGTAGCTTTCTACCAGTGAAAGAATTTTTAAAATCGGTTCATTACTTACGGAGATTACCCCCCTACAAACAAACTTACAAAGTTACAAACATACAAACTTACAAACAAATTTTACCTCTTTATAATATTAGTATAGATGAGCATTTGAAGTCCTGGGTTAGGGGTTATTGAACCCGTCCACTAAAATTTTTAATAAGTCAATTATTATTATTATCTTTCAGAATATTTCGGAATTTCACTAGATTCGAGTTTTACCGTGCATGGTATGTATATATTCCGTGGTGGTGGATATTCTTTTTTTAAGCATGTAGTCGATGACTAAAAAGAATATTAAAGCAAAAAAACCGTAGTAAAATAAATAATTAGGGCATGCCAAAGGCGAGTGTTGGGCTCGCCGTCAGATCAGAACCAGCCCCGTGTCGGCAGCTCGTTGTGTTTCACGCGTGCCTCAAAGAGATGTCAACATATCGGACGGGACCCGCTAGGGCTAGTGCCTGTCAGGGTTGCGGATTTTGTTTGGAAAAGGCACCGCGGCTGTGGACCGCAAAGGGCGTTAGGAGGTACACGGATGGATTTTAGTCAGTAAGAGTCTGACACTCCCTACCGCTACAGAGCGGAAGAAGTCATTTGATGAATAAAATGCATAAATAAAAGCCTATTAGTTATTGGTATGGTACTTTGACGGGACTTGCACTAACAATGTGGATGTTATAAGGACAAAATGATGTTACTATTTAATAATTCTGTAAAAAAAAATTACGTTTCGGCGCAAAAAAAGACTCTTGAGACTAGTGATAGACCGACATTAACACGAAGGGATTCTCGAGCGTAACTAGTTAAAAATATAAATTGTCACGAACTTTCGAACACTAATGGACTCCTAGAGAATTTAAATGTACATACTTTGATTAGATTGGCATTGTTAATAACTTTTCAAACATTAATCAGCTTCTTTTGCGCCATCTCAATGACTGAGAAGATGGCGACAATAGTCTAAATAGCATGGCGTATCTATTGTTGCGATTGTGTTAGGTACTCATAGAGATGGCGCTTTACAGCAGAAATGTCTTAGAATTTCAAGAGACTACTCAATAATAATCATCCTCTGATTTTCTCTCTCATAAGTTAGTAATACACCCTGAAATGTAAACCGTTGCAAAAACGCGGCAGAACGATTCGCCCGCAGTAGTACTAATGGAACGTAGAGTTAAACTTAAAAAATAAAAATATTTTTATTTTAAAATATTAAAAAAAATATTCATAAACTCGAAAGCGTGAGTAACAATAGTTACACTGTCACGCACACAAACGCAACGTAGCCAACGAAATGATACCTACGTCCTAACGTAGGTATCATTCAAAACTCATGCGCTACCGACAAAGTAAAAAGCAATAAATCATAAATGTTCAGAGAAAAATAAGCTCTCGTGCCTTGTGATACGGTATAAACTAGAGCGCGTAGCTTACACTCTCTTCATTCGCCGCCACAGATCAAAAAATGCCGCGCCGTGCCGCGCAGTGTCGCGCACTCGACGCTCAGTTGTCTTGCGGACGTTGTACTTGTAGGTTAAATAAGTGAAAAATGGATTGAAATTACGATTTTTCTAATTTTGAGTGAGACCCATTATTAAAACTAAAAGAATTTATTTAAAAGTGCTCGTTTGTGTGTGGAATGTAGTGGCTTACACTTCGAACACTTGCTTCGATACCGCGAAGTGTAGGTAAGTACTTTGTGAATAGTGAAAATTCAGAAATAGGTTAGGTGATTAAAATCATTGTAAAGAAGTTGATTCCAACTTTTTAAATACGACTAAAATACTTACTTTATTGTCTTTGTTTAACTTGTTTTTTTGTTTTCGTGTTCAGTAGGTAAGTAAAGTTGTAGGTAATAAAAAGTATTTTTGACAGTCTTAAGCCTGTAAAAGTATGAAGGGAGAATTGGAATAACTTTTTGGGTGTTGTGTTACATTAAATTAACTAAAGATTAGAAAATCAGCTGTTGATAAGCGCAAGGGTTAACGACCCAGTGTTCTGGCGCCCGCGCCGTCAGCCGCTCGGGTCTCGGCCGCTGCGTTTGACTAGGTACTACTATTTGATTGCGTTCATTTTCGAGTTTCACTTTTCACAATTGTGAATCTGCCATTTTTATATTTTCATACTAAAGATGTTTACTAATCGATTGTACTACCAAAACAAAGTCATTTCGCTGCAGCTTTGCAACGGTTTACATTTCACGTTGTATATTCAATCCCTACCATATCACATTTCGGCAGATCAAATCCCTCCAATTCCCAATTTTCAATAATCTCACCACTTTTTTTTCTTCCCTCTACGAACGGTTTTCATTATGATGTTACGGTATAATTTTGCTGAGCTTTCCGTGTGAACGAACCTGACTCACTGTCTGTGTATTGTGGAAACATTCGGGAGTGGAATGCGAGCGCGTAAGTTGCGTTTAATAGTTAGCATTGTTTAGCGTTTTTTTTTTGTTTTGTTAGCAGTTGTAATGGATTTGGTAGATAAAAATTGTTTGCTATCAGAAAAAATTGAACACGACCTGTCCTGGCTTTGTATGGTTAAATATGTAAGAAATTTTTATAAAAAAAATTAAAAAAATATGTTAAAATTAAAATTAAGCCTGTGTTAGTCGCTTATAACGGAACTTTCCATAGGTAAAAGAATTTTTGAAATCGGTCAAGGAGGAGTTTTTGTATTTATCTATTACAAACAAAAATATAACTTTTACCTCTTTATAATATAATATTAGTTTAGACTTACAATAGGTGTTCCTATTTACCTTATAGTAAAAAAAAACCCGCACAGTAGCGATACTTTTTAAAATTAGTCCGTTATCTACTTAGTTTTGGTTCCTATGTTTAACCCATTAATTACTCGGTTGTTCATTTTGATGCCTCAAAATTCCCTCAACTTCACACGTCCATGTTTTTTAGTTTAGTCTGGCGGTCCATTACTTGTGTTGAGCTGTCTATCTTTAGCATTGTTGGATGATAGCTTACCTCATGCTCAGTTCATTTAAATTCACAGAGAAAGATTTTTCAGTATAGCGCTAATTATACAAGGAAATAAAAGGTGCCTGTATAATATTTTTAAACCAACCAAATAAAACCAAATTAAAAACAAAAGACTGAGTCATATTCTGATACCATAACAAGAGAACGAGACTTTTCAAAAAAAGAATAAAATAAATAAATAATAAAATAAATATCTTGGGACAACTCACACACGGCTATCTAATCCCAAGCTAAGCAGAGCTTATGTTATGGTAACCAGACAACTGATATACATACTTATATAATTTATAAATACATACATATTATAGATAAATCACACCCAGACACAGAACTAACAATCACGCTCATCACACAAAGTTTGTCCTGGGTGGGAATCGAACCCACGACCTCCGGCTTAGCAGTCAGGGCCACTAACCACTAGACCAACAGGCCCGTCAAAATACTAGAATACCTAATACCTTCAAAATATTATATTTCAAACCACACGCACGTTTGCGTCACCCTACAAATTATCGCGTCGTATGCACTCAACCGGCGTCGGCACGCGATTATCGGCGTAGTGTATTCAGGACGTCGCTCATTCGTCCCTTGGACGTTATCTCAGGCTCACGCGCCCCACGTCACAGGTTCGTTTGTCACGCAGAATGATACTCAGAACTGTGACAGTGTAATACCGGGACGACGTTCGAGCGATTAATCGGACCAAGGGAACTTTTCGAGGAGATAACAATTTAGTATCATGTGAGCACTGTAGAGTTATGATGCAGTGATTTCGTTTTAATCTTTAAGCTTTTTTTTACAGAAGTTAGTTTTTCTTGTTTATGGAAAACGACCCGCCTCGGCTTCGCACGTAGATACTAACTATGCGTATAACCTTCCTCTTGAATCAATCTATCGATTGATAAAAACCACATTAAAATCCATTTAGTAGTTTAAAAGCTCTAAGCGTGCAGACGGTGGCAGTGATTAAATTTTTTGGTGTTTAGATTTACATTTTAAAATTCGTAACATCTAATGAATGGAATGCCCGATTTGGATAATTCAAAAATTACCTACAGGTATTAAAACTGTATTGAATACAAACTGATAAGAAATAAAACAAAGCTCAGAAAAACGAGGGCGCGGACCCTTATTCATGAACATTTAGCTGTCAAAAGTTATGGTCACGATAAAATTATCCACTTATATGCATTTACATACATGATGTACGAATTAAAATTGGACAATTAAGTAAACTATTTCATGACAAGTTACGTAATTTAAATGTATGGAATTTCATGAAATTAATTAATTAAGAAACGTTTTCACCACATGCATTATCTTCATAAATTTGTTTTGCATTGCAAGCTTTTAATATGCGACGAACATCGATCCGCGAGTATCTGTCCACCTTGTATAATAATTCTATACTAATATTTTAATATTTATGAGACTGTTTGTTTCTAAATCTCTTCCTTAATTTGTGTTTATCTCAGGAACTACTAGTCCGATTTGACAATATTGTTTTTTTGTTTTACAAGCTTGTTTGATCAATACACCGTAAATGTTCGACAAATAGCATGCAATATTATTTTGGCTTTTCCTGCATCCAAAGCCGCTAGAGTATTGTAACTATAAATTAATAGATTTAGGTAGTAAGCGTAGATGTTAAGTTTCTTATGTAAGAAATCTTCCTATGATGGTGTCACGTTCACTATGTGATCAAGCCCTCGTTAATAAATTGAGATTTTAAAATTAAACCTTGTTTATCGTGAATGGTTATTGCTATTATTTAAACGCGTATCTCTAAAACTGTCAGTTGGATTGAACACATTGTTTTTGTACATGATAACCAGATTCATTAGGAATAGTACAAGCTATATAACATCACGCTACGATCTACGGGAGCAGAGCAGTAACCAAAGGAGTAACACGGGTGAAATCGCGGGCAGAAGCTAGTTATTTTATAAATAGTACCTAACTAAAAGATTTTTCTGAGTTGTACTTCTGACAACCAACTGTTCTATGTAAAGCAACCCGAAATGTGTCAAGTATAACTTAATAATTCACATTGTACCAGACATTATCAAGGGCCGCCCTAGTGGGGGGCGCAAATAGAATTATTTACGGCTAGTGCCAGACCGTGTGTGTTTGTCTGTCCCACAGTACTATGATAGTGTCTTGAAATGTAATATTCTATTTGTTTAGGTAACTGAGTTAGTGCTTGTATCGTTTACACTAATTGGCACTAAAAGGTTAATTGTGTAAGTTAATAATAATTCCGTCATCGCTCCTTCGTGTGACCTACTCTCTATTTGACCTAAGTTCAAGTAAAACTAATTCAATACCTACGACTCTCAATACTTAATATTTAATTTAATTTAATTTATATAATGAAACATGGAAGATTTACAGAGTAAGTATTAATAAGACTCAGTAATTAGGTGAGTATACTACTACTTTTTTTTTTTTTTTTTTTTAGGTGGTAAAAATCATCGAATGACTCCTTCCGCCGTGGGTGGTGCGGACTGTCAGACTTTTACTGACTAAAAAACCACCCTGTTCCTTCTGATGCCCTTTACGTTCCGGGGCCGCGGTATCCTGTTAAGACGTCCCGCAACCCCGGAGTATACTACTACTTCCACATGTATTCTAAGATGGTAAAATTGAGATCATTATAGACCCTATAGGGCACAACAAAAGGGTGGGTTGCGTCTCATCAAGCAACCAGACGGCTAGGCTATACTTTGGCCAAAGAATCAGTCTTTTGGGCACTTGCCCCATAAATATCGAAGAGTGATGAGTTTTTTTATATCCTATGAATTCCCCCGACCGTTTTTTTTTTTTTATAAAATGTTCATAATAATATTCTTATTGTATATAAGTTTTGTACATTATTTAAAGATTAATTATTATTTGAACCAATTAAGCCAAACAAACGTTACATTATTATTATCCAACAACAATCAATATAAATGCTTATAATAGATTTAAAATTAAGCGTTTTTTGCGTTTTATATTAAGTATTCAAAATCGTTGCAAAAACTTCAAAATTTAAAAATAATGTTGACGTTGTTTAGTTTGTATTTGCAAAACTAAACCCAGTTTATAACAATATTGCAAAATAAGCTGCTGCAACGCAAGCAACCAAATTTTTAAATAAAACCAATAAAAATTCCCTCGTTGAACAGATCTCAAAAAGCGCTACAGCGCTTTAATAAAAATCAAGCACACTTTTGACAAACGAGAAAATATTCAGAAACAGATTCTTCCGTTCTTCAATTTATTTATTAAACTGCACTTGAGCAGGTAAGTCATAACTGCTGTAACATGTAACATTTGTTAAGTGTCTTTAGTATTATACAATCAAAATAGAATTCAAAGTTTTGTGCTGTAAAATTATAATTACGAAACCAATAACGCTCGCGTGTATTTGACGCATGTAATTATGCGCTACGCTTCGAGGAATGAAATCAATTTGAATCATATCAAATTTAAGCTATACTGATAAGTGTAATTTAGCCTCAATCTGTGGGATTAACTCTAGCGTCATTAACAGCAATCTGATGTTAATACCCATGTTCAAAATGTAGTGAGCTTACCCAATTACGTCTAGCCTAAAATTTCTCTGTAAATGAGGTCATTGGCAGAGACTGCTTTCAAGATATAATGCTCCTATTATAGTAGAGTTTAATGAAATTTCGATTAATATATGTATTCCCCGAACACGGTGGCCAATCTTATAGAAGACTAGCCAAGCACGCAGAAGATGTTATTGCTTAAGAGTGTGAGCAAACACAGGTGCGGAGTCTCCCTCTCACAGTCCAATGGGACGGCAATCCGACGAGACCGGAAAGAGATCAGGCGCAGGACCAACGGCTTTACGTGCTTTCCTAGGCACGGGGGTGTCACACCACCAACTTCCAAACTCAGTTCTGCTTCTGAGAAATCTCTAATGGAAAAACCCAATAACTCTTTTGCCCGACCTAGGAATCGGAACCAGAACCCCACGCTCAGCAGTCGTGGTTGCGATCACGAGACCAATACGAGACATATTATAATATTACGCTACGACCTACGGAAGTATGGCGAGATGGCCCATTAGTTTAAGGAACCGCCTCTCATACAAATCCTTTTATTTTTTAAGTGTATAAAAAGGATAATCTAAAATCATCGACTCGATGATTTTAGATAATCCTTTAGAAATATAACAATAGAAATATAAAATGAAAAATAGAAATATAAAAATATCGCAACACTAGTTCAATTTATAAAAATATCCTGTCCGCTATAATACGGTACACTGTTCCATAACCAACAACTCCATTACTCTATGGATCTACGTGCTCTTTGAGCCATGACAAGGATTGCGTTGAGTTCAAATGGACGAGAATACAACAAGAAACTAAAAAAAAAATGGAAGCTTGCAGACTGCAGTTATCTTTTTTCTATTAATACTTAGATAAAAATTTACTGTCAACGACTCATGGGACGGAAATCAACTCTATACAGATTTCCTTTATCTTTACAAATAAATAAAAAAATTGAAGTGTCTATTTGTAATGTAAAAAAAAAACAGTTTTTTGATAAATGCATGAATGTTCACACGATACCCATACAAAAATTAAAGACCATTTTTTTAAATAGTTGTTTATCTGTCTGTCTTTCTGTTTATTCCAGATAAACTCCGCAACGGCTGAACCGATTTTGACGGAACATTCACTGGCAGATATCTGACGTTATAAGGAGTAAGTAACTTGTTATAAAGAAAACTATATGAAAAAAAGCCCCATCATTAAAGATATTAATGCGAACGAAGTCGCAGGCATAATCTAGTTTACAAAATAAACACCTATTAATAGTAGCGATGACCCCAACTCTTCACCTTTGCTCTTTATTCACAAAATCCTGACATTTATAAACCCTTTATAAAATAATCTCTATCAATGAAGAGAATAAGGGGTTATTAAACTATATCACCTTTTCAGTCATAAGACATTTACGAATAAAAGGGTTAGTATCCAACATAAAAGGTTCTATGAATCTCGATTTCATAAAATAAGTTTTAAGAACAAAATATCAAAGTAAAACAGTGTCAAAATAACAAACAAAGTAATATCTAAATGTTTTGTCGTGAGCAGATCGTATTAACACATTCTGGGAAAAAAAAAACTGGGCAAGCGCGAGTCGTCTTGCATACTGCGGGTTTCGAATAACCTACAAAGCGGTTTTATGATTTTTCCCATACTTGTGATAAAGACAATGCTTCTTGCTTTTCATGATTCTAGGTCAACGAGAAGTAACCTATAGATTTTGAATCTCTTGCGAGTGTCAAAATATTTGATGTTTTTGTCTTCTTCTCAATCTTTGATTGCATTGGCTTAGAAGTTTGATTTTTTCATAGTTCCAAGGTATTTCAAATTTTTTTCTTTTATTTGTTTACAAAACTGACACACACTAGGAATTTCTCCTATATCGCAAACATACAATTTTAAATACATAAACAGCTAGACGCAGAAAAACTATCTGTAGATCATACAAATATTTGATAAAGAAAGATAGAAAGAAAATTTAATCACGTGAAAGTGACGCACAATCTATACATATAATAAAATCGTAGAGACGTCAAAACTGTACATTTAATATTTTTGAAAAAGAAAAAGTGCTTAGGGGTCTTTGAATGATACTTATGCCGAAAATATTTTTTTTTTAATTTTTGTCTGTTTGTCTGTTTGTTTGTTGGAGCATCCCGCAAAAACTGCCGGATAGATTTTGTTCAAATTTTAAATGAATATTTCACAGTAGCCAAATTAGAACATAGGCTATAAATTATCAAGCTATTTGCTTTGGGGGATTAGCAGACTACAACAGTTTACCAAAGGATTATAAAAAAGAAGAAACAAAATGTAAAAATATTATAAATAGCTGCAGACTGAAGTTGTAAAATAGTTATTATCACGCTATACCTTCAAGAAGCTAAGCAGTCAATTATGGAAAACTAGAACGGCTATTTCAAGTCATTTGTCATCAAAGTAAATTGCCTAATGGTTCGTCGACCAACTTGCGAAGCGGTGGGCGGAAGTTCGGTCCCCAATATCAGCATTACTTTTTGTATTTTTTTAATTTTTTTTTTTAAAGTTTTTAATTGAATAATGAGATTTCCTAACCAAAAAAAAAATAGGAGTGCATGTTTCTATCACAACTTTGATTTGTTAACGTATTTTTTAAATATTAATGCAGAAAATAATATTTATGCATAGTTACACAACACATAAATTAACAGCTAAAGTACTTTTGCCTGTTTGAACGACTGCAAAGCATGATTTTTCCATCAGGAATTTCACAATAGCAACCTCGAAGTATGGATTTGTGCCCGGTAGATGGCAATAGGCTCGCCCTCTTTTACATGGGATTAAACATAAATGTGTGTAGGTAAGGATTATCGCATTATGGATATTATTCTTAAACATTTCAGTGCTATAAAACGACACCAACGGTACATACAATACTGCAGTTAGGTATTAGTTATAATTTATCCTTTGAAATCAAAATCATTTATGCTATAACTACAAGGAGCTGCTCAACACTCAACAAGTGACGGGCGGCCTATCTGCAAACATTTTAAGTATACTACTGGAATACCAGCGGACGTATATATTAGCGAGGAGTGGCGAGTGTAATTTTTTTACGCAGTAGTAGGTAATTAGTATTACTTTCGTTGCGGTTCCGAATTATTTTATAAAAAGATCTTAGTGTAAGATGAGTGATTAGGAACTAAAAAGAATACTTCTATTTCAATGGCTAAATAGAAAGAATTTGGCAACAACCGGAAGTACACCAAAAACAATTAAAAAATCTGTTGCAGTCATTCTCCTGTCGGAGAATGTCTTACAGACTTCAAGCTTTCTGGGTACTTGATTTGATGTGATCGCAGGCAGAGGTTTTTCATAGGCACCGTAAATGGAACATATTCCATAAGCTTTAAAATCAATTTCTAAATGGCATTACATTTTTTAGGTTACATTACCGCGGCTGTGCTGCAAGACATGAATCTTTTCATCTTAGCAATAGATTCGCCAACAGTACACTTAGTATTTCGTGGCGAGGAAGTTACGTAGAGTATTAGAAGAACCCTAAGTACCCTGGTGTTATATTGGACAGAGCACTAACTTTTTATATACCTACATTGCCACAACACCAATCAAAAAATCATCTGCTACGACACCTTATTTCTACCAACTAGAGAGCAGCACCCGATGTTTTACGCACAACTGTTACGTATTTATGCTCCTTCTGTTGGTCAATTTGCGTGTTCAGTGTGTCATTGACCAAAAAGCAATATCATCCTTAACGAGACGTGTAAAATTATATCGGGGCTGCCTGAAACTGACTGCTCAATAAACTCTTCCTATTGGCTGGAATTGCACCATCTGTCATTCGAAGCTATCTATGTAGCATGCACAGATGAAACAAATCAAGAATCCGCTTCCTTACATCCCCTCTATCAATATGCAGGTAGCTCTGGGTAGATTCAAGAGTCGGAAGAGTTTTCTTCGATGCACACAGGCCATACAGGACCACGTCGGCACCCACCATCACACAACTTCCACCAAAAAGAGTACAACCCCAGGAACACATGGCACTCTGTTGAGATCTTTAGTGGCCTATATGGAAAGCGCTTAATGGACTGCGCACTCATGTAAGCCGCTGCAAACGTAACCTAGCCAAATGAGGAGTTATAGATCCCGCAGACACTCAGGGCAAATGTGGTGGTCCTTTTATATGATGGCCCACTTACTACAACGCCCGTGGAACACCTGGGTACAACTGGGCCGGAAAAATATTGCAAAAAATCGGCCAAGTGCGAGTCCGAATCGCACACAAAGGGTTCCGTTACACCATACAATATTTAACACAACAGAAAAAAAGGTTAATAATCGTATAAAAAGTAATTAGTATGTCTACATGGCATGGCGTCTTGCCTTTCATGATTCTTTGTCAACTGGAACTTCCCTTTATATTTGGTTTTGATTCCCCAGCGAGCGTCAAAATATACGCCATTTACGACCTTATCTTTAGTTTTCGGTGACTTAGAAGTTTAATTTTTTCACTGTTGGCATGAGTCATTGCACACCAAAGTATTTTTTTGGGTGGTGAAAATCATCATAATTATGAGTCCTTCTGCCCTGGATGGGGCGGAAGAGACCACCATGTTCCTTCTGTTGCCTTTGCGTTCCGGAGCCACGGTATCCTGTTAAGACTTTCCGCGACTCCAGCAGGCGTTTGGCCCTGTCAGGGCCCCGTCCCTGTGCTAACAGCTCTTTGAAACGCGCGTGGAACAAAACGCCCTGTGGACCCGGGCCTGGTCCTTGATTGGACGACGAGCTACCCATCACTCGCGAGAGGACACGGCGGTGCTCTGCTCAGGCGGGGCAGACCTACACCGTATGCTCCACCGTGTCTTCCGGGCGGTCCACACAGTGGTGACACCCGGGCGTTTTCTTCCGCTGAATCCAACACAATAACCTCCCGAAACAACCGCGTCCGGTGAGGACCTGCGTCAGACGAGAGGTGAGGACGCCGTGGCGCGTCTCCAGCCACTCCTCAAAGAGGGGTCTTACCGCCGCGATTGCAGCGTGCCCGAGACCTGGGTATTTGATTCTAATTTTTGCTTGATACCTCCACGCGTTCCTTAGAAAAGGGTCTTTATAGACAGACAGACGGACAACAAAGTGATCCTATAAGGGTTCCGTATTTGCCGACTGAGGTATGGAACCCTAAAAAAGATAATATCTAAAATCATCGATGAATCGTGATTTAAGACGGTAAAACTTTGCTTAGACTTTAAATAAGTCTATGTTTACAGGGTTTTGCTCATACTTTCTTTCAAAAACATGAAAGTCAGATTCTGATTTCAGATGCTCTATCGAATCTAATATCTAAATAATCGAAGCTACAATGTGAGGTACAGGTATGTGGGGTATTAAGACAGTAGTGTATTGGAACTTGTGTTTCAATGGTTTGGGATCGAAGAATAAGTCAATTTTGATACCACTTCATAATATTTTGGAAAGAAGTAATTTCAATATACCTTAAATAAATATACAAAAGCGAAAGTTCACTCACTCATCACGAAATATCGAAAATTTCGCAGGGAGGTAGTTTATGTTAGTAGAAGTCCGCTAATAAGTAACGATTTTTCAAAATAAATTACCCATATCCCAAAGAATAGGTATGAAACGGGGGTCCAAAGTTTGTATGGAGTTATCAACTTTGACGCGGACGAAGTCGCGGGCAGAAGCTAGTACACAATAATAAACAAATAATATACAATATAAATATAAACTAAAAACATAATAGAAAATAAAAAAATAAGTTTCCTGAACGGTAATTTGCGCCACTACCGACGCTCAGCATAATGCCGTGGCCCACACACGAGGGCACGAAACCACGGCGCTGGTTTTCAGCGTAGGCCGACAAAAAATCGCCGATACAAATATCTAATCGCTTACAGCGCCAACCGTGCCGTCGTCGGTCATCAACTGCAACGTCGCCTAATCTGATTATTTGATGTTAATTGCAACAGAAAACCTAGACGCGTTCCTGAGATAAAGGTAAATAAAATAAATAAATATCTTAGGACAACTCACACACGGCTATCTGATCCCAAGCTAAGGAGAGCTTGTGTTATGGTAACCAGACAACTGATATACATACTTATATAATTTATAAATACATACATATTATAGATAAATCACACCCAGACACAACTAACAATCATGCTCATCACACAAAGTTTGTCCTGGGTGGGAATCGAACCCACGACCTCCGGCTTAGCAGTCAGGGCCACTAACCACTAGACCAACAGGCCCGTCAAAAGACAGAGGGACCACAAAGTGATATAAATGGTTAATTTTATTTTTTGAGTTACTGAACCCTAAAAATTTTCGCGTAAAAGAAAACATAAGCCAATATTAGAAAACACGTGTCTGACAAAATAAACCTTGACTTCTATACCATCCATTTGAGCAAACATTGAGTACTTTCACTTTGTGGCATTTGACATGCCTTACATCAGGAATATCAAAAAGGTTCTCTTAAAAACACTCAAAGCCGGTTCGGGGACTCGACTTTCAATGGAGTGTATGAATATATTTATGTATTGCGGGGCCCGCCTTGGGCCAACAGATAAATCTTTCATTTTACACACTGTATCTCGTTATATTTTTATTGAAACTGGGCCTTTAATCTTATTTGAGACATACGTGAATCTAATATGGAAAGCTTTAGTGTATTTTTTGCTTTAAGCGACTCGTTCATTTTTTGTTCCTACTGTTTAATAACTTCCTGTTGTTATGAATTAATTTAATCAATTCATTACCCTGTTGGTCTCGTGATTAAATAAAATATAAAATATAAATATCTTGGGACAACACTCACACACGGCTATCTGATCCCAAGCTAAGCAGAGCTTGTGTTATGGTAACCAGGCAACTGACATACATACTTATATAATTAAAAATAAATACATATTATAGATAAATCACACCCAGACACAGAACTAACAATCATGCTCATCTCACAAAGTTTGTCCTCGGTGGGAATCGAACCTACGACCTCCGGCTTAGCAGTCAGGGCCGCTAACCACTACACCAACAGGCCCGTCATTGGTAGCACGACTGATAAGCATGGCGTCTTAAGTTCGATTCCTAGGTTGGATTATTTATCAGACTCTTCGAAACATTTGTAACCTACCTATAATACGCTGACGGATTTAAAGCAAAGTCAAAGTCAAATCATTTATTTAAATTAAATCACTATAGACACTTTTGTATCATTGAAATACAGTAGGTAATCTCAAATAGAACAACTAGATTTAAAATTATCGCCATCCTTGCATTACTTTAGACAAAATAGGTAAAGAACTTCATCGTCAAATGTCAATCATTGTGATTAATGTTCGTCTCTCATAACATCTGTCGCGACTAGTTCGATCGCTATGTAACAGATGGCGCTATCATAATGTTTTAAAATAAGTAACTTTCATAGAGTATGTAACTACTTTAGCACAATGTGAAATGTTATCTATTGTAATAAGAATAGTGTTGAAATTTGAATGAAGGTTTCTTACGTCTCGAATAGAAAACGTATCTCTTCAATAGAATGATGTTTTTATTTTTTCCTAATAAATTTACTACAATGATATTAGACGTGATGGCTCATTGGTTAAAGCAATCGCCTATAATGCATCTGGTTGTGGTTTCTTCACCAAGCAAGTACTTATATTAGACTTTTTCAATTTAATTATATGTGTTTCCTAAGGAAAACATCTTTACCTACACTTATAATTAGTATGAGTTTATAATCATCAAAACTTGAACAAGTGTGGTGATCAATGCTCCTGCCTTCTCTGTATGAGAAGAGGCCTTTACCCTACACTACTGTAAGGTAAAGGCCTCTTCTCATAAATATATATAAATATATGTCTCATAAATATAGACTGGTAGTGTAAACACCGTTGTCACTAAAACCATAGGTACTTGATTTATTATAAAAAACTGTTTATCTGAATTTAAAAATAAGTAAACAAAGTTTTCTTTCTAAATTTTAAAATCTGTTTGACTCCGTCCGTAAATTCATGGATACTATACGCCCGAGTTACGTAATCACCGCAAAGGGCGTTGACCTGCTGCACTGGCCGTCCGTTATAACTACCTACATAAGTTTTAACTAATTACATCATTGTAATATAGGGTGAAATAATTTTGAGGAAAAATGGAGATTTTACTTTGAAAAAACAAAGATATATTTTTTTCCATTGAATTTACGTTCTATTAGTAAAATCAAACCACTGGTTTCAAGGATAACGGTGTTTACACTAACACTCAGTATATAATTATGTCTTTCCAAAAATATATATAATATTACTGTACTACATATATATTTTTGGAAGGTATTTTCGTGCCTACGTGCCTTTAATGGTCTCATTGAAACAAATGATTTGACTTTGACTTTGACCAGCAAAATTATACTATTATAGCGGGAAGAAAAGCTAAACGTCTGGAGAATAATAAAGGCTATAGTGACAAATAATAAACGTCATAGAATCTCTAGGTTTATGAAGTAGTTATAATAAAAGCGAAGCACCTATCACAGCTTTATTTGCGTAGTAAGCACATGTTTAAACTCTATGCATCTATTTTATGACAGTTTTTACTACCGACGATTCTCGTGGCTCAGAACTTGTCGTTTCAGAACATCTACGTTGTGAGTTTACCTATTTATTTTATGTTGTATGCATTTTAACTTTACACCTGACGCCAATCTCACTTAAAAGAGAATTTCCTATTCAAGGTAATTCTGAATGAAATAATTCCTTGATTGAATTGAAAGGATTTCACTAAGAGAGATCGTAACCGATGGCACTGCAAATTGAGAATGTCATCAAATTACAAGCAATGTTTTGTTTGTTTGTTTAAACGCTGATCTCTGGAACTACTATTCGGATTTTAAAATTGTTTGGTGCCTATATGATAGCCGGATTCATGAGGAATAGTATAAGGTAGATAACATTACGCTGCGACTCATGGCAGCCAAGCAGTAACCAAAGACGTAACTTAACATAGGTGAAAAAAAATACATCAATTTTTTTTTCCGCTCTGGGCAAAACAAAACGGAATGTCAGACTCTTACTGAAAAAAACCTATCTGTGTTCCTCCTGTTCTAGGGCCGCGGTGACTCTTTTAACAAAGAGAGGCTGGCAGTAGGGTTGCTAATTACTCTAAAAAGGACCAACCCGGGAGAATTTGAAGATATCGAGAAGGGTGGGGTGAAAGAGTCGTGAGTGACCGATCATCGACGAAAATGTACCATCAACTTCTAAATCCACTAAAGTCTGTCTAACAGTCTCCCGGGTAATCCGGAAGGGTTGGGAATCCTAGCTGGCATTCAGAGAACAGCTAGTCACATCATTGCATAGATTGCTTTAAAACATGTTTATACGTGCCAAAATTTCCTAGTAATTTAGGCTCACCAACACCGGACTAGTTTGAAATTGGACCTATGTCCGATAAACAGCGACTGACTTATTTCACGTCATGACGGGATCCAATTTATCATTTCGGCGGAACTCTGGTCGGTTATTTGAGGATTACAAAATTGTGAGCATGATGACCTATTTTGCACAATATTCATGTATGTACTAGGAACTAAACATCGCGTTCATTTTAGGCAACAGAGGTTCAGGAGAATAGACTTTCAAAACAGAAAAATTGAGATAGTTGTGACTGCCTCGTTGGTCTAGTTGAATTCGATTACAAGGTCGGGCAGTGTTAATGGCTTTTCCATCAGGAATTTCTCAGTAGCAGCGTCGGAGTCTGGATTTGTGCCCGGTTGACGGCAATCGGCTCTAAATAGCGGTTTGACGGCTTTTTTACAGAAAATGTGTCATCCTGTCATATTTAATCTTTGGTTAAAAGTTACTTAGTTAAACTATTAAAAAAACAGCCCTTAATATCCAAATGCAAGTAAAACGACTTACATTTAAATACAAAACATCGATAATGTTTCGCGAGGCTTTCGCTCAAAATAACCGTGACGTCACAGGCTGTTAGCAGCACGAATGAGCGCGCACAAAAGCGTATAGATGGTGTCAATCACGTTGACAACATCTGAAATTTCCGCCTTGTTTATACATTACTAGGTATACGCCGCGGTTTCACGTGCGTTTAGTTACGTCTTTGGTGACGTAATGTTATAAAGCTTATACTATTCCTCATGAATCTAGCTATCATATACCTACTAAAGTATTTTTCCAATCCGACAAGTAGTTTAGTAAAGATTTATGTTTAAACAAAAAAACTCTTCATATTTATCAAATTTACATACATAACATCACGCCTGTAATCCCCGAAGGGTTAGGCAGAGGTGTATTGCCATTAGTACACCCACATTTCGCCAGTTATGTTTTAGTCCCATGTAATAGGGGGCGAGCCTATTGCCATCAACCGGGCACGAATCCAGACTCCGAGGCTGCTACTGAGAAATTCCTGATGGAAAAACCAAATAACATTTTGCCCGACCTGGGAATCGAACCCAAGACCTCATGCACAGCAGTCGCGACCACTAGACCAACGAGGCAGTCACTATTTATCAAATATTTATCAGTATTTATCAAATTTCTATCTATATATTTATTTGTATGCCTAAATACATGGCATACGGCTGCCTTGACGGTTTCTGAAATGAATGTGTGATTAAAAATCATTAGTCCTATATTCCAAGTAGTGAAAGGCAAAGAAAATTCCAAAATAGTACCTAAATCAAACAAGAATAAGATTTTTTTAAATTTAATTTTATGAAAGAAACTGATTACTAATTAAGTTTAGTACTTGTCAACTTAGGTAAGTATTGTTTCTTGCAAGACAAGAAAGACCGAGATCAGAAAGACTTTTATAATAATGGAGATGCAAAATGTTTTCTTCTTCAATATAAATTATCTACTTACTAAGAAAATGACGATTGCATAGCGCTCATTTTTCTGAGACATTTTTTTTGCTGTAATCGAAACAGTAATAGTAGATGTAGATGATGAAGTTTACACAACAATCAGTAGAATTTATTGTAAGCCACATTACGTCACGTTTGCTGTATTTTCAGCACCTTTTTAGGTGGTATTTTTTGGTTTGGGTTTTTAGGTGGGATACGAATCTAACAGACTATATTTTTTATTTTGTTTAATATGTGTTTAGTATATTTTATGATAGATATAGTTTAATTTGTGTGTATAGCATCGTCTTTTAATAGTCTAGAATATGCTATACTGATTGCTCTGAATAAATATTTTTTTGAGAACCTACGTTGCATCTAAAGCAATCCCTACCGAATGATTTAATGAATAAAATTATTAGTGAATTTATTAATAAATAAATGAATGAACGAATAAATACTTTATTTTTGTTGCATAAACATCGAAAAAGGTGACATAGAAGCAACTAGTACTTGTATGTTAGACATTCTAGTCGTGCAAAGTTTTTATCAAGTCTACTTTACTCGTATAATATAAAAATGACATTATATTTCGACTTTTAATTCTTTTCAGTAACTTGACAGTTAAAGGGTTACCAAGTTTTGACAAAAAAAAAGAGAATGAGGTGGTGTAAGAATGAACGAAAAAGAATGAACTTAAATAGTGTACTTAACTTGGTATTAAACCATTTTTATAATTCGTTCCTTACGCAAAATCGTTCACTACCCCAACACTATTAGTTGCCGTATGGTAACATTGGTGTCGATTCCCTTGTTCACAAACTAGATTAAATTTAGAGAATTGACATCTCTTACTAACATACAGCGAAAGGAAAGGACGGTGACATTCCGTGACATTAAAGAACTAAGTTAGAGATGTCAAATTAGTTTTGCCTTTAGTTTTAAGATTTTAAATTAGTTTTAAGATGTCAACTATAACTGTATGGATATGTCAGATGAACTAAATTTGACATCTCTTATTTATATTAGTCTCTTTCTTATTTTATTGGACAGAAAAAGATGGAAATAGTCTAATTTTAGTTTTGTTTGTGACCAAGGGAATCGGCAGTATTTTTCTTAGAACTGTCGAGTTACTGAATAGAATTAAAAGTAAAAATACCTACAGTACATATTCCGAAAAAAAAATAATTTCATCGAAAATCCAATTTTCCATCAACTTTAAGTCCTGTTTCCATTTTTTTCCTACCAGGAACCCATGAAAGCCTTATACAACACTGTCATCTCATGCTGTGCGACAATTTGTCACCGTACAACCGCTTGCCGGTGACTGCAACGACAATAAACCAGCACGGAAAAGAACAAGGTACGGAGTTTTCATTAATAATATTTTTTGTTGTGTACTGAGACGGTACTTTCACAGCGCTAAGTAAAATATATTGACGTTTAAGATGGTTAAAAATATTGTAAGGCATTATTATTTTTTTTGAACACCGGACTTGCCAATTATGTTTTTACTGTAGGTAGTTCTTTATTAACGCGACTGCTGAGCATGAGGTCTTGGATTTGATTTCCAGGTCAGGCATAGTGTTATTGGGTTTTCAATCAGGAATTTCTCAGTAGCAGCGTCGGAATTTTGCCCAGTCGATGGCAATAGGCTATCGTATTACATGGAACTTAAACTAATGGGTACTACCTCTGCTTAACTCTTCGGGGATTACCTACAGGCATGATGTTATGTTATTATAAACATTTTTGATTTAAACAATCTTTAATTTAAAATTGTTACAATATTGAGTATTGGACATACCTACATACGAACAGTGCAAGCTAAATAAAAGCTTGAAATAATGAGTTCTAAAACGTAGCTTACTACTAATAAATAATATTTGGTAGGTATAGCAAAACTCTTGAACGTACGATAATTTGTTCTAATTTCTACAAAGTCTGCATATTAAACAAATCGTTCTTACTGCCTTGTAACATAATATTGTGACAGACAAAAACATTGGTAACATTTAAAATGGGAACGTTAGTAACATTTTTACCAGGAACCTAAAATAATGAGACTGTCTTTCTGTGCGGTGTTACTATTTGTCAGGGCTATGCCGCTGCGTCGGTGACTCAGTTGCGACTTAAAACTGCAGTTATTAGTCATACAACGTTCTATTTTACTGTAGAATTTAACAAAGGTGTTGGGGGTCTACTCTCTTTCTCCGAAACGAAACTTCAAATGTCGTTAATGATCCTACTCTATTTTATTTTTGGACGAACACAAAAAGTTCGGATCCATAGACATTTTTCGTAAATGAATGTAATTAACATTATCGTGTGGGTCTTTTCCGTGTAGCTATTTCAAGTAATTTTCTTACAAAATTAACACGAATAATATCAAAAATAAACACTTTTGGTTTCGTCAACTTGAGGTTAAATTCCGAACAATCATCTGTCAAATTCAAATTTTCGTTCGGACTATTTCAAAATTAGAGTAGGTTTAGAGAATCTAAACGTCAAACAATTTTCGTTCGCGACGAAATTTCGGGACGAATGAAACCGTGGCAGGAAACACACGAAGTTTTGATCGAAGCTTCGTTTTTCGTTGAATAAGAGTAGACCTCCAGTTTTGTATCCTCGTCACATTCAAGGAGGTATAACTATGTTAGTGATTCTCAATACGAATCAATAATTTTTTGTAGGTTATTTTCGAATTCCAACTAGTCTTCTTACTGTTGGATTTAGGCAGGCGGGTCCCTTAAGCCCGCACGCGTACAGTGATATAGTCGCGCAGTACCACATACGCATAATCGTTAAGATAATTTATTTTTAATAATACCTTTCGGAAAAGTTTGAAATTTGAAAATGTGGTGTTTATGCCTTACATCTTTAATTTATTTTTATATTTAGCTTCTGTTTTATATTCATCTTCATTGTGATCACATGTAGAATCAACAGGAATAATGTAACCAGGATTTTGTAAAAACCTAATTTAAAAGAGTGCCGTGGAGTTTCTTGCTCGTTCTTCTCCATAGAGGCCTACCTCCGTTTTGGAACGAGCAAATGGCTTCAATTTTCGGACTAACTGACCGACTCCTTGACAATTCAAAAGTTCCTGTAAACAGTCTAATTGAAATAAATGTTTTTGACTTTGAATTTGATTTAGTATTTGCACCAGTGCGAACCCAGGCCGGGGAGCTAGTAAAATATATATTCATTCAATTTATATTAGTTAACATTGTCTCTTCTCATTCCAAAAAAAGAATTAATAATGCCGTTACAAGAAAAAAACATAAACGAATTCCTAATAGGTAAGTACCTCGCAATGTAATTAAATTACGTTGAAAGAACCTTCTGAAAAAGAAACAAAGGAATGTTGACGGGAACGCCTCATTAATTGTGAACTAATTTGATATTTACTAAGGGGTAATTAGATGGGAGAGCTTTTAGAAATCACGTTTTACGAGAATAAAATGGTGAAAATTTTAAATGGGATTGTTTAATTTGTGTGTATTAGAAAATTGACATTTGTTGTTTTTGACAAAGTGGCAGGGTAATTTAGATTAATTTAAAATTAATTTTATGAAATAAGACGATCGTAGGTGGTTTTATGTTCTTAGGGCAAACTTTTCAAAAGTCAGATAACTTTTATCCAAAGAATACATATATGGCAGTTTGACATACTTTCTATACAAAACTGACAAACCGACATATTTATCACTACGACTAATTAATCCTTAGTAAATTAATCAAAGTATACCAGTTTCTGTCGTGAACACTATTGACCAGAAGGCCAGTATATGTAGGTAACAAAAAATATAATATAATTCACAATTTCATCTCACCGACATGACAATCAATGACAAAATCTTGTAAAAAAAACAACATTATTTTGACAGGTTCAGAATTATGATTTGAATGCGAAGATTCTTATAGTTACGAGAATTTTATTGAGTCTAAGATTTATGATAAATGGAACAAAAAATAATTTAAATATTCTGCCAAGTAATTTTACAGGAACTTATTAGTTGGTGGTGAACGGATCTCCTACTATGGATCCTTAAGGATTTATTTTCATGGGCATAAATTTAAAATTAAAAAGAGAATCTAACTGACTGACGTATCAGCATACATCTGGAACTTACGTCTTTGTTTATGAGTAATAAGAAGGTTTTTTTGGATATTCAACCTCTAAAAAATTAACTCCCCATTTCATCCCAAAAGGGGTTTTTTTTTTAATCTTCAGGTCAACTTAAAATTGCGCAAATGCGAACCTAAGTAAACAATAAAGTTTAATGTTATAAGTTTTTAACTGCCTTTAAAGCCTAAGGGCCTAAGGGATGTTGAGTTGTTGTGAATTTGTATGAATTTTACAAAATTTACGCCGTTAAAGTCGCGAGCAATGTGCTAGTTTTCTATAATTCCCTACTAAAGACGAGGTAATCAAGCAGCAGTCAGCTTACCAAATGAGAGATGTATTTGTACACATAGACCACATGTAACCGACTTGCGCACTACCTCTGCTAATAGAACCCCGTCTTTATAACAGATGGCGCTACTATACACTGCCGATCTTAAAACGTTTTTGAAAAAAAAACGTAACTAAAACATCACGCCTGTCTCAAAGGGTTGAGGCAGAGGACCCATTAGTATATTCACATTTCACCAGTGAGGTTTAAGTTCCATTTAATAGGGGCGAGCCTATCGTCATCAACCGAGACTCCGAAACTGCTACTGAAAAATTCCTGATGGAAAAACCCAATAACCCTTTGCCCGACCTGAAAATCTAACCCAAGACCTCATGCTCAGCAGTCGAGCTTTGCGACCACTAAACTAAAGAGGTACAGTTTAAACTATGCGATTATGTAGGTACTCAATATTAATATTTTGCGTTTGATGACAGAATCCTTTTACCTTCAAAAGCGTAATATTTCGCCATATTAAACTAAAGCTTGAGCCTGGCACCTCTAATAGCGTGAAACAAAATGGTCGTGACAGAAAATAAACTAAACCTTTTTAAAACACTATATTGTTTAAAAAAAAACGTTATAAAGTTTTAAATTTCAAAACATTATTATCATAAACTTGTTATTGTAACTGAACGCTTGAGTATAGCTATTTATTTTTAATGCACTTTCATCAGGCTGTTTTATTAAAACTGCTTAAGGTTTTTTGTTTGTAAGGGTATATACACATTACCTAAGTGCTATATTTATTTTATTATTATCCCTTAGGTACACTTGCGCCCAAAAACTTTACTCAGTGTTAGATGTTAACAGGAGGTTAAATTACAAAATATCATACATGATTGGTCTGTGTTAGCAAGAGGTCCCCGGTCAAAAGTAGTTGGAGGAACATTGTGGGGCTGTTATCGTAGGAGTCCGACACACCCTTCCACCGTTCCTTGAGGCCATAAGGATTACCCCACGAAAGAAAAGGCCTGTGTTAGTTACTAATACAGAGTGAAAATATAACACTGATTGGCGCAAGTAGGTATTCCCTAACTGCTTATAAAAGTTGTCCATTTTCTATCAATGAATGATCATAACGTTGATCATATTCTATGATCTAACAATGAATTTAGAAAGTAGCTGTACTACAAAAATGTCTTTTAAAAATAAAATGCGGGAAGTTTCTTTTTAGCACCTTTTTTCGAAACCGCATAAATGGAGATGCCTAAATTAAATTAAATTTATATTTGTTTTTGATGGAAAAGTACCAGCTAGTATTTACATGAATTATAACAGAACTTTGTATACGGGAGCTACATCTGCCAACAAACTGCTGTACAGTTTGGCAGAAGTAAAGTTAATTGTAATACTGGGGATTTCACCACAAATAAATGCATTTTCATTTTTTTTTTCATCTCATTTAAATTATTAAGCAAAAGGCCACTCACTCACTCACTCATTACGAAATATCGAAAACCGCTTGAGTTTTAAAGATGAAATTTGGAAGGGAGGTAGTAATTAGACGTCTGCTAAGAACAGATTAAACGATTTTCCAAAATTCGTCCCCTACGATACACAGGGGTCCAAAGTTTGCACGGAGAAACAAGATTAGATCTCCAATTACCGACGTTTTTCTCCGGACAAAGTCGAGGGCAGACACTAGTCAATAATTATGCGGTGACAAGAAACCAAAAATCTATATTTAGGTATTTACAAAATTCTGCTCAAAGTTGAAATATATTATCCCATTGGAACCGTATATTATTTCGAGATAAAAAGTGTGTGATATTCTAGACTATAATCTATAACATAACATAACATCACGCCTGTAATCCCCGAAGGGTTAGGCAGAGGGATTAAAAACATAACTGGCGAAATGTGGGTGTACTCATTAGTACACCCACATTTCGCCAGTTATGTTTTTATTCCCATGTAATAGGGGGCGAGCCTATTGCCATCAACCGGGCACCAATCCTGACTCCGAGGCTGCTACTGAGAAATTCCTGATGGAAAAACCCAATAACACTTTGCCCGACCTGGGAATCGAACCCAAGACCTCATGCACAGCAGTCGCGCTTGCGACCACTAGACCAACGAGGCAGTCCTCTACTACTACTAACTATAATCTATCGCTATGCCAAATTACATTCACATTCATCCAGCACTTCTGGCGTGATTAAGTAACAAACATCAATCCGTAAAAACATTCGTATTTATGATAGTTAAGAGTTTATAGGATTTATTTTAACTCTAGGCTATAGGTAAAAAGATAAACTTAACGCTTTATAGGCATTCTCTACCAGTCAACTAAAGCTGGTGAAGAGAAAACATGGCAGGGCAAAAAAATCGTACGAGCGTAAAAGTAAAAAATATTATGAACAGACCTTAAAGAAATTCTTTGCATGCCTGTCGCCATTATTTTACAATGACCTAAAGGTGTGCTGAAGTATTCATAACGTATTTATGCTTGTGCTATAATTCTAAGTAATAATTATGAGTGATTATTATAAAATGGCCTTTTTAAATTATAAACAAGTGCATAATTTTGTTCTACTACAGTGTAACATAAACGGCATTTGAGTGAATTATCGTGAGGTGTTAATTCGATTTCAACTCACAGTTATTATGTAATTTTAAATAATTATTTTATTTACTTAAGCAAGTGTATTTGCATGTTGAGTTTAAATCAATTTTCCCTTACTTTAAACGTTGATTTAAGTTAAATTGTAAATAGCCTACTAAACCATAGTTTTCGATATTTAAACGTTTCCTAACTATACAAGCGACTTCTATCAAAAGGAGACGAGAGGGGACAGGAATAGGGGGGACATAAGACAGTTTGTCAGGTTACAATAAATTAGAGCTATAAAAAAAAGTTACTTAGGCGATTAACACACTGCACTGCGCACCGCAGCGTTATGCGGTGAAGCGACGATTATCACACGGTACACCGCACGACCGCGCAGTCACCCAACTGCCGCTTCACCGCCTACCGCAGCGCTGGGCGGTGCCGTGTGTTGATTGCCTTAGTTAGTAGATACGTGCCCGGTTGCCATCCCGCAACCTCGTGCTTGAACAGTGAACGTGTTAACCTCTGTACCGTCTACATAAACGACTAAAAAACTAAATTTACAATCTAAAAAAACTATAGCATAAAAGCTAGCTATAGAACAGCATGCAAATTAGTATAGTAGGTTTGAACAGCACGTTCATTTTTCAAAATTTAAATACCTACAGTTTTTTCCTTTGAATGCCATTTGTAAAAAAAACAAAACACTTTTTTAAATATGGAACCTACAAACTAAAACAACCAACAAGACTCCTTGCTTTATTCCTCTTCATACACACAACTGGTTCATTTTGTCTTAAGCCTGGCGCGGGAATGGAATCCCTTTCTCCCTATTAACTTGTACGTAGAAACTTATTACGCGGTGTATACATATCCCTGTTTGATTAGGTGTCCCTGTACAAGCAATTTGCAAAGAAAATAGTATAGGGTTACTCATTCATTTCATTGATAAACATGGGTTGTTTTGTAAAATTACTATGAGTTCACAAAATCAGTATCAGTTTAGTAGTGTACTTTCAATTCGAACGAAGTTGAAATGTTTGTTTTCAATATTTTTCTTAAGAGGAAATGTGGATAGTCTTTTCTCTATACAAATGTTCTCACGTGTTTTTGAAAGAAAAATGAAAGGAAATAAATAAGGAAATAAACAAAGTACTTATTGATAATGCAGGTGCTTAAACAGGTTGGAATATTTGTAAATTATTCTGAAACATTTTTCCTTACGGCATGCAAAATTTGATTGAATTTAACAATATAACTTTATACAATCAGTTTTACTTAGTATTTAATAGGTATAATCATTATTTGTCAATCTTTTTCAATCAAGATTTAATCAAATCATAATTCTTAGCAATAATATTGACATTTCCCATTGAAGTTATCTAAAATTATATTTTGAAATTGTTTTAAATATTTGCATGCCTTGTTGTGGCAAAATATAGAGATACCTAACTAACCTCCTTCTGTAACAACATTTGTACTTACTTATATTGTAAATAAAAAATATTTGATTTGAATAAATCTTTATTATTAAATCCATTACATAATATTTTTATTAAACATGAAGTATACCATGGCCCCGGAACGTAAAGGGCAACAGAAGGAACAGGGTGGTTTTTTAGTCAGTAAAAGTCTGACAGTCCCTTCCGCCCCACCCAGGGAGGAAGGAGTCATTTGATGATTTTTACTCCTCAAAAAAAAAAAAAACATGAAGTATCTTTTCGTAGTTTGATAAAAATAGCAAAAATGTAAGTAATTCTTGAAAGATCTTTCAATTTTCTTAAACAGTAAACGTGCTCGCGTGTTTATAAAAAAAGAAACAAGATGGCCTTCTTTTGATTATGGCCCAAAAATGTTTCCTTGAGGCATACCTCCGGAGGCTGCGCACGGAGCCGACACAAAGGTGTAGCGTTACATACAAAAGGCTCTTACTCATTGCACGCCTACCTCTGCAGCTTAGGGTACGTTTAAAATGGAATATTTAAGAAGCATAGTCCCCTTTTTTCTTCAAAAGAATTGGTTAGTCGTCTTGAACGCTTATGTTTAACCGCTTTACCCATAATATTTAAGCAAACATAAAAGCGAAAGGTACATCACAGGTACAGGTACAGGTATTCATTCAGTCACCAGTGACTATCTTCAAAAACTTCTTGACTTATGAAGCTGTAAATTGGCAGGTATGTAGTTTATAGGAGTGGTCGGCTAAGAATTTATTAAAATATTTATTTTCATTATTAAGCTTCTGCAGTGATAATCTCGTGAATTGATCCAGCAGTTTTGAGAATATTCGCCGGAACAAACAGACAGCCAACGTTTGCAAAAATTATATATTTTTCATGTAAGTACCGTGAAAATATTATTTTGTTAAGAGCTGTTATTTTGACATTACAAACAGACACTTTAATTTTGTTAATTAAATGTATATATATATAGGTAATTAGTCAAGTTACATGCCACTTAATTTTGTAGGTTCTCTATAGGTACTAGAATTAATTAGTGTTCTATTTGAAACCTAACACGACTCTAAGTGTTCTAAGAAGTAATGGATAAAGTTAATTTGAATTCACGATACTAAGGCACTCCGCAGACTGAGTAACTTCAGTTGAAGATACTGTAAACTTTTTAAAAGTTTTTATTTATATTATTTTTTGTCTTTTTCCCGCGACTTTGTACGCGTTAATGTCTACGGCGAAAACGCGAACAGTGGTAGCTAGCCGCACTTGCGTTTGGCGTAGCGAATGTACGTCCGTAGTCAAAGGGTTAATAAAATTTTCAAATTCATGGTCAACTGACTGGTGACTGCCGCTACGGGAGACGTTGAGGTTCGATCACTCGACATTTGGCGATTGCCGATTGGAGAAACCAGCAACTTGTATAAAACAGTTGCCAGTTGATGACGCTACTAGCAACTGTCAAAATACTAGCTGTGTTCGAAACTGAATCTGTTGTCGTCGTTGTCGATCATCGAGACTCGCAACTAGAGTTGCTATGTATGGGCAGTTTCTTCATGATAAAATGTTAACAGTTAGTTGCGAGTTGCCTGTTGCTCAGTCTGCTTAACGCCTTAGCCAACACTACAATGTTCAAACATTTAAGATTATAATAATATTTGGTTAAGCTCGATTTAGACTTCATTAAACTTAGAGCCTTCTCGGAATTATTATTAATTTCCGCTTGATCTTAAAACGTGTACCAACTATTAAATTACACGCTCTTACTCCTACTCGTAACAATAAGGGTCTTGAAGTATTGCTGTTTTCTTTATTATTAATTTTTCCATTAGGAATTCCTCAATAGCAGCCTCAAAGTCGGGATTTGCGCCCTGTTGATGGCAATAGGCTCGCCCCCTATAACATGGGGCTTAAACATAACTGGCGAAATGTGGGTATACTAATGGGTACACCTCTGCCTAACTCATCGGGGATTACATGCGTGATGTTATGTTTATGTACCTACAACATTATAATTTGAAGACATTTTCAAAATATGTGTGTAAATAATCTAAAAGAAGTGTCAAAATCCTTACATGTTGTATATCTATACTGTCCTCACAATAACAGAGAACAAGACACAAATGTTCTTCAAAAAGTCACTTCAAAATTGCGAAATTCTTCGCAACTACAACACGCCCTTACAAACATGTAAGTGATGATTCGCACGTGATCGGAATGCGCATACGATCCGGTAGATGGCGACACGTCATTCCCGTATTATGGCGATAGATAGGGCTGTGCCACGCTTTTTGATTTGTAGTTATTTAGTGCTTCGCTTGCCTTATTATCGAGATTTACTGTCGCTATTTTTATCTCGGCGTTTTCAATATTTTTTCGACCTTTTTCGTAGTTCATTTCAGGGTTATTTTTTTATTTAGATGCGTACTTCGTCTAGTTTATGTATTCAATTTTGCATGTGGTGGGTAAGTTGTGGTAACACTATAAATAGCTATTGATAACTTACTGTGGAAATTATATATTTTTTTCTTACTCCTCCGCTGTTATTTCGGTTTATTTTATTCCGGGAACCAAGACAGTTGAATCGTTTCTCCGGGACGCGTCGAGCTTCATTGCCTCCACGTTTTTCTGGTGGTATCCACTGTTGATTCTGGGTTTCAGAATTTGCAGTGGAATCCCTTCCACTGCAAATTCTGAAACCCAGAATAGTGTAGGGCTTATCCTTAAAAAAAAAACTATTGATAATGTTATGAACTTACTTCAGGCAAAACTTAACATTATTATTAATAAGTTATGTTTCTATATTGCCCAGAGGGTGAGTAATTCATGATAGGCCAGTGGTAAAAGCACCCGTATTTGATACATGAGGTTGCGGGAGCGATACTGAACAAGTACTAATGAGTCTTTTTCAATCAATATGTACTTTTTTTTTTGACATCTGGACAATCTGGACTAATAAAATAAGTCTAAAATTGCCAACCCGCTTCGAGCAAGAGTGTGGTGATCAATGCTCGTGCCTTCTCCATATGATAAAAGGATTTTTGCTTTTCAGTGGGACAATAATTGGATGTTATATTTATGTTTTTATTAAATTACATTTACGTAACTGAATACAATTTATGCCTCTCATATACAGGCAGCAAAACAGATAGGTATGCAGGGTCGTCAGATATAGTTGAAATTTTCTTAGAAACCGACAAATGATTTTGAATGCAATTTAATTTAAAACGTAGATAATAAACAATTCATTAATTAAGTTTCAGTCAAAGACATCCATCGGTTTCTAAGAGGACTTCAACTATATCTGACGAGCCTGCATACCTATCTCTTTGCTGGCTGTTCGTTAGTTTAAACGCATAAAAAGTAATTGCAGATTCCAGCAGTTATTTTAAGCACCACATTTTAAACTACAAAATCGTGGCATTGTATGGCACGCTGCTAAAGTGGGACATTATACATAGTGTCCCATATAACATGTCGCGTTAGTACCAGAGAAGATTAAGGATTATTCTGCAACGTAGTTTCTTGTATGAAGAAAATAACTTGTTACCAAGCACATATCTTTAACCTCTATTTATTATAATAAAGTTTATCTCATTGTTGCATACGAAAACTTAAATAAAATCTCGTATCACGCTGTTTGTGTTCGCACTCCTCCAAAATGGCTCGACTGATTTTGAATATAGGTCGTAAAGTATATTTCATACTGCTAGGGATCAACATTGACACGGACAAAGCCGCAGGCAGAAGTTAGTAACATAACTTCATAACATAAGTTATGTTACTAGCAGAAGTTAGTACAAGTATAAAATAATCACCTTTTTTGTATGAGAAGATTTTGCCTTATGGTAAGACAATAATACGTACTTTTCAGAATAAAAATCACATATGTATAACGATGACACGCACAAAGTTAAATGTTATTCTAAAAAAAAACATATTAGGACCATTTTTTCGCCAAAATCGGTTTAAGTAAAAAAGTAAGTAAAAGTAAATATCTTGGGACAACACACACACGGCTATCTGATCCCAAGCTAAGCAGAGCTTGTGTTATGGTAACCAGACAACTGATATACATACTTATATAATTTATAAATACATACATATTATAGATAAATCACACCCAGACACAGAACTAACAATCATGCTCATCACACAAAGTTTGTCCTGGGTGGGAATCGAACCCACGACCTCCGGCTTAGCAACCCGGTTTAAAAACCACAATTGACACAATTGGCTGTTAGCCCCATCAAAAATAACAACCGTACCTTTTATTTGCCATTATTCCAATTTTATTACACGAAAAATAGGACACCATATTGTTGACTGGTATTCTGGATACAACCGGATATATCTGGTATACGGCGGTCGCGGTTACGATCTGCAGATATGATTAATGACGAGTGAGCCATCATATGTTCGGTTTTTGCCACAGTATACATATATAGGTCGCAAATGGACTGCTTCCTCTGTTACCTAAGCGTTTTGGCGTTTGATCATCAAGGCTATTATGTTAGACTGTGAAATATGGAGATGTATTGCTACTTATACGGACAAGTTGGGGTGTAATTTGCTTGTTTAATGCGGGCTATCTTTCACTTGTCGATTGTCGGACCTCCAGGCGGTCGTGTTCAGTGATTTATGAAAACTAGTTTGGTAAATAGGTCTTTAAGATGTGGCAGAGTCGTTTTTTTCTGAAGATAGCTTACGGGATTTCCTTACGTGTGCAATCTCGCTGCGTGATTAACTGAAGGCGTGAACTATCATGAATGTGTACTATCTATCTGTCTGCCTAGCCAACTATGTTGGGGTCAGCTTCCAGTCTAACTGGATGCAGCTGAATACCAGTATTTTACATGGAACGACAGCCTATCTGACTTCCATAACCCAGTAACTGGGTAATACGATACCTCTTGGTAAGACTGGTTGTCAGAATTTGGGGCTACTGACGACCTGTATCGACGGCTTAACGTGCTTTCTGAGGCACGGAGGAGTTCAGTACAAAGCACCAAATTTAATAAAATTTGGCACAGGGTAAGTTTGAACCCCAAGAACGTCATAGGCCACTTTCTAATACGCTACTTCGTCTACTGCCGCGACCACAGACATACACGCGGACGAAGTCGCGTGCAAAATCAAGTCAAATTACAGGTGTAAGTAGTCGTTATTGCTATAATTGCAATGTAAATTATTTAGCACTACTATAAAAATTTTCTGACCGTAATAATCACTGTTAAATCCTGTCCAGTTATGCCGGTGGAGAGCCACAAATATACGAAAACAATTTCACGTCAATTTTCGAACTCGTTAAACAGACGGTTGGTTTGTTTCGAGGTAATTTAATTATGTTAAACATGGAAATAAGAGCTGGATGCAATATTTAAAATGCAATTCGAGCTTCAAAATACAGATTGTTGAAAGGTTTAAAGGCTGTCCAGCTTTACGGGTCAGGGCTGGATAACTGCCGCATGTTCAAACACCTATTGGGTCGTAGAACTCATGATTGGTGAGCCGGGGCCGCGGTAGACCTCGAAGGAGGTGGCGAGGCTACTTGGACGGCTTTCTTGAGAGTTCAAAAGATGTAGCGCAAAGTTGCGATCGATGGAAGGAATGGAGAGAGGCCTTTGCCCAGTTGAGGAATAGTATGGGCTTATTATATTAATTCAAGCTCAGTATAGCGAGCACACATTCGAGTATTATTTTTGGACGTACCTGTATAATTTCTTTTTCATATCGATAAAGAAATAATTATTTTTCGACGGTTAAAAAATATCCATAAAAAAATGCAATACCTATTTGGTCAAAATCAATGGCTGACTGACTCATAGTCAAGTAAATCTGTAAATAAGAACATTCTTGATCAAGGAATTTTGCCAACAACAAAATACTTAATCAGAATCGGTTCAGCCATTTAGGCCTACGATACCACATAGATAACCACGTTAAAATGAAAACTCTACTCTGTAAAAAATTAATAAAAAATATATGGTTCAACAAAAAAGCTTTTGAATTAATTATTCCAAGTTAGTTCAAGTAAATAATTATGAAAATCACTCCTATAAATGAGGTAATTCCTACATTAAACAAATATATGTATTAGACTACGTTCTATTCTATTAAAAAAGAAAGAAAATCACAATGTTGTTCTCTTTTTCAAAGTTCATCTTTGAAATCTTTTGGGAAAACTGTGTGCACACTCGATCTCGCTTCAAAGAATCGACTTAAAGTTTTGTCTACGTTCCAAAGAGAGCTTAAACTATTCTAAGTAGTTTCTGCAAGGTAAGTAGTTATATACTTGCGTGTGTTAAACTCAGTACAGGTTGCAACATTGTTAGGAAACTTATTAGTTCTTGTATAACTTCTTTAAAGAAAAATAAAATCTTCTTTAATGAAAATGTTCTTCGATGTTGCACGAATTTTGTTCTCTTAAATATTAGTTTTTGAACTATTTTCATTTGAAGCCCAAATACCAGTCGTGGGACATCTTAACAAAATACCGTGGCCCCGAAACGCAAAGGACAACAGATGTAACAGGGTGGTTTTTTAGTGAGTAAAAGTCTGACAGTCCCTTCCGCCCCACCCAGGGCGGAAGGGACACTCATTTGAAGATTTTTACCACCCCAAAAAAAAGAGCCTGGATACCAATTCTCGTAACTAAAGACGTTCAAAATCTAGTCGCAATTTCATCACAGTGACATTCAATACTAAAAATGTAGATAAAAAGCCGTAGAACAATCTCCGGCCACCATGAAATAAGGTCTGCGGGTAGCGGTTTCGGGGTTAGTCTGTCGCCCGAACAGAGATAGGCCTGAGAGTACGTGGTGATTTCCTAGCGCCTCCGTGGAGCCAGTGGTGCCAGTGGGTGACGGTCGCACTGGGTGACGGGACCCGCCTTATGGTGGTGAAGGGTCAATACCTGCCGGGGTGAGGAAGAAAGGGCGATCCCCGTGCCCCTTCTAAAGGTAATTGGAGGAACACTCCGGGGTTGAAGAAGATAGGAGTCCGAAAAACTCATTAGTATAAGAGAATGCCTCCTTTTTGGAACGAGCAACTAGCTTCAACCTTGACAATTCGAAGGTGCCAGTAATTGGTCTAATTGAAATATAATTATGTTTTCAACAAGACTTTGAGCTTGCGATCCCCAAGAAGAAAAAAAATAGAAAACTTAAATCAGAGGCATTTTTGACAGATTGTGACTCAGATTAGAATGCAAACGTTATTAAACTTACAAGAACTGCCCCTCCGGTAGGCAGGCAATTTAGTTACCACCCGTAAACCATAATTTAATTTGTCTTTCTATTCAACCATGTCCTTTAAATTCTTCACATTTTCACTAGCACAGGTCATTTTAGAGTCTGCTCATATTTATTTAGGCAGCCATAAAATAGCAGACGACGATTAAACATTCAAACACTTGACGTCTAGCACGAGGTTTCTAATTCAGGGCAATTTTTAAAATAGGACTGCCTCGTTGGTCTAGTGGTCGCAAGCGCGACTGCTGTGCATGAGGTCTTGGGTTCGATTCCCAGGTCGGGTAAAGTGTTATTGGGTTTTTCCATCATTAATTTCTCAGTAGCAGCTTCGGAGTCTGGATTTGTGCCCGGTTGACGGCAATAGGCTCGCCCCCTATTACATGGGACTAAAAACATAACTGGCGAAATGTGGGTGTACTAATGGGTACACCTCTGCCTAACCCTTCGGGGATTACAGGCGTGATGTTATGTTATGTTATATTTTAAAATAGGAATAGGTTACTAAACTACTTACCTACTGCAGATAGCATTTTGATTGAATATTATACGCCAAGCAAAATTATCATAACCCATTAAAATGAAATCTTCAAACGAAATAAATAATTACGCGCGATATGTGTATTTACAATTTGAAATTCGAACGAATAGACGATATGTTTAGTAGGTACATGCGCTTATCTGGGCTCTGAAATCAAGTATTTCTCTAGAATGTTCTATTCACTTACAAAGATCAAACATAGGTCATAAAAGCAGGATTCCACGATTATTAATACCGTCTCATTTTGAACATTCAAATGCAAAGTGCAGCCGTGTTCACACATGTCACACGGTAGCGGCGCTAATGCGCTAAATAAATTCATGCTAGACACGTCACAGTTCGCAGGTGTGTTCCTAGCTTGAGATATTATGTAGATGAGGGGAATAAATTTATAATAATTCTCTAAAATCTTTTTGGTTGGCGAAATGAAAATACAATGGGAAGGATTAGTTGGTTCAAGACGGTAATGGCGGTCTTTCAGTGAATTGAAATGGCCGAGCTTTTTGCCAATGCTTTGCTGGCTGCGAAAATGTTTTAAGATGAGCATTAACGAAAATTAGAATATCTACAGAAATATTACCATTTCATTTTGTCAAGGAAAGTAGAATAATTTTGGAAAGATCCGTAAGTTTTTAACGGCTTTAATTGATGCAGGATTTCTTATTATTTTGGGCCGAAATAATTTATCTCATCTTCCTAGCCTTTTCCTAACTACACTGTGGTTGGTATCCAGACAGCTGCCTATTTGACTTCCACAACCCAGTTACTAGGTAAACATGATTCCCATTGCTAAGACTGGTTTAAAACTTTGCTTGACCTGACAATCGAACCCAGGGCCTTCGTTCTGTTGTTTTGCTTTCAACAACAAAACAAACGGGCCAGACCAACCAATCTTATTATTTACCTTTACTTTTTGAAGATAAAAAAATATTTCACCACAAACAATCTTTCCTAAACCGTAACAAGAATAAACGAAAAAGGACCAAACTAATGGAATTAACTTGACTACGTTCCGATAAATTTAACCTAATAGTGGATCGCTTTTGTCATCCTGAGCATTATCCTAGGAACGGATCCCATTGGCACACACATACAAACACACATATGCGCAGTCTATTCTGTGAAGATAATTGAATAGATTTTAGCGACCCCAAGGACCAAGGATCGATTTGGGGGAAAATTGAGCATAGTTAACTCCTGAAAGTATGAATAGCAAGATATAGACTGAAGAACGAGGATATTGGAAGGTAGAGAAACATTAGAGCCGCTTTTAAATTATAAAATTTTTCAATGATATTTGAGTAATAATACCTTTAAAGGAAGTCTTATTTTTTATACTTTGTATTCTTTCTCTAAAATAAAATGTATACATATAAAAATAATAATACAACACAACAAATATAAAACCGAAAATTACAAAACTTGTTATACTAAATAAATTATTTTGTATTGGTGTACGTCGAAAATGTATGCAGTTTTCCGATAGGTACGTGTAAAATTATACGAAGACTTGTCTCATTAATAATCTAAGCTGCATAACTGAATAATGTATTCTACCATTATTTGTCAACGATAATGTCTACTAGGAAGTGCTGTTTCAAGCAGTGCGGACTAAACTAATTATACTTAGTTACTTTGAAACTTTACCCATGGGCTACGGACTTGGGAGCTGGTCCATTCGTACATAAATGATAGTGACAAACATAGAAGTTCTAGAATCTAGACTCACGTGATTTAATTCAAGAAGTAATTTTATTTAATTTTTAGAACAGTAGTTACCAAAGTATGGGTCGCGAGCAAATATTGTTAAGGCCTTTAACAGTCTTTCATTCATATAATTATGCCCCTTTTTTCATGAAAATCAAGAGGTAGGTCCCAACTTTGGAAACCACTGCTCTAGCTCATTGATATTACACCTGTATGATTTTAAATTAAACGTCAGAACTTAGTAACTATCTTAGTAAGTAGCGACTAAGCCGACACGACAAACCACTACTCAAAGTGGATAAACCTTCCCTTTACCTTTCCTAAATACCCCTATTTCAAATTCAAATCAAAGACTTAAAAGTTCATTTTCACAATATAAATTAACATTAAAAATCCATCCCAAACGATATAGAACTTGAAGAGGACGCGTACCAAAAGACCATAAAAAGGCAATCGATATCGAGTGTCGATAATATCAATGCGAATAAAAACCCTCACGTATTTTTTATAGCCTAAATAAGAAAATATGTTTTTGACGCTTCCACCATTCCAACGTCTTCATACATATTAAGGGTTCTTCATATGAAATATTTTGACTGTAAGGAACACCTAAGAGTACGTATGAGTGTTGTATCTTGAACTCTGTTCTCAAAGTAAACATTAGACTCTGTCAAATTTACTTCCATTTGCTTTTCACTGTTCTAGTGCTTAGAGTATGAAGGGGAGGAAATGAAACGTCTGGATCATTTAATAATATTTGATGTAAATACAAATTATGGCCCTTAATTATATGTTTTCAATCGCCATTGCCTTACCTTGTACGTCGGAGATAAGTTAAAAGTCATCAATTCATTATTTTAAATCCATAAATTAAATACTAAATGTTGTGAGCGTGTGAATGTCATTAAATATATGTTCTTAATTAGTGTAATTGGCCAATGGCCGTTTTGAATTAATATAAATAAATAAATAGGTACATAATAAAATTCTACAAGATTTTTTTTAAACTACATAATATTATTTGTTAACGAAATGTCGAAAGGACCAAAATTACTTATCCTATAATTTCCATAATCTAAGTCCCTTTCTCACCCATACCATACATTCTGCTACTTATTTCTTACAGCTACGTATACACAGAGAATTCGCAATTAATCTTCCCATGTTTGCCTTGGTGTTGCCAGTGTTTGCGCTTAGTTCACTTATTTAGATTTTCGCGATAGAAACACTTTAATATTTCTTATTCATTAAACCGTTCTGGAAGTTTAGAATTACGTTGCTTACGTGTTGAGAGATTAAATAACTTTGTATAAACTTTGGCCGTGAGTTGAGTGGCTTTTTGTAAGAAGGCGGAGAAATCCGATGAAGTTTCAAACCATTACTATGGAAAGTTATAATTGCTCGTTCATAATGAAAAGTGGAATGACGTGTTAAGGAGGATATTGATCTGTTAATTTTAAACTTTCAGTTAGCTTTAAATTAGGTATACTGTGATATTTCTGGTAACCACTGAAATTTTAATGGTTGTTTTCTTGCGGTAGAACAATTAAACAAGTTAAACTTGTAACCAAAAGTGCTTCTTTTGTAAGTATTTAATTAAAAAAAGAACATCATTCATTGTTTCGGAGTCTCATTCGTGTTCTGTTTACACAATTGTTAGTCTACCATTTTGATTTTAATAAAAACCGATTGTAATATCAAACAAAGTCGTTTTACTATTTATGTTCATTTTGATTTTTTCTGCATTGTGGGTGGGTTTACAAACAAAAACTCACAAACTCCAACAAGTAGACATGACACAACCATAATATCTCCTGCGTACTTGACTAGTGTCCCTTGAGATTGGCTATCGTGGTCGAAATTCAGTCGGATGAATTATTATATCATACTTTTGAAATACTCGCGAGGAATCTCAAAAAGATGATCTCGTTATCAATCAACCATGAGTATGACAAGCCGAAGACCTAAGTGAAACCTAGTCTATTACTCCTAAAGAATGTCACCAACAAGATAAATTCGAATGCAATTTTTCATCGCCTTACTTCACACTCTAACGATATGAAAGGACTATGGAAGCCGAACGTGTCACTAGCTAGAAAGATGACTTGATACTGTAAGACCAATGCTGATAGGTAAGCTTGATAAACGACATCTGAGCAACCACTACGTGCCTGCCCCAGGAATGACAGATTTTTTTGACCTTACCTTCTTGGAATAATAAGTGTCGTTTATGATGTGGATGACGTATAAGGGGTGTAAAAGACACATCACATAGCCGTTAACTACGCATACAGCCCATCAAACTAAGTAGCATTGAGCAAAAGTTATTGCTGGAAAATGACTTTTATTTTTGGTGTGATTTTGTGTTAGACTACAATATTACGCACGGCAAACATTTTTCTTATGCGTGTTTTAACAGTAGAATTGTCTGTAAGGGTACTTATTTAAAGTTTTTTTATAACATTTTATATATCCAATGTCACTATAACCAGAAGGTAGCCAGGTTTATCTAGACAATTGCAATGATGGGAACAACATGAAAATGAAAACTGGTCCTTCAGGACAGAAATTCGACTACAAAGTTTGATTCTGAAAAACATGTTTCAAGTTTATAAAACAAGGTTGACGGGATTCCAGACTAACTTAATTTAAATTGCTTCTTTTGTTTTTTTTTTTTGTTGTTTGTAATAAATGTCACAATATCAGATAATGTGTTGGAAATTTAATTCTTGTTGTTACAATGTTAATGTTTCTTTTTAATTTAAATTATTTACTAACAAAATGTATTTTTATTTTACTTACATACCTAATGCTTATAATTTATCGATCAGTATTTGCAATCGATTTTCGTGTACTACAATATTTTTGAGATAGTTCCGTTTTTGAAATATAATAGTTCGAACTTCACCACAGAAATTCAGTAACAATACAAATTCCATGCGAAATTTTCCATCCATTAATTCAGTTGCTTTTACAGAATAAATTGTTGAAGGAAAGTATTTATTTCGATTGTTGGAGCTCGGTGATTGCATAACGCAGTATTTCAACTGGTAATCAATTAATCTTTCAACAATGGGACAAGTTGATGACATGACTGTATAATCAATTATTTAGTACTTGACTGTGGAATATTTGTATTATATTTGGGATTATTTTATTGTTAACTTATTGTGATCACATAACAAAGTCAAAGTCAAACATTTATTCCAATTAGACCATTTACAGGCACTTTTGAATTGTCAAGAAGTCGGTCAGTTAGTCCAAAAGCTAGTTGCTCGTTCCAATACGGAGGTAGGCATCTATGGAGAAGAACGAAGAAACTCCACCACCATATACCTTTTGTTTATTATTGTTGTCTTGATTTGTGTATATCTTTCGTTGGAGATCCTAATAAAAAAATAAAACCATACTAATATTATTATAAATGCGAAAGTGTGTCTGTCTGTCTGTCTGTCTGTCTGTTACCTCCTCAAGCATAAACAGCTGAATCCATTTTAATGAAATTTGGCATGGAGATAGTTTAAGACCCGGGGAAGGACATAGGCTACTTTTTAATAGACTTCGACTTCAATTGCGTCCGCGATAACCGACATTAGTATAGCGTCGTAGTGGTCTAGTTATTTATATTTCTTATTTCTTTGTTTACTTATGCAATTCTTTGGTAAGTGGAGGATACAATATACCTCACTGACATAGCATAAGACTTAAAAGCGACTAAAAATTAGGTTGCGTTTAAGAATTTTGCCATAAATGACTTATATTAAGCTTCAGAGCACTTGCATATTATATCACTAGTAACTGATTATGGCTGATGAAAGCGATATAAATATTCTCTAGGGTTACTTTTGACCCACTTCATCTCTTAAGATTGGTTTCGTTCCAATTTAACTTTCTTTAACAGTTGTACTATAAGTTTATCGATAGTTTAAAATTATTGAATTTGTAGACATGCTTCGGAGTTATGACCCAGTGGGAGCTTGATCTATGTAAGTCTTTATGTGACAGTTTTCATTTAAGATTTGAGGTACGGTTAACTAAACGTTTACCAAATATAAAAATAACAAATAAACATATCATAACATCACGCCTGTAATCCCCGAAGGGTTAGGCAGAGGTGTACCCATTAGTACACCCATATTTCGCCAGTCATGTTTAAAAAAATAATAATAATCCCTGCTTAATGTCCTACTACACCGCAAAGGACTCTTCTCATACAGAGAAGGCATGAGCATTAATCACCACTCTTGCTTAAGACGGATTGGCAATTTTAGACTTAAATTCATAATAAGTCCATTCATTATAGTAATACTGGTAGGCCCCCCCTACCAGTATTACTATAACATTACTTTGCCTTGCGCACTTTTGGATTTTCAACGCTCGGCTTAGCGCCGAGAGTTGAAAATCCAACCACAGAAATTACTAAGTAATATTAAAATGGTTCTGTTTTAAGAGATGGTGGTAGGACCCCACGTCTCCTCACGATGATTTCCATAATCCATATCAGTGATGTCCAAGTTAAACTTAGAGAGTCCATACAATGATGCATTAAGTCCGCCTTTTTACTTTATTTGCTGCATAAAGTTTAAATAAATAAATAAATAAATGAGATAGAAAAAGTCACATTGGTAACTTCTGCATCACTTCTTCCTTAAACTCAATAATCTACCTACTTCGTTTATTATCAAATTCATCTAAAAACAACAAACAAATATCGTCATTAAAAACTCATTACACAATGAACAGAGTAAAACATTAAAATCGCATAAAATGAATTAAAGCCGCTGATTGGTTCAACTGATTTCTACGCGCTCCCTGCGTCACTACTTCAACTACTTTTAATGCAAAATTGTCGAGTTAGCTAATGGCCTGGAAACTGAACGTAGCGTAGGTGCTTGAACGCCAAGAAATATACACTTTTAAGACTTAAGTTATCTTTATGTAAGACGCTTAACTTTGTCATAAAATGTTCAGCACTTTTTTGTCGGTTTTTGAATGAAAATTATTATTAACATATTAAAATTAAACGCAGGCCAAGTGATTCGATTGGCTGTTAATTTTGTGTAGTCAACCAATCACTACAGTATATGCTCGCTTGATAATTTCTTAATTAATTTTTACTTTCATTTCCGTTTTAGAACCGGGCGTTGGAAACCTAATTTTTATTTTTTCTAAGATATTATCATTTCTGTAGTTGAAGTAAGTTTTTAATATGAAATGTGTTTTCTCATTTAGGTGAAAGAGAATTCTTATTTTAAAAGAAAAATACTTTATGATCTGGAATCATTGATTATTTTTATTTTCACTTTTCTTAGTAAAAGAAAAAAGCCGAACTAGGCATTCCACATAAGCCGTGACAATTTGCAAAGGGTTAGGGAAAGCAACCCTAATAAATTGCTGAATGAATGAGCAACAAAATTTCCTCTTTGATCATTCATTTCGAAAATCGTTCATATTGAACAAATGAGAGTCGCGTTCAGAAATCGCATTTTTAAAGGGTGATAATTTATATACAACGTGTAATTAAATTTATTCAAAATCTGATAAGAGATTTGTGTATTCCTTGTATACCTTATATTTAAAAGTGAAACGTTACTCACTGCCTAAACACGAAATCTCAAAAACTGCATGACCCATAAAACTGACATTTTGCATACGAACAAACAAAAATTTAAAGTATTGTTTTTTTCCTGTAAGTACTGTGTAAACATTCTTACTTACTTTGTAAAAAGCTGTTATTTTACAGTTATTTTAATTGTATTTATTCGTTTAGAAACTTATTTCTATATGTCTAAAATTGTTTTTAAGTTTATCGCTTTTATGCAAGTCAGTGACTCATCCATCTCATTGCGTTTATCTCCATCGATACGAATTAATTGCTCGAATCGAATGGAGGTTGGAGATCAGTAAATCAATCGGTTATCCGTTATCCGTTAACTTTCTCTTTCGGAAGTGATGTAGCTACTGATTTTATTTTTCGGTACTGTTTATTCTTTTTTTGAATAATTTCTTATTTAAATTTTATGGAAACAAAAACAGGGTACATTGGTGCCGATTCTCTTGGTCACAAACTAAACTAAAATTAGACTATTTCCATCTTTTTCTGTCCAATAAAACAAGAAAGAGACTAGTGTAAATAAGAGCTATCAAATTTAGTCAATCTGACACATCCATACAATTATAGGTGACATCATAAAACGTATGGATTAAAATTACGGAAAAGTTCAAGGCAAAACTAATTTGACATCGCTAACTTAGTTCTTTAATGTCACGGAATGTCACCGTCCTTTCCTTTCGCTGTATGTTAGTAAGAGATGTCAATTCTCTAAATTTAGTCTAGTTTGTGTACAAGGGAATCGGCACCAATAGCAGACTAAAATAAGGATATTTGCCATTTTTATAGCACTATAGCACTATAGCACTACCCGGTGGTAGATTTTCGCTTATCATGCACGAGGCCGTCGGATCCCAACAGACCACGAGCAAATACCTACCAAGACTTTCTATTTCATAATTAAGGACTTTCTAGGTTTATCTTGGACGTCATGAGCGTCGTTGAAGGAAAACATCGTGAGAAAACGTCGACTTATAATTAATGTAAGTCTGAAATCGCCATTCCGCCTTGAACAAGCGGTCTTTGCCCTACAGTGCGATAATAAAAGGCCAGCCTTAAAGGCTGAAAGGTGCATTTCGAACAAATCCAGCAACGAAAACATTTTGATTTTAATCTAAAACAACAATATTAATTAAATCCCATTGATTCAAGTATATTATCCTGTAAAAGGTAGAAAACTTGCCATAGCAACCTTTGATAAGTGGCTTAGTATCCTTGGTAAGTAGTTATGATATTGCAGGTTGGAACTCTGTTATCGTATTCGTGTTATAATCCCATGATCCTCTTATGACGATAATAGGAAATAAGCTGTCTTTATAACCGTGTAATGCTTTTGAAATACTTCCTGAAATAGAAGATTACTCTGCGTAGACAAAGTCAAAGTTAAAGTCAAATCATTTATTTTAATAAGGCTATTAGAAGGCACGTTTGAACGTCATATACCAGAAAAAAAACCAATGAAACTGGTTGCCGTTCCAAAAGGTAGTTTTATATGGAGAAGAATGGGGAAGAAACTCTATACACACTCTTTTAAAATCAATGTTTACAATATTTTTATACAAGATCATAAAGAATTACACATTTTTAAACATCAAGATTAAGCTTAATTATCCCGCAGGATCAGCAAAATCAGAATATAATAACTTATATTCTATGTGATAAGCTAGATCGTTATGTAAAGGTATGTGTGCCTTTAAGATCCTCCGATCAGCCGTTTAAGTTTGAAAGAGTAATACAATCCATTTATCCGTCAATACAAAATTTTGTGTCTATAATATTATAATAGTAGGATGTGATATAGTAAACTGTATTGCTTGTGTCCATAATGGTTAAAGTTTATTTATAAAGGAGATATTACCTTCTGCCTACACAAAAAGGAAATTCCAATTCCATTATTGTAATTATTTGCGAGATACAATAGTTTTAAGCGGTCAAAAGGACCAAAGCTTGTTGATATTTTGGTCTTTTAGTCCGAAAAATATTTTACCAATGAATCTTACAAACGAGTAGACAAATTACAAAATCAAATGTAGCTAGCTGAGTGAGACTGTATTGTTTTAAATTAAGTTTATTAAATAATTTCTAGCTTCTTGCTGTAACTTCTGTAGCTTTGGATGAAGTCACGGATAAAAAATGGGTCCCTTTCCATGATACGGAGAAGACAAACCCCGAATTTCCAAACTCTGGGCTACTAAGAAATTCCAAAACTCAATAACCTGTCCTGGGAATCAATACGACCTGGGAATTATCACAATACCTACGCTCAGTAAATCCGTCTGTGACTACGAGACCAAGGTAAATCACATAATTACATGCGATAATGACAGTGAGCTAAGTAGATTACAATGAAATAAATGCATCAATATGTTAATTTATAGCTCGCATCCACTACTTATTGACATTGGAGCAGCAAGCCAATAATTGTATTGGCTAACGTTTCCACATCCATAACTGTGTTTCATCGTATGATAAATGTGTGTATGTATTGTAGGGACATATCAAACACAGTGTTTGACACACGGGCATGCTGAAAAACAATCTTTTTGGGTTTTATTTTTTATACATTATCTCTGATTTAGTAGGAAGGATGCAAGAAAAAATGTATTTAGATGGTTAAAAATAACGTAAACACAAGATTTTTTTTTCAAATCAATTGGATAAGTTCGGTGTTTCTAAGTCGACATTATTTCACAACTACTCCAAACCACGTAATTATATTGGCAATTTTTTTTTTTTTTTTTTAATAATTTTCAGCCAGTTACGTTCCATTGTAAATGCAGGGTAATGGCCTTATCCTTCTTTCCATTCTTCTCTCTCTTCGTCAGTCTTAGTTCAATCTTTTAGATAACTGGCCAACTCGTCTCACCATCCTTTTTCATCTCAAATTAAAACTTTTTCTTATTGTTACAAATATATGATATATTTTATATAGCTACTACAACTAGATATTCGTGCTTTTGATAGATTAAAAGCCTGTAGCTAGTCTAAATATTATCCAAGAATGTTTGGCGATGTAAAACTTAAACTTTATAATTTTTCAATGAATAGAATACTTCGTTAAAACTTAAAGGAGATTACCCCGAAATTACAATACCTACAATAAAACAATCTACAGACTAACGAGATGTTTAAAGGAGTTCTGTCAAGAATTCCTAGAAAAGATACAAAAGTTAAATTTTGATTTAAGACTAAGTATTCAAAATCTTAACCTTGGTAGAAGTATTGAAAATTATATTGGAATCTCTCCTACAAGTTTTCAAAGGCTTTTAGTTTGCCATTTACATTCCAAATCCTTTGATTCAGGCAAATATCTTAAAAATAGAATAAACAATTTTTGCTTGGAAAAACACTTAAATGCCAATGTTAATAATATTTTCCTTTTCTGTTATTATTAGGAAGAAGCAAAACAAAAAATTAAATGACTGAAAATACAATGAATATTAGATGTTTATAATAGATAAAGTATTACATTCGCATTACTAAGTTATCATTTTAATATAACTTTGTGCTTACCGATACACCTACGTTTATTAACAAAATGAACAATATTAATGTGAAAATTACATTAAATATAATATGGTCCTTTGATACTAACAACTAATACGGTAACTAGAGTATCTACCTAATAGCAAACCGATACATTACATACCCTTGGGCACTGAATTGTAGCTTTCATAAATTGGTTTCTGTTCAAGTTAATATTAAACCGTTTACATGACAACCTAGATTCTAATCACAAACTGCCAACAAGCGTCCCACACGCCACATCCGTATGTACATTCATAAGTACATGTGAAATAGTCAACGGCCGGTTATACGGGCTGACAAATGACGTCCGAATATGAGGTCAGTGGTGGACAATGATAATGTCGCCAGTAACAAATGGAGGGCTGCAGCGAATAGCGGTGCCGTCGTGATTTGAGGATTACGATATATTATTACCCAACGACACTATCGGGACTGAGGTCTGATGACACGCGATGTAGCATGTCCAGACGGCCGAATTCTGAGAGTTTATTGCTAAGGAGCATTCTAGTTCGGTTTTAGTTGAGAATTAGTACTTCGGGTTTTGGTCCTTTGAGACGGATCGCAACATTTCGTTAGAAGTGGGCCAAAAGAGATCATAAGTAACAAAGCAATGTGATACATTTTGTTCTCAAGCATCGTTAGTGTAATAAGTCTGTGTTTAAAATTAACATCACATAATATGTTCTATCTTTTATGTCTGTGATGTTATGCTTGTGCATTTTGTCTATGCTATGTGTGTATTTAAGTAAGCAGAGTTTGATAGAAATAAACCCAAATCCAACAAAAACAGTTACTTTTATTTAAGAACACTTGTTATGTATAAAAACACGTTTTTTTTTTAAGCTTTAGTTATCGAGGTCAAACTAAAATACAATAAGGAAGAAAGTGAGTCTAAACAACTAATTCTGTACTAACACCTAATCTGGATCCGAAACGGTGGATAAGATTTTAAGTTTCGTAAAAACAGCTCTAAATACTCTGTTGATCTTTGATTTTGGAATCATTATCCTTTTACAAAAATAACAATAACATCAAACTCATCTACATTTAACTATTCACTCCTTACGGACACCTCTTGCTCTCCGGATTTAGGCAAAGCTCCAAAATGTTATCAAGCTGAGATATATTACACTCGACGTTACGTCACAGTGACGTATTTGGTCTTTAAGCCCAGGCTAGTATTCCCAGAAACTGGGCTTGATACTTATTGATGTAAGTACCAACCAATCAGGGTATTAGAATGAATGAAAAATTTGAAGAATTTTTCTTTGTCGGCGAGCCCGCATTTTAGACTTGTAGGTAATAGTTAGGCTATTGATTTCGGCGTCCTATTATTTATGTTTTCACTTATATTTATTTATTTCGGAAGACTATTCCTACTTTTATACAGAGCGGTTCAAATTTTGGTGCTTTTGGTTTTTCTGGTCCTTTGAACCATTGCGTAACTTTTTATCTATTTTCTGAACGTGTATTTGTAAACACAGGATTCATTGTATGATTCAGATACAAATACTAATTAAACATTTACAACAAATAGACAATAATATTGTATTAATTCCATATTGGACATTATTCAGAATGCATGACATTTACAGCTTTAATTTAAATATTTCAACCACTACCTGATATTGTTCCCGCCATTAATTATTCTATAGTTCTATTGTATTCCAATCGAGCCTAAACTGTATCATACCGATCGACTGGAATATCACTTTACAAAATATTTCTGAATAAACTTTGTTTTGTACGTATCGAAAACATCCGTGTTTTCAACAAACAAAAAAACCTTTTTTGGTTGTTTGTAAACATTTACTGGGAAAGTTACGCAAATAAACATTCAAGGAAATGTGGTACAAAACGGTTCAAATCGTAAATTGTTTTTGTATGGGATCAAAATTTTCGATTGGAGATTTTGTTGTACAAATACTGTTATCGGTACCTTTTTATTAAAGGTACATCTTCTTCGAAGAGGTTATGAGTAATTTGACAGCTCCATTAGAAAATGTGCAAATTTAAATTGCTTATTCTTTACCTCGTATTTATTAAATCCAGATAACCTTAGTATATAGTCAATATTAGTGCCAGTTGCATAAACATAACATCACGCCTGTAATCCCCGAAGGGTTAGGCAGAGGTGTGCCCATTAGTACACCCACATTTCGCCAGTTATGTTTTTAGTCCCATGTAATAGGGGACGAGCCCATTGCCATCAACCGGGCACAAATCCAGACTCCGAGGCTGCTACTGAGAAATTCGTGATGGAAAAACCCAACAACACTGCCGACCTGGGAATTGAACCCAAGACCTCATGCACAGCAGTCGCGCTGGCGACCACTAGACCAACGAGGCAGTAAGTCAGTCAGTCATTAGTGCCAGTTGATCATGAATTAAAAGAAACGAGGATGAAAGAAGAAGAATATGAGAGAAGAAAATAGCCGAGAGCCAAACCCCGAATTACGACTTTTCCCATTCATTCGAATCTGCAGCTGTCCTTTTTGCACGCCAAAGTTTGCATAGCGACAACTATAGTTTGTTCTAATACCTAATTTTTATAAAAAACCCCCGCCCGACAGCGAGATTTTGTCCTCACAACATTCATGTTTATCTAATATACCGGCCCATTACTGTCCCACTACAAGATAAAGACCGCTTCTCATACAGAGAAGGCAAGAACATTGACCATTACGTTTGCTCAAAGCAATTTTCTCGCTTAAACAGGTTTCCTCACAATGTTTTCCTTAACCGATGTTAGTGATGTCCAAAACAAACATTGAAATGAAACAATAGAAATAGACTGATGGTACTTGCTTGCGAAACAACAATTGCATAATTAGGAAATTAATATATCATAATTGATTATGCAACGATATATATTCTCTAACGTGGATTTTTTTTAATTCAGATGGTCTCAGCATTAGTAGCAACAGACGAAAAATGGGAAGCAAAATATCGTTTACACTTCGTCCGCGTCAAAGTTGATTTCTCCATACAAACTTTGGACCCCCGTTTCATACCTACTCTTTGGTATATGGGTAATTTATTTTGAAAAATCGTTACTTAGCGGACTTCTACTAACTAACATAAACTACCAATATTTCGTGATGAGTGAGTGAACTTTCGCTTTTGTATATTTAAGGTATATTGAGATTACCTCTTTCCAAAATATCATGAAGTGGTATCAAAATTGACTTATTTTTCGATCCCAAACCATTGAAACACAAGTTCAATAGCTACTGTTTTAATATTGTACCTCACATTGTAGCTTCGATTATTTAGATATAAGATTCGATAGAGCGACTGAAATCAGAATCTGAATTTCGTGTTTATGAAAGAAAGTATGAGCAAAACCCTGTAAACATAGACTTATTTAAAGTCTAAGCAAAGTTTTACCGTTTTAAATCACGATTCATCGATGATTTTAGATATTATCTTTTTTAGGGTTCCGTACCACAGTCGACAAATACGGAACCCTTATAGGATAACTTTGTTGTCCGTCTGTCTGTCTGTATAGACCCTTTTCTAAGGAACGCGTGGAAGTATCAAGCAGAAATTAAATCAAATACTCAGGTCTCGGACACGCCGCAATCGCGGCGGTAAGACCCATCTTTGAGGAGTGGCTGGAGCGGCGCCACGGCGTCCTCACCTCTCGCCTGACGCAGGTCCTCACCGGACGCGGTTGTTTCGGGAGGTTCCTATCTTGGATTCAGCGGAAGGAAACGCGCGGGTGTCACCTCTGTGTGGACCGCCCGGAAGACACGGTGGAGCATACGGTGTAGGTCTGCCCCGCCTGAGCAGAGCACCGCCAAGTCCTCTCGCGTCCGAGCCCTGGTTCAGGCCATGCTCCCGAGCGAGAGGCAATGGAAAGCAGTAACCTCCTTCTGCAAAGCAGTAATGTTAGTGAAGAAGGAGGCGGAACACGTGAGGAGAGGACATCCTCCACCTCACGCCCCAGCCACCGCGGGAGACCCCCAGGGCGTCGGACGTTGCGAGACGTCATCCGGCTACCGTAGGCGCAGGCTTGCGGACGGCGAGTGATGGGTAGCTCGTCGTCCAATCAAGGACCAGGCCCGGGTCAACAGCGCGTTTTGTTCCACGCGTTTTAAAGAGCTGTAAGCACAAGGACGGGGGGCCCCGACAGGGCCAAACGCCTGCCGGAGTCGCGGGAAGTCGACGTAAGCAGTCAAGTAAGCAGTCAGTTTCAGGCAGCCCCGATATAATTTTACACGACTCGTTAAGGATGACATTGCTTTTTGGTCAATGACACACTGAACACGCAAATTCACCAGCAGAAGGAGCATAAAGACGTAACAGTTTTGCGTAAAACATCGGGTGCTGCTCTCTAGTTGGTAGAAATAAGGTGTCGTAGCAGATGATTTTTTGATTGGTGTTGTGGCAATGTAGGTATATAAAAAGTTAGTGCTCTGTCCAATATAACACCAGGGTTCTTCTAATACTCTACGTAACTTCCTCGCCACGAAAGACTAAGTGTCCTGTTGGCGAATCTATTGCTAAGATGGAAAGATTCATGTCTTGCAGCACAGCCGCGGTAATAAGTAACCTAAAAAATTTAATGCCATTTAGAAATTGATTTTAAAGCATGTGGAATATGTTCCATTTACGGTGCCTATGAAAAAAACTGTGCCTGCGATCACAGTCGCTTTATCAAATCAAATACCCAGAAAACTTGAATTAATGAATGAAAGATTTTTTAATTGATTTTGGTGCACTTCCGGTTGTTGCCAAATTCTTTCTATTTAGCCGTTGAAATAAAAGTATTCTTTTTAGTACCTAATCACTCATCTTACACTAAGATCTTTTTATAAAATAATTCGGAAGCGCAACGAAAGGAATACTAATTACCTACTACTGCGTAAAAAATATACACTCGCCACTCCTCGCCAATATACGTCCGCTGGTATTCCAGTAGTATACTTGGCAGTATTGTTTTGCCATCATTGGCTTAGCTAAGCCCGGTTAATAAAATATTGTAAACTTAAAATGTTTGCAGATAGGCCGCCCGTCACTTGATGATTTTGATTTCAAAGGATAAATTATAACTAATACCTAACTGCAGTATTGTATGTACCGTTGGTGTCGTTTTATAGCAATCCAGCAGTAAAATGTTTAAGAATAATAGCCATAATGCGATAATCCTTACCTACACACATTAATTATAGTTGTATACATAGTTTTATCCCATGTAAAAGGGGGCGAGCGTATTGCCATCAACCGGGCACAAATCCAGACTCCGAGGTTGCTATTGTGAAATTTTTGATGGAAAAATCCAATAACACTATGCCCGACCTGGAAATCGAACCCAAGACCTCATTTGCAGTCATGCAAACAGGCAAAAGTTCTTTAGCTGCTGATTTATGTGTTGTGTAACTATGCATAGATATTATTTTATGCATTAATATTTAAAAAAATACGTTAACAAATCAAAGTTGTAGTAGAAACATGGGATCTGGTACACTTGCGCGAAAGACATTTACGCGCCAGACACTTGCGCGAGTCCCTTTGCGCGCCAAGACACATGCGCGAATGGACTTTTGCGCGCCTAGACCTTTCCGCGAACAGACACTTGCGCGAATGGACATTTCCGCGCCAAGACACTTCCGCGAGTCCCTTTGCGCGCTGGCCACTTGCGCGAAAGACACTTCCGCGACAGACATATGCGCGCCTATACTTGCGCGATAGATACTTCCGCGAAATATGCGCGAAGTATATTTTTATAAAGGACAATGGGCAAAATTCTTGAATTAGGGTTCCGTTACTTTTTTTACAAAATATGCGTCATGGGTGTCGTGTCCATGGTTTTCGAGGGTGCTGATGACGAAAATGAGGTCTAAAAGAAAATCCAAGATGGCGGCCGAAAAAATTCCAAGATATGCTTCATGGGTGTCGTGTCCATGGTTTTCGGGGGTGCTGATGACGAAAATGAGGTCAAAATGAAAATCCAAGATGGCGGCCGGAAAATTTTCCAAGATATGCTTCATGGGTGTCGTGTCCATGGTTTTCGGGGGTGCTGATGACGAAAATGAGGCCTAAAAGAAAATCCAAGATGGCGGCCGGAAAATTTTCCAAGATATGCTTCATGGGTGTCGTGTCCATGGTTTTCGGGGGTGCTGATGACGAAAATGAGGTCAAAATGAAAATCCAAGATGGCGGCCAGAAAATTTTCCAAGACATGCTTCATGGGTGTCGTGTCCATGGTTTTCAGGGGTGCTGATGACGAAAATGAGGTCAAAATGAAAATCCAAGATGGCGGCCGGAAAATTTTCCAAGATATGCTTCATGGGTGTCGTGTCCATGGTTTTCGGGGGTGCTGATGACCTGCTGATGGCAAGCCGGCCGATCACCGGGCAGAAGGCAAGGCCTGCGCCCCACCCGCCAAGGCCAGCGGTAGAGGTAGGCCCTCCGCTGCCGCCGCCACTGTCGCCGCCGTCGCCGCCGCTAGGGCGATTCCGCCCTCGAGGAGGGCCCTGGAGGGGGATGTAATGGAGGGCTAGTCACGGCCCCATTGCGCCTCCTCCAGGCCAATATCAACCACTGCGCCGCCGCTCAGGATCTCTTGGTCCAGAGCATGGCGCAGTGGCTGATCAACATCGCGGTGGTCGCCGAGCCGTACTTTGTCCCACCCAGGGATGACTGGGTGGCGGACCTCGACGGCTCGGTGGTCATAATCGCGTCGGCTGCCGCCGGTACCCCGTCTCTCGAGAGCGTCAAGAGAGGACGGGGCTGTGTGGCAGCACGGTTCGGGGAGATCGCCGTGGTAGGCGTTTACTTCTCCCCGAACCGAACTCTCGCCGAGTTCCACGTCTCCCTTAGGGAGCTAGGAGTCGTCGTCGCCGGGTTCGGTTCCCTCCCTGTGTTGGTCCTCGGGGACTTCAATGCCAAGAACGTGGCTTGGGGTTCCCGGTACACGGACCATGCACGGGGCAAGATGGTGGAGGACTGGGCTCTGGAGACAGGCCTGGTCATCCTGAACCGGGGTTCTGTCCCCACGTGTGTACGGATGCGGGGCGAGTCGGTGGTGGACATCTCGTTCGCCAGCCTCGCTCTGTCGCCACGTGTCGTTGACTGGCGCGTAGAGGAGGGGGTGGAGACATATTCCGACCACCGGTACATCCGGTTCGACGTCTCCGCCCAGATCCCAGATACGCCGGTCCGACAGACCCCGAGTGGTCCGCGATGGGCGCTGAAGCAGCCGGACCGGGAGCTCTTCCTGGAAGCCTCGTTCGTGCAGGCCTGGGTGTCGTCACCAGACAGGCCTGCCGACGTCAACGACGAGGCGGAGTGGTTCCAGGAGGCCATGTCCGTGATCTGCGACATGGCAATGCCCCGGGCCCGGCCAGGAAGCGCCCGGCGTCAGGTGTACTGGTGGTCGCGCGAGATAACGGCACTACGCGAGGCGGTGCCGCATCCGACCTCCGAATGCGGCAGCCATTGAGGCGGAGCTGTACGAGGGGTACAGGAACTGATCCTCATCAAGAAGCCGGGGCGCCCTGCGGACTCACCGTCCGCATACCGGCCCATCGTGCTGCTCGACGAGGTGGGCAAGCTCTTCGAAAGAGTAATTGCAAACCGCCTCGTCGGGCACCTGGGGAGATCCGGGCCGGACCTTGCGGAGAGCCAGTTAAGCTTCCGCAGGGGGCGCTCCACGGTGGACGCCATCATGCGCGTGAGGGCCCTCACGAAGGGGGAAGCAGTATCCCGGGGCAGGGTCGTCTTGGCGGTGTCTCTCGACATCTCCAATGCCTTCAACACCCTGGCCTGGAGTTGCATCAGGGAGGCACTCCGGTATCACCGGATGCCGACCTACCTTCGCCGTGTTGTCGAGGACTATCTGACGGATAGGGCCGTCATCTACCCCGGCCAACGGGGAGAGTGGAACCGGCGAGAGATGTCGTGCGGTGTCCCACAGGGATCGGTCCTGGGACCGCTTCTGTGGGACATTGGATACGACTGGGTGCTGCGCGCCGACCTCCCTGACGGCGTCAGCGTAGTCTGCTACGCTGACGACATGCTCGTCCTGGCACAGGGAGAGTCGCACCAGGCGGCGGCCGACCTAGCGACGCGAGGGGTTGCGACAGTCGTCGAAAGAATCCGGCAATTGGGACTCGAGGTGGCATTGCACAAATCCGAGGCCATGTGCTTTCATGGTCTTCGGAACGCGCCACCGTCGGGTTCCCAAATAACGGTGGGAGGGGTTCACATCGGCGTCGAGGCGACGATGAAGTATCTGGGTCTCGTCCTCGACAGCCGGTGGAGCTTCAAGGAGCACTTCCGACGTCTGGCTCCGCGATTGGACAGGGCTGGGGCTGCTTTTTGGCGGCTCCTGCCTAACCTCGGGGGACCAGGCGCCTCCTACCGGAGGCTTTACGCCGGAGTCGTGCGGTCCATGGCCCTCTACGGGGCCCCTACCATCAGGCGGCGGCCACCAGCCAAGTTGGTGGCATGCCAGAGGGTCATGGCCATCCGGATGATCCGGGGATATCGCACGGTCTCCGGCGAAGCGGCAAGCCTCCTTGCCGGATTGCCGCCGTGGGATCTGGAGGCAACAGTCCTCCAGCGCGTCTACGAGTGGCGTGTGGACGCGCAGCGCCGGGGTGAAACCCCGCTGCCGCGGCAAATCGTGCACTGCGGAGTGAGCTCCGGTGCGATCTCATGGCGGGATGGGAGATGCGACTGTCGCAACCCAAGTTCGGGCACGCCGCAATCGCGGCGATAAGACCCCTCTTTGAGGTGTGGCTGGAGAGGCGCTACGGCGTCCTCACCTACCGCCTGACGCAGGTCCTCACCGGACACGGTTGTTTCGGGAGGTTCCTGTGTCGGATAGGGCGGGAGGAAACGCCCGGGTGTCACCACTGTGTGGATCGCCCGGAGGACACGGTGGAGCATACGGTGCAGGACTGCTCCGCTTGGGCAGAGCACCGCCGTGCCCTCACGGAGGTGATAGGCGGCGGCAACCTCTCGCGTCCGGACCTGGTTCAGGCCATGCTCCGGGGTGAGAGGGAATGGGATGCAGTCACCTCCTTCTGCGAAGCAGTAATGCTAGCGAAGGAGGAGGCGGGCCGCGTGACGGAGAGAACCACCTCACGCCCCAGCCGCCGCGGGAGACGCCCAGGGCGTCGGACGTCGCGAGGCGACATCCGGCCACCGTAGGCGCGGGCTTGCGGACGGCGAGTAATGGGTAGCTCGCCGTCCGATCAAGGACCAAGCCCGGGTCGACGGCGCGTTCTGCTCGCGCGCGCCTCAAAGAGCTGTCAGCACAGGGACGGGGCCCCCAACGGAGCCAACGCCTGCCGGGGTTGCAGGGCAACAGAAGGAACAGGGTGGTATTTTAGTCAGTAAAAGTCTGACAGTCCTTCGTCAGTCGGAGTCATTTGATGATTTTTACAACCTCAAAAAAAAAAAAAAAAAAAGCATTGCTGACATCACACTCTTGGTTATTTTCCATCTTCTTCAAATAAAACACTTTTTACAAGGACGACAGTATAAATATTTCGTTGCGGGACCCAAGACAGTAAATCGTTTCTCTGGGACTCGTCGAGCTTCATTGCCTCGACGCTTTTCTGGTGGCCTCCACTGTTGATTCTGGCTTTCAGGAGTTGCAGTGGGTGGGAACAGTGTGGCGGGCTTGTCCCAAAAAAAAAAAAAAAAAACAAAAAAGTATAAATATGACTCACAGAGATGTGTTCCGTCCGACGGCTCGTGCGCAACTGAGCCGCTCTGTGGCTGTCGCCTGTATTTATAGACACTAACCACGTGCTCGGCGCACGTGTTTGAGTTTTTAGGTTAGGATTCTAACTTTGTAAATAAATGATTTATTTTTACAATCTTTTGGAGTAAATAAACTGATAATTAATTGAACCATACAATTATAATTAATTAATCATCTTCAAAAAAAACAAAAAAGTATAAATATGACTCACAGAGATGTGTTCCGTCCGACGGCTCGTGCGCAACTGAGCCGCTCTGTGGCTGTCGCCTGTATTTATAGACACTAACCACGTGCTCGGCGCACGTGTTTGAGTTTTTAGGTTAGGATTCTAACTTTGTAAATAAATGATTATTTTTACAATCTTTTGGAGTAAATAAACTGATAATTAATTGAACCATACAATTATAGTTAATTAATCATCAATAATAATTAATTAACCCTCAAAATAAATAACATTAACATAATTTGTGTTTTTAAACAATTAATTCGTGATCATAATTGTAATCAACTCTTAATCTAATTATTCGTTGATGTAGCTGCATCTTATATAGTTGACGAGGTTCTTTAAATAATGCACTTGCGCCGTTACACATGATTACTATAATTTTAAATGAGGTCAAAATGAAAATCCAAGATGGCGGCCGGAAGAAATATCTTGGAAAATTTTCCAGCCGCCATCTTGGATTTTCATTTTGACCTCATATTCGTCATCAGCACCCCTCAAAACCATTGATACGACACCCATGAAGCATATCTTGGAAAATTTTCCGGCCGCCATCTTGGATTTTCATTTTGACCTCATTTTCGTCATCAGCACCCCCGAAAACCATGGACACGACACCCATGAAGCATATCTTGGAAAATTTTCCGGCCGCCATCTTGGATTTTCTTTTAGGCCTCATTTTCGTCATCAGCACCCCCGAAAACCGTGGACACGACACCCATGAAGCTTATCTTGGAAAATTTTTCGGCCGCCATCTTGGATTTTCTTTTAGGCCTCATTTTCGTCATCAGCACCCCCGAAAACCATGGACACGACACCCATGAAGCATATCTTGGAAAATTTTCCGGCCGCCATCTTGGATTTTCATTATGACCTCATTTTCGTCATCAGCACCCCCGAAAACCATGGACACGACACCCATGAAGCATATCTTGGAATTTTTTCGGCCGCCATCTTGGATTTTCTTTTAGACCTCATTTTCGTCATCAGCACCCTCGAAAACCATGGACACGACACCCATGAAGCATATCTTGGAAAATTTTCCGGCCGCCATCTTGGATTTTCATTTTGACACCATTTTCGTCATCAGCACCCCCGAAAACCATGGACACGACACCCATGAAGCATATCTTGGAAAATTTTCCGGCCGCCATCTTGGATTTTCTTTTAGACTTCATTTTCGTCATCAGCACCCTCGAAAACCATGGACACGACACCCATGACGCATATTTTGTAAAAAAAGTAACGGAACCCTAATTCAAGAATTTTGCCCATTGTCCTTTATAAAAATATACTTCGCGCATATTTCGCGGAAGTATCTATCGCGCAAGTATAGGCGCGCATATGTCTATCGCGCAAGTGGCCAGCGCGCAAAGGGAGTCGCGGAAGTGTCTTGGCGCGGAAATGTCCATTCGCGCAAGTGTCTGTTCGCGGAAAGGTCTAGGCGCGCAAACGTCCATTCGCGCATGTGTCTTGGCGCGCAAAGGGACTCGCGCAAATGTCTGGCGCGGAAATGTCTTTCGCGCATATGTCCTGATACCAGAAACATGCACTCCTACTTTTTTTTTTGTTAGTAAATCTCATTATTTAATTAAAAAACATTCAAAAAAAAATTAGAAAAAATACAAAAAGTAATAAGCTGATATTGGGGAACGAACCTCCGCCCACCGTTTCTCAAGGCGGTCGTCGAACCATTAGGCAATTTACTTTGATGACAGAAAACTTGAAATAGCCGTTCTAGTTTTCCATAATTGACTGCTTAGCTCCTTGAAGGTATAGCGTGATAATAACTATTTTAGAACTTCAGTTTGCAGCTATTTATAATATTTTTACATTTTGTTTCGTCTTTTTTACAATCCTTTGGTATACTGTTGTAGTCTGCTAATTCCCCAAAGTAAATAGCGTGATAATTTATAGCCTATGTTCTAATTTGGCCACTGTGGAATATTCATTCAAAATTTGAACAAAATCTATCCGGCAGTTTTTGCGTGATGCTCCAACGCACAAACAGACAAACAGACAAAAATTAAAAAAAAAATATTTTCGGCATAAGTATCATTTAAAGACCCCTAAGCACTTTTTCTTTTTCAAAAATATTAAATGTACAGTTTTGACGTCTCTACGATTTTATTATATGTATAGATTAGCCATATCCCACGAGAAGTTACGTCTTTCGTTACTGTTCCTCTCCCGTAGCACGTAGCGTGACGTTATATAGCCTTTACTATTCCTCATGAGTCTAGCTATCATACACAAAAATAATGTTTCAAATCCAACAGATAGTTTCAGAGATGAGCGCACTTAAACAAACAAACGGACAAACAAAAAACTCTTTAGCTTTATTAAGTTAAGTACAGATAAAAAACCTACCCTATTCGCTTCGTTATCGCCCAAATGTGGATATACAACGCTACTTCTGTTCCTACAGATAATACGAATGAAATGGTCCTTACATTCGTCTTGTATTTTCCTTTTTGTAGATAACAGTACAAAACGAGGAACAATGGCAGACAGCCAATAGGAGCGGGCTTAACTGTTTAATGAGATTAGTAATTAATTTATTACACGTTCAAGCTCGTTCCAAGTGTTTGAGCTGAAAACTGAAGTAATTGATGAAGGCAAATTGAATTGTTTTTAGCACAAAAGAAACAATTGATTCTAAATTGAACTCGCGAACTGTTTTTGTACTCTAAGCATATCTGTAATTGCTCTTAATTGAGAATATACACATTAACATATACATAACATCACGCCTGTAATCCCCGAAGGGTTAGGCAGAGGTGTGACCCAGTAGTACACCCACATTTCGCCAGTTACCTATGTTTTTAGTCCCATGTAATAGGGAGCGAGCCTATTGCCATCAACCGGGCACAAATCTCATTGACTGCCTCGTTGGTCTAGTGGTCGCAAACGCGACTGCTGTGCATGAGGTCTTGGGTGCGATTCCCAGGCCGGCCAAAGTGTTATTGGGTTTTCTCAGGAATTTCTCAGTAGCAGGCTCGGAGTGAGAATATAGGTGGGGTAATATTATGTATGTGGATAAAATAATAATGAACCTTTCATCTATATGTTAAACGGCTGGTCGACTCTTCACGTGAACAGAGTGATGGTCGATTTTCGAACCAAACAATCAGTTTTGCAACAACGTGGCAATGCTGCTACCCTTTTTGCATTTGCCACATTGATAACGGTGCAGGCGAACTTGATGCCCTATGACCTAACCTCCTATTGTACATAATATAAATAAAAGAAAAAACAATTTCAATAAGGGCTGATTTATCAATAGTCAGATAACTTTTATCCAAAGAATAAATATAACAGTTTGACATATTTTCTATACAAAAGCTGTTAAACCACTATATTTACCCTCCGTTAAGAGTTACCTGACGATTGAAAAATGTTTGCGTCTAAACGTCAAAAAATTCGTTCATTCTTTTTGAGTTCAGAAAAGTATGAGTTTAATTAAAAATTATTACGTTTTCAATTTACTGTAGGTAACATCAGAGACAGAATCTTCATACACTAAAGAACATTATAAGATACAGAAAATACTTTGAAAAATAAAGTCGTCGAATTTCTCAAAGACTCAACATACGAAGTAGCTCTCACAACCTAACAGCATCAACATCCCTTTCCTTCAAATTTAAGATAGCAAACAAAATAATAACACAAAGTCTGTTATTTCAAATGCACATTTCTCCGAAACTAGTACTGTAAACACTGCAGTCTCTTTGAGACTTCAAAAGTAAAGTTAAGATTTCGGGTGATACCGTAAGAGCTTTCAAAAACGACATTTCGACAAACGCCATTGCAAACAGAGTGCATAAACCGTTTGCGTAACGCTAAATAATAGTTGTACGGAACCCGCTTTGGAAGGAATTCATTCTATTCTAGTATTCTTGGATGTTTACTTGCCCCTGATTTTAGTGTAACTAAATGGAAGTATGTTTTGAAGCTGAAACAATAGTACGTAAGCGGTGGATAAGGGTTGGTTTACACATATGCGGGTCGACACATTCGGTTCGGCATTTTGGGAACTTTGTAATTTAAATTAGTTACATTGTCTTCACATTCTTAAAAATATTTAAATAAAAAGTAGGTACCTGTAGAGTTTCTGCACGTTCTTCTCCATATAAAACTACCTTTTGAAAAGAGCAAAGAACTAGATTCAGTTATTTATTTAAACTAATTTTTTTTCCTTACACCTGTCCCGGTGTCTGTGGCTAGTCAAATTTTTCGATTTAATAATTAGCTACTTTCCGGTGTTCGAATTAGCTGGAGTTTTAAATAGGTACATGTGCAAATTGTATGACAATACAATATTAAAGCATTGATAAAGATGTAAATAATAAAAAAAAAAACATTTAGATAGTTTTCATGTAAATAACGTTCAAAAGTCCTTTAAATTGTTTAATTTAAATAAACGTTTTTACTTTGACTTTGAATGCCGAACCGAATGCCCTGACCCGCTTACGTGTATAGCGACCCTAATTAATGTGTGTACTATCTTTTGAGGTCAACATTTGAATTTCATACATACTTCAATTCTATTTATTTCTTTCAACTGAGAGAAAATTGTTACTGTATAGATCTATCAAGCATTAATAACCTAGTTTTGATGATTTTGAATATTTAGCGCCGTAAGGGGCCGGGCTTTGGGCGGTTAAATCACTTTATTTAGGTACCTATTTGTAGAGTCGTATTAAATGTAAGGGCAATAATGGTGTGTCCCTGAATGATAAACTCATGGTTGGTCTATAATCGAACCGGATACCCATTTGCAAAGTCGAAATCAACAAAATGAACCCGTTGCATAAGTGGTTTTCGAGCTTATCCATTACGATCAAAAATACAAATCTTTCTTTTTAATATTAGTTTTGATTTAACCTTCTATCAGCGGAATAAAATAGAATAGAACTATCTAACATATATATGTCAGTCTATTTCGGTCGGATATCTTCCGTACGTCAATCCTTACATAACAAGTTAATCTTTGTAATACCAGTTTGATCTAGCAATCTGTCGTAAGGAAATGTCACTGTAAAGACAAATAAACCTTTGCATCAGGCAAAGGTTTATTTGTCTTTATTTCGTAGATTCATCTACAAGTAGATTCATGTAGTACATAAATTGGTTGGTTATTAATTAAATTAATTATTTATTTGATGTAATGTTTATTTGAGGACTTAAATGTAACTGGCGAAATGTGTGTGTACTGATGAGTACACCTCTGACTAACCCTTTAAGGATTATAGGCGTAATGTTATATATGTATATAATAATAATAATAATAATAATAATAAGCTAAAGAGCGTGGAGTCTTGGGTTCAATTCCAAGTTCGTTCACAGATTTTCCATCAGGAATTGCTTAGTTAACTTTCTAAAAATTTAGTGGCGTGATATCCCCTTGCCGAAAAAGCACGTAAAGCCAAAGTCAAAGTCAAGAACATTTATTTCAATTAGACCATTTACAGGTACTTTTGAATTGTCAAGCTGCTGCTACAGTCCCTGATATCTCCTCTATGAGACTCTCCAATAGTACTATGAAAGTAAGAGAAGAGGTATTGTTCCTGTGTTAACGGCCATACTTGATCACTTTAATATCTCCAGCGTACTTAGCCAAATACGTCGATATAAATATCAACAATCGAGTAATAATATTGTTCCGAGCGAATTTCGGTCAGAACAGTAATATTATTACCCGTGTCGTCGGTATATTTTTTTTCACCATTTGATTAAATTTATAGCAACAAATTCTGTTTTCTAACATCACTCTCGCTTTAAAGGCATTAAGTACACCTACATAGTCCACTAAAGCCTGATTAATATTCAGTTAGTTAATCTAGCAATATACTTGTAAGTAAAATAGTCTTGACACCTACGCTAAGGTGCCTTAGATTATTTAGAACATAGTCTTAATCAGGTGAGTAGGTGGCGAGTACATAAGGTAGATAATATTGTAGGGTTGAGTATTTGGGACTGTTAAAGAAAGATTGCAAGCTGTGTAAGATTTAAATGAAGAACATCGTGGAACTTGTTTATATCGTACTTGCATACAAACTTCCACTCCCCTTTTCACCGCCTTAGGGGGTGATTTCCGGGCACGCCGCAATCGCTGCGGTAAGACCCCTCTTTGAGGAGTGGCTGGAGAGACGCTACGGCGTCCTCACCTACCGCCTGACGCAGGTCCTCACCGGACACGCTTGTTTCGGGAGGTTCCTGTGTCGGATAGGGCAGGAGAAAACGCCCGGGTGTCAACACAGAAGGAACAGGGTGTTTTTTTAGTCAGTAAAAGTCTGACAGTCCCTTCCGCCCCACCCAGGGCGGAAGGAGCCATTTGATGATTTTTAACACTTAAAAAAAAAAAAGAAAGGGGGTGATTTCCGGGATAAAAACTATTCTATGTGCTTCCCCGGGTCTTAAACTATCTCTACACAAAAATTTCACCTAAATCGGTTCGGCGGTTTACGCGTGAAGAGGTAACAGACAGACAGACACACTTTCGCATTTAAAATATTAGTATGGATTGTTGGCGACTCGACCGCTTTCTATGATTTTTTTATGCATGTTTGGTGGGTATATCATAACAAATACTTTGACGTCTGTTACTCATCAACACCACGAAATATAGACAAATTGTTGGTCTCAGAAAGCCCTCTAACCCCGAGACCCCATCATTAATCTCACGTATAGCGGCAAAAATCGATAAGTTACTCAATTCATCGATACGTTGCTAATATCACCCACCCCTAAGTTGTTATCACAGCAATATATCAACAGCGTAAGAAATGACACGCTTCATTAGTTCAGGATTAATATCACTAAAGCCAAAATGGCGCTTTTCATTCATCACACACGTAATCCTTACTTTACCGCAACACGGGTACGGTCAACAAAAGTAACAATGCAAATTAACGTGTGCTGTCAGTATGGTGAGCAAAAAAGTTAAGTGTGTTTGGGTTTGTTTGTTTGTTCATGTTTTTGGAACATCAAAATGTGAAAAAGTGTTGTTTGGTCGACGTTGTGAAGGAGTCGTGAGGGGCTTGCTTTGTGATTTTAAGGCGCTTTGCACACGGAGCAACTTAAGTTGCCGCAACTGGCAACTTTTTAAAAGGTTCCTGTAAAAGTTGCTAGTTGCCATAAAGTTGCCGGTTGCCGCAACTTTTTGGCAATTTGTAAGCAACTTTTTTAGCCGAGTTGCAGTGTTGCAAACTTAGCGGTATTACCACTAGATCTGGTGGATTGGGACCCCCATCTGGTGGGCAGAATTTGTATCTGGTGGCTTGTGGATTTTTTAGTGGGCAAATTTTAGGTTGATGGTTTTCAAAAACAAAATTGAAATTTTACAATACTAACACTTTCAGTGTACTTATCCGTTAGATGACTGTGGTATGTAAAAAAAGAAAAAGTAATCGTACTGATAACGGTACAAGTTATTCAGGTCGACAAAAAAGAGGTTAAGAAACATCATTCTCTTAGAAAACAATCCTATTTAGTGAGCCCGAGTGGCTGTGGAGCAGGACTAGCATTTAGCCAAGCATTTTTGTCCGTGATATAATCATCTAACTTATAATAATGCTTGATTAGATAGTTTGCGTTTTATGCATGGTTTAAATTTTCAACCGACTTCAAAAAGGAGGAGGTTCTCAATTCGACGCGTATGTTTTTTTTTTTGTTTTTTGTTTTTTTTTTTTGTATATTTGTTCTACGATTACTCCTCCAATTATGAATCGATTTGGATGATTCTTTTTTTGTTTGAAAGAGTATAGTTGCGAATAGGTCCCATAGGAATATTGTCATGATCTGATGATGAACTTTGGAGATATGGAACGGAACTCCTTATAAAATCACAGCAGAACCGCCGTAACAAGAAAAATTGCTTTGTTCATACGTGTAGTCGATGACTAACTGAAGGAAGTGGGGAGGGGTTACGTCAACCCCCCTCCTACCACCTTCCAAAATTAAAAATATCGTGTGAGGTATTGTTTGAAAGGGCTTTATGTAAGGATTTCAAAAATTAACACAGATGCACTAAAAAGTGAAAAATAAAAAGCTTTTTTTACAAAAAAGATGACCGCCTTCAAAAACTACAAAATAAAAAGTAACTTTAGCTTGGAAGTCGGTGGCAATACCTACATAACAAGAAACAAAACCAAAGCCGCCGACTTCCAAGCTAAAGTTACTTTTTATTTTGTAGTTTTTGAAGGCGGTCATCTTTTTTTGTAAAAAAGCTTTTTTCTCTCATTTAGTTGGAGAATATCAAGACGTATTTTATTATAGCATTTTACACAGTATCCCAAAAAGAAGTGTTTACTTAGTGGGAAAAACCACTAAGTTAATGGCAACACTATGCTGGGCACAGGGCGAGGGAGGGAGGGTGTGAAATCGAATATTTGACAGTTGCTAGTTGCGGCAACTAGCAACTAAAAAAGTTGCTAGTTGCCGCAACTGAAAACTGTTGACGATTGCCGCAACTCGCAACTTGAGTTGCTCTGTGTGCGCAGTCCAATTCAATTACATGTAAACAGCGAGTTGCCAGAAAGTTGTCAGTTGCCAGTTGCTGCAAAAGTTGCTCCGTGTGCAAAGCGCCTAAGAATCAACATTTTCAATCACAAGTTTTGTTGTTTTTTCTCAACAAAGCTAAAGTCTATCCAAAAGTAGACATTAAATTTAGCCTACAACTGAAGGCCTCCCCCTATCTCTTAAAACAATACTATTTAAATTTTATTTTGACTTGCGCACTATTGGATTTTCAACGCTCGGCTCAGCGGCGAGCGTTGAGAATCCAAAAACAGAAATTACCTACAAAGTAAAATTAAAATGGTTCTGATTTAAGAGACGGCATTAGGCCCACTGAGCTGTGGTAATCTTAGAAGATGGAGTACAAAAAACTTAAATTTACACTAACTAAAAAAATGTAATAAAAATTTTTGAATGAGAAAATTTTATGTATAATGTTTACTACTACATAATATAACTTATTAATGCATTAAAAGTGTTATCCACAAGACTAGCGACTCGTCCCGGTGTCGCACGGCTGCAATGTAGATACATAAGCCTTCCTCTTCGTAGGGTATTATTATTAATACACCAACATCACAATAATAAAAGATCTACAACTTGGAACTTCGAAAATAAATTGGAAAGCAACAAACAAAGTCATATCAATATAAAACCACTCCAATCACGAATAAAGTCTGAAAGGGGTGAAAGAATTCTCACATAATTAACGTGCTATACATTCCTTAACAGATGGGACCTAAGGATTGGTCCTTCGGTCCTATTGACCGGAGATATGAAAGAAAAGTCCTGAATTGATTACATCACTACCCTTTGTAATTTGGGAAAGTGATGACACCTTTTAAGTGAGGGTGCTTTGTGAATTAGGATCGAAGGTTCTCGATCTGTTTGATGGACATTACTTTTGTAAGGTTTTTCCCTATGACGTGGTTATAACTTTGATGTGTCAGTGCCAGATGTGGAGTGTTGACGACTTAAAGAGTATGTAAATGATTTACTTTTTATTTGACTGGCTCATTGGTCGAGCGGTCGCGAAGTGCTACTGATGAGCATTTTTTTTTTGAGTTGGTAAATGTCATCAAAAATGAGTCTTTCCGCCCTGGGTGGGGTGGAAGGGACTGACCGACTTTTACTGACTAAAAGACCACCCTGTTCCTTCTGTTGCCCTTTACGTTCCGGGACCACGGTATCCTGTTAAGACGTCCCGCAACCTCGGCAAGCGTTTGGACTGCTGAGCATGAGGTCTTAAGGTTAAATACCCAGATCGGGCAAAGTGTTATTGGGTTTCAACAATCTCTCTCAATTTTAATAATCTTTTCAGTTTTTTATTTAGTATGAATAAATACTATGTAGGTCAAATAAATATTACTGTATATTAATAAACGCGTCCGTAAATTTAGAGATGGGCGGCAAAGCTGTCGGCCATTTCCTGCTGTTAATGAGAAACTACTATCACTTTGAAACTGCAGTTCCAGAGACTAGCGCGTTTAAGCAAACAAAAATCTCTTCTCCTTACTTTAAATAAAAAATCCCTATAATTGGCCTAACCTATATGGAATATGTAATTTTGTGTGTATTTTATTTGTAACGCTGTTGGTTTTCTAAATAAATAAATAAATAATAATAATAAAAAAAAAATATGTGTATAGATTAGTTTCGAAGATTATTGGCTCAAGCGGTCAAGTCTCATGAGCCAGGGGGCAAGCGCCCCACTTTGTCCCACTTTGCCCTACCACATCTACGCCCATATATGTCAGTCACAGATTTTAATCAACGTCAATTTTATAACAATAACTCTCACCTAGAAATAGGAACAAAATAAAAGAAAAACCTAACGTTTTCTTCATTTCGTTTGTCACTCCATACAATTTGTTACCGACAACTGAATGGAATGTTATCGCTGGGCTTGACAACTCGTTCAATGTTATTTCTCAATTGAATTCTACGAGTTGGACCGACTGTTTTGTAGAAAAACGTTTTAAGCGCCGTTCAGGCTGAGACGTGCGGTCACTTGTCAGTTTGACATAATTGTAACATCTGACATATGTCAGATAAGTACAATTATGTCAATCTAACTGAAAGACTCATTAATATAGATGTATCCTTTGTAGTTTGTTATGTCTAAGCTCTATTGATGTTTTATTTATTTTTGTTTCTTTCTGACTACCTCGTTGGTCTAGTGATCGTAAAGCCCGACTGCTGAACGTGAGATTTCTACGTCAAGCAAAGTGTTATTGGGTTTTTCCATCAAGAAAACCAGTAGCAGCCTCCGAGTCTCGATTTGTGCCCGGTTATTGACAAAAGACGCGCGCCCTATTGCATGGGACTTAAACATAACTGGCGAAATGTGAGTGTACTAATGTGTACTACACCTCTACCTAACCCTTCAAGGAATACAAGCGTTATGTTATGTTAAGTCAAGTCATCACGTAAAATGTAAAAGATTGAACACTGAAAACTATGTATCGATTACGTAAAGGGAAAGGTTTTTTTTTTCAGAGTAACGCAGCGGGATTAACTTCCAGTAGGTAGCAAATCCTGGAATTCGTTACTCTGTGACAAACTAAACAAAGAGCTGGCTGATAGTTAACAGTATCAACTTTTGTATCGGATAAGAGGATTTGAACGTCAATCCTTTGACATAAGGAACAAAGTACAGGTTTCACATACATGGTGAGCTTATCGGAAAATGAATTTGTATTTTTTATTAATGGCCATCGCTGATTATAGCAACGACGCCCCAACATGGCAATGGCCTGTCCGAAATGTGAACTGTGAGCACGCCGCCCGCGAGCCGTCACTTTTTCAAAATTGAATGCACACAATTATAACCTTACTTACATTCGTGGCATGACAGGTAATCTTGTTTAAAGTAGCTTTTGAAGAATTCTTCTCAATAAAACATGTTTATCATAATAATATCTTGCTGTATTAGCATAGGGATCGACATCACTAAAGAAAAACAAACTTTTCAATTTCAACATAAATTGCTTTCACAAATGTAAAATCAAATCGATTTGAAACTGTCATTTAATACGAGTACCTTCAGGCTGCTGTAAATCATAAAATAACTATTTTAAAATGTGTTTTGACAGTATATTCTCAAGTAAACTTTAAACATTAAACTAATATCATACCTTAACGACACGCCTCGGGTGAACGTCCTAAATAGCAAACGTTTTAGAAAACTGATATAGAGTTTGCCTACAGAGTATCCACACTAAAGAATTCCCAAAGGACAGATTATTTCTTTCAAGACTCAGGTCATTGTACAAAAAATTGGTGAGCAACAACTAGAATGGCCCTTTACCGGGGCTATCTGGCTAAAATTTCGTTTGAAAGTGATATATTGGTTAGTGAGCGTGTCCAATCTGGTTGATTTACCGTACCAATAATCTGTGACGTCACGCGACACGTCAGGTGTCAGGCGGAGTCGCGGCGCGCCATTGTCACGTATTATATAATGGAAACATAGTGGAGTAGTGTTGTGAGACTAACCGCTTCGTTGTTTTATAGGCCTTCTTATTGATCATAATTATAACAAACCTAAAGTACAGAGACTGCTGCGCCTGCGCAGCGATTCTAAGCTCTATGATGAAAAAATAATAATTTTATTATTCGTGTTAGAAAGCAGTCAAGCGTAATTGCTTAATATAGTTTTATTTTGAACTCTTCTGAACGCCAACTCCTGTAATTAATTTTTTTTTTTAAATCAAGTCGCGTTCTTGTCAAAAATTTAGGTAAATAAAATAGAGGCGTTTTTGACAGATTGAGACTGACACGTGAATGCAAACATTCCTAAAACTTTCTAGAATTTACTGTTCCTTTGATAACTTCGAACTACATCAAATAAATAGTCGCTTTACGTAATCCCGTTGTTTATTTTTGCAATTTCCACTGCATTGTTCTTCTCATAACGCTGAGCCTTACTACTAGCATTTGATGTTGCGTTATGTACTTTTGTTTATTAAGAATACGGAATATTAGTGTTACAGTATGTAACACTAAAAGATTCCATATTGCAAGCAACTGTGTTTAAGACGCAAAACATACTATAAGAAATGTTACAAAACTTTTCTAATACCAGCCGATTATTGTCCCACTGCAGGGCAAAGGCCTCTTCTCATGAAGAGAAGGCATTGAACATTAGGCTTGCTTTTTTTTTTAAGGTGTTAAAAATCATCAAATGAGTCTTGCCGCCCTGGGTGGGGCGGAAAGGAGTGTCAGGGTTTTACTGACTAAAAAACCACCCTGTTCCTTCTGTTGCCCTTTACGTTCCGGGGCTACGGTATCCTCTTAAAATGTCCCGCAACCCCGGCAGTCGTTGGGCTCTGTTGGGGCCCAATCCCTGTGCTGACATCATCTAAGGCGGACAGGCGATTTCAGATTTATACGAATATTTGCTTCTATCCGCAACTTCGTCCAGGTTTATTCGCCTCATTTGAGTTACGTCTTTGGTCATCGCCCCCAATTACATAGAACTTAAACATAACTGGCGAAATGTGGGTGTACATATGGATACACCTCTGCCTAACCCTTGGGAGATTACAGATTTGGCTTCGCAATGCGGCAGCGCACACCTGAAACTCACCCGTATGTCACCTCACGCTGCAAGCGAGCAGCAAAAAATGTCGGATTAAGGTCAGACAGACAATGAAACAGGGCAGGCTCTGTCGTCCAACGCCTGTTTTCCTTGGCCTCGAGTCAAATGTTGCATTTGGAAGATGAAATGTTTCCTCAAAATTTTTGAAAAGCTATTGTGTGCCTTTATGAAGACATCCATTATATTCTTCCCTGAAAATTGCATGTTTATTCTTTAGCTATTAAATAAATCGTTTGAATAAGCTACGAGGAAGTAAGAAATGAAGTTCGTTTGTTTTTCTTTTTTTTTTCTTTTTTGCTCGGCTTACAACAAGATATTTATATTAAGGGGTGTAGGCGTGCCGCGGCGTAAGTATTGAAAAAGATAATTCTGCTGTGGCTTTTCTTTTTTATTTATTGTCGAGTTTCTTTCGTTTTTTTTTTCTCGCAATATTCTTTAATTGAAAGAAATGAATAGGTACCTGCAGTTAACTTGAGGATGAAGTTTAATTTGCACAAAACAGGTGTTGGCAGCTGTAGGCAATAAATGGTGATTGCCTAGTCTACCGTTTTTATTAATATTTGTGACTATTTCTGTCTGTGACTTCGTCCGTGTGGACGTTAACAATATAGCCTAAGACACTTGGCAATAGTGTGGTCTTCTATAGAAAAAAAAGGTTTTTTTTAAGTGGACCTGTAGTTTCAGTGATTACCTCTTACAAAATTTAGTATAGATTAATTGATTTCAAATCATGTTGTTTATTAATTTCGTGTTGTTGCAAAAGTCACATGCCTGTTACTTGCAAAAAATCATGGAAGTAGCTTGCACTGTTCGTATGTAAGTACGTATGTAAGCCGGGGTTTGGGGGACGTCTTAACAGGATACCGTGGCCCCGGAACGTAAAGAGCAACAGAAGGAACAGGGTGGTTTTTCAGTCAGTAAAAGTCTGACAGTCCCTTCCGCCCCACCCAGTGCGGAAGGAGTCATTTGATGACTTTTACCACCTTAAAAAAAAGTATATATGTTAGTAAGTGGTCCGTTCAAAATTTGCAAACCATTTTTCGACCATTTGATGGTATCCGATTGAGCTAAAATTTTGCATACACCTTTAGTTCTGATGACAATACAATGTCTAATACTCAACATTGTAATAAATTTAAAATTAAAGTTTGCTTATAAAAAACATTTTTTTTTTAATATAATTACAGAATGTATAGTTAGGTACAATATGTTATGGTTTAGGTATAGTTTGTTGCCAAAAAAGAACTCTTATGTTTTTACTAATTTAAGTGATTCTTTTTTAAAGATTTCATGGTTGGTACCATTGTAAAAGTTGTTCATAATGATGAGTACAATGACCTCTTTTTAGGTTTCGGGTAAATTTTTAATTACCCTGTATAAGTTTTCTACTACAATGTGTCACCTATCATACACACTTTCCTTCGCTCTCGTGGCCACAATCTAAGTGAAACATCTTTAATATTCATCGCAGCGCTTCCTTCGCTATTTATGTCAACGGCTTCGTACCTAATTTGACAGCAGAAGACATTGCTTTTGAAACAATAATTTTACTTTTTTTACTCCGTTTCATAAAGTATCTGTTTTAATTATATTGGTATGTTACTTGGGACAAACGAATGTAAATGGAGAAGTATGCTCTCATATCTTTTTCTTTTTTCTCCGTTTTTCTTAATATTTGTGTGACCCAAGTTGTAGATTTAAAATTTTTGTAACTGAATATTGAGCAAATTTTTTTTTATAATTATGCACTAATATTTCGCTAGCGGTTAAGGCGCCCGCCTCTCATGCTTGAGGTTGTGGGTTCGAAACCGGGCAAGTACCGATGTGACTTTTTCAATTCATATGCAGTACTTTCTAAAGTTTATCTTAGACATTACTGACATCATTCCGTGCCTCGGAAAGCACGTTAAGCTGTTGGTCCCGGCTGTCATACGTGGATCTTTGACAGTCGTTACAAGTCGTCAGAAGCTTGAAAGTCTGACAACCAGTCTTACCTAGGGGTATCGTATTACCCAGTTACTGGGTTGTGGAGGTCAGATAAGCAGTCCATGTAAAATACTGGAAGCCGACCCCAACATAGTTGAGAAAAAGGCTAAGCAGATGATGATGATGAATTATGCATTGATATTTCGGTATCAATAAAAAAATACATCAAACGAGCTGCTATGCAATTCTATATTTGGTATAAAACATCAAAATAATCAGGAGTCAAAGATAACGGTTTAATGCAATTAAAAAAAATGTTAAACTAATTAGCCATCATTCTGTTGTCATGATTGTTCTAAATTGAAATTGTCGTAATTTCAAAAAGTTTAAATCCTTCAACAAGAAAATGTTTCAAAATTCTTGCATACACGGGTTAATTCTCGTAATTTTTGAAAACATTCATATTCTAATCTCAATCTCAGTCTGTTAAAAAAGGCATTTATATTTATAGGCATTTTTATTTATATTTAAGGGTATTTATTTACATTCCTGGCAAATTTTTGTGATTTATTGTCGCCGAGATGAGATTGCGACTACATTCTAAACGTTTTTAACTAAGATAATTCGTCTTTAAGAATGCAGTTCTAAACAAACTCTCAACAATATTATTCTTCAATCGCACCAAACCTATCAATATTGTAACACCATAAAATTAGCCCCATCCACTATGCATAGTTTGCGCTCCGCCCGGGCGTTGTTGTGTTATGCATAAACCTCGAGGTTTATGGGATATTGTTACCATGATCTGGAAGCCATGGGAATTACCATATTGTGAATGTTAATATTGCCAGTCTGTAGACCACAACTTAATCCTGATTTAATAATGCAACCGTAACTAGTTTCCGTATTGTTGACATTTGTATTGGGATTCGATATTGGACTGTATGTTTTGGTGATTGTAAAATCAACCTTAGAGCTAAGGGTTTGTGTATTTATTTAATAAAACAATAAGGGTAGTAGTTTTATTTATATGTAGTTATAGTACACTGTAGGATTCCATAATTTGTTTTAAATGATAAATGATAATATATAAACAAATAATAATCCCAGACTGCCTCTCCTCATACAGAGAATGCACGATTACCACGCTTCCTCAAGTCGGATTGGCGATTCCAGACTTTAATTATAAGTCCAGATAACCTCACGATGTTTTCTTTTACCGATGTCAGTAATGTCTAAAATAAATATTAGAAATTACCTATAGAATTGAAAAAGTCACATTGATACTGGCCCGGTCTTTTGAAAAAAGGACCACACATTTTATGTAAAAAAAATACGTTTAGTTGACTCAAAAACAACAGGTTCCTACATTATGGCATCAGCGAGAGTAAAGGTACAAGGTGGTAGCCGACTGCACGCAGCAGCAGCAGACGACATGTCGTCACGACACGTAGTTGCGTCATGTCGCTGCAGTCATGATTACGAACCCGACTGCAGACGGCAACAGCAAATGGCATCCAATTGGTTCCGAATGCTCCGTGAAACAAGATGTCTGACGTGTTCGAGAATAGCGATCGCATCTTCTTCAGAATCGGAAAAAATCATTTTGAAAAAAAAACACGCTCAACGTGTCGTTGCTCCGGCGTCAGCGGCACTACTGATCTGCGGTCGGACGACACTGCCGTCTGCCGCTCCACGACGCATCGCCAGCTTCATGTCGCTAACTACGGTGGGAATTTCATAGAAATACGTAGAAACCAGTAGTGTCGCTGCAAGATGTCGCCTGCTGCTGCTGCGTGCAGTCGGCTACCAACTTGTACCTTTAGGAGAGGAATTCGACTAAGTTTTAGTATCGAACGCAATCTCATATCTCAGTTTCAATCTGTCAAATTTTAATTTACCAACACTGATTGATGTTGCGACTAGATTTTGAACGTTTATAATTAGTTTGAGGTGCAATTAAACATGCGGTCATACATACATGCATAACATCACGCCTGTAGTCCCCGATGGGGGATTAGGGGAGGATTAGGAGAGGTGTACCCATTGTTAATACACCCACATTACGCCAGTTATGTTTAAGACCCTTGTAATAGGGGGCGAGCCTATTGCCATCAACTGTCCACGAATCCAGACGCCGAGGCTGAGAAATTCTGAATGGAAAATAACAATACTACTTTGCCTGACCTGGGAGTCGAAGACAAGGCCTCATGCACAGCAGTCGCGCTTTACGACCACTAGACCAACGAGGCAGTCGTCATATTTTATCATAATGTAATTAATTAAAATACGATTATATACATCATTTTTCAGTTTTTAACTACTTTTTTAAAAATACAGTCAGCAAAGAGATGGGTATGCAGGGCCGTCAGATATAGTTGACGTTTTCAAAGGAACTAATAGATTTTTTTGAATGCATAACATAATAACATCACGCCTGTAATCCCCGAAGGGTTAGGCAGAGGTGTACCCAATAGTACACCCACATTTCGCCAGTTATGTTTTTATTTTCATATAATGGGGGGCGAGCCTATTGCCATCAACCGGGCACAAATCCAGACTCCGAGGCTGCAACTGAGAAATTCCTGATGGAAAAACCCAATAACACTGCCCGACCTGGGAATCGAACACAAGACCTCATGCACAGCAGTCGCGCTTGCGACCATAGACCATCGAGGCAGCGAATGCAAATTAATTTAAAACGTAGATAATGAACAATTAATTAATTAAGTTCAGTTTCAGTCAAAGACATCCATCGGTTTCTAAGAAAACTTCAACTATATCTGACGACCCTGCATACCTATCTGTTTTGCTGTGTGTACATACCTAAATAATTAGCTAGACGTCCAATTTCAACTTAATTATCAATTACCTTAAAAAGTATAATGAGATCAATTAAAAGTTATCAGGAAAAGAACTCAAAGATATTACTTTCATTCAATTAAACATTTACAAGTTAATGGAAAGTTTAAAGTGACACAATTCAAAGGAAAATTAAACTTTTCTTTGTTTTCAAAAATAACTTTTATTTCGAATTTCAGTTATTGTAAAACAGACTTTATGTTTCTTATTTTAATGTTAAAATCGGTATTTTTTAAGTTAAGCAGATGACACTTGTATATTTCGAAGTTCCAAAACAGGTGTATAATAATGTCGTGATGGCCCAGTGGCTAAGGAGCCTGCCTCTCACACAGAAGGTTTGGGGTTTGCAATCGGAAACGGACAAGCACCAAAATGATTTATACTTTATTCACTTTCTAAGTTTATCTTGGACATCTCGTCATCATCTGCCTAGCCTATTTTTTTTGTGGAAACTATTGTTTTTCTTACTCCTCCGCTATTCTTTTCTGATTAATTTCGTTGCGGGACCCAAGACAGTTAATCGTTTCTCTGGGACTCGTCGAGCTTCATTGCCTCGGCGCTTTTCTGGTGGCCTCCACTGTTGATTCTGGCTTTCAGGAGTTGCAGTGGGTGGGAACAGTGTGGCGGGCTTGCCCAGCCTTTTGCCTATATTAAGGTCGGCTTCCAATCTAACCGGATGCAGCTGAATACGAGTGTCTTACATGGAGCGACTGCCTATCTGACCTCCACAGCCCAGTTACCAGGCAACACGATATCTCGTGGTAACGACTGTCAAAAATCTTGTGACAGCTGGGACCAACAGCTTTACGTGCACCAACTTTTAAACTCCGCATTACTACTGAGAATTCCTATTGGAAAGACCGAATCAAATTTTGCTTGTCCATGGAACCGAACTCTAGATCCGACGCTTAGCAGTTGCATAAGTGATCACGAGATCAACAAGACAAACATTTACAAACTCGTATTGGTTTAAAAACGCCAGTATATAGGAACCCACATTTAGCTTAGATATTTTTGTTTAGTTTTACACACCTCACTACTTGTACCCACGAAAGAATCTGTCGCAAAATCATGTTTTATTTACTAGTTCTATCCGAGACTTCTCCCAAATAGTATAGTCTGGAACAAAAAGTGCTGAATGCGATAATACAATAAATATTTTAGATTTGAATAGACTTACGTGTAGGTAAAGTTCAAAATCGCAATTGAATATCAAATTAGGATACAGCTAGTTTTGTTTGTTAAAATATCGAGGTCGTTCGTAAATATCATTGACCAAACCTGATAGGCTTGTACACAGTTTTATTGGACTCTAAATTCAAATATTTACACAATCTCAACTACAAAACACACCGACCAAAACAAACAAAACGCTTATTTCATAAAATATTTGTTACAATTTGTTTGTCGCAAAGTATTTACAGATTGCGGCATTTGGAATTAGACCTTCATAAATAAGACCCTTGCTTGTAGCGTTCCGATGTTATATTCATTATCTTATAATTTTGAACTCATTTTGAGAATGTTTTTTAGACAAGTTTAGTGATTACTAAAAATTATGAAAGGAGAAGAAACAATATTTAAGAGAGAAGTAATTAAGCGGCAATGGCCTAGTAGAAAAATTTAAGACGTGCAAGTTAGAAGTCGTGAATTCAGCCTGTTTTTTGTAAATTCAATTTGTAGGAATATTGACGTGGACTTATTCCTGGCTTGAATCATGTCGAGTTTAATTTAAGTCCACGGCATTACCTACCTACATATACATTTATGTATATAGCCAAAATTGCGAGCTATCTTAATATTACGATAGGTATATCTATTCTGTAATTTCCTAATTTGTATGTCCGTATGTTTTCCTTTTTAATGATACATATTTTTATATTTCTGTCAAACAAAGCCTTGTATACAAATTTTGGAAACTATAAGGGATGATTCTCATTAGAACTTGCCGCGCACGGGCTGGGGCGTGGACGAGCCGACGTGGTATTGAAGTGCGTCGAGAGGGCCCGGACGGGAGACGGATAATGCACTGTGTAATATAAATTGATTGATACAAAATATATGTAACAGATTTAAAACCGTGCCCCGTCCGTGCCCCGTCCGGGCCCCGTCCCGGGCACGGCACGTTCTAATGAGAATCATCCCTAAATGGAAAAAAAAACATAAAGACATAGTATATTTCCTTTTTATTTAGTAAATGAAATATCTTTTATAATTGATCAGTATTAGATAAGGAAATAAAATAATAAATCATTTATTGCAGTCTGTCAATGTCCATACTTTGTTAGCATCAAGTGAACTTTAAACTATGTTAGTAACAAAAAAAAATATTTTCTTAAAACAATAAACCCAAAAAATACCTAATTTTCGAAAATCTTCCCGCCCGCATTATCTCTTAAAGAAAAGGACTCCATTCGTCTTTCTAGACAAACCCCTCTCTCATCGAACCGTATTTTTATTTCCCCTATCGAAATGATACTGAAATAAATGTCACATGATACTTATTTTGCTACGTTGTTTTTGCTTGACGAGCGGAATGCAATGACACGTAAGACACGTCCCGTGTGAACGTGACTTAGCGCTATTGCACTTGTAATACGCAGAGCTTTGGATCACGTGGTCTGCGAGTGCTGATACTTACTCATACGAGTACCTATGAAGACACGAATATGTATGGAATAGTGACTACGAGTTGTGAGTTTGATTCCTGCAAGGAATAATATAAACTAGCTAGGCATGTATGTCGTATTGGCCCAGAGTTAAGGCACATTCCTCACATGTATAAGGTTGTGGGATCGAGACCGGCCAAATACGAATGGGACTTTTGCAATTCATATGAATTTTGTCATCGGTTGAGGAAAACATCGTGAAGAAACCTGGTTTTACAATTCATAACATAACATCACGCCTGTAATCCCCGAAAGTGTAGGTACCCATTAGTACACCCACATTTCGCCAGTTATGTTTAAGTCCCAAGTCCCATGTGGCGAGCCTATTGATATCAACCAGGCACAAATATAGACTCCGAGGCTGCTACTGAGTAATCTGATCGAAAAACCCAATAACACTTTAACCGACCTAGGAATCGAACCCAAGACCTCACGCACGGCAGTCGCACTGTGCGACCACTAGACCAACGACGCAGTCAATATAATTATGTGTTTGATTCATATAGCCTCTATTATTACAACAAATTCCAACCACCACGATTTCCTGACATATTTATAATGAAGATTCCATGAAGCGAAATTATTCCTGTCCTGACACAGAGTAACAAACTGACCAACAAATCCAACTATAACTCATTTTACTTAGTTAACATTCCGTAGTTTTGGTGAAAGGTAAATAGTAAACTGCCGCACATTAAAATCAAGAACAGAGCCATAAACTAACACAGGGGAAATTGGAATCCTTTGAAATAACCATTTGGAGTTACATTGCTGTGTTAATATTTGTTTGAAGAGTGTACAGGGACAATTTTCTAGTAAGGCCAGCGTAAATTCAAAGAAAATATGCGAATGACTGTAGTTCTGTATGACATGGATGTCATCGTAAGAAACAAATACTCTAAATATATAAAAGCGAAAGGTAGCTCACTCACTCATCACGGAGTTTTCAAAATCTTCCCCCCCCCCCTCCATAATGGGATGAAACGGGGGTCGAAAGTTTGGATGGAGAAACAAATTCGATAGACTTTCCATGCGAAGTCACACGCAGAAGCTAGTTTAATATAAATTATAAAATAAATAAATAAATATCTTGGGACAACTCACACACGGCTATCTGATCCCAAGCTAAGCAGAGCTTGTGTTATGGTAACCAGACAACTGATATACATACTTATATAATTTATAAATACATACATATTATAGATAAATCACACCCAGACACAGAACTAACAATCATGCTCATCACACAAAGTTTGTCCTGGGTGGAATCGAACCCACGACCTCCGGCTTAGCAGTCAGGGCCGCTAACCACTAGACCAACAGGCCCGTCAACCGTAAAATTGTTATTCAGATTTATTTTATGCCTATCTATATGTGAGCTTTAATACTACTAAAGAAACAAATGTTTAGAAAAATATGAAAAACATAATTATTGGCATTCCTAACAAAAAAGGTCACATGCTTGACAAGGTCATCGACCTTTCTGCAATGCAGGTAACATATTTAAGATTCTGTCTACACATTGAGTTCCGTACTCCGTACCACAGAGACTATGATAAGCCGTCCCAAGAGTCCAGTAAATATGTATGGCAGACGTGACGGATGGCTTGAACCCTGAAAGCCTGACATGACGTCACACCTTATAAACGATTCCCTTTTTATAAATACCCTTTTTTTAAGGATAGAGAATCATCAAATGACACTTTCCGCTCTGGGCGGAGCAGAAGGGAGTGTCAGACTTTTACTGACAAAAACCCATCCGTGTTCGTTCTAGTGCCCTTTGTGTGCCAAGGCCGCGGTAACTCTTTTGAACAAATTTCGAAAAAATAAATATAGCAAACCTACCAAACACAAACTCTTATATGTCAACCCTGATAGAGCCGAATCCACCAAGATTTTTGGAGTCTGCCCCATCAAATCAAATTAGTGGGGCATATTCCACTGCAAAATTTGAGGCAGTCGAGTTTGCCACAGCAGGGTGGCGGCTTGATGGGGCAAACTGGAACTACTCTTTAAAACAAAGTCGCTTCTCGCCGTCTGTATACATAGATAGATCATAGATCTTTTAAACTATGCAACAGATTTTAATACGGTTGTTATCAATAAATAGAGTAATTTAAGAGAAAGGTTTATGTATTTACATTCCACCTGTGTGAGTAAAGTTTTTCTACACTAATATTACAAAGAGGAAAAATTTGTATTTTTGTTTTTTTGTAATGGATTAACCCTAAAAACTACTGGACCGATTTAAAAAATTCTTTCACCATTAGAAAGGTACATTATCTGCGAGTAAAGTAGGCTATATTTTATTTTATTTTTGCGCGGACGAAGTCGCGGGCAATAGCTATTATAAATAAAGAACAACATACATACACACTGAAGTAACACACACAACTACACTCTTTACAAAAGCTCATGTTCCATTAAAATTCCAGCCAGTTAAATTCCTCAGCAAAAAATATTCTACCAGACCGTCCAAATATTATAATGTTTATTTCGATCGCAGCTCGCGAACATTTGCTGCCGGCAGAACGATCGGTGGCACCGTTAAAATCGCACGTTGGATGTATTTCGTGACAGTGAGACGTAATACCTACCTGTGCTGTTACGGAGCTAGAGAATTTGGAAGCGACAGAAAATTTTGTGAGTGTAGAAATAAAAAGCGGTCACCGAAATATCTCTTTGTTTATTTAAAGCTCATGCTCGCGAATTCGTCCGCGTTAATGTTGGTTATCTGCGTTTTATTTAGCGAGCGGACATTAGTCGAAACAAACACATACACAGACAAAATAAAAAGAAAACATTATCGCTATGAGTAAATACACTATTGTAAACATTCATATTTTATAATAATATGCATTTAGTAAAAAGCTGTTATTTTCATACTAATAACAGACACTTTAATTTTATCTATTTTTCAATATATCTAGACAGATAATTATGATAAAGAAACTAAATATCATCTTTTCTTATTGCATTAAAAAATATGTACCTAAGTAATACCAATTTTATTTTCCCAAATTTTTGGATAGCAACGACGTTCAATGACCTCGGTGACCAATTTTTTGTAAGACTCAGCATCCAGAATAAATATTCCGTAAAACGGAAGTGAGAATAAATTTGGAACAAGGGGAGAGATAATAAAATATACCTCCCCTTTATTTTCAAAGTCTTACGCAACGACCTTAGCGTCTTAATCGAATAACAGCACTGTATTATGCAATGAAGAAATAAAGATACTTAAACATAACACTGCTCAAAAACTATAACATTTAAAAATAATAATACCATTAAAAGAAGCAATGAGAATTTAGCTTCGCTTTTTCAAGATGGGCGAATTCAGACATATTTTAATTTTAAGTCCAGGTTTTCTTAAAATGTTTCAAAGTCAAAGTCAAAGTCAAAACATTTATTTCAATTAGACCATTTATAGGCACTTTTGAATTGTCAAAGAGTCGGTCAGTTAGTCCGAAAGTTGAAGCTAGTTGCTCGTTCCAAAACGGAGGTAGGCCTCTATGGAGAAGAACGAGCAAGAAACTCCACGGCACTCTTTTAAATTAGGTTTTTACAAAATCCTGGTTACATTATACTTGTCGATTCTTTATGTGACCACAATGAAGCTGAATATAAAATAGTAGTAAAAAATTAAAAATATATAAAGAAATTAAAGCCATAGCAGTTAAGAGATGACCAATCCCAACTGACAGCACTCGTTCACGAGCATGACGCATGGATCAGCACCACCTAGCTCAATCATTATGGAGGGAGCCAAATGATCCAACACACGCACCACCATCAGCGAGACATTTGAGTGAGCATGACAAGCTCTCAACTGCCATGCTTATTAAGTCAAAACACATAGTAACTTTATAAATAAAATAAAATAAATAAAAATAAAAAGTTTCCCTTCCTTATCCGCACCCGAAGAACAACTTCGGAGATTTCTGGACAGTTTGGTATAATATTGGTTTATTTCCAATACCATGTATAGTTCAAGTTTAAAACTACACTTCTACATACAACGGACATGAAAAAAAATTTAAAGGCCATTTCTATTCCCTCTAATATCCGTGTAACAAGCATTTCATATCGAGTCGGGGACGCGTCGGCATTTCCCGAACCTTCTGGGAGCTCCTACGTGACGAGCTTTCACTCCTAAAATATTTGTACTATTCATCGCCCGAGTATTAAAATGTGTGCCATTCGACCTCTTTCATCACATTTTTTTACTGTCGTTACGAGTCGTAGATTATGACGAGGCGTTGTTTGAGCGATCAAATTTCGTTGTGTTTGTTTTACTTACTGTCTATCATGACGCCTGTATTTTTAAGGGGTAGGCAGAGGTGTAAGCTACCGCCAGATTTGTTTTAGCCCCCTGTAATATTGTCTGGCCTGTTACTGGATAATTCTTGATGGGATATTCATTACAACTCTTAACCTGTCTTATAGCCGATTATAGCCGTACCTATTAATAGCTGTCCGTCATATAGCCTGTATGCACCAATAATCACTTATTGGTGCCGATTCTCTTGTTCACAAACTAGACAAAATTCAGAGAATTGACATATCTTACATACAGCAAAAGGAAAGGACGGTGACATTAAACAACTAAGTTGGCGATGTCAAATTAGTTTTGCCTTGAACTTTTCCATATTTTTAATACATAAGTTTTAAGATGTCAACAGTAACTGTATGGATGTGTCAGATTGACTAAATTTGACAGCTCTTATTTACATTAGTCTCTTTCTTGTTTTATTGGACAGAAAAAGATGGAAATAGTCTAATTTTAGTTTAGTTTGTGACCAAGAGAATCGACACCATTGACTACCAAACGTATTTAAATCATCATGCTGTCTCTGACAACTACAAACAATTGACATAAATAGAACGACGTTTAAATTCGTTTAACCCTAAATGTATTTAATGGCTTGTGGTGCAAGCCAGCCTAAACCCTAACATGCCATTACATATAACAGACCATTCATTACTTTATGACCCTATTTGACCTCAATTAGTGCTCGCACAAAGTTCAATGGTGCTCATTGAACCTAATTCTGAGGCTTTGACTATGAAATATAAAGGTTTCAGGCTTTGGGTCTCTTCAGAACGGAAATTACAAGTTACGTTTTAAAGTTATACAAATTTTACGTAAGTCTTTTTAGAATACAATTTTTTTGGGTCATTATCATGCTATTTTATAATGAGAGTTAAGGAAGAGGGAGTACAGCTGTGTTTGCGCACATATTTATTCAATAATATCTCTTGTATTGAAGACTTGTCTCCAACGAGAATGGGAACGTCGTGATGGACCCGTGGTTGAAGCGCCCACATCTCTGGAAAAATTCTGATGGAAAAACCCAATAACACTTTGCCCGATTTGGGAATTGAACCCAAGACTTCATGCTCAGCAGTCGAGCTTTGCAACCACTAGACCAAAAAAAAATTGGGATCCTTAAAAAAATTACGTGAAAGAAGTCATGCGCTAGTGCTAGTATAATTATTAGTCATCGAAACGCAATTAAGAAGAATGTGTAAAATATTTTACCTTTTAAAATATACTTCTTTTTTAAAATAAAATGTGTAAGCACCCAAACAAGCTCAACAAGTACCTACTCGATAAATAAAATACAATGCTAAAAATACAGTGAAACCGATTTCACGAAAACCACCTTTTTATTCAGTGATAAAACACCTATTGTACCCGATTTATATCAAAACATTACCTGCCAAGTACAGCCTTCCCTTCGGCAATCTCTAACCTACACCAACTTACCTTTGACTAACCTATCTTTGACATCGGTATTATTTCAGGTCAAGTCATTTAAATGTTATTTTAAAACACATCCCTGTAACACATCCTTTCCCAAACTAGGTAATAACGACCCCTTGTGGGCGCTGCAGGCCTTATGGGGGAGCGATAAGAGACCCAGAAAAAAAATTCATAACATCACATACATAACATCACGCCTGTAATCCCGGAAGGGTTAGGCAGAGGTGTACCCATTAGTACACCCACATTTCGCCAGTTATATTTTTAGTCCCATGTAATCGGGGGCGAGCCTATTGCCATATCAACCGGGCACAAATCCAGACTCCGAGGCTGTTACTGAGAAATTCTTGAAGGAAAAACCCAATAACACTTTGCTCGACCTGGGAATCGAACCCAAGACCTCATGCACAGCAGTCGCGCTTGCGACCACTAGACCAATTATGATGGCGAGGCAGTCGAGGAAAAAAAAATCGTTTTATTTTTTGATTTGTAATTTCATCTACTAGGTAGTTTTTAAGTATGTGAAAATAATTCATTCTCAAAGTGGGCAGTAGGCAAAAAAACTTTGGGAACCCCTGCTGTAACATTAAAGGACAAAGGGGGAAAAAAACCTGTCTTTATTATGTTCACAGTTATTTTAGGCGCGAATGTAATATCAAGAAATGTTCTCATTTAAATATTATTACATAGTAGACACTCTTTGGTTTTTTTTGCTCAACTACCTACAAGGTCAATTCACTTTCCCATTTTCCTATACCGAATGGTCCGTATCCCGAAATTTTTTCCCGTACGAAAGAGGAAAAATGTTCCGGGATCCGAGTATAGCCGAGCGAACCCGACATTGAAAGCCGGAAATCGTATATTCTAACTTGCGACAAGTTTAGCTTGCGGTCCGGACGTGAATTCTGACGTCATTTGATCCTGAAACGATGTAATATCTGATAACGTGTACAATATTGTTCAATATCTATCAGCAAACTATTCCAATAGCAAGATATTAGCTTAATACTGAGCGGTTATGTATAAACGGAGGTATTTTGGCGGATGATTACGCTTTCAGTTATGCATAGACGTAATCATTGGTTTATGCTGACGTTTAAACAGATGACGTCACTTTAGGAGTACCTAAAGTGACGTATTCTCTGTGCCTATTATACTTAACTAACCTGTGACTTCGTCTTTTGTCGTTCGAATTAAGTTACGTCTTCATTTATTTATTTAAACTTAATGCAACAAAATTACAAAGGCGGACTTTATGCCTTAGGCATTCTTTAACAGTCGATCAAAGGTGGTGAAGAGATAACATGGCGTGGTCTTTGATTAGTGCTCCGCTCTCGTCTAGTGCTATGTCTGGCTATCATACACAAAAGGATTTTTCCAATCCAACTGGTAGTTCCAAATATTAGCAGGTTTATAGAAACAATAAGCAAATAAAAATACTCCTCATCATCATTATGTTATTAAAATTAAAATATAAATAAACATACAATACAGTACGCATACCCCCCCAACAGAGTCAAAACTTTTGTCTCTCAGACCAGCTTTGTTTTGGCGTCAAACAGTTTTCTAATAGATTTGTAACTATGATGAAACTGTTTTGCATTGAGCTTGTTTATAGAAGTCTGCTTAATAGCATTCTGCAAACAAATAAATTCAGAATCCCAAACTCATTCCATTTTCGAAATAGATAAAACAACAACCGATCGTGAAGCGTTTGATTTAAAACTATGCAACGTTAAGTGAAACGTGACCAACGCAAAATGGAATGGACGAACAAAACACGTAACTTACTCTGCTATGGTTGGAACACAATTCATAGTCCGCGCGCATCGTAAAAGCCTTCACCGACGATCGGCTAAACAGTGCTGTCAATTGCACCGTTGTTAAAGTAACAAAACATTGGACTTAAACCTTTTTTTTTTTACTACTAACCAACATCTTAAAATAGATCGTGAACTCTGACCCTTAATAACTTTTTCTTCAGTTACTATCTACCTCGCCGTTGAAGCTACAATAACTCAATTATAGCTCCATCCAAGGGTGAATGCACTACAAAAATCTTGTTACCAAATTCAGACGAATATTAAAATAGTCTACGTAAACATTGTGGTAAAAGGTTAGCTTGACTTGCAACAGTAGAATTTTTAATCACGATGAAAGGCACTTCGAATTTTTTTTGTAAACTTCAAGTGTTTCTATAAAGCTCACGGAAAAGCAAGGATTAATTGGAAACGTGAGCTTGTGTAGATTTATTGAGAAAATCTTTTAAAAGCTTTGATGTTTACGTGTAACAAACAAAAAACAAAGATGAGAAACAACAGCAATCTCATTTTTACTTCAATACTTCAAAAGAGAACCACGCTTAAGATTAGACCCTCATCGCTTCACTGAAACAAAAAACAATACAAAGTACATTAATTAACACGAACTGGACCGAAATTTAATTACGCCGTACGTAAGTTATGCTAATTCTTCGGCCGATTATAAGATTAAGTTGAGTGTGAATTACTGTCGTTCTTTATAAGAAAAAGGCGGGCTCGTTATCCCGCCTTGTTGTTCTTCGGGTGATTACATTGCGGGAGAATCCCTCGGCGCGTTTCTCGTACCTTCAACGGGCGGTCGGCGGTTTTGCAATTTAGTTGGAACGGGCGATGAGAAAAATTTGCGGCGGAGGACGCGGAGCGCTTGCGCGCGGCAACACGCGGCGCGGCGACCGCGGCACGGCAGCCCCGCAGTCGGCGACGCGGCGCGACGCGATTAGTCTGCGCCGATACGCTTCTACACGCTTCGTAAAATCCCGCGCTCCCGCGCACCCCCCCTCACGTCAAACTAACTAATTGATTTATACCCCCAAAACATTAGTAAGCGAACTTACAACAACTTTATGTGCGACGCAATCCACAGTGCTGTGAACTTTTTTTAATGGACAGCTCAAAGTTATGACTTTCAAGTGTATTTAAAGACGTCAAAGTTTATTTTTGCATGATTTTTTTAATGTTGGCGCCGGAGAAGCAGCAATATGTCATGATAAAATGACACTGGATGAATGATGGTAAATATAGCTCTTTGTGTTAAGTTTGTGTATCACGCTGACTCATGGTGACAAAAATAAGCTAATGGATTCGCCTCGAACAAAATAGACACAAATAAAACGTGAATTTAAAAACTCTGCATCATTTATTATCACGTCACCAACACAATTTGTATGAATAAATGAATAACTAATCAGTTATTTCGTCTTTACATAATAATATAGCGAGTTCACTGAAAGACTTCGTTACGGCGTGAATTTTAATATAAAATAAGGAATGGTACGGTTGCCGGTGATTTTTTAATATTAAATCTAACGTCTTTTCTGAATATTTAACGTTTTAATGTCGGTTCTTTTAATTAAAATAAATGGAGGAATATTGTTTCTTCTTTTTTTGAATCTATTATTGGGATATTTTTTTAATTTGTAATACCAAGTTGAGATGATTTTTTAAAAGTCATGCTTCATAAAATTTTACTAAAACAAATACAAATTGGTCAACAAAATAATCAAAACTCGCCACTTCGCCCACTGTACAACTTTTGTATTGGCTAATTGAGCAATCAACGGGCTCATTAAGACACTTCCTATTTCCTTCTTCGCGCCATCCCGAAAGGAGAGACGTTGTCTCATTATTTGCTTATTTATTTTCCCGTTTATTCATTTTATTTTTACTAACAATATTTTGTATCATGTTATTTTGCTTTATTGTAAGTAAAATGTATTTTGTAAGTTAATATTATAAGCTCCGATGAGACGAGGAAATACCTTACGAAAAACATGGTCGGGAAATCGTATCATGAAAAGGGGATTTATACAGATACAGATATACTTTGTATAAATAAAACAGTGTGGCGATCGCTTGTTTGGGCATACGGTTCCGAGTTCAATTCAGTTTTTGTATTTGTATAATAATTTATTGAGTGTTCTTTTTAAATTATTTAATTTTATTGCGAATCTTGTGGTAGATTTATTCTAGAAATACATTTCGTTTTTAATTCGATGGTCGTCTGACTTTAGTCGCCATTTTTTTATCAAAAGATTTAAGCGATAAGTCTTCTATATCTTTTGCTTCTTACTTTTATAACGTAAATGAATCTTTAAGCCACGTAACTATTTCTTTGGAACCGTTTGATAATATAAATAGATACCATGGTCGGTTTTTGTAATGGAATAAAATCGAGGTACAGGTTTAATGGTTTTTTTCTGACTGAGTAGGGGAAGATACTTACTTCAGACTACTATGTGTTTTACTATATTACAGTAGGTATGTACCACACTTTTACCTACTAATCTAGTTTTGAAGAAAGACAATAGGTATTGATATCTTTATAATAAGAAACCTTTTGTACTGATATACAATAAACACTACAAAAAAAAGTTTCGTATTTGGGTACGCCCTTTAATTTATTTTTATGATTTACTAGCGAACCGCCCCGCTTACCACGAGTTCAAATTCCCAACGTTTCCTGTGGGTTTTCTCAAAGTTTTCTTTTAAACAAACCATGTCCGGAAAACTACGAACACAACAAATAAATAATCAGTAAAATCGGCACTTTCTTTTCCGAGTTTTGCACTAGCATACCATTTGGTCATTCATTTTTATTTATGTATGTTGGTTGAGATGTTTTTTAACATGTGAATACTATGTAACTTTAAATATAATATATTTCTACCGTCAATTCCTAATTTTTATATAAGGTGCATTGCATTCACATGTAATTACGTATGACTCTGTATACATATAATAATTTATTGTAGAACATTGATTTTAAAAGAGTACGTATGGAGTTTTTTCCCATTCTTCTCGATACAAAACTACCTTTTGGAAGGGGCAACTAGATTCAATTCTATTTTTTTGTTCTTGTAATGATGTTCAAAAGTGCCTGATTAGGAAACCGAACATGTGCGGCCAGCTTTACAGTACCAAACAATGCAACTTTGAAGAAACACAGGAGGTTTACTGTCTTAATAAAAAGTAAAAGAGTCCAATATTCGATACTACAACGTTTTTTAACGTGAAACCACACACCAATTGAGAAAATATGAATTGAAAATGACAACTAAGAAGCCATTTTTGTCAGTCTAAATTCGTAATTTTTCTATACAGTTCAAAAATCCTGGCTCTAAGCCAGAACTACAAATGCACTGGAATATACTTTTAAGATTTGTTTCGAATTTTGAACGACTTTTAAACTTGATAAAACACTGCACGTGCAAAGGTGAGTTTTTTGGCATGTACTGCTCAAAATGGGTTTTTTTTTTTTTTTTTTTTTGAGTTGGTAAAAATCATCAAATGACTCCTTCCGCCCTGGGTGGGGCGGAAGGGACTGTCAGACTTTTACTGACTAAAAAACCACCCTGTTCCTTCTGTTGCCCTTTACGTTCCGGGGCCACGGTATCCTGTTAAGACGTCCCGCAACCCCGGCAGGCGTTGGCCACGTTGGGGGCCCCGTCCCTGTGCTGACAGCTCTTTGAGGCGCGCGCGAACAGAACGCGCCGTCGACCCGGGCTTGGTCCTTGATCGGACGGCGAGCTACCCATTACTCGCCGTCCGCAAGCCCGCGCCTACGGTGGCCGAATGTCGCCTCGCGACGTCCGACGCTCTAGGCGTCTCCCGCGGCGGCTGGGGCGTGAGGTGGTTCTCTCCCTCACGCGGCCCGCCTCCTCCTTCGCTAGCATTACTGCTTCGCAGAAGGAGGTGACTGCATCCCATTCCCTCTCGCCCCGGAGCATGGCCTGAACCAGGTAGATCATAAGTACTCTTGTGTTAAATTGACCAACAACTATGTGTATATTTTCTAAATGTATAAGCATACTTGAATAGAACACCTACATTATCAAGTTGAGTATAACAGAGGGCGACTTCCCCATTGGTTGCATCATAAGCGCGACTATTAAACAAGGGTTCGTGGTGTCGATTCCCAAGTCGGGTAAAGTGTTACTGAGTTTTTTTTTTAGGAATTTCTCAGTAACAGCCTGGAGTTTGGAAGTTAGTGATGTGAAACCATTGTACCTAGGAAGTCGTTGGTCCACGGCCTGATTTCTCCCTGGTCGTGCCGCTTTGCCGTTCCATTGGACTGCGACAAAATAGGGACTAGAGAATGCACCTGTGTTTCGAATAGGTACACTTATGCACTATAATGTCTCCTGCGTACTTGACTAGTCTCCTAGAGCCTATTCAGCTTTCGACCCTGAGGTATTATCGAAATTTTCCAAATAATTAAATTTAGTAACATTTTATCCGCCTTTGTGATCAAACCCTTGAGCACAAAGTACAACAAACGGAGCAGTACCATAAGCAATATTTTGTGATGTCACCTATATTATTATTTAAATGTCCTTTTTTTTAAGTGGTAAACATCATCAAATGACTCCTTCCGTCCTGGGTGGGGCGGAAGGGACTGTCAGACTTTTACTGACTAAAAAACTACCCTGTTTCTTCCGTTGCCCTTTACGTTCCGGGGCCACGGTAACCTGTTAAGACGTCCCGCAACCCCGGATCGAAATGTCCTTGACTTCAAATATGCTAAAGACAACTGCCGAATGATTTTTGTTTATTTAGCATACTGCTTTGTCCAAATAAATTCATCCATCTTTTTTTTCACGAAAAGATTTCAGCACTTAGCCTTTCAGCAACCGAACTAGTCCTATTACTCATCGTATTTTTATTTTTATGCTAAGTGCTCGTATTCAATCACCGAAAAATCCTCTACTAGTTTTGTGGAGAAAAAGTTGGATAAACCAGTTCAAACCTCTTCAATAAAACGATGGCTCTTCAACCGGGGGGCCTACTCCCATCTTTTAAAACATAACATCACGCCCGTAATCCCCGACGGGTTAGGCAGAGGTGTACAGTCACGAGCAAAAACAAGTATACCCTTAGCAAAATTCAAAAGCGATTTTCTGGTGAAATAACGGTTGTAACTTAAAAATAAGACGTATTTCATAATAGTGTTGAATTCAAAATATTCCTAACAATATAACATTTTAATCAATAAATTCGAAGAAAATCGCTTCGTGATATTGCTAAGTGTGTGTTTACTTGTTTTTGCTCGTGACTGTACCCATTAGTACTCTCTCTCTTACATTCGATAAAAATAAGTCCTGAATTTCAAACATACCTTTATGCATAGAGTAAAAAAAGTTTCCTATAAAATAATGTTGTGCTAAAATTATACAAAAATTAGCTAAAATTTCCAAATTACCCTCCATTACCCAAATTAAACTTAATAAATATTATTAGCCGTTTGGGTGCGACGGTAATTAAATTTAGCGCTTATGCCTCCATTAATAAAGTCCATATTTACGTGTTAATTAGGTTTAATTTACATACTTTTGCGTAATTTTTGCGCCACACCCTTTCCGCGATATTTTGAATTAATATTTTTTTGTTCGTTTCGATATTTGGACTTTAGAGGATGGGTATCTTAGTATGGGTTTCTTATGTGTAACAGTTCATAACTAATATCTTATTTTGTTTAAACAAAGAAAATCTAAAAAAACAGAAATCCGGTCGGAGTGCTATTTAATTTTATCTGGACTTCATCATCTGCCTAGCCTTTTCCCAACTATGTTGGGGTCGGCTTCCAGTCTAACCGGATGCAGCTGAATACCAGTATTTTACATAGAGCGACTACCTATCTGACCTCCACAACCCAGTAACTGGGTAATACGATCCCCTACGTAAGACTGGATGTCAGACTTTCAAGCTTCTGATGACTGTAACGACTGTTAAAAATCCACGCATGACAGCCGGGACCAACAGCTTAACGTGCTTTCCGAGGCACGGAATGATGTCAGTAATGTCTAAGATAAATTTTAGAAAGTACATATGAATTGAAAAATTTATTTGAACTTAATATATAAAAACGATAGGTCACTCACCCGCTCGTCATCACGAAATATCGAAAACAGTTTGAAGCATAAAGACGAAATTTGTCAGGGAAATAGTTTATAGTTTTTAGCGGTCCCCTAAGAAAGCATTTTCTAAAATTCACCCCTTAAAAGGCGAAACGGGGGTCCAAAGTTTGTATGAACAAATCAACTTTGACGCGGACGAAGTCGCGGGCAGAAGCTAGTAATAAATAAAAGACAGAGAGAAAGAGAGAAAGGTCGCCTACGCTTAACGCTTTTACCTTACGTGATGATTTCTGCCAGTTGACTCCTAAAGCAAGCCGCATTGAGAAACTTCGTTTAAATAAAAACATACTGATAATTATAGGTTCATTTCACCGTTTCTCACATATATTTATTTACTTTTGTTTTTCTAAGGAAATTGAGGTTAATCCATAAAAGTACTACTTGTTCACAAAACTACGGCAGAACACTGTCCCTTAGTTAAGAAGGTAGGGCTTTTCATTATTTAAGCCGCCTTTTCCCAACTGTATGTACTCCTACGTGAAACCTATTGTAGTCGTTGTAACAAAAGTGTACCGTGTGAATAAAACTTATTTTATTTATTTAATATGTACATACATACTTTCATATGTACTTTCTGAAGTTTATCTTGGACATCACTGACATTGGTGAAGGAAAACACCGTGAGGAAACCTGGACTTGTAATTAATATAAGTCTGGAATTGCCAATCCACCTTCAGCAAGCGTGGTGATGAATGCTCATGCCATCTCTGTATGAGAAGAGGCCTTTTGAGGCCCTGCAGAGGGGCACTAATAGACTGGTATTTTCACTATTTTTATTTATTTAACATAACATAACATCACGCCTGTAATCCCTGAAGGGTTAGGCAGAGGTGTACCCATTAGTACACCCACATTTCGCCAGTTATGTTTTTAGTCCCATGTAATAGGGGGCGAGCCTATTGCCATCAACCGGGCACAAATCCAGACTCCGAGGCTGCTACTGAGAAATTCCTGATGGAAAAACCCAATAACACTTTGCCCGACCTGGGAATCGAACCCAAGACCTCATGCACAGCAGTCGCGCTTGTGACCATTAGACCAACGAGGCAGTCCAGTATTTATTTAATACCTAGCTATACCCTGCGATTTTACTCGCGGTTTTTTGTTACCGCTCTGCTCACGTCGGTCGTGATGTGATGCTTTATAGCCCATAGCTTTTCATGGTAAACGGGCTATTTGCCGCAAAAGAATTAACGACTAGGGCCATAAGTTTCTGAGATTAGCGCGTTTAAACAAACAAATAAGGTATTCAGCTTAAGTATATTTTCACAATTGATTTAGGTCACGACAGCCAATGGTGCCGATTCCCTTGTTCACAAACTAGACTAAATTTAGAGAATTGACATCACTTACTAACATACCGCGAAAGAAAAGAACGGTGACATTAAAGAACTAAGTTAGCGATGTCAAATTAGGTTTGCCTTGAACTTTTCCGTATTTTTAATCCATATGTTACAAGATGTCAACTAAAATTGTATGGATGTGTCAGATTGACTAAATTTGCCAGATCTTATAAATAAGACACTAAGAAAGAAAGAGACTAATGTTTACATCAGTCTCTTTCTTATTTTATTGGACAGAAAAAGATGGAAATAGTCTAATTTTAATTTAGTTTGTGACCAAGAGAATCGGCACCATTATCAAACAAGACTAGCTAAGTTATAGTGCACAAGTGTGTGCGCAAACATAGTTGCACTCCCGTTTTCCTCAATCTTATAATCCGGTCGCGCGCCTAATCTCTCCCCGGTCGTCTCCCATGTCGGATTGCTGTCAAACCGGATTTATTTATTTAGTAAGAACATAAATACCTCAATCATCAAACATTGTATAGTTTTAATAGATATTCAACTGAACTCGTACTGGACGCTGCCAAATTGATATTTGATGTTACTCGCATCAACATTCGCCAAAGCTATTGCTAGGCATGAGTTACAGATGCATCTGGGCAGACTTCCATATAGACATACACATAATTAAGCCGCCACTCTATAATAGGGTAGAACATTTTCATCAGTTTTAATCAAATATAAAGACGATTAAATTACATCGTTGAAGGAAAATATCGTGAGGAAACATGGACTTGTAATTAACTGGCTTTTATCCACAACTTCGTTCGCGTTCATTTTTTACGGATTGTAATAATTACATAACATAACATCACGCCTGTAATCCCCAAAGGGTTAGGCAGAGGTGTACCCATTAGTACACCCACATTTCGCCAGTTATGTTTTTATTCCCATGTAATAGGGGGCGAGCCTATTGCCTATTGCAATTATATTTTTAAATAGGAAAATGAAAAATAGGAGATTCGCGTTTAATGTAAATCGAACCTTAACAACATTTAATTACCGCTATAGCATATTAAAATTCATTCTGACTTGTAACACGGAAACAAGATATAGGAATCTGACAAAATTCGTGTCTCATAAACAATTTTTTTATATCAATAATATCACCCTAACATTTCCGCCCTACCGTCCATCAAATGCGGCAAAATACTTTCACAAGCTTGTTAGCCTAATCGCTCACTCGACTGAGATAATCGATTCGTCTTGTACCACTAACCGTTGCACACTTTTTCCTATACCAATTTATACATCTATCCGTTTCTCCTCTATTACCTACTGATTGAAACGTATTTTTTACACGACTGCCCCAAAAAAAGGAGTGTTATGTGTTCAGGGTTAATGTATGTATGTATGTGAGATTCTTTATTCCACCGTTACTTTGAAACGCCTGAACCGATTTAGATGTGTGTATCTTTACAATCATTGTATCGTTCCGAGTAACATAGGCTAGTTAAAAATAAAAAGAATCCTGTGTGGTCACTTTAAAACGTAAATTAATACCAGGCTTAATTATTTTTTTTAATGAATCTGGTCGTGTATGTGTTTATCGTCTAGAATTTGAAAAGTAGATTTAAAAATATATAACACTGTAAATAAAAAACATCGTAAAAAAAACTGACGAGTAAACAAAGTACAAATATGTGCAATTTTTGCAGTCGTGTTTTTTAAATGATAGTAGCTTGTTCGCAAAATTGTTATTTGTACTTAGGTACTTCCTAAAGTTTTGGTTTTGATGGTTCGGTCATGTTGAGAGGATGAGTGAAAGACGATTAACAAAACGTATTTATATGGCAGAGTGACAACGCAGGCAGGGGTCGCCCTAGGAAGACCTACACTGACCTTATTGGTGAGGTCCTTCAGAAAGGTCAGGTGCGCAGTACTCGTAACCCGTGCTTGTATGACGAGATGTATGAACTTGGATAAGGTAAAAGAATGTAAGGATCGTAGCAGGTGGCGTTCTGTGGTTGCTACTTACTGAGAACAAGGCGTGAGTTTATGTATGTATGTATGTTTCTAAATTTTATCTTAGACATCACTAATATCGTTCCGTGCCTTGGTCCTGGCTGTCATGCAAGGATCTTTGACAATCGTTCCGGGTCGTCAGGATCCTGAATGTCTGACAACCAGTCTTACCTAGGGGTATGGTATTACCCAGTTACAGGGTGATGGAGGTCTGATATTCAGCTGCATCCAGTTAGACTATTACCATGGATTTAGTTCAAGATTCTAAGCACGCCAGAATTAAAAATTTTCATCGTTGATTAAAACCTAATAGGAAAACCCAAAAAAAAACGTTATATCTGGGAATCGAAGCTAAGACTCTACGATCAGCAGTCGACCTTACAACCGAGACCAATGCGGCAGTAGCACACATAACACATAAATAATACTTCTAATGCCATGAACAATGGAAAACTTTCACATCAAAATTTCGTCTAACGACAATTTAATTAATAAACACACTACAGGTCGGGTCATTACTGCTAATCACACTCAGAGGGCAGTGACCGATTGTTATCAGTCACACAATATACCTACCCTTGCCCCTTATCTTGTTGATAAGGGAGAATTACACGTCATTGTCGACTGATTGTGTAATACACAGCTTCCTACGTACAATAGTCAGCTGATTATAGGAAATATTATAGAAATAGATACTGGATAAAATAGCTGCGTAATTGTCGGGACTTGTTCGTTTAAAGGGGTCTTTACGGATAGGGGGAGGGGGGGGGGCTGAATGGCAGGCCAAGGGCTGTCGGAGGCGCGGATCATGCATCGAGAGTATACTGGGCTCCCGACTTACGTTGGTAGAAGGAACCATGAAGTTATAGTCGGTAAAAGTCCAACGCAAACATTCCTTTTTACAAGCTTTTATTTAGCTTGCACTGTTCGTATGTAAGTAAGTAAGTTGTTCTTTCAAAACTTAACCATTTGTCGACCGTTTCTGGATATCCGATTGAGCCGAAATTTTGCATACACCTTTAGTTCCGATGACAATACAATGTCCAACTCAATATTGTAATAATTACAAATTAAAGCTTGTTTTGAAAATAAAATTTTTAAATTAGTTTTTCTCCAAATGAATGAAGGGTATCCATGAGAATTTTCTCGAAAGAAAAAACGAAACGTGGTCGTTTAAGGGGTAACCTGATAGCAGACCATCACTAGATGGGAGCGTGCTTCAAGTGTATAACGGGCTCTCGACTCATGGTGGTAAAAAGAACCATCGGGTTTTAGCCTATAAGAGTCCGAAATAACCGCTCCATTTTCCTCAGACGGAGGGCAGCCATGAGGATTTCCATAAGAAAAAAAAACAGGACTTATTCATCAAGGATACTGATATTTCTAGTGGTTATCGATCTTTATATAGGTTCTGTAGTTAAACTACAAATACAAAATATGATCATAGTTTATTGGCATGTCGCTGCCGTTTATATTCTAGACTAATTAGCCCTAAAACAAAACATTTATTTCGTTCTCGACCTAATTAATATAAAGGTTGACATACTGGCCTTCTTTCGGGGTGTGAAAGTACTCAAATTTTAGGGTTGGTACCATTATGAACGTTGTTCGTACTCTTGAGGACGTTGACCCCTTGAAAAACTAAGTAAATTCAAAAGTAACTTACAAGTCATGTCAAAACATAGCGCACAAATATGTTAACCTAACACCTTTATATATCTATGCTACACATACATACATGCAAGCCTTTTTCCCATGGGGGTAGGCAGAAACCAAAGAACGCCACCTGCTACGATCTCGTCATACAAGCACGCTGGTTACGAGTACTGCGTACCTGACCTCTATGAAGAACTTTACCAATAAGGTCAATGCAGGACTTTCTAGGGCGACCCCTCCCTGCGTTGCCACCTTTTGTTAATTGTCTTTCACTGATCCTGTCAAAATCACCAAACCACATCATACATCTATGCTTTCCAATTAAATACTCTGAATCTGAAGTAAGTAAGCGCTTACACACATCCTACATAACATTTTACTTCCTACTACAATGTATTAACACAAAAGTGTGTGAAGCTAAATTGAACGATTTATGTTTGTAACTCTTTCACGCTTAAACAGCTAAACGAAATTAGCCGAAATTTTGTATAAATATAGTTATTGATGTAACTTATCACATAGGATAATTTTTATCCGGTTTTTTTTTGCATAATTCTGAAGTCTACGCAGACAAAGTCGCGGGTAGGAACTAGTTGAATAAAAATAAATAAAACACTCTTTAAAACCTTTACTTAAATGAATCTTTATCGTATGTTCTTCTTATCATTGAATGAATCAATATTATTTAACGGAACTTATTGTTTCTTAATATTCAAGTCTCAAGTATACAAGGAAAAGTGGAGTGGTTAATATTACATAATGAAATCAAAATAGAGCTCCTAAATTGAATATATATTTTATTATTTGACTGCCTTGTTGGTCTAGTGGTCGCAAGCGCAACTGCTGTGCATGAGGTCTTGGGTTCGATTCCCAGGTCGGGCAAAGTGTTATTGGGTTTTTCCATCAGGAATTTCTCAGTAGCAGCCTTGAAGTCTGGATTTGTGCCCGGTTGATGGCAATAGGCTCGCTCCCTATACATGGGACTAAAAACATAACTGGCGAAATGTGGGTGTACTAATGGATACACCACTGCCTAACCCTTCGGGGATTACAGGCGTGATAATGATGCCTTCACATCATTAACTAACTGTTTACAGTTCAACACTACATTCACCCAACAATTACCAAAGACTCCTTTTAAGTACATTTAATTAAAAACAAAAACCGCACTCAAAAAATGACGCTAGAAGTACTGAAATTACAACACGCTCTAAATTGGCTTATAATGACTTCATGACTTTACACACCAAACAAAGATGGAGAGTGTTAACAATAACCCAATTTTTGCAAAGTATTTCCGCGCCAACAATTTGGTAATTACATGCCTAACAATTATTGAGGGACTCAGCACAGCAATTAGCAGCTTGATTTTCAAAATTGCTTCTCGATTAAGTAATTAACGACCAATTGAATTCCAACATCAAAGAACATTTGCTATTCGCATAAATAATATTAGATTATTCGGTGCTTAAAGTATCAAAACCCAAGAGGCGAGATTAAGATGTTAATTTTATTTTGATGTAGGTAAGCGAAAATGGAAAATAAAGGAGAAGCGACCACGGCCGGGAAAACTTAACAAGTGACGGCTTTCTAGAGGTTTTGGAGCTGACAAGGGTCAAGGGATGCAAGCCCAGAACCTCGCTAAAGTGATCCATAAGTTACGTTCAACAGCGTCTCTCTACACAATAAGGCTAATATCATTACAACTGAACAAAATGATTAGATTCCTCATCACGTTTACTGGATAATGAAAAGAAAACAATAAATAAAAAGAAAACCGGACAAGTGCGAGTCAAACTCGCTAACAGAGGGTTCTGTACTTATAGGTCTATATAAAAAAATGTGTATTTAACATAACATAACAATACGCCTGTAATCTCCGAAGGATTAGGCAGAGGTGTACCCATTAGTACACCCACATTTCGCCAGTTATGTTTTTAGTCCCATGTAATAGGGGGCGAGCCTATTGCCATCAACCGGGCACAAATCCAGACTCCGAGGCTGCTACTGAGAAATTCCTGATGGAAAACCCAATAACACTTTGCCCGACCTGGGAATCGAACCCAAGACCCCATGCCCAGCAGTCGCGCTTGCGACCACTAGACAATGTGTATTTTTATAATTTAATTACAAATACAGTATAGTTTTCAGATTTTTCTCTATACTTGTAGTGTAAGACGGTATTACTTGATTTTCATAGTTCTAAGTCGACAAAAAATACGCTATAAATTTTGATTCCCTTGAGAGTGTCGAAATATATGGTTTTTTGCGGTATTAACAGCCGTATCTATTTTTTATGTTAACTTTGAAGTTTGGTTTTTGTTACAGCTTCAAAAGGCTGTAGATCTTGGTATATCATTTTAATTTCAACTCGATACTTCCACGCGTTCCTGAAATAAAGAGTCATAACAGACAGACAGACGGACGGAACTAAGTGATCCTATACAGGTTACGTTTTTTCCTTTTGAAGTACAGAACCCTAAAAGCGCCGCTGAATATCGCGTTAAGTTACATCTCTACTGATCCACTTCCCAAAAGATGAATGTATTAATATTCTTCCTCCGTCACCCCCGAGGGATAAACGAAAAAGTTTGCCATCGAAAAAAAATATATTAAAATAAAAAATACGTGGCAACTATATTAATAAATTCTTTTCACGTTCAATACATACGTCCCGCAGACAAGTGTGGGGAATTTCAAGAAGGTATCTACCGAATAATGTTGTTACTAGAAAAGGTCCGATTAATCGGGATTCAAATTCGGCTTCGGCCTCCGTGTTTCTTTAGGGGTACGCGCGAGCCCTGAGGACAGTGTTAATTTGAATAAAAGGGTTGGATTATGTAGTTGTTTGAAGTAAAAGTTAATAAAAGGTACCCATGTAGAGAGTTCAACGCTCCCACACACGTTCAACGCGCTAGAAGGCTAATTGTACTAATTAAAAATGTTCAAAATCTAGTCGCAATTTCATGTCAGCGACGATCAATGTCTTAATTGTATAAAATAAGGACAATTTCGACAGATTGAGACTAAGATTAAATAGTGATCATTCCTAAAAGTCAGTAGAATTGTCCCAACAACGGTCTAACAAAAATTGGTCCTAATATTGAAGTTTAAAAAAAAACAGAAAATAGTTCCCAAAACTGACAAAAATTAGGCCGAACAGACACATCGAAATAGAAAAGTCCCAGCGAGTTCCACACAAAAAACAAATGCATAACTCTCGCCAACGATCTCTGTCGAAAAATAACAAAAGTATCCGAACATCGTTCTCGGCTAAAACGATAAAAAGGCCAAAGATTCGACGTTGGCCGAAAAATTGCTCTCGTCCGGACTCAAACGGTTACGTATTTTATAGCCCCTCCCCCCTTGCCAGGCATTTATATAGTTTGATATTTTTTCTCGATATTCCTTACATACCGGTGCCGTTGCGAAATACTCATGCATGCCCTTCGTCTGGGGATAAAAGAGGGTTAAGTCGGACTCATACCGTCTAAAAGCCCACGGTTCCTCCTGCTACCATAAGTCGGAAGCGCGGAATTCGCAATACGCACCTAGGACGGATATGGGGCCGTCATTAGCGAGCATCTTCACCATGATTGTGCAGCCTGTCTTGAGGGGTTCGTAAAGGAGAACCGGATAAAATGTGTGGTGTATTTTCATCATCACCATAGAGGCCGAACGACGATCACTGCTGGACTATGCCTCCCCTAAATATGCACAATGATCGGTTCTGCGCTGCCCACTTCGAGCAGTTTATCGTGATCATTACCAGGTACACATACATACATAAACTCACGCCTTTACCACGTCTTTGTAGGTATTTTAATATATTGCAATAAGTAGTTCGGTGGCTCAATTCAAATCGCAATGTGAAAAAAGTTATGGCTATGTTTTCTAGGTTAGATTCAACAATTCACAATCTAATAACTAGTTATTAAATATTAGAGGTCCCTCATTTTTCATTTTCAATTTGGTGGCAAGCTTAGACTAAGGCTGTTCTTCCACCACCGGAGTTGTGTTAAGCGATGAATTTGTATGTTATCAACCAATAGAATCGTTTGATTTGCAAAACGTATCTTGGCTCTGCTCTGGTGACGAAAATAGTCAAACCAAGCTAACCTTTTTACATAGCTACACTAAAATCGCATTTTTATTTTATATATTACCCGCTTTGATACACTATTTTTAAAAACGTTGAAAATATAGTCGCAATTACATCTCTGTGGCAATCGCATTCGCACTAAGCGTTTCTAAACGTCATTTAAAATGCGCACAGCAAAGGAGTGGAACTTTCTACATGCGTCTGAGTTTCCGAAAGCATTCGACTATTATCTCTTCAAAGTTAGAGTGAACAAGCTTCTTCTTTTTAAGCTCACACCATCGCCTCTGTGCTGTCACCTCTGTACTAGAGTAGAATCAGAGCAAACCCATCATAGACAAATAAAATTCATAAATGACATTATTTTTGACAGATTGAGTTAGGGATGATTCTCATTAGAGCGGGCTGTGCCCGGGGCGGGGCCCGGACGGGGCACGGTTTTAAATCTGTTACATATATTTTGTATGAATCAATTTATATTATACAGTGCATTATCCGTGTCCCGTCCGGGCCCTCTCGACGCACTTCAATACCACGTCGGCTCGTCCACGCCCCGGCCCGGGCACGGCCCGCTCTAATGAGAATCATCCCTTAAATCAGACAGCGATCGTTTCTAAAAATGAGTGCAATGGCCCTAGTGAAAACGGGCACATTGTTTTATAGTTTAGCTTTGCTGCTTAGCTACCTCCCACGTCTTCGGTGGGAAGGCAGCCTAAGATCGATAATCCAGCGCGGTATCTACAAGCCTTGCAAACTCGATTTTTCTAATCATTTGATCAAATGTTTATTGTTTGTTCATCTAATACCTACTGTGACAAACTCCTCGCCCCAGTTCTTAAAGCAACTTTATTTAATCAAGAAAAAGTTTTTATCTTGTTTATAGATAATTGTGTCTGCCTTTGTGTGAATACTAAAATGAATGTTTCTTAGAGGATATTAAAATAGAGGAATTTCGTGAGAAAAGGTTTATTTCGTAAGAATACAGTGTCTTAATAAATATTATTATAGTATTAGTTTTTATTTCCTTTAAAGGTGAGTTAGTAGGTAGTCATTTTGTTAGTTTTGTTTTAAATCGTGGAATTAACGCTGTACTCTATTGCATCACATATTTATCCTATTTGGGCCTTAAGGCAACGCAAAAGGAGTTTTCAGTTTCACTAGAAAGTAAAATAAGCGACTCAAAAATATTGTACACCTTCCAAGAACGAACTTCTTGACTTCCTAGAATAGAAAGCGACAGAGAGAAAAAGAAAAAAGGGAAGATCTTCTGGAGGGACATAACGGTTTTTTCCATATGTGGCGATTTCTGCCAATTAACTCCAACCGTAAGCCGCGTAAAGGAACTCCATTTTCAAAACACAACTCACAATTATTATACTCTCGTTTGGCCTTTAGCCCTTGAAGTCACTAGCAAAGAAAATACAACAGATATAAGTGATTAATTAAATCCAATAGTTGAGGTATATTCTGTCATAAGAGTGGATAGTATATATAATACTTAGCTCTAAGATGTTATTGATACATTTGTAATATGATACGCTCTCTAGTGAATTAGATTTTGATAGAATCATTTCACAAAGCAAACAAGATAAAGGATCAACCTGTTAATAAAATCGTAGTGATCTCATTTTCTTTAACTGACTTCAAGAAAGGGAAGAGGTTATGCATTCCACATGTCTCTTTGTTATTTGGCTCATACATATAACAAGAATGAATGCATGCAAATCGTCGTTGCTATATTCGTTTGTGAAGAGATCATTTGACATTTAGCTGAAATAAGGGGTGTAAGTGTATCTCTTCAATGGAGTCTATTTGGCACAACAAGAAACACAACACACACATGCACAACATTTTGCACGTTACCATATAAACAGTGATTTCTTAGACCAAAAATTATCCCCAGCAAAAATGTTTGCTTAATTTTACTTAGTATGAAGTTTAGTATGCGTAGTTATCGGGTATATGATATGTCTTTTTTCACCCCGTATATCTGAAAATACACCACAAAAAACTTTGAAGCACTCGACCTTAAACATCGTAACTACTAAACATTTTTGTAGACTACATAGCAAATCCTGACCAGACGAAATATTTTAAGCCGACCCGAGTTTAACCCGCTCAATATCTAACATAGGGAAATTCCGAAACATTTCCTGTCCAGTAGGTATGCACTCAAGGTTGCCAAGTACCTATGTGAAGAGAATTCCATTCCCAGGATGCTCCGCATTATGAATGAGGTTCCGAAGTTGTACGTGCATGAGGATTCACGTACTGAGAATGGACTTGGACCGTCCACTCCTGCTAACAAATTGCTTGGGCAATGCTGTTTTGTTACTTCGGAGCCACTTAGGTAGTGTGCGCACTAGAAGGAAAACTGTTTTGACTGTCACAGAATGCTGACCACTTTCGCTTTGAGATTGTTTTGTTTTTCGCCATCTTTGTTTGCCCAAAACGATAGTTTAAAGATAGTCCTATCCATACCAATGTAATAAATGCGAAAGTAACTCTGTCAGTCTATTTGTTACACTGTCACGACTAAACCAGTGAACAGATTTTGATGAAATTTGATACTGGTTATTTTTAAACCCCAAAAAAGAGGCAACCTTGTATTCGACCAAACGGGCTGCTACTACAAATGTCATAATAGAAAATAACACTTTTTCCGACCTGGAAATCCACGCGAGTCCTTGCGACCATGTGACCGACGTAGCAATAGCGGGCAGCTTAGTATTTTACTGTTGTAAAATCGATATATTTTCGCTTCAATTAACAATAAAATAATTTCTTGACGAATAATAATATTATTTCGTTCCCTGCGGTATATATTTGATATTTGTATTAACTAGGTACGTTTTATTCACAGCTTTACTCGCGTGGAAGTGTTGATTACGAAATATTGTCGAGAAAGTAAGACTAATTCTTATTAAATTACTGGGTGTGACATACATACAGACTTCGTATGTAGAGGAGAAGACCTTGAACGACGAAAAAAGGACGGAATAAACTTTACCTTAGGAAAAGAAATAATATTTTGTTGAAGAGAAACTGGGAGTATTACGTATGATACGCCCAATTTGCTGAGTGCAAATTTTCGCCAATTCTGGCAGACGTTCTTAGGGTAATCGTTCATTCGGGTGATCTTTCTTAGGTCAGAAGTTCATTCGGGCAAACTCTGTTTCAATCTTCTAAATATATAAAAGCGAAAGGTCACTCACTTACTCATCACTAAATATCGAAAACCGCTTGACGTAGACGTGACGTAGAGATGAAATATAGCAGGGAACGCGGGCAGAAGCTAGTATTGTATATGATTATGTTTATAGTTGAGAGCCTATTGCCATCAACCGGACACGAATCCAAACTTCGAGGCTGCTACTAAGAAATTCCTAATGAAAGAACCCAATAACACTTTGCCCAACCTAGGAATCGAACCCAAGATTTCATGCTCCGCACACGCGCTTTGCGACCACTAGACTAAAGAGGCAGTTACGCAACATGAAGTCAAAGTCAAAACATTTATTTCAATTAAACCATTTACAGGCACTTTTGAATTGTCAAGGAGTCAGTCAGTTAGTCTGAAAGTTGAAGCTAGTTGCTCGTTCCAAAACGGAGGTAGGCCTCTATGGAGAAGATAATGTTATTAACTTAACAATGTAACATAGCTTAATAGTTATTTTCTATACCTACCGCCAACAAAAAGTAATTATTGATAATGTATTAGCCAATGAGGTGAACCACCTATTTGTTAGCCGACTTTTATTTGTTTAGGACTTCGTCTAGTGCCAAATGTCAGACTTTGACAATGATAAAAGTTAACAGCAAAAGTTTCGTCTTAAATTTTATCTAGGTAATTCTAGTTCAAACAAAGGCTCTCAATTTCTTAAACAAACAGATCAGTAGGTAAACAATGCGGAGTGATTATAAAACAGTTTTAGTTTAATTGAGTTTTTTTTTTATTTTAGGACTTGTATAACTAAGTATGGTAGATATGTTCTTTGTCTTTTAAATACAAAAAAAAAGGAAATTTCTCAGTAGCAGCCTCGAAATAAATTTGAGTCCAGTTAATAGCAATAGGCTCGTCCCCTATTTCATGGGGCTTAAACATACCGGCGAAATATGGGTGTACATACTAATGGGTACACTGCCTAACCCTACGGGGATTACAGGAGTGATGTGATAAAAAAAAGTTTACCAAGGCTTTCATAGACTAACACTGCTGCAATGCAAAATATCTATGAGGAATTTTCAACTATACAAACAAATAAGAACTGTGGGTAAATAAAAACATATGTAATTTTTATTCACATTCAAAGCCTTTTAATAACAGCGAAGCAACACGATTTTATGGTTCACCCTCATTTCTATGTCGTCGCGTACCTACTTATTCTACCAATGACCTATTTACATACATACATACATAAACTCACGCCTTTTTCCCATGCGGGTAGGCAGAAACTACAGAACGCCACCTGCTACGATCCTTACATACTCCTTTCGCCTCATCTACGTTCATACATCTCGTGATACAAGCACGCCGGTTACGAGTACTCCGCACCTGACCTTTCTGATGGACCTCATCAATAAGGTCAGTGTAGGTCTTCCTAGGGCAACCTCTCCCGGCGTTGCAACTCACCTCTGCCATATAAATACCTTTTGTCAATCGTCTTTCACTTATCCTCTCAACATGACCGAACCATCTAAGCATACCCTATGACCATGACCATAGCATGACCTATTTTTTTAAACTTTATATCAAACTCGTGACTCGTCCGCGATATTATATCCATTACCAAGGTTACCTGCCTCGCTTGACTGCCTCGTTGGTCTAGTGGTCGCAAAACACGACTGCTGAGCATGACGTCTTGGGTTCGATTCCCAGGTCGGGCAAAGTGTTATTGGGTTTTTCCATCAAGAATTTCTTAGTAGCAGCCTCGGAGTCTGGATTTATGCCCGGTTGATGGCAATAGGCTCGCCCCCTATTACATGGAATTTAAACATAACATATTATAACTGGCGAAATGTGGGTGTACTAATGGGTACCACTGCCTAACCCTTGGGGGATTACAGGCGTGATGTTATGTTATGTACCAAGGTTACCTACTTAATTCTTACCAAACACCCTCTGTACACTATAAGCTAAGTACAATTATATTGAGAAGTACCTAATCTATAAATATAAAATGTTTTGTCCTGAATTAGGTACTAACTGACTGACGGATCAATGCACAGCCTAAACCGCTGATCGTAGAGACCTAAAACTTGGAGGGTGTGTTATTCTTTGTATGATGCAGGTATCCGATAAGAAAGGATTTCCCAAAATTCTACCCCTTAGGGGGTGAAAAAGGGGGGCAAGGTTAGTATTGTGAAACAAGATTAGATAAGAAGGTACTGCAACAGAAATCGGTGTGAAGTTTTTTTTCTTTACTACATAAGCCTTTTTTTCAGGCAACTACGGCCCATCAAACACATAAATAAGTACAATAACTATAAACTTATACATATTTTAATAATAAAATTATAAAAAAAAAAACTAAACGCTAAATGCTAAGAAATAACACGCAATAAATCCTCAGACTCCAAATCTCTACAATCAATACGTAAAGCCTTAATAAGGGTAAATCTCAAATGGCTACGATCATTAGCGCGCGTCAAGAATCCGAGACAGACTATAAATTATAATCTCGATGGCAATAAAATAGTACTTACATAGTGACAGCTCGGTAATTAAGTACAAGACCTAAGTTCAGACATAAAGTACATTTTTGACTGCATAGTGATTGATTTAGTACATATTAGGGTTAAGTTCTGTCAAAGAACCAACCAACCTCTGGAACTACCAGCCGAATTAGAAAAAATCTTATGTATATGACAGTCACGTTCATGAGGTAAGGCTAGTAAACATCACGCTACTAGCGCGAGAGCCAAAGACGGGATCAGTAAAGACGAGGCGTAGTTTTTTACACGACTGCCCCAAAAAAAGGAGTGTTATGTGTTCAGGGTTAATGTATGTATGTATGTTTGTATGTGAGATTCTTTATTCCACCATAACTTTTAAACGCCTGAACCGATTTAAATGTATGGGGTATCGTTACAGTCCTTGCATCGTTCCGAGTAACATAGGCTAGTTAAAAATAAAAAGAATCCTGTGTGGTCACTTTAAAACGTATTTTAATACCAGCCTCAAATATTTTTTTTAATGAATCTGGTCGTGTCTATGTTTACGTCTAGAATTTGACAAGTAGATTTAAAAAATATATAACACTGTAAATAAAAAACGTCGTAAAAAAAACTGATGAGTAAACAAAGTACAAATATGTGCAATTTGTGCAGTCGTGTTTTTTAATGTTTTTAATCATAGTAGCTTGTTTATTTAAGCGGGTGAAAAAACTACGCGAACGAATTCGCGGGCTAAGCTAGTGATATATACAAAGTTTTACAACATTGGTAGACAAGCTTACATCTAAATTCGGGGCTAGCCTGGCTAGACAGGGACCTAATACTTTTTGTACATACTTTTACATATTTGGTGTCGAAAAGGTATTGATCGACATAAAAATGTTCCCTTGTACAATTCGACGTTTTACATAACATAGTCTTACAAACGGAACTATATCAACCTGATTTTATTTAGCCATATTGGTTTACGGCTAAACAGTTGGCCGATTGGTACAAGAGATTAATATAAATGACTCTTATCGAGGTAGTATGTTGATGGCTTACCTTTAACATTCAATCCATTTTGTTCATAGAGATTGTCTTGTCTTGTCTTGTCTAAATTTCATGAATCTGACGACTGTTTACACTTTAATTTTACCCAATAAGGGTCATCGTCCATTGTAACTGCATGGCTCAGACACAGAAAATAATTTTCTATTCGAGTTTCGGTTGTAAATAGTGAGCTATAAATATCTTGGATATCTTGGCTATCGGTTGGATTTTGAGAAGAGACGATGTCGGCATATCAGAGCGGTGCTGTTGTATTATGAAATGAGCATGCAGGTGACACTCTCCAAAAACGGAAGGCGCGTAAGGAGATATTGACCAATCGCATTGGTTGGACTTCAAATCATATCTTCTTCGCTTCTGCCCCAGTGGTGTATCACCGTAATTGGGTCGCAGATGCAAGAATTAATAAAACGTAATTATTCACCAACACTTCATACTGAATACCTGTAGGTCAAATTTCATAATATATTTTATATTTTTCATTAAGAAATTATAAAAACTTATGAAAAATTTAAGTAAATTATAGGCATTTGTGACGGATCAAGACTGAGATGAAAACGTTATGAGAATTAAAATTATTCCCGTATTTGTTCGATGACAGTCGTGATAAGTGTACCCTTAATAGGTAGATAGTTAGAAAAAGGCTTGGCGAATGACGTAACATAGCCAAGTTCTAAATAGTAAAACAAAACACCACAGCCATGACACAATAATGATGTAAGAAACTAACACATAACAGTTCCTTTTATCAGTACACAAAGACCAGTTCTTTGTCCCCCTGTATCATTACGTTCCGTGTACCAAATTGAATAAAAGGCGGGCACACGGACATTCGTTGTTAACCCGAGATCGTCCCACAAATGACTGACAATAGACTCGATTGTGCTTGAATGAGGTGATTTGTGTTGGATCACAGGTGAATGTGAAGCCTAAAGGTTAATTTGGTACTTTTTGTGAGCGTCAGCTCTTATTGAGATAAAAGATTTATCCGGGGAAAGAGAGGGAAGGACAAGAGAGTTTATTGTATTTTTTTCGTTTCATTTTTTTGTGGTTTGAGCTCTGATAACATTACATAACATCACGCCTGTAATCCCCGAAGGGTAAGACAGAGGTGTACCAATAAGTACAGCCATATTTCGCCAGTGATGTTTTCAAGTGCCATGTGATAGGGGGCGAGATTATTGCCACCAACCGGGCACAAGTCTACGAGGCTGCTAATGAGAAATTCCTGATGGAAAAACCTAATAACACTTTGCCCGACTTGGGAATCGAATCCAAGACCTCATGCTCAGCAGCCGAGCAAACATAACTGGTGAAATGTCCGTGCACTAATAGGTACACCTTTACCTAACTCTTCGGAGATTACAAGCGTGATGTTAAATTCAATTTAATTCTAAGAAAAACTAGGATTGTCACGACTAAAATGTTTTAATATGATAAGCACTTTTTGTCGTCTTACGAAAGAGCGGAGACGAGGAACAAACGACAAAACCTATATATATGTGTATAGATTCTATAGCATGATTCGGCCGCCTCGCCAACAAGATTATCCTTTCAATGTTTTCAACCCTTTCCGAGAACTCTGGCAGTCTGTATTAGTTTTGCACTGATACTAAAATCTACTTATAAATCTAATTTGAAAGGGACTGACTAACCGCAAGCCTAGGTATTAGAGTCTTTATTTGACCTATATAATTTCATCCAGTTTCATTACTTATTAATAAAAATTTGCTTAAACAATTTTTCAATGGATTGCACTGTCGGTACGGTCCTGGTATGAACCCGGCGCCCCGGCTGCCGGATCGCCTAAATCAGCAATGCTTCGTTGCTGTGCTAGGCAATCCGGTGAGATCATTAGTAAATAAATGAATTAATGTTTATCTACACTAATATTATAAAGAGGAAAAATTTGATTTTTTTTTGTAATGGATAAACTCAAAAACTGCTGGACCAATTTAAAAAAATCTTTCAACATTAGAAAGCTACACTATCTGCAAGTAACATAGGCTATATTTTATTTTATTTTTGCGCGGACGAAGTTGCGGGCAAAAGCTCATAAAGAGAGAGTAGAGAGAGATAGAGTTCATAAAATTCATCTAAATCTATAAGACACTGACCCCGCAATAGGATACCCCAGGTCGCGGAGGTCAGTCTCTTTCGTCTTATGAGAAAAAAAAACAGTTATACAATTTGTGTAACTTAATATAATTTCTGCTGGGTATAGGCCTTTCCTAAAAACAGCCACCACGAACGGTCCTGTGCTGCCCGCATTCTGCAATATTTTTGTATTTAAGTAAATAAAAGATTTGTGTTATTAAAACGGAATCAAGAAGAAATCGCCTCGTTGGTCTAGAGATCGCAAAAGCGCGACAGCTGAACATGAGCTTCGAATTGCCAGGTCAAGCAAATTGTTATTGGGTTTTTAGGCAGTCGCTTCTTATAAAATACTGGTATTCAGCTGCATACTGTTAGACTGGAAACCGACCCCAACATAGTAGGGAAAGGGCTAGGCAGATTGGGATTGATGTCATAACCTAATTACAATTAACACATTAACAGTTAACATTAAATCTGTCATCAACTGTTGACAAAATATATCTATTGTTTCAAAGTTTGTTGAAAATGTTTATTATAATTCGTAATTAGCTGGTTCCACTAACTACTGCCGTAACTCAATTATTCGTTTTGGTCATTATCATTCGTTTGTCGTACGCTGGCACAAATATTTTAATTAATTAGTATAATTAAGCTACCTATTTTCGTAAGTTACCTATTTTCGTTTGTTTGCAAATTAGTTTTGTAAGTAATTAATAAACGACTATCAACGCACCTTTTTCTTTCATTTATTTGGGTGTGTTTGTCTTTTTAACTTTAATTACTCATCATCTGCCTAGCCTTTTTCCAACTGTGTTGGGGTCAGCTTCCAGTCTAACCGAATGCAGCGGAATATCAGTATTTTACATGGAGCGACTGCCTATCTGACCTCCACAACCCAGTAACTGGGTAATACGATACCCCTTGGTAAGACTGGTTGTCAGACTTTCGTTCATCTAACGACCTGTAACGACTGTCAAAGATCCACGTATGACAGCCGGGACCATAAGCTTAACGTGCTATCCAAGGCACGGAACGATGTCAGTGATGTCTAAGATAAACTTAGAAAGTACATAATTATGAATTGAAAAAGTCACTTTGGTACTTGCCCGAATTCGATTCCACAACCTCATGCATGAGAGGCAGGCGCCTTAACCACTCGGACATTACGATTTTACTTTAATTACTATTCGAATGAACTGCTGTTTTTAAAATAAAAAGATTAAATTTATACCTGCCTATTATTGTCTCACTGCAGGGAAAAGGTCTCTTCTCATACAGAGAAGACATGAGCATTGATCACCACGCTTGCTCAAGGCGGATTGGTGATTTCAGCCTCATGTTAATAATAAGTCCAGGTTTCCTCCACCGATGTCAGTGATGTCCAAGATAAACAAAGAAAATACAATTGAAAATAGAAAAAATCACATAGCTATCACGACATTTTATGAAAAGAATGAAAAATATTTTTCATTTCATTACAATTTATTGTCTTTTGAAACGGTTTTCAGTAGTTTCTTCTAAGAATCCAGCTTCCATTTTATTATGAATAAAGAATAACTCAGAACAATTTGAATATTAAACGTACATTTTTTTTTAGTTAGACAAAGGTTTCATCTTTCTATTCTCTATTGAAATTTTCTTGGAAAACAAGTCCTAAGGGACTAATTTAGTAGTCGTAGGCGTATATTAAGTTTTCCACCTACTCTTTTCTAATACATTTCTACATGGATACATAATGGTTTTATTATTTTTGACGGGTTCAACAGTTTTTTGATAGTAAAATATCTTTTTATTTGCTACAAAGTATACTCGTAAAACAAAGTCTTTTATCGATTTTTTATTATTGTTAGGGTGTGTCAAGCAAGCAAGCAAGTATCATGAAACGATTAGCTAAAAAATCATTATTATAAATAAGACAGTTAGTAAAAAATATTGTTATTTAACACATAAACGGCTAAGCAATTTCAGATAAAATTAACAAAGAGAGACTATGGCGTGCATTACATATACATTCACAGACTTGAATCAGTGGGAGTCATCAACGGAATCCTTTTCCTAAAGCTGTCTGTTCGACCGTTTGTCACTGGGATGTATTTTTAGAACGGAATATTAAATTGACTCAGATAAAATAACAATAAATATTAAAAATACAATAAAGTTTGATCTTTATACACATACAAAGGTGATACCACAGATGGGCTTTCCTTTAAACTGCCTATACTAGGTACCATTTTCAAGCTCTGTACCAAAAATCAATTAAATAGGAGCAGTAGTTTAGTCGAAAATGATTTTTTAAGTTTTTGCCCCGTTTAAACACGATGTATCATTCCTAACAGCTGATTATGTCTATACGCATAGGTCATGCACCTACGTTGCCGCTTTAATATCTAGGTATCTCAGGTCAGTTAAATTTATTAACAAGGGGTGTTTGCGTTGTACTCTGATTTAAAAAGTATTTAGTTTGTTTGAAAAAAAAAAACTCATTTTTATTTATATTTTATTTTATACCGTATCGAATTAATACTAAACACGTATAGTATATGTAGCGTAATTTAATGCCCCTCTGTCATATCAACTCTGTATATAATATTTTTTTCCCACCCGCTGCAACTACTGAAAGCCAGAATCAACAGTGGAGGCCACCAGAAAAGCGCCGAGGCAATGAAGCTCGACGAGTCTCAGAGTAGGGGGGTATATATAGTACCTAAAATATGATACAGTGGTACACAAACCTTAGCGTGCTACTCCCACTCGCAATCGGGTAATTTACACCATTATCCAATAATTCCAAAACATTACTTCTCCCCTAAACTAAAGAAACCCCTTATTTTATTATTTTATTTGGGAAAACAAACAGTTACACAAAGGTTTCTTAATTAATAGTCGTTAGTATCTAAAGTATATAGTGTATGTGTAACTCACTAACGTTATCCGTTGTCCGTTTCGTTATCTCGATTCGTTTTAGCAATGAACACCAAAATAATTTTCAATTTACTATAAAATTCAATTTTTAACCTTTTTCAAAAGAATAATTAGAAAGTCAATTGAGTTGGAAAATAAGTGACGTCATAGTTCGATATTGCCATTAAAAATCAATCATTTGGCCCATGCACTGTTCTCCAATAGAACGGTACGTCAGTGATTGTTTAACCAACAGAATTATTTTTTGCCCCCATGAACTTGTTTGAAAAGTTATATTTCAACCTTTTCATTCCTTCCCGAATACCCACAATATCCATTCATTTAGTTTATGTTTACTTATAGTATTGCTGTTCATGGCCAATCGACTGTTGGCAAAACGTTTCAGACTCTTTTTTTAACAGTCACAATACCAATTTCATCTTTATACCTTAAGTTTTAGGATTCCAAATAGATTTGCGAAACTTATTAGAAAGTTCGAATATAGCACCAATAGTTTCAATTCCCTAGGTGCAAATTCTTCTCTTACACAACATGTGAACGATAAATTGCTACCGCTAAATCAATTTATCTGAGCACCTTTGAGAACACGTTAAGCTGTTGCCGAAGTCTGCTCGTCTAATCTTACAATAACAGGCATCTTCGAGGCTTGAGAGTTTGTTGTAGTATTACGTTTCACTAATTAGGTAGGTTTACCTTATGATTATAACTTCTGCGGGGTTTTTATTTATTTGCGCGAAACCCTGATTATTTTTCTAAAATAAATTAAGCCTAAGCCCCTTTTTACAAGCGCACGGTCACGGCACGGTCGCCGTGCCGTGTGCATGTGCTATCTGCTAGTAAAAGTCTCGTCAAAATAGGTTCAGCAGTTTCGAAAATTAGCCAGTACTAATTGACAGACAGACAAAGTCAAAGAAAATTAAAAAAAAAAATCTTCTTCGTATGTACTTTTTAAACATTCATGCATTTAGCAAAATGCAATTATTTTGACATTACAAACAGACACTTAAATTTTATTTATAATATGTATAGATAATACCAGCCTATTATTACTCCACTGTAGAAGCCTCTTTTCATCCAGATCTGTTTAACCGTTTTGCCGTAATTGAGTAACAAACATACATCCATCCTAACTTTCGCATTTATAAATAGTAAGATTAATATGTTATTATGCTAATTGCTAAACAAAAATAGTCTATATGGCTACTCAACAAAATTTAATCTCCAATAACAACAGTCTCCAAACTTTGCAACTTTCTCACGAAAAGAAATCTCAAAGTACCAACATAAATTAATTCCCAACACGTTCGATTCTATAGAAAGCTACATAGGTACCTCTCAGTACATTTTAAACCTGTACATTAAATGTAAATTACGCTTATACATTATTGATACACGCTCCTTCCGTACGTAGCTCAGTTTACAAGCCATTGTGTTTTCACTGAAACGATAGGGGCTCGAACAACGGTGAGACCGCCCATTGTACGTAGGTAAGTGAAAGGAATTTGTTAGGTTAAGTATTATGTAATTGTAGGTATATGTTGCTAGGCTTAATTTCGATCATTCTGTGCCTTTTGTGTTTGAGTGTTCTTTGTGTGTTTTGAATCAAAGTTACGTAAGTATTTTGAGTAAATAATTTTATTGTGAATTAGCGAGCCGCCCCGGTTTCGCACAGGCGTATTGTAGATACTAATTTTTCGTTATATTTCATCATCTTCTTCTTTATCGTGTGGGCAGTAAGGTCTTACGACCCCACACACCCTAGAGTCAGAGTTTCTAAACCTCCTCAAGGGCCTCTGACATGGTTTGAGTGGAACAGTAAATCCAGATTTTCTCTAATATTTCATCAAATTAATACTATTTCACCCAGGGGAAAAAGGGAAGAATGAATGAAGACCAAGAATATCTGGCCAGTTGAATTCCAAATACTTGACGTGAAGGACTTTCTAAATATTTTTACTAACCATTAGGCATGGTATACACCTACATACTTTTACCGTCAAAAATCCCCATCATAATTCAACTTGAACGAGGTGAAGAAAAGGATCTAATTAACTCAGTTTCCTACTCGAGTGGGGGTTGAACTCAACCCTTTTTATGAAGGATGAATAAAAATAAATAAGGGTCTATTCATATGAACCATAACTAAACCAATAGGGTAGAGTGTGGGCACACAAATGTATGAAAACGTGTACTTTTATTCAGAAGTAAGAAAAAAATCAATTCTATTCGCAAGCAAGTGAAATACTCGTACAGATGATATACAAACTCACATTATATAATTATATACCACTACTACCTCGACTGCCTCGTTGGTCTAGTGGTCGCAAGCGCGACTGCTGTGCATGAGGTCTTGGGTTCGATTCCCAGGTCAGGCAAAGTGTTATTGGGTTTTTCCATTAGGAAGTTCTCAGTAGCAGCCTCGGAGTCTGGATTTGTGCCCGGTTGATGGCAATAGGCTCGCCCCCTATTACATGGGACTAAAAACATAACTGGCGAAATGTGGGTGTACTATAATTGGGTACACCTCTGCCTAACCCTTCGGGGATTACAGGCGTGATGTTATGTTATGTTATGTTATGTTATATACAACTAGCATGCCACATCTCAGGGCAAAAGGCTAGTTGACACCATCATTCAATTGACGTACCTTTTGTGACCTGTCAAAACGCGATTCTCCCATAGATTTTGTATGGCAAAAGTCAATTGTGATGTCATTTTCATGCCAACTTAATTGACTTACAATTTATTAATTTGAAAGCAATTTATAATCAAATAACACTTAATTGTAAAATAATTGGATTTTCAGGGCTAAAATAAAATGTTTTTTTAGAGAAGTGACGTCTTGGAATTATTGGTTAATGGTATAAACTACTCAATTCTACTAACTTTAAGGAACGTTTAAGGTACATTCTATCCTCAGTCAAAATTTGTCAAAAGTCCCATATTTAACCTAAGAGATTTTGACGTTAATTGTCACTGAGATGAGATCACAACCAGATATTGAACATTTCTAATTACGAAAATTGGTACATCTATTATATATTATCTTCTGATAAAGGTACTTACTATTCTTGTACGTGTAACTGCATAGCAATCAAAAAGAGGAAATCATGAGGAATCATGAGGTCTTGGGTTCGATTCCCAGGTCAGGCAAAGTGTTATTGGGTTTTTCCATCAGAAATTTCTCAGTAGCAATAGGCAATAGGCTCGCCTCCTATTACATGGGACTAAAAACATAACTGGCGAAATGTGGGTGTACTAATGCCCCTACCCTTCGGGGATTACAGGCGTGATGTTATGTTATGTTATCAAAAATGTATAAGTACTCTGTGGCTGCCACAATCATATGAACTCAGTAATATTTTTGCTGTTGTAGCTTGTTTGTTGGCTAATCTGAACGAACCCTTAATTCATCCCTTTCGGTAAAATATTAAGATCGACAAGCGTCTGTACGAATAGCAAGGTCGCGATCTAATTTGTACTCAAGATTAATGATAGTTATAAATCACGGAATATTTTTTGGCTCGTAAGAATCTTCTAAAAATCGAAAAACATTTCAAGAAGCGAAACTGTTTTGGTAAGATTAGTTATTTGATTTTCGGGTTCAATGTGTTTTATGTTATACTAGCTTAGATCCGCGACTTCATTCGCGTGAATTAGTGGGTTTTTATGCTTTTACTGCGGAACTCCAATTATTTTTTCTAAAATGAAAGTAGCTTTAAATTTCTCCTTAAAACATCAGCTAATAACCAGTGACAGACAGTGCCTTGGTTCCGTCAAAATCCTTTAATTATCAATTTAACATAGTAGATTACTTAAACAACAATTTTACATAATTAATTGCTTCCTATTTTCACTGATTGCCTGGTTGATCTCGTGGTCGCAAGAGTATGGAAGTCAGTGGTTTGACGCCCCCATGTCTCAAAAAGCTTGTTAAGCCCATTGGTCCTGCTCTGATCATGTCAGGATGCCAAGCCGTTGCACCTATAAGACTAAGGGAAGAGGGAGGCATCTGTGTTTGTGCACATACTTGGGCACTATAATATCTCGCGAGTATTTGTTATTATTATTTTAATTACAATGATTATGCATCTTCTTTATACCTTTGTACAATTGAATGTAAAAGATTCAAAAACAGGTTCATTAGGTAGCTTTAAAGACTCGCCGCATCCTTTCAAAACCAGGGGTAAAAAACTTAAACTCAAATGAACATTTTTCAGTACTATTCTGAATAATTCAGAATATTCTGTGTGGCATTTTAAGCAATGGTTTAAGGATTAAGTTTAAAAATTTAAAAAGGTTGACAATCCCGTAAGTGGGTGGTGAGGATTTTAATATATTTAATGCGTTTGGAACAGAGCTCTCCGTTTAATAAAGGTTCGCTTAATCTTTGCTCGTTTTCTACTTAAAGGGTAAATACTGTTTTCGGGTTTCGCATTTAGTTTGTTTGTCGGTTTGTGTAATGGAATATTAAAATCGTAGTAAAGAATGACAATAATGCTGGCCTGTTATTGTCCTACTGCAGAGCAAAGACCTCTTTTCAAGACGCTTGCTCAAGGCGGATTGACGAATGAACAACTTACGAAGTATTTATTAAATAACTAGCTTTTAACCGCGATTTCAACCGTGTAAATGTTGGTTATCGCGGTACAGACGAAGACGAATAAAAAGTAGCCTATGTCCTTTATATGCGTAGTTAATAGCTATGGACCTGATGACCTGATACACAGGCCCTTAAAGCCTAGCACATGTGTCTGTAATGTTCATTGTAGTGAGAAAATAAAAATGCTTATTATTATTATGTAATGTGTCTTATTACACTCCATATACTTAGTTTCTTATACAATATGAAACTAATTTCTTATATTTTTCATATTGTTCTCTCTCCTCATATATATTTTGTCCATATCACCAAAATTGCTCCGTTTCACTTTAAAAGGAACTTTTTTACCAACAAAAAAAAATCTAAAAACAATTTTATACAAAACCAACACAATATTTTACCACCTAAAATTCATATCACAGAAACATAACATTTCAATTTAAGGCAACACCGGTTACCCAAAACCGCGCAAGATACGGCGCTACTAAACAAAAAAGTTACAACAAGCAATTATTAGCAGCCGGCGCACAGTGTTTCGTCTAGTACAAGCTAGCGAGACAAAATTATTTTTTTACTTATTTTAATTGTTTACGTATATTTAAGGTGTCTTATGCCGTCCCGTGTTCTCTAAGTCCAAAGGTGTGTGGATGCAAGATGGAAGTAGTCACCAAATTTTCTACTTTTGTTTACTGATATCCTTGATTGTTATAATTCGCTGCGTCTGCCTACTTATTATGCATGCAAGGCACTATACATACATGTAGTATATATATACATATATATAGACAAAAATGTCTCGCGGTATTTAAAAATGAAAATCATAAATATGTGTAAAATAGGTTTTTATTTATTCACTTTATCAAATAAAATACAATAATAGTCCAAGACAACAACAATTATCCATACATATAACTCTTGAAACAAAATCGTACAAAATTAGAATTATCCGTCTACTATAATGTTATATATAAAATTTAAAACTAATACATTGTTGAAATAACTACAAAATAAAATAGGTAAACATATTAACAATAAAAGAAAAATCTACCAAGCCGAATCTAATACTCATCATCAGAAGATTCCTCATCACCACTCTCCAATTCGCTAGAATCTTCCGATAATGAATAATCCCCTTCACTAAATTCGCGAACTGATGTTGATTGGGATGGTAATGAAGGTGGGACAATCAACTGCAGAACTTCTGGTGGTAATGTATTGCATATATGCCAATTCTGCTGCAGTAATTAGTTCATTTGCACTTCGCGATTCTAAAAGATCGTCTACTCTCCGTCTTTTTGTTTTTATTGATGACTCATCAAAGGTTTTCTGGGGTCAGAACGAACTCCCGATGACGTTGAGGGGCACGGCTTATTCACACACACTAACATTTCGATTGCGCATCCTTCTAACCAATTTTTATGTTTGATGAGAAATTCATCCTTATTACAGTTAGAAGATGTCCACTTTTCGTTTAATTTTGATGATACGCTCGAAATTTTCATCTTGAGTTTCGTCAGTGAAGCTTCAGAAGCATCTAGTAGATAATGCTGTACACATAAATGATCAAAAATGCGACTTGCTCTTTCAGTTTTATTATGTTTTAACCATTCTTCGAAAAACTCCAATTTTGTCATAGCTATGACTCGTTCTGAAAGAAAGCAAATTACTTTATCTACGGGCGGTTTCGGGAGCCAAAAAATAAAGTAACATACGCCTGAATGTTTTAATTATAACATACAGAAAAATCTAGCCGGATACATCGGGATACAAAAAGTTGCAACCCTTTGAAGTTTGAAGTTAAGAAAAAATATGTGGGATTATTTCAACATACTTATAAACTCTAATTAAGGCAAAAAAGTACATGTATTCTTTTAAAATCAAGTCAAAATAGTAAGTACATACCTTCGTAAGTAGAATCCATCACAAAAAAATCGTTTCACTTTAATATCAATTATTTGAGATGGCGTCACAAGTGTGCTAAAAATGTAACTTATTTACAAATGAAAATTGCGCTTCCTTTATAATTAACATTAACCCCTCCACAAAATGAGTTGTTGAAGTAACAAACAAATGATTTCTTCGAATTCCTTACCTGGGAAGGGTTGTTTACAAGTTATTATCACTAATTCCTGGAAATGACGACATGAATTTTGTCCCGCTAGCTTGTACTAGACGAAACACTGTGCGGCGTTGACGCAGGGTTTGCGAAAGTTAGCCCCATAAACGCTGCATGAGAATTGGTTTGAATAAAAATGAGCTCGCCCGACCACAGAGGTTTTTGTACCGTTTCCGCGTTTTGTGAAATTGATAAAGCGGTCGCTGGAGATAGCTTTACAGCGCTTTTTTTGCTTCACGCCGCTTGATGTTACATTTTGGAGCCGTGATTGAAAGAACTATTTTGTGGCAGTCGTGTGACTGCCAGTTTGAGGTAGAATGAATTTACATAAATATTTGTGTCGCGTGTACCTATTTTGCTAACCTTTTCTGTTGAAACATAAATCATAAACTTTTGCAGGTCTAGAAAAAACAGGTGCTGCTCGGTATGAATTTTGCTATAAATCTTACTTTTAGGGCTCGTCAGGTATCACACACACGTATTTGATAACGAACTAGCTTTTGCGCGTGTCTTCGTCCTCGTCAGAGTTGATTTGACCATACAAGCTTTGGACATCTGTTTCATCCCCTTAGGGGTAGAATTTCGGCAAATCTTTTCTTATCAAATGCCTACGTCATACAAAGAACACACCCTTAAAGATTAAGGTCTCTGCGATCAGCGGTTTAGGCTGTACGTTGATGCGTCAGTCAGTCAGTCATTCAGGACAAAGCATTTTATATGTACAGAAGATAGATTATTTTATATGTATAGATAATGATGTAAAGGTCAAATACCACTGAATGAAGCGCTCATTGTGAAATATTCAGACGACGAAATATCAAACAGGACAATTTGCAGCAATTTTATTACGAAGACAAAGGCATTCGCGAAGAAAGAATTTTCATAAATTCCTCCCTTATTTAGGAGACATGGGGACCAAATATTTCGTGCAAAGAAACTCAAAGAGAACAGAGTCGATGACTGTATAGGGTGACTGGTAATTATTGTGCGATATTCATGATTGTACTCATAATAACAAACAACTTACCGAAAAAACAAACTCCAAAATATGAACAAAAAAAAATAGGGGTCAGCAGACTCGGATCAGCTGTGCACGCGTTACGTACAGTTGATATTTTATCGAAAAAAGAGTAATAAATGTTAAAAGCAGAATAGTTTTGTTTGTAAAAAGGAATAACTAAGTTAAATTACCACGGATGAAGTGTTTTTTTTTTCGGTAAGTTGGTTGTTATCATGAGTATAAAAAATCGTACACTAATTACGAGACACCGCATATTGCCTTATGATTGCGTGTCAATCAAGATATTTTCCAACTCAATCAAACACCCACGGTAGATCAATTAAAATGGAACGAAATAACACCTCAAACGTTTGCTCTTTGAACGTACGAAGCGTTATAATCAACTGTCTGTCTGTGTGAACGCGTGGCCCATTGTGTGTATGCGATACGCCAGCTAATTCACACACAACATGACAAGCGCAATCTATCCTGCCCTGCCCACTACATGCTCCTGAAATTAGCTGAGAATGATTGTCAGAACGTGTACTTAATTAACTTGATTAACCTGTGTGTTTGGTGGCTACTATTTTTGCGTCCATTGCGTGAGGACTCGTGTTGAAATATTCGCTTTGGAAATAGTTCTTTTTAGGGTTCTGTGCCTGAAAAGGAGAAAATTAAATCCTTATAGGAACGACCGTCTGTCATCAAGACCCTTTTATTATCTTTATATATAACTAGCTGACCTCACCCACGCGTTGTTGTGGCTCAGGTTTGCAACCAAAAAATATTAAGACCATAAACATAACAACATCACGCCTGTAATCCCCGAAGGGTTAGACAGAGGAGTACCCATACTAATGGGTACTCCTCTGTCTAACCACACCCACATTTCGCCAGTTATGTTTTTAGTCCCATGTAATAGGGGGCGAGCCTATTGCCTAACCGGGCACAAATCCAGACTCCGAGGCTGCTACTGAGAAATTCCTGATGGAAAAACCCAATAACACTTTGCCCCACCTGGGAATCGAACCCAAGACCTCATGCACAGCAGCCGCGCTTGCGACCACTAGACGAACGAGACAGTATAATTAATATTAAGTATTAGTAATGTTAAGACCAATAATTGAGATAAAAACTATCCTACCTTTCAAGTTGGATCAAACTGCACACGGTGTGCAAATTTGATTAAAATCTGTTAAGTTGTTTAGGAGTCTATCCCGGACAAACAAGGTGACGCGTATTTTTTTTTAAAGATTGCAATCTCCCCGCAACTTCGTTCGCGTGATTTTTCTTTTAGGTCTCTAATTTTTGTATAATAAAATATAGCATATAGCACTCAGTTATAACGTAGCTTCGAATTTGCAAAAGAAATTCCAGAATCGGTTAATACATTCATAGATTACCTCCTACTACCTCACAAAGTCAGAAACTTGACCTCTTTAAATAATGCAAAGTTATTTTTTATTCCCCTAAAATGAACTATTCATAAACGCACTACCATAAGTTTACGTAACGATTCGTATTCACGGTTAGGCAGGTATTCAGTAGACAGCCCGAATATGTACCTAGTGGCCTGAATATTTCTCGAACGCAGAAGATATTTCATGTTTGAGCCGGGCTCTAGATATCGTAAAAAAGGCTTGGTTTGTATAAATCGAAATTGACGTGAGCAGATTTTTTTTCCAACGCACACACGAAAGACAGACTTTCATATATTTGAAACTAAATATAGATCTCAAAGTCGTGATGGCCCTGTCGTTAAGGTTGGCTGTCAAAGTCAGCGTTTATATCAATTAGATCATCACTTTTGAATTGTCAAGTAGACGCTCTGTTAACCAAAAAGTAGAAACTAGTTGTTCGTTCCAAAACGGTGGTAGGCCTCTATGGAGGACGGGGCCCCCAACGGGGCCAACGCCTGCCGGGATTGCGGGACGTCTTAACAGGATACCGTGGCCCCGGAACGTAAAGGACAACAGAAGGAACAGGGTGGTTTTTTAGTCAGTAAAAGTCTGACAGTCATTAATGATTTTTACCACCTAAAAAAGAGAAGGAGAAGAACGAGCAAAAAAGATATAAAATCCTGGAGAATGTCATAATATTCTAGTTGCTTCTTGAGGTAAAAACAATGAAGATGAAAAAAACAAATAAAAATGTAAGTCGTGGCAGGTAATGCTGACGTATAAGGTTGTGGCTTCGATTACGTACGAATGTGACTTTTTCAATTCATAAATACCTACTTCCTAAGTTTATCTTGGACATCACTGTAAAGCACAAACATCGTGAGAAGAAACCAGGACTTTATTACATGCCTAAAATCGCCAATCTGCCTTGAGCAAGCGTGGTTATCGATGCTCGTTCCTTCTCTGTATGGAAAAAGGAATTTGCCCTGCAGTGTAAATTTTATTCTGCGAACCTCGGTTATATACTGAATGTATCTAGCCCGCGACTTCGTCCGCGTGGTAGTGAAGTGCTACGTGTCTATGACACTCGGTAATACTATAGTGAGTGTATCTTCCAATAAATAAATATATTTTTGTAATAGGACTAGTACTTAAATAAATTTCTTCTAACAAACAAAAAGCAAATAAACATTAGGTCTATTTTAGTGTAGATAAACTGAAACGATAATAAGACCTACAAAGCAATCAGTATACCCAATCTATCCTTCATTATTTCTAAAACATCAAACGAAAAAGACCTTTATTGAATCAAAAGCAAATGCACAATCTCATAACCGTATACAATAAAAAATTGTTTACCTCATCGATATATTGTTGAATTTATTACGTTAGAAGTTTGTTTACGGGCCCCGCTTTGGTTTATCAAACAGTTGGTAATGTCGGAACGTATAAACGCTAAGGATTTTACTGTCCTCATTATTTTTTATACAGGTTTCGTATGAAATGAGTGTCTGCGGCAATAAAGATCATATCACTGTCTCGTGTAATATTATTTTAGTGATAAGACTGAGATTTAGACTCGTTAGATCTTATAACGCCAACCAACCTGTCGTGAATAATCTAATATTGTAGATGCTTACGTAATACGCAGATTACAATCAGCATAATATTATTAATACTGGTTTTTAAACGTTAACCTGAATTTTCGATACGGTACTCCTACAAATAACATCACGCCTGTAATCCCCGAAGGGTTGGGCAGGGGTGTACCCATTAGTACACCCACATTTTGCCAGTTATGTTTAAGTCTCATGTAATAGGAGGCGAGTCTATTGCCATCAACCGGGCCCAAATCCGGACTCCGAGGCTGCTACTGAGAAATTTCTGATGGAAAATCTCAATAACACTTTGCCTAACCTGGGAATCAAACCTATGATCTCATGTTCACTAGACCAACGAGGTAGTCGGCTGCAATTTCATAAAATAAGGTACACACAATCTAAAGTCCGACCGAAACCTAGTTAAATCAAGGGTTCATTGAATGTGAACCTAGCTTTAATAAATTCACTTAGCTGGAAAACCGCGCCGCGCCCTACCTTATATAAAATAAAGCCAGACACGCGTATGTACATACTAAAAGTAAGATAAAATACAAAGTAATTTATAGCTTTCATTATTTTATTTATTTATTTACACACCATAAATATACCATAAGTAAAGTACAATCAAAGAGATGTTTTAAATAACTGGCAGAACTACACTTCATTTTTACAATAAAACCGGAAAGTTTGAGTCGGACTCGCACACTTAGGGCTCCGTACTACCGTACCTGTAATATTAAAACTTTAATCAAAATCGGTTTAGTGGTTTAGTCATGAAAGCGTAACAAACAGGCAGACAGAGTTACTTTCGTATTCTTCTAAGTAAGGTCTTAAGGTCTTACGACCCCACACACCCTTTTTTTTTTAAGTGGTTAAAATCATCAAATGACTCCTTCCGCCCTGGGCGGGGCGGAAAGGACTTTTACTGACTAAAAAACCAGCCTGTTCCTTCTGTTGCCCTTTACGTTCCGGGGCCACGGTATCCTGTTAAGACGTCCCGCAACCCCGGCACCCCACACACCCTAATGTCAGAGTTTCTAAACCGCCTCAAGGACCTCTGACATGGTTTGAATGGGACAGTTGTAAGTCCAGGTTTCCTCACGATGTTTTCATTCACTGATGTCGCATTTATAATATGTAATAGTGCGGATTAGTAAAAATCCTTTAAAAAAATTGTAGAAAAGCAGGCAATATTCACAAAACCTAAGTTACAAGTCCAGTTTTCCGTAGATAAGTAAAAGGAAAATCTGTTTCTTTAACCGGCATTCAATCATAAGTCTTGTGCAGGCCATCTTTCATCCGTTGTGACAAACATTGGACAATAAAGTATATCATAAATCATGGAGACTTATCTTGAGAAATCTAGACAGTTCGCCTCTTTTCATTTTTGTCTCTGGAGTTCTTTACCTTTATACAAAGACAGGAGATATATTAGATTTATATGTATTTTATTACAAGATCCTTGAGTCGCCTGACCTACGTTATTTAAACATAGCTGGAATTTTGAGAATGGATACAGCAATGTGAAGTTAAGTAGGTGGGTATAGTAGTAAGTAGGTGGGTATAGCTTGCTAGTTTTCATTCTAGGCCTTTTAACAGGTGTATACAAGGTTCAGTTTTGCATTGTCATATTATTTTAGAAAGCTATCGTAAAAGATATAAATCTAAATTTATAAAAGCGAAAGGCACTCGCTTACTCATCACGAAATATCGATTACTTCTAGACGTCTAAAGATGAAATTTTTCAGGGAGCTTGGTTATAGTTAGTAGACATCCGAAGATGGAATTTTCCAAAATTCATCCTCTAAGGGGGTGAAAGGGGGGTCCGATATATACGTGGATGAAGTCGCGGGCAAAAGCTAGTAATTAAATAAAATAACGACACGTGATCAATAATTAATAAACGTTTGTTTTTTTTGTTGTTTATGTTTGGCAGTATTTTAGAATCACTTCTTTCAAACAACATAATCACGTTGTTGAGTATGCGGTGGAGAGTATCGCGCGCCTATATAGTTGTCTGCGTGATTGTTCATCACCCCGCTAGCCTAAACCCAGCAGCGAGATGAAAGTTCGAATTTCGTTATTGTTTCATGTTGAGCATGTAAATTTATAAAGCTGAAGAGTTTGTTTGGTCGTTCTTATTTCCGGAACAACTGGACCTTTTCTGAAAATTATTACGCTGATAAAAGGGTGTTATTTCTAAGTGCGTTATCTATTATATAAAAAATTTGGGCCCCATCCAAATTTACGCGGATGAAGTCACAGGCAAAATCTAGTCAGGTATAAAAGGTAGGTATCCTGTAAAACTTATATAAAAAACCTTCCGTCACACTTGAACGTAAGTAATCAGAGTACCTTTGGGCGACTCCAGGATCTCAATCCATTAGGTTCTTGAACCAAAGTAGTCTTGTACTAAATATATCGAATAATATTTGAAGTCATAGATTTGGCAATCCCTAGAGAAGACCTGAGTGTGTCATTTAAGAATATGTGCGTTATGACTAGAGGCATAGAGTATAAATTTTAATGTCTCCGAGGAGAGAACAGATAGTGCGTGAGAGGCTGTGTCGCGCCGAAAGAACTCGCGCTTGAGTGCTCTAAAGTCTAAATAAAATATCCAACATCTAGCTATGAAAGTAATTTTTGTACTTATTCATAAAGAAAACGTCGATATGTTTTTATTGCTATTTAGATCATATTTTCTTCAGGGTCCAAAAATAATGTTATAATGTAGGTATATTCTGAAACAATCAATTCTAAGGTCATAAAGCTGAATAGTTTGTTTGTTCGTACACGCTAATTTCTGAAACGAATGATCCGATTTTTAAAACGCTTTTGCTATAAGAAAGTTACGTTAACCCAAAGTGCTGTGAGCTGAACTTATGCGAAAGAACACACTACTGACATCATCATAATCATATCAGCCGTAGGACGTGCACTTCTGAACATAGGCCTCCCCTACAGATTTCCAATAAGACCGGAGTGAAGCAGCTTGCATCCAACGCGATCCCGCGGTAAAAAAAGCTAAATCTAGTGGCATAATATAAAACAAACATTTAATTTTTTTTATTTAAAAATTTTAATTCTATTTAATTAAAAAAACACTTCCTACAAAATCTTAATACATAAACTAACATAACAATAAATAAAAAAAAAAAAAGTACAGAGCATCAATTCAAACATCACACAAGTGTCATAACATGTTATAATTAGTATCGTAAAATAGTATAAAGGAGCAACCTGTATCACCTTCGAATTCATACCACTACTACTTTGTAGTGAGACTGGCGGTCTCGGGTCAGCGTGGTTGCCGATGTTCGCACGTCAATTAGATATTACGTACTACTGTATAATTTTTCTTATACCCTCTTTGTTTTTGTGTTATGTTTTAGTTGACGTTGTGTGTGATTACGTTTAGTTGATCTTACCATGTAGTCGATGATTATGATGCACGGTAAAACTCAAATGAGTTTATGTTTGCGTCATCCCAAATATGTATTACTTTTGTGTTTTTAACGAACAAATAAATAATTAAAAAAAAAAAAAAAAAAAAAAAATTGGTGTTCGTAAATAAACGTATCAAAAAGATGCAACTTTGACCTTTAAATATGTAACCTAAAGGTTCCCAGGTATAACCTAGAAGAATAAAAAATTGATCGCAATTTATTTATTTAAAGTTAAGTAAAACGGCACAGGTCCAATTACATTAATTGACATAGAATTATAAATATTCAAATAAAATAAGCATTCCAATAACATATACGTACAATAAAAACAAAAAAATTCAAAGCTGTACAATTCGTGGATAGCATTATTTATAATTATTTTAAGTAAATGGAATAAATTAAACATAACACAAACTAACATAATATTAAAATGGCATGCAACAGTGGACACCCTCGCGTATTGTCTCTCACCGAACACCAGATAAGCACGCATTATTTTCTTCCGTTCATCAGCAACCACATTTATCAGCAACCACATTCATCAGCAATGATGGAAAGATCATGTAACTTTCAGGTACTTTAAGCGTATTTTTGCACCCTTTATTATTATACGCCCACGTTTAATATCAAACTAGTAGAACCCGTCCATTGCCACGTTATTGGAATACGTGTCTTATAAGAATGGAAAATCTGTTCTCACTACATGACGAACCCTTTTTGACGACACTTTTATAGTTCCCAAGCTTTTCCAAAAGGTTTCAATAAAATTTTACGTTACTCCTTCAAGATATCTAGAACTAAATATATATATATTATATTATATGTATCTTTTTATATATAAAAATCTCGTGTCACGGTGTTTGTTGCTTTAATCTTTCGTAATTTTTAATAATTCGTTTGTTTTTTGTGTGAATATGTTTGTGATCACACAAAAAGCAAGTTAGTGGCCACAAAGCATGCCTGCTGAGCATGATGTCTCGGCCTTGATTCCCAGATCGGGTAAAGTGTTATTGAGTTTTTCAGTTTTATTGATGGCAATAGGCTCACCCCCTATTCGATTAGACTTAAACATAACTGCCGATATTTGTGTGTACTTATGAGTACGCCTCTGCAAACCCTTCAGGGATTACAAGCGTAATTTTATATGTTGTTGTCTTCCTAAAAATTTCGAAGAACAAATGGAATTCTCAGCATGTAATCCCCTAGAGATGATATAACATCTAAGTTCTTAACACGGCCGCAGGGCAAATCTATGTAGGTAGTATGATAAAACTTACGCAGTTTCTCATGTTTACTTACACTGTACGTAATTCATACTTAAGAGACGAGTCATCTTAAAGTTCAAGTCAAGTTCTGGTACTTAGGCTTCCCGCTGAAACACTTAGATTGGGATTTTAAGTAAGTTTCCCAAGTTGTAAGTTGTAAACATGGGTGGAGGGTAAATTTCTTCGCCGTATCTTCCCAGCCTACTAACGAGGTACATTTTCTTTTAATATTCTGGCTATCTTAGCTTGGATAGTAAAGGCTGATTCACGCATATCAGTGAAGTCTCCTACCCGTATCAGTGATAAATTATTCTTTCATACATTTTCTATGAATGCTCCGAAACTGACACTGAGAGCACTATGTCGTCACTGACACTGACAAGTAGTAATTTAAGGGATGATTCTCATTTGAACGTGCCGTGCCCGGGACGGGGCCCGGACGGGGCACGGACGGGGCACGGTTTTAAATCTGTTACATATATTTTGTATGAATCAATTTATATTACACAGTGCATTATCCGTGTCCCGTCCGGACCCTCTCGACGCACTTCAATACCACGTCGGCTCGTCCACGCCCCGGCCCGTGCACGGTACGTTCTAATGAGAATCATCCCTTACACTGATACGGTACGGTGCCGAAACTGTGACTTTACTGACATGAGTGAATCAACCTTAATACTTCTCATATACTAGTTTCAGTAATGAAGTGTGATTGTGGGGGATGGTACAGCATAATTTGTGATATATTTCGTAGCAAGAGCTACGCCGTAGCACTGCTACGGTTGCGTAACCTCTACGCCTACAGAAGCTTTTTCATGTCAGAAACTAATTTGTTTACAGTGACTTTTTCTGTTGTTTTAATCCTATCCTACTATCTAACGCGAAAATTTGTGAGAATGGATGGATGTATGTTTTTTACTCTGTCACGCTTAAACGGCTAAACAGAATTAACTGAAATGTGGCACACATATAGATATTGATTTAGCTTAGCACTTAGAATATCTATTTTAGTTTTTGTGTTCCCGACGAAGGTGTGGCAGGTGAAGTCGTAGATAAAAGATAGTATATGTAGACTGGTAATCTGACATCCTATCCTACTAATCTTACTTTAACTCAAAAACTATATGCATAATATAGATTATAGTCTGGAATAGCATAGCCTAGTTTTTATCCCGGAATAATGTACGGTTCCCGTGGAATAATATTTCAAGATTTGCGCGGACGAAGTCGCGGGCAGAAGCTTGTACTAAATAATTTAATTTTAATGACCTCCAAATTGTAACAAACCTCCGTTTACCCAGGATTTATAGCCAAATGTTATGTTTTATAGTATTCTGTATCTCGAATCTAAGTCACAACCTAGATCCAGAACGTAATTATCACGCTATGCCATACATTCCAGTTATCATAACATAACATAACATCACGCCTGTAATCCCCGAAGGGTTAGGCAGAGATGTACCCATTAGTACACCCACATTTCGCCAGTTATGTTTTTAGTCCCATGTAATAGGGGTCGAGCCTATTGCCATCAACCGGGCACAAATCCAGACTCCGAGGCTGCTACTGAGAAATTCCTGATGGAAAACCCAATAACACTTTGCCCGACCTAGGAATCGAACCCAAGACCTCATGCACAGCAGTCGCGCTTGCGACCACTAGACCAACGAGGCAGTTATCATAACAGTACAATACCAGGGGTAGCCAACTCATTAAGACCCTTTATTACTTCTTCATAAGAATAACATTGAACTATTTCACATCATTAAGACTAATACCAACCAAATGTACCAAGTACCAATGTGTCTTGTTCAATTCATATTTAGTTTCTATAGTTTGTCTTTGAGGAGCTCGTGGCTAAGTAATAACAGTCGCACGGGTCGATCCGTCAGGTTAAGCTACGCTTGCCGGGGTTGGTCCGTGGATGGGTGACCATCTTTACATACCGAGACTCCTCCGTGCCTCGGAAAGCACGTTAAGCCGTTGGTCCCGGCTGTCATCCGTGGATCTTTGACAGTCGTTACGGGTCGTCAGAAGCCCGAATGTCTGACAACCAGTCTTACCTAGGGGTATCATATTACCCAGTTACTGGGTTGTGGAGGTCAGATAGGCAGTCGCTCCATGTAAAATACTGGTATTCAGCTGCATCCGGTTAGACTGGAAGCCGACCCCAACATAGTTAGGAAAAGGCTAGGCAGATGATGATGAGTTTGTCTTGGACATCACTGGCATCGGTGAAGGAAAACATCGTGAGGAAACCTGGACTTACTGTTCCACTCAAACCATGTCAGAGGCGCTTGAGGCGGTTTAGAAACTCTGACACTAGGGTGTGTAGGGTCGTAAGACCTTACTGCCCACACGATAAAGATAAAGAAAGAAAGACCGCTACTGTACGTATGTTTTGTACAAATACCTAAACTAGTAAAACTTTCTAATAGTTATTTGACATGACATTACTTCGCTTGAACAAAGGGCACGAAGCAATAACTTAAATGAAATTAAGCTGTCATTTCAAGTTAATGGTTAACATAAAAGTTAGGTCTTCGTATATTGAATGTTTTATTTTATGACAATCGGCTTACATGAGATAGCAGTAAAACCGTTTTTTTATATTTTAATGTTGGTCACATTAAGCTCTTTTTTATGTAACGCAACATCACGCCTATAATCCCCGAAGGGTTAGGCAGAGGTGTACACATTAGTAAACCCATATTTCGCCAGTTATGTTTAAGTCCCATGTTATTACATGGGACTTAAACATAACTACCTATTGTCTTTAATCGGACACAAATCCGGCTGCTGCTGAGAAATTCCTGATGGAAAACCCATTAACATTTTGTCCGAACTAGGAATCGCACCCAAAACCTCATGCTCAGCAGTCGCGCTTTGCGACCTGCCGTCTAGTCGTCCCAAAGTGCTATTTTACTACGTCTTTAATTCTTCTTTTTCTTTTTCTTTTCGTATCAATGCGACTTATGTTGTCATTAAATCTTTAATTAAAATTTTGTTTATAATTTGTGTGCTTTAAGTTTCTTTCAAACTCTGTCTTAGATCATGAAAGCATTTTCGTACAGCAGTTTGGGTCAACCTTACAAAAAATAAATGAACTTGTGCGGGAATTCAAACTGACGTCCTTACTAACTAGGTATTCCGACAATTTCCGTTCAATTGAGATCGAACCTGGCAAGTGATTAATTGGTCAGCGGATCAGACTACAGTAACCTTTCGATAAATTAAGTCGACACCCTTCTCACCTATACCAGACCTAAGTGTAAGGACATTCCGTAATTAATTTTCTACGTAACAAATTACTTTCATAAGAAACAAGAATACTAGCTGCTTTCGACTTCGTTTGCGTAGTTTTTACCCGTATTTAGGTTACGTCTTCGGTTACTGCTCCGCTCCCGTGGAGTCGTAGCGTGATATTTTATAGCCTATACTATTCTTCATAAACCTAGCTATGATATACAGAAAGATTTTTCCAATCCGACTGGTAGTTCTAGAGATTAGCGGGACTAAACAAACAGAATAACCAAATCCCTATTCAGCTTTATTCACTTTTTCTATTAGTAAGATACAACAATTAGTAGGTATAATCAAACTTTAAGCCATACTTAGGCTGGGCGAGTTATTAAATTATCATTTACAAGCCAAAATATTTTCGGTTTTAATGAATTCGCTCACTTTGTATATAATTTTACTTACTTTTATAAATGCGAAAGTTTAGACGGATGTTTGTTACTCAATAACGCCAGAACGGCTGGAAGAATTTGGATGAAGTTTGGCACAGAGATAAATTACAGTCTGGATATATAGACTCCTTTTTATCTCGGAAACATCTATAGTTCCCGTGGGATAATATATCAATTATGACACGTAACAAAAAGCTAGTAAAAGCTAATAATATAAAATAGCAAAAAACTTGTTCTACGTAAAGTAATACAAAATTCACAATACTGACAATAACGACATCTAGCGGAACCTAATTGAACTACGTAGTACAATCAACAAAACGAACGCAAAGGTCCAATCAGCGGTCTAGTTCTAAATCGCTCTTACGAAATTCTAGCACGTAGCTATAACTATATGGTTGCGAATATCAAACAGGCAATCCCCAGACAGGCCTAGGCCTATCGTAAATATGTATCTAAGCCTCCAGTGTACCTACGTCTGGACTTGAGACTGAATACAATTACGGGAGTAAATATTTATTTGAGTTTCAGCTGTGGTCTGTACTATAACAGAAACTAAGATTGTTAGCATTAAGAGGACGTTTGTGTTTGAGATGTTTGTCCTGTGATATAATATTAATTAACGTACTTAAACATTTTACTAAATTTAGCTAAAAGCATGTGAACTAGGTAGTTAGTTTGAGCTTGGTGTTACTTAACATCACGCCTGTAATTCCCGAAGGGTTGGGCAGAGCTGTACCCATTAGTACACCCACATTTCGCCAATTATTTTAAAGTCCCATGTAAAAGGGAGCGAGCCTATTGCCATTAACCGAATACAAATCCAGACTCCGAGGCTGCTACTGAGAAATTCCTGATGGAAAAATCCAATAACACTTTTCCCGAAAAGAAAATCGAGCCCGTGGCCTCATGCTCAGTAATCGCGCTTTGCGACCACTAGACCAATGAGGCAGATAAAGCTAGTTATTTCCGCCCTGGGTGGGGCAGAAGGGACTGTCAGATTTTTACTGACTAAAAAACCACCCTGTTCCGTCTTACCTTTGCGTTACCCTTTGCGTTCCGGGGCCACGGTATCTTGTGAGGCGGTTTAGAAACTCTGACACTAGGGTGTGTTAAGCTGTTTTTGATATTTTTGCTTTAGTATATTTAGATAGAAGGTAGATAGAAGATACATGTAGATTTAAAAAAGCCCTTACAAAACCAACAACACTGCCCTGATAACAAAGAATGCAGTAATCGACATTTTTGAGATTTTCACTTTTTTCTAGAAATGGCATCCCAAGAGGTTCATGTACATGAAAAAAATATGTTTTCATAAAAAAATTCACTCGAAGTAAGTTTTTTATGTAATGATTTTCGCCGTACTTGCATAAAAACTGCTTCAATGATAAGAAAAAACGCAGTATTAAACATGACCTAAGAAAGAATGCAGTACTTGCAAGAATACCCTTGCAGTAATATCCACTACTGTATTATTTTGTTTTAAATTCAGTACAGAAATTGCTAAATTAAAACGCAGTACTCCACATTACTGCATTTAAATGTAGTAAAGGCTTGCGAAGTCGTAGCAGTGCGATCCATTGCCGCGTTTTGTCTTAGCAAATCAGTTCGGCGACGTCATTCGGTGGAGTACTCAATTCTGCCCTGATAACAAAGAATGCAGTAATCGACATTTTTGAGATTTTCACTTTTTTCTAGAAATGGCATCCCAAGAGGTTCATGTACATGAAAAAAATATGTTTTCATAAAAAAATTCACTCGAAGTAAGTTTTTTATGTAATGATTTTCGCCGTACTTGCATAAAAACTGCTTCAATGATAAGAAAAAACGCAGTATTAAACATGACCTAAGAAAGAATGCAGTACTTGCAAGAATACCCTTGCAGTAATATCCACTACTGTATTATTTTGTTTTAAATTCAGTACAGAAATTGCTAAATTAAAACGCAGTACTCCACATTACTGCATTTAAATGTAGTAAAGGCTTGCGAAGTCGTAGCAGTGCGATCCATTGCCGCGTTTTGTCTTAGCAAATCAGTTCGGCGACGTCATTCGGTGGAGTACTCAATTGGAGGAGTTTACTCAATACTTTATTTGCAATCCACGATGTAAAAACTTAGGTCGTAGCTAAGAGACTAAAGAAACCTTAACCTGAACCTCTCAAGGACTTATATAGGTGCATTTACCTATATAAGTCCTTGAGAACATACTTAAGTACACTTTAACTTAGTTCCGAGCGTATAATAATGGCAATAATTACTAAAAAATAATGCAGTAATCGACTTGTGCTAAGACATAATGCAGTAATACGCGCAAGTGCTGCATTTAGTTTTAGTATCCGTTGACTCGGAAACGACTTGATACTAAACCGAAACGCAGTAATACGTATTATAATTGCATTTATTAGTAAATTAAATAAAGGAAAATTATCTTGTAAAAGCATGATTTTTTTCCGAATTTTTAGATATATATTATGACCAAATAAATACGAACATCTTGCTCAGATGATATGAAATATGTTTTTTGCGTTTATCTCGTAACCGCCATTTTGCGATTACTGCATTCTTAGTTATGACGGCAGAACAAATAGAAGACCCAATTACACTACATACATCGCTTACGAAATTCACAAGAGAATTGTCATAAGCACACGGCATTACAATTCCGTCAGTGACAAACTTACTGCATTGAATAAACAATAAGTAGCGAACAATAAGACAGATTGTTTGTATACAGACAAACTTGAGCTTTGTGTTCATTGACATACATAACCATTTGTATAGTATCTGTGTGTTGAAAATAAGTTACTTATTGATAACATACATTGAGGTACACTTAGTTGTAAAAAAATATTCAAGTCGTCATTTTGGATTTGAAATTTATCATAATTCTATTCAAAGTCAAAGTCAAAACATTTATTTCAATTAGATCATTTACAGGCACTTTTGAATTGTCAACGAGTTGGTCAGTTAGTCCGTAAGTTGAAGCTTGTTGCTCGTTCTAAAACGGAGGTAGACCTCTATGGAGAAGAACGAGCAAGAAACTCCACGGCACTTTTTTAAATTAGGTTTTTATAAAATTTTGGTTACATTATTCTTGTTGATTCTACTATTCTATTACTCAAGCCCTTTCATTTGGCACCCATATTGAGGGAGTTGTGAAAGAATCTGTAATCCGCCATATTGTGGCGGCGGCTACCTTGGACCGATTTTCTTCAAACATAGCTAAGAACACTCCCGACTAATTCAGCTTTCGAACAAAAGAAGCAAAATCAAAATCGGTTTGTCCTTTCGGAAACTACGATGCCACAGACATACACACAGACACGTCAAATTTATTTGGGGTTAAAAATAGTTGTTGAAGGTGTTGTACAGGCTGTGGCACAACTATGCAATAGTATGCAATATTTTACCAATCAATTGACGTACTTTTTATGACCTGTCAAAACGCGATTCTCCCTTAAATTTTGTATAGCATAAGAGGCCAGGTCAGAGGCCCTTGAGGCGGTTTAGAAACTCTGCCGCTAGGGGGTGTGGGGTCATAAGACCTTACTGCCCACACGATAAAGAAAGAAGCATAAGGCAGATATGGAGTCACTTTTATACACACTTTATTAATGAATTGTTTCTTTAGAGAAGTTATGTCTTACAATTATTGGTTAATGTTATCAACTACCCAATTCTAGCTGTATATACTCTCTAAGTTGATCTTTGACATCACTGGCACTTGACAAGTTTTTGACATGAGATAATGAGTTTGTGACTAGATTTTAAACGTTATTATCAACGAAAAAATAATAAATAAATAACACAATAATTTGAATTAAACAAAACACATTATCTGCCTAGCCTTTTCCGAACTATGTTGGGGTCGGCTGCCAGTCTAACCGGATGCAGCTGAATACCAGCATTTTACATGGAGCGACTGCCTATCTGACCTCCACAACCCAGTAACTGGGTAATATGATACCCCTAGGTAAGACTGGTTGTCAGAGTTTCGGGCTTCTGACGACCCGTAACGACTGTCAAAGATCCACGTATGACAGCCGGGACCAACGGCTTAACGTGCTTTCCGAGGCACGAATTAAACAAAACACATCTTAGTACAAAAAAAAGGCTATTCCTATATTTTATTTTATTCATAGTCCGCACTTTCGCAGATACCGCATTTCGTGGAATCATGTTACTGAAACATTACACGGCTGTATTGTTTACGGCCAACATAAAAGAATGTGTTTTATCACACACACGCACACACCCACATATATTACCGTAGATATCTTTAGTCATAAGGACGTGAATGTAAAACTTTTTGTTTCGATGTCTTTGTATCAGGCAATGTTTTAAATAGACATGCGATGATCGAAGCAGACTTGTAACTAGGGTCAAAGGCCTTTTTAGCGGAGGCTGACGCAGGTGTTGAGATGAAAGGCTTTGCGTCTGCGGATGCCTCCGCATCCGCAGAGTTAACGAAGGCGGAAGCGGAATAGTAGAAGTGGAACAAAGATTAATTTATGATTTATAATAGATATAAATAAAAAATCTTTATTTAAATAAAATAGGTAGTACATAGTACACCTCCTAGTAGTTTTTTTATTTGTAATTGAAATTAACAAAAGGCAAATTATATTACACGCAGATAAGTACTTGCAACACAGCAAAGCGGTCTCCTCGCGCGTTGTATGTCAACATATATATATTTTTTTTACGGTTGCGAATACAAAATTGAGGTTATCTAGCTTAAGGGGAACAGAGATGCAATTATAAAAGCAGAAGATCAGGTAAAAGCAAATTCGATATCTGACTTGTCGGTGACAATCTTGATGATCGGGAAATTAAATCATTCGCTATTCTATTACGTACTTATACTAAAAACAAATTAAACACGATAATTTAAATCGCTCTAAAAAACAGTTAAAGATCAAAACATAGGCATGCTATTCGAAAATCAAATTCCAATGTTCTCCTAATATGTATGTAACAAAACGACCAAAAAGGTCGATCTAAATTGTCATCACATTTGATTGAAACAAATCGAATTACAAGTGAGACATAATTTTGATCCGAAATTGGGATTCTACTAAATGTCTGTATTTTGTTCCCGTTTTAATATGACGGAATCTTTATTAATGTGTCGTCGCGAGTCTGGTGTGTCGGGTTTCATTTTAAGTCAAATATGTTCGAGATTAAAAAGCCGGTATTAATTTTGTTACGTATTTTATATTAAAAATTATTGACACGGAAAACGATTTAAAAGAATTCGCTATCTACATCGTGTTGCATGAAAAAAACACTTATATTATAAATAGAACTAACAAAATTAAAATTAGGTAATTAGAACATCGATTTTTCTTTAAAAAAAAAAAATCTTCTTAACACTGCAATAAAAAAAAATTGAAAAGAAAATATTATTCTACATTGTTCAGAAACTAACTTATCACCGCGACTTTGTTCGCGTGAATGTCGGTTATTGGCTATTCAAATAAGAGTAGCATAAACTATTTTTCATAACTTCAGCTATCTGCCAGTAAAACTTCCGTAATATTTGGGCCAGCCGTGTGTGACATTAGCATGAACAAAAATAGAAAACTTTTTTATTATTTCATGTGTTAATTAGTATGCGTTTAATAAAAAAAAAACTCTTGTTTAACGATACAAACAGACACTTCAATTTTATTTGTATATGACAAAAAAAACAGATCCATAATCACTAACAGTTCTCGTTTATTTCAGTGATCGCGCTCGGCGACGTGGTTGTAATGGGGCACACAGCGAGCGGAGTCAAATCCGCTTTATGCCTATCTCTTCTACATGGCTTCCTCTTTCTCATCGGTAAGTATCCCTGTGTTGTGTACCGTGTTATATAATATGGATTGTTTCAAAAATATTGCTTTTTAAGAGCTGCTGTCGTTTTGCTAATGGCATGTGCTTATTTTATTCGAAATATGAATAAAAGATGGGGTATTTTTTCCTTTATATTTACGGAAATGCATGTATAAGGAAAAATATAACCCTTGTTTTCGTAGGAAATGGAGGGTTAATATTGTGATCTAATTGCAATACTGTTTAAAGCATGAGTATAATAGCATAGCTCGAGGATTGCACTGTCAAAAATCCTGGATGACTTTTGAAATCTCAAAACGAACGATTTGCATTATTCTAATCAATACTTAATATGATTTAGCTTAAGACTTTCTTTTGTTTGTTTGCTTAAAACGCTTTAATCTCTGATACTTCTAGTCGGATTGGATTTTTTTTTCTATATGATAGTCGCATGGTCCGGATGATAGGAATAGGTCATATAACAAAATTAAATAAAATAAATAAAAATAAATAAATAAATAAAATCATACTACAACTTACAATTTATAATTAATATTGCCAATTCGCGTGGTGATCAATGCTCGTGCCTTCTCTGTATGAGAAGAGGCCTTTGCTCTGCATTGTGACAGTAATAGTCTTGTTCTTTTACTTACTTTTATATATGTTTTAAAGGATATTATGAAAAACCAACATACGAGTAGATAGGTACATTGTTATGAAACACTTTCAAGAGCGACTAGCTGAAGTAGTTTCTCACCAGAAAAGAAAAAAAAAAGAATTAAATAAAATTTATTTACTTCCGCGAAAGATACGCACATAACATTTAAAAAAAAACTTTTACAAAAGCTAAGACAAAAAACAAAATTAAAGTCAAATCATTCATTTCAATTAGAACATTATAAGGCACTATTTAAAGTTATTTACAAGAGGAAAAATAAATATAATATTGAATCTGGTTGCCCATTCCAAAGGATACTTTTGGGTTTTAAATCTAGAAAAAAATAAAAAAAAAGAATACTAGCTTTTGCCCGCGACTACGTCCGCGTGGAACTTGTTTATATCCTACTCGCATACAAACTTCCACCCCCCTTTTCACCAACTTAGGGGGTGATATCCGGAATAAAAACTATCCTATGTAGTGTAGACAGACAGACAGACACACTTTCGCATTTATAATATTAGTATGGATATAAAGAATATTGACATTCAAGATCAATAAGGTACCAAGGCCTCTAGAACAGAGTATTCGCGCATGATCTATCTACATCAGTGAAACAGGTACAGATTTATGGCCGATATTAGGTTCCACTATGATATAGCGCGAGCCTAACGTCATATATCAGGCAGTTCCAAACTCCGCCTAGCAATTTTTCAACTAGCTTTTCCTATTCGGATTTTAAAATTCTATAGCTACTATTTATTTGCCTTGTTGGTCTAGTGGCAGTAAAACGCGACTGCTGAGCAAGAGATCTTGGGTTCGATTTCTAGGGCAGACAAAGCGATATTGAGTTTTTCCGTCAGGAATTTCTCGGAGTCTAGATTTGTACCCGGTTGATAGCAATAGGCTCGCTCCCTATTATATGGGACTAAAACATAACTGGCTAAATGAGAGATGTATGCATGACAGCCGGGACCAACGGCTTAACGTGCTTTTCGCTTTTAAACTTTAAAAAATTCATATAAATTGAAAAAGTAAATAAATAAATAACTTGGGACAACTCACACACTGCTATCTGATCCCAAGCTAAGCAGAGCTTGTGTTATGGTAACCAGACAACTGATATACGTACTTATATAATTTATAAATACATACATATTATAGATAAATCACACCCGGACACAGAACTAACAATCATGCTCATCACACAAAGTTTGTCCTGGGTGGGAATCGAACCCACGACCTCCGGCTTAGCAGTCAGGGCCGCTAACCACTAGACCAACAGGCCCGTCCAAAGTCACATTGGTACTTGCCCAGATTCACACCCACAACCTCACGCCTGATAGGCGTGATAGACCGTCACGTCATGAACGACGGTAACATGAACACAAAATCATACAGCTGTGCAGTAACTACATGCGTCAACTCATACGCTTGTCATAATCCCCGACTGGCCTATAACGAGAATAATGTTGAGAGTGGCTCGCCCATTTTCAGCCAAAACCACACGGTGAGATTATGTTAATCATTAGGATTACCAACCTCGACCTCACACCTGGTGCTATTTCCATCCTTTTAATTTAACCCCTTTCCGCTGACGGGGGTATTTTTAGATTTCCAGTGGTATTTAAAAGTTTTTTTTTCTATTTTTGAATTGTAAGCCTCTGACAGTTTACTTCTTACATAAGTAGGTATTTTGAGTAATTTTTTTGACAATGAGTAATTAAACTCAATAATAAATTATAGAGACCTAACATAAGGACGCTAATATCTAGGCTTCATTATCTGAAGATCATGCCTCGTTGGTCAGGGTCACAGGCGCGACTGCTGTGCATGAGGTCTTGGGTTCGATTCCCAGGTTGGGCAAAGTGCTATTGGGTTTTTCCATCTGGAATTTCTCAGTGGCAGCCTCGGAGTCAGGATTTGTGCCCGGTTTATGGCAATAGGCTCGCCCCCTATTACATGGGACTAAAACATAACTGGCGAAATGTGTGTGAACTAATGGGTACACCTCTGCCTAACCCTTCGGGGATTACAGGCGTGATGTTATGCATAAGTACTCATGTCTATAATTTTTATTTCCAAATATGTATAAAAATTCTGAAAACTTTATGTTAATCTGTTTTTATTTAGGGGTTTTTTATCTCAGATATGACAACACCATCATACCCTTTTACAAAATATCTATATACCCATCTCACTCACTTCTCATCCTGATTCTAAAGATAAACAAAAAGTGTCAGGTCACACCAAACAGCTATGATCGATCACTATTTATGCGTACCGAATGTAGATCCAATACTCTACGAATTGAAATGTTGGACATAATAGGGATATAACGTGTTTGGTTCAACGCACAAACTAAACAAAACTATACAAATAAATAAAATTGTAGTGTCTGTTTGTAATGTCAAAATAACAGTTTATTTACAAAATACAAATGTTACACTTTAAAGACAATTTTCAAAATTTTTGTTTGTCTCTTTCTGTCTGTTTGTTCTGGCTAATCTCCGAAACGGCTGGACCGATTTGTACGGGACTTTCACTGTCAGATAGCTGATGTTTTAAGAAGTAACTTAAGTTTTATTTTGTCAGTGTCGGTGACGGTCGCACCACGTGACGGGTACCGCCTTGTGGTGATGGCAGGTTAATACCTGCCGGGGTGCGGAAGGATGCTCAGAGCAACCCCCGTACCCCGGCCAAAGGTAGTTAGAGGAATAGCCTGGGGTTTTAGTTGGTACGACACACTCCTCCGCCTTCCCGAGGCAGAGGCAGTCCATGACGGAAGAGTTACCCATGAAAAAAAAGAAAAAGTCTACTTTTAATTTAAAAAAATAATTAGGGTGGCTCGCACAAATACCCCATGACAACCGTCATTCAAGCGAACGCAGTCGCTGGCAAAAGCTAGTGGCACATAAAACTGGAATTACGTAAGGAATGGAATGAGCGATACGTATAGACATTTTACGAGGAATGTGTTTCACTGTCGTGTTTTGTTTTGTTTTATCAAACCAATGATAGGATAGAAACATTCACAGTTAACATATTTTGGAAAAATCTCCCTCGGTGAATTTTGTGTAATTGAGGTGAGCTTATATCCCGCCTGTCAGAGATTGCTGGAGACAGCTCAGTTCAAGCTCTCTTTTATATATTTTATTAATTATAAAATATAACTATAACAGAATTATTCAGCTGCATCCAGTTAGACTGGAACCCTACCCCAACATATTTGGAAAAAGGCTGATGATGAATACTGTTTATGTTATTAATGGATTATGAAGTAATTTATAAAAAAAATATTAATAATAAAAGATACATAACGTAATATCCTACAGTTCTAGAGGTCGAATCATCACAAAAAATGTTTTGTTACTAACATGAGGCGATTTCGAAAAACACTTTAAACTTTAATGCTGGACTGCCTCGTTAGTCTAGTGGTCGCAAGCGCGACTGCTGTGCATGAGGTCTTGGGTTCGATTCCCAGGTCGGGCAAAGTGTTATTGGGTTTTTCCATCAGGAATTTCTCAGTAACAGCCGCGGAGTCTGGATTTGTGCCCGGTTGATGGCAATAGGCTCGCCCCCTATTACATGGTACTAAAAACATAACTGGCGAAATGTGGGTTTACTAATAGGTACACCTCTGCTTTACCCTTCGAGGGTTACAGGCGTGATGTTATGTTATGACAAAGTCAAATCATATACAAGAAAAAAGAATTGAATACTGTTGCCCCTTCCAAAAGGTAGTTTCATGTAGAGAAGAATGGGCAAGAAACTCCATAGTTACTTACATAAACAAAAATATTGTACAATATTTTCAAAACAGAATTACACGTAAATACGATGTACCTTGCATAAATACAAAGTATTACTAATCAAGAAATGACCGCTAAATTATGTTCAAAAACATTATACATAGCACAAAACATAAAACTATCGCATTCAAGACAGATCCTATCTGTAAAGCAAATACGGACAATAAAAGAACAGGGATTATTAACTATTAACAGTGAGCAATAAAGACCGATGTCGTTGCCAAATACCCACTGATACAAGGCACTGAATGATATCTGCTCGTAAATCATAGAGCGCCTCTTTTGAGCGCCTCTTTTGTGAGCCTCGCGTTGTATTTATTCCCTTTCGGTTGGCTGGCTCTGAATGGAAACTGAATGTTATAGAGATATGTTCTTGCAGTTCCGTCTAAGATCTATGGATGGAGACGATGTTATGAGGTCGTGTTTGTGTTGTTCTCTATTGTCAGAGGATATCTTCAATTTGTAAATAGGTCATGACAGAAACATTTTGAAAAAGTTACATAAAAGACTGCATTAACAGATTAATAACTCCCTAAAGAAATCCTGTTCTGGTGGAGATTTATAGTAGATATTGATCTAATTTTGTTTATCTATACAAACTTTGAAACCCCGTTTCATCAATTTAGGACGAAACGGGGACGAAACGTTTCATCCCTTTCACTTTAGGGGGTGAATTTATAAAAATCCTTTTTTACCGCAATAAGTTTTATTTATTTTTTTATAAAGGCTTACCAACTAAGACACATACAGACAATTTTAACAATATAACAAGCAACAGTTAATGTATGCTCTTAAATTACAGGTAGGCACAACATTATGGTTAGTGGTTAGAGCTGTGTGTTGATAGATCAGTCAGTCAGTATCGGTTGCCTTTTATATGTGTATATCCTTACGGCAGAATTCCGATCACACCGGCCAGACTCAATGGAGATTAATTGGCTAAGTTTGCAGGAGATACATATGATGCACAAGTGTGTGCGCACACAAAGGTGCGGAGGACCCTGTTCCCTCACTTACATAGTCCGATAAGACCAATACGACCTTTTTTTTTTTTTTGAGGTGAAAAAAATCATCAAATGACTCCTTCCGCCCTGGACCAATACGACCTAGGAGACATCAGGCGTCAGGCGCAGGACCAAAGTCTTTACTAGCTAATTTCAAACTCCAAGCTGTTACTTAAAAATTTCTTAATAAAAAAACCCTAGGACCTCAGCAGTTTTGGTTATGACCTCAAGACCAACGGGGCAGTCAAAAGTCAATATGTCAAAGCTGTCAAATTACAACCATAGATAAATGGCACTAGATTTATAAACGGAACATAGTTAAAATGTGATATTATTCGTTTTCTAGTCTGTACCTAGTCTCGTTAATTGGCTATTTCTTTTGGTTTAATCACGGCATGAGCTGTAAAAGAATTTGCAAAATAAATGTCGCCATATTCCGTGTATGAACTACAAAACGTCACGTACAAACTCGGTCCTACCGAAGTCTTTTTGTTTCTATCATATTCGTGCATATCCTCGACACCGTGTGTTACGCCCTACTTTTCTTTAGGATTTATTTTATTCGAAAAATCCGAGATTATTATGAAGGTATGTGCTCCAGTCTGCTGCTCTAAAAAACTGATGATCCGATCGGATTACAGATCAGCGAAATTTTTACAGAGTACCACTTTTTCTCGAAAAAAATCTTTTGATGAATTTAAGTTGACTGCCTCGTTGTTCCAGTGGTCGCAAAGCGCGACTGCTGAGCATGAGGTCTTGGGTTCTATTACCCGGTCGAGCAAAGTGTTATTGGGTTTTTCAATCAGAGATTTCTCAGTCCTTGGAGTCTGGACTTGTGTCCGGTTGATGGCAATAGACTCGCCCCCGATTACATGGGACTAAAAACATAACTGGCGAAATGTGGGTGTACTAATGGGTACACCTCTGCCTAACCCTTCAGGGATTACAGGCGTGATGTTATGTTATGTTATTAATTTAGATATATTTGGTACAGGGTCAGTTTGAACCCCAAGAAGGACATAGGCTTTCTTTATATTCCGCGACTTCGTCTATGAAAAAGTTCGCTATGTCGTCCCATTAAGCAACATTATGACAAAGTGACAATACAAAATTACGTAACTAATTTAACCAAACAATAAAACAAAAATCAAAAGCAATAAAAACAGACAAACAAAAATAAAATCAACAAAATTTAAATTGGACACGAACTTCAGAATTAAATTCGCTAACTGGTTCCAACTATGAATGCCAAGCATAACGGCAGTGGCTGCAGGGAATATGACAACAGGGGTGATTTCCACTCCCACAATGAAACTAATTTAAAGTTCCACAACCCAGATAATACTGATAAAACTAATTATAGCTATGGGGTTGATGACAGTATCATAAATAGGGATAAAAGTAATCATATCTATGTCAGACAGACACTATTTATGTCACATAATTTTAATCTGCCTCTTTGGTCTAGTGGTCACAAAGAGCGACTGCTGAGCATGGAGTTTTTGGATAGATTCTCAGGTCGGGCAAAGTGTTATTGGGTTTTTCTATCAGGAATTTCTCAGTAGCAGCCTTGGAGTCTGAATTTGTGCCCGGTTGATGGCAATAGACTCGCCCCCTGTTACATGGAACTTTAACTGGCGAAATGTGGGTGTACTAATGTGGGGGCACACCTCTGCCTAACCCTTCGGAGATTAAGGCGTGATGTTATATTTTTGATTTATAATTTTAATTATTTGAAGAACCTACAGTTTCATTGTCCGTTAACTTTAAGGAACGATCGGAATTCAAACTCAGTCTCAATCTGTCAAAAATGCCTCTAATGTTACTATTTTGAACATTAAATGTCGCTGAAATGAGATTGCGAATTGGAGGACTTGACTTGTTTTGACACGGTAATAACTTTCGTTCCAAAAACCGCGTGTGAATAATATAGTTTGTATAATCTAACCAAAAACTCTTTTAACATAACAATAAAGCGCAATTCATCCTATTGTTGAATGGCATGTTTTATTTTTTGACTTTGTAAAGTCATTGAATAAACTTTCAAAGGTCTCTTGCGTCAAATATAATGCCTTTTACTAAATAAAAAAATAATTGAAACACAATTGAAAAGCGAACAAAAGTTAGTTTGTCAAATGTGAAAGTTTAAGCCGAGTTGGGACAAAAAAAATAGAATTTATTTTGAAAATCGAAAAGTTACGACGACTCATAAATCTTCTAGGACATAGTTTTAATTTTAACGAATATAATAATAACTTGGTATTGAAACTAAATAAAAAGAATATTGTCTTGTGGCACAAAAAATAACATTTTGTGACAGTCTCTCAATATTTACTCAACAGCGCGACACAAAGAGTAATGTGTTTATTAGTCTAGGATAAAAACTATTTTATGTCCTTTCTCGGTTCTTAAACTATCCCCACGCCAAATTTTATCAAAATCGATTCAGCGGTTTAAGAGTGAAGAGGTAACAGACAGACAGACACACTTTCGCATTTATAATATTAGTATGGATTTATGCATGTTTGTTCTTTTGTGGCGCTCTAGAGACAAAACGCGTGGGCCTACTTTGACGATTCTTACGTCAATCGATTATTACCTTGCGAGTACAACTAAAGACATGTCAGTAATCAAAATTCAATATAGCGACAGCCAGACTTGTTATTTTTATTATTTCGGGATGAGGTTATGCGCTTTTCATGTAAAAAAAAAATGTTTCTCTAAATTTTTTATTAATCGTGAGTACAATCATGTCAATAACTATCTGCCACTAATTACCAGATTCTTGTTTTGCTTTGAATTTGTTTGCATACAGGTAATTTTTATTAGTCTTTTTATCTTTTTATAATTATTGTATACGCCTAATACCTAAGGTACTGACACTGACCTCTGTAATACAATTTAACACTAGCTCAGGGGGCAAGGATTTCAAACAACTCGACTCTGTGTAAATTGGCATAAATATAATATGCTTTTTTTTTAGCTATCCTGTAGACGTATAATATGTATACTTCCAATTACCATGGTCTGCTTGCGACATACCGCAGATAAAGAAAATTTATCAGAATTTCAATAAATTACAATTTGTACGATAGAGTGAGGATGAGGTTATACGGGACCGTTGCGGATTAAAAGAAGATGTAGTGACAAAGATAGAAAAGGGTATGCTTAGATGGTTCGGTCATGTTGAGAGGATGAGTGAAAGACGATTGACAAAAGATATTTATATGGCAGAGGTGAGTGGCAACGCCGGGAGGGGTCGCCCTAGGAATACCTACACTGACCTTATTGGTGAGGTCCTTCAGAAAGGTCAGGTGCGGAGTACTCGTAACCGGCGTGCTTGTATGACGAGATGTATGAACGTAGATGAGGCGAAAGGAGTATGATGTAAGGATCGTAGCAGGTGGCGTTCTGTAGTTTCTGCCTACCCCCATGGGAAAAAGGCGTGAGTATATGTATGTATGTATGTATGTGTACAATTTGTACGTATTTTCCATTACGAAAATGTATTAAGAGGCAATAATAATAAATAATACTTTAATTACATGTAACTGCTTATTCACCTAATTAACGAAAATGTAATATAAACTTCACACACAGGGTTTAACGATCCCATAAATGTTATTTTAAATACACATAATTCATGAAGTTATGATGTTACATTTCGTTATTGTTATCCATTTCAGTGGGAAGGAAAATCTTGAGATATTTTTTTGGATTTTTATTTTATTTTTTAATTATTATAATATTAATTAAATTATTTATCTAAAATAAAAGTAGTATATGTTACTCCTTATAACATTAGTTATCAGTAAAAGTCCCGTCAACATCGGCCCAGTCGTTTCAGAGATTATCCGGAACAAACCGACTGACAACGAATAAAATTGCATTTTTGGTATATTTATGTACTTACCGTGCAAACATTTTTAAACATTTCGTAAAGTTTTTATATTGACATAACAAACAGACACTTAATTTTGTTTATTTATATAGACTTGAATGTCAGTGTGGTCAAAAATTATCATTTTTTTTTGTGGCAAGTCGAGTAAAGTAAAAATAAATTCCTATGGGCTACCCTCTTATATAAATTATCATATTTTAAGTAACCACAACACAGTTTGCATCGCCAATGTGCACTTCTCTATTTTCAACCCTATTGTGCCAAACTACAACTTTCAACCCCCAAAAACAAACCCCGTTCATTTTAAACCTTAACTCGATGCGAATTACTTATTTAATCGTTCCAACAGTGCAGTACCGAAATATACTCGGAAAATCGCTTCCACTGAAAAGGTTCGAGTTGCTGCTAAAAGTTGGAAACAATCTGCAAACATCGCTAAGCCACTTAGTTCTGTGAGGATTTAAAAATCTGGGCAAATATAAGCTGTTTATTGAAAAGCACTTTATGTTAATATTAAAATCTCTTTTAGATATTTTCATGTGAACATAACAAGATGTATGAACGTAGATGAGACGAAAAGAGTATGCAAGGATTGTAGCTGGTGGTTTTATGTGGTTTCTGCCTAACCCAATGAGAAAAAGGCGAGAGTTTATGTATGTAGCTTATTCTTATTCTGCTAATAGACGTAGTGAGTAACTTTGACCTTCAATATCTCCAGAACTAATGGATTCCTGTGTTGAAAAATATGTTCGTATTAATGGGTACAATATTTTGGTTTTCGGAAGCCAGGTCAGGAGCTCGTGCCTAAGTAATAACAGCGGCACGGGTCGATCCGTCAGGTTAAGCAACGCTTGCCGGGGTTGGTCCGTGGATGGGTTACCATCTTTACACACCGATACTCCTCCGTGCCTCGGAAAGCACGTTAAGCCGTTGGTCCCGGCTGCCATACGTGGATCTTTGACAGTCGTTACGGGTCGTCAGAAGCCCGAAAGTCTGACAACCAGTCTTACCTAGGGGTATCATATTACCCAGTTACTGGGTTGTGGAGGTCAGAAAGGCAGTCGCTCCATGTAAAATACTGGTATTCAGCTGCATCCGGTTAGACTGGAAGCCAACCCCAACATAGTTGGGAAAAAGCTAGGCAGATGATGATGATTTTGGTTTTCGGAAATGTGATTTTGATATCTTAACACCCAGTGTACATATTTATGTTCGCACGTAATTTCAAAATTCATTAAAATCGGTTCAGTGATTTAGTCGTGAAAGCGTAATAGGACAGACAGAGTTACTTTCGCATTAATAATATTAGTACGGTATTCTACTCGTATATTGTGTCCATTAGTATTTACTAATAAAACACTAAACACATACGAGTAAACAGTTTCCAGTAAATATTAACTGAAATGGAACGAGGTTTATAGTTTATATCACGGTTTATCTAACTTTAATACGTTTCCCAACGTTACGAGGGCTTTGCAGCACTTGTGATCGCGAATGGTCTCGTTTAAGTTGAAGATTCAAATAGCGTTGGCGAACCCCCAGAGCTTTGAGAAGTGGAAACGTAGGTACTCGTGGATCGATTTTTGCATCTGTATACGTATTTTGTAATGACTTTTCAGCTCACGCTTACCTTAGGATGATAATATAGGTATTACGTAATTTAAATAAGGTCCTACTTATAAAATTTAGACTTTTTATTACGTTCCAAATTTTTTTTAGGCGTTAGGTATCTTTTAGAGAAACCAATTTTGTAAAAAAAAATTGGCATCTTAAATTTTCAAAATAAAATATTGCTTTAACCGGAATACGACATACCTTTCCCATTTGACGGTCCTAAGCCAGTGAAAGTATGAAGGGAAAATTTTCAACTTATGTTTTGATTGTTATCGAGGAGCTCGTGGCTAAGTAATAACAGCCGCACGGGTCGATCCGTCAGGTTAAGCTCCGCTTGCCGGGGTTGGTCCGTGGATGGGTGACCATCTTTACATACCGAGACTCCTCCGTGCCTCGGAAAGCACGTTAAGCCGTTGGTCCCGGCTGTCATACGTGGATCTTTGACAGTCGTTACGGGTCGTCAGAAGCCCGAAAGTCTGACAACCAGTCTTACCTAGGGGTATCATATTACCCAGTTACTGGGTTGTGGAGGTCAGATAGGCAGTCGCTCCATGTAAAATACTGGTATTCAGCTGCATCCGGTTAGACTGGAAGCCGACCCCAACATAGTTGGGAAAAGGCTAGGCAGATGATGATGATGATGTTTTGATTGTTATCAATGTTTGGGGGTGGGGCCAGGCGCGCGAGTCAGGTCAGTGTTCAACGCGGCGCATTATATCCACAACTATGTAATGCTATATCTTAATATTTTGGTACTGAATGATACTAAAAGAAAAACTACGTAAACATTAATATTAATATTTAGAACCTTAAAAAAAACATTCACCTGTATTATGACTGTGAAAGTTTGTTTGTTTACATGTTTGTTATTAGTTACGTTTAAACGGCTGTACGGAATTAGCCGAAACTTAGTCCATACTATCATATTTTTATCCCGTTTTTGTGTTCCCTTGGGATATTACGAGACTTAACCTAATTATGAATTTATTATTTGATTTTGTCGTGGACAGAAGCTAAATTGAAAAAGTTGTCTTTAAAGACACGAGAAAAAAATTTCAAAGCCATATTCCAAAAAAAAAAAAGATTTTTATTTTTCATCATGCATTCATCTGATATGTTTACGCTATGAAAGACTTTAAATAAGAGAATAAAACCCTATTTTATGTTCATTATTTCTCCACCAGCTGACTCGGGCACCGAATCACCTCAAGACCACACAACTATGGACATCTCTTCGCGCCACTTCAGAGCCGAGTTCCTTCAGGAGTGGCAAGGATCTCCTGACGCTCCCTACTTCGACCCCAGCACCCCAAGAAATATAACGGGCCTGGTCGGACACCCAGTTCGACTGCTGTGCAGGGTCAAGAACCTACAGAATAGAACGGTGAGCAGTTTTTTTTATTTGGTACTGGATTTTAAAGCTTATTCTACTATTTAAAACTTATAAATCAATGTCGAAAAATGTAGTATATTAGAGGCATTTTTGGCAAAAAGACTCAGATTGCAATTGTTCCTAAAAATTAGGATAATTTCCGACCTGATGTTAATGTGGTTACCTCAGTCCATAGGTGCATTACTAGGAACTTCAGACATTTTTTAACAGCATAGATCTGTCCTAAGTCCTTCCAGGTATTCTTCTTTTGCGTCACCTCACTAGTTCTTTCTGGGCCGGCCATCCTCAGGCACTCATTGCTTGAAGCCAGTTGCTGTGCATTATCAGACAGGCATTATTAAGCCATGTTTATAATGGTATCACAATGCCTGTGTGATGGATGACACATGCATTATTTCAGAGACAAAGCTGCAATATTTTAAGTGTCTGCCAAACCGGATCAGCCATGTCCTTCAAATGAGAACACAGTAACATTGTTTGGCTGACGCCATAGATTATTGTTCTCACACGAGATCCTTTACAAAGGTCTAAATAATAATAATTCTTAAATAATAATAATAATAATTCGAAAAAAATATCAATTATTTTTTTCGAATTATTAATTAAATAATAATAATAATAATTCGAAAAAAATATCAATTATTTAAGTACTATGACTTCCCATAATGTTTTCATGAAGAGGCAGAGATAGATTAATCATTCTGACACGTTAAAAAGCCCCCATTTGACTCATAGGTCGTCAATAACGTTGTTCAGATTCACAGAATAAGGGGAACCCGGGTTTCACGTTACAGGAGGAAATCTATTTTCATTTACCGGACACGATACGGAATTTTCGGTAGCTACCAGGGGATTCTACCGAAAATTTTGAATTCGATACAGAATTCGGAGTTTTCTCGTCCCAAATTCTTTATTCATTTCTACATAAATATTTTATTTTACATGTTTAAAGTTGAACGGGTTCAAATAAATTTTCGACAAAAATCGGTTGACGCAGTTGCTAGGCTGCTGCGCAGCGTGTCACGGATTCGATTTCTGCACGGAACAAATATTTGTATGGCTTACAGGTAGGTAGTTGTTTGTAAATGTTTGTAAATAAACCCACGATAGATACGTTGATCAAAATCGATCCATTTGTTTAGAACCTGCGATGCCACAGACAGATAAACAGATATACAGATACACAGACAGACATGTCAAACTTATAAAATAACAAACAACATTAAACAACAACAACACTGAACAATAACTGTAGGTAAGCCAAATAAATAACACCCCTCTTATTGCATGGAGAAAAAGAAACTTCGAATAAATAATGAAAAATGAAACTTTAAACATTTTAAGATTAATCATCGTAAAAAATATTTTATATTCCACGGCACGGACTTTCACAGTTTCACGTACGTTAAGCTTAAAATTCACTGCCGCGCCGTTAAACAACTAGTTACTACACCCATTTTCACTTGTAGTCAATTTCAAAATTCACGTTCACAGGAAAAATAAACAACAGACTATCGCTTTACGGACAATGTGAAAATGGAGATCACCAAGCGACTGGTCGACTCTTCACATGACTAGGGATGAGACGTTTTTTGGGCCAAAAAATCAGCTGTGCCATACACCGTTGCAATGCTGCCAGACTTTTGAGCACTTGCCTGATTGACAGCGATGCGGATGAGTTTAATGATACTCTATAAGTTTTCTTCATTGCTTTTTGTCAATAATTGTACATAGGTACTTTGAAATTTTGCTAAGAAGTTATTGTTATTGTAATTTATTATTATTATGTACTAGCATTCTCCCCACGACTTTGTTCGCGTTATGTTTCACGGATCACTTATTTTATTATGATAAAATATAGCCTATATCATTTGGGGATTGTGTAGCTTCCCAACAGTGAAATAATTTTCCAAATCGGTTCAGTAGTTTCGGAGCCTACTCAATACAAACAAACAAACTAATAATCAAATCTTTTCTCTTTATACTATTATTATTGATTTTCAATATTATTTATACAGTTTTGATTGAAATAAAAATTGAATTGTTAAACAAAATGGAGAAGATTAATATTATAAAATATTTGACGTATGAAAGAAAAAGGAATAACCTGATAAATTCTTCAGTCTCGCCAGCCAACATCATCTATATCCATCACTCACAATAACTCCATCAAAGCAGGTCGTAATGAAGTGATCGACATAGCGTTAAAAAGCCAAGCGACATGCATAGTCAGGTGAATGAACAGAATGCCCAAGGTTAACATCCAACAAAAGTAATTCTCAAAAAAACGAGACGCTTCAATTTCAAACACAAATCGTGAAACACGTGTAGGTTCCGTCGGAAAATGTTTTTAGAAAACCTACACGTGCAGAAACAAAAATTCTAAAGAGGCTACGCGGGTGGTCTTTTCTTCGTACAAACCAAACTGTTTACTTCCTGGTTTTAAGACTTTAAAGCAATGATTTTTTGATAGAGCAACTATTGCAGCAACGGGCAACTAACTGTTTACATTATTTTGTATATTTCAACTGGACATAGCAACTGGAGTTTCAAGTTCCGGTGATCGTCAACAGTTTTCAGTTGCTGTAATCGATGACTAAGTTAGTTCCTAATTGCTGCAACTAGCAACTGTTAAATATATGCCAGTGTCGCTATGGCAACGGCATACGGCAACTCGACTATGAAAGTTGCTCACAGATCGCCATAAAGTTGCGGCAACTGTAAACGTTATAGCAACTATCAACTTTTACAGTAAACTTTTAAAGTGTTGATAGTTGCCTCAGCTTAAGTTGCTCCATGTGCAAAGCGCCTTAGAGTAAAATAAATATTAACTATAGCTTCTTCTAGTTCTTAACTATCTTTTGAGGCCTATGTATCTTGCTTATGTGTAAGAAGTTTCATTAAAATCGGCCCAATCATTAAAAAAAAAATAGGACTCGAAAGTTGGTTTGAGATGCCGTACGGCGGAAACGCTCTTATGGCCACAAATAAAACGTTCAAAAGCTTCTTAGATTAAAAACATCATCCCAACAAATGGCTATAGATCCTTCCCTGTACTGGATCATAAAATTCTTAAGTGTTACAGCAGGCTGTTTTATATTTATGCTTTACTTCAGGTATCGACCGTTTTGTGTTGTAAGAGCGCACTTTAGCGGCATTGATAACTCGTATCCAGTAAAACGCTTAAGGCCGATCCATTACAAGGAATTCTTTAAAAAAAGCCTCCGGGTAAATTGAACTGGTACCTATATTTTTAGGGTCCTGTACCCAAGGGAACGGAACGTTCTTAGTTAGGCTCCGCTGTCTCGTCTCCGGCCGTTTGTGTCACTTGAAATACAGGTAGACACTTGAAATTGTCACAGACTGTGTATTACTAAAACAGCAAATAATAGAAATAAAATAAAGGTAAAAATTTAAGGGAACAATAACAAAAATCTTTTTTGTTGCATATAATGTCAAATATTGTACGGTCAAACAAGTTATTTGGTTAACAGACAGTTATAATTAAATAATATGAAACATAATATGAAAGAAAAAAGGTTTATTTGACACAGACCATGTGCACACAAAAATAATAAAAACAAAAAGTTAATAAAAAAAATCATTGTGTTCACTTTTTAAGCTTATGGTGTCTCTGTCTAATAATTATCTATTTAGAGTGATACAAAAGAATTGACATACTCAAAACATTGTTTAAAAGTTAGTACTTAGTTGTTAGTAGTTGTATCAAATAGCTTGTTCGACTATACGATGTTACGGAACCCATCCTATGCGAGTCCGGCCTGTACTTGACCGTTTTTTTTCTTTATGTCCGAAGCCCATCTCCGCTTCCTCCGTCGGCCGTTAAGTGACTCAACGTCACACTCAAAAAATAGCTGTTTGTAAACAACATTAAAATATTTTTTATAGCAAGTTGTAAAGAACGGCAGGTTGGCACTTGGAACTTTTTAATAGAACCTGATACTTAAGTCATGCTGAAATGAGCTTTATAAGAAGTGGTGTCGAAGATTGATATCGACATTGTGTTGCTTTTAAGTGTTTTGAGTGCTTTTAAAGCTCAAAATACACTGAAATGGCCGGTAGGATAGCGGCGAGCAGCTTCAGTTTTAAAGGAATTTAAACTTTATCTTCATTAAAAAATACATAGTATCTATGGTAATCACGCATCACCATTTTGACCGGAGGCAAGACTGCTCTTTCCAATCATTCAAGCAATACTATATGTTTTTCTAATGGGCATAAAGTTTAAAATGCTTTGAAACTACAAGTGCTCACCGCTGTCATTTCGGTGTGTTTTGATTTTGTGTGTTAGAATCTTCGTTATGTTATTTAGAGTTAAATATTTCGTCGATCAAGTTATTTCAAATGAAACTTGGCCACCTACTATAAAGTACTTCTAAAATAACTTCAAGGGTGCTTTACTTAGAGCCGCTTATACCAACCAGGGTTATTTATAAACTCTTAGTTAGCTATTAATACGGGCTAATTTGGGCAAACACGGAAAAAACAATTTAATATATATGAAAACCTCGTTGACTTCCTCGTTGGTCTAGTGGTCGCAAGCGCGACTGCTGTGCATGAGGTCTTGGGTTCGATTCCCAGGTCGGGCAAAGTGTTATCGGGTTTTTCCATCAGAAATTTCTCAGTAGCAGCCTCGGAGTCTGGATTTATGCCCGGTTGATGGCAATAGGCTCGCCCCCTATTACATGGGACTAAAAACATAACTGGCGAAATGTGGGTGTACCAATAGGTACAACTCTGCCTAACCCTTCGGGGATTACAGGCGTGATGTTATGTTATGTTATATGAAAACCAGATTCATGAGGAATAGTATAGGCTTATATTATAAATCACGTTACGACCCACTTGAGCGGAACACCAACCGAAGACGTAACTTATTTCGGGTGAAAAACCACACACACAGTCGCGGGAAAAAACTAGTATATAATACTAGCTATTTCCCGCGGCTTCGCTTGCGTTAAATTCGGAGTAACGTAGTTCACTCTATATAGAATTCGCCATACAAACTTTGGACCCTGTTTCATCCCCTTTGGGGGTTAGTTTTAGAAAACCTTTCTTAGCGCGTGCCTACGTAATAATAACTATCCTGTGTGCTAAATTCCAGCGCAATCCGTTCAGTGGTTTGAGCTGTGTGTTGGCAGATCAATCAGTCAGTACCGGTTGCCTTTTATTACACGACTGCCCCTAAAAAAGGAGTGTATGTAATGTGTAATGTATGTATGTATGTGAGATTCTTTATCCCACCATAACTATTAAACGCCTGAACCGACATAGATGTATGGGGTATCGTTACAATCCTTGCACCGTTCCGAGTAACATAGGCTAGTTAAAAATAAAAATAAAAAATCCTGTGTGGTCACTTTATAACGTAAATTAATACCAGCCTCAATTTTTTTTTATGACGTGTCTGTGTTTATCGTCTAGAATTTGATAAGTAGATTTAAAAACTATAAAACACTGTAAATAAAATATGTCGTAAAAAAAACTGACGAGTAAACAAAGTACAAATATGTGCAATTTTTGCAGACGTGTTTTTTAATTTTTTAAATTAAAGTAGCTTGTATCAATTAGATTTTATAATTTAACCTCGTGTTAGCAACTATATCTAAAGTTTCGAAGTCGACCTCACTCACCAATATAGGTCAAATATCATTCCAAAAATAACTCGTAATCATTATCCCCGTAATGTATTCAGCGACATTTTGACAGTCAGAAGTATCATCATTACTCACGGCTTTCCTGTCAAAGCAGTGAAATAGTTAAATTCCAGTTCCATCCATTAGCAAACAGGTATCAATTTGTCGTTTGAACCTCCGAAATCAATACCTTCATTAATAATTTTGTCTTTGAAGACTCCGACGACAGTATCTTACATAAAGACGGGGATGTCTTTTGAAATGTTAAGTTCGATTTATCTATGTTTCATGATCTTCCTTTGTGGTCCAAGATCCAAAAGTGATTACTTAAATATGTTTATGACTGTCTCTGAGAGACTTCAGAAGAGGGTAGATGACACTACCTACTAATCAATTGACGTACTTTTAATGATCTGTCAAAACGTGATTGTCCCATTGATTTTGTATGGCATAAGACTATTTGTGCTGACTCAATTGACTAACTTTTTATTAATTTGAAAGCCAATAAAAAATATTATTTTTTTAATTGAAAATTATTTTTTGTTTGCGGGACTAATATAAAGTGTTTCTTTAGAGAAGTTAAATGTCTTGGAATTACTGTTTAGACAAATATCCAATTAAGCCAAAATTCAAAAAGGTCCACGTAAACACAAAAATGGGGTAAAAATCCTATGTGTTAAAGCTAGATCAATATCTTGCATATGCTTAGCTAATTCCGTTCCGCCGAGCATCCATTCATCCACACAAAATTTTACGTTTTTAATAGTAGTAGAATATTAGAATTAAGAAAAGCATACAAAAAATTGCTGACGGTTAATAAAGTTTCAAGAATGCAAATGCAGGTTTGCTATGCTAATGAGCGAAGCTTTCTTTGCTCAAATGAATGAGGTCTGAGAAGTAATTCTTGGCAAATTGAATGAAGTATAAGGGCTTGCACACAGTAGGTTAAGAAAACCGTAATTTATTGACAAGTAGCAACTTCCCGGCTTTGTATGGGTACAATTTACTAATAAATAAAATGAAAATTATGCTTTACGAAGCTTTTATCTAAAGTAAAATATCATTAAAATTTGCAAATGTATGGATACTTACAAATTCAACAAAAAATCTGCCAAATGGTCGAGACGCTCTCAAAAAATTATCTTTCATGTGGCATTTGATATTTATCTACAACAGGTTGTACCTCGGTTCCTGGGTTCGATTCTCAGAAAAGCACGTAAAGCCGTTAGTTTCGCATGATATCTGATATCTCCCCAGTCGTGTCAGATCGCCATCTCTATGGAGAGTGACGAATGGGAGAATGCACATGTGTTTGCGCACACACATATCCTGCATACTTAGATGTTGTGCGTGACCGATATTTCGTCGGGACAATAAATGTTAGAAATAAACTACTGTATTGAAAAGATTCACAACGCGTGTGTGCGTACTGAGACGGCACTAGAAACAAAAACAAATCAGTGATTTGTTTGACTAGCGTTGCTAGACTAGCGGCGTCATTAATCACTCATTATTACTAGTATGGCGCTGCACTGACATCCTATATGAAAATGACAGATGCGTTGTCTTGTGCGGTCGGCTGTTTATGATTTGTTGACATACAAATCTGCCGGCCTGCTACTGAAGACGATTACTCACAACTACATACAAACTCTTTTATACGGATGTGACCACATACATTGAAATAGTAATGAGGAGGGGCGCGCCATATTATAGTAGTCGTTTATATATATAATATAATATTATATACAATTTTAACGACAAATTGGAACAGTTTAATTCTTTTGACCTTTCATGTAGGTAATGTTTCTTAGACAGCTGTTCTGTCTATTTTGTCTAAGAAAGTACAGTCAACAAAAGAAATAGGTATCCAGGGTCTTCCCATATATTTTAAGTTAGCTTAGAAACCAATAGATGTCTTTGATTGAAACTTAACTTAATTAATAAACTGTTTACTATCTACTTTTTAAATGAAACTACATTTGAAAACATCCATCGGTTTCTAAGAAAACTTTAACTATATCTGACGACCCCGCATACCTTTATCTTTTGTTGACTGTACATACAAGAAAAAAAAAAGCAAAAAGCAGGTACATAGTATAAAAACGTCGCTTCCAGCCGTTTATATGCTTAGAACATTTAAATTCTGAACGGATTTTAATGCGGTTTAAATCAAACGATAGGGTGATTCAAGAGGAAGGTTTACCTATCTACATTGCATCCAAGCGAAGCCAAGGCGGATCGCTAGTTGGAAATAAATGAAACTCGCCCGTATATTTCTGTTTTCTTTATTCCTCAGTCTTCCGACACATTTTCACCATTTCTAAAGATAAAACAAAATGTTTGGATTTATACGTGAATTTTATGTGTTCGATTTAGGGAAACCCTTTGAATCCTATCTATGTGTGTCATCTAGCGTTTCCGTTGGTATGAAAAAGGTATAAAAGATAACAAATAAAAAAGGATTTTTTATGTTCATGTTCCTTTAATTCTTGGGTTGTGTCGTTGTGTTATCATTTCTCGCTTGATTTGGGGATAGGAAAGTGTTTTTGTTGTGTTTTTGATGTTTTTTTAGTCAAACAATGCGAGATAGGACAGTGATTTACTAATGAATGTGAGGTTCGATACCCACACGAAACCAATATTTGTATGGTCTATACCTGTAAGCTTTTTCGTAACAAAACAAAACCATTCAATTAAATGGCATTAACCCCGCCTTTGTACTTTAGTTGCATATAGTTTAAACATTGATTTTAAAAGAGTACGTATGGAGTTTCTTGCCCATTCTTCTCCATACAAAACTACCTTTTGGAAGGGGCAAATAGATTCAATCCTATTTTGTTTTTTGTGTATGACGTTCAAAAGTGCCTTATTGGTCTAATTGAAATAAATGATTTGACTTTAACTATAAATAAATTAATAAATAACTAGTATGGTTGTTTTGTCTTTATCAGGGATGGCAAACCTTTATTGGTGAACGTACTATTTTTTATCAAAACATAATGTGACTATGACATGCTGTCTAAAAATCTTGGCATAGTAATAGAATGTAAGTAAAAAATGTATGTAGACTGCCTCGTTGGTCTAGTGGTCGCAAGCGCGACTGCTGTGCATGAGGTCTTGGGTTCGATTCCCAGGTCGGGCAAAGTGTTATTGGGTTTTTCCATCAGGAATTTCTCAGTAGCAGCCTCGGAGTCTGGATTTGTGCCCCGTTGATGGCAATAGGCTCGCCCCCTATTACATGGGACTAAAAACATAATTTGCGAAATGTGGGTGTACTAATGGGTACACCTCTGCCTAACCCTTCGGGGATTACAGGCGTGATGTTATGTATGTATGTTAATAGAATGTAGACGAAATAAATCTGCTTTAAACTCTTTTTTGGAACTCGAAAGTACAAGAATCTAAATGTCTATTATTTTATAAAAAGTATTGTGTGATTACTTCGGTTGTAAATTAGATTCGATCAAATACATTTTATCAATTTATTGGCGTGTCCGAATTATTTTGTCGCAGGCCACCAGTGAAAGAAGAAAAAATGTTTATTGACACAGACCATGTGCACACAAAAATAATAACAAAAAGCAATAAAAAAAAATAAACAAAAAGGTAAAAAAATTGGCACGCGTTCCATATATTGGTTCGGCATTCCTGGTCTGTATGAAATTTGGTAAATGCACTCACAGCACGGGAGAAATTCCTAGTGCGGCAGGCATTTTGTTTCTGCATCAATTTAATTCCAAAACAATGGTGCCGATTCCCTAGTTCACAAACTAGACTATATTTAGTGAATTGACATCTCTTACTAACATACAGCAAAAGGAAAGGACGGTGACATTAAAGAACTAAGTTAGCGATGTCAAATTAGTTTTGCCTTGAACTTTTCCGTATTTTTAATCCATACGTTTTAAGATGTCAACTTTAATTGTAAGGATGTGTCAGATTGACTAAATTTGACAGCTCTTATTTACATTAGTCTCTTTCTTGTTTTATTGGACAGAGAAAGATGGAAATAGTCTAATTTTAGTTTAGTTTGTAAACAAGGGAATAGGCACCATTATTATTCAAATATCTACTGATTTCTGACGGATACTTGATCGATTTTTATATGAACTAGTTTTTTTCTTAGCACTAAATTCAGCGATATATTTCTCAGGTATCATGGGTCCGTCACCGCGACATCCACCTGCTGACGGTGGGCCGCTACACGTACACGTCGGACCAACGCTTCGAAGCACAGCACAAGCCGCGCTCCGAGGAGTGGGCGCTGCGCATACGCAGCCCGCAGCGCCGCGACTCCGGCCAGTACGAGTGCCAGATATCCACCACACCGCCAATAGGACATGCTGTCTTCCTTAATATTGTAGGTTAGTACAAGTATGGGTAAATCTATATTCTTTATTCTTGTATCGTCTCGGTCTAGCTAGACTAATAGACTATACTATTTATATACTAGCTTAAGTCCACGACTTGTTCCTCGTAAATGTCGGTTATCGCCGATGTTTTCTCCCATCAGCGAAGGAGAAATCGTCAGGAAACTTGAACTCATTATCTTAATATATATAAATTACTCGTCACGTTGTTTGTCCGGAATAAACTCCGAAAATACTCAACCATTTTATGAAATATGGCTTACTGTGTGTAATTTGGTCAAACTTAAAAGATAGGATAGTTTTTATCTCGATTATTGACCTCAACATCTTTACTTACTTCAAGCCACAGCAACGCGTGGTCGAGTCAGCTAGTTTAAATACATATAAGTCTGACCTTTAACCTTGATCAATCGTAGTGAGCAATGCTCGTTCCTATGCATGAGAAGGGGCCTTTTGGCTTATAGTCCTGCAATGGGACAACGATGCTGGTATTATAATTTCCTCCTAACCTAACTTAACTAGGAGAGTTATGAATATGAGTGTGGATGGATGGAGAGCAAGAGGACGGCCAAAGAACAGATAGATGGATATAGTAAGAATGGTATGAAAGAAAAGGGAGTCAGTGATTGTATGACCCTGTCAGGACGGAATGGAAGAAGAAAACGTGTTGCGCCGACCCCAAGTAACATGGGACAAGGGCATGAAGATGATGACGTATCGAAAAGGAACTTTACTCTCACATCACTCATCTCACGAAGTTCATTTGTCTTCTAAGGTAAACAGCCCCTATTTCAAATATTCATCATACAAACGTCTAGGAACATACACTCCCTAGGTACAAACTTAGTATTTACCTACTTACGCGATCTAAACAATTGGAACACAGGTATTTGTTGATTCGTCTGAGATTGCTGTCTCGTCCTACGTTACCTAAACAAATATGGCGCGCGGTGTAGTTGGCATGATATCCTAGTACTTGTTCATAATGTATGTATGTACAAACACGTATGAATTATGAACTAAAATTATTATTTACTTGGAAATCGCCCCGGCTTTGCACGGATGCGAATTACCAAGTTTTCCGGTCGTTCTTTTTTCGTTTTTTTGTTTTACTGCCTGGTTGGTGTTAAGTTTGTAGCGCTGCACCCGCGCTGTGGCCGCGCATCATTTCATCGATCGACTTGTGACGCTACACATAGTTTTTGTTTAAGTCGCTCGAACCTAGCGACTTTCTACGTCTCAAAACCCGTAAAAAGTTAAAAAATATAGTAAGATACAAAATACACATATATACTAACAATGTAATAGTACCTAAAACAAACAAAAAAAAATAAAGTAAAAAAAAAATGAAAAGTAATGAATGAATGAACTGCGGTGTCATGTCGGTGACTATTAATAGAATACTTACGTTTTAATTTCCGTCTACTATTAGGTATGTGTTCAAGACAAAAATGTTAATATATTAATTTTGTTATCAGTAGGTACCCACTTTAGCAACCGCAAAATTAATTAATTTTCGTAGTTGTGATTTTACGGACAGTTTTTGAAGGTTTACGTTGATGAGGAGAAACATTGTTTGGAAATCTACACCAGACATGATAATTAATGTTAATTTTCTTCGTTGTTCGGGGAGTAGTGTTGTTTTTTACCGTTTTGTTTGTAAACTGTTTAATCTATATGTGTATCATCATCTGCCTAGCTTTTTCCCAACTATGTTGGGGTTGGCTTCCAGTCTAACCATGCAGCAGAAGTAGGATGCAGCTGGATACTAGTATTTTACATGGAGCTACTGCCTATCTGACCTCCACAACCCAGTAACTGCGTAATACGATACCTCTTGGTCTATAAATGTGTATATGGGACTAAAATTTATAATAGTAATAATATATTTTTTTTATAATAGTAATAAATAATCATGATAATTATGTGGGATGTGCCGTACAGCAATCATTGTGCCGATAGTCTAGACAGCCAATGGTAGAATAGCCAAGAGCTTCGACCAACACCTAAGGAGGCTCTCGTTGGGCGGTTGGATCAAGGGCTTGATTCAGAAAGCGGTACTTCTAGACACGGCGCGTATTGTTAGGAGATTCCTTTCTCAGTAGCCCTGACCACCGATAGCTTGGACCTTGTTCCCGATGCCGGTGGGCTACTATGATTGTTTTATATTTAATTTTTTTTATACTTTTATATGTTCTTATTTTATAAACTGTAATTAATGCGTGTAAATATAAAATAAATAAATGGAATAATAATCATTTATATTAGAACAAAGGTATGTAAATTAGTATTTGCTTTTGTTCAAAAATAAACGATTACTACTCCAACTTTTGTGGTTATTTTTCAGTTTTGTAACTGAAATAACAAGGTAAACTCTGATAATCGCAAAAGTTAAAACTGAGGTGAGTGGTAAGGTTGTTTCAGTCTAACGCATAACAAAGTTATTTTATACAATAAACTAGATTTCGCCCGCGGCTTCGCTCACGTTAATTTAGAATTTGCCAATCAATTCGGGTTGTACTCGGCTTGAGTGCATGAGTGAACCCTTCATTTTCTGACACCCTAGTACTTTTTTGATAAATCCAGAAAGACCTTTCCACTCTGACTAAAACTTTTTATTTCTACTGCCATAGAGATATACCTTTTTTATGAAACCCTAGTACTTTTTTTTCTTGGGTGATCGTAAGTTGGATGTAATAACCCCGAATTATCAATAATCGATTTTATGACACCCTAGTTGAAGCTGGTCCATCGACACTCAAAACTCACAAAATGTATTAGGTACTTAAATTTAAAATTCGAACATGATTCGAAAGACATATGGCGCCATCTATCACCAAAAGTAGGTTATTGTGATTTCCCTCGGGAACAGTACTTTTTTTCTGGATTAAAGGTACCCTATGTTCGTTCCTGTACACCAGGCAATGTATATGCAAAATTTTGGGATGATCGGTTCAGTGGCTTAGGCGTAAAATGGTAACAAACAAACAAACAAACTTACTTTCGCATTTATAATATTAGTTAGGATACCATACTGAAAAAAAAAAACAGTTTAAACTGCAGGGCTTATGTAGCGTTGCGGGACGTCTTAACAGGATACCGTGGCCCCGGAACGTAAAGGGCAACAGAAGGAACAGGGTGGTTTTTTAGTCAGTAAAAGTCTGACAGTCCCTAATTCCGCCCCACACAGGGCGGAAGGAGTCATTTGATGATTTTTACCACCTAAAAAAAAAAAAAGTGTTTATGTAGTAACTGGGTGAGAATTCGAGAATCGGTAAAAGTTCTGTTTGTATAAATGATAGCCAGATTCAAGAGGAATAGGGTAAGAAAGAAAGAAAGAAAGAAAAAAGAAAGAAAGAAAGAAAGAAAAAGAAAGAAAGAAAAAGAAAAATGTTTATTGACACAGACTAGGTACGTTATATAACATCACGGTGCACCTCACGGGAGTAGAGCAGTAGCCAAAGTTGTAACATAACGGGCATGGTAAAAAAAACCCACGTGGATGAAGTTGCGGGCAGAAAGACCACGTGGATGAACTAGTGATACATATCTGATAGTGGTCTTCATGTAAACTGTAACGACCGACAGTATATTTTTCAATTCCTATATAAATATCGAAATCAAAAATATTATTTGCTTGTTCTAGAACCAGAAACGATAATATCAAGCGGACCTGAGCTGTTCATACAAGCTGGCTCCACCATCAACTTGACCTGCACAGTGCGCCACACTCCTGAGCCACCCAGTTCTATCACCTGGACGCATGGAGAACAGGTAATTTCAAATGTACGTTTGATTTTTATAATATTATTATTACCCTGTAGATTTCCAAAGCTCTCTAGTTTGAATGATGGACAGATTTAATTAAAACCTTAACACTGATGTTATTAGAATTTAAATTGTGTACAGCCATAGTAATTATCAATTAGCAGAGCAATATTTGCGATAAATACTAAGGCCTGTATTCACCAACACTGAATCAAACAACTACATAATTATTTAAATAGTAGAACTCTTTGACTGAAAATTGACACTGAAAATAATATGTTTTAAAAAATTTACATAAATAACTGGAAGCCAATTCTCATTGAAAATCTAGTCGCAATCTAATCTTAGCGCCAATGAAAATCAAAATCTGCGACTGAGACTAAAATGCGATCGTAGTTAAACTTAAATTGCTCTTTTGCTTAAACACGTATCCATTTAATTTTATGTTTGTGAAAACGGGCTTAATAAAAAGCTTTTTTACAAAAAAGACAACCGCCTCAAAAAACTACAAAATAAAAAATAACTTTAGCTTGGAAGTCGGTGGCAATACCTACATAACAAGAAACAGAACCAAAGCCGCTGACTTCCAAGCTAAAGTTATTTTTACTTTTTAGTGCTTGTGTGTTAATGTTTGAAATCCTTACATAAAGCCCTTTCAAACAATACCTCACACGATATATTTAATTTTGGAAAGTGGTAGGAGGGGGGTTGCGGTATCCCCTCCCCCACTTCCTTCAGTTAGTCATCGACTACATGTATAAACAAAAAAAAAATCTTGTTATGCGGTTCTGCTGTGATTTTATAAGGAGTTCCGTTCCATATCTCCAAAGTTCATCATCAGATCATGACAATATTCCTATCAGACCTATTCGGGACTATATTCTTTCAAACAAAAAAAAGAATCATCCAAATCGATTCATAATTGGCGAAGTAATCGTAGAACATATATACGAAAAAAAAAACATACGCGTCGAATTGAGAACCTCCTCCTTTTTGAAGTCGGTTGAAAAACCGTTTTGATTAGACTCAATTCTTCTCTCAAAATTTAACTAGAAACAAACCCAGTTCTATTTACTATTGCAATACCTAATGGCGGAGAAGCCACGTGCATCTAATTACACGGTTACTGATGTGGTTACACATTAGCCACTGCTGACCACAATACAGAGCACACTCTCCGTACGCTATCTGCGGTTTGTCGCTATTATGGTTGCAACATACTCGTTTATAAAGCTGGATATGTCATTGTTGGAAATTCTGTATTATTTAGAACTGGTGTAAGTTTTAAATTGCGTTTACAAAAATTAAGCAAAGCAAAAACATTTTTTTTTTGTCTGGGTTGTTGTTGTTGTTGTAATTGTATCTAAAAAAAAATACAAAAAAGCATATTTTTCAATAAATGACATCAATGTCCTAAAGCAATATAAAGTAAGTACCCCGGAAAAATTCATTGAGTAACTTCACAAATTCCGCTAATAACAAAATTTGCCGACAAATCCCTGCCAGCCATGATTAAAAGCATTAAATTCCTGATGTACGCGAAATTGGGGACTCAATCCTGAGTCAATCGATTTCATGGTTTGAAAGTGATTACGTAATGAATGGCTTGTTCCACAAATTCATTTCGTGAATTATGTCAGCAACGATTTAGTCTGTCGCATTAAATTTTAATGAATATTTAATAATGTCAATACAGGAAAAGTTTGCTGTTGATATTTTATGATAATTTAAAATTGCATTAATTATGATGTGAATACTGAAACACGATTTCGTTTGTTCGAACCAATAGCAATTTCCACTTAAACTCCATTGAATACTATTCGTTTGGCGAGAAAAAGCAGTGTTTTACTCTAATATTTTTTTAGGTGATCAACTTTGACTCTGCGCGAGGTGGCATATCATTGGTAACTGAAAAAGGCCTGAAGAGTACCAGCCGACTTTTGGTACAACGAGCGACTGGTTCAGACGCGGGAGTGTACACATGTGGCCCCAACAATGCCCCTTCGGCAGCCACTAGAGTCCACGTTTTATCTGGTAAGATTTTGGTAAATCTCCGCCATGAAACCTAAATTTTATTACAAATTCTTTATATATAAATAACAATTTAAACATTCTTAGTCAATGTTTAGTAAAAGTTTCAACAATTTTCAAAGTTACCAGTGTCAAACGCTTCATCCAAATCTTTGTTGATTTTAACTTCTTCTTTAACGACTTACTTTTACTAGATTATTGTATTATATTTGGATTAAATTCTGCTAAAGCGAACCAACCCATGTCAAAGTTTCTACCATTGTTCGAAGTAATAATGATACTGGATGTTTAATGTTGAACAGTAGTTTTTGCTGGATAGCAGTATAATATATTTGGGATATATAGTTTTACGTTATTAATGAAATTATTGAGAGATAGTGGATCGTTTGCAGAAGCTAGACTAAGTTCAATTGTATCTCATAAAATATTCTCTGTTCCTAGGTGAGCACCCCGCAGCGATGCAACAAGGATGTGCAAAATCAACACTAGATAAAACAGCCTCTATTCTATGTTGTTTGTTAACATTGTTCGTACTAAGAAAACCATCGTTCACCAGCCTACAGTTTGGTACTTGAATGTTTAAAGCTACCTGAAGTGTACCATAAGCTGAATCAATATTCGTATTGTAATTTTATTACTTGAGAATAAAACAAGCGTGATTTGATTGGGTGAAAAGGTTAAAGGACAATGTGTACTTTTGGTGCCTAAAAAAACTTTCTTATAAAGCCAGAACGTCTTGTGAATAGACAACTTTTCGTCTCTCAGTCTTTAATATCTCGTTATTTGCTTTTGTCAAGTTACTTTCATGAAAGTGATTTTGTTTGGGTCGTTAAACATTGAGAATAGAAACGAACAACAGTTCTTGAGAGAAACGTTTTAGTAAACGAAGATGTACGTTTTCAAAATTCATTAGACAGTAAATTTTTTGTTGATTATGTATTGTAAATATTTCTATCACTGCTTTGTACATACTTTAATGTATTAAAAATACAATTATATCCAGTAGCTGTCTGTTCGCATCGTTATGTTAACATAATGAAGGGTAGGCACCGGTGTATCTCGGAAAGGTATTGTTTAAACTCATTAACAGTTACGTAAGGTTATATAATAATTAATTATTACGGGCAGACAGCGAAACCCTTCTAATTGTAACTAAGGTTTAGCTCTAGAGAATTTAATTGACGAGTTTAAATGGCAAGTAACAATTATGTACTATGTGTTCGCGACTCAAAGTTTGAAGTGTTGTAAGATTTTTACATAAAGATAAGTGTGTGTGTAGGAGCACACGAGCTACACGCTATGGCCATAAAACGCCGCCTCTTGTTGCTGGAAGCGGCTACTAAATAGCGGAAGCGTGCGACAGTCACTTGTGGTCGGTGGTCGAACTCAAACTCAAAACCATTAATTTTAAATAAAACATTTACAGGCACTTTTGAAGTGGTAAGGAATCAGTCAGTCAGAAAGTTGCAGCTAGTTGATCGTTCCTAACAGTAGGTTTCTATGGAGAAGAATGACCAAGAGACTTTATGAACACTCTTTTAAAGATAAAAAATAAAATATTACAAATCTAGGTTAGATCATTCATGTTGTACGTATGTTATTTACGTGTACAACGTGAGAATAAAGTAACAAGTCGTCAAAGTCAAATATTTTTTTTTTAACTTTCTTATTGTTCTTTTATTTGCTATTGTTGTTTTATCGCTTTCGATGTTCATTTTCAAGAAAAAAAAGGAATCTAGTTGCCATGTTAAAAGAGGTATAAAGCAATCGATCACCGCTAATTTTATTAACACATTACCTGCGACCACCGACATCTTCGGCATGCGACAAGTTCGTATACACTACAGTTAGCAACTCAGTGTCGTTCAACTGTTGTAGCGTGTGGCCGGTGTGCACCAAGGCAAGGACCCATAAAGGAGCATAAGGAGAGTTGATAGTAACTATTTGCCATAGTCCAAGGTGATTGTGAGCTTTAATGGCGGTCACAGATGCTTATGGTCCTTCCAGGGACTATATTGCACACTTTTGGAAGACATCGGCACGGATCGGGTTGCAAATGATGGTCATCAAATAAATAAGAATGAAGTGAAAGGGTTTTCTTAAATAAGCTTGGATCCCTTCCTTTAACAGATTTGGGATAGTGAAGAAGATTATAATACCTGTATTTATCCATGTTTTTCATCATCATGTCCGGATTAAAAATTTGAGACGGCTGAGAAAAATCTGACGGGCAAAAAACGGGCATCTGACATATTTCAAAACAAATTTTGAACGAAAATCTAGACAAGATATAAAGTGTCGTCTTCAAAAAATACATAATATCAGGAATAAAGCTCTAACGATAAATAAATAAGAAAACGTGTCGACCATTACGCAACGACTTGAATATTAATGACATACTAAATTTTGTCCAAAATGTGAAACAGACTAAGTCGTTTACACAAATTAGATAGATACAGAAGGTTGCCTAGCTAACAACAAACGAAAACGCACCCACATATACACAAGCTTTACTAACAGCGAGTATAAGTAAATGATTTTGGCAATTGACACCACCAATCAATTGGCATGCTCTTTTGGAGTGTCACAACGCGATTCCCTATAGATTTTGTATGGGAATATTGAACTATGATGTCACTTATTTGTCAACTCAATTGATTTACTATTTATTGATTTCAAAGCCACAAAAATCTATATTTACAGTAAATTGAAAATTAATCCTTTTTCTGCTGAAATAGTGTCTTTTTTAGAAGTTATGTCTTGAAATTAACGGTTAAGGGATGATTCTTATTAGAGCGGGCCGTGCCCGGGCCGGGGCGTGGACGAGCCGACGTGGTATTGAAGTGCGTCGAGAGAGCCCGGACGGGACACGGATAATGCACTGTGTAATATAAATTGATTCATACAAAATATATGTAACAGACTTAAAACCGTGCCCTGTCCGTGCCCCGTCCGGGCCCCGCCCCGGGCACGGCCCTTCTCTAATGAGAATCATCCCTAATGGTTTCAACTACCCAATTTCAACTGTCATTTGTTTTAAATCTCTGTCAGTACTGTTTTGTGTGTGCGTGAATCTGTATTCGATTTTTAAATGCAACTGACCTTCGTTCCGAAATTGTTTTGGGCCATTTATGTGAGATACTTCTCGTCATTTAACACAATTATCTTGACAGCTAATTAGACCGAATTGGGGCGCGAATATTTAATGTAAATTGTCTGTAAATAATTAAACCCAATTTATTGTCCAATTTTAAATAAATAGATACGGAATATATGAATAATGAACGTCAACGAAATAAAATTTGTTATAAATTACTTTTTGTGTTTTATTGTAAGATTGGAATCTCCTTTTGTAATTGTTTCGTTTTCATGAACGGAGAAAAAAGATACGTTCTTTCCTTTGAACTGAGGAATCAATACGAACAAATCTTGTGATTCCCCTGAAGACTGCCTTTGTGAGTGAAGTGTCGTCTCGTGGGTTTTGTAAAAGGTAACCAAGGAAATTGAGATTTCCATCACAATCATGGTAAGTAAAGTAATAGCACATATGCACATCTGTACTATCTATACAAATAAATAAAGAGATACTATTATATGTTTGTAATATCGGAATAAAAGCTTTATAATACATAAACACACACCCTTACATAACGCGATACAGGAGAAATTCCTTGTGTAAGGAAACGTTTATTCTTTTAGATAAATAAATAAAAATAAGTAAGTATTACGCGCGACACTATAAACAAATTTTCACTTCAAAAATAAAAGTTGTGCCCCAGCAAAAATGTCAGCCTAATTGTCGATTCACATCTGACGGAAGATACATCGAGCGTCTATAAAATGGTCGACGCACTAAGGGCGCGTTACCACTAAATCGTGACTATTAATTTATCATTGGACGACTGTCGTCTCTAGCTTTGTCCATACTTGATAATCTGTCCTCACTGCAAAAATAGATTTCGAGATCGTCCTATATGTGAACACCTCCATTTAAATACACAAACCACCGTTCACGATGTTTTAAACAACACGATGTTCTGTCGTCACGACATAATGGGAACGCGCTCTAACGGATCATCGATTATGTGTTAGTGGTTAGATATTTTATTATCTATTTGACTGTTTCCGCGTTACGCGACTGACGATACGCGGCGTATCTTCCGTCAGATGTAAACCGACCCTAAACTTTTTTAGTTTGACGGAAAGTATGCGTAGTAACGGTTATGTAATGTGTCTTTTTATTACACCTTATAAAAACTTTCAGTTTGAATTTCGAATGTAATTTTTAATGGCTAACATGTAACTAGGCTACTTCTGAATGAAGCCTATAACTTTCGAAACAGTCCCCGATAAAAAAAGAAAATTATTTTTTTGATAAAAACGACCACCTTTTTTGAAGAAAGCAATTAATTTAAAATTCTATCGTCGTCTCCAGTTTATTTATTCTACCTAGATTTCAATATAAATAGAGAACAGACTACGAAAATATCTTTAGTACTTTAATCTTTGTCTCATAAACAGCTTACATTTGAATAATAGCCTTTATAATCGTTTCAGATAAAGACCAGTTTCGTCTGCTTTTATTAATTTTGCTTATTGAATTTGTTAGAACATGAAAATTTTACGTTGTCAATGTTTACCCTTTTAGAAGTTTGTAATAAAATTGGGTGAGAAAATTCTTTAATTCTTTTTCTTTATTGAATTTTAGTCTTGAAGTTGAGGAAATTAGGCAAAAACATAAATGTTCTATATATACCTACACTTATTCAAATCAATTCAGGCAACGCAGGGACGGGATGCCCTAGGAAGATCGAAAGAAAGGTCAGGTGCGCATTACTCGTTACCGGCGTGCTTGTATGATGAGATGTATCAACGTGGATGGGGCGAAAGGAATATGTAAGGATCGTAGCAGGTGGCGTTCTGTGGATTCCTACCTCCGCCTACCCCCATGGGAAAATGGCGTGAGTTTATGTATATGTATTCAAATCACTAAAGGACTATAAATTTAATTTATTTAAAGGTTATCATCAAGTATCTCACACGACTCTTTTTTTTTCTTTTCCCTCATTACTCGTTATTTTGTAGTTTTTATTAGTTAGGAAATAAATAATATGACACACAAAAAGGTCCAGTTAAAAACCAGTTTAAAATCAGGCACAAGTGGTCTGGCATTTTATGCAGAACTGGGCCTGTTTAGCACAGCTGTGCGGCACACAATTATGTTTTTTCTTACTTTTTTTTTTATTGCCTTTTTGTTATTATTTGTATATGCAGAAGGAAGGAAGGACAGATGATGAGGAGGACTCAGATGTCAACAAACATTTTTTTCTTTCCTTCTTAAACCCTGCTCTAGGGTATATTCACCTTAAAGGCGAGGCTTGTGCCCTCCAGTGAGCCACAATAAGCTGATAATAATTACAGACGCGCTCGCCTCAGTACTCGCGCAACTTTCTCACTTTGAACAAGCACTTAGAGCAATCGACTTTCCCGTGAGAATTTCTAAGAAATACGCCGTTTTCTTATAAGTAATAGCAATAAGTAATGAAGAAAACTGTTACAGGCTGAAAATAAATAGAAGAGACTGTTACAACTTGAAACATTTTTAATTTAACTAATATTCTTACTTTGCTTGAACAAATGTTTGTATTTACTTGTTTTCCTGTTTGTAGAAGTTTTGAAATAAACACTGTCTTGCATGGTGGTCACAGTAAAGATCTGTACGGTTCATGAGATTCTACTCATTAAGGTCTTGGATGGTGCAGGTAGTTGTGCCCGACGGGCAAGAGATACAGCCCACTGACAGATGGGTGGACAGACAGCGAAGGTTTTTTTTTTTGGGACAAGCCCGCCGCACTTCCCGACCACTGCAACTCCTGAAAGCCAGAATCAACAGTGGAGACCACCAGAAAAGCGCCGAGACAATGAAGCTCGACTGCTCGAGCTGATGAGGCTTAGTAATAGGATCCCGTTAGCACCCTTCGGTGACAAAAACCTAAAGAATGTATATTGTGTTTAACTGTATAAAATATTTAACCTGCTAAAAGAACAAAATCATTTATCACTTCACAGAAATATGACTGTACAAAAGTGTTGTTTTGTTCGCTAGAATTTAAATGGAATTCTTTCAACTAGCCGGTAGACCAACCGAAATGTTTTGCTATGCGACACAGTCAGCAATGTGATAAGACTGATTTATAGAAATATATTCGTTCATAAATTGCATCTTACACCTTGAGGTTTTCTTTAAGCTTGTAGCTGAGAAATAGGGGATAAAGTTATGGATTTAAAACAAATCAAATATTCCTTACATACGGTGCCCCACGAGGTGGACCGAAGACCTGGTTAAGATCGCGGGAAACTGTTGGATGCGGGTAGTGCAGGCACCGTCATTGTGGCTATCTTTAGGAGAGGCCTATATCCAGCAGTGGACGTCGTTCGTCGTTCTGTTATGATAATGATGGTGACGTAATGTCTATCCATTTGTTTGTCCGTCGGTCCGAGAAAGAATCGACTGAAACCAACCATTTTACCGGATTAGTGTCCATTTATCCAGTTTACAATAACATGAGTCTGACCCTGAAATCAGAAAGAAAACAGCTGATCCATATATTGATGGACAAACTAGCTGTTGCTCGCGACTTCGTGAAGTTATGAAGATTTATGTTGTTTAATGATGTTTAACGCAAATTATATTTATTTATATTTAAAGTAGACTGGACCAAGTAATCACGTTGTCACATACAAACTTTGCCTCCCTTTTTCACCCCCTAAGGGGTAGAATTTCGGAAAATCCTTTCTTATAGGATGCCTACGTCATTCAAAGAACACACACTCCAAAATTTCAGGTCTTTACGATCAGCGGTTAGATAACTCGACAAAATGTAGTCAGGATCAGCAAATTTTATTTTTTCGTGATTTCTGATTTGGTCCCATAGTGATAATAATGAGTACAATGACCCCTATTCAGGTCTATGGTAAACAAAAACTAAGCTTGATGTTGTCTGGCTAAGAACAGTAGAGAAAACTACCTTCTCTTTAAAAAGAGGTTACAAAAAACTAACGTTAAATACAGCTTAGTGGTCACGCGCTCAACTTTAGTAAAAAATAAAAAATGACTAAACTCGTTACGTAATCTCAGTTTTTATACTAAAAGGGAACTTTTAGATATTAAAACTTGAAAGCTTTACGGCTTGGTATGAATAAACCTGGTACGTCAGGGAACTCAGGGATGGCAAACGAACGACGCGCGTGCCAATAGTGGTACGAGACAAACTGATTGGGTATTTGCTATCATTAACCAATAATTCCAAGACTTTTTTTTTTAATAGAAATCATCAAATTACTTCTTCCGCTCTGGGCGGAGCCGAAGAGAGCGTTAGACTCTTACTTGCTAAATCCCAACCGTGTTCCTGCTAATGCGATTTGTGTTTCAGGGCCGCGGTTACTCTTTCGGCCAAAATTTGAAAATTCCAAGAATTGCGAAATAAAGAGTTTTCAATTATCAGTAATAGGTATTAGATTTTAAGTTGCTTTGTAGTAAATAAATCCTATTATTCCTACTAATATTATAAATACGAAAGTGTTGTAAGGATGGATGGATAGACGTTTCTTACTCAATCACGCTAAACCGGCTGAACAAATCTGGATGAAATATGGCACAGAGATAGATTATGATCTGGAATAGCACATAGGCGTTTTATCCCGTAAATAATGTATGATTCCCTTTTGATGATAGTAAACTTTGACACTGACGAAGTTGCGGCAGAAGATATTTCTTTTTATAAAAAAAAAAAACTATTTTTAAAAACAAGCTTTATTTTAAAATTATTAAATATTAAGTATTGGACATTGTATTGTCATCAGAACAGTGTATGCAAAATTTAAGCATAATCGGACACCAACAAATGGTTTGCCAACTTTGAAAGGACAACTTACTAACATACAGTCACGAACCAAGACAAGCACCACACACCACACCACTTAACACTTAGCAAAATTAAAAAGCAATTTTCTTGTGATATAATGGCTGTAACTTCGATGTAAGAACTATTTCATAGTAGTACATAATACATACATACATACATAAAATCACGCCTTTTTCCCATGGGGGTAGGCAGAAACTACAGAACGCCACCTGCTACGATCCTTACATATTCCTTTCGCCTCATCTACGTTCATACATCTCGTCATACAAGCACGCCAGTTACAAGTACTCCGCTCCTGACCTTTCTGAAGGACCTCACCAATAAGGTCAGTGTAGGTCTTCCTAGGGCGACCCCTCCCGGCGTTGCTAATCACCTCTGCCATATAAATACCTTTTGTCAATCGTCTTTCAGTCATCCTCTCAACATGACCGAACCATCTAAGCATACACTTTTCTATCTTTGTCACTACATCTTCTTTTAATCCGCAACGGTCCCGTATAACCTCATTCCTCACTCTATCGTTCGAACTCAAAATACTAGTATTCCTAAAAACAAGACATTTCAATCAATATATTCGAAGAAAATTCGTAATGTTGTTAAGTGTATACTTGTTTTTGCTCGTGACTGTACATACATACGAACAGTGCAAGCTAAATAAAAGCTAAATAAAACCGTGTAAAAACTGACGCCTTTCACTGATAAAGGCCCGCCACCCCTATGATACGTTATCCAGTTAGTAGACTGTAAAATTATCACAGACTCTACCCAGAATGTTTATTAATACCTAAAACAATAACCGTAATTCTGTCTCGTTATCAGATCGTAATTCTCGAAGCTACTATTCCAAAAATTTCCAAATAATTTAACAACGAAAATTTACATCTATTCTCCGTAAAGACGGTATGCAATACAAATAAATTGTTTTATAAAATAAATTATACTGCCTCATTAACGGACGTTGGAGCCTGAAAGTGGGTGTAATTAATTATGTTTGTACATTTATATAAAGCCCTGTAAATTGTTTGGCATGCCATTATGTTTCTAAGTTACTGGAACGTAAGGAAGGAAATTGACGTAGCAGTAATTAGGATTCAAAATAATCAGAAATGTCAATTTTATTTTTGCACTTGATAATATTTGGTTTGGTGGGCGTACTCGTGGCTAAAGTAATAACAACCGCACAGGTCGATCCATCAGGTTAAGTATCTTCTTCCATTTTTTGTTATTCCGCGCATAAATGCCTCATTTGCCCACAAATGGGAAAGAACAGGCTATAAGTAATTAACAATCCGTCCTGACAAAATTAACACCGCTAATGAATATTTAACAATCCATACAGACAAAATGGAACACTGCTGCCTAACCCTTCGGGGATTACAGGCGTGACGATGTGATTTGCAATCCATACTATTATAAATGCAAAAGTAACTCTGTCTGTCTTTTACACTTTCAAACCACAGAACCGATTTTGATGGGTACGGAGTTAGATTGAATCCCAACAAAGTACATAGGCTACTTTTTATTCCGCGACTTCGTCTGCGTTCGCGATAACCGTCATTTACGCGAACGAAGTCGCTGGCAACAGCTTTATATATATATTTTTAAGCCGATTTACATCCCACTCAGTAACAGTTCGTTTTCGTAGAACAAAATGCTTGTAAAGTTTTCTGTTCTAGACGTTGGTTTAATAAACTCAAACAGTAATAGAAATGTCTAGTTTCAGAATTCAAACTACACGTCCAAGTTAATTTTCACCTCATGCAAATTGTTAAGGATATGCTAGTTGCAACATGCAACAACTTGTAACTTTATAAGCAACTTATTCGCAATATAACTTAGTATGAACATACCAATGCACGCACACTGAATTACTATGTCTTGGTAACTTATGTCTTAGTTTGTAGTTCACACTTCTGTTATAGAATATGTTTAAGATAGGTAGGATGGTTATTCATATCACATATCTCGTGGCCCGTAACTAAATAAGAATAACGAAACATCACGCCTGTAATCTTCGAAGGGTTAGGCAGAGGTGTACCCATTAATACACCCACATTTCGCCATTTCGCTAGTTATGTTTAAGTCCCATGTAATAGGGGGCGAGCCTATTGCAATCAACCGGACACAAATCCAGACTCCGTGGCTGCTACTAAGAAATTCCTAATGGAAAAACCCAATGACACTTTGAGACCAATAGACCAACGAGGCAGTTTAATAATAATATTTAAGAAAATGTATTTAAGTAGTTATCTATAATAACAAGTGTCCGCGAGTAAATAATAAAAAGAATAAAATAAGAAAATAAAATGTTTGTTAATCCTCGATACAAAAAAAATAAAATTTTTATTTTTTAAATCTACATTTTATAACATTCTCCATAAAACAAAATTGGTTACGTAATTAATTTATAACTAGCTTTCGCCTGTCGGTTATCGCAGACGCAGACGAAGTCGCGGAATAAAAAGTAGCCTATATCCTTTCTTAAGGTTCAAACTAACCCCGTACCAAATTTCATTAAAATCAGTTCGGTTGTTTAGTCCTGACAGCGAAACAAACAGAGTCACTTTCGCAATTTATACCTTAATATCTACTTTTCCTTGTTAAAAGTAGATTTACTATTTAAAGCTTTAACTTAATTTTCTCCACGTGTACATTGTTATTCTATCATCTAGAATGTAATTTAAGTACACACCTACTACCATTACAAAAATTAATAGGATGGTCGGAAAAACAAACTGAATATAAATTGTGAAAGAGGGATTCTCTTTCGTAAAATATTTTAATAGATAAACCTACGCGTGGAATAAACATTTATGAAAGCCTACTTTTTTTAAACAATTTACAACATCACGCCTGTAATCCCCGAAGGGTTAGGCAGAGGTGTACCCATTAGTATACCCACATTTCGCCAGTTATGTTTTTAGTCCCATGTAATAGTGGGCGAGCCTATTGCCATCAACCGGGCACAAATCCAGACTCCGAGGCTGCTACTGAGAAATTCCTAATGAAAAAACCCAATAACACTTTGCCCGACCTGGGAATCGCACCCAAGACCTCACAAATTAAACAATTTAAATCGTTTATAATCAAACTAAGCAACATTTTGCAAAATGTATTCCTAGGAAAACACTTTTTTTTAATACGCTTTTATTAACTTGGTTTGTATCTAAATTAATAAGCCAATAGTTTTTGTTATAACAGAGTTCTTGAAATAGTTTATTTTTTGTTGTAAAATATTTGACAACAAAAAAAACGATTTCAACAATTCACATTCATCTGACAGATGGAAGTTGTTGTACTTATGAGTGCATACTACAGAACAGTTATTCAGTAATTAAAATTTTTAAAACATTTAAATCTTGTTTGCGTAAAAACACATAAGTTTTTGTATGAATATAACATAACATAACATCACGCCTGTAATCCCCGAAGGGTTAGGCAGAGGTGTACCCATTAGTACACCCACATTTCGCCAGTTATGTTTTTAGTCCCATGTAATAGGGGGCGAGCCTATTGCCATCAACCGGGCACAAATCCAGACTCCGAGGCTGCTACTGAGGAATTCCTGATGGAAAAACCCAATAACACTTTGCCCGACCTGGGAATCGAACCCAAGACCTCACAGCAGTCGCGCTTGCGACCACTAGACCATCGAGGCAGTTTGTATGAATATATGTATTTATATTTATTTTCCAACTTACATCTATCATTACAGAGAAACCTATTGCGATAGTGTACACTTCCGAATTCTAAGTTGACCTTTGACCATTAATATCAATGAAACCAGAAGGTTCCCAAGTATGATCCAAAATTTAAAAAAATATTGCAGTGGTTTTTTTAATACCTGATATTTTAATACATAAATAAATATATTCCACCTACAAACTCAGTACTTACGGATACCCTCTGTTAGGGAAAAACGGAGAGTTATGTCTGACTCTAAAACTTCCACCGTTCTTCTTACCACCATGAGTCGGGAGCCCGGTACTCGGTTGACGTTCGATCCGCGCGGGCACGGAACCCTAAAAAAGGGTGACGTAAACACCAAGAACTAAGGAAGTAGAATAAAAACACGAACCGCTTCGAAGTCGGTTCGAATCAAGTTGGATTAGTAAAGTTTGATTTATTTAGTTAATTAGTCGACGCGTCTGCATCAACTTGAATGTTCAATTATAATCTAGAAGATAGGAAAGCGGTTACTAGGAAATGGACGAAAATAAATATTCCGAAATTGCTTCTGCTCGCGACTTCGTCCGCGCCAAAGTTTATATAATATATCATCACACGGGAACCGTACATTTTTTTGGGACAAACAATTGCTATGTATTATTCCAGACTATAATCTATCTCCGTGCCGGATTTCATCCAGATCCTTTCATCCGTTCTAGCGTGATTGAGTAACAAAGATCTATCTAAACTTTCGCATTTACAATAGTAGTAAGATTATACTTACGGGGTATAAAAAGGCTGCCTCGATGGTCCAGTGGTCGCAAGCGCGACTGCTGTGCATGAGGTCTTGGGTTCGATTCCCAGGTCGGGCAAAGTGTTATTGGGTTTTTCCATCAGGAATTTCTCAGTAGCAGCCTCGGAGTCTGGATTTGTGCCCGGTTGATGGCGATAGGCAAGCCCCCTATTACATGGGACTAAAAAAAAACATAACTGGCGAAATGTGGGTGTACTAATGGGTACACGTCTGCTTAACCCTTCAGCGATTACAGGCGTGATGTTATGTTATGGTATAAAAAGATTCATCACATAACCAGTAACTCTAAAACTTCAGTTATAAAAGTCTTTCGGGGAAACATTATTACCTAACTTAATTAAGAATGTCTAAAATCCGAATTGTCATACTTATTCAACAAACAAATCTCTACGTTTTATTATAATTAATTTCGTTGCTTCATTCAAGACATTGTAATCGTTTATCGTATATCATCGTAGGATGTCCACTGCTGAACAATATAGGCCTCCCCTATAGATTTCCAATAGGACCTTAGCGGCTTTCATCTAGCGCGATCCTGTGGTCTTTATCAGATCGTCTGTCCACCTTGTGGGTGGACATACTACGCTTCGCCTGCCAGTGCGTGGTCTCCATTCGAGAACTTTACAGCCCCATCAGCCATCAGTTCTGCGTGGTATATGACCTGCCCACAGAATACAAGGTTTCTCCAGGATTCGTCGAAATTTAATGCTTCGACGCTTTTCTAATGGTCACCACTCTTAATTCTGGCTTTCAGAAGGTGCAGTAGTTGGTATAAGAGGGGAGGACTTGAAAAAAATACATAAATTTGCAAAAAGCCTTAAACTATATGATTTATATAGACATAAAACATTCCCCTCGAGTTCGGTATTAAATAAAAATAAAGGAAATGAATAAAAGACAAGATAAATGTCCTCCGCTTTTTACGGTTTTAAACAAAAAATAAAATGAATACCTAAAAGCTTTTATATTAAATCTGGAACACCTAGGACTTTTGATGTTTTAAGTACCTTTATTTAAGTAAGCTTAGCGTTGATCTCAATTGTGCGTAGAAGGATGAAAATACTTTTAACCATTTTTAAAATAAAGTCTAGTTGGTCTAGTGGTCGCAAGCGCGACTGCTATTGGTCTTGGGTTCGATTCCCAGGTCGGGCAAAGTGTTATTGGGTTTTTCCATCAGGAATTTCTCAGTAGCAGCCTCGGAGTCTGGATTTGTGCCCGGTTGATGGCAATAGGCTTGCCCCCTATTACATGGGACTAAAAACATAACTGGCGAAATGTGGATGTACTAATGGGTACACCTCTGCCTGACCCTTCGGGGATTACAGGCGTGATGTTATGTTAAGTGTAAGTTTTAGTAAACAGTAATTGAAAAATTCAAATTGGTCACGGTCAGAGGTGTACCCTTGAGTTCACCCACATTTCGCCACTTATTGATATGTACCTACTCTCTAAGTTTATCTTAGACATCATTGACACCAATGAGAGAACACATCATGAGGAACCTGGACTTATAATTAATATTGTCTTTATATATATTATCGCAAAATATTGAGCGAGTGCATAATAACAGTACAGGGGTCGTGGGGGTATTAATAATTCAGTTATAATCGTAAAAATTTGAAAGTCATAGGTTGGAACTGTAATCTTTAATATCTTCGTAGATTCCCAGGTATGGTCCAACAAAAACACAAAAACAAAAAACGATCGCAATATTGAGAACAATACGTAAATTCTTCTTTGTTAAGTGTATTTTAGACCTGTTATTATTTTAAATTGCTTTATTTCTATTATTTTATATTTTCTTACCACAATGAACATCAATAAACACTCAATAAAAATAAAATTAACTCTCAAGACACGAAAATAAATTGAATGAAGCGAAAGCAATGAAAAGTAACGACAGTACCGATAGCCAATTCATTCAGACCTGTAATAAACCCTTTTAGAAGTTCACAGCCAGACATTAATTGTACTAAAAACCTGACTGAAATTAATACTATCAGCAATTCTATTTCGGTTACTGCAATTTGTCCAGGAACCTTTACAATTTAATTACATTCTCGAATATTTGAATCTTTGAGTTCAAGCGAACTTTCAAAGTTCTCTGTCATTCTACAGAGCAATATTATGGATTGTGCCAGCTAATTGGTAGGACTTAATTGAATTCAATTCCAATTGAGTGCCGGAAAGTAAGACAGCTCCACTTGAATTTGCTAAAACCTATCGATTAAATGGAAGATTTCTATTCGGTTTTAACAAGAAGGTAATTTTGTTCGAATGTACCGAATTTCCTCTCACTGAGAACAAAAGTACAGATAGAAGTATGTATGGACAAAAGGATCCCAGAGGGATTACTGTGAAAATTAACTTGTTCAAATAAAGAGCACTATATTGCGCAAGATATTCGCAATAACGAAGAGGAGAGAGAGAATAATTATTTTTTTCCCATTTCTGCGAGAAGGTTCATTTAAGTCCACGATCACGTCGGCTCGGAATCCGTAACAAGTTTTTTTTTGGTCAGCAGAAATTAATTCACGTAATCGAAACCCAGACGAACTTAATTTCGATTTGGCGGAAAGAAAAAGGTTTTTTTTTTTTCATTCGAGCCAAGAGAATAATGTACTACCGCGAGTAAAAGCAAAAGCAATTTTTTGATAGAATAATAAATAAACCAGAAACTTTTACAAACGGCTGCGGTAAATAAATACGAAATGAGAAAGTTTTTAAATAAAATTCTGTGTCGGTAATACGAAAAGAGTTACGGTTCGCAAATATTCATGATAACAAGTTTTATGAAAACAGAAAAATAACATAATTGAAAGTGGCGGCATTCAATCAAAAGTTGAATACTTTTTTTACTCAATAATGAAGACAGAATAAATAATACCAGCCTATTAATGTCCTACTGTAGAGCAAAGCCCCTTCTCATACAGAGAAAGATAGGTTAAAAAGGGCATTGATTACCACGCTTGCTCAAGGCCAATTGGCGATTTCAGATTTACGAGTACATTAACTATAAGTCCAGGTTTACTTACTATGTTTTTCTTCACCAATATCAGTGATATCCAAGACAAGCTTAAGAAGTACAATTATTATGAATTGTAAAATTTTCATTGGTCCTTGCCAGGTATTGAACCCGCAACCTCATGCATGAGAGGCGATAGAATAATAATAATAGAATAATAATTATCTAGCTAGCTAGCATAAAGCCCAGTTATACAACACTGAACAAAATGAAAAGACAAAAGTAATTCCTACCAACGTTATTAAGATTTTCCAATTGGCCCTCATCGTAAATTATCATCGCAAGTGTAAATTGTAGTCTTCAAGCAGATTAACGTGCGACAAGACAGGCAAAAGTAAGTTTTACTGAGTCAATTTACGAGCCAAATTTCACGTCTTCCAGCATACCCGCACGCCGGCCTCAAAAATCTCGTTAAAACTTAACTCGCAAAGTTAACCGATTCGTCGGTTGTGGCAGCAAAATGTTGGGTTTAGCGTTCCTACGTTTAGATAACATGCGAAATGAATCTATTGAACTATGCACGCGATAAGCTGCCAATAGTAGAATGATATCTTTATCAACTTTATATTCCACAACCATATTTCACAGAAACACAATTCCATGAAGTTTATAGTCATATTTTTATTATTTAACAATCTTTTAAACAGTAGAGATAGTACGAGTACTTAAGAGGATGTCTGAAAGTGGCGCCAGTGACAGACAATATGAAAGGGAATCGTTTGTCTTGGTATGGGCATGTGAAGAGGAGGGATGAAACGCATGTGACCAGAAGAGTTATGAATATGAATGTGGATGGACGGAGAGCAAGAGGAAGGTCAAAGAAAAGATGGATGGATTGTGTGAAGAATTATATGAAAGAAAAGGAAGTCAGTGATTGCTCGACGGCTGACAGGACGGAGTGGAAAAAGAAAACGTGTTTCGCCGACCCCAAGTAACATGAGACAAGGGCAGGAAGATGATGATTAAACAATAGAGATCCTATAACATAGGACTCAAACATAACTGCGAGCCTGTTGCCATCAACCGGGCACAAATCTAGACTCCGAGACTGCCACTGAGAAATTCCTGATGGAAAAACTGAATAACACTTTGCCCGACCTGAGAATCGAACCGAGGACCTCATGCTCAGCAGTCGCGCATTGCGTCCACTAGACCAAGGAGGTAATACTTTACTCTTTTTTTTATCTGTAATAGCAACAGTAACAAGCTCATTCCGCTTCATTTAATATTCCGCTTTCGTATCTCCGCTTATTAGTTGTTCTTTATATGTGATAACATGAACAAACATGTCCAGATCTGAATAACAAGCATATCTGAATCTCAGAGCAAAGTGAACACTTCCCGCCAAACAATTTTCCCTTTAATTAAAACCTTATCAACATTTGCAGTCGCGTTAAGTCAAAATTTCGAAGCGAAAGCGGAATGCCTTGTTTTCGTTTTAGAGTTTCGTAATTAGTGAAATAAAAGCCGATTTAGAAACTTAACAACAACGTGCTGAAGATGGGAGAAAGAAAGTTTTGGGAAAATTAATTTTTGAATGTGACCTTCAAATGTTTTTAAAGTCACCCACATTGGAATCGCTTCTCTTTTGTCGTTTATCATAATATTTTTTTCGAAATTGGGATAAAGGTTTAACAATAAAACATTCGTTGTGTGAACTTTTGTTCTGAAATGAATATTCATTCGCGAACCGACTCTTTGAGGTAAGTAGAATAGAATAGAATATATATTTTGTTTGCTTAACGTATCACATATACGACTTCAGATATTCGAAGCGTTGCGATCCTTGTATACAATCAATCTAACTTAAATTAGTCATGCAATCATTAAAAGTACGTGCATGAAATTAATAAGTACCTAAGTAAGTAACATTACTGAACATGAATAAAATAATAAAAATGTATAAAAAAAAATACAAATTAAGATTCAAAATAAAAACAAATAAAATAAGTTAGTTTGTCAAAACTGCGAAATCGTACGCGTGATTTTTTTTACCCGTGTTTAGTTACGTCTTAGGTTATTGCTCTGCCCCCGAGGATCGTAGCGTGATATCATATAGACTATACTATTTCCCATGATTCTGGCTATCATATACATAAGATTAGCACGTTTAAACGAACAAAAAAGCTCTTAAACTTTATTATATTAAGTACAGATGAACCGAATGAATAAATGTTTGTTGTGTCATGCAAAGCAACGGTTATTCTCCAAACAAATTCGCAAAGCGGATGCTCTCAGTGAATACCTAGTTTAACAGTAAAGACCAATATTGTGCGACGCGATCTATTTCTAGACCATTAGACATTTGGCACAAAACCTAAAGAGACGGGGATAGAATGGCAATCCATAAGAAACCAAGGGGAGAAATTTGGCAGGGTTCTCAATGAGTCCGTGTAACAATATCACCTATCTCTAAACCAGGGGTTTATAACCTTTTTCTAGTCATGGACCCCTATCAAAATTTCAGACCCAAAGGAATTCGGGGAATACAGGAAATCGGGGATTACAGGCGTAATGTTGTGCTTATAACATCACGCATGTAATCCCCGAAGGGTTAGGCAGAAGTGTACCCTAATGGGTATATAACTGGTGAAAAGTTATATTTAAGTTCTATGTAATAGGGGGCGAGTTTATTGCCATCAACCGAGCTCAAATCCAGACTCCGAGGCTGCTACTAAGAAGTTCGTGGAGAAAGGCGTGATGTTATATGTTTGAGGAGCCGTTTTTGATAATGCAAGGCGTATGACATCTTTCACTTCTAAGTAGGTAGGCTCGTCATGGACCCTTGGTGTTCATTATACAGACCCCTTTTTCTTTTTAGGTGGTAAAAACCATCACATAATTCCTTCCGCCCTGGATGGGGCGGGACTGTCAAACTTTTACTAACTGAAAAAGTGCCCTGTTCCTTCTGTTGCTCTTTACGTTTCGGGACCACGGCATCCTGTTAAGACGTCCCGCAGGCGTTTGGCTCTGTTTGGGCCTAGTCTCTGTGCTGACAGCTCTTTGAGGTACGCGTGGAACGAAACGCGCTTCGTACCGGGCCTGGTCCGTGATCGGACGGCAAGCTACCCATCACTCGCCGTCCGCAAGCCCGCGCCAGATGTCGTCTTGCGACGACACAGACCCCATAAGGGACAATGGACCAAAGGTTAAAAAACCCTGCGTTAGACCAAATAAAAAGCTGGTAGGTTAAAACCTTTTCGCAATTTTCCTCAAAGCTACTGCTTTTTAAGGAAGTTTGCGAACCAGTTTCTAGGAAATAAAACTAGCGGTTTATTAGCCAACGCGGATATAACTTTCGCTTCCCAGATACCCGTGTTTTCAATAAGTATTTTAAGTTGGGAAGGTAGAATTAATCGCTTTGAAAGTTCGACAGTTTACGTAGATAGAAACTAATATTTGTAGGGCATAAAGAAACCTCTCATAAAATAATGAAGAGGGTAATATTTATTCTAAGTTATTATAAAAACTAAGAGGTTTATTAAAATGAAGTGTATTTTATGATTTATTCGAGTGTTTAAATATTATCTTAAAGGAGTTAAAGTGTTAATAGTAATCCTGTAAAGATTATATTCGAATATTATCCGTTTTTGAAATTGAATAAAGATTTTTATAATGTGAAAGGAGAAGTATTTTCATGATTCTTCTCTTATCTTATAATCTTCCATTGTTCTCGTGGTTACAAGCACTGCGGAGCGTAGGAACGTAAGTTCGTTTCTCAAGTCGAGTAAAGTGTATTTGGGTTTTTTCATTAGGAATTTCTCTTTAGCAGCCCGAAGTTTAGAACTTAGTGCTATGACATAATCTGACGCCCATGTCAGGTGACTCCAGTTAGACAAGAGGCCGACGCTTTTTTTTTTTTTTTAGGTGGTATAAATCATCAAATGACTCCTTCCGCCCTAGGTGGGGCGGAAGGGACTGTCAGACTTTCACTGACTAAAAAACCACCCTGTTTCTTCTGTTGCCCTTTACGTTCCGGGGCCACGGTATCCTGATAAGACGTCCCGCAACCCCGGCAGGAGAGGCCGACCCTAACATAACTGAGAAAAGGCTAGGCAGATGATGGTCGCAAGGTCGCCAAAAACCTAACCTTAAACGGTTTAAATTACCTCAATTTAAACTGTCTTTATGGTAAACTACACCGACCTTACCTACTACAGACCTTATTGGTGAGGTTCTTCAAAAAGGTTAGGTGCGCAGTACTCGTAACCGGCGTGCTTGTATGAACGTGAATGAGGCGAAAGTAGTATGTAAGGATCTTAGCAGTAGTTTCTGCCTACCCCCATGGGAAAAAGGCGTTAGGTAATGTATGTGTCTGTCTTTAATGTAACAGTTCTTCTACCAGCTACTTCGGTAGCGTCAAAGTTGATATATTATCCCACGAGGACTGTAATTTTTTACGGGATAAAAAAGTTAAAAAATAACGAAATGCTATTTTAGACTATAATCTATCTCTATGCCAAATTTCATACAGATTTATTCAGCCATTCTAGCGTGATTATGTAACAAACATCCTTTCAAACTTTCGCATTAGTAATAACTAAGATTCTCTTTTAGTCCCGAATACCTTTGAACAAGCATCAGCACTCTTTCAAAGATACCATAGAATCAGCTAAAACTTTTCAATCCATTGTTCCTTGTTAAGAACAAATAAGTTCAATACAATAGAGTTATTATTTGCTAAGCAATTACCGACCTTATTTCTACTTGGTCAAGTTTGCTAGCACTTTGAAAGTTTTACCAAAATTGTTATTGTTAGAATCAGGAGTTTGTTAGTTTCTCCGACAAATATTTTGTACAAGGTTACTATGATGTGGTTTTGCTGTTAAAAGATTTTACTGGGATTGCTGTGGAATTGTGGTTTGCTTTGTTTTTTCTGTAACCCGTTGTTTAAACATATATTTTAAGTAAAGCCTTGCTGACTGTCTCGTTCGTCTAGTGGTCACAAAGTGCGACTGCTGAGCAATGAGGTCTTATGTTCGATTCTCAGGTCGGGCAAAGTTTGTTCTTTCTTTATCTTGTGGGCAGTAAGGTCTAACCACCCCACACACCCTAGTGTCAAATTTTCTAAACCACTTCAAGGGCCTCTGACAGGGTTTTTCCATCCGGAATTTTTCAGTAGCAGCCCTGGAGTCTGCATTAGTGCCCGGTTGATGGCAATAGGCTCACCCTTATTGCATGGGACTTAAACATAACTGGCGAAATGTGGGTATAAATGCTATGTAAATGTAAATGCTACTAATGGGTACACCTCTGCCTTACCCTTCTGGGTTTACAGGCATGATGTTATGTTTAAAAAGCTGTTTTATTTCACAGTAAATTATAAATTCGCTGTTATGGTTAAAATAATAAAACCGTTTTTCTAGGTAACAATTTTCAATATTTACAATAGAACAAAGAGTAAAATGTTGTTATCGTATGAAGCCTAAAATAATATATACAAAATCAAGCACCAATTCATAGAAAAATCGCCGTTTATTTACTAACAAAACACAATGGCTACTGTTGTCCCTACCTACAATAAATATTTCACACAGTATTTGGCCTATTTAAATTTAATTTGGGCTTTATTTAATAACTAGCTTTTGCCCGCGACTTCGTCCGCGTAAATTTCGGTTATCACGGACACAGACGAAGTTGCGGAAAAAATTACACATTAATACACAGTCCTGTCATTTCCATTCGAAACAACACGTGGCGCCATCTACGATCATAAGAACGTTATTGTGATTTCCCTCGGAAACAGTACTTTTTTTCGGGATTAAAAAGGTACCCTATGTTCGTTCCTGTACACCTGGCAATGTAAATACAAAATTTCAGGATGATCGGTTCAGTGGCTTATGCGTAAAATGGTAACAAACAAACAAACAAACTTACTTTCGCATTTATAATATTATTTAGGATTTAGGATTAGTTAGGATGTAACAATAAAATCAGTCTATTTTTGTCTGATTGCAGGACAAAGGCCTCTTCTCACACAGAAAACTTATTGATCACCACGCTTGCTCAAGGCGGTGGGCAATTTTAGACATACAGTACGTTAAATAACAGAGGACGTTCCCCTTCCGAAATCTTAATATATATAAATCTCGTGTCACAATGTTTGTCCTCAATGGACTCCTAAACCACTTAACCGATTATAATAAAATTTGCACACCATGTGCAGTTCGATCCAACTTGAGAGATAGGATAGTTTTTATCTCTAATATTGGTCTTAATATTTTTTGATTGTAAACCTGAGCCACAGCAACGCGTGGGCCGGTCAGCTAGTAAGTGTATAAAAATCCAAAATCCAAAAAAAAAAATTACTCACAACATCACGCCTGTAATCCCAGAAGGGTTAGGCAGAGGTGTATCTATTAGAACATCCACATTTCGCCAGTTCTGTTTAATTCCCATTCAATAGGAGGCGAACTTACTGCCAGCAACTGGGCACAAATCCAGACTCCAAAGCTGTTACTGAGAAATTCCTAATGGAAAAACCCAATAACACTTTGCCCGACCTGGAAATCGAACCCAAGACCTCATGCTCAGTAGTCGCGCTTTGCGACCACTACACTAACGAGGCAATCAAATGAAATTAATGTTAAAATATCGTATTATAATGGCACGGAATAGTACCTAGCGTCGCCTAGATCATTCATAAGCGAAATATAACTTTACCGTTCTTAAATCGATAGACAAGTGCGCATAATGAAGAGTGTTTCTTTGACGCAACAGTTTATAATTCTTTGTGCTATATTGAAAATACTAACATTTTTAATTTGGATGGGAATATTCTTTTTTTGTATAAACGCTCTATTGTTACCTGGTAAAGGGAACGCCTCTCTTTAATTAACATACTGTATACAATTCAGAATATAAGTCTGAAATTACCACGATGTTTTCCTTCACCAATGATGAATTGAAAAAGTCACATTGATACTTGTCTGTTATCGACCCATTGGCTCGTAAGTAAGTAGGTAAAACAACTGTACATCCCATAAAGTATAAATAGAACCTTTTGATGACCTTGTAGAATTGTATTCTACGTAGAAGCAACCGCAGGTCAAAGTTATACTACCTTTATCATTCAGCACGGTACGCCTACCAATGTCTGTTATGATTTACGATTCATTTCCAAACTTACATTGACCTTCAAGTCCATAAGGGTGAAATTCCTTTGTACCTAAAGAGGAGATTGGGGTAATACATATCCAACACGTAACAAGTCGCAAGCGGCCACCCGGACCTAATCGGCAGAATCTAAAAATCACTCAAGCGGAATCGACCAAACGTCATGTAATACATACGTCATTTATGACCTTGAAGGTCAAAGGTCAAAGGTTTCATGTGAACTTTGGTACTCAGCCAAAATTCTACATCAAAGTTTATCACAGTGTTCCTGTTACTAATTGGTACTTGCTTATGACTATTTACATAGTAAAAATATCATGGGTACAGAATTTAAACCGACGTGCAATTATATGTGACCTTGGGATTACATAAGTTTGAATATATTCGTGATATATAGATAAGATAAGATCTGATCCTGCCTGTTCCCGTGCTATCCTCCCCAGGGCCGCCCTAAGCGGAGGGCCGTACCCCATAGGGGGTACCTGTAATCGATTAGCTTGTAAGTTTTACGCCCTGCCTGGAGGCCTCAATTTTAGAGCACCACATAAGGAAAGTCCGGTTAAGATGCCGACAACCTCGTAGGTTCTCCTGTGAGATACCAATCCAAATATTGTTAATTAGAATTCATCGATGAAAGAATTATACACGTACCCGGCGTTGTACTCATAACCGGCGTGCTTGTATGACGAGATGTATGAACGTAGATGAGGCGAAAGGAGTATGTAAGGATCGTAGCAGGTGGCGTTCTGTAGTTTCTGCCTACCCCCATGGGAAAAAGGCGTAAGTTTATGTATGTAATTATACACGTTCACCATATACCTAAGCTCTCACACACCTTTTCAAACCAAACTCTCTGCGCGGAAGTTCATTAGCAATCACAAAAACATTGAACCCATTGACATTTATCTAAATACGGACCTCTTTAACACAATACTCTTTAATTAAAAGCTCACACCCGTCACGTCATGATTTAACAAGGCAAACAAAAAACAGCCCGTGTCATACTGATGAACTGTGTTGTTTACACGATAGGGAATCCGGGGTAATCCTCCGCAAATGTCACTTCCGTATGAGCGGTCGACTGGACGTAATCGGCGCGCCTTCGACTGATACTAAAGGTGGTTTCAAACTGGAGAGGCTAGCAGTGGATTGGATAGGCGAGAAATGAAACCACGCTGACCCTTTCACATCGAAAGATGTACCGAGCCGTCACGCTGACCTGCGCGAGCACTGGCATGCGAGGATACTCTATTTTTTTGTAGCAATATAGTTCAATATTTTATTATATTTCTTTCTCGCTTCGCACATCCTAGCGTATCCACGCAACTTCCACACCCAAAGATTGCCGAGACGAAAATATGAATATTTGTTGTTACTATATGGAACTATAGTGTTACACGAATAGAGTATTTTTTTACTGATACAAATTTCAATTCCTGTCGCTGGATAGAATTTCCGAGAAGGTGCGTGTGGTGGAAATACAGCCATTGTAAATAATGTATCGCTATTTCGACGTCATTATCTCGTTCTCGGTGACGTCCTGTAACTGTGGCGGTGGATAAACGCCCAAAATAACATTGCTTCAATCTACAAAATTACAGTGAGCGAGACCATCAAAGATCTAAAAGCAAATTAATGAATATTAAAAACACATCTTTACAATTCCACAGAAAAGGAGATTATTACGCCAATCCCAAAAATATGACCTTTGACATTTAGAAAGAGAATCCATTTTCACGTGACTCGCAAATTAAAACCACACATCATGACTTAACAGGACAAAAAACGACCAGTTGTTTACACATAGGGAGTTTGGGGTAATCCACCGCGACTGTCACTTCCGTACGAGGGTAGCCGACCGGAGATAATCGGACGCCCTCGACAGGATTACGCGGCAGAGCCTGAAATCTATTTGAGTAGATCTATCGGCTAACTAGCGCTGTACTTTATCTTCGGCTAATTGTGTGAATGAGTGATGTAGCTGCCTTTAAGGATCATTGTCGTGTATTGATGGAGTGTTAAATTTGTTTTGTTAAAGCCTGATCAGAATGTGAAGACTGTGTTTTCAGTCTGGTTGTTTTACAAAGGCTGTGTTGTGATTTATAATATTGGTTGGTATGATACTAAATAATTGTCATTTCTATTTATAGTATAAAACTAAGTCTTCCCGCCGTCTGTATGGTTAGATCTTTTAGACCTTGCAACGGACTTTGAAGCGGAGAAAGGTTTATGTATCTACATTGCACTCGTGCGAAGCCGGGGCAGGTCGCTAACTAAATATCGTGCAGGAAATGCAGGCCTCGATTTTGGATTAAAGATGCCATCAACTTTTCTTTTTATTCTTTTCATTATTTTGTATTCCATTAAAGCCTAGTCTCATCTTCTATATTAAAACTATTTTATATTTGAATTTTTCTTGTCAAACTCACCGCCTTGTAGACTTCGGCTTAGTATCAGTATAAATATGAAAAAGGCTACCAAAGAACTAAAACCAACCAACTAAGTACCAATGCTCACCTTTCTTAACTACAATCCAACGGAATTACTAAATAAGGACTATCACGATAACTAAAACCCCATCTCACTTTACAAACGAGCTACAAATCTCAATCAATGTGCCCACTATTTACTAAACACCCCCACCTAATCGTTCATACAAAGGGGAGAGCAGGGTAATTTCAGCCACTTCACAACACGAGCGGCCAGCCGGATTTAATCGTCGTTCCCCGCCAGGATTACGCGATGGACCACGAAAATCGTTGGAGTGAATCTATCTACTAACTATCGCTGGGCTAATAAGGATTTATCGATGTCCACTTTCGAGCTGTATGTGTGGCTTAGCTACTTGCATTTTTATTTGAAAGAGGAGAGTTGAACTGTTTTCTGAGGTGCTTAGAGGTGATAGGTAAGGTGCGTACAGGGATACGTATTGTTACATAGCTGTTAACAAGGCATACGACTGATGTGATTCCGACGATTCCCAGGTCGGGTAAAGTTATTGGGGTTTTCCATCAGGAATTTCTCAGTAGCAGCCCCGGAGTCTGGGTTTGTGCCCGGTTTAGCTCGCCCCCTATTAAGTGGTTAATGTACTATCCCAGAGGAACCGTATATTTTTCCGAAATGAAAGTTGCTCATGTGCTATTCTAGACTATAATCTATCATTGTGTCAAATTTCATCCAGATCCGTTCAGTCGTTCTGGCGTGATTGAGTAACGAACATACATCCATCTAAACATTCGCATTTATAATAGTAGTAAGATTGCTTCTAGTACATAGGTATTCGTTGAGCAAAACGTTTGCAGAATTGCAGAGCAATGTGAATTAAAATAGTTTTCGAATCAACGAACGGGTTATGACGCTATTTTCATCGTCATACGAGAAAATATTATTGCAAACGAGCAAGTTCAACGACCTCTTTATTTTTGAAGACACGCTGAATCTGTAAAACGTTTCAGAGAAAGTTTAACGCACAAGTTGCTAAAAGATTTTGTTTTGAAAATGTTACAATTTTGTTTTGAATGATGTTTTTCGGAGCAAATGGTGTGTTGGTGCAATTGTTCTTTTATAAGGTCATGGCAGAAATAAATTAAATTGGAGATTTTTCAAATAACAGTTTAGAGCTCAAGTTTATAAAATGACTAGCTTATGCTCGCAACCTTGTCTGCGTAGATTTCAACATTAAATCAAAGGCCTCAATTTTCTTACGAAAATTTCTGTGTGTTAAGCTAGATCTATATTATCTGTGTGCCAAATTCCAGCTAATTCCGTTTAGCTGTTAAAGCGTGATTGAGTGACAAACATCGAAACATACAAACTTAAACATTTGTAATATTTGTAGGATAAAAAGAAAATTTTAGCTCCGAGTACAAGTGCTACACAGAAAAGAAATAAAAGATAGTCAATTATAAATAAATAGATACTTAGATACTTAATATCTATTTATTTTCAAAAATCTGAATATTTTTCTGAACGTTCATATAAATGAAGTTGCAATCTTATCAGCGACAATCAGTGTCAAAAAATATTTCCTAGCATTGCGTCTATGGCCAAAGATAGAATGTGTGCCCCTAATTCCAAATTCCAACGATGAGTACCGGCCGGAATAGACAAGTACTGGTCAGAAACAAGCTAAAACCAAATGCCCGTAATCATGGAAATCAGTAAACAGGACAGTCGCAGACAGAATGCGGTCATTTACCGCACTCGATACACTCACCACCGTTAAAACTCGAAACTTTGGAAGCAATTTCGGTACAGTCACGTTTAATAAAGTATTACTCGTACTTTACTTTGCGCCCTAAGTGAAGTTTAAATCTGTTTTAGACGATAATAGCTATTAGTAACTTTTCAAGCACGCTTATATTGATCTGTTCTTTGTACCAAAGGTATTTAGGTCGGGAAGAACAACTGGCGTGTAATCTGGGAAGGACATTTGGTAACAATAGACCTTTTTGTTTAAATAGCTATAAGGAAGACAATACGGTGAACAGAGTAACTGTAAATACGAATGTTTGCGATGGGAGATATTGGAAAGAGAAATCTTTCTTGTGGATTAAGTGTAGAGGGGATTTTTTTACTCATTCGTACCGAAGGACCAGTTTCAGGAAAAACGGTACAAAATATAGTAATAAATTAAATTGAAGTGTCTGTTTGTTATTTCAAAATAACAGCTTTTTAGGAAATAAATTATGAATGTTTACGGTCTTAATGTCTACTGTCTGTCTGTCTGCTTGGTACGGCTAACCTCAGAAACAGACTTTCGCTCGCAGATAGCTGGTGTAAAATAGTTACTTTTATTTTAGAAAAAAAAATAGAAAAACGAATTAGAGATCACACACAAACTCTTTAAAAAATGTGTTGTATGTACAATACGTTTTACAGGTATAATAATACAATGATTATATGAATTTGAAGACGATGTACCTAATATAAATATAATTTTCCATTTTATTATCTTTTTAAGTACTATTAATAACTTTCAAACTGTCTTTCGGAACATTTGTAATAAACAACGTTCCAACAAGTCTCATTCACACCTCATTCAACCAAGACCCAACCTCCATCAATTTGAACGATTCATTAGATTAGAAATTGTAGTACCTACCGTCATTTCTCTCCCAATTCTGTAAGCACTTGACCGGCAATCACAGTAATTGAGGTTCTAAATTCAAATTTAATCCCTTGCAACCGTACTGAACGGCTTGTCTTCTATAATAATAAAATAAAGTTGAAGTGTCTGTCTGTAAAGTCAAAATAACAGTTTATTACAAAATAAATATAAATGTTTATATGGTACATAGACAAAAAACAAAAAAAATTGTCTGTCTGTTCGTATATCTGTGTGTCTTTCTGTCTGTGTCTCGTTTGCTCCGGCTAATTTACGAAACGGCTGGACCGATTTTAACGGAACTTTCACTGTCATACAACTGATGTTATAAGGATTAACTTCGGCATTCTACATTTATTTAGAAAAAACAATAAGTTTCCGCGCAAAAAAATTAAAACTCGTCAGGCAACAAATATTCATGCAAGCGATGTCGCAGTCATAAGCTAGTATGCTAGTGATAAATAAATCGAGTCTGTTACGGGGCCTCCTTGGAATAGCACCACTTGGTTAAAGGTCAAGGGGGTGAAGCAATGATTAGATTAAAAAATTGTAAGGTCAACCACTGTTTTCAGTAGGCGTTTCGGGTTCCGCTGTTGTATAGCAAGGAATATCTGACTTGAACACTTTTCGATATAAATTCCTGATAAGCTTCCATTTTTTTTTTTAATTAAAAAACTTTGCGAGATTAGGAATATCTCCTGTATAGTGAGTGTGTTGTTTTTTTAGATGGTCAAAATCATCAAATGACTCCTTCCGCCTTTGGTGGGGCGGAAGGGACTGTCAGACTTTTCCTGACTAAAAAACCACCCTGTTCCTTCTGTTGCCCTTTACGTTCCGGGGCCACGGTATCCTGCTAAGACGTCCCACAACATAGTGAGTGTGTTAGTTCATGTATTTGTATCGTATGGGAATTGAGCTCGTCATACGCAGTTTAGCAGCCAATCGCTCAGTTACTGCGTCAATCGTCATTTCATTTTCTTTACGTAATTTCCAAAGCTTCTGTCAATATGGTTAGGCTATCGAGAACAGTCTTGCTGAACAATCATAGAACCAACAGGGCAGTCTTAAACTGACACTACAAAAATCAATCTGTCTAGCCTTTTCCTCACTATGTTAGTGTCGGCTTCAAGTCTAACCGGGTGTAGCTGAAAACCAATACTTTAGATGGAGCAGTAGCTTCATGTAAAATAATGCTGCTGCATAAATGCTCCATGTCGTACAACTGGGTTATGAATGCATACCAGTAATACGATATTCCTTGGTAAGACTGTTTATCAGACTTTCGGGCTTCTGACGACCTGTAACGACTGTCATAGATCCACGTATGATAGCCGGGACCAACGGTTTAACGTATATTACTTTACGAAGCACGGAGAAGTCTCGGTGTGAAAAGATGGATCAACCCGTGCGGCTGATAAAACCTAGAAACTGATAATATAATGATACCAAAAACAAAAAACGCCCAAATCTGTCGCTAAACAAGAAAGAATAAGCGTCATGTTAGATAGCGGCCACACAAACCGTCCGTATGACAACATTTCTCAAACTGTTTGAACCCGCTCCATATAGCTGTTCCCGTTGGTAATTTGTACTGGCTAGGAGATAAATTGAGCTCCCCTTTTCGGGGACAACGGTTGAGGGGAATAAACTAGTCAGGCTAGGAGCAAAGGTGATTTATATTCTTCTTGAATTGCCTAAGGGTCGCCTCACTGGAAAGGTAGCTTGATAGAATGTGGTGAAGGATAACAGCTATGATTATTTGTGTGGAGATCAAATTAATACTTTAGGAATTACTTGCAAAAAATAATGCTGAAATATTTATGTTGCTACCTGAGTATTTTTTCTACCTCGTTAGTCTAGTGGTCGCAAAGCTCGACTGCTGAGCATGAGGTCTAGGGTTCGATTAGCAAGTCAGGCAAAGTGTTATTGGGTTTTTCCATAAGGAATGACTCAGTAGCAGCCTTGGAGTCTAGATTTGTGCCCGGTTGATGGCAATAGGCTCGCCCCCTATTACATGGGGCTTAAACATAACTGGCGAAATGTGGGTGTACTGGGTACACATCTGCCTAACCCTTCGGAAATTACAGGCGTGATATTATGTTTATGTCAATACATAATTTTAGAATATAGTTAAATGTCAAAATATGTACCTATTTTTAATAAAACAATATTAACTAATTTGAGCAATATTTATGTCATCCTTTGCAGGTAGGATACTTACTATAAAACATATAATTATAATTCTACCTGTATTTTCGAACTACTACGTTTGATCAGTTAAAACACCTTCTAAACACATACATTAGTAAACATTTACCTACATATTATGTTAGAGAAAACCTCATTTCAATATTCTTAGCATCAACCCAAACAAAACCTGCATACCAACATAAAACAATTCGACAAAATAGTCAATTTAATTTTATAGATACCAATAGGTATATTTGTATCAGTTGGTAGTAAAAGGCACCACACAAACCACAACAAACGACACATCTCCACAAAATAAAAGACGATCGAACGAACCCATCATTAATAAGCGAGCAACCGCAGTGTAGGCACAAAACCTAAAATCCCAGTCTACTCATTAGAGTTGTGTCCATCTATGACCACAACAAGCGTTTCGGCAGTTAGTTAGAGGGAACTGAATCACAATTCGCAACACTCCAACGCCGGATTTATCGCCGCAACTAATCGTTGGACCGTAATTCCGTAGTAAAAGATAGATGCAGAAGAACTGACGGAATATAATCCTGTTATGTTTCTTATCAACACTGAAAATATTATAAAAAAAAATCGTTACTATTTAAATGTTTGAACTAGTATCAAAGATAATAACTAGATGTCTAGTGTTGTGAATTGTAATTGTGCAGACTGTGACTCAAAAGTCAAAACTAGTCTTGGTACATTTACATTATATAAGAACGCGAAAAAAGGTTATATGGAGCTTCACACACACATTACAAACAAATCCAAAATACTCAATACTTAAATAACCTTTAATTATACAAGTGTCTTCTGCCCGCGATTTCCGCGTATTTGTCGGTCATCGCGGATGCAGACTATTTTGGGGATCAAAAAGTAGCCTATGTCCTTTCTTGGGTTTAAAACTTGAAATCGGTTCAGTGGTTAATCGTGAAAGTCAGAACCGAAACGAAATAGACAGGTAGCGTTAAATAAAATTGTCGCTTTGAATTTCGTCGTGTCGTTGAAAATTCAAGCAACTTAGCGGTTCCAAATGACTGATGATCTTCTGCATGCGCCTACTCTGTGGCTATATCCGTACTTTCACAGTATTCGCTACTACGGAAATGCGATTTTCGGTATTGAATACGAAAACGAGTATTGCCACGTGAGTTACAATAGCTGGAAGAGTCCTCTATACCTCGAAATATATTTTGCAAGAATTCGAAATTGAAGTGGCCATTCTCTTCAGAACCAAGTTGTTTTATTTCCAAGAATCGATGATTGGCTTGTTAACGGTCGGGCGGACGATTAGAATCCATTGTTGTGAACCGATCGTGAACTCTTGAGCTCATCTTGCGTTTTCATTAGCTTCGTCAATAGTTTATAACAGTAAAATGGTTTACAGTATGCCATTTTATGCCCAAGGTCGGGTTTGGTTCGATTTTCGAGATAAATATTTGTAGGGTACAGTTTGTCCTCACTCCAATTGTTTATTCAAGTTACTAATTCATTTATTAGACCCAATCGTGGGCTTTGAACGTGTTTCCGTTCCTTCCTTGTGTAGATTCGAATTGTTGCCTCACAAAGTAGACTCAGCTTGAACCTTATTTAAAATTAAAATGGAGGTATATCTATACAAATATTACAAAGCGAAACAGTTTGTTTGTTTGAATAGCAATCTAAGGAACTGCCCATTTAAAGATATGTATATAACATCAGCATTAACAAAAAACGTAACTGACGAGTGAAACCAAGTTGTACAGCTAGTTTTTAATAAAGGCTTTTCTTTCTTAGGTCGTTAAAATATTCCAACGACATAGCATGAATGTTCAACTTTTACAAAAGAATAACTGGCCGAGTATTCAAAAGAAACTTTTTGCCCCATAGGCGCACATACATAATATTCTTGCAAACTCGGGTCTCGCAGTTCGACACATAAATAAATGTCCGATCCACTGGCTCCTTTCAGAATACCATTATCCTTGAAACACACGCTCCAAATTCAAATCGTTAGCTCGTTTTGTACTGACTATAGAGCGTTTAATAAAACAGAGGTGGCTTATAGACCTTTGTCGTGTGAATAGGACCTGGACTAATCATCAGGATGTGAAGATGATACATCACACGTAAAAGTCTTTATTATAACATTATTTATCAATAAAAAATCTGACTCAATCGGCAAAAAAAGCTTGAACGCACGCGAAATTGTTATAACATAATATTAAATTTATTCTGCCATAAGATTAGCCATAAGTGACGGCAAATTGTTCATATTTACTGATTTAGATATAGAATATTCATACAGAAGCAAAGCAATAATCTTGAAATGAAATAATTTACTCTTAAAATAGCCATGACCTGTGAGATATTGGGCAACACGGTGGTCCACTACTAGCCGCTCACAAACGGACGGAGGATCTTACTTACTCCTTAAGTACAGAGGTTTAAATTTCTTTTACATTTTCAAGACAGTGCCATCTCTGACTCTTTACATGCTCTGTGCTACTGACCCATATAAAGTTACGAATAGAAAATGAACTGTATTGAAAATTAAAATACTTTTCTAAAGTACTTTTGCATTAGGTATTGTGGGGACCGCCCTCGAGATTTTACTTCGTGTTATTTTTATTTAGAAGCGCGGTCGTTTAATTAATTTATGTTACATTGTTGCGTGTACTGCTGGCTCTATTTGTGGAGTCTCCTAAACTAATTTACGTATATAACTTTCACGTTTGCAGTTGTTTTTGTTTGAAAGCTACTAGGTATTGTAAGTTTTATAATTAACTAGCTTTACGCTGCGACTTTGTCTGCGTAGATTTCAGAATTAAGGCAATGTCCTAATTTATCCCTCGGGAACATAAAGATAGGTCAAAGAGGACATTGATTACCACGCTTACTCTAGGCGGATTGGCGATTTCAGATTTATTATTTACTAGCTTTTGCCCGCGACTTCGTTCGCACAAGAATAAAATAAAATATAGCCTATGTTACTCGCTGATAATGTAGCTTACTAATAATGTAAGAATTTTTAAAATCGGTCTAGTAGTTTTTGTGTTTATCCATTACAAACAAAGAAACAAACAAAAATACAATTTTTTCCTCTTTATAATATTAGTGTAGATGAGACTAGCTCTGCCCGCGACTTCGTCCGGACCGTATATAAATTATCCCACGGGAACAGTTTTCTCTAAGAAAATCCCTAATGGCTTCTTATTATTTACACAGCAAAATTCGGCTGGCTAAACATTATATCAGATATAATTGAGAATTCAATTGAAGTACACTACACTAGAAGTACCCTTCACTACAAGAAATTGAAGGAATGATCGTACGAAATTTAAACATTCATACACTAACCTTTGACATCCAATCTACGAAAGTGAACAAGTCATAAAAGACAATTAAGACCATTAATAAGGCTAATAGGCCATGTGGCTATAAAACAGACTCAGAAGAACTAACACACGCAATAGTAATAATTATTATAATAGCGACGAACACTTCCTTCCGACGCCCGTATTGCTCATGGCAATTTGCCCAATAGCCTGGTAATATTTCTACATTAGCATCTGTGCAAATTTGCTCGCTGACTCTGCATCTCTGTAAGACGTCTACCAATCATTGTCAAGTCTTGAACTTACATGGTACTACCAATAGCTGGGCAAGTTAATTAAACATTTGACAATCGTGTTGTCATGCGCAAATACTTCGGAAGGTCGCTTTTCGCTTGAATAACACCTACGACCTGTCAAACTAATAATAACGTAGTGTGTTCCTATAGCATTGTCCACAACAGAAGTAATACTGAAACTACTTCATCAGTGTCTAACTTTCCTTAACTTTCCCTCCTAGCACCTTTTTTTTATCGTAGAACAATCCTCGTGGACTATCCCCCGTCTGGGGAAGACGGGGTGGTGGATTTACCAACTAAAATCAACATGGTGTGTGTGTAAGGACAGACCTAAGGGGCCGTTAGTGATGTAGGCGGGTCCCGTCATCGTCGGCTGTTTAAGCGCCGTCGAATACTCGAGTGTGGTCCGCGCGGAACCATAAACAGGCCTATTCTGGTCGGGTAGTGGACTGCCCCTAAGTCGACCACCTGCAGGCCGGTAACTCATGGAGGCCGAAGGTCATAGAGCACTCTCCGGTGCCCGGTGCGTCTTCTCCTAATTAGCTAGGCTGCTAATTCTGTTCAAAAAATAAAACGTGATTTGAGAGTGAAGTGAGAGTAACAAACATACAGACTGTCACATTTTATATTAATACTAGCTTCTGCTCGCGATTTCAGCCGTGTCAGAGTAACATATTATCCCACGGGAATCGTACATTTTTCCGAGACAAAAAGTAGCTTATGTGCTGTTACAGACTAGATTATAATCTTTCGCTGAGCCATATTTGCATCCGTTCAGCCATTCCTTGTGTGACTGAATAACAAACATCCATCCACGCATTTAAGTAAGATATTAGCACGATTAAATCCAGACTTGTGACTACTTGACTTACGAACTAAAGATCGTAAATATAAAGCCAAACATTTTGTTGGCGTTTGCGGCTGCCAATGAAGGTTTTATATTTGTAATTTATTAATCTTTTAAATATCTCCACGATTTTCTTCAAACATTATCCTAACTAATATTATAAATGTGAAAGTAAGTTTTTTTGTTTGTTTGTTATCATTCCACGCCTATACCACTGAACTGATCATCCTATAATTTTGCATATACGTTGTCAGGTATACAGAAACGGACATGGGAAACTTTAAATCACAAAAATAAAATCTGTTCCCGAGAGAAATCGCAATTACGTTCTTATGATGATAGATGGCGCCACATGTATTTCGACTCATTATTTAATTTTAAATTTAATTTGCGAGCATAGCCGCGAGTGCCCGCTAGTTACCCATATAGGCATAATTATAAGTAGCCAGACAATTAAACGCAACTGTGGACAGGCTAATCCGCACTTATTTGAGCGTACACAAGCCAGACTACAGAGCCAGCTAACGAACCGTTTGTTACAATAATGGCCGACACGGCCCATATATTCCACTTAAAACGTAAACAAATCCGCATTCTATCCATTTTAAAAATTCTTTTGATTTAATTGTCCGTAAAGCAAGAAAGGCAATTTAAAAAGGGAATCCAGCAGAGCGCTTGAAGCGAACTCCGTTAGGCTTCGAGAAATTTATTGCGATCACAAATAATCTTTCGCTCAGTTTTCGATGGCCGCATCGAATAAACGTGCAAGAGCCATTGCATGTTTTTTTTTATGTTTTCGGTTCTTACCTCCTCTTTCGACCACCTAATTTTTTTTTACATTTTAGTCTAAAAATATTTATAGATCATTGACAGTCGTTACGGGTCGTCAGAAGCCCGAAAGTCTGACAACCAGTCTTACCTAGGGGTATCATAATTATTACCCAGTTACTGGGTTGTGGAGGTCAGATAGGCAGTCGCTCCATGTAAAATACTGGTATTCAGCTGCATCCGGTTAGACTGGAAGCCGACCCCAACATAGTTGGGAAAAGGCTAGGCAGATGATGATGAGTCTAAAAATAATTGAGTAATACATTGTATAGATTTGCTTACAAGGAACCCCGCGTTATTAAGAACTAACTTTTGCCCGCAATTACGTCCGCGTGGAACTTGTTTATATCGTACTTGCATTCAAACTTCCACTCCCCTTTTTACCGCCATAGGGGGTGATTTCCGGGATAAAACTATTCTATGTCCTTCCCCGGGTATTAAACTATCTCTATAAAAAAATTCACCTAAATCAGTTCAGCGGTTTAAGCGTGAAGAGGTAACAGATATACAGACAGACACACTTTCGCATTAATAATATTTAAGTATGGAACGTTTTTATTTTCTCGTGAAAAGTTGACTGTTTTCATTTGCACGTTTATTCGATGCGGCCATCGTTTTCTTTTTACAGCATTCTTTTTAAATTCTTACACAAGACAAGTTCGTACGCAGGCTCTTTGCATGTTTTTACGACTGACATAAATTACAATTACTTAGCTACTAACCTAAATAAAACGTGAATAACTGGGTGGCTATATTTTTTATTGACTCATGACTATTGTTGTGTCATAAGATTCACAATAATGGATAGATGAAGTTTCAGAACAAATCGGTATCGATCTAGTCGTTAAAATGGCATAAACTTTGAATGTTTCCACTGTTTGTGGGTTTATTTTTAGTGTTTGATAGATCTGTGTTCCAGAAGTATAGGCTATTCAAAATTATACTCCTCAGTGAAGGGGCGTCCAATATAAAAAAAAAAATACCTATTCTACTTTTATCCATGTTTTTGATACATGGATTAAATAGTTTGTTCTCTACCGGAATGCTATTCTGTGTGAAAATAAAAATGGTGCCGATTCCCTTGTTCACAAACTAGACTAAATTTAGAGAATTGACATCTCTTGCTAACATACAGCGAAAAGAAAGGACGGTGACATTAAAGAACTAAGTTAGCGATGTCAAATTCGTTTTGCCTTGAACTTTTCCGTATTTTTAATCCATACGTTTTAAGATGTCAACTATAATTGTATGGATGTGTTAGATTGACTAAATTTGACAGCTCTTATTTATATTAGTCTCTTTCTTGTTTTATTGGACAGAAAAAGATGGAAATAGTCTAAATTTTAGTTTAGTTTGTGACCAAGAGAACCGGCATCAATATACTCGTACTATTAAACTAATATTCTACTAAATATTGAGTTTTTGTTTCGTTTGTTTAAACGATGTATTTCTGAAACTACCAGTCGAATTGGATAAAATCTTTTTGTAGATGATAGCTAGATTTATCGGAAATATTACAGGCTATATAACATCACGCTACAACTTACAAGAGCGGATCAGTAACCAAAAACGTGACGTGAAGAAACCCACAGGTACGAAGTTGCGGACAGCAGCTATTCTGCATAAAATGTACAAATTGGATAAAGACACTAAACTACGCGGATACTGAGGAACTATTGCAACACACAAAATAATACTCACATGCACACACCCCCACACCCACACCCATGCACACGCACCCCCACACCCACACACACGCAAAAACACCCTCACGCACACATCCCCACAATCGCACACACGCCCCAACACACACACCCTCTCACATATCCTATCCTAACTAATATTATAAATGCGAAAGTAAGTTTGTTTGTTTGTTTGTTACCATTTCACGCCTAAGCCACTGAATCGATCATCCTGAAATTTTGCATAGACATTGCCAGGTGTACAGGAACAAAAAAAAAAGGGTACTTTTCATCCCGTAACAAACTGCTGTTCCCGAGAGAAATCACAATAACGTTCTTATGATCATAGATGGCGCCACGTGTCGTTTCGAATCATGATTTTAACCGAAATTCACGCAGACGAAGTCGCGGGCAAAAGCTAATTGTTTATATCTAAGGAACTGAAAAATTGTATACTGCTGTGGAAGAGCGGAGTCTCCTAACACAGGCATTACTTGCTTAACAGGACGCTCCAATTACCAACTAATGTAAACTTTTTTGGTTCAGAAATAAATTTGATTTGTTTTTTTTTATTTTGATTTTTGATGTACCAAATAATTGTATACATAGGTCAGCTAAATTGCCTACACAATAAGTGCGTTAACATCGTAAGTAAAAATAAAACCTAACCATGCTACACTTTTATGTTACTGTCTACATCTAGCCATTCAGCTCAAAGCCTAATAAACCTAACCCATCAATGTTTATTGCTAATACTGCAGTCCATAAAATAAAAGCAATTTAGTGGAATATGTTCCAATTTTCAACGTACACGCTTTGTGCTATCAAATATGTTTATACTGCTTAGAACATAATATCGTCTCGAAAGATAATCTTTAAGAAGATAGAACAGTGTACACTGCCACGTTGATCTAGTGGTCGCAAAGCGGACCTGCTGAACATGAGGTCTTGGGTTCGATTCCCAGGTTAGGCTAAGTGTTATTAGGTTTTTCCGTCGAAATTTGGGTGTACTAATAAGTACACCTTTGCCTAACCCTTCCGGGATTACAGGCGTGATATTATGTTAAAGAATGTAAACATTAGAAAGTTACTATACCTAAGCGATTCATTATGAGTTCTTTATCAAAGGGAGAAACCGCGGGGTATAGCTAGTAATTATTAATATTTAATTAAATGTTAAACATAAAATACAATGTATAAAGTCTATCTCCTAAAATTATTTAAAGTGTAAAGAACTCATCACAGTTCAATATGATTACAAGTCTTATTCTTCTCATGATACGCTCTAAATTCCACCAACGCTTTCAGCACGTCTTCAGAAAATACGTCAGGGGCCTCTAGTGCTAAAAAGTGGCCATAGCCTTCAAGGGCTGTGGAACGAAGTAGGTTCGGGAATTTAAACTTAAGCATAACTGGCGACATGTAGATTATCTCGTCTTTTGCGTGTACGGTGCATGTTGGTACTGGAGTTGGGATTCTGAAAAAGATAAAAGTGATTTTAAAACCTGATAGACTTAAAATAAAAAGCATATTTGAATGGAATATAAGTTGCCCGCCTCTCATGCAAAAGGTTGCAAGTCCAAGTACTTGCAAGCTAAAATACTGAGCTGTTTTTGACATATCAGAAAGCCAATTAGAAATGTAATTGTATCTTAGAGAGAATCAATGTTAAAAAATGTAAGTAAATTAAAGTTGTTTTTAAAAGATATTAAAATTGCTGCTACAAAAGGAACCTTACTCACACAGTCAAGTGTGGCGGCTTAGTTTATATATATTTTTCAGGATATTAACCAATACGTGAATCTTTGACAGTCGTCATAAGCCCGAAAGTCTGACAACCAGTCTTAACAAGACCAAGGGGTATCGTATTATCCAATTACTGGGTTGTGGAGGTCAGATAGGCAGTCGCTTCATGTAAAATGCTGTTAATTAGCTGCATCCGGCTAGACTGAAAGTCGATCCAGACACAGTCGGGAAAAAGCTAAAAAGATTGATTGTTAACCAATCATTATTGCTAGACACTTTCCGTAAGGTATAACGTCAGACTTTTAAGAGCCAACTTTAGTAGTTACTAGAAAGGAGTTTTAATTATACTTCTTTTTTTTTCTTACATCTTATTTTGAGCATATTATAGTAAAAAATAACCAGCCAGCATGAATGAAATATCGTTGACTGGCCTGACATTACAAAATTATTGTACTTACGAGCCAATTCCCATCCCAAGAGTCCTCTTATTAATGGACTCTGCATAAATTCTGATGGCCGTTGTGAATTTATTTTCCGTCCAATAGTACATGACGTCATCAATAAGTGCTTCGGGTGTATACAAATCGCATAGACCTCCATCAGCTTTGAATTTGTTGGATCTTCTAGATGCACTTGAAACTCCTTGCATTAGCCACGAGAAAAGAGCCATTGGGGAGTCGGACATACCAATACCTGAAAGTAGAATATGTTTACTGAATCTCAAAGAATTTATATACCTACCTACATTCAACTAGAAAGACGTCTATTGACAACGTAAGAATGTCGCTGTGGTTTCGGCGTAATTCTTAGGTGTAAAGTGAGGGTGTGTTAGTGAGGGGGGGGGTTATACTAACTCAAGGAATCGAATAACTAGGTCTCAATAAAAGGCCAATGTTTGTATTTCTAATAGCCGTTATAATAACAACAAAAAAAAAGTTAAAAAATAAAGGGGGCCCAAGAAACGTGTTTTTTATGTAGTGTTTAATGTTATTCGGTAGTACGGAACCATTCAACTCGCACTTGGTTGGTCTTTTATTAAACTAGATAAGAGAGGTTTTCCTTGCCGGCTAGTCAAAGTAAAGGTGTCAAAAAAAGGGCATTTACAATTAAAGAAAGAGAGAAAGAAAAAAAAATTATAACCTCGAAAATTACCGGTGAAAAAGTTAAACAATACATACCAAGTGTGTCTGGTTTGGTAGCCTGCACGTGCAGATATCCAGTTTCTTCCGTCAACCACAAAACAGTTCTAAGGATTGGGTACATTCTATCCGCCAGGGCAGGGTCTACGACTAATGGTTTGAGCACTGAACTGACAGAACCAGACACGTAGGTTATCAAAGAACCCGGTGCGAGAGAGACAGGGAAGTTTGTGTGGTACCCAAGGATTTCCTGAAAGTTTAATGTGTTTTTGAGTTTCATGTAATCTTACTACTTTTATAAACGGGAAACTTTGGATGGATGGATGTTTGTCAATCAAGCCAGAACTGCGAAACAGATCCGAATAAAAATTGACACAGACAGATCAACATCATCATATCAGCCGAACAACGTCCACTGCTGGACATAGGCGTCCCCTAAAGATAATCACAAGGACCGGTCTTGCACTGTTGTAATGCTTTCACCGGTGTCGCATCCAGTGGTTTCCCGTGACCGTGACAAGTCGTCAGTCCATCTTGTGGGGGGCCTTTCCACACTGCGCCATCCAGTACATGAATTAAAGTCTGGAATAGCACATAGGCTAAAGTTTATTCTGGAAAAATGTACGATTCCGATGGGATATCGACTTTGTCACAGATAAAGTCGCGGCAGAAGTTAGTCATGTATAAAAAATATTATGAATCCTTTAATTTAAAAAGAGTAAGTACCTATAAAGTTTCTTTACCGTTCTTTTCCATACGAAACTACCATTTGGAAGGGGCAACTAGATTCAATCCCTTTTGTTGTTGTATATGATTTTGACATGACGTTCAAAAGTGCCTTTTGATGGTATAATTTAAATATATTTTCTCTAAACATTTATTTAGTAAGGTTCTTAAAAATCGTACACTTATAAAAAAGTTTGCTTTTTCTTCCTTAGCCTGATTTATCTTAGGCTAGGTTATGATGGGGATAAGGATATGAAAAGGATAAAAGTCTCTTAAAAATAAAGAGAAAAAAAAAACAACTAATTCATCAATGTCAGAAATTAATGGAGTTTCGTGTCCATTTTTTGCCAATATAATATGAATGCTTGCCCATTTTTTATCCACACTAATACATGCATTAGACCAGGCAATCCCTTTACAAATTTTCTAACAGCTTTTAGCGATGCGATACAGCCTATAAATCGAATGAAGTACACTCAATAAAAGAAATAGGTATCCAGGGACATCAGATGTAGTTGAAGTTTTCTTAGAAACCCATAGATGTCTTCGATTGAAACTAAACTTCTGTTTATTGTCTACATTTTAAATTAAATAACTTTTGAATACATCCATCGCTTTCTAAGAAAACTTCAACTATATCTGACGACCATGCATCGTTATCGCATCGTATCGCATCGTTATCTGTTTTGTTGACTGTACCTAATAGCTTTCACTTGTTGAAAGAAAAGGTAAACATACTTTTTTCCGTTGACAGCGAGTAGAACCGTCGAGTATTTTTATTGCCCCATAAGAAAAGAAAGGAGGGAAGATCATAAGCTTCCCCTCTTCTCCGTTATAATTGGACTTACTTACGCAAAACGAAATCAACCTACACAATGAAAATTTTGAGAAATAGTCATCTTTCTCTATAATGTGCATTAAAATTAGTAGACAAATAATGTAATTCTACGTAAGTAGATCCAATTTATACATAATAAATAATAATAAATATCTTGGGACAACTCACACACGGCTATCTGATCCCAAGCTAAGCAGAGCTTGTGTTATGGTAACCAGACAACTGATATACATACTTATATAATTTATAAACACATACATATTATAGATAAATCACACTCAGACACAGAACTAACAATCATGCTCATCACACAAAGTTTGTCCTGGGTGGGAATCGAACCCACGACCTCCGGCTTAGGAGTCAGGGCCGCTAACCACTAGACCAACAGGCACGTCGTAACGTACATAACTTGTAATCATATTATTATTTGTAAGATTGTGTTTTGGTTCATTATAAAACGAATTTATTATATGTGTAGACTAATATTTAAGCTGTAGCATAATATTGAAATTAATTATTTTTAAATATGTAAATTTAGTAAAAAAAAAACTTACTTCTGGATAAAAAGTGACCATATTGTTAGCTATTAAAGCACCAAAGTCTCCACCTTGTACATAGAATTTCTCGAATCCTAGTCTATGCATAAGATTTCTTAACACTGCAGCCATTTCCATTTCTCCCAAACCTGGACGAGTAGTACCCTGAAAACGAAAATGCATAAAATCAGTAATTGATCTTGTCAGAATACTGTAGTAGGTACTTTAAGAAGAATGCAATTGGTGCCGATTCCCTTGGTGGCAAACTAAACTAAAATTAGACTATTTCCATCTTTTTATTTCCATCTTTTTCTGTCCAATAAAATAAGAAAGAGACTAACGTAAATAAGAGCTGTCAAATTTAGTCCATCAGACGTATCCATACAGTTATAGTTGACATCTTAAAACGTGTGGATTAAAAATACAGAGAACTTCAAGGCAAAACTAATTTGACATCTCTAACTTAGTTCTTTAATGTCACGGAATGTCACCGTCCTTTCCTTTCGCTGTATGTTAGAGATGTCAATTCTCTAATTAATTTAGTCTAGTTTGTGAACAAGGGAATCGGCACCAATGTGCAACGGTATACTTTGTCTTTTTGTTTACCTTTTTTCATTGCAAATAAAAAACAAAAGATTAAAAATTTATTTTTGGAAATAGGCGATCAGAATTATTTTGCCGAGTTATTGCCCTTGTATTCTTATTATTTCATTCAGTCTTTCTTCTTTATCGTGTGGGCAGTAAGTCTTACCTCACACACCCTAGTGTAAGAGTTTCAAACCGCCTCAAGGACCTTTGACATGGATTGAGTGGGACAGTACTAGGCTGGTATAAGTTCAGGGTCCCTCACGATGTTTTTCTTCACCGATGTCAGTGATATCAGTGATGTCCAAGATGAATTTTAGAAAGTACATATTATGACTGTCTCGTTGGTCTAGTGGTCGCATGCGCGACTGCTGTGCATGAGGTCTTGGGTTCGATTCCCAGGTCGGACAAAGTGTTATTGGGTTTTTCATCAGGAATTTCTCAGTAGCAGCCTCGGAGTCTGGATTTGTGCCCGGTTGATGGCAATAGGCTCGCCCTCTATTACATGGGACTAAAAACATAACTGGCAAAATGTGGGTGTACTAATAGGGACACCTCTGCCTAACCCTTCGAGGATTACATGCGTGATGGTATGCCAATACATATTATGAATTGAAAAAGTCACATTGGTACTTGCCCGGCTTTCAGTAATACAGTTCTAAAACACCTTCTCTCAAATGGTTGCCCAATTACTCCCTAATGCCTAAATCAAGGCTGTTATTCAAACAAGTCACGATTAACCAGAGGTGCGAAAATCTCCTTTACCAAAATCTAATTAATAATACTTACATCAGAAAATCCAAATCCTGGCAAACTGGGAACTATGACCTCCACAGCAAAACCTCTAGATTCATTATATTCAGTCAAAATAGGAATGGCTTCATAGAATTCCCGGACGGATCCAGGCCAACCGTGCAATATCAGGAGAGGTAGAACCAAAACGTTCTTAGGTACCTATAGAAGCAGAATATATTATTCAAAATGCAATCTTGCATTCTCGTTGAATTCGAGAAGGTAACTGTTTGTAATTCTCAACATTTAATGTTTAATAAAATAAATAGGTTTTAATTTTGTCATACAGAGAAGGCACGAGCAATGATCACCCCGCTTGCTCAAGACGTATTAGCGAATTCAGGCTTATATTCATTATATCGTATGGATTTTCTTGCCCATTCTTCTCCATACAAAACTATTCTGTGGAAGAGGTAACTAGATTCAATTTTTTTTTCCTTGTACCTATATGGCATTCAAAAGTGCCTTTTAATGGCCGAATTGAAATAACTGATTTGATTTTTTTTACTTCACCGATGTCAGTGATGTCTAAGAACGATATGGTGAACGTCAAACGTTTCGCGCGGTAGTGGCGCATATTTCTGTCTAAAACAATATTATTATATGTACTTAATTGTTTTTAATTTTTCAGATTTATTCTGTTCTTTTGTATACAACATTTTTTTATGTTTTGTAAGTCACACACATTTTTTTATGTTTCTCGTGAATAAACAGTTATTCTTTCTTTTCTTTCTTAACAAACATAGAAAATAGTATGATAAAGACAAAACATAACACTTACTTTCGGTTTTACCCATATGAAGTGGATATCAAGACCTTGAATATTAGTCTTGTACTGTGGGTATTGGTTCAAGTAAGCCTCACGTTCTGTAAAGTTGTATGTGTTGGCCCAGTAGTCCATCCAATAGTCAAGGTTGTTGGTATTGACTCCATATTCAAAGGCAATGTCATCCAATGGAGGAGTTACTGCCCGGCGGTTGTTGATACGATTCCGAAGGTCAGTGACCATCTGTAATTGATATTCTAAAATTAAACAAAAGAAAGTGCATTTTATGGAGAGAATCAAGATAATTATGAAATTATGAAATTAAGAATTATGAAATTTTGAATTTGTAAATGTACCTATACAAAACTACCTTTTGGAAGGGGCAACTAGATTCAATTCTATTTTGTTTTTTGTGTTTGACGTTCAAAAGTGCCTTATTGGCCTAATTGAAATAAATGATTTGACTTTGACTTTGACCTAACATAATTATAGTTTTTTAAGTCGCTTTACTAACAATATTATGGGCCAAGTATGTCCGAAATAAATAGTTTTTTTTTTTTTATTAATGTCAATATAAATAGAAAGGTCATATTTTTTTATATTTTATTTATTTATTATTCAATTATTGTTTATTTCAACTTACGCCTCATTTTAAAAATAAAAAACAGTAATGAACACACAAAAAAAAATATTACCTACCATTTTTTTATTTTTTTACTTCCTTTTTTGTTTTACCTACCATTAGCTATTAACTTTATAAAGCATTATTCTTATACTTAAATAAAAATGAATATAAAAAAATGACATCTCACTGAAACCTAGTTCAGCCAGTGCATCCTTTTATTACGAAGTACAGAAAATATCATATCAGATTTTATTTGAAGTATACTGTGGATAAGCAGTCTCCCCGTCTTTATCGCAAAGCTGTCAAAGTACAAGTGCAAGGCAGAGACAGACAGACAGAGATAATTATCTGAGTCAAATCCAGTGTTATGTAACGTTTAAATATCCAAACATATTCCAAACACAAAATTCTTATTAAGACACAAAAACGTCTTACCTCATCCGTGAATTGGATTTTGAAAGGTCTGATATCCGAGTTGACATTATTTTTCTCATCCAAGGGACCCCACCATTTTTCATTTAGACTAGCTAAAAATGTAGGCGAGAGAACCTCCTTTGCTGTTTTACTAAATACCAGGATCACACAAAACGATAGCACGTACAATCTTACGAACGTAATCATTATGACAGACTGCTGTATTCCGAACATTTGTGCCAGTATAAATACCCTCGTATCCTTTATAGTTTTCGATATTTTTTCCCATTACTTAAACTTGTTTTGTCGCCTTGTTTTACACAGTTCCATGAGCATATCACCACAACTTCCTTTTCATATCGAATTTATCCATATATTTTTTATTTTATTGTATACAACTGATGCTCTGTGGCTTTGCCCGCATGATCGATAATCAACCACGCTCAAACAGTTTCGTCGATTAATTGATAGTGAATTTAAAAGTAACTGAAATAAAGTTGAAAGTGGCGTAAGATATGAACAATAAAAATGTTGGAATGATATATTATTGATCACACCAGGATGCGTACTCGTTTGAATAAAAAGAAGAAAATAAGTTCTGTTTTTTATTTTTATTTTTAACAATAGACGGAATTATCATGTAAAATGTTATGATATATATTTATTTTCCTTGCACCAACATATATTTAATTTACATTTAAAGACGGGTTGAATCCATTTCTTATCAATTTGAGCATATCACCTGCATTATTCAGCTCTGTCTACGATAACACAAAGTCGTATAGACTAAACAGAGCTATTTGATATACAGGCAGCTAACTTGCAACTACTTTTTTTTAAACAATGTCTCGAGTGTGTCAATTCTTTTAAATCACTCTAAATAGGTTTCAAAGTTATTAGACACCACAAGCTTAAAAAGTAAACACAAAATAACAATGAATGGCAATGTAGCCAAAAATAATAAGGGACCGCTTCCACGAGCGAGAGAATCGCGGCGATATTATCGTCGTTCGTTACGAGGCGTCGCGAATACTCGGCGATTCCGTCGCGAGTCGCGACTATACGTTGGCGGAATAATCGCTCGTTCGTGGAGACTACCCGACAATAGACGCGTGAACTCGCCGCGATTCTTTCGCTAGTGGAGGCGATCTGTGAACCAAATAGCTTGTTCGACTGTTTCTTTAATACTATGGTTTCTGTCAATTGGGATGATTCTCATTAGAGCGGGCCGTGCCCGGGGCGGGGCCCGGACGGGGCACGGTTTTAACCTGTTACATATATTTTGTATGAATCAATTTATATTACACATTGCATTATCCGTGTCCCGTCCGGGCCCGCTCGACGCACTTCAATACCAAAATATATGTAACAGATTAAAACCGAGCCCCGTCCGGGCCCCGCCCCGGGCATGGCCCGCTCTAATGAGAATCATCCCTTAAGCGACTGCTGCAGCACAGAGGTGCGGGTATCGTGCGGCACACAAACGGTGGTTTTATTTCATACAGTTAAGTGTCGAGAATGTCGTGCGACACCAGTACCGTACACGGACAATGACAGCACGACAAACGTCGCGCCTCATCCGTATAAAAAGATAACCGTCTGACTGCCGTGCGACTCCCACACTGCTCCGGCGCTGTAACAATCCGTCATTAAATACTTATAATGAAAGTGCCGTAAGAATATGACCTTGCACTTCTAAACATACCTCTGTAATCTATAGTATTTACTTTTATATAATAACTAGCTGACTCGACCACGGATTGCTGTGGCTTGAAATAAGTTGAGTAATAGAGATAAAAACTATCTTATCTTATAAGTTTGACCAAATTACACACAGTAAGTCATATTTCATAAACAAATGGTTTAGTAGTTTCGGAGTTAATCGCGGGCAAACAACGTAACGCGTAATTTATTTACAGACTGTTAGAGTAAACACCGTTGTCACTGAAACCATAGGTACTTGATTTAATTTAAAAAATGTTTATCTGAATTTAAAAATAAATAAACAAAGTTTTCTTTCAAAAATTAAAAAAAAAATCTGTCCGACACCGTCCGTAAATTCTTGGATACTATGCGCCCGAGTTACGTAATCACCGCAAAGGGCATTGACCTGCTGCACTGGCCTTCCGTTATAAGTTCCTACATAAGTTTTAACTAATTACATCATTGTAATATAGGGTGAAATAATTTTGAGGAAAAATGGAGATTTTACTTTAAAAAAAAAGGTTTTTTTTTTTTCATTGAATTAACGTTCTATTAGTGAAACCAAACCACTGATTTCAAGGATAACGGTATTTACACTAACACTCTGTATATTAAGATTATATTTTTTAAATATGGTGGCCGTTTAACAGTTGTTCATATTCATGAGCATGATTTCAAATTCAGCCAGTATTATAAGGTCGGTAACTCACAACCACCCCTGTTTGTGCAAATGATCGTGGGCGAAGATGATAAATCTCGACAAAATCGTCTAGAACAGACATACAGAAATTAAAATAATTTTATATTACCAGTGTTATCTTCGCAAATTTTCGCGCGGAAACAACAAATTGCTTATTAATTATAATTGTTTCTCGTTAATTTGCATAATTTACTGCTGTGTAATTATTTCTGAGATCAGATCCTAAGCAAAATGTGCGGAGCAGCAGGATAAATCTGAATTAAGTTTTTATGATAGTTTACATAATGTTTACTTTATAATTCTACAAGAAATGATGAGTTGATGGCCCAGTGGTTAAGGCCCGCCTCTCATGCATGAGGTTGTGGTTTAAAATCCGGGCAAGTACCAATGTGAATTTTTCCATTCATATGTAAGTACTTTCTAAAGTTTATCTTGGTCATCACCGGCATCGGTGAAGGAAAACATCGTAAGGAAACCTGGACTTACTGTTCCACTCAAACCATGTAAGAGGCCCTTGAGGCGGTTTAGAAACTCTGACACTAGGGTATTTAGAGTCGTAAGACCTTACTGCCCACACGATAAAGTAGAATATTCTACAAGGTCTAGCTAGAATCATGTACCATGATAAATATTTTCGTTACTATGTCCTTTTCACCTCGTAGTAAAAACAAAAGAAAGAAATTAAGAACATTTTCTAAAAAAGATAATTGAGAATCTCTGTTTCTATGAGAAACTTAAAAATAAAATAAGACGAACTTAGCTGTAAAACATTTTTTCGAAAACTTTTTCAATAATTTTTTTAGACCTATGTGTACCTTGTAATTTCATTCCTTAATAACGGTTGAAGAGGGATTTATATTATATATTTACTGCGTTCATACATCACCGAATTAGTACCTACGTGTGTGTACTTTGATCTTTTTAACATACATCTTATGTTTGACTGCCTCGTTGGTCTAGTGGTCGCAAGCGCGACTGCTGTGCATGAGGTCTTGGGTTCGATTCCCTGGTCGGGCAAAGTTTTATTAGGTTTTTCCATCAGGAATTACTCAATAGCAGCCTCGGAGTCTGGATTTGTGCCCGGTTGATGGCAATAGGCTCGCCCCCTCATACATGGGACTAACAACATAACTGGCGAAATGTGGGTGTACTAATGGGTACACCTCTGCCTAACCCTTCGGAGATTACAGGCGTGATGTTATGTTTTGTTATGTTATCTTATGTTTGTTTACCTGATAGACTATGACCTATGTATACTGCTTTATATGCATGGTAAGTTTCATTAAAATCGATCAATTTATTTCGAAAAATAACGACTTGAAAGTTTGTCTGACATGCCGTACGGTGTAAACACAACAAAAACATGTAACAAGAAAAAAAATCTTAACATACATTTCACTACCACCTTCCAAACATAAGCATCCACCAATAAATTCATATTGAAACACTTCAAAACATCCATCGCGAGAAATTGAACGATTTTTTCATCGGATTCGAGACCAAAGAAAATGGTATTCAACACATAGGAACGGGTCGACATGATAAATTATGTAATTTGAAACAGACTCCTGCCTCAAGCAGCCGCAAAAACGTGAACTAAAATGGAGTGCCAACCGTACACGGTTCCGGGGAAATATTGGTACGTATTATATGTGTATCGTTTATACTTTATCTTTTGTGAAAGGTTGTATTTTCAAACGCTTTTGTGAATACGTTTTCATATAAACATACTAATATTATAAAGTAATCTATAATATAAAAATGAGCCGCTGAATGTGTTGCTAAGCGCAAAACTCGAGAACGGTTGGACCGACTTCGCTAATTCTTTTTTTTACATATTCCTTGAAGTACGAGGATGGTTAATTACGGAGAGAAACATTCTAAAAAAAAAAAATCTGTTAGGCGATACGACGTTCGCCGCGGTCAGCTAGTATCTAATATAAATGTAATATAAATAATCTATACTAAAATTTTAAAGACGAAAGCTTTGTATTTCTGGTTGTTTGCAATGAATAAGCTCAAAAACTACTAGACCGTTAGTCGCAATTTAAAATATATATTCTTTACTAGCTTTTGCCCGCGACTTCGTCCGCATAAATGTCGGTTATCGCGGACGTAGACGAAGTCGAAATCGAAGTCTAATAAAAAGTATGCCTATGTCCTTCCCCGGATCTTAAACTATCTCTATGCAAAATATCATCAAAATCGATTCAGCGGTTTAAGCGTGAAGAGGTAACATACAGACAGACACACTTTCACACTTATAATATTAGTATTGATTTGTTCTTTAAGAATATTCAACGAACTATTAATAGAACGTCAAAACAATATGATGTTATCTAACTTAATTAAACTTGAAATCTTAAACAAGATTTGCCCCTGTGTCATGCTGTGATGTTTTGTTTATGACAGCTATTTAAAATGGCGATAAACATAAATCATCTATTATATATCTGTATCAATATAATTAGCTATATTTATAAATCTATGATTACCTTTTTAACAAATAAGGACAAGTCGCTTTTCATGTCTGTCTGTTTGGCTGCTCAATTCTTCAAAACATGAATCTAATGACTGCCTCGTTGGTCTAGTGGTCGCAAAGCGCGACTGCTGAGCATGAGGTCTTGGGTTCGATTCTCAGGTCGGGCAGTGATAGGTATTGGGTTTTTCATCAGGAATTTCTCAGTAGCAGCCTCGGAGTATGGATTTGTGCCCGGTTGATAGCAGCCTGTTATAACGGACTTGAACATCATTAGCGAAATGTGGGTGTACTATTGAGTATACCTCTGCCTAACCCTTCGGGGATTACAGGCGTGATGTTTTATAATTTAATTTTTTGTATTTGGATTTTTCTATGGTGATATATTTACATACTTTTTTAACATCTACTATTGATGTGGATTTAACGCCTCTGTTATATAAGGTCATCGACACCTATAAAGCTGATACCCTTGAAACAGATAAGCTTTTACGAGTATTGGTACGTAACAGAGGTATGTCGCGGTTCTAACGAAGTGTTCTTTATCTAAACCCCGGGGAGCAATAAGCTGCATCCTCTTAGGAAATTAGCGGGTTTTGCGTACTTAAGTTAAGCGATAAGTGGTATAATTACTGCGTGGATGCGAATTAAATACTTAATTTAGTGTAAATATATAACTAAGTCCGCCAAACCAAATCCGACTAACTTTAGTAGGATTTGGTTTGGTAGACTGTCGTGTTGAAAAGTGTTGAAGTGTAATTTTGGGAGCTAATCCATTGCTCATCTAAATATCAAACAACTTTATATATTTAACACATGCATACATATCTATAAAATGATTCACAAACTTATTCACTCACGCATCACATTCACAACAGAAAGTGAAATAAGCAAATACTCATCTCGTCGAGCTAATCATCTGGTATTGTCTAGAATAAGAACTAACTACGGTAAAAATAATATAACATATGGGGGATATAATAAACTTCCAAACGAGCTAAAAGAAGCGACTACACTGCATAGTTTTAAAAACAAATTATTTCCTTATATTTACAATGACGAATCACTATATTAATTGCTTCATTATTCTCTTTTAATCAGCAACATCTTTTAAATTGTGCCACCGCCTAATCTTAGGAATGCAGTGAACTCGCTTCTAATTTTGTTGACAATAATAATTATGCTTCGTTATTTTTGTTCTTCTACCCGCACTATTACAAAATTAGTAATAAGATTTGTTGTTCTCATGTAAATGACGATTGTCTTAATGAGAAATAAAGTTCTTTAAACCGATCTAGCACATCACTGACTTCGGTGAAGGAAAATATCGTGGCGAAATCCATAAGACTAATATCACCAATCCGCCTAGAGCAAGCCAACTCACTTGATCAAGGCGGATTGGCGATTTCAATGCTCGTGTTTTCTCTGGGTTGAATGACTTCTTTGCCCAATAGGCTGATATTATTATTATTATATTTTTACTCTGTTCCTGTCTTCAAATTCATCAGAGTGCTTTTTTTTTGTTACTGCTATGCTCCCGTGTGTCACAGCGCTATGTTAAAAAGCCTATACTTTAACTTATAATGAAGCTATCATAAATAACACATTATTTCCGATCTAAGTGATAGTTCCAGAGTTTAGCACGTTTAAACAAACGAACTCTTCAGTTTTATAATATGGTAACAATATTTTCTGTCTCCAAAGTTTAGATTTGCCACTAATCTGCGATAACCTAATTATAATATTTATTTCCAACAAATATATTAGTCATCATAATAATCAAAATGGTATCTGCGTATGAATCATCAAATTGATGTAAATAATTATGTATCTTAAGTTATAGTTCGATTACTTTTTCTATAGCCTGGATATAAGGTGTATAAATCTTAATATATTTATATAAATTACACGTCACTTTGTTTGTTCGGAATGGACACCTAAACTACTCAACCATTTTTTAAATGAAATATGGCTTCCTATGTTTAATCTGGTTATAAGGTGTATAAATCTTAATATATCTATATATAATAAATTACGCGTCACGCTGTTTGTCCGGGATGGCCCCTAAACTACTTAACCGATTTTAATCAAAATTGCGCACCGTGTGCTGTTTGATCCAACTTGAAAGATAGTATAGTTTTTATTATCTCAATTATTGGTCTTAATATTTTTTGATTGCAAACCTGATCCACAGCCACGCTTGGTCCGGTCAGCTAGTATAAGTATAGATTTTAAACGTAAGAATACAAAGATCATTGGTTAAGAGAACAAGCATAACAACGTCACACAGCCGCCATTTTTGTTGCAAGAGTGATGTTAAAAATGATTTATATGCTGCACCCTGCTGTGTTCCAGCCGTGCCTCGGTGGCTTGCTACCATGCTCGTCCGTGAGGCGAATACCAATCGGTATGCCCCTAAACTATGCTCATTGATGCAAAATATTCGCTCCAGTGGTCTTACGTAGCTCATCCGTGTCTTTCTGACACGAATAGATCCTGTATCTTATTAGTAAGTATAATTCTATTATACCTACAAAGCCTACCTACAAAGGTCCAGTTAAAAACTAGCGTCAAGCACAAGTGGTCTGGCATTTTATGCTGAACTTGGCCTGTTTGGCAAAGCTGTGCGGCACACAGTAATGATTTTTATTTTCTTATTTTTTTTTTTTTTTTTTATTGCCTTTTTGTTTTTATTATTTTTTTGTCGTGATGGCCTAGCGGTTAAGGTGACCACCTCTCATGCTTGACTTTTTCAATTCATATGTACTTTCTAAAGTTTATCTTAGACATTACTGACATCATTCCGTGCCTCGGAAAGTACGTTAAGTTGTTGGTCCCGGCTGTCAAACGTGGATCTTTTGACAGTCGTTACGAGTCGTCAGAAGCTTAAAAGTCTGACAACCAGTCTTACCTAAGGCTATCGTATTACCCAGTTACTGGGTTGTGGAGGTCAGATAGGCAGTCGCTCTATATAAAATACTGGTATTCAGTTGCATCCGGGTAGACTGGAAGCCGACCCTAACATAGTTGGGAAAAGGCTAGACAGATGATGATTGTTTTTATTATTTTGTATTTTTTTATATTTTTCTGGTATAATTCAACATTCGTTACGTTATCTGCCATCACTCCGCCACCGAACCGTCACCTTTTTTTATCTTGTCATTATAAAAAATATTTGAATGCACACAATTTAAAACTTTAATTTCAATGGCAAATTATAATTATAATTAAATTATGTGTCGAAGTTGTGCTGTTATGAGTCTTAAGATAATATCATTATTGTGCGTATAATAAAGAAGAAAGAAGCTAAAATTGAAATAATGATAACGTTATAACATTATTATTATGTCTAATGTCATAATAAATGAATGGAGTATAGTTATAGTTAGTTATAAAGTTATTATTAATTAAATTGAAGTCTTTATCACTCTCTCTTACAAAACCATAAATAATAATGTGTCTGAAATAACAATGATGGTGAAAATAACACAACGCGTTTATGAAAGTACCTACTACAAAGAGGCCTTTCCTTATCCGGGCTCTAAGGACCAATATAGCGCGCCCTCCAAGGAAATCAGCGATGTAGGTACTGCTAAACGGTGACGCGGAAGTAAACTATGAACAGAATGTATTTTTTAATACTACCAGTCAGTCAGACAGTATTTTCCCACTGCAGAGCTTTCCTCTTCTTATATAGAGAAGGATTGGCGATTTCAGATTCTTATTAATTCTAGACTGCCTAGTTGGTCTTGTGGTTACAAAGCGCGACTGCTGAGCATAAAGTCTTGGGTGTCTTGGTCGTTTGATTCTTAGGTCGGGCAGTGTTATTGGGTTTTTCTATCAGGAATTTCTCAGTAGCAGCCTCGAAGTCTGGATTTGTGGTCAATAGGCTGGCCCCTTATTAAATGAGACTTATAAAAAACTAGCGAAAAGAGGGTGTAAGTACCTATGGGTACATCCGTGCCTAACCCTTCGGAAACTACAGGCGAGATGTTACGTTAAAAGAATGTAATATATGCTCAAGCCCCCGCTTAAGCCCCGGCTGACTTACTGGTAAGTCAAAACAATAGAAAATCAATTGTTTCTCATTACGTACGTTTTACATTACGAGTAATTAAACTTTATGCAACAACAAAAAGTACAATGGCGGACTTAATGCCTTAGGCATTCTCTACCAGTCAACCAAAGGTGTTGAAGAGATAACATGGCGGGTGCAAATAATTGTACAAGTGTATAGACATGCAGATCAGTGCTTGAGTATCATTCGGGTCTAAATCAGTTTCACGATACTTAGGACAGTGTCATTTTGCTTTGCCAGGCTAAAAGCTTGCATGACGTATTGAAACCACTGAGAAATTATGGCGTTGATGCTAAGAGCTCTCTGATTGTGATAAGTCACGTTCGCAACAGCGCTCCTTAGGTGGGGGAACTGTAGGCAGAACATTATGAAACCAAATTAAAATGTACTGTAATGGACATAAATTATGAATTACTTTTTTGCTCTATTATTAGTCTGCTATCCTGGTAGTAGACTGCTCTGTTGGTACGTGGTCACATGCGCGGCTGTTAAGTGTGTTCCTGGATTCGATTGCAGGTCGAGCAAAAAGTGTTATTGGGATTTTCATCAACAATTTCTAAATAACAGCCCAGAGTTTAAAAGTTGGTGGTGTGACACCCTGGTGAATCGGAAAGCACGTAACGGAACGTAAAGGGCAACAAACTGAACAGGGTGGTTTTTTAGTCAGTAAAAGTCTGACAGCCCCTTCCGCCCCACCCAGGGCGGAAGGACCCATTTGATGATTTTTACAAGCTAAACAAAAAATATATATATAAAAAAGCCGTTGGTCTTGATCCTAATCTCTCTCCGGTCGTGTCAGTTTGCCGTCCTATCGGACTATGAAAGTGAGGAAAGAGGGAGTACATCTGATGTGTGTTTACGCACACACTAGTGCACTAATTATCTCCTACGTACTTACCTAATTTCTATTGTAACTGAGCGTCGTGACCGAAATTCGGTCGGGAAGATATTATTATTTATCCTAGTAGTATAATTAACTATTTTTGATAATAGACGCATATTACCTACTCTTAAAATAAAATATTTGAAATTTGAATGCTTGTCTTCGAAAAATAAAAATGTTTTCAAACCTCATTAAAGCCTTGCTCAAACATTTTTTATTTTTTGACTAATCAACCAGCGCCTCGAGCAATTTTCCGGTATCTGTGTTTTTATTACCTAAAAAAATAATGCTTTATTTGATTTTCTCATTCTTATACTTTAGACTACGACATAAATTGAACCATTGTAATGAATTCATTCAGTTTTATTGAAACCCAAAAAAAAGTTCTGTAGGCTCAATATTAAAGCTGAAATTCGCATGTTTCAGGAAAACGGAAAATAACTAAGTCTGTATTCTATTTATACCCTAAACTTTACTACCAGTGATACAGCAATAAAAATCCATTCACGTAACGCAAGTTGCACGTAAAACGATTCAATTAATGACTACTAACGCAATCGGGGGACAAACCATTATCGACTTTTGTCCGTTTTTCTTCCGATTCTCTCATCCGATTTTCATTTGCCGATTAATGATTCAAAGGTTTAATTCTCATTCAGGAATTAAGCTATTTTCATTGTAAGGATGGATTTAAATGGATTGAAAGGTTTTTGTATTTTATGTAACATAATGGATTCGTTTTTTAATGTAGATAAGGAAAAATACCTAATTAAAATAGGCAGGTGTTTTACAGGATCCAGATTAATTTCTATGTATCAGATAGATCGTTTCTAAGTTTATCTTGGAAATCACTGACATCGATGAAGGAAAATTTCGTGAGACTTATCCTACTTAATATTATAGGTAAATGTATTTGAAGATGTTTGGATGTTTGTCACTCAATCACAGGTAAATCGTTGAACGAATTTGGACGAAAATGGGTACACAGATATACCAATAATTGTGGTGATTAATACTCGTGACTTCTCTATATGAGAAATAGCCTTCCAATAGCCGGCTGACTTACCGGTACGACAGAACAATAGAAAATCAATTGTGTCTCATTACGGGACTTGAGTAATTAACTATTAATACACACAAAAAACGCAGAATTTATCCAAGAGTTAAAAAAAATAATCATAAAGAATGTAAACATCATCGCCTATTCTTTACAAAAAAAAAACATCTTTTTTGTTACATTTATTTAGCGAAAATAAAAACAATATCCTTAATTCGATCTTAGGCCATGCTGAGTAGTCAATGGACTGTATAGGGAAAAGCCTGCAGGGTGGCTCATTTGATAAGGAAAAACAAAAGCAATATTACATAACACTTACTAGTTATAACCGTGGGTTCATTCGTGTGAATACTTCTTTTTGGGGTTCCTTAGCCAATGGGTCTAAACGGAGCCGTCTTGCTCACCCCTCCGTCCCTGTCTGTCTTTCTGTCATAGAGCTGTATCTTTTAAACCATAATAGGTAACATAAAACATACATAACATCACGCCTGTAATTCCCGAAGGGTTAGGCAGAGGTGTACCCATTAGTACACCCACATTTCGCCAGTTATGTTTTTAGTCCCATGTAATAGGGGGCGAGCCTATTGCCATCAACCGGGCACAAATCCAGACTCCGAGACTGCTACTGAGAAATTCCTGATGGAAAAACCCAATAACACTTTGCCCGACCTGGGAATCGAACCCAAGACCTCATGCACAGCAGTCGCGCTTGCGACCACTAGACCAACGAAGCAGTAGGTAATCACTTGATATTTTTAAGTGACTGTTATTCCAAAAATATACAAAGTTAAAAATTAAACGGGGTTCATACAGTAACGTTTTTTTTCGGCGTATTTTGCTCTATCTTACTATTGTATCGTGGTGCGGAACTTTTAATGAATGAGTCAAAATCGCACTTGACCGGTTATTTGAAAGCCTGATCATTTTTGGTTTCCCATTGATATAAGGCATTAGACATAGTGTGCTCTTAACTAGAAGTTAGTTTCAGTCGATAGTCCATTCGCTGACCTTTCATTGACCTCGTGTACGAATAGATCTAAAGACGGTAGAGGGCGTGTATAAGTGTACGGAATGAATGTAACGCAAAGTCGATCGATTTTTAAATTAGGAACACCTAACCTTTTTCATACACAATATTGATATAGGTGCCGATTCCCTTGTTCACAAACTAGACTAAATTTAGAGAATTGACATCTCTTACTAACATACAGCGAACGGAATGGACGGTGACATTAAAGAACTAAGTTAGCGATGTCAAATTAGTTTTGCCTTGAACTTTTCCGTATTTTTAATCCATACGTTTTAAGATGTCAACTATAAAAGTATGGATGTGTCAGATTGATTAAATTTGACAGCTCTTATTTACATTAGTCTCTTTCATGTTTTATTGGACAGAAAAAGATGGAAATAGTCTAATTTTAGTTTAGTTTGTGACCAAGAGAATCGGCACCAATATTGATATAGTCTAATAAAGACTTGATCAGTTGGTGGTACTAATTGTACTCTTTGTATTGATTAAACCAAAATGCTTTAGGATATAAGATTAAATCCAGATGCTATAGGAACTACATATAATTATTATTTAAATAAAAAATAAATGAATAAAAATAAAATCATCTTTAAATCGAATCAGCAACGTCCATGTATGTAACAGAGAAACATAGTAAACAAAATGATAACTTATATCAAACACTAGCTTCTGCCCGCGACTTCGTCTGCGTCAAAGTTGATTTCTCCATATAAACTTTGGACCCCCGTTTCATACCTACACTTTGGTATATGGGTAATTTATTTTGAAAAATCGTTACTTACGGGACTTTTACTAACTAACATAAACTACCTCCCTGCGAAATTTTCGATATTTCGTGATGAGTGAGTGAACTTTCGCTTTTGTATATTTATTTAAGGTATATTTGTGATTATCTCTTTCCAAAATATTATGAAGTCGTATCAAAATTGACTTATTTTTCGATCCCAAACCATTGAAACGCAAGTTCAATAGCTACTGTTTTAATATTGTACATCACATTGTAGCTTCGATTATTTAGGTATAAGATTCGATAGAGCAACTGAAATCAGAATCTGACTTTCATGTTTATGAAAGAAAGTATGAGCAAAACCCTGTAAACATAGACTTATTTAAAGTCTTTTTTTTTTTTTTTTAACCGATGGGAAATCATCAAATGACTTCCCCCGCCCTGGGCGGGGCGGGAGGGAGTGTCAGACTTTTACTGACTAAAACCCATCCATGTTCCTTCTTGTGCCCTTTGCGTTCCGGGGGCGCGGTATCTCTTTCGAACAACCCGCAGCCCCGGCAGGCATCGGCCCTTAGTGGCCCCTCCAATTGTTTGCTGACATCTCTTTGAGGCGCGCGTGGAACATGAACGCGCCGTCGACACGGTCTGTCATTATCAACGAACGGACGGTGAGCTACCCATTGCTCACCGCCCACAGACCCGCGTCTACGGTGGCCGGGAGTCGTCTCGCGGCTCCCGACGCCCGGAGCGTCTCCCGCGGCGGCTGGGGCGTCAGGTGGTTCTTTCCCTCACGCGGTTATTTAAAGTCTAAGCAAAGTTTTAACGTCTTAAATCACGATTCATCGATGATTTTAGATATTATCTTTTTTAGGCTTCCGTACCACATTTGGCAAATACGGAACCCTTATAGGATAACTTTGTTGTCCGTCTGTCTGTCTGTAAAGACCCTTTTCTAAGGAACGCGTGGAGGTATCAAGCAAAAATTAAAATCAAAAACTCAGGTCTCGGGCACGCCGCAATCGCGGCGGTAAGACCCCTCTTTGAGGAGTGGCTGGAGAGGCGCCACGGCGTCCTCACCTCTCGCCTGACGCAGGTGCTCACCGGACGCGGTTGTTTCGGGAGGTTCCTGTGTTGAATTCAGCGTAAGGAAACGCGCGGGTGTCATCACTGTGTGGACCGCCCGGAAGACACGGTGGAGCATACGGTGTAGGTCGGCCCCGCCTGAGCAGAACACCGCCGTGTCCTCTCGCGTCCGAGCCCTGGTTCAGGCCATGCTCCCGAGCGAGAGGCAATGGAAAGCAGTAACCTCCTTCTGCGAAGCAGTAATGTTAGTGAAGAAGGAGGCGGAACACGTGAGGAGAGGACATCCTCCACCTCACGCCCCAGCCACCGCGGGAGACCCCTAGGGCGTCGGACGTTGCGAGACGTCATCCGGCTACCGTAGGCGCAGGCTTGCAAGGACCAGGCCCGGGTCAACAGCGCGTTTTGTTCCACGCGCGTTTCAAAGAGCTGTCAGCACAGGGACGGGGCCCCGACAGGGCCAAACGCCTGCCGGAGTCGCGGGAAGTCTTAACATGATACCGTGGCTCCGGAACGCAAAGGCAACAGAAGGAACAGGGTGGTTTTTTAGTCGGTAAAAGTCTGACAGTCTCTTCCGCCCCATCCAGGGCAGAAGGATTCATAATTATGATGAGTTTCACCACCAAAAAAAAATACTTTGGTGTGCAATGCCTTCGGAGCAGTGAAAAAATTAAACTTCTAAGTCACCGCAAACTAAAGATAAGGTCGTTTATGGCGCATATTTTGACGCTCGCTGGGGAATCATATATAAAGGGAACTTCCCGTTGACCTAGAATCATGAAAGGCAAGACACAATGCCATGTAGACATAATAATTACTTTTTATGCAATTATTAACCTTTTTTCTTTTGCGTTAAATATTGTATGGTGTAACGGAACCCTTTGTGTGCGATTCGGACTCGCACTTGGCCGATGTTTTGCAATATTTTTCCTGCCCAGTTGTGCCCAGGTGTTCCACGGGCGCTGTAGTAAGTAGGCCATCATATAAAAGGACCACCACACTTGCCCTGAGTGTCTGCGGGATCTATAACTCCTCATTTGGCTAGGTTACGTTTGCAGCGGCTTACATGAGTGCGAAGTCCATTAAGCGCTTTCCATATAGGCCACTAAAGATCTCAACAGAGTTCCATGTGTTCCTGGTGTTGAACTCTTTTTGGTGGAAGTTGTGTGATGGTGGGTGCCGACATGGCCCTGTATGGCCTGTGTGCATGAAGAAAACTCTTCCGACTCTTGAATCTACCCAAAGCTACTGGGAGCGGGGAGGAAGCGGATTCTTGATTTGTTTCATCTGTGCATGCTACATAGATACCTTCGAATGACAGATGGTGCAATTCCAGCCAATAGGAAGAGTTTATTAAGCAGTCAGTTTCAGGCAGCCCCGATATAATTTTACACGTCTCGTTAAGGATGACATTGCTTTTTGGTCAATGACACACTGAACACGCAAATTCACCGGCAGAAGGAGAATAAAGACGTAACAGTTTTGCGTAAAACATCGGGTGCTGCTCTATAGTTGGTAGAAATAAGGTGTCGTAGCAGATGATTTTTTGATTGGTGTTGTGGCAATGTAGGTATATAAAAAGTTAGTGCTCTGTCCAATATAACACCAGGGTACTTAGGGTTCTTCTAATACTCTACGTAACTTCCTCGCCACGAAAGACTAAGTGGTTGTTGGCGAATGTATTGCTAAGATGGAAAGATTCATGTCTTGCAGTACAGCCGCGGTAATAAGTAACCTAAAAAATGTAATGCTATTTAGAAATTCATTTTAAAGCATGTGGAATATGTTCCATTTACGGTGCCTATGAAAAAAACTCTGCCTGCGATCACAGTCGCTTCATCAAATCAAGTTCCCAGAAAGCTTGAATTAATGAATGAAAGATTTTTTAATTGATTTTGGTGCACTTCCGGTTGTTGCCAAATTCTTTCTATTTAGCCGGTGAAATAGAAGTATTCTTTTTAGTACCTAATCACTCATCTTACACTAAGATCATTTTATAAAATAATTCGGAAGCGCAACGAAAGGAATACTAATTACCTACTACTGCGTAAAAAATATACACTCGCCACTCTTCGCTCATATACGTCCCCTGGTATTCCAGTAGTATACTTGGCAGTATTGTTGTGCCATGATTGGCTTAGCTAAGCCCGAGTAATAAAATATTGTATACTTAAAATGTTTGCAGATAGACCGCCCGTCACTTGAATGTTAAGTAGCTCCTTGTAGTTATAGCGTAATGATTTTGATTTCAAAGGATAAATTATAACTAATACCTAACTGCAGTATTGTATGTACCGTTGGTGTCGTTTTATAGCAATCCAGCAGTAAAATGTTTAAGAATAATAGCCATAATGCGATAATCCTTACCTACACACATTTATGGTTGTATAATTTAATCCCATGTAAAAGGGGGCGAGCCTATTGCCATCAACCGGGCAGAAATTCAGACTCCGAGGTTGCTATTGTGAAATTCCTGATGAAAAAATCCAATAACACTATGCCCGACCTGGAAATCGAACCCAAGACCTCATGCTTTGCAGTCGTGCAAACAGGCAAAAGTTTTTAGCTGCTGATTTATGTGTTGTGTAACTGCATAGATATTATTTTCTGCATTAATAAAATAAGTTAACAAATCAAAGTTGTGGTAGAAACATGCACTCCTACTTTTTTTTTGTTGGTAAATCTCTTTATTCAATCAAAAAACATTCAAAAAAAAAAATAGAAAAAATACAAAAAGTAATGCTGACATTGAGGACCGAACCTCCGCCCACCGTTTCTCAAGTCGGTCGTCGAACCATTAGGCAATTTACTTTGATGACAAATGACTTGAAATAGCCGTTCTAGTTTTCCATAATTGACTGCTTAGCTTCTTGAAGGTATAGCGTGATAATAACTATTTTAGAACTTCAATCTGCAGCTATTTATAATATTTTTACATTTTGTTTCGTCTTTTTTACAATCCTTTGGTAAACTGTTGTAGTCTGCTAATTCCCCAAAGCAAATAGCGTGATAATTTATAGCCTATGTTCTAAGTTGGCTATTGTGAAATATTCATTCAAAATTTGAACAATTTCTATCCGGCAGTTTTTGCGTGATGCTCCAACAAACAAACAGACAAACAGACAAAAATTAAAAAAAAAAAATTTTCGGCATAAGTATCATTTAAAGACCCCTAAGCACTTTTTCTTTTTCAAAAATATTAAATGTACAGTTTTGACGTCTCTACGATTTTATTATATGTATAGATAACATAACATAACATCACGCCTGTTATCCCCGAAGGGTTAGGCAGAGATGTACCCATTAGTACACCCACATTTCACCAGTTATGTTTTTAGTCCCATGTTATAGGGGGCGAGCCTATTGCCATCAACCGGGCACAAATCCAGACTCCGAGGCTGCTACTGAGAAATTCCTGATGGAAAAACCCAATAACACTTTGCCCGACCTGGGAATCGAACCCAAGACCTCATGCACAGCAGTCGCGCTTGCGACCACTAGACCAACGAGGCAGTCAGACCAACGAGGCAGTCTACTAACTTATATCTATGTTAGTAACTAATTATCTATTTAAAAACTAGGCTGTTGTTTACAATGCATCTTCGAACAACATCACCTGACAAAGGAGAATTGAACCTCCTATTTAGATTATTTTTTTTTTTTAATATAAGATAGGTTTGCGCTTGACTCTAATCTAGGTCAGAGGTGACAGTTTGAATTTTTAACAAGCTGCTGGCCGCGATTTCGATCCCGTTGTTTTGTTTTCAGATACGAATTTTTGCTTGCGTACGCAGAACAATTCACCAAAGTTTCATCACAATTGTATCAACTTATCAAGCATAGAGGACAAACATAAAGGCATTTATTTTTATAAATACATAGGTATACTAGATTCGAAAATCGAATCAAATACTTAACACTACCGCGCTCGCGACAAAAAGATCATAACAAAAATATATCTAAATAACGCATCTTTTTATGAGTACTAACTTGTAGAAGTAATTTTCCACATGAACTAACAAACACACATAATACTCTTTATATTTATAGTTGTGACCCAAATCACAATTTGGAGGTTTAATAACGTGCGGCAGTAAGATACGCTCATAATATTCTCTTTAATTACTAAATATAATTATGTTTTACAGTAACATCCCAAGTTTATGTCACACGTAAATTTAAATACCAACTTTACGACGCACTGACTTATTTACAATTTAAATTAGAAGTTCACACATTCAACTCAAATATTATATAATCAAAATCACGTTGTAATATATGAAATATAAAAGTTACAATAAATATTTTTTTGCCAACCCCTAACGCCCCAAGCCACAGGGTCGTCACTCGCTTCATTCTAATTACCATAAATCCGCAAAAACCTTTCCTAAAATTCCGAGCACAAACTAAATGAAACTCAGCATATTTTTTCGTTCAAAAAAGACTACAGTTCACTACACACAGTTGTTTATCTGAGGCACTGGAGTGTTCCGAGTGCCATCATCATCAGTCAGGTCGGGTCGTGGTAATTACTTGTACAGCCCTACAGGACGACGGGACGTGCTTGTGGCAACCCTGATCTACGAGTAGGGTTGGTAGCGTGAGAGTTCCCGAACTGAGTGTTGAAAAGTCCTGTGCAAAGTAAACTTAATATTTTGTGGCATTTAATATTGAAATTATGATATTTTTGTAAGATTTTGTGTTTCAACAATAAATCATAAAAAAGTGTATTTTATTTCACAATCTTGTAGAGTGATGCTTTTTTCACAGTTTCCGAATATTTTTCCCTATTTTGTTGGGGTTGGCTTCCAATCTAACCGGATGCAGTAAAATACCAGCATTTTATACGGAGGGACTGTCTACGAGTATCTGACCTCCACAACCCAGTAACTGGGTAATACGATACCACTTGGTAAGACTGGTTGTCAGACTTACGGGCTTCTGACCACCCGTAACGACTGTCGAAGATCCACGTATGACAGCCGGGACCAACGGCTTACGGTGTATAAAGATGGTCACCCATCCACGGACCAACCCCGGCAAGTGGTGCTTAACCTGATGGATCGATCCTTGCGGCTGTTATTTCTTACCCACGAGCTCCTCAGTATTTAGATACTTATCCATTCAATAAATAATTCACACTTCCAGCTACAGGTATACATACATTTCTCGGTACTGTAAACACAGAAGCTTCTTTCCTTGTGTTCCTGAGAAAACCGTACTTAAATAAACAAGATTAAGATTGTTTGTCGGGGAATTTGAAGCTTGTTTTTTTTTACCTGTATACTTTCTGTGTTTGTTTATTCTGTGTTTCATGGTGTTTTTACTAGGACTTGTGTGTTCACCTTATTCCGAATTCTGAAACAATCAAAACGAAAAGAGTAATTACTAATACATTTTTTTATTATGTCTCACTGCTGGGCAAACAAATTCGGATGAATGGATGTTTGTTACTCAATCACGCCAGAACGGATGAAAGGATCTGGATAAAAATTTGCACAGAGATAGATTATAGTCTGGAATAGCACATAGCTGGCAAGGCTAACGGTTCCCGTGAGATAATATATCAACTTTGACGCGGAAGAAATCGATATAAAACGCTAACTAAGAATACCTAATTAAGAAGATCTTTGACTTCTACGCGTTCACAAAAAGATCCCGAGACTTTTGGTCTTACAATTATACGGCTTAAGGTCATGGCACATTATCCCAGCACCGCTCCAAGCGAGCGGACCGCGTGCTTATAGCGCACGGCAATCCAGGACTCGTGGACACGAGGAATCGAGAAACCGTAGTCTAAATTCGAGACGACGCCGTGCTGCTGTACAGACTGCTGAGCACAAGGTCTTGGGTTCGATTCCCAGGTCGGGCAAAATGTTATTGGGTTTTTCCATCAGGAATTTCTCAGTAGCAGCCTCGGAGTCTGGATTTGTGCCCGGTTGATGGCAATAGGCTCGCCCCCTATTACATGGGACTTAAACATAACCGGCGAAATGTGGGTGTACACATGGGTACACCTCTGCCTAACCCTTCGGGGATAACAGGCGTGATGTTATGTTATGTGTTGAAAATAGCACCTTCAATTGCATCATTGCAATTTGTTAGGATACTACAACTCTCATTGTTTCTTTAACCTATTGTATCCTACAGGCATAACATTAGTCATAACACAACATATAACAACATATAACATTATTTTTAATCACTTTTTTATCATTATTAGGTATGTTTAAGTCCTAACGTGTTTTCTTAAAGTTACTGTTAGGAATTAATAAAAGCTCTTTTATTTTATTTATTCTACAGGCAACTTAATGCTTCGTGGAAACCAGCCTTCAACCAAACCGCCTTTTAAGCAGAGAATTTCTTTGAAACTCCGTAACATAAAATACCTGTTTTTAATGGAAAAAAGAAGTAAACACGGAAATCCCATTTACATTTCTAATTGAACTTGTATTACTCTGATTCGCTCAATTTAACTTAGAAAATCGACTTGACACATTTCCTGTAACGTTAAATTACAAAGAAAAATGTCCATTACAATAATTAATTTTCCAGTACTGTTGCCCTATTTCCAATTAAATGAAAGTAAAAACACGCAAGTACACTCGCGAACGAAAGTCTTTCGTTTTAAATCACAATTTGGGGAAGCTTGTTAAATATTTTCGTTCAATTTAGACGTACTTTTGTTTGCCATTAAGAATTCTTGTTTACATTGGTTTTGTAAGTAAGAAAATGTTGTTTGTTAGGGATTTGTAAGGATTCGGTTTTAAAGAATTATGAAGAAACCTAATAGGATAACTTTTAAGGGTGTGTCTTGAACTTTGAATTCGAATTGAATAGATAGTCCGATTTATAAAGCCATATAAAATAAACTGAACCATAGAAAATAAAACCGAGCATGCAAGGATTCCACAACCATACAATATTTAACACAACAAACAAAAAAAATAAGTTTATAATAACATAACATAACATCACGCCTGTAATCCCCGAAGGGTTAGGCAGAGGTGTACCCATTAGTACACCCACATTTTGCCAGTTATGTTTTTAGTACCATGTAATAGGGGGCGAGCCTATTGCCATCAACCGGGCACAAATCCAGACTCCGAAGCTGCTACTAAGAAATTCCTGATGGAAAAACCCAATAACACTTTGCCCGACCTGGGAATCGAACCCAAGACCTCACTCTCAGCAGTCGCGCTTTGCGACCACTAGACCAACGAGGCAGTCAGTAAGTAAGTAAGTAAGTAGGTAAGTTTATAATAAAGCAAAAAAAGTAATTATTTTTTGATGTTAATACCTACGGTTTTCGGATTTATTCCTTTACTTGTGCTACATGGCATTGCTTCTTGACTTTCATGATTTTAGGTCAATGAGAAGTCCCCTATAGATTTTGATTCCCTAGCGAGCGTCAAAATATGCGCCATAAACAACGTTATCTTTAGATTGCGTTGACTTAGAAGTTTCTTTGCTCCAAAGGCTAGGTAGATCTGAGTATTTGAGATTAATTTTAGCTTAATACCTTCACAAGTTCTTGAGAAAAAGGGTCTTGACAGATGGATGGACGGATAGACAGACAACAAAGTGATTCTTTATGGGTTCCGTCTGTCGTGATTATATCAAATACTAAATGCATATTAAATTATCAAGTTTAATTGTTTAACGAGATTAATTTGCATTCTAATTAGGTTATTGCTAATTGATAATTATGACGGACTCATCATTAATTGTACAAGTAATTGAATAAACTGGTCTTAGTACCTACTGTTTAAACTAGATGTAAAATTATTTATTACCAGAAAAATATTTTCTGTGAATTATGCCAGTTTTGTACATATACATACATAAACTCACGCCTTTTTCCCATGTGGGTAGGCAGAAACTACAGAACACCACCTTTTTTTTTTAACACCACCTCCTACGATCCTTACATACTCCTTTCGCCTCATTTACGTTCAGTTTTGTCTGCAAAATAAAATATTATTTTTCCATAGGTAATTTAGTTAGTCAGTTACGTTTAAGTCCAATATAATAAAGGGTGAGCCTATTGCCATCAACCAGGCACAAATCCAGACTCCGCGTCTGCTATTTAGAAACCTCTGATGGAAAAACCCAATGACACTTTGCTCGACCTGGAAACCGAACCCAAGACCAGACCCAGCATAACAGTCGCGCTTTGCGACCACTAAACTAACAAGGCAGTCATAAGACACATACATAGTTACCCAAAACTTTATCACCCAACTGTACACATAGGTGAGTGCGTCCAATTTGCTTGTCCACTAAATAACCCTCGCCCGTTAATTTGAAAAGTGCATTTAGTTCTAATTGTGAACGAAAACATGTTTGTGTAACTGTAAATAAAAACATTCCACTACCTCTGAATAGACACAAATACACAAGATATATGGGGTGTAATAAAAAGACACATCACTGCGGAAACTTAGGTACTATCAATACATAACATAACATCACGCCTGTAATCCCCGAAGGGTTAGGCAGAGGTAGGTGTACCCATTAGTACACCCATATTTCGTCAGTTATGTTTTTAGTACCATGTAACAGGGGGCGAGCCTATTGCCATCAACCGGGCACAAATCCAGACTCCGAGGCTGCTACTGAGAAATTCCTAATGGAAAAAACCCAATAACACTTTGCCCGACCTGGGAATCGAACCCAAGACCTCATGCACAGCAGCCGCACTTGCGACCACTAGACCAACGAGGCAGTCGACTTACTATCAAATTAAGCAAAAATTATTTCTACGAATCAATTATTTTTATAAGGGTTCTGGTTTTTTTCTTTTGAGGCATGGAACCCTAAAAACTACATACGTCTTCAGAACCAATTCCTTATTTTTTTTTTTTAATCTTGATATAACTGGAGAACTAGCTATTGTGATAGAATACATACACATACATACATAAACTCACGCATTTTTCCCTTGGGGGTAGGTAGAAACTACAGAACGCCACCTGCTACGATCCTTACATACTCCTTTCGCCTCATCTACGTTCACACATCTCGTCATACAAGCACGCCGGTTACGAGTACTCCGCACCTGACTTTTTTGAAGGACCTCACCAATAAGGTCAGTGTAGGTCTTCCTAGGGCGACCCCTACCGGCGTTGCCACTCGCGCGGTGCGTTGATAGAACACCTATCACAAATAGGTTGTAAAACAAGGTAATAAAATTAAATCATGGTAATCAGATTGAAGTTTTGATAGTAATTGATTACCCACTAATTAATCTGAGATATTATGTACCTACCTACCTATAACAAGCTTAAAACAACAGGAAATAGTGTATTGAATTTCGCAATATTAATCATGAAGTCCGTTTAATTGGCACATAATAACATCCTTGATTAGGAATCTTTTTATAAAAACTTAGACACCTAATAACGAATTCTAATACATAATTTAAAACGGTAAAAAATGTAATCGCAATCTCATCTCAGCGACAATGAATATATAAAAATGTAGCAGAATTTGAGCCATTTTTGACCGATTGAGACTCAAATTAAATTGCGATCGTTCGTAAATGTTATGGCGCAGTTACGATGTATGTTGTTTATCGATCGTTCGCCTCAATTAGATTGCTTATGGTATTCGGGTAAATGACCAAGTGTAAATGAACGTGGTCAAGTGCGCCCATCTTCGGACTTGCAGGCATCTCGTCCGGCATTATCAACGTATCCGCTTAGGGCGCAGGTAATCGTCTTTATCAAAACTATACGCAGTCCTTAGCCCGTATATACTTATACCAGTACGATGACGTTGTTGAAAACAATGCATCGGGTGCCTCAATGCGACTAAAGTCTTTCTAGCACCTTAATACTACCTAACCTAACTACCAAGTATAAATACGCCACTAGTAGAATTGCCAATTGTTCAACGAGATACTTCCGTCAAACTCCATACTTAAACATTATGTTTAACAGTTGTTGAGACTAAACAGTTGATAAAGAGGCGTATGTCGTATTAAGATCAGCGTTGTAAGAAAAATATGCCGCTTTCATGTGAGAGTCACGCAGCCAGCGCTGATGTGTCAGCGTGAACCGGTAAGAACCAGCAGCGCTGATAGGCCCTGACTAATTTAGGCCGAAATAATTTTATCGGCACTTATGAATAGGCATGAATCATCGTGATAGCCCAGTTAAGGCGCCCGTCTCTCATTCAAGAGTCTGTGGTTCACAACCGGGCACGGCTCAATGTGACTTTTTCTACTTCATATGTACCCACTTTTTAAGTTTATCTTGGACATCATTGTCATCGGTGAAGGAAAACATCGTGATGAAAACTGACTTGGGCTGAACTGACTGGCTTCGCAAGGATGCAATATAATACTAACTATTAGTATAAACCTTCCCATTGAATCACTCAAACGGTGACTAACGTCTTTGTTTTATACTATGAAGAGATGTCCTGAAATCGCGTGCTTGGAGATTTATGCTCGTGCCTTTCTGAATGAGAAAAGATTTTTACCCTGCAGTGGCAAATTAATATGCCCGTATTATTTTATGACAGATATGAGTAGCAACGTAGGGAAGGGACGCTCTAGGAAGACCTACACCGACCTTATTGCTGAGATTCTTCAGAAAGGTCATGTGCGCTGTACCTACTCGTAACCGGCGTGCTAGTATGACTAGATGTATGAACGTGGACGAGGCGAAAGGAGTATGTAAGGATCGTAGCATGACGTGCTGTGGTTTTTGCTCACCTATGAAAAAAAGGTGTGAGTTTATGTATGTATTATTGTTTCTATCGTCGCCAATTCTCACCGTTCGGTAAAAAGTATAAAGACACCTAATAATAAACTATGCAGATCGACGCCAACTGAATGTTTTCTTGTTGATTCAACCACAGATTATTCATTTTTTTGTAATCTGATCAATAAATCTTATAAATCACCTATACTAAGCTGAAGAGTTTGTTTTTTTGTTTGAACTCTCTGATCATCAAAACTACTGGTACAATTTTGTTTTTTTTTTTAATAATAGGAAGATTCGTTATCCCTGAAAGCTATAGGCTATTAAAAATGGAATCATTTACGTTCTCGAAATCGTAGGCAGAAGCTGGTTAATTTCGGTTCAAAATACACGCGGGCAGAGCACAACAAATATGAAAACAGGCTAAAAATCCAACAGATAGAAATGACATCATGCAAACAATTGGATTTAAATCTTATATCTATGTGCGTAAGTACCAATCTTATTCCGCAGTATAATCAATAATATTATCTTGATAAATACTTGTACTGGATATTCTGTTACTTAATTGAACATGCTAATTAATCACAGTTATTAGATTAGATAACGATAATACAAAATTAATTAATTAATCTGAAATCTTCTTATTTTGTTACTTGGCTGCTTCGAGCAGGAGATGCCGTGGAGGCACTAAGTTATATATATTTTTTAACTACTAAAATGACAATAAAAGTGTTTTTAATTATATTTTTAGGCGCATTTAGTTTTGTGTTTAGTACCAAAGAATTAGGAAGAAGACATGAAGCAATTGACTCAAGCTTCTTGGATAATGCGTTAGATGCGCAGGAGTGTCAGCGTCAGATAAGATTTATTAGAAGAAATGCAATGTTGTTGCTTCAATGTGAGTAAATAGTTAAGTTTTTATTGTGTTGTTTTGTTGATTTTTTAATTGTTATTTATTATCTACTAGTTATACATATATAAGTTATGTATATAGCCGTAAATAGTGATGTTATATAGCCTATAAATATAACGCAAAAAAAAAGAATAGGACCAGTAGTGCATGCCTAATAATGAACTCTTTATAAATAGTATTAGTCTATAAAGATTTATATTTAAAACATACAAAAACTTCAACCTGCTCCAAAAAGTATTTTATAACTATTTTAATCTTTATTATAATTAGCATAACAAATTAATAACTTAGGACTAACCGAAAGAGATTAAGATACAAATCTGACTTCCGATCAATTTATTTAAGTCAGTGAATTTTAATCTGTAATTATTTGAAACTCGGAATAAAGCTGGCAAAATTTGAACAAATGTTAGTGTGAAGAAAATTTAAAAAAACAATGAAAAAAAAAATGTTCTCTTTTCAATTGATATTTCTAAACAATTTACAGTTACGGATTCCGGTTTAAGAACACCAAGAGGCATACTAACAGGCAACACGGTAGACCTGGGTAACTACCACCAGTGCCTAGACATCAATCATGAATTGGAAGACATGCACATTGAAGGCAAATACTGCGCAATCCTTGTACCTTTCAATCAAACGTTTCACATCCCTCGGTCTGAAGATATGCAAGGGACTCAGTTCGATCCCAGCTCCTTAAGATTAGACAACGAAACTATTGCGAAGATTGCAGAATATCATCAAAGACGAACTGAGTTACTGGCCTTGAGTGGAAATTTTGATGCCTTTAAACATGAGGATAGGTAAGCTATTTTTTAAAACATTGCCTGTGGTGAAATTATTATCTAGCTTTTATTACAAATTCCGATCTCACTTAAACAAAACATAGTCATAACATCACGCCTGTAATCCCCGAAGGGTTAGACAGAGGTGAACCCATTAGTCGACCCACATTTCGTCAGTTATGTTTAAGTCCCATGTGTAGGGGGGAGGGTGTATAGGGGCTTGCTAATCACTTAAAGAGGAGATATATTGCGTGTAGACTAAAGGCAAAATTCGTGCAAAGAGACAGTGTTGATAAAAACTTTTAAGCAGGTTTTCAAAGTCTGCATCTTGAATCATAACAATATGATTCTCCCAGCCCGGTCACGTTGACTAATCTCAATAGACACTAGCCAAGTAATCAGGGCATAATACAGTTCACTAGTATATGGGCAAACACAAGTGCACTGCCGTTTCTCTCACTCTCATAGTCCGATGGGACAGTAATTCGACACGACCGGGGAGAGATCAGGCGGAGAACCAACGGCATTACATTCTATATGAGGTATGAGAGTGTCGAACCATCAACTTTTCTGCTACTGAGATAATCTTGCGGGAAAACTCAATATCACTTATCCTTGCCTGCCCCCTGTCCGACCTATCCTTTGCTACCACGAGACTAAGGCTGCTTCTTGAATATGACATTATACAGATTAGCCAAACATCTTAATGCCTCTCATTCTTTCAGGTCTACTCCAAATAATCCTCTCACTAGCATGGTATTCAGACTGGGAGTTTGCGTACCAAAGCCCTGCACCACTCACCAAGCAATTACTTCATTCTTTTTCAACGTCTCCGCAGTAGGCTTTCAATTCAGAGAAGACTATTGTCGTCTTCCTGGTGATAAACCGTGGGCTCCTGCCGATTACACCGCAGTGTGAGTAATAAATTCATCATTATTTTAATCAAATGGAATATTTTGGTCTTGTCTGATTATTTTAATCGTCTTAAAGTGATAATTATAGAACGGTGATTCATACATATTAATCATCGTTCTATAATCTAGTTTAATGTGCTTTGGTATATAGGTATTTTTTATCTTATTAATTAACGGAAATGCAGAGAAGACCGAATGACGTCTGTTATACCATCCAAAATTTTCCTTATTTATACATATAAAATGCTTTGTCCTGAATTACTGTCTGACTGACTGACCGCTAGACGCTGATTATAGAGACCTGAAACTTAGAGGGTCTGTTCTTGTATGACGTAGGCATCCGATAAGAAAGGATTTTCCCTCCAAATCTCCAAATTCACCCCCTAATGAAGCAGGGGTCGAAAGTTTGTATGGAGAAACCAATTTAAACGCAGACGAAGTCGCGGACAGAAGCTAGTTATTCATAAATTATTAGTTTGATTAAGTCTTTTTTATAAGTAATTATATCATGAATATTCTAATGTTGTCTATTATATTTCAGTGCGTTATTCTCAGTGCTCGGATTTGTGACTTTAATTAGTACAAGTTACGATCTTTGCTATCGATTTCTATTTAAGAAAGGTGAGTGAAATGAATCTATTCTAAGTTCAAGTTGAACAAAATGATGTATTAAGTCTGAACTAAATTTTCATCGTTATTTTTACTAAAGATTTTATTACTGTCTATACAAAGAATGCTTGTGCCTTCTCTGAGCATTACCTTTATAGGCTTTTACATGGCACTGGGGTAATTAATAGGCTAGCATTTTTATTATGACTGTCTATACAGGGTCATGAAGCTTTATTATTCTTCACAGATGTCAAGCAAATGAGCACTCTATGTCGATCGTTTTCTGTATACACAAACGGACAACGGCTTACATCATTTGGTTCTAATGGTGGTAACTTACAGTGTCTTGATGGAATCAGAACCCTTGCTATGATATGGGTCATTGTTGGACACTCGTTTAGTACAGAACCGTTTATGGCAAATCCTATTGATTCGAGAGTGGTAAGTTAAATCCAATGAACTTTCTTACTAACAAGCTACTGTACTCAAAAAAATTAAAATACACGACTGCAAAAATTGCACATATTTTTACTTTGTTTACTCGTCAGTTTTTTTACGACGTTTTTTATTTACAGTGTTATATATTTTTTAAATCTACTTGTCAAATTCTAGACGATAAATATAGACACGACCAGATTCATTAAAAAAAAATAGTTAAGGCTAGTATTAATTTACGTTTTAAAGTGACCACACAGGATTATTTTTACTCGCAACGATGTAAGGATTGTAACGATATACCCCATACATCTAAATCGGTTCAGGCGTTCAAAAGTTATGGTGGAATAAAGAATCTCACATACATACAAACATACATACATACATTAACCCTGAACACATAACACTCCTTTTTTTGGGGCAGTCGTGGAAAAATATATAAAATCCGCGTAAATGTCGGTTACTGGCGATCTTGTTTCTCTATACAAACTTTGGACCTCTGTTTCACCCCTTAAGGGGGTGGATTTTGGAAAATCCTTTCTTATCGAATGCCTACGTCATACAAAGAACACATCCTCTAAGTTTCAGGTCTCTACGATCAAGGTTGTGTGTTGATCCGTCAGTCAGTCATTCAGGATAAAGTATTTTATATGTATAGATAGATTTGTTCGGTTTGAGAGCTTGCAGCTTATAAGATTTGTGTATATATTTCTTAAGATTAATAACGATTATATCATAATGCGAAGTAATTAAAGCCTTATCATTTGGAATCATTATTAAGAGGGTTTCAGGATTCAGCTTATTTTAAATCCACTTATCATATCGCTGCTCAATCTCACGTGTAACCACAGACTTCCATGAGTTGAGTTTTTGATTGATTACAATATCAATAAATCCAGATTTGGAAAGAAATAAAGATAAGAATTTATTTTGGTCTATTAAAATATCTGTCAATTTAACAATAATGGGGACTTTGTTTTTAGTTGATGTTTAGAATTTAATTAACTCTCAAGTAAGAAAGAAGAAAAAGAAAAAGGAAGAGAAAGAAAAATTTGAAAAATATTTTATCAGAATTTGTATAATATTTTTGAAAGTGGGTACCTAATACAGAAATGGTATTGTGAGTTATTCGAATTTAAAACTATAAATTACTTTATTATTATTAGCCTAAACACAAATCTATATACCTATTTATTGATTATGTACAATTTATAAACAGTAAGGAGGAAGCTTATGGGGCAAATGCCCAAAAGGCTGACAGCATTGCCACGTTTCATGGCAATGAAATAATAAAATAATTCTATTTATTTTAGTGGATGTTTTCTGCCAACGCGTTATGGATTACAGCAGCCACAATGACAGTAGACACGTTCTTCACAATAGCTGGTGTACTTTTAGTGTACACGACTGCAGGGAAAATGAATCAAAGTAAGTTGCGATTCTATTATTTTCAAAGAACAGATATGTGTTTTCTTGTACGAGATGAAATGATAGCCTTCGAATAACAAGAAAGCAAAGGTCTTGACTTGATAAAATTTTGGATAAAGTTATGTTTTATTTATCCACTGGATTATTCTGTTATTTCCGTTAGTGAACTTAGTTGAGGTAAGCTATTATCCCACCTGAAACCAGGGATTAAACTTCAGCTCATTTCACCATTATTGTTTATTGCTACTGCTGGTGTCCAATGTTTAGGTCTTATTCGCTGTTCTGAGGTCTCAGAAATGAAATATTGGATGCTATTAATAAAACCTTAGTCCTAACCTTAGTCTTGCCAAGGGATATCGTATTACCCAGTTACTGGGTTGCGGAGGTCAGATAGGCAGTCGCTCCATGTAAAATACTGGTATTCAGCTGCATTTGGTTAGACTGGAAGCCAACCCCAACATAGTTAGGAAAAAGCTAGGTAGATGATGATCCTATTAATAAAACGTTTCCCTTATCCAAGCCAGGTGATTATGAATCGCAAAAGGCACTTGACTCAACCGTGAAAAACATTCGTTCTTTCAAATTCTATAATGATGCAAAAAAATCTTTAGAATTTGTTTCACAGAATGATTGATGATGTATCTAATAGAGTATCCATTAACGAAATGCTTTCGTGGATTTTTAATATGATTTATTACAATTTGAACCATTCCTACCTATTGGGGGAATTATTTAAGACAAATCAAAAAACAAGCTTACTTTTTGTTTATTAGAAACCTAAAAACCTAGTCATATCAATCAAAACAATAATTTGTTTTATTATGATGAATTGCGAAAGTATAAGAAGTTATCAGTATAAAACACGTGTAAATAATATAATTTTATATCTTTGTTATATATTTAATTATCTTATGATAAGCATGCCAGATAAAAGATTAATGAATTCGGAATTGTTTCATTTAAAACGTCACTAATGAACCTTTTATACCTTATTTTAATTGCATTATCTGCAAATACTTGTAAATTTTGAAAATAATGAAACTTTATTTAAAGCGATATTTCGATTAGTACAATAAATACTTAATAATTACAGTTTATTAAAATAATCACTGAAAGTCAGATTATTTTTAGACTCGACACATAAGTAACTGAAGATTATTCTTTTTTTATAGTAACGTTTCTGAAGAACCTGCACTGGTTCTACTTGAATCGTTTCATGAGGGTGACGCCATTGCTGGCTGTGACAGTTCTTCTCCAAACTTCTTACTTCAACCGCATCACTGATGGACCTTACTGGGTGACAGTTATCGACCATACGGAAACATGCAGGCGTAACTGGTGGTCAGCTTTGCTCCATATTCAAAATTTAGTACACGTCGATGACATGGTTAGTTTAATATTGTTTTGTTTTTTTTTTAGAATGAATCCTCTCTAAATATTTCTTTTTTTAAGCTAGGTTTGAGAAATGGTATTAGGTATAGATAATGTAAAGTTGTATCACACAGTCAAACGCTTAAGTAAAATCACAACCAAACAAGTTTAGTAATGAAAGTGATGACATAATGCTTTATAGAAAATCTTCAAATTTATTGAATGCTTTAGTATTCATTAATATCGATACAATAGCTGCAAAGTTCTCTTATCTTTATCCAATACCAATCATAAAACAATATTGCCAAATTGGACCCAGAATTTTACCATGAGGAACCCCTAAAACTAGATAACAGAGAAAGTGAGATTGTTTAAATAATTAAAACTTTATTCCAATTTTAGTGTCTCAACCACTCCTGGTACGTCGCCATAGACTTCCAGCTGTACGTGTTGTCACCAATAGTTCTCGTCTGGGTGTTGACTGGCAAGAAGTATCTCGCTTGGATGGGTGTGATAGGTGGACTCGGAGCTGTATTGATAGCTTCTACTGTTTACAGTTTCCATCTAAATCTGCCAGCTGGAAACGTAGTGCCAAGGTGAGTAATTATGAGTTTTACTTTTTATTATTTAAGTTTTAATAAAGTACTGGTTTGGGAAACTGAATTAATCTTATTTAACGACGTTAATCAAAATAAAACGGTTAACTGGTTACTCGTGGAATTGTAATTACGAAAAACGACCAAGTGGAAAACAATATGCCAAAAAATTATATTTAACCTTAAAAGTAATGTGAAGGAAATTGTATTTGTCACTGCAAATAAACATGTACCTATACGGTTATTTTTGTCTTTTTCAGTCGTTTTATGGAGATGATGGATTACATGGAAAAATATTACTTTAATACTCTCGCTCGTGCTTCGCCATTCTTCGTCGGGCTGCTCTTTGGGTACATTCTCCACACATACCGCAAGAGCAGAATACAGATACCATGGGTAAGTTTGTGGTTCATAGTAAAGTAAAGAAAACAATTCCAAAACTTATGTAAAACAAAAGAGCTTACCTAATAGCATAAAGAACGGCTAGACATGATTTGACGGAAACGATACATCTGGAATATCCATAGTCACTACAAGCCCTAATAACTCTCTTGTCTTTTAAATTATTCTTAAATAGGTGTTTTGTATGAGGGGAGAGCCTTTTTTACTAAAAACATATTTAAATTTCAGATCATTGCCATCTTATTCTGGGCCTGCTCTGCTGGCGTCTTAGGAGGAATCTTCTATTTCAAGTACAGAATCATACAGTTTGATTGGGACAACCACCTGATGGACAATCTGATGAATTCTTTCATGAGACCTACTTATGCATGCGCCATATGCTGGTTAATAGTAGCGTGCCAGCATGGTTATTCTGGTGAGATTGTCATTTAAGCATATTTTAGTACAGATTGTTTGCCTTTTGCAGCTTTGAAATTACCTTTTTTAATTTTATTTACAGGTCCAATTAATTGGTTCCTATCTCTTGATGCATGGCGATTACCAGCGCGGCTTTCATATGGGATGTTCTTATTCCATTACCCTCTCATGTTTTCTATCAACTCCGGAATGGTAGCTCCTATCTACTTTTCAGTTGCTAATTTTGTAAGTATTTCTCTTTTGTCTTCTTTTCTATTATTTTTATTTTATTTTCTGCAACCGAAACTATATTTATTATTCTTTCAACAGACATTTAAGTTCCTGTCTTATTTGGTGTTGGCTCTAGTGTACTCCTTTGTCTTTACTCTTGTTGTGGACTCTCCAGTGACAGTTCTATTCAAACAGCTGATGGACTCAGGTAATACAGTACTTTAATTACTTAGCAATCGTCCATGATATCCTTGTACAGTTCTTTGAATTCCATCTCTTGAAGTATTTAATTTGAACGAATATTAATTTTAATGCTATTTTTTATTATACCTTTAATTTTAGTTTTAAGTGTCTAATACAACAAAATATTCCAACAAAATTATACACAATTACCTAGTTCTTGTTATAAGAAAAAAGGCCAAATAATTCAATTAAACCAGTTTTAACAGTTTTTTATCATCTGCCTAGCCTTTTCCCAATTATGTTGGATTCGGCATCTAGTCTAACCAGATGCAGCCGAATTGAATTTAAGTGTTACCAGTGGTTTTTTTTTTAAGTTAACTCTTTTTTCAGCTAAGAAAACTAAACCAGCAGTAAAAGCTAGCGAAGTAACGAAAAAGGAAGATTTCGAAAAGAATGGCAAAGTGGTTGATGTTATCAAAATCACCAAGGATGTAACCGATGACAATAACAATAAAGATGGCGAATATGAACCAAAAGATTTAAAAGCTAATTCTAATGAGGTCTTAGAAAAACCTAATTCGAATGGAATTGTTGTTGATCGTAACGATTCTAATGGCGACGATATTGTTATAGTTAATAGTGATAGTGATGTCAATACTATTTCTAAAAATGTACCTGAAATTAAGTAGATCAACTGTGAAGTTGTTGAAATTTTATGCACTGAAAGAAATCTCTGAGATGTTATTAATAATATTCTATTTATAATAGTGCGAGTACATTATGATACTACTAAGGTAAATGTTTCATTTAAGCCGAACCAAAAATTACGTTTTTCAATACACTTGTGTTAATAAATATTGCTAATTCATACAAAAGAGCATGCATGTTCAATACACGCCATTGTGACACTAAAATCGGTGCAATAAGAGTCACTTTCCAAGCTAGTGTGTTGGAAATCCAATTATATTGTCGATAGGTATTTTCTGTTGTTTAATTGGCACAAGCGATTTAAGTTATGCAGCATCTGTCGATATACTTCATTTAATTACTACTTTTTTATGAGAGCAAATGGTGATAGAATTTAAAGTAAATGAATTAGCAATTTAGATAATTTATTAAATGTTAGTAACTTATAACTTTTATGGTGCTAATAAATTGTCCTAAAAAACGGACAGATTTATTTTTGTTAATCATCCGGAAATAACTGTATTTTTCTTATATAGTTTTTACATAGGTAATTATGAGTAATTAATTGGATTCGATAATAGGTATAATTTTGTGTATTATAGTAATTTTATAATTATGTTATTTTGTGATATTATAAGAATATGATTTGAAAATTAAGGAATAAATAGCAAATAAAGGATGTACAAATACTTATTAGTAAAGTAAATAAGTAGTTAGGAAATTACCTACATTTGTGAATCATTAAATTAAAGTTAAAATTATTAGGTAAATAGAACTTTCTATGTCCATGTAGTAAGTGTTAAATGTTCTCGACTAAGTGAAATACTGTAATTTTTTATCTATACTAATATAATATAAACCTGAAGAGATTTTATTTGTTTTCTTGTTTGTCTGTGTGTTTGTTTAAACGCGCTTAGCTCAGGGGGCTTGGACAAAGTAACATCGCTTCGTCGATTGACCACTCGGCTTATGTCAATCCCATACATTTTAGTCTTTCATGTGGTCATCGCTTCGTCGATTGACCACGTGACTTAACGCGGCTTATGTCAATCCCATACATTATAGTCTTTTCTAACTACGTTATCGTTTTGCAATTGTTACTTTGTCTAAGCACCCTGGAACCGCCCGATTGGGAAAAAAAAACATAATTTATTTTTGTATATGATAGCCAGATTCGTGAGGAATATTGATATTGTATTACCCTTATCGTAATTCGACGGAGCATTGACAATTATAGCTATAAGATCCTTACTTAACTATGTCCTAAAAAAATCTTGAATGAAATAAAAAATTATGACTTCATTTACACACATACACCCACACACATACACACACACATCACATCACATCCATCATCATCTACATTATTATTATTATTTTATTTTTTTCTCTGTACACCTCTGCTTAACCCTTCGGGGATTACAGGCGTGATGTTATCTTTATGTATGACTTCATTTTTCCTAAAACCCACCATCAGTTTAACCACCTTATTCCTTTTTTCAGCCAACTAATTCAACTCCATTAGGAAGCCAACCAAAACATTTCTAAAAAAGAAAACTAGATCAACATAATATTCTGAACAAAAACATAATAACACACATTCGAAGCCAAGCACATCGTATTCAACAAATATTTTATCTGCAAACAAACTGCTCCTGCCTTTTATAATAAAATCCTTCTACTTGTATTGTGCTTGAACCAAATACATTTAAAATATACCTTCGTTGTTGCAGATGCGGAGATCGCATGCATTACGATTCCTTTTCTACTCCCCATTCTTATACAAGAGGGGAATGCATTACCCTTTGTGGGTTGACATCTGAAAGCATAAACGGTGCCTTGTTTGCATTTGCTTTTATGCTCTGTGAAAAAGTTTTCTGCCCATTATGCGAGGTTGTTGACCTAGCATTGTGTGATGTTTAAGAATGTATGTGTGAGATTGGTTGATTACGTAGATATACAATTAAGGAGTGAACTCCGTACCTATACGTACATAAGTGATTCCGTATAATATTTAAAAGAGTGCCGTGGAGTTTCTTGCTCGTTCTACCTCTGTTTTGGAACGAGCAACTAGCTTCATCTTTCGGACTAACTGACTGACTCCTTGACTATTCAAAAGTGCCTGTAAATGGTCTAATTGAAAAAATGTTTTGACTTTGACTTTATACAAATATTGTTACGCATCCGTGTCAATGTTGGCTATCGGAACTTTGGGCCCCCTTTTCATCCCTTTAAGAGGTGAATTTTGGAAAATCTTTTCTTAACGTATTTCTTCGTCATAATTTTCGCGCAATTCGTTAAGCGATTTGTGCTGTGGGTTGATGGATCAGTTAGTCAATAACGGTTGCGTTTTTAATGTCAAAATAACAGTTTTTAACAAAATAAATATGATTCTTAACAATGTAGATATAGTTGAAGTTTCCTAAGAAACTGATAGACGTTTACAAATGCAATTTAATAAAAAAAAAGAGATTAAACAGTCATTAGTTGAGTTTATTTTTAATAAAAGATATCCATCGATTTTTAAGAAAACGTCAACTGTATTGAACGACCTTTATTACTTGTTTTTTTTGTACACCGTACACACACGAAAATACAATATTTTAAAATCTGTCAGTCTATTTGTTCCGGCTAATTGCCGAAACGGCTGAACCAATTTTGACAGGACTTTCACTGACAGACTTACTAAAAGGGACACTGCGCAATAAATAACGACGAGATAACCTACACTCATGCGAACGAAATCGCAGGCATTAGATAGTCGATTATATGTATATCTTAAGATTCTATCACTAACTTTTGTCTAATGAAATATAAGACAACGAAGCGTAACATTCTAAGTAATTATTACTATATTTACTTAGAAGATTACGTTCAGAAGAGTACAATGTTAATACATTGTACTCAATCTAATAATACATGATTTAAACTGCCAACTGTTTACTTAATTAAAATAGGCATACAAACCGTTCATTGTCTTGAAACTCATATAACAAGTAAGATATTATATTTACGTAATATTACATAATCTATTTATGTAAGCAAATAACTATAAGAAAATGGGACACGAGTATTTCGTCAATAACATATCATAACATCACGCCTGTAATCCCCGAATGGTTAGGCAGAGTTGTACCCATTAGTACATCCACATTTCGCCAGTTATGTTTGAAGTCCCATGTGATAAAGGGCAAGCCCATTGCCATCAACCGGGCACAAATCCAGCCTCTAAAGCTGCTACTAAGAAATTCCTGATAGAAAACCCAATTACACTTTACCCGACCTGGGAATCGTACCCAAGACCTCATGCTCATTAGTCTCGCTATGCGATCACTACATCAACGAGGCAGTCGAATCTATAATCTATTTACTTAAGTAAATAAATATAATAACTATAAGAAAATGGAACTCGAGTTATTTGTAGGTAAATATTTTATTATTGGATTTGTCGTAGCTCCATCCGTTGTCAATTAGATATTGAAAATTGAACAATGAAATAAATATTAAAGTTGGTTTAGCCCGTTGAATTGTGGAGTACCTAGAAAAGAAATTATTATAATAATAAAGATGATAAACACAAATGTCTGTGATGTTAAAACTAAAATAAAATTACTTAAACTCGATTTTAATACTACATTGGAAAAATTACGTTAGGACACTATCATTATTGCATTCATCTGCCTAGCCTTTTCCCAACTATGTTGGGGTCGGCCTCCAGTTTAACCGGATGCAGCTGAATACCAGTATTTTACATGGAGCGACTGCCTATCTGACCCCTACAACCCAGTAACTGGGTAATATGATACCCCTAGGTAAGACTGGTTGTCAGACTTTCGGGCTTCTGACGACCCGTAACGACTGTCAAAGATCCACGTATGACAGCCGGGACCAACGGCTTAACGTGCTTTCCGAGGCACGGAGGAGGCTATCATTATTGCATTATTAGCGTATAATAAGCTCTGTTATTTCACAATACATTCGAGGGGCAATTTTGCACTCTCGTAAAATTCAAAGTAACTAAGTACCTATGCCAGTGATTCTTAACACTTTCTTACTAAAATGTATCTACTTGGCTATACCTCTATGGAATATATGTTAGTCTAGGAACAACTAGCGTGTGTGTTTCAATAGAATCAATAAATCAATACAGGTTTGTTTTAAGGCGATTTTCGAATTCGAACTTACCATCTTGCCGCTAGGTTTAGGCAGGTGGGGCGATGAACCCGCACGCACACAGTAATATTGTCACGCAATACTGCCTAACGTATACGCTATATTTTTTTGTTTGGCCCAGTATTCAGCTACCACAGCACAATCCGCTGACAAGTCTTGAAACTCTTGAAGTCTTGGATCTCATGACTTAACTTGTCTTGTTGACAACATGTTCTGCAAAAAGATGCCGCATAGGCACCGAAGATCGGCGTCCCCTGCAAAACCTCACTTTTTTTATAAAATGCCATTACTAAAAACTTATAAAGTGCCATTACTGAAGACTAAAAGACGAAGCGTCTCCAAAAACAACAAGAGGTAAACTTAACTCTCATTTCATTTATTTACAACTCAACTATTCTAAAAGAAGACACAATATTAAGTCTAAACTTTAGTTCTCAAACCCAGTCACTAAATTAGAAGTTCTACTCTTAACAAATTCGCTAATTAAGTTGCGAAAGTTGTTCCCATTAATTGGTACCGTGAAGAAGTTTGGAACGATTAGCGCATAGATTTTGAATTGAAGTGAGATATTGAAAATCGGTTCAATTGCTTTTATCCGTTTGCTGGATTGGTAGAAGGTATAATGGAGAAATTTTACTTCATTGTGTCTTTTTAATAATGCTAAGCAGTTAACTGGTGCGCTTTATATTTAGATTTAGGGTGGTAAACATCTTCAAATGAGTCCTTTCACCCTAGGTGGGGCGTAAGGGACTGTCAGACTTTTACTGACTAAAAAAACCACCCTATTCCTTCTGTTGACTTTGCATTTCGGGGCCACGGTATCTCTAGAATCTCGATTTGTGCCCGGTTGATGGTAATAGGCTCGTCCCCTATTATGTAGGAGTAAGCATAACTGGCGTAATGTGGATGTAAGTACTAATGGGTACACCTCTGCCTAACCCTTCGGCGATTACTGGCGTGATGTTATGTTATGTAATTATTATATTTGAATAGATCAAAAGACAAAATGTTTATTCAGCTATTTACTAAAGTGTTCTTCAAAGTACAAACACGCGTGAAAACCACTAGCTTTCGAACGCTCGCAATGTGGTTACATCTAAAGGTATGATTTACATAATCTATACATATAATAAAATCGTAGAGACGTCAAAACTGTACATTTAATATTTTTGAAAAAGAAAAAGTGCTTAGGGGTCTTTAAATGATACTTATGCCGAAAATTTTTTTTTTTTAATTTTTGTCTGTTTGTCTGTTTGTTTGTTGGAGCATCACGCAAAAACTGCCGGATAGAAATTGTTCAAATTTTGAATGAATATTTCACAATAGCCAACTTAGAACATAGGCTATAAATTATCACGCTATTTGCTTTGGGGAATTAGCAGACTACAACAGTTTACCAAAGGATTGTAAAAAAGACGAAACAAAATGTAAAAATATTATAAATAGCTGCAGATTGAAGTTCTAAAATAGTTATTATCACGCTATACCTTCAAGAAGCTAAGCAGTCAATTATGGAAAACTAGAACGGCTATTTCAAGTCATTTGTCATCAAAGTAAATTGCCTAATGGTTCGACGACCGACTTGAGAAACGGTGGGCGGAGGTTCGGTCCTCAATGTCAGCATTACTTTTTGTATTTTTTCTATTTTTTTTTTTGAATGTTTTTTGATTGAATAAAGAGATTTACCAACAAAAAAAAAGTAGGAGTGCATGTTTCTACCACAACTTTGATTTGTTAACTTATTTTATTAATGCAGAAAATAATATCTATGCAGTTACACAACACATAAATCAGCAGCTAAAAACTTTTGCCTGTTTGCACGACTGCAAAGCATGAGGTCTTGGGTTCGATTTCCAGGTCGGGCATAGTGTTATTGGATTTTTTCATCAGGAATTTCACAATAGCAACCTCGGAGTCTGAATTTCTGCCCGGTTGATGGCAATAGGCTCGCCCCCTTTTACATGGGATTAAATTATACAACCATAAATGTGTGTAGGTAAGGATTATCGCATTATGGCTATTATTCTTAAACATTTTACTGCTGGATTGCTATAAAACGACACCAACGGTACATACAATACTGCAGTTAGGTATTAGTTATAATTTATCCTTTGAAATCAAAATCATTACGCTATAACTACAAGGAGCTACTTAACATTCAAGTGACGGGCGGTCTATCTGCAAACATTTTAAGTATACAATATTTTATTACTCGGGCTTAGCTAAGCCAATCATGGCACAACAATACTGCCAAGTATACTACTGGAATACCAGGGGACGTATATGAGCGAAGAGTGGCGAGTGTATATTTTTTACGCAGTAGTAGGTAATTAGTATTCCTTTCGTTGCGCTTCCGAATTATTTTATAAAATGATCTTAGTGTAAGATGAGTGATTAGGTACTAAAAAGAATACTTCTATTTCACCGGCTAAATAGAAAGAATTTGGCAACAACCGGAAGTGCACCAAAATCAATTAAAAAATCTTTCATTCATTAATTCAAGCTTTCTGGGAACTTGATTTGATGAAGCGACTGTGATCGCAGGCAGAGTTTTTTTCATAGGCACCGTAAATGGAACATATTCCACATGCTTTAAAATGAATTTCTAAATAGCATTACATTTTTTAGGTTACTTATTACCGCGGCTGTACTGCAAGACATGAATCTTTCCATCTTAGCAATACATTCGCCAACAACCACTTAGTCTTTCGTGGCGAGGAAGTTACGTAGAGTATTAGAAGAACCCTAAGTACCCTGGTGTTATATTGGACAGAGCACTAACTTTTTATATACCTACATTGCCACAACACCAATCAAAAAATCATCTGCTACGACACCTTATTTCTACCAACTATAGAGCAGCACCCGATGTTTTACGCAAAACTGTTACGTCTTTATTCTCCTTCTGCCGGTGAATTTGCGTGTTCAGTGTGTCATTGACCAAAAAGCAATGTCATCCTTAACGAGACGTGTAAAATTATATCGGGGCTGCCTGAAACTGACTGCTTAATAAACTCTTCCTATTGGCTGGAATTGCACCATCTGTCATTCGAAGGTATCTATGTAGCATGCACAGATGAAACAAATCAAGAATCCGCTTCCTCCCCGCTCCCAGTAGCTTTGGGTAGATTCAAGAGTCGGAAGAGTTTTCTTCATGCACACAGGCCATACAGGGCCATGTCGGCACCCACCATCACACAACTTCCACCAAAAAGAGTTCAACACCAGGAACACATGGAACTCTGTTGAGATCTTTAGTGGCCTATATGGAAAGCGCTTAATGGACTTCGCACTCATGTAAGCCGCTGCAAACGTAACCTAGCCAAATGAGGAGTTATAGATCCCGCAGACACTCAGGGCAAGTGTGGTGGTCCTTTTATATGATGGCCTACTTACTACAGCGCCCGTGGAACACCTGGGCACAACTGGGCAGGAAAAATATTGCAAAACATCGGCCAAGTGCGAGTCCGAATCGCACACAAAGGGTTCCGTTACACCATACAATATTTAACGCAAAAGAAAAAAGGTTAATAATTGCATAAAAAGTAATTATTATGTCTACATGGCATTGTGTCTTGCCTTTCATGATTCTAGGTCAACGGGAAGTTCCCTTTATATATGATTCCCCAGCGAGCGTCAAAATATGCGCCATAAACGACCTTATCTTTAGTTTGCGGTGACTTAGAAGTTTAATTTTTTCACTGCTCCGAAGGCATTGCACACCAAAGTATTTTTTTTTGGTGGTGAAACTCATCATAATTATGAATCCTTCTGCCCTGGATGGGGCGGAAGAGACTGTCAGACTTTTACCGACTAAAAAACCACCCTGTTCCTTCTGTTGCCTTTGCGTTCCGGAGCCACGGTATCATGTTAAGACTTCCCGCGACTCCGGCAGGCGTTTGGCCCTGTCGGGGCCCCGTCCCTGTGCTGACAGCTCTTTGAAACGCGCGTGGAACAAAACGCGCTGTTGACCCGGGCCTGGTCCTTGCAAGCCTGCGCCTACGGTAGCCGGATGACGTCTCGCAACGTCCGACGCCCTAGGGGTCTCCCGCGGTGGCTGGGGCGTGAGGTGGAGGATGTCCTCTCCTCACGTGTTCCGCCTCCTTCTTCACTAACATTACTGCTTCGCAGAAGGAGGTTACTGCTTTCCATTGCCTCTCGCTCGGGAGCATGGCCTGAACCAGGGCTCGGACGCGAGAGGACACGGCGGTGTTCTGCTCAGGCGGGGCCGACCTACACCGTATGCTCCACCGTGTCTTCCGGGCGGTCCACACAGTGATGACACCCGCGCGTTTCCTTACGCTGAATTCAACACAGGAACCTCCCGAAACAACCGCGTCCGGTGAGCACCTGCGTCAGGCGAGAGGTGAGGACGCCGTGGCGCCTCTCCAGCCACTCCTCAAAGAGGGGTCTTACCGCCGCGATTGCGGCGTGCCCGAGACCTGAGTTTTTGATTTTAATTTTTGCTTGATACCTCCACGCGTTCCTTAGAAAAGGGTCTTTACAGACAGACAGACGGACAACAAAGTTATCCTATAAGGGTTCCGTATTTGCCAAATGTGGTACGGAAGCCTAAAAAAGATAATATCTAAAATCATCGATGAATCGTGATTTAAGACGTTAAAACTTTGCTTAGACTTTAAATAACCGCGTGAGGGAAAGAACCACCTGACGCCCCAGCCGCCGCGGGAGACGCTCCGGGCGTCGGGAGCCGCGAGACGACTCCCGGCCACCGTAGACGCGGGTCTGTGGGCGGTGAGCAATGGGTAGCTCACCGTCCGTTCGTTGATAATGACAGACCGTGTCGACGGCGCGTTCATGTTCCACGCGCGCCTCAAAGAGATGTCAGCAAACAATTGGAGGGGCCACTAAGGGCCGATGCCTGCCGGGGCTGCGGGTTGTTCGAAAGAGATACCGCGCCCCCGGAACGCAAAGGGCACAAGAAGGAACATGGATGGGTTTTAGTCAGTAAAAGTCTGACACTCCCTCCCGCCCCGCCCAGGGCGGGGGAAGTCATTTGATGATTTCCCATCGGTTAAAAAAAAAAAAAAAAGACTTTAAATAAGTCTATGTTTACAGGGTTTTGCTCATACTTTCTTTCATAAACATGAAAGTCAGATTCTGATTTCAGTTGCTCTATCGAATCTTATACCTAAATAATCGAAGCTACAATGTGATGTACAATATTAAAACAGTAGCTATTGAACTTGCGTTTCAATGGTTTGGGATCGAAAAATAAGTCAATTTTGATACGACTTCATAATATTTTGGAAAGAGATAATCACAAATATACCTTAAATAAATATACAAAAGCGAAAGTTCACTCACTCATCACGAAATATCGAAAATTTCGCAGGGAGGTAGTTTATGTTAGTTAGTAAAAGTCCCGTAAGTAACGATTTTTCAAAATAAATTACCCATATACCAAAGTGTAGGTATGAAACGGGGGTCCAAAGTTTATATGGAGAAATCAACTTTGACGCAGACGAAGTCGCGGGCAGAAGCTAGTATATACATAATATAATATAAACGGCGACATCTTCAAAACATTAACAAACATTTCCCAAAACAATATCAGCCAAAGTAAGAAACAATTTATGCCTGACTTCGCCACTTGCGGCAAAGTTACACACTCACACACTCACTTGTTTCCAAGTTAACTCACTCAATCACTCATACAGTTTGTGTCTTGTTTCAACACACAACTCGTCTGCCCTTCGTCACGTTAAATCAAAAGTCTGTCAACGTAGTAGGTATATACGAGTACTTGTATTTGTGTTTGTTTATTTTCATAGATATCCTTCGAATAATTTATCCATGCTAATATTGTAAATGCGAAAGTAACTCTGTCTGTCTATTACACATGCACTGCTAAACCACTGACCTGATTTTAATAATATTTGCTACGACGTAAGTATGAACTCCAAGAAAGCATCTGCATCCACGATAGTGGAAATTTACGCGAACGAACATACATAACATCACGCCTGTAATCCCCGAAGGGTTAGGCAGAGGTGTACCCATTAGTACACCCACATTTTGCCAGTTATGTTTAAGTCCCAAGTAATAGGGGGCGAGCCTATTGCCATCAACCGGGCACAAATCCAGACTCCGAGGCTGCTACTGAGAAATTCCTGATGGAAAAACCCAATAACACTTTGCCCGACTTGGGAATTGAACCCAAGACCTCATGCTCAGCAGTCGCGCTTTGCGACCACTAGACCAACGAGGCAGTCAGTTACGCGAACGAAGTCGCAGGCAAAAGCTACTACTATTAAAAATGCGAGAATTTGGATAGATGTTTGTTACTCAATACACCAGAACGGCTGAACGGTTTAGAATGAAATTTAGCACAATAATAGATTATAGTCTGGAATAGCACATAGGCTACTATTATCCCGGAAAAATGTATGGTTCCCGTGGGATAATATAATAACGAAGTCGAGGACGGAAGCTAGAAAATTTAATTTGTTTTGCATAATTTTGAATAAACAAGCTATAGATTAGAAAGGGACGCACCTAATCATTTTTAATTGACGAAGTTTATATAAAATTACATTTTCTTGTCACGATCGAGATCTTTAATTTGTTAGAAACAAGATGAGATATCTCTTCATCAAAAATAAATATCCTTCAATAAGACGAAAAATTTAATGATGCTATTATAATTCACGTTAAAGGACCGACATTAAAATAGCGGACAAACAAAGGAGCTTATCATACTCTTTGATTATTAATTATAATAACGGTGCCGATAGTCTAATTTTAGTTTAGTTTATGAACAAGGGATGTTCACAACGTAAACTAAAACTAGACTATTTCTATATTTTTCTGTCGAACATTTATTTGACATTTGTAATTGTCATTTGTCATCAAACATTTGTTATTGTCTGTAAAACAAGAAAGGGACGCAAAAAAAATACTCCTGACAATTTTAGTCAATCTGAAACTTCCATACAATTTTAGTTGACATGCCGGAACGCATTGATTAACATAGAAAACTTCAAGACAAAACTAATTTGACATCTCTAACTTAGTTCTAAAATGTCACCGTCCTTTTCTTTCGCTGTATGTTAGTAAGAGATGCCAATTTTATAATTTTATCAGCCTATTATTGTTTCACTGCAGGGCAAAGGCCCCGCAACGTTCTAGTATAACCTTCCATTCCTCATTTCTCAACACCTTTTATTTTTGCAAAAAAAGTCATCATTCATTCATTCATTCAACACAACTGTCAAGAAAATACCAGTTAGTTTTGCTTGGACTTACTTGGAGACGGAACAGTAAGTGTGGTGGAACTACTTGAAAGCTGCGTCCGTTTAAATTCTATAAAGTGTACATTTCAAAGCCGTTAGCGTATTGCCCTTGGCAGTTTGGAAGTGCGAATATAGTGGTTGGTACAAAAGATGATGGTTTTGTATGTATTTCTAACGTTTCTCTTGGTATATACATATTTGATAGCAATGTCTTTGGAAAGTAACATAACATAACATCACGCTTGTAATCCCCGAAGGGTTAGGCAAAGGTGTACCCATTAGCACACCCACATTCGCCAGTTATGTTTTTAGTCCCATGTAATAGGGGGCGAGCCTATTGCCATCAACCGGGCACAAATCCAGACTCCGAGGTTGCTACTGAGAAAATCCTGATGGAAAAACCCAATTACACTTTGCCCGACCTGGGAATCGAACCCAAGACCTCATGCACAGCAGTCGCGCTTGCGACCACTAGACCAACCAGGCAGTCAAAGCTTTTTTTTTTGTTGCTTTGGAAAGTATTATAAAAAAAATAAAAACAAAACATGTCAGCCAATAAAAATATTAATAAAAAAACTGTCCAAATGAGAGTCAGACATGCACACAAAGGATTCCGTACAATAATTTATTAATACTGTATTTAAAAAAGCAAGTTTTTTCTACGAATCCACTGAGTGGAGTCAGGTTTTATCATACGTACTTTAGGCACCCGCGTTGTCAATGTGAATTTAAATAGTCCTAAACTCTAATTATAAATATTGACATAATCTTTGTAACAGAAAATAAATAAATGTATTATTCTCGTTTATTCAATAAAATACATATAAACTACATTTTAAAATATGAATTTAAAATAAAAACATTGAAAAGTATATAAAACTAGCACTCTTCCCTCGACTTCGTTCGCGTGATTTTACTTAGGGATTCCGGATTTTTTTTAAATGTAATATAGCCTATCAACCCCAAGAAACCATCAAATCCTTCCTCTTTATTTATAATATTATTAGTATAAAGAAATACGTTTTCCTACCATCGAATTCTTAAGAGTCTGCTGTTTATCAACACGAAATTATATACATTTTTAAATACCCAAACACACCGAGACAACATACAAGCAAGGTCGCAGTCAGGTGCTGCAGTAGTATTTGTAAATACTGCAGTATCTGACCACGCCTACAAGTTGACCACTCCCGTGTGACTGGACCTTTAGGCAAGATCATGCTTAACCTTCCCATAGACACGAAGGCGACGCATAAATCAAATAACTTTTCAAGGCACGTCCTCATGAGTTTTGACCAGAGATATACGAATGAATTGATACAGCTTTATGAATTCATGTCCTGCCTTCAAATAAATCTTGAAGACTGGAGTTGGGGAAAAAGTTCTGTAGTTACTTATTGTGGAGTTGTGAACTGGCTTCTCGCAGGGAAAACATTTTTTGCATCTTCTAAGCAGTTTTTGGTTTCTACTTTGTCTCTTGGAAAATTATCGTGGACAATAAAACAGTAAATTTGAAATATTCGTTATTTTTGTACAAAATATTTATTTTGTCATATTTCAGGAGGTACACCTCTGCTTAACCATTCGGGGATTACAGGCGTGATGTTATGTTATGTTATGTTCAGGAGGTACTTGTAAAAGCGACACCTGTTCAACAATAAATAAATACTTGCTTTTATAGTTGTTTATATTTGACGGTATTTTAGAATACACTTCTTTCAAAAAAGCTTTTTTACAAAAAAATATTACCGCCTTCAAAAATCACAAAATAAAAAATAACTTTAGCTTGGAAGTCGGCGGCTTTGGTTTTGTTTCTTGTTATGTAGGTATTGCCACCGACTTCCAAGCTAAAGTTATTTTTTATTTTGTGATTTTTGAAGGCGGTAATATTTTTTTGTAAAAAAGCTTTTTATTTTTCACTTTTTAGTGCTTGTGTGTTAATGTTTGAAATCCTTACATAAAGCCCTTTCAAACAATACCACACACGATATATTTAATTTTGGTAATTGGTAGGAGGGGGGTTGACGTACCCCCTCCCCACTTCCTTTAGTCAGTCATCGACTAACACGTATAAACAAAGCAATTTTTCTTGTTACGGCGATTCTGCTGTGATTTTACAAGGAGTTCCGTTCCATATCTCCAAAGTTCATCATCAGATCATGACAATATTCCTATGGGACCTATTCGGGACTATACTCTTTCAAACAAAAAAAGAATCATCCAAATCGATTCATAATTGGCGGAGTAATCGTTGAACAAACACAAAAAAAAAAAAAAAAAAAACATACGCGTCGAATTGAGAACCTCCTCCTTTTTGAAGTCGGTTGAAAAACAGAATCGTTCCGTTGCTTATGCGGGAAGCAGTGTCGCGCGACTTTTCATCACCCCGCCTACCTAAACCCAACGGCAAGATGACCGCAATAGAGTTACCGCAGCCCTGGAACAGAAAAGGTATTAGAAGGAACACAGAAGGGTTTTAGTCAGTTTTAGTAAGACGGAAGAAGTCATTTGATGATTTCCCAGACGTAAATAAATGCCTACTTGTTCTATTCTCAAAACCAAAGTCAATAAATAAAAACTACAAGATTAAAGTTGATTTAAATACTAACCTTTTTTCAACAACATAGAACATCAACCTTAAATTAAATCGATAAAAGCCAGTTTAGTCTCATACTGTAAGAATACAGTATTCCGTCCATGTATGAAAAATTCTTTATTCTGAACATAAGTATTTTTAGACATGAACAGCCTAGTAGCTGAATGTCTAATCATATCAAAGGAACCCCTCTATACCAGTGAAGCAGACCTTAACTTCCGAAATTGCAATCTATTTAGATATGGGACACGCGAAGCTTTTTGTCAACCTACCTTTCAACATGAATAAGGAAAAAGTTATTACTATAAAACATTTTGTACTCCAACACCTTCAAAGGTGGTTTTACATCGGCGAGGCGAGGCGAGAAGTGTATTGGCTGGGCGAGAATTTAAATTTGTTTAGCATTAAAAACTCTATTAATGCAGCAATACAGTTTAATGTTTTACGAATAAATATTCCAATTCTCGTCTTGCCAATCTTTAGTGTGAAAGGTTTAAATGCGAGGCGAGCATTGAAATATTTGTTCGTGCAACATTGAACTATATCACTACGTAATTAAAGTATTTATTACTTTGCAAAATTAGTACACGTATCCCGCTCGTTGCGCAAGTTGGTGCGAGACGGCGCGGTACATCATTTGGTGTGACACGGTCGACACCTCGCCTCGCACGTTTGAAATCACCATAAGAATCTCACGCATTTGGAGACGGGGAACCAAGCTACATAGTTTATCTGAATGAATTCTATGAAACTTAAAACAGGCTAACCACGAAATGCTTTCGCTGCTTCGACGCAAAACTTTCCCGTCAGATGTTTCCCACGGTCGGACGGAGCGAGCCGCAACAAAGCCAAAATTAGCCTGTGTTGCAAACCGCGGACCGTTCTTTGAACATTTTCTATAATAGCGGCCTCACTGACCTATTTTTTGTTATAATCGTTGGGTGTTTGAATCAATCTTCTATGAATGGAATGGAGTTTTAAAGTCGCAACAGTCCCCTTTTACGAGATTGTTTCAATTCTTGTAATTTGCAATTCATCTGTGAGCGCAGTGTTTGGAATACTTGAAGTTTTAATTTATACCGTTCTAGTGGCTCGCCAGTGGTTTTGCGAGCGTTGAATTAATACACCGAAATCTTTCTTCGGAGTTGTTCTTAATGATGGTGGATCCGCAATGGATTCAGCGCAGTTGAATTGTACCTAGTTACCATTAAGATATAGACGTCTTAACAAAGTTTATCTTAATAGTCATAGCTATCTGAATATAATGTAAACTAGTTTATGCAAGCAACTTTGTCCACGTGACTATCGTTTATCTGCAAGTTTTTTTGCGCTAAACCCCATTACTCGTATTTTTCTAAGTCCCGTGAAGTCCCGTACAAAGTGAGTGAGTGAGTGAATGTTGAGTGTGTGTACACTCACTCACTTCACTCTTCTCTTTTCACTCATCTGACCATATAAAAAGTACTCAAAACATTAGATATCTGCTTGAGAAGGTTACGTCAAAATTGGTACCGCCGTTTCCGGGATAAGCCGATACCAACAGACAATATTTAAAAAATAAAATGTATTTTAGCTCCTGAAACTTAACTAAATGGAGCTTTACAATAATAAATAATTACAAGCATTCTGTTTTGATTGTTGTCATACATTGTTGATTGAAGATTGTCAGCGAATTATGTAGTACCTATAGCGTAGTATGTGAATAGTCTACATTAATAAAAAGAGCACAAAACAGCCTCTGTGCGAAAAGGGTTATTGTAGTCACTGACAGACTAGTAATACATCATTACTTACGATTTGCTATCCTGTCGGAATTCTGTCACTATGTATTTTTCATATCGTAATCCAGGTCACATTGTTTGTATTATTCGAAAACTTGAAGTTATATAAATATTGTTTTTTTTTTGGTAGGACTTGGGGAAGATTTTTGCCAAGCAGTGGAACTGAGGCGCTAGATGAAAAAGAATAGAAAGCTAAACCATTACCAAGCGTGTGTCGCGCATAATATGTTTTATAGTATATTCATTTCCACGCGAGTAAAATCCGGTATAATAAGTAAATATAGTACCTACATAACTCATTCTTCTGAGAACTATCAGACCAAAAAACACATATCCAGACTTTACACAACCAAATTACATTACCATTTAAATCAGCAAACTCAATTTCATATCCATTTATCTAACACAAACTGTTGAATATTTAGCATTATCAAATTTTAATACGTACAAAGATGAGCTAACTCGTTTCCAGTTTAGGAATTGGATTACAACTTAGGGGCCCGAGGGATCCCGTCTGCTACCTGCCCATAACATTTCAATCTTGTTAAAATATTCACTGAATAGTTGCGGAGCCATTTTTGGTGGGTACTACAAAGTTTAGATTAAGTTTTGTTTCGAGTCTTTGGCCTTCGGCGTCGACAACTTCTGGTTTAGTACAGGGCCGAAGTTGCCGCCTTATCAACCGGCCCCTAACTACAGGGAACTGGAACCGGTGTAAGCAAAAATTCGTCAAGAAAAAGGAATCTCTTTTTCCCGGGTTAGCATGCGCCCAAAAGCTTTCGTTTCTTTTGTGGAAACTCTTTACCCTTACATTGAGCTTCGCCGCGGTTAGGTAGAAAAGGGCCCCCTAACAAATTTTAATACAGGGCCCATCTAGGACAAGCTACGCCACTGGTACGGTAACTAAATAAAGTTTGCAATATTTATAGTGAGAGGCAGGATCGTGTACAAGTTAGGGCCTCCACATCAAATTGAAGCTTCATAATCATCACCGAAAGATGTCCACTGCTGGGCATAGGCCTACCCTAAATATCTCCACAATTACCGGTGCTGCGCCACCCGCATTTGGCGGTATAAACTTTTTTTTTCATTGTTACGGTTTTTAACGTAATCATTCTTGATTAGTTTTTTTTTAATAAACGTGACGACTTCATAATTAAGCCAAGTCCTAAATTATCGCTCTAAAGACAGGATAAAAATCATCCTACATTTAAATCTAAAACAATATCTCGGTACTTACATGTGCGCCAAAAAGCAAACTATTCAGCCATTTAAGCGTAAAAGTGTAACTAGCAAACATACATTAATTCATACAAACTTCGCGCGTATCGTAGTAGTACTAAGTAGTAGGATACGATAAAATACAAGCTTCAACATTTAATAGCAGTCATCTTCTTTCATCTTAGATTAAAGACATTTTCAGATAGCAATTTACGTTTAGTGCCGAGTTTTTAAATTACAATTTCGTTTAAGCTCACTATTTGAGGAAAAACGTAATTTAAAACTCAATAATCGCTGACTCATTCCTGCGAACGACTTGGTTTATAAATTGTATCCTATTTCTGTTCGGCGAATAAAATTTCATTTCTAAGAGAAACCAAGACCAATCTTCGTGGTTGGAAATAGTGCTTTCTTTTAATTTGCAAACGGTCTTGTTTTGATTTATTTTAATCAAACAATTTGTATACATATTAAAAATGATAGGTACTCAAATAAGTAAGTAATTGTGTATCTAATCCTGGTAATGAAATTATTTTTATACATGGTTCTCTCTTTTTGTATAAATTATTACTATTTATTTATAATTTTTATATTTATTTGAAGCGAGCAATGTAATGCAGTACAGCGGTCGTGGATTTACCTACTTTAAGTTTAGATTTAACTTTATTTTAGTCAAAAATCTTAAAAAAATATTGAAAGTTTCCGTAAACAACCTATATTTCCGTAAACAGAAGGTCCCAGATGTGATCCAGAAAAAAAAATGAAAAGAAGTTATAATTTTCCACATCATTAAGTGTTTTTTTACACCCCTTAAAATTTTTGTAAAACAGCACTTACTATTTCTAAAAGACTTGCTAAGCATAGTCTCATAAATGATTTGATTAATAATAATCCTATTTTCGGACATAAAGACCAGTCGTACCTTAGGACCAATTACAGAAACAATAACAGACGGACTTCCAACTGAATGTTTTGTTCTGGCCGTTATTATTAATGCCAAAAATAGCTCGCACAAGTACAATAGGTCCTTCCATTTATTGATCTCTTTCATCGGCGATTAAAATATTTCCGGAAACCTTGAAATACTAGTACATAGATATTGCTTTTAGACTTATATGTATCTTAAAAAAACTTCTTAATATATCTAGATAAATAGTCCATCTGCCTAGCATGTTACATGTACACATGTACTAGTATTTTACATGGAGCGACTGCCTATCTGATCTCTACAACCCAGTAACTGGATAATACAATATCCCTTGGTAAGACTGGGTGTCAGACTTTGGGCTTCTGACGCTCAGCTCAACGTGCTTTTCGAGACACGGAACGATGTGAGTAATAGGTATCTAGGTAAATAGTATCCTATAAAATCAAAACTGCCTCGATGGTCTAGTGGTCGCAAAGCGTGACTACTGAGCATGAGATCTTGGGTGAGATTCCCAGGTCGGGCAAAGTGTTATTGGGTTTTTCTATCTGTAATTTCTCAGCAGCAGTCTGGATTTGTGCCTGGTTGTTGGCAATTGGCTCGCCCCATACTAATGGGGCGAGCCAATTGCCCCATACTAATGAGTGTACTAATGGGTTCATCTTGCCTATCCCTTTGGGGATTACAGGCGTGATATTATGTATGTTTATGTTATATATTTTTAATGCAATTTGAAAATAGCATTTTGTAGGTACCTGTACAAATGAACGAAACATTAGTAAAAATGTTTGTAGCCAATTACTTAGTGCAATGATGATATCGATAGACTCACATTCGTAACTGAATGTTGGATCGTATTTAGCTAATGAAAGTTCTCCATCACGTTATTGAATTGCTGTTATGAGTTCTGTCGTCTGTTTCATGTTGATGGAAAAAAAAGCGTAATGGAAATTGAATTTTGAAAGTCGGCGGTGAAGCGGATCTCATGTAGCATTGGCCTCGTTAATGCCTAACACACGTACACCGCCCGACCGCGCGGTCGAGCGGTGAAATCCGCTTTACCGCCACCGCCCTCCGCGGCGGTGCGCGGTGACGTGTGCCGTGAGTTAATCGCCTACAGATATGTTAGTAAAAAAAAAATGTGTAAACATCCAATTCACAAACATCTAAAATGTTTGTGATTTCATGTATTTGGATGTTTTGGATGTGTTGACATCACGAACATTCCGGATGCATGCATGAGAGGCGGGCGCCTGAACCACTAGGCCATCACAACATTTCATTAAGGTTCATGAGATACGTCGGAACCCTAAAAAAATAACTGAATAACATCTTCCAGTTTCTAATTATGAACATCTGTGCGCACCTTTATTATTATCTCCAGGCCAATTCGCTTTACATTGTTGGCGATTGTTTGTCTAAATTTTGTTTGACTTTGGACTTTAGGGCTTTAGACCGAAATTACATTATTCCGTTCAGTAGATTCGACAAGTTTAATAAAACAAATATGTATTTTGTCTGGAATTCTAAATAAGGCTATCATGTATGTATAATTTGTTCTAAAAATTTATTGTTTTGAATTTAATATATGCCTTGATATGGGCGAGTGTTTAAACCAGACTCCCTTGCAGGTTTAATACCGACCAAGTTGAATCTAAGTTTTGACATTGTAATTTTGAATTAGACTTAAATTTCAATGTAATTCAAATTTTGACATTGTATTTTTTTTTTTCATTTTGTTCGTCTAATTTTGTACTTGAAACATAAAGCCCTTAAATTAAGCAATTAATAAAACCTTAACACTGTACTTTACATTCTCATGTTTTACACAATAAATAAATATTATGTATTTTCTAAGTTTATCTTGATCTTCACTAATATCGGTGAAGTAAAACATCAATACGATAAAAGTATGAAATCACCAATCTGCCTTCAGCAAGAGCGTGGTGATCAATGCTTTCTCTGTATAAGAAGAAGCCTTTTTCCTACGTTGGGACAATAACAGACTAGTATTCCTGGTTATTTATTGAAAATTGGGCCATTTAAATTGGTTGTTGATTGAAATTAGATCTTGTTCTTGAAGAAATTAGCTCGTTCAAACAAAGAGACTCCTTAGCTATACAATAAAATAAAAAATGTCAACATGAAACCTGCATACTTTTGTGCAATTTTGCAGCTATGTAAAATCGCGTGTTTTTGCCATAAAAATAATAGATGTAGGTAGTTGTAAGATTGAGTCTTGCAGTCATTATTGGACTTCCGAAGGCAGCAAGATAAACTGATTCGGAACTTTGTTCTCTCAAGTTAGTTGGGTTTCGTTGTCTCTTACAACCGGTGCAAGCGATAAGCTGAAGGCCAATTCACACCAAACAATACACAACATTTTTGATAAGTTTTTGACATTAATTCCGATAAATTAATGTCAAAAACTTATTAAAAAATGTAGGTAAAAGTTCTATCTGAAAATATATTTTTTAAACAGGACAAGTATTTATTACCCTCTTACCTACGAACTCCAGGCGCTCACTATTATCGTCATCTTTTCCATCTGTAGGTACGTTCATAATAATATTTTTTTTTTTCATCTAAAGCTGTCTAAAGGGCCTCTGTGAGTTGGCTCCGGCTCCTCGTACGCCATACAAAGGCACGGGACATCAGGGTCCCAAGATAAGTAAAGTATAAAAATAAATAATAATAATATAAGCTTATTATTATCCCACTGCTGGGCAAAGGCTTACAGGCGTTCCCAAACTGACAAGGCATGAGCATAGACAATAGACATCCACGCTTACTCAAGACCAATTCACAATTTCAATACTACTGAAATTAGAAACATTATTCCATTCCATTCTGGCACCGTAAACTTGGGCCATACTCACAGTTCAGAGTTTCACAGCGAGGCCGGAATTAGTTTCGCGTTTCTGTTTAAACTATAAAGGTTTTGGCAGTCAATTCGGTAAGAGGGGTTAGAAAGAAATACTATCATTCAAGGGGTAATGTATTTAGAAAAACTGTTATTTTGACATTATAAACTGATACCCAATTTTATTTATTTGTATAGATTTTGTTTTTATGATAAACGACACGCACCATTCGTATCACCCATAAAATATCTACGAATAAAATTGTTCAAACCACATAAATGCACAATTCAAAAATCGGTCGCATTTACATTACTTTTACTCTGTGGGTTCATTCTTGGCCCTCAGAATAGCTAGTACAGATTCCACCATTTTTTACTAGTTCATCTATTCACCACCACATAAACTAGTCTACTATGGCGTGTGGACACGGAGACCCAGAAGTACTTACCAGTTCAAAGCAAGTTTAAACTCTGTTAGTAGTATTATAGAACTCTTTTTGTGTATCTTTCCTGTTTTACCACCTCAAAATACTCGCTATTAACTATATTCTATTATATAAATAGAATTGAATTTGTAATGACCAGTAATCGAAACTTACGTCAAAATATAAATTTGAAAATAGAACATACACCATTGTGTGTGTTCTTTTTTTGAAATAATTTTTTAATGTAGACTTTCGCCAGTTCTCTTCCAACCGGTACAGCGACCGCATCCTACAAGCATAAATAGGCATTTGTATGGGATGTGTTGTTGCTCGTTCATTTTCTATTCAACACCGCCATGCAGGCTTCACGCGCCTAAGCCGCTAGACCGTGGCTTCAAGCTCGAATGATACGGTGTCGGAATTACGATTTTAACACGAAATTTACGTAAACTGAAGCCGAAGCAACGGAGACATAGTTTGAAATTTGGTACGTACCTATCATCCTATTTATACGTAGATTTAATGTTAACACTAACCAATTATTCTTATTGAAATTAAGGTTCTTTTTTCAAAGTTTATCTTGGCCATCACTGACGTCGGTTAAGAAAAGTATTGTAAGGAAACTTGATCTTATTATAAACTAGCAACTCTCCCCGGCTACACACAAGTGCTAGAACTTTCGGAACTAAACGACACATTTTTTTATTAAGATTTTCATACACACACACCATTGTAATTTAGTACTTTTCCGGTGGATTAGTTAAAAAAATTCTATATGATGTAAACTTTGTCCTGACCATTACAAACATAACGAAAAATAGTCAGCCAAATCGGTCGAGCTGTCCTCAAGTGATGCTCGATTTATATTTATATGTAGTCTAGAATCGCCAGTCCGCCTTCAATCAATGCTGTTTCAGTATGAGAAGAGGCTTTTGCCCTGCAGTGGGACTGGTATTATTATTTTATTACAACCATGACTGGGCAAAGGCCTCTTAAAATAATACCCCCCTTTGGTTAAATAGGCTGGTATAATTTTAAAAGAATTACATTAAAGAAAAGGAAAAATAATTTAAGCGCCACAAAAGGTCAATGACCGTTTTGATTTCAAGTAACAGACAAGTATTTTTAATAATAAAATTTTACAGCGTCATCAACCAGTATTTATTTTGTCAACGATACAAACGGACGTAAAAAAACAAAATCCATTTTTATTCCCGAGCGTTTCTGAACGGAACGTAAAATCGGATGTGTTTTGAAAAAGTGCTTTAGAGGTCGATTTCGTTCGGAAAATGGTATTTGTTGGGTTAAACGATATCTCTTATTATTATTTTGTAATAGGCAATACTCAAAAACGATAATAAATAGTAACAAAGTTGTTACTGGTGTCGATTCCCTTGTTCACAAACTAGACTAAATTTAGAGAATTGACATCTCTTACTAACGTACAGCGAAAAAAAAAGACGATGACATTAAAGAACTAATAAGTTAGCGATGTCAAATTAGTTTTGCCTTGAACTTTTTCGTATTTTTAATCTTAACGTTTTAAGATGTCAACTATAATCGTATGGATGTGTCAGATTGACTTAATTTGACAGCTCTTATTTACATTAGTCTCTTTCTTGTTTTATTTGGATAGAAAAAGATAGGAATAGTCTAATATTAGTTTAGTTTGTAAACAAGGGAATCGGCACAAGTATTATCACTTTTTATTCGAATATTCATGTCTTTTTTTGTGGTATATTAGTAAGGTCGTAAGAATCCCATGATTAGATTCATATATACCCACTAGCTTGTCCTGCGGATTCACCCACATTAAATTACGGATCGTAGAGTGTTGTTATTTAGTCCTTAACCTACTTCAAAATACTTTACAATACAACCTATACTAGCTTTGTTTGTTGTGAACACGCTAATCTCAAGAACTATTTTCCGATTTGATATTTTTTTTTTCTAATATGGCTTGATTATCAAGGAAGGTTCTGAGCTATATAACATTACACTGTGACAAACAGGAGCAAAGCAGTAATCAAAGACGTAACTTAATAAAATGAGGATACACAGAAAAATGTTTTCCTTGTAGTTAAATCAAAGAAATTTTATGTAATTAGAAGCCCCACAATTTAATTTATTGAATACACTCCTAATATCTAACCTTGGCTTTTGACAATTATGTAGTAATTTGATAGTATTGAAGATAGAGATTGTTACTATGTAAATAATTAACATGGCAACATTCTCAAGTTATTATAGTCTGAGAGCCGGGGTCGCTAGACTCACGTCATTATAACTCTGAAATTTTGAGATTAGGTAGAAAAGTACGTTGTTAAGAAGGTATACGTACTTGCTAACTTTAATGCTAGGCCCTTTTCCAAGTATCATAATTATATGTTACCTATCTAATACGTTACCTTACTTATGTTTCAGTATGATAATTATAGGTATGTTTTACAGAATATTAGTAGAAAAAAACGAAAAAGTTAAAGTAGCCATAGTAATACCCACTCTGTGAAAGTCACGTTAAAGCGCCTGACGGAAGGTACGGCCCACGAAAAGTGGCCATACAAATGCCCACCTTCTCAATTGCATATTCTTCTATCATCTTTATATTATATTCAGTCATCTCAAAAGTCATCGTCAAAGTCAAATCATTTAGGATTTTAATTAGGCCATCAAAAGGCACTTCTGAACGTCATAATATACAATAGAAAAAAGAATTGAATCTAGTATCTAAGGCATTAAGTCCGCCTTTGTACTTTTTGCTGCATAAAGTTTAAATAAATAAATTGATGACGTAAGTCTAGTGACTTTGGGATCTTGGACCATTACTTACGTTACGTTTAAGCATAACTGGCTTCCTGTACTTATCTCTAACAATATACCACCGGAGTGCGCAATATCTGTCTTTATAATTAACAGAATTAGCTAAACTTGTACCCCTTTATTTGCCTCAACTTTGTGATTGTTCTATACTCAGTTATTTCTTGTTATGACGTCACGAGTTCAAAACTAAATGGTGTTGGGACGGGGTGCTTATTGGATAAAATACTAGCTTCTGCACGCGACTTGGTCCGCGGGGAAGTTAAATATATCATAAAAGCCTATGGTATTTGACAATAGCGTTTTATATTTCAGTTAAGGATAGGAAATCATCTTAATATGACCTTTTCTTCTCCGAGCGGAGCGGAAAGGAGTGCCAGACTTTAACTGACTAGAACTCATCCGTGTTCCTGCTAATGCTCCTTGCGTTCCAGGGCCGCGAAAGGGATGATTCTCATTAGAGCGGGCCGTGCCAGGGCCGGGGCGTGGACGAGCCGACGTGGTATTGAAGTGCGTCGAGAGGGCCCGGACGGGACACGGATAATGCACAGTGTAATATAAATTGATTCATACAAAATATATGTAACAGATTAAAACCGTCTCCCGTCCGGGCCCCGCCCCGGGCACGGCCCGCTCTAATGAGAATCATCCCTAAGTCTCCAACTGCATCTAATTCGGCCCTGAAATCCCAAAAAAAAACATTAATATTTAAAAATTGATTTTTAATAGCTTTCAAATAAATAAATACTAAGTCTGGAGTCGGCACAAAAGTGACGTCACAGCTGTCTTTTGCCATACAAAATCTATGGGAGAATCACGTTTTGATAGGTCATAAAAAGTATGTCAATTGATTGATGGTGTCATCAAACGGTATACACTATTACTATATCCTCGGTAAATTCTTCTCTAACTGCACAGTTTCCGTGTCTTTATTGCTAACAATGAATGATAAATGATAATCAAGATGGCAGCAAAACTGCCAGATGCTGTGCCAAACAATGCCAAACAATTGCTGATCAAGACGCATACGAGCCAAGTTTAGCAAACTGTTAGCTAACTCGGCTGCGTAAGTAATTTTGTGCGTACATTGGTGTTAATATATTTCGTCTGGATTTCTTTGCCGATTTATTTATTTACTAGCGTATGTTCGCGACTTTGTCCTCATAAATGTCGATTATCTGCGGGGCTATTCTTTTGCGCGTCGCCCTAATTATTTTTCAAAAATTATAGTAAGTTACTCCATATACCTATCATCAGTTATCGGCGAGTGAAAGTCCGGTTAAAATTAGTCTAGCCGTTTCGTTTCGTCAGACAGAGAAACAAACGTTTTTTAAAATTGTTCTTGATGTAGGTACTGTGTAAACATTAATGTGGGGTTAGTAAAATGAAGTTATTTGCACACACAACAAGACACTTTAATTTTATAACTTCATACCTATAACGTATAAATTTACTTGGACTCCGTGTGCGTGAATTTTCTTACGGATCCCTATAAAATTTACCCTATTTTATTTTTTCATAATAAAATATAGCACTCTGAGATAACGTAGATTCCTATTAATGAAAGAATTTTCAGAATCGAACTACTACTACCGAAGGCTTTACAGACATAGCACCTTCTAAGAAATCGCCTTTTTATTCATGTATGCTGTTCAAATGCACTCCAGAATCACACGAATACAATTGCTTCCATTTCTCTAAGTGCTGGCTCTAAGTAACACTCCTCGACAATACACCAAAATCCTACAACAATTCCACATCAGAATTCACCTCATATAAATTACTGTAGGAGACCCAAAGTAACCCTAATTACATCATCTGCTAGTCTCAATCGCACTTGTTACAGAAGTCGGCCTCAATTATTAGTTAATTACAAGAAATAAGTGCCTTTTCATCCAGGGTTGAGCAATAACCGTTATAGCCAAGTATAATAACCGAGTGTCTTTGCAAAATAATACGGTTTGATAACATTCAGAATGTTACAAGTCGGTTAAGATTAGAGTTGCTGATAAGTCAGTAACGACATTTTGGGAAAGTGTAGATATCAGCATACGGCATTTTAGGCACCCTCAATTCCCTGTGGGTGTCTAAAATGGCGTATGGTGTCTTGGTTTGTAATATTTGATGATAGCCCTATTTAATACCGGTAGGCATTTTTTTTTTTGGAACGAAGTTTCTTTAAAAGTTGCTTTAAAAATTAACTTACAGAAATCGTCACGTAACGAGAAAGTCTAATATACCTATATGTATACGGGTGTGTGCGCGCGTGTGTGTGCCATGCGAGTATCTAGCAGCAAGCATTGTGCGCGGTCAGTTGTATAACCTCATTTCCAAACACGTGTTTTTGTTATTTGATGCGGCATTCGTTCCAGACGGGGTTTAACAGGCTGGTATTATATAAATACTTGAATACAGCCTCGTAAACATCTACAGAACACTAGAACATTTCCTTTTCTAAACACAACCATTTATACCTCTCAAAGGATAAGTTCAAATTAGAACGAAGTTGAGCCGCGCCGGAAACAAGCCGGAACATTGGACCGGACCGAACCGGCCCTCGGCATTTGTTAGAGAACTAGTACTGACCGACCTCTTTAGTCTGATGTATACTTATAGACATTGGGGACTAAGGTATTGGTACTTACGGACACTGGAATTGGAGGTATAGGTATGTATAGACGTTGAACGATTGTGACAAGTCCCGGGCGGAGAATGATCAGCCCGTGAAGAGTTTATTTGACTTTGAGTATGAATAAGACAACTTTAGAGATTATGACGGAAGATATCGACTGGGCCCGATAGGGTCTGTCAGGGTCGCGCAAAATGATATTGTATAAATTAAAAATAAAATATCCGGAGCTGATTCAGAAACCGGGTGTTTTGACGCAATTTAGGAAATATTTATACCACTGAAACTTTGTGCAAGATGAGTCGGTTGCTTGCCACTAACTTTTGCCCGCGACTTCATGTAATGTCGGCTATCGCGGACGTAGACGAAATCGAAGTCGAATAAAAAGTAGCCTATGTCCTTTGTTGGAATTTTGTTCTAACTCAGCCAATACCAATTTTCATTGAAATCGATTCAGTTCGGTTAAGCGTAATAGACAGACAGACATAATTACTTTCGCATTTATAATATTATTATTACCATTATATAAGTATACTTACACAACTAGTCTTTCTTTAAACAAAGGTAGACGTATTTCTCTCTGTGTTTAATATTAAAATAGTGCCACCTACCATCGCAAACCTCTATAGCTTATCTTATTCATACTCTGGCCTGATAAAAACCTACATATCAAACAAGGTAGCTACACAAAGTATTGGAGACTGCGAACCGTTCCGGTACTTTGAAAGGCAAGGGAGGACAACATAATATATGATATGGGCTATGGGTACTTTACACTTCGAACTCAACTGGGTTTTTGCCCTCCGGCGTGATGTAGCGCAAAAGGTTACTTTTACATTAGGTATGTTGCTTGCTAACGTACAGGATGGTTCTGAATTGTTTCTACGAAGTAGAGAGGACATTACATTAAAATCTTTTACCATGAATTCAGTACGTGATTCTAAATACATAACATCACGCCTGTAATCCCCGAAGGGTTAGGCAGAGGTGTACCCATTAGTACACCCACATTTCGCCAGTTATGTTTTTAGTCCCATGTAATAGGGGGCGAGCCTATCGCCATCAACCGGGCACAAATCCAGACTCCGAGGATGCTACTGAGAAATTCCTGATGGAAAAACCCAATAACACTTTTCCCGACCTGGGAATCGAACCCAAGACCTCATCCACAGCAGTCGCGCTTGCGACAACTAGACCAACGAGGCAGTCCTAAATACCCCAGAGTAAATAATTTTTGTCAGTTGTCACCGTCTAGATGTTGCAGTATGGGACAGCAGATTATTTTTTAATGTATATCATCATGCCTATAGTCCCCGAAGGGTTGGACAGAGGTGTACCCATTAGTAAACCTACATTTGGCCAGTTATGTTTAAGCCCCATGTTATAGTGGGCGAGCCTATTGACATCAACCGGGCACAAATCCAGACTCCGACGCTGCTACTTAGCAATTCCTGATAGAAAAACCGAATAACACTGCCCGACCTAGGCACCGAACCCAAGCCCTCATTCCCATCAATTTACTGACCTCAAAAAAACTGATTACCATATAAACTGCTCATAACTTTACCTCCCGCATTATTTACAAACGCGATCACAAAATCGGGAACAATACTATCATATCACACATAACTATCGGAAGATACTGCGGACCCGACTTTTATGTTCAGAATGAAATGGGCGTGACTGTACATACGTATGTAAGTTTTGAGGAAAAATGGGACGAATCTAGTAAATTATCTCTACGTCATAACGGTCGGAATGTCCAAGGGTCGGACTCTTGGGAGCTTCTTATCAAAAACTTGGTCGAAAACTTACTTATTTGTTTTTATCGTCGTCAGGTTTATATTCATGCTTTCACGTTTGGTGTATTCTGGTGTTTATTTCAGTGAGATATTATTTACTGGGTTGTAGGGCTCATTGCATTTTATATGTACTTTCGATTTTTATCATGGACTTTACAGATTGTGAGGAAACCTGGACTTACCAATACTAATAAAATACAGCAGATTTTTTTTCTTGGTTTTATTGCGCTAGTTTTGAAATCACCAGTCAGATTTACAAAATTCTAAAGTATTTAGCCTACTAGATTTTGCCCGCGGCTTCTTCCGCGTAAATGTCAGTTAATGTCGGTTATCGCGGTCGCAGACGAAGTCGCGGAATAATAAGTAGCCTATGATTAATGTTCTTTCTTGGGGTTCAAACTTACCCCGTACCAAAATTTAATCACAAACAAACAAGCCTTTCCGCTTTTCAAGGTTTATTATATTAACATAGATTAGATTACCTACATACGAACGAGACCACTTTTTTTTTCAAAAAGTAACAATTAAAAAAACAGCTGTTCAGTACACTTTGACGAGTTCAACGAACATAAATGTACTGAACAGATGATTACTTTTGAAAAAAAATGATCCCAATCGTTTCGAGTTTGATGATGGAGTTTATGGTTTTCGGTTCCAGAACAACCTAAAAGTAACAGTGTATAAACTTGATGCAACAAAAACTTTTTAAACCAACTGTGGTGAAAAGATAACGCGGTTGTTATCGCGAACACAGACGAAGTCGCGGAATAAAAAGTACCCCATGTCTTTATCCAATTCCCTATCTGTCTCCCTGTCAAATTTCATTATGACCGGTTCAGTGGTTTTGCTGTAATGATATAACAGACAGAGTTACTTTTGCTTTTAAAATATAACTAACTTCTGCCCCCGACTTTGTACGCATGGAAAGTCTATCTAATCTTGTTTTTCTATGCAAACTTTGGACCTCCGTTTCAACCCGTAAGAGGGTGAATTTTAAATAATCCTTTCTTAGAGCATGCCTTTTTTTTTAAGGAGATAAAATCAAATGACTCCTTCCGCCCTGGGTGGGGCGAAAGGGACTGTCAGACTTTTACTGACTAAAAAACCACCCTGTTCCTTCTGTTGCTCTTTGCGTTCCGGGACCACGGTATCCTGTTAAGACGTCCCGCGTCGTAATAACTTTAAGCATGTCAAACGCCGCAATCCGTTCAGTGGTTTGAGCTGTGTGTTGATGCATTAGTCAGTCAGTAGTTGTACCGGATTTGGCTGTTTATTTCTTCCGGAACTACTCAAGCATTTAATATGAAATATGGCTTACTGTATGTAATTTGATCAAACTTAAAAGACAGGATAGTTTTTATCTCGATTATTGAAATATTGACCTCAATGTATTTTTATCGCAATTTTGAGCCACAGCAAAGCATGGCCGAGTCAGCTAGTTGGTTTATAAACGATACGGTGAAACCTGCATCGTGGGTACGTTTGCAAACAATATTAAAAAAGGGCAACACTTTAAAAAAAAAAGCATTATTTTTATACCCACTACAAAACTAACAAAAGATGCAAAGAAACCGACAAATCAGAGGTAGAACCCATAAAATTAATTCCAAAGAACATTTTCAATGTCCCGGGGCACTCGAAAAGTGTCCAACACCATCTAAAAGTTAAAAAAGCTGTAAAATATAAAGCCACTCGTATTTTTTACCGCTGCGAAATGAGAATCTTTGGGAAACAATGCGCTTGCCTCGCGTCTTTCAAACATTCCCCTTTTGAAATCCCCTCCTCAAAGCACGAACTGGAAACCGGGTTTTTTGAAATATTGTTCACAGCTACTAATGGAATATGAATTTTTAACCTACTTCGATAGAAACGGTCTTCTATGACGTCATATGGTTTTACAATGACGGCACGGTTGGCGGTGTGGCTGAGCGATTGGCTTGTTTGCTGCGTGTCGTGGACTCAATTCCCGCTCGAATCAATCAAAGTCAAAGTGTTTCTTTCAATAAGACCATTTATAGGCAGTTTTTAATTCTCAAGGAGTCGGTGATTTGGTTGTTTCAAAACGGAGAGAAGTCTCTATGGAGAAAAACGAGCAACATACTCCATAGACAGCCAGGCACAATTTTTTAATTAGGTTTTTACAAAATTCCTGTAGCTTCTTTCTTTGTAAAAACAATAAAGGTGAATATAAAACAATAAAAGAAATAAAAATAAAGATGTTTTGGTCTACAGATAGTTGTTTCGAATGTGGCTGTTTGTTTATGTGAGTTTTTATGTTTGTAAATGTACCTACGATACACGATAAATTCCTAGTGTGGAGCAATTTCTATATTATCGAACAGAAAATTTAGTTAGAAATATATAAATAAATACTTGAAATATGTTAGTTTGTTCGTTTGGACGTCACTTACTGATCGATGCAGAGGCGTTTGATGTAAAGGCAAAGTCTCGTAATTAAAACATTAATAATAATCTACCCGCAATCTCATCTCAGCGACAGTAGCATTTTCGACAGATGAAGACTGAGCTTACAAACATTCCTAAAACTTATTATTAAAGCTTACTTAGACGCAGCGAGAAATATCGTGCAAGTTGTGGTACATTTCCGTCGATGCTCGGTCACTTATAACACGACAGCCGCCCGGTCCCACAATGTACGGCAAATCGCACGATATTTCTCGCTTCGTCTAAATAAGGCTTTAGAAGAATTTCCCCCCAGATTTCAATTAAATTTGGAACAGGTAGAAAACCACAATAATTTATTTCCACACCGGTAAAAATCCCTCGAGAATTCTACAGTATTTCACATCAATAAGACCAAGATTAGTACAGAGTCGCTATTTAAAACCGCATTCGGCATAAATAGTTGATATAACTGCACTTTGTATTGGCAGTGTGCCAGACCATGGCTTAGGTATTAACTTGTATGTGCAACAGTAATCTTTTGGCCTAGTTAACTTAGCTTTTCAGACTAGTGCAGAATAAATACGGTTTTAATGTAACTACTATTATAAATGCGAAAATTTGGATGGAGTGATGGATGTTTGTTACTCAGTTACGGCAGAATGGATGAACAGATCTGCCTAGCCTTTTCCCAACTATGTAGGGGTCGGCTTCCAGTATTGGAACGATGTCAGTGAGCAGTATTTCAAATTATTTGTTTTTTTTTTCGTGCTTATGGAAGCTAAAGCGACGTGTCAAAATTTAAAATATTTTTATCCGAAAGTGTAAGGTAAGTTCCCGGGTCAACGGCGCATTTTGTTCTACGCGCGCCTCAAAGAGCTACCAGCACAGGGACGGGGCCCTAATAAGGCCTGCCGGGGTCTCGGGACATTTTAACAGGATACCGTGGCTCCAGAACGCAAAGGGCAACAGAAGGAACAGGGTAGTTTTTTATTCAGTAAATGTCTGACAGGCCCTTCATGTGAGGATTTTTTGTATACTAAAAAAAAAGGTCTAAAGTAAGGTAAAAAGGTAAACAAAAGATTTAGCTTCCAGATGTTAAAATTCAACAAAAATGAACTCTTCCGAAATTAATCCTCAAGCAACAAGACAATATGTATGCAAACAAATTCAAATCGCACGGAACTATGAATGGGACTAAATATTTTAACATATAGTACTAGTGGAGTTTCAGGAGAGGATACTATTGACCTAACTTTAGGTAGCTAGAACTGCTAACTCCGGCGTGGAAGTGTAGGCGCCTATTGTGGGAACTTTGTTACCTAATATGTATGTTAATTTTATGTTATGTTAATGGGCTGTTATGCTTTTAGAGTTACGTGAAGTGTTATTAAAGCGTTGGTGTGTTTAGTATCATTTGGAGGACTGTCATAAAGCGGTAATAAAATCAGCTTGTGGTAGGTTAAAACTTTAAAGCCTCTGTCTGAAGTTATGGCTCACAAAAAGTGACAGTTTTTTTACAAAATATTTTTTGATATGTCTGTCTATCTGTCTGTTTGTATGTTCTACCTAAACTCCGAAATGGCTTGACCGATTTTGACGGGACTTCACTGGCAGATACTTGATTTTATAAGAAGTAACTTAATTAGACTTAGGCTTACTTTTTTTTAGAAAAATAATAAGGGTTCCGAATAAAAAACAAAAACTCATGACCGACTTTCATGCGAACGAAGTCGCCGGCATCATTAGTTAAAAATAAAATATAACATCACGTAATAATGTAATCCCCGAAAGATTAGGCAGAGTTGTACCCATTAGTACACCCACATTTCGACAGTTATGTTTACGTCCAAAGTAATACGGGGCGAGCCTATTGCTATCAACCAGGCACAAATCCAGACTCTGAAAAATGACAAAATAATAAAAGAAGAAGGTCAAAAGATAGCACAAGAAATTCTATGCCAATGTCAGAGAACAACTTATTTAAGTATAAGTTTACTCCTATTCTCGCACGTGCGCTTGCAAAGTTATAATTTGACGAGCAATAAAAAGTACCAACTTTTCTAGAACTTTCCTTTCAAATTGAATATTCTGTCTTAGCGTTTTTTTTTTTTATCTAGAACGAGCTTTATTAGGTTTGTTCCTTTTGTGAAGTTAGTTGTTTCTTACACGACTGCCCCAGAAAAAGGAGTGTTATGTTTTCAGGGTTAAGGTATGTATGTATGTATGTGAGATTCTTTATTCCACCATAACTTTTAAACGCCTAAACCGATTTAGATGGGTATCGTTACAATTCTTGCATCGTTCCGAGTAACATAGGCTAGAAAAAAGAATCCTGTGTGGTCACTTTAAAACGTAAATTAATACCAGCCACAATTATTTGTTTTAATAAACCTGGTCGTGTCTATGTTTATCGTATAGAATTTGACAAGTAGATTTAAAAAATATATTATACTAGCTTTTGCCCGCGACTTCGTCCGCGTAAATTTCGGTTATCGCGGACACAGGCGAAGTCGCGGAAAAAATTACCCATGTCCCGTCAATTCAATTCGAAACGACACGTGGCGCCATCTATGATCATAAGAACGTTATTGTGATTTCCCTCGAAAAGAGTACTTTTTTTTTGGGATTAAAGGTACTCTATGTTCCTGTACACCTGGCAACGTATATGCAAAATTTCAGGATGATCGGTTCAGTAGCTTAGGCGTAGAATGGTAACAAACAAACAAACAAACTTACTTTCGCATTTATAATATTAGTTAGGATAACACTGTAAATAAAAAACCTCCTAAAACAAAACTGACTAGTAAACAAAGTACAACAAATATGTGCAATTTATGCAATAGTGCTTTTTAATTTTTTTAATGATAGTAACTTGTTTTGTTTTGTCGTATACCTATAAAATTACATTAGGTGGTTTGAAAAGTATAATCAGACCGTTCCACACGTGTATGTGACACAATAAAGTTAGGTATGTGTAAAGTAAACAAAAGTTTGAAACCGCCAATCTGCCTTGAGTAAGCGTGGTGATCAATGCTCTTGCCTTGTATGTTTAAGAAGGGCCTCTTACTTAATAATAAGCTGAGATTATAATCCCATTTATTAATTTTCTGTACATATTAAATACACATTTAAATATTTATAAAAATATAAAAACATTTAAAAACTACCTCGTTGGTCTAGTTGTCACAAGCGCGACTGCTGTGCATGAGGTCTTGGGTTCGATTCCCAGGTCGGGCAAAGTGTTATTGGGTTTTTCCATTAGGAATTTCTCAGTAGCAGCCTCGGAGTCTGGATTTGTGCCCACTTGATTGCAATAGGCTCGCCCCCCTTTTACATGGGACTAAAAACATAACTGGCGAAATGTGGGTGTACTAATGGGTACACCTCTGCCTAACCCTTCGGGGATTACAGGCGTGATGTTATGTTATGTTTATTTAGAAATATAAAAAATACATACATAAACATTAGGCATACCTACATTATATTTTATTCTAGGAATTTTTCTGTACCTGTGCACCTACTATGTTTTGTGTCTGCATCACCCTAAACCCTAAGGTAGACTGGTAGAAAATGCCCAAGGCATCAAGTTTGCCTTTGTACAGTGTATTTTTTTACATGTGCATAAAGTATTAATAAATAATAAATAGTAGCCCACCGGCATGGGGAACAAGGTCTAAGCTACCGGTGGTCAGGGCTCCTGAGAAAGGAATCTCCTAACAATACGCGCAGTATAGAAGAGTACCGTTTTCTGAATCAAGCCCTTGATCCAACCGCACGAGAGCCTCCTTAGGTATAGGTCGAGGCTCTTGGCTATTATGCCATTGGCCGTTACGATAATTGGCACAATTAATGCTATACTCACAATATCGATTATTATTATTCTGCCTGCGACTTCAGGTCAGGTCAGACTTTAGGTCAAAAACATATTCTATGACACTTTTCAATCAACTTGCCTTGCCTTCTATATATGAGAAGAAGTCGTTGTCCTGCAGTGGGATAATAAAAAGTTGGTATTAAAGTGTTGGATAAATGCAAATTTCATTATTTTACGTTTAATACGACATTAATACGTACTTACATATGGAGTTTCTTGCCCATTCTTCTCCATACAAAACTACTTTTTGGAAGGGGTTTTTTGGATTCTGTTTTCTTGTAGGTATATGATGTTCAAAAGTGCCTTATAATAGCCTAATTGAAATAAATGATTTGACTTTGATTTTGAATTTAACATTTTTTTTTTCTTTTAAAATTTTTTTTGCAGTTCGTAATAAATCCTAATTTGAATTTCCACACACATTCACCAACGAAGTGCGAAACAGAATTCAAAAATTCACCGAAGTAAATCCTTAGCTGGACCGTATACATTACGTATTCGGTGAGCATGACTTATTCATAGTTTATGTGCCTCAGGGTGCGTAGCGAGCCATGGTCAGCATTCAGGTATTGTGGCCACGTTACACTGAAAGGTTGGCGAATATTTATTAGCAGCTTTATTTCGCTTTAGTCTTGAATTGAAAGAAGCGAGGAGAATTTAAATATTTTTGTTTAAATAACAGTTTGTTATTATGTTAAAGAGGTAAGCTTTTCTCTGAAGCCGTTTTGTTCCATTTGGTTTCACATCGTTGGAATTTCGAATTATTTCAGGAACAACTGCACAAAATTTATAAATTTTGTTGCTTTAGACGAGGGTTTCCCAATTTTTTTCAGTATTTGTCCCGCTTACAGGTTTAGCTGATCGAAATAGGATACAGTTGTAATTTTTTTGATATTTTCGGATAGGCATCTCGTATATCAACCTAGGTGGCTGCTTAGCCGGACTTCCCTATGGTGCCCCAACAATTCAGGCCTCCAACCACGTGGGGAACAGACTTCGGCGTATGGCGTCACTTAAGGAGTACAGAAGGGTACGGGCTGAATCAGAAATCTTACAATGATACTGTATCAATCAGTTTCTATATTTATCGAAGGCATGTCAAGGACGGAAGAAGGGGTATCATTGGCAGCCTAGCGTAATTTACTATCAGCTAGTCTCAAGGAAGCCATCCAAGTCATCTACTTCTTGGTCTGCCCCGTTCCCTACTCGCCATTCCGGAGCACCAACCGTAAGCTCTTCGAGCCCATAGGTCGTTCACAAACGGTATGTTCAGTCCAGTCCCATTTTATCTTTTGACAATGCTTAACAAACAATTGACAAGAATTACACTATTTTTATAATATCTTAGTCCGAGTACGGTTCAGTCCGTGCAATCAAACACCCTCTGTGAGTTCTACAGTTCAATTTAAAAGAATAAGGTGCAACTTTTTCTTTGTGGATTTTTTCCAGACCTTAAGTTTTAACGCAATTAGCTTACCCGCTTGACTTACCGATGTTGGAGATGCGCTTTCAGTAGAAAAAGCTTCATGGAGCTACTTTCTCGAATCTATTAAAGAAAATGTAGTCTGTTCCTTGAGCTTGATTTGTGAAGCGTACATGATTGGACGGTGATCTGACGGTAGTAGCAGTTGCATTGCAATTTAATCTTATCAACATTCCTATTCTATTAATTTATAAGCTCATAATAATTTGACGCCATCTTGCTTGGTTATCTGTCTTGTGCGTGAGGTGTAAGTAGGTATCCGGGGTCGCGGGACGTTTTAATATGATACCGTGGCCCCGGAACGCAAAAGGCTACAGAAGGAACATGGCGGTTTTTTTTTAAAGACTGACAGCCCTGCCCAGGGCAGAAGGACTAATTGAAGATTTTTAATACCCCAAAAAAAAGTGTAAGTAGGTATACCCCTTACGGATGAACGGATCTAGATATTTTTTATTTTATTTTCCAGATATATGTAGATTTTAGTCTGGAACAGCACATAGGCTTCTTTTTATTTCATTTTTATGTTCCCGAAGAATTATTTAAGTGTTCGAACGACGTTGCGAGCAAAAGCTAATACTCTAAACATTCATACGTGTCACCATGAATATCAGCTCTCCGCGAACAAACTACAGAAATTCTTTTGACATGATGAAGAAAAATATTTCTTCTACGCAAAAGCTATAAAACATCGCAAGCGCTCGCGTAGCTTCCACTACACTGTAATACAAAATTCTCGATCACGCACCCGCGCATGATTTAGTCACGGTAAAGTGTCTTACCGGGTGAAATGTTACTAAAGTTGACGACACACCGAGAATACTAAAGACCCATGTAAATGTTGTTCTTGATATTTATATCGGTAAGTTCGCGAGTTGGGTTCGGCAGTTCAGCCGTAATCGTGTCGGGAATTAGGAACGTAAATCATGTTCGAAGTTTTTTTTTTTTGTTTCTGATAAATTACTTGTGTGTGAGTGGATTATATTTGATGTGGGAATTAGAGGGTGGAGTGATATAATGTTTGGGCTTTGTGTAATCAGTTTAGTGAAAGAAAAGGGAATTGTTTTTTTTTGCAATATGTTGTACGTATGCCTCGGACTGGACTGCCTCGTTGGTCTAGTGGTCGCAAGCGCGTCTGCTGTGCTTGAGGTCTTGGTTTCGATTCCCAGGTCGGGCAAAGTGTTATTGGGTTTTTCCATCAGGAATTTCTCAGTAGCAGCCTCGGAGTCTGGATTTGTGCCCGGTTGATGGCAATAGGCTCGCCCCCTGTTACATAGGACTAAAAACATAACTGGCGAAATGTGGGTGTACTAATGGGTACAGCTCAGCCTGACCCTTCGGGGATAACAGGCGTGATGTTATGTTATGTTATGTTGTACGTATGCATGCTGTATAATTTTTTTTTACATAACATAACATGAAGCCTGTATTCCCCAAAGGGTTAGACAGAGATGTACCCATTAGTACGGCGAGCCTATTGCATGAACCGTGCAAAAATCCAGATCACAAGCCTTTTACTAAGAAATTCCTGATGGTAAAACCTATCACTCGATCTGGAATTAGAACCCAAGGTCTCGTGCTCAGCAGTTGCGCTTTCCGACCATCAACGAGGCAGAAATGAGTTAGTAATACACACTCAAGGTCAAGCTTTCAAATATTAATATAACTTAAAGGGTCATCTGGATACAGCTAAGCTTACAAACTCAACTTGCTCATAGAAAACTCTTTAGCTTTTATCAAAACTCACACAAGTATCACAGTTCGTTCAAAATGTTGGAATACTTTAAACCAGACTTTCCCAAAGTGGGCGATAACGCCCCCTTGTGGGCGCTGCAGGCCTAAAGGGGGGCGGTAAGAGACCCAGAAAAAAATCGGGGCGTTGTGTAGAGGCTTAGAGGGCGATTTGTAATTTCATCTACTAGGTGGTTTTTACACGACTGCCCCAAAAAAAAGGAGTGTTATGTGTTCAGGGTTAATGTATGTATATGAGATTCTTTATTCCACCATAACTTTTGAAAGCCTGAACCGATTTAGATGTATGGGGTATCGTTACGTAAAATAAAAAATAAAAAGAATCCCGTGTCACTTTAAAACGTAAATTAATATCAACTTAATTTTTTTTTTTAATGAATCTGGCCGTGTCTATTTTTATCGTCTAGAATTTGACAAGTACCTAGATTTTAAAAATATATCACACTGTAAATAAAAAGCGTCGTTAAAAAAACTGACGAGTAAACTAAGTACAAATATGTGCAATTTTGACAGTCGTGTTTTTTATTTAAAATAGCTTGTTAAGCAGGTGAAAAAATGGAGACGCTAAAAAATTTTTCTTAAAGTGGGCAGTAGACAAAATAACTTTGGGAACCCCTGCTTTAACCCTAAGTACATCTGTAATTAACTTGGCAGAAGACCTTTTCATAACACGCCATAAATTAATGTTTATACAATTATGAGTTCGCTCTCGGGATGAATATGAGTACAATTTCTGTGCTATAATTACATTACATTAAATTAAATAACCCTTCGTCATGGCGTGCATAATTATTTTTGTAAAATTAACTTAAGTAAGTACGTGCATTTCCTTTTTATTATGCCTTGCCGATAATGACCGAATTATCTTTATTATTGCTGGGAGTTACTGGGAAGTTAACTCATTGAATTTACCGCGAACTTTTGAATACTATTCTCTCATTCTCTTATTTTTCTTAAAAATAATGTAACCAGATGGAGTTTTTTATTTATTTATTTAAACTTTATGCAACAATGAAGTGCAAAGGCGCACGTAACCTGTTATACCGTGGCCCCGGAACGTAAAGGGCAACAGAAGGAACAGGGTGGATTTTTAGTCAGTAAATGTCTGACAGTCCCTCCTTATCGCCTTAAAAAAAATAAGGCATTCTCTACACATTTCATATTCACGCATCATATTCTTAGACATTATTCTTCTTCGTTCTTCTCCGTACAGATCTATCTACTTTTTATAACGGCCAACTATCTTTAAATTTTCTGACTCCTTGACTTCGAAAGTGCCTGCAAATGGTTTAATAAAATTGATATAAGTGGTTTCGCTTTGAAAATAAAATGGCTCTCAATTACTAAATATTCGAGGTAACTATAAGTTTTAGGACTGTGTTTTAGGTTTGACGCGAAGTCGTGTGCAGAAGCTAGTATTTTATACATGCACACACAAAATAAAGAACCCCTAGGGCGATGTTTAAAACTTTATCCGTGATTGATAGTGACATTGACCATTAGCCGAGTTCAATTAGCTTTTAACCAGGAACAAAGATTGTGACGGATGGATTTTTTGATAACTTTTTTTGTCTTGTAGAGATGTGGAAAAGAAAATTAAAAAATAAAAACCGTCAGCATTCAATTGTTTTTTAAAGTCCGTTTTACTTGTGAGATATTTTTGGTCTAAAAGTTGCACTTGACTATATTTGTATCGCAAGACCTACCAATCACCGTGTCGACGGCGCGTTCGTGTTCCACGCGCGCCTCAAAGAGATGTCAGCAAACAATTGGAGGGGCCACTAAGGGCCGATGCCTGCCTGGGCTGCGGGTTGTTCGAAAGAGATACCGCGCTCCCGGAACGCAAAGGGCACAAGAAGGAACATGGATGGGTTTTAGTCAGTAAAAGTCTGACACTCCCTCCCGCCCCGCCCAGGGCGGGGGAAGTCATTTGATGATTTCCCATCGGTAAAAAAAAAAGACCTACCAATCACTATTTTATTGCACTAATTACTGATTATACACTTTTTCATACACCTGAATGAAATCTAATTTTCAGTCCCTTCGGCAATCCAGCCGGTATTTTCCAATGTCGTCCACTATACTTTATACTACATAATAATGCCGCTCGTGCCTTCTATGTATGGGAAGAAGCCTTTGCCCTGCACTAGCACAAAAATAGGCTGATACTATTATTTTTCGTACATTGAGCAAATCGTACAGAAATTCACAATTACCTAATGTATTGTAAAACCTGACTTTTGTATCGTACATTATCTATAGGAGATACCGATGGCCCCACCGAATAAACGTGCAAGAGTTCTTACACGTTTTTTTTTTTTTTTTCATTTTTCATTTCTTTTGCCTGTCCTGCACCTACTTAATTTTTTTTATGAATTTTAGACTCAAATCACGCCTATTATAATAGTGAATTTCTTTATTCTAGGGAAATAATTAACTTTAAAATTATACGAATAATAGTTTATGCTTTTATTACATCGACGCCCCCAAGGAATAAACCTGTATTATACTATTACTGACTTTTTACTGTTATTCCATTTTCGGAATCTATGGGTCGGGATACACCTATGCGATTTTTTTCGTATTTTTTCTGCGGTAATTTCCAACGATTTTCCTTATAACACTTTTGTTCTTTGTAAATTTTCCATTTTTTATTTACTAGAAAAATAACGTTATACATTATTACAATTTAAGTTCTGTGGCTACATTTCGGTAAAGTAATATTACTGTAAAATATTTAAAAAAAAATCTTGGTTAATGCGATTACAGGTTTATTATCGTAAATTTTGTGGTACACATTTTCGCGTATTGGCGGTAACTTGGTCGCGCTCGGCGAATCAAGTACATTTTCGGGTCATAGAGGAGATTCCCAATGCATAGATAAAATTTAAAAACACCTCAAAAGTAATTGAGTATCAATCTCTCTCTCTCTCTGTAATGAAAAAAAACGTTCAATAATCCAGTAAAGCAATATTATGCCAATAAGTTTTAAGAAATTTACAAGAATAAATCGGTAAGTAAACATTACTGGAATAATATTGATAAGTCAGGATCGTAAGATATCAATACCCTAAAAATTTTATGAAACCATTTTCGGTAATATGTACTTTGGTGAATAACTTATTCTGTGTACATTTAATAGTTACACTTAATACTTTAAACTTTTCGGGTAAAAATTAGCTTTTCCGTCATATAACAATGTTCTCATAATTACCATTTGTTGAAGAGATATACGCCAAAAACACTAAAACATTTTTCCTGTAAAATTTGATTTTTGCGATTACCGGTTTATTCCTCGGGGACGTCGACATGCTTTTTGAGTCGCCAAGTACACAAGAATAAACATGCTAAAACCTACAGGCGTTTGAGAAGATTTGTGATTGTTTTCGAATTTGGGTAATGTCTTCTTACACGTTTATTCGTGTAGAAATGTATGGAAATTTCATTACTAATGTTTTACTCCACAAAATGGAAGTTTGAATATAAATAGAATATTAAAATTAAAGTATTGCATTGTCTCTTACTATTTATTTATTTATTTATTAGGGATAAAAAACAGTAGTACAATGGCATGTTATACACTAATTACTTTAATTATAGCACTTATTGCAACATTCACTGATCACTATTATACAATAAGAGAATTAATGCTACGTGCGTTAAACACATTAAAAAAATATGTAAAAATTAAAAGCTATTATATTACGGGCGTTCCAGTTATAAGGCAGAATAAGAGAAAAAACAAACATAGAAGTGAAGATAATAAAAGCACGGTAAATAAAACTATCAAATAGGTACAAGGTAATTATATTATATTAAGAAGTTGATATAATTTCGACTACAGAATCTCTGATTTTTTTTGCGGAAAGGTTAAATATGTCAATACTCTCTAATTTACTATAGAGAATTACTTAATTTACTGAATATTTTTTTTTCTAACAATTGTGGTAAAGATTCAAACATTAATATTCTTTGCATATTAGTTTAAGTTTATAGCTAGTAATGGTAAATAAACAAATGTTTACGCAATAAATTCTATTGCAATCGTACGTAACGTTGGAAAGGGGTACGGGGGGTAAGATGCGAGTGAAATTAGGTGACTAACCCGGAAGGTCAGTTTTGTTATAATTCTATGCGCGCTATTAGAATTAGCGAACTGTCAACGAAATAAAGGTAAAAATCAACTTTAATATTAGGTAAGTATAAATATTATCAAATATTTTAGCTAAGACCGATGTAAAAATACTCCGCTGCTAATTTAAAGCTTATGTGACTGTTCATCTGTGTATATTATGTAATTCAAAAGCAGTTTTTAATGACTTACAAAAATAAGGTTGCTTCTATTTACATGGGTGAAGATCTGATGGAGATTTTTGGATATACACAGCGGTACTTTTCAATGGATTACTCAAAAGCACCAAGTAAAACAAATGACACAAAATGATTTTATGGATTTTAAAGAGTTAATAAAGGGAAACAATTGGTAAAAGGGCACAAACGGCGATAAAATTTACTGGAGCAAAATAAAAGAAGTAAACTTCTATCATGATCATCCTCATAAAATTTACTTCAGGTATAGTTTGGAAGACGAATTATGAGAGATGCAAATCATGATAAGGACTAACTCAAGAAGGCGGCGTGGAGAACCTACAGATGATGCTGAAAGCTTAAAACTAGCGTACGCTGGAATGTTACCTATACCACTTTCGTTATTTAAGGACTTGATAAGTCTGTGGGATTCAGGAGCAATACCAGACCATTATCAAAGTTTTTATAAAAATCTACTGCCATTGGAAAACTCCATCTCGGTCTCCAATGACAGCGAGGAGGAGGATTAGTGTTTCTAATATTGCGATTCATTATTTTTTTTTTTATTAAGAAGACTAGTACTTTGTGTTCACGTAGATAAATACATAATGATATTTTTAATTCTGTTTATCGCTGTATTTAATTTCATCCTTTTACTAAATTATTTAAGTATATTATTATACCATGCATTAAAAAAGATGTATTACATAAATAAAAACTGATCTTATTAACACTAATATAAATGCATACGGTCTTTCTAATCATATAATAGCCGATCAATGTACTGTAAACAAGCGTGTAAATAGGTATAGCTGGGTTAAAAATAAACTTAATATTCGGAGAATAATAGTATAACATTACAGTAAGTTTTATTCGTTGTATATTATTACACGAATAAACGTGTAATGATATATTGCTGTGACCTAGTCATGCAAACTCACAAGAATAAAAATATTAAATAGTTTTTCATGAATTTCCTGAATCTCGTTGATGTTTGAAAAAAAGTAAATATACTAGTCTATAGTTTTTTTTCTTACCTATAATTCGATAATACATTATCTATACCTATTTACAATGAAATGAGCGTTATTGAAGTTTAAACGTTTTTATTTTTTACTGAAAAGTTGTCATTTTTCTCTTACACGTTTATTCGTTGGGGCCATCGAATTACGTGCTTTGTATCGGATAAAAGGCTCATAAAATATTTTCTGATTTTGCGAGTTAACCTTAAATTATCCTTTATAACGTCTAGGTAGCATCTGGGTGAATGCATAGTGGGATTTTCGAAACGATATCGAGTATGTGGGCGAGCAATAAATTGGATTGCAATTGCAGTGTTCCATTTCTAATGTCTATACGAGTATTAGACGTTGGTCGATAGAGAGAATTTAGTGATGTGGAGGGTTCTTTGTTTTGACTTGCTATCTTCTGTAGTATAAAACTTCGAGTACTGGTTTGTTTTTTTTTTCGTATGTGTTTTTTGTTTTGTCTTTTTTTTGTTTTCTTGTTTGTGCGTGGGGTCGTAAGACCTTATTGCCCACTAGTAAAGAAGAAGGATTTTGAAATTGTAAACCTAGAGGCCTAAGTCGCCAGACTTAAGTTATTTTAGCATAACTGAAATTTTAAGAATATGTTAATTAATATGTATTTAAGAAACTATCATTAATTATTGACTGCCTGTCATTAGTTATTATACTCTATTGATCATTCTAGTAGTCGCATAGAGCGACAGCTGAGCATGAGGTTTTTGTTTCGATTCTCAGGCCGGGGAAAAAGAGCGCCACGAGACAGTTAAAAAAAAAATACTTAGCATTGAGACTAGCAAGTAAACAAACCTAAACATTCCTATCTCTATTCTCAAAATTTCGGCAAACGACTCTGGTATCTTAGACCATTTATTTATTTATTTATTTTTCTTTAACATAAAACGGCCCTTGGCCAATTACATTAGTGAAAGATTTAAAATTTAACATGAATGACTTACAATAAATTAAATACTATTATTTTCACAAAAATGCAGACACATCACCAATAAATCAACAAACTTGTCTGCGAATAAATCACAGTACAGGTTGGCTTCCACAAGCTTATTTAACGCGGTCAATACGTGCGGTACGGGAGAGCCATTCCTCCACCAAAATAATTAAAACGTAACACAACTCCACAAGAACACAACTCCGCGACCCGACGAAAAGCAGATGAAAATTATATTGAAGATGAAAGCTTATCATGGTCATATTTCAGCTAAGTAGTAGCAACAAAGTACCACCTTCTTCCGACCATGTTTACATACACCAGTATTTATGTGCGGCAATTAAGAAACTTGGTAGCACATATACTGTGCAAGTTCCGAGACAATTTACTAAGTGAAAACATATAGTGACGGTTTAATGTTTCAGTATTAAGTAGATGCTACTTTTGGGGTGGTAGGTTATGTAAGGCGTCCCCCACTTTAGGCGTGCGCGTTTCTCGGGAGTTGCGGCGTCGAGTGTTGCCGCCGTGTGACGTGTGTGCAGTGAGCACGCGGCGTGCACGCCGCTCTCGCCTTGGCGTTTAACCCCCTTTAGTCAAGTCAGTCAAAATTTGGACAGTGCTGTGTTACCTCACTTCGCGTTGCTGTTTTGGGGGCGGGGATAGCAGAGGTATGAACGCGACGCGGGAGCCGCGTGCGCGCCGCGTGCTCTCTCCATAGACGCCGCAAAGCAGAAAAACGCGACGCTCACGCAACGCACACACACGCCCGGGGAACGCGCACGCCTAATTAGGGGTTAGCCTGAGAAGTAATTCATAAAAATTGTTCAACACAAAGTCTAGCACAGTAGGACCTTCTTTTCTGGCAAGGGTAGCAGAATTTGTTGGAAAAAGTTAACGTGGCCCTGGAACGCTAAGGGCTTTAGGAGGAACAGTGAACACGGATGGGTTTCAGTCAGTAAGAGCCTGACACTCACTTTCCTTCACTCCCGTGAAAGAGTAAAAAACATCCCAACATCCTCACAAACTTTCTCATTTATAATATTAAAGTAGGTAGGATGTATCCTTCAGTCTATTTCTTATAACATCACCAAGTTATCACAAGGCAGTACTTGCTGGGTATTCAAATCGTTACTAATGTTTGATTTAACGACTTTATCAAACCACATACTTGAATGTTTAAAAAATAAACCGCACACAAAAGGTTCCGTACCATCCTAGAAGATTTATATATATATCTTCTAGGATTACAATTATAGTATCGAGCCAAAAATGCAAAAAAAAAACAGATCGCTTGAATGGGGACCCCCTTTTATTTTTAACTTGCATTTATTTTTATTATTTATTGTTATAGCGGCAACAGAACATTATCTGTGAAAATTTCACCTGTCTAACTATCACGGTTTATGAGAGCCGGGTGACAGACAGACTGACGGACGGACAGTGGAGTCTTAGTAGTCTTACGGAACCCTAAAAAGGACATTACATAAACAAGTCACAAGCAATCAAAGCTGGTCAGAACAAGCTTTCGAAATCTCATGTTTTTATAATCAAATATGCTATACTATTACTTTTTTAGGACCAAGAGTTTTAGATCAGGAAAATACATATTTTTTTCAGGTCCAAAGCAGGGTTTACGACAACCCCGGGATATACGTCATTCCATATGTATGGATATAAAAATATGTTAAACGAAACAAAGGCACAAATATGTATGAAAATCTAGAAACTCACTACACACACGTGATATTTTCAAATTATGAAATGTGACGTAACTATGTCCGTGTAGTTACTGAAAAAGAAAAAGTCCTAGTCCACACCGACGTTATTTTGATATAACATCACAAACATAACATAAAATCACGCCGGTAATCCCCGAAGAATTAGGCAGAAGTGTACCCACTTTTAATTGTATTATCTATTACCATCATCCGGACACAAATCCAGAGAATGCTACTGAGAAATTCCTGATAGAAAAACCCAATAACACTTTGCCCGACTTGGGAATCAAACTCAAGTCCTCATGCTGAGCAGTCGCGCTTTGCGACTACTAGCCCAACAAATCAGTCAACGTCATTGATAGAAGATAGAGAAATAATGATTTAAAGTGTTTATTCCTCAAAAATAGAACAATTTATTCACTTGTAACGATGAGCACTAGTTTGCAAAGTACTAATTCGTTTATAAGTAACGAGCATCGACACTCGGTGGTCTAAAATTATTAGTACATTTTTGCTATTTATTCTCTTAAAAGTAAGTTAGTAATAACTTTAGAATTAGTTAAGAAGGTTAAGGAAAAACATCGTGAGGAAACCTGGACTTATACCAGCCTATTATTGTCCCACTCAAACCATGCCAGAGGCGGTTTAGAAACTCGGACACTAGGGTATGTGGGGTCATAAGACCTTACTGCTGTGGGCAGTAAAGTCTTACGACCCCGCATACCCTAAACCGGTAAAGAAGAAAGAAAGAAGACTTTAGAATGAGTTAAGAAAGTACGATCATTAAAATTAGCTTACAAACAGCAAGTTTAATGCTAATAAAAAAACACAGTGAGCCATCACTACATCTAACCGCTTTAAATTACTGACCACACGATACATTTTCAAAAATGGTAAAGTTCGATTTTTAATTACTTTAAAATCAATAAATAGTTAATCAAATGAATCGACAAATAAGTGACACCGCGGTCGCTATTGCCATACAAAATCTATGGGGGAATCGCGTTTTGACAGTAATAAAAAGTATGTCAATTGATTGGTGGAGTCTCCTACTCAATTACGTGTCGTAAAATAAAAGTAACTTTCAGAATACTATTGCGAAGGTCAGTAGTGTAATAATAATGAAGAAAGGCTCGTTTCTATTCCATTATTGTCGATGAAGATGTAATAATGTCTTTATGAAACTGTATTAAGACTTACAGTTTGAAGTTTATTTATGCAAACGAAGTCGTGGGCAGAAACTAGTAGTTTCTGCCCACGACTTCGTTTGCGTAGACTTCTGAATAAAACTAAAGTCTTAAATAATTCCATGGGGACACGAAAACAGAAAAATACACCTAGATTTTTATGTGTGTCAAACAGCTAATTTCGTTCAGTCGTTTAAGCGTAAAAGAGTAACAAACATCCACACATCCATCCATCATCAAACATCCAAAACTTTCGGGTTTATAACAGTAGTAGAATTTATTAAATTTTATCAATAGCCACCCTGTAGAAGTACAGGGCAACGAAATTTACAAAACAACATTTTTGCCTTTGAACTAAGTTTTTGTAATTTAGGGTGACAATAAGACAGACAGTTGTTTTTATCAATCGAAGACCATACTTTCAGGATTAATTGTCAATACAAATATTTCTGGAAAATGCGACACAAAAAGTGAAAATCTACAAAATCTGATGTAAAAAAAATATTGAAATGTCGTCTAGCTCCTAAATCGCAAAAAATCGTAGAACATACATGGGGGTGGTTTGGATAGCCCAAGAAGAGAGAAATCCAAAATTTTCGTTTGGACGTCCTTAGCTGGGCCACCCTGTACAGTCGCAAATTAAAAACCAACCAATTTTAGGATATCTATGTCTAAAAATAAAACAGAACTATTGATTCAAGAGAATAAAAAAGAAAAAAAAGCAAGTAAATACACTCTACACTTCACTCAACCAAAACAAACAATTTTAAATTCAGAACAGAATTTTTCATGACAGAAGACAGTCGCGTCTAAGCCTTAGAACGGTACTCAATACATTAATTAAACAAATTGCGATCACAAGTTCCGTGTTAACCTAAAAGGTACATTATTATTAAGTGTACTAAGTTCATTGTTCGAAACGCCGGCGTTCACTCAAAGAACAGCTCCTAAAGTCAACAGTAACTGAATAATTCACAATTTATTCAAAACAGGAGCCAACTCTTAACGACTCCAGTTATCGGTTCACACAGTTTATAATACGATCATCACACGTGTTGCCGACCTTTTACTGCCACAATTGAGTTACTTTTGAACTCCAAAGTACCATTAAAACGTTTTAAAATCCCTTTTTAAAGTGAGGTCAGAGTTTTAATGGGTTTAAAGTAGGCTTGTGTTTAGGATATGTGTTTGTAAGTACGCCATTCTTTAGGGAAGAGGCGTTTTGGTACTAATTCTCCTTTAAAACTGGTTTTAGAAGCAGAACTATAAGGGATGATTCTCATTAGAGCAGGCCGTGCCCGGGCCGGGGCGTGGACGAGCCGACGTGGTATTGAAGTGCGTCGGGAGGGCCCGGACGGGACACGGATAATGCACTGTGTAATATAAATTGATTCATACAAAATATATGTAACAGATTTAAAACCGTGCCCCGTCCGTGCCCCGTCCGGGCCCCGCCCCGGGCACGGCCCGCTCTAATGAGAATCATCCCTAAGGATGTGTGTGTTACCAGTGTTATACAAGGTGCAGTAACTATGCACCTTCGTCAAATTCAAGGAGGTCACTATACTAGTGATTCTCAAAACATATTAATCTTCTACACTAATAATATAAGGAGGAAAGATTTGTATTTTTGTGTGTATGTGTTTGTTTGTAATGAATAATCTCAAAATCTACTGTGCCGATTTCCATTTTTTTTCTATCGTTAACATTACATAACATCACGCCTGTAATCCCCGAAGGGTTAGGCAGAGGTGTACCCATTAGTACACCCACATTTCGCCAGTTATGTTTTAAGTCCCATATAATAGAGGGCAAGCCTATTGTCATCAACCGGGCACAAATACAGACTTCGAGGCTGCTAATTCTTGATGGAAAAACCCAATAACACTTTGCCCGACCTGGGAATTGAACCCAAGACCTCATGCACAGCAGTCGCGAGACTAACGAGGCTAGCTCTCTAGCTTTCTATCGTTAGAAAGCTACATTCGCCCTGAGTAACATAGGCTATATTATATTTTCAAAAAAGTTAGGGATCCGTAAGAAAAATCAGGCGAATGATATCGCGGGGAGAGAGCTAGTATTAAATACAATATTTTTCTTTTGTAAATGATTTTCGATGGTTTGGGTTAGATAGACGGGCTGATGAACCCGCACGCACACAATCAGTCACGTGTCACTGCCTACCGCATATGCGACGGGGCGATTCTGTTCTTTCACAAATAAATGATTTCTTTCTTCTTTCTTTCTTTCTTAAAAGAGGTGTATTCAGAATGAAATACTGTCAAAAATAAATAATTAAGAAAACAAGTTTTTATTTATTATATTAATGATCAGTTATCATAAGTTGATTTGTTTGTTTATGGCAACCTCCTGAAAGACTAGGATTTACTGGAACTGCTCTTCTTTTTTTTATAACTAGAGTTAAGGTTATCTAGGTCTTGAATCAAGAACTAAATCCATGGTAAAAGTCTTCGTTAGAATATGCCTTCCACCAGTTATATTTTTACATATATTAATGTTAACAATAAACCCAGACTCATTTTACTAAAACCACAATAACATAAGACTTTCTGGGAATCGAAATTAATAGAAAACTTACAAAACAAACATTACCATTTCACTTATAATAATATGTAGTTTTAAGATAACTTAGAAAATCACTTCCATTCATCCCGGTTGGCACGAGTACCTACGTGCTTCAGAGAACATTTTGAAATCATTTATTCATTTCTGGACGCTATCACGACACTTCTGAATGTCAAATAAATTATTACGGTCGGAGCAATATCTTCATTGAGTGTAACAGACGAAAAACGAGGGCCGAGATATTAAAATAGCTCTATGGAGAGGTAGATAATGGCGAAATGGTTTGGGAATTGCGCAAAAACTTATTGCCGTTTGCTTAGTCAGTTAATATTGTAATAGCATGCGGTGAAGATGAAGGTACGGAATGATAAAAAAATGACGAAACGACTTCCATTACTACTAATAGCCGTAACCAATTACTAAAATTGAACGAAAACCAAAACTATTTTTTTTAAAACTATGTTTAACATCCTAACTAATATTATAAATGAGAAAGTAAGTTTGTTTGTTTGTTTGTTACCATTTTACGCCTAAGCCACTCAACCGATCATCCTGAAATTTTGCATATACGTTGCCAGGTATACAGGAACGAACATAGGGTACCTTTAATCCCGAAAAAAGTACTGTTTCCGAGGGAAATCATAATAAGGTTCTTACGATCATAGATGGCGCCACGTGTCGTTTCAAATCACGATTTTAACTAAATAATTGAAATGGCAGGACATGGGTAATTTTTTCCGCGACTTCGTCTGTGTCCGCGATAACTGAAATTTACGCGGACGAAGTCGCGGGCAATAGCTAGTAAATAATAAATATTTAACAAAAAATTTAAATGTTTTGTCATTTAGGTATGGCGAAAAATTCAAAAACTAAGACTTACTTTATTAAATTTATTTTAATAGTAGATCACATAACATGATAGAAACATTAAGTAGCAGACAAATATCGGCATTTGAATGACTCATACCGAGTTCTCTTTTTACAATTCTATCACCTTTCGATTCGTTGCGTTTGATTTTTGAAAATGATCCCCGCATACCGACCCCGCATGCGTTTCAGCTTATCTCATTTTTCGTATCGAATAAAGACTTTAATATCGAGAACGTAGAACAATATTTGAGCGATTTCCGTATATTTTATTGTAACATTTTCAGTTGAAAATAATGTTTATTAAAATTTATTTCAAAAAGAGAAGAAACAAATTAGTATTTACAGTTGCGCGGAAAATAACATCAAAAGGCATCCAAATATTAATTCCTTTAAAAAAGAAGATACAGTATTAATTTTCAGAGCTGCGCGGTTCCGCCATTTTGAATGACATTGCGTGCGATTTTAAATCAGATATTCGTCAGATTATATGAGTTGAATTTATGTGAACCAGAAGCCTTTGACGCAGATATCATCACGGTTACATCCGTAGCGGGGTGTGTAGGGATAATTAATGGGGGTAGCCTTGAGTTAATGTGTCCCCTAATGCCTGGCGCTTGATGTACTCACGCGGCCGGTAATGTTTGCTGCATGTGATGTACTTACTTACGTAGTTAGCTATCTTTGTAGGTCACATTGTAACCTAAGACAACGGTTCAACGTTACTTAATGTTTTATGTACTTCGCCTTTCTTTCGCTATGAGGCAAAGCGGCCGTTTTTACTGAAGCTTCCTGATATTGATTTGGAACAAGACAAGTTATGGTAATTGTGACTGCCTCAAAAGAAAGCTTCCTTAAATAAGTATTTTTATTTTGTAGAAATGCTTAAATTAACCGAGGGAGATTACAGAGTAGTACTAGTTAATAATAAATAGAATACCAGCATATCAATTTCCCACTGCAGGACCAGGCCTCTTCTTATACCTACAGAGACGGCACGAGCATCGCCACGTTTGCTGAAGGTGGATTGGCGATTCTAGACTTACACAAATTTTAAGTTCAGGATTCCTCACGATGTTTTCTTTTACCATTGCCAGTGTCCAAGATAAACTTAATAAGTACCTACATTTAAATTAATTACCTTATGCATGAGTGGCGGGCGACTTCTCTTCTCTCTATTAAAAAAAAATCTAGCATTACTTAAACCAAACATGTCTCTTTAAGTAATGTTAAGACATCTTTAAAGTATTTTAATGAGCAATTAGGTAGCTAATGGTTTTCTTTGAAGCCTTTCCAAGAGGTTAGTACCAAACTATGTTCATATGAAGGTCAATGGTCCTTAAGTTGGGATCCGAATCACTGATGGAATTATAAAAGGGTTCCATTAAATAATTTGGTCAAACCCCATAATGTCGTACCCAAAGGTATTGAAAAAAATCACCTTTAAGTTAAGGAGCCACAATAATAGGGTCCGTTCAACGAAATGATGAATGATTTATGAGACGCTTTTTTTTGGTCCTTTACCGGAAATAATGGTAAACATAACATCACGCCTGTAATCCCCGTAGGGTTAGGCAGAGATGTACCTATTAGGACACCTACATTTCGCCATTTATGTTTAAATCCTATGTAATAGGCGGAAACTATTGCCATCAACCAGGCACAAATCCAGACTCCGAGGCTGCTACTAAGAAATTCCAAGACCTCATGCTTGTCAGTCGCGCTTTGCGACCTCTAGACCAACGAGAACTCGATAGATTTAATTGTATGTGGATTATGGTACGGTCAAACAAGCCATTTGGTATACAGACTATATAACTAGACAATATAACTGCCTGTAACTTGCAAGTACTTCTAAAATATTTCGACTGTTTCAATTCTTTTTAAATCACTCTAAATAGGTTACAAAATTATTACACATCACAAGCTTAAAAAGTAAATATTTTATTTTAAGTTAAAAATTTTAATTTGTATGTTGTCTAATATTTAACAGCAAAATATAATTTCTTTTAGATTTAATAAAACTAGAAGTTGTATATTATGTAGTTACCAAACGATGTGTAAGTTGTGTAACCTAAAACTTTAATAATGTTTGCATGCCATTTTTATGGCGAAATGTGTTTGAACTTTTATTTATATTTACCATCTTTGTACATATCACATTTAACGTAAATAAATAACTTTGACTTAGACTTAAATACCAATAAATGACAATGTAGCAGAAGATAATAATTACTGTAGTCTATAAAGCAAATAGTTTGTTCGACTGTACATGAGACCTAGGCCTATACTTTGAGCCGCTGAGCCTGACTGGCATGACTAATCATTGCGAACAGATGAATAGTTAAAATATTAATATTTAACTGTGTAATCATGCCGTACGGCGTGGTAATGTTGCCAGCCTTTTAGGCACTTTAACACTAAAAGCGATGCGGATGAATTTTTTTATGAGCTTTTCCCTGCTTTTTTTATGTACCTACCTAACAGGTGTAAAAATACTCTTAAGAAAGTCAATAGTTCTTCATATTCTTCACATCATTGCGGTTTTTTTTTTCCTTCTGGTCCATATATGAGCCCTTTTTGTTACGGAGATATTAAAGGTCGTTTTTGTTACGTTTTTTTACGAAAATCAGTTTAAAAGTTAGAACTTAGCGTTTTAGATTACTTTATAATAATAGACTGCCTCGTGGGTCTAGTGGTCGCAAGCGCGACTGCTGTGCATGAGGTCTTGGGTTCGATTCCCAGGTCGGGCAAAGTGTTATTGGGTTTTTCCATCAAGAATTTCTCAGTAGCAGCCTCGGAGTCTGGATTTGTGCCCGGTTGATGGCAATAGGCTTGCCCCCTATTACATGGGACTAAAAACATAACTGGCGAAATGTGGGTGTACTAATGGGTACACCTCTGCCTAACCCTTCGGGGATTACAGGCGTGATGTTATGTTATGTTATAATAAATAACTATTAAATAGTAATATATATACTGCCATCATTGGTCTAGTGGTCGCAAAATGCGAGTGCTGAACATGATTTCTTGAGTTCGATTCCAAAGCCGGGCACAAATCCAGACTCCGAGGCATTCGACCAATGCCTCGGAGTCTGAATTTGTGCCTGTGTTGTGGCAACAGGCTCGCCCCCTACTACATGGGACTTAAACATAACTGGTAAAACGTAGGTGTAGTAATAGGTACCTACACCTCTGCTTAACTCTTTAAGATTACAGGCGTGATTAACATCAAATTAATAATAACATAATACATAATAAATTATTAATAATAAATATAAGATATCTATTTTCGTTATTGACTATCAATAAAGTAATTACACAAACAAGCAAAAAAAAAAATCGTTGAACAAAGAAATTACCAGCTAATGTACCCACAACATCTAATGCCTATACAAATATTAGTATCGTGTTTCTGATTACCGAGATAACGGATTGTTTCTAATCCGCCATTGATTCGTTCAGAAAAGGTCACGCGCACAATAATCCTATTTATTTATCGTGTAAAAGAAAAGCAGGTCAGACGGAAAGCCATTTTGTGTAACAACTAGAGAGGCGTACTTAACTAGTTGATGTTTATTTCTTGAAATAGAATCAGAAATAAAAGATATCCTTAAGATAACCAAGGTTACAGACAAATCCAGAAAAATACGTTAAATATATTTTTTGGAAAACGTAGAATTATAGGACTGCCTCGTTGGTCTAGCGGTCGCAAAGCACGACAGCTGAGCATGAGGTCTTGGGTTCAATTTCCAGGTCAGACAAAGTGTTATTGGGTTTTTCCATTAGTACACCCACATTTCGCCAGTTATGTTTAAGTCCCATGTAATAGGGAGCGATCCTATTGCCATCAACCGGGCACAAATCCAGACTCCAAGGCAGCTGCTGAGAAATTGCATGGAAAAACGCAATACCACTTTGCCCGAACCTGGGAATCGAGCCCAAAACCTCATGCTCAGCAGTCGCACTTTGTGACCACTAGACCAACGAGGCATTTAACAAAAAATCTACGGTTACAAAATCTTGAAATGTTGTAGCTAGTGTAGCGCCAAGCCACTTGGGTAGTCTATAGCACCGATTGCGTTATGAAGGTCGCAGAAACCTGCTGGATGCGAGAAGAGCAGGTTGGGAGGGGGATCAACATAATAATAGGTACTTACCTATTATCGTCTCAATACTATAGAATACAAGCCTCTTCTCGTACAATAAGAAGTAATTTAGCATACCACGCTTGCTCAAGGCAGTTTGGCGACAACGCTTTTACTTGAGGAATACTCGTCTTTTTTTTACGAAAAGCTTACACCGGGTCATAGTGTTAGTAATAAACTACGGTGAGTTTTCATTTTCATGACAAATTGCAGCGCTGCAGCGCTGCAAGTGTTGTATAATGACATTTTAATGTTGGACGGACGCGCTTTTGTTGCTTTGCGATTTGTTGACGATGCGATTATAAATGCATTTGGTATCTTTTTCCGTCAATTAAGGATTGACGACCTTTCTCATAATCCATACTACTATTACCTATACATGAAAAAGATACTGTCTGTCTGTTTGTTACGCTTTTGCGACTAAACGACTGATCACATTTTATGGAATTTGGTACGAAGTACATAGGCTACTTTTTATTCCGAGACTTTGTCTGCGTCTGCGATTACCAACATTTACGAAAAATAATATGAAGACTAGAAAAACGCTTATCTATGTATACTAATATTACAAAGATGAAGAGTTTGTTTGAACGCGATAATTTCGAAATCTGCTATTCCGATTCTGGAAATTATTTCGCTAATAGGAAGCCACGTTATACCTAAGCGCTATAGGCTATTTTATCAAAAAACATTAGGAATCCGTAAGAAAATAAACGCAGACAAAGTCACGAGCAATAGCTATTAACATTATAATTATAATCCATCGTATGTTTTTGTTTCAGCAAAGAAATAATACCATTACAGTACTTAGGAGAATTCCGTTTACTGGTGCAAAATAAAAGGAATTTGATTGCTTTCTGAAGAGACGATTACTAGAAGTTCTCATGAATATTACAAATACTATCGCTGCCTGTCGGAATATCGAATAACGGAAATGTTAGGTTAGTCTTGAACAGTTTAGTTTAGCAAGAAATGTTGAATTTAGTTCACGATTTGCTTTACAAGTTTGCTCTTTTAGTTTTGTTTGTTCACATCGGTTTCTCGACCCGAATAAGACGAATATTATATCTATTATTCTTTATTAAAAAAACGAGAGGACACTTGTCTTGTTGACTGACTGACTAAACACGAAATCTTAAAAACTATTTGACCCATTTTTTTTTTTTTTTTTTGGGGTGGTAAAAATCATCAAATGACTCCTTCCGCCCTGGGTGGGGTGGAAGGGACTGTCAGACTTTTACTGACTAAAAAACCACCCTGTTCCTTCTGTTGCCCTTTACGTTCCGGGGCCACGGTATCCTGTTAAGACGTCCCGCAACCCCGGCAGGCGTTGGCCCCGTTGGGGGCCCCGTCCCTGTGCTGACAGCTCTTTGAGGCGCGCGCGAACAGAACGCGCCGTCGACCCGGGCTTGGTCCTTGATCGGACGGCGAGCTACCCATTACTCGCCGTCCGCAAGCCCGCGCCTACGGTGGCCGGATGTCGCCTCGCGACGTCCGACGCCCTGGGCGTCTCCCGCGGCGGCTGGGGCGTGAGGTGGTTCTCTCCCTCACGCGGCCCGCCTCCTCCTTCGCTAGCATTACTGCTTCGCAGAAGGAGGTGACTGCATCCCATTCCCTCTCGCCCCGGAGCATGGCCTGAACCAGGTCCGGACGCGAGAGGTCGCCGCCGCCTATCGCCTCCGTGAGGACACGGCGGTGCTCTGCCCAAGCGGGGCAGTCCTGCACCGTATGCTCCACCGTGTCCTCCGGGCGATCCACACAGTGGTGACACCCGGGCGTTTCCTCCCGCCCTATCCGACACAGGAACCTCCCGAAACAACCGTGTCCGGTGAGGACCTGCGTCAGGCGGTAGGTGAGGACGCCGTAGCGCCTCTCCAGCCACTCCTCAAAGAGGGGTCTTACCGCCGCGATTGCGGCGTGCCCGAACTTGGGTTGCGACAGTCGCATCTCCCATTCCGCCATGAGATCGCACCGGAGCTCACTCCGCAGTGCCGCGATTTTCCGCGGCAGCGGGGCTTCACCCCGGCGCAGCGCGTCCACACGCCACTCGTAGACGCGCTGGAGGACTGTTGCCTCCAGATCCCACGGCGGCAATCCGGCAAGGAGGCTAGCTGCTTCGCCGGAGACCGTGCGATATCCCCGGATAATCTGGATGGCCATGACCCTCTGGCATGCCACCAACTTGAACCCCATGAAGCTAAGAAGCCATGCCATGCCATGCTAAGAAGCCTTGACCCATGAAGCTAAGAAGTAATGGAGCAAAAAGTACCCTTTTTTTTAATTTATTTTTTTTAGGTGGTAAAAACCATCAAATGACTCCTTCCGCCCTGGGTGGGGCGGAAGGGACTGTCAGACTTTCACTGACTAAAAAACCACCCTGTTCCTTCTGTTGCCCTTGACCACGGTATCCTGTTAAGACGTCCCGCAACCCCGGCAGCAAAATGTACTCTGCGCTAATTATTTGTAAATAAAAATTTAAAATTAAATTAGTATTTTTATTATTTTATTTTAAAGTGAGAATAAATATCATAAACTACTAGTTTTTGACCGCGGCTTCGCCCACGTAAAAAGTAACATTCCTTAAAGTAAGTTGAAGGGAACACATTATCGGGTTAAAAAGTACGAGGAAATGTTCGATCTATGTGCCAATTTACCCTAATCAGTTTAATGGTTTACGCGTGATTGACTAACAAATATCCAAATATCTTCACAAACTTGTACATTTATTTTACTTTCATATATTATTAGTAGGAAGAAGGATAGTATAGGTATCTACTGTTTTACTGTATCGAGTCATTAACATACATTTGTTTCTTGTTAAGAGAAGGGAATAAAAATGAGCATGTAGAAAAATAACAAAATCATTTAAAACTTGGATTCTTCCAATCCGACAGTAGGATGGGTTAATCATAGTGACTACCCAAACGAACAAAAAAACAAGTCGTAGGTAAGTATTATCTACATAATACGCAACTTACTTACTTTCGCCAGACAGCACAATACCTAAACTGTTTATAGTATTCATGGTAGAATTGTACGATAAGGCACATACAGAATTCTGGAAAATATAGGTGGGTCTATGACCGCTCTTACAATACTCAATACTTCCATTTTTTATTTCCCCATTGATGCGTCCATTCAAACAAATAAATCTGTTATCTCACACAAATTCCTTCGTGTTTTTAAAACGAAATTATGAAGATTACAGTTGGATAACATTATTTGAAGATGTTAGAAAATGGGGCGCTGCTCTTTATTGTGATTTCAATTTGATTTAGCGGTGCTCAGTTTGAATGAGTGCCGCATTACCAACAAGTGTTGCTTCGTCTTCATTTGCTGAATATTTGCTCAGTTTATTTTTAGAAAGTTTTGAATATCTTAGTACCTTACAGCTTTGAACACGATTTTTGTCTGCTGGGATTTTTTTATTTTGTATGTGTCAGTTTAACATGGTGAAAAGAATATTGGCTCCCAAAACTTTTACCAAGGTTTAATTAAATACAATTATGATTCTAAACACCTGGGCATTAAAATTATTTATTTGAAAAATATGCCTCGTTGGTCTAGATAGTGGTTGCAAGCGCGACTGCTGTGCATGAGGTCTTGGGTTCGATTCCCAGGTCGGGCAAAGTGTTATTGGGTTTTTCCATCAGGAATTTCTCAGTAACAGCCTCGGAGTCTGGATTTGTGCCCGGTTGATGGCAATAGGCTCGCCCCCTATTATATGGGACTAAAAACATAACTGGCGAAATGCGAGTGTACTAATGGGTACACCTCTGCCTAACCCTTCGGGGATTACAGGCGTGATGTTATGTTATGAAAAATATAATATTTTTATTACATTTTGAACTTACATGCATTAAACATTTGGTTGGTTTTTTTTTAAATAAACACATATAAATACGGGTAAAAAACCACGCGTACTATGTCAAAGGGAACAGCCAGTTAAATGAATATAGAAATACTTTCATCAATTGTGTCCCATATGATGTCCGCAGATGAGGAAATTGCGTTCAAAGATGAATTTCAAAAGCTATTGATATTTTCCTTTGAAATACATACCCATTGTCAAACCCTTATACAATCTCGTTGACTGCTTAAGTAATATATCCATTAAGAACATCGTTCAGTATTTGTTCATTGTTAAGTCCGTGATTCATTGAATGATTGGGTTTATTTGTCTTGGGTCCAACTAAGATAAACATGTTACGGTTTAATTGAACTCTGTTTGAATGTGTCATTGTAGTTTAATACATTGTTTTATGTACAGTATGTCTATGTAAACGTATGACTTGCTTAGACTTTTTAATTAAATGTGTTGTGACCAAAATTAAAAAAAAAAATTAAATAAATTAAATAAAAAACATTTTAAATTAAGAAAATACTGGATAAAAATAAAAAGGACAGTTATATGAATCCTCAGTCACAACATTTTTAATAAAAAAACGTGATTTAAAAATAAATAGAACATTTTAATTCATAAGACATTCAGTTTTAGTTATGTATATGTCAACCCTAAAATCGCATAAAAATTCAGATTACATACTGGGATTGCGGGACGTCTTAACAGGATACCGTGGCCCCGGAACGTAAAGGGCAACGAAGGAACAGGGTGGTTTTTTAAGTCAGTAAAAGTCTGACAGTCCCTTCCGCCCTTCCCGGGGCGGAAGGAGTCATTTGATGATGTTTACCATCTAAAAAAAACCCTAAAATCGCATAAAAATTCAGTATTACATACTACAGTATGTACAGTATGTATGTATGTGTTAAAATTCAGTATTACATACTACAGTATGTAATACTGAATATTGACTTTTGTGGCGTATTATTTTGTCTTTTTATACACCGTAGAAGAGTCATCGTGAACCAGACTTTTACCACTCACCCAATTAAAAAACTTCTGCTGTTTCATACATTTTGAGGTGTCGCACTTTTCTATGAAACAAGAGACTTTTTTACCGACATCAAACGGCAGAATTTTTGTCGCGATTTTAGAGTTAATCCCATAGTAAAAGTTGTCTATAATTAAAAGTACATTGACCCCTATTCGGATTACGGTTAAACAAAATCTAATATTGTATAACATAAACGTTGTATTAAAACCAGGGTTATCCTGAATTAGTTCCAAGTGGCATACAAAGCGTTCTATTAAGGCCGAGTCAGATCTAAACTGGTGTGTCTGTGAGTCACGTTGGCACACTTCGTAAAGGAAGGAAGCAATTCAGCGCAGACTGCTTGTTCCCGCTGTTCTTTGTTGACGGTTTGTGGCTTGTTAAGCGTTTTGGGGGAATCGTGACCGCTACGCCTTATTAGCGGTCATGTCTGATTTGTCTTTAAGAGTTTAGTACGCGTTTCTGTGTTCTACCTAAATAGAATATTGAGAATCCTAACTAATATGAGACTATGCTATAAAATCTCACATTATAGATGCAAAAATGTGTCTGTCTGTCTGTCCGTGTGTATGTTACCTCATCACGCTTAAACCGCTGAACCGATTTAGGTGTGTATAGAGATAGTTTAAGACCCGGGGAAGGACATAGAATTGTTTTTATCCCGGAAATTATCCGCTGAGACGTTGAAAACGGGGTAGACGTTTGTATGCAAGTACGATATAAACAAGTTCCACGCTGACGTAGTCACGGGCAAAAGCTAGTACTATATAATGCTAAAGTAAGTTTGTTTGTTACCTTTCCACACCTAAACCACTGAACCGATCATCTTGAAATTTTGCATACCTATACGTTGTTAGATGTACAGAAACGGACATAGGGTACCTTTCATCCCGAAAAAAGAACTGATTCCGAAATAAATTAGATACAATAACGTTCTTATGATGATAGAAGGCTCCACATGACTTTCGAATAACGATCGAATTTTAAAAAATTGCTAGCGTATCCGCCGGTTAAAGCTAGTCAAAAATAATATACAATCAACTGTCATTTAATTGAATTACTTATTTTTTTTACAAACTAAACTTTTAACGTACGATACCTTCTTAGCAAAACATTCTTCTATACTCAAAATTTTCAGCCATTCTAGGGTGACGTAGTTCTGACGGCAGTCTCAGTTCATTATATTCCTCTTCCCTACCTATATCACAAGCAATATAACATCCACTACACTAGTTCATAACGTTATACGACACGTCGTGTTCCTCTTAGCGTGAAAGCATGATCATTTTGCAGTATCGCTTACATGTACACCTACTTTGTAATGTTACCTTACTTATTTATACGGTCGGTGCAGTGTTTTTTCGTCAATACTTTATTAGTCGCCATCTTAATGTTCACTTCGTTGTTAAGGGTTCGTATCTATTACAAAAACCTTATGTCACAAAAAGGGTTTTTATCAAGAACTTTGAAACGTAAGTAGGTATTTAAATTTTGACAGTTATACTCCATTTTCTATACTCAATATCTTTATTGCTTTTCTATAGGTATTCTTAGGTGGTAACTTATATAATTTAGATCATTATGGACCCTGTAGGATAAAGAAAAAGCACCCATAGCATTAGAAAAATTAAGGAAATTAGTGTATTACCTATATTGTTTTCGAGTCAGAAGCTTGAAAGTCTTGACAACCAGTCTTACCTAGGGGTATCGTTTACCCAGTTACTGGATTGTGGAGGTCAGATAGGCAGTCGCTCCATGTAAAATACTGGTACTCAGCTGCATCCGGTTAGACTGGAAGCCGACCCCAACATGGTTGGGAAAAGGCTAGGCAGATGATTATGATGAGTGTATTATATTGTTGAAAAGACTGTATTTTGGTGGTATTTTTTTGAAAATGTCTAATATCGTCAAACAACGGAGTTTATTACATGCTTCTTCTCCTTCTTTATCGTGTGGGCAGTAAGGTCTTAAGACCCCACACACCCCAGTGTCAGAGTTTCTAAACCGCCTCAAGGTCCTCTTACGTGGTTTGAGTGGAACAGTAAGTCCAGGTTTCCTCACGATGTTTTCTTTCATGTTTTACATACTAACATTGAAATAACGACAACGCTATTATAGATTTTGATACCACGAACACATAGCGCTAGTCAGACTAAAACATACATTCACATTCATTCGGCTACTCCCGAATAACTTTTATTACTCTCAAACTTTTTTGTTCCCCACATTCGTTTCGAAATTTCTATCATTATACTTCTAATTCCTTAGTTACTTTTCCTCATCAGATCATGAAAATTGCTTTAACAGTAACCTACAGACCTCATTAAAATAAATACAGCAAATTGCTAACCAAATCATAACACGCGAACGAATACCTATCATCTCTGAATTAGCGGAAACCTTATGACGTAACAACTGTACTGTGATATCTGATTCTAATTAAATGCTCAAGATTTCACAAGGTGACCAGCACAACCTGGACTTCAGTGTGGCGCTAGTTGTACAAACAAACGTCATTATTTTACGTCATATACGGTATAAATTCTTTTAGTTCCGATTTTCGCCGCGTGTCAAGTTATGGTGGTAGCACATCAAACGCGTAATATTTCTTCGTTATTTGATTACATGCTATTAATTAAGTTTTATATGATGTAAATTTCACACGTTCAGGTGTTTTAGTACTTTGAGTAAGTGCGTTCGATAAGAGGTTTGGCGCTTTAAATAATTGACTGAAGGTGGCTTTAACACAAGACGGCTTATATTAAGAAACTAACTAATGTCCGCGACTTGGTTCGCCGGAATGTCTGCTATCTGCGGTTTTGAAACTTTTTGCGTGTATCTCTAATTCTTTTCCTGAAATAAGAATAGGCGAGTTACTGTATCATCCCGCTAGTAAAAAATCCGTCAAAATCGGAGATTTTTGATACCTTGTAAATATCTATAATATGCATTTAGTAAAAGGCTAGTTTAGTTGGTTTAGTTTTAGTTAACTGCCCCGTTGGTCTCGTGGTCACAAGCGCGACTGCTGAGCGTGGGGTCCTGAATTCCCAGGTCGGACAAAAATTGTCATTCGGGTTTTCCATTAGAGATTTCTCAGTAGCAGTCTAGAGTTTGGAAATTGATGGTGTGACACCCCCATGTCTCAGAAAACATGTTGTCCGTTGGTCCTGCGCCTGATCTCGCCCCAGTTGTGTCGGATTGCCGTCCCATTGGGCTATGAGAATGAGGGAAGAGGGAGTGCACCTGTGTTTACACACACACTTGTGCACTATAATGTCTCCTGCGTACTTGGCTAGTCTCCAATGAGACTGGTCACCATGAGCGAAATCTGAGAAATGTAGCTGTTATTTTATCATTACAAACAGACACTTCAATTTTTATGAAAGATGGTCTACGTTAATATAAAAGCTCGCCAAAAGTTCAGTGACAGTTTCGTATAATGGAGTACCCACTTACCTACTCATATTTGCATTAAACGATAGTTACATTAACAAACTTTCCGCTTTAAAAATCGAACCAAAATACAGTTAAATCTTTAGCGACGACACTTCGAAACAATGTATTCTGGAAAACAGAAAGAGACAGCACTGTACGACAACAAGAGAGCAAACATCACGGCTGTCAAAAACTCGCTTAGCGTGTTAAGTCAGTACGCGACGCACACTTTCCGAAGTATTCCGAAGTCTTAAAAATCCATTTCAAACTAAAACTTTTAGAGTGGTACAGCACTTGTTAATTTTCTCATACTATCCAACAGATTACAAGCGGTTACTTCGAAGACTTTGTACTTTATAATTCAGTCTTCTCCATTTTGTTCATAATTATGCGAAGCGCCCCCTAACTGAATTAGTAAAGGAAGCGACATCGTCTTTGATTTACATTTGCACAGAATTTTCCGAGAGCTAACTTTGTGACAGATTGTAGCTGCAAGCGCGAAACGGGTACAGCGATGTAAGTTAATTATTTGTAGATGCTAGATATGGTATGTTTAAATGGAAATGGTGTCGAAACAAGATGTAGTTTAGCATTCTTGTAAAATTTCAGAAGGATGTCATAAAAGACGTTTATCTAATTGAGTAAAATTAAATAACCTAGTCAATAAAGTAATAATTAAATAGGCATTTCAGAATATACCTCTTTCAAAGAACCGAATCGCCCCGTTGCCATATTATGTATAGTGTGGCACGACTATATCACCGTGTGCGGATTCATCGCCCCACCTGCCTAATTTGAATACGAAAATCAAATACAAAAAAAAGAACTGTTCATTTTAAAAGCTTTTATTTAACTTCACCTGTATGTATGTGTGTCCTAAAATTTTGAAATCAATATTATTATTGATTCTGAGGTTTATTGCTGAGAATCAGTACGTAGTTACTTACCTACTTGTATTTTTAGATTTTTTGTTGCTTTAAAATCAATTAATAGTCTGTCAATTGATGTTATTATATATATCATAAATATTCATGAATAGAATACTTCCAATCTCTCAATCACTGGCATCTGTGAAGGAAAACATCGTGAGGAAACCTGGACTTCTGTTCCACTCAAACCATGTCAGAGGCCCTTGAGGCGGTTTAGAAACTCTGACACTAGGGTGTGCAGGGTCGTAAGGCCTTACTACCCACACGATAAGAAGAAGAATTGATGTTGACCCTTAAGTGACGTCGCAGTACCCTATTGCTTTACAAAATCTATTGCGTAATTGAGTTCTGACAATAAAAAGTATGTCTATTAATAATTGACTGCCTTGTTGGTCTAGTGGTCGCAAGCGCGACTGCTGTGCATGAGGTCTTGGGTTCGATTCCCAGGTCGGGCAAAGTGTTATTGGGTTTTTCCATCAGGAATTTCTCAGTAGCAGCTTCGGAGTCTGGATTTGTGCCCGGTTGATGGCAATAGGCTCGCTCCCTATTACGTGGGACTAAAAAACATAACTGGCGAAATGTGGGTGTACTAATGGGTACACCTCTGCCTACCCTTCGGGGATTACAGGCGTGATGTTTTATTAATAATTGATAGTGCCTACACCCGTATCGCTAAAATCCAGAAAGCAACTAAATAAAACTCCCACCAAAATGATTAATCACAGTTACAACTCATATCTTAAGCGATAAAAAAGATGTGCGAACACCGTGTAAAATAAAGCATCCATCGGTGCCCAAACAATCGCGATAAAAGCACGAAACTAACACTCAATTCGCAACAATTGGTTAACTTGGCGAAATATCATTGGGTATCCAATCACACGTTTAATGGGCTAACTTTATATTTGGGCCGAAGTTCCCCCTTTGTTATGTTCAAAAGATTATTTAGACAACGAAATGTGACGTAATCAAAAGTTTCTGTTAAACAATAGGATGGAGTTACTGGGCCTTTATTTAAAGACTACCCGGGCAGATATGACTCGTCGTGCTTTAGAGCTTGTCCAGAAAGGGAGAATTCGCCGCCATTCTCTCTTGCGTTCTTCGTTGCTTCCAGAAGGAGATTACCAACGCGCAATTCCGCACCAAAGTTTTGGAGGTCCATTTCTCTTGATACATGTCCTCGCTCTGAAATTCGCGAGTCAACTGGACGCAACAAGGAGTCTCTAGTATCTAGACTTGCGCGCAATACTGATTATGCGATTTACGCGCGTATTATGAAATCTCGCGATGCTTGTGGATGCGGTGTATTGGCGCTTAGTATCTCGTTTGGCGGCGGATTTGCCCCTTCTGGACAAGGTCTTCGAGAAGGACTCTCAAACAGGTAGGAGAGAAAGAGACAACGCTCTACAAAGTTTAACTTTTTTTTGACCATAATTCTACCAACAGAGCAAACCTACAACCTCTTCATAATTAAATTAATTATGTCAAACTAATTCAAAGTTCTTCATGCATGAAGTTGTGGGTCTGATACTGGGCAAGTACCAATAAGAATATTTCAATTCATATGTATTTCGATACGTGTTCTTTGTTGATTTAAACTTTATGTGCCATATTTACGACTACGGAACCTATTTGTTGGTGGGGGATGTTATTAATGTTGGGGGTGGAGTGAAGAATGTCTGAAGGATGTGTGTGTGGATGGCTTTGCATTAGATGGACAGACGGGTTGGTAAGAGGTCGTTGTGTACAGTCGCCGGGAATCGTTTGTTATAGACGTTACCGCCATGACATAGAGGGCCCCATACATTATACAAATGTATGCCTATCAAAGTCAAAGTCAAAAACATTAATTTTCAAATAGACCATTTAAAGGCACTTTTGAATTGTCGTTTGTTGTTTGAGTCGGTCAGTTAGTCCGAAAGTTGGAACTAGTTGCCAAAACAGAGGTAGGCCTCTATGGAGAAGAACGAGCAAGAAACTCCACGGCACTCTTTTATATTAAGTTTTTACAAATGTCTATGTCATGGTGGTAGGTTATTGACCGAATTTGTACCATTTTTTTGTTTGATATCTTTTACTATTTAAATCTCCTGACTGCCCAGACGGTCTTATAATAGCAAGCGCTTCTACAAAGCGTGGTGTCCTGGAATCAGATCCACATTAGGTAAAGTGTTATTGGGTTTTTCTATAAGGATTTTCTCAGTAGTTGCCCGGAGTTTAGAAATTGGTGGTGTGACAACACCGTGCCCCGGAATGCAAATAAAGCAGTTGGTCCTGCGCCTTATCTCTCTCTGGTCATGCCGGATTGCCGTCCCATCGGACTATGAGAGTGAAGGAAAAGAGAAGAGAAAGAGAATACACTACAGAGTGTTAGTGTAAACACCGTTATCCTTGAAACCAGTAGGTTGGTTTCACTAATAGAACGTAAACTCAATGAAAAAAACATCTTATTTTTTAAGTAAAATCTCCATTTTTCCTCAAAATTATTTCACCCTATATTACAATGATGTAATTAGTTAAAACTTATGTAGGTAGTCATAATGGACGGCCAGTGCAGTAGGTCGACGCCCTTTGCGGTGATTACGTAACTCGGGCGCATAGTATCCATGAATTTACGGACGGTGTCGGACAGTTTTTTTTTTAATTTTTGAACGAAAACTTTGTTCATTTATTTTTAAATTCAGATAAACATTTTTTTATAATAAATCAAGTACCTATGGTTTTAGTGACAACGGTGTTTACACTAACAGCCTGTATATCTCCTGCGTACTAAGATAGTCGCCGTTAAGAAATACTACCAAAAAAATCCATCTAACACACACACACACACAACACCATACCTTCCCCTATTCCTATTATTTCCACTCGTGCACATCAAATTCTTAACAGAATTTCAAGCAGCATTACTATTAAGTAGGTCAGCAGAGCTCGAAGGCACGTGGAACAGTACCGAGAGAGATCTTTTATCTAACTCGTTACTCGCGAACGTGTACTAGAGCTGCACCGGTAACGAGACCGGTAAATCTTTTCCTTTAGCGGTAAATACACTAGTTTTGGTGGCAGAGATTTTCACTTTTATTTACTGACACTACGCAATACATCTTTAAAAAGAAAGAGAAACATGTTTGAAAAATCCTTCTTAGTTACAGTTCTATTTTTGAAATAGTGGTGCCGATTCTCTTAGTCACAAACTAAACTAAAATTAGACTATTTCCATCTTTTTCTGTCCAATAAAACAAGAAAGAGACTAATTTAAATAAGAGCTGTAAAATTTTATCAATATGACACATCCATACAGTTATAGTTGACATCTTAAAACGTATGGATTAAAAATACGGAAAAGTTTACTTCATATGGTGCTAAACGTAACTTTTATCCACGTGGTTCACCGAAGATTAAAAAACGTAACCGCCACCAACCGCAAGCGCAGTCTTCCACCGGCCACAAGTGGCTATCGCGGCAGTTACTTTTGTAGCCGCTTCTAGCTTCAGGTGGCGGCGTTTGTGGCTGTGGCGTGTGGCTCGTGTGTGTCTACCGAAAAGACGCATGGAAAGCATTGTGGTGCTGGCTCAAGTCGCCTTATCGTCTATCAATGTCCTTAGTTATTTGTGTGAGAAGAGGTCTTTGCCCTGTAATAACAAAAACCTAAAATGTCATGCCACATATAAAATATTTACTTATTTTTTCAGTACTTTTTTCATGTAGTTGTAAAATTAAGCTGATATTCCCTGAAACTGTAACTAAAAGCTTACGTCTCACCTAGCTTTTAACTTAAGACGCTGATAGGACCCGAATACACCGAATGAGGCTTACTTGGAATATGTCATTAGCCTAGGGAGAGCTTTATCTGTTTTCGGCGTCTTAATAAACTAAATCATGAACATCAAAAACTAATCAACATTTAAACAAAAACCCTCACAAATTAAATGCTTACCCATCTCTAGATGACGAGACACAAACTCATTAAAAACTTTTACTAAAAAAGGGGGAAGTCTGAATTGGCGACTGGCCAAATTAAATGTTGATAAAAAAATTAAGCCCCCATTCGCGTTGGCCCATGCAATTATACAGGCGATAAGATTAGGCCCATTTTAGACGACACCAGGCCTCATTTGCATGAATTAGTTTGAGTTGACATGACGAAAAAGTAGCGAGGCCACGACAGACGTGACGAGAAAATGAATTGCGAATCACGGCGCCTCCCACTTTAATTAAAACGCTTTATGATTTTAAATAAAGTCGTGAGAGGGTATCTTTGTGTTTGTTCAATTGAAGGGAGTTGTTTATCTGGAGCGATTGGGTTAATAAAACAGTTTGAAGGAAGAATTTGACGGGCCTGTTGGTCTAGTGGTTAGCGGCCCTGACTGCTAAGCCGGAGGTCGTGGGTTCGATTCCCACCCAGGACAAACTTTGTGTGATGAGCATGATTGTTGGTTCTGTGTCTGGGTGTGATTTATCTATAATATGTATGTATTTATAAATTATATAAGTATGTATATCAGTTGTCTGGTTACCATAACACAAGCTCTGCTTAGCTTGGGATCAGATAGCCGTGTGTGAGTTGTCCCAAGATATTTATTATTATTATTTATTTTTATTGTCTGAGAATCAAAATTTTCTTCTAACTTTTCTGACGTAAACTACCCATACCCTCGACTTCATAGTTAAAAGTGTTACGTATTTCTTTATATGTCAAAAGACATGCAATTCGGTTCCCAGATCTGGCAAAGTGTTACTAGGTTTTACCATCAAGAATTTTACAGTAGCAGCCTCCGAGTCTGCATTTGTGCCCAGTTGATGGTAATAGACTCGCCCCCTATTACATGGGACTTAATCATAACTGGCGAAATGTGAGTGTACTAATGGGTACACGTCTACCTAACCCTTCGGGGATTACAGGCGTGTTGTTATGTTACGTAAAAATATACCTACATAGTCAGTATTCGCGCTAAGTAAGTGTAAGCAATAAATATTGATGGAAAACGACTTTTATCTTCGGTTTGAAAAATCACTGTTTATTGTAAACACGCATAAAACACAGTGCACAAATAATAACTTATTTGTCCATTTAACAAGCTTTTTGACCTAATAATAGGTCAAATTAGCCAATATCCATGGAATAGGCCTACCGGGGCAACCACCGCGCTATGTACACTTTATCACTATAGTACATATGTATTATGACGAATCGACTCTTCCAACCTTTTGAATCAGGAAACAGTGACTCTTTGGAAAAGATATTTACACATTTTCATAGATAAATATCTGAATTAAATTTTTTGTCTGATGTGTCTGATAAAACTTACCGTTTTCATAAAAAAATGCGAAAAACCCATAATTTGTAACTTTAGACCCCTATTAAAAAAAAACCAGGTGTCGGATCGATGACGACTTTTTAGGTTTCCTTTATGATGGTGTTCTGAACAATCCTACCAATTTTCTGCTGGGTGTGACTGCCCCGTTGGTCTAGTGGTCGCAAGCGCGATTGCTGTGCATGAGGTCTTGGGTTCGATTCCCAGGTTAGGCAAAGTGTTATTAGGTTTTTCTATCAGGAATTTCTCAGTAGCAACCTCATAGTTTGGATTTGTGCCCGGTTGATGGCAATAGGCTCGCCCCCCTTTTACATGGGACTTAATCATAACTGGCGAAATGTGAGTGTACTAATGGGTACACGTCTACCTAACCCTTCGGGGATTACAGGCGTGTTGTTATGTTACGTAAAAATATACCTACATAGTCAGTATTCGCGCTAAGTAAGTGTAAGCAAAAATATTGATGGAAAACGACTTCTATCTTCGGTTTGAAAAATCACTGTTTATTGTAAACACGCATAAAACACAGTGCACAAATAATAACTTATTTGTCCATTTAACAAGCTTTTTGACCTAATAATAGTCCGGTCAAATTAGCCAATATCCATGGAATAGGCCTACCGGGGCAACCACCGCGCTATGTACACTTTATCACTATAGTACATATGTATTATGACGAATCGACTCTTCCAACCTTTTGAATCAGGAAACAGTGACTTTTTGGAAAAAGATATTTACACATTTTCATAGATAATTATCTAAATTAAATTTTTTGTCTGATAAAACTTACCGTTTTCATAAAGAATGCGAAAAACCCATATTTTGTAACTTTTGACCCCTATTAAAAAAAAACCAGGTGTCGGATCGATGAGGACTTTTTAGGTTTCCTTCATGATGGTGTTCTGAACAATCCTACCAATTTTCTGCTGGGTGTGACTGCCTCGTTGGTCTAGTGGTCGCAAGCGCGATTGCTGTGCATGAGGTCTTGGGTTCGATTTCCAGGTCGGGCAAAGTGTTTTTCTGTTTTTCTATAAGGAATTTCTCAGTAGCGGCCTCGGAGTCTGGATTTGTGCCCGGTTGATGGCAATAGGCTCGCCCCCTATTACATGGGACTAAAAAAAAACATAACTGGCGAAATGTGGGGTACACCTCTGCCTAACCCTTCGAGGATTACAGGCGTGATGTTATGTTATGTGTGAATTATTGTAACCTCGGATGTCTAAATTGACCGGACTATAACCAAGATTTTAAAAATAATTGTCATATGTAGTTATAATCATAATTATTTAGAATAAATTTAATATTTCACAATTCAGAGCATGAGCGAGACATGCGCGATCGCGTCACAATAATGAAAAATCTCATTTGTCATGAGTTGCAATTTTTCGCGTAGCTATATGAATTTTTCATGAAACTTTTATTTGGAACCTTGTTACTAACATTTCGTTTACTGAATGAATATTCGAGTTAGATAAATACATTAATTACTCTAGTCCCACGTAATGAGACACAATTGATTTGCTATTGTTCTGACTTACCGGTAAGTCATCCGGAGCCTGAACGGTGAAAATGCTACTTTAAAGACTATACCTAGGTATTTTGGACTATATCCTTGCTTTAAGCTTTCTACTAACTATAAACAATCTTCCTGCCATATCGTCTTTAGGAAACGTCAAGCGGTTTTCGATATTCCGTGATGAGTGAGTGAGTGTACCTTTCGCTTTTAGCTTTTAGAAAGAAGATATATATATAGCACTCAAAGATAAAATAACTTTTTATTGGTGCCGATTCTCTTGGTCACAAACTAAACTAATATTAGACTATTTCCATCTTTTTCTGTCCAATAAAACAAGAAAGAGACTAATGTAAATAAGAGCTGTCAAATTTAGTCAATCTGACACATCCTTACAATTATAGTTGACATCTTAAAACGTATGGATTAAAAATACGGAAAAGTTCAAGGCAAAACTAATTTGACATCGCCAACTTAGTTCTTTAATATCACCGTCCTTTCCTTTCGCTGTATGTTAGTAAAAGATGTCAATACTCTAAATTTAGTCTAGTTTGTGAACGAGGGAATCGGCACCATTGTCATTTTTTCAAAATCGGACCAGTAATTTGGTAAATTATTTCAACCAAACAAAAAGTCACACGTCTTCGTGCGTGTTAATGTGCAGGCAAGGGTTATTTTTTTTTTTACGCGGAACCCAGTTAAATTCCCTTGTATTCGGTCCAACCTTTTCGGAGATTAGTTTGAGCAGACAGACTGCCAGACAAAAAAATGTAAACTAGTTTTTTTATCACAAGTATCGTACTAAGCATTTAGTAAAAACTGATATTTTGATACTACTAACAGATACTTCAATTTTATTTCTTTGTATAGATTAGATAGCAGAGTTTAAATCCAGTAGAAAATTGAACATAGACTTTCTCGGTTAGTACAAAACTTCTTGAGAACTTATACATAACAAAGTTTAGGCTATTCATCTAAAATTCTGTTATTTATTTTAATGTGGGTGATCTTATTATGATTCCTCTGTTACTAAGCGAAAATCAACAATGTCTAAGTCTTTTGTTAGTTTTAGGATAAACAAAGCATTTTCCTTTTAAGTAAGCATCTAGTTAAAACGAGACAAAGGAAATTCTTTAGCTATTTCAGGAAAAAGGTAGTCTAGAATACCTATTACGTCAGTACAAAGGGTGGGCTTACCTATAATCGTGAATAATGTTTGCTAATAAAATGTAGTATGCCCAGTTTGACGGGCCTGTTGGTCTAGTGGTTAGCGGCCCTAAGTGCTAAGCCGGAGGTCGTGGGTTCGATTCCCACCCAGGACAAACATTGTGTGATGAGCATGATTGTTAGTTCTGCGTCTGGGTGTGAATTATCTATAATATGTATGTATTTATAAATTATATAAGTATGTATATCAGTTGTCTGGTTACCATAACACAAGCTCTGCTTAGCTTGGGACCAGATAGCCGTGTGTGAGTGGTCCCAAGATATTTATTTATTTTTTATTTAAGTTTCGCTAGCACGAGGCGATGCCAAATTTCAGCCCTGAAAAAGTATATCACAAACCACTATGAAGCCGTCTGGTTGGCTTGTAACAATAGTAATGGCAAATTGAATTAGTTTAACGCGTACAATACGCGCCACGAAAGATGAGACTTGACAAGCGTCAGTAGTATAGCTTGCGCAGGTATGGATGAACGAAATAGTTATCCATAATTTGTGTATGTATTCACGGATTTTTCGATGACATTCAGATTAATATTCTTAACAATATTATAATGTTTGTGTGGTGTGTCAAGTCCCATGTTTCGTGTCGCGTATTGTAATTATTTAGAGAATCTTCATCTTTTGCCTTCGTCTTTGTTCGCGTCATAGTTGATATACCTTCGAGAACCGTACTATTTTCTAGAATAATAAAGCCTATATGTTATTCCAGACTATAATCTATCTCTGTGCTAAATTTCATCCAGATCCGTTCAGCCGTTATGGCGTAATTGAGTAACAAGCGCCGATCCATTCAAACTTTCGCATTTTAATCGTAGTAAGATTTAAGTTGAGCTCGTTGACTGCATAAAGGTGGCGGAAAACCGCTGGATGTGGACAGCGCAGGATCAGCCATTATGGCGATCTTCAGGGGAAGCCTATATGCAGTAGTCGTTCGGCTGAAATGATGATAAATAACTTTCCTTTTCGCTAAGCTCAGTTGATGGATAAACGGAAACCGCCACACAAAGCGCCACGGAAATAAAAAAGAAAATATACAAGATTTCCTCATTAGAATTCTTAAGGCCAGCAAATTCATATTGAATTTACGATACAATTCGATTTGAATCGACCTCGTTCATCTAATTTTTAACAACGAGGGCTACTCAGCCTCTCAGTTGGACAAAACAAAAGCTAATAATGAGGGACGGAAAGGACCTCGTGTGGTAACAAAAACTTTAACCATGGATTCAGTAGGTATAAGATTCTAGACTCCATAGAGTTAATATTTATCGTCGGTTATTAATTTAATTTCAGTTGTGGCATTCAGTTGCACCATCTGAGTATTGAACGGCTGTTTTTTTTTTTTTAAATAATTAGAATAAACCTTTATTACAGGCAGCTAAGGCCCATAAAACACAAATACATAAATAAGTACAATAACTATAAACTAATTCATATTTTAACAATATGAAAACTACTGAACACGAAGTGTCGGTGTCGTGTTACGCTGCGAGGTGTCGCGTAGCTGGCCGCAGAAACGCCGATACAGCACACCTTTCGGCCAAAATTCTTCCTTGAGGAAGGTCATCAAATGTTCGGTCGGAACGCGCACCACAAGCGACTTGAAATTGGTACACATTTAGACAATATAGAGCTCCAAAACAGGGATGCTGAAGTGGCTGCCAATGGGGCCGAAGTAGCATAGAGCTGGTGACCTAAGAAAGTGAGGCGAGGTCGTAGCATGCCACGAAGAAGATGGCGGGACGGACTGGATAGATTTGTACAAAACTGGAGCACGTCGCTAGAGCTGGAGGAAGTGGAGGAAGACCTTTGCCCAGAAGTGGGACAGAGCAGGCTAATAAAAAATATCTTTGGAATAAAATCACCTTTGTGAGGTCTAGAATCTAGAACGTCGTCCGTCGTTCGGTCGTTGGTCTAGTGGTCGCAAGCGCGACTGCTGTGCATGAGGTCTTGGGTTCGATTCCCAGGTCAGGCAAAGTGTTATTGGGTTTTTCCATCAGGAATTTCTCAGTAGCAGCCTCGGAGTCAGGATTTGTGCCCGGTTGATGGCAATAGGCTCGCCCCCTATTACATGGGACTAAAAACATAACTGTCGAAACGTGGGTGTACTAATGGGTGCACCTCTGCCTAACCCTTCAGGGATTACAGGCGTGATTTTATGATGTTTACGACGTGCTTCCAACCGTTTATATCCTTTAGGAATGTTCATAAAACACATTACCCTATTTTATCTGCTCTACACTTATTTATGTATATTTATTTACCTGGTTAATTAATTCAGGTTTAATTAGTCTGTCTTGGAAAATTATTTCCTCTTAAATTATTTCGTACAAGACAAACGAGGTTTTAGCCCCTTATGCGAGTAATTTGCGCGGCAACGGCAGGTCCAAATAAAATATGCGAGGGCCTAATGAAAACTGTCTACATTATTAACCTAGGTTGTACCTTAACAACCCTTCTGGTCTAAATGGTCCTTTAGTTAAGTGAGGGTTTGAAACGTAACATATGACTTAATAGTCTGAGACCTCGAAGTCGTCAAACCTACGTCATTTAAAGCTTCTATCTGATGGATAGAGGAATATGTAGTTAAGATGTGCGCTTGCTAGTTTCAATGCTGGGTAAACTTTCAGGGTAGCAATTCCTCTGGCTTTTGGGAACGATCACAATCTAATCTTAGTCTCAATCTGTCAAAAATGCCTGCCCAGATTTAAATCGTTTTTATTAGAAATATTAGCCTTCTAGTATCAGATATAAAACGTAGTTACTTAGGTAAATTTAAATGTGGCGGTTGGTTTTTTATGGGTGTTTTACAAGATAAACCAGCATACATTATTGACAGACACTTTCCGTGAGCCGTAACTTCAGGAAGAGACTATAATGGTCGAAAGTTTAAAGGGACTGGCAACTTTATGACCCACGGAAAGTGTTTGACAAGAACGAATAATGATTTATTTACAACAATATCTCTCACTTAAACGTAAGTGAGTAAGGTACCTTTTGTACCTGATACCTTTAAAAAAGCGCCCGCCATTTTAACTAGCAAGTACGCACACCTTCTTAACTACAAATTCCTCAATTTAATTTAAAAACATTAACCATGCTAAAGCGACATAAGTGCAGCGACTCTGGGATCTGAGACTATAAGTACGTTTGTGAACGTAATTTTGGAATGTAATGTTAACTTTATACCTCCATTAAACTGTTTTGATAACGCCTAATGTAGAGGTATCTCGTTTTGGGGTTACATTTGTGAAAAAAACGTTCATATCTCCGTAACGTGACCTACATGATGATTGTCGCAATAAAGGGTGAAACTTTTCTTTTTTTCTTTTTTTTTTTGTCCGATTAGCTGGTCATCTGTGAAAAGGTTTTTAATCGTCAATGAATGGGTTTAAAAACGATTCAAAGGTTGACGTTTCAAATAAAATGTAGGTAAAGTATAAATGCGTATAAACGTTGTAAAGCGATGAGAGTAAATAAATTGGGTCAGTCGTGAAATACTTGTCGCTTATTTGGATAAATACTTAAATTGGCTGCAAAATTGAGTTTGTGAACAAACATTTTATATTATGTTTACGTAGAACTCTGTTCGTTGTAATTATGTAACTGAACTTTATTGCAACGTTAATTTAAATATGCAAACAATCACATAAATAACTAGCACTCTCTTTGCGATTTCGTTCGCGTGATTTTTCACAAAATCGTACATGAGAGGCGGGCGCCTTAGGGCTTCTTCACACGTACCACAACCACACTACGCCGTAACAACAAAATGCTGTTAAGCACAGCACAGGTTACGTGTGAATAGTGTCGCTGCAGCTTTTTGTAGTTGAGTTGTGGTACACAGTTCGACTCCGGTTTTCATAGCGGAAACACGTTTTGACTGATCAAACTCATGGAATTCGAAGAGGAAACTGTTATTGCTATCCTTGCTATGGCTATTAAATAATAGCGCGAGCGGCGCGGCGTCGAGCACTGTTGTTGCGTCGACGCAACGTTGTGTTTGCGATGTGGTCGGCCACTAGTTTGCAGTATCGCTGGTGGTTGCGTTGTGGTTGAGATTTGATCGGTATCACACACACGGTCGATAACGACTGCAAAATATGGTACGTATGAAGCTGAAGAAGCCCTTAACTACTAGGTTACCATGACATGAGGCTTGGAAAATATAAGAAAAAAACAGACTACCTAGTATTAAATCAACACATCTCAAGGCGCCATGTGCGTGCCTGTAAATAAATTAATAAGCACTGGCTGTACGCAGCTTTTCGTAAACAACTACACAACTTTATTATTATTTTTTGCTCCAACTGAACAGCGAACGCGACCAGAATCGTAATGAAACCTTAATAAATTATTTTGTTTTTGTTTTCACAACGTTTCTTAGTACGATTTAATTTTGCACTTTGGCCCGGAGCGGTAAATCAAGTCTCTTAACTTTTTGGTTTTTGGAAAGCGCCACCCAATGCTGAATTGTTTTCGATCCAAATAGCATAATAAATTGCTTGACCTCTGGTCTTTAGGCGGAATATGGAGGAAACTTAGCTTTGGAAGATAAATGGTGAATGCCTAGTTGAGGAATGCGAGTGATATAAGCTCGGGATTCTAATAATAGCGAGCGTTCTTAGAGAGGAGTTATGATTGTGTCTTAGTTTGTAGGTAAGTGACTATTATTTCTTATGAGGTCCGTAAATTGCATGGAAGGGGATCATTTTAAGCCACATGAGTAGGTACTGAGTCGTGCTAGACTTTTAGTACTCATGTGACTAGTACGAGTGCGAGAAAAAGACGTGCCTAACTAAAATTCGATGATTTTATTTTATGAAAACATTCTCGTTTCGTATCAAAATAAGACTTACGATTTCTCGTATTTAGTTTGAAGACTTTATTCATAAGAATAAGTTATTCTTATTGTAATAAATGTGTTCGTTGTATAAAATGAAAGACAAATTATAAATGATAAACTTATTTTCAATTCGAAAATCGACTCAAGGCGAATATTTTTAATACGGTTGTGACAGTTCTGTTTTATCATGATGTTTTAGTTTTATAAAAGGTAATTGAAACATCTAAAGCTAACATCACAGTATACATTACAAGGCTTTACCAAAGTAGGTAGGTATCCATTAAATAAAGTAATAAATAATAATACCATCCTAGTATTACCCTACTCTAGGTTAAAAACCTCCTCTCATACCGAAAAGGTAATGGCGATTCTAGACTTATAATTAATTTAAGTCCGTGTTTCTTCACGATGTTTTCCTTCACCGATGTCGATGATAAGACAAATAGTAGCTGTGGTTGGTTGCGAGCTCATAACCTCATGCAATAATAAGCCTTGGGCTCCAGTGCAATGCCAATCACGACATTTTAAATAAATAAATGACTAAATAAATAAATTACACCGATATTTAACAATATAGATATGACCCGGAGTCCCGGTCAGATAGGGGCCGTCGATCCTGACAGATTGCTATGATTGATTAACGTGTCACCACGGATATTCCACATCATGTTTGAGCTCAAAAATGGTAATCAATATGCCATAATGACTTTAAGTGTATAGATTTTGCAGGGTTCGATATTATGCTAACATAATATCACGCCTGTATTCCTCGAAGGGTTAGGCAGAGGTGTATCCATTAGTACACCCACATTTCGCCAGTTATGTTTAAGTCTCATGTAATAGGGGGCGATCCTATTGCCATCAACCGGGCACAAATCCAGACTCCAGGACTGCTATGAGAAATTCCTTATGGAAAAATCCAATAACACTTTGCCCGACCTGAGAATCGAACCCAAACCCTCATGGTCAGCAGTCGCGCTTAGCGACCACTAGACCACCGAAGCAAAAAAAGATCTATTTTAAAAATAGAATGATCTTTCTTTTCTGTGAAATTTTAACCTTTTAACTCAAATGAAGAAACTTAATTTATAAATTTGACAACCTGATCATAATTATTTCAGCTGAACTGCTGAAATAATTATGATCAGGTCACTGCTGGATATAGGCCTCCCCTATAGATCGCCACAATGACTGGTCCTGCGCTGCCCGTATCCAGTTTCCCACAGATGCGGAACAGTCACCAGGTGGTCCACCAGCAACAACAACAACCTAATACTAAACTGCAAAAAACGTGAGTAATTTTGAATTTAAACCTTAATGCTTTCTTCTTAAAGAAGACTATTAAACCAAACCTTATCGCCAATTCTTAATTTGTTTCTCTCTACGTTTGTATCCAAGTTAGTTTTGAATTATTTATTCATCTATATGGAATGATATAATATGCTTCTGTGTAAAAATACTGTAAAAAAATGATTTTAAAAGACTGTGTATGGAATTTGTTGCCCATTCCATGGCAAGGTAGGTATGGTATTTATGGCTATTTTTTTTTTTTCTTTTTATACCATACAAAACTACATTTTGGAAAGGGCAACTAGATTCTTTTTTTTTCTTGTATATGACGTTCAAAAGTGCCTTTTCAGCTGAACGACTACCACTGCTGGATATAGGCCTCCCCTATAGATCGCCACAATGACCGGTCCTGCAGTGCCCGTAACCAGCGGTTTCCCGCAGATGCGGAACCTTCACCAGATGGTCCACCAGCCTAATCAAAATAAATGATTTGAATATGAATCCTCCAATTGATGAAAGAGTTTAACGCAATTCAATACAAGAATTCGGTCATCTCCTTAGGTATATGAAACTTTATCGCCTTAAGAAGAAAAATATAAATAGGAAAACATTTATCCCGCCAGTGAGGGATCGAAATACAGACGAGGGTCTAGATTGATGAGTTCTGAAGACGTCTTAATCTAGCGTTCTTAGGATCGTATTAACTGGTGCTTTCTATTTAGCACTTATATACGTAACTTGATGCTCATGTAATACTGACAGACAACTTCGAAATCAGGAGAAGAAGAAAAAATACAGTAAACAGAATAATATTTTGTTTTGCGAAATCATTTACTATATTTTCGGCTTAACGAAGCATTTTACTAAAGTGAAGAACTGTAGGGTCTGACGTCACCGCAATAAAAAAAAAGACATGTATTTGAAATTTGAATGGAACCTTAATAAGCACTCGTGAATGGCCAGTGTTACGGCAGTAACGCACGGTAACTTTGTAATTGGAATTAGAAACTTTTTTTCTCAAAGAGTGTTTTCGATTCCAAGCATTTTTCCTGTAGGGTCTGACGTCACAACAATTTGAAAAAAGACAAGTATTCGAAATTTGAATAAGACCATTAAGCACTCTTTAATGGCTAGCGTTACAACAAAGAAACTGAATAAGTTAATATCAAAAAATATTTTTAAACACAAGCTTTAATTTAAAATTATTAAAATACTGAGTATTGGGTTCTGGTGACAATACATTGTATTGTCACCAGAACTAAAGGTTTAGGCAACATTTCAGTTCAATCGTATACCAACAAATGGTCGAAAAATGGTTTGCGCTTATTGAAAGGGAAACTTATTTACATACATACGTACAGTGCAAGCTAAATAAAAGCTTGTAAAAACAGGAAAAATATATGGACAAGCCGAAGATTTACACAAGTGCATATTTGTTTTCATTATCATAATCCTTATAGCCCTTCGAAATCCTTCATAATCGAAGCTAACACGAAACCTTTGATTTTGTTCCAACCAAATTGCTCAGAAAATACTAATAAAATGCGGTCAGCACTCATAGAGGCTTAGCTACATAAATTAATATCAATTTAGGACAAAAATGCGGTCCAGTCCCCATGGAATATGTTGATTGAAGATAATCAGGGCCTGCCCAGCCGAGAAAGGGTCGTACAAGTTACTCACATCACGGGAGTTTATACCTTCGGATTTTTGGACACGCGATTAATCCATTGCCAGGCTTACACAGAGTTTCATTAATCTTCATAAAGAAAGACCGCAATGTATGGCAAAAAAATAATTGTGATTATTTCTTTATTGTTAGTTGTAGGTCCCTGATTGGTCTCTAGGATCTAACTAGCCCGCTAACTGCAATAAGTACAGTAATCTTGTTATAACGGGCAACGGGAAATGAAAAACGGAATAATAATTTGTCTGGGGAAACTATCTCGTTAGTAGATGTGAGTTTTTTTTGTGTTTGTGGAGCTAGATTTATTGCTAGTCAAGGCTCAGCGCCTCTATGATGAATTACGAGCGTTGTTTTTTTTATTGAGAGCAGATATGAAATTTTTTTGGACAGCTTTTATATGTCGTACGTGATAATGTAATACTTTTTCCAGATAGAAAATATTTTGTTAATCTAGGAAATATTCTACTTTCTGACTACCCCATTGATCTAGTTGTCGCAAGCACGACTGTTTAGCGTGGGATCCTGGATTCGATTCTCAGGTCGGGCAAAATCAGAAGCAGCCTACAGTCCAAAATTGGTGGAGTGACACCGCCGTGTCTCAGAAAGGATGTAAAGTTGTTAGTCCCCGCTGCCATTCGTAGAATTTGTACTAATGACAGTTAGTCTGAAAGTCAAATTACCAGTCTTACGAAGATATTCCAAGCATGCTGAATAAAGACTCCACAACTATTGTGCCGACAGTCGAGTCAGAGAGTTGTTTGATATTAAAAAGTTTCGACCAACACCTTCAGCAACTCAATCGCTCAACAGCTGGGTCAAGAGTCAGATGCAGTGCGCAGTCAGCACGCACAGTGAGGAGGTTGCTCACTCTAGTTCCCTAGCCCTACCACTTTCGCCAACTTGGGACGTTGAGGGTGAATCACTATTTATATAGGTATATTTTAAAAAAAATAATAATAATATGTCTATAGGCTCGCCCTCTATTACATGGGACTTAAACATTACTGGTGAAATGTGGGTACTCTTTTGCCTAACCCTTCGGGGATGTTATGTATTATTTTATTTTTATTTTTTTATGTGAAAATTATGTTAAAATCCGTATTTTAAAAATTTTTTCTTAGTAATAAGGTCGATTATAGCACAGGTATAATGTTATTAATCTAGTTTGTAGGTCCTGTTCTTCTAGACAGGTTACGAGGTAACCTATGTTTAGAAAAACAGTACCGATTCTCATGGTATTATTTGGCAAAGCAAGGGAAATTGATGGATTATATCTTCACGTCCTTACATCTCATTACCTTCGTCTCTGGTAATGAGATCAAGTCTGTTGCTACATTAAGCAATAACTTCGAAATAATAGTAACACAAGCCAACACCGCAATAAAGCATTTTTCTTTATTGACTTTTATTTACTAGCCCCAAACAATAAGTGGCCAGCATTGATTTATTGCTCTTAGATTCAATATGAAACATAAAGGCCGGCACTCATTACAATAGCATGGCGCAAACGCAGTAAAAAAAAATGCCGTTTTAGTTTGGGCTTTAATTCGTTTGCGTCAAAACACATTTTTGCTACACCCAACACTGATCATATCTTCTGTATCGGGTGCGTTTACTAAAAATAAACTCACATAAACAAAAAGCTGGACCCATAACAACTATCTGTGGTCCATACAATTATTTTTTAGCGGTAATCAAACCGCGACACACCGCATCAGCCAATTGCACAGCCACTGCGCAAACCTTGTCGTCAAATCATCATATCAGCTGAACGAAGACCACTGCTGGTCATACGCCTCCCCTAAAATTTGCCACAATTACCGATCCAGCGCTGCGCAAGGTAAAGAAGATGGCGCGCTGGCCTTTGAATTTTCCGTGGCGATTTCGACCGGATCGTTGCCGTGTCGGACCGCTACTGCTCTAATGAACGATGACCATTACTCTCTCTTGAATTTAGGTCAAGTAATACTATATGATTGGTATACATTTCTTGTTATCTGAAAGACAAAACAAAGAGCTAAAAGGTTTTCTCGATGTAATTTCTCGTATGTAATTTGTGGCCCTTAGTAAAAATATTTATCCGTTCCGCACCCTGCCCCTTGCCTTTCTTTTTCGGCAATTGATTTGTAAAAATAACCCTAAAACAATAGATTCTTTATCAAAACGAATTGGATTAACAACTAGCTTTTGCCCTCAACTTTGTCTGTGTGGTTTTTTCATCCGGGTTTTACGTCTTTGATAAAATTTGTCGTTCCGCTGCCGTGGGTCTTAGCTTCATGTTTTTTAATCTATGCCTTATGAATCTGGCTATTAAATACAAAAGATTTCTTCTATTTTGACTAGGAGTTCCAGAGATAAGCGCGTTTAAACAAAACAAAAACATCTTTTTGTGTGTTATCATACAGTAGTTTTTATATAAGGTACATTGCATTCACATGTAATTCGTATGACTCTGTATACAAATAATAATATTGTAATACGTTGATTTTAAAAGAGTACGTATGGAGTTTCTTGCCCATTCTTCTCCATACAAAACTACCTTTTGGAAGGGGTAACTAGATTCAATTCAATCTTTTTTTTCATGAAATGACGTTCAAAAGTGCCTTATTGAAATAAATGATTTGACTTTGAACAAATTCTAAAGCTTTATTTATTTATTTATTAAAACTTTATGCACATGTAAAAAATACACTGTACATACGTGGATTTAATGCTTCGGGCATTTTCTACCACTCCACCTACCTCTATCTCTCTGTCTATTAGTTTAGATAAGTATATACCTATATATCTATCATGAAAAATCTCCAACTTTCAACATCTTTTTTCATCCCGTGGCGTAAGGAGATCTCTTTTCTGTCTTCTGCTAAAAAGCTAAAGCTCAATACCTCGAAGCCTCAAACGTTAGACATGAATCTATTTATTTATATTAAACCCTTTCATGCCACGCAAAACTCGCCAAGTTTGTTCTACCAATAAATATCGACAGTTCAAATAGCTGACACGTAGCTACAAATAAATTTATTTGAGACGTGATAAACATTTAAAATGCTTAGGCTGAGGTTACATTGGTATGAGCGTCGCTTGGAGCCACGCTTTGTGAGTAGTAAGGCTTGAACTGTGTAGTGTGGCTTGCTAGATGTTCGGTTTTAGGTATTGTTAACAATCTTACGATCTATTTCCTTTACAATAGAATAGACAGACCGTGTGTCGACGGCTGTCCAGCCAACAAATAGAATTAGATATAATATATACTTATACAGAGTGTTAGTGTAAACACCGTGGTCACTAAAACGACCACTACTACTTGATTTATTATTAAAAAAATGTTTACAGGATTTAAAAATAAATAAACAAAAAATTTAAAAAATCAAAAACAAAAATCAAAAGTTCTTTCAAAAATTAAAAAAAAATCTGTCCGGCACCGTCCGTAAATTCATGGATACTATGCGCCCGAGTTACATAATCACCGCAAAGGGCATTGACCTGCTGCACTGGCCGTCCGTTATAACTACCTACATAAGTTTGAACTAATTACATCATTGTAACATAGGGTGAAATAATTTTGAGGAAAAATGGAGATTTTACTTTAAAAAAAAAAAGATATTTTTTTTCATTGAATTAACGTTCTATTAGTGAAACCAAACGACTATGGTTTCAAGGATAACGGTGTTTACACTAACACTCTGTATATGTAGTTTTATTAAGTTCATTAAAACATGATAATTTCCATACGAAAATAACACACCTACTGTGCCTTTGCTATACTATAAAACTAGCTTCTGCCCGTGTCTAAATCTGCGTGGTTTTATTCACCAAGATACGTCTTTAGTTCCATACACGCTGCGACCCACGGGAGGTCCTGCCTGTGTAGCTTCGGCCTTACAGATATCTCATGTTAAGACTTTCTTTATAGTTAACAAATTCCAGCTTTCAGTGAGCATATATTTTATTTGTGAATTCATCTGTTGTTGGTTCGCTGAAAAAAGTGCTTTTATAGTGTTTTGAAAAAAATGTACACAGATGTCTATTTTTTGCTTTATGTTGGTATTTATTATGTTGTTCTTGTTAATATTAATACAATAGCATTTATTTGTATCACTTTACAATTTTCTTGTGTCTGTAAGGCGATTAACACACGGCACCGCGCAACGCCGCGCGCGGTCGGGCCGTATACGTGTGAAAGGCAACGACGGATTTCATAGAGGCCAATGCGACATGAGATGCGCTTCAACACCTACCGCTGCGTTGCCCGGTGCCGTGTGTTAATCGCCTAATTGAAAAGTACATACATTTAACAACTAGCTTCTGCCCGCGACTTCGTCCGCGTCAAAGTTGATAACGCCATACAAACTTTAGACCCCCGTTTCATACCTAATCTTTGGGAAATGGGTACTTTATTTTGCGAAATTTTCGATATTTCTTGATGAGTGAGTGAACTTTCGCTTTTGTATATTTATTTAAGGTAAATTTAGATTATCTCTTTCCAAAATATTATGGAGTGGTATCAAAATTGACTTATTTTTCGATCCCAAACTATTGAAACGCAAGTTCAATAGCTACTGTTTTAATATTGTACCTCACATTGTAGCTTCGATTATTTGGATATTAGATTCGATAGAGCAACTGAAATCAGAATCTGACTTTCGTGTTTTTGAAAGAAAGTATAAGCAAAACCCTGTAAACATAGGCTTATTTTAAGTCTAAGCAAAGTTTTACCGTTTTAAATCACGATTCATCGATGATTTTAGATATTATCTTTTTTAGGGTTCCATACCTCAGTCGGCAAATACGGAACCCTTATAGGATCACTTTGTTGTCCGTCTGTCAGTCTTTAAAGACCCTTGTCTAAGGAACGCGTGGAGGTATCAAGCTAAAATTAAAATCAAATACTCAGGTCTCGGGCGCGCCGCAATCGCAGCGGTAAGACCCCTCTTTGAGGATTGGCTGGAGTGGCTGCACCATTCGCCTGACGCAGGTCCTCACCGGACGCGGTTGTTTCGGGAAGTTCCTGTGTTGGAATCAGCGGAAGAAAACGCCCGGGTGTCACCACTGTGTGGACCGCCCGGAAGACATAGAGTAGACGTAGAGCATACGGTGTAAGTCTGCCCCGCCGTGTCCTCTCGCGTCCGAGCCCTGGTTCAGGCCATGCTCCGGAGTGAAAGGGAATGGGACGCAGTAACCTCCTTCTGCGAAGCAGTAATGCTAGCGAAGAAGGAGGCGGAACACCGCGGGAGACCCCCAGGGCGTCGGACGTTGCGAGACGTCACCCGGCTACCGTAGGTGCAGGCTTGCGGACGGCCACTGATGGGTAGCTCGTTGTCCAATCAAGGACCAGGCCCGGGTCAACAGCGCGTTTTGTTCCACGCGCGTTTCAAAGAGCTGTCAGCACAAAAGAGCTGTCAGCACAGGGACGGGGCCCCGACAGGGCCAAACGCCTACCGGAATCGCGGGAAGTCTTAACAGGATACCGTGGCCCCCGATCGCAAAGAGCAACATTTCTGTTGCTCTTTGCGTTCCTTCGAACAGAGTGGTTTTTTAGTCAGTAAAAGTCTAACAGTCCCTTCCGCCCCACCCAGGGCAAAAGGACTCATATAATGATTTTTACTACCCAAAAAAGAAAATACTTTGGTCTGCAATCCCTCAGAGCAGTGAAAAAATTAAACTTCTAAGTCAACGCAAACTAAAGATAAGGTCGTTTATGGCGCATATTCTGACCCTCGCTAGGAAATCAAAACCAAATATAAAGGGAACTTCCCGTTGACCTAGAATCATGAAAGCAAGAAGCAATGCCATGTAGACATAATAATTACTTTTTATACGATTATTAACCTTTTTATATAACGTTTTTTTTCTGTTGTGTTAAATATTGTATGGTGTAACGGAACGCTTCGTGTGCGAGTCCGACTCGCACTTGGCCGATTTTTTGCAATATTTTTCTGGCCCAGTTGTGCCCAGGTGTTCTGCGGGCGCTGTAGTAAGTGGGCCATCATATAAAAGGAACACCACACTTGCCCTGAGTATCTGCGGGATCTATAACTCCTCAATTGGTGACTCATGTAAGTCGTTTGCAGCGACTTACATGAGTGCGCAGTCCATTAAGCGCTTTCCATATAGGCCACTAATGATCACAACAGAGTGCCATGTGTTCCTGGGGTTGAACTCTTTTTGGTGGAAGTTTTGTGATGGTGGGTGTCGACCTGGTCCGGTATGGCCGGTGTGCATCGAAGAAAACTCTTCCGACTCTTCAATCTACCCAGAGCTACTGCAAATTGATAAAGGGGATGTAAGGAAGCGAAATCTTGATTTTGTTTCATCTGTGCATGCTCCATGGGAAGAGCTTATCGAGCAGTCAGTTTCAGGCAGCCCCGATATAATTTTACACGTCTCGTTAAGGATGATACCTATTGCTTTTTGGTCAATGACACACTGAACACGCAAATTCACCATCAGAAGGAGCATAAAGACGTAACAGTTATGCGAAAAACATCGGGTGCTGCTCCCTAGTTGGTAGAAATAAGGTGTCGTAGCAGATGATTTTTTGATTGGTGTTGTGGCAATGTAGGTATATAAAAAGTTAGTGCTCTGTCCAATATAACACCAGGGTACTTAGGGTTCTTCTAATACTCTACGTAACTTCGTCGCCACGAAATACTAAGTGTCCTGTTGGCGAATCTATTGCTAAGATGGAAAGAATCATGTCTTGCAGCACAGCCGCGGTAATAAGTAACCTAAAAAATGTAATGCCATTTAGAAATTGATTTTAAAGCATGTGGAATATATTTCATTTACGGTGCCTATAAAAAAAAAACCCTGCCTGCGATCACAGTCGCTTCATCAAATCAAGTACTCAGAAAGCTTGAAGTCTGTGAGACATTCTCCGACAGGAGAATTACTGCAACAGATTTTTTAATTCATTATGGTGCACTTCCGGTTGTTGCCAAATTCTTTCTTTTTAGTCATTGAAATAGAAGTAATATTTTTAGTACCTAATCACTCACGTTACACTAAGATCTTTTTATAAAATAATTCGGAAGCGCAACGAAAGGAATACTAACTACCTACTACTGCGTAAAAAAATTACACTCGCCACTCCTCGCTAATATACGTCCGCTGGTATTCCAGTAGTATACTTGGCAGTATTGTTGTGCCATGATTGACTTAGCTAAGCCCCGGTAGTAAAATATTGTATACTTAAAAAGTTTGCAGATAGACCGCCCGTCACTTTTGTGTGTTGAGTAGCTCCTTGTAGTTATAGCGTAATAATTTTGATTTCAAAGGATAAATTATAACTTATACCTAACTGCAGTATTGTATGTACCGTTGGTGTCGTTTTATAGCAATCCAGCAGTAAAATGTTTAAGAATAATAGCCATAATGCGATAATCCTTACCTATACACATTTATATAGTTGTATAGTTTAATCCCATGTAAAAGGGGGCGAGCCTATTGCCGTCAACTGGGCACAAATCCAGACTCCGAGGTTGCTATTGTGAAATTCCTGATGGAAGAATCCAATAACACTATGCCCGACCTGGAAATCGAACCCAAGACCTCATGCTTTGCAGTCGTGCAAACAGGCAAAAGTTCTTTAGCTGCTGATTTATGTGTTGTGTAACTATCCATAGATATTATTTTCTGAATTAAAATTTAAAAAATACGTTAACAAATCAAAGTTGTGGTAGAAACATGCACTCTTACTTTTATTTTATTTTTTTGTTAGGAAATCTCAATATACAATTAAAAAACATAAAAAAAAAATGAGAAAAAATACAAAAAGTAGTGGTAGAAACATGCACTCCTACTTATATATATTTTTTTTTTGTTGGGAAATCTCATTATTCAATCAAAAAAATTTGAAAAAATACAAAAAGAAATGCTGACATTGGGGACCGAACTTCCGCCCACCGTTTCGCAAGACAGTCGTCGAACCATTAAGTAATTTACTTTGATGACAAATGACTTGAAATAGCCGTTCTAGTTTTCCATAATTGACTGCTTAGCTCCTTGAAGGTATGGCGTGATAATAACTATTTTAGAACTAAAGTCTGCAGCTATTTATAATATTTTTACATTTTGTTTCGTCTTTTTTACAATCCTTTGGTGAACTGTTGTAGTCTGCTAGTCCCCCAAAACAAATAGCGTGATAATTTATAGCCTATGTTCTAATTTGGCCACTGTGGAATATTCATTCAAAATTTGAACAAAATCTATCCGACAGTTTTTGCGTGATGCTCCAACAAACAAACAGACAAACAGACAAAAATTAAAAAAAAAATATTTTCGGAATAAGTATCATTCAAAGACCCCTAAGCACTTTTTCTTTTTCAAAAATATTAAATGTACAGTTTTGACGTCTCTACGATTTTATTATATGTATAGATACTAGATTCTCCCTGCACTTTTGTCTGCGTAAATAATTAGTAATTTTCGAGTTTGAGTGTAAAGACCGTACCAATATGTTTAAAACAAAATTAAAAAGTCACTTTAAAATCGTAAAACAAAAATAGTAAAAAAAAAAACATTACGGACTACAAAACTGTTTGTAACCGCAACGTAAATAAATACAAAATGGCGCTTGAAATTCGAATAATAATAAGCTAAAACACTTTTATGTTTTCGTTTTATGTTCAATTCAAAGCGGGAATAAAGTTCCCCACTATAGTTTTAAATGTTCAGTGGTATAACTGGATGACAGATGTTTTATGGAAGTGGCATTATTTACTTATGTTTATTTTAATAATAGCTACATTGCTTTGTTTTTGTATCATTTGCTGCGATGCGAGAGTTAATCTCTGGAAGTATAATGGTCAGATTATAAAAAAAATATTCCATTGACAGAAATATGGCTGAGGCGCCCGCCCTCATGTATGAGGTTGTGGGTGTGATCTAACTGTGACTTTTTCAGTTCATATGTACTTTCTTAGTTTAACAGACATCACTGACATCATTTCGTGCCTTGGAAAGCACGTTAAGCTATTGGTCCGGGCTGTCATACGTGAATCTTTGACAGTCGTTACGGGGCGTCAGAAGCCCGAAAGTCTGACAACCAGTCTTACCAAGGGGTCGTATCACCAAGTTACTGGGTTGTGGAGGTCAGATAGGCAGTGGCTCCATGTAGAATACAACTGTATCCGACCTCAACATATATTCATAATCATGTTCTGAGTCTAAAGCTTACACGTTAATGTCCCTCCAACCGTGTATTTAACGTGGACTAACAAACTCTTTTTTACATTTACAAGACCGTAAAACCTAACTGTGCAAGACATTGTTTATAATACAATCAGTCTCACGGCTCAACGCTCAAATTATAACTTAAGCGCGTAATAGCCCGGTAATTTTGGCTCAAATTGTAAGTAACAATGCAAATTATTGCCCATAACACGTTACAAAGAATTTATAGCCCCTCAATCCAATGTAATGGGCAATAAACAATGTCGCTAAGTATTCATAAAATATATTTGTTTATTTTGTGGAAAATTAAGGCTATTCATACGATTGACCTGTAGAAATTGAGCAGTGTATAGGTACCTATATGTATTTTTAATATTTTTATCATCATCATCATCTGCCTAGCCTTTCCCCAACTATGTTGGGGTCGGCTTCCAGTCTAACCGGATGCAGCTGAATACCAGTATTTTACATGAAGCGACTGCCTATCTGACCTTCACAACCCAGTAACTGGGTAATACGATACCCCTAGGTAAGACTGGTTATCAGACTTTCAAGGTGGTTCTGGCGACTCGTAACGACTGTCAAAGATCCAGTATGAAAGCCGGGACCAACAGCTTAACGTACTTTCCGAGGCATGGAATGAAAAAAATATATAAAAAAAACGTACAGTAGAGTGGGTGTCTGTTGTGGGTGGTTGTTCCGTTTTTATTTAATACTAGCATTTTCCCGCGACTTCGTCCGCGTAAATTGCGGTTATCGCGAATACAGACGAAGTCGCGGAAAATTACCTATGTCTTGTCAGTTCAATTATTTAGTTAACAATCATTATTCGAAACGACACGTGGCGCCATCTATGATCATAAAAACGTTATTGTAATTTCCCTCGGAAACAACACTTTTTTTCGGGATTAAAGGTACTCTATGTTCGTTCCTGTACACCTGGCAACGTATATGCAAAATTTCAGGATGATCGGTTCAGGCGTAAAATGGTAACAAACAAACAAACAAACAAACTTACTTTCGTATTTATAATATTAAGTTAGGATTTTTTATCATTGGCATTAAATTGGAAAAATAAATGATTAAATTTGATAAATGGGGCCATTTATTTTAATTATACTTATGGTGTAAAATTATACGTTTTCATAGATTTTATTCTTTGTTCTTTTTGAAGGACAAAGTTTTTAAACTTTTTTTAAGAAAACGAGTTTGATGATGATGGTGTGTCTTTTTACGGCCCGTAAATTTAACTACATGGGAAACGTAATCTAAATATGTAACATAACATAACATCACGCCTGTAATCCCCGAATGGTTAGGCAGAGGTGTACCCATTAGTACACCCACATTTCGTCAGTTATGTTTTAAGTCCCATGTAATAGGGGGCGAGCCTATTGCCAACATCCGCGCATAAATCCAGACTCCGAGGCTGTTACTGAGAAATTGCTGATGGAAAAACCCAATAACACTTTGCCCGACCTGGGAATCGAACCCAAGACCTCATGCTCAGCAGTCGCGCTTGCGACCACTAGACTAACGAGGCAGTCTAATTAATATGTACCTATATAAAAGCGAAAGGTCAATCACTCATTCACTCACTCACTCATCACGGAATATCGAAAACCGCTTAACGTATAAACTATAAAGATGAAAGGCAGGCAGGTGTAACAGTTAGTAGGCGTCCGCAATGAAAGGATTTTACAAAATTCATGCCCTAAGAGTATAAAACGGGGGTCCATAGTTTGTACAGATAAATCAACTTTGACGCGGACGAAGTCGCGGACAGAAGCTAGTTTAGTTATACTCCCAAAATACGTTTCTTCCGAATTAATATCATATTGGAAAGGCGTATAATATCATTATCTTTAATCTGATAGAACAGAGTTTAAAGTAATCAGATTTTTATAAAGATACAAATTGGCCAACAAGGATTTTAAATATGCATACAAATAGCAAGCAATATCAGCGGTATGAGCTTGTTTTTTTTTTAATTAAAAGCCATGTTTTTAATTTATTTTTCACATTGTGCCGTAACATTGCAAATTGTATTTTTTGTCTGTTGTTTTTTTTAGATTTTTAATTTCTCTGTTTCATATTGTTTGGTTTTTGAATACATGTCACAAAAACTGACTTTGGAATGAAATTACTTTTTGTGAGATTTTTACTGATTGACAAGTGCATCAGAATAAGTTTTACTAATTCTAATCGCAATCTCATCACAGCGACAATCAGTCACAAAATGTAGGTAAACTAAAGGCATTTTTGACAGATTGCGATCGTTGCAATCGTTCCGTTAGAAGATTTACCCTCTTGATTTCTATGCCTTTATATAATACATACATAAACTCACGCCTTTTTCCTAAGGGGATAGGCAGAACACTACCTGCTACGATCCTTACATACTTCTTTTGCCTCGTCCACATTCATACATCCCGTCATACAAGTATGCTGGTTACGGGTACCTACTGTGCACCTGACCTTTCTGAAGAACCTCATCAATAAGGTCAGTGTAGGTCTTCCTAGGGCGACCCCTCCCTGCGGTGCTACTCACTGCTTTTTACATTGTAGGTACTTATACCATACCAAAATCATTATTTACGATTTTAAAAGTAATTAAAGTTGTCATCAACTTTGACGTTGAAGTCAAAACCATACTTATCAAATCCATTATAATTAACAAAACCATAAAAAGTTTTTGGCTAAAAAAAAATCTTTTAGAAACGCCACCCTTTGATTTTATTCCCGGCAGGGTTTGAGACGTTAATTTATTTTGATTAAGCTTCTTTCGTGTTCTACTTCAAAATTAAGCCGAGATAACTTTTTCTTTAGGACATTAGAACTGGTTTTTGAGTATTAATAAGTCAACGTGTAGAGTTGCAAGTCAACGGATGGATGGATGGGTGTTGTCTCATTACACATATATGGGCCTTTCAATTTTTGAACGACAAAAATTGTAGTAAAATAAATACTCGTCAATTTAGATTTTCTGTATCAAAAAATGTTTTTTTTTTATTTTTACATTTATTCCTTTTCATAATCGGTGTTGTGTCGGAGTGTTCAATGTATTATGTATGTTTAACGTATTATTTGTGTTATTTATTGAATTGTGTGTATATGAGTCTTTGTCACTTGAAATAAATTAATTATTATTATTATAAAAAAGTTCTTAAATAAAAAAAGGATTTTGAATATCGGTTGACAATAAGCGGAGAATATCACCATATTCTCCTCGTACAAAAAAAAATACTTCAGTCGAATATTATACTTAACCTCCTCATTTTTTTAAAGTCGGTTGAAAATAAACCGACTCCTTTCTGAAGATTGTCTTATTCATACTCCTAGGTATGTCTTTGCGAAAAGAGGTTGTAGGAATGTCGCTTTTGATCTAGGCCTTGAATGACTAATTGGTAGAATTTTTTACCACTTCGCTCTTTAAATTTCGGTACAAAAAACAAATCTTGAAGTCATTTCCATGCTAATTTAGGACTGGGAGGGACATAAATTCATCAGCAAGATGTTTGTACAATTAACAAGGAAGAATAAATTAATGCGGCTTTATTTTGTAATTGTATAGGGTTTCGCTAATTATTTAAAGGCATTATTTACAAGACTTTATTAAAAAAGGACTTTAAAAAGAAGGAAATTTTAAAAATAATTAAGTTAAGCTTCAATCGAAGACATCCATCGGTTTCTAAGAAAACCCTCAACTATATCTGTCGGCCCTGGATACCTATCTCTTTAGTTGACTGCACAAACATCTTATACTGTTCTTAACATAACATCACGCCTGTAATCCCTAAATAGTTAGGCAGAGTTGTACCCATTAGCACACCCACATTTCGCCAGTTATGTTTAAGTCCCATGTAATAGGGGTTGCCCCCTATTACATGGGACTTAAACATAACTGGCGACATAATAGGCTTGCGCCTATTGCCATCTACCGGGCACAAATCCAGACTCCGAGGCTGATACTGAGAAATTCCAGATAGAAAAACCCAATAACACTGCCCGTCCTGGGAATTGAACCCATGACCAACGAGGCAGTCCACAAATATTTTCATGAACATACTTTTCCAACTCATTCCTAAACATTCGTTTAGCTGCTTTTGTGACATCGTACATCCCTTATTGATCGTAAATGCTCCCGATTTTACTGCAGTAACATGTTGCTGTAACAGCCCTACGGACGCTTGTACACAAATAGACAGTATGTTGAATTAGTGAACAGATGTTCATGTCGTAAACGCTAAGGAAAAACTTCGTGGAACGTCGTTTGTTAGGGTTGTTCCCTAAATATGTATGTAGATAAATCCTTATTATTTCCTTGAAAAGACTGCCTTTCTATGACTAAATATGATTCTAGTTACTTACATATTATAAAAATGAAAGAAAGAAGGATTAGCTACATATAATAATACCGGTCTATTATAGGCTCGTCTTTTACATGGGTCTTAAAAACATAACTGGCGAAATGTACTTAATAGGTACACCTCAGCCTAACCCTTTGGGGATTACAGGCGTGTTATGATGTTATGCAGTCTATTATTAGACCATTACTCTTTTGGTATAGAAAAGACATGAGGCATTGATCAACACGCTTACTCGAGGCGGATAGGAGATTTCAGACTTATATTTATCATACAGGTTTCCTCACGATGTTTTCCTTCACCGATGTCCCACATAAACAAAGCCAATAACAATTTTCTCGAACCGAATTTCGGTCATGGCGACTAATCTCAATGAAGGCTAGATATTATAGTGCACGAGTGTGCATTACCTCTTCCATCACTCTCTTAGTCCGATGAGACGGCAATTTCGACGTAACGTGAAAAAGATCACACTCAGGACCAACGTGTGTACCTGCTTTACGAAACAGGAGGATGACACACCACCAACTTCTAAACTCCGGATTGCTCCTGAGAAATTTCTATTAATAAAACCCAGTATCATTTTGCCCGACCTGGGGATCAAACCCAGAACCCTACGTACAGTAGTCGTGCTAACGACCACAAGACCAACGGGGCCGTCATTACAAGGGATCTTATGTTGTCCGAAATAAAGCATTATTATTATTACGAAGCTAAGTTTAAAATCATTTATGAAAATGACAAGCACTTTATCACACATAAGGCGGATAGCACAATCACTAATCACAACTACGTGAAAATTAACTCCGGTTAAGTGATAATACCGTTGATTAGAGTCGCACCAATCGATTGTGGAAACAAGCCTTTGTTGTACGTGTTGTGTGTAGTCGGGAGTAAACGAACGGTTAAGCGTACGCAAATGTAGGTGCAACTGACCCCAAGCTTTAATTACTTTGTGAAATGAGACTGGAAGGCTTTGTACGAGCGAGCAGAGCAAAATGTTTCGTAAATTCGATCGATTTTCAAATTTGAAATACCCGTTTGGAGCACAATATTTATTGAGTTTGAAGGGTTTATTAATATCTATGGCTGACATTTATTAACTGCTAAAGGGTAGTAATATTTATAGTGCACAAGTCTGTGCGCAAACACAGGTGCACACCCTCTTGCCTCACTCTCATAGTCCGACAGGACGGCAATCCGACATAACCGGGGAGAGATCAGGCGCAGGATCAAAAGTTTTTCGTGCTTTCCGAGGCAAAAGGGTGGAAGTAATATTTTCAATTTGGAAACCGAATGGAATACTTTTACGTCAGCACGCTCGTGCTTAGGCCATATTAAATACAAATTAATAAAAGAATATCAGTTTGTAATGTCAAAATATCAGCTTTTTATTATATACATATGCATATACGGCATGTACACGGTAGGTACTTATACTAAAAACACGCAAGGGCCAATGTGATAAAATTTTATTTCAATTGATATGTACTTTCTAAGTTTATCTTGGTCATCACTGACGACAGTGTAAGAAAACATCGTGAAGAAACGGACTTATATTATAATTAATATACTCGTAAGTCTGTCATCGCCAATCCACCTTGAGCAAGCGATGCTCAAGGTGCGAGCGATAATCAATGCTCGTGCCTCCTGTGTATGAGAAGAGGCTTTTAACCTGCAATGGGACAGCAATAGGCTGGTATTATTATTTCAGTTAGATTCCTTTGACCTCAACACATTTTTGCAAAAAATAATTTACTAAATAAGGTTGCTACAATTCCTTTTTAGTAAGACGTTTCAACGCGAAGAATTTTTCCTTAATAAAAAATGCAAAACCTCAAGTCGGAACTCATTAAGACTGAATAGATTTGCATGATTTTTCTTCTCTTTCTTTTTCTATAAAGAACACTAATGGTGGCTTTGAATTAAAAAAATATGCCCTTGAAATAAGACTATCGAAAATACATACGGTTGAATGGACATCGAGATACAAACTTTGTCAGTCTCAAAGTCAAAGTCAAATCATTTATTTAAATAAGGCAACTTTGAACGTCATATAGAAGAAAAAAATAGAATTGAGTCTAGTTCCCCCTTCCAAAAGGTAGTTTTGGAGAAGAATGGAGAAGAAACTCTCGTGGTCGCAATGTGACTGCTGAGCGTGGGGTCAAGTGTTCGATTCCCAGATCGGGCAGAAGTGTTATTGGGTTTTTTATTAGGCGTTTCTCAGTAGCAGCCAGGAGTTTAGAAGTTGGTGGTGTGACACCCCTGTGCCTCAGGAAGCAGGTAAAGCCGTTGGTCCCGGCTATCATACGCGGATCTTTGACAGTCGTTACGGGTTGTCAGAAGCCCGAAAGTCTGACAACCAACGTCTTACCCTAGGGGTATTGTATTACCCAGTTACTGGGTTGTGCAGGTCAGATAGGCAGCCGCTTCATGTAAAACATTAATAGTCAGCTGCATCTGGTTAGACTGGAAGCCAACCCCAAGACTAAAAAAAGGGAAAAGACTAAGCAGAGACTTGGCTAATCTCCATTGAGATTGGCCACCGCGACGAAATCGGTCTGAAGAATATTATAACATAATTCTATAAGGTTGACGGTTATTCACCATACATATTGAAATATCTTTAACAACCAAAATAGTCCTGAAAACAGCTTTACAAATTTAACGATCCGATCTACATATATAACATAACAAACATAACATCACGCCTGTAATCCCCGATAGGGTTAAGCAGAGGTGTACCATTTAGTACACCCACATTTCGCCAGTTATGTTTACGTCCCATGTAATACAGAGCAACCATAATGCCATCAACCGGGCACACATTCAGATTTCGAGCCTGCTACTGAGAAATTCCTAAACCCAATAACACTTTCCCGACCAAACACACAACTTGAAAGACCTTTAACAACCAAAAGTCTCCTAAAAACAGCTTTACTGACTTAACGATCCGATCTACATCCTATTTCACAAATAAACGTCTGTCCGTCCGTCAGTCCGTGCATCTGACCGCAACAGAGAAAAGGCAAGGCATGAAATCCGGCTTTAATACTGAACCCCACATCAGCTGCGGGTAGCTTGCTATCTTAAATGCATTTCCGTACGAGCTTAATGGCGACATCCGCCTCTCTTTCAGACTAACTTGACGTTATTAAATAATATTTAGGTAAACGCCAGTTAAAAAGGGAAATAGTCGAGTTTTTTAATTACGTTTCTTTTTAGAGTTGCTGGTAATTTGAAGAGAGAATTTTGTAGTACTTGATGTGAATGTGAATATATTTGTACGTTTTTTTTACATACATAACATCACGCCTGTAATCCTCTAAGGGTAAGGCAGAGATGTACCCTTTAGTAGGTACACCCACATTTCGACAGTTATGTTTGAGTCCTATGTAATAGAGGGTGAGCCTATTGCCATCGACCGGGCACAAATTCAGACTCCGAGGCGGCTACAGAGAAATTGCTAATGAAAAACTCAATAACACTTTAGCCAACTTGGGCATCGAACCCAAGGCCTAATGCTTAGCAGTCGCTCTTTGCGACCACTAGACCAACCAGGCAGTCGTAGGTATCTAAAAACAAATACGGTTTTAAAAGCCAGTAGCAAGCCCCCTAGCCTACACAAAACCTTTTAAACATAACAACAAGGTAAGCAGACAAACAACGTGTGGAAAATTCACACATAAATATTAGATTTTCAGTCGACGTTGTAAGTAAAGTATCTCAAAAATACGAGAACCATCGCTCCCTACCTGTGAGAACGAGCAACTGGCGTGATACAGGGGATTTCCACCTATGACTGGCATCTGGGTAAATAATATATTTGACCCAGAAAACATAAAAACGTCCGTGACGTTACATTTTTACATGTCTCTTGATCTGATAACTGGTTTTGTGTATAGGTAAAAGGTACATCGACACATACACTTTTACTATGGGTTCAGTACATGATACCAAATGCCTCAAAGTTAAAATTAGTCTTCACTAATTAAAATAGATCAAAAAGACAATTCTACTAACTTTTAAGAACGGTCGCAACTTAATCTCAGTTTTCAACTGTCAAAAAATACTCATATTTATCAATTTACCTACATTTTTTTATATTGGTTGTCGCTAATGGCGTTTAACACACGGCATCATGCACCGCCGCGGTTGGCTGTGAAGCAGAGCTCATGTCGCATTGGCCTCTAAGAGATCCGTTGATGCCTAAAACACGTACACCGCCCGACCGCGCGATCGAGCCGACTTTCATTCCGGTTTATCACTACCGCTCTCCGCGGCGGTACGCGGGGCCGTGTGTTAATTGCCTAAATTATATTGCGACTACCAGTTAAAAGTTTTTAAAATCTTTGCCTTCAGTCGTGAAGATTAACGTCTCTCATGGCCGACGATGTGGGATTTTTCAATTTCATACGTAGTTTCTAAGTTTATCTTAGACATCACTTATTTCACTCTTTCATCTTTATCAAGACGGAAAACATTGTGAGGAAACCAGGTTTTCTTTATTATTAAAGAATACATTACTACTTTATTTGTTTCTAGCTTTTGCCCGCGACTTCGCCAGCGCAAAAATACAATAAAATATAGCCTATGTTACTCGCAGATAATGTAGCTCTCTAATGGTGAAAGAATTTTTAAAATTGATCCTGTTGTTTTTGAGTTTATCCATTACAAACAAAAAAAAAATTAAAAAAAAATCCTCTTTACAATATTAGTGTAGACTTAAGTATTATGTGGAATGCAGTGATACAATAATATGTTGGTATCATTCTTATATAAAAGTATAATAACAGAACCAATGGAAAATAACGCTGCTATAGCAATAACATCTTACTGTGATCGTCGATTCATGTGTAGAGTACAGCTATGTCTATGGTTAGTGATAACAATCATTATGATTTATGACACCAAGGGTATAAGGGTGTGGTATAATAATACTTATATTTGCATATGAATAGTGATGTCTTGCGATTTTGAGAGATTTAATGTTATATTCTGTCGCTTAGTTTCGTGTTCATGTTTTTGTAACGTATTGCTGTCGACGTGCATCCAAATTATATTTTACTACTAAGGGCTAATTTTTTAAACGTCAGATAACTCTTAACGGAGGAATAAATATGGTGGTTTGACAGCTTTTGTATAAAAACTATGTCAAACTGTCATGTTTATTCATTAATTAAACGTTTTCTGACTATTAAAAAGTAGCCCTTAATTCAATGAATTATTTATCTAAGGCCGAAACTTTCAAGGACTATTGCAAATCAGCCCTAACATAAATAAAACCAAATTAAATTATTTCGCTAAGATAAATAAATAAAATCAAGGTCAGTTATAGAACATTATAAAATTACCCTGGTCATGCTTTTATTTATTTAGCTCATTTAAATTGTTTAATCTGATTTTTTTATTTAAATTGATTTTATTTATCTCATTTAATTTATTTTACTAATTTAATATTACTTCGATTTCATAAATTTATTTTGAGTAAATTCTCATTTATTCAAATTGTTTTTTTTTTCACATAGGGAGATTTTTACAGAATAGCGCTGCATATAGGTATCATTTATTTATTTATTTATTTAAACTTTATGCAACAAAAAAGTACAAAGGCGGACTTAATGCCTTAGGCATTCTCTACCAGTCAACCAAAGGTGGTGAAGAGATAACAAAGCAGGTGCAAAAAATTGTACATGAGGAAATAATCAGATAAGAAATTTTAAAATAATTGAAAACAAAATCTAAACAAGTTTAATCGTACACAAGTACATAAACTCATATATACCATATATAATATATATATATATATATATATATAATCTATACATATAATAAAATCGTAGAAAAGTCAAAACTGTACATTTAATATTTTTGAAAAAGAGTAAATGTTATGAGGTCGGGGAGTGATTCTGATGCCGAAAATATTTTTTTTAGAATTTTTGTCTGTTTGTCTGGTTGTCTGTATGTTTGTTAGAGCATCACGCGAATACTGCCGGATAGATTCTGTTGAAATTTTGTATATATATTCCACATTTTCCAAATTAGGACATAGGCTATAAATTATCACGCTATTGGCTTTGGGGGGTGAGCTATGATGCATTATGTTCATATTTTTATGCAAATCTCAGTGACAAAATGTTACAATATTTTAAATAGGTGCAGACTGAAGTTCTAAACTAATTATTATCACGCTATACCTGCAAGGAGCTAAGTAGTGAATTATGGAAAACTAGAACGGCTATTTGAAGTCATTTGTCATCGAAGCAAATTGCCTAACGGTTCTACGACCGCCTAGCGAAACTGTTGGCGGAAGTTCGGTCCCCAGAATCAGCTTTTCTTTTTGTGTTTTTTCTAATATTGTTTTGAATGTTGTTTAATTGATTTATGAGATTTACTTACAAAAAAAAAAAAAAATTTAAACAGGAGTGCATATTTCTACTACAACTTTGATTTGTTAACGTATTTTTTAAATGTTAATGTAGAACATAATATCTATACATAGTTACACATCACATAAATCAGCAGCTTTAGAAGTTTTGCCTCTTTGCACGACTGCAAAGCATGAGGTCTTGGGTTCGATTCCCAGGTCGGGCAAATGTTATTGGATTTTTCCGTCAGAAATTTCACAATAGCAACCTCGGCGTCTGGATTTGTGCCCGGTTGATGGCAATAGGCTCGGCCCCTATTACATGGGATTAAACATAACTAATGTGTGTAGGTAAGGGTTATCGCATTATGGCTATTATTCTTAATAATTTTACTGCTGTATTGCTATAAAACGACACCAACGTTACATACAATACTACAGTTAGGTATTAGTTATAATTTATTCTCTGAAATCAAAATCATTACGCTATAACTACAAGGAGCTACTCAACGCTCAACAAGTGACGGGCAGCCTATCTGCAAACATTTTAAGTATACAATATTTTATTAAATGGGCTTAGCTAAGCCAATCATAACACAACAATACTGCCAAGTATCCTACTGGAGTACCAGCGGACGATAAATTAGCAAAGATTGGCGAGTGTTATTTTTTTACGCAGTAGTAATTAGTATTCTTTTCGTTGCGCTTCCGAATTATTTTATAAAAAGATCTTAGTGTAAGATGAGTGATTAGGTACTAAAAAGAATACTTCTATTTCAATGGCTAAATAGAAAGGATTTGGCAACAACCGGAAGTGCACCAAAATCAATTAAATCAATTAAAAAATCTGTAGCAGTAATTCTCCTGTCGGAGAATGTCTCACAGACTTCGAGCTTCCTGGGTACTTGATTTGATGAAGCGACTGTGATCGCAGGAAGAGTTTTTTTTATAGGCACCGTAAATATTATTCATTACATTCATATTCCCCACGCTTTAAAATCAATTTCTAAACGGCATTACATTTTTTAGGTTACTTATTACCGCGGCTGTGCTGTAAGACTCTCTAAGAGAATCTTTCCATCTTTACAATAGATTCGCCAACAGGACATTTAGTATTTCGTGGCGAGCAACTTACGTAGAGTATTAGAAGATCCCTAAGTACCCTGATGTTATATTGGACAGAGCACTAACTTTTTATTTACCTACATTGCCACAACACCAATCAAAAAATCATCTGCTACGACACCTTATTTCTACCAACTAGGGAGCAGCACCCGATGTTTTTCGCATAACTGTTACGTCTTTATGCTCCTTCTGCTGGTGAATTTGCGTGTTCAGTGTGTCATTGAACAAAAAGCAATATCATCCTTAACGAGACGTGTAAAATTATATCGGGGCTGCCTGAAACTGACTGCTCAATAAGCTTTTCCCATTGGCTGGAATTGCACCACCTTTCATTCGAAGGTTAGATACCTTGCACACAGGCCATACAGGGCCAGGTCGACACCCACCATCACATAATTTCCACCAAAAAGAGTTCAACCACAGGAACACATGGCACTCTGTTGAGATCTTTAGTGGCCTATTTGGAAAGCGCTTAATGGACTGCGCACTCATGTAAGCCGCTGCAAACGTAACCTAGCCAAATGAGGAGTTATAGATGCCGCAGATACTCAGGGCAAGTGTGGTGTTCCTTTTATATGATGGCCCACTTACTACAGCGGCCGTGAAACACTTGGGCACAACTGGGCCAGAAAAATATTGCAAAAAATCGGCCAAGTGCGAGTCGGATTCTCACACGAAGGGTTCCGTTACACCATACAATATTTAACACAACAGAAAAAAAGGTTAATACCTAATCGCTTAAAAAATAATTATTATGTCTACATTGCATTGCTTCTTGCCTTTCATGATTCTAGGTCATCGGGAAGTTTCCTTTATATTTGGTTTTGATTCCCTAGCGAGCGTCAAAATATACGCCATAAACGTCCTTATCTTTAGTTTGCGTATATAATAATATAATTTTTTCATTTTTCACGGCTGCAGACCAAATATTTTTTTTTCCCTTCTGCCCTGGGTGGGGCGGAAGGGACTGTCAGACTTTTACTGTCTAAAAACCACCCTGTTTCTTCTGTTGCCCTTTGCGTTCCGCGGCCACGGTATCCTGTTAAGACTTCCCGCGACTCCGGCAGGCGTTTGGCCCTGTCGGGGCCCCGTCCCTGTGCTGACAGCTCTTTTGTGCTAACAGTTCTTTGAAACGCGCGTGGAACAAAACGCGCTGTTGATCTGGGCCTGGTCCTTGATTGGACGACGAGCTACCCATCACTCGCCGTCCGCAAACCTGCGCCTACGGTAGCCGGATGACGTCACGCAACGTCCGACGCCTTGAGGGTCTCCTGCGGTGGCTGGGGCGTGAGGTGGAGGATGTCCTCTCCTCACGTGTTTCGCCTCCTTCTTCGCTAGGTTTACTGCTTCGCAGAAGAAGGTTACTGCTTCCCATTCCTTCTTGCTCCGGAGCAAGGCCTGAACCAGGGCCCGGACGCGAGAGGACACGGTGGTGCTCTGTCCAGGCGGGGCAGATCTACACCGTATGCTCTACCGTGTCTTCCGGGCGGTCCACACAGTGGTGACACCCGGGCGTTTCCTTCCGCTGAATCCAACACAGGAACCTCCCGAAACAATTGCGTCCGGTGAGGACCTGCGTCAAGCGAGACGCGAGGACGCCGTGGCGCACCTCCAGCCACTCTTCAAAGAGTGGTCATACCGCCGCGATTGCGGCGTGTCCGAGACCTGAGTATTTCATTTTAATTTAAGCTTGATACCTCCACGCGTTCCTTAGAAAAGGGTCTTTTCAGACAGACAGACGGACAACAAAGTGATTCTATAAGGGTTCCGTATTTGCCGACTGAGGTACGGAACCCTAAAAAAGATAATATTTAAAATAATCGATGAATCGTGATTTAAAACGGTAAAACTTTGCTGAGACTTCAAATAAGTCTATGTTTACAGGGTTTTGCTCATACTTTCTTTCAAAAACATGAAAGTCAGATTCTGATTTCAGTTGCTCTATCGAATCCAATATCTAAATAATCGAAGCTACAATGTGAGGTACAGTATTAAAACAGTAGTGTATTAAACTTGCGTTTCAATGGTTTGGGATCGAAAAATAAGTCAATTTTGATACCACTTCATAATATTTTGGAAAGAGGTAATCTAAATATACCTTAAATAAATATACAAAAGCGAAAGATCACTCACTCATCACGAAATATCGAAAATTTCGCATGGAGGTAGTTTATGTTAGTTAGTAGATGAACAACCCGTTTACTAGGCGTCACAACTTTCGCAGATCGACACTTCTACAGCACTCTGTACGTCAGCAAGGATGAAGATACAAATCAAACGACTCGATGTATAATTATCCGTATATTGAGATCATTTTTGCATAATAAACATAGTTGACCTAGTCAATTGCCGAAGGATCTTAACATCGCGATTCAGGAATCGGCTCTCATCTAACAACGCCATCTATCGGCACATATGTCAACTAAAACGCAATCTATCGACATATTTTTTACAATCACGCTTAAACATACCGCCCACCAAGGCCAATTTTTTTTAAAATTTGGCCTTCCGTTACATTGTTCATTTATAATTCCGCCCACCATGATACATAATAGAGTTAAAACCTTAGAATTATAAAATCAAAAAAATATAAAAATCTTACTATCCTAAATAATGCAGCTGTTAGCCTTACGTAGACATCACAGGTAAGATACAAATCTTAGAAATAGACCTTTTTATTACAGCGTTTTTCGTACGCAGAGATACAACTCTAGTGATACCATCCTTGCCAGGGTGTTTTGCAACCACACGACCAAGAAGCCATCGAGAAGGCGGCAAATCGTCCTCTTTTACTAATACTAAATTACCGATACATGGTTCAGGAGTTTGTTGACTCCACTTATAACGGTTTAAAAACATTACTAAATATTCCTGCGACCATCGTCGCCAAAATTGCTGTGTCATCCGTTGGGTCAGTTGCCACCGGCGTAGGCTACTTAAAGTGTTAGACTCGAAATTGTACTCCGGCACGGCTACCAACGGCTCACCTACCAGAAAGTGACTTGGCATCAATGCGTCTAAACCGTCTGGATCATCGTCCATCCTCGACAGTGGTCGCGAATTGAGGCAGGCCTCAATTTGTGTCAAGACTGTTGACAACTCCTCGTAGGTAAGGGTTGATTCTCCAATTACTCGCCGAAGGTGGAATTTGATTGATTTGATTCCAGCCTCCCATAGACCACCAAAGTTAGGCGAGTAAGGAGGTATAAAATGCCACTGTGTACCCTGAGAAGCTAGACTGTCAGCCAGCTCTTTTGATAAATTAGCTTGCTCTACGGAGAATAACTTCTTCAACTCCCTTGATGCTCCTACAAAGTTAGTGCCATTGTCTGACCAAATGTCCGAACAATGGCCTCTGCGAGAGACAAATCTCCTGAAAGCTGCTAAAAAGCCTTGAGTGGTCATATCACTCACCGCTTCAATATGTACGGCCTTTGTAGCCATACAGATAAACAAGCAAATGTAGCCTTTGTAAGCATGATGCCCCCGACCTTTGGAAGTCCTTATGTTTATAGGACCCGCGTAATCTATCCCAGTACATTTAAAGGGTCTAGTAGGCGTTACCCTTGCAGCTGGTAGTTGCCCCATCAATTGCTTTGATATAGCTGCCGATTGCCTGACACATGTAACGCATTTATGAACATGTGATTTGACCAGTTCCTTGGCCCCTAAAATCCAATATTTAGTCCTCAAATACGCTAACATGAGTTGAGGCCCCCCGTGTAAAGTTTTGTTATGAGAATCTGCTACGATTAAATTGGTTAAGTTTGACTTTTTTGGTAACAATATTGGGTGTTTCCTATTTTCACTTAGATCCGACTTCTGTAACCTACCTCCTACTCTTAACATTCCATTTCCGTCTATGAACGGGTTTAAAGATTTTAAAGATCCTTTTAACTTGGCTAAATTACCGTCCTTTGCTATCTTTTCTATTTGTTCTCCAAAACCTTCTGTTTGATTCTGTTTGATACAAACATGTAACGCTTCTGTTAATTCTTGCACTGATAACCCTGTTTTTCCACCTTGATCCTTTGTTCGTTTTATCCACATACGTCGACAATACGCCACTACTCTTATTAATTTCGTTAGATTTGAAAACCGATCCCATAAATTTGTTTCAGTGCTCGAGAAATGTACCCTTTTTATAGCTTCTAAATCTGTATCTGTGTCTTTAGGTTTGTTATAAACTATTTCTTTTGAATATAAAAAGGCCGGTCCATCAAACCATGACGTTTGTTTCATGAGATCTGATGGGTTGAGCCCTCTTGACGCATAATCAGCCGGATTTACACCGGACCGAACATGAGACCATTGTTGTGCGTCCAAAGTTGTTAAGATTTCAGATACCCTGTTTGCTACAAATGTTTGCCACCGATTCGGGTGACTATTAAGCCAGGCCAGCACGACAGTAGAATCACTCCAAGCATGTATGTTCTCCTTCGGAATATTCAATGTGTGAGCTACCTCAACCAACAACCTACTCAGAAGAACTGCTCCACAGAGCTCCAACCGTGGAATCGATACTTGTTTGATGGGTGCTACCTTTGTCCTTGATGTTACTAAGTTTACAGACACCTGACCCTGATCATTGATTGATCGAATATAAACCACGGCTGCATAAGCCAGCTTGGATGCATCGCTAAAACCATGCAATTCAACGAGTACGTTATTACGTTTTGTTTTGATCCACCGAGGTATTTGCAACTCCGACAACTGACACAAGTCATCGCGGTAAGTAAGCCACTCTTTTAATATTGTTTCTGGCGCTTCATCATCCCAGCCTATGCCTGATAACCATAGCTTCTGAATGATCATCTTTGCCACTATGACGCTTGGTGAAACCCAACCAAGTGGATCAAATAAACGAGATATGTCTGATATAATGATTCTTTTTGTTACAGGTTTCTTCGTCGGTGGAAGTGTCACCGTGTAGCGGAACGCATCTACGGTTCGATCCCAGGTAAGTCCTAGTAATTTAATAACCTCATCTATTTTAATTTTTCTTCCCTCTTCTGTAGTATCTTTATCTTTAGTTTTCAAACTTCTCAACAGTTCCTCACTATTGCTTGACCACTTTTGTAACGAAAACCCTCCCTTTTCTACTAAGTTGTTCATTTCAGAGTACAACTTGGCGCCTTCCTCAACCGTGTCAACACCCGTGAGCATAATCATTTATATCCCATATAATAATCATTTTTAACTTTTACAGCAGCTGTAGGGTATTTATCCTTTTCGTCTATAGCTACCTGCTGAAGCACTTTAACAGCAAGATATGGGGCACACGCTGTACCAAACGTAACCCTCAATAAGCGATATTCATGACTTTGACGATCTGTATTTTCTTTCCACAGAATCCTCTGAAAGTCCACGTCGCGTTCATCGACCTTGATTTGCCGATACATTTTTACAATGTCCGCCGATAAACATATAGAGCAGTAAGTGTAAGTGCTGGTTGCTTGCGCAACCAGATTACCCTGAGGTCCCTTCCTTACTCCTTCCTGAATAATTTGTCCATAGATTTCTGCGCCCAGCAACATGTCAATTCTGTTTGGTGTGTGATAATGTGGATCAGCTAACGGGAACTCACATACCCAATCCACAGGTACAACTTGTTTGCCGGGTATAAAGCTTGTTATACTTTTTAGTATGTACGCGGCAACCTTAAACTGAACGTTGGGATTGTGTATGGACGTTAAAGTAACTTCCACCATAAACTTCGACATAATTTTATTGTTTCCTTCCAATCCTGAGATGTGTCCCCTTACTGGTGTCTTTTTAATTCCCAAATACTGTGCCGTTGCCTCTGTTACAAATGAGGCTTGAGACCCTTGATCTAACAACGCCCTAATTGTACGATAACTACCATTATTTGCTGTGGCGTTAACTAGAACCGTGGCTAATAAAACTTGATTCGTCCTTGGTAATTGGTTAGCCGAGAAGAACGTTGCTACGGTGTCCGAGTTAGTTGATCCAGATGGTTTGACATTTTGCGCCGCGTCTGTCTCCTTCTCGTTTCGAGGTACGTTACTGTTTTTATTATCTGAACTGTTATCCGTTTTAACTTGACCCGCGGGATGAAGCAAAGAATGATGTTTGCTTTTACAAACACGACATGAGGCTGAACTCAGACACTGCCTGGCCGAATGGTTGTTCCCTAAACAGTTAAAACATAAACTGTTTTGCATCACAAACTCCCGTTTGGCATTTACATCTATTTTTATAAAACTCTTACAATGTATAATTTTATGGTTTTCCTTACAGTATTTACATTCCAATATAGTATTAGCCGCCGCATGGAAGGCCTTTGGCGACTCTGTGGTTTTACCTCTACCCGCATTAGAGCTCGCGGACAAAAATTCCAAGGCTCGATATCGGCTTGTTAAGAAACTTTTAAACTGCTCGAAGGTTGGAATCTCATCGCTGCTTGATTTATCACTAGTAACGTATAATTCCCATTGTTTTCGGGATTCCGGATCTAATTTTAAAGAAATTATATGAACAACAATGAGGTCCCAATTACCAACGTCGATATCAAGATTAGCTAAAGCGTTTAAACAATCGCAAGTATTATCAATTAATTCCTTAAGACCAACAGCTGATTCGTTACTAAGATTCTTTTGACTGAGTAACCTTTTCAAGATGTAATGTGACAAGTATCTTTTATTATTATATCGCGCGTTAAGCTGTTCCCAACACCGTTCATAATTTGTGTCGGATATCGAAATATGTCTAAGTAATTGTTCCGCTTCCCCAGATAAATACCCTTTTAAATATTGCATGCGCTGAACGTTATCTATTGATTTATTGTGATGAATAAGCGATAAAAACAAATCTCGAAAAGTTACCCACTCGGTATACTTGCCAGAAAATATTGGGATAACAATCTTTGGTAATTTTACTTGACACTGTTTACCATTGTTATTTACATGTTTAGGATATTCTATTTGACTTTCTACTTTAACTTCAAATGACTCTAAAATAGTTTGTAACTCAGTTTTATATTGAATGTAAACCTCTTCGGTCTGGTCATAACAATCTTGTTTAACATAGACACATGTTTTTAATTCTTTCGGATCATATTCGTCGTATAATTGACTATGACTGTCTGTTAATTGTTTCCATAATTTATCTAAATTTTCTAATCTAATTTTAATATATGGGCAAGTTATTCGATCCTTAGGAGATTTTTTAAAGTTATTGTAAGCTTTAACTATTCTTGAACAAGTGTCTTCTAATTTATTACATAACGACTCCATAGTTTAATTATAATTTTAGCGAGTGATAATTATCTATTAAATAGATAATAACTCACAACTTGAAAATAGCAAGTTATTGATCCAACATAAAATACACAACAAAATACAACTATAAATTTTGAGACCTACAATTTATGTTTAAAATTGCAAGTCTATAAAACACACAAGTATAATAAACACTAAATCTAAAACACACAAATTTTAAGTTTATACTACAAAATTTTAAAGTTCCAAATTCCGAAGTAGTTAAATTCCACAAATCACAAATTGCACTAAGTTATTATTAAAAGGTCACTCACGGTTTTAACTTCGTTTGATACCACCTGATGAGTCGTTCACTTGTAGATTGATTGACGTTGCGTTACGTCACGCACGTCCGATACCTCCTCCAGGTCAGGAGGTCACCCTGCTGCTGATTCCTGACGATGTCGTTCACCCGGCACCGTCTGCAGTAGCTCGCTTCTCGCGCTGCTGCTGCTGTTCCCAGAGTTGCTGCTGATCGCCACCGCCGCACTGATACTGCTTCCACTAGCACACTTCACTGGTGCTGATCTTGGTCAGTTATCGCAAGCGATCCACTTGCCCGACCAAGGTTGGTACACAAAAAACACTTCACACCTCCGGATATATCGGATCCGGCTCGAAGGACCATATGAACAACCCGTTTACTAGGCGTCACAACTTTCGCAGATCGACACTTCTGCATAGGCATGGGTCCGATATATCAAAACGAATTCAAAATCCGATTTCATACAAAAATCGATTCGTATCGATTTCTCAAACTTGAAGATTGGATTTCAAAAATCTACCTAGCCGAATCAAACGCTAACGATCTACCACCAAACGGATCGACAATAAAATCACTCAATCTCATCACCAAACGGAATCAAAACGCTGAAAACGCAAACTGGCCACCAGTTTGCGTTTGGATTTTGTAAGAAATTCGCTCTCTCTCTTTCTAACTAATCGTAACTTTAGCGGAGTAACAAAAGATAGCGCGAATTTTGTTTTAGATTCCATACAAAAATCGATTCGTATCGATGTCTCAAACTTGAAGATTATCCGAGAACCGAAATCTAAAACAAAATTCGCGCTATCTTTTTTACTCCGCTAAAGTTACGATTAGTTAGAAAGAGAGAAAGCGAATTTCTAACAAAATCCAAACGCAAACTGGTAGCCAGTTTGCGTTTTGATTCCGTTTGGTGATGAGATTGAGTGATTTTATTGTCGATTCATTTGGTGGTAGATCGTTAGCGTTTGGTTCGGCTAGGTAGATTTTTGAAATCCAATCTTCAAGAGGCTTGGCGCTTTAGAAATCAGATTTCTAAAAACGGATTTTGAAATCGATTTTGAAATCTGAAATCGGATAAATATCAGTTTGCGTTCAAAACCAAAAACGCCCATGCCTACTTCTGCAGCACTCTATACGTCAGCAAGGATGAAGATACAAATCAAACGACTCGATGTATAATTATCCGTATATTGAGATCATTTTTGCATAATAAACATAGTTGACCTAGTCAATTGCCGAAGGATCTTAACATCGCGATTCAGGAATCGGCTCTCATCTAACAACGCCATCTATCGGCACATATGTCAACTAAAACGCAATCTATCGACATATTTTTTACAATCACGCTTAAACAGTAGACGTCCGCTAAGTACCAATTTTTAAAACATATTACCCATTTCCCAAAGAGTAGGTATGAAATGGCGGTCCAAAGTTTGTATGGCGTTATCAACTTTGACGCGGACGAAGTCGCGGGCAGAAGCTAGTATACATACTCATAAATACATACATACCTATTTTATAAAAAGAATAGAAAGGATATTTATGATAAAACTCTTGCTAATTGTTCTGAAGATAAATCCGCAACTTCCGCTTGAAAACATATCGACTGGTGGCTGTCCTGATATCAAGAGGAAGGGCATTCCAAAGAAGAATGGCCTGAATTTGAAAGGAGGAATGAATGAAATCAGAAGTATGAGAAGGACAGTTGAGTAGAAGATTCATCATTCATCATCATCATCATTGAGATCATTGTTATAAATTAAAACGGCAACAGAAAATAAATGATGATAAATATAGTTTCATTTTACCAATAGATACTGTAATAATGCCCTAAAGTGGATGTTGAAGATTGGAACAGATTTATTCGACACAAAAAATTAGGGTTTGTCCTAAAAATAATTTCACTTGAAACAAAATAGATGTGCATAATTTTGGTAAGCCAAGAAAGCTTCTTAAAACCCTGTGTGACCCAAGATAAGGTAAATCTTCTTGTCAAATAATATTTCAGTAGCTTCTATCTTTTACTGAGTAGGCCTTCAACTAAAGCATATAAATGTTTTTACAGTAAGTAAATATTTTTATTTATTTTTAATCAGGAAAAACTTGCCACACTATTCCCTCTCACCAGCTCCTGAGGCCAGAATCATCAAGGCCAAAATTGTATAAAGTCTATAGCCGCAGTCTCATCTCAGCAATAATCAATGTCAAAAAAAGTAAATTAAAAGGCATTTTTGATACATTGCGACTGAGATTAAAATGCGATCGTTTCTCCTTCTGGAAAGCGCCGAACATTAGTTGTTATTAAAAATATCTTCAAGAACGGACATAAATGTAATAACAAAATCGCCTCAGCTGCGTTTTCATACTAAAAACATAGTCTAACTTCACCTACAAATAAATAGCTACACAAACTCATTAAACCGGAACATAGTAACGCTACTTCGTACTAGGAATAGGTGTGCTGATTGTTCTTTCACAGACGAGGCGTTTCACAAATAAAACTACTACAGCTTACGGCAGGGGTGATGAACCTACGGCACAACAACTTTGCCATCAAAATTGCTACAGTATTGATTTAACTACAAAATCGAAATTCATACAGTTCTACAATATATTTTACTAGCTTCTACCCGCACTTCGTCCCAATCAAAATTGTTTTTTTTTTCATAAAAAGTTTTTACCGCTGTTTAATCTCCTTAGCAGAAGACTAAGAACTTTATACTACCTCCCTGCCAAATTTCATCTAAATACGTTTAACGGTTTTCGATATTTCGTGATGAGTGAATGAGTGACTGACCATGAAAGTGAAAGAAAGAGGGAATGCATCTGTGTTTGCACGCACACTTGTGCACTATAATATCTCCTGTGTACTTGATTAGACTCAATATAGGTTGTCCGCCGGGATAATATTATTCGTTTGCGCTTGCAAAAAGGTTCTCAACCCCTGGCATGTAGCAACAGCAATTTAGAAACGAACAGTGTTACCAATAACAAAAATGTATTCACAATGTAGTCGCAGCTACCTATCTTATGTTGCAAGCATTGATTGCAACGTTGCACGTAGCTTGTTATATCATCACCTCAAGCGTTATAGACTCGCATGTCGTTTGTTTTGCTTACGAAAAACACCAGTATGACGGGTAAAAATTTTTGCTGAGAATTCGTATTTGTTTGATTTTAGTAAACCCAGAACGAGTGCGCTAACCTAGAGGTACTCGATTCGATTTTTGAATTTGAAAAAATGACTGCCTCGTTGGTCTAGTGGTCGCAAGCGCGACTGCTGTGCATGAGGTCTTGGGTTCGATTCCCAAGTCGGGCAAAGTGTTATTGGGTTTTCCCATCAGGAATTTCTCAGTAGCAGCCTCGGAGTCTGGATTTGTGCCCGGTTGATGGCTATAGGCTTACAGGGATTACAGGCGTGATGTTATGATGTTATGTTATTTTTTACAATACGCCCCTTTGCGCTTTTTCAGGTTGATCTAGACGATCATAATTTAGTTGGGGATTGCGGAAGTATTGTATTCGTTTAATCATATTTTGAATAAGAATTATTGAAACTATTTTTTCAGATTTCATTTATCTTTATGTCTTTAAAACACTGCTTTAATTTATACAAATAAATAAAATTGAGTGTCTGTTTGTAGTGACAAAATAGCAACTTAATATTAACGAGTATGTAAAACATGGGCTACTTTTATTCTATTAATAACGGACATTCACGCGGGCTAAGTCGCAGGCACAAGCTAGCTCACATATACTTTGCGATACAGGCATATAAGAATTTAAAACAATTTTAATACCAATTTTAATATTATTTGACTGCCTCGTTGGTCTAGTGGTTGCATGCGCGACTGCTGAGCATGAGGTCTTGGGTTCGATTCCCAGGTCGGGCAACGTGTTATTGGGTTTTTCCATCGAGAATTTGTCAGTAACAGCCTCGGAGTCTGGATTTGTGCCCGGTTGATGGCAATAGGCTCGCCCCCTTTTACATGGGACTTTAAACAAAACTGGTGAACTATGGGTATACTAATGGGTACACCTCTGCCTAACCCTTCAGGGATTACAGGCGTGATGTTATGTCTTTCAGTAAAATTCTTGTACTATGGTGCGCTCATCCATTGATTGCAACGTTGCGCGCAACTTGTTACAGCGTCGCTTCGAGCGCTATGCTAATCCACTTCGCCCAGTTAACTGAACTTGCTCGACAAGATAAACTTATGCTACACTTTTTCATTCTTCATCTTTTCCTTTGATTTAATTTTTATTTGCAAGTTCTAAGAATTTTATTTTATCCTAGACTTAAGTTAGGATTTTATTGAAAAAATGTCCGCCTTACATCAGCTACAAATAATTACTTTGACGGGCCTGTTGGTCTAGTGGTTAGTGGCCCTGACTGCTAAGCCGGAGGTCGTGGGTTCGATTCCCACCCAGGACAAACTTTGTGTGATGAGCATGATTGTTGGTTCTGTGTCTGGGTGTGATTTATCTATAATATGTATGTATTTATAAAATTATATAAGTATGTATATCAGTTGTCTGGTTACCATAACACAAGCTCTGCTTAGCTTGGGATCAGATAGCCGTGTGAGAGTTGTCCCAAGATATTTATTTATTTATTTATTTACTTATACTAGTGGTCGCACACAGTGATCGAAATTCGACCATAAAATGAAGGTCTATTGTCGAAACGCGACAATAAGGATAGTAATAATAAGGGTAGTATGTGTAATATTTTTTTTAACATCACCCCTGTAATCCCCGAAGGGTTAGGCAAAGGTGTACCCATTACTTCACCCACATTTCGCCAGTTATGTTTTTAGTCCCATGTAATAGGCGAGCCAATCGCCATCAACCGGGCACAAATCCTGACTCCGAGGCTGCTACTGAGAAATTCCTGATGGAAAAACCCAATAACACTTTGCCCGACCTGGGAATCGAACCCACGACCTCATGCCCAGCAGTCGCGCATGCGACCATTAGACCAACGAAGCAGTCAAATTATATTAAAATTGGTAATATTTTTTTTTATTTATTAAATTTATTTCTAATGCATTTTTAATTTATAAAAAGTGTGTAGGAATTACATTTTTTCTGCGATTAACAAAATACCCAATTATTATGCCACAGAGTTCTAAGGCGCTTTGCACACGGACCAACTTTTGCAGCAACTGGCAACTGGCAACTTTCTGGCAACTCGCTGTTTACATGTAATTCAATTGGACTGCGCACACAGAGCAACTCAAGTTGCGAGTTGCGGCAATCGTCAACAGTTTCCAGTTGCGGCAACTAGCAACTTATTTAGTTGCTAGTTGCCGCAACTAGCAACTGTCAAATATTCGATTTCACACCCTCCCTCCCTCGCCCTGTGCCCGGCATAGTGTTGCCATTAACTTAGTGGTTTTTCCCACTAAGTAAACACTTCTTTTTGGGGTAATGTGTAAAGTTCTATAATAAAATACTTCTTGATATTCCCCAACTAAATGATAGAAAATTTAAACCATGCATAAAACGCACACTATCTAATCAAGCATTATTATAAGTTAGATGATTATATCACGGACAAAAATGCTTGGCTAGTCCTGCTCCACAGCCACTCGGGCTCACTAAATAGGATTGTTTTTTAAGATAATGATGTTTCTTACCCTCTTTTTTGACGACCTGAATAACTTGTACCGTTATTAGTACGATTACTATTTCTTTTTTTACATACCATAGTAATCTAACGGATAAGTACACTGAAAGTGTTAGTATTGTAAATTTATTTCAATTTTGTTTTTGAAAACCATCAACCTAAAACTTGCCCACTAAAAAATCCACAAGCCACCAGATACAAATTCTGACCACCAGAAGGTCCCAATCTACCAGATCTAGTGGTAATACCGCAAAGTTTGCAACACTGCAACTCGGCTAAAAAAGTTGCTTACAAATTGCCAAAAAGTTGCGGCAACCGGCAACTTTATGGCAACTAGCAACTTTTACAGGAAACTTTTAAAAAGTTGCCAGTTGCGTCAACTTAAGTTGCTCCGTGTGCAAAGCGCCTAAAAGAGGTAACTAGGTATTTGGAAAGCGGCTACGATCGCGTAGCGATTACCTACGGCGTAGCAGCTGCGTAGCTTCTTTAATATTAAAGTTTGAACAAACCTACTCGCTCACATTCAAATGCTTGACTTAAGAATACCTACAATCTAAACTTAAAAGGTTTTTTTGTTGTTTAAAAGTGCTACTCTCTGGAAATGGAATCAGATTAAAAAAATAAATAAATTGTATAATTATCACAACCAGATTCATAAGGAATCGTTTGCACTATATAACATCACACTACTATCCAGAAACGGTAACTAAAGGTGTAACTTACCAAAGGTAAAAATCACGCGGACAAAATCGCCGGCATAAGCTAGTAACAATAAACAATAGCAACTGTTCCATAATCTCACCCAATAACAAAGCTAACAAACTTATTCTCTTGGTGGAGACAAAGTTGAACTTCAACGACCCAATTTACCCAAAATAACTCCATAACCCAAACAAATGATTGACATAACCAATAACCGCTAACATACGATTACGAACAAACTTGGAGAGTTAAAGAATAATCCACGTCGGTTGAGTGGCTCTTGGGATTATCTCCGAAAGTTTCTTTACTGATATAGTAAGTACCCGTCGGCGGGCGTCGTATTTTTAATGTTTACAAGTTTATACAACACACTTTGTTTAGATCAGCCTTTCCCAAAGTAAGTGATAACGCCCCCTTGTGGGCGCTGCAGGCCTAAAAGGAAGTGGTAAAATACCCAGAAAAAAATCAAGGCGTTGTGTAGAGGCTTGGGGAGCAATTTGTAATTTGACGGGCCTGTTGGTCTAGTGGTTAGCGGCCCTGACTGCTAAGCCGGAGGTCGTGGGTTCGATTCCCACCCAGGACAAACTTTGTGTGATGAGCATGATTGTTAGTTCTGTGTCTGGGTGTGATTTATCTATAATATGTATGTATTTATAAATTATATAAGTATGTATATCAGTTGTCTGGTTACCATAACACAATCTCTGCTTAGCTTGGGATCAGATAGCCGTGTGTGAGTTGTCCCAAGATATTTATTTATTTAATTTCATCTACTATGTTTTCAGATAGTTTTGGGAAAGGTATAGGAAAGTTATAAACAACAACCTGACACATTCTGCTTTAAATTATTGTATGCCTGGTACTTCCTTCAAGGACATTATGTCTGTAGTAATAAAAAGAGAATATGATTCTAATTCAATTATTGCAATATTAGTAGGAAATAGCATAAATGTTACAAAAGAAGAAATAACTATGTTACTGAAATTTTGAAAATTAATTGTCAATCTTTTTAAGTAGGTGAATAAATGGGGGCGCTAGAAAATAATTTATTCTCAAAGTGGGCAGTAGACAAAGTAAGTTTGGGAGCCCCTGGTTTAGATACTGTTATGTTTCTTTTCTTGAATAATTTTACACTGTACCTACATTCTCGCTGTCTTTATTGTCGACACGTGTAACTGCTCCATTGATCTAAGGGTCGGTACATATCTGACGGAAGATACGCCGGGTATCGTCAGTCGCGTAACGCAGAAACAGTCAAATAGATACTAAAATATTCAACCATACACGCTTAACTGATGATGCGTTAGTGCATCGGCCATACTAAAGTCGATACATTGACGTATCTTCCGTCAGATGTGAACCGACCCTCAGCCGCAAGCGACTGATAAGCGCGTGGTCATGGTTTCGTTACAATGTCGGTTAGAGTGTTATTATGTTTTTCCTGTCTCATGTTATATGATGTCACTTTTTTGTGGCTTCAAAAGCCGTTGGTACTACGCCTAATCTATACGTTGTTGAGAAAAAGTTAGTTGATAACATTTTCGAAATGTCTTAATTAAAAAGAAGATAATCGGAAATCTCTGTTTCTTTCGAAAACTTAAATTCGTAAAATTTTCTCAACAGACTTTTTAGACCTATGTATCCTGCTTATGTGTAGTTTTATTAAAATCGATTTATACATATCGAAAAATAAGGACTTGAAAGATTGTATTAAATACCGCACAGCGTAAACGCTCTTAAATGAAGTCATCCTAATCTCATGTCTCTTTAAGCTATATCTTGCTGTAAAACTCTTTTAACTGCATAGCCTTATTTAGTTACACATAAGGTTGAGATTATTTCAACCTTATCTGATCCACTTTAGAAAGTCTCACGGTAAGGAGACAGAACTCGCTAACAGGAACTTACAAGGTTATGCATGAACGCCGCTACATATTGAGGAACGCAAAAACCAATATACTTAATATGCAAGTAAACGACACACATAAAACGCAAGTCACCTCACAAGGGAAATTGCTTCAAGTGATGTAGCCACTAAAACAAGACGTACGGCACAAAATTTCCAACATCTAAAAATCGTTCAGAAACTTCACACGAACAGGTAAGTAGTTTATTTTAGTACCAAACTCTGCAACTGTGTACCAAATACACTCGCCTGAAACTTGGCCCACTAACAATTTCCGATACCGCATGCGACTTTCGTTTTGCGACTTTTATTTTGCCGACTTTATTTTTTCCAGTTTTCTCCGTGCAACGGAACGTTATTAAGTGTTGTTTCTCCTAATTTTCCGCTATAATAACTTGAAATTATTCCGGCGGCTGGTTGTGAAGGAAATAGCGTCATATTATTATAATCAAATCGGGAAGCCATGTTTAGTTTTAAACGTAATTTTGGTATGCGAATCTTGTGATCGCACGTGTTTGTGGAACACGTGTAAATGAATATGTTAATGAATATTTTGTTGCTCACTTTATGTTTAATTTTGTTTATGAATAAGTAAAAGGAAATGGGATTCACAAGTAACAAAAAAATAGTACACACATACATACATACAAAAACTCACGCCTTTTTCCCATGGGGGTAGGCAGAAACTACAGAACGCCACCTGCTACGATCCTTACATACTCCTTTCGCCTCAACTACGTTCATACATCTCGTCATACAAGCACGCCGGTTACTAGTACTCCGCACCAACCTTTCTGAAGGACCTCACTAATAAGGTCAGTGTAGGTCTTCCTAGGGCGACCTCCCGGCGTTGCCACTCACCTCTGCCATATAAATACCTTTTGTCAATCGTCTTTCACTCATCCTCTTAACATGACCGATCCAACAAAAAAAAAGTTATGCTTTAAAATCTGCATCTATCCTGTTAGTTATTATCTCACTATAGACAAAAGGCCTCTTTTCAAACAAAGAAGACACGAGCATTGATCACCACACTTGCAATTTTATTGACGCAACAAATTGCGATGCCAAAATTAATGTCTAAGACTGTTACAATTCAATATTTGGTCGTACAAGAAAGATAAGCAATAGATGCAAGTCAAATTGCAGCTCCTGAAACTACTAGTTCCCTAGTACAAATGCAACGTTTGTAATGGAGTTTAGACAGACGTAACTTGTGTTGGCATCCGTACCCGACATAGATAGCTTATACAAATACTGTTGCACTTTGGTCACGTGTAAAGGTAAGTACAGAAGATCCACTAAAAACAAAAAAAATGATCACAACTATTTTTTTATTTTCGCAATAGTTCAAAAGTTATTTCAAAATAAACGAACGCGTGTGACATCATTATGTGTAGCTCTTCGATGAAGTAATCATAGGGCAGCTAAACATTATGACGTCATTACGCACCATAGTTGTATGTAGCGCGTTTAAAGTAACGTGATATATATTTTTTAATTTTAACAATATTTAATTATTGTTCATAAATCATAAGTTATGAATTATTTCAGTTTTTTGGATTAAATATCAATATAACTAATACTAAAGATATTATATACATAAAAAAAACAATATAAATATATTTTTTTAGATTTTTTAGACAGAAAAGAGACGAACGGGAATAATATTTATATACACTTTGAGGTTAGAGATTCTTTATTTATTCACACTTTAAATTGTGCACTAGAGATAAACTTCAAAGTCTGTGGGCCTTCTGAAATGATATATTTACTGCATCTCTGTCCGACTTAGACGTTGGTCAGAGCTTTGGACTGTACATTCTGTTTTGTGGCTCAGTTGAAGGACCGATCTTTGTGCAGCAGTTCGCTTAAACACGGACACAGTTTGTCTAAAGTCAGACGAGTTTCGACGACTACTCTGTGTGTTTAGGAGAATGTAGATTGAATATAGATTGAATCGCCTTTTAAGTGCAGTTCAAAAAAGTTAGTGCATTTTTTCAATGAAAACTTTTTAAAGCGCTGGAAAATGCAGCTGGCTTGTGAGCACAAAAAAAAGTTTTTTGTTTTCGATTTTTGAATAATCCTACGCTGTTCTTTTTTTATTATTATGTAAACGAACTTTATTATTAGACGGTATTGTTGGGTGCTGAGATATTGTTTTCAGAAAGGTTTAACTTATGGTGATAAAACTAAGAGAAAAACTAACAATGCAAATCTTAGCCAGGTCAGGATTTTTGAGTACCTACATTTTTACACACATAACGGGTTTAAAAAGACGCTTAACGGTTAACGTTGCCAATCGATGTTATCAATCAATCATGCTTTTGTTATAGATAATACCCTGTTACGGAGATTTTAAAGCTACGACGCCTTTCATATGCTAGCAGTTTTTTTGGTGTTTTTTCTGATGCCTCCAAGACGTGATACCCTAAGCAATTGTTTAATTTGCATGAGGACTATACCAGCACTGTATGTCATTTATCTTTTTATACACTCTGTAAATACCTAATGGTGATTGCTCCATTTACTATCATATTATTACGTTACATTAGAACTGCAGCAACGCATTACTAGCACTGAATATTCACTCGCTATCAGCATGAACGAAGTTAAACCAATTCCTGCTTAATATGCCATGTGAGAGGCCAGCGGGGACCAAATATTATGAACACGGATGATAGAAGGAAGGGAGATACGGTATTAAACAAATATCGCGATAGAAACATTCGGTTTGTAGTCAATTGTTTGAGACAGGGGTGCTAAAATGAACAAACACGGACCGAAATTCTTTGTAAGATATACCAGATATTACCCGTTACATTGTCCACATGAATGTTGAATATCGTAGATGAAGGAGTAACCTATGCCCTTATCCAAATCCTAAGCTATAAGTCCTCTGCCAGGGTTACGGATTTTATTCGAAAGAGACACCACGGCAATGGAACGCAAAGACATTAGGAGAGACACAGATCGGTTTGAGTCAGTAAGAGTCTGACACTCCCTTCCGCTCCGCCCAGAGAGGAAGAAATCATTTGATAATTTCCCATCCTTATAAAAAAAAGCCAATCGCTTCTTTATTTCTAAGAATTTTTACTGTCTAGTTAGTTAAAATTTCAGAGGCCCTTGTGGCGGTTTAGAAACTCTGACACTAGGGTGTGTGGAGTCGTAAAACCTTGCTGCCCATACGTTAAATAAAAGAAGAAGAAGAAATTAGAATTTGTGCATATCAATGCTACGAGTAACATGAATCCATTACATAATCTCAAAGTTATACCACAGTTAGATAACTGGCCTGCACACTGCATGCATGTTGATTTTAATATCATAATTGAATTACACCTATTTTAGCCTGCTCCACTAAAATAGTTTTAGTTTGTGCTAATTCTAAAATATTGTTTAACAAAATTTATTGTTTTTAGTTAGTTTCTGAAAATGTTGGCGTGTGTTGAAATAGTTGTTAACACAGTTTTGACGTTGTACGTGTTAGGAATTAGAAGTTTTGATCGTGAGTAGAATGTAGAAAGAATAGTTTAAATTTTAAATAAGCCACAGGCAGATAATTTATTCCCGGGTGACGTGTAGTCCCGGCGTCCAATCTCAATAGAGACTTGCCATGAGTTTAGTTAGTTCTTGCACGAGTATTGTGCAAACACAAGTGCACTATCTCTTCCCAAACTCTCAAAGTCCGATAAGACTGCAATACGACACGACCGGAGAGAGATCACAGGGTTGTAGCGAAACCTCACCTCCGCTTCCATAATTATTATTTATCTAAAAGTAGGAAAAGTGGGCGGGTAAAAAAAAATCCCCAGTGGTTCCCCATTTGTCGGTGGGGATTTCTGGAATAAATCAAATTTAGGGTACATAACAAAAGGGTACAAACCCGACTTTAAATGTAAATACGATATTTATAAAATAATAAAAATAATATTAAGTATTACATTTTTCTATGACGAATCGTTCTCTTCTGTCAAAACATTAAAAAAAAAATGAACAGTTCCTTGAAAGAGTACGCATGTTAGCGTGAACAAGAAAGTAAAGAGTACAAAGTCTCTTCAAAATCGGTTCAACCGTTTCACAGGTTAGCCAGAACAAACAGAGACAAAAAAAAAAACTTATGGCTTCGTGTAGGGGAGAGGGTGGCAAGATGGGGTACTTAAGCTTTAAAGTTCAATAATATACAAAATTACATAGTAAAACAATCACATTTATTTTTTAAGGAACAACTAATTATTACTATTCTAATATTTAGTGTCATATGGAACATTTAGTAACACATAATAAGAGAAAAAAAAATAAATATAAAAAAGGTGTTTTGCCCCATCTTGCCCCATGGTGCTGGTAAGATGGGGTACCCCCCTGAGGTAAGATGGGGTGATGAGAATGATCACAGAGAAAGATGATTATTAGAGCTGGCAGAACTCCCAGTCACGGGTGGCTTCGTCATCATCATCATCATCTATTTCTGCGCAGCTATTATGAGCCCATCGTCCACATAATGAGTATGATATAAACGGAATATACTTGGTTAATTAATAGGTATGGGTAAGTTTTCTTCAGATTTTTCGTTCAATACTGGGCGAGCAGCCTTAACTTTATTCACTAATGTCGTCTGTGGCACATCAAATTGTTTTGCTTTATAATAACCCATTTTTCCATCCAAACCCGTTTGAACTGCTTCTCGTATAGATCCTTCGGACCACGACCCTCTGTCAGTCGGGAGTTTGTAGTCACGAACCATTCTAAAAAGGCAAACTATAAGAAGCTCACAAAACACAAACTTATTTTTACTAAAAACAAACAAGAACAAAATTATTCTCATTGGAGCAAGATGGGGTACCACGTTACCCCATCTTGCCTGCAGAGCCATTTTATAAAAAAAAAAGAATAAAAAAATACATACATAACATCACGCCTTTAATCCCCGAAGGGTTAGGCAGAGGTGTACCCATCAGTACACCCACATTTCGCCAGTTATGTTTTTTAGTCCCATGTAATAGGGCGCGAGCCTATTGCCATCAACCGGGCACAAATCCAGACTCCGAGGCTGCTACTGAGAAATTCCTGATGGAAAAACCCAATAACACTTTGCCCGACCTGGGAATCGAACCCAAGACCTCATGCACAGCAGTCGCGCTTTGCGACCACTAGACCAACGAGGCAGTAAATAAAAAAATAAGAGCCAACAATCTTAAGGAAACACAATGCCTACCTTATTGTAGGTTAGTTTATGCGTCAATCACAGCAACACTTCACCAGCTAACGTTACTTAACAAACCACAGTCACGTGTCAAACCAGAAGAAAATATGACATACAATTTGCAGCAAAACACATTTTTGTTTTTTTTCTCGAAACTGTGAACTTGTGAACCACTAACCAAGTGGCGATGGACAGGTATCATGGCGGCGCGTCGAACGATGTATGAACGAGCGTGATTAGTCAATTTTAACTGTGTTTTTTGCTGGGTACCCCGTCTTACCCGCTACCCCGTCTTACCTCCTTCTCCCCTAAGTACCGTGTTAAAATAGATATTAACTTTGTAAAAAACGCGGTTTTTTTGACATTATAAACGGACACATCAATTTTATTTATTTATATAGATCAAAGAAAATAGAACGAATTTAAGTTGTTAAAAAAAAAAACATCCAAATCAATTCATAATTGGCGGAGTAATAAGGTAACACACGTACAAAAAAAAACATTCTCGCCGAATTGAGAACCTCCTCCTTTTTGAAGCCGAATGAAAATAGACGGAAAGTTAAATAAAAGGAATAGTAAAAATCTAATTAAACGGAGCTTAACTCTTGATACTTAAAAGACCTAAAACTCAAGAAAATATCTAGGTAATTAACTTCAAAGTACACCATTTATTTCCCAGATAAACAAATTAATTCTAAGAACAGTTATTCCAGTTCAAGGTTAAGGAGAAAGGTAGTTAATTAACTACTGATATCTTACTACTATTGTAAATGCGAATGTTTGGATGCGTGGCTGTTTCTTACTCCGTCACGTCAAAACGACTGAACGGATCTGGGTAAAAATAGGCACAGAGATAGATTATAGACTGGAATAGCACTTAGGCTACTTTTTATCTCGCGACTTTGTCTGTGTCTGCTATACACATACACTATGTCTGTGTATGCATATATGCGGACGAAGTCGCGAGCAAAAGCCATGAAAAGATATTAGTCTAAAATATATAAATGAATCATGAATCATTCCGTGCCTCGGAAAGCACGTTAAGCTGTTGGTCCCGGCTGTCATGCGTGGATCTTTGACAGTCGTTACGAGTCGTCAGAAGCTTGCAAGTCTGACAACCAGTCTTACCTAGGGGTCTCGTATTACCCAGTTACTGGGTTGTGGAGGTCAGATAGGCAGTCGCTCCATGTAAAATACTGGTACTCAGCTGCATCCGGTTAGACTGGAAGCCGACCCCAACATAGTTGGGAAAAGGCTAGGCAGATGATGATATAAAGGAATCATGTGGCCATCACGTCATTTTTATGTAGTTAATAAAAGAATTTAAATTTTGAAAATATTTACAATGTTAAATTAAGTTTATCTATTCACTCACAGTAAACTTTATAGTAAGTACCTACTAGGTTTTTCCGGCGACTTCGCCCGCATAAATGTCGGCTATCGCAGACGCATATGAAGTCGCTGGATAAAAAAGGTAGCCTATGTCGTTCCTTGGGGTTCAAAGTTACCCCGTACCAAATTCATCAAAATCGGTTCAGTGCAGACAAGATAGACTAAGACAGACAGAGTTACTTTTTCATTTATAATATTAGTATGGATTTAGCAGTTTCGTAAAATAAAACAAAAACCATATAAACTTTGCATACGTATAATTATGAATAATTTATTTTTTTATTATTTCTATTAGGTACCAATACAAGTAGCGGAAAATAAATTATTTTTAACTATACTGTTTTCTCAATCTCCTTCTTTGGTTCTTCATCTTCTTCCTTTTTTATTGGTTTCTTTGTACCTGTGATAAATAATAGGTATTTATAGATATTTTGTAAAAACAAAATGACTATACATATATATATACTATACATAACATCACGCCTGTAAACCCCAAAAGGTTAGGCAAAGGTATACCCAACAGTACAGTACACCCACATTTCACTAGTTATGTTTAAGTCCCATGTAGTGGTAGCGAGCCTATCGCCATCATGCGAGCAGAAACTCAGGATCCCAAGGCTGCTACGGAGAAATTCCTGATGGAAAACCCAATTACACTTTGCCCGACCTGGGAATCGAACCTAAGACCTCATGCTAAGCAGTCGCGCTTAGCGACTACTTCTTAAGGCTAGGCCCCGTGGGAAATATACATAACTATCGAATCGGGGTGTACTAATGAGTACACAACTGCCTAACCCTTCAGGGATTATAGGCGTGAGGTGAAGTTATGTAAACTATAGTCGGATAGATATAGTAAGCACACAAAGAGAGAAGACACGGAACAGAAGTTAGTTTGTTTATAACTTACCTCCTAATAAAAGCTTGAACAGCGTAGAGCAAGGAGCATCAATCAGCAATACCATAACGAATGTTAGGATAAACGATAGCGTGTAATGAGACAGGAACTTTAACAACTGTAAAAAAAAAAGATAGTTTTTTACATAAACTGACACATATTTGACGTCACTAAGTTCACTTGGTGGAATATGATGATATAAGCTTAATTCACACATATCAGTGAAGTCGCAGTTCCGGCAGCGTTCCGTATCAATCCTATAGTGCTGCGGAACTGACACTGAGAGCGCTGTGTCGTCACTGACACTGATAAGTGTGAACCCGGTCATAAAGTATGCAAGAATAATTATCACGGTGACCGAACGGTGTCGGAACTGCGTCAAAACTGTGACTTCACTGATATGTGTGAATCAACCTATAGTATTCAATACTTTTAAGGTGACAATAAGGTACAAGTAACCAAAGCCGCGGGTGGCAAGGAACCGTGTAGATCAGTGTGGTCTTAATACTGAGTTCAAAAATTACTGGGGACAACTTTTTGCTAGATTTTATTTTAAACTAGTTTCTAGTAATCGAACTGGATGAAATTTGGCCCAAAGATAGATTATAGCCAGCAATAGCATATAGGCTACTTTTAATCTCAAAAAATATACAATTCCTGTCGGATAATAACTTAGACGCGGACGTGTCTGGAGTTAGTATTAAATACTTACAACTGATTTTACACTGAAAAAGAAAGGCGCCACCGCACTCAGATTGACAGCACTCATCAGCCCGAAGTGGAACAAATATATCCCGTATGACATTCTGGATTGGAGCTTCCATACCTTCAGTGATAGGAACCAGTTGATAGGACCTGGAAAAGAAGCAAGAAAAGTTATGGGTTATGTAGCCTGATGATGATAATGAAGTTCCTCAATTCCCGGCAAAGAATAAACCATCTTTTGCTCATGTATCTGGTCTAAGGGTTAGGCCGCAAAAAGCGATAACTAGATTCAATACTTCCGAAAGTACTTTATGATGGTCTAATTGCATCGATCAGTTTTTTATTAGTGATCGATGTTTAATTGAAATAAATGATTTGACTTTGACTCTGATTTTGAAATAAACATAATAAATATGTTTAGTCTGACAAGTCCATGATTGTTTCTATTAATATTTCTAATTTTTATTTTACCACCTGTAAGTGTACATCATGGATTACAATAAATGATTTAATTTGATGTTACGAAAACATATTAAATAATTTGAAACCAATTATGACTTAATTTACTGTAAAAAAAATGACGTCGGACAAATATTGAATTGAAAAACTAAAAAACAACACATATATTACACTAGGCATAAGTGTAAATAATTTGAAACCAATTATGACTTAATTTACTGTAAAAAAAATGACGTCGGACAAATATTGAATTGAAAAACTAAAAAACAACACATATATTACACTAGGCATAAGTGTAATATATGTGTTGTTTTTTAGTTTTTCAATTCAATATTTGTCCGACGTCATTTTTTTTACAGTAAATTAAGTCATAATTGGTTTCAAATTATTTAATATGTTTTCGTAACATCAAATTAAATCATTTATTGTAATCCATGATGTACACTTACAGGTGGTAAAAAAAAATTAGGTTAAAAGCTTAGTGAATTTCGCTCTTTATATACGTAAGGCAGACTAAAATAAAATTGATTTTTTTGGAGCTGTAGAACTGCACAGGGACAAATCTCGATTTCATCATTTTAAATGTGACTTCCACTTACCACCATATCCATTCACGCATGCGTACACTATACATCCAACGAAGAGTGCCCAAAGAGGTCTGATGAAGGAATTGAACAGGCTATCTACAACTTGGTTGTCCCAGTCCGGTTGTCCGATGGGATAATTTGAGTATACGATGAACGTTGATAAAGAAAAGGCTGCTATCCAGAAACATACTGTTGTTATCTGCAAAGATACGTTAAATATATAACATTTGGAATACGCAGCTTTATAATAAGTTACCTAAAGAAATAAGAGAGTCTCCATCAACGAGCATTTTTAAAAATAGGTTAAAGTTGTTGGATGGTTAACTGAATGTACGAAAGATCGAACGACAACTAGGTATGTTTAGTACTTAAGATGACATATTTTTTGTTAAGTTTCTCATATTTAAGTGAATTATGTATGTTCTTTTTGAGAAATAAATTTCTTTAAACACAAAAGCAATCAATCAATTAAAAAACAAAAAGCAATCAATTCAATTTCTCTTTCTTTTTTTTTCTTTTTTTTTTATATTTCACAAAAGATGTATAGAAATCATCACAAGTCCTTACCAATATTTTTCCCTCACAAATAAAGATTCATATTTTAAATTTACCAAACCAAACCACTTTTGAAGACTTAATAATCGCCATTGTAAAACCTTTTGACTAGAAAAGGAGATTTGAAACAACAACTAAGTAGCTCCGATTTATAGTATCTATCTCTTTCTTTCTCCTTAGTCTTTCTCTCTCTCTTACTCATATCAATACTCTACTCGTCTACTATGTTCGAACGAATAAAATAATGTAACAAAAGTTGAACTTAGCGAAAATGTATAAAATACCTTTGACATGACCAGCTTCTTGGTTTTAACGATGTACCCGAAGAGCAAGCCAACGAAGAAGGGGGAGGATCGTGTTAATGTGTTCGAGTAATAGTTCACCGAGTAGTACAACATCTGCTCAGGCCGGCTGGAAATAAGAATAAGTCAAAGTCAAATCGTTTATTTCAATTAGGCCATTATAAGGCACTTTTGAACGTCATTACAAGAAATAAAAAAATAGAATTGAATCTAGTTGCCCCTTCCAAAAGGTAGTTTTGTATGGTGAAGAATGGGCAAGAAACTCCATACGTACTCTTTTAAAATCAATGTTTTACAATATTATTATTTGTATACAGAGTCATACGTAATTACATGCGAATGCAATGTACCTTATATATAATAAAAACTAATTTAAATTACAGATTAGGAATTGACGTTAGAAATATACAGACTGTTAGTGTAAACACCGTTGTCACTAAAACCATAGGTACTTGATTTATTATAAAAAATGTTTATCTGAATTTAAAAATAAATAAACAAAGTTTTCTTTCAAAAATTAAAAAAAAATGTGTCCAACACCGTCCGTAAATTCAGGGATACTATGCGCCCGAGTTACGTAATCACCGCAAAAGGGCGTTGACATGCTGCACTGGCCGTCCTTTATAACTACCTACATAAGTTTTAACTAATTACATCATTGTAATATAGGGTGAAATAATTTTGAGGAAACATTGAGATTTTACTATAAACAAAAAGAAATTCTTTTTCATTGAATTTACGTTCTATTAGTGAAACCAAACCACTGGTTTCAAGTATAACGGTGTTTACACTAACACTCTGTATTTAAAGTCACATGTTAACAAATATTGGAACTATAGACGACCACTCTTAACTCTTAATAGTGCTAACACTATACTCATTTCTCTTGCAATCATTCACCTGATACTATGACAAGACTATGTCTAAGACATAGTACCAGGGGAAGGATTGCAGAAGAAGAAAAAATAAAACAATAAAAAATTTGATCTTCTACATAATGAGTCTGTCTTGGCTTTGACATGAACACAGTAATATTCATAACATAACATAACATCACGCCTGTAATCCCCGAAGGGTTAGGCAGAGGTGTACCCATTAGTACACCCACATTTCGCCAGCTATGTTTTTAGTCCCATGTAATTATCTATTCTATTCTTTCTATTGCCATCAACCGGGCACAAATCCAGGCTCCGAGGCTGCCACTGAGAAATTCCTGATGGTAAAACCTAATAACACTTTGCCCGACCTGGGAATCGAACCCAAGACCTCATGCACAGCAGTCGCGCTTGCGACCACTAGACCAACGAGGCAGTCCGACAGTAATATTCATGCTAATTTTATATTAGGAAGGCTTCCTCCGAAGGGGAAGAGACCTCACTCAGTGACCAGTTCGATACCTGCACGGAAAAAATATTCGTACGGCCGGTAGAGGTTGTTTGTTTGTATGTTAACATAACAATTAACCATACAAGAGAAATTTCTAGCGTGAGGCAATGATTTTATCAAAAAAATAAAGAAAAAAGGACCATAAAACTTACGCGTTCATAGTAGATGGAAATTCCTTGATGAAGTTGTAAGTGGTGGAAGCCGTTAGGATACCGACCAAGGCAATTAACAAAGTTGCCCATGCTATCCTCTTATTGCCCAGAAGAACCCAGAATAGGATGAGAGGTGACAGAATATGAAGCTGGACATCAATAGCTAAGTACCAAGTCTGGGCGACACACTGAAAAATAAAACCGCCATTGTAACGATTTTAAATAGGAAATGGGAGATACAGTGAAAATACACACAGAGATGGCGAAAATAATGATAATAATATTTTTTACAAATATTTGAAAATGTTATTTATTTGAATTCTTCTTTCTTTATCGTGTGGGCAGTGAGGTCTTACGACCCCCCACAGGAGGTGGAAGAGGTCTACTCAATGATTTCCAAATTAGCTGTGCTACGAAAGCGTAGCAGGCGTAGCAGTCTTTGTCTACGTCGTAGGCGCATTCTTCTTTCGTCGTCGTGACGGCCCAGTAGTTAATTAGCCTCTCATGCATCAGGTTTTGGATTCGAATCCGGGCAAGTACTAATGTGCCTTTGACAATTCACATACTTTCTAAAGTTTATCTTGGACATCACTGGCATCGGTGAAGGAAAACATCGTGAGGAAACAGGACTTACTGTTCCACTTAAAACCATGTCAGAGGCCCTTGAGGCGGTTTAGAAACTTTGACACTAAGGTGTGTAGGGTCGTAAAACCTTACTGCCCACATGATAAAGAAAGAAGGAGATTGGGAAACAAACCCAAAACATTATAAATGTTTGGCGAAAATGAAATTAAAAAATAACTTTTATTTTTCCAACTAACCGAAGTCGTAGGGTTCATATAATTCTGGATATGAAGTAGGGTAGACCACCAATAGGTTCTACATCTATGGACATGACCCTCTATAGACTCCCATATAGGCCCATCCGCCACTCGGTTGAGGTAGGTCGCTTCTAGGAGAGCAGCTACGGCCAGTAAGGGAAACATGCGCAGGAGTCGATTTAGCCAAAACAAGTGGATGTTCTTGAGCAGTTGTTCTGAAATTATAAATAAAAAATAATGATATAATGATGATTATATTAATTTTAAATGTAGCTAGAACTTGAACAAAACGTACAAATATTGCTCAAAATTTAAACAAAAACAGTTACAGCTGTCTGCCTATCTATCTATACTAATATTATGAAGCTGAAGAGTTTATTTGGAGTTTTGTGTTGCGTGAACGCGTTTATCTCTGGAATTACTAATCCGATTTCGCTAATTAGAAGCTGAAGCCCTGAGACCTATAGGCCATATTTTAAGGCCCCGTCAGAAAATTTACAAGGACAAAAACGCGAGCCGAGGCTAGTTTTGTATAATTATTATGTCTGAATCTGAATTTATCTCTTTTTATTCGAGATGCAACAATACTTACCTTCGCAATCTGTATTAAATTAAAATCGTAACTACAAAAAGCCGTCTTAAAAAAAACGGTAAGTAATCCCCTTCATTGATTAAAAATATTAATCACGAAAAATGAGATAGAAGGAATGATTAACAATAGTTAATGATAAAGTGAAACGTACGACGTACATACATACGATTTGTCAGCAATGGAATTTTTCTGTGTCAAAACGGTCAATGCGATAAAAATTAAGTGAGATATTTTATCGTTTACTAATAGCTGCGAATTTGCCCGCGTGTTTATTTTTCACGTGACGTATTTGATTACTGCTCCGCTCCCGTAGGTAGTAGCGTGATGTTATAAAGCCTATACTTTATGAATGTAGCTACCATATGCAAGCAAAAATATATTAATATTTTTTCCAATCCGACTAATCCTTCCAGAGTTTAGCATTTAAACAAACAAACAAAAAACTCTTCAGCTTTATTATAAAAAGTACTAGGTTCTGCCCCCGATTTCATTGAACAAAAGAAGTAGTACCTTTAGTATAAAAGTATCTAAGACTAGCACTGTTCCTGCGACTTCGTTCGCGTGATTTTTCTTACGGGTTCCTTATTTTTTTATAATAAAATATAACCTATAGCACTCAGTGATAACGTAGCTTCAAATTTACGAAAGAATTTTCAAAATCGGTTCATTAGATCCAGAGGTTACCCCCTACAACCGCACAAACTTTATCTCTGTATAATATCAGTAGATTAAAATTAAAATTAACACATAACACAAACATAACATCACGCCTGTAATCCCCGAAGGGTTAGGCAGAGGTGTACCCATTAGTACGCCCACATTTCGCCAATTATGTTTTTAGTCCCATGTAATAGGGGCGAGCCTATTGCCATCAACCGGGCACAAATCCAGACTCCGAGGCTGCTACTGACAAATTCCTGATGGAAAAACCCAATAACACTTTGCCCGACCTGGGAATTGAACCCAAGACCTCAAGCACAGCAGTCGCGCTTGCGACCACTAGACAAACGAGGCAGCCAAAAGGAAAAAAAAAAAAAAAAAAAAACAGATCCGATTTTTTTGATTCGTATTTAATTAAAATTAATATGAATCATATCTCAATTCCATTGAAGATTTAGTTACTTACTTGAACTGAGTTTTCCAACAGTAGTATAGACAACGAGAAATCCGCTTATCATGAAGAATGTATCCACAGTAACAGTAGCCGACAGAACCCACAAGGATTGCCAGGAAGTCATCCACTAGAAACAAAGAAACAATACAGTCAGGGTTACATATAACATCACGCCTGTAATCCCTAAAGGGTTAGGCAGAGGTGTACCCATTAGTACAGCCACATTTGGCCAGTTATAATATATAATAGGTTCATTCAGTGTTACATTCCATAAAATAAATAGTATTATAAAATAAATAACATGCTTAACACTTTAGAAAACCCCAGCTAAGTGCAAGGCGATGAGCGAACCTTAAGATACAGAACTCAAAAAAGAAATAAAGAAAAAATATCTAGTATTGGTTATCTTTCCCACAATCTAAATTATTGACTGCCTCGTTGGTCTAGTGGTCGCAAGCGCGACTGCTGTGCATGAGGTCTTGGGTTCGATTCCCAGGTCGGGCAAAGTGTTATTGGGTTTTTCCATCAGGAATTTCTCAGTAGCAGCCTCGGAGTCTGGATTTGTGCCCGGTTGATGGCAATAGGCTCGCCCCCTATTACATGGGACTAAAAACATAACTGGCGAAATGTGGGTTTACTAATAGGTACACCTCTGCCTAACCCTTCGGGGATTACAGGCGTGATGTTATGTTATGTTAAATTATTGTATCATGACCCAACCATTTGTTTTCACTTGTGAAACGCGACGTCTCTAAATATAATATTTTAAGAGCATTCGATTATGTTCATTTAATAAATCAATAACCTAACTATAAACTTGTTCTTACCATAAAAACCTACTGCCCTAATTTTCCTGGAAACGAAAATGTAAACAACACTGATTAATTTCAACGATTACACTTTAAATGCAACCTTGAGTTGATAATTATGATATAAGCTTAGGTAGAAAGATAATCAATCAATGAACTCAGGTTATCGCGGTCGACTGCTGGATATAAGCCTCTGCTAAGTTCCGGGACAGACCGATTACGTACCTTCCCTATTCTAACCGTCACATAAAAGTCGATTCTCATTTCTCATCAATAGTTTTTACTCAATGGTGCCGATTCCCTTGGTCACAAACTAAACTAAAATTAGACTATTTTCTCTCTTTCTGTCCAATCAAATAAGAAAGAGACTAATGTAAATAAGAGCTGTCAAATTTAGTCAATCTGACACATCCATACAGTTATAGTTGACATCTTAAAACGTGTGGATTAAAAATACGGAGAAGTTCAAGGCAAAACTAATTTGACATCTCTAACTTAGTTCTTTAATGTCACGGAATGTCACCGTCCTTTCCTTTCGCTGTATGTTAGTAAGAGATGTCAATCCTCTAAATTTAGTCTAGTTTGTGAACAAGGGAATCGGCACCAATATCAGTTATTTTGATGTGCATTATACGTAGTTAACGGCTATGAAATCTGTTAAAAAACTTTTTTTAAATATGGAACCTTCATTTATAACAATAACTAGCTTCTGCCCGCAACTTCGTTCGCGTAAATGACGGACCCCCGTTTCACCCCTTTAGGGGTTGAATTTTGGAAAATCCGTTCTTAGCAGATGACTGTTAACTATAATCTAACTCTCTGCCAAATTTCAACTTTATACGTCAAGCGGTTTTCGATATTTCGTGATGAGTGAGTGTATTACCTTTTGCTTTTATGTATTTAGATAAAAGATATGCTAATAATAATACATGACTATGTGGTGTGCCTATTTATCCGACTACAAAGGAATAGTTTATTTAACTTAGGCTTTTAGCTCATAATATAGTCTGTTAAAACCGAAGTAGAGTTTACTTTGTTTATAGTTTATTTTGTTTATACATTACGTAGTTTATTTCAATTCATTTTCTATTCTCAATCTTGTTTCAGTCTTTTTAGTGCATTAAGTACTTTAAAATTGTCTATTTTCCAAATCAGGTTTTTTATTATTTATTTTGTTACAATAATGACAATGGTAATTGGATTGGTCAGCTACACTCTGCGTTACTGAGTGCTAGCTGTCCGGGGTCCGGACGTTTTAAATCACAGTACGGTGTAAGATTTACGCCGCTTAGTGAAGCTCCTTTCATGCAACCACAATACAACAAATTCAATAATTACCTACTATAAATTTTGTTTTTCAAGTTAGTAGTACGATGCGTGCCCTGCATTACTTGACCCTTTTTAGGAATAAATAGAAGTAAATGATGGGTCAGTATTACACTGTACTTACCAAAAATCCATCGATAGGGTTCGCCAAATGTGGTTCTGTAGAAAACGAATGACCAAGGACCACCCACATCATGGCTAAAGATCTGATGCCGTCCAAACACTCTATGCTATTAGGACTCGATTGGAACGTCATGACACGGCGGCCATTTGTGTATACTGAGAAACATCTGCCGATTACGCTCACTGTTTTGGGATCTAAAACAAGATAAAACGAAGAAGGCATTAAATGAATTCATAACAGAATTTAACCCAAAAGGGATTGTTAGTAAAAAAACGAAAAAAACATACCTTTTTTCAAAATGATTGTTTGCCAAACGTCAAATGTTGTACTGATTACAGTTATTAATCCAATTACAGAGAAGACGACCCTGCAAAATATAAATATTAGTTAAAATTGTTGATTCTTAAATACCCAAATGATCAAAACAATATTATAATTGGGTGCAATGCTCCCCGATCACTATCTCAAGTCCAGTGTCCGTCTCTCTCGAACCCGTAAGGGTGGAAGCACATCTAACGAATATGTAGTATTTATGCTCGATGCACTAACAGGTCATCGGTTAGATGTGCAAGGTTGCATATTTTATCTATTTTCTTTTATTATTTCTTTATGTAAAAGTGGTTTCACGCCGAGACGTTGACGGGATGGTTGAAACAAGCTTATCCTTTCACATCAACAGTTGTCGCTCTGCCTCGAGCCAACGTGTTTTGTGTTTCGATTTTGCAAAGTAATAAATACTCTTCATACAGCAGTACATTTCAATCTTGTGCAAACAAATATTTCAATTCTCGCTTCGCAAATCCAGTTAAATCCACCCACTTCCAGACCTTTCATACCACAAATGGGCAAGACAAAAACTGATATATTGTTTTGTTCTACATTGAACTGTATTGCTACATGTATAGAGTTGATTACTTAGATAGATTTTAATTCCCTCCCTTTCAGTTAACTCCTCGCTTTGCCGGCGTGAAACCACCTTTTGCGACGGACAATGAGCAGCAGATCTTTCGTCAGTCTTAAATAAAAAATTTCGCGGACATGTCTAACTTTACTTACACAGCAACAGTATCTCCTGGTACCCAAGGTTTATCATCAGCCAAACGGCAAAATTCATCAGTGTATTGAAAGCCTATAGAAGATATGTTGAACAAGAACGAGTTTATAGCTTGCTCAGTCGTACAGGGCTTGGGGATGCAGATAGCTAGTCTGAACGAAAGTTCCGAGAAAGGATTGTCCGTGATGATCCTGAAAATAAAACAAAAGATAGTCGCGCTTGCTTTTTGTTCAGAAGTAGCAAATTTAGACAGAGTACCTCCGTAAACTTCAGTAAATTTGGAATTGTAACTCAGAGCAATTTTAGAGAATATTGGCCTTTCAATATGGCCTTTAGATATTAAAAGTCATAGGTAGCTATAAGCGGTGTGACTTTTAATGTCTTACAAACGATGTTTTAATAAATCAATATAAGTAGCAGAAACATTTTAAACAATCCTGCAAAATAGGTTCAACGAACCTTAGGTATTTATAGTATTCTTAAAATGACATGGTTTTGAGTGGAACAGTAATGTCCAGGTTTCCTCACGATGCCAGTGATGTCCAAGATAAACTTTAGAAAGTACATATGAATTGAAAAAATCACGTTGGTACTTGCCCGGATTTGAACCCACATCCTCATGCATGAGAGGCGGGCGCCTCTGGGCCATCACGACACAGTCGACGAGTTTTAATTGGTAAAAGTCCGTCATTACCCACCGTTCTCCCCAGACGGGTATTTATGAGGATTTTTTCAGGAAAGAAAAAGGGCAGCTGTAAATATCATTTTACCTGTCGTCATGAATAACCCCAGCCATCGCATGTATCCCTTTCTTCATAACATTGAATTCTTTCAATCTTCTCATCGTTTCATCATCCAGACGTAAAAGATTTGGATTAAAATTTGAATTTTTCGGATCAAAATCAGGAAAATGAAAACTTTGGTTCACTGGAACTTGAATCATGCAGTATTTCCCTTGGAGTTCAGTATTGGGTTGTATTAGTTCGTTAAAACCAATACACTGGTGGTAGTTGCCCATGTCAAGGGTGTTTCCTTCCAAAATTCCTCTTGGGACCCTGATGCCAGCGTCTGCGACTGTGTGACAAATAATCTTGTTAAAACACAGGTAATGCTACTTTAGCTACTCAATATTAGACCATTACTAGATGACCCGGTGACCCGGTAACCCGGGCCGTTGGTCCCGGCTCTCATAGGTGGATCTTTGACAGTCGTTACAGGTTGTCAGAAGCCCGAAAGTCTGACAACCAGTCTTACCTAGGGGTATCATATTACCCAGTTACTGGGTTGTGGAGGTCAGATAGGCAGACGCTCCATGTAAAATACTGGTATTCAGCTGCATCCGGTTATACTGGAAGCCGACCCCAACATAGTTGGGAAAAGGCTAGGCAGATGATGATGACTAGATGACCCGGTGAATATATTAACGATAAGAATTTGTATTTTTTCCTTAAGGTGGAAGCTCATAGGGCCAGGTAACCCGAAAGAATACCTATTTCATGAAATCATGACATTTTAGGATTATACCGACTTATGGAGTTATAATACTGATTTTAATGGTTATAATTCTGAAAATAAATACTTCTTACGCCCGCGTATCATACTTTAATCACCATTAAACCTAATACTGACTTGCAAATTGCAAAAAAAAACGTAAGGAAATTTGAATTTCGCGGGCTACCGTGGAGTTTCCACCTTAACGACTCCAAACATAAGAATAATTATGTGCGAAACGGGTATTTAAATTGAGTATAATACCAATCAATTGACATACTTTTTATGAGCTGTCAAAACGCGATTCCTCCGTAGATATGGCAATAGTAAATTGTGATGTCACTTTTTGCCAACTCAATTGACTATCCATTTATTGTTTGAAAAGCAATTTTAAGTCGTACGAAACAAAATCTAAATTATTTAATTCGGTCCAGCCATTTTCGAGTTTTAGCAAGACTAACGTAAGCCAAAAGATCTTTTTTAATGATTTTTAGTCAGTAAAAGTCTGACAGTCCTATTATTGTCTATCTATTACCTATTATTGTCACTGTATGATGTGATTTTTACATATTTGGACAGAAGATTACCAGCCTATTATTGTTTCACTGCAGGGCAAAGGCCTCTTTACATGCAGACGCCAGGCATTGATCACCACGCTTGCTCAGGGAAGATTCGCGATTTCAGATTTATATTAACTGTAAGTCTAAGTTTCCTTACGATTTTTTCCAATCGATATTTAATGGATGTATTAAAATCATTTGATCCAAGTCAAAATAAACTACACGTGAAAGACTGAGGAGCATAGCCGTGATTAATACCTTATTTCACTTAAAAAGAATAAACATGTTTACCTTAATTAGACAAAAACATAATTACAAAGTAAAACGACTGTTTTGTCAGACAAAAATGTAACTAAATAGAATTTACAAAAACAATTGGAAAAAAGACAACTTAATTTTTAATAGCCTATTAAAAGTTCAAAGAGATTTCTTAACTACTTCAGGTAATTGATTACAAAGCTGTGCTTCTTCATATACGACAGACTTTTTGGCATAATTTAAATAAAAAAACGAATTAAATAAAGATTTTGCTTTAGTTGTGTTTTGTAACATAATTATAAGACCAGTAGGTATACTGCCTCGTTGGTCTAGTGGTCGCAAATCGCGACTGCTGAGCATGAGATCTTGGGTTAGATTCCCATAAAGAATTTCTCAGTAGCAGCCTCGGAGTTTGGATTTGTGCCCGGTTAGTGGCAATACACTTGCCCCCTATAACATGGGACTTAAACATAACTGGCGAAAGGGTGTACTAATATGTACACCTCTATCTGACCTTTCAGGGATTACAGGCGTGGCGCTACTGTGTGATGATGTTATTGTGTGTTACCAGTTTCAAAACTAAGCCAAAAATAAAAAAGTTATGGACTTAGGTTTTAGTTGAACCGGATGCGGAAGACCGGGAAAGATTATACTTCTATCTGTGAGTTCTAGTTAAGCTCCTTCTGGCCAGATATTTTTTACGGTTCGTACGCACGGTTCGTACAAATTGTAATCGTTGGGCTAAACGATTAGCAGCTGCACTGCGTATCTCAGATTTAAAGTCCGGACGGACCAAATATATGTTTGGCTTGCAGGGGCCAGAACACACACACACACAAAGAAAGATAGCTTTTCCGGGTCTGGTTGTTTCAATATATAAGTTTATATGATTGCACAGAGACGACAATTGACGACACAAGAGAAGACATTTATAAATCGGGCAACACTTGCAAAAAAAAAGTAAAAATCAAAAGAGTAACCGACCACACAGCTACTATTTATAAATAAAATATCAGGGCGCCTACCGCCATCTCTTATAACAATATTATTTTAATATTACTTTGTAATTTCTGTTGTTGCATTTTCAACTCTCGGCGCTGATCAGAGCGTTGAAAATCCAACAGTGTGGAAGGCAAAGTAATATTATAATAATACTGTTTTAAGAGCTTGTGGTTGGCCCCCAGGTACTTACAGAACATGGTGAGGTATGCATTGCTTCTTATAATACGTATTTGTTCAAGACATTGTTCTGGATCCAACACGTCTTCGTAAAGACTCTGATCTAAAGCTTCATTTGGTATTGGCAATTCAATGCTTCCTTTTACCAAACCAACCGATATAAAATTTACTAGGACTAAACTAATAAACACTCTAAAAAAATACATTATTAAATCACAGATATATTTTTTTATATCACCGATATTTTATTTAAAAAAAAAATGATTGACTTCCACATTCAAAAATCGGATGACATTTGAAAACATTCTGAGTCTTATTTATAATTATGTCAGCTAATCTAATCGGTAGGTTTGTGTCAAAATCTTAAAGAAGATTAAATGTAGGTGATCAAGAACATTGATTAGTTAATCAGGGTTATTGACCGATGCTGAAACTCGGCGTGGTCTATTATGTAATTGTCTAAGATCCCGGAGTCATTAGACTTACGTTATCATGTTTTATCATGACTGGAATTCTTAGAATAATAGAGAAATAGTTAAGAAACGTGCCGTTGTCGTACCGTTTATTGACTTTTTTTGTTCTTTTTTTGTTCTTTTTATTCTTCTTTCTTGCATTGGAGTATGACGACTGGTTTTTTTTTAACAACCATCATTTGCTGTCAAAACCCGTTATTTGTTATTGCTACGTTCCGTGCGCTAAAACTTTAGCGAGATGATTTAAAGGCCCTCTAAAGGCTCCTTTTACACCTGAAAATAGCACAGCATTCAAGCTAATAAGTACGTATACTTTATCACTACGTACGGGGTATAACTAGACACATTGTTACATTTTATCCTGAAAAAAATTATAATCAACTCTGATGCGTACAAAGGCGTCGCAAAAGCTCGTTCCTCTGTCAAAATTTCTCAAAATTTTCTCAAAATTTCAGCTATACTTAAATGACGTTAGTCTCAAGACCTTGAGATCTCAGACCGTAATACCTAAATAGCTAATCGGTAGGTTTGTAAAAATGTTAAAAAAGATTATGTAGGTGATCAGGAACTTTGATTAGGTATGAACTACTTAATCAGAGGTTGTTGACCGATGTTATAAACCTGACGTGGTCAACAAATGACACATAAATTGTTATCAAAAACATACTACAGCAGCATGACTTTTGCAGCTATAATACGAATTGTATGGAGGTAATACTATTATTCCTACATTATGGAGGAAGCCTCTTTCCATAGGCTTCCTAAAATATCCCTATGTATTTTAACTAACTGGGAAATTCTTATCTGCTGTCAGATTTTGTTAATATTCACTATCTATTGCATTAAAAAAAATATTATTAGTAATAAATCCTAAAATTGTGGTATAGTATAAATGGTATGGCAATGTCGTGATGGCCGACTGGTTGAGGCGCCCGCCTCTCATGCATGACGTTGTGGTTTCGAATCCGGGCAAGTACCAATGTGACTTTTTCAATTGATATGTACTTTCTAATTTTTCTTAGACATCACTGACATCGTTCCGTGCCTTGGAAAACACGTTAAGCTGTTGGTCCTGGCTGTCATACGTGGATCGTTACGGGTCGTCAACAGCCCGAAAGTCTGACAACCACTCTTACCAAGTGGTATCGTATTACCCAGTTACTGGGTTGTGAAGGTCAGATAGGGTCGCTCCATGTAAAATACTGGTATTCAGCTGCATCCGGTTAGGCTGGAAGCCGACCCCAACATGGTTGGGAAAAGGCTAGGCAGATGATGATAGATGGTATGGCAATAATATATATTGCTGTGACGTCACATATCTTAAGAACTGTCCAGTGGGCATTTCGCCTCTTGTGTATCACGCTACGTGCGCCCGCCGCCCGCTCCTCTTCCGGTCCCCGTTCTCGTCCTACCCCGCGCCGGTAGTAATTGAGGCGAGGACTCAATTAAGTAGTTCAGCTATAGTCTTAAGAGAGAGGCGGAAAATAACGAAATAAGGTGCAGCTGCAACATAATCCGATTAACACGAATCTTATCATTTATTCTACAATACTCTAGCGTTCAATGTTAAATCAAAGTCGAAAGTTGTGATAATTATCAGCTCAACGCCAAAAACCGGCAAAAATTCTTTATTTTAGTGCTACAATCAGAAATCATGGTCCAAGAGCCTGCAGTCACCTTACGTACTTCATTTAAGAATGAGAAAATATGAAGAAATATGTAGGTACCTAAGCAATGCTTTTTCACCTACAAAAGTTACCTTACTGACTCACGTCCTAGAGTGATTTCTTTTTTATACATGTATATAGGCAGCTATGTAAATGTTGCAAGAAATATCCTGAAAAAAAACCGTTTTTTTTTTTTGGCAATAAGTAATGGTCTCAAATTGAAGAAGCCGTCAAACAGCTTGATTTTAAAAATAAAACTAAATATTTTTGTAAATAAAACACAAAATTTACTGTAAATTGTATGTCAAAAATAAATAATATGTAAAATCAAGTTTTAAAAAATTATTGTAATATGAGTATGAATAATTTTACACACTTAAATTTATAATAGTTAAAATTAAAAAAGAAACAATTACCGCACTACTGCGGTAACGTAACGTAAAAAGGATATCCTATAGTAGGTAGTACTGAGAGAACGCCTGAAGTTTGGTAGAAGGCAACCTGATAGTTCATCGCCTGATAATAAAAAGTAAGCAAGCCAACAGCCTGTAGCCGACTGGTTGCTCTGATAAAATTTTCGGATCAATACTGAAAAAACGCAGGATAGACTGGCAGACTGGCAGATTGAGGAGCAAATAGAGGAGCCCCTTTTGGGATATAAAAAATGTAGCCAAATGCAAAGCAACCATAGTCCTTAGTTCCCACTCATTTGACCTTCTTGCTTGATCGTTCATTACTGCACGTCAAAGCTTGAATAAATTTACTAATACTATTGCAATTAGTACTATTCTAATTCCAATCAAAAATATTCATGTACTCTGGACTGTACCCACAATTCATACTCTTCAAATCTCCCAATTTTCTTGTACTTACAATACCTAAGTATTACGTAAATTAATATCTATATAAGTACTTACTTCGTCCGAGTGGATCAAATAGCCTTGATTCGGCCCTGCCGCAAAATCCGCTCTTAGCCGATGACTTGACCTATTACCTCCTTACCAAATACTAGCTTCCTAAGTCAGGTAATTTTCCAACTACTTTTCGAAATTTCTTCAGTGAATGAATAAGCGACCTTGACCGAAATCATCCTGTTCCTTCTCTTGCCCTTTACGTTCTACTTGGAACCAAATCTACGAACGAATTTTACGTAAATTTTAAGTACCTATTTGTATTTTCAGCTACAGCTACTTAGGTATACTGTTTTCATTCATTTATTTATTTATTAGGATCTCCAACGAAAGATATACCTACACAAATCAAGATATAACAATAGGTACTAAACAAAAGGTATTAAATAAGGGTACTCCTTCACATATAGAGGAACACAGCATGCACAATAAGTTAACAACTAGTTAACAAATATTGTTAATAAAATTTTCTAAGTAAAGAAACAGAAAAATTCATTGTATTATCCTACAATCTTTTGCTCTATCTCATATCATATGCATTAATATTTATCAGCACGAGAATTCCATTATTATTCATTATTCATAATCAATTTTTTTTTTAAGTGAATAGTCAAGAAGAAGAAGAAGTCTCTTACTTATTAAAACATTTGCTGTGCCCGACAGGGTCCATGATTGTTTCTATTTTTATTTTACCACCTATATGTGTACATCATGGATTGCAATAAACGATTTGATTTGATTTGATTTGATTTGAAACCTGTACCTATGACCTATTTGTGCTTTGCCCTTTAAGTGCCTGGGTAAATTAGAGTATTCTCAATCATTTTCCCTAAACTCAACGTAGGCAGGTATAATAGAGCATAACTGACTCAGTGATAACAGCCCAGACTTAGAAGTCGATGGTCATAGGTACGTGAGTTCGAAGTTTCGAACTCGGGCAGGCATTAGTAAGAAACGCGACACACCGTACCTAAGACTTAGGAATACAAATAATTTACATTTAACCAAAACAGTAGATAGGAATTAATTTTACATCTTGTAGGTATATTTTTTTAATAAAAGAATTCATTCTTTACTAAACCACCAAACATCTCATTGTAATATCTATCTACATTCTTTGCAAATAAAGTGTTTTATTCTATTCCATTTTGTGCAATTTTGATTCATCAACATTACCATTATTGTAACGGTCAAGGTCATCGTGCGGTGACCTGCTTGTAATCTAGGTACAATATCTACCTAAAAGTAGATAAATACAATGGATTCTACCTATTCGCGTGTTTCTCAGCTATTCATCCGTGTCATAAGATGGCTAAAACGGTTTTAACTTTTGATCTTGTTATCTTAAGCATAACTAAGGTCAAACTAGTGACCTAGACATTATCTACGGTCTAGATTCTAGGTCATTTATATACTTAGGTAAACAGGTTGCTTCCAAGTTCGCGTAAGGTACAGTCAACAAATGAGATAAGAAACCAAGGTCGTTAGATTTAGTTAAAGTTCTATTAGAAACTGATGGATATTTTCAAATGTTATTTAATTTAAAAAGTAGATAATAAACAGTTCATTAATTTAAGTTTCAATAGAAAACAACCATCGATTTTTAAGAAAACTTCAACTATATCGGACGACCTTGGTTACTTTTCTCTTTTGTTGACCGTACCTACCTAATTTATGTAGGTAGGTAGAGTAGGTACCTACGTCTAATTTCATAGTTTTAACGAATATATCTTTCAGTATGATGGTACCAACGGCTAAGCTTGAGTCTCCAATTTATTTAGGTACTAAAAAGTATTTTATTTAAGGCCATCATAATTTGTCATACTTATTAAATATTGATTAGGTAGGTACCTACTTCTTAGAGTACCTACGGCTTTATTGCAGACACTGGGCTCCTCTGTTCCAATCCTCGGTTGTGCGGAAATATTTTCGTTATTAATTAAACAGTGCTCGTTTCATAAAATGGTGGAATCCTTCCCTTATCTTAAAAAATATGGGTATAATAAGACATTACGTAAATAGCTGTTAACTACGCATACTGTCCAAACTAAGTACCTATGTTTGAGCAAAAGTTTTTACTGAAATACGACTTTTATTATTTATTTATTTTTTTTGTAAAGAAATCGATATTTAATTTTATGGTATTTGTATCTGTATCGACGACTCAATTCTTTAAATCCTTTCGAAACGAAATAAAACTTATAAGGAAACTAGTAAAAACTGAAAGCAAAAGCCAAAAACTGTTACGATTAAATAACCAATCCAGGCACGTGCATAAAGTGCCATAGTCAAAATGTAGGTCAGGTTACCAGGTATAACATTGTGCAGTGTGTTTATGGGAGCATGGAACGCACAGGCCCCACAAGGGGCGCGGGTATTTTCACAGTTTAGTTACAATACGGCCGACGTCTTGGCGGCTCTGAAGTTAGCCGATTGCTGCGCAGTAAACAATTTCGTTTCTATAATGATATATTGCGCTGCCAAACAGCTAACTTCATAACGTCAAGATACGTCGGCCGTACTATAAAACATTTAAAACGGGAACTTGGATCTTCAATATCTTCGTAACCATTATTATTTTGCAATGATGGGAAAAACATGTAACTTTGGACTTCAATAAGTGTATTTTTTTATACCCGTTATCTACATTTGCTTTCATCATTCCATTAATAATTTGGTCACGATAGTATTTCAGACAATCACCCCATTAAGACTCGCTTAACTCTGTGCTACGCTAATTAATCAACAAGATAAGATACACACGCGTCATATTTCTTATGCTGATTCTAGATCTAGATCATAGATACGTGAACACTGCGATAATATGGTAATTAACGATACCCTAATCAAGTAGCACACGCACTGATGAAACTCGAAGATAAAAGAAATCTAGAAGACATACAATAAATTTGTTGTCCGGTACATAGTTTTAAAAGTAGATAACTTATTTATATAATAATACTACTATATGTATGAAAAGGTACCTAGTTCACGTTTTAATCATGTGAGGTCGATGTTTCCAAGGTTCTTTAAAACAGTTATTCTTTTGTTTCTATGAATTTTGTATGAACAATGTGTATGACCTCATTTTCATCTTATCTTCTTAAATGTCTCAGCTAAACGAAGACCAGGCAGACTCGAACAGTGGAACGACAATTTTTTTCTAAAAAGTTCTTGCATTAATTGTGACTGGCGTCATTCTCAGGTATATTATTGTTCCATGCTGGACATTGTGGGGTGGAACATTCATAGCCACACCACCAAGTAAAACTAATACGTTGAGTGATCAGTGGATCACCCCCTAAAGCCAGTAAATAGAACATAGTAGTCTCGACACGTCGATAGAATAAAAAAAGAATAATATAGGTTGATACTTAATATGATTGTGCCTCATACATGTACATACAATACATGTACATACTTACATGTCTTTTGACAATAATCTTTATTTACACAAACCGTCATTAAGCCATTATTGTAGTCAGTCGATAGAAAAAACGATAAGTTGACTCGATAATCACACCCGCATCCGGTAATCAGAATTTAGGTGCAGTGTCGGTACAATTTAAAGGATTCTAGAGGCATACAGATAATGATTTATGGTGTTGGCCCTAATGCATGAACGATACATAAATCACGTATACATAATATAGTAACAATAATCTTTATTTACAGTGACCTTCATCAAGCAATAAGTGTTATCAATTTATAACTAACAGAACATGATAACAGAATAGACAACATTTTATTATGACGTAAGTAACAAACAATATAATCAATAATGCAGTAAAATAAAAGTCTCAAAAATATGACGTAATTTTTATATAATATAAATGCTTTAAAATATGAAAATAAAAAACAGAATGTTCAAAACCATATTAAAGAAATGCCTAATAAATAAAGCAGTTTTTTCGAGTCAGATGATAACCAACAGTTTCATTATGTTCTGACCTTGTGAAGAAGTGTGACCACAATTACATAAGCCGTTTTTTGTGATAAAAACAATAATGATGCGGCTACAGATCAAACATTTATGTATTATCTAATGCTATTATTTGCTTATAGTTTCATCTACGTGCTAGGTCAATCCTTGCACACATCCAGGGCCTCCTGCTTTTCTTCAGAAAGCTCCTTACCCGTGGCGTCGAGCATTTGCCGCGCGTAGTCTGAGATGGTCAGACCCTGAACGATCTTCCACTTGCCATTGGCGGTTGTGACTGGGAATGAGAATACGACGTCACGTGGTGTACCGTATGATCCATCGGAGACAACACCCATGCTCACCCAGCGATCGCCACTTCCCAAGAACCAATCTCTCATGTGATCAGAAGCGGCTTTAGCTGCAGAGAGTGCAGAGGACATCTTTCTAGCGGCGATAACGGCAGCACCACGCTTCTGCACTGTTGTGACGAAGGTAGTCTTCAAATAGGCGTCATCGTTGATTACAGCTGGTACAGGTTTCTTTGCGCCACCAACAGTCACAACAGCGTTTGACGCGTCTGGGAACTGAGTTGATGAGTGGTTACCCCAAATAATCACATTCTTAATATCCTGTACAGGGACACCAAGCTTAGCTGCCAACTGAGACTGGGCGCGGTTCTGATCAAGACGAGTCATTGCTGTGAAGTTCTCTTTAGGAATGGATGGAGCATATTTAGAGCAAATAAGGGCATTTGTATTGGCTGGGTTACCAACGACGAGGACTTTGACGTCCTTACGGGCAACCTTGTCCATGGCTTGACCTTGCTCTTTGAAAATGCGAACATTAGCGGCGAGGAGATCTTTCCTTTCCATACCCTCTTTCCTGGGCATGGCACCAACTAGGAATGCAGCAACAACATCTTTAAATGCTTCCTCAGGCTTGAATGTTGGCAGTACACCGGTCAGCAGGGGCAGAGCACAGTCAGCCAGCTCCATGACCACACCTTCAAGGACTCCCATCATAGGGGCGATATCAAGAAGGTGGAGGTAGACTGGCTGGCTGGGGCCGAACACGGCACCAGATGCAATCTGGTAGATCAGGGAGTAGGCGATCTGGCCCGCAGCCCCGGTGACAACAACTTTGATAGGTTCAGCCTGAAAATGAGTAAAAAGTACAAGTAAATTCATGTTTCTAGTTTATTAAAGTATCACCCAAACATTTATTAAAATCTAAGTATCAATATTTTGAGTTGAAGTTGATAACATTGGTGTGGGTTGCTTAACTTCCTGGGTAAGTGGTATATTCCAAACAATATCCCGTTAAAGACTTCTTATAATATATAACTTAACTAAGCTCATAACTTTTTGCTTTGATTTTATTTTGTTCACATTTATTTCCAAAAATAAAAAATGTACCCACATATTTCAAAAATAAAATAAAAGCAAAAAAACTGACTTCTTTTAGAAACTTGAACTCATTCCAACAAAAATAATACTAACTCCTTCAATATTCATATTTGTGCCAATGTTATTATTATGTAATAAGAACTTGAACAAGATCACTGGAAAAGAGCTGGATGTCTGTCAGTCAACCAGCAGCTTGGTCTCCATGGTTACACAAGATAATCAAACTAGCAACTTTCAAAAAGTAAAGAGCGATATTTAATTCAAATAAATCAGTCTTGTCTTGGTCAGTCATCATACTATACACACACATAATACAGTATAAACAAACAAATTCACAAAAAAAAAGAACAAGATGTTCCGCATCTTTGCCTAGTGGTAAAGTGCCCAAGAGACTGGCAGCATTGCCACATTGGATGGCAATGCTCAGCTTCTGGACAAGCAAGCCGCCCTCAGGTCACAGAAACTAAATGTTTGGACCATTCTTTAAAAAGGGAATAGGCACTCGGACCCGCCACCCACATGGGTTTAAACCCCAAACGACACGAAAATATAATTGCCAGCCAGCAAGGTTACGATACTTTCGCCGTTTGAGGTTCTCTGCGGCCGGAACGGGAGCCACAGCACAGCACGGCCAACTAGGAACATGCAAGATTATTGGTTTAACAAATTCAATATTCGATAAAATAACAGTAAAGTAGCTATATTCGACGATCACTGATTTGTTGTTTTTCAGCAAAAACCTGTTTTTTTTTTATTAACTTCATCTGGGCTTTCTAGAATCAGCCAACTAGTTTGTTGTTTCTAAATAGAATAAGGATTATTTTTTATAAAATAATATAGTCATTCTTTTTATTCTATCACTCCATCAATAGACGTAACAGTCTAACAACATAATTAATGCAACAGAATCCCGGCAACAACACGGCTAACCAAAGGTCAAACCAAAGTCAAAGGAAGTTAACAATTTAAAAACTCACCATTTTTATATTTAGTTTGTAGATTATTTATTCCTTTAAATCTAAAAGATTTTTATTGCTTATTAATATCAACCGGCTGAACCTTCTGATCGAAATCTACTGTGCCGAACTGCCGAATCCCGTGTCAGGTAAAATTGCGTCTCGCGAACTCGTGTACAGCGCGGTGACCGGAATTAACAAAACAACTGACAGTTCCACAGTTGTCACATTTGACAGCCGGCTGTCCAAGTAAAATAAATGCTGCTTGAATGGGAAAATATGTTCCTTTATTTATTTTATAGATTCAGGCCAGGCCTTCCTTTTCAGTAAAAGGAGGAAGGCAAAGGCCTGATAAAAAGCTTGGACTCATGGGTCTGACTGTGCGGGTTGGTGGATGCCACTTTTTCTTTATTTTTTTACCTCCACTGTAAAGTGCATACTTTCAGCATGCAGCGCATGACCTACTCGTCGTAATTTATTTAGAAGCCATCAGTCACTGCTTACTCCTGAATAATATTAAAACACTGAATAAGATACCAAAGAAGTAAGACACACACCTCGTACAATTGAATTTAAATTTTTTATTAGCGGCCTTGCGATTATTCCTTCTTTGCTAAAATGTTTCCACTGCTCGAACTCAGGCGGGCCCATTCTAGACATGGAGTAGGCAGTACCTAATAATGATAATTATGTCTAATATAATCAAATTATGGTTTCATTGGAAGCTATTTAGACAAAACACTATGATTTTTAGGCACCCTTTTTTTCCGAACGAAATAATAATGCTGCCCGCGTCAATAATTCTAAATAACTCTTATACCAGTTTTAATTGTGTCTGCATTAGATATTTATTGAAATTATGTTTCTAAAAATGTGTAAATGCTTGCTCGCTATAACATAATTAGGTTAATTTAAAAACATTTAATTATATTTTCTCTTTGTTTAAATCTAGTAACACCTACTTGAAATGCCTAGTGACATAACTATAACCTCAAAGCCTCGAAGTTCTTTTTTAAGTAGTTCTAGCTGCCTTCATAGGTTTTTGATAGAAGTTTAGTGATTCTTTCCATTATTGAAGTGAAATTAATTAAATTTTTAATGTATTAAAGATTCGCATCAACAAGATGTCGTCGCTTTTGAGGTCTACGAAGTTTGTGCGGTATTTCACTGGTGCGGCCCGAACGCTAATCCTAAACACAGCCAAGACCGCAGAAGCCAATTCTTTAATCAATCATAAAGCTTTAAATGCTGCTAATAAGTAAGTAGAAGGCAATATAATGTACTGAAACTATACCCTAACAGATTATAATGTAAATGCTGTATGTAAGAAACATTCAAAAGTTTAGGTCCAATTTTATTCTTTTTCCCAATGATTAATAACAAATTATTGCCTGAAGCTAAATTTGTACAATCAGATTTAGTCTTAAATTTTGTGTTTTTTAATCCTTAATTACAGTTGTTAACTTTTCATTGAGAAGGTTATATTAGGAAATTAAAATTTAAACAATAGGTACTTTTAGGTAGGAATAAAAGAAATTACGCATATTCAAACTGAAGTGTGCACACTACTACCACCTACCTCCAGAAGTCCAGACTAATATAAGAAATAGGCTCATAGTAGGGGAAAACAGACACTATCAATTTTAATTGATTCATCAATGATAAAAATGGTCATTATACAAACTCATGTCAAAAAATGTTAAGTGTTTTTATTCAATTTTTTTTTAAATAGTTTTTATTTAATCGCCTTTTTTATTAAATTCCAGTGTTTTAATGAGAGACTATGCAACAAAGAAAAAGGAAAACTTGGAACCGCTGTTACAAAAATTAGACTCCGAAGTACGGAGATTTGGAAGAATCACTAAGAAAGACATTGATGATGTTCTTGACGAAATTAAATCTAAAAATGACATCACTAGCTCACAGTCCCTGCTGGTCATTAGGTGTTGTGGTAAGATACCTATTATTATCATATCAGCCATAGGACTTTCACTGCTGAACACTGGCCTCCCCTACAGATTTCCAATAGGATCGGATGGGAGTGGCTTGCAAGCGCGATCCCGCGGTCCTTATCAGATCGTCTGTCCACTTTGTGGGTGGACGACCTGCTTTGCTTGCCGTCGCGTGGTCTCCATTAGAGAACTTTACGGCCCCGTCAACCATCTATTCTGAGTGCTATCTGGCCTGCCCACTGCTACTTCAACTCACATTTTCATTATTTCATCTTCTCTGTAAAGGTGAGCTGGTACCAGAGGAGTTACCAGAACAGAGAACACTACTGGTACAAAAAATATGGAGTGTGCTCACCGAAAGAGGTATACCAATGGACATCTCACACTACAATGCTTTACTGAGGGTATACATTGAAAATGAGCACCAGTTCTCTCCTGCCCAGTTCCTTGAAGAGTTGGAGAGGAAAGGATTGCAACCCAACAGGTAATAAATAAAAAAAAAAAAGATTGAATGAAGGGGGTATTACTTAAATTACTTCTCCCTTTATCCATTCTTCTGGATTTGAATCAGAATAGGTTAAATAAAGTAATTAAAGGCAATTTTCGAAATAATTGTGACAGGACACCATACTTATATAGCCAGCTAAGAAATTGCTATGAGGTTGTGTGTACCTGTGTCTTAGAAATCTAGAATATATAAAAAGATTCACTCTTTTTTAAAATTTAGACTCATTTATGTTATGTTATAAATAAACCTAGTAAGATAAATATCTATAGAAAATTACAAAAAAAAAAAAAAGATCTATATCTTAGGTGGTCCCATTCCTGGGCAAGGGCCTCCCTCTAATGCTTTCATTTTTTGTGACTCATAATTTATTTATTTTTTCATTCAGGGTAACATACCAAAGACTGATGTGGCGCTACTGCCAAGAGGGTGATGTCGAAGGAGCTACAAAAGTGTTGGAAAAAATGCGTGAACTTAGCATGCCTGTGTCTGAACCAGTGCTAAATGCTTTAGTAATGGGCCATGCTTTCCATGGTGACACTGATGGAGCTAATGCTGTGCTACAAACAATGGCCGGAGCTGGTCTTGAACCTACAAATCGTACATACACACTGCTAGCTTGTGGTTATGCCAAGAAAGGTGATATTGAAGGGATTCAGGCAACCATCAAAACTGCTAATCAAAAAGAAGCTTTATTGACAGACAGGGTAAGATCATTTTTTATATTTGATTGAGAATCTAATTGATAGCTGTATTAATTGTGTTTTAATGTCCTGCTCATAATATTTGGAATTGAACTTTCAACATTTTGTTCTTCTAGGATGTTCTGGAGATCATTGAACATCTAGCCATCAGTGGACATGGAGATAAAGTGGATGAACTGATCCCACACTTACAAAAAGGTATTGGGTACAACCAAGATGTATGTAATGTCATTCTAAGACTACTCAATAAGGGACAAGAAGAAACGGCCAAGAGGATCATGAAGACAATGCCAAAATCAACATCCTTAGAAGATACTCCATTCAAGGGTGCATTCTTCGTGAAACAACTACTTAGACTTAACAAACCTGCTGATGAAGTTATTGAAACCTGCAGAGAATTGCAGAACGAAGGTCTGGTACCAAATGCCTTCTTCATTGCAACTGAAGGGGCTCTTCAACATGGTCAAGCAGAGTTAGCACAGAAACTGTTCAAGGAACTGAAGAAAGAAGGTCTAGAGATCAGACAGCATTACTACTGGCCATTATTAGTGCAAAAAGGAAAGGAAAATGATGAGGAGGGCCTTCTGCAAATTCTGAAAGAGATGGCCAATGATGGGCTTACTGTCACTGGCGAAGCTTTAAGAGATTACGTCATTCCTTACCTAATCAAAAAAGATACACCACAGAATGTCTTGACCAAACTACAAATCGCGAACGTACCAACAATACATGGAGCAAGAAACTTAATGGTGGAGCTATTAGATGAAGGAAACCTAAAACAAGCAGCAGAAGTTGCTGTGTTGTACCGTCCATGGGGCAACTACTCTCTTGTTGCTAGGTCCCTCATCCACGCAGTGATGAAATCAAAAGATATTGATTCTTTTGCAACAGTACTTCATGTCATTAGTAGTAAACCTGCAACACAAGCTGAGGAAGACTCCGTCCAAGAAGAAGGCCAGAGTGAAGAAAATAATACAATTCACGAAGTCAGCCGCATTGTAAAATCATCAGTCAAAGGCTTGGCTAAGCCAGGCTTGGCGGAAAAGCTTTTAGAAGCCGTTTACGCTAAAGGCTTAAGGATAACCACTGAAACAGCAGAAGCCATTGAACAATTTCTTGGAGAAAATATGACTACATCTTTATCGCAGTTATTAACTAAGCTTTCGACATCTGATGTGGAGCATATACCAATTGAGTCTGTGCGTAGATCCGGGGGACCACGCTCCACCGCTCAAATGGAAATTCAACTAGCACAACTGAAGAACAGAGGTCTCACTAACTTAACTCGCCTACAGAAGCAATTACTTGTAGCTTACATAAAAGAAAACAATGTAAGCAAGGTGAATAGTTTCATAGAGGAGTTGAAAGCATCAGACTTTGAACTGACAACGGCAACTCTGGCGCAGTTATTTGAGTTTTATTGTGAAAACGATGACATTGAAAGGGCTGAAGCTTGCAAAGAACAGCTTGCCAAAAAGGAACCAGATTTTTTTCTGAACAAGTATAAGTTAGTGCTAATGGCGTATGCCCTAGTCAGAGCTAACAGGTTTGATGAAGCTGTGGCTTATTTGAAGAATAATAAGCAGGTGGATGAAGGTTCAGGCTTCATGATAAATTCAAAATGCTGGCAGATCTTGAATACACTAGCAGAACAGAAAAATGATACCCAGGTAACACAACTTTATAAATTTTCTACTTCTCAAGTAACCGTCTTTTTGTCATGATCTTTAAGTTGTGCATCTCATGCACAAGGCTGTAGGTTTGATACCTGGCAAAAGCATGTACCAATTTGACTTTTATATTCCATACATATGGAATATAAAAGTCCAAGATAAACATAGAAAGCACATGCTTGACATTGGTGAAGGAAAACATCGTATGAACCCTGGACTTATAATAATTAATACAAGTCTGAAATCACCAATCCGCCTTCAGCAAGCATGCTCTGTATGAGAAGAAGCCCTTGCCCTGCAGTGGGTCAATAATAGTATTGTCAGGGCAAAGGCTTTTTATACGTGGTATTATTTTATTATTTAAAACCATCTTTTTGTAGTTGTATAAAAAATATAGGTTTACCAAATTTTAACTCTGGCCTATTCACAGAAGTAAAAATATGTTTAAAATTTCAAAAAACGAATATGAAATTTAGATTATAACCTATTTTTTTTATTTCAGGTAAAAGAGATGACAAATACCCTAATTGAGTACAAGTACATTGAGCCGTCAAACGTTATTCTGGGACCTTCAATCAAAGTGCACTTACTCAAAGATGATATAGATGGAGCCCTGAAAGAGTTTGAGAACAGCTGCAAACAGTACAGAAGCACTCCATGGAAGGGAGAACTTATGAAGGCACTTATCATGAGGGAAGATGCTACTAAACTGCAGTGGTTGGCGGATCTTAGTACACAGGTACTATATTTATTTTACTAGCTTACTGCCCCGGATTCGTACGGGTGCATATTTCCGACTTTCATCGAAAATTTATGAAAAAAATATGTCTTTAATCCTTTTCCGGGTAATAAGAAAAACAACAAAATAAGAATCCCCTAAATCAGTTCAGCCATTCTCAAATTTTGCGCTTAGCAACACATTTAGCCGTTCATTTTTATTTATATAGATTTATTAAATATACTTTGGCTTACTCTAAGAATTATCCTGTATTGTGGGTAAATATTAACTTAGAATAGCCTATCTGTAAGCCACGCATATATTTGTCCCGTGCGTTAATTGAAACCGCAACAGGCAGCGCCGCACCCTTTACGCCAACCTGATAATTTTTAACCTGTTTTTGTGTTTCCTTGAGATAACATAACATAACATCACGCCTGTAATCCCCGAAGGGTTAGGCAGAGGTGGTGTCATTAGTACACCCACATTTCGCCAGTTATGTTTTCAGTCCCATGTAATAGGGGGCGAGCCTATTGCCATCAACCGGGCACAAATCCAGACTCTGAGGCTGCTACTGAGAAATTCCTGATGGAAAAACCCAATAACACTTTGCCCGACCTGGGAATCGCACCCAAGACCTCATGCATAGCAGTCGCGCTTGCGACCACTAGAACAACGAGGCAGTTCCTTGAGATAATATTATGCGGACATAGACTAATTTTATGTATTTTATTATTTCAGGTACATGGTGAAGTGAACATTCTCCACGACCTGGTGATCGCGTTCATCGAGTGCGGCCGCTTGCGACAGGCGCGTCGTATTCTGGAGACTCCCGGCCTGCAAACTCGCCACCGTCGCTTAGACGATGCCTGCCAAAGATATGTTGAGGTAAGAAAAAGATGACAGAGTTCCCTCTCTTTCACACTAATGCCGGTCGCTTAACGCTTTTACCTTACGTGACGTTCTCTGTCAGTAAACTCCTACTGCAATCCGCATTTAGGACCTTCGTTTGGCATAGAGTAGGAACGCGATTTACAAGATTAAGATTACAAACTAACATGATTTACAAAAACAGGATCATGTTTTGTGCGTTTCGCGACTGCGCCAAATAGGTCTATATCAGCAATAATATTAGAAAGATGCTGTCTGACGCTCATTTTCAAATAAATCTTTTGATGGACAGGTTAAGGATGTGAGTTTATAGTTTTACACGTTATATTTATTCGTAGATTTAAAATAAGAGAATACACAGTACAACACTAGCTCAGGTAGAAATATCTTCTCTCATACAATACCTTTATAACGTTTCTTTGGTTTTCCTACTTTTATAACTGTCCATATTCAAACTCGACGACATTCCATATAACGAAAATAAAATCTCTATTATTTTATTACAGGAAGGAAAATCAGAATATCTGGAAGGGCTACTCGAAGCCACAAAGGAATTGTCACACATCGACCGCTCCAACATATTCTACCATCTACTCATTACCTACTGCAAAGTAAACGAAACTGACAAAGCTCTTGGACTTTGGACCCTCTTGCAAGAAGAGGGCGAAATACCAAGCGACCAATTCCTTACTTATCTCGGCAAGCATTTAAAGTCGCAGCAAAGAGAAGTACCATTTGTAATGCCCGAAGACAAAACTAGCAAAACGGTTAAGAAACAAGGCGACATTGTAGAAAAGGTCTTGACGCGCAGAGAACCAAACAAACCAACTAAGAACGATGTTTCTGTCCACATTGAGACCATGATTAAAGACGGCATGTTGTCACAAGCAATGGACGTCGCAGTAAAGTCAATGGAACATGGAGTAATACCGAAGACTAGTGTCCTCAAATACTTACTCAAATCCCTGGCTGATGATGGAAATGTAGAAAAAATACAACAATTGGGCAAATACATAAACGAGTCACTCAAACGCCGTATTACGTATGATGATAAGTTAACTTTGGCTATATTCACGAAGGGCGCTGGCTCGCAACATATCGACAATTTACTGGAGTTAGTTAAATCGGCAAAAACAGAAGAGGACTTAGATATTGCGCTGAGGAAGTTCCCGAGAAGTGGTGCGCTTGCCACCGCTATTCAAGATAATGAACTTGTTACTAAATGTAAGTATTCACGTGGAATATTAGTGCAGATTCCCTTGTTCACAAACTAGACTAAATTAAGAGAATTGACATCTCTTACTAACATACAGCGAAAGAAAAGGACGGTGACATTTAAGAATTAAGTTGGAGATGTCAAATTAGTTTTGCCTTTAACATTTTTGTATTTTTAATCTTTGTTTTTTGTTTTAAGATGTCAAATAAGATTGTATGGATGTGTCAGATTGACTAAAGTTGATAGCTCTTGTTTTATTGGACAGAAAAAGATAGAAGTAGTCTAAATTTAGTTTAATTTGTGAACAAGGGAATCGGCACCATTGTTTGCCTTATTAGCTTTTGAAGAAGAGTTTGTTTGTTTAAACGCGCTAATATCAGGCCCGATATATAGCTCGTTCATCGAGGAAGGTATATTAACTGTGCTATACTAGCTTTTGCCCAAGACTAATGACCCCGTGAATAAAAAGTAGCATGTGTCTTTTCTTGAGGTTTAAACTTTCCCATACCAAATTTCATTTCAAACACATTAAATTATGACTCTTTTCCAGAAACTAAAAATCCAAAATACTACAACTGTACAATTTTAAATACATGATTATATTTCTTTTAAAGGTTATCAAATAGCCGAAATTGCTGCAGAAAAAGGAAAATTCCTGCCAGCCAATTTGTTATGGATGGAACTTGTATTAGCCGGACAGGACAAAGAAGCAGAGAAGATATGGTCAAAATGGCTGAGCAACGCACCCGTTGTCGTATTCAGAAGATTACTGCAAGAAAGTCACACTAGAAAAGAGCCACAAATCATTGAAAAACTAATTACATTATTGAAAACAAACAAAGGACTGTCACTGTCGTCATTAGGAAACGCTTACTCGCGTCTCATCAACTATTACCTGGTTGAGAATAAATCGAAAGACGCTGAGGAAGCTTTGTCCGCGGCATTAAAATTAGGCCTGAAGTCTGAACACTTGAACAAAACCACATTAACAAGACTAAAGTCTGCAGTAGAAGAATCAGGAAGAATGTTTAAGTTCGCCATCTGATTAAGTAGTAATAATTCACGTTGCTTCGCATTTTAATCAGTGTTCAACTTCTGGTAAAAGTATTGTATTTGTAGAATATTGTACACTATCCACGAATTTGTTGATATGTTATTAAATGTTATAACTATTTAGTTTCCAAAGTATGTTTTTACTACTACTAAGAGATCAGGATTATGTTTATTATACAAGGTTTTGTTTATCGTCGCCATATTGTAACAAATGTAGATGATTATTCTGTATCTGGACATTAAAATTGTGTATGTAAACTGAGTATTGAATTGCATCTGTAGTAGTTAACTTTAGTTTAATAAATTATTAGTTAATACTTTGCTACTATTATTTTAAAAACATCAAAATTATTTTCATTCAATGTATTAAGTACAAAAAGGGTAACAGAAGGAACAGGGTGGTTTTTTGGTCAGTAAAAGTCTGACAGTGCCTTCCGCCCCACTCAGGGCTGAAGGAGTCATTTGATGACTTTTACCACAGGCTATTGCACTACAATAACAGCTACACTACACCTATACATAGGTGTACGGTGCAGTCGTACGTAGGGGTAGAGCTATTATATATATTGCATTGTTTTCAGGGGAACACAAATCTTGAAAACAATGCACGACATTTTTCTTATCTTACGAGAGAAAAAAAAACAGTCAGTTAAAATCAAATAATTTATTTCAATTCGAACAATAAAAGGCATTATAAACGTCATTTAAAAAAGGAAAAAAAATCGTTTTTAGAAACAAAATTTTATATACCTTTATACCTGTTATTAAAAAGCACAAAAAAAACAAAAAGGTTAAAAAAAAAAAGTTTTGTTTGACAAATAAATTATCTTTCTTTCTTTCAAAAAAGTTAAAAATAATTTAATTCTGATCATAAACAGTACCATTTTTTTTTTTTTTATAAAAGCTTGTTACTCCTTTTTTATTTTTCGTAACGTGTTAAATGTAGTAAGTCATAATTTATAGTAAATGAATTAATAAACCCAATTAATTTACGGACGAACTCCTATTTTAAAAATAATACTAATGTAAGGTACATTAGTATTATTTTTAAAATAGGAGTTCGTCCGTAAATTAATTGGGTCAATCTTATTTCTGAACGCGTCGGAACTGAATGAAACGCCGACTGTATAAAGCAAGCAAAAGTTTTGGCGGGAAAATAAATGTCAGTTAGCATTTTCTTTCCTCGCGCCCGCGCTTTGTTCTCCATTTTAGAAAAAGTTATAAAATTATTTTGAAATTCTGGTTTTCTTTCATACAAAAATATGTTTTATCCAGGAGATTCTCTAAAGAGGGGCGGCCGATTTTATTTGTGTTGGGTCGCAGATTCATGGCCATTACGTTTTGCGACAATTACCCACAGACAGCTTTGGTCTCAGGATATTCGAAGAATATGGTAGGTACAAAATAATTCAAATGCCTTGCAGTAGTTACAATTCGTAGCTACCCACTTTTTTGACTAAACAGACATGTTAATGCAACATAATGTTTCGTTTTAGTGATGATTTATTAGAAGTTATGACGAACGAGTCGGGTCGTCCCGCCAACAGATTTTCTCTGCGGCTAAGCTCTCAACTTCTTCGGGGATTAGTCAGACTTTATCAAAGAAAAGCCACAATTTTCTTAGGTAAGCCGTTGTATAATATTCATGTACAATACTTACTGTACCTATGGTAGGTATCTATTTGCTTACCTACCTACCTAGGTGTTTTCTGTGAAACTTAGGTAAGTAGGTATAGGTAGATACCCGCAGGTATCTGTAATAATACGCGCCACGAAAGATTAGACTTGACAAGCGTCATTGCACAAGTATGGTAGTATGAAATAGTTATTCATAATTTCATAATATACATTAAAATTCTTAACATTACTATTATATTTATTACGAAATAATAAAGTTTGTGTGGTGTGTTAAGTCTCATCTTTCGTGGCGCGAATTTACAGTACTAACTGTTATTGTGCTGTAGGTACCTATAAACAGACTTCTTACATAAAATAATTATGTATTTAAAATTTACTGTTTTAGGTGAACTATGCATGATAAACGCAAACGTAATGAAAAATTCCAACAAAAAGTAAGTAAAATCATTTATTAGATATTTTAAATATAATTAACAATTAAAACTTAACAGCTAATTATGTAAATATTAAAAAAAAAACTTTATATCCTATTATCACAAATGATTGTAGTGTGCTTGACTATAAGGGTAGGTTCAGATGACAAGCGCTCAGCGCGCGTTGAACGCGCGTTGAATTTTTGTATAGTGTTCACATGGTGCGCGCTTGTCAGGCGTTAAACGCGCGTTGTTGCGGCCAGTTTGAGTTGACGAACCCTAAAATACGTCTATCCGCGTCGAAAGCGCGCGCTCAACTGAACGGAAACATAGAAAACCAATGATCTCAAAGCGGCGTTGACGCGCGCTGACAACAGTCGAGCGCTAGCGCAGCGTTGAACGCGCGCGTTACTAAAACGCGCGTTAGCATGTGTACGGCCTGAATAAAATGTATGTAGTTGTAAACGCGCGTTATCAAAACGCGCGTTGAGCGCTTGTCATCTGAACCTACCCTTATGGAAATATTTGCAAGATGTCATGTTTTCTTAGATGGAATATGCATGAGGTGGAGATAACGGCAGAAGTGAGCCATCCACAGCTTCAGCAGCTTGACATTCAAGAAATAATTGCAGACCCACCTGAAAATGAGCAGAGGATTGTGGATATGATACAGGTTTGTTCACAATCTGAAAGACATTATTATTAGTAAAGTCAATCATTTATTTCAATTAGGACAATAGGCAGTTTTGAAATGAAATGTCATATACATACAAGCAAAAAAGAATTGAATCTAGTTGCCCCTTCCAAAAGGTAGTTTTTGTATAGAAAGAATGAGCAAGAAACTCTATTCATACTGTTTTACAATATTTGTATTTGGAAAACCTACATACCTACCTAGGACTTTATTCAAACTTACATAACATCACGCCTGTAATCCCCGAAGGGTTAGGCAGAGGTGTACCCATTAGTACACCCACATTTCGCCAGTTATGTTTACGTCCCATGTAATAGGGGGCGAGCCTATTGCCATCAACCGGGCACAAATCCAGACTCCGAAGCTGCTACTGAGAAATTCCTGATGGAAAAACCCAATAACATTTTGCCCGACCTGGGAATCGAACCCAAGACCTCATGCTCAGCAGTCGCGCTTTGCGACCACTAGACCAACGAGGCAGTCAAACTTGCAGTATGTAAATAAATCATTAATTAAAAAGTAGTTTCACTAACTAGGTACTTCTCAATAAATTCATGTTCAACTTCTATTTTCAAAATGACCATTTCAAATTCAAGGACAGTTTTTTTTGTTAAATTCTACTAAATAATTTGTTTGCTTACAGAATAGTGGCAATGTTGTTACGAACATTGAGGAAATAACACTAAAAGAAGTGACCGTAGCTGAAGTGCTACCACCACCAAATGTAAGTGCTCTCAATATTCTTCATATCTATTGTTCTATTCTATCTTCAATCATGTTCATCAGAAACAGAAACAGGGCATGCTGTAACGTAAAAAGAAAACATCATGACACACTCATTATGGGACTACTCACACTTATTCAGCTCTATTCAGCTTTTGTCCATAGAAAACAACGATTTTGTATCGCATGCGTTCAGACGCGGAAAGCTGGACGGACGCGTACGCGTCTCATACGAAATCGACGTTTTCTATGGACAAAAGCTGAATGGAGCTGAATAAGTGTGAGTAGTCCCTAAGCCATTTTTAATGCCCGACGCAACAACGACGCGGTGATAAAAGTGTGATTTGAAGTGTTTGTGTGTGTGTCTGTCTGTCTGTGGCACCGCAGCTCCCGAACGGATGAACCGATTTCGATATTTTTGTTTTGTTTGAAAGGTGAATTGGTTGGGAGTGTTCTGTCTGTGTTATGACCGCCGCCGTTTCTTTTTTATTTTAGATTCAATTTTTTTCGAGCTTTCATTTAGGTAATCAGGTAGGTACAATAGGTGTCTAGGTGCTAAAAAACATAAAATGATGGTAAGCAGAAAGTACTACAACTGTCTTCATAACGTTTAAATTTAATGAAAAGAGTTTAATGCAATTTAATGTTTACACAAGATAGAAATTAAAATGTTTAATAGAAAACTTTTAATCGCTCTACATTCCCTTGCAAAAATCTTCTTTACTGATTCTTTACACTTCATGTATCTCGCCTGCGGCCATGTGTCGCGTGTGTATTGTGCCGTTTTGTAAATTTTATTCGGTTCATCAACTAATTTTCAAGATGTGTTTGTTTTTTAAGCAAGTTGAAGTAAAATAAGCTTGAGTCGCGAGTTCGCGTCCACATGGAGGGTACAGCGCGGTGCGTCCCATACAATAATGATTGTGATTAATGAAGCATGACTGTAATGCCGTGCTTTTATTTTCGCCATCGTTTCCACCAATTACAGTTCGTATTTTTGAGATTAAAAGTAGTACATGGAAGACAGTGTGCCCTCGTCCGTTCGTAATGAAAAAACGTAAATTCTTTTAAAAGATCATTTATCTACTATGTAGAATGCGGCTTATATGGCACTTGTCCCATATTGAGCTTAGTTTTGCCACAACGAGCCAACCGATAATCTCTTAATTACTAAATTAATAACGGCATGCTAAACAACATGTTATATCCAATAATAATAGTTCAACGTTTCAAAAGTTGTCGGGGTTGCAGGACGTCTTAACAGGATACCGTGGCCCCGGAACGTAAAGGGCAACAGAAGGAACAGGGTGGTTTTTTAGTCAGTACAAATCTGACAGTCCCTTCCGCCCTGGGTGGGGCGGAATCATTTGATGATTTTATCACCTAAAAAAAAGTCAAAAGTTATGCTTAGGATAGATTTAAAATTACTCAACTGTTACAATTACTTACTTCGAAAACTGGGAGAAAATTTGTCGTGGGTTAAGATGTTTTGACAGATCTACACTCAATTACAATGTTTCCTATAAATAATTTAAGTATAACTAGAATCCAAGGATGCCAACCCGCACTGGGCTCGATTCTGTCACGATCTACTTTCTCTCACAGAAAAGAGCCCTGAATCCCTGCAAAGGCAACAACGCCAACGATTCTTAGAGTGCAATGGGTTCCTTAGAAATAGTCACCCACGGATTCACGAAATAATATTTTTCATTAAATCATTCGATTATTTAAACTTAAAGAATTTAATTTAACAGTTATCTAGCTACTCTTTAGCATTACCTACTTAAATCTCGGAATACCAACCCACACTGTGCCTGTGTGTATCACGCCACACTCTCTCGCAGAAAAGTGGTCCCCGAATTTCAGGTATGGCAACAATATAGCCCAGCGATTCCTATAGTGGGTTCCGTGGAAAAGTCACCAAGGTTCCGCAAAAAATACATTTATAATGGAATCATTCGATTTTTAAACAATTTAATAAAACAGTGAAACAGTTCAATTTTGAGAATAGAATTGTGTCACTTAAAGTATACTTGATACATTGACACACAGAACACTGTGTCGCTTGTGTCTGTGTCTTTTAATGTGTGTTTTGGTGTAATTATCTAATAAAAGTTTAAGTTCTTATTTCGAATTGCTTTGTCTTTCATTTATAATTATTATAAAAATAGCTCCACAAAAATAGTGCTTAGTTGAGCGTTCTCATAATGTTTAGGAATCGCTGCCAATAGGCTGATTATTCTCCTTCGATATCTCAGGACGGTTTCGGCGAAGAGAATCCGGATCAAGCTTTGCAGTTCCTTGTGGACCGTACGCTCGAGCAGATGCTGGTACAGCCAGACGTGTCTACAGCGCACAGCGGCCTGGACGTCGCGCTAGATATCACCGATAAGTCGCACGACAAATCGCGACTTATGCATGAGCCCGCGCAGATGGAGAGGATATCAGAACATGATGTCACGCTGTTCAGAAAATGTACTGGTTTCTTGTATTTTAAAAATTATACCAAAGAGTATGTAGTTATAGTTATTTTTACCTGTCACACGAATTTGAGACTAATGCGCTAGCTTTTTTTTTAGCTACTGGAGAGGAGTTGATGCCTGAATTTGAGAAAGGTAATTATTGCTTTCAATCGTCTTTTGAGTAGGTATTCATGATAGAAAAGATAAACATTTACTTTTAGTTATTGTAGGTTATTTTAACTGCATTCATCCTAGCTCCAATTCCATACTACATCCATCAAATCATTTAATAATATCATACCTCATCCTTTAATTTCTTTTGATTTCCTTTTTGATACTAAAACCTAAGTATTCCTACAGACATTCCCGAAATACCTGAAATCCCGCCTCCCGAATTGCCTGTTCCTGAACAAGATAAGTTAGTGTTGTTTTTTAGTAGGAACGAAAGTAGAATGCGTCTTTATAGTAAGTAGGTACAGAAATCGAATGAATCCATTACATAATTTTCTCGCGACTCGGATAATCAACACATACCAACGTGTTTGACACAGTCGTAGGCAGCTAACACCCACTTTTAGGTACTTAGTTGTTTAGTCCAATGTTATTTAAACATGGCGAGGGGACGATAAGCGCGTCATATCGGATTACCTTGCACCCGTATAACATTCTTCGCAAAAGGGCACATAGCATACCTACCTAATGGTCATCGCTTATTTAAAACGACACCGGTCCGACATTGCAACGGCCCGGACAGAATCACCATGACAAATTCAACCGATAACTGCCAGCGCGCCGCCCGCTAACTGTCACCATTCACATCTTGTAATTATACAAAAAAAAATAACGCATATGTGCTGTCTAAAGCCCTAACAATTGTACATATTTATAATTAATGTTGTATTAAATGTAGGCCTCAAGAAGAGCCAGTACCAGAGGCTCCTAGCCATGTTGTCGAAACAGAGCCAGCAAAAATACAGGAACCTATGGAAATCGAATTAGAGGTAAGTAGGTATTCCGTAAGTAAATAGTCTGCATGAAGGATCCTCATCTAGATGCGATTCCTTCGAAAATGTTATAACATACCACCCCTTGGGCTGACAAAAGGCGTAGAAAAATACTTATGTCAGTCTCAACGAGTAAAAAATGTTAATATCCGTAATTAAAATTTTAGACAAGTTTTTGACATTGATGGTCGCTAAACTGAGATTGCGACTAGATTTTGAACGTTTTTAATTACTTCTGATACTGCTGTAACACTATATCACAGCCTAGGCTTCATGAGCTGAGAACTTTGGTATAGTAGTTGTACTTATAGAAGCGTCAGTCTTTCCGAACACTAGGTACCTAGACCATAGTTTGCTCTTTCTCTTTTCATGACATTTGGCATTTGATCGGTTCAGGAATTGGAAGAAGTAGCTCCAAAAGCGAAAAAGGGGAGGTTCAGAAATAGATTGATTGTTGATAGGAAGACGAAGATTGGCCCAAATTACTTTCGAGCTAGGATTGAAAATCCGTTGGTGGAATTACGATGTGAGGTAACTGATTTCTTTTATTATAAAAAAAATAATTTGATCTGACTTTTTTTGAATACTTTTTCAACATTTTTGCAAATCTGTTTAATATGTTATCTGTGCTTTTCTAGCAAGAACCTAGTCTTGTCAAAAATACCGTTTTTTTTTTTAACTACCCGCATTTTCTTTACCTACACAGGACAGTTCAGACGACATCATCTTCATACGAGTTCCTGCGGAAACATATTTTCGCCGACCATGTCATGGCGGTGAAAAGTTTATTTCTAATATAGGATTCACTATTTCACGCCTTTTCTCACGAAATCTTGGAGTGGTCTCAGCACAGCCTCTAGCGGATAGAGAAATGGAGGTAAGAGTATCATCTTTTTATATAAGCATTAACATGGCTCACTCATATTTATTAGAGCTTAAAAAGGTATGTAATAATGTAGGTTTAAATCCATTTTCATCACGAATCGTGTATTGTGATGGTGAAGATTGTTCTGGAAATAGAAAACGTGTTTTGATGCTCTTTAAATTAAAATACATATTTTTATTCAGAATACATAATCCTTTAAATTATGTTAAGTTTTACTTACACGAAATAATACCGCCATCACCTATTGCATTGTTGTCATATTTATCATCTCTGTAGATGTCGACGGAAGAAATAAGGCGAAAGTCCCATCGTACTTTCCAAAGGTCGATACTCGAGAACATAGAAGAAGAACAAGTAGCACCTATCGTTCAAGACAGGCCCGAAGTTCAAGTTGAAGCACCTATTCCTGAGGATACCAATGAAGTTCTGAACGTATCTGAACCGCAGCGTGTGAGCGTTCAAATGGATTTGGATATCGCGGATATGCTTACCCAGAAAGTGGAGACGTTATCGCAGGCACAGAAGCGGTCGGCGGAACCCGAAATTGTAGTTGAAAGCGTAAGTGATTGATATGTTTTTGATGAGAAAAAGTTGCTAAGGGTCAGGTCAGGGCCATTTTTGTGGTTGGACAATAACATTCAGTGGTAGACAATTTAGAATACAACCTCATGAATTATAGCAGTTATATTATTATCACTTATCTAACGTCATATTATAACATACTGTTTGTTTATGTTTTCAGCCGAAACGACAACGTTCTATGGGCTATGTGTCGTTCCGAGAAAGTCAACTGGCTAAAGAGCAGTCACAGCATGAACTACACGCACCAACTTCCATGATTATCACAGGTTAGCACTTACCATAATTAGGTACCTGTAACTCGTAATAATATTCATTACATAACTTCCCACCTATTCTCGAAGTCTTTGAAAGGTGTTTATGTTTTTTTTACTTCAGTGATCAGATCAATTTTATAAGGTCAGCATTTTAACACTACGTGCTAATGCAGAGTTCCAGTTATTACCGAAAATCTCGTCGCGACCGTAGGGCCATCCAACTAGTCTAGCTTAGTGGCTTTAATGTTTTACACTAATTCTTTCACAGATGCAGAGGCAGACAAGGAAAACATACCTGCAAATATACAACCTCAAGACGCGGAGTTGATACTCTCATCGAAATTACAAGAAGCTGGCTTAGCCGATATCATACAACCAATTGTTTCGGAGGTTGAACTGCACTCACAAACACAGCGACATCTGACCTCTTCAATCGGAAGATCACGAAAGACTGGAAGTGACCGATCTGAAACTCCTTTAGGCAGCCTGGATAGGACGAAGGTGTCGCTCGGTGATTCTGAACAGACTACAGACTCAAAGAGGTTTATACGGTATGTTTTTTTTTTTTCATCATGGTAGCTTTGGCTAATAAATTACATTCACTTTAGTAAACTGACAGGTGTTGACTGTAACTATGTAAAATATTATAGTCTGATTTATTATATTTTAGCTTCTTTTTACCGTTTGCCATTACATCTCAGAATTTGTTCCATTTAAGCGACACTTGGCTAGTGTATATAGATAAGAGTTCTTTATTCAAAATCAAATGTGTGTAATTTCTAGTTGGTATTTTTTTTTTATTTCAAAATTCTTATGATGCTGTCAGTTTTTATCAAAACCAGCAATGATTCTGGACTTCCTATGTAGGATTTATGCCCACTCAAAATAAATCACCTGTGTTGAGCCTAGGACACAGCTAGTAGCAGAAAACAGTTACAATAGATATGGCTAGTAGTTTTTTGTGGTTCTAATAATTTCTAATGTTTGTTACAGTGATCAGTGGGGAACAGAAGGAACAATGATTAAGATTTTGAAACTCATCAAAAGCGGTCTTCAGCCAGTGACTGTGACCAGCCTCCTCGATAAAGGTCCCATCATATCCGGGTACAGACGCATCATAGCCGCGCGGTGTTTCACGTCATTACTCAGTAAGTCTATTTTACCCATTTATTTTAATTTTCTATTAACGTTTCAGAACGATTATTTTTGTCATTGAAACGTTATGAACTCTTTTCAGAATTAAAGCAACATGGCTTTATTGATGTAAAGAAAAATACGGTCACACTGGAAATAGTCGATGTCACTTTGGGACCAAAATTGACTAGCTTGAATGAGCAGATTTAGATTTCTATTTTTAATAGTTCTGTTTTTGTATTTTTTATTAATTATTCGTTATAACTCCTTTTTATGTTATGTTGATTTAATAAAAAGTTCGAAGTTTGTCTTTAAATAAAAGATAGTTTTGATATGAACAATTTTATTTACGATCTGTATATAATGATATGATTTCTGTACACTTTACATAATAAGTCATCAACTAGATTCAAGCTAACTAGATAGATTTATGAGTATCTTAATAATAGGTAGGTAATGGCTTAATAATTTACAAATTCTAATAGTATAATCGAATGCTGTACAATAAACAGTCGACGTAAATAACTAATCTAGACATTTATTCTTAATTACATAAAATACAGCCATTTACATTATAGAATTGGTATATTATTATAAGTATTAAATCTTTAAGAGCTTAATTGGTAGTACAATTTTACACATTATTCTTAAAACAGAGAAGGAATTACTAAATTACGGTCATTTATATGGAGGTTCCCTACATTGGTAAAGCATTTCTAATTTTTATTTATACAAAATCAGTCTCCTACTATTTGTTAAGTCCGCCGTATGAAATGTACACTAGTAAAAGGAATTAACATAGTAATCTTACAACTCGAGGCAGTCACGTGTCTCACCAGGACGTACACCACTGGACGATTGGAATATGTTTAACAATAGTATGTCTTGAACCGCAACACACGTTAACTAAGCACTATATTTTATTACTTCTTATTGATCAGAAACAACTTCAAGCACACTTCAGTGTTTCACAGCCTTGCTAACAGTCGTTCCAAGCTCTCACTCAATTTATATTAAATAATTACAGTCTGTCCTTATAGGTTTAGGAATGACAATACTTAGGATAAGAGTAGCTACCATTATTTGTAGATTTATCATTTCATGTAATACTTTCAAGACAAATGGAACGAATTATCGATATATTTTTCTAAAATCAACCCAAATAATTATAGTGAGTAATATTAAAATTTATCATTTCATGAATCAAAACATTTACCTAATTGGCTCCAGAAAAATAAAGCCGGAGGCCATGGATATAAATTAAATATTAATAGTACAGAAAAATTAACTCTAATTTCATTATCATGCATAACACTTAGATATAAGATTTAAAACAGGTTTTTATAAAAGGAAATAAAAAATTTCATTCACCCAACGAGAGGCCGTGTAATACGAACAAAGGATTCCAAAAATGGTAGTTAACATTTAAAACGGTGACATATCACAGATCACTCGAGACATTCTATGGAGCTTTTGAAAAGTGGAATGATACTCAATAGAGAGATTACAAGCACGCATAGTAAAGCAATGTTTCAGGGTGCCAGCGAGTCGCTGTCGTACTCCTTGGGATCATCATCGGAGGGGGCGCGCTCGCCGTAGTTCATGCTTTCAAAGTATTGCTGTGGCTTACCGTTCCACAGCGAGTCGTCGTCGCGCGACGTGGGCGACGCGTGCGATGCGTGCGGGGAGTGCGACGTGAGCGATCGCAACTTAGCGTCCACGGAGTCTGCGCGCTCGTACAAGATGGAGCGCGACAGCTCCATCGCTAGGTTGTGCGGCGGCGTGTAGGCGGGCGGGTAGGCCGGGTAGGGCGCGCAGGCCGCGTAGGGCGGGTAGGCGGGCAGGCCGGCGGGCAGCGGGCGCGCGCGCGGGAACAGCGGCGCCAGGCGGTCTGCGCGCGCCACGTACTCGGCCGCCAGCGTCGCCACGCGCCAGCGCTCCGACTCATCTTCGGTTCTCTGTCGAAATGCCCAACCGTTGTTACGTACACCGGACGCTCGTTAAACGTCGCGGTGCCTCCCGGCGGCCTGTGCGGGCGAGCTGATGTTCGCTGACCTTTAATGAGTGTCCGAGTCCGCGAAGTGCCCGCGAGCTGCCATTAGTCATCCTCGAGGGGTCAAGATACAATGCAAGTACAGACCGGACTATTAGATTTCATCATGAAATAAAATAAGTATTATCATAATTATTTTCATAGTGAGAACCAAACCATACCTTGTGAGGATGACTACTGACGACTTCGTGATTCGAATAAAAGGTACATAGGTATTGCAATTTTTTTGTGATATCTACTGCTACAACTCCACCGTGTCAATAAACATGAACTACCGGGTATTATTTTATGAGTACAACATCTGTGCATAACTTATTATTACTCTATTAGTTACCAAACCAATTACCAACAGTGTAAAGGCCATGTGAGAGCATCGGTATTTGCTTGGTTATTAGCCAATTATTACGTGCCATTATGCCACTATGTCAATACAAACCATACAAATAAAAAATACAAAAAATCATAAATAACAAAATGAACACACTCAAAACTAACATAATATATTAATATTATAACGTGTCGTATAGTGAGTAGGCGATAAATAATGATACAATTTATAAAAATGTATTTTTATCTTGCACTTACCATACCAGTCTTCATTAATGTCCAGAAGTATTCACAAAAATGTTAAAATGTGCACGGAATAAATAACACTTGAAAATGTTTCATTTTAATAATGGTTTTTTAAAAGTTAAGATTTATCGTTTGATTTTGTAGGTATGTAAAATCCCACGCCATTGAAAGATGTCGCACGAAGGAATTGTGAGTTAAAAGTTGAAATAAAATATCGTGAAAAATAAATCGCCTCACAGGTTCGGAGTGCGACAACTTTTACAAACAAAATGTGTCAATTGATATTAAACATGAATATGTAGGTCGGTGGCATGAAAATCGATCCAGCAAATACTGATTTACTACTTATATTGTAATCAAAATAATTATTGAGCTAAGTTTGAAATTTTGATACGATAAGAAAAACACCTATTTCAGTACTTCAGGAAAGATCTTGAAGCCACCCGAACTGTCGCTATAGTTAGTGACGAGGACACACAATCGTTAGCACATGCTCGCCTACACTACGGACCGAGTCGCTCTACGTAACTAAATCAAACTAGAATCGGGGCGGGCCCCGGCGGTAAAGTAACCGAAGCGAAACGAAACGACGGGGAAAAAACTTACGATCGACATAATGGCATGCGAGACGCGGCCCGACACGAGAAACTACGAGAACGTCAGGTCCGGCGCGCGCGGGCACTCACACGGCTATGAGCCGGAATCTTTAAAGAACCACGCGTTCCAGAACGAGCGGGCGCGCACCTTGGGGTCGGGCGCGGCCGGCGAGCGTCGCACCGGCACGCCGGACTTGGGCTCGCGGTCCTTACGAGCCGCGCCCAGCGCCGAGCCGGACCGGCCCGACGCGGCCGAGCGGGCCGAGCGCACCGAGTGCGCGGACGGCGGGCGAGCCGGCGGGGCCGGCGGCCGCGGCCCGGACGACGGCGGCCGCGCCGTGTGCAGCGGGATGCGCGAGGGCCGGCGGCGTGGTGTATCGGCGATGCGCGCCTCGTCGTCGTCGTTGTCGTCGGGCATGTGTAGCGGCTCCATGTCGCGCATGCTGGAGTGCGCGTCGCGCGGGGGAGAGGCGGAGCGCGCGGGACTGCGTCGCTTGCCCTCCAGTTGTCGCACACGAGCGCGTGCTCCTTCGAGTTCGATGCTTTTCTCCTCCAGCTGTGAACATAATGCGTCGTAATTTAGTCATAATAATCTACTTTGCCCTCTTGCCATCTGGGAAGGCTGGAAGGATCGGCTTCCAACCTAACAAGGTGAGGAAACGTGGAACAACTGCCTATCTGACCTGCTACAACTCAGCTACTGGTAGGACAGTTATAGACTTCTGGTAATTTTGAGCGTCCCGATTTGTCATGGTCATAATTTCATAAAGATGCAAAAAGGACTACCTACTTATCTAATGGAAATACCGAAATACCGGTGAACGAACTCGACAGACAACATCTGACTAATCTTTAATACGAATTACAGGTGATATTGGTTACGTATTGTAAAAAAGACGCAAACGTATTTACGAGAACTGTGGAGGAAGCCTGTCATGACTTCATGAGTCAACGACACACTAATTTGTTGTCGTTCGTCGAAGCAAATACTAATAATTTCCGTTTCATTAGTAAGTAATAAAACTTTACGACTGAACCGCAAATCACGTATCATGTCCGACTCAGGACCTGATAAACTTGACAATAACGTTAGCCCTGAAGTTAATGATAAGGAAATGTTGCATAACTTGGTTGGTATTTTTACTTGGAGGTAGCATGCGTGTATTTAAAACATAATGTTTTATTTCTTCAGCCAACGTCAGATAAGGTTTTTAAAGCGTGAGGCGGGACTTATTGTCACCGGAAAGAGTCTGGCAATTATGATTATTGGGTTTTAAAAATATTCTCTAAAACATATAAGTATCTTTAACAACAGCGAATGTGCATCTCTGGTACTGCACACTACTGAATAAGGGCCTAACAAGCAAAGTTTGGTAGTAGTCAATCTTGAACTATAATATTGATCACTAATTCTCAAAACGTCAGCTTTGCATATCGATGTTTGGCAGCTTTAGAGATCTTGGTTAGAGACGGTTAAATGTCATATTTGTCGTACAAAAACTAATTTAAAACTCACTCTAAATTTGAGGTCTTCGTTGAAGTCTCGCGCGCGCTCCAATCTTTCTAACAGCAAGGTGCGCTGCGCGGCCGCGCGTCTCAGCCGTTCGCTCAATACCTGAAATGCACATTAAACTAATAAGTACTGTTACAAAATAGTGTGTTTACCTAAAATTGATAAATAAATAATAAAGGCTTTTTTCAGGCAAAAGGAAACCAAATAATAGAATCTAACGCATTTTGTTTTTATCTAATATTGTTTGATAACGAAATATTAAAACTGAGTATTCATGATGAGTTTCATTTGCGATTTAATACTATCCTATAACAATATATTTCACGCAAAGATAATAATAATGTTTGTTGTGTCATGGCTTAGTAAACTGTTATCCCAAATTCACACGAAATAACGTTTTTTTTTTAATACATGTTTTAGTTTCCACCACCAAATATTTGAACCAAAATGTATTAAAACGTGCACGGTAAGTGCCAAAACGCTACTTAAAATTGAACTTTATTTCGATCTTGATCTAAACCATTTGTAATTCAATTACATAATCTTTTCTTTACATATTTGTAAAATACACTGGTATTTTCTAGCTAAATGATGTAAGTACTTAATGATTTTCTGGAATAATTTTCTAAATGTACAATTTTCTACTTTTAAATTATAAATGAGTCTATCTATTAACACCAAGTACAAGTCATTAATATCAAGCAATACAATGAGCCTTCAACGTGACTAATTACATATTGAGATGATTTATTTACATGTATGTAATATTACAATATGATATATTTAAATAAGATCTAAACCACAAATAAATAACAAATCAAAGAAAGGAAACGCACTAGTCCGGTTCAATTGCTGTAAATCATTTAAAATGGGCCAAGGATTATGACGCATGCGTTGCTATAGCGTATGGTATTGTTTTAAAGTGTTTTGCGATAGGCTTTGCACGTGAACGTGACGCAAACAAAAAAGCGCAATGTTTATGGCGAGGACGTTTAACAGTGGCGATAATAATAATAATATACACACAGATGCGCACGACACAAAAATACTTAATCTAAGCAGGGATTTTGGAGTTTAATGGTGGGCCGTCAGTCCGCACGGTCGCGGACACACTCCATTAGCTCCACAGATCTGCGTAATTCTGCCGAAATCTCTGAGCTTACGTCACAGCTCGTTAGTGCAACGACAGTTTTGAGGAACGAGGAGCACGTACTTGGTTACCTCACTCGTTCTGCAATTAACAGCTTTAACTGTTTTTATCTTTCTGTTAATGCAACACAGATTTCTAATGACCCAAAAGGCGAAAAATTTCCTAAAATTGACACCTTACCGCAAGTTCCATGCACGTCTGAATCGGCACTCTAAACAATACGATTGATGATTAAATACAAAGTCATAGACTGTTTCAACCAGGCAAATCTTAATAGGAATCATCCTTCAAACTTTTCCCCGGTTTCACGTAAATCCTCACTCACTCATGTTCACTTATCAAGCTAGGAACACGAGTCAACAAATAAAACTATACCTGATTCTGAACGGTGGAGGTGAGCAGCTGCCTCCGAAGTTCGACAGGATTGCTCTCGAGGAGAATCGCCGCGAACTTCTTGGAGTCTGGTGTGGCGACGCGCGGCGGCCGCGAAGGCGTATCCAGCGCGGAGTCCAGCCGGCCCAGCGGAGTGCTCGGCGCCGGCGCCACGGGGCTGGCGGCCGCCGCCGCCGCCTCCAGCTGTGCGGCGCGCAGCAGCAGTGCATCCCGCTCGGCGCGCAGGCGCGCGGTGTCGGCGCACTCGCCGCATGCCGCATCAGTAAGCGCTCGTGCGAACGACTCCTCCACAGTATCAACTGGATGGCGATCATCGAGTTCGCCGCGCAGCTGTTCTGCTTCGTCGCGTAACCGCACTCCTTTTCGCTGGATGACATCGAGCAGCGCCCATAGCTCGTCTTCGAGCGGACGCGATCGTGTGGCGGACGCAGAAGCTGATGCTGAAGAGGAATGCGCGTCCTTCCCGCAGGAGGTCTCGGTGCTGAAGCCGGAGTCCTGCACGGAGGGCTGCGGCTTAGTACGCGCGGCGTCACCCGCGCCTGCCGCCAGCTTGCGGCGCACGCGCACTCCGGGCTCCCAGTCACGACGTGTACCGCTCGCAGGCGTCGACGGCGCCATCTTGGAGCGCAGGTTTGGGAATGTCTCGATGACGAGGTCGCGAAACTCAAGCAAAGCTCCGACTTCATTCTGGAGTTCCTAATTAATAGGAAATATTCATAAATAATAATCGGAAAACATTTTCACCAAAAACAGATAGTCCACTTAATTGAAACGCGGGACATATGGCTCGCAATGGTAATCGGATCGTTATATGACTAACCTGTAGAGCGACGAGGGACTTAGCCTGCTCCGAGATGAGGTAGTGAAATGGTCCAGGCGGCGGTGAGCGCAATTGCAGACACTCCATGCCCGAGCCACCTGACCCGCCGCTGGCGCTGTCTGCACCGCCCGTCTGGAAACAACAACAGTCAAGTTATTCGAAATGCTCAAATTCATATACCTATCACGGCTCGCCTACTGGAAGTGAACAAATCTACTAAAGAATTATCAGTAGAACAGTGAACAAGATCACAGTGAAATGACAAATCTGGTAAATACGGTATTTCACCTTTAGGAAGCTAAAACGAACATCGCACAAAATACTGCAACAATTTAGGAAATCACACAAGTCATTACCAAGCAGGGTTCTTTTTTAAAGTAATACAAGTAATGTCGCCGTGCGCCTTAGCGTAAAATTGCGTTATGGTCGAGTGCACCCCGGACACAGCGTCCACAATTCACGACTCTCTTCCTTCGCGACCATTGTGTGCTGTTGCATTATAAAAACTCTATTGCTAAATCTCTTTGAATAGATCTTGAACCGAATGTTATTAAGGTAGGACCATAGTGTCTCGTCTCGAACCGGATTAGATAAATCCGCGTCTGCAACTAGTTTAATTAGGTTTTATTGCATTTTTTCCGCCAATTAGAATAACTACAATACAGTTTCAGGTTGGCACGAGTCTAGATTTAATTTTATACAAATAAAATTTGAGGTGAATAAATTAATGCCATCGGTTTCTGCCACAAGACCTAGTTTATCGTAATCAAATGTTTCGCAAACTTGGTATTACTTAGATGCTTTACGATGCTTCGTGAATGCGTGCAATTGACATTTCAAACGTAAATTGAAAAGGTTGCTATCCTTAATGCCACGATTGGGCTATTAGAATGGTTAATGTAGTAAAAAAAAGGTTTTAAGTATTTAAGATTGGAATATTGATTGCACTAAGTCAATTCGCCAAACATTAACTTTGGTTGCTGAATCATGTTAGAAAAGGGTCGAGTTATTTTAGTTATAGATAATGAACTGGTTTACTGTCGCATAATGTATAATCTAGGATTGATTGACCTCATAAACGTGATTTTAATTAGCGTTATAAAGGTAGCCGATACTAGAATTCCTAGTATCATAATAATCTATTACATAAGCAATAAGTATTCCATATAATTCTGTTTAATCCAACAGCTAACCCTATTCCAATCGGCTTTACCTAATATTTTCGAAATGACACAACATAAAGTGGATGAAAATCACCAAAATTTTATTGTTCTTTTTTTAATATCTGGATTCCGGAAACAGTTTCATTACTTAGTAGGTACTCATAAGATTATCTATAATATAAAAACGAATCGCTGAATGTGTTGCTAAGCTCAAAACTCGAGAACTGCTGGACCGATTTAGTTGATTCTTTTTTTGTTGTGTTCGTAATTTTTCAGACAAGGTTCTTATAAAAGAACTTTTTAAGGAAATCTACCGGAATAGTCAGAATTTGCACCCGGGCGAAGCCGGGACGGCTCGCTAGTTGTAGATATTTTTTGATGTTGTAGAATTACCAACTTTTCTTTGCCTCAGATTCCGTTAAAAATTATGTTCTGTTAAATACTTTCAAATTCAACTGAGAGTAATCTCATAAGTGATAAGTAACTGTTTTCGAGATCCAATCGCGAACTTTAGCTTAATCGGAATAGAGCTAACTATTCCGATCACCGGTTATGACACAGTTTTGTCAACAACTTACAAAACTTTTATCAGTATGATATGCTTATACTACATACCAGAGAATGTCGATGTCGTTTTCAAAGTGCTGATAAAAGTAGTAAAATTGCAACATTATTGTGAGTTTGCGAAATACCATCGTTATCTAAGAACGAAAAGATATTGTATCTCGAGAGATAAAATAAACGTGTATCGGTAGACAGTCCGGCAGTTTTTTTTTGTGAATAACTTGAATGACGTTATTGAATCGAATTTGTATGTACGTCTACCTACGTATGACACGTTTTCTATTGTTACTGTAAACAATACGAAGGTTCACGATCCGACATTATAATTGACAGCCTGTCCAAACCACTGCTTTCCTTGTTTTGTTTCAGTTGTTAAAAGGACCACGTATCATCTGGTAGTGAAATAATGTATACATTGTCTGACATAGGTTACTGCTCTTTAGAGCTGGGGAAAACCAAAAATACGATGGATAGATTGCGTGTGTTAAACATATGAATGGAAAAGTCAAAGCACTTCTGAATTGCGTCAAGAAGTTATTCAGGAAATTGAAGCTAGTTGTTCGTTTCAAAGAGTTCGAGAAAAACGAGCAAGAAACTAAACAGAAAGCACGGTAAATAATAATAAAGAGAAGAGTAGCACTCCTGCCGCTATACCAAGTGAGGTGACAAGACCTTTGAGCAAAATTCGTGCATACATGGACTAATACAAATAGCCCTTGCTTAGTAACAATATTAGTCTTTAGTTATTATTCAGTAGGCTATTATTTTAGTCCCCAAGTTTAGTCATAAAAGATAACTTAATGACGCACATGTCTTCATCCGAAAACAGAATGGAACAGTTGGAAAGATAGATGAGTCATATACGAAGTTATCAATCTTTGTGTCAGCTCGAGAACTGTTTGGAAACTAAGTAATTAACTTTGATTTCTATATTAATAGGACTAAAGTTAAAAGGTGATTGAACTATTTCGAGGTTGTCATTTGAGTTGGGTCAATACTTGGTCTTACTATAATTTGGAAAATAGCAGTCCGTTCTCTATGCATTCACAGTATATATGGTGACTTGTAATTAGTGACCGATACTTATATATAATTATGATTGTACTCATGATAACAAACAACTTTCCCAAAGAAGCGATTTTTTTTCTATTTGCAAAGCCCCCAATGAAATGACCCCAATCACTTCAAAGGTGCGCACGACGGTTATAAGTTAATGAAAAAATAATAATGCATGCTAAAAGTTTAATATTCACCAGTCATCCTATATTTTATTATACTTGCTGTACTCCAGAAAAGGAAAGTTTGCAGGATTCTACATATAACATCATTTCCGCTAGACATATCAGTTTACGGTTTTGAATAATTCTAAGTCAATTAACGAAAACTAGTTATATTATCTGCAATGGCAGTACGGTGTCGAGAAAGCGCGTAGTGACGGTAATGGCCGTCCTATACACAGTTGACAAACGACCGCTACAAGCCACGGACTTTTCATTCAATGACACTACATTTTGACGGTTTCTTAGTTTCACTTTCTTTACAATTGCGTCAGCAAGGCCGTGGCTAAATCTACACCAGTTGGGTGTTATTATAATGGCAATTCACTAATGTGTTATGACATTAAGCTGGTCGTCGTGATTAGATGTTAGTGCCGGATCTGTCGATTGTTTATTTTCATCAAGCGAGACGTAACAATATGCAAATTACGGACGCATGCACGTGTACATAACATAATGACACTTTCATAAATGCTAGTAATGATGAGTATTTAGATTGTAGTGTTTGAATGTCTAAATGTTTATACAATCACGACAGAACTGCCGATCGATACAGCAGAGATTTCTCCATCTTCAAAGGCTTTAAAAATAAATCAAATGTCTTCAAATCTTTAATAACGTGCACTTGAAATAAATCAAGCGAATGCGTCATTGTCATTTGAAAGTACTTATACGAAGATTGATAAATCACGTAGATCTGTCAGCGAGGACTTAAAAAACGTTCGATAACCAGTTTTTATAGAATATCTGTACTGCGTGGTAATTTACGTCTTTGGTTACTGTTCCTCTCCCGCGGGTTGCAACGTGATATTACGTAGCCGATAACCTTCCTCGATAAATAGGCTTCATACAGAATGCAAGAAAAGATTTTTTCATATCGTACCAGTAGTTTCTGAGATTATGTGCTAGCGAATTCTCTATCTACACTAATAACCTAAAAACCTAAGTCTGTTTGAACGCGTTAATAACAGAAAGTGCTAGTACTATTTTTAAAATGTTGTAACCCTATCTAAACTGCGTTATAGTATACTCCGTTTATTGAAGAAGGTTACAAGCTATACAACATTAAGCTAACGACCCATGGACAGGACCGGAGCAATAATCAAAGACCTAGTTTGGGGATAACAATACAAGGATCTTAGATCTTAGACCATAGCTGGTTACCCGGTTGTCAGGTTTCTTGCTGTAATTTGCAACCATACCATAGGTGTTTACCTAGATTTACCAACAATAAGTAACCGTCGTGGCGAGATATTCTGAAATCGTATTGTCATTGGTTAAAACAATGTTGCTGTAGGTAAGTAACTAGATAATGATTAATTTTGCAATCTAGGTGCCGCACAAGGACAAACGCCTGTGAAGTACGCCGTACTTATGTTGACTTTGGTTGATATTATTAAAATAAATGCATAAAGAATAAAAAATAATACAATAGAAGATTTTCATCCAACTCAGATGTTATTGTGATAAAATTTGAACCAGTTTTTTGTGTAGATGGTCTGTCTGAGTCACATGCTTTTTTTTGGTTTGTATTATATTCAAAGTCCGTTCTTAGTTATAAATAAAACTTTGGAAATAAATATCTACTTTAATTTTAATATTGAATTTTCCAACTCAAGTTCAGATTGAGGGTAGTCAAGAAGGCCAATTCTTCTAATTAAAAACGTTAAAATTCTAGTCGCAATTACATCTCACAGCGACAATCAATGTCAAAACTTTAGCTAATTAGAGGCAGTTTTGACAGATTGACACTGGAGATTCCTTCCTACCTCCTGCTTCTGAAAGTTTTCCATGCTCGTGAAATCGTCGCAATAAGTCCAAGACAATCAGGTGTTCCATTATCACCTTAATGCTTCAATCGCTGAACGTGGTAAACCACGTTCATACGTTTTACGAGACGAATTCGTTTCAATTGCCGCTCTACATGCACCGTGATGAATAACAACTAGCATTATCTTACCGTTAGCATTAGCCACATTCTCGAGTACCTACTTACTTATTTTTTATTAGGGTTCCGTAGACAAACAATGTCTAACGGGACCTTATTACTAAGACAACGCTGGTTGTCCATCTGTTACATGTGAGTATCTTTTGAACCGTAATATGTAGGTAGACATTTGTAAATTTCAGAGTTTGGACGTAAAAACAGAAAAAAAAATAAGGAGTCCCAAACAAGAAACGTGTATTTTATGTAACGAGAAAACGGTACGGTAGCACAGAACCCTTCGTGTACGAGTCCGACTAGCACTTTGCAAGTTTTTATAACTTCTATAACCACTTATTACATCTGTATACTCGGTCAAACGTGGCGAGTAATCTGCATCCGATTAAAATAAATGTTACTATTACGAGTACAAATTATTTTCGTCTGTGAATAGGGACAAGGATGGTATTTTGAACAATGAGGCGGAAAATTATTACAAGAGATCCGGTCGGTTCGTTAGGTAATCAGTTAATGAGTGAGGCATTTCCTGCGTTTTTGATGTCATAGAATATAATCGAGAACGGTTTTCCAAGTAATTTTAATGTCATTCGTATTAAGAGCGTTTACTAGTGACAATTTAAAAAAAAAAAAAACGTATTTCCGAATTCTTCCTGGTTTTAAGCCAATATCGATGAAAAAATTTAGGAATCGGTTCAGTTTCATTTGTTTGGAGGAGAAAAATGGGTAGGTACGATACCTACATTGATTTTGACGGCTGGGTGAAATCGTCCTGGCATCCGATTGTTCCCTTTACGCGCGGTACTTATCTCGATACGGGGGCAGTGCGATAGCAATACATGTTGTCCATTACCTACAACCTACAATGTTCAGTCGGGGGCGGGAATCATGCATCAAGTGAATGTCGGGCTCCCGATTCATGGTGGCAGAAGGAACCATCGGGTTTTAATCAGTAAAACTCCAACATATCCGTTCGTTTTCCCCATAATGAGGATATCCATGAGAATTTCCCCATGATAAAAACGTACCTACAACATTTTTAATTATGAGAACTGTACATTATGTATTTATATGGAATGCTTAATGGAATTTGTAGATGAGTGCTGACCTTCAAATATAATGAGAGGTACAATAACAAAATTATAAGTCTTACTAAATCATATTGTTTGTTACTCTACTGCAAGTATTTAGCAATATCTACGACTGTGATGTAAACGAAGCCAAGTAAACATGATGAAAATATCGAATCGATTGTCTACATGATCTATGAGTATGTTTACCTTTCCGACTTTATAGCGTAAACTCACCGCGTACCAAGGGATTTGTCCTAATTTAGTGGGCGTCAAAAGTTCACCCGGAATGAGTTTTCACAAACTGACGGATACTTTTGAGTCAGAGTAATCTCGATTATTTGAAAGGTGAGCAATAAACTTAAAACATTTTAAAAACAAAATTAAAATGTTAACAATATTTTAATTTTTCGCAGGGGCATCCGGAAAAAAATCTAAATTTTAGGGAAATGTCCGGAGGCTTTTGAATTTACTGTCCAGGGTCAGCATTTTACGTGATAGTCGCCTTACATGTGCCCTAATTATCACTATACATTGTCCAATAGAAAACCACAGGTACTGAAATTACCAATCAATCAACCATAAAGGTTTCCAATAAAATCTGAGCTTACCGCAAGCATAGAAAGCTTGAGGTATAAAGATAATTACAATCTTTGTAAAAGTAGTAATTGTGTATGAAAAAGACATTACACGTAGCAAGTGTTATTCACATTTACTGTGCGTTTTCTGTGCCCACGGCGAAAGATATTCCGTGGTGCTTAATTAGAAAGATTAACAGCAACGGTACTTCTGGGCAATCTACGAGAGCGGTTGTGGAATTTTAAGTTCTAATTTTATTAACGCACGCCCCGTTTGTTTTGAAGACAGTGCATCGTTTATTTCTGTACGATATTAAGATGATGGGAGGTTAACTGTAACTGTTAAACACTCGTTTATAGTATCGAAGTGTTCTTTTTTAGGATTTGTTGAAACAGTTAATGTTTTATGAGTAACATAGGTAAAGGCTCTGGCTGGTTGAACCATATACAACCTTATTTACTAAGAATAAATTTCTATAGATAAACTTTGTTTAAAATAAGAAAGACTTGACAGTCCGCCATGAGGGCTGAGAAAATCTAAACAAATAAATAAAATTGAAGTATCTGTTTGTAATGTAAGGTAAAAATAACAGCTTAATACAAAATAAATAAGAAGGTTTTCAAGGTAAACGAAAAAACAAATCTTAAAATGTTTGTCTGTCTGTTTGTTTCGGCAAATAGCTGACGTTATATGAAGTAACTTAGGCTACTTTTATTTTACAAAAATAATCAGATCCCCGTGATGACCGACATTCACGGAATCATCACGGTTGCTGGCATAAACTTGTATAATAATATTCATTCAATATTCAAAGATATAATTATAAAACTATTTCAATCACGTAGGTATATTGTTGATCCCAGTACAAGTAACCCACTTCTAGGGGTTACATTCATTTGGGGGCATCTTTCTCAGCGCTGTGTGGTCTTTATAAGAAATAAGGCCATCTCATCTCTTCCCGGCTTCTGTGAACGTTGTAATAAGTGCTTCTAAGATAATATCAGGTAAAAAGAAAGCTGTTTTTGCCTGTTTAGTGATAAGACCGAACTGCAAAATCTTGGTTTCCCTTAGGAGTAGATGGCATGCGTTGCGCGAATTTTTGGTTGTCTTTAGTTCAGTTTTCGTATGAATAATAGCAGCCAGCTTTTGTCTCGTCCCTGTAAATATCGATTATCGCGGATGCAGACGAAGTCGCGGAATAAAAAGTACACTATGTCCTTTCTTGGGGTTAAAACTTACTCCGTACCAAATTTCATCAGAAATCAATTCAGTGGTTTAGTCGTGGAAGCCTAACAGACAGGCAGACATAGAGACAGAGTTTCTTTCGCGTATACCGTACTAGCTTTTGCCTGCTACTTCATCTGTGTAAATGTCAGTTATCGCGGACGCAGACTTAAAGAACCTATATCTTTTCTTGTGGTTTAAACTTATCCTGTACGAAATTTCATAAGAAATCGGTTCAGTGGTTTGTGGTATGGATTATGAAGGCTTTAAAAGGCTTAGATGGTCGAGGAATTTGTATTTTTTTTTTTTGTAAGATTCTATTTTCGTCAGCCGTTTTTTAAGATCTTGCTTGGTGATAGTCAAGAAGCTGTGTGAAATTCCTTTGTAGTTTATCACTATCTCACGGTGCCTAAGTAGGCACATATATGTATAATTATATTATTATTAATTAATTGACATCTCGTTTGACGCAGTGGCTGAGCGATTAATTACCGCTCCATGTGTCATGGGTTCGATTTATTTAAACTTTATGCAACACAAAGTACCTACAAAGGCGGACTTAATGCCTTAGCGTCAATTTATACTAGCGCAGAGTCGAAGCGTCTTTCCAAAACCAAACATAACAAATTCGCTGTGGAGTTAAGGTTGAATTTATTATGTTCAGTTTTGGAAAGGCGCTTCGATGCGCTTCGACTCTGCGCTAGTATAAATTGACCCTTAGGCATTCTCTGCCAGGGCAGGTATTTTGTTCGAAAGAGTTACTGCGGACCTGGAACACAAAGGGCATTAGGAGGAACACGGGTGGGTTTTAATTAATAAGAGCCTGACACTTCGTTCCGCTCCGCCCAGAGCGGAAGAAGTCATTAGATGATTTTCCAAACAAAAATAAGGAATTCTCTAACAGTCAACCAAAGGCGAAACCTGTGCGGAACAAATATTTGCATGGTCAGGTTCTCCAAACTAGTATTACAAAATAAGACTTCTGTTCTTTTGTTTGTAATGGATAAAATAAAATAAAAAATACTTTACAGATTTTAAAAATTCATTCGCCTATGGAAAGTTACTTTATCAAGACCATAGGAAAAATTAAAAAAAAAAAAAATAGAGATTCGTAAATTAATTCCACGGGGTCGAAGTCGCGAACAAAGTTTGTTTATGTTTGTTAAAGCACCCACGATACGGGTAAATGCCCCGTGCATCGATATTGAAAAAAAAGGAAAAAAAATAAAAGTTAAATACAGCTACCCAACTCATTAACAGTTTAATAAACCTTCTGTTTTTAATACAATCGTGTCTCAAGTATCAATTCACATCAATTACAAATGCTCATTTCGAAATCACATCAACCATTTCTTATACATGGATGTTTATAAAACCTCACGTAGTTCTATCTGGAACATTCGTCATTACAAACAAGATATTCGGAACATTAATGGTCCCACGTTTTTACACAATCTAGAGCAGGGGTAGCCAACAGGTCGATCGCGGCTACTATATTCCATACGTTCTATGATGGTGCGGATGACACGTGTCAACATTTCATCTATGGATGTCAGAATCGCATTTGTAGGTCAGTGACATAATGTTTTTTAATTTACTAGTTATTAACTTAGTTATTACTGATTCCGTATTTTACGAATATGATATTAGTGTGCAGTTAAAATATTTAATCATGATTGTAATCGCCGTAACGTTTAATAGTGAAAAGCAACAGTTTGACAAATGTTACCGGCACCATCCTAGAGCGTGAGGAATATAGTCGAGTGGATCCCAGATGTAATGCTCACACTAAATAAATTAATAGTTACTAAAAATAATCTTCAATTTAGTTATTTTTCCCTTCTTAATAAAATAAATAATAATACTTGAAGTAAGCTTTTTCCCCATACGTATAGTATAATGTTGATTATTTAAATTACGATTCAATGTCAAACTTACGAAGTAGTGCTAATTATGTAATTGGTAGATAGCAGAGTCTGGTCAGTAAAGAGTCGATCTTGGGTCTTTTAAGTTGGCGACCCCTGCTAGAGGCTTCTTCACGTAATTGTCAAATACATAATCACTACCTACGTTACGTGTTTTGTAGATAATTTACGACAAACTGACAAAAGTTTTTTTACTTTTTATCCCTGGAATCAATTAAAGCTTTTGCTTTAATTCTGAAATCTACGCAAACGAAGTCGTGGGCAGAAGCGAGTTAAATATTAAGTATAACTAAAGTTACTAAGTTATTGTTACGCATTTATTTAAGTTATTGCTTTGTTTTGTCTTTAGCGCTTGCTGTAATGGCAGCGAATTAGTTACTCCCCATTTCCCTTCACAATTTGTAACATTTATTTTCCGTTCGTAAACCCCTCCGATTTACGAACGGAAAATTAATGTTTGTAAAGCCATTTTTGTTATTTCATCAAATACGAAGTCGGAAAAGGCAAGGCTTTTGTTTTACGTCATAATAACATAAGTAGGAAACATTTGTATGCAAATAAAAATATATTAACCAATTTAATTATATAAATAATTAATTACCATTAAATTACATAATAGAAGTTACGGTAATAAAACATTTATTTGTAAAACCTTAATTTTAAGGAGCGTCCATGAAGATTCTTGCTTGTCCTTCTCCATAGAGACCTACCTACGTTTAGGAACGTGCAACTAGCTTCAACTTTCTGACGAACTAACGGACTTCTTGACAATTTAAAAGTTTCTGTAACTGGTTTAATTGGGTACCAATAATACCAAGACATAACTTCGCTAAAGGAATACTCTATTATAGCCCTGAAAACCCGATCGATTTTTAATAAACTGTAAAATTAGTTTTTTTTTTTGCTTTGAAATCAATAATGAGTTGTCAAAAAAGTGATTTATGATTGCCATACTAAATCTTTAGAGGAGTCGCTTTTTGACAGATCATAAAACGTACGTCAATTCAATTGATTGGTAATGTCTATTAACAATTGAAATTAATCTTTTAACTTTGACTTACCTAATAAAATAATATTTCTTTGTTAAAAAATGCAGTAAATAAAGTCCTGTGTTTACTGCAACTACTGCAACTTTCAAAGAAAAATGTGCAAATTTATTTAGCAAAATGATTTCATCGCTTTACGGGAATAGTCAAGCCTCAGTAACAGTAGTGGTATTGGCTATAATAACAATAATAAACAGGAAAAATTCTCAGATATATTGTGAATTTGGATTGTTCTAGGTAATAAAGGAGATTCAATAACATATTGACGTGTTTTCTTGGAATCCATAACGTAAGCTAGTTTACAATAGACGACACGCTTGAAGAGAAAGCGATAAATATTACAAAAGGCGTTGTTAGATCGTGTGGTCATGTATTTAATAATATAATAAATTCAAAACTATTAAAATATAAAATCAGTGATCTGTATTCTGTGCATTCTAGTTCTAAAACAATGATAATATTTAGGTCGCATTAGAAGAAATATATTCATGTTGTTGCCAACTACTGTAATATAGAAAGCCTTTTATGGAAGCCGTAATAACGCACCGGCGACACTAGGGTTCCCAATATTTATTTAGCTCATAGTATTTTTCAGACTGCCTCGTTGGTCTAGTGGTCGCAAGTACGACTGCTGTGCATAAGGTCTTGGGTTCGATTCCCAGGTCGGGCAAAGTGTTATTGGGTTTTTCCATCAGGAATTTCTCAAGAGCAGCCTTTTTTTTTTTTTTTTTTTTTTTTTTTTTTGAGGTGGAGCCTTGGAGTCTGGATTTGTGCCCGGTTAATGGCAATAGGCTCGCCCCCTATAACATGGGACTAAAAACATTGCTGGCGAAATGTGGGTGTACAAATGGGTACACCTCTGCCTAACCCTTCGGGGATTACAGGCGTGATGTTATGATGATGAGTATTTTTCAGAAAAAGCGACAAAAAAAGACTCTCTCGTTTTTGTTCAAGGAATTTATTCAGTAGCAGCCTCGGGGTCTGGATTTGTGCTCGGTTTATGGCAATAGACTCACCCCCTATTACATGGGACTTAAACCTAATTGGCGAAATGTGGGTGTACAAACGGTTTCACCTCTGCCTAACCCTTTGGAGATTACAGGTGTGATGTTATGATGATGAGTGTTTTTCAGAAAAAGCGACAAAAAAGGACTCCCTCGTTTTTGTTCAAGGAATTTATTCAGTAGCAGCCTCGGGGTCTGGATTTGTGCTCGGTTTATGGCAATAGACTCACCCCCTATTACATGGGACTTAAACCTAATTGGCGAAATGTGGGTGTACAAACGGGTTTACCTCTGCCTAACCCTTTGGAGATTACAGGCGTGATGTTATGTTATAGTACGATTGGTAACCCTAGCCGACACAGAAAGGAGACACTATTTGCATGATAACACAAAACAAAGTCTTTATTCAAGAGACAAAAAAGTTTGCTCGAGGCGGTGAGGTGACAAGCATTTTACACCTGGGAAAACATTGCATCGTTGAAGCACAACCAACATAGTTTGCGAAACATACAATGCAGTAGAAATTGGTAACCATTATTGCGAAAAGTGGCAATATGCGATCTGTGGTGTGACATAACAAGAACAGCTTCTGCGCGCGAATTCACCCGCGTAAGTTACGTCTTTAGATTTCTGTACGGCCCCCGTGGGTCGCAGGCGTGATGTTATATAGCCTAAAATCTTCCTGGATAAACAATCTATTTAATGTAAGAAGACTTTTTTAAATCGGCTCTGTAGTTCTTGAGATTTTCACGTTCAAACAACCGAATAAATTCTTCGGCTTTATAATATTAGTATAATGTTGAAGACAGTTTCGTAATATTTGATTTGGTGTCACGTCAGACAAAATCGGACGCATCACTGGTCGATCAACCGGTAAATTAATAAAATTCTTGCAAAAAATGAAATCGTGCACACTTATCGTATTCATTGTCCTATTTCGAGAGGTAAATGTAAACCGCATTCGTGCACGCGTAGGTGTAGTAGGCATGCAAATTGCTACACTACACCAATATTCAGTAGCAAACGTTTTAACAAATGTGATTATTTGCTGCTTTTAAAATATGCACATTGTTAAAAAGTGTCACAAGATTTTTAAAAAATAATATCTGGTTTATAAATCACGCATTAGATACCCGTTAAATACGCATACTGCTCATCGCGAAAATATTATTTGAAAAATTACTGTTTACGGTACCTTGCAATGTAACACGACTTTACCCAATTATGTGCTTATGGGTGCATACAGCAATACAGGGGTCGTGGCGATATTTAAAGAAAATTTATCTTTAAAACTTGTTCTCGTAAAAAAATCTTAAAGAAAAAGTTAGAACTTTGACCTTTAAGTTAGACTTTGATACTTTTTTTTTACACACGATAGTAGATTCTCTCTACCTTTTGCTCAAACTCTTTTGTTGGGGTTCAAACTTACCCTGTACCAAATTTCATCAAAATCGGTAAAGTGGTTTAGTTGTGAAAGCGTAACAGACAAACAGTTTCGCATTTTAATATTAGTATGGAACCATGGATTTAAATTAATGGGTTTTAGTTAAAGATTTTAAATACTGTAAACCAATTAAACTCAATTGTAACTTAGCATTGTTAAAGGGAAGCCACAAAAGTCCTTTATTGTTTACAAAGAGATTTTAATATACGAAATTGGCTTCGACTAAGCAAACAAATTGGATTTATATGCGGGGTAAAACAATAAGATGACTAGCACCTTTTTTTTTTAGGTGGTAAAAATCATCAAATGACTCCTTCCGCCCTGGGTGGGGTGGAAGGGGCTGCCCTTTACGTTCCGGGGCCACGGTATCCTGTTAAGACGTCCCGCAACCCCGGCAGGCGTTGGCCCCGTTGGGGGCCCCGTCTCTGTGCTGACTGCTCTTTGAGGCTGACTAGCAACTGCCCGCGACTTCGTACACGTGAAGTCTATCAATCTTGTTTTTCAAAATTTCCATACAAATTTTTGGACCCCGCTTCATCCTCTCAGGGGGCGTGCCAGATTTCGTCGCAATCCGTTTAGTGGTTTGAGCTGTGTGTTGATAGTACAGTCAGTGAGTAACGGTTGACTTATAAATTCATGTATTTAAATTAGAAAGATCAAGGTACCCAAATAGAAACAAGGCTGAGTCATTTTATGAAAAATATTAGGTAGGTACGTACAGTCAACAGACGTATGCAGGGTCGTCAGATATAGTTGAAGTTTTCTTGGAAAAGATGGATGTTTTCAAATGTAATTTAAACAGTAATTTTTTTATTATTTATTTCCAAAATACCAAGATTTAAGTTTTAATGATTTTTGCCACACAACGAAAAACCTCCCAAGGTTTATCTGTGTGCTGGCGAGCCGCTCCTTTAATTTTAGCAATTTACAATTTTGTTTTTTTTTTTCAATTTACTAATTTTATTCCTACAATTTACGATTTACAATTTAAAATAATTATGGTAATAAAACTTGTATGATCATATTCATACAGTCTTGTGTATAGAAGCGCTTTGATTTGCACTTGTAGCTTTTCGAACTCGTCCTGTACAACGCTTGTAAGTCTTCTGGAAGTTTGTTCAGAAGGAATTACATACATACATACATAAACTCACGCCTTTTTCCCATAGGGGTAGGCAGAAACTACAGAACGCCACCTGCCATCCTTACATACTCCTTTCGCCTCATCTACAGTTAATTAATTAAGATAAATTTCAATCGAAGACATCCATCGGTTTATAAGAAAACTTCAACTATATCTGACAACCCTGGATACCTATCTCTTGACTGTACTTAGATATAAAAAAGAACGGACATATTATCATTTGCAATGCCATATTTTGCGTGGTGTGTTCATAAACTATGTTAGAACACGCGATTAATATAAACGTAGGTCATCAAATTGCAAGAACAAAAAATAGGACAAACGTAATAATTATGATAACCAAGTTTGCGGACGAAGATATAAAAAAGTAATAGAGTACCCTGAGCAAAAACATTGTTTTTCAAGTTACCTAACACGCTATGGTTAGCAGCCAGAAGCAAAAACATTCCGTAACCATTAAAACGTAGGGAAGTAATGCTCTGATTCCCCAAAGACATAAGTAAAGATTAAATAATTCCACTGACTCACTGCCGGACAAAAGCCTCTTCTCATTCAGAGAAGGGTACGTTTGCTCAAAGTGTAGGTTTTCTCACTATGTTTTCTTTAACCGATGTCAGTGATGTCCAAGATAAACTTACGACAGCTAGTGTACATTTGAATTGAAAAAGTCACATTAGTAATTGCTCGGATTTTAACTCACAACCTCATGCGTGAGACGGCTGCCTTAACCGCTAAGTCGTCACGACCTAAAATAGGTAAAGATATATCTACTTATAATACTACCTATGTTAATCGACTCGGTTTAGTTGGATAGAAGTTTAAGTTAACGCATCTTTTCCGACAGGAACAGCGAAGACCATATGCAAGATCATGGGCAAATGATAGAGTGCTGCCACTGATTTCCTTAGTTTAGAAGGTATCTGGGAGTCGTCCGGAACGGGGTTTTAAAAAAACTCAATTTAACCTATTGATGAAATGACCGTTATTTTTTAATTTTCGTCCGGCATCGACAATTTAGGTGAGTACTATGTATGAAATGACTATAATTTTTATGTTACGAACTTTTTGTGTCAGTGGAATACCGATTAATTGAAAGATAAGCAATAAATCAAAATAATAATGTTACTGATGTTTTTTTTATTTTTATTGTTATACATTTTTCTCAGTGGCGTCAAACGATTTTACCCAAACGTCCGATTTCGGCAATTTGGACGTTGGCAACCCTGGCACATAGTAAAGCAACCTTGTAAGACGTGCGAAAAAACTAGACAAGAGAGAACAACTGTATCTATAGTCATAAGAACAAGAACTAGGTAAGCAGAATGAATTCCAGGCTGTAGAAAAAAAAGTTGACAAGAAGAAAAAACATCAGAGGTGAACAAACAAATAAATCGTTGCGAAAAGTTAGTAGCTTATTTTATTACCTTTACCAACATCAGAAGATCAAAGCAATTACTGTGTTATTAATTACTTAACATTATTTTACGACTCTGGTATTATATGGGTGGTGGTTTTTATTGTATTGAAAGACCCTGAAATCTGTATCTATAGTCAGCATTTCATTTTTTGCAGAATTTTAAATTTTCGAAAGTTATTTTTTGTTCGCTGTAATAGTAAACCTTGCACACTTTAGTTTTAAAAGATAGCTGAGCCATGAGTACATGCATACGTAATGTATGTCATTATTTTGGACAATGAGTAAGTAAACTCTATAAAAGTGTGTAGGTAGAAGAGTTTATACTAAAGGGCTAACTAACATCGGCTACACAGGCTTTTGATTGGTCAGATCAGATTATTTTAAAATGATACACAGTAGGTATATCACAAAACCGTATTTTTCATAGAGTTATTGAGTTACAAATCATTTCAAATTTAATTTATTGGACGAAATCTGACAATCCATAAGCCCTTGTACCTATTCAGTAGTGCTCCTATACTATGAACAAATTTTCATCAAGATTAATTACCTACTTTTTGACGTTAATACGATTAGACTAAGTTTTGTATGAAACGTGCTGTGTCAGTGTTCAGTTAAGCTGCGACAAAACTTTGTTACTTGGTAACTACCCGAGATGAATTGACGATAGCAACCGTGTCCGAATTAGATGTTGGCAAACTGTTGACACTAAACTTGCCAATAAATAAAACAAAACAAGCGAGGAGCAACGTGATCCAATCAAGCGTTGCGTGCTTTCACTCTCTGGCTTGCTCGCTCCATTTTAGGGTTAATTTTCGATATTATAAGACCTCGAGATCCGTTGCAACCGATTTCACTATCGATATCCACTCGATTAGGATCCTCATCAACAGCTAATGATGAGTTAAACAAGTTCTTCAGATCAACAAAAATACATATAATAAGAAGATCACGTTCTATTTGTACGGCAGTAATTTGAAACAGATATTCTTCATGACGGAGTAACAGTGTCAGTAGACGAAGAGTGAATATAATAAGTTGCAGTTTCGCACCCTCGTCAAATTTAAGGAGGTGATGACTATGTTAGTGATTCTCAACAAGAATCGATCACAAGAAAAAATAGTTTATTTTCGAATTTGAATTAACCGTCTTTCCGCTGGGTTTAGGTAGGCGAGGCGATGAACCCGCACGCACATAGTGATAAAGTCGTGCGACATTACCTCATACGTAACAGGGCGATTCTGTTCTTTAAAAGACGTGTTTTGTGAAATTCTGTCAAGATAAGCAATTATAAAAACAAGTATTTATTCGTTTTTGTTCAGGTGTCGTAATTTTATTTGATTATAATGTCTTTTATGACAGCCTCCTGAAGTTTGACGAATATTAAAAACTGCATTTTGTAGATTTAGATGTTTCTTAATTGTTTCAACGTTAATAAGGAAACGTGACGATTTATCCAATGAAAAAAGAAACAAAGAAACATTTAAGTAATCCTTGACTACAATATTTACGATAGTAATATTAATTCAATCGCGAGACTCAACACACTTCAAGTTCATATTTTGCATATAAGGCACATTAGTTACACTTCTCGACTTTGAAAGCAAGCTTTCTGACAGCAATTTTTAATTATAGACTGTTTTGTAACTGTACATAGGTATCTACTACATATAATCTCATAATTAGAAATATAAATATGTATGATTCACGATCTTGCAGCAGAAAAGTTGGTATAAAGGTTGGTTAAAGAAAAAATAATTTCGTTATTGCTTAAAAAAAAATGCATATGCATAAGATATGTGATTGTGTTCATGTCTTGATAGGAGTTAATTAAAGTTACAAACAATCGGAATTCATTACATAACTTGTCTGGGATTAAAATTGCATGAATATAGAAATTCTAGCATTAGAATCTTGCATTTTACTTAAAGACGTCGTCGTCGTCGTCAGCTGTGATTAAAAAGATTCATGAAAACAATGCGAAACTGTTTAACTGCTCTATAATTTAGCATAGGATATCAAATCCAAATGTAATAACAACAGGGTGTATAATCAAATATGGGACCCAAAAAAATAATACAATAAGCTTATAACAATACAATAAAGCGAAGCATAGTATTAAATTATAAATGTATGTATTTTAGTTGGAAACTAGTGCACGCACACGGAAAAGGCCCGCATGCCGGTGAACAGCCAAGCGTGGTCAAGCGCCGCCCAATCACCCACAATGCGTGAAACCAAACCGGTGCATGCGGCCATTGAAAGAAAAACACAATTGCATGTTAAGGGACCAATTTTAACCTATTTCCTTCACGGATCTAATCAAATCATTGCGCGGCAATAATTGTATCGATCGAAAAACCTCTTTAATTACAAAGCAACAGTAAATCAAGTAGAATGCAAAGTCAATGTATGAAAAAGGCATCCGTTTCTGATTGACTGATCTATCAACACACAGCTCAATCCACAGAACAGATTGCTCAAAAGTTTGGCACGCAAATAGTTATTATGACGTAGGCATGCAATAAGAATGGATGTCCCAAAATTCACACCCTTAAGGGAATAAAAGGGGGGTCCAAAGTTCCGATAACCGACATTCATGCGGACGAACTCGCGGGCAAAAGCTAGTTTCATATAAAAGAGAGTTCATTCCCATAGTTGACAACTCAATATTACCAATATCGAAATCTGTCTGAGTTTTTCTCAAATCCAATTAAACTAAGACCATTGATAATGACTACACAGTGCACAATAGAGACATTCGTAACAGAGAAAAAAACACCCAAGTAATATTGACAAGACAAACGCTAGATATACGTTTTTACAAATATTCCCAATGACAATAATAAATCGAACAATGCTATTGGCACACACAATCATTTCGAGCGTCTAGTTTGCAAAATAAACCGTCGAGTTCACATATAAACAATATTTTATGAATTGTAATAATAAATAATACTCCTTATGGACAGTTTTGTCTAAATGCATAAGTAGATTTAATACTTTATTACGATGGTCTGTGTCTTAATGTTTTAGGATAAAGTTTAAAGAATTTCTCGTGAGAACTTAAATAACAGTTCATTTAAAATGAGATATAAAGTGCTTATATCTACATAATGATAATCATATTTCCCTCTGGGGCTTTGGCTATGTTACAGAGTACGTACTGTTTCTTGAGTTTTGCTTTGAATATATTTCTATTACGAGTACACTTCTTGAAATCCTCCGGTATATCATTGAACCATTGTGCTTCCTCAACCAATATTGAGTCATTTTTGCCGTAACTGCCGAATTGAAACTTGTTACTTCTTAATTAATAAATGACTAATTGGCGACAACCAATGGTTATCTAATTAAAGAATTTAATTCATATCAGACATATTGTATTAAACAATCTCTTCTTTCATGAATATGTAAGGCCTCCTCTTGTCTATTTTACTGCACAGTAATAGCAACACTAAGTATTCCTAATAGCCCCGATGTTATTTCTAAACTAATCGCTTCTCATTGAACGTTCGACCCCTCACGTACGCAAAATATCGACGCACGTGCACGTACGCATATGGCCTCCACGGACGATGTGCAATCTAATTAGGCTCATAATCTTGATAATCTTTACTCCACACATGTCATCCTTATTGACATTTAAAGGTCGGGTTGTGCAGCTGCCCCATACATTGTAAGAACAGTGTAGCCGTCGCACCTGTGATGGGTAAAGAAAGGGTCTAATATCGGTGTTGGCTAAAAATTCATGGGATGGGGTGATAATAAAATACTAAGAGTCTATCGCTCCTTCTGTTTATCCATTGGATGGCGAAAACTACGAATTTTACTATTTGAGCAAGATTTTTCCAAAAATATACATATACTTTCTTTTTTCGTGGGGAAAACCTCATGGGGAAAACCTCAACCTCAAGTTTATCCATCTAGGGAAACGAAGGGTTATGTTGGGCTCTTTGCAACTAAAACTCCATGGTTTCTCATACCACCATGATTCAGGAGCCCGGAATACACTTGACTCGTGATCTGTGCCCCCGACTGGTGTTGGCCCACCGTCACCGGCCCCTTCAATCATAAATTTCGACTGTTTAGTTGTGGGTGTGAGTGCTTCGACTGAATAATACAACGCTGACTTAACTAAAATCGCAATTTCAAACTTTCCATTTCACAATGTTGAACAAAAGATCACAGTTTGTTTATTATACAAGCAATAAATTAGTAGAATTGACTCGTAGGATGTTGTGCCATACATGGCTGTGTTTAGCGGCTCATTCACGACTCATTGTTTCAGAGTGAGCGTGGGCGCATGATTGTTGCACCCACCATCTATTTCGAATGGCTGATAAATTGCAACGTGCGAAACGTATTTATCCCAATTAATCTCGTACCGTGAAACGGATGCTTTTCAATCAAATCAAAATATTGGTTAAACTTTTTTAATTACAATCACGAATCGGTAAGTTGCAGAAATGTTAAATTATGTGGAACTAAATTTTTAAAATTCTTTAATATTCTGAATAACATATGAAATGAGAAATATGAAGGTTACGCAAGTTATACCAATAGTGGAATATCTAAATACCGATTATAAAACGAAATACGATCCAAAGAATAATCATGAGCTGATAAAGCATAAACAGCCAGGTGCGCTTGCCAACGAATAGGGCGTGTCCAAGTTACGGCTCACTGTCTACCGCAACGCTGCCTAGTGCGTCATTCATTAGGCACATTATACAGCTCGTAATAAAACCACTAGTGCCATACCGATCCACATGACAGGACACATCAAAACAAGAGATCGTTAGGCATTTTGTAACTAGATTCCATTAAACACGACGAATAATCGCTGGAACGTTTCACCACGTTGATTATCTTTCACAATGGCCCGAAACGAAACGTATCAATTATCAAAATAACACGAAATATAGGTGGTAATATTAAAACTTGTGGTTACTTATTACGATGTTCACAATTGATTGCATACTGGTGTTCCGTGCAACTAAATATGCAAATGTAATGAAAGGGTTACTGTCCGTGAGTTATTCAATAATTGTTATCAAACATGTTTCAAAACCTAACGGGTAGCATTCGTTATTTGTAATGGTAACTTTTTTTGTAGGTACATCATCTATATATACTGACTAATATGATAAAGCTGAAGCGTTTGTATGTATGTTTGAACGTGCTAGATTCTGAATCTACTGGTCCGATTTGAAAAAATCTTTTTGCGATATATAGCCCATTTATCGAGGAAGGTTACAGGCTGTTTTACATTACGCTACGACTTACGGGAGCGGAGCATTTATCAAAGACGTAACGTAACGTGGATTAAACCGCGAGGTACAACTAGTAATACTATACGAGTTGGAAATAATATTATAGCTGCCTATATAGTCGAAGCATGTAAATTGAAGCCGTATATCAAAAAAAAAAGCAAGAAATTATTCAAATTGAACCATTGTATTATTAATTTTCGTTTATACATAACGACAATTGCATAAATTACTGCTAACGTAACGGGACATAAGACACCATTGAATGCACTTGCAGTGATTCACCTTTGTAATACTAGCTTAATTCACTTGTAATATTATGAAATTACAATTCCTAACGCAGCATATATTCATATGTTGCGTAAAATCTTAATTTTGTTGCATAGTTTAAACGGATGGAATTCTACATGTGCTAATGTGTCAGTATTGAAATAAGCGTTCGCATTTTTAGGTTGTTGAAAGAATGTGTAGATACCGTGAAATATTTAATGGAATCCACTTTAATGTAAGTACTAACAAACATTGATACCAACAAAATAAGTTGTTACAATTTCAACGCATAAGGCCACCAAAGAAAAACGAATATACAAAACAAAAGCGAAACGCAAATCTTTTTTTAAGGCACAAACAACTGAAAATCTAAAGAGAAAGTAATTGAAATAGCGCAGACACAGAAGATTAAAACAACATTTACGTTTTCACTCAAGTCCCAGATAATATATCTGAACATGTTGTAAAACAGCCATTCTTTGCGATGAAACTCACACCAGCAGCGCTTCTATTGTTTAAAGGCAATGGGTAAACGTGCCAAACTTTTGTCCATAATGAAATTTTCGACACAAGTAAGATTATGCATATAACTGCTATGCATGTAACTGCCCATATCAAAACAAGCTTAGCAGAAACTTCCATATTTTCAAAGTTTTTAATTAAAGCGAGTACCTTTAAACCACCAAAAGTCCTAACAGATTTCACTACTTCACTGATATTAACATTACTAAATATCTCTAATGCCACGCACGACATAGGTACTGATAAAAACGTTTGGAATGAATCTTATCGCTCCAATAGTCGTGTTGATTTGAAATCTACTGATACCAGTTAGAAAGGATTCGGTATTTCATAAATTCTTTGAAGATCAACAGCTGCGAGTGATAGACATGAATATAATAATGTGTTATTTGATAGTGTAACATGGAAAACTATATCAAAACTCAACTTCCGTTTCTCAACAATCTCTAACACATAAAAACATAATCAAACCAGTAAATTACGGAAAGAAAAACTTACTGAAAATTGCGGAAATATTGTCACTTTCATCCGATCATCGATCACACTGAATCTAGATGTTTCCTAGTCAATCATCTCAGAATAAATAACATTAATCATACCATTGAAATGCACTTCACGGAACAATAACAGCAAAGATTGAATAGCCTGCGATAAAATGAAATATTTCAGTTTAAACCTAAAACGCATTTACACATTCTAATCAAGGCAAGGCCAAGACAATATAGCAACTTTATTTACGGATATTGACAACCTGACCAAGTTGTATCAAATGGAATTTTATGAAATATTTAGTACAAACAACGATAAGCAAAAATTGAGGAAATTAATACCTACGTAAGTTTTATTACTTAACGTCTAGATACTAATCGTTCACAGTACAGTATTGTGTGTAGTGTGAAACATAGGTTTATTGCATGAACGAAAAGCGCTCTAAGATGCACTCAGCCGAGATAACACCAATTGGTGTAATTGATGTTAGATGTCGGTGACTCGTAAGTGCCGTCAGTATACTCACCCAACCGTACATGTATGAATCATTAAACGTACTACTTAAAGATATGCCTTTAATATCTCAGCTGTCTGTCCAGCCGCGGTGTCAGCACCTATTCAAATGAAGATAAAGCCATTTAACTTGATTGATAACCTTATTTATTGCTTTCGGTTCATTTAAGAGCTTTACATTGATATGGGGAGCACATGGCATGTTCTATTTTGTTTAACAACGCTTTGATATGGGGGGTATAAAAAGACACATCGTATTAACCGGGTTAACTATGCATACTGCCCATCGAACTAAGTTATATTTATAGCAAAAAATATAGCTGGGAAACGAACGAACCATGCAATGCAACGCACGCAAATTGATGTGCTTATGGGTGCGTACAGTACAGGCGTCGCGGGAGTATTTAAAGTTTAGTTTGAAACATTTAAAATTTATTTTCGTAAAAAACTATATGAACTTCAATATTTCCGCAACCTGGTATGCTCTAGAACAAAAAAACAAATATCGCAATGATGGAAAAAACAAATAAAGAGTCTTTGTACACTCGATATTTGTTTAGAGACAAATTGTGCGTCAAGAATCAACTGTGTTCTTCTATTCTTCACTAGTTCGGCCAACGTGTCAATGTAACTGGTATTTTAATGTATAATTGCTACATTTAGTGCATTAGCGTCAACTGTACAGTTGCAGTGGCACGCTTAAGTCTCCTTAACGGAACTAATGAGACCGGCCCCTCAGTCACACAGGCCAGTGCCTTTTCCGTCAGCTATTTGTGTCACTCTGATCCTGTACTAGATGTGTCTTCAAGAGGTATAACGGAGCCTGTTTTACACCCTACAGTAATATGTAGAAAAAAAAAAAACGGTGCAGTGCAAGTCGGATTCGCACCATATTAAAATATCATATCATCGTACAATATCTAAAAAGAAAGTTTCTTATGTACTGCCCTTTATTTTAATTAGGTATTTGCGTGTTATAATGGCCATAGTAATACTTAGTGAGATTACATAAGTGTCTTCCTACTACGGTTCAAAGGATACTGCCCTTTGATAGACATCGGAGTTTTCGTAATAGTTTTAGGGTGCTAAACGGTACCCCGCTTAGCAACCTTTGCGTACGAAATCCTAAAAGACAACTGAAAAAGTATTAGACGAAAATGCTTGACAAGGTTTCCTTGCAACACAAAAGATAAACGATATCGCTTTCGGCACATTCAAGTGGGTCGGCTGGCGTCGGCACTGTCTAAGTAAGAACTTTGATAACACATGGCCGGGAGTCTAGAGAGTTTAAGTGTGGGCGCGAACAATACAGTGAATCATCACAGCTGTGAATGAAGTGTATTCGACAATGGGTCGGTGCTCCCGTAACAGAAATAGACGATGTTGCCTTGCATCGCTTTAACTATTTCAACACGTTACATGTTTCAGGTGAAGCCAAGTATACAAACTTGGAACACCGTGTTTGGTTGTAACTTAAAAATAACTCCTGGAGGAGGGACTGTAAAACTTTAATGAGCTTGCGACCTGACGCGTCCATGTGCACGTAAGAATATAATGACTTCTTATGTTGTCTGAAACTACAAAGTATCTTATAAAGAATTCCTCTGACGTGTTTTCTTTAAACAAGTCTGTTTTTGTTTAAAAAAGAAACAATGCATATAATGACACAGTCATGATTATTCATCATTCGTCGTGGGGGTCTTTTTCCAATTAAATCTAACAGTTCTTATGTGTCTGACCATAAAAATAACGAGTGTTGTGGAACGGCATTATCGTATAAACAAGGAAACGTCCGCGACCGGCGCCATGGTCGGTAATCTGGGTCGTCTTTAAACTTTTTACCATAATTCTTTCACCTCCCACAATCGCCGTACGTTTATTTACTCCAGCACAAATTTAATCAGACGCAGTAAAATTCAAGATAATTACATCTGTTTTATCTTTTACTGGATGTATATTCTGTTTCGTCGGAGTTGGATTGACGCAGACATGATCTAGGTACTCGATGTGTTGAAAGTGCAATTATATTGCAACATAAGCTTCTAGGAAGTCTCAGATATCTGTCATATGTCTTAGTGACACTTCAAAGAACGACAATCGATTGTTCTGTGAGTGGGACACTTTCTCCGCAGCCCTGGCTCACGCCTCTTAATTCAAAATCCTATATAATTCATTTATGTTATCGTTCGAGCGGATTAAAATCGAGCTACACAATAAATAAATTCACATGCACGACACGACTCGTGAAAGGTTACACAGCTCTGTCACATCGTCAGTCAACACTTTCTATAGTCGAACGTATTGATGTGGTGTCCATGACTCATAAAATGTCGATTTATCGGACTATCAGTGTCGATAAGTAGAGATAATGGTGTGATGTAACTTTAATACAATTAACCGTGAACTCTAAAATAAAAGATTACATAATCAGGAAATGGATGTCTCCTACGTGTAACAACTTTCCGTTTTGTTACTTGTTATAATAAAATCCATTTGTTTTTAACCGCTCCATTAACGGCGTTGCGAAAACCGCTTTGTTTCTCTAGAAGATTATAAAAAATAAAGAGGTTTTTTTGGGTAAAATGACTACGATGACTTAGGTAATATAAAAATTAAGGCCAGAAGTAAAGTTGTCCAGTTTATAAGAAACAAGTTTTGACTTCTTCCGCGTGAATTTATAATTTTTTGCACGGATATCTAATTTTTTTTTAAATAAACATAGCCTAAGTTACTCTTTCTAACATCAGCTATTTGCCAGTAAAAGTCACGTCAAAAAGCCGCTTCGGAGATTAGCGTGTTAAAAATCATATTTATTTTGTAAGGGCTGTTATTTTGTTATTACAAACAGACAATTCAATTTTATTTATTTGTAAGTTAAGATAAGACTAAAAGTTAATATATATTATCGTCTAAAGAAAAGAAAGATTTTCACTGTAGAAGGGAATGAGCTAAATCTTCATCTAAACGCGCGTCGAAAGTACTGAATGGAAGAATTTGATGAATGTCGTATTTAAAAGGCTCTCTCTCCCCTCTAGCCTAATCTCACGAACAACACTATATTTAGAAGGGTACGGATTTAAGCAACATTTTTAGATTAAAATTCTATTTGAATTCAGTCCTGTATAAGCCTTTTATATAGTCCGGATTTTGTATACCGTGCAGCTAATCGCGTAAAGGGTCAGTAAACTTGTATGGTAAAACTTTACACAATACCGTACCGACGTTTGAATGAGTCATCAACGTGTATGTTTATAACATTACCAGGCTTGTTGAGGCGGAAGGAAGAATAAACGAATGTACAGGTAATCTTATTAGCATTTAAGTACCTTGATTCGCATATTTAATTGTGCTCATTTGCTGCGTCCTAGATACGTATCTAATTTTTCTTTCGAGTCAGTCTTGCCATCGCAAAATATTCAACAAACTAGTTTTTGCCCGCGACTCGTACACGTGTTTTTTTTATCCGTGCTTAGTTATGACAGGTCATGTCCTCTCCCTTGTGTCGTAGCGTGATGTTATAGCCTATACTTCCATTTAACTGGAATCCGACTGGTAGTTGCAGAGATTAGGGCTCTATTATAATGTAGCTTCTGAATAATTTGGTATGCGCTTATGAGAATGTACAATAGCACGCTCCAACGCCCGTTAAACTTAAAACGAGGCCTCACGGCTATTCACATTCATATTTAGACCAGAGATATGGCTCAGATGGTGTGATATCACAAGCCAAGCAAGCATTTCTCTACGCGCTAATTAAAGTGCACGACGAAATCCGATAATGCGGTATCATGTGGCAATATGTCACTCGAAACGACATCAGGCGAGGCGCGGCCGTCCGACCCAACCAGCTCTGGTTTCTTGTGGTTCAATAATGTCTTGTTTTATAAAGTAATACCAGTATCGACTTTCTGTTGACTTCCCCGAGCTATGATTCATGTTTTAATTAATCTAACGGCCAGTGCAATGATTCGCTCCGAACGCGATGAAATATAAACCAGCGTTTATTAAAAAGTATATCTGACACAGAACACGTTCGCGTTCCAAATACATAATTAAGAGTTTTTTTTTTGCACAAGCCAAATAATATGAAGCAAACTTGACCTTCTTTATAACTAAGGACTAGGATTCTATAAGACAGAACGCTTGTTATGGCGGGTTTGAAGACATTACCAGTTTTTAAGTTTATTACGAAATTAAATCCGATTGAACAGTTCACATAATTTTCTGTGGTGGAAGGCGGAAACAGCGGCGGAAGCGGCGTCACGGTCCACGGCGCACGCGCACACTATGAAGTGACGTCATCGACGAGGACCCAGCTGGATGTTACAATAGATTCCAAACAGGTTTTGTTTGATTGACAACACTAAGCGCTGATACATTTTAATATAAATAACCAATGTATGATAGACGGGTACGACGCACGCTCGCGCACCAAATTGGAAATCCGGCCCAATGGTCACCAAGTGTACGAAAGGTCAAGTTTGTTCGATTATTACATTAAATTGCGAAAGAGAGACAACAACAAAAGGGAGACAGGGTACAATGCTGGACCACGCAGAAGATCTAGCTCTTCAATTTCTCATTCCTCACAAGTCCAATATCACCAAACCGTTTGACAAAAACAACATTTTCATTTTGTTTAGTATGGCTCTAGTCTAGATTCTATCATAAACTAGTGCCAAGAGCAACAGAGACAAATCGACGATGGAGTGAGCTTACCCAGAAGAAGCCTTTTCACTATTACTTTGAAGATATTAGGGTTGAATGCGTTCGGAAATACAGAGGCTAGGTAGAGAGTTCCACTCCTTTGCTGCGCGCATGATAAAAGAACAACGCTTGCAATTAAGAACAGCGACAATTGCGCAACAAAAAAAAACAACGGAAGCACCGAAACCTTAGCCCAAAATAGGAACAAAGAAGGTTGAATAAAATAACAATCCGTTTTAATTTATTAAAGCTGAAATATCCAGTTGAATTGAAATCCGATATTATGATACTTTTAGTTCTCCTTTATCAAATAACAACTGTATCATGTGACATTTCAAGGCGATTACAGTTTTGATACTAGAGAGATAAAAAATTCTGTTGAGAATTGTATCTTTACAAATAAATAAAACTGAAGTTGCTGTTTGTATGCTTAAGAAAGTATATGACAATATTTATAAAAACAAAAAAGAAATACTTTTTTTATCGTCTGTTTGTTTTTTCCGGATAATCGCCAAATCGGCTGAACCGATTTTGACGGGACTTTTATAGGCTACTTTAATTTCAGTAAAAGAATTAGTGTCACGCGTAAAAACAATCCCCGCAGATAACCGACATTCACACGGGCGAAATCGCGAGCATAAGCTAGTATTAATATTGTTGATAAAATATTATTTGAGAAGCGTCAGATGTAAAAATATTTTTTTGAATTAAGTCAAGACGTATCGAATTATTGTCAATAAAATGAACAACTATAAAAACTTGGACGGTCATTTCATTTTTTGCATCCGGAATTATGTCCCGTAACGACGTCCGATGTCATCCGTTGTTTTAAGTGATCATAAAAACGGATTTAAAAATATAACAAAGGTAAAAAATTGTTTTTGAAGAACGTTCTGGACGATTGATACGTAGCTGGGGCGTGACGTTACGAAAATGATTCAACCAATAAATAAAACGAAGCAAAGGGTGTTATGCTGACGTTTGGTGTTTAGTGTTTCTTTTTACCCGATTACGGTAAAGCGGAAATGAAAGGTTATGTTTTTTAGTCGCAGCAGACAGAGAAGAAGATGGCGAGACGCCTTGGACAGCTACCTTAACAATTGGCAAGATGAGAGGCACAACATCGTGGAAAGTGCGAAGGATGGGGGGAGGCCTTTGACCAAGAGAGGGACAGTGCTTACAAACAAAAGAGAAGTACGCATGTATAGAAAAGATCAACATATTTAAAAGTACAGACAAGATAATTATGAACGATAAGTCAATATCAAAATAAAATTAAATCATACCTACATGCAAACTTACCACAGAGGTAAATGGAAGAAATGAGGGGAGGCCTTTGTCCAGGACTGGAATAATAAAGGATAGCAAAAATATAAAAATGGGCAAACATGTCATGATCGAAAACAGAAACAATCGCTGTGTGAAACTGATAATGGAATCAAAATAAGATAACCTAGTAAAATCAGTCAATTTATCTATCTAAAAATCGCATTTTTGCTCATAATCCTCTTCAATGAGAAAAGTGACGCAATCGTTACCTTCAATGTTAGACCTGAAACTTGGAGGGTATGTTTTGGATGACGTAGGCATCCGATAAGAAAGGATTTTCCTAAATTCACCTAATAAGGAGATGAAACGGGGTTTTGACATTTTTAGACGGACTTACAGCATTTCATGTTAATATTAAGCTAACAGATTTCGCAACTCAAAGTCAACTTAAATTTGGATTCTAGTATCATCTCGATGTCGCCCCAAGTAAACGTCGCGCGTCGTCCATCAACGAGTTTCACACAGTTTTTTCCTTACGAAGTATCTACCTAAAACAATAAAACCCGCTTGCACAGCCCGCATAGTGAAAGATCGCGTGATCAGAATTAATAGCATTGTCTGTATAATAATAAAATGACCTTAGCCGCATGAACTGACGATACAGAATATATCATATTTTAAGCTACTCAAAAATTCTTCACCAACATTAAATAGATAGGTTGCTCCTGTCTTTGTAATTAAGAATGTTTTGTTAATTTAAACTTTGCCCCTCCCTAAATAAATCTTCTGAATCGTGGATGCGTTTACAAACATTTAAACTCGCATACACAAACAACAAAACCCGGAACTAACTGTAGGCCATACAAACACTAGTTCAAAGCGAGAATAGAAGTCGCGACACACAATCCAGCAGCCAATCGCTCAGCCACTGCGCCAACTAAAACATTTTTGTTTAACATGCGCGAAGATATTCCAAATGCCTAAAAACACAACATTTGAATTGAATATTTTTAATCAGCTAATTATGCACAATCAGATGCTTTCTCGCGATTTCTAAGGAGAAAAAAAAAGTAGAAAGTTATTCGTTCGAGGCGCACGTTATATCGAATTCAAATCGCTGCGTTCCATATCTCCTCCCGAATGTGTCGATCCACGCGAGCTGTTATTTCTATTGCATTCGGCATACCGATCAAATGCCATCTGTACACGTAATAGTGTACTCTAAAAATAGACATTAGAAGTCTGTATTGTCTTTGAATTCAACTTTCCATTGTAACAGGAAAAGGCTGTTACTTCGGTTTATTAGCCTATAAGTTAGCTAAGTATAGCAATAAAAACAGAACTAGAATTGTAGTAAAGCTTAGTAATTTAACTAAGGGCAGATTTTTTAATGGTCAGATAACTTTTATCTAAAGAATAAACTTGAGAATTTGACATATTATTAGCTATATAAAAGTTGTCGAACCGAAATATTTATCCCTTCTGACGATTGAAATTGGGCCTGAATCGACTTTAATTGGAGCAACGCCCTTCTGTGCATCTACTCAGACTTAACTGTTTTCTTTTTGAAATGAGAACAGTGACTCGCATAGAATACGCCCCCTTTAACCACTTGGCCACTGATAATCTATGCGTTGGCCATTAAAATACATTTAAATCGAAAATTTATATTTGTAATACGAGACACTCAAACTTGTTTTGGATAAAATTAAATCATAGCTGCGGAGGGAACATAACAGCTCCCCTGTTGATTTACACCCTTGTGCTGACAATAAATATCACTTAATATGATGAATGGCCGAACGAATTGGTTGACATTGCTCCCTTCCGCTGCGTATTTTCGTTGTTTGATGTTGAGTAATATCCGATACTTTTAAGAGTTTATTCTTAAGTGGTTCGGGGACAATCAACTTCAGTAACAGAACTTTTGAAAATATCAAGAACTTCTAAGTGTTTTTTGATTTCCAAAAGCATGGAAGTTGACATGCATTTAAAGCTTTTGGCTAACGGATTAAAACATGGAACTTGACAAAGCTTTTGGCAAACGAAATTCCTTCTTATTCTTACCAATTAAATAGTCTAATTTTCTGGATATACTGGTTAAACAACTGCCTTGAAATTTCGAACTGATGTAGATAAACAAAAGGGATTTTGGGCACATTTTCGATCTCACACAATCAAGTAGCTGACATTTGTAAGGGTAGCTCCCTGAGGAACCCTTGTTGCAAAAAAACTTATGTAAATTAAACTTTGAACGAACCGAGGAGAACAGACGCCTTGGATTGCTTCATCAGGAATAAGTGAGATGAAGCGCCACACTGAGGAATAGAAAGAATAGAAGGAGGTCTCAGGAGTGGGACAGTAAACGCTAATGAACGTTGCCATGTCAAAACACCTATTTCTACACTCTAACTAGCTGATATGAACGGTATGTTATTACGAATATGAAAGGCTAATATTGTTTACAATTTAAACTTAGTAGCGTTGCGATAAGAACTCTATTTATTTATAGCAGTATTTTCACACGGTGCTGACCGTGTAAACCTTGGAAAAGATTGACGACTTATGAATGTGTTGTGTTTTTACCTGTGTGTGTGTATCCTGCTTGCGTAAAATTAAAGCAAAACGCAGTGGCCTCATTCTGATTCAGACCAATAAATTTATGGCTTACGGAACAATGCAATTGTGAACCAAAATATGAAGAGTTGAACAGGTTTTGAATCTTAGCTATTGTTGAGGATAAAAAATCTTTATTACTCAGAAAAATATACTGATTTTACTAAATTAAAAATATTTTAAGTATTTTGACGACATTCTAAAGCATATCATAACTAGACATTGAATGTGTTGCTCAAACCGTGAAACACTCTTTTTGTAAAACGATCGAGAAACATGCACTAAAAATCAGGAACGAAATTCTTCAATTCAAAATCTGGATACTCCACACACAATCCCACAATAAAAAGAGAAGGAAAGTCACCTAGAGGGGACACAACATTTATCCTTACGTGACGAGTTTTACACAAAATATGACCACTATTCACACGTAAAAAAGATAACAAAGAAGCAATTGTTATTGTTCCCTAGACAACAGACATAAGTACCATTTTCCAGTTTAATCAGGAAACAGTTCCAGAGAAGGTCGCAAGAGAAAACAACATAACTGGTAATGTGATAACGACATGACGTCTGTTACTGCTGTGTAGCGGGGAAGCCGGGCCACTAACCCATTTATGAGGTGCCGGTAATTGAATTACACTCGTCTCTGACACCACTGAACGTTCAATCGTACTCTTGTGAGTTCATTGTGAGGGCAGCTCTATGATCGGTGTGTTTAATTTCTTTTATGTTGGCTGATCGTAAAATTCTGGCGTATCAACGAATTTATTTGTAAGGTTAATAAGTCAACGGATAGTGTATTTGAGAGTACGATACGTAGATGATTACAGATCAACCAGCGGGTTAATTGTCAACCTATAAATCCCTCTGAAGAGCAAAAGCCTCTTCTCATACAGAGAAGGCACGAGCATTGATTACCGCGCTTGCTTATGGCAGATTGGATATTTCAAACGTATATTAGTTTAAAGTCCAGTTTCCTCACTATTATTTTCTTCATCGATGTCATTGATGTCCAAGACCAACTTCAGACAGTAGAGCGAGATATTCTTTAAAAAATCTCCCGCTGTGAATTTAGGTGAACTGAGCTGAGGTGTCAATTCTTAGGATCGACGACAGCTCTCCTCAAGCTCCCTTCACCGAGGGAGAATTTTATAGAATAACTCGTTGGTCTCGGTGGAGCACGGCAGATGGAACAAAATATTTCTTGCTGCAAAAATATTTCGTAGTAAGAAATATTTTTCTATTTACGCGGTTGATTTTGATATAAGAGAACTAAATCTACGGCCATAAGGTTCATGTAAATAGTTATAATCCGTAGAAACCATGTCAAAACCATGTTTATGGCTAAAGAAGTAAAACTTTAGTGAAAGTCCCATAAAGAGAAGCAGGACGTGTTAAGTTCAGTCGTTAGGATTACCTTGGTCGTTAAAATATGATACGGCAGCCCAAGCGCAGTTAATCGTTTCAAAGAAAAATTAACTGATGCAAGTAATTGTTGGCTTTAAGGTTAATTATTTTGTTTACGTGATAAGGTAAGCAGTATTATTATTTTTATTACTTACTAGTTTTCAACACAGCATTTGAACGTGCTTACCTGAAATCAAGAATAACAATTATTAACATATATTTAAGTAGAGAGCAGAAGAGGGATAAAACGCATGTGACCGAGATAGTTATGAATATGAATGTAGATGGATAGAGAGGAAGAGGAAGGCCAAAGAAAAGGTGTATGGATTGTGTAAAGAATGATTTGAAAGAAAATGGAGTTAGTGACAGTATGAGGGCTGACAGGACAAAATGGAGGAAGAGAACGAGTTGCGCCGATCCCAAGTCACATGTGACAAGAGCAGGAAGATGATCATGACATTACAATGTAAGCCTGGACCTAACGAAATCGGGTATCCTAGTGTATCCAGGTTAGGTTATATACGGAATGTACCAAATAATATCAATATGTTATCCTAACGAAATTAAAAGTATTGTAGAGTAACACTTTTAATTTCGTCGTAAGGATAAAAATATTGTAACAAAAGACGTTAGTTAACGTGCTCTCAAAATTAAAATCGTACCAAAATAGTTTGGAAATACGGGAAAAGGCATTCTGTAGTTTATTCATTAGAATTGTGTAATTCCAATTCTAAGTGCCATATGGTTTACACTAACAACAGTCCTGGAAATTGGAAAAAAAAAAACAGATCAGGATCCCACAAACAAGGAGCCCAGGAGCAAAAGCTAAGCTTTTCGCAAATACAAAAAGCGTAGCTTATTACGATTGGTAAAAATAGATACAAGACGTTAATGAAACGAGTCAACCTCATCTGCATCATAACCTGTTGTGTTTTAACAACTGCAGAACATGTTGTGCAACCTATCGCATTATCGCAATATAAACACGATCCGCCTGCGTCCTGCCATCCTTTTGTATAGGTTAATTTAGGTAGGTAGTGCCGCAATGTAGCTGAGTCAACAATTTGCACGCGGGTGGAGCCGTGGGAGTCACACAAGTGCTAATGTCAATTCCAATTAATCGTCGGAACTTCAGAGAGCTTATTGTTCAGTTTGTTTAAGAAATGTCACGTTAATATGCGAGTTCTGTATTGATACAGAAAGCTTAGCAAGTGGAACTCAAGCAGCAGATCATGTAGTCGTGTTGGTATATCTATGCAACGCATCGTTACCCGTCCTGCATATCTGCGCCATATAAGTTGGTGATATTGTTGTTATGCTAAATTATTGTTAAACGGCATTGAAGAGAGACAGGTGAACCTCGTGGCCTGTAATTCAATGCCAGATTACAAAATTTCGACAAGATACCAAAAGTCAGTCAGTCTTTTCAATTCATATGTAGTTTCAAGTTTATCTTGGACATCGCTGACATCGTTGAAGGAAAACATCGTATCCCAACCCAACCGGACTTAAATTTTGTATAAGTCTCAAATCGTCAATCCGCCTTTTGCAAGCGTGGTGTTCAAAGCTCGGGCTTTCTCTGGATGTGAAGCATTTGCCCGACAGTGGGAATAATAGGCTGGTTAGTTGTTAATTATTTGATTAAAGCTAACAATATCTTAACCGATGATGTAGAGGAAATCATTAATTTAAATTAATCGTTGTTGGGTATTAAAGTTAAATTTATTACTAATCTTAGTTAATAAAAGGGAAAACTTCCCTCCTTATTAACAGTTTACGACTTCAACAAGAAACTAGGTACTAAACCTATACTTTCCAAGCAAAGGATTTCCACGCTAAAGTTTCACTTGTTGTCATTACTTCGATATAGTAATGCGTTAATGATTATCCGAGTAATTAAACAGTTAATGAACCAATCCCAACGGTTAAGCAATTAAGAAATCGCTATATCACTGCTATGCTTATCTAACGTAATCTATAAAACTTAATTAAAATTACCACATGCAGAATATCTCAAAAACAAAATTCCAAAACAAAAAAACAGTGAGCAGATAAAACGCTTATGACCAGTAATTAATATGGCATAGTTTCATTTAAGGTTGCAAAATATGGGAAATGCTTACATCACCGCGATTCTATTATACTTCACTTTATGTAACGGTAGGTACAAATGTAACATTTACGGTTATTATTTTAATAATACCATCAAAATATATTATTGTCGTCGTGATGCAATGGATCGAAATTTATAGTAATAACTAAATGTAACTCATTCGCGTTCAACGATTTTTGAATTACGTGATATCAATATTGTCGTAGTTGCAAAACTTTTCAACATTGTTGCATTGCACTTCTTGATACAACGCCGTCAATCAATCATAGTACAATAAGCATATTACATTCAACAATCAATATTGAACAAGCTCCTTAGCACACGAGTGACGCAGATGAAATTGAAAACATTCTAGATACGAGCGGTGAAATGTAAACAAAACGTTTTGTGATCGGACCGGAATTTGTTCGAGGAGTTGACGGACAAGTTACGTAGTTACGTTGCAGCGTCAAAAAACAAATGTTAGAATATTCCAGAACTGTATCAAAGTGAGTGAGTGATGATAAGACTTTCAGGAGGTTGTCATAAAAGACAAATAATCAAATGAATACGACACCTGATCAAATAAATAAAGTCGTTTATGTTTGTCAGTATTTCAGTCAGAATACACCGTTTTCAAAAAACAGAATCGCCTCTTGCGTTTCCGATAGGCAATGTTGAGCGTCTATATCACTGTGCCCGTGCAGGTTTATCGCCCCGCCTGCCTAAACCCAGCGGCAAGATGGCTAGTACGAAACAGAAAATCAACTACAAAAAAAAACCCAATTTATTTGTGTTGAAGCATCACTAGCATACTTTAGTTACCTAGTTGAGTTTGACGAGGTTGCAAAACTGCATCTTGTAGAAGACAGTTATAATAAAGCTAATGAATTAAACAATAACAGACCTAAAACTTCTAGAACTGCTATAAATACAGCAATAACAAGCATAATTTTCAACAACAAAACGATGTTAGCATAGAATTTTAATGCGGTAACAAACTCTATATGCATAGTTAGGTGCAGTTTACATGACAGCGGTACGCAGAAGTCACAATGTCAATTTGTTCCATGAACCGTATTGTTGGATCGCTCTTGTAAACATCGACCGATATGCGCTCAAAGCAAACAATAACCGTACTTGAGTATAACAATGGTTAGCTACGTTCGATGATTACGAGTGTTTAGGTCAGACAACTAATAAAATAAAAGCAGGTTATTCTAGACTTTTCTCAGAAAAAGGTTAATGAAAATTGTTATCAGATTTTGATATGAGTACGAAAACATGTTTTTAGCAAAACGTACTACATAAGGTTAAATAACCTATGTATTTATGATGGTTTCCAGTCGCAGAAGTGCCTGGTCAAAGCTAACTGCTAAAACCAATAATAGCTATTCACTCTTGTTTGCTTGAAAGTTTCATTTTATGGTCAGTTTGGTTTGCAGGCAGCGCAAACATTGTAGAACATTTTTCAACGCACACTAAGAAAACGTTATAGTAGAATCAATACCACAAAAACCAATACATGCATCATTTGAGAATATTGTGTTTCTTTCAATCAAATACGAAATCATGTTAATGCATGAAATTGCCGTATGCGGTTTCGTTGTCATTGAAATCAGTGTTTTAGAACGTAGACAGAAGATAGGTAATATTACTGTATCTAAAGCCAGTTCTGCATGAGTGGTATCCTCGTCTGGTGCATTCAAACGTGAACCGTCAACCAAGCCACCAATGTCCAATCGAGTCACCCTTCACGACGGAAATCAATTTATACATATAGCTCCAAGTTGTATATGACACCGCTTGAATTACTATATGTGAGACCGGATCAAACAAAAAGTTGACTCGATATCGCTTTGTTTTTATATTCCATTAACAACTTCTTTGTACACAGACAGGTAACAGAAATGTACTTGTATAAAGACAATCGCATTTCACATCGCCGCAGTGGTTACAGATCGTCTGACCTTACCCCAAATTCCGTTACAGCCAGCCAAAAATCTAGATTTCCTTGAAAACCATAAAAGCTTTACTCTATATGGATGATGCGCTTTCCACAACGGGTTTGAGATATTTATAAACTATGTTGTATTGCAAAACACTTGCGGGACGAGTTGGGTGGATTTCTTCAAAACTAGAAAGATGAAGCGCGGAATCGTGAAAGATGGAAAGAGTGGGACATAACAGACTAATAAAAAAGAAAAAAAGAAGTTATACCGGTATAGCAAACTACTTTTGAAATGTAACCAGAACTAATTAGGAAGGTACAATGAACAGGAGCGTAAGTTATTCAGCACAACGAACGTATGCGAGGCATTTGACACTTTCTATTTATGTTGAAGCACAAGCTCGCGTGACTGTTGCTATATTGAATGACATAATTTTAAATCCTTGGGGTACCATGGTTTCTTCCTGTGAATAGATAAATTATTTAAAACAAGCCCAGGGTTACTTAATAGGTACCATTACTTATGCTGTTATTAATAAGTCATCTATTACAGACACTACAATACGGTTCTTCCCGTTGTGGCATAGGATTTGATTTTATTTTTACTTTTCTTACTTTTAATAAATGGCTATAATGTAAAGTAAGCCACCGACAGAATCAACTGATTTCATAAATCATAGAAATTCTAAGGTCGTCGTTCGTTCGAGACGAATGCACCGTAGATGGCAAACAACCGCAGCACTTCGCATGCGGTTGGTGGCATTAGCCTGGAACATGAAAATGGATGCCATATAACGTGACTTTATCGATACCCACATAAAATACTAAGTGGTAAACTTGAGCCTATACTTTCTAGTAATATCAGGAGTCACAACTCAACTCTCAAGCACAGCCATCGAATAAATCTAACAAAGATAAAGTCGACAACAGCTCTGGTGACCCAGAAAGGGGCAGAGTAAGCGATCAACAAGCCGTTTAATCGGATTATTAGCTTTACAACATTTAATCAACAAGTCCCTAATCGTTACCCGGCATCAGCTACTGGGACTAAATTGGTGGTGATCTCGAGATAACAGATAGAAAGCCGTTGGAACAACACCAACCGCGTTACGCACGCTGAGCAAATTCAAAACGGAACTCACCACCGCACAGTAAATAAGGTGCGAGCTGTTACCCGCGGCTTGTGCAATGCTTGGTAAGTAAGTTAAATTTTACTACCTTGGACCGATAACTTTAGACGATAAAATTGTTGGTAATGTCTTCTTTAAAGTTAAAGAGCAGCATCAGTCTCAGATAACGAGATAAACCACAAGATAGTTGCGTTGCTCACGCTATAAAATTATTTTGGTTGGTGCGCGGGCGCAAAGGTGTGAGCAACAAAACTCGATTCGAAATCGACGCGCCCAATGTCAGACAGCACAAGGTCGCCTCTCACGATAAACGCCTCTGCAAACCGTTCAGACCCAACAAAGCCAGCAAATTCAGATCGTAGATCGCTTCTCAACTATTCATCTGTAGTACTTATTTGGATCGAAACTACACATGGGAACATCTATTGTTCTTTAATTCGTTTTTAAGTACTGACATTTAGAACTAGCATTTGCGTCGGCGTAGCGTTTGAACTGATAGCCAATCAATATGTATGCGTCAGACTTGGTAATGGATACGAATAAAGTTTTAATGTTAACGATGGCATCGGTAGATTAAATTGATATGGCAAAACTGGATGAACGCCGGACCGTTAATACTTGGCCATCGTCGCCTATAACCACATCTGTATTTATCAGTAGGGTGGCTATTGAAGCGTTGCTCACTTTATAAGGGACAGGCTTTTTATGCAATCATGTTTCTACGAACAAGTTTTAAATGCAGGATGTTTTAGTCGAGTTTTTAAACGGACAACAACCTTTAACGAACGCAATAAATTCGAAATAACTTGACATATTTGATATGGTGGCTGTGAATAATCCATCACGTATGGCGATGGCTTATCGCGATTCAAACGACAGGGCTTTGCTTCCACGTGCCAGTTAGTACCACCGGTATTGCATAAACGTGTTACAAGTCGTTAAGTGCATAATAATAATTTATGAAATGCTTCTAATCGATTTAGAAACACTTTCTCTTGGTTAAAACTCCATAGGTTAGTTAACCCTTCCGTGATACTTTCTTTGCTATTAAAGAGTAATATCCATAGCAGAGTATATTAATTTTGTAGATCATAAAATTAATAAGCGATCACGGTCAAAGCTATTGGCAGTATAAAATTGGATTTTCGTAGAAAAAATCTTTGCGAGTGAAACTCGCTGTTCGTGCTATGCTCTCGATTTTAACGTCACGACGGAAAGAAAAGCACTGGTTCACAAAACCTGGGTTAATTGAGAACACAAAAAACCATTTGAGCACCCAAGGACGCTGATATCGTGGTGAGTACAATGCCATGACTAACTGCGGTACAAAACGATTCAGATATCCAATACAAAATTGACTTCAGATTTGTACGGCTCGTACCTTAACGCAGCTATGCTAAACGACAGATTAAAGTAAAAGTTTGAAGCATTCGCTTCTGGTCGGGTTTTTATCTCGTGCAACTTGCTGCTGCAGTTTGGGCCGCTGCTAATGTATTTTAAACTCGTTCACCGGAAATTATTTATTTTGTCATGGCGCCCACCTGCCACACAAAAGGAATGATAAAAGAAGTCGATGACGATGCGGCAGATGATAAATTGAGGTTTATCTTCATTTCTTTTTTGCTGAATATCGTTAAGATAACTATTGTAGAGATGTTTGCTAGCCACAATTCAATTGCTGTGTAGAGAATTACAGTTTCTGATTTTCAATTTAATTCCGTAAGCGACAAACTTGGTCGCTGGCAACTATTTATGCACTTTAGTTTATGGTAACCTTTTCACAATTCAAAATGTTATTGCAGCACGTGCCTTGGAGCTCGAATTACTCAATAACATGCTCAAAGGTAAACGTAAGTTCACTCACATAAACATCGTAGGTTTTAGACGAGGAGCTAACGAAACCATATTGATTACAAATCATTCAAACACGTGATTCATTTAATGTAAAACAAACACAGTTTGTGTTTGTTTTTAAAACATCACACAACAATATCTTATCTTTCATGGATTCGTCACTCGGTAAGATATCTAAGAACTGTTAAGAAAACATCATTTATCCGAAGAGATAAGGATAAGACACTGCAGAAGTTCCACTGTAAAAGTCAAAAAAGAGATAAACTATCAAAAGATTTGTGGGACGGAGAAAAACACATTTTAGTTACAAAATACTTGCGAATGTACGCAAAGCACGAATTCAGACCAACGCTAACTACTTGAAAACTTCTTGTTACATATATTATGGGCCCCGTTAAGTGACCAGTGGGCGTTGAGTACAAGCATAAAAGTAACCTATTATGATTGGGACTTGGGTTAGCCAATATGTTGGACTCCAATTAACTTCGGCTTTTTGGAAATGTTAATAAAACCCTCACAAAAAATTAGACATGATAAACTAAGGTTTGCTCTTGTGGAACTTCTTTCTCCTGTGGAAGAAGCTACTGGGCCCAAGTACTCTTACTAAAAAAAGGATGTACGTGAACCGTCGATTCGAAAAGAAGAGGGTTGGGGTGGTGTTTTAATTTGTAAATAAGACATAACAGAAAAGAAAATATTATACATAATATGTTCTTTTGAAATCCTTCAAACAAAACATTCTGTAGTTGGTTAGAAACGTGTGGTAAGGTTAAAGAAGTTAAAAACGTGTGTAGAATTCAAGAAGTGATAAATTGCACCTGACACGTCTAGCACGAACTACGGATGCAGTCGCATACATCGAGTGGCAACTCACGACGATGTATCACAATTAAAATGCAACTCTTCTTACTGCACAAAGGCAAGTAATGTGGTAATCGGATGAGCTAACATCACAGCGACAACTCAATCCAATTTGATAGAGACCCTTCAAGTGGAGATGTGTGCAAATTAGGACAATAAATTACTTTGTACTACTCTACATACATCGGAAGGTTGAGTTAAATTCGGATCCTAATTAAGTGCCTTGCGGCAAAGGGTAGCGTTGCCAAAATAAAGTTTTAAAGCACCATATATGACCTAATTTCGAAAACTACTAGATAGACCTTCAGTACTATTCCGCCACCAATTAAGACGTTTAAAAATGTTTTGATGAGTTTCCTGTCTCTAGCTACACCACCAATATTTTTAATTTAATACGTCAATACGATTTTATTGCTGCTGAGCTTGTGATGTACTTTTTAATTGCTGGTAAATTTTAAAATAAAAAAAAACTAGAGGCTAGTGTTATAAGTGACCATTTATCTAGTTTACGTGTGGATTTTAATTATAACATAGACTGTTTTGCTTTTAAGGACGGCTTTCGTTTAACTAAAGACCGAGACCAGATCACGAAACAACCTTCAGTGGTGAAGAGGAACAAAAAAAAACAAAACGTACCATAATTTACCTTAATTTCATTGCCTACCTTGAAATATAATGCGTGCTGTTAAGTAAGTTTAATCCATCAAACCACTAATGTCCGCTATTTCGCAGTCCTAAATTCTGTTTTGGTAAACGCTACTGTCCCCTAACCTACTTTCTGACAGTAATAAGTGAGTTATGCAATACCAAACACAATACGGCATTTTAAAAAGTAAGGTAATGACTGTTAAAGGTAAGCCGACTGGGAAATGACTTCTAAGGTCTTACGTCTTTCCGGCCTATTGCCAAAGAGACGTGGATGGTAAAAAAAATACATATTTGGTACTTTAATTAAATTCTTAGAATATAAGGATTGGTTATAGTACAAAAAGTATAGTGACAGACAACTGATCAATAAAATAACATGCATAGCGCCGCTGCACCGGTAAAGCGTAAATTTTCTTAAGTGGGTAGCCGGAGCAAAAATTGCTTAATTCTACTAGGTACAGTTAGGTATACAACTAAACCAAAACCGTTTCTATCGTTAAACCAAAAGACAACAAAATGTAACACTGCGATTTTATAAAGTTTTTATATGATGGCGTATTTAAAATACCTGCAGTGTGACTACATTATTTGGCAATAGTATAGGCTAGGGACTGTCACATTTCTCAATGGCGGTAGAGCAGCTGTTGTTCCGATCTTCTGAAGGGAAACCGGTAGGAATCCAGTTGTAAAGAGTTCTCCCGCTAATCATGGCAATATGAATCAGGTTCATTCACTGCACCATCTGTCCAGCCAAAGAGACATGGATGGCTAAAAAGTTTTGATCGTTATTCTAAGCATGGAAGGATTAGCACGTGGGTTAAAACACTTTGGAACCCAAAAAAGTATTATGATGGACAGAACTGATCGACATATGCACGATATGGCAATGAATAGTAATTATGGCAATAAGGTTCAGGTTCGTTTACGTCGCTACCGAACTGTGAAGAATGATTAATACTTTATTTTTAAGAGTATAATATGAATCTTATAATGGTAAACAAAATAACCTGCGTCTATTCATATTAGGAGCCACTGCTTCTGTTTTTAGAACCCGGTACAGCTGATGTAGATGCTGGTCCAGACTCATTGGTCTCGTTTTCATCTAAAGTTATGACCCTAAAGCAGATAATCTAGAGGTCATTGGCAAATCTAAAACACAATCCTTAATATGACGTGATCTATCTACTACTAATTGAATCGTTTTAAAAGCAGTCGGAATGCAGGTGGTTAACCTTTCGAAATATAAGGTTATGTGTGCTGACATGTCAAGGATAAAATGTGTAGAGACAAAGTTCATGCACGATCAGGCAATTAGTAATGCGGACGTAGACAAAAATAGACACCTTCAAGATAAATCTGTTTTGAAATTAAAATCATCTTTTATATGCAGATTAGCTTCCACGTTTATCTGGGAATATTTACTTAGGTACTAACAATAACGAAAAGGGTGATTTAGAAATGGGAAAGGTTCGAGAATAGATTAGAATTCTCTTTATTGTACACCAAACCAACTATTACAATTATAATTGTTGGGTTCTGGATTTTATAGTTGAATGTTAATTGTAAGATTACTAGTTGTGGGTTCTGTTGCTGGGCCCTGACAGGGTCCATAACTGTGCTTTAGTCTGAAGCCTTATGTAACATCTATACTGATATAATACATATAATAAAGCTGAAGAGTTTTTTGTTTGTTTGTTTAAATGCGCTAATGTCTGGAGCTACCAGTCGGATTAGAAAAAATCTTATCGAAGATGGTAGCTTGATTTGTAAGGAATAGTATAGGTTATAATAATATCACGCTACGAACCACGATAGCGGAGCAGTCACCTTTTGGTTGGCTGGTTGTTACGTAACTGATACAATCTACGCAGACGAATTCGCGGTTAGAAGCTAGTCACACATAGTGGGATGAAAACAAAATGAAAACGAAAGAAAAGTCCTTTTCGGCAAAAAAGCGATTCTTTACAGACGCCTTTTATTTATTTAATATTTATTTAAACTTTATGCATCAAAAAAGTACAAAGGCGGACTTAATGCCTCAGGCATTCTCTACTAGTCAACCAAAGGTGGTGAAGAGATAACAAAGCAGGTGCAGTGCCTTTTGTATAGACTTGGTAGAGAAATTATACGTAGGTAATTCTGAAGATTCTAAATGTTGTAAAGATGAGAAACAGTCACAAATACATTGAAGCTATCCTACCTTCCTTTGCCAGGCAAGGAAAGGATTTCTAGTCTTATGTACGCAAAGCAATGTAATATTCACTTTGAACCTGGGCATCTGTCACTGTCACCCAAACACCCGTTTCAAGTTATGTCAAAGTATTGGAACAACTTTCTGTTAATTGCATAGTTCCCAGATAAATCACATCAATTAATAGAAAATTTGAAATTCTGTTGTTTTCAAGTATTTGTGTTCAATACTATGGTGGTTATTCCGTTAAAAAACCACTTAAAGCGTGTACACATAGCAGACAATAATTACGGAAACTACTTTCTAGTGTGAGTCATGCTAACTTTGCCAATGACTGAATAACGCCTTGTTACAACTTTTTGTGTAAAATACGTATTCAAATATTTGAACTCTTTACTTGTTTTGTTATTTTTGTTAAAATATTTGAAGGGAAAACAAACTGTTATGACCTTTTGGCTGCGACTTTGTCCACGTAATTTATTTTAAACACCCAACTTTAAAAAATACCAAATTATAGCCTATTGCACTTAGGGATTACGTAGCTTTCCATTGCCAAAATAATTTTACGAATCGGTCTAGGAGTTATGGAGATTATAGCTTTAAAAAAAACCAAACAAACTCTTCAACTTTATAATATTAGTATAGATTAAGTAGTGATGAGACATTCACTCTAGCTTCCTTATCGTCTTTGACGATAACATTTGGTCTAAATATAGTTTAGTTTACTTAACGGTTACCAGTTTTATAAACAAGATAATCGTTCTACTTGTCGATACTAAACTACTAATTCGACTTCACCACCCGTACGCATTATCAATCCAACAGCATAACTATTAAACCCTTCACAATTTACCTTGGAAACTTGTCCATAAATTGTTGAATATGCACGACCGAACACTGTAGTATTTGACAAGCAATTATTCAAAAGTTAGAAAATCAACGTTTGCCAGTAAACAAGTATTAAGTAAATGTTTGTATAAAGAAAGCGAACCTGTGGTGCGAGTACCGGGGCTGTCTCTGTAGCCGCCGTTTTGCCGGAGTTTGCGTACACTAGACACAAGCACGCGGGCCAGCATGACGCCCGCTCTTAACAGTCACCTTCCTAATGTAAGCACAATTCTCCATCAGTCACTTGCTCCTCAATAGAATAGATACCGCGAACTGTAACTCAACACTGGAGACACACGAGAGGGGCCCGGCGATCCACTGGGCCGTATCCAACACACGCACTCACAATATAATTGTTACCGCTCCCCGTTTTCAGTCGCTACACTTTAGGTGACATGTCAGCAAATCATATGTTATGAAAACAAAAGTGGCCGTTTCGTATGAATCGAAATGTGAAGTTTCCAATTTGATAAACTTTACTCGATTTAACTTTTTCTATCGATTAATATACATATCACTAAAGGCACTGCAAGGTAATTGGAATGGACAGTTATTACTGCAATCGTAACAGATCACGTCGTCAATTATTCGATTTGCTCGGGTTCGGTTACGGGTTCAGCTGAACGTCACTACGTGACAGTCCGTGTCTCTTCAAAGCTTTTACCGTACTGGCTAGAAGGCAGTAGTGCGAGCTCGGAAAAAAGAGAAAGAACGATTATGACGTACCAGAGTCACAAGTCCATAACCGGCCATGTTGTATCTGCGGATATGCACCGTGCGGTGTTCGGAATAAGGTGCAAATTCACGATAGCGTTGGTTCCAGCTGTGTCAGTTTCCTCGAATGTTGCGTGTGGAAATTCGAGACGGATTGAGCAGCGCAGTCATTGAGTGTAAAAGAGATAAAAGCAAATATCGAATGCTAACGACGTTAGCCGATTGGAGTCCGACCGCCAAGGCCGACTCGCGTCACGTTTCGCGAGACTAGACGTGCCTCCTGTATACAATAGGTATGTGCACGATTGTAGTTTATTGCACTTTGTTTGACTGTTTGAAAATTTACTCCTAGCAATCCTGAATATATTATTTGTCTCATTAAGTAAGTCATTATCGGTTTGTGTAGCTCAACAAAAATGGGTTATTAATTACTATCGCTCATTAGCACTCGTGTTATTGTTTCTTGGTGCTTAAGATAACGCATACCATTGACAGATATTTTATTATTTACATAGTGATTAATTTTGATAAAGTAATTTTGCGAATTCGTTCGGTTCTTAGTCAACAGCAGTTCGTATCTAAACAGCTGACAACAATGCTCATAATAATGTCATAAAGAAACAAATTGACGTCAATGAAGTGCAAATAGGTACATTGTAAGATATTATTGTTTTGTTTTTAACAATGAATTTCAATCAGAGTACCTACTTGTGTTGATTGTAGTTACAAGTGGACAACATAGTGGTCCTTTTAATTAGAGCCGTTGTTTGGAAAATATTTGACAGATGCTTTGATGCCAGCTTTCAATGGTTTTGATCAGTCAATCGAGCCATCGGAGAGATTTACACCGTGCCATGACCGACTTCGAAGGCTGTAAACAGACTTCGCATCCAGACTGGCCATCAAAGAGAATCTCCAAAGGTGGGGTTTCGCAGATGGCACCGATCTTCAGTGCCTATGTAGTGTCTCTCCGCAGACTATGGCCCACCTTTTGTCCTGGGCGGCTTGTCCTACCAATCCACGTGAGGACCTAATGACTGCGTCACGTTAGCATAATTATGGTGTTGTCGTAGCTGAATACTGACCCAAACAAAAAATTTAACAAAATTGTATTATTGAGTATCTATATCTGCCATTGATACGCTAAGCAGAAAAATGATTATTCTAAACGTTTTGGAATCAATTTGGACGTAAATCTTATTCTGTTTACAAGCAACCTGATTACCCAACGTCTGAGCACTGAACTCAATCGTATCATATTCCTTAAGTAATATACATAAATTCGTCGTAAATAAGAGTGTTGCGTCAACTCGCGTCGCGTCGTGAATGGACGCGGATATGTACGAAAACACATAAAACATCAAAGTTTTCTCTACCGACATCCGTTTGCGCTGGAGCGTGGTGAGATAGATATGCGAATAATCTACAATAGTAACAATGTTGTGAATTTGATCTCAACGCCACATTTCTCTTTATGCTATCCGTTTATGGATTTACTCGATGATTAAACGAGGCTTGTGAGTGTAACTGATTCTATGTAAATTACGCCTGAAGAAATGTTCAAATTGGAAGAAAGTTTCCAGATAATCCACGATATAGAAAACGATATTATAAACTAATGAGTAGAGTAACTTACTGATGTAACTAGCTATTGTACACGGTTTCACTAACTTTAAAAGTTATTTGTCTAACCCTAAGTTATAATATTTTTTTCTGGATGAAAGATTCCCTATCCTTTTCCGTACCCTTGACAGCGTGTATGCAAAATTTCATTATATTCTGTAAAGTAGTTAGGGCGTGAAAGGCAAACAAACAAACATTCATAATATTAGTCAGGATGAAGGAAGGTAAAGACGATGGAAAAAAAGAACAATCTATGACGACACAGCACGGAAGACTTATGGAAAGAGCAGAACAACTATTCATATCTAAAGATTAAGCCATTATTTTCTCAAGTTAGGTTTCATCATAACATAAAGTGGCCTAGAATAATATTCCTAGAATTCAAATAATAAGTTAGTAAGAAGCAGTAAAAGCCATTTAAACGTACAAGGTAAATTAAACTTAGTTGGTAACTCGGTTAACTTCGCAGCAAGTTCCGGAGACGAGTTCCGGTTCTGACAAACATTGACTTAAGATAAGATTAAGCTGTATGCGACTATTTGAGCTCACCTTGTCCCCAATCGCAGATGAAAAGTGACAATATCGTGACAGATTCAAAATAACAAAAATAAAAAAACACTTTTTAATAAAATTGCTAAGTACAGGATTTGTTATGATTTTATTGTCAGTAAGCTTTTGCCCGTGACTTCGTTCGCGTGAACGTCGTTTACCACGGGTTTTTTTTTTGTTAGCGCGGTACCTACTCAATTTTTTTTCGTTTTTTTTTTCAAAATCAATGTAGACTGATTTACTCCTTTTAACATGCCAGTGAAAGTCCCGTCAAAATCGGAGTCATCCCGTCAAGCCATTTTGGAGATTAGCCGGAATAAATAGGCATAATAATTCAAAAAAATGTGTTTTTGGTATAAGTAAAATGCAGTTATTTTGACACTACAAACATACACTTCAATTTTTATTTACATTGATATTATGCAAAATAAAACAGGCCCAAGTGACAGAGGTCCCTGAACAGGATTTGCCGGCTTTCGTGGTCTGAAATGACGTCAGCATTTACACCTTGCTTGCATATAAAGACAGCAGTTTATTTGACAATTATTTCCACTAAATGAACGTTTGGTGGCAATCAGATGCGTAGGCGGCAGATAAACGACCAACTTTGCAGATGTATTTTTGCTAAAGTTGCAAAACTGGAGAGTATTCCATTCCAAGTGTAAACCAGTTACATTTTCTAGAGTTTAAATGAAGGTTTTTGACCCCCGAGGTCTTTCTCGTCTATTCCTAAAATGGACAGTTGCCATAATCCCGATACGGTTCGTAGACATTAAATCTACAAGAGTATTTAAAAGTCTTCTCGTTTAAGACTTTTTATTGATGACTAATTAACCGAAATTGGAAGTCACGTAATCAAACTTTTGCGGAGAATTTAATGACTATCTTTATACCAATTTTCCGCCCACTTGACGAACTTTTATAGCATTTGTAAGAAAATAAACTTTTTACGGGGGGGGGGGGTAGTAGTAGGAGTTACTATACAATGTAGGAAAACTTTTATATTGTTATGTTAATGAATTCGGGAGTCTGATCTGAAACTACGAAACAAATTCGTGCCAAATAAGTATTTTTACATGAGAGATAAAAATAGCATTACTCAATAACATCTAGATATTATTTTATTTATTTAAACTTTATGCAACGAATGTACAAAGGCGGACTTAATGCCTTAGGCATTCTCTAACAGTCAACCAGAGGTGGTGAGAGATATTTTTTATGGGGATACCTTCATGGACTGCCTCCGCCTCCGGAAGGTAAAGGGGTGTGTCGGACTCCTACTGCCCAAAACCCTATAGTGTTCCTCCAACTTCTTTGGGCCGGTGCTCGGGTATCGCTCAGAGCATTCATTCGCATCCATTTCATACTAGTTATACCCCCACGATTTCACCCGTGTTCAGTGACGTTTTTGGTTACTGCTACGCTCCTTTGGGTCATAGCGTGACGTTTTATAGCCTATATCCTCGATAATCGAGCCATATAACGCAAAAGGATCTTGAGATTAACGCGAAACAAATAGATAACTCCTGTTCAGAGTTCCGATACCAAGTTGATTTCCGATATTTTGAAGACGTTAGTTCGAACCTATAACTGCCGTCTAACGTAGTGACTGCCATGTTGGTCTAGTGGTCGCAAGCGCGACTGCTGTGCGTGAGGTCTCGATTCCCAGGTCGGGCAAAGTGATATTGGGTTTTTCCATCAGGAATTTCTCAGTAGCAGCCTCGGAGTCTGGATTGTCTGGACTGTCCGGTTGATGGCAATAGGCTCGCCCCCTATTACATGGGACTAAAAACATAACTGGCGAAATGTGGGTGTACTAATGGGTACTCTGCCTAACCTTTCGGGGATTACAGGCGTGATGTTATGTTATGTAGTTCGAACGTTTCAAGAGCAACGATACCGACTCTAACGCATGAACGCAACGTATAAGTTGGTATCAGCTTGTAGGAGTGCGAGATTAACTACTTTCTTTTTACATCCCGAGGCAGAGGTGACTCGTCCAGTTTCTTTAACATTAACGTAAATGTCATTGAATGCCGTCCGACCGGTTACGATGAATTTTTTAATCGACAAATGCCTCTGGTGTTATTTTGAAAGCTGCGAATTAACTTTAGCGATCCTTGTAGTCTTCACGACTTGCCTATTAAAGCTTCTATAATGACCTTTTGAACGTCCATTGTGCAAAGAATTTATTAACGAACTTGTTTAGCGTGGAATAACTGCATGTTTAATACGATGATCTTCTGAATTACTTCTATATTTAACTTTATAGCAGGTGGCGTTTACTTGCATCGGTTAGCACAATCGCCTTGTTTATATCGAAGAAGCCCATCTTTATTCCAAACTAGTGAACCGACCTGGCTTCGAACGACTTCAATTTTCCGACATTTACGGTGGATTTTCCAAAAAAATCCTTCATACTATTTTTTTCCGGGAAATTACGGACACAAAAAAAGAAAAAGCTCAAATCGGTAGAGCCGTTCACGATTTTTGCGCTTAACAACACATTTAGCTTTTAATTTTAATCAATATAGAAGATAAATAAAATAGATTATGAACTTAAAAGTAGAAATGACTTCATAAAGAATACAAAAAGCTTATTTACATAAGACTGATTGACACAATACCCTCCTTTGCTTGGATTCAGTTCATTATTTAGAATGAATATTAATGATGTCGACTTGTTAATTAAGAGTAAAATTTGAAATTCATATGATACACCGAAAGAATTAAATTTTTGCATGAACACTCTCGCATGAATAATTTGAGAATAGAATTGTTGTGAACATCATCGTACAAGAAGAACTACCGTTTAAAAAAGTGATCACTTTGCATGACTGCGTTCATGTACGCGAAACACATTTTTGTAAAACCGTATAACAACCAACAAATAGACACTAGAGAGGCCTCGACTCAATTGGAATCCAATCAAATCGCATCGTATCACGAGACAGACGTTTGTTACGATGTTTAAAGTGCGCACAGCATTATTACCACAGCCATGGAGGCAATGAGTTGAATTGGCAATGTTGGACACAATTGACAGGCAGCCAGTGACCTGACGGTTAACGATGTGCACCGCGCACGAACACTCTTTATTTGTAATGCAAAACTGCAAACATCCTATCGTCACGACGACTGCGCATACGACACCCATGCACAATTCACAATACATGCAACGTAATTTCATATCATAATAAACATTACTTATAATACCATATTTTATCAATGACGCCATACATACATACGGCTTCTGGCTGTAAGTAATTTAAGTTTTTTATTTCAGATTGTTCTAGCTAGGAAATAAAAAATACATATAAGGTCACGATGACTCATTGCTCGACTTTTTGCTACGGTAACAAAAATTATAATGGAGTTCCTGTGAGTTCTTATAACATTAGGTAGGATATCTATTTATTTAATTACAGATAACATGTGTAAGTTTGTAATGTAACGATCCTTCGAATCGCTCCTTTGATGCACGACATTGTTCGGTCGATTCCGCAAAATTCTTAGGGATAATAATTGACAAAAACTGCAATTGGAAATCTCATATTGACGATCTATGTAAGAAGATAGATAGATTTGTATTCGTTTTATACAGACTAACACGTGTGGCTAGTGTTAATGCGGCGCTATGTGCATACCATGGCTATGTCTCATCAGTTTTACGCTATGGCATTATAATATGGGGTAATTCGGTTCAATTTAAAAGAGTGTTTCGAGCTCAGAAAAAATGCATACGCTCAATTTCTGGAGCACACCCACTGGACAGTTGTGTTCCACTATTTAAAAAGTTTAAAATACTGCCACTACCAGCACTATATATTTTTGAAATTTGTATCTTTGTACACCAAAATAGGAATGAATTTGAATTGTATAATGATGTTGTACTCAGACCTAGCCGCAAAGTGCATATGCTAAATGTTCCTAGGCGTAGAATTAAATGGTTTTCCAATAATGTTTACTGCATGTCCATTATTGTTTATAACAAATTACCTGATGGATTCAAAACCCTCAGCCTCAGAACATTTAAATGTAAATTATTTAACTTTCTTTTAAGCAAATGTTACTATTCGACTCAAGATTTTATGAATGACAAATCTACCTAAATATTGACATGGGCCTAGTAATTAGATTTTATCCTTGACTTCATTGAATTTTGACTTTATAAATAATCTCATTTAAAAATATTGTTAATGATTTGTGATTTTTATTCTGTAATTATTAATTTAATTTTAATGTTATGATGACCAATAATTTACAAACCATATTTGTACGCCGGAAACGGCAGAATATTATGATCGTAATACATAATCTATATAACAGCTTTGTACAATATTCTGACAAATAAATACATATTCTATTCTATTCTATTCTATTCTATTCTATTCTATTCTTCTGTTTATTAATGAGAAACAAACGTTGAATATGGATAGGGAACAGGTTAATAAAATGAGGAAGCGTTGTTAACCCTTCGACGAAATAGTCTTCACACGATGACGTATCATATTATCTGTGAGTAATAATTATTTTAACTGTTAGGAATGTCTCTAGAATGCTGTGATGGCCCAGTAGTTAGGGCGATCGCCTTATACACGGAGTTGTAGATTTGCCACCAGGCACGGACAAGAACCAATCTGACATTTTCGATGTCATATGAATGAATGTCTTTTTTTTAAAGTATCCAAGTATTAAGTAATATCAGATACTTCTTTAATCAAATATTATAACTTCCACTTGAGTTGAAACGGGGCCGCTCATTGTAGGAAGTAATTAGGTACACGATAGTATAATACATTCTTGAGAGCGCCGAATGACAGGGCAGAATTGAGATCCATATCCATTTCATAATAGATCTTCGATGAGTGGCAGACTGGTGTCGACATAGCACGTTTTATAATGTTCTGCAAGCCACGGACGTAACTACTCAAATGACGAGGTGATGAATGGAACCGATGATATGGGCGTAGGCGGGCGTTAGTTAATCAACACTATATCCATATTTTTTTATGTTATCCAGAACATACAATTATTCCGTCAAACAAAAACTTACATCATCAGCAATTAGATTGTGTAATTGTCAGTTTGAACAGCCGCCGAACTTATGTAGCTCGTCTTTTGTTAGATTAGATAGAATCATTGTTATACTTCTCATTTTACGTAATGTTCAAGTATCGCGTTGAGCTGCACACGCGTTTTTGCACTGCATGTGAAAATCGTAGAATAGTTATCTTTTCCAGATAAGTGAAGCAAGTCAGCTTCACTCAATATTGATAAAAATAAAGAACAAGTCAAAAATCTTGCACAATACGAACACAATCAGAGTTTTTAAAAGTTTAATGATATTGCGGTCGTTGGAGTGCAGACCAAAAACTCAGCTGCACGATTTGTAATCTGAATCTGGATACTAGATGGAGCAACCTGATGATATTTAAACATGGCGTGGCGGCGTTAAATAACACAATGCCAAGACCCAGTGTTTCAAATGTCTCAACTGTCAGAGCATTGTATACTGAAACTAATTTGCTGGAAACGATCATTGTTGACGAGCTACAAAAGTCGTAGACTATGAGAGTTCTAATCACTTGTAAAATTAAAAACACATTTCTTTATTTTTAAACTTGCTTTGTTGTTAGATTTGAGAATAATTGATTTGAAAGTTAAGGAAATGCAGTAACGGTACCTACGGGTCAGTTGGTTAACAAATCTTCTTGTCTAGCAAATAGGTCTATGCGTACTTTGCTTACTTGTCGTCACTGAAGCAACGGTATTCAATCCATCAGCGGACATTTGCAAAGCAGTTATGCTCCAGTTTCGGATAATTGCGTTTGCACTTGTTATGCGAAATCAAGCAAGAAGCCAACATCGTTGACCACAATTGACCAACATGTAACATAAATAATGCGTGAAAATCTGCCGGTTATAAGTTGCGTGTACAAGCATTAACATTCGGAGCTTGTCTCATTATGAGAGCTGCCACACGAACACATTGCTACCGGACACAGTTGCTTGGAAAGGAAGATGTAGGAAGCAATTATTTTTCTTAAACACGTATTGTTGTGTACGATTACGAGTTGGATATAGTGGTTGACACTTAAGTTATGGTTATGTATAAATTACAGTTAAAACTAGACATGAAAAAATTGTAGTAGGTATCAAGGTAGGTTACTTTTAACAATTTTCAAGATAGATAAGATTGAACGAAGAGCAGGCTTCACTCAGGCGGAGATTGAATCTTGGCACTCAGCCGGGATAACTCTGTCAAGGTACCTACGCTTTTTGAATTAAACTTTTCAAAAGGATATTGGATTAAAATGAAAGGCGGAAAATTTCTCAGAGCCGTAAGGTATTTGAAAAATAAGTTTAATCTGTCTATTTTTACGTGACTTCCCAAAAAAAGGAGTGTTATAGCACCAGTATTATTATGAAGAACATAAAAACTGTTTCCGTGTGTTTTTTCTCGCGATCTCGCGACATCGCGTGACTTAGTATTTATTACCTGTGTAATTAGGACATAGATGTTCTACTTAGTTCTGTAAGAAAATCTTACGTAGCAACACTAGCAACCTCATCCGTACATTTACCAAGCAAAACATTATGTAGGTATTGAGTGAGAATACCCAGAAGAAAGTTTAATCATGTATAGAAGAAATATGGTAGCTATAACACTTCGTCAACTTGAGCAAAAACTAATGAAGCAGAAAAGTTTGTAAAGAAAATCTAACAATGAGCCTGTGTGGAGAAAAATTACACAGCAGCTACGTCAGCTGAATAATGAAGACCCACAATAGATTTCAGAATACAATATGGAATGGTAATTAGCACATTAGCAGTCCACGATTGACTCTCTGTCTTCCTCAATCCCACGCTGGTCCTACCCATCAGGAGTCGATGCTCATCGATTGCGTTGGCGGTGTTTATTGTTCCGTGTGGTTGGTAGACCTAGGAGTTCACGAGACAATCAATATTTGACGAAAACAGTCATCGCCGTGAGGTTATCTGATGGCATTGTGAATTATGGCGCATCGGTACCAGCCACCAACGTCACCGCCTACGAATATTACAATAATTTCGTGTAAACCTTCGTAGAATGTTCAGAGATAGTATTGCATATTGAAAGTATACAATGTTATAATACTGGTTTTATAGTAAAAGCAGACGCTTTATGGTTATCGTGGCCTTAGTACCAGGGTCAGGTCAGGTTTATGTAAATAGCAGATCGATTTACGACTGAAATAACGTCGATATTCAGTGCTTTTCAGGCCTTTCGTGGCTTTAACACCAGCAGATTTGTTGTTAAACTTTATACCTTAGTTTATGTAAGTGCTTAAATATTTGGAACATAATAGCTTACATAATCACATACCTACTGAGAAAATTACACCAAATTGAGCATGTTCTCAATTAGGTGTCACCTTGTAGCTTCGATCATTCTCAATAGCAACTAATTCTCAAAGTTGGGGTCAAACAACTTGCCAGCGGCATGGTAATTACTTCCTTGTTATAACAACCTCAAACCAACCTCAACATCATGATAGCTTTTTGTTGACTTTTTCTGTTGGTGCACGTGCGAATCGTTCTAACCTCGAACGCGAGGGCGCTGTCTAGCAACCGTGAACGAGTAATTTGTGCCCTTCCACTAGCACATTTTTTTAGAACGTTTGCTTAGCCCCAAACAAATTACATCATGCTCAACAGAATAAAGCCTGATTCCGATGCAAGAAATAACGTGCAATTTGCTGTACATTGCGGGACCGCGCGGCTGTCGTTTTTTAAGTGACCGATCATCGACAACAATGTACGGCAAGTAGCACGATATTTCTCGCATCGTCTAAATCAGGCTTAATACAACTGTGCTAGAAATCATTCATAATTAGGATGTTAGCCATTCAAAGCTTGCACTAAGTTTGCACACATCAAAAGGATTTGGAAGCCTGTCGCCTTACACGCGCTTCCGCTGTGTTGACTTTTACGGTCTTGCGCGCCATGATAAGCAGCTTATAGAATGTGTTTGTTTGACCCCGAGAAGAGTGGCAACGAACCTCACATAAAAAAAGAAATATTTTAAAGTGTCCACCCTCGCAACATTACACAACACAAAGATGTCCACTAAAAACATAATTTCACTTTCTTTCTGACCACAGTCGGCGTAGGATGGGCGTGACGACCGGCCGCCTCCAGCGGCACGTAGATTGCATACTTTCCCCGTGTTTAGATGTGCTATAGAGAAACATGTCACTTTTTGTGTGCAATGAAAATGTTTCCAAAAATCTCGGTCATGTCGACCTACTCGAACAACTGTAGCAGAAGCCTGTAACTTGTTAGGAAATGGGTTCACTTCCATTTAGGAAACGCAAATAACAAATGTTTGTCTTTCATTCTATAAAAGGAGTCAAATTGTGAAACGTACGAACCAATGCATTGAAGTCTTTATTCACGAGTGCTGTGTTTACACGAGAAAGTTTTTATGCAAAGTTTACAGACAAGTGGGTACTAAGTTCGCAAGCCTTGTAAGACTAAGAGGGTATATTTTTACTTTTGAGCAAGTAAAATATAGTAATGGTATAACTAATCAATAAGTTTCTATGTAGCGTGTTGTCGAACACGGGCCTCTCCCATAGTTTCCATGAGCTAGCCAGGCTATCGCAATGGTAATCGGGATATGACGCCATTAGCAAACATGTGGGTGTGACTGCCAATCCTACAGACATAAGTGATAGGGGTCTACCTATCTCTATCCTAGATAGCTTAGTAATAAAACATAAAGGTTCTATATAAGATGAGTTCATCAAAGTGCTTTCAAAACATACACCTAAACTTCGACCTTAAGCGTAGAGTGGGTGTTCGCCAGTTATTAGCATTGACACACATAATGCTTGCAAATGCAACGACATTCTCGGCAATTCGACTCGAAGAATAATTATAATGAGCATGTGGATATTGCGACAGTTAAGGTTAATTCGTGGGTAAAGCGGAACTCAAAATAATACTTCAACATAATAGAGACAAAGCGCGTTTGGAGAGGTACTGCAAAATGTTTTTGGCTTAGATTTTGTTCCCCTGTGGGTGTCGTTGGAAGCATCTGGATAAAATAAGATATAAAGGGACCTGACCTGAACATTGTGATAAAGTAATACAGAGAAAAGTTTTTATCAAAGGTTGCGGATAAAGTAGACCGATTATTCCAAGCAGACTCAAGCCCGAGGAAAATGATGAAGCAATTAACTACTTTAAAATTAAAAAGATGAATGTTTGTTTTCCATTACAGAATATAATTATTGTACACACATGTCCGTTCCGCTTTTTACCTTCGAAAACAAGTAGAACTTCAAGCGTTACAACTTTGCGATATTATGACACAAGTCAAAAATTTTGATGGTAAGATTAATATTCTTCAAGTTCAGAACTGACAAGCTAGAAATAACTGCATATTTTCTTTGAAATCATGAGAAAAAGCAATTTTCTCTTTAGCATAATAGTATGAAAATTCATTCAAATAAGACACCCACAGCCATTTAAATTATACATTGAGATGTCAGCCATGATTCTCAAATGATTTACGACTTTATGGATAACTATTAAAAAAACATTTAACGTCTGTCCAACGCCAATCATTAGCTCGACAACAGTTCAGGTAGGTCAAGTTTGAACATCGTCCGCCCAAGGTTGGGGTATAAAAGCTCTATGATAAATGGCAAGCTAAGGTATCTAATTAATAACTACGAAGTCTTCACCGATGTTTAAAATGTCGTTAATTTGTCCATGTATTCAAACAAGTTGCTTTTGAAGCTGGTGAAAAAAATGTGTTTGAGAACTGATTGAAAATGAAAACAAATCATCGTAAGAAAACCTAGTAAGTCTGAAATCGCTAATCTGCCTTGAGCAAGCGTGGTGAGTAATGCTCGTGCCTTTTCTGTATGGGAAGAGGCTTTTTGCCTTGCAGCGAGACAATAAAAGGCTAGTATTTTTTTAATAGGAACTTTTAATGTTCTTGCTCATAGAATGAAGAAGTTAGGTTGCGAAGACGCTGTCACCACTTAGACAGTTTTCTAATTTACAAAGTCAACACTTTTTATTTTTGCACGTGCGGTACTTACTAGCATTCTTTTAACATGTTTATGGTCTATATCAACACCAAATACTTCTTAGACTGCTTTGATTAAATGGCGTTGTACTGCTGCAGTCATATTGTTTAACACCACAATTTGGCCTAGAAGCAACAAAGAAAACTGCCCCATTGTTAAAAATTTTACACTGACTCGTTAGTATCATTTTAAAGTTTTAAAATTTCACGTTCAGAGCAAAGAGTTGTAATTATGGAAGTTCTCGAGTTGGTGTTAACAATAGCAGATGGAAAACACACTAATTTGTCCATTGTGCCGACTACCAAGAGACTGGCACGCGTTCTTGCAAAGAGAAATTTGACAATGCACTTATAAAGAAAGTTTTATAAGTCATCAAAACGTGATTAAAACAAACGAAACGCTTTTGCCTCGCTAATTAACTAATGAAACAGTTGGTGAGCTGATATATTTAGCGCGAGACACGCATCCGATATCTTAGAGAACGGGATGTTGGTAAGTATTTATGTGTTTAGGCTGCGCAGACCGCGTTGTTAATTGTACTTCCCTTGCTTGCTCATTTCTGATCAGCTTTTGTACTGAGAAACAATTTACCAGATTTTTGTGCTTCAATGCAACGTGACAAAATATACTCGAATTTATTTTTTTTCAAGTATTAATGATTCGATCCTCTGATTTACGATTGACATATTAGTGTCATTTCCCTCCGGAAAGGCCTGGTTTATTAGCGTGTGATGTGACGTATACTGATTTAAATATATTTTGCATAATGTAACATATAAGTATTGATAAAATCAGTGGCGGAAGACGAAGAAAGTGACACAGTAACCCGCTTGTGTCGGAGTGGAAAGAAGCGAGAGTAATTGGATGACGTATCCGATCACAACGGGCGTGGTTGTTGACCTCAAGCCTCAAAACACAGGAACTTGCCACTTCATAAGTCTCCAGGGGTAATTAAGCAACGTACATTTAGATCGCTCTCCATAAATTAGAACGTTTGACAAAATTGGGTGAGGCATCGTTCGCAATTGCCATTTCATTAATTTAATGAACGTCCAGCAGACACGCCACACAAGTCCGGTAGCAAAAATTATACGTAAGTAGACAAGTACACAAATTGTTATTATGTATGGAAGGTAGGAACATAATAACACAATTACTGCCAATGGGAGTAGACGTAACATGGAATCAAAATTTATGTTATTACGTCTCTGTATAACACACCTGTCAGTTTTGACGGTTATTTACTAAATCATATGACGAAAAGCAATTTAACAACGATCTAATTTCGCAATTCATACTGACAATGTTCAATTGTGTAAATGTGGTACTGAAAGCGCGTTAGCCATTTCAGCCCGTAGAACAGACTGATAGACGTGGCTTGATCGCGTAATGACTTACAGCATCGACTCACTCAGGACAATTATACATTTGGCCTCGCGAAATGGTCCGTCTAATAGAATTGTTTCGATATTTTCAATTTCGGCTCTCTACGGAATAAATTGTAATTTCAAAATTACTTAATCGTGTGGTCACTTGAAAAATAGACTCATTTAGAGGAACAAATATCAAGTAACATTTTGTCTTGTTTGCTTAGCTTCTGCGCGCGACTTCGTCCGCGTGACGGTCGGCTATTGGAACTCTGGTACTCCGTTTTATCGGTGAGTTTTGGAAAGTCCTTTCTTAGCGCATTTCTACGTCATGATAACCAGTTGATCATTTAGTCAGTACGGTTGCTTTTTATTTAAATATACATTTTGATCTAGATTAGGTAAATATGGAAGTGATAGGGAACTTTAATTATACATATTCAGTTGAAAAAGTGCCTACCTACCTATTGATGGTAACAAGTAATAGATAGGTAGATACTTTTGCACAACCTGATAATTAAGGCAAGTATTATCATAGATAATCTAAGATTTAACGTAACTCCTTTGTCTTCGACCACTTCTCTATTTAATCTACATATATTAACATACAAATCCGCTGAGTTAACATAAAAGGGAAACAGTTGTTTAACACTAGGAAAGGCAAATTACTGACATTTATTGCGTCAGTTACTACAAATGACGCTTTTTACCATACGAATAGTGTAATTAGCAACCAAAAATGCAAGTGCCGAAGGACCATTTTAAAATGCAAGTTCTTGCAACCTTTAACGCTAAGTAAATTAGGAATACTTATCGTTGGCAAATTGGAATCATCGCCCGTTGTAGTCATTCAAAATTGATTCGTTTTGCACATAACGTAGAAACGTATTTGCGTAGTTTTCGTAGACGTAATATTCTTAAAACGTGTTGTTAGAAGTCTGCCTTCTGTTTTTTCTGATAAGCGGCAACACCGCGGCAACGATCAAACTTCAGCGCACGCGCAACACGCAACACAGCTACTTTCGCCGATTAAAATCCGACGCCGTCCGAGATATTGTACCGTGTACGTGACAGACGTTTAACGCGTACCTATTACGAAAGTACGTCACGATTCATACGAATAATTTATTTGATACCTAATGATGTTTCGTGGTGCCCTCACGATGTGTTTGCGTGTACCTAAACAATATAAGATCGTAGGTAATTAAAAATGTTCCATGACGATTGATATTGATGTCCGAAGCATAAAAAAAATTAGGGCGTTTTCTTTTGTTGTACAAAAAATGCAGCAAAAAGTAAATAACTTCACACGTACAAATACTATCACTTTCAAATTATGAGGCGTGCTTGGAAAATCGAGACTTACGTTACTTAAGTTATAAAGAAGCAATTTAAATTTAATCTAAGTGTACAAGAACGATAGGTCACCTGCTCACTCACCCCTCACGAAATAAGGAAAACTGCTTGACTTAATAAGATGAAATTTGGCAGGGAGGTAGTTTATAGTTAGTAGACATCCGCTAAGAAAAGATTTTCCAAAATCACCTCCTAAGGGGATGAAACGGGGGTCCAAAGTTTGAATGGAGAATTGACGCGGACGAAGTCGCGAGCAGAAGCTAGTATTAATTAAAAACGTGTCGTTAAATAAAAACATTTGTACTAGAATTAAACGGGTTTTTTATGTAGGCAATCCTGTCTATAGCCACTGATTGATAAAAGCCGTGAACTATGGCAAAGGATTACTTTCCGGTGCCATCGCTTTCACCTTTAATTTCGATTATAAAATACCAACCGATAAATCAAAATGAACAAGCAAATTGCTGCCGGGGGCAACGTATGGACATATGCACAAAAGCCACACAGATTATAAACTTCAATCGATATCCGAGCGAGTGAAATTGGACCGGAACGAAAAGAAATCAATACCTACCTATTGATGTGGTTTAAAGGCAATTTTGAAAGCTTATGTCTTACTCCGCAGTCCATATATTGGCAATAAAAGAATAATTTTATTGATACTGCACTTGTGGTAAGTATAAGTACTTCCGAGTCTGTGGTATGGTGAAACCGCATTGGTTTTTATATTACCGTCCGTATAGTGGTAATTGTATCGTATTCTTCAGAAATATCATACATTGGGTCTGGTGTAATTTTTCTGAAAGCTTAGCAATTTGTTGGGAACTAAATTTCAGTTAAATTTGAACTAAGAATAAGTTACTTTTCCTTCTACTTTTAAGGGGTAAAAACAATTAAAATGGTGACCACATTTTCGACCAAAAAAGGACAGAGAAAACCACAGACAGCGCCACAGGTGGTCTTTTTTAGACTAGCGACTGTCCAAAACAGAATATCTTCATCAACAGAACAGCGTCGTACATGAGAAAATTATCTGAATTGACGTCAGGGATCGGATATAAAATTAATCGCATCGTATCGAAAGTGATAAATGCACGATTATCAATAAGAGAAGTGAAAGACAAAGATATTTGGTAATACGCACATAATATGCACCGCAAGCCGATAATATCAACTAAATTGGCATTAGCGATCAAGTCGTGAACATTAATGTACGCTCGTGTGCACATAATTAAGTTACGTTTGTTATAGGGGGAGAGTTATATAATACAGCGAAAGCTATTTATAGAACTAGATATAAGAACTTGATTAAACATTATAAAAATTGACACTTTTAAAGTCGTCAAAGTTCTAACACCACGTACCTAAGTCAATTTGTGTATTAAAATGAGATATCACAGTGTATGCCAAAAAAGACGGGTTAATTAGTTTTTTTTACAAAATAATAATAACAAATTATAAAATGGTGTCTGTCATGTAAAGATCGTTGGAAACCGCTGGATGTGGGCAGCGTAAGACCACACATTGTGGTTACCTTTAGGGGAGCAGTGGACGCAGTCCAGCAGTGGACGTCGTTCGGCTGATATAATGATGATAAAATGGTATTATAATGTAAAATTATGCAGTTTAGTGACTACCGTGTAAAGTTACTATTTTTGACTTAAGTGGTGTTAGAACTTTGTGACGATTTGCTTGTGTCGATCTAATATGGTTACAAATCGATCATAAATGTGCCCGTCATGACTTTTAAATTGCTACCATCGTTACGGTTAATTGTCACGAATTTATCTTAAAATTAGCGTACCTACCACGTTGAGTGGGTAAGTAGAGCGCGTCGCGTTTAGCAAAAAGTGTCTATTGCAGCGGCTGTCAATCAAGCGATGTGCACTTTTATTTTGTGTGTCTTTTTCAACTTTTTTCTAAGTTTACTGTGGCTTTCTGTGTAGAAAACACTTTCCATCAATTAGCTGTCGAATGGAAAGCCTAACGCACGTTGTTCACTTTTAACATCGTGTCGATACACAAATGCAAGTCAAACTTGCATTATAAAGTTCTTATTGAAGTAAATAAGTACACAGCGAAGTTTGACAAAAACAACCAACTGTGTTTTAGGAAGCCAATGTTAAAGGTTAGAAGCAATGTGACGATTTAAGTTGCCACGGCCAGTGATCGATATCTAAAGACAAAAAGAAAAAAAAAAATAGACACAAACCATGTCCACGTAAGAATAATTATAATCTGCCATAAGGTCACATATATCCAGTACATTGAGCTCCAAACCTAGCCTTTGCGAGCAAATTGAATTGCATCAAGTCACGTTTACAAGCCCCTAAAAGACCATGAGCCCAAAACATGACTACTGCATGTGTAAATCAACTAAACAGTTTACTGCTGAAACGAGAACTAGGTGGAGAACAGTGTGGTAGTTTTCGAATAAAATTGTTCCCAACCCCGGTTTCGCGTGCCACGAAAGGGTTGGTCATGTTCAGGGATCCGCGAGGTGGGGCCATGTGAAAACGCGACCCACTATATTTTCCATTTTCCGTAAATAGGTTAACGACGTGTCATGTCGCCTATTCCATAACAAAATATGTAATCACCCTTGTCACGAACTACGAAAATAATTGTCACTATTTACGAGCATCATTGTGCTGAATTAGGAGGTGAACTAGTTCCATAGACCATTGGGCTAAATATTTGCACATTCAGATGTTCCTTTTCACATTTCGCTTTCATTTATTTGTCGCTATTAGTGACTGTTCGCAAGCGGAGAAGGTTCGAAATAATTTGTGTTATCTGAAGCATTTAATACACAGTTCGGCGTGGCAGCAAGACAAGTCACAACATAATATTACTGGCGACCACCGCTATTAATATTAATAACAGTGTTAGTATGACAGTGAGTGGTGTAGTGTGACCAGTTACTTTGAATTATATGCACCAGTCAAAATATTTCGATAAGGTACAGCGAAATATTTAGGTATGCCTGTTTTATCAAGCCAAGTCGCAAGTTTGTTTGACAGAGAAGTATAGCAAACTAGACTTCTAGTGGCACTTAGTGGATTTCTCTCCGTTTGATCGGTCGAGCACTAATTCTAAGAAACCCGATCGAGAATGTCAACTTGTTTTCGAAAGTTCGACAATACCAATAATACGGCTTCAATCAATACTTATCAACAATACAAACCGCAAATTAGTAGATTGTAAATCAATCGAAACTGATATCAATTGTTGCAAAGATAATGTCTGTAACAACTCGACAACTTTCTGACAATATTCAAAGACACATTATTGTAAAATTAGAAAACGACTTGTTATGCTTATGAAGTATATTCATTGCTTTATCGTGGTATAATCACAACAGTGGCAAGTGTCCTATATAAAAACTGGTCACAACATAGTACCACTGGAGTCGGCTCGGCGAAATGAAACCCCGACCGGACGCGATCGTCGATATCACATTAGAAAACCGTTGGGTAGGTACACACCTCTCGATGCATATTGGTTACACCAGTCGAGTTCACAACCATGGCGGCTAATTTGTTCGAGTCAAGATCAAGTCCAATAAAAATAGAGCGATTTAGATCAGCAAAGGTTTCTACTTAAACTTGCATGGCAGCATCATTAGGTAAGATGTTGATAGGAAAATTGCAATTAGCTTATTTATAGGATGAAGCAGTTTCTAGTCTACACGTGTAATCGATCAAATGTTTTCATTCTCAAAGGTAGATATTGGATGAGTCAACTGGAAGTAATCGGAACAGCGCCAGTTATAGATGAAAGTCTAATCAATGCAGTACCTACTGTGGTTTTCTATTAGTCTCTAAAGCTGAGGTTTCTATTTAATATCTTAAATCCTCTATGGAGGCTCTATAGTAAGTCTTCAAGACCCAGTTTATTCTCGCGAGGGAAAAAAACATTAGCGGTACCGTTAGAACAAAATTAATGGAGTCAGCCAAATGAGAATTTATTCTACTATCTTTGTCGTAAATTAATTTCCTTTGCGCAACTGGGACGGATTTTTTTTGAAATTTTCCAAGTTTTCTAAAACGGTATTAAGCGTTTAAAACTTTTAGGTAAATTGACAATGAATTATTTGACACAATATTTATTAGTACAGTTTGACATGGGCGCGACAGACCGAGAAGATGGCGGGATGCCATGGATAACTTTTTCAGGAATTGGCGAGATGAGGCACAACATTGAGGCAAGTGGATGGAATGGGGGAGGCCTTTATCCAGAAATGAGACAGTAAAAGCTAACAAACAAAAAAATATAGACATGTACTGTACTTATAGGAAAGACCAACATAATCTACAAGAACAGATAGGAAAATTATGAACGATAAGTAATTTATCGAAACTAAAATTAAATCATTCATGCAAACTTAATAAAATTACCACTATTAACAGCCCATCAATAAGAATAACGTCTTTCTAATCACGAAATGTTAGAACCGATTAAATCTATATTAAGATTGGATCGGTATGAAGATAGTTTGGTAGCAGAACCAGGGTCCATTAAAAATCATCAGTAATGCTGATGATCGAGATAAAATCATTAGTAAGTGCATTGCATAATGGGTTATTATTCAACCTATTGTTGTATACCAGTTTAGCTATTGATTATGACAAACGCTATTATAAGAATGTTATTGATTATCTATGGGTTATCTCTTCGTAAGTTATCTTATGTCATTATTTATCGCGCTTATCAATTTGTTGGAGAGTGTATAAACAATTTATGGTATGTCTATGTTTATAACTAAGGAGAAAGACATTTTTATATTGTTTACTGGTACGTTCTCCTCTGTCTTTAAAAACAATGCTACTACTATTATAAATGCGAAAGTTTCTGAGAATAGATGCATAATTGTAGCTTTTTCTGGCTGTTTGGGGCACATTAAAATATTAATCTAGCTTATCTTATCACATAGGATAACTTTCATCCCGTATTTGTATTCCTGTATGATTTTTGAAGACTTTAGCATATTATGCCTGTCATATTTGATGACTACACAAACGAAGTCGTGGGCAAAAGATAATACTTCTCATATACTGGACAAGGTGAAAGGTAGCCACTTTGGGAGACGACTATTTAATTCGTTTATACATTAATCTAAATATAATACTCGATTGCTTTGTTGGTATAATGGTGGCAAAGCGCGACTGCTGAGCATGAGGTCTTGGATTCCCAGATCCGGCAAAGTGTTATTGAGTATTACAGGAATTTCTCAGTAGCAGCCTCGGAGTCTGGATTTGCGCCCGGTTGTTGGCAATAGGCTCGCCCCCTATTACTCGCACATGGGACTGGACTGGCGAAATGTGGTTCTACTGATGGTGACACCTCTGCCTAACCCATCCATGTATCATAGATTTATTTATGAACTTATTAGTTGTTTAGTAATTTCACAAACAGTCAGTAATATGTACTTCAATCTTGAATACTTACGTGTTTAATATTAATTTCATTATAATTTGCTAAGTAAAACTTGGAAGTTACGTACATTAAATTCGGAATAATCGATAAGAGTAATTCAAGGTTCTCAAATTTCTTAATAGGTACATGTTACTGTGAAATAACAAAAGAAACCTCAAATGTAGTAATTACTCGTGCCAATATTTCTCTTGTTCAACCCAATTACACGTGCCAATTATTCTACAAAGGCACAGAACCTTACCTACACAGTCAAATGAAACTTCAAAGCGTTCGTAGGTCGCCTGAAGCTTTAACCTTGTTATAAAATAATTACGATTCTTTAATATTGTTTTCCTCATTTATTTTTACATTTACTCAAATATTGTGTGCAGTACCTACTACATTACCGTTATTTTCGTATACACAAGAGAATTAAAGCTTTTGCCCGGGACTTCGTCTACGTAGCTTTAAGCCAAAACATGGTAAACATTTGTTTAGCAACATGTTTGCATAAACATGTCGAGTTGCTGCCAACATATTGCGGGCAACACTTGTGCTGCGGAGTTGATCACGCCATGTTGCAGAGTTGACGCCCGGCAAGCGAAAAATCAGTTTATCAACAAATGTTGACGTTGAAACAAAGTTTCCAGCAGCATTTGCGCCGTTCATCAACTGTTGCTAAACAAATGTTTACCATGAACACGAGGTTTTACGCAAACAAAAATACGGGGGGATTATAACTATCCTGTATTAAGTTGAATAATATCATTTTGTGGTAAAATTCAGCTCAGTCCGTTCAGCCGTTTAAGCGTGAGAGAGTAACAATCATCCATCTAACTTTACAAACTTTCGAGTTTATAATAGTAGTAGGACTATCAATACAACAAACTGTGTTGTTTTAAGATATTTTAATTAATTATAATCTACTCGTTTTATATAAAAACCGTCTGACAGCCTTCGCGGTTGAATGTCAGTTCCCTATTCATCTACTTAATATTAAAATGAGTTGAACATAGTTCTTAAACCAAAGCCTCCACAGTGACTGCTTTTGTGGAAAAGACATTTCCACAAATGGCATAAAGGTTAAATTAAGATTTCAGATGTACAGTAAGCGGTCATAAGTGCAGTAGCATGCTAAGGTTTGAATTGCTGTGAATACGCGGTGCAGGTCGTACCTAAATCTGTTTGTTTAAGTGATTATGTATGAACACAGTACGAACACTTCAGAATTCGCAAACGGCGTCGAAACGTCGAAGTTAAAAAATGACAATCGGACAATCTATTGCTTTGTGAGATTGCTACTCCACTATGGAGCGCTACTGTACATACTTATTAGTTTACCTACATCGTTTTTCTCATAGAACTATGATGTATCAATTCTATTATTGGTATTTAAGTCATAATTCTCAGTAAAAGTCATACGATATGACTACTGACCAACTGGTTTGTTATTGTGGTAATTATGTATTACACTAACCCTCCAATGCAATGGCACGATTAATGACTTCATCAGAAATAACTATCAGAGAGGCAACACTACGTCTGCAATTGTTATTCTTAGAAACAATACATTGTTGTCAATATCATTACTTAGGTATATGATCTATACTATGAAATTCTATAGCGGAAACCACGTAAGCAGGTTGAATGTCTAGCACAGTGGTTTCCAAAACTGTGTCGCGACGTCCTGGGGCGTCGTGGTGCTATCCTGAGGGCGTCGCGCGATGGTACACACAGTTCGCGCGCACGCGACCTCCGTCTCGTTGAGTATTTATAGTACAATCATAAAACTGTTATTTTCAAAAAAATAGTAGAAGTAGTTTTCTTTACATAAAAAAAAATGTAATATCGTCGATGTATGAACGTGCACGAGGCGAAAGGATCGTAGCAGGTGGCGGTTTGTGGTTTCTGCCTACCCCCATGGGAAAAAAGCGTGATGAGTTTATGTGTTTGTATCCATAAAGTAATCGTAATGCCTGTTAGCGCTACACAAAAATATCTTCTTATAGAAAGCCGCAAAGGGAGCCACGGTATAAAAAAGATTGGGAACCCCTGGTCTAGCAGACCTGGCCTTTTCACATTCTTTATTTAAAAAGACACGTGCGTGGGAATCTAATGACTAAAACTAAATAAGCTAGTATTTATGTCTCGAGGTCGAAAAAAACAAATGATACCAAAGTAATGACTTTCGTTACGCAACATGGCTGAATGTATCTAGCACCTACCTATATGTAGGCAGACAATTTAGATGTGACTTGAAGGATAAATAAAAACACGCCTTGCTTGACGTTTGACGTCACAAAAGGCTCCATTTCGTTATTTTAGGTTTTGAACAAAATTCACATGAAAATGTACGCCTCGTTACCCCTAAATATTTTCAAACAATCGCGCTTAGTATTTTTAACTGCGACCTTTCTTCTTTTGAACCCTTTTGTTTTCGAAGTAAACAAAAAGGGCAAAGCTTAGGTACCTTTATTATGTCTATTTCAATTCTAAAATTCGTTCCGGAAAATACTGACACGGTATAGTCCTTAGACGACAATTTTCTATCTGTTCCTGATTTACAATATTAAATAGGTACCTACATAGAATTTAAAAATGTAAGATCCGATCCAGCCGGCTCCCTGCCCTTCCCCAGAGACGCCCAAAGCCGAGATTTGTACCCTACAGAACCCTTAGTTTGTAGTCGCTTAGTTTATAAGTTTTACGCCCTAGCTGAAGGCCTTAATTTTTTAGCAGCCGACATCCGCCTAGTTCGACCTACGAGACGCAAGTATAATACAAATTGAACAAATAAGTTTATTTATATTTTATTAACTTATGGAGACATTATGTTTATGACTCTTCAATAAGTACCTATTATATAAAATGTGGCTTTGCTCACGTGAGCACGGGAATACCCAAAGCCGCGTCACGCGTGTGATCAACAGTTCATGTATGTGCGCCGGTTGATGCCCTAAATAAGCAGACAATCCGCACGTGGGTAAAGCCAACAAACTTATTACTGTTGCATATAATACGGGGTGAAAAAAGTCACATCATAATTATTATAGCCGTTATCTGCATACTGCCCATAAAACAAAGTAACTTTGAGCATAAATTCTTACAGGAAAATGACTTTTTTTTTGTGTGAAACATGACTGTCTTTTCTTTATGGTAGTCCGCAATGTAACGCACGCAAAACATTGTACTTTCAGCTGCATGCAACAGTGGTCTTTCGTAAAAAAACGTGTCAGAAAATTGGAACTGTGAACCTTAAATATCTCCGTAACCAGAAGGTATGATCTAGAAACAAAAAAAAATTTTCGCAATGTTGGAAAAACAAACTATCGGCTACATTAATTAAGCGTCTTTTTACCTCCGTGAGACGTTCCCTGTCTATTGACTAGCCACAGTGCCCTTGATTTCTGTGTCTTTTGGTCAAACGGATATTGCCGTTTATTATTAATAAAAATTTAAATAAATAATGAATTGATAATGACAACAATTATGATAAAGTAAAAATATTTTAAATAACTTTATATAACTAAAAATTAATGAATGCAATTAAAATATGTATTTAATTGTAATGTTGCAGTGCCATAACAGGGTACATGTCCGAAAAAAAAAATGAATGCAATAAATAAATAAATTGGTCTAACAGTCATTCTGCTGGTCAGTTCCCATGTTAATTAGCTACACAGAAGGGTATGTAAATGGCACTGGTTAAGCTCTTCGGTGACAACAATGCGCAACATGTGTGACGACACGGAAATGCGGGCTGAGTTTAGAAAGCAGTTTCGTTATTTGGTACGCATATGTGCACATTATTGCTATTTGATCATAGGTAAGCTCAGCGACAACATACGATTAACACTATTAGTTTTACTTTAATCTAAATAAACATGGAATAATACGATGCATTTTCTTTCAGCATTTCAGGTAATAGCTAAGGGTCTAGACTGCATTTCAACTGCACTCCGACTGCCAAATTGCAGTTTGAATGCAGTTACCATGACTGCAATGAAACTGCCAAACGACCGTGCAGTTGTGCAGTTGGCGTGCAGTTCCAACGACTACGCGCACGCTAAATGCAGCCCGATTGCAGTCGGCATGCAGTTGGTTAGCAGTTTTATCGCAATTGTACTAACTGCATACAAGCTGCAATTTGGCAGTCGGATTGCAGTTGAAATGCAGTCCGTCTGTCTAAAGCCTTAGAGTATATTCTATCTCAATGTTACATCCATACATTTGCATACCTATTAGTGTTGTGTTTAATAATAAGGTAAAAAAAATCTGAAGTACTAAACGATTTTAGTGGCTGACAGTACTATGTAGTAGAGTGATTTAGCAGATTTGATGAATGTTGCTTATTTGTGTCCAATAAAAGATTTGCAAGACATCCTGGCATTTTGGCAACAAAGAAGCTTCATAATAAATCGAATGAAAGCTTACCTTAAGAATTATTAAATGTCAATACAATAAATAATTCATACTAATATTATAAAGAGGTAGAAAATAAAAGTAGTTTGTTTTTTCTTCGTAAAGGGATATTCTGGAAGCACAAAAATTCTTTCACCGATAGAAAGCTACACGCATGCTTTCCACGTTGACGAAGTCGCCATTTTTATTTTTTGGACAAGCCCGCCACACTATTCCTAACTACTGCAACTTCAGATTCAACAGTGGCGATAACCATAAATAAGGCGAGGCAATGAATTTCGACGACTTCCGGAGCAATGATTATCTTGGATCTCGCAACAGTCGCAACGAAATTAATCAAAAAAGAACAGAGGATTAGTAAGAAAAAAACTAATTTCCACTTCTCACAAAACAAGCAGGAGACAGAACAGAATTCGGCCAATAGGCACAAAGAGGTGTTTACAACTGAGAGAAGCCTAGATTGCCGGATTGGACGGAGTCGCCTGCAGAAGCTAGTCAATTATAATTTTCTTTTCCGCCTAGACTGCTACCCTTGCCAACAAATGTAAGGTTTCACACGTATAAGCAAGCCTAACAAGTGAGTTGCTAGGAATTCTACGTTGCGTAAACTTTAAGTAAATTGTGAGTAAATTAATTAGCTATCGAGGTATCGAACAATATGCTTTGATTTATTCTTAACCTCGTTCAATGATTAAAGTACCATGATTTCTATTTCAAGCGTCTAATAACTGAACTTTTCTTGGCTAGAGAAATTGGTTTAGTCATTAAGACCAATAACAAGATATACCAAAGTCAAGTTTGACCAATTAAGTCTGTATTTACTTAAATCAACTATTTGATTAGGCTAAAAAAACAAATCATTGTGAATATTTTCCTGTTTGGTGATCTTGTCTTATCCGATCTCATGAATACGAGAATACTTTATGACTAGTTAAGCACTTCTCTTTTTACGCGAAGAAGCATAAATTCACAGTAGGTCTATACGCACAGGGTGTCTCCATTAGCTTTGCATAAATTGTATCTACAAAAGCAAGCACTGCAAATGCAAATAGGTAACAGCGCTGGAAGTGTTTAGCTATTCACTTAACGCATCTGTTTGTTAAGTATCTTCGTATAGCCTCTATAAATAAAAATCTCATGCAAAGATATATTCATTAATTTTTATGAAGTCAAAGGTGAAGGTCAAAACTAAGAAAATACTTATTTAAACTGTCAGTACAATCTATTAGCAGTTCGTAAATATAAAAGGAGAAAGTAACTAATTATCGTTGAAAACGCAGACATGCAACAAAATGTAAGTGGCAAAGCTTTCATCTTTCCATTGGATACGGGCTCTAATGAGTATATACCACACCAGAAATGAGCAATCGATTACACACCAATTCAAATCGATGTAAATTCGAATCGATATAAAACGTAACAGTCTACGATTTAGCGGTTAGAAATCTCAACTTATGGAGGAAAGAATATTATAGACTTTTCCATTGTTGCATTCGTAATGACAGTGATTAAGTGTTTAAGATCTGTAATCGGCCCCAGCTAGGCTGCAACTTGTTTCGCGTCTTAATGACGTGGTTGGTAGACCTCGAAATTAAACAATGTTATGACGATATAAAAAGTTGATTTAAGTATAGATAAATAGAGGTTATGTTTCTGAATATGCGTTCCTAAAAAATTGAGAAATAAAAAGAGTAGACTGCAGCAGACGGACAAGACAAATAATTTCAACATGTCTCTCCATTGTCGTTTTAAAAGGCAATTGATAGAAGTTTACAACAGAATCATTATAGGAATGAAGTGTTTATTGTAACATCGTGTTGTATTATGATAGAACTGACCGTTGCGATATCAGAATTCAGAGATAAGCATCTGATTAGATGGAAGACTTCTTAACCCGTCGATAGCCTATTATAACGTTGCGCAAAATGAACATTACGTTTTTAATGGAAATTCTTCCATCTTCACAGAACTTCTGGTATCGATGTAACGCGAAATTAGTTGATGTAATCGAAATAAGGTAAAAAAGCGATTGGACTAGAACGAGCGAATGACGCAAGCAGAATGGATGACGGTATGTCACAGGCAGCAGTAATTTACGCACGTAAACGAATGCAGGCAAATATAGTAAAAAAAAATGCATATTTCGAAACTGTTTTCCTGCTCCAAGTTTTTCCTGCAGTACAAATTGAACAGAATTTACCAATTAAGTTTTTGCTACGGTAGCCAGAATCGACATATTAGAACTGCAAAAGCAACGCGCAAGATAACAGTTTTCTTATACAAAAAGAAAAAAAGAAATGGCTTTCTATACGGCTCAAGTACAAAGGTATAATGCGATAATGTATCTGATTAGCTTACCCGTGCAATGTTCTCGCTAAGTGCACCACTACACGTTATCTATAGGCAACATTACATTATAACACGCACCATTTTCCTCACTTTCTTTTTTGGAAACAAAATTTTTTTCATCGTTGTTCTTTCACGAGACACTATGGCACATGTTTATAGATTAACAGTACATGAAAGTAACAATGGTTGGCGTGGAGGTCACGACTTGCGAGCTGCAAATATTTCGCAAGTCTCTGAAACAGACTGGCTGACAGCGCCGAACATTGAACATTGCCAACTAGGTAGATAGGTTTTGCCACAAGCACGCGATCAGTAGTTACGTACCTTATACAATTTTAATATCGAGTGTACACGATACAATGCCTTAAATCCATGATGATTGCTATGTCGATAGCAATAAATAATATCAAGATAATCTTTAATTGTTTTAGTTAGTAATCTCTAGAGATTACATAGGTTCTCGATTATAAAAATAAATAGTTTAAGTAATTGGAATAATGTCGAGAATTTCTTTCAAAATATAGATAAGATAGGCGAATTTGGAAAAATATATTATTATAGTGTATTGCAGAAACAATTATCTCTTTTATTATACATATTTAAAAGATGATAATGGATGACCGTTGAGTTGAGAACTTGCAACTGAATTTTGCAAGACATTTGAATGACGTAATGTAGCTTAGCGTCTTCTTTTCTATAATTGCAAAAGTTATAATTAATTACAAAATTATGATAAAATTCGTAGCTAACGAATGCAATTCAGTGTGCTGTCAGGTCTCATACAAAATGTAGTAGTCGTAGTGAGGGGACGGTTCACGCGAGCCTCGGCCCTGGTACCCTGGTACCGACAGCAGCTATACTCCGAACATGCGACCTTAGACGCTATAAAAAATCGTTTTATCTTTCTTTATTATAGTTACAAAAACCAAATTACTCTGCAAAGAAAGTTTTGCATTTTCTTTTAGGGTGTTTGCGTATACAGTGAAAACGCAATGTCACTCACACTTGCTGACATACACAAAGATGTAAATTGAAGAGTAAATTGCCTTGATATTGACAAATGACGAGAATCAATGCAGTATCTGAATAGAAGCCAGTTTAAACTGATCCGTATAATCTGTGCACACACGACCTCTCGATGGCAAACGGTCTTGATGCCGCAATCAACTCATGAAAGGAAATACATGAATAATACAAACATGGATGCAATTAATAAGATAACCTATTCTTGCTTCCATTTAAACGTGCATTTTAAATCATATTGTCGATTATTTAAGACAAGTTTCTTTATACAGGCTCCGAAATAAGTGGCTTCTTGCAACATACACGACAGCTGCGCGGCAGCAGATGCTGCGCGAATTCTTTATGTAGCGAGGGTCCTACATCCTTATGTAAATGAGTTATTTACACAGAACAAGCCTCTCTACGTACATGGACGTATAAACGATCGCATCGCACAGGTGGAAGCGTGGGAGTAAAAAGTAGATATTACTTTACTGCACAATTAATACAGAGGTTGTGTCGTGGAGTTTCGTGCAAATTAAATTGTGTCAGCTGCTTGGCCCACATCGCATTGTCTCGTCGTGGGATCAAGATACTATTATTGTTCATCGGCAAAATGTTGGCAAAATAGAAAATTGTGAACAATAGCGTGTTATTTTTTAGCTTCCCGCGCCGAAGCACTCGGAACCAGGCGAAGAATAACGCCTATACGTAAGAGCATGCGACTTTAATGTCATCAGCATTATTTTCTAGTCTGACTCTGTACTTTCACGGAGCAAACATCGGTTAGTAATCAACAGTAATAATTTCCAATTAAACTGTTTACAAAACGTTCTCGAGTTCAGTGCATGTAAACAATTGCAAAGTCTAAAGTTTCACATTGCTTCACCGCATAAGGTGTTGCATATTTGTATGCATACAAAAGGTGATGATAAAGCATCAGGGAGGCAGGCATCGCGAAACTGAAGAACCTAACGTTCGTCGATTCCTATAAAGATAAGTTTATAATTCATTTCTATCTCAACATGTAGACATTACATTATCCATACTAACATTATAAATGCGAAAGTGTGTCTGTCTGCCTAATAGCTCTTCACGCTTAAACTGCTGAACCGATTTAGGTGAAATTTTGTATAGAGATAGTTTAAGACCCTTGGAAGGAGATAGAATAGTTTTAAGGCGGTGAAAAGAGGGGTGGAAGTTTGTATGCAATTACGATATTAAACAAGTTCCACGCGGACGTAGTCGCGGGCAAAAGCTATTTTAACAATAATTTTACATAAATACATGGGTTGTTTGTCGTATCATGGCGAAATCTTACGGAATCTGGCAGTAAAGTTGGAGACGTACCTACCTACTACGTTACTTTGGAATGAGTTTTACGTAGACATTTAAATCAAATATTCTTGCATATTTTGCAATCACATAAGTTGGTAAATTACCACATTCACATAAGTAGGTATTACTTTGACGTGCTTAATGTTGCGAGTAGCTCTTTACATGCTCATATTAATATGGTGTAACACATTAGATACAGCAAATTATGTTTAAACTGTTGTAATACTTTTTTCTGCTGTTTTGATGATGTCAAGTGTAATTTATTAACTTATTGATATGCCTTAAACGTGTGTGTAAGCTTACATTACGGGCTATGGTAAATATAAACTCTTCACACTAAACATAAAAAGTTGTTTTCCAGCATTTGCTTGCTTAATATTATTTCGTTGGATGAACAGTATGCGGTTGTTTTACATCTCATATTATAAAGAAGTAAAGAAACCTTAGTTATCCCTGCACTCAACAGTTAAAATGAAAAAGTTATAAAAAATGACACTTTATAGCATGCCAGAGGTTAATGCAGATGTCACTTTGTGCTCTAAACATACCACTAGTCAAATGAAAAACATAATGCCTGTGGTCGGTATGAGAAAATAGTTTATTAGTTTTCTGGTAATTTATTAAACTATGTATTATCTTAAACTATTCATAACTTCAGAAAAAAAAACAATGTAGTCTCAACACCACTACATAAAAAAAAGGAAAACCATAAAAAACAGAGTCAATAAACATAGCAAGAAGGATAAAATATTCTATAAATAAATAGGTACCAAATACTATAGAAAAACAAACTAAAAATAACTAAAGTACCTATCAACTAAGAACAATAACAAAAACATGACATTATACAGAAACTAGATAACATGTTGGTATAGCAAATAAATACTTGGAAGGTACAGAGAGCAAGCTAATAAGCACTTGCAAATGAAACTTAAGTTGATGTTATGTAAACTAAGCATAGTGCAGCTTAAGATATGTAATGTGGTTCAAGGTACAGGCAGACTGATACTTTGAATTTTGTTATCTGTGACTCAGCGTAAAGATCATGTAAGAGAAATTTTGAATTTGACATTTTTCATACATATTAAAACAAACTGTACATTTAATATTTTTGAAAAAGAGTAATTGCTATGAGGTCGGGGAGTGATTCTAATGTTGAAAAATATTTTTTTAGATTTTTCGTTGTTTTGTCTGTATGTTTGTTAAAGCATCGCATGAATACTGCTGGATAGATTCTGTTCAAATGTGTAAATATTCCACATTTTTTAAATTAGTCTATAAGCTATAATTTATCTCGCTTTTTGCTTTGGGGGGTGAGTAATGTTGCATTGTGTTCATATTTTTATACAGATCTCAGTGACAAAATGTTACAATATCATAGATATGTGCAAAAAAATAAGTCCTGTAATTATTGTAGTTATTTAAACACATGGGACAAGCAATTGGGTAGTTGACACCATTAGTCAATAATTCCAGGACAACTTCTCTAAAGAAATACTTTATTTTACTCCCAAAAACCTGATTAATTTTCAATTACTGTAAAATTATTATTTTTGTGTATTTGAAATCATTACATAGTTATGTCAATTGAGTTGGCAAATAAGTGACATCACAGTTTGATATTGCCATACAAAATCTATAGGAGAATCTCCTTTTGACAGGTTATAAAAAGTATGTCAATTGATTGATGTAAAAGGGTAGTTTACAACCACCATTTTTGGAACTACTTATGCAAAACGAAACCAACCTACACAATGAAAGTTTTGAGAAAAAGCCATTTTTTTCTTAAGTGTATAAAATTATTTGTCAAATAATTTTATTGCACACATTTTTGTGTAGAGGGTTGGTTCCGTTTTGCATATGGAGGTCCATTTAATCTTTAACATTTGGATAACCCAGTGTTGTGTTTGCCGATTGATTTAAAATACTTTCACTTTGCCTGCACACAAAAGAATATGATTATTATTATAGAATGCCTAAACTCTTAAAAGAGTTACACACCAAGTTCATTAAAAAAAAAATACATAATATCAAGCCCAAGTTTTCCCGGAAGATTTAAGCAGCCACACAATTTCCCACTTAGATAAAAATAAGCTAAAATTCTTGTCGTAACATTTTTATAATAGATAATACATGTTCAAGGTAACAATGCAACAAGTTTACATTTTATATTTAAACAGCAAAGGACACAGCTATAGATATGCAATTTTATTGTGATTTCCTGGTAAACATAAGGCTAGAAGGTTTTAGTTTCAATGTTTACGCAGTAACTCTAGCGAAAACTCGATTTTGCACTCAGTAATTATCTTGATTAATTTTTTTGCAATAATAAAAACAAAATGTTTAAAATATTTTAGCTGCAAGAACAAAATGTTGAGCAGAACATGTAAAAAAATATAGGTAGAATAAGATTCAAGATAAGGTAGAAGCAACTTGATTCTTGTGCAATATTAATGAACTTCAAATGATGTGTATTGTAAGAAGTTCAAATAAAGTAATATTCAATAACACCCAACTCTCTGGGGGGTAATCAGTCTTCCAGAAAGTTTCATAAACCTTAAGCACTATGCTAAGTAACCTACCCACTGTTATTAATATCTTTGTTTCAGTAAGTTAGACATGTTCCAAGGTTAATTCGGACAAGTATAAGTAGAAAGAGCATTATTAATTCGTATATTACTTATTTAGTTTGTTTAAAATATCAGCACTATGATTAGCTTAATACGATGAATTAGATCTAGTGTTCAAAATTAATTTGGTACAAGTACACAATAGTTGAGGTAAAAGTGAAGAAATAATAGGTAATTACTTACCACATTATTGTAGTTGAAGGCTGTGGCCCCAGGCTCGAAGTATTCTCCATTCATTTTCTCCCCCATCTTGATGAAGGCAATCACTATATTTTTAAAGTTTTAGATACACACACAACCCTAATCAACAACAACATTATTTATTTTTATAATTATTAAAACATTTTTTATGATTTAAAGGAAATTCAGTAACCGTTATGAGCGTCCGAACTAGCATTGTTATTTTCATTCAATTTAGTCTGGTTTTATTTTGTATTTTAACTTTTGCGCATTTGTAATATACAATGGAATGATAATTACATAAAAAACACTGATTATTTTAATATTTGCCCAAGTAACACGAATAATTAATTAATTAAATATTTCATTTTACTACTTCTTGACAATTTACCTTGACACATAAAAATGTCAAAGACGCCATGTTTAGTCCACAGATAACATTACCTTTATGCCACAAATAGTAGGACTTGCATTCTCGATAACCTTTCTAATACTTGACGTGGGGTATTACAAATGTGTCTGTTGAGTTGGGATTGGGACCAGATTCTACATAACATGGATCTAAATGCAAACACACGTACTTAAACTATATCTCTTTTCTATGTATGTTTATATTTACTAGGTTTTAGAGCCCAAACTAGCAAATTCTTGCTGATGGCCGTAAGTATTTGTAACAAGGCCCGTCATGTGATTCGTGAAGACGGTTTCTTGTCGCCTAGGGGTTATTTATACCAAAGCGAATTAAACTACATTTTTTTATAATAAAGTAGTATACATTCATAATGTAAGAGGTTTTTTGATATTTGTCGATTTGTTATGATACGATTAACTTATTGATTTGTAAATATTTACTGTAAAATAAATTACACACTAATCACTATTGAGCTTTTAATTGTTTATTTTGATTAAAAATCATTATACGTGTAAGTACGCAGTACACCACTTATGAGCAGAGAAATAACATCCACAACCACTGTAAAAATACTTTATGGGCCTGGTTCACTACCTTCTCAAGTTTCGATTAAATTACTTAAAAAGCAGATGATTAATTTCATAAAAATTTCATCCTTTCCATTTTTAATCTATCTGGACAATAGTGACCTGTTATACAGTTATATTAACTTCGTGATTGTGGATGTGTCTATGATGATGAGATGGAGAAACAGGCCCTAAAACAAACATTTAGAAATTATAGTCCTGGTTTACAATGTGTTCAGAGAGCGTTTTTTTTTTAATAACAGGTTTATTTTAAAGCTTTATTGTATTCAAATGATTTAAAAAAAGAATTTATTTTATTACAATTATTCATAAACACAAAGTAAAGTTAGTTTCTGCTTATTTATTAGGATAACATTAACAACTACATAAATAAAAGCTTTCAACATGCATAAAAAAATACTCAGCATAATAAATGCGTTATTTAATATTTTTCTTGGGCGTACTCTTCTCAATTTAAAGAAGAGTTATCCTCTAAAATTAATTAATTAATTTAGTAGTCTTATTGTTTTTGATCGCGCATATGAATAAAACTAAACACTGTTTTTTTTTTTTAAGATAAAAATAGTACACTGGAATGATTAATACAAAAATATACTTTCATATAAAGTGACTTTTGACCTGCCGCCCATAACCGTAAAATAGTTACACTTATTATTTAGTTGCCGATTGTTTCGTCCCATCCGCTGTTTCTTCTTTACTAAGAGGTTGTGTAGTTGAATATTTATCCAAGTATTTCTGTAGATCGTCTGCGCCTACGCGTGCGGCGATCATTTTGAGCGTCATGGCGAACAGTTCGTGGGCAATATTTTTGTCTCGGGCCATGGCTGATTCTTCGCAGTAGAAACAATTGTTGAAGTACAAACCAGTGACGCCTTCCAGTTCAGCTGCAGTCGCCACGTATACCGTCGTGGCAGCTGCTTGTTGCTGCAACGAAATACTTGTTTTCAATCTAAATCTAAATCTCAATCCTTGTCCATATAGAAAGAAAACCTCTATCACTTACCATAGATTTAGTAAAAGGTCTGACTAAGAAGAACGCTAATCTGAACAGCCACCAGGACTTGCTAAGATTCGTGTATACCATGTTTCCTGGATGAAGAGAGTTCACGTAAATACCTTTACTTCTCCATTCTTCACTTAACACCTGAAATTATAAATTGGAAAACTTAAAAACAATTTATCACTCAATTGTTTATTAATTATAATTATTTATTACTTATTAATGCACACTGCCAGTTCTGCCACGTTGGTCTCATGGAGGCAAAGCGCGACTACTGAGCATAAGATCTTGATGGCAATAGGCTCGCCTCCTATTAAATGGGACTTGAACATAACTGGCGAAATGTGGGTGTACTAATGGGTACACCTCTGCCTAACCTTTCAGGGATTACAGGCGTGGTGTTATGTTATGTTTTTTATTAATCCATATTTATGATTTTTGCAGGGTGAACACTAGCTGTTGCAGGCTAGTAACAACGAAAGAATGTTATGAATTTTTTATTGTTTAAATAATGCAATCCCTAGGACGAAACAGTTTCATGTTTCAATAATATTATATTCACAGTTACCTTTGCTGTTATAACATTATATAGTTTGGAATTATTGTAGGCCATCATTGAACTGTATGTGTCTTTTGGCATCGCAATATTTTGAAGTGTGAAAACATTCTTCAGGTCAGCAAACCTGGAAATGAAAATCAAAATATTGAAAAATGTAATGCACTGTAATTTAATTTCTGCCTACCTTTGGTTGAAAGAGGTTGAGACCATAATCAACAAAACAATTTGATGAATTTGGTATTTTAGTTGTAGTTATTTGGTAGTTTGATGGTTTAGTCTTTTTTGTAGTTGTAGTAGTGCAACAAACGGTCTCAAGTCTCAATGCTACTGCAGTAATTGCAATTTTTTTTTTACAATTTACCGCCACAGTCATGTTTAGATGATAAAACGGAATGTGCCACATTGCTAGCTTGCCGCAATCATGAATATATGACAGACTTTTATATGTACGTAAATAAAGCTCTTGAAAAATACTGCTCTTATTTCTTTTGCTAATTAACCCTTTGACTGCGGACGAACATTTGCTGCGCCAAACGCCAGTGCGGCTAGCTACCAATGTTCGTGTGTTCGCCATAGAAAAACACACACGTTTGTGTGTGCGCCGCACTTGCGTTTTTTAGTCGAAACACAACGTGTGTGTTTTCCCGCAGTCAACGAGTTAAGTAATATGTTCCTTGACTTATCCTGATTTATATTAGTTTTACTTCTTTCTCTATATTCCATCTTTATTAACATAATTACTCAAGTCCCACGTAATGAGACACAAATTGATTTTCTATTGTTCCGACTTACTGTAAGTCAGCCTGGGTTTGACTGGTTAAGATGACAAAAACGAATAAAAGTACTTGTGTATAGTATCACTAATAAATTTCCGAATTCATAGCTTGGCACTGATGGCACGTTTTTACTTTTATATGTGGCCGTCAAAAGGTTAAAGAAAGAAGGAATTACAGAAAACTTAAATTAAATTATGAGTATAATATTTACCTGTGAGATTCTGAAGCAACAAATATAAGTCGAGAACCTTTCCTCAGCAGTGGCTCCAACAATATTGCAAAGTAAGTGTGACTAACATGGTTGACTTGACATGTTGTCTCTATGTTATCTCCAGTCTCAGTGTATGGTAGACCAAAAACACCTGCATTCAGAATTACTATGTCCAGGTGGCTGAAGAAATAATAAAAAATACTCCATTATCCTCAACTTTTATGCAACATGCAATCCGTGCTGTGGTTTGAGCTGTGTTTTTAAGATCAGTTAGTCAGTAACGGTTATAATAACATCCCAAAATTTTTTTAAAAATTGATTATCTTCATAACCACAAATCAAATCAAATCAAATCATTTTATTTGCATAATATGGGTTTTTCAGGAGATTTTACATTGTTTGTTGTTTCACCATACTCAGCCTATATATAAGCATGCAAAATTTGGTTAATCCTACACTTATGTTAAAGTTCTTCAATTGCATTAGATTAGTCATAAGATTAAAATTAAATTAAAATGAATTTAGATTATTAGGTATACATATTTAAAATACAATGATGGTGAGTTTTACATTACATTACATTTACATTTATCCTTTACATTTGTCTGTCTTTATCATTCATAAATTCGCTTAAAGTATAATATGCTTTATCTATGAGAAAACAGTGTAGTTTCTTCTTGAATAGCCTAACCTGATTGATATTTCGGATGTTAAGGGGTATATTGTTATAAATTTTTGGTCCCATACAAACAAAACTTTTGTATAAGAGCGCTGTTTTGGAATGTAGAACGCACAGCTGGTCTGCATGACGACGCCTTGTACGGTACTCAAATAATTCTGGGTGTAATTTAATAAATGCTCCACAAAAAATCATGAACAAAATTTTCTTTTGAACATCCTTATCTGGGCCACCCTATAGAAGATTGCAGTATAATGATCTTAAAAGGTAGGTATATCTAACTGGCACTCTACACAAGAAATAAAACACGAGATTGTGAGTTTAGTACCTATTCTATGCTTCCATCATGCATCCTTGAAATAGTAATTTGTGATTGTCAATATAAATGTAAAATGTTCACTGTAGTACTTCCAGTTGCTATGTTAACAATGAATGTTCAGTTCAGTGTTGATTGACGTAAACATCGTAAATTGTTGTTTAAAGACGACCTTACATAGTTGCAGGTAGTTGAAGATAGCATGATGCGTTATGAGAAAATGTTTGGTTTCTTGTGTTTTCCCAAGTTCTAATATTTTTTCTTAACAAAGTAATGGATACCTACTCTGAAAACACAGTTTTTATTGCTGCGGCACATTTCTTTACGCTCTGCAGGGATGTTAAATCCAAATGAATGGATTTTAAATCATCTTCTGAAGCCTTTGTTTCTTGTACTATCGTCTTTATTGCTTGCTGAGTGGCTTCCATGTTGCGGTTTGCAAATAACACATTGCAGCCATGCCTTGCAAGTGATTTTGCCGTTTCATAACCAATGCCAGCATTGGAACCCGTAACAAGTGCGTATTTTCCTGATAAGTCAATGCCATGTAGCACCTGGAAAAAGAAAATGTTCTTTATTTAAAATTGGTAAATCACAAGAAATAATTGTCTTTTTTTAATGGCTTGTATAGCAATTCCATGCAGGTTTGTCATTCATTTTACAAAAAGAGGGAATGAAATAAGAATTTGATATTTTTGAAAATAACAAATAAACTAAATTAATCATCATCTGCCTAGCCTTTTCCCAATTATGTAGGAGTATTTTACATGGAGCGACTGCCTATCTGACCGTCACATCCCAGAAACATACAAACAAAAGAAAAAAACTAAATTAATAAACTTCTTAATTTTGCTACTGAATACACTGACCTGAAAAGCTGTGGAAGAAGCATCGAATCTCTGTCGAAAGTCATGTACATGTTCTTTCGCATCTGTGGCGAACGCTAACCTGGGATCCACGTAGGTTTTATTGCCCGTATCCTTCTGGACGTACACAGGTTTGTCCTCATCATCAACCGTTTTCGTCCAGCCGAATGGTAGTTCTTTTGGTATTTCCTTCTTCCGCCCTGTTCTTGGGTGAGTCCATTGCGTTTTATTCGTACAGGTGCTGAAGTGCAAAGTTCAAAAAGGCATTATAAGATAAAAAAGTATGATAAATCTTTAATTGTTTAAATTGATAGCCACTTACTTAACAAAGTAGACGTTTCCATCTTCCGTTGATTTCTGCTCCCATCCTGACGGTAATTCATCTTCACTATCTGTGTCTATGTTATGCATGGTAATTAAAAAATATCTTAAATTCGGAAGACGAACCGGTCTAACGTAAATAAATTGTGTATTGAAATAAAAATATTATTACCGTGTTATTACTGTTAGACTGTCAGTCAATTGACTGAATGGTGACATTGACGATATTGTCAATTTTTTATTTTCCCGTGATGATGGACCAGAGATTCTTTTCTAGCCATAGACTAGAATCCATTATTTTTTAGCTGTAAAGCCATCTCTACACTCCAGCACGTTATCCCATAGTGTGGTGTAAATTAAGAATGGTTTCGAGTTTTATTTTCTATTTTTCCTATTTCTATATTATAAGACGCAGACCTTATATCCCTGAGTTATATCCTGATAACTAGAAAACGTATACTAATCGAGCGGTGTCTAACATACGTAGCGTTACCTCGTGCAACAAAGAAACAGATCAAATGGCATAGTATTTCTAAACGCGGCCGCTTAGTACACAGAGTTTTTATTACCTTGTACTTTTAAATACTATTTTAATTGTTTACAAACATAAGCATCTCAGGAAATGTTTAAAGAAAACCACAATCATATTAAACAAATAATTTAATTTAGAACAAAACAGAAACCTATTTAATTTGTGACTTAATTACTATAAGGTACAATAGGGCTTTTACAGTCTGGTATCTTCGTCTATTGGTGGCGGCTTTTTATTAGTTGGCGGTCCTTGTGAACTTGGCAATAAAAATGCAAGTACGCCACAAACTGTAAAAGATACAATGATAATATCAATTATGATTTTATTACCTAGGCAGGAAGGTAGGTTCTATAGATATGCGATTATCATCGGAAAGTATTTACCTACTTGTTTGTACATAATGATATTTATGTGCAAATGCTTAACCACTACCACCTTTCTTGTAGGAAGATAAGTAGTTTTTAGTGAAAATATGTATGATTTGGCTTTTTTGTTTTACACAATACATTTACCTACATTACAAATTACACAAGTTTGGACCCGGTTTTAGGCAATAGCCGGGATCCATCTTTCTTTTTACATTTTGTTTTGTGTTAAAAATAAAAGACGAATGGATTTTTAGTAATAGAGGAACTATCTATTATGTCGGGTACAGAATAAACTTACGAATTAATAAACCTCCGAACAGGTAGAAAGTCAATTCGCAGAATGCGTTCAGAAGAATGCCGGCGACGTTGGTACCTATTATTGAGCCTGTTCGACCCAACATCATGGTTAAACTTACAGCCATGCCCCTGAAATTATAACATATTAAGAACATTTTAAAGGATATATTCTAGGCCAATCTCAATGGAGACTACACAAGGATGCAGGAGATATTATAGTGCACGAGTGTGCACTACTTCTTCCCTCACTCTCATAGTCTGATGGAACGGCAATTCCGGGGAGAGATTAGGCGTGGGCTTTACGTTATTTCCGAGGCACGGGGGTGTCACACCATTCATTTCAAACTCCGAGCTGCCACTGAGAATTCTCTAGTGGAAAAACACGATAACACTTTTTGCCCGATCTGGGAATTGAACCCTGGACCCCACGCTCAGCAGTCCGCACTTGCGACCACGAAACATACGGGGCAGTTGCACAAAAAATTAATATAAATGTTAGGTAGTTACACATAATGCATTTATCACTTGCGCTATCACTTACTGCAATTATGTTTATTGGGTCATAAATATGATATCGACAATGGTGAAGAAAAACATCGTGAGTAAACCTGGACTTATACTGAACATAAATCTGATATCGCCAATCCGTCTTGAGCAAGCGTGGTGATCAAAGGGCGTGTCTTCTCTGTACGGGAATAGACCTTTGCCCTGCAGTGGGAAGATAATAGGCTGGTATTATTATTATAGCTTACTGTGGCGGCGTAAGACGGAAATTTCATGTGGGCAACATACATTTTACGAGGCCCTCTAGTCATGCAAAAACAAGAATTTAGCGATTTTTTCGTCGTTTTGAATGCGACCAAAAATTTTACTCGTTCTGCCTTCGGGGTGCGAGTACCTTAAGATTGCGAGGCAGTGGGCGTTGGCCTACGTCGCCCACGCCTTTTGCGCCTCTGATAGCTTAGTCCCTACTGCCCCACTGCAGAGCAAAGGATTCCCTCTTCCTTATCCACATACATCTGTCCTCTGTTAATGTAAGCCAGGTCATTCGGTAGGAGACAAGATCGATCCTCCATATTTGAGTTGGTATGTATAACTTACCTCAAATTCGTAGGGAAAAATTCCACAGAATAAGCATTTACGGGACCAATAGCCAGACCCATGATCGGGAGCGAAGACAGAAGAACAGCGAAGAGCATGTTATGCGTTATAAAGTTGATGAGAATGCAGAAAGTTCCTATTAAGAGGAACACTATGATTAAGAGTCTCTTCTTTCCAATAAACTTGACTGTGCTGCTGACGGCCACGGCAATTATAGCACAGCTTACATTCGCCACTGAATTGATAACATAGGTAATTGATTCTATTGTGTCTACGCATTCGGCGTCCTCTGCTACTGTCTGAAACAAAGACGATTGAGTAGTTGGCACCATCACATCATTAACCAATAATTCCAAGACAATACTTCTTTAAAAAAAGACTTTATTTTAACCTGAAAACTCTATTCATTTTCAATTAACAGTTTTAATTTTATAATTGAGTTGATAAAGTGACGTCACAGTTTACTATTGCAAAATCTATGGGGTGTCGCGTTTTGCACAAAAAACGAAGGTCAAAAAAAGTATGTCAATTGATTGCAGGTAGGAATTATGTTAATGTCTTTAGATGCTCCTGTTTAGTGTGTCATGGACGGTCACTTTCTGACTCCTTGACAATTCAAAATTACTTGTAAATGATTTATATAAAATAAATGATTTGATTTTATCTAAAAAAGATTTGATTCGATTTAAATAAAACAGCTACCTTCTGCATTGCATTCTTGGTTACAGCCGCGCCGTAATCGTCCGTATGCATGTGAAAAGGGCCTATGCCGTCTTTCGCAATTCCTCATTGGTTAATTGACTGTTGTTACCTTCAATACTAACCTGATTAAGCCTGTCAAAGATGACGTCACAGGCCGTCATACCTTCCCCGGCGCCAGTTAGCACCCTGTTCAGTACATCTGGCACCCACATGTACAAGCCGTTTAATCTGGAATCAGTGCAAACAATTTTTAGGTACGTATTATACTTAATGTGACGGATGCAATCTCGACACTTGGACTGTCTGTTGGTATGATAATAAAGGCTTTATTTTTAAGGTAACTGTGAATATTTCTGGATAATACAATACGACCCCTTAGTAAGACTGGTTGTCAGACTTTCGTGCTTCTGACGACCCGTAACGACTGTCAAAGATCCACATATGACAGGGGGCACCAACGGCTTAACGTGCTTAATGTGGCGCGGAGGAATTTTGGTGTGTTAAGATCGTAGCAAGTGTAGCTTAATCTGTTGGAACGACCCCACGAGCACCTTTGCTACGACACGGTTGATACGACATAGGGGAAAAATAACTAACTATAACTAACTTAGACTTACACTGAGAATATGCCAAACATAAGAAATCCGTTCAGAGCAAACCATTTAACGTAAGGGGGCTTGACTAACGGTAAGCTCTGTAGTTTTAATGACTTCAGGAAACTTATTTTTGTGTTGTCATGAGGAGGTGCATCCAGGCGTTTTATCTGAAACCATAAAATATCTATCTTATTTTCCAAATATGATAATTGTGAAATAAAAATATGATTACGAAAATGCATGTACAAGCCGTACAGTGTTGGAATATTGTGCGCGTGCGCTTATTTTTGAGCTTATGTACCTATGCGGTCCAAGCGACATTCAAGAGATTAACAAAATACATCAGAGGTGCAAAATACATAATTATAAAAAGTACTAGCTGACCCGACAGACTTTACACTGACCAAATACATATAGGTATTTGAGATTTATACTAAAGCCCCATAGAAAAAAGAACGTTTTTTGCCGTAGGTAGGTATTTGATTTTATTTCTAGGCAAATTAGGTACATAAGAGCAAAATAATTTTGTATGTGATGATAGTTACGGAAATATGCTGCCCGAGTTTTTTTTCATAATCGTAATAATAATATAATATTTATATTTACCGGAAAATCTTCAGGTGCTTTTTTCTTATTTCCAGCGTATATTGTTTGCAGTATTTTGAGGGCTTCATCCAGTTTACCTTGAGAAACCAAATACTTTGGACTTTCAGGACCAAATGCCAGTAGACCAGCAGCAATGATGAAAATGGTTGAATATAAAATCGACAAGAGTCTCCATGGTCTGAACAGGTATAAACCGAAGTCTATCCGGAAATCTAGGGGCAATATTGCCCAAGCTATAACTGGAAAATGAGAATAAAATGTATAATATTAATAGATCTTTGAAGATAGAATAATTTATAGGTAGTAGATATGAGCTTGGTACAGAACTTTCCTTCGGGTCGAGGTGTTATAAAATACTACAATTGTACTGTAAATATCACCATAAATATGATCGTGTACTTTGTGGTTTTGTGGTGCAGTGATGAGTATACTGTACAATATACGATATAATATTACTATACTATTTAATATATAAAACTGAAAAGTTTATTTTGTTTGAACGCTTCTTCGGAGCTCCTGGCGCAATTCCGAACATTCTTCTGCTAATAGAAAAGCTACGTTATCTCTGAGTGCTATAAAGTATATTTCACTATCATAAAATAGGGATCCATAGGAAAATTTACGCAGACGAAGTCTCGAGCAAAATCTAGCATAACGGGTGGAACAGACATTGTAAAAAAAAAAACGAGTGTGCTTATGACCACACGACTGAAGTGAAACTTCTTTCATATACTATATATTTATATATTATTTCATATATTTCATTTACTAGCTATAAGAGAAAGAGAGAAAGAAAATGTGCGCGCGCACTGCTCTCTCTTGCTCCTACACTGTGATACAGACAATAAGCCTGCAGTGTGCTTAGATATACGAAACGTATTTGGCTATGAGAGGAAGAGAGAAAGAAAATGTGCGCGCGCACTGCTGTCTCTTGCTTATATCCCCCACTTAACTTCCGTTCGCCTTGCCCGATCACACTTTTCGTAACGCTTACGTCACGCGTTCGCCAGCTTACTCCCCAAGTCGAGCGTGCGTAAAGAAGTTTCACTTCAAAATTTTTTGTTTGCCAAACTTTTCGTCAGGATAAATCCTTTTCATCCCGTAATAACGACGAAAATACTTACGAGGTACTAAAGCAGAGCCGCTGATCTGTAGAGCGTTGGTGATTGACAGCATTACATCCCTGTACTTGCCCGGTAAGATCTCACCAATGAACGTGTAGGGCACTGCTGCCGGGCAGGCTAAACTGACCAACAGTAATTGACATGTTAAGGTGGAAAGAACGAGCAATTAAATATTATAAAACCGTTTTGGAAACTAAACGGGATAAGCGAAAGAGGTTCACTGCTGGAAATAGGAAACCTGGGGGCCTACCCCCATCTCTTAAAACAATTTTATTTTAATGTTATTTTACCTCCGGCACAGCTGGAATTTAAACGCTCGGCTAAGCACCGACAGTTGAAAATCCATTAACATGTGTATTGTCTGTATGTGTGATTTGTAACTTAAATGAGTCTCTGTAACTTGAAATAAATGAATAAATAAATAAAATGAGATTGTTTTAAGAGGTGGCGGTAGGCCCCCTGATGTAGAAATTGTAATTCTATTCGAAATTGATATTCTGTAAGAAGTATCAATTAAGGATTGAAAAAAACAGCCTTTAGTAATTGGTAAATGTGTAGGTTACAGAAAAAACACAACCCTGGCCAGTCTTCCACAAAGGCGTTTGTCTTAAGATCTTTACAACGTCGGAATTTAAATTTTGGTAGAATGGAAGATCTTGATAACGCTAAGACATATCGCTAAAAAAAGCAAATGCAAACAAAGCTTTAAATTCACAATAATCATCATCTTCTTGCCCTTGTTCCCTATTATTACCTACTTGGGGTGGGCGCAACACGTTTTCTTCTTCCATTCTGTCCTGTACTAACCGTCATGCTTCGGCCTTTCTTTACTTCTCCTTCCTCGCTTCTGATCTAAGCGAATAGATTTAGACTCTAAAAATATTTATTTAAAATCAGAATCTTACCAAAGTGATGTGAGAAACTTGCAAATTGCAAAGCTTATGAGGTTTGGCATGAAACCAGCTGTTATGCCGAATACCGCAGCAAGCAAGGACGCGTATATAACTACCATCTTGCGGCCCCGAGTGTCCACGAGGTAGCCCCATGGAAACGAAGTGACGACGATACCTGGAATTTTATTTCAACATTTTAATGATGTCCATATTTAAATCGTTATGATAGCCAGTATACATATATCCTTCTGTCAGTAAATGAAATATCTTTTATCATTCAATTATGTTGGAGTCGGCTTCCAGTCTAGCCGGATGCAGTTGAACACCAGTATTTTACATGGAGCGACTGCCTATCTGACCTCCACAAACCATGAAATATCTTTTATATTGGTTTAATATTATAGAAGAAAATAGGCGAAAGCATAATCTCGAACTATTTACTTAGGCTATTCAGCAATAGTTCCTTTAATGAGGAAACTGCAGCAGACGACCATGGCTCCACTTAAAATACACTAGTGGGCAATTATCTAGAGATAAACCGTTTACATTAAAATTAATAATTACCAAGATTAATAACTACTAATTAGTATTAACTTTCAGCCTAGACAGTTTTGATAGAAAAGGGCATTACTGGGTTTAATTGATCAATTTGTATAACAATCACAGTTACTTTGACCTTAATTAGGTTTTTTTTTTGTTGATTTTAATAATAGGTAGTAATTTGCTTACTGTCTGGCGCAATTTCGGTTTATAAATCACGCAAAGTTTTTAGAATATTATACTGGTTTCCTTGTATCGGTCGCGACTTTGCTTTATGCCTTTCCGATTCTCAAGGAAGCTGTCTAATTCGTCACGCCATCTCCTTCGTGGTCTACCGCGGCCCCGTCTCGCATTAGGAGGGAGCAAGGTTTTTGTTGGGTCACCGGGCTAAGAAATAGCTTTAAATATAATGTCATAATTTTAGGTCGCTGCTAATTTAATGATTTGAAAAACCGTCTTCAGTCAGAGTGTCTACAATTTTTTTTTCATTAAATTAGGCTTTTCGGCCTTACGAAACTATGGTAGGGCTTTTTAACAATAATTTTTGTTAAAACAGGTGTCAAAATATTGTTGTGTGCCACAATGCGTGTTGGCACAAACGGTGATTTTATACACCAAAAATAAGTCTAAGATCCACGTATGAAAGTCGCTAGCCGAGACCAAGAAGTACCTACGAGACGGTGTCAGTGATGTCGTAGATAAACTTAGCAATTATTGAAGAAGATACGAGTGCAAAATTAACCATTTTAGGTCAGTCACTTTTGTGCTAAAATGATTATCGATGTATGACGCCTCTAGTAACACTTTTTAGATTATTTTTATCGAAATCACATAACAGACTGTTTATTCTAAGTATATCATTGTCTGCTTGCATTTAGATTTTTTTGGTAATTTTGATAAACTTATCGAGTGCATTTTATCGTTTTAGTGAATCGATCGATTCGTTGGTCACAGGTGCGGTAGATTAACTACTTTGTGTGCACAGAGTTATAAACAAAATACACTGTCAGTCGTACTGGCATAAACTGATTATTTAAACTAATATTTAGAGGTTAAGTTAGTTTATTTTTTTATTCGTAATAGCTTTATCTCTGGAAATATAATTAATCCGATTGCAGAAACATAGTCTTATGATAGAAAGCTACACAATTACCGAGTGCTATAGGCTTTATTTCATTGTATATTTGACTACCAAGAGTAGACGAAATCGCGAGCAGAAACTAGTCTGAAGGCCTTAATTGATAGAGATATAGAGTCAGGCTCGCTCCTTAATACATGGGACTTAAACATAACGGGAGAGATGTGGTTGTACTAATAGGTACAGCTCTGCCTAACCCTTCCGGGATTACAGACGTGATGTTATGTTTAGTATAGAGTCAGGATGATTAAAGCAAGATTCATAAGCTTCTCCAGCTTGAATCCAGGGCCGCATTGCGTGTCATTGCTAAGTTCTTGGTTGACAACAGTAACATTAGCATCGATATGTTATGAAGAAGCAGTTCTAACAGCTATTGTACTTAAAAGTCAGTAAGATCAAGAACATACAGAGGCGGACTAGATTGAGGCTATAGTGAGCAAAGATTTCTCTAAGGCTTATATCGTAGCCTTTGGTTTTTATTTATTTATGTATTTAATGAAGCATTGAAGACTTACAGCTTAAAAACTAAGAAAAAAATGAGACCATAGTTGACAGGAAGCCAATTACAAGTCTTTGCGTATAGAATTAGAGTTGGAACTCAAAACTGAGCATACAACAGATAGATACATTTTGTTGGTTACATATTGGTCAAAGCTAGGTTTTGTTTAAGGTTTTGACGTTTATTTGTTTGTATCTCACCTATATAAGGTATAGAAGCAATGAACCCACGCTGGCCATCACTCATGTTCAGATCGCACATCGCAGCTGGTAGCACGAAGGAGTAGCCAACCGGTTCCACGATAGCTGCTATCAGGAACAGAGCTAACACAAAGCTATACTTTATGTTGTACCAACCGATACCTGGAACGAAAGATGAGAGCTTTAAAATTGGCGAATTTGGTGTGACTGGTTGCTTAAAGCACTTGAAATGTGAAGATGGGTGAAGCACTGTGGTGGTTAATGAAACGGACAAAACGGCTCAAACTTGTCTCAGATTTATTGCTATTTTTGCCTGGGTTTTACCAACAATGTACTCCAATCTTTATAAGTATTAATTTTGGTCTACAAGTAATTAAACTGGATTAATTGTATGGCTGTCCCGTCGAGGCGTTAAAATGATTTACAAGATTTTTTTTATACTACCTTCGTTCGTGACTTTTAACGAAAAAGAAATTATTTCTGACTCGCTACGAAGGTTGGCCGGGGCAGCTATTTTATAATAAAATAGTGATTATAGATTCTCTCATGCACTCAGGAAAAACGTAGCTTCCACATGCGAAAAAAAAATCAATTTCGGAGTTTAGAGTTTAAAAAAAAAAAACAAAATACATACAAACAAAATCTTAAGCTTTTTAATATCTACAATAGGAAAAAATTGTAATTTTGTTTGTTTGTTTGTTATGGATAAACTCAAAAACTGCTGGACCGATTTTAAAAATTCTTTCACCATTGGAAAGCTACAGTATCTGCGAGTAACATAGGCTATACTTTTTTTATTTTACGCGGACGAAGTCGCGAGCAAAAGCTAGTTTCTTATAAATTTGTATTTTATTGGAAGGTGTATGCAGGTTAGTACATAAAGATAAACAGGTAATTACACCGACTGTTTGCCTTAAATTGTGTCAATTAAACATAACAGTATTATGTATGATAAATTATCTTAGTGCAAAGGAATTAAATTAAAGCTGCGTTTTAATTATACTAAACCATACGGTACACATGTGTGTTACTTGAATTAATTCGCATATGTTTATCTAAGACTAGCTGCACCCCGCGACTTTGTACACTTGGTTATTTTTAACCGTGTTAAGTTACGTCTTTGGTTATTGCTCCGCCCCGTGCGTGTAGCGTGATGTTATATTGTCCTATACTACTTTTAGTGAATCTGGCTATCATATACGAAACCATTTTTTTCTAATTTGACTGGAAGATCCAGAGGATAACGCGTTTAAACAAACAGACAAAAACATCTGATTTATTATATTGTTATTATACATAGTAGTCAGTGTAGCCGATTAGTGATAGTGGATGGATTGTGTGAAGAAGGATATGAATGAAAGAGGAGTCAGTGATTGCATGACGGCTGATAAAACGGAATGGAAGAAGAAAACGTGTTGCGCCAACCCCAAATAACTTGGGACAAGGGCAGGAAGATGATGATGAGTCAGTGTAGCCGATTCTCTTGTCACAAAATTCTCTAAACTGGACTAAAAATCGTAGTTTAGTGTCTACATCGCAAGCAGCTTAGCTCAGACATTTTAGTTTATAATTTTTCTTTGGGGCTTTCGTTCAGGTAATAATAGCCTGGTATTTTGTTTGTTTCGGCATTTAATTCACGTCATAATATCAGCGATACCAATGACCGAATGTGCATAAAACTCGCGTCATATAATAATACTATCATTCTGTCTCTGATAACCATTGGGGCTGCTAATGAGAAAAAATACATTATGTATTAGCTGTAATTCACTAAACAGCTTATCTATAAACTTGTTTGTTTTTTGATAGTGTACAATAGTTTCATATAAAATAATAGCAAAATGTGCAAGCATGGTTTATTGATGGCATTAACACTAATCGTTGCTATTGTGTGATAAATCTTTGTTATCTCTCAGCTTGTTATCATTATTTATTGCTACTTATGATACAGGAACTACGTTTAAACTGTTATGTATAGCTTCTTCTTCTTTCTTGTTTATCTACACGACTATGTACCCAGGGCCCGATCCGAACAAAAAATAATATTCGCCGCTGTTTACACTAACACCATAATAAGTCATGAGCTTGCTATTTCAAAGATGGAATAATATTATAGGTGATATTGTTTTAACTGTATTATATTCAAAGAATTAATTCCCCCCTTAGATCGGGCCCTGGTACCTACTGATGCGGCTGTGGTACATACCACAACACCTTAAAAAAAGCTTCAGTACCACAGCAACCTAAAAAGATTAGCTAACTGCTTGCACGGGTATTTTTTTTGGACAAGCCTGCCAATCTTTTCTGTAACCACTGCAACTCCTGAATTTCACAATTTTAACTTAGATGGTGAAAAAACCCTTTAAACCTAAGTAAAATTTTCCCTGCAAGGCTAGCAAGGAAATCAACTTTGAGATGAGAAGAAAAAAAACGTGCTGGGTCTATCATAATGAAATCGGGTTAGGGAAAGGAGGATGCAATAGCTGATGATAAAAAGGTGCGTTTACACAATATGCACAAATTGGAATACATTACAATTATATCGATGCATCACGAACCTTGAAAACGGAAGCGATAAACAAAGTTGACTCGTAATGTGGGACAAAATGTTAATAATAAATTACCGTACATGCACTCCGACAATATTTATGTACATACTTTTAAGATTATTAAATGTAAGAAGTGAGGGCTGGCGATTCAGAGCTTTTAGGGTACAAAAAAAAATGTTTCTAAATATTATATCTACCATAATTAGGCAACAATTAAAATTTTGTTTTAATAAAATAAATAAATTAAAAGTTTTATGTTTTTTTCACTAATATTTTCATACATATTTTTAAACTTTTTAACTATACTTTTAAAGTAAAGTAAAAAAAGTAAAGTGAAGTAAAAAGTATAGTTAAAAACCTAAACCTACGAAGGTGCAGGGACCAGGGAAGGGACCGTGGGTCACCATTGTGGTTAAAGACCTTATTTACAGATTACGTGAGTTTATTCCGTACCTACGGCATTTCCTACAAAAATACTTAGATTAAAAAGTAAGACATTTAAACATTTTTTCGCAATAAAAATCTTTAATGTTTTTTTTTTCAATCTGTGTAATCTTTGATAACCGAAATATGCATTATCTTGGCTGGGGGACGCAGGTATTATTTGTTTGTAGAAACGGGGCACGTCATAGTAAATAGGTTTGGGAAATCCTGTTGAAGAGATCATGTTTTATTCTATAACGATGAATATAATATACTTTTTTTGATAGTGTAGTCATTGATTGAAGGTGAAGACCTCATCTGAATTACTAAGTCTCTATTGTTCGCTGTAATTATTATGGTATATTTTTTCTTGTTCCATAAATGTAATAATTACAAACCGAAAGGAATGAAAAAGGGACATTAAACCACAAACACAGATTAAATATGGAACATAAATTATTATGTAGGTTAACAACTTTTTAAAAATCTAATATCCCGTCATATATAATATTTTTAAATATTCGGTCAAAAAGAAATATTATATTTGGTAATTTATTTTATTATTTATTGGTAATATATTTATTTTGTGTGTATAACCGCGAATGTAATTATGTCATGTTTATTTTAATTAGAATTTGTTTACACAATCATAGCTAATATAAATTCTTTCCTGAACGATCGGCACTAACACTTTTTGTTTATAGCAGAAAAAATATTAAAATATGATTATTGACTTACCTGCAACAGCTAAGGCCTGATCCAAATCCGCTACATACTGCTCCTTACTATCCACATCTTCAGCAACCGTATTGATTTTATTTTCCATTTTAAAACACAAAACAAAATATCAAACTAAGTAAAAACAAGCATTGTTTTTGGACGCCATAGCTCGACTGTAGATAAAAATGTATTGATGAACGAAAACACGCGATAATTATTTCAATTAATTAAGAGATTAGTCAATGCTGAAACCCGTCCGATTTACTCGAGTGACATGATGCGAAGTGCTAATTAGTGAAAGAGCGCGAATTATAAAGTAGTGCGTTTATTATGAATCAATTCGTGACACTGTGCGGCTCGTGGTCCTAGTTTCCTTGACGTCAAACACTACACGAATAAGTTGATTGTCCCATAATTATATTTCCGTGGACGACTCTGTAGCTTTCACCTGGCTTAAGACCGATATGAATTATCCTTTTATAAATATGTTTATTAGCCTTCACTGGTAAATAAAGCCATAAATATTCAAGATACAAACAAAGTTGTTAATTTTTTATATTTCTTTTGTGTTCTAATATCAAAATTAATTGCAAATATTTTCAATTGAAAGGTTAAATAGAGCGAGACAAAAACAGTTTGTTTTATCGATAAAATAAATTTTGAAGGCGTCAGCCATGTCTTGAGCCAGATATACTTTTATTTATGGAGTGAAAAGATAGGTGAGATTTATTTTATTTGTAGAATATACTGGGACGTTACTTAAAAATAATCAAAAATTACTTTTGAACTTAAATTGACCAGTATTATCTTCCAATTTATATGTGATAATTTAAGTTATTTATTGTTTTAAGAAACAACTTCAAAGTATGGTTGGGTTTTTTTATCAGGAATTTCTCAGTATCAGCCTCGGAGTCATAGCGGAGCCGGTTTGTGCTCGATTGATGGTAATAGGTTCGCCCCCTATTACATGGGACTTAAACATAACTGGCTAAATGTAGGTGTACTAATGGGTACACCTCCGCCTTACCCTTTGGGGATTATAGGCGTGATGTTATGTAACGCCTTCAAGTACCATCATATTATAGGGAGTATGTTAGTCCACGTGAATGTCTCGCTGATGGTGGCGCGTGTGTTGGATCATTCGGGTCCTCCCGAAGTGGTGGCGATTCGTAATACATAATTATGTCATGTTTGTGATCTGTCTCGGTAATTTAAAATTAATTTTGAATAGTATTTTTTTTGCTCTATTCATCTTTTAACGAACACAATTTGTTACATTGTAACCAACATGAATGATGAAAATTAAATTCGTAAAAGGTATTTTTAGAACAAAACAGTGCCCATGAAACTTGCTCGTTTATTTCCATAGGAACGTAGTGTTTAGATTTTAGAACGAGAAATTAGATTTAACATTCTGACTGACAGACTCCCTGACAATTTAAAAGTGCCTGTAAATGGTTTACTTCCATAAAAAAATAAAACAAAGTTGGATTAGTTTCACCATACATAACTCAAGAGCGGCTAACCGACTTTTATGATCTTTGATTTTTTGGATTTATTTTCGCCCCGAATAGCAGAATAACTATTAAAACACGGGAAAAATTCATGAAAAAAATCTTACAAGATTCATTTTTAAGCTAGATTTTAATAAATGTTTTGAGTTTAATATTGAAATCTATTATTATGCTTTTAAATAATACAAAAACATTGATATAAGTACTTCATTTTATTTCTATCAAGAACCTGCAAAGGGGTCATTGAACTCACTATTAAAAACAACTTTTACAATGGGACCAAACCTAAAATGGCGGAAAAGCAACAGCTGATCAGTACATGTTTGCATAACTCGACGAAACGTGATTTCCAGGGTTAAACTCATAGTAAAAGTTGTCCGTAATTATGAGTACAAAGACCCCTTTCCAGGTTTCTTGAAACTACCTTCTGCGTGTGGCTTCATTCGTTTCAAAGTTGATAGATGACAATTTTTCTGGGCCCAAAGAAGTAATATAAAATAAAATAAAAAGCACATGTGCTATACATATAACACCACGCCTGTAATCGAAGAGTTAAGCAGAGGTGTACCCATTAGTACACCCACATTTCGCCAGTTATGTTGAGTCACATGTAATAGGGGGCCAGCCTATTGCCATCAACCATCAACAAATCCAGACTCCGAGGCGGCTACTGAGAAATTCCTGATGGATAAACCCAATAACGCTGTTATCGGGTTTTTACTGAGTATCGATGGGATCTATGATCAAAAGAGTTCCTAGAATCGAGTGAATCAATCGAGATGACGTACAGTCAGCAACAAAAGTCGATTAACATTTATAATTTTTAAATCCTAATTATTAAGTACAATATTAAAAGTAAAACGCAATGAATATAAAATTTAGATATAATAAACCCTTAGCTATGGCCTGAAATTCTGAAAGCCAGTACATTATGTGTTTAATGTCTGTTTAAATGATATAAAAAAGTAACACTGTTAAACGACTTTCGTTGTTGACCGTACCTATTCTAAGACTGCTGTAAATTCAAGAAAACCAATCAAGGCAATTATGATTCTACGACCCTGAGTATCAATTGTTTATCGCTACGTTTTATTACATCTCTAGATTCTTTGATAGTTTTAAAATCATTGAAGTGGTATTACAAAGTCTCGTAGGTCGTTCAGCGGTCGTCATCTAATAGATACTCACAGTGTGTGCGTGAACTTAGCAGATGATTTCCTATCAAAGGTTAAATACCTACCTATGTAGAGAGTTCAATCATCTCTCCACTTAGTAGTAGGTACTTAATTGACCGAACAGTCGAACCCGCGACACCGTCACCCGTCGTACGTCACCTCAATGTGTACAGTCAACAAAAGATATAGGTATGCAGGGTCCTCAGATACAGTTGAAGTTTTTTTTAGAAACCAATGGATGTTTTCAAATGTAGATAATAAACAGTTTATTAATTCAGTGTCAATTGAAGACATCCATCGGTTTCAAGAAAACTTCAACTATATCTAACCAATTTACGCTGGATATCTATCTTTTTTGTTGACTTTACATTTACACTTACTTTCACTAATTAAAAACTCAGAAAATATTCAAAGAAAATAATAACATACCGCCGAATTGAGAACACCCTCCGTTTTGAACTTGGTTGAAAAACAACAAAATTTAATTTAACAAATAATTTAATTTAATAACCAATTGATCTATTAGGAGTATTAGGACTATGACTATGTTAACTTATTTATGACTCAGAATCTTCTTTTTGCTGTAGCTTCTTATTAGTAGGTAGTCCTCGTGAACTTGGTAATAAAAATGCGAGTGCGCCGCAAACTGTAAAAGAAATATAACTTTACAACTTCTGCCTGCGACATCGTCTGCATATACATCAGAAATAAACCACTCGGAAACAAAAACGGGAAAATAATTAAACTAGGTATGTGTTAAAGCCAAAGTCAAATATAAATTAATAATTTTAATTTAAATTAATTATTTATTATTAAAAGGATATTATGAACAACAAGAGAAAAAAAAAATCTAGTTGCCTCTTACAAAAGGTAATTTTGTATGAAGACGAATGGGAAAGAAATTCAATACATACTGTTAAAATCAATGTTGATTTTACGAGTTTTGAGATATTAATCTATTAATATCTATATATATGTGTGCCCAGCTTATCCCAAGAATTGGGTATTAGACACCATTAACCAATAATTCCAAGACATAACTTCTCTAAAGAAACACTTTATTTTAGCCATGAAAACTCGATCAATTTTCGATAACAGTAAAATTTGTTTTTATTGTTTTCAAATTAATAAATAACATAACATAACATCACGCCTGTAATCCCCGAAGGCTTAGACAGAGGTGTACCCAATAGTACACCCACATTTCGCCAGTTATGTTTAAGTCCCATGTAATAGGGGGCGAGCCTATTGCCATCAACTGGGCACCAATCCAGACTCTGAGGCTGATACTGAGAAATTCTTGATGGAAAAACCCAATAACACTTGGCCCGACCTGGGAATCGAACCCAAGACCTCATGCTCAGCAGTCGAACTTGCGACCACTAGACCAACGAGGCAGTCATAAATTAATAAATAGTTAGTCAATTAAGTCGGTACAAAAGCGGCGTCACAATTATTTTTTGCCATACAAAATCTATGGGAGAATCGCGTTTTGACAGGTTATAATAATACGTCAATTGATTGGTGGTGTCATCTACCATATTCTTATTAAAAAAGTAACAAACAAACACAAACTTTTGTGGTTATTAGTAGTAGAATTATTGGAGCTATCTTGCTTATGTACATCATGTTATTATGCGAACTCCGTAAGGCGTTTGTAACTGGTTGTTATTACGCTTGTCGTATTTTTATATATTATTTACTACATAACATAACATAACATCACGCCTGTAATCCCCGAAGGGTTAGACAGAGGTGTACCCAATAGTACACCCACATTTTGCCAGTTATGTTTAAGTCCCATGTAATAGGGGGCGAGCCTATTGCCATCAACAAATCCAGACTCCGAGGCTGCTACTGAGAAATTCCCGATGGAAAAACCCAATATCACTTTGCCCGACCTGGGAATCGAACCCAAGACCTCATGCACAGCAGTCGCGCTTGCGACCACTAGACCAACGAGGCAGTCATATTATTTACTAATCTAAACTAATATACATAATATAATTATAATATAGATATAACAAAACTGTATTGTTTTTTGTTTGTTTGTTTTAAAAAACCAATCGGATTGTCAGAAAACATTGTATATGATAGCCAGCCAGACTCATAAGAAATAGTATAGCCTATATAACATTACGCTACTACTAATGGGAGCGGAGCAGTAACCAAAGACATAATACGGGTGAAAAAAAACACGCATACGATGTCATATTAAGCAGCTTGTTATTGATAAATGGTAAGAGCTCTGCGTGTGGGCAACTATAATATTTATTTGTCAATTTATTGTACCTTATCAAAATGAATTATCTAAATGGCCCAATAAATAATAAGTTTATAACTTTAGTTTTTTTTTTGTTATTCTTTTCTATTGTCGTAATGACTCAGTGGTGAAGGCGCCTCTCATAAATGAGGTTGCGGGTTCGATACTGAGCAGGTACCAAAGTGACTTTTTCTATTTCATATTTTTTAATTAAGTTTCTCTTGGACATAATTGACATCGGGGCAGGAACACATCGTGAGGAAACCTGGATTTACAATGAATATAATTCCGAAATTGCCAATCCACCTTGAGGAAGCAAGGTGGATTGGCAACGCTCGTGTCTTCTCTATACGAGAAGACGCCTTGCTTACTTTTTGGAAGGGGCAACTAGATCCAATTCCTTTTTTCTTTTTGTATATGACGTTCAAAAATGAAAATAAATGATTTGACTTTGACTCTGACTTTGACTTTGCCTTGCGCCTTGCGTTGCCGTAGGCCAGTCATAGGCTAGTATTATTATTAAGAACTTACAAATTAATAATCCTCCAAATAGATAGAAAGTGATTTCGCAGGACGCGTTGAGGAGCGCTCCTGCGACGTTGGTACCAACTATTGAGCCCGATCGACCCATCATCATTGTTAAACCTATAGCCATGCCTCTGAAATAAAAATAGAAGAACATTTTAATCTTAAGGTTAAAATAATAAATGGTGTAAAAAAATGTAAAAAAAAAAATATAATTAAAGATATTGCCATACATTATTTATTTATAGGGGGTAATTGTTCGGTGGTGTTAACTACTCACTTTAACCATTTACAGACCTTGTAGAACGTGTATAACAATTTTCAGGAGGTTGTAAAATAATAAACGAATAATCAAATAACATCATTTGTTATTGATCGATGAATAACACTTATTTAATTATTGATTCGTGTTAAGAAGATAGTTATAGACTGCATAGTATATTACTGTTAAATTATTTAGTTAAATCCATTTAGGCCGGATGGTCTCGCTTTAGGGTAGGGCAAAAGCCTTCATAGTACACACCTATCTTGACTAAACTACCTTCTTCTGTCCTTAAGTATGTAAACACTTTCGGTGCCCAGTTTAATATCAAAGGAGATCAACAGTATCTGCTCAATTTTGTACAGAAGGTACACTTATTGGCATAAAATACACTAGATTACACTGAATAATATTGCATTCTTAAATAATTTATATAGTTGCCCGGGGAAGAGAATAAAATATCTTTTAATCGTAATAAACAGCACGCCATTTTGGCAATTTAGTATATAAACACCAAAAAAAAAAACTGTCAAGTTGACAGACGAGTACCCCGAAACGCATAAACGAACGGAATGACATGTGTCAAGTGTTAATAAAAGCAAAACAAAATAACATTTACGAAATGTCAACCCGCGTTACAACCAATTAAAACGCAATCGTACATGCAATGTTCCCACATATTTTAATTGTATTACAGGTTATTAGGTTATATTTGAATAATTTATTAAATAGTTAAAAATGATTTATGAATAAAAGTAAAATTATTTTCGAATTTCTCTATTTTTTCTCTACGATTTGGTGCATGTGTATCTCGAGGTACATATTTGGGCAAAGTTGTATGGGAGTTTGTTGACCTCCTTTACACCAATATGTTGAGTTCTGGGCACTGAAATTACTGATGTAACTTTGCTCACCTCAAATGCGTAGGGAAAAATTCCACAGAATACGCGTTCACGGGTCCAATAATGGTCCCCAAGACTGGGAACGATGACAGAAGAACAGCGAATACCATATCTTGGGTTATAAAGTTGATGAGAATGACGAAGGTTCCTATTGCAAGGAACACCATGATTATGATCTTCTTCTTGCCAATTAACTTGACTGTAGTACTGATGGCCACGGCTATTAAAGCACAGCATATATTCGCCACTGAACTGATTACAAATGTAATAGTTTCTATGGTGTCTACGCATTCAGCGTCTTCTGCTACAGTCTGAAACAGAAGAGCATCGTTTACAGGGTAATTGAAAAAATACCCGAAACCTTAAAAGGGGTCATTGTACTCATCATTGTGAACAACTTTTACCATGAGACCAACCCTGAAATCATGTAAAAAAAAATCAACTGTTCCCTACAAAAATGCTACATAAGAAGATCGTAATGTATGGATCAGCTGTTTTTTTTTCATGATTTCAGGGTTGGTCCAATAGTAAAAGTTGTTCGTAATGATCATCATCAGTCATCGACCGGCTTCGCTTGGATCAGCTGTGCACGCGTTACGTACAGTTGACATTTGTTAAAAAAAATTATGAATGTTAAAAGTTGAATAGGTAGTTTTGTTTGTAAAAAGGGATAACTAAGTTAAATTACCACTGATGGAGTGCTTTTTTTATTCATTTTTAGTACAATCATGTGTATAAATATCTTACACTAATTACCAGTCACCCTATACATACCTATAACTAACTAGGTTTTGCCTGCGACCTTGACCGCGTAAATGTCGGTTATTGCGGACGCAGCCGACCAAATTTCATTAGAATCGGTTCAGTGGTTTAGTCGTGAAAACGTGACTGATAGGTTGAGTTACTTTCGCATTTATAATATTAGTATAGATTGATCATCATCTGATTATTCTTTTCCCAACGGAATTATTTATGTTTTGCATGGAGCGATTACCTACTAGACTAATCGAAATATTCCTGTCTAGCATGTAAAGAAGATATCACGCAGCTATTGCTAAGTGAACTATTGATAGTAATAATTCGTAAATATTATCAAAAGGCCGGAATTTATCTGAACTCGTAACGTAGAAAATTTTCCCACCTTGCAGCGTAAGCCGTTTTTTCCAATTAGCACCAGAATACTCAGTCCTTCGTCTTCTCTGTACCTCTAATCTACCATACTTTCTATACGAACCTGATTAAATCTATCGAAGATGACGTCACAGGCTGTCCTGCCTTCCCCATCGCCGGTCAGTACTCTGTTCAGCACATCTGGTACCCACGAGTATAAACCGTTTAATCTGAAACAATAGCCATAATGTTATATTTATCTACCTGTATGTTCTCACTGTTTGACAATCATATTAATTAGGAGCACTCTCCTCGCGACTTCATTCGCATGATTTTCCTTACGGATCTCTAACTTTTTTGAAAATATAATATATGCCTATGTCACCCGGGGATTGTGTATCTTCCTAACAGTGAAAGAATTTTTCAAATCGGTTCAGTAGTTTCGGAGCCTGTTCAATGCAAACCAACAAACAATGTAATCTTTCCTATTTATAAAATTAGTATAGATAAAGAGAAAAGAAAAAAAATTACCTAACGATATTACGATAGGTCGATTTTCACCAAAACTTTTATAATGACAACATAAAAAAGGCGACGGCTTGCGGGCGGCGCGCTGCTGGTTGACAGTTACGCGCGTTAGCGATTTCGGCCAGTCTATTATATATTTCCCCTTCCCGTGTGCCGTTATTTGAGAGTTATCATCAAGTCAACACGAATCAAAGAGTTGCTCTTTATACTTTAAGCCTTCGGTTAGTTGGTATGTGCAGCATACTCTAGTAAGTAAGCCCAGCTAATATTTTCATTATAGCACAAGCTATTTCAAAGTTTATAGCTCATATTCATATGAACGAAAGAAAATTAGTTCTATAGGTACTTACACTGAGAATAAACCAAATAGAAGAAATCCGTTCAGTGCAAACCATTTAACATAAGGAGGCTTGAGTAACGGTAAGCTTTGTACTTTCAATGACTTCAGGAAACTTATTTTTGTGCTGTCATGAGGAGGTACATCCAAGCGTTTAATCTGAAACCATAGACGTTAATTTGTTAATATGGAACAAAAAGTTTAGATGAGATTACATGTGAGAAGTCTGATATAAAATATATCATGGCTCTCTTAGGCAACCAGGCTGGGAGCCCACCACTATCTCTTAATAAATATTTTAATGTTACTTTATAATTTCAGTTATTTTCTTTTGAAGATTTTTCACACATAACATCACGCCTGTAATCCTCGAAGGGTTAGGCAGAGGTGTACCCATTAGTACACCCACATTTCGCCAGTTATGTTTTTAGTCCCATGTAATAGGGGGCGAGCCTATTACCATCAACCGGGCACAAATCCAGACTCAAAGGCTGCTGAGAAATTCCTGATGGAAAAACCCAATAACACTTTGCCCGATCTGGGAATCGAACCCAAGACATCATGCACAGCAGTCGCGCTTGCGACCACTATAGACCAACGAGGCAGTCAAAGTTGAAGTTTTTTCAGTTGAAATTAATTCAGTTAAAAATAGCTATGAAAACTTTTCGATAGGCAATTTATCATAGGTATGTTTGTTAATAAATTATATTTGATAAAAATATGTCACATCAAGTTGACTGATGGGTGAAGGTCGATTTTCCACGGCTCTTAGGCTATAAGGAGTACTTTGTCATATTAAAGAAGAATACAAATTTATATCTTATTTATCTCGCATCACGGTTGATAATGTAATAGATAGGAAAGTTGATGTGTATTATCTTCAAAGATTACCTTCAATAATGGGTGTGTGCTAAGTCGATTCCATAATGGTAGATTATCGAGCAAAATGATATAACGCTCTACAGCAGTCATGAAGAAGTGGCATTATCGCGACAGATGACATATCTAAGACTCTTTATTAGTTACTAGCTTTTACCCGTGTTTTCGTTCGCGTGACTTTTCTGACTGATCGTGAAATAAAGCCTCAGGAAATTACGTTATAGTTTTGAGGAGGGAAAGGATACAAGCCGCTATAATTAAAAAATTAAGACTGCAAAAATTGCACATATTTGTACTTTGTTTACGCGTCAGCGTTTATTTGCGACGTTTTTTATTTAGTGTTATATATTTTTTAAATCTACTTGTCAAATTCTAGACTATAAATATATACACGGCCAGATTCATTAAAAAAATTGAGGCTGGTATTAATTTACGTTTTATAGTGACCACACCGGTTTCTTTTTATTTTTTACTAGCCTATGTTACTCGGAACGATGCAAGGGTTGTAACGATACCCCATATATGCATACACCTAAATCATAAGATACATCTAAATCCGTTTAGGCGTTTAAAAGTTATAGTGGAATAAAGAAATTCACATACATACCCCTGAACACATAACACTCCTTTTTTGGGGCAGTCGTGTAAAAACGGGAACCTATTACTAAGACTCCGCTGTCCGTCTGTCTGTCTGTTCGTCTGACACCAGGCTGTATCTCATGAACCGCGATAAAGTTGTAATATTCACAGAATATGTATTTCTGTTGCCGCTATAACAACAACAATACTAAAAAACGGAATAAAATAAATATTTAAGGGGCTCCCATACAACAAACGTGTTTTTTTTTATTTTACTCGTTTTTATAAATAATGCGCGGAACCCTACGTGCGCGAGTCCCACTCGCACTTGGCCGGTATATTGTGTGTCTCTCTATAATATGTTTATAAGGTTGATATTATAATATTCACCGGATAATCTTCAGGTGCTTTCTTCTTATTCCCAGCGTATATTGTTTGCAGTACTTTGAGCGCCTCATCATTTTTTCCTTGAGCAACCAGATATTTTGGACTCTCGGGAGCGAATGCCAGTAGACCAGCAGCTATGATGAAGATGGATGAGTTTATGATCGTCAAGAGCCTCCATGATCTGAATATGTATAAACCGAAGTCTATCCGGAAGTCAAGGGGCAGAATTGCCCAAGCCAATACTGAAAATTAAAAAAAAATGCTTATAATCTTAGTGAAAATATAAATATATATATTTACTATATCGTGATGACTTTTTAACGTTATGCGACTATCATTCGTAATTATGCTTATTGGGTTGTAGTGTAAAAAATAAAAAACAAATTAATAATACCAGCCTATTATTGACCCGCGGCAGGGCAAGATCTCTTCTCATGCAGAGAAAGCACAAGCATTGATCATTACGTTTATATTAATTAATTGTAAGTAAAGGTTTTCACGTCAGTGATGTCTAAGATTTATTTATTCATTTATCTTTATTTATTTATTTATTCATACTAATAAGTACAACATCTTACAGATTACTGCAAGAAGATGCTATAGACAAATCAAAAAAAAAAAAAAGATTAACAAGAAAAACTTAAAAATTGAATATAAATTTTAAAAAGGCATATTGGTACTTGATATATTTGTATCGAATGCACATGTGCAGTTGTATTAATTTAAAAACTGTCATAACACTTTAGAACGATTAGTTGGAACATTATTAACGGAAAGATTGGATAAAAACTACATACAAAAGTTTCGTTTCACGAAAATAACTCAGTCATGGAAATAATACATAGTTCATTCATATTAAGCAATATGTTATCATAATCATATAATAATAAAACATCATTCGCGTATTAAGATAACAAAGATTCCAGCGTAGTTATACAAAATACAATAGTGAATGACTGTGAATTAATTAGTCTTATCATTGTGATTATTAAGTTAGTAATGTTGTGACGTCACGGAGACTAACAAAGGTGTTAATTTCAGTAACAACGCAGTTACAACAAACTATTTTTTTATGCCCAATGTGTTACTATCTATCCAGCTATAACAGTTCAATGTGTACAGTCGACAAAAGAAATAGGTATATAGGCATGAAAACATCAATCGGTTTCTAAAAAAACTTCGACTATATCTGACGACCCTTGATACAATCTCTTTTGTTGACTGTACATAGATTAAAAATAAATGAGCGTTCAATATTATAATTCTTTGGAAAATGGAAAATAATGCCGTAGATTAGTTCGTTTTGATAGAACAAAACACAGTTAATCTAGGACATAAGTCATCATCAGATATACGTTTGAAAACATTGCGAGAGTATGAGGGAAGTCTTAAAGTTCACTATTCCAGTGTGCCAAAGAGGTTGATACAAACGAATAGCGCTATCCCTTTTTAGCAGCGAAACAATAAACGGTATCGACACATCCCTGTCCAAGCCCCAGGTTGACAAATTTTTGCATAAATGCTCTTGAAACCGACTTTAGTACAGCAGTTAAACAATTACAGGCCAGGAGTAGTTTAGTCGGGAGCGAGGATAATGCGTCATGTCAACACCAGACTCCTGACTTAAGGTAGCAGGAGGACCCGTGGGGTTTTAGTCGACATAACTCTCCGTTATATTCAGATGGAGAAAAAAATAGCCGTAAATTATATTTATAAATACTTACGAGATGTCGTAGCAGTGCCGCTTATCTGTAAAGCGTTGGTGATGGACAGTACCAAATCTCTGTTCTTGGCTGGTAGGATCTCACCAATGAATGTGTAGGGCACTGCTGCCGGGCAGGCTATGCTGACCAACAGTAATTGACATGTTAGAGCAGATAGTGGCAGTACTTATAAAAAAGATTTATTTATTTTATTTGAGAAAAGAAACCGTTATGTACATATTTGTTAATACATAAGTAATATAAAAAAGAAGGAAAAAAATGTAAAGTCAAGAAAAGAGATAGGTATCCAGGCTGGTCAGATATAGTTCAGGTTTTCTTAGAAACTGATGGATATTCAAATGTAATTTAATTTAAAAGTGGATTTATTATACAGTTCATTTATTAAGTTGAGTTTCAATCGTAGACATCCATCGGTGTCTAAGAAAACTTCAACTAGGATCTGACGACGCTGGATACCTATCTCTATTGGTTACTGTACATGATAAAAATGTAAGTGTAATGTAGTTCACGATGTTATCCGCATCAAGAAATTATTTGATTTTGAAAGATTATAATCAAACATGCGCCAAATTTTTTCATCTTTATATCATCCATCAAGATAAAGTAACAGCAGTTTAAAAAACTTACGATTGGAAATGAAAAGTAAAGTGCACAAAATACAGACGCCGTGTAGAGCATCATTTCTTCATGCATTCATCCTGTGCCTTAAACGTAAAATGTAGAAATTAAAAAACGTGGTTAGAAGTTCAGTTATTCTTACCAAAGTGATGTGAGAAACTTGAAAACCGCGAAGCTTATGAGGTTTGGCATAAACGCAGCTGTTATGCCAAACACCCCAGCAAGCAAGGACGCGTATATAACCATCATCTTGCGGCCCCGAGTGTCCACGAGGTAGCCCCATGGAAACGAAGTGATGACGATACCTGGAAGTTTAAGTGTTAGGCCTTATTCAGAAGTGCTGATGTTGGAGTAGAGGCGCCGACTGTGACTCAAAAGACGACAAATCTCGGAGAAGCGTCATAATCTAGTCGTAATCGTCAGCATTGAGAAAATGAATAAAATATTTCTGTGTCTTACCAATATAAGGTATTGAAGCGATAAATCCACGCTGGCTATCAGACATGTCCAGATCGCACATCGCAGCTGGCAAAACGAAGGCATAGCCAACAGGTTCCACGATAGCTGCTATCAAAAAAAGGGCCAACGCCAAACTATACTTTAAATTGTACCATCCGAACCCTGGAATGAACGTTACAAGTGTTAAATTAAATCTGGTGCGTAAGTAGCTGGTGTTCTACGGTTCTAGACTACAAATAAATAAAAAAAGGAATACTCAGTAACCGTCAACATGTGTTATATTTTTTCTTAAATGTGTCAGTTAATTTGAAGGTAGGTGGAAACTAAACCTGACCTGACTGACCGAAAAATATTAGAATATCTACATAGTACGGCCGTTACAATTTTGGTGGAAATATGAAATAACAAACAGGCAACTAGTTTTAACTTTCTGAGTGACCAACTTCTTGACAATTTAAATATACCGTAAATCGCTTTTTCATTTAGATACTTGAGTTTGACAATTAGTTTACTAAGATCAGTAGACAAAAAGGCTGCTAGGCTGAAATGGGATTGGTCATACCACCTCATTCGTATTCACAATGACCGCTTTACGCAATTGGCCTAAAGATGGACAGCGTCCTCGAGGAGGGCAAATAAAAAGGTGGCGAGAAGAAAGAGATGTGTATCATGAAGGCTGGCTCATCGTGGCGCGGAAAAAAGTTCCTGGAAGGACTTTGGGGAGGCCTTTGCCCAGTAATGGGATAGCGTAGACTAGAAAAGAAAAATGTGAATAGAAAAGCTATCTTACTTACCAGCTACGGCCAAGGCCTGGTCCAGATCCGCTGCATATTTCTCCTTACTGTCCACATCCGCAGCAATAGTATTTATATTATTTTCCATTTTGAACACATAAAACTTTAAAATTAATTTAAACACACAGTTCACTACCTATACCGGTATCAACACACATTGTTTTTAGGCGCCTTACCTAGATTATAGATAACGAATTACTGCCGAACTATAAACGCGCTATGATTAATAAAAAAAAAATAACTGATTAAGTAGTCCGCGCTGAATAACGTCCTATTTACACGACTGATATGATGCAAAGTGCTTATAAGCGTTAGAGCGCTAGTTATAAAATATTAGGTTTATCAGAAATTATGTGATACCTTCTGTCCGGTATGCGGTCAGTATTCGGTGCTCCATCGTGTGTTAGTTTAATATGCATTGAAGAATATAAGCCTTTCTAATTATGGTTTCAACTAATGATCAAAAAGAATGTATTGTAATGATGGATTAATGAATTTGGTAGCATTATATCAGACGGGTACACATTAAAGGAATAGACAAAGCATAACAGTGGCTCATTCTTCTTATTAATGTTAGTTGTTCATGTTATAGGAGAAATTCCTAGTGCGGACAAGTTTATAAAAAATAGAAGTAAGAAGTATACGGAGGTGTTTGAAATGCACACAGGAAGTTTTTATAAAATTACATAACAATATGAAAAAAAAAAACAAAGAAAATTAAATAAGAAGAAATCTCTAGAGAGGATTATAATCGTCCTCAGATATTGAAAAATGAGCGAGCATATCAAGGTGTCTTATTTTAAGACAATTTTTATGCGAGATAATCAATCGAGGCAATTTATATCAATTGTGGTACTGCCAGTCTTTTATTAGTAGAGCTCATGAATTGAATTAAAATAGCATTTGAATAAGTGGACTTCAGTAATGAGTGAAGAAACATCTGATAAAAAAGTGTTTGTGCTTGGAGCTGTAGTTAGATAAATAGGTCCCGTCATCCGAATGACGTTGTCATGAATACGCTGATCCGAAAAGATTTGAATAAACATAATAATATAATAATATATACGTCAATAGATATAATATATCTATAGATATCTATAGATATATTATATTATATATATAGATATAATATATCTATTGACGTATGACATATATTATGTCCTATCCTCAGAGTCTATCTGAAAAATCATGAAAGTTAAACATTCCAAACGGTTATTTTTTAGGGTTCGGAATCCTATGGTTACCAAACGGAATCCTAATATTAAGATTCTACTGTAGAATGTGTAGTACTATAGATTAAATATAAAAGAAACCCAATACAAGAAACGTGTTTTTTGTATGAAGAGCTAAATATTGTTCGGTGGTACGGTACTCTGTGTTCGACTTGTAGTTTACAGTTTTTACTATAAACCTATAAATCAGTATAGTACAGGATTTATTTCTTCAAATATTGCTATGGTCTTTTATTTTCTTACACAGCCAAAACATTTTTTATTCGTATGAACTATTCGCGGCAGCTTTGATTTATTTGGACAAAATAATTTATCCTTGAATATAAGTTGTTGTGTTGCCAGAACGTCAATCTCATCTCTTAGACTTTTTATAACTAATTGCAATGGAACTAATTCCTGTTCGTAATAATCTATTAAGTTGCTACACGTCGTATTTTCTGCTCCACCACTTTCAAGTATATTTTCGTTTGATTTCGTCTCTAAACTTCTTGTTTTGACATCTGGAGCAAAGTAAATAGCTGTTTTTTACACATTATCATAATATTTACTTTGAGTCAACATTGATTAGCGGTCTCATGCTGGTTGCGGTTGAAGCGAGATAACGATTTAACGGCCCTCTTTATGACTATAAATAACAAGGTTGAGAAATAAAGAAAATTCTAGCAAATAAAGCAATGCCAGATGACCACGGACCCAGCCTATTGTTGCCTCACTGCTATGCAAAGCTTCTTCTCATCCAAACAATGCACGAGTATTAATCATCACGCTAGCTGAAGTTAGATAAGTCCAGGTTTCCTTACGATGTATTTTTCCAAGATAAACTTAGAAGGAACAGAATTGAGCAGATAAAAGAACACCTTGAGACCGGTCATCACGCCTCATTACACTAATATACTATACTTTTATATTAAAAAAACATATTGTAGAAATTAAATATAGCTCACCACTCAATTGCACAGGAGATTGTTGTTTCTTTACTCTTCCGTTGTCAATAACATTCACAAATCCAGACTCGCTTATAGAAACACGTTGATTTGCATTTGTTTTCTTGATTTGTATGGACATATCATGCTCCGAATCAACTGGAATCCTTATTTCATTAGAAAAAATTCTAACTTGAGATTTTAATACTGTGATTGAAGCATTCGGTGATCGTTTTGGTGCATTTCCTGTGTCGAAAGTTCGAAGTATTCTTTCATTTTTATCATTTAAGTAACTGTAGAATCCCAAATCTAGTGATATTGTATCTTTTTTCAAAGCACTTTTTAAGGTGGTCGTAGAATGAATCGATGATGAAAATGTGTGTCTAGGTGGAGTGACTCGTTTGTCAGGTGAAGGACTTACTTCAGTATTTTTTTTTATTGATGTCGGAATCAATCCGTCCTCATCATAAATGACTGATTTGGTACCTATTAACTCACTACTTATTATTGAATGTTTCTCGCCATCTTCATCAAACTTTTTTAATTTTGAAGCTACGGGTGATGTTAATGGAACACCACTAGGATCAAATTCAGAACCTGTAATTATTGTTTTACCAAAAAGATCTATTTCACTTCGAACTTCTTTAAATAGACTTTCAAAATTCGGATTCAGTTTGGCATTATCAACAATTACCGGAGCTGTTATAATATTCATATTTCCCTCTTCTATAAATCTGGTTTGACTTTCAGTGTTTGAACCAATTTTATGGTCTTTATTTGATTTTGTACTTTCACCAGCATCTTCTTTATGTAGTTCCGATGTTTTACCATTTACGGCATCTGTTTCGTTCTCTGGCCGACTGAGTGAGGATGTATCCTTTTCATCTTTATCGTTCCTTATATCAGTGTCTCTGTACTCCATATTATATAAATGTTTGTCTGCACTATCATCCCTCTTTGTCTTATCTTTAACTAATGGTGCTTCTGTTTTGCTTCCACTTAGTAAAGACATACTTTTTTGTAAAACAGGAAGTTTAGGTATTAATATTTTTTGAGAGTGCTTTTCGTCCTCATCTTTAACATCATTTTGTGCTTCAGGTTTCTCTATTCTTTCTAAAATAGCTTTTTCCTTCGAATCTCTTTTAACGTACTCTGTCGTTACTGGTGCTTCGGGTACTGCATTTTCAGTATCACTTACCTGCTGAGACAAACTGCCTTTAGTACGAAGATATTCTGTAGAATTTGAAGCAGTTGTATCTTTAATATCATTTTGTGTTGCAGGTTTTTGAAGTATTTCTGTGATCTCTTTGTCCTTGGAGTCTCGTTTTATATTCTCCGTCATTTTTGGTGCTTCGGTTAGAGGACCTTCAGAATCACTTACCTGATCGGAAAAATTGCCTCTAGTACGAAGATAGTTTTGTGGTATAGCATCTGCTTCTATTGCACTATATTGTGAATTAGGGATTGTATTTTCAGTTGAATCACTTTCTTCTGATTTATTCACAAGATCTAAATTTTTCTGCTTATCTTTAGAGTCTTCCCAAAGATTTGTATCTTTGATTGTTGGTGGTGTTTTCGATTCCACAGCAGAAGTAATATTGGGCTCACTAAAACTAACAGGGATTGGTGCCATTTTCAGAGGCTGTATTTTCGTTTTTTTAATGGTTTGTGCAGTGTCTTCCATGTTGTTTTTACTATCTATTTCCTGAACTGGATGTAATTTTGCCCCATTTAAGTCTTGGTCATATATTTCATCCGATGTAGCGGGTTCTTCAACTTTGGAAGGGGTAAAAGTTGAAGTTTTTGAAGACTCCACGGGTTTGTCATCAATTTTACTAGATGACATTTCGGCAGGTGGATTGAGCGGGAGTATATTTTGAGTTGGATTATCTTTTGAGTTTATTTCTTCCTGTAACTCTTGTTTTGGTTCTGAATCTAATTCAGTTACTTTAGCATTCTCTAAGCTATCATCATTTGTAGAAATTGTTTCGGATTTTCTCTTATAGGACCTTAGAGGTATAGGAACAGGAATGGGAATGGGTAAAGGAACAGGCATTTTAAAAGGTTCCTTACGTGAGTTCCTTGAATCCGTAGCATCAGGTGATCGCTGTTTTGAATAATCAATTGGAATCAATGAATCTTTTTCCTTTATATGATTAACTCCTTTTGGACGTACAAATAAGGGCTCTGAATGATCGTTAAATGACTTCCTCGATTTGTCTTCACTGGGTTCTCTACTTTTAACAGTTTTCTCATGGCTTATTCTTGGATCACTTCTAATTTTTGCAGGATATGTTATAATCGAATTGGAATGTGTGCTCGCAGAACTTGTTTCTGAATCCACTTGATAAAGATCTACGATAGAATCACTTTTATCCGGTGACTTTGTATTAGTTGATTTGTCACTAGATTTCCGTTTCTTTTTGAAAAAACCACTATCAAAAATTGAACTATGTCTTCCATTACTTTGTACTTCCTCATTGTGTACCGGGACAGGTTTTATTTTACTATAAACCTGACATTCTACATCTTCATTCTCTTCTTCCTCTTTTCTTTTGTCATCCCCTGTCTTTGTACTGGGTTTATAAGAATATTTTTCTTCACTAAACGGTGGGTCCAAACATCCCCCTGCACAGAAATTTAATGTTTCATTTAATTTTGTATTTCAGAAAAACAGAAGATTATTTAAGTGTGTTACGTGATCGTGACAGAAATAACTACGTAGTTTAGATTTTCAAAATCAAAACTGTACTTTTACCTGGTCTACATTTTCCAAAAAGCCACTTATGTTCTCCCGGCTGAGGTGAGACAGGGTAAGTTTGATAAGCGTTTTTGGAAAGTGTAAATGTTTGTTTCAGAGTACCATCAGATCTAGTTGCCGTGCTAGGTTCAGTTATATTAGCACTGTAAGAAGAACTGGGCAAGTAAGGGTATTCGTCATCATCCACAGCTCCCAAACATATTCCTGAAATATGAAAGTGTTTGTCAATGGCAACCGAGTACTTCTAACGATGTTGTTGGCTAGTCTGCACTTAATGCCAGTACATGTGGTTTATTTAGTGTCTTCATTTAAGATTTATGTACAAAAATCATCCGATAGTGTGAAAGATCCACCAACGTGGTATTATTTTAATATACTAATGAGCAATATGAACAAATATAGTCTCTAAAGTAATGCTACTTTATTTTGGGTAGTAGTGGAGACGTTATTACCTGGTCTTAGCTTATCAAATATGTGTTTGTGAAGTTTCCTCTGTGGTTTCTTTTCGAAATCTGCTTCCATAAATACATCGAAAGTCATGATAGTTCGATCACTGTTCACTAGTCGAACTTTTTGTACAGTTCTTGATGTATTATTAGCGTCCGACGAAAGATCAAGTTCGTTCATTTCATCTTTTTTCCTAACTTTGATTTTCACATTAAGAGGTGTACTTTGTGTAATACTAGTGGTTCGAACTGATTTATTTCTGGGAACAGCTTCTACTTCAAATGCTAAATTTTGCACGATTTGATCCACTAATGCTTGCTGATTATTCATATTGAAGATAGCTAGAAAAGACAATTAACTCTAGAAATGAACTACTACTTAACGAACTTAAAGTGACAAAAAGATATACAAATTGAGAAAAGAAACAACATTTAATAAAATTTATCCATCAAACACAATCGAATAAACAACACGATTTGATTTTCCGCTTTCTTCAGTCATCTCTGGACCACTGCTTGTAGACACAGTCGTAATCTCCACGTTTTGTTTTGAAGGTGGCTTGGTAATTATGCCGAGAGCAGTACATTTACGTATTATGTCATTCAACCACATTTTCAGCGGTAAAATTTCATTCTCAATAAATTGCAGATATTCTACTACTCTTATTTCGGGTGGATTTCTACACAGAAACGTTAATTTTTTCGGTGCTTTTTGCTTATTTACGTTAATAATTTTAGTAAGTGCATTATTCTGAGCTTGATTATCGTAGAACAAATCTCTTGGTGAGCTAACATTCTGCAACAGTATCACATCTCTTTGAGAATCAAATATTTTACATGTTATGCCTTTGGACGCCACAATTTTACTAACAAACGGAGATTCATGAGTATTGACTGAACATATCGGAGATAAGCTTAGCCATCGTGTGGATTCATATTTGTTGGATCTCCTCGCTGTTACCGTTTGCATGACTCCACTTTCATTGTCTATCGTATCGTCGAATATAGGATACTCGTCGTCTGTGTTTGTTATTTTATTTAACGATACATCATCTAGATCCAAGTCTACATATTTATTTGCTTTGTTTGTTTTAGCTTTGACTGAAAAATAATGAGTATGTTAATATTGGCAACAAAAGATTACCTACAATGTTTGTATTGTCGCCAAATGTTTATATAAAATGAATTCAATCAATAACAAGCAATTTTTTAACACTAATGGTATTTAATAATGGAGGTATTAATTGGTGGTGGTGGTGGTATTTCAATAATGGTGTTTATACATAGATAATTAATTCAATCAATAAAAAAACATCTTATAGTGAACCACAATTGGCAAGAAACCAGTGTAACCTCAACTTCATACCTTCGTTGTCCAGAAAACTTGTCTTAGTTGCTTTATTTTCCATAATTTCTAGCGGCAATGAAGTATTCCTTATTTCGGGGGAATCAGGACACACAATTGAATCGTTATCATAATACTTTCGTTCGTTTATTAACACATTTTTAAAATTTTCCATGCTCATACAGGTCTCAATTTTTTTAAACATAAACGTGTCGCTTATTATTCTTAAGACATCGCCGGATGCGAGGTTTACTCCTGAAGAGGGACGCAACAAATCGACACAAGAGTGGTATGTCTTAACGGAGGTGTTACTCAAACTCTTTCCACCTTCCCGTTTCTGCAGGATCACCTTGTAAGTCATAGGTAGCGTATATTCTATATAGTTTGTTTCTTGTCTCCAAATGAGTTTGTCTAGGTTTTCTAGACATGATACTTCGGGCACAATTTCTAAATAACACTTAGAATTATTTATAGTGTCTTTTTTAAAGAGAGGTTTGAATTTAATTTTTAGAGATGCAGTTTCCATCTTCAACTAAGCCTCAATATTAAAAAAATCTGAAAAAAAAATAAAGAAAAAAATCTCGATTTAATTATTTCTTTAGGGTTGAATATTGTTACTTGTGGGCCTATTCAGTTGTATTAACAGAGCGCAAACGATAGGAGCAAAATCATGACTATTTCGTTCGCAACACAGCTGACCGACCTCCCGTGCGTTTGCTAACGTATTCGTAAATATACCTCCGTTACAACTGCACAAAAATTTTGCGGATACCGGATGCGGAGGCGGATGCGAGGTCCCGTTAGAACCTTATTGTAATAAATTGATAGTAAATTAGTCAAAAAAAGTACCTTAAAAATTAAATAATAATTTTTTGTGATATATTTTTGTACTTAAGATTTATTTTTATTGGTAAGAAAACTTAGGTCAGAAATAAACAGCTACAGTCCACTTCTTATTAAAAAAAAACCAAAAGGTATAAATGACACAATTTGCATAGGCCGTTTTAGGCTCACAGATTCTGGGGGTCGACCTTTTTGTCCTTTCTTTAAAATTATTTTCTTCTTGTGACTGGAAGGAGAAAACATGCTTCCCAAAAAAATTTAATTAGTCCCATTTGCATGTAGTATTGTTTGGTGGTACGCCTTCGTGTGCAAGTCCAACTAGCACTTGGCATATTTCTTTTTTTCATTTTGAAACAGTTTACAGCATGAGATTACGGTCGTAGGCGTTTTCTAATTTGTGCTGCCTGATTACATTTTCAGTTTCTGCCCGAGGTCAATTTTACCATAGAGCTAAAAGCATTTTATGTACTTACCATATAAAAGGCTAAAATGTTCTGACAGTTATTTAGTTAGGTTATATTTAAACACATAATTTAGATCATCGATCACAATATTTTTAATAAAACTAAAATTTTGAAGTTAATATAACGTGACAAATAAATACCAAATTCACAGATTTGTTGTCATAATTTTATGTTTTTTTTTTGTTTTTAATGTTTTTATTTTGAGAGACACGAAGTAGGTTGTATACAAGTGTTTTTGTAACAAATAATATTTTAAGAAATCATACCTAATTATTTTCTGTCTCGTTGGTCTAGTGGTCACAAAGCGCGACTGCTGAGCATGAGGTCTTGGGTCCGATTTCCAGGTCGAGCAAGTGTTATTGGATTTTTTCATCAGGAATTTCTCAGAAGCAGCCTCGGAGTCAGGATTTGTGCCCGGTTGATGGCAATAGACTCGCCGCCTATTACATGGGACTTAAACATAACTGGCAAAATGTGGGTGTACGACATGGGTACACCTCTGCCTTACTCTTCGGGGATTACAGGCGTAATCTTATGTTTATCTATTGATGAAAACCGCATTAAAATTCGTTGCGTATTTTAGAATATCTAAGCGTACAGACGACGGGAAGCGACTTTGCTTTGTACTATGTAGAAGATACGATAGGTTTTAGACGGGTACATTTATTACATAGCGGACGCTGTGTTAAATATAAAATAAAAATAAAACAACAACTGAGTTATTCTCGTTTTAATTTCCAAAACTCTCGCTACTTCGCAATACTTACATCACCATCAATTCTCTTTAATATAAGTTTTTACAAATTTTAATTTTACGATATGCGACAATAAGTTATTGCTCCTGGACTAATAAATTTATTATATACTAAATTCCTGAATTATCACTAAACACTCGAATAATTTACGAAGAGATTTTTATACAAAAGGAATAATGCTTTTTATAAAATGTATAAAAGGAAACGGGTCGCGATCACAGTTTTGTTTTTCATCCAAAATGTACAAACACAGACGTACCTATAATTCAATGTTATTAGTGATCTTTTGTACAATAATTCCGTTTGCTTAATTAATTTAATAATTAATCATTTAAATACCAATTCATGGGCAATTTCCTTTACATCTGTATAAAATGTATTATTAATACTAAGATAGCATACAATGCGTTCGCCACAGTCTCGGTTGTGGTCTCATAACAGTTAGATAATAATTTAAATTAAGAACAATAAATATAGGTACATGAAATACTTATTAAAATACTTACTACAATAAAAAAAACAATGACCAAAATAACTCTACATTAAGGTCAGAGCGACAGCGAAAATATGGAACTAAATCCGTACAAAAGGACCATTTTAGTAACAGACGTGGGAGCTGTTATTGAAGTGCTAATAAATCTAGATTTTGGGAAGAAAAAGACTAAATTATAGATATTGAAAGATTTTTGTCGCATCTATCAATAATCTGTTAAATATTCTTGACATTGACAATAAAAAAATAATTACCGACGAGGACTATTAGGAAAATTGGATATAGAACAATTTACAGATAAGGATGTGCATACGGAGTTTCAGGTATTACTATATTTATAACGCCTAGTCATACAAAGATAACTATTGCATCTCTAATAAGATTTATTTACTATTGATTTGTAAGAAGATTGGTGTGAAATATTTTGAAGGAATTTCATTGTACATTTTTTTTACGCTATAACTTTAAATATTGACAAGTAAAAAAAAACCTGTCAAATTGACATTTGGACAATAAACTAATAATACTTGGGTAAATGTTTAGCATTTCTGACTTTTTCTATAAGGCAAAATAAAAAAAAAACAGGATATTTGTAAAATTGGAAGCACTTACAAATTAAATATTTACATCACAATATTTTAGTAGGTAAAATAAGCGTAGGTATTTCATCAACTTGTACACTATATTTATAATACGTTTATTTACTTTACGCTAAGGACTAGATTTTTGAGATCATTCTGAAAGCCGATTTCGTTTAACACGATCTATTTTACACTAAAATTACAGATTTATGACTTTATTATTAAATTGACGATGGAATAGAAATTATTACAAAAAACATCTAACACCGATTTTATGATTTCAAAACGGATAGACATGCTTTTTTGGACCAGAACCTATTTGACTATTGAAAATCCTTCTTTCTACTATATTCTTAGGTACTAACTATTATTCTATGATTAAGAATACGTACTTACTTTAATAAACTGATTGAGGCGAGATTTCTGCGAGTCGTACACATGGTATTGAATATATTACATTTGAAATCACGACATTTGACCAAAATCATATAAAACTATTAATATTGCATAATTGTCCCACCTATATTGACACTTTCGTGTACAATTTAACATACAACCCTATCCCTAATCAAATTTGTAACTTCCATCGTGCTCTGACTTACCCCTTGGGGTAAATTCATTCTGTGTTTGTTCCACGTTCAGTCAAAATAATATTTAAATTATATTAAGATTTATACTGTTTACTAAGTACAATTTAATAATAAGCTTTGTGAAAATTTACAAAATGAAATCAAGAATTGCTTAATTTGATGTCTTGTCTCTCTTAAAGTTTAAAGAAAACGTAAAGTTTAGCTAAATCATAGATCATGTTTGTTAAAGTAAAATAAAATGGAATAATATGTATAATTGAAAACCAACAAACAAATAAAATTGTTGTTTGAGCTAGGCTACATCAGAACCGTTACAGCTATAGTTAGTAGATACCAACATATTGATCAGTTTTACATCCGTTTATGAAATATGGCGCTAATAACTCAATGTGGAACAAACACTAGGCCTTACAACTAAACACCAAATGTTCATTCGATGCCACAAATCACGAGTAACGTTCGCAGCATTGTCGTGAAACAGATACAATCACAAACTATGGGGCATTCCTAGCACAACACGCCTAAAACTTACTTACAGGATTCAAAAACATTATCAAAAGTGTGATCAACACGGAGACAAATAAATGCTATTTTAGATCTCGTGTATACAATAACCAATGTAAGTTGAATGTTTCAGCCACAGGCAGTGTACAGAAGAATTTTGGTCTTTTGTAGAACATTCTCCAACATTGGTCCTTTGGTACAGAAGATCATAAAAACTTTTTTTTTTTTTTAAAGGAATACGGAAACAAAATTGTAGGTAGGGAGTTTTGAGAAGTCAATTTATTAAAGATGTTTCTAAACAGGCTATACTTTTACTGCAATATGTACAACATTTTCGAGCATGGCCCGGCAACAATGTATTGCAGCTATAGTCTACACATTGACGGGAAAATAAGGCCCGTATACGAGCGCCCAAGTGACGTGTTTAATAAAAAATATTAATCAAAAGTGTTATATTGCCGAGGATTTGAACAACATTTTAAGTAATTTCGAAATTTAGGGCACAAAAACTAGAAAAACTTTGCCTGTTCTGTATTCCTTAAAAAAGTCAAGTGTCTATTAAAAAATGTGTAGTAAATTACAATATTTAGAATTCAGATCTACTTGACTACAATGCTAAAAAACGTTAGGGATGAGAAGCAACATCGAGATAACATCTGACCTTGTCATCACGGCTCATTCTTTACCATACATTAGCCAACCAACCAAATATTAAATCGAGATTATTAGACACTACACTATCTTGTTGAGGGAAGGTACTACGATGAATTGGATTAAATATATTTGTCTAACATTAAAATAATAAATATTTAAAACTAATCTACGCTGCTTTGCTTTGATTAATAGAAAGAGCTACCACCTCAATTAATGCCGGACAAAAACTTTTTGTGTTGGGATTCCTCAACTTTTTAAAACTTCATACCTACGCCCTCCAAAAGAGGACAGGTAGTCCTCATTCCTCATGGATGATAGTCCTCATTAAGAAGCACAATTGCCACTTCTCACCAGTTGGGACTTAGCTGTTGTACTTTATCTATTTACCTACATTGTTTCCTTCATAATTAAATTATTAATCAAAGCTACAGCATTTCGAAACTGTAAGGACATTAGCACTAAATCATTTATTTAAGGATTACGTGTCGAATAGCGGTCAGTGAGTTCATTGATGATGAACTAAAATTCTGCAAAAAAAGAGTTGAAAATTGCATATTGTTCAACCCTTTAATTCTGTTAATTTGGTTTTTATCTTAATTCTGTTGAAAATGATACATTCAAAGAATTTTATTCCTAATTACATAAACATCAATATCTAGCTAAATCTAGACAACATTCAAACTTTCAATATTGGCAGGTATAAAGCTTCTACTATTATCTAATTAGGTACACACTCCGTGCTAGGGTACTAGAGTCAGTACGATACGATTTGACCTTAAATCTATAATTCCTTAACTATTCGATATAAAAATAATTTTATACACAAACTTACTCTATGACTAGGATCCAAAGACAAGGTTCCATAGACTAGATTCAAATGACTAGAATCACTCATCCCCCGTAAGGTATTTTTACTTAAGTATTAGTTTAAAAATAAATAAAGCGACGTTAACGGATTCTATTTAACATTAATGTCTTAAGTAATCATCTATTTACACAATTTTGAAATAATATAAAGGTCATCTAGCAGAACTTATATGTTATATTATATAAAAGCTATCTAACATATTATAACACGCGCGAAACTGTAACGAATCCATTGTACTTGTAAATTGGTTTAATGCCTGGTTTAGTGTATGTCTGTTAAAATAAATTTGCCTGATAAAGGGTTAGAATTACACACATTATAAAGAATAGGAACGTTTGCACTCTGATTGATTATTTAAACCATTAAAAAAAAGAAAACATTATCTTATACTTTATTGGTTTGAAAAATTTGAGGGCTCGACAATTCAATGAATATTGTTGAATTGAGATAAGTTAAATTAAAACAATAAATACTAACACACGTCAAAATTTCTCCCACTTCGGAATTGGGTAATTGATTCATATCAAATTATTCTAAGCGTAAGATTGCACGTTCTGTTACTGCTTGCTATTGTTTGGCTTATTGAAAAGTTTAGTGTAATTCATTTGAAATTGTGAGTAAATAGCAAATTTTGAGAGAAATGAGGAAATAGCACAATTGTCAAAATTAAAGGGATTGTTATTGCAAATTGGAATTTAAGTAGGGTTTAAACAATAACATAGACTGAACGAATTCACTTGGCAACCAAAGCAGATTTGGAAAAAAGGTTATTGATCCTTAAACTTCCTATTGACATTTATAAAAGTTTCGAGGTTCAATTTTATCAGGCAAAGTAATGTTTTGAACAGACATTACCAAGCTTTAATAACAAGCAATTTATGTACGATTGTTGACCAGGCAGACATGCAATCGTTGTATATAAACATTGAAGTATTATGGTCTGTTGTAAATAAACATTTGTTACTTTGCTTTTTTTGTATTAAGGCTTAGTTAATAATATAATGATTTAGGATGCTCTTCACTATGTACTTAAGGCGTTTCTTGTTAGGATTTTTTTGCTAATATTAATGAAAAAATTTAGGAAATATCTTTTTAGCAGTATAAATAACCGACGTAAATATTGCGAAATCGTTTACAAACAACCTTGTTTTGTTTTGTTTAAAAAAACACGTTACCCCACCACTAGAAATTTCTGGTGATTGCGTTTACAAACAATTAAACTCACATGCACAAAAACCTTGCGAGACAGCTGCCTAACAAAAATAACGACAAAACCACTTTTACGAACCTTATCAATATTGGCCTTAATTGTCTTAACGTTGTACCCCACTTGGAAACCAATGTTTCGCAATTAGCGACTCAAAACTTCAACATGATAGTGTCGTCTTGGAAGACGCCCTTATTACATGCATCCGATTGAAACGCGCCAAGGGGCGTTGGCGGGGCTCAGGTACACAGCCCAGAATTGTCTACCAGAGAACGTGCCAACACATCAGCAGCCGCGATGTCACTCACTTTCCCTTCGAAATGCCCTCTCACATGGAACATAAACTCAGCTTTGCCTGCAAACTCTTGCCTGCACATAAGACACAAGTGGTGCGCATGAGTGTGTTGTCTTTCTGGGGCATAGTGTGTGTGTCCATGAGTGAAGTATGCCCCTCCACCACCTCCGCCTCCCCCTTCGTTGACAACTGTCGCCGTGGATACTGACGATGTCGAAATGCCGTGGCCATTCAGTATTTGTTGATTCTGATTGTGGTGATGAAGCAGTTGAAGTTTCTCCTGATTTGACAGGTGCACTTTTTCTTGTTGCTGGAAAAAGAAAAGGAAGTGTTAATTCTTGATGCTTTTACAATTGGTCCTTCGATCCGAATTTCGTCTTTCAGTTTAGTTGTCAATCAAATTGATCAATCCTACCTGATGTTGCGTTGCTTGTTGCATTTTGTCCTGTAGCAGCTTCGTGTCCGGTAGGTGTGACTTGGCATGGGCGCTCCACTCATCCCTGGTCGCGAACAGCCTGCCACACAGTTCACATGACCAGGATACCACCATGCCTGCAGTGGCTGCTGCTACTGCGGCGCTTGTTGCACTAGTGTGAACCAGGTTTGTATTCTGGAAGTCAATGGATGTGTTAATATTTAATCTTTTACATAGATGCTTATTTGTTGTTGTTTCTAGAAATTCAAAATCTAGAAAATCACATTGGTTTTTGGTGTTATCCTGTAGGTTTAGAGCAATAGAAGCTTGTGTGCTGTGCCTGTTCTCACATTGCTTATTATTTTGAGATTTGAACTTAGCGATTCTAAATATATTTATAAAAGAATTTACTAAAACATACATGATATCAAAATAAATAATACTAAAAATCTAAAATTTATACTAAACATGTCCATGAAGAACTAAGAAATCAAAATACTACATACCCAGATGAAGATATAGAAAATGCAGAAAAAGAAACGGCAACTCATAGTGTATTTCCATATATTTCAGTCAAAGAATAGTTTTAGACTGTGAAACCACAAATATTGATTATAATACAAATGTTTAATGAAGATTTTAATTCATGCTGACACATTGAGAACACCTACAAACCATGCCTTGAATTTTCTGTAGATTTACCGTAAAGTTGTGTCCAGGTACCTGGCACACCTGGATTGGCTGTTGGTGCGAGTGTTGTTGCTGTTGCTGCTGCTGTTGCTGTTGTTGTTGTTGCTGCTGCTGTTGTTGTTGCTGTTGCTGTTGCGCAGCTGCTGCCGCTGCTGCTGCTATCTCGGCTTGGCTTGGCTTCGTGTCCTCTTGTTTTGTTAGCTGAGGTTTCACGTCATCTAGCTTCAAAGCTGCGGAAATTAAAGGATCTTTAGGGAGGTAACCCAAATGGGTCACTTTGTTGTTCGAATACACAATCTATACTACACCTAGCAATACTACATAATTATATGTAATGGAATCTAGCAAAACAAATGGTTCCTGTTCAATTTTAAAAGGTTTTTTTTAGTAAAAATTGATGGATTGGAACAATTTTGTTTTATCTACGGATGTTATATCACTTATTATAGCGATGTCAGCGATGAAGCAAAAATCTATTTTAAGTCAAGAATAATAAGATCTCATTCTCAAAAGCTCAAGCGCTACACATCAATGCCTCACTACCGTTAGAGACCTCACAACGGTAGTGATAAGATATGTCTTAAAGGCATCTATCATCACCATTACGAAGCATACTCACGTGGTATTGTGATGGTTCTTTTACCTAAAGGCGCAATGTTGGATGGCGTTATGTGTTTCAGTTTATTCATATGTAGCACTAGTTTGTCTCTTCGCGCGAAAGCTTTGTTACAGACTTCACAAACGTACGGCTTTTCTCCTGCAGAAAGATGAAACTGATTTAGAATTGAAGTCCTTCCTCGTCCAATATCCGTCCTTTTGGGACGGATATTACCTTCAGATCAAAAGATAACAAAGGTATTTTATTTGGCATGAATGAATGACTTTATCTGAATGTAAAGTAGGATTTCAAGTCAAAATCATTTTACATTATCGAGTTTGTATTGTTATCGAACACATAATAAATTGTTCCTGTTCGTTCTGTTGTAAAGAAAATTAAAGATTGAAGACAAAATTGTATATTGGGCGCTATTTAACAATAAAAATCCGATCAATTACCAATAATTATCAATTTAACTGTAAAATTAGATTTTTCGTTACTAATAAAATTGGCAAAAAAGTGATGTTACAATTTACGATTGCCATATGTATATTTAAGGTCATAAAGAATTATCAATCGATTGGTAGTAGAAATTGACGAAAAAAAGTCACTAAGAAGCGTGTACCAACCCACCTGTATGTATTCGCATGTGTATCGTCAATTTATCTTTACGAGCTAAACCTTTTCCACAAACTGTGCACTCGAACGCTTTGCTTCCTGAAAAATATTACGATTCATATGAAAAATAAGTCTTGTATCTTTATTATTTATAAAACTACTCTTTCGTTTGGCAACTAATGGTGCCGATTCCCTTGTTCACAAACTAGACTAAATTTAGAGAATTGACATCTCTTACTAACATACAGCGAAAGGAAAGGACGGTGACATTCCATGACATTAAAGAACTAAGTTAGCGATGTCAAATTAGTTTTGCCTTGAACTTCTCCGTATTTTTAATCCACACGTTTTAAGATGTCAACTATAACTGTATGGATGTGTCAGATTGACTAAATTTGACAGCTCTTATTTACATTAGTCTCTTTCTTATTTTATTGGACAGAATAAGATGGAAATAGTCTAATTTTAGTTTAGTTTGTGACCAAGGGAATCGGCACCAATGTCAATATTATATATTTTTTTCTTTCTTGTAAATTAGATACAAATTGAAATAAATAATTTGAATTTGACATTCAGCGTGAATATTTTTAAAAAAATATGGTAAGGCACACACTAATCTCCCGAACTACTGGTCCAAATTGAAAAATCTTTTTGTGTTATATAGCCCTTTTATCAAGGAAGGTTCTATGCTATATAACATCAAGTTACGACCTACGGGAGCTTAGCAGAAATTAAAGTCGTAAACACAGGTGTAATATTTTTAAAATGGTTACCACCGTCACTTGTAGAGCTGGTAGGTTTAATTGCTGGATGTTTCCTTATAGCAGTGGTTTGTAACGCTTTTAATCGTGTCCCCGGATGCATCGATCCACCTTCTGCGTACGGTTCCGTAAAAGGAATCAAGTTCGGCCTCGGAATATTATGCGTTACTTCAGGTGACCTGGCGAAATCAAACGAACTGTTTTATAAAAAAAACATAATAACCCTTTCTTCTATACTGTCTCAGACAGAAAGAAAGATCGGGATATTATATTTTCCGGAGTTCAAAAAAGAAGAATGTATGAAAGTATAAAAACATCGATAAGCAAGCGAAATTCAACTCTCGAGGCATTTTAATTAAAGAATGAACATGGAAACAAATAGAAAATATTATTTAAGCTGTAAATATAATGTAAACTCACCAATTGCCAAGACTTTGTAACACTCGAACTCCGCCCTCAAATCCCATGCCAACGTCATCAGGTACTGTAAACGTGCTATCTGGACCACCAGTACTGGAGCTGACTTGAGGTACTTTTATAGGAGAATTGATGGTAGCATAGTGGTGCTGTGTTGAACTAACTGTGGGGGGTGATGGATGACCTTGATGAGCATTGCTGTTCTGAGTTTGCTGTGGGAATATAATTTGTGACTTCTGAAAACAAAAAACAATCATTTTAGGTATTATAGTGTTGGTATGTGAGACTGAAAAAGTCTTAAGAGAAATCGTACCTGCATTTCTTGATGATGTCTTGCGTTATTACTGTTATTATTTTGTTGCTGTTGTTGTTGTTGCTGCTGATGTTGTTGCTGTTGTTGTTGCTGTTGCTGTTGTTGTTGCTGCTGCTGTTGTTGCTGCTGCTGTTGCTGCTGTTGTTGTTGTTGCTGCTGCTGTTGTTGTTGCTGCTGTTGTTGCTGCTGCTGCTGTTGTTGCTGTTGTTGTTGTTGCTGTTGCTGCTGCTGCTGTTGTTGTTGCTGCTGCTGCTGCTGTTGTTGTTGTTGCTGCTGTTGTTGTTGTTGTTGCTGCTGCTGTTGCTCACGTCTTGCAGCAGCTGCCGCTTGTGCCATATGTTGTTGGACAGCTACATGCGCTTCTAAGTATGCAGTTTTTTGAGCTTCCGTCATTTTGTCCATGTTGACCGTCCCATCCTGTGAATAAAGGAATATAATTTATACTTAAATATAATAATATCAGTCTATTATATGCGACGGCTAGACAAAGGTCTCTTCTCGTACATACGAAGCAAGAGCAATGATCACTACGATTGCTCAAGACGATTTGGCGATTTCAGACATATTTTTATAAGTCTAGGTTTCCTTACAATGTTTTCCGTTACCGCTGTCAGTGATGTTTAAGATACACTTAGAAAGTACATACACCTTAAGAATTGGAACAATCTTAATGATTCTTGCCCGGTATCGACCTCGCATGAGAGGCGGGCACCTTAAACACTGGGCCATCACACATGAATGTGCCTACTACACGTGATCGCGTTGTTGTTGCTAATGAGGAAACTAACAGTGATATCTTCCTCTCTCTCTTTCCATATCGTTTCAAATGAATGCATTATCGCAAGCCTCAGAGATAACAAAAAAATAATAATCAATTCCTGGCGTCTAGTCGGAATTACACCGCCTTCATTGAGTGTCTTTGATGCGGCTGGAGGGCCGAGGGAGGGTCGCGTTAGGGTGGGCTCCCCCGAACAGTGCATTCACCCCGCAGAAAGTGAGAACGGCCCCCTAAAGAACCCCGACTTTCATTCCGTAACACGATGTTTGAACACCCTATGGTTAATTGCCCAAATTCGGCACGCGTGCAGTTCAATGACCTCGGATGTGACCAAGGAGGTAGGGAAACGGACCTGTGATGGATCAGATTTGCAGGGTTCAAGGAACTTTCGAAGGTATTCATTAATAGTATTGAGAAAAAATTGCGAGCTCCGTCGCAGTTTTGGGGCTATAAAACATGAGGTTCCGTAACAAAACCTGTTAAGAGGCTTGAATTTTCGAAAGATAGGTAAGATTCATTATCCGTTTTGTGTTACTTTTCTTCAACCCCAAAAACCACGACAAGTTGTCTTCCTGTATTAAATTTCACTCATCTTTGTTAGCTTGAACAGGATACTAAGAATCATGGAATTATTCATATAGAGTTGCTGTTTGTAATATACGGCTATTTATTAAATACATGGGTATGAATGTTTACACAAAGACTTTTAAAACAAAACCGATTTTCATTTTGTTTTTCTTCTGTAATCTCACAAACGGTTGGACCGATTTTGACTTAGACGATGTTATAAGGAAAAACTTAACTACTTTTTATTTTAGAAAAAGAATTAGGGTTCTAAGCAAAAATTAAAGCCCTCAGATAACCAACATTTACGCAGACAAAGTCGCGAGCATAAGCCAGTTAGAAATGATATCGATCGCAAACGAAACTGCAAAAATAAAAACAAAACTGTCATTACATTATCTCTTTTGTGTGGCAGGCAATAATCGTAAACACAATTATTATCAATGTCCTAATTATAACGTAGATAAGAATGCATTAATATCTAATTAGCTGTTATCTGTGATGTGAGAGATTAGACAATAGGTAACATGGATATCTCGGTTAAGAACTGACCTATAGGTACACTGCGCCTATATTTTGTTAAAGTCATATATGTATTTATTTTTAAGGATCTCTAACAATACACAAATCTAAAAAAAATATACACAAATCATGACTTAACAATATTCAACAAAAAGTACTACGTTACCTATACAGGTAAAACATGACTGACTTATTTTCTATACAAAAGCTGTCAAACTGCGATATTAATCTTACCGCTATGAGATATCTGACGATTGAAAAATCGGCTTCTAAAAATCTAACTTAAAAATACGTTTCACATTCTATAGGACCAAAATAAAAACGACATATTTACGTTGACATTGATTACTTCTATAGCACAAGGTGTTAAATGTCGGTCTATCAGTCATGTTAATTTATTGAGTAAATGTCAAATGGGAATTTAATACTTACCTTTGACATTTTGTTTTTGTGACAGTGACAGTGTTTTTGTTTTATTTTGAGCCGAAAGCGTTCACGAGCGTACGGAAGAAAATCCTACCAAAGTTTCATCACAATCAATGTCGGAACTCATCAAGGACAAACATATAAACATTCATTTTTATTTATACACTTAGATTATCAGCATTGAATCTATATCGTTTATCTGCAGGAAACAGACGACACCGTTTTCCGATATAACATTTTCTCTTTTTCTATAAACTGCATAGCTATTCAGCATTTGCTATTGTTTGAATGTTCATGGAATGACGTCCCCTAAAGGTAAGGGAGGAAACTGCGTTAGGGGACGGCGAAGCCACGGGGGGCCTTATCACTCATGCACTGATTAAAAACAAACTTACCTAAACGGAGGGTTTGCATATGGGGTACTGAGATAGGGTGAAAATTGTTTGGAAGAGAATTCGATATCATGAGATGTTGAGACCTTCTTTTACCCAATGTATAAAATAGTTATTGTATCGGGTAAAGTTTTTGATATAGCTAACATACCCGTGATTTACTCCGCTGGAATCGTAGGTACATTTTCCGGGAAAGCAGGCTTTGTAAAAAATAGACCATGTAAAAAATAGATAATCTATCTATGTATATGCCAAATTTCATCCAGTTCCGTTATGTCGTTCTGGCGTAAACGAGTAACATAGCATTTATAAGATTAAGTCAATGCCATAATTGCGTTTACAATATTTGCAAAAAAAAATGCGTTTATTACATTATTTATTTACAGACCATTAGTAAGTAACTTTGAGCAAAAACGCTTGGATACGATATTTCTGGTGTGAAGAATCACAATGCCCAATGTAACTCACGATTAAACTTTGTTCTTCCAGGTGCATGCAACAGTACAGGGGTCGTGAGGGTATTTCAAGTTTAGTAATAACATTTAAAATCAGTTTTAAGTAAAAACTTTTGTACTGAAATATCTCCGTAATCAGAAGGTTACCCAAGTATGTATAGCTCACAACAAAATAATAATTGCATAATAAATCTTACTTCAAGATCCCAAAGTTGATTGTAGTAGGAACTCAGACGCATTATCTGCCAGTAACACTAATAAACAGTCAACAAATCCACAAAAACTTTTAAAAATATCCATCGAGTATCAAGAAACATGATTTTTTACGCGACAAAAGTACTAGGCGCGCATGCTTTGAGAAGAGGTCGTGAAAACCCAAGGGCGGTGGAGCGCGGTATAGGGCTGTCTCGAGGCGGGCACCCTCCGCCGTCACTATGCACTAAGTGGTAAGTGCAAGTTAACCGCTGGCGAGCCTGCAAGTCTCATCGATCGCATACACTTTCTTTTCCGACGCACCTGAGTAAGGAACAAGGATATCGTCTGGACTATTAAGTGTAATGAAAAGATATAAACTGAAGAAATGTTTTTGTTTTTCACAGTTTTACCTTTTCTATGGCTTTGTTTTGGTTTTCTTCTTTATCAATTAAAAAATAAGGGTAAGAAGGTACTTATGGACTTAATTATGTGTAAACAGCGACAAAGCAATTATCATACTGAAACCCAAAAACGGGGTTAGAATTTTGAATTAAGTTAGATCATTCATAAGTTTGCAAAATTTCAGTTAATTCAGTTCAGCCGTCAACATATGCAAGACTAACAAATATCCATCCGTCGTTACTTTTCGCGTTTAAAATAATATGGGAGAATAGGGTTGTTGTTATAAGAAATACCTACACAGACAAAGTATACGAACAAACATGTTGACTACATGCTTCGCCACCTAGGACCAATTTCTTTTATACACATTTGAGCAATATCTCTTAGGACCATTTGATGACAGCGTGTTACAATAATACGTTACGAGAAATGAGGAAGGTGTAACACGCTTTTCTTAAAAAAATTGGGACTGTTTCTTACCAGACTATTTCTTATCTGAATGAAATTATTTTGAATTTTTTTGTGCTTTTAAATAACAGGTAATAAAAGCTTTTTTTTTCTTTTTTTATGTCATATCTATTACTTACAGCTGTATATACGTTCTTTGTTTGAAACTAAAAACAAAACAAACAAGTAATACGTTTGTTTTATTTAAAACACTCATTGTGTTGAATAACTTATCCGACTTTATGGCTCACTTCAGGGTCGTAACTTTTAATACTTTACGTTGTAAACCTGAAATTTCTGTTTTATCGTTGTTTTCATAGGGAAATTGCGTGTTTTGTGGTACATTAAGAGAAGAGAGATGATACCGCTTGGATTTAATCGGTATGAAGCCAAGCCTGTGAGGTTTGAGTTTAACCTGTACAGCCAAAAACTTTGATCTTGCTCAAAAAAGTAGGTTTTGTTTTCTTTAAAAAAAATAACGAGTTACAAACTTTACAGGTATAAACTCTTATACACAAACAATAAGACCCGGAACAACTACCTGTAGGTCATACAAATATTTGTTCAGAGCGGAAAAAAAAACCGCAACACACAGATTTATATTTCGATACTAAAGCATCGTTTACAATCGCATGGCGATCCACGCCTACAGTATTTTCGACTCTAGATGGACAGACGAAGAACGCTCCTCTTGGTCTAGGTTTTATTTTGGAGAAGTGTTTGCATTTTTACATTCGAGTCTTGCTTTTCAGTAGCAAGAACATAGATTCTAAAACCTCATAAATTGTTGCCGCGTTACCAATTGTTATGTTCACAAAATATCAGAAAACAGCTATTTATCTTATCTTTACGATAATCATCCACGTGTTTGTTATTATACGATTATGCAAAATTATTCTCATGGTCTGTATTACTTGAACATTTTATCAAATTATGACCTAATAAAATGACAAGCAGCTGACGCCAATTTGCGACGGCTTGTTCCGATTTGAACTGTGTGGTACCTATCAGCAGCGTTTCATGACGGTTCAGCGAGAACTATGAAGACTCGATATCGGCTCCTGACAAGCGCCCCCTTAACACTTCTGTCTGAATAACCTATCGTAAGTAACAATCGAACTATTAAAGTTTGTTACAAGAACTATTTACCTGCCTGCAACCTAACCGATACACGACATAACAATTTTTTTATAAAAGTAATATTGGTCCTATTAATTTAAGAGACTCAATTAATGGTCTATTAAATAGAATGGTATGTAGTAGGAGCCAGCTATAAAAAAGACTATTAAGTCAAACAGGCATACACCCTAAAAGGTAAAAAGACATTTCGTCTTCCGTCAGAAATGATGGCGTGTGGAAGCAATGTAGATGTAGCCGGAAATTAATAGGAAACATTATCCACTGAATATAAAATAATGCTCTTTTTACAGCCCTCTTTTGAAACGTTTCCCTTGACTTAGATTCCTTAAACGCGATAAGTTTGTCACGATTGTGGCAGTGCGAATCAAAGGACCAATTTATAATGTACCTTGCAAAGTTTATAGTTCCGTGTTAGCGTAAAGTTTAAACTTTACTGCCGTAGTAACGTTGCGTATTTAGATAATCTATTTCAGTTGTATGAAAGCCATGTGATGTGATGAGGGGAAGGCTTCAACCGTTTCAGTGCAAGTGGTGTTCAGGGTAGGTCGTGCGGTCCCCCGCGGGGCGGAGGGAGGCCGTAGTAGGAATATCCTTCACCTCCCGCGCTAGGTCAGGGTTAACGGTACCCCCGAGCTCGGGTGACGGAGCCACCTTCGACCTTGGATGAGATGCGTGTGGTAATGCATTTTGTACATATATCTATAGTGCAAACAACACCTGAAAGGAAGACGATAGATGTCTCAGATCTTGCTCAATGTATAGGATGATTGAGTAGTCAACAAGCAATCAACTTTAATAGTCCATTATGTAAAACGTCATATTTACTTAATTTAAATCACAAGCGCCACAAATGGAAACTATAAAATTATATACAAAAGCTCGCCGATCACAAAAGACCAATCTATAATCTGCCACAAGCAGACTTTCATGTAAGTAAATTACATGGAGCGTCATAAAACAAAACGTCCGTGGACATGCGTAGCCAATTCCCGCGTTGCCAACAGTCGTATTGCGCAGCCAACATCGCGAACGACCTTATACTATCGCTTTAGAGCAGATAATTCATTAACTTAACCGGCTACGTGGAAATGAAATATATGCGTTCAGTAATAGTTCACAGAACGTCTTTGTTAAGGTTCAAATTTGGTGAACGTACTGTGTTTTCTTTGGAAGATTTTGAGACGGAACTTGTGTCGTTAGCTTAAGGGTATACGGTTGAGATTTGCGTGAGGAGTTGGCATGGGTGGTGGGTGGCAGTGGGTCGATACGAGCCGGGCGTCGGGCGCGTCGATCGATAGTGGAGAGGGGAGCTACCCGGCGACGGACTGTGCATCGGACGCGTGCCTACACACTCGACAACAATACATTTAATATCTAAGTGCCTTTGTCAACAGATAATGGGGAAACATCTTGTGAAATCTGAGCTAACATGGCTGACAAACCGTAAGAAGAAGCATTAGGATAAATGTTCATGCATTATCTCTTAGCTGCATCAAGGACACTGGAACAATAGCGCGCGCGGATCTTCAGCTATTTTCAGTGGCTTCTGAGAAAGCGATCACTGAGAGCAATATCGAGGGAGCAAAAGTACATCAACCAACCTGTCACTAGTGACAGCAAAATAGGTTATTTTTGAATAGAACATATCATGTAGGTTACGTGGATCGATTTTTCTTTATCTAATCAAACTCGAAATCGATGGATGACTAACGCGAGGCTACCATTGTTGCAGATACTTATAGCAACAATATCGATGTATAAATTATGACTGGTTTACGATGGTAAAATATGTATACAACCGTCAGTTGTTTTCCCTGAGGGGGTCAAGCAGAATTGGAAATGAGATTTGTTTGGACATGTTTGCGTCCACTGAGGTTTGTGCATAGTGTCTATTTACAGCAGGAATAAAGTTACATAACATCACGCCTGTAATCCCCGAAGGGTTAGGCAGAGGTGTACCCATTAGTGCACCCACCAAATTTAAATCCCATGTAATAGGGGGCGAGCCTATTGCCATCAACCGGGCACAAATTCAGACTCCCAGGCTGCTACTGAGAAATTCCTAATGGAAAAACTCAATAACACTTTGCCCAACCTGGGAATCGACCCCAAGACCTCATGCTCAGCAGTCCTTACCTTACCACTATTGTTAAGGCGAACGTTTGTATAGATGGATGTTTGTTACTCAATCAATCCAGAACGTGAACTGGTCTGGATGAAAGGCACAGAGATAGATTTTTTTTATCCGGAAAAATGTACGTATAAGTCACGGGTGGAAGCTAGTCTTCTATAAGTGATCCTGGTAAAGGTTAGGTAGGCCAATGATTGGTCGACAGAAATCGATGTACAAGACATTTAAGTAAACAGCAGTTGACGTCAGAATATGATCCAGATAGTTTATCCTGTAAAAATTAGGTCAAGGGAGATTTCATCTAAGGCCTTCGCCACATATATAAGGCCTTGCATATAAAAGACTAATAACGGACACACTACGCGGAGGATCGGTATTGTTATCATATGCAATAACATGTATTGGCGTTCCGACGCGGATGATCCGCGACGGAATTTCCGTCAAGTGTGGCGACGGCCTAAGTTTGATTCCAATGATTCTCACTTCAATTTCAATAACATTGCTGAACTGATTATTTCTGTTACCCCTTTAAGTAAGTGCTTGTACAAGTAATGGATCTCTTTCATCATATATGCCATACCCAAGGGAGAGCTTTGAGCTTTTATTGTAATCGAAAATCAGTACTAGGGTGGAAGCCCTAGAGTTTGACTTGGAATAAATAAAATGTCAAACAATGGAAAAAGTTTTTGGCAACGCGTACGATTTTTTCTTTCTTTTTTTTCTTTTCTATAAATTGTACATAATATATTACACATTCCGTCAGTTATGTTTAAGTCCCATGTAATAGAGGACAAGCCTATTGCCATCAGCCGGGCACAAATTTAGACTTCGAGGTGGCTACTGAGAAGTTACCAATGGAAAACCCAATAACACTTTGCCCGACCTGAGAAATTATCAATCAATATCACTTTACCCGACTTGAAAATCGAACCCAAGACACAGCGGTCGCGCTTTGCGACCACTAGACCAACGCGGCACTTTAAATTAAACATTATAAAGTAAAGTAAAAACCAAATACTGAATTTAACAAAGATGAGCAACCGAATCCAACTTACGTGAATTTACGAATAAAAGCTAGAAGTTATCCATACTATATTATAAATGCGAAAGTGTGTCTGTCGGTCTGTTACCTCTTAACGCTTAAACCGCTGAACAGGTTTAGGTGAAATTTTGTATACAGATAGTTTAAGACCCAGGGAAGGACATAGAATAGCTTTTATCCCGGAAATCACCCCCTAAGCCGGTGAAAAGGCGTGTGGAAGTTTGTATGCAAGTACGATATAAACAAGTTCCACGCGGACGTAGTCGCGGGCAAAACCTAGTCTTCTATAATGTGATAGTAAAATAATAACAATGTCTATTCACTCTCTCTCATTTCACTTGACAGGTATTCTCTACACCGCCCATGGAAGTCCTATTATAGCGTGACCTTTATGAGCCAGAAATAGAGCTGTACGTTGATGTGAAGGCTCTTCGTTAGTTATTAATACGGCCGCCATTTTGAGAGAGAGTGATGATCCAAATTGGAATACGGCCGTGGCTAATTTTAATGGATCGAGTTTCCCTTTGTTCAATATTTATTTGGTTAAAAAAAAGTTTTGAGTTTGTACTTAGACGATTCAATCAATCTGCCTTTTCCTTTTCCTAACTATCTGGATGCAGCTTACCAATATTTTTCACCCCCGCCACTAAAACGACGGGGTGTTATAAGTTTGACGTGTCTGTGTGTCTGTCTGTGGCATCGTAGCTCCCAAACGGATGAACCGATTTTGATTTTGTTTGTAAGATGAATTAGTCGGGAGTGTTAACTATCCTTTGTCGAAAAATTTATAAAATTTTATTTTTTTTTACTTGGAGCGACTGCTTAACTGACCTCCACAGTCCAATAACTGGATAATACCCTTTAGCAAGACTGGTTGTCAGACTTTCAGGCTTCTAACGACCCGTTACGACTGTCAAAGATCCACATATCCACAGCCGGGGCCAACAGCTTTACGTGCTTTCCGAGGCACGAACGAGTCTCGGTGTTTAAAGATCGTCACCCATCCACGGACCAACCTCGACAAGCACTGCTTAACCTGAATCTACCCGTGCGGCTGTATTTAGACGATCAGTTAATGATAACAATTTTCCCGGGTAAATTTTTATGCTTGAATTTGGAATTCAAGATAAAAACCAAAATTTTTATGTTTAAATCTCTTTGATAAAATTCGAACCGCATCACGTCTTAAATAGCTTTTTTAGTTCCATTAACCGGTGTGAATAGGGGTAGTAAGAAATTTTAACGTTAAAATAAAATTTGTTGCCTACAAGAACACTAAATCGTAAATTATAATACAGTCAATTCAATAAGAGTCCTCTTTGCCAACAAATTATATTATTTAAACATTAAAATCCCCTTTAAAGTTTCGTCTGGATTTATCCCTTCACACCCTTCTCTATACACTCCATTTTACATATGCTTAATTGTCTTGTATCGCCTTGAAGATAGTTAAAAACACAGTCGTTTAGAGTTTTTTCCGGATGATTTCACCGCAAAAATGCACAAGAAGTGACAATTAAGCTCGGATCTGGGAGCGGTCTGGCGGAAATCCAAATAGTTACGTAACCTGCACGTGCTTTTTTCTGTACGAGAATATTTGGAAAATTATATGATTTTTTCCTTATAGCTTATTGTGATGGGAGCTTGAAGTCACAACATTTCGTTTTGTTTTTCTTTAACGTTGATATAGCTACCACAAATAATCTTTTGCAGGTTTTTAAAGCATTAAAGAATACTTTGAACATGATTAAGTTATGGTAATCACTTTGCATGCTTAAGTCTTAACCGTTTAAGCCCCGACTGACTGACCGGTAAGTCAGAACAATAGAAAATCAATTGTGTCTCATTACGTGTAACTTGAGTAATTAAGCAAAACATGTATGATCTAAATTTTAACTCATGTACCATATACCATGTTTATGCAAATAAATAAATTCAAATGCAGAATAGTTTCTTGGTTCCCGACAATATTACAAATGAAAATAACAGTCAGATAATGTGACACGTGCCTAAATGATAATTCCTCGGTTACTTGATTACATGTGCCTAAGAAAATTGCCAGAAACATATTCTCCACATAAGTGTATATATACTTAGCTACTTATGTCTCCCACAGTAAATTCCTATGGAAAGAGGTAGAGGTCTATGTTATGATGTCGGTTCAAGGGCGCTGCATCCACCGCTCCCCACGGCCTTTACCAGGTCGTCTCGCCGTGGGGGCCTCCCACGCTGCATCTCCCTGCTCGGGAAATATCTATACTGCCATCTATTTATAGATGGTGTTGGTTTGATTCAAAAATACCACAGACCTTTAAATAAATGAAAGTGATCTTGGAGGTTCTACGGTATGTTGACCTTGCTACTTTTTGTTACTGCTTGTAGGTTTGTCTAGGTTATTGATATGAAACATTTAGGAAACATAACATAACACCTGTAATCCCCGAAGGGTTAAGCAGAGGTGTACCCATTAATAGGTACACCACATTTGGACCAGTTATGTTTAAGTCCTATGTAATAAGGGTCGAGCCTATTCAACCAGGCACAAATCCAGACTCTAAGACTGCTACTGAGAAATTCTTGATGGAAAAAATCAATAACACTTGCCAGACCTGGGAATCAAACCCAGGTTTGGCAAGTGGGATTGGGTTTTTCCATAACGAATTTCTCAAGCTTAGAGTTGGGATGTTGATGGTGTTACACCCCCGTGCCTCGGAAAGCACGAAAAGCCGTTAGTCCTGCGCCTGATCCCTCCCCGGTCGTATTGAGTTGCCGTCCGATGGAAATCGGACCTCGGACATCGGAAATTGGCCGCCGTGACTGAAAGTTGGTCAGGAGGATATTATTAGACCATTCTGTTATAGTACCTACACGAGATTGAGTAATTTTAGCTTGTAAAAATTGAATGCTGAACGTGGATAAATCTAAGTAAAAGTAAACTCCGCGTAAGCATGTCAGCCAGCAGTTAGCTATTACCTCTAATTGGAAACTCTTAATCATCGGTGGAGGTCGGATCGGATGTAACCTCCATTCCTCGTCCTCGTATCGTCAAAGTTGATTTCTAAATACAAACTTTCAACCCCCGTTAATCTCCTTAGGGGTTGAATATTGGAAAATCCTTTCATAACTTATGTTTACTAACTTAAAACTAACTCCCTTCCAGATTTTATCTTTATAAGTCAAGCGGTTTTCGATATTTCGTGATGAGCGACTGAGTGAGTGGCCTTTATATACCTATTTAGATTAGAAAAACAACGGCAGCTATTGTGGTATGTTGTTGAATTGGGGTAAATACATTCACTACTTATTATTTTTCGTGAAAGAACGGATATTGTATACGCTAATATTGTAACATTATTTTTCTAATGGAGTATGACAAGGACCACACAATAGCTGTCGCTTGTCTTGACATAATCCGTCGCTCATCACAACGTTAACGAGAAAATAGAGTGACCTATTGTTCAAAAAGATAATCTTTACTGTATCTAATAGAATCGCCCCATAATACATGGACGTAAACATAACTGGTCCAATTGTGGTGTACCTATTAATGGGTACACCTCTGCCTAACCCTTCTTGGATTACAGGCGTGATGTTATATGTGGTCTATTAAATTCACTAACCTGAAAGTTGATAGTGGATGTGACGATCTTCATGGACTCAGCATAGTTCCTCAGCACGGAGTCCGTACTGAGGCAGCTTTGCCGCCATTCGTACAGCTGCTCCAGCCGAGTCACGCAGCGCTCGCAGATCTTCTTCGGCAAGAAGTCGTCCTTCGATATCTGCTGGATTTACGGGGAAAGTTGTTACGACAGATATTCTGGCTATATAACTTACTACCACTATACATAAATTATTTATTTATTGATTTTAATTTATGTATTTATTTATTTAAGTAAGACTGTAGGTCTTACTTAAATAAAAAAAACAGACTGGTAACAGAAAATTAGACTGACACCCAATTCGATTTGATTTGATTCGATTTTGATATTATTACTGTGGTTATACCTAATTTTTGATGTAGATAACACAAAGCCTTCAAGGTTGTAGGTGTATTTTCATCTAATATCCTGTGTTGTTGTTGTGTAAAAATCTTCCAGAACAAATAGGTAAGTACACTTCTTGCGTTGTGTTGTCTTTACCTATATTTACAAAGCAGACTGGCTGTAGATAGGATTAAGCTAAAATAAGGACTTTTAGTCATTGATAGTCAAATTTGTCAAGGAAAAAATTGGCCAAGTGCTAGACGGATACGGACGTTTCTTGAAAAAGGATTATGTTTAATGTTTTACTTTATTTTATACTAGCTGACCCGCCACCACTTCGTTCGCGTGGTATCCTACCCCTATCAAAGCCCTAGACAACCCCTACCCTACCGTACCCTACCCTACCCCTACCCTCAAAACAAAACAAAAAAAGATAAAAAGTCCTATATCCGTCTCCTAGTTCTAAGCTACCTCCCCACGAATTTTCAGCCAAATCGGTTCTGCCGTTCTTGAGTTATAATAACACGACTTTTCAACCGACTTCAAAAAGGAGGAGGTTCTCAATTCGACGCGTATATTTTGTTTTTGTATATTTTATATATATAGATTTATTATTTGTTGTTATGACGGCAAAAGAAATACGTACTCTTTAAAAAATTCAACTTTCCACCTTACGTTTCATGAGATACAGCTCACTGAAAGACCTTACCAGAAGGATCACATAGACACCCATTGGGTCATCCTCATCATTATCTGCCTAGCCTTTTTGCAACTATGAAACTTTGCCTTTGGGTACAGTACCCTAAAAATGTGGCTGTGTAAAAATAAACCGTACGTTCGTATAGTTCCTACGTCGAACTTCCTTATACCGTGTGCGTCAATAGATCTCATTATTTTGTGAAAACCAGAGCAGGAAGGAAACTTTTCCATAATCATATTGATGTGTAACTATCTATATTGATTTACAAACTAGGTGAGCAGGACATAAGTATAACAGGAATATGTACTTATAGAATACTATATCAACAGAATCCTGGAAGTGAACCTAGTTGTTCTAAGTCTTAAAGCAATCCCGCGGCAAACAGTAGAATAAAACATGTAATACAACGTTACTCTTCCATTGTTATGTTTGATAACATAACATAACATTACGCCTGTAATCCCCTAAGGGTCAGGCAGAGCTGTGCCTATTAAAGGTGTAACCACATTTCGCCAGTTATGTTTTAAGTCCCTATACCCCTATAGAGTGAGCACAAATCTAGACTCTGACGCTGTTACTGTGGAATTCCTCATGAAACCCAATAACACTTTGCTCGACCTGAGTATGGAACCCAAGACCTCGTGGTTACCAATCGCCCTTTGCGACCATTAGACCAACGAGGCAACAATCAAACTTTTCTGACTGCAATATTTGCAACACTTTAACATCCAATATTTGTATCTCATTACCCCACAATATCAACCATACAAAATTGCGCACTCAATAATCCTCAATCTATTTTTCTAATCACGATGATATCATTCAACTTTGACCTCTATGTCCTGTGCAATAAAAGTTATACGTCCATAGAAAGGGATTATATGAGGCACGTGCCTGACGATGCTTATGACCATGTCTGATATACTTGACGGGGAACATTTAAACTAAAGGATTTGCTGTATAGGCCCTTAGCAGACAATATACTTACTTAGAGCATCGGCGATTTCAGAAGAAAATAGACCTGTCTACTTAATTTTATAAAGCCGAAGAGCTTGTTTGCTTTGTTTGAACGCACTAATCTCAAGAACTACTAGTCCGTTTTGAAAATGTGTTTTTGCGTTTTGTAGAACGATTATTGAGGAAGGTTATTGGGTAGGTAACATTACTCTACGACCCACATGAGAGTAAAAACACAGGGAAAACCGCGAGGTATTGCTAATTGTTGATACCGGGGTTTAAACGCGTGCGATACGCGGTAAAACATAGATATTCGCTGAAAGACATAACAAAGAATGAAGTTGCAAATTCGCAAACGTCAATGTTGAAACTAGTATGTACGAAAGCCCTAACCCGGTGTTCTGACCTACTTCAGATAGTTAGTACGTGGGCCGGTGAGCTACTGCGACTATGCGAGGTCGTTGATCTCGGTACGGCCTTACGAATGCATTATTGAAGAAAGAATCGATAGCTTCTTTTGAATAATATAACTTGCCAAGTTATAGTGAGTTATGAATGTTGTTTGTGATTGTTTCTTTTATTTTTTTGTTGGTGGATTTCACTATGCTGATTTTTTTGTTGTTGTTTGATACAGGCCAGAGACTAATCGGATGGTAAACAAAAAATATAATTGGATATAGGTAACTATCTAATTTAAAGAGTATTCATAATTATTAAGTATATAATAGTAGGTATTGTAAAATCTTATTAAAAAAATACTTCAAAGGAACCGTTTAATTAATAATTGATATAATTTTTACTTTGTATAGATACCTAAAAAAAATAATGACTCTGAACTTTTTAAAAAATTGTAATATACAAAGTTCTGGCGGTATTTACAAAACACCATTCAATTTTAATTTACGAAATGTCCGGAATATTAATTTAAGTAATATTTTTTAAGAAAAATTTATTTGAATGGTACCTAGAATATTTATGTGAATTAATTTCATATACGTAACGAAAAACAAAAATTTATGGAAAAAAAAACTCAACAGGTATTGTGATATTTAGTTATTTCTTGTTGTGCTCGGCTCGTAGAGCTTCGTAGCGCGCAGGCGTCTACGAAGCTACGTGCGGCCGCTACGTAGCTCCATTATTGCACTTCTCCGAACCACAAAGGCACTGTTTACGTTACACTTCACCATATAACCATTTATTACGTCATCTAATTAACTGATTCTAATTTATTGGTTTAAATTAGGGAATTCACACATTTCTTAAAATTATGCAAGTCACTGTAATGTCAAGGACGACAGTCCGAGCGGCAGTACAAAGGGCTTACTCACCATAGTCGGCAGGCAGGTCCTGAGTTTAAACAAGATCTGCCGCTGCTCCGACTCCTTATCGAAGATATGGAGCCTGGGACCACTCTTCAAGGAGCACAGCCGACACAGGTCGGTGAACGCCGTGAAGTTGAGGTCCTCGGGCTCGGTCATCGCGAAGCACCTGATGAGGAGGTCAAGGAGGCAGGAGTTGTCCATGTATACGGCGGTTGTTCTCGGGTGGCGGGAGACAGGGTCAACGTCGCATGTCGCGGGTGCAGGCGTCGGGGAGGCGTCGCTCCGCCGCTGCGTCCGGGGGGCACTGGGGCCCGGCGCGCGGCCCCTACGCCCCCGGGCCCTCGCCCCCTCGCTCCCCCGCCGGCCCCGCGCCGCACGCAGCCCCGCTGCGCCCCCGCTCCCCCTCCGTCCTCGGGGTGGCGTCCGCGGAAAACGCCAGTTTTCCCATTTAGTGTCTCAGAATGTCTGTTTATCGATATGCAATTGATTTCATCGTTTGTTTGTGAAGGAATTGTCTGTCTATGTAGCTTTAGGTGGGTTTAGATGGCTATGGAATTGTAGATAGTGTTTAGGTAGATAATATAATAAGTTAATCGTATGTGAAGCACAACATAGATTGCAAAAAAATGCGATGGTATATTTTTGACTTTTAACCACAAGATTTTCCAAATTAAAGAACAAGTAAGCAAAGATCTTAGTGGAATGTAATTTCCATACTACACGTACCTACACACACAACAAACAAAGAATATTTTAACGTCTGTTTACAAATCATTTCAACCTTCAAGTGTCTCAAAAAACATTTTCCGCAGCAAACAACAAAAGCCTGTACACGACCTTATTAACATAATATTCACGACGATCCATTAACATTATATTAAGGCCTACACCGACCAAAGTATCTTGATACGCGGTCTCATACTGAACTACACATCACAGTATGGAATTTGACATACCTATTGACATGTGTCTTAACGAGCAGCGCCGCTTAGAAATGTCAAGATACATTGGTCGTGATGGACGTCCGACCTCTTTTCACGACCTACAAACGTCAAGTGTTCTGTCATTATTCATTATAATTTTCATGAAATTATTACGTACTTTATTTAAACGAAAGCAGAAGAATAATTAATATAATCATGTCTGTAGGATCTTCCGATACCGGTTCTCTTTACTGTTCCTATTCGGAGCGTACCCTGGCCATCATTAAGCCCGAAGCTTATGAAGATGCGGAGGCGATTGAAAACACCATTCTGGATAATGGTTTTAATATCCTTGCGGTTAGTTGATTCTAGTTTGTAAGGCAGGGATGGCCAACCGGTCGATCGCCACGGGGCAAAAAATATAAATGACTATAACAGACAACGCGTAATTTTATGATTTAACTCTTAAAAAAATACAAAATATCATTCAATTATAGGAATACTATTTCATTTTAAATTTTAAGTAGTAGGTATGTAATTGCTAGATCGCACAATTCTTCGTCAACAGAAAGTCGATCTTGGGTCTAATCAAGTTGGCCATCCCTGTTTTATGGCATTTATTTAAGTAAGTATGTGGTAGTTTAGTGATGGCTGAGTGAAGACCGTAAAAAAAATGTCCTTGGGAAAGTTGTTTATGCATACAATCATGCGTTTAAGTATCGGACATTATGTTATGCGGCGTGATGTTATGTGTGTTAAGTTTACCTATATGGTTTTACCACATAAGTTAACCTAACACACAATCCTCCTATAATTGGCAGCGTTGAAGAGTTAGGCAGAGGTGTAGGTACCTATTACCTACACCCACATTTCGCTAATTTTCTTTAAGTCCCATGTAATAGGAGGCGAGCTTATTGCCATCAAACGGGCAAAAATCCAGACTCCGATGCTGCTACTGAGAAATTCGTGATGGAAAAACCCAATAACACTTTGCCCGACCTGGGAATCGAATCCAAGACCTCATGCTCAGCAGTCGCGCTTTGTGACTTCTAGGCCAACGAGGCAGTCGCCCTAACTAATTAACAGACATCCTATATAATCGTGGTTTGATATTCTGTCCCACTTTTGAGAATACCAAATGCATTCAATTATAGCGCTACGAACTAACTTGCGTAGGCGACGTGAACTGTGTACATAGTCGTAGCATCGTAGGCGTCTACGAGAGATATCTCTATATCTATGAAAATATAAAAATGAATCCCTATTTCCCTTAGTCGCGGCATCACGCGTGAACAATTTCACTATTTTTTTTTTTGTTGTATTTGTTATTGTAAGGACCCACGTTCCTTTTATAAGAACTTTCGTTCTTATAACAGGAACGTGGGGCCTTCCGACACTATTTTCAGTTATGCAGTCCCCAAAAACGTTAAAAAATTATAATATAATATGCAAACAATACTATAGGTTGATTATAGGAGCTTTATCTTGGCATTAATCTTGTCGCTCCATTATTACTGAACTATTAAACACAAATGTCGCGACGCACGCGACGGCTACAATGTTTTATTAACAGCATATTAACTAAGCTTAGCTAAGGTAGGGCACAATTATTATTAGTAATTTGAATTATATGATTACAAGAGTTCTAAAGCCTTACAAAAGGAATTACGTCGTTGAAATAGTTTCTCATGTAGTCTGAATATAGTAAAGCGTTTTGAATAGCTGATCCAGCGAACTTCATTCTGCCATTTCATTTTTTTATATTCTATCTTTAACAACCTTCTCTTTACAATAAAAACACAACATCATCTGCCTAGCCTTTTCCCAACTATGTTAGTGTCGGCTTCCAGTCTTACCGGATGCAGCTGAATACCAGTATTTTACATGGAGCGACTGCCTATCTGACCTCCACAACCCAGTAACTGGGTAATACGATACCCCTAGGTAAGACTGGCTGTCAGACTTTCAAGCTTCTGACGACTCGTAACGACTGTCAAAGTTCCACGTATAACAGCCGGGACCAGCAGCTTAGGCGCTTTGCACACGGAGCAACTTAAGTTGACGCAACTGGCAACTTTTTAAAAGTTTCCTGTAAAAGTTGCTAGTTGCCACAAAGTTGCCGGTTGCCGCAACTTTTTGGCATTTTGTAAGCAACTTTTTTAGCCGAGTTGCAGTGTTGCAAACTTAGCGGTATTACCACTAGATCTGGTGGATTGAGACCTCCTTCTGGTGGGCAGAATTTGTATCTAGTGGCTTGTGGATTTTCAGTGGGCAACTTTTAGGTTGATGGTTTTCAAAAACAAAATTGAAATAAATTTACAATACTAACACTTTCAGTGTACTCATCCGTTAGATGACTGTAGTATTAAAAAAAAAAGTAATCGTACTGATAATGGTACAAGTTATTCAGGTCGATAAAAAAGAGAGTAAGAAACATCAATCTCTTAAAAAACAATCCTATTTAGTGAGCCCGAGTGGCTGTGGAGCAGGACTAGCATTTAGCCAATCATTTTTGTCCGTGATATAATCATCTAACTTATAATAATGCTTAATTAGATAGTGTGCGTTTTATTCATGGTTTAAATTTCCTCTCATTTAGTTGGAGAATATCAAGAGGTATTTTATTATAGCATTTTACACATTATCCCAAAAAGAAGTGTCTACTTAGTGGGAAAAACCCCTAAGTTAATGGCAACACTATTGCGGGCACAGGGCGAGGGAGGGAGGGTGTAAAATCGAATATTTGACAGTTGCTAGTTGCGGCAACTAGCAACTAAATAAGTTGCTAGTTGCCGCAACTGAAAACTGTTGACGATTGCCGCAACTCGCAACTTGAGTTGCTCTGTGTGCGCAGTCTAATTGAATTACATGTAAACAGCGAGTTGCCAGAAAGTTGCCAGTTGCCAGTTGCTGCAAAAGTTGCTCCGTGTGCAAAGCGCCTTAACGTGCTTTCCGAGGCACGCAATGGTGTCAGTGATGTCCAAGATAAACTATAGAAAGTACATATGAATTGAAAAAGTCCCATTGGTACTTGCCTGGATTCAAACCCACAACCTCAAGCATGAGAGGCGGGCGCCTTAACCGCTAGGCCATCACGACATTACAATAACAAACACAACATAAAGAAAAAAAGAATTAGTGAAACTGGTCCAGACGTTCACGCGTGATGTCGTGATCAAGGGAAATAGGGATTAATTTTTAAATAGGTACATGATATGACTTTTTAATAGTCTGATCGATAGTTCCGGAGATTAAAATTCACATTTGAAAAAACAAATAACCTTTTCTTCTTTATTATATTAGTATAGATTTTTCAAACTTACTGCAACTTTGTTTGTTCTTAAAATAGTCCCAATATGATCAGCTCAAATAAGTCTTCATCGAACCTTCCATCATAGGACATCGGCCTTTCTAGGCCAGTAAGCAGACGGATGGGTGATTTCTCTAACATTATTAATAGACAGGAGCGCTCCTGCCCATCCCCGCAATAACTTCAAACGACTCCCGCCGGTGGTCGGGGGGAGGCCGGTTTACGATGATTTTTTTTGTACATTTTAACATATTTTTTGTACACAACTGGGCAACTTATAATTATTTTTATAACCGACTACCGACCCGCCCCGGTTTCGCGCGGATGCAATATACTAATGAACACAATGGAAAGTTTTATAGGTACGAAAGTTTTATCTGTTTTGACATTTCCAAAAAAACTTGCGTTTTTTTCCCATGGGGGTAGGCAGAGACCACAGAAGATTATTCCCTTATTATTATTTATTTATTTATTCAAATAGATAGAAGAAGAAAGTCACTAGATTTATAGGAATAACGATTTTGAACACTTACTCTGCTAAAGAAAGTCTGTAAAACTTTTGTTACACGGTAGCAGCTACCTCTTAATAAAAAAACGCTTATTTCTTATTTATTCGCTCGAAATCTTGCGAATAATTTACGCCTGGAAAATAATCCCCTCATGACTAAACTTCGTAGGGGTTGTATCGTCGCGGCGATGTTTTCGTTCATGTTTTTACAAAATACCGATAGAATTTATCCGGGCACTGTTATTAGAGGCATACCACAGGTATAAAGAAAACGAATACTTACTTATCAAGGTATACGCCTTCCTAATTCCTTTTATCAATTTGAGATTTTTTTAAACCATGATTATTGAATTTATTCATTTAAAAAAAACAATTTACAATAATTTACCTAAACATAAAACCTAAGAATAATTATAAAATTATAAAGTACCTACTTTGGCACAATTTATAAAAAATGACACAGAAAAGAGGAAAACAATTCTGTCACGTCGTTGTCAATGATCGTTATGTTCACAAGCAATTTTGATTGATGAACAGGTAGGTACTTGTGATTTTTTTTCAAATCTTACTACTTTTATAAATGCGAAAGTTTGGATAGAAGGATGTTTGTTACTCAATTACGTCAGAACGACTTAACGGATTTGGGTGAAATTTGGTACAGAGATTAATTTAGTCTCGAATAGTGCTAAGACTTTTTATCCCGGTAAAATGTACGGTTTCCGTGGAATAACTTTACTTCGACGCGAAGACGAACGCGGGTAGCTGCTCGTTTAAAAAAAAAAACTTAAACGTAATTTTCAGTTTTTTATTCAACGACTCGATCTTGACTTCGATTCTTTGTGAATACCCCTAAGTATATTTGAACGGGTATAAAAAAACTACAAAGAGAGCACGTCAATTACAATAAAAAGAGAGTGACCATCCCCTCGTGAACAAAGCTCGCTAGCCGCGTGCCAAGGGCAGCGCAAGGGTTGTGTGTGACATGCAAACTCATATAGACATTTAGAAAGATATTCTATTGAAGAAGGGACTAACAAACACACAGAAAATACGGAAATTCTGCATAATATCTTATGCTAAATCTTGTCTATTTTTGAAGTGAAACTTCTTTACGCACGCTCGACTTGGGGAGTAAGCTGGCGAACGCGTGACGTAAGCGTTACGAAAAGTGTGATCGGGCAAGGCGAACGGAAGTTAAGTGGGGAATATAAGCAAGAGACAGCAGTGCGCGCGCACATTTTCTTTCTCTCTTCCTCTCATAGCCAAATACGTTCCGTATATCTAATAAATATATGTATATGTGTATACATGTATATATTGTACACACATATATATATATACATACAGATGGAGCGAAAGAAGTTTCACTTCAGTCGTGTGGTCATAAGCACACTCGTTTTTTTACATGTATTTATTTACTTATTTATGGAAGGGAATTTACATTTTGACCATGTAGGTGTTGCACTTATGCATGCAAAAGCAAATAAAAAATCACGTACATTTCCGTTTCGATGTCTCTGCCACCCGTTATACCTTAGGCTAAACGTAAACCAAAAATCATTCTGTCTCTGTCTACTTCAAACAATTTGACAGGGATGCAATGATATGTAGCTATTTAGTGATCTGTAGTGCAAAGGCGTACAAAATGTACTGCAAAATTATTGAATCTCTACATAGTGTAAAACAAAGTAGCTTCCCGTCGTCTGTGCGCTAAGATCTTTTAAACTACGCAACGAATTTTAATGCGGTTTTCATCAATATCAGGGTAACTAAATGCGTATAGTTAGTATCTACATTGCACCCGTACGAAGCCGGGGCGGCTTGCTAGTAAAAATAGGAGTAATAAAAGACCATACCATAGCAATATTTTGCGAATTCTCTCCTCATTTCGCATTCTTTCGTCGTTCGGCCGTCCCCTCATGTCCGAACTGCGCTGGCCGCGCGTGCCGCGGGCATCGCAAGGGTTGTCGCTGATATGCAAAACTCATATCGACATTAGCAGAGTTGAAGAGGGGCGCCTTCATTATTCCGCGTCACATGCAACCCTCTTTAGAAACAGGGTTGATACGCTTTGGTTTTAAGAATTATTTATTGGCTTTTGAGATTTGGTGTTTAGAACGTGGATGAATTAGGTTAAATCATGCTATTACGGTAGGTATACACGTACGTTTTCGAGATTCACGGTGTAAGTATAGGAAGGGAACACCGGCGTGGTTTTTAGTCAGTGAGAGTCTGACAGATAGAAGATATCCATAAGGATTTTCCACCCTGGCACAAAAAGAAATTGGTTAAAAAATGTGGTTTTCTAGAAGCATAGCTATTCCTCTAATTCGTTTTCGAAATCGAATTCGAATATTGACATCGAATGATTGTATTGATTGATTGATTTCGATTATTGACATTTATGTCAATAAATGTCAATAATAATAATGAATTGTAATATTTTTACCTAAAGTGACACGAAAAAAATAGACATACGTAGGTATTTAACGTAAATACATTTATTCCATAAATACTGTTATTTACTCGTATGGTGACAACCCTGCGTCAGCGGCAGATCTTTGAGCCCCAGCTCTCATGCCGGTCACCGTTGTTATCTATGGAAACCATAGAAAAAAACTAATTACGACTCCCCATTGACGTTTGAAGGGGAACCTGTTTACTATCGCACATGATAATAATTGCTATTTGCATACGCTCCTTATTTTAATTTTTTTACTTTGTCAGTAATTCAGAACTACGAGTATTATTAGGTATGTAAGGCTCATGTTTTCTGACATATTTTCTTCACGTCAGTTAGGAGGAAGTTCTATTTTCAAAATTATGCTACTAACGATTGTAAACATACAACCGTCTTAATGCTAGTCAATATAAGGTTAAATTCGAATTACGTCAGTACAAACTTGTAAGTTTTAAAATAAAGAAACTGAATAAGAATAATTCTATTATTAATTTCTTTGGTTTTATTATTTAAGGAACAAAACTAAAACGTGCATAGACAAAAGCAGATAACATAAACGCCCGAAGCGGCAGCAAAAAAAAATAACTTTTTTTTATAGATGAATATTACACATTAGAAACTGCAATTTTTTTTTTTTACATTTTGGATCTGACCATAGATAACAATCTTGTAGTAGTAGTACCTACTTACAGTTAGCATTAGTCATTCCTATCTTTTGATGTCATTTACCTGTCTACCTACAATTTTTTTTTGTTTAATTAAATTCTGGGTATTTGAAAGACTTTTGTAATTCTGAGTTCTCTTTTGATCTGTATAGGTAATAACATTATCTCCCCTAAACAATATGTGACGCACCCCTAGCTTAAAGATTATCTCTGCGTAGCAACTGTGTAGCGTTAGAAAAGAAAATGAGTTGCTACGTCGTAGTTTGCCTCGCGCTACGAACTCGAAGTGCAATTAAGTTTTAGTTTGTAGATTAGTTTGAAGTTTGAATGAAGATATCTGAACTTGTATCCAAAGCAATCATAGTTTTGATTAAAAATTAATCTTGAATGACTGCCTACCAATTAATCACTCAAATGTCTATTATTCGAGTTATATTTTCGAACGTTTTTTAGGAGTCAAGGTCTTGGCAACGAACATAGGTATTTGCTGTTATTTATTTATAAACAGAATTTCTTTGATAGCAGCGATTACACTAGCCCCGGTCGTTAATAGCATTTCAATATTGAACTTTAATGACAGCGCCAACAGACCAGCAATATGGTCGAACATATTAAATTTAAAAAAGGTTTCAAATCGTGTACATGATAAAATTCCGTCCGGAATTTAACTTGGTCGACATTATAAAATTTTCAACTCTTACAGGGGTTCAATTCTACTTACTTTTATGGACAATCGTAATCTCAAGCTAAATCTGTCAAAAGAAGGCGACTAGATTTTGAACGTTTTAAATTAGTAGATTTGGCTTTCATCTATTACCTAGGTAACCTCTGTCATATCTCCCACAGAAGCGCATAGTCCGCCTGACTCCCGAGCAAGCAGCTGAACTGTACAAGGGCCACTACGGCGCCCATCATTTCCCACACCTCGTGGCCCACATATCGAGCGGACCAATCATACCGCTTGTTCTCGCCACAAGTAACTGCATCTCGAAGTGGAAAACCCTTATGGGACCTGCTATGTAGGTATTATAGTATTACTAGCTTCTGCCCGCGACTTTGTCCGCGTAAATGTCGGTTATCGCGGACGCAGACGAAATCGCGGAATAAGAAGTATACCGTGGACCAAATTTCATCAAAATCCGTCCAGTGGTTTACTTAGCATTGAAAGCGTAACGGACAGACAGAATTACTTCACGTGCATTTATATAATATTAGTATAGATTTATGTATGAACAATAAAATACTTTCATACAAGATCGTGTCTTCATCTTCTACTCCCTTGTAGGGGGGTACTATGCCTAATTGTTTTATTTTCTGTTACAGGGTATTGGAGGCCCAAGCCTACTGGCCGGATAGTTTGCGAGCGTGTTACGGCCGTCGCACTAAGTACGGGGACTACTTCAACGGACTTCATGGCAGTGAGAACCACACCGAAGCGCTTCGGGAGATTCATTTCTTCTTTCCTAGCAGTAAGTTATTGAGCGATAGGATGGTACACTGGGTGACTCGATTTCATTTTTCGCACTGAACTAATCTTTGTAAAGTATACTACTTATACTTACATGTAGTTGTTCTGGGTCTTTTTGTCATCAGCAATATGCAAATGAAAGTCCTGTCAAAACCGGTCCAGCCGTTTTGGAGTTTCGCCGGAATAGACAGACAGACAGACAAAGATTTAAAAAAATGTGTTTTTAGTATAATATTCTCCAAAACGGTTTCGGTTCGGTTATTGGTATACGTACTGTGTAAACATAATAATACATAATTTAGTAATAAGCTGCTAACTATTTTGACATCCAAACAGATTTTTTTTTTTTGTAATTTTCTTATAACGTGTCCACAGTGATAGTAGGGCCGATCGTCCGTCACTGGCAAGTGGACGACTACATACAGAAGCACTTAACGCCTACCCTACTGCCAGCCTTGACAGCGTTGGCCCACGAGCGGCCAGCAGAGCCCATACTATGGTTAGCCGAACATCTCCGAAGGCACAACCCGAACGAACCCGAGCTAGCGCCGCAGTCGCCGGAGCAGAGGGAGGACAAACGATGTCATACACCTCAACCTTCTGTAGAATCAGTCGTCAAGTAGATAGATAATATAGGTTGTAAATATAATACAACGCGTGTATTTCATGATTTGAATTTTATTATAGACAAATTTAATTTTGATTAACAGTTTGGAAAATGTTTACGGTGTTTTTTTTTTTCACCCTTAAAAAAAGGTTTTTAAGTAGGTAAAATAGTTGCCTTTAGTTATGATCGAGTTATGGAAGATTCAGGAAAAACAAATATATAGAAAGAAAGGAGAGAGATATAGAGAGATAGTGACAGAACCCTTGAACCATCCCGCCCCCAACAATCCAATTTTGTTAAACTTGACATTATGATTTTGTATTGCCTATGTATTCAAAATTTACTAAATTTATGTTGACATTGATTTGATTGAATGTATTACATAAGTTACATTATAAGCAAATGAGTCTGTATTCAAATAGCTTACTGTTTGCATGCCTTAATGATATGTGTATAGTTTACAGATCATTTTCAACTAGACATCTGTAACTTCTACTTACTTTCTGTGCAAATAAAGAACTATTCTATTCTATTCAGAGAGAGTAGGCGAGAGTATTGTATAGTAGACTTTTGTTTTGAAGTGAAAATTTTAAGTCACAGTTTTCACAGCACAAACCTGTTACAGAGAAAATATCAATAAAAAAGCCACGTTTACTTTCCCAACTTTATTTATAGAAACAGTTTACAAATGAGCTATCACAGGCGTGTAACTACAATGTCGATGCAAATAATAGTATATGACGTTAATAGCGAATGTTACTGGTTACTCATGACGATTACAAATTGCCAAGAATTACGATTAACTTAAAAAAAGAAACTAAAATAAAAAATACACTTAAAGTCATGTTTACTTCAAAATGCCGTTCAGATAATTCTTATTAGATTTTTCTCAAAAATATGGATGTTGCCGAGTGGTTCACAATTAATAAATATTTTACAATGTGAAATATCTAAACAATATTTTAAAGTAACAGCTAAGGGCGCGTTCCCATTATGTCGTGACGGGAGATTATCGTGACGTTGTGTATTTAAATGGAAGTGTTCACAATGACGACACGATTAACTGTCGTTCATGAGTTCTTTTTGCAGTGACGACAGTTTGTCACGTCAATGGGAACGGCTAAAAACGACAGTCATTCAACGATTAATAAATCGTGACGTCATAGTGGAAACACGCCCTTAATGAAACAAAACATTATTGTGACTATTTATTTCGCAAAATATAAGTACATGTCTCCGCGTAAAATTTTTAGTACAAAAATACTTTTACTAATTTTCCAATATAATATTTTCTTGTTACTTTGAACATTTCACAATTTTTTTTTTACTCTCTTAAATGATCTAACCGCAAAAATAGTCACAACATTTTTTTGTTAAAATTAATCAAACTTATCACTACACGGATTTGGTAGAAAAATCATGACTTAAGTAAAATTATTATTACAGGAGATTACGAATATCTGCTATGCACCGAAGCGGCCATCTGTAATATAACGAGACACATTAATGATTTACAAATATTATTAATTTATCTAATAATAGCTAGAATTTTATACTAGCTCATGCACGCGATTTCGTTTGCCTGAATGCCAGTTTTCACAGGGTTATGTTGTTTTTGCGCGAAACCTTAAAGCAAAGTAGCCTTAGCACTCTTCATAACATAATCTTTCTGCAAGTGAAAATTGAACAAACGGACAGACAATTTTTTTTAATAGTTTTTTTTTCGGTTGTGCTAGTATTTTGGCATTACAAACAGACATATCCATTATATTTAAGTATAGGATTTGATGATAAAAATTAAAGAAAAGTGCGGAAGCTATAAAAATAACGCGTTAACTAATAACGTACAAGTTATACTTACACAGTTAGTTCCTCTTCTCCCTATACATATGCACGTAGGCGGCGTCAGAGGGCGAGCACATGCCGATCTTCTTGCAGACGCCCTTGGTGCCGATCTGTTCGATGAGGTGGATGATGCTGTCGCCGTAGATCTCCATCATCGAGTGGCACTGCGCGTGGAATAAATACATTAGAATAGGGAAATAATATAGAGGCAAGATACATAAAACATAGCATTTTCTCAATTATGCTGGGGTCGAATTCCAGTCTACGGATGTATGTAGCTACTAGCTAAGAATCAGTGTTTTACAAGAAGCGACTGCCTATCTGACCTCCACAGCCCAGTTACTGGGTAGCACGATACGCAAAGGTAAGATATTTAAGTAGGAAACTATTTACAGGTGTTCAGTGTTTGTTTTTGAGTTTAAAGAATGGGTTATCTAGGATTTAGTATTTGAGATTTTGAGAGCAGACGCAAGGCAATTGCTGGCGTTCGAACTTACCCTGTACCAAATCTTATCAAAATCGGTTTTGTGGTTTAGTGAATTACTTTCGCATTTATAATATTAGTTCTTTAATGTTTTCTAAATTTAGTCTAGTTTGTGAACAAGGGAATCGGCACCATTAAAGAACTAAGTTAGCGATGTCAAATTAGTTTTGCCTTGAACTTTTTCGTATTTTTGATCCATACGTTTTAAGATGTCAACTATAATTGTATGGATGTGTCAGATTGACTAAATTTGACAGCTCTTATTTACATTAGTCTCTTTCTTGTTTTATTGGACAGAAAAAGATGGAAATAGTCTAATTTTAGTTTAGTTTGTGACCAAGGGAATCATCAGGTCTCATTTTTGTATGTTTTTGTACCTTTAAAAATAAAAATAAAGTTTGTAACTGTAACTTTGAGTACAATTTGGGAAATTTAAAAAATATATATTACGTTAATTTAACCTCGTGTTAGTAACTGAATCTCGATTTAAGTTTTTGGTACAAGGTTTTAGCTGACTACGATTTAATGCGAATATCCTTCTGTAATTTAGGGGGGGTTTCGACGGCGCGTTCGTGTTCCACGCGCGCCTCAAAGAGATGTCAGCAAACAATTGGAGGGGCCACTAAGGGCCGATGCCTGCCGGGGCTGCGGGTTGTTCGAAAGAGATACCGCGCCCCCGGAACGCAAAGGGCACAAGAAGGAACATGGATGGGTTTTAGTCAGTAAAAGTCTGACACTCCCCCCGCCCCGCCCAGGGCGGGGGAAGTCATTTGATGATTTCCCATCGGTAAAAAAAAAAGAGGGGGGTTATCTATGTTTCTAGGTAAGTGAGTCAGGTACTACCATTATTTAGGTATCATCCTTATCAAACTACCTACTTATCGTAATCTCTCTTTAACATCAAAACATTTCATTTTAGATAACGATATTTAGTCACAGTTATACACAACATAACCTTACGCCTGCAATCCTCGTAGGGAAGGCAGAGGTGTACCCATTAGTACACCCACTTTTCGCCAGTTATGTTTTAAGTCACATGTAATAGGGGGCGAGCCTATTGCCAACAGCTTACACAAATCTATATTCCGAGGCTACTACTGAGAAATTCCTGATGGAAAAACCCAATAACACTTTGCCCGACCTAAGAATCGAACCCAAGACCTCGTGCTCAGCAGTCGCTCTTTGGGACCACTAGATCAACGAGGCAGTCAGAAATCACAAGGCACAACAACACAAAAGAAATAATTAAGCGCGGTCGGCTAGGTATAACTTATGATTAGTTAACTAACAAATCTGCCTGCTACTGAAGACGAATACTTACAACTAGACACAAACTTTTTCGTAAGTATGTGACTATATAACATAAACATAACATCACGCCTGTAATCCCCGAAGGGTTAAGCAGAGGTGTACCCAATAGTACACCCACAATTCGCCAGTTATGTTTTTAGTCCCATGGAATAGGGGGCGAGCCTATTGCCATCAACCGGGCACAAATCCAGACTCCGAGGCTGCTACTGAGACATATGTGACTACACACATTGAAATAATAATACGGAGGGCCTGCCGGCCTGCTTTATGTCTACAACTCTCACAAAAAATCTGTTTCTATATTTCGCTTTGATAATTCACTCGGAATTTACCAATAAATTATTTGCTTTACATTTCCGCGGCCCTTTAGTAATTGGAACCCGATTGATGTAACATAATCAGGTAAACATTTTATTCATTGATTTCATAAAAAGGGGAGAAATGTAGGTCACACATGTAATTCACGTTAAGCAATTTATCAAATGTTATCTAGGTCAGCCGTGACGTATAAGGGGTGAAAGTGGATTATATGATACACAGCTTAATTTGATCGCATTATTTTTATCCGACTGCGCGAAGCAAAGGATAATGAGTTTATCAGTATTTATGTATGTTTGTTTGTTCCTTTGTGGCGCTCTAGAGACGTGCGTCTAACGATTTATTTTAATCTTGCGAGTGTCATTACAGATATGTCAATAATAAAAATTAAATATGGCGGCGACCAGACGCCATACTCTGAATAAGCCTACTAAAACCGGCAAAGTGCGAGTCGACCGCGTACGAAGGGTTCGGTTTAATTTTAAACTTAATTGAAAAAAACTTTTGACAGACTGTGTATTAATGAGGTTTAATAAATCTGTCTGAAATGTTTTTTGTATGTTAGTGTTAAATATTGTAGGTACAGTGCTTCGGAATTCTTTGTGCGTATACAATACGCGCCTCAAAGATGAGACTCAGTAGTGGGGAGCTTGCGCAGGTATGAATGTACTAAATAGCTATCCATAATTTTATTTGTGTATCTATTCAGAGATATTACAATGATATTTAGATTAAATTTTTTAACAATATTATAATTTTAATTGACTGCCTCGTTGGTCTAGTGGTCGCTAGCGCGACTGCTGTGCATGAGGTCTTGGGTTCGATTCCCAGGTCGGGCAAAGTGTTATTGGGTTTTTCCATCAGGAATTTCTCAGTAGCAGCCTCGGAGTCTGGATTTGTGCCCGGTTGATGGCAATAGGCTCGCCCCCTATTACATGGGACTAAAACATAACTGGCGAAATGTGGGTGTACTAATGGGTACACCTCTGCCTAACCCTTCAGGAATTACAGGCGTGATGTTATGTTATAATTTTAATTACGAAATAATGAAGCTTGTGTGGTGTGACAATTCAAAAGTGCCTGTACCTTGACAATTCAAAAGGGACTGTAAATGGTCTTTTTGAAATAAATGTTTTTGACTTTGATTTTGACTTTTGTGTCAAGCTCAAGTCTCATCTTTCGTGGCACGCAGGTATTATATGAGTCCGAATTGCAATTACCGATTTTCTACGTTTATTTGCTGTTGTTCAACACTCACCCTGTCATTATACTTGGCTGGTAACAACGCGCAAGACTTCTCGATGACGTGCACGATGTTGCGGTCCACTTTGTCGTTGCTGAGGACCTTGTGCACCGCCATCACTACTGCCTCGCACACCGCGCAGTCTAGGATCTCCTCTGTAGAACGGTTATTAATTGGTTTTATTATCATGATTGAATTAACAGGGACAGAAGAATGGTTTTTAATTAACCAATGGTGCATCCACACGATACAGACTTGGTACAATTTTTTGTCGTTCGGACTGAAAAGTCTTTACAATACACCTACTCTCTGCACAGGTATGTTTCACCGACAAAGTTCTATAGAAATCTACGTAAGTCTGTAACGTGTGGACGGATCATAATGAACAAGGGTGTCGTGATAAGGCGACTTAAGTATCTCAGACCAATTTATACTTTATACTGCTCGTATTAAAGTCATATATTGCTTCAAGTAAGTAACCAAATGGTCTCAAATTTATATTGTCCTCTAACTACATAAACATTAAAATAACAAACATTTTAAATAAATAAATAAATATAAATAAATATCTTGGGACAACTCACACACGGCTATCTGATCCCAAGCTAAGCAGAGCTTGTGTTATGGTAACCAGACAACTGATATACATACTTATATAATTTATAAATACATACATATTATAGATAAATCACACCCAGACACAGAAATAACAATCATGCTCATCACACAAAGTTTGTCCTGGGCGGGAATCGAACCCACGACCTCCGGCTTAGCAGTCAGGGCCACTAACCACTAGACCAACAGGCCCGTCACGATAAACACGATACGTCAAATCAATAATAAACAGGACTCGTCACGGGAAAATATCAACGCCTGAAAACCTTTTGACTTAACACATAATTCGATGTGTGGCAGATAAAATATATCAATTGTAATTGAAATATTTTATAAACAATTTGGCTCTGACCCGTGTGTAAGGTCATAAACTCTCTTATAAGAGAAGAAAAGCAGAGAATTTAATATAATTGTATTCAATTCAGGCATAAGCACCAATAGAATTACAAAACTTTACTGACATAACTAATTTTAGTTAAAAAGAGACAACCCAGCAACTAAAACACGATTATAATTTAACAACATATAACTTTCAACAAAAAAAGGTAACATTTTCGACAGTTTAGTACCTTTAACAGTAGCCACATTGACTTTGTCACAGAGCTTCAGTTCCTGGCACACTTGGTCCGGCTCCAACTCCTGAGCCAGCAGACTGATGACCAGGTCGGCGTACTTCTCCACGAACTGGTCGCAGTCCGAGCGGACCGACTTCGGCATGCGCTTGCACACATTGTGGATGACTTTCTTCACCTCATCCTAGTTGGAAATATGGTTTTAGTTTCAAATCCTACTAATAATATAAATGTGAAAGTTTGTAAATATGTTTGGATGTTTGTTACTCAATAACCGTTGAACTGATTTGAATGAAAATTGGCCCATAGATAGACCATTTCCTGGATTAACGCATAGGATACTTTTTATCCCGATAATGTATTCCCTTGTTATTTAATAATAACGTTAACTTTAATAATAATGTTATATAATTGATAATTTAATGGTATTGTTAATTTTGTAAATATTTGCATGCCAAATATGGCTGAACTGATTTTGATTTATTACAACTATTGTGCACTCATATTTGCAAATAAACGTTTATTCTATTCTATTCTATTCTTGGTATTATCCCGATAATAGGTAAACTTAATTTTCAGCAAGTAACTTTTACGTACGCGGGAAGAAGCTTACTTAATAAAAATGTTGGGAATTTGGTATTTGACACTATGAATTTACATTTCAAGCTACTAGCTTTTGTCCGCGGAATAAAAAGTAAACTATTTCCTTTCTTGGGGTACAAGTTTACCTCATACTAAATTTCATGAAAATCGGTTCAGTGGTTTAGTCGTGAAAGAGCCAAAGACAGACAGGAGTTACTTTCCCATTTATAATGTTAAAGTAAATCGACCAAGGCCTCAAAAAATACAAATCGTGGGAAAACGCACTTTTGTGCGTTAAAAAAAAAGTGCGTTTTCTCACGATTTGAATTTTTTGACTTACTGTAATTACAATAACGGGGGCAGACGGGTGCTAAGTACCTCATTATGCTTGTCCTTGATCTCGTCGTCGATCTCTCTGAGCACGAACTCGCACACGACGCAGACGGTCTTCTGCCTCACGGGGGACTTCACAGGGCGACCGTTCACTGTGTTGTCGTAGATTTCGTTCGTTTCTGGAAAGAGTACGAATAAAGTTTTAAAATTAATATATTAAAAAGATCCAATCCATTTTATTGAAAAGACTGACAAAAAAGGGTTTATTGGTCTAGTGGTCCGCAAAGCGTGACTGCTGAGCATTGTCTTGGATTCGAATCCCAGGTCAAGCAAAGTTTTATTAGGCTTTTCCATCAGGAATTTCTCAGTAGCAGCCTCGGATTAATTACTCATTATTATTAGTATGGTGCCGCACTGACATACTCCATGTAAATCACACGTGCGTTGTTTTGCACGGTCGGCTAGTTATGATTAGTTGAACAACAAATCTGCGGGCCTGCTATTGAAGACGAAAACTGACAACTACATACCAACTCTTTTATAAGGATGTGACTACACACACATTGAAATAGTAATATGGAGGGGCGCGTGATGATATGGTAGTTTATCTCTATTAGGTACAGTCGCTGTCATAAGTAGAGTAGGAATCATCACAAAGCAATATATTGCCATTTTTAACTTAAGAACCTTTCGGCGCCGTGTTCGAATTCTGAAGTGTTCGTAGGTACTGTGTTAATACATAATCACTTTTGACACACAGATGTAAATACGGCCTGTACTGCGTGCTCACAGCAATTCAAACCTTAGCATGCTACTGCACTAATGACCGCTTACTGTACATTATCATCACCCCTATAGTAAAAATACAGTCTTCTTTCTTTATCGTGTGGGCAGTAAGGTACTTGCCCGGATTTGGATCCACAACCTCATGCACGAGAGGCGGGCTCCTTAACCACTGGGCTATCACGACGAAAATAAAGTAATCTAATAGATAAAATAAAGTAAATCAACTTACGGATATCATGGTCCTTGTTATCACTGAACAACATAGTCGCAGGCAACAGAGATTTCCCTCTGAAGTTGTTCCTATCGCCCATCAGCTGCGGCTTCTCGTGGAACTTGTCGATGGAGCTGTGGCTGATCTTCAACGGATCCTTCAAGATACAGACAAAGATATAGATTTAGCATTTCAGTTTAGCATAAGCTTTTTAGTTAAATATGAACTGAGCTCAATATACTTAAACAACAACACCCGGAACAACATTTAAAGACCATACAAAATATTTGTTCGGTGCGGGAATCGAACCCGTGACATACAGCGCAGTAGCCAATCGCTCAGCTGCTACGCTAATCATATCTTAAACAGGGTAATTGAAAATATATCCGAAACCTTAAAAGGGGTCATTGTACTCATCATTATGAACAACTTTTACTATTGGACCAACCCTGAAATCATGAAAAAAAAAATCGTGTTCCCTACAAAAATGCTACATAACAAGATCGTAATGTAATGATCAGCTCTTTTTTTTGTATAATAAAAATGAATCGCTAAATGTTTTGCTAAGCGCTAAACTCGAGAACGGCTGGACTGATCTGTCTGATTCATGTTTCGTTGTGCTCGCAATTTTCCGGACAAGGTTTTTATGCAAGAATTTTTATAGAAAATCCGCCGGGTAATCCCGAGTATCCCGGTATCCCGAGCGAAGCCGGGGCGGTTCGCTAGTTGACAATAAAACATTATTATTAAAATTTAATACTTTGTATGTTTCTTCATTACCTTGACTTCATCCTTGCACAGTTTGAGGTACACGCAAATTTCCTGTGCGTTCATGTTGGCGACCAACATCTCGACCAACTGTGGCGCGTATGTGTCCACGAAGTCAACGCACTCGGTGCGCAGTTTGGTCGAGAGGTGCGTGCAGAGGTTGTCGAGGGCTTGGCGGATGCTTTCCTGTAGAATTACAATGTATCGATTAAATGGGCAACCTTTTTGGCAATGCTTTTGAACATTCTGTTACCTTTCTAATGGCAAATCAAATGTGTAGAGTAATTTGATGAATTGCATCGGAAGTTCAAGGCTAAATTAATTTAACATCTCTAACTTAGTTGTAAAATGACATCGTCCTTTTCTTTCGCTGTATGTTAGTAAGAGATGTCAATCCTCTAATTTTAGTGTAGTTTGTGAACAAGGGAATCGGCACCTTTTGCTCAATTATGCTGTTTGTTGAGTCTACTCAACAAACAGCAAAATTGAAATAGTAATATGGAACGGCGCGCCGCTCCATATTACTATTTCAATAATAATGAGCAATTAATGACGCCGCCAGTCGACCAACAATGACATGCTGATTTGTTTTTGTTTCGAGAGCCGTCTCAGGACGCGACAAATGCGTTGTGAGTCTTGTAAATACTTTCAAACGTTTTGAATTTGTGGAAGGGCGCGCCAGGTTATCGTAGTTTATCTCTATGTGATTTGTCTTTTTACACTCTGTATAAGGTTATGGCTCTAAAAGACAATCGAACTACAATGGAAATCTAAGCAGTGGTACTTACCTCAGTACGATTATTCTTAAGCATAGTCTCGAGTTGTTCCACAGCGAACAAGCACAACGGGCAGTTGGACTTCTCAGAGTTGATGTCCACTTGGCGAACCTCGCCGGTCTTCGGGCAGATATTTAGCGCTGGGCAAACCTGGACAACAAACATACATTTATAAGAAAACTGAAACGGTTACGGAACTTATGATGAAAAAGATAAGAGAAAATTTTAGAAGACAACTAATATTTTTAACTGTTTCGACAGCGAAACCGAAGCATTTAATAACAAAAAAAATTTTTTTTTAATTGTTGCACTAAGCGATAGTACTTCTTAATGGATCCAACACTATAGCGCTTTGCACACAGAGCAAGTATTGAAGCAACTAGCAACTGGCAACTAGCTGTTTACATACATTTCAATTGGACTGCACACACAGAGCAACTCGAGTTTCGAGTTGCGGCAATCGTCAATAGTTTTCAATTGCTGCAATCGATGACTAAGTTATTAAATATTGTACCGGTTTTTAAAGTTGCCGGTTTCCTCAACCGTCAATCGCAACGCTTCGGGCGATTTCACACCCTCCCTCCCTCTCCGTGTGCCCAACAATGCCAGTGTCGCTACGGCAATGGCATACGGCAACTCGGCTATAAAAATTGCTTACAAATTGCCAAAAAGTTGCGGCAACCGGCAACGTAGCAAAGCAACTATCATATTTTACAGGAAACTTTTAAAGAGTTACCAGTTGCCTAAACTTAAGTTGCTCCGTGTGCAAAGCGCCTATAGATTTATGGCTCGCATCAAAGGTTTATTTTTTTGGGAATTTGGTTTTTTCTATTGTTTCTGGTTTAAGATTTTTTTAAAACATCTATTGAAGAGCTCAAGCTCTAGATTTTTGTATCCAAACTAATATTGTAAACAGAAAAGATTTTTATTTTTGTTTGTAATGGATAAAGTCAAAAACTACTTAACCCATTTTAAAAATTATTTTACCTATAGAAAGCTAGGTTATCAGTGACTGACATAGGAATTTACTATAAAAAAAGATAAGAACCGTAAAAATAGATCACGCGGAAGAATTCGAGTCCAAAAGCTTTGCTTAATATAAGTATACTCACGGTAGCTGGGTCGATCCTCTGTACCAACAATGCGACGACTGCAGGTCCGTACTGCGTCACGAACTGTTTACATTCACCGTTTACCGACTGCGGCAGTCTGTCGCACGCTTTGTCAACCGCTTGGAAGATCTCGTCCTGTTTCAAAATCAAATATTAGTTAATTCTTACGACGTATCAGGAAATAAATATTAATTAAGCTAGAAACATTGAATCTAGTTGCCCATTAAAAAAGATAGTTTTGTATGAAGAAAAATAGGCAAGAAACTACATACATATTTGAAGTGAAAAACGATCTTGCTACATATGGACTAGGTACTTTATTTTACATTGTGCGGTATCAGAACCAAACATAATTATCCAGTTGACAATAATATACAACAATATTTATTTGTTACAAAAAAAATTAAAATATTTGTTTATTTGATTGTTTACTGGCAAAATGTGGGTGTTCAAATGGGTACACCTCTGCCTAACCCTTCGGGGATTACAGGCGTGCTGTTATGTTATGTGTTATTTATTTGTTAGCCAGTTTTGACTAGAAGGGCAAAGGCCTCCTTCCACTCCCTCCATCTTTCGTGATTATGTGCTTCATATACACATACTGTTTAAAAAAAAGTTTTACAATAATTTGTATAGGTACAGTCTAACAAGTTATATGGTATACAGGCAGCTAACTTGCAACTACTTTAAAGCTATGTTTCGAGTGTGTTAATTATTTTAAATTAATTACTCTAAATAGGTTTCAAAATTATTAGACACCACAAGCTGTAAAAAGTGAACACAAAATAACAACGAATGACAATGTGATATACGGAATGTAATACGGAAAGATAATTATTATTGTCTGTGAACAATTCTTTTCTTTTCATTTCTTTTTATTGCCTTTTGTTATTATTTTTGTTTGCACATGGTCTGTGTCAAGAAATATTTTTTCTTTCTTTCAAATAGTTTTGAAGCTTTAGTCCATCATATATGCTTGCATACCTCGGTCCTAGTGTCACTGATCTCCACCTGCAGGTAGTGTAAGAAGTACTGGCAGAAGGAGCAGGCGGCCTTGCCCTCGGGCTGCGGCACCGACACGAACATGCGCTCTATGGGCAGGGGGGGGAGGGACTCTGATGTTGGTACGGTGTGCACGTTCGTTTGTTGCGCGATGGGGATGCGCGCCAACTGTAGAAAGTAACAAAGTTAAAGATTTGTGATTTATTACATATGCGCAAAAACTCGAAGATCGATTACAATAGTTTTTTTTTTGTTTTGTCTGCGCCGACATTGGGTGGTGAAAAAAATTAAATCATAAAAACTTAGTACAATACGGCCGACGTATCTTGGCGGCTCTGAAGTTAGCCGATTGCTGCGCAGTAAACAATTTCGTTTCTATAAGATCCATTGCGTAGCCAAACAGCTAACTTCATACTGTCAAGATAAGTCGGCCGTACTATACGAAGTTCATCGTTATCATGTCATCTGGTTTTTAATAGATATAAGTATCACGCCTCAATTTAAGTTTACTTCGAGTAAAAATTAAACTAGCGAATGTGAACGTACACACATTGCGAATCAAGTGCGCTGCGCATGCCTCGCAAAGTCTGTACTCGCCTTTGTATAACTATAGCTATATTAAAATCTCACCTTTTCAGTACTAGCATCTGTCTTATCATCACCAATCAGCTTAGTGGACACAGTCTTAACAGCCAGCTCTCTTGGCATCAGCGGTGCGATGGGGACCTCCGTGGTGTTACCACAAACGCCGATCATAGCGCAGAGTGTGTTAGCCTGAAGGTCATCCACTAAGTACTTGTAGATGATGGGGTAGTACTGCTCGGCGAGGTGCAGGCACTCGTCTTTGAATTCACCTGTCTGTTTGCAGAGACCTGTGGGGATGAAAGACATACGGGGTGTAATCACAAATCCCAAGGTCGTTAATTACGCATTCTACCAATTTAAATAAGAAACAGAACAACGACACCAATGAACTGTTTTTTGTCGGTATTCTTCTTGTCCATTCTTACATACATACATAAACTCACGCCTTTTTCCCATGGGGGTAGGCAGAAACTATAGAACGCCACCTGCTACGATCCTTACATACTCCTTTCGCCTCATCTACGTTCATACATCTCGTCATACAAGCACGCCGGTTACGAGTACTCCGCACCTGACCTTTCTGAAGGACCTCACTAATAAGGTCAGTGTAGGTCTTCCTAGGGCGACCCCTCCCGGCGTTGCCACTCACCTCTGCCATATAAATACCTTTTGTCAATCGTCTTTCACTCATCCTCTCAACATGACCGAACCATCTAAGCATACCCTTTTCTATCTTTGTCACTACATCTTCTTTTAATCCGCAACGGTCCCGTATAACCTCATTCCTCACTCTATCGTTCAACAACTCGTCCAACTCGTCCATTCTTCTCAATACGAAACTACCTTTTGGAATGGGCAACTATATTCAATATTATTATTTGTTTTTCTCTTTATTTTGGCTACATTACAGTTAAAACATTTTAACCCCTTGACTGCGGGTAAACCCACACACGTGTTTCGACTAAGAAACGCGAATGCGGCGCACACACAAACGTGTGTGTTTTTGTACGGCGAACACACGAACTGTGGTAGCTAGCCGCATTTGTGTTTGGCGTAGCGAATGTTCGCCCGCAGTCAACGGATGTCCTACTATCAATTTATTATGTTGTTTTTGTTAACGTTTCGGTTCTGACCCTTATTTTCTATTTTATTTTTCGATTATCCTTGGGTAACCCACCATTAACCAATAATTTGAAGACACGACTTCTCGAAAAAAGAAACACTATTTTAATGAATAAATCGTTTTTCACCGAATTGGCAAATAAAGCACGTCACAGTTTACAATATTGCCATACAAAATCAAAGTGGAAATCGCGTTTTGAACAGCTCATAAAAAGTATGTCAATTGATTGGTGCCTGAAACCCAATTTGAGGTCGTTACCTGTCAGTACTCTGTAGAACTCCGTCTCAGTGGTGTTGGCGACCAAGACGTCACGCAGGTGCTTGACCAGCTGCTCACACAGCTCGCATGGCACGTCACTAACACATAAACACACGGTTAGCATTAAAATATTAAGATAATTTTATGTTTAAGATATTTTTGTATTTCCTGCAGTGATAGTATTTTAAAAACGCTTTAATAAGTCGGTTACTGCACCGCTCCTGTAGATCGTAGTGTGATGTTAAATACCCTAGTATATACAGGGTGTCCCAGATACGGACGTCCTCCACAGGAAACCAGCCCCATAAAGAACCCAAAAAAAAATATTAAAATGTCGTCTAGCTTCCAAACCGCCAAAAATTGTAGAACATACATGAAGGTGGTTTGGATAGCCCAAGAAGAGAGGAGTTTAAAATTTTCGTTTGGACGTCCTTATCGGGTCACCTGTAGAAGATTAACCTGTTTTTGTGAAAATTATGAATATTATTGAAAATTATTTATTAACCGTTTTGGCATTATAAGCTCAATTATAAACGTGACTTACTCAGTAGGCTGATAGTCGGTGAACTCTATAGGGAACGTGTAGTCGTCGTGTTGATGGAACCTGTACGAGCACTGTCCGCTCATGTGGCACATGCTGCGCGGAGTGAAGTCTTGCTTCACAGCTTGTACAATGTTCTCGTAGTACTTGAACACCAACATCGCGCACGAGTCCGAGAGAGAGTCCATCTTACGACACGTCTGGGAATGATAAAATTGAGAGGGTTAATTTTTTAGTGTAACGATTTAGATTTTTGGCGAATTCTAACAGAGCTAGTATTGCTTTTTCAAGTACTCAATAATATAATAAGACAGATAAAAAACTTTGTATTAAAATTTCATTTTTTGTTGTAATATTTGTACATTTTAACGGTTATGAACTACGGCGACACGGTTAAGCGGAGGATTAAAAGCTTAAAAAAAGAAACATGTTATCGCTGGGCCTTATTCCGTTTTATTTAAAATACGCTTTGCTAAAACCAGGTTTTAACCTTCTTGCCAGTTTTTGTATTTCGAACTTTATTTTGATGAAGATAAAGTTTGTAATATAAAAATTTACTCAATGGTTTAAGCAGGCTTTGTTTTATAATAACGCTTTTGAGTTCAAATCTGTACATAATTTGCGAAGAATGCTCCTGTTAAGTGAACATTGGTTATTTTTGCTAAGGCTATTATTGGCTAAAATTTTATTCTAAGGGCTTTAACTTCCACCCGAAGTTAAAGCCCTTAGAATAAAATATTATTTTAATTTTTAATTAAATAATTAAAGGCTCGAGAAAGTACTAGTTATTTTACAAAAAAAATACTAAATATTCCTTTTTTACCTTGGTTTACAAATAAAAACTTGATTAAAAAAATTAATTTTTAATTTTTACTCGAGCAATAAGAATAATAAAGTCAAAACTACTTGTTGATAAAAAGGTTGGCTAATTTTACCTGCAACAATCCAAATAGGAAGTCTTCATAGCTGGCAGCGTCGAACTTCTTCCTCAACACGCCAACAGTCCTCTGACAGTTGTTACAGCCCACACGCAGGCTCAACTGATCGTTCTGTAATAAACATAACACACGTTAAATAAAATTGTGATTAGGAGTCTTCACATCAGTTGATAAGGTTTGATTTCCATTGAGGCTTGAATTGATTTAAGACATTTTGGCTTTCGTTTTTGTTGTGAAATTAATATATCGAATTTTCATGGTTGCTTACATTAACTGCGTTCAATTACGGTTCAATGTCGCTACTGTGATGGGTACTAAACAAATCTCTTTCTCAGATCTGGTCAATTAGTCGTTTAGGTATACAGAAATACTTTTTTTATCACGTTCCAAATTTTTTCTAGGCTTTAGGTATCTTTCAAAGACACCATTTGTTTGCAACGTATGTTTTGATTGTTATCAATGTTTAGGGATCTCGTCGGGCGCACGAGTCGGGTCAGTGTTCGACGCGGCGCATAACGTCCACAACTATGTTATGCTATATCTTAATATTTAAGTACTGAGTGATACTAAAAGAAAAAAAAACACGTATTTTATTATTTTCAATAAACATCATAATATTAAAATTTGGAACCTGATAAAAAAAATATTCCTGTCAAAAGTAAGAAAACACTGACATCCTAACTAATATTATAAATGCGAAAGTAAGTTTGTTTGTTTGTTTGTTACCATTTTACGCCTAAGCCACTGAACCGAGCATCCTGAAATTTTGCATATACATTGCCAGGTGTACAGCAACGAACATAGGGTACCTTTCATCCTAAAAAAAAGTACTGTTTCCGAGAGAGAAATCACAATAACGTTCTTATTATCATAGATGGCGCCACGTGTCGTTTCGAATCATGATTTTTTACTATATAATTGAAATGACAGTGATTATTTCCGCGACTTCGTCTGTGTCCGAACCGATAACCGAAGTTAACGCGGACGAAGTCGCGGGCAAAAGCTAGTAGGTAATATAGGTATACTAGTTCCATTTTCCCCTTGTAAGAAGCGGAACTCTGAATAGAGTGTATATCGTAATCAGCAAAAAAAGAAAATAGCGTTACAAAGTAAACAGGTATTACATGAAATCATTTACAGAATATTAATATCATATGTATTTATCGGTACAATAAGATTTAAATTCGCAATATGTATTTACAAACGTGGCGCGATGTAAGGTCATCGCGTGTAATGTAATCGCGATAACCTGATAATATCAATGTTATAAACCTCGTCACTATGCCTTGTTGGTCTAGTGTTCGCAAAGCGCGACTGCTGAGCGTGAGGTCTAGGGTACGATTCCATGGTCGGGCAAAGTGTTATTGGGCTTTTCCATCAGGAATTTTTCAGTAGAAGTCTCAGAGTCTAAATTTGTGCCCGGTTGATGGCCATAGGCTCGCCCCCTATTACATGGGACTTGAATATAGCTGGAGAAATGTGGGTGTACTAATGTGTACGCCTCTGCCTAACCCTTCGGGGATTACAGGAGTGATGTTATGTTTATGTTTTTATTTATTTTATTTATTACAAACATTTGTAAGAACATTATTACGGCTTCGTTGTCGTGTGACTAATGAATACGAATAAAAAGAATTTGTTTCAATGTAATTTTACTGATGACCTCAATCATTATTTTGTACGACATCGAATTTTATGAGTCATCTTGTCAAATATTGCTTCGAATAGAAGAATTTATTAAATGAAACGGAAAGTTTCCACCAAGATTTCTGAAAAATAATTATGAGTAACTAGCGATCCGTCCAGGCTTCGCACGAGTGCAATGTAGGTACTAACTAAACGTATAAATCTTCCTCTTAAATCACTCCATCTATTGATGAAAACCGCATTAAAATGCGTTACGGAATTTAAAAGATATCAGCGTACAGATGGCGGAAAGCGTTTTATACTTGTTTTATACTTTGTAGAGACTAGCTACTGCCTGCGACTTCGTTTCCGGTGTTTATGTCTTTTTTTGTGAGCCAAAGTGTTTGATAACAATCGTATCGATGGTTTAGAAATGCATAGAGGACAAACATTATTCTTTTTATTTACGCCATCTCATTTTTTTTTACCAGAGACCCTATTACAATGACCTCATACATACATGATCTGATACATTTTGTAAATCTATGGATTAGATAATCTTGTTATGCAATTCTCAAGTTGATCCATTTAGTTGTTCATAATGAGTTCAATGACCCCTTTTCAGGTCATTTATGAAAGTTCTAATCACAAAAAAAATTGACACGTGTGTGCATAAATATATTATAATATTAAGTCGTCATAGATTTGTTCGTAATAACACTAATTGGTGATAATCTCATTGACGTATTAGGTTCATTGTTGTCATACAACTGGGTCAGTACAAAGTGCGCATGTGTCATTAAGCATTCTAAGATGGTTCTTATAATGATCTTGTTCTTATAATGTCAATAACGAGGTTACTAATGCTAATGTAAATTTAATAAGCAATTACGGTATTTATTTTCTAATTAAGTTTAAGAAAACAAAAGAAATAACATTACTTATAAGTAAACTCCATCTGTATGTGACGCTTTTACGGCTAAACTGGTTAAGTTTAAACCCCAATAAAAGACATTGCTATTTTTTATTCCGCGACTTTGTCTGCGTTCGCGATAACCGACATTTACGCGGACGAAGTCGCAGGCAAAAGCTGGTTTTATAAAGACAATAATGCGACTTACATAGTCTTCAAGCAGATTATCAATTCTGGCACTGTTACAGAGGCCGGCGACGGAGCAGACCTGCTGCGGGTTCATCTCAGAAGCCAGGGTCTCAACCAGCTCGGGCACGAAGTCATCAGCTAGCTTGATACACTCCTTCGCTACTAGTTTAACGGGGATCAGCTTGCAGGAACCCTCGAACACTTCTCTTAACTCTTCCTGTAAATTAAGAAGTTTTTATTTTGTAGACAGTACTTAAGTATCGGTCGTGATGGCACAATGGTTAAGGCGCCCGCCTCTCAGGCATGAGGTTGTGGATTCGTATCCAGGCAAATACCTATGTGACTTTTTCTCAATTCATATATACTTTCTAAAGTTTATTAAACCTGGACTTAAAAATAATTAATAATAAAAATAATTTAAGCTTGAAATCGTGAGCAAGTATGTTGATCAATGCTCATTCCTTCTCAGTATGAGAAGAGGCCTTTGCCCTGCAGTGGGACAATAATAGGCTGGTATTATTTTACTAATATTTAATAAAAATAATATTATAAATATGTTTTTAAGAAGAATGACCGGTAGCCTAAGAAATCAATAGACAATTTTCAATGTCAATGAGTTATGACAATTAAATAACATTCATTGAGTTATTTACTATGAGGAGCGGACGAAATATTCAAACTTAAAAAAACAATGGATTATGTATCCGTTAAAATCCTTCAGATTGAGATAGCAAGTGTATTACGTAATTACTCTATTGTTTTCGCGATAAAAAATTTAATTAATTTCAGAATAATTAACCTATTTGGCGAATATGGGTAAATTATTCTTAAATTAATTACCAAAGTGAAGAGGCACCTAGTTATGAATATTATATGGTCACGCTTGCTTCTTGTTACGGGTGAAAGATAGAACATAATAATTAGTATATTAGGTAGGCAATTATTTTTTGCCAATATTATCTTGTTGTAGTCTTATTAAGGGGTATCATGCTACCCAGTTACTGAGTTGAGGAGGTCAGATAGGCAGTCGCTCTATGTAAAATACTGGTACTCAGCTGCATCCGGTTAGACTGGAAGCCGACCCTAACTTAGTTGGGAAAAAGCTAGACATATAGTTTGATTTATATTGTAACTCTCAACGTATTATCAGGCCATTGCGATCAAAAATCTTGTTAGCAAAAAGCTGTAATAACATAATGAGAGCGAATCGCGTGTCTGCTTTCGACAATTTTCGTTTCAGAATCCAGATGTAAAAGTTAGTTTTATATTTAAAACAGTGGATGACCAGATGTGGAATCGACGTTTTGGTACAACTTAAAAGTACGCATAGGTACGAGTTAACTTTGTAATGCTTTTTATTAATGCCTCGTTGGTCTAGTGGTCGCAAGCGCGACTGCTGTGCATGAGGTCTTGGGTTCGATTCCCAGGTCAGGCAAAGTGTTATTGGGTTTTTCCATTAGGAAGTTCTCAGTAGCAGCCTCGGAGTCTGGATTTGTGCCCGGTTGATGGCAATAGGCTCGCCCCCTATTACATGGGACTAAATGTGGTATAAAAGTAATAACTGGCGAAATGTGGGTGTACTATTGGGTACACCTCTGCCTAACCCTTCGGGGATTACAGGCGTGATGTTATGTTATGTTTATGAATATATTATGTATATCCAGATTGACCTGAATTCAATCATTTGTGTCAAACAAATGGTTATCTAGGTCATCAGTCTTATTAAGGTAGCAAAAACAAAGGAAAGACGTTCACAGGTCAATTGTTTGCATACATAATAAAACAACATTTTATTCAGAAGGCCTAAGCGCAATCTCATCTCAGCGATAATTTTATAATCAAAGCAAAAAAAATGTAGGTACATTTGAGGCATTTTTGACATATTGAGATTAGATTGCGATGCTTTAGTACCATCGCCCCCAGAATCTCAACCGCTGACGTGTAAATAATAAAATAACATAACATATTATATTTTTTTATCTAAGAAACAATAAATTGTATTAAAATTTTTGTTGTCTTTTTGTATTTATATACAGCAAGTGTAATAAATACAGGTTCTCATAATATTCCCTATTTTACAATTTACAAAACTGTGTATAAGAAATACACCATTAATATAAAGTCAGTCAATACTCGGGTCATTCTTCGAACACTCCGTCATAATTGTGTATGATAATTGTTCAGTATTTATAAAACAATGCTACGTGGGCGTCGTGTCTCACTATCGGACAACGACTTACACTCAGCAAGGTGTAAGTTCAACCTTTGTTTGTTCTAAGATAAGTACGCTCGCGAGCGTTGACAAAAAATAGCTGTCCTAGATAGAGATAAGAAATTCTTTAAATTAAATTCGTAACTACGCCAGTCACACTGAAAGCTTTTAGAACAGGCCAGTAAGAATAGGGCTGATGAAAAATTTTATTTTAATTTCGAATTAGGAATTCTTTGGACATCCGTGGAATAGTAATGAATTATGTCATTTGTTTTTACAAATTGGCGGCAATTTAAAAAAATTCTGTCGTGCGTTTAAATGAAAAGAAAGAAATAATGTTTGTTGGAATGGATTTGACTAGAAAAAATTTCGCTCAATGATTTATTATGACTTTCGTTGCGGTGTTACTCAACAACGTTACGATAGAGTTCGATTAGATAAACACTATTAGAAATTCACATTACAAATTTAGCCCACCTACCTTCGTTCAACACCAGGAACTCCTGACACTTGAATGGGATCTACAAACTTACATGGAAAGACCTCAATAGACGGCGCATCCAAGTAGGCTGCTGCAAACATGACCTAACAAAAGGGGGATAATAGATCCCATCGACACCCAGTACGAATGCGGAGCTTCAGGCGATGGCCTATTATAAGTAAATCGGTTTTTTTTATTTTGTTAGAGTACTAGGGTCTCGTAGGTGGCACTGTAAAAGCCCAAAATCTACACTTGTTTTATTAAAAATGCCAATGAAGCCGCGAATAACGTGGCCACCTACGAGACCCTAGTACTCTAACAAAATAAAAAAACGGATTCACTTATACTATCGATTCGAAAAAAATAATGTATTTATATGTAGTTCTTCATAAAAAATATTTAGAAAGGATTCTAATAACTGAGTGTAGCGTTTCTTATTTTTCGTTCTGTATTAGTAATTTCGAAGGTTTGCTTGCACAAACTTACACAATAAAAAGATTAGTAAAGAAAATACAAACTGCATGTATACCTGAGTCTCATTGCTTTGCAGTTGGTCTCTGGCCTGTTGCACCATGTCGGTACAGATCTTGCAGATGCTGTCAGTGTCTTCAGCGACGGTCATCTTCGGCCATACTTTGGTCGCACAGTGGTGGGTCGCCCGACATTCACGACCGGTACTGGAGAGAGAATTTGTGACGTTAGAATTTTTTTTTACAGATTTGTTATACACGGTGTATTTTTTAAGCTAGAAAAATACAGCCTGTATACAAATTACAAAGGCGATCAACCTTCAGAAAACTACAGTTGTAACGTCGACCTTTAAATTAATGACAAATTAGTCAGGTGGGTACGTCAAGAATCAATAGTGCATGCAATGTTTTTTTTTTTTTAAGTTATACTATATGAACAGTCAGCAAAAGAGATAGACATGCAGGGTCGTCAGATATAGTTGAAGTTTTCTTAGAAAACGATGGATCTCTTCGATAGAAACTTAACTTATTAAATGAACTGTTAATTATCTACTTTTAAAATTAAATTACATTTAAAAACATCCATCGGTTTCCAAGAAAATTGTAATTATCTGAAGTCCCTGCATACCTATATCTTTTTTTGACTGTACCTAGACTGTTCTCTTGATAAGATTTTTATCCGACTGCTGCAAAGCAAAGAGGGTTATAATTTGTATGTTCATCTGTTCCCTCATATCTTCAAAACTACTTATAATTTTGTATTCAATTTTTATTAAATAATTATTAATAACTATTTTTAATAACTATTTAAAGTGTGTTATTAGGTGGCGGTGGCTATAGACATATACATAAAAAATAAATAAATAGAAGGCTAAATAAAAACATGATTTCCCCAAGAAAAAAAGAAGGAATTAGTCCACACGATCTACAAGACTGTTAATCTTACTGTATAGTGGCAGTTCTACCATTGTCATGTTAATTACACGATCTAAAAACAAAACTATTATTCCTCTGTACTCATCATCTGCCTAGCCTCTTCCCAACTATGTTGGGGTCGGCTTCCAGTCTAACTGGATGCAGCTGAATACCAGTATTTTACATGGAGCGACTGCCTATCTGACCTCCACAACCCAGTAACTGGGTAATACGATACCCCTAGGTAAGACTGGTTGTCAGACTTTCAAGCTTCTGACGACTCGTAACGACTGTCAAAGATCCACGCTTCACAGCCGGGACCAACAGCTTAACGTGCTTTCCGAGGCACGGAATAATGTCAGTAATGTCTAAGATAAACTTTAGAAAGTACTTATTATTTCTCTGTACTACAACTAGAAATACAGCGATCAAACAAACTTGTTGAAATGAATTCGATACGTATTATTCGATTATAAGGTACGAATGCAACCAGACAGGCGGCGAACGGGTTACACAACTCAGTTATGTAAACTGTATTACAATCGATTGTTCCGAATACTAGAATCGATACGATTTGTAAGCCGCTCGTTGTTTTAGTAATTGTCGGTCTGAATAAATATAGTACGGTTTACTATTGCTTGTTATTGTTCAAGCTGATTGAACGATTTTCTTATTAATAACACTCAAAGCTACTAGCGATTCCGAACGCTGTTTGTTCTTCACGCCACGTGATTTAACATAATATTTACTAGCTAGTACTGCATAGTTAGTCCCTTCCATACCAATATTATAAATGCGAAAGTGTGTCTGTCTGTCTGTCTGTTACCTCTTCACGCTGAACCGATTTAGGTGAAATTTTGTATAGAGATAGTTTAAGACCCGGGGAAGGACATAGAATAGTTTTTATCCGGGAAAGTGATTTCCCCTAAGGCGGTGAAAAGGTGTGGAAGTTTGCATGCAAGTACGATATAAACAAGTTCCACGCGGACGTAGTCGCGGGCGAAAGCTAGTAATGTTATAAATGCGAAAGTAACTCTGTCTGTTACGCTTTCACGACTAAACCTCTGAACCGATTTTGATAAAATTTGGTAGGAGGTTAAGTTTGAACCTCAAGAAAGGACATAAGGTATTTTTTGTTGCGCGACGAACGAAATCGTGGGCCAAAGCTAGTTATTATTTTTTTTTTCATACTAGCCATCTGCCCCGGTTTTGCACGGGTAGACTTTGATAATACTCCTGAGGGCAAATGGTTCTGCCGCAGAAAAACAAAACAAATCCAAATTAGGTATGATTGGCCTTTAAGAGAAGAAAGCGAAGCTACCTTTTGGAATGGGCAACTAGATTCAATAGGCTATTTTTTTTTTCTTTCTTGTAAATAACGCTCAAAAGTGCCTTTTAATGTTCTTATTGAAATAAATGATTTTACTTTGACTTTCAAAAACCAGAGTCCGAGAGAATGGTGAAAACGGCAATAGTCACCACACTTACCAAATTGATTGGCGATCATAATTATTTGCAATACTGACTGAATATTTTTATGACAAAACCCTAGTCGATTTTTTACGAAACCTAGGAAGAGACGATGGATAATTTTGCCGATTGGATACCACAAAGCCATTTCAAAACATTACAAAAGCAATTTGCTATGGTAATTGATGTTTAGCAATATAATTGAGTGATTAGTTCTTCCGTTTCTAAAAAAAACAATGCTCAGACAAACAGTAGTGTTGTGCGTTGAGGTGCAAATATATTTAGTTGATTTAAAATAAAGTTATTTTTATTATTAAACTACTTATAATAATTAAGTTATAATAAAATTTTAACCATACATAACAAATTATTATTATTAGCCATCAATATGTTATTAATTTTATGTAGGCTTTTGTTATTGCATAAATGAAAATATGTATAATCTACATCTACACTAATATTATAAAGAGGTGAGATTTGTATTTTTGTAATGATTACATTAAAAAAATAATGTGCCGATTACAAAAAAAAATTCACCATTAGAAAGCTACATTCACCCTGAGTAATAAAGGCTATATTATATTTTTTATAAAGTTAGGGATCCGTAAGGAAAAGCACGCGTACGAAGTCGCAGCGAGAGTGCTAGTAATTTTTTTATTTTCATGTATGCAGTAATAAAAGCCAAAAATTGCTTGAGGAAATCATAATATGATAATTCCTATTATGATTTCCTCAAGCAACTGCGCGGAAAAAAAAAATACCTATGACTAACTGAAATAAATAAATAGTGTTATTAATATTATTACACAATATTATCAAACCAATATTAAATAATTTAATTAGTTCTGATTTGTTAAAATTCATCCTTATTTGTTGTTATTGGCTTTGAGCATTGTGGTGAGTATGTACTTATCATTATTATATAGGGTGACTGGTAATTAGTGGCCGTAAACACATTAACAGTTGTACAGTCACGAGCAAAAACAAGTATGCACTTAACAACATAAAGCATAGCTAGTTTACACGAAGCCAACACTGGCTGCCAATAAGACTGGCAGCCAGCGCTGGCTTGGTATTTGCCTAGTGTAAACAGTTTTTCAAGCCAAGCCAGCGCTGGCTGCTAACGCTGGCGAGAATAATGCGCCCGTCTATTTTTCTAGCTAGTGCCCTCCGCACGCATACCCCTCGACGCCCGCGCCAGCGCTGCGGACACAATGTAGACGCATCTCGCCAGTCACTGGCGAACGTCCGTACAGTGTTTCGCTTTCTTTTTTTCTAATATATCAATCAACTCTTCTCTTAATAGTGCAGGGATGTTTCATAAACATTACATTTTTAACAAACTTTGCCGCGAATTTATTTTTTTCACTTCAAACGCATGCACACCCGAAGAAAAATTCGTGAATGAATGGCCTCGCCTCTATGAACTCTGCATTACGACGCTATTTTCTTCAAATATATTGATTGAAATGTCATTTTTTTAGGAATATAGCAATTCGAATTCAATACTACTATGAAATAGGTCATATATCAAAGTTACAACCATTATTTCACAAGAAAACGGCTTCAGAATTTTGCTAAGTGTATACTTGTTTATGCTCGTGACTGTACAGTCGCCAGAACATCAGACTATATCTTTTTGTTGTAAAATAGCTCTTATTACAACTGCATAAGATGCTGCAGCATATTTTTTATCAAAAACAATTTATTAACATGCCTATGATAACTTGCCTATAGAAAAGTTTTCATAGCTATTTTTAATTGTTTTTTTTTGTGTACGATTTTTTGCAGGCTAGCCCTTCGATTGGTAACTTCGATTATGTCTGACAACCCTCCATATCTATCTCTTTTGTTGACTGTACATAAGTATTGGCCACTAATTACCTGTCATCCTATACAGGGTAGTGCAGGCCAGATGGATATCATTTCTTTTTAGGTAGTCGGCTTAGTGACATTTTTGTACCCGCCAGGAAATCCCTAAGACGACAAAATAAAAATTATCCATCTGGCCTGGACCACTCCGTACATAAAATTAAATTTACTGACCACTAATAGGCACAAACACTAAACATAAACCTTGTTGAGTTAATCATCAGGAAAATACCATGTTCTATTAATATTTTATAGGTATTATTTTTCTATAAAACCGTGTATTTCAAGTAGGCATTACACAAGAATAATGTGTATGTTTGTATTTATATTTACCTGAAATTACTGCACCAGTAAGACGGACCCCAAGTGCATTGAGAGCTGCCTACCAGGTTGCCTGAAATGGAAATGCAAAGTTAACTACGTAGTTCTGTCATCATCATCATCTTAACAGCCGTAGGACGTCCACTACTGAATATAGGCCTCCCGGACTCCTAGGACCGGTTGTAAGTGGCTTGCAACCAGCGCGGTCCTGCGGTCTTTATCAGACCGTCTGTCCACCTTGCGGGTGGACGTCCTACGCTGCGTTTCCCGGCAGCTGCAGACAGACGCGGTTCGGCGGCAGTTCTGTTTTATGGTCAACTGTCTATAATTCACCAAGATCGTCATTATCATCTAGTCTTTTTTACCCGGGTGTAGGACATAAACGTGTTGCCTAAAATTGCCTAAAAATAGTCTAAAGGCTAGGGAATCGGAAAACAGTTCTTTTAAAATTGAAAAGGAACTATTATGACTAAAATTGTCAGTAGTTCCTTCAATGGAACTAACAGTTCCTTTGAACAATTTGAACTCCATATATTTCTACTTTACACAGCACTGCGACCCGTGCGGTGACCGTATAGGTACTTCACTTCCACGCGGACGAAATCGCGGGCAGAAGCTAGTATTGTATCGCTGTAGTGGTAACATTTTAGTGTTCATTATGAATGTCATGTGTTGGCACGTGAACTGAAACGTGAATTGCAAAATTTGCAAATCCTAGTAAAAACAGGCTGAAAAATTGCTACCGACTTTATAGGTAATAGACGTCTTAAGTACCCATACTAGTCGTTAACTTTAATTGGTGTGTAGGTAATTAGTGATTAAGGCGAGTGATTCATTATATTCCACAGTTCCACTACAGTCCATTCCATTAAGAAAATAGTGAGTCATCGTTGTCCGTTGACACTGACTGACTGACGAAAATATTATAATTTTTGGCAACCTGGTCAATGTCTGTGTCAATGGACAACGTTGACTGACTGTATTCTTAGCGTGACTGGACTCATATGAAATAAAAATGAGCCGGGGTCGCTAGGATTGCCAAATGGTCGGGTTTCGAAAGGATTCTCCCGAAATTTCGCACAATTCCAGAAAAACAGCTTTGTATAAAAAAGCTTAATTTAAAATTGCCGGACGCTTTTTTCATGTTCACTTCACTGGCAAAAGAAATGAATTCTCGTAGTAGGCTGATTCGAAAGTAAAAGTTAACACTTTAACTGACACTCTAATGTCTTCAACATCAAGAAAATTTGAGATTTTGTCCAGATGTTATGATATGGCTACCCTAGTCGCGGCAGGCCACGAAGAAGATGTTGGGACGAACTGGATAGCTCCCTCCAAAACTAGAGGCAATAAACGTGAACGATGAAAGGAGTAGAGGAAGAGAACAAAAAATATATAACAAGAGTACATCTGCTTATAATATCTACTGTTTTACAGATCCAACTTGATTATTCGCTGAAGCAAATGAAACAATGCTATTGTCCTGCATCAGTCAGAGAAACAAGAGAAAAGTTGACATTCTTTCAAACGAGCTAATCGACAGCAGAAACAAAGCATTGACTTGTACACATTTAACTTTGTATGTTGTCTGGCTGCGCCTACGCACATTGATTTGAGTTTTTCAAATAGCTCGTGAAATAACATATGGTATTAAAGACTATGTTTGTAACAGAATAAAGTTTCAATCAATTTACGCTTTTAAAATTAAATCACCTAATTGGGTAGTTGAAACCATCATCTGCGTAGCCTTTTCTCAACTATGTTGGGGTCGGCTTCCAGTCTAATCGGATGCAGCTGAATACCAGTATTTTACATGGAGCACCAACCAACAATAAACCAATAATTCCAAGACATAACTTCTTAAAGAAACACTTTATTTTAGCCCGGAAAACCCGAATAATTTTCAATTTACTGAAAAGTTACATTTTTTGTGGCTTCGAAACCAATAAATAGTTAGTCAATCGAGTTGCTGAATGAGTGACGTCACAGTTCGATGTACAAAATCTATGGAAAAATTGTGTTCAGTGACAGGTCATAAAAAGTACGTCAATTTTAGTCTATTGTGTGTTTATTGTTATTGTGTTCTTCAGCTGTTTAAACGTACCAAAACAAAAGCCGTACTAGAGATAAACTACAGTAACATGACGCGCCCTTCCACAAATCGTTTGAAGGTGTTTGTGATAGTATTAAAATGACTCGCAACGCAAGTGTGCGTATTGAGACGGCTCTCGAAACAAAAACAAATCAACGATTTGTTGCTCGACTAGCGGGCGTCAAAAATTGCTCATTATTATTAGTATGGGGCTGCACTGACATTCTCTATGACAGGTGCGTCGTCTTGCGCGGTCGGCTATTTATGATTAGTTGTCAAACAAATATCCTAGCCTGCTACTGAAGACGATTACTCACAACTACATACAAACTCTTTCATACGAATATGACTACACACATTGAAATGGTAATTTGGGGGTGAGGGTCAAGTTATAGTAGTTTATCTCTACCTGCCGGGCGTAGTATACAACTATAGGTACTAGACTTAAAAAGAAACTTAACTTACCCTTGTGTTTGTTTGTTTTGGGCACAGCTGGCTTCTTTTTCTGTGAAAAAAATAAATATAATCAAGATGATTGTTTCAGTCAGGCACCAAGCCACTCAAACGCAGCAATAACACGATGCTCAATTACAGCAACCATTATTTATTGAAGTCGTCACGCACATATTATTGTAGGTTCTTTTTCATACTACAATAATCATCATTTTAATATCAAAAGTTGATATTAAAATTATGATTATTGTATACTATGAATTCAGTAGAAGGTTCTAGACGCCCAAGAGTTAAAATGTTGTTGATTGAGTTCAAGACTTGTTGATATTAAAGAAATTAGATTCAGAGTAAAAATTATAGCTAGGGAACAATTTTATTTTTTATTTATAAGTGTAATAATTTACTGTTTTTGTGCCATACAATGTACCACACGCAAATTATCGTATTATTCTTAACTAGCTTATGCCCGCGACTTCGTCCGCGTCAAAGTTGATAACTCCATACAAACTTTGGACCCCCGTTTCATACCTACTCTTTGGGATATAGGTAATTTATTTTGAAAAATCGTTACTTAGCGGACGTCTACTAACTAACATAAAAAACCTCCCTGCGAAATTTTCGATATTTCGTGATGAGTGGTGAACTTTCGCTTTTGTATGTTTATTTAAGGTATATTGAGATTACCTCTTTCCAAAATATTATGAAGTGGTATCAAAATTGACTTATTTTTCGATCCCAAACCATTGAAACGAAAGTTCAATAGCTACTGTTTTAATATTGTACCTCACATTGTAGCTTCGATTATTTAGATATTAGATTCGATAGAGCAACTGAAATCAGAATCTGACTTTCATGTTTTTAAAAGAAAGTATGAGCAAAACCCTGTAAACATAGACTTATTTAAAGTCTAAGCAAAGTTTTACCGTTTTAAATCACGATTCATCGATGATTTTAGATATTATCTTTTTTAGGGTTCCGTACCACAGTCGGCAAATACGAAACCCTTATAGGATAACTTTGTTGTTATATATAACTGTGTTGGAACGCGTGGAGGTATCAAGCAAAAATTAAAATCAAATAATCAGGTCTCGGGCACGCCGCAATCGCGGCGGTAAGACCCCTCTTTGAAGAGTGGCTGGAGAGGTTCTTAATATCGTATTATCATTAATAAAAATTATTTCGTAAAAAATCGTAATAAAAAGTTGCTACTTTTACCATCAATATCTTTATGACACCAGACTTTTCACAGGTATGGTCCAGAACAAAAAATAATCGCAATGATAAAAAGAACATGCAACTATCGGCTCCGTTAAGCATCTTTCTACAAACGAATTAAGAATGAAAAATAAAAATAAAATTTTTGGTCACACTTACATTCATAGACAAGATGTTATCAATCTTGTCATTGTTGCACATGCTGATAAGTTTGCACATGGTTTCCGCCGAGGTGTCAGACTGCAGCACATGGTTGATGTACTGGTGCAGCTGTGCCGTGTTCTCCTTGCAGATCTTGGCGATGGCCGGGTACTGCACGTCTTGGCATTCCGATGATACTCGAGATGCCAAGTATTCCTGTTTAAAACAAATTTGTATTGTGAACATACGAGGTGTACCAAAACACTTAACATAACCGTTAACTAAGCATACTGCTTATCAAACTAAGTACAACTAAGCAAAAACAGTTAAAATCAACCTAAGGGCAGTATTAAAGTTTTTATAAAAATTTAATTAAAAATTTTCAAAACCCCTGACGGCAGCTAATTTGGACCGATTTCCAAACATAGCTAGAACACTCTTGACTAATTCAATTCATTTTTCAAACAAAAACTAAATCAAAATCGGTTCATCCGTTCGGGAACTATAACGATGCCACGAGCTGTCAGCACAAGGACGGGGCCCCAACGGGGCCAAAGCCAAATGCCTGCCGGAGTTGCGGGACGTCTTAACAGGATACCGTGGCCCCGGATCGCAAAGGGCTACAGAAGGAACAGGGTGGTTTTTTAGTCAGTAAAAGTCTGACAGTCCCTTCTGCCCCACCCAGGGCGGAAGAAGTCATTTGATGATTTATACCACCTAAAAAAAAAGGCAGACACAGACACGTCAAACTTATAGTAACCCGTGATTTTTACGCCGGGTTAAATATACATTGCCAAAGTTTGCCCAACCTGAGCTAAAAATCCAGGAATACTAAACTGATAAAGATCTTTTCCTTATTATAAGATAAGGAAGTAAAAAAAGATAATTCCAAGTTTCGGGTTTTTTGGACATATTTGTAGATTAATTTGATAAGGCAGATAAGGGCAGATAAGTTTAGTAGCGAGTAGGATTGTGTGAGGAGTACTCTTAAGTTGCGTAAAGTATAATACCACTAGCTTTTACCTGCGAGTACGTCCGCATGAATGTCTATTGCGGAAGCAGTCGAAGTCACAGATTAATAAACTAATAAAAAACAAAAAAAATTTAAAGTTTTTTTTTTAGTTAATACAATATTGAGTATTGGACATTGTATTGGACTGTCTCGTTGGCCTAGTGGTCGCAAGCGCGACTGCGGTGCATGAGGTCTTGGGTTCGATTCCCAGGTCGGGCAAAGTGTTATTGCGTTTTTCCACCAAGAATTTCTCAGTAGCAGCCTCGGAGTCTGGATTTGTGCCCGGTTGATGGCAATAGGCTCGCCCCCTATTACATGGGACTAAAAATATAACTGGCGAAATGTGGATGTACTAATGGTTACACCTCTGCGTAACCCTTCAGGGATTAAAGGCGTGATGTTATGTCGATTTGTCATCAGAACTAAAGGTATATGCAAAATTTCAGCTAATTGAATACCTACCAACAAATGGTTAAAAAATGGTTTGCAAATTTCGAAAGGACAACTTACTTACATACATACATACATACAAACAGTGCAAGCTAAATAAAAGCTTGTAAATAAAAAGTAGCCTATGTCCTTCCTATCCAGATCCGAAGTTACCTCTTTGTCAAATTTCATTACAATCAGTATAGTGGTTGTGCCATAATGAGGTAACAAACAAATCGACAGACCATTGTTAATATTATTAGTGTGGATCAATATGGTCAATTATCTCCAATTTTATCCTAATAACACACAATGTCCAGACCCGCATTTGGGATAATTCTGGGGTCAACAATTAAAGCGACATTATGGACCCCAAAACATTAATATGGCATTAAGTAACCCTTCAATTTTCCCCAATAAATCATAACTTTAAGCTGAAGTTGTTCTGGGGCTGCCTCGTTGGTGTAATGGTCACATAGCGCGACTGCTGAGCATGCGGTCTTGGATTGCAAGGTCAAGCCCGCCACACTTTTCCCACCCACTGCAACTCCTGAATATAGATTGCAAGGTCAGGCAAACGTTATTGTTTTTCGATCAGGATTTTTTATTAGCAGCCTCGAAGTCTGGATTTGTGCCCGGTTGATAGCAATAGGCTCACCCTCTATTACATTGGACTTAAACACCTCTGCTTAACCCTTCGGGGATTAGAGGCGTGATGTTATGTTGTGTGAAGATTTTTTTTTTAACCGCGCTTATCCTTGAAACTTCTTCTCAGATTGAAAGAAATCTTTTGTGTTATATAGCCCATTTATCAAGAAAGGTTTTAGGCTATATAACATTACGCTGCGACTCAGGGGAGCGGAGCAGTAACCAAAGACGTAACTTAACGCGGGTAAAACCGCTAACATCATAATAGAACAATTACATATCTAATACAAACCTCATTAATAAGTTCCCTGACATCCTTCAGCTGCTTGAACAGCCTGATGAACTTGGTGGACACATCATTTGTTTTCACAGCATCAGTCTGTTTCTCCCACACGGTGGATGTACAGTGACCCACGGCCCCGCAATCAGCGCCGCGCCTGCGCAGACAAGCGTCATTACGTGAGTCACGCGTGAGTAAGGAAGTTTAGTATGTGGGTGTCTTACGATGTTTTTTTTAAATGTTGTTAGCGTAAAGGCGATGACACATGTGTTGTAGATTGATTTTGTTTGTATGCCAGTTTATAAATCAACATAAAGCGGAAATAACATGAGGTGTTTATGGGACAATATTGTAACTTTATTAGTTGAGGTTTTGTTTATCGTTCTCCCTTTTATTAGTTTCTAGAATAATATTATTAAAAAGGTACAGTTTGTTTGTAAGCAGCAATATTTGAAGTACTGAATTAATTACAAAAAAATAATTTAGGAATGGAAAACTACAATAATTCCGAGTGTCATAGGCTGTTTCATTTCTACGTTTTTACTTCTACGCAGACGAATTCGCGGACAGAAGATAGTTAGATATAATTTAAAAAAGTACAAATTATCATTAAATATATATATACAAATTTCCCAAAAAAAAGTCTGCTGTTTCCTACAAAAATACTAAACAACAGGATCGTAATGTATGTAACAGCTGATTTTTTTTATGATTTCAATGTTGGTCCCATAGTTAAAGTTGTTCATAATGATGAGAACAATGACCCCTTCCTAGGTTTCTGGTACATTTTCAAAGACCCTGTATATTTTGTCCTGTAAGTCCCACTGCAAGACAAAGGCTATCCTACTCCCTCTTTCGAATTCTCTCTCTCTCTGTCTAGAGCTTCCAAGGACCACTTTTTCATGCTGATTGAAAAATTTCGTTTTAGCATAAGTATGATTTTTTATTTCACACAGTGCAATCATTCAATATGCAGAATTATAAAACGTTTCAATGTCCCCCTTCTGGTGTGACTCGCAACGGACGCGGATGTAGGTAACAGATTGCCAATAAAATCACTGAATTGTTGTGACTTTGCGTTGATAAATTTAAATTATAAAAATACTAGGTGTTGATCGCGACTTCGTTCGCGTGAATGGGGTCCTTTCTTGGTGTTCAAGCTTACTTCGTAACAAACTTCATCCAAATCGGTTCAGTGGCAGACCCGAGTTACTTTCGCATTTAAATATATCAAGTACTAGCGCCCCGCCCCTTTTCGTACATATGCAATGTATAATAGATACAAGTATTATTTTACCAATGTATCTATTGATGAAAACCGCATTAAAATCCGTTGCGTAGTTTAAAAGGACAAGCGCACAGACGGTGGAAAGCGATTTGTTTTATAATTAAGTAGAGAAGTATTATCTTCTATATAGATACCTACTATAATATGTTTAAACACAATATGCATTTGCAAAATCACTCTCTAGGTACTTATTTATGAAAACATTATTAGATTAGATCATTAGACCAATTATCAGAGCTTAAAAGTAATCAATTTGAATAAGTGTAACTTCTCTACCCCGTGCGCTTACTATCGGTAATAATATTCATATTTCTGGTATCGATATTTGCTCATAAACATTTTAGTTTTTTTTTTTCTTAGCTCATAAACATTCTAGAATAATCGACGTTAAAACGAATTTTTATACCAATTCACTGCACATAATCCATAATTCCATACTAATATTTGAAATGCGAAAGTAACTCTGTTTGCCTGCTACGCTTTTACGACTAAACTACTGAACCGATTTTGATGACAGGTATGGGGTAAGTTTGAACCCCAAGGAAGGAAATATGGTAGTAGCTTTCGCCCGCGACTTTGTCTGCATAAATGTCGGTTGTCGCGGACACAGTCGAAGTCGCGAAATAAAAAGTAGCCTACGTCCTTCCTTGGGATTCAAACTTACCCCGTACAAAATTTTATCAAAATCTGTGTAGTAGTTTAGTCGTGAAAGCGTAACAAACAAACAGACGAAAGTCACTATCGCATTAATAATATTACTAGCTTTTGCCCGCGACTACGTCCGCGTGGAACTTGTTTATATCGTACTTGCATGCAAACTTCCACCCCCTTTTCGATTTCCGGGATAAAAACCGGGTCTTAAACTATCTCCATGCCAAATTTCATCAAAATCGATTCAGCGGTTTAAGCGTGAAGAGGTAACAGACAGACAGACAGACAGACACACTTTCGTATTTATAATATTAGTATGGATTATAAGTAAGGAAATAAGGATGTATGGTATGTGTTCAGCTGAACTAAGTCATTCAATTTGTAAATAGTAAAGTTAAATACATAATATGTATGAGAAAATTCTTTGTGATATATTCATTTGTGTCAAGCGCATGACGTGTTGTTTCCAATACATTTACTACTATCTATATGCCTATGCTTATGTTCTTTTAGATCAACTGTTTAGTTTTAGTTTTGTTTAGTTAGGGTGCCCGCCTCTCATGGATGAGATTATGGGTTTGATGGGAAATGGACGACAGCGCTTAAGGTAAACACTGCGGCATCATAAGCGGTTATAATAGGCGCTCCTATTATAACCGCTTATGATGCCGCAGTGTTTATATTTTTATATTTTACAACAAAAAGGTAACAAAAAGGTCTTTGCCTTGCAGGTGGACAATAAAAGGCTGTTGTACTATAAAACTTACTTAAGACTCTGACACCATACCGACGGCCCCTTGGCACACTCCTTCGGCACTTGTCGAGCAAACGACAAATCTGCGAACAAAACATCACACTATAGTAAATTTCACACAATAATATAACTCAGCTTATCTCAGTTTAATGACAAATAATAAAAATAACGCCAGCAAAACATGTCGCGCGGGGTCAGCTACTGTTTATCACAGTAAACTTCTATACAATTAATAAAGTGGACACTGAAATGAAATTGATAAGAGAACAAAGCCCACATGTAGGGCATGTAAAACATATTTGTTGACTGTCCTTGGGGTTAGAATTATGATGGAAATATTTCTTGTTTATCTTCTTCTCACTTCGGTATAAATATTGACAAGTTTTTAAGGCAGGTGTGGCAAAATAATTTAAATTACTGTTTCATAAAGAGTAATTTTTGATGCACTGAATCAGTAAATGTTTTTAAAGAGTAGTGACAGTTAATTGAAGGAATTCAGTTTTTTAACTTAGCTTATGCCTATGCAGAATAATAGATAGCCATTTGTGTGTGCAAAGAAGTTTGATTAAAATCACAATAAATTGTGAAATTACCTCCTATCTGCCTACTAGTATTTCAGTAATTTGTACAATAAGCATTGCGAAAGATGACACTTGCCAAGCGTAATGGGAAGTTTTCACAGGTATGGATGTACAAAATAGCTATCCATAATTTGTGTATTTATTCAGGGATATTTTGATGACATTTAGATGCAAATTAAACAATATTATATTATTTGTTACAAAATAATAAAGATTGTGTAGTGTGTCTCATTTTTCGTGGCATGTATTATACAATGTAACACACATAGAAATGATGCCATATTCAGCCACATACCAACATAGATTTTCTACAAATGGTAGTATTGTGTTCAGCTAAATAATCACACAAAGGATAGGCTTGCATAGAAAAACATATGATTCTGCCTTGATAAACTTGTATTTTAAAGTCCATTTTACCTTTTTCGCTTTGACTGAAAATAAATATCTATTGTTGTAATGCAATAAGTAGAAATTATCCTGGTTCAGAACACATTAATACTTTAATAGTAAATGGATGAAACATGTTGCCGCTACTGAAATGATTAATACAGGAAATATGATCCCAAACACACATAAAAGTTACTGATATCATTTGCCGACTACTACAAGTTTGGATAATATTACATTTTAGTTTCAGTTGTGAGTCAAAAGCGCTCATTACACTACCCAATTGGTAGGGTTCAGTTGGTAGGGTGAGTGTGAAGTGGAAGTGCAGTATGTAGGGGCTATCTCACTATCTGTTATTACCCTACCCTACCACTACCCTGTAGATAGGGACCCTACAAATTGGGTAGTAAGTATAATAAGTGCTTAAGTGTTTATTTGAACTATATAAACTTAATTAGCACTTGGCATGTGGTAATTAAATTACAAGCATCTATTGTTAGGTCAACAAAAGATAAAGCATCTGTCTAATTATACAATGTTTAGTTGTTTTTCGAGAATAATCTAAGGTCGCCAAGAATAATAATAATAATAGTTTGAGAACAATGGACAACGAGAATTAAAGAACATGACTATTGTAGCTAGCTATTTCATTGGAAGGAATTCTACTAATGATCCAACAACAATTAATCAGCATACATTCGTAATACCGCGATGAAATCACTTAATAACGCGAAAGTAATAAAACAATAGAAGAGGGTACCTAATAACAGGTTAAGATAACCGTTTACAAAGGCAACGTAGACTATATCTAATGTTATTTACGTATCAAATGTTTTCTAAACAACATAAATAATACAAGGACGAAAATAATTGCAAACACGATTCAGCATAAAATAAGGTAGTTTACTTACTTGTACAACAAAAGAGTGCTATTAGACAAACCACCAAGGTGTTTGTCATTTTTAAAGTTTTCGTTTTATCTCGTGCAGTCCAGTTTCGTTCTCTCCGTAGAAAATACTAAACAAATACTGTTCAATTTCACTTTGTTTGGAACTTTGGAAGTTATTGCGTATCGATTGATAAACAATTGTCAAGTCACTCAGTCGACTGACCGACAACGTCCGTCTGTAACGCAGCTGTCAAACTTTTAGTGTTGGACGTAGCAATAACGTTATCGTTATTTTTATTGTTAAGGGAGTTATCTCTCTTAACGATATTATTAGGTAACCATTAGTTTATTAGTCACTTTAGCCATTTTAAAGAATAATTTAAATACAAAATTTAAAAACATTAGGCAAATATCGTTATTTGAATGTTAACACGTGATGAGCTTCGTTATTTTAAGATATAAACAAAATAATGTAAATTATTCGCCATTAAAATCAAACAAACCACTTAGATACAGTTATTTTAACAATGAAACTATAAGATTTGACGGGCCTGTTGGTCTAGTGGTTAGCGGCCCTGACTGCTAAGCCGGAGGTCGTGGGTTCGATTCCCACTCAGGACAAACTTTGTGTGATGAGCATGATTGTTAGTTCTGTGTCTGGGTGTGAATTATCTATAATATGTATGTATTTATAAATTATATAAGTATGTATATCAGTTGTCTGGTTACCATAACACAAGCTCTGCTTAGCTTGGGATCAGATAGCCGTGTGTGAGTTGTCCCAAGATATTAAAAAAAAATATATACACCCTGAAATGTAAACCGTTGCAAAAACGCGGCAGGACGATTCGCCCTCAGTAGTACTAATGGAACGTAGAGTTAAACTTAAAAAATAAAAATATTTTTATTTTAAAATATTAAAAAAAATATTCATAAACTCGAAAGCGTGAGTAACAATAGTTACACTGTCACGCACACAAACGCAACGTAGCCAACGAAATGATACCTACGTCCTAACGTAGGTATCATTCAAAACTCATGCGCTACCGACAAAGTAAAAAGCAATAAATCATAAATGTTCAGAGAAAAATAAGCTCTCGTGCCTTGTGATACGGTATAAACTAGAGCGCGTAGCTTACACTCTCTTCATTCGCCGCCACAGATCAAAAAATGCCGCGCCGTGCCGCGCAGTGTCGCGCACTCGACGCTCAGTTGTCTTGCGGACGTTGTACTTGTAGGTTAAATAAGTGAAAAATGGATTGAAATTACGATTTTTCTAATTTTGAGTGAGACCCATTATTAAAACTAAAAGAATTTATTTAAAAGTGCTCGTTTGTGTGTGGAATGTAGTGGCTTACACTTCGAACACTTGCTTCGATACCGCGAAGTGTAGGTAAGTACTTTGTGAATAGTGAAAATTCAGAAATAGGTTAGGTGATTAAAATCATTGTAAATAAGTTGATTCCAACTTTTTAAATACGACTAAAATACTTACTTTATTGTCTTTGGTTAACTTGTTTTTTTGTTTTCGTGTTCAGTAAGTAAAGTTGTAGGTAATAAAAAGTATTTTTGACAGTCTTCAGCCTGTAAAAGTATGAAGGGAGAATTGGAATAACTTTTTGGGTGTTGTGTTACATTAGATTAACTAAAGATCAGAAAATCAGCTGTTGATAAGCGCAAGGGTTAACGACCCTGTGTTCTGGCGCCCGCGCCGTCAGCCGCTCGGGTCTCGGCCGCTGCGTTTGACTAGGTACTACTATTTGATTGCGTTCATTTTCGAGTTTCGCTTTTCACAATTGTGAATCTGCCATTTTTATATTTTCATAGTAAAGATATTTACTAATCGATTGTACTACCAAAACAAAGTCATTTCGCTGCAGCTTTGCAACGGTTTACATTTCACGGTGTATATTATTAAGATAAAACGAAAATGAAATACTAAAAAGAGTAAACAATATTGTTGAATTTTTAAAATAAAAGGTACTGATAATGTAAGTGAGTTATGTAATAAAGCTGTTGGCCTTAATGCTCTTACCAAAAATATACATAAATTAAAATTCAATTAATTCAATAAATATTATTAAAATCAAAATATGAAGTACAGGAAGATTATTTTAATTTGAATAATATAAATTTTTCTTAGGCGTTACATCGTACACAAGACTTGAATGGATCTTCTTCTGTAATTTTATTTTTTTGTACTAAGTTTGCACTATAAAACTCATCGACTGAGATATAAAAAAGGATAAATGTAATGAACTGATCAAGTAAAGGAAATGTAACCGTTACGGTTCGCTTTGTCTTTTTAACTCGTTATGCCAGTATACTATAATAGTTTTTGTCCGTTATTCTGAAAACCAAAGGGACTTCACTAGATACATATTTTATGAAAGCGCCATCTAGCAGCATTAAACGAATTATGATACAAGAATGAATTGTTTGTATTGTGACTACTCAACACTAGATGGCATTACTGTAAGCTATAAAAAAATAAAGTTCAGCTATTGAATAACAGGTAGCGTGGCAAGTCTAAGCAAATGCAAAACAGTGAAGCGGGTTTTTTGATTTGTTTGTCCCTAATTTTTATGAATAACGAGAGAACTTCAATCAAAGTTTAATCTACAAGCAAAAAAATTGTTTGTTGGTACGTAAAATCCATTCCAATACGGTACTCGATTTTTTTATGCATTGATTATCAGGTGTCATTTGATTGTCAACATTCAGAAGAATGTTTATTGTAGAATTTTTCTTAAATGTCCTTTATTACATTCGTTTATTTAAAAACGATTAATTTAGTAATTTTCAGTCGATAATATTAGCGTCTTAGTTTCTTATTTATTTTAGCTGACTTCCTCAACAAAAGTACCCAGTTTAAAGTATATCAGATAAGTACGATGGTTAGGAAAAAAAAAATTCTTATAAAAGAGGTAAAAAGAGTTTTCCTTAAAGCGCATTGTCGCCTTGAATCGGTTATTTTAATTACACAACAGTTTAATGCATTTGATGTATAGCACAACCGATTGATATCCACAAAAAGTTGGTAATTATCTAAGTAGATTAAATGCGAACTAACTGAAAACTCTTATTTAAGTGATTTATCATAATAAAAACATTTTGTAGTTCTTTTTTCACACTTATTACAGTATCCATTCTAAGTAAATACTGTAATAAATTAAAAAACTCTAAGAACCTTTTTAATTACCTGTACTGTCCCAATGCTGGGCAAAAGCTTCAACTTCTTCCACCTTTTCCAAAGACCGCATGACCTACTTGCAATAAAAATCTTAACAAACACAGCCACAGTTCAATATCAAAAACAAGTAAATAAGTAAGTATATAAAGTAACCGTACACAAGCCAAGGAGCGGCGACCAAATAAGACGTCGAACTCCCATAGAAAAAGGACAAAACAAAATTGGTAATTCCATTCTCCAGGTTGGTTTTTCGAGACACAATTAGGACATTTTGTTGGAGTTCGGGTCGTGTAATAAAATTAAGGAGACGCCGACCGGTCGCGGTAAGTCGATGTCTTCGATCGGCATAAAACAAATCCGACCCGAGCCGGCCCTGGAGGACTAGCGCACACAGATCCGTGGAGACTTCTTTAGTGTATTTTTTTTTGTAGTGTGTTGGTATGTTTGTTTGTTACATACAAAATAGTAAATGTTTAATGGATTTTTATAAATTTAACTATCTTTTGCCAGCGACTTCGTCCGCGTACATGTCTGTTATCGCGGAGTTAGGCGAAGTCGCAGAATAAAAAGTAACCTATTTCCTTTCTTGGGGTTCAAACTTTACCCCCGCAAAAATCAAATCAAAATCAAAATCAAAATCAAAATCTATTTATTTGCCAGAATGTAGGTTTACAAAGTATGATCTTAACTATAATGGGCCCTTTACATTCTACCATTACATATGGTGTGCAAATATTTAATTTTCGTCAGAGATAAAGTTTAATAAAATGTCAGATTAATAATTTAAGTATAAAAAATAGCTAAATTGTAATTGATAATGTCATAAAAATTAATTCGAACATCCATAAATTATTATAAGGTATATACCAATATTATTAATTCCTATTTCCCTCATCTGACATGTATTCCTTAAGATTATAAAAGCATTTGTCTTTTAACCATTGCGTTACTTTCTTTTTAAACATGGGCAAAGGTAGGTCTTTAAAAACGTCCGGTAATTTGTTATATACCTTTACAGCATTTATGTACGAGTTCCTTTTATACAATTCGAGCCTACATTGCGGTATACAGAGCTCATGTTTAAATTTATTTTTATTTCTAGGAACTACATTTCGTTTGGTTACATCTTTGTGTTTAATAAAATATTCCGGATGTTGTTTTACAAATAGGCATAATTCTCTAATGTACATACACGGCAATGGCAGAATATTGCACTTTTTAAACAAGGGCTTACAACTATCCGTATACCAGGCCCCACAGATTGCACGTATACATTTTTTTTGTACTCTGAACGCTTTTGTAATTTCCACCGAATTACCCCACAACAAGAGACCATAAGCGAGTACGGACGAAACGTATCCGTGATAAGCACAAAGAGCAGCTTCTGTTGATACCGTGACTCTTAATCTTTTTATTGCGTAGACAAATCTGTCGAGTTTATCACAGACGTAATCGACGTGTGTTTTCCAGTCGCAATTCTGATCCAACATTATCCCTAGAAATTTAGTACTTGCCACTTGTTCAATCATAGTGTCATTATATTTAACCTTTAACGTGAATGGCTTTCTTTTATGGGTTTGGAATTGGATCATTTTAGTTTTTTCCATATTAATTTGTAAGTTGTTAGAATGTAACCAGTGTATTATTTTGTCTATTGCTTTGTTTATGTCTTGCTCATACGTGTCTGCATTTTCACATTTCACAATGAGAGTTGTATCATCGGCAAACAAGATTGTATTATGGCAAATCGTATTTGGGAGATCGTTAATATATAAGAGGAATAAAAAAGGTCCCAATACACTACCCTGTGGCACTCCAAAATTATTTAATCGATATTCACTTCTATGTAAGATCTTCTTAGTATTATGTATTTTAGAAATTTCCACACATTGTTTTCTGTCAATTAGGTAATCTCTCAACCAGTCGTTTGCTTTGCCTCGTATTCCGTATTTTTCTAGCTTATGTAAGAGCAAGTCGTGGTCTACAAAATCGAACGCCTTACTCATGTCCAAGAAAATCGCCACGATTGGTAAACCATCATTTATAGCCTGGGTGACAATTTTGATCAAATTGAAACATGCCAATGAAGTGGTACTATTCCGTCTAAACCCAAATTGCTCATCTTTAAGTATCCGAAAACTTGCAAAATCAGTTCAGTGGTTTAGTCGTGAAAGCGTAACAGATAGACAAACAAACAGAGTTACTTTCGCATAAGTAATTTAGATAGTATGGATATCATGTCGTTAAGAGGGGGTTTTGTCCTCTGAATAGTCCTAAGCACAAGTAAATATCGAAGCCCAAGTTAGTCTTAAAAAGGCTACTGGCTGCATGCCCAGTTGTAAGTAAACTGCGCAGGACTGAAGCTTCTAGTATTTGACAGAATTTGCGGCTCCAGTTAACTCCATAAATTCAGTTTTGTGACTATACTTACCAACATATCTGATACTGCAGCAGACTAAACAGAACTTAATTGTGTTTTGGGTTAAATAAAACTTTTATCTCAGTCCACTGCACGGACATGGCCTATGTCCACTGTCCAGCAGTGGATAAGGTGTCTACCAAATCATGCTCAACGCCTGATTCGCTACCTACCTTCCATCTTCACTCACATGGTCTTCTAAGTTGCCGATGCATTTAGAACCTTAAGTCATAGTGATACGTCGGTTTGCTGTTCGGTCCGAATGTTCTTTAATTCACAGTCGAGATGCTGCTAGTTTTATTTATTTGAACTTTATGCAACAAAAAAGTACAATTGCGAACTTAATGGCTAAGCCGCTAAGACATTTTCTACCAGTCAGCAAAAAGTGTTCAAGAGATAATATGGCAGGTGTAAATTACTGTACTAGCGTAAAAGAATAAGATTCAAAATTAAAAAAACACAAGAAAAAAAATTCTGACTTCCTTACAAATATATTATGCGAAAGTAACTGTGTATTTATTACGCTTTCACGATAAAATTTGTCACGGGGCAAGTTTGAACTCAAAGTATGGACATAGGCTACTTTTTATTCCGTAACTTTATCTGCGTCCGCAATAACCGACATTTATGCGGACGAAGTCGCAGGCAGAAGCTAATAATATAAAAAGTATCTAGATTTTCATCTTAAACCGTCAGAAAAGCACATAACATCTCGCTTGTTATCCTCGAAGGATTAGGCAGAGGTGTACCCACATTCCGCCAGTTATGAGAAAATCATCACCATCATAAGTGGACAACTGCTCAGTACAACAGGCATTGAGTTGGCTTTAAATAATCTACACTTTTAACACACCAATAAAAGTGGCCTCATTACATCAGATACCGCGTCCACTTTGCACGTTATACGCACGGCAGGATTTTGTTCTACAGCATCGTCTCCACAGGTTTGCGCACGTGCACGATGTTCACATATTCTGAATAACACTTGAATAGCGCGTCCTAACGCACTGGCCACTCGGCCACGTGACGAGACTACACTCACACGGCACTTTGTTTGTGTATCAAAACGGACAACAACGGTGACTTTGTAAATGGCGAGGACGTGGTTATGTGCTGTTTTAGGGCGTCCTTTTTGTATCCTTTATGTTTATATGGAGGCTATTTCCTTAGTACCTTACCTTTACAGGAGAATATGAGAACTATCTAATCCATATAAAGTAATTTTCGACCTCAATATTTGTTGTAGCTTGTAGTTTTATTGAAGCTGTTTTGAATATTTTTTTGGAGAGTGGACTGACCTTATTTTTGTAAAGGAATTACAGTTAGATGTAGTTAGTTTAATCTTCTAAGAAATAGATCTTGTTGTAGGTAAAGTAAAGGCTCTGGCTGACCGAGTTAGATACTAACCTCATTTAAGTTGTCCATGTCTATGAGCTAAATGCTATTTTAAAATAAGAAGACAGACCGTTACGACGGCTGATGGCTAAGATTTAGTTAGATATAAAATATTGATTCAATATACGGAGTACTAAATACCTAAGTGTTTTAATAACAGTAGATTCATTATTTCGGGTACAAGTAGTGTTCCCACGTCTTGGGGTTGATAACAGTACCTAGTACCACGACACAGTAGTTTAAAATAATATATATATTAGCATACTAGCAGACCGCCCCGGCTACGCACACTTGCGAATATCCGACCTTTGTGGTAGATTTTCAAAAAACCTTGCCCGGGAAATTACGAGCACAAAAAAAAACAATCAGCAAAGTCGAACAAGGCGTTCTCGATGTTACGCTTTATTTTTATTGATAAGATTGATTCCATCGATCAAACCCATACTTAATTACTTAAAACAAAATAGCCACAAAAATTACATACCTACTAAAACAGCTGCAGCTTAGAACCCAGCACAGCACATCCAGCATTCGCTTAGTCCGCCGCGTCCGAAGCACCTGTAGTCTACAAAATATAGTGTCGAGAGCTAACACCGAGTGGAGTCGCAAAGTTGGCCGCAGTTAGGAAAGATTTGTCGCGAGCCCGCCAACTAATGCCTTATACTCTTGCTCTTGTAAGTAAAAATTATGATTATCGCCCGGCGCGAGCTGAGCCCTTGATCCCTAACTAACGGCCTGAGACGCGAGACTTTCCTTTTCTTCTGAACTATAACTCTTTTTTATTGGCTCCGCGGCGGTTGCAGCGCCGGCGGCCACTGGATTACGAACTGACCTAACTGATCGGAGAACTAACGACTCCTGAACGTACGTTATTTACAAATCGGGATAGCGCAAGATGCTTGTTTGTGAGCTAGTGGAGTAAGGTGGGACAGTGAACGATGTAGGTCGGTTAGTGGGAGAAACTGTGCAAAATGTGGGTAGAAAACTTTTATTTCTTAGTTTCTGCTTAGATGTTTTTGAAGTTTTATAGCCATTCGAAAATGTATCTTAAATCCAACTGAAATTCGATTATATTTCAACAAAAACATCTAACTTAGTTGTACATAAGCAGCGCGAACATCATAAAACACAAGTCAGTCCTCAAGTGCAATACAATACATAAATGAGAGTGGGCCGGAGACGGCGCGAGCCTGCGACGGTCGATTAAGGAAGCGACTGCACCGTTGCCTTGGCGACGCCGCCATCTTGAACCCTCTCCACTTGCCCCCGCAGCCCCCCGCGACCCCCACGTATACCCACCACAACCCCCCACTGTAAACAACTCGCTGTATCGTTGCACTGAAATACTCGATATATTTAAAAGGCTCTCCAGTCCCCCTGAATCACTGTTGTAAGATAAAATTGTCAATTTATTGAGGATCAAAAAATATGATTGCAGTGCACGTTGGTAACTATTTACTAAATGGCTCTTTAAACATGAAAGTGCATTTTAATGGCCTTTCAGTTTTCTGAGATAACTCTTGTAGCTTTTGTGGGAAATAAAATGAACGTTAGTCAAGTAGATACGTTGGTTGTACTAAGGAGTCGTAACTAACAGTTTATTTATTTAAACTTTATGCAACATAAGTACAAAGGCGGACTTAATGCCTTAGGCATTCTCTAACAGTCAACCAAAGGTGGTGAAGAGATAACATGGTAGGTGCAAATTAAAATACCAGCGCTAAACAGCAAAATTAATTTGAAAAAAAAAATCAACACAAAAACTACAACAAAAAAAAAACTAAATAAAATCAAGTGTACATAAGTACAAAATACTTAAAACAGTTCAGCAGTAACAGTTCATTGGAATTTACTAACAAACTATATAAATCGGTCGTTTAAATTCACACAAATATAAATGTAAACTACCGACTAACTGAGGTTGCGGATTCGATACCGCATAAATAACATTGTGAATTTGTGACTATTTCAATTCAAAAGACTTCCTAAGTTTATCTTGAACAACACTGACATCGGTGATGGAAAACATTGTAAGGAAACCTGATGGACTTCAGGTCGCCAATCGCCAATCCGCCTTAGGCTAGCTTAGTAATAAAAACTCGTGACTTCTCTATTAGAGAAGAGGCTTTTGCCCTGCAGTAGGACCATAATAGACTGCTATTAGTATTGTTAAATGTTAACGAGAAGTCTGGTTCCTCATTTCATTCTTGTTGTCTTCTCAACAGGCGCAGATCCAGCCCTCAAGAAAGTATGTGGTCACGGTCACCTGAAGTCGGAATATGGACTCGGTCCCGCTTATCACATCTAGACGGAACCAATTTGTACTTTGGAAACCTGTTATCTTCCTGTGTATAATTATATAGTATAATTTTACAGCTTTGAAAGCATAATCAGATTTAATTATACGCTAGGATACTTTACAATAAATAATTTTGTTTAGGTAGGTACTTACTTACTTAAAATCCTTAACAGTTTATTAGTTCTCATTTTATTGTCTGTTTGTAAGCTATTTCACTGTTATGGTTACTCAGGAAAACCTATAATTAGCTAAGCTATAAGCAATATGAAATTTTGTAAGTATCTTTTTGTAACGCTGTTGGTTTTCTAAATAAATAAAATAACAAATTCAAATTTAAATTTTATTTCACAGCGGTGGATCTGCACTTGCTTTTCAACTTGTCTTCAAACACATTACTACTGAAAGCTTTAAACATTAATTAAACACAAGCTACGGAACGATTTGCAGACAGAATTTCAATAGGTATAGGTGTGTATATTTACAATGCCGCGATCTCAGACGACGGCAGGCTTATAAGGAAGCTTACACCTATGGGATAGTTATAGATTGACGACGTAAGGCCTTGCATAGTACTTCATATTAGTTTCGGATCGAGACTTCGTCCGCCTGAAAGTCTAGTAGACATTCCATAAACATACCTATGGCACACAGTAATAGTGTTGATTTTCATTCAATAAAGATTTTTTGTAATTGGACGTGAACGTACAGAGATTACATTAAATAAAAATAATAATAAAACAAAAACTTTTTTTCCTTTTTTACAACAAATTTAATGTTTAATTTATATGTATGCAAACATATAAATTAAACATTAAAACATATTACACATGCGTACTAGTAAAACAAAAATTAGTTCCATAATTTATAATGATAATAACATAACATCACGCCTGTAATCCCCGAAGGGTTAGGCAGAGGTATACCTATTAGTACACCCACATTTCGCCAGTTATGTTTTTTTTTTTAGTCCCATGTAATAGGGGGCGAGCCTATTGCCATCAACCGGGCACAAATCCAGACTCCGAGGCTGCTACTGAGAAATTAGTTCCACTAAGATTTTATTTCGTTAGTTTTTTGTTAATTACATTTACTTAATATTAGATAGATGTTCATCATCTGCCTAGCCTTTTCCCAACTATGTTGCGGTCGGCTTCCAGTCTAACCGGATGCAGCTGAATACCAGTATTTTACATGGAGCGACTGCCTATCTGACCTCCACAACCCAGTAACTGGGTAATATGATACCTGAACCCTAGGTAAGACTGGTTGTCAGATATTCGGGCTTCTGACGACCCGTAACGACTGTCAAATGATCCACGTATGACAGCCGGGACCTACGGCTTAACGTGCTTTCCGAGGCACGGAGGAGTCTCGGTGTGTAAAGATGGTCACCCATCCACGGGCCAACCCCGGCAAGCGTAGCTTAACCTGACGGATCGACCCGTGCGGCTGTTATTACTTAGCCACAAGCTCCTCAATATTAGATAGATGTTGATGCCTTATAAATACTTGATGCTTTATAATGGAAATCACTGCTAAATGTTGCTTGGTCTTCCATCAAGATTTATAGTTATTTGTAAAGTACTTACAGATAGCATTTATTTACAGATAATATTTTTTCAAGGGGTATTGTTGATACCCTTGAAAAATATGTAGACCACATGTATAATTAAACTCGAGAAATCTTATACCGACTGCTATCTTTATATACTTATTTGATAGTCAAAAAACGTCAGCTATCTACATGATTTAAGACAATACTCTTCAAATTCAAGATAAATAAACAGTAATTTTTCCCTGCGATGAATATTGAAGCAGTGATTCTGAACGGTGACCGTCCAATTACACGTGAACGGTCGCGAAGACAAATGGCGAACATTACTCAAGATTAGGAGCCGCCCGACTCTAGTCCACCTAATGTCGCGGAGTGCACTAAATCATATCACACGATTCGCTAAAAACATGCGCGACAAACGTTCTACAATTTTTTTATACAAATTTAAATAAACAAATATTTTAAGTCTTTAATATTACCTAACTTTGTTGATTTAAATACTATGTACTGTAAATACATAACAAAACGTATTAGGTAAGCACTTTCCGTTACACATAGGTACTAATACCCATTAAGTTGATATTATTAAAGTAGAAGGCAATCTGTACAACGTTTTAATGTATTATGTAGAATTATAAAGGCGTAGAGCCCCGCTTACTTCTTATGATTTATTCATGAGGGAAGAACAATGTTAAATTTGAACATGCCTACTTGTACGGCGCATTTTAGTAGAAAATGTCAAGCGCTTTATTAAGTAATTTGTTTTTCATAAAGATTTATTGATAAATATTATGAATATACTATATTATGCTATGACTTCATTAATATTGACGATTAATTACTTGTTGTTACGGCAGAGTGTGTGTCGTAAGGCTCACAGAAAATTGAGGAAAATGAGTTGTGTGCTACAAATGATGTACGAAGGAATCGCGTAGCAACAATTTGTAATGATATTGCCGTATATGTAACCATTTTATAATGAAATGGTTACTGAAAATATCTTAATAAAGTGAGAATATTAATTTCCAAGAAAACCCTCGAAAGCTGTACTTACAGTATTTCTAAATAATAGTTTGAAAGTGTAATCTTGAAGCAGTAGAATCCGTTGTAAATGTACCCATTTTGTCAGTGCTTACAAAATTCTAAAGCTGGAAGCGAATGCAATATACAACGAGGGAACTTTGTGCGCCTGTGTGTGTGCCCCACAGCACTCAGCGAGAGACCTGTTTTATACACATAATATTTATAAGAAAAGAAAACTTGTTTGAAGTCGTGAACAAAGCCAATCCGCCGCGGTTATTCGTGATATTTTCAGGCAAAGTCGTACCTTATTCGCAAACATCGAATCCCGTATACAATACAGTGCGAAACGAAATTCGAAGGATAGATAATTTCAGAGAGAAAGAAATAAGGCGAAAGGGAAAAAAAATATAAATTGAATAGTCGAATACACGCATCCCGGCATTACCATAAAGGCAACAGGGATCAAGCCGGATTCCTCTACGAACTTTTTTATTTTCCTTCCACCTCTAAATCTCCCAGGCAAAGCTTCGCGAATCTGCAAATGTTGATTTGATGATGTGGTGTCTGTGCGCGGCGTGCGTGCGACAGCGACGTCGCGCCGCGTCCTGCCGCGTCGCGCGCCGTCGCGTCGCTCACGACCCGCACTGCTTATTGCTGACCTGAATTTTATCGCTTATGACATGATGTCGCGACGTCAGCGTCCCGTCGTACGAGCAGGCTTTTGATTACTTGCACTTTTATTGCCACCCGCTCGTCTAAGATTTGTAGCTCCGCCGTAGCTCGATGAAATCTGCTTTAGTGTTTGTTTATTCAGCGCGACGGAGGAATAAACATAACAGTATATCCCGGCGCGGCGCGTATATCTAAAACAATTGAGTAGGAGGGCAGGGTTGTAGCAGCGAGTAGATAGCTAACGAGCAGGAGCAAAAGGTTGCGGGCGCCGCCGCTGGAGGGCGGATTACGGTGCTCATCCATTGCGGTCATTAAGACACATTACCCCGCCCCGCGCCCCGCCGCGCCCGCCGCCGCCCGCACAGACCCGCTTTTTAATTCAACTTTCCTCCTTCACCAATTTGCATGATTACTTTCGTTTTTATTGTGCTCCTCCACGGCTCTATTCCCTTAAAGTATTGGTTATTTGGATAAGCCGAGCACACTAAATAAACATGTATCTCGAATTAAATAACACTCATGCAGCAGCGATATAAAACGTATTATTGAGAATTCACTTTCAGAATATCCTTTTACGCAACATCTTTAGATCTAGACATACTTACTCTTAATGTTGCAATTACATTACAATCTAAGAGCGTTTACTGTTTTATAAATTGCTTAGGGTCCCCATACCTACAATTACCATTACTACAATTACTATAACTAAATGGCTTCTTACACTGGACTATGACTCAACCGAAAGCTTATTATCCTAAAAATGCATGTAACCCACGTATACATACAAACATACACAAATACACACCCCCACACACACATTTTATATATTAATAACATATTCATAAATATATATATAAATAATAACATATACATATATTAATTTATATTATATATCATTATATATATTGCGCAATGTTCTTATTTTGATTTTGTTACTTTCTTTATTTTTTGTATTCCTTGTTTTAAGATTACGAGTACTATCCTTAATTTAAGAATTTGTTGTAACAAAAAATTGTAAACGGAGCGAAGGAGCCTGGAACTCACGACACAGGGAATCCTAGTGTGAGTTTCAGGAATCTATGCATTAACTGTATTTTCTTGAACCAATAAAATTATTCTATTATTCTATTCTATTCTACCTACTAGAATATTATGATGTTATAAATCAGCAATCACCCGACGTAACTCAAGGCAGCAACAACCATACATTAGAGGGCAACACTAAACCGTCGAGAAACAACTATCCGAGCTACAATTTTGAAACAATTACCTCCAGCTCAATATCGTAAGATTAAGAAAGTCCACGGTCGGAATTAGGATTTGGGAGCGAATGAGGGCAAACCGTCTTAACAGCCCGACTCCACAAATTGCGGACCTTAACGAGGGCATAAAACTCGAGTCGCTCTCCCGGAGACGCCACAGATTGTACTCAGACTTAGTTCAGGATTAATGGTGTAGAAAACAGATTATCATTGGCTGGATTTCCATTAGTTTGGCCCCTGCCACCGGCGCGTGAAACCTACGGAGATAGCAGCCACTCGGTGTTATTATTTTCCACATAACGGAGCAGCGCGTCTCCCAATTTAATTCTATTAGGTTCTGTCGCGTTTGAACGACAGCACAATAAAGTCGTTTGAGTGGCGACGAGCGGCTCAGCTCGCTCCGCTCCGTCGCGTCGCCGTCGCTCCGTGCCCTCCTCTGATATACGCTCATTTGATTTCCGCCACTGTTTTGTTTATAAATTTTATATTGAACACGGTTTATGCGACGTTTGTTTAGTACCGACAATGTATGTGAATGATTCATATTGTTTTAGGATGCTATTTTAGTATCAATATGAAATGAATTTTGGACGAGAGCTGAATCTAAGTTTTCCTATTTCTTTAATGAAATTGGCTATGGAATTCCCTTACAACTTACATTTGAATCCAATACGAAGAAGCTAAAATTATAATCAATACTTAGTCTTAACGTTACTGTTCTTAAAGCATATGTTTTTCTTTTAGGAACTAACAAATCATGACAGTTTTCAAGGTGCTACCTATTTTCGTTTATTGTAAATGTTTGGTTTATTACTAATCTGTATTTTTCATCACAATATTTTTGAATTAATAATTGGAATGAGTAACACAAAACACGAAACTTATAATAGACATTTCGTACATAAGTTCCATGATTAATGCAATACGAGCTACCCACAAACAACAAAACATATAATTCCGGTTATTTCGACTACAAACTCGGTCCGTAATGAAATGTCGCACGGTTTTTCCGTTTAAAAACATTACACGTACGATGTTGCGATGTTTTAATGAATACAAATTACATTTGCAAATGTGCTTAATCCAGAAATTAGTTACGTACTCCTCCCCGGCCCCCGGCGTGTACCCTGGGGCCTGGTCTGGCTAAGTACCGCTGCACCCGAGTTTCATATTCCGTCTGCAGGTGCCGCAGTGTATTAGATATTCGTGGTACACACAACTGTTAGCATATTGTATGTAGTTCCATGTATGTAGAGATTCTGTGAGAGATATTTTTGAATTGAAATCTTCTTTAGTCGCGTTAAGTGAATTTGGTAACGGCAAAGGTTTTTTGCGTCACCGACATGCTTGTGTGACGTGTATATAGTGTTAGACTGGCGACAGTTATTTCAAAGTTTTCAGTTTCCACTTATGTAGTTATGACTGTCTTTTTTTAATGTTAAAGGAAATTTGGTCCTTCGATCCGCTTGAACATTTTCAAAACGTGTCCGTTTTAGGTAAACCATTTTATAGGTTGAAGTTATTCTGCCATACCTACTTATCTATGGATGTTTGTTACCTTTTAAAAGTACTGTATGACTTACTCTTCATCTCTACTTACTCTTCTTTAGTCAGTAAAACTTTTCAATATTCTCTTCTTGGGAACCTGTACCTGTACAGTCAAGTGCAGAATATTTATTGGAAGTTTATCTTCGAAAGTTCTTTAGGTCTCGAAACTTATTAATTTTGCCGTTTTACTAGGTACCTCTTTCAATTAAAGATGATGATGAAGTTGTCAAAATGTACTAAATAGTTACATTTTTGTTACACGGAGTTAATTATATAAATAATCATATCTCGATTAGGTACAGTCAACAAAAGAGATAGTTGAAGTTTCTTAGAAACCGATGGAGGTTTTCAAATGTAATTGAATTTAAAAAGTAGATAATGGTGCCGATTCCCTTGTTCACAAACTAGACTAAATTTAGAGAATTGACATCTCTTACTAACATACAGCGAAAAGAAAGGACGGTGACATTCCGTGACATTAAAGAACTAAGTTAGAGATGTCAAATTAGTTTTGCCTTGAACTTCTCTGTATTTTTAATCCACACGTTTTAAGATGTCAACTATAACTGTATGGATGTTTCAGATGGACTAAATTTGACAGCTCTTATTTACATTAGTCTCTTTCTTATTTTATTGGACAGAAAAAGGTGGAAATAGTCTAATTTTAGTTTAGTTTGTGACCAAGGGAATCGGCACCAATAATCAGTTAATTAATTAAGTTGAGTTTCAAGACATCCATCGGTGCATTGGTGTTAAATGTGCTGTTAATATTCCGGTAGTCCTTTCTTTCAATTAACGCAACACTAAAACCCGCTAAACGTTATTTTTTTAAATGATCCATTTGATTTTAGAATCCAAAGACTACCAATATAAGATCCATAAGGTATAAAATTGTATAAACGCAGTCTATAGCGAGGCTGTAGGTATAATAACCGGAATTGGGCTTCTTTACGCCTCATCTAGCGCTCGTTATGCCTCGATCGTAAATCTTCATTCCCCACCCCCCGCGCCGCGGGACAGACCCCCCCAGCTCTTGATTTCGGCTTCCACCACTCGAACCTTGGATATACTCGTAACATATCATAATACGTTAGTGTTGACGTGATGAGTATTTAAATGCGTGGTTTATGGAGCCTCAGAATTTTCAGAGACACTTTAGAATACGTAATATGGGACCATGTTAATTTTAAGAATGTGATGTAAGAAGACCTCTTTTATTTTGAAGTTAAGCTCTTCTGTTTTTGATTATTTTGCTGTCTCCTGATAGATGGATCGTCTGCACGTATGTCATTATCTTATTTTTGTTGTAACTGCCACTCAAGTTGATGGGCCTTCCAAAAAATCTTTTCAAATTTAGGCATGATGCACTAAAAATATCTGACTGACGCAAGCGAACCAATCGCATCGCAAAATTCACATCTCTTATCATAATTCACCTGCTTTGATAAACAGTATTCAATGCCATAATGCACCTTTTTTGGGTTATGTAACGTTATGTGCAAATAATTCTTGAAATTGATATAGTGGACTTATCATATCAAAAATCAGATTGGCTGTCCTATATTCGAGTTTAAATTCGAAAACAACAATTTAAATTTGAAAAGGTAGTACTACTTTTGTTTTTTTTTATCAAATTTGTAAAAAGAACATTGGAATGTAACTCCTGGAAACAGAGAATCCAACTCTGTATTCGAAGACTAACGATTGAATGAATTTGGAACTAACGCTACGAACTTTCGTAGCAGCGTAGCCTTAGACCGTAGCATATTGAATAGACCATTACAAAGCCCAGAGATCGCACAGCACTGAATACTTTTGTTTACGAAAGTTTAAATATATAATACAGAGAATATAAGCTGTAGAAAGATGGAAAGATATCTGCATTATTTTCCAAATATTACCTTGTAAGTGAAGAGATACAAAAGCCTTCAACTGGTAACTTCTTTATGAAGTAAACATATCTGCATGAGTTGAGTAGTGTTTGCAATAAATCCGTGTCGCAGTGTATTTATTTACTGCTCCCTCCCCCCACCCCCCCCGGGCGTAGCACCCGCCCGCCCAAGTCGCCCGCCCTACGCGATGCACGATGTAATATGTCTAGAAAGTTTATTAAACTCCCTGTATGTCATGTGATGTAAACTAGGTGCTTGTTTATTCATGAATAAGTATGTTTTATGTTGATAAGTTAAAAGGTATAAAGTGACGTGGGCCTTGTACAATAAGTTGTAGGCGCGAGCGCTAAGCCTCAGCAAAAAGGTAAACTGCTCGTTTGTTCAAAATTTGTTGAGGTTTTTTGATATATTTTAGGTCTCTTAGTTTTAATATTTAAAAATCTTTTACAAATGCTAAACCAAAGGACATTGTACTTTTTGAAAACATATTTAATTTTAGTTTTTCTTTAATTCGAGAATGAATTTACTAAAATTTAGAAAATGTAGATTTCAAATTTTAACACTAGAAAGCGCCAAGAATTTTGAGATTATATACAAAATAATTCTCAACTTCATTATTTATATAAGTAGGTACATTTACAGTTAAACTTATATAGACGCACAACGTAGTGAGTGCGATATTATTCCGTAGTCAGGCGGCTTCAGGCACGGAACACAATTAACTTGTAAGATTGTCTGCGGAGGTTGCACTCGCTACCCTCGCCCTCCTCATCCATCTACCCTCCCTTCCAAACAAAACATCAATAAACTCAACCACACAACACAATCTCAAACCTATCCCGCCGGCTCAGAGTACAAAATTCATTGTCAACGAATAAGTTTTATGTGCCGCATTTATTTCGTGTAGGTATACCAGTCCAGTTACCCTTGATTGGTTGTCGTTCCTCTAATCCCGTTTTGATCCTTTCCACCCAAAACCTAACCCTCTACGTTCTCTAACTATTGACATGCGTACCTTTATGTTTGTGTGACGTAATCATATCGACATGGAAAAACGTAATTGCATTTTAAGGGTTAGTCGAGAGAAACCGGTTTACAGTAAAACTTAACTTTATTGCTGAAAATAAATCGTCTTAATTTAAAGTGTTGCGTAAATTAGGGGTTAGTTTTTTTTTGTTACGGAACGGTTTTCAGGGTTACGATAAAATGTTTTTCTTTTTTGAGGAGTTGTGCCTTCTTATTGGTTAACTACCGACGAGCCTCGGAGTTTATTCGGGTGCAATGTAGAAACTAACTGTTCACTATTAAAATATAAATGAATGCATGCAATTGAGTTTAAAATAAGTACGTGCTACATTATATTACATCGAAGGTGTACAAATACTTACCTATTACAGTTTTTCAAAAGAGCTTATGCAAAAAATGATAGTGTTTTATAATTTAAATTATTAAATTTTAAAATACTAGCAACCCGCCCCGGCATCGCACGTGTGCAATGTTGATACATAAACCTTCCTTTTGAAATACTCTAGCTACTAAAATCCGTTGCGTAGTATAAAGATCTAAGCGTACAGACGGCAGGAAGCGACTTTGTTTTATATTATTTAGAAATTGAGATGGTGTCTACTAGCCAATTATTATTATATTGATATCTGTGTTTCATATCGGTAGTAAGCAGTACTAGTAGTAGGGTCGCACTCATTAATTATGGATACATTATGACTAAAATTATTGAGTTTAGTAGCATAACACATTTTTCTGTAAGAGCATTATAGACTCTTACAACAACGTCTGATTAAAATTTAACAATTGCTTCAGAAAATTTACGCTGTGAGTACCTACACTGCGTATGGTATCGTCAGCATCTCAACATTATACTTTCATCAACGTGTCGAGTCACGACACATCGACTGTCTAATGTCTCTGTGTGCGTGTATTACGTACAATATTACATCTTATATGTTGGTTTCAAGTAAATATTATATAGGGTTGATATGATAAGGTGCTCACATGCGCACGTAGACTCCGGACCTCGGTGACTAAGGCGATCCTTGATAAAATAAAAAGCCATGCTAATGTTTGTCACCATAAAGATAAGCGCAGTGACGCGCGGGCCCCAGTCGCGGCCACCGCACACTCGTGCTTGCGCACACACGGAACCGTGAACAAATACTATGTACCCTAATTAAACATCAAATAATAAAAACTCGACATTGACTCTCTGATAATGACTCGTCGACAAACAGAATGCTGTGCACATCTCTGAATGCGACCTTTGACGTCAACCCGTTAGGCACAATCAACGCGCCACCCGACTATGGTCTGATCGCGTCCCAAACCGAAAGCGATTAGAACGGGCGACAGCGCGGCCGCGTTAGTCCGCGAAAGCTCCCACCAAAAGGAGCAAAGAATCGGAAAGCGATACGGCTAATCCCACTAATCGGGGAGCAATTGAAAAATAAAAATGTAGATGGCGGAATGATTCCATTTAGAGCCAAAACGATGCGACAAAATAATAAAAAAGGTACGGGCGGAACGGAATGGGCCTGCCCCGGCGGCCGGCGGCTAATATTGAAAGCAAATCCTCGGCTAAATCCTTAAAGCGCTCGGATTCGAGCACCTGGAAACTGTGTGTTTGCGCCGCGCCGAGTCCGCGCCGAGACCTCCGCGCCCGCGCCGCCGCCGCGCCGATAATCATTCCCAGGATTATTGTATACTTTACGGCTAATGTCACAGATTTTCATGAATCAATTGTTGGCAATTTATTGGTATTCGGAGCTTAGGACCACTTTTAATTTCTGAATTTGAATGGGAATTTTCTAATTAGCGCCTTTTGTAATTCCAATCACTTTTTTAAAATGAAATTGTGCAAACGAATGTTGTCAATATACTGAAAAGATTAACAACAACTGTTCGTCTTAGCAGGGTAGTTAACATTATTTACCAATAATTCTTCAAAAACATGTTATTTTAGCGCTGGAATCCCGATTAGTTTTTAATTAAGAGTAAGCTTAGATGGTTAGTTGCTTTAATATCAATAAATAGTTGATCAATTGAGTTGTTAAATAAGTGACGACACAGTTTACTATTATCATACAAAATCTATGGAGGAATCGCTAGATATACATCATTGATTGGTGGTGTTAGGTGTACTACCCAATTCCTAGTAAATCTAAGACAGACAATTGGTTAAGATACCTATGCACCTACACTTCCGTAGGTCCATTTAATTCCATTTAATTATTTCCCTAGTCTACGGGGCTAGGGTTCCGTTGCCATGACAACGCAATCTATCTCCCGCGTTGGCCGCCGTCGTCGACCGCCGCTATAAAATAGCTTACAGTAACGTGAAATTTATTTCCATTTCACTATAATGCACATCTTTCGCTGCAACATTCTAGACGAGACTTTATCGTGTCGCATTCGAGAGACCTAGTTTCGTTCGAACATTTTATTTTACTCTGTATTATCTATATTTCAATTCACTTTGAATAATTTGCAGGTGGCTTTCTGTGGGCTTTGTAGGATATATTATTCTTTTTTCATTGCAATTGCTTACTTGATTTGCCATTGAAGTCGTAAGACTCTCGAGTAGCGACCGCGTACCGGAAGGCACAACCTGGTAAAGGCCGCGGGATATCGCTAGATGTGGGCTGCGAAGGACCGGTTATTGTGGCTTTCTTTAAGGGATTCCTATATCCAGCAGTAGACGTCGTTCCGCTGATATGATGAGGATGATGCAGAGTCTTTAAAAGTAGACGTCATTCAGTCCGCAATAGATTGAGATCTGTCTTGACCTGTTCTGGAAAAAAAACATCAAAAAATGTTGGAACTTTAAGCTATATCTCCGAAACCGAAAGGTTTGGAGACCACTGCCCTTGATGTTTAACGAAACTTAATACGCATCGGACTCATTCAGCCAATTTGAACAAGGAACTGACACAACCGGTCTTTATGCCAGACACGTTAGTTAAGGTTGAATGTTGTTAGATATTAGAATATATCCCCTAAGATTAGGCAGCTCATAACTGAATGGTTATTGGTCCTTTGGGTATTTTTTCCTGGTCTATTAATGATAAGTCTTTTTCTCTTCATAGTATAAAACAAGATCACTTCCCGATGTCTGTATGCTTAGATCTTTCAAAGTACGTAACGGAATTTAATGCGGTTTTTATTAATAGACAGATTGATTTAAGGTTTATGTGTAGTTTCTACCTAAGTTACACCTGTGTGAAACCGTGGCGGGCCGGTATTTTGTAGTAACTGAATATGATAAGCAAAAGATAATTCAGTTAACTTGTGTATGATTGAGTTACACTATTTAATTGATTTTATTTGATATTTTCCGCCACTCAAAATAATAGGCACTTTATCATTAAATGTATTAATTTATGAGAGTTAATAATTGATTTATGTATAACTAACATCCGAACGCGACTTCGTCGGCATCAAAGTTAATATGTTATCTCACGGCAGCCGCAAATCTTTCGGGACAAAATGTAGTCTATGTTATTCCAAACTATAATCCATCTCTGTGGGAATTTTATCCAGATCAGTTTAGCGGTTCTGGCGTGATTTAAATAACAAACATCCAAATTTTCGCATTTATAATAGTAAAGATAATTAAATTACTATAGATTGGGCAATAGTAAACAATCCGTTGTTGATTTTAAAGATTGCCTTTTGTGATTCAATCACTAAAGTGAAAGTCTAGATAGATTAGCACCTAATAGGCTTAAGGATCTTCTCAACACAGTTAAAATAATTAATCTAGGTTCGTTTCGTTTTCTTCTTCTTTCTCCTAGTTATTGTCCCAATTCATTTAGAGACAGCGCTCTGCCCTTACCTGAAATTTTGAAAAAGAAATCCTTTTTTTTTTATTAGGTATATACCTACTTTCCTGCCAAACATTTTTATTTTTTAAGCGGTTTTGATATTTCGTGATGAATGAGTCAGTGAGTGAGCTTTCGCTTTTAGATAGACTGAATATAGAAAAACCATTAAAGGGCATTTTTAAACGGTATTTATAAGAAAAATAATTTATTGAAACTAGTTGCTCTAACCAAAGACTCACCTTTTGTATTCACACACACACAGATACACCTTTACGTAAACTACGAAGCGTATGAAAAGGTATCTGTAACAAATGAGCCTGGGGAGATTACAGAAGTATTTTCACTATCATTTTCTGCACCTCAGCAGAAATATCATCAGACATACAGGCATTCTCATTTACGCCTATCTATCGTACGTATGTTCAGGGGTAAAGCCTATTTTCCGGCATGACGGATAAATGATGGGCGTCTGGGTACCTAATAACATCATGTTAGGAAAACCAATAGGGGTGTCCGTCGAGTGGTTATTTCAGTAATATCTTGGCTGTGACCTTTGTTATTATGGCTGTTAGCTATAGATGAGATATTCTTTAGTAATGGGCGACATGCGGGGTATAGGAAGACACATTATTTTTTGAGGTGATAAAAATCATCAAATGAGTCCTTCCGCCCTGGGTGACTAAAAAACCACCCTGTTCCTTCTGTTGCCCTTTACGTTCCGGGACCACGGTATCCTGTTAAGACGTCCCGCAACCCCGGCAAGACGTCCTGCAACCCCGGCAAGAAGACACATGACAGCCGTTAACCACTCATACTGCCCATGTAACTAAGTTATGTTGAGCATAAATTATTGTTGGGAAACGACTTTTATTTTAGGTGTGAATATTCACAATTTAAGCTCGCAAAACGTTGTGCTTACAGGTGCATCCAATAGTATAGTAGCCGTGGGCATGTTTAAAGTTTGGTAAGAATATTTAAAACTTACTTTCGTAAAAAAGAACATCAAAAAATGTTGTAATTTTAAGCTTCAATATCTCCGAAACTGGAAGGTTCGGAGACTGCCACCATGATGTTAAACGAAACTTAATATGCAGCGGACTGAATCAGCCAGTTTGGACAAGAAACTGAGATCACTGGCCTTTATTCCAAGTACGTGGTAATAGCTATCTGTTAGTTTACTAACAGATGAATGTTTTTAGGCCGTTGCCTAAGAATCTTCCGGAATCAGATATATAACAAAAATAAGGTCACAATGACATAACATAACGTTTTAATCCCCAAAGGATTAGGCAGAGGTGTACCCATTACTACACCCACATTTTGCCAGTTATGTTTAAGTTCCATTCACCCTATTGCCATCACCTGTGCACAAATATAGACTCAGAGTCTGCCACTGAGAAATTCCTGATGGAAAATCCACCACCTCACTGCACCTCACCACATGTTCAGCAGCATGAGGTCTTGGGCTTTCTTAGTCTTGGAAATCACAATGATGGAAAGAATATATTACTTTCGGCTTCATTTAAGTAGTTATTTACACACCTTATGTGTTTAAGTTGGCAAAACGAACTACTTAGTGAGTTGTAAAGAGCTGCATATTCTTATGTTTGGTAATATAAAGATGGGTACTTAAAAATAATGGTTAAAACAAAATATTACTCTGTGATATCTTTTATTATGACTAGAGGTTTTTTTAAGTTACAAAACAATCGGTATCCTCTTAATTGTTACTCACAAAATAACTTCAACAGACTATTCGTGTTCGCAGATATTTTGTTCTGATATGTATAAAATGAAAACCTCGAATTTCACATCAATTATTATTTAAAGTCAAATCTATATATTTACATATTTTATTTTCATAATTTAGTGTTTCCTTCACTGTTGGGTAGGCACACGGAAGTAGGATATACTAATTCGTGTATTAAACTTAATGTTATAATCTAGTGAATGTTTACATCTAAAATAGTTACAATATTTTACAATTATTACATCCATAAACGGTGTTAAAGTTATAAATATTTTAATAAATATTGAGATCCTGGTTACGTTAATCTCATTGTGTAAGCAGCTATTTCTAGCAATGGATGTTACTGGGAAATCTCATTAAACATAATGCCGGTAGTTAATAGGATTTAGTCATTTGGCTACGACGACAAACGGTAGTCCAACAAATAAGTGACGAGACTAAACTTCCGAATTTAAATATTTATTAAACAGTGTTTGATATAAATTTCATACATTTCCCTAAATATTAGTAGCACAAAGAAGGAATTAAAAATGATTGCTACGTAAACATCGTCGTAGCGCCGCGTAGCATTTGTCGTAGTAGCCGTAGCGCGTAGGCGCAAGTGTATAGACACGTATTTACATTTCAAAGTTTTCAACACGTATTAAATAAGTCCTTTGGTTGCAAACCGTACTTTATGGTAGGTAAGTGATATCAATTTCAACATTATTTTACACTGGGAGTCAGTGGCATTGGGTCATTTTTTTAAAGAAGGAAGCTGAAGCATAAATTTCTTAATTCTATTAGGTACAATTTGGAATACAATTATTTATTTTTAAACGTAACGACAACAAAATCGTACACTGTGGTTTTATAAAGTTTTTATTTGATAGTTTATTTAAAATACCCGCAGTGTGACTATTATTTGGCTGTAGATAATGGCCTGTGCCATTTTTTACCATTACAGCCATCTGTAAAGTTGCTGTTATTTCTACAAGTAACCGGTAAGAACTTAGTTGTATGGAGTCCTCGCCACTGTTGCGAATTATAAAGTACCTAATGCGAATGTCTGAAAGACACAATCAAACTGTATAGTTCATGAAGATTAGACTAACTTGGCTCCACACACTACAGTGTGTCTAGATACAGATTTTTGTAAAAACCGAAAATTATTCGTAAGTTTAGTTCCAATGAGCGTTTGTTAAAAGTAAAGAAAGGTTAGGTTTTCATTAGGTACATTGAATTCAAAAGTTAAATATTACGATTTTTATTAGGTACATTGAATTCAAAAGTTAAATACATATGACGAATGTACGAAAACGCATGCAATACATTACGATTGTTTCGAAAAGATTTTAACAACGTGACAGCGTTTTGCTTGGTCAGCTTACTATTGATTGATTGAAAAAGTGAAGCTGGAATATATTACGTTTACTTGTACCTGTACCTACAATTTTGTACCTACGATAGTAAAATAATTACCGCTCATAATTCATTGTGCAGAACGAAATTTCGTCTTATAGTTTGACAAAGACTGTGTAATATTCTGGACCTATTATTTGAAATTTGCATTTAATTTAATTTGATTACCATTATTTAACTAAAATTAAGGTTGAAAATCGTCCGTTTTAAATATACTCAATTACAATATTATTATACCCTATATTTACATTTTTAAATCAAATTGCTGCAGAAATTATAGTTTTAGAATTTATACATTAAGAGCAACAACCTGTGTATTTAATTTTGAATGAAAATTTTGGAGAATCTTATTATAATAATATTAATATAAATAATTTAATTCTTGTGATTGATAGGTTTAATACATAGTAATGTTTACACTTTAACTGTAACACAACTTTAGTAGTGCTTACAAATGGAGTAGTTGAAACCATTAACCAATATTTCCAAGACCTAACTGCTCTAAACAAACACTTTATTTTAGTCCTAAAATCTCGATTAATTTTCGATTAACTGTATAATTTGATTTTTAATTGCTTTCTAATTAATAAATAGTTGATCAATTGAGTCGGCACAAAAGAGACGTCACAACTGTTTTTTGCCAAACAAAATCTATGGGACAAGCTCGTTTTGACAGGTCATAAAAAGTACTTGAATTGATTGGTGGTGTCATCTAGCATACAGGGTGTAAAAAGCACACATTACATACATAGCCGATAACTATGCATTCTGCTCATCAAAATAAGTAACACTGAGTAAAAAATTTTGCTGGAAAATGACTTTTATTTTTGGGTGAAAAATCACCGTCTACAGTAACGCGCAATGTAACACCGTAATTACAAGTGCAACCAACAAGTACACTTGTTTATTGTTTGTTTGTTGGAACAATTAAAACTTGTTTCCCGAAGAAGAAGAAATGAAGGAACTTTGACTTTCGATATCTCAGAAGGTTCCCAGATATGGTCCTAAACAAGAAAACAAAGCAATTTTTCTTGTTACGGCGGTTCTGCTGTGATTTTATAAGGACTTCCGTTCCATATCTCCAAAGTTCATCATCAGATCATGACAATATTCCTATGGGACCTATTCGGAACTATACACTTTGAAACAAAAAAAGAATCATACAAATCGATTAATCATTGGCGGAGTAACCGAAGAACAAAGATAAAAAAAAACATACGCGTCGAATTAAAAACCTCCTCCTTTTTGAAGTCGGTTGAAAATGCTCACCATGATGAGAAAAACATGTTACTTTTGGCTTCGTTAAGTGTCCTTTAACACCCGTTAGATAAGTACTCACAAGTTGGGAGCACTTTGTTTTAGTTTACTGATATGTTTTATATGCATGTATTAAATGCGTAGCGCGATTTTAAGTGAAGGGCAGCTGTTGGTGCATGCCGGCAGCTCAGCTCCTCCGAATAAAACACAACAAAAGAAACATTTTTTGCAACAATAACATTAACTTATAATTGCTATAGTATTTACTATACGATTTCAAATGCTCGTTATTTCATCTTCAAATAAATTATCAAGTTCATTTATTTACAATGTTCGTTATTAAACTAAACACTTACATTACATAATCTAAGTACATTGTAAGCTTGTAAAAATTGCACACATCGCTTTGGTATACGTACATACATAACTACATATTTACAATAACTTTAGAACGACATCGTTAGGTTTTTATTGCCCGGGGTTTAATATGGAACATGTATAGTCTGGCTGCACTGGGCGCGGTGCGCACGCGTCACTAGTCGAACCAGTCCCACAAGTGCGTGTAGAGCGGGTGCGGGGGGTGCGGCGGGCGCGGCGCGTGCTGCGGCGCGGGCAGCGGCGGCGACTAGGAGGCCACGCGCTCGTCGCGGCCGCGCGCCTCCTCTCAGAGCCGCTCGGCCACGCCGCCCGCGTACTGGCACGCGGCCAGCGGCGCCGAGCCCGCGCGGCCCACCGGCGACACGCCGCCGTACCCGCCGCCGAACCCCGACGAGTGCTGCTTGGCCTTCAGCCGCAGCGACGCGATGGACGACGACATGGCGGCGCACGGCTCCGCGCGGTACATGCTGTACGGGTTGGGCGGCGTGTAGGGGCACGGCGCCACGCCGCCGCCCACGCCGCCCGAGCCTGCCACGCCACCCATGCCGCCGCCTCCTACGCCACCCATCGACGTGGCCGTGTTGAAGCAGTTGACGGAGCCCTGGTGGTGGCTGGCGGGCACCACACTGCCCAGCGGGTTCACCGGCCACGGAAAGCTCTTGGTACCGAGAGGACTGGGGACCTTAGCGGCCCAGTTGTTGTACGGGTAGGATGAATATAGCGCGTCCGTGTCAGGGAAGGGCTGCATCAGGCCGTTGAACTGTGTGCTAAAGCCATTCTTGAAGTCTGCGGCGGCGGCTGCTGCAGCGTTCATGGCATTTCTTTCCCGTTTTCGCCATTTCGCTCTCCGGTTCTTAAACCATACCTGCAACAAAGAAAAAATATTAATATGGAATACGTTTAAATCTAAATGAAGAAGCCTATGTTTGGGCGTACTTAAACTTGATGAAGGCTGTGTTTATACTGTGCATTTCTCTCTGACTTAAAAATATTTTTACCGAAAAAGTTTTAGGTATTGCAACCTTTTCGGGGGTAAGAGGTAAATTATTGGAGACAGGTAAATTGGGTGTCCGACGATTTCATGGTGAATCTACAAGTTTTAACGAGATTCAGAATGTGGACGCGACTTGCGTTGCGTAGTTATCAACTTTACTCATTACAAAGTTGACAGAGCGTCGTGGCGCTGGCGATGGCGGTGGCGCGTGTATTCGAGCCACGTAGAGGCCGAGCCCCCCGGCCCCGCCGCATGCCGCAGCCAACGACCCGTCTAATTGCGGCCGCGAAATGAAGATAAACGAGCGTCGCGATTGGGCGGGACGGGTGCCGCCACTCGCCGCGACTTGATCGAGCCGCAATAAATGAGCGGCTACTAGGGGCAGCACGCCGAGGAGCCGCTCAATCGATGTTGTTGTGTGGCCACCGCCGCGCTGGAGGCGGAGTGCGCGGTGATAAGTCGCCGTGAGCGCAGATAACGCGCGCGCTGATGTATGGCGCGCGTCCGTCACCCGACGATCGATCGCTCCGACGACACCTCCGCGATAAATTGCGCAATCCACGTAGCGACTGCAATAAATATTGTGCCGCCGGCGGTATTTGTCTCACTCACTGTGGCGGGTTCACCCAGCCGAAACGGTAAATAATACCCTCTTTCCTCGGTTAAGTGAACATAAACGGTCGTTTCCACCCCATATACAATCGTTTATTTTTCGAAACATAAATTTCACAAATTCGCATGAGCGCATGTTTCGTACACAGGGTGACACAGGTAAACCGCGCTTTCCTATCTAAATTCACACGCACTTGGCGCCGTAAAGATTTTGAACTCGATAGGTACTTTTATTAATTTAAAATACAGATTACATTAATGGCATTCGAAACAACCAAAATGTGGGCACTTTCATTACCAAAACAGAAGCATTACACATCCGCTATTTCCCATTCAGACCGCGAACAAACGGGTGAAAATAACTCCACAGAAACATTGGGGGTGTTCAATAATGACGTCGGAATGATATTTATTTAGGTGCACATATGTGGAAATAATTTCCATTATTTGAATAGCGGCGGACAGCGAGCGCGCTCGGCGGGGCGCTCGGGACCGGAGGAGGGTCGCGATATTGCGACGCGGGGCTAATCCTTTAAATATATTATTGCAGAATGGTGACCGTCCCGCGCCCTCCGTCACCCGGCAAGGAGACACCCCGACACTTTTTAATGCTTCCGAAATCGATACTAATGCGTGTTCCCTTTAATTTATTCCATGTGCCGGTTGTTTGTCGCATTTGAAGGGTTAACACCTACGCGAGATTGTAACAAATTGTATTAGTGGCTTCACGCATCATTTGGAATTCTATTACCCAAGAGACAGCTATTCGAAACCGATTGTTAATATTACATTAGTCTGTAGGTTCAAATACAGTTAAAAGCTTATAATTACAGTAGATTTTTTTACCTAACACAAGCCTATTGTTGTCCCACTGCAAGGCAAAGGCATCTTCTGTTACAGAGAAGGCACGAAAATTGAACACCGCGCTTGCTCTAGGCGGATTGGCGATTTCAGCCTTTTATAAATTCCAGGTTTCCTCACGATGTTTTCCTTCAACCGATGTCAGTGATGAAGATAGACTTAGAAGGTATGGAATTAATTAACCACTGAGCCACGATAGCTTTTATTGCCTAATCGTTTTTTAAATGTAAGTATTTTGATTAGTCCTAAGTAATCCTTACAAGTACAACTATCAGTTTCTTATACATTCGCAAAATTGCAAATCATTGACCAATTTCCTCACAGTCATAAGTAATTTCGCATAATATAGTCGTGAAGCCGAATACAAATGTGTGCATTATCGAAGACCTTAATACAGCCTTTATTGTTAGACCAAATTCGATACAAATACGATAATGTGATTTTTATATACCAAAGTGGTATTTACTTTATTGCAAGTGTAACTTTCAAGCTTTTAACTCACTATAGCTAGCCCTGTGACTTTGTACGCTTGGATATTTTTTCACCCGTATTTAGTTACGACTTTTGTTACTGCTCTGCTCTTGTGGGTCGTAGCGTGATTTTACATGGCCTATACTATTCCTCATGCATCTGTGTGAGAAGATATTTGCATTTTACTAAGCTACTCATGAGGCTTGCTTAAATAAAAAATAATAATAAGATCGTTAATAAACGACGTTCAAACATACTTTATGAGCAGTTGGCTGGAACCATAACTTGACACATTATCGAGACAAGAAACAAGAGAGCAATAATGAAAAGCTGTCAGCTGTCAGCCGTGACGCGTGACCGGTGGACAGCGTGACGGTAGAAGTCCGGGTTATCAAGTTATCATGCGGGAGGCGGCGCATGTAACGCAAGATTAATGTGAGCCTGCGAGCACGCCCAAATACCTACTGACAAATGCCTTCAACATGCATAGGAAACCTGCACGGGATATAATAATACCACGATCAAGAATTCGTAGCACTTGCTACGAACGCTACGGCTACGAAGCTTCGTAGACCCTGGGTAAAGTCAATTATTTATGCACATGATTTAAATTATCATTAGTGTGGCTACATCATGGAGTCATGAATTTCATAATAAAACCTCACGCCTGAATTACCTGAAGGGGTAGGCAGGGTTAATTTACTCTACTTTCTACTGTTAATTATGGTACCTACCTATATAATCAATAGGGGTGACTTTATTCCCAATTACGACATATAATTAAATTAAATAGGTGTCTCGTTAACGTTCTAGCAGCGAGTAGCAAAAATAAAGCAAATAATGATTAGGGTGGTTTTCAAATATTCCTTGGAAAACTAACTGAAAACAACAAATTCTTTAATTACTTACTAATGAGTATTCTCATTTATCGGCAATAAAAATGTGCCAAATATAATCTCATTATTAAATATTTCTCAATATTCTGTCACAAGAATCTCTCGCATATTAAACTCCTGCTTAAAGATCACATATTAACACGTGCCGAATAAATTGTGGACTTTATAAATTCATTAGGTTAGTATAGTGATGAATGATGGGGCACCCCACCAGTAATGAAGTTATTTTACGGTCAGCAGAACCACAGGGACGCTAAATTGCCTTAAATTTAAATTAAACTGGAATCACAGTTTTATTAGCGTCATCAATCAAACTACGGTTTATCCGACAGGATGGCCATAGTTTACGGACATTGGATTATAGTTCTTATGTCGTAAGCAAGTGGAACTATTATTGCCAGAACGATTTGGTCCGAGACTATTTCGAAGTCAAATAAACACGCGCTCGCATAAATGGATATAGCATAATAAAGTCGGGATTGACTTGTGTTTGAGTCAGGGTTGCCAATACATTTGTAGTCGGTACCTAAGAATATAAAGTTACTTTATTGGTACGGAAGTATATCTAGCTTAGTTTTGCTTATTTGTTATTGGTACGTACTTAAAATCTATTATATAGATAGAACAGTGGACGAGGTGAAAGGAGTATGTAAGGCTCGTAGCAGGTGCGTTCTCGGTTTCTGCCTACCTCCATGGGAAAAAGGGCGTGAATTTATGTATTTAAATAGATAGAAGTTATTGTAGAAAATGTTGTTGGTTACACATTTATCCCTCCTTTTAAGTTTTAAGTTCTATCCATTGTAATATATGACCTTCTATTTTCCAAAATAAAATATAATTAACTTAAAGATAGACATTTTTTTGAAAATTTTAGTTCGGCTTGTATTTTTTTCCTCTGTTTCCAAATCTCGAAATATTTATACTTACAACCCAACAGACCTATTACAAAATTTAGGTTTTAAAGCCTAGCCTAGCCTAGGCTAGCCAAGTACAGCGCATAACCTCTCTACATAGTTAATTCGAACAGCCATGACAGTGCGGGAGGCTAGCTGCTGTTAATCTGTCGTGACCAGTTGCTGACGCCCCTAGCGTTGAGTAGATTATTAAATGCACCCTGCCGAGCCGAGCGGCAGTAACTTCCATAATAGACAGAACTCTAGTAACTATAACCACAACGTCTTAAAAATGTTCCGACAATATCGTGTTCTGTAAAACGCAACCGTTACTGACTGATCTGTCAACACAGCTCAAACTACTGAACGGATTGCGCTGAAATTTGGCACGCAGATTGTTGTAATGACGCAGACATGCGCTAAGAAAGGATTTTTTCAAAAGTCACCCCGAATTATAGGTGGGTATTTACGCAAAGACGCGAGCAAAAGCTAGTTGTTATATAACACTGAAATTGACTGAATAAGATTCTGAATAAATAAAAAAACAATTGTCTAAAGCGATGAATATAGAAAACCTAAATACACTAAACCACAAATTACAAAAAAAATAAGACAATTATTACGAAAAATTCTTATGTGTTTAGAAAACAGAGATTATTAAAGTTGATTTAGCGGAAAATCGGCAGTTATACAACCGCAGTGAGGTGATTTTAGCTTCCATTCATTGATATAAATTCCATGCTAACGCCGAGCAAAGTCCGCGGGATCACAACACTATACCGTAAGCCAATCAAAACATAATCGGGATAACTCATTGGACATCTAGTATGCCGGCCGCTCAGCCTCGACTTATCTCACGACTTGCAATAATAAACTCTAAAACTTTACGTACAAAGTAAACTGTCCAAAGATACAAATACTTGGCAAGAACACGCAGAGTGAAATAAATTTTGTAATTGAAATACGTTAATACCGTATCTCTTGCTAACTGAAACGAATTCTTCGTGTAAGATTATTATTGAGACTACCGGTTGGGATCGGGCCAGCCGTGGTTCGAACATGACAATGTTATTTAATACTTTAATTATAGAAACATTTGTTTGTATTGTAAATGTCAATATTGATGAGATGCCTTAACGGACTTAGAGATGTCAAGGCGGTTTATTCCATGATTAGTTGACTCATTTTAGTTTGACTAAATTATTTTGCTCGTATATCAAATCAGAAGTAGCTGATTTCTGCGTATAAACAATGTATTATTTAGATTAGGAAGCTAAATTAAGTTGACATATTATGATTAGATAGAAATCGGTACATAAAACTATATTTTAATGACGTGTCTGTAGGTGCTCATGCATTTGAATATTTGAATGTTCTATGAAACGCAAGTCTGTGTGTCGACAAGCCAATAAGATAGCGAGACATCGGGACATCGACACTCAAGATGTGGGAAGCTTACACACATTATGGGCCCTAAAAAATTTAACAAACTACCGTCGTTAGTTACCGTGGCAGCGACGAGCAAAATTAAAATGCTGGCTGACTCAGAAAGTGTTTTACTCTAGCCCACTGACAGCAAATTATAATGAGTAGGTAAATTGTGTTGAAAAGACTTGTTATTCTTTTTCCAATAAATCTGTTTACAAATAAATTGGTTCAGTTCACACAAACACTAATGGAGCACAGAAACGATGAACACAGCGATAGGTATTTGAGCCTAGAGTTAGTTCTTGCACGCGTGGCCAGTGTGTAAAAACAAGGTAAATCTCGCTAAACTGTTTGCATGCAACGGGACAGCCGACAGGGACGTGCACTAAAAGCATCGCAAAAACAGACCGAGAGCCGCTGGGGCGAGCCGTTTTCACGTAAAATAAATAATGTTCCGTGCCGCCAGCCCGTCGACGGACGCGTTTGATACGCGCCTTTTTTACACGTGCACACACTAAAATGTTTTCACATCTTACTACCATTGGTTGATGTTTTTTTTACCGTTTCCGTTTCACTATTTCTTTAAATGAACTCTTGTAGGTACTGGAAAGGTTGTATGCCAATGTAACTTGACTGAAAAGATTATTTTCTTACAAAACTCAGTGATCCTAGTAGGGATTTAAATTAAAAATAATAAGCGATTGGTTGTCTTTTTATATATTGAAGCAGTTGTTTGCCCAGACTCCTGTAAGCACGCTATTACAATATCCCAAATTGTGCTTTTCAATCTAGAATAACTTGGATCCCCGCACACACACAAACATAAACCTGATACCTTGATCAAAGCACCCACTATTTAACTCATAGTATTGTTCAAAATTCTACTAACAACAAGCATGACTTAAAACAGAATTGCAAATGAAGAAACAAAAGACGATTAAACAAAAAGGAAAGTGGAGGATGCTTGCTTTACGTAAATTACACGTTACTATATTTCCTCTGACGTAACACTGCTCCTAAGGATTATCAACATCTATTCTAGACCACCTAAGATTTAACAAAACAATATTATGTGTTTTCACAAGATATCAAAACAAGTACTTAGTTCAATTTACAATAATATGGAGGCAAATACGTCAATAGAGAAATAATCTATTTGCGTGTAAGATGGATGTTCTAATTCACGCAATAGACGGGGTGGTCTCGAACGCGTCAAATGAAATGTGTCTAGAGCTGTTTCACGGACGATTGGCGATGACGCGCGACGATGCGGCCCGTGTCGCTTCATTTCTTAGAAAGGAAAACTGCTAGAAGGGCGGGTCTACGTTTACAAATTGCTGTGTAGCAAAAAGTGATCCCGAATTAGCGATGTTTGTAATAACTCTTGTGTGATGTGCAATACCCAGAAAAAATAATGGATTATATTTAGGTTTATTCTGAGAATAGTCGAATTTATACCTTTAAATGTATATTTTTGCTTTTGATAAATCATAAGTTATGGTCTTGTTCTTTCTTGCACGCACCATTAATTGAATATCACTGTAAACATTGGTAATACCATGAACGCAATTGATCAATACTATAAGTTGTAACAGACTAAAAATGTCAAAGTTAATAAAATATTTCAAAGCAAAATATGGTTTGATTTGATAAAAATATAATTTGCAAGGAAATACGTGTTAAAGAAAATACCTAACTAAACGATTCATATTTTACAAACGCTAATTGAGTCAATAAGCAGACAATGACCCTAATGAGTTGGTAACAAAAATAATACTCAACGATTTATCGGTGCGCGCGCGCACAGATTTATTAGACGGCGCGCGGCGCGGCGGCGCTGCGCGGACGAACGAACCATAATCCCCTGTTTAGGGCTGTCTGAATTAGAATATTGCACCATTATATTTTATTAAATTATTTAGCATCTTATGTCTGGACTATTGTAGTAATGTTTAATTAGCATCTAAAATCCATAATTACTACTAGATTTCTTACAAAACTGGTATTAGAAGAAAGCAAATGTACGAGATACAATTATTGATGACTTTAAGACAATTTAGGTATAAGCGAGTGAAAAGATAGGAATCGAATAATCATTCATGAAACGTATTCATAGAGCTTCTTGTTGACCGTACGATCTATTGCGAATATATAATTTGAGTATTCAGAGTTCTATTTTCAAATTACGTAATGGTTGATTCTAATATTAAATTGTCCAAGTTATTTGTTTTCTTTTCGTGCAGTTACCTATGCAGGTCACATATAAAATGAAACAATGGTCTCGCAAAAATAACTCAAAATACCTACAATAATATTACCAACAAGGCCAAACATCTAGCTTCAACCAGTTCTATAAAGCCTACTACATTCGCACTACATAAAAAGCTAGACGGAAACGATAACAGCCACTCAGAAAACTACTTCAACTTCAATTACGATAAAAACTTAAGACGCGCCGCACAGCCCTAGCGCTTACAAATGGGAATGTTTTGAAGAACACACGCGTATGATCCAATGCAGTCGAGTACACTGAAACGAATACCTAACACTTGAAGCAACGTTCAACTCAACTCATAAAGTATCGATTTACACGTATCTGCATGTGATAACCGAGTAATTAATTGTACCACGGTGTATTTGTGGCGGGATCACTCTTCGCAATGATTCGGTTGGTTTCAAATTATTGTACCACTGACATTTTTAATTTCGGTTTACGAATATTGTAGAGGGCTTAATTGTGTAGATTTCTCCATAATATAGAATGTAGTCGCTTCCCGTTGTTTGTGCGCTTAGATTTTTTAAACTACAATAGATTTTAATGCGGTTTTCATCAAAATAGATGAAAGATAGTGATTCAAGCGGAAGGTTTGTGAATCTACATTGCTCCCGTGCGAAGCCAGGGCGGATCGCTAGTAAATATTAAATTGATGCAAATACGTACTAACACATAACTAAGTTAACATGTTTGCTTGTTTGTTTGCCTATTCAAACAATTTTGAAATCAGCTTATTGTCCAATGACAATAAGCTGATTTCCTCTTAAATTAATTGCTATAATATAATTCAAATTATAATATTATAGTTTCAGCTATTAAGAGATTCAGTAGCATAATTGATGACAAACGACACTTTTGCCAAATTCTTGAAGATTTTCTCTGAAGGAAATAAAAAAGTGTATTGTGATTTATTCCAGTTGTTTCATTTAAAACTCTATTTATCATGTCGCGATGACATACACTCTAGAATAAACCATTCTTTGTTTCGCAATATGAAACTGAACACGAAAAAAAACTCAAGCATTCCAGTCACTACGTTGGTTATTATAAAATGCATGTATATCTGAGAATTTGCCCGATACACATGTTCAAGAGATTATCCAAACTAACCACTACACATGCCAAAGAAACCGTAAACTATTCTATGAATTCAGTACAAGCTAAACACTACAAACTCGGCTGCAACCGCAGAATCTCTAACAGGGGCCTTCCAAAACTATTGACAGTGAGTGTGGATGCGATCAGACTTAAGCCAGGGATTATGAAGAGACCGAAATAGACGCATCAAATCCTCGAGGATTAAGGGATTCCGTGTTCCGTCGGCCGGCACGGCACAAAAATACCGAAGACGCGCCGGATGCGACGATTAGCCTAAACATCTAGCTCGTTAATATTGTAATGCACTCGCGCTCCTGTCACGTTGCTGCAAGGACATAAAAAGTGGATTGCCACAGTCTATTTCGTGGCTGAAAATACCCAACAGTACGGACACCCAATAAACATTTGGAAGCTCATGCAATTTGTGCACTGTGAAAAATAATTATTCCTTTGTTTAATGGAAATAGTTACCTTATTACTCATCCATTTCACTTATGGAATTGCTGCTTTATCCTTACTTATATTATAAAAGCGAAAGTAACTCTGTCTGCCTGTTACGCTCTCACGACTAAACTACGGAACCGATTTTGATGGAAGGTACGGGGTAAGTTTGAACCCCAAGGAAGGACATAGGCTACAAATTTTTTCGCGACTTCATCTAAATTAAAAACTTATATCAGAATGCTTACCCTCACTCTCGCTTCAGTAAGGTTAGTCCACATGGCGATCTCTTCACGCGTCGACATGTCAGGGTAGCGGTTCCTCGCGAAGGTAGCCTCGAGTTCTTGCAGCTGTTGGCTGGTAAAGTGCGTCCTCTGACGCCGTTGCCTCTTGTTCTTCTTGTCTCCCTTGTCGTCCATAGACGGCTCGTCGGGCCCGACGCCCGGAGTCGTTGACTCCGTCTTTATCGTCGGCTCCGACGTCAGCGGACGATTGCCTGAACAGATAGTGGAAGTTAGTTCCAAGTTCCGTAGTTTAGTGGTGAAGTTTTGCGTGCGTGTGTAGTACAGAGTTGGAGTAGTTTCTTACTATATGTATGTTAAAACTTTAGTTGATTGTAATTCTGATTGATTTTACTGAAAAAATAAATCAAGGTTGCTGTTGTAGTATGTTTCTCCTCGCACAACTAAAAATGAATTTGGAATGCTTGTCCTACATGCATTCCTTAGTCATTGATCCGATTGCTATGAAATTTTGGTAAGTTATTCTACGTACACCCGCGAATGTTTCTAGCCCAAAAAAAGGAAAATATGCACCGGACACAAAGTCGGGGAAAGCAGCGCTAGAATTTCATGAATTACAATCTATCAAGCATGATACCTAACCGTAAGTATTTCTAACCTACATAAATAAATAAGCTAACGATATTTATCCGTGTGTTTTTTTAAAACACGTCAGTAAAATGACACAACGTCAGTTCCGAAACAAAAAAAAATTATCATAACATGTAACATAAAAGGGTTTTCACATTCAATATTATTTAGATAAAAATATAGAATCAGGGCCACGGTCGGCAAGTACCGGTAGCAAGCCCATAATGCGGCGGAGGATTAGGCGCAAGCGCACCTAATACTTTTACGACACTGCCGTAAATTCGTTGATCTCGATGAGCGACGTCACACTTCACGTAATTTATATCACTTACATGCAATAAAATCTATTTTCGGTTAATATTTTTACGGGCGATTATATCAGTGCGTAATCAGTAGGAGGAAATGAAGAATTTTGTTGAAAGAAAAAGAAAATGTTAATATAGTTGAGAATGGAAACATTTTTACGAGTTTGTATGAATTAACATTTTTATTTTATAGGTATTTAAATTGAGTTTCGGTAAAGACTTAACGACTATTGACAATAAGGTTGGGTTTTCTGTAGCTGTATTTTCGGACCAGCCAATGAAGGGTTACAGGAAAAATATTTTTTATGATCAACTAGTGTTAGAGAAAATGCAATACTATGTATACTGGCCTAGAACTCCCAATAGCATAAATCGTGACAATGGTGATTCTTTTCCGATGTTCTTTTGTTCTTGTAGGCTACCGTCTATAGAATGTAGTATTGTTCTGTATTTTATAAGTAAAGACCTACAATTTTCTGTCAGTCTTATTAACTGTCCTTAGTCTGTTTTTTAGCTATAATTTTCTATATTAATTATACTAGCTTCTGCCCGCGACTTCGTCCACGTAAATGTCGGTTATTGGCGATCTTATTTTGTTTCTCCATATAAACTTTGGACCCAAGTCATCCTCTAGGGCGTGAATTTTGGAAAATCCTTTCTTAGCGCAAAAGTCAAAGTCAAAGTCAAAACATTTATTTCAATTAGACCATTTACAGGCACTTTTGAATTGTCAAAGAGTCGGTCAGTTAGTCCGAAAGTTGAAGCTAGTTGCTCGTTCCAAAACGGAGGTAGGCCTCTATGGAGAAGAAAGAGCAAGAAATTCCACGGCACTCTTTTAAATTAGGTTATTACAAAAATTTGCATTCCTACGTCATAATAACTATGTGCGTGCCACTGGGCAATTGTTTGAGATGTGTGTTGATATATCAGTCAGTCAGTAACGGTTGCCTTTTATAATAAAGAAGAAGCAAATAAACACCTTTTTCAAATAGACTTTAAAGATCATAGAACCAAAACCCGTTTTCCTACCAGCCACAACGCTACTACTGAATGTAGTACATCGCCGTGTAATTGTACAACGTTAAAATTCCCTCGAAAACGGTATCAAAGCGAGGGGACAAGTGATAGGGTGTTGTTATTACATCAATTCGTTACTGATAACGCGTCGATCGCAATCAAGCCGCGTATATTGGCTTTGCTCGAAATCCCCGTGTCAATGTACCTATTGTCTCTAGCTGCAATAGAGGTCACTACTGAATGAACATCGGTGTCAAAAACTACGATTAAACCGATACCGAAACGAGACTGAAACGATTTACGAGTAGGCTCTTTTGGAGGGGCTCGAATCGAGTTGGAATCGATTTTCGAGCTGGAAATGCTACTATAATTGGGTACTTGATACCATTAATCATTAATTTCCAGACATAACTTTCTAAAAAAAAACAGTTTATAACAGAAAAAACCAGTGGGTTTGAAATCAATAAATAGTAAGTCAATTGAGACGGCAAATAAGTGACGTCACAGGTCGATATTGACATACAAAATCTATGAAGAATAGCGTTTTGATAGTACGAACAAAGTATGTCAATTGATTGGTGGTGTCACCTAATCAGTATGGCCGATTGATGTATAATTAAAAGCTTTCAAAGTAATTGAATATAATGTGCAAAACGAGAATATTCTAAATTTAAAAATTTATCGAATTTGCGTTACGTTTTATTTTCCTTTCTTTATAATATGGCCTTTCATAATTATTTTATTCCATTGAGGTAAGACTTTTATCTGACAATAGGATAATAACATACATAACATTACGCTTGTAATCCCCGAAGGGTTAGGCAGAGGTGTACCCGTATTAGTACACCCACGTTTCGCCAGTTATGTTTTTTAAGGGGGCGAGCTTATTGCCATCAGCCGGGCACAAATCCAGACTCCGAGGCTGCTACTGAGAAATTCCTGATGGAAAAACCCAATAACACTTTGCCCGACCTGGGAATCGAACCCAAGACCTCATGCACAGCAGTCGCGCTGGCGACCATTAGACCAACGAGGCAGTCACGCTAATAATAAGCGATAATAATAAGCTGGTAATATTTAAATTATTATAATTCGGCATCATTATAATCGTCTTAGGGGTTAAAACGCCCACATCATTGTACATGTACGGAAATAGCTAAAAAGAGTAAATTACTCTCGTGTGTTTAAACTTAACTTTCTGTTCAAATCGCACTTTTTTTTTATACATAGGTAGTATTTACTAGTATCAGCGTAAATAATCTTCAAACACGATAAAATTGATTAATTAGCAAAATAAACAATTGCATGTTGTAGGTAAGTAATTAAATGTGGTTTTTCCGGGTGATTATTAAAAGATACTAATCTGTCTATCAATCAAAATAATCAATCAAGTACCAATTATGTAACGACTGGCTACGCCCCGCAGTTTTGCCTATATGTTGATTCGTACTGGCACTGTGTATTTTTCTGACAACGATTAGATTTATTTCAATGACATTGGACTGCCTCGTTGGTCTAGTGGTCGCAAACGCGACTGCTGTGCACGAGGTCTTGGGTTCGATTCCCAGGTCGGGCAAAGTGTTATTGGGTTTTTCCATCAGGAATTTCTCATTAGCAGCCTCGGAGTCTGGATTTGTGCCCGGTTGATGGCAATAGGCTCGCCCCCTATTACATGGGACTAAAAACATAACTGGCGAAATGTGGGTGTACTAATTGGGTACACCTCTGCCTAACCCTTCGAGGATTACAGGTGTGATGTTATGTATGTATGTTATGTATGACATTGGACTTCAATTTTGAAATTAACTATATAAAATTCTTGTTTTATATTTGCACACCTCATATGGTTATTATCAGAGTACCGTTCTACCTTTTGAAACATCCTCTGAAACTGTTTTATGCAAATAAATGATTTGTATTTGTATTTGTAAAAATATACTATATCACTCGAGAATAGTGTGACTTTCAACAAGAATTATGTAACCAGGATTTGTAGAAACCTAATTTAAAAGAGTGCCGTGGAGTTTCTTGCTCGTTCTTCTCCATAGAGGCATACATCCGTTTTGGAACGAGCAACTAGCTTCAACTTTCGGACTAACTGACCGACTCCTTGACAATTCAAAAGTGCCTGTAAAATAATGGTCTAATTAAAATAAATGTTTTGACTTTGACTTTGACTTTGACTTTCTGGATCAGTGGATCATTCTTTCCAGATTCTGCCTACCATATAAAAATAAAGAAGCTTACCTTTTATCGACATATAATAACAATACCAGCCTCTTATTGTCCCACAGGGCAAAAGCCTCTTTCCATACAAAGACAGTACGAGCATTGATCACTATACGTGCTCAAGGCGAATTGGCGATTTCCGACGTATAACCATACTAATATTATAAATGCGAAAGTAATTTACGCTTTCACGATATAAACACTGAACCGATTTTAATTATTGGTATGGGGTACCTAAGTTTGAACTCCAAGAAAGGACATTGGCTACTTTTTATATCGCGACTTCGTCTGCGATAACTGACATTTACGCGGACGAAATCGCGGGCAAAAGCTAGTTAATTATAAAGTCCAAGTTTCCTCACGACGTTTCCCTTTACCGATGTCAGTAAAAGAAAAATCTTAAAGTAAAAAAGTATACCTATATTTCTATTCAATATTTTATATCACAATATAAATATGGAATAAGTTTGAACACGAACAGTAGCGATATGAATAAAATTGCGTGTTTTACATTGATAATAAATTGTTTTAACTTGTAATTTCGTTTATTACATATCGGATTAAGGTTTATACTTTTATTGCGGGTGCTTATCTTGATTGAACATTGTTAAATAATCATCACTGTTCGATATTATACCTACAATAGGCTATTAAAATAGCTGTGTACAAATAGTACCTACCTACTTCAAAATTTATCTGTATTTATTTTTTTAGTAGGCTTACTCTTGAACAAAATCGAGAATGAGATTGGAATCAACATTACATGTATATCCGATCCAGTTTCAATTCCAATAAATATAAGAAGACATTTATGTATAGAATTAACAAGTTATTTATTATTTTAAAATTTGGTAATTTACGTTTTCATTTGTATGGCAACCTCATGTCAATCGCTGTAGTCAAACATGCAGTCGATTTCAATCTCATTCTCGATTTTGCTCAAGAGTAAACCTACTGGTCTCTGCGATTTCGAGCGCGTAGTTTTTTTCATTCATGTTACGTCTTTGGTTACTGCTCTGCACTTACGGGTCGTAGCGTGATGTTATATAGCCTGTATTATCCCTTATGAGTTTGGCTATCAAAAATCCATTCCTAGTGGTAGTTCACAGATTAGCACGTTTAAACAAACAAACAAAATTTATCTTCACATTTATTATATTTGTATTGAATATTTCGGTTTCATTTGTTTTTAATCATCAATAACAAATTATAGCTACACAAACGTCAATTAAGCTTAACATTTTTGAAAATCATTGGCATACATATTTTATAGCAGGTTACCCACTCCTAAAAGTACTAAAACTTACATGTATGCATCGGCCTAAAATTACAATAAAAAAAAACAGAAAAATGTCTTTACATGCCGTAGAGTTTCTACCGAAATAGATGTAATTTCATCATCAAACTGTCGCCTGAAGTATTTTAAAACCTACATCAGCTCCAAAATAAATACTTGAAACCTATCATTTAATTCGAAAATCATATAAAATCTAAACATACAACGGAAGTGTCGCGATAAGTCCGTGTGTATGAAAATTGAAAAGCGAAAATCTGTAGGGCCCGTCTATCTCATCGGTGTATAATGAACAAGGTAGGATTATGGTCTCAAAGGTTACGCACCCGGCTACCGATGCCATCCTCAACCACGATCATTATCCACCGATATTATTTCTAGGGCTGTCACAAAACTTACCAACATGTCTTACCATGCCAACCAAATGTTTGCATGTCACATTATTATGAAGAAGTGTTCTGGATCAGTAAATATTTATGTTAAGACCGAAATTGTACCAACACCTTTTGCGAATTAATTGATTTGATTTGATTTGATTTATTTTGAAGGCCTAAAAGAACATAGATAAATAAATGAATTTGTTTTTGGGTAACTTTTCCACTTCATGGAAGATAAATCATCATTAAACTATTTTTTTTTTTGCTTAAAAAGTTTTTTTTTTTGCTTAAAAAGTTTTTACTTTATAAGAAAATCTTAAAAACACAAAAGGCCACGGACCATACGAAATTGAATCGTCCGTCGTTCTGTTGAGCTTGTGACAACCCTAGATAAGTCCGATACGCGTCGATAACGCGTCGATAGCGTTTATCAGCGATACGCTTTGAGCGTTCGCCGACCCATCCATCATTTCGAACTAACCTTTGCGTTAGTAGGTAACATATTTAATCTATGCCTTTGCGTTTGGCCGCCATGACAAGAGCTGGTTGGTAAACAGCGTAGTTACATGTGTTACCGATATCAGAACATGTTGCCACTTCAAAGCCGACACTCGATTTTGATAAAACATCGCAACGTTTCCTTTAATGTGTTTACTTTTAAATAGTTTACGAGTATACATTCTTACTATAATGATTGTTATCGAAAGGCTTCAAAATGTAGGATGCGCGTTGTATTTGTGGGCAGTCGCTACGATTTTTATGATAGCAACGAATAAGGTAGCTACGATTTTTATAACTTCTTATTTACAAGGGTTTAAATAGATTGTCTTTATCGTAAGGTATACTTAGGTTTATGTAGTATTAGCTGTGGTTCTGTCAACCGTAATAATAGTACTACCAGCCTATTATCATTTCAGAACAGGCCAAAGGCCTCTTCTCATACAGAGTATTCAATCACCACGCATGCTCAAGGCAGATTGATGATTTCAGACTCATATTCATTATATGTCCAAGTGTTTTCCCGATGTTTTCCATCACTAATGTCAGTGATGTCCAAGATAAGCTTAGAAAGTACAATTGAATTGAAAAAGTCACATTAGTATCGTGCCCGCAACCTCATGAGAGATAGGTGCATAAACCATTGGGCTATCACAACATACATTACATAAACTCACGCCTTCTTTTTCCCATGGGAGTAGGCAGAAACCACAAAACGCCACCTGCTGCAATCCTTACATACTCCACGTTCATACATCTCGTCATACAAGCATGCCGGTTACGAGTATTGCGCACCTAACAACATTTTTCAACTAACTACCTATACAAATCTGTACGTACACATCCACTAATTGCTTAATACTATAACAACATAACGCAAACAGTTAAGACAATCCGGTAATTGTGCAAATGTGTGGACAACGTCTCAATCACGTAATATTAATTTGCTGATAATTGTCATATTAGACCATTACACACATTATATTAATTACTATGACGATAGTTCGGCATTGCTTGTTGTTATTGTGAGTAGTGCGGTCTAGTTGTTAGGAGTGTTTACGCCTTACGACATAATAATATCATAAAAAAATTGTAAGTCCTCTTTTTCGAAATGAATGAACCGGTTCTAATGGAACTTCTTACGGAGAAGAAGATAATTAAATAAAAGATAATTAGAAATCTCGGTTTCCATGGAAAACTTAACTTAAATGTTATCTGTTAACTTTTTAGACGTATGTACCTACATAGGTCATTTCCATGGAAACAGAGATTTCTAATTATCTTTTATAAGACACTAGCGAACCGCCTCGGCTTCGCACGGGTACATTACGACATTTCCGGTGTATTTTCAATTTTTATTTTCATAAAAACCTTGTGCCGAAATTTACGAACACTACAAAAAAAGAATCAGCCAAATCGGTCCAGCCGTTCTTGAGTTTTGCGCTTAGCAACACATTTAGCGATTCATTTTTATTATATAGATTTCGAAAATGTTCTCCTATAACTTTTAAGACCTGTGTACCTGCTTACGCGTAGCAAGCTTTATAAAAATCTGTGCATTCATTTCTAAAAATAAGGTCGCGAAAGTGCGTTTTAACTGCCCTATGGCGTAAACGCTCTTAAATAAATCTTTTAATTACATCTTCACTAACCAAAAGTGAATAAAACAAATGGCAACATCGAACAATCTAACACAAATAGCGCACGGCGCCAACTGTAGAATAAAACATTTCTTTCCCCACTAGTACGCTAATCAAATCAGCCAGTGTAAATAAAAGAGCAATTAGAACGACGTCAACGTACGCTGCATAAAGTTAGGGCAGCGCCACACCGCGCACAGTATAGGTAAGCGGGCGGTGTGCTCGCGCGGCTATTTGTGAAAGCATTAGAATACGCGCGGCCGTATTTGCTATAGATTTCCCTACGCTTTACTGGGTTTACTTTCAGTTTTAAGCTTGTCACTTTGTGTGGTCCAGCAGTTTTATTTCTTTGTTTTCACATTGTAATACGTAGTGTTTTTTTCTTTTATGATAACGACGCGAAAATAGTATTGTTTGATTGACGTCACAATATCTTTGCAGTGATTAAAACTGGTAACTACCAGTTTTGATAGAACGATGACGCATTCATGTATTTGTGTATGGAAACCTTAAAAAAATAACATAGTAACCATATTAATCTGGCAAAGTACAAAGTTGATGTCTTTAAATCTCAGCCATTTATTATCTGACGTGTTACTATTTAGTTTTGACTGCCTCGTTGGTCTAGTGGTCGCAAGCGCGACTGCTGTGCATGAGGTCTTGGGTTCGATTCCCAGGTCGGGCAAAGTGTTATTGGGTTTTTCCATCAGGAATTTCTCAGTAGCAGCCTCGGAGTCTGGATTTGTGCCCGGTTGATGACAATAGGCTCGCCCCCTATTACATGGGACTAAAAACATAACTGGCGAAATGTGGGTGTACTAATGGGTACACCTCTACCTAACCCTTCGGGGATTACAGGCGTGATGTTATGTTATGTTACTATTTAGTCAAAGTTTCCCAAAAAGGTATAGCAAAACACCAGTGTGTAAGCAGCTTATAGAAAAATAAACTCAAAAGTACTCGTAAACTATGTGGTTTTTAGTCTCAAGGAAAACTTCTTTTTGAATCATAGATAATGGAAAAAAAAATAAAGATTTTGATAAAGTCATAGAATAAAAGCTGTTAAAACAGGTGACATGAAAAGTTTTCTTTGAAGCTAAAAAGTAGGTATAGTGTTTTATAATCAGGTTTACTTAGATGGAAAGGTAACTTACAAAAATACTCACTGTCGTCAGTGGGTTTTCGGTCGCGTCTAGGTCGTGGTGGCGCGTACAGCGATGACTGTTCCACTCCTGAGCCAACTGACGCCAGTGACGAATGACCACTGTCCCGAAACTCGCCAGTCTCCGCCCATACTAAACAAACAAAAATCTGTTAGTAACGCCGATCGTCGTAATGGAGAACCACCTGTTTCGAAGCATACGACAGTGCATATAGGGGCATAAGGTGAGAAAGAAGGTGCCTGAGCCTTAATTTCTTTACTTAGGTAGGTTAATTTATTAATAAATACTGTGTGTTATTGGGTTTTTCCATCAGGAATTTCTCAGTATCAGACTCGGAGTCTGGATTTGTGCACGGTTGGTGGCAATAGGCTCGCCCCCTATTACATGGGACTAAAAACATAACTGGCGAAATGTGGGTGTACTAATGGGTACACCTCTGCCTAACCCTTCGGGGATTACAGGCGTGGTGTTAGTGGTTAGGCGTGGAGTAAGTTTAGACTAATGTGTACTCGAAAGATGCAAGCTCTAGTGCCTATGTTAGATTCTGTTGTTTCTTAGTTTGATAAGCTTCTGATGTTGTCCTGTTTTCTCTTTTTCTTGTGTGAGCAGTACTGTGTTGTTCACACCATCTTTGCCAGCCTGTTTTTTATAAGTGAAGACTTGTAATTGGCTGTCAGTTTTATTTACTATTCTTTTAATATGTTTTATTTAGCTGTAAGTCTTCCATAAATCATAAATAAATAAATAAGTATCAGAAATCTGAGGGGACGAATGAGGGATCCGACGTGTACGCGGACAATAGCTAGTACCAAACACAGTACACACAGTCACAGTAGTACATTTGTAGTCTTCTTATAGAAACACTAGCTTCTCCAAGTGACTTCGTCCGCGGAAATGTCGGTTACTAGCGATCTAATCTTCTTTGCCCCCCTTTTTCAACCCCTAACGGGTAGAGTTTCGGAAAATCCTTTCTTATCGGATGCCTACGTTATACAAAGAACACACCTTCAAAGTTTCACGTCTCTACGATTAGCGGTTTAGGCTGTGCTTTGATCCGTCAGAAAGTCAGTCAGTCATTAAGGCAAAGCATTTTATATGTATAGAAGATAGATTATGTAACATAACAAGGTCACATGACTTGAAGGAAACATATCACATACATGACATACAATGCAAATTTTCTAAAAATGAATTGTTTGAACTAGATGATAGTGTCTGAACGTATGAATGAAGTAATGTTCAAGCAATCTGTGTTCTAACTTTTAACATAAACATTTCTATTAATAGATTAACAAGTTATAATATTAACAAACAAGTTTGGATATAAATAATTAAACAGTTAAATAAGCTATAGGTACGTTTTAACATACATGATTAATAATAACCAGCCTACTACTGTCCCACTTCATAGCAAAGGCCTCTTCTTATACAGAGAAGGCATGAGCATTGATCATCACGGCTGGTTAAGGTGGATTAGCAATTTGAGACTTATGTTCAGGTTTCCTCACGATATTTTTCTTCACCGATGTCAGTGATGTTCAAAATAACTATATCAATTGAAAATGTACGAAAATTAGATGCCATTTTTTTGTAAGTAGATCCTTATGGACTGCCTATGCCTCGGCGAAGGCGGAGGGGTTTGGACTCCAACTAACTAAAACAGAAAACTCCACGATGTTCCTCCAATTACCTTTGGGCGGGGCACGGGGGCGCTCAGAACATTCTTTTGTACAAGACAGAGTTAGATGCCCTAACCTCTGTACCATAACGACATATCACACAATTATGGTTTTCAATTTCATAAGAGAAAGCTAATCAAGCAGTAAATACGGAAGCAAAACATGAAACGCGCATGCTACAATAAATTCAATTAAGAGAACTAATAGCCGCATTATTTAACAAGGATATCTTGACAAAGTAATGTATTCGTTGAACGACGATGACGCCCCGCTGCTTGCAGCGTAATTAAGTGTCCCCGAACACTTGTTAACAAATTAGTCACTGGAGACGCGGCCGTGTGAGCGCGCCCTTATTTATAGCGCCTGCCATATGAGACCAACACATGCTTGCTTTTTCAATAATAAATTTTGTGAATGTGAAAAAAACATAATAAAATACATCGAACGGTTTTATATTTATTTTAATTGCTCCGTTGGTCTCGTGATCGCAAGGGCAACTGTTGAGCATGGGGTGTACTAGATTCGATTCCCAGGTTGGGCCAGTGATATTGGGATTTTCCATTAGAGATTGTTCAGTAGCAGCCCGGAGTTTGGAAGTTGTTGGTGTGACACCCGTGCTTCGTAAAGCACGTAAAGCCGTTGGTCCTGCGCCTGATCTCTCTCCGGTTGTGTCGGATTGCCGTCCCATCAAACTATGAGAGTGAGGAAAGGGTGAGTGCACACTCACTTGTGCACTATTATCTCCTGCGTACTTGGCTAGTCTTCACTCAGATTAACCTCCGTGACCAAAATCTGTCAGGAGAATATATAAATGGTTTTATTTCTATTAAAGCTAAGTAATTCTTCTATAATTAATATACTATAAAAAAACTAATAATTAATCTAATACTAATTTTTTTTTTGTTTGGTTAAAAATAACATTTAAATCGAATTCTAGTATATTTTTTGAACGTTCAAAAATTAAACATGATAGGTATTTAGCGTTAGACCTACATTTTAAAGATTCACTTCAGAGTGAACGTTTATTTTCATTACAACGTTGTGAAATACACGTTATTTTCCATTGTTAATAACGTTATAACTGATTTTTTTATCGATGTTTATTTAAAGTCGTTGTCTTCGGTGAAACGTGTTCTGATCCCATTGTTTTGGGAAAAGTCACGAACTGCACAATTGATAGCTGGGAATGCTGTCAGTAATTACAATTAAAAATGTGACCGCATTGTAATTCTTGCTTTATTTTAATGTACTGTTTGTTTTTAATTTGAAGAATAAATGCTTTTCTCAATATATTTCGTTCGTTTTCATTGACATGTTGATACATTGGCGTAGTCTGTACTGACGGAACAGAAACAAATATTGAAATAATTGTAAGATTCAGACAGTGATTTTTTTGTGGATCTTATTTTGAATACCTGAGAGTTCGTTTTAGTTACAACTTTTCTACATACTTAAATACACTATCTAACTGTTCTGTTAACACAAAATAATGTCAAGGAATCAGAATAATTACCTACACAATATAGTCGTAAGAAAAGTTTACTTTTAAATACCAATTCATGAAAAACTAATTGATCTCGTTGATACTGTCTGAAGAGATTTGTTTTCGTGTTATGTAGATAAGTAGGTACACTGAATAACTGAATGTATTTTTTTATAATTAATTTCTGATTTTTCCAAAAAGATACTTTAGCAAAACGTTAAATTTTCGAAATTGTTCTGTTAGCAAACGACCTTTTTGCTATTCGTCCCCCCAAACCCAAAATAGTATTCTGTAGCCACTGTTACCAATATATAAAAATATAGCTACAATACTAGATACCTACATCTTCGAAAAGCCAAGATAATACTGACGTTATAACTGATTATGGCTCTATTAAACAAACAAAACGTAATCCTTGCCTTAACAAAGGTACTTGTTAATTTGCAGTTCATTTAGCATAACCCCCTTCATACCTGTGGTTATTGTAAAATGAATACAATTAGTGCACGTTATCGTGTCAGTGTAGAACCAACGTCGGTTCGTACAAACGTATTTACGAGTTAACAAGGAACGCGTACAAATAAATTTTATGTTTGCTGCGTTTGATAACGCGTGATAAGAGCGCGTTTATTGTTTTATTGGGGGCTCTAAACCGTCTCCTCTACACTCTCGTTAAATGTGATCAACTGAGGACGCAAACGCACATAAAAGTGTTTTATATTCCACACACGACATCAACAGACTGTGGTGTATCATATTTGTTAATTGTATTTGTCTTTTTGTGGGATCTCTAGGATATTATTAATGTTGTATTAACTTTAACTTTAGTTAGTAGTGTATTTGTTTAGTTATTCAAGAATACGTAGGTAGGTACAATATTCACATAGTTAATTATAAAAAATAACTATCCCCCATCGCCGTCAACTACAAATGTGCCCAATAGACTAATGGCATTGGCACGTTGGATGGCAATGCTTAGCCTCTGGCCAAGCCAGCCTTTCTATCACGAGAGGTGCCGATCACACCGTTTGGACAACTCCTTAAAACAGTTAAAGTTTGTTGTCGCAATAATTTAAGTTAGTAGTTGATACAGGTGAATAAGTAGGTAGGGGAGACCGAGGAGGGTTGTGACAATTTTTACTTAAATGAACATATCTCAATAAAAAAATAAGCCACGATTATGAACTCTTTGCCTCAATGTAGCTCAATTCTTACACTTTTAAAAGCAGTAATCAGAATCAATGAAAGTTATGAGGTTTCTGAGAAAATCCACGAAATCTTAAACGACTCCTTTTGTCACAAATCTCCTAATACCGAGGTAAGTTGTGACAGGTACCAAGGTAAGTTGTGACAGCTGTAAATCTAGACTATAATAGGAATTATAAACAAAAAAGACTTTATTTTTTGCATAAAAGTACTTTAATTATCATTTGGCATAATTGTAGCAACTACAGTTAAATGAAACATTAACGTTACAAGTATTAAATAATTTGTAAGTAATTATGGCATCATTACGAGATCAGTTGTTTAAAAGTCAATCAAAAATCTAAATCTTATCTGATAAACAATTATGATAAACGTCTAGCAGGTCGCCCCAAGTGCAATCTTCGTGAGACCTGCCTTTGCATTTTAGGCACTGAACCCACTACTCATTTGATCTGCTACTGCCAAGAGGATGCAGCATTTCGAAGACCTTGACGTAAATTCTTCAAAGGACAGTTCATAAGTATCAGTACTAACCATGCCCCCCATCAGTCTTTCAATAATGGTTTGGCATCCTGAAACAAAAAATAAGAAATTCAGCATGCAATACCAAACCTCATGCCCAAAAAAGTTCTTGACAAAAATGACATTTTTAGACAGACTTTTGCCGAATACTTTTTATGTCAAACTTATGTTCCGAGAATTTACTAAATAAACGAACATACAAATAAACATAAAAAATAACATTTCAAAAAGCAAGTAAAATAAGCGAACTAGAAAATAAACTTAAAAAGGAGAGTTGTGACAGCGTGTCACAACTCGCCTAGGTTCCAAAAATCACGACCTTGTCAGAATAATAATTTGTAATTTCGAAACAAGATAAAAACATAGTAAGACTATGCCACGCTTTGAAACTTCAAAAACCACACAATATTAGCAAAAATAGAATAACCACGTGAATGTACTATGTCATTATATAAATACAATCAAAATTTTGATAAGAAACTTACTTTTCGTGTTTTTTTCCATGCAGACGTCGTACTCACGCAACTGCTTGTCCTACACCCCTGGCGCGTCCTGCGTCATGTAGCGCGTCTCTAAAGAAACAATTGTATGCTGTTGCCAGCTCGCTAACGGTCATAGGTTCCGAGAAATCGACTTTGTCACAACTCTCCTCTGTTACAACTCTCCTCGGTCTCCCCTACTGCATTTTGGGAAAAACGTACGATTACGGTAAATGTAACTTACCAAAAAAAAAAGTAATGTCATTCCCTAGTGCTATAAAAAGAATGACAGATACAAATAACAAGACAAGATAGAACAAAAATTAAAGTAAATACAAGTGATGATGAACATATCTGTCTAAATTATGCTCGCTTCGTATACATGAAGACATTACAAATTTTGTAACAAGCTACTATAATTAAAAAATTAAAAAACAAGACTGCAAAAATTGCACATAGGTATATGTACTTTGTTTACTCGTCCGTTTTTTTACGACGTATTTTATTTACAGTGTTATATATATTTTTTAATCTACTTGTCAAATTCTAGACGATAAACAAAGACACGGCCAGATTAAATAAAAAATAAAATTGAGGCTGGTATTAATTTACGTTTTAAAGAGACCACGCCGGTTTCTTTTTATTTTTTACTAGCCTATGTTACTTGGAACGATACAAGGATTGTAACGATATCCCATACATGTAAATCGGTTCACGCGTTTAAAAGTTATGGTGGAATATGCATTTTCTATCAAACAGTAAATGGTTTTTTTTTTATAATAAGCGACTAATTTCTTTTCTAGAGGGTCTAGAATCCTGTTCTGTAAATCCATGGTTAAAGTTTTTAGTAAGATGACACTTCCACCGCGTATTATGATAGAATTCAAAGAAAACAGATTTTTACCTCCAAAACGCGTGTAACCAACTAAACTCATAAAGTGATCTAATCGTAATGCAATGTTAGTCAAATGCCTGCGTATCCGACTGTACTTCCCGCTAGTCATAGCAAGAGTACCGTCATCAACAGAGTTCATATCGCAAACTTTACAGCGGAACATTACAAAGTGCAATTTTATACTACAAACATGAGGAAATTCCAGCCTTCAGGATAACACGCGGTATTATAGCTTTCTATTTACTAAAACTAGATTAGAGACGGTACTGTGTCATACTATGAAGATATACGTATCACGTAACATTGATAAGTTTGTCTTTAGATAAAATTTTACCTAGGTACCTACATGAGTACTCTGGTACTTATGTAGGTGCAGTGTACAGCATAGTACAGTGGCATGAAATTTGCATTATGAGGTCTACACAAAGGCTAGCCAAATGATTTTCAAAGCGGACCTTAATATATTACGCAGTGGTAACAACTTTAATTAACAACAGGCCTGGGGTTGACCAGCCTTGGTCCACACCAAGCGATCAGTGAGTGCGCAATACTAGTACCTTTGCCATCTGTACTACGGATAACACTTGATTTTACTCAGTTCTATTATGATGACTTTGTTAACTAGTTGTTAACTTTATTGTGCATGCTGTGGTCTGCTATAAGTGAACGAGTACATCTACAGAATACCTTTTGTTAACTATTATTTGCATGTCATGATCTGTGTATCCAAAATAAATAAACTGAGATTAGAATTACTTGTAACAAACCTTGATTCCTACGAGGTATGATACTTATGATTTAAAACCAGTAGTAATTTAAACAGCATTTTAAAACGTTTTCTCAGAAAAGCTTGATCTAGATTAAAACATTGAAAACCTTCGTTCGCCCATAAAACAATATTATTCCATCATTTTTTTAATTTAGCACGAACATCAAACTTCGCAGCTCTAAGAGATACGTCCCGAAGTCGTAAAGTTATAAATTTTAGAGGCTGTAGAAAAACGTGTAGGAATATAAACAGAGAATTTTGTATTTACATTAAAGACAGATAGTCGCGCGAGGTAAATATAGATAAGTGCTGGTAATTTACGAGCGCTGGCCTGCTGCGCTCATACCTGAGCAGTCAGCAGAGGTAGAAGCCAAAAAATTTCATTTACACGGTGAAATTTTAATGATTGTTTTCCCGTGGCTGAAGGGTTTGTCCACAGTAGTAATAACGAAATACAGAGATATAAAAAAAAATGTTTTTGGTAAATCTAAACATGCTTTTGAGTTTTGATTACACAATTGTTAATCTGCCATACCTACTTTATTGAAAATATTTATATAAATCGATTGACCAAGACAAAAGCATTTTACTGCGGGAAAAAAAAACAATAAAGTTTAACAGTGTTTATTTAAATGCATTAAATTGTGCTACTTAAGTCGAAAGGTGTATCTGGCCCGTCGGCATCGCCTTTCAGATCGTACCTACATATCATTCTGTAGATGGATTCTACTAAATTATACATTGCGAATACCTAAATCAATTAGCAAAAATATTTTTTATATATTTTCCTTAATACTAGTTTAATAACAGGCATTATTTTACAACAAAAGTTAAACAAATTACGTCTGAAAACAATCATATTAATAAAAGTCTTGATAAAAAATAAATGCTACTAAATATTTATTGTCTTAACGACATAAATGGATAACAGATATTAATTCTCGTATTAAGTGTAGAGCACTCGAAATCAGAACTAATCCATTGTGACGGTTTCGAAGACATGAGTAAAACATGGCCACGGAAATAAAGCTAGGTGTATTAATTAAGATTTACTGTTGTTAACTGTACTGACCACACGAATGAACTGTTTGGAATGGTAGCTATTTCATTGACCTTTTATTGTTTTGAATTTGAATGTTGTAAAGTTCAGAATCAATATAGGATTTGCGCAGGAATTTTTCTTTTTTATTCTTTAATAATAAAAAGGTTTTAGTGAGCCACAATATTGGGGAGAAATACAACCTCAATGTCATACCCATATTTTTTTTTTTGCAACCAAAAAGTACATAACCGGGCCTAGTGCTTCGGGCGTCTTGTCATCATGAGATAACATGGCAGGTGCAAATTAATTTACGAGCGTAAAACAACAAAATAAAAATTTAGAAAAAGAAACAAAAACATTGAAATAAAAAAACATACTACATACTTATTTATGTATGACGTATACTATTTTTTTTCGAAGATGTCAAATTAAATATGTCTAAGTGTTTCTACGCACATTTCAAAGTTTCATAAACTGTGCATCTACTTACAACAGCTCCAAAATTATCAAAGCACACCCAATCCCATATTTAGTCCAATTAACTCAAGTTAATCGTTCCTGGCACTCAATGGGATTGTTAGTAAATGTTAAGCAACCATTATCAGCGACCACCGCGGTTGCGCGATGGCGTCTGCTTAATAACATAATCCCGATAGCCGAGACGGAAGCACTGACGGCCTACAAGCACCCACTTCCGGCCATACCGTGTGTGTACACTGTGGTGACTTGAGGTCACTTGAGGTGGTCCACGGATGTGACGCTAAACGGTTGGTGATATGAGACTTTGTGATTGTGATGTCTTACATGACGTCAATCATTTGTCGTTGTGGGTTCGCTTTTAATTATTGTACGGTCAAACAAGGTAATCGGTGTACAGGTAGCTAACTTCCTGATCTACTTTTTGGTGAGTGTGCTGAGTAGTCAATGTTTTACAGGACTGGCTCGCCCCCTATAACATGGGACTAAAAACATTGCTGGCGAAATGTGGGTGTACAAATGGGTACACCTCTGCCTAACCCTTCGGGGATTACAGGCGTGATGTTATGATGATGAGTATTTTTCAGAAAAAGCGACAAAAAAGGACTCCCTCGTTTTTGTTCACGGAATTTATTCAGTAGCAGCCTTGGAGTTTGGATTTGTGCCCGGTTGATGGCAACAGGCTCGCCCCCTATTACATGGGACTTAAACAAAACTGGCGAAATGTGGGTGTACTAATGGGTACACCTCTGCCTAACCCTTCGGGGATTATAGGCGTGATGTTATGTTTAAGTGCCATAAGCTTGAAAAGTTATTACGCACTCCATAGAAATTAATATTGATAGTGTTGAAGATAGATAAAAATATGTTTATTTCGTCATTCGTTGCGCAGTTTTCATGAAATTCCGTGGTTAAAGTTTCAATTAAATTTTGTACTGGGGATAGTACGAGCATTTTCATTAGAAGGCCAATTATTATTCTAATAATTAAAAACGTTCAAAATCAAGTCGCAATCTCATCTCAACGACTATCAATGTCAAAATGATTTTTGACAGATTGAGACTGAGATTAGATTGCGATCGTTCCTAAAAGTTAGTAGAACTGCCTCTCTGGTTAAATATGCAACAAGCTTTGTGTACGGTTAGCAGTGTGTAGTCATATCTCCAGTAAGTTTATACCTGCTTAATTCAAGTGACGTCGTTGATACGAGCAGAGATGAGGCACCTTTAGTATCACAGCTGGTAAGCCCACAGTGACATGCGGTAATGGGTGAGTAATTACAATAATGTGAGATGTCCGTGCCACTGTGACTCAACAAGGAGTGCCCCGATTAACCACAGCACACACCGACGCAGTACGACAACCGTTTTCATGCTAAACACTATCATTTATGTAACAGTACTATGAGTATGTTCGTGAACTTTACTCATTATCTTAAGTAGATTGACTGCCTCGTTGCTCACAAATTACGACAGCTGAGCATGAGGTCTTGGCTTCGATTCCCGGGTCGGGCAAAGTGATATTGGGTTTTGACATTAGAAATTTCTTATTAGCAGACTCGGAGTCTGGATTTGTGCCCGGTTGTGGGCAATAGGCTAATAAATGGCCTAATAAATGGGACTTAGCATAACTTGCGAAATGTGGGTCTACTAAAGAGTACACCTCTGCCTAACCCTTTGGATATTACAGGCTTGATGTGATGTTATGTGTGCTAAGTATATTATCATTAGCAAAAAAAGGCTTAGAAATCATAATATATACAACATTTTCATTTCATTTCATTTATATGGAAGAATATAAATTATTACAAAATGCATAAAGCATTCACTGTAAAATTTGATTAGATTACCCACCTACCGGAGCGATAAGGAATTGTAATACGCGAGTTTCGGTAGGCACGGCTACTGTGTACTTTACCGAATCCAATATCTACGACCAATCGCGTCGCTATTCATGAATTATCACTCAAATTAATGGCGTGTAAGTTATAAATGGCCGGCGGATTAGGGCCCATCCATTTTATTCCTATTTTACCTACCGTAAAGAGGCTTCATTGAAAACGTACACAAATTCACGGAAGCATCAGCTAATTTCCCCACCTTGCGTCCTGCTCTTGCCTACAGTCGGGTTTACACTCTATCTCGCTCTGCCAGGCCTTTTCTCTGGCGCGATTCATCATCATTTCGCGGTTTACTGCTTTTCCATTCAAATTGTAGATTGGATGCCGGAGAAGAAAATGGTATTTGAAGCATAAATTAGAACTACCTGTGTTTATTTAGTTTATTTTTAAAGTTTTTAATATGCGAAATATGAAAAACTAAATGGAGGAAAAACTATAATTCAAAAACGCAGATAATAATGTCAATAAAGAGAATCTCAACAAGAGTGTAATGATAACTTATTTTTCGTCCAAGAAAAAGTAAATAGACATGATTTGGAATCCGTAGGCATGCTCAATTAGTATTCCAAATAGCCGCCAACATATCGTACACGTACATAAAATGTAAAGAGTGGACCGCTCGGCGGCACGAACGACGCATAACTTTCGCGTGGATCATTCGTACACTTGCAACTCCAATCTTAAAAGAACAGGGGTAAGTGCTAAAGTTGTCTGCGACTGTACACAGTGTACGTCTCGGTCGCGGTTTCTATTTCACCCAAGCAATAACCGTCTTACCGCACTTGTAAGTAGGTTCAAAATGATGAAGTCACACCCGCCGGTCGTGGAGTGCGGGACTTTGAGGCTTATGGTAATTGTAATAAAGCGGAGTGCAGCAGTTATGGGACGTGAGAGGTTCTAGACCAAATCCCAAGTAAGCTGTAACTTCCTTTTGGATTTTCGGAAGCCATTTATCAGTCTGATGTGGGCGTCTGGAAATTTTTCATGTTTCGTTATTGTTGCGAAGAGACATGACACGTACGCTTCGAGGATTCCTCTCCTTTTGTTTATTGGCCACGTGTCTATCGGTCTCAAGGTCGCACGCAGACGTTTTCACATTTTACAGTGTGCGGTGAAGCGCATTATCTCCATTAACAAGTCAGTTTTCATACAATTCACTCATGTTATTTAAAATTATGCGAGCAGTATTTCGTTTGAGTGGGAGTTATTTCGGTTAGTTATGAACATCATAAAGAGAACAAGATCGTTAAATCACGAGTGAATATCATACAAAGCAACTAATTTGCGGTGCTAGATAAATTAGTGTTTATGGTTTGTGGGAAGAGCGCAGGGCGAAATAGTGCGTCCCCGGGCGCGCATTACGACCGAGATAAATCAAGAGTAACCCTTCCTCTGCCGCAAGCAAATTACCGACCACCTGAGACTTGTAAAAATGCCTCACGAAATTATTACTATTTACTAGCCGCAAGCTGCTACCTCGCTCCTATTACCCCAACTTAGGGGAAGAAATCGCGGAAATTAAATTACAATGATGCATTGTTTCTTTATAGGTATTATAATAAAGATTAAGACTCTTATAAACGGCAGTAAATATTTTACTTTATCATTTTTACAACCACAACAATATGCGCTTTATCTACAAAGGTCGTACCATGAACACGACATCGATACTCAATACCTAAACCTACGCATTTATCCAATAAATTGACTCCATTTATGATATAACCGAAATGATACCTAACCCTAACAAAACCGAGCACAATGTAAGAACATCGGAGCGTGTTCTGCGATATTAAAAGAGATCTAAGGAAATGAGTTGGGGGTCGCCGAAATTGGCCACCAAAAGACTATTCGGCGACCCGGTCGAGGGTGAGAGTGTTCAGAAGGCAATCACTGGTCCCATATGGACACAAATTACTTTTCCTATTTGGTGCACAAATCTACTATGATGACAAGTGGAATAGGGTGTTGTGGTGTGCCGCATTCTGTTTACAAATGAATTGGAGTGAAGCTTTTTGAAATAACTCTATATTCAGAATATGTCTTCTTAGAGAATAAGTAATAATTTAAAATAGGTTTTGTTTTTAACTCTAATGTTTAGGAATTCATACTGAGTATGCAAATAGAACTAGATTGTCATCCAACTCTACACAACGCCAGTGGATTCAATAGGAAGTTATTATTTGTTATTTTTCAATTTCTGGACTACTTAAAGTCTATCGAAACCCTTGCAAAATATCTAATATAACTAGTAGAATAAAATTTGACAGTCAAAAGCGACATATGTCGATGTTGGTCTCCGTTATACAGGGATTAGGGTCGCGTAAACGATGCCATTCTGCACGTTTTCAATTTGCATAAATATTAGTGGGAGCTGTAATGTCATAAATATATTAGTGCGGTGATACAGATTTTATGGTGATTACAAAATTATAGCTCGATATGTTTAGGGGTTGAAGTTACAGCGTTATATTTATCCTTTGTAATTTCGGTACATGATTTCATCCCTGTTAGCACGGCAACACAATTTTCCTTGCGTGTGTTTCGCAAAAAATATTAGAACGCATAAAATGTAGAAATTTTTATCAAGGGGTGCGGATAGTAATAAGCTTTTATGTTGTAAATGTGCCAATACAATAGGTTATCTCTCCCACCTCTAAGGGTTTGAGCTATACTACCATATTTGTGGAATAATGTGAAGTCATAATATTATAATTATGAGGCAGGGTCCCGGGGACCGTCGCAGCTCATAAAGCGACGTCATTCGCTTTTGTTAGGATGCTCGTATCATATTTCACGTTAGTGTCACCGTGTTCCACTCTCCCCGCTGGCCGGGGTAGATGACGGCCCTATCCGTCAGATAGTCCTCGACAACTCGACGAAGGTAGGTCGGCATCCGGTGATACCGGAGTGCCTCCCTGATGCAACTCCAGGGCAGGGTGTTGAAGGCATTGGAGATGTCGAGAGACACCGCCAAGACGACCCTGCCCCGGGATACTGCTTCCCCCGTCGTGAGGGCCCTCACGCGCATGATGGCGTCCACCGTGGAGCGCCCCCTGCGGAAACCGAACTGGCTCTCCGCAAGGTCCGGCCCGGATCTCCCCAGGTGCCCGACGAGGCGGTTTGCAATTACTCTTTCAAAGAGCTTGCCCACCTCGTCGAGCAGCACGATGGGCCGGTATGCGGACGGTGAGTCCGCAGGGCGCCCCGGCTTCTTGAGGAGGACCAGTTTCCCCGTCTTCCAACGAAGCGGGAACTGGCCCCTCTCTAAACATGCGCTTAAGAGCCCCCCTAGTCGAGGACCGAGAGCCCCCGAGGCCAGGACCCAGGCTTTCCCAGGTAAGCCGTCGTGCGGTGTCCCACAGGGATCGGTCCTGGGACCGCTTCTGTGGGACATCGGATACGACTGGGTGCTGCGCGCCGACCTCCCTGACGGCGTCAGCGTGGTCTGCTACGCTGACGACACGCTCGTCCTGGCACAGGGAGAGTCGCACCAGGCGGCGGCCGACCTAGCGACGCGAGGGGTTGCGACAGTCGTCGAAAGGATCCGGCAATTGGGACTCGAGGTGGCATTGCACAAATCCGAGGCCATGTGCTTCCATGGTCTTCGGAACGCGCCACCGTCGGGTTCCCAAATAACGGTGGGAGGGGTTCACATCGGCGTCGAGGCGACGATGAAGTATCTGGGTCTCGTCCTCGACAGCCGGTGGAGCTTCAAGGAGCATTTCCGACGTCTGGCTCCGCGATTGGACAGGGCTGGGGCTGCTTTTTGGCGGCTCCTGCCCAACCTCGGGGGACCAGGCGCCTCCTGCCGGAGGCTTTACGCCGGAGTCGTGCGGTCCATGGCCCTCTACGGGGCCCCTGTGTGGGCCCCTACCATCAGGCGGCGGCCACCAGCCAAGTTGGTGGCATGCCAGAGGGTCATGGCCATCCGGATGATCCGGGGATATCGCACGGTCTCCGGCGAAGCGGCAAGCCTCCTTGCCGGATTGCCGCCGTGGGATCTGGAGGCAACAGTCCTCCAGCGCGTCTACGAGTGGCGTGTGGACGCGCAGCGCCGGGGCGAAACCCCGCTGCCGCGGCAAATCGCGGCACTGCGGGGTGAGCTCCGGTGCGATCTCATGGCGGAATGGGAGATGCGACTGTCGCAACCCAAGTTCGGGCACGCCGCAATCGCGGCGATAAGACCCCTCTTTGAGGAGTGGCTGGAGAGGCGCTACGGCGTCCTCACCTACCGCCTGACGCAGGTCCTCACCGGACACGGTTGTTTCGGGAGGTTCCTGTGTCGGATAGGGCGGGAGGAAACGCCCGGGTGTCACCACTGTGTGGATCGCCCGGAGGACACGGTGGAGCATACGGTGCAGGACTGCCCCGCTTGGGCAGAGCACCGCCGTGTCCTCACGGAGGCGATAGGCGGCGGCGACCTCTCGCGTCCGGACCTGGTTCAGGCCATGCTCCGGGGCGAGAGGGAATGGGATGCAGTCACCTCCTTCTGCGAAGCTGTAATGCTAGCGAAGGAGGAGGCGGGCCGCGTGAGGGAGAGAACCACCTCACGCCCCAGCCGCCGCGGGAGACGCCCAGGGCGTCGGACGTCGCGAGGCGACATCCGGCCACCGTAGGCGCGGGCTTGCGGACGGCGAGTAATGGGTAGCTTGCCGTCCGATCAAGGACCAAGCCCGGGTCGACGGCGCGTTCTGTTCGCGCGCGCCTCAAAGAGCTGTCAGCACAGGGACGGGGCCCCCAACGGGGCCAACGCCTGCCGGGGTTGCGGGACGTCTTAACAGGATACCGTGGCCCCGGAACGTAAAGGGCAACAGAAGGAACAGGGTGGTTTTTTAGTCAGTAAAAGTCTGACAGTCCCTTCCGCCCCACCCAGGGCGGAAGGAGTCATTTGATGATTTTTACCACCTCAAAAAAAAAAAAAAAAAAAAAGTGTCACCGTGTTTTATACTAATACCACATGAAATGCACACGTATAACTGCAACCGTTCCAAATTAACAATGTTGGCTATATTTTATTTGGAAGTATTAATAACACTTTAGTATCAAAAGCCTGCACAACAATCTTGCAATTAAACGCTTTCTTTGTCTTTCGGCTGTTTCTCTTACAATTTATATAAACGAGCTGCCCTAAAAGCCATAAATCAGAGTGATACAATGCAGTATTTTGTGTACTTTCATACAGTTATTGCAACGGGGCGATATCATTGTATTTATGTTTACAAATAGTTGATGTCGCAGTGTGGTTTGACCATCATACTATTATGTTACTGTTTGTTCTAGATCTTTTGTTACCGCGAGGGTGACTGAGCCACCGTTCAGACAACAATTTGTCATAAAATAAAAAGATTTATTGCCAAGTCTCCTGTGTTTGTACAATGTGTACAGATACTGTTTTAACAACCGTTATTCTTCCCTTTTATAGCAACAAATAAAATGAGTATAAACGGAAAGTAATATTATACAAAAGATGAGAGCATTATTTTAGATACATATTACCTGCCCTGTGTTATAAAAACGTATCTTTATGGCGTCATTATTCAAGATAAGAAATAAATACATTTTCGAATTGGTGATATAAAAGGGAATGTCGATTGCAAATGACCTTTATTTTATTGTGAACAGATTCTGTATTTGATGTTCGCAAATAATCTAGGAGTAGGTTGCTGAAGAGAGTTAAGCTCGACAAGAAAGAGTTAAAACCTGATTTTGAGGGTAAATGTGCAGAAAAATGATAGTTCAGTTAGTATCTCCCTGACCATTATCGCAGGGCTCAGCGACAGATGGGCCAGTCGCAGCGCAAGGGTTGACCCGACATCTGTCATCCACTATCAATCACACACATTGTAAATATTGTGTGTTTGTACCGTTGACTTATTGATTGCCGATACATCAGTGGAGTTCATGCTGAGATGTGTCATTACTTCACTTTTGTCACTAACTAATGTGGCCGAGGAAGGGATTTAATTAATTTCAATCGTTTCCTCGTAATATTGATGGATCAGTTAAATTATATTGGTGTGAGATTGTTTTCTACTTTTGTGACATTAGAAAGATTTGCTGTTATAGGATTAGTGTGAAAAACGCTTTAAAGACTCTCATTTGGTTTTTGCTAAGGTTTACAGATTTCATTAGATTATATCCTTATGAATATTATCAATGCAAAAGTAACTCTGTCTGTCTGTTATGACTAAACCACTCAACCGATTTTGATGAAATTTGGTACAGGATAAGTTTGAACTCCAGGGAAAGACAGGCTACTTTTTGCGATTTCGCCTGCGTCTGCGATAACCAACATGCGGACGAAGTCGCAGGTATAGCTATCTATAATAGCTAGTACTATATAAATCAGCAATGTTTTACCTAGAAAGGTATATAACCGGCAAGTATTAAAGTTTTATTTAACTGTTAATTTCGTTAACTATTTGGGATGACGCGATCCAACAGGGTAAAAATGACAATATTTTTCAAATTCATGAGTATTTCCCGCGGAGGGCGTGACACCGTTTTCTGCGCGACAGATGTCACGGCATCCGCCCTCTTTGAGGAACCAGAAAAAAGGCCCGTCTAGGAGGCGTGGTAGCAATAAATTTTGTCAAAATATGCTCGACACAAACACTTCCCATAGCTCGCCCTATTAGAATAACAGTACAAATCGGTTTAATTTGTTAACAGGCGTTCAGAATGGGTGTCACATGTCTAGCGAGGTATGCCAAGCTTTTTATTTATTTAGTTTCGCCTTCACTAATTGTCGATGACAAAGTTTAATAGCTCGAGCACATGTTTATAGGTGTTTATGGATATAAAAAGTAATTATTACTTTTGACTTGATTTACGCTAAAGTAGGTATTGAAGCAATTTTTAAAGTTTTCGCATGTTTTTGGAATACGATGCATGAAATCAAATGGACAAATTATAAATAGACGTTGAAAATAGCATAATTGTATCCGTGCGGAAAGTAGCCAAAGCATAAATATAAAAGGTGTAAAATGACACTCAACGAAGTGAAAAACTACAAGTTTTTCCATCATTTCAATCGTGTTTTGTTTCTGGACCATACCTGAAAGCTGTCTTACGGACTGGTTACGGAGATATTAAAGTTCAAAGTCGCAACATTGGGAAGAACTACTATGTGATTTGTCCAGTTACAATCCGTATGTGAGACATACATATTTTTTTATGAATAAACAGGGAGAATATTCTACAAACACGCCTCTTTTCCATTCATATTCTTACGATCACGTCAGAACGGCTGAACATATATGATATTTGACACAAAGATAGATTACTTATAGTCTAAAATAAAACATAAGCTACTTTTTATCCCGGAAAATGTACTTACAATCCCCGAGGGATATTAAATCAACTATGACAATGAATTGCGCGCAGTAGCTAGTATTTCTATAATTATCCTAATATGACAACACTATCCTATTCCATATCTTATTCCATATGACAATTATCCTAAAAGACAACTACGAAAATACAAATTCATATTTGGATAAAAGTAACTACACATTGACATATTTTACGTTTTTGCAAAATGAAATTTGTCAGTATCTTTTTCTAAACATCAATTATAATAGAAAAAAAAACACATTAATTTATCGCCAGGGACGGCGATCAAAGCAGGCGACAACGGGGCCCGTGTTAGGCTCATGTGTCACAGGGGGATGCAATTTTTTTTCCTATAGAAAAAAATACTTTATTGTAAGGCGGCAGGGTTGCTCAGCAGAGGCAGACACTGTGGCACCCGGTTTTTACGTATTTTTTTGTTACTAGACAGATAAATAATGTCTGTCTCTGATTTTATAACTTGTAAAACAAAACCGCCCGAAAATGGATGGAAAAAGTGTGTATCTGAAGTCGCTATGTCTGATCTGAATATATGTATATATTTTTTTAATATTAACGTTTCAATGTAAGTTTTGGGGTAGAATAACAAAATGTAAGTTTAATTAGACCTAAATGGTTACAACGAAAATTTGAAAGTACCTACCACCTATGTGAGATCTTATCTAAGGTAATACGTAATGACACCGAAAAAGTGTAACTTCAAAATAATACATTTTAGTACATATTCTACGGTTGAAGTTATTTATTTTCTTAAAAATTCAAACAATAAAAACAAAAAAAGATTCAAACAACAAAACATACTGCTGCATGTTACTTATCCTATTACAAAATAATTTAGTACTAGGTACTTGCAATTATGAGACTTAATAACAAAACAAAACGAATCAAAATCATTTCTAAATTAATGAAGTAGGTACATAATTAATCATGTGCGGAAACTGCAGCCAAATTAACCAGCATGACTAATAAATTAAGTCAAGTGAAACATTCTAATGTAATCTAAGCGTGTCGGTTGCGCTGCGCGTGCGTCGGTCAGATTTGGGTACATTTAGATAAAGTCAGTAATCTCGACCCGAGACGTGAACTAACACCACAAATATTTGTTTGGGCCCGTGGCCTCACACCTCATGGGCACACACCAACCTACTTGATGAAATATGCACAATTTACATACTGTAACACCGATAAAACTACATCTCTTTTGTAGCAAATATTAGAAAATATTAGATTACTAGTAAGTATTCAATAATAATCTAAATATATTAAAGCGAAAGGTCAATCACTCACTCATCACGAAATATCGAAAACCGCTTGACATAAAAAGATGAAATCTGGTAGGAACATAGTTAGAAGACGTCCGCTAAGAAAGGATTTTCCAAAATTCACCCCCTAAAGGGGATGAAACGGGGGTACGACATTCAGAAATCTCAAAATTGCTTCCCGCCGTCTGCACGCTTCGATCTTTTCAATATAAACAACGGATTTGAATAAGGTTTTCATCTATGGATAGAGTGCATACATATATAACATCACGCCTGTAATCCCCGAAGGGTTAGGCAGAGGAGTACCCACATTTCTTCAGTTATGTTTAGAGAGATGGATAGAGTGATTCAAGAGAAAGGTTTATCTGATAGTTAGTATTAGTATCTACATTGCATCCGAGCGAAGCCGGGACGGATCGCTATTAAGCAATAGATATTTCCAAAAACCCGTTAGTTATTGTTACATAAAATAAATGTGATGAATTTAAACCAAAACAAATTAAATGTTCTTTGAACTAAGAAACATATCCTTGATGAAAGTGAAACGCAAATGGAAAGTATCGTAAATTAATCAACCTACTTGGAATATTAGTACAAAATGAGCGTAACATCTTACTCAGCGGCAACTTGTAATCCTTCACATCACAAAATGGTTGATTACGTGAGCGCCGAGCTTCCCAATTCTTTGTTTGGCAAACTTCCCAACACAAAGTTGGTTAATCGATGAAAAGAACGTTTGTTTTTCTTATTAAATATGTTTAATCGACTCCATAAGCGATTGTTTTGCTTATTTAATGACCAAGGATTATCCTAATATCCTATAATGCCGTAAAATTAATTAAGCTAATGTTGTTTAGATGAACGTGTAATTGATGAGGCTATAGTTTTCTAAACGAGACAACTATAATTATCATAATTCTGAAACGGACGTGATATTAGACCTAGAATTAGCTTTATTTTATTTTCCAGTAAATCAAAAATATTCATGATTTCGTAAAACAATATTTCAGTCCTATGGGAAAAAAATTGTCATTCTCACATAATACGTACCTACTTGCCTACGTGAAAAAAGTAATGCGTTCAAATCCCGCGTAATTAATTTTCCATATTTTATTCCAAGGAAATAATGAGATCCGCCCCTGGTTTAGCGTCGGATGAGGTGAAAAAAGGCATCAACAGAATCAACGTACGAGGAGGCTTTAATAAGATTTCGCAAAACCTGATCAATTTAAAATTAAAGCCACGAAACGTGTTTTTCGCCTATTTTATAAAAATCTCGGGATATAGGAACAATCTTCGACGGATAAGCTTGGAGAGCGCAATATCATACGCAGAACAGATGGGATTTTTAACCGCATATGCAAAAAAAAATTGGGACACAATTTTCGCAAAGACTTTTACGATCCAATCAGGAAAGGTTGAAATGAAATCTGGCAGGTGTATGCACATGTCCAAGACACGAGACTTAAGACATAATATTATACTTAAAGAATTCATTCTTTGAAAATTGATAAAAAAATAGAGGCAAAATTACGACAGTAATCGCGTAATGAAGTAACACACAATAGCGCTTTAATAATATAATGCACAAAGTAGCATTTTAATCCCCCATTTAAATTCAATGGCAAAAGCGGCAAGTGCAAGCCTAATCATCGCAATATAATGCTCCACTGACTGCGGAGGGTTGCTTTTTTCATGAGCAAGTGAGACAAAACATTGTTTTATTAAAAATATTGTGTCGTGAAAGAGAGGGATGGTGCTCGATTCATTCAAATTGACTTTAAATGATTGCCTCCGCTGTTCTTTTTTTTCCGACGGTGATGGATTGCAAATCGTTGCATTTGCGTCAGACTCACGTGCAAAATACAGAAATGCAGCTATTTTTATACGGAAATAAATATTTAAAATATACTGACTTTTTGATAAGTTATCATTGTAGGTACATAATGAAAAAGAGCTAATTTTAGAAAATGATTTATTTGGAATTTCCTTCGGCAATTCTTTTTTGTTTTACTTCCTTATCCGTGACTCTTACCAAAAAGTTCATTTGTAAAACCAACTTTTTTGTTTTATTTTGCTTTTTTGTAAATAGACAATGTGATTTACTAGTGTGTAGTCTAGCCCAAAAATACTAAGTGTACCTAACACTTAGTATTTTTGGGCATAGACTACAGCCGATCTATAGATCGATCCCAGCACATAATCAATCAATGGCCGAGTTTGCAATTTAAGAGTGATTACGGCCAGAGATACAGATCGCAATATAGAATCCGGTAAGTAATCCCTACAGAACAGAACCTCTCCTATACATTTGAAATTCAAATAATAGTAGAACATCTTCGTCGCAGTTTTAAAGTTCGGGTCCCTCGCGGCATGACTAATTGCGTAACTAAACATTATAGGGGGCGCGTAATCCGATACTGATGTGTTTGTAAAAACTATCCGATTAGCCCCGCCACCCCAGCCCGTGTTGATTTGCTAGTGATTATACTCCACAAATTGTTTCCTTGTGAATTCAGTTGTAATGACTTTATTATAAAACAGGTAGTCCTAATCGGATTATGGTGAGTTGTAAAAGATACGAAAACTGACTTCTTTTATGACTGAATCGATTGGTTTACTGATTTCATTTTTTGGTGCAGAAAACACGGGATTGTTCGCTGAGGTTAAATTAAAATCGTGAAACAAAACGAATGTATCCAACAAAGCACGAAAAAAGAAAATCTGGACAAATTATAAAAAAAATTGCACGTACCTAAATAATACATGGCATATTTTCCTAATAATTCAAGATATTTATTTACCAACCTTATAAATAAAGACATGATAACCTAAACAAACAAAATAAGCAGCAAATTAAAAAACATGCGCATTGGGATGTGTAGCGTGACATGTAGGTACAGCGTAGACAAAAGAGGCGAATTGCGTGTCACGCGGGCGGGAGGTGAATAATCCCTAATTTTGTATACAAAGTGCGCCCACATCGCGTCACGGTCCTCCAGCGCGATCGCCTGTGACGATCACCGCTTTTTATTCGCGCGTCACTCCATAAATAAAGTCATCGGCGACTGTACCACGTGCGCTGCACACTATTGTCAAGTATTGATGACAAAGGTCATGTAATTTTTATTGCTTTGTTGTGTAAATAAAATAATGATAAACTGTTCTTGAATTAAAGGTAATTTTTATTGCAAAATCGTTTTAATAAGTGCATTTGCGTGATACGTAAATGCATTTGGTATATGTACCTATGGTATGACACTGTGTCCAAAACGGATACGATATTACTATATCACAAACTCCACAAATTCAAATTCGTAAAGGGCATTTTAATTCAGTTACCGTCTCTATCAGATACGATAATTCTCTAGACCGTAATTTACGCCGCAAACGACGTTATTCCCGAACTTTAAATGTAGCGAAATTTCAATAAATTCAGAGTGCCTATATCGGGAATAAAAGGCAAAAGGAGTGCATTTATTTACCTCGGCAAATCCTTTGTAGGTTCGTATCTGAGGACAGGAGAAGCTACATATCTTCATAAAAATAAAACGCGCCGAATGACTCGATCGTATGCGAGCACGCGTCGCGAAATGAAACGCGAGAACTCCCCTTTATTTTATTTACTGGCCGGATGGAGTTTAAAACGGGATTTATTCGCCAATATAAGAGATCCTCGTTGGTTCTCTTTTATACGAAAACGTATCGATGTGATTGGAAGATAGCTATTTGTTAAAAATCTTCCAAAAAAGAATCTCATTTTTTTGTCGATTGCTACGCCGTAGCAATTTTGGCGTAGGCGTAGGGGTTTTAAAACATTGGTGAATTAATAAATACCTACTGTTTTAATAGTTTATACGGAATTTATTAGGTAAGTCAATAAAAGTGTGAGTGATTTTGACTAGGTGATAGCTCTCTTAGTAGTCCTATTGGTCTACAAAGTGACGGGTACTAAGATTCACCCAGCCAAAATTTCAGCACATTTTTATCAAAAAACAAAAACACAGCTACTCACATTTGAGCTTCTCCAGCGGTTCATGATGAAGTGGTGGCGCATGATGTAAGGGCGTATGCTGTGGCTCGTGATGCAGAGGGGCCATGAGGCTACTGATAGCAGAGCCCACGGACGCGGCCACAGACTCGTGCAGGTGGCCACCTCCGTGGAGCTCCAGCTCGGATAGACAGAGCCCATTCTCGCTTAGCGGCTCCATCCCGGCCGCTAGCGCCTCTTTGTACACCCGGAGATGAATGATGATGCTTGTTCTGGCGGTGGTGGAAATATGCGCTCGCGCAGGTGACCGAGTGACGGATCACGCGCGGCTCCACATTGTTGTGACCACTGAAACAAAGTTTAACTGATTATGATGTTGTTTTTTTTGGGTATTTTAAAACACATTTAAAGTTACAAATAATACTAGTATTAGGTAGAGGTTTTTAGTAGATACCTACACCATTAAAACAGATAAATAAGACTTTTTTTAATCACATTTCTTCTCCATACGAAACTAATAACCTTTTGGAAGGGGCAAATAGTTTTTTTTTTTTCATTGTATATGAAGTTCAAAAGTACCTTTTAATGGCCTATTGAAATAAGTGATTTGAATTTGACTTAAAGTTGTAATGAAAAATACGACTTCAATAATGTTAACATTACTGAAGTCGTATTCTTTGAAAGGAATAAATTAACGACATCAGGGTAATAAAATTGTTATATTAATATTGATTGCTACCATTACATAGTAAAATGAAGATAAGATGATAAGTGTAGACTATTATGTGTATCTACCTACTAAATGTGTAATGTAATGGATAGTTTGTATAAGACTGCCTCGTTGGTCTAGTGGTCGCAAGCGCGACTGCTGTGCACGAGGTCTTGGGTTCGATTCCCAGGTCAGGCAAAGTGTTATTGGGTTTTTCCATCAGGAATTTCTCAGTAGCAGCCTCGGAGTCTGGATTTGTGCCCGGTTAGTGGCAATAGGCTCGCCCCCTATTACATGGGACTAAAAACATAACTGGCGAAATGTGGGTGTACTGATGGGTACACCTCTGCCTAACCCTTCAGGGAATACAGGCGTGATGTTATGTTTAGTTTGTATAAGAAACTTGAAACAATGTTCAATCATTCTTAAATTCAACTAAAGTTTACTAAAACCATGTATGTTCCATACGTTCTATGATGGTGCGGCCGTGCGGCTGACACATGTCAGCAATTCATCTATGGATGTCAGAATCGCACAACTAAGTCAATGAAATTATTTAATTTACTAGTTATTTTACGACTATGATATTAGTGTGCAGTAAAAATATTCAATCATGATTGTAAATCGCCGTAACGATTAAGAGTGAAAAGCAACAGTTTGACAAATGTCACCGGCACCATCCTAGAGCGTGAGGAATTTAGTATTTGACCTAAAAAACTTTTGACCAAAACTGAAACCTAACGATAAACTACAACAAAGTTACCAAACACCCAACCAATTTATTAGCGCCATTTATTTGCGTAAAGTGACTACACGAGCAAGCTTACAACAACTAGAAACTTCCTGGTCTAACAAAAGTTCCTAAAACACGAATAAATCATTTTTAGTAAAAATATCAGCTTGATTTAGAGCGGCACACGGCGTTGTTTGAGCAGTAAAAAAAATAAGCACCATAAAAAACGGTCTGATGGAGATATATCACTTTACAACTTTCATATTTCAAATAGCGTTGTCAGTGGCCGGGCATTGGTGTTTCAGTGAGCACATAAAACCAGCCGTTATGGCTAGGAAAGGTAAAAGTAGGAAAAAAAGGGCATACACAAATGATTTATAGCTTTAATTGCCTTTTTACGCGGCAGTGCCTGTCTGTGGCCGACGGGAATTCAATATTCAGAAATAAGAGCAAAGAGTTCTGTCGAAGCGCCAATGTGGACGTTTTTTGCGATATTCCCGCCAGACTGTAATGTCTGCTGTGACTTTTTAATAATTTGAATTCGTACTGGTTTAATTGTTTCTTTGTCACTATTTTACATACTCACTACTCAATTAATAAAACTACGGCATCTAGTAACTTTTGACAGATGTTACGTAAGAAAACAAATGAATACTTAGATTTATTTTTCGAATTTAACAGCCGATTGGAAATTGTAATAAAACAAATTTTAAATCAAAAGAGGTCACAAACCATTATGTATCGTAAACTGTTTAAAAAGCAAATCTAATGTCAACCGATATTCTTTTTTTAATTCCTTGTTTAAAATCCAAAGAGGTTCGTTATTATTATTTTCTCTTGAGTATGTTCAAAACAGTGGTAATGCATTTTGTATTCATTGTTCTTGTAAATAGTATTGAATGTTTTGCTATAAAATAAAACAAAATAAAGACCTACATTGAAGTTTATACAAAGTTAGTTTATTTCTCGGAAAAAAAAATCTAAAAATATCACGAAAACAAACCAAAGTAAATATGACAGGGCGAGTAATCGTCGCTCACACAACGCGATTGTAATCTTGACTAGGCGGTGAGTAATTGGCCAAAGCTAAAGGCAGCAATCGAGCCGCTTGAGCCACTCTCATCCCTTTAAACCGATGTAAAGCCTTTTTTAAGCCCAAAGATTTAAGTTGGTGAAAGTGCTTCGCTCTATTAAAACGCCATTTGGTTCGAATTTTACTTGGAAGTCGGTACGTTTTGATGTGCTCAGTGCAAGAAGGTCGCATGTCCGTGAAATTTACTGTAAGTGCCTGTACTTCGGAACGGTCGTAACTGTTGCGAAGTTGAATTGTGAGTGCCTAAATTACGGATTAAATATCTGCAAAATCAGTAATAAAAATGAGTGCTGTAGAATTGATTTTGATTCAGTTCTACTATGATAAAGAAAAAAAACAATTTTTCACGAGTAGATTAAAATTAAAATAAATGCTTGCAATAGTGTTAAATATGTGTTACATGCTTTACCAGAGAAGGGCTAAAAATATTACAGTTTCTTAAATATTAATTTAAAATATAAAATGCGTACTAGAAACCTGCCCTGGCTTCACACGGGTACAATGTATGTATAAATAAACCTTCCTCTTGAATTACTCTATCTTCTGATGAAAACCGCATTAAAATCCGTTACGTAGTTCAAAATACCTAAGCGCGCAGGCTGCGGTAAGCGACTTTGTATTATTGAAATCAATGATTATTTATAAAGTTTAGTTCTTGTTGTTATTTATTTTAAATGTTTAAAATTATCATATCCATAACGCACACTCCTTAAAAACGAAACTAGTATGAATATTCGGCCGACAAATTCAAAGATATATGTGTAGCAACAGTCTATGATAAAAACATTGTTTGCAATTTTGTATGACGTGTTTTGCGACAAGGATCTTTGAGGTCAAGGACTTCAACATCAGACCACTTAAAACAATCATTGACGTTTTTATCTTTACTTTGAAATGTACCGCCAATGTGCGTAGGTATAAGGAGGAGGAGCTCGTGGCTAAGTAATAACAGCCGCACGGGTCGATCTATCAGGTTAAGCTATGCTTACCGGGGTTGGTTCGTGAATGGGTGACCATCTTTTGACACCGAAACTACTCCATGCCCCTAAAAGCACGTAAAACCGTTGGTCACCGCTGCCATACGTGGATCTTTGACAATCGATACGATCGGGTCGTCAGAGACCTTAGCCTTAGTTAGCTAAGGGGTATCATATTACCCAGTACTGGGTTGTGGAAGTCAGATAGGCAGTCGCTTCATGTAAAATCTGGTATTCAGCTGCATCCAGTTAGACTGGAAGCCGACCCCAACATAGTCTGGAAAAGGCTAGGCAGATTGATTGACACGTTGGTATAAGAAAATCAAATCATATCTGAATTACAAAAAGTAAGGTATACCTATGATGCAGACGTGAAGAGATATGTAGTTTAACTTCAAAAGATATTAAATACATATTTGATAGTAGACTTATCTTGACTATTTTATTTTACTCATCTTTGATAAGTAGGTACGGAAGACGGCGCTTTCAGGTAAACACTGCGGCATCTTATGCGGTTGCAATAGGAGCGATTTTACAACAAAAAGGTATCGTCATTTGCTGGCGACTGTACCTACGTCTTCGTATACTTGTTGTCTAGGTAATCGGATACTGAACTCTTCTGAATTTATTGATAGTCAATATCTATGTCCAAATAACAAAATAGATAGGTATTGTATAGGTATGTTTTTTATGTTCGAGAATTTCACTAATCCTTTTGATGGATTTCACAAATATGATTTTTATGTTCTACTTACAAGGAAAATTCTTATCTATACATATAATAAAATCGTAGAGACGTCAAAACTGTACATTTAATATTTTTGAAAAAGAAAAAGTGCTTATGGGTCTTTGAATGATACTTATGCCGAAAATATTTTTTTTTTAATTTTTGTCTGTTTGTCTGTTTGTTTGTTGGAGCATCACGCAAAAACTGTCGGATAGATTTTGTTCAAATTTTGAATGAATATTCCACAGTGGCCAAATTAGAACGTAGGCTATAAATTATCACGCTATTTGCTTTGGGGGACTAGCAGACTAAAACAGTTCACCAAAGGATTGTAAAAAAGACGAAACAAAATGTAAAAATATTATAAATAGCTGCAGACTGAAGTTCTAAAATAGTTATTATCACGCCATACCTTCAAGGAGCTACGCAGTCAATTATGGAAAACTAGAACGGCTATTTCAAGTCAATTGTCATCAAAGTAAATTACCTAATGGTTCGACGACTGTCTTGCGAAACGGTGGGCGGAAGTTCGGTCCCCAATGTCAGCATTTCTTTTTGTATTTTTTCTAAATTTTTTTGAATGTTTTTTGATTGAATAATGAGATTTCCCAACAAAAAAAATATATATAAGTAGGAGTGCATGTTTCTACCACTACTTTTTGTATTTTTTCTATTTTTTTTTTATGTTTTTTAATTGTATATTGAGATTTCCTAACAATTAAATAAAATAAAAGTAAGAGTGCATGTTTCTACCACAACTTTGATTTTTTAACGTATTTTTTAAATTTTAATTCAGAAAATAATATCTATGGATAGTTACACAACACATAAATCAGCAGCTAAAGAACATTTGCCTGTTTGCACGACTGCAAAGCATGAGGTCTTGGGTTCGATTTCCAGGTCGGGCATAGCGTTATTGGATTCTTCCATCAGGAATTTCACAATAGCAACCTCGGAGTCTGGATTTGTGCCCAGTTGATGGCAATAGGCTCGCCCCCTTTTACATGGAATTAAACTATACAACTTTATAAATGTGTATAGGTAAGGATTATCGCATTATGGCTATTATTCTTAAACATTTTACTGCTGGATTGCTATAAAACGACACCAACGGTACATACAATACTACAGTTAGGTATAAGTTATAATTTATCCTTTGAAATCAAAATTATTACGCTATAACTACAAGGAGCTACTCAACAGACAAAAGTGACGGGCGGTCTATCTGCAAACATTTTAAGTATACAATATTTTATTACCTTAGCTAAGTCAATCATGGCACAACAATACTGCCAAGTATACTACTGGAATACCAGCGGACGTATATTAGCGAGGAGTGGCGAGTGTAATTTTTTTACGCAGTTGTAGGTAATTAGTATTCCTTTCGTTGCGCTTCCGAATTATTTTATAAAAAGATCTTAGTGTAAGATGAGTGATTAGGTACTAAAAATATTACTTCTATTTCAATGGCTAAAAAGAAAGAATTTGGCAACAACCGGAAGTGCACCATAATCAATTAAAAAATCTGTTGCAGTAATTCTCCTGTCGCAGAATGTCTCACAGACTTCAAGCTTTCTGAGTACTTGATTTGATGAAGCGACTGTGATCGCAGGCAGAGTTTTTTTTCATAGGCACCGTAAATGAAATATATTCCACATGCTTTAAAATCAATTTCTAAATGGCATTACATTTTTTAGGTTACTTATTACCGCGGCTGTGCTGCAAGACATGATTCTTTCCATCTTAGCAATAGATTCGCCAACAGGACACTTAGTATTTCGTGGCGACGAAGTTACGTAGAGTATTAGAAGAACCCTAAGTACCCTGGTGTTATATTGGACAGAGCACTAACTTTTTATATACCTACATTGCCACAACACCAATCAAAAAATCATCTGCTACGACACCTTATTTCTACCAACTAGGGAGCAGCACCCGATGTTTTTCGCATAACTGTTACGTCTTTATGCTCCTTCTGATGGTGAATTTGCGTGTTCAGTGTGTCATTGACCAAAAAGCAATAGGTATCATCCTTAACGAGACGTGTAAAATTATATCGGGGCTGCCTGAAACTGACTGCTCGATAAGCTCTTCCTATGGGCATTGAACCACCTGTCATTCGAAGGTATCTATGAAGTATGTACAGATGAAACAAAATCAAGAATCCGCTTCCTTACATCCCCTCTATCAATATGCAGTAGCTCTGGGTAGATTGAAGAGTCGGAAGAGTTTTCTTCGATGTCCACCGGCCTTACAGGACCAGGTCGACACCCACCATCACACAACTTCCACCAAAAAGAGTTCAACCCCAGGAACACATGGCACTCTGTTGTGATCATTAGTGGCCTATATGGAAAGCGCTTAATGGACTGCGCACTCATGTAAGTCGCTGCAAACGACTTACATGAGTCACCAATTGAGGAGTTATAGATCCCGCAGATACTCAGGGCAAGTGTGGTGTTCCTTTTATATGATGGCCCGCTTACTACAGCGCCCGCAGAACACCTGGGCACAACTGGGCCAGAAAAATATTGCAAAAAATCGGCCAAGTGCAAGTCGGACTCGCACACGAAGGGTTCCGTTACACCATACAATATTTAACACAACAGAAAAAAACGTTATATAAAAAGATTAATAATCGTATAAAAAGTAATCATGTCTACATGGCATTGCTTCTTGCTTTCATGATTCTAGGTCAACGGGAAGTTCCCTTTATATTTGGTTTTGATTTCCTAGCGAGGGTCAGAATATGAGCCATAAACGACCTTACCTTTAGTTTGCGTTGACTTAGAAGTTTAATTTTTTCACTGCTCTGAGGGATTGCAGACCAAAGTATTTTCTTTTTTGGGTAGTAAAAATCATCATATGAGTCCTTTTGCCCTGGGTGGGGCGGAAGGGACTGTTAGACTTTTACTGACTAAAAAACCACTCTGTTCGAAGGAACGCAAAGAGCAACAGAAATGTTGCTCTTTGCGATCGGGGGCCACGGTATCCTGTTAAGACTTCCCGCGACTCCGGTAGGCGTTTGGCCCTGTCGGGGCCCCGTCCCTGTGCTGACAGCTCTTTTGTGCTGACAGCTCTTTGAAACGCGCGTGGAACAAAACGCGCTGTTGACCCGGGCCTGGTCCTTGATTGGACGACGAGCTACCCATCACTTGCCGTGCCTACGGTAGCCGGATGACGTCTCGCAACGTCCGACGCCTTGGGGGTCTCCTGCGGTGGCTGGGGCGTGAGGTGGAGGATGTCCTCTCCTCACGTGTTTCGCCTCCTTCTTCGCTAGGTTTACTGCTTCGCAGAAGAAGGTTACTGCTTCCCATTCCCTCTTGCTCCGGAGCAAGGCCTGAACCAGGGCCCGGACGCGAGAGGACACGGCGGTGCTCTGTCCAGGCGGGGCAGATCTACAGCGTATGCTCTACCGTGTCTTCCGGGCGGTCCACACAGTGGTGACACCCGGGCGTTTCCTTCCGCTGAATCCAACACAGGAACCTCCCGAAACAATCGCGTCCGGTGAGGACCTGCGTCAAGCGAGACGCGAGGACGCCGTGGCGCACCTCCAGCCACTCCTCAGAGAGTGGTCTTACCGCCGCGCTTGCGGCGTGTCTGAGACCTGAGTATTTCATTTTAATTATAGCTTGATACCTCCACGCGTTATCATATTACCCAGTTACTGGGTTGTGGAGGTCAGATAGGCAGTCGCTCCGGTAAGACTGGAAGCCGACCCCAACATAGTTGGGAAAAGGCTAGGCAGATGATGACCTCCACGCGTTCCTTAGAAAAGGGTCTTTATAGACAGACAGACGACAACAAAGTGATCCTATAAGGGTTCCGTATTTGCCGACTGAGGTATGGAACCCTAAAAAAGATAATATCTAAAATCATCGATGAATCGTGATTTAAAACGGTAAAACTTTGCTTAGACTTTAAATAAGCCTATGTTTACAGGGTTTTGCTTATACTTTCTTTCAAAAACACGAAAGTCAGATTTTGATTTCAGTTGCTCTATCGAATCTAATATCCAAATAATCGAAGCTACAATGTGAGGTACAATATTAAAACAGTAGCTATTGAACTTGCGTTTCAATGGTTTGGGATCGAAAAATAAGTCAATTTTGATACCACTCCATAATATTTTGGAAAGAGGTAATCTAAATTTACCTTAAATAAATATACAAAAGCGAAAGTTCACTCACTCATCACGAAATATCGAAAATTTCGCAAAATAAAGTACCCATTTCCCAAAGAGTAGGTATGAAACGGGGGTCCAAAGTTTGTATGGCGTTATCAACTTTGACGCGGACGAAGTCGCGGGCAGAAGCTAGTACCTAATAAATTCAATTTGGAATCAACCAATATGCTAATTAAAGGTATTCGTGGCCTATGTGCTATTCCAGACTATAATCTATCCCTGTGCCTTTCATCCAGATCCGCTCAGCCGTTCTGGCGTGATTGAGTAATAAACATCCATCCATCCAAACTTTCGCATTTACAAAATTAGTAAGATAGGAATATAATATATGTCAGAGTGTTAAGTGTGAGTTTTTCACTCACGTTCGATTGCGAGCGCGTTAGTATTTTGTTTGGGAAATAAGGTTTTCCTAGTGACCACCAGATGGCGCTATAACTTTTTCCCATACAAAATTGTAACGCAAAAACTCACACTTAGCACTCAGTTCAATAAAATAATCAGAAAACACTATCAACTTTTTGGCTGTTGATACAAAAATACATTTCACTTCCACTCATCCAACATTCCAACCCTAACACTAATGCATGTAAAACACATGTAACACGGGTGATAGCACTCAGGTAAATATTTGAATGTATTTGTGTGATAACATCATGTTATGGCATTGTCAATGGCCTGATATCATCTCGACGCAAGGAACCGTTCGATTTGTAGATAACAATTTGTTTGTATACGTGACGACCTTTATTTTTAGTTGTTTTTGTATTAAAATATAATGCTACAATGGTGCCGATTCCCTTGGTCACAAACTAAACTAAAATTAGACTATTTCCATCTTTTTCTGTCCAATAAAACAAGAAAGAGTCTAATGTAAATAAGAACTGTCAAATTTAGTCAATCTGACACATCCATACAATTATAGTTGACATCTTAAAACGTATGGATTAAAAATACGAAAATGTTCAAGGCAAAACTAATTTGACATCGCTAACTTAGTTCTTTAATGTCACCGTCCTTTCCTTTCGCTGTATGTTAGTAAGAGATGACAATTCTTTAAATTTAGTCTAGTTTGTGAACAAGGGAATCGGCACCAATGTTGTGTAAATAGTCACTTGTTTATTTATTAATTCAATAAAGTTAGCGACACGGTTGCCTCAGTGGCTGATTGATTGGCTGTTGTGCTACGTGCCGCGGGTTCGATTCCCTCACGGAACAAATATTTGTATGGCCTGGATAATTGTTTCGGGTCTGGCTGTTTGTGTGAGTGTATATGTACCACATAGCATATCTTCCTAACATTTCTTGCGTTACCAAGTCTCGGTTGCGATTAAATGGAAATATTTAAGTTTATGGGTTAGTTTAGTTTTATGGTATTTTCATAGTAAGTATGTAGTATTTCTGTACTTATGTACACTTTATTTTATTTAGATAAATACCTTTTGTGTGTTTTTTTTTTTTAAATTACTTTTGCTGTTTAGCGCTCGTACATTAATTTGCATCTACCATGTTATCTCTTTACCACCTTTGGTTGACTGTTAGAGAATGTCTAAGGCATTAAGTCCGCCTTTGTACCTACTTTTGTTGCATAAAGTTTAAATAAATAAAGTGAACTACGCATGTACACTTTTTACATACCAAATATTCCTTATTGTTAGGTCTTGTTGTAACTTTTCACAGTAAAACTTATCGTTATTGTTTTGTTATCAATTATATCACTAGTTTGTAATTTTTGTACACAAAGAATATTCACTGCAATCAATAGAATTTCACTTTTATTACCTTTTAAATGTAAATTACTGTGTGTGCTCGCAATTTGTGATAGTATAGGTATTTCATTGATTAATAAGATATGTGGGTATGTTGCTTCTCTTTCTAACATTGGTAATTATTACAAAGCAGCTGTCTCTTTTTACTTGACTAGACATTTAAAGCCCAGTTGCACCAAAAAACTGAACTCAGAGTTAATACTAACACGAGGTTAAATTACAAACTGTCCTACATAATGGACTCGTGTTAGCAACTAACTGAGTGTTAAAAAATAACCCTGGCTTAAAGACAGTGCGGTGTATAAAGCAACCTATTTATTATATTTTTTGATCAGTTTTATTTTATTGTGAAGTTATTTTTTTAAAAAAAAAAACATTATTTTAAAAAATATCATATGAAATGCTAATTAAAAATCTTATGTACCTATTCATTAAATAAAAAGTTTCTATATGTAGGAGGGACGGTTCTTCTGTCTGTGTTACATACCTTTATTCCATTTTTATAGCATAAAAAAATAATGGCCAAATAACGGCAGTAATTGTGGTATATTGGCGTTTTTGTAAACGGCTAATAGTCTACATAGCTTTATATTTATCGTAAAACAACGTTAGCGTTGTACCGTTATTTTTCTAACGTTATATGGATTGGAGTATAATTATCTTTACACGCTAGGTATATATATCGGTAAGATTGTTAGAAGGTTGTGTTTACATGTTTGTGGCCGTGAGTGTACTAGTAGATACAAGTATGAACTGTATGATCTATACTTAAAATATTATAATATGATAAAGCTCGACAGTTTTTTTTTTATTTATTTAAACGCGCTCATCTCTGGAACTGCGGGCCGGATTGGAAAAAATCTTTTTGCATATGAAAGCTAGATTCATAAGGAATATAGACTGTACCTATAACGTCACGCTACGACCCACGGAAGCAAAGCAGAAACCAAAGACGGGTGGAAAAAACACTCGGACGATGCCGCGGTCAGAAACTAGTAATACTATAAACACTGTCTGATTTCACTATAAAATATTTTGGGCGTATCCTCGCATACAGAAGTAAAGGTATGGACCGACGTCATGTCAATTTATCTACGTGTTATCAATTGAACACACAGATAAAATTATCATTCGGCTGATATGGGAGCGTGGCGCGCCAACACCTAAATTGTAATGTTACCGCTATTTCTGGTACACTGTAATTACATGGTTTTGAATGCATGAAATAACGGGTGTAAAAAGACATGTAATTCCCATCATTGGGACGATGATTTGACCATACGACCAACGGGTGATAATGGAGATATTGAAGGTCAAAGTTCCAAGTCTATGTCACGTTTTTTTAAAGAAATCCAGATTTTCAAACTATTTAACTTTAAATACTACCACGACCCTATACTGTTGTATGCACCCAAAAGTAAAATTTCACAAAAAGAAACAGTCGTTTCCCAAAAGAAAAAAAATTGCTCAATGATACATAACTATGTATCATTGAGCAATTTTTAGCGTACTGCATATCAAACTTGATATGCAGTACGCGTAGTATTTTAATCATTATTATTATATCAATACTGTAATATTACGTTTTTCTCTAAAAAAAATTATTCCACTTCATGATTTAACAATTCTCTTCAATGGTACGTTTTGACTAAATAAACATAATTTTACTCAACAGAAAAACAATTTTAATAAAATCTGAAAGTTGTGACATCCTGTATACTAATTCCAAGTATAGGATGCTCTTTTTATAAGGCTTGTTTTAGAAGCGATCAATGTTGCAATCACCTTACTTTTTTGAGGAATTTTCACAACTGCATGATTTTGACAGCATTTTATTATTATCAAAGAATGCTTCCGAAGTAGTATGTTTAATCAATATTGATAATATTTATCAATACTGTTTTGTACCGTCGAGCCAACTATTTGGTATACAGGTTTCTAACATACAACTACCTATTCGTAAGCAATGTTGTGAGTGTTCTGTGTGGTCAAGCTTTTACACACCCATCTCTTAAGTATACCATAAGCTTATTAAGTTACACACACAATTAGTAATAATATTAGCAGTGTAGTGAAAGGTTTAATATCTTGCATGATTAACAAATAGTTCGTTCGACTGTACTTACATACTTTGTGAGTCAGACTATTTTTTTTTAATCTAATTAATTAGATCTACTGTCAATGTTGTAACCTACAACCGATTTTGTGTGATTTAAGTAGAATCAATACAAACCAATTAAATTTTATGTTCCGGCTATTTATTTTTAGAACTTTAGTTCATCAAAATATAAAAAACAAAAGAAACAAACATTACATAACATTTTTTTAGTTTTTGTAGCACATTTAAGTAAACGTTTTCTTTTTTTTGCAGTATGCAAAAGATTGATATCACCAAACTTACAAAAGTCTGAAAGTGTCTGCAGAGTTTTATTTTAATTTAGGCCTAATTTAGACACTGTCAAAAATGACAGGTTATAGTAATTGTAATACAAAAGTAGGTATATAAATGTTATGAATACAATTATTTGATTTGTTTTGTATATCTATTTTCGTGGAAACTTTACTACTTTCCTCTGGCCTACGAGAGGTAAAAAAAATAATGTGAGAATGAAATAAAGTTATGAGCGTACGTTGGCAAAACGACGGAACAAGTTTGAAGTGAGCAAGCAGTTCTGAAGTTACTTCTTAGATGTGTAGGTACAGATTTTCATGATCCTATAGATACCAACCTAAGTGTTACGTGCACTCGTATATTTCGGCTGTTTTATGGTTCATATACAGTTAATTTTGTCAGTTTTTATTAAAGGTTTTCGAAAGTTTTAGTTTATTTTATTGCAAGTGTTGTTAGTGCCACATACAAATTCTTTGAATATAGAAAGTATCTCTCTAAATTATTCAGCAGCGAATGGTTAATTTTTTAGTTAGGAGGTAGACAGATTTTGTTATATATTTTTATAATTTTTTTTTTGGATAGGTATTGCTAGACAAAATATACATAATTAATAGTTACATAAAGAAATATTTAAGGTATTTCACTAATAGATATTGTTTTGTATAACGACCAGTGTTGTGTATAGTTTCTATTTATACCCAAGTACTTTAACTATCCTCAATGCTCATTAAGTTATAAGATTCACAGAATTAATAATTTCAAAATAAAGACGAACTTTCTTATTAGGTAAAAAAATAAATTTTAATAATTTGACATTGGTAAATTTCATAAAAATATACTTTCATTATGATACAAAATCTACCTTTTCCTAATTAATAGTAAATTAATTAAAATATTAATAACAATAATAATCCATTATAAGTAGTAAAATGTTCTATAATAGGTAAGCAACCTAATGAACTTAACTTGATATTTTAAAAATTATATCATCCATTTAAATCATATTGGTATCTACTAAATTCTATACCTAAATACTGACGATAAACTGAGTGAAACAACATTTAAAAAATAATAGGAACTGAATTACATTTTTACATTTCGAATTTCTTAAAAAATAACATGATAAATTAATGATTTTCAATTATTTTTTTCAGTGTTTAATTTCCGGTAGGCTAAGTTAAGCAAAAAAAAGAATCAAAGTTGTTTAGCTTTGCTGCACTATGGTTTGCAGTTAGATTTAGAAAAAAAAAACCTAATATTTAAATAAGACATTATTCACAAGTCGTCTATTCTAGAGTAAGTTTATAACTCTTCAAGACTTACCTGACTTTTCTTAATTTAAAACAAAATACTATAATTTAATAATATAATATTCCCAGTGCAAATATTGTCATCTCAGCCAGGTTAAACAATATAAGCGTAAGCTTTACTAAACAAGCAGCTAGGTAACCTGTTTGTCATAGATATACTTTCTACTACACACATAATAATACCTAATTAAGTAGGATTACTTGGTCACTTAAATATACGCAGCTGTCTTATAAGAATCTTAGTAATACGCCGCACTCTGTTCTACTTGCTTGGAGGTTCTACGGCTCGAGTGTTTTGTTTTTAAAAACATCCGGAGCATTAATAACTTTCTTACTTATAAACGTTGGTTAAAGTAAAGGATAGTGTTACGGTATTCGTACATGTATTAAGCGTTGCTTAACTTTAAGCAACGCTTTTATAAGTTTTATTGCTATCACGTCTATATGCTTTATATTGTCCTGAAATTAATTGTTCGGGAATTCAGGACATATTCAGCGTAGATTTAGCAACAGTGCTGGTTTTAAAATAATATATTTTCAGACAGGAACTTTATAATCTGTCATAAATAAAGCCAAACAAGTGGGACATGTGACAGTGGACATACTCACAGTTATAATGTCAGAGATGTCGCGGGCAGGTGATGGTGAGTTCGATGATTCCTCGGAACGCTGGTTTTCACAGTTTGTGTACACGAAATCCGATGATATCCGTCATAATCTGGTACAAGCCGCGGGATTACGCGTCCACGCGCCCGGCCGTCACCCACTAACGTAAACACCAGAGAACAAACCAAATACGAATCCGATACCGATAAATCAAAGCGCACGATCGCGGCGACGTCGCTTATCCGCTAAATCCTGTCGGGATCGCGTAAAAAATACTAGTATTAAAAACAGTCTTAAGTGGGCTTACGTACGCGGCGCGTTGCGGCCCGCGCTGGCTCTAATCTCGGCCACTTCCCGGACCAATTTGAACCTAACTCCACCACTCTATACATCATCCGGAGGACGCCCGCCCACCGCGCCGGTCCAACAGCCGCGCGCGCTTATACTGTCGTCTCTTTCTCTCGCACCGCTTTCCCGTATACCTTTCTCCCTCGCCCTGAAATCTCGCCACACTGAAAATTCAGTGCGTGCTGCCGCGGACTGCGGGGCGCGGGGACGCAGTCAGCTGGCCGAACTTGTGCGAATAAAATCGACTTTTTATCGCCTCGATGACGCTTCGTGACGTCACTGTTTACTTCTGCCCGTGAAGTGTGGACACTGGATCTTTGACGGACTACTGTGACGCAACCACAATCAGATTTATGGAGTTTGAAAAATCTTCCATTGTTTTAAGTGAGACTTTTAGCAAGCAAGATAGACTGTTGGTTTGAATAGCGACATTCTTAGGTATGGATACCCTTATAAATACAAATAAAATGACATACCTAATATTAATTACAAAATTTGGCTTTCCGGTACAAGGGATAAATAAATCTGACTAAATCATCTGCTTTAATAAATTGTGTTGTAAAAACTCATTTAAATGGTGCAATATGTTTTCCTTATAGCGTAAAATAATTGCAGTTTAAATCGCGCGGCGTGCACCGGAGTCGGGCGCAATAAATCGCTGCTTGCTCCCGGTTCGCAACGTAAACAGATCGGGCGCATTAACCGCGCGTCGGCGTACATAAAGAGAGCGGTATAAATATAAAGTTCCCACTCGCCGCCGCGCAAACTTAGCTAAACAACGCCATAATTGCCTTCATTACTTAAATTACTGAAATTATTTATTCAAAAAGCTGGCAACATTTAGCCAGTGACGGCTCCGCCTACAATACAGCACTGGGCCAATGTATGGATGCGAGAGCGTAGGAGGCGGGGCTTCCGCCAATATGGCGGCAACCTTCCCGTACGCTCGCTCCTGTACGCTCGCCGCACGCCGCCGGTGCATGCTGTTTCAGTCTGTTTTCACGCGTCGACTTTCACGTGTTTTCGAGTGGTTAATTAGTTTGGCATTGTTAATGAGTGCGACTGTAGCAGGCAGCGGTGCGGAGTAGCCGCTACGAAGCCTCTACGCGGCGGCTACGCGCTACGAGCGGAGCTACGGCTATCGAGCCTAGCCGTCGCGTTTGCGCCGACGGCAACCGACCGACGGGCAAATGATTGAATATTCCTTCTACATAAACTAAAGGCTCTATACATACCTACTACTAACCAAACAACGTCAAACTAATTTGTGTCTAATACCCTAATATCATATAATTTTTGGTTTTAAATTTATTTCGGCGTTTAATTAATTACTTTTTCATAATTAATTTTATATCATAACGATGTGAATTAAAATATAAAGCAACATAATGTTACTAAAGTATGTATTTTCTTTTTGCCTTCAGAAGGATTCTTTAGATATTAGGTACCGATGTAGCGTAAAATATATTTTTCAACAACATAAGTACCTACATTTGAAGTATTTACAGATATATTATCAAGTCATATTTTTTATTGATTATAAATTAATTTAAGTAGATAGGTAATCTATATTAAAGATATATTGCACATCACATCTTCTATGAGGATTAGCAATAGACCATATTACCTCTTTGTCTGATAAAAAGTCTTTGACAAATTCGTAAATCGAGCACTATACCTACCTACATATTTATTATTAAAACTTTATGCAACAAAAGAGTATAAAGGCGGAACTAATGTCTTAGGCATTCTCTAACAGTCAATCAAAGGTGGTGAAGAGATAATAGGGTAGGTAGAAATTTTCCTACAAGCGTAATATTGAAGGCGACTCAGTATTGGCCAGTTAGCGAGAACATTTTAGCTTAGTAGTCTCACACGAGAACGTTTATTGTCATTCTAGAGACGGTAAGGTCGTGTCGAACATGTTGACGTTATTCAATTGTTTTTCATCTAACATTTACTGTGTCCTTGCTGAGCAAAGGCCTTACTCCATTTCATCCATCGGGGAAGACGTCCATGTAAGACTTGATACCTACAAATATTACCTATCTGGCTCATATTTGTACATCAGAAGCTCTTACAAGTCATTATATTTAACACTTCCTGCAATAGAACCCCCTTTTAAAACGATCAGAAAAAACAAAAGCTAAGCTATAAGTAACATCGTCAGCCTTCAACAGTCCACTGCTGGACATAGGCCTCTCCAATCGCACGTCAATAAGCTCGATTCTCGGCAACTCTTACCCAGTTCTTGGCCGGTCCATTGCCACTTCAGCTTACTTATTCTGTAAGCTAAATGTCGACAAGTCTGGTTCTCCGTCGGATCACTTCGTTCCGGATGCGATCTCGCTGAGCGACCTCGAAATTATGGACCAACGGTACCATGAGGGTCAACGTTACAGCCCCGTAATTAAAAAGCTATAGGTACATTGTATTGATGTATTTAAATCTTATCTTAGAGTCTTTGATGGCATTATAGGTAGGCTAATAATAACAGTAGGTAGGTAGGTAAAGACATTCTTTAGTAGATAGGTATTAACCTACCTTTGAAACTGATTTTACCTTGATACCTAGTTGTGTCATTTATATAAATAAAGGCTTATTTATATAAAAGATTAATAAAGCGTTATAGGTAGGAAAAGACTTAAATTTTAAAACATTAAATATTTAAGGGCTTACCTGGTTCGCTACTGTCGCATCGCATCGCACTTCAATATAGCGCGATACTGAATCGCAGCAAAATGGTGAAATAAGGTAGTATCGTAATACAAAGAATATTAATAAACAATAGAAGCCTGAAGTAAATGAAATCGAGCGCCATTTGAGGCAGGTTTAGGGACAGTTGGCGTGACGACTTGGTTTCCTTAATAACGGATGAATCAGAGCACTGAGCAGAGAGAAAGAAAAATGTGGAGGTTATTCTGTTCAGAGGAATACAAAAAAAGAAACTTATAATTTTCCTGTAGGTATCGTAGATGCTTTAACAATCATAAAAACTTCCATACACAAATAGCCAGAACCGGAACAACTATCTGCATGCCATACATACGAGTATAATTGTACCGTGCGGGAAGCGAACTCGCGACACGCAGCAGCAGCCAATCGCTCAGCCGCTGTGCCATCAATGTCCATGTCCAAATACAGTCCGTCTTTACGCTCGTAATATTATGGTTACCTAGATTAGTAGCCCCATTCACTTGAGACAGTAATGTCGATCGTCTGTGCGCGCCCTTAATCGAGAGCCACAGATGCGTCGCCAAAAATAGACACTCTATTTATAACAACAATAAAACTCGCGGTAATCTAAAACATAGCTTAAATAATACTTTATACACAGATGACATTAAATGAGTAGTTAGCAAATGAGTTATGACTTAATAACAACATTATACAACTGTAGGAACATCACATTTCATGAAAAACAAAATGTCACTCGCCCGTTTATAAATGGACTAAATGAAAAAAATATAACTGGGAAATGAAAAAGTACACAAACGGCCTTTACAAAGACATTGGTTTTCAGTAGTAGCTAATACTTTAGGTATTACCACCTTCTGGATATACCAATAATTAGTAGCTACACATCATCTGTCTAGACTTTTCCCAACTATGTTGGGGTCGGCTTCTAGTCTAACCGAATGCAGCAGAACACTAGTATTTTACATAGAGCTACTGCCTATCTAACCAGTAACGGGATAATATGGTTTCTAACGACCTTTATCGACTGTCAAAGTCCCGCGTATGACAGCCGGGACCAACAGCTTTACATGCTTTCCGAGGCACGGAACGATCAGTGATGTCTAAAATAAACTTATAAAGTTAACTAATAAATAGTAGGTACACATTATTCTCAAAAGATGCTGCAAATTAATTAAAAATGAAAGTAAAATTAACATCTACTTATTTTTTTTTAAAGAAAATATTCATTGCAAAATTTTTCTACAAGGACACAATACCAGAATACAATCACAACAACAACATATGACAAAACGACATTAAACATCTTTCACGTTATATTATAAAGTAAAATAAAATAGCCTTTATTAACTGTAGGTGAAGTATTATATTTCATCAAAATATATTTAAGATTATTTCTAATACATAAATATTAATTTTCACAATATTTGAAGGTATAAACACCAAGACGGCATTCTATAAACATATGCTATGCATGCAAGCTTCGCATTCATTAGACCGACAATATGATCGAAAATATAAAACCGTCTCCTTTCCCCTTGACAAACATAATTGATAGTGTTTATATCCCCATTTATTGCCAAAAACCTATTAGCATTAAATATGAATTTATGTTCTTGACTTACGACTATGTTCCACGGGATTATTTTGAATGGAATAATATTATGACTTTAATGTTTTCTACAAATACGCAGATTTGATAAGAGCATCATCTTCTTCTCATCGTGTGGGTAGTAAGGCCTTACGACCCTACACACCCCGGTTTCAGAGTTTCTAAACCGCCTCAAGGGCCTCTGACATGGTTTGAGTGGAATAGTAAGTCCAGGTTTCCTCACAATGTTTTTCTTCACCGATGCCAGTAATATCCAAGATAAACTTTAGAAAGTACATATGAATTGAAAAATTCACATTGGTACTTGCCCGGATTTGAACCCACAACCTCACGCATGCGAGGCGGGCGCCTTAACCACTGGGCCATCACGACACCATCAAGAGCATCATCAGATTCAAGGACGAAGACATTTTTGATAATATTATTAGACATGAGATTTTTCTTTTTTCATTAAGAGCGTTTACGCCGTACGGCATTTCATACCTAAAAACTTTGAAGTCCTTATTTTTCGAAATTGATAAACCAATCTTAATGAGACTTCCAACGCATACGTAAGATACATAACATGTGTAGGTCTAAAAAGTTAGTTGAAAGCATTTTTGGATTAATGGTAAAAAGTCTACCCGGTCGGGTAACTCTTAAATAATTCCACTGCTAAATATAAGATTCTCAAAATCTACTGGTAAAAGTTCTATGGACAAATATTGCTGATTTTAACACAAATTAGAGGCTTTGCTATAGAATATCATGATCACTAGGTAGATTTTATGCTAACCTTAAATTACCTATTTAGGGTAAATATAACCTACCTAGAATTATTCTTTCCGATTTAGCACATACCTATTCGTACTCTTTAGTAAAACGTACTCTTTAGTATTAAGTTTTTTTTTTATTACAATAAACGAAATATATTTTACTATGAAATGGAATAAATTGTGTTTTATTTAATAACTTTTAAGGATTAAATTTACCTTGATAGAACTTTGAAATGTGAATCATAACAGTGAATCGGGATCACGGCAGGCCACGAAGGAGATGGCGAAATGACTTGGTGGATTCCTCCAAATCTGGAGAGATGAGGATAAAATGTAAATCATAGAAGAAATGGAGAGAGGCCTTTGCCCAGAAGTGAGATAGAACATGCTAACAAGAAAAAAAGTAAACATAAAAGAATGGATTAAAAACGAGATTTTAATAATAATATTAAAACCAATAACAAACAAACTATAGGTAAGTATATTCTAGCAAACTGTTTAAAGAGTTCCTATGAAAAATCATGTTTTTAAAGCCTTAAACCTCTTTTTTTAAGCTTAAATTAGATAGTGTCTTACTGAAGTTGAACAACTAAAGATATTGTTACTTCGTCCGGCGCTCCCGAACCCTCCCCACCTCTATAAATCAGAGACTGCGTTCATACAAGACGTACACATTACGTATAAGTGTGTACTTATAGATACTTACTTATAAATACTTATACAAACAATAAAATCATGTCTTGTGACACATAATGACATGCACATTTAAAACGCAAACTAAAACAATTTTATGTTTTTCCGAAATCAATTCGTTATTTTTTTAGTGGCATATAATTCCATGAAGTATCTTATTGGACTTCGTAACCTTAGTTAAAAGACGTATTTGTATGAAAAAGCAGTTGCAGTTAAGGTTCACTAATACACAAATTATTGAATAAAAAAAAATCCATTGTTTTTCTAACTTCCATTTACTAACGTTTTCTTCTTACAAACCGAGTTAGTTAAGTTAAGCGAAACTTTATAATTATCATGTTTTTTCCCCTAATACCTAAATATTCACTTCATATTTAGTTATTTTCTTGACTAAAATAAGATATCTGAAAATTTTTATGAGTATTCATCAAAAAATACGAAACGAAAGCAATAAGGAAAAAGTTTATTGACAACTAACTTCTGCCCGCGAGTTCGTCTGCGTCAACGTTGATATATTATCCCACGAGAACTGCACATTTTACCGAGATAAAAAGTAGCCTATGTGCTATTCTAGAAAAAAATCTATGTCTTTATCAAAATAAATAAAAAATCAGATTCGTGCAGTCGTTCTAGCGTGATTGAGTAACAAACATCCATCCATAATTCCTTATTTAGAATAGATACCGCTTACCATGATACCGATTCAGATTCAAATTAGAGTATTTAACTATTGCTACGTATTCCTGATAAATAAATAGGTACCTATTATAACCCAAAATCAAAACCTTCAAAATAAAGATTTATTTGGACATTTAGCCTATCGCATGGCGTAAGTATGAGCCACGTAAGTACCTATGTACGGTGGGCATCATAAGTCGTTAAGCACTCTCACAAAGCATTCGCTTGAAGTTAAATTTCACTTACGACCTTCTATTTTCGAGAACAGTCACATGTGTCATCATTGCCGTCGACAAATGATTGTAGTTCATAATTTTAACATAAAATCATAAGTCAAGTTGGCCTGTCGGCTAAACGCCTGCAGATAGGTGCGCGAACCAGGGAGTCCTGAGTTCGAATCTCAACCAGGCGATGACTTTTTGCAAGTTTTTACTTGATTGGAAGAAATGAGACAGAAGTATAATATTCTTTATCTTGTTCGCTTCGTTCACACATTTTGTAAAGTTAAAAAGGTAGATCATAGAAAATTTAACAAATAATTTAGATTTCTATGAGGTAGATAGAAATAAGTAATGCAATAATGAGTTTTATGAATACTCGATTGAAATAAACGTTGTCGTTTGGTTGTAGTTGTTGGTTAGTGACGTGTGGTTTATTAGATAGCGGTAATTATTCACAAAAAAATGCAAGCAAATATTAACATTGAGACGAGGGCGACTATTATAGCGTTGCATAAAAGTGGTCTTAATAGAACGCAAATATCTAATGAAACCGGACTGAATGTGAGTATTATGTTATTGTGTTATTATAATATTGTAACTTGAACTTTTGTTTGAAATTTATACTTATTATTTTTTGGTGACATAATTATAAATTATTAATTTTTATTGTTTTTGCAATCCATCATAAGGCTGGAAAGATAAATAGTTTTAAATTAGTATTTATTATTGCATTATAAATGTAGACTTTGAATAGGTATTATATTGTTTTATTAAATAAATATTACCTACTATGTTACATAAAAATGAAATCACAGTATTTTGTTATACCTGCCTAATATAACTTTTCTTTTGTTTTAGAGAAATACTGTTAGTCTCTGGATCAGGAGATACCAGGAAGAGGGTAGCCTAGTCAGTCGACAGCGAAGTGGAAGGCCGTCGCTTATCAGCGAGGCGCAGCGACGACATATGGTGGGCGAATACGAATCAAATGGTTTCACACCAACGAGGCACTTTGCCGAACTATTCGACACGTCCTTACAAACTGTTCGCCGTGCCCTCCACGCTGAAGGCTTGCATCACAGAAGGCCAGCCAAAAAGCCCTTCTTGACAGAAAGGCATAAACAAGAACGGTTACGTTTCGCACGGGACTATTTAGATTTTAACTGGAGTACTACAATATTTTCCGATGAAAAGACTTTCAAATCGAGTCAAAAGGGTAGGCTTCATTTATGGCGCAAAGATAATACTCGCTGGTGTGATAAGAACGTCATACCTAATACAGAGTCAGGTCGAATCACAATTAATATGTGGGGATGGATGAGTGCCGCAGGGCCAGGAGAACTGGCTTTTATTCCTCCACGCGCCAACAGTTCTACTTATGTAGAAGTATTAGACGGTGTAATGCTACCTACTGTGCGCAATGTTTACCCCGCTGACGAGTTGTCACACATTACATTTGTGCAGGACAATTGTCCTATTCACCGAGCGAGCACTGTGCGCGAGTGGTTTCACAATCACCCGGAGGTAACAGTGATTCCATGGCCAGCGCGATCACCCGACCTCAACCCCATAGAAAATCTATGGGGTTTGATGGTGCAAAGGTGGGAGTCACGGGATGAGAGGTGTATAGAACAACTGAAAACACATTGCATGGAGGTGTGGGAAAATTTAAGGGGAACGGAAATCTGTGCAAATATGGTAGGGTCAATGCGCAAACGTCTAAGTGACTGCATTGAAAATAATGGGGGTTATACAAAATACTAGTACTGGTTACATGTTTTGATTTAAAAAATTGACGGTATAACTAAATATATTTATTAATAATTAACATATCTGTAGATAATAAATGATCTTAAACTGAGGTTTAGTTTCAATCTTCTTTTCGTCACGAAAACGAACACTTAAGCTATACCTCAATACATTTCTTGTGACGTTACATAAAAAAAACATATTCATAAAGTCTAAATCATAATTATATTACTTAGTTTTAATACCCCGATACCTATAGATAATAATGCTGTATTATATTTATGTTATTAGAATATCCTTTCCTTGTTATGTTATTATGAATTTACTAAGTGGGTATACAACAATAAATATTTTAAAAAGAACTTTTTTTATTTACGTAGAAATGTAACGTCATAATTCTCGTAAGTTTGTTAATTTTATAAATAATAAGTAAATCGAATAAACATTTTTGTTATCATTTAGCACGATTTTTTTATTTCCACCTTCCAACATCGATCAATTAAAAATCACATAAGTATAATATAATAATACTAATATTTGCTTCTTATATTAATGCCTAAGGCATTAAGTCCGCCTTTGATAAAGTTATATATAAAATATAAACTTTAATAAATAAATAACAAGATTTAACGTTATATTATTATTGTTTCAAAAACAAAAAACAGCCACACACAGTAATCTAGATTTGAACTCAGATCTCATTGTTTGTGAACCCGTCGCTAAGCCCAAACCTAGCTACCGGCACATAGTAATTTGATAAGCGAGTTTTAGCAATGAATTGGTAAACACAGCGCCAGTGACTATGACGCGTATTTTAATGCAACAGAAATATCATGCTATTTCGCTAACTGCGACGACAGTTCATTAGTGTGTGTTATCTGTAGAATGTTGACACATCACTTGCACACGCACTGACTTACGCGCTCGTTAAGTTCAGACGAAAGTCGACCATCTCGTGCTTATGCATTATTGATGCTTTAGTGTACCTACGGTTGCAGCCCATGAAGATTACCTCCAGATTAGACGTAAGTCCATAATCCTGCGCCTGCCATCACTGCCTGAACTTGACCGAGACATGCACATGCTACCTACTTATATGTATGTATGTAGGTGTGAGAGATATGAGAACATGAACAAGTACTCGCGGAATTATTGCGTTGATTATAGTGTTGAAAATAAATGGTTAAAAGAAAAATAAAGCTAAGTTAACCTAAGCACAAATGATAGAGTACAATAAAATAACTTATGATGGTATTTTGAATTAGATTCCTTTTTTAAAAAACGTTGCCTTTCCCTTTTTATTTCTCCAGTATTGTACATGCGTTTACAGATTTATAAACTTACATGCAAAAACAGGCAGATCTAGAACAACTATCTGTATGCCATACAAATATTTATTCCGTCTGGATCAAACCAACGATACGCAATTTAGCTGTCAATCGCTCAGCCACTACGCCACCAGTGTCGTCACTATATTAAGAATACGGTAGAACAAGCTATTTGGTTTACAGACCAGAATAATTATCATATCTGGATTTGTGCCCGGTAGATGGAAACGGCGAAATGTGGGTTTACTAATGGATACACCTCTGCTTCACTCTTCGGCGTGATGTTATGATACGATGTTTGTTTACGGTACCGGGAGTCCAGTCTATTTGATTCAAACACAATCACAAATTCAGTCGGAAAGAACATGTAGTAATGCAAGATAATATATAATACCAGCCTGTTACTGTCCCACTGCGGGGTTGCGGGACGTCTTAACAGGATATCGTGGTCCCGGAACGTAAAGCGCAACAGAAGGAACAGGGTGGTTTTTTAGTCGGTAAAAGTCTGACAGTCGCTTCCGCCCCACGCAGGGCGGAAGGCTGACTCATTTGATGATTTTTACGAACTCAAAAAAAAGGGCAACGGCTTCTTCTCATACAGAGAAGGCATGAGCATTGATCACCCTGTTTGCTCAAGGCGGATTGACGATGACTTATAAATAATTACAAGTCCAGCTTTCCTCACGATGTTTTCCTTCGTCGATGTCAGTAATGTCCAAGATAAAGTTAAGAAAATAAATAAATGGAATAATATTATTGAGAATATAATAATATTATTATTATATTCTTAATAATAATATTATTATTATATTCTTAATAATATTGATCTCCCCTCTCTGGATCCCTAAGCGCCGGTAGCTTGGGTTTTACCACCTCGTTGCGGGCGGAGCACTATTTTTATACACATTTTTTTTTTAACTATATTATTAATTTTTTAAGGAAAATATGTGTAAAAATATGGAAAATAAAGAAAATGTTCAGCCTAGAATATTATTAATATCTTGCAATACTATATTTTTACCAAATCATCGACAAAGATTACCTGCACATTAGTGCACATATTTCGGATTAGAACGATAACAAATCCTTCTAATCGGAACTATGTGACATCTACGACGGTACGTTTATTAATCTTTGATCGCTTATCATGTGTAGGTACCTAATTAGGAATGATTAAAGGATGTTAAACAATGCTTAATTTCAGGGCCTACGTGTCTCCTCATACCTTGGATTGCACATCGTGTATCACGTACACAGCAGTGGAATAGCGCCTTTATAATGAGAAACTTTGCGAGGATAAATGGATAGATGGATGGATGTTCGTTATAACGTAACAATATTTAGTTGGGTAGTGCGGCCATCTCTCATAGGTAACAGCACGGCAACGCGACCCGGCTGGAATCAACTTGATAAATCGCGCGCACCGCCCGTGAGCTGTCACCTTTTCTATCTTGTCATTATAAATAATATTTCATCACACACTGCAATAAGTGGGCCATAGTCTGGTCGTGGTAGTCGCAAAGCGCGACTGCTGAGCGGTTTTGTGGTTCGATTCCCAGGTCAGGCAAAGTGTTATTGGGTTTTTACATTTGTGCCCGGTCGATGGCAATAAGCTCGCCCACTATTACATGGGACGTAAACATAACTGGCGAAATGTGGATGTTCTAATAGATACACCTCTGCCTTACCCTTTGGGGATTAGGTACAGGCGTGATGTTATGTTTATGTCTAGGACGAAGACAATATAAATGGCAGAGCAAAGAAGTCTTATTTGTAAAGTAAAATAAATATGTGCTACGAAATCGGCTACGGCGTAGCCAACTGGTACTAATTATTTGACAACAAACTGACGGCTGGTGACGACACGCTATGATTAACTAGCTTTTGCCTGCGACTTCGTCCGCGTAAATGTCGGAACCCCGCTTCATCCCCTTAGTGAGAGAATTTTGGAAAATCCTTTCTTATCGGACGTCTACTAACTATAAACTACCTCCCAGCCAAATTTCATCTTTATACGTCAAGCCGTTTTTGATATTTCGTGATGAGTTATTGAGTGAGTGAGTGGGTGACCTTTCGCTTTATATATTTAGATATAAGTCTGCAATTGCCAATCTGCCTTGAGCAGACGTGGTGATTAATGATCCTACCGTCGCTGTACGAAAAGAGGCCTTTATCCTGCAGTAAAGCCGGGGCTGCGGGTTGTTGCCGGGGCTGCGGGTTGTTCGGAAGAGATACCGCGCCCCCGGAACGCAAAGGTCACAAGAAGGAACATGGATGGGTTTTAGTCAGTAAAAGTCTGACACTCCCTCCCGCCCCGCCCAGGGCGGGGGAAGTCATTCGATGATTTCCCATCGGTAAAAAAAAAAAAACCTACAGTAAAAAAATAATAGCTTAGTCTGGTATTGGTGCCGATTCTCTTGGTCACAAACTAAACTAAAATAAGACTATTTCCATCTTTTTCTGTCCAATAAAACAAGAAAGAGACTAATGTAAATAAGAGCTGTCAAATTTAGTCAATCTGACACATCCATACAATTATAGTTGATATCTTAAAACGTATGGATTAAAAATACGGAAAAGTTCAAAGCAAAACTAATTTGACATCGCTAACTTAGTTCTTTAATGTCACGGAATGTCACCGTCCTTTCCTTTCGCTGTATGTTAGTAAGAGATGTCAATTCTCTAAATTTAGTCTAATTTTTGAACAAGAGAATCGGCACCATTATTTGGTTTAATTAATACGTAAAAAAACTAAAAGGCATAGAAAAGAAAACCTAAGTTATGATGATTACATAACAATTATACGTTTCACATGGTACGGATTAGCGCGGGGTTGCACTGTTATCAGGGCAATAAATGAGCAATAAATCTAAACGGTTATCTCTGCCACTGAGTTTGGGCACTAATACCTTGATACCAATGTCATTACGAGCTACCTTATTGTACAAATATTTATTACGTATGCCTTGTGAAACTGCTCAGACTATAAATGGTGTAAAAAAACACTTGACGAAACCGAAAATTTTATGTTTTTCCAATAATTGCGATCACTTTTTTTGTTCTGGAATACCCCATAGCGTTCCCATACCTGGGAACGCCAGACTCGGAACAACTATCTGTAGGCCATACAAATATTTGTTCTGTGACAATTCGAACCCACGACACAGCGCACAAGCCAATCGCACAGCCACTGCGCCAAACGTCGACATCAGTTTGAAACGTTATAACTAAACTTTAAATACCAAACGACCTGTACTGTTGGATGCATCCATAAGCACAACGTTTTGCATTGCGCACTACCATAAACAGCGATTTTTCCAGCCTAATAATTAAAGTCGTTTCTCAACAATACTTTTGCTCAATGTTACAAAGTTACCGGTAAAGTTACGCCACGGAACTTGACGTACTGAGTATGTGCGTATGTACAAATGTGTACTGGATGTGTATTAATTGAAACTTAATTCAATTAATCAACTATTTTTTATATAATTTTTAAATGAATATACATTTATAAACATTGTTACGGGTCGTCGGAAGCCCGAAAGTCTGACAACCAGTCTTACCAAGGGGTATCGTATTACCCCGTTATTGGGTTGTGGAAGTCAGTTAGGCAGTCGCTCCATGTAAAATACTGGTATTTAGCTGCATTCGGTTAAACTGGAAGCCGACGACAACATAGTAGGAAAAAGGCTAGGCAGATTGAAACATCCATCGTTTTCTAAGAAAACTTCAACTATATCTGGCGACCCTGGTAATATCTCTTTTAGTGACTGTACATGCGCAAACTGTATGTGATATATTTTGTTACACTCTGTATAAGAACAAGGAAACGAGAAATAAAATCACGGAGATGTTTTTACATTCAAATGATAAAAGGCATTGAAGTCCGACGCCTACCTAAATTATTGTTTTGTAGACCTCGTAATTATGGTAATTGCTTCACAGTTCACCACTTTCGCCGAAAATTTCAGAAAATTGGTACAGTAAGGTTGAAAACTATCTAATTGTCACAGTGTTTTTAAAAGTAGAATAGACCTTGACGTTTTATGACGTGCAAGTGAAAATCAACTTTATTGCGGTAAAGTATTTACGAAGTGACTAAACTTACTTACTATTACATTAGTTAATTTTTTGTTTTAATGCTGCTTGGCGTTCAGGTAGGCCAGATGATCAGATGTATGACCGTGGACGAGGCGAAAGGAGTATGTAAGGATTGCAGCAGGTGGCGTTCTGCAGTTTCTGCCTACCCCCATGGGATAAAGGCACGAATTTATGTATGAATATTTAATTAGAATTAAGTAGCACACAAACTACTAAATGTTAAAGAAGAAAACTTACGTTCTTGTCATATGAAATGTAATCATAACAGTTTTCGATAGGAGACAGTTTTCCGATTTACATTTTACAAATATCTAAAGGTGCGTTTTAAGACGTAGGTAATTAGGTATCATCAAATGACACCATTTAAATAATAAAAAGGGCAGTCATGGGCACTGACTGACAGAAGTAAAGACTTAGCATCATATATGCATGTCGGTGACGCGAACCCATGGGTCTTGCCCCTACCAAACATCGCTAAATGCGACTAAGGAAGTTTTCACTTCAATAATCAATCAATTCGTATCTAAATAGGTAGGTACCTATTATAGAAACCAAACATGAACAGCATTCTGGTACGGTCCACAACAAAATTCGTTTCACACTTGTTTTTTTAAACCTTATCTTTGAGTACAATGTTAAAGAAAATACGGAATTGATGTAAGTAAGTAATATCAAGATAAAATAAACTCTCAGTTATTATCTGAAATGCTGAAAAACATTGCATCGTAATTACTTCTTATCTGTCAGAATGATAATTGTATTAAAGTAACAGTGTCAATTGACTTTTGTCGCTGCCCGTACCTATATTTTTCATGGCCAGTAGATCTATAAGTAAATAGTAGAGTAAATATGGCTATAGCTGTCATACATGGTTCTTTGACAGTCGTCACGGGTCTTCAGAAGCCTAAAAGACTGACAACCAGTCTTACCAAGAGGTATTGTGTTACGCACTTGGTTGTGGAGATCAGATAGGCAGTCGCTTCATGTGAAATACTGTTTTTCAGCTGCAATAGGTTAGACTGGATGCCGACTACAACATAGTTGGGAAAAGGCTGGGCAGATTGATATAAGTATTAAGTTAATCACTCATTCCCCACAAACACTAAATTCTTATAACTAAATTAATAATCTCAAATGTATAATAATGTGTGACTGCCTCGTTGGGCTAGTGGTCACAAAGCGGGACTGATTCCCAGGTCGGGCAAAGTGTTATTGGGATTTTCCATCAGGAATTTCTCAGTAGCAGCCTCGGAGTCTGGATTTGTGCCCGGTTGAAGGCAATAGGCTCGCCCCCTATTACATGGGACTAAAAACATAACTGGCGAAATGTGGGTGTACTAATTGGTACACCTCTGCCTAACCCTTCGGGAATTACAGGCGTGATGTTATGTTATGTTAATAATCTCAAATGTATAATAATGTGTCACACGTGCCACGAAAGATGAGACTTCAGAAGCGTCAGTAATGGAGAGCTTGCGCAGGTATGGATGTACGAAATAGTTATCCATAATTTGTTTATCTATTGTAGGATATTTCGATGACATTTAGATTTAAATCCTTAACAATATTACCTAATATTTATTACGAAATAATAAAGTTAGTGTGGTGTGTCAAGTCTCATCTTTTGTGGCACGTATTGTAATGGAAAATGTAATCCATCTTTAACAAATGATAGTACGTAACCGCAAGATCTCTAGGTCTCTTGAAAGGAATTTATTACTTCATTAAACTCCACTCTTTACCCTATATCACGTAGGTACCTGTTACCTACCTACATTCGTAGAGCTTCGTACGTATCTGATGACATACTTAGACAAACGAAGTTTTAGAGTCAATTTTAATAAGTACATTATTTTGTTCACTATGTAAGTTACGTGGCGAGTTAATTTTCCGTTTTATTTTTTCCGAATTATTTTTGAGTTTTTTTGTTTATAACTTGAACTAGTACTATGCGCGAAAAAGCTAGTTCCAGTAAACCGTTTAAGCTTGGAAGAATAACAAACAACCACTCATCAATTTTCAGAAACTTTCAACACGAGTATAATAATTAGTATATTAAGATTGTCATTTATCGAAATAATCGCCTGGAAACTTCGCAGAAGCACTAACTTGTTTCAATTACTAACCTAAAACAAGATTACTAACCTTATTATTCAAAGGAACACCCAAAAGGCTAAACATTCAAAATTCAACGAAAATTATAAGCACAAACTGTATAAAACGTCACTTTGTCCGCCTCCGTACAAAGCTACGCTATCATGATGTACGCAAAACAATTTGTTTTCCCTCTTTTGTTTGACAACGCCGTGCCTACATTACCCTTAATTTATTCCCTTTGAATATTCAAACCGTTAGCTCCTCAATACTCGTTTAATTTTCTAATATAGGAATAGGAACTCGCGAGATAATATTTTGCCTAAAATCTTCGCCGATTGTAACGTCTCGGAGTGCGGTGACCACGATTCTTGGAAAAAAAAAACATTCCTTTAAAATTACTTACACAATTTTAATAATAATTACTTAGTACCTCTTACAAATGGGACGTGATTTTCTTCCTAATGGAATGTATAAGCAGGCACAATTTGGAGGAACAGAAATCACAACTATCAGCTTGCTTACAGGGATACATTCACACTGTAAATGACTATATAGCAAAAGCGTCATATTTCTAGAACACTTAAGCACCATACTTTAAGTACGCAGTGTTGAGAAAGAAGAATATTTTTTCGTTTCTATGACGGAATTCAACAAAGAAGCCATACACGGATGCCCACAGATTTCTTACAAAGAGTAATTCAAAGCTTTAGCAATAAGATCGCCAATTGTAACTCCCTATGTAGCTCTAAAAAGTTTTAATTCACTGAGGCAGTAGTGAATATTGGGGGGGGGCTGTACAGTTCTTAATTCTTATAGTTACACCCCTTTTTCCTTCATGATAACCAAGACGTGAGTCCCGAATTTAGGATTTATCCGTTAGGCGAGTCACGGTCCAGTCTACTATGGGAATCACTGCATTATGGTGTACAAAAAGAAGTCTATCTATCCATCTATTTAAACTCTTGTCCCAACACCTTCAATCAGCATGGTAAACCCAAAGTATGTAGTCTAGAGATCCCTATTATTAATCATTTCGCTCCTTTAATGAATGGAAATTATGCAGATTCCGAGTCGGTATCACAATGGGAGCGATCTTTGGTGGCTCCTCAAAGATGAAGGCTCCAGGACGTGCCTACGTGCCCCCATTCGCACAAAGCGCTCTAAATTTTATTTAGATAAACAACACAATGTACGAACCTTCTGATACATATGAATATATATTATGACGTTGATATTTAATGTCACTGAGACTCTGTTCGCATTCCAATCTTTGTCTCAATCTATCAAAAATGCTTACCTACACCTTAAAGATACTTGCTACCCCCAAACTGGTTTGGAATCGCAATACACCTAGAAATTACTCTCATACCTATGGTATTTTTCTAATTTGCACATGGTATGTGCAATAATAATACAAAAAAAAAGATGCAAATACTGGACTATGGCCTTATTACCTTTGAGAAATAAAGGTCAAGTCTATAAATACCTAGGTCGGAAGTATTAGAGGTACGGTTAACAAAACTTCAATATTAAAGTATATACAAAAAAAAAACCTATTTGTCAAAATTAAGCGTATCTTAGCGCCAACTTCAATACTTTCGTTCTCAGATTACACACAGTATGTGCATAGGTATTATCAGTGCGACCATCACGTTTATGGGAGTGGCCAAAATTGGCGATATCGTGCGAATTAGGAACGTTTGTGTTCGCAAAATCTAGATAGCGATGACGTCAGCGACCAGTAGCGAATAAATAATTACTTTCGTGTTACAATCATGTTTGGCCAAGTTGTAAAAAGCTCAGTTTTGTTTTTTTACGTATGAGAACATGAAATGCGTTTTTTTAAACACGCGGAAATAGGATTCCATGTTTCTTTTTTTAAATTTCATTAAACTTAAATGTTTTCTAATAGCTTGTTTGACACTGTTTTTACTCTGATAGGTACAAGTTGCTAATACCTATATCGTCGTTGATAATAATCCAACCCTTTTATTGTCCCACAGCGAGGAAAGGTCTCTTCTCATACAGAGAAGGCATGAGCATTGATTATCACGCTTGCTCGAATTGGCGATTTCAGTCATATCTAATTATGAGTCCAGATTTCCTCACGATGTTTTCTTTCACCAATGTCAATGATGTTCTTTAGTAGGTATATGTTAAATCTTAACTTTAACGTTATGATTAGCGATCAAGACAGCCTCAGTCAGTCAGGACAACCATAAACAAGTTATATCAACAAAGAAAAACTCACTTGTCTAGCTCCTTCACCTTCTCACCTTATCGATTCTCTATGGAAACTTAGAACAGCGCACTCTTAGAACCTAAATTAATTAGTCCCGAGTCCCGAGGCTCTCCAGCCTCCGCCAACTTCGCAAATTGAGATCTTATCTTTTAATACGGTCGCCGCCGGACAGATGTTGATTTATTTACAGAATCGCCTTTCATTACAATCCGAACCCTTTTCTGTGTAATCTGGATATATAGAAGTCTAATGTCATCTTAAAGTACGACAAAAAGAAACTGGTGCCGATTCCTTTGTTCACAAACTAGACTAAATTTAGAGAATTGGCATCTCTTACTAACATACAGCGAAAGGAAAGGACGGTTACATTAAAGAACTAAGTTAGCGATGTCAAATTAGTTTTGCCTTGAACTTCTCCGTATTTTTAATCCATACGTTTTATGATGTAACTTATAATTGTATGGATGTGTCAGATTGACTAAATTTGACAGCTCTTATTTACATCAGTCTCTTTCTTTTTTTATTGGACAGAAAAAGATGGAAATAGTCTAATTTTAGTTTAGTTTGTGACCAAGAGAATCGGCACCACTATCAAAGTAGAGTTTTCTAACTTATTATTTTCCTAACTTAAAATGAAAGTCAATAAGGTAACAAAAAGTTTTGCTCACATTTTTCAAAAACATCTGGAATCCTAAAAATAACTTTGGTTTAAAACAACATTGGACATCAATCGGGATTTTTATGAGTTCCAATTTCTAATTGTAATGAACTATAAAAACAAGAATTATAAAGAGGTAAAGTTGTGATGTGTTTGTAATAGCCTATGAAAGTACCTACTGTTCCGATTAACAAAAATCTTTGTGTGACTTGTGTAGGTATTTTTATGGTATATCTGACTTCTGCCAGCACAAAGTCACGTACAGAAGTTAGTGTTTTATATTATTCAAAGTACTGGCATGTTTTATAGTTCTTATTTCTTAAACTTCATTTTTTTTAACTGCTGTGTTTTATTTCAATATTCTAAGAGGGAACATATCACATCTTATAACCCCCAATCCTTGATAATACTGCGTCTCTATGTGGCCATTAAAATCCCATTCAAAGAAAAGCTAAGGTCACATTCAAACTGAATTTAAATAGCCAATCTAGCCATGTAGCTAAAACGCTAAACTCAAATCTCAACACACATATCCATCAAGTACTACAGTCAAAACTTACGCCCTTACTCGTACAATGGCCCCAACTACAAATTTACAATGTCTTTAAAACAAATTAATTACTTATTTAATGCGCAGACAGTGTCTAAAGTTTAATTGCCCACAGTACTAACAAAGCAAGGGAAAGTTTTGTATCTAATTGAATGCTTGGCGAGACTCAATCACGTGGCCCGTAACTACTCGTAAGGCCATTACTGTAGTTCCCGTGGTAGTTACTTCCACTACATATAATTACGATTAAATTTATGGCGTATATTGTTGTTCTGTGTTACTAGTGTTTGAGTTTGATGGCGTTGTGATGTTGTTTTGTTTTTGGTTGCGGATGGTTGAGTTGGTACTATTGAAATCTGTAGGGGAGGCCTATGTTCAGCAGTGGATGTCCTACGGTTGATATGATGATGATAATGATGATGACAGGGATGGATGGGGAGGATGATGAGTAGGTACATGACAATTTTGATGATATTCCAAATTATTTATTGAGCTCAAAAATATTAAGATAAGTTACTAGAAGTCCCGGTGAACTTTTTACCTTAATTTTTTTTCCTAATTCACCCCAGTCTTGAGAGGAACAAAACAAAAAAAAATGATTTTTGTGATTTTTGAAAGAATTAGCATTTAAAAAAATATATTATAAGCAGTTTTTCGTAGACTCAAATACAAATCACATCCAAAACCAGAACTGGCAAATTTTGTTTCAACCAAACAAAATTACACGTCATTGTAGTACACAATCCATAAACAACATAATCCTAACACGCCGCAGAAAATCAATCTATTCCCCGAATGCGACAAAATTAGCGTGTAATATTTCCTGTTCGAATTATAAATGCCCTCATTTTCCCGCCGATGTCCGCGGGCAACGCAAGGGGCACAATGCGAGGCGCGAGGCGATCACACGCCACGCGGCAGCCACGCGACGGTCACGTGGCGCCCACCAAGTAACCAATCTCTCTTCTATCTTTCTCTTCTATTTATTCTACAACTATCCTCTCATTTAAGGCTCGTGTCATCAGCGACGAACGCAACGCCCCGTGTAAATTCAGTTTAGATTTCATCAAGCACCCCTCGTCGCGACATTTACAAAGCAAATATCGTTCCCAGATTGCATTATTATTTAATTGTTTCGAGTGGAGCTCAAAGAGAGCAGTCTTGTTTGATCCATTATGCATCAATATTGTTCAACTCTTGTTTCGTATTTCTGTTCTGAAGGAAATTGTATTTTTATGTAGCAGCTTTGAACTATGGGTGTAATATCTTTGAAATTTTCTTGTTTCGTATTGATTATTCATTGTCCAATGATATAATGATAATATGTTTAGTTGACGTTAATGATCATTGAAAAATGATTTTATGCCCCTGGGGGCATAAAATCATAGCAGGTAATCAAAATCCTTTTCATTTTCAAGGTTTCGTTTTTAGAATAACTGACTGCCTCGTTGGTCTAGTGGTCGCAAGCGCGACTGCTGTGCATGAGGTCTTGGGTTCGATTCCCAGGTCGGGCAAAGTGTCATTGGGTTTTTCCATCAGGAATTTCTCAGTAGCAGCCTCGGAGTCTGGATTTGTGCCCGGTTGATGGCAATAGGCTCGCCCCCTATTACATGGGACTATAAACATAACTGGCGAAATGTGGGTGCACTAATGGGTACACCTCTGCCTAACCCTTCGGGGATTACAGGCGTGATGTTATGTATGTATGTGTTTTTAGAATAAATACTAGAAAGTGCTTCAATATTTTCCTAAAGCATTTTAATACCGTAAACCAGTATAAAGTGCACATTTACGTTGTTTCACAGTAATAACCCAAAACCGATTCTCATGATGAAAGAGCGTGAACCTGGTGCAAAGTAAAGCAACGGCCATACATCAGGCGGCTCCATTCTAATGGTAATTCGGGATATACGCGCGCCCGATATTGTTGGCCGGTCCCTTCTGCCGTAACAAATGTTTATTTTATACACAACGCCACTAACAATAGTGTGCAAATACCTAAACACCGTAAATGGTGGCGCGATGCGATTTAGATGATAATGCTCGCAGAAATAATAATGGGAGGCGTTTGTGATTGTGCGTTGTGTTTACTGTGCGGTGCGCCGTGTGCGTGCGGCCGGCGCGTGCTTGTCTCTGGCCATGTTAGTGTTGCCAATTTATTTAATTTTTAGTTTTTAGCAGATTAGGTATGATGAAATTAATGAAATGCTAGGAGAAAGCTTTAATTAATGAAACGGGAATTTAAGAAGAGTTTTATTTGCAAATATCACGTTTGAGGACGTATTGTAGGACTTTAAATGTAAAACGAGATTTTATCCCATAAAATAAAAAAGTTACGTCAGAATATTTAGTATGAAAACCAATTTTATTATCTAATAATAACATTACTTCACTAAGACACGTTTAAAGCTCCAATAACAAACAAAATTAAACACAGCTACGATGATAATATGACTAGAAAATCCACTTTTCTTCACAAAGTCTGCTTAATATTCTTATAACACCGAAAAGGCCTAAGTCTTTAACAAAATCAGGAACAAAACGTGAATGTTTTATGTAGATTCACGTTCAGGTAGTCGAGTAGGTACACGTACCTCCTACATGTTTAATTTGATATTGTTTAAAGACGGTGCGCCGGCTGACAGCCCTAACTCCCATGCATATTCATGTGGCGTGATTAATCATGGCGAACCTACCTCCCTTCACACACCTACAGTACATAGGTAGGTACCTATGTACTTTGTTTATTATACAAACACCCACCGCGATGTTCAAATTGTGAGTTATTGGCTAAAACACGCCGAGTAAATTAGTTACGAGCGTTAGTGGTAATTTGTCGGTGGAATACTTCCTCAATTTTATGTTCCTTTTTTTTCGCAATAAATTAAGATGGCGTAGGGATTTTCTTTCAATTTTTCAACTTTAATGATAAATACTCGCATTATTTCTAATTAAATGGCCAATGATCTACGTGTTTTCGTAGTAGTTGCTACGAGAGATTTGCGTAGCATTAACTACGTACATCAAACGTCTTTACAAACCATTTGTCGAATGAATATTTTTTTCATTCTTCCATTAATTAAAACAAACTAAAAGACTTCTAAATTGCATTTAAATCCCGCAGAATTAAATTCATCAATTAATTATAATAATTGACTACAAAAAAGGCGAATGATTTATGCATTCCTCACCCAGAAGCTTGTCGCGTGCCCTAATTTTTTTTTGTTAGTAAAAAATAGTTTACAGCCTCAGTGAAAAGTCTTTGATGAATTAAAAAAGGTATATTAGCATAGAGAAGCAATAAAGTGTAATGGTTGATCGTGCATCTGCCGGTGGGCGGACGTGAGCGCGATGCATGTCGGTTTTATGCTAATAATGAAGCTTTAACCGCGATTAGCGAATGTTATTACAAGAGTCAATGACGTTGCGTACACGAGTTATAATTTATAGATATATGGCAATAAATGCCGAACAGATAAATTGGAATGGCAATGCTGAGATAGTGCGGTGTAGTAGGCAACTTTTTACTACAAGTAGCTACGTGAGCAAGATAGTCAAAGTCAAAGCGTTTATTTCAAATGCACCATTTACAGGCACTTTTTTTAATTGTCAAGTAATCAGTCAGTTAGTCAGAAACTTGAAGCTAATTGCACGGTTCAAGACGGAGGTGGACCTCTATGAAGAAGGACAAACAAGAAACTTGCACATATAAATTGTGTTTCTCACCATAAAAAAATTCTACGCTTGGAATTCAACAAACACGAACTGAATCCATAATAAAAGTTTTCCTAACAATGCAAATTCCATCGTGTATAAATATCAAAAAGACAAAGGATACCTATACGAACGTAAAGACGAACTGACAGCCGAGGTAGTCGCTCCAAGAAAAACAGTAAACGACCAATTAGGAGTCCTTAGCACCAAACATACAAGATCAAACATGTTATCAGTACCGTAACACAAAACGGGCCCGACACGTGACGTCGACGAGGCGGCGACGTCGACGTCAATCGCGCGGCAATCCGTCAGCGCGCGCGCTCCCGCGGGACGTCGAGTGATGTGACGTGGGGCTCGATTAGCATCGCTCACTGACCCAGCTAATTTGTGACACCACACATGCAGTTTTTCCAAATGCCAATCAAACATCGACTAGCCTTAATAGAATTTTGCTATAAAAAAAAACTGCTGCTCCCTACAAAAATGCTTTGTAACACGATCGTAATTTATGAAACGGCAGATTGTTTTTTTACGATTATAAATATTTGGCACCATAGTAAAAGTTATTTGATGAGTACAATGACCCCTTTTCAGGTCAACCTGGCAGGTATATACATTCAGTCGGAACGGACATCGTGACAAAAACTTTGACCATGAAGTCAGTAATGATTGCAGATCTTTGCAGCCCAAAGACTTAAGGCCGGATCTTAAAACAAAAAGGGTTGTTCCATACTTTTTTGGTGTCATGCATGGTTACATGTTTCTAATGCGTGAAAGTAAGTAACCTTTAACACAGGCCTAAATAGAGGGCCGCGGTCCATGTCCAGACCGAAAGCGTATATTGTACGGTACGGTAATAACAAAATTTCACTAATGGAAGAAGCAGAAAGATAATATTTTTTTAATGGGTAAACGTAATTAAAATCTCCTTAAAACATCATCTAGGTACGTAAGTACATAAAGTCAATAAGAGATCATTTATTTATCGTCAAATCTTTAATACATCGCTCATGCGGACGGGATTACGTGCGATGCGACAAAAAAATCGCACCGAATGTAGGCATCATTTTTCCACTACGCTGAATCAACACTCGAGCCATTCATCGGCGCAATGAAAATATTGGATCGTTTATCTTTTTGTTTTTCCATTCCCAAACCTTTCGGTTTACTCGGTGTGTGAGCGCGAATATGTCCGCTGACAGTATTCATTTATGCAACAACTAAAAGGATCCGTACTCGCTGATATGTGAAATCACTATTTTGTTTGATGGAGCTGAGCTTTTCAATTTTATTTTTTGAGTATTCAGCTATGATATGGATTGGATTGTTTGTTTGTAAATGTTTGAAATGAGTTTTTGTATTTATGCTGTTTGTAATTTTGTATGTGGAATTAATTATTATGTAGGTACTCTCATAGAATAGATGTACGCTACTGCAGTCGCGGGACGTCTTAACAGGATACCGTGGCCCTGGAACGCAAAGGGCAACAGAAGGAACAGGTTGGTTTTTAGTCATTAAAAGTCTGACAGTCCTTTCCGCCCAACCCAGGGCGGAAGGACTCATTCGATGATTTTTACCACCCCAAAAAAAACTGGTATCCTAGTACTTGTCCCTACCTCTAAGTCAATGGTCCGCGAACCATAGGCGGTCCCTGAAAGCACCAGAAGTGGGTCCGCGACTATATCATATAATTTTTATTATAAAACTTTGCGTCTTAGGGGCCAAAACCTCTTGGTTTCAAACAATTTTATACGTGTTTTATTTATAGGGCAATTTTGTGGTGGTCCATGGAAAGACAACTATTTTGTCCAAGATCTCTCAACACTAAAAGATCAAGAATCACTGCTGTTGATGGAGGCAGGTCACATACACGAAGGGAAAGGCCGATTACCGCTGACTTTTATATCCACGGCTAACGACAACGTTCTTACACCGTATACTCAACTAAGATCATGTGATCACCATTGCAGTGGTGCGGTAACGCACCGCAAGAATCGGCGACGCTGCGCCGCCCGCCGTACTACCTATACGGTAGAAGACACTACCAATCAATTGACATACTTTTTATGACCTGTAAAAACGCGATTGTCCCAAAGACAAACTTTACTTTTGAGCCGACTCAATTGTCTAACTATTTATTCATTTACAAATCAAAACAGTTAATTAAAAATTATAAACGGGATTTCAGGGCTAAAATAAAATGTAAATTTTAGAAAGTTAAAAGTAAATTCAACTTACCTTTGCGGCGTGCAACGAGCCGTGCATTTGACTGATATGACGTCATACACATCTAGCAACGTTCACGATCTTATGAAAAATGGTCACCTCACACTAGGGTACTAGGACCCAATGGGACGTGACGCTGCAATGCAACGTCTTTGTAAGTGTCGGCCCTTACCTACATATTGTTTAGAACTTGCACGGAACACTGTACATTAGATAGGTATTGGTATTCACATAATATAATTGTTACGCAAATCTTGCTCCTGATAATGAATCAGAAAAAGGATTCGAAATTTTGCGTGACCTGAATCGAACCTAGTCCTTGATAGGGGCTATCAATGTGTAACCACTGAACGTAAATACCAACTGCAAACTAATTCAAATTTTAATTCAATTTTTTATTAATGTTTCGTTTATTCATTTACTGTACATAATTATTAAACATATTTTAAAATATTATACAACAAAAAAATATATATATATATATATAAATAGCAGCCCACCGGCATGCGGAACAGGGTCCAAGCTATCGGTGGTCAGGGCTCCAGAGAAAGGAATCTCCTAACAATACACGCCGTATCTAAGAGTGCCATTTTATTATCTTACTTTTTAACTTTTCGCAACTTTTATAATTTGACTACCTATAAATTCAATTTCTTATACAGCTAACGCCATCTATCGTACAGTAGCAAAACTATACGGTGAAATCACGCCTCAAATTCGTAGCCATTTAAGCTACTCAACACTAGATGGCGTTATTTACATAAACACTGGAAGCAGGTAGTTCAACAAACTAGCTACTGCAATAGGAACGTCAAATAAAACACGCCACTTCTGATGAAATGATAACAAACATCTACTAGTTGTCTTCGATGTCTTCGTCACCAAGCTTTTAAATAAAATAATATTCATGATTCATACGGATCCATTCCCTTGTTCTTACTGAATTTCTATATTGTACAAGTTATGTTTTATATGATTTTTTAATGGTTATCTTTAGGGGAGGCCTATGTCAAGCAGAGGACGTCGTTCGGCTGATATGATATGATAGCGCGATTCGTGAGGAATAGTATTGGCTACATAATATAACATCACGCTACGACCTGCGAGTGGGAGGCAGTAACTAAAACGTTACTTGAATATGGATGGAGAAAAAAAACATTTCATTTTCAATTCAAAAACCACGGAACAATGTCACTGGCAGAAGCTAGTGTGAGTAATATATCAGGATAACGACACGACGTCTGTAGCCGCCCAATTTTGGAAGAGGTAACAAAAAGGTAAGAAATGAAACGTCAATACATTTTTAAATAATTTATGTTGCATCATACAAAACCCAACTACCAAACCATAGAAATATAAAACTATCTAATAATAACAATTAATTGATTATGATAATTTAAATAATAAGTAACATAAACGTAAACAATGTTTACAATCGAATCACAGATGTCAAAAGTCTAAGATGTAAAAAAACAAACGTTCAAACTTTTTGTGATAATTGATAAAAATATGATTAAGCCTTTAAGACCATAATATATTTTAATATAATACCTAAACGTGTTCATAACGCAATAAAAACGAATTAGTCTCATATTTATTCTATGATAGTACCTATATAATATAATTTAAAATCAGATCTATAACATGTCATGATACTGAGCATGATTGTATATTTATTCTAGAGTAACATATGAGTCTGTCACTTAAGTTATGTAATATAAGCTATAGTACGTAAGACACAGGTTCCAAATTCGAAAAACACAGACGATTCAGTAGTAGGCACCTTAACCAATAATTCCGAAACATTTCTTAAAGAAAAAACACTTTATTTTAACCCTAAAAACCCGATTGATTTTCAATTAACTATAAAAAATTGATTTTGTTTAGCAAATAAGTGACGTCGTGGTTTGCTATTGCCATACATTCATAAAGAGTATGTTATATCAATTGATTGATGCAATTGATTGATGGCGTCTACTACACTATTCGACTTGTACATTTTGAGATCCAACACCGGATTCGATTCGAAAATCTTTTACTAACGTGTGCAAAGCAAAAACAAGCGATTGCTATCCAATTTTTCGTATTGGTCGTCAATTAGATAATAGTCAGGAACCTTTCGTGTGGCATCGTACTACGTCTAGCAAGATACATAAATGGAATGGACCCATGTCAGTCTTATGGCGCTTCTAAACGGGCGATTTTTCCACGGCAATATGTGGCTGAGACACATTGCCAAAAATGCTTTAAATATGGCCCGGTCATGCTTAAAATGTTGCTGTAATACTTGGAAACATTTTCAATGTGGCTCAGCCACTTTTCATAAATAACTTTTCGCACAACATTTTGCGGTTCTCCTACCCATATTTTTCCTGTATTGTGTAGCTGCAATACATAGTCAGTAATGTTATAAGTATAATAAGTTTATTTTATTCTCTCTCACAACGGTTTTGTAGGAGTTAACTGATTAAAATTAAATGGTTTTAAGTGTAACCGGGCCTTAGTCGATTGGTCCTACAGCTGTGTAAAATGCAAAAGGTAAAAGTATTGCCCGTTTAGGTGCACATTGTGAAAATCGGAATGCACCACATATCTTGACAATGAATGAGTATTCCCTCTCATTTAAGAATAAAAAATATTATTGAAAAAAAAAAAGAATTAATAAAAAAATTAATGATGAAATACATAATATTCCTACAATCAGATAATACAACCTTTTCGAGATTTACTATTATTTTTTATCGTTTCTAGAAACGTTACATTGAGCAGTAAGTATCACAATTTTTTAAACATGCCATTCATCAACATTATAAAAAGCTAAAAACATGTTTATCTGTAAGTATATAAAGTGTATTTTTCCATGATTAACAAAAAAAGGAACTTAAAAAATGTTCTAGCAAGAATGATTTCTATATTCATCCTGACTGCTCTAAATAGTTAATATAAGCAGTGATCGAAGAATAGCCTCCTAACAATAAAAAAATCTTAAAACAAGTTCTATTCTAATAAGGCCTTAAGCACCTTCAAAATAAGGCATACTTTCCTTTCCACTTAATCTGGCTTCAGGCAAATTCGCATTTACTTATAGGATTAATATTAGGTCTTCAGTTTAGAAGATTCGCATGGTGTTGGCACAGCCGTGGTTCATGCGGTACTGTACGTACATCATGCCGGAGTTGTGCCAGTAGTAGAGAGCTCCCAATACCAGCACGTGCCACCACTGGTGAGAGTGGCCGATGTAGTCCACCTTGCCGGGGAACCAGCGTTCTGGCACCTGGAATGTTACAGTCAGTAGTCAGAAAATGGAAGAACTTGTAAAACAATAAAAAAATATTTTATTTTTCTAATCGGTCAACACTTGACATCACTGTCAGACCTTTTTTGGAGCTGTCAAAACATGTTTCCCTGAAAGACTTTGTATGGCATTAGTAAATTGTGACGTCACGTATTTACCAACTCAATTGATTTTGAAGCAACTAAAAATCTAATTTTACTGTTAATTGAAAATTAATCGGATTTTCAGGGCTAAAATAATTTTAAGTCGTGACTTGGAATTAAGTTATTAATGGTGTCAAGTTAAATAATGAGAAAAATCCAAGATAAACATAGTACATACAAATTTATAAGGCACATTATTACTTGCCACTTTTTCTTATGTTATTTACCGGCAACTTTCGTACCGGTATTTTTGTGCTTAAAAATAATGTTTAAAATATCTTTATAAATAAAACAAACTCAGGTTAGTTTATGATTAATAACTCATGAACGGCCGGACCGACTTTATAATGGTTGATATTTTTTTTCAAAAAGGGGAAAAATTCACGAAAAAAATATACATTTCATTCTGAGGCGGTACAAAGTTCGCCAGGTGACCTACTATTAAAAAAAATGACGACTTTTTGTAGGTACCTAAGGCTAATTTTTAGAAATATATTAATTAGGTGCTAACTGATTTTAATCAAATATTTTACGACGTGTAAGATAGCAAGGTCACAAAATAGCAAACAAATAACACGTCACCACTTACATACATATGTAATGTTCAGAACAAAATCTGATTAATTCCATGAATAGTAATTAAGTGTTTATACTACAATGACAATAAGACTAATATCAGGTCAGAATCAATTAACAAGCATTAAAACTAGCATATGACCCCACGACCCCAGTGTTAGCTGTGATTTTAGCATACAATTAAGTACTACAAAATTGACCCTTTAACATTCGTCTACAACCTAGATAGATGTTGTGTCGTGCCGGACTATAAATAGGGCTCATTCTTTATTTTATTAGGTTAAAGTCAGGTTAAGCAAAAGACAACCTCTTTTTTTTGGTTCCTGTTTGAAATATCTTTATGGATGTCCCCCAAAGAGGGCGTTGCACGAGCGAGCGGTATAAATGTAACGTAATCGAATGGATGTATTTTCAAACGTGGTCTAAAGTAACATGTTCTGCGCTTAATTTTTTTTTGTTCTAGACCATACCTTTGTTACGGAGTCATCAAAGGTGAAAGTTCAAACTATTTGACACGTTTTTTTACCAATTTTAAATGTCATAGTAAAAATTTCCACGACTCTTAAACTGTTGCATGCACCCGAAAGTACAGTAAGTTTTGCGTGCGTTACATTGCGCACAAAGAGTGTTTTTCACAAAAAAAAAGACGTAACGGGCGTGCTTGGATGTATGAACGTAGATGAGGCGAACCGCGAAAGGAGTATGTAAGGATCGTAGCAGGTGGCGTTCTGTAGTTTCTGCCTACCCCTATGGGAAAACCAAAAATCTACTCGAAATAAATACTTTTACGTCACCGCACTCGAAATGACCACGGAAAGTCAACGTACCTTGAAGGCGTATATCACGAAGGCAGTCCCACTGATGGCGTACATCCCTATGACTCTAGGGAAGAACATCTGGAACAATACAATTACAAATTTATACAAAGCTTCAGCTTTGATTTAAAACTTTTCAAAGTTTTTTGTTTGTTTGTTTAATAGCGCTATTAATCACTGGAACTACCAGCCGGATTGCAAAAAAAAATGCATATGATAGCTTGATTCCTGTGGAATGGTATGAGCTATGTAACATCACGCTACGAGACACGGGAGCAGAGCAGTAACGAGAGACGTCACTTAATTACTAAGTCCCACGTAATGAGACACAATTGAGATTCTGTTGTTCTGTCATACCGATAAATCAGCCGGGACTTGACCGATTAAGGCGAGTGAAAACCGCGAACGAAGTCGCGGCCAGAAGCTAGTGATAAGATCATTTTCAGTATTCTTTATCTTTATTTATATTATAATTATAAAGAGCGTTCAATAAATAATTATTATAATTACTTCGAAAAATGGCAGTAATTTGAAACTAAATCTTATATAAGATAATTATGATTAGCAAATTATTTAAAGGTTTTTTAAATGAGCAGCAAATAATTAGAACGTTTATCTGAAACATGCAAATTATTTACTGCGTATTTAAAAAAAAAATACGGTCAGTGGGTCATAGTGTCTTATCATAAAAAGTTGCTTGAAAGAACTTTAGATTTATCTAGAAGGATTCTCACAATCCGTTAAGTACTTATGTGTTTAGTTACTTTAATAATATGTCATATTTGTCATCGAGGAAAATGAGAGTTGACAATGGTGCCGATTCTCTTGGTCACAAACTAAACTAAAATTAGACTATTTCCATCTTTTTCTGTCCAATAAAACAAGAAAGAGACTAATGTAAATAAGAGCTGTCAATTTTAGTCAATTTGACACATCCATACAGTTATAGTTGACATCTTAAAACGTATGGATTAAAAATACGGAAAAGTTCAAGGCAAAACTAATTTGACATCGTTAACTTAGTTCTTTAGTGTCACCGTCCTTTCCTTTCGCTGTATGTTAGTAAGAGATGTCAATTCTCTAAATTAAGTCTAGTTTGTGAACAAGGGAATCGGCACCACTGTCGACTGTCATTAATTAACGCGATTATAATCACGGACCATGCTGACTGAAATAACTCCATGTAACCTATCACACTAACATTTTCTTGTGACTTCGTTCGCGTAAATATCGGTTTTCGTGTACGCAGACGAAGTAGCGGTATTAAAAATAGCCTATGTCCTTCCTTGGGGTTCAAACTTATCTCGTACCAAATTTCATCAAAATTGGTGCAGTGGTTTAGTCGTGAAAGCGTATCAGACAGACAGAGTTATTTTCGCATTTATAATATTTTAGTATGGATGATGTCTACAAAATACAAAAGTCCTTTAAAAAAAAAACTGACGTCTCTAGAACATGGTCAACCATAATAAGGCTCATTACAACAACACGGCTCCAACACATCAAAAAAATTGCTATACAATCTAAATAACTCTTTAAATCATGTGCGGTAAAATATTTTTTACAATGACATGATAAAAAAGGCAGCTAACGGTTGGATTTTCCGAAGCGATTCCGGCCGGACCGTTGCCGTTTGGAAGCGGTGCTGTCATAATGCGCGATGACCATAACTCTCATGCCAGCACTTCACATGGCGAAATTATGCAAATATCTACGTTATTTAGCTAAAACAACATCAACTTTAGTCCTATACACATAAGGTATATTTTATATTACCCAAGTAGCCAAGTGAAGTGCCAGCATTAAATAAAGAATAATTTAAATCTACTAACCTGGACCATAGGGTTATCGAACCCTCCCATTGTGTAGGTCCAGTGCAGCGTGGGCAGCACCCCATAGGCTGCCCAGCCGATGAACACGCACATCTTCACCGCGTACGGGACCCCGAGCCGCGGGATCTGCAGCGCCATCGCTACCACGAAGATTACAGTCACTGAGGTCATGTAGAACGTCTTTAGCTCCTGAAAGGTGGAAAGAATTGTTTTGAACAGGTGTTCTGGAATTTTTCTATACTGCGAATCTCTTTATAGTATGATGCTTTGTCCTGACTGACTGATGGATCAACGCACAGCCTAAACCGCTGATCATAAAGACCTGAAACTTGGAAGGTTAGTTCTATATATGACGTAGTCATCCTATAAGAAAGGACTTTCCGAAATTCACCTTCTAAGGGGATGAAATAGGAGTCCAAATTTTGTATGGAGGTATCAAATTTGACGCGAACGAAGTCGCGGGCAGAAGCTAGTATGTTGTAATTATTTTTGCGAGGCCTTTCTTAAAGAAGATATTTGTGTGTAGCGCTAACAGACGATAAGATTACTTTATCTATTTATTTTTATTTCAAGAAAATTTCAAAAATCTAAACGGTTTTATACCTTTAAATAAATAAATCAGAACAGTTGAATAGAAAACTTCTTCCATTTTTGAAAGTGGATTAAAAAAAAAGATTTAAATCAATCTTATTGGTGATGGCCTTTAAAAAAAGAACAGATGTAATAGTCTATGACGCAAAAGAAGCACGTTTTCTATTCTTAAGCAATACGTAGTCTTTTGTTTAGAACACTTAGCATTATACCTGATGATAATAAGTCTAAATAGAACACCTACTTGTAAATATTCGGGGTAATTGACCTGGAGTAGGCGAGTAGGTAAGTTAAGGTAAATGAACTTTGCGGATTTTTATACAGTAGTCTAAATTTAAAAATATCAAATTGCTCTTATGGCAAATGCCTAAGGTAGATAATATGATTACTTTTGAATGATATTCAGCTATGTCATATTTTTTGTTGAAAAGTTTTAATTTAATTTTGCATTCCACTACGTAAATGAAATTACCAAAACTAGCGCAATATGTAATTATTTTTATTATAGATTTTTTATTAGAGAACGGGGACCGGGAGAGGTGCGGGCGGCGGGCGCTCGTAGCGTGATACACAGGAGGCGTAATGTGCACTGAACTGTTTTTAAGATATGTGACGTTACACTCAATTATGCGAGCAGCCTATGGTGTCCCATTCTAACAAGTTTTCTCTAAATGCCTACTGTCCCACTGCTGGGCAAAGGTCTCCCCCAAGTCCTCCCAAGAACTTTCATGTTACACGTCCAGGTCGTCTCGCCCCCTCTTTCTGGGCAGGCTCGAAAGCGCCGTACGTCTTCGGGCACCCATAGTGTTGAGACCCAGTGATCATAACGCTTGCGGGTGATGTGGCCCACCCAATCCAATCTTAGTAGTCTGTCAAGCTTCTTGCATACGTCAATGTGTAATGACTAAGATTAAATAAACATTACAAAAGTTTTAAGATGACGTAGTATTGCTGCCTCCTTGATCATCTTTAGACACAAAAAGCATGCAAAAATGTAACTCGACCTCAATGACGATAATTATCAATTACCTGCCTACGGTATTTTGAATGATATTTTTGCATATTTTTTTCTCAACATCGCCAGTCAGTAATGCTTTATACCTACTTAAAGAAGCCATGCAAGTACCTTAATTATGTATCTACTACATATGTACAGTCAACAAAAGAGACAGGTATGCAAGTTCGTCAGATATAGTTGAAATTTTATTAAAAACCGATGGATGTCAACAAATGTAATATAATTTGATAAAAGGCTGATAATTAACAGTGCATTGATTAATTAAGTTTCAATCGAAGACATCCATCAAAAATAATCTGGCTATCAAAATATAGAATCTGGCTATCATATACAAAAACATTCCCAATTTGACTGGTAGGTCCAGAGCGTTTAAAAAAACAAACAAAAATATTCAGCATAGATTAGAATTCTTTATTGGGTTTTAGCTCTCCCCTCACTTGTCTTTATCAATTGAAAGGCGCAGAATAATGTTAGCCTCACACGTGACGGCAAATTGCAGCAATTTAGATGTGCAAACTGCAAATTACTGTACCGTACTTCCTTTATAACAGTTTTAGTATTTTATCATGCAACAAGAGATCTTTATCTATAGATATTCTGTACAATCTGAAATTAAAATTTATTTCTACTAAATCATTTATTTAAGTATCAGAATCATTAGAAGCTATCTTATATATTTAATGATGAATTCTTGCTAAGTGAATAACTGAATTGGTAAAAATCAACAGGTATTTTTTTTGGACTTCATGATTTCGATGTTTCCTATCCTGAAACACTGAAACAAAATAAGAAACCAAAATCTCCAAGTCCACAGTTTATTGTAATAGAGGAGAACAATCCTAATAACTTTCAGGAACGCACGTAAGTTTCAATCGATGTCAAAGAATGTATAATTTTGACCGATAGATATCTGTCAAAATTATTTTTTGACATCGATTATCGATGAGATGAGATTGCGCCTCGATTTTGAACGTTTTTAAATAGTAAAATTGGAGTACAGAGTACAGACTGATCATAATACATATATTATGAGAACCGTGCAGGTTAATGTCTGTGGTGGTCTTTTAAAAAAAGAACGACACAATATTAGTCAATCTGTCCAGACAGTGCACAGATTATTCTCCATTCATGATTCGTAAACAATTTTCCTTAAACTGGACAAACGACACTGTCAGTCAACGAACTGTCAATTCAATATTCTAAACACGCATATCCTACATGGGTGGCCCGTCAAATTACCGCACATAACGTAATTAAAACATTTATACATAAATAACGATTTAAATTCGAGTAAACCAACTCGGATGGTATGAGAAGGTCATTGGCGCTTTGTTTTGCAATATCAGTTACAAAAGGTGGACCCAACGTGCATACATAAAGGTCTCATTGAGTCGCATGGTGTGTAGCGAGCCTACTGACCGAGCTCTTGGCCTTAAATATTTACGAAACAAAGACATATGTTATACAGTGCACATTGACAGTTTTTATTTAAATTATTTTTATCACTGTTCAATTAATTTGTATTTACGTTAGTGCCACGTCACTGGGAAGTCCACATAGGTGTTTAAATTATTGGTCCATCAGTGGTAAGGACTCCATATGTCTTGATTTTTACCGGACTATCCTACCGAAGTTCGGAAGAACACTACCTAGAGCAGGGGTTTTCAAAAGGGGGCGCTACACCCAAAGGGGGCGTGGACCACCAATGTTGTTGGGCTCCTTGTTTACAGCCATCTCATAAAAGTGTCTTCTGTCTACTATTACCATAGGGACAATGCAGGTATTATACACTATCAAATAAAAACATTATAAAAGCAAAATTCGGCTTTTGATATGGCAATAGTTTGTGTTAAATACTTCAATCTGCCTATCGGATCTCTAAGCCACGTAAATAGTATTAGTATTTTCACTTTTAGGGTCAATAAACTTTAGCAACTATTGACAAACAAAAAAGGCAGTGCCTCAGCACGGCACCGAGTTCCAAAAAAGACGCGTATGGCAACAGGTAACAAAAAAAAAATAAGAAAAATTATCAAACAAGTTTAATTAGAAGACAAACTTTCTACACCTATTATAGCTGTGGTAATCAGACATTTTGAGTGACATATGAAACTCTATTAGCAATAAACCGCCATTGTTTCTATAGAGTTAATCCTACAAATGATTATTTCGAAATTCAAATAGACCCAAGATAAAAGAAAAAAAAAACAATAGAAAAAGAGGTACACAGAACAGTAGGTACACGACCACATATTAAGTAATAGTTCATACACGACTTTAAAACTAGAAATAGAACACCAAGACGCCACGAACACAATGATCTGCAAAAGTATTAATCTAAAATCATCTCTAAGGCGGAGAATATTAAACTTTATTTAGCATGTACTTTGGCTAAGCATTATTCCGTCACTGTCAAACTGCGTGTGAAAGATAGAGACGGGATCATAGCTACCATTTTTTTATTCTTGACCGCTACGTTTAAGGTGCTATTTGATAAATAGTAATGCAATAGTCATTTCTGAAGCAATTAAATCTACGTTAGGGAGACTCAGAATCGCGTGATACCATTTGTTTTACGAAACGTTACGTAACAACAATTAAAAAATTAAATAGTATGACTGTCAATAAGGAGGCAGTTATATGCGGAGATTGAGTAGGTAGGTAGTAAGTACCTACTTCAGTACTCAGTAAAGTAAGTACTTCAAATCTAACTTGAAAGTCACGTTTTCTCGCAAAACAAGAAAATCATCACGTCTTTGCTAGCAATAGTCAGTGTGGCTTTTGCGTTCAGATTTATGAGCTTTTGAATTTGACCTGTAGTTCTATGTAATAGGATCGCTCCTTAATACATGGGACTTAAAAATAACTGGCGATAAATGGATGTACTGATGGGTACACCTCTGTCTGACCCTTCGGGGATTACAGGCGTGATGTTATGTGATCGCTTAGAAAGTAGTTCTAATAATGATTTTTTTTCTAATTTTAAATCGCAGTAGGGTTCCATAAAATTAAAGATAGAAAAACTGTTTATTTACGTGAAAGTGACGCACATACATAAGCCCAAAACAAGAACAAGAAAAGGGCTTTGTTGAATGTTCCGTTGTTTTTTAAACTTTTAGATCAACCATCATAAGAATATGTTGCCAACAAAAAAAAGACCACGTAACTCAAATTGAACTGAGCAAAAAAGCATTTACTCTATGACCAGTACCTACTTTCATTTTTTCTGTTAAGAAAAAAAATCGTAACGTATAAAACAGCCATACTCAACCTGCGGCCAGCCGCCAGCCGAGCCTTAGTGATTGGCCCAGAGGTTACAAACAAGACAAACACGAGTTACAAACTTGGCAACCCTTCTAAATATCGCGCCTAACACCTAGATAAATAATTTTTGCTTGCAGCCCATTACGTGTTTATGTAGGCAACAAATAAAAAAAATAAGGTATAACTTAATAAGGTATAGCTGGTAGAAAGGATGGGGCTTAACAGTTACATCTGTATAATTTAACTGTCATTGAAATCTACTAAAGTTAATTCAAAAAGCACTGAATCGCAAAATAAGGAGTAGCAAAAGTAGGTTGACGTACCAAAATTATAGCGAATGAGATGTTGTCTTAGTGAAAGCAAACCAAGTACAAATACGCAAAGGTTTTTGTGATATTTTTGTATGAGCCATTCAAAGCGTTGGTGCTTTCTCTTTTACTGTAAGTCAAATATAGGAACCGTACCTACATCAAGTGTCTTCGATTGAAGTCAGACATCTTGCTCTAGCATGAAAGTCTTAAGAAAGCGAATGAGATGTTATATCTTTAATATATACTTATTTAATCAAATTGAAAAGATTTTGTTATTTGTTTCTTTGTTTATACCAGTCGGGAACAATATTTTGGTACATCATAGCCAGATTTATGAGGAATAAGTATAGGCTAATGATATCACGCTACGTCAAACGGAAGCAACGGAGCAGTAACCAAAGACATTACACGCACAGGTGAGAAAAATCACGCGTACAAAGTCGCAAGGAGCAGCTAATGAATTATATTGTTCAAGTAATAACTCTGCATTGTTCAACCGGAACTTAGCGATTAGGAATTCTTATCGATTCCAAATCGGACTGTGAAAAATTTTGCACGGACTATAAGAAACAGGTATGTGTTATTAGTTTATTGCAGGATGTCAACTTCAATGAAGCATTTATTTCAATTAAACCATTTACAGGCACTTTTGAATTGTCAAGGGGACGGTCAGTTAGTAAGAAAGTTGAGGGTAGGCTCGTTTCAAAACGTAGGCTCTATGCAGAAGAACAAGCAAGAAACTCCAAGGACACTCTTTTCAACAAGTTTTTTCAAAAATCAGGCATTATATTATTGATGCTTTTTATATTGAAAACAATGTAGGTGAAGAGCAATATAAAACAAAATAGAATTACAAAGATATAAGCCATGTCAGCTAAGAGACCAATCTCAACTGATAGCGCCCGTTCACGAACATGACATCTTGCTATACGATTATAATACAAGCGTTTTAATAACTTAGGCATATTGCGACGACTGGTTATCATTATGTAACCTGTAGTAAAGATTCCCATTAGGCTGCGTCATAAACATCATTAGCTACCTCCATAAAAAGGGGTAACAGCTTCGTTAATAGGAACTCTTACCGCAGCACCAACCTTCAAAATAGCTTGAATAGCAATCATCAAATCATCTGCTCACACACCTTGCACCGTGCCTACGCCATTAATAGAATTCGCCTTATCAGGTGGGCTAATTTAAGGAACGATCACAATCCAATATCATTGTCAATCTGTCAAAAATGCCTCTAATTTTGACATTGACTATCAATGAGATTGCGACTAGAATCGGCCTTCTGTTCAAAACGAAGGCTGCCGCTTGAACTTTTTAAGGTAAACGAAATATACTTCAATTTTTTAGAATATTAATTATTGAATCACTTATTTCTCATCGAAGATCACTTCCATCAAGAGTTTCTCAATAACATCGCACGCGAACACGCAAGCGACATCGTAAATCATAACGTTACCGTGGTCAACGTGGAATAGCAGCATACAATGTGACATTACGATCTTGTTTCACAATGTTCGGATATACACTATTAAGTACACAACAGGAAAAATAAAAAATAAGGCGGAATTTGCATAAAATGATCCACAAACTGAGAATAGAGGTAGTAAAACCGGTTATTAATGTGGTAAACTTACAGAATGACACCAAAAGGCGTAATAAACGCCGGAAGTGTAGATGGCAAGTAAGGAGAGCGCGATGCCAAAGAGGTCGTACATGAGGAACGTGTTGTAGTCGTGCTCGGAGCGGCAAGAGAACGTATGGTACAGGGCTGACAGCAACATGCAGACCTGGAAACAGAAAAAGAAAAACCATTTGAATTAAGAATATAAACAAAAACTGGTGTAGGGTTGACTTTTGTTAAATATGTGCCACACGATGAGGGGGCAATACTGCTAACATTTTTGAACGATCGCAATCTAATCTCATTCTCAATCTGTCATAAAATAATTTACCTACATGTTTTGACTTTCATTGTCACTGAGACGAGGTTGCGACTAGATTCTGATCGTTTTTAGCGGAATTGGTCTTCTGACATGAGATTATTGCTACCATATGCAATCTGCTGTTTATTGCTTTTGCAATATACAACTTTAAGATTTGCATGTTTGTTTGGTTTCTTTTAATATTACATTATGTTGACCAATATGTTATCTTCTTTTTATTTTAATATTAGTTTATCTAATTGTTATTTCTCTTTACACTCGTTACTTCAAAAAGATAAATAATTAGTATAGCTATAGAGTCCAATTTGCCAGTATAAGGTAATACGATATCGTACTTGACACCAGCATTTCAACTGCATAATACAGTTCCTTTAAGGAATTGGGTTACCTAATATGGCTCGAAGCCAAGTATGACATTGTTCCATAAAACAAAAGGAACATTTCGTAGTAAATTGACTTGGAAAATGGTTTTGACAGCTACCCAAAATATGGGGTTGTTGGTTCAAACTTTGTCCACGTTGACCCAAAACTTTGTCAATAATGAGATTGGTTTAACTATGATGCCAGTAATAAACAATTTCAATAAATTAAAAGATAAACTTTTCTGGCAAATCTTAGGCAGCCCGATTCATAAATCACATAAGTAGGTAATCTCTAATTATTCCACTGCGAGGCCTCTTTTAGACAGAGAAAACACGAGCATTGTTTACCATTCTATCTAAATGCAGATTGGCGATTTCAGACTAATACTTATTAACTAGCTACTAGTTACGTGTTTGATAAAAGTATTGCCCTGCTCCCATGGGTCGCAGCGTGATGTTATAAAAAACCTTTCTCGATAAACTTGCTACATTACGCAAAAGGATGTTTTCCAAACAGACCAGTAGTTCCTGAGATTAGCGTGTCAAACAAACAAATGCTTCATCTTTAAAACATTAGTATATACGCCCGGGTTTCCTGCACCGATGTCAGTGATGTCCAAGATAAACTAAGACATATGAATTATTAAAAAAGTCAAATTGGTACTTGGCCGGATTTAAGCGCTGAGCCACCGCGACTCTCAAGTATATGCTTTAACATATATTTAACTTTATTAGATGACCCTGAAGTTACACGATGCAAGACACATCATATTATGACTTCAGGGTCATTGCTTTCTAACGCCACATATTATACGGGATAGTGGTAACACCGGTTTATGTTTTAAAATCCAATTCACTTTACATAATTTTATTATGGTCAATATATTTGCCGACTGTGTTGAAACACACAATTTTTTTATATTTTAAGTATCTCGGGACCCTAATGTTTGAGGACCCTAAGCCTTTGTATGGTAGGTATACGAGGGGCCGAAGCCAACCAACTCGCAGAGGCCCCTTAGGTAGCTTTAGAGGAAATGGGACACCAACCGACGATTCTCCTTGTATGCACTATGCAAACAGTGCACCCATAAACAACCCTCAGTTGGTACAAGACTACTACAGTTTGCTTTAACTATCGGTTACGCGTTCACGACTAAACCACTGAACAGATTTTGGTGAAATTTGGCACTACGTAAGTTTGAACCCCACGGAAGGAGATAAGTTACTTTTTATTCTGCGACTGACGAACAGCATCCGCGATAATCGACATTCACGCGGACAAAAAAGCGGGCAAAAGCTGGAACCTTATAAGTTTACCTTACATAACTAATTCCATTTTTACGATCTTGGCATTAATCTTTAGAGATGACCTTAATATTGACCTCATCTTCCATTGATATTTAATTGCTAACTTCTAACATGGGTGCCAATTTAGAATTTACGCGGAAGCATAGGTACGAATTTGTTTTTTTATTAAGTAGATAACCTTGTGGCATTCAAAATAGTTTTTAACATTACTAAAATATCCCTAAACATATTTTATTATTATGTACTTATAATTATATAAAAGAACTAGCAAAAAACAATCCACATAGTACTAGTTTCGTTGATTTAATTTTTAACTTAACAAATACTAATAGTTTTTGAGTTAGTCACGTTTAGGGCTGCCTTGCCATCGACTAAATTGGCGACGCCCGGACAAAAACTTCACAAACCCCGGACATTCGAGCGAAATAGAGATTTTTTCCGTGAGAAAAATATTTTAAAATACAAATAAAAGCATGGTTTAGTTTTTTTTGTTTTTTTTTTTTTTGCTTATATCAATTACCCGGGATTCGCCCTTAGATATTTTGAAAACTCCCTATTTTAAACTAGAACAAAATAGGTACTTTTTGTTCCTTTACCTTAATTATTATATGTTGAAAAGTCAACGGTAGGTTCTACGGTACGGTATCTATTTATAATAACTAAACGCCATGAATAATTAGAAAGAAAATCGATGTCATACAGGCTTCGCTCAATGTTATTAAATATGCACTTACATTATTCTTGTTATTGTATGAAAATAAAGAGAAATTGTAAATGTTCTTGTCATATTGCGCCGCAACACCTAATGCTACGGTCACACTCAAGTTTAATGCCGTTAATTATCGTGTTATAAGATACAAATAATGCGATAGTAAATAACATAAACCCACGTGGTGTGACCTCAGCATTGAAGTTTCAAAATCAAATTCAAATGACCAAATCTTAAAATTGACCATTAAAAGGCATTTTTGAACGTCATTTACAAAAGAAAAATATAATCTAATCTAGGACCAGACTTCCAAAAGGAAGTTTCGAAGGATGAGGAAGGGAGTTTCGTTCGTTTAGGAACTACATAAAAGCATAAATTTTTTTGTACAATAGTTTTTTAATTAATGAATTTTAGCTATGTACATATGCCTATTTATTGCCAACCTTATGTAATGTTCTGGCTAAAATATTTCTTTGTATTAGGTACCAAAGCAGGCACATACTTTATAAAAATGGTTAAGTTGAGCAAAACATTTCCGGAAAAACACAGTGAGTAAAGGAAGTGCTTTGTGCTCTAAATAAACGAACTTTACTACCATATAAAGTTGTAGATAACTCAGAAAATCTTTAACAAAGCCAAACAGTTTTAGCTTTGCCAACCAGTTTTAGCTTTTATATCTATCCCACAGAGTTTGAAACGCTTCGTCGTCGCCCCACCACGAGCATGGTGCCATTATTTCGAGCCTTCGTTTGGTTACAACATCGAGCCAAGACCAAACCACAGCAGGTTCCTATTTCGCTACAAAAAATATTAACACTTGGACATATTCATATGAATGAATTAGCAGACAACCGCCTTCAAAAACTACAAAGTCGGTGGCTTTGGTTCTGTTTGTTGTTTTGTATTGTTACTAACTCTCAAAACTAAAGTACCTACCTAATTCTAAACCGATTTTGATGAAATTTCTTTGGGATTAATCTGAAAGTGTATCTTTTAAAATTAAAAGTAATTTTCCAAATCGGTTGATAAATAATGGAGTTATGAGTTGACAAAACTTTAAAAAAATACAACCGAATTGAGAAACTTTTCCTTTTTTGAAATTGGTTAAAAAAAGTTTTGTCTCTTATTGTCTTGCGACCAGTTTTAGTTGTTGATTTACAACCATACGTTGGTTTGATGTTTACCTACTCGTTTTAACTTTCAACTCAATAAACTTCCAGTTTTATCCATTTGACCTTGCTTTCTTTATCATATCTTTGTTAGTTACTTGTTAATCACATACTATAAAATCTTGAATGTACCGCAGTATAAACAACGCATGGTAAATGGTGAAAGATGGTCCGTCATTCACTGGCACAATAGTTAGTAACCAGTTTTAATGGACGACCTACTACAGGTGTGAGATTCGTTTTATGCTTCGACTAGCTTTTACTCGCAACTCTACTCGCGTGTTTGTCGGCTATACTTAAAGCGGAAGAATTCGCGGATTCAAAAAGTAGCATGCCTTTATTCAGAACCCATGGTACCTCCGTCAAATTTCATCGATTCTGTGGTTTTGTCGTGATAAGGTAACAGACCGATATTCGCTTATAATTATTAACTAACTTTTGCCCGCGATTTCGTGCGCGTAAATGTCGGTTATCGCGGATGCAGACGAAGTCGCGAAATAAAAAGTAGCGTACCAATATAATCTTATAACCTAGTACCAAATTTCATCGTAATTGGATCAGTGGTTTAGTCGTTAAAGCATTACAGTCAGACAAACAGAGTTAGTTTCGCATTTATAATATTAGTATACATAAAATGTGTAAGTGACTATTATATTCACAATACTAATAAATTGATATATCAAATATTGATATAATATTTGTTAAAACATATATGGAATATTTTAATTACATTTTGATTAACGACCATTTCGAATTTAATGAACTTTAGATTAGTTAGATTAGTTTACGATCATCTAATTAACTTTATTTAATATTGTGACAAATTAGATTCGCATTATGAACATGGCATATCTATCCTGCATCTCTGCATGTAATGTTGACAGTGAAAGCATTTCATAAGTACTCAGATAACTGTCAATCTCCGCGTGTATCAGCCAAGTTGGAAAGTTCTTTACAACGAACGTTAAATTAATTGTATACCACGTAGGTATGTACTTTATTTCAAGGTAAGGTTTTTGCGCACAAATTAGTACGGAAGACGAATATTAATTTTGTTTCTGCTCGTCTTTTGTTTTTAATGTATTCAATCCCGTTTGTTAATTTGTTTTTATAATTAGTCGGGGCGTGGGTCATGGGTCAAGCGAGTACCGGGCTCCTGACTCATGGTAGCAGGAGGAACTGTGGGCTTTTAGTCGCTACGGTGAATGCTTTTTACTGACTAAAAAACCACCCTGTTCCTTCTGTTGCCCTTTACGTTCCGGGGCCACGGTATCCTGTTAAGACGTCCCGCAACCCCGGCAGGCGGTGGTTTTAGCCATTAAGAGGCCGACACGAAAACTTTCAACGCGGATAAAAAAAACGGTTTAATCGATAACACTTCGACATAACCCTCCGTTCTCCTCAGATGGTGATTATTCACGGGGATACAAAGAATCCCAACAAAAAAAGGGTTTAGGTAATAAGTTCATTCCGCCGTATAAGTAAGTACTGCATATTTTAAATGATGTTTTTAAATGAACTCATTGTTTCCAGAACGCAAAAATCTAAACTACCATTCAGATTTTAAAACAATTAAGTCTATATCTAAGGTGTTTAGACTAGGTGACCTAACCCTTCCAATGTTTAAACTTTAGTCCAAACATACGCTATATTTTTAAAAACACTGTACAGCCTGCACTGATAGTCATTAACGCTCTTTTTTTATAATTTCTTACTTTCACTAACGGGAGAAAAGCAGGTCGAATATCTGAGCCGCAAAACTTTCAAGACGGCGACCAGCGACCAGCGACCAATGGTGTAGAGCTCATTTCGTAATAGCCACGTCACAACCAACATGGAAATATATTACGCCGCTCAGTTCTTAGGGTGGACACAAATCTGACGGAAGATTCGCCGGACATATCATCTTTAGTATGTATGTATGGTTGGATGTTTTATTATCTACTAGCTTTTGCTCGTGACTTCGTCCGCGTAAATGTAAGACCCCCGTTTCATCCCCTTAGGGGGTGAATTTTGGAAAATCCGTTCTTAGCGGACGTCTACTAACTATAATCTGATCTAATCTACTTGCCAAATTCATAATTTCATCTTTATACGTCAAGCGGTTTTCGATATTTCATGATGAGTAAGCGTATGACCTTTCGCTCTTAATATTTAGGTAGAGATTAGACTGTGCTGGTGTTACGTGACTGACAATACGCAGCGCAACTTCCGTCAGATATGTGTCCACCCTTATGTTCATTTTGTCTTGTGCTAAAATCATACTAAACTAATGGAGGGGGCAACAAACCTTGTTTTGACAGCATACACAATCATATTTTTTGCTTATTGACTGACGTAACAGCGTACGCATGATTTCTGCTCATTGAATCTTTTACGTCAGCGTAAAATATTCATGAATAATATTTACATATTTCTTTTAGAATGGGTTTTTAGGTCAGTTTTAATGGGATATAAAAATTTTTATTCTTCATTAAAAGTAGTAATAACCAGTATCTAGGTACTAGAGTGATAATTAACAAAGAATGGTAAAGATAGAGTTGCTATAAGATATATTTAAACTTGGACGTAACAACGATTATACGACTTTTATTGGACTTGTTCTGACAGCAACAGCAGCACATTAGAATCTCGATAAAAAATTAATTTGTGTCATTAATTTACAAGTGTGTTCACACCGTTAGCATTCGCAGAAATGTATACAGCGTTCACGTAATATGAAACTTCTTTTGCTGTTGGTGCGAGCCATTCGAGAGCAGTATTTGTTTCAGAATTAATTATAACTTAATTATAACATCCGCGACACCGTCAGTTACAGGCGGTATTTTTTTTGCACTTAACCCTAATTTTATTTTATCATATCAGCTATCTGCCAGTGAAAGTCCCGGCAAAATTTGTTTAGCCGTTTAGTAGATTAACCAATTAATCCAGATTACGCAGAGTTCGCAGTGTAGAATTCTGCACGCACCTTTATTTAACTGAGTGATGTACGATAATTTAAAGACTTACCAGAAAGCACGAGAACAATAACCCAGCGACGATCTTGTCTGTGACTGTAGCATGAATGTTTATGATGACCAGGTCATTGATCGTCAGGAACAACAGCAGGAAGAAGCCGAATATGTGCGTCCATATGTTCATTGTCTCATTTGTCCACCAGAATATGCTAAAACAAAAATTAAAATCTGGTTAAATTTGGAACGAGGAAACGTAAAAGCGTAGTAGAATTTGCATTGCATAATATAACATTGTTGGCCGGTTAGGAGGTCAAACATTTATTATGTGTAGGCTGCGGCAGATTTACCAGCCTTTTTTTACCAGACTGCGCCAGAAGGAGGCCTATTTTTGTCGAGTATTTTTATGTTTAATGTCTATGTAACCGTTTTTTAATAATAATAGTTTATTAGAGAAAAAAACAAATTGACACAGGATGGAGTACACATAATTGTCAAATACAGTCAATAAAAAATATGAACCCTGTCTCCTAAACTAGGAAAATCCTGTATCTTAGGAGGCAGTGTCTTCGCAGTAAAGTACAGTGCAGTGGTAGGGCAAAAAATATGACCTATTGGATATCCCGTTTTGAATTAATTAAGTGGTAAAGTATGAGTGCATCTTTGGCATGTTTTGAAGCCTTGATGGATTTTAGGTTGAGAGGTGTCGTTAGATTCGTATATTCGACAGTACCGCAAATCTCTATATTCTATGGTAAAAGACCCATTCCCAGCCCCTACCAGTAATATTTTAGCATCTGCCCACACTTTGTGTGAAACTTTCAATGAAATGAAATGAAATGAAATGAAATGAAATGAAATGAAACAGATTCATAACCTGGAACTGACTATTGTAGCTGTTATGGGCGGTTAAAATTTAAAAGCCTTTACTTGGGAAATCTGTCACTTCACCAAATAATATATCTTATTCTACCAGTTAGATTTTATTGTTATTACACAAAAAGATAACAAATAAGTATAACAACGTTTTGCTCGACCTTTAATACGGTCGGTTACCGTTTGACCGGTTAGTGATGTATAGTATGTGGTTACCGGCAACCGGTAACAAATCGCATCTGCGGAGCAGTGTTCTGCTGTTTACGTAACACATAATGATGTCAAGAACGTGAAATGGTTGATGTAAGTACGTAAATCTTTTAAATCGGATGTCGGAGATCCGGCTGTAGTGGGCCGGTGGTGTGGCGCAACTTGTAACAGAGATCTCTATGCTTTATAGTGGAGCTGGAGTGTTATAACGGAACAGGCCTAGCCAAGTTGACAATCTACAATCGTTAACGCTTGTAGAAAACAATGATAATGTATGGGAATTAAACTACCTCAACGCTAAATCACGTGGTCAGAACAAGCGAATAGATAATTCGTAGACAAGTTTACAATTTAACATAGCGTTCGTAATGATAGATTGAAATTTGATCCTTTCTACGACGTTAATCGCTACATCCCGTACAAATGCTAGCCAAGTTACACTTTTGACAATCGCTAACGAAACGTTTTCGTAGTTTTTGAACGCTAGCCGAGCGATCACGAAGACCCAATAGAAAACGCTAAAAAAATGGCGTCTCTTTAGTCAGCTGTGGCGATAACGAGAAGTGATTTGTTTTTGAAAAATAATTTTGGACTTTTATTACAAGTAATCAGCGCATTGTTGGTGTCACCAATATTGGTGACACAAATATTTTAGATATCCAAAGGGTCTAGTGATTAAGCCACACAATTGACTTCTTTGTTTCATAAGTACGTCGTGTGTTTACGTTCACGACGGGTCCACGTCATTGTTTATGTTTCAACTAGTCTCAATTTCAAGACGTGCACTGAGTGTGTAAGAAATTCAACTAATAAAGGAACATATTTACGAAATAATTTGTAATTTACGCACCTTTAAATGAATTCTATTAAAGCTGCGAACTGTTTCGGGCTTGCTCGAGATCTAGATTCCATCCTATTAAAAATATTCACTTCATAAAAGGTATTCTTCATTGATAAGCAAGATCTTTATCATTTCGAGTCACAGGTATTTAAAATGACATTTCGCACTGTTTTAATATAATAAACTAATTATTAAAAGAAACATACATTTTGTTATTTCACTATTTGACACTTTATAGTTTTATCTAAGTTAAAAAATTCAAAAACAAAGTTCCGCCCGCGCAATATAAACACAACTGTGATTTTGACGTAGGTTTGACGTCTGTAGGATCGCTCACCATAGACTAAAGTATAAGTTTTTTCGAACAACGTCGTAGAACGAGCGATCGACTCAATCATTTCATCTTGGCTACCGACTTAGCGCTTTCTACAATCGCTTACGCCGAAGCGCTATCGATCGTAGAAAGAGATTAGATACGAAGCGTTTGTAATATGGCTAGGCCTGCTAAAGCCTATTCCATGCGCTTTTTAAAGCCATAATAATATCTACCTATATGGCTTTATTCGCTATGGCCCCGGAACGTAAAGGGCAACAGAAGGAACAGGGTGGGTTTTTAGTCAGTAAAAGTCTGACAGTCCCTTCCACCCCACCCAGGGAGGAAGGAGTCATTTGATGATTTTTACCACCTAAAAAAAAAAAAAAAAAAAAAGGGCCGCTATCCGACCGGGCTTCACCACATGTTTCTTAGTTTCTTACGCTTCATACGCCACCCTGGACGCTTCCAAGGTGGTCCGGAAGGGGTTTTAAAGGTATGTTTTGTAGGAGTCTGAATGAGATCCCGATTAACTCAAAGATATACAAAGAAATATTATTAATGTTTTATTTTTACAGGAAAAATATTTATCTCAGAGTTTTTTTAACATTTGCCTGGCTCCGGCAATATGTGATAGCAGTCCTAGGCTATCCTATACTTTTACCACTCAGCCTACCTAACAATTGCTGACAAAATTGTCTGCATTGCAGTGCAATAATTATATGAAACTTCATTATACAGTTACACTCTGATTTCCACGGGTACGTACTTAGATACTATCTACTTTATACCCATGTACTGCAATATGTGTTTAGTTCGTTTACGGTGCTTACAAAAAGAGAAAGTTTCCAAAAATCTATAAATCAGAAAGTCAAAGAACATTATTTAGATTGTTGGAAAAGAGGCTAACCAAACACGAATCCACGAATAAATTTTGTTAAAGACGGGACGGTGATAAAATGAGAAAAAAAATTGCGACGAGAGATGGAAATAAACCTAAGGATAAATTAAAAACTTACTAGCGATGATTGAGATTGATTGATGAGCGTTAGATAGACTTTGGTGGGAAGCATTCCACCTGTACTCAATAAATGCAGCTGTGGGTTCCTGATTATTTGAATCATGGTCAATCGTTTTGAATTGGCTCCCGTGTGAATTTAGCTAACAGAATTCTGTGATGCATCTCCGCTTTCCCCGTACCAGGAGGAGCATAGGTTCATAGAAAATTAATCTTATTTTAATGGCAGACCCATTAGTCTAAGTCTAAATCACGTTGATTTTGTAATTCTTCGAAAGTAAGCAGTATGCGTGGATGCCACAGATTGCCACGGCTCAACGGATCCGTAATGAGGTCTACAACAGTTATGAAAAATATATCGCACTATTTCTTAACAAGCTAGCTTCGTTACTGAGCTGCCTTTATGTGATGCAACAATACATAACATGAAAGTCAACACCTTGTACATAGTTTCAACTTTCGTTACGAGCTCTCGGCTAATGGTAATGACAAAGTAGGTGCGTAAATAATACGGTACGGAGAAAAGAGTAATGACTGTGTATCATTATACCATCTCTATTTACAGGTAGACTGTAGTTAGAAATGAGATGAGGACTGCGTTTAAGCTGTGTTTCCTCCAGAGATGAGATGTGAAGCGAAAGATGTGTACGAAAATGACCGCTCCATTTTTATAACTTGAGCTAAGCTAGCGGTGGGATTAGTTCGTTTTACACACAGTCCTTGCTACGCATTCTCGTACGTTTCTGCCCTCTGGTGGAATCTCAGGCTTATGGTGCCTCCTAAGGATAGGATAAGATAGAAGTACGGAAAATCTGACTAGATAAACTACAAACCCCTCGAAAAAGGATTTTATAGGAACTTTTGAAAGGCATTGTTTAGAGCTAAACGATCCTAGGAAACCATTGCCTTGTTAACCAGAATATTCGGATTTTGCTACACCAGAATGAGTACATGAATAAGGCGCAAATAATAGACGAGAAATTTCAACAAGATCTTATTACATTTCATAACTTTTCCTGTCTAATTTAATTTTATAATCACGCATAATTTAAGTTTATTTATTTTCGACCTTATTTCAACAAGAATAATGTCGATTTAATATTCATTTTTGCAGCAAAACGCTTCGCCATGTACTCTTTGATACTAAAGATAAAAATCTTTGAAGCAAAACATAATATGTATAACTGACAGCAAAGGTCAATAAAAACGGCACATTTATTTTATATTAAAACATCCTAATCTCTCATTCACCTATTAATAAATCTGCTAATTCTGAACAAAGAGCTCTGTTTACAGCAACTTAAAGTCTTAAATAAAAAAAATTAAGCAAATATTTACCTTTCCCAACAAAGTTTGGTGGGCAACAATTTTCTGTAACCATCTCTTATAAACTGGTTGTGTTTAATATACTCTGGTGCCTCTTCATATTTGAGGAGTTGCCGGTAGTTTATATACTCCTCCTCTTCTTTGGTCAAGTTATTGTTGTCTTCCAGTTTCTTTCCTCTTCGCAGCAGACCAGTATTTTGACAACAGCTTTCTGTTCTAAATTCATCTTCTACCTTAAACAAATAAGACTCTTTAATATTACTAGTAAAAATACGAAGGTTTGTGCTTCTGCAATAAATAATGCTTTTTTGTTATTGAGTTCTAGGTTGGTGGGATATATGATAATGGGGATATAAATCTAGAAATCAAGCTTTTTTTTGAGGTGGTAGAAATCATCAAGTGAGTCCTCCCGCCCTGGGTGGAGCAGAGGGGACTGTCAGACTTTTACTCACTAAAAAACCAACCTGTTCCTTTTGCTGCCCTTTACGTATCTGGGCCACAGGCGTTTGGCCCTGCTTGTTTTATTTGAATGACCAAAGCTTACTTTGGTCATTCAAATAAAACAAGCAGGGCAAAAAAAACCACTTCAACTCATATACCTTGTTGCTTACAACAAGGTATATGAGTTGAAGTGGTTTTATGTAAACCCAAATAAGAGATATCAATAAGATACAAATTTTTTGCATACTTATCCCCTAACTATATACACTCTTGCACCTGCACCTCCATTTTAGGATTAAAATTCATACTAAATTTAGTGTGGCGTGTTTAGTGTTATCAATCTTTTCTTTATGTATAAAAAATTCCTTGCATGTGTCTGTGCACTCAACACACTCAGAATATAGTTGATGGATTGACTTCAAATTTTAACACAATGTTAATAGAACATTTTGTTTATCAGACAGCAAACTGGGCAAAACAATGCAATACAATGTTGAGGTACAGGGAACACACAACTAAACTTACAACAATTTTATAGTACCTTTTGCAATCTTATTAAGTCAAAAAAAATAATCAGGAATTTAAACTCAAAAAAAGTTTAATAAGATTCTAATATTATTGTATGAACAAGCTTGAAGGATGTTTTATATTTAAATTAGTTTGTCTGTGCCAGCATTCTTTATTTATGGTGTATATTTAAATTTGTTTTTTATATAAAACCAACTTAGAATAAGCTCTCCCTGTATAGGGTCGGCTCAGATACAGCAGTAATATGCTCAAGTAATTTTTATTGATTATTTGATGATTGAAATTGACAAATGAATGTTTTTTTTTCGTGTAAGATAATAAAAGCTGTGTAATATTATATTTTGCACACAATTTTCACCTCTATTTGTGGAATATTTTAATTAAATGTCAATTAAATAAATGAAAACTGCTTCAGTTAGTATATTTCTGCTCTGTTTCTGTTGACTGTTGATCCTAAGTAAGCAAGACTAGTTTGTTTAAATATCTTGTAGTGTATATGTGTGTATATCAGACCCTTTCTGTTAATAAAAAAATAAATAAACAGGTTGAATAATATAATAACATAATAAGAGGGAATTCATAAAAATTCTAATCAAATGCAACTCAAAATGGTAGCTAGCCTATTAATTGATTATAAAAAAATAAAAAAATGGTATTAAGTGTATACAATAAACACAAAAAAAAAACTTCAATTGAAAAAGATTTTGTTTTAAACATGTTTTTAAGTACTGCTTCCAGGATTTTTTATATTTTATTTTCTTACACCGACTAGGTGTGATTAATGATTTAATGTAAAAACTTCATTTACCCACTCTAAATACCGGTTTTTACACAGGTATTTTTTTCTCCTGACGATAGAATTAATCGTCTGCTTCATTTAGTTCTTATTATAGCTATAACCAATTTGTAAAATAATAAACTAAATTCACTTACTTTTTCTATTGGCATAAATTGCACTGTTTCTGCTTGGCATTCACTAAGTTTTTTTGTCATAGTTAGAGTCATTTTGGAATGTGGTACCTATTCAGAAAATCACAACAAGAAAAATGATGTCTCAAACACCAACAAAACCGAACATTTTAAAAATCAACAAAATTATAATAAGTATGTATACATTGTATGCTAATGTGATTCAAGACCGTAAACTTTGATTTAAAAACACGACCAAACTATAATAAACACACAACAATAATTCAACACAACCACCTCCTCAAATGATAATTTCCAAACTACTTTTTTTCTTTACTCGTCCCGCTTTTGCGCAACTGACAAGTGACATTTGAGTTGACTGACATCATGACAGCCATGCACAATCTTATTGAACCAAGTGTTGCCAGTTACCAATACATTTTTTGTAAGCAAAAAAATATCGAGGAGCAACGATTTTTCTAGGTTAAGCTGTATTTATTTTGCGATATAATATTTTTATTGGCATAATTTCTATTGGCTTAACCATGGCTTACCAGAGAAACCCATAGGAAACCTTATAACTTCAAAAAAAAAGAATGTCTTTTGTCATTGGAATGTTCCATTCCACGCGACATCCAGTAATTAATTCGACGCATTCACCTACTTTCACTTTGTATAAAATAAGCCTGATTTTTTCAGGTTTCGATTCTTTAATATCGAATTAAAGGAAATTCTAACCTTTTCTATTGGAGTTTATAACCACTCAGGTTAAATAACTTCAGTAGAAGAGCATCCTATAATATAGTCCAACAGATGCTGGAACATAAACATTTAAACATTATCGTGATCAAAAGCTGGTCAACTGTGTATTATCCAAATATTCCCACAACAGATAGATCCTAATTTACGATTTTCAGTAAAGTAAAGGTCTAACAGTATTAGAGTAACGCGTGGCGCTGCGCAGTGCAGTGTGCGCTTCATGACGCTTGACGACACCTATCGAGCTACAGTACTACTGCAGAGAAGCGTAAAATTTCTTAACTCATTAATGTAAAAGCAAAGTAGAAAGATGATTTACAGAGACGACGATTTGGTTATTATTTTCAAAACACACAATAGAATCCAAATAAGGCGACCCTGCAACTGGCGACATTAAGTATATTGTATCTGGATGATAACTGGATGACGTACAAAACGACTACAAATGTAATTTAGCTCGGTTTTCTTTTAAATTCCTATAATTACTGTAATTCAGTTTAAAATATTATGTGTGTGCAGTAAATATTGCACGCTTAATGTGTCCTAAAAGGTAAAAAACGGTGTCATTGACGACGAACGAATGGTGAAAGAACACGGACTGACGTGACGAGCTACTTGATATGCCGCACTGAGGATCGCAGCACCGCTACGCTGTTCGTCGTAATATTTGTTTGGAGCAACTTTGCTGCGGCGCACAGTGCTGTGTAGTTTTAGTTTGACTTAGACCACACAAAGCGATCTAAATCACATTTTGACGCTTTGTTCTGCGCCGTGCGTTCACGCGCAACACCGTTCTAATGTGATGTGGACCCTATAGATAGGTGATTGCTTCAATGTAACCCGCAAATACAAAATTTCTTGTTTTTGAAAATTGTAAAGCTGTTTTATGTTGTATCAGAAAAAAACTAAAATTGCGGTAATTAGGATTATAAGTATATTTTTTTTTTTTTTTATAAATTTTAACCATCAATATAAAACTCAAAATTATATTCCATGGAAATCGTCTTACCACAAAATTGTCTTATTTCTAGAAAGTTAACTTTATATTTTTTTATAAATGAATATATAATTTTATAATATTCAACATTTTTAAGCTATAGTAAAATTGTAATTAACGCGTATTAGGTTTTTTAATCAATACTAAAACGTTAAACAGTTTGACACTGCATAAATCCTAAGGATTTTTAAATTTCGCGGGCTTCGTAATCGTAGGAAACCTGTGAGCAACGTATTTTTTTTTGGTGTACTAAAGTATTGCTTAGAGAGATTACCCACAATACCTTTTTGTGATAATTTGATCCCATGACGTAAAAATACACATTAAAATGATAAATTAAAAGTTTAATTACGTGGCATGTGGTTTATTTTTAATGTTTTATATTTTTATCGTACTTTACTCAACCTATTTTACCTGGGAAAGTTTCAAATTGCAAAAATGTGCTTTTAAAATAGCTGGCGTGCCTACTTCAGTAATGAATATCTACAAATAATCCAAAAATAGCGCCCCGGAGAATTCTTTACAGAGTATGACGTCATATCCTTTTATTTTCAGTGTTACCATAGCGTAATATATTTTGGAAAAATCAATAATCTTCGTAACTTTTGTAAACAAAAAACTATAATGAATTATAATTTATAAATTCGCTGTGACACTGATTAAAATATCCGTTTTTCGATCACAATTTCCTTTTTTTAATAAATTTGTATCATAATCAAAGGAAAAGATAACTAATTTAAAAAATCGTACAACCATAAACGGCACCTTCTCGTTAAAAAACTGTGCAATTCAGAACGGTCTTTGTAAATGGTCGATTTTCCTGTTTGCTGTTCTCCATTTGCTGAGAGTGTATAATTTTGTTACAATCCGTGCTCTGTTCTAGTTCTTATTTTTTCTTATTATAAGTTATTATTATTTTTTATTTAAGCGTTTAAAGTTTGATCCTCGATAGTAGAAATTCATTATTACTACATAAAACGACTTAGGTGGTACTTTTGCGTTTAGACGGGAGCCATCTTGCAATCTCTAATCAAAGGTCCTTGGCTCACAGTTTCGTTGTCTAGTTGAAAGTCAGTTTATTCCATCATAAAATAATCAAATGGCGTTAAAACGAATTAATAGGGTACGTATTGGCATTTGTGTCTTTTATTTTAATAATTTACTGCAGTATCAAATGAAGTGTTGTAAAAATGGTATCAGACTTCGTAGTGAATGTTTCGTCATTGTGAATACCTATTATCGAAATTTCTTCTGGATAATTCCGTGCGTGATGATTTCATTGAAATCATTAGGTGGTTAATCTATTTGGTTTTAAGTGTAACTTCTACGAATAACGGTGTTTTACTGGTTTGTAGGTGACAATTTTGTGCACACGGCGTACATAAAATGTCGGAATTATGTGCCAATTTTGAGGTTTTCTTGTCATGAAATGCATCTGTGTCGTGAAAATGTGAAATATTTCGGTGTACAGCGATGATTAGTGATAGAAACAACATCGATCGCGACTCGAATCCGCCGTTCCGAACAATATGTTCAACCCCCATTTATTTTCCGACGTGATGATGTGACATGTTCTCGTCATGGTATTGTGTTCCCTTGTTGTTGTGTACACATGATATTGTTTTATTGTTCAGGAATTACAAGATCTGGGCAGAGATCCACCAGCACAATGTTCTGCAGGTCCACACGGTGAAGATCGTAAGTACCTATTGATCTACAGCCTACTTATTTTTTGTGACTCATTGTGTTGTATAATAATAATACTATGAAACAGTGTCATGGAAGCAGACCTTTTGATTTAGAATAGTGATCAGTATTGATTTTTCGAAGTGTCAATGATAGTGTGATAACTGCAAGATGTACCAGTAATCATAATGTAGTACAGTTTTATGTACTCTTTAAGTGAAATAATAACTGTAAAAGCTATGATCTTACTAAGTCATCAAAATATAATAGCAGTAACATGATAAACATGCTAATCTTTCAAAACATCATCCTAAGTTTGATGATTGCTATAGCCCATGGCATATTTATGCAGTACTACCATATTTTATGGTCTACTGGTGTAAATAGTGTTATGTTACTGAACTCAGTATTTCCTGACTCAGTCATATTTTTATTCTCTGTAGAATGACTCATTTCAATGTAGACAGTTTCTATGGTAAAAGGGAGCTGTGTACAAAGGATAATGAACCCTGAGTATTTAGTAAAATAGTGCATAAATTGACTTACAGCAAGAGCTAGCAACCCTTAAAAATATATTTTTTAAATTGGTTGAAAGCAACTATTACTTACAAATAGTTTCCTAGTTTTCTTTGTGTTGGACAAAGCTGTTTACTACAATGACATTTCATGTCAATGACCTTGTTTATATAGCCAAGATTTATTTTTTGTTTTGACCTCATCTAGTAGAAATTTGTCTCTAATTATTTTAGCTTTAATAACACTGTTCTTAAATCTTATTTTTGTTTTTTCAGTTTTCCATTGGCAAGCCACAATTATGGGTCCAGTAAGTAATAATAATATTGTAAATTAATGTTTTTTATTTTTTAATTTAGATCATTAATTAATTATTTTATTCTTATCTTTACAGGTTGACAGTCCTTATCAAGGAGGAGTATTCTTTCTGACCATACATTTCCCAACAGACTACCCATTCAAACCACCAAAAGTTGCATTCACAACACGTATTTATCATCCCAACATAAACAGTAATGGTTCCATTTGTCTTGACATTCTGCGCTCACAGTGGTCTCCAGCACTCACCATATCCAAAGGTAATCATTATTCTTATTTTTAAATGTTTTTTTATTGGTTGTTGTTATTTTAAAAGACTGACAATTAATGAATAATTTTGTAATTTCCAGTGTTGCTTTCAATCTGCTCACTCCTATGCGATCCAAACCCAGATGACCCGTTGGTGCCAGAAATTGCTAGGATCTACAAAACGGACAGAGAAAAGTACAATGAACTAGCCCGTGAGTGGACGAGGAAATATGCCATGTGATGAGTCAATTGTGACGTCAGCAAACATACACACACACATCGCCACAGCCCGGGCTCTAATCCCCTTCCCTTTCCCTTGTTCCTGCTCCCCACTCCTCTGTTATCCCCATCAAACGTAAATTTACTGGAGATTGTAAAAATGTTCATGGTCATTATAGGATCTGCCTAATTTCTGTCGTATCTGGTAATATTAAAATGCGAATTTAATGCATCTAAGTAACACGGTTCCCATGTGCAAATATAGTTTCTGTTTTTATCTAATAAGAAACATTTTCTATAAGAGCAAAATTATTTTTTGTTTTACATTGATGTGTCAGTAGATATCTTTACACTCCTTTAGTTGAAGTTTAAAGATTAGTTAAATTTACATCAATTGAATTTATGTAATTCCTGAACTATTTGTACTTTAACTAGATCTAAATTGCATTGTAAAACTGTACAATAGCCATATGTTAGGAAATGGAGCGTTCCTTGCTTACAACTTACTAATTGTCCGGTTCACTTAGGAATTTTGTCAATGAAATGTAAGTAAAGCTCATAAGTGTTAAGAACATTTTGGGTATTGTAAGTAAGTGGTATCACAAAATGAGCTCGTTGACGGAGTGAGTGTTAATTTTTTTTACTAGAAAAACAACTTTTTTTTTAAGTTAGTAAATGTAGCGTGCTACAGACCAGACTGACGTTGATTGAAGTGGTCAGTTTTCTTTCATCCACAATATTTTATGACAATGGAAAACGCTCCAATAGTTACGACATTCAGTATAAATTACAGTGTATCTCATAAGATGATAAGTTACGATTAATCTAGATTTTTTTCAATATGGCGATTTATATTATAATTTTATCTAATATATATTGTGGTTGTAAGGATACCTGCGTTGTGATTTCCACGAATATCCTTTCCATTGAACCATCCTCGTTTCCTCTGAGTAATTGAACAAAACTAATTGAAGTGAACAGCGTCACGGCACGAGTGGCTAGCATGGGTGTGTTAACGTTACAGCTGCAGGCAAGAGGAAGCTTTGTTCACTTGATCTATCACTGGGAGATACAAATTTAAAGCTTTTCAAATTGTAATCAACCAACAACTTGTATTTTAGCTTCACTAAATTGTAAGAAACAATAAATTATTGTGTATGTAAATAACACCTTGAGCTTTATTTAGGCAATTTCCTGGTAAACGTAAGCAGCTGTAAATATTCATTTCGAGTTTAATTAGCTGACATACTTAGTTGGTTAGTGGGTCACTGACTGAGAATCTGCCAAATAATCGCTATGGAAAAGATAAAATCTTTACTTCACAGTCGAGTGCAAGACGTTTGCGTCAATGCCGCTACTTACAACAATAATATTATTACTGTACTGTTATTGTACCATGAAAGTATAATTTTATTGATATGTCTCATTGTGCAGCTCGATAATGAAATCATTCCATCATTCAAGTACCTAGCTAGCAATAAGTGCTACATAATAGGTGAAAACGCTACACACTCATAGCTCATACCAACAGAATCCGTGTCGTGTTTGCTGTTACATTTACACAAATCACATTCACAAACATATACTCCATCTAGTCAAATACCGATAAGCCACACAAACTATACTCATATAGCAAATTGCGGATGCTCCTCTGCAGCTCCTAAAAACAAATAGCTGTCAACCAAAAACGTACAGACGTCATTTATTGGTTATTCCCCTGTGAGTGTGGGGGGTGTACCCAAATTAATACAGCTGTCTGTACCTAATTATAGATAATATTTGCTTTTTTATCTTGGTAGAGTACACGTGCATTACAATGACTTCCTATAACTTGAATCACAGATGACTTGGCAGATATTGGTACCTACTTGTTTAGCGAATATTATGAAGATAAGGGCGTTTGTATTGTGGAATAACACTGAAAAGAGGGTCTTATTTTTTCGTTTGTCGGAAAAGCCATTGTTCATTGATAGCTACGTATTGGGGTGATATCATTGCGCCTTTATCTTAGAGAAAGTGCATTTATGACTAATTTTATTCAATTATTTTCTTGGCGTAGAAAATTTTTATAGATTTTTTCTAAATTTTGAATGTCTAAAGACGCTAAAAGCAAATTGAATATAGATAGGTATTATCTTTATGAGCGTAATTATTGATTTATATTATAATCTTATCAATTCAAAATCTTTAAAATATCTGCTAACTTAGTTTGCCATAGGTAGGTACGCTCTATCTATTTTGTTATACATTCCGTTAATTAATTTTTTCTTTTAAAAAATTACAGAAGTTGCAATTATTATTATTCAAAAATGTTTATTACGCACTACTAATTTTTGTAACAGTATTCTTTAGAAAATTCATAATATTTAATATTCTCTGCAGCTATAGGATAACGAAGTACTTACTTCCTAGTAATCGTATGTAGGTCAGCGTCAGGCTAGGTTAAAACTCCTTCCTTACTATGGCAAAAATAATAGGTAAAAGAAAATCCTTATGTCATTCAGTTTATTACAAAATGTATTCAGAAAATAATGGAGGTACATAATTTACAAAGGCACATAATTATCAATAACGTATCATTACACATAACACTAGGGATTATAATTCAGTCGTTTCCATATTTTTTGCGTTTTTCATTTGTTCTAATTGTTGATAGAAGTCGTATTTCGCTTGATTAGTTTGGGCTTCGGTCTCGTTGGATTCTATTGAGGGGAAAGCGCCTGTGGTAATAAAGTAAGGTTTTTCATTTGACAAGTCTTGGTCGACGGCGTTCTCGTCGAGTGAGTCGCGTTCTGAGCGACTGAGTTGGTCTTCTGACTTGTACCAGTCATTCTCGTAAGCGTGGAGCCATATTGGATTGGATCCTTTTGTACTGTGTTTGTTTGTGTTGGGCACCCGGCCGCCGGAGCTCCGGATGGTCATGTCCGACTCGCCAGGGGTTGGTGAAGCTGCACAGAAAAATAATTGTTTGCATATTTATGTCACTATCTAGATATTGTTAAACACGTTAACTATTATAAAATAAATGATTGAATCCTTCGTAAATTGTGTTTTGTGAATAGCGTACATTAATTTTTCTTTAGTTCACCGCTAAATGTAATAAATCAAACTCAATTCAACAAAGAAGGTTTTGGCTCAACACCCAACGCTGTTGAAGGCTAACAGTACATTCAATGGTAAAACAAAAACGTGGTGCTTATTAGACCGCAAAAGACGACTGTCGACCTCCAGTCACTTTTCGGAGATGATGATTTGTAGTTTGTTGTTCAAAGCACACAACAACGGAAGCGTTGGCCATCTAGAAATTATTGTTTAGTTAAGTTTCCTTTTAAGACATGCTACAAGGGGAGTATGGCTATTTACACTATTTCATCAACATAATTACTTCTAACAGACTGTCTGGTTTACTTGGTGGAGTACTGGAGTAGTGTAAATAAATACTTACAATAAGCAGTAGCTGTTGCAGCCTTCAGTCTCCTCACATAGTCTGCACGCTGTGAGAGGCACATCATGACTGTCAGCACTAGGAGTACGGCGAGGAACAGCGTGGTCCACACGAGCCAGAATACCGTCTGATTGGACGAGAGCGTCTCTGCTGTGAGGGGCTGGTACTCGGCCGGCTGAGTATCGAGGACGTTGAACTCCTAGGAAATAAAACTTTTGGTTTGTATTATCTACAACACAGATTTAACGAACATAATCGTCATCGTCTCGTCTCCAGGTAGAAGTCCAAAATCAGTTCCATAATTGGCTGATTATAGTTATGACGTGGGAGAATACTAGCTGTCTCATAAGTACGAACTGATGGACAGGACCGGATGTTTCATCTCACAAGTGAAATGAATCATCTACCTACCTGACCACGAATCTTAATTTTTTTACCTACTGATTTTGGCTAAAAGTCAACCTGATAACGAGTCATACTATGCGTATATAGGTATTAATATTGCTATAGAAAAAAAAAACATTCGAAAATGTCACCTTGAAAAGATCATCCAACTGTTCAATATTCTTATCCACCAATTTAAGTACTTGTTCAACTTCTAATACCGAATGATCTTGACCATTTACAAGGTGTAAGTACAAATCAGTCTTCGTATTATCCACGGAGCCATCTTTATTTTCGTGTACTCTTAAATCATCTACGTTTACGACGGACTCGGTCACTTGTGCTAAACGCTCGCGGAATACGTGTATCTTGTCACGTATTTCGGATGGGTGGGACCGAAGGACGAATCTGACACGTTGGTCTTCACGAAGAAGGTAGATAAATACGTGAGCCTCATCTTCTAAGCCGCCTGTGTCGTTTGCTAGAACCTGGTGGAAGTGAGAGAGGTGTGCGTAAGTATGCGACGTAGGTACGTCACGCCTTGATCTAAAAGGTTTGGCAAAGTAAATTCAGGGGTAAAGAGCATTGGCCTTTCGTTGGGCAGTGTTCCAGAGTTAGGCTGTTACTAAGCTAGGTTCATTAGTCACAATCATTAATGTTTATCTGATCACAATGTGCGTTCCAAGAATCTCATTGCGGATTTTATGATATAATGTGTTTATAGAAACCAACAAAATCGTACTTTTCAACATGCTTATTGTCCAATAAGCATGTTATGTTTTATGTTAACATTTATTACGCAAATATCTATAATGCAGTCCAAATTTAGGCAAAAAAAAAGCATTTAAGATTCTTATCCACTATTTTGTAATTTACGACTCACGATAAAATGATAAGGAACATGAAACATCAATACAGTAATTGGATACAGCATGAACTTGCAAGCTATTTATCATTCAGCACTATTGATTTGTACCGTGGCCGGTAATAAATAGAATTGTCACCAGCACGCATGCGCGCCGCGGCCATTCCTATCATTATTTTGACAGGCGCTTCATGACCTATTCTACTACAAATGAGTATGGTTATTGATTGCTGTACGAATACAGTTATAAAAATACCAATTTTACCTTAAAATCGAAGTATCCTTTCATCCCCTTCTGTGGGTCGAAGTTCAAAGAAACGGCGCCTGTTTCAACATTGACTAGAAACGGCGACACCGCTAAGTTCTCTAGCCCTTCCGTCAGAGTTTGTTTTACATCCCCAATCAGATAATAACTTATTTTGGCGTTTTCGTCTTCATCTAGATCTATAGCCTAGAAATAAAAGATATTTTAAATTGAATCATCTTTTCCTCATACCGCAATGCCACGCCTCGTATATTTATCGACGCATAGCAAGTTAACTTGCAGTATAATTTAGATTCGTCATTCGTTTTATGGCTTCTGTAAATAGAGCGCATAATATGAGAAAAACTGCGTTTGTATGTAGGTATTACAAACGTAACTATGGAATGTCAAAATTATAGTGAACAATCTTGAAGAAAAGGAGGAAAGAAAAAATGTTTATTGACACAGACTATGTGTACACAAAAAGAAAGTTATTCAAAAATACAAATAAAATACAAAAAAACTGGGCCAAACAGGCCCAGTTTAATTAGTTTAGATTGGTCGCGTTAAAAATGCACTATAGATACGCTAAAAGATATAAAGGTGAAGGAATAGAGAAATGAGATCCAATACCTTAACATGCATGAATTCAATCCCAAAATCAGCTTCTGTAGTAATCCCCCCAGTGAATATTGGACTGGTGAACATTGGAGCGTTGTCGTTCACGTCGTTGACGATGACGTGGACCTTCAGGGTGCTAATCCCGTCTACTCGTTCGTCATACTTAGGTATATTCAAGCAGTCTTCTGATGCTAGTATTGTGAGGGAATATTCCGATTTTTCTTCGCGGTCTAACGGTTTTTGGGTTGATAGTCTGAAAATTATTATCAACATAAATTTGCTTCCAGGACTTATGGAGACATGATATTAATTAACGGGAGGGGTAGAGCTGTTTATTTTAAGACGGTTGTAGTGGATAAGAGGTAAAATCAGACAAAATAAAGAACCAACACTAAGATCGAGATTATAAACGTAGCTTAAACTCCTTATAAGTTTTATTATCATAATTTCACATGTAGAATAGTCATTAAAAAAAAATCGAAATTAGGTAGGTACACCAAAACGCAGTAATTCAAAAAATATAAAAATAACTTCCGTTATTTTACAAGCTTTTATTTACTTTCCTGTCCTACTTCCTACTTACCTGTCCCGGTTTCTGTGGCTTATCAAATCTTACAAGTTAAATTTGAGCCATTCAAGATATTCGATTGAGCTGAAATATTGCGAAAATGTCGAAATGGAAAGACAATGCAATATAATAATGACAAACTATCCGCTGTTCGAATTTAATGTTCGTTTACATGAGGTATGTACCTAATAAAATAAACTACTACCTATGCGTACTCCTCTGCAGCTCAAACACAGCATCCTCATCTCCACCCACGATATAATAGCACACTGGTAACATAGGCTCGTCTCCGCGGTCTATTTCATCCCTCTCTATGACACTTGGCAAGTATATCCCGTTGTTTGGCGCGTTCTCTGTGAAGTTTATATGGATGTGCTTGCTGGGGAACCGTGGACGATAATTGTCTACGTTCTGCACGTAGATTGTGAGGTCCAGGTCGGAGCTTAGAGGCGTCGGTAAGCCGAGATCGTATGCTTCTATTCTGAGCTGTGGAATAATCGGTACACATAATAAAGTTTATCAGGCATTTGTATGAGATGCGGTCTGGGCGAAATATGGACACGGTGTTATTTTTCCTGTATCGTAGATGTGTTTATAAATATATAAACTAATATACACGAACAGCCAGACCTGGAACGACTATCTGTAGGCCATACATAGGTTTTGTACACTAATTGATAGAGCTCAAGTTTCCCAAAATTTATACACCAATTTTAAATATTATATTCAGTTATTGCATTCTTTTTCAATAGATTATTTTGCTAAAAGGGTTTTTAAAATTCGCTATTTGTATACCCTTGACTGTATATGGTAATTTTTTATTATGATGTTATCAAAATGGGACCCCTTAGTTTGTCGCTCGAAGAGGGAGACTGCTCCTTTACAATATAAAAGGCCACGTGACAGCCGGACATATACGTTGTACTGAATGAGCTGTTACGATAAACCAGTATAATGTCGGGTCCCCCTGTGTTATCAATAAAACGAGACAAGAGGAACGGTGTTGTCATTCTCTTGATCTTGTACTTACATCATTGCTTAAAATAACTCATTTCATTAAGTAACAGGATCCTGAATGTAATAGGCAATAATACTTATTCCTCTCTAGGGATGCCTTACTAGGCATCCCTCTGGCGTGGAGCCTCACACAGAGGACAAGTCTCTCTTAGTTATTGGGTACTAACATGTCAAGTTCATACTAACAGTATCATAATTAAATGTAATTGTAATGGATCAATGGTTGTCTAAATAAATAAATTAAATGAAACTACGAGAGTTCTTTGTGCGCAGAAAGTTAGATAGGCTGTTGGTCCCGGCTGTCATACGTGGATCTTTGATAGTCGTTACGGGTCATCACCCATGACATCAGAAGTCCAAAAGTATGAGCAGTCTTACCAAGAGGTGTATTACCCAGTTACTATGGGTTGTGGAGGTCACATAGGCAGTCGCTCCATTTAAAATACTGGTATTTAGCCTTATCCGGTTAGACTGGAAGCCGACCCCAACATAGTCGGGAAAGGGCTAAGCAGATTGATTGAATTTGATTAAGAGTTTGTCAATTTAAATGATCGTGTTGATCGAGAAAATCAATATTAGTCAAGCATTTCGCAATAATTAAAACCAATGATCCGGAAAACAATGTCAGGTTATCGCCACATGTCCGTACAGCCCTACGTCATACTCTGACGTCTTTAAATACGTTCAACAATAATAAAATGAGACGTAAAACCAGAAATAAATCACAGACGGTGAACAACTGGCGACCGTGTTTTGGCAATGTAGCGCACAGGTACGATAATGAATGAATGTCTAGTTTAGTTTTATAAAATACTAGTTTTTGCCAGTGACTTGTTCTGCGTGGAAGTCAAAGTAAAATCCGTTTTCAGTTGACGTCTCCTACCTTTTTTTATCGTGTGGAAATCGTCATGCACTGTCACCGCCACAGGGAAGGCGGAGGTGTGTGTCGGACTCCTACCGACAGTGTTCCTACTCCTTCTACTTTTAGCCTGGGCACGGGGGTCGCTTAGAGCATAGGCGATTTCGCGCCCAGGAAGGAAAACTATGTCAGTTTTAGAGATTTGACTGCGCAGTTGGTGCAGTGGCTGAGCGATTGGCTGCTGCGCTGCGAGTAGGGGGTTCGATTTCCGCACGGAACATTTGTATGGCCCACAGATAGTTGTTTCGTCTCTGGTTGTATGTGTATACATGTACACAAGTTAAGTGTAAACTCACAAGTTTGTTTGTTTGTAAACGCACCCACGATACAGGACAAATTTTAGGTGTAGGGAAACGTTTAAAAAAATTAACGTAATTTATCAGTGAGTGGTATTTTGCTCTTTAGACGTACATTGAATTACGACTATGTGGCTGTCACGATAAGGGCGCTTCAGGGTCAGATTAAACACCTTCTAGGAACTTGTTCTTGGTTTCGTTGTAGCCTAAAGGTTAGCAGGATTACTTGTGTTGTTTTCATTTTGTAATAACAAGTACAGCCTACCATTGCCATTGACAACTTTTCTTTTGTAGCGTATTTCCTTCCTTTCCTTTATTTAATTTTTCATCTCACGGTGTCACTAAAGGACTAATGTTTCTATAAATCGACTAGCTTCTGTCTGCGACTTCGTCCGCATTTTATCCTGTCACTTTGCAATAGTATAGCTTTCTATTAGTAAAAGATTTTTTTGTAATTGGATCAGTAATTCTAATTCCCGAAATTACCTCTTACAAACAGAAAAACAAACTAACAAAAGCAGAGCTAATCATGCTGTTTCTTTGTTCCTACATTCTAGATCTAGTAAGTAGTCATTTCGTCTCAGTCTGGCATGCTTGGTACGTGATCTGCTTATCTCTGTCTCACATACCTGAAGGCCAATTCGAATAATTAAAATCTTTCAAAATCTAGTCACAGTTTCAACTCAGCGACAATCAACGTCAAATGACAGATTGAGGATGAGTATAAATTGCTATGGTTTCTAAAAGTATGTAGAATTGCCTCCCTTGGTCTGTATACACATATAACCATCTCAAAAACCTGGTACATACGTGGTCTATCTCTGTTTCACATACCTGGTGCTTGGTCGTTTCGTCTCTGTCTAACATACCTGGTACGTGGTCTGTTTGTCCCTGTCTAACGGCTGCGTAGTCCTGAGCGCGCCGCTGGTGGCGTGCACGGTGAAGGCACGCCAGGCTCCGGCCGCGTCTTGCCGCACGCGATACCGTACGGCACCGTTCGGACCAATATCAGCGTCTATTGCTCGGACTTCTACTACTGTTGTGCCTATTGTTGCGTTCTAGGAGAAATAATAAGGAAACGTACGTTTCTTTTTAATAAAATAAAAGTTAATATTTGTATTTTATTGTAATAACATCACGCTTGTAATCCCCGAAGGGTTAAGCAGAGGTGTACCTTTAATGAAATGTTTAAGTCCAATGTAATAGGGGGCGAGCTTATTGCCATCAACCGGGCACATATCCGAGGCTGCTACTGAGAGATCCCTGATGTAAAAATCCATTAACACTTTGCTCGACCTGGGAATCGGACCCAAGACCACATGCTCAGCAGTCGCGCTTTGCGAATACTAGACCAACGAGATTTAAAAAAAAGCCTCATGTAGTAGAGTTCGAGCCTATTGCCATCAACTGGGCACAAATCCAGACTCCGAGGCTGCTACTCAGAAATTCTAGCAACGAAGCTGTCAAAAAAAAAGTAATAAAGATGATTATGTTTTTGAGGTCTTTCACTGACTTACCTCAGGTACTTTAATGGTGACATTCTGAGGCGGATGCACGAATACGGGCGCGTGATCATTATAATCAGTCACGCACAGTTTTAACTCGCCTCTAACCAAATTGGGCGGAATGCCTAGATCTCTGGCTTCAACCACTAGTGTGTAGTTGCCGAAGCGATCCTTGAGTGACTGCCGAGCGAACAAACGACCCGTGTTCGCATCGCCACCCACTTGCTCGAAACGAAATAAATCTGGTGGAAATTGTTTTGCTTAGTGACAGAAGATTAGAAGATTGTTGGGTCTAAATTTAAGTAAAAAGAAAATGCAAAAATGTAAAATGTTTTACTGTCAAGACGTGTAGGACAGCTCGTTTAATGAAGAATTGAGGACGTGGTTCGGCTTAATCCTAAAATAAGATGGAGGTAGGGATTTTATTTATTTATTTAGGATCACCAACAAAAGATACATGCACAAATATGATATACAAATAATGGTCAACAAACGATTGGAGGTGTACTCCTTCACTTATAGGAGACCACAGCAAGTTAAAAACTAGCTAACAAAGCAAGTAAGCAATTAGTATTTTATTTAAACATAAGTTTTCTTGTTATTGCCAAGTAAGTATATGTAATAAAATAATTTATGCAGTTCGAAAAGATTAAACCGTGAACAAATTCGATAAAATTATGATCCGAAAAACTTTAGTAGTATTTTCATCTATTTTTTTTCTTGTTTTGCCTTATAATAATATATATTTTTTGAAAAAGGTTACGACTATATGCTGCTCTATAAACATTTGAGAACGGATTTCAGTATTTATTCAACTAGATAATTCAACAAGCATAAATATGACCCCAAAAAGACCGCATCTTCGATACTGACACCTTAGTTAGCTTAATACATTTTCAAATAAAAAAAAATGATAACAAACCATGTCCCTTCCCGCCAACCAGATGGAACTGCACTCGTCCGTTGGGCGCAGAGTTGTCATCTGCATCGGTAGCCGACACAGACACGATAGGTTCCCGATAGTTGTGAAACTCCGTTATAGTGGTGCAGTCTGATGGCACGTGGAGTATTGGAGGATTGTCGTTCACGTCTTCTATGTGGACCCTGAGGAACACAAGTGAATAAGAATGGAGAATATGTTTTTTTTTGTACAAGGACTTTTTTTACTCGGTAAAATCGCAGAGAGTAACTTAACTTTGAAATCAAACTTTTACTAATTAAAACGTTTGAAGTAGTCTTTAGTAGAAGTCAATGTCAATAAATGTAAGTAAATAAAATAGAGGCATTTTTGACAGAATGAGACAGAGTTTAGATTTTGATTGTTCCTAAAAATTAGTAGATTTGAGGGTAGAGGAATACAACAAAAGGTATTGTATGTAAATTAATACAGTCTCAAATTTAGTGAGAAATAACTGATTAGGAATCACAGCGTACCTATTTATTGTTACTGATATTTTGTTTTTCTAAAAATCTTTTCCCGGCGAATGGAAAGTAAATAGTGATTCCGCCATTTTTTATCTCATTAGTTAACAATGTTATGAAATTTGCACAACAACGTTATTTTGACGGATGTTATGCCACATGTTATCTCCTCCGGGCGTCGGTGAGTCCAAAAAGATATATCAAAACAAACATTGAATCTATACTAATATTATAATTGCGATTGTAAGTCTGTATGTCTGTTTGTTACGCTTTCACGACTAAACTACTCAACCGATTTTGATGAAATTTGGTACGGGGCAAGATTGAACCCCAAGAAAGGACATAGGCTACTTTTTATTCCGTGATTTCATCTGCGTCTGCGATTACCGATATTTACGCAGTCAAAAGCAAAATATAATTTACTCACACAATTTGCTTAAAAGCATTGCGACTCTCTCCGCTTAGGTATCCAAATTGATAATTGTCCCAGGCTTCTATGACAAGGTTGTATGTTGCTTGAGTCTCTCGGTCCAGCCAATCAGAGACTGTTAACGCGCCTGTGTCTGCATTTATCAGAAACTTGCCCTGCGAAGTGATACTTATCGATAAAATGTCCAAATTTTTAGTAAAATCTCATTGCATCTAGACTTTTTTTTTTTAAAGCCGGCTTTTAATCTCTTCTTAAACCGTTTTTATGCTCCTTAATTCAATAACTCATTCTTTTTTATGCTCCTTGGGACATACAATTTGGCCTGAAAAGATCTGTTTGAAATTCATACGAGTATAATTCTGAAAAGAAGGTCAATATTATTCAATGCAAAAATTGCATCTGTTCTCCGCCTAATTTGAATTGCACGACGAGTTCTTGAAGGTTGTTTTCTAATTTCTGGACCAGCATTGTTGAAAGATTTACTTACATACATTATAATAAGAATCCTTTTGAAAAATATGTGCATTTCATCGTTTCAAATGATCATAGTTTCATTTCAAGGTATTCGTTTTTATCGTTCACGCAATTTGAACAGTGTAATGATTCGTTTGCAGATTAGAATAATTTGATGTTAAATTGCTGTACAAAAAAGTGTATTTCCAAGTTTTATTTGAATAAATAAAAAATCTAAGAAGATTATTATTTTATTACAGGATAGAAGAGACATCGTAACAATTTTTTTTTGGTTTATTTACAATTACATGATTCTAGACCACATGGCCATAAATTCTTTCATCGAGTATAAATAAAAAATCTGCTGTTCTATAAAAAAAAATTATATTGCACTTTTTTAGGATCAGATGATTCGATATAGTAGCAATAATTCCGATTGCTCTAGACTATTATACGTACGTTATCCGCTCATCAAACAAAACATGATATTAAAATTACCTCAAATACAGACCATTTTAAGAACGCTCAAATTAAAAAAAAAAAGGATTCCAAATTATCTTACCTGTGTAGACATTCGATCTAGTAAGTAGGTGATTTTCCCGAATTCGCCCGAATCGGCATCCCGAGCCAGAATGTTAGCGATCGTGGTGCCTGGCTCTACGTCTTCAAGCACTCTGTATTCAAATGCTGATGATTCGAATATTGGGTTGTTGTCATTTTCGTCTAAAACCTAGAAATTATAAAGATGGGTAATTCGTTGACTTCAAAGTTTAACCTTATTGGTTCTTATTTTTATTGTTCGTATACAGGCGCTGTCAGTTGGGATTGTTCATCTCCTAACTGCCATGGTTTACATATTATTTTTTCAGTTGCTTTATATTCACCTTCATTGTTTTCACATACCTATAAAAGCAACAAGAATATTGTAGCCAGGATTTAGTAAAAATATAATTGAAAAGAATGTCTGTGGATTTTCTTGCTCGTCCCTCTCCATTGAGGACTACGTATGTTTTGGAACGAGCAACTTTAGCTTCAACTTTCTGACTAACTGACCGACTTCTGGACAATTTAAAAGTGCCTGTCTTAGTCTAATTGAAATATTTTTTTTTGATTTTGACAGTAAATAACTAAACTTTCTATACCAACATTATAAGCTGAAGAGTTAGTTTATTTGCTTGAACGAACTAATCTCAGAAACTACTGGTCCGATTTGAAACAATCATTTTCAAAGTCAAATCATTTATTTTAATTAGGCCAAAACAAGGCACTCTTGAACGTCATTATAAAAAAACAAATCATCTTTGGTTTATACAGCGTGTTTATCGAGGAAGGATATAGGCTACATATACCATTACGCCACGATCTACAGGAGCGGTGCAGTTACGTCAACTTAACGCGGGTAAAACCACGGGTTTTATATTGTGTTATACAGTTAAATATATAATTTAAAGCTAGAGTCATGTTCGTCTGTTCATAATAATTCATATAAATGCTGTTGTTTTCCTCATTAAACTGCATACATCATTTTTAAATGTAGGAAAATTACTAACTAGTTAAGTATGTATGTGTCATGAGCATATTATTATGACAATACATCGTTAATGTTATGTAAATTCTGTACATCTTATATTCTGTGTTTATTAAATCCATGTTTATTTTAATATTTTTTTAGTACAACTAGGAATTTATTTATTTATGTATTTCAGTTAGTAAAGACCCATAAAATATTTATAATATCTATATAAATAAAAATGAATCGCTAAATGTGTTGCTAAGCGCAAAACTCGAGAATGGGTTGACCGATTTCGCTGATTCTTTTTTTGTTTTGCAGGTTCTTATGAAAGAAAATTGGTTAAAAACTGACCGAGTCAGAAATTGGCACCCGTGCGAAGCCGGGGCGGTTCGCTAGTTTACAATAAATACAAAAATGTAACTTTTGCACATGAAGCGACAGCGGCGTCGAAGAAAATATTGAAGATTTTTATTGCGAAAATCATAAATAAGATAGTGAACCCCCCGCCTAGAGTAATGTAGATGTCATAGTCAATGATCGATATGCAGACTCTTCCCGGAATGACTGATTAATCCTAGGTTCAAACCTAAAAGCCTTCGGGCAAACCCATAAGTTCAATATTTTTCAAACTCCGATTTCATTATATTGAGTTTCGCCGTTTGTCTGACCAAATTATTTCTCCTAGGTTTGACGAAAACTCATTTGTCAAAGGCCGAAACACTTCAATTGTTTATACTTTGACTTCACATCTTCTTCTTTTCCCCCTTTTTTAGTAAATAGGTGGCCACGTTTATCGCGGCATCAGTAGCATTGTTAGCGTCCTCTAGAGTCCAGGTGTAGGGACACTTTGGGCAATACAGTAAGTGGGCACATTACACCTGAGGATCGACTGGTCGAACTTAGGAGCGCCGGAGCATCGACATCTGACTATAACATAGATAAAAAATATGATATTTACCTGTATAAACAAGTCGACGACCGAGTACCGGGGTGGGACTCCGCTGTCAACACCCTTCACAGTGAGGTTGATCCACGGATACAGTTCGTGGTCTATCTTGCTGGCTACTACAACCTCGCCTGTTTTGCTGTCCATGTGAACCAAGTTTAGCAGCTCTTCGCGTCCTGTTGATTATAATAGTATTAAAATAGCTTTCGCCAATGTTCACGTGCCATGTCGTGTATGATTGTGTATACAAATATTGTAAACATTGATTTTAAAAGAAAACGTATGGAGTTTCTTGCCCGTTCTTCTTCATACAAAACTACCTTTTGGAAGGGGCAACTAGATTCAATTCCTTTTTTCTTATTATATATGACGTTCAAAAGTGCCTTATAATGGCCTATTTGAAATAAATGATTTGACTTTGACTTTGTGCCCGGTGTTCGCGGAAGCAGACGAAATTTTAGACTATAGCAGTATTACATAAATAAACTATCTGCCGGTGCAGCTCCCGTCAAAATCGGTCTAGTCGGTTCGGAGATTAGGCAGATTAGCCAGAACAAACCGACAGACAACGGACAAAGCATATAGAATTTTAAAAATTGTTTTTTTGGTATTCGTATGCGTTTAGTAAAAAACTGTTGTTTTGACATTTTAAACGTTTAATTTATTTGTATACATTTATGTGACTTCTAAGCGGATGAAGTCTCGGACACAAGCTAGTCGTGAAACAAATAAAAACTTGCCTTCAACATAATAATTAATACTTTTATTCTTGTCAGCATCATCAGCTATAACGGTGGCTATATTAACACCGTTCTTCGAGTTCTCAGTAATAGAGGTCTTGTACAGTGGTTTCCTGAATACTGGGTTGTTATCATTCTCATCGTCAACTACTATCGTGAGGGTCGCTGACGCAGTTTGTCGAGGACCTCCATCAATGGCCGCCATGTCTTCAACTGTTATCACTAGTTTTACTATTTCGATTTTTTCTCGGTCTAGGAGTCTGGTGAGAAAGAGATTTATAATGAAAGTTTTATAGTATTTTTTTTTGCTGATGATAAAGATCGTGACCTGGGCACCTACCGCAATCTCTTATAACAATATAATTTTAATATTACTTTGTAATTTCTGTTGTTAGATTTTCAACTCTCGGCGCTGATCCGAGCGTTGAAAATCCAACAGTGCGGATGGCAAAGTAATATTAAAATAATATTGTTTTAAGAGGTTGTGGTAGGCCCCCTGTATTACTATTTTTTATCGATACGAAAGAAGTTTGTCGACAAAAGAAGTATCTTTGTCAGTATTCTTTGTCGAATTTTTAGACAAATCAATTTCTTTTTACAATAGTCGGAAATTAATTAAAAACAATACACGAATTGATAGGATACGATCCTCAGTTGCCCGTCATGCACAATCACCTTAACGAGCTAATGAAAGAGCTGTGTAGGTTGCTCCATATTGGTCGGAAAAAATTTGAGTTAAACGACTCGCAAATATAGAATAAAAAAACATACCAAGGTGATGTTTTAAAATACTAATGGGTACACCTCTGCCTAACTCTTCGAGGATTACAGGCGTAATGTTATGTTATGTTTAAAATTCTAATATGACTATATCAACTTTGAAATGAACAAAATCATAATAAATATTTACCTGACCACCTTCAAAGTTCCATCCACAGCGTTCAAGTCCCATAGAGCCAAAAAATCATATTCCGCCATAGATATAGGTATTCCATCTTCGTCTCTAGCAACACTGCCGGTCTTGTCTATGGCATAGCGCAGCACTGGCTGGTCGTCAGGGTCGTGGGCGGCCGCGCGATATATTTGCGTTCCTACCTGAGGATATAAGATTGATTAAAGTAGGTAAAAAACATTTTATAACTTAGAACGTATTGTTATAATTATAGAAATCTTTTTACAATTAGCAAATAGTAATATTTATTTTTTTACTGTTTTGTTAGCATATTATGGCTCCGTTCCCTGTAACATTAACCTCTTCCTCTTTACTCGACTGCACGACGCAAAAGAGAGTAATGTGTTTATTATCTTAGTATACAGGGTTATTTTTTAACACCAGAAACCTGAAAAGGGGAAGACCCTGTATAAATTACGCGTCACGTTGTTTGTCCGGAATGGACTCCTAAACTACGTAACCGATTTTAATCAAATTTTGATCAAACTTGAAAGATAGGATAGTTTTTTTTTTCCAATTATTGGTCTTAACATTTTTTGATTGCAAACCTGTGCCACAGCAACGCGTGGGCCGGTCAGCCAGTAATATATAATTTATTTTCTCTTTACAATAAGTGGTTTATCAGCCTATGTATGTATGTTTGTTCCTTTGTGGCGTTCTAGAGACCAAACTCATAGCCGATTTATTCGTTAATCGTTTTTCTGTAGTCTGCTTTTAAACTCCTTGATTTCAACACCGATATAGTACTAATTACCTGTATGTTCTCCCTGACAGTGATAGTGCCAGGTTCCACGAGCACCGGCGGCTTGTTGTTCACGTCCACTATGGTGATGTTCACCAACACAGCCGCGCTTAACTGCTGATCACCGATACCGCCATCTAACGCCACCTATGTATAATTATATAAAATAAATAACATTTTTTATGGCCTACGTTCAGCAGTAAACGGCTATAGGCTGATATGATGATGAAGGCTTTTTTAGCCGACATGGCCCCGAAAATTCGTTAGCTGTCACCACGCCGCCAGCAAGCCGTCATCTTCTTTTTATCATTTGCAGTCGGTATTTTCAAATTATTCAAGATAAAAAACAGATCTTTAACACGAAGTCAGTATAGCGTACCTACTTATCAGCGATATTTCATCTCGTAAAATGCCAATAGGCACGCGTGGGGTGGCGTAGGGTGTTACTAATGCGCAGCGGTCTTTATTCTGATGTATAAAACATGGTAGAGTAATCGAAATCTATAAAAGCGAAAGGTCACTCCCTCATTACGAAATATTTGTCAGGGAGGAAGATGATTTTCCAAAATTCACCCTCTAAAGGGATGAAACGGGCGCCCGACATTTTCGCGGACGAAGGCGCGGGCAAAAGCTAGTATTAACTAATTACATTTAATACATACCACTGTAAGCGTGTATCTGTTGCTCTTAGGAGTGGTTTTGTCCGGATCCAATGTAGAACCATTAGCAACGGACACGACTCCTGTCCGGGATTCTATCACGAACTTGTCGCTGGCGCCTCGTTGTATGCGGTATACTACGCGGTTGTTGGGGGACGAGCCGTCTGCGTCACGAGCTTTGACCTGTGGGGGGAAGGGTTAGTATTAGGATGTTTTTTCTATTTGAGATGGGTATGCTCTTGACTCTAGTCTAGGTCAGAGGTGACAGAGACAAAGTCGACGATAGAGTGAGCTTAATCAGAAGAAGCTTGTTCACTTCAAATTTGAAGTTAGAAGAAGTCGAAGACTTTCGAAGGTTTTTAGAATAATAAAATAAATTATACTAGTTTGTACGGCCAGCCAAATACAGTATGCACGTACGTCGGCAAAATTTATGAAAGAAAGAAATAATTTAAATAGATCAATATTGTCATGAGCTTAAAATAGGCCTGTATGGATAAGAGAGTCAGGTGGTTGTGGTCTGCGGAAATAGTTGTCTTCTTAGTTCTTTTAAGTATCTGTGCATGTTACTTGCCGAAAGATCTGACGAACAAAAGCTCAATTCTTACATAGCTATTGATAAAATATCCAAACTTTCACACTTTATCATATAAGCTTCCCTCCCTTTTGGAAGGGGCCACTAGATTCTATTCTTTTTTCTTTGTATATGATGTTTAAAAGTGCCTATTAACGGCCTTATTGAAATATAAATGATTAGACGTTGAACATTGTCTGAATTACCTCAAGCACACTAGTTCCTCCAGGCATGTCCTCGGGGATAGATCTCTTGTACACCATCTGTTGGAACAGCGGCGCGTGATCATTCACGTCCTGTACGTAGATCGTCACCGGAACTGTTGATGACAAGGATGGCTCTCCGAAGTCGCGGGCTTGAACCTGTGGATAGAGATAAAATAGGGAGTTTTACATCACATAACATCACGCCTGTAATCCCCGAAGGGTTAGGCAGAGGTGTACCCATTAGTACACCCACATTTTGCCAGTTATTTTTAAGTCCCATGTGATAGGGGGCGAGCCTATTGCCATCAACCGGGCACAAATCCAGACTCCGAGGCTGCTACTGAGAAATTCCTTACTGTTATTGGGTTATTCCAATAGGGAGCTTTAGAAACTTTTTAATTTTTTCGTGGCATTTCAATAAATCTAATAGCTGAGTACTGAGCAATACTAACATGAATGTATGGGTCAGGAAATTTTTTCACGATTTTAGTAGGTATCGGTAGTAAGTTTACTCAGGTCGATAGTACAAAACTGTGACATGCAGTTTCTTTCTTTTAGATATTTGTGTAAATTCAGTACTGTCAGCGTTTTGTGCGAGAAATTAAAGAAGCCGCGACTTGTTTATGTGTGTGCGCTAACAGATGATATTCCAACACCAACGATGTTCTTTTGTTATGCACTATGGCGAAATAATAAAATTGTGCGGTCGCAGGACTTCGCGGAACCAAGTTCCTGACACCCGTATACTAACATTAAAAGAATACTAACAAAACTATGGACTGTAGTCTGAAATAAAGTAATTATTATTAAAATAGAAAGGGACAGAGAGAATGAGAGGAAGGTCGCTTGGAATCGCTATTATTGCGATTATTGCTTTTTCTTTACGTAACGATTTTTACCAGGAAATTCCTGATTGGTTTGCTCTAGACTAGAGTCAAGAGAAAATCCAACTCAAATAAAAAACACCTACTGCAATCCGCGTTAAGAAACTTCCAATAAAATAAATCTACTCACAGTAAGGTGTATCGGTCGCAAGTTGCTGTTATCCCCCGGTATCTGCTCGAAGTCCAGTCCTCCCAATGGGGTGATGATGCCCAAGTTCGGGTCTATTGAGAAGTTGCTCTTGTAATCTCCGCCCACTATAGAGTACTCTATGTGACTGTTTTTTGTACCTTAAAAGAATAAAACATACTGGCTGTTTATATGCTGAAAAATATTGTTTAAAATGATTTAATAAGGACCTCGTTTACTAAAAAAACAAAAAGTTCCTTAAAAAAATTTAAATAAATAAATCCTAACTAATCCTAACTAATATTATAAATGCGAAAGTAAGTTTGTTTGTTACCATTTTACGCTTAAGTCACCGAGCCGATCCTCCTGAAATTTTGTATTTAAGTTGCCAATTGTACAGAATCGAAGATAGGCTACCTTTTATCCCGAAAAAAAGTACTGTTCCCGATAGAAATCACAATAACGATCTTAGGATAATAGATGGCGCCACATGTCTTTCGAATTATGATCGAATTTTAAACTTCATTTGCGAGCGAAGCCGCGGGCGAAAGTGATTAAATGAAATGAAAAATGATTAAATATGGTGGAAGTAATTATTTTTGAATAAATCAACACAATTTCAAATTTCGAATTTCGAACGCCTGACTGCACCGTATTGACCAAATGTACTATTGATATTTCCTGGAATCGTGACTCACAGCGGAGGGCGGTGTCGCCGCCTGCGCACCCAGGCGGGCGCTCGCGCATTTTCGATTGGAGAGCAACTACCCACATTTTACTTCACGTTAGTACTTGTGTTGATGTTTGGTGATAACATTTAAGTAAACGTGTATCATTTAGTTAAAAAAATATTTTAATAGATTAATTAGTACTAATTGCGCGGTTAGCTTTTTATTCTATTGAAATTCAGTAGTTTCAGTCTGTGTGTGAAAGTTTGGTTGTGGAATTGTATCGTAAGGACAAATTAAGAGTACTGTAAAATCGTGGTGATTGCCAAGATTGCGATGTAAGAGTTTAGTGCTATGAAAGTACGTGCATTAGTGTCATTATAAGTATAGTACATGTTCCGGATGATCGTGCTCAGGCTACGGGAATTCTTCGTGGCGGTTTTGGGAGACTGCGGTAGGTAAGTGATTTTTTCAACTCGTCGAAGTTATTCAGTTTAACGACCGCATTCACGGCGTGAACGGTTTGTGGTACTTTTTTCACGTTTTCAAAATCTCTAGCGTTAATACTGATTGACCTATGGGACTTCATATGAATGCACCATTATATTTTAACCAATAAATAAATACCAGTAATAGTATATTATTACACACATTGCTCTAGGTATTTACTGGTAGGCTTCTTCTCACATAGAGCATCACTGACCGATTTCAGACATTTATCTTTAAATATTTTTTTTTATTTTAAATGAAAAATAAAACCTCTCTTTACGATGGTTTTCCGGGATTAACTTTGGAACTACTTGAAGTTTGGCTAACTGTGTGTAATTAAGTAAAACTTAAAGATGGGATAGTTTTATGTCGATTGACCTCACTATTTTTTCACATTGAGCAAAGCAACGCGTGGCCGGGACAGCTAGTACGAAAATACCAATAGTAATAAAAGAAAATAAAAATACCATTCAAATCTAGATCCCTAGCTTCAAGCACGAGTGGATTTTCAAACTCCTTCTCATTTTCCAGTAACCTTGCCTCGTACTTATTAGCCAGAAACATGGGCGCGTTATCATTGACATCCTCTATGTTGATAATTAACTGGGCTGTATTCCTGTTTCCTTTGCCCAAGTCGTCTCTGGCTTCAACTGTCAGGTAGTGGCGGGAAATCAGTTCGCGATCGAAACTGTCATCGCCCGCTTGTTTCACTGTTATTACTCCTGATATAGGGTTGAGGTTTAGCCTGGAATTTAATTCATTAAAAGATTTAATAAATTGCGTATTTTATTTTCGTTAGTATAATAAAGATTTTAAATACATAACTATGTTTCTCGACGTATTATAAAACAAAGTCGCTTCCCGCCTTTTGTACGGATACAGATGTTAATGCGGTTTTCACCAATAGATAGTGATTCAAGAGGAAGGTTCATGTATCTACATTGCACACATGCGAAGCCGGGGCGGTCGCTAGTTTGTGATAAAGGACGTATTTAAAATGCTGTATAGAAAACATTTGATTATTTTAACAATATCTCTGCTAAAACCTCACTCTTTATAAGACAAATTTTAGAGGGTAATTCAGTTTTACAACAATGAAAAAATAAAACAATATATAAATAAAATACTCACAGATTAGCAATACTCCCTCCAAGACCGGTATATCTGATACCTCTCGTCCCATAATTATCAGAGTCCTGGTCCAGCGCCTGCACCCACGCGACAGTGGTACCAACCCCACAGTTCTCCGGTATCGACACCGTGTACAAAGACTCTGTGAACTCCGGAAAGTTGTCATTCTCGTCCTTTATGTGGACTACTATTGGCACTATGCTGGAATGTAGAGAGAATTTGCATAAAGATTATTTGTTGTTTTAAAATAGATTTTATGTGAAGGGGTGTAGGCTTATTTTTGTTTAAGATTGGCATTGTTATGTTGTAATCCGATCTGTTGTTGAAATTTTAAAGCCAATAAGTGTCATCATTATGTTTTTTTACTGGTAAATCTCATTTATTAAAAAAATAAGCTACAAATATAAGTTTCCTAGCTTTGTTTTACATATTTGTTGTTGGAATGTATTCAAACAGTGGATGTGAAGGGTATATGAGAACATTTTAAAAAGTATCAAAGTTTAATTAGCTCATCAAAAGAAACTTTCATTTACAAGAAAAAATAAATAAAGGATTTAATTTAGTCGCCCCTTCCAAAAGGTACTTTCGTATCGAGAAGAATGGGAAAGAAACTCAACACATACTCTTTTAAAATCAATCATAAACATACCTCATTTTAGGATCTTTGGTAACAATTTCTTTGGCGACTAGACTGAAATTCATAACAGTGACCTTCTCGTAGTCCAAGAAGGTTGGGTCATTGACTCTGATGAGGAACGATGCCTCATTGATACCTTTAAACGGCGTTACGTCGAACACGCCGTGGTCTCCAGTTAGGTAAAGCTCAAATGTACCGTTTTTACCCTGGAAATTAAAGATATAAAAATTAAAAAAAGAATAGGAAAAAATAAAATTAAACATAGCTGGCGAAATGTGGGTGTACTAATGGGTACACCTCTGCCTAACCCTTCGGTATTACAGGCGTGATGTTATGTTAAAATTAAAATATAACAAAAAATCCATTATGCAAAAAATATGGTTGTCTGCCATAAATTCATACATAACATTATGAATTTATGACATAGTCAGCCATATTTAAACCTCAAAAGGCATAAATAAGACTGCTCTTGATTGTTAATAAATGCACACTTTGATGCAATTGTTTATTTAAATCTCAGAATATAGTTAAATATATTTTTTCAAACAATTAATAAAATTTTGAATGATTAAAAAAATAAACAAAAGAACTAAAACAATGTGGCATCAAAACATTGCTCCACATCCCGTCAACAACGCCCAATGCGCAATGTGCCCAAGAGACTGGCACTATTACTGTGTTGGATCTGCACTTTTACGATAACAGCAATAATTTTCGGACTATCCTTTGTTTAGATTTGTTAAGACTTAAATATTCAGTAGACTTACATTTAACTTAACAAAAAACTTTGTACCTGATCATAATCAAAGACCTCCGGAATAGCATCTTGCAGGAATGTGATGGGTGTATTCAGTTGTGCATTCTCCAATACTTCACCAACATATCTGTCATTCCTAAACCTTGGTGTTTCATCATTCACATCTGTCACTATGACTGTCACCTCGGTGGTAGCACTGGGCAAAGGTGAAATGGTGCGGGATTCTTCTGTTGCCTGTATTAAAGTATAAAATTGCTTGATGCTTAGAAAAAGATTGACATTACAATATTTTTTATGTACATTCTTTAATTAAGTTATGTATTTAGAGCAAGTTTATCTTTAATTTTAGTGTGTATCAGTGTATTATAGTAGTCATTAATTTTTATGTACCTCTTATTGATAATCCTTAAATAAATAGCTCAATGTGACAGCCACCGTGGCTCATGTACAAGACACCCAACCCCAGTAGTATAAAACTTAGATTCATAGCTCAAACAATATTGTAAATAAATAATTAACATTCGATCTCTGTTCAAATAAATTGCAACCTTATAAAAATTATGTTAAAAATCCATTTTGTACACTTACCAATATTTCCAATATGTAAGCCCCATTGCTGTTATTAGGGTCCTCCCTATCAAGCTGGTTGACAGTGTAGACAACACCTGAGCTGCTATCAATATCAAAATGTTCTTCTCCACCAGCTATGATGCTGTACGATATGCGGTTGTTGATCCCACGGTCCCCATCAATTGCTCTCACTGGAAGTTGAAATAAATACATAAAAAAATATTCTATGTAACTTCAGATAGATCATCTTTAGCCGTGTAAATAGTTTAGATTTTTACATGCTCTGTTCATCTTAAAACCAAATAATGAAGGGATGTATAAAGTACTTTAATAAAAAAAAATTGTCAAAACCGGGAACCACAATCTGGAATTTTCTTCCTAACACCCGTAAACAATAAAGAAACAGAGAAAAAGTGGAGACCTTTCTCTCTAATGCTTTTTCCATAAGCGATTTCTGCTTAGTTAACTCCTAACGCAAGTCGCGTTATGAAACTTTGTTCCAAAACCCATTAGTGCCAGACGGACAAAAAGTTGTTGTACAAGGGCTCAGATTTTTCCTTTCGAGATACGAAACCCTAATAAATGAACAGAAAAAGTATACAAATCTGACTAATTGACAATTTTTAAGTATAGCATACCTTGCAAAACAGAGGTTCCAATTGGTGCATCTTCACTTATCCTAGTCACAGGACTGGCTACAACGAACTCTGGAGGCTGGTCCTCCACATCCTGCACCTTAATAAGAATCGCAGCAGTACCAGTATTCACCCTTCCTTGGTTCGCTCGGTCCACAGCGAGCACACGAAGTTGGTATAACGATTTTCGTTCATAATCCAACCGGTTTGTCAAACGTATCACCCCTTTTCCGTTAACAGTTTGCACAGCAAAGTTTTGTACGTCTCCATCTAGTTCTTGTAAGTGGTATAGTACCTAAAATTAAGATTTTGTCGTAATTACTAAACATAAACAATTTTGTTTTTCAAACTTTTCGCTGAGACATCTGATTGACAGGACGTCCGACAAGTGACATTGACAGTTTGACAGTGCCAGGAAAATGACATGTTTACGAAGGTTGTAATACATGACTTCAAAACTATCACATCACATAATATTTGTGTAATTTTTACGCTGTTCGCCAGGATTTCATATTTTGAAAGAAATGGTTTATAATATTATTGAACAGCCATTTAAATTTGTCTGTTTACCTCGTCTTCGTTTTGTAGCTATATTTTACTGATTGCTGTGCCTGGAGTAAAAAGACCTCAGAAGATTAAACAATAATACATACATAACATCACGCCTGTAATCCCCGAAGGGTTAGGCAGAGGTGTACTTCATTTATAGTATACCCACATTTCGCCAGTTATGTTTTTAGTCCCAAGTAATAGGGAGCGAGCCTATTGCCATCAACCGGGCACAAATCCAGACTCCGAGGCTACTACTGAGAAATTCCTGATGGAAAAACCCGATAACACTTTGCCCGACCTGGGAATCGAACCCAAGACCTCATGCACAGTAGACAATAATATAAATAAATAATATACTTGTCCGTAAGCTCCTTCATCAAGATCCGTTGCTTCGACAGTAGTCAGAATGCCAGGAGAAGCGTCTTCTTTTACTGTGATTGCGGAAGGATACGGTTTAAAAATTGGTTCGTTGTCGTTTACATCTTCGACTAACAACAAGAAGCTTTGGGTAATAAAGTTTCCATCTCCTAAATGTCCATCAGTCAATGTTAATACAAAAGTATATTCATCACGGACCTGAAAAGGCAAAAATATTTTTTTATCGGTCTTAATTGTTTAGGTAGGTACTTTTTTCAGGCATAGGTACCTATTTTGTTAAAACCTTCTATTATGATACTGGCTAAGTTGGTAAAAAAAAATGTATGGTAGCTTTTATCGTAATAAAAATAAAATTATTATATTTTATAATTTCGACATTAAGTTTGTCCTACCTTTTTTTTAGCTAAACCGACCAGTACCCTACTTTACTAAAGTTATATGAATTATAATGAATGAAAGTATATTAGAAAAGTTATGTAATTTAATCTGGTAATAATTTCACTGGCAGGAATATAATAATAATATTTAATTTCTATAGCGTATTTAAAACAATCGAGCTTTATAATTCTTCACAATAATCGATGTAACCTCCTTAGATACAAAAAACCCTACAGAGGACACCTCAACCAATGCATCTAAAAAAAAAAGTTCCGAGGTTTGAATTTAAAAATAATCGGAACAATTTAATTCATTGGAAATTGGTGAATATTTAAACAATTAAATTAACAAAATAACAACAACAAGTATAGACCTACAGAAATCAAAAGAATCTGCAAAACAATAAAATGAACACTCTACCCGCCTACGCTTTAGTGCCTATTGCAGGTGCGTAACCAACAATGATTTTACTATAATTTTACGTCCAGTTCGTACATAACAAACAACTCACCTCTCTATCTAATTCCTTAACTAAATAAATATTAGCTTCGTTGGATGAAATGGCTTCTAATCTTAAAATATCACTACCAAGTTGGTCTCTAATGCCAAATTGTAACGAATCTCCATCGGGGTCAACGCCCCTCAGCCGGTATATTAGGCTACCTGAAATTAAAATAACGGTCAATTCTTTTAATTAAACACACACATACTAACATAGATACTATTTACGGTACTTACCGTATGTGTTTCAAGAGTAGTTAAGAAAATAAAAGTACCTAAGTAATTAACTATGTAGGTAGGTATGTACTTTCGCATCTTACATGCAAATATTTAAGATATCTACACTGGAAACTATACTTAGTTAAATGTAACTTAGGGCTGGACATCTTAAAGGCCAATTCTAGATACTAATCAAAAACGTTCAAAGTGTAGTCTCAATCTCATCTCAGCGACAATCAATCAAGGCACTTTGACAGATCGCGACTGAGATTTGATTGCGATTGTTCCATATAGTTAGTAGAATTGCCCCTCTGATATGGGGCTCTATTATCGACGTAGGCACAGCAAGGTATTTGAGCAGTAGCAGATCCACTATCCGTCATTAATTTCTGTATTGCTGATTGATGAAAGGCCTAAGTAACCGATCATGTCCGATCCCCTCCTTAATTGAATAAATATCAAAACGAGTATCAAATTGATAAAGTAGTTACTTGGCCTAGTATTTTAGTTTTTCTGCAATTACATTAGATTACTAATAAAACTACAAACTGCGATGAAGTTAATAATCATGCATGAATATCAGATTACATTGGCACTTGGTGAAATTAACAAATTTTTTCGAAGCCCGGAACATGATTCAGCGAAATTAGAGTTATTCATTCATTTGACTCATCCCCATTAACTGTCATTAAGTTATTACTCTGGTCAGGCTGACGTTTAATTTCTTTTGTATTACCAAATAATCGAAACTCGAACCCCATGTTGAAGGTTTTCACGTTTTGCTACCTTTTACACAATATAGTGACTTTTTCCTCATTCCTCATGGACTGCCTTCGTCTGGGGGAAGGCGAAGGGGTGTGTCGGATTCCTACCGACTAAAAGACGAAGAATTACATGGAATTTTCTGTATTTTGTTGCAGTATTTTTTAATTTACTGACTGCCGTCGTTGGTCTAGTGGTCTCAAGCGCGACTGCTGAACATGAGGTCTTGGGTTCGATTCCCAGGTCGGGCAAAGTGTTATTGGGTTTTTCCATCAGGAATTTCTCAGTAGCAGCCTCGGAGTCTGGATTTGTGCCCGGTTGATGGCAATAGGCTCGCCCCCTATTACATGGGACTAAAAACATAACTGGCGAAATGTGGGTGTACTATATGGGTACACCTCTGCCTAACCCTTCGGGGATTTCAGGCGTGATGATGTTATGTCATTGCCTCATCAAACTCACTTAGTCAATCAGGATTACAGGCGTGATGTTATGTTATGTTATGTTATTTTTTAATTTAATTTTATTTAATCTTTATAATCTTGAAAAATTTTATTGCTTTCTATTGTTTATTTCTAGTTATGATGACGTTTTGTATTCTGTTTGTATTTTGTATTTATCTATGGGTTTTGTCTGAATTAAATGTTTTTTTTTTAAACCCCGTTTTAAACCCCAACGTTTCCTAACCATCTTTAGCCGAGTCACGGTGGTCGCTCAGAGCACTCTATCGTACTCTGAAAGACACAAAATATCTACCTTTTGATTGACTAATCGTTACGTAACATCGTCGATTAGTAAGTGCAGGGTGAGCAGGGGATCGTTTCAACAGCTGTTATAAGGCTTCCCTATGTTTGTACCAGTTGTCGTGGTAACCCCACTCTACCCGTTCCCCTAGCATGAATAATTTCCGGTTGTCGGTGCCTTACGGTAAACGACGGGTTGTCCAACTTTGAATTAGCTTTGGGGAGTTGATATTACAGGTGTGTGTGGTGTTTGTTACAGTACGTTACATAGTAGGTAAGCTTGTATCATGTTCAATGCCGGTAATTCGGTATAGTTTATGAATGTGGTTTGCAAGATAATACTTTTGAGAAATATCAAATTAATATCAATGTTACAGTATTAACTAAATTAGTCACCAATAAGTATTTTGGATATCTCATTTGATCTATTGTATGAAACATAAAGCAAGTTGTCTAATGTTGTCCATACTAGTGAATTGCATTTAGCGAAAGCATACACTTACCGACCGGCGTGTCAGGTCCTTCTTTCAGCCTGACAACAATCTCTGACTGACCATCTATGAGAAACCTGGGCGGTCTGTTGGCGACCACCACTTCTAGAATCGTCAGGAGCAACCAGAATCCTGTGATGCATTTGTACTGAACCGGTTTTAACCGGACTCGCGGCGGGTGAGATGTAACCCTCGCATGCATTGTAGCCAGTCATCTGTCACATCTGGCCTTGTTGCCGGTTGGTGGTGAGACCATTTTCTGACTTCGCACGGTTTCTCCGTGGGAAGACGCGTGCGGTATCGGTGAAAGTGTCACCTCACTGGCTTGGTTTGAACCCCTAGACGTGACTTCACGGATATCTGTAAAAATAATAAACTGTTAGTTAACTAATAATCTATCGTTACATTTGAAAGGTGATACAGTTTTCACTTTTGTTGGAAATGTGTGAAAATTATCATCTTAGTTATTGTCTTTACATAGAGAACTAGCGATCTTATTAGCAGTTCGGGAAAGTGTTAAATGTGACTGATTTTTATTTGCCCTTTTCTAAAATGTTTAAAACGTCGCACATGCGCATTTCTTATTTTCCATGCTTGGTTTTTAAAGACTAAAAATACGGATTGTTCTCTTTACTAATCGTTACTTTTGGACGATAGATGGTTTAGCTTGTTCAAGTGTTATTATGAGACCAATTACTGTTGAACCAATTGTTTGAGCTATTTTTGTCTATGTAAATGTTTGTAAGCGCACTAGTTATTTTTTAAGAGTAAAATAAAAATACAAGAAATTGCATGTATAGAAACCCGATCACAACAAAACTTTTTCTTTCACATCGAGTGTTGAGTCCCTTGTGTCAGTGGGTTATCTTGGCTCAGTATCGTGGTACGGGAACTAGCGCGTGGCGACGAAGTCGAAGTGAGCATTTGCTAACTGCCCGTATCTCATTGTCTCGTTCAGCCAAGTATTGCTGCCGTTAGCACATAATCTTGCCTAACTAAGGAGATAAGTCTACTTTCCGAGCAATATTTTTGAAGTTAGATGCTGATGATACCAAAAGCTTTTTGTGTGCAACTTTTTTTTGAAAAATGTTGTAGTATAAGTGCTCAATGAATAAAATGAGGTGTATCGAATGCTTCACTAACTTCGACGAATAAATCGATGGTCTCCCGATATTTGAACGAAGTCTTATCGTAGGGAAATAGTGCAGGTTCAACGTCTAAATGGAATTTAAATTTCAATTAGACCGTTGAAAAGCAGTTTTAAAGTCTTAGAAACAAGAAAAAAATATTGAATCTAACTAGTTTCGTTTGGAGAAAATGGGCAAGAAACTCCGCCCTTCTTATTTGTTACACAATTTCATATTTTTTAAATGCAGGATTATGCGTGATTGCGTGAATACGATGTGTAATATCTTGCATACCGTTCATTAGCTTTGCCATTTTTATTTGCTTACGGTCTCACTTTGGTCAACCCAATGCGTATTTCACATAGGCAGCTAGGTTTCATTTCAGTGAAAATTCAAGTATGATGTAACACTCATGTGTAAAAGTAAAACAGCAAGGTTATATTTCTCTCATTGTAATGTAACCTCTATTGTTTAGACAGAGTTATTAACCATCAACTAAATAATGTGTGATTAACGCGAAGATGTTACGACAGCTCGCATTATTAAATTGTATGCGTTGATACACAAGGGTTATTCACACGCATCGAGTTTGCGAAACAATTATGTAAAAACAATTAAAATGTGACCTCGCGACCCGCGCCGGATGGTAACGTATGAATTAGGTGTCGTTGACGTATTTTGGCGGCAGAACCGGCGTCCCGTGGGCCCTGAAACAAAAGGGGCAGCCAGCGAGACGGGTGCGAAGGCCAATGACTATTGTACACTAGCTGGTACACTACTATCGGGGACTGACCTTTGTAGATACATCATCGCGATTGATGAACTTTTAGTGCAGTTTTGGCTATCAGTTTAATTTAAGGCTTATTGTTGGTTGCTCAATGATTTCACAATCATTTGACAACACGGTTGGCTTAGTGGCTGAGCCATTGGTTGTTGCGCTGCGAGCTATAGGTTCAAACCTTTACCACGATGGTGAATCAATGAGCGTGAGCCATGGCAAAAAAAAAACCTAGGTATTTTTTCTGGGCCTGGTTGTTTGTGTATGTGAGTTAAGATGTTTGTAGACACTCCCACGATTAAGGAGAAATTCCTAGTACGAGGTAAAGTTTATTTAATCAAAAATACTTGATAGACTTTTAACGATAGAATTATTCAGATTTTATGCCTTGTCTTTTGAATCGGCAGTCAATAAGAGACGACTAGTTTATGTTATTGCGAGATGTAGAAACCACATTAAAGAGCATGTAAATTTATTTAAAAAAGACCTTTCAGAATCAAATGTAGTTAAATAAATGACTTTCTTTGACTGGACAATAAATATTCATAGTCACCAAGAAAGTTGGTTGTACAAATCGGTGTGGATTCAATTTGTTTCATTCATGATTCCTGTACTCGGAGCGTGACGGACTTTAAGTAAGTACGGCCAAAAGGAGCGCGTGACCGACGAACGAGAGAAAGCCTCCATACTCCGTTACACATGTGGTTGTTATAAAAATTAACGCCATTGCCATGGAAAGTGTTTTTTTTTTATTGAGTATTGGTATTATTTGTGGATGTTATAATTTTGTGTTGCGTAAGAATTGACAGGCGAACGGAAATTACTGTTTAATGAAACTGGTTTCATACAATACTTTTATTAGGCTACTTTTACTCTTCATAACTATAATGTCAGGTGTTTGTAGGTACAAGTTTTTGATGTAGGGACATCATTATATAAGACTCATATCTCAATTAATTTTTTAATTACTCAATGGACATTGATTTTAAAATATCCCATTGTTCTAATCAGTTTGTGTACTTCTTTCTGTCTCTAGCTCAGATGTCAGTAAGAGTACCATTAGCTGATTTTATTGCCCTATTAAGTACACCTACATAAAGATCTGTAATTTAAGGACTGTGATAAACCCTTGTCTTCATAAAAATACCAGATTTAACACATAATAATGTATTGCCCATGAACGGAAACAAAGTTGCTTTTTTAGTATCAGGCCCGGACTCCATCAAAGCGGAGAACTCGTAAACAACCAATAAGAAACTATGTTATGTTGAAGCTAAGCGGTGAGATGTGACTTTGATTTGATAAAATCAACTGGTTGCTAATTTAATTATATAATTTATTTTGATTTTTTTTTTTCTATGACATAAATTCTACATATTTTGCATTTTTATTACATTTGCATTTTGTTTTGCTTTTTAAGAGTGATCGTGTCAGCATGATGTATCTATAAACATTATACAATTGATTTAGCTCTCATTTCTTCAGTTGTAACATTTGGTACTTATTGTAGTATTTTAACATAACATTACGCCTGTAAACCCCGAAGGGCTAGGCAGAAGTGTGCCCATTAGTATACCCACATTTCGCCAGTTATGTTTAAGTCTCATGTAATAGGGGGCGAGTCTATTGCCATCAACTCGAGGCTGCTACTGAACAATCAGATGATGTTTTATTACAAAGTTCGTCTTGGGATCAGATATAACGTGATGGGTACTAAATTAACTCAATAAAGTCTACGTCTAGGTACTTGTTTGTTATTACAAAGTGTATCGGCTGCGGTTTTTGCGGCTGTTTCGCGACGATCTTATTTCAATGTTGCAATAACTTTATCACATAATAAATATTAATATTGATTACTTAGATACCTGTTCCCAGGTAAGAATTTTAATTTTTATGATTGCATAATCTTATTTAAATTACTAGCTAGTGCCCGCGAATGTCGGTTATCGAGAACGTTAATACTTACTCTGTACCAAATTTCATCAAAATCAGTTCAGTGGTTTGATCTTGAAAGCCTTACAGACAGACAGAAAGAGTTACTTTCGCATTTATAATATTAGTAAGGATTGAAGAATTAGCTTATACCCGCGACTACGTTCGTGTGAATGCTTATTAACGCGGGGTTTTATTTTTTTATGAGGAACGCTAATTCTTGTTCAAATATAAAAGTAGCCTATGTTACTCCTTACACATCAGCTTTCTGCTTGTGTAAGTCCCGTAAAAATTGGTCTAGCCGTTTTGATATTAGCCGGGACAAACAGATAGACAGGTAGACAAACAGACAAAATAGTTTAAACATATTTTTTTCGTGTAAGTACCGTGTAATCATTCATGTACGAGTATAAAAAGTTGATACGGCAGATGGGCTTTCCTTTAAACTGCCTATACTAGGTACCATTTTCAAGCTCTGTACCAAAAATCAATTAAATAGGAGCAGTAGTTTAGACGCAAATGTTTTTTAAGTTTTTGCCCCGTTTGAACACTATGTATCTTTCCTAACAGCTGATTATGTCCTGTCCTGTATGTTGCTTTAATACCTAAGTATCTAAGGTCAGTTAAATTTATTTACAAAGGGTGTTTGCGTTTTACTCTGATTTTTAAGCTATTTAGTTTGTTAGAAAAAAAAAACTTAAAAAAACTTATTTTTATTTTATATTTTATTTTATACCGTATCGAATTAATACTAAACACGTATAGTATACGTAGTGTAATTTAATGCCCCTCGGTCATATCAACTCTATATATTTTGTAAAATGCTGTTATTTTGACGTTACAAACAGATACTTTAATTTTATTTATTTATACAGCTTTCAGCACTTCCTTATAAACTTACAAAGCTTCGATCTATGGATGATGTGAGTGTTTTGTTAGCCAGGAGGCCGAAAATGGGTTTATAAAAGCCTCAACGAAATATTATTCTATGGCAATGCGCAGAAGAGAACGTAATTTAATATATTTCTTGATAATCTTTAGGTACATAGGTACATATCCATTTGCAGAATTTAGCAAGAAATAGGGTACAGTAATACAGTGTGTTAGTCAAATCAAAGTTAACCACAATACCTATATCAGCAACAGAAAAAAAGAAAATAGAAAGTAGAAATCCCGATGAACATATTACTTTGATAGTATACTTTATTGAACTCGATCTTATTTATTATCCAACAAAAAATAAATGAACGTGCCATCTAATCTATGCTGTACCCGACAGGGTCCATAATTGTGACTAATCTAATTATTTCAACTTAAACTAAATTATGGTCGCAATAAAGATATTGAGTATCTCTAACATAAATTGTGCCACAAGTTTTTAAACACAAAATCTTAAAATAAGCAAAATAAAAAAAATAAAAAATAGAATTACACCATCTATTTTTTTCTTATTCTTTTATCGATAATTTGTGGTCTAGTTCACTTGTCGTTTGTGGACTTTAAATAAGGACATTTTGTATATTATTATATAAGAAGTTTATAAACTTACTTTTAATTGTTGAACATTAGTTCCATGATTTAGAATCTCTGCAATTGTCTCCACAGAGTACAGGCTGCTGTATTATAAAACAATGCTCTGTGATAGAGATGTGTCTTGTTATTCGTATTGTTAGTATGAGAACTGTCTAATTCATTAGAACACATAGATGATTATATTACTGCCCACAACTTCGTTTCCGGTGGTATTTTTCTTTTTTTGGTCGGGCACTTCCACGGTCTTACAGACCATTAAAGTTTCACAGCTTTCAGATTTTCAGATCAATACTTTAAAAACGCATAGAGGATAAACGTACAAATATTCGTTTTTAATTACAGACACATCATCATCTGCCTAGCCTTTTCCCAATTATGTTGGGGTCGGCTTCAGTCTAACCGGGTGCAGCTGAATACCAATATTTTGTAGTTGTTAGTCTGGCTTCTACAACCAGTAACTGGGTAATACGATACCTCTTGGTAAGACTGGTTGTCAGATTTTTGGGCTTCTGACGATCAGTAACGACTGTCAAAGATCCATGTATGATAGCCGAGACCAACGGCTTAACGTGCTATCCTAGGTAGATACATACACATACGGGGTGTAAAAATACACAACACAACTACGCACGCTGCCCGTCCAGTTAGGCAACATTATGCTAAAAAATTATAACTGGGAATCGACATTTACATTTTTAACCGACTTCAAAAAATTTATAAATTTTAGTATAGTTTAATCGTAGGTTAGGTTTATTAATATAGGTAGGTTATGGTATTATTTTTAACTTTTAAGTGCTCTTAGGGTTTTTTGAAGTCGTTTTTTTTTTTTGCAAAAATATTGTTTTTTATGTAAAAAATCACTGTTTAAAAAGTACAATAGTGCGCAATGTAACGCACGCAAAACATTGTGCTTGTAGGTGCACCATCATGCAACTGAACGTTTCAAACTTGTTTTATAAAAAATCGTTAAATACAGTTGGAACTTTGACCCTTAATATCTCCGTAATCATAAAATTCCCATGTATAGTCCAAGAGAAGAAAAAAGTTATCGCAAAGATGGAAAAAAACATAAATAACTATCGGCGTCGTTTAGTGTCTTTTTATGGATGACTCAGAAAGTAGAGGTGGATGTTTCTCACAAAAATGTATGACCATTTACGACTGCTGTTATGACAGACGACCTACAGTTTTCAAGAATAACAACATTTATAATTCGTTTTTAAGAAGTAGAAGTGCTTACTTACTACATTATTCGGGTAAGTTAGTAGTTAATAAACGACCTACCTCCGGTTATAATTACTTAATCAACATTTTAATGTTTTGTAGAAAAAACGCGTGTTTTTGATGTTCATCTTAGTGTGTGATTAATATGAATTTGGGAGAAGTAAAAATAAAGCTTTTTTAAACGGAGTGTAAAAAGACATTTAACGACGGCAAAAGTTATATATTATTATTATGGGCATCGATGTTTTATTCTAGACCATACCTGGGAACTAACTGGTTACGAAGATTTTGTAGGCAAAAAAGTTTTAACTTTTTGTGGTTTTTTTTTTACGAAAACCAGTTTTAAATGTTATAACCAAAACTTTTAATACCCAATGCATGCACCCGATAGTACGTACAATATCTAACGTTGCACTATCATAAACAATGCTTATATTCCATACGTTCTATGATGGTGTAGATAAAATACTGGAAATTCAAGGAAATGCGATTTTTCATTTTTCAGTTTCCAGTTTTTCCTTACACTCTTCTTTGTGTTTCATAAATGAAATATTTGTAGGTAATTGGATCAGGACTTTCGCGCACCGACCTTTCTGAAGAACCTCACGGTTTATAGAATAGAATAATTATAATCTAAGTCTTCAATCTTTAGTTCTGGGAAATCTTCAAATTCATCGCTAATTGTCACCATTCTTGGAAGGGAAAGTGTTTGTCGATTAAAATGTGCATTTAAACATAGTCGGCCAACAGATTAGGTCAATCAACATGTTCATTTATAATGCTAATGGAAGTCGCTTGTATACAAACTGCCTGTATGCGACCATATCTCGTTACAATGGTACTTGGATTTTCCATTGTATCTACAATGTCTTTACTAAAACTTAGCTTCATAACGCAAAATAATGCTATTTATTTATTTCATTAAACTGTATGTAAAGAAAAAGTACAACGGCGGACTTAATGCCTTGAGGCATTCTCTAGCAGTCAACTAAAGGTGGTGAAGATATAACATGGCAGGTGCAAATTATTGACCAAATTAGATTAAAAAAAAATTGTTTACTACTTATTTATCTGTAGTTACTGGTACAAGTACTAACTCAATTGATTTTACAACTGTGAAAGACGTTTTAGGTGGTATTAGGTAAAATATATTTTGTCTTACGAAGGCAGTTCAAATAGGATAGCCACTTAAATAGAAAAACAATTCTGTTAATTTAAATACATAAAATAATTAAAAAACTGAGATATGTTTCGTTTTCTTTTCACTTGGGTCGCGTAGTATTTTTTTTAAATTACCATTCTTCTTTTCCTCTATAAAAAAAATCGTTCAGAAATGTATGTACGGTCAGCAACAAAAGTCGATTGGCATTCCACATTTTTAAATACTAATTAATGATAACATTATCAAAAAAAAAACAAAATGGACGTACAATAAATCTCTTAGCTCATACCTAAAATACTAAGAAACAGTTGCGCTGACTGTACCTAACTTATCTTTCCTTGACCCATTTCTGTTGCCATGTAATCGAGTTGTCATACATGATCTACATTGATGTTGCTCAGGTCTCAAATTGGATTTAAAGTTAATCTCTTATAAGTACACTAGCATTAGTTTTGTAGGGCACTTTAAACACTGTACTATTAGAAAGAAAGAAAGGAAACCTGTTTATTCAGTCAAAATCGTTCGCATACTTAAGAATTGTTGTTTACGAAATCCTAAAATAAGGACAAGTTGGTATTAATCCTTAAAACATAAAAAAATCCTAGATGGAAAAGCGCCACTACCACGCGAAACAAAATAGGTACCTGGCTATTCTGTAAAAAATACCCTTAGCTTGAAGTGAACTGCCATTCCACCAATGCAAGAAATTGACAGCTCACATCAAGCTCACTTCAGCTAAATTTATTGAGAAAGGTTTTTGTAATATCAGGCGCAGATCCAGCGCTCAAAAAAGGATGTGGCCAAGTGTGAGTTGGACTTAATCATGCTTATCACATTATCGCATGTACTCTAAACTACTGAAACGATTTAAATGAAACTTTTACTGCTTGAAAGCATATCCGATTTAATTAAAAGTTGATATAAGCACACTGAATAATTTTGTCTAGGTTTTTACTTAAAATATAAACAAAAACCTTTTCAGCTTTATTAATTTAGAATAGACTAGATATTAGATACGGCGATCGAATCTCACTATTGTATCAAATAAAAACGCGTTTCGTAAATATTTTAATCCATTACAATCAAAATAAATGGTTTATTTAGCAATCGGATTGTTACGTACTTATAATTTCAGCTATCAAGATATTCCTTAATTCTCACGCTTGCACAAATAAAGCAAATGTTAAGAAACATACCGACATAGGTACAGTGAGCGACAAAAGTCTATTAACTGTTACTTTTTTATAGCATATTAATATACACAAAATAATTTGTAATATTGCTTTTCAGCATTTCAGATAATAGCTAAGAGCTTATTTTATCTTGATTTTACATCTGTTTCGTATTTAATTTAATTTTGTGTTTAATAATTAGGATGTAAAATTCTGAAGTGTTAAACGACTTTTGTTGCTGACCGTATCATACGAAGTGCTCGTCGAACTTCACATATTTGGGTAAAAAATCGCAATAATGGCTGCTATTGCCAATAAAATATAAAATTTGTAGCCCTTGACGAATTCCAGTGTTGTTTTCAGTAATAAAGTTTTATTTAAATTTAAAAATTAGTTTCGTACTTCGGTTATTTTATTATTTTCTGCAATCAAATGGTGAACGTTTATCTAAGCATTCTATTTTTTTGTTATTATTATATATAATGTTAATTAAAATATATATATATTGTTTTGTTATTTGTATATAAACGGCGGGCCCGATTTTGATGGGACTCTCACTAAGCTATTTTTATATTAGTAAAGAGAGGGGTCCGCTCAAAAGAACCCCTTGATAACCGACACAAGCACTAGCTTAGGAATAAACCTAAGAAGACCATTAGTTACTTTAGATTGAGAACCATAGTACAGTTGACATCCTCTGTCGAAAAATACGATCGTAAAAGGTGGAACAGTTCTATCAGCTTTTAAAGGCTAACCTGAATAATTCTACAAGACGAATTGTCAGAGAATATGTAATTATTATGAAGACATGAGGCCTAAACTGCCGCACATTAAAATCTCTCGCATGCTCACTTTTGACCATTCCGTGTTTAAGTGCGATTACGAATTGTTACACTTATTATATACATGACTAGCCGTCATCAACACAATTTTTTTCTATTTCGTTACATTAGAAAACCTTTGTCGCGTGTCCATTTTATTTGTTTGCATGTCAGTCAATGTAACTCACATTGACTGACATGTAAGCTGTTCCTTTAAAGAGGCGAGGATTTCACACAACTTGATTCGTACCGGTTTCCCTTCTTTCAAAAGTTTGAAACGCCATTGAAATAAAGCACAGTCAGTAGTATCCACTGTCTAATTATCTTTATATATATAAAAGACAACCGCTTCTGACTGACTGATCTATCAACAGTCAACTTAAATATCTTATCCATACCTAAAAAAAATGTTGAAATACGAAAAATTCATTAATTCAATAATTATATTTATGAATGCCAAGACGATGTACGTAAAATAAAATATATTTCATTGCTATCGAGTTTGATAATATAATACTTTACAATTCACAGCTTCAAAAAGAGTTCCTAAAATAAAACGCTGTTACAAAATCAAGGGCTCAAGTCGTTTTTTATCGTATTAACAATGGAAACATAGTAAACTGAAGATCCGTTGTGGATAAAAGCAGGTGAGCCGCTTTTTCTATGATACGAAAGTATGTGGGCCTTCGCCGGTCGTTAATTATAGGGTTACTGCTTCCTTATTCAGATTGCGAACACTTACGTACATTTTTTGCTTCACGGTCTCCGTTAAATACAATATATTATCATTGCTGAAGCTGTCAGTCATGCAAACTCTTTTTTTGTGTTAAAGAAGACGAAGATTTCACTGTCAAAATCACGTAAAATCATTTATTTAAATTAGGCCATTTAGAGGAACTTATAAAATTCGGACTTAAGAAAATCGGAACATCGAAATTCGGAATAAAATATTTCGGAGTATTTGGGTGATCCAATAAAAACTACTAGATATTTAACATAATACGTAAAGAGAAGAATTAAGGGTTACGTGACGTGAAGAGTATAATTAAGAATTAACGATTAAAATATGATAAATAATAGACAAAGACACAATGTTCACCTGTTTACAAATATTGTAACTTTAGATGATCACTCTTAACATCTCAACCCACAATTCAATAGTGAAAGAAATAAAAAATAAATATTTAAAAAAAATGTAAATCATTATTAGTAAAATAAGTAGGTTAAATTAGCAACCAGTTTGATATCGTCTCAAATGTCTAGATTTGAATGGAATCTGTGGCTATTTGCATGTTGTTGATATAGAGAAACTTTAGTTTAAAAAACATCCTTCAAGTCTTACGTAAGCGTTTGTCGTACGTACACGCTGCGCTAACGCCGCGTACAACATCAAATACCGTTACATACCAAGACAAAAATACAATAACATTTCATAAAATATGAAAGCTTAAGGCTTTCAGGCAAAAGTAAAACATAATGAATGTGAGCAGTTATTCGGGGAACAATAGACCATATTATGAGGTTAGTGCATAGTATAATGAGTCGTGGCAAAGGTTGAGTGACATAACCGTTACAGTGTCGTGTTTAGCGAAACTTATTGCCTAGATCAGGGGTTTTCAAAGTGGTGGGCATGACACCCAACGGGGGCGCTTAGCAAGGTCGAATGCAGCTTTTAAGTCAGTTGGGGGTATATAATCAAGGTGTATAATCTAGGCGTTTCGATTACAATAATAAATCTAATTAAAAAGTAAGCCTAGAGAGAAGTTATTATAAAAAACTGCTATAACCGGTCCAGTCCTTTCGCAGATTAGCCGAAACCAATAAACAGATACACAGAAAGAAAATTGCAATTGTTTTTTTGGCGTAAGCTACGTGTAAACATTTGTATTATGCATTCTGTTCAAAGCTATTATTTTGAGATTACAAACGAAACTTCCTCGTTGGTCTAGTGGTCGCAAGTGCGACTGCTGTGCATGAGGTCTTGGGTTCGATTCCCAGGTCGGGCAAAGTGTTATTGGGTTTTTCCATCAAGAATTTCTCAGTAGCAGCCTCGGAGTCTGGATTTGTGCCCGGTTGATGGCAATAGGCTCGCCCCCAATTACATGGGACATAAACATAACTGGCGAAATGTGGGTGTACTAATGGGTACACCTCTGCCTAACCCTTTGGGGATTACAGGCGTGATGTTATGTTATGTACAAACGAAACTTTAATTTTATTTGTTTGTAAAGATTAAGTAAGTATGACTCACCACGATTACCTTGTTATTTAAAACAATTCCTATTAATTCCTACATTTACCCGATGGGTGGTTCAGGTGAACGGCGCGGGCGCATGAAGCGTGACGGCGCGTCCGAGCGTGCCTCCCCGGGAACCGAACCCGTCGCACCACAACATCCGGTATAGTCTGTTAGTCACTGATAGTTTTTGCGATATAACTTTATTAAAAAAGCATTAATTGTTTTAGTTTGAATTAGTCGCTGTCAATGTCATTAACCTTGGCTTTGTTGCTTTTCTGTTTTTTTTTTTTATAAATTAATAATTTAGTAGAAGCTATTAGGTATTTAATATTATTTAGCAGGTTATTTATTTGACAGACAGCCGCCCGCCTCTCATGCATGAGGAGCAGGTTCGACAACGAGCTGCTTCTTAGAATTTCCTTATTTAAAAATCCAACAACACATTGCCCGACCTGGGAATCGAACTTACGCTCAGTAGTCGCAATTCAAATCACGTGACCAAGAGTAGTTATTTCGATTAATCAATTAAAACTTGCTTCAAGATTATTAACCCTCAAAATGCGAACAGATTAATAAAAGTTCGATACGGATACCGGTTACTACCGATTGTATTCCGACTAACAACTAAAACCATTGCTCACACTAGTTAAAATACTTCACCATAGAGGTTAATCACCAGGCATTATGCGGATTTCGTGCTTATGTCGTTATTATGGTTTAAATCCCATACTTTCGATTTTAGTATCATTAAAATTATGCAATGCAAAAACGTTCAACTGTAATTCTAAGTTCTATCCTCTTTTTATTTTGACTGTTCATGTTGTTTTTCGTCAATGCGGTCATTGCTCGTAGACTTGCGTTTTGTATTTATTTTGAATTTTCCACTCCGTTTGACGTTTTTAATAAAATATCAATTTTTCGCTTGAAAATGAGATCACGCAAACAGGAAATAATATTTTAATTTATATTAAGAAAATGTGAAAGTTACTTCATTTAGGCACTTTTTTGAAAGTCGAGAACTTTGTAATCTAAGTACTGGTTACATCAAATTATGAACGTTTGCAGAGACATTATCGCTGTGAAAATTGTGCTGAGGAAAATGATTAATTCGCTTAATATCGATTTCATATCTACATCAGTCGTTAGCGGTATCCTGTCGACGTGGAAGGGTTAGTTCAATTTCTAAGTTATTCTAAGCTAGGAAGTTTAACTGTGTATTATCTATGCAAATATTTCCATCATTATGCCATTTATCAAACTGGTTCGTTATGGAACAAGTTGCATAGTATTATTAAGGTAACGAGAGTGACAGTAGTCTCAAAGGTGCTATTACCATTAAAACATGAAAATTATTTTTCAAAGAAACTGACAAATAGATAAATTTTCCATTAAAATATACGTATTAACTTTAATGATAGGTGTGTCAGATCGTCAGTGCTATTAGTATCAAGTTGTAATCTTGTTAGTTTTCTCCGTTTCTGATGATAGCAATCGATTCTGTTTCCCACCTTTCCATCAATTGAAAAATATCTAATAGATAATGGATCTCGTGTGTATTGTATAGCAATAACAACATAATTTCTAGTGCGATACTGATCGACTCATCTCATAGCACGTCATTGTTTACATGTGTCGTGATTTCCCACGATTTCGCAACTGAGCAAGAACTGAACTTGACAATGCTATCGATTTTCTAACAATCACAGGAACCCATTAAGTTTTTAGTTGCGCCCGCGCCGGTGAAATTCTTAAACGGTTATAGCCAGACACTGATGACGAACACTCGTAGAGAATTAAATTAAGATGATATAGATAAGGGGTCATTTTTGTGTAACCTTACAAGAATGATGGGAACTTTTGACGACAACAATCGTTACGCGGCCGAGCAATGAATTTGTTTGCATAATTAATTCACAGAAATGAAAGTGTTTATTGTGGTTAAGTTGCTGCACTTATTTTCACATTAGAGCAATTTTGTATGAACCGGTGAGACTACAATGACATGAATGTTCTCATTTAGTTTCAGAAATATTGCTTCCCGCTTATAGTTCCCAGAATTGTTTCAATTATAACATATTACTGTGTTTATTATTTGATTTAAAAAAATACACAGACCTTTTTGTTTTGTAATGTGTCTTAACTTCCACTTAATAATAAAAACAAATGAAAATGTCGCCTTCTTCATGATTACGCGTATATCAATTTGTAAGGTTGTACTATCTTGTCCGAGCCACAGTTTGAATGTAAAAGGCAATATTAGCTGACCCATAAATCGCGATTTGATCTGTCACGATCTACTTAACGGAATAATTTGTTTATGCGGGTCTGGCGTACAAACAGAAAATGTTTCACGCTACAAGTGACAAGTAGCGTGAATTTTAACTTAAGTACAATTCATCTCGGCCCTTTACTTAATTAAAGATCAACTTTTACTTAAACGACGTAAATTAGTTTTGTTAATGAATGTTGTTTTTTATAATGTAGACTATTTTACGGTGTTGACTTAAGTATTCCAAGAAGCATTATTAATTTATTTACACACAAAATTTTATTATAGTAGTAGGATTAACCAAAGCGATGCTATAAGTAACGTATCTAAACTACACTACAAAATATTACCTATAACATAAATAAAAGATAAAAAAATATCTCTTTACATTAACTTACAGCTCAAAATAATTTCGGCAGGTTTTGTCCAAAAATATCTTCCGACATACCAACCTAAAATAAGTTTTGCGGCGCATGACATAGGGGACATTATTTTATCACAACACTTTGTTATAAACCTAGGTCTATATACCACGTATACCCAGTTGCAGACTAATGACCTGTCACACTGATGTCGTTTGCAACATATAAACCCGATACATCCGCATTATTTCAACGCTAGGCCCTAGCGGCATTAGCACACTTTTCATCTAAGTACCTATACTAGGTAAGGTTATAGATCTCATTATATAGAAAATAGAACCCACTTGTGTTAAAATATGATTACTATTATTAATTTGGATTCTGAATGTCACGCTATCTACCTATTTATTTGATCGATTTATGTTATCAAAATTTAATTAATATTACACAACTTACAGCTTATCAAAATAAACAAATTACAAAAACAAATTTAAAAAAGTTTCACCGTCAGCCAAAATAGAAAAAAAACTCACAGAATAAAAAGTCCTTGGCTCACAACAAGCATTAAAAAAAAATATGCTCGCTTTCGGATTTTGAATGGTTGTGTGAACAGTTGTTTGGTCCGGTAATACACTGCACTTCCTGTGGCGCGCACGCACTACTATCGACAGGTGTGTCAGACCACGGGCCGCTCGCGACTGCCCGACCATCGACGAACCGCGGACGCTTTTCCACATCCCCTAGTATTGCGATGGCAGAAAGAAGTTCCATGAGCATTAGGGGGTTAAACTAATATTGGTTGTATGCTTACATTTCTATCTACATGTACATGCCAAAAGTCTTTGGGGTATACTTAGGTGAAAATTATAGCGCGTTTAAAGAAAATTGAAACTTTTGTGACTAACAACAAATAATTATTTTTTACTCCCTTTTCAAAAATAAAACCATAAAAATTCTCAACGTTCAGTAGTGGACAGGCTGATAAGTATGATGGTGATGACTGAAAATGAGAAATATAAAATCATTTGTATATCTTTTACAATGGAGCGAGCATCTGAAGTTTTTATACAATTGACGGATAAGGGTTTTGGACATAATTTTTAAGGCACTAAAAATAAGTTTACATTAAAAATAATACCGGCCTATTAAAAGTGTCCTATTGCAGGGCAAAGATCACTTCTCATACAAAGAAGACATGAGCATTGATCACCACGTGTCACAGTAGGACTAGAATATATTTTTTAAGTTTTCTTTCACCGATGTCAGCCTATTAATTATATTTAAAACAAATATGGGGGTTCAATCAAACTTCTCAACTCAATCAAATGTCTCTTAAGGTTCCTTAAAAGTCATTTGATTGAGTGATCACCTACCAAACCGTTTATTATATAGTAGGTATATAATTATAGATAAATCAATGCTTGCATAGCATTGTCAACTATTGTGTAACATCAAATTCATTCATTTATTTTTGCTCAGCATGGATATTACAGTTCTTTTTCACTCTTTACAACTCGTTACGTTGCCTTCATGGTTCACGAAGATATTTTGTGCTTTTATTTGGCACCGTCAAATACGTTTTAAACTACAACAAGCGTTACTGGTTCAGTCCCGTTACAGTTTAATTTGTGAGTAAGTAACAGCTTTCTTTGTTTGTTAAACACTTTCAACTGTAACATCAGAACTCATCAGTCTTGGCGGATTTTAGAACGTTTCTTAAGTTTTTCCCTGGGTGGTCCTGTTCTTTGTTGATTGATGCTGCAGATCTACTGGAGAAAAATCTAATTTGGAGAGAACGCTTTTTTCAAATAAACTTTTTTTACGGAATTGTTTTTTTTTTTGGTGGTTTGAATTTAGAATTTTATAAGACCTACAAAAGATGGCCTGATTTTATTATGACAGTTTGGTTGGTTGTATTAGTTACTTAGTTAGATAGTTATTTGATACATTCGTTTCCCAGCGAAGCGTAGAGAGGCGGTCTCCCTCGGACGGCAGTGGTCGGTGAACGAGCGGTGACCGTGACGCTAACCATATACTACTGGAACCATACTTACTACCTGTGAAGAAGTTTAACTGTAGCTCAAAACGGGATGCAAATTGCTACGCACTCATACATTTTAGAGTACCTTTAGTACAACAAATTCAAGCTTGTAATCCCCGAAGGGTCTGACTGAGGTACACATTAGTACACCCACATTTCGCACGATATGTTTAAGTCCCATGTATAGGCTCACCCCCTTTAGTACCTACATAAATAATAATAGCAATATCAACTTATTATTGTCGCACTGCAGGGCAAAGTTCTCTTCTCTTAATGAGAAGATCACCACACTTGCTCAAGGCGAATTGCCGATTTTAGACTTACATCAGTCAGTACCTCCATGTTAAGTCTAAAATCTTTAAATCCACCAAAACGGTTTTAGATAGAATAAGTTTCAACTAAAAACTAATTCCACGGGATACAATTGAGGAATTTGTAAAAGTTTCACGCTCATTTTCCCTAACGGGCGAATAGTTCAATTCACTCATTCAAGCGGTACCCGCCGTGTACCAATAGAGGTACAAATGGTAATGAATGACATTGACCAAAGCTGTGTGGCTGAAAATATCGGGTCAAAGATCCCAAGAGAGTAAAGTGACAGATCTGATAATGGTCGCATTTTGCTAACTATTGTTGCGCCTTTAAGTCACATCTTAACCTTTACATTGAGCATCTATGTAAAAGGATTTTGATTGGAAATATTATTGGAAATATTTTCTAGTGAAATATTCAACGTTAAGTTGGGTCTTTGATGATTAGTCCACTGCCGTAGGTCATAGCGTGTTGTTATAAAGCCTTTCTCCTTTCTCAATGAACGGGCTATAGGTATGCATAACGCAAAATGTTTTTCAAATAGGATGACTAGCTGAGATTAGCGCGTTCAACCAAACAAAACGTACTCTTCAGCTTTGTAATATTCTTAGTACCTATATAAAATCAGTCAAATAATATAAATACTCTTAATATTAATCTTACAAGAACAAAAACTTTTCAGTGGCAATTTCCCTATATGGCCTAAAAATAACACCAGACAGAGCTAGCGTTCTACTTATCCACTATTTGTAGCTAGCTATGTTTCGGATTAAAAAGCTTGCGAAACTCCCACATTAACATCATGATCGTCTTATAACTCAATGATATAACACGCAAGCTCATCCCTATCAGATGCGATCACTTCAAATGAATACATGGATTTGCATTCCCCTTGCACGCGACCGACGCCACAAAAAGTGGCCGTCGCTAATGGCGTGCTTCCAAGTGTTAAGCTGCGCTTAGGTACACGGGCGATTAATCTGCATTTTATGTTCGGCAACAGTTGCCGGGGATAGTTGAACAAATTAGTTATTTCATTTCTAAAAGATTGACTTGTTTCGGCAATATTACCTTCCTCTATATGCTTAATTTGTAGTGTATTTTTTTTCAACACAATACATCTTTTTTATATATATCGGCGCAAACAACAAATCACCTATTATGACAACGAGAATAATTAAGTTTCCTAATCTGATTAGTCTAAAATTAGTTCATAAATCACCAATTGATTACTTGGAGTTGATTATGAAGTGAAAGTAACGTCAAAAAGCATGTCATTATTTCTCTTATTGTAATTTCAATACTTAACCTAAAAACTTGTAAACACGTGCACGTGTGACGAGTCCTATAAATAGGGCCGCACTGTCGACATTCGGTCTCCGCCCCGTCCCTTGCTCGTGCCAGCCCGCGCCGCTGAGCCTGTAGCTTTAAATTCGTCCCTAAATAATACTGACCAGATCCAGCCTGTCCCTTTGCTGCCCTCCCCCAGCGACGCCCTAAGCCGAGGCCCGTACCCCACAGGGGGTGCCCTTAGCGTGTAGTCGCTTAGTTTATAAGTTATATTAAGCCCTGGCTGGAGGCCTTAAATTCATTTAAGGCCCCACAAGAAAGCCCGGTTAAGCAGCCGACAACCTCATAGGTTGACCTGCGAGGTGCAATTTAAAAAAAAATAAAATAAAAGACATTCAGTCATTCGTGCTCGAGCCGTCGTACAGTACGGACCTCTCTGAGACGTCGTTACGCTGCCCGTTGAATATACGAAGTTTACCTACAACTTGTGAAGTTTTCTTTCGAAGACCCAAATATGAGTAATCATCAGGAAACCACCAATTTAAAAACACTACGGAGCTTACTACTCCGTCATATAAAAAATATCCGCAAAGCACGAAAAGTAGTCAATGGATTGACTTACAATTTTTAAATAACATTGCATTTTAACAGAAGAATGTTTTTATATAGATTTTTTATTTCGAAGATTTGACGGTAAAGGAAAAGTCACATCGAAGCATGACTGGGTTTAGCTAGAGTAGTACCTACATTATAAAAAAAAACTTTCACAATGACAACTAACAAACTAAGATACATGTTGACATCTGAGCATATTGCCTGATGCTATAGTGAAGTCATATTGGACCAAAGTTGTCCGGAATCGAGCGATTTAAGTTGCCCGTATATGCGCACGTTTATGGATCGATGCTGCTAGGAACACCGTTCGATTGTTCCGCTCGGCTGTTGTTGCATTCGTAATAGGTGATAGGAGACGGGTGAAAGAGTATGAAGCAAGGCTTTTGCGTAATAATTTAAATATTTTAGTAATTTATGTATGAGTTATCGATTATTTGGAATGTGTTTTTGTTAGTGAATGTTACTTTCTAATTATTCTATTTCTAATAACGTTAATATCAAGATTATAGGTAGCTGCAATTACCATTATGCAAGTAGTGATCACATGCGGTACTACAAACGATTGAAAATTGAATAATAATAATAAGGAAGTAAATATTCATAAGTTTATTTTTGTAAATATTATGTGAGTCTATACTAAGACTTACACATACCAACCTATTATACAGTTAGCCCGGGGTTGCGGGACGTCTTAACAGGATACCGTGGCCCCGGAACGTAAAGAGCAACAGAAGGAACAGGTGGTTTTTTAGTTAGTAACCACCTAGGGCGGAAGGAGTCATTTGATGACTCTTACCAAATAAAAAAAGTATACAGTTAGCAACATATTATTATGTATAAATAAAATAATAATCACCTTTTGACTGCCTCGTTGGTCTAGTGGTCGCAAGCGCGTCTGCTGTGCATGAGGTCTTGGGTTCGATCGGGCAAAGTATTATTGGGTTTTTCCATCAGGAATTTCTCAGTATCAGCCTCGGAGTCTGGGTTTGTGCCGGGTTGATGGCAATAGGCTCGCCCCCTATAACATGGGACTTAAACATAACTGGCAAAATGTGGGTGTACTAATGAGTACACCTCTGCCTAACCCTTCGGGGATTACAGGCGTGATGTTATGATGTTATGTAATCACCTAAATAATATTTAAAAACATGTTTTTGATGTTTGTAAAGGCAATAATAGCCTGTGTAACACATGAAATTAAGATTTGCTTGTAAATAGAATAAGATCGTTTGTAAGCAGAAATGTAAAACCAACGTATTAAATAAAGAGATTGTATTTTTTTTTTTTATAATTGTTACAGTTTTTTTGTAAAAGTTTTCTAGACAAACGAAACACTACTAATACTTTCGATCTTTACACAGCGGTACTAAGTCGGAATCGAATTACAAGACCGTGTTCAAAGTCTACAGATCCGACGGTTTACAAGGCGTCTTGGCAGTTACAACACTGTGTTGGAGATGGGCAGGGCACTTAAAGAAATAGGACTGTAGACATAATTAGATGAGAGAGTTATAAAGTCAAAGTCAAAGTCAAAGTCAAAACATTTATTTCAATTAGACCATTTACAGGCACTTTTGAATTGTCAAAGAGTCGGTCAGTTAGTCCGAAAGTTGAAGCTAGTTGCTCGTTCCAAAACGGAGGTAGGCCTCTATGGAGAAGAACGAGCAAGAAACTCCACGGCACTCTTTTAAATTAGATTATTACAAAATCTTGGTTACATTATTCTTGTAGATTCTATATGTGATCACAATGAAGATGAATATAAAATAGTAGTAAAAAAAATATAAAGAAATTAAAGCAATAGCAGTTAAGAGATGACCAATCCCAACTGACAGCACTCGTTCACGAGCATGACGCATGGATCAGCACCACCTAGCTCAACCATTATGGAGGGAGCCAGATGATCCAACACACGCGCCACCATCAGCGAGATATTTGAGTGAGCATGACAAGCTCTCAACTGCCATGCTTATTAAGTCAAAACACATCGTAACTTAATAAATAAAAAAATGCTCCATGGTACTCACATTTACAAAATTGAAATAAATGATATTAAATTATACAATACTAACACTTTCAGTGTACTTATTCGTTGGATGACTGTGATATGTAAAAATAAAATAAAAAGTAATCGTACTGATAACAGTAAAAGTTATTCAGGTCGACATAAAAAAAGGGTAAGAAACATCATTCTCTTAAAAAACAATCCTATTTAGTGAGCCCGAGTGGCTGTGGAGCAGGACTAGCATTTAGCCAAGCATTTTTGTCCGTGATATAATCATCTAACTTATAATATGCTTGATTACATAGTGTGCGTTTTATGCATGTCTTAAATTTTCTCTCATTTAGTTGGAGAATATCGACTGGTATTTTATTATAGCATTTTACACAGTACCCCATAAAAGAAGTGCTTACTTTCGACAATCTGAAACTTGGTTGATCTAATTTGTTCCTATTTCTAGTATTAAAATCATGTCTATCACTAATTTTCTTAAAAAGATGAAGATTTTTTCGAACATGCATAATGTTTTCATATATATATTGACAAGGTACCGTCATGATGTTAATTTTTTTAAACAATTCTCTTAGAGACTCGCGTCTGCCAAGATTATAGATGGCTCTGACAGCCCTCTTTTGCAGAACAAAGATAGAATTTATATCTGCAGCTCGTCCCCAAAGCAAAATACCGTAAGACATGATGCTATGAAAATAACTAAAATAGACTAGTCTCGCGGTATCCACGTCTGTTAATTGTCTAATTTTTCTGACAGCGTAAGCGGCTGAACTTAACCGCCCTGCAAGAGATGTTAAGTGGGGACTCCACTGCAGCTTTGAATCGAGCGTAATCCCTAGAAAAACTGTCTTCTCAACGAATTCTAGCATGTCCTTGTTCAATATAACGTTACATTTACTCCCTCTAACATTAGGTAAAGCGAATCTTATACATTTCGTTTTTTTCTCATTTAACACTAAATTATTAACAGTAAACCAATTGTGAACCTTAAGCATAGCGTTATTTACGTCGTCAAGGTGCTGTGCTTGTCTATTTACTCTAAAAATGAGTGAAGTATCATCAGCAAATAACACCATTTGTGGTTGGTTTTCTAGTAAATGAGGTAAATCGTTTATATATACTAAAAAGAGGAACGGACCCAATATTGAACCCTGCGGAACGCCCATCTTTACTTTTAAGCTTGATGAATTTACACCGTTTATTTGAACTTGCTGTAGTCTATCATTCAAATACGATTTTACTAAGTTAAGTGCTAGATCACCGAGACCGTAATGCTCAAGCTTTAGGAGCAGTGTTTCGTGATTCACGCAATCGAACGCTTTAGAGAGGTCGCAGAAAATGCCAACAGCATCCTGTGAGTCCTCCCATGCATTAAAGATGTGCTTAATTAAAGTAACACCGGCGTCAGTAGTACAACGTCCTCTGGTGAAACCATATTGTTGATCGTGTAGGATCTTGTTACAGTTAAAATGATTGAGCATTTGATTGAGCATCACTTTTTCAAACACCTTGCTGAAAACCGGCAAAACCGAAACAGGTCTGTAATTATTGGTGTCCTTGCTATCTCCGGATTTGAAGAGCGGTATAACTTTGCTGTACTTCATTAAATCCGGGAATATCCCTTGGTCTACGCACAGATTAAATATTAAAGCTAAATAGGGTGCTATTGTCTCAATAATAGATTTACAGACATTAGTAGACATGCCCCACAGATCTTCGGTAGCCTTGATCTTAAGCTGTTTAAAAGCCTTTAAAACGACCACAGGGTTAATGTGTTTAAATTTAAATTCATTAGGACAGGCTGTAACATTCACTCTTAGTAAGTCAATAGCAAGTGAGGGTGAGGAATCTAAGATTTCAGTAGTTTTAATTGGAATACTAGTAAAGAATTCTGCAAATTCCTGAGCAACATCGATATTACTGCTTATGACACCTTGGGCAGTCTCAAGAGTGTAATCAGTATTATGTCGTTTGTTCCTATTTGTTTCGTTATTGATGATTTTCCAAACTGTTTTTATTTTATTTTCTGCCGATTTAACTTTGTTGCTAATGCACAAGGATTTAGCTGCTTTACACGCATTTTTAAAAATTTTTGAATAGGTTGCAACATGCTTATTAAAAGTTTCAGTATTTATGTAAGGCTTAAGGCCATACAGCTCAAAAAGTCTATCCCTGCTTTTCCTAATACCTTTAGTCGCCCAGTCGCTAAATAAAAACTTAGGGCAAATAGTTTTGGATTTTTTCTTAAAAATATTATTAAACTCTGTATGCACTACTGAACAGAATTCTTCATACAAAATATTACCATTATTCATATTAAAACCCTGGACACATAATTTACTAATTAAAATGTTATTAAATTTATTTAAATTACCAGATGTTATTGGTCTCGATTGTATCTGCACTTTTTGTAATGGTGTGTTGCACTCGAAAGTGACGGTTAGTCCGCTGTGATCCGAAGGAAGATAATTTACTATGCCTTTATCTAAGTAGTCGCAGCAACAAAAAACATTATCAATACATGTAGCAGTAGTCGACGTTATTCGTGTAGGTTCAAGAAACACATTTGACAAATTGAATGATTTAAAGAGACTAATAAATCTACTGCTATTTGAGTTATTTTCTAAAATATTAATATTAAAATCACCACAGATTATTACTGATTTATTACCAGTTGCAAGTTTAGTCAAAACATCTTCCATTATAGTCTCAAAAATAGAATAATTCTGATAATTTGGGGGTCTGTAAACGCACACTATAACATGCTTATCTAGCTCAACACTGGACAATTCAATAATATGCTCTATTGATAAGTCAACTATGTCTTTACGGGGCTTACATTTTACATTATTTTTAATTAAGATTAGTGAACCACCACGCAGCATGGATTTCCGGTTAAAACAACTGCCCACACTATAGTTCTCAAAGTTAATTAACATTTCATAATCTTTTAACCAATGTTCAGTTAAACAAATAATGTCGAACATTGTTTTTTCTAAAAAAAGTTCAATTTCTAATTGTTTGGAAGAAAAACCTTGAATATTCTGATGAAACAATTTTAAGGAATGATGCTTAACCCCCTTTTTACAATTTAATAATTGATTGCTAGAAGATACCTTGTTGTTGATAAGTTTAACTAAATTATTACTGGTACCTTCTGTTGTCTTACTTGCTAGTTTAAATTATTATTTGTGTTTACCACCTTTACATTAGTAATATTACTAAATAATGAGGTGCTCCTTGATGATGACTTCGACATACTAATTATGTCTGAGTTAATATTAAAAGCTAATAGCCAAGCTATCTGACGTCTAAAACTAATGGGCAGATACGCTGTATCCCTAGTCGATCTTAATTTTTCAACAAAACTGTTGGTGTCAAAAAATAGAAGCTTGTCACTATAGTGACTAACTAGAAAATTAAGATGATTATTTAGTTTATATATATAATTATTTTTCCTTTTTGAGAGGTTCTCAAAGTAAGGAAAAGCACACAGTATTATTTTGTGACAATTAATTTTCAAAATTTCAGTAACCTTGTCAGTTATATCTTCTGTTGTAACATTCATGCTATTTCCCACTAATATAGTAATAATTGATTTTGGTTCATGTTTCTTTCTTATTACTGTAGACATTATTTCATTGTAGGAAGTACCAGGCATACAATAATTTAGAGAAGAATGTCTCAGGTTGTTATTTAGTAACTTTCCTAGCCCTCTCCCTAAACTATCTGAGAACATGATGGGACAGTTACAAACTTCATTACATGGGATGGAACTGCTTACTTTCTGCAAAACAATAGACGTACTATGTATAGTATCTGGTGTATTTTTTTCATTGGGGAGGTACTCCATGACACTTTCAGACTGTGACAGGTCTTCAGTTACCTCAGGCTGGTCAGCCAGAAGATGAGATTCTGTCTGCAAGGTACAGTGAATGGAGCTGAGAGGCAGCGGGTCCACTCTGTCTGTATTCAAGTTACACATATCCACTAATTCATTTGTGGCAAGGATATGTTCTTTTATTTGTTTTTGAGATGTCTCATATTTTATTGAAAGAGAGTGTAGCGACATTTCAAGCATCTCAAGATCTATCTCTATAGATACTATAACACTATCAACTGCTATAGTCTCCAGATTTGGCCAGCACAGTTTCTACAATTTGCAAACTTTCCGATGTAGCAGGCCCGATTTAGGTTGGGAACTGTCACTAATGGTAATAATACTGGCCTATTATTTTCCCACTGCAGGACAAATGCCTCTTCTTGTACACAGTTGCTCTAGACCAGAGCAGTCGTGACTGCCCTGGTCTAGAGACTGACTGGACTGGTCTGGTCTGGTCTGGTCTGGTGGGGTGTGTGTGTGTACTAGCGTGGTAGGAACGATGTTTTCCTTCACTGGGTTCATTGATGTCAAAAATAAACGTGGTAATTGTAGGCACATACGTTTCTACCTTATTTCTGGGATGGCAACGCGTCTGCGAGGCCTTCTGGTTTTACAAATAACTATAAGCAGCGGTGACAATGATAAAAGACATGAGAGGAGAAACAGAAACCACGGGGTCATCAATGGTTTCCAACTTCAAAAAAGAAAGACGTTCTTAATTTGAACCGTTTTTTTCTTCTTGAGATTTGTTTTGCATAAAGCTTTTAGGTTAAGGGGAAAATAAAATAATAAAACAACATAATTTAATTTCATATTTTTATTCGTATAGTAAGGTAATTAAGTTTATCGTACATTTCATTAATATTTCTATGACTGACACGATACTTGGTGAAATAATATCAACGTCACAAATTACTACGGCCCAGAATTAGATAAGGCATGAGAGACTAGCAAGCGATGTACATAGTGTTGCCAGATCTTAAATCCGTAAAGCCAATTGAAAGCGTTAACGCCGTACGGCATATCAAACAAACTTTCAAGTACTTACATTGCTTAGGAAATTTCATTAAAATCGGTTCATTCATTTCGAAAATGCCGTACGACGTAAACGCTCTTAAGCCGGACTTTTGGGTAAAATCAGGTTAAAAAAAGCCGTGTTTTATGTCTGAATTTTAAAATGATAACTTTATTGTTTTAAAATTTTTAGTTTTTTTTTTATCATTTCGTTTATCATAAAATGAAGTCAACTCCTAATGAATTTATTTAACACCGACTAATTTGAACGGACACGCATCCCAAAAGCCTGACTATGTCCGACTTTATTCGGACGCCTGGTAACCCTAGACGTGCACAATCATGAAAGAGCACCAAGAAATACACCTGAAATCGAGGGTTTGAAGACATAATATTCGCGATATTTATCAGAAATGATGTGCGTCAATCGCTATACAGTATGCAGGCGACTTGTCACGCATTTGTGACAAGATGATGTGTCACGAATAGTCGTGACATGTAACACTGGTACTTTCTTGTCAGTGATGCGTGTTATTTTACAGGTCGTGGTTTGCAAATTGACCAAAGCAAAGTCACGATAGGTGTCCGGTTGTCTTTAAATCCGATTATCGCTTACGTTATGATGTGAAGACATTCTAAGTAATCTTATTTTTGAAGTCGCGATCACTTAACATGCGCAAACGCATTTTCCTCGTGAAAATTAGGTGTGTTTTCATGATTCCGGGGCTTACTACTAAGTCTATCTTATATTAAGTCGCTTTTAGCACTACTAATTTGTACAATTTTAGAATTTCACTAAAAATAACAGTAAAAGCAGGAATTGAGGTGTTTAAAGGCCGAAACAGACTTATAACACGCTACGCCACTTCACGTTAGTGAAGAGTATTTTTTGACACATAATGAAGCCGAAAGTTACACATTCTTTCCATCAATGCAATGATTTTTATTATGCTGAAAACCTTCTGGTTACGGATAAATATTGAATGTCAGAGTACCTACGCGTAAAGTGTGGTTTATGTTATGTGCGTCATTTTGTCGTCATTCATCGTCATTTTCTTTTCGTGAATAAACAGTTTTTCTTTTTTTCTATCTTTCATATTCTTGCCACTTTTTACGATAACAGGTTTTAAATCTTATATATAACTGAATTGTCGAATACATCCGAAATTACAATGTTTATCTCATGTAAGTTACATTACGCACTCCACATAAGTGATTTTTCTCATCAAATATACAAGTTGTTTGCCAGCAATAATTTTTGTCAATGGAACCTAGTTTGATGGTGAGTATGCGTAGTTAACGGCTGTGTCTTTGTACATTGATTATTTGTCGTTTGAACAATAAGCACACGTGGTGTGGCGTCTGATGTTACAAGTGCGCAGCGGCCTTAATTTATGGAGCTTAAAAATATTTGTGGTAGACCCCGGGAAAGCTTATTAATGTGTGATTATATCATCGTTATAAAGGGAACTAGTATACTGGGCCTTTTTTCACCTACTGTAGTTGCACATATTTAATTCTAACGTACGTTATACGGTTAAACTAACACAATTCCATCACAATTATTTTAGAATATCGGTTGATTGATTCGTTCAGCTTGTTTTATTATGGGTAATGATTCATTATACTTCTCTAAAATATTATTCTATCAACTTATGTCTAGTTAATATTAAAATAGATTTGTTGATAAAATCTTTCAAGTTCATAACAAATAGACACCTTATGAGAAATCAAAGAGTGAATATTGTATAATATTTTATTTATTTATGTAAGAATATAATTTAACTACTGTTTTACGTCAATATTATATTTCTCAAAGGCTAACTGTGTAATAATTTCAATTAAAATTTAGATTTGACTAGAATTTATAATCAGTGCCTATAGGAAGTATAGCGTATAATGCATTAATTTTAAATTTTATTAGCAATGTACCTCAACATTTTATTAATGTTTGTCAAACTAGCGCGTTCCGACAAAATTATGTACTTTTATTTTATTATTATTGACCAATGGCAATTCTACTAACTTTTAAGAACGATTGCAATCTAATCTCAGTCTCAATCTGTCAAATAAATTTATTGACATTAATTGTCGCTGAGATGAGATTGCGACTCGATTTTAAACGTATTTAGAATTGGCTTAGTAGAATTGGCTTTCAGATGTTTGGTCGCATGATGGTCGTATGCAAAACGTCACTTGTCGCGTCTATTTTGTACGCATTTATTATTGTGACGCTACGAATATGATAATAAAATCTTGATTATAATACGTTACGAGCAATCATCAATGTTACTATTGTGTTCGGACTACAATTACATATTTGAGCAAAATATTATTGAACATTAAAAAAAAAAAAACTAAATACTTACGCCACATTTTGCAGTTTATATACATTTGACAATTGCACATAACGCAACCTCACAACGACTACATAAACTGTCTTTTAACTTTACATTATTTACAAAGACTAACCTCTTGGAATGCTATACTTCATGACATTTTAATATTTTCTACAATAACATAGTCTACTTTTTATTAGTCAAGGGACTTTATATTTGCACAAATATAGGCCGCCAGATGCCTTACTTGTCGCTTATATTTAAAAATTCTACTCTGTAAGTCATTTTCTAATAAGAATATAATAATTTTAAAGTTTCATAATTGTAATAGTCCAATATATTAAATCTAAAATAAAAGCTGCTTATTGCCTTTCAATCATGTGTTTCAATATAAAATAAAATACTTTTTTAAATATTTATTAGACTATCTTTGAGTATCTACATATATTGGTCGGGTAAGATAGATAAATAAATATAATAATGTATATTTTAATAAATTTATATTTTTTCCTAATAAATTGTCTATGAGATAGCTACAGAGATCTTTTCCGAAAATAAATTATTTTATTAGGTAACTTATTAAGTATATGAAATATAATTTACGACGGCAAAAGTTTAGCACGATCCACTATTAGGAACTTTAACAAAACAGCATGTACTTATTAGATTGTATGTCTTATTTACATACATATAAGATTCAATAATGAAGCTACAATTTTTAATGTCCATATATATGTATTATAAAAAATACATGATAGGTGCCTATAACCGAATCTTATGTAACTGTACACAAAACTCGACTAACAAAACTAATACCAGAACCAATAAATATATCGTGAAGAAGAATATTTTATATTTTATTGTATATCTCATGAAGATGAACGCAGATTATGATATTTATTGTTATACAATTGTTTTAACGATACAATTGAACCTTGATAGGGGTAAATGTCATGAAGGTACAATCGATGTGCAATGATCATATTTTAATAGAGATTCAATTTGTTTTCACTTATTTTACTTTCATCGAAGGTGTTTGTTTTCGCGGGTGACATCTCGGCATCACATTCGGGTGTCTGTGTCTCCTGCCAGGCCCGTTCCGTGCAGGCCTGGGGGTGAGCTTCATCCATAGTAACAGCTGCTTGGTTCACTGTGGATTCGGTGGCCGCAATACAGTGATACAAATTGAGCCTCTTAGTATTCGCAGTAGGTCAATCACTTCTGGTGTTTTCATTGATGTTACGTTCTCATCGTTGACCTGGAAAAGAAAAAATCGGTATTATTATACTTACTACTAGCTTCTGCTTGTGACTTCGTCTACAGGTTATTTTTTTACCCGCGTTTAGTTAGGGCTTAGGTCTCCCGGGGGCGCGGATCATGCGTAATGCGAATACATGGCTCCCTACTTATGGTAGCAGGAGGAACCGTCGGGTTTTAGTCGGTAATAGTCCGACATAACCCTCCGTTATCCTCAGAAGGAAGGTATTTATGAGGATTTCCCCACCCTTTCTACTCCGCTCCTGTGGGTCGTAGCGGTATGTTATATAGCCTGTACCTACTACGTATGTTCCTCATAAATCTGGTTTTGGAACCTAAATAGTCTTTTTGTTAAAAGCCAACTTGAAAGTATTTCTATAATTAACTTTCTAAACATTTATAAGGGCCTACCTGCAATATGACATCACCACGTCTAAGCCGTCCATCACGCGCGGCGACACTGTCGTTGTAGACGGCAGAGATGTAGCTCTGACCAGATTCAGGATGGCTCTGAACGCTGAACCCGAGCCGACTGTTCCAGCCACGGTTCAGCTCTACTGTTACTATCTGAAATTAGATATAGTTTACTTTAATAGGAAAACTGATATTAGGAAAAGTTAGTTGATTAAGAATCAACTCAGTCATGTGTTATAGATCTGCATTACAATTTGTACTACGGCAAAGCGAAACGCTAGAGGAGCGTATGTATGTATGTATATTTGTTCGTCTGTGTGCACATATTATATATTATGTCGTGACGTTACGTCATTTATCTAGCCTACAAAAGGCTGGGTATATTACGTCACAAAAAATTCAAAATGGCGGCTTGAAGTAATTATATCATGATAAGAACCACATTTTTAAAAACCTATATTCTCAATTTATATTTAAAAATGAAGTTAGAAAACCTGACTATGACAGAAACATTCACCAAAAAGCTCCAATTTATACTTGTATTTATTAATTATTTTTTCTTATTTTTTTTTTTATTGCAATCTAGTAAAAACATAAAACGAATACTAAAAAATAATACTTATAAAATACTTAAAACGTAAAAATAATATTGTTTTTTATAGTCGTAATCGTATGTGATTTGTATGATCTACCAACAGAAATAATATTGTTTACAGTCGTGACTAGTTTTAAAATAATATAGTCGTATAGTTGTATAGTCTAATATTATTTTTTGATTACGATAGTGATTTGAGCGGTGAGCGTAAAGGAGAACTTTCATGATCCACCGTTTGTCGAGAAGGCCACGAACAATCTCTCAAGTCCGTTTACTCGAAAGTTCAAACTGTAAATATCATACAAAAGTTCTACCTAGTTTATACGAAGGACATTTGCTTAACCTAAGCTTTCAATATAAACCAACTTTTCTTAATTTTCTATCTGAAGTACATGATCAGGTTTGTAGGTCATCTTACCGTAGGTTCATTGCATGTATTGTCTTCTGTCGGTTCAGGTTTAACGTTTTCTTTTTGGACGGGATCAATTTCCTTGGGTTTGGGTTGGGGGGGAGGATCCGTCTTTACCTTACGCTCGTTGTCTGGAGACAACGCGACACCTTTCCATTTCTTCAGACCGTTACCTGAAATTGGGGGAAATTCGACATATTATTAATGAGAATTGTAAATACTGGTGTTATCAATCAAAGAGCTAATCTAATCTTGCTGTCCAAAAAAGGGCTTCATAGTCATCACGAGAGACTTAGACCTAGAGTAGACTTCTATTTATCAAAAATATCTGAAACCAAAACCTACCATCATCTTTATGTCCTTCTGAACTGGTGGTATGCCCATCGCTGCTAGTTGTATGGAGGACAGCACTCTGATACGCAGGGTTCGCATGTTTAAACCTTGCCTCATCGCTTAACATTGCCACTGGCATAGACACTGGCTCGTCAGAGTCCACAGGGAATACTGGCTCCGTATACCTCTGACGAGACATGTCCTCCTGGTACACGTTTGGAGCATCCAGAGTGTCATTGTCCAAGTTGTTTAACTCGTAACCATGGGGAGGCACTGGAATTGCACAAAGTAATAATATCAAATCTGCTTCAATAAACAAGAACACTATTGGCAAATTGACTGGTATTCAATTGTTCGTTCACAGAAAGTTGTCTCTGAAAGGAAAGATTTACAGAGAATCAACCGTCATTTATCAACAGTGTTCTACATTTAACATAAATGAGTGCAAATGAAATCAAAGAAGAAGATCACGCACATAGGACTAAACACAACACTCTTCGGGGTAGTGTCAAAATGGCCGAAGAACATCTATGAAGTGCTGTACGCTACGATGGTGTGTAAACATAGTCCTGGTATGGTTCAAAATCCGACAGTCAGTTTATACGCTGCTTTGGATCGAAGGTGTAAAGCGGTGGGTTATGATTGGACAGTGTGCGGCCGACAGCGTCTCACCTGTCAGGCTCAACTTTTGTTTTCTACAAGTGGGTGGTGCGGTGGGGCTGGCGAGGGACACAGTCCGCCCCGGCCGCCTCGAGTCCTGAACCACTTCTGTATGTTCCGAACCGTGTTCTACTTTGTTGGAACTTGGAACATCTGCGCGGAAAACCTACATCGCTTAGTGTGTGGCGTGTATATTGTATGTGACATAGTGTTAAATGTGGTTAGCAAAGTTTCGCAGCTCACTAGCTTTGTGCTTGTGAAGGCTTTATTTAATTAAGCTGGCCGGGATCCACCTGTGTAATAAATTTATACATCCATCGCGCTGTTTGCAATGGTAATGCGGATTAGTTGATGAACACAGAGCCGAGGATAATTACGTTCATTTGTGCTTTGAATATATCATGTGCCTGAACCACGTAATATGATTCGTCTGAGTTTACACACTTCAGGCAATCAATATAGAAATTAAATTAACGGATTTGGTTATATTAGGCGTAAGGTTCATTAATAACATTTGCATAATACATTGTAAATATAGAAGCGGATATTTAGTGGTAAAATTATGTATGTAAAATCTTAAATAGATAGCAGACCTAAAATTTAATCTTGAATTGGTTATCTACTCTGAAAAAGATAAGTAGGTACCCTAATTAAATCCTTAGGTCTGATTAGAAAAACCATTAGGGCTGCGGAAATTGACACATTATGGGCAATTAAGTGTCAACGCTTGAACCTATCGAGTGAAAGGTTGGGTTCACCTTTAATCCATTTACAGCACTTTCGATCAGTTAATCACTTAACAAGTTTAACCTTTCAGTTTGGGGCTACGAGCGTCAGAGCGGGTGACAATCCGAAACAAATGGAATTTGGTCACACTGAAACTATTTTAGCTAAAAGTATTTTTGTGTTTCTGCACAATTCAAATGGCACCATTTTTAAGTACTTGGCTTATAGAGAATCGAAAGCTTTATCGGATATTTTACGATCATATTTTATTTGCCCTTTAAATTATTATGGACATTTTTAAATTATTGACATTTAAAGTACCTAATAACATGAATTAAAAAATGCAAACGTTTTTTCTTTTTCTTCGCCAATATTATTTTCGTCATTTTATCATAATAAGTAAACCAGACTCCGTGGTTGCTACCGAGAAATTCCGGATGGAATATCCCAATAACACTTTGCCCGAGCGGGGAATCGAACCCAAGACCTCATGCTCAGCAGTCGCACTTTGCGACCATTAGACTAACGAGGCAGTCAAATCACTATATCTACCTCCACAATCCAAAATCAAAGTTTCAAAAGCATCAGTGACGTCATCCATCTAATCAGTAGCATACATACCATTGGGTTGCTCGTAGTGGTTGTTTTCCTTGGTGAGCTTGCGGTACTTGCGGGGGGAGAGGCAGGGGGAGCGGGAGCCGTCTGCCGCGTCAGGGGTGAGGCGCCGAGCAGCCAGGTCGCATAACATTGATACTGCTTCAGGCCTGATTGTGTGAGAAGTGATTTTTGCTTTAATTTCCTTTGTTGAGATTTTGATACTTGTGGGTTGTGCTAAGGTTTAAAGTAGGTGTAAAGATGCCTGGAAGCATATAATCGCTACATGTCGAACATCAAGCGTGCATCTATACCCTTATGTACCTATACGCTGTCGTGTGATAGGTACTCCAAGGTTTTGTGTGGGTTTTTGTAGATCTCATTTATGATGTGAAAAATTGTTTAGGTCCCTTCTTTAACCTTCCGTCAAGTAGGATTTCGAAGATTAATTGAAGGATTAACTAAATCGGAATACCTCCTAAAAATCTAAGATGAGTGTGGAAAAAAATGAGAATATCTTCACTACCAAAATGTACTGAAAAATACAACTTCAATAATGAAAATTCTCCCAAAATGAAAAATAGAACTTCCAACTAACCTCAGCGGAGGTTTAGGCCTATTCATTGGCGCGTCAGAATCCGTCGGTTCTTCCCTAGGCGACATCGGTGACAGCGGTGTGGCTGCATGATCCCGGTACAGGCGCAGGCGCACTTCAGATCCGCACGCGCGTAGAAACGCTACCGCTTCCGCGTGAGACATGTTGGACATCGCTGTGTCGTTCACCTGTGCACATATGAGGTTAATGACCGAGGGATGATAAATGTGGAATGTGAATAATGCGTTCGGTATGTGGAGCATTTCGTATCGTGGGGTTTTTACCAATATTCAGAGTCGTGGGTGCGTACAAAGTGTGTGTTTATTTCGGTAACTAGCTTATGGCCCTACTTCGTTCGTTTGGATGTCAGTTACCTACAGGGTTTTAATTTGTTTGCGCGAAACCCTAATTCATTTTCTAAAAAAAAAAAATATTTACTCCTTATAACATCATATATATATGTGCCAGTAAAGTGAAGAGTCCCATCAAAATCAGTCCTTCACCATCATCGATTCACCCCTTATGGAGCATTTCGATAGACTTTATTTCTTTTTTCAGTGGTTTATTCAGACAGGTTTATTGCTTGCTTAGTCTGTTAGTTCCGTGCCAAATTGAAGTCAGTAGTTTCATGGATATGCTTTTTATGTTTTGCTCATTTCATAAACAAAATACAATAAGCTCAGACCACACGGAACAATGCTCATTTTACAAAATTCTCATTGTGTGAATAGGGATAGACTAGGACAGATCATTCTTGAATTGTTCTAAATTCTAATTTTGTTAGGTACCTACTTTTCGTTTGTTGAAACGTTTGTCACGTTGTTTCGTTTGTCACCTTTAGGGTCAGCGGAATCAGAGCAATAATATCCTCGAGTCAGTTATTTAATAATGAACTAAAACATTTAAACCATTAGAGTTGAAAATTAATTGTATGCTAAACATAATTTTGCGCGGAAGTTAATGTCTTCATTCAGTTTTAAACTTTATTCCTGTAGTGTTTCATGTCATTATCAAGTGAGAAAATTACTCGACCATACTGCTGGTCTATCTGCTGCAAATAAAACCTAAAGCCAAATAACACACTAGCTGCCTAATTGCATAACACAGTCGCTTTCATTCGACAGTTAATCAATATTCATTGCATTACGATGATCTAGTTATTGAGGGGACGGATTTGAAAACATATCCGGGGCAATAAATAAAACTCTTGATTGCCTAAATGAAAGCCGTTGAAAATGAGAGTGTTTCGCTACTTTCATAAAAAAATTTTGAACAGGATTAGCTAATTACAATGTTGTTGAATATGTATAAACTCATAAAAAAAATGAAAAAAGCGAGAAACAACTCAACCGCCGTCTGAGGTAATTTGAATTACTCAAAATGAGTGTTACGTTGAACCAAGAACAAATTTTGCAAACGGCAACGTATTTTTGCGTCTTTTTACTGTGAATCCATACTTACTAATATGTATTATAAATGCAGAAGTAACTCTGTCTGTTTGTTATGTTTTCACGAGTAAACCATTGAACTGGTTTTGATAAAAAGTACGGGGTAAGTTTGAACCCCAAGAAATAAGACTTTTTATTTCGCGACTTCGTCTGAAAATTTACGCGGTCAAAAGCTAGTTGTATATTAAATGTCAGAAAAACACTCAAACTTTATTAACTCTAGTTATATGTTCTTAAAATTCGATTCAAATCTTCAAAGTTTCAAATTCTGTACGGGCTTAAGACCGGGCATATTACGGTTGGTTGGTTTCACTTTTTCGTTGCCTCCCTAAGAAATTTTAAAGAATCTAAAAACCACCATTTCCTTGTTGTAACTTCTAAATTTTTTCTGCAACAATAACATCATTAATTGTTAACCGTTGTCTATTAGTAGGACAACAATATTGATTCAAGTGTGTCTTCAGAGAACATTCATGATCGCTTAGTCTACTTTCTGCTCGTTTAATTTTAATGAGTCATAAAGTCAAGAATGACTGTATCGCATGTGAGTACCTACTTTTTTTTTTTGTTAATTAAACGTTCTTTGTCAGAATATCCACTAATGAATCTACCACTAGTTGATGTCCCGGTTATTTATTAAGTCTTTGTTACAAGTTTTGATATTGTCGTTTAATGGATGCTGTCCCTAACATATTTCGGGAAAAGGCTGCAAGCCTGCTAACCCATATTATTTTCAACCAACTGCAACTCCTAAAGGCCAGAATCAACAGCGGTGACCACCAGAGAATCGCCTATGCAATAAAGATCGAAGAGTCCCGGAGAAACGATTCAGCTGTCAAGAACAGTGGAAGAGTAAGAAAACACATAATTTCCACTTTCTTCCAAATTCCAAATAAGCTGGAGACAGAACAGAACTGAACCAATAGGCCTACAAAGGGACGTTTACAACTGAGAAATGCCCAGATCGCCAAGCACCACGGATTATAATTAACTTTAATGAATGGGTCCTTAATGTGAACATTTAATTCCAGTAATAGATATGGCAAAAACACTTGGAACGCACGGAAATTACTTTTGTTTTTACAAGGTCCGTGGGAAAAGGCTTGGCAGATGACGATTACTTGACCTTTATCTGATACTAGCAGTGACCCACAGTTTCAATAGCATCTAAAATCATGGACCCCTTAACGCCGGGCCTATAAAACTGTCCAAAATTCGTGGTCATGATTTGTGTGTTTTTCATTCGACTTTGTTCAGCCGTTTATGCGTGATTGAGTAACAAACATCTTCACAAGGTTTCACATTTATGATATTATCGGGATTAGTAAGGATTTATATATTATAGCACCCCGAAACTTTAGCTCTTTGCCTGGTTATTATTAGCAAAAACTTGCCGCGAATTGTAGGAGTTAAATATGAATGGTAGCTTGTCTAAAACCATGAATTGAATCCATCCAGTCCAGTAAAAGTGTGTATGTAAGGTTACTTACAGCAACAATCCTGTCACCGGGCTGTATCCTGCCATCGCTGAGGGCAGGTTCCCTTACCAGGGCCCTGACGTAATGCCCTAACGCGCTGTGGTCTTCTTTCCTCAGCGTGAAGCCAAGAGAACCGTTCACCTTGGTCATTACTATGTCGAACTCCTGAAAACAAACATATTATGGGGTCAATAAATTAGACAAGAAGACAGACAAACACCCGCCGCAAAGAGTGTGGAGTTTATTGCCCATCCTTCACCATAGAGACCTACTTACGTTTTAAAACGAGCAACTAGCTTCTACTTTCTGACGAACTGACTGACATCCTGACAATTGAAAAGTGCCTGTAAATGGTTTGATTGTAATAAATGCTTTGACTTCGACCTTTTTTTCAAGGTGATTAATGTTTGTAAAACATCACTTTTGTAAAGCTACTTTTGTGTAAAAAACTAGCGTCCGTACAATTACTTATGTCAATAAGCCCAAAAGCCGTTTAGTACTTATCGAAAACTGTTATTTTACTTATTCGACTAAACCGTTTTATTACGCAAAGCTTTCCAACGTCTTTTAATAAAATGTAAACAAGAACTGGATATTTTTGTACGTCTTAACCATTGTCAAAACTAAATTTCTCTTTGCGCCATGACTATGTCCGGCAATATAGCAAGCGGAACTAGTATGGCATCTTGGTATATCGTCTGTCAGTCAACGTGCCAAACGCTTGGCACTCGATGCATGCGACTTGCGTCAGTGTTCTATACGAAACGTGACAAGGGGCGCTAAACATAACTCCTATCATTGTTCTCATGGTATTCCGATACTGAATTTATTTTGAACAGATATATTTACGCTTTTTTTCCTTCTAGCAGCTGCCAATCAGTCTTAGTTTCGATTTGGGATAGCGATAAAATTTGGCGTTTTCCTGTTTGAGAACCTTTAGATCCTGGTGTTTATTGCAATTTTTACGGATATGGTCTGTGGTTCTATATATTGGAACTGAATAACGCCATGGTTTTGTGTTTCAAAACACCTCCTAGAGGAGGTTAAGATATTAATTAAGATAGATTTAAAATAATATCCCTGGCCATACCGGAGTGGTAAACTAGCGGCCGCGGTGGCGGTTGCGAGCGCATTCACGGGCGCGGCCAAATACTTTATTAGTTTTTGTATGGATGGGTCCGCACCAACGCGGCCAGTTGCTATCCGCAACACTACTGCAGTATCTGACTGTGCTCGCAAGTTGTCTACTCCGGTGTAGCCGGCTCTTAACCCGTTTCTAAACTTTCGTCATACCAACAATTTTCTTAATCTCATACTTAAAATAAACCTATCTAATTCCGGGATTTGGGCTCTCAGCGCCCTGTATACAGGCTCAAAACAGCTCCCATTCTACATTAAATCTCCATAATACAACATTAGTTAAAACGAACTCACCACTGATCCGTCATCCTGTAGGCGTGAACAAAGAGCTTTATTAATACCTCGCACAGATTATATTACAGACTCGCACGTCGCGCACACCGGTGAAATTATACCTCATTAAATATAACGCCTGTTAACAAATGACTCGCCTTACAAAATGGGGCTCTCACGATTATAAGGTTTTGATATTTGATTCTTAAATTACTGTACTAACTTTACTCGAACTATAATCAGGTAAGGAAAGAGTGAGGAGGCTAATCTATCATATAACTCAGTTGTAAGAAAAATATTAACATTTTTATAGCCATGGGTAAAGAAACAAAGAAACTCGACCAGGTGAAAATTAAAACATGAATTATAAATGCAATTTAAAAAGTTAACTCCGTGACTATAGATCATTGTGGATAGAACCGGAGTTAAACGGAACAAATTAATGTGTAATTTAGTTCGTACACGTAGAAGAGTAAAAAGTAAAGTGCCTACTTCTTACCTTCATTTTAGTCTGTCGGTAACTTTGCACTACTAACTCTAATGATCGAAGATCCCAGAGTCATGAGATCTACGTCATTTTAGAATGACTGAAATTTTGAGGATGTTTAGAGGCATATGTAGTTACGAAAACTTTAGCTAGACGCTTCAGAGTTTGGATCTTATGGCTGAAGTTATGGTCCACAAAAAGTGACAGGCAAAAATGCATGTCAAATCCGTTGGGTGCGCTGTGAGGAATAGTTTGGGTGCGTTTCGACGGGTGCGTTTCGAAACGGGTGCGCTGTGAGGAATACCCCATTTATATAACCTACAGAACATAATATATAAAAAATAACCTTCAAAGTTAAACGTAAGTGAATAAAATACCTTTTATACCAGACACCTGAAAGAGAGCTCAACATTGAAAAAAAAACATACCTACTCATAGTTTTTAACTATATATTCCTCCGTTTATTATCAACATTTCAGCCATGGCAACATGACATAGGTGTAGCGACTCGGGCTTTCCGTTTTGAATGAAGACTTGCAGTTCGTAATTATAATCCTTTGAAAAACTACCGATGTGTATTAATGTTCTAGTAGCGTGCTTGTTTTTACTTTAAAATCCATTGAAACAAATTACTGTCAGATACAGTGAATTACACTTTAAGCGAGTAGTCAGGAAATATATTGTTTTATCCGTAGATAATGAACGAGAAAAAATACTTTTAATTTTTCTATTTTTCCGATAGTTCCACCTGAGTATGTGTTTCGTTACAGCGCATTCCGGTAAAATTAAGGGGTGTTAAAGGTATTGCGGCAATTGTTATTTTGTTTATTTGCAATTGTTAATTACAACGGTGCTAGAAAAGTGTTACTTATGGCAGATAGACTTTACTTGATTAAATGAAAATGTACCTTTTCTAATATTCGAAAATCTAAATGATTAAGCTTTCAAAATAAAGTCAGTTGTCCCTCATGTCTTCCCAAAAATTGTTTGTTTTCTGCTCACCCCGTATTGCACATCGTACACGGGCAGCGGCCGGTCGAGGTCCGGCAGGCGCAGGTCGCGTCGGTCCGGCTCCGGGCTGGGCTCACGCCGCCCGCGCCCCTCCGACGACGACGTCGTCGCGCTGCTCGTCGTCTGCGACAGCCTGGACACAAATGCCAAAGGTCATTACGTTTCACGACTATCTACATCGACCACAGATTGTATTCAAATGTCGCAGATCGAATTCAAGCGATACACCACACATTCAAAGCGGGTTCGTCAGTTAACGTCCGATTTTACGATACAATGAGATGGGAACTCGGATAACATGATGTAGTTTCTGACGTTCGTGTCTCCTCGTCTATACACTCTGTGTCTAATCTTCAGGTACGTGTACCGAGCTTTGTTTGTCTGCCCTTAATGACACGAGGTATTGTACGATAACATTCACACACAGACTCCTGTGTGCCTTGGTAGTCTTGGTAGAATCTTTGGTTTATTTATCATGCACGACATGAGTGACCTTAGAGCGTGGGATGATCGAGGGGACAAATTACGCGAGCGTGACGTGTTATGGTTGCTCAGTGTAATGAGTGTTTACCTGGCATGCATAGGGTGACAGTTGAGGGGGTCTAGCGGCGGGAGGTGGGGCGGGTGGGGGGTGCGGGCCGGCGGCGTCGGCGGCTCTGGTGGCGTGACGCTGTCAAGCACGTCTGCCGGCGGCCGGCACACGCGTAGCTCCACCCGCGCCGCCGCTGTGCGGAGCACCTCGAGGGCTTCCTACCATCAAATACACGGATTAATTGTAGCCGGATTAAAGGTCAATAACTGACTCTGCATTTCAGAAGCGTCACATCTGACCTTCCTAGTTACAATTTCATTTGATCGCATAAATTATTATTGCTGCTCCAAATTTAGAATTATTCAACGTGTTGTGCCGGTTTGGCAAAGTGATAAAAGCGAAAGCTTTAAATATTTGAATTTGATTAATGTTTAATTGTTACCAAAACTTTCAGTTACAATTTACAATTATAACGTTTTAGACAAATACTTTGGTTGTAGATATTTAAAATACTTGCTTTGAATCCCAAATTCGTGTATTACGGTCTTAGCGTAACAAAATCGCACAAGTATGAAGAACATTTCGAAACTTTGAAGACAGCCATACCGGAAGATATTCTACTACCTATTTCAAAATATTCTATTCGTTTTAGATACTTGTTAACAACGCTTTTCATGCTTGACGTAACGGTAGAATTAAAGAATTTCGGTATGTTACGGAATTAGGATTCATTGTACCCTAGGTATTTACAGTTAGGTAGTGTACACGAATAAGACAAATTAGCGATTAGTGAAGGAAAATATCTGTTTCACGTCTGTTTTTGCCATTCTATAAAATACGTTGGTTTTGTTCCAAACGTAATGTCGACTTCTATTGTCTGAAGTAATACCTAACTCCTTTTAGTCGCCATAACTGGAAACGGTTCAGTTAGTTAAATAAATGTTAAGGTTTTCAGTCTGTGGTTTTGTTGTGCTCAATGAGCCTTAGCGAGTAAGAATGTAACCACAAGTCGCGAGGCAATACCGGCCAGAATAACTTGGTAACGGTGCGCACCCCGCTGCGACCGATAAAGGGAACTCGGAGGGAATTAATAGAATTTCCCCAACGAAACTGAGGTAATGGCCCATTTATTTATTGTGAGCATTGAATTCGGTTTGCTCACGGAATCGCTTTGATACGCGCGTGATTTAGCTACACTGTAATTTTCTGGGATTATTCCCATTACGTCCAAAACGACAGAATGCTGTACAAATGAGATTATTTTTCATCGCGTAGTGTAGCAGCAGTCTAATATAATTTGGTATAACTTTGTGGCAGACATTTTACAGTTTATTACATTTGAACCCGAGGCCTCAGCGCGGACCGTGCTGGAGTTTTCATAAAAGTTTTTACGTTTATAACCCAGGCTCCGGGGTCGGGGAGCGAGGGAAGTGCTGTGACAACAAATGGCATTTTTAACATGACTTACTGTTTATTTTTGTAAGCATGAGACCGTGTTTTATGTTTGTACCTTCATAACGGCTATGCAAGCAGAGCTTTGTGAAGGGCAGAGCAGCACACTTAAATTTCATAGGCTCTGTTGTAATGAATATAAAATGTCGGCCGTGCACTCGCAAATAACGTCGGTAAAGGTACCAATGCTAAAGATAAGAAAAAATGCGCAATATGCTAACATTATTTCGCTAAATTTATCGTTGCTCGGACTTTACCTGCCAAAGATAAAGAAGAAAAATATTTTTGGACAAACTTTTGGGGTCGAATGCAGTTGAATAATGAGGGGCGCTTAAACTCATTAAACTTTTTGTTAGTCTATGTAAGTTGAAGGTTCTTTTGTTGTACTTACGTAGGTGCTTAGTCCGGCGAGGGGTACCCCGTTGGCGGAGAGGAGCAGATCTTTGGGGGCGAGTCGGCCGGTCCTCCACGCGGGTTGAGGGGGGTACAGTCTTCGTATCCTCACCAGGCCACCGCCGCCGCAAACTGACATGCCCAGACCGCGGCCATCTTTTTCTACAACTACTGTGAAGGAGTTTTCTGTTGGACAAAAAGATAATTGGGTTAATTACAGTTACCATTTTCAATTTCAAGAAAGATTGTAGGAAATGTTTGTGATTGTGATGCAGTATGAAATTCAGAAGTTTAAAGATTAAAGGCGACAGAGTTGTCCGTTTCAAATTTTTAAGTCATAGTTATGGGACACTTTGTTCTAAAGCTTCAGCACACTGGCTTTTATTACTAGTATGTGCCCGCAACTTCGTACGCGTGGAAAGTCTGTCTTATCTTGTTTCTCTATACAAACTTTGAACCCCCGTTTCAATCCCTTAGGGGGACAATTATGGAAAATCCTTCCTTACCGGACGTCTACTAATTATAAACTACCACCCTGCCAAAATAGATCTTTATACGTCACGCGGTTTTCATTGTCGTGGCCCCGGAACGTAGAGAGCAACAGAAGGATCAGGGTGGATTTTTTAGTCAGTAAAAGTCTGACCGTCCCTTTGATGATATTTACCACCAATAAAAAAAGCCGTTTTTATATTTCGTGATGAATGAGTTGCAACTCACTTGAACACCACAACGCGGACACTTGGTTCGCGTCAAATTCGATTTCTTCATATTACGTACTCCTCACCTCATTAATCTGGCTATACAAAAAGATTATTTCAAAACCGACTGGTATTTCTCTTCAGCTTTATTATATTCCTATAGATTTATCGATATATCTCTATCTGTTCATGGACGAAAGTGGTGGGTTGTCAAAGAGTCTGTTTATGTTGGGTGCGGGATGTCGAGACGTGTTCGGTTCCGTCACTAGCAGTAAACTCAAGATCCGAATTCCGTTACGAGCAAGTTTTACAGCTTATTTACACTTGGAACCGAGGACGCTGCATCCGAGATATGAGGGAATAGTGTTATACGTTTATAGTTAGGCGATTACGATAATCTTAAGGAATTCAGAATAATGAAGACGAGTGGTGATTTTTGTTACTCGCATAATTAAAAAAAAATATTATGTGTCTGCTTTTATGTAAAACTAGCTTTTGCCCGCGACTTCGTCGCAGATAATGTAGCTTTCTAATGGTGAAAGAATTTTAAAATCGGTCCAGCAGTTTTTGAATTTATCCATTACAAACAAACAAAAATACAAAATTTTCCTCTTTATAGTATTATTAGTATAGAAAAAGCTTTTTATAAGAAAAATATGAATGTTTACAAGATACAACCAAAACGAATGGACTCGCGGGCATAAGCTAGTTGTTTCATAAATTCGAACGATAAAATACTTTTCAAATTCAATCAAGACCACCGGATCTATAACCGTGTTATTATAACCATATAATAAAAATTAAAAACAAATTTCGTTCGAAATTCAGTCGATTAATTGAAAAAAAGCACCTTTATTTAGTTCAATGTTTGTACTTACTTGCCTATAGGGATTTATATAAAATTAATATTTGTTTTGGGTCGAATAAGTGCCCATATTGTAAAGACCGCTTTAGGCGGACCCCAAAAGAGCCCAGGTGTTTTCATTATACACAGAGCAAACGAAAGTAAGTACGGCTTGTTTGGGCACAAACATTGTTTATTCAGTACTTTTCGACGTGTGTAAGTTCAGATTAAGCCTGAATTTGGAGCATAAATTATGCATAGCCGTCTGAAATATACAGCGCCCCAATAATTGATATTGAAGTCTCAATATTGCAAATGAAAGGTAGGCAAGTGTCGATCCACGGTCAATTTAAGTCCCTCTAAGGTCCAAAATGGACGTTAGACGGTGTCTGACATGAATTATGCATTAGGGGAGTCCATAGCAACAATTTGGACTCGGAATGTTTTCATTTATTCTGTTTTATGATCTGGTGCTGATGCTGATTCAAAAGCTTTGTGAAAGAAAACACTTTTGCGAAACTACAAAAATGGCGTAAAGTAGTGTTTTTATTTTTGGAAACAAGAACGTTATGTTTTAGGCTTACATATTTTGTTTATCCTTTACATCTACTTCAATTTTATTCTTTAAGAATTTAAATGATAATAATAACAGCCTATTATAGTCCCACCATAAGACAAAAGCCTCTTCTCATACAGAGAAGGCACAGGCATTAATGACCACGCTTGCTCAAACGGCATATTAGTAGTTTGGTACCTACTTGCCCGGTGTCAAACCTGCAATCTCATGGTAGGCAGAGGCGGGCGCCTTAACCACCAGGCAATCACGACACTTGATCCAAAATAAAAATGAAGATGAGAATTCAAATAAGAAAATGTAAACATCACAAATCATAATAAGACCAATAAGGAAAAGTCGCTATAAGATATAGGTATCTTTCGAACACAACTCAAAGGATTTTGACATAAATGGAATCGTTTGTTCGCTTGAAGCTCGTTCGAAATGAACAGCTAACACCTGCTAGGTGTCTCGTTTGATGTGATTTGTTTGACATTCCGATATTATTAATGTGCTGACACTTAATGTGTGCAAGTGTCTGCATGCCAAAGGTTTAATTCACCTTTGTTATGGTACTTCTACGTTTGTTATGCACTTCCCGCTTGAATGTTTTGGTTTGGGACTCTTCTTGCTTTGGCTATAAATATGAATTTTCCTTGTATTTTTTTTGCTATTCTATCATTTTGTTCAGCTGATATAATATAAATAATTTCCTCTTGACCAAATTTCGGTCGTGGCAGGAAATCTCAATGGAGTTTAGCACAGGTGCACCCCCTCTTCCCAGTCATAGTCCAATGGGACGGCAATCGCACACGACCGGGGTGAGATCAGGCGCAGGACCGCCGACTTTACGTGCTTTCTGAGGCACGGGGGTTTCAAGGGGGTGGTAATAATTGTATGTTATTTTTTTTCTTATGAAGAGGTAATCCCTACAAGTACTGGTTGAATTACAAGAATTTTTTCACTCATGGAAAACTACGCTAATGTCAAGTGCCATGGGCTATCTTTTAGACTCCATACGACTCGATTCCTATCGGCTTCCCTTCGGAAGTTCGGGACAAAAACTACTTTTGCCACTGAAAAATTACACCTAACCTACAAAATTTAAGCAATTTTTTCTTCAGCTCCCCTCTTACGGATATTGACCTGTAGCCACTACTATATTCTGCGGCATACTTGAGTTCTATGTGAACTAAGTTGCGGACAGAAGCTAATTGATCATAATAATGAAGTCAATTTACTTGTATAACTGCTTTACAGGCAATTTGCAGTTCGACCAATTGACAATATTGACGACTAACGAATTTATTACTGAAACAGTACCTTCCAGTTAATTTGGAAATTACTTAGAAAATTGTTGAAATGCCGAGTCTCCGAGGAAATCCCCAATAGGTACAAAATTAGAAGGGGTCGGGTACCGCGAGGATCATTTACTCAACCTATTCCCAGAAGATCACGAGAATTACTAGAACTAGACATGGCGGTATAATTTCCCAATATTCGCCGAAAATGCGTCACCACCGAACAGTTAGTAGGTACTACCTTGCAGTACAAACCCCGATGACGTCATTTACAACTTGTGTTGCCACCCGTACTTTATAATAAAATATTGTACGTATTTTTTGGTAAACTTTAAGAGGGCAACAAAGTTAAAACAAAATATTTAACGTCCTTTGAAATGTTTATTTCATTGGTATTTAAAATTAACAAAACGTTAAGCAATTTTTTTGCCTGTTGTAACAAACAGTTAGGTATTTATGAAGATAACTAACTTACAAAATACACCTAAACACGAGAACAGAAATTAAATAATTATTTATTTTCAGATGTTCTCTACTTTATTATTTTTACCCAAGAAAGTAAAATGTAATCTGTGCTTAAAAAAATGGCAACCCAATTTACGAATGACACGATAATCAAAATCAATAATATCGCATTCCGATTAGTCGGTATTACTACTGAGTTACGCGAATCCGTATAGCTATAAGTAACCAATCAAGATTGTGAACGGAATTCATAGTCATGATTACCAAATATGTAATAAATTGTTTTGGTCAGCTTCCAATTCAGATACGAGCGACTGATACGTACCATTCTAGACAATGAAACTGCCACCTGACATCCACATGTCCACTGTCCAATTACTGGGAAATGTCGATAACTTATTGTTAGACTTTCGTACTTCCGACTACTCGAAACTTCTGTCATAAGCTTATTCTGAAAGTGTAACGTGTTCTTTGAAGATAAAATTTACCTTTATCTTTATTAACAAATAATCGGCCTTTGTCCAGGAGAGGGAGAGAATAGGCTAACAAAAAAAAAAACGCCTGTCTCTCTGAGAGTACACAACATTTAAAAGAGTACCTAAGTATGCAGTTATATCCTTCTCCAGGCGATAATTTCGCATGGAGAAAAACAGAGAACAAGAAACTCCTTTTAGAAGAGGCAACTAGATTCAATTCTCAATTTTTTTTTGTAGTGACGTTAAAAAGTGTCTTTAAATGGTCTAATTAAGATAAATGATTTGACTTTATTTTAAGGTTAGTTCTGTAGTAATAGTTGTTAATATTGATGAGTGCAATGACCTTCTCAATATTAGGGTTAACATAAACTAAAGTTGTATAAGTGTCTGATTGGAGCAGATAATCGAACTTGGCCAATGGTTATTTTAAGATAGTAACTACTCAACCCTTCGATTGTTGATCGAAGACTCAACCACGAGTCCCTGACTACAATATAAACACAACAAAACTATGATATAGCTTCTTATAGAACAGTTGACCGTCCCAAAATAGCTTCAGTATCAGTTTGAAAGGACAACAGCTGAGTGCACTAGTTGTCCATAGTTTCGATATTGGTAAAGTTGTACGGTCACGAAGTAGCGCGATGGCCTGTATTTAACGATACTAGTAATGGGCTGTAGTAATGGTATTGTCTCACTATTGCTTTGGATTGGCTCAGACAAAGCTAAGTTTCTGTAACAGTTATTGCGAGCGAAGGAATTCTTTTTGTAGAATTAAAACTTCTTACTTTATTTTCTTAAGGAATCACCTAAATATGGTATAGGACAGATAGACAGATATATAATGGTAAAAAAATATAAGCAAAAATTCGGGTCTAAATTGTAAACATTTTATAAATTTTTGCTTAAAATCAATAGAAGTTAATAAATTATTAGATTTGAACGTGAAAAAAAAAACAAATAACAAGAATATAAACAATATTTATAACTCTTTAATTTTACAGAACACGGTTCAAATGTTTATTACTGTTTATGCAAGCGGTAAGCGGTCGGTGCCTTCAAGAGATTGTTGCATATTTGAATTTGTAAATGAAAATTATGTGTAACTTTATTTAATTAAATAAATAAATAAATTAAAGGCAATTTTCATTTATTTAATTTGTAATAGGCAGACTTCTTTAGAAAGTACTACTATCAAATAAACATTGACCTATGGGTAATGATTACCGATAGTTCCTATCTAACATCAACAATAGCCGCTCGCTCGTACATTCAAGCACGTGCTTGCCTACCGACTAATTACTTTACTATTTAATCCATGCTTAGTTCCACGTAGCACTTGATTAACCTTGTTAGCTGAAAACAATCGCTCTAATTTCAACCTACACACGTCTGGCTTATGGTATATTTTTGGCTGGCATATGACGTCTGAGGAGTATATTGCACGTATTCAGCTCTATATCTTGGAAATTCTAAGCTCTTCTTAGTTAATTATACTTACAGCTCAGTGCATTTGAATAATTATTATTCAGTGCTTTAGGTGCTGCATAGTCAAGAGGTTGGTAGTAATATTGTTTGATAATACCATAGTCTGTCTGAGGTACTTTTGTTTTCTGAAATAGCATACAATGGTGCCGATTCTCTTGGTCACAAACTAAACTAAAATTAGACTATTTCCATCTTTTTCTGTCCAATAAAATAAAAAAGAGACTAATGTATATAAGAGCTGTCAAATTTTGTAAATCTGACACATCCGTACAGTTTTAGTTGACATCTTAAAACGTATGGATTAAAAATACGGAGAAGTTCAAGGCAAAACTAATTTGACTTCGCTAACTTAGTTCTTTATTGTCACCGTCCTTTCCGTTCGCTGTATGTTAGTAAGAGATGTCAATTCTCTAAATTTAGTCTAGTTTGTGAACAAGAGAATCGGCACCATTGTATTATTATTATCTTCTACAATTATATAGGTAAATTATTTTGACGCAAATATACCATCAATGTTATTTTGTTGCATTTTTATTTAACAAAAATGTTAAACTTATTTCATTAAAGTGAGAATGCAGCCTCAATATTCTCCATATTTTTAATAAAGAAAATTTTTTTTATCGGAAAACGTACATGTTGTTGTTTTTTATTTTGCAATAAACTTTTCTATACTTCCTACTATTCTCATAGTTTTGTAATACCGCAGTTCGTAATAATATTATCTCATGGACCAACTGAAACTTTCTAGAGGAGCAAAGTGAAACACTTCAAAGCTCCACTGACAGACTGAGAGCGGAAGCTTTTGACATTTATTAAAACTTGAGGACATACTTAATGATATTTGTTTAGAGGAGGACATTCATTTGTTTTTTTTTTGTTTTGTTTAAGTACTTTTTAGTTGGACAAAGGAAATTGGAATTTCAAGTTTCTATTCCCAGAATGTTGAAGTCTTATAAATTCTGATTTATGGATACGAGAATTCGGATTTTCGGATATTCAGATATTCGGATATTCGGATTTTTAGGACATAAGAATTTGTATATTTGCTTTAAATTAAGAAATATAATACATTAAATTATTTACATATTATAAGTCGTTTACTATAATGTTAAGCTAACCGTAAAGTTGATTAGGTTAGTTCTCTTTTACATATACATTAACTTGTATTTTGCGGGTAGCTGCGTATTTTATCAGGACCCGAGGGTACGTTGTTTACCTACATAAATAACATTACGAAAGTTATGTACTTCGGAAACTTAGTTGAAATATACTAATGATGTAATATCTACAAGAACAAAGTTGTTTTGACATAATTCTCGTCTAGTTGGAAACAGCGGAGGAATAGCAGAAATAGACATGTTGCTGAGAAATTAATTTTCGGAACATGAAATGTTTACGTGCGGGTTATGTATGTTAGAAAAACCTGTAAAATGTTGCGTAAAGGCGGAGCATTCGCTTGTAATGTAACTTAATCTAAGATTCGATTTGAACGTAACGTTAAGGTACCTTCTGACTAACGAGCTCTCGCTTGTAATGTAACAATCCAACATTCGATTTTGAGCATTACGATATTACAAATTGTATAAACGGGTTTTCCTATTTACTACAGTAATGTTACAAATTATATAACGGATTCACTACGGTAATGTTACAATTTGTATAATGGTGTTGCCATTCAACATAGTAATTTTACAATTTGTATAACGGATTTTCCCAGTCACTAAATTAATGTTACAAATTATAACGTGTTCTTCCATTCACTTCCGTAATGTTACAATTGTTTAAAGGGTTCCTTCATTCACTACTGCTATGTTACAAATTGTATAACGGTTCTCCCACTCACTATTGTAACGTTACAAATTGAATCATTACAGGCTGCGCACTGTAACCCTCGGTTCTTCTCAATCACTGAAATAATGCTCGAAACTGTAAGGGAGCACCTTTAGGGGAAGTAAATGGCTTTTGTTATTTTTATTGAATACCTAGCGGGTTTAACCCGCGTTAGGTTACGTCCTGGATTACTGCTCTACTTCCGTGGGTCATAGCGTAATGTTATATAGCCTTCCTCAATAAACGGGCTATGCAAAGCAAAAACATTAATAAAAAGCAAGCCAAAGACACTTTTCGATCCATAACACCCATCACACCTAAACAACAGATTCCTAAACCCTGTCAGGTCAATATTACCCAAAGTCTTAATTACCTTCTGTCATTGGTCGTCAAGCGAAACAATGACACCAGCAATAATAATCTGCAATAATCTGCGCAGATCCGGGTCTGACCAGACCCAGACAGAGCCGATATTGGGACACGTACAAGTCACGACTCAGCGATCTGACCCGACACTGTCGTTTATTACTTGTCCGCTACAAATGTTACGAACGGATAAATAAACGGCTGGTTATTTTCTAACTGTAGTAGGTACCCATTTGGGAAAAGATTGCAGATATTTTCTGGTCTACAATAATTACTTAAGTAATACTAGCATCTGCCCGCGTTTGATATTTTATCCCACGGAAATCGTACCTAATTCGTATTCGTAGGCTGCTCGTGCCCTACAAGCAGCCTATGCGATATTCCAGACTATAATCTATCTCTGTGCCGAACATCCAGACACATTGAGCCGTTCTGGCGTGATTGAGTAACAAACATCCATCCAAAGTTTCGCATTCATATAGTATAGTTTAAAATGATGCTTTGTACATAATATTTAGTTTAATACTAAGCTAATATGTGCAAGCCTTGATTTCAATAATTATTGCGGGCCTAGAGGAAGTCATTTATAACCAAGTTACCGCTTTAAACCCTAGAATGTCAAAAACTTTCAAGTAATTCGACTTTTTATGTTATTCTTAGATATCTACGGTGTGTGCGGTATGCGATTTTGCACATTCAATCAAATCTACAGCTCCATGAGGGATTGCAGACATATTATCAAGAAACTCTGTATAAGTACGCAGATATTAAAAGCAAAAATAAGTAGGTTAAAACGATTTTTATTAAAATATAAGTAACACTTTTGTCTATAAATAGGTACTTTCGTGTTTATGATTTTACCCTGGAATTTATATATCAAAGCTCTTGCTGTAAATTTATTTCATGAATATCTGAAACGTAGGTACCAACCATTCAGATTCACTGTAAGTCGTAAATTGAAAACGAAACCGTAAAAGAATAAAGAATAGAACATGCTTTATTGTCCGCTATTTGAATTGAATATTCCTTCTCTTTTTACCATTTGGTGCATAACTGTGCTTCTCCGAGGTAGGGTGAAATAACACAGAATTCTACCAGGCAGGTAGGAAATGGTAGGACGTTTATTTTGTATCTTATAGTCCGTTTTTTAAGTTTTACGGAAAATGCGGCGCAGTCATAATTTGCCTACCATACATTTTTGAATTGATTCTCTGAGTTTCCGTTCGAAATGAGAGCTCCTACGTTCACAACACATTTTATTTGATTTCTTGTACGTGCTTCCAAATAGACCAGCATTAAATTTGATATTGCAATAGAAACTTCATAAAAACGTGAACATTCTACGAATAAGTAATTGTAGGGAAGTTTTCTGTGTAACGAGTGCTGATAACAGCTTTACGGATATGTATTCCTAGTAGTTGCCTTTGTGTTTTACTTGATTCGCATAGCTGCGGTGCTCGTTCACCTATGGCGTGTTCTGGATCACCGGCCGCGGTGACCTGCCCTGCCATGCATGCCACACCTACTAGGGTACCATAAAAACGAAATAACTATCACGATTACGTGATCCCTCAAATGTAGCACAAATTAGAATATGAATGAACTCATACGGTATTCTGGGAATTGGTGATTATATAATTAAATTCTGCATAGTTAACGAAATTAATAATGCATTTCGATTGGCTATTTTGCATGTTTAGTAAAATAAGGCAGTTCGCAAAGTTATGGTTAGTAATGAGAACGTTTACCATAATACAGTATACTTAATTACTATTCATGAGTTAGGTCGCTTGAAGTGACCTTTGCGGTACAACAAAGCGTTTTTCAAACAAAGGTTTACCTTTCCGTTACGTGCTTTCAAATCCGACGCCGCAGCATCCGATCCGTTTTCCCTTTCTATCACGTTGAGACAATAAAACATGACTGGAAGTGGGTATTCGGAATGCAAAACGTTCACCGCGCCGCGCTGCGGTTGAATCGGAACTGTTCCAGTCTTCTAGCTCTTTGTTGAGGAATGCGACTAAGTAATTAGTATGACAAGACTTTGTTAGAGTTCCAGAAATTTAATTGGAACAAGTTAATTTTATATGCACGTGGGAGTAAATAGTGGGAAAGTTATTAGTTGCTTATCTTCTAGTGTAAGTGTTTAATTTTAGTGCAAGATTTTCGTATGTTTTGAAGCTTTTCAATTTCAAAAGACTGAGGGTCCTATTCTAATTTCTTTACAGATTTGTATGACAATTTTGAATCAGTGAGATTACGTAATCGAGCATCGTAATACCAAAGTCCTGAATTTTGAAGCTTGGTCCTCAAAAGACAAATTCGGTCTCAAATCTGAAGCAGCACTATAATATTCTCATAAAGCTTTCAGCCTATGTTGAGTAATCATCGCTGTCCACTCCACACGTTAATCCGCTGACCACGTCGATGTCACTAAGTTTTAAGCGCCAGGACATTTCGCAAGCCGAGACGGCCTAATAACTCTGGCACGAGTGACGCATGGAATTCGAACGTGACGTCATCGCTGCCCATGAATAAAATGGAGTGGCGTGTTAAAGCTCGGGTAACGTGTACGAAATGTAGGCGTGGAAGGATTTTCATTAGATTAGTACGCTTCAAGGAAATTCCTGAGCCAATTGCAGACTTTTATTAGCTACGGATTGATGGTTTTGTCCATTTCCTGGTGTAAATGTTAAGTACTGAACTGGATTTGTAGCTTCGTAAAAGTGTTTTACTATTTTCGTATCTCATTTTCACAGGTTCGCAACTGTTCCCTTGTGTACTTGTGCCAAACAACTCATATTGCTTATAAGCGAGCTTCTGGTCCATTTTCCCAGTCCCAAAAACTATACGAGCGAGTTCATCTAACGCAGGCAACGAGAATGCACATAAATATTCACGACCGACTGAATTTCGCTTTTATACCAACGTGCTGCGTACCTTTTCAATCAACAATTTCAATTTAGTTCAGTTCGATTCGACGCACATGTATTTATGATATAAGACTTGGGCGGCGATGGGGATCGGCGAAAGTAATAAGTTACGGCATGATGGAAAATAACCATCAACGCTGAAAGGGCCAACATTTTCCGATTTTTTGTTGCTACCATCAAGAATTGTGGAGTCTTTTCGATTGCCCTACACTTGATACAATTTTGTCCAATTTTTAGGATCAAATTGGAAAGTAGAGCGTGTTTATGTAGGTAATATCGTTCAGTTCTCGGTCGACCGTTCTCAGGGGAGTTTTTGCGAAACGAAGTTGGTGACCGTAGATTTGTCCTTTATTTCAGAACACATTGCTTGTCTAGCTTGAGTACTAATAAGGAAGGGATATTCAACCTTATTTCCATCACCAGAAGCTTGTCAATCAGCGTCATGATTACATTTAAAGCTAGGTTGACGTTGAAACTTTAAAGGTGTTCGCTTGTAAACCATCTACTTAAAGTGACTTAAGTACCTACCAGTATTTTCAACATGATGGTGCTTTTATTATCATCTACCTGTCTTAGAGTATACCTGTGTACATGCTTAGTATAATTAAAGTTTATGAAGTGGGGGAGGATCCTATTTAATTTCGCTCGTTGCAGGCTTGATGGGACGGTAATCGTATCGTTCTTGGGACTTTATTAGATTGACTGTAGATATTTTGTTTATAATTTCCGTTTTTACTTTTACACGATCGTTTTAGATAATCCATTCTAATAATATTAAATGAGAAAGTGAGTTTATTTATGTTGTTTGTTACGCTTTCCTGACTAAATTATTGAACGGTTTTTGATGAAATTTAGAAAGACTTAGCTTAAATCTCAAGATAGGACTGTAGGCTACTTTTTAATCTACGATTTCGCATGCATACGCTATAACCGACATTTACGCGAACGAAGTCTTGGGCAAAAGCTATAAAGAATAAAATTTATTTATGTACACAAATTATAAACTTAAGTAGTTAGTAAATAAAGTTGTTAAAGAGTTAGAGGCAAGAAATTGTAATCTGTAGGAGATTTGTAGTCTAAACTAAGCCTAGTCTTGTGTTTGGGAACTCCAAGTCTCCCATTACATAATAATGTCTCTATACGAAGAAGCTTAATTCTTCCTGAATGAACATATAATAATGCATAACACAGAAGTGACTTCTATTCAAAAATTACAAATTGACAACCTGTCATTTCTCTTAACCATTCTCCGTGTAACTGAGAAAGGGAATATAAGCTTGCTCATTTCCCTCAGGGCCTTGAGAAACTGTTTGAAAGCAGCATACAAACATCTGACACTATTATTCTTTCATTCTTATACGGGGAACACACGTCACAACACGTTATATTACCTTTCTATGGAAATCCAATTAAAAATTCAATATGCTCTGGAGCGACAAGCAAATAGGTTTGACCTGTTGAGGAAATTCCATTGTTGTGGGCTTGACGATATGTAGGTACAGTTGAACAAGCCAATTGGTAAACAGGTAGATAGCTTGCTTTTGAAAAAAAAATTGAGCGTGTAAATTCTTTTAAATCACTGTGGGGTCCGTGTACCCATGGACTTTTTAAAGAGTTGTCCAAACGGTTGGTTGACTCATCCCGTGACCCAAGGGCTGGCTATTACCTTGGCCAGAGGCTAAGCATTGCCATCCAGCGTGGCTAAGCGGCCAGTCTTTTGGGCACATTTCCAGCTGACGGCGATGCGGATGAATTTTTTTAATGGCATTTAGTTTTAGTTTCTTTTTCTATTATGGCTACTTTTCATAGAAAAAAAAAATCACTATAAATAGGTTTTAAAATAATTAGACATGACAAGCTTAAAAAGTGAACACAAAATAACAATGAATGGCCATGTAGCCAAAGTCAAAGTCAAATCATTTATTTGAATTAGACCAGGGCACTTTTGAACGTCATTTACAAAGGCAAAGAGTAGAAAGATAATTATTGTTATCTGTAAACCAAATAGCTTTTTCGACCGTACCTCTGTATTCACGTTTGCTTACAATGCCCAGTTAATTTTATTGTTGTATGCTACTGTTTTTAAATAAAACTGTGCCGCGATAGCCCAGTGGCTACGGGTACGGAGAAGTACCGATATATGACTTTTTCTTTTTCATTTGTACTCAGGTGTTGTCCTTTCAAACTAATACTGAAGCTATTTCGGGACGGTCAACTGTTCTATAAAAAGTATAGTAAATGTTGGACCCCTGCTTCAAACCCTTAGAGAGGGGAAATGGGAAATCCGTTCTAAGCGGACGTTTACTAACTATAATCTATCTCCCCGCCCAATTTTATACGTCAAGCGGTTTTCGATATTTAGTGATGAGTGAGTGTAAGACCTTTCGCTTTTATATGTGTACATATATTTCGATTCATATGTACTTTCTACATTTATGTTGGACATCACTGACATCGGTGTAGAAAAAAATCGTGAGGAAACCTGGACTTGTAGTAAATGTAGATCTAAAATCACCAATCCGCCATGAGTAGTAGAGTAGTAATCGTGGTGATTAATACCTTATATTTTAGAAGAGGTCTTTGCCCAGCTGTGGGACAATAATTTAGGCTGGTACCTATTTGTAGTAATATTAATTTTTGTAAGGCCACGCGTACTGGAAAGTAAAACGTAGAAGTTGCTTAATCCAGGTTATACCGGACGGCAAAGTATTAACATCGTGCAAAAAAAAGTATGTCAAAGATCATACGGGCTTTAGTAGGATTTTATCTTCGGAAGCGTTTTACTATGTGAAGGATAAAGTTCAGCCTCTTGCAGAAGTTTGACGGACTAATATTATATGCGAAAGACTCACTAAGTACAAAAGTGTGTGTGTTACTTTAAAAGCTCGATCTACGGTAAATCCTAAGACTTTCGAGTAAATCTTAAGACGATCGATCGATGACGATTAAGTATTTATAATAAAACTCCGACCTTGTGTATGATTTATAAATATTAATGGCATTCATTCGGTAAATCTTAAGTTTTACTCTGAAACACGGTCAATATTGATAAAACATTTAGGCTAAAACCAACATTTGCTAATCTTCATTGGTGAAAGATAACATGTAGCAAAATCGAATGATAGAAGTCCGCAAAATCGTCTTATTTTATATGAAACCTTACATTTACCAGCACATGTTGGTAAATCTTAAGATTTACAAGTAAAACCTAAGATTTAAGTACTTATTTATATTCGGACTTTTACTGTAGTAGTTTTAGATGCGTTAACACTAGCAAGCAGTATTACATAAAATGCGCCACATTTTTAAAATAGGATATTACTTTACAGAAAAGCGGAGAATTTTGTTCTGCACTCATTTCTCCATACTTATTTGCATTTTTGCCTCACTGTTTCCACAGCGCGCTTTATTACAATCTTCGGTCTAACAGATAATACCTGTAGTACTTACCCATTTAAAAATATGTAGGGAACAGCCTAAGGTAAAAATTTAATATAAAAATATTAAGTTTCCTTCCCGTTAATAATATTGTAGATGAGTTTTTTAATAAACTTTTATTAAAAAATAAAAGTAACTGCTTAATTCTTCTGTGTTATCGTCTGAAATATGAGATAATATTCCCCAGACCGATTTCGGTCACGATGGCAAATCATTGGCATTTAATCGATGGCAGACTCGCTAAGTACACTGGAGATATTATAGTGCACAAGTGTGTGCGCAAACACAAGTGGACTCGCTCTCATAGTCTGATGGTAGTGCGATCCGACACAAGTAGGATAGATTCAGGCGCAGGACCAATGGCTTTCCGCAATCCGAGACACGGGGGTCACCATCAACTTCCAAACTCCGGGCTACTGAAAACCCAACAACACTTTTTGCCCGACTTAGGAATCGAAGTTAGGACCTCACGCTCAGCAGTCAAGTTTGCGACTACGAGACCAACGAGTCAGTTAGTTACAGTCTATATGAACTGGCAATATGGCGTCTATTGATTGGAATAAGAGAATTTTGACATCAATGCGAGTTTGACGCCTCCTCGTGCCACGTTACTTGTCTTGAAGAATGAGGAAGGAAACATCAAAGTCATCGACGCGATCACGATTAGGTACCTACGTTATTTACAGATGTTTACATCAAAGAGGGTCTAATTTGTGCTCGTCAATATTTGGTGGAAGAGTAAATAATTTTCTTTCCAAATTTTTTTATTTGACTTTACCAATTGACTTGGTAACAAACAATACCGAGAAAATATCAGCAAAATGGAGTACTTTTTTAAGAAGAGTTATTTAAAAGTTTGATGTCAAAGAATTCTTCTTTCTTAGCAACCGTTACGGACTATTTACGTTGATATTGTAACAAATGTTTTCTCTCTTACTCCCGGTGCCTCGAACGAGAAATTGTCAAATATGTTTTTACCAGTTTTAAATGTTTTATCTAAACTTTAAATACTGCCCCGACCTCTATAGGTATTGTTGAATGCTTCCAAAAGTATGTTTTGCGCACTATCATATAAAGTGATTTTTAACATAAAAAGAAAAGTCGTTACCAACAAAAAAGAATATATATCTCAAAGTTACTAAGTTTCATGAGTAGTATGCCCAGTTAACGGACATGTTAAGTGAATTGTTACACCCTGTATTTACCAAATATTATCAGTACTTAATTTCTTAAAAGTTACTTCCAAGCTCTTAAGTCCTAAAACAAAGTACAAAAATTTACAATGTTGTTAATTTAATACCTCACTGAAAGAATGACATGAACGAGGGAAAACAGTACCTACGGAATGAATACAACGTTGGTTTTCATATTGATTTCCCAATGAAAAACATGTGGCAGTTGCATGTCGGCCGCACATACTGTGGGGGAAGTAAGGAAATGGAAATTGGAAGGAAATAGTGTTCGTAAGTAATGGAATGGCCCGAATAGCTATGAAGTCGGTGGAAATCCTTGTGGTACCTATTATGCGGAGTTATGTTCTAGCTAGAGTTAGTTAAATTGAGTTGTTATAAGCACAGTTGTCTTAATTAAAATTTTAGATCCTTTTGGTAGGCATAAATCTATCTAGGTACATATAAAAGTCTAGTAATGGAAGGAGCTGCCACTCGTCTTTTGACGTAAGTCTTTAGTGTAATAAACATATTTTATTTAAAAAGAGTAAGTATGGATGAGTTTCTTGTCCAATCTTCTCTATACGAAACTACCTTCTGAAACCGCCAACAAGATTCAATTTTTGTTTCCTGTAAAAGACGTTTAAACGTGCCTTTTAATGGCCTAATTTAAATAAATGATTTGACTTTGACTTTAATACAACACATAGGGAGACATAGCTATTATGTCAGAAGTTTATTTTATAAAACATATTTCTCAAACGGAGATTAAAATGCGCCAGTCTGTCAAGCTATAATGGCGACAAATGTATTAAATCGAGAGCCATAAACTATCTTCTACACACGGTAATTATACTTTAACGATCGGATCTGAAGTGAAATCGTTATCGGCCAAACTTTACGGCACATCCTTGCGTGAATTAGATAAAATTTATATCGAGAGTGTGAGCAAAATTCTGAGTACCTACATAGATTTGACGAGGGTGTGATCCCTTTACATTAGACGAACTCATAATGAACTTATTTTGTTCAAAATATTAGGGTTTAATTGTCTACTGAACCTGTTATACTCGTGATAATACAATGAAAATGTTTTTTCTTCATAATTGCGTTAATTTGGGGGAAATGGATAGGTGTTTTTGGTTCTGACACGTCGTGAACAGAAATAGATTTAGGTGTGTAATGTTTTAAGGAGCTGTATCATTATTTTACGGTCGTTTTTAGAACATAAGATTTGGAATAGGTATGGTAAATTACCTGGACTTGGTCAGAAAGCAGTAGCGTGTTATCACTTATTATATTATTAACTGAATCCTGGTACTTAAATTCTGGATAAAAGTATCAAATAAGACAGACCGGATATAAACATTGATCAGGATAAAGATTATAAAAGTAAAGAAATTGTATCTAATAAGAAGATAACATTATATTATCAACTATTCTGAGGTTAAAATAAATCAAAGTTAGGAAATCCCACTACTATTATACTTAAACGCGAAAGTTTGTTCGGATGGATGGTTGGATATACTCATTGACGCTTAAACGGCCGATGAAAGTTAATTGAAAATTGGCACTCATATAAATTGATCTAGCTTAAAACGTAGGATATTTTTATCCCGTTTCTGTGTTCCCGTGGAATAATTTAGGACGTTGGCTAAATTGTGAAGTCTACGTAGATGAAGTCGCGAGCAGGAAGTAATTAATACGAGAAATTAAGAGCTTAGTGTTATTTAAATTTTAAACCAACAAAATGATTGATTATAACGTAAACGACGAGTAATTATACAGCCGCCATTAATTTTTATTTGAAAGCATTTAAAATGTCATTATGACCTTTAGGGACATTTTTTTGGGTTCCCTTTAAAGGTCAAAATCTTAAAACCGGAGAGAAATGCAAAAAGGTCGGATGTACTAAAGTATTCAAGTGCAAGTAAACAAATGGCTCCGGAGCGAGAAATATCACGGAACCGCTGAAGAATATTCATCCTTTTTCAGGTAAAAGTAAAAAGTGAAGGGAAGTCTTTTAATACTTATGTAAAGTAGGTACTAGGTACCTGCAGTGTTTTATGTAAGAAAGAAAAACTATTTATTTACGTGAAAGTGACGCACTAACTTAAAAATGGGTGTTTATGAAATCCGAAAATCAATAAAGTTGGTATTAAATCTAAAAAAATAATAACGCGCACTGAGAGGGCTGGTTCGCAAGGAAGGAAGGACTGTGGGGAGCTTTGCCCAGCAGTGGGCCATTATAGGATAGCAAAAACAGTTTTGACGAATCTAAATAAATAATAAATAAATAAAATCATTTTATTTCAGGCATAGCACGTTTTTTCAAACATTTCACCATAGCATTTTATAAAATAATAAATAAGTTTTACAAATACTATTATTATCATTTATTTATTTTCAATACATAATTATTACATTTTTAAATATCAATATAAAAAGAAAAACATTTAAAAATATAAAAATAGTAGCCCACCGGTGGCGAAAACAGGGAAAATATAAAATAAAATATTATTATTATTATTTTGAAATTAAATTTTAAAGTTTAAATTACATTACATTACATTTGTTATTTAATTAATACATTTTAACAAAAATAAATTTCACAATCCTACTAATTAAAATTATAAACGGGAAGTTTGTGGGGATTTTACGCAAAAACTACGGAACGGACTTTGATGAAACTTTACAGTAATATAGTTTATACATCATCAGAATAACACATAGGCTTTAAAATCCCGAAAAAATTTACTATCCCCGTGGGATAATTTAGAACTTTTTGCTTACGCAGACGAAGTCGCGGTGAAGCTTGTTGAAAAACATACCTAGTTAGTAAATATATACCTATGTGTCGTCTCGCTGTAAACGCTCGTGAAATTCAGATCATTAAACTTTTAATGGTAGTCCTAACAGCATTCCACTCTTAAATAAACCATCAAACCAGTGCGAACAAATCACGAAATATGACTCATAAAATTGACAAATGATAATTTTCTTTTTAATGTTACCTACTGCCGTTTAAACTAGGGCAGGTACTGTCAGCGACAACGGGCGTTTAATACTTCAGGTTTTTAATCCTGAGCTTAATATTTAGGAAATACGGAACGAATGTAAATTCAATCTATATTTACTTGTTTATCACCTAAAATATTTGATTTACAAAAATATTTAAAAATACATAACATCACGCCTGTAATCCCCGAACGGTTAGGCAGAGATGTACCCATCAGTACACCCTCATTTCGCCAGTTATGTTTTTAGTCCCATGTAATAGGGGGCGAGCCTATTGCCATCAACCGGGCACAAATCCAGACTCCGAGGCTGCTACTGAGAAATTCCTGATGGAAAAACCCAATAACACTTTGCCCGACCTGGGAATCGAACCCAAGACCTCATGCACAGCAGCCACTAGACCAACGAGGTAGTAATATTTAAAAATCAGGGCAATAAAAACTATAGGTAAATAATATTAGGATTCTACATAGCCAGGCCTTCTCTTTGATGTTTTGCAAAGCAGAGCATCGTATTATTTAGCGTCTATTTAGATTTTAATGAAATAGTAACAGTGTTAACCCAATATGGCCGCTGACCGAACGTGCCCAACCAAAAGTTAGTCTGATCAACAAAAGCCACGATAGCTAGATGTTACAAAACAACGGAGCTGACCGCTCAGAGTCTTCAACTTGGCGCCATTAATTACAACCACTCGATGTTTAATCAAGAAACTGTAAGCGAACAAGTTTCCTACAGCGTAAAAAAGAGAAAAATCTTAACAACTCGAAACAAAACAAAAAGTACAGAAGGATCCTGTTCGAACAGTGAGTGCACGGCACACAGAGAAAATTTAAAAAATAATCTCTTTGAACAAAGAGAAGCAGAATTAAGTCTATGCAAATAGGTCTTCTGTCATGTACAAATGGCTATTGACCCGAAAGCTGACCGGAGATTGAAAGTATTGTCAGGTGGGATTGGTCATCTCATAACTGCAATGGCTTACATGTTCATTCTTATTATTGTTTTACATTCATCTTTATTGTTTTTTTTACAAGCAACAATAATATTGTAACCAGGATTTTGTAAAACCCTATTTGAAAAGAGTATACGTGGAGTTTCTTGCCCGTTCTTCTCCATACGGGCATATGTACATCCGTTTTGGAACGAGCAAATCAGAAAGATGGTGCCATCTTTCTGATTAACTAACCGATTCCTTGACAATTAAAAATGCCTGTAAATGGTCTAATTGAAATAAAATGTTTTGACTTTGCGAACAATTCAGTTACATTAGATTTCGTGGCGGCTGAACTTCGCCGCAGCATTTTTCTATTCGGTCGCGACGCTTCAAATGATACGAGCGAGCGGCGGCCAGGGGAGCTCTACACCTTGCATACAAATTGAACACGTAAATGAGATAACACCCTGTTTACATGAAGGTGCGACCGTGTTACAATAAAACCGGGTAATGGGAATTCCTGATACGGCAAATTGTTTTCGCAACGGAAAATGTTTGAGAGCACTTCCTATCTCGGGTATTTTGGCTGTTATTTTAAATATGTAATGCCGAAGATGTTTTTAATTTATTTCTAGAGTACAAAGCGTGACCTTTGGAGATGTAATGTGTACGACATATGTGAAACACGACCCCCGTGCTACTACGAATATCAAGTTACCAGTAATACAATTACAATAATTCCTATAATGTATCTCCTACGATTAATATACAGTTTGAAACTCAAGAAGCTAATGGCTAAGTGGCGCGGTCATGTTACGTCGCTAATCTAGACTAATTATAAACGAGCACTGATCGTTTAAACGCATCGAGAGGATAAAGTTAATTAAAAACCACCCTCGCTAATGGATTCGTCCCACGTTTTCAAGCAATATCCTGTTAATACAACATCGGACATTTTGATGTTATTCCATTTTGTTGATATTGCCAATATTCTCGAGGGAAATTGAATTACTGACGCTGTGGAGCAGTCAATTTCTTTGTTTATATCGAGTGTTTCGACTTGTTCGTAGTTGTGTCGTGACTTTGCCAATTCTGAGTAAATCCTTTGACAATTGTGACGCTTTGTTAAGAGAAGATAAAGGATCTGTGCGTGTATAGGTTTTATTTTTGGAGCTCAAAATATTCTCGATGCTGGAAGGAAAATATACAAAGCGTTTCGAATTAAATTCTGCTTTCGACGCTGAATGCTTCCAGTGGCTTTGCAGCCGCGGAATTAATACACCGATACGGGCTCGAAAAAATCCCTAAGCGGTGTTCAAAACCGTAGCAAAATTCTCTCTGAATTTTTTCGGATTAGCATAGGTATGAACTTGCAAAAGTGGTTGGTAACTTTGTTTTGCTGTATTTTGGAGTATTATGGAGAAAGGAGGTTCTTTTTAAGGCTCTATCTTTTTGGTTTTGGATAGATATTAAATATCTAATACATACAGTGTATTTATCTTAAAACTATACAACAAACAGATCAAGACTATTAAAAAACCTCTTAAGATATATATTTCCATTTTCCAATCAATTCAAATCTATCTCCATCGAGAAACAGCGAACGTATTTGAGTGCAGAAGCCGATTCCATATTTATTAGACTCATATAACCTTTCTACCTCCAAGAGCCTCAAACACAGCCAGTTACCCAATTACATCACAACTTACGTACACCTACCGAATCGAACAGCTGTAACCGAAAGACGAAACACAATCATTTAACACTGTAACACGACAATACAATTAACGATTCACACCAGTCAATATGTTCGAGTCATTAATCGAATAATTGTTGCTTGCAAATACTTGCAATTAACATCGTGATGTTATGTCATTATTGATAGGTGAATTTACAAATGGCGGCCGCTAATTAATGACGTTTGTTTTAAATGTCAGTGTCCTGGTGGGTCGTTGTATGGATTTTATTATTGTACTTATTTCAGAGTTATGTTACGTCTTTGGTTAATGCTCGGCTCTCGTGGGTCGTAGCGTAATGTTATATAGAATTTACTATTCCCCATGAATCTGGCTGTCAAATTCAAAATCGATTTTTCCAATCTGACTAGTAGTTTCATAGATTGGCGCGTTTATACAAACAATAAAAAAAAAACATCGGCTTTATTTGATTAGTATGTATATAGATTGGTTGTTTGGTCTTCGATGCTAAAAACAGGCTTAATCAGTGTTTTCTTTTTTAAGAAATCATGCTTTTTCTTACTAATAGGCTGTTTTTTTAAATGAATTTCTCCAGGACATGTCATGACATGTGGCTACATTGTTGATTCTGAATTTCACAAGTGGCAGTGAAAGGGGATAGTGTGGCGGGCTTGTCCCAAAAAAAAAAACCTTTTTTTTTGAGGTCCTACTATGTATTTAGTAAACGCAAAGGTTTGTGTCAATGGATGGATGGACGTATGCTACTCTTTCATGCATCAGGCTGGATGGAATTATCTTAATTTTCACCACACTATGTATATACAGACTGTTAGATATTTTTATTCATTGAATTTACGTTCTATTAGTGAAACCAAACCACTGGTTTCAAGGATAACGGTGTTTACACTAACACTCTATATGTGTAGATCTAGCTCAACATATAATTTTTTAGAAGTCTACGTAGACGGGGTTGAAAGAAAGTCATAAAAACAACTGTAGTTAATTCTATGAAATAAGAAAAGAACTCTTTTATTCTAAAGGTCAAAATCCACTCGCGCAGAAAAATTCAAAGCTAGAAAAACATGCCGTAAAGTTAGCACTTCTCCGCTCCAATAGAAACGCAGCTTTAAATGTTACTACGGTAGTCTTGTTCCATGACGTTAGTTAGAGAGAGATCAGACTTATAATAAGCAATCCATTAATTTGGTTCTGATTAGTTTGTTTGTAACAAAGTTATTAATTAACGATGACGTATTGTTTGGGGTTATCGAATAGTTTAATGCCGGTCGGCTTATTTACTTTGAAGAACAAAGTTCTATAAATAACCCGTCAAAATGTATTGTTAGAACCTTACGTTTGTTATGTAGAAATAACAAACAACGAATCAATTTCTATTATTGAAAATGGATTTTTAATGATTTAAAGTCTCTTTTTTTAAACTTTGCAAAACACCAGGAATTGTTCTTGTATTGTGAGTGCATTAACGAACATACTCGTATAAACCCACTTATGCAAACAACCATTTCTTTTGTGAGGGAATCGGACTCTTGGCAGTTTGAATGGATGGATGTTTGCTACTCAATCACGCTAGGACGGCCGAACGGATCTGTATGTTTGGCACAGAGATAGATTATAATCTTGAATAGATAGGCTACATTATACTTTTATCCGGGAAAAATGTACGGTTCTCGTGGGATATGTGTATATTAAATACATATCCCAAACTATATCCCAGTTATACATAACATCACACCTGTAATCCCCGAAGGGTTAGGCAGAGGTGTATCCATTAGTACACCCACATTCCGCCAGCTATGTTTAAGTCCCATGTAATCCCAATTATAGTGAAAGCTAGAATTTATATAAACTGAACATACCATATCATTTTACTATTATAATATTTATAAGTTTTGTGCTTTCTTTAATTACGAATTTAGATTTAAGTTGCAAAAAAATAATAATTTTATATGGGGGATAATCAACAAATTCCCAAAAACCCTTTATCTATACAAAAAAGAAGAAATCTCAATAAGGTCGTGTTTAAAAGTTCCAAGTAGAAGGACAGTTTGGTACACAGAGCCAATTACTCACAAGTTGTTTCTGAACTAATCCGAGGGCAAATTCGGAAGGATTCGGCCCTGATAAGGGACAAAGAGAAGATTTCGGACGAAATTAAATTTCCCAAAAAGTTCTCCGATATTGAATTAGGTTCATTTCTTATTTTGTCTGTTGGGTTTTGTGGTATTACACGTTGTTTTGATACTGAAGATTTCTGATAAAGTTCAGTTTTTGGTGACGTCATTGTTAATAATGACGTTGACTGTCCCGTTGTTGGTCTCATGGATGCAAGCGCGACTGTACAGCGTGGGATCTTGGGTTAGATTCCCAGGTCGGGGAAAGAGTGATATTGGGTTTATCCGATAAGAATTTCTTATTAGCAGCCCGGAGTTTGGATGTTGGTGGTGGGACGCTCGTCAAAGTCAAAGTCAAAGCATTTAATTCAATTCGAACATTTACAGGCACTTTTAAATTGTCAAGGAGTCGATCAGTTAGTCATAGAGTTGGAGCTAATTGCTCGTTCCAAAACGGAGGTAAAATAAATAAATAAATAAATATCTTGGGACAACCCACACACGGCTATCTGATCCCAAGCTAAGCAGAGCTTGTGTTATGGTAACCAGACAACTGACATACATACTTATATAATTTATAAATACATACATATTATAGATAAATCACACCCAGACACAGAACTAACAATCATGCTCATCACACAAAGTTTGTCCTGGGTGGGAATCGAACCCACGACCTCCGGCTTAGCAGTCAGGGCCGCTAACCACTAGACCAACAGGCCGGTCAAAAGGCCCGAGGTAGGTTTCTATGGAGAAGAACAAGCAAGAAACTCCACGGATCTGTGTCTAATCTATTCCTGGTCGTGTCGGACTGCCGTCTCATTGGTCTATAAGAGTGAGGGAAGAGCGTGTGCATCTGTGTTTGCACACGCACTTGTGCACTATAATATCTCATGTGTACTTGGTTAGTCTCGATTCAAATTGGCCGCCGTGACAAAAATTCGGTTGGGAGAGTATTATAATAATGACGTAATGCCTAACTTCCAAATTGGAGTTACAAGCTTAGTTCTCGAAACAATAATTTGATATCTAGGCATATAAACTGTATACTAACTAGATAATCTCTAACCTGCTTAGCTTAAACGTGATATTTAGCTAGGAAACCTTATTGAGGACAATAATTAATTAATCTTGTAATACTTAGGTCTTTAAACTGGTAATCTTTTAATAGGTAAGTGTATGAAGTTTCTTGACTGTTTACGAAACAAAAATCCCTTTTTTTTTTGTAAACGACGTTAAGCGCCTTTTAATGGTCTTATTGATATGAATGATTTGATTGAGAATATAAATCCATCACATTCCGGAAACTACATACCTATTCCTTCTATTATTGCGATTCTATTATTCTACTATATCATACCTGGAAATCCAGGTATCTAGGTTCTATCTGGTTCTGGAGAAATTAACGGCCAAAGTTACAACTTTTCACTACGTTTTTTTACGAAAACAAGTTTAAAATTTTCCAACTAAACTTAAAATACTTCTACGTTCCCGTACACTTGTATGCACCCTAATATAGTATTTATATAATAAGCACAATAATTTTGCGTGTGTGTGTGGGTACCTATCATAAATCGTGATTTTTTACAACAAAATAAAAAGGGTTTTGCAGCAATATTTTTTGCTAAAAGTTACTAAGTTTGTTGGGTAGTCTAGTATGCATAGTTAAGGGTAAAGCAATTTGTCTTTTTACATCCCGTATATCAATAAAATCTTTGAAATTACACACAAAACTTACTACACAAGTTTTCTAGAACTTAAATTTTGAAAAGAAAATGCTTCATTCAAACCGGTTAAACTACCGATAAGAGATACCTACAGAATGCGAAATGTCTGCAAACGACGTCATGAGTCCGTTTTCAGATATTTCGATTTCTATATCAATAATTCTCACACGACTTCGCGCTACGCCGGGTTTTATATAAAATCCCTTACACCTTCGAATTCATATTTATTGCTTACAGAGTTTATATCTTTTTTATTTTTTATTATTTTTAAGGTGGTAAACATCATCAAATGACTCCTTCCGCCCTGGGTGGGGCGGAAGGGACTGTCAGACTTTTACTGACTAAAAAACTACCCTGTTCCTTCTGTTGCCCTTTACGTTCCGGGGCCACGGTATCCTGTTAAGACGTCCCGCAACTTAAGTTTATATCTTTTTTAGAGTATATATTTATTATATAGAGTTTATATCTTAACAATAAATAACATTCAATAAAATCATCATCGCAGTGGCAGAGTGATTGGCTGCTTGGCTACGTGTCGTGGGTTCGATTCTCGCACGGATATGTATGTTTACATGGGTAACAGATAGGTGACTGTTTGTGTATGTGATTTTATTTGTTTGTTATGAGAGTTAAGCACCCACGATACAGGAAAAATTCCTAGTGTGGCATAACGTTACTTAAATAAGAAATTATCAAAACCACACGGCGTTCTGCTATTTCTGCCTATCTCCTTAGTAAAAGTCGTGAGTTTATGCATGTACATGTTAAAGAAAGTTTCCACTTACACCTGGGAAAAAGGCGTCATGTCAGGTAAACTTATGTTCCATTTATTCTGAGAACAGAAATTAATAGGCATGTATCAATCGATCATTCGGATTATTATCCCACGACTTCTAAGAGCTAAGGGAAATGGGTAACTATGGCACATACGTTGTACCTACTAGAAAATGAACTACTTCGTATCTATACATTCGTAAAACTTCGTAATCTATATTAATACTTTAAGGATTTTTGCAAAAAAAAAATTAAATTTGACCAATATACACACGTAAACCAAATTTCATTAAAATTAATTAAGTATTTCCGGAATGTAAACCGTAAAAAAAAAGAGTTATTTCTATGTTTGTTTGTTTAAACACGCTAATATCTGGAATTACTAATCGGACTAAAAAAAAATATGATAGCGAAATTCATGAGTAATAAGTTTATGTCATTTAACATCACGCTACGAGCCTACGACCCTCAGAAGATACTAACCAAACGCGGTTAAAAAAAATATTGAGGCAAACTAAGTCGTGGGCAGAATAGTATCAGCTAGTACGTATAGATAAATCCGTATTCTACCAAAGACCAGACGAAACCGCAGCGCTTGTATGAACGTGACCCAGTGAAGCAGAAACCGAATGCGCGTCTGGGGAAGCACTTACGTTACCCAGATGAATTGCACTCGATCTTTGAGTTGAATTCTACAGTTCTTAGCAGCTGTTGGTAAAGTAATAAAAGTAAAGCTTAGCTTTAACTGCTTTTTGGTTGATGTTTTACCAAGTCGTAAATAAATAATATTAATTACACTAGCCTATTATTGTCCCACTGTAGGGCAAATGTCTCTTTTTATACCGAGAAGGCACGAGCATTGATCACCACGCTTGCTCAAGGCGGATTGGCGATTTCACACTTATATTAAATTTAAGTTCAGGTTTCTTCGGATCTTTTCATTCACCGATGTCAGTGTCGTGATGTCCAAGATAAACTTAGAAAGTACATATGAAATAGAAAAAGTCACATTGGTACTTGCCCGTGTCCGGTTGCGGACCCGCAACCTCATGAATATTAAAAAATATATGCATCATTATGCTGCCAAAGCTGATATCAGAACTGTAAGTAGTGATGGTCACGTATGGGCTTTAAGAATTAAAAAAAGTGGTATGTGATAAAAACGTCATTAGGTTCGCAAATCCCAATTTACAATACAACAGACAGTTCTGCTTAACTTGTTGAAGAAAATGATATATCAATACCAATCCGAACACAAACAAAAATTGTTCATAACATATTCATAGTGTAGTCATGGATTTAATTTATTACCGATCTACAATTGGATTGGTTTTGTTTGATAAACGACATATCGAACAATCTGTCATGTTCCGCCAATGACAGTAGATATGTCATAAATTCAAAATGGCGGATGTAAATCAATTCTTATTCGTGTAAGGCGATTTATCAATTTAAGGTTATTTTTATTATTTCTATGTAGCAGCCTCGGAGTTTGGATTTGTGCCCGGTTGATGGCAATAGGCTCGCCCCCTATATATTAATAGGTACACCTCTGCCTAACCCTTCGGGGATTACAGGCGTGATGTGATGTTTATGTTTTATAATGAAAATAAATAGTTATTATAGGAAGTAAGATAAGCTATTCCGGATCTGGTTTAAGATAAGTTCCATCTTCATCATTCCTCAGGGGGATCGTAAGATGTGAGAAGGGTTATATGAGATGACTAGGAAGCAGCTTACGTGTAGGAAGATAAAAGTCTGACAAATTGGAATCACAATAATAATTGGGTCGTCAAAAATTTTGATGCGAAATTGTTATGTATGCAAAACCAAAGTTGATTGAAAATTTTAAACGAATTAATTATTGAGTGTTGATTCATATTGTACATTGACGTGATTGACAGAATTATTATTGAAACAGTTTAATTAAATTTTCAAAGGAATGATTTATTTTGTTTCACTTTAGCAATCGAGGGTTATCAACTCATTTACTTTTATGCCAACATCAATCGATTAACAGAATGTGCGTATTTATAGTCTTGCATTTAAACTGGTGTTTTCTGTACTTGACTGGCACAATATGCGTGCTCAAATAGCAACGACCTCTCGCGTGTGTCAAAGGCAAACACTTGAGTCGCGAGCTTTGAATGGTGTTGCTAAGGTGTTTACTCCGGCCAAGTTATATTAATCCTGGGGGCAAAAGCCTCTGTAACGTGACTCCAGATATACGTAAAGCTAAACTTCTGTATGCTTTTTTTTTAGTTTTGTTGACATTTTTGTATAAGGTTTTTGACTGCGTTCAGAAGGCGGATTTCTATGATGTTGATGTTTAAAATGTAGTCGCAATCTCATTTTCATGAAAATGTAAAATTCTTGTTACAAATGTGTGTAAATTAGAGGTATTTTTGACAGTTTAATACTGATTTTAGAATCTGGACGTTCCGCCATAAACTTTCAGTAAAATCAATTGATGGGAAACGACGTTTATGTTTGGTGTAAAAAATTAGAAGGTTACTTGCTCTAAACATTGTACTTTCGGTGTATGCAACAATGCAGGTATTGTGGGGGTATTTACAGTTCAGTAATAACATTTCAAACTGGATTCAGAACAAAAAATGTGACAAAAAGTTTTTTGCAATGATTATGTATAAAAATCACACCTCTGACATTTAGCGGCAACTGGTTCAAACGCAGCTTAATTAATGGATAACTGATTAACGCGTAGTGATCACCAATCCATTAATTTATGTCATTTAATATAGTTGTAAACGAGGTATCACGGAGCTATTTTAATCACTTAACGTTATGTAATTAATTAGAGTTTCATTTGCAAATTCAAGCTGGATACTAACTGGGAAATTCTGATTAAAAAACAACTGTATTCGGTCTCCGAATGACGTACGAAAGTATAGTAATACCAGCTTATTATTGTCCCATTGCTGGGCAAATGCCTCTTCCCATAAAGAGAAAACATGAGCATTGATAACCACCCCTGCTCAAGGCGGGGCAATTTGTATTAATTAAAAATTCAGGTTTCCTCACGATATTTATCTCTACCGATGTTAGTGATGTCCAAGATAAACAACGAAAGTAAGTAGGTACATATGAATTGAAAGAGTCACATCGGTACTTGCCATCACGACATTCAAGTGTACCTACTTATAAATATTATTGTAACAAAACTTACCATCATTGATGAATGGGTAGATTAATCGCAGTTCCGCTTCGTAGTTCTCCAAAGATATTGGAGGTACGATGGGGGGAACGTAGTCGTCTTCTGGGGAACGCTCTGACCCGTAACCCTGGTCAAATTGCGGGTCTTGGAGTTTCCAAACTGGTTCTGCGTCGGAGCCTGCAAAGAAAACTTTAGGTTAAAAATGTTTGTTGGTTATTCTTCTTACTACTATTATAAATGCGAAAGCTGTCTGCCTGTTACGCTTCCACGACTAAACCACTGAACCGATTTTCATGGAATTGGTACGGGGTATGTTTGAACCCCAAGATAGGACTTAGGACACTTTTGATTCTGCGACCTCATCTGTGTCCTCGATTAACGAAATTTACGGGGACGAAGTCGCGGGCAAAAGCTAGTAAATAAAAGAAAACTTGAAAGTAAAAGAAGCCGGACGTAGAGAATTTCTTTCAACGTTACAGCGTAGGTATGTCTTATCGTCATTTAAAAGTTTGTCATTGAGGAAATGGATTGATCTTGGATAAGAGGCCGCAAATCGATGCCTTATGTCACAAAAATAAGGTCTTTGAACTAAAATGACATTAAAATTTTTGGCAGTAAGGTATAAATTCTTGTACATTTACATAACAGTTTTTCGTGCCAAGAATGGACATTCCTTTACAAAAAAAATATAAAACAAAACTCACAGTAATGTCATTACTAAAGTCCAACTCAAAAAGTGGAAAGAAAAAGTATAACAGAGCCAAGTGAATTCGACGTCAATATGTGAGGCGTGTATCCACTAGACAAGCAACAATTGTCGTGTTGTCAATCTTGTTGCACAACATGTTGCTCATCACGTTGAACATCGACGCGGAACTTTTGATTAGCAATGTGGTGGTCAGTCGCCGACGACTTATCGCCACAGAAGCTAGTGTTTATTTATCTATGAACATTGTTGCACGTGCGTCTACAATTGTCACAAGAAGACGCATAGATATTATGTTGCGCGCCATCTAGCAACGTTGCGCGCTGCTGTGCAACGTTGCTGTACATGTATCGCGTTGTGCATCAATAGGTTAGATGACACCTCCAATCAATTAACGACATTTTTATGCCTACTCATTTGACTAACTATTTATTAATTAAAAATCAAATTTGATAGCTAATTGAAAATTAATCGAGTTGGAATTATTTGTTAATGGTGTCAATCATCCAATTGCTGCCTAGAAGATACAAGGCTATAGGTTACTAAAAAACTTATCTTTCTTGCAATTTAGTACGCGTTACTTGTCTCTGTATATACCTAGGTACAAGGTAAGTAAACTTTCTAGGTATGTATGGCTCTTTAAGCTAACATTCTCTTTTAATATTCCCACAAAATCACGAAACCGATGATATTTATCCCAGGAGCTTATGGTGAACGTATTATAAATACATATTATGTGTAATGTATGTATGCGACTCGCGGGAATATCTTTTGGCACACAGTTAGATAAGAATTTGTACACTCTTTGTTCGTAAATCTGAAGGAAACGAAGCTTTATTGCAATGATATAAGGTTTACTATTCGATTTTATAATTTTTTTGCGGATACCAGAGCGTAAAGTAGCAATGTTTCATGTAATATGTAAAGAAATTCTCATAATTTTCTTTTGTTTCTTCGACTGTTGATTGGCGTTTATTTTATCTGGTTTTAATAAATAATAAATAATGTTGGTTATCTCTTGTTTTCGGGGTCATTCAATTGTTATTTCCCTTTTGTCTTAATGGTTGGTTAGGTAAGCCGGTCGCTCGTATTTGGAGGCAGTGTCCTAGCGCATGACTATCAAAAAACCGATCAATATTGCCAGAATAGCTGTTTATAAAGTACAGCATTTTAAAGCCAAATAGAAAACGGAGTATCGCATGAAAATAAGGCACATACGTTTAGTTTTAAGCATATTCTTAGGTGGAAATGTATTATGTATGAAGGAACGGCTTGTAAACGGCTTTGCGTGTCTCGGATTAGTTAGGCCGCTCTGAATATGGCGCCGGCCACGTTGATTTACGTTATTCACCCCATAGGAACGTAGTGCTGTAACCCACACCACTTATTTAAGTAACAGCATATTAATTGCCTCTGTGGTAATTTATCAGTGAAATGCCATTGCAATGATCATGTCAAATGTGTTGTTCATGGGAATCGAATTGGCTTTATCTATGGATACATCGAACATGCGATTCTATCGTTAGAAGGAGAACTTTCGTGTTAAGAAATTATTTTTGTTATTCATTGATTGATGTTATCAATTTTTTTCTATCGCATTTGAGTTGTAACGGGTGTGAAAAGACATGGAATGAAACTGAAAGTTACATGTTCCTACCATAGTTGATTTTTAATTTACTGAAAAGCTATGGGACCCCGAAAAAAAAATCAGCTTTTCATTATACATTGTAATAGTATTGTAAAGCATTTTTAAAGGGCACAGCTGATTACTTTTTTATGATTTCGGGGTTGGTCCTATAGTAAAAGATGTTCGTAATGATGAGTACAAATACCCCTTTTAAGGTTTTCAGTAAATTAAAAGTTACCCTGTATAGAAGGACTACCTCCTTACAAAGACATTTAAGGTCAGTTCGTACAATTTTACTTCACAATATAATATAATTATTTTGCTGAGTTAGATTTTGAGACTACCTTAAACAGTTATTTTTACCAAAATTAAATTTGACGGGCCTGTTGGTCTAGTGGTTAGCGGACCTGACTGCTAAGCCGGAGGTCGTGGGTTTGATTCCCACCCAGGACAAACTTTGTGTGATGAGCATGATTGTTAGTTCTGTGTCTGGGTGTGATTTATCTATAATATGTATGTGTTTATAAATTATATAAGTATGTATATCAGTTGTCTGGTTACCATAACACAAGCTCTGCTTAGCTTGGGATCAGATAGCCGTGTGTGAAATTGTCCCAAGATATTTATTTATTTTATTAAAAAACATGTACCAGCATTATTTTTCGGTCAATGATACTTAGTTTTTTTTTGTAGGCAGTATTCGTAGTTAACAGCTCTGTAATGAGTCTTTTTACACCCCATATCAATATTAACGCTTTTGAATTAAGATGCTCGGTACTTCCAGGTGAGCCAGAATGTTGTAATTTAGAGAATTTCTATGACAAAATTCGCAGTAACTTTACATAGTTTAAACGCATACTTATGTGTGTATAGCTTAAAGGAAAATGGTTCTTGTGCTTACTACGAAGCTTTCAAAATATCGATTCAGTTGTGTGAAGTTCAAGGTCAGTATTGCTGCATTCAAATACGCATTCTTGAGTCACCTTGGCGTATAATCCTGACTAGATTTATTTTTAGTTACCCGTTTTGTGTTGCATTGTATCGTACTAATATAATAAAGTTGAAGAGTTTTTCTGTTTGATTGTCAAACGCGCTAATCTATGGAATTACCAGTCGAATTGTTTTTTTTTTTTGTTTTATATTTTTTTTTTTGTTTTGTAATTTATGAGAAATAGTAAATAACATCACGTACGACCCACGGGGGCAGAAAACAACAAAAGACGTAAGTTAAGGCGCAAAAGTGAGTGTTAAAAAATAAAAAAGTTTAGTCGAATAAATGGTTTTAATAAAAATTTTAGCCACAATTTAAAAAATCCTTTTAAGAATATTAAACTGTGTGAAGCTTTTCAATACAACGTAAAGGTGAAAATTAATAAAAATACATTGAAAAAAAAAACAAAACACCATCGCGTTTTCATGCCCTTTTCAACATAAAGTCCATAAACATTCTGAACGGAACAGAACTTTATGAATACGGAATTGCGTAAACAAAAAATATATTTTGGAAATTATTATTAATTCCTATCGTGAGGGTTCATTCGTTGGCAGGTTCTTGTCGAATGTATACAGTCTGTTACATAGAATCGTAGATATCGAAGACTTGGTTGAAGTGTAAAGGTTGAAGCTCATTAGGAAATCTAAGCACTGAAGTATTTGAACTCGGATCTACATTCTGAGGGTCTCAACGTAAAATATTTTTTTACTTTTTAAGACGATGTATCTTTTCTTATATTTTAGGAAAAACCCTCTACTGCCAGACCACTGCATCTCATCATTTCAACATTTAAAATTAAAGTAATAGTTTGCCCTGGAAAACGCCTCTTCTCGTACAGAGAAGGCATGAATATTGATAACCACACTTGCTCAAAGCTTTAGGTATTCCAGACTGAAATTAATTACAAGTTTAGGTATCGTCATGATGTTTTCTTTCACAGATGTCAGTGAAGTCCAAGATAATCATGGACATAAACATAATTTTTAAATTAATTCCAAAAAAAATCGGTCCTACTTATATTTTTTTTTCTTACTGTACATCCAACCCTCTTCCAATTTTGCCTTTCAAAGAATTCTCCTAATCAACTAACAGATACAAGGATACTCAATTACAATCGTTAGTCGTGCGCACGCGGGTGAGACAGTCAAATAAATCAAAGAAATGGAGTGAAAAGCCACGACCCGATTCTCGGGTCAGGCGAAATTTTCAAATTTGTTTCAGTGATGGTGCTCACTGTGCACTGTGAGCTCAGTTAGACAAAAATAGAAGGTGACGACACTGCCACTATGTTTGTGGACATGGATTCTAGTTTGTGAAGCTAATGCTTGAAAGCTTTGTGTTTTTTCAGGCCTGGTTTTCAAGGGCCATGCCGCAGTAAGTAAGCGGTTTAGGCTGACTGATCCGTTAGTCAGTCATTCAGGACAAAGCATTTTATATGAATATCTTTGTAAGCTAAATAAAGAGAACTTTAAACTCTCATACTTTCGGGGAAGGTTTAAAATCAAAGTAAAATACGACATGGTTGACGCTGTTGCTGAGTTATTGGCTGCTGCGCTGCGTGTTGCGGTTTTCATTCCCGCACGGGACTATACTACTTACGGACTGCCGACAAAAGTAAAAACTTAAAACTTTGGAAGAACTGTCGCCACATTTTGTAACATTTTTCATTGGCATGTCGGTGACGCGATCCCATTGGCATGTCGGTGACGGAATCCCACAAGTTTTGCCCCAACCAAACACTCAACGGACCTAAAAAAGTTTTCACTTCAAATAAGACGTTGATGCTTTGAATGCATTCAGATTGAAGATGAAGAATATTGAACATTCAATATTGTGCTGAAACTTCACCATCACAAATGAGGGTCAAGTTTTCAGTTATGGTTATGAAGCGAGTGTTCCGTCGAGTTTCAGGACACTAGTTTCGTAGTGTAAACATCGTTGTAAACCTCCCCTTAGTGAATAGTCAGCAGAGCGTGTAACGCTCATGCATAATCATAATATTAATTATTTAGAAATCACTGCTTTGCCCTATTCATTTATAGGTGCTAATAATGTGAAGAGGGAATTTATTGTTTTTTGTTTGTTTGTAACTGGCGAAATGTGGGTGTACATCTCTGCCTAACCCTTCGGGGATTACAGGCGTGATGTTTTGTGTGTTGTTTGTAAGGTTTGTCCATTAAACACGCGAGGCTCGAAGGGGGGGGGGGGTGTTAAAAAAACGGTTTACACAAATACGATTATAACATCTTTACAGTGAAAACCAAACTCATAGTAAACTCATAGAATACTCTGGCTCTAGGGTTTGTAGGGTCGTAAGACCTTACTGCCCACACAATAAAGAAGAAAAAGTAAAAACCAAAATGATTTTATAAGTACTCCTATGTAATAGAACTTTACTATGCTATAATAAAAGGATAGAAAATATATAAGGTACTAAAAGTTTAAAGGTCACAAAATATCACAAGATGTAGTGAGAAATCGGGTGTATTTAAACATCAATTATTTTTGCAAAATGTAGTATATTAAATGTACATATGATGAATGATGATGTATTGTATGATGAATGTATTGTATTAGATTAAACTTTTATTTAAAGACTAGCTGCTGTGCCCGCAGCCTCACGTGAACCTTAGTGTAACTTAAAGAATTAAATATTGGATACTGCCATCATAATCCTCCAAGCGGATCTAAATTAAAGATGATATTCTAAAAAAATAAAGAAACTAACTAAAAAGATACATGTTTTTCTGGGTGTTTGTGGAGGCGGGGATGGGTAGTCTAAAACCTCATCACGTTTCGCCAGGGGGGGAGGATGACCCCTAAGAGGTAATCTCCGGAAATACTGACCCGATTACAAACATTCTTTTACCGATAGAAAACGACTTTATAGCCGAGTGCCATAGGTTGCTGGGGTGTGTATGTATCTGCTAATGTTTTATGTTACACTAGTTTTCCATGCGGACAAAGTCGTGGGCAGAAACTAGTCTTCTAAATATATGAAAGCGAAAGGTCCCTCAGTCACTTATTAATTACGAAATATCAAAAACCGCTTGACGTACCTATACAGATAAAATTTGCTAGAGAAGTTTGCTAGTTTATAGTTAGTAGACGTCCGCTAAAAATGGATTATTAAGAAACCAAAATTCAACCCCTAAGCTGATGAAATGAGGGTCCAAAGATTATATGAAGAAATCAACTTTGACACGGCCGAAGTCGCGGGCAGAAGCTAGTTTCACATATAAATATTCTTTTCATTATTCTAGTGATGTTTTAGCTGTCTCACTTTTAATTAAAAAAATGAGAATGCAGTTCTTAAGAAGCTTTTAATTAAAGAGCTTTTAAAGAATGTTTATGTACAGGTTGTTCTCTTTTTCTTTTACTCCATTTTGTGTAATAAACAGATGACCTTTACATCTTAACCTCGGTCGCTGTCTCATAGGCATACCTCGGAAATAGCTTGCTAATTTAATCTAGCTGAAAATGTCACCGATATTGATTTCAGACCAATTTGATATAGTTGTACATTTATTGGGATATTTTCGTTGTAACTTACTAGTTTTTGTCCGTGATTTCGTCCGCGTAAATGTCTATTATAAATAATAACAAGACTACTTTTATTTAAAAAGAATTCGTGTTCCGCGTAAATAAAAAATATCGACACTCACGCGAAGGAAGTTGCGGGCATACGCTAGTGTATATTTTGTAATTTAAATAATATTTTTTATAATAAAAAGGGTTAAGCAAAGTGTTCTTGTTGTTAAAAAAACGCTACGATTTTCCCTATGACGTAGGTTGGTGAAATTTTATTTTTGTATTGGTTAAGGAAAAACGGTTAAATAAATTATTCAAAGCCGTAAACACGAGTTACTTTTCCATGTTTTTATTATTTACTGAAGGAAAATTCTTCTATTTATGTTTTATTTATAAAGTTGAAGAGTTTGTTTTTTTTTTTAAACGGGCTGATCTCCGGTACTACCCGTCTGATTGTAAAAATTACTTCGATAACGTTATCTCTAAGCGCTAAAGACTATATTTTACTATCAAAATATTTAGGGATCCTAAGAAAATAACACACGGAGGAAGTCACGAGCAAAAGTATTTTTAATTTTCTAAGCTTATTTTTCATACATATGGTTTAGTATTAGTAGGCATGTAGGCTATCCTTTCAGTAATATCCGTTGATAAATATTACGTCATCATTTTTACGCAATCATTATCATAAAACCATTTGTGAAAGTAACGATTCGTTTCATATTGGAACCGGACATAAAAAATACACTCTCTAAATTGCAATCTTGCTATATTACAGAACTCATAACGGCTGCCCTAACACTCATAAAGCCCATCATTTTTCCGACAAAAAAATGTTCAGTGCTTCAAAATCTTCCGCTACCATATTTCACATTTCATATATAGCTCCTTACTCCAATAGTATGTAATGGACGACCCTCGAACGTAAGATGCGTCGGCTTATCGTAACGGCGCCGCTTTCGACGTGATTTATTGTGTTTACACCTGCACCTTATTGGTTCCTATTACGGGCAGCTACACAACAACTATCGCGGATTGGTGCTTGTTTTCATCTGGAATGTTTGAAGAGTAGTGATTGGATTTTATGACTGTAGTACTCTTTATATTGCTTCTGTCTATCTTATCGTGTTAGTAATTCGTATATCTTCCTGTTTCCTTAGCTTTTTATTCTGATCTTTACGGTTTGGAGGAAACTTAGTCTGTTTTATACGAAGTGTAAGCGACATCGTAACGAAACCTTTAAACATGGACTCAGTACATGTTTCTAGACTTTTCAGAGTTAACGTTTTTCGCAGGATATTTTCAAAAAAATTAGCTCTTGACAGTGTGAGTGTTACAGTTTTGTTCGGAACAGCCGATATTTTTTAAATGTCATCGCTTTGTGTGCCAAAATCATATATGTACTTTAAAAATGTTCGCTTACTTCTTTTAAATGTATTTAATTGTGTGTAATTTATGTATGACCTTCCTATTATTATTTTTGTGTGCACATAGTCTGTGTCATTACACATATTATTTACTTTCACTTTTTTATTGTTTCTTTTTCTCGTTCATTCTTTCTTTCCTTCTCTCTTTCTTTCGTTACAAAGTTAGAAATTCGCTGATAAATTGATAGAACAAATGATACTAGCCATAGTTCCCAAACTATAAGCACTCAGCAATTAAGTTCAAAGATAATTCAATGCCAAGTATAACAAAACTAACATCTATTGTGAAACTCAGAGCGAAGCGCCAACTAATAATGAAGAAATGAAACCTAAGTTCCTTATCAAGAAACTTAACTAATTAGAATATAGACGGCTATTATTCTAGACCACGTTTGTTTAACATTTAACTCGTAATGGGTAAACAAGACAAGTTCGGGAAGTTATATTCAATAGGCAAGGGAATAAAGGCTTCGGTCCCAAATCTCGAGACGTGATAAGAGTGACAATAGGGATTGTGACGCCTCCTTGTCTGGCTTTGAGCTAGGCAAAATGTCCGAAATAATTGGCTGTGTAAGTGCGGATGTGTCTGGTGTTTTATCTCTAAACAATGACATTTTCTGGGAAAGAAAATTGGCTTGAAGTGTCTGTTTTTGTGAAGTTTATCTACCTTTACAAATAAAATTGAAGTGTTTGTTTGTCCCTAAATGCATATGGATGTCTACATGCTTCTAATACCAAACAAACAATTGAATATATCTGTCTATATGTTGCGGCTAATCTCCTAAATGGCCGGACCGATTTTGACGGTACTTTCAGTAGCAGATAGTTAGTGAACTAGTTTTACTTTAGAAAAAGAATTAGGTTTTCTGCAAGCAGCAAGCAAGCAAAACATTCTAAAAATTAACCAAAGCATATTTGCTAAAATATGTGAATGTTTGGACGGATGGATGTTTGTTAATCACGCCAGAACGGCTGAACAGATCTAAATGAAATTTGGCACAGAGATAGATCATAGTCTGGAATAGCACATAGACACTTTTTAACCCGGAAAAATTTACATTCCCGTGGCATAATATTCAACTTTGACGTGGACGTAACTAATTGTAAGGAGCATATTTTTTCCTTCCGAAGAATTTATTTTGAAAATTAATTCAAGTCTGGTCGCATGACGTAAAAGGCAAGTCTGAGGTGAAGCTTTCAAAGGCTCAGATTAAAGTGTTCAAAGACCGTGCCGTACATAGGAAAAACAATTTTCTTTTGAACACAAGTTTTGTCAACTAAAATTATATAACAAGTTTTGCTGTTGAAAGTTTTCATGTTTTTCCACCGTTTTATGAGGGTAAAATGCAAGTAAGCGGGTTCGTAGGTGAATATTGGTTGGTGAGGATATTGCTTGTGATAGTCGGGGTTTATTCTGTACTAGCATCTGCCTGTGACTTCGTTTACGTGAATATTGGCTTTATTTTTTGAGCGGAACCCTATTTCTTTTTTCTAAAATGAAAGTGACTCTTAGCTATATTAATTATATTATCTGTCAGTGAAAGTCCCGTCATAATCGGCCCAGCCGTTTCGGAGATTAGCAGGAACAAACCGACAGATACACGGATATTAAATTCAGTAAATTGTGTTTTTTACCATATAAACATTCACTTTTATATTGTAAAAAAACTGTTATTTTGACATTTTAGACAGACACTTCAATTTTATTTATTATTTCTCCATATTGCACTATCGATGTCTGATGGCAATAATGATGTCTGTGTAGATTGCCTCATAATATTGGTGAGGTACCTACGCTGTAACGATGTTGATAGATGAGCTAGAAGATAATCACTTCCGATTAGGTTATGGGTGGGGTGTATTTGACTTTATAGTTCGAGCAGCAGTGATGGATCGTTCAAACAAGAATAGATCTTCTTTAAAAGTAATTAGCGTGTATTTTACACTATATGGGTCTAGACACTCCAAGACACGACACTTCTCCATAGAAACCATTTGCTTTAGACCTAAAAATTGGAAAAAAATCAGATAACTGTAAAATGAAATTTTTAGTTGCTGAGAAATAAATAAAAAGTCAATAGAAATGAATGTAAATATTTGTTAAAAAGATAAGCAAGTATAGAGTTTCTTGCCTATTCTTGCATATGAAACTATTATATAGGTATAAGTTATTATAAAGGTAATATTATACTAATTTTTGAATGGCCTCGTTGGTCTAGTGGTCGCAAGCGCAACTGCTGTGCGTGAGGTATTGGGTTCGATTCCCAGGTCGGGCAAAGTGTTATTGGGTTTTTCTATCAGGAATTTCTCAGTAGCAGCCTCGGAGTCTGGATTTGTGCCCGGTTGATGGCAATAGGCTTGCCCCCTATTACAACGGACTAAAAACATAACTGGCGAAATGTGGGAGTACTAGTGGGTACACCTCTGCCTAACCCTTCGGGGATTACAGGCGTAATGTTATGTTATGTTTAAATGGTCTAGATCAATATTTTTGTTTCTTGAAAATAACATAACACGCCTGTAATTCCCGAAGGGTTAGGCAGAGGTGTACCCATTAGTACTCCCACATTTCGCCAGTTGCGTTTTTAGTTTTCTTGAAAATGTTGTTTAAATATAAATAAATAATAATAAATATCTTGGGACAACTCACACACGGCTATCTGATCCCAAGCTAAGCAGAGCTTGTGTTATGGTAACCAGACAACTGATGTACATACTTATATAATTTATAAATACATACATATTATAGATAAATCATACCCAGACACAGAACTAACAATCATGCTCATCACACAAAGTTTGTCCTGGGTGGGAATCGAACCCACGACCTCCGGCTTAGCAGTCAGGGCTTCTAACCACTAGACCAACAGGCCCGTCATACACTTCATATACTTTTCTACGGTCTAATTCAAATAAATGATTTGACTTTAAATTCGCTATACCAAATCTATCTTACATAATCTTCCTAACAAATCTAAAAACGATACCAGTTTTATAAGAACGCCATTTTATGAAACTACAATTTATTACTAACGTCCTGTACTTTAACAACTAAAAATAAGAAAAGGTAACGCTATGAGAAATACGAGCTAAGAGTTTTCTTTGCAGTCGGAAATAGAAAATCTATTGCGTTACGTGTGTTCAGAAAAGGTTCCGTTGAATGTACAGAACTCATGCTGAGAGAGTGTTACTTGCACTTTGACTTTATTTATTTCTTATTTTTAATAAAGATATTATAAACCCCGCAACTTGGTTCGCGTTAAAGCTGATATATTATCCCAAGGGACCGTACATATTGCCGGGATTAAAAGTAGCCTATGAGCTATTCTAAACAATCCATCTTTGTTACAAATTTCATTAAGATCCGTTAAGCCGTTCTGGCGTGATTGAATACCTAATAAACATCCACTCATCAAAACTTTCGTATTTATAATTGTAGTAAGATTATACCTACTATTGTCCTACTGCAGGGCAAAGGCCTCTTTTCATACAGGCATGAGGCCCGAAGCGTGCTCAAGGCGGATTATTCCAGGTTTCCTCGCAATGTTTTTCCATTACTAATGTCAGTGATTTATAGGTAAGATAAAATTAGAAAATAAAAAGATATTTAAACAAAACTAGATATTTTGAAGAGATTTATTGGTTTGTAAGAAGTGATCTCTGAAAGTACCCACTGGTCCAAATAAAAAATATATTTAATTGAAAGAAACCTAAACTATTACCGAGTGATATAATATAGAATATGTTTATGTTTATTCGACTTCCATGCGGACGAAGTCACGGGCAAAAGCTAGTTTAATAAAGATATTAGGCGAAAAGTAAAAGTTCAAATAACAATTAACAACAAAGACATTAGGGAGGAAAATATGACATCAGATGAAATATATCCTTCCATTAACGAGAATTTCTGCAATAGCTATAACCACGCATACATGAAACGAAACCACTAATGACGTATTTAATGTGGCTCAATTAATCATTTATGATGGGAAACGTATAGAAGGGTGCTTGTTTAGCAACCGTTTAAGTAAGCTGTTACTGCGAGGGTTGGCCTCAGGTGTGCGGGATCCACGGGATAATGTATTCCTTCGACACCCGGAGCGGGATTCCCAACATTTTTCCCCACTATGGAAAACTCGATAACTTTACCTCTTTCGATGACTGATGGAGAATTTATACAAATCCCCCGCCTTTTTTCTATACTTCGCTCTATCATTTTCTTATCCACGTATTTTCCGTAATTTTGTGGTTATTGATGACTGCGGGAAGTATGTAAAGAATTCCGTTCTTAGGTACTTTGTACATAATAATAAATGGCCACTTTTGATTCTTATTCTGTATACTATTACCGTAGGAACTCATCACTCTTACAGTTGCCAACGACCTTTTCTCAAGTCTGTGTAAACTTTTTTATGTAGGTATCAATCATGTTTAAGCACAAGCACCGTCTTCCGTTTAGCATATTAATCTCATTTTTATACTTCATGCCAAGGTGAAACTGCTAAAAGTTTTAACAATACTGTAGCCATTAGCCATATATCAATGTCGAGCGAAGAGTCTGATTCGGACGCGGGCAAATTGGGATTAATAACGGTCTTAGTACGAAAGAATTCCCCCCACATTTTCTTTTACTGATTAGGTAGCAAGACAAATCGGTTCGGATAGTGCGAAAACACGGAATGTTTTCAACTCGTCTTTTGTTTCTGAAGGATAGTTGGGTCAGGGTTGGCACTCGAATGATTTGTAGACGAAAATTATTAGTTGGAAAGCAAATACAACCAATTAGTTATTAGTAACGGAAGAAGTTATTGCTCAAATTCAACAACATTAGGTGGACGAAATATCGAGGTTACGAACGCACAATGTTGATCTTTCTAAAGGAAAAATCTTTGTATAATTTCAAGCATGTCTTATCAGTAATTAATCAGATAACATTGGAGCGGTAGCGGCTTGTGGCTGATTTACAAGGCGATGTTATCGCGGCCTATTCAATACTTTGTTTTATGCAGTTGGCTCCAGAATACGATCGACGGATACTTTATTGGTCTGCTGTGTTTATGCTCAGCCTGAGGTTGTAGGTTTAGTTACTAAATAGCAGTTTAGAATTTCTGTATGATTTCTCTTTTCGAATAGTATATAATATATAGAGTATTCGTTTATTTGTATACAATATAAGATGTTACAAAAAGATGAAGAAAAAAAACTTATAAATTGTACTATTTTGACATGCAAAATTAAATATTATATTAAAATAATTATTTGTGCACCAATTTGTAATTTACATTACAACTACATACGTATTAATATTAGGCTGAAGAGTTTATTCGTTTATTTTTTTGAACGCGTTAATCTAAGGAACTACTAGTCCGAGTTGAAAAAATCCGTTTAAAGCCCCTGCCACTGCCCCTTTAAAGGCTTTGTAACATCATTCTACGATTCAAGGGAGCGAAGCAGTACCTAACCAAAGACGTAACTTAACGCGGATGAAACCGCGGCATATTGCTAGTTTTTTCATAGTAGAGCAAACCATTAACCACAACTAACCTGCTATTTATTTTATAGGTGTTTACAGTTTTATTTAGTCATTACACTATAAAAACTAATTTAGACACTAATTTTACTTCGTATAACAAACTGCGAACTATAGTTGACACTTTGTGTAAGTAATGTATTAGAATTATATTATCGCTGGTTTTCGGCGGCACGCGATCGGGCACCCCTTCCGTACCGTCCTTGACCCGAAGTTATTCGGAGCGCTGACGTCAGCGAGCTTGGCCGAACCCTGCACCACTAAACAGTGAGACTGGTTCAGAAGGAACACTTCGTGCTAGTGGCGAAAAATTTCCAAATATGGAACAATGTGGGAATTTTGTTGATACTCGTTGGACTGCCTCGTTGGTCTAGTGGTCGTAAAGCGCGAATACTGAGCATGAGGTCTTGGGTTCGATTCCCAGGTCGAGCAAAGTGTTATTGGGTTTTTCCATCAGGAATTTCTCAGTAGCAGCCTCGGAGTCTGGATTTGGGCCCAGTTGATGGCAATAGGCTCGCCCCCTACTACATGGGACTAAAACATAACTGGCGAAATGTGGGTGTACTATTGGGTTCATCTCTGCCTAACCCTTCGGGGATTACAGGCGTGATGTTATGTCGTTGGGTTCGTCAATTGTTTGAAGAATTACAATTAGACATGTAGTGTGAGTATTACAGGTTGTCAATGATAAGCTTGTCGCTCACCATTGTTAAACATAATCTAGGTTTTGAATAAGGAAATGGGTGGGAAATGGGTCTGTGTCTATACAAGATGTAATTTGGCAACCTCGTCAGATGTCAGGAGGTTATTATATACCTAATACATAAGTAATCAAAAATGTTAATAATTACAAAAAGTTGTTTTTATTTATTTTTGTCAATCTTTCAGAATACATCTTTTTCAAAAACCATAATCACTAGTGTCGCGCTACTATATCTATGCTAGCGGGGTCATCACTCCGCCTGTCTAAGCCCAGCCGCAAGATGGCTAGTGCGAACTCTATAACTAATCACAGAAAAAACTTGTTATTTTATTATTGATTCGTGTTGAGAATCACTACTAGAATAGTTACTCCCTTGAATTTGACGAGGATGCAATAGTACACCTTGTATAATCTGGTATTTTTTTACAGCATTTCCACGGCCTTTAGCTAGCTTAAGTATTGCGTTGGATGAATTGAAAGGTCGTACCCGATCTATCTGTTTAAAGAACCTCGTCGGTAATGGCAGGGTTTTCCTCGACAAAGTAAGATTGATGTTTAATAAATGTGGCCGATTATTCTTTATTCCTTTTGCCTATCATTGACTCTTATCATGCATTATTATGGATTTTCTGTTATTTTCCTTTATTATACACAAAACATGTCCCTGCGTCTGTACTGAACTGCAGTGTTAAATGTGAATTTATTGTAATTATGGCTGCAACATTTATCTGACGCTTGCTAGAACATTCCGGGCAGCTCGACCTTAATGCAGGAGTGAAAATCTGTCTTGAAGACGTTTTAATTCCATTAGAAGTTTGTGCTTGGACGGAGAAGTGAATTCTGGCATCTAACATTACGTGGTTTACTAAATAAACTTACTTGTTTGTTGAACATAAATATCTTGATATTTCAGTACAGTAAAAATGATATTATGATGGCAAGTACCAATGTGACATTTTCAATTTATACCTATGTACTTTCTAAATTTAGCTTAAACATTAACTGACATCGGTGAAGGAAAACATCGTAAGGAAACTTGGACTTTTAATTCATATACGTAAGTCTGAAATTGCTAATCTGTCTTGAGGAAGCGTGTTGATCAATGCTTATGCCTTCTCTGTATGAGAAGAGGCCTTTGCCCTGCAGTGGGATGTTGATAAGCTTCTATTATTTTAAGTACGGAAAAAATGTCTTAATATCCATTTCAATATATCACTGCTATACCTACTTGGACTTAATACTGCTTCAATTGACGATCTTAAGGATGATATTGCAGTGTCACGATATAAATTGGTACACGCAGTTTGTCGTCATTAGCGCATAGGAGGATCGACCGAACCCCTTGACGTAATCCTTTAGTAACACTTTAACGATACCCATGGGGACTGGAACGTGGGCTAATCCTTACCGAGCTCCGCGTGGATCTATTATTGAGGATAACCATAGAGTATTTATAGGTAGTAGTTGTACATCACCCAGAATATAGTCTGACATAGCTCTCTGAGAACGTGGTGAGAAAGAGAAATCATTAAGGACTTTTAATAGTAGGTGCACGCCTCGCTACTGCCTCGTTGGTCTGTGGTCGCAGTGGTCGCAAAATGCGACTACTGAGCATGAGGTCTTGGGTTTAGATTCCCAGTTCGCGTAAAGCTTTTCCATCAGGAATTTCTTAGTGGCATCCTCGGAGTCTGAATTTATGCCTGGTTGATGACAATAGGCTCGCCCCTATTGCATGGGACATATACATAACTGACTAAATGTGGGTGTACTAATGGGTACAACCTCGGCCTAACCCTTCGGGGATTACAGGCGTGATGATATGTAAGAAGTAGGTACGCGTATTTACTAGTTGCAATTCTGGGCCTTTTTTTAGGTATCAGGTATGAAACGTAACTTAAACATTTACGTTCAATACAAATTCAGTCTATATACTTTTTTACTATGTAATTCTTGGTATAATGTTATCAGAATCAACGACTATATAAACCTTAAGCAACTTGTTTCAAATCGCCCACATTTCTTTAACGCTGGTATCATTTCTTACTTTTTTCTTGCCGTTGATCGATGAGCCCCACACTACGGCCCATTAGACGTTTTAACGTTTTTTATCCCCATCCTTATCGCTACAGACGCCCCAGATATTCTCCTATCTAGATTCCAAAGAGCATAAAAATCTAAGTGAAACGCCGCTCGAGTTACACCATATTTTAAACCAGATTGTCTGCAGATGAGGTGCCAAGATTTGAACAAGTTTTTATCCCGGTTTCAGAAATGAATATTATGAAAGTAACTAAATTGTACTTTATTTCTCGGTGTTATTCTTTTAATTATTTCTGAGGGCTTAAAATGTATTTTGCTTTAGATTTATTGATATGTGAATTCTGGCACAAAAATAAATAAACAGTAGTTTATTTTTTTAATAACATAACATCACGCTTGTTGTCCTTGTATTTCGCCAGTTATGACCAAGTCCTATATAATAGGGGGTGAGCCTGTTGTAAAATCTCAATAACACTGCCCGACCTGGCAATCGAACTCAAGATATTATACTTAGAATTTGCTATATTTGCGACCACTAGACCAACGAGGCAGTGTTTATCTTTTACTTTTGAAAAAATGCGGCTTCATCCGAAAAGATTTTCAATTAGTTTTTTCGTTTAATATGATTGTGATAAGTTTAGGTGTTGTTGTAGAAAGCTAGTATCACAAAACTGAATAATAATACCGCTTCTCATACAGAGAAGGCACGACCATTGATCACCACGCTTGCATAACGCAGAATGACGGTTTCAGACATACTCTTATATTTGTAATAATTCCAGGTTTCTTAACGAAGTTTTCCTTCATCGATGTCAGTGATGTCCAAGATAAACTTAGAATGTACTTATGAATTGAAAAGGTCACCTAGAATCTACAACCTTCGTGCATGAGAGCCTAGCGTCTTCACCACTGAGACTCATCATCTGCCTAGCCTTTTCCTAACTATGTATGGGGTTCCAGTCTAACCGGATGCAGCTGAATACCAGTATTTTACATGGAGCGACTGCCTATCTGACCTCCACAACCCAGTAACTGGGTAATATGATACCCTTAGGTAAGACTGATTGTCAGACTTTCAGGCTTCTGACGACCCGTAACGAATGTCAAGGATCCACATATGACAGCCGGGACCAACGGCTTAACGTGCTTTCCGAGGCACGGAGGAGTCTCGGTGTGTGGTCACACCCATCCACGGACCAACCCCGGCAAGCGTAGCTTAACCTGTCGGATCGACCCGTGCGGCTATTATTACTTGGCCACGAGCTCCTCACCACTGAGACTACAACCTTATTTAAAGTTATTCCCGAAGTAGTTTCTTACAAAACCACCGTTCAATACAAAGCACGTTCAATGGCGTCATAACAAAAGCTTTTATCAACTCTAAAGTAAACTAAATAAGACATAGTTTCCGCGTTTATTGTTTCAACAGCTAATTGGCACTGTTAGCGTAGATTATGAGGTAACTAGCAACTCATCTAATGAGTTTGTTTTGTAAGTAAACACTTGGTTGGAACTTTGATTTCACTACTTGGTGGAGAGAACTTGATTATTTGTTTACATGCTTAAGAGATATTTGAGCTCCGTGTGGTTAATTAGCGGGTTTAAGGAAGAGATTAAGTGTGTTTTGGGAGTTTTATAGTTGTTTTATTTTAAATCATCGATGTATGATACTCTAAGAAAGGATAATGGTGCCGATTCCCTTGTTTACAAACTAGACTAAATTTAGAGAATTGACATCTCTTACTAACATACAGCGAAAAGAAAGGACGGTGACATTCCGTGACATTAAAGAACTTAGTTAGCGATATCAAATTAGTTTTGCTTTGAACTTTTCGGTATTTTTAATCCATACGATAAATTTTAAGATGTCAACTATAATTGTATGGATGTGTCAGATTGACTAAATTTGACAGCTCTTATTTACATTAGTCTCTTTCTTATTTTATTGGACAGAAAAAGATGGAAATAGTCTAATTTTAGTTTAGTATGTGACCAAGAGAATTGGCACCATTATCTAATTTTAATACTTGATAACCGAAATTCACGCAGACGAAGACGCGTACAAAAGCTAGTTTATTTTAAGTCCAGGTTATACAAACAAACACAAAATATTATCATCATTAATCTCACATGTCTTTATCTCCATCTTAGCGATATTTCTATTAAACCGCAGGCCGTAATCGTCCCCATTAATTCTAGGCCCTCCTCTCACGATAAAAACTCATAAGAACCAACGATAAAGTGAGCAGAATACATATCCGACTGGATATAGACGTTATTTTGCACGAAAAATTATTTATGTTTCGAGTGGCGGAAGACGTGAGCCGAATTGGAAATTCGCTGTTATAGATTTACTATCGATTTGAAGATGAGTTCTCTTTTGGGAGCGTGGAGCGATTTTAAACTATTGAAGCTGGTAGCTAAACATTGTTTAGTAGGTGTGGTAAAAGAATTGATAAAAAATAAAAAACAGACTTCTTGTGGGTAACTTTGTCTATGTCACCTTTGACTTAGACTAGAGTCAAGAGCAAACCCACATAAAAAAAAACTGTTGATGATTGATTGTATACACCTAATTATGCTACACCATAAACCTAAGCTAAAATTAAGCTAGGAAATTGAAAAGATAAAGATACCAAAACAAAATTGAATGACGAATATGTAACAAGGAGAACATGTTTCGTTTAGAAGCTGAATAAAATAAACACATAAAAAAATAAATGTATTTCAGGTTCCCCTGTACCGAAAGCCCGTTAACATTATCGCAAAATGGCGTTCAGATATGTAATTCTTCCTCGAATTGCTCAGTTCCGAACGGAGGGCGTCGGAGGGCTAGAGGGTACAATCCAAATTATTTCCTTTTGTTAACGGCTACGAAGATTAAGTTCTTTTTATTAAAATCATTTCCAGTGGAACGGCCCGCCTTTATTTTCTCGATAAAAGTAGCTTAAAGGGAACGGCTACTAAAAGGGTAGGTCTACATAATACAATTGCGGAATCCCAATGTTGGAATAGGTCCAAAAATTGTTACGAGAACTTTAAATGTCTAGAAATTCCGGGTTTAAGTACAGTGATTCTCCGGGCAGCGCAGTTCTGCTCCCGTATCGAATACGAACGAACACAATTTATTTTTATTTGAGCTTCTATTAAAATTAAGTGATTCTGGAGTAATGAATTCTAATGAAATAAATATTACCAAAGTAAACATGGTAATGGAAAGTGAAGATAAATAAGGTGATGACTGGGATATTTTAGCTAAAGAGCCCGAGCAAACACGAAAGAAACATTACTGTTTGTTCAGAATTCTAGATTTGTTAAACACGTTCTTGTAGTTAGGAGCAGGGTGAATATAAGTGTATGAAGAAAACTAATAAGCAAGCGAAAATACGACATCAAAGGAAAATACAGGCCACATTCGGCACTGATTGAAAAAGGAAGCAGAATTGATTCATCATAAGTATCTATCAACAATAAGCACTACAAGTTCCGTACCAAGCTACGCATTACATAACAACAGCATTAACATTTCACTCACCGGACTTGCTAACCCTGTACCGCAGACCGCGTCCGCCCTTCGGATGGCAGCGGTTATAGGTCCCGAACTCGCCGTAATTGTTGTTCACTCGGCTGTAGTCAGCCAAATGTCTGTTGCCGTCTAGGTGGTTAGGCAGGGACCGGTTCCAGCCCATAACATCGCCGACCACGGAGCCACAGACGGACGATTCGGTTTGAGACTTGGTGTCGCCATTGCAGAGATCACCGCTGGAGCGCGCGCGCCGCCCCTTTAGTCCTTTGGCGGAGTGCTGGCTGATGTTCGAGCCCATAGCGTGGCGGGACCTCACGGGGGCCCCGCCGCCCGCATCGCGCCAATCTTCCCTCTCGGCACTTTTCCTTCTGCAGTTGTTCTCACCTGAAAAAGGGATTTTATTTTAAAAGCCTGTAAAATTATACCTTAAAAACTTTGTTAAGATTTAAGGACAAGAGAATTGGTGCTATATTTCGTTTGACTTAGTGTGGAATTGTGCTTCGTTGATGGCCATAGGATCGCCGCCTATCATATGGGACTTAAATATAACTGGCAAAATGTGGGTGTACTAATTAGTACACTTCTGCCATACCCTTCGGGGATTACAGGCGTGATGTTACGTTACGTTTTTTCGTTTTTCCAAGAGAACGTTTCTCTTCATGAATTATATCATTGTCTTGTAGCGTCAATATGCTAAGAATATATTCAGTTCCTTTTCTAAAGTCGCTAGAAGAAAGTGTGTGTGTCTTTGCTTGCAGCTCAACAAAATCCAACATAAACAGTTCGTTGATATGTGTACTCACACGCGTTCCTTCTTAACTTAAATGTTTGATAGCAACGATACATTTACGAGTAGGTACGTCATCAAAGCGAACCTATTGATTTATTGTGCTTGTCGACGTAATCAGAAGCGAAACAAGAAACTACCTAGAAATGCTTTTATCATCTAAAACTGTTCACATAATTCATACACAGCCTTCTGAGGATATACTATTATAAGTTTGAAGCGTACCCCGAGGAAATACATTAATGAGCACATATTTCAATTAAAACTCCATAGCAGTGAAAGTGTGAATTTCGAAAACACGTTGCTATTTTTGACAGTTGCTTGAGCTCGCGAAATTTCTCGTTTACTAATTATTCAAATCCGCGCCAGCGACGCATTTATTTGTCGATATCTGAATCATTTATCAACAGAATAATTTGGCAACAGAAAGTGCTATTAAAACGAATAATTATGAAGATACTAGATACTCTGTTCACAGAATTAAATGAACGAAAATTTTTTACTACGTTTTAATCATCTTCCGGTATTTATAGACTGAAGAATAAAACAAGGATACTGGTATTGTTAAATTCTCCATATTCAATACTGTTTATAATAACTTTTTTTTATAACAATTGAACCGTGTCTACGTAATAGTTCAACTGTTCAATACCTGAAATCGTTAAAGAAAAGTCGTAGGATAAAAGGCCTTTGCCCTGCAGTGGGACTTTAATATGGCTGGCAAAGTATTATTATTTTGTAGAAGGAAGTGCGTAACAAGTTGGCGATAAAATCAATGTAATATTTAGGCAACAATCAAGGTTGTACATGTTAAATGACGCACGCAACGTGAGAAATTACTTTTACGATTAACAGGTCATAAGAATTTTGGGAATTCAGGAGTTATGAGTAAAAGCACGAAGGAGTGAAATGAACTACTGGGGTCCTAGATAATACAAATAACTCCTACAAAAAAAAACAACACGTAGTACCTAATATTTTATACGATATTGCTTGATTTTTCCTTTGTAGGGTGTCTGGTCTATTCCATAACTTCAGACCCGATTTGAAAAATTCTTTTGCTTATATGCCGTTTATCGAGGAGAGTAAGCACTGTAAAATATACCTATAATATGCTTTCAAGCTGTAAAAGTTTCATGAAAATTGATTCAGTAGTTTTAATGTCTAGATGTGTAATTTGATAGGTACGCGTGATTGAATCAAAATCGCAATTGGCCGATTTCAAGTGAACGTGGCCTAAAACTTTTTTGAGGGCTTGATCCGCGTTTGGGCGGTAGAGTAGTTGTTCAGTACTTTCTATGGAAAGCCAGTAGCAATCGAGTTGTATGGAGCTAGCCACTGTAATGTAATTAGTAGCCATGATCATTGACTCCATCATTTCCTGTTCTCATACCTCCTCACATATACACACATTCAAATTAGTGGCGAGTCTTTTTTTCTCCGTTCTCACGGCAATTTTAATTATCGCAATGCTGCGATGTACTATATTAATTACTCTTATTGCATGTTTTTTTTCCAGATCATAGATAGCATTAATTGTGAGTTATAAACACTGCCAATTCAAATTTATCACGTAAGAACTGCCTTTATATTCATCTTCATTTTTTTCACATATTTCGAAAAAACCTACTTGAAAAATGTCGTTGGAATTTCTTGCTCGCTGTTTTCCATAGAGGCCTATATACGTCCGTTTTGGAACGAGCAACTAGCTTCAACTTTCTGACTATCTGACCGACTACTTGACAATTCAAAAGTGATTGAAATAGATGCTTTGACTTTGAGGTACCTATACTAGTCAACAAGTAGTTTTTTCTTGGGTTACGATTACTTCAAATTAAAAAGAACTTAATAAAGATACTTTTTGATAGTGATCGATGCCTATGGGGAAAATGTATGAGTTTATGCATTAATGTATGTATTATTCTACATAACCCGCCGGTGTCCAACAGCCTATGCAAAATCCTTACGTCATTATCATTCACAACGGTGGATTGAATAATTTTAATCTTAATAAAATCATAAGATTGTTCTGGAAACTCGTCGCGCGAAAGGGTTGAGTTTCCTCTCCAACTAAATTCCCAAAATTCATTTCCTCGCGGCGGTTTGGTAATTTCCATAATTGCTGGAAATATTCGTCAGTTCACCGAAAATATCGGGAATATTTAATGAGATGCGGTGGCCTGTGTCGTGCCTACTTCCGAAGATTTAATGAATCTTTCACCCGCTTGGCGCGAGTTCATTAGGAGCTCACGCCGCAAATGCCAGCGAACATGTACACACTATGTGTTACGTATAAAATATGAATAACGACGCGGAACGATTCGTTCGAGCTTAGCCTTTGAACTAAATGTGCGGTTCGTGTATTTGTAAGTTTAAACGCCTTGCTGGAACTACAAACATGCGATCTTATATTAAAATAACATTCACGCGTAGTATGTCGCTTTTATATTATATTTTATAACACTAGCTATAACTTCATGATTTTACAAGCGTTATATTACGCCTTTAGTTACTACTTCGCTACCGGGTTCGTAGCTTGATGTTATACAGCCTATAGAGTTTATGCCCGTTCTTCTGCATGCGAAGCTATCTTTTGGAATGGGCAACTAGATTCAATATTATAAAAAAAAATATATATATATAAATGACGTTCAAAAGTACCTTTTAATAGTCTAATTGAAATAAATTATTTGTAACCTTCTTTTTTCTAGACTTTCACTTTGACTTATAACCTTCCTCGATAAAATATATTTTTCAAATAGGTCTAGTAGTTTCTAAAACTAGCGTGATCAAACAAACTCTTCAGCTTTATAATAATAAAATATAGATTTTGGCTGTCATGTCAAAAGAATATTTTAATTCGGTACCGCAATACGCTGCCTTTCAAGACACTGGCCAGACTTCCGAAGTATTTCAAAGACGAAAAGATTACTCTCCCGGAATGCGAATTTAAAGGTCAGTACGTCGTTAGTCGTCAGTAAAAGGGTAAATAGGTTTAAAAACCTTCCATACTATTATATTATTATATTACTATATTATTATATTATTATTTTATTATATTATTATATTATTATAATATTATATTATATATATTATTCCAACTGCCTCGTTGGTCTAGTGGTCGCAAGCGCGACTGCTGTGCATGAGGTCTTGGGTTCGATTCCCAGGTCGGGCAAAGTGTTATTGGGTTTTTCCATCAGAAATTTCTCAGTAGCAGCCTCGGAGTCTGAATTTGTGCCCGGTTGATGGCAATAGGCTCGCCCCCTATTACATGGGACTAAAAACATAACTGGCGAAATGTGGGTGTACTAATGGGTACACCTCTGCCTAACCCTTCGGGGATTACAGGCGTGATGTTATGTTATGTTATGTTATGTTATATTATTCCAAGACTTTAGTCTTTAATGCTGCTTTCTGTCACGAAGACAGTTTCAGACACGCCACGCATGTTATAGATTCGTCACTCTGAATTTTACCGTGAAAGAAACCGCAAGAAAATTATTGTGTTATATTTTCTGTAGCCATCTAGATAATTGAGGTACTTATAATAATACTACTGCTTAGTTGGTCTCGTAGTCGTGAGCGGGACTGTTGAGCGTGGGGTCCTGGGTTCGATTGGGCACTCAATAGCTGTAGTCTGGAATCGCACATAGTTTCTTTTTATTCCTGAAAAATGTACCTGTAGGATAACCTATTAACTATGTTACGGAGAAGTCGTGGGCAGAAGTTAGTTTCTCATACAACAGTCTGTTTAGTAGCACTCCTTTGAAACTAATTCTTATTTTGGAAGGAACCTATATAAGAGCAATGACACTAAATGATCACGTAATAATAATGCACTATTATTAGACCAACTAACTGAGAAACAGGTATAGCAAACGTCGGAAATGGGAAACTAGATATAATAATCCGGCAGCGGACTCGGCTCAACTTAGGCTGAACGGTAAGCCTAGATAAATAGGTGGTTCCGGCCGATATTGGGTACCTATCCATTTGACGTCACCATTGCCAACTCATCGGACACTTGCCGAAGATAAATTTCAATTACGAATTTCAATGGCATAGTTTGCTGGATTTAGGGCCGGATTATCCATGAGGCAGTGTAGGCAGTTGCCTAGGGGCCCAGATCGGATAGGAGCCCATAATCCGAGAATATTGTTGATAAAAATGTGTCTACAAGTGAAAATTATATTTTAAAATGTACCAAATCCTTAATGAAACTCACGATGATAAAAATATACAAATACATACACACACATACATAAACTCATACCTTTTCTCATGGGGGAAACACACATAAAAGTATCATATACCTTTCATATTTTTTTAAATACTATTATGGTTTAATATTACCTTCGTAATGTAGAAAGAAAATAGCGTAATCTTCTTATATAAATACAAATGAATGCCTAAATGTGTTGCTAAGCGCAAAACTCGAGAACGGCTCGGACTATTTAGCTGATTCTTTTTTTATTGTTTTCGTAATTGCCTGGACAAGGCTTCTTTAACAGATTGTTTTTTGGAAGGACAGGAGTAATTTTATATTTTTATGGAAAAGGGGCCCCGATACGTCCATTGCCTAGGAGGCCCGACATGGTTAATCCGGCCCTGGCTGGATTCCTTAATTCAGAATCAAGTCGTTTCGCTGACCTACCTCTGGTGATTAGGTAATGCCAAATGTTACAAGAACATCTTTCACTGCTGTAAATGCGAAATTAACAATGGCCGCTAAAGGTATTGTTTTGTCATTATCGCCACATGACAAACGGTTCCGCAGTAACATTTTTATAAACCGAGGGCTTAGAACGAGTGCGTTGACTTAAAAGTATTCTGTTGGATTATTTTGAATAAGTGGAACTATTAGAATTAACGTTTATTAAAGGAATTACAATTTTATGTACTGTTCTGTAATTTACTCGTAGTGATACGGAATAGAGAGAGTGTATCATAAAATATAGAACAACCAGAAACACCATCTAACAAACTAGGAAATTACATAAGAAGGCGCGAAATTTAAATTAACATTTAAATATATTTCATTAGAGTCGAATTTCGATTTTAGACTGATATCAATCATAAGTCGAGCACTCCTCAGAATGTTTTACTTTAGCGATATCAGTGATGTTTGGACATCATTTAATATGTAAATACTTTCTAAGTTTTTAAGATAAACAAGAATATGAATTTTAAAAAAATCTCATTGATACTTCTCCGGTATCGAACGCGCAACCTTTCGCAAGAGAGGCAGGCTGCTTACCCACTCGGTCATCACAACATTTCACACAACAAAAACTTTTAAAAGAATACTCTTTTCCTTTCTTTCAAACCTTCTTGCATACTACAGGTTGGTTCACTTTGTTGTCTCACGTACTACATTAACAATGTCAATATAATGCAACAAAAACGTACACAATACGACTTCCGTTTTGAAGTCGATCTTCCTCTTGTTTGACGCAAAACAAATAGAACAGGTATACACGGGATTCCATTGTTGGAACGAACAAAAACTACGTCCAGTTATGTAGGTATATGTGTTTGTGTACATACATGCTGTAGAATGTTATGTAAGGTTGGTTCTTATGTGAATAAATTAACAAGCGTATAAATAATTACATGAATTTTTAATTGTTGCTATTTTATTAAATACTAGGTTTTGCGTGCGGCTTCGTCCGCGCGGTTTTTTGGTTACTGTTCCGCTCCCATGGGTTGTAGCGTGATGTTATATAGCAATACTATTTCTAATAAACCTGGCTATAGTATACATAAAGATTTTTTTCATCCGTCTGGTTATTTCAGAGAATTGCGTGTTTAAACAAATAAACAAAAAAACTGTTGCACTTGATTATTAATTAAGCATAATATTATAAAAATAGCTATATTTTAAACTTAAATGTTAAATAAAAATAAATTATAAAAGACTCTTTCGGGAAATAATAAAAACAATTCTTTTTATTTCAGCGTCGTTCTCAATTTAAATAATTCTTTTTTTTTTAAGTTGCTAGTACAATTGTAGGAAAATGCAACGTGAAAATATTTCTTTTACCGAGAAACGTACTTTCAATAAAAATACAATATTACTCCGAAGTACGACATAGGTAATTAAATAAATAAATAATTGTAAATTAATGATTAATAGTCCAGTTAAAATCTTTTATTTTAGTCTGTGGTCTCGGCCCTCGGAACGGGGCACGTCAGTGATTGAGTAATGATGCGTAACAATAACCTTTTTGTTGTCTCATGCAACGGCGACGTCCTTGCTATTGTTTAAACAGTTGTTCGTTTTAAGTTTAGATGTATTTATTACGGTATTGGGACCATAGGATATTGAATTATAGCAGTAAACCTTAAATTACCTTTGTTTTTACATTAAAACTTTTTCAACACACTAGCTCGTAAAATGTATTTTTCTGCACTGGTTTTTGGGTCATAATGCGGTGTATTACGCACGCGTGCATTTTATTTTACAAATAGCATGTAATAATGACTAATTATTTATCAAAATCGGTTGAGCTGAATAGTAGTTACGAGCGGACATAGAAACGGACATACATACTTACAGATCAAACACTAACCTTTCCTTTTTCGCCGCAGTCGGATAAAAAGTAGGTTCAAGTTACAATCCAGTCTGGTACGTAATGATAAACTCGCTTCACTTGTGTCATAATGTACTCGATCAGTCAGTTGTACAGTTAACTGCACGTCAGTAACAAATCCATTATAAGTTGGCCTCTTATTTCAACAAAACTCAGTACAACACTAGGTCAGCTCAAGGTTAATACGTAACAGACACAACTTGTAGTCAACTGTACTCGTACTGCTGTATAATTCGGAATTCCTTAGCGAAGTCAAACGGTCGATTAATTCCTTTGGTACAAAGATCATTTCTAAACGATTGCCCCAGTAATTCTATTCGACTGAATTTTCGACGTTGTTTCTACGAAAATCTCTTGATCTATGTATTTAATATTCTTATTTTGGAAAGTAAAAGCTTTGTTGTCGAAAACAGACAATGGTAAAAGTGCAGTGAAGTTCTCAAGACACAAAAGGTTAATGTAACAAGGTTGAAATAATTCAAAACGTGAACGAAGTTAATTAAGAATTTTTAGTAAATCTACTTTTACTTTTCTTTTACTTTTTTAATGATTCGGTCATGTTGAGAGTATGAGTAAAAGACGATTAACAAAAGGTATTTATATGGCAGAGGGGTCGCCCTAGGAAGACCTACACTGACCTTATTGGTGAGGTTCTTCAAAAAGGTCAGGTGCGGAGTACTCGTAACCGGCGTGCTTGTATGACCAGATGTATAAGCGTGGTTGAGGCGAAAGGAGTATGTAAGGATCGTAGCAGGTGGTGTTCTGTGGTTTCTGCCTACCCACATGGGAAAAAGGGATGAGTTTATGTATGTATGTACATTTACTTTTAAAAGACGTAGGATACGTTCTAAAATGCGGTCTGTTATGAGCGTGGGGTAAAGTAAAGGGTACTTTTAGGGATTTATTTAAGTGTCTCTGGAAGTCGGGCCCGGATTTGGGCCGCAATGAAATCTCGCTAGACAATTAAGAACCGTCACAATGAGACGCCAGACTGCGACGCTCGCTTCCATCTTTACGTTTAACTAACGTTACTGTTATTTCTAGCTGTTATTAAGACTGTTTTGAATTTCTATGAAATTGTAATGAATTGAAATCAAATCTGTATTGTTATGAATGTTAATAATAACAATACCAGCCTGTTATGGTCCCATTGCTCTTCTTATACAGAGAAGGTACGAGCATTGATCACCATAATTGATCAAGTCAGTTTGGCGATTTCAAATTTATTTCGATTTCCTCACGACGTTTTACTTCAGCGATGTCAGTGATGTCCGAGATAAACTTAGTACATAATATGAATTAAAAAGTCTCAATGCTTCTGTCCCGGTATAGAAATCGCAACCTCACGCATGAGAGGCTTTCATTACATTCAAAATGAATCGGCGTTAAAAATCAAAATCATTATAATTAAACTTCGAAAAATTGAATAAATTTCGACGTGGATTGTTTGGCAATCTCAAATTGGAAGCGTCAAAAACTATTTTAACAAAGCCTTTAAGTACATATCTCCTTTCATCAGCCAGCACCAATCAAAGTTGTTAAAGTCAACGACCTACCTACATTGCAATCACATTCATCGTCTCCGAGAACCTTATTCAACTTCACTCATTCAATTGGAATAAAAGTAAATCCAGAACGAACGAATGAATATCTAAAGTGACGGCCTCACCCAATGGAGCGAAGATTAGAGGCCTACTTATACCAATTTGGGACACATCGGTTAGTACTTGGAGACGCGATCAAATTGAATAAGTGTTTTAATTTCCGACCTAAGGGAATGTTCCTTTTGATAAATGTCCTTAGATTAATTAGGGACATATAAAATGACGCTTCTGGTGGGATAAAGCGCTTTTGTGTTTTATGTCCCTTTCTAAATTAATTGAATTCTATTTTATTCTGAAAAATTGTCTTAACTCGCGACATCGTTGGCGTGGCTTTTTTTACACGTGAAAAGTTAGGTCCGTAGTTGGTTACTGCTATGCTAGCGTGATATTATATCCATATATGTGTGTGTCTGTGCTATTCGTTATGAAGCTAGCTATCATAAACATTATCATGTATTCCAATCCAACTGGTAGTTCCAGAGATCAGCACGATTAAATAAACAAGCAAACAAACTCTTCAGCTTTATTATATTAGTATTGATTTCACACCTTTTATTTATTTTCATAAAAACTCAGGGCATTGAATAAATATTTTCTGCATAGCCGGCGCTTTTTATCTATTTGTTCACTTAACTAGTTCGTGGATCAAACATGTTTACCGTTCCGGCGAAAATAGTAGATAGAATCTCGTATAGGATAGAACAAGCCAGGCTTGTAATAGCTGCACAACATTTAAGGGAGTAAGCATATTTTGTGAATAATCGAAAACCGATAATCTGATCGATGATCGATATAGTATCGTAAAAGACAGAGACTCTGGTCCTAATGTATCTAGGAGACGAGAAAGGATGTTTTTTCTATGATAATGATCGTTTTGGTTTACTCGATTGTCGCATGAGAGCAAAAACCTGCTAGGCAACTCGTGGCAAACGTCCTATTTCGTAATTGAAAAGCTTTCCAAGCTTTTCGATCAAGTTCAGCAGAATAGAGATTACTCAATTCTGCCGAAATGGGCGCAAATCCAAAATGGCGCGGAGGAAGACCTTTGTATGACTCTGAATCTGTCACAAATTGTCACTTTTACAAATGGTAAAGAGATATTGCTGTATACGCAAGTAATTTTAGTAACATAAAATGTTGATGCTAGGTTGATAAGAGTATCAAAGAGAGAGAGAGAGAGAGAGAGAGAGAGAAGAGGAGCAAAGGCCGGTGCTCACCATCATTTAATCAAACGATTACATGTTTAAACAGTTGATACCAGCCTATTATTGTCCCACTGCAGGGCAAAGGCCTCTTTTAATACAGAAAAGGCACGAGCATTAATCACTACGTTTGCTCAAGGAGGATTGGCAATTAAACAGTTCCATATTTCACCTTTGAAAATTTACATAAACAATTGATTATTTACGTAGCCGGTTAAATGTTGGTGAAAACGGATCCTAAGTATGTCAACTATTACCTCGGCCAGCTTGTATTTCGATGACTCAAACGCTGAAATATCTTTGCTGGCGCCACCGCTGCCGTGAGAATTCTATCATGTGTGCCTATACTGTGTAATAATATATCGAGGATAGCGAAAGGCAATTCCTTCTATTGTGTCGACTAACTGCTGACATAACCATAACATAACTAGCAGACACCGCATCATCAATTATAAATGCTGCTGGCTGTTTCTTACAAGGCTAAATTGGAAAGTAAAAAGGAACTGGAAATCTGCCGGATTATTCTTTAAAATCCGTGGAAGATTTTTACAGAACAGCACTGCTACCGCTTTTTGGGTACACCATGACATGCCAACCAACCAACCAATCAACTAAGATATGCCTGCCGGATATAGGCTAAGCAGTCGTTTCGCTTATCACAAAGAGCCCTGACGTTGTTAGACGGGGTAGCAGTAGACCGAGGAGATGATGACAGGACGCTTTGGGTGGCTTCCTCAGGAAGTGGAAAGAATGCGGGAAGGCCTTTGTCCAGGGGTGGGAAAGTAAAAGCTAGCAAAAAAAAAAAACGAATGAATAAATGCCGGCGTGTTTGTGTGTATAATATTAAATCAATGCTGTATTAAGTCAGACTATTCCTTCGTCGTAAAAACAAAACATACTCGCAATAAATCGGCCTTATAGTTAAAGTAGACAAAAATGTAGGTACAGAGCAATCTGTTTTCACATAGGCTCAACTGTTTACGATAGGTACATAAAATTGTTTTATCTCTGATGTGCGCACTGACTTTAGAATCTTAGTTAAAGTGACATTAAACCCTTCTTCCCAACTTGCTTCTAAAGATTACAAACAAGTGTGACGCTCCCTGGCCGCGCCACGGTAATGTAATTGAAAAACATGTATCTAGAAAGAAAAAAAAAACGTTTACGTATTTTACTCTCTGTTGAGGTACAATTTTTCCATTACACGTATCGTAAAGTACATAAACGGTATATTTTGTTCTAGAAACATATTTTTAGTTACATTATCGTGGCGCGGCCAGGAAATATCACACTACATACTGCTCTGCAAAAAGGGATTACACACATGACGACAACTGTTAATATCCTCAGTAAAAGTTATACAATGGCATTAAGATTGCCAAGGGATATTTACTTCGCCCGTCCCTTTTTATAGTGTTGCGGATACAATGGAGCTAGCTGCGAGTCCGTCCTTTTTGCTGAACACGGACGAATGCCAATTCTATTCAGTTATCCCTTTACAAGGATCTTGCAATATTTCTTTGACGGTTTACACTCTTTGTGTGTCTCTGGACCAAAGCCTTGAAAGATTTCCGAGATGAAAAATAAAACTTTTTTATAGTGGCTATGTTAGGTAATCCTTAAAGATTTATGTACCTATAGCAGCGCCATACGGCAAGCGCGGTGACTATAGTACACGACCAGGTACCTCAATGCAAACTTTTTTAATTAAAATTCTAAAATAAAAAGCAACGTGAAACAGTTTCAATAGAAACCCAGTACAAAGGGCAGCCATTTAAAAAAAGAATTCACTTATTTTTACATAACCAATATATTTCGCGTTATTATCAGAGGGTACAACATATCTTCTAAAAGAACATAAGCGTGGTATGTCGACTGGAAAATGGTTATAAAAAGGCTCTTTTGCTAACCCTCCAACTACGAAACTATCTGATGTTAGTGGCACAAAAACTGGTTTAATTTTGCGCAGAGGTTGAACATCAAAAGTTTTTGTGGTAACCCTACAGTGCCTGGGGGGTTATAAATGAGTCATTTTTGTTAGAAAAACGGAATTAACGAAGTGGCTTTAATGTTTGCGTTTTATTATGATTTGAATTAAGTAATGAAACGTAGTCTATGTTCTAATTAAAATGGTACTTAAAACGGTAGCCATAAGTAGTTGTTTTTGCGTGGAAGTTGATACAATTAAGTGCTCAAAAGCATTAGCTATCCGTGCGTATCAAAGCATTAGCGTCCGTGTAAATATCGGTTATCGCGGAAGCAGACGAATTCGCGGAATAAAAAGTAACCTATGTCCTTTCTTGGGGTTCAAACCTAGGGTCGTACCAAATTTCATCAAAATCGGTTCAGTGGTTTAGTCGCTAAAGCGTAACAGACAGACGGGCAGAGTTACTTTCGCATTTATAATATTAATATAGATGTTAATTAAGTTAATTGGATAGCAACTTAAACGGGTTAAGTTTTTATTTAAATAGTAGGTTCTTTAATATTAGCCTTTTTGCCACTCCTGGGCAAAGGCCTCCCTCCACTCGTTTCATGATTCTAGGAACTTAAAAGAAAATCTTAATATTATATTTTCTATGTATTTTCTTTCCCGACCCAGGGGGTGCAAGGTGACCCCTTGCGCCCTGCTGCGGCGCCCATGGCTATGAGATTACACCCACTTTATAAAGATTCCCCACTTTTCACGTAAAAATCAATTCTCAGTAAGACCGATCCTTATAAAAACAAACAACAACACGTTATCTAAGACATCGATATCGATAAATTATAGAAATAGTGTAAGAACTAATAAATACGAATATAAATAAAAAGGATAAATTAATGGCAGTCCCATATCTTATCGAAACGGACCTTTTTCTCCACCATAAGGCATGGGATTAGTTTGTAAGAGAAAGAGACATGACCCCTAGTTTCAATTTATTACGGGAAAAAACAGAAGAGTACCTATGTGAAAGTGAAAAGTATTTTTTTGATGTAGGTATTGTTAGTTTTATATTCAATTTAAAAAAATAATAATTTTCTTGTCTATAATAATTATAACAATATGGTATTTATAATAATCTTAATTTTATATTTTATAATAACATTTGATAAAATAAGGTACAGCAAAATAATATTGTCCTACAAAGCCGTTTTGTTTTTGTGCATGTGGTGTGCACCTTTAATTAATTGTTGCATTTGTAAATGTTACCCTAGTCATTAAGTTTAGTAATGTTTATGTGTAAACAATTGTTGGTTAACCTAAATAAATAAATAAAGATGATGAGTTTTATTTGTTTGACTAGATAAGCATAATGTACAACGCAGAACCCCAAATATTAAAAAAAAGTAACTACGTTACTCCTTATATCAGTAGCTACATGCCAATGAGAGTCCCGTCAACATCGGTCCAGCCGTTTGAGAGATTTTCTGGAAAAAACCGGCGGACAAAATTAAAAAACAATGGGATTTTTTGTGTTAGTACCTACATACCGTGTAAACATTAAAAATTATTATGCATTTAATAAAAAGCAGTTATTTTGCCATTATAAGCACTTTGTTTATTTTTATATGAATTATACAGACTGTTAGTGTAAACACCGTTATACTTGAAATCAGTGGTTTGGTTTCACTAATAGAACGTAAATTAAATGAAAAAAAATCTTTTTTTTTTTAAAGTAAAATCTCCATTTTTCCTCAAAATTAAAACTTATGCAGGTAGTTATAACGGACGGCCAGTGCAGCAGGTCAACGCCCTTTGCGGTGATTACGTAACTCGGGCGCATAGTATCCATGAATTTACAGACGGTGTCGGGTAGATTTTTTTAAAATTTTTGAAAGAAAACTTTGTGTATTTGTTTTTAAATTCAGATAAACATTTTTTTATATCAAGTACCTATGGTATTAGTGACAAGGGTGTTTACACTAACAGTCTGTATACTTACGAAACATTCCGTTGCAGTACATAACAATTACTTTGTATTTAAAACTGTTATCGCAATTCTTAAAACTGCAGCACCGCACTGCAGCCTTATGAAAACACAGCTGAGTACAGTTTGTCAAATCGACCAGTATATCTGGACATGTCCTGGTGGCGCTGCTTGCGAAGCCAAAACATAACGGTATCTCAAATACTGTACATTCATTGATTAGTTCGTAATTTTGTCACGTGCCTTTTTATGCTGGACGTACGCAGCTGATAAGACGTGTTTACACTCACGCTTCAATTAATGTGTAGTTTTGATTTATCACATGTTTGTATGTTTGTCTTAAGTTTTTTCTAGATAATAAAAAATGAAGATGTTTACAAAAGGAATGTGTTTAAGTTATTTATAAGAATGAGGTTTTTTTTGGAATAGTTCCAATCATAATCACAATTCCTTGCCTATTCTGTAAGCACTCGGCTATGCTCGCGACTGCGTCCGCGTTATTGTAAGTTATGATGAGGTGTTTTTACGCCTAACCATGTTTTGTTCATTTACTCTTTAAAGCATCATCCCATCAAAATCTGATTGCTCGTTTCGGAAATTAGCTGGAACTTTGAAAATTGTTTTTTTCATACCTTATAAAGATTCATTTATGCATTTATAAAATCAGCTTCTCTTCTGGCGTGAAAGAGGAACATCCATTCATACTCACAATTTTTCTACTAATAATATAAATTATCAGCAGAATTGTATTAATATCATTCATGTTAGAACAACACGCTTCACAAACACAAAACTCATCAACAAAGATACGAAAAAAATATCAGAATTGTAATGTTTTCCTGCTATTTTATACTTAACATTACACAGAAGATAATTGCGAGGTCAACAGCGTAAGAAAGACCAAGTAGATAGCCAACAAAAAAGTTTTAGACAAAAGAGAAAAATACACCATTCTGCCATTTAAAACCTTATGAATATTCAAAGCTCGCAGTCTTTATTTTTAAGGCTACTTAACTAGTGCCAAGTTTAATAATTTAATTTATAAAAGCATTGTAGTCATAGTCCATTAAAAGTAACATTGAGAAAATATTGTTAATGTACTTTATGTGGCTTTTATAACCTGTTTCATGATGGTATCTCCGTATCTCAGAACTTTATGCCCCCATCAAAATAGCTTCTCAAAACAAACATGGTTTATGTGAATCTTTTGAATATTGTGTTCCATATAAGCACATGAGTATCTTACTACGTGGGTTTCTCATTTAGAGCGCTTTTAAAACTGAATATAAGAAATGTCAGACGACTTAGGGCTGGGATCAACGGTTCAACCATGTCTTTTGAAAGATCTTAATTCTTTTTTCATACTCCAATTACTTAATACAGCTCAAAAACTTTTTGCCGCATCGGATTAAGCTCTTTGCGACACCGTTACCTATTTGGTAAGGCTAGCAAGGGTCTCGTCATATATTTTTTATCGACACATTTCGATAAGGATAGATGTTGTTCTTAAGTTGGGGCCAGACGTCGACGAGGTGCGGGGGCGGGGCACGGGGGACGTGAAGTGGGTCGCCCCGAGGGTTGCCAGGTGCGGTGCCCACCCAGATTGATCGGTGTTTTATTTTTTTAAGTGTTAAACATAAAAGTAAAAAAGATTGCGTTTTTTTGCGGTTGTACTGTGACCTTTTTATTAATGTTCGTGTGTAATGGGTGTCGTAAAATATTAAGACTTTCAGCTGATAACATTGTAAACAAAATGTTTACATCAATATTAAAGCGTTTTGGGTTATTTTATGTAACATACTTTCATAAGAAACACGTCTAACACGAGCAAAATTCCCAGAGCGCACCGTAAACCGTAAAACCGTCGTTCCTACACTGTCGTCTCATTTTCCCATAGACAACCCTGTCCCCGTGATAGGTATTTATAGCACCGCCGGCACCAGTGGAATGCATCGCCCACCTCCATCCAGCAATAATAACACCACTGTCAAGTTCATTACTCACTCATCCCGATGTAAGAGCTTTGAGCCTTTATTATCGTAGTCATAATTATAGAGTTTGTTATCTTGTAGCGGTGACACTAAAGTGACTCATTTCCTCCCGTTTAGACGGAGACGAATTCCTTGAGGCGAGAACGTGGTGAGATCGTGTCTACGTTTAAAATAATATGGCCATATTGGCGCTTTGGTAGGCGCCGAATTCCACGTGCGAGAATGTTAGCGTGTGTTTAAACATAGCTAAACATCCATACAGATACGTATTTTAAACGCGAAAGTAACTCTGTCTTTCTGTATGTCTGTTATGTTTTCACGACTTAACCACTGAACCGATTTTGATGTCATTTGGTACGGGGTAAGTTTGAATCCCAAGACTTTATTCGCGATATTTACGCGGACGAAGTCGCGTGCAAATACTAAATTATAACGTTTTTCCAGTACTAATAGTCTCTATGCTCAACCGCAGACGGACATAGCGAAACTATAAGGGTTCCTTGTTGCCTACAGAACCCCTAAAAAGATAAATGAATTGCGTAAAAACAAAATCGTATAGCAAATTGGCAAGATGAAAGCCGATAGAGACGTAGGTATGGAAGGCGAAAAAAAATTACGCGGACCCCTAATAATTTGAGATAAGGGCACAAGAACGATGAAAAAGAACAGTCAAAGTAAATAGCTCGACTAACAAAAGATCTTAAATTCAGAAAATAAATAAAAGCTTCTACGTAATTAGTCCTCTCTTAATTATTCTTTAATTAACATTTTTATTGGAGTTGAAGCACTCAGAATAGTTAAAAAGGAACGATCAGAATTCTATAGATATACAGTTGGAACGTATTTGTAAACAAGATCAAGCTGATTTGTATGCGGATCATGCTTGTATTGTCATGAATTTTAAAATTTTGAAAATACGAAGTAGTCTGTAATCCGTCTGTCTGACATTTTGAAGTTATTGTAATAAAAATTCTATTGTAAGCAATGTATACATCTAATATTATAAAAATATATAAAAGCGAAAGGTCACTCACTCGCTCATCACGAAATATCGAAAACTACTTGACGTATAAAGATGAAATTTGGCAGAGAGGTAGTTTAATAGTTAGTCGATGTCTTCTAGAAGAAAGGATTTTCCAAACTTAAGGGAATGAAAGGCGGGTTCGAAGTTTGTATGGAGAAATCAACGATGACGCGGACGATGTCGCAGGCCAAAGAATCATATAAATAATTATGTACTTGTTTTTCTTAGTTGTTTATGTTTGAAGTATTTTAGAACACCTCTTTCAAAATACACAATCGTAGGCAGTGTGGCGCGACTATATCAATGTGTGTGCTCGTTCATATATTCTAGCGAGGTTCGAAATTCAAATCTCAGGAGTGATCAAAATTGTTGCAGTTCACTGTCAGCTCATAAAAAGCGCTTTATAGTTCCAATATAAAGAGTCTTTAAAGCGCTTCAAAAATACTACTATGTAGCGTTCAAGACTATAACATTTTTAAGTATCGACGAAACAGTTTTGAGTGTAGAATGTATTGTAAACATGAACCTATTGAAAATTCTCTTGAGAGATGTGAATTTCAATGTTCCAATGCATATGAAGTGTTGTGATTATTTTATATGTAAAGAGCTCTATTGCTTCCTAACATAAAGCTTATTATTCCTGTCACTTCTTCTTCCGTTTACATAACCGTGATTCCGTTCGCATGAATGTCGATTATCACGGGGTATTATATGTTTTGCGAAAAATTATAATTACATTTCTAAAACAAAATTAGCTTAAGTTACTTCTTTTAACAGTAGGTGAATCCCGTTGAAATTGGTGGAGCTGTTTAGGTGATAAGCCGAAACCGAACTACCTAGATAACAAACCTCGAAATATATATAAATAATTAATAATCATACTTAGATATTAAATGGCATCCAAATACTCAACGCGCTCTTTCTCCTCTCTCCTACTTAATCTATGCTGTGCCCGACAGGGTCCATAATTGTGACTAATCTAATTATTCCAACTTGTACTACATTATGGTATGCAATAAAAATATTGAGTATTAAGTATTGATACAAATAAACAAACCGACAAAAAGACAGACAAACATTTTTATAAAATGGTTTTTTTTTTGACACCACTAACAGACAATTCTTCAATCAAAACCTTCAAATTTATTCATTTGTATATACAATTCCTGAAGATAACATGGACAGAAACTTATGAATAGACGAAGTATTTAAGGTGTCATACCTAAAACTGAGAATTTCCCTGTAAATAATATGAATAACAAAGAAAATATGGCATAGAAAAATACTGAAGCAAAAACCAGGGAACCGCTGCAATAAGACAACAGTAAACAATTTACAAGGAGGAAGAAGTAAATAACAAACAACTTATACAATCTGCCTGTTCAACTGCATCGCAGCTTGATGTTGCGACTACAGTTGACTTATGTTACTTTAAGATACTTATTGACGTCAAGCTGTTATGCAATGATATTATAGCCTAACATAATCGATTTTAAATATAACATAACATAACGTAACATCACGCCTGAAATCCCCGAAGGGTTAGGCAGAGGTGTACCCATTAGTACACCCACATTTCGCCAGTTATGTTTTTAGTCCCATGTAATAGGGGGCGAGCCTATTGCCATCAAATCAACCGGGCACAAATCCAGACTCCAAGGCTGCTACTGAGAAATTCCTGATGGAAAAACCCAATAACACTGCCTGACCTGGGAATCAAACCCAAGACCTCATGCACAGCAGTCGCGTATGCGACCACTAGACCAACGAGGCAGTCTCGAGTCGAGTCAGTATGTAAGGATCGTAGCAGGTAGCGTTCTGTGTTTTCTGCATACCCCCATGGGAAAAAGGCGTGAGTTTATGTATGTATGTGTGTAAAAGCGAAAGGTCACTCACCCACACATCACGAAGTATCGAAAACCATTTGACGTTAGATGATAGGCAAGGAGGTATTAGTTTATAGTTAGTAGACGTCCGCTAAGAATGGATTTTACAAAAATCTAACAGGATGAAACGGGGTACGTCGTTTATGGTACACCTAACAAAAAAGATAGGTATGCAGGGTTATCAGATATAGTTGAAGTATTCTTAGAAACCGATGGATGTTTTCAATTGAAAATTAACTCAATTAAAGAACTGTTTATTACCAACTTTTTAAATTAAATTACATTTGAATACATCCATCAGTTCCTAAGAAAACTTCAGCTATATCCTACGACCCTGGATACCTATCTGTTTTGTTGACTGTACATATATGTACTAATACTAGCTGCTCCCAGTGAATTCTTATATGGTTTTAGTTAATTCTTTCCAATAACGTCTTAAGAATCTTCATAAAAGTCTAAAATCGCTAATCCGCCTTGAGCAAGCGTGGTGATCAATGTTCGTGCCTTCTTTGTTTGAAAAGAGGCCTTTCCCCTGCATGACTCACATTCTCTAAAATACTCAAAGCTCTAAACTATAAGTACTACTCGTTTGAAAGTCACAAAATTATCAGGTGGTCGGTAGTTCGCTTAATTGCGCTATCGTAGTCGTTTATACCTTGTTAAGCTTTACCTAATTGTCGGGTATTACGTAAAACAGACAAACACCGCTGTTGTGCACTTAAGTTTAAATTACACCGTAATGTACAGTAAGTATAACGATTCCAGTGGCTATTTTAGTTTTATGCTTGTTTGTTTTTTTACGATAATTACTTGGAAGGCAAGTGTGTGCTCGATTTGAGTGTGTTGTTATTCTGCTGTTTTGAAATAGATTAGGATATTCTTTAATGTAGGTAAATGAATAAAATTGAAGTATCTGATTATAATGTCAACAGGTTTTTATTAAATCCATGCATATTAATGTTTACACGAGACTTATACCAAAAAAGTTTGTTTCGGCTTATACCCAAAACGCCTAGACCGATTTTGATGGGTCTTTCACTGGCAGTCGGATGATGGTATAAGAAGTAATTTAGGCTACTGTTATTTTAAAAAAATAATTAGGGTTCCTCGCAAGCAATGAAAATACCGCATTTACCTAAAATTTACGTAGATGAAACCGCGAGCAAAAGCTAGTTGCAAATAAGAACTTGCATATTTCGTGGGACATACATATTATAGTTTAAAATATCTCGGGGCCAACCTCCATCTCTTAAAACAGTATTATTTTAGTATAACTTTGAATATTATTATTTGTTCTCTAGGGTATAGGTAATTTGTAATTAAACTTTCTTTCCAAAATGCAACAACGACAAAACGTAGATGCAAAGTAGTATAAAAAAAAAACAATGATCAAAAACTCAAATGAATCAGTAACGACAAACTCATTCATGAATAAAACCAAAATCAAAAAAATGTTTGCTTCTGTTCCCACCGGGCCACGTTTTCAACTCAAATTGTACGTATATTCACGTTCAGAATACGATGGGTTATTGAATCGGAGCCGTGCCAGCTCGGGCCAGGCCCCTCCCTCGGGCTTGATACACCCTGGCACGACATATTTCACAACTTTGTAGTCAAAAGTACTTTGGAACTTGTAGAATTTGCAAACAACGAACGTATTCACAAGAAGCAAAGCTAATTATGTTGAAAATTTTAGAATTTTACCAAAGATTCTGAAAGTAACTTTTTGTGAACGTGTTATCTTTGGTATGGGATTATGAAATGGTTAAAAAATAAATGTTTGCAGGGTTACAGAGAGGATATAGGTACACTGGTTTATGGCACAAACTTCATGTACTGGCTTTGGCTTTATGTTTTGACTTTGTCTTTGTATTTTTATTTTTACCCGCGTTAAATTCTTCGATTACTGCTTTACTCCCATGGGTCATAGCGTGACCTTATACAGCCTATACTATTCCTCATAAATCTGGCTATAATATACAATTTTTTTTTGTAAAATTCCGACTGATACTTCCAGAGATAAGCGTATTTAAACAAACAAAGAAACCAAAAAATACTTCAGATTTATCATCTTAGATAATCATCTTTTAAGCAACTGCGATTAATATCCGATTCCAAGGTTCGCCTAAGGCCGTAGAATCCTAAATAATTCCTTTACTAGGACTGAAGAATTCTGAAGGAAATGAAATGAAGAATTCTGAAGGATCCTGATGGAGGTAACCAAATCCTATTTGGTTCATTTTTAAGTGTGCTAATGACTGAATCTGATCATTCTCCTTTCACTTGGTTCCTTCAAATACTTAACTCTTTCGTGTGAAATTTTGTACTCAGTTTTCTTAGGAAAAGAGTAAAGTTACCCTAACGTGCCAGAATCAGACACGAAAATTGATGACGTAGGTTTCCCACGAACAATCGTAGGTCTTGTTTACTTTCTTAAAATATTATTCTTATTAATGGCTATTCGAATTTCGAACATCAGATCGTGATTCAGAATCCTTGATAAAAAAATGAGTAAACATTCATTGAAAAAAGTTGCTTGGTGAAATCCGGAAGTAGTAGATATTAGTTGATGAATTTTAATAGATTTTTTTTTTATACAGCATACATTTGTAATGAACAGTCTTTTTATGAATAAAATACCGTTCGTTGGGCAGCGGCTCGGTCATTGGACATATGGTATGAATCAAAGAAACGTATACATACCTAATAAATAATGATAATCTTGTTTAATCAAATCTCTTCCGTCCGGAGTCACGTCAACGAGTTTGCACAGATGTTACGTATTTCTCTTTCTTCGAATAAAAGCTAAATCATATGTAAATTATTCAGGAATCTCGACCTCTCAGGTTATCTATAGCATTATTTAATAGTGTTATTTTTTTGCGCATTCACTACCTCGAGCGAATCGAATTTAAAATTCATGACGATGAAATTACCGTTGTACCTACATAATGAACTGCATAACATGCGAATGGGAACATTTAGATACACATAAATGCGTTTGGATAGTCCTAGTATAATCAAATATATGTTTTACGACAGCTGTTTATCTCTAGAATAAAATGCAAACTACTTTAGGAAGATTGGTTTTGCAGAAAACATAAGAAAATAAGTCCGAAAGATATAATGTAAATTCCAGTTCTCGAACAACAAAACAATGAATTTCAAAACTAGCTGAAGACTGTGAAGTCGGCAACAACAAAGAACGCGTTTACCCAAAAGAGTAGATGACTATGAATACGAAGATTTTTAATTTTTCTTCCTTTTATAAATACTTGACATTTAATTGCTTGGGGCTTCAACAGGAAAATGAAACTCTTTTGGTTTGCTTAAGGTTTTTAAATTTCACAAGGGTAAGGGGACAAGAGGGTGTGGGTTGATTAGGTAAGTAGCTACCTACCTACCTATTCATTTTGTGTTAAATCAAGAAGGTAATATACCACAATTCCTTCATAAACTTATTGTAAGAACTGCCTACAAATCAAACTACTTATAATATTATAAAGCTGAAGAGTTTTGTTGCTTGTTTGTTTAAACTCTCAGGTCGGACACTAAACAACTCAGGAAAAAATAAATATATTGTTTCTTTTGTCAAAAATCTTTACCTTCTATTTGGGTCTCGTTGCTGTTAGGTAGACGGGTCCCCAACCAATTTTGATACAGGGCAAGGTACGCCACTGTCCTGAACCCTTTATTTTAGCTGATATGCCAACTTGCGTTCTCTTATAGAAAATTGAAGATCGAATTTGCAGCGTCAACATCCTGTTTGGGCAACAATAAGGTATTTCCTTTACAGCATCAGATGTCATATCCTCGAATACCAAACAAACGACAAATTTCAAACTATAACAGTGATTTTCAATTGTGTTTTGCAAGCAAACAAAAATGGCTCGTTTATTGATCTATCGAAAACTACAAAGCGATATCGAAAACATTTCAAAATCCAACGTCAGTCAACTTTCATGTGGAGCGAATAGCTGTCAGAGGCAGAATCCAGCGATCCACATTCAGCTAGACGGTTGATATTCAGCTCAAACATAACTAACTTGAAAATAACAAAGCCTGTCAGCCTATATGTCTATGTACAAAGAGGATTATTACCCGTCGTATTCCACGAAAGGTACTCTTAGAAAGCAGCAGATTTACCTACGAATAATACAGCGTAGATACCTGTATCACTGTTTTATTCTTTCGTAAAAGACGGCGCAGATTTGGCCAGACGCGGCTTTTATGTAACACAGAATTAGCATTCCTTGCGAAAGGAAACGTGGAAAAGATAAAAGGAATTGGAATTGTACATTAAAGAGTCGATTGAATAAGCTTCGTGATGTATTCAAAGAGACGCAAATGTTTGGGTACGGTCTCGCCAAATGCGTGTTGGGCACACATTATTATAGACTATCCTGTTTAGACTTTAAAACTAATAGAAATAAAAAACTATATTTGAGGATTTACAACACTGAGGAATTTAAATGTGTTTACGTATAGTTAAGAAGTAGTATAAGAATAAAAGTTTATTATTCTATGTCCGTGGATCTTAAAATCTGCAGTCTTATTTAAAAATCCTTCCAAGTGCAAGTCAGATTCACATATGACGGGTTCCGTATCAAGTTAGAAATAGTGTACTTTGTATTTTTTGTATTATTGTTGTAAATATAAACATTTCAAATTTAGTATTACGGTTTAAAATACACAGTCATGTGACAGACGGACAGACAGCGGAGTCTTAGGGCCCCGTTTCATCTCATGACATTGCTCTTAAAGTATTTACTTTTTAAAATAGTGTTGATTCTAAACATTTAAATTATTTAGTTTTAATATCTTGAATTTCATTCTGCTCGGCGTTTTGTTTTGTCGTCTATCTGTAAAGCATTGCTTCGGAAGTGTTTCTGACAGGCCCGACAGTCGGCCCAACATCTTTTGTCGTTTGCTTTTGTACATTTAACAGAGATTTATTGAGTTTCACAATAAACGCATAACAATTGTGATAGAATTGATTCCTGAGATATTATGATAACCTGTTTTTTATTTATAGATATGCCACCGTTTATTATTGAAGCGGTTTTATGTCTTATAATAATACCCACTAGCTTCTGCCCGCGACTTCGCCTCCTTTATTTTTTAGGTCACTGCTTTGCTTCCGTGGATCTTACATACATACATAAACTCACGCCTTTTCCCCATGGGGGTAGGCAGAAACTATAGAACGCCACCTGCTACGATCCTTACATACTCCTTTCGCCTCACCTACGTTCATACATCTCGTCATACAAGCACGCCGGTTACGAGTACTCCGCATCTGACCTTTCTGAAGGACCTCACCAATAAAGTCAGTGTAGGTCTTCCTAGGGCGGGGTATCTTAACGTAATGTTATATAGCCTGAACTATTCCTGATGAATCTGGCTATCATTATACTACCAGATTTTTTCTAATTCGACTGCCATGGTAATTCCAGGAACGCGCTAACGTTTAAAAAAAACTAACAAAAAAAAAATCTTCTGATTTATTACATTATGTATAGATTGAAAGTAGTTAATAAAACTGTATGCAACATAAAAGGTACAATGACAGATGTAACTAATGTCCAACGTCATATTTTGCCCATATCATGTAATTTATAAACTTCAGAAGCAATTTCTCAACTCTTTTCTTTTCTTTTCAATTTATTCATTAATCATCCGTGATGTATAAGAAATCTGTAGGTATTACCAGATTAATAAAGTTACTTTTTTGTAATTTAGTTAATTGTTAACGAGATTTCATTGGGTACTAGTTTTTGCCCGCGACTTTGTACGCATAAATATCGCGAACGCGGACATAATCGCGGAGTAAAAAGTAGCTTATGTCTTGGTTTAAGGTTCAAACTTACCTCGTACTAAATTTCATCAAAATCGGTTCACTGGTTTAGTCATGAAAGCGTAACAAAAAGATTTACTTTTGCATTTATGATATAAGTAAGGATATAAATATAATCAATTATGAATAATTATGACTGTAAGTAAAATATGCATTCGTGCGTACTAAGATTTGCCATAAAATTTAAATTATATACAATAAATGTTTATTTCTTGCAGTAAAATCATATAGGATAGCTAATTAGAGGTAATCAAAAAGTAATTAAATGCTTTTGCGATGTGCAAGAAAAGCATGACTTTCGATTTTCCTTAACGAAGAAACCATTGACGAGCATTTTAATGGATCTTGAAATATAGTAAAATGTTTAATAAGGTTTTTCTCTTCAATACATTGTAGATACTAACTTACTTACAATGTTTATGATTTATGTTTTATCGTCCTTTATGGTATACTCATCAATACTAATATGCTAAAGAGTTTTTTTTTGTTCGTTTGCATAGGATTTATCGACTGGTCCGATTCTGAAAATTCTTTCACAAATAAAAAATACCTAAGTTTTTTGATAATTTATTATTTAATTTATTAAAATTCACGAAATGTAGGAACGTGGAAGAGGCGAATGGAGTATGTAATGGATCGTGGCAGGTGGCGTTCTGTGGTTTCTGCCTACTCCCATCGGAAAAAGGAGTGAGTTTATGTATGGATGTATATAAAATTCACGCGAACGAAGTCGCGGGAAAAAGCTAGTTATTTATTTACAAAATCCTATTTCAAAAACACCATTGGGATTGCTTTGAGAGCCTTTTTAGGTGCTAAATAACTGAGAACAAAAATAAGGATTATCATCAAAAAAAAAAAAAATGTAGCAGATGACAAAATCTTATTGCTCAAAGATGTACAGATTCAAGCTTCAAAACTATCATCGACCCGACAAATCAAAAATCAATATACAACGTAAAGAAATATGAAAAAGCGCGTATTACTTTTCCGTTCTCTAGAGAAAAGCTAAAAGGGTAGTAACTTAGAGGTTTTTTCATAATACTACTAACTTAAGGGTAGAATATGGAAGACGGTCAGGTCCCTAAGCTCGCATACATTATAAGTTTGATGTTTGCAAATTGAGTATTTATGACCGTAGTCGTGACAGACTTGAGGAGAAGGAACATGAAGAATTTGTTGACAGGAGAAATATGGTGAGAGGTATTCAAAAAGGTGATAGACGGGTACCAAATAATAATATAACATCACACCTGTAATCCCCAAAGGGTTAGACAGGTGTACCTATTAGTACACCCACATTTCGCCAGTTATGTTTAAGACCCATGTAATAGAGGGCGAGCCTATGGGGGTGTAATGGGTACACCTCTGCCTAACCCTTCGGGGAGTAGGTACAGGCGTGATTTTATGTTACGTTAAGTAAATAAAAAAGGTTAACTTTAAAACTACAAAAAATCATAGAACATACATACATAGGGGTGTGTTTTAGGAAACATACATATTAGGAGAGGCTTTCAAAATTTTCTTTGGACGTCGTTATCTGGGCCGTCCTGTATAATCGGAGCTTTTGAGGTTTAAATAAAACAAATGAAAGTGGAAAAACAGAAAAACTTGCATGTGGATTTAGAATGATACTTTGGTGAGTACCTAAGTGATTGCTAGAATATATTAGGTAGCAAATGAATATACGAAAGACCACCACTTTATCATTATAGCCATACGAAAATTTCTCTAGTGCGTTAAAATTGTAATAATTAACAGATACCTTTAACCGTATAGTTCGGAAGCGCCCCCAATTGGACCCGAACACAGAAACCTCCGCCGGCTCGGTAGTGGGTCCAATTGGACCCCGGAGTTCGCGCATGCGTCATCCTGACTAATAAGTGTAAATACTGATTATGGTAGCCATCTAATCTCATGTGTGAGCATTAAGTAACAGAGTTTGATAAAATATATAAATGTTAGAGCCATCCACTCTTTTAGATTTAGCACGCGAGTATATAAAATTACCGTTTTAAAATCCAAGTGTGAAAATGCAATCATCGCCATTTTGAAGATCATAGTAGTCGAGGCTAAAAAACATAAAAATTGTGGATTTTAGACATCCAAGCTCCAGTAAAGGAGCAGTAAATAACTCATAATTGATTTATTTGTCGATTTCATCCATTGTTTAACATAAATTAGTAGTGGTAATAAAGTTTTTGATATCCAAAGTCTAAACTTCGCGCCAATCCGTGCGTGTTTACATTTTTGTTTGTCACAAATATCACTATAATACATTCAAATATTAAAAAAAAACATGATCAATGTCATTCAAAATATAATAAACAACAAGAAAATGCCCAATTCTTAGTGTAAATTACAAACACGGGTCTAAAAACACGGAATATTCATTACCACTACTCATTTTGTGTTCTTAGAAATTGTCAACCATTTTTTTTTTTTAATGCATTGATGTGCGATTGTGATTATGTCAATCGATTATTTTTTTTTATTTCAATCGATTCGAGTAATTAAAATTACTCATATTAGATATCGACTCGTAAAAATTAATATAAATGGAATTTAAGTTTAAATTACAATAAACATTAATTATTTATGCTATCCAGCTCAGTTAATAATTGTTATTTATAGTTTTCTAGTTCAAGACTCAACAGAAAAAATATGTATCTACGATAGGTATATTTCATTGGTCCTTACCAATGAACTATACCTATGATACCTACCTATATGTATATTTTTTTCTGAAATTTTATATTAAATTAAGAATTTTAATTAAGAATTTTAATTTTGGTGCGTTATCTACTTTTTTAAAATTTGATGCAGCGTGCACAGTATACATTTATCTCAGATTGGTGTATATCGCGTTTTTCACACATTTAATAGAACGTCTAATTATTTGCATCAATATTAATAATTAACTTATCTAATTAGTTTGATTGGTGCTGTAACATTGGATTAGGGTTGCGTACGTCCAATTGAAATCGGAAACCTTATAATCCTATAAGGTTTCCGTTTTCAATTCACGCGTGTGTTCGTCTGTCCGTCCGTTTGTCACAATCAAAAACCAAGATGGCGGCCGCAAAATTTTACAACATATGCATTATGGGTATCGTATCCATGGTTTTCGGGGGTGGTGATGCCGAAATTGAGGTCGAAGTGAAAATCCAAGATGGCGGCCGCTAAATTTAACGACATATGCGTCATGGGTGTCATGTCCATGGTTTTCGGGGGTGCTAATGCCGAAAATGAGGTCGAAGTGAAAATCCAAGATGGCGGTCGTGAAATTTTACAAAAGTTGCGTCATGGGTTCGTGTCGTGACCACGAAATAAACCCAAAACCAAGGAACCAACACCCATGACGCATATTTTGTAAAATTTCACGACCGCCATCTTGGATTTTCACTTAGACCTCATTATTTTAAGTCTACGCAAAACAAAATAATTCAGCTAATATTTTAGCAGATTTATGTATTTAATTAATTATGAACTCCTTTCCTCCTTTTTGAAGTCGGTAAAATATCTACTTAAGTAAATCTTATACCTTCGTAAAAATAACTTAAGCTCCTGATTAAGCTTTGCGTTTATTTATCCATTTAATATAAAATATAAATCCTGAGAAATATTATCAAATAATATTATTAATATTATATTCTTTTTTCATTCAGACTCCTTTGGCCAACCTCGATTTTATTTCAAGTATCGATTAGGCTGAACGCGACTTTTGAATCGAATTATGAAACTTGGGTAGTCGGTCAGCACTAAGAAGTGCCACAAGCTTGTGTAAATTTTGTCCAAATTTGATTGTATTTTTAAAGTACTTATGTATGGATAATGCCAAAAACAACAATGGAGATGGAATGATAATGTCTTTATTTCGTCTGAATGCATCTTTTCAGCAAGCGAGAAGGTTCTTTATGTACTTAATTTTAGCTAATCTGAGTGGTCTGCCTTTGGATAGGGTGCAGAAAAACTTATATTGTACCAATTTTGCAGTGATCTGAAGTGGTTTAACCGACCTCGAGTTATAATAAAAGATATTTGCCACCAACTTATTCTATAAAATAACTGCAAACGTTAATTTTTCTTAAAAAAATGAATCCTGAAAGTTGATGGAAATTCCAGAATTTTATGACGTGATCCACAACACCCTGCCGAGTCAAGGGATGTGTCAAATGACAAAATCTTGTCGAGCAGAGTGGTTAACTAATCATAAGCTCCCTTGAAAGGACGACAAATTACTGTTGTTATGTGACTAGGAATATAATCAAAGTGAACTTGAAGAGACCAACCAGTACCTTTGAAGTAAACACCAATAACGTATCAAACGAAAGCCAAACCATATTCAATTGAAAATGTAATACCAAACAGCAGAATTCCAATAGCTCTGATTCCTAACATGTGCTGTTTCAAGTAGCTTTCCACGTTATATTGAAGGTTCAAATACACGGCCTCTATAAAACAGCAAGTCGTATGTTACAGTTTGTAGTTCCACAAAGCCGTCGACGAAGACCGCGGTTTAAACTTTAAAAAGCTTTATGTATGTGTATTCTTCAGGAACTTTCAGAACTTAGTAGTTGTCGGCCGTATAAGTTTTAAGTGCCTAAATTTATGCACATTGTTCGAAAGTGGCTTCCATCGAATATTCTCTTTTCAGTCCTTATCTGTTTGTTGGACTCGCTATTGGATATATTTCTAGAACTTTGAAAGAGAGACTGTAATATTTTTCTTATTATATTAAGTGGCGATGGAGCTGTTTGTCGTCGGTGCATTTAAGCGGCTTAGTGAACGTCTCGACGTCGGCGCCGGTAATAGAAGACTGGTTGTTAGACTTCACTATAAGTTTCTTGTGTTTTGAGAGGCTTATTGATATTTATTTTTGTTGCAACCTGTTAAGGTTTCTTTTTATTTATTTAATTTCTTAGGAAATTTATTACACAGCGAATTATACAAGTTAGTAGGTTATGTGTTAGGTGCACGACTTCTTACATTATTCTCACATTGTACGCGTAGAACACGAACACGAAAGATGTGACATAAAGTAATATAAAATCGATTTCAAAAGAGTGTTCGTTTAGTTTCTGACTTCATAGAAACCTATTGTTTGATACGAGCTGGCTTCAACTTTCTGACTGACTGATTTCATGACAATTCAAAAGTGCCTATATATGATTTATTTGAATTCAGTGAATAAAGAAATAGCTGAAAATTAAAAATGTGTCCCATTTTTACTGTATCCATTCATACTAATATTATAAATACGAAGTAACTCTGTTTGTCTGTTACGCTTTCACGACTAAACCATTGAATCGATTTAGATGAAATTTGGTGCGGGGTAAGTTTGAACCCCAAGAAACGACACAGAGGCTACTTTTTATTCAGCGATTTCGTCGTCTGCGTCCGCGACAATAGACATATACGAATATACGATTTACGGCGAAGTCGCGGGCAAAAGCTAGTTAAAAAAACAACTTATTTCGACAGAAATGCTGAATATGAAAAAAGATACTTATTTTCATAGTAATCTTCACAAATTGCTATACCTCGACAATATAAAGAGAACTTGCATGCAAGAATATTCTGTGTATCTGTTATCCATTTCGCTGTGCCTCTGATGTCCCATCTACATAATATCAGCCAAACTGAATATTTATTCTGTAGTTAGAATAATGTGGACGTTGAGCCTCAAAAAGTATTCGTCACAGCTGACGGTTACTGCTTTGAATAATTGCAAAATGAATGTCTGTCCATTAGAGAGAAATTCTGTTAAGCGCCCTTTAGGACAAAAAAAAGTACCTACAAAAGTTTTTATTTTCAGTTTTCCTGGTTTATCTTACTCTTGGGCAAAGGCCTCCCTTTACTCTTACCGGTTTCCGCGAAAATTTCGGAACTGATATAGAATCCCCATTGTACTTCTTTTCGAACCGATAATTTAAGTAAATATATTTTTGTCCAGAGTACTACTAGGTACTAGGTACTACTACTACCCAGTATGTGGCCAAATTTACGTCCTCTAAAATGGAGTAATAGGATAACCTACTTCCTTTAAAAAAACCTTTGACGGGACAGTGGTCCCATCAGTCAGTGAATTGATGTAAATAAATTTAAAAATTAAATAACTTTTAAAAATAAATAAAGTAAATAACATTTAAAAATTAAATCAAGTAATTAAAGAAACCAATCAGCTCATAATTAAGTGGCAGCACGTAACTAGTTCAAGAAATTCAAAAGTGAAATTGCGAAATGAATATCAAACGAAGCCGGAGTAAGTTTTGCATTCATCTATAAGTTCACAATGGCGGACGGTGTCGTGACAGTCTTAACTTCCAAGAAATAAATACCGTTAATGAATGTAGAATTTCTAGGAAAGTACTCAATTGATTGTACTATTACCTAACTACTTACTACGTATTTCGTGAAAATAATTATGACGTTGTTCCTCTAACCTGCCGGTTGGTATTTTGACCTAAAATCGCCATCAAGCGATAAGTCGGAAGATAGACAGACGGAAATTCTAAAATAACAGTTATAATTTAGCGTTATGGGAACACGCAGTTATGCTTGGATATTTATTTTTGAACCGTTGCTAGATTGCTTGAGCATATTAGGTTTATATTGGTAAATAACTGCCTTGTTGGTCTCGTCGTCGTAAAGCGCAACTGCTGAGCATGAGGTTTTTGGTTCGATTCCCAGGTCGGAAAAAGTGTTATTCCATCATGAATTTCTTAGTAGCAGCCTCGGAGTCTGGACTTGTGCCCTTTTGATTGCAATAAGCTCGCCCCCTATTAGGTACATGGGACTTAAACATAACTGGCCAAATGGTACACCCTGTACCATTGGGTACACCTCTGCCTAACCCGTCGGCGAACACGCAAGTTGTTATGTATATTGCTAAAAAAAAATGAGAATTTTAAATGTGATATTAGGTATGCAGCAATTTGAAACTGTACTGGGATCCAGTTGAATAATTTGTCGATATAAAAATTCTCATATCATTTTTGAAGATCGCTCAGTGAAAGCTCGGTCGAATGGCTTTTTAGATACTCGTTACAAGACCAAATGACGTCCAACAAATTACATAACACGGGTGTAACAAAGTAACACACATAAAGTAACAATAAACGCGATACTTTAACACCTGTATACACTGCAACTTTTGTTAACCCCGCAACAGCGATAATACGGGAAATCCCACCTAATAAAGATCCGGATTTGCCGAGCAAAGCTCATACAATGCGATTTGTTCCGCTATTTTTGGCGCAGATTTTGAATTAGTTTCCTTCCGCGGCTTTCCTTGGAAACTGACGGGAGTTCAAAGGAAAGATTTGGCAGGATTTGCCTCTGAAGTGTAGGTATACTTACAGCAACGTTAAAAATTAATTAGCCTTGAGATTTAACGCATGCAAAACGTTTAACTTATCGTGTTTCGGTCAGATTATGAATAGAAACGTTTCTAGTTTCTAAAACTAACGACTATGATTGTTTTGCATATTTTCTACTGAATAATATGAAGCGTTTAAATAAACAGTAAGCATATTCACGTAACATTACAAGGGCCGTAGACATTTTCACACATAATATTGATGTCAAAAACGACCTTCAAGGAAGGTCCTTTCTATTTATACCGTAATGTTTTTGTTTAACTCATTGCGACTTCTTTTAAAGTCCTTTTGTGATCAAAGGAGCACGGTCCAATGAACATGGGATAGTAAACGGAAAGTGTAAGAGGATTTAGCAGGTCAGAGGACGCGGAGGGACGAAGCTTTTGACCTCTTAAGATGGTAACGTTTGTGCGGGACTTTGGACTCGAACTTACATTTTACATTAAGTAGATGCAAGAGGTTCCCCGGTTTCTACAACGATGTATTTTTTGTATTAAATTAATTTAATTTTTGTGTTATTTATTTTTGACAATGAGAGACAAACTAATTTTAGCGTGGGAATTGTAGTCCGTTGTTGGAGCGTAGAAAAAAAAATAGAAGGGAATTCATACCATAATGGTAGATGATACTGCATTTAAAAAATTAAGGACTAAATATCCCAATTGAGAGATAGGCCGGTAAAACTTGGAATGTCCCTACCGGTGTGAAAGTTAAAAAATATTTCATGAAATTAAAAACGAAGCCTACTAACTAAACTACTGTAAAGACGGAACAAAGTAATAGTAATAAAAGTATTCCACCTGATTATACTTCTAAAACGGACTAACATTGTTGCTTAGCCGTACAAACAAGCTCGATTACGTTCTATTTATACGAGTCTAAGCTATAAAATATAGCCGTAAGAAACAATGTGTTTCAACAAAGTAAGGTGAAAAGCATTCTATACTGCGGTAGACTAAATTGACTGAACACAGCAAAAAATAATGCGGGTACGCAACTAATTACTAACAACAAACTATGTATGAGAAGAATTTTTTATCAATCACTTACTTTAGACTAGTTAAAAGCCGCCTTGATCCTGTGCACAGTGGTCCAAAACTAGAATTGAAACGAAACAAAAATACCACAAAACGGTTCTCTCATGCACACAATACGACTATTACATTTCACACGACCAGCACAACGAAATCAAACTATTTATTAAAACTAGACACAAACTAACAGGTCTTTCATTCACTGTCAAAACTTTCGCAAGTTGTTGTGTTCAAGTTGCGGATGTGTCGCGGAGGTTAAAAACTGAATGATGATATTGTAGCACGTGCGGTGGGATCGCGCCGGTCGCCGGCCGGCCGGCGCTGTCGACGTGAGCGGAGTACTGTCAAACTCGAGCCAGCCAGCGAGCCAGCTGGTCCCACTTCTCCGACGCTCTAGCGGACGAACTCACAACTAAATGCTGCCTCCAAGCGAAACGGTATAACCTTCGGATAAGCCTTTCCGGGATTTTTGGAAAAAAAAATGAACTTTTCAGATTTGGTTGGTGGTTTTGATTAAGTAGACGCCTTGGTACTATTTATATTTTTAGCACCCGAAAGGATATGCCTAATCGGTAGTTAATATAAAAACGCAAATTCAGCCTTACATAAAAGGAGGTACCATTATGTATTCATGGTTATGTAAATTTTAATTGCCTGTTCTAAACCAAAAAACTCAAATAACAATACCTAATTCACTTCCTGATCACTAAAAAAGTATCACAAAAAGCCCATTTCCATAAAAATCGCCACTAAATAAGCAAAACAGCATACTTACACCAGTTTTACCATGTTTCCATAAAAGTAACTTGTCAACAGAAACGTGTATTCACAAAAGATTGTAATAAGGAGTTATCCACCCACGCACGCTGGCACCGCGGTACGAGGGCGATGGCGGCGCGGCGGCGCTGGGGGGGGAGGATATTGACTCGCGGCGCCGCCAATGCGCATGTTCTGAATCATGTGTTTCTGTTTTTAAGCTGTACAAACACTGTATAAGAAAATTATCGCTAATAACCACGCCGACAACTAAATCCCTTAATACGGCTCCGAGATTTCTCGATGCGAGTTTTTGTATGTTGCGACTTACAGGTTTGCGCGCTAGGCGTAAAGGTTAAACATAGACGGAGACCGAACGGCCTTGACCTTGCGCGTAATTAAGCGCTGTATTTTGCAGTATTTTATTACCGTTACATATACTGTTGGATGTTAATTTATCATGCAGCATACGAACTGAACATAACCAGTTTAGTGTCCATTCACAAAATTTGGAGTCGAAAGTAAATTAAGCAGAACGCAATAGAAATCTGATTAATGTTTAAGTTATTTTCAAGTTATGTGTGAGAAATCAAGAAGTGCAGACAAGCTCGGAGATGCAGACGTCTCCAAGTGTTGGCTTAGTGCCAACATTCCGGAGTTTTCGTGCGAAAGTCACTTTTTCGTCGGTTTTCGCCTTCTACAGCGACAGGGCAGAGGCAGAAAGGAAGCAATTACTTAGATTTATGGAATTCGAAGCAAAAACTCCGTGTAGCGGTTGGCTTTTTTAAGCTTAGAGAACTGTTTTTCCAATATAGAACGTTTATGCTTTAAATCAATGTTAGGGGAGAGTGTTTTTGTTACCTTACAGTGTTATGTTTGTTTTGGGTCTAACACCTCTTTTTTTAATATTCTGCATTTGACCCTTATCCTCAAAATTTTAGTCACAGATTGGGTAATGAGATAACATTGAAAAATTTTCAGTTATTTTGACTGAAAGTAAGTAAAACACTGCTGGCATTAAATATTCTAAAGGTATTTATATGGCAATGTTCGGTATAATTAGTGTTCTTAAAACTGTCGGTGTTATCGAGACGGATCATAGTTTACTTGTTAATAGCAAACAATTTTAACCTGTTAAATACTGCCGCTTTCTCAGTGGCGGAGTGCCGTAAACTCTTCAAACTATAGAAGACTTGATGACTAAAAGAAACATAAAACTTCCGTTAGATGGCGCTTCAAACCGTTCTACTTTCAAACCGTCCAATCTTGTTCAAGTTGAGAACTTGAATAGAAATAAGTGTGGGAGGGTTAAAACAGATGCCGCTACTGCATTCTTTATTTAAAATTTTCAGCCAGTTTTCACACGATCACTTTTTTTTTAAATTCCATCTTTTACATAACTTTGTAATAATTATTCAGAAATTAGCCGTTATTCATAAAAAAGCCATTTTTTTATACTGTATAATTAACACACTTATAAATGTGTCGTGTCTTTTGACTTTGAGTAAGGTTAATGATGTAGAAGACGGTCCATTAAGTCACAAAAGGATAAAACGAGGCTTGCCGGTAATTAAGATTTTAATTATTAACATACGCAGCAAAATACATCTGTACTGTATGACAGTAATGAGCAAAGTGATGTTTTAGCTTTAACACTGACGGAATTAACTGACTGTAGGTTTCAAAAGAGTCCGAACATTATTTCTTAATAAATGGACTGTTACGGGAGGCCTCTGATTTAACAACAGGACAGCACGAGCTCTTGAAGAACAGTCACTGACTAATGGGGTCAAAAAAGCTTACAGAATAACTACACTAAGTTCCACCTGCGACTTTGTCCGCGTGCATGTCGTGTCATTTAGTTAGAGTTTATTTTTTTTTGCTCAGTACCCTAATTCTTGTACCAACACAAAAGTACTCATAACGATAGCTATCTGCCAGTGAAAGTAACATTAAAATCCGTCCAGCCATTTTGGAGTTTAGCCGGAACAAACAGGGCAGGCAGGTACCGTGTAAATATTCATATAAATTTAGTAAAAAGTTGTTTTTTTTTATCATTACAAACAGACACCTAAATATTCACTTCCATTTAAAGATGGAAAGTGGATCGCAAAACACTATAATACTAAATATAGAAGTTATTCATTAAGTATTTCAAAAGGGCTTTTAAAAGGGTCTTAGGCTTACATTGAAAACAGGTATAGAATTATAGCGAGGTATGATTGACGTGAAAGAGATTTATTTTGTGGCAAGAAACAATTTATTTAGATACGGGGCAAAGGAAACATATAGAGAACGTTTACTTCGAACGATATTTTATATTTACAAACTTTGATGTCCAAAATCTTCTATGAATGAATAAATGATGAATGAATCATATTTATATTGTTTTAACATATAGCAGCAACAAGAATAATGTTACCAGAATTTTGTATAAACTTAATTGAAAAGAGTGTCCGTGGAGTTTCATGCTCGTTCTTCTCCATAGACACCTATATTCCAATTGCGTAAACAATATAGTGAGTCATCGGTGTTCGTTGACACTGACATTGGCATTGACCGATCACAGGGCCTTTTTTTTTTAGGTGGTAAAAATCATCAAATGGCTTTGAGAGGGACTGTCAGACTTTTACTGACTAAAAAACCATCCTGTTCCTTCTGATACCCTTTACGTTCCGGGGCCACGGTATCCTGTTAAGACGTCCCGCAACCCCGGCAGGCGTTTGGCCCCGTTGGAGCTCCGTCCCCGTGCTGAGCCGTACACTGACGTTGGCATTGAACAATCAGAGGGCCTACCATTATTTTAAAGCAGTATTATTTTAATATTACTTTGCCATGAGTACTGTTGGATTTTCAACGCTCGGCTCAGCGCCGAGAGTTAAAAACCCAACAACAAACATTGCAAAGTAATATTAAAATGGTACTGTTTTACGAGATGGCGGTAGGCCCCATCTAGAATACCTACTATTACTATACACATATTTATGTCTACTCTCTCGAGAAATGTAGGTGTGATGTTATGGTACTATGAATCTTCGCGTAACCAGGAATATTAACAAAAGGAAACTGCTATTATACTAAAGTTTAGTCAAAGTTTAGCTCCATACAAAGGCACAGGCGTAAATCGAAGCTCTAGCGACGGTGGGCAATAAATCATAGATAATGGAAGGTAATGTAACATTAACATAACTTTTCCCTTCGACCCTATCTCTACCACAAAAGGTCTATTTTTATAGTTTATCAAAACGTAGACGAAAATATTTTTATTTTGGTACGTAACATTAAAAACCGCCTTTTCGGTACAATTTTATTCTTAGCCTTATCTATGCCATTTTAAAACAATTTCTATGCCTTTTATAAGGGTGTTTGTCCCTTGTTATATTTTACGTGATCTGATAAAGACCTTGGCAGGGAATGAAATGGAAATTCTTCAGAAGATTTGGTTGAAGATACTAAATCTCTAATTTCGTATTTGCGTATAAATGTGTGCTTACAGATATTAATTATAAAGTTTTGTAATTTACTACTTGATTTATAATTAGTGGTAAAGACGCGAAGTACCTAATTATCAATAGTGGGAAATTTGTTTGAAGAAAAGGTATTACATTCTCATATCTCTGTGTAAGTTTTCTATAAGATCAGTTTTGATCGTGGGCTAATCAAATAGTACTTTGTACTGATCAATTGTGTAGTCAGTATGGAGATTTTCTCGAGGCTAACTATAGGCAGTGGATCAGACAAAATTAAAAGAGAAAAAAAAACAAAAACAAAAGACTATCACGCATCGTAGATAACCACAAAATCATGATCAGATTTAAAAAAAAAAAAATAACAAATAACGTCTTCCAAAATAAAGTAAACTTAGATTTCAAATATGCGAGGCCTACGTTATCTAAGCATGGCTGAAATTTTAAGAATAGTTATTCCAATAAGTAAATAAGAAGGTATGCGTATTTGCTACATGCAATGCTGGACCCTTTTCAAAAATGTGGTATAAAAGGTACGCTATTCAGTTACGTTCAAGTGTGACGATTGGTTCTTTATGTATATATTTTTTTAAGATATGTATAATTATGTTATTTAAAATATATATAATTATTTGTTATTGCCATACACTTTCTATGATATCGGTATAAAGGTGTGTGAGTGTCTTAACAACATAGTCAGCTGTCTCTTCTCAAATTTTCAACGATGGTAAAATGCGACGAATACGATGGTCGCCATCGACGTATATACATTGAATATTTTTAGAACTAAAAGAATAATATAAAATTAAATAAAACTGTTTACTTGAAAAAATGGAATGTAATAAGTAACAGATGGTTGTAAAAAAATCATGTCCGCACCTCGAATAACGAATATGCAGCATGTTTTGTCTCGCAAATGTGAACATAAATCTTGTAGAAATATTTATTACAGTTTAACATTATGTAAAGCCGCTTCGTATTTGTTTTAAAAAGAGTAGTAGGTTAAAAGTAAAGTAGGCACTCACTGAATTGAAACTTCGCGCCGAGGCTCCGTCTTTTCTCTCGCAACTTATTCCTGAGTATCCTCCTCTTCAAGCGGTTAAGTACTACGTCAGCTTCATCCACACTCTCCGAGGAGGAAGTATGAACGACTTGAAACGTGCCACTCACAGAATGTCTTCTCGTTTTCGTAAATACACTCGTGTTCCTGTGCTTAGGCGCGATCTCTGATATACCACGTCTATACATTTTCAAACGTTTCCTCATTTCAGAATGTACCGCATCGTCCGCTCCAATGTTAATGAATTCATTGTCTGACGTCATATCTCCCATTTTGCAGGTGGGAGGCTTTCCAGAGATTTTTGAAAATTCCTGACGCTTAGCCGTTGCGCGTGAATTTGGGGCATATTCAATTGTTCGGCGTCGATGTAGAGCAAACCAATCCGGATTAGAGCTCACTCGAGCTTGTAAGCTTTTTAAGTAAGTGTTCAGGAAAGATATTTTATTGTGTGGGGGATTGTACACAACGCCAGATTTGGACCGCGCCAGATTATCGTTTTCGAATACTTTTTTACACCCGCTCAGAGTTGCGTCATTGAAAGAACGGGATTTATGAAGGGCCAGGTCTGGCTCGTTTTCCTTATTAGATGAATTGTCATCGACTACCTGATCGATTTCACTTAATGAAGAAAGGGATGAAAAGGGACTATTCGGAGTATCAATTAAATTCTCTGAATGTTTTTCGAGATTTTCTTTATCTGTTTTGGACGTTTGATTTATACCGTTACAAGTTTCGTTGTCAGAACTTTTGTAACTGCTTATTTCGCTCAGACCTTCTGAGTGTAAAGGGCTTGTCGTGAGGCTATTTGTGTGTAAATTAGTAAAGTTATTTAATGTGAGTTTACTCGGAATGTTTGACACACTGTTACTGTTTCGTATAATATAGCGTTCATTAATATTATTTACATTATCATTAAAAGCAAGCGGTGTTCTGTAGACGCGAGTGTATACTTTGTCACCGGAAATTGTGTTATGCTTTTTAATAGGTTTTCTGGCGATGATGTGACGGAAATCTTTTTCTTTTAATGATTGAGATGTTTTTAGTAAATAATCGTCAAAGTCAGAGCTTTTAATAGACACGTTCTCATCATTTGTTTCTACGAGGAGATTTCCATCGCAATCAAAAAGCTGTACTGTTGGAAATCTCACGCCAGGAGAAAGATTTCGCGTCCGCAATTCCCATTTTCTTTGACTCGGTCTTCTTAATTGTATGCGAATTATGTTATCGTCTATTAAAGGGCCGTCACTATCACTAGAGTCATCATTTCCCGCCATTTTGTTTGTAATCTCTTAAAGAATCTGTGGCATTAGGAAATGTTTAAAATATTATGCAAACTATTATCCACTAGACGCAAATTGTTTGTTTACAGTCAGCTGTTCTTATACATTCTGGCGCTTTGCCAACCAAAACAATCCGACATTCACTTTAAAATAGCACCAATGTCAATTTTGTTTTCCGAACAGAAATAAATAGCGTAGCATGGTTTAGACTTAGAGGCTAGATTCACATGTATAAGACAGAGCACACCAGTCACTTTCACGCACTGTAAACTGATTACTGAACATCACACTGTAAGCAGGCGGCTGGTTGATGTTGAAAACGATTGCATAAGTTCGCTTGTATGTCGAATGCGCGGAATTGCACCGTCTAATGAGTTCGACGTCGATGATTTTAATTCGTCCGCGTCGCAGATAGATCGCGGCATCGATTTTCACTGGGGTCGAGTGTCGGGGCGGTGCAAGCGCGCAATTTCCTCTCCCGAGCGCTTTTCCTGCGGGAAGCTCTCTGGGAGGGCCGCGCGGGTTTTTGGTCGTTCGCGACTCCGGACATTTCTGCACTGAGCGCAAATATCTGAATAGTCGAGGAACTATAAATAGTGAACGAACGAGACGGCGATCTGGCTGGCTCCCCTTGAACCTAGTAGTACGAGCGGTGTTTGTATCGGACAACGTAATCGGTGACGCGTGTGCAAGTAACAAATGTTCGCACTGACACAGTTTCCCATTTGACCAGCCGGCGCGACCATATGCATTAGTGACTAATAGTACCGCAGATGGTCTTTATATAACATCATGTTACGTTTCTTTGCATTTAAAGAGATTCACCTGCGTGAAACAATTTGTAATACTTATAACTGTTAAGGTATTTTGCATCACAACGATATTATGCAAGAAGCCCATAACAGGTTGATTGAACAATAAATTGCAGCGCGGAGTATTTTTAGAAGTGTTTGCTTTATTTTTGAAAAATGTCGTTCCAGAGTTTTAAATATCCGACCTTCAAACATCGTTCGGATAGGGGACGTTGTTTTTTACCATCAGCAGCGTAGCATTTCGATTAAAATTGTTGAACAAATTCGTGTGGGACGATCATTTTCACACAATAACATTCTTTTGGAAGTATTTGGAAATTGAAATTGAACGATGTGGCGACATCGGCTATTTTCCTCGTCGCTTGTTGGAAGATTTGCATAATAATATGTGAATATCGTATGAGAGCAAGTCGGCCGAGCTATTTATCTTCATTGTTTGTTTTCTTAGGTAATGTCATGACGCAGGTGTATCAAAATATAGGCTTCAATTTACACCATAAATAAAGCCGATAAAAAATAATTTCATTGCATACAAATCGCTACTGGTGTTTCGGAATTATTTTAAATTAGATGATACATATTTAACCGCCTTCAAAAAAGGAGAGGGTAATTAATTGGGTTGTATTTTTTTTTCTGTGTTTGTTACCTCGGGATTTCCTCATTTATTAACCGATTTGGAAATTAGTTTAGTGTAAAAGAATATACTTGCCGATAGGTCTCATATTAATTTTGTCAAAATCGGTTTAGTAGTGGTTTTTAAATCAACATAACTGAAAAAAAAAATAGAATCTAAGTAAAAAACATTATAGCAAAAAAAGACATTTGCCTTTGAAAACGACAAATTAAAAAATAACTTTAGTTTTGATAATCGGTAGTTTTGATTAAATTAATTAAAATTATAATTATATTTTTGTAATTGCAAAAGACATCTTAATGAGTGTGCGCAAATACAACAGAGTAACAAATATAGTACATAAACCTTTGATAGACTGTGTGTTTATCTCGCAAAGGGGTGTTATTATTAATGGTCTTCATACCCGGGAGCCCACGGATCATTGCTTCGACAATAATCGCTGATAGTCCCTACCTTCTACCAAAATAGATGACTTTGGATTTGTATGTGTTAAGTGCTGATGGTTGATTTGGTCAGGTAATCTGGTAAATTAGTCGTAAGGAGATTTAGTTTGGTTAGGATTTAGGATGTACTTACCAAAGATTATGAGTTAACTGTGTGTTAACATTTGAGAATCAGTCTTTGGGACTGCTGGTCTACCTGTCGGTGACGCGGTCGCAATAACATGTCAGTGACGCGACCCGAATAGTTTTGACGCAACTAAAAATTGTTCAAAGCTTCTAAAGAAGTTTTCACTTCAATAACATATGATAGCGTTTTTACAAATTGCTATACGTTATCACTAGAATAAATACGAGCACTTTAGTTTGAGTTATTTTGGAACGAAGAAATCTTACGTAACTCTCCAGAATTGGATTCTTCGGTTTGACCTTTTGTCTCGTATTTCGAGGATAGACTTTACAATGACTAAGTACATTTTCTAATAACGTAAGAAAAATAAAGATTTTCATAATTTCTGAATATATTGAATTAAAAATTTGGAGATATGGATTCTACTCAATACTCAATACTTTATTGCATTCCATAATGTATACAAGGCTGGTAGGTAAATTATAGAGAAACAATTATGGACCCTGTCGGGCACAGCAAGTTAGTTTTTAGAGGATTCTAGATATTTTATACCGTAGAAGAACAACGAAACGCAAACTTGAATCATGGATTCATGATTGGATTGATGATTTTAGACCATGATCTTGACATTTTCACCGTGCAGGCTTAACAACTGTTTTTTAATATCCCTCAAAAAATGTGATTTCATGTGCTAAATTCTTAGTAAAAGTTGTGCCATAATGTTCCTTCATTCCTTCCATCGAGTGGTGAAAATAGGAAAGTACCTACACCTCTCCCAAACACTTTGCAGACTAAAAGCATGATGCAATGTCAATATACTTAATATAATGCGATTCTAATCACCTACTAATTTATTTGAAAAGCTTAAAAATAATTTTAATATGATATCAGTAACAGACATTAAATTAAATACAATATTGTGTGTCGTAATAAATTTTCGTTTAGAATGGAGGGATATGAATTATATTTAATAAAATACATTTTTTTTAAGGAGATACTTATTTAATACTTGTGAAATATATAAAATTATATAAAGCTACTATAATGAGATAATAGTAACCGAAATTAATTTCTGTAGTCATAATTCCCACATTAGCTGGTCTGTGCTCTGAAAACCTCCCACGTTCTTCTTCGTGTCGTCATCGTGTGGGCAGTAAGGTTTAACGACCCCACACACCCTAGTTGAAATTAGGTGAGGTGAGCTACCATCTTACCTAATGCCAGGGATTGGCAGTTCATAAGTTTAAGCTCACTTTACTTAAATTCACCGAGGGATTTTTTCACAAAATAGCAGTGCAAATCTAACGGCCCCTTCACGGTGATGTCCAGCATAGGCGTTTAATAACGCGACGCACGCGTCGCGCTTCGCTACCTCTGCGCTGCGTAGACATTCATCGAGCACCTACGAAGGGGCTCTTATTGAATTACGTACTGCCTGGCTTTAGCCAGTCTAAATGTTATTTCAAAACTTAAAAACTTATCAAAACTATGCCTATGATGACCACACAAACCAAAATTCATAATATAAGTACCTATAGAATTTACCAAATCAACAATGTTTTGTTTGGACACAAGAATCTAAGGAATGTTCAACTATAATATCGATACAGAATTCAGTTGGCATCGATAGAAGTCATAGTAAAAAAAAACCGCGTGCAGACAGTCTGGCAAGCACTCAAAGTATCCAATACCAGACATATATAGGCCCTTTTCACATGCATACGGTCATGGCACAGCTAACTGCGTCGCGCGACCTGTGGTCGCTTGCGTTGTTTAGGGTTCCATATAAAGTCATACTAAACAGTACTCACTGTTTGTACTGCGACGCGCGACCTAGTCGCGGTCACCTGTCGCGGACATCGGTCGCGGTCGCCATCATCGAAATGCTACCTTAAAGTAGAAATGTATGAGCTACTATGAGAGCTTTTACAAGGCACGGTGACCGAGTCGCGACTGCGAGTCGCCCGTTGCGTGTGAATAGGACCTTATTCGACACTTCCAAAAGCACTGCAAATTACAATTTATTAAGTTCTTAATAATCACTACCCAGTACCCAGCATCCGAGAGGCAATTTATTAACACCGAATTGATAGCAGAAGTAATTCATTTAATTGATAGATTCGGTAATTAGTTTCAATTAGATTTATTACTAAAAGTTCGGCGAACGAGTTGGAGATTGTTTGTTTATTCGTGGTTGCCAAATGTTTTGGGGTTACGTCAGAAATTATGCTTTGTTATTTTTTTAAAACATTGTAGTATAGCTGCATGTAAGTTGTCACATACATAGCGTGAGATCCTACGTTTGATTCAATTAAATTAATTAATAAAAAGTCCAATCATTTCGTGGACATTGTTAAATTATCGAAATTATTAAATGTTTTATTAAATTTCTTACGTTTAAAAAATGACTGTACCGAAAATTTTGAAATGTAATTAAATTATCCCTTCCGATAGCAATATACTTCAAATAGCGAATCATAGAGACTCTGTAAAACTAGTGTAATTTTTTTTCTTCCTCTTTTCTTTATTTATTTTTTTAATGTATCCCCCATCCTAGAGATTTCTCCTGTATTGTAGGTGCGTTTACAACTATCTGTAGGCCATACAAATATTTATTCCGTGCGGGAAACGAACTCGCGACAAGCAGCGCAGCATTCAATCGTTCAACCACTGCGCCAAACGTGCCGTCAATCTCACACATTTTTGCAACCTATGTTTACCAGTTAATTATTATTAATTACCTTTTGATTCATTAATTGATTTCTAGTTTTTACCTGTAATTTTTCAAAGTTCCTGAATACTGCGTAGACTGAAATAGCAATGGAAGCCCACTCACTTGATGTTTATCTTTTCAGACTACGTACCTTATGTAATATTCGATATTCTTGAAGTGTTTCTTTAGAGCTATTTTAGTTAATATCGATGGCCTCTCTAAATGGGCAGGATGCCAGCTTAGAATAGATGCCTTAATAGTAATTTATAATATTTTGGGTCGAGGTTAAGAATGTGTGTATAACAATATTTAACTATAAGAGATACACAAAGAAAAATACATTGTCTATTTTTTCCTATTTTATATTCCACTACCATTATACACAGTATGCAGAAAAACAGTTAAATCTTTAAAAATGAATGTTTGTCTGTTTGTCCTCTATGCGCAAAGTTTAATCTTAATTGGGTAGTTGACACCATTAACCAATAATTCCAAGAGATAACTTCTTTAAAAAAACGTTTTACTTTAGCGTTGAAGACCCAATTAATTTTCAATAGACTGTAAAATAAGATTTTTCGTGGCTTTACAATCAATAAATAGTTAAATAATTGAGTTGCCAAATAGGTGACGTCACAGGCCGCTGTTGCCATACAAAATCTATGGAAACATCGCGACAGGTCATAAAAAGTACGTCAATTGTTTGGTGGTGTCCACCAGCCTATTGAGATTTTTGGTGGAATGTTCTGCATATGCCTAAAAAAAAACCGGAAACGAAAACGCAGACAGCAGCTAGTATCTCTTATAAATAATAGATACTAGCTGCTGTCTGCGTTTTCGTTTGTAGAACATTTCATAAATTTATGAAATGTTTTACCATATATCACTTTATTAATACGTTTACGGTTACGTGGCAATAGGCTCACCCCCTATTACATGGGACCTAAACATAACTGGCGAAATGTGGGCGTACTAATGAGTACACCTCTGCTTAACCCTTCGGGGATTACAGGCATGATGTTATGTTTATATTATCTATACGTTCGTATGAGATACAGTAATACTGAATTTACGCACTTGATCTTTGTGACATTGAAGCTCTGAAAAACATGTGAAAAAGAAATAATTACAAACATTATTATTTTCTATTTTCATAAATATTAAAAGTAAGTTAAATATATGGTAATTAGCAATAGGTATATGTACTTACGTACAATATAACTAATATTGTACTTTTAGTTTGCTATATACAGCTGTATACATTTATTTATTTATTTAAACTTTACGCAACAAAAAGGTACAAAGGCCGACTTAATGCCTTACATTTAGACACACATTCATTTTAGGTACATATAACCCAATATACGTATGACCCTTCCATATCTTTGACACTATATTCCCATTTTAGTAAATAATGGTAGTATGAAAAACAATGGCACTGCGAGTATTTGTTTGATGGTTCTGCAAACAGATCTATTTGTTGTGTCGAGCGCAACGGGCACGGGCTCCGACAGACGTTGCAATATTGCAATAATTTGTGTTCCATGCTGGCAATCTATCTATGCAGAGTAAAGCGTATGTATGTATGTAAGTGCAGTGGCGTAGCTTGCCCTAGGCGGGCCCCGTATCAATATTTGTTAGGGCCCTTCTGCCTAACTGCGGCGAAATTCGAATGGATAGTAAAGATTTTTGCAAATGAAGCAATATTTTATTTTTTTCCGGATGTTTAGCGTACGGCCTAAGACATGCACACGGTCACGGTATGGTCGCCGTGCCGTTTAAAGTAGTAATGTATGAGCTACAATGAGAGCATTCACATGGCACGGCGACCGTGACCTGACAGCATGCATACATTGCTTTTTTACACGGCCTGGCGACCGTGCCGTGATCGTATGTAGATATGTAAAAAGAGGTTAAGAGTTTGAGTGAGATTGTGGATAATGTTTTACTAATTTTTGTTTACAAACAAGGGTTCGGGCCCCTGTAGCTGGGGGCCCCGTATCTTTAATATGGTTGATACGGCGGTCACTACGGCCCTGTGTATGTGCATACTGATATGGCATTGGCTGAGAATTGTAATGTTGTCATAGAATTATCATATTGCTATGTTAGTGGTGTTGGTCTAGTGTTTTCTTTGCTGCAATTATTCATAGTGTACACATACAGGTAGATAGATATAATATGTATGTGTAATGTTTGTTGTTAGAGTTAAGATGTAGTTATAAGTATGATAATACAGGTGTTCGTAATATAGGGCTAAAGGCTGTCTCGAGGTGACACAAAAACAGTATATCCAGAAGAAATTGGGGGAGGATTGCAGGCTAGTTAAAAAAATAAGTAGCGGTCATTATTTAAATGACCTCTTTTTAATAATCTACAGCTGGAGATATCAATTAGGATCGAGCCGATAATTAAAAATCTTCAGGTTTAAAAGCTTAATACAATAGTGTAAGCTTTTAAACCTAGTCAAGTTTTTTTTAGTGATGAAACATCTTAATCTTTTACTACAAAAATACTTATCTTTCACGATCTTCTACTGTAGGAGGTGTTTCACTATGGAAGGGCATGGACACAGAATGATTAAATACCCATGTAAGGACTAATATCACGCCTCCTAATCTATCTACTTGTTCCTTGTTACTAGGTCAGCAAATTGCTGTAACAAAGTTGGTCCTAGCCAATTTGTTAGGGTATACTGAAAGTTATGGATACCTAGTATAAATTGGCACCTGTGAGCATAAAGCAGAGCTTGCCGTAAAGACTTTTTCTATGTTCTGTAAATAATTGTCAATGTGTTGAGACAATTTGGGACATAACTATTTCAATGAACCCTCATTTTACGTCTAACGGAGGGTTATGTCGGACTCTTACCGATTAAAACCCCTCGGTGCCTTCTGATACCATGAGTCGCGAGTCCGGTATTTGTCAGACGCATGATCTGTACTCCCGAGATTGACCACCATTGGTCCCTTCAGCATGAGCGGTGGTTTGTCCTGTGACCGCAAATTTCCTTAGAGATGCGCGCACAGAATACCTATTGCACGCTGCCATCTCAGGTCTGCGTCTGGTCTAAGGAGGAACTGCCTCAAGTTCGTCGCATGCAGGCAGGTTGCTTACGTTGGCCGTAGAGCATATTGTTATGAACCTTAATTACCTCGTACCTTAAAAATATATAAATTTTCCAACATTATTTGTCTACTAAGCATAGGTACTATAAATATACCAACTTACTGCAGACTCTTTGAAACAACAAACTCAACATTCTACCAAAATACACCTACTTTGCCAAAATATGCTGTCCACTAAATACGCATAGTTGGGACTCCAGAGGAATAATGTCCGAAGTCCGACAAGAAGGTGTTATGCAAATTAATGTGTATACAAGTAAGCGTCAAGTTGGGAACTTGAACCACTGAAGTGTTCGCAAACGAGGAGAATATTGTGTTATGGTTTTGTGTGTTTACTTCATTTTGTTGCTTACAATCTTGAAGCTGTTCCATATTGTGTTTTTTTTGCCTTCTCTTGCCATTATTTTAGCATTTTCCTTCAATTCTTGTAATTTAAAAAACGTTTTTTATCTTAGTCTCAATCTGTCAAAGTCGTCACTAATTGATCTACCTTTTTGATATTAATTGTTAATATGAGATTGCGATTAGATTTTGGCCATTTTTAATTACGGAGATTAGTCTGCTTATCGTTATATGCATCACACATAAGATGATCTAGGTTAAGCAAGCTATATGTTATCAAATGAGGTGCGTATAAACGTAAACTAAACGGAGCTTGCAAAATATAGACAATACAGTAACAGCTAGGAGGTATTGCTTGGCCATAATACCGCCATAAAAACGAAATTGGTGAAAAAAAAACCATATAATTAGTATTTGTACCTAGTATTTTCTAGTGCAGCGGGTAAATTAAACATCTGTTATAAACCAGTGAGCAAGTCATAATCCATTGTAACTCTTAACAATACCTACAAAGAGATCTTTCCAAGCCTCGCTTACAATACTGATAAATATTCATTAAGTAATTAAACACCTTAAAAATTCAATTTAATTTTATGTCCGAAGTATTTTTCCTCACCTGCGTACCACAAAAGGCCGTCAAATAAAAGACGGAGGCTATTTTATTGCTTCCATTCATCAGTTTTAAGCTGTTGTTTATAGGGTAAAATGTTCGTTCGTTCGTGAAATTCTCAAGGTAACTTTATTCGCTTTATTTGGTTGTGGTACTTGCATGCTCTACGGTGCCGAATGGCTCATTTACACGAGGACACTTTCATGTTTCGAATAGGCGATCAAAAATCAAGCATAAAAAATTGACTCGTGTAAACAAAACACACGAATCAAAGTTATTATTTCAATTAAATCAATTCAAAGGCACTTTTGAATTCAAAGAGTCGGTCAGCTAGACAGAAAGTTGAAGCTAGTTGAACTATCGCATAAAGCAGAATCTTGCTTTTGAAAACTGAAAGCATCTGTGTCAACAAAACGACATACAAAACGTATTACGGTCCGGCGAGTTTTGTTTGTCACTTGAGTTTAAAACGATTGCTATAATTGCCCCACTAATGCCTTATTAATTGATTTCTTTTTTAAATAATATGAAATTACGATCGTGATTAATATAATTTACAGTTTTACATGGTAAGAGGATCATTCAGTGGATTTAAATGTATCTATCCGGCTATCGGCGTTTTTATTTTTGAGCGGAACCCTAATTATTTTAATAAACTAAAAGTAGCCTTAGTTACTCCTTATATCATGAAGTATCTGCCAATGAAATTCCGCCAAAATCTGTCCAGCCATTTGGGAGATTTTCCGGAACAAACAGACAAATAGACAGATAGACACAAAAAATAAGTTGTTTGTTTTGGTTCCTTATAGATTTAAATAGTTAAATGTGAATCAGAGAGCTAGAATCCCTACATCACGACAACGAGTGAAATTATTGAAATCACCTCGACCAATAATTTTCCCATTCTATTTTGCTTTCCAATTGACTCTAACTAGGTAGATATACATCAGAAATTTTAACCATTTTCAAACATTATGTAAGAAATCCTATCTGTAATAAAAAGTAGGAAGGAACATTTTAATATTCACACAACGTTTCAGTCGCATTCTGGCCGATGTCCAAACAGGAAGCTTTTGTGGCGATCGTCTGTCGACTGTGAACGACATCCCACGATCGCTGTAATAATGGCCACCTGTTAGCCTCTGTATAGCCGCTGTATAGCCTTTATCAAATCATACAAATGACTGCCAAATATACTTTGTTATTGGAGGATTGATTCTGATCTATGTTGCGAGATATCTCATAAAAAGATTTTGCGACGAACAAAAGTTTATTCAGTATTATAATTTATTAATCATAATTATGCTACTTAAAATTTATAATTGTTACAAAACTATGTTAAAATTATATTTTATATTTTATTAGGTAATGGAAATTAAAATGAAACTGTTGCCATATCTTTATTCTATGTTATGACATTAAATTTCATACGCATATTATTATTTAAAAAAATATCTGTCTGTCTATATCAGTCTATTATCAGTTTGTTCCGGAAAGTTTTCGAAACGATTGACGCGTATTTGACGGAACTGTCATCGGTAAATACCTGATTATGAGAAGTTACTTTGGCTACTTTTATTCTGGAAAAATAATTAGGTCTCTGCGCAAAAGAACTCGCAAATAAAGAAAGACATTCACGCTGGCGAAGTACCGAGCATAAACTATCTAGTTCTCATAACACTCTTCATAATGGAACAGAAAACGATGTCCAAAAACCAAACCTTTTTGGCAAAGAAACTGCTGTTGGACAACCTATTCTGAATCACACTCGAATTCGAGCGCACGAATCCATTAATACAGTCCACATTGTGCTAAAATTGTTGAATCATCTGCGAGGCAAAATCCAGTAATGGATAGATTTATCAAATATTGTTAAAGAGTTCTTGATAGGTTTGTGCTTATTTTGCGGTCTGATGGATTCACGATTGATTTTCCGTGTACGGCGCATACCGAAATGGATTACAAAAGAATGAGTTGATACCCATTACGTTTCGATTTTGCTGACAGAATTGGGGCCCATTAACGTGGCCACGGAATTAGATAGCGATCGATAAGTGATGGAATTTATAGCGCATTTTCATGTAGGAAAATTTTAATAGTTTCATCGTCAGTTTTTCAGTGGAAAGCTTGGAATAATGTGCTGGTATAAAAAGAGTCGTGATGGCTCAATGGTTAAGGCACCACTTAGGCAGCCTCTCATGCACGAGGCTATGAGTTCGGAACCGGGCACCGACAAGTACCAATGTGACTTTTTCTATTTCATACTAAGTTTATCCTGGACATCACTGACAGCGGAGAAGGAAAACATCGTGAGGAAACCTGGACTTGACTTATGGATATTATCACTACGCTTGCTTAAGGTGGATTGGCCATTTCTGACCAATATTATTTATAAGTTCAGATTTCCTGACGATGTTTCCTTTCAACGATATCAATTATTTGGGTAAACTTAGTAACACGTGTATTGAGAAAGTCACATTGGGATTTGCCCGGTTTCGAAACTGCAACCTTATTATGCAAGAAAGGCGGATGCCTTAACCACTGCGCCGTCACTAGATCATACGATTTGATAATTAGATTACCAAAAAATATACCTCAGAACAAAAATGGCGGACGAAATAAAAATTTGAAGCAACTGCCACCAAGAGCGAGACAAAAATAAAAATAATTCCATAACCATTTTTACACAAACCACGCTAAATTGCTCCTATCTCACCACAATTTATGTTAGTGGCCTGAAAATCTAGAACAATTTCAGTAAGCAGAAAGTCTAGAATCGCGTAGCAGATTTAAATGTACCATCTCAGTTGGTTGGATGTAACTCCTCCTCCATATTGTTTGCGTTATTCGTATCGTGTTGACTTAGTTATTGACTCGAAGCCACTCGAATCTTTCGCTTCTGTTTGTAACTGTTCGATTTATACAGAGGAATTTTATATTAGACGATTGTTTTACTTTCTGCTCAAGTATTTCAATTTACTGTGATTTTTTATTATGGATTATAGTATTTTGTTTTGCTGTTCAGCTTTGAGTCTTTGTACTGTATGGTGAAATGAAAAGACATGCTTTAATTCGCCATTATAAGTAGATATTTTTGTATATATGTTGGTTAGTTTGTTGTATTTTCCATTTCACTTGACCAATGACACATTTTATGAACATACTCTATATTTCACTCAACTTTTCCCTGGAAATATTCAAAATCTAGACGCAATCTCATCTCAGCGATAATCAATATCCACCAGATTGCGATCAGTCAGAATTAGAATTGCCCCCCCTGCCATGGCTAATTTCCATGGCTGTGACATGGCGTGAGCCATGGAAAATAAACTTTCAAAAAAAAAAGCACTTAAAGGGTATCTTCACCATAATTGCAAAGCCAACAATTACCCTCTTTAACTGTAAGCACGAAACTCCTTGGCTATCATAGCTCAGTACATGATTACCCCACTTAAGCTCACTTGGCCAACGTTTAGCCTTGTCGTGGGGGCAAGACTGGCAGAATTTTGCAAATATCCAAGTGCCCCGGTGCAGGCCAGCGACCCAGATATGCGGAATGTTTGAACCAATGTTGCCATGACGATGGCCGTCCATTCTACTGTATTGGTGCATTTGCATTTACCTGAGTCGTTTGTTCTAATCAGGGCAAGCGAAATTGCAGGGAGTTATAATAAACTTTTATTCAAATTTAGACCTAAACCGCGAGTTTTAACTTTAACTTTGGTTAATTTGAATATTTTTTTAAAGTAAATAATAAAAAGGGTTTGGATTTTTTTTATTTAATTTTCCTTTTCGCTTTACCTAAAGCAATATTTAACAAAAGAGGTTGAGAACCTCTTTCGTTAAACAAAGAAGAGTTTTTGTTATGTTTTGCTGTTCCAATTTTAAAAACCAAAGCATTCTCTATTCGAAAATCCCTGTGAACCAAATACATTATCCGTTAATATTTTACATTCGCTATTTGCATATATATTGAAAGAAAGAGAAGCAATAAACGTTAAACATTTTTCGTATACGTTAGATGGTCTATTGATAAGTGATTGGGTATCGAATACCCAATTCGTTAATGGATCTACTTAATTTATTCTGAAGCCTACCGGTAATAGATTGTTCAAAGTAATTGATTAATTACTGTATAATTTTCCAATAGGCTCGTACAGCTGAAAAGCTTATAAATTATGACTTCGAGTTCATAACAGTCGTAAATCATGGGTTTGATCAGAAACTATAGAGACTGCTCAATTTTAATCCTCGTGCTAGTAGCAGACTTGTAAAAGAATTTTGTGCTTTTAGATTGAGTTTGCTCCACGTGTGCAGCGTGTACAAAAATTGCTCGCGGGCACATTTAGAGTAACGTGCTCAATATAGCTCTGCGATGTAACATTCTCTTTGAAGCGTTCGTATTTTGTGAATCGTGAAGTACCAGTCAGCGTATTTGGAAAAATTGGTTCAATGCAATTCTGCGATACTTGAGTTATGCATGATGTATTTATTTTACTAGATTGCCTACTTGAATGGCCCAAATAATAAAAGTTAACATTTGGAGGCAGGAGGTGTTTAACCTATATTCAAATATATATGCAATTACAGTCACTTAAATTTATCCCGTAAGATCTTTAAAAGTTTTTTTTTCAATATTATTTACAGCCTTATATTATAGTTACTGTAGAGTCTATGGCTGGTTGAGCCTTAAAGAACCTTATTTAGTTACTTTATCCCTATGAGATAAACCCAAGGAAACTGTCAAGTACTTCTTAATTTAAACAATTAAGAAGGACTTGACAGTTTGCTACGAGAGCTATACCTATTTAGTTTATATTAAAATGGTGTTATTGGGTTTGTCTATCAGTAATTAATCAGTACCAGCCACAGACAGGTCGATGGCAACAGACTCACCGCTTACATGGAACTTAGACATAACGGGCAAAATATGGGTACACCTCTGCCTAATTCTTCAGGGATTACAGGCGTGATGTTATGCATCTTACATTAAAATATATTTTAAGATAATTCAGTCAATATACGCAATAATCATATCTAAAAGTCACAAAGAAAAAGTATCTCATATTCATTTTCATTTATTGCATACCATAATGTGTATAAAAAGATGTTACATAATGCTTAAAGCTAAAGCACAGTTAATATTATATCTTTACAGTAACACATGGTCAGGGGTTACTATACCTACTACTAAACATAACTTCAAGCAAAGTAAACGAACATCCCAGAACAACCTTATCACATCGTATTCAGTCGCTCAGACTCAATTGTGTATTACAATCTGAAATTGTGAGAAATGCCCGTAGCAAGGATACAGGGTGTTTCCATTTCCTCATACATTTCGCCTATTGTCGTTCACAACAATGGTTCATTAATGTTAACATGGGTTCGTATAGGTGCTGCCTTTACTTAATTGAATATAAACATTGTTATTTTACATGACGATTGGAAATAGTTAAGTCAGTTGTGTTAATTGATTTATTTATTTTGCTTTAGGGCGCATTTTGTATTAAAAGTATTTTAATTTGTCAGTATTTAGGATACCAGGTAAGTACCTACTGTAATGAATCTCTGCAATATATTCAACTATATTGCAGTAATTGACAGTTCGGATAATTTATATAAGTGTCTAAAAAAAAAAAAAAAATTTTTGTGCACATTTGTGTATTTAAGAAACGTTACAAGCGTACTGCCTCGTTGGTTTAGTGGTCACAAGCGTGACTGCTGTGCATGAGGACTTGGGTTCGATTCCCAGGTCGGGCCAAGTGTTATTGGGTTTTTCCATCAGAAATTTCTCAGTAGCAGCCTCGGAGTCTGGACTTGTGCCTGGTAGATGGCAATAGGCTCGCCCCCTATTACATAGGACTAAAAACATAACTGGCAAAATGTCAACCACATTTCGCCAGTTATGTTTTTAGTCAGTTACTAATGGGTACACCTCTGCCTAACCCTTCAGGGATTACAGGCGTGATGTTATGTTGATGTTATGTTACAAGCGTTAGCTTGATTAATTAGGCCCCAAATAATGTTAATCCAAGACCCCACAAATTCACAATCCGTCCTTGCTTTTCATGAACTATAGCATTCATTTTTACTATCATAGGCCGAGTAAATAAAATTTTATAGATACCTATTATTTTTTCTATAAATATATAAAACGGGTTCCGTATCTCATTCGTATTCTCCTATTAATGCCTTAGGGGGATGTGAAACCCTGCCTATTTCTGTATTTATAACATCATATGTTCTGTGATAACGAATCTGGTTGCTACTTGTTGCTTTTATGGCAATATTGCCCTCGAGGTTTTCATATTGAGAGTTATTTGGTATTTATGATGCAATCATAGAATTAATGGGAACGTTATGGTGGTGTACGTGAATGGATTCTCTTTGTAAGTACCTCGTTGTAGTTTCTACAGGTTAACAAGATGTAATGTGACTTTACCATGTTTTTTTTCTTGAACTTTGCCCCATACTTTGAATTTGACCTGTATTGAGGGTGCGCTTACAAACATATAAACTAAGGGCCGGGACACATAAACACGATACGACGTCGCATCGTGCTACGACGCGGCAAAATCTTGGAAAAATGTAACTATTTATAAGTTTACGCCGCGTCGTAGCACGATGCGCCGTCGTACAAGCCCTCACATACACACCCTAACAGACCCAGAACAACAACCAGTAAAAACAAAAGAAAATTAATCTGGTTTTCAAGGCTAAAATAAAATGTTTCTTTATAGAAGCTGTATCTTGGAGTTATCTCTCGAGTGTCGCAAGTCACCGCATAGGTACAGTCAAACAAGCAGTTTGGTATACAGGCAGCTAACTTGCAGCGACTTCTAAACAATCTTTCCCATATATTAAGCGAGCCTATTGCCATAAAAATTAAAATATACTTAATATTTATATTTATTTATTTATCATCACTAACAACTAAATAGGTATGATATGAAATAATAATTAATGGCAATGTAGCAGAAAGTTAACTATTGTTATCTGAAAGTAGCTTGTTCGATTGTACATAAGCGCATGGATAAACGCGCGATCGTCACTCCACTCACGCCACTAGACGCTCGCGTGTCTAATACCCAATTATGGTCTAACGTAATGCATTCTTCGAGCTTGTGGCATCAAAGAACTGTCAGCCATATTCCACGAAAAATAAGCTACAATTTCCTTGTAGGCCAAGAAGAGATAGACCCTATAATTTGAAGGCACCTTAAAACAAAATTTTCTAGCACCCCTCTCCCCCGCTCCCTTTTCCTACAACATCAGAACAATCAGTTTAACTTTCCAAGAAGGGTACAAACTGTCTAAGAGTTACAGTCCTTTTACAGTCCCGTTAGAAAGAAAAGTTTGTACAAAAGATCTTTGCTGTTTCAAAATTGAAGTTCTGTCTAACAAGCTGAAAAACGCCCGGGGCCCGTAAAAGGTTTATCTTGCCGTGGTGTTTCAAGAAAAAACGTTTAGAGATAATTAAAAATGTTGGTTTTTTTTTGGGGTTTTGACTGACTGGCTTTATGGTTATGATTAATAAGAATTTAGGGATCAAATCCTCTTTATTATGTTTCAGTACTTTTTGTTGCCTGAAATACAGTAATAAAAAAAAAAGTTTATTTTATACAAATAGACTACTCAGCTGACATTTAAGTATACAAAACATTATTATAAATTAATACATAGTTTAAAAAACACTAAAAAAAATAAGCTTTTATAAATGCACGTTAAAGATAAAAATAAATTATGAATCGTTCAAGTTGTTTCTATTTCTGGGTTGAAATGTAAACTATGTGCTTTTAATTATAATATTTGATTGTAAAAGCGTGGGGCGCTAATATATTCAAAGAACAGGAAAATAAATAGAGGTCCTTGTTAATAATTTTTGGTTCAAATGTTATTTAAGTAGATAAAATCTAGCTGTAGTACTGAAGCGATAATGCGAGGTCCTAGTTCAATTTCTAGACTAGACAAAGTTCCAACTTCGCCTATTAATCTGGCTTGATTACTTTACCACATCTTCGTAGATTTATTTTGTAATGTTGGCAATATTGTAGTCTGGAAAATAGTAAAAATAAAATACACGTTGATTTTTCAGTGTTTGCTACTTTTTATGAAAGTCAGTGTTACCGTAGAGGCTCTGGCTGGCTGAGTCAAATATAACCTTATTCAATTTGTCCAAACCTATGAGATAAATGGCATTTAAAAAAAAAAGAAAGTCCTGACTGTAAATTACCATGGCTGGTACTGGCTTGGTAATTACGTACGGCACGATTGACGGAGTGGGTAAGCGATTTACTGCTGCGCTGCGTGTCACTGGTTCGATTCCCGCATTGATCAAATTAATATTTGTATGACCTACAGATAGCAGTTTTTATTACCAGTCAAAATTCATACATTTGTTGAAATAGCAAAATCTTTTTATAAACAGGGTACTTACGGATTTTTTTTTTGTAGAAACACCATCTGGTCTAACCTCTAGATAGCCTCGGTAACAAAAATTTAAGTTACTGCTCATGTCTTTGGATACTGCTCCGCTCCCGTAGATCGCAGTTTGTTGTTATATAGGCTATGCCCTCATGAATTTGGCTATCATATACAAAAAGATTTATCCAATCTGACTGCTAGTTCCAGAGATAAGCGCGTTTAAACAAATACACCCACAAAAATATAAAGTCTTTCAACCCTTGCTAGATTAATAGGTAATCCCGATACCAAGTAGAAATCCCGCGACCAGGGTTTACTACATTACCAATACCATTAAAAAAACATCGGAGATCTACCATCTAAGCACCGAATTTTCCGGTCAATCGAACTAAAACAACACCCACACTGTTTAATGTGCAGTAGTTACAGGGGCGTAAAACCTCTCCTAAACCTCGTTTATATATCTCCACCGCTGGTTTTCCATTACATTTACGACGTATGTTCAAGGGCCATGGGGCCCGCGGGTGCGAAATGTCGAAAAAGGTTTTTAAAGTTAACTGGTTGTGTTTTAATCGAATTCCCGGCGGTCGAGGGAAAACGTCACGGATCAAGAAAAAACAGATAAGCCACTGTGGGGATTCTGAAACCCTTTTTGTGAGACGTCAAAAATCTAAGCAACGATGAATGACGTCGCGACTGAATGGATGTCGCGGAGAGTGGATTTTTCCTATGTTCGTTAATGGATGGTGTTTTTCTTTGGAGGCGGTAGTGTAAGATGGTTGGTACAAAAAATTTCATCGTCAATGGAAAATTTTGGTTTAATTTATTATTAACTCACTGCCCTGTCTAAATTCTTAAGTCCATAAAAAATCCGAAAAGGAAAAAATGACACACAGTTTTCTTTTCATTTGTTTTTTTTTTTAACAATTTCCAAAAATTTTAGAACATACTACGGAAATAAATGAATGTAAAATGCCGTTTTTGAGTTTGGCGCTTAGCAACACATTCAGCCATTCATTTTAAAAGATCGATTTCATCTTTACAAGAAATGGCGGATATCCTATAACCTATTCAGGTACGCGCTAACCTTATACTTACCCTTATTTATTTATTGACTTTTCTCTTACAAATAAGTATCTTTACCTCCAGGTTTGCCCCTGATTATTATAGTATTAATTTACTTAGAATATCAATTTTGATATTAATTTCGTTAATTGCTCGGGTTAGAGATGTTTTGGCAAGTAGGCTGGTCTTATCTTAACTGAATTCTATTGAACTTTTAAGTTAAACTTAGAAGAACTAGTGATCGCGTGCTTAGAGAAGAAAGGTCTACAAACCCTAAATTCGAAAAGGTACTTAAAATTATCTCATACCCACATAACAAGTTTATAACACATTCAATATTTTCTATAATGGCAGTTTGGCAAGAAGGAGGCAAAGGATTACTCCGGACCGCGGCCCACCTGTAAACTTTGTCCATTAATATCTCTGCGACATCGGAAAGGCCTAACTGTAGTTCTTAAAAGAGTTCTGTAGGCCTACAATGAGCGCACTGATGTAAAAGTATCCGACTCTATTTTCCAATTTAAAATACGACTCGACTAATTTGTGTTACCTATTTCGGAATATTGAATGACGTAAATACGACAAGTATAATTAGTACCACCCGACACCTTTTGATATTGGATAATCTATTTTATTTGCTTAAACTGAATGTTCATTTTACGTTATGAGACTACACTTTGATGATATTGCGATCAGAGTGAGATCGAACCGAATCAGTACCTACATGATTCTAAAACCGAAAGCGATGCAAAATTTCGTCGGCTATTAAAGAAAAGACCTGTTCCTTACAAAAGTAATTTTTTTTTAGCACCTTCGAACAAAATTTATGTTACGACAGATATATTCAATTAAAACCTAACGTTTACGCCGCGCATTGTCGCTAGGCCCTCTATTTGTAATACCTCGTTCATCTTATTGGCAGAAATGGAAGCCCCGTACTTTCTCTTCTTATTAAAATTTTACTTGAAGTAACTTAAAAAAAAACTCCAAGTAGATTCCGATTTCTTTGCAGAAATTGCATTGAATATAGGAGCTAGGACATCGTTGTAATTCTTTGGCTAGTTCACAATTTAATACGTCGCGTAGAACATGCTACAATTTTTTATCCGGCTTGGTCTATTAAGATTGTATAGAACATACCATAATAAGTTTTTTAAATTCCATTTTGTATTTAATAAATACAGTGGAAGAAGAAAAAAAAGTCAGTTGCTCCATAAATTTTGACCTTGTTTTTAGGGTTCCATACCGTTTAGGGTTCCGTTCCATAGGGATCCTATTACTAAGATTCGTCTGTCTGTCTGTCCGTCTGCCACTAGGCTGTATCTCATGAACCGTAACAGTTAGACAGTTGAAATCACAGATGATGTATACATAATTATATTGCCGCTATAATAATAAATACTAAATTATATATGTTACATTAAATACTAAAAAATAGAATAAACTAAATAGAGGGCTCCCAAAACGTGTTTTTTTTTTGCTCGTTTTTATATATAATTTTACGGAACCCCTTGTACGCGAGTTCGACTTGCACTTGACTGAGTTTTGTATAAATAAGATTATTTTTAACCTCTACAATCAACCCCATAGCAAAAGTTTTACTGTTTATGAGACGTTAGGAAATTTTCGATACTTATTTACGTAGCTTTTGGTCAACACAAAATGGAACATACGACACAAACGTTTACCGCCTCCAGTCGAAGGACGGCGGCCATGACAGATTCTGTCCGATATAAAACCGATATACGATTGTACAGACTTCAATCTCATGTTGCTCGCGTCTCGTCGACGCCATTCCTATTTTTGTTATTCCATTTTTAGGTATTTCAAGTCCAATGCAGCTTTGTGTTGGAAACTGAACAGGTTTCCTGGAATTTTGGCGTCCTGAAAATTGGTTTATGGTGTTAAGTTTTATTAGTTGTGACAGAATACGTTAGGTATTATATGCGCTGAAAGTTTGTTGATTTTCCCTCAGTAGTACGATCGAAACAAAAATAAATAAAAATAACATATAAAAAAAATATTGTTAAAGAATTTATTTTAAAAGGGCCAGTATGGAGTTTTTTTCTCATTCTTCTCCATAGAATACTACCTCTTGGAAGAGGCAACTAAATCTATCTAATCTCTGGAACTACCAGTCAGATTGTAAAAAATGAATATGATTTATAGGCTATATAATATGGGATATATAATTACACAGACTGTTACTGTAAACACCGTTGTCACTAAAACCATAGGTACTTGATTTATTATAAAAAAAGTTTATCTGAATTAAAAAATAAATAAACAAAGTTTTCTTTCATAAAATTAAAAAAAAACTGTCCGACACTGTCCGTAAATTCATGGACACTATGCGCCCGAGTTACTTAATCACCGCAAAGGGCGTTGACCTGCTGCACTGGCCGTCCGTTATAACTACCTACATAAGTTTTAACTAATTACATCATTGTAATATAGGGTGAAATATTTTTTAGGAAAAATGAAGATTTTACTTTAAAAAAAAAAAGTTTTTTTTTTTATTGAATTAACGTTCTATTAGTGAAACCAAACCACTGGTTTCAAGGATAACGGTGTTTACACTAACACTCTGTATAGGCTATGTAACACCATGCCACGACCCACGGGAGAGCAGTAAATAGAGACGGTACGATGTCGTAGGGAGCAACAGTATTTAGAAATAAACAGAGAATATGTAGTTGCATGTTTCCTAAAAAAAAATAGAGTACTTCTTTCATTTGACTTTTACATTTGCTGATTTTGTTGAGTTTCAAATAATAACATAGTACGCAGTTACATGTTTCTTGCTCGTTATAATTTTCAGATGTATTCGTTAGAATATAGTACATATGCGGTAGCTGAAAAAAGCTTGTTAAAAGTTGAAAGTAACGTAAAGTTTAACGTTTAATAATATATGCACATTTAAAAAAATAAAATACTTTGCTTTCTGTACATCTGTGCCATGCAATGTAGGTAATATACGCAATTAGTGTTGTTATGGTTACATAAAAAAAGTACAAGGGTCGCGGACGTATTTAAAGTTTAGGTAAAACACATTAAACTTATTTTCGTAAAATAACGTAAGTAAAAGTTCCCATAAGGTAGAATTAAATAATTAAAAGAACATGTTTTCGACTCTATTAATCGTCTTTTTACACTATGTCTATGTAATAGGCCCTTGCCCAGTTTCGAACCTATAGTAACCTTGAACATAATGACATTACGTTTGAATAAACCCCATATCCCCAACACGCAAAATAAATAATATATAACTAAAATGCGTCGAATTGAACTCTTCTATAAAACTGTTAACTACAACACTATGCACACCTTTACATGTCTGTTAGTTGCGTAATTCAAGTACTATACAACTTTTTGCTAGTTGGGTCGTAAATACAGTTCGGTATAAACTACGGATGATTAAAAAATTCACAAAATAACGAACGATTCACGCTCAAAAACGGCATCGCTCATCGAAAAAGACAGGTATAATTCAGTTACACGCTGACACGTGATAGGCGTTTCACGTTCATACGTTACGTATCATCGTATTTTTTAACATGGCAACCTTTTATAAGGGACTTTTAATGGTCAAAAAACTTTTTAGTTGCTTTGGAGTTTTGAAAAACATACACACACATTTGAGGCAAGGTTTACATAAGTAACGAGGAAGTTAAATTAACCTACGGTATAGTAATAAGGGGTGTATAATAAGACATATACCTAAACAAGCTACTATAATTAAAAAAATTAAAAAACACGACTGCAAAAATTGCACGTATTTGTACTTTGTTTACTCGTCAGTTTTTTTTAGAACGATTTTTATTTACAGTGTTATATATTTTTTTAATCTACTTGTCAAATTCTAGACGATAAGCATAGACACGACCAGATTCATTAAAAAAAATAATTGAGGCTGGTATTAATTTACATTTTAAAGTGACTACACAGGATTCTTTTTATTTTTAACTAGCCTATGTTACTCGGAACGTTACAAGGTTTGTAACGATACCCCATACATCTAAATCGGTTTAGGCGTTTAAAAGTTATGGTGGAATAAAGAATCTCACATACATACATACATACTTACATACATACATACATTAACCCTAAACACATAACACTCCTTTTTTTGGGGCAGTCGTGTAATAAATAGTTTTTTTTTAGGTGGTAAAAATTATCAAATGATTCCGAAGGGACTGTCAGACTTTTACTGACTAAAAAACCACCGTGTTCCTTCTTGCTAAGAGGTCCCGCAACCAGTTTTGCTTTAAATCTATGTCGATTTTACAATACAATCAAACTAAGCAAGATTTGTTGCTGCAAAACGACCGTTATTTTTTGGTGTGAAAAAAAAAACACTGTTTATGATATGGACACGCAATGTGATGCACAGAAGACCATGCTTAGTAAAAATGGTTGCATTTATGTTGGGCTTCAGTATCACTGTAACCAGAAAATCTTTGTTCAAGTCGAGTTCAATTCGTGTTTGGTTGAGGTTGATGAACGCAACGATAAAAAGAACATGCGAAAAAGTATTGCAAGGGCTCAATTTTACACTCGTTGTATTTTAAATATGAGTAGAATAGAATTGTATAAAACTGATTTTCAGATTTGCTCTTTCAGAAAATATTTAGATTAAATTTACAAGGAAAAAAAAAACATTTAGGATTCGTTAAGCGATTTTTGAGAAAGTGTAAAAGGGTTAACTGATCTACGTTAAGCTGTTACAAAAGTCAAGACTCTTAATTAATATTTCCCAGTTTCACAATTTTCCTGATATTACTGAAGTCAACTGAAACCACAGGAGAAGATTCTAGAGCACGTTCCATTTCCATGAAACTTCGAAATTCAATAAATTCCAAACTGTCGGGCGTCTTTCTCGGAAATCCGGCAGGCATTCGGCGAATCATGTCTATGTATGTTGGTGCATTATGTAGTCATTAGTGATACGGGTAGCTTCCTGCGTATATGATTATAATTATGCTTATGTGATTAGGGGTTATGAGTGGAACTGATAGCTGTCAGTCAGTGTCACTGGAAATGTGTGGTGACACTCATTGTCATGATAGGCAAACTATGCCCACAGTTAATGACCATAGGGGTACGCCTTTATACACTTATCTACTTATCAATATAAATACAATTTGATGCCTAAATGTGTTGCTAAGCGCAAAACTCGAGAACAGCTGGACCGATTTGGCTGATTCTTCTTTTTTTTTGTAATCGTAATATCCGGGACAAGGTTTGTATGAAAGATTATCTACTCAACAATTTTTTTTTAAACTTTGCCCCACTGAAAGTCTTTGTTGATCTTTGTTCTTTATTGTGAGTATGTTTACAAACATATTAAAGTCACATACGCTTACAATCAAACCCGGAACAACCTTTAGGATATTAAACATTCTTTTATCTTCTACAATATAACTTTTTCAAGTTAAACCAAAAAATGTTAAGTATTTCCTGTAGGTTATAGAAATATTTGTTCCCTGCGAGAATCGTACCCGCGTCACATAAGGCAATTACTTAGCCACTACGCCAACCAAGTCGACACACTGCCGAAGAATAGCGTTAATACAATTACCCTCTTACATATTAACCTTGTCTAAAGTTAATACGCGCTCAAACTTCAAAAATATATGACTAGACGTTGATTATTGCTTAACTTAAAGCAATATCTATAACTCAGTAAAAGTGCTTCCGAGACAGCATGATAATGTACTATGTTAAAAAACTAACTTCCCATTCCAGTAATACATAGCTGTGATTTCTGATTCCAGCTGAATTTGACATCGAGAGTTGAGATAGCATCGTTTCAGCTGGTGCCAAGTAGGTTTTGCTGGCTCGGTTTGCAAAAACTACGATCGTATTGAGCTCGATTAAATCCACACTAGCACCTCCTGTATTCACAACTCCTTTATTTTTTAATGTAGGTAAGGTAGGTAACTAATCTTCAATTTCCAGAACGGAAAATAAATGTAACAAATTAAGTATAGATACTACCAATCAATTGACTTATTTTTAATGACCTGTTAAAACGCGATCTCACCATAAATTTAGTGTGCTATTATTTATTATTATTATAAATTTTAAAGCAACAAAAAATCTAATTTTACAGCTAATTTTTCATTGATGTCAAAGAGGTCCAAGATAAACTTAGAAAGTACATAATAATCGAATAAGTTACTTTGGTACTTGCCCTGAATCGAACCAGCAATCACATGTATGAGAGGTGGGCGCCTTAACTACTGCGCAGTTTACATGTTATTTTTGATGTAATCCTCAATTACTCCATTGTCTCTTCATAATATAGCTTTTTAAACCAAAAATCAGGTCAAATATCACACCGCCTTTAGATAAAAGAAACGAACCGCGTTCGCCTCTACCAAGAGCACTCAATACTCATTTAAATGGAGGGTGGCCAGTGAATGCTGAAGGCAATTTAAAAACTAGACTTCACGGCTAGAGTGCCACAGTTTTATTGGTTTTCCTGACTTCCGCTGATTAACTTCAGTTCCAATCCTTTTAATTTGGTTCGTTTCATTCGTTTTAGTCAAATTTTTTGGCAGTGTTTTTGGTGGCATTGGGCTCGGCACATAGCTTGTAGAGCAGACGGCCATTGGGGTCGGAAGGTCCAACTACGAGGTGGACCGATGACCTGACGAAGGTCGCAGGAAGCCGCTGGATGCGGGTTGCGCAGGAGCGGTCGTTGTGGCTATCTTCATGGGAGGCCTATGTCAAACAGTGCATGCCGTTCGGCTGAAACGATGATGATGATAAATATTTTTGGTACTTGTCACAGACTAAAACCAAATAACATAACCACTATCTTCGTAGCTTTTACGTAATTATTTTTCAGATCTGTTTGATCCTAAGTAGCCTAATTACTATTAGAAAAAAATATTCTCATAGTATACCTCCAACATATAATTTATTATTCTACATTTTTCATTTAAGGATAAAATAAATAAACAAGCACAATAAATTAAAATATGTAAATAGGTACGGTAGAAAGTAATTACATGTAAACCATCACAAAGCTTTCCGGGATTATGAAACGATTTCGGTTGAGTACTTGCTTTTGTTAAACGCGATGGTGGAACCAATCGTGTTTCAAACATTCAGATCAATTGATTTTTCCCCTTACTGGACCGTGACTTTGTGTTTTGTGGTCCTACGTTAAATAAATTGGGCATGTGCCTGTACCAGTCGGCCATTTATCAATAAAAATGTTGAGTTGTTGTCAGTACTGCGTCGACTGGAAACGACTACTTTGTGATGATGAATATAGGATGTGGAAGATTTTTTGGATAAAAATTTAACCATATCGACATTTAAGCGATGTTAGTTCTTATGTGGAAGAGGGTGAATTTGTTATTGGTCAGGCATTATTTGCATGCACAAATTTTATAAGGGAAAAAGATTTAAACCATAGCAACTGAATACAGTTTCCGAAGCTTATTTTTTTAACTGTAGGTAATAATAAAAAATAATTAAAAAGTTCTTACTAAGGTGTACGTCATTAGCATGAGGCACCGTGATTAGGGATTGCAATCCAGCGGCGTTTTCAATCCAGCGGAATTTTTGCTGGATTGACCTGAATCCAGCTGGATCCAGCCCGGATCCAGCAAAACGTGGAACGAAAATAAAAAGACGACATTTTTAAGATTTTTTTTATTTATTTGCACTTCTTACGATAATCTTCCACTCATTTGGTGATATCTTATATTAATTTGCTTTGGTTTTTTAATAATTTGAGATCAAAATAATCAACATAAAATTAAATAACAAACATATAACCTTATATTCATATAACATTTAAGATAATGTTTCTAAGTAAGCACTATCTTATTAATTACGCTTATGTTTAATGATAGGACGGCTAATCAGTAGCAATCAGTCTCACAAATTCTTTTAAAATTAACTTAATTAACATTCTTTTAAAAAAGGACCGTAACTATAACACTATTTTAATTTTCAATAGTATTTTTGTATCAAACAAAAAAAGCTTTGAAATAATCTTCTCTCCGCTCGTTAATCCTTAATAATTAAGCAGTTTAAAGTCTGACGATAAGAGACTACTTCTTTTTTTGAATTCTGTGCTGTGCTATGGTGACAGAACGGCAACGTTGCCGCGCCGATTCGAAAATGGCGGCAACTCAAAACTAAACAATAGAAATTAATACGTTTGCGGATCCGCATCGCTGGATCAAGATGTATGCTGGATCCAGCATGTTTAAAAAGGCGCTGGATCCAGCTGGATTGCTGTATGCTGGATCCAGCAATTGCAATCCCTAACCGTGATTAATGGCTACCGTGTTGATCCTATAAACTTGAGACTGAAAGCAGGTGTTTGAATGTGAATACTTTTACCTAAACTTGAAAATAAAATCGAATTTACAAACATTATTCATAATCAAAAAATCTCAAGAGAAAAACTTCAAGAAGAAGGGAAGAAGAGAGAAGAGTTTTTTATTATTAATTTTCTCACCTAATAAAAAATATCCAAATAGTTGTTTAAAATTACTCACGCAAAACTTTATTAACATGGTCGTTATCATCAAAATTTCTGAAACTGCAACAGAACACATTCTCCATCAAAATGTTTTCACATAATAATTTACAAACTTGGTCCATCCGAAGCATGTGAAACACTCAGCATGTATGCGAAACAACTTGAAACACTTTGTTGTACCTGTGATAAATGGATTCATAAGCAGAAAGAGTACCGGTGGCCATGCCCCGGAAAATTGTGTAGTTGTAGCCCTATAAATCTACGAGGGAGGGGCAACAGAGAATTTATGTGGGCTAAAAATAGAAGGTGTACCTCAAGGATGCATATTTGGACCAACAAATATTTGTGGGAATTTGCGAGTGTGAAAAGGGTTATATTTTTGCGGTTCTACTGCGCTTTAGGGAGAAACAGGAAAGTACATTATTTTTCTCTCTACTACTTTAATTAATAAATGTTTTTGAAACTCACTATGAAAATGTATAAGAAAATTATAATGAGGAAAAGTATCTACTCGTATAAGCATATGAAGTAAGTAATTAATTAAGCTGTCACTCCAAGCTGCCATCATTAGAACGAGTCGATATCATGAACCGCCATTACCTTGATGGCAATAGTATGGAGAAGGTAGAAGTTACGGTGTATTCAATTAGGGATGTTTTATTGGTAGGAATCTATGTCATTAGGAAATCGATACTGTTAACCATAGCTTACGATATAAAAACAAAAACTCTAAACGATCTGTCCAATATAAATGAATAAAAGTTTTAAAGTTTATCTTTTAATATTTAAATAGTTGACAAGCACAAACAGTAAAAAAATACTTTCTTCGTAAAATTAGGTATCTACTCTTGATGGACAGTAAAAATGTTCTCAGTTTTGTAGGTAGACTCTCTAATCAAAAACAGACTTGTGTGGAAAAAAGAGAGGGGAGGCCTTTACCCTGCAGTGGGACAATACAGGCTAGTTATATTATTTATGATTAGACACAACAGCGGTTTTTGAACCTTTTGTGTGCTGAAAAGACAGTTCGAAATGTCTTATTTTCCAAATGTGACCAGAATTGTCTGAGTTCAACAAAATAATGTTTTTACGTCACAATAGTAATATTATTTGCTGATTTATAAATTGCTGGTCGAAAGTAGAACATTTTAAATGAGCCTACTGGATAACATTAGGCAAACTCTCAGTCTCTCATAACAACTATTTGTGTTTATAAACGGAGATAACAAATTCATTTAATAGCTTCCTATTGGCTTAGTACAGTTTAATTCTCGATTAGCAAAGTAAACGACCACAAAGGAACAATAATCATAATAGGTATCGATTTCCAATAACTTAGGAAAACGTATCGGCATTCGGTATACGACCTACACTTTACATGCGCTGCACAAAGCGGCTAAATTACGAAGTTCTAGTGGCTTTGACAGTTTTGGAATACTTGGAGAGTTGAAAACCCTATTGGTTTAACACCGCAGAACGGATTTGCAGGTTTGGCAAAGTGGTTAGAAGACGGTTTTTAAGTTAGGAAATCTTATAAGCTTGAGGTTTCGACTTGTGTCCAGTGGAGTACTAATAGGATTAGCCTCCTCTAACAGAACCTGTATTTCGTATACAAAGGGTAAAGGCAGAGCTTTTTTATTAATCCGACATTGTCTATAGCTAAGTCCCGTGTTATTTTTATCATATCAGCCGAACAACATTCACTGCTGGACATAGGCCGCTCCTAAAGACAGCGACAATGACCGGTCCTGAGCTGTCCGCATCCAGCGGTTTTCCGCGACCATAACCAGGTCGGCGGTCATTATTGCCATTAATAGGGCATATTTAATACTGGGTTGCTCCTGAAAAAATCCTTATGCGTAGACCCATAACACTTTGCTAGACTCGGGAATCAAAATCAGGAGGATATACTCAGAAGTCACGCAGGAAAAACTAGACCAATCAGAAAAGGCTCTTTATGCTCTGCGCACAGCAAGAACCTTCGTTCCTCCAATAATCGTCTTCTGCGATGTCCTTCCCACCGCTCTGGTTTTCTCAAATCTTCTTTTCCTGTCCAGGCGGTTTTCTTATGGAATGCACTCCCTCTGAATATCAGGATGGCCACCAGTCGGTTCATGTTCAAGGTTAAAGCTCGCGAACACTTACATAATAAGTTGGCAGACTCGTCCCACAATTAATTTGTTGTACTTCATCTATGTATTTTATCTCTCTCCCCACTATTTATATATATATATATATATATATTGTATGTATGTATATATGTATTTATTATTATAATATATTCTCTTAATTTTCTGTATCTGTGCACCTACTTTGTTTTTGTCTCTGCATCACCCTAAGGTAGACTGGTAGAAAATGCCTAAGGCATTAAGTCCGCCTTTGTACAATGTATTTTTGTACATGTGCATAAAGTTTTAATAAATAAATAAATAAAAGGAAGAATCATCAAATATGCCTGCCATGAAAGAATCGGCAGTGTACTCATCTGTTTACGCCGCACATCTATAATCCGGTGCAAAAAGGAATTGAGTTATGATAACCTAGTGCCATTGACACTTGGCAATACTTGGCGAGAGTTGTATGTATTGTGTGGATCGAATGGTTGTTATTACGGCGTGAGTGGCGATGCGGAAAATCTATTTAACATTTTGTGGGTATTGTGGATGAAAAGTTTGAGGAAGTTGAATGAGAAATCGGGATTGGGAAGTTACGTCACAATTTGTTCGGGCTTCAGATTTAGATTGAGCATTTGTCACTACGATTGCTCACTGCGTGTTTATGATTTTACGAATGAGTAGGTACAGTCGGTTATAGCAGTTATCTAACCCACCTAACTGGCTGAATAAAGTTAGGCGAATTTGAACCTTGTGCAATTAGCGGTGGATAATATATGAATTCGATACGTACTAGCTTAATGAGCTCGAACGACTTGTTCAAGGACGCAAATATTATAGAACACTGTTATGCCAATTTGATCTTTAAAACTTTAAGTTAGGGTAGATAATCTTTTGAATACAGTTATGACACGTAATGGACTTGCTAATTTCAACTTCATTTGTAAAGACGATTTGACCAAATGGTAGCAACATGGTAGTGAGATCAAACCCAAGTTTGCATTTTTGACACTTTTTGTTTACAATATTCATTAATATTTTTTGCTTTCTAAATATTATTTATATTAAATAAAAATACATAGTTAATTAAAATTAACTATTTAAATACAAAAATCACAACAGAAATGAAAAACAGCAATAATTTCGATTACGATTTTATTCAATATGGTTAAAAAAAAAAAAAAAATTACTGACAAAAATAATTACTTGTCATATTATAAAGCTAAAACATATAAAACAAGTTAGAATAAATATAAAATAAACTACTTGAGCTAGAACTGGATAAAAAAGTGAAGATTTTTAAAGTAAGTAATAAATTATGTAGTGAATCAACATGTTATGAAATATGTTTAGAAATATAATATTTCTATTTCATAACAATAACATCACCACATTAACTGTCATACCTACTTTTCAAATAAAAGTGAAAATAGCACTAAATACTTTGGTGTTTACCTACTTTATAGATTTTTTTATGAGTATTTTTTGATTTTTATTATGATTACGATCGTAAAAAGGACCTGCTTATTCAATGTATGAAACACTTCCTTAGAATTTATGATAACAATAGTTTATTTAAAACACACTGACACGTAAGTATTGTTGCCTGCGTTGCTGCCTAATAGCGAAGTGGAGCACCTTCTCTTTCGATAATTTGTTGCAAGCGGCTTCGCATACCGCGCACCATGTTCCAACAAGCATCACTTCTTCTCATGAGTTCCCACGTTGAAGTCACCAGTTGCGCCAAAGAATTATACTGCACTGCAGTTGACGAAGTAGATATAAACGGATGTTCTATATGTCTTCTAACAATCGCTCGGTGCCGTTCTGATGCGGGAGTGAACATTACAGGTTTGGGTCCAGAACGATCCTTTTGAACTTTTCCTGTTTCTCCAAAACGCCTTAACCACAATCGGACTGTATTTCTCTGAAACAAATAAATGAAACAGGTGTCACTTCTCTTTTAAGTGTATCAAAATATGTTTGCTTACGTCACGGCATGTAATAGCTTGGTATAAAAACGAAGTATAAAATTAGAAAAATATACTTACTGTTATGTTAAGCCTCCTAGCAATCTCTCTAATGCCAAATTTGTCCTCGTGCAAATAGATTATTTCATATTTTAAATAATCACTCAATTGAGACATGATAAAACAATAACAAAATACAAATAAAAACAAATGGAAAAGAGACGTTGTTTTTAGCAATTTACTAAGACAAGTTAACAAATGTTCGCGCGTAGTCACTGCAATTGTGCGTAGACTGGCTTAAGTTTTATGGTTACGATTCATTTTTATTTTTCTACCCATATTGTAACATATGAATACCAGTTTTGTATAACAAATACTCATATTTGTCTTTCAACTACCCACTTATTACAAGTTAGGCGAATATATTACCAATTTAGAAATTTTATATTTGAAGTATGTGGCCGTCGTTCTTTGCAATAATGCAAGAAATATTTACTTAATAAATTCTAAATTGAAAGCAAAACAATATTCCTCAATGCAGGATTTGAACTCGCTTCCCGTTCGCCTCAGCCTTTTACAGTGACCACGAGACCAAAGCTACTTGAATGTGTTATTTAAAATAAGCAATTAGTAGTAATGACATTAAGATTATATCACAATACTCTAATAAACTTTAAGTCTTGTTGCATAAAAATCAAAATTGAATAACAAGTTATAAGTATCTTAATGCAAACGATTTAAAGTTTAAATTTGCGTATCCATAATATTATTGTATTCGTTCATTAAGAAGCGCTAGTGTGCTGAACTCATACAAATTGAATAAACTTTAACGTTATTGACAAAGGGTTCAAATTCGTTTGTTTTTAGGGTGGGTTAGATAATAGCTATCACCGACTGTACCATTCAAATAATAAAATCAGCATATTATATTATCCCAATGCTGGGACAGGCCTTTTCTTATACAGAGAAGGCACGAGTATTGATCGCGACGCTTACTCACGATGAATTGACGATTGCAGACTTATATTAAATTATGAAGTCCAGGTTTCCCGCGATGTTTTCTTTCACCGATGTCAGTAACGTCCAAGATAAACTCAGAAACTACGTATAAATTGAAAAGTCATATTGATATTTGTTCGGTATGGACGTTGCAAGCTTAGGCATTAAAGGCAGGCGCCTCAAATATTGGGCCATCACGACTTACCAGGCAACATTTATGAATTAAAATTAATATTAACAGAAGCAGAGAGCTTTCAAAAGAAAATAGAGAAGTACCGACGAGCCCGCATGTGTCATTTTCACATTTGTTTGTACACGCAGAGTTTACACTAGGATACAACATACGTTCTATACAAATGAAAACGTGTCCCAACTATAAAATATAGCGAAAATGTTGTGATTAGGATACGTGAAAGAAACACTGATTCGGTAGGTGATTATTATTATAGTTAAGCGTTGAAGTATAGAATATTTTCTGACCTCTATGTATGTATTTAATACTACAATATCAAAAAGGAACTTTACTACTTTTATTCACTAGACTCCATTTTCAACCGACTTCAAAAAGGAGGAGGTTCTCAATTCGACGCGTATGTTTTTTTTTTTTTTTTAGTTTTTTTTTTTTTTTTGTATATTTGTTCAACGATTACTCCGCCAATTATGAATCGATTTGGATGATTCTTTTTTTGTTTGAAAGAGTATAGTCCCGAATAGGTCCCATAGGAATATTGTCATGTTCTGATGATGAACTTTGGGGATATGGAACGGAACTCCTTATAAAATCACAGCAGAACCGCCGTAACAAGAAAAATTGCTTTGTTTATACGTGTAGTCGATGACTGACTAAAGGAAGTGGGGAGGGGGTACGTCAACCCCCCTCCTACCACTTTCCAAAATTAAATATATCGTGTGAGGTATTGTTTGAAAGGGCTTTATGTAAGGATTTCAAACATAACAAATACTCATATTTGTCTTTCAACTACCCACTTATTACAAGTTAGGCGAATATATTACCAATTTAGAAATTTTATATTTGAAGTATGTGGCCGTCGTTCTTTGCAATAATGCAAGAAATATTTACTTAATAAATTCTAAATTGAAAGCAAAACAATATTCCTCAATGCAGGATTTGAACTCGCTTCCCGTTCGCCTCAGCCTTTTACAGTGACCACGAGACCAAAGCTACTTGAATGTGTTATTTAAAATAAGCAATTAGTAGTAATGACATTAAGATTATATCACAATACTCTAATAAACTTTAAGTCTTGTTGCATAAAAATCAAAATTGAATAACAAGTTATAAGTATCTTAATGCAAACGATTTAAAGTTTAAATTTGCGTATCCATAATATTATTGTATTCGTTCATTAAGAAGCGCTAGTGTGCTGAACTCATACAAATTGAATAAACTTTAACGTTATTGACAAAGGGTTCAAATTCGTTTGTTTTTAGGGTGGGTTAGATAATAGCTATCACCGACTGTACCATTCAAATAATAAAATCAGCATATTATATTATCCCAATGCTGGGACAGGCCTTTTCTTATACAGAGAAGGCACGAGTATTGATCGCGACGCTTACTCACGATGAATTGACGATTGCAGACTTATATTAAATTATGAAGTCCAGGTTTCCCGCGATGTTTTCTTTCACCGATGTCAGTAACGTCCAAGATAAACTCAGAAACTACGTATAAATTGAAAAGTCATATTGATATTTGTTCGGTATGGACGTTGCAAGCTTAGGCATTAAAGGCAGGCGCCTCAAATATTGGGCCATCACGACTTACCAGGCAACATTTATGAATTAAAATTAATATTAACAGAAGCAGAGAGCTTTCAAAAGAAAATAGAGAAGTACCGACGAGCCCGCATGTGTCATTTTCACATTTGTTTGTACACGCAGAGTTTACACTAGGATACAACATACGTTCTATACAAATGAAAACGTGTCCCAACTATAAAATATAGCGAAAATGTTGTGATTAGGATACGTGAAAGAAACACTGATTCGGTAGGTGATTATTATTATAGTTAAGCGTTGAAGTATAGAATATTTTCTGACCTCTATGTATGTATTTAATACTACAATATCAAAAAGGAACTTTACTACTTTTATTCACTAGACTCCATTTTCAACCGACTTCAAAAAGGAGGAGGTTCTCAATTCGACGCGTATGTTTTTTTTTTTTTTTTAGTTTTTTTTTTTTTTTTGTATATTTGTTCAACGATTACTCCGCCAATTATGAATCGATTTGGATGATTCTTTTTTTGTTTGAAAGAGTATAGTCCCGAATAGGTCCCATAGGAATATTGTCATGTTCTGATGATGAACTTTGGGGATATGGAACGGAACTCCTTATAAAATCACAGCAGAACCGCCGTAACAAGAAAAATTGCTTTGTTTATACGTGTAGTCGATGACTGACTAAAGGAAGTGGGGAGGGGGTACGTCAACCCCCCTCCTACCACTTTCCAAAATTAAATATATCGTGTGAGGTATTGTTTGAAAGGGCTTTATGTAAGGATTTCAAACATTAACACACAAGCACTAAAAAGTGAAAAATAAAAAGCTTTTTTACAAAAAAAGATCACCGCCTTCAAAAACCACAAAATAAAAAATAACTTTAGTTTGGAAGTCGGTGGCAATACCTACATAACAAGAAACAAAACCAAAGCCGCCGACTTCCAAGCTAAAGTTATTTTTTATTTTGTGGTTTTTGAAGGCGGTGATCTTTTTATTTCTATGTTTTATTTACATACAATTTTATTGCCAGCTACTGTTTAGTATTTTCGCATCAAACTTTAGTGAAGTAAAAAATGTTTCAAATAGCAGACACAAGGTTGTATGCCAATGAAACTAGCTGAAAAGATTTCTCAGTTTTATCCAAACACTGATATAAATTTCATTAGAAAAGCGAATTAAAAGAATAGGGGTTTGGTTTATTTTGATTTTAAGAGTTTCATTTTGATTTTAAGAGCAATGTTTGCTCTGCCTCATTCAGTGAGCACGTTAATAGTTATGTAGTGGCATCACCGCCACGCAAAAGGAGTATTTATACTTAAGTAAATAATGCTGGCTGGTGAATATAAAAAAAAATGATTTCCTTTTTTGTTATTCTTTTATTTATGTTATGTCAGAAAATTTTCTCTTGCATATAGTTGTTGAACTAAATTTTATAACGACTTTTATTTTATTACATGGAAGAACACCTACAGTTATATCATAATAGTCAGCATTGCCTTTCAATCAAGTGTAGATTTGTACCATGACCGCTTCGCAGTACCGTCATGAATCGTATTAACTTAAAAGTTGCTTCCTAATAATTTTAAAACTTTGCATACATTTCTACACTTTCAAGTACAAAATGATTGCCTCGACCTTTCAACATGAATCGGCAATAACTTAGTCAGTACAACCTTTAATCTGGCAAGGCGCATCCGCTGATGGTTTTCCGATTCTATTAGCCGCAAAGCGGAGGCGATGGAGGTTTGATTAAGCGGAATGAGTGAGGGAAACGACCTATTTATTAAGAATCCAGTTACTTACACCAGAATCGTACCGTCTTTCGTTTTATGTGCGTTTTCGTTTTGTTCCGGAATGAGATAGCGATTCATTTGTAAGTCAAATGCTTCCATTTAGTACATCTTTTTTTTGAATCCCTCAATGTTTATTTTTAGCGTTATTGTTCGGAGTTATTAAGAAAATGGTTTCATGAGATTGTACGTAGATGGATAAGATTCCCATAGGAGAAACATTATTATATACTACTAGCCTCTGCCTACATCTACGTCCGCGTCAATGTTGGTTTCTCCATGCTTACGTCATACAAAGAACACACTCTCCAAGTTTCAGGGCGCCTACCGCCATCTCTTATAACAATATTATTTTAATATTACTTTGTAATTTCTGTTGTTGCATTTTCAACTCTCGGCGCTGATCAGAGCGTTGAAAATCCAACAGTGTGGAAGGCAAAGTAATATTAGAATAATATTGTTTTAAGAGCTTGTGGTTGGCCCCCAGGTCTCTACGATCAGCGGTTTAGGCTGTGCGGTGATCCGTCAGTCAGTCAGTCATTTTATGTGTATAGACTTAGTCCGCGTCAAAGTTGATTTCTCTTCAAATTTGGACCCCCGTGTCATCCCCTTAGGGGGTGAATTTTGGAAAATCCTTTCTTAGCGAACGTTGACCTACTTACTATAAACTACCTCCCTACCAAATTTCATCTTTATACGTCAAGCGGTTTTCGATATTTTGTAATGAGTTCGTGAGTGACCTTTTGCTTTTATATATTTAGATTAGATATAGATATGAGGCATATAAAACTACGGGTACTTATATGTTATAAGATATTTGTTAACACAAAGTTTTGATGTGAGCTTAAGGAAGTTCTTTGTAAACTTTTTATGTGTTGAAAGTTAGATTGGATGTATATGTACCTACTTCTGTGTTTGAAGGTAAACGTTTTATCGAATTTTGTAATCACAAGGATATACTCGTTAAGTTTTTGTGTTTGAAGAAAGTCTTCAACTTTTTTGAATAATGGAGCAATCTTGGTAGCCAGGGTATAATTTTGAATTTGATGTCTACGTTCTTCTACTAATACTAAGCGTAAGTAACATAAGTCTATACTAATACGGCTAAAGAGCTTTTTGTTGGTTTAAACGCTCAATTCTCTGGAACTTCTTGTTGTATTGGAAAACATTTTTTTTTATTTAATTGCCAGATTTATGACATACTTGCTTTTTCCCGCAACTACGTCCTCGTGGAAAGTGTTGATATCGTACTTGCATACAAATTTCCAACCCCCTTTTCACCGCCATATGGGGCGATTTCCGGAATAAAATAAAATATGTCCTTCCCCGGGTCTTAAACTATCTCCATGCCAAATTTCATCAAAATCGATTCAGCGGTTTAAGCGTGAAGAGGTAGCAGACAGACAGGCACACTTTCGCATTTATAATATTCGTATGGATGGGCTGTTATAGTGTGTTATAGGCTGTATAACATCAGGCTTCGACCTTCAAAAGCGGAGTAGTACCTAAAGACGTAACGTATAGCGTCGCGAGCAGAACCAAGTACCTAAGTAATGAAATACTCGTACAATAATCCACTCACAGGTAAAAAAAGTACCGACCGTTTTAGCACGAATTTCTATAGCCTAGCGCCCAGTTTTTGACGTACTGTGGGGTTGCCTATACAAATAAATATCTACATATATACAAAGTATGTAATATAGTTTGCTACACCGCTTATAATTTCTCTTAACCAAAAGCACATACATGTACGTTCATAATTCAATTTCAAAACCCCGCTTTCATTGCTTTGTTAGTTCAATATTCCCGCGTTAATTGTTATAGATATAAAACAATGGACTGCAAAACAATTGAAAAGCTCGCGTTGCTCGCTCTCACAGGAGGTACTTGATTGAATACGACCCTCGTCAATTTCACATCTTTGTAAGTAGGTAGAGATACAATGTTTATTGTTGTATTAGAAGATGTTCGCTCACTTTGATAGACAATTGGGAAACCTTTCGTGGGAAGGGTTTCTTAGCGTAGAAGTGGTGGAAGCCGCCGATCTTTATTGACGTTACTGTAAAAATCATTTTTGCTTTTCCTTATTGGATCTGTAAGTAAGTGTAAGTGATATCGTTACGAAAGTATCGCTTACTGTGTCTCGTTTATCTTTATGATTGTTTACAGTTTCGGGCACGTGTCTAAATTTCACGTGATCAAATAACACAACTATCTTACTACTATTATGAGTACGAAGAATGAATGAGTGAATGGTGAATGAATGGGTACCTAGACGAATGGATGAATGGACGTTTGTTACTCTTTCACGCTCTAACAAAAATAGACACATATAAATATTGATCCAGGAATTTTTATTTCTTTTTGTGTTTCCGTGGGACTTTGACTTAATTCTGAAGTCTACATAGGCGAAATTGCATGCAGAAGATAGTATGAAAATATATTTTACATTGTTAGTACGCATTGACATAAAAACAAATGAAAAAATTTAATAAAGGCCAAACATTTTAGAGATACGTTTTATTTGTTTAAATTTACTAAAATACTATCAGCCTATTATCACACCACTGCGGGGCAACGGTCTTTTCTCATACAGAGAAGGCACGAGCATACAAAATAATTCTAACAGGTTAAATATCTACTTGCAACTTAAATTGAATTCAACCGACTTCGAATCTGCAGGGACCAGGGATCCAGCAAAGCGCAGCGAGTAGATAATTCCTAATATCAATGGATTTCCAGTCGAGGAAGCACGCCACCGCGCCGCTGCGCTGCTGCGTCTCCACTTTATTCTACTGAATCCTTCACTTTAATTGCTCACGGAACTTTAAACTTTATGCAGAGGAAATGTGGTTAACTTAGGACGACGATTTCTTGATTATGGATCGAAACCTTAAAGCATTAAAACGTCAATACAATAAACATTAAGTTTGTAGTGTTTTTAAAATGATAGTGTAAAATTATGGTATTCTACTTTGTGTATAATTTTAAAAAATGTTATTGGCGAAATCATGTTTTAATTTTTAAGTTACAAAAGCAAAAAATATACTTTTTGTGTGCACCATCTATTATTTCAAGTGGTACGAGTCTATTTAACATGTAGCAAAATTTTCGTGCCGGTCTAGTGTAGAAATATACATAACAACCGTTTAGACAGACCTTCGTTTTATTGTAAACAAAAAACAAAAATCTTATTTTTATCTTAAAATCAACAAAACAGGTAAATTGTCTTACCTACTTAATTAAAACTTACGAACGTATTTAAAATTAATTACAAAAACTGTGTGAGTGGATTTGAATAAAAACGGAAATGTGTAAAAGTCAAGACTAATTACAATCAATTTACAAGAACCCTTGAGACTACTTCGTCTTAAACAAGTGTTAATTAAAACTGAAATCACGATTTTCTTTCATTTAGTATGAATTTCTTTTCTTTTATTACGGAAAATATTTATTTAATTTTCGTTAAATGTAGGTAAGTTTTAGTTCAATAATGCTTTTTGTTTTATAGGGCTTTCCACTTTCATTTTCTGTTTTAACAGCCGATTTTTGGGGAAAAAGTATTTTTCTTATGGTTGATTAAGTTTTGGTTATAATTAAGCTCCGTGAATAAGTAGCTACCTACCTCCAAACTTATTTTTACCAATATACACCACAATAGGCACTATAGTATCAAGTAGGTACTTATTTCAGTGGGTACCTAGTTTAAAATTTTGCTGTTTCATCCATAATTAAGATAGGCCTCTCGGTTTAATAAGTGTCTAAAGATGGTGGTATAATTTTTATTAGGAGAACCATTTGGCTATCTTTGCAAAGTCATCAAGATTTGTGTTTTGTTGTCTATATACAGGGTAATTGAAAATATACCCGAAACCTTAAAAGTGGTCATTGTACTCATCATTATGAACAACTTTTACCACGAGACCAAACTTGAAATCATGAAAAAAAAAAAATTTGCTGTTCCCTACAAAAATGTTACATAACAAGATCGTAATGTATGGATCAGCAGATTTTTTTTTTCATGATTTACCTTTTCATGATAGCCCTGTATATTCCTTGTCCAAGTCCAAGTTTGTAGTCATAAAATTTTAGATAATAATATCCTCCACACAAATATTGGTTGCCGCGCGGCCAGTACTCAAGAGATATTAAAGTGCACAAGTGTAACGTATGCAAAGGATTTACGTGCTTTGAGATGGGATACATGACCAATGGCTTAACGAGCTTAGCGAGGCAGAAGGGGGCGACATATCGACTTCCAAACTCCGGGCTACTCCTGAGCAACTCCTAAAGAAAAAGTCGTTTGCCAAAATAGTCAAATCCATATAATGACTTTACTGGACCTTAGCGCTTCACGCGTCCACAGCTGGTCGGTCCTTAATCGGTCCTATAAAGGATGTAAAAATACACTTTACGAAGGAAGTTACAAATTCTTTTCAACTACTTTTTTTGTTTTGTGTCATATCTGGGACCTTCTGGTTACATAGACGATGAAGGTTAAAGTTCCAACTTTTTTAAACGTATTTTCTCGAAAACACTAAAGTCTAAACTCTTGAATGTGCACTTTTTTTAAGGTAGTAAAAATCATCAAATGAGTCCCTCCGCTCTGGGTGGGCCGGAAGGGACTCAGACTTTTACTGACTAAAGAACCACCCTGTTCCTTCTGTTGTCCTTTACGTTGCGGGGCCACGGTATCCTGTTAAGACGTCCCGAAACCCCGGCAGGCGTTTGGCTCTGTGACGCGCGACCACCGACCACCGACCTGGGCCTGCTTTAAATGTGCACTTGACCCCTAAATTTTGCCTTACATAAAATTTGCGCACAAATTAAACACGAACTTTTCATACCAAAGATAAAAGTTATTTCCCAGTAATAATTTCGATGGTCAGTGTGTAACGTGTACACGGCTCGATACAGATTACCGTCTGTCGAGTGTTTCATCGGATTAACCAACTACGGCCAGTGGCGACGTCCGATGTACTAACTTTATTAAGGTCGGATGTAGAGTATTAAAATATATATACAGTCTTAATTACATAACAAGCTGAGCATACTTCGTTATGTAGATGTATCCATAGTTGAGATTTACGTATAAGTAACAAACATTCCATTGAAAATGATTTAATTTTAAAGGAATATTGCTGATCGAGTCTACTTTATTTTATTTTATAGGTTACATAAGAAAAAAATTCTATGTCACTTAAAGATAATTATTGATAAAATTTAAGCCAGTAGCACATTTTAGGATAATATGCTAACGCAACTGAAACTAGCTTTGCCCGCGTGATCATCAGCGTCAATGTCGGTTATCGTGTGTTAAAAAGAAGTTTATTTCCTTTCATGGGGTTTAACTTTATTCTGTATCAAATTTTGTTCAGTAGTGTGGCTGTGAAATGGTAACAAACAAAAAAAAAAAAACTTTCACATTTTTTGTATTAGTATGAAGAATATTACAAATGATACTCATGAATACAACTAATGATTGATTAATTTTGTTATGATGGAATTGTAAATGGCTAGGTTACTATCAATCAAATAATAACTGTCATTCTTTATAGTTGAAGTACACCCAAAACGTGTTCCTACACACAAGAGAAAATATTGAAACGTCCTATTAATAGTCACAAGCTTGTCTTACCCTTTATACAAAGTTAAATATAATTATCTTTAAATTAGACACAAACTTCTAAAACACGATATTTTTAATTAACATTAAAAGGTGAAAAGTCATCCAAATCTTCGTAATTAAGCAAACTGTCTTTTGTTCTTCAATTGAAGACTTCAAAGCTCACCCTTACTTGTGACAAATCCTTCAGGCTATTCAAGCAATTAAATTCCAACGTAAATAGCAATTACATAGATTTAATTAAAACTAACTGCTTGACGGTAAAGTCGTTATAATCCTGCCACACCAATGGTTCAAGAGCTCGGAGTTAACAGACTTACGTCATTTAATCATGGCTGAAATTTTTAAAGGAATATATAGTTGAGAAGGTATGCGTACTTGCTAGAACCAATGCTAGGGTGTTTTTCAAGTATCGGGTACAAAAGGTACATTACTCTCTTACGTTCTACTGTGACGGCTGATAAAGACACATCAGATAACCGTTTACTACGCATCTACAAATCAAAATAAGTAATAGTGAGACTAACATCTTTTATTTTTGGTGAGAAAAATAACTGATGAGATGTATGAGCGTAGATGAGGCGAAAGGAGTAACTATGTAAGGATCATAGCAGGTGGCGATCTATGGCTTCTGCCTACCCCTATTCAAAAAAGGCGTGATTTTATGAATGTGTATGTGAAAAAAATGACTGATTATAGTAGTGCTCCATGTAACGCTCACAAAATATTGTTCAAGGGTCTTGTGAGTAATTAAAGTTCAGATAAAAAAATATTTTCGTAAAAACGTTATTGACAGACTTTCCGTTGCCCGTAGTTTTGAGGGCCGGAAACAAAAAATATGTTGAAATATTTTTCCCCTCTGCTAAAATGACGTAGATCGGGCGACTCTGGGATCTCAGTCCACAAGTGGACGGCAATGAAGAAATATAAAGACGGGATGATTTAAATTTAAATCTTCTGATCTTGGTTTAAAGAAAGTTTTAACATTTAAGTTTTTCACTTGGTATTAAATTATGTTAAAGCTTTGAAACAAGATTTTTTTTACGTGTAGTTTCAGGCAAAGTTTTTAAATATGTTATTGTCCTGTAAATGTAGAATATATGTACGGTCTTCAGTCTTCTTTGTGATTGGCTTATTTTTTTGCCAAAAATGGTGATTTTGTGGTCCAGCAGTACCTTGATGTCCTTGCCACATAAATTATTATGCTGCGTATTTAAAAATGTAGCGCACGATATGCGCTGTGACATAGAGATGCAGAACCCAGTCTACTATCTAAATCTTGTAATCTTTTTTATCTTCTTAATATATAAAGGGCGAAACTCACTCACTCATCACGAAATATTGAAAACCACTTGACGTATAAAGATGAAATTTGGCAGAGAGGTAGTTCATAGATAATGGTCATCCGCTAATAAAAGATTTTCCAAAATTCATCCCCTATGGGTGTGAAAGGGGGGTCCAAAGTTTGTATTTAGAAATCAACTTTGACGCGGACGAAGTCGCGGGTAGAAGCTAGTACAATATACAATCTAGTTGCTCACTAATAGAATAATGCTTTGTACATTGTAGGTTAACTTAGAAATGGGCTATAAAGGACTGGTGACAGTCGGTTTGCGATAAACCAGAGACACAAAGGAGCTGCTCGTATAGTTGTATAGTAGAGATAAACTACTATAACTTGACGCTCCCCTCCTTATTACCATTTCAATGTGTGTAGTCACATTCGTATGAAAGAGTTTGTATGTAGTTGTAAGTAATCGTCTTCAGTAGCAGCTTTGGATATTAGATTGTCAACTAATTATAAATAGCCGACCGCGCAAGACGATGCACCTGTCATTTTCATAGAGAATGTCAGTGCAGCGTCATATACTAATAATAATGAGTAATTTTTGACGCTGCTAGTCGAGCAACAAATCGCTGATTTGTTTTTGTTTCGAGAACCGTCTTAATACGCACACATGCGTGGTGAGTCTTTTTCAAACGTTTTAATTGTGGAAGGGCACGTCATGTTACTGTAGTTTATCACGGTGTAACATTTAGTTATGTCTTTAAACGTTTGATATAATTAAATCTGACATTGCAGATATAAAGGATAGGGTTTTAGATTCAATTTCCAGTTGGTTTATTCTGTAAAAACCATCTTTAGTGAGTTAAGTTTGAGATCACTTTACCTAAATTCAAAAATACCATTACCGTTATAATTTTAGCATATTTTGTAGTAGGTCTGCCTACCTCCTTAAGAAATAAGCGCAACGTTTATTCATTTCACAACATTTCAAATAATCGCAATTCCAAACACTTCCACAACAATCACTTAACAAATGGCCGTCACAACTCACAGAAACAATTAGTGAAATTGGGCGAGAAAGAGCATTGTTTTTTAAGTCTATTAATATTAGTCTTCGCCGGACAAAATAAACCAATATTGCGGTGGACACGGGCTGAAACAATAGCTCTCTGTCACTGCGACGGAGACAAATAGACCCGAAGGGGGAATAACGGTGATCTGGAGCAAGGCATTGGCAATAAATTCCTTTTTAAAACCACTGAGCTATTGTGGCCGTTAATTCTCGGGTCGCAACTGACCTAAGAACGGACACTTTTACGATACTCGTGTTCTCGTAAACAGGTTAGGAAATAAGTAGTTTGAACTCTTGTAGGTGGGTCTTTTGTTTTATTCGTGTTTGTTTAGGGTGGAGAGTGGACTTTTATATGCTATTGTAAATGTTCATTCAGCTACTTTAAAGCTTTACTGTCCATCACTATGATGTGATTACGGTTCCATAGTTTCAATCTATTTGAATAAAACTTTTTTTTATTACTATTTCGTAAATTGAGCTTAGATATTACTAACTTTTGCCTGTGACTATACATTTATTATTTTAAGAACCTTTGAGAAAAGGGAAAGCCCTTTTTAGTTTCAGTCTAGTGTCAATCAAGAGTCTTTAGAGAATGGTTCAATTCGATCTCTTAAGACGTACGAACGACAGCACTTCTTCAATAGTTGTAATAGGAGTGATTTTACAACAAAAAAGTAATTCTTAGCGAGTATTCGATTTCATTGATAAGAACATTGTGTCTTCAGTAAAATTCTGTGTTTGTTACTCGCGCTGATCAATGTTTTCATATCTATAAAATGCCATGCGAATTTGCGTATTCAAGATAATTATGTTTGTAGGACGTTGGAAGATCGGTTATTTTTGAACATCGAAACAACATACCTAAGGTTTTCATAATTTGGAAATCTTACATTGACACGCTTCGTGATTCTATTATTTAGGTGATATTATTATTTTCCATTAAAATTATCACGTACCTACCTTGTACCGTTTCATACGTTACGTATTCTGCTTGTAAATATCTCATTATTCGCGTACAGACATATTTATATATGGCATTTTCTTGTATCGGGTAAATAGTGTCATTGGGTATTTTTCAACAGCAGCTCGGAGTTTGGACATTGCTGTAGTGCAACTCCGAGCCTTGAAAAGCATGTAATGCCGTTGGTGCTGCGCCTGATAGCTCCTTGGTCATGTCAGATTGCTATCCCATCGGACTATGAGAGTGAGGAAAGAGAGGGAGTGCACCTATGTTTGTGCATACACTCCTGCACTATAATATCTCCTCATCACAATTCTCATCTATGTCTCAAATGCAATTCGATTATGAGAATAATTATGTATAATTTATAAAAAGGTGGGCTTATAAGTTGTGTATGGGACAAGTGGCCAAAATGCTGGCATTGTCATATACTTACATATTAAACCACAAGATACTAACAAAAATTCATAGCTGTAGTTAGGTAGGTACTCATTTTTTATTTTTTATACCATATTCTCATTTCATACATTATTATTACGTTCTTTCTCGTAATTACACCTTCGCACATAAGCAAGAGTTCCCGCGAATTCATTAGTGTGCATAAAATGCCAGTGTTGCCACTCGCAACCTACTTCCGTATAGCAGGTGGACCGGTGTAAATATTTGCGCGATATTGCCTTGCGTGAAGGGTTGCCACATTTTTATATTTGTTATATTCAGGCAGCCGTAGTAAAGGGTTTGAATGGATTGTTTCAGAAAGAAGAACTGTTTCTGTTTTTGGAACGAAATTCCTTAACGCGGCTTGCGGTAGGAGTTAGCTAACAGATATTTATAGATAAAGTGTTATGCCATCCAGGCGATCTTCCCCTTATTTTCTGTTTCTCTCTGACTCTTTCTGAGTGGCGTTTAACTCAAAATCGCGATCACCTGTATTTCAGTGATGTCCAAGATAAACTAAAAATATACCTACCTACCTAAATGTATGAATTAAAAAGTCACATTGGTATCTGTTTGGAATCGAACCCACACTTCTCTCGCATGAGGTATGCGAGAGAAGCGGACAACCTAACCACTGGGTCATCACGAAACTTAATAATAAAATAAAACCTGAAATCCGCGCTTTAGGCTGAACATTTCATACTAACCAGCTATAATATTGACAGACTGATCCTGTCTGAACGTGGCTTAATGAAAACGTGCGTGGGACGATATTAAATTACATCCGATACGCCACAAAAGCATCGTCCATAATATTAATTACGTACTTTATAACAAACCAAAATGCTCTGACAGATAGTGGTCTTGACCACGGCACATATTCATTAATAATTTTATTTATATTATGTGCATTACAAGCAGTATATAACAAATATGCTTATATTTAGAACAGGGCGGTACCATACACCATTATAAGAAACTATAGCACGCAAATGGAACGTATCTTATTCTATCCAATCCTGATTCATCCTTGTAAGATTCCTCACTCTTATATTCCTCAATTTATTTTAATTAAGGCTTAGTTCACACCGAAATAACAGCGACGAACAGGGACCGACAGCGGCTAGGTCGGCAGAGAAGGCACGCTGCGCGAGAGTCGTCGGAGAGCCCGTGGCGCCGCGGGTGGCTGCGCGACCTTTTTAAGTTTCTCAAGCGATACTATGTACAGTAATATAGTTAAAATTAAAAATTATTTGACACTGAAACTGCTCGTCGCTTCGCTGCCATCTCGGTGTGATTTGTGCCTAAAAGTCCAGATAGCGTCACGATGTTTCCCTTAATTAACGTCATCTCACCTGTAATCTTCTCTGAGTTGCTATTTTCGACCAATTGTCATGAACGCTTCTAAGTTATCTCGCCAGGTCTATCTATGCGTCCCTCGGGAAAACTAACGAGATAATATAAATGTAAGCAGTCTGGATAGTGGATACCCTATAAATATCACAAGCAACAGTCTCCGCCAACTATTGCTACATATAAAAATGCTTTAAGCTTTTCTACCGACCGTCAACTTTTCCGTACTAGAGATAAATGTATATCCGTTATCGTATCCGTATCCGGAATACGCAGGCGGACACAAAGCAATCACATGTGTATTGTAAATATCTTTTCATAGAAGCTTAGGAATTGGTTTTATATACTTACTGATAATGTGGATTTAAAGCACTGAGTTTTATTTGGGTTTCGTTTAATTTTGGGTTGCTGTTGAGAATATGTTCTATACTAATAAAGCTAGAGAGATTTTTGTTTGTTTGTTTAAACGCACTGGAACTAAAAAATCTTAACGCGGCTAGCGGAAGGAGTTGGCAGAAATCGTCACGTAAGGATAAAGTGTTATGCCTCTCCCAAGCTATATTCCCTCCCTTCCTCTTTCTCTCTGCCTCTTTCTATTATACATATACGGGGAGTGCGTGCGACTTTCGATCGGATTAGAAAATCTTTTTGTATATAATAGCCACATTCTTAAGAAATATTACCTATAGGCTATATAACATCACGCTACTACCCATGGAAGCGGAGCAGTCACCAACGCGCGCACGCGCACTTAAGGTGGGTGAAAAAAACCATTCGTAAAAAGTCGCAGAGAGTACCTAACTAATGTTTGTTAATATTATCGCAGTAACCACTTAGACACGTCTGAATATTCAACCTCAAAGTATTTTATTTCAAGCAGATAGAAGTTTCAATGAGAAGAAAGTAATTTGTTTTATTATTTAAACATAAACTACTTAACGAACTGTAAATGTAGATATTGTTTTATTGTCTTTTACTTAGAAATAAACGTTGATATTTTATGATGAGTATTCTCCAAGTATTTTAATAGCGTATTCGTGTTAGTTGAAGCGAGTTTAATGTTACTGTGTAATGGCGAAGTCGGTCTTTACCTTTTCGCGGCTCTAAGGACCATAATCTTAACTTACGTAACCTTTAACGGGTGTAAAAAGATATTTAGCGAAGCCGTTAGTTACATGTTTTTCCATCATTGAAATAATTTTTATTCTGGTTTATCTTTGCTTTTTAGGGTTCTGAGGACCATAATTTTAACTTACGTAACCTAAACTGGTGTTTAAATACTTAACAGTGCCGAAAATGATGTTTTTTTTTTCAACATTGCGATTCTTATTTTTGTACTGAACCTTATTTTTCGTTATAGAGATATTGAATGTTAAAGTTCCAACGTTTCTTTACGTTTTTTAGCGACAGTAAGATTTAAATGTTATATTTTTAACTTGATTTACTCAACGATCGCTGAACTTTTGCATGGACCGATACATCACACCTGCAATCCTCGAAGGGTTTGGCAAAAGTGTACCCATTACTATACAACTATTTCGCCAGTTATATTTAAGTCCCATGTAATAGGGGCGAGCCTATTTCCATCAACCGGGCACAAATCCAGACTGCGAGGCTGCTACTGAGAAATTCCCGATGGAAAAACCCAATAACACTTTGCCCGACTTGGGGATCGAACCCTAGACCTCATACTCAGCAGTTGCGTTTTGCGACCACTAGGCCAAAGAGGTAGTCAGAACTTAGTATATATTCGTATCATAAAGAAAAAAAATTAAAACATTTTCGACATTAATAGAGGTACTCTTCCCTAAGATTCATAAAGCTACTTCCAGCCAGAACCGGGTACGCCAAATTACCCATAGTTCGCAGAGTATGAAATATCTAGAAATTTTTCAGTAGAACTATTAGGAAAATGTACTTTTATTCAGCTGAAACTGACGTTAATAGTAGCTATTAAACGAGGCTGCCAACAGGGAAAGAGCGAAGTTACTTTTATTTATTATTCTAACACCGAATTTTTGTAATTCTGTAGCTCAGATTTTGCAGAATAAGTATTTTAAGGTTTTCGGAATAGATTATCAAACTCACGTCACATCACTCACATCGTTCCGTGCCTCGGAAAGCACGTTAAGCTGTTGGTCCCGGCTGTCATGCCTGAAAGTCTGACAACCAGTCTTACCAAGGGGTATGCTGGTATTACCCAGTGACTGGTTTGTGGAGGTCACATAGGCAGTCGCTCCATGTAAAATACTGGTACTCAGTTGCATCCGATTACACTGTTTTTTTTTTTTTTTTCTCATTTATTTATTTACCGCTTTAGCGTTATGCCCAGACGACCTTCCTGATACGATGTGAGTATCGTTCGGATTTGAAAAAATCTTTTATTTAAGATAACCAGATTTATAACGAATAGTATAGGCTGTATCATTAGACTAAAACCCACGGAAGCGAAGCAGTTATCAAAGACGTAACTGAATGTAGGTGAAACCGCGGGCCATATACGAGCTAGTCTTTGTTCATGATTTATGCAAGCAAGGGCAAAAGTTACTCCTTAAATTTTCTATCAACTTCATGTTTTTATACCGAAAATCCATAAACGTTTTATGTAAATCCACTTACAGCGTCACACCATGGTATTTACATATTTGTGCTCCTATTTCTGCTCCCCTAACACGATAGCTAGTAAAACGGGGAAGTATCGGTGTCATGTGTACTTTACACTTGATGTATCCACTGACGAGAGGTAAACTGATCAACGTGGCGGCCATGACAGATGATCGTGACGTCATATCGATGTGTTCACGGGAAATGAACGGAACTATAATTTATGGAACGTCCACGATATTCCATTGTTTCCTTAATGGGGCTTGTAATGTAATACTTTTGGGTTAAAAAGGAAATTAGGTCGGTGCTACCTTTGCCATTCAGTCACATTTATGAGTATCTAGATACAGCTTTGTATACAATTTCATTAAGTATTGGGTCATTATGTATGTGTTAGACTATTTTAAGAAAAAGGCGTTGTACAAAAAACACCAATCCATTTTACAAATGGGTTGATTTTTATTCAGTATCCATTGTTAGGGGGTTAATATGTCCTGAAAACTGACAAATTTTAGTATGGGGCTATACATTTGTACCGTGCTAATCGCAGAACGACAGATTAAGAAAAAATTGCCAGTACCATAACAAAACTTCTTCAGATTCTAGAATACATACATACACCCCAAAAAATTACTAATGCATAAAAAATCAGCCTATATTCATGGGCATAGTAGGTCAATGTGAATGTGACATCATAAACTAGGCAAGGTTAGTAGTTAAACTAATCGTAGTTAAACAAACAACCAACAATGTTAAAATACAAGTTCCCTATGGAACAAGGATCGATATCCACTACCATAACTAGTTATTCACTTCTCTCAACTTGATTGAGTTTATAGAACCGGATAAAGCAAATTTTAAAGTTCTGGACGATGGAGAGCGCTCTCAAATTCCACAGCAATTTTTATGACGACTGTGACTTAGTTATAACTGGCGTTCGTGGCTAGCTAGTATTGAATTTTAACTGGACTTACTCAGTTACGGTTTTCGATGGTTTAAATGTCGCTGCAACTGAATTCGAAATTCCATTTCAATATTTTATTAAAGGTTTTTTCCACGATAATTTTCATAATATTTATAAAGCGTAACAGTTCGTTCGGTGTTCGAGAGTTAACGATGTACTATTGTTTGTTTAATGTTCATGTTGATACTGACAACTTTTTGACCGTATTTTCGAATATGGAGTTGCCATTTTCATAATAATGAATCTGATTTTCGAATAAATACTCTGAGTGAACTTTGATAATATTTATTGATGAATGATTTTCGCAAAAATTAACCTGTAATACTTTATTGTTTTATACATAAATACCTCCAAATACGTTTATTTTGGATGTCGCCGTGGAGTCCAGATATTGAGACGAGTCCTGCATTTATAATTAAAATTGCTAATCCACCTTGGTCCATGTGTGAACAGCCGGGACCAACGGCATAACGTGCTTTTCGAGGCACGGAGGAGTCTCGGTGTGTAAGGAAGGTTACGCGTTCACAGACCAACCCCGGCGAGCGAAAATCAAGAATAACGAATTAAAAAAAAACCCGCAACAAAGTATTTAGGGAATCAAAAACTGGCCTCGGAAAATTTCGTCCGGATTTCAAGAGGTTTGTTATAAAAAGCACAATGGTAACATTGTACGCTTTCCACGATTCGGAATGAGTAATGACGTTTCGCCAAATGCCCTGTGAAAATGATAAATTGCTTTATAATTTCGTTAGCGTCCTGTTAGAGGCTTGATCATGATGATGTGTTGTTATTGTTCGTGTGCAAAGGATGGACGGAATAGGTGCTTGTGATTCCATGGAAGCCTGGTAATTCGTATCGTCTATTGTTTATTTTTGTTAAGTGTTAATCTTATAGTTATAGTAGTTTATCTCTGGCTGTGTGTCATATATCTATAAAAGAAAAAATATGTCTGTCTATTTGTTCCGGTGAATCTCCAATAGAACAGATTTTGACGGGACTTTCACTGGCAGATAGCTGAAGTTGTACCCAGTTTAAAGAGAATTAGGGTACCGCGCCAAAAAATACCGTAATAACCGACAGACATTCATGCTGACAAAGTCACGGGCAAAAGCTAGAATCTAAAATGGCGATGTAATAAAAGACGGCTTTTATTTATAAAATATTTACCAAAACAATGGTTTTGTTAGAAAAGTGATGACTTTGTTATAGGTACGGTTCATGAAGCTAAGGGATAAATAATAATAAAAAAAAATAAAAAATATTAATAATTAAATAAATAATACCAGCTTATTATTGTACAACTGCAAGGCAAAGGCCTCTTCTCATACAAAGAAGGTACGAGCACTGATAACCACGCTTGCTCAAGGCGGATTGGTAATTACAGATTTATATTAATTGTATAGTGAAGGTATCCTCACGATGTTTTTCTTAATCGTTATCAGTAAAGTCTGATAAACATGTGAAATGAAAAAGTCACATTGGTACTTTTCTGAGACCGGTTGCGTACTCACAGATTCACACAGAAAAGTCTGATACCTTATAAAAATAATTTTCCCATTTATACCGTGTGATTAATACCTTTAAATATTCAACAAAAAAGATTACTCTTTGTGATCGTCCCCAATTGTATCATATTTTATTTAATGTCCTTTGAGAGGAAGATATTCTATATTATGTCTCTTTTTTATCTTATAATTGGGTTGGATTTTGCGTGACATTTTTCCTTTCAACATATTATGGGAAAACGTGACCTATTTAAAAAATAATTGCATATCTGAGTAAGCTCCTTAAAGAATTAAATACGGATTTGTGTACCAAGAATTTTAATCGTATCTTCCTTAAGCTTTTAATTTACTTAAATTTTTGTCTTTCAGATTAAAACTCTTGAGACCCTTTTCACATGCTTGCCTATGTACAGTCACAGCACTTTCGCCGTGCCATGTGAATGCTTTCTTTATAGCTCGTACATTAAATTAATTATTTTTTATTGAACTGTAAACACCTACGTCTTGAATATGTTGTAAATAACTTGAGTTAGTCTTTAAATTAACGGAAAAAGAAATGCTCCTCCCTCTTCTTTCTCCTGTCTTTTGTCATAGTTAATTTGGGGTGACCACTCCTAGTATTTTCAATTCATGCTTGTAATGTTCTAGACTTATTTTATTGATTGCAATCAGGTTAGGGGTAGTTGTCTTCTATAAAAGACTTTTTAAAAGATGAAATGTTGAATTTCTAAAATTAAAACTATGCTTACGTAATACGAACAATCTACTCCAAATGTTAGTATGGACTTAACAGAGAACAGTTCAGTTAGCTCAATTGGTAAGCTAGAAGAAAAAACAAACACAATTTACTCGCTACAAGCCCACGCAAAAGGGGAAAATATCTTAAAAGGTACAAAAATTGTAAGAAATACTCGCACTAAATATTTAGGTTACGATCCTCAAGGCAATATTAAATTCTTTTGGGGACGTTGGATATTTATTTATTTGGAAGTATTTTTTCGATGTTCGAGTCCTATGTCGTTTTCCTCGGATATAAAATAAATCAGATAAGCTGGTTGAAACAATGTTTATCAAAGTATTTAGGAAAATCGTATGAACAGTAAATAGTTACTAACATTTTCAGTTTTAACATAACATCACCCCTGTACCTAATATTCGAAGGGTTGGACAGAGGTGTACCCATTAGTACAATCACATTCCGCTAGTTATGTTTAAGTCCCATGTAATAGGGGGCCAACATATTGCCATCAACGGGGCACAAAGCAAGACTCCGAGGCTGCTACTAAGAAATTCCTGATGGAAAAACGCAAAAACACTTCGCCCGTCCTGGTAATTGAAACCAAAACCGCATGCTCAGCAGTCGCACTTTGCAACCATTATTCACCTATGCCAATGAGGCAGACATTCAGCGATAAACGGATAAACCTTTTGACGCCGTAAGATTTTATATTTTCATTATATCATATATATAACAGCGACGCTTATAATACAGGCTAGAATTTATATTAATAAGTACATAATATATTAATATTATTATTCGACTGTGTGTGTATAATTTATTAACTTTTGTAAATATGACTTTTCTTGTTGTTACTTTCTTGATTAAGTTTGCATATCTGTTCATAATTTTCTTTCTTGTGTACTCAACTAAATTACGTTAAATAAAAAATAGGTCTGTAGTAGGTCTTCTAAGATATGTTTAAGTAATTGAAAAGAGCCAGTGGATAATTTTTATCCCGACAAACAAAAGCCAAACCTAAAAAAATATCGCTTATTCACGATAGATATTTTATACTAAAAAGTTATTAAATTAAACGAAAACAGTAATGGATGGCGTGGGAGTCGTTTTGAAACAAGACGATGCCTATGAATACCAAATGACGATAAAAGTATTGCCTTCTTTTACAAATTGATACTTACCAACACTTTTTTAAATGAAACGCTATGCTTAGGACCTAACGTCGAGACCATTTAAATACTTAATGAATACCGAAGGTGAAAAGAATTGGCACAAAAAATCTACCACTTAAGTGAGGTCTTGGGTTACTTGGAAAAAACAGAGGAAGCTGAATAGAGCTTCCTTCGTTTTTCCTTCGTCAAGGTCAATTAGGGATCGGGCGCAGGTTCAACTGCTTTACGTACTTACGAGGGTGTCACACCACCAACTTTTAAACTCCAGGCTGTTAATGAGAAATTCCGAAATCTCATTAACATTTTGCCCAACATGGGAATCGAACTCAGGATCACCAGCTCAATAGTCGTGTTTACGACCACGAGTAAAACAGGGCAATCAAAGAATTATTCTAGGTTATTCTTGTGGTATTATAGGTACAGCTAACATTCGGAAGCAGGAAAAGGGCTTATAAGGTACTTGATCTCGTACGGGCACGAGTTAAATAAGAAGAAATCCTGCCATGTTGAAGAGATAAGCCACTCAGTAGGCTTGATAACAAAGCTAACCTGAGGCGAGCCCGTACTTGAGTCCGGTCATTGGTTGAGGCAGGTAAAAAAAAAATGAGAGAATAGAAAAGGATTTTCAAACGACAAAACCGGATCGTATATTATTATCATATTTCCCCATTTCCGCTGTCGTTCGCATAATGCATGAGTTTTGGGCGAGGCATTGTCCGTACAAACAAGGTCGGTTGCATTCCGCCATTTGTAAATTCTTGCTTGACGCAATTTGGCATAATGCCCGCCTGAGGCTTTGTTCTTGTTGAAAGGAAGAGCTAGGTGTGTCAGCCTCGGAGATTTACTGCGTTATTAATTGTTCGCTTGTTCGAATATTTTCAGGTGCTTCATAAGTGACTGAGTAGGCATATTGAATGAGCAAGGACCATGAAATACGGTACGTGGTTTAATGTTTTTACTTTTCAAAGGCTGCCATTTTGCGAACCTAATTTTGTACCTTTAGTAAATGAATATAAATTTCTCCAATTATGCTTATACTTGTCTATACTATACTCTGCTGCTATTTTGCTATTTTCTGCTTTATTTTTGTCTCTCTTTCTTGAAAGTCTGATAACCAGTCTTACCTAGGGGTATCGTATTACCAGTTACTGGGTAGAGGTCAGTTAGGCAACTCCATGTAAAATACTGGTACTCAGCTGCATCCGGTTAGACTGGAAGCCGATCCCAACGTAGTTGGGAAAAAGCTAGGCAGTTGATGATGACTTGTCTATACTATATTAATTAATTTAACAAGGTTGAAGAGGTTTTTGTTTGTTTTTTTTAACCGCGTTAATGTCTGGAGCTACTACTATGGTACAAAAAAAAAAGGTACATTGCCAGACTCATGAGAAATAGTATAGACATAGGCTATATAACATCACGCTACGTCCCACGGACGTAGAGCAGTAACTAAAGACGTAACTGAATGCGAGTAAAACAAAACTAAGCTAGTATTTGATAAAGTTATCTCTCGGCAATAAATAAATGCTAGTGACCATTCTCCACAAACAATTAAATGTAGGTAAAATAAAGTATGAACTGTAGAATTGAATGGCTTTGTAAGCGCACTAGCGGCTGCGAGGCCAATGTCGCGCGGTGTCGGTGGTCAAACAGCCTCGTCGAGTGATGAATGCAGCGCTTTATCTCAGCGCTTCAGCAAGGATTTATTGCCGAATCCCAGGCATAGGATGGAAGGCTTTATTTTTCGGTCTTTGTGATCATTTTGTGGATTTGTAACTTTACAGCTTTATAATTTATTAGCTTTACATTAACAAAAGGTATTTGGCAGAGGTGAGTGGCAACGCAGGGAGGGGTCGCCCTAGGAAGACCTACACTGACCTTATTGGTGAGGTTCTTCAGAAAGGTCAGGTGCACAGTAGTCGTAACCGGTGTGCTTGTATGACGAGATGTATGAACGTAGATGAGGCGTGTTTTATTTACTCTCTCTACTCAGTAAATACCACATAATAATATTAAAATGAATATTTTAAGACACGTAAATAATTAATTACACAGCGTTGACACAGAATATTAATTAATAGCGATTAATATTCATAGAGGTTATCATAACGTGGTTTTAAAATCAATTAACCACTCTGCTCGACAAGATTGTGACATTTGACACATCCCTTGACTCGGCAGGGTGTTGTGGATCACGTCATAAAATACTGGAATTTACATCAACTTTCAAGATTCAATTTTTTAAGAAAAATAAACGTTTGCAGCCATTTTATAGAATAAGTGTGTGGCAAATATGTTTAATTATAACTTGAGGTCGGAAAAACTACTTCAGATCACTGCAAAATTGGTATAATATAAGTATTTCTATACCCTATCCAAAGGCAGACCACTCAGATTAGCTAAAATTAAGTACATAAAGAACCTTCTCGCTTGCTGAAAAGATGCATTCAGACGAAATAAAGACATTATCATTCCATCTCCATTGTTATTATTGGCATTATCCATACATAAGTGCTTTAAAAATACAATCAAATTTTGTCAAAATTTACCTACACAAAATTGTGGCACTTCTTAGTGCTGACCGTTTACCCAAGTTTCATAATTCGATTCAAAAGTCGCGTTCAGCCTAATCGATACTTGAAATAAAATCGAGGTTGGCCAAAGGAGTCTGAATGAAAAAAAAAACCTTTTGATAATATTTCTCAGCATTTGTATTTTATATTAAATAGATAAATAAACGCAAAGCATAATCAGGAGCTTAAGTTATTTTTAATAAGGTATAAGATTTAATTAAGTAGATATTTTAACCGACTTCAAAAAGGAGGATGTTCATAATTCATTAAATACATAATTATGCATAAATCTGCTAAAATATTAGCTGAATTATTTTGTTTTGCGTAGACTTAAAATAATGAGGTCTAAGTGAAAATCCAAGATGGCGGCCGTGAAATTTTACAAAATATGCGTCATGGGTGTTGGTTCCTTGGTTTTGGGTTTATTTCGTGGTCACGAACCCATGACGCATCTTTTGTAAAATTTCACGACCGCCATCTTGGATTTTCACTTCGACCTCATTTTCGGCATTAGCATCCTCGAAAACCATGGACATGACACCCATGACGCATATGTCGTTAAATTTAGCGGCCGCCATCTTGGATTTTCACTTCGACCTCAATTTCGGCATCACCACCCCCGAAAACCATGGATACGATACCCATAATGCATATGTTGTAAAATTTTGCGGCCGCCATCTTGGATTTTGATTGTGACAAACGGACGGACAGACGAACACACGCGTGATCCTATAAGGTTTCCGTTTTCATTTGGACGTACGCAACCCTAATCCAATGTTACAGCCCCAATCAAACTAATTAGATAAGTTAATTATTAATATTGATGCAAATAATTAGACGTTCTATTAAATGTGTGAAAAACGCGATATACACCAAACTGAAATAAATTTAAAAAAAGTAGGTAACGCACAAAAATTAAAATTCTTAATTAAATTTAATATAAAATTTCAGAAAAAAAAAATATAGGTAGGTATCATAGGTATAGTTCATTCGTAAGGACCAATGAAATATACCTATCGTAGATACATATTTTTTCTTGAACTAGAAAACTATAAATAACAATTATTAACTGAGCTGGATAGCATAAATAATTAATGTTTCTTGTAATTTAAACTTAAATTCCATTTATATTAATTTTTACGAGTCGATATCTGATATGAGTAATTTTAATTACTCGAATCGATTGAAATAAAAAAAATAATCGATTGACATAATCACAATCGCACATCAATGCATTAAAAAAAAAACTGGTCGACAATTTCTAAGATCACAAAATGAGTAGTGGTAATGAATATTCCGTGTTTTTAGACCCGTGTTTGTAATTTACACTAAGAATTGGGCATTTTCTTGTTGTTTATTATATTTTGAATGACATTTGTCATGTTTTTAATAATATCTAAATGTGTTATAGTGATATTTGTGACAAACAAAAATGTAAACACGCACGGAATGGCGCGAAGTTTCGACTTTGGATATCAAAAACTTTATTACCACTACTAATTTATGTTAAACTATGGATGAAATCGACAATTAAATCAATTATGAGTTATTTACTGCTCCTGTAGTGGAGCTTGGATGTCTAAAATCCACAATTTTTATGTTTTTTAGCCTCGACTACTATTGTCTTCAAAATGGCGATGATTGCATTTTCACACTTGGATTTTAAAACGGTAATTTTATATACTCGCGTGCTAAATCTAAAAGATTGGGTGGCGCTAACATTTAAACATTTTATCAAACTCGTTTACTTAATGCTCACACATGAGATTAGATGGGTACCATAATCAGTATTTACACTTATTGGTCAGGATGACGCATTCGTGAACTCCGGGGTCCAATTGGACCCACTACCGAGCCGGCGGAGGTTTCTGTGTTTGGGTCCAATTGGGGGCGCTTCCGAACTATACGGTTAAACTGGCAGCATCATAATTATTTCTCAAAACCAATGAAATTTTTAAAAATTCAACAATATTCATTGCTCTTTACGTTTGAAAAATCTGTCTTCTCGTCACTTAGATTTCCGCAATGGATAGTGTAGTTTTATCAACATTTAACGATTACGATAGTGTGTTGTTCCGTCAAGACAAATGTGTGGACACAGAGTCGCGGCCTAAAAATCTACTGCTTTATAGAGATTGCTTCAATTAATCTGCCATTTTTTTACTAAACAAGCTTCTGTACAAAAAAAAAATATTTTTTTACTCACGACGAGTTTTTCCCGCAATTCAAACATCGTGTCGTAAAAATTATTCAAATACAGGCCTGAAATGAAAAGGTTAGACGTATTTTCAGTAATTCAGGCCACGTTCAGCCTGTTAAGTGCAGGTGTTCGGTATGCGTGGAAAAAAAATGGCCGACATCGCCACCGCTTTGTTTCCTTCGCGTCAGATTTACATCATAAATCCTTTTAATTACGACATGCGATGGAATTGTTTTTAATTTGTTTTTGTAGGTATGTCAGAAGACTTCACACTCGCTGGGTGATTCATGATGTTATAATTTCTTTATGGTTGACCGCCTTGTTAGTCGCAAGCTCGAATTCAGGTCTTGGGTTCTATTTCCAGATTAGGTGGTGTTTTCCATTAGGATTGCATGTAGCCGCCCGAACTTTAAAAGCTGTTAGTCCTGCTCCTGATCTCTCTCTGGTTGTGTCGATTGGCCGTCTTTTTAGACGATAAGAGTAAGGTAAGATGGGGTAGACCTGTGCGTCAGGGATTGACAGGTCACACCAAGCTTGCTTCACCTAAATTATATGTAGGAAATTGTAACAGAATAGGCGTCAGAAATCTAGCGAGTTGTAGTTTCTCTGTAATCTGTAGAAAATAATACTAATCTATCTATAGAAGATTAACTCCCACAAAATACCACAACAGAATCAAATATCGTACAACTTAATAATCCTTCGTATTTGTGGCTACCAATCGCCTTTTATAAACAGTTAGCCCGTGGTATCAGCCAGCCAGGCTTACCGCGTCTTGTCACGGCTGGCCGCTAGAATACCGCTAAAAACCGACCATTTGATCCGGAATCCGAACTCCGGGCGCGGTAAAGTGGGGTGAAAATATCCGTTTTTAAGTGGCTCATCCCTTTGATGATGTAACTAGAACTTTATCGGGTTATTATGTAAAGGTTTTTAGGGGTTTTGATGGATTAAGGACAATGTTATTTTCAAGTCAATTAAGTAACGTATGTTAAAGATTTTCTTTAAGAGCAATATGAGGATTTATTTTGGGTTTAATGCCTTGTGTGAGTGTGAATATTTGGCAGTAATGGCATCAAAAATTTGATTACAGCGCAAGTATCAATGTGGCTTTTTCAATTTCATTATATTCTTTCTAAGTTTATCTTGAACATAGATACCTCAATTAAGAATTAACATAGGTAAGCTTAAAATTACCAATTCTCTTATAACAGGCGTGGTGATCAATGCTCGTGCCTTCTCATATTGGAAAGTGGCCTTTGCCCTTCAGGCTGGTGTTATTATATTAGTAGCAAAACTAATGAAACACAAGCCAACCTACTTGTCAGTAACTGTCTGTCTTTCAGTCACTCGTTAGTCAGCAGTTAACCGCTTAAACTCAACTTAATTGACATAAGTTGGTACTAAATATGTTGAAGCAACAAACTTGCTAGTTCTGAGGTCTAAACCAATGTAGTCGGTGACGTTTATTAGTCATTAATTCTTGGCTGAGGTTTAGCACGCCCTAATAACGGGCAAGCAACCGTTATGGGAATGGGGTCAGCCCAATATCGGTTGAGACAACAAAAATTCTCACCCCGGCTTATTAAAGATTCAGCTTTTTATCGGTTTAATGTCTGTTTGGGAACATGGAAAAAATTTTAGCAGATTATGAAATAAAACGAAGGAGGCGTGTCTACGTGGATTTTTTTGCTACAAAAAATGTAGTTTATTTTATAAAGAATAATATTTTTGTATCACTTCTCAATACCTCGGACTGCCTCGTTGGTCTAGTGGTCGCAAGCGCGACTGCTGTGCATGAGGTCTTGGGTTCGATACCCAGGTCGGGCAAAGTGTTATTGGGTTTTTCCATCAGGAATTTCTCAGTAGCAGCCTCGGAGTCTGGATTTGTGCCCGGTTGATGGCAATAGGCTCGCCTCCTATTACATGGGACTAAAAACATAACTGGCGAAATGTGGGTGTACTAATGGGTACACCTCTGCCTAACCCTTCGGGGATTACAGGCGTGATGTTATGTTATGTCACTTCATATTTACAACTGTAACAGAATTTTTATACTATGTACTTATGTGTTTGTACTTGTATATATTCTGCTAAATAATTTAATTGAAATTTATTGTAAGGTGGTGTTTCAAAGCCTTCTGGTCCGCACTGGCACGGCCGAAAACGCTTCCAAAAATCCTACCGTTAAATGCCAGCGTGCCGCTCATCGCGAGTCGTCGCCTTTTTATCTTGTCATTATAAAAAATATTTTAATGCACATGATATAAAGCCCCAACTTGAATAGCAAATTATTTCCCGTATATTGAGCGACCTTTGATGAAGACCTTAAGACCTTTGATGTTTTACTTTTATTCGTTTGCAAAGTAACTGAAAGAACTTATAGACCAGAATCTTCTTATTTCTTTTAGCCATTCAAAGCAATTACGGTTCCGTATTATGGATGGCCAAAAGCCACCTAAAAGCTGATAGTCCCCCATCTCTGTGTACATTTAGACACCGAAACCCTCCCGATGTTTGACGACCTATTAATTATCTGAGCCATCTTGATCAGGGAAAATAAGGAAGGATATTTTATTTCACTTTTATCCTCATAACCTTTAGGAAGAAATCAGTAAGGGTGAGCTCACATGATCAAATGTGTGATATGTCTCTACACTCGAGGAGCACATGCGTTGAAATACGAAAAGAGTGTCCGTAGAGTTTCTTGTTCGTTCTTCTCCATAGAGACCTACCTCCATTTTGGAACGAGCAACTAGCTTCAAATCTTTCTGAATAACTGACGAACCCCTTGACAATACGGATGTCTCCTGGGTTAAAACAACAAGATTCTAATTAGTCCGTCAGTTAGATTATAGAAAAATACTCGATACGTATTTTTTTATTTGTCCATACGAATAATATTGACAAAGATACAGCACATTCAAATTCAGGAGTAGGGGCTCGTGACGTCACTCTTTAGTAAAAAATTTACGAAATAATGACGTAGCGCGAACTTTCGCCGCTCTGTAACTTTGTTATTTTAAGTTTTAGAAGCAAAAGAAAAAATACGTATCTACTATTTTCTGGCGTTCTAAAAGATGGACTAATTATTATTTTTTAGTCATCATCCCTATTCAAAAGTGCTTGTAAATGGTCTAATTTAAATAAATACATTGACTTTCACTTTCTATTATATACGTTTCTGTAAAAACAACGTAGGTGTACAATGGTTACGCAATGAAGCAATCTTCTTGATTATTGTAGATATTATTCCAGATTATTTTGTCACTCCCACGCACGTAACTGATAAGCTGAATTCATTTTCGTTTCATTATGTCTGGAAGTACCTACTTCATTTGTTTATTGTTCTGCGACTCTCTTTTTTTTTAAGAATGTGATGTCATCAAGAATTATTCCCGTCTGAGCACCTATGCATTGAGCACCAAAGGTATTGAAGGTTGGTGCTTAATGCATAGGTGCTAAAACGGGAATACTTTATCATCAAATGATTTCTACCGCTCTGGGCGGAGCGGAAGAGAGTGTCAGACTCTTACTGACTAAAATCCAACCACGTTTCTCCTAATGCCCTTTGCGTTACAGGGCTGCGGACTCTTTCGAACTAACTCCGCAACGTTCTGCGACACTTGCCCTTACAATTTTATTACATGTATAGATAGACAGATTCTATGACACGTTTTTATGGGAGTCGATTTACAATCTCCGTCGTAACACCAGTAGGTACATTAAGAGCGCCATTAATGGCCACTTTAGTATTATTGACGTCTTCTGCGACGAACACAGTCACTTTTAACGTTTCGAAGCCATTTTTGCGTTTTATGTCCGTATCGTGAAGCCAGTTTGTGTGCTAACCTTTTCAATTGTTCGCGTTTTCTTTATTTCTTTGTAGGTATGCTAATATTGTGGTTGGATACGATTGTTTGAATTTCTTGTTGTTTTTTTTTATTCGTTAGCTAATTGTACGAATATGTATGAATTTCATCAAGCATGTTCTATAGAAATAATTAGGGCAGTTCCTTCATTTATCAAATACCTACTGAATACCTATAAAATAATGTCAACATTAACAAAACCTTTTCTCAGTTGTTTGTGCAATCTACAATTGTAATTTAACTTATAAATTCATTTGTAATTACGGTTTCTTTGTATATGTAGTTAATATTTTAATTTCTGGAATTGTTGTTTTTCGCAAATATAAAATTAAGTAAAGTTCGTTTTTTATGTTATTGGCGACGATTAATTTGTAATACTTAAGTACCTATACAGAAGTTGCAGGTAAAACTTAATAAAAAAAGGAAAGAAATAACAGGAAAATACAACCATTTTCTTTATAGCTACCTACATACAAAGATATGCAAATAAGGCAATTATAAACCTAATCTTTCCTAAAAGAACATACAGCTAATTACAAGTTTATAATTACTTCCGTTAACACAGACATCTCGTTTTGGTTAACTAAAGTTCATGCCAGTAAACAGGATTCTGTTTAGGATCGAACAGATCCCTTCCTCGCTTCAGAGAGCACGTCGAGTAATCGGTGTCGGATAGCGTCAACGAATTGATTTTCAGGGCGTGTGATACTTCTTCTGTATTTATGTATGCCTGGTACCCGGATGGAGGATATGATATTACGATGTACACAAACTACCTATTTATTATTTTTATTTTTCTGTTATTGATTTCTAAGTTACAAATCAATAACTGAACGAATTTCAGGGCATGTGATTTTTCTTCTGTATTTCTGTATTCCTGGTACCTATTCAGGTGGAGGATGAACATAACATCACGCCTGTAATCCCCGAAGGGTTAGGCAGAGGTGTACCCATTAGTACACCCACATTTCGCCAATTATGTTTTTAGTCCCATGTAATAGGGGGCGAGCCTATTGCCATCAACCGGGCACAAATCCAGACTCCGAGGCTGCAGGAGGATGAATTATTATTATAAGCAAACTTATTATCTAAATGTCCTCTTGAGAGCGCGATATTTAATGGAATGTGACGTCACATAGCCGATTACTCATTTGTCAGACTGTGATTAGTATTTTAGAAGTTATGAGGGACATAAACAGACATACCTCCTTTTTGCTTCGCCGTAGTCCAGTAAAAATTGTTATCTTAAGATTGGTGTATGACATCTACCATTTAATTAATTATATTCTCAAGAGAACTTAATCCCCCACCGGTCTCCGATTCGTAGAGAATTTCTTTCCTAGATTTATCGCTTCATTAGCGAGCAATATTTACTTAGCTTAACTTTCTGTTTAAGTATTCGTAAGTTATTGTTCATTAAATTGTGTATTGTATTTATTGCTTTATTTCTTTTAATTTGCATTTAGCAATATTAATATAAGTAAGAAATTATTTCTTGCAGTTCTGGGATTAATAATAAATGAAAGGAATATATATTATTATTTGTTATAATTTGATAATGTTGCTGCTAATAATATTTCAAAAGATATTCAAATATGATTTTAATAAATAAACACTGTAATCTGTTTCTTCACTTTGTCACTCGGTGCTTTCGCCATAATCAAAATGAATCATCATTACCATCATATCAACCGAATTACGTCCATTGCTCGACATAGACCTACCCCAAAGATAGCCACAATGAATATAAAAATGAAATAAGACTTGTTCTGTCTTCGTGTTTTGTCAACATTTATTCTTTATAAAGTCATCTCATGGCTCCGAGACAATATATAGGTAACTGACCACGTGCTAGTCCACCTCGCACACCAAGAATTTCGTACACCGTACAATAATAAACACTACATACAAAAAACCACGTTATACCCCCTTTTATTATTAACTTTACTTTATTTTAATTACTTAGGTAGTGTTGTTTTAAAAAATTTCGCATGTCTACCTATAACGCTAAAAAATATCAGTATCATAATACAGTCCTGTGACAGACGAACGGAAAACGGAGTCTTACTATTACTTATTCTATTAGCACGTTTTCGGAGGACAAAACCCTAAAAATTGACATCTAAAGCCCACCCGAATGAAGTCACGGACTTGAAGTTATAGTAGAACCACGTACAATCCACGTTAATAATTCTGCTTGCGGTGGAGACGTACTCGGCCACACAATGAAACCTCCACGCGTCCATGTAACTGACGTGTGTGTCCAGCCACATAATTCAGTGCACACATTTACAGCCAAATGTATTGAAATGAATAGCGGATCGAGCACAGAATTTAATTTTGTGTTGAATTTTATCGTGATATGGTGTTTTATTAAGATTTTCACGGTATTTAACTTAGTAACTACATAATATAACTTTCGTTTTAGATTTACTTTAATGTAATTTCGTCATTAAAAAAGATCGAGGACACCCGCCTCTCATGCATGAGGTTGTGTTTCGATACCGGGCATGTTAGAATATAACTTTTTCAATTCATATGCTGTCTTAGTTTATCTAGGACGTCACTGACATCTGAGAAGGAAAACATTGTGAGGAAACCTGGACTTATAATTTTATATGAGTCTGAAATCGTCAATCTGACTTGAGCAAGCCTGGTGATCACTGCTCGTGCCTTCTTGTATGAGAAGAGGCTTTTGCCCTGTATTGGGACAATAATAGGCTGGTATTATTATTAATATTAATTTAATTTAATCAGAGGACGATTTTTTTTTAACAAATGGTTTAAACAACTTTTAATTTAAAAATACTGATATTATTACCATGAAGCCATGAAATTATCAGTTAAAGCAATTAGTTAGTATCAACTAGACTATATTTGACAAGAAAAAATCTTTATAAACCTACAATAATTCCCTGGAGCAAAATCCGAAAATTAATACAGCGGCGTCTCATAAAAATATTCACATTATATCACATAAATTATTTCTTTCGCTAGCTGAATATTGGTTTTGTTATTAATTCGGAGGCAACAGCCGGAGGCTGAACAATATTGATTTTTCGCGTACCAAGTATTTTTTATGCTGTCAAGCTAAAACCTATTCGTCAATATAAAAATAATGGAAGCGAAATTTTATTAAAAAGTTATTTTTAGTGCAAACTCATAGTTATCTACATTATTGTTTTCAGGAAATGAAATCGTACAACCGGCAGTCTTATGTAAATATGTGCGTAAATATTTACATAAAACTACCGGTTTTGATATTGTATACCTGTTTGATTCAATGAAAAATTATGCCTGCTGATATTTTTAATGGGTACAGCAAGTGTTTACTTTACGTGCTATTTTGACGACACCTGGTCAATAATTAATAAATACTTGTTTTAGATGTTTTTGTTCAATAGTATTTCATAATACACCTTTAAAAAAGAACAAAATTGCTTGCGTACTATATCACTGTGTGCGTGTGGGTTCATCGCCTCGCCTGCCTAAGTTACTCAGCGGCAAGAAGTTCGAAATCGAAAATAACCTACTGTATAAGAAACCTATTTATTTTATTATTGGTTCGTATTGAGAACCACTAGCATAGTTACCTTTTTGAACTTCAGGATACCGTGGCCCCGGAACGTAAAGGGCAACAGAAGGAACAGGGTAGTTTTTTAGTCAGTAAAAGTCTGACAGTCCCTTCCGTCCCACCCAGGTCGGAAGGAGTCATTTGATGATTTTTACCACCAAAAAATAAAGTATGCACAACTGATATTTTACATAGCCTACGCTCGAAAAAAAATTGAATATTTCCTATTTTTACTTGTTTTTTTTTTGTTAGTCTATTCTGTCCCACTCCTGGGCAAGGTAAATTTTCTATTACCGGAAATAAAATTCGTAAATAATTTTACTACAAAATAAAACCAAGGTACGAATCCTACGGTCGTAATCCCTCACAGGATAAACAGAGATACAATAAATCCAAAACTCCGCGTGAAAACCTCATGACGTAAATGTGAACCCTACCTAATCGCAATCCCTCAGCTGACTTTTACGACTCCGGAGCTGACAACCAGCTGAAACATTACATTTTCTTTCTTCACACATCAGTATAAAGATAATACCTCAATACATCCGCAAAATAAACCATACTATGTCGTCTTCAGATCATCATCTTGATGTATCGTGAAGTTATAATTCTGAAGCTCTTAACTGCCATTGCTAAATGACAATTATATAATGGCATATTTATTATACACTATCTTCTGCCCGCGACTTCGTGCGCGTCAAAGTGGATTCCTATCACGTAGCGGTATGAAATAAACTTTGCGGCCTATTCCCATCATATCTACCAAATAACAATTAAAAAAAAACATAAAAATCGGTCGAGTCGTTTTAGAAGATATAAATCGTGTGTGATATAAATCTTTTGTAACAAAAGATTTATGTATATTGAGACAAATTTTTGTTAGTCAAAAAAAAAGTCAAATTATTTACTTCAATTAGACAAAGCACTTTTGAATGTCATTCATAAGATAGAAAAAAGAAAATAAATATTGAATCTAGTTGCCCATTCCAAAAAGGAGGAATTTGTATAAACCTAACTCTAAAGTGTCCGTGGAGTTTCATACTTGTCTTTTCGTATTTAAGTCAATCGAAACGAAAAGAAGAATATGTGCGAAACGGATTTTTCTAATTAAACAATCGATTGAATCTCCGCGCGTTCGTGCGAGGCCCTCTGTACGTGTATTCGTCGTCACATCTCTATCGATGTTCAGTACATTTTGTTTTGCCATCGATTTACCGTCAGACTCGTGCCGCAGGTGCGCACGAGAATACCTAAAATTATCTTGACGTTTTATTGGCACGGACCTCGATTCTGTTAATTAAAATGTCTTGGGCACATTTTCCATTACCCAGCAAGTTTGGCAGCATATTTCTAAAGAAATTTATGCAATGAAAGTTAGGAAAGTGGGGTTTGTTGTGCTTTCTTTTAAGATTTTTAACTAACTTAAAAAAAGGAGGAGGACCCTAATTCGTCTGTTTTTTTTTAGTATGTTTATTACGCAATTTTGAAAATATTCACGATACATAGGCGATGTGGTCGCAAAGCTCTTTTAATCAAACAAGAGAAAAAAAAACATCTCTTTATTATGTCGTGCGGATGATTCGTAATCCAAAGAAACGAAGTAAAACTTAAGGTATAATAAGTTACTAACGCCCCGCCCCGGCTTAGGGTGTAATGTAGATACTACCCTTACGTATAACGTTCCTCTTGAATCACTCTATCTATTGATGAAAACCGCATTAAAGTCCGTGGGGTAGTTTGAAAGATCTAAGCGTACAGAAGGCGTGAAGCGACTTTGTTTATACTCGCACGCGTGGCTCCGTCCGCGTCGCCACGCACCCCAGAGCATGGACCGGGGCATTGTCCGAATCTCCTAAGAGGCGGGCGCCTAAATCAGTAGGCCATCTTGACATTAACCAAACATTTCCTTACAGACTCATAATGTGTAATAAGTAGTAATGTAGGTATATCCCGTATTGGGGTCGACCATTGCTTGTTAAGAACATTTATCTCTATTTACGACAACTCCTTTCAAGTTTTGTAAAAAAAACTTACCTTGTTCTCCCAGACAAACGCCAACATCCAAACGATTCATACAAATTCGTAACAACAGCAGAAACCGACAAAAGATTCGAAACTCGCTGAGATTATTCGGATAAATATTGTTGAAACTACTTCTGTGTCGCGACTTACGAAGTTGGTGAACCAAATCTTATTTTATTTTGATTCAGTAATAAAGGGTAAAAATATACTTAATGAATATATATTTTTTTGATAGCCTACCGAAATTTGTATCTGGATTTATGTATTGCAGGAAGGATGCAAATCTGACTGACTTTATTATTTTTTTTTTAATTTCAAATGTGTTATAAATATTGTTACTCAACTTTAAATACTTCCGCGACCCCTGAAGAATGTCTGTGTGAAGAATGATATGAATGAAAGGGGAGTCAGTGATTGCATGACGGCTGACAGGACAGAGTGGAAGAAGAAAACGTGTTGCGCCGACCCCAAGTAACTTGGGACAAGGGCAGGAAGATGATGATGATGATGACCCCTGTAATATTTTGCATGAGCAAGATTGCGCTCTGTCTTAAACATTATAATTTTTTACATCAAAAATAAAAGTCAATAATTTTTGCTCAATGTTACTTTTAGTTTGATGAGCAGTATGCGAAGTTAACGGTTACGTGCTGTGTCTTTTTACACCCTGTATAATAAACATAGTTGCTCTTGAACATATGATAAGCTACACAAATGTAAAACCATAGTTTCGACTACCAAATGACGGTGTAGACTTTGATCAATAGGAAATAACCCAGCGGCTAGAGCGGGTGGCCCTGTGCCCTTTTGACGAGAACCTATAAACACAACACCATAAATCAAAAGTATATAACATCTCGTACCTACCTAAATCATTACGAGCAACACACATGACGTAGGTATTTGTAACTCAATTTAATTTACATTATTCAGTTGTATTTCAAAGAATCTCTTTTGTCACGTCACTGGCACGAAGTAGTTTGATTCTAGTAACTGGTGTACCACCCACAGGCATGTGTATCGCTGTTTCACGGAATGCCATTAACTGTCATGCCGATTTACCAGCGCCTAGCGTGCCATTTACAGGCACGTGTAATTCGGCCCATATTTAACCCCTTCCTTAACATTAAACAGCATTTATTTCATGTCACACAAAGAGATTAAAGGAGTAATCAATAAAACAACAGATCATGTTATGACGACACTGCCTTAGTGCACTTTATTTATTAATTACATCATTATTACGCGTCAGACAACGCAAATATAACAATAAATTCAAAACAATGCTTTAATTTTTCTATACAACTACATTTTAAAAATTGTGTATATTTATATCACATAGTGTATGTTTTTGAATTTTATACTCATTACTATTCGAATTTTTTGGATAATTTTATTTTATTATTTTACCTCATTAGTTATATTTTTGTGTAATATAATTTGTTTCAGGTACCTACGCACTATATGACTGAAATAAGGTAAATCAAATCTACTACAATTAAAAATGGATGAAAGAAAAAATATGAAAATGGTAAGAATACACTTTAGTTTTTCCACAAGTTTTCACATTCCAGTGTCCGACATTTCAAAGACTTAAAATGATGTAAAGGGTACTCAACAAATACTTAATGAACTGAGTTGTAAAGTAGGTAGTCGAAGTTCTTAAGAATTCGAAACGAATTCATTAATATTTGGGTCTGTAAAGATGTCAAATGAAACATCTATTATGTTAATAATTGAAGCTACATTCACGTTTTAAGGAATGTCGAGGCCTAAAATGAAGAAGCTCAAAAACATTTCAGTAGTAGATGCGTATAAATATAACTTTTATAACTTTAATAGTTCATCATACAACAACATAATTTACCTTCATGACTGTGTAATATTTTCTCGTTTTTTTGGCTGACATCTAAACAGAAGGAGGGCCGGCGGTAAGCTTTAGTTCAGTGACTTTCTGAAATGCGAGCCGCACACACTTTATTTACCTTTTTACCCGTGTGTAGGTACACTGGTTTCGACAGAGGTATATTATAAAGACGTACCCTTGACGTTCGTTCACGTAGACCGACTCGGAGAGCAGAGCTTTAATTTGAAATAGAGTTTTAGGTAATTGTGATAAGAGTTATTTTTACACTGCCATCTGTCGTTTATTTTTCTGTTATCACAAAAGTGAACGGACATTTACGAGTGTTATTTTTTATTTTGGAAACTACTGAGGTGTTGTAGAATTATATCTTTGAAGTTTATGATAGACCAGAATTAAAAGAAAATTATGTTATTCACAATTAAATTTAAACAAATTATTTGATTATTGTAATCTGTAATGTACCTTTATAAATGGGATACTAATAAGTCATGATACATTAGAGAACACTAATTAATCATCTGATCAATAAATACTTAAACAGAATGATATGAGAAAACATTCGTAACATGTATTGTCGTTTTATTATTATAATAACTTCTTAAATCTAATGTATAAACTATTACTAAGTAAACGTTTTGTGTTAGTCTATTGATATTTGTATTGGTTTGAATAAACATTTATTCAAAGTATATCCTTAACTACGAATAATTGAATGTACTCGACGCAAGCGGTGAAGTGTGGTGTGATGGAGGCCTTTCGCTAATGTGGGTAGATTCGTGGGTTAGGAAGAGATCAAGAGACAGATAAAGGCCATTATAGTTGTGTTCTGACATCACAGTTCACGGAAACTTGATAACATGCGGATCTGATAATTATTTAAAGGCTCAAAGGTAACTCCTTATTGCGAACGGAGGAATAATTTGCTACGAAATACAAATATGCATACTTAATTATAAAACTGAGAAGTTAGATTTTTGTTTGAACGCGTTAATCTTCGAAACTACTGGTCTGAATGCGAATATGCACTATTAAAAAGCTAGATTATCCTTGAATGCTACACACACATTTTGCTATCAAAAAATTAGAAACCGTGAGATAAATATAAGCGAGAAAAAGCTAGTTATTTAGTTTCCAAATAGTGCCTTCACTAAAATTTATTACTTAAAAGTTTGCATGGTGACAACAGCTTTGTATAAATTAATTTTCCTAAAATAACATTCTCACCAGCCTTTAACATAATTAAATAAAACCCTAATTCGGACTGCAAACACGTTTACCAGCCATTAAAGTAACCGTTAGTGATGTCTGAACACGCCTTTCACTCCGGAAATAGACAAGCTCAAAGGATAAGCCGCCGAGGGACTGACGCAGCACATTCTGCCAATGAGAATTTAGATAAGGTGTCATAACATATTTTAGCGTCTAGTAAATATAAGTAAGAATGTATGAAGGTATATAAAATGGGTCAGGAAAAGCGTTAAGGAATCCAGTTATATAGGACATTTGGATGGGAATCGAACATTTTTATTATTGCGGAATTTTATAAGCAAGATTCATATAGAGTTGTCGATACACCCAAAGTTACGATATTAAAATTTGAAAACAGCGTTTTACATACCTATTCAGAACACACAGAATAACTAATACAACACTTGAAACATTAGGCAGCCATTTAAATCCTTACAATACTCCCATTACAGTAGCAAAGACTAAAATTATAAAATAAACATTAGCATATTATGTTGTAGTTAATATATTATATTTTCATATAAAATACTGTAGCAAGCGAAACGTATAACTAATTATTACTCTAACATTATTAACCATTTACCTATAATTCAGTCACATTCATCTTAAACAAGCACTTGCATTAATATTCCCTCTGAAAATTGAACACTTTACATAACAAATGATTTACTCACGCGATTACAAAGACTTTGTTAAGCGTAACCAAAGATTTTCATTAATGGTTGTAACAGTAATAAAAACGGAACTTTATTAGGCCGTAAAGGATTTAAATTATTCGATAAACAAATACAAAACAAATTGCTATGTTTTCATATTACAGATATTTCAATTCGATTTAGTGTAGCTTTTCCGAATGTATCATTGATACAAATAAAACCTCTTTTATTTTGTGCTAGCTCTGTGCAGTTTTGTTACCTACATTGACAGCGTAGTCCCTCATTTTCAGGCTCCGTGATATGGCCCCTAAATCCGTCACTGAGAGGATAACTCCATTGAAAACCCTAACATAATTGATTCAACACATATTGCGCGATGCAGTAGCGAATATTTAAAATAAAATTTTAAAAAAATAGTTTACTACTCGTTTCTAACACTGCCACTATTTTTTATTATATCTATACAAACACGGCCCCTATACATTTATTATTACATAGTTTGCGTTACAGCTCTATGTATATATCTATTTCTTCGTAAAGTGCAATCGAAAGAGGTTTATTCTGATATTAGTACCCATGATACAGACCAACTCATTTTCTTCCACTTGATTCCCGTGTTCCACCATCTTAGTCTTTATAACAAGAATTTATTTAAAACTCGACTAATTGGTAAAAAATGTCTACATTTCGACACCTACATTCTCATAAGGCTTCTTCGTAATAAACTCCTACGTTGATCTGAAACAAGTAAAATGTTTATATTGAGTTAGGAACATGTAAAGTTGAACTGTGAGATAAATAGCTAACTTCGGTAGTTTACAATATTTCAATTCATTCACTTTTTAAGTTTTAGGGGTCTGAGTTGAGGTAATGAATTAATAGTTTGTATGTAATTTAAACTGTAATATACCTTGAGAATAGTATTAAAATATACAGACACATAACAGAGTAACTAAGTTCTATAATTTTGCCCTTTTGTAAATATACTAAATAAAGATCTATGTGAAATAACATATAATGTAAAAGCTAAAGAGTAGGTATGTTTGCTTGTTTGAGTGGACTAATCTCAGAAACTCCGATTTAAAAAAATATTATGCTTTTATCGAGGATGATTATAGGCTCGCTCAATTGACCCACTGAGGTGGAGCAGTAACGTAAGACGCACTAACATAACGCGGATAAAACACGGGGTACAGCTAAAAACATAAAAATAGGTACTTACATATTATATCAGTGCTTATACTACACCACATGAACAGGACAGCTGCCCTTAGCTCTAACGTTGTCTAGCGGCGGTGCGATCACCACATACGTGTCTCGACTGACAATAGGAACCTCATCGTCATCCCCTGCGAACAGTGGAGGCGGGGGGATGACGTCATCGTCCACCTCATCCTCGGTCACCTCAGAGCGCTTGCTCCGACCCGGCATGTAGTTCATAACACACGTCACAGCGATCAGGAACAGGAAGAATATGAACACCACATCGAACATGATTAGAAAGTTCAGCATTACAAGTTGCATGTCCCTGGCTAACTCCCCTCACATTCTGCGCGCGATACACTGAGAGGCACTGCTATGCTCATCTTATAGCATTGCTGTGGTGTTTTGATATCTGGAACAAGGAAACGTAGTATATAAAAACATTCCCGAAATCATAAACCTGCTTTTGAAGCAGTTGGGTATAATAACGGTTGTAATAACATACATAACGTAGCCGAAAATGACATGTTCTTCCCATCATATTTTTGTTTTGGATTATATACTTGTACCTAAGAACTTTATGGTTATGAAGATTATGAATTTTTTCACGAAAATTAGCTTTGAAAGTTGACTAAGAATGCACTCATAAGCACAATGTTATGTGTTTGCACCAAAGACACCAAACACCTAAAATAAAAGTCGTTTCCTGGCAATAACTTATGCTCAGTGTTACTTTGTTTTTAAGATAGTATTCTTAGTTAACTACTAAATTATTAAGTGTCTTTTTACACCGTTATACAAAACGATTTAAAATAACTTGTAGAAAATCGACTTAGATAGGTTGACTAAACTTCTCGATGTCAATCGACTTCGCAATTCATCAATGTCTGTCCCGATTTTTAGCGACGTTTTTGTCGAATCGGGATGTCTTTTATTTGTGATTGGGTTCAACTATCTGAAGGTATTAGACGTTTTTATAGATTCTATCAATTGTTAAAGATAAATGCTACCTTCGTTATATTGCTTATTACACGTGTTTCGCTACAGCCTTAGTTTATTGACTTGAAATACCATCCCTTTCCGAAAAAAAAGAACATCGTTACCTATAACGGATATACTACCCATTTTAAGAAAAGGGTTTGGATAAATACTTCGGTCCGACAATATAAACAGATGGAAAACCAGACAAATTAACAAATAAATTTATCCTTTTTCCAATCCCATAATATGCTTTCTCGAAATCTTACTGGGAAAAATGATCCGTGAAACATTGAGTTTTCCGCGTAGAAAATTCTCGTGCGGTCCCGTTACATTGTTTTCACGCACAGTTTAATCTGGCTTTAAAACGTTACAAAAAGAATTGGCTTCTACCTTTGATACGTATTTTAATATGAAACTCACTTTCCGGACGGCCGCAAAGCTCTTCGTTTTTAAACCCATACATTTTAATCGAGAACCTTTGCGATTAACGGGCCTAAGTAACGCAAATAAATATTTATTTCTGTTTCACATTTGCATGTTAACGGAACGAATAAATCGGGTGGAGAGAGAGAGAAGGATTCATTCTCTTTGTTCACGTAATAGCCGTAACTTAGAGATTTATGTACGGAACCTTTCATTTGAAAGTATCTTATCAATATGTTTTGTTACTGAAACGTCGAATCTCTTGTCGATACGAAATATTTTGTTGGAGATTCTGTTGTATGTAAACGTAGAAATAATTTATTTAAGGAAAAAGTGTTATGGAAGTTGGTGAAATCATAGATTGTTCTCTTTTGTAAGTTTTCTTCGTAAATACATTTATATGTATTTACGTATTTATACGTAAATACATTTATATGTATTTATCCTAGAGCCTCCAAAAATGTTGTCCTGTCTGAACGTTGGCTTGTCAGTTCGAAATTAAAAATCCTAGAACCCGATTGCAGGCCCATTCTGATCTAATCCACAGTTGAAGACTTTATTTCAATTAAACCAATTAAGGCACTTTTAAACGTCATATACATAACTAAAATCTAGTTGTCCCTTCCAAAAGTTAAAGTGGACTTAGGCAAGGTTTCATCCCACTCAAGCACGCAATTTTTAATCGGTCCACCCGTTCTATTTTGTTTCAGTGACACACGTACAGAAGAATAACATATGTATCAAGAAATCGTTGAATAGTTTAACACCTAACGTAAATTACTTATAAAGATTAAAATGCTACTTTTACAGAATTCCAGATTCTTCTTAAACCGCTATAGATGTCAGGCCATAAACTGCAATTAATTAAGTGTCTGCGTTGAAAGAAAACTATCACAGAATACAAAATTTGTTTAGACAGTTTAAATATTGTTGCTTTCAAATAATACAAATTCAATTATTGCTTGCTACAGATGAAATATCTTAAAGGTGATCAGGTCAAATAGAGCAATAATATTTTTTAAAAAATCTCTCTCATTCAAATTCAAAATCACATTTTTATCTCGACAGTTTTCAGCTAGGATACTAAAAAAAAAGTGTTGCCAACATAAAAAATCGTCGCTGTATAAAATGACGTCTATCCTTTATCAAATTGTTTCTTGTAAAAAGTTCTCGCAACTTTCGTTACATTTGCGTAGCCGAAGGGAAAAGGACAAATGTTTTGTCTTCTGTACAAGATATCAATTTGATATAAAGGACCCAACTTTCCTGAATACAAAAGTGTTCGATGTTCTGAGAAGATACTTCGTTCAGATGTAAGTAGTTTATGTTTTATGATATCGAGCTACATTCAGATAAAGATTCTTATACCAATATGGTATAAGAATAGGTACTAATATTATAAAAAAAAAAATATAATCTCTAGAAGTACTGGTCCGATTAAAAAATATCTTTCACTGTTAAAAAGCTACACTACTGCCAAGTGTCACTGTTATTTTTTAGTAATGAATTATCTTCTAAATATATAAAAGCAAAAGGTCACTTACTCATCAAAAAATATCGAAAGCCGCTTGACATATAAAGATGAAATTTGGCAGGGAGGTTATTTATAGTTAGTAGACGTCCGTTAACAAAGGATTTCCCAAAACTCACCCACTAAGGGTATGAAGCGGAAGTTCGACATTTACGCGGACGCAGTCGCGGGCAAAAGCTAGTATTATATACGAACGTTTGTGACAATGGATGTATGGATTGATATTTGTCACTTTTTACTTTTAAACGGCTAAACGGAATAAACTAAAATTTTGCAAACATTATATACTTATGTGTTCATATTGATCTAACATATCACATTCTTGTTTTTGTTTCCGAGGAATAATATGAATATCAACATTGACGTGGACGAAATCGCAAGCAGAAACTAAATTATTTATATGTTTCAATTAAAATATCAAAGTTTTGAAGCAACACTCAAGAACCTCATTATTTTTAAAGCAGCTGGGGCAATCTATGAAATTTGTCGGTAACATTCCTTCGGTCCGTTTCTCCGCTCGACTAATATCCGCTAAAACCGTTTGAGTAAAACAATGGTCTTGGAACTCGGTATGGCTTTTATATCCGCCATCTTAGGAGTTTCTTGAATATTAAATTTGATTTCTATAATTCAAAAATCTTGTTGATTTAATCGTGAAACCCACGTTGACTGACAATTTAATTTGTGGGTTACGTAAATCTGTTAAATGGCCTAGAGCAAACAGCTAACTAATTTATGGGTGACCTCTGGAGACTTGTTGAACGCGAGAATTTGCTGTCACGATTTTGGACCTTTATCACATTTTATATCCCATTTGACTGGTGTAGTTTTAAGACTATCTCCCTTTCTTCTGGCAGGCACCTATGGTGAACCAAAATAGTAGATCTATAAAGTAGTTAGTAAGTAATTATAGTACTTTTAAACTATTATTTAATTTTATTATAACTGCATCTTCATAATCAATCAATTAAATCAATTCTTCTGACCTAATTTCGGTCACAGTGACTAATCTTAAAGGAGACTAGCTAAGTACGCAAAAAAATTACCCCACTCTCAAAGTCCAATGGAATTCTCATTCGACACGACCGGGGAGAGATGGGTAGATAACTTTTTAAGACACAGTGGTGTCACCTACTAAATCCCAAACTTCAGGCTGCTATTGAGAAATTCCTACAAAAACACTTTGCCCAATCTTGTAATCGCACCCAGGACCCCACGCTTAGCAAACTTACTGGCGACCACGAGGCCTACGACGCTCTCAGGGCTACGACATTAGGTAGGTACTCTCATACTCATTAACCCACCGCCTATAATACCTAACGAGTATATAACAGCATTTTAACATTCTCACCACTAAACCGTTTAAGCTCATTAATTCCGAAGTTCATAAGCGTAAGAGTACTGCGATTTACGTATTATCCCTTCTGAGGGTCTTAACAAAGTTACTGGCTAAAACATTAAACGTTAAACAGGTGGAAGGCCCGCATTATAAGGGTTCGCGGCTGTAAACTGAGTTAGCCGTAAGAAAATGTAGCGGATGGTCAAGAGCTTTTGTTGGTAAAAATAATACCTACTGGTTCATTATTGCTCCACTACAGGGACTACAACAGAGAAGGCACGAGTATTGATATCTATGTTTGCACAAGGCGTATTGGTTTATCTTACTGCTACTATAAATACGAAAATTTTAATGAATGATGTTTGTTATTCAATCACGGCAGAACGGCTGTACATATCTAAATGAAGTTTGGCACAGATATAGTTTATAATCTGGAATAGTACATAGGCTACTTTTTACCTAGGAAAAATTTACGGTTCTCGTAGGATAATATATCAATTTTGACGCGGACAGAGTTTTCTCACGACGCGCGACGTTTTCCTCCACCGATGTCAGTGATGTCCAAGGTGAACTTAGAAAGTACGTATGAATTGAAAATGCCACATTGGTACTTGACCGGGAACGAATCTCATGCTTGAGAAGTGTGCGCCCAACCCTTTACGGCGGTCTTTTATCATCACGATGACTCATATTTCGTTGCTATATGATTTTAAATGAAATAATTGAAGACACCTCGACTGCCTCGTTGGCCTAGTGGTCGTAAAGCGCCACTGCTAAGCATAAGGTCTTGTGTCCGATTCCCAGGTCGGGAAAAGTGTTATTGGGATTTTTCATTACGAATTTCTCAGTAGCAGCCTCGGAGTCTGGATTTGTGCCCGGTTGATGGCAATAGGCAATAGGCCGAGATGAGAATCAATGTAACGAAATGTGGGTGTACTTAATAAGTTCACCTCTGCCTAATCCTTCAGGGATTTTCTTATATAATTGAAGATACCCACTAAGTAAACTTAAAGTCACTTGAACCTCCAAAGTATAAAGAAAAAGTACTTTATCTTCAAATATATTGTTGGTCAAACTACGTAACTCAAGGTTTACGAAGTTTAAGGCTGTAAAGTACTAGATCAGACCCAGATTTGTAGACGTGAGAGAAAGATAAATAGACGTAAATACCTAACGTATCTTTCGACTGTTCAAGAAAAAGTACTAAAGTCTAAGAAAAATAACTCCGTCTTTTTTAGTACTTTCCAATCGAAGATAATTTAGTAGTCATGCCAGATTCTCAACTATTTATCGATGTTATTTATTTAAAGAAGCAGTACACATTTATAGTTTTTAAATTTCATCAGAATTATGACAATTATTGTTATTTATTTATAAGCCCGCATGGTTTCACCCGCGTTCGGCTATGTTTTTAGTTATTGTCCCGCTCTCATGGGTCGCATGTTATAGCCTATACCATTTCTCAAGAATCTGGATATCATATACACAAAGATTTTTTCCAATCCGACTGCTAGTTCCTGAGTTTTAGTGTGTTCAAACGGGAATCCGCTGCCGAACACTAACCAAAGACGTTACAAAATGCGGGTGACAAAAAACCTCGCGTACGACATCGTGGGCAGAACATAGTTGCAGATCTACATTGATTGATCCTTTTTCAATCAATTAGACATTACAAAATCCTACCATTAGAAAGTGGATCCCAGACAGACGCGGCCTGCGGCAGCTGCCGCGGTGGCGGCCAGTTGTATTCGCTTGCAATGTAATTGAATCTTCAAATACGCGCAATTCCAGGTAGACGCGGCCCGCGGTAGGCCGCCACCGCAAGCCGCGTCTACCTGGAACCCGCTTTAAGCAAATCAATTCGTTTTCAACTAGGTTAATTAGTTAACTAATTCACACTTGGTTGTAGGTGTAGACACAAGGTGCTACAGTGATCCTCATTAAATTAAGTACTCTCTCGCGGCTCGCGGTACTTCGCTGTTTGATTTTCCATATAGCTAAGTACCTATATCAACCAGTAGTTGGTTATTGAGATAATACGATCAAAGGGTGTTCTTGAAAGATCTTTTGTAGAGTTTTGTTCAAAGTGAGATAAGATTGATCCTTGTTCATAATGAGGGGAACAAAGGAGATTATACTTACTTGCATTTTTACGTAAAAGAGACCAAAACTTAAATACCTTTATCAAACCTAATCATAACATTTGTTCTAATAATAATGTATTATAAAGTGGTAGAATTATTTTCTATGAGAGGACCTCCGAAAGTACCGGTATATACAACGTGTAACGGAAAGCGTATATACATACATACCAAGAGCATTGGTATCAATTTTTAGAGTATTTTATATTGAGCTGAAACCCTTACCGTATCGTTAGTTATCCAAAGAAGCCTTGCTCTTTGTATGTACATATATTTCCTAAAGATATTTTTCTGTAACATCTGATAAACAATATGAAAATACGATAAATTACGACTTTAATGATAAAAATTAATATTCGGCACGTATCAGAACTTCCCATTTTTTGACCTTTCTCGTACTCACAAGGTCAGTGAACTCAAAAATCTCTGCGTCTAAAAACCCGAACAGATTTCACCTCCGGTCCTTTACCCTTCGGAAATCGAAATCGCACAATTCGTAAGCAAATTTCCCTCAAGCTACGTACTTATGCTATGGCGTTGAGAATCTTGACAGGCCTGTCACACATCAGCTTTACGTCACTCAGTGAAAGGGGGTAGAAGGGGTGGGGTGGGGCTCCCCTCCTCAACGTCGTGTCTGATTGTAATCCCATCCCATCACATGTGTTTTGTCTCTAAACAATGTCAGTATTACATTCTTCAAGCGCGTTGTTTTTGTTTTATACAACCTGTGTTGGGTTTAATCAGATTAACAAAGTTTTGGTACACTGTATGGAACACTTGACATGAAATGTTAAGGCTGAGGTTATAGTGAATCGCAGTAAACTCATAGCGGACTCAATTTATTTTGTTGGTTTACACTAGGGAACGGATGACGGAAGCATCTTTATCTAAAGATGTTTGATATTGGCTTAGTATGGAATAAACTTTGAATCGACTTATTTTGGAATGCTCTAGTTACGTAATTTCCATTACATAAAAAATTAGAATAAAATTATACAAGTATTTATCCAACTCAAATCATTTATTTCAATTAGGTCAAAAGGCTGACCACTGAACCGATTTCGATGAAGTTTGTTACGAGTTTTAATCCCAAAAAAGGATATACGCTTCTTTTTATTCCGTGACTTCGTCTGCATCCGCGATCCGATATTTACGCGGACAAAGTCGAGGGCAAAAGCTAGTTACGAATATATGTTCTCTCTCTCTAGTTATTCCCATAACAACGTAGCTGACAGTTTAGTTTCAAACTCGTCGTCACGTCGCTGCATCTGTTACAATTCCTATAGAAAGTTTATCAATGGCGACACAATAACGTAGGCAGTACTATTCATGTTTGATATCTCGTGTTGTCTCCTCTATTCATAGATAAGGCTATGCACAATCTGTTTAGACAGCTCAGTCCTTAAACAGAAACAATACGGCTCTGATTCTGCGACGTGTCAATCAGTCGCGCACAGAGAACCGTTTATGAACAAATAATTAGTTTGTGTTCTGCGGCGAGGTCAGGTCCTGCCACGTCTAAAGGTTATGGCATATTATCCCGGCACCGCAACTGCTCAGCACCAGCACGGCGTCGCCTCGAATTTAGGCTGCGGCTAGCCGCAAGGCGCAAACTCGCAGACCGCGCGCCGACCGCGAGGCCCAAGCTCGCAGTCCGCGAGCTTGCAGGACGCTGTGAACTCACGGTCCGCTCGCTGGCAGCGCGCGGACTGTGCGAGTTGTATGGTAGAGGCAAGCGCGCTGACTGCCCGCCGTTGGCTTTTTCACATTGACATTAGAAAATGCTACACACGATTTAATGCTCTAATTTGAATGACAAGTAAATTGCGGTGCTGGGATAATGTGCCATGACCTTTATAGTATTTAGGAATAAATAGCGTCAAATGGCATTGGGTGGATCACATCGGTAATACACAAAAAGTTACCTACTTACTTCCTATCATCCACGAAGAAACGGTAAAACTACGTAAATTAAGTTAATATTTTAAATAATACATCAGCCAAGATAGGTATTTAAAGTTTGAAAGTGGTAGAATGTATCCCACCCCTACCCCGTTTTTCATCTTCCTTCAGTCAGTCATCACGTATAAGCAAAGCAATTTTACTTGTTACGACAGTTCTGCTATGATCCTATGAGGAGTTCCGTTAAATTCATTTTCAGATCATGACAATATTTCTGTAGAACTAATTCAGGAGTAGGTATACTAACATAACATAACATCACACCTGTTATCCCCGAAGGGTTAGGCAGAGGTGTACCCATTAGTATACCCACATTTCGCCAGTTCGCCACTCTTTCTAACAAAAAAGGATTTTATTTAAATGCTCCACAATTAATCGAGAAATTGCGTAATAACCACAAAAAAAAGAAAACCTATTATAGTCGAATTGACACCAACCCCCGTCCACAGCCCCGTCAACAGTTAAAAATCGAACAACTCTTTTTGTCCGACCTACTGATCGTACTTAGAACATCACGCTCAGCTATCGTACTTGCAACCACTAGACCAACTAGACATTCAAAGTCATAAATACCAACTTATCGTAACACTAACATTATACACTTAGTTCACAATAAACGCTTTGACTTTGAAGTTTGGATTGCGTGAACATTGACTTGCGTAATCAATTATTGATCGTGTTACCTAATGGTTAAACAACGAATCTCAAGCAATTGTTATAATTTATACAAGACTAGCGACCCACCCCGGCTTCGCACGAATGTCCAGTAAATGTGACTGTGATCGTAAAAATATAAATATATTTATGCAGGCCGACCGCCCATTTTCGATTTAGAATTTTAAATCTATGTAAAATATTCATTTTAATGATTTGCTGTAAAGATCAATAATTATCTACATCAAATGCACAATGTATCTAACGTATAACATTAGATAAGAATTAATATTAGTAGTTAAGAAGATCTAAGCCTATAGAATTACTGATGATGGGAAGCGAGTTTTTTTATACTATTTATATGGGGAAGTAGGTGTTAATAGGCGATTGTTTAATTATGTACGATCATTTTGCTTGTAGTAAATATGAAATATTAGTAAAAGTTATTCATAATTATGAGTACCCTTTATAAGATTACTGGTATTCAAAACTGGTATATTCATATAAGGTAATTCACCAAAACCGACGCCATCTTTTAAATAAAGAAATATTTCAAGCAACATTTTCAAAGTCGCCTCAACTATTTCCTCTTTCAGCAGTATTATTACAAATTCTCTACCCACCCGAGCCGTGCAAGTAATGTGGCAAAAATAACTTGCCGTAAGTTTCACACCTAACGATCCAAAATGAAACTAGTCAACATATCGATTATCGATTATGTAAAATTTGTCACCTCTAATATCGAGATATTTGCACACCTTGTGTGTTATAGCAGCGCTGGTGTATTTTACGGACAGGCAGTATATTGTTTTTGAAGAGTAGGAGAATAACTAATATTATTTACTTAGGCCGATTGTATTAGACTTGCAAAGTAATATTTTGTAATACAAAATGCAGAATACATACATACATAAACTTACGCCTTTTTATTATTGTAGAAACCTAGTACGATTCTTACATACTTCTTTCATCTTGTTCACGTTCATACATCTGGTCATACAAGCACACCGGTTACGAGTACTGCGCAACCGACCTTTCTGAAGAACCTCACCGATAAGGTCAGTGTAGGTCTTTCTCGTCGTCCCCTCCCTGCGTTGACACTCACATCTGCCATATAAATTCCTTCCAAAATGACCGAACCATTTAAGCATATGCTTTTCAATCTTTGTCACAACGTCTTTTTTTAACTCGCAACTTTCTCGTATAACCTCGTAGAAAATGCATAATACCTCTATCAACGTAATCAATTTTTTTTTTACAATTTGTTTGCCTATGTCGTAGCGCTACGCTCCAAGCTACGGCGCAGCACGACCGCTACGAACTTGCGGTCTTCTAGTCTTCTAAACAAAATTATTAGAAGGCTTATTACGAAACTACCCATTTATCCACCTCTTAAATATTTTCTTCGAATAATCAATACGGATTCTCTAAATCAATATTGAAAATAAGAATTTGTTTAAAAATGGCTGATTTATTTCGGATATTCCTGTTATATCGCTATTATATTACTTATGGGAGCGTGTGCTGGGGTCACGTAATATACGGAAAAGTAAAAGCCTCCCGGGAAATCATAGCAACGGGTAATATATATCCAAACTCGTGCCTATAAAATATAGTACACTCAATCTAATCGCATTACAAAATATCGACGTGCAGTTTTTCTACTGAATACATCAAATGATTTCTGCTGATTCAGAGGGCGTTTCGTGGTTCCTGTGTTGTGATAAATGGTTTTGGACTCGACTGCCCGATCGGCCTAGTCATTAACTACAATTTGTATAAACTTTGACCTATTGTAGACGTGGGTGGAGCGGTTTAGGGTCGGCACCCACTGGCGGTACGACACGACAAATAATTTTTAGGCGATGAATCAGAAAATAAATTATTATTATAACATTTTTTGTATAAATAAAATACATGATATGATATCCCCAAGTTTTTGTTTCTACGAACATTATCTTTGTTTAATCATGTTTATTATTATACTAGCTTTTTCTTCTGACTTCATTCGCGTGGGAGTTATAGTCCTCCTCAATACAGCTCTGTAGCAAAATCCGCTTTTATATGATGTTTTGTACTTATAAGTTACCCAACTACCAAGTGTAGGTTGGTATGGTATAGGTCAAATACTTCTGGAGATTTCGTACTTAATCAATAAATAAGTGACCTTTCACTTTTAAAAAAGAGTGTAAAAAGTTACACATTAATGCTGAAAGTTACACGTTCTTCTCATTATAGTGATCATTTAATTGGTCTGGACCATACCTGGGAAACTACTAGTTACAGAGACTTTAAAGGTCAAAGTTCCTATGTGTTTTCTTTATTTTTATATGTTTTTTTTTACACTAAATGTTGACTGCCTCGTTGGTCTAGTGGTCGCAAAGCGCGACTGCTGAGCATGAGGTCTCGGGTTCGATTTCCAGGTCGGGCAAAGTGTTATTGGGGTTTTTCCATCAGGAATTTCTCAGTACCAGCCTCGGAGTCTGGATTTGTGCCCGGTTGATGGCAATAGGCTCGCCCCCTATTACATGGGACTTAAACATAACTAGCGAAATGAGGGTGTACTAATGGGTACACCTCTGCCTAACCTTTCGGGGATTACAGGCGTGATGTTATGTTTATGTAAATGTTCCAATTCAGCTTTGAACACCGCATTTGGTGCTACCATAAACAGTGATTTCCCAGTCCAAAAATAAAAGTCATTTCTTAGCAATATTTTTACAAAATGTTACTTAGTTTAATACATATGCAAAGTTAACGGCTACGTGACATGTCCACCTAGTATGTATGGATTTAAACTATCTCTTGTCGTAACGCTAGTGGGTGCCAACCTTTAAACATCAACACACAAAGCTCCTTTTCAATTTACCATAACTTTTGGGTTGCAGTAGTTGCTTATTAAAATTTAGGCCCCCACCTAATCCGGACTTAGGAATAGTTAGCGCGAACTATGATGCGATACCTGCCCTTAAATTGTTATTAACCGGTTTTAGATATAGCTCGAGGTATCCTTTACTTAAGGCACATCACTCAGTATTTGCGGAGGGTCAAACTTGAAATATGAGGTACCCATGTCTTAACTGACAGAAATAATCTACTAAGTACGTAAGTATATGAGTTAGTGAGGCAGGATTATGTTGGGTAGCTTAGAAATACTTATGGGGTCCAACCCTTTAGCTTCCCTTTATAATGATAACCATCACTCATCATCATCATCAATCAAGATTGGGAGTTATCCGGCTCGTCTTAAGACATCTTCACCACCTTCCAAAAAATTCAAATTGAATTACTTGGCAAATCATTTCATGCTAATTCTGAAATAATTATTATATTTTTATATTATTAGAGGTCTTCACCTAGTGGTTAAGGTGTCTGCCTCATATGTATGCGGTTGCGGGGTCGATTCAAGGCAAGTAGCTACCGATGTAACTGTATTTATCTTGGATATTACTGACATCGGTGAAGGAAAATGTCGTAAGTGAACCTTAACTTGTATTAAATTCTTTCTGAAAACTTGGGTGGAGGAACTCACGTTTTCGTCCTTAGTCCTTGTGAGTAGGCGATTTCCGATCAGATTTTCTCACTGTGCCTTTCTACGTCGCACTCTAGTACTACAATAGATTAACACTACGCAAACATATAAGCAATATTGACACAGTCTATTGGGACAAGCTACTCGCACCGGCGACCGAGTGCCTATGAATGAGTAAGTGAACTCCAAACCACCACGGTTGTAGGAAGGTACCTATAAAACTAACCACCCAACATGTCAATATCTAAATCTATAATAAATGATCCTCTTTCAACTTCGAGGTCATGTAAATTAAACAATAGATACCTTGCTTTGTACCTAGTTACAATACTCTACATCTTTGGAAACTGACTTTAATATACAAAATGGAAGTCTTTGTCCTGATAGTGTCTATGACTGACAGTAGCGAATGGGGTTCCGCAGTGACGTTGCACTTTAGTAATGATGTAGTATTAAATGGGATGGTAGAATGGTAGCGTATTGTACGGTGCGCGGGTATTAGTGTGGTGTGAGAAGGGATTTTTACTTCAATAAATAAAATTAAGAAGGTTGGAAAACTATTCTTTGTATATTTAATTGAATTTTTACTGGGTTCATAATTACTGTATACGTATGGAAAGGACGTCGTATCGAAGACTTCAACTATGTATTCAATAAATGTTTCTAGAACTTCCTGCGTTAGAGTTTTTCGTCGGTTAAATAACACAGAAGTCTGCTTCTATTTATTTTTTTTCCCTTTATTAAAAAACGACAAAACAATTCATCGCTTTGGTGTGAAATTATAAACTGAATCCATAGCAATAGTCTTCGTTAAGATCCTTTCCCATTGGTTACTTTTTGGACCAATGTTTTTCATCATCATTTATCATAAACATCACGCCTGTAATAGGTTAGGCAGAGGTGTACTCAACAACAACATAACTGCAACATAACTGGCGAATTGTGGGTGTACTAATGGGTACACCTCTGCCTATCATTTATCACTCCTAAAGATAACCACAATGACCGGTCCTGCGCTGCCCGCATCCAGCGGCTTTCAGCGACCTTTACCAGGTCGTCAGTCTAACTAAAACCAAAATATCTCCTTAATAGAACTTGTTTTAACAAACACAAAGAAGTAGAAAAAACATTCTCAGATTCTGAGTAGGTAGATACTTACATGGCAATTTACTAGTAAAAGTATTCATTGTTCCAAAAATAGGATTGCGTGGGTGTTCTCAAATAACACCTCTTTTATATAGGATTCCGTATAAAATCACCCATTTTATTCACATAACAAAACGCTAAGTTTATTCCAAAGTAGAATTCCGTAACCCAATCGAAATGAGAACACCCAATGCATTACTCACGAGTTTATTACTCACGATCTTTTTCCAAAGCTAAAGCGACGTGTAATAAAAAGGTATGTACTAATATAGGTAGGCAGACGTTTCTACCGTGTTTTACTGACGGCACGGTACCAGGAGGTGATGGAACCGTGTGATGCGGTCTTAACGAAAGTACAGAGTATAGTAGCGGAAAATAAATAGAACCATTTGTGTGTTCCTATTTCGTGGTGTTACGGAAGTATGTTTGAGATATTACTGTTTTGAGCTGCGATGTATAATTTTGTTGTTTGTTGGCGAATGTATGTATTTCGTGGATATGTGAACGTATCGTACACGAGTACGTTAGTTTGTCGAAGATTTCTTGTAGCAATATGTAAGGAATTACATGTTTGAATAAGGTTTGAGATATTTGAAGGTCTATGTTAAGATAGGTATATGTATAAATCCAAAAAATATATATATACCTATAAATTACCTATATCACCTATGTCCCAAAAATAATCTCGTCAGTCATATATACCTATTAAAAAATGTCTGAAATGGTGAAAAAATGTCTTCATTTATTTATTATTTTAGTATGGAATTCATAGTTAAATATTAACAAAACTAATAAATAAAAATAAAATTATAAGGTACAGACAATTTATCTTTTCAACTTTTGCATACTCACTTACTTATTTAAAAGAGTTTCAACAAGTTTCGTGTAAACTAAAATTGAAAAAAGTCGAGACTCAAATAAATTTAGTTTAGCTATGACTTAGGTACGTCTTACGTCTTGGGCGCTTGTTCGGTCTAAGCCCTCCGGGCTGTCAGATTAAACATGCTGGTTAGTTATGCTCTACAGAGAGTAATTTTAGAAACAAAAGAAGAACGCGTAGGCAACTGACAACTTAACAAATGGAGCAAGCGCCGTTTCATTTACAATTTGGGAATAAAATTATTTTCATTCATCAATTCTTTCATTCATAATATTGTCCGTCGTATGGTGCTGGGAGATAGCTTTTATTCAGAAAGTTCTTTACTGATCGGAATGGTTATTGCTTTACACCGTTTTAACTTAACTTGGTAAAATTTTCATTATACATAAAAATAGTCGAAATAAACTTCTGAAGCATTTGTAAAGTAATTTTTTTTACAAAGCTTATAAATAACGTTAAAATTACAATGTTATTTTATGAAAAAAAAAAAAAATATGTTGTTTACTAAACAGTTGACACGATACTTAAAATAAAAAATTTGAATCTGTATGTGTGTTCCGGCTAATCTCCGTAACGGCTGGACCTATTTCCAAAGGGACTTTTGCTGGCAGATAGCTGATGTTATAAGAAGTAACTAAGTCTACTTTTATATTATAAAAATAATTATGATCTCACGAAAAATACTAAACACTTTAAATAAACGACTTTTCGCGGATGAAATCACGGGCATAATCTAGATTGTAATATAAACCCTTCATTCCAAATTTACCTATTTTAACTACGGGTAACTACATATCGTGTTTCTTGGAAATAAATAAGTACCTTCCTACGACAATGTTAAAGAGACACGTGGGCTGAAATAACTAAGTATGATAAAATGTTACTTGAAGTTCAATACAAAGCGATGTGCGCCGTGGTTTTACTGGTGGTGCACTGGCCACGGCATTATGCTGAGCGTAAGCCCTTTTACGCGGTAGGGTGCATATTTATTTTTGTATTTACTTGATTTTTATTTTTTAGATTTAAACAAACTTGTTTCTACTTTGTTTTTATGTACAATTTTTTCTTTTTTCTTTTTATGTAATGTGCGTCATTTTCGCGTGAATAAACAATTTCTTTTTCTTTCTTTTATGTAATATAAATAAGTTAAAATGGAAGGATCACAGAAAAATACGTGTTGGATGAATGAATGAATGAATGAATAAATAAAAAGTCTTTATTTCAATCATCATTCCTTGTTCACTCATTTCAGATGAGTTTCTCTCAGGGTCCCATATCCAAAGGGTGCCAAAATGGAACTAAAACTCCACTGTCTGTCCGTCTGTGTCAGCAGCCCATTGAAGCGTAATAGGTAGATATTTAAAATTATCGCAGAGTTTATATTAATGTAGCCGCTATTACTAATAATAGATTATTTTTTGTGGCAAAATTAAAAGGGGTTTTCATACAAGGGACGTGTTTTTGGATGTAGTGTTGAATATTGTAAATTTCTGTACATTGCCATTACCGTGCTAAATACAAGGCCAAACGAAAATGCCATCGATACGCTAAGAGGAAAAATACTGTATTTTGATACGGAATCTTTCGTGTGCGTGTCCTACTCGCACAGGGGCAGTGTTTTTACGTCACTGATCACCAAACGAATTTAGCGTAGTAGAAAAATGCCTGTTGTTTAATTTTCAAAGCAGTCAGTATCTTTTATCTGAGTAACAGTAAAAATCTAATTAAATTCTTAAACCCAATAGTTTTGATGCTCACTCCTGAATAAAAACAAGGAAAAACGGGTTTTTGGATTTTCTCGTTTCCTATTGGAAGCACGAACAATCAGTTTTTCTAACTATTCGGATGCTCCCGCCGTCTGCGTGATGCCTGTACGCAATATTCGAACATAGGATAGCGAGAATAAAACCGAAACTTGTGTGATGAAGCAGAAAATGATTGAAATGTTTAGTCAGACAACGTTTATTTCCCTCAATCTGACTAGCCTTTTCCCAACTATGCTGGGGTCGGCTACCAGCCTAACGAGATGCTGTTGAATACCAATATCTTACATGGAGCGACTGCCTATCTGACCTCCACAACCCAGTAATTGGTTAATACGATACCCCTTGGTAAGAATGGTTGTCAGACTTTCGGGCTTTTGACGACCCGTAAGGACTTTCAAAGATCCACGTATGACAGCCGGGGCCAAAGACTTGAACGTGCTTTCCAAGGCAAGGAGGATTCTCTGTGTCTAAAGACGGTCACCTATCCACAGACCAAACGCGGTTACTTAGCCACGAGCTCCTCAAAATATCCCTAAACCAACTTGTGGGCGGCGCGTTGAGTTACACGCGCGCCTCAAAGAGATGTTAGTATCGAAGACGGGGCTCGCTAGGGCCTGCCAGGATTGCGGGTTTTGTTCGAAAGAGTCATCGCGTCAGGAGGAATACAGTCATTTGATGATTTCCCATCCTCAAAAAATCTCCTGGAACTAATAAACCCATAAACTTGATTACGCCCAGAGGTCACAGTATCGCGTATTACTGACTTTCCTTTCGTGTTGCTATTTCTAACATCCAACATGTCCGTTCAAAAACGTTTTAAACGTTAACAGCATACTTAGAGTGCACTATCCGTTTTCCTTGGTTTTACGATCTAACAAATGGAATTGCTATCCATAGATATATATAGATTTTGTACGTGATTCCTGTACTTAATGTTCTGGGAATAAAGATCTTTTTAGCTCAAATGCTTTCGGTATTTATCTCTATGTACTTCTTTTCAAAAGTAAGTGGATATTATCCAGACTTTGTGCCGCTACAACGTGCTCCACTGTAAACAGTGATTTTTGTACAAAAATATAAGTCGTTTCCCAGCATTTATTTTGGTTTCATGGATCTTAGTTTAATGTAGGTACTTATACAAAACGAGTATGTGACCTAATAAAGATGTTTAGTCAGTAATTTCTCTTTCATTTAGTAGTTAATAATGTTGTACATAGTGTTGTACATGAAAATAGTAAATAAGGTAATTATTGATAAGGTAATTTTAGGTTGGTGTATGCGTATATATAAAAACCTTTTTTGATATTTTTTAATTTATATCAATTGCCACATGTATTATCACCACTTGATAATTGGCTGTTGTTTTTGTTGTGTTCTAAATAATTTTACTTTGGAAAATTCCATTGTAAAATGTGGATGCAATTTTTGTATGAAAAACCCAATAAAAAAATGTGATGTTTCGTAAAATATACCCATGCCGAACCGAGGCGGATCGCCAGCAATGAATAATAAAGAAAAGAAAGCTAAATTCCATCACGAACACATAAAATCCATCACATGACGATCTGACGACTCACACACTATATAAAACCACGTTCTCCGTGCTAAAAGAAATTCACTTGACTCCACTTGCCTCCCGAAATCCATCCGTATTGTACGGCGATCAATCACGCGATGTTCAAAGTTAATAGAAGCGCCTACAACGAGGCTTACATTCAATTAACCCATATACGATATTCATGTTTGAGTGCCTGTAATTGCCTTAGCACTAATTAAGACTGTAGGAGGAAGATTTGTAACGTACACGTCTGTAATCGGGTTAGGCATGATGCCGGTATAATGCCCTGATGAAATGATAGCAGAGTTTCTCCTGCCTTTATAATATTCTTTGTTTTCATTCGCTGGCTTGAATTTACTTTTTGAACAATACGTACTGTTTTACAGTAGGCTTTTATGTGGACTAGAATTTAAAAATGTTATATCAAGGATAGGTAGGAGACCTTTGCCCGGCAGTGAAACACAATTATAGGGCTTAAGGCTCATATTAATAGTAACCTACAAAAGCCCTGCACGAACCGGGGCTTGTTTTTAGATGTACTTGCATAGTGCATATAGGGATAATCATTATTGACCGATTAACCGTTATTGAGAGTTTGCTTCGACTCCATTCAAATTTTCAAAGATCCAGGACTGTGTAAAGATATAAAGATAATAATTAAAGTAAAAAAAAAAATGAAGATTAGGAAGGTATTTAAACACACAGTTTGCCTACCGATTTTAAAACCAAGTTCTAGTCTCTATAAATCCGACTCTAAATCAATACGGCCACGTAACTAGAAAGGGTTCTTTCTAAAGTGTATTTCGTTTGTAAATTAATACTCAGCCTTAATTATGCTACAAACATTTACGTAGAATCTCAAAATTAGTTAGATAGTTTATAAAATAAACAGATAACTAACAATTACTTCTTAATTATGTAAATCTTGGCTTTAAATTACAATCACATAGTATCAGATACGGTTTAGAATTAACATCGAATTACAGAGTAAATAAACACCTGTAACTGTCTTAAGTACAAACGCACAATTTAGGTAGTAGTCAAGTATTTTGTTACGCTTTGTACACATGTATGTATAATCCTACTATCCTATTCTACTACTATTACAGGCGCGAAAGTTTGTGATGACGGATGGATGAATGTCTGACGGAATTTGTTGAAATGACTGTTGGCAAATATGGTCCAAGCGTCGCCTAGGATGAATCATAGATTATGAAGCGGTGAATGTTTATGCAAATCCCAGACCCCCGATCATAGGCAGAGGCAGCACACCGCGGTGGTTTTAGCCGGTAAGAGTCCGGCATGCCTCTCTGTCCCTCACGACGGAGGAAGTCCAAAAAAGGCTCATATTAATAATAACCTACAAAAGCGCTGCACGAACCGGGGGTTGTCTTTAGATGTACTTGCATAGTGCATAATTATAGGGATAATCATCGGTTTGTAATAGACATTTCAAACCACCAACCAAACGAAACCAAAACCACACCAAACCAAATGAAAAAGAGTATCAAAATCTATCTGAGAAATTTCGAGTAATTATAAGTAATTTTTGGCCTTAGAAGTTATTACTTTACTTCGCTTGTGAAAATGTCTGTTGTTATATTTTTTTAATATAGTTTTTCCTTCGTATTAAGCTTGCTAAGAGCAACGAGCTCACCAGAACTGGAGTTCATACAATATAAAACAAGTGTTCCAGATAAATAACTTCTAAAGTTTAATTAATTTTCCTTTCGTTTGGTATGTGATTTATCCTTGGTGACACTTGGCCCACTTGGGCACAGTTGATCAGAATATATGAGTATTGATAAATAAAGTTATAATTACTCGAAATCTCTAGGATATATTTTGATCCCTTTTGCATGTTAGAAGACTTGCTTCTAAAAGCTCCTGTACATTCTTGCCTACAGCAAGGTCTACGTAAAATCGTACTACGACCTATGGAAGCAGCGCATTAAACAAAGACGTTACTGAATGTGGGATACAGCTAGTTCTTATGCTTTATATCTTCTATAATATTATATGTATAAAATGAATTCCTATTTGCCTTGGTGACGGCATGACGCGTGAACAGCTGGACCAATTTCATGATTGAATGGAAGTATTTTACTAAAGCCATCTGACAATGGTGCCGATTCCCTTGTTCACAAACTAGACTAAATTTGGAGAATTGACATCTCTTACCAACCTACAGCGAAAGGAAAGGACGGTGACATCAAACAACTAAGTAAGCGATATCAAATTAGTTTTGCCAACTTTTCCATATTTTTAATCCATACGTTATATGATGTCAACTATAATTGTATGGATGTGTCAGATTGACTAAATTTGACAGCTCTTATTTACATTAGCCTCTTTCTTGTTTTATTGGACAGAAAAAGATGGAGACAGTTTAATTTTAGTTTAGTTTGTGATCAAGGGAATCGGCACCATTATATTCTAAAATTAGCTAAATACTAACAAAACATCACGCCTGTAATCCCCGAAGGGTTAGGCATAGGTGTACCCATTAGTAAATACTCCCACATTTCGCCAGTTATGTTAGCTAGATGTTCTAGGTATTATAATAAAATTCGACATAATAATACTTAAACGACAATAAGCGATAAGTGCCACCTGGGGATCTAAGGGGGGCCGCATTCAATCCCGCCGAACTATTATAATGAACCCACTTCAATCACAATACCTTTATATTCTATGGGGAGCTCCTGTAAGAATATTAGGGAACATAATACGATCGTTAGATAGGTTAGGTAAGTATAACGTCTTATATAATATGTATGTAGATAAATATACACATATTTTTAAATAAACCAGAATCATCATTTATCAAAGGTGTTGTTTGGCGCAACACACTAATTATTTTTCTAAAATAAAGTAATTTTAGTTACTCTTTATAAAATCAACTTTCTAGGCTGTTGGTTAAAAACTAATCGTTTCTGAAATTAGCTGGAAGTGCTGGAAAAAATAGATAGACAAAAGTATTTAAAGAATTAGTTTTTTTTGTAAAGTGTAATCCGTACTTATTTAAAAAAAAAAAGTTATATGGACAACAAACACACATTTCAATTTTATTTATTTATATAATGTTGTATGTCATTGGTTAAAAATATTAACTATTGCTTTTTTTATTACAATTTATTTATTTAAAGCATTGTTTTCATTAAATGACTTGACCACCTCGTTGGTCTAGTGGTCGCAAGTGCGACTGCTGTGCATGAGGTCTTGGGTGCGATTCCCAGGTCAGGCAAAGTGTTATTGGGTTTTTCCATCAGTAATTTCTCAGTAGCAGCCTCGGAGTCTGGATTTGTGCCCGGTTGATAGCAATAGGCTCGCCCCCTATTACATGGGACTAAAAACATAACTGGCGTGGGTACACCTCTGCCTAACCATTCGGGAATTACAGGCATGATGTTATGTTTGTTATGTTTTCATTAAATTTCAGCTTCATAGATCAATTTGTATTTATCGAGATTTCGTATTTAGTCAGTAAGACACCTTTCGCTTTTGTAATATAGAATTAATAACGAAATATTATTTGATTCCCTTTGTTTACCAGTAATGATATGAACGGACGACAGCGCTTTAAGATAAACACTGCGGCTTCGGTTGTAATAGGAGCGATTTTACAAAAAAAAGGTCTGAAGTGCTGGCGACTGAACAATATTTACAGTTTTAATAAATAAGAGAATCGATAAATGGATTTTATCATAGAAGTTACTGAATCACCTACAGTGTGTGTGGTTGTGAGTAAATCTCATACATAGTATAAAACAAAGTCGCTTCCTGCCGTCTGTACGCATAGATATTTTAAACTACGCAACGGTTTTCATCAATAGATAATATTATAGATTTATCTTAATAATAAGAATAATATGGATTTATTTTTCCCACCACAATATAAGGTAATTACATTTAATATGGTATCAAGAACAATGCAGTACAATATAACCAATACATTTTAATGATTATTATCTATACATATAATAAAATCGTAGAGACGTCAAAACTGTACATTTAATATTTTTGAAAAAGAAAAAGTGCTTAGGGGTCTTTAAATGATACTTATGCCGAAAATATTTTTTTTTTAATTTTTGTCTGTTTGTCTGTTTGTTTGTTGGAGCATCACGCAAAAACTGCCGGATAGATTTTGTTCAAATTTTGAATGAATATTTCACAGTGGCCAACTTAGAACATAGGCTATAAATTATCACGCTATTTGCTTTGAGGAATTAGCAGACTACAACAGTTTACCAAAGGTTTGTAAAAAAGACGAAACAAAATGTAAAAATATTATAAATAGCTGCAGACTGAAGTTCTAAAATAGTTATTATCACGCTATACCTTCAAGAAGCTAAGCAGTCAATTATGGAAAACTAGAACGGCTATTTCAAGGCATTTGTCATCAAAGTAAATTGCCTAATGGTTGGACGACCGTCTTGAGAAACGGTGGGCGGAGGTTCGGTCCTCAATGTCAGCATGTTACTTTTTGTATTTTTTATAATTTTTTTTTGAATGTTTTTTGATTGAATAAAGAGATTTACCAACAAAAAAAAGTAGGAGTGCATGTTTCTACCACAACTTTGATTTGTTAACTTATTTTTTAAATATTAATGCAGAAAATAACATCTATGCATAGTTACACAACACATAAATCAGCAGCTAAAAACCTTTTGCCTGTTTGCATGACTGCAAAGCATGAGGTCTTGGGTTCGATTTCCAGGTCGGGCATAGTGTTATTGGATTTTTTCATCAGAAATTTCAGAATAGCAACCTCGGAGTCTGGATTTCTGCCCGGTTGATGGCAATAGGCTCGCCCCCTTTTACATGGGATTAAATTATACAACCATAAATGTGTGTAGACTGTGATCGCAGGCAGAGTTTTTTTTCATAGGCACCGTAAATGGAACATATTCCACATGCTTTAAAATGAATTTCTAAATAGCATTACATTTTTTAGGTTACTTATTACCACGGCTGTGCTGCAAGACATGAATCTTTCCATCTTAGCAATAGATTCGCCAACAACCACTTAGTCTTTCGTGGCGAGGAAGTTACGTAGAGTATTAGAAGAACCCTAAGTACCCTGGTGTTATATTGGATAGAGCACTAACTTTTTATATACCTACATTGCCACAACACCAATCAAAAAATCATCTGCTACGACACCTTATTTCTACCAACTATAGAGCAGCACCCGATGTTTTACGCAAAACTGTTACGTCTTTATTCTCCTTCTGCTGGTGAATTTGCGTGTTCAGTGTGTCATTGACCAAAAAGCAATGTCATCCTTAACGAGACGTGTAAAATTATATCGGGGCTGCCTGAAACTGACTGCTTAATAAACTCTTCCCTCTTATTGGCTGGAATTGCACCATCTGTCATTCGAAGGTATCATGTAGCATGCACAGATGAAACAAATCAAGAATCCGTTTCTTTACATCCCCTCTATCAATATGCAGTAGCTTTGGGTAGATTTAAGAGTCGGAAGAGTTTTCATCATGCACACAGGCCATACAGGGCTATGTCGGCACCCACCATCACACAACTTCCACCAAAAAGAGTTCAACGGAGTTGAACGATAACGGTTTGAAAGATCTCTCTTTAGTGGCCTATATGGAAAGCGCTTAATGGACTGCGCACTCATGTAAGCCGCTGCAAACGTAACTTAGCCAAATGAGGAGTTATAGATCCCGCAGACACTCAGGGCAAGTGTGGTGGTCCTTTTATATGATGGCCCACTTACTACAGCGCCCGCAGAACACCTGGGCACAACTGGGCCAGAAAAATATTGCAAAAAGTCGGCCAAGTGCGAGTCCAAATCGCACACAAATTGTTCCGTTACACCATACAATATTTAACACAAAAGAAAAAAGGTTAATAATTGCATAAAAAGTAATTATTATGTCTACATGGCATTGTGTCTTGCCTTTCATGATTCTAGGTCAACGGGAAGTTCCCTTTATATTTGATTCCCCAGCGGACGTCAAAATATGCGCCATAAACGACCTTATCTTTAGTTTGCGGTGACTTAAAAGTTTATTTTTTTCACTGCTCTGAGGCATTGCACACCAAAGTATTTTTTTTTTGGGTGGTGAAAATCATCATAATTATGAATCCTTCTGCCCTGGGTGGGGCGGAAGAGACTGTCAGACTTTTACCGACTAAAAAACCACTCTGTTCCTTCTGTTGCCTTTGCTTTCCGGCGCCACGGTATCATGTTAAGACTTCCCGCGACTCCGGCAGGCATTTGGCCCTGTCGGGGCCCCGTCCCTGTGCTGACAGCTCTTTAAAACGCGCGTGGAACAAAACGCGCTGTTGACCTGGGCCTGGTCCTTGATTGGACGACGAGCAACCCATCACTCGCCGTCCGCAAGCTTGCGCCTACGGTAGCCGGATGACGTCTCGCAACGTCCGACGCCCTAGGGGTCTCCCGCGGTGGCTGTGGCGTGAGGTGGAGGATGTCCTCTCCTCACGTGTTCCGCCTCCTTCTTCACTAACATTACTGCTTCGCAGAAGGAGGTTACTGCTTTCCATTGCCTCTCGCTCGGGAGCATGGCCTGAACCAGGGCTCGGACGCGAGAGGACACGGCGGTGTTCTGCTCAGGCGGGGCAGACCTACACCGTATGCTCCACCGTGTCTTCCGGGCGGTCCACACAGTGATGACACCCGCGCGTTTCTTTACGCTGAATTCAACACAGGAACCTCCCAAAACAACCGCGTCCAGTGAGCACCTGCGTCAGGCGAGAGGTGAGAACGCCGTGGCGCCTCTCCAGCCCCTCCTCAAAGAGGGGTCTTACCGCCGCGATTGCGGCGTGCCCGGGACCTGAGTATTTGATTTTAATTTCTGCTTGATACCTCCACGCGTTCCTTAGAAAAGGGTCTTTACAGACAGACAGACGGACAACAAAGTTATCCTATAAGGGTTCTGTATTTGCCGACTGTGGTACGGAACCCTAAAAAAGATAATATCTAAAATAATCGATGAATCGTGATTTAAAACGGTAAAACTTTGCTTAGACTTTAAATAAGTCTATGTTTACAGGGTTTTGCTCATGCTTTCTTTCATAAACATGAAAGCCAGATTCGGATTTCAGTTGCTCTATCGAATCTTATACCTAAATAATCGAAGCTACAATGTGAGGTACAATATTAAAACAGTAGCTATTGAACTTGCGTTTCAATGGTTTGGGATCGAAAAATAAGTCAATTTTGATACGACTTCATAATATTTTGGAAAGAGATAATCTCAATATACCTTAAATAAATATACAAAAGCGAAAGTTCACTCACTCATCACGAAATATCGAAAATTTCGCAGGGAGGTAGTTTATGTTAGTTAGTAAAAGTCCGCTAAGTAACGATTTTTCAAAATAAATTACCCTAAATTACCAAAGAGTAGGTATCCAAAGTTTGTATGGAGAAATCAACTTTGACGCGGACGAAGTCGCGGGCAGAAGCTAGTGTATAATAAAAATAATAATAAATGTGCCACCTTGTCTTGTCCTACTGCGGCTCAAAGGCCTCTTCTCATACAGAGAAGGCACGCATATTAATTACCATGCTTGTTCAAGGCGAGATAGGTAATGGATGATTATTACGATGTATTCCTTTATTGATATCAGTTATAGGTGAAAAGAAGTCCAGTATCCAAGTAGCCCAGTATCAAGACCATAACCTCATGCATTAGAAGAAGCGCCTTAACCACTTGACTGTGCCATCACGACACTGACATAAAGGTCAACAAAATATTATTTAGTGGTAAAGTTAAATAAAAACATCGGAAATTGCTTAGTTTTTATGTAACATATTTTCTGGTCCTTAAGTACGGAACTTCGGATCATAGGTCGGAAAAGGAATGCTCATAAAGTATTCCAACAACTTTATATGCGTATAAAATATTTCGAATATTTTACAGGACCCACGGTTATCAAGGGTTCACGGACCTTTTATGAGTATAATTAATTTGTATAAATTCGGAAATTAAAATATTAGCAAGAGAGAGAGATAGAGCGAATGTAGAAAGAGGCCGCCATAAAGTCATAAACGTCGAGTAGGTACCTTAGTTTGGTCTACTTTAAGCGTACAGTTTGTAGACACAGCTAGTTTTAACAAGCTTTTATTATTTAAGTTGCAAAGTACATATTTTCATCCATATAACTAGCTTCATATACAAGTACATACACGATGGAATGTAACGTAATGAAAACCTTAGGATGCATGCTCTAATGTTAATATATTTCGACAGATATTTAAAAAAATGCTATTCCATACTGCCATATTATTGTGGCCGTCTGGTTCATACGTATCCATGAACCTTTAATATAAGAACACAATCTTATTAAAATACATCAAACACAAAAGTTTGCGTTAAGTTTGCCTACATTATATCAGAGTATCGTCGCACAAAACCAGAAAGAAAAGAATTCTTTGTGATGCAGACTACAAGCGCTAAGAATGGCTCCCTGAAAGCTGTCTGACATCACTTTGTGCTGCTAACGCCTAATATAAAAGTCAAAATTACAACAGTACGTTATGAGACAACTGGAATGTTTTTTATCAAGCTAAAATAGTTTTGTGCCAACTGAAGCAGTTACATTTAAACGGTAGCTATCTCTTTCTCGCAGAAATAAAAGACAGAGACGTGAAATTAAATAATAGTTGTCAAATGGAACTATACCTTCTATCTAAGTTAAGATGACTCGTTAGTTAACGTCAAAAGATGCCTTAACACAAGCTGAAGTTTAATATGTAAAGAAGTTTCATAACTTTTACAACAAAATAATAATAGTACCAGCCTATTATTGTCTCAGCAGGGCAAAAGCCTCTTCTCGTACAGAGAAGGCACAAGCATTTATCATCACGATTGCTCAAGGCGGAATGGAAAATCTTTTAACGTACATTATTAAGATTGTCAAGGTTAAAAATTATAAAACTGCTTTACTGTTACTTTCTACTATTTACTTCTAACCATTAGAGCGTTTCGTTTCGAATGTATTTAACTAGCACTTCGCCCGCGACTTCGTTCGCGTAGATTTCGTTTATTCCATTACACACTTCACGGCTTTTAGAACCTTTTTTAAGGGGTACTTTAATAAATTCAATTTTATTTAGAGGTTTAATTTCCAAAACTTCTTTCTCGCTGCTCGCCTACATCATAAACGAAGCCGTGTGTAAAATTTCAGGTTCCTTATTCCAGTAGTTTCGTCTGCGCGCTAATAAGTCAGTCAATCAGGTTCTCCTTTTATATACTCGTTGATTTAACTACTGGATGTCTAAGACATGGTTAGAAACCAACAACAAATTTTCACCGAACCCTGCACCATTAACATATGCTCAACTATTTCAAAATTCGTCACCTTTACAATATCCCTCGGGCTTAAGCTAAGTTATTTCGTACGTGGTTATATTGAACTAACTCCGGCTATTATCCCCATTATAATGTCGAGGTCTTTCAGAGGTTGGGTAGGCCCTGTAGTCCTATTAACATTTGACGTCATACCGATATTATAATTTGCACCAAAGGTCTCGGTATCGGGAAATTTCATATTCAATTTGGATGATTGGAGCTTTAATGCATAAGTACCTAGATACTGTTTCAATATGCAGTAGTGTTGAGTTTAGATGAGGCGCGCCATTTGCAATAATACCAGCAGATTATTGTCTCATTGCGGAGCAAAGGCCTCTTCTCATACAGAGAAGGCACGAATATTGATCACCGCAGTTGCTCAAGACGGATATGCGATTTTAGACTTATATTATGTCCAGGTATGAATAGAAAAAGTTGTATTGATACTTCCCGTTACCTTAACTTAGTGGTCAATGAGGTGATGGATATTCTAGACAGTATTCATAAACACATAGGACTTAAAACATAACTGGCGAAATGTGGGTGTACCTACTAATGGGTAGGTACATAAGGTACACCTCTGCCGAACCCTTCGGGGATTACAGGCATGATGTTATGTACGTCTAATTTTCGTAACCATAAAGTCTCATCTTCACCAGTCTACTAGGTGGTACATATAAAGGTACATAATGGAAAATGTCGATAGAAGTTACTTTTTTCGTATCAAAAAACTACGGTCTCTAGATCTGTCGTTTATATGACATAACACCTGAATGTTGCATTGCTTTTTGGAGGCATGTTTATTACCTTCCGTCATACGTATTTACTTTTTCATTTTCCGCTTCACGAGCAATTTCAGTGCTTAAGCTGCGGAAGGACTTTGTAAGTAAGAACATTATGAGCTCTGAAAATTGCCCGGATGACAGGAAATGAAAACATTCATATAAATATAGCTCATAAGGCACTAAAGATCTCGTCTACATCGCTGTCAATGTGATAAGTGCCCAACAGGCTGGCAACATTGCCTCGTTGTATGGCAATGCTGTTTCCAAGGCCAGACCTTTGATCAATTTTATATAAGTTATATGTTTTGTTGTGTAGAAACATAATGCAATTCCATACTTCCATACTAATAGTAATTATCTATGCGAAAGTAACTATCTCTGTCGGTTGCGCCTTTACGACTAAAAAACTAAACCGATTTTGATTGATACGGGATAAGTTTGAACCTTAAGAAAGGGCATAGGTTACTTTTTATTTCGCGACTCCATCTGCGTCTGCGATAACTGACATTTACGAACGACATTACCGAGGCGCAGGCAAGAGATAAGTCGAAGGCGAAAGGCGGGGAAGAGTTTTCATTCATTTTAAATTTCATTTAATGAGTATATCTTCTGCCTATTGTAGTTCTTAACATTTTACTAAGAAGACATTTTTTTAAGGATGGGGGATAATCAATTGACTTCTTCCACTTTGAACAGAGCGGAAGGGTCAGACTCTTACTAAGTAAAACTCATCCCTGTTCCTCGTAATGCCCTCTGCGTTCCAGGGCCGCGGTGACTCTTTATACAATCTGCAACCCTGGGACACATAAGTACTAGAACTAGGTTTCATTAGCAAAGCCGACATCAAGTTTGAATAGACATGAGGGATTGCGAATAACGCTGCTGTCTCGAAATGCTGCCAACACCTGGATGACAGATTAATGTGCAATTAAAATGTTCTAAACATCTCGTGTTTCACGCAGGATAGTATTAATTTCATTAATAGATCTCTCACTTCCCTTAATTGTAATATCGAGTCAAATGGTAAATATGGTTGGGTAAAGTGTAGGTTTTACTATCAGGAATTACTCAGGTATGGCAGGATGGCAGTTGGCTCGCCCCCTATTACATGGGACTTAAACATAACTGGCGAAATGTGAATGTACTAATGTTTACACCTCTGCCTAACTCTTCGGGGATTACAGGCTTGATGTTATGTTATATGAATTTTATTTTTGAAAATTTTCTGTATTAATTTTTGTCTCTGCATCACGTTAAGATAGACTGGTAGAAAATGCCCAAGGCATTGACTCCGCGTTTGTACAATATATATATATATTTTACATTATGTGCATAACATTCAGTAAATAAATAATTCATAACAAAAACGTATTTGAGTTTTTACTTAGACATAAAAATATTGGTAGATAAATATGGTTTTCAGTAAGTATTTACATTGGGTTTACGCAGATAGGTTAAATGATTGATGGCCAGGTGTCGATATCTATTAGGGATGCGCAAGGAAATAATTCATATATAAACCACGCAGTAGAATTTCTTGTACCAATCATCTTATATATAATTATGTAACCTTTACTGACTGACTAATCCATCAACACATAGCTCAAACCACTGAATGGATTGCCCTGAATTTGGAACACAGTCAGTTATTATGACGTAAGCGTGTGTTAAGAAAGGATTTTTCAAAAGCCCTTAAGGTTATGAAACGGGGGTCCGACATTTACCCGGACGAAGTCGCGGGCAAAAGCTAGTCTGTCAATAAAGTACTGTTGCTTAACGTACCTAATTATCATGGAGGTGATGACGAATTTGTAATCAGTGTTGGCTTATTTATTTATTTAAACTTAATGCAACAAAAAGGTACAAAAGCGGACTTAATGCCTTAGGCATTCTCTACCAGTCAACCAAAGGGGGCTTATTCCACAAACATCCATCCATAATCCATAAACATATTTGGATTTTAGGTCGTTGGTGATAATCATATAAAAGATAATGCTACGGATATTAACGCACTGATCACCTCTAAGCTTCCCAACCTATATTATAACCCTGAAACTTTATCACTTAAGTAAATCTACGTCATAAAAGCTCACATACTTATGTAGGCAGTAATAACTACCTATTTCAGAATTCGTTAGTTACCGACTGCTCAGAATATTAAGTGGAGACAACTATTTATCGCACGAAATAGAATTATTGTCACGTTTACAAATATAGACCCTACTTTTGGAGGTGTGAACTTGTGTGCGATGAATATTCATTCGGTATTTGTATTAATATATTGCCCGTTTTGTATTGCCGGGATTATTAAACCGTATTAGTATGCGTCTGGGTGTGCCCGATTTGATATTTTACTCTGTGTTGTTAAAAATTATGGTGGTTTTTAGGAAAATAGAATTTATATATTTTTTTTAAATTGTTAATGACCGATTACGATTCATGAGTTTTCAGAGATATCAGTTCCTAGATGTTCATGAAAATAAATGGAAATACAATAATCAGTTAAAGGAAAATATTTTTAAATAATCTTTTATTGTATTTGTAGTTTCTACAATTTGCATAGAAACCTTATCAGCTTAAAACGTAATTTACAGAAAAAAAAAATTACACCCCAATTTTAACAACTTACATACACCCCAAAAAATCCAACTACACCCATAAAACTACATACGTACAAAACTCATCACTCTACCTTAATCCGAGTTCTAAACAAAACACACGTCACACTTTCATGTCGTACGATAACTTCGCGTCCCGAAGTCGCGCCGTGCGCGTCGGCCGGAGTCGGTCGGCAGACTAGACGGCATGGCCCCGCACTCCCGCCCTCGCTGTTTTGATTTACAAACACCAGCCAGTATGTCATGCAGTGTTCGATATCCGGCCAGTGAGAAATTTGTAATAAAGAGGCTTTTATTGGTTGCTGATGGTTTTTGGTCCTTCGTGCCGGTGGAGCTGAAATAAAAATGGTCCTTTCGTGTTTTGCTGTAATACAGTCAGACAACGTAAATGAGCTTTTTAGCTCTGTAACCAGAGCTAAAAAGCTCATTTACGTTGTCTGACTGCCAGTGGTTTGCACAAAAGATAAAAATACTTACAAATATGCGGTTTAGTTACTTTCAACGTAAAACCAACTTAAAGTTACGTTTAAGTTTTACTTTGAAATCTCATTGTTAGATAGTTTGACGAGATAAATTCATCAAATAGACGAGAGTTTAAAAACTTCAATTAATGATTTAAGCTCTCTGACTAAGTAAGCACCTAATGTCAATGACCGGCTGTAATGCCCAATAAGATATCCACTCGATACTCAGTGAGCGAGGTTTTGATTAAAACCTTTTATTTTTCAATGCCATTTTCCGTCATTTTTCTTTAGAAATACAAGAGCTTAATTTGAGAATACATAAAAGAATTCCGTAAAATAAATAAAAGAACCCTTATTATTCATTCGTCGAAAAGCTTTTCTTTGAAATTCGACGAAAATTGAAAGTAGACCTATCTGCATAAGGTTTCAGTAAATTGTTGCGAACAAAGTGACAACTAGTTGATCGAAACCTACACAAGTTTGAGCAACAAAGTTAAGATTAATGTTGTACGGAATTTTGTTTAATTTGTAACTTTAGTCCAGCGGTTAAACTTGCCTTACATGTTGTGTAAGGGCTACTAGTTCGAAAATGGACAGACAATTAATCAAAATTCAATCTGTTCGACTGTAATATGTTGTCTTCCTTAAAATTAGTTACCTTGTCAAGTGATTAAGGAAAATTTATATACAGTTATTAAAATTTATTACGAATATAAAATAGTTACATATTTAAATGTAACAAATTTACTAAATTAATAAATATGTAACCCACATCATGGGTATACTCCAGAATAAAAATCAAAATAAAAATAATAACAAAAGGCTTGCTTTCATTACATGGGACTTAAACATAACTGGCGAAATGTGAGCGTACTAACGGGTTAACTGCCTTACCCTTCGGGGATTACAGGCGTGATGTTTATGTTATAAAAATAATATTTTGTCAATTCTTAAAAAAATATAAAGCTTACTGGCATTTCCATATCCCTATTTCAAAAAAGCTAGGCGCACTATAAATGTACGCTAGTTTTACAAAAAAAAGGTACAACCCAATATTGGACACCTACACCCCTATATGTAAAAGAGAAATCAACAAATCCTGGTATCTGTTTCAACCCTGTGTCAAATCAAAGTCAGTGTCCAGTCTAGCGTTATAGCGTTTCGAAGCGCGCCCGAACGAGGTGATTTTCAAATCGCGTGGGCAGGAACAATAAACATTGGCACTCACGATCACGCCCTCCTCTACTCTGGTAGCTCTTCTAAATTGGGAAAGGGCGTTTTCCATGGATATGGTTCATTAGCGCGACAGGAGCTTCAGGGAATGTTATGCATTTGAATGCGTAAAAAAACAGCATATTAGTTAATCCATTTACATATTAATGTAGGTATACGTGGTGTAAAAATACTACACATGTCGTCCATAAGGTAAAATAAGTATAAAAAGTTTGCGAGTTATAATAGCACATTCGAATAGACAGATATAAAGTTGTTGTGTTTTAATACGTACCTAAGGATACTAAAAAATAAAAATGTTGAATGGTTATTTTCTATACCTTATACAAAAGATGATTACATACCTCAATAAACAAGTAAAACTTTCATCTTAGTGTAGTATATACTTCTACACGAGATAACAATAATTAATAACATATTCTCTCAAGAAGCTTTTACCTGAGAATAACAGTATCGTGCGTGCGATGTTGTTGATAGCAATAAATCACTATGTATACTCGTCTCGAGTAAATTGAAACTATAACAATAAGCTATCCTATCAAGTATCAAGATTGTAATATTGTAGCACCTAGCTTCTATGTCATTCTACCACTCACAACAGCTAATATTTCAATATTACCGTTCTGTAAGTTTCGCCAATTCGCACTGCTAAATTACAAAACAATTAATGGTGGAATTTGTGTTGAAAATTCTAACTCGATACCTGTAGAAGGACAGTCAGAAAAAGAAAGCAAGCAGGCGGATCTGGAAGGCATAGCTAGTTAAATTAATTATCTAGCTATGTCGGATGAAGGATACAAATAGAACGCATTAGTTCATTATGATCGATCTATCTATCTTTGCTATTTTCGTACTTTGTGGCCAATTTTACCAAGAAAGAAACGAAAATTAAGCTTGTGAGAAATCCTGCTGCTCATAATCTAATATACAAATAGATAAAATTGAAACATCTGTTTAACAATACCGTCGAAAAGTAGACTAAGAAATTGCAATGAGTTGGAAAAAAATAGTTTTCTATTTTATGCTTTTTGATTTATCATCGTAACACCATGCATGTCCATCGTAGACCATTGTATAAAAGCCTGAAAACGTGATTAAAGTTGGAAAACCTAGTTGAATGCACAATATTTCCATTTACATGGCACCGGGAAAGCCAAGTTTGTTCACTAAACTTTGTAGTTCCCGTTTGTTCAAGCTTTTAAGCCCGTGTTTATTAATAGACTAAGTTTTATCCGTACTAAGGTAACAGAGTTTCAGTAGTTGTATTCATAATCTATATACTTAATTACATTTGTTTTACCTACTTATTTAAGGTTTAAGGGGGTAAGGATGAGTGTAGTGTTTCGTCACTAATAGATTATAAATAAAATACGCAAGTAGGATTTTTATTTTTGTTGGTAATTTTTTAATTCGTACTGGCCATTTTGCTGGTGAGTTTAGGTAGACGGGAGATGAACCTTGATGATAATTTTTTTTATTGTTGAATTTTATGGCATGTATATTTTATGATATACGAAATAGTTTAATTATCGTCTTGGAGTCGTCTGTAAGATGTTGTGTTTATTTTTATGAATAAATAAATAAATGTTCAAATAAATAAAGAAATGACTTTGACTTTGACTGCCTCGTTGGTCTAGTGGTCGCAAACGCGACTGCTGTGCATGAGGTCTTGGGTTCGATTCCCAGGTCGGGCAAAGTGTTATTGGGTTTTTCCATCAGGAATTTCTCAGTAGCAGCCTTGGAGTCTGGATTTGTGCCCGGTTGATGGCAATAGGCTCGCCCCCTATTACATGGGACTAAAAACATAACTGGCGAAATGTGGGTGTACTAATGTACACCTCTGCCTAACCCTTCGGGGATTACAGGCGTGATGTTATGTTATGTTATGTAAATAAAGAAATCTTATCTTATCATTTTCTTGCAATATGAAAGCATTCAATTGGCTGCGACTAAGATTAATATTGATACCTACGTGATTAAGAAGAAAGCTTATGAAGAAATAAATTAAAATATCCATACGCAATATCACCAATATTGAAGCAATTTTCACAAATCCAATATCACACATTCTACGTTCTTTTTTAATAATGTCACTCAGAATATTAAATACTGAATCAATCATGAAGATCGTTATTAACTTTCGAAAAACATTTTTTTTATTTTTCTTTTCTCTGACAAAAAGGTATTCTAATATTAGTCATTTAAAAATCTAAGAATAAGAAGAGAATATCTAATCTTGATAAGTAATTATATTAGTAATCCTGATCTTATAATGAGCCTAATCAAAGATGAAGCAAACTAAAAGTATATCAAAATTAAATTTATATACTTTCTAGTTGGATTTTCCAAAATTCTTCTTTTATTTACATAAAGCTTCTTCGAGAAATTACTAACACAACAAAAAGGAATCAGCAAATCGATCCAGCCGTTCTCGAGTTTTACGCTTAGCAACACATTAGGTATTTAGCCATTTATTTTTATGCATGTAAATAGATGTGAACCCATGCATTTCCAATTAATTACAACAGCTCAACCATCTGCAATCATCGAATCCTAACTATTGGTGTAACTTAGTCCATACATCAAATAAGGTCGTGCAAACTAAGGGATTGACGTGCTAATTGAGTCGTACACACACATTATTAACCGAATGTGTACTAAAGCCACATTTCTGTTAGGTATAGGGATGAGGTGGATGTTCTCAACATGAATTCGGACAAGGGGCTGAAATTTGAAAACGGAACGTGTGAAATGTTTCTTTTGTAATAAAAATAATAAAATATAATAGTAGTTTTGCATTATTTCGCCTGTGTCGTAAACTCACATAAACAAACTATCAGACTCAGAGCAACTAACTGTAGATCGAACAAATATTTACCACTGGAAATCGAACCCGCGATACCCAATGCAACAACCATTCGTCATTCTCCCACTACGCCAAATGCTGATATTAATAATGATCTGGGTGTGTTCTATAAAATAATTGTTCATCAATTTTAAATTTTGAAACTCTCCATCATCAACGTAAAACAACGTTTACTAATCGAGTCACGGATGGGAACACAATTCGACAACTTTTCCTTGTTGACTGTTAAAAATAACCAGCATTATTTGCAACGAAAATAATCATAAACCCTTAAGCACGTCTCATTATCCATTTTCTTAGAACAAGCTTACTAATGACGTTTCCGCGCAGATATTTTAAAAAGTATCATCAAACAGAGAGGAAAAGAGACAGAAACATTAATAAACTCGAGGAAAAACGCTGTTTTCCTTTGTTAAGAACTTGTTGCGTTTCTATCTTGAATTTCAGAGTGGCCGCGCTTACAAGTACAAAAACTGGAAAAGTATACCGGGATCGTAATTTTACAAATTTGGTACCTAAGAGTTTTTTATTGTGTTGCTTGTCACAATATATTTCGTCGCGTCTCCAAGGTTTAAAGGGGTCGTTTTCCGAGTAAAATAATGAAATAATGCCGGTTTACGTTTAGAAAATACGGTGTTGCTTTTTATTTTGGTCCTTCAGGTTTTACGTTTTAAAAACGTTGTTCTCATTTACAAATTCATCATTTGTTGTTTACATTTTGCAGATGTTCTCATTATCGTTTTTTATTGCACAGTCTCATTTGATGAGTTTGAAATTGTCAACTCAGTTTTATGTTTCAAAAATTATTATATACGTGGGACCGCGGTTGTATAAAGTTTTCTTGGTATTCTTTTTTACGATTCTGTGGAAATTTCTGTAACTACCCTTTTATGTTTTACTTCAGAAAATAGTAATTCATTTCATAGTTAATCGTAATTTAATACTTTGAGAATGGAGGTAGATTCTATAAAGGTTCCCTACTTTTAGATGTAGACTTACTACTTCGCAGTGTAAGTACATAACTAACCTGCTTTCTTAAGTGGTCTTAAGAAAGCAGGTTAGTTATGTACTTAGTAGTAGTTTCTTTATAAATGTCTCATGTTCGTCGAAAACATACTTAACTGACTTACCACATTTAATGAATTCCCATCTCAGGCATTCAACATTTTGCTTAAATAAAGCACAGTTGGTCGACGAAATATTTGTTTTATTTTTATTATTACTTTTGTCCTTTAAAATATATACGAGCACGGAAGAGTACCTAATTTATTCTCCTCCCGAATCACGCATCAAAGGACCAAAAATCTGAACACACAGAGTAGAAAATATAAATAAACAAAACATTAGGACATGTCCAGATGTAACAATGAAAGCGGGCTAAGAGGTTCGCTTTGGGATTGTCAAGCGAAATTCTTTGTTTCCATAAATTATCCCCTTATCATTAGGTATTGTTTTTAGGGACGCACCCTGTCAGCCATTGTTGTTGAAATTAAATCAAATGGTGTTTTTGACATTTTCTAGATGGTGGTGTGTTGGTGTAATAAATCGGAATTTTTGAAGTTATTCTAATTCCATTGAAAAGTTTAATCAGTTTAATTGATGCCTTTTTTTAGATTAAAAAAAAGTCAGAAGCAATTGCTATAATTAGATACAATAAATATTCTTGACAGAAATAAATAAAAAAGTTAATGGACAGTCCATAGAAATGGAATGTAATTGTTTAGTCAATAGTAAAGTTCATTTTCATTTAGTGGGACAAATACGAAAGATTTCTTAGTTTGCTTGTGTTTTATCTGTTCCAGTTTGCACCCATAAAATTCTAAGCGAGATATTATAATTCTTACCTTATGTTTAACACGTGCTAAAAGACACTTAACGAAGTCTTATATTATATTCTTGCCATCATCAATGTGATCATTTTTGTAGACCTTTGAGAACCTTCTGGTTTCAGAAAGATTAAATGATCCAACAAACAGGTATTTCACAAAAACCAGTTTGAATGTTATAACTAAACTTTAAATACTCCCACGACTGTACTGTGGCTTGTACCCAAAAGTACAAAATTGCAGCCAAAAGTAGGTACAATGTTTAGCGTGCATTACAATGTGCACCAAAAATAAAAGTAGTTTACCAGAAATTATATTTACTCAAACATACTTATTTTGACAGTCAGTGTGCGTAGTTAACAGCTATGTGATGTGTCTTTTACCACCCCGTATTTTCACACATTGTCGTTAGAAATACAGCAACATTATACCGCCGGGATGTGGCGAGGGTAAGATGACGTGACAGAATTACCAACCTGTAGCTTTTGTTGTAGGTAACATGATAAAGTTTATTTTTGAAATGACTCGTTTACCTACATTTTTGTTTTGTTGACATGCATTGGGGTAATTACGTCAACCATTTAGGCCGTAAGCACACGGCGTATTTTAAACGCGCTAATGACGCGCATATACGCGCTTCAAACGAGATTTGAACGCATCCTTGAAATCTACGCACACGGGGCCATCGCGAATCCCGTCTATACCTACTGCGCGTATACGCCCAGTAGTTACATATATCAATACAAACGCAACAATCAGAATCTATGGCGCCGAAAACGCGCGTCTTCTGCTCGTTTAAAATACGCCGTGTGCTTACGGCCTTACGTACGATATTTTATTATAATAATTGTAAAAGATGAATTATTATTATTTATTAACAATAGCTTGTGATTTATTACAATAGCATGTCGCTGTGATTGGTACATATTAATAAAAATCGAAATATACTCGATTGAAGTAATTACCCCAATTCAAAGTATATTGGGGTAAATAATACATATGTTATTGTCTAGTTTTGAAGTTATGACTTCCAGAAATGCATGTCCTTTTTGTGAATCCGTGTTAAAACATAGGTGTATCATCAAACAACATAGTATTTTTATGTAATTGAAAACCACAGTTTTATGCTTCGCACGGGTGCAATGAAGATATATAAACCTTCCTCTTGAATCACTCTATCTATTGATGAAAAACCGCATTAAAATCCGTTGCGGACTTTAAAAGATTTAAGCGTACAGACTGCGGGAAGTGACTTTGTTTTGTACTATGTAGAGATTGCCGAGTGAAGCAAATAAGGAAAAGATTTCGCCTTTATCACTCGCGACATCAGAAAATGGCAGCCACATTTAGGTACCTTTTAGTAAATACGAGTATCGCACACTGCCCTTACCAGTATTTGTCTTCTATTCGTGGAACAGAGCCAATAACCTCTTGGACTGAGAACAGAATTGCTAGACCTACGTCATTTTGTAACGGCAAAAATTTTGAGGGCCTAGCTTTAAAATTCATTAACATATCTTTTCCCTTTTATTTAGTTTTCGCAGAGCGCATCGAAAGGCGCTCGATTTTCAGGGTTTAAACCAGAGAGTATGGGTTTCTAACCTCACTAAACTCACCTCGGTGCACGGTGGTAACCATCAGAAAATTAGGAGGGTTCCGTTTTCTCTTAAAAGACAGCACTAGAACCCTCCCTGTACATATCCCTGGGAAGACTGTAAGGGGTCTCCCCTGTGCCTCGCTGTGCACGGTAGCACGTGATCACTGTGCTACCATCACCGCTGCGGTCCCTTTTGGTGGCCGGACAAAGTCTACATTCAGGGCGCCCGTGACCTAAAAGGCCCACCTGCTATGACAGGGGCGAGATGGGGTAGAAACCCCAGAAGAATATGTAGTAATATACCGATTCCTCTATGATATCTCAAAATTTGAGCCGTGCAAAAATAACGTAAGTCTGGCGACTCTTGGGCTCTTAGACCGTCTTTTGCTGAAGTATAAATATTACAAATAGCCTAAATATAGGATCATTATACATTTATTTATGTCACAAAAGTGATGGATTACTACCTGACTTGCCTTATATACGAGTACATTAAATTCATTGATCAAGAAAAAAATTACCTGACCTAACAAAAGTTTATTCACCTGCTTTTTTATAGCTTGAATAATGCTGTAGTATTTTACTGAAAATGGTCTTAGAGATTAAGCTATGAAAGTAGGGCATTGTGAGTGCATGAGTAATTTTTGTCCATACACTCTACTAACGACACCGAAGTTCGTTCGTGTCGTGTAATATAAGGGCTTGTGTACACCGGGATGGAATGGCAGAGGAGTTAATTTTTTACCAAAAAGGGTAAAAAAAAATTTTAACGTCTATTCAAACTTATCTAGAAGGTATACGACATGCCAATGTTTTTGGCACGTCGCGGGATGTCTTAGTAGGCTACCGAAATTCTACAGTATCTCAGGCGCGAATCCAACCCTTGAAAAAGGAAGTGGTCACGGTCACTTAAAATCGGCCACGTGTGAGTCGGACTCAATCAGGTGTATCACATTATCGCGTCTAAACTCTAAACAACTAAACCGATTTTAATTAAACTTTGATAGATTGAAATCATAACAGGTATAAAATTTAATACACTGAATAATTTTGTTAAGGTAATTACTTAAATAACAAACTTAAACATATTTTTTTCGAGAACTTGGATCCGCGCTTGAATCGGCTATGCGCTGATTGGTGACTGGAAATTCTCTGCCATTTCGTCCCGTTGTGCGTATGCCTTAAAGGTTTGCAAACATACGGATACGTATGTGCTAACATAAAGCCTGGCTTGAAAGAAACGTGACAGGAAAATGCTCACGTGTTTTTCTGTTTTTTTTTTCCTTTCAATGTGTCTCAAGAAAGCATTTTGGGGTCAAACAGTCAGTGATAGTTAGCGTTAAAACGAAGATTCCTTAGGTAAAATCTACTATCGAAGAAATACCACAGTACCTTATTTTACGCAGTTCATAGTAAAATTCGTTACTTTATTTGAATTAATTATAGAATACTAGCTTCAGCTCGCGATTTCGACTGCATAGATCTATCGGAAACAAGGGAAAAACGGGGTAAAAAGTAGCTGAAGTACATAATTTATATCTGTGCCAAACTTCATATAAACTTGTTCAGCCAATCTGCCGTGATTGAGTAACAAACATCCATCCATCCGAAGTTTTGCATTTTTTTTAATAATAAATAAAAAACAAAATAAATATCTTGGGACAACTCACACACGGCTGTCTGATCCCAAGCTAAGCAGAGCTTGTGTTATGGTAACCAAACAAATACATACTTATATAATTTATAAATACATACATATTATAGATAAATCACACCCAGACACAGAACTAACAATCATGCTCATCACACAAAGTTTGTCCTGGGTGGGAATCGAACCCACGACCTCCGGCTTAGCAGTCAGGGCCGCTAACCACTAGACCAACAGGCCCGTCAAAAACCAAAAACCACCACCACCATCATCCACCATTGTTTTAAAACCATATTTTATTTTTCTCGATAGTTGTTGTTACAGTACAATATCTTTGTGCTGTATCTACAATCTACATCGCAATCTTATGTTCTTTATCGCACGTTCAATATCTATTAAATGTTTCTACTATCTGTTATCAACACGAAGTCGTTAGTATATAAGATGCACCTTTGGATAATTATAACCAAACTATACTACATCTTTTGTCTCATTTATACCTAATCATATACTGCCAAGAAGTTTGGCAAATTGGTGACCCCGACGAACGAATACGCAGCAAGAAACATGGCACAATCACCGTGCAAGGCGAACATAAATCAGCAAGGAACACTTGAAGTAGCTGCTGGCACCTCGGTTTTATCCCGCATTCCGGAATTTTGGAAAGACCAACCAAGATTATGGTTCACGCAACTAGAAGCCATATTAGCACCACAGAAGCAAGGAGACGAATACAAATACTGTACAGTAATAGCAAAGTTATCCAAGGAAGAAATACTACAGGTTAGTGACCTAATCACTTCACCACCGACTACAGATAAATACAAAAACATCAAGGAACGTTTAATTGATTGTTACGAAGAAACAGAACAGCGACAGTTTCAAAAATTAATATCAGAGACAGAACTCGGTGATCAAAAACCTTCGCAGTTATTGCGTCAAATGCGAGTCCTCGGGAGAGGAAAAATCAGTGACGAAACAATTAAACTACTATGGTTCAGGCTTTTACCAACATCAGTTACTACGGTTCTAGCAGTTACGGAAGACATGGAAATTGACAAACTGAGCCAAATTGCAGACAAAATAATAATGAATTCAAAAGTAACCGAAATATCAGCTGTTAGCAACGACATTTCAAACGACAACAATACAGCATGCATTTTAACCCAGCTAGCAAAATTACAGATAGATATTGACGCAATTCAGCAAGGTCAATATGGCTATCGACCCAACACGCACAATCATTTCAAGAAACGTCAACAATTCCCGATTATGAGGCCGAGAACAAACTATAGAGGAGCAAATCGATTTTGTTACTACCACGAAAGATTCGGAAAATATGCAAGGAACTGCATTAAACCATGCGGTTGGAAACCAATGACTTACGTACGGAACCAGGGAAACGAATAAGAGCACAGACAACGGCGAAACTCTGTGCAATCCACCCATCCAATCGCCTCACCATTACCGACCGAAAAAGTGGTATGAAGTTTTTGATTGACACGGGCGCAAATATCTCAGTCATTAGCAAGCAACAGAGATATTCAATTTTACAAAATGAACAATACACACTATACGCTGCAAATGGGACTAAAATTAGGACTTACGGCGAGAAGACGCTTACCTTGAATTTAGGACTACAACGATGTTATAAATGGAATTTTATAATCGCCGATGTTACACAACCAATAATTGGAGCAGATTTTCTAGAGCACTATAAACTATTAGTCGACATAGCAGGTCGCAAACTTATCGACAAAGTTACAGAGCTGACAACGCATGTAACTTCAGAAAAAGCGACACAACAAACAATTCGTACTATCGCAGTGGGAACGAATCCACGTATTACGCAACTTTTAAACAAATACGAAGACATCACGAAAGAGTCCTCTCTACGCAATGCGCCCAAACATAAGATTGAACACCACATTATCACTACAGGACCACCCGTCGCAGCTCGGGCAAGACCATTACCTCCGGAAAAATACGACATAGCCAAAAAGGAATTTCAAAATATGATAGAACTCGGAATTTGCCGACCGTCAGATAGCCCATGGGCAAGCCCATTACATATGGTAAAAAAGAAAAATGGCGAATGGAGACCGTGCGGAGACTATCGAATGCTCAATAGCACGACAGTACCGGACAAATACCCACTACCAAGATTAACTGACTTTACATACATGTTAGAAAATAAGAAGATACTAAGCAAGATAGATATACGCAAGGCATACCACTGTATTCCTGTTAAAGATATAGAGAAAACAGCCATCATCACACCTTTCGGACTTTTTGAGTACTTAAGAATGCCTTTCGGATTACGCAATGCGGCACAAACATTTCAACGATTCATGGATTCCTTATTTAGAGATTTAAATTTCGTGTTTATATTTGTAGACGACTGTCTCATCGCATCGGACAACGAAGATTTGCATTATCAGCATTTAGAAACGGTTTTCAAACGTTTACACGAGAATGGAATAACCATTAATCTCGAAAAATGCGAATTTCTCAGAAGGGAAATAGATTTCTTAGGTTATCATATAACGAGCCAAGGAATACAACCTACCGAAGAAAATTACAAAGCAATCATGGAATTTCCCAAACCGAAAACAATTCAAGAATTAAGAAGATTTTTGGGCATGGTCAATTTCTACAGAAGTAATATTCCACGCGCAGCGGAAAATCAAAGAATTTTAAACGAATATCTACATGGTTCAAAAAAGAACGATAATTCACCTGTTCCTTGGACAACGGAAACAGACAAGGCTTACGAAAAATGCAAGGAAAGCATGAAAAACGCAGTATTAACAGCGCATCCTTCCCGCAACGCATCACTAGCGCTCATGACCGACGCTAGTGCTACTTGCGTTGGTGGAGTTTTACAACAAAAATCCGGACGCAATTGGGAACCATTAGGAATTTTTTCACAAAAATTGAGCGAAACTCAACAAAAATATTCTACGTTTGACAGAGAGCTGTTAGGAATATACATGGCCGTCAAACATTTTCACAGCTTAATCGAGGGAAGAGAATTTACAATATTTACGGATCACCGACCTTTGACATACGCATTCTCCCAAAAACCATCATCAAACGATACACCGCGACGGGTCCGGTAGTTAGATTTCATTTCACAATACAGTACCAACATCCAACACATAAACGGACGTGACAATATTACCGCCGATGCCTTATCTCGAATAGAGGAAATATACGTGCCATCACCTATCGATTACGCTGAATTGGAAAAATGTCAATCAACAGATAATGAACTAAGTAAATTACATGACAATAAAAGATTAAAATTCAAAAACATTACGCTTCCGGGTTCCACAATAAGCATCACCTGCGACACGTCTACTGGAAAAAGCCGCCCCTACTTACCAAAGCATTTTCGCAAACAAATTTTCGATACCATTCATGGTATGAGCCATCCAGGAAAAAGAACTACGAGAAAAATGATAACCCAAAGGTATTTATGGCCGTATATGAACAAAGATATCAATAATTGGTGTAGATCATGTATAGCCTGCCAAAAATCAAAAATACAACGACATACGATATCACCTCCTGGTACATTTATGACAGCGCAACGTTTTGAACATTTACATATTGACATCGTCGGACCACTTCCGATTTCACAAGGGAAGAGATATTTAATCACAATCATAGATCGTTGTACGTCATGGCCCGAAATATTTCCGGTAGAAGATATAACTGCAGAAACAGTAGCCAAGACACTTTTCGAAGGATGGATTACTCGTTTTGGATGTCCATTGCGCATTACTACGGATCAAGGCCGACAGTTTGAATCAAGAATATTTGAGTCGCTCTCACAATTTTTGGGAATACATAAAATTAGGACAACACCTTATCATCCGCAATCCAATGGAATGATAGAGAGATTTCATAGAACTTTAAAGGTAGCGTTAATGACAAGAGAATCCAACGAAAATTGGTTAAAAGAAATCCCAACAGTTTTACTCGGGTTGCGGAGTAGCTTGCGAGAAGACACAGGTTATAGTTCAGCAGAGATGACATATGGAACGCCAATACGACTCCCTGGAGGATTTTTTGAGTCATCAGCAGCACAGTTATCAACGTACGAAGAATTTGTAAAACAAATTCAAAAGGACATCACACAAATGACATCAATTCCGAAAAGAAAAAACCATAACCAAGCTATATTTGTGCATCCCGAACTCAAAGAATGCTCACACGTATTTGTTCGGTGTGATAGAATGAAGAAAGCCCTGACACCGCCGTATGAAGGACCCTACCCAGTAATTAGTAAAACAGATAAAACATTTTGCATTAGAATTAGGGATAAAGAGACAGTGATATCAATTGATAGATTGAAACCAGCATTCATGATCAATGACGAATCAAACTACGTGCCAGATTCAAAGGATTGCGACAGACATTCACACACGTACACTACACGATCGGGACGTAAAGTAAAGCCAGTAGTGCGTCTATAAAAAATCGCTGATAGAAGCAAGTTATTCGTATACAGGGTGTCCGGTTTTCAATGGATTATCTTGAAATGGGTCATGGTAGAACTAATGACTAATCTGGAAAAAAATACAAATAAAAAAAAAACCAAGTAGTACCAAAGATATGATTCATTTAATAAGATTTGTTGTTTTTTGTGACCTTTTTTTACATTCTTGTACACCACGACCACGAATTAATGAATTCTGTCGGTTTTTTATTGTTAACATAATTTACGTTAACTAAGCTGATAGATAAGTAATCAAAAAGAGGACTGCTATTAAACGGTTTTGAAAAAAAAAACAACTTGAACTATGTTCTTTTGAAAAAAATCGTGAACAATTTTCTTTTTGAGCAAGTTTAAACGTCCGTAGCTTAAAAAAGATGTATCGAAACACAAGTGGCCAATAATTTTATAAAATTATGTGTTTATAGCAGATTTCAAAATGGTATGATTCAGTTTTGTACCTAATATAAATAGTGAATTATTGCTATTCGTTTTCAAAAGGAGCGAAATTTGGGTAAACAACAAAGTTTGAGATATTAGAATATTTATTTACATTAAATGTATCTGGTCATTGGGGTCTAATAAAAAACAGCATTTGATATTAATGACACTGTTTTTTACTGCTAAGCATGAGGTTTTGGGTTCGATTGCCAGGTCGAGCAGTGTTATTGGGTAAAGTGTTATAACTGGTGAAATGTGGCTACACCTCTGCCCTTCGGGGATTACAGGCGTGATGTTAAGACTGTATTCGTTGTAAATTACATTCGTTGTAAATTGTCTGCCACTCACTCTGATTCAGACCCTACATTTTATAATAAATGCTCTCCTAAGTAGTCGTGTATCACGTCGATCGCTTATTTTTGATGTGGTTGACCGGACACGGCTACCTAAGTCTTTCAAGGATCGACGAATTTTCCTTAAGACAGCCCAAATAAAAAAAAAACACGGTCACACCATATTTTCATCATATCACATCCCACAAATCGCATTACAGGTTAACCAAGCTTTCCTATTAATTACTAACGTCTACAAATCTTTTTATTTAAACCCTGATGGTCAGGTTCACCTAATGTTCATATTTGTTACAATATTGCAAACTTTGTTGTTTAACCAAATTCCGCTCCTTTTGAAAACGAATAGCAATAATTCACTATTTACATTAGGTACAATACTGAATCATACCATTTTGAAATCGGCTATAAACACATAAGTTTTTAAAATTATTGGCCACTTGTGTTTCGATACATTTTTTTTAAACTACGGACGCTTAAACTTTTTCAAAAAGAATTTTTTTCACAATTTTTTCCAAAAGAACATACTTTAAGTTGTTTTTTTTTCAAAACCGTATAATAGCAGTCCTACTTTTGATTACTTATCTATTAGCTTAGTTAACGTAAATTATGTTAACAATAAAAAACCGACGGAATTCATTAATTCGTGGTCGTGGTGTACAAGTATGTAAAATAAGGTAACAAAAAACAATGAATATTGTTAAATTAATCATATCTTTGGTACTACTTGTTTTTATTTTTTAATGTATTTTTTTTCTGAATCGCCATTAGTTCTACTATCATCCATTTCAAGATAATCCATTCTTTACCGGACACCCGATATATATTAACATGGATCTTAACATATACCATTAATTCACAACTACTCGTAACAACAAGACATGTAAAATGGGAAATCAAAGTTCTAAGGACCAGATAACATACAATACGGACAGTTGCCTCAATCAAAACGAAGCGGACAAACTCCGTAACCTGATCCAGGAGGACTTACGGTGGACAAGAAATGTTGCAATGGGACAGATTATTTTAACAATCGGTGCGATCCTAATTTACGGCATAATGAAAACACTGGACAGAAGAATGAAGAGTTTAACGGAAAAAATAATAAACACTCGTGCAACAGCTAGGTCAAAATTACAGACGTCAGCAAATCACACCACAACAGGCGTCATCAAATTCCACCGCGTACAATAGCATTATTATTTATATACATCAGCAAATAACTAGTAAGGTCTAGATCAAATTTATATTGTAAACACTATTACCATAATATTTATTTTTTTCTTTTAAAGGGGGGTGTACTGTTACAGTACAATATCTTTGTGCTGTATCTACAATCTACATCGCAATCTTATGTTCTTTATCGCACGTTCAATATCTATTAAATGTTTCTACTATCTGTTATCAACACGAAGTCGTTAGTATATAAGATGCACCTTTGGATAATTATAACCAGACTATACTACATCTTTTGTCTCATTTATACCTAATCATATACTGCCAAGAAGTTTGGCAAAGTAGTCATTGGTTATTTTATATTATACTAAGTTATATATTATTTGTAATTGCGCTAAATAGTATTATTTTTATTTGTCTAAATATTAATCCGTCGAACGCCGCACGTGCATTTTGCCAATAAAAGTAATTACAATAACGATGAACGCGACCCAATTCCATTAGAACGGAATCAAATTTTCTGTTTATTTGTTCGGGAAGTTAGATACGTTGAAAAATCAATTGAGTGGTCAACCCTTAGGGAAATGATCGCTTGCTAAAGTAAATATATTTACTTAGGAGTACGTAACAACATTTCCTTACAGCTTCTGACCTTTTAGCGCAGTATGGTAGCGACGAGTCCCATTTTAAATTAATACAATGACACAGTCTACCCGCGTTACAGTCGGTCAATGGAATCTTTGTTCTAGAGCATTCGTGCGAAGGATAGGAGAGGGAGGGATAAAGTCGTCGAAGCTTAAGTTTAATAATATTAATTACTAGCTTCTGCCTGCAGCTTCGCCCGCGTGGTGCTTGACTGGCGCGTTATGGAGGGGGTGGAGACTTACTCCGATCACCGGTACATCCGGTTTGACGTCTCCGCCCAGAACTCCAGCGCGCCGGTCATACAGGCCCCGAGTGGTCCGCGGGGGCTCTGAAGCAGCTGGACCGGGAGCTTCTCCTGGAGGCCTCGATCGTGCAGGCCTGGGTGTCATCACCGGTCAGGCCTGCTGATATCGACAGTGAGGTGGAGTGGTTCCAGGAGGCCATGTCCGAGATATGCGACGTGGCAATGCCCCGAGTTCGGGCAGTAAGCGCCCGCCGGCAGGTGTACTGGTGGTCGCGAGAGCTGACGTCTCTGCTCGAGGCATGCGTCGCTGCGCGGCACCCGTACGCCAGGCATCGCAGACTCCGCATTCGGCCACCGAATGCGGCAGTCATTGAGGCGGAGCTGTACGAGGGGTACAGAGAGGCGAAGACCGTCCTCAACGAGGCCATCCTGCGGGCAAGAGCTCAGGCCCGCGAGGAGTTGTTGGAGACTCAACGGAGATCCGTGGGGGCGCCCTTACAAGACGGTGCGGGGCAAACTCCGCACCTGGGCCCCCCCGCTGACGCAGAGTCTCCGGCCGGAGCTCGTTGAGGACGTGGTGAGCGCTCTGTTCCCCTCGCGGGGGGAACATCCTCCCCCGCCCATGGCTCCGCCGCTCGCGATGCCGGAAGCGGACCACACCGACGATGACATTCCAGAGGTGACTGGGGTAGACCTGAGGGTGGCGGTACGCCGGCTGAAGGCCAAAAATACCGCCCCGGGACCCGATGGCTTGCCTGGGAAAGCCTGGGTCCTGGCCTCAGAGGCTCTAGGGCCCCGACTGGAGGGGCTCCTAAGCGCATGCATGGAGAGGGGCCAGTTCCCACTTCGTTGGAAGACGGGGAAACTGGTCCTCATTCGGAAGCCGGGGCGCCCTGCGGACTCGCCGTCTGCATACCGGCCCATCGTGCTGCTCGACGAGGTGGGCAAGCTCTTCGAAAGAGTCATTGCGGGCCGCCTCGTCGGGCACCTGTCTGGGATGGGGCCGGACCTTGCGGACAACCAGTTTGGTTTCCGCAGGGGGCGCTCTACGGTGGACGCCATCATGCGCGTGAGAGCTCTCACGACGGGGGATGCTGTGTCCCGGGGTGGGGTTGTGCTGGCGGTGTCGTTGGACATCGCCAACGCGTTTAACACCCTGCCCTGGACCTGCATTAGGGAGGCACTCCGGTATCACCGGGTGCCGAACTACCTCCGTCAAGTGGTCGGGGCCTATCTGACGGATAGACCCGTGATCTACCCTGGTCGAACTGGAGAATGGAACCGGCGGGAGATGTCGTGCGGTGTTCCACAGGGATCGGTGCTGGAGCCGCTCCTGTGGAACATCGGTTACGACTAGGTGCTGCGTACTAACCTCCCCGAGGGCGCCAGTGTTGTCTGCTACGCGGACGACACACTGGTCCTGGCGCAGGGGAGGTCGCACGAGGCGGCGGCCGACGTCATGACACGCGGGGTTGCGATAGTCGTAGAGAGGATCCGGCAATTGGGACTCGAGGTGGCTTTGCACAAGTCCGAGGTCATGTGCTTTCATGGGCCTCGGAACGCGCCACCGTTGGGATCCCAAATCACGGTGGGAGGGGTTCACATCGGCGTCGGGTCAACGATGAAGTACCTGGGACTCGTCCTCGACAGCCGGTGGAACTTCGTTGAGCATTTCCGACGTTTGGCTCCCAAGTTGGAACAGGCTGGGGCCGCCTTCAAGCGGCTCTTACCCAACCTGAGGGGTCCAAACGCCTCCTGCCGGAGGCTCTACGCGGGGGTCGTGCGGTCGATGGCCCTTTACGGGGCCCCGGTGTGGGCGCGGGGGTTGAGGCGACGTGCCGCCCACTACCTAAACGCGTCCCAACGGGTGATCGCCATAAGGGTCATCCGAGGATACCGCACGATCTCCGGTGAGGCGGCGAGCCTCCTTGCCGGATTGCCGCCGTGGGATCTGGAGGCGCTGGTCCTCGCGCGCCTGCACGAGTGGCGCGTGGAGGTACTAGGCCGGGGGGAAACTCCGCTGCCGCGGCAAATCGCCGCTCAGCGGACAGACCTCCGGCTTGATCTCATGGTGACATGGAGAGAGCGACTGTCGCAACCCCGTGCAGGGCACGCCTCTATCGAGGCGGTAAGTCCCCTCTTTGAGGAGTGGCTTGAGCGGCGCCACGGCGCCCTCACCTTCCGTCTGACGCAGGTCCTCACCGGACACGGATGTTTCGGGAGGTTCCTGCACATCATCGGGCGGGAGGAAACGCCCGGGTGTCATCACTGCGAGGATCGCCCCGAGGACACGGTGGAGCATACCGTGGCGGTGTGCCCCGCTTGGGCGGAGCACCGCGACGTCCTCGTGGCGGCCATCGGCGGCGGCGAACTCTCGCGTTCGGCCCTGGTGCAAGCCATGGTCCGGAGCGAGAGGGAATGGGATGCAGTCGCCTCCTTCTGCGAAGCAGTAATGCTAGCGAAGGAGGAGGCGGGCCGCGTGAGGGAAAGAACCACCTCACGCCCCAGCCGCCGCGGGAGACGCTCCGGGCGTCGGGAGCCGCGAGACGACTCCCGGCCACCGTAGACGCGGGTCTGTGGGCGGTGAGCAATGGGTAGCTCACCGTCCGTTCGTTGATAACGACAGACCGTGTCGACGGCGCGTTCGTGTTCCACGCGCGCCTCAAAGAGATGTCAGCAAACAATTGAAGGGGCCACTAAGGGCCGATGCCTGCCGGGGCTGCGGGTTGTTCGAAAGAGATACCGCGCCCCCGGAACGCAAAGGGCACAAGAAGGAACATGGATGGGTTTTAGTCAGTAAAAGTCTGACACTCCCTCCCGCCCCGCCCAGGGCGGGGGAAGTCATTTGATGATTTCCCATCGGTAAAAAAAAAAAGCTTCGCCCGCGTAAAAAGTAACTTTCCGTAAAGTAACCCAAGAAAGCACAAATCAACAACAACAATCCAGGAAACGGTCTCTCAATGTGTCAATTTTTATGTAAATCTGTTCAACGGTTTACGCGTGATTGAGTATCAAACTTCCAAACATCTTCACAAACTTTCATATTTATAATATTATAGTAGGATTTAAAAAGAAAAATAATATTAACACAACATACATAACATCACGCCTGTAATCCCCGAAGGGTTAAGCAGAGGTGTACCCATTAGTACACCCACATTTCGCCAGTTATGTTTTTAGTCCCATGTAATAGGGGGCGAGCCTATTGCCATCAACCGGGCACAAATCCAGACTCCGAGGCTGCTACTGAGAAATTCCACAAATAATAATGTAACACACAATTGAATAATAATAACACACTTTCTTTTTTTTCATTCGACCACTCTAGAAACATAGCTTGTTCCTGACAAGCTATGAGGTTCGACAATTGACTAAAAGAAAATAAGTTATTTAGGGATCTGGTACACTTGCGCGAAAGACATTTCCGCGCCAGACACTTGCGCGAGTCCCTTTGCGCGCCAAGACACATGCGCGAATGGACTTTTGCGCGCCTAGACCTTTCCGCGAACAGACACTTGCGCGAATGGACATTTCCGCGCCAAGACACTTCCGCGAGTCCCTTTGCGCGCTGGCCACTTGCGCGAAAGACACTTCCGCGACAGACATATGCGCGCCTATACTTGCGCGATAGATACTTCCGCGAAATATGCGCGAAGTATATTTTTATAAAGGACAATGGGCAAAATTCTTGAATTAGGGTTCCGTTACTTTTTTTACAAAATATGCTTCATGGGTGTCGTGTCCATGGTTTTCGGGGGTGCTGATGACGAAAATGAGGTCTAAAAGAAAATCCTAGATGGCGGCCGGAAAAATTTCCAAGATATGCTTCATGGGTGTCGTGTCCATGGTTTTCGGGGGTGCTAATGACGAAAATGGTGTCAAAATGAAAATCCAAGATGGCGGCCGGAAAATTTTCCAAGATATGCTTCATGGGTGTCGTGTCCATGGTTTTCAGGGGTGCTGATGACGAAAATGAGGTCAAAATGAAAATCCAAGATGGCGGCCGGAAAATTTTCCAAGATATGCTTCATGGGTGTCGTGTCCATGGTTTTCGGGGGTGCTGATGACCTGCTGATGGCAAGCCGGCCGATCACCGGGCAGGAGGCAAGGCCTGCGCCCCACCCGCCAAGGCCAGCGGTAGAGGTAGGCCCTCCGCTGCCGCCGCCACTGTCGCCGCCGTCGCCGCCGCTAGGGCGATTCCGCCCTCGAGGAGGGCCCTGGAGGGGGATGTAATGGAGGGCTAGTCACGGCCCCATTGCGCCTCCTCCAGGCCAATATCAACCACTGCGCCGCCGCTCAGGATCTCTTGGTCCAGAGCATGGCGCAGTGGCTGATCAACATCGCGGTGGTCGCCGAGCCGTACTTTGTCCCACCCAGGGATGACTGGGTGGCGGACCTCGACGGCTCGGTGGTCATAATCGCGTCGGCTGCCGCCGGTACCCCGTCTCTCGAGAGCGTCAAGAGAGGACGGGGCTGTGTGGCAGCACGGTTCGGGGAGATCGCCGTCTTAGGCGTTTACTTCTCCCCGAACCGAACTCTCGCCGAGTTCCACGTCTCCCTTAGGGAGCTAGGAGTCGTCGTCGCCGGGTTCGGTTCCCTCCCTGTGTTGGTCCTCGGGGACTTCAATGCCAAGAACGTGGCTTGGGGTTCCCGGTACACGGACCATGCACGGGGCAAGATGGTGGAGGACTGGGCTCTGGAGACAGGCCTGGTCATCCTGAACCGGGGTTCTGTCCCCACGTGTGTACGGATGCGCGATGGGCGCTGAAGCAGCCGGACCGGGAGCTCTTCCTGGAAGCCTCGTTCGTGCAGGCCTGGGTGTCGTCACCAGACAGGCCTGCCGACGTCAACGACGAGGCGGAGTGGTTCCAGGAGGCCATGTCCGTGATCTGCGACATGGCAATGCCCCGGGCCCGGCCAGTAAGCGCCCGGCGTCAGGTGTACTGGTGGTCGCGCGAGATAACGGCACTACGCGAGGCGGTGCCGCATCCGACCCGCCTCGTCTGGCACCTGGGGAGATCCGGGCCGGACCTTGCGGAGAGCCAGTTAAGCTTCCGCAGGGGGCGCTCCACGGTGGACGCCATCATGCGCGTGAGGGCCCTCACGAAGGGGGAAGCAGTATCCCGGGGCAGGGTCGTCTTGGCGGTGTCTCTCGACATCTCCAATGCCTTCAACACCCTGGCCTGGAGTTGCATCAGGGAGGCACTCCGGTATCACCGGATGCCGACCTACCTTCGTCGTGTTGTCGAGGACTATCTGACGGATAGGGCCGTCATCTACCCCGGCCAACGGGGAGAGTGGAACGGCGACATGCTCGTCCTGGCACAGGGAGAGTCGCACCAGGCGGCGGCCGACCTAGCGACGCGAGGGGTTGCGACAGTCGTCGAAAGAATCCGGAAATTGGGACTCGAGGTGGCATTGCACAAATCCGAGGCCATGTGCTTTCATGGTCTTCGGAACGCGCCACCGTCGGGTTCCCAAATAACGGTGGGAGGGGTTCACATCGGCGTCGAGGCGACGATGAAGTATCTGGGTCTCGTCCTCGTCCGACGTCTGGCTCCGCGATTGGACAGGGCTGGGGCTGCTTTTTGGCGGCTCCTGCCCAACCTCGGGGGACCAGGCGCCTCCTACCGGAGGCTTTACGCCGGAGTCGTGCGGTCCATGGCCCTCTACGGGGCCCCTACCATCAGGCGGCGGCCACCAGCCAAGTTGGTGGCATGCCAGAGGGTCATGGCCATCCGGATGATCCGGGGATATCGCACAGTCTCCGGCGAAGCGGCAAGCCTCCTTGCCGGATTGCCGCCGTGGGATCTGGAGGCAACAGTCCTCCAGCGCGTCTACGAGTGGCGTGTGGACGCGCAGCGCCGGGGTGAAACCCCGCTGCCGCGGCAAATCGTGCACTGCGGAGTGAGCTCCGGTGCGATCGCATGGCGGGATGGGAGATGCGACTGTCGCAACCCAAGTTCGGGCACGCCGCAATCGCGGCGATAAGACCCCTCTTTGAGGTGTGGCTGGAGAGGCGCTACGGCGTCCTCACCTACCGCCTGACGCAGGTCCTCACCGGACACGGTTGTTTCGGGAGGTTCCTGTGTCGGATAGGGCGGGAGGAAACGCCCGGGTGTCACCACTGTGTGGATCGCCCGGAGGACACGGTGGAGCATACGGTGCAGGACTGCTCCGCTTGGGCAGAGCACCGCAGTGCCCTCACGGAGGTGATAGGCGGCGGCAACCTCTCGCGTCCGGACCTGGTTCAGGCCATGCTCCGGGGCGAGAGGGAATGGGATGCAGTCACCTCCTTCTGCGAAGCAGTAATGCTAGCGAAGGAGGAGGCGGGCCGCGTGACGGAGAGAACCACCTCACGCCCCAGCCGCCGCGGGAGACGCCCAGGGCGTCGGACGTCGCGAGGCGACATCCGGCCACCGTAGGCGCGGGCTTGCGGACGGCGAGTAATGGGTAGCTCGCCGTCCGATCAAGGACCAAGCCCGGGTCGACGGCGCGTTCTGTTCGCGCACGCCTCAAAGAGCTGTCAGCACAGGGACGGAGCCCCCAACGGAGCCAACGCCTGCCGGGGTTGCAGGGCAACAGAAGGAACAGGGTGGTTTTTTAGTCAGTAAAAGTCTGACAGTCCTTCGTCAGTCGGAGTCATTTGATGATTTTTACCACCTTAAAAAAAAAAAAAAAAAAAGCATTGCTGACATCACACTCTTAGTTATTTTCCATCTTCTTCAAATAAAACACTTTTTACAAGGACGACAGTATAAATATTTCGTTGCGGGACCCAAGACAGTAAATCGTTTCTCTGGGACTCGTCGAGCTTCATTGCCTCGACGCTTTTCTGGTGGCCTCCACTGTTGATTCTGGCTTTCAGGAGTTGCAGTGGGTGGGAACAGTGTGGCGGGCTTGTCCCAAAAAAAAAAAAAAAAACTAAAAAAGTATAAATATGACTCACAGAGATGTGTTCCGTCCGACGGCTCGTGCGCAACTGAGCCGCTCTGTGGCTGTCGCCTTTATTTATAGACACTAACCACGTGCTCGGCGCACGTGTTTGAGTTTTTAGGTTAGGATTCTAACTTTGTAAATAAATGATTATTTTTACAATCTTTTGGAGTAAATAAACTGATAATTAATTGAACCATACAATTATAATTAATTAATCATCTTCAAAAAAAAAAAAACCAAAAAAAAAAAACCAAAAAAAAAACAAAACAAAAAAAGTATAAATATGACTCACAGAGATGTGTTCCGTCCGACGGCTCGTGCGCAACTGAGCCGCTCTGTGGCTGTCGCCTGTATTTATAGACACTAACCACGTGCTCGGCGCACGTGTTTGAGTTTTTAGGTTAGGATTCTAACTTTGTAAATAAATGATTATTTTTACAATCTTTTGGAGTAAATAAACTGATAATTAATTGAACCGTACAATTATAATTAATTAATCATCATTAATAATTAATTAACCCTCAAAATAAATAACATTAACATAATTTGTGTTTTTAAACAATTAAATAATTCGTGATAATAATTGTAATCAACTCTTAATCTAATTATTCGTTGATGTAGCTGCATCTTATATAGTTGACGAGGTTCTTTAAATAATGCACTTGCGCCGATACACATGATTACCATAATTTTGTTTTGAGCTCTATCTAGTAACGAAGATTTTGTATAAGTTGGTAATTACAATATTTGTTAAGTTACATGTTAAGACATTTTGTATATTGGTATTGTATTGACTGCCTCGTGGGTCTAGTGGTCGCAAGCGCGACTGCTGTGCATGAGGTCTTGGGTTCGATTCCCAGGTCGGGCAAAGTGTTATTGGGTTTTTCCATCAGGAATTTCTCAGTAGCAGCCTCGGAGTCTGGATTTGTGCCCGGTTGATGGCAATAGGCTCGCCCCCTATTACATGGGACTAACAAAACATAACTGGCGAAATGTGGGTGTACTAATGGGAACACCTCTGCCTAAGCCTTCGGGGATTACAGGTGTGATGTTATGTGTTATGTTATGTATATTGGTACTGATGGTTAGTAATTAATATGGCATATTTAATTACTTTTTTAAATATTGTGGGTTGACTTTGTTTGGCAAATCTAAGTTCCATTAAAAGGTTTTCGCCTTTATTTAATTAGGAACATAATAAACAGCTGTGTTTATATTAACAATAATAAATCTGGGATCTGGTACACTTGCGCGAAAGACATTTCCGCGCCAGACACTTGCGCGAGTCCCTTTGCGCGCCAAGACACATGCGCGAATGGACTTTTGCGCGCCTAGACCTTTCCGCGAACAGACACTTGCGCGAATGGACATTTCCGCGCCAAGACACTTCCGCGAGTCCCTTTGCGCGCTGGCCACTTGCGCGAAAGACACTTCCGCGACAGACATATGCGCGCCTATACTTGCGCGATAGATACTTCCGCGAAATATGCGCGAAGTATATTTTTATAAAGGACAATAGGCAAAATTCTTGAATTAGGGTTCCGTTACTTTTTTTACAAAATATGCGTCATGGGTGTCGTGTCCATGGTTTTCGAGGGTGCTGATGACGAAAATGAGGTCTAAAAGAAAATCCAAGATGGCGGCCGGAAAAATTTCCAAGATATCTTTCATGGGTGTCGTGTCCATGGTTTTCGGGGGTGCTAATGACGAAAACGGTGTCAAAATGAAAATCCAAGATGGCGGCCGGAAATTTTTCCAAGATATGCTTCATGGGTGTCGTGTCCATGGTTTTCGGGGGTGCTGATGACGAAAATGAGGTCAAAATGAAAATCCAAGATGGCGGCCGGAAGAAATATCTTGGAAAATTTTCCGGCCGCCATCTTGGATTTTCATTTTGATACCATTTTCGTCATCAGCACCCCCGAAAACCATGGACACGACACCCATGAAGCATATCTTGGAAAATTTTCCGGCCGCCATCTTGGATTTTCTTTTAGACTTCATTTTCGTCATCAGCACCCTCGAAAACCATGGACACGACACGACACCCATGACGCATATTTTGTAAAAAAAGTAACGGAACCCTAATTCAAGAATTTTGCCCATTGTCCTTTATAAAAATATACTTCGCGCATATTTCGCGGAAGTATCTATCGCGCAAGTATAGGCGCGCATATGTCTATCGCGGAAGTGTCTTTCGCGCAAGTGGCCAGCGCGCAAAGGGAGTCGCGGAAGTGTCTTGGCGCGGAAATGTCCATTCGCGCAAGTGTCTGTTCGCGGAAAGGTCTAGGCGCGCAAACGTCCATTCGCGCATGTGTCTTGGCGCGCAAAGGGACTCGCGCAAATGTCTGGCGCGGAAATGTCTTTCGCGCATATGTCCTGATACCGTTATTTAGTATAGAATCTGTCAAATGTACGGACGATGAACCACTGCATAAGGTACTCTGTGACAATGGTCTGACTGAGTTCAATCTTATGCTTCATTAAATGTCAACTCTAAGTTGACCTTTAGACCACGTCGTAGTGCCTGACTTTTAAAAGCATTGTTTTTTAAGTAGTTATCATCTATACATATAAAATGCTTTGTAATGAATGACTGACTGTCTGCCGGATCAACGCATAGTCTAAACCGCGTATCTTAAAAACCTGAAACTTGGAGGGTGTTTTCTTTGTATGACGTAGGCATACGGTAAAACAGGATTTTCCAAAATTCACACCCTAAGGGGGGATGAAATAGGGGTCCAAAATTTGCATGGAGAAACCAACTTTGACGCGGGCGAAATCGCGGACAGAAACTAGTATTATATAAAAAAAGACCGATATTTTTTTAAACTTATTGCTAAAGTTATGTTTGTAACCAACCTGCAGTGTTGCATGAAATTTTTATTCTTAAGAGCAAAAAACTCATGCATTTCTTGAAAATGTGGAATTCAGACAACAACCTAAGTACGACAGTATTCGTACTTATTTAAAACTACCTTCTACCAGTGACTTTATCCACGTATAAGTCGAGTATACCATAAAACTAGTGATAGTAGTGAATTAACTTTTGTAATTGGACTAGTATTTTCAGAGATTACCTACCATTTACAAACAAAAAAATGACAATTAAACAAAAATCTGTACTTATCTATACTATACAAATATAATATAATAAAGCAGACGAGTTTATTTGTTTGTATGTTTTGACGCGCTAATTTCTTAAAACTACCAGTTAAATTAGAAACATTGTTTTTGTACGTAATAATTAAATTTTTAAGAAATAGTTTAAGCCGTATAACATCACTTTACAATAACCAAAGACGTAACTTAAGGCGATTAACACACGTCACCGCGCACCGCCGCGGTTTGCGGTGAAGCGGATCTCATGTCGCATTGGCCTCGCGGCCGCCGACCGCGCGGTCGGGCGGTGTACGTGTGAAAGGCAACGACGGATTTCATTAAGGCCAATGCGACATGAGATCCTCTTCACCGCCTATCGCGGCGGTGCGCGGTGCCGTGTGTTAATTGCCTTACGCGAGTGAAAACCACTGGTCACTGGCCGAAATTAAAAAAAGAATTAATAAAAATTTGTAAAATTAGAATTAGTATACTCGTAGATCTAAGGATAATTTTCTATTACCTATTAGAAACCCTTTTAGTCCACCAAAATAACTATGAAATTACCCATAACGCCAAATGTGCTTCAAGAACAACAATGAACCCCGGCTGGTACTTATTAAAACGGTTTTACCTTAAGTTAATTCAGTCGTTGTTTCCTTAGGACTAAAGTGACTCACTAGAAGCAGAAGGTTATTTTGAAATACTCTAATATTAGTTAGGCTGACTTTGAGGCTTTAGTTTTTTGTGGATTAGAAGTTGAGAGACTGTGGTTGAGTTGAGATTTGGTATAGAGTTTATAGGATTTGACGGTGTGGTTGGCGCAGTGGCTAAGCGATTTAATTCGCTTCCCACATGGAACAATTATATTAATTTATATGAACTACAGACAGTTCTGGATTGGGCTGTTTGTGTTTGTAAGTTTATATGTTTGCAAACGCACCCACAATACAGGAGAAATTAATAGTGCAACGTTAGCCACGTTTTAAAACAAAAATAATAATGTATTTCAATATCTCAATAATACAAGAAATACATTAAATAAAAATACAATATATTATTACATTACATTACATTACATTATTTTTGCGATATTGAAATACATTATTATTTTTGTTTTAAAACGTGTTACTGTACTGTAATACTGTTGTTTAAATTAGATAAAAATGTTTGGTTTTCTTTACTAAGAAAACCAAACATTTTTATCTAATTTAAAATAATTACTGTAATGGAGTGACTGCCGCGACTACTGAGTGTGAGGAAGGGTTATTTGGAAGCAGCCCGGAATATAGCCCGTACAGCTGTTGATACTGCGTCTAATCTCTATGAAAGTGAAGACAGAGGTAGTACACCTGTGTTTGCACACAAATTTACAAAATTAATTAATTTACAAAAGACTTAGTATGAAATTTCTCGCCCATTCTTCACCTTAAGAAACTACTTTTTGGAAGGGGCAACTAATTTCAATTCTTGTTTCTTCTTATACGTTCAAAAGTGTCATTTAACGGTCTAATTGATTCAAATGATTTTACTTCGAAAAAAAAAGTACATGAAAAAGTCAGTACTTTTTCTTTCTTTCTAATGATATTCTCGTAAACAGATTTGGTTAATATTTTCTACCTTGTATCATTAAGGGCTAGGTTTGTTGATGTGTATAAAAGTCACCACTGCCTCTTACAGTAATTACTTTGGGACAAACAGATTACTTGGTTAAATATTAGTGAAGTTGACAAGAGGGGTGAGTAGTGAGTGCAATCAGGATAATGTGAAGTGAAAGAGGGCTTAAGAAATGAACAAGTGACTACGAGATTTTGGGTTTTGCTATGTGTAATGGATAAAAAAGCAAAAGTATGGAATGAATAAGGTGCAGTTTTGCATCTTCGTTAACAGGAGGTTATCATAAAACATACATAACATCACGCCTGTAATCCCCGAAGAGTTAGGCAGAGGTGTATCCATTAGCACACCCACAATTTGCCAGTTATGTTTAAGTCCTATATAAATCAAAATTCTTCAATCAAAATCTTTCAATTTATTCGCATTCCCTTTTTTCTTCTTCTTCTTCATTGTGAAGAAATCTCGACGCATAAATATTATAAATGAAATCGCCAATTCGAAATTCTCTCTCTCTGTTTTCATAGTGAAAGAAACTATTTCTAGCTACCTTACAGTGCAACGACCCTATTAAAAGTATCTATTCATTCTTACACAAATAATTTATTTCCATATACTGCTATAAATAACAGCATACATTAGGCCAATTCGCAGTGAGTTATACACGCACTGTAAATATATTCAGGGAAATAAAGCCAGGTAATAATTCCGGAGTCACGCGAAACGAATGCTCGGCAGCAAGAAGCCGAACGTTTATTTTGATAACCGTAACGTAATAATACGGTTTTCTTGTTCTACATGTTATGGAAATTGTTATTACATATTTTAGGGTATAACGGTTTAAGTAAAGTGAAAATAAAAGCTAGATAAATTGGTAGTAATTCACGGTAAATTTCTCATACTAAAGTTGTAAGTAAGTAATTGTATTGATTGTGGATATTTAGTGTTTGTTAATTTTAAATCTAGTCTAAGCATATGTTTTTGACATTGAACTGTTATTAAACACACACAACATAAATTCACGCCTTTTTGCCATTTGGGTAGGCAGATACTTAACAGAAAGTCAACTGCTACGATCCTTACATAGGTACTTCTTTCGCCTCGTCCACGTTCATTCACCTCGTCATACAAACACGCCGGTTACGAGCACTATATATGCACTTGACCTTCTTTGTTACTGTCTAATATTAATGTAGAAAGATCAATTTTATTACACTGAAACTCTTTATACTACTGGAAAATCTTTATTATTCTTGGGTGCATTTATTCATCTATGATGTGAAAGAGACTGCCTCGTTGGTATAGTGGTCGACTACTGAACATGGAATTCCGTATTCGACTCCCAAGCCGAGCAAAGTTGAATTAGGTTTTACAATTAATTAATTATGTTTTGATGTTGTGACAGCTGAGTTTAAACTAGGCTTTAGAGTAAAATAAAAGGTAGCTAAAGCTTGCTCATTACCATTAGCCTGCATCATTCTACTGCTGGGCAAAGGTTTCTGCCAATGAGTTTCCGATTATTCCCATAGAAATTGAAACTGAATGCCTAAAAAAATCTTGCTTACTTATATGCAGCAATTCAGAAATCGCCAGAATAGAAAAGCATTTAAAAACTACACACTATAAACAAAAACACGTAAAACAAAAACGCAAAAATATTAATTATAAAATGCCGTGCAAAAGTGTTAGGGAAAATATTTAACGCTCCGTAAAGAGATGCTTTGCTGGTTGGTAAAAGCATAGCATAATATTGAATATTTTTACTTGCTGTTAACTAACAAAAAAATAAAAATGTTACGCTACCACGCTGAACATTTTCGTAGCAAACTTGATGCTATAAATATTGTTGATAAAACTAGACACTGTACCTACACGTATTTTTGAACTCACAATTTGCATTTTATTAAACTTCTTTACTAAATTTAGTATAGAATAATTTTAGTAAAATCTTTTTATTTCACATTTTCCCTCACTTGGTTTGCTTTTTAATCATGGGTGTGTTAATAAACATATTATAAAGTAAAACTTTAAAAAATCTTTATTATTTTTTATAGTACTTGGTCCTTGGCCCCAGTACCACGTGGCCATTTCATATCAGTACCGTTTTAATATCTTCCAAAGGGCAGGTCTTGGGATATTTTGGGCACCGCACTAAGTGGGCCACTGTCTGGTCGGGAGTACCACACTCGTACTGGGTGCACTACTTGGGTGCGCAGTCTATTGACCGCCTTCCATATAAGCCACGCAAATCACATCCAAAATCCACACATTTTTGATTAGCCACTGTTTCAATTCATCACAATTTATTTTTAACTTACAAGGAAATCTCAATGCGTCGTCATTTCAAGGCGAAGGCGGTCATATTTTTTTGTAAAAAAGCTTTTTATTTTTCACTTTTTAGTGCTTGTGTGTTAATGTTTGAAATCCTTACATAAAGACCTTTTAAACAATACCTCACACGATATATTTATTTTTGGAAAGTGGTAGGAGGGGGGTTGACGTACCCCCCCCCCCACTTCCTTCAGTCAGTCATCGACTACACGTATAAACAAGGCAATTTTTCTTGTTACGGCGGTTCTGCTGTGATTTTTTAAGGAGTTCCGTTCCATATCTCCAAAGTTCATCATCAGATCATGACAATATTCCTATGGGACCTATTCCGAACTATACTCTTTCAAAAAAAAAAGAATCATCCAAATCGATTCATAATTGGCGGAGTAATCGTAGAACAAATATACAAAAAAAAAAAAAAAAAACATACGCGTCGAATTGAGAACCTCCTCCTTTTTGAAGTCGGTTGAAAATGAAATTGCTTGTTGCAAAGTATAGTCAACTTTAGTACCTATATTTTTTATCCAACTATTTATTTTGTCTATGATTGACATCACATTATAATGTGTATTAAGTTATCAAACAGAACTTGTTATCCGTCTTTAGGGAATAGCATTAAGACATCAGCAGCATCAATATATGTTCTCGATAAAAAATATACCATACCATCCCAACTCCCTCAAGAACGCATATCAATTCACTGAAACTAGAGCCGAAAGCGAAATATTCTTACCAATCCCAAAGGACGCCTAACAAAGCTTTCAACGAAATCTAGGTACCTAAGTAGGTACAAATATAACAAAACAGACGACAAAGACCCTCCAACAAATGTATGGAAAGGTGAAAATAACAGTGTAGTGTGTGCCACGTACATTTCAGACCATTTGCTTATTATTAAGAGCAGTACCTTGCCCTCAGGACGTGCCTCCCGCTTCGTTTAGAAATTGGGTCGGCCCTCTCCCTTTTAAAGTAGGCACCATTATGAAACGGCTTACGAATAAAATCGATGACGCGTTTTTCGTCACAGACTGCGCCTTATGAATTGTGATAATAATCTGACAAATTAATTATTGACGAATTAATGTTGTTTTGTGACTGTTAATGTAAGATGAACAATTCAGAAGTTCTACTATATACTTACAAATTCTTACTTTTAAAATATTGTGGTGCCCGACAGGGTCCACAATTATTGTTTCTATGTACTAAGACCTTGCTGTATGTTCCACATCATAGATTGCTATAAAGTTATGATAAGATATAAAGAAAAACTTATGATACCGCAAATGCTTTGTTCGAATTTTAAAATAATAGTGTTCGATATAATATATTTCTTTTACTCGTATTTGGTTTCGTCAGCAGCATTTCCATAGATAAAAACTTGATTATCTTTGTGTATTATTGGCATTTCTTTAAATTCAAATAGACTGTAACATAAATACTAACTATCAGCTATTTTTACTAAAAACCAAAGATAAGTAGGTTCTTTATTTAAATTGTTAAATAAAAAATAGAGGTAATTTCACCTGTCCATTACTGTTACTCAATCTATTGTGATTACTGCGTAGATGTGTCCTAAAAAAATACTGTGAATAATCAAGCTAAATTCCAGGCGACGTGTTTATTTTTATCTAAATTGGGTTATAAATTACAACGTCACCCATTTAGGGGTTTGGAGGACCTCTCGCACACTTTTCATATTAAATTAATAGTCGCATCACACTTTGACACAGTTGTTCGACGCCCTCTCCCTATTGACGTCACATGGGTCACAATGGGAAAGAAAATTAAATATTTTAATTTTAGCTTTAAAAGCTGTTTTTTTAAATACCGTAAATAAATTGCTCACCTCGTTTAAAATTTTCAGCGGACATTTTACGTGAAAGCTTTTTAAAATATACTTCGGGATAAATAAGGGTGGGTACAGAAGATACTCGTAAATAAAGTAAACACCAATTTGCTCAAGAAAAGATTAATACACTGCCTCGGTCATGGCGAAAACATTACCTGTAAAGTATAAAGGAATAATTTATTTAAGTACCCTTTCAAAAAGTTTTGCATATTTAACACAAATTGTGTACCAGTCTTAAGTGTGCGACGATTTCTTTACTTATTCCAAGTTTATTCTAGGCTCTGCGAGCCACAGGTGGACCCGGAAAGCCCTATTGAAAATTGAAATTTATTTTATGCGAAAAATGGCTTTACTTTATGCGAAGCGAGCGCGTGACGTCACGTTCTGGATGTTTATTAAAAATATATTTTCTTTGTTCTTTTTTTTTTCAAAGCTGTTGACTGTTGCCAGTCTCAAGAATCGAATTTCTGAAACGTGATTACGTAAGGAGATCTTAGAGTTGGTATGGAGCGATTTAGAGATTCAAAATGAAAGCAATATGTCTTGTATTTAAAATGAAAGCCATTTGTGTTTAAATAGTTTAGGTTCTAATATTATTATTAAGTTGTTGTTGTTTTGTTGTTGTGATTTTTATTTAATTAATTGTTTATTATATTCCACAGTTAATCTGTTAGTTGTGGGCTACAATATTGCTCTAGTTTTATGTGTATTTCTTTTTCTATACTGTATATTGTAGGTGTTTGTTGATTTTTTTGTATAAAAAGGATTCCATCATTGCTTCAAAAATCTGATGATACTAATTTATAAGCCACAGTCGGTGTTTATAAAATTTGCTACTTTATTTTAGTCCTGAAAATCCGATTTGTTTTCAAGTAACTGATAAAACTGATTTATAATTTTGTAACTCTCAAATTAATTAATAGTTTGTCAATGAAGTCGGCACAAAAGTGACGTGATTACATAGTTGTCTTATACCAAATAAAATCTACGGGAAAATTGCGTTTTTAACAGGTCAAAAAAGCACGACAATCGATTGGTGGTGTCATCAATAATTAAATTATAAAATTAATAAATAATTTGTTTAAAGCCACTAGTTACTGCTATGTATACACCACCTTAATGATGTTAATTAGGCTTCCCAGTACAGTAGATTGTTAATCAATAGTGAGCCGATGTGTCGGTTATGATAGTAATGATGTGTTTGTCTCGCTTTAATTAGTTATGGAAACGTTCTGATTAATAATTTAAACGACCATATACACGGTGGATCTCGGGACAGTTGTAGGTTTCTTGATATGACACGGACATTTTTAATTGAAATGAAGGTTTTGACTTTGACTTAGATACGAAGTCTCGAAAATCTCCTTTATTAATTTTTTGATTTGTTTTAAATAGTTAATTGTGATACAAGCTTTTACCATGGATTAATTACAGACCCTCCAGTGTTAACATTTTTCAACGGTTATTATTAAAAAAAAAATATATTATCAGTTCCATATATTTTGACCGTGTAGGTGTTGCACTTATGTAGGTACGTATGGAACAGCATGTTTATTTTTAAATGATAAAAATACCAAAGAATAATAAAAATAAAATGTAGTTTAAATTAGATGGTTAAAACTAGTTCAAAGTAATAACGTGTCTTTTTTAAGTAGCTGTTTAAAAAATTTGCCTTATACAATGTTATACGAGTTCGATTCACACAGCCGGTGTTTTAAATTGGGAAAAACAAAAACAGACCTTGATAGGATAATGTAGGTATTTAATTACAAAAACAGATTGACGACGGCAAAACAGGGCCGTTATTTGAAAGGGATTCAGAGGAATACAACCTTTCACCCTAATCCACCTTTTAAACACCCACATAATATCCAGCTATACATATATACCTATAAGTTTAAATTCAATCAAAAACCTTCTTAATAACCTCTCATGAAAGGTCTAAATTAAGTTGTACGACCAAAAAAAAGCAAACCATATCTTGCCTTTGTAACAATATCAATTGAAAGGAAAACTTTTACATGTTTAACATAACAGCCACTTTTCTATTTGTCTTAATAAAAGCACTTCGCTTTTAAATTCCCGTACAAACAAAAACATCGAGCTGAAAATAGCGACACAGAAATAGCCTCAAGCCTATAAATAGAAGGAAAACACGGAAAACAAAACAAGGATGTAAAAGGAAAGATGAGAATGAAATTCAGGATTTTCTCAAAATTCTTTTTTTATTGTACCTTGAATTCGGGTGGGTAGTTATACCCACATGATATAAGAACAAGACATTAAAACTTATTAATTTGCTAGCTTTTACCTGTGGCCTTTTCTGCGTCCAGGTTGAAAAATTATTCCACGGGAACTATTTTTAAATATTGAGTATAATTTTAATAGATTGTGATGGATTTAAGCGTAACAGACAGACAGACAGCCAAAGTTACTTTCGCATCTATAATATTAGTAAGGATTTTAATAAATAAATAAAATAAATATCTTGGGACAACTCACACACGGCTATCTGATCCCAAGCTAAGCAGAGCTTGTGTTATGGTAACCAGACAACTGATATACATACTTATATAATTTATAAATACATACATATTATAGATAAATCACACCCAGACACAGAACTAACAATCATGCTCATCACACAAAGTTTGTCCTGGGTGGGAATCGAACCCACGACCTCCGGCTTAGCAGTCAGGGCCGCTAACCACTAGACCAACAGGCCCGTCGATTTAGGACAAAGGATGTTTTAAAATGGCCGCCAAGAAAAGAGATCCTTTAACATCCTTTTTAGTCATAGATATGACTACAAAGTAAACAAGTCGAAAAGCACAATGAGTTTAAAAAAGAACGGCTTTGTAGAACAACGCCTGCCACTCAAGCGTAAATGCATGCCTGTCTGAAATGTCTGTATCTAAAATTTGCAACATGTGCTGTATTGAACGCCCAAGCACTGGGCCTTAATTATATCATTATTCTGTTACGAAAAGGGATGGCGATATCGGTAAACTAAAGCTCCGTCTCGTTCCCGCACTGGAAAAATACATCAGAATACGACTCCTTTATGTTTGATGTACCGTGGGCTGCCATTGCTGTCAATCTGGCTTCGTTACTGACTTGTTATAATTTAGTCGTAGTATGAGCTATTTTCAGTGTATCTACTTTTTTAGCTTATCATAGGTATTAATAATAGTATAATGAAATAAATAAAACTGCCTCGTTGGTCTAGTGGTCGCAAGCGCGACTGCTGTGCATGAGGTCTTGGGTTCGATTCCCAGGTCGGGCAAAGTGTTATTGGGTCTTTCCATCAGGAATTTGTCAGTAGCAGCCTCGGAGTCTAGATTTGTGCCCGGTTGATGGCAATAGGCTCGCCCCCTATTACATGGGACTAAAAACATAACTGGCGATATGTGGGTGTAATAATGGGTACACCTCTGCCTAACCCTTCGGGGATTACAGGCGTGATGTTATGATGTTATGTTATGAAATAAATAATAAATAGTGCTCCGACCGCAGAGACGATAAAGGGTCAAATTAGTATTATTTGAACGAAATAGGAGTTAAATGCGGTTCTCTTAATCAACGTCGCAATAAATTCTCTCAAATATTTTCATTTAAATTTTGTGAGTCTTTATTGCCAGGTACCAACGTGGAAAGTATGCGAGTCTAATGAAAGGAATTCCTTGGAGTTCGTGTGACGAGCTCTACTCGCGACCCGCGGAACTGTGCTGGATCAGTTTTGGGAGCTTTTTGACCGTGTTTCAATTTGCCCTAATTAAAAAAAGTTAGCCGTCACTGGATGCCCTGCAAATGTGAAACTTTCAGTGAATATTCTAATTTGTAATTAATAAAAACCAAAATCCAATAACCAAAAAAAAGAGTTAATAATAAAAAAGCAGCTCATACGAAGGTCGTTAGGCCCCCCAAAATATTTAGGGCCGTCTAGGGCAAGCTACTGCCTGGTGTTAATATAACAGTCTACTCGAGTCTATAATATTTTTTAGTATTCCCAAACGTGCCAGTTAGGCACTGTAATACTTTTATAACAAACAAAAGTTTATTATATTATTACATTTAGACTAAATTATTTACATTTTCTGATAAAACAATAATAGACCGCTTATATAATTAATGAGGGAAATGTTATTTATATACCCACTTACTTTCCGTTCTATCTTATCTATGGTTACAAAAAGTTTTTCTTTGTTAAAACAGACCGTTATGTGTTATTGCTTATTGGTATTTAAGGAATTAGGAGAATTGGAAGAACCTCATATTTATTTATTGTCGATAATAGTCAAGTTAATATATAATTTTATAATTTATATAATTTCAAGTTAATATATAATAGAAACATTACTATTTTCAGTCTCACCTGACCTAAGTACCTATTTACAGTAAATATAAAACCAAGTCCAAAGAAAAGAAAAAAAATTGGAAGCCTGTCATCATGGGTTTCCAAAAATACGATATAAAACGTATAAATTTCAAAAAATCCAAAATTTGGAGATAATTTTTCTAATAAATAATTTAAAACGTTTGATTTCTGAACTATAAATAATCTCGTTGGTCGTTGACTGCCTCGTTGGTCTAGTGGTCGCGGGCGCGACTGCTGTGCATGAGGTCTTGGGTTCGATTCCCAGGTCGAGCAAAGTGTTATTGGGTTTTTCCATCAGGAATTTCTCAGTAGCAGCCTTGGAGTCTGGATTTCTGCCCGGTTGATGGCAATAGGCTCGCCCCCTATTACATGGGACTAAAAACATAACTGGCGAAATGTGGGTGTACTAAAGGGTACACCTCTGCCTAACCCTTCGGGGATTACAGGCGTGATGTTATGTTGTTGTTCTATAAATAATCGCTGAAAATGTATGGAGGTAAGTTTGCTCAACTTACCTCCCACGAAAATCAATTTTGTTTTTTTTTGTATATCTTCATGGGCCATCCTGTATACTTGTAAAGTCATTACTGCTACAGAAGTTTTATAATATGCTCAAGTTTCTCCATAAAAGTGTAGTTATCCAATATCTCCATTAGAAGAAAATTCATGTTTTATTCGAATAAATTTCAGATAAAAGGACAACAAACGAAACACGACCATCAATTATCTAAATTCCCAGTACCCCACTTGTAACATTAATACACAAAAGGCAACATTCAAATTGTGCCCTTAGCCAAACAGGTAAACAGGACTTTGCGTAACTTTTTCAGAATAACAAGCAATGCTTTTAGTGTGATTATGTCGTTGAAATCTTTTGCTTTTTGCTCGGCGCGAGCATTATTAGAAGTCATTCCTGGGTAGCACGGAGAGAAATTGCACAGTAATGGCTACATAACTATGACTTTTATATGAAGACAGTATCTATTCCAGTAATGAGACCATTGTTTGAAATGCGCCGCGATCATAGGCTGACGTTTCTATACTAATTAAACTTTATATTCCAGTTGTTTTTCTAAGGAAAAGTTATGATTTGGTTAGCGTTGCAGTTGGTTTTGTTAGATGGAGAAAGTTTCGAAAAGATATTATCTTGGTCAATTTATACTATAATAATATATTAAAGCTCACGAGTTCTTTTGTTTGTTTCTGTCAGTCGGAATGAGAAAATTCTTTTTGTATATGATAGCCAGATTCATGAGGAATAGAGTATAGGCTAAATATCACGCTACGACCCACGAGAAAAGAACAGTAACCAAAGATTTAGACTGGTGAAAGATACTACCGGCACGAAGTCGAATAATTATTTTTGTGTTTTTCTGAGAATGAAGAATGAAGTGAATATAAGTATCAAGGCTAAACGTGTTTTTGTTTGTTTATTTACACTTCGTAAATCTATTATAATTAACCAATTCACAAAGCTTATAATTAATTTAAAAAAAAAATTAAATACAATTTATAACAGAGAACGGAGGAAGGTTCTAAATAAACATAATTTTAATAAAAGTCATAGATTACATTATTTAAAATTGCTTGTTCTTTGTTATTGTAGTTTTGATTTAACATTTGTACGACTGCAAGGTTGAATATAGTGTAACAAACAAATTGTTTAACATCCAGCATTTCTTGCTAATAAAGTCATCATTCATTAGTACTGAAATATAAAATGTAATTGAAAATTACCAAAATATTAAAAAGAGGGAAAACAAATTACACTTAACACAGGCAATTTTTATTCAGGCTACAACACAGCAATTAGGGAGCGCATTTGCATGAAAATCTCACTAAAACGAGCTGTTCCTACCGCAAAATATGTAAATCATTATAATTATTTATTTCACGAAACGGAGAGTACGCAAATAAAAGGCAAAATACGAATTCGATAATAATCTGAAGAAAGCTCTTGACGAAACAAATCAACATTTCATTCATAAACCATTTTCCTTGAAATAAATTGTAAGCAAGACATTGCTACGAAGCGATTGTTTGCTTTAATATAAACGTAGGCGCTCAATTCTAGTACAATAAAGGTGGTTTACATTAAAACGTAACAACAGAAATGGCTACAAATTTACATTAACTGCTCGGTTTACGATTCGACATTATTGCTGTGTAAATAGTTTTAGGTACCTACAGCAGACATAATATTATCACGTACCTACACCTGTTAATAAATTCAGTCTCACACTTAGTAATACTTAGGTACTATACAAATACTAAAACACAACATACTAGCAACTAGGGCCGGCTTCGAAAGGATGCAATTTTCCGATAAATTTTCAAAAAAATATCCTCTAAACAATTTTTCCATACAATTACGAACACAACAAAAAGAATCCGTCAAATTGGTCGAGTCGTTCTCGAGTATCTTTCATATATGTAATGTAAGAACGTAAGTTTAGAAACTACTTTTGTTACAATTAATTAAATTATAATGGAACAATCAAAATTAAAATGTTTCAATTAAACTGTCGTTATGAATGGTAAGCTGTCTTGCTACGTGCTAAAATTATACCTAAGTACATACCATTGAAGTGATTTTCGCACCTTATTAAATTACAATAGGTAGGTAAGTAATACAATTAATATTCTGACACACGATAATGTAGGTGTGCAGACTAATTAATTCAAACAAAATTACGACTATATTTCGTCCTAGCTACTATGAAATATGATTTCGTAGAACTAATGGGTAGTTAGGTACTTCAATTCTAAGGAAACAGTCAAATAATTCGTAATTATTTGCAGCGGGTGTTAATTAAGTAAATGGCTGACTGGAGCAATTGTAACGCAATCTGTGCAAATCGCGGGGAATCGTGGTGGGGTATGGCGCATGGCGTATGGCGCCAAAGATACGAATCTAGCATGGCGGGCCGAATGACCGCCGACCGCCGACCCCTGCTCCGCTCATGCTATGTGACGTCATGGGCGCGTAGTGATGTGTATTTATTTGCATGTCGATGGATTAAATTAAATATTGATCAAATCTTATGAGTTCCTGTAGCAACTTTGAATTACAGCTGACACGAATGGTTCAGCAACACAATAAACCTCGACGAGCTTCCTGAAAAAGAAAAAAAAAATATTAACTTATGTGGAAACGGATATGATGGGCAATTAAAGAACTTAAAAATTATTAATACACATTCTTAATTATCAGAATTATAATTAAGCACTTATTATGCCGTGAAAGTGCGATGTAGCACTTTCAGTAGATACCTAGAAGCATGAATAGACAGGCAGAAATATAATTTAAAACAAATTAGCAGAATTCATCCAAAGACTTACTAGGTAAAATAAAGTCCATCAGCCCAAATAGGTTTCAGTTTACTTTTTGAGAAAACATATAGATATTAAATTGATATGTTAAAATAATCTATGTATTGTTTGCATTTAGTCATTATCTGTGCTTCTTTTTTACAAATTATTATAAATTTATCAAACATTAAAATACAACAAAGGTTATAAACAAAATTACCAGTTCTTAATCCTAATACTATCTACAAATCTGAAAGTTTCTGAGAATGGATGAAAAGATAGATAAATAGTTAAAATTTAATTTATTTTAGTTAAAATTTTGCAAACTTTATTCCCATTTTATGCACTCTTGGGACAACTTAGGACTTAGCCAAAGTCCTATCTACCTATCTTAGAAATTTACTTAGCTACTACACAAATAAATAAATAAAGATTAATATTCGAGTATCGATATCCCAAAGTATCGATAGCTCTACATCACTTTACGAATCGTGACTTATATCCGAGTTTGCCTCGGTCGTTATAGGTAGGATGGACGAAATATAGAAATTGCAATCTAAACTAATTATGTAACAACGGCTACTGGTTGTAAATTGTTGTAATTACATTATAAACTTGCATTTTGCAATGCACCCTAACTTTAAGTTGCTTTTTGATAGTTACACAATAATATAATTTATTAAAGCTTCTTTTTAATTTTCGCAGTAATTTATCCTTGGTCCTTTTATCCGAAAAGGAATCAAAAAGATTTCGTACCATGATTATGCATAAATTATTTTTTAATTATGGGGTTGCTTTCTATTTACATTAGAAGTGGATTTCGTCGTTTCCAGCACTTTGGACCTTTTCATATAAGTCGGAAAATACTTAATGATGAAAGGACCAAAATCTCCTTTCTTGTAGGAACCGTCCTTGAATTAAATCCGCCTTTGTAACTAGTTTGGATAAATAAATCATTTAACTATTAACTAGAAGTTTTGTTCAATGTATCTTTACGTAATTTTAAGTACTTACCGACATTGTGTTACTTTATTGGTCGAAATAAAAATGTCATAAGTACCAATTTATTTTAAGTTATTATACTTAACGATATCTTTATGCAAAATATGCATCCTAAGTGCATTTATTTCGCTGTTATTTTTACAAGCTTTTATTCACTTTCACCTGTCCCGGTGACTGTGTAAAATCATACCTACAAGCTTTTGAGCCACTTCTCGATGATCGAACGAGCTGAAATTTTGCGTAAATCTGCAATTTGCATGACAATGCAAATATTAGGTAGAAAACATAATAAATAAAGAGAGAACTTGTTTAAAAAAAAAACTAATTTGCAAGCAGACTTCTTTCCTTTTTCGAATCGCCAAACCTAATCTCAGTCAAACATACAGCAACTAAAAAGATACATTCATAATGATACATTCATAGATTAATACAACCCGATTACCTAGAGAATGTTAACCCTACGTTACCTAGCTTAGAACAGACCACTCCAAAACATTCCTGGGACCTGTATAGGCAATAAAGCCACGTAATTACGAAATAACTTTGTACCTGTATTTGCTGCGGGACTATTTATTTAATCACTTTGACGGGAAAATAATGGAGAGGGCAGGCACGACGGGCTCCCATCAAAATTGTACGAGGCCAATCTATCGCGAACCGTGTTGACTATGATGGGACCCCTTGTACTCTTGTGTAGGGATTAAATAATTTCCGTGCTTGCCTTTAATGGGTTTAGAATAGGCTGGTCAGTTATTTTGGATAAACAGTCCTGATAATATAGTGGGGTCTTTTTACCAGACTGCGGAAGAAAGAGGGTTTTGTTTTTCAAGTGTATGTATGTATATTTATTTCTAAACGGCTTGATGGTTGGAATTACCTTAAAAGGTGTCGTTAGTTCTATTTTAATTGTGAGAGTGACACTGGGCTTAACAAAATTAAAATGGCCTATTTTTGGGACCAAAACAAGTCTTAAAAAGTATATACAAACCACTTAATCGTAGTGACGAAATCAACTTTTGAACTTTATAAACTTATGTCCATGATTGCTAATAAGTTTGCACCTTTTTGATTTATTAAATACAATACCTTTATTATAAAACGACACGACGATTTTATAACTTTACAATCTATGATTCGGGCCCACATAATTTTTAACCATCTTCTTTGACGTTTAGAGGGAAAAATATTTTGGATTATGTTTGTTATTAACTTTTGCTTTGAGATGTAAATAGTTATTTAATTTTCTTAATTCTTTTTAATAAAATTAATGGTAAACCTTTTTATTCCTGTACGGATCTCTGGCACATTTTAATTCATATCCTTTTTTAAATAATTTAGACTATAAATAAAATTTAAACAATTTTTTGATGTCCTGTAAGGTTCTTCCTTTCTTTTTTTACATACTGTATATTTTTTTATTATTCATAGATTTTGTGTAAACACATAATCCATTAAAATATATAATATTATAATTTATAATCCATTTAACTGAAATACTCTTATGATTATTCTTTGTTTTTTTTTTTTTAATCGCGTTTTATGCGCCAAACATAGTGCATGCAGTACTCTCCTCTAAGTAATTGGGGCACTTAAACTTAAGTTCGGAATGTATAATTATTTATATAACATATAAAATTGTACTCATTGTTGGAGAGCCACATTAAATAAATAAACATCAAGTTATATTATTGTATCAATCAACTGTGACTAACTTATTTGAAGATTTTTTAACGAGAGATATATATTTTATATCGAGAATACGAAACTGCAATTCAAATACGAGCCGGTCAGTTTCATTTTTATTTCAAGCAAACCTTTGACTACCATACATCAAAGTTACGTCCAATTTGTCTAATGGTTGCAAATAGACGTCACAGTCTCGTATGACGTAGATACTTTATTGCATTGCAAATTTTGTTTTGATCACCACTTTTTATAGATATCGCATAGCACTTATTTAGATTGTAGCATAAAGTTTTATTACTAAGTACTACATACCTGAAGTATTTTATGCTTATCCAGTTTATGTAGTAAAATTATATTATTGCGGACGTAATGGAAATGGAAATTGGGGTCGGTTTGGCTTCAAAGAAACTATGTACTCGCCTAGGCAATGCATAATAATAATAATATTGTTACAAGACAACGTTGAGACACTAGAAAATTATTTTCTATTATTTTCTAGGAATTTCTGCATCGTGGGGTTTTTTTTTACGTGGTACAAATCATCAAATAGCTCCTTCTGCCCTGGGTGGAGCGGAAGAGACTGTCAGACTTTTACTGACTAAAACACCACCCTGTTCCTTCTGTTGTTTAATGGGTTTATGTCCCTCCAAAAAACGTCAAACCTTTTTATTAACTTTCGTAAAATGATTTATAACATAAAGCGAGTTCCCTTTAATGATGCAACCTCTGATTGATTCGATTACTCATATGCAAGTGATTTCTCATTACATGCAATTTGTAAATTAATTTCGTAGCAGAGCTGTAATTGAACTTGATTTCAGTGTAGTTACTCATTTGTTTTGCTGCATCAAGCTGTCATGTCACCTAATTGTGTACAGTCAACAAAAGAGACAGGTATCCAGTGTCGTCAGATATAGTTGAAGTTTTTTTAGAATTAGAAGAAAAAACTTAATTAATTAACAGTTTCTTACCTATACATTTTTTAAATTAAATAACATTTGAAAACGTCTATCGGTTTCTAAGAAAACTGCAACTATATCTGACGACCCTGCATACGTATTTCTTTTGTTGACTGTACAAGATGTCATTTATTTTGCCTAAAAGGCTGCCAATCCTATACGGGTTCCGTTTTTGCCGGCTGAGGTACGGTACCCTGAAAACCTCCTTCTGAGCTCTGGTAAAGTGAGCTTGAGGTGAGCTGTTATTCTGATGCTAAGGAAGGCTTCTCACTTCATTCTTGTAAATACTCTACTGTAAATAATCTCCAAATGTGTAATAGGTCTTTTAAGATACTAGACCCCACGACATACGGAATCTCAATCTCAGGATCGAAACCTGTAATTTAGCGTTAAATGGATATTTATGGAGCAAATTAATATTTTTTTTTAATATTATTCCGTCTTACTGCATCTAAATTTCCTTGAGAGGTTTTTACAGAATAGTACTGCAGATCATTAAGAATTAAAGGTGAGGAGTAGTCGTATTTACCTACTTATTAACTGTTAGCGCTATATTACGAACATTTAATTTCCCTATGGATCGCAGAGGTCTCTAAGTCTCTTCAGAAAATGACAGAATTTCACACTAATCGTCTTGACAATAGATGCTATAAATTAAAATACAGGCCTTATATATCAGTTAGTAAAAACATTTTTAAATAAAATGTATAATCCCTTAAACTCCTCAAAAAAGATCTGGTCGCGGTCTGTTGAAATCGGACAAGTGCGAGTTAGACTCAATCACGCGTATCACAATATCGCATCTAGACTTTAAACTATCTACTAAACAGACTCTATTGAAACTATTACAGCTTAAAAGCATAACAGATTTAAGAGCTGGTATATATTTTACACTTATTTTTTTTTTAGGCGGTTACCTAGATTAACAAATTCAAATTTAAGTTTTTTTTTCGAATTTGAGTTGTGTGTGCTTCCTATGGTGGATTCGCGATTGCATGAATCTCGATGAAGATCCGAAACACAAACACACACCCTCTTCCTCACATGTAGGTACTTTATTTATAAAAAGCTGTAACGATCAATATAACGTACGTCTGGTGAAGATAAAAGTCAAAGATGCAAAAAGTTTGGTTAGTGGAAATCGAAAAGAAAGGGTGATTTTTAACTTCTTTTTTGTCAACTGCCAACATGGAGAAAAGAAAAAGAAATCAACAAAGAAAATAATTACTAAAACATTTCTCATCGTACACATTGACAGGACACTAAAAGTAATACGCTTTTAACCGTCTTCAATCTACAATAACATGTTTTATTCAGCGCTCATTGTTACTGAGCGATCAACTATTTATTTCCCGTCTCCCTCGACAGATAACGCTTGCATCGGACGTACCTACAGGTTTATATATAGCAGTTTTTAATAATTCAATGCGTCAAGTCGCAATCACTTGAAAGATATTGATGTTTGCCTTCGTTTTACGGTAATCTGTGATTGGCTATTCTTTGCGCGTCTCGGATTTGTTGTTGATTGTTTTTTGTTCGTCGAACTTTATTTGAATATAGAATGTTTTAGGACGGATGTCGATTGGAGATGATTGTGAGAAATATTTGCTTAGCTTGGTGATAGACGGAGGATACGTAAAATATCTAATATAGAGTTCAAAATCGCTTAACTTCGTTGAGAGATTATTATGTGCTAAATTATTATCTTGCACGGAAATTATAACTCTAATTAAGATGTTTTATAGTTCATTGTCGAATAATCATTATTTAAGACATTTTGTAAGGAACCATGAGAGTTTAAACAGACAGAACTGCGCACACTAGAGCCGCGAACACAACTAGTTTTTGATAAATTGAAAAATATATTTCTAAAATCGTAATTATTTTCAACTAGTAAAAATGGTGAAATATAAGTGCAAATGACACGATTGGCACAGTGTTTAAGCAATTGGCTGATGTACAGTGTGTCGTTGGTTCTGTTCTCGTTCTAGGTCTGATTGTATCCTAGTGTGGGGCAACACTGCGTAAAATAGAAAAAGAAATCGTTTAAAAAAATTTGAACTTTACTTACACTCATAAACTTCCCGGATTATGTAATATGAGCAAAAGGAAATGCTTGTTGAAGAGTTATGGTGTTAATAGATATTTGTCCGCGTTAAACTGTCGATGTTTGTTAATCCTGCGCCAGTCACGTCACGTCTGGCCACGTTTTGTACGTAAATACGTCGGTCAAGCTGGCCTAACAAGTTCCGTAGTCTGGACAAGTTTTATAGGAAAAAATAGTGATGGATACTATTATGTAATGTTAGAAACTCCTAACATGTTGCAAGAAGCCCGTCACTAGGTTTAACATAATGAAATTAAATGGCAACACCTTCCTGGTCTAGCATACAATCTTGTTGGAATTCATTAAACTTAATTAAATGCCCCTTTAAACTTTACTCGAGGAATATTTAACGAATATTTTACAGATATCAGTATTCATATGCAACCTTATCGAAATTACTTTTAGCTGCTGGCCGCAAATAATTACGAACACGTCACTCAATAACAAAAAATGTAGTTCTTAATTTAAATTCCCGGCTACCTATATCAAAGTTATGAATTCTTAATTTAAAATTAAACAGTCTCGACCATGGCTGTTTTGTAACTTATTTAGCCCGTAACTAATCGATTTTCTAACAATCCAGTTCAATTTATTTCTAGACATTTGTTAATAATATCTTGTCTAAAGAGTTGCCCTACAAAGACCTTGGGATCAACCCGAGTCTACCTGACTGCTGACCTAATCTTCCTTGCTGTCAGACTACCGTGTTTAAATCTATTTTGTTTTCTTTTTACAACATATGGCCTGAGAATTTGGAAAAGGTTAGCCTCTAAGAATAGTTCTGACGTCAGACTTAGTGTGTAAAGGTCGTCTCGGTTTCAAGCTAGATATGATGGTTAATCTCTAAAAATTGTGCTTTTTTCGTTAGTTTGTTTAAACGCGATAATCTCTTAACTCCAAGTCGGATTAAAAAAATCTTTAGCCGGATTCATGAGGAATAGTATAGACTAAATAACATCACGCTACGACAGACGGGAGCGGAGCAATAAGCAAAGACTTAACTAAACTCAGGTGAAGAAAACCAGACGGATGAAGTCGTGGGCAGATGCTTGTCAAAAATATAGTATAACACATGTATTTACGCCTACTAACTTCAACTCCCACAGTAACACAAATATTTATATAACTTACAACAAATGTAATTTACCCAATAAAACAATAAGTTTTCGTATAAACCCACGCACCTTGAATTATTACTTCTGTTGAATTTCATTACTTTACCACGCGTATACGTGAGCCATTCGTCGACCAATGGACTGTTCGCTGTTCAAATTCAATTACAGAATCGTGCTAATCATAATTCCATTATCTAAACTCTGTGCATTTTAAGGTCTTAACACATTGGTACGTGACGGTGATTACGAAAATTACGTCCATTGTGCGGAATTGGTACTGAGCTTTTGGTACTTACGCGTTAAGTTCGTCGTTCACTTAATGTTTGGGCGTTTAAGATAATGCCCGGATTAGCTATCTTAAAAGTACGGCTAGGCTAGCGGTGTTCAGGGAATGTTGTTCCGCGACAATTTTGTTGATGTTTTTTGCAGGTGACTGTTATGTTTTAAGCTAGTTTTTCTTTTCCTTTGTCTTTATCTTTAAGTAAGTACTAATATAAAAAAGTTGAGAAGGTGTTTTATTTTATTTAAATGCGTTTCATTTCTAGAACTGCCAGTCGGATTCGATAAAATATTTTTGTAAATTTTAGGCAAATTCATTAGGAATAATAAAGACTATATAATATCACGCTACGACCTACGAGAGCAGAGCGCAGCAACCAAAGACGTAACTTAACGCGGGCCAAAAAAAGTTCTAATTTATTAAAGTAGGTATGTTCTATAACATTTTCTCTTTAGGTAATCCAAAGATTGACTGTTAAAATAAAGATACATTTTTGTCTCGCACTATTGACTTTTATCACATAATCAAAGAAATATTATTTTGTTATACACATAATTATAATCTAATAGTATATAGTCTATAGGTCTCGGTGGGTGCGTAGCCTATAGGTATATTTTTTTATATGACGTCAATATTCAGAATTTTATCTGTTTATGGAATGTCGATAATGGTACATCAAGTAAGTACCTATCAAAAACATCTAACAGCTTCTATAGTTAAAGTGTGATGTTACCACTTTATTCCTATTTCTGTGCAGGGTTACAAAAGCCATGTTTTAATTCAATACCGTCATAACAATTTGTTGTACTAACCATAATTAGAAAATTGTCCCCACCATACTTAGTTACACGATTAATATTTCTTCAAACTTTATCACTTTCATCAATTTCTATCAGAAGTTATTTACATCAAAATCCGGAGTCTCCTTTGTAGGTACAATATTGTATAATCCAAGAATTTATGAGCGTACAAAAAAGGTATAAAATTCATCCTTATATGCCCCGTATGATATCTTATGGTGGAATCTTCGGTTTCTTAGGTACTTGTGAACTTTTCACTTCCCTCGAATAGTTGAGTAACTTCAATATTTCAAAGTGGGAAGTCGGGAAGTGAATTGTTAGCGACAAAAAGGGGCTTGGAATATTTTTAGGTTGTTCTTCCAAGTATTTTTAAGTCTTAAAGTGAATAAAAAGCCTTAAGATGAGATGGTAATTGCTTAATCGTGTTTTTGGGGATTATTTTTTACAGCTACGTTTTAAAATATGTCTTAGTATTTGTGAGAGGCAATTCTACTAACTTTTAGGCACGATCGCAATTTAATTTCAGTCTTCATTTGTCAAAAATGTCTTAATTAAATTACATTGATTGTTACTGAGATGAGATTGTGCCTAAATGTCGAACAATCTTAATAAGTAGAATTGGTTTTTATGAATATCAGCATATCATTATTTTCTTCTTATTAAAAAAACTGAATGTCAATTTTTGAATAGTTAGATCGGAATTTGTTTAATTTGAAAATTTATACGAATTATTTTGGAAAAAGACGAACTGGTCTGGCTTTTATTGAGTTACTTTTGCTCTAGGTACCTATCTTAGATATCTGTGATGCCTACCTACTATTAAATGATAAGAATAAAATAAAAAAACTAACTTCGTACTGCAATTGAATCGATATGTAATTGAGTCTGGCATAATGACTAAGAATGCACTTAAGTCTCAGGATCTCATCAAAAAGAACTAAGTACAGAATAAAATCCTTTATTTCATGACTGCTTGATATTGACTATCCCATGCAACTCGTAAAATCAATGGAAGCAAATGATTTATTGGTCTTATGCTAAAGTCTAATGGTCCTTTTGCTTTTTCTTACGCATTTTAGCATTTTATTATTATGGGTACGTGATTGTTACTGGAATATCATAGGATATAAATTTTAGATCTGGACATTTGTAAAAGGAGAACCCTGTGGTGATACATAAATACATATATATTGCGCATTCATCTAAGTTACAATCAATCGGATGTACTAAAGAAGTTTATCGTTTAAGTAAGCCGTTCAGGCATTTGATGTTGCTAGGTGTTTAGAAAAGTTAGGTACCTTAGGTTCTATATCTATTTATGACTAGTTTCAGCCCACGACTTTGTCTGCGTAGAAGTCTAGTATATTATAAAACATATCATATGACACTTGGGAATAAAGTAGCGTTCTATCAGTGAAAGAATGTTTGTAATCGGTACAGGACTTCTAAAGATTACTTTTACTAACAAAATATAATAATAGAAAAACATAAAACAAATACCGTTTTATTATAAGTATAGATTTGTCAATTTACAAGGTTAGTTTTCTTATTTATTGAATAAAGCACGTCATCATAAAACACAAGGTTTAATAAATGAGTCATTCTTTTACAAACCTGTCAAAATTATGAGCTTGCAAAACAGCTTCACTTTACAAGAACCACTTAACAAAATCAACTTTCAAAATCCCCTAATCATATTCAAAGACAACAAGGAAGTATCAGAAAACGCTATTAGATTACCGCCACGAAATCTTGCTCCGACACATCGTCTATTCAATATTAATGCTCCTTACTTCGTTAACTGTGAACAGGGTCTACCCAGCCCCCGCGGAGCACCGGCCCCTACAAGGATATCTCTAGATTGGAGCCTTGTTCTAATCTCTTACATGATATCTAGGATTAAATACTGCTATTCGTTTAAAATATGGCCAATTCCCGTTTATTCTGTGTGTATTTTCGGTCTGTTTCATGTTTTATTCGCTGTCCTAAGCAAATATAATATTAGCAAGGAAACTGTTTACGGCATACTAAAATGGGATGGAGATATTGTCTGATTTCTTTGAAAGCTATTGAATGACAGGATTGGTCATGCGATTACAAATAAAGTATGATTTGTTGTAGACATTCGACAATTTCCAATGAATTTGACGCGAATGGAAACTTTTTCCTTTTTTTTTAAACCGTTACTCTATACTTAGAATTTTTCTAGAACTAAGTACGTAAGTAGTTAAGTAGTAATAACTACCTACTACTAGTAATACCTGTACCTGTGCGAGAATCGAATCGACTTCGGTCTATATCACGACAATTAAGTCTAAAACATGCATACTCTTGGTTTTTTTGACCTTCCATTAAAATTTGTCTTTATTGGTATAATAATAAGCCGCCTACGACAAGATTTAAATTCAAAACCATCGCCATGTCGACCTTTCGAGTTTCGCTTTTTTGTTCTTTCATCAGTATACTCTGTAGTTCAACTATTTGTTTAACGACTGATTTAATTGAATAAACTAATTAAGGTTAAAGTTAAGTCATTTACGCTAATAGCTTTAACAGGGTAATGGCGAGCGAAAGTTACCCGAGGACTAATTTAAGTCACCACGGCTTTTATTTACGATGAATTTTGTCCTTAGTGGCGCCATCAACCTTTCCATCTCATTTTATAATTAAATAATCCATAAATTGTGTAACTTCTCATTTAAACTTATTTTTTAATGAACGAGCTAGCCATTCTGCTTCCATCCACTGCACCTCCTGAAAGCTAGAATCAACAGTGGCGACCACTAGAAAAGCGTCGAGGCAATGAGCTGTCTTGGATCTCGCAACGAAATTAAAAGAAATAAACGGACAAGTAAGAAATAATATAATAAAAAAGAAATCATTTTAACCTTCCATTTTGATTACTTTAATACGAATACTTCTTAATTTGAAAATGATCACGTTTACTCTTCTCTAGCCGATGATCGGAGCTTAAGTCATTTGTTTTAGCGTTAGATAACATTGTACTCGTATAACAGGAAATAGTACTTTGATTGCGCGTCCCTAAAGGGTATCTAAGGCTTGTATTCATTAGCAACCATAGGAACAGCTGCGTCGTCCCAAAAGGCAACCTTCGACTCCAGTTATGAAGCAGGCTAGATTTTTGTCTAACAATGAAGAGTTTTTTGTTTGTTTGTTTAAACGCGCTTAAATCTGAAACTACCAGTTGGGTTGGATTAACTATTTTTTAAATGATAGCAGGATTCATGAGGAATAATAGTATAGGCTATATAACATCACGCTCTGACCCACGGAAGCAGAGCAGTAATCAAAAACGTTACTAAACCACGCGTACGAAATCGCAGGAAGCACCTAGTTAGACCTAAATCTTAGGATATAAACCTTTGGGTAAAATTACCTTCTAGGACGAACCTGGTGTTATATATTACTAGTGGGTGGTCCTACCGAAGACATAAAACACATGTAGCACTTGCTTTTATGGTTCAAAAGCAATACGACATGTTTTATAGTAGCAGATAAAAAACGAATAATACTTTTGAATGTTACTGTTCCAAATAAACGTAGACAAACGACTTTATATTGTGACCTGAATATGTGTCGGGGAGTTGGCATTATAATTGCGTCTTTGCGTATGTAACTATGCCACTTTTGGGCTTGCTCATAGTATTTCTATCTACAGTAGAACAACTTACCCTTTATACAAATCATAGTTTTGCGTTCTTGTCAAGTTCATGAAGGTTACTATATTAGTGATATTATATTGAGAAATCAACTCTCAAAGTTGATTTCTCAATATAAACTTTGGACCCCGCCCCGTTTTAAGCCCTTAAGAGGTGAATTTTGGAAAATCTTTTCTTAGCGGATGTCTACTAACTATATATTACTTCCCTACCAAATTTCATTTTTATATGTCAAACAGTTTTCGGTATTTTGATTTTTGATGTCATAGTCAAAACATTTATTTCAATCAGACCAATTACTGGCGCTTTTAAATTGTCAAAGAGTCGGTCAGTTAGTCAGAAAGTTGAAGCTAGTTGCTCGTTCCAAAACGGAGCCTCTATGGAGAAGAACGACGAGAAACTCCATGGCACTCTTGATGAGTGAGTGGGTAAATCAGTGACCTTTCGCTTTTATATATTTAGAATAGATATTTGTTTTCGTGCACTTGCATTTGCTGTTGTAACTGAATCATTCATTGCTTCTTCAGACTTTTCTTACTGTTCAATCTTCTACTGTGACTTGGGTATGGCATACGACAGGATATTATTAGGCTGAACGATAGAGGCAATGTATCTTTTGATAAAATTAATTTAGCAAGTTGTTATTGCCCATTTTGTTACTTGAAATATTTAACTAAATTAATAAATGGTGTGGCTGGGCTAAACCAACCCGCGTCGTGACTAGATAACTAAGTAAGTAGTTATAGGATGGGCAGCAACTTTTACTTAATTATACAGAGCAACATTCTAAATTGTAACTAATTAAATTAAGTACTTAGCTTTGAGCCTTATATATTGATGAGAGAAGACACAATTATAATATATCGTTGCGAATACACTGTGACATTTTAAATGACTAGACGAGATACTTAACATAACATAACATAACATCACGCCTGTAATCCCCGAAGGGTTAGGCAGAGGTGTACCCATTAGTACGCCCACATTTCGCCAGTTATGTTTACGTCCCATGTAATAGGGGGCGAGCCTATTGCCATCAACCGGGCACAAATCCAGACTCCGAAGCTGCTACTGAGAAATTCCTGATGGAAAAACCCAATAACACTTTGCCTGACCTGGGAATCGAACCCAAGACCTCATGCTCAGCAGTCGCGCTTTGCGACCACTAGACCAACGAGATACTTATAAGGGGGTAAAACTATAAGAATAAAAGATTTGATATCCTACTAATATTATAAATGCGAAAGTTTGTGAGGATGTATGTTTGTTACTCTTTCACACTAAAACTACAGAACGGATCGAATGAAATTTGGCACACATATAGATAATATAATAGATAGTATTATAGGTCTAGAATAGGACATAGGCTACTTTTTTCCGGGAAAAATCAAAAATCAACTAACTTTACTGAAAGTTACTTTTTACGCGGGCAAAGCCGCGGGCTGAAACTAGTATTTTTAAATTAAGAAACCGACACTGACACACAAATAATAGGTTTTAACATGACCAGGTATCAATCTCATATCAGATTAGACAACCGTAATCATCCAAGTCATTCAGATCCAAGGCTTTAATATAATGATGATGTTCTTCAGCAAGGTCTAGATAAAAGACAATCAAAACTTTTTTTTGTTTAGACGCGCTAATCTGTTCAAAAATTAATTCATTTAAAAAAAAAATATTTTGTATATGATAGCCAGATTAACAAGTACTATGTAGTATAGGCTATATAACATCACGCTATAATCTATGGGAGCAGAGTTGTAACCAAAGAAATTTCACTGGAGAAAATATTCACGCGCCGAAGTTGCAGGCATAGTCTAGTCATTATATAAACTGTACTTAAAACGTTTATATTTTGAAAATACAAAATATAAACGTTTACATTATTTTCATTATTATCATTTCAACGATCATTTGCAATACTGAAGCGTATTTACAAAATGTTTTGATAAAAATAAAATTCGAGATCTCTGGCTAATGTAAGGGGTGACGATTACCAGTGTCATAACTGACGTTAAGGACTGAAGATAAGCAGATGATGGTGAGTACGGTCAGGGGAGGGAAATGCAGAATGTTATATCCCTTAGAATGGATGTAAAAAGACGTTCAAAAGTTATATGTTCTTCCCATCATTGCGATCATTTTTAGGCCATACCTGGGAACTTTCTGTTTATGGATATATTTCTTTTTTTTTTTTTTTAATTCAGACTTCTAAATCTGTAGTGTTAGTACCATAGAACGTAAATGGTAGTGTTAGTAGTAAAAAAGAGCGTTATTCTTTAATATGGGTAAAAGATCAATATTCCAACTTTTTGACAAGGTTTTTTTTTATACCAGTTTCAAATGTCATAATAAATTAAACTTTAAATATTGCCACGATCCCTATATTGCTGTATGGACCCAAAAGTACAATGTTTTGCTTACGTACACTTGTGCCATGCTTACCGGATCTCTGAGAATCTCATCCAGGTCCTACCTACAATCCTTTCAAAATTCTAGACCCATTTTGCTGTTCAATAGTTCTACCGTCTCTCAGCAACCAAAGTCAGAGATCTGACAACCTGTTTTAATCCATCATTACTGTAATTACTAGCAATATTTTAAGACTGCACCTCTCTTCGAAGTATTTCTTAAAAAGTGATCTGCAAAAAAGTTAAATCAAGTAGTTAGTAAGTACTTAAAAAGCCATCGGCGGATGTGTCACGTCTCGATCTGTAATTGCAGAAATGAATGCCAGCCACTGACTTTTAGGGTAATGTAGTTTATCGAGTTATTTAAAACAATTTAACACATACTTGGTTATGAAATATTTATTGCAAACTGATTTTGAATGGCACGTGTTGAGATGATGTGCTACTTAAATTGTTTTTAAAAAGAGTTGTTGAATTATTATGATAATGTAAAATTATTAAAATTTATATTTACGCAAATAAGCTTAACAAATAAATAAAAATATTTTTAACTAATTGAATTCGAAGGAGATAATATGGTTCACAAACATTTACGTACCTCTTCCGTCCCTCGTATAGTCCGATGTGACGGCAATCCGACACGACCGGAGAGAGATCCGAGACAGAAGGCTTTAAGTGCTTTCAAAGGCACACTACCGACTTTCAAACTCCGGGCTGTTAATTAGTAATGTTAAACCCCATTAACACTTTGGCCGATCTATGAATCGAACCCTGGACCTCTTGACCGCTTTAGGCGCACACTGTAATGTATCACACTCACGCAAACCAAACGTTCGACGCTTTGTTACAATTTGATTTTATAAATGAACGAGCGAATGTATCTACAAAATTTAATCGAAGAGTAATATATGCAAATATATATATAATAATATATAATATATATATAATATATATAGCTATGTTACAGATATATGCTTACTCACCATGAGCAGTAAGTCGAACATTAGCAGGAACGTTTCACTACAAGCATATGCTCTAGCGTATATTCCCCTTAAGATCTAGCCTTATCAGTTTCCTTCCTAACTTCGTGTAATGATGTATTTCATAACTGTAATAATAAACCAACCCAGATTTAATCACCTATATAAATCTTCCGTCATATTAATTTCTAAAATAACATTCTCAGAAAATAGTTTCCAAAAATAGGAACTGGTTCAATTTGATAAATGTGCTAACGTAACAAAGTGAGGCGAGGCACTTCGGGGAACTTGGAAGGCCTGTCAGATCTACATTACCGGTGGGACTACACCACCCTGTTCCCGAGCTTTGCCGAGCTTAACCGAGGTTAGCCGACCGCCGGATATGATTAATTGATAGTGTACCAACAGATTCGTGAAATATTGGAGCTTGATTTATATCTTTGCTACTTCTTATCTCAGCTCATCTGGGACGGATCATAAATATGAAAACTTTTTAGGACTTGGTTGTACATTTTTGTACCATCATGCTAGTCTCTTTTATGGGAAGACAGATGTTTACGTGCATTTGTAAAATATAATATTACCTTCAACTTATGCATTTATTATAACATTGAAAAATTACGACAAATATTGTGTTATATAGTTTAAATAGCTGCATTTTTTTTTTGTTAATGAATTCTAATTTTTTCTTTATTTATGAAAAACCTTGAAATTGCACCCTTTGAAATAACGATAGCGTTATAACGTTATTTTTCTAAACTTATATATAATAGCGTATAGTAATGTCCTATGTCCACGATCATACCTAACATTAAGTTCCATCTGTATACATACATAACTATTAAAATGTTATTCGACAACGCAAACTATTATTGATGTTCTCAAAATATGAATGTACCGAATTTGAATGTACTTGTTTGCAAACAAGCTAGAGAAGATTTTGGGTTTGATTTATGCCAGTTAGTCATTGATTAATTAGTGTTATGTTAATTTGTTACGAACACTTCCTGGTTTTAGTTTTTAATATTTAAAGTTTTTACCCAACTGAATCGAAGTACTCGGATTAAATAGTTTTTTGACGTTTAGAAGGTCGTTTTGTTTTCCGACCGTCCCTTTTCAAAATCCCGCCCGTTCACAAACATAACAAATGGATCAACACCATGTACTTACCTCAATCATCTTGAAGTAAACCGAATGGTCAAATCTACGCACCACCATTGCCAAGGCATTTCATGTCACAGTCCCACCAGACCCAGAGAGAGTCCCACTCGCCCTTCACTGGTTTTTACTGTTTTATTTTCCCCTCATAATGTATCATAGATTTGTAACATCCCGTGACTCGAGTCACTGACTCGCTGTAGTGTGAACTAGAACTACTATATTTATCTGCATATGTTGAACTTTTAACCTGTGATATGTTAATGTTTCCTGGTGCCTGAGTTATGAACGGATTTAATTGCTTTTGCGTAAAATGGTCTACATTGGGTACTAACAAACTAACATGCGCGATGTAAGAAGTAGATACCTATATAATATTAATTAGAAGCTTAAGACTGGAAGCTCAGTTACTAGATTACAGTAATTAATTCTGTGTGTGTAATAGATTCTTAGATTAATTATGTAAAATACTTGACTGTCCCGTTGGTCTCACGGTTGCAAGCATGACTGCTAAATGTGGAGGATCGAGTTAGGACAAGATATTATTGGGTTTTCCTCAATAGCAGCCCGGAATTTGGTGGGTCGATAGTATAACCCACGTGCCTCGGAAAGCATGTAAAATCGTTGGTTGCGCCTGATCTCTCCCCAATCGCCATCCCATCGGACTATAAGAGTGAGTGTGTTTTGTAGTAGTTTGCGCACATAATTGTGCATTATAATAACTCGTGCGTATTTGGTTAGTCTCCACGGAGATTTTCTATCGTGACTGAAATTCGGTCGATCCATTTTTCCGTAATATACATACTTAACTCCCTAGAATCCTAATCAGGCCGTAACAACGACCCCAGTACAACCTTGTTTTGAAGGTTACTGTTGGACATCTTTCCATATCGCCATCGAGTGAGCAATAAAAAAAAATCTATAGTTAGAAAATGACGAGAAGATTTCCGCACGGAACAAACATTTGTATGACCTGCAGGTAATTGTTCCGGGTCTGATTGTTGGTATATGTTAGTAAACGCATTCATGATGCAGAAAATAATCCTAGTGGGGGCAAAATTTCATAACAAAAAGGAAAAAAATAACGTTACTCTATTCCTATAAAGATGAAGTTAAAAACAATATTTATCCACATTCTTACTACTCGTATCATCAAAATAGCCTACTTAAACAACCATTATCGAAACATTATAGGCTTCGTAATGCACCAATTTGTTTCACTCCAATTGCTTCGGGTGGTTCCGAGATTCCAGCATCATTAAACTAATGAATGGCATGCGACGACACTTCTTGAGTGACTAGTGGACCGTTTCCAACTAATCTCGACTGTACATCACTCCTTGACGAGACCTTATAAACGTCATGCAAGCGTCTGATAAACAGCGACATTCTTTTTAACGATAGTCGAAGGAATTTACAGTGCTGTGTGTAACTGTACATTTGGAGTTACGTTCTGTAGATTTTATGAGGACGACGCGAACTCGCGTTTTAATTAGATGCGTGAGAATTATGGTGTACGAACTAGATGTTATTTTATGGATATGGGTTTTCGGTGTTTTTATGTACCTACATAAAGTACCTACTCGTGGTTCTGGGAATGGTATGTACGCTTGTGGAGTTACGGTAGTTTCCTGTCTGTTTCTGTTTGTGTATCTTTCTCGGAACTGTGTTGTGTAAATATTTCTGGGTAAGCTCTCACGACGGTAGCTGGTGCTCTAGATATTTATTTTATCAGCCTTGCACTGTATTATTGCAGAGCAAAGGCCTCTTCTCGAACAGAGAAGGCACGATTATTGATCACCACAATTTGTGATATATTCCAAGAAAAACTTAAAAATACTTTTACTATTTTGATATACCTATTGTGATCAATTGATATGTGATCTGAAAAAATCGCATTGATATTCGTTTGATATCAAACCTGCACATGCATGAGAGAAGAACGTCTTAACCACCGGGCCATCACGACACTTAAAGCCACAATCTAGATATGGCTAGTCTGTACCTAAGGGTTCATCAGTTTAAAAGTTCAATTTTTTATCATCCATTTAAGTTGAGTTTGACATCTCGGAGTCCGAATTAGTCTCATTCGGACTTTTGACGTAGGTACCTAACTGGTAACTTTATTCTTGAAAATTTGGGACAAGTACATGATGAGCGTTCAAAAAAAAACAAGTGACGCTTACCTAGGTATATCATATCTCCATTTTACAGCAAAGGTCAATAACCTACACTAAGGAACATAAAACCTCAACAACGTCTCACACTTGATCAGTTTTGTATTAAATTTTGTTTTATAACAATAATTTACTATAAGTAAGGGTCATCAACATTACGTGTCCTATTACTGAGGTACTAAGGTTAAAGTATCTGCTTAAGTTCCTAACTGTACTTACGTTGTTTATCTCAACAGTTCTTATCGATGGACGTATTCAACGTAAATGCGACTCGTAAGATAATGTACTGACTCCCTCGTTGGTCTTCTGGTCGCAAAGCACGACTGCTGAGTATGAAGTCATGGGTTCTATTCTAAAGTCGGGCAAAGTGTTATTGGGTTTTTACATCAGGAATTTCTCAGTAACAGCCTCGGAATCTGGATTTGTGACCGGTTGATGGCAATAGGCTCGCCCCCTATTACATGGGACTTAAACATAACTGGCATGTAACTGCCAAATCGCTCGGAGATTACACGCGTGATGTTATGTTATTTAATACAAAATACATTGTTGATATGCTTCAAATACATAAGTATATTTTGCTTAACATAATAATTTTATGTAACGAAAAGCGGTAGGCGTTCGGTTACCGAATGCGCAGTTGTGAACAGCATGTAGATCAGACCGCAACGAATGAATTGAATTATTCCATTTGACATTTGATCGTGTCGATAATTGAGGATCCCGGTCGAGCGAACAAATAAATCAATGTACTGATTTCAATATATCACGGTAATGCAAATAGACTGTAGCTTTCGAGTACCATACGAAGTGTTACGACACCCGGTATTTGATCCATGGGGGCGGGGCGTGCGTGCGCGCACCGAGAGTGAAAGCTAAAATCATCACGACTACCATACAAGTTTAATTGTCCTGCATCAATAAAATTTAATGCCATTTAAGTCAGAGATAAAACGGCTCTGTGAGGCGAAATAAAACAATTTGTAGAGACGTGGAATTATTTTTTTATTGCCCACTTGTACGATTGAAGCTTTAGAACGTTTGAGGCAATAATTGCCGCATTTAATTGTTCCAGTGAAAAGCGAAGGTTACTTGTCAAGTGACTCACAAACGCATTCATTAACTACATAATCTTTGTTAATGACTGCCGTTTTATGTACTTAGGGGTTTAGAGATTATGTGTCTAATTATAATAATAATAATAATAATAATAAATCATTTATTTTCAGGCTACTTTGGCCCATAGATAAATACCTTACAGACTAACATATATATCATAATAGTACAAAGTGTGTTAGTGTATAAACTTAAAACTATGTTAGTAAAACACACTTCACTCAAGCACTGTCTTTGTGCGATCGTGTGGCACTTGTCCGAGGAAACGACGGAACATAACACCTTGCGGCCAAAAGTCCTCTGCCATGACGAGGTGCAGGTAGCAAGTAGGTACTCGCACCACGAACGCCTTGAAGTTGACATTGCGGCGCGATTCAAGCAACTGCACTCTCGGCCTGTATTTGGTCCTTTGGCATACGTACTCCACAATGTCCTCGGCCTTAGTGGTATAGTGTAGGCGGGAAATATACACGGGAGTGTTCGGCTGGGCGGCTCGAACAGGGAAGTCGGGCTTGATAGGAGCTGTGCCGCAGCGGTTCTTGTTGGTTCTTTGTCGGCGCTTCTTCCTCTGCACCGTCACAAAACCATCATCATCAGCCCGGTTCGATGCCTTTTCAGGCACGGGCTTCTTTGCGGGAGCGTTGGCGAAGTCGTTAACTCTCACAGGCGCTTTAGACACAGAAATTGTGTCAGCGGGTCCGGTAACTCGAGCGGCGACACGAGGATCAGCCGCAGGGGCGAGTGCAGGGTTGCGGGGCGCGCATGACGCCCGCTCTGCACGCTCAGCATTGTTCGGCGACGACGAAGACATAACTGCTGACGCGAAACTTGCCCCCGATAAATTGAGGCACGCTCCGCGACGCATGTTGACATTAGATGCACTCGATGGTGACCCAGATACCGCTACAGTTTTACGAAACTCTGTTAATTCATTACGCAAATCAGCAATGGTGTTTTGGGATGCATCCAATCTCTTCTGCACATCCGCTAGGCTGGCCTTAAGAAAAACGATGTCTTTCAATAGGCTCGTAACGTCGACATGGTCGAAAGTAATGTAAGTAGTATAATGTAAATAGAGTACATAGTTACTTTTATTTTTAATATTTAGCTGAGGTGGAAAAACGGTTTCGCTTGTGTCAATTGAGTGTTTAAATTTTCTTTTCCTAAAGTAACAACTAAAACCACATTCATTACAGTAGGTTTATTAAAGCCTTTCTACTTTATTATATAAAAGTAAAAGTCACTTACTTTTGTAGATCACTATTTTGACACTGCACTATACGTGAGTATAATTGCAGTTTTATATGATTATTTTTATAAAGTCCATTCATAAAGGTGTGTGGTTTAAAATTTTAAGACAGCTCATTTAAAATCATCTTGCAAGAAGTAGTTACTAGGGATGGTGCGGATGCAGATTTTTTGCCATCTTCGCCAGTCCCAGGCCCCGCCCAATTTTTTTTTATGTTTAAATCGAAGATCCGAAGTTTCAGATGTGAATGCGAATATTCCCAGCATGTTTGGTAGGTAACTATCTCCATATATATCCATATATATTATATATCTATCTCTATCTCGGTATCCTTTGTCCATTCTAGTAACTTTTAAGAACGTTCGCATTCTAATCTCAGCCCAATATTTCAAACATGCCTGTACTTTTCCAAAATTGTTGACAAGTTTTTAATAAATATAATCGCTGATAAGAGATAGCAATTAGTAGAATAAATTGGCCTTCAAATTCTCTCTTTTGATAAGGGAAAAACAAATAAAACTAGATCAAATAATGCTTTCTGTTTTTTCAAAGTTAAACTTCGGAAACAATCTGTTATCGTATACCTACTTTTAATAAGTACCTAGCGCGTGCTCATTTTCTGAAAATATTCATGATATTTTTGTACTAGTAGGTAAAATGAAGACATTTTGATTATTATTTTCCTCTATATTCAAGATGGCGGCGAAAACAGACGCCATTATTGCTATCGCGGGTAGCAACTGGACGAAGCTGGCACAGGAGTGTGTAAATTAGCACAAGCAAAGAGAGCAATATTGCCAGCAATGGGTGAAATTGGAAAGCAAATGATGATGATAATAATGATTAGAAATAAGCTGGACATGCTTTACAGGACTATTTAATTTTAGTCTTGACAATATAAACTGGTTGCTAATTTAAATAATGATGTAATTTATTTTTAAATTTTTCTTTCGTATTCGTATTCCAAAGTGCCTTTTAACAATAATTAATAAATTATTCATAATAATAAAAAAAATGATTTGATTTTAATGATAAAAGCCTGAATCGATAGCTTTTTATTATAGTTTCACAAAAATGAGTAGGTACAATCGTAAACTTTCATAAAACTGACAAAAACTAGTGACCCTATAGATTTTTTCTTCTGATTTGAACATCTACTTTTAATGTCCTTTTAACACATTTACTTAATGAAATAATAATAAAAAATATATAGTGTTGCAGGTAAAATCAGTTATGTTCTAAATACGTGCCTATGTAATGGGGTCAGTTTTTATACCTAAGGTGTTTTTTCACCTATGCTGTCTAGACTAGCGGTGGGGCGAACCGGTGTCGCTCGTAACAAAAGGTGTTACGTGAAATTATTTGTGTACTACGACCAACCAATCTTAATCCTTTTAGTCGATAAGTAGGTTTAACTTTCTCTATAGTTTGAAGAGATATTCAGAACACAGGATTTTGCATACACAATGTTCGTTAAGTTGCTATTGTAAAAGGTTTGAAACTTTCTGTAAAATAATCGATTGCGTGTGAAAGCATATTCGCAGAGAAAAGCAACGATCACGATCAAAAAGTAAAACTGCGGAAATTAAAAATGTCGAGGTATGCAGCCCCGGATATAACAGTGGGGGAGTCGATTGCACACTCGATTAAAGTGTTGTCACCCAAACACTAGTAGAACGACTCTCACAGTTTTTATCGAGTTTTTTGACATTGGCGCTCGATTGATTCCGATTCGAGTTGCATTCGGACCACAATGGATGGCGGTCATGGCCGTCAGAGTCGAGTGGTGTGGACAATTTGGTAACGGAGGCGTTCCATAGCCTCCCATGTAAATTAACAATCCTTCCTGCGATAAAAAACTCATTGGTTAACTTGATTCATTTGGTTGCCAGATTTACCTTGCGCGTGACAGGTTGGACTAGCCAACGATATTTTAGTCGTAGGGTTTGTGCCAGACCTTCTTTTTATACGAATTTAGAATTTCTTATTGAAGACTAGCAAATGTGCAGGAGATATTAAAGTGCTTATGGATGTACATAAACTCATATGCACTCCCTCTTCCCTCACATAGTCCGATGGAACGGCAATCTAATAATTTCGTCTCAAGAAAATCAAAACCCAAATCTAATAAGAATAACACTTAAGCTGATAGGGAAGTCAAACCAAAGCAGTCAATGAGATCAAGGAGGTTGTATGCCTACTATTTAAAAAACAAACAAAACAAATGAAGGCATTCAAATCAAGCCAATAAACAAAGGACGATCATTGCACAATGACATGCCTCAATTAAATTGCTTCATAAACGCAAAGCAATTAAAATGCTTTAATTGTTTTCGGCATAAATTGTGGTTAAAGTTACTGAATAAACAGTCTAACACTGGCACAAATGTGAGTAACTTTAGCGTAAAAACAAAAGTTTGATTACAATTGTTTGTCCCATGTTTGTTGACAACTTACGCGTGCAAAGTGTGGCAATTTGTAATTTAACTTTGTAATATTAAGAAAAGGACTGTTAACTAATATATGACAAGAGTTTCAGAACACTGACGTTGGTTAAAGAACTTGGTAAATTAATTTTGTTTGGCTAAAGGATTTTATGTAGCTATTAAAAGTTTGACAAGTTTTTATACGGGTTCAAGAGTTTTAGTTAATTGTTTCATATCCATCAAGCCTGTCAAGAAAATCTGTACAGTTTTGTACTTCTAAACTGGCAATGTTTTCAAAAAGAGTAGTTAATGTTTTTAGAGAGAGCAGATCATAGATAATTTTCTCCCAACCGAATTTTGGTTACGACAGCTAATCTTAATAGTGACTGGCCAAGTATGCATGAGATATTATAGTGACCGAATGAACTAAAACAGAAGAACTCCCTGTTCTCTCACTCTTGTTACCCGATGGGGCGGCAATCCATACACAAATCAGGCTAAGGACCAACTCCAAACTCCCGGCTGCTACTGACTTACTGAGAAATCCCTAAAGGAAAAACCCAGCTGTTGTTGCCCTAACTGGGAATCGAGCCCCACACTCAGAAGTCCAACGGGGCGGTTATATAATCGGTTATATATATAGTAATCCAATAACCAAGTTTATGGTCGATATATTTTAATCAGACACGATACGGGCAATATTTAACAAATCACTTTAAACTTTTAATGGGTATTCCGTGAAGCGTAAACTTTGGGCCAGTAATTAATACCTTATTAGCAATTGGGTTAGCGAAATTATTGGTTGTCATAAATTCCTGGGGTGTAAATAATCGCCTTTAAGAGCAAGAGTTGTGTAGTAACAGCTTGACGCCAATTAGAAGCGGTGTGTGACGTTGTGTCGGTCAACACTGGGTCGTTGCAGGGCTGACATGACGTGAAAGAGTATAAAAAAAAATTCGTGCGTACGGCAAACAAGGTCCCGTATAAAAACACGTGCTTAGAATTGAGATTTTACAGCTGGCCACGCACAATGCCTGCTGCTGGAATCTCGTTACTTGCACACATACATCCAAATATAATATAAAGACAAAGAGAGGGAAGGTCGTCTGAAAGAGGCATAACGCCTTTTCCGTATGTGTTGTGTTATGTGTTTCAAAAAAAAAAACAGTCTATTGTTATCTCACTGCAGGGCAAAGTCTCTTCCCATACAGAGAAGGCACGAGCATTTAACACCACGCTTGCTTAAAGCAAATTGGCGATTTCAGACTTATATTAATATATGGCCAGGTTTCTTAACAATAGTTTCGTTAACCGATGCCAGATAAACAGATGCTGTCCAAGATAAACTTAGAAAGTATGAAAGGTTTATTCTTCGTTCGGCCCACTGAGTTTCGTCCCACATAAAAAAATCCTGGTTCGTCCTAAGCAATATGCTTCCTTCGTCCCAAATTATAATTTTAAATATTTTATTCTTGTTTCGTCCTATTTTATATTCCTTCTACGGCCCATATTTTTTTTGTATAAGCTAAACTTACTTTTATGTACAGTCTGCAAAAAAAATAAAATTAAAGTTCAGTTGTTTTCTCTTAGTTTAGTTTACTGTTGCTTAAATTTTTAGTTTATGAATGCTGTTTTTTAAAATGCTTGTTTTATGAATGATTGTTAGTAATAATCACAATTTTTTCGACTTTTCGTTAGTACTTTTTACTACCAGGAATGCAGAAATTAACTGGAACTAGATCCTTAAGCGACTTACTACTTAGCTTGATAATGGTTAAAATACAGGTTTTGAAATTGAATTATTTATTGTTTTAAAAAGTACCAGGGTGACAGAAATGAACAGAAGCTAGGCCCCTAAACGATCTCAATAGAAAGGAAAACAAACATATTAATTCACATACACAAACAGCCAGACCCGAAACAACTACTTATCTGTATTTGACGTATTTGTAAAAATTTCAAATACGTATCTTTTTTGTTTGTTGACCGTACCTTTAAAGTACTTGTAATTTGGGACGAATCACCACTTCAAAAGTCATATGGGACGAACTAAGATTTTTTTGGAATGTGGGACAAAACTTCGGGACGAACGAAGAATAAATCGTATGAAATAGAATAAGTCACATTGGTAGGTACTTGTCCGTACCTGATTGCGAACCCATAGCCCTGTGCATGAGAGGCGAGTGCTTTAACTACTGGGCCATTCATAGCTTTTTTAATTGAGCATTTTTTCCATAAAATGCCAACTCGAACCCAATTAAAGCTAAGAATGCTGTTTTAAAAACCATATACAACTGTTAATCCTGGGTAAAAAAAGATAATTCAGCATCCGGACAGCCCTAAACACGCATCAACCAGGCCTGTCGGCATTCATTTGTCGTTTCGACGTCTCAGAGCAAAGTCGCGTCGAAAGTGAGAGTAAGACCGGCTTGCAATAAAATTAACCGAGTAATTAGCACCGGTCAGGGACGGCCGTTTGTGTAGTCTGCAAACGGCTTCAGTTCAAATATGTACGTATGGAAACATGAGCGCATATTGGTTGTTTGTAACTATGGGGTTTTTGTAATTGGTGTGTGCTGAACGCACGGATGGGCAGTGGCGGTGAGCGATTGGCTTAAGCACTGCGTGTTATGGTTTGGATTTTTGGAAAAATTTAAAAAATATTATAACTGTGGTATCATTCACACCCTCATGAATATCTTTGATTATTTTTATTTCAAACTACATTTTTTACTAACCACTACCATACAATATTTAACACTCATACAAAAATACATTCTTATTTATTTTTTTAATTTTTAGTATTTGTTGTTAGGTACAACGGCTATGGCAACACATGTTCTGTAAAAATGTCAAGTATCTACGTATTGCGGTTCAAACGATATAACCCTGTGACAGACGGACAGACGAACGGTCAGACAGCGGAATCATAGTAATGGTGCTATGATAGACCATTTAACGTTGGGGTTAAGGCGATCCGGTATAAACTGGATTAAAATATTTACAATTTATAGTTTGTAGTATTGTAGGTACTGAAGACTTGACTTACAGTTTTTGAAAAAAGAACTTAAAAAAATTATAATACTAAGTTGAAAACAAACTCCATATTTCATAATGTAATATCAATGTTACCAGATTTATAAAGGATTACAGATTGAACCTTTTTCTAAATCATATGTTCCGAATACTCTTCGGGGATTTGTACAACGTTTTTACTATAAACTTTCCAGACCTTAATTCGTATGTTCCCTACGGAGTTTATTGATATTTCGAGTCCAGTTTCCATGAGACGTAAAGGCTTTTATTTGTATAACAACATTATTAAAAAGTTATATTATTTAAATTTCGAACAGTCGGTGTAATCATTTGTTTTGGGACTCTGTGGGTTAAAATAACAATGCCTTTTTGGTTTGAAGACCAGCTGTTCTGAGTTTCCGAGTTTGTATGGATATTGTTTATGGTATTTTGCATAATAACTTGCAAAAGTAGTCTCTGTTTCGTTTTATTTGTATGAGAATCTTGAATGGAATATTGAGAGAATGCATTTTTTGAAAATAATGACTAGTGCAAGAATAATGCTTTTCGTTCGAACTTAAAGAAAGGTTGTTTTTAAAGATTATGTTATAATAATACTATTTTATGTAATAATATTATTATTCTTCCACGGCAGGGCAAGGGTCTCTTCTCATATAAAGAAGGTATGACCATTGATCACTACGCTTGCGAAATGGCTATTATATATTATCTCGTATCTATTAATTTATAATTTAAAAAATACATGGAATTTAACTGACGAAATGTGGGTGTTCTAATGGGCTAAACTTCTGCCTACCCTTTTGCGGATTACAGGCGTGTTATGTATAAATTATATTATATTTAATTATTTGTACTTCTCTTAAATATATTTTTCACCGTTGTTGTTTATGAAAATTTTTGCTAAGGTAACTTCTCTTCAGTAAAGAAACTTACTGAAATATTTGCAAAATATTATCTCGTGCGTGTTTCTCCCCAAGTCTCTACGAGCCAAATCAATTTACACGAACATAAAGGTTCACTACAAAACGTGAAGAGGAGAGTGGGGCCACACTTAACAATAATTCGATTTTTAATTGTATTTTCGAAATGATTAAATATTTTTTCAAAATTATTATTCTTCTTGAAGAACAAACGTATCGTAGATGCATTATAAGGTCACTACAATAAATAGGAAAAAACTATCTGTAGACTATACAAATATTTCTTCAAAAACGAAAAATAAAACTAGAGATAAATATGAACTACGGATGTTCCACAAATTAACGAACGTTTCACGCTCAAAAATGGCGTCGCTCTTCGAAAAAGACAGGTAAAATTCAGTTTCACGTTGACACGTGATAGACGACCCACATTCATACGTGGGTATATCATTGTTGTAAAAAATATGCTGAAGAGTTTTTTATTTGTTGTTTATCTCTAAAACTGTCAGTCAAATTGGAATAAATATTTTAGTATAAGATAGCCTGATTCATGAGGAATAAATGTATGGTATATAACATCACACTACAATTTACGTGAGCGGAGCAGTAACCGCGAATAAAACAAGGGCGAATAAACATAAAATAACGTTGCTTAAAAATTTTCGCATTTATTATTATAAATGCGAAAATTTTAACGTGCGCAAAAACGCAGTATAAGCTATATATTATTTAATATAATTATTTAATATATACATAACATTACGCCTGTAATCCCTGAACGGTTAGGCAGAGGTATACCTATTAGTACACCCACATTTCGCCAGTTATGTTTAATACTAGTAATAGGGGGCGAGCCTATTGCCATCAACCGGGCACAAATCCAGACTCCGAGGCTGCTACTGAGAAATTCCTGATAGAAAAACCCAATAACACTTTGGCCGACCTGGGAATCGAATCCAAGACCGGGTTTAATATATTTACTTTAACACAATAAGTAAAATCTGTTCCTTTCTGTAATTTTTTATCGTCTGTTAATTAAAGCCCCGATCTCCCCTTCTTAAATTGCGTACAAAGCATCCTCTAACAGCCAGCCGCAGGGCACAGCCAACAGCGGGATATAATACTATAATCACTATACTTGGCAGGAGTATTAGTGAACCCAGTACGATATTATTAACACACCGGGCTTTCCTGTTGCTGAACCTCTTTTTTACAATCCCTTACTTTGTATTTTACAGTCACGAAAAGTAATATAATGGATGCACTTACTGTAGAGAGAGATGGCACTATTTATTTCGTATAAAAAGTGCAGTTTTGCAACCTCGTCTTTCTTTTTATAAAAACGTATAAAATACATAAATAATCAAATAAGATTGCGAAACCTGGTCAAGTGGTCAAAAATGAATAAATATAATACTTGTTTTGTTTAGTTCGTTATAACATAACCCAACATCCCGCCTGTAATCCCCGATGAGTTAGGCAGAGGTGTACCCATTAGTACGCCCACATTTCGCCAGTTATGTTTAAGTCCCATGTAATAGGGGGCGAGCCCATTGCAATCTACAACATTAGCTAGAATTTATTGGTCATTAACAATTTGACACATTATATTGCTTTAATCAATTAGTCGAAAGCACCATTAATCTCAAGGTTTGTTTTTAATTTTCAAAATGAAAGCGATTATAGCTAGCTAATTCATTAAGCAATTAGGGCAATGATGTTTCTCGGCAGATAGTTTAAGTTTCATCGCTACAATAGGCTTCAAGCAATCCCTCAGTGTCCCAAGTTTTAATGCCACCTGGAGGTCTGCCAGCCCTTTTTGGAAAGAAACGTGGGTGAATATAAACGAGTTGGAAATTAATATCATCCAAAATTAAACCTGTGACCCAACCATGTATGTAACGTGCGATAAATTGCTTCTGTTGTAAATTACAGCTATTAGTAAAAGGACCAATTAGATAAGCTTAAATTAATCTATATCGACTTATTAATTGATCTGGAACAACAACTTTCACGCTCCATATTTACGTAACGTTTACGTAACTACTAACATCTAATACGTGATACGGGCATCCCCCTTTGACCGTGACTACAAACGTTTTTAAAAAGATAATAATTTATTAACAGACTAAAAGTTGCATCAAGATTCCGTGTAATTAATCTGTAGTTTGTTTCGTTTGTTTGACTTCGTCCACGTGAATGTCAGATATACCAAAAAACATATGAAACTCGGCAATAGTGTGCTTTCTATCAGTGAAAGAATTTTTGTAGTCTGACCGGAACTTCCAAACATTTACAAACAATTAAAATCAAAGAAACTTTACTCTTTATTAAATTAGTATAGATTTAGACTGTATTGTCCCGCTGTAGGACAAAAGACTCCTTTTCTTCTTTTCTATCATCTTTATAGCTAGTATAGACTAATCCTAAACCCGCTAAGCTCATCCGACCATTTTCGCTTGGGTCTGTCTCAATACCGCTGGACGTTTTCCGGGACCCACACTGATTTAATCCAAGATCCGTTTGTTCGTTTAATACCTACTCAAAATAATAAGTACCTACCTTAAAAAATCGTCTGTTAAAAACATAATAACTGAAAACAGAATAAATTGAATAGGTAAAGAACAATAACTACTATAAAGTCTTGGTACCTGAAAATAAATGATTTATTATTATTACTGTGAAGTAAACATTACGTTATAATGACATATTATATTTTAAAGCCAAAAAGAACTTTTAGTTCTCCTATCATACGGTACAGTTTGCAAACACAAACAGGTAAATTAGATACTGCTGTTCATTAGTCAAATAAAATCTCTAAACCCCTTTACGGCACTCAAGGAAACATAAATAATATCTGTAAGCAACCGAGACCACACCGCACAAACTACAAACGAGGACACAAAACAATGCTTAACAACATAAAATTTCCAAATAAATTTGAATAACAAGAGAACTAGTAAAACACATAAGCAGGCATATCTCAAACAACACAAAACCTGAATGTATGGATTGCGTGAACGCAACAAAGCTCGCAAGCCACGAATGGTCTCTGGGAACCGATCCTGGGGCAATAAGGAAATCGTTGGGGTCCCGCACGAAAATCGCAGCGGCGTGAGGCCAACACCCGGGAGATCGGTAGCTTTAATGATTATATTCTGACGTTATTAGTGGAGCTACATATGGTCAGAGTGGCTGAAGATGGTGAGGAAAGGAATTAAATGGAATCGGGTATATGCGAGTTCGTAAAGCATCATTTAAGCGATTACAAGATTGTTAAGAAAGTGGCAAGTAAGGGCTATCAAATCTTAGGAGAGATAATATTCTAGGTTGCACATGTCACCTAAACATGAAGACATCATAAAAATTGTTGTAAGGATAGATATTTCAACATTCCCTCCTGTGATAATATCGCACCTGGCTTTCAAAAACAAATGACAAGTAGTACTTGAAAACTGACTTTCAATTATCATATGGAATTCAAAGATAAAGTAGAATAGAACAGAATATATTTTAAAACAGAAGAACGAAAAGACCAAAGATGGAAGGTAAATGAAAACTCGCAAAGTTACAAATGTAAAAAAGCTATGAGGAAAAAGAACATTTATTTTTAAAATGTCTAAAACGAAAGGCGTAATACTAACCTCTTTTAAAATAAAAATTCTATTAACCACGACGCGCTCTACAAAAAACAAAAACGGTAAGTAATTTACACGCAAAGACAGATAAAGTAAGAGTACTCGTAAAATAACCGCTATCTTGATTGATTCCGCATTTTGCTTTTGTACGGCATTTTGTTCATATGTCGTAATACTAGCCATTTCTTGTTCACGTAATTATTTTATTTTTTCCTTTGGAACAATGACCGTTAAAACTAAATTGAAGATTGTCTCCGTGGAATGAGATCCCAGAGTCGCCAGACCTACATCATCTTACTACTATTATAAATTCGAAAGTGAATGGATGGATGTTTGTTACTTATTCACTCCAGAGTGACATAATGGATTTAAACAGATATAGATTGTAGTGTAAATTTCAAGTTAAATAAAAATAATTATTATGTCTCACTGCAGAACAAAAACCTCTTTTAACACAAAGAAGGCACGAGCAATTATCACCACGTTTGCTCAAGTCAGATTGGCAATATCAGACTACAAGTGTTTTAAGTAAAAAGGATAAATAACTAAATTAACAGCTGTTTTTGTGTTATTTTTGTAACTCAATATTCTATTGAGGCGATTGAGGTCATGCGATTCGCAAAAAAACAAATGTGTTTGTTTTCATGACTGTAATCATGAGTATAAATAATAAGTCATCATCATGTGCCTAGCCTTTTCCCAACTATGTTGGGGTCGGCTTCCAGTCTAACCGGATGCAGCTGAATATCATAAAAAATAAATAAATAATAAGTATCGGTCACTCAGTATATTTTCTAAAATGACGTAGGTCTAGCGACTCTGGGGTCTTGGACCAATAGTTTATTACTGCATTTTATGTTCTATAATTTTATCACTTTAGCAGGTACCGGTCTATTGTTGCAAAAACATTAAAGTTCAATTTTGATCGGCAGATGCATTCCTGAATTTTCTTGTTTTACTGATATCCTAATTGATGCGATTGATTGAAGGAAGTTCGCTGGGTCAATAAGAAAAATGGATTAAAATAAAATTTCCTCTCTATATAAACGTTTCTTAAATAATGAAAACCTAGATGAACACACAGACACAGTACAAATTACTTAGTTAGTACCCAAACAAGGCATCTTGTTCCCCCATTTCGCTGTTAGGAAGATTGTTCTGGACGTAGAAAAACAAATGATTTGCCCGGGACGTGAATACGAGATGCACACACGGTATTCTTGTGTTCACGCATCATACATGTTCTTTACATGGACGGTAGTGTGGGGTGTAGGAATCAAGGCTTTAAAGTCAGCGATGATGAGAAAAAAAAATCGAATTGGAAGAAATTACACTATTTTTTGATGAAGATAATCTTTCTAAGTTTACCTTAGATATTATTGACATCGTTGAAGGAAAACATCGTAAGGAAACCTGGACCTTAAAATTAACTAGTTATATGACTCGGATTTGGACGGGTGCAATGTAGATACTAACTATAATTATGTAAAAACCTTCTTCTTGAATTACGCTGTCTATTGATAAACGCATCAAAAACCGTTGCGTAGTTTAAAAGATTAAAACGTACAGACGGCGGGAAGCGACTTTATTTTCATACCTACTATGTAGAGAAGAGATAGGTATATTTATACAAGTCTGAAATCGTCAATCCGTCTTGAGCGATTGTGATGATCAATGCTCAGCCTTCTCTGTATCAGAAGAGGCCTTGTACACAAATACCTTTAAAAAACTATGATTATGATAAGAAAAAAGAAATTTTGATTTAGAGAAGTCATCGTTTATTATAACAGAAACACTCCACGGCAACGGTCCGACCAGAATCGCCTCGAAAAATCCCACCGCATGTTGCCATCACGCTGTTCGCGAGCCGTCACCTTTTTGACCTTGCCATTAAAAAAATTATTTTGGCAAATTACTTACTGTGCTCTGACCCGTGATACGTACTATAATAAGCGATGACCCTTAAAACTGTAATATCATTAAGTTTCCTAAATAAAATATAACAACGAAATTATGTTTTCTAAACATGAAACAAGTGAAGTGGAGTTTCTAACGGCCAGTGTTCTTAGCACTACAATTTAAGTGTTTGCTTCACTGTGAATGCGAAGATATAGGTAAACACTCTCAACAATAGCGCTTTGATGAGTATCTACTGCAGCGCTGTAGCGCTGTTACATTCAAACTTCACCTTCCAGTTCTAAAGTTCCAGACAGTTTGATCTATTCATCCTAAGTTCGACCTCAATATATTATAATTGATATTAGGCGGACGTTAGTACCAAAACTATTATAGATCAATACTTTCAACGGACCTTGAATTAAGTAGGACACAAATTCTTTATTACAAATTGGGTTACTATTACTAATTGCCATATTTTTTAATGCCACAGTGTCCCGCCTTTTTCTTGTCACTGTCTTAGAGGCCACAGCCAAACATATGTCGTAGACACTGTGACGACTGTACTTACTACATCTGTAACGATGCGAGAAAACAAATTGTCAGTCGTTGGAATATCAACCTTAAACTTCACCAGACAAAGTCTAAAGTTGTTACAAGTTTTAATGGCACAGGACATGCAGTCAGGAAACTGGATGCACTGACTGAAGTGACAATGACAGGGACCTATTACACGAGAACTAGTTCTAACTTGGCTTTTAACTTGTTATCTTGCATCCTCGTGAGAAAATATAAATTATACTGGGTATGATTATTCATGTTCTATATAATTACTGCTATGTCGTCCATGACTGATGGATGATGGTAGACTGGCGCAAAAAATCTTAGCAGGTTGGTTTAAATATACATGAGACGGGGTAATTATTGTAGGATCTCACACTCGACATACATGATTATGTATTCTTGTAAGGTATGTTACACTTGGCTTGATAGTTTCAATACTGCAACTTTTTATTTTGAAAGGACCGTAGAACCTTTACCGAAGGTCCAGTTTTGAAATGTAATCAGGATTTTGTAGAAACTGAAATCGAAAAGAGTGTACATGGAGTTTCTTGCTCGTTCCTCTCCATCTAGACCTACATTCGTTTTGGAACGAGCAACTTGCTTCAACTTTCTGACTAACTAACCGACAACTCATCATCTGCCTAGCCTTTTCCCAATTATGTTGGGGTCGGTTTCCAGTCTAATCGGATGCAGCTGAATACCAGTATTTTACATGGAAGGACTGCCTATCTGACCTCCACAACCCAGTAACTGGGTAATACGATACCCCTTGGTAAGACTGGTTGTCAGACCAACAGCTATCAATTCAAAACTGCCTGTAAATGGATCAAAGGAAATAAAAACAAAATCAAACTCAAATTTAAGCGACCAATCTCTATAAAATCACAACCTTCTCAAACAAAACTCTTTAATCTCAAAACATTTGAGCAAACAGTGAACCATTAGCCTCCAAACTACGCAACACAGATCCGACGTCCGTCCAACTAAAACCGTCAAGTCTAAATACGGAGTATCGTGTTGTCGTTTCAATAGCATTAGTTTGTTGTTGTTGAGGCGCCTCGAGTGACGTCGACAGCCTGTGGACACAAGGACTTTAATAGGGAAACAGTCGATATTGCACGATGAAATTCGATCCTTTCGAGTACTGGACATGTTGTCTTGTTCTTGTCTCGAGACATACGGAGTGATTACTCCTTTGGACTCGCGGTCGCAAGTACAACTGCTGAGCGCGAGGTCCTGGGTTCGATTCCCAAGTCGGGCAAAGTGTTATTGGGTTTTTCCATTAGGAATTTCTCAGTAGCAGCCCGGACTTTGGAAGTTGGTGGTGTGACACCCCCCAAGTTGGGTTATAACATGTAGCTTTTGACCTCTTAGTGTATTTTAAATACACCAGTGATAACCTTAATTGACACCAAGCAATCCAAGACTAATAATTAATATAAGTCTAAAAACGTCAATCCGCCTTGAGCGAGCGTGGTAATCAATGGTCATGCCTTCACTGAATGAGAATAAGAGGCCGTTGGCTTGCAGTGCGACAATTGGCACTAGTGGCTGATATTTTTATTTTGAACGAACAGCTCAGAAGTTTCTACGTTGACTTAAAGATTTCACGAACAAAAGGACTTTAATAGGCAAATGGTGTTGCACTATGAATGTTTTAAGAGATGAAAGTGATTCTATAGACTTAATTTGTTAAAGGAGAGAGTCCGTGCAAAATTAACGCTTATAGGGAAAACAACTGTTGTAAGTACAACAGGCTCGCCCCCTATTACATGGGACTAAAAACATAACTGGCGAAATGTGGGTGTACCCATTAGGTACACCTCTGCCTAACCCTTTGGGGATTACAGGCGTGATGTTATGTATGTATGTAACTGTTGTAAATGAAATGCACAGAACTATTACTGTTAGTTAAATGCTATTTTCGTCTCAATGGTAGTATATTACCGAGTCGTCTAGAACCTAATCACGCCATCTGTAGCATCTATCATTATTAAATTACTTAGATTATCTTCGAGACTTCGTGTGCGTAATCTATGGGTTTTATTTTGTACTTCCATAATTATTTTTTTAAAACTACAAGTAGCCTAAGTGGCACCTTATATTATTAGATATCTGATAGTGATAATTTCGTCAATATTGGTCCAGCCGTTTCGAAAGTTAGCCAGAGCAAACATACAGAGACAGCCATGATGCCTTGTAAAAATCCATAATTATGCAAATAATAAAAAGCTATTATTTTGGCATCACAAATAGACATTTTTATTTGTAAATATATACATAGATAAGAAACGATACAAAATTCATCGAGTTTTCAACGAGGTATGTACAGAATAGGGGCTCAATTTCAATACCTTTCAGTTTGCCTATCTTGTTTGTATGTGACGTTTTGTAGTTGATCGCCATGACACCTAGCAAGAGCTCGACCCCTGCTTGTTGCAAAATACCTTTCGTCTACTACTTACTAATAAATCCAGTCTTAGTAGAGCTATATTTACGTTCATGTTTACACTGTACAAGTGTACACAGTACCCTTTCTTTCTATATTGTATACGCACTAAATCAGGGGTTCTCTAACTTATTTGTGACGCGCCCTCTTTCTAAAAAGAAGAATATTCCGCGCCCCCCTGCCAGGCAATATAATTTTATGTTACAGATAACACAGATAGAAAAAAAAAGTACATACGTTAAAGATTTTTACGAAAATGTTTAAATGTCTTAAGCTATGTCCACAACTCCACACCGGTGCAATTTCATGATCATCTTGCGTCTTGAACATTAAATTCATTTCGCATCAAGCGCATGCGTCATCATCGCCATCAGCGTGCACTGCGGGCATACACTGTTTTGAACTAGTTTTAGGGCATGCCTTATTGCATGCACTATTACGCTTAATGCATGCGTGAAAGCGCACTGGTGTGAACATAGCATTACTTTAGTGTCGATCGTGCATAATCTATGTGCTTATGTACCTATGCGGTGACACGCAACACAAGATAGGTCACACCTAAGTATGTTACTAAGTTTGTACAAAATGCCGTTTGTATAAACTCTAGTAATCTGTTTAAATATGATCCCTAACTAGATTAGTGGCCCACGGCCCCCCTTTTCTGGTCTCTGCGCCCCCCACTTTGAAAACCCCTGCACTAGATCGTATCGTTTACTTAATGTTGTAAGTAGTAGGTACAACTTCAAAAACTACTGTTTTATTCTGTCCTATATTCCTAACTCAGCATTATAAAGTTAGAAACTGTCTCATTCAATAACCGCTTACCGTTATCTGTCAACGTTTTGTATGAAGATTGTATAACAAATCTCTGTTTTTGCTTATCTGATGGAAACTAGCGGGCTAATGGGAGTATGAGATCATTTTAACGGACCATTGTTCCTATGTAATATACAACAAAAATTATATTGCACCTAACTAGTATTTTTTTACCATTTAGGAACCGTTTTTAGGCTTATCGAGAACTGAGATACAATTTTTCTTATGAAACTGTAGTTTTACAGTTCCATTTATTTCGTAAAATCTAGTTTAAATATTACATAATAAAAAATTCTAGACTAACAAAGTCTTAGGGGTTACGTGAAGGCAATCATTTTACAATTGTGAGAAAAAGTCGATGTATGATATCGGAGACTATTAAATCTAAATGCCAAAAGAGAAAACGTACATTAGATGTATGGTAACATTGTTGGCGTATATCAGGTTCCCACAGCAAACCTCATTTCGCGAAAAAAACATTGACAGAGACATACATTTGTAAGTATATTTCCTGATACTGGGACAATGAATTCCTCGTACAGTAACGTCTTATTACGTCGAGCAAAAATAAACTCAAAGGAGTCTATTTTTAGGACAAATATACCTCCTTCTGATTTCATACCCCCACAATCCAGATGAATAGACCAATGACCCGACTACAATAGACCGACGAAATACAATACAGAGTCGACCTCTCCCAGCTCGAAGTCACCATGTCCTTCAATTTATCTTCCCGTAATTTAATCGCAGACATAAAATAATGTCTCAAGACACATTAAGAATACCTCGAAGCAAATCTAGAGGAATGCTAAAAAGGATTGTTAGTACACATTGATAAATAGTTGAAACAGTTTGGCGCCAAGTGTCGAGACAAAACCATTAACGCTTTGGGTATCACTAGAGTAACCATAAACTTGGGAAATTGGTCATTTAAGTACGTAATAATTTGTTTTAATGTAGGTTTAATACACTGTTTAGAATGATGGTAAATATAATCGCTAAAATATGATTGCTTACGGCTAAATTTGATTTCTCTCCTATTAGGGGAATAGTTCTGTCAAAACGAACCAATCCACTTCTAAATATCTCCCTTTTTAAGTAATTGTAATGATTTTGATATTCTCATTTTGAATGTATTCTACACATAAGTTTGAAACTATAATTGCTGTATAGTAACGTAAGAATGGCATATTTTCAACCGACTTCAAAAAGGAGGAGGTTCTCAATTCGACGGGTATGTTTTTTTTTTTTTTTTGTGTGTTTGTTCTACGATTACTCCGCCAATCATGAATCGATTTGGATGATTCTTTTTTTGTTTGAAAGAGTATAGTTTCGAATAGGTCCCATAGGAATATTGTCATGATCTGATGATGAACTTTGGAGATATGGAACGGAACTCCTTATAAAGTCACAGCAGAACCGCCGTAACAAGACAAATTGCTTTGTTTATACGTGTAGTCGATGACTGAATGAAGGAAGTGGGGAGGGGGTACGTCAACCCCCCTCCTACCACTTTCCAAATTTAATATATCGTGTGAGGTATTGTTTGAAAGGGCTTTATGTAAGGATTTCAAACATTAACACACAAGCACTAAAAAGTAAAAAATAAAAAGCTTTTTTACAAAAAAATATGACCGCCTTCAAAAACTACAAAATAAAAAATAACTTTAGCTTGGAAGTCGGTGGCAATACCTACATAACAAGAAACAAAACCAAAGCCGCCGACTTCCAAGCTAAAGTTATTTTTTATTTTGTAGTTTTTGAAGGCGGTCATATTTTTTTGTAAAAAAGCTTTTTTAATAGATTGACATTATTCATTTAATTATTGAGAAATCAGCTTCTGTACCTTTATTCAAAGATGATCAGTTTTGGTTTTCATAGTAGATGCACAGTGTGTTTTGTTACTTCCTGGCATACAGGCAAAAGATGACACATGGGCCTTGTGTGTATTTTGTCAGAACCTAGTACCTTAATGCATCTTCTGTGATAGTCTATTTTTTTTATTTACTGTTCTTGCCTATTTCACCACTTCATAATAAGTTCCTTGAAAGATTCTGTTCCATTTTTAAATACCTATCGTAAATAGTATCTATAGGCGGTGAAAAACGCCTTTAGACAAAAAAAGCAAAACTGCATCAATGTGTAACAGCAAATAGTCTTCCTCAATTAACACCCAGATAAAACAACAGATTAAAAGCAAATAAATTGCTACATTTTGGACTTCCATAAAATATTGGCCTGATGCAGATCGTGAGTTCGATTTTAGAGCAAAACGTGGCTCTGATTGGTGAGAACATAATTAGTATGGCTACTAATTGAATTTCTGTTTACTCCTGACTCTAAATCGTGAAGATATAGATAACTGTTACAAACTGACCATATATCTTGGGAGCGGAAAAATCGTGAGCTACACAAACGTATAAGTACTGAATAGTTTACTAGGAAATGGTAAATGTAAGGGTTTAGGAAAGGTAAGTTAACCATTACTTAATAGGGCACTTTAAATTAGTATTGAGATAATTATACTACGCTTTCTAACAGAACTTTAACATTGTTTTGCTGTATTAATGTCTTGAATATGCACTTATTTGCTAAGTGCCACTATTAAGCATTTCCGTGGTTGTGAGATAAGTGATTTTATCTGTTGGATTGTTGTACACTTTTATATATTTATTATTTTTATTAATTACCAAAACGATAAGTGCTTTGTAAGAGACACAATCATATTGCACAAAAAACTGGAGTAATTTTGATTTTTGTTACAGAAACTTATTTATGCATACATATAAAAAGTATCCTATTCGCCCAAGACATAGTAAATTATTGTGCCAAATTCAAATTTAATAACAATACCAAGAAAGAAAGAAAGAAAGAAAATCTTTTTATTGAAAACCTTTTCGTGATTTTTTTTTCACGTGAAACTGATTTTATACCAGCCTATTAATGTTCCACTGCAGGGCAAGGGCCTCCGGGGTTGCGGGACGTCCGGGGTTGCGGGACGTCTTAACGGGATACCGTGGCCCCGGAACGTAAAGGGCAACAGAAGGAACAGGGTGGTTTTTTAGTCAGTAAAAGTCTGACAGTCCCTTCCGCCCCACCCAGGGCGGAAGGAGTCATTTGATGATTTTTACCACCTCAAAAAAAAAAAAAAGGGGCAAGGGCCTCTTCTCATACCAAGAAGGCACAAGCATTATTCACCACAAAATTTGCTAAAGCCGGATTGATTTCAAACTTATATTAATAATGTCTAGGTGTCCTCAAGATGTTTTCCATCACCGATGAAAGTGATGTCTATGTTTAGAAATAATTTATTTTCAATTCATGTGTAATTCGAACTTAAGCAATAAAAACAAAAGAATATAATAATAACCAAGTACCATAATAGATTATTTCTTTTATCCTCGTGTACTCAGGAGTTAATACGACGTGTAAAATTGGTAGACAGATGTAGGAAAAATCCCGTTATATAAGCACAATATGGTTGTCCTACAGTATCACGTGCGAACTTAGATACGACTAGAGATGTTCCTATTATCGGTGTTAATTGAATATTACTTATTTGGTGTTTTAAATGATGATAGCTTTGATAGAACTGTTGATAGCTAGCAAAGTGGAAATCCTTCATTTCGAAAAACGATCAAAACGACCTCGGTTCAAATCTGTCAAAAATACCTATAGTTTAAGTACATTTTTGACAAGGTAGGTAAGGTAATCGACATTGATTGTCGGATGAGATTGCGACTGGATTTTTACGTTTTTGTAATGACTATAATTATCTTGGTCTGTAAACATACTTATAAAGTTTGATTTTGTTTACACAATACGAATTCTTTTTGTAAGGATCGATAATCGTTAAAAAGGTAAAATAAACGACACCAAACAATTTCCTAAAACAATTAGAACTTACAATTTATTGTTATTATTATCGATTGCAGCCACTCGAGAGACATGCGCGTGTATTAATGAAGTTATTAACGTCGACAGATTAATGATAATATCAATAATGTGAATTGAGTAAGCTGCAGAGAGACAATATCATTTAAAAATCTTACTTTCAAAAAGTATTAAAAAAAGGAAGTTACAGCCTCTATAAGTGTAACTATCCTCACGCGCTTTTATTACTTATCACGTTCTAATATCAAAACTTATTTTAACTGATAATGAAATGTTTAATGACCCATAAAAAACTAATCACAAGAAACCCATACTTAACATCAATAAGAGAGAACTCCCACCTCGTTCAATTTTACGACGCTTCTCGTGAAACAAACCAGTAAAGGTTGAAGTATCTTCTTGAACCATCATGTACTGGCAACGAAGTAGCAAAACAATTCCCACAAGAAAATTATGATATATGAATAGGGATGCGCCGGGTAACGTACTTACATCGACATCACTGAGGACTGCACTAGCCGCAGTACAATTCATATTGCATGTCCAGTACCATCGCCCACAGAGAGCCTGCGAGTACGACGGATCCGAATACTTTGATACCACGAAACTAACAGCCTCATAAACCCACTTACATGCATGGAAATTTGAAGTTTAAGCAGTTGACAATACGGTACATTTTAGGTTGGAGGTGGTCGGTAATAAGGCTAACGTATAGAAGAAATGCAGCCCTCGACAGAGTAATAGAAAAATATAAAACAATTGCATAAACATCAACAAACGGACAGACATACCACGACTCCTTACCGAGTCAGAGCTCAGAGGTGACCCCTAGTAACTAAACAATGGGTTATAATATACGAGGGAACGAATCAAAGAGGATGCTATTAAAAACTTGGTATAGGAAATTACAAAGTCTCCTTTTCGTTGTAAAGTTTACAAAGAAAGGTTTATGAGACATTTTCTACATAATTCAATTTAGACAGATAATTACAGAGCCTTTGTGTTTCGGAATAGAGAAATCTTGATTTATCCGAATATTGAAATCCTTTAACATTTGAATCTACAATAAGTACCCAGATATTGTCGTGATTAAAGAGCCTAGTGGTTAAAGAGCCCACCTTGTTGCGAGTTCGATATCGGGTTAGTACCAATATGTGTTTTTTTAAAATTCATATTTAATTTCTAAGTTTATCTAGGGAAACACTAAAGTAAGTAAAGGAATACATCGAAAGTTTAATTCTTGTGATTGCGACTTGAGCAAGCGTGGTGATCAATGCTCGTGTCTTCTCTGTATGAGAAGAGGCCTTTGTCCTGCAGTGGGGCAATAATGGGCTGGTTTTATTAATGGGTACCTACATTTCCGACTCCAAGAAATCTTATCATCAAATGATAAATCTGACATGGGTAACCGGTATGATATGAACCCTGGCTGTGTCAATTGAGACACGGCAAGATAAGCATCTTGCAAATGCTTCGAGCTTCACATCCGCACCGGTTTAATAGGACAGGCTTTGGGTCCTTAGCACCAGCCTGTATCCCAGCTCGGTAATCGATGATAGATCTTTGCCTCTCCTTGGTTGAGATGTATTTGGCATTATGCTTACATATAATATAATACTGTTTTTTAACGAAGCATCGTATAAAGTCATAAATATATTTTTTTTGATATAGGTACGTATAGAATACTAGCAGGTATCCGCAACTTTGTTCCGCTTATTATTATTTTTTTAAACAAGGAACCTTCACGGGCATATGCAACGCACCAAAGTTTCATCATAATCAGTTTAATGGTTAAGGAATGCGTAGAGGACAAACATACACTTTTCGAAGTAGATAGCATTTTTCAAATGTTTATTGATAATGTGTCAACAATTATTACAAATTAAAAGATGGAAAAGTCAAATGTTACAGAATCCAAAATGTAGATCGCAATGAAGACTAGCCAATTAATTTTAGAATCAAATCTCGACAGTTTTGATTCTAAAAAAAAGAACTGACTCCATAGTCATTCTTCGTCATCTAAAAAAAGTTGTACAATTCCTAGAAAACCTTTATTTAGGAACTTTAGCATCGAATCTTAGAGGCCAACGTAATATACGTATAATGAGCCACAACATAAATTCACTTCATTAGGCGTTCCGCTGCACAAAGGCACCGTGTTTACTGTTTACACGTGCTGTTAACGTAAACTTACGCGTTTACGGTTTACTGAGAGTTTGCGGGTACTTTCTGTTGTTTATCATAGTGGGTTGTCATAAGCATAACCATTATAATTTAAGGGACCCTTTTACAAAACATTATATAAGAAAACTAGTTGCTAGTTTTTTCACCCGTGTTTTTGGTGAGTGCTCCGCCCCTGTGGTTCATAGCTTGATGTTATAGGACCTATACTATTCCACATGACACAGGCTATCATTAAATTTATGAAAAAGAAAGATCTAAGAAAATAAAAACATCTAAGTTCCAGAGATTTGCGCATTTTTTTAAAATTATGCCCTTTTGGCCTTTATTAAAATTATTAAAATTAAAAATAGTCGTATATAATTTTAATGCCATATAAAAAAATATTCATAAACATTACCAAAAATGCAGTCATTTCACCAATATAGCACAGTAACTGTTGTTATTTTTCTAATGCTATAATAAATGTAAACATACATTATTACCAGACACTTTCTGTAGACCATAACTTCAGCCAGACTCTTTAAATATCTTTATTTCCTTAGCAACTTTTGAATATTTTAGCCGCCATGTTAATAAATATTATTTTTATAAATGCTAACACATTATTTTATTTATCTTGTATCACTATAGCTTCAAGTAAGTGCGTACATTTCAAATAGTACTTAAATACACCTACTGTATTGCGTCTTATAATTTATAACAACATTAGCGATCCTCCCATACCGTGTGGGCGTTTTAAATCCAATGACAATCAATAAGCTATTGGTAGTGAAAGTTTCATATCAATTGCATGACTAATAACCGGTATTATTAATATATATCCGATAGTATATACCATGCCATATCCTTACCATAATAGATGATGTAATTTTGGTTATACTTTAAAAGGGAACTAGCAGGTATATAACAATAATAATACCAGCTTATTATTGTCCTACTGGATGGTAAAAGTCTCTTCTCATACATGCGATATATACGATGCATACGATGTCTTCTTACACCAATATCAGTGATGTCTAAGATAAAATTAGAAAGTAAATATGAATTGTGAAGAAGTCACATTGGAGCTAGCCCGGTATATAATCTGCAACCGAGTGCATGAGAGACGGGAGTAATCTATTAAAAAAATTACAATTGTTTCTCTCAATTTTAATATTTTTAAGCGAATAGTCACTCACGCTCTCATTACGAAATATCGAAAGCCCCTTCATGTATAAAGATGAAATTTGGCAGACAGGTAGCCTATACATTATAGTTAGTTTTTTTCCAAAATTCTCCCCCTAGATGATGAAACGGGGCACTGACATTTACGCGGACGAAGTCGCGAGCAAAAGCAATTAAAATGTATAAAAAGGGTTTGAATTGCAGCTGTCACTATTATCCGCAAAAAAAATCAATTGTTAATCGTTAAAGGAATCGGGCGAATACTTACTGAATTTGTCCAGTATTCCTATATTATTCCATCTATCGACACTACCACTATAAATTACAACGAAACAACAACACAACAAGCTACTGTTGTCGGTTGCTGGTCGGGTTGCTGACTCGTCGCGTGACTTCTCACATTTGTAAACGACTACAACTAGTCGCTAAGAGATAACAAGACCTCGGACTGCCTATGAGGCTATGATACTTCGCCAAGATTGTCCCGACTTAATTTAGATTCACTTAGAATAATTTGTATTCGATTTATTGGTAGTATTTTAAATCTTAAGTGACGATTTGTTTTATGTAATGGCGTTTTTAAAAGAAATGTGTGAAGTTGTCTGGTGAAAAATTAATGTTGGGGGCTTATCAGTGCTTGGCATCGCTACTGGCTGTTAGGTTATTTAAAAGTGATAGGGAAATATTTATGTTCTTCATTTGTTATTTATGCGTCATACTATAAACGATTGGGATACCTCATAGAGTTACTGTTGTAATTAAAAATGTAGTCTTTGTGTGATTCTTTGAGATAGGACATGCCATTATAAAGGGGGCAACTCTAAAACCAATTTGTTTAAAAAAAAAATGATATTAATTACTGTTGCTGAGATGAGATTGCGACTACATTTTGAATGTTTTTATATAGCTATGGGTGCCATAAGATGACTGAAGGAATGTGTTACATACCTTCTAGTTATACTCAGCTTTATAGAACAACTTTGCACTAAATCAGATATGCTGTGACCATTTATTGCAATAGTAATTTTAAGACCCATAAACCGTGTAAAGTATTCATGAAACTGCATACCTTCGTAAGCGACAACATAATCAACTAAAATATTGTTATGGACATAACTCTTCACATACCCTATTGTAATGTTTATATTATGTAATGTCCGTAATAAGATACGCATTCACATAAGAAGATCTCATCCCGTAAAAAAATGAAAATACGTTCCGTTTAATACTGCCATTACCGAACCCGATTTATTGGACATCGATTGCATTAACAGTCACCATACATCTCACAATAATATCTCATCATATTAAAATTCCGATGCAATGTCAATGCTGTTACAAACGATAGTTCAAGGCCCTCTCATAAACCTTCATATTTTATCTTTTAAACATAAAAGAACCGATTATAAGTCACGTCCGACGTTATTGATCTGTTGCGTTCATCGGTTGGTTGCATCAGTGCGACTCGTCACCGCATCGTCAACCGCAAATTGAGATATTGGCGTAACCGGTCAACCACGCGTACCATACAATGCTTAAAATATTATGTTGAACCTTGCTTCGAGCATTCCTCAAGCAAACATTATTGTTTTCGACTTTAATATATTTATTCATTATAAAACGAGCCTGTTACCCCTCGTACTGTATCGACGTCTATTTTACGTCGTAATGACACCGTAATACGTCCCATAAATTTTGAAGACGGGTAATACACACCACTATAAATATTACCCTAAAGTGGTGATTTACCCGACTCGTCTGACGGTTAGACGAGAGGGAGGCAAAAGCTCGTTTTACTTCACTCTAAATTGTTACTAAGTTGTCTTAAAAGCGTTGAAATGGTACTCGATGGTTCCCAGTAATGGTCGTTGACTAAGTTTTTTATGTTATTAAGATTCTAGTTTTTGATAAACCGGGAACTGTGGTTAAAGTAGAAATTGATACGGGAAAACAATATGCTCATGGCGTCGTTGGACCCGATAATAATAATTTAATGGATCGTTACATCGAAGTAACTGTTCGTGTGTAGACAAAATAAGGAAGGATTCGTTGTGTTTTAATGTATAACATGTAATGCGACCGCTTATGGTTAAGTCAGTGAATTTGTATGAACTTCATGTTTGTGCAGTAAAATAGACAGCTAAAATAAATCCTTTATAGGGGCCCGCTGATTTGTTATTAGATAAAAATGTTTCGTAAGATGCCGCTTGCAAAACCTGTAATAAAAGTGCCGACAAAGTTGTGTGACTTTTTTATTTCTAAGTTATTTAGGATTGTTCGTAATGTGGGATGTTTTTAATCGGACCGGTGTCGGTGGTAAAGTGACGGAGAATGCTTGAAGATATCTGGTTGATGTTGATGTGTTCCTGAGATGCGTAGGTGGGCCAGTCCCATTCTACAAGGTCAATGCTTTGGTGCCCTTCGGCTATCCGTCGGAGGCGTCAAATGTAACGGATTAATGTCAGGTGGGCTGACAGCTTATTGACTTTTTTCATTTGATACCAGGCGATAGACGGGATTGATTTCGTCCTATAAATATTTATAAAGGCAAGATTTACAAGGCAAACATAAGGAACTTATAAAAATAACAAGATACTAAAGAAGAGTGCAACTGGGTTTAAAGTAGGAGAAACTCTTGTGCTGTAAACACCCGGTATTTATCATCACCCGTACTCGATTGCCATTTTAAAGTAAAATGTGTAATATTAAAATGTGTGTGTTAATGGCACCGAGGAAAAATTGTGATTTTTGACACTATCACATAGCACGAGCTAGAATAGGACAGACTTTATTAATCAACTATATAGCCTTTTGTCTTTTCCCAATAACTTTTGGCACCTACAAGTAGTGAGTTCATTACAAAAGTTCATAAACCTGAACAATGCTTAGATTCTTCAATAGCAATAAAATCCTGCCGCCCGGATATTTCAAAAATCTTCAAAATAAAATAAATCGAAGGATCCTCAAAAAAATTCAACAAAAGGAAATTGAAAGCAATTCAGAAAATATCATCGTTCAACTATTTGCCGCTACTCCGTCCGTTTCGACGGAACCATTTTGAGTGAGGAGTGAGAAGTATGGCATTCCGAAGGCGTATCGTTTGACCTATCTTAATGGATCCCACTTCGCTTTAGGCACCAAAAAACTCAAGGATAAGGAACAAATGAACGTCGAGCGATAAAGCGCTTCATTCTTGGTTGTGAGGCTTTTTTCTGCCAAGATTTAATTTGTTTGGAAGATTTGGTGTAAAAAGTTTAAACGGATTTTTCGTTTTAGATTAGGTGGTGTTGTTTATCATTGTTGAAATGAATGAATTGAACGAAATTTTTAAACTTTTATGTCATAAAGTCATTTAAAGGTAATATTTTAAAGAGGTAAAATTTTTCTTTTCGTATTTAAGACATAATCTCTGAAAGTACTGGGTAAATTACAAAAATAAAAATACTGGTACAAAGCTACAAAATAGATAATTATCATTTATGGTATACTTCACTTTCACGTGGACAAAGGCGATTTTAAAAGGTAGTCAGAACAAAAAAAAATGTAATACATAATCACGATATGAATATTTATTCCAAGAACTATAAAATAATCAAAGCCGTGAATAATCAAACAAAGCTTCAAAAGCGCTACACCGCTTGAAACCAAAAACTCAACAAGGATCCTTACAAGGATGCTCACCATTAAAAAGTAATAAAATCCAAATTCAAAAATCTTCCAAAAAAAAACAGCTTGTATAGTCGTAAATTTTTGTATAGGGTTGACCTAGAAGCGCATATCGGTTTATGGCTGGACCTCAGTGAGTCCTCGCGATAAATCCATGGTATCGTGAGTCCGCGGATAGCCAATCGCAGTCGTAATAATAAAGGTTAGAACGAGCTTTATTCATTTGTGAAGTCGCGTGGGAACCCTTTATTTGTAGCATTGATGAGGACGATCAAAGTATTCGAGGCTAAAGGGAAAATGGCGATTGGCGCGTATTTATTCCTTATATGCGATTCGACCTTGCTTAATGATTGACTTTATATGGGAAGGCGTAGTAGTATAGTGACCTGCATACGAGAAGGTTATTTGTAATTAATTATGGTTATTTCTCTATCGGTTTTAGCTCACTTATTTTATTTATTCTTTTTGTATTTTTGCTTAAGTGTTATTGGGTTTTTCCATCAGGAATTTCTTAGTAGCAGCCTCGGAATCTGGATTTGTGGCCGGTTGATGACGATAGGCTCGCCCCCTATTACTTGGGACTAAAAACATCACTGGCGAAATGTGGGTGTACACCTCTGCCTAACCCTTCGGGGATTACAGGCGTGATGTTATGTAAAAAGCAAAAATATATACTTACACTATATATTTTTGCTTTTTGTGTCACTTTAATTATTGTACATCATAGATTGTGCCCCCAAATAATTACAATAAGTGGTTCTGTGACGTCATAGAATTTCGATCACGGCAGCTATTCCCAACGGAGACTTGCTAAGTGCGCAGGGGGTAGTATAGTGTATGAGTATTCTGCTGGGATGACAATTCACACGACCGGGCAGAGATTTCAGGCACCGGATCGTGGCCTTTACGTGTCTTCTAAAGCACGGGAGTAACGTGCTACATCATCATTTCCAAACTAAGATACAATTCCTGCTGAAAATGAATGGTAAAACCCAATAATACTTTTTCCGACCTGGGGATTGAATCAGCGACCCCATATTCAGAAGACTGATCAAATACTAACGGGGCACTAATTAATTTTGTTAATGTAGTTATAACAAAATCTTTGAAATGCCTTGAAGGGCTAATTACATCTAAACGTACATGTTTTAAAAACCAATCTTTTATCACAGATAATGGCAAGCAAAGCCGTCGGCACAGTATACCAATTTCGTGAATAGTGAAAAACCACTTGCGAGAAAAGATGAAATCGGCGCAGCCGCAGCAAAGTGCAAGGTTATTTACCACTTGAATACAATAATAATCCACCCGCCATGTTTTTATGTGAAAAAGTCAGTTGTCACTTGTCGACAATTCCGGGTAAATACCATGAGTCAATCAGGTATTTTATTTAATATAGGTAGTTGGCATTTATAGATAATACACAGCTATAAAAGGTGCAGTATTGAATTCCCTTTCAGAAGATTGTCATAAAATACATAAAATCCATACATACCTACAGAATGCTTTGTCCTGAAATGACTGTCTGAAGGATCAACGCACAGCCTTAACTGCTGATCGTAGAGATTTAACATTTGGAAGGTATATTCCTTGTATAGCGTTGGCATCCGATAAGAAAACAAAATTCACCCTCCAAGATAATGAAACAGGGACCCAAAGATTGTATGGAGAAACCAACTTTGACGCGGAAGAAGTCGTGGTCACAATAGCTAGTAATCAAATAAATGACGACACCTGGTCAATCATTAATAAATTCTTTGTTTTTTAATTTTGTTTATTTTTGACAGTTTTTTCAGATACACCACTTTCAAAGAACAGTTAACCTACTTTTTACCATTAATTAAATATATATAATACCATTGATTAAAATACCTGTTGTATTTTATTCGAAAAACAAAATACTACCGGCTTATCGAAAAATGGGCTTAGATACGGCTATTTTTCGATAAGCCGGTTTTGACCCCAAAATCCCGATGTTTAAGGATGAAGCACGCCCCTGTCAATTTGCCGTGATAGACAAACAGTAGCTGCAAATAACAAACCCACAAGCGTGACGGTTCTATTACAGTGTTAATGGGTTACGCAAACAAAATTAAAAGTGTAAATAAAAACAAGCATTAATAAAATAGCTTTTGTGCAACTGTACGATGTCGATTTTCAGCAATTTTAAGATGATCATGGTGATGAGACAACTTTTGTGTCGATGATCAATCAAATGGAAATATTTAATTATTCATGTTAAATTATGACGACACTGTCAGCACAGTGGCTGGACGATATGCTGCTGCGCTGCGTGTCACGGGTTCGATTCCCGCACGTATTCAGACCCGGAACAACTACCTACCGACTACCAGGTACTTTATTATTAAGGGTTTAAGGTTGCGGGTAGTCTAGTTTATTAATTTAAGTTAATTTTGTATGCAATCATCGTGGTAATTTGATAATTTGTTTTTTAACAAACCCGGTTGTTTTCTATTCAGAAAAAAACCCGGAAATAAATATAGATTAAAAAAAAACTACTAGGTACTACTACCAACGTTCCGGGTCTGGTTGTTTGTGTATTTGAGTTTCTATGTTTATAAACGCACTCACGATACAGGGGAAATTGTTAGTATATGATAACGTTTTTTTAACGTATTATGTAGATCTTTATTTAGATTTTACTGGCTCGCTGTATGTATTCAGAAAATTTATTTTATTTTACATACCTTTGTCTAATATACCTATCTAAAAGACTCTTTTCTTATTATTATTTTAAATTTATTAACTATGTGTTTTTGATTTTCAATTAATTTCTGGTAAAGAGGTTTGAAAACCAATCTCTGTTCAATTATAAAAACAAAACTAGAATCTCACATTCCTTACAAAACACCGTAACTACGCAAGGTACTTGCTAATTTCACAAACGTCAGTTACTGTAACGTGTAATGTAACGTGTGACACTGCACTTACACGCTTTCGTTCACCATAATCAAGTATCGCTGTGGAGCCGCTGATTTTATGCGTGGGCACACACCTTTCTATCAACGCTATGTAATTGGAGACATGATTGAAATTTAGTCGATGTTACACCCTGTATGTGAGTATACGGGCTCGTAAATTTTCGGGAATGTTCGGCTGTTTGGATTTGATTGATTTTATTGGGTCCTGTGGCACGTTTGGCATTTTGGTGGTTTTGTCATTTGGTATAAATCCAGTGTGTTTAATATTGTTGTTGAATAATAGAATAATGAATGTCCTTCTATTGTTGATTGAACTGTGAGTCTCGTGGTAGAAGCACGCTAAGCGTGGGGTTTTGGGTTTGATTTTGGTCGAACAAAGAGTTATCAAATTTTTCCATTAGCAGTGCCTCAGTAGCTGCCTGTAGTTTGGAAGTTAGTGGTGTGACATCTCAGTGTCTCAGAAAGCAAGTAAAGCCGTTAGTTCGTAACGGATTGCCTCCCCATCAGATTGTAAGAGTGAGGGAAGAGTGTTTGAGCATACAATTATGCACTAAAATATTTCCTGCGTATTTGGCTAGTCTCTATTAAGATTCGCAACCGTGACCAAAATTCAGAATGCTTATAAAATGATTTTCAATGGAAGAATTAAACACCTGGCTATCAAAAAGATGACACGAGATTATCATCCTAGACGACTTATTTCCATTACGCCCTCAAATATTTCTCGAATGTACCTACGTCATTGAAAAACCAATTTGTTGCAAAATCCATCCATAATAATCCTCGACTTACATACATAATCACCACCGTCTAAACTCACGATTTAATCAGAAATCTGGGCCACAATAGCGACATAACGAAACAGTTAATTTGATGTGTCGAACGTTTTAACTGTAGATCATTTCTTACTGACAGTCAAACGAATAGTTGACACAGATTTTTTTCACTCACAACGTTTTCGAACAGTGGTATAATCGATTATGAAGAGTTACGTATATTACGTAATTTTTACGGAAAGTCAGGAATTACACAATCGCGTTTTTCCTTCTTTTTGTGTGATTATGATGTACAGTGTGGCTTATAGTGGAAATGTTTGCGGTTTTTCTCATTATTCACTACTTATTGTAACTTGCTTCTTTCGAATTGTATGTTTCTTTTGCAAGGTTATTGCTGTTATTAATTCTCCCGATTCGGTCCCCTATTGCCCTGTCGTACTTCTTGATTCCTTTTTTTTTAATCACTTTAACCTGCAGTATTACTCTCACTCAGTGAATTTAGCTGAAATGATCCTTATTTTCTGAGGGGTAATCCTCACAATCTTAAGAACGTTCTCATTCTCATCTCAGTCTGAATCTGTCAAAAATGTCTGTGATTTACCTACATCTTTGACAAGTTTTTGACATTGATTGAGACGTTATTGTGACTAGATTTTGAAAGTTTTTAATTAGGTACGGGAATTGGTCTGCAGTATGACTGCTCAGTTCATCTAAATTCAGGTGAGGGAGAGTTTTACAGAGAAGATTTATGTACATATTTCTTTTCCATTTTATTTATTTAAACGATAGCTCGAAAATATCACCGATTTTTTTCCCATTTACTAGGTTTTGGCTCGAGGTTGTGTGCCTACATCCATTTTTTATCCGTGTTCCGCAAAAAGCGCCCGCGCTCCATATGATTGATCTCATTTATCATAGCGGTTGAGAAATGACAAACATCAATAATCGACATTTTAATCCTTTTTGTACCCACGCGAACCATTAACGTGTAAAAAAGTGCAAAGTGTCATTAGTAATGATAAGTAGGAGATTAAAATTATACCTGCGTTATCTATCTGTTTAAGATATATCTACTTACACAGATGTACTTTTATGTATGTGTACTTGTATACTTTGAGATAGGCATCAGTTACTTGGAAGAAATAGGTTTGTATCTACTTATAATAATACTAGCTTCTGCCTGACTTCGCCCGCGTGGGTAATCACATAAACGTAATCGTATAAAAACGTAATCCGTCCATACTTCTGTATGAAAAGCCCCTGTGCCCCATAATATAGATAATAAATAATAATAATAGACCAGTATTATTATTACAAAAAATTATCAAAATCTGTTCAGTAGTTTAGTCTTAAAAGCGTAACAGACCGATAGACAGGCAGAGTTACTTTCGCATTTATAAAATTAAAATATAAAAGTATGGATTAAGTATACCTATTAAGTATAGATGTATTATTTTTAATTCATTAATATGATTAAAGTAAAATATCTTTTCTCTATACAATCTCTAATCTACGGTATAGGCTCACACATCCCATCGGCACGTCTCAAGTCACTGGCATGTAATTATAATCTGGTCGTTTAATTTATGTGATAAAGTATACATTTTACGATTCTATCGGATGCGCGGGCGTCGTACATTGAAGTGATGATGGACCTTTTAGAAGGAACATGATAAGTTTCGTTTGAGTTAGAAGCGAACGCGGGTTTGATGTCTACTTGGTTATAAAAGAAACGGTTGGCGCAGTGGGTTAGCGATTGGTTGCTGCGGTACTTGTTGTGGGTTCAATTCCTGTACGGAATAAATGTTTTATAGCCTACATGTAGATGTTTCAGGTCTGGTCGTTTGTGTCACCCGCTTTAAGTTACATCTTTGGTTACTGCTGCTCTCTCATGGGCCGTAGCGTGATATTATGTAGCATCATGAAGCTTATTTCTGCATATTCCGACTGCTGGTTTAAGATGTTAACAGGTTTATACTAACAAACAGTAAACCTTATAGTTTTGTGAAATTGAGATTGAGAGAACGACATTTCACAGTCACTGCATAATTAGCCCAATACTTCAAGAAACGACGACCATGTTCCATTTATTCCGATACAAATCTAAGCTCAATGTTCAAATCAACTAAACAGGCAACAAAATAGTAGACAAGGCCCGTATCATTGTGAACTTTCAGATCGCCAATAACGGTCCTTATTCTCAATGTGATTCCTATATGTTCTGTGCAGCAGGCTTGTTGCAATTTATCGGATACAGTTCTAATCTCCGGCCATAACTGAGATTCCTATTAGTAAAGTCCAATTAACCTATAGCTTGAACTGGAGATCAAACCTGGGACCTAAGAAACTTTAGCGGACCAAGGATTTAGTTAAGTCATTGGATTGACCTTGTGAAATGCATTGTACCTACTTGACAATTTCTGGAGAAAGGGTTTTTTTTTGTAAGGTTTCTGGCAAAACTTTGACCATACAGAGTCATGATGACATACAATTCTCATAAAGGCGTGGTGACTGCCTCGTTGGTCTCGTGGTTGCAACCGCGTCTGTTGGTCCCTACTAGCTACTAGGGTTCGGTCCTTAGGACAGGCAATGAGTGTTATAAGTTTCACATCAGGCATATCTCAGTAGCAGCCCGGAATTTAGAAGTTTAGTCGGTAGTGTGACACCGTGCTTCGGAAAGCATTTAAAGCCTTTGCTCCTTCACCTGATCTCTCCCCGGTGGTGTCGGATTGCTGTCCCACCGGACCATGAGAGTGATACGTCTCGTATACTATTATATCTCCTGCCTACTTGGTTCGTCTTTATTGAGTTTGGCTGCCGTGATCTAAATTAGTCTGGAGAATATAAAGAGTCATGGTCCTTTGGAGGTCCATGATCAACAATAGAGGAGCTTATGCTATGAAGATATTAAAAATCAAATAAAAAATGAATCTAGATCTAACATAAACATTATCACTTGGACCGTTATCGCAAAGATCATACATTATGTCGCTGCCGCTCCTATCTTACATCTCCTTATCTAAAAAGTGTGAGGCTCGTCCGCCCCCTCGCAGCTTCATCTCTTCACACCTAAGAATTCAATTAATCTCGACGCGCACCCGCTTCGCTGGCCACGATATTCGTGACTAGTAATTACTTTTTGTTACAAAAAGAAAACAAATCTATTCTATACTCCCCCGGCTTGTTTACGAAAATAAAAAGAAATTCTAACCGAGTAACGGTCCGATAGAACAATGACCGATGACATGGAACTCCTTTTAAACAACTCCCCAATGAAAGGGTTATCTTGTTACAACAATATTCTACTTCATTTATTATAATAACATATGAAACAAAGGCGATAACTAGCAAGGAGTAAATTACGAACAAGATTTACGTTTACCATTCATCATTTGAGAATTAATCTCCCCATTTCTCGGCATCGCCTAGAGATATTTCAATATACATCAAAAGAATCCCATTTATTCGTAGGTACCTGCCGACTTCGCCTCATATTTCTCCGGGAATAACAAAGGCTCCGGGATCAAGGCATGACCTGTGGGCGCGTTCAGCAACAAGTTGTAAAAAACCACGCGCACGAGAACGCAAGTCGCAAATGAAATCGAAATAACGTAACGTCCAGTCCCGGCAAGGTCTCGCGGAATGAGATACGGCCTTTTGATTAACCATTGTCGGCCAGCCGACCCGTGGAGTCGCCCCACAACACTGCCACAATACTTTATTTATGTCTTTATTTATTGCATTCTTCTATTTGCAATAAAGAAAATACGTTTTTCTAAGCGCGTCTCCGCTTTCAATGAACCGACCGGCTGCCTTCATTTGCATAAATTATGTACGGATATTAAAATTTTTAAATCTCATCTATTCTCGATGTCATTATAATATTTATAAGATACGGAAAATTGATTAATATTTTATTTGTGTCTTAATTACAATTCAAATGACATATTAATAGTTAATTTTTATAGTCGTCTGTGTGATAATTCTGAAGCGATTATTCATATTTTTGATGGATTTATTTATATCGAGCAATAAGGTCTGTTGATTTGTTTTCAAGGAACTTTATGTTACGTGCCCTTTATTACCTTATAATGACATTTTTAAGGTGGAGGGTTGGCTATAAGTCACGCTCTGGCCCCGAAAAGAAGCGAACCGCCTTCTGTTAGTAATTACATGCAAGTCGGCGGACGCGTAGGGTTCACCCCTGTGCCTACATCACGCGATGTGAGCTTTCGCAGAACTAAAAGACGTTTTAAAACCAGTAGCGTCGACCTTTGTTCGACGGATAAACTTTTAGAATCGAATCTTCAAATACTGCGAACTTCGGCCATCCAGATGTTGGAGTTACAGAACTCCTTATTTAACTTTCTGATGAAACTTGGAGCATGGCGCTCGATTTGTTTACTCCATTATACCGTATCTTATAAAATTATACTCTGGTTCGATCTTTATCGAAGTACCTACATACCAGACATAAAATTTATATCATTCGATAAAGGAAACTCTTTGTGTGGCGGAGTTTATTTCCGAAAGTTGATATTAGTGTCAGCGTAAAGTCTACTCTGAGGGTTTTACAGGCGCATAATCCAGTCATTACAAAAAGTCGACACTGCGATAAAACGTGCAATAAGAATGGGTCGGTATACGTAGTATAGTAGGTTTTCATGTGTGTAAGTAAGCGGACAGCGGGCGAGCTAGGCTTGGCGACTTGGCAGGCCGGCGGGCGGCGGCGGCGGCCGGGGCCCGGCGACTTGTCCTCAACTCGGTAGCCGTGGCCGGTTCTCGCTGCTCGCCACTCTAGTACGGCACGGGCGGAGTCACGCAACGGACGCGCGCCGCCACAACTCGGCGCGCGCATACACACACGAACTTAAATAACATTTGAACATACAAACTTTTGAACCGGTGTGTTTACTGACTGTGTTTGACTGTTTCATACGGAGGATTGAGTGCACTTTGAGTGACTTGGGGACGTGATAGGGATTTGGCGGGAGTTGAGGGAAAGTGGCAGGACGGAGGCGCGAGCGCGCCCTCTTTTACATAATCGTTGATAACTGGAGCTTTCGTAATTGTTGCGTGATAACAGTAAGTACACTACTCTTAGTTTAGTGCAAGAAAGTTTCTAGTGTCTTAGAAATAGAACGTCATATATTATATACGTTTTATATGTATTTGTTTATGTGTAGATACGTCTTTCTTCATCGTTAAGCTTGTATTAAAAAAAAAACAAATGCTTTATCTTTCCATAAGTAGATATTATTGCCCATGTCTGTTTGCATTGCGCATGTCAAGTTAATGTTGATATCAAGTTATCTTAAGTTGATAGACGTAATCCTCTTATCTGTGCATTAAGTACTGCTTTAACTTAAAACTGTGTCTCGCCTGTCGCTTTTGTAAATAAATAAACACAGATATAAGTAAGCAAAGAGTTATTTGAATATTTTAGTGCCTAATTTGAATTTTTGTAGGGCGATTTGTACATACCTACCTTGTTATTTGAATTCGAAATGGTTTGAACTCAATCATGAGTTAGTTGTGTAGTTACGACCTTTTTACTCGCTTTGTGTGTAGTTTGCGTAGTATTAGAATGGAATTTATTACCTTTAAGCTGTTTTGAACTTTTAGTTTTCTATGTTAGGGTTTGTTTTGGATTGAAGGTTTTAAGTTGAAATTTATTATTCCATATCAATTTTTAATTCCATAAATTAGCAGTTTTATGATTTACTGCGGCTCTAAATAAAGCCTCCGGGGAATAATGAGATCGATTTTGTGTATTTTTGTTTCCTCATGTTTTATTCAATCAACGTTATTTATCTAAGATCCGTTTTGGTTTGGACTTCGATTAACGATTTGGCTCAGGTTTCAAGACTGCATGGTTCTGAGTTCGTTTCTTAGGTTCGGCAAAAGTTATTGTTGCTTTTTTTAGGTAGTTATATTTGTGATATATTTTAGGAATGATGTCATGATTGAATATAGGTATAATGCATGTACATCATTAGGTCTCGTAAGACAAAATGTAGATTTAATATAATAAGTCCAATCGGCAGGATGTTTTTTATACGCGCGTCGACAACACGCGTATAACGCAAGAAAAACGCGCGATAAACGCTACTAATGGTGCTTATTCAAGTTTAGCAAGGTAGATAACAAGTGCAAGTAATTTATAAATCGGAAGCTCATTGTAAATATATAGTTTAACTGTATAAGTAAGTGACCAATATCATAGAATCATGGTAGGTAAATAATATTTAATTTAATAATACATTTTATTCCTAATTTCAATTTCCTAAATATTTTAATTTAAAATTATAAAAATAATGTCGTGATGGGCCTGAGGTTAAGGCTCCCGCATCTCATGCTAAAAGTTGTGGGTTCGAATCCGGCAAGTACCACTGTGTAGTTAAAGGTAAATTTTAGTTTACATAACATTACGCCTGTAATCCCCGAAGGGTTTGCCAGAGCTGTACCCATTAGTGCACCCACAGTTTTAGTTTAATTCAGTATTATATGTATTAATTAGGAGTTCCCACATTTCTTATCTTGTAGCTATCTCGTACTAAGAGTAAGTACGAGTATAAAATAAGATTAACTAAAGCCAATAAGCCGACGGGGATGCTCGACGCAAGACCAATCACGGTTGATGGCCGGATCGTGGCCCACTGTCGCAATTGAAACGCGCCATTATCGACCACTTATCACCGCTGACGTGCCGACAAATACTGTATACAGCCTACCAACTATGTTTACGTGGATCTGCATTCTATTCCGGAAGGGCAAATGAGAGGATTTTTTTATCACGCTTTTGCGCAACTGATAGCAATTGAGTAGGTAGATAAAATCTATTATGGTTCAACAAAATAAGTTCATAAACTGATACTGAAAAAAAAATCAAACCAATTTATTGACTTTTAAAACTTTGTGAACTTGAATTTCAAGTCAAATATAGCCTACCCCTTATTTAAACCAAAATATAAAAGTTTCAAGCTATAAGATTATAGAGGTAAAATAATTTGTTGAATGAATGACCCGGAAAACTCATCTGGTCACATAGAAAAAATATTTTTCGTTTTATCCGATTTTTTAAATTTTTATTTAAAACGTCTGACTGACTGCCTCGTTGGTCTAGTGGTCTCAAGCGTGACTGCTGTGCATGACGTCTTGGGTTCGATTCCCACGTCGGGCTAAGTGTTATTGTGTTTCATCATCAGGAATTCTCAGCAGCAGCTTCGGAGTCTGGATTTGTGCCCGGTTGATGGCAATAGGCTCGCCCCCTATTACATGGGACTAAAAACATAACTGGCGAAATGTGGGTGTTGTAATGGGTACACCTCTGTCTTACCCTTCGGGGATTACAGGCGTGATATTATGATGTTATGTTATTTAAAACAAATGAAATCGTTTCAGTTTTTCTCAAGTGATGCGGTTACCATTGGTTTTATTTTTATTATTGAAATCAATAAGGAGATAGTCACGTGCGTGGCGATCACCTGAAACCAATCACGAGATCGTGCGACACCCCGCTATCAATACTCTTTATCAATGTCCACGGTACTAGTGATGTTCTAACGAATTTATTACCCGAGAAAAAGTTAACTGAGATAACTGTACTAGCTACAACAACAGTATATAACATCACGCCTGTAATCCCTGAAGGTTTAGGCAGAGGTGTATCCTTTAGTACACCCACATTTCGCTAGTTATGTTTAAGACCCATGTAATAGGAGGCGAGCTTACTGCCATCAACCGGGCACAAATTTAGACTCCGGACGTTACTACTGAACTTCTGATGGAAAAACTCAATAAAACTTTGCTCAATCTGGAAATTGAAGCCAAGCTCAACAGTCGCGCTGTACGACCACTAGATCAACGAGGCAGTCGAGACATGTATGCTTTTGAATTTAATAATCCAATAGATTATTAAATCCAAAAGCATACAGTGAAGGATTTCAAAGTGGAAACCTGAACTTTCGACGTCCAAAACCTCCCTCAGCATTGAATCAGGTCAGTTCTTCATTTCCAAAGGGATTTACAGAGAAAATTAATGTAATCAGTAAATACAGTGTCGTGTGGGCAATTTATCACTACTTTCTGAGCAGCCAGGGCCACTGTGTCTTGCAGTAAAGTGATAGGAATGAATGATAGAACGCAATATGTTTGCCCGCGGCCATCTCGCAAAGCAAATCACGAGATGTCGAGATCGTGGTCGACACTGGACAATCTATACTCTTTATCTGTGCCTACTCCAGTAGTGATGTGCTGACCAACTTGTGTCCAAAAATATATCGATAATAAAACTCAAACGTCGAAAAGAGAACAATAATTTGGGCTTTTTTTTCGACCCAAAATGTGGGCCAAAACCATGGGTCATCAACCCTAAGTGCAGTATAACCATTTCTATAGATAACCGGCTAAGTACCTATTCAACTAATATTTCAATAGATATCCAAACAAACAGATGGAAGGTAATAGATATCTCTTCGCCGATGTTGTAAACCCGGTCATAAGACGCCAAGATCGTGTCTGTATTTGACCCGAATCTATACCCTCTGTCTTCGTCTACTTCAGCGCAGTGACAGCTGAGTACCGGTTAATACCAAATGATACAAAATCAATCGTCACGTAACGTAATACGATCGTTACTTAAAAGGTGGTGCTTACAATGTTTCGCCGGTTGATATCGATACGGCTTACGTAGTTTAAATTAAATATTTGATTTTGGAAGATATCGATTATTATGATTCGTTAACACTATTAAAACTGTGTAAACATTCAAACTTGGTATTCAAATAACAATTATCCAAAACGACTACATCAGTAAACATATTTGGCGTCTATAAAACCAAAAACAGGCAAATTGTCTATCCGATAAAATAAATCGATTGTTAACGATTGCAGAATCGGGTATTGCGTCCCATCTCTAGTTATCGCCACAATAGCGTCCTCTCGTTAGGGCGCGACACTGACTCTAGCGCCTAATGGCACGTCGTGCTGGCAATTCCTGGCTTAAGGCTCTTTCACGACCAGCAGGCGTTAGCACGCATTAGTTTAAATGTGTTTTATTTTATGGCAATACTTAAGTTGAGGGTGATGTCATTGTGAGAGTAGATGCACGTTTTATTGTTACTACAAACCATGATTGAGATCGGCCATTTTAAATTACATTTTGTGTATGTTTTATTTAGATCTCATTTTCCCTTTCTTTTCTATACGATACGATTTTTTTTCACGTAAATGACGATCAATATTGCCTTTTATTGATCTAAGTCGAATCAATTGTATATTATTTATATGAATTTATAATCGAAACTGTACCTCAACACAAAACTTATGAAATATATGGTCTAATTGAAATAAATGATTTGACTTTGACTAACAGTCCCTAGATAATAAATATTTGAAAGAAAAAAAAACTCAATATTGACAAGAAAATCTCGAAAGAGGCAAAAAGTTAAGATCCGACTTTTTTTTTATAAAGAGCTTCATAATACGCGGCTACGATTAAACGCACAACAAGAATTCGATCCGCGACAGATGCTTTTAAACGTTTAATACAGCTGCAGCCTGTAACTATGTAAACACAAAGCCATGAAAATACTTAGTACCCATAAATTCTAGACTCGTCGCTTTATATTTTACTCATAAAACCCAATCAAGAGAGCTTAACACGATGTTAAAGACGTTTACAGGCAAAAAAGACATTGCTCATCAAACAACATGCGTTTGCGCACCGCGTTGATGTCTTTTATATGGAAGAGGAAGCGGCGCCCGCGCAAGCGTGTTCATTTCCGACTAATTGCAATTTTTTAATGCTTTTAATTAAGACCTTCATCATTAACTGTAGATTGCGTGATAGTATCAGATTAAAACAATATTCTTCCGGGTTTTAGTAAATGTGGAATATTTACATCACATTGCAAATTTTCGAATAATTATTTTACAGTTTAGGTGCGTTTACGTGGGAGTCGAGATGCATTTCATAAAACATATTTTTACTACAAACGGCATACATTAATGTCAACCAAACCTCGCTCCTGTGTAGGTGCAAAACGTCATACTTTTCCATAGCAATATTCAACATGAATATTGACACAAAATATGAATTTTATTATAAATGCCTACGTATCAGTCACTTAACCCACCATATAAGCTTTTTTAAATTTAGAGCTTATTGTGTCTCAATTTATTGCGAGAGGTCCTCAGCCCGAGTGCATACCCGTAGTATGCGCCTACGCAGATTACATAAACAAAGCAGATATCGTCCCATTACTAACGATTTATAGGCTATTTAAATACTCAATTATATTGAATATTGCTTGAGTGTTTTCTGCTTTAACTTAATTACTTAAGTTATAAATCAATATAGTCTGTTGTTAATAATTAGCCATATTTATAATTGTCTTATTTTCCGCGGTAAAACTTATTATTGTATTAGTACGATAGAAAGCAGTTCAAGTGTTTATTGCTCGTTAACTTGTAATTATTGGTTTTAACAGTTCCTATGTAATAACGAGTAGGTTTTGTAAATCTTAATATATAAAAGCGAAAGGTCTACCCGCACTCACAACGAAATATCGAAAATCGCTTTCTTTTTTAGTTGGTAAAAATCATCAGATGACTCCTTCCGTCCTGGGTGTGGCGAAAAGGACTGTCAGACTTTCACTGACTAAAAAACCACCCTGTTCCTTCTGTTTCCCTTTACGTTCCAGGCCACGGTATCCTGTTAAGACGTCCCGCAACATCGAAAATCGCTTGACGTGTAAAAATGAAATTTGGCAGGGAGGTAGATTACAGCTGTTAGTAAACGTCCGCCAAGAACGGATTTTCTAAAATTAACCCCCTAAGGGGATGGATGGAAGGTCCGAAATTTACGCGGACGAGGTCGCTGGTTAAAGCTGATGATAATCATATTTTTTATTGTGTTTAAAACTACCTAATACGGTATAACTATACAATAATCAATAACTTATGTGGGAACTATATTAATTAAAGGCTCTAACAGTCTACCAACGCTGAATCATACGAAGGTCAGTGCCGACACGTGCCGTGAAAGCTTTTTAACTTTTAACTTTATGCATTATCAAATAAGACGCATTTTTTGCTATCTTTAACATTTCTATTTATATATAATTATACTGTTTTTATACAAAATCCTTTTCCTGATGTACAATCTAGGCTACCTTCAAGTAACTAGGCACACTCATTACGAAGCCACGACCAATACCGTCATCCATAATCGGTTCTGTTTTTATGGCCACCCGCCGTCTGACCTCACAACCCTTGGGTCAATTTCCAACCTACATAAATGTACGAACCAAACATAAAATTACAAAAACAATAATGTAAGTTAATATAGGTAATCTGTAACGACCGGCCTACATAGGCTGCTCTCAGGAAGTACGTGATTTGACGTAATAAAACATTTCGATATGGTCGGTTCACCTTGTTTTTGGCGACCACTGGAAGGAATTTATCGGCCGATCAGATGTAGGTCGGGGGTATAAATTGTATGATTGTGTTGTTTTTATATCGGAATTGTGTATCGCAACCCTAATGCTTTGAAAATGCTGGTCTTAACAACAATGTTAAGCGGATTGTATTGCGACCACAAATTCTAAAGTCAAAAGTCAAAGCATTTATTTTAATTAAACTATTTATAGGCAGTCTTAAAATTTCAAGTCAAAAAGTTGAAGCTAGTTGCTCGTTCCAAAACGTCTAGTCTCTCTATGGAGAAGAACGAGCCAGAAATTCAACGGACACTCTTTTCTGTTAAGTTTTATTGTTATCTTGGTTACATTATTATCTTATCATAAATAATGTGGGAGAACAGCAGTATAAAAAAATCATAAAGATGTAAGGCACGGCAGTAAAAAGATGACCAATCCCAACTGACAGGACTAATATAGGTCTAGTGGATTTTAGTAGACATTTTTAGTGGTAATAGTTGGTCCCCTGTGAGTCACCCAAATCGTACCCTCATATTGATAAGGGTAGGTACGATTTGGGTGACTCACAAGGGGTTCAAGTAGTAAAGGTCAGTCTGTAAAGTTGATTTGTAGTGAAGGCCCAGAGGTTGCGTAATTTTAACGCAATCGCCTGATTTAATAAATCATTCGCCTTTATGGTCAGTTGACCAATTTTTTGGCGACCAAACAAATCTTATCGTTCAACCAGATGTAGGTCGAAGGTAAACTGTGTTTTCCATTATTCATGTCCAATTGTTCTAAGTTCTGACAGAAAATCGTTAACGGTGACTCATTAAAGAAATTCGACCGGTCTCGAGATCCTGGTTCTCGATAAGGCTGTTGCAGTATATCGATTGCAAAGGAATTCCGATTTGAATAATATTTTGTATATCGATATAAATCGCTCGGTATTTTGCGGTGTCTTTGTGAAGTCGGTTACGCATCATGTTGATGTCTATTTCATTATGTTAGGAAGTTGATACTTTAAATTGGTGTTTCGATTTGAATATTGTATAGTATTTTAGAGTTACGAACAGTGAGTGCAATATAAAAAACTTCAACCTTAAGTTAAATATGTTGTTTAGTTACTTAGTAAGATTGATCATGTTGAAAAGTTCAATGAACTATTTATTTCTTAATAAACAAATGACCCATCCAATGTATTTAAATGGACACCGTGTCACCGTGTCACCTACTTTTCTTTTACAAAACGCAATTCCATTAATGCTACAAACAAAAATAATATATAATAGAAATACAAATAATAAGCTTTTATACTTGTTGTTCTGAATTCAAATTCTATTGTCCGTTTAGTCAAAAATTATAAGTAATATAAATACAAAGCAATAATACATGACCTTTTATGCTTATGTTCTAAATTTAAAATCTACTGCGCATTTAGGCAAAAATTATAAGTAATACAAATACAAATCAATAATATTATACGTGACCTTTTAATACTTTTGTTCTAAATTCAAAATCTATTGTCAATTTAGTCGACTAAAATCTTCGTCCTTGACTAACAGAAGCTTCCAAACAAACAGTGTTTGTAACACACACATGCATGTATGTAAATTATTAACATTCATTCATTCAATGACCCCTGGCCGGTCGATAACAAAGAATAGGTACGACGTTTGAATTGACCGCTCGATGTAGAACGAAACTTTTAATTATTGATGGAAAGTAGGTACTTGTTATTTAAAACGTCAATTTTAGTAAATAGGAAAACTTAAAGCTTAAAAACAGATTGCTATATAACATTACTTGATTTTAATAAAGAATCTTTGATGGCATGCTTTCAAAGTTCAGTTTTGTTTGTCGAAATTATTGACGTAACAAAAAGTATCTTCCAAACACTTTATTGTAAAGTAATTTCTGACATCAATTTATTTGTACAAACAGAATAGAAAAACCAGTAATTTGTAATGTATCACTCCTAATGACAATATTAACTCCTCAAACAAACCCCAAAATTGTCAAACAAAATCCGTTAACCCCCAAACACCGCGTAATATTTAATTTAGTGAACATTCAAGGTTGAGTTACAAGTGTTACGCTTACGATTTGAACGTTATTGGTCGCGTTTGATAGCATCGAAATGATTTTGTAACCTTCGGGGCGAGTGGTTGTTATCACGCGACGACGACGGGTTAACTTCTGGCCCTTTGTCACGACTTTAACTTATGTATGGTTATCGTGTATACAATGCGTGATAAATGCAGATCCTGAAAATGATTCGTTCAAAATTGACAACAGCATCGCTATTCTGTAAAATATCTCCTGGTTAATTCGGTGAAGTGAGTACAGTGAGCAATCCATCTCTAGCATCGTTAAAATTATAGCTCACCTAAAGTTCACTTCATCTAAATTCCGAGCGAGATTTTGTACAGAATAGACCGTCTTTTTGATAACTTAACGTCATGAGTCTTTCCGAACAGCTGTGTTTTTTCATTTACCAAAAAAATATACTAAACGTACACACGAATCCTAAGGCAGCGTTCATAACTTTCTGTGAGTACCTAGTTAGCATCAACCATGCAATGCATTTTTAAAGAAATTCGGGTACTTTTAAAAAACAACTATTTATCGAATACAATGGACTATCACTTAGAATATACTTCACTTTAATCATCATCTTCATCTGCCTAGCCTTTTCCCAACTATGTTGGGGTCGGCTTCCAGTCTAACCGGATGCAGCTGAATACCAGTATTTTACATGGAGCGACTGCCTATCTGACCTCCACAACCCAGTAACTGGGTAATATGATACCCCTAGGTAAGACTGGTTTGTCAGACTTTCGGGCTTCTTCTTCGACCCGTAACGACTGTCAAAGATCGACGTATGACAGCCGGGACCAACGGCTTAACGTGCTTTCCGAGGCACGGAGGAGTCTCGGTGTGTAAAGATGGTCACCCATCCACGAACCAACCCCGGCAAGCGTAGCTTAACCTGACGGAATATACTTCACTTTAATAATGTATGTAAATAAACGATTTATTTTAGTTTGCTAAAATTTTTTGATGAGTAAATTTTTTTTTCTAATCTTATTACCCCTAGGTATCAACAAAAAGTCCCATAAACAACTATTCCACTACATACTTAGTTCCGAATATAGAGCGTATTGCAATTGACTTTCAACTAAAACTATGAAATTATCAACTCCTAGTTGAAGTCACCGAATATTAATTTCTTTCAGTTATACATATTAAAACGGTACGTTACGTTTTACTGAAACAAATAGTTTTATGCTATGTGCGGAAGTCTTAAGCAACTTTATGGTATCTATGTTTGCTAAGTTCCATGGCCATGGAAAGTTTTGTCTTGGCTGGTATGTTACTTTTCAAGGTTTCATGAGAAACTTTAATTTTCATATTTTTGCTTTTAAAACCTATCGTACGATGTTTGAATCTTGAATATGTATATAGGTATAGTATTTTGTATATAGTAAAATACATAAGAAATAACATAGGCGAAACAACATCACGCTACGACTCAGGGACGCGGAGCAGTAATCAAACACGTAACTTTAACGCCGGAAAAAGACCACGCGGACGAAGTCGTGGTCAGAAACTAGTATTATTATATAATACCAGCCTATAATTTGCCCCACTATTATTAAATGGTATCTTCTTATATAGAGAAGGTATGGGCGAGCTTTTCGAGTAGTAGAATATGCCATACACAGTGGCTGGACCTTTATATTATGTTCACTTTCACACCACTAAACACACAGCCACACGTATAGCTCTATAACGGCCTTGAGTTTCTCAAGGCCGTTATAGAGCTATACGTGTGGCTGTACACGTATAGCTCTATAACGGCCTTGAGAAACTTTAATTTAAACCGGTAATTATTACCAGGAAGGGGCAGTCATTACTCATAGCTGTTTAATTACGACAAACAACAATTTTTAGTTAAACATGTGACGAAATCTACACTTATACTTATGTAATATTCTTATATAGCCTAAGATTTTCTGTTTGTTTGTTTAGACGCATTGATTTCCGGAACTACCAGTCGGATTGTATACATTTTTGTTTTTTATGATAGTCAGATTTGTGTGGAATAAGTGAAGAATATATGACACCGCTTTGACCTACGACCGCATGGGAGCGGAGCAGTTACCAAAGACGTAACATAACGTCTGTGAAAAATACCTCACGGACGAAATCACGGGCAGAAGCTATAGTTATAGTAAATACGGTCACAGAAAATAAAATTAATAAAACGGTATAAAAGCATAAACCATGTAGAAAGCAGATTTCATTAAACACCATACAGAATTGGGATACGTCTTTCATTAACAAAAATTGCTACACCATGTAAATCACCAAATCAACGGAAAAATCTACAGTTTTGACTCAACTGTGGACATAGCTATGATAGGGTTCATGTCATGCTTGCATTTAACAAATACATTGCTTAAGTTTTAACACCACGCAAGTCAAAAATAGCATTTTTACAGAAGAGTGAAGAAACTGTGTAATTTTACGTAAATACTATTTGATTATTAGTGAACTACTTAAAATTAGATTATTTATAGAATTATTATTTTATAGTAAAAATTGTAACTAACCCGATTTTTTTGACATACGTTGTGCTTTCATATTTGACCAAATTGACTTAAAGTAGTGGTGTTAGAACTTAAACAGCATTATGTGATGTGTCTTTTTACAACCCCGTTAAAGATAGAATAGCTATGTACCAAGTTTGACCTAGAATCAGACTTCTCCGGCCATATAATCAAAGGTTTTCATATTTTCGTCTTGCTACTAATCAATGATACTTTAAGACATGAATACGCCAATAATTTCAACAATAAATGATATGGCAGCTACTGATTGTCAGCTTTGATTGCTTCGTTAACCCGATCCAGATATCATCTCGTGAGAGAATTGACATGCCATGTCAATAGTTCGATATCTGACACGAAATGGATCAGGCAGTTTATAATTTAATATTGTAGGTAAGTAATAAAATAATTTTAGAAGTGTTTCATTCCATTAGTTTATTTAAATTTTTGAGATCTTGGCTGGCTGAGTAAAATTTTGTTGAAATATTTGGGAATTTTAATGCAATTTGTACAGGATGCTTTGTTTTCTTAACTCAACTTACTTTATCTCAAGCATCAAACACAAGAAACAGGCTTTAAACTAGTTTTAAGTAATGACTCATATTTAATCTGAAAATTAACAATATCGGCCAATATTATTTATCATTTTTAATTATATGTTTATAACACTATCAAGGTTTTCCTCTATCTAGAATCATGAAAGGCCTAAAATTCATCGTCGTTGAAATTACTCACCCTCAACCATTTGCCGTGACTTTGAATTCCAGTGGGCAGTTCTCAGAATTGACGCTATAGTTCTACGTTCTTCCACGAAATATAAACTTCGCGGAACCAAAGTATTGGGAAAGATTATTACTTTTTCTTTTTATATGAATTGTAACTTCTTTGATTTTAAAATCGACCAGGAGCTATTTAAAATTCATTTGTTTTTTATTTCAAGGAAATTGGGGACTGTCCAGTCAACGTCCTTCATACGAAAGTAGTTTAGTCATATTTTAGTCAATAAGTAATTAAATACGATGAAACTTTGTAAGTAGAATTAGGACACCAATGATTAGTCAGTTTTCGGTCAAATAACCTAGAATTGCTTCCTATTCAAATGCCGTCGAAATATCATTATCATTTTTTAAGATTATATTATTTGACAGGAAACTGACTCAATTCCAGATTAGTGCTCTTATCCTATCTACAAAATGTCATCGAGTTTATTTATTTTTATTTATGTGCAACTGAACTATTTTTATACAAAGCGCGCAATCGGGAAAGGTTTTTAAAAAAAAAAACGTTGCCCCAATGATCGGAGGATTTCTTTTAAATGAAGAAACTTATTTTATCGCATCATCAACTTGAAACGAATACAAGCCTAAGTAAATAATACTTATCCTTAAACGTTATAAGTTTTCACATAACATAACATAACCGGCGAATGTGGGTAATGGGTACACCTTTGCCTAACCTTTCGGGAATTACAAGCGAGATGATGTTATGTTATTAATTTTCTTAAAACACCCCTCAAAAAGGTTTAATTAGTAGTAGAAAGTACGAAATTTATACGGACGGAAACGTAGACAAAGTGATAATTTATAATAATGTTAATATTAACCTAAACATTTGCCGAGGTCAGCAAATGTCATTGTTGCGTGGGAGGCCTTTTTGCCTATAGGTAGCCTGGGTACTTAATGCTATTGTGGAAATGCCCTACGGTCCGTCATTAAAGGCTGAATCATAACCTACTCCATTAAACATGAACATTTGACGTCATAATAATTCATGAATAATGAAATGACCTTTGTATTCTGCTTTTATATGACTTCACAGATAATAGTTCTATTTTATTGCCGTTTCGATTCCATGAATCCATTTTCGGTTATTAAATCGTAACGTTATTGGAAATATGACTGTCATGTGTTTGAATAGTCATATTTACAATTGGTTCACGCAATTTGCTTTATATACTTAGGAAAAGTCTCCATTTCACCCCGACTTAATAGTTTCATATATTACGTAATTACATTTATTTCGTCTGAAGAAGTTGTAGCTAAATAAAACATGCTAAGATACCGAAATTTTGACTGACAGCCAATTACAATGTTGAGGGTGAAGGTTCCAACTTTTATGAAATATTTTTTTTATGAAAACAATTTTTTAATGTTATAACTAAACTTTAAATACCCCCACAACCATTTTATTGTTTCATGCGCTCTTCAGCATAATGTTTTGTGTGCGTAAAGCCTTATTTATACGATGTTAGAAATATCATGATTACGATTTGCCGTACATAGCTTGGGAGCGCGCGCCTGTACTATCAAAAGTGACCGATCATCGACGGAAATGTACCACAAACTGCTCGATATTTCTCGCACCGTCTAAATAAGCTTTAACATAGCTTGCTTTGCTACCATAAATAGTAATTTTTCACACCAAAAATAATCACTAATAATTAAGAATAATATTTTTTTAATCTCTAATTTTGTTGTTTTACTCTTGTACCATGATACCATGTTATCTCTTCACCACCTTTGGTTGACTGTTAGAGAATACCTAATGCATTTGTTGCATAAAGTTTAAATAAAATAAAAGACGTTTCCCAGCAATAACTTTTATTCAATGAATACCTACAATTTTTTACCAATTACCTACTAATCCTTACAAGGTTTTCATTACAAACTAGCAATTGGTCCTTATAAGGCATCGCGTTACTTTTGATAATAATCACAACAAGATAATTACGAGTACGTTCATTATAAAAACCTTGCAGAATGATTTCTGACTGATGTCATACCTGATTTGAAGTAGGTTATAGGTTTTAACCAAAACACTAACAAACTTAAACTAAATAATTTTGTAACACCAAAATAGTTTCCTGATACGTGGTCTCCTCTAGCTGTATCTTAATTTTTACTAGCACCTTTTAAATAAAAGCATTGTTCGCAACAGATAACACACTCGTTCTATAACTAAACATGCTTGCATGCTTGTTCAACTTGTGTCATGTTATGTCTATTTTCGCGTGAATAAACAGTTTTTCTTTCTTTCTTTTCTTTCTTACAAGGCAGCATTCACCCAGAAAAACGCACCTGTAATAATACTAGCCTATTATTGTCTTACTGTAGGGCAAAGGCTTCTTCTCATACAGAGAAGGAATGAGCATTAATTATTAAAATTAAAACCACGCTTGCTCAAGGCGGATTGACGATTTTAGACTTATATAGTAGTAGTAGCAGCTTCGAAGTCTGGATTTGTGCCCGGTTGATGTCAATAGGCTCGCCCCCTATTACATGGGACTAAAAACATAACTGGCGAAATGTAGGTGTACTAATGGGTACATCCCTGCCTAACCCTTCAGGGATTACAGGCGTGATGTTATGTTATAACTTAGTAGCTGCTTCCTGCAACTTCGTATGTGTGTGTTTTTTTTGGCCATGTTAAGTTACGTATTTGGTTACTGCACCACTCCCGTGGGACGTAGTATGATGTAATGATAATCTTTTACTCCTCGTGAATCTGGCTTTCATATACAACAGTAGTTTTTTGAATTCAACTGGTGAATTCCACTGATTAAACAAGCAAAAAATTTCAGCTTTATTTTTAGACTTACTCACGATGTTGCACGTACAGTCAGCAACAAAAGTCGATTAACAATGTTACTTTTTTATATCATTTAAACACACACTAAACACATAATGTACTGGCTTTCAGAATTTCAGGTAATAGCTAAGGGTTTAGTATATCTTAATTTAATTTTTATTGCGTTTAACTTTTAATATTGTACCTATAATTAGGATTTAAAAATCATAAATGTTAATCGACTTTTGTTGCTGACTGTACCTACACGTACAACTAGGTACCTAAATCTGAAGTTCCACAAAAACAAAGCCACACATGTCTTCTGTCTAATTAATGCTAGACACACCGTCTCCCTCACGACACACACAGATGCGACAGATAAATCGCAATTCCAGAAACAATGGGTCGCTAAGGTAAAAAAATGTATCACTCCATCGGCATTTGGTCGGGTGCTTAAAATTCTACGCGCGTTTTCTGACCATGGCATTTTTGTTTGGAGCCGAGACGTAAAATGTGCGGATTCCCGTGTTTGAGGCCGACAACCTCCCACCGTGTACTCAGTAACTCCTAAGAAACATTCTAAAATACCTTAAGATCAAATGATCAAAAACGTATTCGGCCATTAAAAAAATTTGTGATGTTATTGATTACTGAGTACTTCTAAAGTAACATAATTAAAAGCTGAAATGAATTATTTGTTTGTAAGTGGAAATTTCTGAAAGTACTAATCCGATTACAAAAAAACTTTCACTAACAAAAAGATACACTATTGCCTAGTGACAAAGTCTCGCACAGATGAAGTCGCCGACTTAAAAGCTACTTATAGATCATCATCATCTCATCACCTTCCTGCCCTTGTCCCAAGTTATTTGGGGTCGGCGCAACACGTTTTCTTCTTCCATTCCGTCCTGTCAGCCGTCATGTAATCACTGACTCCTCTTTCATTCATGTCCTTCTTCACACAATCCATCCATCTTTTCTTTGGTCTTCCTCGTGCTCTCCATCCATCCACATAGATATGATGATTTATTTCTATCAAAACATTAAGTTATAATTTCGCATAGATAACCAATTTCCTTTCTTGAACTCATTAACATAAAACGATAATTAATAAGAATGCTGGTCTATATTTGGGTCTAATGCAACGACCGGACCACTAATGCATTGCACATGCAAATCTGTCCCAATTACATGAATACTTAAGCATTGGTTTTGCATAAAAAGTAAACAGTTGGTAAACGGCAATGCGCTTGCATGTGCCCACTGTACAGAACGTTCTAATGACCAAACTTTAATGAACTATTAAACTATCTACTGCATTTAAATTCATACTAAAGCAGTTTTTATATTACCTGTTTTTATATATGTAGTTGGTTAGTTGACTGCCTCGTTGGTCTAGTGGTCGCAAAACACCGTGTCACATCATGCCTGCAACTCTAGTAAGCTCTAGTTACTCTAACTATACTTAGCTTTGGACGTAGCTCATTTTTTACTTTGCTAATTTAGACTGTGTTGGTTGCAGTTTAAATAGACTTCTATGCTAAAAAATATGACAGGCATGGAGTTAAAAACTAGTTAATTCTATGCAACATAATAAATCATATTCTGCAGATAATTTACAACTCTTTCGGTGATGGATACTATAAAACATATCCTAACTAATATTATAAATGCGAAAGTAAGTTTGTTTGTATGTTTGTTACCATTTTATGCCTAAGCCACTGAACCGATCATCCTGAAATTTTGCATATACATTGCCAGGTGTACAGGAACGAACATAGGGTACCTTTCATCCCGAAAAAAAGTACTGTTCCCGAGGGAAATCACAATAATCTACTTTTGGTGATAGATGGCGCCACATGTCTTTCGAATCATGTTCGAATTTTAAATTTAAGTACCTAATACATTTTGTGAGTTTTGAGTGTCAATGGACCAGCTTCAACTAGGGTGTCATAAAATCGATTATTGATAATTCGGGGTTATTACAACCTACTTACGATTACCCAAGAAAAAAAAGTACTAGGGTGTCATAAAAAGGTATATCTCTATGGCAGTAAAAATAAAAAGTTCTAGTCAGAGTGGAAAGGTCAACATTATGGATTTATCAAAAAAAGTACTAGGGTGTCAGAAAATGAATGGTTCACTCATGCACTCAAGCCGAGTACAACCCGAATTGATTAGCAAATTCTAAATTAACGTGAGCGAAGCCGCGGGCGAAAGCTAGTTAGTAAATATTTCTATCGCTAAAAAAGATTTTTGTAAGTAGATTACCTATTTCTAAAAACAAACAAAATTTTCCTCTTGATAATTTTAGTAAATATTAGTAAGGAATAGGAATATACTCGAGCATATTCTTGCTTCGTCTGTGTTGATTTTCAGATATCTTACTTAATTTCTTATCATTTACATAACATAGGTATACCATATCATATTTTATATCAGTTCAGAATTAGGCTTTTTTTATAAGAATAGGTATAATATAAAAACCCCTTCGTTTTGTGTTAGAATTTAGTTTTTCAGCGCCCATAATAATTATGTTGTCAACAGCAATTCACAGTCTCAAGTCTCATAAACTGTCTGATTGTATTATTTTAATAGAATGTTTCGAATGTGCGCGCCATTATTGTTTTTATAGGGCCATATTATAGTCTATCTATGAGCGAGTGCGTTATTTTTTACAGCACAATTTTAGTATGGTCGGATTAGCTGGACGGTAACAGGCAAGATGGCTGTGCAGTGCTGTGCAGGCTTGGAAAAGATTCGAAAGGAGAGAGAAAGACCCTTGTCTTGAAGTGCAAAAAACATCATCTTACTGTTGTTTTCTCATGTTACTTGTTACATGTTTTCTTCCATTCCGTCCTTTCAGCTGTCATGCAATCATTGACTCCTTTTTCTTTCATATCATTCTCTTGCTCTCCATCCATCCACATTCATATTCATAACTCCCCTGGCCACATGCGTCTATCTCTCCTCTTTACATGCCCATACCAAGACAAACGATTCCCTTTTAACTTAAAAAACATAGGCTAAAAATGATAATTTAAATATCGCTTTTCGTTGAAGTTCTTTTTCACCTTCCATTTCCAGAAAAAAAAAAAACATAATAATGTCGTATTTTTTAAATTAAGTTGTAGTTTAGAATAAAATCTCAATCTTAAAGAAGACAATCTTTAAGAGCGACCACGCACTCAGTCTGCGAACATCTTCACCGTTCAATAAAAAGTAGATATTAACATAGAAAACCCGTTTGTTAATTATTGAAAAACTATCGCTACCAGTTTTCCTGTACAATAAAATAATATTAAACCTTCACAAACTCTTAGTGAACAAGAATCTTGATTTAATTTAAATACTGATTAACTTCGAACAAGACGGTAAGGGAAACGGTAAATGATAGTCTATAACTGTACTATAATCACGCCATAACCACTCAATTAAAGTAAATGAGTTCGATAGTTTTACTCGTGGGTAGTGTTTTGCGCGTTATTTTGATTACAAAGCCATTTACAGTGGTTGTTTACTTTGACAATCGTACTCTTCAGTAAAAGCTGATTGCATTTGATTTCTACGTTAGGTTGCCTAGTTAACGACTGATGAATCTTTGCAGTTATAGCTTGAGCGTGGGATCAGAAGAGAACTAGACAGATTTCTATTAAATTAACGTAGGAACTATCCGAATGGAAGGTAGGTATTTAGTCATTTTAAACAGAGACAGAGAGACAGTTAACAATGGCGCTTGAATCATTCAACATGAAAATTTGGTTGATATCTTACTCTGATTATAGATAGGTATCTAAAAATTACCTTTGTTATAGATTTTGTAAAGTCAGATAATTTATACCGCTTTAAAGTACGTAGTCTATTTCCAAATTTCAAGTTTCGGACCAACGGCTTAACATGCTTTACTGGTGGTCTCACACCCACTAACTTCCAAACTCCGAGCTACTACTTAGAAATTCCTAATCAAAAAAACCCATGACACCGTTCCCTGATCTAGGAATTTAGCTCAGGATTAAATGCTCAGCAGTCCCGCTTGCGGCCACGAGACCAACAGGGTAGTAGTGTACTGTTACGATTTATACAGTTTGATAAATCCTCATTAGAAGTACATCGGGAAGTATCTGGTCAGCATTCAAAGAAATAACAGTATATGAGCTAATACATTTTTACAATGTGCGATATAATTCAAGATGACATTATCTGAGTCAGCGTTAGAGTGCGCCGGCGCCGCCACGCCGTATAAATTAATTTATAACACTTAACCATAGAACAGATTTTCGCAGAAAAACCATATTGTAGTACCTGTACCTCTTATGCTAATTAAAAAGATTTATTTATTTATGTTACTAACTATTATTTTCAGTTTCAATACCTACTTAAGCTAGACATGTTTTACGAGTAAGATCACTTTTGATCTAATGCTTTATTCCGAAGTTACATTTTTAATTAGTTACTGATGTTAATAAATATTCAATTTAAATTTTTTAGCCTGTCAATTATTAATTTTTAATACTTTGCGGATATAGTTCTAACGTGTAATCCTGTATCATTTTGTATGTACAAATATTATAATGCATTCATTTTGTATGGAGTTTCTTGCCCATTCTTCTTCATACAAAACTACGTTTTGGAAGGGGCAACTTAGGTTTAATAATTTTTTACTTGTATACCAAAGTACCTTTCAATGGCCTAATTGAAATAAATAAATAGATTTTGACTTTGTTGACTAACAACTATGTATATGGTAAGTTCCATGTTCTGACACACGTCGTCGTAGATATCAATCTTCTTCTTAGCCTTTCGATGGCAGTCTATTTAAAGTTTGTCCGGAACTTTGCCTCGAGTGTGGCGCCATCTTAATAAAATGGTCCTTCTGTATCTCCCTATAAAGTGGCAAGACCAGGTCGATAGGCTCGTTCAGTTCAATTAGCTACCGTCAGTTAGGCGTATGTGGCAAATGCACCGCTAGCTGCCAACTGATTAATTTACGAGGCGTTGTTGCTGATTATAAGTCTAGTCATGCAGTTTCAGTGATTCTGATGGCAAAAGCAATTATTAAGGTGTAAAGGAAAGTTTTGTTATGCTCTTGCTTCGTGTGCCAACTTTCGAGGTTTCTTTTGTGGGTGACTTCATTTGTTTATACTTTGTAATTCTGATTACGAGGTAACTTGAATTCAGGAGAAGGTGACAGGTATATAGTAAGCAACTGTCAGATATTAAATGGTCCTTCTAGGCGTCGTTTTTGTATTACATAAAATGAATTGTAAAAAGTAGCAGAGACCAAAATGTCTTATTATTCATAATTAAACATTTTTCTTAGTATATAAAAAACAAAACAAAACAAAAAACATAACTGGCGAAATGTGGGTGTACTAATGGGTACACCTCTGCCTAACCCTTCGGGGATTACAGACGTGATGTTATGTATGTATGTTCTTAGTATATTACCTATACAAACATTCTAAATCTTTTGTGTTTGTTTGTATTTTTATTTATTTAAACGCGCTAATCTTCGAAACTGCTGAGTCGATTCTGAGAATTCATTCACTAATAGGACACAACGATATCTTTGAGTATTACAATTAACAAAAAAAAAACTTAGCTTATAAAAAACCCACGCGGTCGATGTCGCGGCAAGAGTTAATAAATGATAAATTACAAAGCAAGTAACAGATACATTATAAAATAAATTCCTTTCTCACAATAACATTTATCCTTACTTCTTTCTTCTGCAGGGTGCTCTTATAAATTGCAATTCACGTGGTTACTGACTCCAAGTCTATTACGATAGCCGCGCACCGATAACTCATTCACATGCCCTTATAGGGTAAGCAGGATTGCAGCCAAGGGAACCACTTAGAAAATGCGGATACTATAAGCTTCATATTTTCGTTTTGAACAAAAAGTGTTCGAGATATTACATTTTGTTGTGTAATCCGTCTGGCGCCGTGAAGTGACATGATGGACAGATCCCAGGCTAGACGGAAAAATAAAGAATGCCCATTTATATTAATTATTTTTATGTTTTGAAAACTTCGTGAGGAAACCTGGACTTACAAATTTATATACCTAAGTCTCCTTCTCTGTATGAGAAATAATCTTTTGTCCTGCAGTGGAACAGTAAAAGGCTGATATTGTTCTTAATTAACTAGTTTTCTAAATAAAAAAAAAAAAACTAAAATTATTTGTTTGTAAGAAATAATCTCTGGAAGTATTGTCGGTTTACAAAAAATCGTTGAATGATAGAAAGCTACTCTATTACTAAGTGCCATAGGCCATGTTTTACAGTGCACTTGACATCCATCCTGACGAAATCGCACACAAAAGCTAGTGATATCATAATTTGTAATCTCACAAAGTGTACCTTCTGTGCCTACCTGCAACATGCCTCAGGGAAGTCTCGAACAGTGTATTTGAATTAAAGATGCGTGTTACGTTCTAAACGAGTACTGTGTCATTATATGAATGATGTATGGTTCATATGTGGTGTGTAACAGTGTCTTGCAGTAGTCTGTTATTAGCTATGATACTGATTTCGTTATTAGACAGTATTATAGTGAACGTGTCTATGTTTCACACGGGATTGAAATGAAAAAAAAAATACTTAAGTGTTTAGAAAAAAAATCTGCTGTATTTAAAATTGATTATTGATGCCAATGAATAAGGTAAAATGTGTCTTGTAAACTAATGTTAGTTATTTAGCATTTATTTTATTTGACTGTACCGTTGGTCTCGTGGTCTTAGGTTCAATTTCCAGATCGGGAAAAAGAGTTATTAGATTTCTTTTTTATAAATTTACCAAAATATGAAGTTCAATGTGTATGGAGTTTCCTTAATTCATACTTATAAATGCGAAAGTAATTCTGTCTGTCTGTATGTATGTAACGCTTTCATAAAATTTCCGATTTTCATAAAATTTGGTACCTACGGGGTTACTTTGAACCCTAAGAAAGGACATAGGCTACTTTTAATTCAGCAAAAGTAAGTATTTAATAATGGACCTTATTACTACATTTTACACAAAAAGTCAAGAAAATCTTTAAATAATTGAGATCCATTTTGTTACTTACCTTACAAGTCCAATCCGTTACTAAACAACCATAAACTAACATTTTATAACCAGCCAACCGCTGCACGCAAAAACATTGCGATCAATACTGCCGTGTTACCGAAAAAGGGCACAACTAACACTTTTTGTCAAAATGAGTTATATATATATTCGGAATCAGGAAAAAAAGGTCTATCTGCCTGATTTTTTGTGGATTTTTAGCTACAAAATAAACAGAGATAGCATAAGCTTAAAGGGCACAACTGCATCATTTTTTAAGTTTTATTACAATAAAAAGGCATATTGTGAGATATGACTTTTATTTCACCTTTTTATTATTGATATATTTAATGGAAAGGGCATAACTGACGTACGTTAAATATAAAAGGCTTATGTGGCAATTGTGGTTATTTTTTATACGAATACTTTAGCAATTAATGTAGAAAGAAAAGTCACAACTGGCAGTTATGCCCTTTCTATTTAACCCTACGCTTTTAAATGTTATATAAAAAAGGCACATTGGCGTTTAAGTGCCTTTACTACTAAACATTTCTGAACGGAGATGAAGTGAGGGGGGCAAGGTATGCAGAGAATGCCGTCAGTTGTGCCTGATGTGTCGAGGCGAGAAGAGAATATTGTCGAAAAGACTTTTGCAAAGCTGTATGTGATACTGGCTTTCGCATCATGGTAAGGAAGATGGGAGTTCAAGACCTTTATGATTATGAAGACTGCTCTTCGACGAATACTTTTAGCTTGATTTTCTTAAGTTAAAAAATATTAAAGAAGGAATACCACCTCCACGACAAAAACTTGTTCCGAGGGGTATCATGAGTGAAAGAAAATCTGCCATACTCACAAAGCTTGGTCCACTTATACTGACAGGAGAGTTTTTTAGGAAACTACCTATAAATGATCGAGCAGTCGATTTGTTTCAAAACCAAGAAGACTGAAATAATGCAAGATGGATTTTTTACGCTCACTTTAGTGTCGATTTAATTATATTGAGAATATATTAGATGCTTTGAAATTTCAAATTTTCAGATTTAGAATTATTTTTTTGTTTAATTTTTATAATAAATAGTTCCTACTTATTTTGTAACCTTGTCAAGATTGTGATAGAGAGATACATAGTGCCATTTTTAGTATAAGGTAAAAAGAAGTTAATTCCATTCCTTGGATTGTAATAAAAAATTGAACTATTTAGATGTTTGATACATAATTGTTATGATATTAATTTTATTGTTTTTGTAAACTTCGTTTTCTTTTTTTGATAAATATATTGAAGTTCCTAACTGGCTGTGTTGCCTAATTTTTAACTAAGAGAGATTTTGAAGTGTCATTTTTAGTAAACAATTCTGTTTTTGTTTTGTTGAGTCCTTCAATAAAATAAGTGATAGTACTTTTGAACATTTTGTTTGTGTAAACTCTTTGAAATAAATGTTTTATTTTCTTACAACTGCCTTATTTTTCTTACACAATGACATTTATCAGCCTCTTTTAAAATATAGAATCCCATTGCAGAGACACATTTACCTATGTATTTATTTTAAAAATTTACAGTAAAAAGGCACAATTGAGTAAATATGCCTTTTTGTCGTAAAAGTTTTAAATTTTTACTCAAAATATTACATTAAAAAGGCATATTTGGTTATATGTGCCTTTTAAACGTAATATTGCTCTTTTCATGTTATTTTTTATGTTAAATTAAAAAGAAATATGCTAATTATTAAATATATCCATTAAAATTAAAAATATAACATTGCTATCTTTGTATACATACTATAAATACGCAATTTTTCACATTTACACAATTTCGAGAAACACATTTTAAACGTGTTTTTTTTAACAAAATTCAAAAAATATTTAAATCTCAATTTTCTCAACATTTGTAAAATGTTAGTTGTGCCTTTTCTAATTACGACGGCAGAATAAACATCAATGACGAATCGCACGTGCAAACATGCAAGCACGACACATGCCTCCATACCTCCTCATATGGCAATGTCTTTAGCAACACAGCTTTCATTGCATAACAGTACATGATATGAAGCCAAGAATTTTATACAAATGTCTTTTGACCGAATTTGCGGTTTCAGATTACACCTACGATTGTAGATGTTGAAGTTACGTTACCGTATGCTGGGGGTCTACGCTTATCTCGCTTTGCCCACGGCTTAGCTCACGTGTACGTAAAAGTAATATAGGTACGGAAGCTCCTTAGGGTTTTTCCAAGTCACCCCAATATTGAGGCAAATCGGTCAAGCTATTTTCGGGATTTGTAAGACTAAACGGCACGAAAATTGATTTAGATAGCAGGCGTAAAACAAAGACGATTAATGTAGCCGAAAGTTAGCAACATGTTTTTCCCACCAATGGGATACCTGGGATTTTTCTAGTTACTGATATATTGGGTCAAAGTTTCAACATTTTGACACGTTTTTTTTACAGTAACTTAAATGTTATAACTAAGCTTTAAATAGTGCCACGACCCCTATACCGTTGCTTGCACCCGAAAGTACAATGATGTGATTTCCAATGCAAAAACAAAAGGTTTCCTAGCAAAAAATTTGGCTCACCTGACCTTTCTGAAGGACCTCACCAACAAGGTCAGTGTAGGTCGGAGTACTCGTAACCGGCGTGCTTGTATGACGAGATGTATGAACGTAGATGAGGCGAAAGGAGGATGTAAGGATCGTAGCAGGTGGCGTTCTGTAGTTTCTGCCTACCCCCATGGGAAAAAGGCGTGAATTTATGTATGTATGTATGTAAATTTGGCTCAAAGTTACTTATTTTAATGGGCACAGTGCAGAGTTAAGATATAGTATACAGACAGAGCTATAATATGATGTATCTTTTTCTTGAACTTGAACAATATCATCATTGAAAAATCAACAAGCCAGTCAACCCAACCTGCGTTTTCAAAAATTAACCATCACTAATGTTAATCTATTCATGTTTTAAGTAGTCAGTAACCGCCGCACCTAAACCAACTTTGAATCAAGTCTAGCAATAACATGTTCAGTTAAAACACATAATCGTAACATGTTCGTTTAGCGACATGTACTACGATTACTTGCCCGTGTATTTATAGGACTTTTATTGTGCTATATAACTTGGGAACATAGGCAATATTTTCTTAGGAAGAAGACTGTTGTCAAGTACTATTGAATGCTAATATTTATGCAAACTGTTTTCCGATGGTATGGTCAAAATGGTCAAGCTTGACTAACATAAAAAAAAAACAATTATATACACGGCAAAGACCCAAAAAACAGTTACAAGAAAAAAACTTAATTGTTTTATAAATTTATGGTGCATTTTTTTGATTCTGTCAATTAAATTTTATAATGACATAATAAAAAACTAGATACAAAACCATTTCAGATACGACTTTAATTATTAAATTATATTATTAGAAATAGATAATAGAATTAATAATATAATAATGGGCGTCCTACGGCTGATATGATGATGATGATGATGATGATTATTAGAAATAATATATTCTTAATAACTGGCAAGTAAATAAGAATGCTTACTGATGATTATTATCCTAGGATTTACATATACCAGTTAACCGTAGTTAAACTTTATCTACACTAACCACAAGTGGGGCTGGCATTTATATAATAACTAGCTTTTGCCCACGACTTTCCGCGCATAAATAAAATAAAATATAGCCTTTGTTACTCGCAGATAATTTAGCTTTCTAATGGTGAAAGAATTTTTAAAATTGGTCTAGTAGTTTTTGAGTTAATCCATTACAAACAAACAAACAAACAAAAATAAAAAAAAAATCCTCTTTAAAATATTAGTCTAGATATAATACCAGCCTATTATTGTCCCACTGCAGGAAAAAATCTTCTTCTCATCAAGGCAGATTGGCGATTTCGGACCAATATTAAATATAAGTACAGATTTCCTCACCATGTTGTCTTGTCTGATTTTTTTTTTTTGTTAAATATTATTTATTAAATAATCCCTATCTTAGATATTAAAAGGATCATTGTTTAAACAAAAACATGTATTATTCATCGCACTCACTGATTGTTACGGGACCCGTTGCGCAACGCGTTGCGTGACGTTGTTCCCGATGATTCAGACGTGATTTAGGTAGTGGTAAAATGTTAATAAATAATAATAATAATAATATCATGGGACAACTCTCACACACGGCTATCTGATCCCAAGCTAAGCAGAGCTTGTGTTATGGTAACCAGACAACTGACATACATACTTATATAATTTACAATTTAATGTGGAGTAAAAGACATGGCGGCCATACTTGCTTATTTAATCTGTGGTTAAATTAATATTGTAGTAATGAAAAGTTGTTGGGTTAGGTTAGGTATCAAATAAAAAGTATGTGCATAGCATTTATGATTGTTGTTTATGGTTAAGTTAGTAAGTATTCGCGTAAGTGTACAGTTATGTGTGCAGGTTCTACCTGTTGGTCTAGTGGTCGCAAAGCGCGACCGCTGAGCAGAAGGCCTTCGATTCGATTCCCCGTTCAGGCAAAGTGTTCGGTTTTACCATGGGGAATTTGTCAGTAGCAGCCTTGGAGACTGGATTAGTGCCCGGTTGAACGCAATAGGTTCGCCCCCTATTACATGGGACTTAAACATAACTGGCGAAATGTAGGTATACTAATGGGTACACCTCTGCTTAACCATTCGGGGATTACAGGCGTGATGACATGTAGTATATCTAGTAGTTACTGTAGCGACATTGGCTGACTGAGTCAGGTTTTTTTTTAATTGCCTATACCTTTGAGATAAATAATTAGGTTTGAAATAAAAAGGTCTTGACAGGCCGTGTCTCCAGCTGACAGGTTAATTTCAACTAGACATAAACATATAAAATAATATTTTATTAAATAATCATTTTTTAAATAATCATAACAAATAAGTCATTCGTTCAAGTAGTGATCCCACATCTTCGTACGTACTTACGTAGAGGTAAAATAATTTGGTACACAATTCGTACTACCTACTTGTTTATTGGTCAAAAAGCTTAAAATAAAAAATACAGCTATTAAAAAAGCATTTCTCCTCTCCAGTCCACACTATTCCAGTTCTGAGCAAAAGCCTCCCCTCAGTCTGTCTGATATTTTATCTGTGGCTTAAATTTACGTTCAAAAAATAAGCTTAGACGAAGGTAGGAAAAACAAGACAAAAAAAAACTAAAATGGTATTCAAGTTTCGAAGTACCATCACCTTGAAAAGTCCAATAACGGTCACACCAAGTTCCATGTACCTACCATCTCACTTGTCTCATACCAAAAGCAGGACTGCCATAGTTCCAGTACAGTACGTCACAATAACGGTCTATAAGCGATTTATCGCGTTCTCACTACCGATAATTGTCTTCGGAAATGTCGTCCACTTGAATTGGATCGTGGGTGCGGGCATTAAAGTGATTCTCCACGCTGTCACGTGGGTATTAAAACTTCTATTTTGGGGTAAATGTATCGTGTATCGGGGTCTTAAGTTACCTGAAAACCTGAATAAGTTACTCGGAAATTAGGTACGGTACTTGAATATTAATCAGAGGGGTAATTCTACGAAGTTTTAGGAACGATCGCAATCTAATCTCATACTCAATCTGTCAACAATGGCTCTAATTTACATACATTTGACATTGAATATTATCGCTATAATGAAATTGCAACTAGTTTTTGAACGTCTTCAGCTAATAGAATTGACCTTCAAAACAGTCCCATCACTGCTTTTTGACCAAATAGTCTTTTTGGCTATCCGAGAACACAATCATAAGTTATTTTTATGATTAAGTTATATTTTCCCATGACAGTCATTTAAATTCTTCCTAATATTGTATCAAAAAACCGTTATAACTTCTTTTAACAATACAAAAGCTAAAATAGCAACTCGTTTTAAAGTAGATTTACGGTAACATAATACCTATTTACAATAACTTGAACCATTTTATAGCAGATATTATATTATTAATAGTTTATCAAACTTTTTGCCATGCAGCGAGGTCGAAGTTTTTTAAGCACAAAAAACAAAATCCATTTATTTCCATGATTGAACATTGTTTGTTTTTTACCATTCACATACATATCGAAGCGAACCGGAATGCAGTAAAACAAGTACGTAAAACAAACTCTTATTACAGTAGAGTAACTCGTCGCGAATTTAATTAATTTCACAAGAAAACAAAACATTTAATATATTCATGCCGTATTCACCGAAGGGCTAGATTTGCATATTTCACTACGAGGGTCCAAGTTTATTGGCGGTCGTGTGTGGTCCTCGGTCGCTATGGTAACGAAGCTATCGCGGTCAAAGCGGATCGCCTTACGACGCCTTAACTGATGGACACGGCTAATTGTTAGGAGCGCCGACGTCGCCGCCGCCCGCGCTCACACCACACGCTTCTAAATGTCACTACATGACCGTTAGTTTCATTTCTTATCTGATCCCTCTCCAATTAAGCACAACTTAGTAGTACTTGGGATCTTGAAAACGATAATTATACCAATTTATTTTAAATATCAACGAGAACATGGCGTATTTTTATCTTACCTCGCCGACTAACACGGAACCGTACTTTTAATTGTCTACGCTTTTACAGATTGCGCCTGTCACGTTAATTCTTTACGCAATTGCTTTCACGATTTTATGAACATTCGTTTCGGTACTTATCTTTTGCCACTACTGACCCTTGGAAACCTCGACTTCTCTTTACAAAACTAACACTAAGATTCCTATCTTTTACGACGTTTAATAACTTTGAATCTTTAGATGGCAAGAAACCTAAAACTAAATGAAAAATAAAATTTTAAGGCTCTGCAAACGCTGTAGCAAAGGAAAAAATCCGTCTGTGAGAAATTGAAAAATAAATTAAAACGATACTGCTTCAATCTACTCAGTGTAGTTTCGCAAAGGAGACTGAAAGATATTTGTAAAAGCATTAAAAACTTGTGGTAATTCATTTCGTTTAAAAGAAGAATTTATTCTTCGAGTACCCGTATTCTTTGTGTTAAGGTCAATACCCACTGAAGCGTAACATTGCAGGCATCATAGACTTTTTACACTCGCATGCAGTGAGTCGAAGCAATAGCGCATGTCAACGTTCACTGATGAAACGTCATGTTTATGCGAAACTGGCACTTCGCATAAAAAGTTTTACGATTCGCCTCAGCGAGTAACAGGTTTAATAGAGCGAACTTAGGATTATTGCTTAAGGCGCTTACTGATTTTTATTGCAAGATCCTCTTTAATTAATAGAACTGGAACAAGCGTAGTTTGTACCTCTTCGAATTATGATTGGATAATTAAAATACAGGAACGTAAATTAAAAAGATTTAACAATAAAAAGTATAGCTGCTATGTACTTACGTTTGAAAGCCTAGTATCTCTTTTTTTTTTCTTATGTGTCCTAAGTAAGTAAAATAGCCGGACCCCAAACAACCACTGTAGGCTATACAAATATTTTTTCCGTGCGTGAATCGAACCCACGACACGTAGCACAGCAAGCAATCGCTCAACCACTGCGCCAACCATGTCGTCAGTTTGGGCATCATTCGGGTCGATTCTAAACAAACTTGGCATGCTATTGTCTTAGCAAAACAAAAACATGAACTACTAAACATATTCAGATTTAAACAGTAAATAAATCACGCAAGTAGTAAACTAAACAGGTTACTGGTCTAACAATTTAGGTCACAATGACTAATTAAAACTTTTGTTACACACGCAAAACTTGCTTTGTTTAGAAAATACCTTGTGTCGCGTAATAGCTCGCGTTTGAGCTTAAAATAATATAATTTATTACAATATTAATATTGTGTAATGCTTTCCGTGTGAAACTGAATGTGACATTAGGGCTTTGTTAAAAATAAACTGAAAAAGGAATACAGTGGACTCATGTCCTAGTTTTTGTATGGTCGTGTACGGGACATGTTATACTTTATTAATAGGTATACTAGTCATTGAATTTTTAGTAGACGAAACGTTTAATGCTAGATAACTGAACGAATGAAAAAAGTTTTTAAATAGGTATATTAGCGATTTTTTTTTCCGAGCGGAAATCCTCATGGTTGCCCTCCATTTGGGGTTTAGCCCAGATAGAGGGTTATATCAGACCCTTACGGACTAAAACCTGCCGGATCCTTTTACCACTATCAGTCGGGAGCCCAGCATACACTAGACGTATGATCCAAGCGCACTTTACCTAAATTCACTTTTTACAGAATAGCGCAGCTGATCTTCAGAATATTATAAGTAAATAACTGAACACGGAATTATGATAAATCATCATCTAACATCGACAAATCGGTAAACTAGAAATACGTAATGTTGTAATGGTGCCTGCGAGCTATCCTATTATTAGATAGTCCGATAAACATAATGCGTGTAAGGCGCTAATTTGTTCCGGCTATGTTCAGATCGTTCCGCCGCCATTTTAAAAGGCACATTCCCTGCATTTTCTCTTTCTAAAGTTTATCTTAGACATCACTGACATCGGTGAAAGAAAAACATCGTGAGAAAACCCTTATAATTTATATGAGTCTGTAATCGCCAATCCGCCTTAAGCAAGCATGGTGATCAATGCTCGTTCCTTCTCTTTACGAGAAAAGGCCTTTGCCCTGCAGTGTGACAATAATTGGCTGGTTTTGTTTTTATTATTACAATTTCTGAATTCATGACTTTCTACAACGTTTTTATATTCAGTGATCTATCAAAAGCAAGTATCAAGAATGTTTCAAGTAGAAAACTCAATCAAGTTACTTTAAAGTTACGAATTTTAGTAAAATGTTAACGAAGACTAGTCTAATATTATAAAGAAGTTAAGTTGTTTGTTCTTCTCATAAATGTTACTAGGAGAAAACTTAATCAAGTTGCTTTAAAATTACGAATTTAAATAAAAATGTTAGCAAAGTCATCTATATTTTTGCCTTTTTGTTTTAAAGAGTTTGGAAGTACAGCATGTAAGTTACACTATTGCTAAGTGATATAGTATTTGTGTTTTATAATAAACATATTTAACTTCCATGCGAACAAAGATTTTTTTATTGAATTTAATTTAAATAAAATTATTGTAAGCATTAGTTTTTAATGTAATTATTTATTTAACCATAGAAATATAATGAAATGGCTCGCTTTCGCAGGACTAAGCTCCATTCTAGTGGTTACAGATGGTATAACAAAACCTTAAAAATATTCCACCAGGTTATTTATACCACCCAAAGAGCTGAATTTGAATCCTCAAATGTCAATAAATATCCCATAAATAATATACTGTACATAAACATTGTATCGAGTAGTAGCCATAATTAAAATCCGACATATACAAAGCAATATTTTAAACACTGCATGTGACATTAAAATATTTAACACAAGTGAATTGCTGTTTTTGCGAAATTTATTATTGTAAAAATTGTTATTTATTATGGGGATATTTTTGTGTCAATATTTTCAATTCACCTACTTCTATTTAAAGGGGAAAGTTTATGAAGATGGAAAGAAAATAAAGAAAGAAAAACTATTTATTCCCGCCAAAGTGACGCACATTACATAAAACATTGTTTGCAAAAGCTCAAGCCAAAAAATTTGAATGAAATCTAAAAAAATAATATGAATGATGATGGATGGATAAAATGTTTGTTACTCTTTCCTCTTGAGAATGGCCCATTGGTCTCGTAGTACCACGTGTGACTGCTCAACGTGGGGTCTTAGGCTCAATACAAGGTTGGACAAAAGTCTTACTGGATTATTCCATTAGGAATTTAGCAGGTCGGAAGAAGATGGTGGTATGACACCCCCGTGCCTCAACCACAACCTCTCGTACCACAACCTCTTGTAACAATATAATTTTAATATTACTTTGCCTTCCACACTGTTGGATTTTCAACGCTCAAATCAGCGCCGAGAAATATTAAAATAATATTGTTTTAAGAGATGGCGGTAGGCGCCCAGGACACCTATTTTTTATTTTCTATTATGTATTTATATTGTTTATTATTTGTGTATTATTGTGTATTGTGTGTCACTTTCACGAGAATTAAAAGTTTTTCTTTCTTTCTTTCTTAAATGCACCTGTTTGCGCACACTTGTGCACTGTTAATCAAGCAAGGTCATTTTTGTTCCAACACCCATTAAAACTAGTTCCCATAGATAATTATAACAGTTGGAATTGAAATTATTTTATATCAATCGTAAAATGCAATATTGTATGAGACTGTGAGTTAAAATGTAATTATAGTGGTTATTATCAACATTGGTCTTTAAATAGTTATTGCACCTAATCATGGCACAATAATTCAATAACTATGTTAGATCATTATCTTGGTGTAATTTAGATCGAATGTTTTAATGACGGTAGTTACGTCAAGGTCAGATTTACTGGTTAGTGGTCAAGCTTAAAGCTTAAAAAAAGCTTTGTTAATTGTGGTTAATTCTGCCAAAATGAACTATATAACCCACTTCGAAATTTTTCCCATACTCTAAGGTAATTCTTATGATTTTAGATATATTAAATTTATTCTAAAATCATCAAAAAAATTACCATAAACTAAAAGCTAAAAATGCAAAAATTTTGTTATTTTTATTCTTTTTTGCTTTTGACACCGTAGTTACTTTTAGTTAAACAAAACAATAACAACAATTTATAATCACCTCTTTCTTTGTTCTAATCCCAGCCACAACTTTTTTAAATATAATAAATACAGTTAGGTATGGGGTTGATTTCAGTCAGCAACCATTTCTGACACTCAAAATTAACAGTTAAAATCACCTAATACTCAATAATTAGATCGTTGCACGCAACGTCGAAACCAAATTATCTACCACGATCATGCAGCTATAATAATATGTCCATATCAATTTATAAATGGCAAAGTTCAGTAAGTATCTAATAAAATCACCGTAAAAATTACATCTAATATTTCCTTTGGTAATAAATCTATGTAGTGCATAATATTATATGCTTTACATCGTTGGCAATAATTCTATGCAGTGCATACCATATGCTTATTATCGCACTACCGTTATGAAATCCCAGTGAGGAATTAATGGCTACTTGAAAATATTAATGTTCTGAGCCAAGCTTGTAAGTATTAAATGTTTGCAATGGTATATAGTACGAGTACATACATAAGGTGTACATTACCATTTGTCACAGTGTCTTTTACTAATCTTCTTTCTTTGTCGTGTGGGCAGAAGGTTTAAGGACCCTACACACCCTAGTGTCAGAGTTTCTAAACCGCCTCAAGGGCCTCTGACATGGTTTGAGTGGAACTGTAGACCAGGTTTCCTCGCGATGTTTTCCTTCACCGATGCTAGTGATGTTTTACTAATTAGTTGGTGCTTGTAAGCAGTACTTAATCATTTATCAAATAAGCTTTTCCCCGTGTGTCAGTTCCCACAATTCCAGATCGCAGAGAAGTCGAAGAATAAGTAGACTTTGTCCTTTCTTGGGCTTCAAACTTACCCCTTACCAAATTGTATTAAAATCGGTTTAGCAATTTAGACATTCAGACTGAGTTACTGTTGAATTTACAATATCAATAACTGACAATACAAAACAAACTTTTATGTTATGCCTCAGCTTTAGAATAAGCATAGCTCAATCATTATGAAAAGAAAATAGCATAATAAGGAAGAACCTCGGTTACTTTCTATGTAAGCACATAATATACCTGTGTTAATTTTAAAGACGTAGAGTGAGATATTTAGTAAGTACCAATCAAGTATCAAGTGATTATACATACCGCGGCGCAATATTAATTCCCTATACAGCCTTCGAGTCGTTAGCACATAGGAGCAATAAACTTTTTTGTGTAGCTCATTGGCAGGGTTGTTAAAAAGCCATATTCGTAAGCCATTATTATTGAGCATTAATATATTTCCTTTGCGGTAAAAAGTAACGTAACTACAAGATATTTATCCAAATATTAATCAAGGTTAAGTGCGACTGAGCTGCGATCGGTGGACGGTCGCACCGGGTGACGGGACCCACCTTGTGGTGGTGGCGGGTCAATACCTGCTGGGGTGCGGAAAAATGCTCAAAGCGACCCCCGTGCCCCGGCCAAAGGTAATTTTAGGAATTTTAGTCGGTCCGTGGGTTTTTAATCAGTAGGTGTCTGACTTACCACTCGAGAAATTCTCGGGTTAGTTGAATTGGGGGCGACAGACAACCTTTAGTACATCGCTGTTCGACCCAATTTTTTTTTCAAAGTCAAATCATTTATTTCAATTAGGCCATTATAAGGCACTTTTTGAACCTGCCCTTTTTATGTCATTTTCTGATGCGGGCTGAGAGAGAGATCGTGATCTCCCTCTCCCTTTCCGAAGCTTACTTTTGCAATGACCGTTTTGACCGACCATCAAACTGACATTACGCCAGATGCAGCTCAAGATACTGGGACGAATTTGTTGTACAGGTAGGATTGGTCCACACTAACTCTAGATAAAATAGGATAAAGAGGATAAAAAACGGGCGCCCTTGTCTTGCAGTGGAAATTCCCTGGCAAAAAATAAAACAATACTAAAAATAATACTTTGCTACCTACAAAGAGGTTAGATGTTATCCGCTCGGCCATTGATCACTGTCACGAATCAAAATGTCCCCTTCTTTCACTCTAATCAAATTACAATCATATTTTTACTATTTGTAATTTACTTATTAATCAATCACAAGTATCATAATCATTAATAGAGCTTGTTTATTCGAAAAAAATATCCCTGTGTGAAGTGAGTTTGAGGTGAGCTTTCATCCTACCGACACTAAGGATTGACAGTTTACCTTAAGCTCAATAAATCTTGTGAATGTGTAATGTGATTTTGGCGCGTCACCAATGTGAATTTTCAATTCATTTGTCAACTTTTTACATAAACTTGAACATCACAGACATCGGTGAAGGAATACATAGTGAGGAAACCAGGACTTATTACAATTAATTTATGTCTGAAATCGCCAATCCGCCTAAAGCAAGCGTGGTGCTAAATGCTCATGCCTTCTCTGTATGAGAAGAGACCGTTGCCCTGCAGTGGGTATAAAATAGGCTGGTATTCAAAAAGGTAATTTAACTTCACCTCTGTGTACGTCCTGGAATTTTGTAAGCAATATTTTTTTTTAAAGATTTATTCCTATTTTCGTACCTCGCAACCCTATTCCCCAATATTTGCTTAACACATATCGTTGACAAGTAAGATTTACACCAATATTCATTAGTTAGATAGATTGCGCCGTCCCTTCCATGTTTATGTATGTATGAGTCACTACGGTGGCGTGGGTGATATTAATTTCTTGTTGCAATCATAGTTGCGGCTGTGAGCCATGAGTAACTAATAGATAATTGATCAATTGAAGGTATGGTAAATATGAGTGTGGTTTGTATGGTACAGTTGGTAGGAAACAGATGCCTTTTGATAACTGAGAGAAATCTAAATCTTTACTCTATACACCTGTACATCTATACATACAAATAAATAAAATTAAAGTGTCTGTTTGTAATATTAAAATTACCGCTTTTTACTACATGTATATGAATGTAAATACGGTACATATACCAAAATATCATTTTTTGTCTGTCTGTTTGTTCCCGCGAATCTCTAGAACGAGTAGGCGGATTTTTACGGGACTTTCACTGACAGATAGCTGATGTAATAAGGGGGAACCTTTTTTTTATTTTAGAAAAAGAATTAGGGTTACACGCAAAAAAATAAAACCGGACGAAATCGCGAGAAGTGTACTATAAAGTTTGTTTGTAACTTTCGTTAATGTTACTATAATTATGTTGCAGAAATATGTTCTTGCTTTTATCTATACGTATACAGACAATTATTAGATGTATGAGTATGATGATGTATGTGTAGTGTGAGATTATATTACAGCCTGAATGTATTGTGTGCGTTTGACGTTATTTTAACATTTTAAAGTAAGACACGCTTAAACGTATTGGGATGTGAGTGATGTTCAACATGAACTTAGAAAGTACATGTTAAATGAAAAGTCACATTGGATTTAGATTTAATACAAAAAAAATAAGAAAAATAAATTATAAGTATAGGGACTATGTAATAATATATATTCTGTAACTGAATTATAGTATGTACATAGGTACTTACCTAGCGCACTGTAAACAACAAGAGCTCAGCTCCTTCAATGTCAACACCATAACACCATCAACCAAAATTATAAGCACGGTCTACATCATAAATGTTTATTAAGATGTGCGGTTTCAATTTCCTACGTGTTATAGTTGAGGCACTCCGCGCGTGAGGCCACGACCTTAGTCGCGCTCCAATTATGACGAACAGGTGAGGAGAATCATCATCATCACGCGAACTGTAACTAGAGCAAGAACTCACTTTAAAATAATCATAACAACTGTTGAAAGTGAAATTTCTGCTCAGATAATGGGTAGTAAAGTTCAAAGTTGTGATGTGCCATTTCTCTCATATGCTTAATGGTTAACATAAGAAATACCTATTAGAAGTTTTACTAGTCAAAGTTTCTAGCATACGTGGGAACGGCTCTTTAGAAGTTGGAAGTACCTACATACGAAAATACCTAATTTTGGAGCTAGGTACAAAAATATTAATAATAAGTAGTAACCTCGTAGTAATTCAGGCAAGTACCAATGTGACTTTTTCTGATTCTTATGTATTTTCTTAGATTATCTTAAACATCGCTAACATTGGTGAAGGAAAATATTGTGAGGGTACATAAAATTATAAATATTATCTTATAAGTCTGAAATCACCAACCCGCCTTAAGCAAGCGCGTTGATCAATACTCATGTCCAAGTCGTCCCGCTGTCTCCTTCGTGGTCTTCCGCTTTCCGTTTCGCAATTTCGGAGCACCAATCTTGGGTTCTACAAACCCATCGGTTGTTCAACAGGCAGTAGACATGTCCTATAAGAAAAAAAAACATTCTTTAAACATCAAAACATGTTTTTTTTTTTTAAATGTTAAAAATCATCAAACCTGACAGTCCTTTCCGCCCTGAGTGGGGCGGAAGGGACTGTCAGACTTTTACTGACTAAAAAACCACCCTGTTCCGTCGGTTGGCCTTTACGTTCCGGGGCCACGGTATCCTTCTGAGACGTCCCGCAACCCCGGCAGGATCAAAATATGCTAAGTCCAGTTTCATCTTTGTAGTTTGAAAAATCGTTGCCTGAAGATTTTTATGGTTACTCTTATCGCTATAAGCCTATCGCTTGTGTCAAAATTAGCCACCTATGCTACTCGTTACCAATTGCACGGCTATTATGAGTATTGAACTATTGATCCAATTTCCTTAATGACTACTAATATTTGTGAATTAGGTACCTATATCATTGCTACTATGGATTATTACACCTTGCACAACTTTTAACTGGAATAGGTACAGTTAATGTCAAATTTAACTGAGAATCGTAATATTGTATTTTGTTTTTGGCAATAAAGTTTTATAAATTATATAAGAGGGAATCTATTTAAATAAAAATTGAAAACATAATTTACGAGGCTAAAACAAGTCATCAAGTACATTTGTGTTTATATCCATACAAATGTTTAAATTGTGAAAGTAATTATGTCTGTCTGTCTATTACGCTTTTACGACTAAACCACTGAACCAATTTTGATGGGCACGAGGTAAGTTTGAACCCCAAGAAAGGACACTAACAAAAAAAACATAGACTACTTTTTATTCCGCGCCGCGTCCGCGATAACCAACATTTTAATGACGTGTTACCACGACTTAAAATTACAACAATGATATATGCATTTATTTTTACACAATTCTAACCTACTCTTAGACTTCCGCTGTCAACTTTATCTAAATACAAGTAACAAAGTGTTACAAATACATTCACCAACGAATGTATTTATTTTTTAAGCCATTAATCATCATTTACTTACGTAACGCACTTTGATAATCCGGTGAGACCAGTCTATTTTAGGCATTTCGCAAAGGTGAACCAGTAGCAAGAACTAGTTAAGTACCAAAAACTTGTTAACTGCCAAGTACCACAAATCTATACTAATGAATAAAGCTGAAGAGATTTTTGTTTGTTTATACGCTAATCTCTAGAACTACCAGTCGGATTGAAAAAATGTTTAGGTATATGATAGCTAGATTTATAAGGAATAGTTTAAGCTACAGAACATCACGCTACGACCGACGGGAGCGGAGCAATAACCCAAGACACAATTTCCTTAAACTTTGTTAGTATTGAAAACCCGATTAATTTTCAATTAACTGTACGATTTGATTTTTAAGTGCTTTCAAATTAATACATAGTCAATGGAGTACGCACAATAGTGAGGTCATAGTTGTCTTTTGCCAAACAAAAACTATAGAAGAATTGCGTTTTGACTGATCATACAATTGTCTACTACGCTATTACATAGCAGAAAAAAAATATATTGAATCTAGTCATAGCGTAAATACATTGTATAGATATCAACCAATAAATATCACAGCTTTGTTTTACCAGAACATTTTGTTTAATTAACATGCAATGTTTATCGGTAGTTAGGGCGTAAACGTGAAACTTTTTATCTGACGGCTAGGACTTAGAGTAATTTGCATAGTTTAACAATTACTTGGCACATTCTTTCGTAAGTATCCCGACATCTTGATATCGTTAACAAAGGACGGGGAACTCTTCGCTTGTTCGTGACTTAGGCGCTGTTTGCTTCTTACTACGTATTTGTGCAATGTGCATGTCTTTGAAATATACATATATTGTCCATGGAACATGCATAAATATGTTAAGCGACTTTAAACTTTTCCTTCAAGGATTGTTATGTGGTTAGCCGTTATTTAACCTGTTATAAGTTACTGAAATGATTTGATAGACATGTTTCTTAAAACTGTGACAGTAAAGGGGTAGTTAAAAATATCTAGAATTTAGAATGAAATATTTTTTTATTTATTTTGTTAAACATGAGTACAATTAGGGTTCTTATAATTAATTAATTGATATGAGATGGCTACATGTTTTGCCTTTTATGGCGTGCAAAATTAGTTGCACAGATACAAACAATACAAAAAAAAATAAAAAGTCAATATTTACCATGTCAAAAATTTAAATTCACAACACACAATTTAAAAAAAAAAAAAACACTTTCTTTCAGCCCTTTTTCCATAGATACCGACTAAAACCCCATAGTTCCTTCTACCAATTCAATACAATGCAACAATTCAAGCAATTTTGAATAGTCAACTCGAGCTTTGTTAGAGTTGAGTAGTACCTAGTCATCACTAACCAATTATTTCTAGACAGAACTTGTCTAAAAAAATCCGATTAATTTACAACTAACTGTAAAATTAGATTTTCAGTTGCTTCGAAATCTAAAAAGAGTCAATTGAGTTGGCAAATAAGTGACGTCACAGGTTAGTATTGGTTTATAAAGTCTATGAGGAAATTTATTGGTATATTCAATTACCAAACTGTAGGTATATTCCAAAAAATACCTTATATGCAGCTAAAAATATTTATTTTCGTAACTTTTTGTGACTACGTAAAACGATTTTGCTAACTCGATATCATCAAAATGATCATGCATAACAAACACAATATTCATCTGGCTATGAATCATAATAATTGAAAACCCCATTAACTGGACGTAAATGCTATTTATTTTAATAAGCATCCCAATAATAACGTTCCTTTTCCGGCGCCTACGACGCCTACGAAGCTACGAGCGCCATTAACAAATTCAGTTTTCGACAGTTAACTCGTTTTGCCTCGCATATTCATGAAGCAAATTATTTCACTTTTGCGGTCGGCTAACGTATAAATATTTAGAATTTATAATGACGAGCAAATTGTAAATTAATGGCACTTAAAACGATTTATGTCTCAGTGAGCAAAACTCTTTGGAATGTTGTGTAAACATTCATTTGTTTTTCAATATACAAAATGTGTAAATACCTTTTAATTGTATTATTATTTTATTTAACATTTTATCTTACTTATTACCGTAACTATACAATGTAGAAAAGGTTTTCTTTTTCTTCCGCTTTGACATGGCAACGGCCCGAGCGGAATCGCCTTGGAAAATTTAACTAATGGTTATCAGCACACCGACAGCAAGCCGTCTCCTTTTTATCTTGTCATTGTAAAAGATTTTGTAATGCACACGATTTAAAGTGGCAAAATTATAATTAACTACAAAAGAAAATTGTAATAAATGCAATACAAATATCAAGCAATCCTTCTCCTTTAGTTATTTCTCTAGCCCTAACCATATCTACAAAATAATCGACCACACATTACCTTCAAGATAATGAAAATGTCACAACAACTAGGTACTTACTGACTATAAACACTTTAAATTAAGACATTATGTAATTCGCGAGCAAACATACCTACTTTTTACCTAGTGTGTGGCCGTAACACGCGTCGTAAAGATGCGCGTGCGACGCTCTAGGGGGCCTCCGCGTCACACGACTTTATTACCACATTACACTCGGATAGTAAACGATACCCTAAACTTACTAATGTTTATTCAAAATACGTGTTACGCAATTTTGTGTCTTAATGGAAGAAGGAAGGGTTCTTTTTCGGGAAATTCAAAGTTGATCTGGAATTTTATTGATGGCCCGATTAAATGTCGATCACGGGAAGGGATGTTTGTTTGTTTTGTTGTGTTTATACTTTATATGCTAATTTGGAGATTTAAGAAACCTGAATTTGTGTGCTTATTCAAACCAGGCAACCTTTCCAAATAAAATAAATAAAACCACCCGTTTATAATTTAAAATAACAGCTTTTTACAAAATAATATTAATGTTTACAATGCATAGGTATATAATTACGAGAAAACACCATTTTATTTTAAATTTTTATCTGAATCTCTGCCAATTTGTACCGACTAATCTCCTGAATAGCTGGTCTGATTTTTACGGGACTTTCACTGGCAGACTACTTGAATTTTAGAAAAAGAACAAGGTTTCTTAAAATAAAAATCCCCGCAGACAACCAACATTTAAACTGCAGAATAACAAAAAAGATAAATCCAGTATAATATTTTCTCTGATTCTTGATTCTAAAACCATTGAACTTAACCCGTATTCCATCAAGAATTCTCCTTAAATCCAAACAAGGAAAGCAAAATAAATAACATTGTTATCTAGCAGTTTTACTGTTAGCTACGAACTTGTGAATGTATTACCTAAATGTGGCCATACCACAATCGGAGTTCGAACCCGCGACCTCACGACACAACTCCATTCTCGGTAAATTGAGGCTTTAATAAGTTCCCCTTAACTTCTAGGTTACCAAGTTTAGATAATTTGCTGCTAGTTTATATTTTAAGGCAATTATAGACTGGTATTTATTGGACACCCAGTATTTCATACAACCGGATATGAATTGGTCCCATTTACGTACTTAACTTACAATAGTTTCGTAGTATATGTAGGTAAAGCTCAGAGCGTCCCTAGACGAGAACGAAGCGCGAGTGTCCAGACCCGTCAGATGCGCAGACATGCGCATCCTAGGGCTGGACGATTCGGTCACCGTGGAGGAGGTGGTGGCCGCCGTCGCCAGGACGGGTGGATGCCCTGCCGAGCAGGTGAAGGCAGGCACCATCCGTCCGGGGCGCGCGGGCATGCAGACCATCACGGTCAGCTGCCCCGTGACGGCGGCCAGAGCTATTGTTGGTGGCCGAAGGCTGCTGGTGGGTTGGGTCGCGGCGCAGGTCAAACTGCTGGAGCCCAGACCCCTGAGGTGCTTCCGCTGCCACGTGGGGAATCACGTGGCATGCCAATGCGCCTCGGAGGTGGACCGCAGCGCTCTCTGCTTCCGCTGCGGTCAGCCCGGTCATAAGGCCGCGACATGCGATGCCCCGCCGCACTGCGACGCATGTGCGGGGGCTAGCAAGCCCGCGGATCACCGGGCTGGGGGCAAGGCCTGCGCCGTACCTGCCAGGGCCCGGGGAGGGCCCCGCGCCACCGTCCCCGCCACTGTCGCCGCCGCCGCCACCGCCGCCGCCGCGGTCGCACCCACGGCCTCTGTCGCCGCCGTCGCCGCAAAGGCCGTACAAGGGCCCTCACAAGGGGCCCTCGAGGGGGCTGCAATGGATTGCCAATAACGGCTCCATTGCGCCTCCTCCAGGCGAACATCAACCACTGCGCCTGCGCTCAGGATCTGCTGCTCCAGAGCATGGCGCAGTGGTCGATAAATATCGCCGTGGTCGCTGAGCCGTACTTCGTCCCGCCCAGGGAAGACTGGGTGGAGGACCTTAGCGGCTCGGTGACCATAATTGCGTCGGCCGCCGCCGGCACCCCGTCCCTTGAGGGAGTCAAGAAAGGACAGGGGTGCGTAGCAGCCCGGTTCGGGGGGATTGTTGTAGTTGGTGTCTACTTCTCCCCGAACCGAACTCTCGCCGAGTTCCACAACTCCCTCGTGGAGTTGAGTGTCGTCGTCGGAAGCCATTCCCTCCCCGTGCTAGTGCTCGGGGACTTCAATGCCAAGAACGTGGCTTGGGGTTCTCGCTGCACGGATGTGCGGGGCAGGATGCTGGAGGACTGGGCCCTGGAGAGGGGCCTAGTCGTCCTGAATCGGGGTTCTGTAGCAACGTGCGTGCGGATGCGGGGCGAGTCGGTGGTGGACATTTCGTTTGCCAGCCCCGCTCTGTCACCGCGGGTGCTTGACTGGCGCGTTATGGAGGGGGTGGAGACTTACTCCGATCACCGGTACATCCGGTTTGACGTCTCCGCCCAGAACTCCAGCGCGCCGGTCATACAGGCCCCGAGTGGTCCGCGGTGGGCGCTGAAGCAGCTGGACCGGGAGCTTCTCCTGGAGGCCTCGATCGTGCAGGCCTGGGTGTCATCACCGGTCAGGCCTGCCGATATCGACAGTGAGGTGGAGTGGTTCCAGGAGGCCATGTCCGAGATATGCGACGTGGCAATGCCCCGAGTTCGGGCAGTAAGCGCCCGCCGGCAGGTGTACTGGTGGTCGCGAGAGCTGACGTCTCTGCGCGAGGCATGCGTCGCTGCGCGGCACCCGTACGCCAGGCATCGCAGACTCCGCATTCGGCCACCGAATGCGGCAGTCATTGAGGCGGAGCTGTACGAGGGATACAGAGAGGCGAAGACCGCCCTCAACGAGGCCATCCTGCGGGCAAGAGCTCAGGCCCGCGAGGAGTTGTTGGAGACTCTCAACGGAGATCCGTGGGGGCGCCCTTACAAGACGGTGCGGGGCAAACTCCGCACCTGGGCCCCCCCGCTGACGCAGAGTCTCCGGCCGGAGCTCGTTGAGGACGTGGTGAGCGCTCTGTTCCCCTCGCGGGGGGAACATCCTCCCCCGCCCATGGCTCCGCCGCTCGCGATGCCGGAAGCGGACCACACCGACGACGACATTCCAGAGGTGACTGGGGTAGACCTGAGGGTGGCGGTACGCCGGCTGAAGGCCAAAAATACCGCCCCGGGACCCGATGGCTTGCCTGGGAAAGCCTGGGTCCTGGCCTCAGAGGCTCTAGGGCCCCGACTGGAGGGGCTCCTAAGCGCATGCATGGAGAGGGGCCAGTTCCCACTTCGTTGGAAGACGGGGAAACTGGTCCTCATTCGGAAGCCGGGGCGCCCTGCGGACTCGCCGTCTGCATACCGGCCCATCGTGCTGCTCGACGAGGTGGGCAAGCTCTTCGAAAGAGTCATTGCGGGCCGCCTCGTCGGGCTCCTGTCTGGGATGGGGCCGGACCTTGCGGACAACCAGTTTGGTTTCCGCAGGGGGCGCTCTACGGTGGACGCCATCATGCGCGTGAGAGCTCTCACGACGGGGGATGCTGTGTCCCGGGGTGGGGTTGTGCTGGCGGTGTCGCTGGACATCGCGAACGCGTTTAACACCCTGCCCTGGACCTGCATTAGGGAGGCACTCCGGTATCACCGGGTGCCGAACTACCTCCGTCAAGTGGTCGGGGCCTATCTGACGGATAGAGCCGTGATCTACCCTGGTCGAACTGGAGAATGGAACCGGCGGGAGATGTCGTGCGGTGTTCCACAGGGATCGGTGCTGGGGCCGCTCCTGTGGAACATCGGTTACGACTGGGTGCTGCGTACTGACCTCCCCGAGGGCGCCAGTGTTGTCTGCTACGCGGACGACACACTGGTCCTGGCGCAGGGGAGGTCGCACGAGGCGGCGGCCGACGTCATGACACGCGGGGTTGCGATAGTCGTAGAGAGGATCCGGCAATTGGGACTCGAGGTGGCTTTGCACAAGTCCGAGGTCATGTGCTTTCATGGGCCTCGGAACGCGCCACCGCTGGGATCCCAAATCACGGTGGGAGGGGTTCACATCGGCGTCGGGTCAACGATGAAGTACCTGGGACTCGTCCTCGACAGCCGGTGGAACTTCGTTGAGCATTTCCGACGTTTGGCTCCCAAGTTGGAACGGGCTGGGGCCGCCCTCAAGCGGCTCTTACCCAACCTGAGGGGTCCAAACGCCTCCTGCCGGAGGCTCTACGCGGGGGTCGTGCGGTCGATGGCCCTTTACGGGGCCCCGGTGTGGGCGCGGGGGTTGAGGCGACGTGCCGCCCACTACCTAAACGCGTCCCAACGGGTGATCGCCATAAGGGTCATCCGAGGATACCGCACGATCTCCGGTGAGGCGGCGAGCCTCCTTGCCGGATTGCCGCCGTGGGATCTGGAGGCGCTGGTCCTCGCGCGCCTGCACGAGTGGCGCGTGGAGGTACTAGGCCGGGGGGAAACTCCGCTGCCGCGGCAAATTGCCGCTCAGCGGACAGACCTCCGGCTTGATCTCATGGTGACATGGAGAGAGCGACTGTCGCAACCCCGTGCAGGGCACGCCTCTATCGAGGCGGTAAGTCCCCTCTTTGAGGAGTGGCTTGAGCGGCGCCACGGCGCCCTCACCTTCCGTCTGACGCAGGTCCTCACCGGACACGGATGTTTCGGGAGGTTCCTGCACATCATCGGGCGGGAGGAAACGCCCGGGTGTCATCACTGCGAGGATCGCCCCGAGGACACGGTGGAGCATACCGTGGCGGTGTGCCCCGCTTGGGCGGAGCACCGCGACGTCCTCGTGGCGGCCATCGGCGGCGGCGAACTCTCGCGTTCGGCCCTGGTGCAAGCCATGGTCCGGAGCGAGAGGGAATGGGATGCAGTCGCCTCCTTCTGCGAAGCAGTAATGCTAGCGAAGGAGGAGGCGGGCCGCGTGAGGGAAAGAACCACCTCACGCCCCAGCCGCCGCGGGAGACGCTCCGGGCGTCGGGAGCCGCGAGACGACTCCCGGCCACCGTAGACGCGGGTCTGTGGGCGGTGAGCAATGGGTAGCTCACCGTCCGTTCGTTGATAACGACAGACCGTGTCGACGGCGCGTTCGTGTTCCACGCGCGCCTCAAAGAGATGTCAGCAAACAATTGAAGGGGCCACTAAGGGCCGATGCCTGCCGGGGCTGCGGGTTGTTCGAAAGAGATACCGCGCCCCCGGAACGCAAAGGGCACAAGAAGGAACATGGATGGGTTTTAGTCAGTAAAAGTCTGACACTCCCTCCCGCCCCGCCCAGGGCGGGGGAAGTCATTTGATGATTTCCCATCGGTAAAAAAAAAAAAAAAAAAAAAAAAAAAAAGTATATGTAGGTATACAAAACAACACGTAGGTACGGTCAGCAACAAAAATGACGATTAATGCTGTTAATTTCTTTATTTCTTTGTTCTTTCTCATCATTTAAATAGATACGATCCTTTGCACATAAAAGAAATAAAACTAAAATAAAATAAAAGAAGATAGATAGGTACGATTCTTCGGACTTAAAAAAAAATAATATTTACTCTTGATAAATTTTAAGAGTTTATTTTATCTTTATTTTACATCCATTTTTTATTTCCTTTGATATTATGTCCAATAATAAGGATTAATATAACTGAAATGTTAATCGTCTTTTGTTGCTGACTGTACCTACCTACTAAAGACCCGGTCATACTGGAGTGGACAACTTACGGGTGCTTTCGCGGTCGCGACACTACGATAGTGTTTTGGACAACATTATTGGTGTGGAACTGTCCATACTACGACGGCTGTGGTATTAGATCGAGCCCGCCAACGGTCTGCTCCAATGTGAACGGGCTTTAAAACATTCTGTCGACTTGTGTGGGATATTTCCAAAGTTATTCAGTAATTTCACATACAAAACAGATGCAAAAATGTGCAAAGTAAACGATCATATCTGTCAAACGCAATTTTGTATGCGAACTCAATACGAGCAACGCGAATGTATTACAAAATACTTCACAAATTGAAACCTAAAGGTACCAAGCCTAATGGTGCCTGAACATGATGGACAATCGATGTTCGTTTTTTTTGGTGAGAAATAGGTGTAAAAAAATGCGCATAACGGAATAGAAAGTTACATTATTCTTTTAATTATATTGTGACCATTTTTAACCCCCAACGGAAACATGACGGAGTGTTATAAGTTAGACGTGTCTTTGTGTAAACATAACTGGCGAAATCTGGGTATACTAATGGGTACACCTCTGCCTAACCCTTCGGGGATTACAGGCGTGGTGTTATGTTATGTGTCTTTGTGTGTGTCTGTAGCATCTTAACTCCTGAACGGATAAATTGATTTTGATTTTGTTTTTTTTTTTTTTTGTTTGAATATGAATTAGTCGGAAGTGTTTTAGCTATGTTTGATGAAAATAAATGGCCGCCGTCAGGGGTTTTTTTTTTTAATTTATTTTTTTGTTTTGGACCATCCAGGGGACCTTCTGATTACGAAATATTGATTGTCAAAGAACCAACTTATAGTTACGTTCTTTTTTTTTCAAAAAACATGTTTTAAATGTTCTATATGATCTTTAAATACCGACCCCTGTACCGTTGTATGCACTCTTAATCGCAATATTTTACGTTTAAATGTTACATTGCACGGCACCATAAACAGTAAAAATTAAACAAATAAAATATTAAACAATTTATAAACCGAAAATAAAATTGTATTACAGCACAAATTTTTGCTCAATGTTGCTTAGTTTGATTTACACCCTGAATGTACACAAATAGTAGGTCGCATACGATCAGCCTAAATAACATGACTATATAATTGTTTACCTTTAAACATTTTAACCATGCACTTAAACTTGTCAGCCTGTCACGGACAATACCTAAAGTCCTATTCTCCAAGAAGGCGTTATTTCACTTTACAATTTTCGAGAAACATCATGAGTTACTCACGCGTAAATAAATAGAAGATGTAAAATAGCTTGTTTTATGGGCGTACTTTCAGAATGGAGCTTAGAGGATGAATAGGGTATAGAGCGCGCATAAGAAATTATATGACAGCCTTTTTGTATCGAATTGTTAAAGAGTGGATAATAATCTATACTTAATGTTATATTATTAGAAGGTTAAGTTTGTTTTATTTGTTAATTAAACTAACATAATTTTTACTTATTGAAAGCTATACGATTGCTGAATGAATTGGCTATGATGATGATTGGCTATTGAACCATTGACCATTGGCCATTGACCACGCAGACGAGGTCGAGAGCAGAAGCTTGTGCAAAATAATTAAAAACTTATACTACCATACCTAGATGAGAGACTGCATATCTTTGTTACTGATTTTTATTTATTTCAACATAAGAAGCTCACAATTTTGCTATTTCAATTCATATAAAGATAAAAAATAACAGAAAAGGTAAATAAAGTCATTTATGAAGAATGGAAAACTAAACGTTAATTATTATGTTTGGAAAATACTCCTATCTACACCTTTCTCCAGTATCTATTAAATATCAATCATCAAAAAAAAAAAAACAGATAATTTAAAATATACTTAAACTTATTATCACTTAAGTAGAACTTCTCTAAAATATTAATACACCTTCCTTGTACCTCTTTAGTTTATTTATAAGACACGAACGCTAAAGTTCGAAGAGGCTGTACTTCAACTTATTTCTTAACTTACTGTCAACTTTAATGAACGCCATCATCAAGTTATTACTTGGCTGACAGTTCACACGTTTAAGGACAAGAAATGACTGCGTGGGTAGTCACTTGTTTCAAGTATTAGATTGAAATCTTACTTGCAATAAAGACCAGTCAGCGATAGACGTAGACCTGTGTTATTTGTAGGCAAATCAGGGACAGTTTATTTGATGTTGTCGTTTGAAGGCGGTTGTACTGTTGTTCAATTTAAAGTCGATCATTTGGTGCCAGCTTTAAATATTGGGTAACAATATACGTCTTATAGCCGATAACTAAACATACTGCCCATCAAACTAAGTAACTCTTTGCAAAAGTCAAATTCAAAACATTTATTTCAAATTAGACCAGTCCGTTTCAAGAAAACGTAATTTTAGGTGTGAAAAATCAGTTTTTAATAGCATTCAATGCATGAGCAACATTGTGGGGCTCTAATGTGGGGGGTATATAAAGTTTAGTCATAGATTTAAAAACTCGTTTTTGTAAAAATATTTAAAAGCAATTGGAACTTTGACCTTTAAGTCCGTAATTACAGGGTACGCAGGTATGGTCGAGAACAAATAAATTTCGCAATGATACGATGAACATATAACTTTTGGCTAAGGTTAGTGTCTTTTTACACCCGATAAGTTGAAGTAGGTAAAATTTTATAAAAGAAAAAAAAAGATAAAAATAAAAGATGCCAAAAAAATTGTCGATAAACGTAGTACTTATAAAATAATCTACAAAAGTTTTTACGAAACAGATCTCAAGTAATCGAATAAAAATACCACAAGCTTTTCACAACTTTAAAATCAGTCAAAAAAATTGTTACTCCAAATTGTTCACGCTATAACTGTCAGTCCGTTTTAATACCCTCAACCTCAGTGATTACTGAGCCATCAACGTTTATATAATGTTTAATAAATATGTTCGAGGTACGACCACCCGAGGTTTTTGAGTATCACTTTTAACGTTATTGCAACCAATGAGATAAAAGTTTACAACACTAATCGTCAGTCTAGTCTTTCATTAGGTACGCACGGTTTTTAGGTGTATCTGTGTGCAGACATCGCCAGAGAAGTAAAAATCCGGCCAAATACGACTCAGACTCGCACAAGAAAGGGTTCCGTACCACCTGTTGTTTTTATCAAAGCGGCCATGGTAGGTAATACAGGCTTGTGATGGACGGACGGACGGATAGACGGACAGACCATGGAGTCTTAGTAATAATACATGGCCAGTGTTCGTTTGGCAGAGGTTTGGAACGGAACTTTGAAAACGTCAATAGTTTCTGAAACATTTCTTATTTTGTGTATCAAATTAATATATTCGAATTAATTTGTTCTCCTTGAAGGTATTGGTAAATAGTAGGTACTTATATTATAAAAATCCCTTTACTTAAGAAGCTGTATTTAAGAAATCGGATTGCATAATCAAATAACATTATTTCCCTAAAATTTTATACGCACGGAAATACAAACAATGTGACCACAAACATAGTTATTGCGAGCCGAATCGGAAAATATGCGTGAAGGAGCCAGTGTAATATAAGCGAAAGCTAAAATCACTCTATTGTGGCACAAGATCGCTCAAGATTTCATATTCGCTCAGCAATAAAAAACTCAATTTGATCTGACGTTGCGACCGCGATACGAGGAAAAGTTTGTATTGTGAGATACGTTCGTTTTGCAACCATTTAATTGGTTGTCTGGTTCCCTGTCAAGTTTCAAACGTTTAATAAAATCGGGCAGTTTTAAAATAGAGTAAAAGATTTTATAAAATGTTACTGTAACTGGTTCTTTGGCCACAGTTGGGACCTACAGAAACGGAATAAAGTATTAAATAATAATTCCACCTATAATATATTCGTATTAATTTCAGCATTCTGTATCAAACTTAAATGATTTATTTCAATAAAACTATTTACAGGCACTTTTGAATTGCCAATAAGTGTAAGACGAATAGAAAATTAAAACTAGTTGTTAATTTGTCAACCCATCTTACTATTGATTGAAAAATTCCCTTATGCAAAAGTTTTCCAATGACCACTGAGAAAAAATCCATACAATTTTCCATTTTATTTTGTGCAATGTACACATCATTTTACAAATAAGTAAAATTTAAGTGTCTTGTTAATATTTACTAAATACACATGAAGTTTTGAGTACACGGTACGTACCTACTTGTATTTAAAAAATAAAAACATTTTATTTAAATGCCTGTTTGTTCCAACTATTCTCCTAAATAGCTGAACCGAATATGACAGGACTATCACTGTCAGATAGCTGATGTTATAAGAAGTAGGTAAGACTTTTTAATTTTAGAAAAAGAAATAGGGTTCCTTGCAAAAGCTAGTAAACATTATTTTATCTTAAACGGCAAAAGTCACCTATCAAATCCTAGATAATTTTCATCACAGACACTCCCATAGAAGCCCTCATTACCTTCGCTCAAAGACTGACAGGACCCTAGTCACTAGCGTATTACGTATGTAAATTCCAAGCGTGGGCGGTCTATGTGCTCAACACCAAAGTACAGAACTCACAGACCTAAGCTAGATTTATTTCGTTCCCGGGTTATAACTCAGGCCAATACGTGACCGATCCTCACGCCTACGCTTACATAGAAATTATCCACGACCAAAACGTTATCAACGGTGAAATGGTAGCGTATTTCAGTATCTAACACTGCCGGGGTCGGCCACCTAATATTGGCTAAAGGTCGGTCGCGAAAGGTTAGTTCCTGTCGCCGGCGGCCGGCTTTCTACCGGCTGTAAACTAGTGCAGTTGCATGGAGAGGTCGTGCTGTCAAAAATGCAGCTTTCATACTTACATAACTGGACGGTCAACCGTTAACCGCAGTTATGTTTATGTGAAATAAAAGGAAATTTATGCACTTACTGTGTTTACTATCTATGCAAATAAATAAAATTGAAGTGTCTGTTTGTAATTTTAAACTAACAGCGTTTTACAAAATGCAGTCGTAGATATGCAGGAACGAACAGATAGACACACAATCTTCGAAACGGCTGAACCGATTTTGATGGGGCTTTCACTGGTAGCTGATGTTATAGGGAGTAACTTGGTTTATTTTTGTTTTTGATAAGGAATTAAGATTCCATGAAAAACAGAAATTACAAAATACAAATTGCTGTATTACTTATATCTAAAATTACTACGAGGCGTTTTTATTGTGTTGATTATGTTGCTACAGCTCGGCTGCGGTATCTCTGAGTTTAGTCTCGGTTCAAAATTATATTCACACCCGCGTTTCACTTTACCATAGTATCCATACTAATATTATAAATACGAAAGTAACATTGTCTGTCTGTCTGTTACGCTTTGATATCAAAACCACTGAATCGATTTTTCTGAATTACGATACGGGTTACCGACATTTACGCGGACCAAGCTGCGGGTAAAAGCTAGTTATGCATAAATATTCTCGAACAATGTGGTCCTGAATACATTGTTGAAGGCAAAACGATTATTTCACATAAAAGCCGAAATTAATTAAAAAGAGCCTTTTGAACTGAAATGAGGAGATATTTATGATGTTGACATAACGGATGCAAAAAAGACGCTTAGCGTCTATGTAGCTGAAAGTTACATGCGCTCCTCTCATTGCGATATTTTTTTTATTTGTAGACCATACCTGGGAACCTGTTGGTTATGGAGATATTGGAAGTCAAAGTTCCATCTTTTTGACTCGCTTTTTTACGAGCCTCGTTTTACCAAAAAGAGTGATTTTTCACACCAAAAAAAATTAGTTTCCCAGCAATACATTTTGCTCAAAGTTACTGAGTTTGATGAGCAGTATGCGCAGTTAACAGCTATGTGATGTGTTTTTTATACCACTTCTAAGTTAGAAGTGTGTGGTGTAACACTTTAACGTTTATCACTTACCTAAGTATAATAAATCATTTTGTCCACGCTGTTGATTGATGCATATTATGCTAATGTTGTCAAACGTGTTCGACAATTTGAACTAATGAACCATTCGATAGATTTATTGTTTCCTTGTAAAAATTTAATGATACGTCTTCTTATTTACATAATACTTATTGAATCTATAAAAAAAAAACGATTAATCTTTTACACCTTAGCCGACACGGCCAAATAGTTGTAACTTTTTTGAGCTTAAAACCGCCGTGAAGTTTTTGCGAGGCGTCGGCGAAGCGTGAGACAAGTAATTTATACTCGTCGTAGTGTTCAATAAACTGTACCCGGAACTCGAGGATGATATGAAAGAAAGAAAAATTCATTGAGCGTCGGCCGCCACGCTCGGCGCGCCACCTAGCGGCCGCCGGAATGAACGCTATGAGTACAGTCGATGAGAAAAGTTGAACCGTCTGTACCCACATTTCATAAGCGGCTTAGCGACTTTAAAGGACTGCGAGCTGCGATAGCCGGTATTGCGTACCGTCTCCTTAAATGGCAGACGTTTTATTTTTGTTGCATTGTGCGCGGATGCGGATTTTACGTAAACTTTCTACGTATACGATCCCGGCATGTCATTACATCACGGAAAGACTTAAATGGATTTTAAACGCTGACGATTACAACTACCATTTGCGTCGAACAATTAAATGTTAACGTTTGGAAATTGGTGTGATACGGCCATTTTTACACTTAAGATTACAAGCTCCATTTATTACGAACAATTGGTGGTAAAAGCTTGAATTTGTGAGTTATATCCATGGTGTGCCCCCACGCTTAAACTGGAATTACGAAAGAGGAAACCCATTGTGTTAATGACCACTTATGTAGTTCTTCTTCGTCTCGTCGTACTTACAGAAACTGGTTCGTTCCAGTTCCTTCATTCGCGGTATGGTAAGGCGTATTTTAAAATAAACAACTACTGTCTTACCCCTGTTATTTTATGGAATAAAATTCTTTATGTCCTTAAGCTAAGACATCTAAAGATCATACTGTACGTTGTACAAACGCACATCGTCGTAAGTCGTAATTCCGTTTTATTCGTCGACACTTTCAATATCTCTGATCAATAAATTCAAATATTGACGTAAATGTCATTGTTTGTAGTCCCACTCACACTTACAGTAAAGTTTGTTGATGTCTAAGAGACAGTACGCCCATGCAACGGATATCGACGTTGTATTTAGGGCCCTTCCCAACTATTGAGTACGGCCTCTGTTTAATCGAACTTCCTTATTACCTAGCCACTTTCATTTTCTTCAAGAGCTGGTGTAAAACCGCTACTTTACACTTCACAATTTCCTCTTATGATTTATAGTTCCAGTTTTCCCTTAATTACATATCTAAACCCAATCCTGGTGGTAAATTAATCAAATAATTCACCGACTCAAAGCTTACTGCTTCAATAAATGTCATAATAAAATTAATTAATACACTGTTGTGTATTCGGCGGGAGGGATTAAAGTACGAATTCAATTTACGTTGTGTTATAATTTAGCTTGGCGGATTTGAACTAAGTACCATTTAATTTAAGTACTCGTAGAAATATAAAATGTTACATATACCTACATGTCAAATAAAGAGCTTTGTCTGCTATTTTTTCGAAATAAATGAACCGATGTAAATAAAACTTTCTTCGCATAAGCTGGATACATAGGTCGAAAAAGTTATCAGAGAACATTTTCGAAATGTCTTATGAAAAATAAGACTCAAAAGTTTATCTGACATGCTGAAACGCTCATAAATAAAATAATTCTTCCATAGGTGTCTGGTTACAAAATATACCATTGTTACGTAACAGTCTAGTAATGTGGCCAAAACAACAATCAGTGTGGCAATATTTCGGCCGCGGAGTATCGGTGGATCCCGCCCACCAGACGTGCATGTATCGTAAGTAAAAGGCGTTCGAAATGTACCGGCCCGGTGCGGAAAGCTGCTTGCCTTCGGACTCAGTTCCGAAGTATTCCATACATAAGCATAGAATGAACTCGTATATAAATAATCCGGTTGTTTTCTTTTTGCACGCTCCGCCAAGGTCGCGGCGTCTGAACAAGTTCATTGAATCACATTCTTGCATTTTTAATCGTGTTTTATTTTTATTTTTAATTCATTATAATACGCCGGTTGGGTTTTTATTCCGTTTCACGATACGATCATTGACTGGTAATAGGTACCTATTTAATATATTGATGCGCCGTTGTTTTATAGCTGCTATTGGATAATTTTATTGTGTATGGCTCATGTAATATTTTAATTTTAAGGCTTTTAATAGATAGGATTTATAACTTAATTCACACATTGTTGCTAAAGATATCGTAAAAGATAAGTGTGAAAAGTGACGTTTTCAACTTAGCCGTTGTTTATAACTGTATGAGTGTGCGTTTTATTACGTAGCGAGTATGATAACTTATATTTATCACTAGTTTCTGCGCGCGACTTCGTCCGCGTGCTTATTTACTTTTTTTAAGTTTCGCCTTTGATTAGGTATTGCTCCGCTTTCGTGTGTCGTAGGGTAATGTTATATAGCCTATTCCTTATGAATCCGGCTGGTAGCTTCATTTAAACAAACAAACAAATAAACTCTTCAGCATTATTATATTCAAATGTATTATTTTATATTATATTATTAGTATAGATGAGTACGCCTTTGATTGTAAATGATAATTTGTATTTATCATTAAGCTGTCTTTGATTTTCGACATTAATTTCAAGAACTATTCGGTGTTCAACAATAACGAATACACTTAAACAATTTAATTAAAATTGCCGTTCAAAATGGATTGTAATTGCCGTGCGTAGACTTCAATACGGGCTTGCACAGCGCTTAGTAGGCACTCAGTTACTTCGAAATAATTAATTGAGCAATTGTAACTTGCCTACTTAATCTCAGGCGTCAGATAGAAGGGTTGTGATACCCTGAGCGTCTGATAAAGAGTTAATTACGCCACATTGAGAAAGTTGCGCGGTAAGTAAGTACTAGGGTACTAGCATTCTCATATCTTCATCGGTGCCACAAAAACTGGTTGTCAGTTGCAAAACTGTTGGCACGTAAATTTGCCGCTGCCCAACAACAATGGCGGGGCTGTTACTGTAAACAAAACAAGTAAAGCATTAGCATTCAGTTACGAGACGAAAGGCGTAGTGTTGCAACCGGGGCGTAAAGCGAGAATGTAATTAATCGATATTTATTCGATTATTCTGTCAAATCGATCAATTATGTAAGTTATTTAAGTGCGCGCTTGAGCATTGGGATAGGGATTAGGGAAATTGTTGTTAAAAAGAATTTTAATTGAGTCAACAGGATGGCATAAACTTAAAAAAGTAATTATAACCAGGTGAACTAATTTATTCAGAAATGTGATCATAAAAGTTCTAGAGCCTTTTTATTATCCGGTTGACTGTAGTAATTATAAAAAAACATGGCCATTAAAAATATTAGATGTCCCTGAACTAAGTCCGTGATTGATCAACATATTAATCACTAGCTTCCGCGCGCTACTTCGTCCGCGTTAAAGTCGATATATTATCCCGAACTCTTTTTCGGGATGTGTGCCTATGTGCTATTTTAGACTATAATCTATCTCTGCGCCAAATTTTTTCTAGATCCGTTTATCCGTTTTATAGTAATTGAGTGACAAACATTCATACAAACTTTAACATTTATAATAGTAGTAAGATTATTGGCTAATTTAAACAAATTCCTTTATGTTATGTGACGATCGTTAATAATTCCGATTCCAAATTAAGTCGTTTTATTTTGACGTTAGTATTAGTTATACAAATGTCAAAATTAAACGACTTAATTAAAAATAACTGAAAACTTCTTTTTGTTTTATTTCTTTTATGTATTTTATGTCTTTACTGAATTAAGACTTGGGCAGTTTCGAGTCGTTCCAATTTTAAACATCGCAAAATATTTCGTCAGTTGTGAAGTGAAGTAGAATGGTACTTTAGTGATAATCATCATAATTATTAATCGTGTTGAGAGTGCTATGGGTCAGAAGCTCAGGGCTAAAGTTGGAACCATTTATCCTAATGACTACTAAAGATCTTAAACTAGACAAGTCGACATGCATCTGATGTTAAAGTTTCAAATGCAAGTTATGCAACATAATTATGGTTGTTATTATACTTATCTAAGATTTTATTTTTTTAAATATTAAAAAATACGTAAAATATATCGAACGCCCCATACTAAGAATTTCTTCTGATCGTGAATAATTACAAAAGTATAAAGATTAAAGCTAAAAACTTTTTAGCAGTTTTTGGTTACTGCTCCACTCCCTAATATATTAGTCTTAGTATTTCTAATAAATTGGGCTATTAAGCAAAACGAACTTTTCCAATCCGACGTACAGTTTTAGAGATATAAACACACAGCCAGACCCGGAAAAAGTACCCGTAGATCATACAAATATTTGTTCCGAACAAGTATCAAAACCGCGACACAAAGCTCAGCAGTTAGTTTACTTAACCACTGCATGTGAAACCTAAACATAATAAATATAAAATATCAACCGTCTCAATATTGCTATACACGCAATATTCTCCATTCCCAACACAGCAATTTCTTAGCTCGCTAACGATGATGTAGATATTATAGACACAATAAAACGATTTGTCGATCATCATCAACGAATAGGTAACTCTATTGTGTGTCCCTCGACAAAAACGACACCATCTCGTTTGATTTCGAAGCAATTCAAAGATGTTAGTCTTGGATCGATACAATCTACAATCAAAGTGAAGAAATAAAGATTATATTTTTTTTATTAGCGGTGCCAACATTGGGGCAGGACAACGTCTAGACCTCCTACCGGACCCAGTTGTGTTCTTAAACCATCCAGGAACCCATTGAAATAAACACAAAAAAATCATCCAAATCGGTCCAGCCGTTTAGTAGAAGTTAGGTAACAAACACACGTACAGAAGAATTATTACTGTGATATTTATTTTGTTCTAGATCATACCGGGGAACCTTTTGGTTACGGAGATATTGGAGGTCAAAATCCCATTTTGTTTTTTTACATAACCAAGTTTTAAATATTCTTGCATAACATAACATCACGCTTATAATCTCCGAAGGGTTAGGCAGAGGTATAACCCACATTTCGCCAGTTATGTTTAAGTCCCATGTAATAGGGGGCGACCCTATTGCCATCAACCGGGCACAAATTCAGACTCCAAGGCTGCTACTGAGAAATATAATTCCTAACTTAAATGCCCCTACGACCACTGTATTGTTGGATGCTCCCTAAGTACAATGTTTTGCGTGCTACCATAAACAGTGATTTTAATAGCAACATTAAAAGTCAGCAACAAATGCTTGGTTTCATGGGCAGTATACGTAGGAAACGGCTATTTGATATGTTTTTAAGCACCTCATACGAAAGTAGGTTGGTCTAATTCTAGAGCATACTCAATAAAAGACACTCAAATATTTAAGATCAGGAATTAATAAGTCAATTTTAAAAAACAAACATCCCGACTGCGTTAAATACACTTCAAAACTAAAGAGATAAAAACAAGTCCAGTAATCTAAAATTCTCTGAAGTAACTGTCAAAAACTTGGGACCCATTAAAACCGGCTAAAAACTTCCCAATACTGGGCCCAACCCTCCTTCTGGCTTCAGTTATGTAAAAATTTTTCGTTTACAAAAAATGAACTTATCAAAAAGCTAGCAATATTACATAAGAACCTTTTCTCAGCGTTGCGCTCATTAATAACCGTGTCGTGAGTAATTAACCGAATACAGTAACTAACAGACAGCGAGCTTACATCACAATAAACACTTCTAATAACCATACAAAATATGTACAAATGACACGCCTTTACATGTAAAACCACAAAGTAAAAACCCACAGAAGCACAACTCTTACCAACACGCAATAGGAGTTTAAATAGTCTAACGATACGATCATTGAAACAGAACAGTCTTACTGAAAGCAGCTTACATGTCCATCATCATAAATCTATAGCCTATACATATATACCCTTGGACCTTCCCATAATCCTTATATAGTCCCTTGACCAAACATTTTGTGGGTAGAATTTTCAAAAGTTGTTATCCCTACCCACGTACGGAAGGATGCTTCCGCCAATTTTCTTGGTAAAATCCTTCTACTAGTGCTTGATTGAGTTCAATGATGTGGTCATATATCGCCACCTTCTTTACCTCGTCATGAAATAATCTCTATTGACTATTTACAGTACTGTCTGCTTAAGAAGAATGGTCTTATAGACTTAGGTTAGAATACCTTTTGAAAGGGGCCAACTAGATTTAATTCTTTCTTTTTTTATATGAGGTTTAAGAGTGCCTTTAACTGCCCAATTGAAATAAATGATTTGACTCTGACTTTTGACTTTGTTGATATTTGCTTAATTACACTTACCTTTACCTGGAGGAAGAGGCAACGTAATACAGCTATTTCATAAAAAAGTGCGACACCTACACTGTCAAAAAAAGGGCTCAAATTTTTTTTATAAATCGACGAAAATTGGTAACGCTATGGGATTCAAAAGCATAATACTGAATCCGTATACAGATTTTCTGTAATTATTTTACAGTACAAGTTCAGTAACAACTCATACAATCTCCCGCACGTTTTTGCTAAGTAACTATTTAGTTTTAACGTAAGATAAGAAATGCTTTGTTGAAGTGCTGGTTCCTGGTACCGTTATTGCTTCATTTGGTTGGTGGTTGGTAAATAGAACATCCGTAATACTCGGAACAATGACCGGGATTATGAGAACGATAGCTGTAATCCGATATTTTGTTGTTTGTTTTGATTTTATGTGTGTTCGTGAATGGTCCGTGTCATTTGCGTTTGTTTGTAATTGATGGTTTTCAAATACGGGTGTTAAAAACGTTTAATAGTGTCAATTTTTCCAAAGCAATTATATTTTAACACGTTATAAATATCAGTCGTGGTCATGACAGACCGTTTATTTTTTATGAATAAACTGTTTTTTATAGGAGTTATGACCAACCAGATATCAATAAAAACGCCCATTTGAATCGGCTCCAAATACATACATAACATCATATAAACATAACATCACGCCTGTAATCCCCGAAGGGTTAGGCAGAGGTGTACCCATTAGTACACCCACATTTCGCCAGTTATGTTTTTAGTCTCATGTAATAGGGGGCGAGCCTATTGCCATCAACCGGGCACAAATCCAGACTCCGAGGCTGCTACTGAGAAATTCTTGATGGAAAAACCCAATAACACTTTGCCCGACCTGGGAATCGAACCCAAGACCTCATGCACAGCAGTCGCGCTTGCGACCACTAGAACTAGACCACACAAATAAACGTGTAGTAAACAAATCTGACTTTTTCTGACACAAAATTTTGGAATCGGTTCTATTTAAACTAAGACAGGAAATTGTAAGTTAAAGTTAAAAAAAAAATGACCAAGTTGCAGAAAATTATATAAATTAACTAAAAATTCAAATAAAAGAGAAGAAAAAGAACAAAAAATTATAAAAGCAACAAATTGTTTATTTCATTCAGAATCAAACAGTTATTTGCAGATTAAAGTTGACAATAGCTACATAAACGTCGCATGGAACGTGCGCATCTATAAAGTGCAATGAGACAGCAATGCTGTAATAAAATTTGAAAGACAGGCATTAAATCCTATGCAATAAAGATGCCTTTTACGAGTAACAATACTATCCCGAGACTAATAGCCAGCCACTAATCAATTGCCAATCAAATTCATTGACCGAAGAATTGATTGTCAATTGTTTCTTATAACCTGTACAAGCTTTTTTTTTCTTTATTAGAAAACTCAAAGGTAATCATTACACTTATCATAATGAATAAACTTTTAAATTGATAAAGAAATCAGCTGATCTATACATTTTGGTTGAGTTATGCGAACACAAAGGTCTGGATTAACATGACAATGTTTACGATGACCCTTTTCAGATTTCAGGTTGATAAGAATATACGTATATAAAATATTTCATGTAATTTTTAACATTATAAAAAAATATATATATATACAGTAACGAAATCAGTTGATTCATAAATTTTGTTAAGTTTTGCGCACATCAGCTGATTTTTTTCGCACTTTCAGATTTGGTCCCATTGTAAAAGTTGTTCATAACGAATGATGAGTACCTACAATGTATCTGAGAAAAAAATAATAAACTTGTACAACCCACAAATATTTTACCATTTCAGAAAATTCAGAAAAAAGCAGAAAATTTTGACCAGGGGTCCAAATAAAACCAAATAATATACATACTCCATAGCTATATGCCGAGCAATAATTAGCTTGGAGATTATATCTCACTGATGGCAACCAGCATTCATTGGTCGATAACATCGTGGTACGATCGAATCGTGACGATAATGGCGTTATCCACAGGGTTCGACGTCTCTCTCTCAAACTAGACTTATGCTAGTCGACAGTTACGAGCTGTTAGGTAATAACTGCCAATAATAATTTTAGCATTGCAATTGACACTAGCATTCATTAAACAATTTATTTACGATTCACGGGAGTGGAGCAGAAACCAAAAATGTAACATAAAAACGAGGGTATAGCCTGTACATATAGACCATAGCAGAAAAACCAAGAACTTTATTTTAACCCATATATCGAACCATGAGCTTCATCAATCAAATGTTCGTACCTACATCATAATCTGGGGGGTAATTCTAGTACTTTTAATCTAAGTCGCGATCTGTCAGTTTTTTTACCACCATTTTCGACAACATTTTAACATTAATGTCACTAAGTTGACATTGCGACTTAATTTTATACGTTTTTGTTACAAGACTTGGCCTCCAGAAGGCCAATTCACGTAATTAAAATCTTAACAAAATGTAGGTAAAACAGAGGCGATTTTGAAGATTGAAACGGAGATTATGAGACTTCTAACGTTTCTAAAAGTTACTCAAAATAGGTACCACCTTGATCTAACTCTAAGCTTCCTCGATACACGATGCCTTTCCAAAACACCGTTAGTGACAACAACAGTGTTTTCAATAGTATCTGAAAGTTCCGCGTTTACTAACCGTAGGCTCTCATTGACCATAGTTATCCATTGGACAGTACTCATTATGCATATCCAAAATCGTATTTATTGGACTGAGCTCGGTGAGGTATGCTGGTGTTTAGACCGCTTGGCACGTGCGCTTGCTAAGCTACTTGCATTTAGTAGTGTAGTATATACAAAAAGTTCAGATGTTTATTGTGTTTACTGATAAATGATAGAATGAATAGCTGGGGTTGTAAAATTCAGTAAAAAATCACTGAGTATGTAATTGTCAAGTTTTAAAGGAAATGAATGGTGAGTGATGAAATGTCGAAGCAAAATTATAGTTTGATATTATAAATACCTGCTTGTTATTAGTTAAATGACCTGCTATTGTAACAATGCAGTTTTATTTTACATAATGAAGCACATATTATAATTTATCGCTACATGACTGTTACAACTTATTATTTAATTAAATCAAAAACGATTATAAAACAGCCAAGTCAATTCATTATGATTATGAGTCGCGTGACATCAGAATTCTTACACCATTGCATATACTGTGAGCTTTCGCCGCATTATCTAGGCATCTGGGCGCGAAGACAATGGCGCGCGCATGCGTAATGCGTTATCTCACATCTACCTCTTGCCACACTCTGCTCTCCTAATGAGGAACGGTGTTCCACTTCTGGCAATGCTAATTGAAGACAGACTCAAAATCAAACTTGCTCAGAGAAATTTCTAGTGCGCTAATAAACTCTAATTGATTAATTATCACTTTGGAAATCGTACGTACTCAAGTCAAGGTTTCTTTTGTTTTAGGTGGAGTAGTATAACGGTAGCCGTGCCTCCCAAAGGATGAGGAATAAGCAACGATGCTGGAAACGCTGCTTTGGCCCAGACATACTGAAATCAACAGGTAAGTCTTAACAAAACGCATTCCATTCAATCTTTATTACTCGGCTAAGCAGAATGAGAGAAATAATTTAGAGAGATAATGCGACTAAAGTTAATCTAGGACACAAATCACGTAGGTACATTGTCTATGGAGAAATTGCAGCAACACGAACTAAACTTGGCACATGTTCAAGTTTTGTATCGGTGTGTGGATGAGAAATGGTGTGACTCCCTTGAATGGATAAAATGAGTTTGTTAAAACCCTATTGGCAGCTTTAGAACTTTTTTGGAATATTTTTTTTTTTAATAATCAAGCCTCTTTCAACAGACATATTATTATTTTTGTTTTTGTATCAATGATACATTATTTTATACTACTTGGGCCCCAATAGGTGGCCACGTTTATTACCGCGTCAGAAGCTTTGTTTAGATCGTCAAGGGTGAACGGATAATCGGGACACTCCAGCATATGGCACATTCTCTAGGTGCCAAACGTACCTATGATGCTCCATTTTGTTTGCAGCTCCAAATTATGTTTGCAGCGGTCTACTTTAGACAAAGCATATTACACAATTTATGACTTCCTTAATGATGCTTTTTGACTGTTTTATAACATCATTACGTTGAGTTTTCACAGATGTTTTATAACTTAATATGTATTTTTGCATAGTATGCCTAAGACAGATTGATGTATAAAGTAACTGCATGCCGTTTTGGCGGCAGATCATGGAGAGCTTCAATAATATTATACCAATGTTTGCAATATTAATGATTTGATTTGGACAAAAAGGGGTTTTACAATCCAATTCTGTTCAACACAAGGAAGTTTGCCAAGCACGTGCGACTTGAGAATTCTAAATATTAATTACCTAGTTTTACATTTTAGTAGCGATTGAGACTAAAGTTACAGATTACTTAACTAACCGTAAAATCGTAGCAACAGTACATTTCATTTTATGTACTGCATTAGCCCTTTATCAAAACGTTTTATACTGTTTATTTTAATAGGACATTACTGTTAGTCACTAATGGCCATTATTTTGATTATAGTGTTGTCTAAACACCGTTAGATGCAATAAAAGTCGTTCATCGAAATTACTTTCGATAAACTGTGAAAATTGGTGCAGGGATAGTAAATCACGTATGGTCGTATCGAATGGGCTCTTGTTAGGCTATAAATACTCGAACTTGATATCCAATAAGACAATAAAATAGGAATGGAGGTAATAGATTGTCTTCCAGAATTTATTTGTTCTTCGCAGTAGAATTGTTCCTGGAAAGAGATCGAATTCTTATATGTGATGAAGTGTGGAATAAGATAAGTGTAAACTGAGAGCTGTTACCTTCTACTCGAGAGCGAAACACACACCGTGTAACAATGCATTCTGCGCATTGTCATATCCCGCCCACGTAGGGCCGTATAATTTCACGATTTAAACGCACCGCCTTACGAAATACATCTAGGGGAGTGCGACGATAAATAACCAACAAATTACTCAGTTCTCGCGATACGTAGTACACGTGCGTCGGTGACATTTGCATGCCTGAGAAATGTTTACAGCTTGTTGAATCTACAGTCCGTAGGAAGTGAATGAATGTGGCGAGCCTCGGGCTTTTAATCAACGGTGCGTTGTGAGACACCGGCGCTACAGTTTACGTCGAAATCCCACGATTTTGTATTAATTATTCGACGTAAAACGATGTGTTAATGACCGGAAAATTTACACCGAAATGGAACTTTGAACTTCAAATGTCTAAAGTTGTCTTCCTATTAATCGTCTTAATAGAAAGTACAACGAAGTCTGTTGTCAACAATTCAAAAACACAGCTAATAGTAATTTGTTGTTTCTACGCTGTGATCAAATTTAACGCTCAACAAAAGTTTGCTAACCAAATTAACAATTAAGGCTTTCCTAATCATTTCTATTGTTTGCGTTGTTCAGCTGTTTAACTTAACGATTGAATTATACGAGTAATTCCGGATGGCGCTGACTAGACGCTGACTGGTTTGCGAATTGCAAATTCGAATGAAATGTGAGCCATTTCGTTAGCGAATAGCTTTCGCAGACTGGAGAATGGCGAATGTCGCAGCTCGTTTTGGAGACGATTTGATCGAAATGCAGAATATGATTGTTACCTTTTAACGTTATGAACACATTAAAGTAACAAGAATATTATGTAACCAGGATTTTGAAAAACTTAATTGAGAGTTTCCGTGTAGTTTCTTGTTTGTTACTCTCCATAGTGACTTACATACTTCAAATTTTTGACTAACTGACAGACTCCTTGACAATTCAAAAGTGTCTGTTTTATGCTTTAATTGATGATTGATTAAGGAATTTTTATTTTACAATAATTTTGCTTCTTGATATGGGTAGCATTTGGTTTCTATCAATATCATTATCACAAAGGTTATATTATGATGATTTGTAAGTAAACATGTTTGATTTCGGTTTTGCCGATTATTTTTTTGTATTGAACGCTACTTTCAGCCTTTTCGCAGACGAAACAATTTTTACACCTTTACTGGAAAATTTTAATAAGTTAGTATTTTTAGTCCTTACCTGAGTAAAACCATTAAAATAGACGAGGTCATAGTTTTTTTTTTTTAATTTAATTTTTAGAAACAAAAAAAAAAGAACTATAAAAGTCTCCGATAGGTACCCATAAATATTGATTATAATTATGCTTGCTAGCTTGGCATTTTTAAACCCATATCAAATCGACCAGTACAACACGACACTACTACTACCGTAAAATAAAACAGCACCTAATTAAAAAGGGTCTACAAACCAAATTAGAGCTTGATTACATTTTTGATTAATGTGTATGCGTGACACGTCCCTAACTCAAGGTTTGTTAATGCCCTACATTGCTATCCTAAAAATCAGAAGGCCATTTCTCCAATTAAAAACGTTAAAATCTCATCTCGGCTATAATCAAAAGTTTTGTTGTAACATTTAAAATTGGTTTTCGTAAAAAAATAAATTCTATAAGTAAAATTAAATAAAAAACAACCAGAATATAAAAAAAGAGAAACTAAAATTAAATGGCATCAAAAAATTCATCCGCATCGCTGTCTACTGGAAATGTGCCCAAAAGACATTCTATAAGTTAGATCTTTGACCTTAAATATTTTTGAAACCAGAAGGTTCTCAGTTATCATCTAAAACAAAAAAAACTTATCACATTGATCGGAAGGACATACAACGTTTTTTGCAACGTTAGTCTATATACAACAGTTATATAAATGTTACTATAGCGCATATTTCTCGGCAGAGAGTGAGAGAGAGTGAGAGTAAGTAATATAGCACTACAAATACCATTAAAATTTAAATACTACTTTAAGTACCATTATATAGATTTGCCCTTAAAGGGGTAGTAATGGCTGTAACGTTAGTTTAAATTAAGTATCTCTTGGTTTCTAAAACATGAAAATTCAAATAGACTAAGGCGCTTTGCACACGGAGCAACTTTTGCAGCAACTGGCAACTGGCAACTTTCTGGCAACTCGCTGTTTACATGTAATTCAATTGGACTGCGCACACAGAGCAACTCAAGTTGCGAGTTGCGGCAATCGTCAACAGTTTCCAGTTGCGGCAACTAGCAACTTATTTAGTTGCTAGTTGCCGCAACTAGCAACTGTCAAATATTCGATTTCACACCCTCCCTCCCTCGCCCTGTGCCCGGCATAGTGTTGCCATTAACTTAGTGGTTTTTCCCACTAAGTAAACACTTCTTTTTGGGGTAATGTGTAAAATTCTATAATAAAATACTTCTTGATATTCCCCAACGAAATGAGAGAAAATTTAAACCATGCATAAAACGCACACTATCTAATCAAGCATTATTATAAGTTAGATGATTATATCACGGACAAAAATGCTTGGCTAAATGCTAGTCCTGCTCCACAGCCACTCGGGCTCACTAAATAGGATTTTTTTTAAGAGAATGATGTTTCTTACCCTCTTTTTTGTCGACCTGAATAACTTGTACCGTTATCAGTACGATTACTTTTTCTTTTTTTACATACCATAGTAATCTAACGGATAAGTACACTGAAAGTGTTAGTATTGTAAATTTTTATTTTTTAAAACCATCAACCTAAAACTTGCCCACTAAAAAATCCACAAGCCACCAGATACAAATTCTGCCCACCAGAAGGTGGTCCCAATCCACCAGATCTAGTGGTAATACCGCAAAGTTTGCAACACTGCAACTCGGCTAAAAAAGTTGCTTACAAATTGCCAAAAAGTTGCGGCAACCGGCAACTTTATGGCAACTAGCAACTTTTACAGGAAACTTTTAAAAAGTTGCCAGTTGCGTCAACTTAAGTTGCTCCGTGTGCAAAGCGCCTTAGTACCAATGCGTCGGTGTCATATTTCAACCACTGAACAAATCATATTAAATCAAGCTTAACTACTTTACACACACATAAGTACCTACCTAACCACCGTATTTACATTCAAAGCTTTTCAATAACTCTTAAACTTAACGCCTGTAAGTCGAATCGATGAATTGTCGCATTTAACATTTCGAAATTGCTTTCGCAAGTATTTATCGAACAGATTTAGTCGACAAAATGCTTAGAACTATATCTATTATTACGTATTAAACACTTATAAGTCGTTTACTAAGATGAAATCGTCAGTTGTATAGTAAATCTCTATGTATACAACTAGATGTTGCACTCGACTTCGCCTGTGTGAATTTTCTTACGGATCCCTATTTTTATTAGATAATTAAATAGTAATAGTAAACCCGATAACATTTATGGCATAATTGTAATTATTTCGAGTTTATTTTAAGTTTCTAATTTTGTGGTTGCAATAATTTATACCTGCCATGTTATCTCTTCACCACTTTTGGTTGACTGGTAGACAATCAATTACTTGTAGACTTTATTTGGACTTTTCGATACGTAAAGCTTATATAAATAATTATCATTAAGCATTTAGTGAAACCGTAGCTTTTAATTACTTAAAAAAATTCAAAATCGGACAAGTAGTTCTGAAGATATTCGTATTCAAACAAACAAACTATTAAGTTTAATAATATTAGTATAGACAGTTGACGAAATCGATGAATGTCAAATAAAGTATCGGAGATAATAATTTATTGAACGTATCTAACTTATCCTTATTGGTTTATGGAAGTTAATCCTATTCAGAATCGATCGCTGACAAGATATTTCGAAATATGTTCAAATGAGAAAAGTAGCTTTATGAAATTATGTAGAAGTCTCCATAACTTAGATATTGTCATCGTGTTTGTTTAGATTAGTAAAAGTAGATATTAAACGTGTCTGTTAGACAGATAAAGCCCATTTGTAAGATTATATCTTTTCATAGAAATTTAGAATCCATACTAACACAAAAGTAAAGAATTATTTTGTTTGTTTGTTTAAACGCGCTAATCTCTGGAGTTGCTAGTCGGTTTGGATAAATTCTTTTTGTATATGATAGCCAGATTAATTAGGAATAGTATAGGCTACATAACATCACGCTATGACCCACGGGAACAAAGTACCACAGTAATCAAAGACGTAACACAACACGGGTAAAAAAAAAAACTACCCGAATTAGGTCACGAGCAGCAGCTAATAAAATAAAGTATTAACTCTCTATTTCAAAAGCTTTCATTTTTATAATACATTAACACTTGCCTACCTTGTAAATACAACGTAAATACACGCCTACTGTAAACCAAACAAAACCAATCATAAATCCACGATAAAATCAACTTGCATTGCAATAAATTGGCGTTTTCGAAAGAAGCTATTATTAAGAGAGGCATTCAAAAAGAATAGAAATAATAGTGGTCCCCGGGGCAAGGAGCAATTAATGGCGGAGAGATTAACCAATAAATCGAAGCGAGCTTGCCGCGGTGGGGCGACAACCGACTGGCCTTAGAGGATGAAGGCAAGTTATGGAGCGCTTTAAATGAGTCAATAGTGTCGCTTCCGTCTACAACTTATGATATAATTATTATTTAACACCTGTGATTTTGTATGCGTGGATTTTTTTCACCCGTGTTAAGATACGTCATTGTTTACTGGTTCGCTCCCCTGAGTCATAGTATAATGTTATATAACCTATAGGTACTAGTAATCATAAATCTGGCTGTCATATACAAAAAGAATCTGACTAGTACTTCTAGAGATTTGTGTGGCCCAAAGATAGTTGTTCCGGGTCTGGCTATCTGTAGTGTCTATTTATGTCTGTAAACACACCTTCTTTTATCAGGACAAACGAAAGTATAAGCACTTTATACTTATGCAATACAGTTCTTTAAGTTTCAATTGCAATGTTCATCATAGTTCTGGCAGACTTCAACTACGTAAATCTTCTACAGATCGATTTATGCTCTCAGTACCTGTCGCATCCTCGCACCACCGTACCGCCGTAATGACGCCTGATAATCGGAGACATCCTTCCCGGGACCTTTGAGCTCGTTTAAAGGAATTTCTATATTTTTGTCGAGGAAAAAAATTGAGAATTTTAACAAGAGGCGCATCAAATCCTCGCTTGCAACGCCATTAAGCTCCAAGTTTCCTAGATTTATTAAGACTTTGAAAATAGTTCTGTAAAGTAAACTTGTTACACACACAGCACCTCGATAAAGTTGTCTTTTTTATTGATATGTTTCTTGTATAAAAAGTCCAAATTACACTCTCATTTCCGATTACACTCAAAATTGTATCGTTTATAAAAAAGATACCGTCTTAACGGCCAGTGTCGTCCAATCCCAACATCAACGGAAAAGATTGTTTACTTAAACGATATCCAAAAAGACTTTCCGTAAAACGACCAATAAAATACCTGAAACTTCCAATAAATTCCGCGCAATAAACAAACGGTGATAAATCGTCCTATTTAATTCAGAATCGGGGCGTTATCGCAATCTTTTCAATATTTATTAGCGATTCACCTATCATTGAGTTTTTTGCGCAAGTTCTACGGTATTTTCTATGTGCAGTCAAGATCGTGACAAGCCTAATTGACTAACGTATCCAGAGATCAGGCGGAACGCATGCAAAGCCGCGGTTGTCACATCGATTTGCCGCATAAAGCTCGCCGTGCAATGCCTAAAACGTCCTTCCGTGTAAACTGGTTGCAAGACCAACGAACCGCCAGGGTTGCCTTTTCTGTACTTCGACTAGGGCTGCAGAAAATGCAAAGATGGTGCCGTAATTACGTGTTCTGATAGCCATGTATTCTGATGCTATGCGGGAACTTTGACGGAACATCTGTTTGCAGCTTCTTAACGTACGGGGTGTAAAAACTTACATTATAAAGCTGTGGGAAACGACTTTCATTTTTGGTGTGAAAAAAACACACGCTTACGAGGTGCATTTTAGTAATAACAAATAATTTTTTTTACAAAAAAAACCCAAACATAAATCGAAGCTTTTACTTTCAATGCCTCTGAACCCTTAAAAAAGTAATTGCAATAATGGAAAAAACATGCAGCTTTCGGCTTCGTTAAATGTCTTTTAACACCCGTTCGTTTACTGTTAAATTTTTTACGATACCTTTTTCTTAATTAGACCACAGATAAGTACCTCTTGATTGATATTTGATCGCGAAATATGGCGTGAATAAAGGAGACTTGTAAGTTAACTGTACGGAGTAACTAACGGATTTAGTTTATCGGTCTAACCACGGTTAAAACTAACGGAATAACTTAGTTTATCGTAAATCTGTTTGGTTAACGTTGTTACACATCTTGAGTTCTTAACTAATAAACAGTTAAATTTAAACTTTATTTTGCTGTTACATTACCTTTTTAGGTAGGTATTCAAATTACTACAAATCATATAGTTAAACTAGCGACCCATTCCGGCTCGTGAGGAAACCTGGGACTTACTGTTTCACTCAAACCATGTCGGAGGCCCTTGAGGCGGTTAAGAAACTCTGAGACTAGGGTGTATGGGGTCGTTTGACCTTACTGCCCACACGATAAAGAAAGAAGATCCCGGCTTCACACGGGTGCAATATACTTACTATACGTATAAACCTTCCTCTTAAATCACTCTATCTATTAATAAAAACCGCATTAAATTCGTTGAAAATTTTAAAAGATCTAAGCGTAGGTACAGACGGCGGGAAGTCATTTTTTATATACAAAGTAGAAATTATCTACTTACCTACTAAAAGAGTGTTTATGGAGTTTCTTACTCCTTATTCTTTATTTAAAGCCACTGTTTAAAACGTATATGGCTTCAACTTTCTTACTGACTAGTATTTTATTTGATTTAAATTTTGTAATACAAGACGGTATTCATAATCTGTGAAGTTTAATGATATGACATCTAATTAATAGGTAGTTAGGTGTCATTATTGTATATCATTCACCAAAAACACAACACAACACAATCTACAATTTTATAGCAGCAGTACACAAAAAAACCATTTCTCCTCTTAAACTTTGTCTCAGTCAGGTAAAACACAAAACATATACCACCTCCACAATTCACTTACCATTTCTGTACCCTAATTACACAAATATGAAGCAACATGAACATGAATGACTAAACTCGACGTGACAGCCCTGTATGAAAGGCTCGCCTCACACGGAGCGGCCGTACCATTCCACTCCACTGGTAATTATTGTTGTACCCTACACCAGTTTGTTGTACTCCTAACACCAGTTACACAACATTACGCAGCTGGCTCGCAAAAAAAGGAGGTGTGCTTTAGTCATCTAGCCTTCTATAAGTGGCGCACTGGTAATAATATGCCTCGTATTGTGTTTATGAGTAATAGAAGAGCAGATTAGTAGTCTAAGGACTGCATTAGGGTTAATAGCCCTTCTAATCCTGCATTTGAAATAAACTCTTTTAGGCTCGGTTGCACCGGCCGGTGTTATTTTTAACTCCAAGTTAGTAAGTACAGGTACTCCCGGTAGTGTCGGATTACCACCTCATCGGACTATGAGAGTGTGGGAGTGCATCTGTGTTTTTTTTTTTTTGGGTAGTAGTAGGAAGCTGTCATGGACGCCGAGACTGCCTCATAACTGAAATAGTCTGGGCAGTGCCGGACTCTTACCGGCTTAAACCACACTCCTGCCTCGGCGTGACCTCCTGTCATGCATGTTACACAGAGATTCTGTCATGGTCATATTCATCGCTTTTTTATTTTGTTGCCTATTTAAAGTATAGTTTGTGCATCTGTATTTGTGCACACACTATAATATCTCTTACATACTTGGCTGGTCTGCATAAATCTTAGGCGTCATAACCGAAATTCGGTCAAGAAAATATAAAGTGTAAGGGATGGGAAGGGATGGGAAGGGTCAATGGATTCATGATATGACTCTTACCCGTTTCATCGGTTTTTATAAAAGAAATCAATATTTCTACACAAAAGTGCAACACAAATACGAAACAACTGTTTTAATGGAAAACCCAAGCTCTCTTGAGCAGTCATTTGTTTTATGAAAAGTCTGAGTTGATGCATTGGTATAGTTTCTTGTTATAATAACCAATAGTTAGTGATTCCAATCAATTTCTAGCATAATATGCAGCAAGTTAACCGCCCTCAACCAAGCCTATATTAACATTATGATTGTTTGTTCATGATTTCTAACCAAACGTTTTCTATGCAATATTGTTGTATGAACTAATCCAACTTGTCTTTACAATTAGTCGATTGTCCAATTTGAATAGAATAAATGCTTTACAACTGGTCAATTATTGTTTACAACTCAAATCTTGTGAAACTTACTAGTTGACGACTTGGTTGGCGCAGTGACTGAGCGATTGGTTGCTGCGCTGCGTGTCTGCGTGATCGATTCCCGCAAGGAAGAAATATTTTTGTGTTCCTCAGGTAATTCTTCTTGGTCTGGTTGTTTGTGTATGTTAGTTTATATGTTTGTAAACGCACCCACAATACAGAAAAAAATCTTAGTGTAACGAAAAAAAAATCATCTATGAAAAAGGTTGCTTTAACAGTGTGTAATCTTAACTTCTAATAATATATACAAATAGTCATTAAACTACATGTACATAATAAACACATCTACATAACATATACATTAATAAATAAATAATACATGAATAATAAGAAGTGTCTGGCTCTTCGACTAATTGAAATCATCCCGGAAACTTTCAAAGGACTGTCGTGTCTATGATAATTATGTGCTGGTACGCATCATTAATTACCATAGAGCTTTATTTCACACACTCTGTATGTTCAAGTATTCCAGACATGAAGAATCAGAAATGAAAACAAGTATAGTGCCTTTTATATTGTTATATGCGTATATAAATAAATAAACTTAATATTTAATACTTTTATAATATATATTATGTAATACGCTATTTTCTGGTGGTTTACGATCAAAATTTTTCACTCAATTTACGCCCTAAGTGGTTTTCTTTTAAGCTTGGGAATATAAGAAGAAGATGTAGGTACAATGTTTCTTCATATAAGAGGTTTAAAAAGACACATCACATAACGTAGGCATACTGCCCATCAAACTAAGCAACATTGAGCAAAAAATATTTCTGGGAAACATTTTTTGACAGACACATTATTTTTGTTGTGAAAAATTACGCATAAGAAATACTTACTGCCTTTCGGATGCATTCAAGTTTCATTCGGAGTTATAATATTTTAAAACTGGTTTTCAAAATCTCCGTAACCAAAAGGTATTCCCCAGGTATAATCCAAAAAGAATCATTACATTAATGATTCTTTATCATTGACGGGAAAAGAATAACTTACAGCTATTCACACACGGCGCTCCCAATTTAGACCAGCCTAGATTATGTCCTGAGCTGGAACATGAAATGCTGATTGGATGGTTATTGCATAGATTTACAGCTGCTTACTTTGCATAGAATTGGTTTGAAATGCTGTTCCATATGTAACGAGGGCATCAGCGTCTTCGCATGTACGATTACCGACGCATCTGTCAAAGCATTATGACCAAAAGTTAGCTTTATCTTTTAAAAAATCTTTTATAAAAAATTTTTTAATCTCTCTTCATAAAAAGTGTTAAAGACCTTAACGGCTTTGTGTTTATTGTGTCTTATTACAACCCGTATATTATTTATTTATTTAAACTTTATGCAACAAACTACAAAGGCGGTCTATAAAGTACCTACCTACCGATAAGGGATGATTCTCATTAGAGCGTGCCGTGCCCGGGGCGGGGCCCGGACGGTGCACGGACGGGGCACGGTTTTAAATCTGTTACATATATTTTGTATGAATCAATTTATATTACACAGTGCATTATCCGTGTCCCGTCCGGGCCCTCTCGACGCACTTCAATACCACGTCGGCTCGTCCACGCCCCGGCCCGGGCACGGCCCGCTCTAATGAGAATCTTCCCTAATAAGCACATTTTTTTCCTAATCACACCCCCCCTAGGATTTCCTGTTTGCTGTTTCCCCCAAAAAGCATCCCGATACATAATTGATACCTCTAATGATGCCTGTCTAGCTATCTACACACATGTTCTTACATAGCCTCATTACTAACAAGCAAGTTTAGTATTTGTACAGTGCATGTCGAACGCATTGGCTTGCATCATACCAAAGTTGTCAACTCCAAACGACAAACGTTGTCGACGACAGCGGACCACGTCCTGTGCCCTATATGTATGCTTATCGAGTAACATGACTCGCTAATCGAATAGAATAACAAGAACAATCGATTAGGAATTCGATATGAAAATTCTTTGCGATTCAGAATGTCGCTCACTGTTTTTAATATAGTCAAGACTTGTAAGCAGAGAAAATTAATGTTTGAAATAGGGAGAAAATAAAAGTAATTGAATTCTGTTGATGTCAATGTGATACCTAATTTTCTCTAAATAAATGGATTTTTAGCGTAGGTATGTGCTGTATAAATATATAATAATATAATAGAAAGGGACAGAGAGAGAGAGGGAAAGTCACCTAGAGGTGTCATAATGCTTTTCCTTACGTGACGATTTGTGCTAGATAACTCCTACCGCAAGCCGCGTTAAAAAATTTGGTTCCAGTAAATACCAGTGTATTATAGTTCCACTACAGGGCAAAAGCCTCTTCTGCAGAGGAGGCTCGAGAATTGATCACCACACTTGCTCAATATATCAGTTTAGGGTACCCTACGATGTTTTTCACGTCAGTACGTATGTCTAATATAAACTTAGAACGTACATATATAAATTGAAAGTCAAATACGGACTTGCCCATATCGAAACCCTGGGCCCTCACAATATTATAATCATGACATTTGCCCAATACACTTTAATATCTAAAGTAGGTACCTACCTGAGGTATACCTGAGGTAAGATTCTATTCACGCCCACAGCTAGAAGTTTTGATAACGTCTATTCAAGAAATTGAAATCTTACCGTCCGTACCTACCAACGGAGATTAAATTGTCCAAAATTCAATTAAGTATATCAAGATAATATTCCCGCTGCCAAAACCTAAAATCATTAGCCTAATAACAAGACCATTAAACGCAAAACTCAATTGTCGTCAAGTCAAATAAATTACTCACTAAACCAAATGTTAGTTCACGTATCTTATCAAAACAGGGGACAAACGTCAATACGTAATGGTAACTAAACATTTGGTCACAGGTACTCAAATTCTTAGTTATCTTATCCTAGACACTTTAAACCAGGGTTTCTTAACCTGTGATCCAAGGAGACTGTGTAATGAAAGCCGGGGTTCTTGATGAGCCTACCTAACATAACGCATTAGAATAAAAATTGGTATATGTTATAGGAAAATACTGGGCGCGTAACCTTTTTGAATTTTCATGCCTTTTGACAGTCATTGGAGCAAGCTAAAATATAAAACTAAAACTCGCAACCAGTTAGAAGTGAAAGATGACATACACCATTATCAAAAACGGCTCCTCAATTTATTTGCTATTCTAAGCCAACATAAGCAGCAGCAATCCTCACACTAACTACTCATAATTATGTGAAGTTTAATGTAAACATTAAAAGTTGGTAAAAGCTTAACCCCATTTTATTGTTTTTTGTAAGGAATAAACCCTTTACAAAAAACGGGTTCTTTTAAATTTTGAAAGGGGTCCATGACTAGAAAAAGGTTAAGAACCCCTGCTTTAAACTTATTCTTATCGCCTCTCATAGCGGTGTCAGTCCATTTCCTATTGTCAGACACTCTGACAATGGACTGGTACTTTGACAAGGGCCTGCTGACGTAATTATACGTGCAGGCGAGTTAATTAGTCGCTCATTGAGTCGGTATTACTGTGCAGTCATTGCGGATAATAGCCGGTTGGGTAGACTCGCGCCCTCTCTACGAATCACGTCGATCGAAGGTTCGATAGTTGAGTCAACGGATTAGAGGCGATTGCTCGGCTGTTTCGCAACAACGTCTCTTGCGATCATGCTAGATTTTGTCAATTTTCATTCAAGGAGAAACTTGGTGAATTATGTAATTTTGCATCAGTTGCAACAAAATTGTACCTAGTTATGAGAATTGTTCAAATTCATTGCGACTATCGCAATGGTGTTTTTGGGTGATGAGAGCACGAAGCATTTACAAATAATACAAAAATGCAATTATAAAGTTTCGCTACGCTACACGAGCTTCCTAGCATGCATTAGCAAATAACTATAAATCATCGAATTACAACTTCACAGGTTTTATGATAAAACCGGACATTCCATTAACTTTAGTGCCTACACCAGCCATTTAGCCTTTAAATTACTTCCACTTTATTATTAAACAATTCCAAGTAACTGAAAAGTTGGAAAATGCCGACGTTATACCTATTATTTTAAAGTGCATACCTGCATAAAATTTATGTTAAGTGAACTTTTCGAAGCGGAGATTTACCGCCGTGGTTTAATTGTTAATGTATTAATGAGTTTCCAAACTATCGCATGTTGGGAGTTGAGACCACACAGAGTGTGAAATATTTCACGAGGTGGTCACGATCTATCAGATTACTTCGATACTACACCGATATTGTTTTATCGGGCTCACTTTACGGATGCACGATGGATTGGCTTTGATAAGAATGCTTGTGTGCATTGCATTTACGAAACATCCGGTGAACGGACGGTCCACATCGACATCGCTGTGGGCAGACATACTGCATTGAATTTGATGAAATAATGCACTAACTGTTGTATTGCCACCAATAAATAATAATAGAAAGCAATGATTTACGTGTATTGCGTCTTTTATCGCAATACCAGATTGAAAATACGAATAGTGGATTGATTTAATGCTTCAGATGTAGACTTGTAGAGAACGTACGGTTATGGAAGTACTCCTGTTCTATGTTTATTTAATGGTGTGGCTTATGGGTAGTTGATTTAGGACAACGTTCGTATCCATGCTTGATTGAAATACGTATATGTATTGTTATTAGGTATATAACACAGTCATGCGTGGGTCTTATTCAAACTTAAGAGCTAATAATGGTCTGATGCTTTTATGTTTAAGGTATGGCGTGGCTTTACTCAGTTTAGTATATCAGGATGAATAGTGGTGCCAGAGGATTTTAACCTTGAAGTTTTATAGTTGGTTGCCAATAAGGACTGTAATGTTTTTGCTGAATTATAAATTAGGTACAATTCAGTGTCATTATTGGCAACAAAAAGTCCACCTGATGCAATCGTTGTCGCAAAATAGAATTATTTTAAAAATGTAACATAATGCTGAAGTGTATAAGACATTATTTGTAAGTTGGAAAGTAAACTTTATTGCATAGATTCTTATTTCAACTACATCTATGGAAACAGAAAAAAATCGTAAGAATTAAAATCAACACGACAAATGTCTGGGGGACTTACGAAATATAGTCCCAAGTTGAAGCAAGATCCTATCAAAATATTGTCACAAAATTGATATTAAAGAGTGCTTACAAGACTCAAAAGTATTGCTGGACATCGATAGCTGTCCCAATCACTTGGCATTCAAACGATGCTTAACCAAACATGCAGTGTGAATATACAACTACCTGTCAAGCCAGATATGAATGAAAATAGTATCCAGTCTACACAATATTCATGCAACGATCATATTTGTCACCTGCAACGGTGAATATGAATGGTGCATAGCGTTCAAAGCTCTGAGAACTGAACGTTTAGCATCAATTATCACATTGGCTATAGTTCTGAGTAACGTAGTTACGGATAGGGCGTTGACCTTGGTGATTGGCGTTTTTCTCAGATGCAGAGAATGTGATGTTTATTCCGAAAAAAAAGCATTAGTTAGTTTTCCTACTACAATTTTAAAAATTCATTTTTTTTTTATTCGTAGGTTATGATGTGTACATATTTTTTGTTGGAGATCCTAAATAAATAAACAATCAGACTAGGTATAAATCTGTAGAATGAGATTGAATGCTCAGATTTGAACAAATGACTCATTACCTAATTGCCTTGTTGGTCTTGTAGTGGGAAACTCTACCACTACTCAGAAAATCCTCAGAGTGATTCCCTGGTCCGCCAAAATGATATCGAATGTTTCCATCAGGAATTTCTTATCAACAACTCGGAGACTGTATTTATGTAATAAGCTCGCCCCCTATTTCATGGGGCTTAAACGTAAGTTGTGAAATATGAGTATACTAACTCCTTTAGGGGAAAAACGGTACTTTTCCAGTATCTTGTAAACAAGTGTCATGAAAAAGGTTACGCAAGAACAATAATTTAAATAGGCTGTTAACTATTAAAAGATAATTAACTCTTCAACCGCCGACACGATGGTCAAAAAATTAATTACCAATCTTCTCAAAGAATTCAAAAAGAACTTCTAAACGAAGCGAAGCAATAATACACTAGTATTTGATAAGAGACTTTCCGACCACTTTAGTAATTTACATACAAAGAAATGTAAAGACCACCCAAGAGACTTCCGTTAATTTTATCACTTAATTAGTATTTCATCAATGTTACGTTAGAAACGGTAATTTATGAGTAACATAATGAACAATTTATTTGACCACAGAGGTACTTATGTAATAGATTAGGTAACCTTTAACACATATGTCATTGAGTTGTCGAATGCCAAGATTTATAGGTAGCATAAAAAATAATTGAATTCATGACCTGTATTCTGTACAAACGATAAATCATAAATAAAAATACCTGACACACGCTCTCTCACATACGTAGTCTCCAATACACATATTGTTTAAGTACCTACTATAATTTTAGATAGATATCACACAGATATTATAACGGGTGTAAAAAGACTCTTTATGAAACTCAAAGTTACCTATTCTTCTCATTATTGCGACCTTTTTTTGTCTGTACCATACTTGGGTACCCGTTAGTCTTTACGAAGTTATTAATGGTCAAAGTTCCAACTTTTAGTTGCGTATTTTTACAAAAATTAGTTTCAAATGTTCCAACTAAACTTTAAATATCTCCACGATAACTGTACTGTTACATGCATCCGAATAAATTGCATGCGTGCTTAGCGTACGTTACATAGCTTTCTACCATAAACATTGATATTTCACACCAAAAATAAAAGTCCTTTTCCAGCAATAATTTTTGCTTAAAACTTCGTTTGATGATCAGTATTCATAGATAACAGCTATGTTATATATCTTTTACCCTTCGTGTATCTGCTGCTGCTAAAACTTATCCTATAAAAGTTGCAGCCACGTTTCTAGATAGTTTGTTCGGGAAGGACACCGTTTACCTACATAACATGAGTATGTAAATTACCATTATGTCAAGGTGCATGTTGCCCGCACTACATACATTACTTCCACGCGGATGAATTCACGAGCAAGTTAGTTACAAATATTTTGCTAGTGAAGACATCAACGATTGAAAGATTGACGTGACATAAAAGATAGTTATGTGGATTTTTGAAATCTTGCTTTTTTTCCTACTGCCATCCAGTGCATCCACCACAACCGAAACCGTATCCACAGTAGTCACTGACAAGTCGCCATAAATACACGCAATTCTTCCTAAGATTCTAACATCGTGATGGGTCATACCACTTGCACCTCTTACGTACCTATAGGAAATGAAATGTGTAAGCCCGCAATAGATCAACAAGATTATTAATCGAGATCACACGACCAAAACATAATCACTTATTAATTGAACACATAGAACTCACATCAATAATACCAACCATTCATTCATATGTTACGTAACAGAAAACGAAAAGTCGATTGCAAAATCTGTCAGTAAGTCAGTGTTCAGTAGTTTTAAGATCAAAGAAACAAATTATATAAGGCCGGCTACACGATCACGTTCGTCATTGTCTTATTGACCGGTCTAACGTGTACAAGTAGCAATTATAATGAAATACCGAAAGGTACCATGTTTTCTAAAGCTACCCAGAGACTTGTTAAAACAACGAATGCTGTTGTATTTAAGTTGTTCGGTGGCATAAAATCGTTTTTCTGCAGTTCCGGTATTTTATCCACTTAAAATACTTGTCCAGTACGGTTAGATAGTCCTTTCCCTAAAATAAAAGTAGATTAGTTAATACCAAGGATGAACAAGCTTTATAGCTCTTCATTATCAGAAAACCGGGCATTAGTGGTGAGGACTTCATACGACTCGAATCCTGCCGGCTTCCCTTCGAAAATTCTGACCACATTTATTTACTAAGTATCTACAATGTACTATTTCTAAATAACATATTCAAACTGCAGTTATTTTAAATACACTATAATAAACGTACCAAAAGTTCAATTAATGAAAACTTCTTGTAAAATCATAAAAGTGAAATTGTATACTTAATTACTCTTAAATAATCAGTTTTTGCTTTGGCTTCTCTTTTATGAAAATTGACATTAGCCATTTCAAGGCATTCCATCTCAATTCTCCCTCCTGCGAAAATTGACACTGCGCCAATGCATTCCATTTCAATTGACACATTTACATCACACAAACTAAACTTCTAATCGTAAAACAGAGTAACAAGTCAACGAAATTCCTTTTCGCTGTTAGCACAAGAACTGAGTTAAGATTATATAATGAACTTGTGTTCAAGAGAGTTCTACACAATAGTTCCATGGATTAGGATTTAAGCCTTTCAACGCGCTATATTATGCAAATATGCTTACATGACAGCTTTCGGCACACAGCAGCTTAACTATTGGGAATTTGCTTATTGATTTTCCTTTGTACCTATTGTGTATGAAACTGCTATCTCTAGACATATATTAAGACAGCTGCGTCTTACATTTTGACCGCGCTGGACTTCTAAAAAAGTTAGCTTTAGTTTCATAACAGCTGATTTTCTTTAATGACTGACGAATAATTTCATCTTTGGGTGTCTAAAAGGTACTGAATCCATTTTAGGTATTAGTTTTCGATTCGATATCTCTTTCTCTCATTGCACATTATTATCATCTATATAAACTACATTTTATATTAAAATACCTAGGACACATTAACCAGTTCTTAGAACCGTTTGAAATGTACAATTTTTGTTAGACCATCATTATATACGAAGAATGATTTCAACCTGCATGCTCTTAACTAGTATTAAGGTCAATAAGGGGAATGCATGGGAATCTGCAGAAAAGCTTTACCTATATCCAGAAGTAATAAAACAAAACAAGTTAATTAAAATGAATACAATTACCGTTGTTACGTTTCCTCTTGCACTCAAACGGTGTTTATTATATTACTCTCATTCTGCAAAATCCGATAGGAAATTATACTTATCGATTAATAGAGGTGATGGCTGTTCCTTGGTTAAACTATAACGGTGAAACGTAATGAAGACTTCAACCATAGATTCAGTTCGTGATCCTAAACAAAAGGCAACGATTTTTTTCAAAACAGTTCTATATAAAAAAGGAACACACGGTCAATATGTATGGTACAGCTGATATTTTTTAAAGAAAAATGTTAATTCTAAAAGGGTCTAGAAACATTTACTGAATCCACCCTGCTTTACTTCTTCTGCAGAAACTGATAGGAAGTTGTACCTATTGATTTAATCGACTTTTGACTTATTAGCTGTGATGGCTGCTTCTTAGCTCAACTATTTTATAAACCCGTTTTCTCCCGTTGAATTACCATTCACACGCGAGGATAAGCAATCGATACCCAATATATCTATCATTGCGAGATTCAATAATGTGATACCGAATGACTGTAAATAATGATCGAGACACAATGTAAACAATAGAAACGTGGCAAACCAATAACCAGAACCGAATTATGTAATATTGGAGAAGGAATCGAATTTATTTGATGAAATAGATTGTTTGTATCGCATTGTTACAAGCAATCAAACATGCAATCATCAACTGTACTGCGACCCGTCTTTACATTAATCAAAGAAACTGGGACAGATTTTATTAGTTTACTAGCAAAGATTGCTGTGCTGACGAAATGAGTTATCAAATCGGAAATTATAAGAAAATGTATATCAAATTGCTCAATAATAATTGCTTTAGTTGTGACGAGAACATAAAACAGCAATACTGAGGACATCAGATAAAGAGTGAATGTAAATGAATTAATCTAATTAAGTCATATCGAATGTTAATGAATCGATTATTGCTAGTAAAATAGGGGCACGACATCACATAAAAAGAAAAGAATCTTACAAATATACACGAATACAACCATGCTAAGTATGTTTTGAATTGAACGCACCAAGGTCGTCCTTATTTTTGTTGTTATTGCAATTTGAATAAGTACTTATTTTGTTGTGGCATTTGATTATCATAGATCATTATGATAAACATTAAAACGGATTCATTAGTATCCGTCTCCATTAAGGCGATGCCATTGACACAAAACGAAAAATAGTTAAAGCGATACATCAAGATAATTTATATTATTATTGCAACTGTAATAAAGTTATTACGGAGTAATAAACGAAACAGCTGTGAATGAAACAAACTGACCATTGTAACATTATTAGCACTCGGCTGTGACACTTAAATAGTCGTCTCTGATGAATTTATAGCGCAAATTATTATTAAATCCGTCCAATAAGAATGGAACAATGTGAATGCAATTCGGACGTTGAGAACGCGATGATGAGTCAATCGAAGTTCAAAAGAATTAAGCCATAAAAAGACAGTTCATAAAATGCACAATATATCTATTAATTAAAAATTTAGTCACCTACTCGCACTCGCGCTTGCGACGCATGTAGATGGCCACAAATCTCACTCGAGCGAGCCATTACTTACTGGGCCCAAGTCTGCTACCGCACTATAACTACATATTTTTCACATCCGATATATCTCCTGATAAATCACTTTGCCATCTGTACCATATACTATAAATGAGCTTTACATAACTCACGCGAACGTTATTTATCACACGCCCCTACTAAAGGAAAAATATTTCAAATTGCACGTCTACCAAGTATTCGGTGGCAAAGATAAAGGTGTGCAAAGGAATGTCGCTGACACCGCCGCTGCCAGTATAAAACTCGGCGAAATTGCGAATATTTTGAATTTCAAATAATGTCTACCAATGGTTGGTATTCAGAAATAACTATGTTTATGCCCTTCGGGTGCACACGGGTGACTTATGCAGCAACTATTGCACGAACTTTCCTAATGCTTTCTTTACTTATCCGAGTGCTGGAGCCACGATGTGTAGCTGCACAGATAGTGGTCATTCTTCAACGCATAAATTACAGATCTCTCGCGGAAACTTCACGCCATCACGCTCGCCCCAGGCTACAACACAAACACACAGATAATGCGCTCAAATCAACTGTAGGTAATAATTCATGGTGCGGTTTAAAATTCACGTTTGCACATTAAAGCACGCAATGCAATAACGAGTCGCCTGATGTGGCTGATGGTCGGGTTTCACACGCGAACCGAAACCATGTGGCCATTGAGAGCTTAGAGAGATAACAACATAAATAAAATCCGTCGAAACATCTAGCTGAATGCCTCTTTGCCGTTAATTTAGATTCAGTTTCCTTATAAGGGTCTTTTTAGATTTAAAGCTCTGGCTAAATTCATAACTGTACATAAATTATGTTTTGCACAGCACCAGTTGACAGGCAACTGCGCTTATCTGTAGTTTTCCAATAAACAACGTATAATTGAAGGTTTCATATTTACTAATAGTTCCGATAGACTTGTTATTCTAGGCACGCAGCTAACAAAGCGCGAGCGCAGAGGAGATAACCGGCCGATAGTCCTCTGCGCACCAGTTACGCATGCCCAATGATAACTGTAAGACGAGATACCATAAACTTTTCCCATGCTACATGATTTTTCGTTAAACTGCTGTATTATACTGTTTTGCGTCATATTGAACTCAAATAAATATATTTTCTTGTTTTCGTGCAAGGTTCAGAAAGTTAGGACCATGTCCGCGAACATGGTTTGAGTTCACTTATCAATTTCCCACAAATCGACAGTCACGAATTCACATGCAGGCAGATCGGGATCAGGGGTTTGGCAAAAAATGGAACGTCGTGCAAAACGAAAGACAGCATCTCTTTGATACTCCGTTGGGACCGATAAGAGATGATAATTGCGGATTGCGTAGGTACTTCATCAGCGAAAATGTGCAAAGGGTCTCCGAAGAAACGACCGCTAGTATTGCGGTTTGAAGAGTAAATCTTTATTTATGTCCTTTATTCAGTCGCACCATCTCCTAGCGAAACTCAGTGCGCCGTCATTACTCAGATATTTATTGCGTTAACTTGTTCCGCAAACGCTCCCTGCGAGACATCGTCGCGTCGTTTATGTTAATTTATTCGCATTTCAATGAGACGCCTGTAAAATGGCATTATGCATTATCATGTCTTATTTTTGTATTTATGTACTAAGATGTAACGGCGGTTAACGTTTTTATCTGAACTGTGTTTACTGACTAGGATGTTTACTGTACTTGCTTGTAGGCAGTTGAGAAAAGTGGAAGTACTGCATGCCTTTTAAGAGGACACAAACGTGTTATAGTGAATGTCTAGAAACTATGCTCAAACACGTTAGTCCATTCCTAAAAGAGTGTGACGCACGCCCTAATTTCATAAGCGTACAACAAATAAAATCCAAACCTGAATACAAACAGAGCTTTATTTTTTCACTATGTGACTTATCAGTAGAATCTACGACTCACATGTTTGGTAAATGTCATGAGAAGGTATTGACGGCATAAACAGCAGTTTATTTGTACAACCCACATTATACCGTAGCATGAATTCGTAATGAAACTATTACTTAGAAATTTGGATCACCTAAATGTCTAGTATGGCCGTGAGTCATCGTGATAGCTTACTTAGATGTTTATGTAAAAGCTACCTGTCGACACAGTGCAGGCGTTTGAAAACTAGTTGAAGGTTATTGGAGAACTTAACACAATACTGACGTGTCCATAAATGTCCGAAGTGAAGCTAGAGGTTAGCTATCTACCCATCTACTTATACTGAATTTTCACAACACAAGGCAAATGTTTGCGTTGAGCTGTTTGTCGATTTTAGCATTAGATCAATCCAGTTTTACTCACAATGTTCTTTTTGATTGTCTATACCGTAGGATTCTTTATTCGAATTCGATATGTTCAAATCTCTTAACGTCTGGCCATAATGAGGGTAGACTGCCAGAATCCAGGCCCATGATGAATGACTTAACGCGTTCTTTCACCCACGAGATGGCCAATCACAGCCTATTTTTCATCTGGAACTGCTACTCGTTCTCCATTAACATACCGGATACGCTCCCACGTAAAACTTTTTTTGTAGCTAGCAGATCATGTTTCATAACTTTAAGTACTAATTTGGGATATCATTGTGCATTAACTTTCATCAAAAACTCCCACTTTCTTACGGAAAAAGCCTATAAAAGAGTCTAAAAGATCAAGATAAGTTGCACATAAAATTATTATGACTCATGACTCCAGTTAGAATTACATCAACATCGTTATTTAACCATATAAAATAAAAAAAGTGGTCGATAATTAACAGAGTTACGTCAAACTGGTACACATATATGGTCAATTTTGTGTGAGACGTCATATTGACCGTTCGAATCCCACGGTGTTACGTAAACTTTGTGGTTTGCGTTACGGTCGTTTTGTGTGTTTGCTGTTCGTGTTTCACTATATACACATGGTCATTGTTCTACAAATATAAACAATGATGTTGTCGTGTTAATGTGTAAAAGAAAAAGGTTGTTTTTCTTTTCGGTGTTTTCTTTTGTGTTGAGGTTTATTAGTTTAAGGTGAGACAGTATCTTTAAGTGGGTAGGATACTTCTAGACAAGCGTGCATCATTGCGATCTCAAACCGCGTTTGAGATATGCAACTATACAATCTTGCTACTATTTTAGATGCGAAAGTTTGTATGAATCTGAATGAAATTTGACACAGACAACATCACGCCTGTAATCCTCGAAGGGTTAGGCAGAGGTGTATCTCATTAGTACACCCACATTTCGCCCGTTATGTTTAAGTCTCATGTAATAGAGGGCAAACCTATTGCCGTCCAATTTTTCCAATTTTTCAATAATATAATTATCAACTTTGACGCTGACGAAGTAACCAAAGGTGAAATATTTTAAAAGCTCGCTCAGAATCGTGACACAGCCATAACATATACAATGCATAACTTCATCTAAATATTATACACCAGCAAATCGATTACAATACTTACGAACGTCTGTTTAGTCGCTTCATTATCCTATGACCTGACCAACATTACCCAAGGCGTATGTAAACATGACGGGCGGTCCTCAGCTGAAGCCAATAAAGCATAATTAATAACTGGAAAGTTTGTAGCTCATTGCGATAACGTTACCTAACCACGGTTCACTAGAGAACAATACTGCCCACCATTTACCAACGGACTTAAATGATTAGCTCCTGACATAAGGCGGTCACAACGAGACTTGGCCACTGAATGGATAGGGTACAGAAGGTCGGGTTCTTATAACGAGCGGAAACAAGCGCACGCACACAGATGCTTACGTACGGGGATCTCAAATGAATGTCAGTCAGTCGCAAATGCGCTTGCACTCGCTTTTTTTTAATTGTTTTATATTGCTCTTCACTTATATAAGCAGAAAGAGCAATTGTATTAAAATGTGATTAAAAAGAGTGTCCATGGAGTTTCTTGCTCGTTCTTCTCCATAGAGGTCTACGTTTTGGAACAAGCAAGTAGCTTCAATTTTCTGTCTAACTGACTGACATTTTTCTAACTCAAAAATGCCTTTGATAAGTTAAATTAATTAAATGCTTTGACTTTACAAGTGGAGCATACTCATGGTGTGCGAGCTTATGCAGTCGTTGTACAGGGCAAGCCTTCTGAACTAATCTAGTCTGTGTTGTGGATACCTTGTTAGTGCAAATGAACAATAGCGACACAGGTACATTTGGCAGACGATCGCTCTCCAAGATTAGGCAAGACTTTAAGCAGTTTGAAGTAGTAGTAGTCGTGTCACGACTGTCCCGAATTAAAAATTAATGCTTTATCGAGCTGACCGACATTCTAAAACAACGGATAGGTAAACTTTCAATCGAATACTTTCAATTGGTTCCATGAATCAGTGATGCCTTGTTGCTAACATAAAAACCTGTTCCTCAGTTCTGGATTCAATTTAGTAAGTGATCGAATCTCAGATCATTAATAATGTCGTAACGGGTGAAATGGTTGCTACAGTAATCTCCTTGTTGTGTGGTTACCTTTAGTTGAGCGGCCTTTGTGCGATTTGCGGGCGTGAGTCGGGTTTGCTGAGATGGATCGGTGTCTATTCATCTTGCTTGTATATCTTAAATAGGTATCGGGGTAACTTAAATTAAGGTTGATATTTAATTTCATTATTATTGTTTTATTGATTTATGTGATCCGGATCTGTGGAAGGGGGTTTTTATTATTATACTAAATTTTGCTCGGCTGCTCGATTATTTCCTAGCGTACAAACTAACCCCGTACCAAATTTCATCGAAATCGGTTCAGTGGTTTAGTCGTGAAAGCATAACAGACAGACATGACAGCAAGAGTTACTTTGGCTTTTTTAATATTGATTATTTTTGTTTTGTTTCTTGTTTTTTGACCTGCGGAAAGCGTATAGGGGTAGCAGACCTAAAATGATTTGTTTCATTTCTAATAGTGAATAAAAAAACGAACAAATTTGTTTAGCGAATTGATACACTATTTCAATCTGCCGTATTATAACCATTTCATATAACTGATAAATATGAACAGCTATTATTTGAATATACGAACAGTATAAGTTGATAGTTAATTTGCAAAATAAAACGTTGTATTTGTGAAGTGGCTTACTCAGTGGTATGAAAAGTGAAAGAAAAAATAATTATAATCTGATTCCGGTCGTTTAGCGGCTGAGGTGGCTCGGTCGAGCTAAGCGCCTTACTCGCTCCCACTTGACCGCAATAATGCTGTTGTACGGATTTACGGTGTACTTAGAAGTGGTCGGTGAAATATGAGAATTTTAGCCTTGTGTTTAAATTTTTATGTAGGACGGAAATTGGTTTCTATTTTTGAACTCAAGCACGCACGTCAGCACGGAAATTCAATCATATTTAAGGCGTCTCCATACAACAGCGATATTATAGGTACCTACTAGGCCAGTATATCACTTTGCTCGTCTCCATTACATTAACATACCTGGCGAAATGTGATATACTAATTGCTACACCATTGGCTAACCCTTCGGGGATTACAGCCGTGATGTTATGTAAAACAATTTTTATATTTTTTTACCTGCGACATTATCGTCCCAGTATCAGAGTGTCCCAGCGTCCCAGTTAAGGCACGAGCATTGATCACAGCTGCGCTTGCTCCACGGATTGGCGATTTTAAACTAAGTTTTGATTTCTTCACTAATGTCCGCGATGTCCAAGATAAACTCGGAAACTGCAAAAAATATTTGAAAAGTCACATTACAACGTGTCCGCTACGAATCTACTGCCTCGTGCATGTGAATCTGGCGCCTTAACCACTAGGGCATCATAGGTAGGTAGGTACACGGGCAACCCCTTTTTATTTTTCCCCATGTGATACTGCAAAAAACTTAAAAAAAAAACACTCTTTCTTCCTTGCAGAGTTAAGTCAAACGTGTACTAAAATGTCGTTTTTATTACCGTTGTTAGTTTGTGGTCACACTATCCGTAAGTGTCTCCTTACTGAACCCAATCCTTACTAATAGCATTAACATGGATTTCACAAAGGTTTCACCTTCAATCTGTTATATCGCTCTAATTAGAATAAGCTAACTATAGAATTAATAAGCTTTTAACTAACTGGCTATGTAAATGCCAGACGGGTCGATTGATCAAGGGTAAGCAACGTTGGCCGAGGTCGATCCGTGGATGGGTGACCATCCATTTCATATCGAGACCCCACCGTGGCTTGAAAAGAGCATCTTTCACAGTCGTTATGAGTAGACTGGAAGCAGTAGACCGGAAGTGTCGTCTGGTTTTCAACTGCATTACCACATACATATAAATAAGAATAAATTAATAGTAAAAAAACTTTTTCAAAAACAAGCTTTTATTTAAATTCGCTAAAAAGATTAAAATAAACTTTTCATTTAAAACTTTTACTATTAACTTATAACGTCATTTCACAATTTACATGATATAAAAGCTTGTCGCGAGATTTAAGTACCTACTAGATTTTACTTAACTTGAAACTTTAAAAAATTTAAAAAAAAATATCTGATCATGTTATTTAATTTTCTTGTTTATCTACACTGGTAAATCTCGCTACAAGCTTGTAATAAAAACAAGGCGATGATTAGAAACTTTCAATATAGTAAAAGAATATAATCAAGCTTTTAATTTAGACAACATTATTGCGCAATTTGGCCCCAAAATGGATTTTAATTCAACTGTCCCGAAGTTCGGTGTTAACAAACTTTAATAGACTTGACCCTTTTTTGATTGAAAGTGTTAATGTTAGCAGCTGGTTCTAACTGTTAATTGAATTCTACTGTTGCCAGTTCTCTGACTTAGTTGAAATTGTACTAATTGGAAAATAGACCAAGTAATACCAACAGATTTGCTTATTTATGCAAAAGAAAAATGTTGACGTAGTTATTCTTTAAAATTGTAGGTTTGCATTCATTCAAATAAGGAACACATAAGTAGGAACATCGATGTAAGAGATGAAATATTTGGCCTACAAAAAAACAGCTGTTCCATTTAAAGTGTTACAACTACATGGTCAAACCATGTACATGTATAGAACAGCTGATTTTATTTTGTAATAACCGACGAAAAGAGGTAACAATGAGGACTCAAAAACAACTAAACCGAATTTAAAAAGTTCTTTTACTCATGGAAAGCTTCAACATTTTCAGCGAACAAAATTACGTAAAAAAGAATTAAGTAACCTTAAAAAATTGACGCGGACGAAGTAACAGACAAAAGCTGGTAAAAAATAACAAAATAGAGCTTTTTCTATCAGAAACATATATTTAACAACTTTAAGGCCAGTCGAATTCAATTTTAAAATAGTATTTTCGAATGACAAATTTATTGAAGAAAAGAAAAGATTTCCCATAGCTAGCATAAGAATCGTTTATTTCAATTTTCAAGCTTCAATGTGCTTACGTTATCAGTTCAATCTTACGTTCACTCGTTCACTCAGTAGTGTTGTGCGGATACAGCAGATAACTTCAACAGGTTGCCGTATTGCTATTGTACTTATTGGGTTATCTGCTTGTGCTATAAATAAAGTAGTTTGGCAAACAAGGGCATTGAGGTGTCATTGGAAATATGGGACTGTAAGACAAAGTGGAACTCAAAAGCTAGATTCTATTTTCTGGATTTTGCCAACCCTACAAGGTCGGTACCGTAACGCCAATTCTCAAGAAAATATCCAGTAGTAGGTGAAGATTTTTAAAAATAATAACACAATATAAATTATCAATTACTGAATTACTATGAAACATGTGAAAAAGTGCTTAAATTACAACAAAAAACACTATAGTTGTATGTTTACCATTACTTGTAGCGATATTTTAAATAAAAGGATATCCAAGGAATAAGCATTGCCATACAACGTGGCAATACTGCTAGCCTTTTGGGCATTGCCCCATTAACAGGGATGTGGACGAGATGTTTGATGAACTCTTTTCTTTTTTATAAATTCTGTAAATACTTTGTAATTATATTATAAAATATTTATAAGTTTCGTGTGTAGGTTATTTATTACCTACTAAAGGACGCACCGTGGCATCAAATAGTTTTCCCATACCATAAAACATTCCCAGCATAAATCACTCATGAAAGCTACACAAACGACAGTCAAGAGACAAGAAGCTTTCACTATTAAATTCCACTAAAAACAAATCAAAAGCAAGATTCATACAATTCAAAGCAGAGAAGATAACACTCACACCATCCGTCTACTAAGCTGATTTACCGAGGTCTTACAATGCCTAGCCACAATAAAAGACCCAGTCTCAGCTTTAAAATAATTCAGACTTCAACTGCAAACGTGCTTTCTGTGAGGCACTAGTGATTAAATATAACCCTTTTGAGATTTATAAGTGTTTATTTCAGGCATAGAGCGAGCCATCGTAATCTCGCCTTTGTGTCCGACCTTAATAAATGTTATTTGTAAGCAAATGTATTGTTACACGAGAAGGGGGAAGCAAGGGATAGTATTACTTCGTTGCAAGGTACAAAATAGTGCAAATCATTACGTGCGTGTCCGCACTAATGGTTCCTTGGAAGTGTGTTCTAATATTCATGATGGACGGAAGAAGGCTGTGTTTAGTTTACGTACCTAATGTTAGTTGTGTTTGTTTATGCATCAAGCCGTACACTTATAAAACTCAATGGTCGTTCACCGATTGGCTTTGTATGTTTGTTGTTTAGCTCTTGTGATCATTTTGATGTTGAAATTGATAACCAAGTAGTGAAGGATGGATTGACAATCGGGCACGGGCAAGTACCAATGTAACTTCCACTATTGCATATGTACCTACTTTCCAAGTTTATCTAGGATATCACTGACATTGGTGAAAGAAAAATTTCACGAGAAAAGCTGGTCTTTTAGTTAATATAAATCTTAAATCACCAATCCGCCAAAAGTGGTGATCAATGCTCGAGCATTCTATGTATGGGAAGAGGCATTTGCCGTACAGTGGGACAATAATAAGCTTGTAGCTCACGACAAGAGAGTTCTAGATCGCCAAGAACTCATCGCTCCCCGCCATCTGAACGCTTAGATATTTTAGACTACGCAACGGATTTTAATTCGGTTTTCATCAATAGATAGAGTGATTTGAGAGTAAGGTACTTATAGCTAGTATCTACATTGCTCCCGTGCGGGTCGCTAGTTTATTATAAACCAAAACAAGGTCCACGAAAGTAAATTTCAAATGTCAGGCACCAACGATTTAGGTAGGTGCTTATTATAATTCGTTGCGCACTCAACAGCTTGCTATCGTAGCTATTACATTCTTAACAAGAAACAAAGCTATACCAGATAAAAGTAAATGGTAGCCGCATAATTTGTCAATGATTACAAAGAGTTCAATCTATGGCAAGGGCCCATGAACATAAATCATAGGCGCAGTATTGTCGGCGGGCGGACATACGACAGTTATTACGAAACTACAAGTTTGCCACAAAGCTCTGTACAAGACTGCGGCTGAATGGCAGGCCCTAATTAACTGTCAAGTAATTCGACATTACAAGTACAACCATTCGGGCAATACCGTTATAGATTTTTTTCATGTTAACCAGCAATTAACCAACGTTTCGGCCATATTAGCCGTAGAACCGATGACCGTTGACCGTGTTCTCGGCAAGCGTGAGGTGGGACGCCCTCAGGCTCGCTGGAGCAATGATCTTCGCAGGGTAGCTGGTAGCAACTGGATGAGAGTTGCCGAAAATCGAGCTCAGTGGCGTGCGATTGGATAGCCCTATGTCAAGCAGTGGATTTTTGTAGGCTGATGATGATAATTAACCATCAGTTGTAGGTACTAACATAATATTAAAAATGATAATATCAGCCTACTGATGTCCTACTGCAAGGCAAAGGCTTCTCATACAGAGAAGGCACGAGCACTAACGCTTGCTCAAATTAGCGATTTCAGACCTATGTTTCTTAAAATTCAAGTTTTCTTGCGATGTCACTGAATGCTCAGTCATTTATTACATTTCAAAATGCAAATGTTTGCTTAGGTGGTAGGTAAACACAAAGACGTTGATGGTGGTAGTATGGAACTCTTCACGCATGAGATGCGAGAGTCTTAACCTAAGACGAACTAAACTTTTTTTATTATCTGCTTACATTATACTAATATGTAACGGGCAAGCCACTCGAAAGACCTTTGTCCGTTCATAATCAAGCCTGTTCGGTCACAGTGATTAGTGCATTGTCAGATAGTGCTTCCAGCAAACGTTACCGATATCAGCCGAGATGTTGCGCAGGCGACGACGATCGGATCGCGTTCGCACGCATATTACGAGCTGGCTCGGCCGCGGGCGATACAGCGACCTAACAGTACAACGGCCCTCGTGATTAGACGCCCCACGATAGCGCCCATTGTCGGTACACGATCGGCTCTTGTACGTCTTGAAATTGCGGAAATGGACACGGCTAGCACCCACTACATGCTAGCGGGACATTTCAATTGCAGTCCCCTGCCCTCGGGCACTGTAACACATGGGATAGATTCGGCGAGGCCAATTTATAAAGCCCTTTAGCGATTCGGTTTTATGCTTTGACATGGCTTTGAATGTCTCGTCTAATGCCGTTTTTGCTGTATTAAAGTTCAACGTTTTGGATTTAATTTTTTGAGATTTTTTTTATGTAAAACTAGCTTCTGCCTGCGCTTTCGTCTATGTGGTTTTTTCACCTGCTTTAAGTTACGTCTTTGGTTACAGCTGGCTATCATATACAAAAATGTATTTTCCAATACGACTGGGAGTTCCAGATATTAGCCGTGTTTTAACAAACAAATAAAAAAACATTGTTAAATTAAAAAACGGTGTCAATAAAAATAAAACTCCATAATGTACAAGTACTTCACCACCTACTTCAGCTTCGTTAAAGTCAATCAGTTTGTCAGATACCCTTAATGGTTATCGAAATCACGCTTTCTCGTTCCCTAGAGTAATTTATAACAATCCCATAACCATTTAAGACCCTTCAACATCTTTAAATTGTTCGATAGTCGTAAAGATGTGACGTGAACATATTAGTAAGCGTCAAGTGTGTCCTTGTTTACGAGGTGCCTAATGAGAAATGTCATCGGGTGAGAATGTTACAAAGCACCGCTTAACTTAGCTCAGCTTTGGTTGGTCCGAAAGATTGTTAAAGAAAAAGTCGTAGAACCAATCACGTCAGTCGACGTCATTTGTTTCGTGACGGTTATGTCAAAATTTCAAAGTAGGAACATTATTTTAAAGTAGTACTAGTCTGTAAAGTTCATAGGTCTATCGCGGCAGGATAGACGTATTCAGTTAAGGCTCGGAGGAACAATCTAGGAAGGTAGAGGCCCGCGGTGGATGCTATTGCTCAATTGCCTTGGCTCGGGAATGCCTCGCAATCGATACAGCTGGAAACGGCAATATCTCAATGCCGACACTGAAATGCAATTTTGCCAGCTTTACTTTACCAATAAACTATCAATTATAATTATAAGTTCCGTAACTGACGTGATTTGGCAGTTAACTATCGATAAATTAATTCTTGACACAAATTCCTGGTCAATTATCTATATAATATTATTATATTTTATTATAAATGGACATAAACATCATCTATCGTAAGATATCTGTAAGGTTTGAAACCAAATACATATAACACCGATATTTTCATTCCTACCATCGCTCGTATCACTTTTTATAGAGAAACAAAAATAAAACTAAAATATTTACACTCGGACGTAGTCAACAAAAACTCCCACACCATCAGAAACAATCAATCTTTGGAGCACTGAAAGGAACCTCAATCAAAACAGAATACGTAGAAGCAGACACCGGATAAAGGGCCCTATAAATCATAAAATCAAGCCTCCATTCAAAGCGGTTTATTTGGGCGAGAAGAAAAAACGTTTGACCCTACGTTCCTTTGAGTATTGTTAACCGTCGAGACCCGAGGGTGCATCTCCAATTTGTCCTACATTCGAATAATAATCAAAGGCCCAATGTTATTTATGGGCTCATTAAAATTTCGATAATCACACGAGTTTTTATGCGTTGGAAATACACTTTTTTCATCAAAGAATAACACGAGAGCTACGCCGAGTGTTGGAATGCAGTATCATTCGTTTATTACGATGCGTAGGACGTTTTTAATTGGATATCATTTTTATTCAGTAAGTAATGACATTAACTTTAACTGTATCTACAACTTAAATTGTTACAAATCTAATAGCTATTAGAATAATTACGCAACATTTTATGTAAAATATTTTATTCGAGTGAAGTGTTAATGTTTATAAAGTGGGAATCAATGCAATTTACGACCGGATTGGATTTGTCTCCAAATACGGGTGAGTTTGAGTTTAAATATTTATCCAAAAGCGGTGTGAATGTTGACCCGAGTTAATAAAGTTAATCATAATATCGTAAAAGTCACGATCGCTAACCGGTTATAGACGCCATTTCGAACAGACTAGCGTATCATCGTATCATCGAAGTAAATCACTTTGCCCTTAAATTTTCAATGAAAAAGGCGGGACGTAGGCAAAGTGGTGGGCATGTTGGCGTGCATTGTTTTATTATGTGGTGTTATCAGCGACTCTTGCGCCGCTTCCGCGTCCTCGGGCCGTGCACACACTGCTAAGACTGCGCGATAACCCCATGTCACCATGTTACGACTATGGCTCAACGTGATGACATAAAATGTCGCCTTGATTTCCGTGTTACAGAGAATTTTAAATGCTGCATTTGTAGTCATTAAACCTTTTATGGACTCAAGACTTTACCCGGCACGGTTTATGTTAAAGGTCTCGAACGGTTTACGAAGTAACTTAAAAATACAAATGAGAAAATAAAACTACAAATTTATTCTCATTAACATAATAAGTTCCCTATTATTTCTCACCAAAATAACCTTCCATTTTCACTTACACACACTTACAACGACGTAAGATTCTGATCTCACAATACCTAATTTAACACCTTCTAATCTTCCGATCCTATCTGTGATCAATTTATTCGTCTAAAAGGCAATAAGTTGTCGTTAATCGCTACCGCCTATGCGCTGTGACAGCGTGCTGTTCGGGCGCACACTCGATTAACCTATGCTCCCGCGCCGATGGGGCACCGCCTGACCTCACTCAATTACATTTTTGCCCCAAACAGGTACTAGTGATTGATCTACTTCGCGTACACCGTAATGGAATTAGTTAAACCATGGAATTTTCATGTTAGGTTGAGGAAAGGTGAGAAAAGGGCTTTTTGTTAAGCTTTTGAATATGCATGCTGATTTAAATTCGAAGAACAGCTGATAGTTTTAGGATTTTATTTTCATCACTGACATTGTCAAAATGTAGTTCGGAAACCGGAACTTTTAGTTTAAGATATAGGTATTTTTTCTCAAAAAAATTACAAAGTCACTTAATTCAAATATTTATTTAATGGTTACGTGTCATTATACGAAGATAATAATAAAATACTCCTGCATATTAATTACAAAATTATGAAATTGGTCATAATAAATATAAGTCTGAAACCCGACTTGAGCAAAACTGGTGTTCAATGCTTATGTATACCTTCTCTGCATGAGAAGAGGTCTTTGCCCTGCAGTGGGACAATAATACAGTATTATAGAAAGTCTTGTGGTCTAGGTAGTTTAAGGTGGTACTTCTAATAGACACTAACATAATTGAAATTGGTTACAATAGAAACAAAAGCTCATCCAACTCATAAAACATATAAAAGCAAATAAGAACAAACTTAGAAATAGAATCCTAAACACAGAAATAGAATACAATAATCTAACTTTAACACACGCAATACCAGTTCCCGTACTGCCGTCAATTTAGTTTCAGACTCTTTATGACTCGTTGTAATTTTTTATTTATAGAATAACCCAGGGGTTCCCAAAGTGTGCGCCGCGACGCCTTCGTGTACTGTACTGAGTCGCCACGAGGAACTACTTTAACCATTTTCCAGAAACTTACCTTAGGTATTCGTGGCTAAAAGACAACCTATTTAAATCGCGCGGATATATCATGGTGTAAGAGTGTGTGGCAAGCACAGGTGCACACCCTCTTTTCTCATAGTCCTTTTGGACGGCAATTCGCACACCGAGGTGCCACACCACCAACGGGCTGCTACTGAGGAATTCCTTATGGAAAAACTCAATGACACTTTTTGCTCAACCTGAAAATCGAAGCTAGAACCCCACGCTCAGCAATCTTATGACCACGACCAAAGGGGCAGTCAACTTCATATAGGATCATTGTATCCTATTTCGACTAACTAGAACGCCGAGATAAAACACTAAACCTGCAAGTGTGCCGCAAACTAAAAAGTTTAAGAACCTTTAAGACATAGTCTAAGCATATTTTGTTGAAAGCATTGTAAAGTTTATCATAATCCTGTAGGTCACTGCATATTCTTTGCTTCAATCTCTTGCCTAAACCGTAGCGTAGGTCAGAGTGCACATTGTACCTGCATCATTCTTAGAAGTGAACAGTTGTCCGTTATTCCGTGCGCTCCATATTGAGCCATAACCGAGATAGCTTTATGGTGATTTGATACCATTCGCTTCGAAATTGGCGTTTAGCGTTCACAAGTGTAAGTATTAAGTTCCGGAACGGAATGGAACGAATCGTCTAGCAGTCCCTTAATACGTTTGTTGTCAGTGCCAATTGCAATGCGAACTTGCAGAACATTCCGTGGAATGATTACGGGCAGCTACAATGGAAATATAAATTTTCTTAATACATTTCCATGTAAGAACTTATTAACATGCGCATTATTATTTTATTGCTAATTCATTAAAGTCATGCGGCTTTATGGAAATTAAGAGGGTGATGGAATCAACTGAAGCCTAAATTCACTCACGAACCTTTTGTTCTTTGTAAAGATATCACAAATTCTAATCAAATCAGCGGCTAGACAAACAGTGACATGCCGTACAGAGGTTAAACACCCAGACGCGAGCTCAGCAAATAAAAGCGCGATCCGCCGCTCTGTCGGCGAGTCACGAATAAAAACACTCGATAAGGAATAACAATGAAGTGTTTACATGTAATATTCCACGTAACGACGTATCCGTCGAGGGAAACGATATTTGCGTTGCATAAATGCAAGACGAGGAACCCCGACCCTGACCGCAGGGCGTTAACCCTGCGCGTGACACTTCGATTCTCTATCGATCACGACTGTGCATCGCTCCATCGGACCATCGACTCGGTATTTTTGTGCGCATCTCTTATCTGATCGAGTTTCGATCGAGTTGGGTCCCGGGCCACGAGCAAGCGTGACTTAGAGTTTTCCCGCGCACTGCCTGCCGAAACCAATCACAATAACTAACTGTTACCTTTTTGTATTGTTAGTACCGTAGGCATGTCGTTCAGCGATACTATCGACGTATCGTAAACGTCACTATATTTGGTAATACACCTTTATACGACCTCAAGGCTTACTTACGTACCTGCATGAGCGATTCATAAAGCTGCCTTTGATCCTGAACCAAAGACAGAGAAATAATAAAACAGATGCTTTTTTTATCATTAAGATAAAAGACCAACTTTATGTAACATCGTGACTGGCTGATTATCTAAAATAGATGCGTCATTAAAAAAAGATCCAATACATCATTTCTGACAACAATAGATTGCAATAATAACATTTAAAATGAACAAAAAACCTCACTTGAGGTGTCAGAGGTCGAAGATACTTAACAAGTTGAAAGAGTGGCGCGACCAATTTCGAAGGTCTTATTATAGTTATTATTGTTTATAATCATGATTTATTGCTTTTACTTCCTTGTTTTAAAGTCAATTCCAATTTTAAATTAGCTTTTAGTATCTAGTAAGACATTCAACTTTTTTTTTTATTCTGATACCTACGAGAAGTACATTGACTTCAGTCCCGCAGAATCTATCATATTGTTAAACGAAACATGAAGACGTACGACTTCCAGATTTACCTCAATAAGATTAGAATTTACCTCTTTTAAAGAAGGAACTTTAAATAGCCGTATCCCTGGAGAATACGAGATTTGTTATCCAATAACCCAAATGAACTTCCATACAGAAAACCTCTTATTCCGTTAGGATTTTTATCCGAAGTAAAATCCTAGTCATATAATTATAAAGGCAGTCAAAAGTCAAGTTCCTTAGAGGTTTAAACTAAAGGATAAACGGAGAGGTTAGAGAAAACATATCGCTTCATCTGTCGATGGTATCCTGCCTAAACTAGCACCGCCCCTAGACGCGCACGCGCAAGTTATCCGCTTCAACTCGCACACGTCGTTTAGATACGCTTTCGATACTAATCTACGCAGTTTATTTTGCATATTTTTAGCGTTTATTATAGGAAAATACTTACAAAAGACGTGTGAAGAAAAAGCTTTAAGATTTTGCTTAGGGTTCTGTATTTTGGAGAAGGGAGATTCGTCATAGTGTCACGTGTAATCCTGTATGATTCTGTGTACCAAGATTGTAAAACATTTATTTTATAAGAGTGAATACGAAGTTTCTTGCCTATGCTTTTCCATACAGAACTTACTTTTGGGAAAGGCAACTGTGTTCAATTTCTTTTAATCTTGTTTACGATGTTCAAAAATGTAATGGCCTAATTTAAATTAATGATTTGACTTTGTATAGTCTTTATTTCTGGTAATTATTTGTACTGTACGAATGCCTTTGTTTTACACTCATCATGACACAGGGTTTGCAAAGTTTTAGATAACAATCTTCTAACAATTTGGGCGTTTGCGGGTGTTTGCAACACACCATTAGGTAGGTCGTTGACCTACAACAGACTTGAAAAAATAATTCAGTACAACAATCACACAAATTGCGATCAGATGTCTACGATTGCTAACTAGACCACATAAATAAGTAGTTGCCATTAGTGCCGAAACTATTGTTACACGTCTATAATGTATTATTAATGTGAAACATAATGATAATTCACATATACCGCTGGAGCTATAAATCCGAGTTGATTGCACCTTAGCGTGCATTACACCGTTACGAACAATACAGGCGACAACATTTACACCAATACGCACAAGATGTACATATACCGTCTATACCCAGTGCCGCCCACACAATCTACTCTTTCGACACTCAAATAAGCCATAAATTATAATTTTAAAACAAGTCTTGTGGTAAGAGCATGCGTGCGTCCTATAATAAATGAGCCCATTGCAACTTCATAAACATTTCACTGCGCCGTTGCCTCTAATGCGACCAATTGATAGATGAATGAGGCTCTGCTGGAGACTTTAGTTCTTGACAACTTCCGAGGGTACAAGCAATGGCTGTTATTCATGTTGAGGTCAAACAAACCCCTAAAGCTGTTAAAATGATTAGTTGTTTCCATGCATCACCGTCATTTCTGATGGCACCGGTAAAACGATCACCCATGGCAACAATGATCATTGCAACGGGGTTCACTATATCAATAGTAGAAAAGTGAAGACTTTCTCATACACACTAAAGTTTTATTGAGTTCATTGCAGACAAAGTATGCTAGTCATATTCAATAACAGCAATTTACAATCGTATGGGTGGCATTTAACGTAGCGATGGGTTTAGTACTAAAGCAAATATAAGTTGTATGGGAACAATGCCCCAGGCGGAGTGACCGACCGGCTCGCCTCTTGTCCATTGATTGTACCTTACGATGACAAGCTCACGGTATCGCAAATAAGTATTTATTGCAGCCACACAAGTGCTCCATGATGTGAAGCTTTGTTTGTGGAAGTGCTTGTAACGAGGTCCAGAATCTAGCAAACCTAGTTGTTTGTGTTGTAACTGCGGACTTTATTTCATATTCAGGTCTTTCATATGCATAACTGCGGTCATCGAAGCGAATACATTGAAATTGTTTGCTTGGCCGTTCTTCGTTTTTATGTGACACTACAGAACTATTACAGTTGCTTATGCAGCCTTGTTGCTCCTTTACCAGGGTCTTTGACCCCTGTATAGTATTCACTGCTAGTTTCTGAACCCTCTGAGCTTGCTTCAACATCAATGTATTGTATAATTAGGTATCTATTTTTCCTTGTAACTTCATAAAACTTCTCTAGAAATATGGGTATTAGACATATATACTGTTTCGTTTTACACTCGAAAAGATTTGTGCCAATGTTTACAACTTCTGTATAGCTACTACCGAGCTTCCTCGAGAAATGGTATTTTACCTTCATTATTGAGGGTCATGGCTGTGTCTACTTCACCTTCACCTGTATCGAGTATTCAAATATTTGTAGTAAGGTTTGTGAACCTTATTAACTCCCTCTCCTCCTCCAAAAATAACATATCTTCATTAAAAAAAAATACTGTTCCAGTTATCTCAAAGCCCATTACTATCGAATAAAGACATCTCGTTTACACTTATACGTACAAAAGAAGTTGCAAAGTCATCGTGAACAAGTGCCGCTTGTCGTGTGACGGTGTCGATACTAAAAAGGTACAATAATGCCCACCAAATACGACGGTTACACGATTATTAGCGGATCAGGGGTCAAAAGATTCCTATCTATAACCAGACTAATCTTACAATCTCGTTGCTGTTAATAGCCTTCGGTTCTACAAAGGAACACTGATTTAAAGAAAAAATTTGAAGAATCTTCTTTTACGGCAATGTTGTTTTACTAAGTCATAATTAGTCAGCACATTCTGTTGATTTGTTGTACTGTTATCAAAGAGGTTTTGTAATGGTTATGTGTACTATCCACTCGTGTAACTATAATTTTTAGGTTAAGAGTTCCAAGTGTTTAATTGGGTGGAGTTTCGTCAAATGTTTCTATAACCTTCTATCAACAAGAGTGTACTTGAATTTGGTAATATTTGCCTTCATTGGCTACTTAATCAGAATCAACAACCAAAACTATCATTATTTCAGACTTAGATTCTGCCCGCGACTCCGCCCGTGTCAAAGTAATTTATTATCCCACTGGAACTGTATATTATTCCGAGAGAAAAGTAGCCTATGTGCTATTCCAGACTATATTCTATCTCTGTGCTAGGTTTTATCCAGGTTCTGGCATTAAGTAACAAAAAATCTATGCAAACCTTAGCATTTATAATAATAGTAATAAGATTTTCTTCTACATTTAGTAACAGTTTCAACTTATAACTAGACTATCAATGTAAATCGATGTTTATTCTAAGCTGGATGAAGCTCGCCAAGCCAGGGGAATGATTACTTGACTGTGTGCAGTCGTATCCACCGACCCACGATCGGTAAATCCTACCTACCAGCCAGCATTCAGGGGCTGGCGTATCTCTCACGCAAAATGGCCGAAGAACTGTCAACATTTGCGTCAGCAAACATGCCGGACGCGTTACAAAGAAGGGGCAGCTCCAGAAACACCTGGAAAGGATCGTTGTTGAATTAAATCTAAAAACAAATTACTACTATCATGCACAATCATTAAGCTTAAGACCCCAAGTACAATTTCAAAACTAAGCCTGAATATTTCCCTTTTGACGATACATATGAACATACTCGTACATACACAAATGCAGCTACAGAAATCAAGTAAAATGGAACGATGTAATTGTTGCCCTAAGGTCAACGTATGTACAGAGATAGCTCACGTCGGCTACTGCATACTAGCGGGCGACCCGGGTTCGGCCGCGCATTCCTTCTTAGGCTTAATAATACACATGACTTGGACGTAACGATCCAACTCGAACGCTCGTTAACTATTCTCGTAGATTCGTGTTCAACTTACCTGCAGTGCTCTGGTATTTTGTAACGTATTATGTGCATGGAAAGCTATAGAAGTGTGAGGAAGTACACGAATTACATGTATGCAGTAAAAGCTGATACGTAATAGCCCGCAGCTTGAGACTAACCTAAAGAAAAAAAAACCCTAAAGCCCCTGCTTTTAAAACGTCGAGGACTAAAAACAATGTCACCTAACTCCTCCTAAAGGGATGGATCGATTAGGATAAAATTTTGTGTGTATATTTCAGTAGGCACCTGGATGGTTTAAAAATACATTTGGACCCTATGATGATGATAATGATGATGATGACGCTGCAAGTCAACATTCGGGTAGAACAACAGCTGTTAGGTCCACTAGTTAATTATAAAATGTAACAAAATATAATGATTGAACTACAATCAATGCGAGTTGTGCCTACCATAGCGCTAGTCCCTCAGGATTGCTCCACGATGCCCCAGCTCGTCGCGATGCACAGTTTGAGAGCCCTTTCCTGAAAGTATTCATGACAATTACTGGACCCCTGTAAAATTTGAAACAGAAAAAAAGATTCTAAGTAAAGCCAGGTAAACAAATATTTGAGAGTTGGAACCAAAAAAGGCCTTTTAATACATGTCATTGTCTGATATTGTTGGGTGCTTAAAAAAAGATAGACCCATTTTTTACCACGACTACCGTAGAAGGCAATCAAAGGATTATTTCTAATGAATGAACAGTAGCTTAAAAGGTAGTCGAAGATTAGGAAGCTCCGAAGGTCGGATCAGTTCTCACTTACTGTCAAGAGTAACTGGTTTGATGTGTAATATTAATCTCAAGGCGCCATAATCTACCAAATGGAGCTGTCAAGGTGTAAACATCATTCATTTTCATTTATTTGAATTTCGAACATGAATATTATTATGACACATTCACAGCTCTGGAGTACACAATTTTGTACTTACGATGGCAACTCACATAATTATGATAAATGAGAATAATAAGATTGGATATTTTAATTATAATATTATGTAGGTACTAATATTATATAGCTGATGGATTTGTTTGTCTGAAAACGCTAATATCAATTATTACTGATCGGATTTGAAAAACATATTTTACGCTTTAAGTTAGTACCTACGTTTATCTAGGGAGGTATAGGCGCGGAGGTGGGGCAGTTATCAAAGTGGTAACTTCGATAAAACCGCGGGGTATTGCTAGTTATATTATATCCACAAAAATAGATATCTGAGATTATACCGAGAAGTTTTTATTACCTCTCGAAAATTGAAAACACGTATAAATTTCAAAACTCGATAACAATTCGTCAGAAAAGACACCAAAGACCAATAAAAGGAAAACTAGAAATTGAATCGTGAAATTCCCGACAGTGATAGAATTATATTATGATAATAAGAATGATTGAACATCCGGCACTACCTCATTGTTAGGCGACATTCCCCGCTGTCTGTTATTAAAGACGTTTATAATCCTACTAAGAACCCAGTATAAGAAAACCAGCATCAATTTGAAGAACTAAACTTGAAATGTATAGAATTTGACAGATCGTTGACGTTTGCTGTCGTAAGTGGCGCCGCCATCAAGTATCAAGTTATATTTGACAGCTAGTTATCCCCAGCGGAAACCTTTACATTGTGCCTTTGTGATGTGAGATAGACTATTATCATTAGACCACGTCTGAAATTTGTCTCTCACGTCATTTTTTGTGAGTAGATACTGTGTAATAAGAAGCTTCTCATTCCCCTTGACAGACAAATTCTTGTTCACTCAAAATGTAAATATATTCCTTTGTTGTGTCTGGAAGGTCGTAAAAAGATCTCAAGATCATTTCGTTATAATTAATATTTTCTTTTCTTTTTCTAAACGCATAATAACTACACATTATTAGTTTGTCTGTATAGTAAAAATAAATTATTCAAGCTATAAAATATTCAAATCACCATTTTACATTGAAATCGTTGTTTCTTACTCTTGTTTTTTTTTTATAGGTTCATTTACGTGATGTTTAGCTGTTTATTTACACTGTTACTTTTTAAACACAGACCAGTATGGCCCAGAGGCCAATAAAAGCATTTAACGATGTTCCAGATGTGGAGCATTTAACGATCGAAATAATATAAGAAATTCCTCGCATCACGATACCTAAGATCACGACTTCAATTCCGTTGGTAATAAAAACTTTTCTAACGCGTCGCCCTACTTCCAATAACGATATTTGGTGAAAAAATTGTTCCACATTATAATTAAATTGGGCGTAAAATTGAATTAATCGAACCTAGTTGATGCGAAACGATATTCCTATAGCATTTTGTTTCTTTTTCTGGTTGGGATTGGTAGTAGAAAAAGTAAACCAACGGTGCTACGGTAAATCGTAGCGTATTTAAATTGGCTACTACGGTATTTGCGGGTTAGCCATAAATGTGCCAGTACTTCGATACCATTACATTCTTAACCGCAACGAATGAAGCAGGCTTTTATTTAGATTAGAGGATACCTTTGATACAAAGTATCTTGTTATTTTACTGCGATTAGCTACTTCGAAACTTTTTCCTAAAGTTCTAGTAAAAAAAAGGTACCATTCTGTTTGTTTTTCTTTGGCAATCTACGCCTTTCCTAAAAAGCATTTCCCAAGATAATCACTTACCACGCTGGTTAAGAATGTTGTTGACAATTTCCTCAATAGAAAACTTCTGATGTAAAAGAAATTACGAACTCAAAGAGCTTTACTGTGTATCTCTTTTACGACGGCCCTAAAAAAGTTAACGTAACGTTCACGAATTCGCTGACGATCGCTTCATTCAATCCGAATTACCCTAATATGGGATTTTATTACTACAAACAATTTTTTGACCAAACCTGGCTGGGACAATAACTCATTAAATTCAGTTTAAACTTTTAAATCCATACGAAACCGCGGCGCAGTCATAATTTAAATTTTAACAGCTTTATGTCATTCGAATTCATTTTGTAGAAACTTTTAAGGCCCTATGTAATCAACTGAAGCCATAACTGTCATGTGAATGAAAAACGTTCCGTTCGTTTCGTTCATCGTTCTTCGTTCCCACGTAAAGGGGTGTTAAAAGCCTCTATTATAATAATCTGTGTTGCCACAAAGATAATTCCTAATTAGTAGCTTTGATTTATTGCGTGCTCTTAATACGAACGTTGAAGATTTAAATTAAGAATTATTTTTTTTCTCGTCAGCCAGTAACTATCTGTATTGACATTTTCTTAACGACTGTAGACCTTTTTGGTGCAATAGGATACCCACTTTACGCCTCAAAAATGTTACCATTACAAATATTTAAATGGCTTTCGTAATGGTTTATTTTACTGAGTTCTGCCTCGTTTAATAGCTTGTTTGACTTATAGGGCAGATAAAAAAATTCATAGACTTCTACGAGTATCTCGGCGTTATTTCTCCACACTTTCCTTTGATAATACATCATTAATTGACGTAATTAAAATTCCAATACACGTCATTATCGACTAAATTTTTTCTGTATCAAATAGTACCAATGACACTGACACAATTTAGCTTTTTTGTGTTGTTTAGTGTAACGGTGTGTAACAAATTGTTTCCAGATACTTAGTTGTTACTTCGGCTTGTCAGGTAAACAACAATCAGAGGTATACCGTAAGAACATAATAGGCACGTAACTCACTCGTTTCTCGGACGAGACGCCTCAAAGTCTCATTTATCTGCGACACGTAGTGGTCTTGTAAATAGATTATTTGGCCGATTAAGTGGATAAGTGTAATTAGTTTTAGTTTTTGTAAGGTTACTGTTGATTTAATTATGTATTTGGAGTATGTTAATTAAACTTACTATACATAGTCTACTACGATTTATTTCCACGTATTTGATAAGGCTGCTGTAAAAATCTATGTATCCAAACTTTCGTATTTATATTAGTACTAAGATACCCAAACATGGAACAGAATAATGTAAAAATTCCTTAACAAACAAAATAATGAATGTTGGCTTAAAATCGACAATCAATAGTACAAATAAGAATACACACAAACGTATAATACCGCTCATTGTTTCACTTAATACTTTGTACAATGATACAATAGCCGAGTGGGCAGTGTTGGGCAAAAAAGCCCACATTGTGCAACCAAGATGGACTAGCGATTGAGCAATATGACATAAATAAACTAAACCAGCGCTCAAAGACCTGTGAAATGTTTTATAAGCTTTTACAGCGCTTTAAAAGTAAAAGGTCTTGTAAAACTGGTAGTTCGCCACGTTCTCAATGGAAACTACTTCAAAATGAACGCTAAATGAGGAAACAGTTGAAGTTTTCATTGAAGAATGCCAACGTAACAATTTACAAAGAAGCAACGTTTTACTTGATTGGAAAGGAATTAAAATGGCCGCTATTTCAAAAAACGGGATGACACAATTAAAAAAAAAAAACAATAAACTTACCAAATTAATAAATTCATCTTCTCTTCTTATCGTGTGGGTAGTAAGGCCTTAAGACCCTAGACACCCTAGTGTCAGAGTTTCTAAACCGCCTCAAGGGCCTCTGACATGGTTTGAGTGGAACAGTAAGTCCAGGTTTCCTCACGATGTTTTTCTTCACCGGTGCCAATGATGTCCAAGAAACTTAAGAAAGTACATATAAATTGAAAAATTCACATTTGTACTTGCCCGGATTTGAACCCACAACCTCATGCATGAGAGGCGGGCGCCTTAACCACTGGGCCATCACGACACAAAAATAAATAAATTCATACGTAAGTAGATGTAATTCATAATTTATAACAACCAAACAGTCACGGTGGCCAAGAAAAATGGATACTAGCTAAGTACACAGAAGATTATTATAGTGCAGAAGTGTGTCCCATAGCATGGGGTATCATAGCAATTATTTCCAAAGAAAACTATAAGGGATCTTTTTCCTTGTGTTTTTAGGTATCCCTAAAAAAACATAATAGTAAATAAAAGTCAAAGTCAAAGTCAAATCATTTATTTTATTTAGGCCAATATAGGGCACTTTTGAACGTCATATACAAAAAAAGGATTGAATCTAGTTGCGCCTTCCAAAATGTAGTTTTGTATGGAGAAGAATGGGCAAGAAACTCCATACGTACTATTTTAAAATCAATATTTATACAATATTTGCATGCAGAATCATACATAATGTCACGTGAATACAATGTAGCTTATATAAAAAAAATTAAGACTACTATCATCAACCAAATAAATAAAATACAAAGCGCACTCACGAACAAATATTTAAATAACACCAAAAACAAAAGAGCAGCATTCGATAAAGCACATAACTCTCGTAAGAACATTATCTGTCTCTCTAATTAAAACATATAGTTTGAAACGCGTTTCAATAAAAGCGAAATGAGCTGTAATGAAGAAATAATAGCCAATGATTTGTTACAGCATGTTAGCTGGAAGACGTGACCGGAGAAAGTAGGGCCAGCGCGAAATTATCAAGACGAGGGGTGGCCGATAGTTATAGCCGTTACGTAAAGTCTATAGACTGTCTTTCAAAACCTAGATTATTATTTTCTTTTAAAAATCGCGAAACGTCTTTGCTGACAAAAAAGACTCTAAATAATTTACAGATAATCCAAATTGATCAGAAAAAAGGAAATAGACGAAAAATCTTTTCATTTCTGCAAGTAGCAAACGTTTAAAAATTGAATAGATCCGTTGAATTGAAATTACTTCTAAAGGAAATGGTTAAAATAGTTACCTCTTCAATATTCAAAGTCGTGAAAAAAATAAAATAAAATAAAAAGTTATTTTGTTACTTATATTTCAACATTCAAGATAAGTCAAGTTTAATGCCGTGTTCAACACATAAACAGATACCAAATAAAAATGTAACTGAATAAGCCATTAATCAATTATATCTGGATCATTTTATTATGGCTTCGTTAACGTTGCCCAATAGTTTGTTTATTTGCATCTAATCTGATAATAAAAATTTATAGGGCCGAGAGGGTCGTGTACCATTACATGTAAAATGCCTTTCAACTTATGCAATAAATAAACACGTTATTTTCAGTTTTATGCTCGAGATAAAAGCGATTCTATTGCTATTCAAACTATTTCCTTATTTATTTAACTTGTTCATTATATTTTGAAATAAATTGGCTCACTGACTTGCAAATATAATGGCGAACAAATCACTTTTGGCAGAAATTAATGCGTCTGGTAGGAGAAACACAAAAGTCAGTTGTAGGACCTCGAATCCATCATGGGTTATTGAGGTCCGTTGTATTTTGAAGCACATAAATCGCTGCGGTCTTTTACTAGCAATCGTTTTGTTAGACTAAGCTTCTCTTGAACATAATTTTGAAAACATAAATAATGGTGCATCACAAATAAACTTTACATACGTATTAATAATGGCGAAAGGTTGCTTACGGAAAACATATTTTAATAATTTATAGAATTATGCCATGTTTTGTAAGTTACTTTTTTAAATAAACTACTAATGTTATAGTGTTATTCTGTGAGCACCGGCCACCTTAAGCCCACTATACACAGTTAATGGGGTCACAGAGGTCAGTTCGCGTGATTCTCGCTATAAAATTACGTTTTTGTCCAGATTTACCGCGCCACGATACCCCCTTAAATGGGGGTCATGATTAACTGCACGACATTAATAAAGTTTAATAAGTTCCCCCGAGCCTCACAACGAGTCTATTCCCTGTTACTGTTACTCTATATTAACGGATCTTATCTTGGTCGATATCTTCATGAAATAATCAAGTATAGAAATCGATACATTTTGCGAACAATGTTATTATTATCTTGTATTTAATCTTCTGCTTCTATTTGTGTCTGTTTAGATAGTATAGGTAATGTCTGTTTTACTGTACAACCAATCTCCATAATACGATAAGATACACGGACAAACAATTTATTCCAATACATTATTGATGTGTTAGAAAATTCGATGGTAGATAAATATTGACCAATGAGGCTAGGGCGGCCGTTTCTTTACATTACTGGCCACTAAACCTGTAACCCCAATAAAAAATAAACTACTTCAACCAAACTCTTACGCAGCACAAAAACCTCATAAGATCACATTATGATAATCTCGGATTAAGTTAACACCTCCCAATATAAGATTAGGCCGTTAATCCCAACGCAAGAACTCGTCCGACTTCCTACGATTTCAGTTTAGTAAATTGATCCCTCTGTATTATTTACACCAAACGATTCACTTGTTTTATTTTACTTCGTGGCTACACACAATCAAAATTATGTTCGCTGAGGTCATAAACAGGTAAATTATAAATTAAGAATAAAAGTTTATGAGTGAAAAGGTAGGATAGCTGCAGGCTGGGAACCATGACCCGGTATCTTAACAAATCGATCGCCAGCGCAATATTACGTCGTTGTTACGAGATTGTATATTAGAATTTATAATAAGCACGAGACCGCGAGGCGATCTGTCGGCGCGAGGCTCACGTCCGCTCCTCACACACTCAGTATCATGGTAATGGGGTTCCGTGACCAAAAGGGAACAACGCTCTATTACGCGCTGCACCGGGGTCGTTCGGCCCCGGTCGCCGGTCGCTCGGACGACATCGTGCACCTTCCATTTTTGCCGCGTATCTCCCGCTGTTAGGGACTAAAGCCTCAGGACCGACCGCTACTTCCCACTTCAAAACGAAAACACTCATAAATAATAATGACAAATGATATTCCACTACGATCGCAGTACTCGTTACCATTTCTGGTGTAGTTCACGCCTATTACTTTTTATGGGAATGCTGTGCCTATAAATAGATTGTAGTTCCAATCCAAGTTACCTGTTTTGAGGTTTACACCAAAATGTTCGCGTCTACCTGGTAGAACTTGGCTTTCTTCGAGAATAAACATTACCATACCATAAAGCTCATATTAATGTCAAGGATAATCGGACTGTCAGATGATTTAAAGCTAAACTCTCGGTTCGCATGGACTCAGAGATAATGATACCTTAATTGCGTTCCTGTGCTTTCCCGAATGATCGAATGGCAGTAATAGCTCTCTGTCTGCCCGAAATGACTTTAATTGGCGTCGGGAGATGGCGTATATTTCAATAGACTTTGTTATTATTGTTCATAAAGTAATAATTAAGTATCGCTCGCATGTTTACAGTTATGGAGGAAATTGTAGTTTTATTATAGTGTTACAACATTAAGGTGTGTATTAAAATGTTGTCGATATCTTTGGCTAGATGTAGTTGTAGTTCACAGTCCTGGTTGAGCACGCGACAAGATTTAGTGTCGCAGGCGGCGGGCGTTCGCGTCAGACAAATATTTCACCTTGGTCGCGGCGCCACAAGGAAACACCGATGTGACGCAGCGCGCACTGGAACTCGCTCGCGCTAAATCAAACTCCGAGAACCTTTACGTCCACATTCGTCTTCAAGATCCACCTCTAAAACACTAGCCTCCCTACAGTCCCTACCGACAAGCAATAACTTTTACTGCTGAATAATTGCCTCTCAGACGTTTGGACAATATTAATAGCCCCGGCATACCGAGCCTATACATCCACCAGTCCAACTTCAAACACAAAACAAAATATTATCCAATACCTTGAAAATTTCGAAAACATTTGTCTGAACAGAAATCCGATACATATCAGTTTCGTTGTGTCAATTTCCTTCCTCAATATTTTCTTCGCGAAATGTTTATCCGAAAGTTCTGAAGTTAGACATGTTCCATGTTAACGTGCCAGTGAACTTGTTCGTTGTTGGTGTTACTTACACAACTGCAGCGCGCTAGATAACACACAAACAGACAACACGAGAATGGGTTTACTTTAGTTTGCCGGCCGGATTTAGTTTTAAAATAGTTATGCCACAGTTCAAGGAATACGAGAAAACTAACACCGCTTGTTTCGTAAGTATTTTGAACTACTTAAAGAAATAACTAGTATCTATTAACCTATTGAGAGTGATAACTTTCTGTAACGAAATACAATAAATTTCAGTTAGCGTAAATAATAAATAACAGCGAACTAATATTATAGTTTTGTAATAGAGTGTGAGTTATGATCACAACTTACTTAATTGCAGTTATTCTATCGCACAATGCTGATTCGAGATTAGAAACGCAGGTTGCGTATGAAATTAAAATAAAATTGAGTTGATAGCATCCCTAAACGAGTTATTACGGGCGAGCCATAAAGAGCGGCTACTTCCTGGTCGGCACACAGAAGCGGCGGTATGATTTCATAACTCGAATTTCCCTTTCGCAAGGCTTGCTTGGTCTGCGGTCGAAGCTGATCCCAAGAATATCACGGAGATACGGCCAATTTATAATTTAATGCCCGCTTCGCTCGCTCCCGACATAATCGTACGAGTAGATACACGGACGCGGACCTAACTTTTGATTTCAGCTATCTATACTCTATATACAAATAAAATAAAATTGAAATGTCCGTTCGTAATGACGAAGTAACAGCTTTTGAGTAAATGAATAATGAAGATTTACAAGGACCTTATAAAAAAACGATTTAGAAAATTTTGGTCTGTATATAATGTGTGTTTTGTCTGTGTTCCGGCTAATTTCCTGATCGGCTGAACCGATTTTGACAGGACTTTCACAGGCAGATAACTGATAGTATAAGGAGTAACTTAGGCTACTTTTATTTTAGAAAAATAATTAGGATTCGCAGCCAAAGTCGTAGGTCTAAGGTACAAGCTAGGTCGCAATATGATTCAGTGAGTTACTCTATAGATAATGAAGTAGGTCGCTGCAAGATCTTGTTACCGAACTTGTAGCTGTTGTTCATCAAGTTGGTTCTGTGATTCAACTTGGAGTAACTTGGTATTGAGGGTGGGGACGGAAAAGTTTGTTACTGAATTTTTGGTGAAAGTGAAATTATGAAACTGGAATTCTGTGATGATTTTTAACTTAACGAAAACTAAAATGTCCTTCTTTTCGTCTTGTTAATTGCTGTCTACAAGATGTCCTGCCTACTTAAAGCTTTTACCCTTCCAATTCTCTAGCTAACCCTTTTATTTGAACGTATAGGCTATCGAACTGCTCGACTACAGCTCAACGGTATTTTCTATTTATAAACCATTGGACGCGCCTCCTTATTGATTGTCTTGAACGTAGTAATGGTGCACAGTTGCAAAAAGTCCCATGGGAAAATCTTTAAGTGTATGTTTTTCTTCTACATTCTCTGCAATCAAAGACGTTCCGAAACGAATCGCATTTGCATCACTTAAAACTGAAAATTGAGGGTTAATTAAAATAGTAATTACCTTGGTCGGTATTTTAATGGTTTCTGGATTAGGTGACCTTGGTTCATCGCTATCATTCGTATTATCATAATGGTCTATGACCACTATAGGACATAGACCTTTCTACAAAATGCCAATGATTAACCTATGCGTCAATTTACCTACATGTTTTTCATACATTCTGCTTAGGCTTGTACCTACTAATCTGTTACGTACGACTTCTCATAAAATTCTTCTTTCCAGGATGACCTTCGCCTTGGTGCTGGTGGTGGTGTGGTGGGCGATCGGCGCGCACGCCGGCGAGCCGGTATTCGACCCCAGCACCCTGATGCGATTGGTGCTGGTCCCGGCAGACGTCCCTGTCGGCTCCGTCATCTACCGCGTGCGCGCCTCAGATCCTGACTTCGATTATCCGCTGCATTTTGAACTTATTGGTAAGAGTTTCAATCTTAATATCTTATAATTAGTCACATTCATGGCATCATTTCTAGTAGCCATCATCTCAAAAAATTTCTCCGTCTCTTTCCAATGGTCTTCATTGATACATATCAGTATTTCAGACAAAACCTAATACGGAATATATAGTTAATTCTTAGATTAACCAATGACAAGATAATGCAAATACACCTTCAGTAGGGAAGACCTAAAGATGAAGATAAAAGTAAATGACACCGGTCCTTCTGTAGGAAGTATCCAAAGAATTTGACCTTGACCGTAATCTGAGAAGACAATTACAAAATTTGTTCTGTCTTTATGTAGTTACAAAAGACAAAGTAGAACTTTCTCAAGCAAACTCGATATCTCGTAATCCAATATCATAAAGTCTGGAAGAAAATAAAGCGTTATTGCATTCCATTAGTCGGGAACTGGGGATACCCGAGAAGTTAATTTGTCATTGATTTACGAAAATCTTTGCAAACATTTTTTGCTATTATGGAGGAAACTTCATTTTTTATCCAGGAATCAGTATATTGAACAGGCAATTTGGTTGCTCCACAATAACGGCGAAGAAGTGATTGGAATCAGCTGTAGTAGAAAATGAATCTTTGCAGTAAAATTGTATTTTATACTACATTGGGACTCATTGGGTTAATCAAGTGTTAATTATCACTCAACAACTGTTTTTCTTTAGTCAATAAAGGATGTTTGATAAATACCACAAAACATCAATTACTTATTTCTTTAAATCAATTACTTATTAATTACTTATATTTTAATTATTATCAACTTACTTATTTTTTTCCATACAGGTCAAATGGGTCGCCTAGACATCGGTGTGGAAACCCTCCCGTGCACTCGCTACAACTCGGTGTGCCAAGCCAACGTCATCCTACTGAGGAGGTTGGAGCCCGGCCGATACGTGGACTTCAGGCTGTCGGTGCGCAATACCAGAGGGCGAAGCTCCCGGATCGCGTGCTCCGTCACAGGGACCAATGCCACAACGCCCAGGGACACCATTTTTCCGCACCAGCCTGGCATCGTTTTGGTGCCGGAGGTGAGCCAACTTAGATCAAAATTGTTAGGCTTCGGAATCGATCCTGAATGATGTCTCTTATTCAATCTCATTTTAGTCCGATTTTTTTTTGTTGCGTGGCTAAATGACCAGCTTCTTGGAGCACAGGGGCGGACTTGGCGTGATTAATTTTATGATGGAAATTGATTCATATGATTATAAAGATTTAGTTTTAATGAGTCCCTTCACCTGTAAGTACTTAATCTAAAATACCACTTAAACAACATAAGGTAATTTAAATACTGCAGCACTCTGTCATTATGCGTAAATTCTTTCAATAATTCATTCTTGACAACTAATGCCTTCGTAAAACTGGGTGTAAAATATAACAGAAAATTACTTTCCATAACCAATTTCATTAAAGAGAGGTTGCAAAACGTAAGTATTAGGAGTTTATCACTTCAAATGACACATAATGTATCATTATGTGTAGTTGCAAAAGATTGGCAACAAAAGTCGTTACATTAAAACTGTCGTTGGATATAAAGATGTTCATTTGCATAGTCCAGTTATAATGGCGGATTTACGTGGAAAAAGCACCTGTCGGCATTCGGGGCAACGAATGAAGCACGGAGAAGCGTGCCGCGGGCCGCGTGACGCCTGTGATTGATGATGATGATGACGTACGGGCATATTGACACAAAGGACGCCTGCAGACATCAGAATAAACATTACTTTAGAGATACCTTCTAGTTTATGTTGGTGAGACAGAATGTGAAATGGAATGGAAGCGTTCCATCGAAAGTCAGAGTACCAAATAGTTTGTTTCTCTCTTCATTATTTTCTTGGGAGGTTTCTTTTCATTGTTTACACTCATTATGATGTTATGTAACATTATAATGACTATACCTACACACTTTTACTTTACTACCCAGAAGCCCTTATACAATAAAGCACTACTAACATATTGTTCTTTTCCCAGGATGCCAAACGCGGAACCGATCTCGAGATAGTAATCGCGAGAAAAAACCCCGTAACGCCGAAACCTTTGGAACTCGAACTTTGGGTAAGTAATTTACATTTTAAAGAGACACGATACCAAGCGATGATTAGGGGTTAGCTAATGATATTTTCCGCCTGCGTCGTGCTTGACACGCATTTCGTTGTAACCACATAATGAAGTTTCGCTCGCACGTTAATAGGGATCATTTTCACAGCATTATGGCTGACGCGGGATACGCCTTTGCGAAACTCATTTAAGCTTTATGTGGTCGGACCCTAACGTTACGTATAGGTGCAGCTGACGAACGGGCTCCCACAAATTTGAATAGGCAATCAATTTCAAAATTACAACGGGAAAGTTTACAAAATCGCGTAATAATACGTAACGTGTACTCATTCGCCTGCTGACAACAATATCTGATCTCGACAACTTGATTATCGTGTGAAATAATCTAATTTATGTTACAACTAATTGTGACCCAGTAGACTACCATTACAAAATGATAATTGTAACAACAAAACCGCGTTGAAAGCACAAAAAGGCAAAGAGGCGAAAGCCTTAATTTGCTCAATTTACAACATAATGCTCCTGCAGCGATTTATGCCTCATTTTTGATACAGTTACAGACCTATTCATCTTCGAAGCAGAACCGACTGTTAGGGAACTCGATAAGCTGCAACTAGTTGCTATGAATACGTTATTTCGAGAATGATTTCACATTAGGCTACTACTTAATAGCGCATTGTGGTTATCCGTATTTCGCGATGGGCCATCCGTCGAGATGCAATTACCGGACATTAAGAGCAAGGCGTGTTAAAATTCTCACAGGCCCCGGAGAATGGCTAGCACCCACACTCGAGGTCGTTTTATAGGCTTAAATGCTATAATAATGGAGATCGTGTCCTTACATGTAGTGTAATTTTAGAGCGTCGGTCGGTTGTGGGCCGGGTAACGTCCAGTTGAGAGGATAAGTGAATTTATTGTATCGGTACCGACCCCTATTTCTATAATGGGTACATAGTCATCGCTAAGTAAGCTGTGGGAAATGTTATTGTTATTAGTTTCGAGAGGATCTTGGATAGAGGCATGTGTATTGTGTAAGCGTATACAAAATACGCATGCCACACTATTGATTCTATATTAGCTTTACTTACATAGAAATTGAAAAATAAGATACGTTATAACGGACCTACTTATTTTTTAACACATGACACTTCTTCTTTTCGAATCAATAATTTAAAACAAACGATTTTTAGTTCCTACAGTTTTTTAAATAAAATATATTAGTGGCGCAGATGTGCTCCATTTAATCCACATGCAAATCACGACTCAATTGCCTCCTAAATAACGTTTATTTTACACCATTATAACAAACCCTTATTAATGGAAGTCCACTGGAAATAAGAGACAACTTAACTAATCCTCATTAATCTGGCTTTCATAAACAAAACGATTTTTGCAATCCAATTTGTAATTCCAGACTAGCGCGTCTAAACAAACAAACAAAAAAACTGTTTAGCTTTATTATATTAGTATTGATATTGTTTTTCTCTTTTCACAGGGATCACCGCTCTTCGCAATCCGGCAACGTCGGGTATCAGCAGAAAACACTGAAGGGACCATTTTTCTAGTAGGACCACTAGACTTCGAGGCCCAGTCTATGTACCATTTGACGCTACTAGCCGTGGTAAGCAATGAGCTTATGCAAATGAACCCTATTTCCCTAATTAGGGTTAATTATTCCGAGTTCCTTACGACATCAAGCCCGCAATCTGGTACACTAATGATCAGTATTTAAGCTGTAATTAATTATGCCAAAACAAGTGCGATGGATTTCGAGGTTTGTGGTACATCTAGCTGATGTACTTAGGTGGGGGAATTAGAGATATTTCAACAAGGCTGCTTTTTTGTTTTTGTTTTAGACAAACAAACGAACAAAAAACTTTTCAGCTTTATTATATTACAGAATAGATTAGTAGGATAGGTATTATGAAATAAACAATATTCGAAAAAAGAAGAATATGAACTTCACAAATTATTCTGAAGGACTCTCATTTATTTATAGATCCATTAATAATGTTCTTCATATTGAGTTAATTCCCAAATAAACGATCCTAGAAAGAACGTTCGAGTCGTTACAAATTGGGTGTAGCGCCGGGTATCTAGGTAGTTCAGAATGACCAACCCTTTTACTTACGTACTTACATTACTAATAGTGTTTAGCCAAAAGGGTTAATCTCGGAAATTACGAGGATTTTAGTAGGCTTCTCATTACAGCTAAGAACGCTTTAGACAAATTTTATATTATGTCGTATATTTTCGTTTACCCGAAACAAGCTGTCGGATTTTTGTTTAATTATAAATGTGTTGTTAAAAAACGATGTTTTTAGACAAGCTTTATTTTTCCAAAACAAGTTAACCCACATTCTCTCAATAATTAAATTAATTACTTCAGACTATTATGATTGAATATATGCCAAATGTGTTCCAATTAATCTTCAGCAATACAGGTCAAAACTTAAGCTTAAGAACTAATATAAATTATAAATTTGAAAGGTACGCTCACTAATGAATGACATTACGAAATAACAACAAGCTATTATTATTAAACAAATTAAAAAACACGACTGCAAAAATTGCACATATTTGTACTTTGTTTACTCGTCAGTTTTTTTTACGACGTTTTTTATTTACAGTGTTATATATTTTTTTAATCTACTTGTCAAATTCTAGACGATAAACATAAAAACGACGAGATTCATTTAAAAAATAATTGAGGCTGGTATTAATTTACGTTTTAAAGTGACCACACAGGATTCTTTTTATTTTTAACTAGCCTATGTTACTTGGAACGATGCAAGGATTGTAACGATACCCCATACATCTAAATCGGTTCAGGCGTTTAAAAGTTATGGTGGAATAAAGAATCTCACATACATACATACATACATACATACATTAACCCTGAACACATAACACTCCTTTTTTTAGGGCAGTCGTGTAAAAACCGCTTGACTTATAAAGATGACATTTGGCAGAGAGCTAGTTAATAGTTACTAGAAGTTAGCTAAGATTTTTTTTTCCAAAATTCTCCCTTTCAGGTGTATGAAACGGGAGTCCGACATTTACGCGATCAAACTCGCGGGCAAAAGCTATTACTAGGTATACAATTAATCAGTGTTAAATATTAAAAATTAAAATGGCAACCCCATTTTAATTTTTAATATTTAACACTTTGGCTATACTATGCCCATTTTTAATCTTAATAAATTATATTTCATGAATTTATGAATACAGAAACTACCGACTGTTTCGAGTTAGTATCGGAACATTCCATATAAACATCTTATTTCGTATTGAAATATTCTAAAGCAATAAAGAATTTAAGAGTAAGACAAGTATGAACTATTAACTGTAATGAGTTCAATACTTAAGTCTTTTAAATATTCATTGAAAGTTAATCGATTCTTTTAAGTAATCTTTATTGCTTAATTTAGTTTCAATTCCTGCATCAGAATGCAATATAATGACAACTATTGCACGTTAAAGGATATTATTAAACTGTTTAATGCTGCACTTTGTTTCCGAATATGAATTTTGTATCCCCAGAGGATATCCTCTGGGGATACAAAATTCATATTCGGAAACAAAGTGCAGCATTAAACATTATTATTATTATTATCAGCATTATTAAATTAAGCATGAATTGTAGGTACCTATATAGGTACCTACAATTCATGCTTAATTTTAATGCACAATAGTCTGTTAAATAGACGTAAAAGTTTATATTATTATATGGTAATCTGAGGTCAAAGCGACCAAAAAAATATTGAATGAACAGCTTACGAAACAGGAGGGCAATTCCACTTTATTTTAGAAACGATTAAAATCTAATCTCTGTATCTAAAACTGACAAATATCTCACTGATTAATTTTGATTTTGAATGATTTTTTCATTAGCAGAATTGACCTTCTGATCTTCATGTATCTACAATAATAATACCAATCTAGTATAGTTTCATTACAAGGCAAAGGCATATTCTCATACAGAGAAAGCATGTTATATTATTTACTAACTTCTACCGGCGACTTTGTCCACGTCAAAGTTGATTTCCCAATACAAACTTTGAACCCCCTTAGAACATCTTTATACGTCAAGCGGTTTTCGTTATTTCGTGATGAGTGAGTGAGTGACCTTTCGGTTTTATATATTTAGAAAGATTGAAGATAAGTCCAGGTTTCCTTACGATGTTTTAGCCAATGTCAGTGATGTCCAAGATGAACTTAGAAAGTACTCAAATTATTATGAATTGAATAAGTCAAAATGTATCTTACAAATTTATACTTCTTCCCTTCGATTATTCCTCAAACGCATTGCCGTTTTTATTGACCCATAGCTTAGCTACACGGTTGTAATGCGGCGTGGGAGTGCACGCATTTATCGATTAAAAGTCGGCCTATAAAATAATATAGAGACTCTGTCCATTCCGCAGTGTGGTCTTGGTCTAAGAATAGAACCTATGTTGTTCCGTGGGTGTTCCTACGAGGAGATTAAAGGATGTATAACAGGTGGATAATGGTGGATAGTGCTGGATAAGCGGCACTTACTGTTACCTTGTGACAATATTGTAGACCTTAAAATGCTTAAGTGTTTTGAACTTTATATGTTACTAGCTACTCCCTGCGACTCACAAGCGTGGTTTTATTTCACCCGAGTTATGTTACGTCTTTGGTTACTGCTCTGCTCCCGTGGGTGGTAGCGTGATGTTATATAGTCTATTCTATTCCTCATGAATCTGGCTACCATTTGCAATTTTTTTTCCATTCAGACTGGTAGTTTCTTAGGTTAGCGCGTTTAAATAAACACACAATAAAAAATACTTTATTATATTCGATCGATTATATCACTTATTTCAAAATGAACACAGTCATGCTATGACTTTAAACCATAGGTAGTTTCTCAAACGAAAATTATCAAACGCGCCTAAGCAGCTGATTGAATTATCGACAACCAATCACAGCACATTACACGCGCTTGACAATTTAACACATTAATTTTGCGTCGATTTTCATTCAAGAATCCGGGGGTAAGACGGTATTCATGTCATGTCATTCGTCGTAAATATTATAAACCTAGAGGGTAGATGTTTTTTGTTTTCTCAGTTGTGCCTGCGCCAGAGCACTTTTATGTTTTGTTGGTAACACAATTGAGTATTAGGCACTAATAACCAATAATTCCAAGACATAGTTTTGCCGAAGGAACAATTCATTACAACCTTAAAAACCCTATTCACTTACAATAAATTGTGAAATAAGATTTTTAGTTGCTTTGAAATCCATAAACAGTTCATCAATTGAGCAAAAAATGTCGTTTAGACAGGTCATAAAAAGTACGTCAGTTGATTGGTAGTGTAAATATGGGTTATCACCGGCCATTATTTTATTTTATTCTCGACTATCTTTAGAATTTGACAGACATCTTGACGAACTTTAATTCTTGTGAAAGATCTTATACATTTTATTTTAACGTTAACTGAAAATGTAATAACGCCCATTTTTCGTAATTCCAGGATCCTTACATAGAAATAGGCAAAGATACCCGCAACATCGCAGGCTTGGAAGTAGTCGTGGTGGTTCAAGATGTGCAAGACATGCCTCCTGTCTTCACCGCTGCTCCTCCGATCACCCACCTGCCTCGTCAAGTGGCGCCTGGGGACATGGTGGTCAGGGTGAGAGCTGAAGATGGAGATAAGGGGGCTCCGAGGCAGATCAGATACGGATTGGTGTCGGAAGGAAATCCTTTCACACCTTTCTTCAACATCAATGAAACATCTGGTGAGTTTATGTTATACATTATTCACTTTCACACACTAACTCTTTCGATATCAGAGTGCTAAGTGTGAGTTTTCATTCACGTTCAATTGCGAGCGCGTTAGAATTTTATATGGGGAGTAAGGTTTTGCTAGTGACCACCAGATGGCGCTATAACTTTTTCCGATATAAAATTCTAAGGCGCTCACAATCGAACGTGAGTGGAAAACTCACATTTAGCACTCTAAAGTCCTTTAATACGTGACTTTTTTTGTTTATACTAGCTTCTGCCCGCGACTTTGCGTCAATATTAATAATAAATAATCCCACAGAGACCGTACATTTTTTCCAGGATAAAAATAATCTATGTGCTATTCCTGACTATAATTTTATCTCTGTGCTATTCTTGCTTGATTGAGTAACAAACATCCATTAATTTCTACTTTCGCATTTATAATAGTAGTAAGATTAACTTAATGACTGAATAAATGAATAAATTACCTATTTATATGAGAATGAAATATTTATAATTTCTCTAGATTTCGTTATCGGCGAGACTAAGAAACAATGGAATTGGTAACTTAAAAGCCTATAAAGTTAAAATTATCATATTTTTTATATACCTAATGAGTGTTGCTGTTTTTATTATATTATACGTTATAATAAAAAGAGCAACACTCATTTACATAAACTCATCTTATATCCGAATCTCATTAACAACAATTTAAAAGCTTTATATAGTTTATTAATAAAATCTTGAACATTTCCGGCATTTCATAGTGAAAACTAAACACAATGAACCAAAAATGTTCAGTTAAAATTGCACGTAAATATTGTATTTCTTGTTGTCTCTGGTTTGTAATTCAACCATTATGTGGGTATAAACACTTAGCCGGATATTAAAATGCTGCATTTACCATCGCGCTAATTTTACATAAGGATTACCTATTCATTTTCGTGTCAAGGGGTCAGCGGCGTTTTAATGGCCAGCACTTTTTCAGATTTTCTTTTTGAACTGTGTAAGTCGTATATTTTTTCACAATTTATGGCTTTACAACATAATACTGTAGTTTGTTTTTTTTTATTTTAAAGAGAAAAGATTTGTTTGGTTGTTTGCATTGAATAGGCTCGGAAACTACTGAACCGATTTGAAAAATTCTTTCACTGTTAGGAAGCTACACTATCCCCGGGTGACATAGGCAATATTATAGGCCGTATTTTATTTATTTTTTAAATAGGGATCCGTAAGAAAGCTCGCGCGAACGAACTTCGCGGCGAGAGTGCTAGTAGTGAATAAAAAAAGGAACAATGTTTCCAAGTCCAAATACTCGTAAGTAATGTTAAAATGCCGGTACCCAAACGACCAATATGTTCAGAAACAGCCGCTAAACTGAGAATTTATTAGTGCTAACTTTACTGCCTGATAAGGAGGTCGTGAAAGAAGTCCTAAACCGCGTTCTGAACTGTATACACCCACTTAAGCTCAACATGGCCTTGATAGTGTTACTAAGTTAGTTTCCAAGAATTGTAGAACTTAGTTTTCACCGTGTATAGTCAGTAGGTCAGTGAAGTTTTTCATTCGATTCTTTTTTCTTGATAACATCGGTACATCCGTCGAGAGTCCGGCTTCCGTAGGATATCCTACTTCCTTATCGCTGGTCGACATGGCCCCTTATGGCCCAGTTGCCACAAACCACTGCCCGCAACCTTGCGTGACCCACTTTACTTCTAACAACACTATCAGATTTAGTTTGCAGTCATTTTCCACCAAACTTTCATTTTATGGCATCAAATTTAATAGCGAAACTTTGTTGGTAAGTGAAACAATTAACGTGTAGACAAACTGGTCGGAAATGAGTTATGCTTTGTAGTAAATGGTGAGATTTACTATTTGTGCTTGTTTTGAAATATCCTTTGTTAGAATATAGCGCTTAATTTGAAGGCAAACCAACTGTTAGCTGGATTGAACCTTCATTTAATACAAATGTAACATCCAGCAGACGTCTGAAATCTACTTAGCATAATATTTAGCATAAGCCTCGCCATATTGCTGCAAGCAGTTACTATTCGGGAGCAAAGTTTGCTCCAACTTTCCAAGTACAAATCTAAAGTTCAGGCTTACATCTAAATTCCCTTAACAATGCCATAAGTTGATGTTGAGTGCGTGGCAGTGGTACCTGACAACACTTAACAATGCGTATTTGTTCCCTAACAAAACTACAAACACGACGGACTTCGAAAATGCTAACAGGGCTTTTAATGCAACCTTGCATTCTGCTGAACAAGCACATAATGGCTCATTAGACCTTACCGGTCGCGCTCTCGCCTCGCCATCCATTGTTTGTAAAGCTGCCCTACCTTACTTCATAATATAGGCACTTCCTTTGAATAGCGTCCCGGTACCTACGTAGTAGCTGACAATACAATCCCGACTTGCTCTGACATTATCAGCTCGATAACTATGCTCGCCTCCGCAAACTTGCCCCTTAGGAACTGTTAAAACTTATAGGAATATTGGAAGAGCTGTCATGTTTGAGAATTTGTCGCATTAATCAGATAACACGTTATGAACATTCAAAGGGATATCAAGATTCAATTTGGGTCGAAGTTCATACGAATGTATTTCGAGTTGGGAGCTACCCGTTGGTACCAAATGGTCGTATTGTGAACACCCGCCCATAAAGTTTATTGTGATTTCGGTATATAAAGTAGGTGGTATATTTTTGGCTTCATTTCAATATTCGGGCATGCAGCGTTATTTGAATGTTGTACCTTTTCCTGTTGCAAGTATTTACCTATCTGTTGCAAATTAATGGTAAGAATGTGGATAAGTTATGCGGTTGATTGAATATTATTCATAAAATAGATATGATTGTTTGATTATTAACAAATGATACAAAATACTCGATAATTTTGTACGTCATATCCCTCAGTTTTCTGCAGAAGTTTGCCTGTAATTTAATTATTACAAGTACAATGAATGAATAATGTTCAAGCGTAAAGGTTAATCTTTGCCATTAAATAAGATATAGAAATGAATAAAAGGGGCAATCAATTCGGTTCATTAGCTGAGCCGCTGGACCGCTGTTAATACCGCGTTGGCGTAAAATGCGAGCTTTTCCATTTAAACGTGACAATGTAAATGTGACTGAAGTTAATACATTTTTTAATCTTTAATACGATATAAACGTTTAATGGCTTTTTCATATGGTCTTGATTTTAAACCTACATCCATTTTTAGTCAACATTAAATTGATTATTGTTTCTGATTGGATTTTATAAATAATTGTGTCAGTTCAAACTGCCTCATAACTAAAGTTTTGGGATGGTTTTGATCTTTGGATAAAAGGTTCTGGCAAAGTTTATGTAAAATAATGTACAAATTTTAAAAAAAGGCAGTAAGGAGATACCACATAGGGCATCAAAAAATTCGTCCGCGTCGCTATCAATGGGGCAAGTGCCCAAAAGGCTGACAGCATTGCCACGTTGTATATCAATGCTGATTCTTTGACATATTTTACATTTACTTAGGTTTTATGTTTTAAGTCGAAAATCAATTAACATGTTGTAAATAAATGTTAGTTTATGATGTTAAAAAAAAAGAAGTTATTAAAAAGACGATAGGTAAAGTTTTATTTGTGACTTTCTTTCTTTATGCCACGAAGCAACGATCACAACAGAAACAGTATTAATTTATACCTTAGCAATAATTTATTCGGCCCATTCAAGTCTTACTAGTAAATAATTAATGAGCCTCTCATTTGCCTTGTCATCGCCGACAGATAAGAATCTCGGGAGGTTCAGTTGAGAGTAGATGCACCACTTTTGTATGCTAATTACTCTTCACAACTTTTTTTTCTCAAACACCTTCTCGGCATAATCAAAGTCGAAGTACCAGGCTGTTATGAATGGAAGCACGTTCTTGCACATCTGAATGTTTCATAATTAATGTCCATATTAAGTGGCGTCATTCATAATTATTTATGACTAGCTGCGACTTTGTACGTGAGCTTTGTTTCACCCGTGTTAAGTTACGTCTTTGGCCACTGCTTCGTTCTCGCAAGTCGTAGCGTGATGTTATATAGCCTCTACTATTCCTCATGGATCTGGCTATGTATACTAAAAGAACATTTTCAATCCAACTGGCAGTTCCAAAGATTAGCGCGTTTGAACAAACACACTAATAAACAAAAAATCTCTTTAGATTCATTATATTTGTATAGATTTTACGAAGAAGTAACAACAGAGGCAAAAGAGACTTTGTTTCACCCGTGTTAAGTTACGTCTTTGGCCACTGCTTCGTTCTCGCAAGTCGTAGCGTGATGTTATATAGCCTCTACTATTCCTCATGGATCTGGCTATGTATACTAAAAGAACATTTTCAATCCAACTGGCAGTTCCAAAGATTAGCGCGTTTGAACAAACACACTAATAAACAAAAAATCTCTTTAGATTCATTATATTTGTATAGATTTTACGAAGAAGTAACAACAGAGGCAAATGTTTGTAGATCTAAAAAGCGTTTGAAACATGTTTAATAATAAGGAACATGGGAAAGAATTTCATTATAAGAGGATACACACATATAACTTTAGGGTAGAATGTTTACTCGTTTATTGTTTTTCTTTTCACATACCGGGAGACTTGTTATCTAAGTGTAGTCTTTGAATGTTATGTGTGAAACTTTTTGGGGATGTACAACCGAGGACAAAGACCGGTTTTCAACCCTATTACTAAGGTTGTAAGAGTGTAAAGTGGTTCACCGCATTTGTCACCGATGATACCCAAAACTTTGACGACTGTTACTTGATTTTTTGATTAAATATCTTAGAATTCAAGCTTACCTAACTAGATACATTTCAAAGTCAAAGTCAAAGCATTTATATGAGCAGGCATTTTTGAATTGTCTAAAAGTCGGTTAGTTAGGCAGAAGGTTAAATAGCTAGTTGCTCGTTATAAAACGTAGGTAGGCCTCTATGGAGGATAACCTCCACGGACAATTTTCAATTAATTTAAAATATTATAGTTGGGGTTCAGTTCCTATTCAATTTTCATATAATCAAATTATAATTAAAATAAAGATATTTGTTATTCATGTAATCGGGTTACAACTAAAAAAAAATACATTTGAGAGCAAACGCCACCTATCCACGAAGTACTTGAACTCAATTTCACAAAGTACGTCCCAGCAGTCGTCAATTCACAATAATGACAAGGGTACTGAAGAAAGTGATACGATTGTAATACAGATGGCGTTGCGCACAGGAATCTAAATCAGACCCAATCTGCAACCTTGGTTTTAAAATAATTGTTTCACTTGTATTAGATAGGAGGTAGGTACTTACACAAAATAATCGTAATACTGTCAGACTAGTACTTCATAACATCACGCCTGTTATCCCCGAAGGTGTAGGCAGAGGTGTACCAATTAGTATACCCACATATCACCAAATATGTTTAAGTCCCGTGTATTAGGAGGCGAGCCTATTGCCATCAACCGGGCACAAATCCAGACTCCGAGGCTGCTACTGAGAAATTCTCGATGGAAACACCAAATAACACTTTGCCTGACCTGGGAATCGAACCCAAGACAAAAATATTAACTAGATATCTGTTTAAGGACTAATACTTGTATACTAATAAAACTGCAGGCTATTCATAATTTGCTCGGCACTCTTATTTTTATACTTTAATTGTCTTATTTTCAGGTGAAGTGACCCTAGAGCGGCCTATAGAGGAGATAGCAGCGATCTCCCACGCTGGAGCTCCTATTCTTCTAACAGTCGTGGCTGAGGAGGTGCGACTGTCACGAGAGGAACCCGAAGCCATGTCCTCGACCGTCCAGCTTGCGTTCATACTGCCCGAAAGAGAGAACTCGCCGCCGTACTTTGAGAATCAGTTGTAAGTAGTTTCGGCCTTGATTGTATGGCCTACACATAGTTGTTTGGGGCCTGGTCGCTTGTGAATGAGAGTTATATGTTTGTAAGCGCACACATTGTACAGGATAATTTTCTAGTGTGCGACTAGTGAGTCCAACGTATTATATAAAAATCCTACATGGGGTATTTCTGACTTATAAATGGTCATTATAATGATTATTGATTATTTTGTCAGCTGTGAACTACTTATGATGGGCACTATACCTACTTGTAAAAATATATTTTCTACAAGCAACAATATTAAAATATTATTATACCTTTCCGAAAGTATTAGGTACTAACACAGTGTTGAGTGTAATTTATTCCAAACTAAGAGATCAACAATTTTTTCCAGTTACATCACATACTTGGATGAGAACGCTCCTCAAGGCACAGCGCTGATGTTCAACGATCCGTACATACCGCAAGTGAATGACAACGACGCTGGCAAGAATGGCGTGTTCTCTCTCTCCCTGGTGGGCAACAATGGAACCTTCGAGATCTCGCCCACCGTTGCCGAGAGACACGCTCAGTTCATCATCAAAGTGCGGGACAATACTATGCTCGATTTTGAAGCTAGGAAGTCTGTAGTGTTTCAGGTAAATATTGTTTGCTTTTTACTTGAGCTATTTTACATTGTGGCAATATCATAAATTCTAAAAATATTTTGCAACCCTCAACTCTCAACTCTTGCTTTCTCTAGTTACATAAAAACCAAATGTCAATAAGCACACTATAATAAAAAAAAAAATATTTCAGATTTTAGCTCAAGAGCTTGGTCCTGCAACGAATCTGTCAGTGACAGCGAACGTGACAGTATATCTGAACGACGTCAACGATAATCCGCCAATCTTTTTGGCGCAATCTTATGACGTGGAATTGCCAGAGAATGTTACAGCCGGAACCAAAGTCGTACAAGTCGCAGCAGACGACGTAGACACCGGCGCGTTCGGCAAAGTACAGTTCACTGCCATATTAGGATACCTCAACACATCCCTAAACTTGGATCCAATATCGGGAGTCATAACTGTCGCCACGAATAACCACGGCTTCGACCGTGAGGCGATGCCAGACCTGCATTTCTTAGTAGAGGCTAGAGATAATGATGGAATAGGTTTAAGAGTAACAGTGCCATTAATTATTAAGTTACTAGATGTAAATGATAACCCACCAGTGTTTGAAAGATCGCTTTACGAATTTGTGCTGTCACCGAGTCTGAATAATTTCACATCGGCAGCATTCGTGAAGGCAGTTGACAGAGATTCCGAACCACCAAATAATATAGTCAGATATGAATTAATACAGGGAAATGGCGATAGCAAGTTCGCCATAAATGAAGAAACAGGTATTAAAATCATTTAAAAAAAAAATAATCTGCAAAATATACATAACTAATAAGTTCTTATGATTTAAAATTTCAATATTAACTTTCCAGGTGAACTGTATCTTCTAGAAGCGTTAAAAAGAACAAAAAAGCAAAATGCTCACAGACGAAAACGACAGTCAGAAAATGAAGAGGAAAGCGAAGTATTTGTTCTTACAATCAGAGCTTACGATCTAGGCATCCCTAGATTGTCTTCTACCACAATAGCGAAAGTATATCCCCCAGAAAGTAAGACTAGGACGATGTCTTTCATAGTTCCTGGTGCTAATCCTGATAAGAAGAAACTGGAAGAAGTGCTTAGTACACTTTCTGGAGGAAAAATAACTATAATTGACATAAAACCCTACAAGGGCAGTGATAATGTCGCAACAGATTTGAACGGTCAGGAATCTAGTCAAGAAAAGTAAGTAATTTATTTTAAATTAAACAGTCGAAACAATGCATTAATTCCATAGAGCTCATCAACTTAAAATAATAAGTTAGCATGGTTTATCAATAACTACTCAGCACAAATATTTTACCAAGGACAGATGATAATAAGCTTTTTTAATCTTTTCAGAAGTGAAGTGATCGCCATTGTGCGTATGACCGGTAATACAGCCATTAATGTTGCGAAGCTCCAGGAGCAACTGGCAAAGAACGTGACTATCTACACAACTGGCACGAACTCAGGTGGTGTCATAAATACTGGATCAGGTTCAGGCTCGGGGTCAGGAAAGTCTGATCAGACGGCAGATGGCGGTGATTCTGTAAGTAAAGAAACTAGTTTTAATTATTTAACTTACTGTAAAATTTACTGTTTCCTAATGTCATGTTCAAAGAATAAAATTTTAAGGATTTTTCTTTTCATTTTCAGGGTTTATACAGAGCAGAGAGCCGACTTTTATTCTGGCTACTAATACTGCTGGCGATATTAGTAGCCCTAGTACTGCTACTTCTTATTTGCTGCTGCATATGCGAAGGATGTCCACTTTATATGCCTCCAAGGTAAATTTTATATATCTCACATTCTTATGTTTTCTAATCAGCTTTATTTTTCACTCAATTGCTAACTTTTAACACTGATAGATCGCAATTCCTCATTAGATACCTACACATACTAATTTTTTGTTTTTATTTTTTTCTACTAATATTCCTTTTTTCTTATTAACAGACTGAAATGCACCAACTAATGCAAGTACCCACACCAGCTTAACACTTTTTTATAGGTAAATATTTATTTTGTTTTAAAATGCACAATATTCATGATTTTTCTTAGTCTCTCCCAAAAAGTGAAGCTTTTAACGTAAATAAACTATTCTTTATTATCCTTTGCGTAAAATCACTTTTTGTGAGATTACACTTATCCAATGTCCATAAAGCGATTACTACTCATTACGTTGCATGTCACTTGAAATGGGAATATGTTTAAATGTCTTCCACACCTTTAACACTTCCAACCATCACATTGTTATACTACTTAAGTGTTGATAACAGAACAGCTAGGTACATAGATATCCATTAATAAATTCTAGGAAAAGAGTGATACGTGTCAACTCCACAGAGGACGACGTGCATTTAGTGGTGAGGGACAAGGGACTTGGGAGGGAAAACAAGTCGACGCAAAATATAGAAAATAAATCCATACAAGCTAATGAGTGGAGGAGGCGCGAGGCATGGAGTGCCGAACAGGCAGACTTGAGGACGAAACCGACGCAGTGGAAGTTCAATAAAAGAAACCACAGATCCAATAAAGAGCCATCTAAACCAGCTTCAACGCCAGGAGATATACATCAAGAGTTCGTACACACAGCGGCTGACAATGATTACAGATATAACGACAACCGACAATCTGTCCGCAGGTAAAACGAACATATTTTTTGTTGCATAATAATTTATTTACGTTTTAGTTGAATGTTGCCCTTAATTCTATTCTTTTATTTTTCAGGGATGGACCCAACATTATTTACACAAAAGAGATGCAACTACAAGAAGCGTTTTCCAATAAACATAAGGAGTACATCGATGACTTAGAAAATGGATACGATAGAATTGCTACACTACATTATCAACGCAGGGAACAAGACAACGATTCCATTCGTAGACACGAAATAGATCGTGGGTCCGAAGTTGGAGTCTTTCTCAAGTCTGATGCTGATAAAAATATACACGACAAGACTGATAGCAAAATTAAACGTGACTATCCAGAAAAAGTGCGCGCCCCTTCTGCTCAAGGCAGGGATCAATATTTTATTAAAGAAGGAAATACAGAAATTTTAAGATTAGTTACTAGAGGTAAAAATGAAGAAGATCGTTATGTTAATCTACCTGTTCAACAACAACGGCCTTTAACGCTTATACCACATACACAATACGTTGTAGTTGATAGCGGAAAAAATCTTTTAATGGAAAGATTTATTAGAGAACAGGGAGAAGAAGCGAAAAACATTAGAGAAAGGATGAGTAAAGTTACAGATTTAGATAACATTTCAAATGGTAAAGATGCTAAAAGTTATGGACAAAGATCACAAGTTGGAAGCGATGTTCAAAATCAATATAATGATTATACAAACCTTCAACCTGAAGTTCCTGGTTCGGTACCGCTTAAAACAGACTACTTACAGTCAGCATTATTAGAAATGCAAAATAAGTCAACGATTCATCAAGAGCTACTAGAGTCATCACTCAGAAAACAAAATGAACTCTTACACCAGATACTAATAGAACGCGAAAGAATGTTGCAAAATCAAGAAACAGCTTCTCAAGTTGAAAGCAAACTTGAAACTCAGAGTTTACCCGGTCATTCTGTAATGGCAACTCAAACCGAGTGTCATATTGGTACACAAACTGAGCCACAGCTTATGAAACCAACACGAAGAAAAGCAAGAAGTGATAACGATTCCTACAGTGAAGATGAATCTGAAATGGTTGTAGAAGATGAAACAAAAAAAGTAGCGTGGATGAAAAAGAAAAAGCCCAAAAAGAAATTAAAACACAAAGATCCCAGACGAAGTATGAGAGTATACGACTTAAGTAGAAAAATAAAAACACCAATTCTTGAGGAAAGTGAGGTGTCTCCTTCGTTAGAAAGCGAGAAACATGTAAAAATAAGCAAAACTAATGAAAGAGAAGAACACATAAAAAATTATGGTGACATGACCAAAAGTACAGTAACGACATCTAAGAATGAAACTGTATCCTCTACGCAGATAAAGATTTCAGATAGTGACAGAAAGTCTAGACTAAGAAGAGAAGTTTTAATGGAAATTTCAGATTCTTTAGATGAAAAAGTTGATTCTGACATAAGCGAACGGAGACTGAGACTACAAAAGCAATTTTCTATAGCAACCGATGGCACTCCGCTAAAAAGCCCCCTTGCTATTGAACTTGAAAGTAATGAAAGTAAAAGTAGGAGCAGTTCAGCTTCAAAAGATAACAGAAATTTAGTATTTTCAAGACAGGGGTCTTCGACTGAAGCTCGTGAAATAGCCGCTGAACATTCTTCAGCAAAATCAAAATTTTCAGATGTTGATGTACAATCTACAAAACTAGATAGTTCAAGTAACATAGAACCTAGTAGCAAAAAAGGTAACGAAGCTAGTGAATCAACAAAATCGTCAGAAAGTGTTAAACCATCACAAAAAAGTTTGCCACGCTATATGCAATGGTACGGAAAGAAATCCGCTGCTGCTAAACCTGCTGAAAAAGTGGTACCAAGTAAACCAAAAAGGTCATCTAAAACAAAAAACGAAGACGATAAAGATAAGGTTGGTCGATACGGAAAAATAATAAGCAAAGACAATCAAGGCGAATCAGAGGTAAAAAAAAACTTCAAATCAAAAGAAAGTGAATTTATTCATCCACGAATATTGAAAGAAGAAAAGGTTACTCCCGTACCAGAAGGCCCACTACCAGATGTTCATCCTTTGCTTCAACATTCTGAACATAGATACGAGCATCAATATGAAAATCAAAATCCACTTTGTTACATTCAGCCTACACATATTCCTAAATACTTAGGTCAGCAACCAATGCCACGAAAGCAAGCACCTGAACAACAACCCATCTATGTAAATCAAGACGATGTCAAAGACACGACACAGGATATATCAGAAAGTGCTCTAACTCACAGTATTTCTATATCTACAAATTACGACGAAGAACGAAAAAATACCGAAGTTCATGTTTCTAAAATAAACATAGGAGGTGATAACGTATCAGATATAACCCATAGAAACACCACAACGAAAATAGATGATAATGATTCGGGCATAGCTATGAATACATTGGTTCAACAGAACAACATGAAAAGGTTGCCAATCACGGAGAAGAAAAGTGTGTTCACGATCGCTTACGACGATGTTCAGACCAAACGATTACGACCAGACAGTAGCTCCACTTCTTATTAATTCAATCTAAATTAATAAGAAGTTGGATTGAGTGCCTTACAACCATTGTGCAATTAGGATAGTCCCAAAATTTGAAGACTCTTACTCTGTAATCCGTCCAATGATAAAAGTATTAAATTATTAAAGTATTTTTGCGCTGAAGTTTTGAATAAGTTTTAGCTAATATCTCGGTACTTAGAATAAATTAGATTAAGCTAGTTTCGTTACACGTATAGGATTTTAGCTAAAATGTATTCAAAGTCAGCAGAATTTGTATAGTACTTAAGTAAAACTTGATACAACTGCCTTTGTTTATTGACTGGTTTATGATATAATTTTAGAATATTTTCCTTTAATAATGTACATAGGCCACGTGTTGAAAGTATAATTAAATAATATTTAAATTAATTGTAGCTTTAATAATGTCTCTTTGTAAATATTATTATTTCTGTAATACATTACAATGCATTCTGATACAGTGTGCAGTTCTATATTTGTTATAAAATATAAAGTTATATATTACATATTAAACCACGAGTATTATTTAAACATTTGTCTTTTTTTCATAATACAACATTCTTCGCTATTAACCTGGGAGTGAGAAAAACATGATTTCGAAGATAAATATTAGAATATAATATACATTAGCACTAACCTATTGTAATGCTATTGTTTGTTTTAAAAAATTATATAAACAAGCAGTTCGAAATAAAAATCTATAGTCGAACTTCAAATTAAATAATCTAACCAGCACCCATAACAATTAGGCAAATTATGGTAAATTGCAACGAAAATATTATTTATGAAAATTAAAATAATATTGTTGGTCAAAACTTATACAGTACTGACAGAGCAACACAAGCGATGACTTTATTGCCGAATTTAGTGTGATGCCAGCACATGACCATTGGAAGACTGCTCGTGGTCCAGTTCCAGTCAAGTTTGAGATGAGATCGGTTTGAGGTTGTGCTCTGTGAAGATCGAGTCACTAGTACTACCGCGTTATCTGCTATTTGACCTAATGCAAAGTGCCAAATATAATGTATTATGATTAAAATAAAGAAACAAATCAACATTAATTGGTAGGTTAACGTAAACGCTTAGGTTACACGTATGTTGGTAAACGTCAATTTAGTTTTTTTTTTTTTTATTTTAATTATCATACTTATTTAGAAAAAATGAATTATTACCAACAAGCACAATTTTAAAGTCAGGTTTTTTAGTTATAAAATTCTTTTCATGGAGAGAGAAGAAACATAAAATGGAACGCGAAGGAAGGCTTGGGCCAATTTTCAAAGGCAATCGCTCTCTCTGAACTGAAGAGATATACTAGGGTATCATAGATTATAAGAAGGCATCAAATCATTGCCAGATAAAAATTAAATCACACAGCGCGTGATGCAAAAATGTGGACACAATGTGACTCTTGTTAGTGAGGCGGTACCAGGGCAACATAGTATACAAAGAGACATTCTCATAACCAATATTATTTTTTTTCGTCACAAACACAAAAAGGCCGGGCCGGTGCGCCGTTCCTCGTCACGAAATGCGGCTCTTTGGTACAAGAATACCAGGGTAACATAGCTTACAAAGAGGTGTCAACATAATGTTCCACAGATTTTATTTCCGCGCGAACATTAACAAAACTTGCGTCTACTCGACACGGTAATGTGGCTCTTGGCAGTGAAGAGGTACCAGGTTGTCATAGATCTTAGAAGCTCTCAATGGTTAAAATATTAGGTGACGCTGTCGTCAGCTGTCGAAACTAGATGTCGCTGTTCCTGCACATACTAGGAGCCAATAAAGAGTTAAACGTAAAGTTAAAATATTTCTATTCGTCAATAGATGGCGAACGAGTACCAAGATTGTGGAAGATCGTCGAGGTCGTACAGTCAACTAACAAAATTAAATAATGACCTAAATAGTTGTGAGTACGGAATGTGTTTTTTTTAATGATATATTAATAATAATTTAGTTAAAAGTTTAGTTATAACATAATGGTTCGTTTCTCTTTCATTTTTATTGATTGTTTTTTTTTTTTTATTTTTGTTATTAAACTTGAAAATATCATAATTATATATTTTTCTAAATGTTACATTTAGAATTTTCGTAATGAACCATTTATTTTTTTTTTAATTGGTCAAGGCTTCCTTCCTTCCATTTTGCGGTGCCTTTGCAAAGCGTTCCGTTTTACGTTTCTTTTAATTCTCCAATAGAAGAACTTTAAAGACAAAAGCCTGACTGTAACCTAATTCTAGGTACCTAATTATTTTATTTTATATATTATATGCATGATAATCTTTATAAAAACCTAACAATGAATATTGATTAATAATAAAATGTTTTTATTTTTTCATCATACAAAATATTCATACGAGAAAAAACGTTAAAGTAATTTTTACAATATTGGTTTGTAGGGTACACTTGTCAAATATTAAATTTTGTGTTACCTACATGTAGCTTTTTTAGTGTTTGAGACTGTTAGACAACGCTCTATTTCACCTATTAATAAAAAATATGGATGATCGGGATTATTCTGTACCATATCCAACATTTTCAAGCGAAAATCTGTCAATTTGGTTTGCTCAAATGGAATCAGCGTTTACTATAAATGGAATAGAAGAATCAGACATGTATGATTACATTCTACTCTATTGCCCATCGGATTCCCTGAGACTGGTTAAAGATATTATTCAGAATCCACCGGCGGAGAACAAATATGAACACATTAAGAACCAGTTCATCAAGCGGATGGTAATGGAAAAACTGATGGAAGTAGAGTTTAGCAATGAAATCCCTTCAAAACATCTACGCAAACTTCAAAATATAGCAGATCAGCGTGTTTCCAACGAAGAAATTGTGAATATATGGCTGAAAAACATGCCAGAGAAAGTACATCAAATCGTGAGATTAGCAAATACCAGCAATTTAGAGACATTAGGCCAAATGGCAGATAACGTGGTGGTACTAGTGACTCCACCTTCACAGAGCACAACCTCAACTCGTTCTCAACACAAAAAAAAATTGTCACATGAAGAGTGGTGTGAAATGATGAAGTGCCGTGTAGGACAGATGGCAAAGCAGCTTGTTAATGTTATCGGCAAGTATGAAAAGGATTATGAGCAGCAGTCGTGGGACGAGTCTGAAGACGATGACGAGCAGCCGTCGTCGAGTCAGCGCAACAACTTAAAAGTTCAGAAAATAGGAATTGACTCGAACTGGACCACGAGCAGTCCTCAGAAGGTCATGTGCTGGTATCACACTAAATTCGGCAATAAAGCCATCGCTTGTGTTGCTCCTTGCCAATACACCTATTAGTTTCGATCTACCATATTTAATTTTCATAAATAATTTATTTTAATTTTCAGTTATACATTAGAAAGCTTAATTATCAATGCATGCTGGTTACGTTATTTGATTTGAAGTTTGATTATAATATTATTATTTCGAACTGGTTGTTTTATTGTGGTCCCAAGCAAAAAATGACATTATTTTTATTTCTAATGTTTGTTCACAAATACACATACAATACACTTAAGACGATGCAAACATAATCTTAAGACTGATTTAGACGGTGTGTGAAATATTGTACAAGTTGTGGTACATTTCCGTCGATGATCGGTCACTTCTGACACGACAGCCGCGCGGTCCCGCAATGTACGGCCAATGGCACGATATTTCTCGCATCGTCTCAATCAGACTTGATTAGAGTTTTACTGTGTATCATAATCATCTACTACACAATTTTGAAATAAAAAAGTAAAACATAATAACGAGGTCAAGACATGTTTATGATAAAGTTATAACGAGGGTACAAGCAAATTAAACATAAACAATAGTATAAAATATTGACGGAAAACATCAGTGACCAAAGACTAGGTACTATAGTATACATGTCAGTGACCGAGCTGGCCGCTTATCTTACAACAAATTAGCTGAAGAATGTGTTTAAAGGTAATACAAGTTGTTCCTTTCTTTATGATACAGGTACTAAGTTATACGCACATAGTTATAAGCACACGAGCACTTTAAGATAGTAATCTATACTAACACTAATAACGCTGAAGAGTTTTAGTTCGTATGCTTGTTAATCTCAGGAACTACCAGTCGGGTCTGGGGGGGGGGAAACAAAACTTTTTGTATTATGATAGCCAGATTCATGAGGATAGTAAGAATATAATTAAATCATATATTATTGTATCACACAGAACTGATGGCCGGTCGGGCCGTAAAGTTTTTGAATGAAGACCATGCACCGGCAAACGCAGCGTGGGACGTCCACCCACATGTGCACAGACGATGTGATAAAAACAGCAGGATCGCGCTGGATGCAGGCCGCTTCGAACTGGCCCTATTAAAAATCTGAAGAGGAGGCCTATTTTCAACAGTGGACATCCTAATGAACAAGAATAACAAAAATATGAATAGAATTAATTTGCAATTTTGAATCCGACAACTTGCGAAACCCAATATTTATATTCCTTGTACAATTCCAAGTTTCATTATTAAAATATTCTTCTAATCACAAACTAAGCATAACTGTTAATGCTATCATCAAACATGTTTATGTATGTGATGGATACTCAATACTCAATACTCACTCAATACTTTATTGCTTTCCATTTGTACATATAGGTCTTATAAAATATTGTTAGGATCATAATGGACCCTGTCGGGCACAGCAAAGTTAGGAGAGAGGACGAAAAACCAAGCAGCAATTCATATTATGAAATTAATTATTTATTATTATGTGATGCATTAAGAATTATTTTGATGTGTATTTTAATTAAATTAAATAAGCATGTAATTATGACTATGTATTAGCAAAATTATGTCAAATATTTCAATTTTTGTCGTCATTATTGTTAAATCATGTCAGTTATTTTCCTTGTTTTGTCATCATTATTATAAAATTATGTTATTATTTAAGTTAATTTGTCTAATGTCTCTATATAGTATTCAATTTTAGGTATTTTTGTATCGTCATCATTTTAAAATTAAGTTTTTATGTATTTAGATTAATTATTTATTAACTTTTGTAAGTAGGTTCATGTTATAGTTTATGTTTATCATTATAGTATTCGTCTACAGTGTAGTAGCATTTGTCTATTAGAAATTGTTTTAGTTTGTTGATAAACATATTATTACTATCTGCATTTTTTATGAATTCTGGTAACTTATTGTATATTTTTATAGACATAACAAACGTACTAGAAGAGTGCATTTTCAATCGCGAAGTGGGTATGTTAAGTCTATTTTTATGTCGCAGTGTAATATTAGTTTGAATATCCCCTCTTTTGGTATAGAATTGTGGGTATTTTCTAACAAACTTGCAAATTTCTAGTATATAGAGACAGGGTAAAGTTAATATTTTTAGCTCTTTGAAGTAGGGTTTACAGGAGTCGGTATCTTTGACATTCATTAATATTCTTATCATTTTTTTCTGTAAAATGAATAGTATGGGCGCATCAGTGCTATTTCCCCATAAGATAATGCCATATTTGAGCCATGAGAATGCGTATGAGTAGTAAGTAACTAATGCTGTTTTAAGATCTGTTGTTTTTTTTATTTCCCTGAGAGCGTATGTAAACTTTGATAGTTTAGCTCGTATTTTTTGAATGTGGGGTTTCCAATCTATATGAGAATCTACGTCTAGGCCTAAAAGGGTGAATTTATTTACAACTTCTAAGTTGTGTCCGTTATAATTGAAATTGATATTTATAGGTGTTTTTTGTCGTGGGTAGAAAGTTATTATTTTTGTTTTAGTGAAGTTAATTTCGAGATTGTGTTCGTTCATCCAGTGTGTTGTAGTGTCAAGTGTGGCAGTCAATTTTTGGTTTAAGTCTATATTATTGTCACATGGTGTTAAAATAGAAATATCGTCGGCGAACAACACGCATGGCTCATTGATGTGGTTCGGCAGATCGTTGATGTAAATGAGGAACAGTAGACATCCTATCACTGTTCCTTGTGGTATTGATGCATTTACGGGTATGTTTTGAGATCTGATTAATTTAATTTCTCTTGTTTTGCAATCATAATATTCAATTTCTACAACTTGTTCTCTGTTCTTTAGGTACGAATCGAACAAATCATGACTTTTTCCGCGGATACCGATGTTGTATAGCTTATTTAGTAATATAACAAACTGAACTTTGTCGTATGCTTTCGTCATATCCAATAGCAATCCTACAGCATATTTTTTATTATTAATTATATTAAGGGCTTCATTAATATATTTGTAAACAGCCAAAGTCGTTGATCGATTTTTGCGAAAACCGTTTTGACTGTCGTTGAATATATTATATTTTTCACAAAACGCGTAGACGCGGTCGCATATTGCTTTTTCAAATATTTTCGAGGCCGTAGGTAACAACGCAATTGGACGGTAGTTGTTCGGGTCGGTTTTTGAATTCTTTTTATGGATAGGTTTTATAAGTGCTTTTTTTAACAAGTCGGGAAATATGCCTTCTTCAAAAGATTGGTTGACGAGTAAATAAAAAGGTAAAGTTAATTCGTCGGCGCAATGTCTTAACAGAGTAGGCGGAAGTTCGTCAATTCCGTGGCTTCTTTTGTTTTTAAGATTTTTTATTATTCTATTTACTTCATAAGGATCTACTGGACTAAGATACAATGAATTGTGTGTAGCGGAATTTGTGGGTTCTCCTTTTGGTTTATTGCTGATAGGTTTTGTTATACTAGATGTCCCTATGGAAGCAAAGAAGCGATTGAACGTGTTTGCTACATCTTCGGGTTTCGAAGTTAAATTATTATTTATTTGTAATGTTATATTGCGCTTTTCTTTTTTTGTTATTTTATTTGTGCGTTCATTTATAATTCCCCACATTGTTTTAACTTTATTGTTGGATTGCATCATTTTATTTTTATAGTGAATTTTTTTTGCAGTCGTTACAGTATTCTTCAATATTTTTTCGTATTTTTTATAATATTTCGTTAATACAGGATTTTTCGTTTTTAATGTTAATGTTTTTAATAGTCTTTTATTTTTGCAAGATTTTTTTATTCCAGTAGTAAGCCAATATTTTTTATGATTTGTTTTTAATTTAATTCTACGTAAAGGTATATGTTTGTTAAGAATAGAAATAAGTATGTCATTGAATTTTTTATAATTATCATTAATGTCATTGTCTATGGTAAGAATATCATTCCAATTAAGATTTTTTAATTCGTCTTTGAATTTTAGTATATTTGAATTATTATATAGCCTTTTCGTACAGTACCAATAATTTTCTTCCGATTTTTGGGGTATTTTTAAATTTAAAATTGTGCTAAGGTGGTCTGAAAACCCCAAGTCTTCTGTAGTTGTGTACATATATTTATTGTTAAAGTTAGTAAATATTAAATCTAGGCAAGTCGCAGTGTTTGGTGTAATACGTGTAGGGCCTTTTACAAGTTGAGTAAAGTTATATTCCTGCATTACATTTAGAAATTGTGTAGTTTTTAAGTTGTCCGATAGAACATTAACATTAAAATCGCCACCTATAATTATATTTAATTTGTAGTATTTACTGTTTACATATTTTAGAATTTCTTTTAATTGCTGATAGAAAATTTCCTCCTCTCTTCTATTCCAGTACATTGTTATAATTAATAAATTTTCTTTTGGTATTGCCGTAGCACATAGTTCTATCACATACTCAATAGACATGTCAGAAATATCGCTTCTATGTATGCTTTCAATATGTTCTTGTAGAAATATACATACACCGCCACCTGTTCTGGTGCTGCGGCAGTATGAGGATGCACATTTATATCCACTAAATTTAATGAGATCTAGTTTTCCCTGAGTTAGCCAAGTTTCTGAAATACATATTGCTTTATAAAGTGAGTTTTCGTCAATAAATGCTTCAAGTATATCTTGTTTATTGTTAAGGCTTTGAAAATTTTGAAATAGTAACTTAAATGGTAAGTCATTGTTTACAATGTACATGTCATTATCAGCGAAAAAAAAAGATTTGAGTTATCACTAGATTTATCATTTATAGTTATGCTAGATATTACACTATGGTTGTTGTCACTAGTTTTAGAATAATATAGATCGTAGTCAATTAATATATTTGATTTTAATTGTTCAAAAATATGTCTCCATCCGAATTTGGTAATTTTACCTGTATTATATGAAAACATGTCAAGGGTTACTCTGCTATTACCGTCGAAAAAGTATGCATATTCGTGGTTTTTTATGTCTAAACAGAGGAGATTATTGAATAGCTCGACTTTATAGTTATGTATTAGCGCACCTCTTATGTAAGTAGGTGCGCATATAACAATATTTGTGTGTTTACAGTCACTCAGAGATTTTTTCAAGTTTTCAAGGATGTTTAAATAATCGCTATGTTTTATATCATTTTCTCCAATGAAGATAAAGCAATAATCTTTTATTGTGAAGTCTTTTAAGCTGTTTTCGACGGTGTGTAATAACTCTTCTGTGGTAGCGTTATTTATCAAATAATGACAGTAGTCAAAATGTTCGGAGAACACTTCGTCGATTAATGGTAGCGTTCCTTTAGTACAGCTACTGCTCATTATAGCAATTTTATTTCTATGTACCGGTCGAGATACGCCTGCTGTTTTTTTCTGAGCAACATTACCCACTTGAGAAGATAATTTCTGATTTTTGTTATGTTTCAATATGTCATAATCATATGTCATCTCGGAAGTCTGGGTTTCTTTGTTGTGAGTGTCAACTTTTAATTGCTTGAAGTTTGAATTTATAGAAGTATTGAGGTCATTTTTTGCAGGAATTGCTTGAATATTTTTTCGATTGGATTTTTGTTTTCTCGATGATGGTGGTGTACCATTTTTTCTATCAGGCGTTGAACAGATCTTTTTGTATGTCTCGACGGTGTTGAGGGCTTTTTGCAAATCCGATTTCAGTCGGTAGTTTTCGCTGTTAAGGTCATCTATTTCTTGATGAGCACTCAAGAGTTCCATCTTAAGTGTATTTATTTGCTCAGTCAAATTGTTCATAGTGTCGTCAATATTATAATCATGTAGGCTGTCAGGCATGCTCATCATCGTCGTGTCAAGTATTGTTTTTTCATTGTCATTTGTTAAGAGAGATAAGTTGGTTAAAGATCCAGTATTCTGTCTACGTAGCGTAATATTGTCTGTATCCATATTAACGATAATTATGTGGTGCTTTATATGTTATTGAGGCGCCCTTTGTTGGACGTTCTTGACTTTTGTATTTAAATATAAAGAAGTTAAAATCTCACAAAAAGTCTTCGAATGTGTGGCCGGGGTTTGAACTTGAGCACCCTTGCGCCACAGGGAGCCGAAAAAAGTGTCTTAGCTAACCAACAGTTTATTAGTAGTGTTGAATTTTGGTGTTGTATGTTAAAGGTGAACAAATTTGAATTTTTACTATACTAACAGAAACACACATCAACAAAGTTATTAACCTTATTATTCTTTCCTAAACAATATACCACTGAACAGGCTTTTGTCTTCTCATTTCATAGTTAACGATTTGAACTTAAATATTGTTTCATCAGAGCACCGTTCAATCATTCGCGTGAGCAGTTCCTTCATTCAGCTCATTTGCACAGACGAGTCGCGCGGAAAATTATTTCTTTTCATATTCCCATTTTTCACGACGTCTTACTTAAAGTTTTCATGACTAGGGGGCGGGGGGGAGTTTGCGATTCGTCTGTTTATTTTTCTTTTCTTTTTCTGGCGATTGACTAATTTCTATTTCGAGTTTTGTTTAAATTCTCCAGGGTGGAGGTAGTGGTGTGATGAGGGATAAATGTTAGGTACCTTATAAACTAAAATACTTACTAATCTAGTGGACGACGTCGCGACGACGTCCACTAGAAAAGTACTTATTTAGTTTTATATCACCAATAGTAACTTAAATAAGTACTTTTTTTACCTGTACGAATTTCTTCAAGTACCTTTATTAAAACTTTTGATTTAGAATATAAACAGGCTAGAACTTCGTTGTGTCGATAAGTGGAAATTTTGTAGTGATGTAACTGTATGAAAAATTTGTCCTTTGTGTCTCTTGTCCTTTCATACACCTTTGACCTTTTTTATCTTTAGGTCAGTTCACTTAAAAACTCTTAACTTTATAAATAAGACAAATCAAGCAGGCTCGGTATTTTAACAAACAAACCGCATCAACTTATTTAATTTAGTAATAACAAAACCGAACCGCAACTTTTATTAAGAAAGTACTAAGGCGACAGAAACAGACATGAGGTATGGAAATTACGTCTCCCCGCGGCAACTTGCTTTCACGGTCCACTGGGCTGATCATAATAAAAACTCGCGCCGTCGCCTTCACACAGAAGTTTGACCATAAATTCGGTGGTCGGTGCAGTAATCGCCCGACGCTCGCCGACGGCGAAATTCTTGCCGAGCGGCCCCAGAATTCAAAATTCAAGCTTTATTTCGCCATCCAATTCTGTATAACCTACATGATTATTTAATAATTTTGTTGAAAAAAGCGCAATGTATTCCGAATTAAACTCCCAGCTACGTTTTTTCAAACTGGCACAGCATCCCCCATTTTTAATATAATAATAAATATTACCAGAATACACTACTTTTTGCAAAGTTTTTTTTCCGCTTTTGTTTTCCCTTGGGGTGAGCCAAGACCATTAAAAAGGTTAGGGCGAGCGATATTTTATGCGATTTTAAGTGTGTAACGGTTCTAATGTCCGTTTTATTGCGATGTGAATTATGAAGGCCTGGTAACTAGTGCTGTTTATCTACAAAGAAAGTAGGGAAAATCTTTAAACCTCGTAATGTTAAAAAAGCATTAATAAAGGTATCATTCCTCCTTCAAATAATATAATTATTTATTAGTAATTGAGTCACTCTCTGCCGGTCTTTTTTTGTATATTACATCATTGGCATAATGTGTAGGTACAATAATTATAATTAAGTATGTTATACTTACATGTCAGCAGTAAAGTCACCTTGTATAAAATAAATAAATCTCTTAACGTTTTAAGGCATAATGTCCGGCTTCCTGATCAGCCTAAAAAAGAGATGACTAAATATAGTTTTTTTAGAAAGACAATCAGTATAGTTGTTCGCTAGCTAGTTAGTCTATTCATTATTATTTATGTGCTTACTAAAATATTTTCCTAGCCGTAAGAACCTGTAATTGATTTTATCTAAAAATAACTTTTTTGTGAAGCTGTTGATTGTTTGCTTTGAAAAAAAAAAATATGACGTTAACAATATGCTTACCATAAAATGCTTTCTTACACAGAAATCATAAATGATAACATTATTAAAAAGTGTATTGCAAATATCTTTCCACATCTGAACAGCTTATAGGACCAAAACCAATACATGGAAAGTTTTGAATCGCATTGTTTTTCATCCCCAAAATCCCAGCTTAATCCATCAGATTAGACATTTGAAACACAAGTAGAGGCTGATACCTCTCTCATTATCCTCAGCAGCGGCGAGAGGGTTAACTTTGAAGTATCATTGCCATTTATTAATGGTCAAGTTCAACCCGCCGCCGCTTCGCCCCAAATTAGAACTGATTGCTGTAACTGAATTATTAAATTGATGCCATTTGTTCTCAGATATTTTAATAACGGTGAATTGTTTTGGGTTTTGAACGGTATTACGAGTAATTAATTATTTGTTTGAGGTATTTTTTGCAAGTTTTTACCTACTCTTGCTTAAATCTTACATGCATTATAGAAATGAGATTCAGTTAAGCGCGATCGACACTCGAAGGATTAATACTAATTTGAAAATTATATTAATTTAATTTATAAGCAACAGTGATAAGGAAATATAAACATTTCTATGTTGAGAGTTGGAAAGGAGACGGTTGCAAACAACAATTAATGTAGGTATTTTTTTTATTAATTCTTTTTGGACACATTTTCTTAGATAGTATGGGTTACAACTTTCTAAAGTAATTATCAAAGTTGGTATATAAATTAAACAATCAGTGATCACATTCTCAAAACACTCCCAGCATAGATAGGTAGGCACCTACACACCAGAACATTAATTAAAATTTTCTTTATTAATTTTTCCAATGAATCGCAAACTCACAACATTGACACTTATTGCTTTTCCCCAAATTTATCCAAGAAAACCAATTAATCACGTCGCCTCTGTCCAATAAATCCCCTTACGGACTTTAATTATTTTCTTATGATTTTAATTTTTGCTCTCCGTACGAACCCTCGGCCAAATCAAGGATTTGTGAACAACTGTCTCCACTCAAATTTTTTCGACTCCAGCTGTACTTTTATTAATAAAGGAGGAAGACAATTAATACTACTTAAAATTTGTTTAAGCATTTCTAAACTTAATTAGAAATCTTTTCCTTGTTACGGACAAATAAGTAGGTAGGAAGGACCAGTTGGTCCTAGCTGGCGACAGTTTTTGGTGTCTCAAGAAATGTCGTTTAAGAACTATGAAAATTAAATACACCGTGTACATTTATTTTATTTTATAATAGGCAGCTTTCATAAGTATGTGAATTTTTTTGAATTGGGAATGGTTATAGCCATAGGCTTTTTCAAGTTGTATTTCTATTTAAACGAAAATACTAAAATATATTTTCACAATACACATTTTTTTATATTTTTCAGACAATAAGGGTATTTCACAATCAGGCGGCGAGCGATTATTTCCCGAATTGGTCCCAAAAACCACGCAATTAAATGCCATTTGTCCACAACAAAGGAGCGGTCCTTTCACCCCCCTCTTTTCTTCCGAAATTAGTGATGACTTCAATAAAAATAATTCTTGTCTTTTAGGCAAATTGCATCGCGAAAGTCCAAAAGCCTTTAATTAAGGGTCGCCCCTCGCCACCCCGTAAACAGCGTCGCGGCCGTCACCTTTTATTTTTGTTAATTCTTGGGGCTCTTTCTTCGCCGCATAAGTTACTTCACCCCTTCCCGCCCGTGATTCTTTACGCCTTTTTGTCACCGTTTGAATTCTTTTGAAGAAACCCTTTATTCCCATCTGCCACGCCCGTCAATATTAACTCCGGTACGACGAGTTAAACTTTTTAATATCCGTTAAATTTTGTTACACTCAGCGCGAATCCTTTTAAAATGGTTTAGAGAGAAAAAGTCTAATTTTAAAATCGTGTAAGAACTTTTTTGTGCAGCTATTTTTATTTTTGTTTAATTGCGATTGTGATGTTTGCATTCATGCATACCTATATTGTTACGAAATTAAAGAACAATATCAACAAAAGACGTCCCTCCAAAACCGCAGAAGGCGATATTTCTTAAGATTCATTAAATTATTCACGAGGGAAAAAGAAAAAAATAATGCAAATGAGATCGGAATGTTTAAAAAAACTTGTTGGAAAACACGAAAGATCGTGATGGAGGCTGCTGCGGTTGTAGGGACACGGACACGAATTTTTAATCCATTTCCCTTAGTCTATTAATATTCAAGGCCCGGCCGGTCTGGTTCATCTCCTTCGCCATTATTGCTTGGACGCCATCTCCTTCGAGTCTTCGGTATACTTTCCCTTTGATTTCAAGCTAATTACTTTCCTTTTGTGAGTGATTGCATTCCAGAGGTTTTTATTTGTCGTCTTTACTGATTATGCAGATGTGACATCTATTTTATTTTAAAAGGCAGCATCTTACTTCAACGACGTTCTAAAATTTATTGGTCCAAACATTTGGACCAATAATTGTCAGTGTAACCAACCACAGCTAACCAAAACACTAAGAGATTCACAAACGCCAATTACACAAACACATAATTCCTGCTTTGCATGTTCAGTTAGAGCAATATTGCCCTAATATATTCAATATCCGGGAAGATGATAATTTACCGACCCGGGTAGAATCCATTATGGATGTTTACTTGACCTGCGCTTAGTGCTTACTAAGACAACAGGGGTGACCGCTGCGTACTTATGCGATCCTGGTAGAGTGGAACGATTCAATATGGAGGCTCTTGAAGTGTTTCTTTGGGATATACAAGAAAACGGGGAAATTCTGTTTGTTTCATACACAAGCAAAAATGGAATAACAATGATATTCTAACAATGACTTCAGCACTTATCTGAGAATAAGTCCCGGCCAATAACGACTAGAATAATTAGGACACCGTAACAACAGCTATAAATGTGTATGTGTAAGTTACTTTATTTTTATCCTTTTTATTCCATTGTTTATTACCCAAAAGAAAATCACTTATGCCAGTAACAAAATAAAAGACGGTAGATAAACAATAAGAAGAAAAACAGAAAGGTGAATATCGAGAAACCGTGAATTTGAATTTGGAATTCAAATCTCGCTCGTTGACTTTAGCGTCACGGAGTGTGGTTGCCAACTGAACATGGACGAAAAACAAAATATTAAAAGCAACTCAAACTCAAGATAAAAAAGTAATAAGTTGTCTTTTTCTTTTCATATTTTCTCCCAATACTGGAACAAGATATTGCAAGCCTTGACCGTTATTACCAAAATCTATCTGGTGCAAAATACCTACGCATAATATGATACAACAATATAGGTACGATCAGTGACAGAATTCGTTTAACACTTCAAATTTTTTAATCTTAATTATTGTGAGATCAATATAAATACACAAGGAATTACTCCTGTGTTTTTTTTATGAAAATAGATTTACTGTATTCATTTTCTCCACATTTTGTAACAACTTTAGCAAAACAAAAGAAGTCTTCAGCTTACACTGACATCCTAAACTATACATTTCTCCTGACATGTAAAGTCTGTACATCATCTGTACTAGAACTCGTTACTCCTGCATGAATAGAGCGATTTTTCTACGATCTCCTGTAATACGTTGATGCAGAAATATGTTTATGGCTTTACATAGAATATTTCGAGAGGAAAATCCGGGATAATCTATAAATATCGCTCCCGGTCCTTCACCCCATAGCAAATTCTAAAGTGACAATATTCCGCATTGTACCCGCGATGTGAAAAATGTATGCACACCCCGCGCTTCGCGGAGCGGAGCAGAGCCCGTAATATACGATGCGCGTAGGGAGTTATTAAAATTATAAACAAATAAAATTATTCAGTGTTCACCCCTTACGAAGTTATCCGTGGCCTGAATTCTTCATGTGTGATGTTTATTGCGTATGGAAGATCTATGGTTTATTTGAATTGTATTAATGTTTAGATTTGTAACTATGGTTTAGTAAAAAGTGAGACAGTGTTTCAGAAGAAACCGTAAACCGCTATATCCACACATTGAATTGGAAGAAAAACTCCAAGCATCCATTAGCCATCAAAAAACATGTACATGTTTACTGATGCAAGCATATATATGGTCTTATCTATCAATGGCCGTTACCTAGTTGATCCATACATTTATATTAATATCTTGACACACGATCGAGTCTCGATTAGACAAAAAAACCAACAAGACTTCACATCATCCATCATTCTAAAATAATCTTACGACAGCTAAAAAAAGAATACAATTTCCGTCTTCGTATCTCGTGTAGAAGTTTTTCATCTATTGGCATATCGGTACCCCGTTCCCTTTATTTTATATTAAAGCGATAAACATGTCGATTGGTAGAGACACGCGTGGCCGCTCTCCCTTCCTATCTTTGAATCTGCGTTGATATTACTGTAAAAGCAATATCAGTGGGAAAACTTCACATTTCCCCAGAAGTACCAAGTCCATTTTCATATTTATTAAATACCTCACTTCATTAGTAATTACTTCTCTAACAACTACAGGTACACACTTGGTTATAAGGGCATGTAAATTTTCGGATGAAAACAAAGTTTCAAATATGAATTTACGACTTAATTTCTTGTTGCTCGACCATTGGTCTTTTACAGTAACAAATATTAACAAAGCAGAAGAAAAACATATAAAATAATACAATAGCAGAATTGGTCCTTCTAGAAACAGAAGGACCAATTTTACTTTTATCATAGTATCCCAATTTTCACCGTAACATCAGTAGAATATGCAAGTCATGAGAAAACGCTTATCATGGGATTTGATAGCGGCTCGGATAGACGGGGATGAGTTATGGTGTAACATATTGCCGTGTGATCTGTGACTATTAGTTTTAGAGGTCTGTGGGATGTTTTGAAATTAGGTAGGAAAATGCAAAGTCAGGGTAATGAGGAAAGAGAAGTACATAAAAGACAACAAAAAGTATGTGAGTACTTAAAAAACAACAAAAAGTATATAAAGTTAGTGTCTTTTTGTAGCTGAAGAGTAGTTTCTCTTTGGCTACATTAAAATGACCAGTTTTAATAATTTATAGACTTTAAATAAATACATAATTATTACGTATACTTATTGATGACTAATGATTTAGATGGCACATCTACGTACTTTTAGGAACGATCAAAAATGCTTCTATTTTAGCAATTTTTTTACATTGATTAAGAAAAATGTTTATTTTCAAAATCTTTATTTTTTTCAAATCCTTTCATTTAAGTCTTCATTCCCCTCACACCTCAAGTACAGAATCTAAACACACTACCTCCATAAATTATGACACGATTGACCACTCAGCCACTCATCCCCTAGGGTCGGCACTCCACGTGTTGTGCCGTTGCAGATGGACACACCAACAATGGCGTTAAAAATGAACTCTGCCGATAACTGTCAGCCCTGATGAATCGCTCCGCTGCACCTTTGAAAAGGAAAGTAATCGGTTAGTGAGTTATTGGCACGTTTTAGTTCACAATCAATCAACGAAGCGGGTTTGCATTTGGTAATAAATCCAACAGATACAATTTTAGTCAGTGGTCTTTATGGGGTTGAAAAACTATATAGAATCCCAATAAGACCACTGATTCTACATAGATTTACGGATTCCATATAGTTCTAGAACCCATACCGTTATTTGAGCAGAAATAACTTTACCACAGTAAAATATAGACTAATACTTTGGGAAGCTGACAGCATGTTCCACGATCACCACATATTATAATAACAACACTAGCCTATTATTGCCTCACAGTCAGGCAAAGGCCTCATCTCATACAGAAAAGACACGATACATTTGTTCAAGGCTGATTGGCGATTTTAGACTTATATAAAAATCAGTAATGTCCTAGATAAGAAAAAGTCACAGTGGTAGGTACTTACCCGACATCGAATCCACCACTTTATGCATGAGAGGTAAGCGCCTTAACCACTGGGCCATCACGACAATACCTGTAACATACAACTTAAATTAAACATCCACAATGAAACAATGTACCTTGTAACGAAAGGGTTTTACAACACCGTTATTAGCAATAACATAACACGGCGCATCGCTTCGGTATTTTCTTCAATAGCTGTAGGCCCATAAAGCCACCGTGTTGAACAACGATTGTGTGAACAAGCGGCCGCTTGGGACGCCCAACTTCAGAAATTCCCCGTCGGCTTGTCGCGAGCAGAGTTTTACGGCCAAATTAATATGGCAAATTAATGCGTTGTGCTACCGTATAATTTTCGCGTATGGGAGGGTGTTTCTTGCGACGTCCCGAACAAACCATATTGCGTCACAAGGGTATCTAAACGCCAGGGATTCGTATCATTTTTCCATATGGAAATGATGTTACGAGCGGAGCGCAAGACAACAGTGATATGCTAATTAAAGGAAAACACACGAAACGTATTCTGTGTTTATTTTCGGTCGGCGACGAGACGTAGGAAACGGTGGCATTTTTAATTGCTGTACAGAATCTAAAAAACGCAGAGCTTTCCCACATAAACTTTTTGTTATTGTCGACTTCACTCAGAACCTGAAAACTTCAACTGCCATTTTACTCTCTCCATGTTATGTAAACCTTAAATATGTTTAGCAATAATAATAAAGACCAAGACCCATTTAATTAAAGGAAAAGTTCATAAGTTGCCGTAAGAAGTACTAGGAGTGTATAAGGAAGAAGAGCATGTGAGTTTATGAGTGCGATTCGTCACGGCAATTGAGAACGTGGGCCCTCCCTCTTGACTCTTGCGTAATGAGAACACCTTGCAATAATCAACGCGCGACATGCAATAAAAAGACGGCCTTATACAGAGTTACATTTAATTTTGACTTTCTTACGACACAAGAAGTCAAAAATTGAAAAGGTAAATAATTATCAAATAATCCAAGGATCAAGTTCTGTAACTTGATTAATATAACTCCTGACTAATGTTGTTTGCGCAAACAGCGACTACCTATAGAACATTACGAATATACGGACGTCGACAATATCGAGAGCAAACAATTAGAGGCAAGTTAGGGGGAAGGGGGGCGCCGATTAAGTTATCCACATGCGGGTTAGAGGGTAACCTGACTCAGGAAGATTAAGATTCATCGAAAGGCCCTTACATGGAAGCAAACATTGTATTACGAACCGGTGTCTTGGCAATGTTTGCCGAAGGTAGCGGATGTTAATTTAGTATTCACCCTTGCGTTACGTGCCCAATATTAATATTTTGGTAAAAGCTGTCTGAATGTCTCGAAAAGATTCATTTCGTAAGTGGAATGAAGGTGACATAGGGATTACGTTTTCTTTGGTGAACTAATTTGCGGGAACAAAGTAGGGGAGGTGCCGGACGGTCGTTAATGGTCCCGGAACGCCTTTGGGCTGTCCACGGTACTTGACCGCCGCTTGGGGACTCCTCACACTATTAAAGTGCTAAGAGGGACATTAGTTTCCCTTGGGGCCTGTCATCTGAATAATTTAACGTCTTAATTGTGTTTAGTTTTTGTGGGAATAATGCTGACGTCTTATTTAAGTAGCGGGGTAATATTCGAAGATTCTGGTGCTGTACAATTTTCGTATAACAAATTAAATAAAATGATGAATCATATAACACATATTATAAACATACGATAAGAGACAAGAGCGAACCCATCAAAAAAGAAAATCGTAAGTAAGATTATAATGGGATTCATTATTTAATTGGTTCAAAGACACAAATTAATAGTTTGAAAAACTTAATAATCGTCCTTGGCACGAATTCATTCCCATATTAACAAAATTCGTTACAAAAAAGCAGAGCTTTTCTTGAACAAAAAATACCCTGCCTCTTACTAAGTACGTTGAAATCCTCAAAAACATAATAACTCAAGGGCAGCCGGTCAGCGATAAGCAAGTTAATCCTAAAGATAAATAGGCCCCGGTTATTGTGTCCAGCGCCGGCGGTGAGCGATGCGTTTCTTTTGTCTCCGCCCGCAGCCAGCGCCCTCGCCGAGACAATGTAAGGAAGGACCAGTCAGCGATCGACAGCGGTCGAATATTTGAAATGTAAAATTAGGAATTCCGTAGATAAGACAATGACACCTATGATAGAAAAATTGAAAAGGGGATAAATATTCAGGTGTTTTCTATAATTAATTCAAATAAAATATTTGGTATATCACTGACAACTAAAGAAAAACTGGAATTATAAAATTAATTTAAACTCTGAAATCGCTAAAATACCTTGAGCAAGCGTGGTGATCTATTGATCACCACGCCTATACACAAAAAAAAAACATCATCGTCATTAAAAAAGAAAAGCTTAATTTTTTTTTAAGTATTTAAGAATCCATTTAATAAAAACATATGTAAAAAGATAAATCACTGGTGGCAAACAAAATAAAATTCGTAAAATCTATTGAAAATTTAAGCTTCGTCCAACTCTACACGTTTCTTACTCTCTGGTACACCCAAACGTCTGAATTCTGAATGTCCAGCACATTAACTTCAGACCGCAAGGCGCGGGGTCCGTTTGACAACTGTGGGTGGCTTTATTTTAAATCACCACCTATTGTGTCTGAGGAACTATCCCCTTACAGTCCATGACACTAATTTATTTATTGGTAATCAAAGAAGGGAGCTAAAGTTTTTAATTTACTTACGTATGTAGAATATCTGTACAGTTTGTAATTTTAGTCTAACTTAGACTGCTTCTTAAAGATCTATAAATGAAATCTAACTAACACTTGAATTACTGAAACTAACTAACATTGAAACTAACATAAGAACAACTTACTGATCCTATGACCCACGCAAACGGAACAGTAACCAGAGACGTAACATAACACGGGCAAAACCGTAGGGGATAGCATAGTTTAGAAATATTTTAACTTAAATATAAAACGTTCTGTATAACCGCATCCATCAAACACACAAAATTTAATTAAATATAGCAAAGTTTACCCAATGCCAATCCATAATACAAACAGAAACGCAATTACGTATGATAGTATCAACATAGAAGAAAACTTGTTCGTAACACCATGAAAATCCCCTGTTTTATTTCTTGGGCAGTTTCCAACGATATCGGCAAATCTACCAGGCAAACAGGAGTATAGCAGAGATTTGCGAACACCGCACGAGACTATCGGATAAATTGACCGGTAATAATAAAATGTAAGGGGTAAGAATGTAGATGGCTATTTAGATAATTGTTAGCTACGTCCGCAGTGCCCAGTAGGCAGTGTATCGGAAAACTGGGTAGATAGTGGGCGATTTTATTGCCACCCCGAGGTGGTCATTTATGGGAAAACTATCAACGGAACAGAGACTGAATTGATGACAACGCATTTCGTTGTTTCTGTCCCGATGTGAGAAAATGATGGGCGTCTGACAGTTGATTTATTGCAATGACACTCTGTGGACTGCTTCGATAAAGAGATATCACTAAGATTGTTTTTGTTGTTTGGCTTTTTTTATCGATTCCCCACACTTAGAATTCCTCTGTATCGTGGGACCGTTTACAAGCATATTAACTCACAAACATAAACAATCAGACTCGAAACAATTATGTATGCCAAACAGTTATTTGTTCCTTGAATAGAACCACTGCAGCCACCGCGGTAATAGTGCCTTTCATTATTTTTATTATCATGTTTTGGCAATAGTTAAGTAGGTCTAATAAATAGTCTCCTAATTGTACTTACTTATCATCTTAATAACAAACAATTCACCCTCATATAAAGCCTAAAAATGCAAGCACAAAAGGTCATCTCAACAAAATTCAATAAAACGCATTGTCGATTTGTTTACACATGTATTCACCCCCTAAGTTCAAGCCGTTCAATATAAAACGCGAGGGAGGCGCGCTAAGCCGAATATTATGAGTCGATGGGCCTAGCAGGTGCCGCTAAACATTCAAATCGCAAATCCGACGCTGTTACAACCAGCCTTGTCAGTCACGTCTTGAACGACGGAAACTTGCCAAACTATGCCTGTCTTTACTGAATTTGTATTTGGCATAAGCAGTGAAAGACGCGATTTTGATTGTGTAGCAATAATAAGTAGGTACCTATTTCCAATTCGGCTAATTATAAACGTTTTAAATGTAGTCGCAATCTCATTTTGGCTATGTAAAATAAATGTAGACAAATTCGATGCATATTTGACAGATTGAGACTAAGATTAGATTGCGATCGTTCCTATAAGTTAGTAAAATTGTTTCCCTATTTAAAACATAAGTAATTAGATTTTCGTTACATAAAACCTCATAATACACCCAAAAAAGAAAAATCACAACAGTCGTTAAAATATCTCCTCAAAGTTCTAGTGAATGTCTTACCTATGAGTATCTAGGTTGCTACTAGGTTGGACATGATTTTATACAATCTGTTTCATCACAGCGTTTTAATCAAATAACCAAATTATTGAATCCCTCCACCATTTATCCACATAGATAAGCAAAACAATGCCGTTTTACCTTTTATCAGAGGCTGTGTTTGTTTATCTGATTACAAACTCCTCAGCCCGGTAGCCAGTTGACCGTCATAATTCGGGGACCAGAATGCGTTCATTGGCGCATGAAATATTCGCCGGTGGACGAACAGGCGGCGTGGAAAGCGCAAACGGGGAAAATCGCACGCCATTACACTTCTCACCTGACGGGCTAACGCTCCAAATATCTGGAAAATAAACAAACAGTTTAACCTTCTGGATGTTTTTGTGGGAATGTCTGATGTTTGATTTTATTTTGTTGCGGGTTTTGTTTTGCTACTTGCTGTATTTATGTTTTATGAAGCTATATTTAAAATACTATGTAAAGTTCAGCTTGAGATGTCAGCAAACAATTGAAGGGGCCACTAAGGGCCGATGCCTGCCGGGGCTGCGGGTTGTTCGAAAGAGATACCGCGCCCCCGGAACGCAAAGGGCACAAGAAGGAACATGGATGGGTTTTAGTCAGTAAAAGTCTGACACTCCCTCCCGCCCCGCCCAGGGCGGGGGAAGTCATTTGATGATTTCCCATCGGTAAAAAAAATAAATAAAAAAAGGTAAGAATTTAATCAAGAATCAATATCATCAAAATCAAAAGTGTATGAAAGGCGGACGCGACTGTCTTTATTTTTTGGTCTTTTGTATTGCCAGATCCGCTACTATCCGCATAGTCGTTGATTATAATAAAAATATTGTCACATTCATGTCAAGTGATTTAATCGTCTTTGATTGAGATTTTCAAATTGAGTACCGATGTCAACCTAACTGCAAACTGATCTTTCTTTTTTTCTTTGTTTATAAAACGTTGCCCCGTTGTTCTGGGGATGCGTTTACATACACATAAAGTCACATATCTAGACTTTCATTTGTTTTTACATTTGTATTGACAACAATAAATCCTCAATTTCACAAATGGTCTAAGTAAGAAGAAAGTTTCGCTCACTCAAATAAGAGTTACGTATTCGCAACAAACATTTGAAAAATTATGCCGCGTACGTGCTCCCGTGTCCCATAAAACGGCACCGGGACTTATTTCATATAGTTACGGTCCCATAAAGCATAAAAGGCATTCAAATGTGATGTTATTTTGCCGCCAACACGGGGTAATTTATTTTGGTGCGATTCATAATTTTCTTTTATTCACTTTATGTTGATTTTCCTTGGAGTGTGAGTACTCGGTAACGATAATATTATTTCAACAGCCCCATGCATCACGGTGCCGGTAAGGGCCTATGCCGATGCTTTATTTCTTTGTTAAGTTTGTTATTATTACTTGTGAGTGTTATGTTTTGTATTGTGTTGTGTGTGTAATTAATAAATTGGCTGATGTGTTATTTATGGCGTTGTATGTGTGTGTCAAACTTTCTAAAAGCCTTCTAAACGTTCCCCTATGTAACTTACCTGTCTCTCTGTCGTTTATTAGGAGGTAATCCTACTAATTGTTAATAATGATTGAAATCTTTCAAAAATGTATACAAAGCGCCTACTTTTTTTACTGATTATCGCTGAGATGAGATTGTAATTGGATTTTAATTAATAGAATTGACCTTCCGATAACTTTAAATAAATTGCCAATAAAGTGCCATTAAATAAATTAATTTAATATTGAAGTTGATTAAAAGATGAGTATTTACTTAATGCGCAAAATAAAAATTCATATTTTAGTGAAATTACCCTTATTTAACGTCTTCAATGATCTCACCCAAATAGATACTAAACACAGTTCACACAAACCGCCTGCCACTTAAAACGTCCGGAATAAATTTCCAATAATTACATTATCGAGCAAAAAAAAGTATAAGCGCCACCTCACCATCGGCAAATTTTTCTCCGGCCTACCTCGAAAGCCCATAATTCCTAATGACATGCAATAACCGTACCCCCAATTTTCGACATAAACCCGCCATAACAATATCGACATCAGCGAAATTTTTTCTCCGGTATTTTTTATTTGAGAATAAGTAACACTTTTCGGTGTAATCAAAATTTTGCTAGAACCCCATACTTCGCAGAGTGTTTATCGGGCACTCAATTTGATTTTTACCACCGCACTGATTCCTCCTCCAGTGAGGAATGCTAAAACGTACGTAAGGAATGCCAATGAGGTGGCGATATCTGATTTATAGTGGATACGGTTTTGAAAATATTAGCTCGTTTCTACCAAATTGGTTGGCATTAATAATAATTTTACGGATAAAGACGATTTAGTACCACATTTTTTAAAATATATTGGAAGTCAGTTGGTTCAATAGAAATGCTTATTTTCACAGTTTTTTACTATTTGTTTAAGCTAAACATTGTAGAAAATACACATTCTTATTAAAAGTCTCATACTTTATTTGAATAAGACCATTAAAATACACTTTTAAACGTCATAATACAAGAACAAGAATTGAGTTTAGTTACTTTTTCTAAAAGATAGTTTCATACGGAAAAAAATAAGCGAGAAACTCCGTACTTAATATTTTAAATTAAATGTTTTATAATGTATACCTTGCACCAAAACTAGTGTCTTATAATATGTACAAAAATACATAGTGTTCATGTATTTACAAGTATTGAAACTGTAAACGACCACTCTTAACATTTCAATAAGCAATTAAATAGTGTGTGAGTCATCGCAGACTACTTTGATGAAAATTCAGCTTTCTTAAAAATTCAACACAAAAAAGTTACAATGACGTAACACCATTCCCACTTTATGACCAACGGTCAATGGAAATAAAAATATCGGAATACAACCGCAATCCCTCGGGAGTGTTCCAAAGAATATCCGCAAAAATCCGACAAATTTGATGCTCATCTAAATAACCGTGCTCGGTGACCACGCTTCTGGAAACATCGTACATTTAAATTCAGTGCGGTCCAGTGCGATGTGATGTTTCAATTGTCACCGTCTATACCTTCCTAATCCAGTTATTGGATAAGGGTGCGAAGTTTCTTTTTTATTTTTGATTTTATATTATAATATTCTGGTCGTGTATCGAGGTATGGAAATATTCAAATTCCAATGTTTATTTAGTTAACAACCATGGGGATCCTATCTTATATAACCTCCCTTAGTTATAAAGGAGTGATTGGAAGATCGTCTGAACATACACGTTCAATACAAAAACAATCCCAATAAATAAAAAAGTAAAGCGAAGATAAACCGCAAAAAAACACGACTGTTGCGTCATCTTTAGCCTATACCTACTAATATTATATAATCGTAAAATTGTTTGTAAGAGATCATCTCTGGAAATACTAGTATGTCTACAAAAAAAAATCACTGATAGGAAGCCACATTATTACTGAACACCATAGTCCCGGTCAATTTCTGGACAGAAGCTAGTCAATTACATAATACACATATATATGAGACACATCTATTAGTACAATTTCAACCACGAAAGCAGGAACACACAGCGTAAATAACTAAGCGTGCCAACCACGTGTGAGTCGTTTACGCCTAAGTGCACATGTCCGCCAGTGTACCGAATGTTCCGATAAGAAGTAGCTCGATTACACTTCAGGTCACGTCTTCGGGAACGCCGCCTCTCGCGTTTATGACTAATGATAGGCTCACATGCCGCACCTCATACTCCGCTTTATATTCAAATGACGCTTCCTGACCCTGATTAATGCTGTTTTCTTTGCAAACATTTGTTAACGTCTTTAAATTGAGATGAGCGTCATGTGATGTCACGTGTTTTGGGGATTTTGATGGTTCCTATAGTAGGTAGGTAGGTTTAGAGCGATGAAATTCAAATAGCCTTACAGACATTCGTTTTTCTTTGAATTTTTCTTTTCAAAATTTTGCCTTATTCTATCAGTATATAGAATACTGATAAGCAAACTAAAATAAATACCAAAGCTAAATAAAAAAGTAAAAAGTTTGTTTTATCTTCGTTTTTGTTATGAAGCGTAAAACAGAAGTAAAATTAAATAATACGAAATATCTTCTAGATTAAAATAGATATGAATAATATAACAAGTTTGATTGAATTAAGTGAATCGCTCCGCTTTAAACAAATATTTGCTCGGTTCTCATTTGTAAGACGTCTGGGTAGCTCGCCTTAGACAAATTAATAACAAGATAAAGAAACTCGACGGGTCTTAATTCATTAATTAACCTAATTGTATTTGCCGTTGCGCCCATTATTATTGTTTGTGCGAATTTGTACAGAGTAACGACAACCAGTGTAACAAAGATAAACGACAATGTTTACAAAAAAAAAACAAGCATCTTTATTTTTTACTTTTATACTATTCTTATTTTATCATTAAGTTATCACCGTTATCATAAAATTTAATATGCTCCGTAAAAAAAATCCTCTGAATAAATTTTGAAAACAGGTAACGAAAGTTGGTCAGCTGGTTTATGCTACTCTGTGGCGTATCATGTGGCCGGCAAGGGATTTGCCTGATTGCCATAGAAAGGGGTCGAATCAAAAAGTTTTTGCAAGAAAAATTTGCTCAATTTAAAGAAAGGGAATAAGCGCCGGATAGCAGGCGGCGCTGGAGTTTTGAAAGATTTTTCACTTTCAACGTTAATTGCTACCAAAAGTAAAATAAATCTTTGCTTTTCTTGAGGCTTGTTTCGAACCCAAGCCTTGAGCTATCAATTAATTAAACTGTTGACTATTTTACGGAAAAAATATTGGTTTTTCTAAAACTTTGTTCTGAATTTTCCTTTTATATTTCAGGTGATACATAGAGCTACCATAAAGTGTAGGTGGGGAACGGAATTGCTTTTCTGATTATAATGTAGTTGGGAAGTTTGTAAATAAAATAGATACAAATACAAATATCGTTCCCCGTGTGCCCCATTCGATACGCAATCGTAACATTTTATCATAGGTGTAATAGAAATATCAAGCGATAGTAAAAAAGTTCGGTTTCATTCTGAACTGTTATTTGCGAAGTTTTTCTTTACGTTTATTGTTTGTTTTGATGCATGTCGCTCATAAAAGGATTCAATTATAATTTTGGGAATGATACATGGGTATATTAGTGTGTTTTATTGACTATTTATTTTTGGGCAACTAAGGCATGTAGATTAAATGCAAATAAAATCTTATAAAATAACATACTTTAGAAAATAAAATTATTACCCTGTTAAATTCGCTGAAAACATACCTTTATGACGTAGTTTCTACCTGGATAATCATTTGGAAGAAGTGTAAAATGGAAGGCAGTGAAAAGTGGAAAACTAGATAAAAATGCAGATTTTGGCAAACAAGACAAGATGGTTTTAAAAGAAAGAAAAAAAGCAAGCAAAATGAGTTTAAAACTAGTTCCCTCAACATAATAAGAAAACAACTTGACTATATCTAAGTTTTACATAAACCAGACTTTTCCAGCAAAGAAAATATTAACTTGGGACGTCGGGTACCTGCTGTCCCCTCTAAGTAGCACAGTTGGAAAAGATCAACATGTTGGCAACACTTCACGGACACTCAATTTAAAAAGTTTTCTCGCTCTTTGTTTTGTCCTGAACAAACTCAATTAAGTGCCCTTTGCCTTTGAAATATTTAATTTTATGTGTGCACGTTTATTCGGGTTATTTTAATAGCACTTTTTAGTTTAACCTAATTGAAAGTTTACCTTGTGTATCTTGGCCTTATTTGGCCTCACACTAATTTATTATCAAAGATTATCTAACTAAAGGGGTATTTTAATCAACGTCGACAAGTACCAGGCAATCAGAACCGAGTGGAAGTGGGTGTTCCGGAATTAGAATTGAATGTAAATGTGCGGGCTTTATCGGGGATTATAGTGTTCGTGTCTGCAAGTGGGAGATAGTTGAGACCCGACGCTGGCCCGTCCGCAGCTTCGTATTAATACATTATGTTAGAAACCACCAGATTAACATGACCTGCCCTGCCCTTCTCCGCCGGTCTAAAACTAAACGCTAAAGGAGCATCGCGCAGTAACTTCTCAGGTCTTACAAAGATGGTCGGTTGTTACAGCCGCGAGGCACCCGTATCCTGAAAGTCCTCTTTAACAAATTTTACTGCGTACTAATCCGCCCTTTTCGCTACATGTGGACGGGCTACCCCTAACATGTCTTGTACCTCACAGTTGCCAGTTATGAGGTTATTATTCGCGTATAAATCTAGGTTATGCGGGGTAGCTTAACTTGGTTTGAAAATACAATTAATTTTGAGATACACGACTTTATTAATGTGTCTGCTCGTATTTGGGAGACTATCTACTTATTAGTAAGCCTATAATTAGGTAGGCACAAAGTAAAGGATGTCACACCATTCGTATTTAGTTAAATCGATTAACAATTTGGCAACAGCCTTGTTGTAAAGTTTAAATTGGTACCATTAATTAAATCACATATTGGAAAACAGTACAACTCAAAGTATCATTAAGGTTCGGCAGGAAAATAAGACTCATGACATACTGCATAAGAAAGCGGAAACCTTGTAATGTGTTAATGATTTAAAAAAAAATATTTTGCTCCTGAAATTATTTTGATGCTAATAGTACTTAGCAATTTTCTAAAAAACAAACCAAGACTTTGCACACACAGATTGTAGTAAGTCAAACAATTTGACGGTTGTCCTACTCCAAATCCTCTTCTGACAATTAGAAAAGGCACGGACATTGATCACCACACTTGCTCAAAGCAGGTTAGCAATTTCAAACTCAAATCAATTGTAATACCAGGTGTCACTGTCGCTACAATACCTACACCTTAAAAGAACAAAGACAGCATAAAACTTAAAGGCGATTTTAAATTGAGTTGCGTTTGAGAATTTTGCCGTAAACAAACTTGGAAATTCTGAAAACACATAAGATGTTTCTCGATAATTCTAGTCGCCCGCTCAAGCACCCAAACCGTTACCTCAGAACTGTCAATCCGGCCAAACCGCGCATTACGCCAAATGGCTCGAGTAACGGGACGGAATCCCAGCTAGGGTGAAGGAAATAGTAACGAACAGTTAGAGAAACACGCGATCCAAGCTCATGCACAATAAAGCAATGTTACTACTACCGGACCCAGGAAATGAGCCTTGTTATTTGATGAGCATTCAGATTTTGGTAGTTTACATTATGGTTTATTTGCTTGGTTAAGTAATGAGGTTATAGTTTTCTATATTACCGGTTCTTAGTTATTGGAAGCTGGAAACAAAGGGTTCCGTAACACCGCACAATATTTAACACTACGTTTTTTTATAGTTTTGTAAAAATCACGTTTCTTCTATAACACCTTTTAATTTTTGTTCTGTATTTTTATTATTTGTAGTTATAGCTATGTTATAGGTCGCGGAAAATCACTGGACCGGTCATTATTGTTATCTTCAGGGGAGGCCTATGTCCAGCAGTGGACGTCTTTTGACTGATATGATGATAATGATGAAGATAGCGGCCATCGCAATACGCACTCTGTGAAATGTCCAGGTGTCCACAAATTATGGTTCTAAAGATACAGCCCTAAAACAGACGAACGAACAGACAGACAGAGAGTGGAGTCATAGTAATAGGGTCCCGTTTGGCACCGTTTGAGTACCCTCAAAAGGAAATGTAGGACAAATACCTATCTGACTTACCTACCTACAAAATGATTCATAAAACATTATCGAAATAACCAAAAAATATCTCCTTCCAAAACATTCAAAAGTTCACAAACAAAACGAGATACGTCACAGTCGACAAAAATATTCAAACGGGAATCACATTATCGCTGTTTGACTTCACATTAAATCTTAGAACGGGCCATAAATAACGCAAACTTTTATCCTACTCGAAATAAGCACTCAAAAATGCAAAGAGCAGAACGCTATAGAGCACGTTCACTAAATTTATTTTGTTTCGCACAATTCAAATAACCATAACTCACCGACGGGACCTACCTAAGCCTACCTAACGATGTAATGAAACACCATTAAGTTTGGAGAAGTAAAGCTTAAGTTTAAACTCGTATTTACTTTCTTCTTACCTTACAGATAAAGATGTTACTTTTCGATTTATTGATCCAACGTTTAGCGATAAATGGGAAGTTTAATTTGCTCCTGCTGGCGATATAGGTGACTTGGAAGACTTGAGCGTAGCCTTATTCGGATATAGCTATACTCCGCGATTTTCACCATCTTTGATAAACACGCTATATAACGCAAAAAGATTTTTTTCAAATCGGACTAAGTAGCACGACGACGCTCTTTAGCTTTATTATTTCTATAATATAATAAATAATATACCTATATTATCCTATTACCTGTATTGTATGATAATTGCAAATCCCACTAAACGAGTCATTAACTTCTATCGAACAAATCCTTAACATCTCATTAGATGGCCAACAAGTTCAATCAATAATCAATCAACCGTAACACCTGAAGTGCAACTTAAAGTTACAAGTACGTCTGCAAGGCACATTTCCTTCTCTCCTCCACCGTCGCCATCTTGGCGATCGTGAATATAATTAGGTTGTTTGCATTCACCGCGCGCGGCCCGTATGAATTTTACCTATTGTCTGACATTGGACCTTTGGAGCTATATCATTTCGCACCTATCGCCTCCACCCGCCTTCTGAGGGTCGGAACGGAAACAGGGAAACAGGAAAAACGCGTTATGAAATTTAAAAAGGGGTACGACAACACATAATTGTTTCGACTGTTATGAAGAACGGTTACTTGCAAAAAGGATGAAATAATAATACAAGCTCCCAAATAACCCGCAGCTATTTTCTAGAAATAAAATAAACAGAAGCAAAATATCCATTTTACCGCTAACTAGCTGTTTCGTACACCCTTGTTTGTAGAGTCTGCACCCATTTGTTCTGAGACAGTCCCTCTCAACCTTTGTATAAAAATATTAATCCCGCGATGCCGCCTAATAGATATTTATGCATGGTCGGAAGCAATTTCCATGAAGGCTGTCTGCGGAAAACCAGTCGCTACATATTTTATTTCATGAGTGCATCGTTAAGTTAATGAGATGCTGTTTACCACCAATACAATTATCTGCTTCACTTATTATATCGAGGCTGATAATGTATTAAATCTAAGCATCCTAACCAGCGCAGCCACAGACTTGATAAATAATTGATAGAGGAGTCTCGAGCAGAGAGTTAATTCCGTCACGTAGAATCGAACGAACGAGAGAAAAGTTCGATCAAAGCCCGTCAAAATTAAAAAAGTCAAACGCGATTATTACGAGGGCATAGGTTTTAAATATGTAAAGCTGGCACATTAGACAGTCTGGCGGAAGCTGTAGGTCTGTGTGCGTCTAGACGCGGCGGTGAGGCATGAATCTCCATTGAAATCCGACCGAACGAATATTTGATTATGGAAAGAACTCCAATAGTGAAATGGTTAAAACAGAGGGAGCGATTACGGGTACATCTAATTTTTTTGTAATAGTAGACATCAAATCTATTTCTAAATAGGTAGATACAAAGATAACAGTAGCGACACCATGTACCAGAAGAAGCAACGAAACTAAAACAAGTGAAGAGTAAATGACAAAATAACACCGGTTCCATTTCACGAATCATCTCTGCCTTTTTAGGAAAAGTCCGTTATGTTCAATTCCACCAATGAAACGCGGGCCAATTATGTTCCATCTCCAACACGAAGGAACAAAACCGAAACAGCGTAAATTAAAAACGTTGGAAAAAGGAGCATTCGCTGCAAGAGGCCGGACCCCGGCGACACGGACAGGTTATGACAAATATGTGAGCCGATGGCGTTAATGAAAATGAACCTTTTTGAAAAAAGAAATGCCATGAATTCGAGGAGCACGTCCTAATGTTTGTGTGGAGGATTAAGAGATCTTGATCCTTGTGATCTGTAATATTAATTATTTAGGTAACAGTTGCAAGTGAACTATAACAATTCTATTGTTTAAAATCAGCATTGATTGTACAGTCTAGAAATATATTTCCTTGATTTGCAGAACATTTTAACCTACTTAATTTGATGTTTAAATATTGTTCTGCTCTCCAGATCATTTAAATCAATCATTTGCATGAACTTAGCTAGACAAAATAAATACATATTTTTTAAGTCCTATGATAATTTAAATAAACAGCAACACAAGCATCAAGATCACTTCCTGTCATCCGCAGCACCCTACCAAATGCGCCTAATTTTTCACAAATCGAAAATAGCCGAACAATTTGTACATGAGCATCGGAACTTAGCAGACAAATGGTTTAATTAACCTGATGGTGGTGTGACTGATCGCCTTGGATACGTAAATTTCTACGCAATTAGAAACACTTGCAAATCTCATACCAATTAGGCAGCGGCCCAAATTCGCGCCCTCGTAATTGTTTTTGAATGTGTAACTGTAGTTTGTGTTCCGCGTGATTTATACTGATTTTAGTGCTAATTCGTTGTCAAGTGGGATATATTATGCACATACCTACGTGCGTTATCACGTATAATGGCAGTTAAGCCATTCTTACTTTGAAGAGTCTGTGCCTGCGATGCCAATAATTTCATAACTTGCCCTCAAAAAGCTTCAAGAATAACTTCGTTTACAGTTCTTGCATCTGTTTTGCAATGTTTCTAAATAATTTCCTCTTTGCAACTCTGTGGTTGTATAACTTTTTATGCGTTTTCCTTACACAATATTGCAACAAAACGAAAGAAATCACTGGAGACATCCTTTGAATTATTCGCATTTCTGGGACAGACACGAACGCACGTCGAGCTCAAGTCTGCAGCCTTGACAGCTAATTAGGACCTCATTGTTAAACGAATCTTGCGGGACCCTCAATTTGGAAACCAAATAAGCCCAAAACATTAGAGCACAAGGTTGAGTATCCTTTGGGCTTAATCCAAGATTCATTCATTCCTTTCTTAAATATTTCGAGTGCTGGAAAAATACAATAATTCGTTGTGAATGGCGGCCATTGTATTGAGCCAGTGTCCAGGAAGGATGTTTTGTCGGGGTGTTCTTTTTATTGCCGAATTTGCGTTTTATGGCCTGTCACAAAGGGAGTGTTGAGGGACTGTGACAATTCTACACCCTTGCTGCGTTTGTTTTTATTAATTTGTGTTTGGCCTTAACTCAATAAAGCAATTTCGTACCTATTTTTTGATTGAGATAAATGTACAATTTTACTATTCTAGTATACACTTTTTATTTCGCGACTTGTCTGCGTCTGCGATGGCCGACATTTACGTGGATGAAGTCGCTGGCAAAATAAAATGAAGTTTACATTTTATCCTTATTTTGGTTAAGCTTTGAATTAAAAACAAAAGAATCTGATTAATAAACATTTGTTTTCTTTCTTGCAACAGTCGGCCATTTGACAATTATTTCTGGAGCGAGTCCCCCTCTTGTCTCAATAGCCGGTGTCCAGATGCAAACGACTTTGAAATATGAATGATATTTATAACCTCCTACGTATTAGACATGGTCGATTTACATTTAGAGTTTCTCTTGTGGAACTGGTTTAATTACCTAGTTTCTTTCTTTTCCCGTATAATTATACCTATTTTATATAACATCTTTATAGCTTTTCTATTTTTGTTTGATTTTAATTATTTATCTGCTTTTTGTCACTGACCAACACGATAGAAATAATTTTAATGTTGTTGATGATTAGCCTTGGTGCCAATAAGTATCTCAGCAGAATATAAAAAAACAGCAAATAAAAATACTTTTCATTTTCAATATTAACGTCAGCATGACGTCAACATACCAAAAAACCGGACAGTGGTCACCGTCATTACCAAATGCGGTGAATTGTACCGTTTTCACTTTCAATCACACGAATCGTTACCAGGAGCACATCAACCGCAAGAGTCAATAAAATCGCGGCACCAAATGAGGGCGGGCCGACGCGTCGCTGTCGTCAGCGGTCGAACGTGACGCAGCGCCTGACGACGGTCACTTTATTGCTGACCTCCGTCTACCTCTCCACTCCTAATCACCGTATCGATACTTTACATTGATTTTATTCAACGTTTTTGGTAACAAAAGCTAATTATTGACATTTCTGATTTTTATGTCGACCGATTTTTAAAAGTTGCTCGTTCATAAATTTTTGTCTCTTTCTTTCTCTTTTACTTTACAAGCCACACTCATCTAACACTCCTAAAATGAAGAAGCCTATTTATCCCGTACTAATGACGGGTGTACATGCAGGATCACTCCATTACATTAGTCTAAAGACAAACAACAGTTTCGTGGCGGGCAGTTACAATAATCTCTCGTCAAATTTGCTTGACCCTTGGTCATACGAGGGGAGAGGGTCTTCATGATCGACGTAACTAGACGGTATTAGGTGTACTGGTTTTCATATATTTTAGCTTAGGCTGATTTCTAAACACAAGAGCAAAGATTCGTTTATTTGTAGTGAAATGCTTTCATTTCTAACCATTTTTATCTTACCTCCCAAAATAAACGCTGACTAAAGCATGATTCACTTAATACAGCTCCGTGTGTTGTCTGCCCATTTAAACTTTTCTCCGCGAGCGACCGGTCGGAGCTCGTTACCGGCGGATTATTAAATATTGAAACAGTGTTACGAGATGAAAGCTGCCTCCTAGACGACCAGAACAAATCCTACAACAGAGTGAGAACAAAGACTACTTAACTCAACAAAATTTATTTCCATCTACGGTTTTACCCGTGTAAATAATACCGTTTATTCAGTATGGATAAGATACGGTTTAATTTCTAACAACTTGATCATTATTCGCGGACACGAACTGTCCGTCCGGATACATTAGAAACTGATCCGGAAGTAAACTCTCGTGATTGTCGGATTAGCAACGGAACGGACTAAAAAGAGATACAAAACAATCGCAATTTGAATAAACAAACAACAGTTTGGAAACAACGTTTAAAACATAGGCATGAATGAGTGTTTTTATTAAGCTTTGTTGGTTACAAATGGAAGCAGTGGAATATCGTTGTAAATAGTACCTATCGTTTACATTGTTTTAAATTCAGTTTTATAAAAAAAAAAACACGTTGGAACACTGGGATTTTCTCCTGTATCGTGGATGCGTTTTCAAACACAGCATATGCAGGAATGTACAAGAATAGAACCCGCGACACGCAATTCAGCAGCTAATGGCTTAGCCACTGCACCAACTGTGACGTCAAAATATCAAAAAATATGTATAATGTATTTCAACTTAAGATCACCTTACTGTTAAGAAATCTTCGCCATGTTACTGACTCTTGAGCAACTTTTAAATAATAATAAATCAGCTTCATAGGAAAAACTTGTACCCTAGATATTTTATATGACAATCGTAAGTAAATCCGTTCGGTTTATCAGCTCCGCGACACCCAGGGGGTGGTTAATTGTGAAAAGAAATCTTTGCTCTTTGTGAGTCGCGTGCCGCGAGGGGATGCTATTGATTTCTTTTGTTTTATGCTGATTGAGACACCTTCGCTATCCGCGATCCGCCACCCTCACTGCACGCCTGACAAAACACTTTATTCTAAAACGAATGAAAAAAAATGCAATGTGAACGGTACTGATAATCGTGGTGAAATGTTTAATATGTTTACGTGATTGGCCAATGAAAACTTCTATTATACACATGTATTGGTCGTAGTTTGACGAACGTATAACGTCATTAATGCTGGAGATTAGTTATCTAATAGTAACGAGTGACGGGCGAAAGTACAATAGCTTTTCAAAAGTCTACAGCAAAAGACAAAAAACAATCATCTTTATTATTGAATATTTAAGATTTGCTATCCAAGAAATACTCACGTCTCTTCCAAAATAGTTTCATGACTGGCAAACACGTAAATCTTCGTCAGAAACCCAACTGGTGACAAGCCTCAATCGGAGCGTACATCGCCCTTTCCATTACAACTCAAAAATAGACTTAACGACAATAATTTCAAAGTTTAAAATCCCAAATCTGTAGGAGATGCAGGAGGTGGTAAGCCAATCAACATTAGTCCCTTTGATGATCGCTTCTAGGCTCATTTGTCTGGTGATTGACTGCGACTTAAGAAAAAAATAGATTGCGATTGCCACCTCAACGCGCGCGATAGCATCGATGAATTTTTTTCGAGGACTTTGCTAATGGGCGTCTGTTTTATCTCGAGCCCCTTAATGCTCTTATGCGGGCGACAATAATAAGATTTTGACACGTTAATGACAAAGATTATTTGGATCTTTCAAACAAATTTATGCTGTGATGCTGCAAGTGAGAAAAGCGATCGGTTTTTGAAAAATTTGGTGTTGACCTATAAAATGCTTTATTATTTTCTATATTTATTAAAACATTAGACAAATCTCGTTATAACGCTTGTTATTTTAATGTAAGCATATTTGCCATAGACATAAAAAATATAGGTAACTAAAATGCAGTTATTTCAACAATATAACCTAATTGCTACCGTTGGCTGCTTTTTGTCTAATCTATACTAATATAATAAAGCTGAAGAGGAGTTTTGTTTGCTTTAACACGCTAATCTCTGGAACTACGTAATTCTCTCCAAAGACGTAACTGACGTAATTAAAACCGCGGGGTAGGTATAATAACTAGTGCTATAATAAATTAATAGAAAATTTAGAATAGAAAACAGTTATTTTGTAATATTTTAAAACTGAAATTTGGATACAAAATCAAATCGATAACGAATCAATTTTTCAATTCCGTCTCAAGGTGTCCTCCTAGCTCAAAGAGTCTCTCAAGGAGCCCTCTGGAAGGACTGAGGGTGTGACGTCAGCGGGCACTTTAATTGCTCACCACTTCGTTAACGGCCGACTTGATGGCATTTTTAATGAACACCCGAATTAATGTAGTAGGAGAAATCGAAGATCGAAGTGTGGGTGCCGACGGCGTTGCCAATTCAACAGTGTTTGTTTAGGATTGCTCGGCTATTATCTCGGCTGTTGTTGGAGACCAATGTGACCGTAAAGTGAAATGTACCAATTGTATAGCTTATAATTATGCAGACTTGAAGATAATAATACATTGTTTAGCTAATAATGTTTGATTTGAATAATGACATTCATGAACGCCAAAGATATGTGTCAAACTAAAATAGACTTTAAGTACTATCACTTCAGTATTTGATGTTCAGTTACACGTTTACTTTCAAGAATTTTGTCTTGCAGTGATTGTAATAAAATATAAATTATTGTCAAAGTAAAAGTATTTATTTAAAAAAAAACCATTCACGGGCAGTTTTGAATTGTCAAGGAGTAAGACAGTCAGAAAGTTGAAGCTACGTGCTCGTTCCAAAACTATATATGGGCAATCTCTATGGAGAAGAACGAGCAAGAAACTCAAGGGACACTCTTTTCAATTAAGTTTTAGTGAAATCCAAAAATATACAATACTAACTGACAGCATCCGTTCACGAATATAACGCGAAGTTCAGCACTATTTAGTTCACAGTATCTAAACACACTAACGAACAGAACCCATCACAAATCCCAAAGTATCATAAAATCAATCAACTCTCCGAATTAATAAAATTCAAGGTACCTCTTGTTTTTCAGTCCTAAATAAATATGCTAAAATAAGAGTTTTTCGAATAGCGGATCAATACCAAACACTTGAGTTCCCGATGAGGAGGAATGGAAATAAAAAGTAGGATTGGAAGTAGAAGATTGACAGGTGCGTCTTAATAAGTCGGGCGGCAGGTGCAAAAAGACGAAATGAGAAAATTTGATTGCTGACTTTATGAATGCAGGCAGTGGACTTGGGGAAAATTGTCATTGTTTTATTTAAACTAACTTATGCTCGCGAATTTGTCTGCCTGAAAATCGGTATTTTTTTTTTAGAGAGACCTTAATTATTTTTTCATTTTCCGAAGACTAAATGGCTCCTTATAACTTCAACTATCTGCGAGTAAAAGTCCCGACAAAATCGGTTCAGGTGTTTGAAAGATTAGCCGGAACAAATAGACAGACGAAAATTTAAGATTTTGGCTTTTTGGTGCAAGTAACATACACATGCATTTAGTAAAACGGTATTATTTTGACATTACAAACAGACACTTCAATATCAACTTAATAATCTTATCATTGTATTAAAAAAATATATAAATATATTTATTAATATATATTTTTTTAATAAAAAAATATGATAAAAAATAAATAATAAATAAAATAAATAAATATCTTGGGACAACTCACACACGGCTATCTGATCCCAAGCTAAGCAGAGCCTTTGTTATGGTAACCGGACAACTGATATACATACTTATATAATTTATAAATACATACATATTATAGATAAATCACACTCAGACACAGAACTAACAATCATGCTCATCACACAAAGTTGTCCTGGGTGGGAATCGAACCCACGACCTCCGGCTTAGCAGTCAGGGCCGCTAACCACTAGACCAACAGGCCCGTCAAATAAATAAAATATCAAGTTAACGGAAAAATTTTATACATGGAGATGACAAAATTCTTTTAACTTAAAGTTATTTTACAACGGCCATAGGGATACCTGACTTAATCATTATCATCCTAAATTAGCTCATAAAAATACCAAGCTACCTCTTCCCAAAAATTAAAACAACACGGTCCGTCCTCTTAATTCCATCCCCACTTTACGATCGCAAGTTTACATAGGTTTCCATTATTATTCCCTCTTACATACAGATGAAACTCGCTTTAATCTCATACGGGTACAGACAATGGGGGCTACTTGGGTCCAGTCTGGTGTATCTAGCCTCACCACTTATTCCGCTGGCCTAAGCAAATTTTCACCCGACTCTGTTGGTTTTTCGTTGGATTCCTATTTCTTCACTTCTGATTATATTATTCTATACTTTGTATAAACAATGGCTGGTAGCGTTCCCCAACCCTTCCGCACTATTGCCGTTTTCAACCGCGTCAAGCTTTATTGTATAGAGATGGATTTTGCTTTCAATTTGTATAAAAAAAGAAACACATGTGTGTATGATAAAGTATAACACGAATAACGTGTGTCTTTAACTGAAAACATCCAAAAAGTAAACAAAATGTATACTACACTAATCTTGTTTGTTGGTAAGCTACGATTATATTTCAAGTGCTATAGAATTATATATTTAATAATCAAAAAAATTAAGGATTCGTAAGAAAATTCATTACGAAGTCGCGGGAAAAACCCAGAGGTTGATTAACATTATAAATTAAAAAAATACCTTAAAGCAGTTTTATCGTCTATATGCGGCATCTACTCATAATAAGATTGCTACAATGAAGTAAATGAAAAGTAAGCAACCAAAACAGAGCATCTACAAAACATTAGTAAGTCCAACATCAACAGAGCTTGAGCAAAAACAAGCACACTCCTCATCTAACGAGCGTTTTATAAATATTTTTCCGGAGGTCTAACCGCTGTAAAAGGTTTTTGTATACGTTGCTTTTTGGCTCCTTTTGCCAGTTAATCCAATATTGACCACCCCGCCAGGCTATTGACTTATGTTTGTGTTACTCATAATAATTCGACGAGCACCACCCGCCTTTTATTATTCAAAATATCAATTTGTTCGCTTTTCTTTCTTTTAGTAGAAGCGCGCCATTAATTTTATTATGCATCGACTTAGAATTATTAATTATCTGCTTACAATTTCAGAGATGGAACACCGTTATTCTATTTTTAAATCTCTTCCCGTAGTACTCGTAATATGTGAACATCTATCCATTATAAAAAGATAAGAACGTTCTAAAATTAAATTTAAATTTTAAAAGGGTGCAAAAGAAACAGTTTCCGTTGCGGACAAAGAGTCATCTGCGGTATCTAAATGTTAATCTTTGGTCAGTCGCGCAAAAATTATGTTTTTCGGACTGGGTCGAAAGTTATCGGACTGGAAAAGGACAACCCACGCAAGCTTCATTAAATTTACTTGTATGAAAACGCAAATTTTAGTAACAGCTCGTATTTTATCACACTCTAATAAACTTCGGGGAAGTTACGGACCTACGATGAATATTTAAATAAATCTGGGATTTTAGGACAATGTGAAGTGTCTTTCAAAAATACTATTACCACCATCCAAATGCAGAGGACGCTATCAAAGGCTCCGTTTTATTTCGCGTCAATTTCTACAAAGCGAAATGACTCCAATTTGAATATGTAATGGCGGCTTAAGATAATCGTCTCTGGCTTACACTAATAAAGGCGCTTCAACTTTAAAACGAGAATCGTATCAAAAGAATCGAACAATCGTTCGATTCAGTTCGGGGGGTCCGGGGTGGTATAATTTATTCGAGTGTGGACCGCCATTTTGCGGCGGGGCGTTCTCCGCTATCGCGCGCCGGAAGACGCTTTAAGACATTGATGCTGATTCTTTTTTTTTTATTATGCTCCCCTGGATTCCCTTAAAGACGCTAATATAAAGACGGCCATATATAAATAAGCCGCCTTTGTGAGGATTCTGAACAGACAGGAAACCGAACGACCCCTCCATGGAAAACAATCTAAATTACATTTTCACGCAACTTCAAATGTCTTATTAATTACGTACGACTTTTCAATGCTATAAATTTTCTTTTAACGCTTCCTTCTCTAAATCGGCTTAATACACAACGCTGGCTTTGCATACTGATCACTCAATTGTATTGTGAGATAACTTCGGAAACTTCTTTTCTTTGTTCTCATTTACGTCTTAAGATTTGGATAATTTCGAAATTTATATTCAATATCATATCAATAAGATTTGTTTTTTCATTCAATTTAAAATAGCTTCTTCCTTCACATAAATAAGTAAAATCCATACCATCTGTTTAAAAACGAACACCCTAGTCAAACAGAAAATACCTGGCATGTCATGATTTAGTGAGGCCTTTAGACAGCTCCCGGTACCGCCTTCATCACCTCCAGAATGACCCGGCATCCCTCAAGCTTAGATAATATAGGGGATAGTGTCGCTTATTCCCCGGGGATTTGTCAAACAAATGCGTCGCCGTGTATCGGAAAAAAATCGCCGGCTCACTAGTGGCCATTAAGGCTATTTATGGCCGATTCACAGAAGCTTTTTTTATTAATAAAACGTATATTATGCGCGCAAGTGCGTTTTATATCGTGGACCGTCCTTTCTTCGCGGATATTATCGTCTTTCTTTGGACATCTAATAATATCGATTTGGGATAGATAGAAGATTGGGCTTTTTGTAATATATTTTTGTCTTGCCATGTTGAATTCAATATTGAATGTTTTTGTTTTTCTAAAGAAAGAAAACAAAGGTTCGTTGTACAGGTATGGATATGAACATGTTTACCCCACAGTGGTACAGCACAAAGTAGTTATGCAAACACAAGATATTGATACGGGAACTTTGTGACAGACAAGAATAACAAAAGTCACATTTAGAATAATACGCATCGGTATCGACGATATTTTGACGTGGAAATATTTATAAGAAAAGTAATGTTTGGGGTAGATAAATCAGCCAAATCTTGGTTTCAGAAAAGTTCGGAAACATGGAAGATCTAGTTTAAGAAATTCGCTTCAATTTAATTTGCATCTTGCTGAAGTAAAATTTTAAACACCTATAAACAATTTTGAATAGATTAAAGTGGGAATCTCAACCCGCTATCACTGGTAATTGTCGAGAATAAAATCATTAATTCCGAACCGAATAACGCATTAAAAGTAACAGCTTGTACGCGGCTTGCCACCATTGCGCTCCCTAGAGGGTAAGCGAATGGAACTTATACAGTTATAGATATAACAGATAAATATTTTCATAAGTTGAAACAATTATTAATTTTTGGCTTTAAGATGGTGATATAGAACCCAGTAATGTAGAGGATTTGCCAATAAAAATTAACTAACTAATCCAATTGAAGTAAAAGGAGATCAACAGTATCTGCCCAATTTTGTACAGAGGGTACACTTTGGTGTACCTCGAGGTATGTTATACAAAGTTGTATGGGATTTTGTTGACCTCCTTTACAAATTATATAGTTCCAAATTGTTGTAAAATTATCGTCTGCCAATACTTTTTCCAAAATGTTAGGAACGATTTTCAGTCTAACCGAATGCACCAGAGTTTTACATGCAGAGACTGCCTATCAAACCTCCACAACTGTGTAATACGATAGGTACCCCTTGATAAGAACCGTTGTCAATCTTTCGGCCATAAAGTTCTAAAATATAGCAATTAATTGTAGATAGGATTTAGCTTAAAGATAAAATGGTTAGTAATATAATTAAGCTCACCAAAATTCTAGTAAACGGACCACTTAAAGAAAATCGAGAAGGTAACAACACAGATTAAACCGAACCCTCCGCACATAACAATACTAATTCAGAAGGCGTACCTCCAGCCATATTCTTATAAATTAATTACTTGTAATCTACTCATGAAACGGGACTTACAGAAATGAAGTTACAACGTGGCGTAATACCGGCCGGGCTCAAGGGTTCGTAACGACTTAATGTCGCATTGGGAGAACAAGTCTGAATTAGAAATGAACCCTGTTACAAGTACCTGGTTAATAAGACACACATGTCGCGTTTCGAATGCTACTTTGTTATAATGAAAGATTGAGACGTCTGTCAGACAGTGGAATAAAAGATTAATAGTGCCTTTATAGCAGTTCTGTCAGTAGTCATTAAATGAAATGGGTTTGTGAACCTGAGTATTTATTATGGTTATTATGAACAATTACCTACCGAACGCGACTTCATCTGCGTAGACTTCAAAATAAAGACAAACATTATCTCATGAATTTAGCTGGATCCATAACTATGTGTACCTCATCTAATGCCGTTCAACCGTTTATGTGTGAAGGGTATATATCATCCATCTGTACATACATTATATGCATCTTTACAAACTTGTATGTTTATAATAGTAGTACGTAGTACCTATAGTAGTAGGATACCAATATAATGCAGTATTTAAAATTTCTCGTTTTACTTTAATAACAGTACCTGCATATAAGGAGCGGAGCTGGATAATGACGTTATTTAAATGGAATAAATTTGATCCTTCAAAAACTTAGTCTAATTTTTCACAACCACGAACGCAATCTTCAAAAGTTTTGTTCAAATGAAACCTTCAAAACCACAATGGGTATGAAAAGACTCATAAAATAAAACACATTCGACAAATATTACGCAAGCAAGTCACCAACTATTACATAAAAGAGGCGATGCGAACAAAACTGACACGTTGTAAAAAGTACTTTTAATTTTTCGCCGCTGCAGACTCATCTGAATGCCTGGGGGAGAGGTGTCCCCATGATCGTGTCTTATCCACTACGCAAACATTCTTTACAAGGGCCTCACTCATTCTATTCACTCCTCTAGAGGTTATCTTTTATTATTTCTCTCGACATCCTCTTTTTATTGCCTCCCATATTGACTTTTTATACCGCTCACGAATAAATACATTTTGATTTACGCTTACGTAGACACTGTTTTATGCAGAGACGGTGAATTAGTACGCTTGAGGTGTCAAATGCTGTAATTTCTTTTATTACGAACTAACTTCTGCCCGCGACTTCGTCCGTGTGGTGTTTTTCACGTCTTAGGTTACTGCTCCGTTCCCGTGGGTCGTTAGCGTTATGTTGCATAATATTCCTCATGAATATGTCTATCGAATACTGAACGATTTTTTCCAATCTAGATAAACTCGTTTATACGACGAACAAACAAAAACTCTTCAGCTTAGTTTCAAAGATACCAAACTTAATTTTTCGATGTGCCAAATTTTTTCTTCTATATTTTTCTTGACACTTTCGAAGTGCTAACCACAAATACTTACGTACAAGGAATAAAATGTCTTTCCAGTAAGCTCTTGAACAAACATTGAGGGATTGCAAAGTTCCCGGAGAGCAGAAAAACAAAGATAAATCCAACTTAAACCTTGACAAGTGCGTATCTAAGATTTGTGGATCTGCACCGCATTTTACTGGCTTTTGATTTCAACTAATTACTGCAGGGGTAAATGTTCTGTGATGGTATTCATTATCTAGCGTTATTAAAATTATTTACGGGTTAATAAAAAAAATCTATTAATCTTGATTTAAATCTAAAGATTTAATGAATATTAAATATTTAAATCTAAAGGTTTAAATGAAGATAACACTCGTATTGAGATATTGGTCAACGTTTTTTTTTTCTTATCTAATTTTAACTATTTGGGACCGTAATTGGTCTGGTTGCAAAAATTCTTTGGCTGATAGAAAACTACACTATTGCCGAGTACCATAAGCTATGTTTCATAGTGTACTGGACTTCCACACAGACAAATTCGAGGACAAAATCTAACAATAGATATTCAAAAACTGAACACTCATAACCATTCTCGTAACTGCCTTCATAATACACACCTCGTTACCTTTCCCTTGATTCTCAATTCCAAAGTCTGACAACATCGTCCCTCGGGAACGATTAAACATGTAAAAGTAACAGGATAACAAAGTATCTGGGAGTCTCGTTGGAGGCCGGCCATTTAGCACGTGCCGAGGAATTGCAGTAACACGTTCGCAAGAACTTAACGACCGGAGAAATAGATGTCGTCTGACGTTTGCTGAACCGATCACTGTCCTTCCTTGTTTGTGTCGTGTGGGAGAGGAATTTAGAGATTTTTAGTTACTTTTCTGTAGATGAAAGTAACCAAATATGGAATAGTATCCCTAAAATGGAATACCGCCATCTCTCGGAAACGAATACTCCTAGTTGCAAAAGACAGTGATCTTCTGTATCCTTTCATCATTATACTCGCGTACAGGTTTTGATTTGTCAGTCGGGCGAACGTTGTGGCTGCGGTGAGAGTGTTTTGTTTTGGTGTTGTGAGAAAATTTTTTAAGGTACGTAAAAACTAAGTATTTCTCTCAAAACGTGATTGAAAATAATATTCTATACTATGACTATGCATTGATTACATGTTTATTTGATTGTTTTAGAGATTTTTTCTTGTCTGATTGTGTTTAGTAAAAAAATCTGTTATATGTTTTGATTAGTTTGAAATGTCCGAATATGGACTATTGCACACATACGTTTATTATACGTTTTGACACAGACAGTGAGCCTGATGCCGTCATAGGACTGGAAGTTCCTGACTCAAAAGATGCAGAGTGTATGTTCTGTAACAGCCTGTTTTCTCAAGATACTCAAGGAGAGACATGGATCAAATGTCTCATGTGCAGGCTCTGGGCACATGGTGATTGCGCAGGTGCAGAGTTCGATACATGGATATGTGATTTCTGCAAGTAACTTAATTAAAATTGACCAAAGTTCCTGTAGATCTCATAAAAATAACGGTTTATTATTCATAGTTTTACAGTAGTCCATATTTGGGTACCTATTCCATAATTAGGTGCCTTTATGTTGATTTTGTTTTTGAGAAAATTTTATATTTTAAATTAATATATGTAAAACAAAACTGTCAATAAGTTAAGCGCAACTGTATGGCTGATAATAAATAAGAATAAAAGTTTTTAATTTACAATGTCTTTTTTTTTTTATAACACAAAAACAAAATGGTGTTCCATATTTGGTTACTTTCCTCTATTCTCAAGCATTAGATAAACGTACCAGGATACCATAGTTTTTAAGATTAACTTTACTGAAATCTTCAATCTTATCGTGTAGCATACTATGCATCACACACTAATTCACTGTCCAATAATTCAATGTAGAAATAGAGTGATCGTCTACGATAACAACATAAATATGTAAGCACCATGTATCTAATGATATGATTAATTTAGTTGTCATTATTTTATTACATTTGTAGTTCTTTATACCTATGCATAGTGGGTATAATTTTATTTTAAGCTCACTGTCTTCGCATTCTCATAATTATTTTATTAATGTATAGTCTGATACATTTTCTTTAATGAATATAATGATGTGGAAGTTTCTTGCCAATTTTTCCCCATTAAAAACTATCTAGAAGACGGAGTCATTTCTTAGATTTTTATTTTCTTGTAAATAATGTTTCAAAGTTCCTTTTAACGGTCTAATTGAAATATATTACTTGACTTTTATCATCACCTAAGCTCTTCTTCAATAGTGGTTAAAGAAATATCGCAAAAAATTAAATATTCATGGTATTTGAATGCTGTCGTAACATCATACAAATATATCGTCTCCTACGAGTACAAACTTAATGAGATGTTTAGGTGTTGAAGTTTCAACAGTCTGGCGTCTGGCCAGCAAAATTCTTGTTTCAAATTACACCACACTTTGTTTTTCTTTTCTGCTTGTTCTCTTTAATCTATACTAAAATAATAAAGCCGAACAGTTTGTTTGTTTGCTTGAACGTGTTTCTGGAAGTACAAATCTAAAATTGTGAAAAGTGAAAATTATTGTTGTATATGGTAGCCAGATTAATGAGGATTAGTATAGGCTATATAATATCACGCCACGACATACGGGAGCGAAGCAGTAACCAAAGACGTCACATCATTTAACGCGTGTCAAAAAAATCACACGGACAAAGACACAAGCAAACGCTAGTATAAAATATTTTTCAACAAAATGATCACGCGGTTTATCAAGAAAGAATAATGACAAACTTACGACCATAATTACTTCTTTTTAATGAATTAACGACTTTTGTTTGCAAACAGCGATTAAAATAATTAAAAGTATCATTATAAGTGCCATCAATTCGATCTCAAAGGAGACATTAATGTTTTTACGGGTTGCTCCGTCATAATAATTAATAACTTTACTATCCAAAACAGTTGTAAAATAATCTTTTGTTGCCGTTGACTATTTGAAGTTTCAATAGTATCATGATGTTTTCGCCTTCCATCGATTTTTTGTATGCGTGCTAACTTGATGTATCTATCAATGTATCTGCCAATAAAAACTTACTTGTAAGACAAATCCTGCAGTGTTATTCTGTAAAATCTCCCACGGTATAGTGAGTGAAATATTCTTCTTTATCTTGTGGGCAGTAAGGTCTTACGACCCCACACACCCTAGTGTCAGCGTTTCTAAACCGCCTCAAGGGACCAACCTGGACTTATACCAGCCCATTACTGTCCTACTCAAACCATGTCAGTGAGTGAAGTGAACTTGAGGTGAGCTATCACGAGGTGAAATGACAACTCGCTTCCTAAATATCACTCTTATAACTGATTGAAATTTATTTATTTTTTTGAGATTAATCACATAGAAATGAATAATGAAGAGAACACATTTTCTTGGCAACGACTACGGAACAATAATAATAAATATTTTTTGTGTTAATTGAAATAATTTAAACACAGATTATTATAAATTAAAACGGAACCCAGAATATTTATTTCACAATATTAAAATAAAGATTTCTAAAACGATACAATTTTGCAAATTTAATTACTTTACCAAGATATTCGCCACAGAGTTGTTCTTCCGCGTTCTTATTGCAACAATTATTGTCGAGTGCGACGTTTTCATCCGACTTTTAATTGATCCTGGAGGGCGAGTTGCAGATAAAACTCGGATATCTAAACTTTCTCTATTACAGTTTAAGAAAACCGCCGGCGCAGTTTTGTTTTGCCGATAACAAAATTTTCATTGCGTTCTCCCTGAGCGGCGAGCCGCGTTATAGCGAGTCTTGAGTTTAGAATTATTATTGTTTTATATTTATTTAATGTTATCACACCAATGAGTTTTTAATTAAATTAATTCATTTTTAACAAAAAAAAAACAGACCGTTTACAATTATTTTGTAAAAAACAAAAAGTTTTTAACGCTCACTTAATGAATCACGATTTATCTTAAATAGATAATTATATACACTATACCATCGCAGTTATATCAGAAGGACGTATGCTTTGCATATATTGATTGTGTCCAATAATTAAAAAAAAAAAACATTTATACCTAATCACTAGCATCATCATCATATCAGCTGAACGAACGACCACTGCTGGACATAGGCCTCCTCTAAAGCTAGACACAACAACCGGTCCTGCCTAATACCCACTCAAATACAACTAAATATAAAATTTCAAACCTGCGGATATTATCTTTGCATAAAATTTTCAACTCTATCTTCCATTTTTACGCCATCCCTAAAGATATCGCTTCAGTATTTACAATAAACCGTTTAGTGTAAAAGTGTAACAACAAACTTCCATATTTTATTATGATCGTTATCGTAAAGGCCCCCGGATTTGCGCCATTTAAAAGTTGCGCGTCTATCCCTTCCCCTTACAACCCGTTTGGAAGATTTCATTATAAAATTAAACTAAAACTAAAACTTGGCGCTATAAATCGAAATGGAATGGAACTTTGTTTTACTTACTAAAAAAATAGATATTTAAATGAAAATAAAATCTTACTAATTACGATGTTTGTTACTCCAGAACAACTGGACGGATACGGATGAAAACTGACACAGAGAAAAGATGTAGTCTGGAAAGATTTACGATTTCTGTCGGATAACATATCAACTTTGACGCAGACAAAATCGTGGGCAAAAGCAAGCTATATGTCTAGCAAACATTCAGAAAGAGGTGACAAATTAGATATATAAACATATGTCTTCCACATAGTAGTAATCTTCAACAAAATTGAGCATAATAAAATAATAACATCTAAACTCCTTATACGCCAATCAGAGGAAAAATCGGAGGGTAATCGCGAATACATCGAAGCAGAAGTTAGGGACCCTCCGCCTCCGAAACGTAAACACATAAATTCGTGGGGAACTCCTTTTAATTGTCTACCAGCTATACCTTAACGAACAATTACATGTTGTTGTTATTTATTTGTTTTCCAACAATAAAGAAAGTAACCTCGTATAGAGAAAACATCTTTTTCTTTTCTTTTTTTTTGAGATTTCCGGAAAAGGTTTCATTGTTGAAAGATTTTTTTGGTCTATCTCAATATTTTTTATGCAAGATAGGCTCAGTCGAATGGATCGAAATCCAATTAAAAGAATAACAGAGAGGTAACGTTGAATGCACGAGACTAATCGTTTTCTATTGTTCTTGGGACCACTATCTGGTGGCCTTTTGTCATTGGACCCTACCAGCGAACTAAAGCTGGACATTTAATAAAACACGAGATCGGCAAACACGAAACGCACGCTCATGAAAACGACCAGACCATTGAGATGTCCAAATTGAAAGCCTTAAAATTTTCCGAGACTGCCAAAAGGAATAGCAAAAGGGTTAAAATAAGCTTTATTTCCACGTCCCGTGAAAATCGCCTTTCGGTTCCATAGATAGTGGAACTACAAAACACAAACGATGAGCGGCGACCGTTCGGCATGAACGTGACAATGACGGTTAAGCCGCTGCACGCAAAGAACGTTTTACTCCTTTTATATCCAACGTATTCGGCAACACACGGCCGCTTTCTGACGACGTTATTTTTTAATCAAATATATCCGTGGAGCGGGTGACGGACGATAGGGTCGCAGCGACAATGAAAAACTAAAAGGAAAAAGTAGCACTCTTTTAAACAAATAGAGGCGAGACCAAGTTGATTGGTTTTGTTAGCGAGCCTGTTGATTGGCACGGGCGTAAACAATCCGCTTCCAATGTTTAAGTTTCAAACGACAATTGAGACTTCTTTTAAGCAAATAGTGACTAGACGTGTTGATTGGTTTTGTTAGTGGAACTTTTCTATTGAGAGTTGCCATTGGTGTAGCCCATGTTTGAATTAACAACTTTATTCGGCTAGAATTTGACAGTGTTTTCATTTCGAACAATGCTTTCGAACACTGTGGTCTCGTTTCAATGATGCTTGAAATTTTTTTGATATTGTTTTACTGTCGACATGTCATTGTGATCCAGAGCCGTTTGTTGACGTAACACATAACCAAATAGCCGCAAAAAATATGAACGAAACGGTGGTCAGGTGAAACCAGAAAAGCGTTTACAAAGAAAACAATGTAGTTGGGTGTATTCGTAGGAGTTTTCAGAGATCATAAATCTTTGGTTGTATTATTCACGGCGAGTAACCGGGTGGTTATAAATCAGGACTCCTCAGCCGCTATCAGCTCACGCTTCCATTAGTGACCTCCTCCGCCCGTGAAAAGTGCCAACTCTACTTATCCCAGCGTCTTTTTACGTAATTTATTGGTTAAAAAAATACTACGTTATTGTGAATAAAGTAACTATATTTTTTTAAATTAAATTATTACTAATTATGACATTACCAAGAATCACATTACTTGCCACATGTATATCTACAATTTAAATATCTGTTTGTCAAAATAACATCATTTTACAATATAAATATGAATGTCCTTACATAATTTTTTTTTCTGATTGTTTGTTGTGTGTTTTTTCCGACGAATCTCCGAAACGGTTGACCCGATTTTGACGGGACTTTTACCTATTGACAGATAGCTTATGTTATAAGGAATAACTAAAAGTAAAAACCGTTAAACCGACAATCACTCGAACAAAGTCGCAGGCATAAGCTAGTTAAAATCTAAAACACGACTCTCTATTGCCAATACTACTTAGCGATAGACAGCACCTCAATTTCCTTTTACACCCAATAGGAAATTGTAAGAAGAAAAAGTGCCTGTTTCCTGGCGAGAGAATCCCTTCTACAAGACAAATGTATGTTTCTAACAGCTTAGAATTAAAACGTTAACGGTTAAATTAATAGGGGTTTTAATATCATCCGTAGATTATTTTTGTATCAAAATTATGCACACTCCAATGGGTGGACAGACTTAAATAAATTTATAACGGACGAGAATTTTGGGCCGCTCATTACTGCGTATTTATGTGAGCAGATAAAAATATTAGGGACACATTTTAATCGAAAACGGATGAACAGGGTACGGGGGTGTCCTAGTGTTGTGGGCCTCTGGTTTTGTTTTGTTTGTTAGGAAAACGTGTCGTACTGATGAGGCGGTCATTGTTTATTGTTATGCTTCGTGTTTTATGAGTCATTTTAATTACAAAACATTATTTAAAAAATCAATTCTATTGTAATATTTATTTCGTATAAGAACGAATATTAGGTTACATAAATTAATGTTCACTCACCTGAAGAATATACACATATACGGCACGGCACTAGAGATAGTTTATATAGGTAAAACAACAAAATAAACTAATTCTAAACTTGTGATACATAAAAAATACGAATTTTTAAACTAGGTACTAAGTATTTGTCTTCAAAAGATTGTAAACAGTAATCTCTGGGAACTATTATAAAAGCGGGTAGTTTGAAAAAATATTGACATGTATTTGTGTCATTATAAAACTGACTAAAATAACTAGATGTGGCCCAACCAAAAACAAAACGAGACAGTTTAAAAAAAGAATCTTGGATTGGATAAGATCCGATACATTATATTTTTTTACCAATTATAGAATATAAAGAAACATATTTTATTATTTAGTTATATTATTTTCTCCATTTTCCTAGTTGGTATCAAATTTTTTTCACAGATAAATAAGCGTCTTTCTATCACGGACGCAAACGAAGTCGCATTTTAATAAGCAACTATGTCATTCCTTTACATTCAAGCTTATAGTCTATAGGTACAACATTCCATTCAAATCAGACCATTGATAATATAACAAACAAGCAAAGATTTTTACTAAATCTACCAATCTAAGTTGACAATCAAATTTCTACCACCACACTTTTACCACAGATAATGAATAACAAGCGACATTTATCAAATCCCACATAAAGTCAGGCCGTGTTTAGGACAGTTTTAAACGCCTAAATTAATTTCCTTTAAGAAGTTGTAACTCTCCAAGTGGGGATAATGCGATGATATATAAAAAAAGGTCCCAGTGAGCCAGGGCCCCTAATAAATTATACCCTCGATAACAATGGGATTTTTTCGCCGGCCCTTTGTTGCAACTTTTGATATCACCTGAACGTAGGAAACAAAAAACCAGCGAAATTTTTTAAATATTTTGCTGGGATAAATATGTTTTTGAAATGAAAGTATTCGGCTGTAATTCTGAAATTTAAAAAAAACTCATTAAGGGCTGATTTTTTGTCTAAAGAAAAATAAATATGGCGGTTTGACATTTTGTTCGTAGAAAATCTATCAAACTGTCATATTTATGCCTCAGTTAATATGTTGTTTGAAAAATTTGCCCTTCAAAATAATGAAGGTACAATTGTTCTAAGATTTAAATTTAAAAATCTGTCAAAAGTATATTTGTCATACTAACAATCAATTGAAATACTTTTATAGACGCGATTACTCCATAGATTTTGAATGGTAATAATAAACTGTCTCGTCACTTTTGGATCAACTCAATAAACTCTTCATCTAGATTTAATACTCCTTCTTCCGTATTCTTATTTTACAGTTAATTTAAAATAATTTGGGTTTTAGGGCGTTTTATATAGTGTATTTTTAGAGAAGTTTTGTCCTGGAATTATTAGTTAATGTTGTCAAATACCATATTCAAAAGTACAGCAAAAGTAATTGAAACAAGATAAATATGAAAAGTGGTATATGATAATGAATTTACCATTTTTCAAACGGCTTATGATGAACAGTAACAGTGCAATAGCCACTTTCTTCAATATACCGCTTGAGCACTTTTTGTCCCGAACTATAAAAAATAAAGCTCTAATATCGTCGAATGTTCCTTTGGGGAGTGACTGGACAATCGTGCGATATTCTTTAGGGTTGCCAACCACTGAAAATCTAAAAATTATTGCAATAAATTATTCGTTTTTGGAATTTCCGAACTTTTAAATCGAGCCAGCGTGCGTTTCTATAGGTAGATATAGAAGCTTATGAAATGAAAATAATGGTGAGTGAAAGAAAAAACAAATGCGGGTTTCAAGCGGACTTCAATACTGGCTAGATATAATTTTAATCTCCTATTTATTATAAACATTTATGCGTGTAGGGCACAATTTATCAGTCAAGAAGTATAGCTCCTTTAAGTACATAGCTGCATTAAAAATATAATCCAACTAGAAATTGAAAAATAAAAAAATATTGAACCTAACAGCGGATAAAGTCGGGCTGTGAATCATGATGAAGATAAGATACCATGTCTTATTCTACTAAGTTAGTTTTTTTGGAATATTGTATACGGTTTGTTAATTTTATCTAAGTCAAGACATTTTTTTTAGCTTTTCATACTTACATTTTCCGTTACAGCCCTTACCAATCGAATGGGCAACTGTGGACAATTTATATAGCAATAATCCGCACGGACATTACGGCGGCGGCCGAAGAAGTCGAGCCGAATGCCGATATTATCGGAGGTAAAAAGCGTTGCTAGTTTGAGGACGAAAAACGAGCCCTCATTTATCGGCCAGTCGGCACTTCGGCGACAGGCCATCTCGCCTCGAGCCCCCTCCCTAAAACGCTGCACATTACTCGCCATCGCTTTAGGGCTTACCGACTCGATTATGTTTCCTTGTTTAGGAAGTACTGATGAGTTCTTTTTAAGTTTTGAAATTGGATAACGTCGTTAATTGGGTCGTGATGTACCTCTCGAATGTCGCGCCTACCGCATAGGTACAAAAGCGCATAGATAAGTGTTCGCGAAAACAAATGCCGACAGTCGTCGGATTAAAGTCTGCCTCTCATACATGAGGTTGCGAATAGGGTTCGAATCCGGGCAGTACCAATGTAATTTTTTCTCTTTCATAAATACTTTCTTAGTTAATCTTGGACGTCACTGGCATCGGTAAAGGAAAACATCGTGAGGAAACCTGGACTGGTAATTAATACACCTATTTGACCTGCAGTGGGGCAATATCAGGTTGGTATTATTATTATATTAATTAAAACGGTTTTGTAACCAAACAATGCATGGAACTGTACAAGCAAATATGAAAATAGACACAAAAGATGTGTACGACAGCGAAAATCAACACCAATTCAAAATCTTATTTATTCGGCAGGTCGTGTTTGTCACATGCGTATACGTCGAACCATTGTGATGTAATTGAAAAATCGCTACTACGAACTACGAACGAACGAGGGATCCATTATTCACATGACAATCACGTGAATTTTCCGAAAAACGATGCGAAAAACGTACGCCTCTTGTTTCACGACGATGTGACGTATTAAAAATTCAGCGACTTAATCGCAACTGCGACCAAACAAACGACGATTCGATGAATTGGTAAAGTAAATGATCGACAAATAGTATGCAATTTGTAGGTTGTTTGCGAAGCCAGTCGTTAACTTCGATTTACGGATGATAAGTGCTCATTACGTATATATCAAGGATATTTAAGCCTTTTAAAGCATTAGCGGTGTTTTCCCCCTTTTTACAAGTTTTTTAAAAGGGGGTTTTTAAGCGATATTTTGTCGTTTGGATCGCACCAATTGTTTAAACTGTGCTTAAAACCCAAACAATTTGAAAGTTAATTGGTATGCAAACAATCCTTTTAAATTAAATACTCTACTGTAATAAGTCATGATGGCCCAGTGGTTAAGGTGTCCACCTCCCTTGCACGAGATTGCGGGTTCGCAAACGGGCACAGGTAAGTACCAATGTAACTTTATTTGATAATTACTTTCTAACTTTATCTTTGACAGCATCGATCCCGGAAACCTGGACCTATAAGTCTGAAATAGCCCATCTGCCATAAGCAAGCGTGGTGATCAATGATCATGCCTTCTCTGAATGCAAAGAAGCCTTTCAATGTAAAGAGATTCTTCGAAGTCACTTTGATATTTGCCAGGTTAATTTAGAACTTATGATCCGCCCAATATTCGCAGGCATATAAAATGTAAATATATGATATAAAATCCAACTTTATTCAAACACAAATTGGCCGGTCTATACTATCCCGAATCTCCTCAAGTTATTTTTCTTCAGCAGCAGCATATGCGGGCTTAGGAAGTGCACCCATACCCTCGTGGTGTGGGGGAGAAATGGCTGACTCATCAAAACAATAAACAAAGTATCGGAGCCCTATTTTATTATGTTATTATGCACGCCGCCCTATGATTTAACGCTGCATAGATTTACACGATGACAGCTATGGAAGCAGTGTTTTTATCCGAAGAATATTTTGTAAGTATTCCATTATCCCACGTTTCTCCGAAGAACTTATTAGAATTAAAGTATTTATAATGTAATTGAACAGTTTCAAGAAATTTTCATTAAAGATTTTTTTTGCTGTTTTTTATTTTTCAGGAACCCTACTCAAATTGTGCCATACAGAATCCTATTACTAAGACTCTACAGTCTGTCTGTCCGCCTGTCTATCACAGAGCTGTTTCTTTTGAATCGTAATTATGAGGTAGACTCTTGAAATATTACACTCTTTATCAATAAAAAAATATAAAAATATGCATGTATGCATGTTTATTTCGGTCAAATCTTACAACTGAATTTTAAAGCAGTAGTCCTCAACCGATTGAGCTGAAATTTTGCATGCACGTTTACTTTGGATGACAATGCATGGTGAGTTAAGTAACGTCATTCTAAATCTAAAAAGGCGGACCAGACAAGATGGTGAACTAGTTTTTATGTGCACTCCTATGATATGTGTATCAAATGAAAGGGTTTTTATTAAATTAAATTATAAAAGATTGCTATTACAATATATTTATTAACATTTCAATAATTACATTTCACCACAATCCATATAAAACTGTTTATGCTAACCACCGTTGTTTCTCCTACAGGGTAGCGAAGAGATTATCAATCAAGGAGCATTTCCCGGTACAAATTTATCACGAGCTTCTTATTGTGACGCCGGATAACACAATATCCACCGGATATCCGGAGGGGAGGCTCAACATCATATTTTTATCATCATTATGTCAAGAAAAAAAAATTACGTTTTCTTAGTATGGACTGGTCTGTGTGGTGAAAAGTTTTAATGTTTTTCTCTGAAAATTGGTGCTGTAACATACTTTGTCTTGTCAGTCAGACTATTTATTTGTGTCGTGCATATTGTGAAGTTAATACTTTAAAAAGTTTTTAATTATATAATAGTAGGTACGTTTAAAGAGTGTTTGAATTACATGATACCTTAAAATCGTGTTTTTTTGGCAATCGAACATATTCTCCACACAATGTAGGTATAATGAACAGTTACAGGTCTTTGTAATAAAATATAATATAATAATACGGTTTAATTATTTGAATAATTTGCATAAACAAAAATAAGCATTCTAAAGTGGTTTCAAATACCAGTACAATTTGAAACAAAATTGGAGCACATCCATTCTATTCTTAAACCTTCATATTTTGATCGGGTGCTGTTTTCTACAGGGAGTGCATCTTATTGGCTGATTAATGATTGCACAATCACCTAGCTTAAACTTTAAGAAAAACAAACTTCTTTTTTTATGCGTGGGGGAGTAATTCTGTAAATTTAATAATTATGAACAATTGAACATGTTAAAAAATTCAATTCTCGTTACTAAAAACGCTCATAATCTAGTCAGAATCTCATTCATCTTAAAGGCTATCAATGTCAAAAACTTGTCAATAATACCTATAGGTGGATTATAAATAGAAGAAGGATATTTACTTTTTTTTTAGGATGGAAAATGCGGACCGGAAGGTAGTGTCAGACTCTTACTGACTAAAACCTAAGTATCCGTTTTTCTCTAATGTCCTTTGTGCTCTAGAGCCGTGGTAACTCTTTCGAACAAAATCCGCAACCCTGGCAGGAGGCTTAATACTATGTCCCTATGTTTTTATTTTTTTCGTTATTAGTTTCCAATGTTTACTAAGCCCCTGTTGACAACAGTATGAATAGGCAATTTCGAGCATTTTCTGTGCTTCTAAAAATATATCATTAAAAAGGAAAACATGAGGTTGATATTTGCATCACACAAAATCACGCCTGTAATCCCCGTAGGGTAAGGCAGAGGTGTATCACACCTCGTCTGTACCACGTATTAGTGCACCCACATTTCGCCAGTAATGTTTAAGACTCATGTAATAGGGGGCGAGTCTATTGCCTTTAACCAAGCAAACCTAGACTCCGTGGCTGCTTCTGAGAAATTCCTGATGTAAAAGTCCAATAACATTCTATTGATATTTACATCATTGTTTTAAACTCCTAAACCAGAAAGAAAACAGAGAAGAGGCTTCTTATAAAGAGAAGACCACCACATTACTTCTTAAACCAGTCTTTTAATGCAGTGTCTACCTACTAAATGTGCAGTTGCCATGGGTAACTTTTATTCTAGAGTACCTTCTTACATGAACAAAGGCAGTACGTACAACTCAAATATTCATACCACACAATCATACATACGTAATCCTAGGTATTTAATCAATCGTCTAGAAAGTTGGCAGGATCGATATCCTGATCGCCATCGTATAACGCGACCAAAGTAAGTATCACATTTTTTAATACACTCTCTTGTCTCAGTGGTATTCCTACATTAGCAGTATTATCAAGGATTTTGTCTCGGATGAAAGAGTATGGAGCTTGGAAACTGTGTGTAGGCGGTGGGCGTGGCGGTTTAGAGCACGCCTATCTTGTGGGCGTGTCCGTTGGGATATTAAAATTCATTATCTGTATGTATTGTATGAAAATTCTAGGTACTGTTGGTTATTAGTAAGTAATAGATTAAGCTTGGTCTAACTAAAATCGTTACTTCGTTTTTATTTAAATTACAATTTTCATTACACTTTAGGAGACAGAAAATCTAAAAACTTAGTAAAAGAATCCCATTTGATACAAAAAAAAATATCCAATTAAACATAAATGTTGCAAATTTTTTCGTCGGATTAATCTGCAAAGAACATTGTCCTTTTTTAATCTACATTGAATATTTTCAAACAACTAAAATAGTTTACAAGATGTGTCACAAAGAAATAAAACAAACATTCATTCAGATAACAACACTTTGCAAAAAAAAATACTTACCTGGAATTTCAGGGTCTTTTCTTACAGTAGTAATAAATGTATCACAAAACGAATTTTCATGAACTACCATTTCAATTTGTACCATCATAATAATTTAAATTCATTGAAATCTTATGTACTAATAGGGCACAACACTAATATTTTTAGAATTTAATTTGAACGAAAACGATTTCAAAGAAAAGAGCTTCGATGTCACTACGACAGTGGTTACGCTGTAGCTGTTATTGGCTACGCAAAGGCGGAGCCTGACACGACATCACACGAAGTTTTCCGATCACCACCGACGACACACACGTAAAACGAAGAACCAGTTTTCATTGACCCTTACTTTTCCTAAAGAGTAGCCTGCCGTCATCGGAATCACGTATGGGGGAAGGGAGCGGGAGAGGTCAGTGAAAACTGGACAAAGTCTAAGAGAAAATCATGGGGGTTGAGAGAAAAGGGATTCGCCAGGATACTGTTACGTAACGTCAGTTGAGCGACGGCATCGCTCGCGGAAGGTCGTCTCGCGTTCGCTTTGTTTATAAAACATAAACAACAACAACGTGTTTATTGACGTAAACAACGCGCGAAACTTTGTTCTCGGACTTTCTTGCTGTTGCAGTTTTGAAGGTAAGGTTATTTTGTTTTGTTGTTGTGTTGTTTATTTTTTAAACAAGTGTTTATTGGCTGTTTTGTGTATTATGTTGATTTGGGATTTGGTTTAATATTTAGTATGGTTAAGGAAACGTGGATTCAAATATAGTTATTTTCGCGTAGGTCGAGGGAGTGGCAACAGGGGTAAATCTTTTTAAGTAAATTCCTTTAAGTTTTATAATATAACATAACATAACGCCTATAATCCCCGAAGGGTTAGGCGCAGGTGTGCCCATTGGTACACCCACATTTCGCCAGTGATGTTTTTAGCCCCATAAATTAAAATTGAAATTTAAAAAAAAACATTTTTCTATATATCTAGCTGAATTATTTACTTAAAGAAAACTTTTAAATCTTCAGCTTTTTTATTTGTTTAACTGATTTTGTTATTTACTTAAACATATTATTAAAAAAAATATTCGTTTTCAAATCTATCAAAATAATTAAAAAATTGGCTCACCTTAAGAATTTTTACCTACTTAGACAACAAATAAAATACTGGAATACCGATGGCCTTATCAATAATTTTATCTTTCGATGTCCTACTCCGAAGTATTCCCGTTTGAGCACCCAATTATTTTATGTGTCAGTTTATTTATGACCCGGTCATAAACCACGTTACTCTATTTTACAAGTTCTCAAAACTATCATGAAATTTGATTAGTTTTATGAAGCTATGAATTTTACGTACTAATAATCCTCGAAAATATAAATACCTACCTACGAATAAAAACCAATTTTATAATTAATAACAAAAGATTGGTATTTTTTTTTTAACCTATGCGCTACTTCTTGGAGAAGAATATACCATAATTATGATTTATTTACAGCTGACTTTTCAAAAGTCAAACAACTTATATCTGAATAATAATAATATTATATTATTATGACAGTTTAACATAGATATTTTTCATACATTGGAAATGATAATTATATCATTATAGATTTTCGTCAAATAACTCTATTAAGAGTTATTTGACGAAAATCTATCAAAGGATAGATTTTCGATATAAAGATATAAAATCGAAAATCTAGCAAATAAATATAATATAAATGAATGGCTTTACACCTGTTACAATATTTTTCGTCTTCAATACTTCAAACAATCCATGGTAATGAGCATTTCTTTACCAATCTTACTAGATCAAGACTAAGACAAGAGACAAAGTATAAAAGCAATAGTAAGTATGTAGTAACATTCAAGCAATTAGCAATCAATCTCTAATTTACTAACACTGTTTCAACATTGATTGTCGTTGAGTTGAGATTGCGACTCGATTTTGAACGAAACCGGGGGGAAGGCCAGTTTTTCGGTACGGTGCATCCTGGGGTGCGGGCAAAAACTCCCCCTTTTAGGGGTCTCTTTGCCCGCATGCAAATATTCTGTCGGGTGGTCGCTCCAACGCGTGCCCCTCTGTTTAGCAGAGGGCACAGTGGCGGAGTAAGAGTGGGCTCGGTGTGCACTTACCCTGCCGCCGGGCTGGCAGGAGGAAGTCTCGTACCTCCTTCTGCCACCGCTGTTCTCGTAGCCCCGAAGATCGTCAAGGTCATGTCTCTGACTTTTGACGGGGGTCGAGGGTCTTGGCTTAACCGCCCGGGCCGCGAGGTAGAAAACCTCTATAAAAAGTCACCCCAAACCTCCAAGCGGCGGCGCACCGCGAAGGGGGTTGTTAGCTTGGCTAATGGGTAGCTAAATTAGTCTCTAGTGCGAACCACGTTTATTGGTTGGATGGTTGGAACATTTTCTTACTCGTGGGATCAATCATGAATAGTTCACACCCTAGAAAATCCTTACCGGCAGTCGCCGCAACGAGCCAGGGTGGCTCACGTGCCCGTGGTGGGGGGTCGCTGGACTCGTCCAGCACGCTCACAACACCGGCACCAGAGGAGTTGGCACACAGTGCCAGCTCAAAAAGAGAGAGGGCGATGGTGCTTGAGTCGGAGTCCGACTCATCATCAGATGCCTCGAGCGTCCGGAGCGTGGCCTCTGGACGCGAACGGGCGGAGGCTGAGGAGAGGAGACAGTCCTTCCTCAAGCGCCCCCGCCCGGGGAAAGGGCAGGGTACATCCTCTGAGGGAGAGGTGTCCTCTGCCCGCAAGAGGCCCGCGACCGCGGCGTCTGGTGTGGAGTCCGACACCAGCCTGACCTCGAGGCAGGAGGGGCGTATGAATTTAGAGGAGGCCGTGGTGAAGGCCATACGGGTGGTGGCCCTGAAAAAGACGAAGGCGTCAAAAGACAGGGCCATCACCGAAGCCACGGCCTCCATCTTGGCGGCGGCGGCGGCCTCTTTCGCCGAGCCTCGGGTGGCAGGCCTGATGTCGGAGCTGCGGACAGAGGTCGGCCTCCTGAAGGCCGAAGTGGAGGCAGTCCGGAAGGAGAACCTCCGGCTGAAGGCGGACCTGGCCGGGCTCCAAGGAGCCGGCCGTCGGGGGGCGCCTCAGGGGGAGACCGCTAGGCCAAGCCAGCTCGCGCCAGAGGAGAGCCCTCTCCTCAACCTGGTGCGGCAGGAGCTGGCCTCCTTCAACCAGAGGTTCTCGGTGCTGGAGAGCCGGGTTCTGCGCCCCCCACTTGCGGCGACCTCTTACGCCGCAGCTGCCGCCGCCGCAAAACCGGCAAAGACGTCAAAGGCGGCTCCGGGACCGGCCCCGGCACGGCCAGTTCCGGCGGCATCGGTTTCAGCAAAGCCGGTTCTGGCCGGGCCGGCCCCGGCCCCGGCCAAGCCGGCTACAAAAGGTGGCCGGCGAAAGAGGGGAAAGGAGGCTTCGGCGGCAAACCCGTCGACCCGGCCTCCCTCGCCCCTGGTGCCCCGTGCAGCCAATGCCGGTTGGCAGGTGGCTGGGGAGGCGAGGAGGGCTGGCAAGGAGGCCAGATCTGCAAGGAGGAGGCGGCAGCGCAAAGAGCGCAGCGTCGCGGCGCGACTCCGCGCCCCGAAGACCGCGGCTGTAGTTATCACACTACAGCCAGACGCGGTAAAGAAGGGCGTGTCGTACCGCGACGTGCTCGCAAAGGCGAAGGAGGCGGTAAACCTCCAGGAGCTCGGGATCGCCGGAGGCCTCCGGCTGAGGGTCACCGCCACGGGCGCCCGGATGCTGGAGGTTCCCGGAGCGGCCAGTGGCCCCATCGCCGACGCTCTGGCTGAAAGGCTCAGGGCGTCTCTGGATGCGGAGGAGGCCCGAGTGTCCAGGCCCATCAAGTGCGCCGACATGCGCATAATGGGCCTGGACGACTCCGTAACGGAGGTCGACCTAAGGGCCGCCGTCGTCAGGACTGGAGAGTGCGCTGCCGACCAAGTCAAGGTCGGCGCCATCCGCCCTGACTTCGCGGGGCTTCGAACCGCTATGGTTAGTTGCCCCGTGTCGGCGGCCAAAAGGATAGCGGAGGGTCGAAGGCTCCTGGTGGGCTGGGTTTCGGCGCAGGTCAAACTGCTCGAGCCCAGACCCCTGAGGTGCTTCCGCTGCCAAGTGGGCAACCATGCGGCATGCGTTTGCACCTCGGAGGTGGACCGCAGCGACAAATGCTTCCGCTGCGGTCAGCCCGGTCATATGGCCGGCTCGTGCGACGCCGCGCCGCACTGCTTTGCATGTGCAGCTGCTGGCAAGCCGGCCGATCACCGGGCAGGGGGCAAGGCCTGCGCCCCACCCGCCAAGGCCAGGGGTAGAAGTAGGCCCTCCGCTGCCGCCGCCACTGCCGCCGCCGTCGCCGCCGCTAGGGCGATTCCGCCCTCGAGGAGGGCCCTGGAGGGGGATGTAATGGAGGGCTAGTCACGGCCCCATTGCGCCTCCTCCAGGCTAATATCAACCACTGCGCCGCCGCTCAGGATCTCTTGGTCCAGAGCATGGCGCAGTGGCTGATCAACATCGCGGTGGTCGCCGAGCCGTACTTTGTCCCACCCAGGGATGACTGGGTGGCGGACCTCGACGGCTCGGTGGTCATAATCGCGTCGGCCGCCGCCGGTACCCCGTCCCTCGAGAGCGTCAAGAGAGGACGGGGCTGTGTGGCAGCACGGTTCGGGGAGATCGCCGTGGTAGGCGTTTACTTCTCCCCGAACCGAACTCTCGCCGAGTTCCACGTCTCCCTTAGGGAGCTAGGAGTCGTCGTCGCCGGGTTCGGTTCCCTCCCTGTGTTGGTCCTCGGGGACTTCAATGCCAAGAACGTGGCTTGGGGTTCCCGGTACACGGACCATGCGCGGGGCAAGATGGTGGAGGACTGGGCTCTGGAGACAGGCCTGGTCATCCTGAACCGGGGTTCTGTCCCCACGTGTGTGCGGATGCGGGGCGAGTCGGTGGTGGACATCTCGTTCGCCAGCCCCGCTCTGTCGCCGCGTGTCGTTGACTGGCGCGTAGAGGAGGGGGTGGAGACATATTCCGACCACCGGTACATCCGGTTCGACGTCTCCGCCCAGATCCCAGATACGCCGGTCCGACAGACCCCGAGTGGTCCGCGATGGGCGCTGAAGCAGCTGGACCGGGAGCTCTTCCTGGAAGCCTCGATCGTGCAGGCCTGGGTGTCATCACCAGACAGGCCTGCCGACGTCAACGATGAGGCGGAATGGTTCCAGGAGGCCATGTCCGTGATCTGCGACATGGCAATGCCCCGGGCCCGGCCAGGAAGCGCCCGGCGTCAGGTGTACTGGTGGTCGCGCGAGATAACGGCACTACGCGAGGCGTGCGTTGATGCGCGACGCCTGTGCGCCAGGCACCGCCGGTGCCGCATCCGACCTCCGAATGCGGCAGCCATTGAGGCGGAGCTGTACGAGGGGTACAGGGCGGCGAAGACCGCCCTCCGAGATGGGATGCTGCGGGCTAGGAATCTATCCCGCAGGGAGATGCTGGAGGCTCTGGACAGGGACCCATGGGGGCGCCCGTACAAATGGGTGCGGGACAAATTCCGCCCCTGGGCTCCCCCGTTGACGCAGAGTCTCCGGCCCCAACTCGTGGAGGGCGTCGTGAGCGCCCTGTTTCCTTCTCGGGGGGAACATACCCCCCCGCCCATGGCTCCGCCCCTGGCGGTGTCAGACGAAGACGCGGACCATAGCGACGGCGGCGACTACAATGCTCCGGAGGTGGCCGAGGTAGATCTGAGAGTGGCGGTACAACGGCTGAAGGCCAAGAATACCGCCCCGGGACCCGACGGCTTACCTGGGAAAGCCTGGGTCCTGGCCTCGGGGGCTCTCGGTCCTCGACTAGGGGGGCTCTTAAGCGCATGTTTAGAGAGGGGCCAGTTCCCGCTTCGTTGGAAGACGGGGAAACTGGTCCTCCTCAAGAAGCCGGGGCGCCCTGCGGACTCACCGTCCGCATACCGGCCCATCGTGCTGCTCGACGAGGTGGGCAAGCTCTTTGAAAGAGTAATTGCAAACCGCCTCGTCGGGCACCTGGGGAGATCCGGGCCGGACCTTGCGGAGAGCCAGTTCGGTTTCCGCAGGGGGCGCTCCACGGTGGACGCCATCATGCGCGTGAGGGCCCTCACGACGGGGGAAGCAGTATCCCGGGGCAGGGTCGTCTTGGCGGTGTCTCTCGACATCTCCAATGCCTTCAACACCCTGCCCTGGAGTTGCATCAGGGAGGCACTCCGGTATCACCGGATGCCGACCTACCTTCGTCGAGTTGTCGAGGACTATCTGACGGATAGGGCCGTCATCTACCCCGGCCAGCGGGGAGAGTGGAACCGGCGAGAGATGTCGTGCGGTGTCCCACAGGGATCGGTCCTGGGACCGCTTCTGTGGGACATCGGATACGACTGGGTGCTGCGCGCCGACCTCCCTGACGGCGTCAGCGTGGTCTGCTACGCTGACGACACGCTCGTCCTGGCACAGGGAGAGTCGCACCAGGCGGCGGCCGACCTAGCGACGCGAGGGGTTGCGACAGTCGTCGAAAGGATCCGGCAATTGGGACTCGAGGTGGCATTGCACAAATCCGAGGCCATGTGCTTCCATGGTCTTCGGAACGCGCCACCGTCGGGTTCCCAAATAACGGTGGGAGGGGTTCACATCGGCGTCGAGGCGACGATGAAGTATCTGGGTCTCGTCCTCGACAGCCGGTGGAGCTTCAAGGAGCATTTCCGACGTCTGGCTCCGCGATTGGACAGGGCTGGGGCTGCTTTTTGGCGGCTCCTGCCCAACCTCGGGGGACCAGGCGCCTCCTGCCGGAGGCTTTACGCCGGAGTCGTGCGGTCCATGGCCCTCTACGGGGCCCCTGTGTGGGCCCCTACCATCAGGCGGCGGCCACCAGCCAAGTTGGTGGCATGCCAGAGGGTCATGGCCATCCGGATGATCCGGGGATATCGCACGGTCTCCGGCGAAGCGGCAAGCCTCCTTGCCGGATTGCCGCCGTGGGATCTGGAGGCAACAGTCCTCCAGCGCGTCTACGAGTGGCGTGTGGACGCGCAGCGCCGGGGCGAAACCCCGCTGCCGCGGCAAATCGCGGCACTGCGGGGTGAGCTCCGGTGCGATCTCATGGCGGAATGGGAGATGCGACTGTCGCAACCCAAGTTCGGGCACGCCGCAATCGCGGCGATAAGACCCCTCTTTGAGGAGTGGCTGGAGAGGCGCTACGGCGTCCTCACCTACCGCCTGACGCAGGTCCTCACCGGACACGGTTGTTTCGGGAGGTTCCTGTGTCGGATAGGGCGGGAGGAAACGCCCGGGTGTCACCACTGTGTGGATCGCCCGGAGGACACGGTGGAGCATACGGTGCAGGACTGCCCCGCTTGGGCAGAGCACCGCCGTGTCCTCACGGAGGCGATAGGCGGCGGCGACCTCTCGCGTCCGGACCTGGTTCAGGCCATGCTCCGGGGCGAGAGGGAATGGGATGCAGTCACCTCCTTCTGCGAAGCTGTAATGCTAGCGAAGGAGGAGGCGGGCCGCGTGAGGGAGAGAACCACCTCACGCCCCAGCCGCCGCGGGAGACGCCCAGGGCGTCGGACGTCGCGAGGCGACATCCGGCCACCGTAGGCGCGGGCTTGCGGACGGCGAGTAATGGGTAGCTTGCCGTCCGATCAAGGACCAAGCCCGGGTCGACGGCGCGTTCTGTTCGCGCGCGCCTCAAAGAGCTGTCAGCACAGGGACGGGGCCCCCAACGGGGCCAACGCCTGCCGGGGTTGCGGGACGTCTTAACAGGATACCGTGGCCCCGGAACGTAAAGGGCAACAGAAGGAACAGGGTGGTTTTTTAGTCAGTAAAAGTCTGACAGTCCCTTCCGCCCCACCCAGGGCGGAAGGAGTCATTTGATGATTTTTACCACCTCAAAAAAAAAAAAAAAAAAAAAAAAAGATATAAAATCGAAAATCTAGCAAATAAATATAATATAAATGAATGGCTTTACACCTGTTACAATATTTTTCGTCTTCAATACTTCAAACAATCCATGGTAATGAGCATTTCTTTACCAATCTTACTAGATCAAGACTAAGACAAGAGACAAAGTATAAAAGCAATAGTAAGTATGTAGTAACATTCAAGCAATTAGCAATCAATCTCTAATTTACTAACACTGTTTCAACATTGATTGTCGTTGAGTTGAGATTGCGACTCGATTTTGAACGAAACCAAAATCTAAGTATTTATTTTACCGCTTTTGAACGTCATTACACAAGTAAAAAAGAATTGAATCTAGTTTCAAAAGATATTTTCGTGTAGAGAAGAATGGCCAAGAAACGATTTCGATTTTAATAAAGTCTTTCGTCAAAACATACTAACAGTTGGAGCTAACCAAACAATATGTAAATATTTAATTGTCAAAGCCAGCAAGTAAATGCCAAATAAATCAAATAATTTGTTACAATTAGACTATTAAAAGGCACTTTTGAACATCATAGAAAAACAAAAACAAAAAACCTTATGTCTTTCATAAGGTACTTTCGTCTAGAGAAGAATGGGCAAGAAACGACTTCAATTAGTAGACTTGGAAATCTGTTTTTTGGCAACGATTGTGGCTAATCAAACAATATCTGAATATTAAATTGTCAAAGCCAGAGGGTAATACAGTGTGTTATTAATGCAAAGATTGAACAATTGAATCCGCTCACGATACCTGTTATTAAATATGTAAATGAGTTATTTATTCAAGTCGCACCACTTTCTGAGGGGGTTTCGCTAACTTTCAGTGTAATTTGCGACTTGCCTGTCATGTCAATGTGAGATGAAGAAGTTGTTACAAAGGGAATTTACCTATACAAATAAATAAAATTTAAATGTCTGTTTGGAAGTAATTTATGTAATTTGATTGTGTTTGCCGCAATTTTGTATGTCATCTATTGGTAAAACATAGTAAGAATATTTTATATGGGTGTATTTAACCTTATTTACAAAATAAATGATTGATTGATTAATTAGTTAATGACAAAACCACTTTTTACTAAAAACAGATAAAAAACGCCGGGTACTCATTTTTTTTTTGTCTCTTATCTCGTCATATCAGAAAAGTGCGGGAACGATTTTGACGGGACTTTCACTGATACATAGTTATAATCGATTATAAAAAGAGTTTCTTGGGCTACTTTTATAAATCAGAAATAACTAGGGCTCAGGGTGAAGAAATGTAAACCCCTAACATTATCGGGTACGTAGATACTTTTTTATATTAGGTGTTTAAATCATCAAATGACTCCTTCCGCCCTGGGTGGGGCGAAAGAGACTGTCAGACTTTTACTAACTAAAAAACTACCCTGTATCTTCTGTTGCCCTTTACGTTACGGGGCCACGGTATCCTGTTAAGACGTCCCGCAACCCCGGGGTATGTAGATACTGAAGTCAATTTCTACTAATTTATTCTTGATTTTCTTTAAAAAAATCAGCAATTTCCAGTTTTTCATATTTCAGAGTTGGTTTCAAAAGTTTTCATATTCATGAGTTTATTCACCTGGAGAAAGATGACCAATTAATTAAAATTCAGTCTGTATATAAAATCAAAAATTCAACTTTCTCACAATTTGTCAACATAATCTCAAGTTAATTCCTTAAGAAAAACCAAACCAGCTTTCCGAATCAAAATTATAAATTGAAGAAGGTAAAACAATACAGGCTTCGTCCCTAGAGAATCGTTCAATTTAGATTATTTATCGTAAGGCGAGCGGGCCATGGCGGCGCAGCTAGCTAATTTACAAAATAAATATTAGCTCAATCAGCCGGTCCGTCTTAGCTGTTGTTTTCACTAATTGTTATTTCTACGCTGTTATGTCTCTTAGAAATATAGTCTGTATTGGTTTTTGGTAAGACATTTTTGTTGATGTTTTTTGTAACGGTTATTATTATTTTTTTAAGTTTATATTAAGGCTTCGTTTGTCTAGTGGTCGTAAAGCGCGACTGCTGAGCGTTAGGTCTTGAGTTCTATTTCCAGGTCGGGCAAAGAGTTATTGGGATTATCCATCAGGAATTTCTCAGTAGCAGCTTCGGAGTCTAGATTAGTCCCCGTTCGATGGAAATAGGCTCGCTATTTATTTAATAAACTAGTATTATTAAAGTACTTCGTTTTGCCCGCGATTTAATCCGCGTATTTTTTTTTACCCGCGTTAAGTTACGTTTTGATTACTGCTACGCTCCTATGTGTCGTACCGTGATATTATATAGCCTATACTATTCCTTATGAATTTGACTATTATTTACAAAAAAAAACTAATCCGACCGCGTTAACCTCTGGAATTACTTACAAGAGATTTCCGCGTTCAAACACACAAACTAAAAACGTTTCAGCTATACTAGTATAAAGAACTAGCTTTTGCCTGCGACTACGGCCGCGTAAAAATAAAATAAAATATAGCCTATGTTACTTGCAGATAATGTAGCTTTATAATGGTGAAAGAATTTTTAAAATCGGCCTGGTAAATTTTGAGTTTATCCATTACAAACAAACAAATAAATAAAATAAAAAAATAATCCTCTTTATAATATTATTATTAAATATTATATTATATAGTGTTGATAGTGTAGATAAGAATAAAACAGAATTTTAGTTATTCGAGTAACCAAGACTCGACACTCTGTAGAACAGATTTATAACTTGAATTGTTTATGTGAGCAGCATTTACGTCTGTCACATAACCGCCGCAAGCGTCACCTCACACCATCATCTCAAACAACACACATTAATACAAATGGACAACAAGACGTCCATCCTCCTTCACAGAGCCTCCTAGCATTGTTTTCAATAAATTAAACGTAGGACAAGAGGCTCGGGACTGAGCAAACAGCCCAGGGGCTCCGTCAACACAATTATTATACTCGGACAGCTACCCTCGTGTCGATAAACACCCTCTAAATAAATTAACTGGACTCTATCCAAAACATTTGTTCAGTCTCGGTTTGAAAAAAGTTAATTAGTTTATGTCTTCATTAGCCAGGTCTACGACATTGTTTAGACGGTCTGAAATTAAAAATAATAAATTATAGATTGAAATAAATTCATAGCCAATTTACGTGTTGTTTAATTTCTCTTGTTATGTTTGATTTGATTAAATAAACCTTTGGATTCCAATGCCTGGTTGTAGTGATAGTGTAGCACAGCACAATGATTAGTAATAGCCTTTTTTTTTTAGGTGGTAAAAATCAAATGACTCCTTCCGCCCTGGGTGGGGCGGAAGGGACGGTCAGACTTTTACTGACTAAAAAACCACCCTGTTCCTTCTGTTGCCCTTTACGTTCCAGGGCCACGGTATCCTGTTAAGACGTCCCGCAACATGAGTAATATCTATCATAACTGTGACAAGCACTTGTAACACTTGTAACAGTTATAACGTTAGCTGCCAACTAATTTGTGTCTTTGGCCCATCGAAGTTGTTTTTATAATTGCATGTTGAAACTTAATGAACTGTTTATTATCTACTTTCTAAAGTCCTCACTAATTTACATAATGAGTACTTCATCATCATCTGCCTAGCCTTTTCCCAACTATATTAAGAGTCGGCCTCCAGTCTAACCGGATGCAGCTGAATACATAATGAGTTGGTACATAATATGGACTAAATGATGGATGTTACTAAATACCTTTTTCATATTGTTCCAGGTTCAGACCATGGCCGCTCGACCAGCAACAACCGTCACGCGCACCAAGAAACAGAACCATGCGAACATCCCGTGCCCCATAGAAAACTGCGCACGATTCACCTACGGCAAGTTACCAGACCATCTCACCAAGATCCATGGGCTCACAGGCGCTGAAAGAGACGCCCTTAACGAACAACAACGAAAACGGTTCTTCAACGGAGAACTGTGCCAAGTGCGATACCTCAAAGAATCAGCTATAAGAGATCTTTGGGGGAGCGATTATGAAAATCCTCGAATTCGAGCGAAAATTCACCAAAGTTACGAATTAGTCAAGATACGAATCATTCCACTTGCTGCTACGCAACGAACTCGTCCGCTAACTGAACAAGATGCAAACGTTCTGACTGCCTACAATGCGAGGACAGCACCAAGACCCGCACGGGTCCAGAAAACTAGAACTCGACCGCGGCCTTACCCAGCACCCGAAGCCAGTCCCGTGGCACGTCGAGCTTCCAGCGAATCTAGTGAAGAAGAAAACACACAGAATCCACTACCACCGTCCCCGCCTCCCTCGTCCCCGTCCCTTCCACCTTCACCAGCCCCGTACGAACTTCAACCAGTCGAGACCCGTTTACGGGACATATTTGATTCGAAAATCGATGCTGGGTACAAAGCTGTAATCGATGATATGAAGAAGTCCATGACCATGGGTAGGACGCTCGGAGCAAGGAAGCGTAAGGCATATAGAACATACCGTCGGTACGCGAAGAGATTGATCGCTTTCCTACATAGACAACATTCGCCACTAGCATACGATGTTGACGTACTTCTGTGTGGAGAGAGCCAAGTCTGCGCCTTCCTGGAACGCATCAGTGCTGAACACAAGACGAAAACCTTGAGGAATTACATCGTGGCCGCGATCAAACTTCTGGACTCCCGACTCTTTGCCATAGAAACTGACCCTTCTTGTAAAGAGAAGGTGGCGTCAATGACGCGCGTCTACGATGTACTTCATGGGCGTTTGACAGAATGCGACAGATTACTGGCGCAGAAGGAAGTGGAATGCCAGAAGAAATCATCACCGTCCTTCGAAAGTGTTATGGATCAAAGTTTTAATGACTCGTATGATGACTTAGTGTAAACAAGTGAATACCACTTTTCATTGTATTTTTTATAGTATTCTGAACCCTGCTTCTATTTCGTCCCTGCTATCAACGTAGTCCGTTACAAGGATATAAGTATATAGTATAGTTCTACCAGAATAATCCAACCCAGCCATACTCAAACTTGTTCTATTCTAGGTGTTGCAGCCCGCATGCAAAAGTTATTATGTTATTTTGTTTATTATTTAGATGTTAATATAAAATTTAATTCGAAATTAATTCAGAACGCTCACAGTTTGAGAGCGAAATTTAGATGTTTTACAATTTTGTAACCTCACGTGGGCCAACCGCAAAGGCCAGCCGTGGGCCGCGCAGATTGAGTATGGCTGATTCAACCCGTCAAAGTTATTCAATATGCCAAACGTGTTAACTATCCAGCAACAACAGTTCAATGTAAATAAATCCAAAACTTCTGCTTAGAATAGATTTTAAATTAATCACCGTTCAATTTCCAAAATCATTACCTACAATTACTTTAAAAAAATATTAGAAATTTTGACGTGAGTTATTTCGTTTTGGGGTAACTGAATTTTGTTGTGCTGTCGCTCCAAGAATCTTAATAAACAACACGATACAATTAGTAAACATAGCCTATTTCACAGCTCCGGATATGTTCCTGTTAACTGGCCATGCAAATTCTGTTTCATTTTGATTTAATCTAGAATCTAAATAGAATCCACCCAGAAACTGTGAAACAGGCTTAGGATTAGTGCAAACCAAACAGCAATAAGTTCGAGCAGTTTTAATTTATTAATTGATAATAAACTTAACAGTATTACAAATAGGATTGAAAATTGAATACAAGACTTACACTCGACATTTTAGTCGTGCAAGTAATTATGAAATATTCAACACTATTTCAATTTTTTAGTTTATTAACAACTAACCATAAAAATTGCCCGAATATGTTGCTACTCTGATTAGGTACGCCACAGAACAAAAAAAAAACAACAATTTGTTTTTTTTGTTATGTGGTTTTCTGTGTTATCATTTTTATGTAAGATATCTAATACTAATATTATAAAGCTGAAAAGTTTGTTAGTTTGAAAGCGCTTATCTCAAGAACTACTTAGTCCGATTCTGAAATTTCTTTCACTTACCTATAAGCTATTTTATTGTCTCAATTGACGCGGACAATGTCGTGGCCAAGTTAGTGTAGGATAAAAATATAACTTGGCAAGTTACGTTAAGTTTAAAAAAAACATTGTAAATATAATAAACTACGTGTGTCAAGCAATAAGCTTCATAACTTGAATGTTAGTAGATAATAAACATTATTATATTTCTGTGTTATTTGATGAAAGTTATACTTTCTGATTAGCGTGCAATAATTAAGTCAAATATCTAGTCTTATTATTATTATGTTAGTGTAAAACTAACAGCCCGAAAAATTGAAATTATATTTTTTTTGTATAATTTTCAATTTTTCGGACTGTTACCATTATTTATTAAGACACTGAAACTTTTCATGTAATGGATGGATCTCGTTAGGTTATTTTACATGTAAATGTTTAACATACGTATGTACTTACTTATCTACATTAATTTATTTATTATGTAAATATTTCACTGCTAGTTAAATTATTTTAAACGACTGTTTGTTTTATTTAAAGTCCTGCTACTCATATGAATAAAATATGAATCCGTGGATTAAAAGTAGTTTTTGTTCTTTAAGCCGGTTCTACATTCGCGGCTTTGCCGTGCACGTGGTTTCTCATCGCTAATGTAAAACCAGCTTTATATACGTTATAAAGCTGGTTTTACATTAGCGATGAGATACCCGGCTAGAATACACTTAAAAAAAAAATGGTGAAAATTCGCGCGGCCGAATTTCGGTCATAGCGGCCATTCCCAATGGAGAATAGGCAAGTACACAGGAGATATTATAGTGCATGAATGTGTGCGCAAACATAGAAGCACTCCCTTACTCTCATAGTCCTATAGTACCTACTGCAATCCGATACGACCAGGAAGATATCAAATCGGCTTTACATGCTGTCCGACTTCCAAATTCCGGGCTGCTTCTGTGAAACTCCTAATGGGAAAACCCAATCACACTTTTTGGCCGACCTGGGAATCGAACCCAGGGCCCTAAAGCTCAACTGACGCGCTTGCGACCACAAGACCATCGGAGCAGTAAAACACACTAATGAGCCTGTAGCATTAAGACGTAGGCGTAACCGTAGCGCTACGTCTCATCGGCAGAAAATGACGTAGCACTGTGGCCATACTAAATACTATCGTAGCAACTTGACTCGTAGCCGCAGCAATAGGTAAGCATGAAATAGCTGGTATAATGAACGAGAAATATTTTGTCAAATCTACGTGCAACCATTAATTGATAAAGCCCGTGAACACGCCCACCGCGATAATGATTCTCGTTATCACTGTAGTTTACAATATCGTATCCGATTATTTAGTAAAGAATGGCCTGGTAAACACTTCAAAACAACAACGATACGTACTCAAAAGCATGGTAATGGTTCTCCTAAGCTAATGCTGCAATAATTTGAACAATTGTTAACCTAAATGGCATTTGCTGACCGCCATTGGCGCTGTTACGTCAACTGTTCATAACAGACAGTCTTACAGCGACATCTGTGAGTACAAAACAAAGTTAAAACTTGACGTCATAGTCTGAAGTTCCGCTATTCGCCGCCAGACGGCAGTAAATCCGAATTATAGCTGCTCAGATTAGTACTACGGGTTTATGTTGTCCTAGTACATGGCGATCGTAACTGCCTGCTCCAGATTCTCCACCTACGTTCCAAACGTGCCATTCTTGGCGCCCCGTTCGACTTGTCATTCTTGACGGTTGACCTCTTTTATTAGCAAGGAATCTACCCAGCCAGTAATTCTGGTATACGCCTGAGAAAACATTCGACGTTCTGACATTTATTTGAACTGAGACAAATTATTTATTTTTGTTACATTTTCAATTAACTGTTCTGGATCTTTCAAAAGCAATTTTGTGTTTTTTAATTTTAGTATGATTCTTAAATGTAAAAGTTGAGTCACCGGCTTCGCTCTGAGTTTTGTATTCAAGATGTAAGCCATCAAATGTACCTACTTAATTTCAGAAAGCAAAGGAAAGTATTCAGATCGCAATAAATTCCAAGAAAATTATTTTTATTCTCACAAAATTCTAAATTCTAAAATTTTACTGGCAAACACAATTCCCACCTCTGCCAAGTCGGTGATAAAATACATAATACTTCGAAAAAAAGCGTCGCTGACTCAGAAAAAAAGTATTTCATAGCAACTACAATAAAATTTAAATATTTTAGTAATCTTAACGTACTACAATAGAAAACTTTGAGTAATCAGTTCCTAAATTTGACCATTATTGCCAATATAAGGAATTGCGATGATAGTTAAAAATAATAACCATTTCAATTATTTTATAATAATAAATTAATAGTAGGTACATATTAATTTTAATAAAATAAAACATTTAGATATTTTAACTTTAAATTTTGAGTGCCCTAAGGTTGTGAAGTCCTCAAAAACAGAAAAATACACGGTGCCAATGGATTCATGAGCAAGCAAAGCGTCAGACGCCATCTGTAGGATTATTTTAAGCAGTTTACTCACAAGCTATTCCTGTACCCATATACTACCTTTAACCGTTCAGAAGTACGACCTATTTCAGTTTACTGACTAAACGAACAGTCTCGTACACGATGCCAATATAACATGTTTTTACAAAAATATCCAGAGATAGTGGGACGAAAGGGCAAACACGTCAAACATTATTCAATCATCACTTCGCTGAAAATATCTTTGATTCATGTACTTCAAAATACAAAACAAAAGCGAAATATTTCAAGAACGACCGTTTGAAAAATGTAAATCAGTTCAAGGAAAATGCAACAGTGATATAATAGGGTGACCTTGTTGAGTCCCGGATAAATATATCATGTTTCCTATATAATTTGAAATTTTCATTTTATTACAAGCAATAAATTATTCAGACTGTTATAATTAATAGAGTAAAAAGTGTTATGTACTAATTTTGGCTAGAAAATCGTATTCAGTAAAGTTATTAATTTAATTTAAAATATTCATATTGTATTTTCATAGAATAATGGTGAAGCAACCGACTAATAACTCAATATTTTAAACACAGTAGTGTTTGCACAAAGTATGAGAGACAACAGCGTCAGTAAATGAATGATTATATTACAAAATTGCATTGCAGCGGTAAACAATGCAGCACGAACTAAATGACGTCACGCTCATTCGGTGCAAAGTGCATGTATGCAGCTTAACCTTCTAGCGTTCGTGTTACCCTGGTGCTCGTTCCTTTTGTAAGCGACACCAAAGGGGCCCTATCCCCTTCGAGCACCCTTCTCTGGGTCAATGCGCATCTCTCGGTCATTCACCGGACCAACCTTCATCCGTTGCGTTTGTCTTTATGCGTGTCTAGTTGTAATTTTTGCATTAACGCATTTTTCATGCGTATTTAGTTGAATTTAAATCAATTTTAGCAAAATACATTAAAATTTACTTAAAATAATTTTGAAATACTATCCTGGGACTAGTTTTAAATAATTATCTTGCAATAGGTGAATAGATCCTGTTTAACGTAACCAGATCGATAGATATTTCATAAAGTCCGGTCAAATATTCTTTACAATACCGATGCCTATAGATTTCAGAGCGTAACAGGACTTTTTTAATACAAAACGACATCCTGAAAATGTCCTTTTTATTAAATTTTTGATATATTTATTTCAAATGATATTGACTAAACTCTTTAAAGAGAGTAGAATAGAGCTAAACGGAGCTGATTTTTCGAACTTTGTCAAACAATCTGTCATATTTTTGCTATGCAGTTATACTATGTGCGCATGTAAATTAGCTGCAGTAAGGCGCTGCAACACATTGTCTTACCAGGAACTCAACGTACAAGGAATGCAGAATAAAGAAGTAGTTCGTTGCATCAAACCGCATAAAACGGCCGTGTAATATAAATGCATCGATGACTGATATGACGAGCGAGACCGCTCACTACAAAACACTTGTATCCTTCACTAACAAAACGTCATAATGATAATGTTGGATAAGTATGCAAAATGTTCTATATATATATTTTTATAAGTAATCGATGAATAATTCCTCTTTTTTCCTTCAATTAAATGTCTTCTGCCTGCAGTTTATATAGATAAGGCCAAACTAAAGCAGAATCTAAAACTATGTTTGTAATTTTGTGAAAACTATGAAGATGAACTATGATTAAAGAATGAATTTAAATGATGTATTGTTTTAAATTATTATTTATGATATTTTATACTGATCATAGTGCGTCTCGTTATTCAAATTTCATTCACTTTTTGTTTCATTAAAGCGCTTGCACCGCTTAGGTCCATCAGGATGGTGAAACATCTCACCACATCAATATAACTCAAAATTATTATTATGAATCGTAAAGATTAAGCAAGTGTGAAAAGTTTTAACCTCATTTCAATGTAGGCTGGGAATAAATTCCTGATTTGCTTGTTCGATAATCATAAACAGGCGCTTGTGGAAGCTGTTATTTGTTTTTTTATTAAATGTAACACATAGCTCCTATGTGAATCAGTCAAGTAAATATTTACCGGATCAGATTATCGACCAATAAATTCTGAATTTGAGACCAGCCTTATCACAAAAATAGACTCTTTTCTATGTATTTATAAACTGCTTATACTCGTTCATGTTTCATCAGTTTTCAGTAAAGATAGCCTTTCATTTCATACATGGAAAATTAATTACGTAGTTACACTAAAATGTTATCCTTATTGTTTAAAAAAATATAATGAAGCTACCTAATTTATTTGGCTTTTTAATACCTAATTAATAACCTTATATTCAAAATTTTGTTTGCCATAGACACGCAAAGAAGAATATCTTGAAAACATGGAAACAAAATATGTATTAAATTTTTTATCACATAGTCCTATGAAGGTCTCGTAGTAGAAGTATTTCGGCTGATGATAATTATGATCAATTCTGTAATGATAACAAATTAACTATACTTTTCTCGAAAACAGACCAATTGTTTATACTGATAGTATTTAAAATTACTATTGTTCTAAAACATTTCCTTTTTTTTTTCTTTCTTTGGAAATTAAATCAGTCTTAGGTGTATTTTAGGTGGTCGATGGATTAAGTTTGTAGTTTAAATCTAAAAATAATGTTAATTTACACAACATTAAAGAAGACTGTGTTTGTTTAAAAAGGGAAGACACGTGCATTTTGCACTCAACTGGTATAAAACAGAATATTATCTCGTCTGCTAATAAAACTTTACTATTTATGCAACTGGAAATTATGGACATGGATGTGAATTATTTTCGTAAGTAGTGTAGTACCCCTATATATTTCAAACAAATTCCGCAATAAACGGTACTGGCCGCGTAAGGGGATATTTCTGTCGATCGTTCCCTCGTTTCTGCGTCGTGTTTCTTCGCACTGGTATTTACATCGATAGAGTTTTGCTGGCGTATAAAACTGGTTATAGAAGCGAGTAACGCTTATTTTGTTCTCAACTTTGGTGAGAGAGCCATCTAGTGACCTCCGCGCGAAACGTACACGTGTGTTGTGATTTTGTGTACTTTAGTGACATTTTTGGAAATCCTTGTTTTTCAAAATGCCTGGACGTCCTATTTGGCAGGTAAGAGTCAACTTTTTGTTCTTATTTTATGAATATTTTATGTTAAATTAAGAATGAAACAAACCATTTTTATTTCTGTGACATACATAATAACAAATAATAGTTAATTAACACTATTATATTACAGTGCGTCCATAAAAATAGATCATCTAAACCACAAAATAGAAACTCTATTATCTGAGTACTTTTGTTAGAATAAAAAGTGTGTTTAAATTTTACAAGCTAAAGCATAGCTGATTAAACGTAAGGTCAACATAGTTATAAATAATGTATAATTCTTATCAATTCAATGTTCATGGTGCAGTAAAAATGGAACGATGACTAATTCTAACCTTAGCCTAGCTACCTGAAAATAACAGGTGGGTAAACAATGCGGTTTCGTAAAACTCCACGTTTTGGCACGGTGTCAAGTTTCACTATAACGATTTATTTACCAAACTTCAAGTAAAATACTAGGAAAAAATAATTGCTTCACTAATAAGGGGGTTAAAAATAAAAATGCACTCGAATGTGTTTATAGTTTTCAATATTTACACAACACAACCGTATTTCAGTCAAGGTAACACAACTACATTTGGATTTTATACATTTTTCATTCAAATACAACCAATTAAGTATCAGTTTTTTAATTTACAGTAGCATATAATAAAATTATCATAAAATACTTTATTGGAATTGTAAAAATATTCACAAATGTAAGCTTTCATTATGCAGTTTATCATTTCATTTCAGGGTACTTAAGAAATACCGTTAAAAACACATTATGCTAAGACATGCTTCAAAAAGATTACCCTAATTTATCTAATTCGTTTTTAAATAGTTATTTGTATAATAATTACAACTACGATAATAACTGATAACTAAACTTTTTTCTCTGTCTTTTTACTTGGCAAGATAAGTCTGACGTCTCCAATCATAAAATCTCCTGGTAAATTATTGAATAATCTTTGCATAAAACCAAGTAAAATATCTTCTATCGTCTTTGATAATATTGGTCGTAATGATTCGGACACTGGTCGCCAATTTGCATTCAAATAGGCGTTGGTACTCTCCTCTGTAAAGAGAAAAAATCTTGTTGTTGTATTTTGTTATAAAGCAATAAATAATAAACAGAAAAATAACATTGTTATAAAACTAATAGTAGAGCAACCGCCATCTATTATTATGTTAAGAAACTATACATCAAGGTTACCGTTGTTAACTTTGCAAAATATTTTGCTCACATTAAATTATTTCCGTTGAACAATCCAATATACATTTACCAATACTTGTTACATGCAGTTATTCTCAACAATGCCAGTGATTTTAAATGAATTTAATATTTAGTAATATAAACAATTAACCCCTTAATCAAAATGAATAGTTCAAATTGAAATCCCAAGCAAACTTGCGAATAAAATTGGCAACAGTGAGCGAGCGGTTGTCAAACGTACAGCGACGTCGAAACGTCTCAACGTTGCAATTTGTAACACGTTAGTACCAGGGAATCATAAAATGACGGTGTTTAAAACGACCGACTCAAGGTCCGCACATCAGCGCCACCTGATAGCAAGTAGAAAATCTACTAGAGAATTTAAAAATATTAAAACTACTATTCCACAACAGATGGCGCAATTAAACTTCGGAGGTGGAATATAGATGGAGTTATATACAATGTGTCAAAAACGTACTAATAATTTTGTTCATTACATGTACACAAAAAAAACATACAGAAATATGTGTAAAGTAAAAGACCACAATTGAACTTTTATTTGGGTCTTATTTTATACGAATTAATTTAAAGAATAATAAAATAATTGTTTTCTTTAGATTAGAGGACAACAGCAGCAGCTAATTAGGTAGCAAGACATTGGTAGAAATTATAGTACCCAGATAATTTTTAAAAAATGTTACGACTTTTATTGCTCATAGTGCAACATTTAAATTATTATAACAAGAAAGATTTCAATTTTCATTCTGCGAACGAAAGAAAATAGTAGGTAATGCATTTGTTTTTTACTTACCCAATGACTCAATGCCATCAAATAAGTTGTTCATACGTAATTTTAACCCTCCAATGGCATATTTAACACGTGCCGAAGTGACGTTGAAAAACACAAAATCATCTCTTGTGTAGGTTTTTACATCGCTTATAATATCAATCGTCATATTGGCTGGAAAAAAAAATGTAATATGAATTATTGAAATCACAAAACATCGGTTTCAAAACAAAGAAATATAAAGAAGCTACATACTTGGCTCAAACCAACATACGCCGCGTCCTACCAAGGGAATTAACAATATTTTTCCTTTTAGGTCATAAGTACCCTCTATCCTTATTTTTGGAACTCTCACTTTAGTGTGGAAGTCATAAGTTTTTCCGTCCACTCTGAAACAATTAAAAAACATTATTATCAAAAAGGGTAACGCTAGCTGCTGTGCTGTGAGTCTGCAGCTACTTATTGATAAAACAAATCTATATTAAAAGTCGATCTTTTCTACGTTTATCAGACATAATTATTATGTCCGTAATTAGAGAGTGTGCTCTGTAAATTCAGAACGAATGAAATACCTACGTTTTTGTTTTAAAAATCTTTTAATTTACTTGAATTCAGGACTTTTTTAACACCGCGGGTACGTTTACGTCACGGGTTATCTATCACGGGAGATCATGTTTATTCAATGATAATTCGCACAATGGGGGAATAGTTATTTGTTATACAAGAGTGCAAAGTTGCTTTTTAACCGCGTGTTCAATTTTGATGACCGAGCAAGCGAAGGATTCTAAAATTTTTAGAATCCTGAGCGTTAGCGAGGGAATCAAAAGAGCACGAGGTGAATAATCTTTGCACTCGAGTGCAACACGTAACTTTTCATTCCACCACAGCGAGGAAATGACTAAATGCAAAAAAAAACGTTTACAATCACAAGATAGATACACTTTTATTTCAGTTTAGGTATTAATTACTACATTATGACAGGTAAGTATTACAGAATAATCTTTAAATTATGACAAAATAATACTAAGGTATAATTAAGAAAATTTTAAAGTAACGTTGCTACAGTTATTTAAATTGAGTGTAATATTTTTGTTTGGTACTGTAATATTGGTGTTAGTCACTTGTGTACTGTTTTTCGGTAAACTATCTGTCATACTTAATAGTTGTACCGATTCATCGGATTCCCTTGGCGTGAATGTTGGAGAGAGAGGGTTTTCAAGTTTCTTGTTTTTAATATAAAGTTTAACAATGACGTGAAAAAATACCGCGTAAAGAACCGCGTACAAAGTAAATTGAAAAAAGAACACCAAGAAGGTTCCGAGTCTGAGTTTTTAACAAATTAAAAAAAAGTTGTATGATATATTCGGCACCATAGAGGTAGCAGTAAATAGGTTCAATGTTTTTTTTTAGTTTAGTTAAACTTAGTGCACACGATGTTCTAAATTCAATTTACTTTATCCTCTAGAGAATAAAAACGGCTTTTCCACTCAGATATTGAAGATTAAAAATACTCTTTCCGAGATGGTGGGATGAAAATTATTTTATTATTTTGTGTTTGCGAACTTTACGACTCGTTAAAAAAACTATCTCGAACGTGATTAACCGCTACTCGACTACATTTGCTCAACTTAGTCGATCAAACAGTCGTCTGCAGTACCAGGGTGTAATGAATTCACAGCGGTTAAACTTACTGGCTCGACAATACTTCTGTTTTTCCAAACCCAGTAACAGTGACGTCATCTAGAGCTGCATTAACGTTTACAGGGCCGTCACCTTGTAAAATCCTTATTTTTGGGATTTTCAGGGGATCTAAAGGCTCCATTCCAATTTCTGGAAGACCTGAAAACAAAAATAAAAATAGTTTCAGTGAGCTAAAAGAGATGTCGCTAGTTGTTAAGTCTTAATCAGCGGTTTAAGATAACAACGTTAATGTTAAAGATAACACTGAATAAATATTATTATTTACATTTCTTTCTTTTAATATTAAATGAAAGTATCTATAGCCTTAGCCATATCAAGCTGTATTTGATACCACAAGCCGTCACATGAGTATGGTGAAGAAATAACGCTTTCGCTTTCCGCAAGTTATGTACAAATGTTTCGTAATTGAGGCTATGTGACTAGCCCAGTGGCTTATGAATCTACCAACCCACTATCATGCAAGCTATTTAACAACACTTAGTAGAAAATGTGTGTCTTTGTAGAAAATATGCGGCAACGGAAATTGGAAAAGTGAATGAGTGGTTTTCCTACGTAAACATAATAACAGAGTAAAGCAACTAAAAAAAATTATAAATAAAAAAGTAAATTTTTATTCGTTTAGGTAATGATGTTGATAATAAAAACAAAATCATTTTAATGAAACAAAATTATGTAAAACAAAAGTAATTTACTGTTGAACAGCAAAACACAGTGCAAACGTTAACAAACGCGTGGGGGCACATTGTACTAGGAGCGCAGCGGCGGTAAGAGGCATACGATCGTGCGCGGCGCGAAACACGAACAGCTGTGCACAGTTGTGCAACGAACCAGGCACTCAGAAAGCGTGCCAGCTACTTACGAAGTTGACTGCCTGACCGGTAGCCGCTCGTACCTAAATAACAGCGTTCCACTCAAACCAATCAAAAGTATTGCGTCTGTTTTGGTAATTTCACTAATATATTGCAGCTACGGGCTACGGCTACTTGACTGTGTTTACAGATGTTTTGATTGGGCAAGACAGATTTGCTATTTTTAGACCACGAGCCGGTGGGTTAACAGTTGCACAAGATAAGATATGCAAATCGAAATGTAAACGAACGCATGATCGAAATATGGGTCTGCATAATGGACCAAAGAACAAACATTTATGATTAATGCCTGAGAAATTCAAACGATTATATAAAATATGAGTGTTGTGTTGGCCTAATGGTCAAGGCGCTCGCCTCTCAAGCATGAGGTTGCGGGGTTCGATATCGGGCAAATACGAATGTGACTTTTTCAATTTTAACCTGGCATGATAAATTAAGAGAAGCCTCAAAAACGCCAATCCGCTTTGAGCAAGCATGGTGATCAATGCTCGTGCCTTCTCAGTATGAGAAGAGGACTTTGGCTCTTCATAAGCTGGTATGTTGTTAAAAAAAAGAAGAGGGCTGTACTTTCAGAGTTGATGAAGCTTCGAAGTTTAAATTTCGTAATTATATTGAAAAAGGGAATACAAGCTCATGATAATTACCTGGACCAAGCGCATTGAACAGCTGCTGCACGGCTTGCCGCGAGCAATCGTCGAAATCTGGATCGCTTTTCAAACATGTCTTCACGAAACTTGCTGAAATTGACAGAAAAAAATACAACATTAGTCCAAAATAATAAGTACCTTTAGTTAACAACTTATTAAGTAACTAGCTTTTGGCAGCGACTTCTTACGGGAATTTTCCTACGAAACCCTTTTCTTTTCTTTTCTTGAATAGAATATAGCCTATGTTAGTAGCTGATAATGCAGTTGCCCATAGTTGAGAGAATTATTAAAATTGGTTAAGTAGTTTGTGAGTTTATCCATTAAAAACTATACAAATGTTTTTTCTTTCGTTTTAATGAAACCGAAAAATTTCGAAAATTCGATTAATTTTCAATTAACAGTTTTATTAGATTTTTAATTTAAATCAATAATTATAAGTGAAATGATAAAAATGCTTTTTTGAGGAACACAAACCTTATTGGTTTTAAGCCTATTGTAATAATCGTGTTGAAAGCCGTAGTCATATTGAGGACAATCTAAACGACTATTACTTTCTGACAACCTTGACACTGACATGAATATTTATCTAGTTCAAGCAAGCACGCACTTTTACCGCGACATCTGTCAAGATTTCTAGCAGTTTAGGGGGTAACTGTTAAAAATGGATAAAGCAGAAGCAAAAGCCTTTGAACTTGATGAAAATCCATACTTTAATATTACAAATGCGAAAGTGACTTTGTTATGTTATGCTTTCACGACTAAATCCCTGAACCGATTTTGATGAAATTTGGTATAACGAACTTTGAAAGAACACAGGCTATACTTTTACATAGGCAACCGACATTTATTCGGACGAAGTCTTGGGCAAAATCTAGTAAGTAATGATGAAGAAAGAAAACTTTCAACAATTGTCGTGAAGTTAATTCTTTCATATACATAAAATATATAAATGTGAGCAAAATTATTTGAATTTACAGAAAATGACAAAAATCTTTTTGACACCAAAGTTTGTAAACATCGACCACTTGTTGGGCTTACAATGCTAGAGGGGTTATTAGCTTAGATAAACATGGCAGCATTGCTACACCTAGTTCCCTTACATAACAGAGTTTATATTTCACTTTCAGTATTTACAAAGCATGCAAACAATGCGAATATGAATACATTTGAAGCGATTAGTATTTTTTAGTGCATCGGCCCTTTGCGTATCTTCTGTGTACATCCTCTTCTTTTATCGATCTATCAATATAAATAAAAATTAATGGCTAAATGTGTTGCTAAGCGCAAACTCGAGAACGGCTGAACCGATTTGGCTGATTCTTATTTTGATGTGTTTATAATTACCCAGGCAAGCTTTTTAAGCAAGATTTTTTGAGAAAATCCACAAGTAATATCGAATATTTGCACCCGTGCGAAACTGGGGCGGTTCGCTTGTTGATTATAATAATTAACACAAATTTTAAAGTAACTGACATTTTTAACATTGTATATTGAAGCGCGACTGATACAAATTAAGATAGATAGAATCACGTTAACTGGCAGTAAAGCAGCAACATTTTAATGTGGTGTGGAAAGAAATATTTGTTGCTCCACACATTTTGTAAACAATATTAATCTACATGTACTTGCGTCACAAATAAAATAAGGACACTAAGTTACAAAACTGCAGTTGGGGAAAGTGTTATTACAAACACAATTTTAATTAAAAAGGCAGCAATCGAGTATTGTCACCGAGAAGCAATCATTCCATCCAATACCTTAGAAAATGCCGTAACTCTTCATGATATAACGGCCGTAATCGATTTATGCAATGCAGAACATTATGGAACGCAAAGAACCGGCACCGGGAGTGTCAGATTATCACAGAAATAAAACGTTTTACAATGTATGTAGGTCATCATACAAATTGGCACGATGCAATAGAATATATGCTGTATATAAAAACACTTACGTTTCGTTTTAAAATATTCTCCGGTGGTACAGTGGAGCACTAATGTCACTATAAATAATTTAAACTGCATGTTTTGGTTCGGCATCTGTTGTGGTCGTAGAAGCTATTCAGGATCGCCCCGAGCAGGCAGCTCGAGGTGGTGGTGTGATACTAAGGCCCCGCTCTGCGGGTCTGCACATGCCTCAAGAGAGCCACGAGGAGGGGGGCTATACGCAATTGTTAACTATGTAAATAAAGCTCAAACTTATCGTTGCTCAAGTTAATATTGCTAATAATGCATATAAAATGTGTAAGATTGCCTTTTTGTCAATTTTGGAGCCTGATTATGTCATAGACATGAGCAATGTTTTAGAATGAAAAATGATAGAAACAAAATAGAAGTACATTGAGCGTGAAAGTTGTAAGGAAACGTATTTAACTTAAGACAGAGCAGGAAGTTTAACCGAAGATTCAATCTAGCAATTAATATAGAATTTCAGATAAAAATACTACATACATAAGACAATCTTAAACAACTTAAGCTATGTCTAGTACTGAAATAATCAAGGAAATCAAGACGATTTCCTCAAAGACGCGCATGTAACTAGTTCAGGTTAAATAGACTAGTTGACTGGCAATTAAGACCTTACGTGTAGTAAGTAGTAAGTGTTACATTCGTTCCGTAACATCGATTCCCTCTTCTTCGACACTGCGAACGTTTGGTAATCGTGCGCAGCTATTGTTATAATATTGGCTAATTATATTGAATGTTACAGTTATGAATTCAGATTTTATTGCCAAGTTATAACGTCTTCCTATCATACTTTCTTCGGACTTCAGCGATAGTTTTATTTTACTCTATAGATATTTTATTGATATTCTTATTAATTGCGTACATTTTGCGTTCCATTTATTTATCAACATCTGCACAGCCTTTTCTTATCTATATATACTCTGAACTGATGCAGCTGAGTACCAGTAATTTACATCGCGACTGCCTATCTGACTTCCTCGTAGATAGTTACTATAAAGCACGATAATCCTTTATTATGTGTAAGCCTAGTAATCTGAAAAAACTGTCAGGCTTCAACTCGTAATGTCAATTTTTTATCTATGAATTTGAATAAAATTACGAAACGCCACTCACACTTCTAAGAAAAAATGCATACAATTTGAGCCAGCTATTTTGATTCACAAGCCAACGTATACAACATTGCGTTTTTATGTGTATCTATAGATTCAAAAGAGATTGCGTGTCAGATTTTGTCACTGTCGATCGCGCGATGCTTTTCGTACAAGTTCTTTGCACAACCTTACAACACACGTACAGACAAACCCTCTCGTGACTGTACTGATCGTACGATGACTTGCTTTATAATTTGATCTTTACTTTGCGTTTGCGCAACCCTATGTTATTACTTAATATTGATCGCATCATTGGGTATAATGTTGTGATATTATTATTGCTGCTAGATCACCTTGAACTCTGATTATAACTGTGTCTAGATTATTATAATCTGTAGTACTTAGATTAACATAACATAACATAACATCACGCCTGTAATCCCCGAAGGGTTAGGCAGAGGTGTACCCATTAGTACTTAGATAAAAAAAATAATGAATAGGTATCAAATCCACTACCTATCATATTTTTAATAATTAGCATGAATGCATTACTGACGGTATTACGATCAATTCACACCGATCAATATTCTTTTCCATGTTTTAATTTACTTCTAATGTTAGCCAGTTTTCCTTTGTATTATTTAATTTTGTTTAAGAAAGGTAACTAACTCCATGAGATATAAAAAACTCAATGATGCAACTTAGTTTCTCATAGACGTTGCGCTGATATTACCAAGTAAATCTTATATCATACCATACCGATGACATAAACCATTATCTTATGAGATGAGATCGAAAAGTGATGATATTATACCTGTTTGTACGAGTATTATGCCTATTACAATGTCATCACCACCAATACATGCAGGATATAAAGTTTCTGATGTTTTATCGCATAAAAAGCTAACAAATTATGTACGTCCTTGAGCTGCCATAGAGCTTTCTAAAAAAGAAAATTAATTCGAGATTACTTGTTTCCTTAAAACATACAAGACATTTATAGTGATAGTGAACATTTATTTAACAGTGCACCTAATTCTAGCAAGTCATGCTAGTCTCTTGTCACTACTCATCCATTTGTACAAACAATATACCGTCTCGTGAAGCTTAAAATTGTATAGATAACCACATAGACGTTTGACCTCAAGCTGTAGAATGATGCAAAGGGACAAACGGGTCATCTAGCAACGCAACAAGATGCGTGGGACATCAACAAAATTAACGACGGAAAAAAAGAGAAAGGAGTGTTTATATGATTTTTATGTGATATTCTCTAACCAGAATGTCATCACGATACATTATTTACGTTAACAGATCGTAAACAACCTTCAACTCACGATCTAGATACATCAACAGTTCCACATGGTATTTTTATGTTTATTTTTGTCTGAGTTATTTCTTCAGAGTTTTATAATAATTGTTGAGTTGTTCTCGCGGTCGCTGTACGACTTTGACCCGTAGTGAGATGCAATCGGTGCAGTTTAGTCAACCACTGGTGTACAACACGTAGTACCAGTTATACGGGCACTAAACGTCTAGAGGAGGTCGTTGCGAAATAATAATGCTGATCATACCTGCGGTAAGGTAATCGTTATACTTGCTAGCTCTGGCTGTGTGTGCGCAATTATATTGACTGAATTGGGGAAGTATAAGTGTATCATATTTTCAGATGGTAGAAATAAAAACAGCGTTAGGTTTGCAAAAAACCCTTAAAAGGAACTTGAAATGCCACCAGGAGCGTGTAAATAAAAAACACTGAGAAATATGAACCAAAAAATAAAATGTAAAAACGAGAATTTCAACTAGTATAGTAATCATTTAAATTACTCATCACTAAAATATTATTTCACACTCTTACGATACTTTAGAAATCTATGCTTATTCGTATCAAATGCTTTAGTCAAATCTATGGCATCAGGAAAATTTTTAAAACAAAAAGCAAATAAAATGTCTTACGCAGTTCAAAGAAACAGAAGTAAACACTTCTTATCATTTGCTATTTAAATTCAGTAATGCATGGAAACTTTAGTATCATAATAAAACACGGGGCGCTAAGAGAGACTTTACACTAAATATGAGACAACTTTAACAACTGGGTTCACCCAGCAAACTGTTGGATTGACCAACTGCCCACTTGTAAGTTTGACTATTAAGAAATAATATCTGATTTTACAAAACAAACCAGTTTCCGAATAAATTATCTTTTAGAGTCTAGGTTAGATACTTAAACGACTTAAATAGGTACCTAAGAAATTGGTGTGAATGGATTTCTGCTGCCTACTCTAAATCAACCACTGAGATTGAAACTTGTTTTAAATTGATGGTACTTACCTAACTGAGGAATGAAATTAAACAGATGTTCAGCAGAGTTGTGGCGGTCAAGCAGAGGTTTTGGCATTTAATTAACTGACTAGCATTTGCCCGCGACTTCATCCAAGTAGATTTCAAGTTTAAATAAAATATATCATTAAATCGCTGGGTAATTAATAAGCTTTCTATGAATGAGGATTTTTTTATAATTAGTACACCTCATTGTTTCCATTCAAGAAAAAAACATGTGGCTGGAAGCTCGTAGTAACGACTTGCGCAATGAAGCAGTAAAATCTTGAAATAGATTATTTTAACGAGGCACTGTTGTCAAAAAAAAACTCCCGGTTAGTGTAAAACCCTTCACGTAATGCTTTTTATAAACGAACCAAAAACACGCCAATACTTGATCTTTTGCCAAATCACTAGAAACATTGTTCTTACTTTGTAATTAGAACACTTTAACTACAATTTTGGCGTATTACTTGCGTATTCCTTTGACCTTGACGTAATGTCTCGTAATTATAAGTAACTAGCTTTTACCCGCGGCTTCGCCCGCGTTGGTTTAGAATTTGACAATCAATTCGGGCTGTACTCGGCTTGTTGCTCGGCCAGATTCAGAATTATTAAATACCTAAGGACCAACAGACTGTGACTCATAAAAGTCCGTCGGCGTCCAGTTTGCATTTCTGCAAGAGAGGTCCTTCTCGCCTGCGTCTGTTCTGGAGTTAAAGTCGCTGTAATGGCTGAGCTTCTTCTCTGAGACGAAGTCGTGTAGTCATGTGTGTTGTGTGTCGTGTGTGAATAGGCGTCTCAGTTGCTCTTACAGCTCTCTGGCTTTCGGCTTGTTCCTCCAAAAGCAATTGCGTTTAGAAGGGCGTCTCAGTCACTCTCAGAGAAGCTTGGCGGCTTGGCTTTCCCGTCTTTAATAAAATGTCTCATCAGCTCTCAAATTTGCTTGTCGCTCCGGTTGTGCTTGCTTTCTTAATGCGGCATGAACGGAAGATTCCGGGGATTGAGCAGTAATTTTTGCTCGGGCTAGCAAAGAGCTTTTGCCTGAGTTGGAGCTGTGAGACAATTAAAAAAAAAAGGAACCTACCTACCGTCATTAAAATACACCCAGCAGACCTCTAAAGAAAACATAAACAGTACTGAGGGACAAACTTAACTTTGCCGTTGGAAAACTGTTGTCTACACATCTACATCGACATAGGTCACGGTTAGTTTAGCAACTATAACCTCTTCCTTCAGTCAGTCATCGACTAAACGCATTAAACAAAGCAATTTTACTGTTACGACAGTTCTGCTGTGATCCTATGAGGAATTCCGTTCCATATCTCCGAAGTTAATCATCAGATCATGACAGTATTTATATGGGACCAATTCCGAAAAAATAAACAAAAAAAGAATCATCCAAATCAATTCACAATTGGCGGAGCGTGTTATAAGTTCGCCTTTATTCTTCCATGCATCCTCTATGAATGCGTTTACATCTGTCAGTGTCAGTGATGACACAGTGATGACAGTGTCAGTTACGCAGTTTTTCTGTATCCCTGACAACGTATATAAAGTGGGTCACAGACAAACGCGAAATGTTGTGGCGGCCGTGTCAGTTGCAAATTTTAACAACAGGCCGCGTGTACTGCTTTTTAAAATGACACCAAATATGAAAATTGTAATAGAAATAGTTGAATTTAAATAATAATTTAAATTTAACCCACACTTCTCTATTCCTAAGAGTAATATGCGATGCTAATGATAATATAGGTAGAGATAAACTACTATAACTACTATAACCTCACACCACTCACCACCTCAAGTGTTTAAGTAAACGGTTTTTTTCTATCTTTTTTCTCATCTTCTGAGAGGGCTAATGAGTCATGAGAGTAATAAGACAACGTTACGGTTAGCCATATTGACTGACGTCCGATTGTGGCACAAACACCGCGCTAATGACACTTCAGGCCGACACTGTGACCGCGTTGGTGTGTTTTTACAGCGGTTGGAGCCGCGGCCTGCGGTTAGCCGCAACCGCAGGTCGGTCCGTCTGGTAGCCACTTTATGCAAAATGTCAGTATGCTCTTCAGCGGTTTTGGGCATAAAAAATGATTAAGCAAACAACTCCGTACTCCTAGGTTGTATACTTGAAACTGGTCTATCGACAGTCTAGCCTCAAAATGTATTAGATGCTTAAACTTAAAATTTGATCATGATTCGATAGACATGTGGCGCCATCTACTGTCATTAGGATGTTATTGTGATTTCCCTCGGGAACAGTACTTTTTTTCGGGATCAAAAGTACCCTATGTTTGTCCCTGATCACCTGGCAACGTTTATGCAAAATTTCGGGATGATCGGTTCTGTGGCTTAGGCGTAAAGTGGTTACAAACAAACAAACAAACTTACTTTCGCATTTATAATATTAGTTAGGATTAGTCTACAAATATAATATGTAATGTCAAGGTGTCGTATGTCGTGAGGATAAATCCGACAGCAACTTCGGATCTTGGCTGTTGATCAAGATAAACAATCTTCATAGTAACGACGAACCCACGCTCCGATGATGGAATTGCTCTTTCTGGAACATTAGCTAACTGATGTAATAATTTATTTATTCTATAATAGATTATATCATGTCCATGGCCCAGTGGTAAAGGCAGCCGCCTCTCATGCATAAAGTTACGAGTTCAATACCAGACAAGTACCTACCAATGTGACTTACTGATTTCATATTTTGTAGGTACTTGGGTACTAAGTTTATTTTAGACATTACTGTCATCTGTGAAGGGAAACATCATAAGGGAACCTGGTGTTATAATGAATGTAAGTCTAAAATCGGTAATCCGCCCTAAGCAAGCGTGATGATCAATGCTCGTCATTGGGAGAATTTTGGCTTGTATTATTCATAGTCATATACGGTAGCCCACATAAATTGTCCATAGGCAAAACAAAAAACGCTACTGTAAATTTTGCACGCCCACCGGTCCGCAAATGACTAAGCGAGGACTAGGATAGCAGTGGTTAGAAGAGAAAACTTAATTTTCATATGGAGACCTGAAAAATACAACACTCTGTGAATTGTTTTCTTTACGGCTGCTTAGGATATTTAAAGTAGACTGGTAGAAAAAGCCTAAGGCATTAAGTCCGCCTTTGTACAATGTATTTTGTTACATGTGCATATAGTTTAATAAATAAATATATAATTTCGAGGTTATTGTTTTCACTTTTTATAAATTTTCTTTAACTAAATTAAGATGTATTGCGGTTATCGAAGTCCTTTGCGTTGCGTCTTCCATAGTTACATCATCTTACATAACAAATTCTCTCCCCCCTTCTCCGCCTCTTCACTCCTCTTCTCTTTTTGTTAGATGACACGATTGGCGTAGTAGCTGAGTGATTAACTGTTGCGCTATGTAGTACGGTTTCGATTCTTGTTTGGAACAAATATTTGTTTGGCCTACGGGTAAATGTTTCGTTTTCGGGTCTGGGTGTTTGTGTGTGTTTATTTGTTTCTAAAGGTATCCACAATATAGGAAAAGTATCTAGTGTGCGGCAATGCTTTTTTTTAAAGACAGAATCATTGCCTCTTGGCTTGTTACACAAAAACAAATTATAACCTTACTTTTTCATTTTACTGCAATCTCAGAACACTATTAACCTACTTATGTTCTTACCTCGACAACAACTTACGACTTTGTAAGCCACAAACATAAAACATACGAAGTTGTAACTTCTAAAGACACTAACAATTTTGCTGAGGAAGACACAACAAAGACACACAGATTTTAAGAATGAAAAGGTTGAACGACCTCTACTGTCTTTGAGCTAAAATAATAATAATCTAAATAGCGCACGCTCTGGTGTAGCATCGTAAATTATATTGCGAAGAATGACATTGGATTGTCGGACTTTGTGGAGAATTTTATGGGTTAGCATTGTTTTTCTCGCATTTACTCAGAATCATGGGTAACAAACAAGTGAATGTAAATTGGCCAGTTGACACCATTAACAATAAACAAGACACAACTTCTCAAAAAAATACACTTTTTTTCAGCAGATACCCGATTAATTTTCAATTTGTATAAACAACTGTTTGACTTGTTTGACTGCCTCGTTGGTCTAGTGGTCGCAAGCGCGACTGCTGTGCATGAGGTCTTGGGTTCGATTCCCAGGTCGGGCAAAGTGTTACTGGGTTTTTCCATCAGGAATTTCTCAGTAGCAGCCTCGGAGTCTGGATTTGTGCCCGGTTAATGGCAATAGGCTCGCCCCCTATTACATGGGACTAAAAACATAACTGGCGAAATGTGGGTGTACTAATGGGTACACCTCTGCCTAGCCCTTCGGGGATTACAGGCGTGATGTTATGTTGTATAAACAATTCAATTTGTATAACTGAATTTCGATTTTTTTGTGACGATGTTTTTTTTTACATCTTTATAAATTTACGGGGTTTTTTTCTGAATAGAAAACGTCACCCCGATGATTGCATACAAAATTAGCATAAAACAAAAACTAGACTACCCGCAACCTCATACAACTTTGAAATTAATAACAGTAAGTCAATTAAGTTGGTAGTTTTTGATGGTGGTTTAAAATCTATGGAGAATCGCGTTTTGACAGTCCATTAAAAGTATGTCACTTGATGGATGGTGTCTGTTATCTAATTGTTGAGAAGAAAATAATGGATAAAGAAATAGGTTGAAGTAAATAAGCCATTACAGTCTGCGATAAAAAGAGAGCTTTCAAATCAAATCCTGAAAAATAAAATGTGTAAATCTTTATTTGCGAACATTTATTCACCTTTGATGTAGATGGTGACATTGAACTCATTCATATTTACTACAAGCTCTTTTTCGCGACTTCGTCCTTGTCAAAGTTGGTATACTATCCCACGGGAACCGTATATTTTTCCGTTACAAAAAGTAGCCTATGTACTTTTCCAGACTGTAATCTATCTTTGTGCTATATTTCATCTAGATCCGTTCAGCCGTTCTGGCGTCATTGAGTAATAAACATCCGACCATCCAAACTTTCGCGAAATAATAATAGTAGTAATAGAAAAACACTAGTTTTGATACTAATCCTTGTCTGTTTCAATGTAGGACATTGACACGTTGTGCGCGAAAGAAAAATGAAAACACATAAAAATGAATACGAAAATAACTGCCGGATGAAAAGCATCATAAATTAACAATCCATTTAGAATTAGTTAAGAAACCACAAATCCTACAAAAACAAAAATATTGAGGTAACTATCTGGCACAATCCTAGACAGACTTAGATTGAGATGAATAAATGAGGCGTCCGAGTTCTATAACATTCTGTTACGATATTTTGAGAGAAAAAAATATTACGAATTACGTTAAACTTTGGCTAGTTTTCTGAAAATTCTGACTCTCTTTCAAGAAAACGATAGCTAACACAAGCTTTTTCCTGCGACTTCGCCTACGTGATTGTCAGTGTTCAAAAGTAGCCTACGTCCATTCTCTTCTCGGGTTTAAGCGTAACATATGGACAAAATTATTTTCCCATTTCTAAGTACTACTAGCTTGTGCCCGCGACTTTCTCGCGTACGCGTACTTTCTTTTAAAAAAGTACGCATTTATATTGCTCGTTTACCTGATTCACCCCATCTGTCTTCATAACTTCCGAAAAATTTGAGAAAATGCTAGGTCATGCGCGTACTTACTCACTATATCTATCGTTTACTTTAGGTTTAGCTTGACCCAGTTCTGTCACTTGGTAAATAAACAAGAACAATTTAACCGTGTTTCGTGGTTAACTCTGGTCTTAATTTAACGCTAAAATGCAAGTGTATAATTATTTCATTTGTAACGTAATAATTCTGCAAACTGTCAACTAAGAAATTTGGCACTTGTGCAGTACATATGATGGATAAGAGTTTCGGTAATAATTCACAACAAGTAATAAAGATGTCATAAAATACCGAAAGCTGTCACTGTTAAATTGCAACACATTGTAAATGGCAGGAACCTCTACTTTGCTGTCAAAACTAAAATTTGAATTAGTTATTTTATTGACAGACTTTTTTAATTTCAATTGTACTTACCTTCTTATGTTTATCTTAGACATCATTGACATTATTCCGTGCCTCCGAAACACAATAAGCCGTTGGTCCTGGCTGTCACGCGTGGATATTTGACAGTCGTTACGGGTCGTCAGAAGCCCGAAAGTCTGACTACCAGTCTTACTAAGGGGTATCGTATTACTTTTACCCAGTTACTGGGTGACGGAGGTCAGATAAGCAGTCGCTCCATGTAAAATACTGGTATTCAGCTGAAACCGGTTAGACTGGAAGCCGAACCCAATGCATTCGGCAAAAGGATAGGCAGACGACTTACCTATACCTACCTCTGAGTACAATATTCTCTGATGCATCACTTTTTATTCCCAAGTCTTTTGTATCTATATTTTTTTATCCTTTATATCTCGTTCGGCCTACTGGCCTTCTTGTTGATCTTTACCTTCCAATTCTTGGTCATAATACTATATCATTTGTTTACTTTTTGTTTCACCTTAACTTTACTTTACCAGATAATTCGAATTATTGTAATCAAACAAAACAATACTTACAAACGATATTTATTAGATAAGAGTTAAATATTTACAATTAAATATTGGTAAAAAATACTTAACGAAAATAGCGCTGTTAGAAGTTATAATAGGAACCTACTAATTAAGTAATAATTAAAAACTATCACACAATCTTTGACGTTGTTAAGCACTGCAGACATTGACTTAGAAGAGAATACAAATCATGTAATTTCGACCTTCATTTGACATACATAAAAATACTGTTTTACTCCGAATAGTTCGGTTGGTCTCATTGGCAAGCATGTAGGAAAGTAGCGATGAGTCTGTTGCTGTTGATTTACATATGACGGGTGTTACCAAAACCGCCGTGTCCAGATTGGGACGCGCCTTTGTTGAAGCCCATTTGTAAGTTCAGTTCACTCTCGTGAGCGCGAAGCTGCTCCTCAGTGAAGGTACGTTCGTTCTTGTCCGCCATCTTGGGTCCAAGCTGAGGACCGGTCCATTCGGGATGCTTTTGGGTCTGAAACAATGTCATGAGAATATTAATCATTGTAAAAATTATTGTAGTACCACTAGAGAGTGCTGATAAGATGCTTACGATCCTGCCCAAAGCGTACAAACAGAGTGTGACTTGAGGAATATTACGCCTCTCGAACAAGTCAGCAGTTTGGAAGATTTCTTCTTCTGGCACTCCGTACTTCTTTATGGCGGCTTGGAACCTGAAAAATTATCAAATATTTTTTATGCTTTGAAGCAATTGAATACACAACACTACTCAAAACAATGTTTGCTTTAAAGACGTTACGTTTGAAAAATTATTGTTACATTTTGGCAGCAGTCTCTAATAGTTTTTTGTTTACATTCTGCACGATATTTTTTATCTACCTTTGAATGTTCTCCATAAGCTGGAAGTTGGTTCCTCTCTCCTGGATCTTCTTGACTGATCCAGGGGACAGCTTGTTGATGAGCTTGCAGAGGACGATACCGTCCTTCAGATAGTCTTCATAGGCGGCACTGGGAAGGGGCTCTCCGAGCACCGCGCTGATCCAGTTCAGCACTTCCTGTTCTTGTTCCTTGTTTCTAGGCTGGAAGAATACATTAATGTTATCACATTCTGGTGATTATAGAATATACAGAAACGTATGTTTACTGGCATGAAGTAACATTACTCGGTACAGAAAGCAATAAATTATGTGGAAAAAAATCGAAACTTGCAAGTTTCAAACGCTAGCCGTAAAACATTCGCTCCAGTGCCAAGTCGTTTGATGGCAAACGAGCGGATTCCAGCATCACCTCCAAAAATAGCTCGTTTACGAAACAGATCGCTGTTATCCCATACTGATGGGACGGGGTACATCTGGAAAGCTTTTAAGAGCAACCCGAAGGAGGTTAGTGATATGATAGGCGGCACGCAGCTGCGCGTGCGCTCCTCATTAATCTAAAGTATTCTAAAACCATTGACGTCATCAAACACTGGCTGCTGTATATTATTTTAATGTGCTTTAGTTCAAACAAAGTTTTTAGATTCTTTCATATTGTTTTGTTTCTGAGTAAATAAATCGTTTATGAGGTTTAGTGTTACATTACTGACAGTTATGTTTGATTGAGTTTGATAATGAACCGACTATGGTAATCTCAAGTAAAGTAAACAATATAATAGTTCTATTGAACTAATAATAATATGTCATTGTGACGGTAGTATGTTGACGTCACAACATAAAACAAGAATTAGTTACAAATAAGGAATGAAAAATGTGTAAAAAATGCAGAAATGTAAAATAATGTGATGTAATTAAAAAGTAATTAGCAAGAAATGTATGAGTAAGTGTAAAATAAAAATAGTACAGTGTTGCCAACTGATACGTACAGCCATGTTACTTTTTGTCACAAAACTTTTTAGTAAAACACTTGACTTTCAGAGCGAGCTTTCGCTTCGAACACGTCTAGTTGACTGTAAGGCAGTGCAATCCGCCCGCCCAAGCCGGCAGCGATGCGGGGGCGGGCGGAGTGAACTAACTCTTGAACTACGTACGTAAATATATGATGGCGTCAATGTTATTTACATCATTTGGAAAAGAAACCGGTGATTATTAACCCTTTCATTCATGAGGTCTTCCCACGGGTTTTACTAATTCACTTATACTCACATTTTATGTTATTGTTCACGATAGTCGATTGTTTTTTTTTTGTTGGATAATCAGTTTATAGTTTACATTAACAACAGATTTGTTAATGTAAACAAAATTGGTGCTGTGGTAACTACAAAAATGTCGTTTTTTTTAGATAACGCAATCGGATGGTTTTTTTTGTAAGTTTTTTCTCTAAAGTATTATTGTATGATTTAAAATATAGTATTAAAATCTTATTAGATATTATTTTTGAAAAACTAACGACCCACCTCGGCTTCCCGCGGATGTAATTAATTATACGTTTCCTTTTTTTATTTTTATTTTTATAAGATGCGATTCAAATTTCTGTCTGTGCGGGGTTTCCAAAAAATACGAACATAACATAAAAGAATTAGCCGAATCGGTTGAGCGGTTCTCAAGTGATGATCTTTCATACCTGGAGCAATTGATTTTGATCTATGTGAAATAAAAATCAATCGCCGAAAAGTATATACGTATAACTTCCGAACGTCTGCACCAAATTATTTCCCAAATGTCATGTTATTTGTATTAAAAATAATATTTCATAGTATGAATTATACTGTGAGGTACATTCATTTTAAATTTTACGACAACCGGACATAGTAGAGACATGATTTAGGTACTTCCAGAATCTCGGCTAATAATGTTATTAAGAAAATATAATATTATTTCATAACAGATGACATACAAAATGGATAGTGAGAAAAATAAACAGCTGTTTTTTATTTTATTTGTTGTTGCCACACGACAGTACAACACTGTACTGTAAACCTAATGGTAATAAACTTTAAATGTTATTGCTAAGCACAAAGAGTAGATTTCAGAATGTCACATTATTGTTGCCACTTTTAATTGGGTACTTAACATTATTAACCAATCATTCCAAGAAACAATTACTTTAAAATAACACTTTATTTTTGCCCCGAAAACCTGATTAATTTTCTACGAACTTTAAAATTAGAATTTTATTTGTTTTAAAATTAATAAATAGTTAGTCAATTGAGTGGGCAAAAATGAAACGTCACAGTTTAATTTTGCCTTACCTAATATATGGGGGTAATCGTATTACGACAGCTCTTAATAAGTATATAATTGATTGATTGGTTTATTGGACTGCCTCGTTAGTCTAGTGGTCGCAAGCGCGACTGCTGTGCATGAGGTCTTGGGTTCGATTCGCAGGTCAAAGTGTTATTGGGGTTTTCCATTAGGAATTTCTCAGTAGCAGCCTCGGAGTCTGGACTTGTGCCCGGTTGATGGCAATAGGCTCGCTCCCTATTACATGGAACTAAAAACATAACTGGCGAAATGTGGGTGTACTAATGGGTACACCTCTGCCTAACCCTTCAAAGATTACAGGCGTGATGTTATGTTATGTTGATAATTAAATAATTCATTGACAAATAACCAATTCAAGTATAGCCAGTACTTTATAAAAACAAATGAATACTCATTTGTTTTTATTAAATGTTTGTGTTAATGTCTTGATGGCCCAGTGGTTAAGGCACAGACCTCTCGTGCATGAGGTCACGGGTTTGTAACCTATCAAGTACCAATGTGACTTTCAATTCGTACCTATGTTCTTTCTAAGTTACCTTGGACATCACTGACATCGGTAAAGTAAAACATCGTGGCAAGGTGCCACGATGTTTATGTTTTGCTTACAATTTTGAAATATAAGTCTAAAATTGCAAATTCCCCTTGAGTAGACGTGGTGATGAACACTATCACTCTTTTCTGTATGAGAAGAGACCCTTGTCATGTATTAGAACAAATTATAAGCAGATATTATTTTTATTAAATGTTTTCACTATTTTACATTTGGAATTCTAAAATGTGTGGTTTTTACTTATAACGTACTACAGCATAATTATATTATCATATCCTAATTATTTTACTTAAGTTTTGTTCCACGCGAAATTCGACTCAATGATTTTAAAATGGATGTATGTATTTTAAGTCGATTATTCATAGTAAACAAGGAAAAATTTTCACGACAAACAAACAGGTTTCTAGGAAAAATTATATATTTCCAACAAGTCTGTCATTTCCTTAATGATTGAATCATTCATCCGGTTTTGTGGTCATCTTTGGGGGAGGCCTATGTCCAGCAGTGGACATCGTTCGGCTGAAATGATGGAGATGAGGACGATCTCCGTTCATTACTCTACAATCATATCAAATTCACAATCTTAAATAGTTAACAAAAATTGACGAGTAGTGCCGTGTGGCGAGGTAGTATAAATAAAGAGCTTAGCTCTAAAACAGCTGTGGAATACATAATGTAAAATGTTAGGCATACTATGCGTTTAATACCGCATATAAAATTAGATCACTCTTTACGACTGACGATGTAATTTTAATTTTAGTTTGGACTGACGTCAGTTTTTTACGTCAATCGTGTGTGGAGATCCTGTTTCGAACTTTGATGTATGGTTAACGTTGTTTAAAGTAATAAATAGTATGTTAGAATGCCTTTGTGAAATCAAAATATACAGCTCAAGATAAAGTTTCGTACAAGACTAAGATTTGATTGAAAGCGATATGAATGAAAAGAAAATTCTGCGTTGGAATACTTAAGTGGTTTGAGAATGTTATAGTTCATTCAATTCAAAGTCAAAGTCAAAACACTTATTAAAATTAGACCACAGGCACCTTTGAATTTTCAAGGAGTCTATCAGTTAGATTAGATAAGAGATTGATTATACGGTGTACGCATTGTTAGAAGGTGTCTTAAATTGTGCTAACTTTTACTTCTTAGTTTCAGTCACACTCAAATATTTTAATTAAACCATTTACAGACACTTCCGAATTAACAGGAAAAAAAAAAGAAAAGAAAAAAAAGCCGTCTATTGTCACAAAGAGTTTAATTCAGTTGACCGTTCTAAAATATAGATCGAAAAAAACGATCGAGAAACTCCACGGACACTACTTACATATTTTTAATCAAGATTTTACAAAATCCTTCGATAACTTGAGTATATTCGATAACGATCTAATACCTATACTATACTAGAGCCATAAGTACCTGCCTACCTAGTCCTCTTACCTATTTTTCTTGGATAATATACCGATGCACTTCAGTTCCATGAAAAATAAACTATATCGGCGCTTTGTAATTATCAGCCATATGTCGCTTGTCGGACGCTGTCAATCCACCTCCGGAAAGCTTCAGCAATAAATTGATTAATTGGTTTTGGACTTTGTCAGCTGTGGCTTGATAGCACTGTAATGTTTTAAAAGAAAAATAAAGCAGGAGTCAACAAAACTGTATATTATTAATTTCTGACAATTTCAGACTGGATTGGTAATTTTAAACCTTTATTAATTACTAGCAATACCCCGCGGTTTCATTTGGTTTTAATTTGGTTTCACGTCTTTGATTACTGCTTGTAGAGTAATGTTAATCTTCCTCGATAAGCAGACTAAATAAGCAAAAATATTTTTTTAAATCGGACATGTACCTACTTCCTGATATTAGCCCGTTTCAACTGGTTCCTTTTAGCTTTATAATATTCGTGTGGGTAACCGATGTCAGTGACGTCCGAGGGAAAAGTTAGAAAGTACCTATTGAGAAAGAAAAAATCACATTACACACACTTTTTATGTCTCAATAAAAAAAAAAAATTTGCGGCGCCCAGTTTCGAACCCTACTAAGAACTACCTCATGCTTGAGAAGTCATCACGGTAATACGGTAGTTCAATAAAAAATGTAAACACAGCTATTCTAATCCCAGGAAGACATAATAACAATCACTCAGTAGACACACCGTAAATGATCCTAATAACTCCGATCTCACCTACCTTCATAGCCAAACATAGAATGATGATTTACTGCAACAGATACATACAGATGTGACACGTACAACTATTATGAATATGGTACTGAAATTTATACCCACGTAGAAAGATGCTCAATGTATTCTATTAATGTAATCCGAGTTGGCTTCGTGCCAAGCGGAGAAGTTTGGAAACATGTCCGGCGACGCTGTGGGAAACCCCAGGATATCAAATTCTCGACATCATTTGGAAAAGATCGATAGAGATAAAGCTTACAAATCTCACTACGATTGTAATTGCGAAAGTTTGGATGGATACATGAATAGCTCATAGGCTATTCCAGACTGTGATTTTAACATAACATAACACCACGCCTGTTATCTCCGAAGGGTTAGGCAGAGGTGTATCCATTAGAACACCCACATTTCGCCAGTTATGTTTAAGTCCCATTTAATAGGGGGCGAGCCTATTGCCATTAACCGGGCATAAATCCAGACTCCGAGGATGGTACTGTGTAATTCCTGATGGGGAACCTAGGAATTACTTAGTAGCAGCCCCGGAGTCTGGATTTGTGTTGTGGTTTTGTGTGGCAAAAATTAAACAACCATTTAAAGTAGATGTGACCGACAATGGAGTCAAAGAGAGTAAAAATTTTTGTATTACTAGGAATATTCACAATCTGCCTCAAAAATACTTCAATTTTTTTTTTGACATTGATGTTGCTTAGATTAAAATATGAATTTTAAATATTTTAAATTACCTACTAGAATTGGCCTCCTAGTAAACCTTTAACTCTGGATTAAGTTGGTGCAAGTGGGCCTAAGAAATTCAAACAGTTCGAATACTAATTAAACTTTGATCTCATTAGAATAATTAAGATAATAATGCATCAGTGATGTTTATTGTGAATTCTATACTGTTATTGTTATTAATAGTGTCTTTATCCATCAAGTGTTCTTCAATCTCATGTCAAAAGGGACTGCGTTAATGATCATTATCATTAGGGTTTGATAATGTAGTAGTAGTAGGTATCTAAATCTACACTAATATTATATTAAAGTAATAAATTTGTATTTTTGTTTGTTTGTTTGTAATGGATAAACTCAAAAAATCACAGGACCGATTTTAAAAATTCTTTCACCATTAGATAGCTACATTATCTGCGAGTAAGATAGGCTTTATTTTATATTATTTTTGCGCGGACGAAGTCACGTGCAAAAGCTAGTATATAATAAAGCTGATGAGTTTCTCATTTGTTTGTTTAAACGCGCTAATCTCTGGAACACCAAGCCAATTGGAATAAATATTTTTACTAATAACCAGATTCATGAAAAATAATATAGGCTATACTAACGTAACATCACGATTCGATGCGGAGCGGAGCGGAGCAGTACCTAACCAAAGAGGGGAAACATATGTAGGTACCACGTGCCAAGAGGACGAAGTCGAGGGCAGAAGCTAAGTCAAGTCAAAAGTCAAAGTCAAAACATTTATTTCAGTTAGACCATTTACAGGCACTTTTGAATTGTCAATGTAAGTAAAGTATTCAAAAAATACCAGCTTTTAATTGTCCACTGTAGGACAAAGACCTCTTCTTATACAGAGCCAGGCACGAAAATTGATTCCCAAACTAACTACTCTACTCCCCAAACTAACTAATCATTTTTTCGTAATATTCCTATCTCTACAATATGTAGTGTCTAGGTCATCTTGAATCGCCATATTGGAGGCAAATTAACTTTGTAGGTACCCTACCTACTTCTAGAATGCAATTAGACTGTAATTACACCTACTGGCCTTAACCAATTTAGTAACTAGTGACATAGGTTAATGCTATCGTATGGCGGATAACTATTAGTTAGTACCTACATGATGACTTGAATAGGTAAGGTACTTAAACTATAATTACATAACATCATGACTATAATCCCCGAAGGGTTAGGCGGAAGTGTACCCATTAATACACCCACATTAATTTCGCCAAGTTAAGTTTAAGTCTCGGTCCGATCCTATTGCCATCAACCCTTCACAAATCCAGACGCCGAGGCGGTTACAGAGAAAATCCTGATGGAAAAACCCAATAACAGTTTGCCCGACCTGGGAATCGAACCCAAGATCATGCATGCAGTATGGCTTCAGCGTAGCTGATGATTTCCATTGCAGTGCAGCCATCTTGTGTACTTCACTTGCATTAGGTAGGAACAGACTGTAAGTCTTAAGGTTATGCAACTCTGTGCAGTCAATGTTCTAAAGGTGAGGGTGACGTAATCATTTAGTTGCAACTGTTACACACAGATGGCGCTGTTCACTAGAAAGTGCAAAGGTACTGACGATATTTACAATAGAATTGGGAACTTTTTGAGAAGGTTCCGAAATTGCTGTAGGTTAAATAAGTACCTTCTGTGTACACACAGAACACACAAAGATTTTAAATAAAATAAATAAACAATTATAACAAAATATTTCAATTAAAATATTACCCCACGGGAACCATATATATTTTTACGGGATAAAGTAGCTTTTGTGCTACTCCAGACTATATAATCTATCTCCAAATTTCATCTAGATCCCTTCAGCTGTTCTGGCGTGATTAAATAACAAACATACAAACTTTCGCATTTAAAATAATAGCAAAATTGTTAAATCAGAAATTCAGAATATTACAAAATAAAACCGTTACATTTTAATTCATTCAGTTTGTTCATTGTTGTAATATATTATGTAGTATATATATATATTATCCGACTCTATTGTTTCAAAGAATTAGGGTCACAAGTATCAAAACTCAAAGTCACTGTGTCAAAAAGATCAATATGTTTAGAATTATTACTAAACTGCGTTTACTATTTAGTTTCCAAACATGTAAACAAATAATTTTATTTTCTTGGAAAATTTTCTTTAATTCCAACGCTTAAGGTTCAGTTTGATTTACAACTTTCGAATAGTACTAATCTTTCTAAAATAAACTTAATTTACAATAACGTCTACTTATCTACTTGCAATTATGGCTCAAAAGGCTACCCAGTTAAAATGGGACTGGGCTGGACATGTCAAACGATCTGTGGGCCTGTAGAGCCCAAGATATTGGTGCACTAAAATGGCTAGACGGGGACTCGGCAGACCAAAACGGAGATGGCGGAACAACAGGCGTAATAAAACGTAGCGCAAAGTCGCGATGGATGGAAGAAATGTAGGTAGGGCCTTTACCCAGCTGTGGGACAATAAGGTCATGTTATAGGTAGTAGTATAGTGTAGTCTGCGTAATCGATATTCAATAGACTGCTGCTGTATAGGTAATATCAACATCCATATTGTTTACAAAGTGCCGTCAAAGTTCTATGGTTTGCATGAATTTTATTATGGTTAACATTGGCCATTGTGTGCGGGTAACACTTGTAAGCAATCGCCATTTCCCATCACTTTAGGTCCTTAACGATAGTCATAAAGGTAAAGCTATAGTGAACTAGACTATTGTCTGAGACCTTCATTAGGTATGGTACCTTACTTGCACGGATGAGAATCGCAACTGTTGAGCGAGGGTCCTGAATTCCCAGATCCGGAATTATTGGGTTTTTTCCTTACGAATTTCTCAGTAGCAGTTTGAAGTTGAGGCACCCTCGTGCCTCGGAAAGCACGTAAAGCCGTTGGTCCTCCGCCTTATCGCCCCGGTTGTGTCGGATTGCGCCGCAATCCGACACAACCGCAATCATTGCGGTATCCAATGGGACCGCAATCATTGCGGTCCCATTGGATAACGAGACTTAGGGAACAGAGGGCACCTATATTTGCGCACACACTTGGGCACTATAATATCTACTACCTATTTAGGTAGTCTCTATTAAGAGCAAAAATAACCTATACTATTACTCATGAATCTGGCTATCTTATACAAATCAAATATTTTTTCCAATCCGACTGCTAGTTCTAGAAATTAGCGCATTAAAATTAAAACAAACAAAAATAACTCTTCGGCTTTACTTTTAGTAGGTATAGATTACCATTTTCCTCAACGTTGAATATGAAAATAATGCTTAAAGTACCTAGTAGGTACCTATGTATCTATTTGCAAACCACGTACTTGTTTAATTTATTGTTCCTGATTATGTATTTCAAAAAAGAATTGACAGAATTATTTATGAACGTAATGGGACCTTGACGTGTCCTTCCTTCGTCTTAGGGGACATAATCTTCTCAATATTTCAAAAATGTACGTACTACGTCATACCTAAGTATGTTGCATAAAAAACATATTAGGTACACACGTAATGCAACGAATTCTCCACAAACTATAAAGTACCTTGGCACGAGACGGTAAGAATAAGAGGTAGGTTACATAGTACTACAATTTATTTAAATAAAATACAGAGGACATATAATGCAAGTCTATGTGAAACAAAAACCAAACAGAGTAAACTGTACATGTACACCGTGCTAAAACATTTAGGAGCTCAGGGGCGTAATAATAATAAATGGCGCCTTGGACACACGTCATAGTTGCGCCCCTTTGTAAATTATCTTCAATAAAAAACAATCATAAAGGACCATGGGCATATTTATACAAGAAATAGCAAACTGAAGTATAAAATCAGGTACCTATCTATTAAGGTACTTTGTAGTTGTCATTTCTGAATGATTGATAGTGATTATTTTTCTAGCTATATAGCCCAAACATACATATAAACAAAATTTAAGTACATTATTACGTACACGAATTAAATTCCGTATGTTTTAACAATTTTTAATAGCATTTTAATTTTTTCCACTGACCACTGTCGTTACAAATGGCCACTAGAAAATTAAGTAATTGCGGTCCTTTAAATTTTTTTTGGTCCTGCGATCCGAAAATTTCGAAATTTTCAAGAATAAATACAAGCGTTCGACAGTTTTGATAATGGAACTAGATAGGTATTCTGTAATATTTTCAATTATTTTTAACCAACTACCAAAAAAAGGAATGTAATGTAGTAACCGTCTCACATCTTCTAGTTTCGATAAAAATCAGGTGGAGTTTATACCAGAAAATAATGATCTCATTTCTGCCAAAACGAGGCAACTCATAATCGGTCAATAAATAAATGTGTTGCATACATTATCAGGCTATAATAGTTCAATTTATATCCAAAACAGAATTGATTTATAATTAATCATCGTCAAATATCCAAAATCAAAACAATTTGAATTTTGACGTGTATTGGTTAGCTATGACATATCTAAACATAGCTATTATTATTATAATACTAGTAATAACGTACCTTCATTAGGTAATCCTTTGGTCCTTTAGTACGTAAATATCCGATTCATTTACTCATTCACATTTATTACTATTTAATATTTACAAATATTATTAACACTAAAACTAAAACTTTGAAATTTAACTCATTATAATATCAAAGAAAAGTGTTTAGGTACGTAAAAAAATAAGAAAAGTACTATGAAGGGATGTGACTGTACTGCGGAATATAGCAATATAGAACAAAGGACAAAGAGCAACATTTTCCCTCAACACTTATGGAGCAACCACTTAATAAATATTTGAATTGCTCACGCCGCTGTCCGGTAATGAATAAAAATATTTTTATATGCAACAGTAAATATATAAATAACAAATGAAAGTCAAGGGTAGTATCGGACGCAGCGTTATCAGAGTGACTGCCGATTGTTAGACCGCGACGCTTGTTATAAATGGTGTCTTAATAAATAAATATCTTTTGTCTGTAATTTATTTGTGAGGATCACCATTTAAGTTCTAGCGAGGCATTTGAATTGCAAAAAGGGTAAAGACACGTGTAGTGAATAAAATATTTAAAATATTGTTGTAGGTAGGCAACCTAAGTGAAATAATTACTTTTTTACCTATCTAAGTAGATAAGCATGTATTTTTATTAAGACGACCTAATGACCAGGTAAAATCTAAAATCACATACATCTGATTCTCCGATATGTAGGTATATGTAGTTTAGTTATAACTAACCTGAGTAGTCACTTTATCGAATTCCAATTATGATGAAGTTTAGAGATTGTAAACTGAATAAAATTCTTTAAACATCCAGCTTATTTCTTTTAAAAAGAGCCATAATTACTGAATAGTTAAATTAATTTCTTAGAACTAACGATCAATACGCCAAATCTGTTAAATCACTATCCAGCAGTTTGTTTGTTTAAGGTGTTCTTCTCCATTAAGCCTACTATTCAGACACTTAAACAGGCTTCAACTTCCTGACTAACTTCTTCCTTAAAAATTCGAAGGTGTCTGTAAATGGTTTAATTGAAATTAATGTTTTGAATTTTTGACTCTTACCTGTACAATATTCTTAAGCGTCAGATGCGAGTGTAACAATATCGTGTAACGGCTGCACATCAAAGTTAGAAGTCAAAATCATTACATTTATTTTCAATCAGACCATTTACAGTTATTTTCAAATTGTCAAAGAATCGGTCAGTTAATCAGAATGTTGAAGCTAGTTGCTCTGCATTTCCGATGTTTTGATTCCTATTTCGTTAATTCCAGTGCGCGGGCAAGCGTGAACCGGAGAAGGAGCAAGAAGCCCAGCAATGGATCGAGGCGGTGATTGGTGAGCGGTTCCCTAACATGCCCTACGAGCATGCGCTCCGTGATGGCATCATCCTGTGCAAGCTGATGAACCGTCTGCAGCCCGGCATCATCACCAAGGTCAATATCTCTGGTGGTGACTACAAGGCCATGGACAACATTAACCAGTAAGTTTTAAAGAAAAAATCTTTTTTACAAAAAATAAAAACAGCCTTCAAAATCAACAAAGATTATATTTTCCGTTCTTTAAGACCTACTTACCTCTAATGCAAATTCATTACGACACAGTAACACTTAATAACACTGTTAATGTACTGTTTTTAAATTAGGAGTTCCATGTGGTATCTATTCCATGAAGTTCATCATTAGCTCACCACGAATAAGTAACTAACAAGTAATTTGTCTTCGATCTTTAGTACAATAACCAAATCGCAATACGTGTACTGTTTGTTATTACGGAGCCACATTGTTTTTCTCTTAAAGTTTACATCATGTCGTATCCTTGAGTATACATATCCTTTCAAACAAAACTAAAGATTTTATAAATCGGTCCATAATTTTATTGTCAAAAATATCGATGATCATACACATATTTATAAAACAATACATAAAATGTCCTCCTTTTTCGAAGTCGGTTGAAAACTTACTATCTGGCTTACTTTGTTTAAGCGGGTTTGACGCATTTGGTGCACTTCTCAACTTGTACACCATGCTCAAATGGTGAACTTAGCAACTGGTGCACTTCTCATATGGTACACTTCGCAACTGGTGCACTTGTCAATTAGTGCAATTCGCAAAAGGAACACTTTTTAAGATGAGTGGAGATTTGGAAAAATATAAAGAAAAAATGAAATGTAAAAGAAAAAAATGAATTTTTCTTACATAATTATATTTTTATTATTTCCGAGTGCCATTTTTTTTATTATTGAAAAAACAAACAAATGTTATAGTGAATAGAGAAGTAGAGTTTTATTAAAATTATATTGTTGATTGTATTTTTAAGAAAATTACCTACACAAAACCAAAGATTCTTTAATTTTTAGACAATTTTTCCAAATCTCCACTCATCTTAAAAAGTGCTCCTTTTGCGAAGTGTACCAATTGACAAGTGCACCAGTTGCGAAGTGTACTATATGAGAAGTGCACCAGTTGCTAAGTTCACAATTTGAGCATGGTGTACAAGTTGAGAAGTGCACCAAATGCGTCAAACCCGTTTAAGCCAGCCCCTGCAGCGTGCGTGGTTCTTGGCATGGGCACTGAAAAAACTTCTAAAAGACATTACGGATTTGAAATTAAATTAAAAAGAAATGTCATTACAAGGCCATGCCTCAGCTTACACTCTTTACTAGTAGTCTATCGGAAAGTAGCTTAGAAAAATCCTGAACTCAAAAAAGTGTAAAAAAAAGTAAACATTTAATTAATACGTAAGATTTTAATATTTAGTTTAAACAACCAGGCGAAAAAACATTGTTGAATAACTTAGCTGCTTCAGGTAAAAAGGCATAAAATATGACGAAGTTAATAAATATTTTGTACATAATATTTAAAGTTCACTGCTCAATTACCGACCTATATCACAAACAGGATGTATGAATTTTCAAGTTATTTTTTTAGGTTTTGTTTTTAAAATACTGGTTTCCTCAGTTAAGGTTTCCGACACGGAAAAAAATATCTCGCTCAAACTTTCAATCAACCTTCAAATTCATCCATTCCCTTTACCGTAGTACTTGCAAATTTTGTATTTAACATTGAGTGCTATGACGGTCGGCATAAACTCCAATTTTAATAAAATTTTGTTTCCTAGATTCCAGAAAGCGTGTGTGAAGTACGGAGTCCCTGATACGGACCTTTTCCAGACAACTGACCTCTGGGACCAGAAAAACATCGCCCTCGTCACACAGACCATATTCGCCCTTGGCAGGACGGTACGTATCTTAGGACCAATAATTATCGTAATGACAGTAGGCATCCCAGAGGTTATCCTAACGTTGAGTTCATTGAATGCAATGATCATTTTTTATCACTTTTGTTGTTTTGCATTTTAAAAATTGATTTTATCTTTTTTGTAACATTACCGCAAAAAATCCAAAAAAAATTGGGAATAATGTAGAATCATGCCAGTTTTTTTTAGAAGTTCCATGGTAGAAAGACTATTGCAATTAACCGTATTCGAAATACCGGGACTAAGAATTTCCCACCAAAAAACTAAATAATGCATTCACGCTTATGATCAAGGATTAGATCGACACTTTTGGTCTATCGATCTTTAGTTTCCCAAATCAATTTACAGGCATACAAGCACCCGGAATGGCGCGGCCCCTACCTAGGACCGAGGCCCGCTGAAGAAAATCGTCGTGACTTCAGTGAAGATGTTCTCCGTGCTGGACAAACAGTCATCGGTCTGCAAGCTGGCACCAACAAACTGGCAAGCCAGTCCGGCCAAAACTTCGGAGCTTCCCGCAAAATCATTCTTGGCAAGTGAAGTACTAGGCTGGCAGAAACCAAAGGGAGATTAGTTTTAGTTTCGTGCCATCAATATTTATGGATTTTTCACTTTGATTTTTTAAATTAGTAATTTTGTAATAGACCAAGATTAAATAATAAATATTACAATAATAGGAAATTAAAATATTACAGAACAGAAATCAGTAGGTACCTAAATATTGTTCAACATTAAATTTTGTAACATTTTATTATTATTTTATTTGTTTTACCAGCATGTGAAATACATTATCATTGAGTCATCATCAACAATGTCTTACATAATAGAAATATCTAGTTTTATTATATTATTTTAATTATTCTATGTAATCTATAATTATTATATAAACATTATTGTAAGTTTAAATCAATAAACTGTGATTTTTTAAAGTTTGAAGTGGCTTAACAATTGGTACAAATACATTTATAAATTAAAACGACTATAAAGTTCTGTTATTGTCTTTAAATTGTTTTTTATTAATTTCTCCAATACCTAACTAAGATTACATAAATAATGTGTCAGCTAAAGTTAGCTAAGAAGGATCTTTTTATTTAATATTAAAGTACTTCATTATGAACTGAAAAAGTTAAACTGGAATTTCATCGGTGTCGATTCCATAACCTCATTCATGAGAGGCGAGAACCCTAACCACTGATCCCAAAAGTAAGTTACGATGATTATAATACCAAATATCTACCAAGCCTACCTGTCAATCTAGCTAGACTGTATACCGTGTGTAAAAAAGCTAGTGATTACAGGAGATTTACATATTTATTTAATTTTTAACCATAAGTATCGTTCGGAAGCGCCTCCGAGTGGACCCGAACACAGAAACCTCCGCCGGCTCGGTACTGGGTCTAAGTGGACCCCGGAATTAAAGCATACGTCATCCTGATCAATATGTGTAAATATTGATTATGCTAGCCATCTTAGGTATCTCAAAGAGTTTGATAAAAGAGTAATAGCGCCATTCAATCTTTGAGATTTACCACACGAATATATAAAATTACCGTTTCAAAATCCAAATGTGAAAATACAATCAACGCCATTTTGATAACCGGTAGCCGAAGCTATAAAACATAAAAATTGTGGATTTCAGGCATGCAAACTCCACTACAGGAGCAATAACTCATCACTTAATTACAATTAAATAAGTAGTAATAATTAAGTTATTTATTACTCTTAATTACTATAAATGAAATCGACAAATAATTATTTGTCGATATCATCAATAGTAGTGTGGTAATAAAGTTTTTACTAGGTACTCAACGTCGAAAGTTCGCGCCAATTACATATAGTGTTTACATTTTCGTTTGTCACAATTTAAAACTTTAAATAACACATTTAGTTATTTTTAAAAACATGATACCTAAATGTGATTCAAAATATAATAAATAAGAAGAAAATGCCCAGTTTATAACCACTCAAGGCCCGGCTATCATACCAGTATGATAGAACAATAGATAATCAATTGATTCTCATTACGTAGGACTTGAATTAATATACCTACCTACATAAATTATTTATGCTATCTAGCGCAATTATTATTTAGCGACTTGTTTTTGTTTTATTTACCTATAAATCCCAACCCAAAATGGGCAAAAAACAGTAGGTACACGTATGGTTAATTTTGACTTGCGTAAAATTTTTGAAATTAACGAAGTTAACATTATTTTTGATTTACTGTACTGTGCGGCTGTGCCCACCTATGCCTATGTCTAGCAGTGGACATCGTTCGGCTGATATTGTAATATAATTCTCTTGTCCCATTCATTTCGACCTTGACCACAAAAGGCGAACATTCCGTCCGATTCACTTTTGGTATGCCCCATAAATAATGTCCTCTACACTATTTTTGGAACATCTGATGATTTTCATTCAATACATGCAAGAGGAAAATGTGTTATTAATTTTTGCCGACTAACCACAGGACCACCCATCGAGAGGATGACCTGTGACACGGTTGGCGCAGTGGATAAGCAACTGACTGAGTGACTGCTGCGCGAGTCGATGCCCACGCGGAACAAATATTTATAAAGCTAAGACAGATAGGTAGTTGTTCCGGGTCAGGGTGTGTGCGTATGTGTTTAATGATCTCTTTAAACGTGGCTTAAGATCGTAAGATTTCTGTGTTAAATATAAGAGCCCAGCATTTGAGATAGCAAATTCGCATGCCTATTAAAAATTCAGAATCTATTCTCGAGACAGCCATGATAAAATTAACGTTTATAAGGTCTGTTGTCATGGGACTTGGGATCTTGAACCACACTTGAACCACCAAAAAAAACAAAAGTTGTAAAATTTCAAAAATTTGATTAAGTGACATCTAGCAAACGTTGCAGAAACTATCGACTCAAACTATATTTATTACAGTTTAAATATTTGCGCCTAGATGGCGCAAAATCGTTAATTCAAGGTCGTCAATAGTGATGTTCATGTTCAACATAAAATGTTATAGACTTGTTTCATGTTATAGTTATGCATAACAATTTAACAATAAATCATGAAATTCGATCTGAAAATGCTTTTTAGTATTAATTAACCAGTAACATTTAATTTCTTTTATTAAGTTTAAACAGACTTAATCATTTTTAATACAATAAATAAAATTCCTAACCAAGATTTAAATCAATGATGCATAATTATATTTAAAAGAAAACTTATTACAATCGAGTTAGATATTATTGTATTTTGTATATTTATTAACATTTTAACCTATGATAAGGAATGACCCTCAAAAGAAAAGAATTACATAATTTTAATCGAACAAGGTATTTTTCCAGTCCTTCTTTAGAGTATTGTGTCTAACCTATTATGTAATCAATCCTATGACGAAGTGTGCAGATTGTGTTCAAACGATTAATAATTTAATCTTTTAAAATGTAGGAGCAAAATAATTATTTTATGTAAAAACCTATGTTATGTCATAGACTATGACAACAATGTTGAATGTTGATTTGATGTGCGAGGAGCACATCACTATCGTTAAATAACACAAGCCCGCAAATACTTGTTGTGGAATTTATTTTTTATGCTGCGTAAATTGAATGTGAAATGTGTGTATAAACTATCCAAATGTTAATAAACACGTGAGAAAATGATAACATTCGGCGGTGGGAGCAGTTCCACGGCGCTAGAAGATACAGGTGTGGTGTTGTGAACTTTGTTATTTCGATTTCGTCTTGTAAGGACTTTGGGTTATCGAATTGTTATTTTGTAGGGGAAGTGAGGAGTATCTGCGAGAGTGTGTGCAGCGATGGGTCCAACGCGACGGTGCAAGCTGGTGGCTCCAACCAGCGGCCTCGGATGGATATAGCATGCGTTTTGGATATAACCCAAACATTGAATCTTACTCACAGAAAAAGAGCTTTGGAAGAAGTTCGATTGGCATCTGAATTAGTGAATGCTAATTTACATCATATACATGTAAGTCGTCCCTGGTACTATAGTTTTTAAAACAATTTTTTTTTTGTTGATATCCTTAAAATTAAATGTCCTTCAAATATCTCTTTTCTCTTACCAACCAAACTTACTTTGATACTAATAATAATTATGTAGATTCTAATTTAAAAAATTTTGAGACTTGGCATTGAAAATTGATAAGCAAAAACGGCACATCCCAAGTTTTGTTTACTTTAAAAGGACTTTCTCAGTTGTGAGCAGTAATATCTGTTATAATCTGTCTTCAAGATAAATATTGTTTTATGCCTATTTTTTTTTCAACATAGTAACTAAGAATGATTAGATTTTCTGATCCTGCTACTGTATATCTCGCTGAATAGTAGCACTTAGGTCCGACTACTTAGGATTTACTTTGATATATTAAACACACATTTCAGTTCAAGATCTATTTACATAGGTTCATGACAATCTATTTTGTTTTTGAAATAGATACACAAAACATGTTAAACTTTCCTGCTTCTATGACCTTGCCAGTTGACCTTGAAATTTGTCAGTCTTACGCTCATAGACTATCAGCAAATTAAATTTCAATATTTTTAGGAAGCTGTAATGGGTTTTCCCCCTTAACCATTTCTAGGATTTATTTAGTTGTCTAGGTACCTATTAGTTCTATTTCAAGTTCACTGTGTTTACTGGTAGTTGCTTAGCATACAACCAATAAAAAGGAGGAGGTTATTAAGTCAACATATTATTTCATATATTTTTTGATTAATGACCATGCATTACTTATTACAGAGTAATTTCATTTTGGAGAATATTTTTATAAGATAGCATAGAGATGCAATGATGTATTAATTACCTAATTATAATTATGCATAACAGCACTTCTTGTAATTAAGTGTCCTAGAGCTATAGGATTCAAAGAAACACATAGGCAAAATCAAAGTGTTTATATCTATTATACCACTTTTGAATTGTTAAGGAATCCATCAGTTACTCTAGAAAGTTGAAGCTAGTTGCATGTTCCAAAACGTAGGTAGGCCCCTATGGAAAAGAATTAACATAGGTACACATGTACTAGACATAGCTAGACATAGGTGCACATAGTACCTAATGGGTGTATTTCCACTCAAGCAGGAATCAACAAATCACAGACAAGATAAAAAGACTACATGAAATTAAATTAATTTTGTCAATTCTGCTACAGTAGAAACACTCTGACTCTTGAGCTTTAATGTTATATGTGATGTAAGGTATGGTAAGGTTAAAATTAATTAATTAATGTCCAAAATGGAACCTCTCATTCAACAATCCTATTATACGGACATTCCCATAATCACCATGCTTGACAGATAGATTTAACTTTGACACTTATGACGTCCCACAAGTGGCCTACAACAAGCCTATTTTTACAGTTACCGCAGTATTGAAATCCTTTTAACTTTTTCAGTTTGAAAAACTAGACTTCGGTGAGACAAATGTGCTGGACACATTCTACAATGCGGACGTGGCACTGGTGGACCTCAGCTTGCAGCTGCAACAGAGTTCGTTGCTGTATCACTTGGGAGTACGGGAAAGCTTTGACATGAAGGAAAATGTACTGCTTTACAATGATGTTGATGCGGATTCTACGCTTAGGCTCAAGGTATGTGATTTTTATTTATTTATTTATTGCACAATGTACACAACATAGTTTACACGCTGGGCTTAAAACTAGTGACTAGATGACCCTGTTAGGGCGCAGCAAGATAACTTAAAACTAACTATAACCAGGTAACAAACTATTTAAACATTATGCAACAAAAAAAAGTAATTTTTATTAAATACTAACTTCCGCCTGCGACTTCGTCCGCAACAAAGGTGATCCTTATCATCTAGCAGTATGAAATCAGAAATATATTTTTATGACGTATTCTCATATACACGGTTACTTTTAAGTCGTCCTCGAACCGAAAGCCATAAACTCGATCATCGAACTCGAAACGATTGGGACTATTTTTTTCAAAAAGTAACAATTAAAAAAATCAGCTGTTCAGTACATTCGATTCGATGATCGAGTTTATGGCTTTCGGTTCGAGGACGACTTAAAAGTAATCGTGTATAAACACAAACAAAAAATCGGTTGAGCTGTTTCGGAGGAGTGCGACCACACACGAGATTTTTATATTTATGGATTTTATTAATACTTAGACAATATTATATCATAGATAATTATACATTTTTACACAACATTAAGATATTTTTTATGGCATTTTCAAATCCGTTTAAGGCGATGTGATAACGTGATTGCTGAAACAATAAAATAAACGTGTAACATGTACTTGAAGATGAATAAGTGGATAAGAAAACATTATTATCCACTTATTCAAATAATTAACTGAATGTTCTGACATGAACATGCTAAAAGATAATGAATAAATCCATAAAAAATTACTGCTACTAGTTAGTTGCCTTATTCTATAATATATACATTATACTAGCTGACCGGCCCACGCGTTGCTGTGGCTCAGGTTTACGATCAAAAAATATTAAGACCAATAATTGAGATAAAAACTATCCTATCTTTCAAGTTGAATCTAACTGCACATGGTGTGCAAATTTGATTAAAATCGGTTAGGTAGTTTAGGAGTCCATCCCGGACAAACAACGTGATGTTAAGATGTAGTAGTAGAAGATAATATTATTATTATAACTCGATTGTTTTATATAATTACATACCTATCTATAAACTAACATAATATAGCTAAAGAATTTTTGCTTGTTTGTTTAATCCCGCTAAATCTTTTGAACTACCAGGCGAATTGGAAAGGTTCGCGGACGAAGTCGCGGGCAGAAGCTAGTTTACTATACGAATCTGGGTTTCCTCACGATGTTTTCTTTTACCAATCATGTCAGTGATATCCACAAGATAAATCTAGAAACTTATATCAAATTGAAATAGTCATATTGGTACTTTTCCGTGCCCTGATGTAAACCCACAACTTCGTAAATAAGAGTATGTGGTATCCCCATTGCGTGGTATTGGTATCCCAAAATTATCTCTAATCTAATAAAAGTCTCTAATGGTAATCTCTAATTTTGTTGTCTTACGCTCGTACAATAACTTGCACCGACCATGTTATCTCTTCACCACCTTTGATTGATTGTTAGAGAATGCCTAAGGCATTAAGTCCGCCTTTGTACTTATGTTGCATAAAGTTTAAATAAATAATTATCCCACTAATCACGACAAAGTCAGTCAATAAGACACTGCTCAGTTGCAATATCTTATTTCATTGTTTTGACTTTAAAACTAAATAGATTTAACTGTTTCTGACCTTGCACAGCAATATAACGTAATGATTTAAAACAAGGGAATTATATAGGATTGTTTTATTAGTAAAAAATCAGCCTTGAGAATGATTTATGGTACTCGGGCAAGGCTATGATGTGAATCTAACCTATTGTTACTTACTAGGTACAATCGTATTCGTAAACAGGACTATATGTATAGGTATACATGTTACTGAGTCAATTCAATAAAAAAACCGGCCAAGTGCGAGTCAGACTTACACGAGAGGGTTCCGTATCATCGTACAATACCTACTTACATACAAAAAAATACGTTTATTTGTACGAGGACCTCGGTGTATAAACCTGCCTCTTAAATCACTCTATCTATCTATATATCTTGATTTAAGCGTACAGACGAAGGGAAGCGACTTTGTTTAATACTATGTAGTATGTAGAGAGATATTTAATATATAAAAAAATAAAAAAGGGCAATACACACTCTGAGAAAATTTTAAGTGTCTACCTATATTGCGATTTATATAAGATACAGCCCTATGACAGACTGACAGACACACCTCAGCCCCGTGGGCACCCTTCAGGTACGAAGCCCGAAAATTACGATCCAACCCATTAGGGTTGAATGGTAATTTACAAGTCTATTGCTGATTGTTTTTTGTGAGAAACTCAGCGATAGACTTGTAAATAAAAAACAACATAAAACTAGTCGAATGATCAACAACAAAGTATTTAAGCGCCAGCTTCCAAGGCGCCACTTATCTCAATAACACACAAAGTCGTACGTATATTACTTACAAGACACTATTATTAACACCGCTGTACTCTGTAACATGCAATCATGTCATTATGTCTTTTGTCCACAAACAAAACATCTCTATAATAGCTAGCAAACATATAGGTATCTTCTTCTTCTATTTTAGCTAGATATACAGGGTAATTGAAAAAATACTTGAAACCTGAAAAGGGGTCATTATGCTCATTATTATGAACAACTTTTACTATGGGACCAACCCTGAAATCATGAAATAAAAAAAACAGCTGTTCCCTACAAAAAGGCTACATAACACGATCGTAATGGATCAGCTGATGTTTTTTTTCATGATTTCAGAGTTGGTCCCATAGTAAAAGTTGTTCATAATGATGAGCACAATGACCCTTTTTCAGGTTTCAGGTATTTTTTTTAATTACCCTGTATAAAAGCGAATGGTCACTCACTCACTCATCACGAAATATCGAAAACAGCTTGACTTATAAAGATACAATTTGGCAGGGAGGTAGTTTATAGTTAGTAGACGTCTGCTTAGAAGGGATTTTCCAAAATTCACTCTAAGGAGATGAAACGGACCAAAGCTTGTATGGGGAAACAAGATTAGACAGCGGACGATGTCGCGGGCATTACCTAGTCTTAAAATGGCAACTACTGCGCTAGTCTCCCTCGTTTGATATAGGTAGGTACATATGTATATTTGACAGGCGCCCGCGCGCCCATACGTTCTTCAAAAGACAATATTTTATCGATTTTCGCGACATGATCAATTGGCAAAAGTACCGGCAGTAAAATATAGTTATCTCTTTTGCTTACTGTACATGAGTAATTCTCTATACGATTTATATAAACATGAACTACATGGAATTGTCTGATCTGAATGGTAGGAAGGAGGAAAATTAAATCTTATTGTTTTGTGCTGTTTTTTTACAAATATTTAAATGCAAATCTGGTGAGTGCCGTATGACTTATCATTGTGCAATATTTCGTGTTGAATCTTAAATTATGGCCTTGAGGAAGATCCACTAATGATCGTCTTGTTAATTTATATTAATTAACTAGCGACCCACGCTGGTTTCGAACGGGTGCAATTTATTATCCGAATTTCCGACTTTTAGATTTTCCAAAATAATCTTTCATAATAACCTTGTTAAAACATCAAGTAAATCGGTCGAGCTATTGTCAAGTACCTAATAATCTTTCATAAATGCGACAATTGATTTTTATCGTTATAGATTGCTAGCTTCTGCCCACGGTTTCGTCTGCGTAGATCTATCTATTACAGACTATATTCTATCTCTGATTCTAATTTCGTCAAGATCCGTTCAGCAGTTCTGGCTTGATTGAGTAACAAACAGCCATCCATCTAAACTTTCGCATTTATAATAGAAGTAAGATAGAAGGACTCGCATGACTTTGATAATTTGTAGGTAAATAGAACGTTGACCTTTTAAGCAGTAAGGTCTTCTTATAGTCATCCTTTACTGTTATAAGTTAAACCTGTTGCTGTAATAATCATGCCTTTGTAAATACAGGGTGTAAAAAGACATCACAAAACCGACCTCTATACGCATACAGCCCATCTAATATAGTGCAAAAATTAATGCTGTGAAAGATCTTTTCAACAAAAATCCTATTATTGATTCGTGTTAGAATCCCATCATTTTTTCCTCCTTGAATTTGACGAGCATGCAAAACTGCACCTTATATTTATTAGTTTAGATGGAATTATTCCACTAACAACAGAGTCCATTCAGATCTCAACACCAGCTCAGTGATATTTTATCGGCAATTTTCCTATTATTTAAATATATCTATGTAGCACACTCCGTCGTCTACATCTTGAACATGCACCTATCAAGCTATTACTCTCAATTTGACAAATTGTCCCGTTCGTGAGTTCAATCATACTAGAATGACAATTCAAATACCTCTATGCCTAATTCAATTATGGGTCTGGTTTTTATTTGAGGAGTTGTGTTTTATTGTATTGTATTGTATTTTGGACAAAGTATATGGGTTATCCCATGGAAACCGTACATTTTTCCGGGATAAAAAGTAGCCTATGTGCTATGCCAGGCTATAATCTATCTCTGTACCTTTCATCTAGATCTGTTCAGCCGTTCTGACGTGATTTAGTAACACACATGCATCATGCAGCATTTTTTATACCACAGTGCTAGGCAAAGGCCTTGTTAAGACTCCAATAAAATAAAAATTTCAAAAATTAAATCGCCGCAAATATAGATGGCGTGTAATCGATCAAAGTAAAGAGATAAAATAAATAATCTTAGGCAGAAAGGTGATCTGCCACATTTTAGAGGAAAATCATTCAGAATTAAAAGGGAGAATATTTCCTGCTAGGTTTTGTCCAAAATTTCGTTCGCGTAAATGTCGGTTATCGCGGAAGCAGACGAGGTCGCGGAATAAAAAGTACCCTAGGCCCTTTCTTGAAGTTCAAACTTTTCCTGCGCCAAATTTCATTAAAATCAGTTTCGCATTCATAACATTAATATGAATTTACATCGGTTTATACAATTTTAAACTTTATTAATAAAAACATAAAATAAACATTACATTCTAGGTTATAGGCGTCAGGACTTACCTACATTGTAGTTTTAGGTACCTATCGAGGTTTAGGTCCAGTGCATACCGCCGGACGGCACGGCAAAAATTGTCAAAGAGTGGGTCCGTTTCAAAATATAAAATCGTATTAGAAAAAAAGATCTCTTTGGTTGTTCTTTAATATATTTTTTTACAACATAAAAATATATGCATATTTATGCAATTGACTAAATATGCAATGCTCGGATGGCCCTAGTTAGTCCCGAGGTCGTTCTCCGTGCAATGAAAAATATGCTTCAATATTCTCTGCCGTGCCGTCCGCTGGTCTACGCTGACCTTTAGTACTGCGAAAACATGTCATGATTTTGCGTAGGCAGTAAAGTTCCAACCTGTGGTAAAGAGATTAACCTTATTCAAAGTCTTTTATTTTACCTACTGTTTGAAAGGATTACTGGTATTTACAATGCGATCAAACGACTATAATACTTACGAAACTATCTAAAGTTGATCTTATCAGGGGGACAATTCTAATGACTTTGAAGAACTTTCGCATTCAAATTTTTCTCTCAATCCGTTAAAAATGCCTCTATTTTTACCCGACTGCGGCGAAGCCCAAAGAAGAGTTATGTATTTGACCTGTATGAGGGTAGTACTATGAAGTAGTATGATCGGACGGAACCATTTCGACTATGGGCTAATTCTAAAGACGTAGTAAACTTTGTTGCCAGCTGGCCCCCTATTACATGGGACTAAAAACATAGCCGGCGAAATGTGAGTGTACCATTGGGCCACCTCTGCCTATCACTTCGGGGATTACAGGTGTGATGGTATGATGAATAATACAAACGTATAAAAACTTATTTAAATTATAATTGTTATTTTATTATTCCCATAGTAACAGTTACTCGCCAGTCGAAATAAGTCCAAGCCCTACTTATTTCACTTTGATGATATGAAAATCAAGCATAAAGCAGCTTCTGAAGAATGCACTCGTCTCTGTAAAAATAAAAACATACGCAAATGGCAACCTTCTAAAAACCTCTTTTATTACGTCGATAAAACCGAAATATATCTAAAATTTTTCCTTACATCTTAATAGGTATTAGTCACACAATATTATGGTAAAATACTTGTTTTATTCATCCATTTAATTAACCCATACAATATTCCTTCTCAATGAAGTGACTCACACATCATCAATGAATTACTCACAGAAACATGAAGCCCATTCCTGATAATCAAATGGTACATAAAGCTTATTTTTCCATGTGCAGCTATCGCTACCGAATTTCCTGTTCGTATCGTACAAACTGACGGATGCTGGTACCTGCGTCACGACCAACCCAGCAGCTACGAAGTTCAAGGGCGAAGACTCTGCTGATCCCAAACAGCATCTGACCTTGAGATTGAAGAATATACTGCAGGATGTTGAAGTACAGACGAAGTAAGTCTAATTTCGTTGCATTATATACTTTATTTTTGAAGTTATAAAGTGCAATATCTTTGCACTATAAGATATTAAAATAAGGTTTACTATTCGATGTGAACTGTTTTGAGCTAAGCCTACAAGCTTATTTACACGGTGCCAGATTAAATGTCGTGTGATTTGTCGTACTTTGCGAGACCGCGCGGCTGTCGTGTCAGAAGTAACCGATCATCGACGGAAATGTACCACAACTTGCACGATATTTCTTTCACCGTCAAAATCAGCTTTAAGGGTATTTGTAATCTTGCTTTTGCGATTGCTAAACCGTCGCTCGGATAAAATGTTCCGATATTTTGTTTTTTCTATTATGAATGTCGTAATGGTAGCCCGGTGTCTCGATTTGTGGCCCATATTTGAAAATAAGTTTGCCCCTATTAGAGGGACTTCACAAAAGTATCGAAATGTTTGTGTACTACACATATCTGCCTGTATCTTCGTAATACATGATTGTAAGAATGTTTCGTTTGGTAATTAATAAAGGTCAAATAAATTCATTGAAATTCATTTAAGAAGCAAGTTTCTGTGGATTTTTTTATCATTAACTGGACTTAATATTGCATTTGCACAAACATATTGTTTTTATGGTTTCCTGGTTGTAGTTTCCTAGCTCAGAAGCAGTTTTATACCTTTATGATAATTAATAAACCAGAATCATGAATTGACGATACAAGTTTTCTGTGGGTGTAAAAAGACTCTTAACGAAGCCGAAAGTCATTAAATATGTAGATCCAATTATTATCTACGATAATTGACTGAGATATTGACAGACAAAGTTACAACGTTTTTAATTATTTTTGTTTACAAAAATAAATTTAAAATGCCTCGTCAGTGTCGTGGTTGCAAAGTGCGCGACTACTGAGCATGATGTCTTGGGTTCGATTCCCAGGTTGGGCAAAGTATTATTGGGTTTTTCCATCAGGATTTTTTCAGTAGCAGCCTCGGAGTCTGGATTTGTGCCCGGTTGATGGCAATAGGCTCGCCCCTAATTACATAGGACCTAAACATAACTGGCGAAATATGGGTGTACTAATGGGTACACCTCTGCCTAACCGTTTGGGGATTACAGGCGTGATGTTTGTTAAAATACAAAAAAAAAAATGTATGCAATCCAAAAATAATCCTAACAATCTTGACTTTTCTTCGCAGAGCCCATCTCCAAGAGAAATTCCTTTCCGACCTTCGCAAAGCGCGCGAAACATACACCGGTCAGGAGCTCGCTAACATGCTACACGCCATGCGCCGGCGCCTCGACGACCCAGCCGTCCTATCAGGAGACACCATACTCAACATGCTGATATCCTACCGCGAGATACAAGATTATGACGCCATTGTACACGTGGTTGACGATCTGAAAACCATTATGAATAGGAAGAATTATGTCAATATGCCTATTATTAGGTTTATGTACGCATTTGCTATGAATCGGTAAGTTAATTTTTATTATTAAACATTTGTTACGAATCTTCGTTTGAACTTTATGTCCTTGACGTAGAGTCTAAAATCGATGACTCGCTAACTGACTATAGAAAAAATCGTCATTTGTTTTTCTTTACAGTGTAGCATTTTTACAAACATGGTTGACTAGTGATAGTTAGGTGTTTGTTTTAAAAATAGATTTTCTTGGTATAATTAATACTTGTATCGTTATTTATAAACGTTAACACCTATTAAACCACAATTAATCATGTATTTGGTTTTACTTTGTGAACTTAAAAAGTTCATTTTAAAATATAACAATGTTGAGGTCATTGTTTGTTTGAATATGCTATATGGTCAGTATGATAGACCAAAATACCTTTTATTATAATACTCATAGAGTTCAGACTGCGATGCAAAGTTTTATTTCGGAACAAATGCCAAAACTGACACTTACAATCTTTGCGGTACCCCCTTTAGTACCATGCCTTAACGGCTGATGCGCATCTAGCAAAGAGTAGTCCTAAGCGTTTTACTGTCAAAAAATACCTTACTGCACATACATATAAGGTCGAAAATAAATCACGTCTTCATCGACCCTTATAAATAAAAGATTTGAAATTACCTATATTTCTTATACATATTGTAAGAACTAATTTTATGTACTTTCGAGAATAAACTTGTGGTAACACTGTTTTCACCCTTACTCCCTAAGTAATAAGATTGAAAAGTTGTCAACCGCCAGTCCTTGATTTTACGCACATTCTAAGCAATGAATATGTTCTTCTATTCTATTCTGTCTTTACAGGAGGAACAAAGAGGGAGATAGAGAGAACGCTCTCAAAGTATGCGTCAAGGCTCTGGAGAAAAAAGAGAACAGATTCCCTGACATGCTGTGTCTGTGCGGGCGCATATACAAGGACAAGTTCGTTGAATCTCAGCACACTGACAAGGAAAGCTTGGCCAATGCCATCAAGTGGTATGTAGTTTTATTCTTTTGTTTTATTTAGCTTTTTTTTATAATGTAATTATAGTTCCCACTGATACCCAGTGATAGTTCGATGCTCCTGATCAGACGATGGCCCACTTACTACAGTGCCCAAAGTTACACCTGTACTTTAGAGGACATTAACAACGCTACTGATGCCGCAATAAACGTTTCCACATACTGGATCCAAGAACTCTTAAGATAAAGTAAAAAAAAAGGAAAATCTAGAATCATCAACTCGAAAAGAAGGTTTAGCCCGCAATTTCTTACGGATCCCTTAATTATCTTCAAAATAAAATATAGATTAGAATGCCTATAGCATAATCAGGGATCACGTGGCTCCCTATTAAAATAATTTTCGGAATCGGACCAGAGGTTAGTTCAAATTACATTAATTAAGTACGTACTTTTTATCCCGAATAAAATAACGGTTCCCGTGGGATAATATACCAACTTTGACGCGGACGAAGTCGCGGGCAGAAACCTAATTTATATTCTATAAATATCTTGGGACAACTCATACACGGCTATCTGATCCCAAGCTAAGCAGAGCTTGTGTTATGGTAACCAGACAACTGATATACATACTTATATAATTTATAAATACATACATATTATACATAAATCACACCCAGACACAGAACTAACAATCATGCTCATCACACAAAGTCATCACATATTTATATGCCTGATAACTGACAACCACCCCAGGTTAATTAAATATCTGAAATGTTTTTTCAGGTACAGACAAGGTTTCGACGTGCAGCCAAATGAGTATGCGGGCATCAACTTGGCAACTCTTTTAGTTATAGCTGGAAATGACTTCAAAAACTCACAGGAATTGCAACACATTGGTACGTAACCTATATTATAACGCGGATACATGATTCGCTGTCTGGACTGACAAACAACGCCCAGCTAAAGCTACTGGCGATAAAAAAGGAAAAAATGAAAAGTAAAATGTATTGAACCTGTCACATCTACTGAATTCGGCCAGAAGTATGTCACTGGAAAGCTTTTTCATGTCTGAAATTTGTCACTATCTGCCTATAGCGACCCCGACTATACTGTACCAGGATATAGCGGGACGTCCAATCTACTTGGATTAAAACACGTATATTTACAACTTCGCATATTAATAACTTTCAATTAATATTATAGTATATTTTATTTTTAGTTTTATGGTTAGCTTGTCTGCCGTCGACACACAGTCTGTCAATTTCCTCCTTAATATTTATCTCATAGAATATTTTAAACTAATGAAATTGTATACGGCTTATTCAGCCAGAGCCTCTACAACTTCTATCTGTGGAGTTTCTTCCTCGTTCTTCTCCATAGAGACCTACCTACGTTTAGGAACATACAACTAGCTTCAACTCTCTGACTAACTAAGCGACTCCTTTAAAATTCAAGCGACTGTAATTGGTCTAATTTTAATAAATATTTGGACTTCGATTCTAGCTTTAAATCTCTGACTAACTGAGCGACATCTTGAAAATTCAAAAGTGCCTGTAATTGGTCTTATTGAAATATTTTTCTTGACATTGATTGAGTGGTTAGACCAAGGGCTTGCTATAGAAAGCGGTTCAAATTTCTAAACAAACAAATTCACGGTCTAGTAGCTAGGTAGTTTACATTTTTAAAATATTTTGAATGACATAGTTTCATGTGACACTGGTGAACCAACTGTTACTCAGGAATTCTTTCGGTCAAATTCTGGCTAAGCGCCAAACAGGCAAATGTCTAAACGGATTAATAATTTTATGTGGCTATAATTCATGGAGCGTTTGACATAACTAATTGTGTATAATAAAACTTGTCTAAGTATATCATTATGTTTCGTTTAATCTTATTGACTTTGAGTTAAATATCAAATGAGTTTCAGTCATGGTAATAGTACGTGATATTTTAGAAGAAGACATAGATAGCAATAGGCTCACCCCCTATTACATGGCACTTAAACATAATTAGCGAAATGTGGGTGTACTTATGGGTACACCTCTGCCTAACCCTTTGTGGATTACAGCCGTAATGTTATGTTATGTTTAAATCATAGATCACCTTAATTATTATCTATACTAATATAATAAAGCTAAAGAGAATTTTTTTTGTTGGTTTGTTGGTTTCGCATTTGATCTCTGAAACTACCAGTCGTATTAGAAAAGACTTGTTGTTTAAGATAGCCAGATTCAAGATGAATAGTATAGGCTATATAACATCACGCTACGACCTTCGGGAGCAGAGCAGTAACCAAAAACGTAACTCAACACGGGTGTACAAAACCATGCGTACGAAGTCGCAGGGGGCAGCTAGTCTATCTATAATAAATAAAATGAATGTTCGTCCTCTATGCGTTCTTAAACTATTCCTGCGATTGTGATGAAACTTTGCTGAGTTGTTTCGCATACGTCCGCGAAGGTTACAGGCTCAAAAAAAGAATGAAAAAAAACCTGTCACTTTTTTTCTCTATCTGGCATTGCAACGCATGGCTGGCACAGCTTTGTAATTTTGTTACTATGAGCTATGTCGCAAGCTAAACGACCGAATTTCGATCCGATTTGAACCGAGGGTGAATTTTAAAAAATCCTTTCTTTACGGACGTTTACTAACTATAAAGCAACTCTGCCAAATTTCATCTTTATACATTCAGTCATTTTCTCACGGAGCCCTAACTTTTTTTTTTAATATGTCACCCGGGGATAGTGTAGCTTCCCAACAGTGAAAGAATTTTTCAAATCAGTTCAGTAGTTTTTGAGTTTATTAATTACAAACATATACACAAAAAAGCAAATTTTTCCTCTTTATAATATTAGTGTAGATATCGTGATGAGTAAGTGAGTAAATGAGCGTTTATATATGTATTTAGATAGGGCCCAACACGCACGCCGACACATATCCATAATATAAATGCTACAATATGACTGAATGCACCATAATAACGTGACTTTTATTTCCAGGAATGGTTTTAAACCATCTTATAGGCAAGAAAGGCAGTCTATCATCACTCAAAGACTACTGGGATGTGGCGACATTCTTCGAGATATCAGTACTCGCACAAGACTACGTGAAAGCGATACAGGCAGCAGAATGTATGTTCAAACTTAAACCACCGAATTGGTATCTCAAGTCCACTATTGGAAATATTGAATTAATTGATAGGTAAGCTTTTTTTATGTACAACAACGTTGTGTGATTTTGGTTAGAGATAAACTACTATAACTTGACGCTCCCCTCCTTATTACCATTTCAATGTGTGTAGTCACATTCGTATGAAAGAGTTTGTATGTATAGTTACCGTAAGTAACCGTCTTCAGTACCAGGCCGCGTATTTGTTTGTCAACTAATCATAAATAGCTGACCGCGCAACACAACGCACCTGACATTTTTATAGAAAATGTCAGTGCAGCGCACTAGTTATAATGAGTGATTAATGAAGCCGCTTGCAACAAATCGATGATTTGTTTTTGTTTCATGAGCCGTCTCAGTACGCACACATGCGTTCTGAGTCTTGTAAATAAAACACTTTCAAATGGTTTAAATTGTGAAAGGGCACGCCATGTTATTGCAGTTTATATCTACCTTGACTAAAATATATGAATGAGCATATATGTACCTTTAATAAGTTTGTATATCATACTTAACCCGTTGAACGACAATTGAATGTGATAAATTGTCAAGCGCATGTAATAATAATAATAATATTCTCACGGCCGAATTTCGGTCACTGCGTCTAATGTCAATGGAGACTAGCCAAATACGCCCGATTATTATAGTGTACAAGTGTGTGCGCAAACGCAGGTGTACTCCCTCTTTCCTCACTCTCAGAATAGTCTGATGGGACGGCAATCCGACACGACCGGAGAGAGATCAGGCGCAGCACCAACAGCTTTACGTGCTTACCGAGGCACCTACCGTACTTGGCACATAACATAACATATTAACACTTTTGCCCGACCTGGTAGTCGAACCCAGGACTCCACGCTCAGCAGTCGCGCTTGCACACGAGACCAACAGGGCAGTTAAATGCGCATGTCAGCTTGGTTGTTGATAACTCCGTTAACTAATCACAGTATCTTACACGTCCTGGGCAATTTATCACATTTTTGTTTTTTTCATTTGAAAAACGGGGAGATATTCTCGCGTATAAATGTTGGTTTAAGTCTGTCATTATTTAAATGTCAAATAACTTATAAATGTCTGTCATTAGTTGAATGTCAAATAACTTTGAAATTGGTTGTCTTGTCTATAATAACAAAAACCTTATAAATTGACACAAGATAGATCTACGGATCAAAATATTTTTAGCATGACTTTACAGCATCACACTTATTTATGTATTGTTTGGTTGAAGATTACTATTCAACACATTGCTCGTAAAGTGGCTCTTATTACACTGCTTTTAGGGTCATAATGTAGCGTATTGCGCTTGAGTGCATTTTCCATTACATAACCACATTAGAGTGGTGATGGATTGTCAATTGACAGTTCAGTCACTGGCATTTTGGGGGAAAATCACTTTATCTGGTCATACTTTTGTATTAATATCGATTTCGGACTACTTTGACTAATTTTAGTGATGTTGAAAATCTTGAATTTTAGTTATAACTAAGATATTACAACACTAGCTTTTGCCCGCGAAAATGTCGGTTGTACGGATACAGGCGAAGTTGCAGAATAAAATGTCCTGTCTTGGGGTTCCAACTTACTCCGTACAAAATTTTATCTAAACCAGTTCAGTTGTTTAGTCGTGAAAGCGTAACAGACACACAGACTGACAGTTACTTTGACATTTAAAATGAGTATGAATTTACTATTTCGGAAATTGTACTGTAGTAAAACACATTACAATTAATTTTGAAAAGCAAGTTTTATTATCTCCTTCAAACTGTGGTGAAAAGGATAGATAAACCACTTAATTTAGACTCGTCTGCTGCAGGTTTAGGAAAAGCGAAGAAATATCGGCGGAACAGCAAGTATTCTCCTTTTGGATGGAGTACTTCGTGGAGGCAACTAAGAGCGAATGTGAAAATATTATAAGGTTTCCTGTAAGTCAAGTTTTTGTAAATGTTTAATACATTTTGTCTGGTACTAGTCTATTTTTTGCCCCACCTTACCTAAAATTACAGCCCGACTCAAATTTGATGGCTCTGAATGTCTGAACACGAGGCGAGTCACCACACACCAACCAATTTGCGTGTCAGTAGCTCTTTGAAACCATTATTTCACTTCACTTTCACTTGTACCTAATTTCAAAAAAAAACATATCACTGGTAAAACATTTCCCTATTACCGATTGCCAAAAAATATATTTTCTGTTATACCTGCTTGATTTCCACAAGGAAAAAGTAACGGACAAAAGCTAGAAAAATATTTTTTAAGAAACCGTTTTCTCTCTATTTCTAGGTGTTAATCTTGGAAACAACAAAAGTGTACATGCCATCGTACGTGAATGTAAACATGGGCGCTGAACAGAAGTCCGTGGAGATTCTGAACTTATGTCTCGAGTCTATGCGCGGAGAATGTCGACAGGTGCACCGGTGGCTCTTCACATCAGACATGATAAGGAGTTACAGGTAATTTTCAATTTAGTTTGGAATTTGATACTGTGCAATTACCAATGTTACTTTTTAAAATTATATGTAGGTAAACAATACACGCCACGAAAGATGAGACTTGAGACACCACATAAACTTTATTATTTCGTAATAAATTGAATATTGTTAACAATTTTCATCTAAATGTCATCGAAAAATCCCTGAATAGATACAAAAAATATGAATGACTATTTCGAACATCCATTCCTGCGCAAGCCCCCCATTACCCCCCTCCTGTTGCCCTGCAGTGTAACAATCAGGCCGGTCAGTCTGCGAGGTCTGAAGCAGTAAACAAATGACCATTCTCGACTCCGCACACAAGGCCAGTTAACCTTTCTGACCTTTGATGTACGAATACATTTGAAGTCAGTTCAATAAATAAGAGATAAGAGATTCCACCATCCCACTCTCTCTTACATAGAAGACTGTCTCGGTACTTTAGGAAATAAATTATTCAAATGTTCATTACGTTTTTCTTTTCAGTTTATACAAACGCGACGAACGATGCCTTTTCCTATATGTGAGCGAGAATTCGGATGACTTCCAAATCTTCCTGCCGTCGCAAGCGTGTCGTCAACGTCTTCACGACCTGTTAGGAGAACTGACGGCTGACCATGAAAAGGTCACTGATTTAGATACCAGTGTTATGCAAGATCAACTTAAGGTATGAAGACAATTTCTTATAAAATAAAAAGGTTAATTTACTTAAATATTTTCGAGAGGCTTCTCCAGATACTGCATCGTTACAACAAGAAAAAGGGTTGTTTTTGATGAGCTTTGCTACCCAATGGTGCAGATTCTCTTGGTCACAAACTAAACTAAAATTAGACTATTTCCATCTTTTTCTGTCCTATAAAACAAGAAAGAGACTAATGTAAATAAGAGCTGTCAAATTTAGTCAATCTGACACATCCATACAATTATATTTGACATCTTAAAACGTATGGATTAAAAATACGGAAAAGTTCAAGGCAAAACTAATTTGACATCGCTAACTTAGTTCTTTTATGTCATGGAATGTCACCGTCCTTTCCTTTCGCTGTATGTTAGCAAGAGATGTCAATTCTCTAAATTTAGTTTAGTTTGTGAACAAGGGAATCGGCACCAATATAAGATTTATTTAACTTGTGTTCTGGGGTGCCAGCGTTTTAAGGAAGAACATAAAATATTATTATTAAATTAACTATTTCTTTCGTTCAAGACAAGACAGCGCAAAGTTGAGCTTTAGACCAATAGAAGAAATGAAGGGAGTCCTTTGCTTAGCAATGGGACCGTACGGGCTAATTTTATAAAACATAATATTTACTAGTTAATGCAATCTATGTAGCTTACACTCGGGTTTTGAAGGTTTATCAATTTTATCTGAAATTAATGTCATTCAACGTTTGGGCAGCACTTCTGCCGTATCCGTTAGTTTCTTAAAGAATAAAACATCCTATCTTTCTTCCTCAGTTCGAATACGAGTTAGACGACAACAACAAACGCGTGGTACTCGGTAAAGGTACGTACGGCATCGTGTACGCTGCGCGCGACCTCAACACACAAGTGCGCATCGCCGTCAAGGAGATACCTGAGAGGAACCTCGGAGATGTGCAACCGTTACACGAAGAGATACTGTTACACTCGCAACTGAGGCATAGAAATATTGTACAGGTAAGAGTCAAGATTCAAAAGTCAAAGCGTTTGTTCCAATAAACATTAACAGGGAACGTTTACTTGGGACTTAAAAACATAACTGGCAAAATATGGGTTAAAAATGGGTACACCTCTGCCTAATCCTTCGGAGATTATAGGCGTGATGTTATGTTATTTACAGGCACTTTGATTGGGTATAAGACAAAATTCATATTCACAGTATAAATGCGAAAGTGAGTTTTTCATAAGTTTATTTGTAACGCTTTCGCAGCTAAACTGCTAAACCGACTTTAATGTCATTTTTATGATATGACTGGAGCAATCACGTACGTGCTGTGAAAGAAATATGATTCCAGAATCTATTGAATTCATTCTCGCAACATACCTACGTCAAAAAAGAAATGCGCTAATAATTATAAGTAAAAAAATACACGCAAACTAACCAAATGAATATATTTGATTCCAGTACTTAGGGTCAATATCAGAGGATAATTACTTTAAAATCTTCATGGAACAAGTGCCGGGAGGTTCGCTCTCCGCTCTGCTGCGATCAAAATGGGGACCACTGAAGGAGAATGAAGCTACTATCGCGTACTATACTAAGCAAATTCTAGAAGGTAAGTCTTATAATATTTATTTATAACATTATACGACTAAGTCTACAGTCGCGAGAATTAATATTTTTCGATTTTCTCTTGAAATAACATTTGTAATTGTGTCTGTGGACTAACTTAACTTTAAACTGTAATTTGTGGTAAAAAAATAAGAACCTATTCTATTTCTATACGTCATAATAGGAAGACCACACCATAATAATAAATACCTTACTTTTGTGTTCGTCGCGGTACTGCAAACAGTAATAAATTAAAAAAAAAATGTGGTTTCAAGTCTGTCTTAAAATGTCAGTAGATTTCTGAACTTCAAGTTAACGATATTATTCCCCATATCATGATTTCAAAGTTAAATTATGTGGGAAGACAAAATACAAGACACAACAAGTACAAGACAAATTATGTGGGATTTTTTTTTTCTTTTGTGAAATAAGTACTTAAAAGCACTTAAAAAAAATGTCTTACTCATTAAAAACTTACCATTCTCATTCCAGGTCTAAAATACCTTCACGACCAAAAGATAGTCCACCGCGACATAAAGGGCGACAACGTCTTAGTGAACACCTACAGCGGAGTGGTGAAGATTTCTGACTTCGGCACGTCCAAGCGTCTGGCCGGGCTCTGTCCTTCTACAGAGACCTTTGCTGGCACCCTGCAGTACATGGCACCTGAGGTTATAGACAAGGGACAGAGGGGTTATGGAGCACCGGTTAGTATTGCTTTTTTAGCAACTATCAAATTAGAAGAAGGATCTATGTTTGTTCATATGTTTTTTGTTACAGTAGAACTCCAATTATCCGAATTAATGGGGACCGGGACCCATTCGGATAATCAAATATTCGGATAATCGGATTTTAAAAAAAAAATTGCCATTGGAGAGAATAAAAGCTACGTTTTGATATTGCACTATTTTTTATTGAATTAAATGAAAGAAACATGAAATTTTCACATGTTTTAAATATAAATAAAATGTACTTATGTACAAGTTTAGAAATAGAAATAGAAACTTGTCTTAACTTGTCGTTGTGCCTACACTGACTTTTGTGATTCGGATAATCGGCGATTCGGATAGTCGGAGTTCGGATAATTGGAGTTCTACTGTATGTATATTAGTCGATAGTAAGACGATAAAAAATAAGTAATTACATATAAGGCTCATTTGCATATAAAACATAGTTCAAAGTTAATTCCTAACGCGATGGCTCGTGTGTATCACGATACTAGAAAAATATTTGTGAATTTATAAGTACAGAAAAATTGTTTATACTGTAAACAATATGTTAGAAGGTCGGTAACACGCAAGTAACCTTTTAGTGTCGACCAGATATACCACGATAAATAGTAGTAAATTATGTAAAGACTACTACAGGTGTAAACTAAACCGTTCTACGTTTCATTAAATGCAGTACAGTAATATTGCAGTAAATGACAATATTTTAGTTTATAAATTTTGTATTGCATATTATTTCAGGCCGACATTTGGTCGCTGGGTTGCACAGTGGTTGAGATGGCGACTGGAAACCCACCTTTTATCGAATTAGGATCGCCTCAGGCAGCTGTTTTCAAGGTATGTGAACGTATTTATTTTATTACTGGTTTCGCGACTTCGTCCGCGTCAATGACAGTTTACTTCACATAAATATACAAATGGAGACTTACAGAATCGACCGGCTAGTGATAAAAGTAACATACCTACAGGTGGGTTACTACAAGATGCACCCAGAGATCCCGAGCGAGCTGTCAGCTAAAGCCAAGAGCTTCATACTGCGCTGCTTCATACCAGAACCGGAGCACCGCGCCACCGCCGCAGAACTACTGGAGGATCCCTTCCTATGCGAGTATGTAACTTAAACTAGTTTACTTTATTATTAAATCCTCTTAATTGTTTTGTAAAACATCCCATATAAAGTTACATAATCAATAATTATTCTGGTTCATTAGAAAAAATAAAATCTACGTAAAACTTAAGGTCGGACTCCCGGAGATTTAATAATTTAATAGCGACTGATATACGGCACGGGGGATCGTTTTGACCTATTTAAATAAGGCACTAAACATAACACACTACAAACAAGCAAAAAAATTAGTGAACTTTGTTTCAATGCCCTAATAATAAGACTATATGTATGTGTGTGTGTTTTTTTTTGTAATATGGTCGTGTCGTAAATAAAAGACGTTTATTTGCAAGCGTCCGACGATTCGTGCGTTCCGCTCAATCGTCGCCAATCAAGTGAGTACGAAGGCGACTCATCCGCATATTGTTTCACCGTTATTTTAATAAATACTTAAGTTTTTAAGCTGCCGAATGCATTGTTTGTTGTCATAATAAAATTATTGTAGTAAAGTTACAATTATTTGTTATTTTATATGGGTTTTGTTCTGCCATAACAAGCCAACTCATGTCAACTCCCATTTTCCATTTTGCATATAATACGCTCATTAATTTTAAATATATTCTAAGTAAACATTTTAGGCGTATATTAAACTGTTTTTCCGGATAGTAATGTCACATCCTTATCCTTGGCATATTGAATAAATTGGTGAAGTAATTAATTTAATTATTTTGAGATATGGATTGACGTGTTTTGACATAATTAAGATAAGTTCCTGCATTTATTTAAAACTAAGGAGTTGAATGCGTTCATAGCATAGTTTAGTTAGTACTTTTTAACTTTTTTGGATATGCTGAAACTTTAGAAGCTTAAAATTTGCTTATAGTTTTTACCCTTTCTAGTAAAATATATTTACAGCGTAGGATAGGTTTTTTTTTAAATAAGTACATTCATTTTCTTCGCTTCAATTAAACGAAATAAAAACAATGTGTAAGCCATAAAAATTATCTTTTTAAAATTACAGAAAGAAAAAACCATCGAGCCGTCTAAGCAGTAACATGGATTATAGTAGAAGTATATCAGTGCCTGCCGACAAGGCTCGCCCAGTTACCGCACAAAAGAAGATCTCCGAGCCAAGTATGGCAAACCTGCCGAGCTCTCCGGAGATCGAGTAAGTCCTATTACTTTAGTAGCATATTAAAGTTGCTTTAGAGTTTGCAACGCATGGTATTTAAATGCCCTAGAATTTTGAATAAAATATAATCCCGTTTGATATGTTCGTTGCTGTTGAATCGTGTGTGTAGTTTTTTTTGAATGTCTAGAATAGAGCTGGCACTCTCTATTTAATTTAACTAACCTCCATCGGGTTTCAGTGGCTAAAACCCTATTCAAAAGCTCTGAAAATCTCGGGGTTTCCACTAAAACGAAATTAAGGATATGTCTTGTAAACAACTAATAAGAGACTGTGTTACGTTGAAGCTAAGTTGTGAGATGTGACTATAACTCCAATCCGATTGGTTGTACGAGATGTCTCTCCTCTCCGATTTGGTGGGAACCAAAACCAGACCTAAATCTGTCTGTCAGTGTGTGAGAGTATTTGATTAAAATCTTAATCCTATATACAAGGTGTTATTGAAGTAAAGAAAACACTAAACAAAGGGTTATTTAGACTTATAAAAATGAACATATTTTACTATGAGACCAATCCTAAAATAACGGAAAAATACTTAGTAGATTCATACTTCTTTTACCCGCTACTTCGTCTGCGTCAAAGTTGATACATTAACCTACGGGGACCGTACATTTTTCCGAGATAGCCTATGTGTTATTCCAGACTATAATCTATATCTGTGTCAAATTTCATCCAGATCCGTTCAGCCGTTCTGGCATAATTGAGTAATAAACATTCATCCATATTTTCGCCTATATCATAGTAGTAAGATAATTTTATGGATCAGCTGATTTTATTTAAGCGATTTCAGGGTTGGTCCCGTAATAAAAGTTGTTGAATGATACCATTCCGGACTTTCAGTTAATTCAATTAAACATTGTATAATATGCTGGCAATTACATAACTAAGGGCCAATTTTACAATCGTCAGGTAAGTCTGACGGGGGGGATAAATATGGCGGTGTGACAGCTTTTTTATAGCAAATATGTCAAAATATTATTTATTCTTTAGTAAAAAGTTTTCTATTGGTAAATCAGCCCGAAGTAGACAAAGAAAGTAGCAAACTCACACGCAAATTCAGCCGCAGCGAACAAATTAAAAGCATGTCTTTAGAATAAAAGTTTGATTTTTATAAAGCGTTATTTACATGTTCAACGTTGTGTGATGTTCTCATATCATCATACATAATATGGTGAGAGGGAGCTTATGTATTGGGTGAGGACGTACTTTAACAATTATGTTAAATGTTGTATGGAGTTTTACGTGAAACAAATTGGCATACATAAACTCATTCACACTCTACAACGTACATGATCGATATATTGTTGTGATATGGAATTTTCTGTTTGAAAATGTGATGTTTCCTATACATGGTGAGTTATTACCCGAGTAAGCTATAAGTAGGGTTATTATTTTAGCAAGGTATGTGCCATTTCAAAATCTAAAACAATTTTCGAATAATACTCAAAAGAATCTCTAAGCTGATTTTATAATCAAAATTTTCATCAATAGATTTATGAAAGAATAATTTTACTAGTTTAAAAGCAAAATCCAAGGTTTTAAAAAATAAAACACCTGTATTATTTATAATAACATCCGATACTGTAGTGAGATAAAATAATGAAATTCTAGGAAATAATTACATCAAAAATGGCAATTTTTAATTGAAATAGAATTTATCTTTGAGAAATTCCTATATTGTACTGCAATGCATACTTTTACTTATAGAAAATTCCTTGTCACAACTCATAATATTTAAATTATCAAACTTCAAAACATAAAAGTCTTACAGTACCCCATAACTCAGTCACACTTTTATGAACAAACACACAAAGAAACATAATGCCTTTAACATTTAGACCACACTTGTTGACGTATCAATAACACCATGTCGTAACATTGTCGATTGCTTGGCACCTAAGCGTGTATTTTTTCCATTTGTTCCCTCTAAGGGTGAAAACGATCCGGTCTAATCCAACAATCACTAGGACTGCGTCGTCGATGCTCTCACCTATACTGATATATCCACCGGACTTGTCCAATAGCAGGTAACATTCACCTTATTATAAACGCACCTATTTGATGTCCTAAATTCATAGAATACTTTATTTATTTTTTGAACGGAATTCGAAATTTTTGCATTTAAAAATAGAACCTTTTCTTTTTTATTTGTATATGATTTTATTTTTTTATGTTTAGGGGAAAGGGGGGTCAAAATGTGACCTATAAACAAAATATTGATAACCTTTTTGTGTTATTCAACACGATTTAATTTAGGAAAATGCTAATGTCATAAATAAAAACTCTTCTGTAAATAGTTTGTATATTATGCATTTACATAATCTCATTTTCTCGATATTGTCTCTATGTATGTGCACGAAATTAGTTTCTTTATTTGCATAAAATGTGCACAAAAAAGCATGACACTTATATAAACTAGTAGAACTAGCAAATAGAATAAGTTCTGTAAGAAATATAATCTGAAATAAAATATTGCATTCTATGAAAGTAGATTTAAACACGGTATTAGTTCTTACGCACAATAAGCAAACAAGTAGCGCGCACGCAGCTTCATTTATTTCATTAGAACCTAACTGTAAGTTCTTTATAAAAATGGACGTTTAATGAAACAATAAAAAGTAAAATTTAAACACACTTGCACTCGGAATTACTTAATACATTTAGCTTTAAACTTATTCAGAACATCATCTCTGTCAAATTGGTTGACAGATGACAGAGACAGAATTATATTATAAATATGTTTAACGCTAAACGTACTTAGTGAATGCAAGAAGTGCTTTACAATACAGTAGTAGTGCTGTGTTTTTATTTTAAAAACTTAAACGGAAATTATTATAAAATTAAAACCGTATAATGAAGTATCAATGCCATGTTTTTCCAGTGCGAGAGAGACAGCTATACTTGACCGATAGCACTATCCCATTTTTGCAACAGTACAATCATAATACGGTCAGGTACGGTCGGTGGCATACTTCATAATACGGTCCCTATTCATAGCCATGTTTTGTAAATGTTGTAAAATATATTTTGTTTATAAAACTATTTGTGTGGTCAACGAAAGAGATAAGAATCAAGGTCGTCATATTGAAGTTTTGTAAGAAATTGATGGATGTTTTGGAGTGGAATTTAATCTAATTCATTATTCATTAGATTTATTTGAAAACATTCAAAGGTTTCTGAATAAAATTCAAGTATGTGTGTAACTGGTTACTTTTTTCTTGACTATACTTTGTTAAGTATAGTCAAGAAAAAAGTATAGTATGTAGTGTGTGTAAAAGTGTAGTAGGTTTGATTTTGAAATTTGATAAATATTATATGTTTATAATATTTATCAAATTTCAAAATCAAACCTAAAACTTAATAGTATCCTGTCAAATTACAAGGCTTATTATTTACGACATTTATAATAACAGGCATAATATCAATCAATCAATCAAACGCAAAATCGAATCAATCAATTTTTGTGTAAACGCTCAATCATTACTAATGCTTTATCAATTTAACTTAAAACTAAGAATTAACCTCACTTTGTTTTGTATAACATTACGAAAACATTGATCATTTAAGAACTTCGTCACATTTACTTTGGCCAAACAGCTGCATTTATTTAATATCAATATAGCTGTTATATAAATATACCTAGTGATGATGGACGATCGGGTACAAAGGACCTAGAGTGGTGGAGCTCAGGGTTGGTAAGTCCCCTACAAGGTGGACCGATGACCTAGTGGGAGTCGCGAAAAGTCGCTGGATGTAATAGACACAGGATCGGGTAATTTAGAAAGCTTTGGGGTAGACCTAAGCCCAGCTGTCTGCGTCTTACGATGATCTTGATTAAAATACCTTGAAAAGAAATAACTGCGTACAATATCAAGGGGCAATTCTACTAAGTACGAAAATGATTAATATACCTACATTTTTGACATTGATTGTCGCAAAGATGAGATTACGACTAGATTTTGAACGTCTTTAACAAGTAGAATTGTCTTTCTGTGCAAAAATATGGCACATGGAGTTTAAGAAAAAAAAACACTTTGTTCAGTGTCGTCCTTGTCATTAACACCTGTGTCATAGTCTGTTTCAGCAGTTCAATCTGTCAAAATAGCACCCCGTTTCGTCTATCCATCTTTATCACAATCATTAACGCGGATTTTTTTATGTCACCGTCAAATATGACAAGGTTCTAAATTATGATCAACGTTTTCAAACACCAAATGTACTTGTATTGCTGCTATATTAACCTTCGATGTGGGTTAGATAATGATTCAATTACGTTTTAGCACTATGCCCAACACGCCGTCGACTGACGAGATGGAAGGCAATGATACGCTACTGAATCGCAGGAGTTCTTCTGGTGGCCTGCTATCTCCTGAGGTAAGCAGTTATAGTTTTATAATTCATGTTGCAAAAGTGCATTAAAAGGGTCGCCGTTAACTATGTTTGGCACTCTTTGGGCTGCTTTATATGGGCGTACTGAAAAGAGGGGGGCAGAGGGAATGTGACATAGGCTGTTTACTGGTTAGTCTTGTATCTAAATAATCCACATTTGTTTAAAATGAGAGTATGTCTGTTTTCTCAAAGCAAAACCATTTTCAAACTTGGCAAAGATTTTGCTTGGAATCTGGGCTAGCATTGCCAATAACCGATACACAATCGGACGAAGTCACTGTCAAAAGCTAGTTTACATTTCTATATTAATATTATAAAGAGGTAAAGTTTGTTTGTGAGAGATCAACTCTGGAACTACTAGTCAGATTACAAAAAATATTTCACTGTATATTTGATTTCCACTTGAAAGTTTTAGTCAATTTAAGGCTTAAAAAAAACTTTAGACCTTCGACGACTGTCTTTTGACTACTTTTCGATCCTCGTTGCTGACCTGACTACTTTTTTTTACATTCTAGGTCGACATGCCAAACGTGCCGCGTTGTTCAATAGACGGGCCCGAACACGACGGGTTCTACCTACTAAAGAAAGACTCTCAACGAAGACTAACGCTTTCCCGTGTGTTAGAGCAGGATAGCGAGAAGATATGCTCCAAATGGATGCTCAGTATACACCAGGACTTTGGGACTACTGTACTGACAATGGTTATGCATATTTTTGAGCTCCATTTTCTTTTATTGTTTTTTTTTTTATTTTATTGTAAGCTTATCATGAGTACAATTATGGGTTAAGTATCGTTCACTTATTACCAGTGGCCCTATACATATATGCAATGAATCTTTCCATATATATTAATTTATATTCGTAATATTTCTGTAAGTGCTGCCGAAGGCCCGAATTTACTATGAAAAGAAATGTATGTACTTTTATCTTGGTATGCTTATGGTTCGTCCACACAATACAGATTTGCTACAGACTTACGTAGATTTCTATAGAATTAAGTCTGTGTTTGAATAGCAGTGCATACATAAAACCTACAATATTGCTGTTCCCTAACAGGATCCATAACTGTTCTTTAGCTTTAAGCCTTATGTAAAATCTTTAAACACATTATGGTATGCAAATAACATTTCCATCTGACAGAAAGATTTGCACGAAATGTACCGTGTGGACGCACCATTAGTATACTATTCGTTAAATGCAATAAAATACTAAAAATATCAACCATAATAATACTCTATTTACAGACCCACCTCGAAATGCTCCGCTGCGCTCTCAAAGAGTACATAATGGACCAAAACAGAAGCGTCATAGAACAAGCAATAATAACTTTGAAAGAAGAACTAGACTTCGATTCAAACGCCATTAACGAATTACATTCAGCCATCTACATGTTCCAAGAGGCTGTCAATGCAGTGTTGAGGATGCATAGCATAAAACCTCATTGGATGTTCGCTTTGGATAATTTAGTGAGGAATGCTGTTCAGGCTGCTATTACTGTTTTGTCACCAGGTGAGTTATGTTTTTTTTATAAAGTTAAAAAAAAAACTTATAATAATAATTATAAGTCTGAAATCGCCAATCCGCTTTGAGCCAGCGTAGTTCTCTGTATGAGAATAGGCCTTTGCCCTGTAGTGGGACGATAATAGGCTGATATTATTTTATTATATTTCCTAGCAATTCTCAAAACGTTTGAAAATTATTCCGCTGACCTATTCAAGATTTTAGATTCACTGCAATAAAGGCCCTTATTTATTCAATAATTTATGCCCTTCAGAAAGTTCGATTTCGTCTGATTTCTGGATTCAAATCAACACATTATGGGACTACTATAACGACTCTGGTAAAAATCATATTCGTGTTACTGTTCTCGTATGCTGTGACGCTCTCGTAAACTAACTAGAGTGTCAAACTCATGTTAACTGCTGTGATTGGCTGAACATCGGCCAATCTAATTAATCTTGACATTTTGCTCATTTTTATGTTAATTAGTCTTTTAGAGAACCAATGTAAATACGGGGTGGATGGTCATCGTAACGAAAATGATTACCATGGATTTGATATAAGATTCTAGACCCTCCAGTGACGAAATTGTGCGAGTCGGACGCTCGCACACGATGGGTTCCGTTTTATCTTAGAAGATATAACAGTATTGCCATTGTAGTATCGAGCTAAAAACGGTATAAAAAATGAAGTCTCTTGTGTAGGGACGTTTATTTATTTTTATTATTTGCTGATACAGCGGCAATAGAAATACACATTTTGTGAAAATTTCAACTCTGTGGCTATTATGGTTCATGAGATACAGCCTGCTGACAGACGGACAGCGAAGGCTTATAGAAATAGGGTCCCGTTAGCACCCTTCGGGTACAGAACTCTAAAAATATCAACTGTTCCACACATTTTGACCAATTGCTCGTAGGTGTACGGAACAGCAAAATTTTTTTTTAATAAGTCAAGGAAAAATTCAATTTTGTTGTTGGTCCAAAATCATATACTGAATCCATGTTAACAGATTTCTTTACGGTGTCTTTTCCATATGTTATGTCCTTGTGATGTCCAAACCAAATGAATATGTAAATGTTCGACATGCATTGCAATGTACCAAAACATTACCATCTGCCAAGCCTTATTCCACCCATTATGGCGGATGCAGCTAAATACCAGAATACATAGAGCGACTGCCTTTCCGACGTCTACAACCCAGTTACTGGGTAACACAATATTCTATATTAAGATTTCCAGACTAATTTCAATCTTAATGCATACTAGCCAAGTACTAAAGGTATTATAGTGCACAAGTGTGTGCGTAGATACAGGTGCACTTCCTCTCCCCTCAACCTCAAAGTCCGATGGGACGGTAATGCGTCACAACTGGAGAGAGATCAGGTGAGATCAATACCAACGGGGACACGTGCTTACCAAGGCGTGTCACATCACCTACTTCGGGTTTGGAGATTCCTAATGGAAAATCCCAACCCTACTCAACATTCCAACCTGGTGCGTTGGAAAATCAAAACATAAAGACTGTATAAACAAATGTTTTGATTTGTTCAGAGCTAGGCGCAAACCTAGCGGGTCAAGATGGTCGTCGCGGCGGCGCGGGAGTCGCGCCGGATGCCACGCCCTCCGCTTTGTCTTCAACTAACTCAGCGAGAGACACGCACGCACTGCACGCTCTGAGGCATGAGAACCAGAAGTGAGTATTGTTGTTTATTTTTCTATTTGAGACTAGATTGTGCCCGCGACTTCGTTCGCGTAAATGTCGGTTTTTTGCGATATTTTTTACCCCTAACTGTTTTTCTAAAATAAAAGAAGCCTTAGTTACTCGATATAACATCAATAAAAGTCCCTTCAACATCGGTCCAGCCGTTTAGGAGATTAGCCGGAACAAACAGGCAGACAGACAAAAAAATTAAAATTGTTTTATTTGTGTAAATCACTTTGTATACAAAGTTCCTCTTATGTTCTCAACAATATTTTTTTTTTGTTCCAGATTACATCAAGAACTTTTAGAAAGTTACCAGCAGTACCAGAGCCTGCTTCGACAAATGCTGGAGGAGCAGAAGACGCACACAATGATACTAAGAGAAATTGTGGATAAGAAGTCGCGGTAAGTTTATTCTAATCCCCAGTTATAGCTTTTGAGAGTTTCGCATTGGAAAAGCCAAAGAATTGCCCATATTTCAAAATATATTAGTATATTATCACGAGGTGGAAGCGACCTCGTCACTCCTCGTCACCAAAACTTTCACCACGGCTTCAGTACATGATTCTAGACCCACTAGCGTTAACATTTCTCAATGGATGTTAAAAATAAAAACGCTGTACTATACTTTCTTATTAACCGATGAAAAATTGTGTATCACTTTGACGCCATGTACACGCGGCGTAAGTTGTGCATTTTCGCAGCGTCTAAGCTGATTCCTGCTTATACGTATCGCTAAACCAAAAGAGAAAAAACCCTCCCTCATTTCAAGAATTAAAAACCGCATCGTTGTTTCGCGAACACTGAATGGAACAATTCTAATAATGATTAATACAATTATTACCATTCGATGTCCATTACACAGCAGCGTCACCCCAGAAGTCTTCGCCAGCCCAAGCGAGCCACCATCAGAGGCAGGCGAGGCAAGCGACAGTGTGGACGAGGCAGAAGCCACGCGCATGCGCGACTGGGTGGCCGCCAGGGGACTCCCTGCCGTAGTGGCCAACGCACTGCTGCGACACTGCTACGTGCTGCCAGACCTTCTGCAGCACGCGCAGAGGGAAGATGTGGCGAGGCTTAACTTAAAGTAAGTGTGGATTTTTTTAATATGGCAATTTTCGGTTAGTGTACCAAGTAAAAATACAAAACTCTAGCTTGATTTTTGGACTCGATGTTGGGTACATTAAAAAATAATAACTAAAAATCTAGCGTTTTTTTTTAAATTAATAATTCGTAAAATAATTCGTGCACGGACTTTTAAATTCCTAGAAAATATGTAAGTGGTTTACATTTGATTTTAAAATCCCATTTACGTAAACTATTAAAGGCAATGTACTTAATTTGTACTCATATTATAAAGAGGAATAGAAATAGTGAAGTAAAGATAGGTAATATCATTTTTGTTCTTTTTTATGTTTGAATAAGGTAATCTCTAAAAGCAGGATAACAAAAATTATTTCACATAGAAAGCTACACTATTGCCGAGTACAGGCTATGTTTTATTGTTTAATTGACTTCCAAGCGGATGAAGTCGCGGGCAATAGCTGGATTTTATTAGATTTGCGCTGTACGGATTGTTCCAGTTCTCTATTTACTCATCGATATACACGCCTAAAACAATTATAAATAAAACATAAATCAATCTCTCTTCCACAGAGGCGGTATCGAGCTCCGACTTTGGCGCGCCATACAGGAGCATCGCCTGCACAACAGCCCCTCCCACCTCCGCCGCACCAGCAGTACTGAAACCGACATGGACACCAACTCAATAGTCGTCGTAGAATGCCAGCGATGTAAAACAACCCGCCGAACTCTATCCAACAACTCGTCCTGTTCAAACAACCCTACTATAGTGATTAGGGATCAATTGAACGGGGATGAAACCGTTGCTGAGTACTATGGAGAGAACGGGGTTGTCAACCTTTGACTACTGCGCGGATGGTGCACTCTGCAGTAAAGGTCTCTGATATAACGGCCAGGGGTCGGTCAATATGTTCACAATTACTAGTAGTAACTGCTCTGCACATTTTAGCTTTACGTAAAAAAGGGTTGTTACACCAACGATTGATGTCGATCGATGATTTTGATCAATGTCGACAGTTATATTTTAAACAAAACGAATAATTTTCGATGAGATTTCCGCTTAATCGATAAAAATATTCAGTTTTATTCGTCCATTTACTAGGTCAAGGACAACTGACTGTCAATCAACGTGTTTTTTTTTAACCTAATTGATCAAGAAATCGATGTAACGTTGGTCGCAGATGTAACAACACTATAGCTCGTCGCTCAATATAGCAACACCAACAATACTATACAAAGGCCAACAGTGTCCTGCCAGCGCGCCAACCGCGAGCCGCCAACTTTTCATCTTGTCATTATAAAATTTACTTTAATGCACACGATTTAAAGCTCTAAATTGAATGACAAATTGTTTGTGTTGTTACGAGCGATGACTTTTAAGCACCTTCGTTTTTAAGCAAAATGTAGCCTGCACACGTTAAAATACTATAGGTATGCTCAATAAAAGTAGCAATATTAAAAAAAAAGTAATTGACTAAAACTGGTCGTTTATGGTTGTATTGGTAAAGTAATAAGCAATTTTGAGACAATATCATACAAAAACGTAGTGATTTCTCATTTTAGTGTGTTCATTATAGTGTAAAAGAATCGAGTGAAAGTACGTCACAAATGTTGAATTTTATGGTCATAACATGAGTGTGCTGTAGCATTAATTAAAAAAAAATAACACAAGTAGAAGATTCGAAATTTAAAAAAAGAATTCGTTAAAATTGCTGTTGCTAATAAAGAAAAAAATAACACCGCTTGAGGCCTTGAGTGTATCATCCGAATAACTTTCATGTAAATATAGCTTCGTATTTATTAATATATTGTTACTAGTCTCTGTAAATAAATGTAATTTCTTTAATAAGCATAATAATTGTTAAGATGCGCTAAACGGAAATTATTTTTGTATTAACTGAACAAGAGAATTAGACAACTGCACGGCAAGCCTGTACTTATTTGTTATGACGTCAGACGACTCCTTCATTAGTCTATTTATCACGTAATGTTTTTTGGCAACTTTGTAACCCCAATGGTAATACTTAATGAGGTTTAGGTACAAATAATCTTATTTTTTAATATTATCTTTAAATACACGTATAATTGTACTATCTAATTTGATAATTTAAATTGGTTTGGAGATCGCATGTCCAACGAAAAAAATATGATCAGTGTCTAAGTACACCCCCCTCTCCCCCTAGCCTCATGTGATTAATGGACGATTCCATTCCGCAGCTAAAATTTTATTTTTAATTTCTTTAAAATTAAAAAGTGAAGTCAATTAAGTCGGCACGAAAATGATGTCACAGTTGTCTTCCCATACAAAATCTATAGAAAAAACGCGTTTTGACAGATCATATAACGTACGTCAATAGATTAGTGGGGTCTAATACCCAAATGTTGGTATGTGACGTCACGATCGCGAGTTGTTTAATTAACTTGTTCGGTTAATAGTTCTGCACAAAAGTAGTTTGAATGGTGCTACCGCGTTGTGATGGTTATTAAGTAACAAAATAGTGCCTTCTGTTAACGCTTGCACGTTTAGTTACGAACGAAGTTATGCATATTATAAATATGTAATTTTAAAAATTAAAAATAACGATTTTGATAGTATTTCCAAAGGAAAAGGTTGCTTCCATTTTTTGAATTTGGTTGTTTATTAAAAATATATCGTTGTGAATGCTTCAGTTACGTAAGAAACGGTATAATTAATGAAGTGGACCTATAGTGACGGATGTAATAAGACACTTATCGAAGCTGAAAGTTACGTTAATCCTATCATCATTTTAATATTTGTTTCGGTATCAAAGTCAAAACATGTGATGTTCTAGACTATATCTTGGTACCTGTTTACGAAGATATTGATGAATCAAATTTTTCTTGCAATTTTTTACAAAACTATGTTTTTTACTACCGCTGTACTGACCCCTAAGGACATTGTTTTCCACACCAAAAATTTTTGCTCAATATTACTTACTTTGAGCAGTATGCGTAGTTAACAGCTATATGATGTGTCTTCTTACATCCCGTACAAAGTACCCGTCACGACGAGCTATAAATTTTGTAAACACGCAAACCTTAGATCAAATACTGCGTCAGCTTGAACTTACTTCAAATGACTGCCCAAATGTTTACGTTCCATGTGTCAGACGCGTTCCAGTACCACAAAACATTAGACGACAGCGATTTAAATCGCTACAATAAAACTCGATCAAATGAAATCGCTCGTTAGTTTCGTATTACATGTATGTTACTTTGAGCTAATTGAATTTGGGATGACTTGTTGTCGATTGATTTGTCGTTACGTAACTTAGTAGAAGTTACATAATTACATAATACACAGCATAACAGAAGCAGCGGTATTTACATAATTTACAGCTTCTCGTAACGGGGACTTTAATATACTAGTATTTATGGAAGGTAACAATCTGAATACAAGTATCGATACTAAAACCAGTCTGTCCAATACAGATTATTCCCATATTAACGACAGCGTGAACGCTTTAACGTGTTCAAAATTGTTTTATTACCAATTGAAACAATAAATCATGGTCTAACTGGCATTATAGCTTAGCAATGCTATTTACAAGTGCCTAAAATATATCGAGTTAACAATAATATAAGATTATATATAAATTATTCATCGTAAGAAGCTATATCTTTTGAGTGCCATACGTACATATTTTCTTATAATTATAATAATTATAACATTGTATATTTTCTTAAGATTAATTATTTACTGTTATTAACTAAAGATTTTATTAAAACTTACAAAATAATCGTCGTGATCTGAAAAGCTTAAATATAATTCAGAATTAATTATGTCGCTAGTATTACTAAGATATTGGATCTAAATAACTTTGCAGGTAATCTTACATTACATTCAACCTATAAGATTTTCAAACGAATAAAATATTACTATCTTGTGTGTATTTTTTGCGTTCAACAAGCAGCGTGTTTTTTTAAGGGCTAGAAGAAAAGATTTAAATACTAGATGTGCCTTCATTGTACTTACTTAATGTTGCAATACTAAGAACAGCATCTCGCGCATCTAGACCCCATAAAATTAGCGTTTTCATTATATACTAGCTTCTGAACGCGACTTCGTTCGTGTGGTATACCATAAAAAATCTTATGACTCAATAAAAATTTATCTTTTATTTTAGAGATTATACCTTTTACATACAAACAAATATGTTGATATTTTATGAGGATGATGCAATTTTCAAGTCCTTTTAATATAATTTATTTAATAAATACAAAAGAATGTTTATATGTTTGTCCTATTTGAGTTTATAATATATACCTTTCATTCGATAGCGAAGAATATTTTTGTAAGTAATTATGAACATCTCTACAAAAATTTATAAATTAGACAAATAATTACCGGGAACAAAGTAGCGGACAGCAGCTGGTATTTTATTTTCTAAAGTGATTTTCAAGCCTTTAAAAACACATGCTGTATTCAACAACTAGCCAGATTCACCTACTGCCTTACAGTATTTATAGCCATAAGCTATAACATATTGTATAACCTTACAATACTCAGTAATACTGTTATGAAGTACAAATACAATACCTTATATTATTACACATAGAAATAGATTCTATACATTAAGAGTGAGTGCGCACTGCGATACGATTTTTTACAGCACGATTTTAAAATCGCATTTTTGTATATTTTCATCATCTTTGAGCGCACTTCTATAAAAAATCATAATTATGTCACATTTCTGCGATAAAAAATCGCAGTGCGCACTCGAGTGTGACCAAACTGTTATGAAGGCGATAGACGAGTCCAAATTACATCTACAATCGATGGTTCCCCTGCGACGGAGAGAACCTATTCCTAATCGATGTTCGATGAATCGTTTTACGTCGGTACCATGCAGTGTGGTCACACCTTTACAAACTAAACATACACTTAGAATAAACCCCAATAACTATGAATTGTTCTTAGTTTAATTTAGACCTTAAGTGTTATTAAATACGTCTCGCGTTAATTTGAGCTAAATAGTAGAGAAAACTACTAAAATTATAGCTTTAATTTAATATCATTAATATTAGGCGTAGTATTGTTTTGTTTGGATATTCGCAGATTATTTTTTTTATACTTATGTAAGTGTGTATGTATTGAAAAGTAAATTGGAAGTATAAAATTCATGTACCATAACGCCTAACTCATTTCCTTTTTTTTACTCCATCTTAAATATTCTTGTAATTAACTGATTTACTTCCAGTAGAAGTCTTGAAATTATCCAATTAAAAAATGTTGAAATCTACCTTGATTGAAAAACACACAAAATTAAAATGTCATCACACATTTTCGCTTTAGATTAATTTTGAATTTTACAACATTGACTGTTGTAAAATTCAAAATCAGTTCATTCAGTTATTTTGTTATATTAAGAAATCAAAAGATCTGCGTTTTTATACGACAGTTTTGTTCAAATCTAGGTCTACAATATATATATTTTTTTGTTTTTTTTTTTTATATTTGGTTTACTTTTTTATCTTCTACTTTTCTAATCAAGCCTGTTTACTAAAAGAATACTTTTTTACCAAACTTTTTCTGTGTACATTTAACGCAGATGTCGTTTTTACAAAACATTGTGTTTATATTTGAATATTAAACTACGTTATGCCTGTAATTAATATTCGTTTTTCCATCTTTATTGAGTAACTAACTACATACCTTTACTAGTAGGTACTACTAGGTAGAATCTGCCATTTCATTTAATATGATTTTTTTGAGTAGCTAATTAATAAATGATTAATTATGAAATATGTTTGTTTTAATTGCTCTAGTCGTAGTCCATGAGAACTCGTCGAAATTAGTGAATCCAGAAAGCACTCTTCATTTAGTAGTGATACCTATCAACGGTCGACAGATGACGCTTCCTGTGTCGTTTGTAACAATCGTTTTTAAATTCTATTTAATTTTTATCCTAATGACAATAGCCAATAATAATAAATACACTTGATATTTTATTAAATTATAAAATACAATAATCGACATTATTCCGATAACTCGCATCATTTTTTAAATACAATCTTACGATTGTCTTATCTGTGGAAGGTAACACGATAAGTGACATTAATTTTATGCATATCTACCCTCACGTAGAACCTTTTTGATAACTCATTTAGCTGACATTAGACAACTACATATCAGACAAAAAGATGTTGCTAAATTTCCGCGAAGTCGTAACGCTGTTCTGTGTTCATCCAAAACTAATAAGTAGCCTGACTTTTCTTCAACTAAGCTGATATTCTGATGTGCTCCTGTTTAAATTCGACCATAATATCGAAGTATACTAAATAAGTGCACTGTGAAATTAAAAGTGGAATTCAGAAATGTTTAATCATGTTACATGAGGACTGTCCGACCGTACCTAATACAGTTTCGACTATTACAAAGGACATTTAAATAATTACCTGCATTTCGTTTTTTATCTTGTAACGTAAATGTACAATTTTTTTTTTTTTTGTTACTATTACATTATCAGATTTTATGTTGACATGAGTGTGTGTGTGTGCGCGTGTGATCTGGATCCCGAAAGACGTTACTAAAGCCCGTAGTGACGTTTCCTTCATTCATGCAGGGAGCCTGATCCGATGCAGGAAACCAGAGCGAGAGATGTGCAGGTCAGTGGAGTTGCTAATATCATAACATAACATAACATCACGCCTGTAATCCCCGAAGGGTTAGGCAGAGGTGTACCCATTAGTACACCCACATTTTGCCAGTTATGTTTTTAGTCCCATGTAATAGGGGGCGAGCCTATTGCCATCAACCGGGCACAAATCCAGACTCCGAGGCTGCTACTGAGAAATTCCTGATGGAAAAACCCAATAACACTTTGCCCGACCTGGGAATCGAACCCAAGACCTGTAGCCCCCCCCTGCCCCCCTGACCTGACCTGCTTATATCAGTATCTAATAATATTCATTTACTAGGTAGCTATTCATTTTGTTTTCGCCTTATATTCTTTAGCAATAAGAAAAGCAGAAACAAAACGATAAACCAAACGAACGAACGTGCGAACGTTAAACATTTAAAAAGAAAATCAAGCTTACTATTCACCATTTCAGTAGTTAAAAATAGCCTGACCTTTCTTTTCTGATTATCTTTTTAGGGGTTCAAGTTTACCCCGTAACAAATTACATCAAAATTGGGTTAGTGGTTTAGCCGTAAAAGCATAACAGACAGAGTTACTTTCTCTCATATAATATTAATTTTCGAACCATTCTCAAAAGTCCCTCGTCTCTTAAGTAAGTACTTTTCTAATAATTTATTTAATAGTCTTTAAATTCACCAACACATTGACTTGCACACAACTTATTTAAATCGGAATATAATTAAATGTAAAACAGGGAACTACGGAGACGGCTCCGCTGCCTCCCGGGGGATGTATAAGACGTTCTAGAGACATTAATTCACCCAATGTTTGCGGCTAACGTCAGCTCTAATTTACATACAGTAAAACGTATGGGATCTGCACCTCTAATAGCATTTGAATTAGGTAGTTTGTTAGTAGGTACCTACTTAATGGTATAGTCATCCATAGTAGGTACCTATCTTGATGTTTGATATGATGAAAAAATAAATAAACTTGATATCTTGATTGAAAATCAAAATATAAATAAACACAACCGGTCAACCGAGGACAATATGGTGGTTGACCAATTATTAACCTTACACTTTGTTGTCGATTGTACCTACATAGTCCGGATCCCTAATTTTGATGATAAAATAGGTAGATATAGCCTATAACGCTCAGAGTCAACGTACTTAGTTTTCAAAATCGGTTCAGTAGATCCAGAGATTATCGCCTATCAACCTCACAAACTTAAACCTACCTAACCTGTACCTAGATAGCAACTAGCCTAGGTACTACTGACACTCTGAAATGTATTTTCAAAAATAACAATAAAATACCATTCAATTGATAATTTTGATAATTTATCAACGTCCAGCACCCTATAATTGTTTTAAAAAAATCTCCAAGCTTTCATTTTATCATGGGAAGTTTCCGTCTTAAGTTAGGGTGGATGTCTACTCAATTACCGAACCGAACTAATTATATTAGTTATGCTTGAGACCGATTTGAATTTCAATTCAATTTGAACTCTACTGTTAATTTTATTAGAGTCCCCCGAAGGTTTTTTAATGTAAATCTTACACTGATCTTGTTATTCCGTCTGTAAGATAATCTTAGGGTATGTTTTCGATTGTAGATAGGTACTCTGTAATAAATAAGCGATTATTTATACAAGTGGAGCTTCAGACAAAGGATCTAATGAGATTCTGCAATTTTTAAAATCGTCGCAAGCGTTTTCTTCTTAAAATTTCTTGTGGGTGTGCACTGAGAAATTCCTAGTAATAATTTCTAATTTAAATATTTTTTAAATAAAAACGTTTACAAAAAGTGTATAATATTTAGTCAACAGTAATACTAAAGGTTTTCCATACAATTAGAGTGCCTAAAAATAAACTAAACCTAAGATAATATTATTATAGGTGCAAATGATGGTTCGGAATTGCAATGTTAGGTAGCGACCCACTCGATCTAGGTTAATTTAAACCTGTGTTCAGTCCATCACTTTAGAATAGAAAAAAGGAGAAAACCCCTTTAAAACTTTTTCGAACCAGGGAACCACGATTAGCAGTCACGGTACTCACGGTTGTGGCCACAAGACAAAAGCGGCATTGAAATTCACCATGTAAGGCTATAAATAGTATAACGGAAATACCAAAATTACTCGTAAATTCTAATATAAACGGGTCCTTGCCTACGTTTATTTACGTTTCGAATAAGGCTGTCAACCGTACTATAATAAATCAACTTTTCAGATTTTTTGTTTCAGTTATTTGGTACCTTCTGTGTACCTTCACGTACCTCCTGAAAATCTGTGTACTGTAAAGACCCTGGCTGTTTGAGCTATATGCAAAATATTTGTTATGAGATGAATATTACTTTTATATTTAGAATAGAAGCAGACCGCGTGTCAGCGGCTGTCAAGCCTAAAGTAAGAGCAAGAATTAACAAATATAATTTATTTTAAAGTGAATAGAACACGAACTTTAATAAATAAATCTATAATATAAAAATGAGTCGCTGAATGTGTTGGTAAGCGCAAAACTCGAGAACGGTTGGACCGATTTCCCTAATTCTTTTTTTTTAATATTCCTTGAAGTACGAGGATGGTTCTTACGGAGAGAAAAATTCAAAAAAAAAATACTGAAAAAGTCTAAAAACAACATTATTTTCTATACTCCCATACAAAAGATTTGTGATAATACTTAAAAGTCAATTTGAACTGTTAGGCGATACGAAGTTCGCCGGGTCAGCTAGTAAATAATAAATATCTTGGGGCAACTCACACACGGCTATCTGATCCCAAGCTAAGCAGAGCTTGTGTTATGGTAACTAGAAAACTGATATACATACTTATATAATTTATAAATACATACATATTATAGATAAATCACACCCAGATACAGAACTAACAATCATGCTCATCACACAAAGTTTGTCCTGGGTGGGAATCGAACCCACGACCTCCGGCTTAGCAGTCAGGGCCGCTAACCACTAGACCAACAGGCCCGTCATGAATAATAATAAGTGTTTTGTCGATCAAGTAGATTTGGTACCTATTCTGTACCTGCAGAAACAAATATTTAAATAAACAAACCACTGTAAGGTTGCGTAAAGTAAAAAAAAATCCTTTCTTTGACGTTGTTACCTACTATTTCATAAAATAACAATTTTCAGTATACATAACTTAAGTTAAATGTTTAAAAAACCTGTTAAAAAAACTAATAACATTTTGCCTATTTCTGAAGGACCAATTGTTTAATTGTATATTAGTAGGTATGAGAATAATTCGTAAAGTATATTTCACCCCCTAACTAGATGAAACGGGGATCCAGAGTTTGTATAGAGAAGCAACATTAGAATGCCAATAACCGACATTTACGCAGAAGCTAGTATTCGTATAAATTCTGGAAAATATTGCTCATATAATTAGCTGATTAAATATTGACAACCCTATTCACTAACACAGTCACTTAATGACAATATAGTCGCCATATTGTTTGGTGTTTACTAAACATTACTCAGTGACAAAGCTTGCACTGTGTACGGCAGTTATTGATAGTGAGTGCGTGCTTATCGCATGTTACAATACAATTACACACCCAGACATTATTGGTTAGCTTATTTTACTATGTAAGGCGCGCCCTTGATTTCATTCAATCGTTGCTACATACCTACCTATAACACGTCTAAACTATGATGTATATAGATAAGTATATAAGGTGACTGGTAATTTGTAACCGATACTTAAAGAACCCTATGAATATAAAACCCTAAGATATATATTTTTTTTTATTTCCAAAAGAGAGCGTTTACTTCATGCAGCGTTTTATACAAACTTTAAAGTCCTTATTTTTCGAATGAATGAACTGATTTAAATAAAACTTCTTACGTATAAGCAGGATACATAGATCTAGAAACATTTCAGACAAGATTTACGACAGCAAATTTTACTATGGGACCAACAAAGAAATCGCGAAAAAAAACTAATCCATTCATTAATATTCACATAAAAAGTCGAAAAAAAAATTATGGATCAACCCTTTTTTTTCTCTGTTTCAAGGTGGATCTTTACAAAAAGTTGTTTCAGACATTTTCGCGTTTAAACAAACAAACAAACAATCAAAAAATCTCTACAGCTCATTATTATACAAATTAGTAGATAGGTATTACGTTTCTCACAAAAAAATTAAATTCACTGTTCTTAAAATCAAACCCTAATAATGTTTTACACGTTAATTGCTAGATATCCTTATCTTTCACGACTCCTAAATTACCCTGGGCAGAAAAAAGAAATCGCTTTGCCTAAATTAATGTTGGGATCGGCTTCCCCTTCACGTGTGCTATGCATATGTATAGCGTCGCAGTCGGCTGGCAGTGAACCAAAACGCTGTTACTTACATAATGTGGATTTATATCAGGCGCGAGAGATCGTTTAACCCAGGGTTTCTTAACCTGTGGTCTTTGCACCCATAGGGGCCTACCTAACATAATTAACGAGAAAAAAAAGGTTTATTTGATGCAATAATATAACAATTGGTACCTAAACATACAATATGTTGTGAGAAAACAAAACGAGCGTAAGTAAGTGTAAAACGAAAAAAGGGAATAAAAATGAAGGATGACACGCGCCTTCCATTAAGTATCAAAAACGGCTATTCAATTAGACAATCTAATCCATAAGCAGCAGCAACCGCCGCACTAAGTACTCATTTGTCAGATCGAATCAGAAATGAGGAGATTCGTTGACGAACCAAAGTTACCGACATAGCCCAGCGAATTAGCAAATTGAAGTGGCAGTGGACAGGCCACATAGCACGCAGAACGGATGGCTGATGGGGCCGTAAAGTTCTTGAATGGAGACACAAGGTGAACAGATGATCTGATAAAGACCGCGGGATTGCGCTTGATGCAAGCCGCTTGCATCCGGTCTTATTAAAAATCTGTAGGGGATAGGGGGCCTATGTTCAGTAGTGGACGTCCTTTTTTTTTTCTAGGTGGTAAAAATCATCAAATGACTCCTTCCGCCCTGGGTGGGGCGGAAGGGACTCTCAGACTTTTACTGACCCTGTTCCTTCTGTTGCCCTTTACGTTCCGGGGCCACGGTATCCTGTTAAGACGTCCCGCAACCCCGGCAGGCGTTGGCCCCCTTGGGGGCCCCGTCCCTGTGCTGACAGCTCTTTGAGGCGCGCGCGAACAGAACGCGCCTTCGACCCGGGCTTGGTCCTTGATCGGACGGCTAGCTACCCATTACTCGCCATCCGCAAGCCCGCGCCTACGGTAGCCGGATGTCGCCTCGCGACGTCCGACGCCCTGGGCGTCTCCCGCGGCGGCTGGGGCGTGAGGTGGTTCTCTCCCTCACGCGGCCCGCCTCCTCCTTCGCTAGCATTACTGCTTCGCAGAAGGAGGTGACTGCATCCCATTCCCTCTCGCCCCGGAGCATGGCCTGAACCAGGTCCGGACGCGAGAGGTCGCCGCCGCCTATCACCTCCGTGAGGGCACGGCGGTGCTCTGCCCAAGCGGGGCAGTCCTGCACCGTATGCTCCACCGTGTCCTCCGGGCGATCCACACAGTAGTGACACCCGGGCGTTTCCTCCCGCCCTATCCGACACAGGAACCTCCCGAAACAACCGTGTCCGGTGAGGACCTGCGTCAGGCGGTAGGTGAGGACGCCGTAGCGCCTCTCCAGCCACTCCTCAAAGAGGGGTCTTACCGCCGCGATTGCGGCGTGCCCGAGTAGTGGACGTCCTACGGCTGATATGATGATGATGTGGCAATGCTGCCGGTTCTTTGGGCACGGCAATGCAGAAGAATTTTTTGATGCCATTTAGTTTTAGTTTATTTTTTTTATCCAACTGGTTATTTTTTATAATTAAGTTTGTGAATATTGTACATAATTATGTATGCATTAAAATCAATAAAACAAAATGTTTTTTTTTTTTTTGTTTTATTGTTGATAAACAATAAAAGCTGATAAAAGATGAAACCCGGGTTTTATTATTCGTAAAGGGGCTCATTGAAATTTTGAGAGAGGTCCATGACTGAAAGAAGTTTAAGAACCGCTGGTTTCAGCGGAACCTCACCGTCTGAACCGCCAGCAATTTGCAAGAAAGTGACGCTCATAAACGTGCACTTTAATACGTTATCCTAATCTGAGATAAGTTACTGTCTGCTTGCTTATTTGTTCTACCCTCGAAAGCTAGATAAATAACAAGCATATTATGTAGATAGTTTTTTTTATTTTCATTCATACTAATATTTTAATTGCGAAAGTAACTCTCTGTCTTGCTCAAGCAAAAAATGCCGTAAAAACACTTACATGGGGACCCTCTTTATCATCATCATCTGCCTAGCCTTTCCCAACTATGTTAGGGTCGGCTTGCAGTCTAACCGGATGCAACTGAATACCAGTATTTCACATGGAGCGACTGCCTATCTGACCTCCACAACCAATCAACCCTGCCGCTACCGCCACCGCCGCAGCCGCTATTATACAGCCGCCTACTAGCTGTTACCCGCGACTTCGTCTGCATATGTCGACGAAGTCGTGGAATAAAAAGTTACCTATGACGGAAATATGATATCTATTTCTACCTTGGGTTTCAAACTTACCCCGTACCAAATTTAATCGAAATAGGTTCATTTGTTTAGTCGTAAAAGCTTAACAGACAAACAGACGTACAGATTTTCCTTCGCATATTACGTTTCAAAAGATACAGCGCTGTGATAGACATACAGAGTGCGGAGTATTAAAAATAAAGTTCCTTTGGACACGAAACCCCGAATAAAATAAAAACAAATGAATCTCTAAGTTTTCGTTATATGCAAAGCTTCGATAGCATATTTTTATAAATTTATTTAAACCAGTATTTGACGACACGTGCCTCGCTGCACCGAACACTTTACTTAATACCCGAGAGAGGCGAGAATCGAAATCCATAGATCCGAGATCGCAGCGACAGACGTTTCTACCACGTGTTGAAAGGTCTTAAGACCAGGGGTGGCCAACCCATCGCGATCAACCGGACGATCGCGGTATTAGTCGAGTTGATCCTAAATGCAGTGCTCATACTAATAATTAGTTGCTAAAAATAACACATAACCTTCCTATCAACCGAGCACAAATCTAGACTCCTAGGCTGCTACTGAGAAATTCCTGATATAAAAATCTAATATCATTTTGCCCGACCTGGGAATCGAACCCAAAACCTGCTCAGCATTCGCCCTTTGCGATCACTACACCAACGCCGTCAGTCAGGCAGGCAGTCCAGGATACAAAAAAAAAACTTCAATAAAGTTGTAGTTTTCCCTTCTTAATAAAATTAAAAAAAAGGTACACGTAAGAACCTAAACTGTTTCCCTTAAGTTTAATTTTCATTACGTAAAATACGATTCAATATTGTTATGCTTATAACTATAAAATTATATATACTCATAAGCTTAACAATATTGAAACAATACACAATATTTAAACAATATTTTTTTGATAGTATAGAGTCTGGTCAGTAAACCGTCGATCTTGATCTTTTTAAGTTGGCAACCCCTGTCTTAGATAATATAATATAAAAGCTTTCAAGAGAATAGCGTGTCTGAAGTATCAATTCAGCTTGTAAGGTGACTACCTCTAGGATGTTCCAGACCTCTGATGGCTGTATTGGAAAATTGCTACCGAGCGAAATCTCCAAGGAGTTGATTTTTATTAAAACTTTATAAAAGAGATACTTGATCATGCACATAGCGATTACATTACACGTTATGTTATCACTTTTATTAACAATAGCGTTTGTGGCAAAACCTGAGAATTTTTTATTTAAAAATTTGGTAGTAGAGCCGGAACCGAAACTTTTGGTTTTACTACTATTATTATAAATGCGAAAGTTTGGATGAATTAATGTTTGTTACTCAATCACGCCTAAACAGCTGAACGGATCTGTATAAAATCTGGCACAGAGACAGACTGTACTTTGAAATAGCACGTAGGCTATAGGTCGATGTATTTGACTTTGTCTTAATTCTGAAATCTATGCAGACGCAGTCGCGGGCGGAAGCTATTAAGAAATAACAAATCTATCCGAAACCATAACCGAATCTGATATAAAATAAATCAGGCGCAGGACCAACGGCGATACGTGCTTTTCGACACTGGGGTGGCACACCACCAACTTCCAAAGTCCTAGCTGCTACTGAGAAATTCCAAATGGAATTCCCGATTATATTTTTGCACCACCTGGGTATCGAACCCAGAACCCTGCGCTCAACCAGCGCGCTTGCGACCGCGAGACCAACGAGGCAGTAAAAAATATAAAAATAATTGTATATCCGTAATCGTACCTGAAACCGGTGAAATATTTTTCGTATATTTATCCAAAATTTTATATCCCATCCTTGTTGTGTAGTGTTGAGCGAATAATGCTGTATCGTTAAACACAAAAGATGTTTTCCGAGCCGGTGGCTCGCAGCCTGGAATCGTAAGAATGCGTACCGACTACCTTGTGATATTCTATTACAAATAGAAAGCAACTTAAAGATTCCACTGTTTTGTTTGAACAAACGACTAACAAATACATTGCGGAAATGCAAACAAGCTTTTATATACGTACACAAACAATTCAAAGGGATACCGAGCTTTTGAGTTGGAGGCGCAATAGTTACGTTACTAAATAAATCGCCGATTCGCTGAATTTTATTCGTACTTTGAAATGCTCAAAGGGTGCAGGAAGTTTTTTAATTTTAGACGTACTGCTGAGTCAGTCTGTAGACGCTAGCGTAAAAATAATCGATTTTTGAATTGGTAATACGACTAAGTACGGAACTAGAGTATTTTCTTGCCCATTCTTCTTCATACGAAACTACAGTCAATAGCTTGCCTTATAAAAGACTTTCATAAGGTTTATTCGAAATACGATTAAGTACGAAAATAGGTACTAAGTATTTATTTATATGTATTTTATTTACTTTAACCATAACGGCGGTTACAGTACCAATTACAATAATTAAAGACACATAAAACTGATAAAACTAAAAGTATGGAGTTCCTTGCCCATTTTTCTCCATACGAAACTACCTTTTGGAAGGGGCAACAACATTCAATTTTTTCTTTGACGTTCAAAAATGCCTTTTCAAGATATGACAAGCACAATAATTACCTATTGTTATGGGTATAATAAAGCTCAATATGATTCTAAACAAAAATAAAGTTTTACATATAGGGACCTACTTAATCTCTCATCAAAATAATAAATTATACGTAAATTTAATGAATTGCATTCAAAAAATTGTAAAAATTGTAAATCAAAACTTAAATGAGTAAGTAACGAATGAGTGAAACGCGTATTACCAATTTAAATATCGACTGGATTTACGTTACGCGATTATTCCGCGAGCTCGTTCTAGGCCCTCAAGTTGCACTTTTTGTAACGTATATGGTGTATAAACAATATATATTTTAACTATAGCGTGCATACGATAGGGAAGCCGGCGGCGTATTTGCATATTGGCAACGCAAGCTGTCTTAATTTTGTCGTAATGTGTGGCGGGGTCGAGATTGCGTCGACTACTCCCTAAAACCTACACATAGGGTGTAGCTCCCACATGTTGCTGTAACAATGCAATTTATTGTTTCAATCTGTGTGTACACGCTGAAATTAGACTGACATGAATATTGGATGCGTACAAATGTTATAATTTGGATGGAAATTCATGGTGCCTTTATGAATTCTTGGGTAGCAGCAAATGGAGGGCGTAGTAAGCAAAATTACCAATCTTTTTTTTGATTTTACATAAACAATTCTAGATTTCTAGGTTTAAAATACATATGTATGAAAACTACATGATATTTTCGAGGGTTCTCATTGATCAAAAACATAAAATAATAACATTTTCTCGATAGAAAAACATCACGAAGTAGCCTCTAACTTTTTTATTTTTTCTATTTATACACGATATTATAATGACTATTATGACAAAAATTTGATAATTAGTTATATTTAGACATAAGTGAGGGTTTTGTCTAGGCATTTTAGATAATTCCTTTTAGTTTTGGAATTATTACGATAAAACACTTTTGGCATATACTACGTTTTAATTCCGCGAAACAAGTCATCTGTCGTCGCACTTTGACAGAGCCTCAAGCATATTTTTTGTTTCACACGTCAGTCGCTGCCGCTCTGTTGAGACGTGAGGACTACACTCAAATTTTTGGCTGCTTTGGTGGTCGAAATAAATAGTAAAATGGGAAATAATAAGAAAGCATTAAAAAGATTTCGAAACGAGAACATAAAAATACAAATATAAATTGAAAGAACGGCTAATTGTCGGGGGTAATTTTGAGAGTAGGCCCCCCTACGCACTCGCGGTTAATCGCTGGGGCGGTAGCCGCTTTTCTATTATCGTACGCACGCCACATAATTTCAACCGCGGCGGTAGAACACGGGGCCGCGGCCCGCTTCTTGGCTGGCCACCATCAATATATACGCACTGGCGGTTTATGGGCGGTTTAGTCTGCAGCGTTTCTAATAAAGGATGAATCCAGTTATTTTTTATTGTGGTTTTTGGTAATAACAATAGACAATACAAGCTGTAGTTTATGGACCAACACGCCTTTCAGCGATCCAAACGCTCGATGCAGTTTCATCGCGGTTGACCATCATGGCGGTCAGTCGCTGTTTCAACGACGTCGGCGGTCAATTGCTGAAGCGTAATAGGCCTTACTTGTGCCGATAGCCGTTATCTGCGGCAGGTAACACGAATATTCAAAGTATCGTTATGTTATTTTTACATTGCTTCGTTTATTCACACCGGATCGAACTGAGGTAGTACTTAAAAGGCATTGTATTTTGTACAAAAATAATAAAGTCGTTGTGTTACATAAAAACCAGAATGTCATAGTAGAGGCACAAAAATGTAGTGTATAGTATATGCAATATAAATATATGATTTTAGATGGTCTGAGTTTGTTATATATTTATATAGGGTCACTGTAGTATACGAATTTAATTATCCCTTTTGACAATAAAATTATTCCAATTCTAAAATTTATTATTGTTTTTCGTTCAAATATGGGGAACCGTCCCAAATTACGGCTCGTCAGTGAAAGGAAGACTCCAGTCTCCGCACTAAGTGGTCATCAGTGACCAAGTCGCGAGGAAAAGTTAACATGAGGTCAATCTTTACGCTTGTAGACTGCTAAGATTACCAACTCTTTAATATCGAAATCGCGGCAATAGTTTAGTGCGGGCCAACGTACTCTTTTTTCCAATGAGTTTTACTTCGGAGTTCATCTCAATTCAAGAAAAGTGTATTTAGCCAGTACCTGGTTGCCAGACAATTTAAGAATCTTTAAGAAATTCATACTTACCAATTTGTAACGATCATAATTCATGTTTTAATACGAGTCAATTTAAATGCGAAGGGATACCCTCACGAGATTGTGGAACCTATTGTCATCTCTTACCAACGAGGTAGGCTAAGCAATCTTATTCATGCAATATAATGTGCGCGAACGGGTGTGCCCGACCTTGCTGTGTAGCAAGGCAGGTGGTTTTTGTTTTTCTCCAAAGGTTGATCTAGGAAGAGGAGCTTTCTTCCGCAGGTCACTATTGACAACCTAAAACTCAATACGCCACGACGATGTAGAGCCGTCGAAGATGACTTTGGGAGGTCCAATAAAAAAGGTTATTAAAAAGTTGCTTGGAATGTTTATTTTAATTAAACTATTACTAGCCATTACTTTTTTCAATCCCTAAAACCTTATTATTTCGTTCTTGGCAACATTTTAATTTTTATACAATATACGTCGTTCCAATATTTGTTAACATGTGAACACTATGTAACTTTGAATATACATATGTATTTGTACCGTCAATTCCTAATTTGTAATATAAATTTCTTTTGCGTGTTATTATTTATTAGTTTTTATGTAAGGTACAATGCATTCACATGTAATTACGTATGACTGTAGTATACAAATAATAATATTGTAAAACATTGATTCTAAAAGAGTACGTATGGAGTTTCTTGCCCATTCTTCTCCATACACTCTCTCCATATATTACCTATTGGAAGGGGCAACTAGATTTTTTTTGGGGTATTCATTTTTTATGGATTCATGTTCAGTATCTATGGTATAGTCACTTACCTACTTTCCTGCAGTCATAGGTACCTACTGTGAATACAGTAGTATTATGTGATTATTTTACGTATACTACAGAAGAAACGTGACGAGCGAGCGCGGCTAGGTTCACTTGTTTTGGTGCACAATCGTGTCCGATGTGAGGGGAGGAAAGGGGCGCGCGGGTGAATTTTAAAATTTTGCTGGCTTACTGCCCGCCCTTAAAATACGCATACCAGACTAGAAATGTATAATAATAACTCGCTTTTGCCTTTACTTCGACCGCGTGGATGTTCTTACGTATCCCTAATTTTAATTTTAATAAATATGTGTTTAATTTATGTTACACGCTGATAATGTTTCAAAAGCTTTCCATAAGTGAAAGAATTTTCAAATTCGGTTACGTAGTTTTTGAGTTTAACCATTACAAACAAAAATACTAATCCTTTCTCTTTATAATATTAGTTTGGATACCAAAGTTTATTTCATATAATGATTATTATACTAGATAGAACTATAGATACGTATTTACGATGCGTTGTTGATACAAAGGTAGGTAGTAGGTAGAATAGCTATTCTGCTATTCCCAATCGACGTATTCAATGGTCTCGCAGCAGCTGATGCAGCGGCCACTACCTCTATGTCTTTATGAATGATGGAATGGGAAATGGGAATGACAAAAGCCGCGACAGACGGATCCCAGTATCAAGTCGGCACAATAGACGGCCGGGGAGCAATGTCCGATTTGGCCCTTTGTACGTAACATCGGTATTAATGGAGTTAGATTTCTCTTTGCCTTTCTATAAAACACTGAAAACGTTTTATGATGAAAATTCTCTCTATTTAGACGAGGGATTGTTCGCATAAGTGTCCTCGAGAGGCTAGAACACCGGAGACTCAGATGCAATAAAAATACCAACCAAGGGTCAATCTGGTTAAGTGTTTTGTCCGGCGACTCGCGTCTGCCGAAATAATATATTTTATACGAGGTTTATATTTGAGTGGATGAAGAAATAGTTGGAATATGTTGGTGTGGGGGTGTGCTTGGTGGGCGTTCAGCGCTGGTATGCTCTCATACCTTCGCTGTATACATTCCAATCTCGGGCAAAATAAAAGGTATTCGCTCAAAAATCTGTTTCGATTACGTGAATTTATTTTATGGAGTCTTAGTAGATGCTTGAGGTGTTCTAGGAATGATAGAGAATCGTGATCTGTAATCACAAAGTATATTGAGTGCCTCTCGCGAATACTTTCCTTTAGAGCGGCGAGACGACTGTAAAATGTATTCAGCAACTGAGATACTTTCATTTCAAAGTTTCCGCTTTTTTCTTTGATTGTTTTTTTTATTATTTTTTTTATATTTCTGTTACCGAGACCTTAATAAAAATTCGAAAGATAACATTTTCGCGAACCTTTGAAATAATAGATAGATTCTAATCAAGTTTAATTAGAATCTGACTATTATTTTAAATTAAAAAAAAGAATCGAATTTAAATATATTTATCCGAAGATTATGTAGGTACTTGCTGTACCTAAGTCTTAAGAACTAACATAATATTTTCGTACTTACTTAAAGTAAGTTAGACTAAGTCTAAGCAACAGGTGAGGGCGAGGGTTCCTCAGTCTTAAGTATGTAGTTCGTCAAGCAGCGCGTCTCAAGAAGAGGGTGGAATTACATATTTCATATCTGGAGGCAGATAGAAAATGTCTCAAGTAAACTCGTTATTTCTAAAGCTGAGGATTTACCTTTCGATCTGTGAAAATCACTTGGAATTGAAAATACAACTATCCCATAGGATTTTCAATTAATCTTACTACCATTATAACTAATTGCGAAAGTTTGTATTTTGTTACTCAATGACGCCAGAACGGCTAAACGAATCTGGAGGAAATTTAGCACAGCGATAGATCATTGTTTAGGATACCTATAGCAGGCCTATTGATTATGACAGAATGAAATTTTGAAAAAAAAAATCCCGATAAGTACCTCAAAAACGGCTTGTCGAATATAGCCACAATTTTTTTGTAGTAATATTTAAAATTCGCATGGTATAACCGCCGTTGTACGTATAAATTCCACTGGACGTAATTATTAAAATTAAGTAAATAATCATTAATCTGGCAGCACTAGGATTTCGGAAGGAATATCTTTTTTTTTTTCGCTAAATTTATGACAAGAAATACTTATTATTGTGATAAAAATAGAACTAAACTTATAGGACAAGTCTCAAATCGTCTGAACAATTTAAAAGTTCTATTTTCAATGGCAACTGAAACAAAACACTGATAACGATCGGCTAGTTTGTACGTTGTCTGCAACAGCATCAACTACTTATTTTTAATTCAAGAATATTGTCAATGCAAGTTAAAAAGCGAGCTGCCGGCTCCGTTTTAATTAGCACAAAGCCTGTAGTCTGCAATGGTCTTTTTCATAATTTATGGAATGCCAATTTTTCTCTTAGCGGAGCACGACGTCTCTTCGCAATAATGAGAAATTAAATTGGAGTGTCGTCTTCGCCGTTAATTTAAATGGTCGTGACTACAGCGAAACACATTGTCAACAAGTTAGGTATTAGTGTACAATCATAAGGCAGAAGGTACACTTGTTACTTAGGTATTGTAGATATCCTTCAAGTTTTTGCTTACTCTTCACAAATGAGTTACAAAGACGCGCTAAACTTAGATTTTCTACCTTGGTATATGCCTATCGAAGCCATAAGTACCTACGTAGTTATAGTTCTTCTTTATAGTGTGGGCAGAAAGGACTTACGACCACACATACTCAAGGTCCTCTAAAATAGTTTAAGTGGGACAGTCATAAGTCTAGGTTCCTCACGATGTTTTCCTTCATCCATGTCATTGATGTCCAAGATAAACTTTAGAAAGTACAATACAAAGTTATAGGTAGTAGTTATAGTAGGTGGTATGTATTACCATAAGGCTGCTTTTGCAATCACCAGTCAATACTGTCATCTCGTTTAGGTAAGGTCATTGATTTTAAGTCATTGGTCTTAGTCAAGTACTTAATGGGCTCACTTCAGGATGCTATGATTATAATCTGTCATTGTCAATCTATGAATGTAACCAGGATTTTGTAAAAACCTAATTTAAAAAGAGTGCCGTGAAGTTTCTTGCTCGTTCTTCTCCATAGAGGCCTACCTCCGTTTTTGGAACGAGCAACTAGCTTCATTTTTTGGACTAACTGACCGACTCCTTGACAATTCAAAAGTGCCTGTAAATGGTCTAATTGAAATAAATGTTTGGACTTTGACTTTGACTTTGTCCTTGGCTTAAATCAGGTCTGAGTTTCTTTCTAGAAGTAAAAATAATAAAAAAGTATATAATTTTTTATAATGGTGATGTTTTTGCATCAGACAATTTGGACCTTCTCCTTTTTGATTTGTTGGTACAAGGTTCGTCAACAGTGAAGGTTCAAGTTGCGTCTCGACCTGTTCAACAACTTGATTGAGTTGCAAGACATATTTAATCGATTTTCAACTCGGGATAGTGCAGGTAATTAAAACTTTGTGGAGTATACAAAGTTGCGAGGAATATTTTGATTTATTATGCATCGTTTGGTATGACGCGTCATATTTTAAATATCTTTTACCTATACTTACTTTAGAACTTAAACTTGTCTGCGTAGAAGTAAAAAAAACCCTGAATTCGGCTACGTCGCGAATTCTCATCGGAATATATCCGGGGTTGTCGTAATTACCTCAATGCAGCTTACACACCTACGGTTTTATAAGTTGACCGCTAAAAGTGGCTGATTCATAGATTGGTCGAGAATGAAAGTTTTCTTTTATATTTTGAGTTAACTGTCCCACATTTGTCTTCCTTCCAGTGTTTTCCATCTCTTGCAGTACCACGCTTCCTCCTTATAGTCATCGCTCACCGCTATAACAGCACTCCAACATGGCATCGACACAGCCTCTCGGCATCGCTTCGAAAGATCCAAGCCGTCAGCACGCCGCCCGCGAAACTCCACCTTTTTGGTCGTGTCATTGAAAAAATTGTTTCAACGCGCACAATTTAAAGCTCTAACTTGAATGGCAAATTACGCGCAGCTATGACTTTATATTCGTATTCTTTATTACATTAGCATTACATTAGGTTCATTAGCTCTAGACATGTGTAGTTACATAATTGTTTGTAGTTCCTACATGGGTGTCTAACTACCTAAGAGCATCGCGACGCTCTCTTGTCTCCTTGAAAGGATCAAAATGTTTTATTTATAAAACCGGTATACATTCTCGGGGAACTGCGAAATACTCGTAGACTTTGTCGCGAATGCTGAGAAAATTACGTTTGTAATGTGCGAGAAAATGTTAATACATTTTGTGAAACGAAAGTCATTAAAATAAGGTTTAGGTACCTATTGTTCACTGGCTGCTAGGTAGGTATATCAAGTACAAGCTTTTGCTCGCGACTTCGGCCGCGAGAATTTTTATACAGGCGCCAATTTTTTTGAAATTAAGGTATAGCTTATGTTACTCACTGATAATGTAGCTTTCCATAGGTGAATGAATTTTTAAAATCGGTTTAGTAGTTTTTGAGTTATCAATTATGAAAAATACGCATCTTTTCTCTTTAAAATATTGGTTTAGAACTTACCTACGGGATAAGTTTAAGGCTAAACGAAAGTAACGTGTAATTTCCGCTACATGCATTTTCATACAAATGACGTGTTTAGCCACGGTGGCGCGTTCTAAGTGTTCTCCATTTGGACGTAAACTACGCGTAAATTATTGGGTTTCATTCTTCAATTACTAATATCAAAGGTAATTGATTGATACGCTTTCTAATAGATCTTGCTTTTAGTGAACTTCAGATACATCAATATCTATTTATTTGAAAGTTCTATTAAAGTTTTGCCACGGAAAACTTCTTGTACTGTCTGAAACACAGCAAACGGCCATTCTTGACAAAAAGCTGCACAGAGCGAACCAATTATTCTCGTACTACGAGTTTACAAATTAACAAAGTAATAATTTTTATGGGGCCTATTGTATTCATATTGTTTTGTGTTTTATCATCGCTAAACGCGCAAGTGTGCCGCTGGCATTACACCAAGTTATTATATGGAGAAGGGAAGACGGGGGACGCGGGCACTAATTGGAAATACATGAGAATTTGCATTTTACTTTGTCTGTCGAACTCCCGACGGAGTAACGTCTCGCTCAAAACCCCTTTGTCGATTCTGAGTGCACCTTGCACCGAGGTCTTTGCAGCATTTATTAATACTGAAGCTTAAAATTTCATGAGCACCAAAAAGAGATACCTACAGCTACTAACCTGTCTTGATTGTCATTTGTTTTATACGTTGTTTAATTGCAAAGATTCTTAATCGATTGTCAACTTTATAGACGTTTAATACGACTCAGAACTGAACGATACCTATGCGCCTTTTATAGCGTTTAAAAATAACGGCAGAGATTTCTTTGAAATAACTGCATTTTGGTGATATTTTTGTCTTTATTTGCCGTTAATCCATCTATATAAATTGAATATTGAATAGATAAATATGTTTCTAAGTGAAGCGGGAACGGCTATTGTCAGTGCACTCGTGCAAAGCCGGGACGTTCCGCTAGTTCAAAATAAAACTAACATTAAAATAACGATACTGTTATAACGTTATTTTTTAAATGTTATTAAGTAGTTTATAACTCATTTGACTTTCGATTTGTGCCTTACGCCCAGCCCTCTAGCTTAACGTGGTGGGTGTCCTAAGCATCGCCTAAGGCATATCCAGATGGATACGTTCCCATTACATCATAGGTGATGGTACCTACTAATAGCCGACTGTGAATAGTAAATTGCCATTATAATTTCCAAGCATTGTGCGATTTTATGATTAGTTTGCCGTTTAGTAGTGTTTTATATACATAGGTACCTACCTTTTTTTATGTTGGTGACAAAATCATAAGCATCTAATATGCTTTGAATAATTATGTCAGATATGAAAGTCAATACCTAAGTATTGACTTTCATATCTGAATCAATTTCTAGGTATTAAGAATTTTACACAAAGCACCAATCAGAAATACCGCTACTTACTATTTTTTGGAAAATATCAATAAGTACTCCAAAGACTATAGGGCTCTGGTAGTGGTAGTAAGTCTAGCAGTAAGTACACGACTGTCACATATTCGTTTGGTATACTTATTAGGATTAGATTTTTGTCATACAAGATTAGATGTACGAATATGATGTAGACGTCAAGGCGATCTGAAAAAGAAACAGACCTCAGTATATTAACGTCATACAAAACGCGGAAAAATCACGGTCCTTGTATGAGGTTAGCGAGTTTTTTTACCTAGCGGCCTGATATTAAAAGTTCAAGCAGCCTTAACAGATGGACGGACAGACAGCTAGCTAGCAGAGTCTTACTGATGGCGTATTAAACGGAATCACCGTTAGGGTCCTCTGGGCACCCTAAAAAGAAGACGACGAAATTGACAACAACACACAAAAAGCTTTTAATTGATCACCGAACATACACATTTTCATCTAACAACAAAATACCCAATAACACTTTCATTGAATGTCTCCATTTAAATATCGTTTCAATAATAAGTTCTGTTCGTCTGTTTATATCCTCGAGGGAGTCTGGCAATCAGTGTGAACACTCGCAGCTCGTTCTAAACCCATTACGGATAAATTAAAGCCGGATCACAAGCCCGTATGCAAATCTAACAGCTATGCCACCTGGTAACTGAGTTTTAGAGTGGCGCCACTGAGAAAAGTTAGTTAAATTAAAATTGTCGAGAATTGTTTGGTGTTTTCTTGGGAATGGTAATATTAGAGGATAAAATTGTGTTGCTTTGTATGTTTCTATTGTTTTGTGGTTTGTCGTATCATCGCGTGGGTAGACGTGGGTAAATTATGACCGCTTTTATTTTTCCGAGAAAAAACTTATGTAGTTAAATTGATAAATTAATATGTAGTAGTTATTGTTTATTGTTTAGCCTACATATATTAATTTTAAAGATATTATCTGGTCTTGGTACCTTTACGAAATAGCTAGCTTTTACTCGCAACTTTTTGACGCAATTGTCTTACGTATCCTTAATTTTATTTAAATAAAATATGGCCTATGTTACTCGCTGATAACTTAGCTTTTCATAGGTGAAAGAAATTCTAAAATCGGTTTAGTAGTTTTTGAGTTTTGCATTACAATCAATAATACAAATCTTTTCTCTTTGTTAGAAACATTAAGAAGATTTTCTCTCGTCATTCAGTATTAGGCAAACGTTCATACACAAAACTTTATACCTACTAAATGTAAATAAACATACGTGTGAAATATTGTTGCCATCCATTCAATATTTTGACAGCATCTCCCTCTGTAATCAGCTTTTCAATATGCGCGTGTATTTTCCTCTCAAGTGAAGGTCATTTATCTTAGGGTTACATATGCTGTGATAAAAGGTCAATTTTTTTTTTAATTTGTTACAATTATCGGATGTTAATGCCGTCGCCCACTTGACTGTCTATAGTAGACCGTAAGTTGAATTGACAGCTGAGAAGAACGATGTATTCAGTTGAATAGAAACACTCAATTAGTTCCTACTCATCCATATATTACTCGTTGAGAAGGCGTCTCGGAATAGGGCGACTAGTTCGTCTCATTATTTTATCACATAGGTTTATCTGACAGTTTCGAAATGTATCGTTATGTTTTCCATTAGAAAATTCTTAGTTAAATCGAGATCTTAATTGTTAGACTCCTATACAGTAGATATTAGTATAAATATGTTTTTCTTTTCTCTTAAATATTATATCGAACTCATTGTACTTTCCTAATTAATACTATTATTATTAGACTTTTTGTACAAAAATAACCAGGCGACTAACACACGGCCCTGCGCACCGCCGCGGTTGTCGGTGAAACGGATCTCACGTCGCATTGGCATCTGAGAAATCCGTTGATGCCTAACACACATATCGGTGAAAACCGCTTGACCTCCACCGCCCTCCGCGGCGGTGTGCAGTGCCGTGTGTTAATCGCCTAATTTAGGTAATAGTAATTTTGTAATTTTATGATAAATTTATCTGTTACATTAATTGTTAAAGTCAACCTTACCGTACCACGATCGCGCTAGGAACGTGTAGGAACGTATGAAATATTATTTGCATTGAAAAGTAGGTACAAGACCAATAGACAGATTCCTATATTATTAAATTATTATTATATGCCCTTCTTTTACTTTTTTTACTAATGTTAATCTTCTGTTAATTACAGTCCTGAAATTCATGATGTATTCCCATAATTATAGTGTAACTAAAATATATTACGTTGGTACGGTAAGCAAATAAAAAGATATCCTCATAGGGTATAAAAACGAATGGTGTATTTTCTGAAAGAATACCTCAGTCTAAATGACATGAAGTGAGACGGTCAACTTAAGCGCAACATATTAAAAATCGCGTATCAAAACGATTACACGAGTGGACGACAGCACTAAATAAATCCGTATTCTCTCTCTTTTATCCTTCAAGAAAAAACAAGGACAGAGCTTGTTTAACTCTCACAAAATTTCATTTCGCACAAGGGTTTGAGATTAATGGTGACCGTCATTTCACCCTTGCTTTAAAAAATGGCGTCGTGGGGTCGTATCGTATCATTGTGTCGTTAGTTTGTTCACCATCACTCATGTGTATGCTAAATCTGTTTTGAATCGAGCTGGATATAGACGCGTTGCTAAATTTCGATAACGGATGACGTGTGCGTTTAAAATACGTTTAGACGCGGGAAGTGACGCGCGTCTTTTGTTATCTTAATACTTGAGATGGATGGGTCGTGGTATTGGGCATTATTTTTATAGTTCGCCTTAAAGGTGAGACAGGTATCGCGAAGGTCGCCGGATGCAGAAGAATAGGATAGCACAGGACTGTAGGTAAATTCTACTAATTAAAAACGCTCAAAATCTAGTCGGAATCTCAAAAAATAAATTCTAGCTAGCTTCTAAAGTACCCGTATCACATAGGTACACCTCTGCTTATCCCTTCGGGGATTAGTGGCGTGATGTTATGTATGGCTCCCTTAATAATTAAAATGTAAAAAACAAAGTAAACACAATGTTCTGAATATCCAGAAATTAAGAGTCAAATGCGTTTTCCGAATCCCTGGCAATTAGTTATTAGTCGTGGTTGGCAAGCACTTAATAAGCGAAAGGGGCGATCTATCAAGTCACCGCGGTTGCTCGCTAACCCAGGCTCCGGGGACCGCCCTTTATTCATAATACATGACTTCTCACACGATACACTACACCACAGAGATTATTCTGAACAGAAAACACTACGATAGGCAACTTAATTACTTTAAGTGTGTTTTTTCTGCTCCCATTGATCGTAGGGTGATATTTTATAGCTTATACAATTCCTCATGAACCTGGCTATTATATAAAAAAGATTTTTCATAATCAGACTGGTAGATTCAGAGATTAGCGCGTTTAAACAAACAAATAAAAATTTTTTTTTAGCTTTATTGTAGAGTATAGATTCTAAAAACACAACATTCGAAAATAATCACAAGCTTTTAAACATCGTAAAAGCCTTTGAAAATCCGAATTCATATCGCAGTGCACCGAACGCTTTTAGTTTAAGCAAATACACAAGCGTTCATTCGTTACAAAGGCAGGCATAATCAGTTTCTAAACATTTAATAACATTACAGAATTAGGCATGCACCAGTGGTTTATAATTTAGCCATACTGGCGTCCGTGTTGTTCAGAGATACGGGGCTTATAATAAAACAATATTAATTATCAATTGACGCTTCAACGATTCCTTTGTCGGGTGAGTCTGCTCCGCCATTTAATAACTGAGGAATGCGTGTTCAACCTTCGGCATCCCACAGCACTTTTGTTTAAATAATAAATTGGATTTCTATAAACGGTGCAGCTAAGCATTTCTCTTTCAATTATTAAATATTTTCGATGCGCCTCGAATGGGCTGAATATTTTGTGTAATATTGCTTGCAGTTATGTTTGTTTAATTTATTGTTTTGTTTTATTGGATTTATTGACGCTCATTACTAACGCTTGTCAAGTCTCATCTTTCGTTGCTGTACATTTGTGTGGAGAAGGTGTTTGGGCATTTGTACTCCCATTTTAGTTTTAAGCAAATTATATCATAGTTAACTCTGTAATGTGCAACCGTTTTTTTTTTACAAATAAAATAAATTATTCAAAAAACAAAACCCGGGACTGGGACTTAAACATAACTGGCGAAATGTAGGTATACTAATGGGTACACCTCTGCCTAACCCTTCGGGGATTGTTAAAGTGAAGTTAGACATTTAAAACTTGTTTTGGTAAAAAAGATAACTAAGTTGGAACTTTAACCATCAATATATAGATATGGTCTAGAACTTACAAACATTTTGGCAATGATGGGATTAAGATGTACAAGTAACCGGGGTAGCGGGACTTCTTAACAGAATACCTTGGCCCCTGGAACATAAAGGGCAACAGAAGGAACAGGGTGGTATTTTTGTCAGTAAAAGTCTGAAGTCTGAGTTGACTGCCTCGTTGGTCTAGTGGTCGCAAGCTCCACTGCTGTTGCATGTGCAGCTGCTGGCAAGCCGGCCGATCACCGGGCAGGGGGCAAGGCCTGCGCCCCACCCGCCAAGGCCAGGGGTAGAAGTAGGCCCTCCGCTGCCGCCGCCACTGCCGCCGCCGTCGCCGCCGCTAGGGCGATTCCGCCCTCGAGGAGGGCCCTGGAGGGGGATGTAATGGAGGGCTAGTCACGGCCCCATTGCGCCTCCTCCAGGCTAATATCAACCACTGCGCCGCCGCTCAGGATCTCTTGGTCCAGAGCATGGCGCAGTGGCTGATCAACATCGCGGTGGTCGCCGAGCCGTACTTTGTCCCACCCAGGGATGACTGGGTGGCGGACCTCGACGGCTCGGTGGTCATAATCGCGTCGGCCGCCGCCGGTACCCCGTCCCTCGAGAGCGTCAAGAGAGGACGGGGCTGTGTGGCAGCACGGTTCGGGGAGATCGCCGTGGTAGGCGTTTACTTCTCCCCGAACCGAACTCTCGCCGAGTTCCACGTCTCCCTTAGGGAGCTAGGAGTCGTCGTCGCCGGGTTCGGTTCCCTCCCTGTGTTGGTCCTCGGGGACTTCAATGCCAAGAACGTGGCTTGGGGTTCCCGGTACACGGACCATGCGCGGGGCAAGATGGTGGAGGACTGGGCTCTGGAGACAGGCCTGGTCATCCTGAACCGGGGTTCTGTCCCCACGTGTGTGCGGATGCGGGGCGAGTCGGTGGTGGACATCTCGTTCGCCAGCCCCGCTCTGTCGCCGCGTGTCGTTGACTGGCGCGTAGAGGAGGGGGTGGAGACATATTCCGACCACCGGTACATCCGGTTCGACGTCTCCGCCCAGATCCCAGATACGCCGGTCCGACAGACCCCGAGTGGTCCGCGATGGGCGCTGAAGCAGCTGGACCGGGAGCTCTTCCTGGAAGCCTCGATCGTGCAGGCCTGGGTGTCATCACCAGACAGGCCTGCCGACGTCAACGATGAGGCGGAATGGTTCCAGGAGGCCATGTCCGTGATCTGCGACATGGCAATGCCCCGGGCCCGGCCAGGAAGCGCCCGGCGTCAGGTGTACTGGTGGTCGCGCGAGATAACGGCACTACGCGAGGCGTGCGTTGATGCGCGACGCCTGTACGCCAGGCACCGCCGGTGCCGCATCCGACCTCCGAATGCGGCAGCCATTGAGGCGGAGCTGTACGAGGGGTACAGGGCGGCGAAGACCGCCCTCCGAGATGGGATGCTGCGGGCTAGGAATCTATCCCGCAGGGAGATGCTGGAGGCTCTGGACAGGGACCCATGGGGGCGCCCGTACAAATGGGTGCGGGACAAATTCCGCCCCTGGGCTCCCCCGTTGACGCAGAGTCTCCGGCCCCAACTCGTGGAGGGCGTCGTGAGCGCCCTGTTTCCTTCTCGGGGGGAACATACCCCCCCGCCCATGGCTCCGCCCCTGGCGGTGTCAGACGAAGACGCGGACCATAGCGACGGCGGCGACTACAATGCTCCGGAGGTGGCCGAGGTAGATCTGAGAGTGGCGGTACAACGGCTGAAGGCCAAGAATACCGCCCCGGGACCCGACGGCTTACCTGGGAAAGCCTGGGTCCTGGCCTCGGGGGCTCTCGGTCCTCGACTAGGGGGGCTCTTAAGCGCATGTTTAGAGAGGGGCCAGTTCCCGCTTCGTTGGAAGACGGGGAAACTGGTCCTCCTCAAGAAGCCGGGGCGCCCTGCGGACTCACCGTCCGCATACCGGCCCATCGTGCTGCTCGACGAGGTGGGCAAGCTCTTTGAAAGAGTAATTGCAAACCGCCTCGTCGGGCACCTGGGGAGATCCGGGCCGGACCTTGCGGAGAGCCAGTTCGGTTTCCGCAGGGGGCGCTCCACGGTGGACGCCATCATGCGCGTGAGGGCCCTCACGACGGGGGAAGCAGTATCCCGGGGCAGGGTCGTCTTGGCGGTGTCTCTCGACATCTCCAATGCCTTCAACACCCTGCCCTGGAGTTGCATCAGGGAGGCACTCCGGTATCACCGGATGCCGACCTACCTTCGTCGAGTTGTCGTGGACTATCTGACGGATAGGGCCGTCATCTACCCCGGCCAGCGGGGAGAGTGGAACCGGCGAGAGATGTCGTGCGGTGTCCCACAGGGATCGGTCCTGGGACCGCTTCTGTGGGACATCGGATACGACTGGGTGCTGCGCGCCGACCTCCCTGACGGCGTCAGCGTGGTCTGCTACGCTGACGACACGCTCGTCCTGGCACAGGGAGAGTCGCACCAGGCGGCGGCCGACCTAGCGACGCGAGGGGTTGCGACAGTCGTCGAAAGGATCCGGCAATTGGGACTCGAGGTGGCATTGCACAAATCCGAGGCCATGTGCTTCCATGGTCTTCGGAACGCGCCACCGTCGGGTTCCCAAATAACGGTGGGAGGGGTTCACATCGGCGTCGAGGCGACGATGAAGTATCTGGGTCTCGTCCTCGACAGCCGGTGGAGCTTCAAGGAGCATTTCCGACGTCTGGCTCCGCGATTGGACAGGGCTGGGGCTGCTTTTTGGCGGCTCCTGCCCAACCTCGGGGGACCAGGCGCCTCCTGCCGGAGGCTTTACGCCGGAGTCGTGCGGTCCATGGCCCTCTACGGGGCCCCTGTGTGGGCCCCTACCATCAGGCGGCGGCCACCAGCCAAGTTGGTGGCATGCCAGAGGGTCATGGCCATCCGGATGATCCGGGGATATCGCACGGTCTCCGGCGAAGCGGCAAGCCTCCTTGCCGGATTGCCGCCGTGGGATCTGGAGGCAACAGTCCTCCAGCGCGTCTACGAGTGGCGTGTGGACGCGCAGCGCCGGGGCGAAACCCCGCTGCCGCGGCAAATCGCGGCACTGCGGGGTGAGCTCCGGTGCGATCTCATGGCGGAATGGGAGATGCGACTGTCGCAACCCAAGTTCGGGCACGCCGCAATCGCGGCGATAAGACCCCTCTTTGAGGAGTGGCTGGAGAGGCGCTACGGCGTCCTCACCTACCGCCTGACGCAGGTCCTCACCGGACACGGTTGTTTCGGGAGGTTCCTGTGTCGGATAGGGCGGGAGGAAACGCCCGGGTGTCACCACTGTGTGGATCGCCCGGAGGACACGGTGGAGCATACGGTGCAGGACTGCCCCGCTTGGGCAGAGCACCGCCGTGTCCTCACGGAGGCGATAGGCGGCGGCGACCTCTCGCGTCCGGACCTGGTTCAGGCCATGCTCCGGGGCGAGAGGGAATGGGATGCAGTCACCTCCTTCTGCGAAGCTGTAATGCTAGCGAAGGAGGAGGCGGGCCGCGTGAGGGAGAGAACCACCTCACGCCCCAGCCGCCGCGGGAGACGCCCAGGGCGTCGGACGTCGCGAAGCGACATCCGGCCACCGTAGGCGCGGGCTTGCGGACGGCGAGTAATGGGTAGCTTGCCGTCCGATCAAGGACCAAGCCCGGGTCGACGGCGCGTTCTGTTCGCGCGCGCCTCAAAGAGCTGTCAGCACAGGGACGGGGCCCCCAACGGGGCCAACGCCTGCCGGGGTTGCGGGACGTCTTAACAGGATACCGTGGCCCCGGAACGTAAAGGGCAACAGAAGGAACAGGGTGGTTTTTTTTAGTCAGTAAAAGTCTGACAGTCCCTTCCGCCCCACCCAGGGCGGAAGGAGTCATTTGATGATTTTTACCACCTCAAAAAAAAAAAAAAAAAAAAAAGCTCCACTGCTGTGCATGAGGTCTTGGGTTCGATTCCCAGGTCGGGCAAAGTGTTATTGGGTTTTTCCATCAGGAATTTCTTAGTAGCAGCCTCGGAGTCTGGATTTGTGCCCGGTTGATGGCAATAGGCTCGCCCCCTATTACATGGGACTAAAAAAAAACATAACAGGCGAAATGTGGATGTACTATTGGGTACACTTCTGCCTAACCTTGCGGGGATTACAGGCGTGATGTTATGTTTATGTAAAAGTCTGACAGTCTTTTTCGCCCTACCCAGGGCGGAAAGAGTCACTTGATGATTTTTATCACCTTAAAAAAAGAAAAAAAGATGTACAAGTATGTAACTTGTAACTTTCGGCAACGTTAAGCGTCAGATATTTACATCTGGTAAAATTGCTGTGTTGTAAGATTCTTTAATCAATTTAATAATTAAGTTTCAGGAACATTGTTGAGACATAATAACAACATAAAACCGAATGAAATTTCTATAAAAAATCAATTTGTTTCCCCTTCAACAGTACGCGCAGGGCGGACACGAATCAGTTTGTTAATGAATTCAAATTTATTCGTTGATCGGGCGCGTCTCCTTGCTAACGTATTTAAAAAGTGATTAGAAGTTAAATTGACACAATATGAACTTTTTGTGTCGTAATCAGAAACAAGATTATTCAATTTCCAACGTGAAACTGAAAATTGATTACACCCCGTGATTCTATTTACATTTTTTAATTCTTCAGAAAGGAACGCCATCTTTGCTTACTGGAGCGACACAACTGCCGAAAATTACGCGTCGGAAATTACGCGTGCTAATTGTTTTCTATGAAAATTAGGTGACGCAACTTACATGCATATCGGCTTAGAACAAGTGCGTAGACGTAAAAGTAAAGTCTGTTTTTTTAATTGGTAATACGACTAAGTATTCTATTGCATTTTGGTATAAGTGCAAGAAGTCCTAAATTCAAGTGAAGCCTTCAAGCTAAATAAATATTATGTGTAAATGTCGATTTTCAAGGAGTTCTTTTTTGCGTGGTGCCCTTATTCATTTTATCAAATAAAAGTTGCTTATGTTACTTCTTATAACATTAGCTATCTGCCAGTAAACGTCACGTCAACATCGGTTCAGTCGGATTCGGAGATTAGCTAGAACAAACAGACGGACAAAGAAAGTTAAAATGAACAGGCTTCTTCTGGGTTACCTCACTCTATCGTCGATTTTGTCTCTGTCAACTCTGACCTTTACAAGAGTGAAGAGCAGAACGACAGGCAAAAGAAAAAATCAAAAAATGCTTATATTTTGACATTACAGACAGACACTTTAATTTTATTTATTTTCTAAGGATATAAGAAATCATTTTCATCAGATTGTGTAATCCTACATCTTTTAAAATGTAACCACTAAGCGTAAGCAGTCTAGTGGCTTTAAGACATGGAGCTTGCGTTATTTACAAAGAAAATTGAGATCAAATTTACATTGTTGCTTTTACGGCGCGGGCTCCGTCTGTTATGGTAAGGTATTCATGAAAGCAAATGTTTAGTCCTGGCCTCCAGAGGGGAGCAACGTAATGCAGAGCACTTGGTGGAATCATTCGCGTGCGTTCTAACTTATGATAATTATTTTGGAATAATCCGCCCAAAGCAATAAGTTGCTGAAAGCTACTCTACTGAATTTATGAAATGTTTGGTTAATTTTAGCCTTTTCTTTGATTATTTAAAGAAATGATTTAGATAGCAGTACATAACAATAAACAAAATCAAACCCAACGACTTCCATAAGGAGTAACTTAGGCTAATTTTACTCTAGAAAAAAAAGATCACCGCCTTCAAAAACCACAAAATAAAAAATAACTTTAGCTAGGAAGTCGGCGGCTTTGGTTTTATTTCTTGTTATGTAGGTATTGCCACCGACTTCCAAGCTAAAGTTATTTTTTATTTTGAGGTTTTTGAAGGCGGTGATCTTTTTTTGTAAAAAAGGTTTTTATTTTTCACTTTTTAGTGCTTGTGTGTTAATGTTTGAAATCCTTACATAAAGCCCTTTCAAACAATACCTCACACGATATATTTAATTTTGGAAAGTGGTAAGAGGGGGGTTGACGTACCCCCTCCCCACTTCCTTCAGTCAATCATCGATTACACGTTTATACAAAGCAATTTTTCTTGTTACGGCGGTTCTGCTGTGATTTTATAAGGAGTTCCGTTCCATATCTCCAAAGTTCATCATCAGATCATGACAATATTCCTATGGGACCTATTCGGGACCATACTCTTTCAAACACAAAAAGAATCATCCAAATCGATTCATAATTGGCGGAGTAATCGTTGAACAAACACACAAAAAAAAAAAAAACATGCGCGTCGAATTGAGAACCTCCTCCTTTTTGAAGTCGGTTGAAAAATAATTAGATTTAGGCGAGAAAAAAAAACACTAAACTACTAAGTAACTAAATTAAGTCGCTAAGATACGTCCATAATAATAATTAGTTAATCTCCTCCGTGTCGTGATGGCCCAGTGGTTAAGGCGCCCGCCTCTCATGCATGAGGCTGTGGGTTCAAATCCGGGCAAGTACCAAGGTGAATTTTTCAATTCATATGTACTTTCTTAAGTTTATCTTGGACATCACTGGCATCGGTGAAGGAAAACATCGTGAGGAAACCTGGACTTACTGTTCCACTCAAACCATGTCAGAGGCCCTTGAGGTGGTTTAGAAACTCTGATAACTAGGGTGTGTAGGGTCGTAAAGCCTTACTACCCACACGATAAGAAGAACAATCTCCTCCTTAACAATTAGAAGTTAATAGTTAGTTACTTAGATTAGTTAATTTAGTCATAATTTTCTGTACCTATCTGTGCACTATGTTTGTCTCTGCGTCAACCTAAGGTAGACCGGTAGAAAATGACCAAGGCATTAAGTCCGCCTTTGTACAGTGATATTTTTTTACAACTGCTTAAAGTTTAATTAAATAAATAAGTTAGATAAGTAATAAGCTATATAATTATGTAAATAAGGTTTGAAATAGCTAAACCAGCCAGAGCTACAGTACCTACCAAGTCAAGGGTTCACTTCTAATAAAACGGTTATAAGACGGTCAATTAATTTGACTAGCCTGTATAGTGACCACAACCCTTTGCTCCGGAGCCTTATCAAACTGGAGGAAGTGATGCTTCTGACACCTGTGACCGCGTGGTCCAAGTTATAAGCTCTCTAGCACTCCCCGCGAATTCGTTCACGTGATTATTTCTAACATTTTTGAAAATATAATATAGCCTATGTCACTGGGATAGTGTAGCTTCCCAACAGTGAAATAATTTTTCAAATCGGTTCAGAAGTTTCGGAACCTATTCAAGGTTTGTACAAACAAACAATAATTTATTTCCTCTTTATAATGGTGCTGATTCCCTTGTTCACAAACTAGACTAAATTTAAAGAATTTATATCTCTTACTAACATACAGCGAACGGAAAGGATGGTGACATTAAAGAACTAAGTTAGCGATGTCAAATTAGTTTTGCCTTGAAATTTTCCGTATTTTTAATCTATACGTTTTAAGATATCAACTATAATTGTATGGATGTGTCAGATTAACTAAATTTGACAGCTCTTATTTACATTAGTCTCTTTATTGTTTTATTGGAGAGAAAAAGATGGAAATACTCTAATTTAGTTTGTGACCAAGAGAATCGGCACCATTATTAGTATAGACTAGCAAACCAGAAATCTCTACAACGCGATCTATTAGCGTTCATTTTTTATTTGTATTTTTTTTTTATTTGGAAGTCCTCTACTCCCGTCCCTTGGACCATACAACATTGCGACTGGACAAAACCCTTTCAGAATCTTGTAGAACTACACCCATGGGGACCAAAGTGACCCTCATAGTTAATTTAATTAATCGTCGCTCAATAATTAATTAAATTAAATGTTTTAAGATGATAGTTATGGACGGACATTATTTATCGAAGATACCTATTGGCAGACGAGGGGTACTTCTGTTGCAATGTTGTTTACGTACCGGTACCTAACCCTAGAATAATGTCTAGACAAGATGAGACTCTTTCCTGAAAATTCCATAGAACTTAGAAAATTCAAGATTATTTTCCAAGTTGAAATAGTAGGAGCTATTCCTAAGGTCTATCAGTTGTTCCATACATTTTGACCATACAGTCATTCCACTTTTGTATGGAATAGCAGATTAAACCGACCAAATTATTTTTTTCTAGAAACGTTTTCTTTTTGGTCCGTGCGGGTATCGAATCTGTGACACGCAGCGGACCAGCCAATCCCTCAGCTACTATATTTGTACCATGATGTACAGAACCCTAGGTTAAAGCTTTCTTAACAATGTCCCTTGCATATCAATTAAAAACGCCACATTAAAAGCAAGAGAAGCAAAAAAATAACTGACTATCATAGAAAAATACTACTATTATTTCTAGGAGAAAGTTCAAATTAACTGGATTTACTTAACTGTCTGCCCGGCGGAAGTAACGATAAATGTTAAGTTAAATTTATATTATAACCGGAGCACTATCTAGTGGTTATTATGGCTGAAAAGTTTCGCTACTAAATGTAAGTTACGCGTCTGCTGGTTAACTTTGTTCGCTCTCGCGTTTCTATAAGCAGATGTATCGGGTTAAGGGTTATTTTTAACTTAAAACTAAACTAAAATTAGACTATTTCTATTAGAATATCTTTTTCTATCCAATATCACAAGAAAGAAACTAATGTAAAAAAGAGCTGTAAAATATAGTTAATCTGACACATTCATACAATTATAGTTGACATCTTAAAACGTATAGATTAAAAATACGGAAAAGTTCAAGGCAAAACTAATTTGGCATCTCAACTTATTTCTTAAAGGTCACTGTTTCGGTTTCTTTCGCTGTATGTTAGTAAGAGATATGTCAATACTCTAAATTTAGACTAGTTTGCGAAAAAGGAAATCGGCACCAATGTTTGTTTGATCGTAAGAGGTAATCTATGGAAGTTCTGGTTCGAATACAAAACAAAATCGCTGATAGAAAGATACCTACACTATTTCAGACTATTATAGGATTTCTTTTATGGTATAGTTGCCTTCCACAAACAGCTGTTAACTACACACACTGACCATCATACTTGCACCAAAACTGGATGCATAGGTATTTATCTAAAACTAGAACTACACATAACGTTTAATTGTTGAATTAGCACCTACCTTGTTATCTCTTCGCCACCTTTGGTTGACTGGTAGAGAATGCCTATGGCATTAAGTCCGCCTTTGTACTTTTATTGCATAAAGTATAAATAAATAAATAAATAGAAAATCTTAGCGATATTGAGGAATTTTTGAAAACCATTTTGTTTTTTTTTTTCAGTTTAACTGTTTTAGGAATATTACATTTTCGTATATTTTTTTGTGTTTAATATGATTGTAAAATTAAATGGATAACTGTAAAGGCGTCATTCCTACACCTCGTATGTTCGGACTTTATCTAAATTAAGTGTGATTAAAAAGTCTCTCCAAAATTTGTTACAGCCGAAAGTTTAATTATTTCACGGAAATGTCACAGGCAGTATTAAATGTTTAGTCCTCTAACTAGGTGCCGACGAGTGATTTCGTCAGTTCGTACAAATTTAATCAGCCCCCAGCGATTATGTAAATGCGTCGCAAATGAACGGATTTACCCTCATTCAAATTAGGCTTACAGTCTACTGCCACCTGGAAAACTGCTTATTTATTATATAAACAACGGTTCTTGTATCTAATGTTATTTCTTAAAAGGAAACGCACACAGTCTTTTTTAAATGGTTATGGTTTTTTTTTGGGCGGTAATTAATGTATTTAATAATGAATATGTTTAATTTAATATAATGTAATTTAATTGTATTTGGTGTATAATAATATTGTAATTGTATTGGAATAAACGGTAACGGGTGTAAATCACCTGAATAAATGAATTTATTATTTAATATTAAAACTAATTTTAATATTATATTATTAATATTAATATAATATTAAAATTAATATTAAATATATAATATTTAATATTAAAAGGTTTTAATATTAAATAATAAATTAGAACATATAACTTTCGGTACCATTTAATGCCTTTTTACACCAGTTATGAAAAGTAAAATTATTTACAAATTATTTTTTTAATGAGTTTCTGTTTAAGACTAGTTAAATTGGTTGGCAAGTCCCTCGTCACTGGCTCGCAGTAACCGCAATGGACCCCACATTTCGGAGAGTGGGGTCTTTCTTCGTCTTACGAAGGGGTCAAGAATAATTTGCAATCCTTGGAGCCAATGTCTGCGGTCACTGAGGCAGCAGATATTAATTAGTTGAGACCTCTTAACTTTGTATATTCAAATCGTTTGTGTATATATTATACGGGATGTAAAAAACACATCAAATACTCGTTAACTAAGCATACTGCTCAATAGCTGCAAACTAAGTAACTTTGAGCAAAATGTTTTGACGGAACCAACTGTTTTCTGGTGTGAACCACTCTTGCTGGGGCTACATTAGCGGCGAAGATTCGTGTCGCGTTGGCGCGCTAAAACATCTTGTCTACATACGAGATGTTCTTATCTACATTAGGCGGGCAAAGATTCATCGTGCCGGATTGTGTTATTCTCTGTTGTCTGGCATAACCACATAACATAACATCACGCCTGTAATCCCCGAAGGGTTAGGCAGAGGTGTACCCATTAGTACACCCACATTTCGCCAGTTGTTTTTAGTCCCATGTAATAGGGGGCGAACCTATCGCCATCAACCGGGCACAAATCCAGACTCCGAGGCTGCTACTGAGAAATTCCTGATGGAAAATCCAATAACACTTTGCCCGACTTGGGAATCGAACCCAAGACCTCATGCACAGCAGTCGCGCTTGCGACCACTAGACCAACGAGGCAGTCACAACCAGCAACAACACAGTCTGGCATAACCACCCAAGTGAATATTGTCGCGACAAATCCTTTTGATGCGCCGACAGTGCCCCGATAGTATATCGTCTTCGCACGAATACTACACGTTGCTACCACATACCTGGCAACACTCATCGCGGTAACACGAATATTCGCCGTAGCCCGCTAATGTAGCCCCAGCATTAGAGGTAGTTCGCAACGTAACGCACACAAAACATTGAATTTTTATGTAGGTCCATAAAATAGTATACCTACATAGCAGTATTTAAAGGTTAGTTAGAACGTTTAAATCTATGGAGTTATGTATCGGATCAATAAACACAGTTTAAAGAAAAGGCAGTAATATGTAAATAAGATGCTTTATTTATTTTACAATCAATAATAAACTAAACTAATACATACATTGTCGTGGAGGACGAAGAGCAAATTATTTTATAGTGTCATTATGAGTTTAAAGTTCACTTGAATTTGATTGAACATGTTGGGCGTGCGCAGTAGGGTGCAGTGTAGAGAAAGTGGTTCAGTGTGACGGGTAGAAATACACCCCTAGCAAGAGCAACAAGACTGATCAGCGGGGAACTAAACTTTTTTATTTTAATTATATTGTAACACTAGTAAACCCGTTATTTGCTCCCTCTCCCTTATCATTGCTATTTAATATTTTAATAAAGACAGTTTAATCATTTTTTTTTTTTTTTTTTTCAAAAAAATTATTTAGTTTCAAAATATCTACTCATATCACTTTGGTGCGCCAGTGTACTTAAAATGTTGAATAAAATAAAATAAAATTAAAATCTTAACTTTATTAAAAAATTAAATAATTATGTGTCATTTGCCATTTCGTATTTCTGAAGTTGTTAATTCGCATGAATATATTAAATCAGTGCGAATCTCCCACAGACTTTTTTTTTTTAATTTCGATTCGGTTGTTTCGAGACAACCACTAAATAATAATAACGTGTTATTTTTTTCGAGATTTGCATTATTTCACATTATTAAATGATATTTGCCCATGTTTATTTAATAGGTAAAGTACAGTAAAACGCATATCAGTTGTAAAAGAAAAACAAATACCTATGAGCTGACCTCTCATTGTTTTGAACCTTCGTAGGTACTGTACAGACTCTGGCTGGATGAACCGTAGACAATCTTATTCTTTACGCTATGAGCTAAATAATTTTAAAATAAGAATGTAATTTGACAGAACACAAGCATAACTTTAAAACAATAAGATACTAAAATGTAAAAATACTAGCTGACCCAGCAAACTTCGTACCGCTATATTTTTTACTTTTTTATTTTCTTTCTTAGTGTGAGATTGGTTCAGCTGTTAACGCGTGTAGCCGTGACCGAGGGAAATAGGGATTCATCTTACAGATTCATTGAAAATTTACCAGAAACCTGAAAAGGGGTCATTGTACTAATCATTATAAACAACTTTTACCATAGTAAAACCTGTTGACCAAAATTGAAATCTTAAAAAAAACAGCTGTTCCATCCATACATTTACATTACGATTGCATTGTATAGAATTTTTGTAGTTAGCAGTAGGTTTCCGCACTTAGCCTCTTTATTGGGCCGTTGTACGTAAATCTTTAACACTTAATTAACGAATCAATATAACTAATACTATTTTAAATCTTAATTAAGATTAAACTAAACAAACTAAAAAAACTTGCTATCGAAAGTACAATTGTACTTTCGATAGCAAGCTTCATACTGTTTCCGACTTATTATATAACAAAATCTTTACTTAAACGGGTTTAAACCTTCAAGCCAATTTTTGTATTACAAACTTTAAAAGTTTGTAATACAAAAATTGTCTCAATGATGCAAACCTGATTTAAGGAAAGACTTTATTTTAAAATAAGACCTTTTAAGTTGACATTTTAAAAATAATTAGTATTTCCGCAATATCTTCCCAGAGTCTTACACTTTTGGCACAGATCTTGTGGGTGTCGCTTCGATGGGTCACTTTTGTCCAGACCATCAGGTTTCAAGAGGGGCCTCTGAAAAAAATGAAAAAAATATAAGCTAGGATACTATTTTTTTAAGAAATAACTTGGTCCACAGTGACAATTTCTCCTGTATCGTGAGTAAAACGCACACATAACATTACATGACGCCTGTAATCCCCGAAGGGTTAGGCAGAGATGTACCCATTAGTAGACCCACATTTCGCCAGTTATATTTCAGTCCCATGTGGGAAATAGGGGGTGAACCTATTGCCATCAACCGGGCATAAATCCAGGCTCCGAGGCTGCTACTGAAAAAACCCAATAAGACTTTGCCCGACCATGGAATCCAACCCAAGACCTCATGGTCAGCAGTTGCGCTTTGCGATCACTAGGCCAACGAGGCAGTCAAACAACTAACTTCCTGTAGCCCATACATATGCTTGCTAAATAATACCTACAATGGCTCGGCTACAGCGCCAACCGTTTTTTTTTTATGTGGTAAAAATCATCAGATTAGTCCTTTTTACTGACTAAAAAACCACCTCGTTGCCTGCCAACTCGTTGCCGTTGTCGTTGTCGACTGCCTCGTTTGTTTAGTGGTTGCAAGCGCGACTGCTGTGCATGAGGTCTTGGGTTCGATTCCCAGGTCGGGCAAAATGTTATTGGGTTTTTCCATCAGGATTTTCTCAGTAGCCTCGGAGTCTGGATTTGTTCCCGGTTGATGGCAATAGGCTCGCCCCCTATTACATGGGACTAAAAACATAATAATAGTTATGTTTATGTAATAATACTAACATACCTGTTTATGAGGCATGACATTGATCTTGCATGACGTGCACTCTTGGCCGTAATGAGCCCAGGAGTTAGCGCTCATCCAGCTCCGATTGCATTGCGGGCATCTGTACTCGCCGAAGCAGCGTCCCTTGCCTTTGTAAGGAGTCTGGAATAGACAAACATTTTAGTGTCTTTGTTTCAATGTGACGATGGCCCAAATGGCCCACGATAGCCCATTAGTTAAGAGTTAGGGTCCCTTACACCTGGGCCATCACTTCGTAATCTGAATGCCCTAGGCCCTATGCACGCATTAGTCCAGGTGTTATAATGGCCCAGTAGTTAAGTGTTTAGATGCCCTAACCACTGGGCTATAACAGCGTAATATCGCCTTACCCCTTATACGCGCGGTATCGCAACCGGGCACGTGCAAATAACAACATGACTTTTTCTATTCATATGTACTTTCTATGTTTATATTTGACATCACAGACATCCGTGAAGAAAACATCGCGAAGAAACTTGGACTTAGAGACTTTCACATTAGCGTTTATCCAACGTACGCCGCGACAATACAACGCATGCGCCGCGTTGACGCGATTAAAAATATTGGGTTCCAGAACTTCCAGACCTCTTTCGTGAGAGGAGAAATAAAAGAAATAGTTCGCAATATATTGGTTAAAGCTACCATAAGTGTTATCAAAGTAATAACTTAATTAAAAGATACATTTTTTAATGTCACACAGAAACAAACAATTAGGGCTATTAGGTACTTGCGGTACAAAGTCTACTTGTAATCTTAATAAACTAGACTGTATTGATGCACTGCAGGGTAAAGATCAAAAAGCCAATTCTACTAATTACAAACGTTCAGAATCTAGTCACAATCTCATCTCAGCGTCAATCGAGGTAAATTAGAGCTATTTTCGTCAAATTGAGAATGAATACATTAGGTTGGAATCATTCCTAATTTTTTTTAATTTTTTTTTGAGACTCCTCGCCCTCCCCCCCTATTTCCATCCACTTCAACTCTTAAAACCCAGAATCAACAGTGGTGACTGCCAGAAAAACGCCAAGGCATGAAGCTCGGCGAGTCCCGAAGAAACGATTTCACCGTCTTGGATAGAGAACTAGGCCAATTAATCTGTGCCAATAGACACAAAGGGATGTTTACAACAGGGAAAACCCCAATTACCAAGAATCACCGATTACGATTACCATTAAATAATTGACTCCTAAAAGTTAGTAAAATGATCTAAGTCAAAGTCAAAATCAAGGCATTTATTTTAATTAGACCATTTACAGGCACTTTTGAATTGTCAAGGAGTCGGTCAGAACATGGGTGGGACAATGGGATTTCTCAGAACAAAAGAGGTTTAGTGGGAAACAACTAAAACTATTATTACGTGAACCTTTCAAAATTACATAAGAAACCACATTAAAAAAAAATAGCAATTATTGATCTACTTACAGACATTTTGACAGCAAAGGAAGACACAGAGTAACACAACACTAGTAACAAAAGTAGGTATTGTTCTTCAGGTCTTCTGTGGACTCACTGATGGAAATTCAAAGCAAAATGGCTGCTATATATCCACTTAGATATCGTAGAGATGTGAAATGGTATGGAGTAAAAAATACTCTAATAAGTAATAACTGTTCTATTATTTTATAATGAATCACTAGCTCATTAGTAATTGGACTAGCATGATTAGGTACAATGTGTATGTCCTATTACTTGGAGTATTATACGAGTATATTATTATATTAGTTTTGTATCATTTATTAGTACTCACAAACTTATATTTGTAGGTACTTCTTTTTATAAAAAGGTTATAAATATGTCAATGACGATGTGATTGACAAAAGCTCTCGATTTTCTCATTCCGCCTTATCCCCGCTAAAGTCCCTTATAGGCCCCTATCTCGTGTACTGCACTTAGAAGCTGCATAATTGATTCAGGAGCCAATATAAGCGTTTTAAATAATTATTAGAGATATACAAGTATCAGTAACAAGTATTTTGTACTTAATCATTGCAATATCACAGTAACAGTTCTTTCGTAACTGTTATCGTTAATATGCGATGGATGCACTAGTGCACAATATTCGGGGAACTCCCGGTTCGCTTGCTTCGATTACCACATACCACGCGCTTATCGTTGTTATGATCGAGTAGTTATTTATATTCGTCGTGACATTTAGTTTTTTACTATTGAGATTTTTGAAAATTAGGTATTAGAAGAAAATATTATATTATATATAATATTATATTATTATGGCCCCTAATACATGGGACTAAAAACATAACTGGCGAAATGTGGGTGTACTAATGGGTACACCTCTGCCTAACCCTTCGGGGATTACAGGCGTGATGTTACGTTATGTAGAAGAAAATATTGCTGTCGCCTGTTAGTGTTCGGTGTTCGAAAAGGACAACAGCAAAACCTACTCAATACCTTAAGTAAAAAGTCGTAATTCAAATTTAACTCTCGCCTATTTCCTTCTATAATAATAATAATTGAAAACAAATACTTAAATAAAAGGTTAATGAGGAAGTAGTTTTATTTATAGAACAACATTACGAATTATTATTACTTATTACCGCCAACAGGGTAAACGAAAATTTTGTCAAATGATCCCTCAACACCATCATCTGCCAAGCCTTTTCCGGATGCAGCTGAATACCAGTATTTTACATGGAGCGACTGCCTATCTGCCCTCCACAACCCAGTAACTGGGTAATACGATACCCCTAGGTAAGACTGGTTGTCAGACTTTCAAGCTTCTGTCGACTCGTAACGACTGTCAAAGATCCACGTATGACAGCCGGGACCAACAGCTTAACGTACTTTCCGAGGCACGGAATAATGTCTGATCCCTCAACACCAAAGGATCTAAAAATGTAAAGGAAATATATCTAAAAAAATCAAGTAGGTACATATCGATGTCCTTTAGTAGATATTTCGTTCCAAATGTTCGACTATTGAATATCTACTTGCTATACATATACGAAGCCCTATCGTTTGCGTCCCACCAAGCTAGCTATAAAAATGAAAATAAAAACAATTGACTATCTTCACGGATTTCAACGATATTGAAATCTTAGATGGTTGCAATTTATGTTAACTTGTTGTTGAAATACATGTCTTTTATTCCGTAACCAAAGGGTATGTCCGGGTCTCTTTTACTAAGCGTCCACTGCATGTCCGACCGTCTGTCAGCGGGCTGTATCTCATGAACCGTAATATATTGCTACTATAACAACAAATAAAAAAAAACATAATGTTAAAAAATAAAAGGGATTTCCATACAAAATCGATTTTGTTTTAAGTAGTGTTAAATATTGTACTTTGATACCATGCATATAATTATAACATATAAAAATATACTAGTATGGAAGAATAGATGACTGAAGGAATAATACTGTTACAATGTATTTGTGAGGTCATCAATATATTTAGCATCATCGAGGTTCCTAGAATATTCTAGACGATAAGTTTAGCTGCAGTTTATCAATCACATAAACATAAGATAAGTTATGATAACAGTATGATAAAAATAAAATGCAGCACGCTATTGTTATTGATAAGGAAATTAGTAAATGCTTTAATCATCGCTTATCCGAAGCAAAGGTGGATTTTCTTGATGTAATTTCGTCTTAAGTGTGAGTAAACAGACCGGGAGTGAGCGCCATGGTAATTAGACGAGGCAAGGCAGGAGGCGCGAGGCGGCCTCTTGAATCCTTAATCGGTGCAACCCGACCATCCCTCAGATACAAAATAAATAAGAATAGAAGGTTAGCTTTTTTCATGGGACGATAACGTACACACACATAGACTAGATCGACTCTTCACATGCAGCTAGTTCAGACTTTCGTTAAGATACACTTGTAACAGAACATCGAGCTGTCTGCGTCACCGTCTCACGAACCGAACATTAAAAACAATTTTCGATGCTTTGTTACGAATCAACAAGCGGATTTTGTATCATTTCATCGAGCACAAGTGACCAGAAAATCCGAAAATATGCAAAATAAAGAAGGAATGTTACAGGCTTTCTGACCTACATTTTAACGTCGAACATTCACAGAAACGTTACATTACATAGAAATGCTTTTACAATCTTATTTTTTTGGCCGGTCTGGTCTATTTATATAAAATATTTGCTACATGCTGGAATCAAACTCGCAACACGCAGCGCAACAGTCAATCATTCAGCCACTGCGCCATCTGTGTTATCAAACCGTGTTTATATTATACCATTCGTAAACTAAATGTCGTCGTAACTAAATGTCGTCATTGAAATGCTGTTGTATAATTATTTACCTTTTGGAATCGCTGTCAATGCATGCGTAAGTTGGTATGGATTTGGTCTTCTGCGTCTATCTTTTGTTTGTCGTCTGTCCCTCAGAGATGTCGCTTTTTGTCTTGAAATGGAGAACGTCAACTGTTGCTAATTAGTTGCTAACATTTGCGTTTCTTTTGCACTTGTTTTGCGAGCTTGTAAAGGAAGCGTGTGAGATTTTTTGTTTGAAGAGGTCGGGATATTGTTAATTTAGTGCTAGATGGTTTCCAGAAAAAAGGCGGAATCTTTGAATTTGAAGACACAGTTGTCGTAGTAGCTAGATTTTCGGGGTTCTAACTTATAAAAAACCCTATAAAGCTTTGCCCGACCCAGGTATTGACCTTAAGACTAAAGGGCGGTTCTACTAATGTTTAAATTCTGACTCATTTACCCCAAATTATATCTAAAAACTGCACACCTCAATATTCGATCGTCTCAAACAGTCAGTCAATATTCGATCGTCTCAAACAGTCAGTCAATATTCGTCTCAACTGTAAATACACACATAGGTACATACATTCACATTCCAAAATGCTTCGGCACATTCGACTTGAATGTATTACCTATAATATTCACATAAATATATGCAAACACACCACGCCCGTACCGAAACCGTATTCACGCGGCTGGCTGTCCAATTCCATCAGAAACGACCGAAGCCAGTTTTAAATATTCCATGTGCGGTCAAGAGTAAAATCCACAAAGAAAATGTATTACATATCCTTTATTGCGTTTCTCCCTCTTTTTCAGTGGCCATCGCTTGGGGTAACACAATTTTTAGGATTCCGTATCCGAAAGGTGCTAACGGGACCGTATTACTAAGCTTCTGCTGTCTGTCAGCGGGCTGTATCTCATGAACTATTATAGCTAGACTGTTGAAATTTTCACAGAATACGTATTTTTACCGCTAAACCAACAAGCAATAAAAAATAATAAAAATAAAAAATGAAATTGGGTCTAAATACAAGTGACTTGTTTTTTTTTGTGTTTTTGGTCGATACTATAATGGCAATAGGAACTGAACCCTTCATGTCTATTCTACGATGGTACGGAACCCTTCATGGGTCCGACTCGCACTTGACCGGTTTTTATGATACTTTTATCAATAAAACGAATAGTGCACGTGCCATAAATATCATAAAATGGTCTGATCTATAAAAAATGGTTGATAACTAACGTTCTGTGTGAATCCTAAATTGTGATCGTAAATGATAAATGGATCGGTATATTAAAATGTTATGTAGAATGGCTTTGTTAACAGTCACTATGGTGACAGATGTAGCCATGACATTTATGGCCTTTTCTATACTATTTAATATAATATAGTAAATCTAAAGAGTTTTGTATTTGTTTGCTGGTTTAAACGCACTAATCTCTGGACCTAACAGTCGGAAAGTAAAAAATGTATTTTATTTATAAATGATAGCCAGACTCATGACGAATAGTATAGGCTAGATAACATCATGCTACGACCCACAGGAGCAGAGAAGTAACAAAAAGGAAAAAAAATACGCGGACGAAATCGCGAGCAGGAGCTAGTAAATACTTATAAGTACGTTGAAGTGGTTTTTTATAAGTGTTCATAAATTAATAGGCGTCTTGTGTAATTGTAAACGCTCGAAAATGTGCACTATGCACATTACCGTAAAGTTCATTCAAGTTAAAATTCATTTTAAACTTCGTTATAATATTTACCATAGAAACAGTTTGTAAACAATTAACACAAAGCTTCGTTATACTGTAATCTTGAATAAATACTCAATTATCGCCTTCACGGTGTTAATTAGAACGGCTTTAAAAGGCTAAGTAGGGTTCTAAGTATCCTCTCAATCAAACTCCGCATCCTTTGAGAAAACAACCCTTTTTCTTAGATGTCATTGGCTTCTTTTCGTGTCAATTGCAAGGGAGTAAGGGGTTCTATAATTGAAATAAATATTTGGATATAGAATTTTGTGTCGTAACGAAGCTTGTCGCCTCTCAATTAGTAAACGAAATCCTTTACAATTATGTACTTAACTTATTTGTTTTATTTTAATGAAGCCCGTTTTTGTGCTTGTTTTGATTTTGTTAATTCGATACGCAGTTATTTTGTTTATGTATTTTTATACAAATTGGGACTTCTTCCTTTTATTGAAAATTTAGTAAATATAATATTATATTAATAAGTTATTTTCTTTAAATGATGCAAAATAAGTTGAACTTTGACCAACAAAAAATAATAATCGCAATGATGAAAAATAAATGTAACTATTGAGACATTACATAGCTGTTTTAACTACGCATACTGCCCATTAAACTAAGTAGGTAGGTAATTTATTTTTGCTGGGAAACTACTTTTTGCTTTGTAAAATCACACATCAGTACAGTTAATGTTCTATAGTATTTAATGTTGAGTTATATGTTATAATATTTAAAACTGGTTTTGGTTAAAAAACTTGTCAAAAATGTTACAACTTTGACCTATCTCCCTAACAAGAAGCTTCCCAAGTATGCTCCCAAAAAAATACAAATACAAACATTGAAAGAACCTGTTACTATTGGCTTCGTTAAATCTCTTATTACACCAGTTATTTAATTATAATTATCCAATAACTTTCATAAGCAATTGACAGTTTCTTCAACATCAACGACACACAAGAAAATTTCTATTTATTTCAACGACGGCAATCGAAACCCACTAATGTGATGGTACAATTGAAACTGCTCGGTGGAAAATCGAGCAATAAGTATGCATCACGTGGCCTGGCCTGTGGCTGATGGCTGCAGAGATGTCTGGCCCGGAGTGTGCTCGTAGACTCAATACCATTAGTACTGCGCTTATGTTAGGAGATAAAGGTACATGCATATCAGCTAGCATTGCCTTGCGTCCCGATTTTGATGGGACGTCCCGAATTTTAATTTTATATAAAATGGCGCGGGACTTGTACTGTCCCGTTTTTTGATAGTGCTATGGGAATTTAGAGTGAGTGTGCAGTCTTTAACAACTTTATAGAAGAAAAAAAAGTAATTTTTAAAAGCATTTCTTTTTTTTATTAAATGTACTTAATAAACTTTTTATTTTTGTCTTTTGATTATAAAATTTATACCAATTTTTTATTTGATAGCTTCAAAATCCCGATTTGCCCTAAAAAAAAACTGGAAACATTGATATCATCGTGAACATCCATCGTACCTAAGATATTAGGTTTTCAAGTAAAATATTGTGTCCTTTTATGTATTTACTGTACTAAAAACCTACCCTCAACGGGGTCAAGTCTTCTCCAAAATCCTGGATCCGCCACTGCCTCTTAATATAAGTTCAATGCAGTCATGTAAACCCTGAGATTGCCAATAGCAAATTCCACCAAAGCCGGGGCCAACTGCCCAAAGTACAGCAACCAAAAGCAGTCACTTGTGCAGTAGCCTGGAGACCCTTTATCAACTGCAAAAGTACCTTATCATCACATTTCTACAGCGCATCTGCCTGCACCTTAACCGTGTATATTTTCGCCGTGCCATCCACACGTCGGGTCATACCAATATAAGTAAATAGATATCGAATAGAAATGGAACTAACTCGGATTCCGTATACGATAGTAAAGTCCTATAAGTTTCATTGGAACGATGCGCTTCGTATTATAGCACTTGTTTTGATTGCTACTCAGTACACCGACTGGTTTTTGTTGTATTTTTATTTATTGACATTGAAGTTTCAAGAAAATAAAAAAGTAATACTAGCCTATAGTGTCCCATTGCAGGCCTTCACAGAAGGCACGAACACCGATTACCACGCTTGCTAAAGGCAGATTGGCGATTTCAGACTTAGGTTTCCTAACGATATTTTCCTTCGCCGATGTCAGCGATGTCTAAGATAAAAATAGAAAGTACATATGAATAAGATAAAGACGTCACGTCATATTGGTAGTTGCCGGTTGCACAAGCGGTTGAGCAAATGTTGATCACTCAATGCTCGTGCCTGCTCTGTATGAGAAGAGGATTTTGCCCTGTAGTGGGACACTATGGGCTGGTATTATTATTTTATATTGTTAAAACCTTAATATTAATATACGACAAAAAACCCCAAAAACAGAAGAAAGTATCGCGAGAAAACCTAGATTTATAATGAATATAAAGTACGTAATCGCCAATACGCATAAGAATATGTTTACCAATAAACCCTTATAGGGAAATGGAAGACAATTCATATTTTCATTGCAGTTTTTGTTTTCATTTCATATCAAAGCGGACAGCTATCCTTACAAAATTTAATTTCAGTGTTCGTCCATACACCAAACATAAAGGCATGTTCACATCGCAGACAAAGAAAAATGAATGAGACAACGTAGGGGACATAAGGCCGGTGGCACAAGTGCTGTGAATGGCCACTACGCCGTGTTTACGGTTATTTGAGTGGGCGTATACGTCCTAATTTATAACGTTAATACGGCGCATGAAAGCGACGTCCCATGCGGTATTGCACTTATGATCTCCAGCGTTCATCTGACTTCGTAATGTTTTGTTATGGATCGTGCGTTTATGTCTGGACTGTGTGGAGTGGCCTTTATGAAAATATGATGTCCGTTGTCGTTGCATGTTTATGTTCTGATACTGGATTTTTTATTCTTCTTTAGTATTTTGACTTTGCAAGAATCTTACAAAATATTTATAAGAAGTCCTTTATTTTCGGATTGGCATTTCGAATTTCTCAGTATCTGCCCGGAGTCGATGATGTGACGCCTCCGTTTCTAGAAAAGCAGGTCAAAGCCGTTGGTCCTGCGCCTGGTCTCTCCCCGGTTGTGTCAGATTACCGTCCCAACGGACTATGAGAGTAAGGGAAGAAGGAGTGCATCTAGCTGTGTTTGCGCACACACTTTTGCACTATACCTAATATATCCTGCGTACTTGGGTAGTCTCTATTAAGTTTAGACATCGTGACCAAAATCGATCTAAAGAATATTACCTACAGTGCAAAATTAAAGGTAAAATTATGTTTTTTCAAATATCTTAAAATTGAGTAGCATAATAGACAATAGCTCCGAAAAAAAAATTCTATGTACTTAAGTACTTATGTTACCTATATGTTCTTACAATACAATGATAAGATTACTCTTTGTACTTTATTTACAGATATTTTTAATACAACATAGCTTTGTATTCACAACAATAGACCACAATTGGTGTCTTTTATACATTTTTTTACTAAGACTTGTGTTTATTCCTTTGAACAAAACACAGACAATCTTTTTCTATCTTCAAAGACTCTGTTTTCACAAACACTAGTCGGGAAAAGGATTTATAGACAGTAACAGACAGAAAATATATTATAGAAACAATTCTATATGTTTAGCTATGCTTCAAATTGGTTGGTATAACCGTATCTATTAGTAAAAAAAATGACATAATTAAAAATGAACGACTGCCTCGTTGGTCTAGTGGTCGCAAAGCGCGACTGCTAGGCATGAGGTCTTGGGTTCGATTCCCAGGTAGAGCAAAGTGTTATTGGGTTTTTCCACCAGGAATTTCTCAGTAGCAGCCTCGGAGTCTGGATTTGTGCCCGGTTGATGGCAATAGGCTCGCCCCCTATTACATGGGACCTAAACATAACTGGCGAAATGTGGGTGTACTAATGGGTACACCTCTGCCTAACACTTCGGATGTTATGTTAAAATGTATAACGAAAAAAAAAAAATACGTCAAAAAAAATTAAATATCGTAGACATAAATCAGCGTTAAAATTGAATGAACCAGGCTGGTACCGAATTAAATTTTGTTGCAATCAAGGGTCGCGGGGGACCGTTTGTGCTGGACGATTATTTGAAGCAGAACTGTACAAGTAACGAACCGGCCCACTACACGGTCTGCATAACGATTCATAAATCTTAGGGCTGGCAACACTCACAAAACAAACACGCTAATAAACATATTGTGTTGTATCGAATTCTCCCTCATTAATTTTGTTTCACTTCTCATTGCCATTAAGGTAGGTACAAACTATCTTAAAGAGATTTTTAAATCGATTTAAAAAAAGAAGGAGGTTCTCAATTTGACCCTTCGGTAAAGTACCAATGTCTATTTCAGTTTTTAGCAGAATCCTCTGTTCACCGTTAACCACTGTGAGGCTGTAACGTCACATATCTTAACAACTGTCCAGTGCACATTTCGCCTCTTGTGTATCACGCTACCGCATCTCTCCCGACCACTGTTCTCGTCGTACTCCGCGCCCTTGTACCGCACAAGCATTTTTTTTTTTGGAGTTTGTTAAGCAAACTCAGTTTCTATCAATTTTTGCTAAACTGTACTAATAGGTACCTAATAGCTAAGCTCCAAAATGTAGTTTAGGAACTTAGCGGAACAACAATGACAGATCTCTTGCTTGTTAGTCAGCCCTTTATCCACACAGGGGCCATTACCACTTAAATTCAGTAGGCTACAAATTAAAATTAAAATAACTTTTTTAAATTGAATCTGGCAATACTGACACGGGAAAAACCCTAACATTATGAATAGCTACGTCGAAGCTATAATTAACTTTATTATACAAATATTATACAAACAAAAGTATACTTACGTTCGTAAATCTATATGAAATAATATACACATATAACAAGTGTCACACATGATTTGATTGAATTATTGATAAGCAATTTTTTACACTAATATCGGGAAATCCAAGCGGTGTATAGCGCAATCTTTCGTGTTGAAAGAGATGAATTGTATACTTATTTCATCAGGCGCTTATTTCCATGAACATTTCAATTCAATTAAAGTACATTTACGATAACGTTTTACTTAATTAATTTACAGGGAGGATATTCAGGAGAAAACCTAGATTTATTTGGAAAAAGGTAGAAATTTCTTCCCTAATGTTTATAAGCGCATTCAAAATTGGGTATTATTCGGCCAAAATGAACCAATTCACGTCAAAATTCTCCCATTTTCCGAAGAAGTTCAGTACGTATGCTTGTAAGAAGTTAGTTATTAAATTGGTGGTGTCTAACCACCAATCTGTGGTCAGTCTGTGGTGGTGTGTGTCTGTGGTTTGGTTTGTTTTTATCTCTACATAGTATAAAACAAAGTCTGTACACTAGTTATTTTAAACAACGCATCGGATTTTAATGTGTTTTTCATCAATAGATACTTGGAGTGATTCAAGACGAAGGTTTATACGTTTAGTTAGTATCTATACTGCACCCGTGCGAAGCGGGGACGCGTCGCTAGTTTAATATAACTAAGCTCAATTAAACACACTTGAAAATTAGGTCATCAAAGTGATTCCTTTGAAAAACAAAAGACGTTCGTGGTCAAATAAATCAGTTTCTTTTGATTCTTTTACATTGAGTGATTCAGTGGTGTGAGTCATCGCTGGTAATATTCCGAGGTCAACTGTTACAGTCGCATTGACTCACCGATGTATTGCAAAAATAAACACATGCAATACGTTACGCTCACATACAATAACAATTGAGTTTTTTTGTCTTTATTATTTGTATATTTATCTTTGTCTTATTCGCGAACTTGTCAGAGATATTTATGTTCATTTTGAATGATTGATTGTTTGTTTGTTTAGTTCTTGAAATACTTTTGCGTGTTACTTGCACTGTAATAATAACATTTTTGTAAAGACTAGCTGCGTTCTGCTGTTATACCCGCGATATTCCGACAAGAAACGTCCGTTTTTAATGACATAAAAAATATGCTATGTCACTAAGGAATTATAGGTACAGCTTTGTATATATAAAATATTTTTTTGTGTAATCAGTTCAGTATTTTCAAAGATTATTCTTTACAAACAGACAAAAACATACAAACATCATTCTACAGGTTGAACTTTAATTCACTTCGTATCTTTTAAAGGTAGCCTTTCGAACTGAGCGTCACAAACGCAGCGTCTATAGCGTCACCAACACCGCACTACAACAGCGGCACTGTGACGTCACTGACGCCGCGACAGTGACGCTGCGCTCGAATGACGTTCCCTAGAATTTCATACATTTGCATAGAACATCTATCTGTCGCACTGTCGCGGCGTCACAGCCGCGGCGCCAATGACGCCATAGACGCTCAGTTCGAAAGGCTACCTTAAGGGTTAAAAATATTTATAAATACAAACAATTTTTATAATGGTGTTCCCATTGGGAAAAGCTTTAACTAAGCTACCTAAAAAGGATGACATTAATACTGACATAGCTATAATTTCTCAATAAAATTATACTAGGTAATATAAAAAAAAATACACTTTAGGTATTCTTATAAAAATATTATACAGCTGAAGGGTTTGTTTGATTGGTTAAACGCGCTAATCTCAGTAAGAACTAGTTCAAATTGTAAAATCCTTTTTTTTTGGATCCAGTCACATTGTTACTTGCCCGGTATCGTAACCGCAACTTCATGCATGAGAGGCGATAAAGTAAAAAATTTAAATAATTAAACAGTAAATTAATTTTCTACTCATAACTTGACTTGGACAACCCTACTTTAGTTTTCAGGTGGAAACGAACAGACGGATGCCCAGAATAACTTAAACAATGCGTCTGAAATCTTGTCTAACTGCTTGACATACCGAATGTTCAATTCCCGACGCCCCGTCTGCTGGCACTACCTTCATACCTACCTACCCGCAAATGTCTTGACGGCATTCAGAAATACCTGGGAAGACAAACATCTTTAATATTTCGGTACTTTCTACTATCTGATATTTTAGTTTGTTACTTCAGATTTTGGGTTGAAATTCCGTTTGGTTTCAAATAAAACCGTTTGGTTTTTGTTTGTTGTGTTAAAATAGCGGCTACAGGGAAAAACCTTTATTTAAAATTTTTGTCTGTCTGTTTGTTCCAGGTAATCTCCGAAACGGCTGGACCGATTTTGACGGAACTTTCTCTAAAGGATAGTAGATGTAATAAGGAATAACTTAACCTTTTCTAAGGTAATCTTATTTTAGAACGTGAGATGAGATTAGATTTTAAGCGTCTTAAGTTACGGAAATATATACTGCTTTCAAAACTAAGTTTGATTTATGTAACCCATCAGGTAACATACCTGATGAGTTACATAAATCAAACTTAGTTTATTATAATGAAATTATTATAATGAAATATAGGTATATTGCTCATTCTTCTCCATAGAGGCCTACCTAAGTTTTGAAACGAGCAACTAGCTTAATTTTCTAACTAACTGACCCACTCTTTGACAATTTAAAGCATTTATTTCAGTTCTACCATTCTATAATTCTATTGGACCGATCCTATTGGAAATCTGTAGGGGAGGCCTATGTTCAGCCTTAGTATTATATTATCTATGGTTCAGCAGTGGACGTCCTACGGCTGATATGATGATGATATAGAGACCATTTATAAGCAGTAAATGGTTTTGAAATAAAAACTTTGACTTTGAAAACATAAAACAACCTACTTTCCACAAATAAACCTAAAAATGCACCAAAGCATACTTTCATAAATATAAAGTCTCATACGAACATATTCTTAAACATTATCTCAGGGTAAGAAAAATGGACGAACATAGAGCTAATGGTTGCTAACATGAGGTACTTTTATCATTTTCCTATGTAAGTACTAACATGTGTACCAACACATACAGACGTACCAACGTCTGTATAGTATATTAGTCGGAATACATGTCTGGCTCTTATCTACAATGTTCTGATGTCATGTTCGTACTTTGTTGTTTATTTGAGGTTGTTGCGATTTAGTTCACTTTAAATTGTGATTTGAATTTAAGTTGTTCGTTGATGGTGTTTAGAAGGAAGGTTTGATAAGCAATGGTTTTAAGGGCTACCTCATTTGCATTTGTAGGAAGACATTTATTGTAGGTAGATAATTTTTACTATACTAATAAAGCTGAAGTTTTATAAACGCGCTTACCTCCGGAACTCTTCGTCTAATTCTGAAAATTCTTATAATAAGCGCTAATAGGAAGTTACGTGATTTCTGAGTGCTATAATTTACAAAAAAATAAATTGGAGTCCGTAAGAAAGACGAAGTCACGAAAAAAAGCTAGCCATGATATAAAAGGCAGGGACTAAGGGGTCGCTCGTGACGAAACTATATACTGTCCGTCCTGCGACACACTTTCATGTGAACCAAGTTTTAACTAGACCAATTACTGAATATTTTCTCTAAGAAAAGTAAATCATCTTCGATTGTTAACATAAACGTCATCCAAGTCCCTTTAAAATAAATATTACAATACGCGCCACAAAAGATGAGACTTGGCACACCACACAATCTTTATTATTTCGTAACAAATCATATAATATTGTTAAGAATTTTTATCTAAATGTCATTGGAACATCCCTGAATAGATACATACACAAATTATGGATTAATCTTTCCATACCTGCACTAGCTCCCCATTACTGACGCTTGTCAAGTCTCATCTTTCGTACCCCGTATTGTACCCCCTAAAAATAAGGCCCTAGTTGTATTTCTAGAAGCCTCGTCAATTTCGTCACGTCATTCCCTTAAAAATGTCTGTTCCTTTAAAATACAGAAATTTCCGTTCTCGTCACGTGATATTTTACATGAAAGAGGAATTACTCTCAAATATCGCACTCCATTATCACCACCTCGATAAAGACTTGAGCACACCGGCCGACTTGTCGGACGCGATTATTTATGTAAATATTATGACGGTGTGCAAACGTGTTACGTTATCGGATGAAAGAAACTGCATTTAAGAAGAGAGATTCCATCTTTAAAATTTATTTTCGAGTTGGGAGTAAAAAGTTATTTTTATTTTTGTTGATAAATCTTTACGCTAAAAATAACCAAGCAAATATGACTTTTCATACTTGTCCATTATTCATATAAGGCCATTATTTTTATATTACCAGCCTATTATGGTTCACTGAAGGGCAAAGGTCTCTTCTGATACAGTGAAGGTACGAGCATTGGCCACCACACTTGCTCAAGACGAATTGGCGCTTTTAAATATAAAATTACACTTAAGTATAAATATTGATTAAATATACGTCCAGGTTTCGTCTCGATGTTTTCCTTCACCAATGTCAGTGATGTCCAAGATAAACTTATAAGTACATTTTAGGTCTACACGCAAGGTCTTCAAACTCTTGCCTTTTTAACAAGCGTTAACCGTCTAGGGACTCTATAGATAGTTAAGTCATAATTACCTAGCTAATCTATGGTTATCGTTCAAAATAAGGCCCATAATTAATTTGTTAATATTATCTTAGATTAATGAACGATTAACGATTCAATATTCTATAAAAGATTTGATAACGTACTACAAAAAAAAATACCTAGTCAATAACTTATTCAAGTATCTTCTAAACTCATCAACTTAATTCATGAGAATTGTTTTATTCTGGAAAAAACGAGACATTATTCTAGTAAACTGTTAAACTTTTGCATATTTTGTACACGGAATAAACTATACTATTACTGGTACAGTTAACGTCAAAAGGTAAGTGATGTTTTAAAAATGAAGTCATGTTGCAAAGTAATATGTTCCACGAAAGTCTAGCGAACGCCACGAACTGCTAAAATGAAACTAAAAATTATTTTGCAATTTCTTGTTTTTCTCTTTTTTTCGACACTTTTACTCGCTACCGTCACGAACCTTTGATAATTAAAGTAGGTACGTACAGAAATTAATACCTTACCGGTACCTTTTTAAAACTTGGGAGCCCTTACAGTACCATCTCTGTTTATTGGCAAAATAGGAAGTACCTCAGGCTTTGCTAAACTTAATTTTATTTTAGATTTTTTTTTAAAGGTTTTATGTATAGTTTAATTATTGTATAATGTCTACTGAAATAAATTAAAGACTAATACAAGTAAAAAGCAAAAAAAAAAGGAAAAACTGATTCCTAGAAGAATTGATTCCACGCCAAAAAATTAAATCCCTGAAAAAAACTGAAGTTCATATTCACGCAGACAACATCGAGGGCATTAGCTAGTTATAATAAACTTATTTCTGCCATATTAACCGCCTAAATTGCCTAGATTAATCGCGTCTACTAATTAAATATAACAAATCTATTACATTACAGGACAAACAGTTCAGTATTAGTCAAACCGCATACAAAGAATATATTAAAAACTAATTAACGTAAAATATTCAAAATTTAAAGATACATTATGACGTGTGTTGGTTCATTTTGAACAAAATTTACCTAAAATATTCTTTACTTCTCTACATAGTATAAAACAAAGTCGCTTCCCGCCGTCTGTACGCTTAGATCTTTTGAACTACGCAACGAATCTCATCAATAGATACAGTGATTCAAGAGGAAGGTTTCTGTATCTACATTGCATCCGTGCGAAGCCGGGGCGGGACGCTAGTTGCCAATAAAGAGAAAGACTTTTATCGATCTTACCGCCAGGCTGAGCACGTCTTCTTTATTCATCAACTTTGGAAACTTGACTTCTCACGCAAATGATTCGCTACTGTTAGTTAATGTGTAGTGTTTGCGATGAGTGTTTTCAATAAATCTGTATAAGTGGTTACTGTAGGTAGCTACTTATAAATAGTTGGTAAAGTTTCATTGTTGAAATTGCAAACTAAACGACTGTTATCGTTAAAAAGTTTAGGTTTGTTTCTTGTTACGAGTAATATTAGACAAGACACAGTTTTGCATGCTTGTTAAATTCAAGGAAGAACTTATAAAATCAATACAAAAATAAATAGGGTTTTTTTGAGATTTCAGAAGAACGATCAACAGCTGTACGTGCTTTCCAAGGCTGCTACTGAGGAATTTCTAATGGAAAACCTGAAAACATTTTTTGCGCGACTTAAGAATTAAACCCAGAAGTCTACGCTCAACAGTTGCGCTTGCGACCACGAGACCAACGGGACAATCAAAAACTTTAATCGTGCAGTCACTTCAATCATTGTTTATTATGTAGGTATACAAAACATTAACGTATTATTATGCTGTAAAATAATATACTCGTACATAGGTACTCTTCGATTTAATATTATATAGTAAATATACCTTATATAATAACCTTATAATGTCCCACTGTAAAGCAAAGGCACAAGCATTAACACCTTTAAAATAAACCAACTGTCAGAAAAACCAACCAATTTTTAACACAAACTTCAAAAACATACCAAACAAAATGTTTACCCTGCGTTCTTACAATAAAATAGCTAGTCAGTACACAAAACCGTCTCTAAACATTGTAGCACAATGCAGACGGTTGTCTCCGACAGTGTAACTCGTCGCTAGGTGCTATAGCGAAGCCTGTCGTCTATTTTGTTACCCACTTTGTTACTTCATCTTGACCAGAACTTGGTGAAATTGCAGTAGCAAGTAAAGTGTTCCTTTTATTATGTTTTTAGGATCTTCCAGCTTACTTTTTAGCAGTAAACTTTATGGGAACTGCCAAATTTTGGCACACAGTACTTATTAATATTATTCTTTTGTCTCTTTCATATATGTGCCCGCTTAAATGGAAAAAATATTTGCACACACATGTTAGTCATTCCCTAACTTTAAATAACGTTTATAATTATGAAGATGGCATTACATTGTCACAACATTTAATATGGAAAATTACATAACATAACATCACACCTGTAATCCCCGAAGGGTTAGGCAGAGGTGTACCCATTAGTACACCCACATTTCGCAGAGTTATGTTTTTAGTCCCATGTAATAGGGGGCGAGCCTATTGTCATCAACCGGGCACAAATCCAGACTCCGAGGCTGCTACTGAGAAATTCCTGAAGGAATATCCCCATAACACTTTGCCCGACCTGGGAATCGAACTCAAGACCTCGTGCACAGCAGTCGCGCTTGCGACCACTAGACCAACGAGGCAGTAAAGAAATTAAACGATGGAAAATTAACGGCACGTTATTGGATGAAAATACCAGGTTTTCGTTTTATTCACAGAATTTCATAGGTACCTACTAGCAACATTAAGCAAAAATATTGCTGGGTTAAAACTTTTGTTTTTTGGTGTGAAAAATAACTGATAACGGTAACGCGCAATATAATACATGCGAAACATGTAGCTTATGGCGTTAAAATTAACCGCTCAAGGCGCGGCCGTCATACCGATGTGACAGAACAATAGAAAATCAATTGTGTCTCATTACGTGGGACTTGAGTAATAAAATTTTAACAAAAAAAACTCATTTCCATATGAAACGCACAAAAATATTTGCATTTTGACCTTCAATATTTTCTTAACCAAAAGCTTCCCAGGTACGTTCCAAGACAAAAAAGAATATTGCAATAATGAGAAGACCATGACAATTGGCATCGCTTAGTGTACATTTCCACAATCACCAAAGCCTGATCAGACCAATTGGAATAAAAACAAAACGTTGTTAATAGCAAAAACTGTGGTTTTGCCTCTCCCTTGACATCCAGCGCTTAGTTTCTTACAACAGTACTGTAGCTCAAATAAAGACTTAATACCCAATAATAAAGCTCAAAATTCTCCATCCATCTCAACATGCCAAGTTCCAATTGCAATATTTAATCTTGTCCCTAGTCCTATTACTATTAGTTTTTAAGCCTCAAAATTGAAATCGAATTGTATTAGATTTCAATCCCTTTATAATTGGGTCTGTGAAATTGAAATTACACAAACGAAGCAGACTGTCACTCTCGTGGGTACAAAATGACTCGATTGGTCATTTTGACCTTTAATTGAAATTTTACATGGTCTACGGATCATAATTACAAGCGGGGGTTAAATCATACAGGGTAACTTTTATTTCACTGAGCATATTTTAGGGGATGTAAGTACTCAAGAAAACGAGCAAATTCTTTTATGGGACCAATCCTGAAATACGAAAAAATAAATCAGCTATATTTTTCAATATATTTTAATAGTAGCGAATTTTTGTAGGGAACAGTTGATATTTTTATTAAGGCGCGTGAATTTTCTCTCGAATCCCTAACTTTATTTTTAACTAGCTTTTGCCCGCGACTTCGTCCGCAAAAATGTCGCTTATCGAGGCCGCAGATGGAAGTCAGAAAATCGGAAGAGCGTGTTCAAAGAAACAAACTCTTTAGCTTTATAATACTAGTATAGAAACATGAATATAAATAGCCGCCACACCATATTTTCACATAAAGGGTATCAAATAACTATTCACATATCCATTTCCCACTCCACACCAAACGCTGTGTACCTTCATATACTTTATACACGTAGAGGCAACTACCAAACGACCGCTTCGCCTTTCATTCATACGGCTTGCCTATTTCGAACGCTGCGAAAATATCTTTTAAAAGTTGTTTTCCTAAGAATTCCCGCCATATTCAACATTTGAGTATATTTAGATCGGTGTAATGGTTCGACCTGCAGACGACTGGTAGTAGGGGGGGCTAGTAAGTCAGCCACTTTTGCCTCCCCGGGTAATGGCCCCGACACCTTTGCCCCGCTTGCCCCAAACACGTTGGTTGCCCGTTAAATGTCAACTAATACATTTTGTGACTACAAAAGGTATCGGATGCGCTGGGGTTTTGTGAATCACTTTTGGTTTGCAATAGACATTTATGACTTACAGACATATTTACTATACCTACATACATATAATTGAAAAAAATCATAGAATTTAGACAGATCTAAGGAGTGTCATATTATCGCAGCGGTTAAGGCTCCCGCCTCGTAAACTTTATCTTACCCAAACATCTAGATCCGTTCCGTAGTTTTTGCGTGCAAGAGTAACAAACATCCATACATCCTCACAAACTTTAGCATTTATAATATTAGTAAAATTAAGCACACTTCAAGTACTTGGAAACGTTTTTTAGTTCAGCTTTGCCATTAAAATTGCAGCCGTCAAACAGCGCCGTGGAAACATCGGAAAAAATACCGTTCCGAAATTAGCTGAACGAAATATCCAGCGTGTGGGGATGGAAAAAACAAGCGAAAGTGGAAAGTGTCACGAATAGCATTTGGCATTCAGCCACCGGCGGTATTGATGCGGCAGACGGGGGCTACTTACTTATTCATAAACGTTCAAAAACTTGTCAGTGGGAGCGAACCTACAACTTGCATATTAGTACGTTCTCTGTTTATTTTATTCCGCGAACATATTCGGGGTTGCCAGACGTGGCCGCTGTTTTTGCGACAACAATCGGAGAAAACGTCAGATGGTGGGTTCACTCTGTTTTTGTTTCGCGACGTCTAGCTTCACTTCGATAAACAACGAATTTTGTTAATCGTACTTACTGCGTTTGCTTTGAGAGACGAATATTAAAGTGAAGAGTTTATTTTTGTTTTAAATATGTTTGGTATGTTTTGAAAGGGTTAAATGTACGCTCAGGTGGGTGGCAACAAGCTTTCGTTTATTTATTTCAGGCTTTTAGGAGATGAATGCTTATCGCTCTATTGTTTAGAACCAACACATTATTTTATAAAATAACACCAGCTTATTATTGTCCCACTGCAAGGCAAAGGCTTCTTTTCATACATAGAAGGCACAAGTCTGCTCTAGGTGGACTGGCCATTTCAGACTCATATAAATCTAATGTTTAGGTTTCCTCAAGATGTTTTCCTTCAACGATGTCAGTGATGTCCAAGATAAACTTTATCTTCATCAGAATGTATAAAAAAGTCATTTTGTACTTGTCAATGTTTAGTTGCGAACCAGCTACTACAGGCTATCATGACGATGTAATAGTAGGGGGCGAGTATATTGCCATCAACCGGGCACAAATCCAGACTCCGAGGCTGCTACTAAAAAAGTCCTGATGGTTAAATCCAATAACACTTTGCCGGACCTGGGAATCGAACCCAAGACCTCATACTCAGCAGTCGCGCTTTGCGACCACTATACCAATGACGCAGTCAGTTTTTAGTGTTTCTTATTTGATAATAATACACCTCAAATAGTAAACATTTTAGTTTTAACATAGTACCTACTTACTCAAGTGAACTTACACTTAATTTGATCGAACGACTACCTACCTATATTTATTAATAGCTATTAACTTTTTCTTTAAAAAGATCTTCTCTGACTCTTCTTCTTCTGATTCTTGACTGCCTCGTTGGTCTAGTGGTCGCAAGCACGACTGCTGTGCATGAGGTCTTGGGTTCGATTCCCAGGTCGGGCAAAGTGTTATTGGGTTTTTCCATCAGGAATTTCTCAGTAGCAGCCTCGGAGTCTGGATTTGTGCCCGGTTGATGGCAATAGGCTCGCCCCCTATTACATGGGACTAAAACATAACTGGTGAAATGTGGGTGTACTAATGGGTACACCTCTGCCTAACCCTTCGGGGATTACAGGCGTGATGTTATGTATATGTTCTTTAAAAAGATCTCAATTTATTTCCATCCAGAAAAATATTTACTTAAAACAAAGTACATTCCGTTCCATTTCTTATTTCAAAAGGTACCGTTACGATAATATCCTTTGACAAAGTCGTAGAGATAGCGCAATGGTCTGTAAAAAGAAAATCCAAAACAACTGTATTTCATTCTTTTGAACTGAAAACTTATCGTTTAAGTTGTCAAACTAGACGTTTAGCGCTAAAAAGCCGATCAAGTGCGGGTTTGACTCGCACACGAAGAGTTCCGTACCACGACACAATATTTAATACTACAAAAAATAAAATACGTTTTTTTTTTGCATAAGTTAACAAGAAGTTAAAATAAGTATCTTTAACTTTATTACTAACTTAAATAATCAACTTTATTTTATTTTTATTATTTGTTGTTATAGCGACGACAGAAATACACACTCTGTAAGAAAAAGTCAAAATCAAAATCGAATCATTTATTTGAACTAGGCCATTAAAAGACTTGCAAAAAAACTTTTTGCTCATGAGATACAACCACTGACAGACAGACCGACAGATAACGGGGGCTTAGGGTCCCGCTAGCACCTCTCGGGTGCAGAACCCTAAAAACGTTGTTTATTCCGTGATCACTAGCTTTTAGGCTCTGTCTGTTTCAGATGATGATTTCAATAAAGCCGTTATTTTGATAATGGCTTGTTGCACGATATCGAAATTGGTTCTTCATAAAATTCAGTCGCGTCTAACCGATTACGGGGCTTACACGCTGAAGTATTACTTAGTTTTAACGTTGGCCAGGTTTACGTAGAATTAATGACCCTTGCGTGACTGAGCTCACTTTTCATGGACAAGGGAAAGTTTTATGGTTTCGCGGTCTCGTATCCTTGTCATAAGTCAGCTAATCCGCTGAAGCGCTTTTGCTTTGATATGATTTGTCCGTGTGTGTGTGAGTTATAGCGCGACCGATGATTGAAACTGATGGATTAGCTTTATAGCTGTTTTACACAGATGCGCTTGTAGAACAGGGGTTTATTGTTAAATCGATTCGTAGATTATGTGGGCAATCACCTGCGATGTTTTTTGGCGCGGTAAAAGAAACGCGGGTCGTCAAATCTTTACCGAAACCATTTTCTTCTCTGATTTTCGTTGCTGGTAGTTTAATGATTTTGTTTTTATAGGATTCCGTACCCAATGGCAAACGGAGCTACATTTACTAAGAGAGAATAATAGACACTTGAAATTTTTACAGAGTGTGTGTTATAACAAATTATAAGAATCGTATTCTTTTTTTGTATGTTGCATTAAATATTGTACGGTGGTACAGAACCCTACGTTTCCGAGTCCGACTCGCAAATGTCCGATTTTTTTTAAATTTATTTATTTATAGTACAAATTAGTATTTTTACATTTCTGAACATAAACTCTCATGTCAACTTTTTACTACCCACAGCAGTAAACAAATCAATAACACATAAAATGTCAATGTTACTGGCAACTCAGTAAACCTATCACCACGTACTCTCGCGAATAAAATGTAAAACTGATTGTAAAACTTGGAAGTGGCGTCGCTGAATAAAAAACGTACATATAAACTTTTAAAATGGTCGTCAACAACTCATCAAAATCTAATAACACGGGCTTAGTGTCTCCGAGGATGGGACTCAAGTTTAGGGTTACCAGACGACAGAAATTTTCCAGGAATAGGCGGAATTTTGGACGTATGTTAGGAATTTAGACTGAATTTTAATATTCAAGATAAATATTCAACAAAATAAATAAGTAGTTAAAATATTTTTATTTAGTTATTTAAGTACTCAAGTCACATTGTTTTTGTGTGGCGGTAGTTTGTAAATAATCTATTTATTGGAAAAATAACAGCCAAATATGCTATCTACGAAATAGCTTCGCTGACTGAATCGGTAGAATATAATAGAATATCTTTATTTTATTGCAAAAACTGCCTCGTTGGTCTAGTGGTCGCAAAGCGCAACTGTTAAGCATGAGGTCTTCAATTTTGTTTTTCCATCAAGAATTTCTCAGTAGTGGTCTCGGAGTTTGGATTTGTGTCCGGTTGATGGCAACAGGCTCGCCCCGTATTGTTGGGACTTAAACATAACTGACGAAATGTGAGTGCACTAATGGGTACACTTCTGCCTAACCCTTCGGGAATTGCAGGCGTCATGTTATGTTATGTAAGCATGTAAAAACATATATTTATGTGTGCGGTGACGGTTGATAGATTAATATGTTAAGCACGTCATAATTGACATATTCTTATAATTCGTGCCGATTCGAAAGAACAATAGAAAGAATAAAAAAAATCTAATGAATGGAACTACATACAAGGTGCAGTTTCCCATGCTCGTCAAATTCAATAAGGTATCTATGCTAGTGATTCTCATCACGAATCAATGAGGAAATAAATAGAAATTAAACGATTTTTTTATATCGGACTGGCCATCTTGCCGCTTTGTTTAGGCAGGCGGAGCGATAAACCCGCGCACACACAGTGATATAGTCGCGCGACTCTGCTTACCGCATCCGCAACGGGGCGATTCTGTTCTTTGAAAGAGGTGTGTTGTTAATACTTTTTTATTGTTCAGAATAGAACATTTAAAAACTATTTATTTATTCATTACTAGCTTCTGCCCGAGACTTCGTTTGCGTAAATGTCGGTTATTGGCGATCTTCCTCTATCGGCGTTTCATCCCCATAACATCCATTCTTAGTGGACGTCTACTAACTTTAAACTACCTCCCAGCCAAACATCTTTATACATCAAGTGATTTTCAATTATTCGTAATAAGCTTATTCGCTTTTATATATTTAGATTGATTAGGTGTCGTAATTTCATTCGATTATTGATATTCTATGACAAGTTCCTTTTTACCGAGGATATAAATTAACGCTTGCCGGGGTTGGTCTGTGGATGGGTGACCATCTTTACACACCGAGACTCCTCCGTGCCTCGGAAAGCACGTTAAGTCGTTGGTCCCGGCTGTCATACGTGGATCTTTGACAGTCATTACGGGTCGTCAGAAGCCCGAAAGTCTGACAACCAGTCTTACCTAGGGGTATCATATTATGCAGTTACTGGGTTGTGGAGGTCAGATAGGCAGTCGCTCCATGTAAAATACTGGTATTCAGCTGCATCCGGTTAAACTGGAAGCCGACCCCAACATAGTTGGGAAAAGGCTAGGCAGATGATGATAAATTAACGACTTTTATTAATTTTAATTGGTTACAAAAATATCTATCATCATTGGTAAAATAACATTTTTTTTTAAGGAAATGTTTCAACTGAATGCTGGTGACCCTACAGAGATCTCGTCATCCGAGTCTAGACAAAGATTCGTGACTTTTTCACAATTCGCAATCCCACGACAATCATACCTGCACTGAAGCCTCCATACCTACCTACCTTTCTAAGGTACTATTGTCGAACATAATATTAAATTTTGCTTCGAGCTCCCCCGACCATCCATTACGGAATGACATCGAAATTAGAGTTTTATAGTTGGATTCAAAATGAATTCTTGAGACGAGAAAAAATAATATGACGGATTGGGTGTCGGTTTTAAACTTCAGTGGTAGCTTTTATTCGTTTTTGTAGTACTGAAAAGTTGAGAAGACACTTATATTTTATTTCTTTGATGTAGTCTGTAAACAGCTCGCAAAACGGTTTGATCCTTAAGTAAATATAACATTTTAGAAATATGTAATAATCTCCCGATCTGTAATACATCTTAACAAATATTTACAAATAAATAAAATTGATGTGTTGTAGAAAATGAACGTAATTTTCCTTTTTCATTAAAAACTTTTTTTTTTTAATAAACCTGTCACTTAATAGCAACATCTATCTATCTGCTTTCATATTTATTTATAACTATGTAGCAGAATAGTATAGCGAAGTCTGAAATGAGCTTTAATAATGCATCGCAGTATCAATCTGGTATTCCCTTTATCATGTCACTCAATAATATTTAAAAGCATTTTGAATCGATGTAATTCCACGTCTGTCGCTCGGGTAGCCGACTACTCAGCAGCCAATGCTGGACCGCCAGTCGCCAGCGCGCAATTTCCGTGTCGAGAACGAAACATGAGTGGCTATTTTAACATTCGAATTATGAAATTTGAATTTTCGTATACTATCGAATGAAAAATATATGATGAAAAGTAAGAAAGGGTGGGAAAATATGATTATTATTTTATTTTAATCTTTGGGATGTTTTTGTTCAGCGTTTGAATGTTATTTACTAGCTTTCGCCCCCGACTTTGTCCGCATAAATGTCGGTTATCGATGACGCAGGCAAATTCGAATAGAAAGTATCCTATGTCTTTTGTTGGGGTTGAAACTTACCAAATATCATCAAAATCAATTCAGTGAAAGACACAGTTACTTTCGCAATATCTATGTCTCTATCTATTAATCTATAAATACGTATCTATACTTCTATACTAATAAAAAGAGCTAAAGTTTGTTTGTTTTGAAGAGGTAATCTCTGGAAGTACTGATCCGATTTTAATAATGATTTCACTGATGGAAAATTACACTATTGCTTACTGCTATAATGCACTGAATATTAAATATTGTTCGACTCCAGTTTATCAAGATTTTTTTATTACAATTGTCATCTAACTTATTACGTAACTTCCTACTTCTAATTGACTTAACCGACTGTGTTCGTGTCATAAAGCTATGAACAGAGCAACCATTAATCACGATTAAAAGTTCGAACATTAGCCGCCATCTTCTTTAGCCTCAGGTATTAAAACAAAATAGTAGATATAGCTAAAGATGTTGCATGCAGTTTAATTGGACAAATTAAGAACTGCAAGGCGTATATAGTTTTGTTGTCGGTTGTGCAAATTGTTTGTGCAATTTTACGTTTAGTATCAAAGACTTTGTAATAACGAGTTTTTTTAACTCATCTTTCAATAAGATACTTTGATTCGTGAATGCTTTTTATAAATTAAAAGCTTGATTTCATTTGATTTCTTGATTTCATTCATATGTAGGTACCTGCTTTCTAAATTTATCTTACCTCACTGACATCTCAGCGAGGAAAATATCGTGAAGAAACCAGGACTTGCTGGTGTGGTGATCAATGCTCGTGCCTTCTCTGTATGAGAAGATGCCTTTGAGATTCAGTGGGACAATAATAAGCTGGTAATATTAATATAATAACACAACTGAATTAATAAACAGAATGGTCGGGAATTTTCGTTCCTGACATCCGTATATAATAGAAAGAGAAAAAGATAGAAAGTCGCTTAGAGGGGGGGAGGGACGCTTTTTCCTTACGTGACGATTTCTGTCAGTTAACTTCTACCGCAAGCCGCATTTAAAAATCTCAAAATAAAATCTCGTTTCAATCGAAACCACACATGTCGAGCACTTTGCTAATAGTCACCTCTCTCCGGCGCCGCTGTATGACAGATTCCTACGTTTGGTACGGAACCACTGTCACAATGACAGTTGATACACCGGTGTTAGGATGTTTCAGAGCCATTTATCATGTCAGGTCACAGGTAGCTAGGCAGCCATAGATACGTAGGTACGTTAAGTTTTGTGGGAATAGCAACTGTATTCTGATCGGGTTAATGTGAAGATTTCGGAGTTAAACATAGTGTTAGTGAAATTATTTCTCATAAATATAAGAAAAATTCAAAATCAAATCACAGCGATAATCAATGTCAAAAAATTTATTTAAATTACAGGCACCCTTGACAAATTGACTCTCTCTCTTGATATTCTCGGCTAAGTAACAAAATCTATGACGTCAAAAATATAGTATCCGCCATTCATTTCGCATATAAACTTATTGTTTCGAATATTCGTTGTAAAAAAAGACAATGGGCCGGAACTAATATACACAAATGTGGCCACACAGCTACACCAGTATTATTCTTTTTTTCTACGTACTGCTAGTCCTCAATATATTGAATCCCTCATTAAATTGAAAACAAATAGTCATCAAGCCCGATAAAATCATACACCTATCCATGACGCGACCATTGTTTCCAAAATATAATGCTTGGCTTCCACAGTTCCCCACACCGCAATATCATTGCATTACATCGCTTCAAACTAGCGGCTGTAATCTGGCGTCATACATCGGTTTCCACGGAGTAGGCAACACATGGAGTGACAATATGCTGGCCAAGGCCGCGTAAAAGAAACGGAACTCCCCCGTTTTTTAGCCCTCACTTTTTAATTGCTATCATATTTTCGTCAAAGTACCTATGTATTAAAAATTTGCACGCAATTTATAACTATCCATTCAGTGAATAAAACGCACGAGGTACATACGTGGGTTTACAGCACAAACTTGAAAGCATTAAACTTAATAACTGACCTCAAGAAAATTAATAACGTGTGGCAATATGTTATCACTATTGATTGATAACTAAGTCACTTTTTTATCTACACTCACATGAAAAAAATTAAAAGAGTATCATTTGATAACAGATTTTATGCACTTAATAAATTAAAAAGTTTCAGGTAAGCTCACGCTACTATCAATTATAAGCCCAAGTCACCGCACGAATTTTTCTACTTCCTGTGTTATTGCAGTTTGCGAACCCACAATTTTGTGAGCACTCCATTTACACCGACTTCATGTCCATCGTCATACATCGCATATTGTGTTTGCTCTGGTGGCGTAGACCATTGTCCGGCCGGCCGACTATCTGCTAATATCACTTAAGCGCTACCCGGCTACGTACGCGTAGCCACGATGTACCTACTACATGGGACATTGTCTGACAAAATCCTTTTATTAAACGTCTGGGTGGTACAGAGTCGCTACCATATTTTTATGGAAAAATGTATTTTCGCTAGTTTTGCAGCGACGGCAGTTGAACATTCGCAAAATAGGTTCATATCTGCAATTGACACAAGAACTTATAATTACTATAAATAAGGGTTTCTTTACACCTGTTGGGAAATACACAAACATTCTCGTTCGAAAGAATTTTTTGTTTTATTTGAATTATTAATTTTACTGTAATTTTTCAAGAGATGAGAAGTTCATTTTTAACAAGCTTTTATTATTTTTTCCGTTTTTTTACATATTAATATAGTAGTATCTTGTTTCTTTTTGTACGAAAGTATTTTAAAAGTACATAGTGTTTGTTATATCGTCTACGATGACACAGAACCCTTCGTGTAGTAGTCCGACTCGCACTTGACCTATTTTTTATACAAACAAATGCCGCTGAAGAAAAGTACTGACAACAGCATAATTCATCACGTAAATAATGCAGTTGAATGACGAAAAGAGGTCAGTACACTTACCCGTAGTACATGACCACAATGTTCATCGATCCGTCAGTACTGCAATATTTATTTATTCTGTGGCAGTTTCAAACAAAAGAATGACGTTTGGAGAGTTCGAAGGACTTTAAGGTTCAGTCAAACTGCTGGTCAACAAAGTAGCCGTAGAAACTTTGGTTAGAAATTAATGCACGAAAAACCTTATTTCTATATAGGTAAGGACAAAAAAAAACGTTAATATATGAGAAAAGTAAATAATTAAAAGTACCCAGTTCTTTTTTAAAAATGTCTAAGTAGCTGAATCATTTATGTTTTTTTTATGCCATTTAGTTTTGGTTTCTTTTTTTATGATTTTTTTATAATTAAGTATGTAAATACTGTACATATTATTTCATTATGTCAACATCATCTGAAATATTTGCACAGCAATAAAATTTTAAGATAGCAAACATTTAGGCAGTCTATTTTGCCACAGCAGGGTCGCGGCTTGATGGAGCAAAGTGGAACTACACGTCCAGATAATGTTTTACACATTGCTATTTGTTTCACGTATTCCAGACAAATAGGAGAACTATTTACAACATTATTGTCAAAATTTATTGTATTTAGTGAGTGTACTAATGGGTACACCTCTGCCTAACCCTTCGGGGATTACAGGCGTAATGTTATGTTATGTTACTTATTGTATGGTTAACATCCAGACAGAACCAAATATCCAAACAAAAACAGAATCGAGTGCGTGCGCGCCCTAAGGTATATCGATCATCAATTTTGCGTTACATAACTCACCCAAGCTTTTTACTGTTATGAAGCAAGATAAAACATAGTATTACCCTTACATAAGTAGGTTCCCATTACAGCATGAAATAAGCGATCATTGTTGATGCTAAGTAGGTAATTTGAGTAAATTTCTTATCGCGCCGGGAGCGGAACGCTTTTCTGAAGTGAGGGTAGGATGTACTGTAGAGGCTCTGCCTGGATGAGCCGTATTTATTCTATGAGATATATACTACGTTACTGTGTTACTCGCGTTACTCTCCGTAAGCAAACCATAGGAGAGATTAAGGGTTGGTGCATAACTCTGACGGAAAATGCGTCGCGTACTGTCGGTCGCGTAACGCCAGAACAGTCAAACATATAATAAAACATCTAACTACACACACATAACCGATGATGTGTTAGTGCATCGCACATACTAAAGACGACACGTCCGTCGAATCTTCCGTCAGATGTGAATCCATCTTTAAGAGCGAGGCGCACGTTACAAACACAAACACAACACGTAGCATCAAATTCGTACGTCATTATCATATTTGTACTTGTTACTTCAAATATCATATTCGTACTTGTTTCTTCAAATATATCGCCGAGCTTCATTATGCTCGCCTCATTGGAAGTAGGACAGCGTATTGGCTCAGTACAAAAAAGAGGCTACTCTGACAAACTCTTCAAAGTCGTGTCCCACCCAACACTAGGTACCTACTAGGTAGACACTAGCAGTTTATCGTGTGCGGGTACTGAGAGTACCACTCAACCGTGAAGATAGTGTTTAAACGGAAAACAACGGAATAACGCTTTATTTACATATTTTTTTTAACCAAAACAGTGCCTACTTTTAAATCTGTTCGTTCGATGTTCGATTTTTAAAATATTTATTTAAAAAAGCATTTCTATCAAGAATTTCTTCTGTATCGTGGGTGCGCTTACAAACATATAAATTCACATACACAAAGTCAAAGTCAAAACATTTATTTAAGTTAGACCATTTACAGGCACTTTTAAATTGTCAAGAAGTCGGTCAGTTAGTCCGAAAGTTGAAGCTAATTGCTCGTTCGAAAATCGGTCTCTATGGAGAAGACATACCTCATACATACCAAGCCAGACCTGGAACAAATATTATTTGACAACACCATACATTTTTGCGGGATAAAAATACTATAATCTCTTTGCCAAATTTTATCCAGATCCGTTCAGCCGTTCTGGCGTGATTGAGAAGCAAACATTCGCATTGTTATTAGTAGTGAGATGATGAGTAGATATTTATGAGAAGATATTTAAGTATGTAAAGATTATTAAATATTGAGATTATTAGTTTAGGTAGGTATATTAGGTACCTATGTCGCAAATATTTACAGAAAAAAAGCATCTTGAATGCACAACCCTAAAAGGTCGCACCAAATTAATAAACGAACCCTTTAGCAGAGCTCTCTAAAAAAAAATAATTAGCAACACATCGAGTTTCCGGACAGCTGACAGTTGCACCTGCGGCGGTGCGCAGCAAGCCAGCAACCCTAGCTGCGGCGGCGGGAACGCAGCGGGGACGCAGCGGGGAGCCGGCGGCAAAAGCCGATGTCTCGTGAAAAATGGTCAAGATAATTTACAAAGGAAGGACTTTAATTTTTATGAAAAGCGCTGATTTATTTGAAACATTTTAGTCAAAATGCTGTCCACGTTTTCCTTTTGGGCAAAAAGTTTTAAGTAATTAAGTACCTACCTAGTTTACCAACCTATCTATGCCTTACTATTATAATATGAAAAAATCATTTTGTATGTATGTTAGCCGAATTAGTATAGGACAGTATTGGTATATATCATCACGAGCGCAGCAGTAACCAAAACATGGGTGAATAAAACCGAGTACCTACGTACGAAGTCGCGTGGAGCAGCTAGAAATATTCTCGTACCTACAAATATTCTCGTAGTCTGGTTACAGTGTATACGTTTCGACCATTGTTATTTTACTTTATGGAAACCATAGACATTTTTGATGGCTAGACCGAGGGTTTTAGACGTGCAATTCTTTAGAAAACTTTGAAGGTTTTCTCAACCTTTTGTTATGAATGCCTTTGCCATTTTCTTAATAAAACTACCGAAGTTACTTTCCGTGGTTGAGGGTTCGCAAAGGGACGCGAGCAAGTACCAATGAGATTTTTTTCTACTTCCACTACTTTTTCTTCTTTCCTTTCTATGTACTTACTTAGTTTATTTTGGACATCACTGAAATCGGTGAAGGAAAACATCGTGAGGAAACCTGGACTTGTAATCCTACACTAAGATTATAAAGAGGAAAGATTTTTATTTTTGTGTGTGTGTGTTTATATTTGTAATGAATACACAAACTCAAAAACTACTGTGCCGATATCAAAATTTTTTTCACCGTTAGAAAGCTACATTCACCCTGAGTAACATGGGCTATATTAAATTTTCAAAAAAGTTAGGGAACCGTAAGGAAAATCACGCCGACGAAGTCGCGGGGAAAGTGTTAGTAAATTATATAAGTCTGAAATCGGCGCTTTAAACAAGCGTACTGATCAAAGCTCGTGCCTTCTCTGTATGAGAAAAAGCTTTTGCCCTGCAGTGAGACAATAATAGGCTGGTATTACCATAAGCATACTTAAATCTTACCTAGTTATAGCTGGTCAAAAATCAAGCCACAGTCTACCAACATCAAGACACCATAAAACACCCAACTTAAGAACATTAAAACGAAACTTCTCCCTATAATTTGAAGTCACGTAGTGTTCATTATACTACACTGTATGAGTAGAAATTATTTCTTGAAAGTTTCCTCGACTTTATCGCTACGTTGCATCGATAGGATAATTTTCAAACGAATTTAAAACTCTTTGGGTAACGGAGTGAGAGCTGTTACGACTTGAAAGTAATTGCAAATCATGATCCTGAAGATAGCAGTAATTGCTTCGTTGTTTTAGTAACTGAATATACACAACATCACGCTTGTAATCCCCGAAGGGTTAGGCACAGGTGTACCCATTAGTACCTACACCCGTAATTCGCCAGTTATGTTTTTAAGTCCCATGTAATAGAGAGCAAGTCTATTGCCATCAACCGGGCACAAACCCAGACTCCAAGGCTGCTGCCTGAATTCCTGATGGAAAAACACAATAGCACATTTAACACTGACTTGGAAAACAAACTGCAGTCGCGCTTGCGACCACTAGACCAACGAGACAGTCCGTACCACCGTATTCATAATTGCCAGAAACTTTCTATCAGAACTTACAACGCCTAGTTGAAGTTATGACTCCACGTTATAATAAACAATGGTTTTTCACAATATCCTGTACCTACTTAAGTACTAATTATTAATTTGTTAAAATGCGCACAGCAAAGTAGTGGAACTCTCTACTTGCGTCTTTCTGTATTTCCGAATGCATTCAACCCTTAATCTTTTCAAAGCTAGAGAGAACAGGCTTCTTCTTGGTAAGTTCACTCCATCGTCGACTTAGTCTCTGTCACCTCTAACTTAGACTAGAGTCAAGAACAAAGTCATTTCAAATAAATTTAAAAAAATAGTCAAGCATTCGAGACCAAAAATACTAATTGTTTTTTTTTTACCTAAAGCGTTATCGTAAGCTCTTATTGAAAGCTCAATAGAATCACAAAGCTACGTTAACAAGGCAAAAAATAAAATCCTAATTAATAAGCAGGGATAAAACATCTACTTCCATAAGTAGGTATCTTTAAAACTGACTTCCATAAAAAAAAATATCCTCAAGAAATTCGAGATAAAGGTATCAAATTAATTTTTAACAAAGCACGGATCTCGCGTTTTTCTTTTGTGGCAACATTACAATGAAAATTCGTTTTGAAATTCGAATATGACGTTATAAGGTACGGCGGGAGAAAATATAATGATTTATTTATGTCAATGAGCTATACCTGAGAGCGGTGTTTTCTTACCCAAATTGGTTATTGTTTGGCATAAAGTTCTTTTATTAGTAAAAAGAGCAGGTAGGGGACTTAACAATATAATAAGGATGTTTTTATGTAAACAATTTCATGTTAAAATGGGCGCACGGCGAATTTCACCTTGCGTTTTGTTTATTTTTTTTCGAGTAAACGTGGGTTTTCTTAATACAAAGACATTGACAGCGTCTAGACTTGGCCATGTGTGAAATAACCTGGCGAATTGTACACCCACTAATAAACGTTAAACGTAGAACATAAAACTAATAGTGTACGTCACTCTGTCGTAAAGCGTGTTATTAACGAATAAGAACCTTGATGCGCGTTTCCATTGCGGGATTGGTGACGTCATTCTGTCTATCCATTTTGATATAACGAGTGATCTAAGCAAAGTATATTTATTTATTTTATTTTATTCATTTTTTTTTAACTTACAGCTAGTACATCTTTCGTAAACAACACAATGTAATAAATGAAGGTCAATTACAAGTTTCCACTTATAACATAATATATGATCCGCGTAGACAAAATGCGGAAGCAAAGAAAAAGAGAAAAATAAAAGATAAATGCTCAGCAAATAGACAAAAGGATAATATAAAAGAATAAAAGATAATATAAAAGATAATATAAAAGGGACAAAAAGGAAAGAAATAAACTTTTCTTACTTATAAAGTTGTATGCAATAAAAAAACTATAGCAAAACTTATTTAGGTAAATGTTAGGCAAGTATTTTTATCTCTACACTTAGGACGTGCCGTGTGTTAATCGCCTTACTGATTTAAGGACAAGGAAATATCGATTTTAGTGTTGTTTATGTTGTTGTTGAACTGTCGCCTACTGTCAATATAATATACTATGGTAATGTAGGGTGTAACTTTCTATAATATGACTCGATCTTGTTATATTTTACTTTTTTTTTATTATGTCGATGATCGATTCATGAATATTGATGCACGGGAAAACTGTAATGAGTTTATAATTATTATATTTGAATCACTTTATTCACTTTTTTTGAAGTTTTTTCAAAACATTCAAATAAAAATAAAATTGCTAATATTTTTAAAGGCAAGTGCTATTATAAAATTAGTTTTAAGAGCCTACCGAGAACTGATTATTAACTAGTTTGTACAGGCCCATCAAAAAAAAATAAAGAAAAAAAAACTGTAACACAATGGACACACACAACTCATTCGTCCTCAAAAGACACCAAAGATGAACTGCCAACTTCTTTAATGCATAACATGCTGTCTAATTTCACGTATTTATTTATGCTTTTTCTTTTACTAAAACCCTAAACAATTCAAAAGAAAACGTTCTTCAACTGCAAAGTTAAATAACTTCTTTGTAAATAGCGATAAAAGTTAATTTCATTTGACATACGATACGCGAATTGAAAGGTAATCTATAGATATCGGATGAAACCATTTTCCTGTAGCATGAATATTTATGAATTTACCTAGACGAGTTAACTATTCAATGAGCTGAGCTAGACGGAGGTAAATATATCAGTTGATATCCATACCAATACCATATTATAAATGCGAAAGTGACTGTCTGTCTGTTATGCTTTCACGACTAAACTACTGAACCGATTTTGTTGAAATTTCTTACAGAGTAAGTTTGAACCGCAATAAAGGACATAGGCTACTTTTTATTCGACTTCAAATTTAACTTCATCTGAATGAAGATGAAGTCTTCTTGACGAAGTCGAAGTCGCGAACAAAAGCTAGTTTCTAAATATTATGCATGTGGATACCATTTTTTAACAAAACGGACAACCGCCTTGAAAAACTACAAAAAATTATAACTTTCGTTTTGGAAGTCAGCGGCTTTGGTTTTGTTTCTTATTACGTACATTATATAGAAGAGAAAACAAACTATATCTAAGACTCCATCTATCACAGCCTCCAAAGACCTCTGGTATTCATCACTGGTATAGTTCGTTCCTCCATCGCCATTTTCAAGTCACGGAGAACTCATTAATATCGCGCTAAGATGACCGTTACACAACTAAAGCTTGTAAAGCCTTATTGCCCGGATTGAGTGGTTTTATTGCATGGTCCCCCTAAGAGCAATAATCGCAATACTATCTTGTTTGAAAGTGCTTTTGTGTAAACAAATTATGTTTTAGCAAAGTTTAGCTTTTTGTTTTAATAGTTTTAATGTTAAGACTTTAATGAAATTAAGTATTTACTTACCAATTATAGTAATACTTTACTTCTGTCTGTGTCAAAGTTGGTATATTATCCTACGGGAACCGTACATTTTTTGGGGCAAATTTTCGTATTTACTCTTCTTATTTTTTCGTATTTACTGCCTCGTTGGTCTAGTGGTAGTGAAGCACGACTGCTGCACATGAGGTGTTGAGTTCGATTCCCAGGTCGGGCAGTGTTATTGAGTTTATCCATCAGGAATTTCTCAGTAGCAGCCTCGGAGCCTGGATTTGTACCCGGTTGATAGCAATAGGCTCGGCCCCTATTACATGGGACTTAAACAGAACTGGCGAAATGTGGTTGTGCTAATGGGTACACGTCTGCCTAACCCTTCGGAGATTACAGGCGTGATCTTATGTAACTTTCGTATTTATAATATGTTGTAGTAAGGTAATAATTAAGATTAATAGCTTGAAGGTAATTTTTTAAATAGCTTTTTAATTAGTTCTTAGGTCCATTGTAACATTAGCCAAAATAATGTTTCAATCTATCTAGTATCTACGTTAATTAAAGTTGCCGCATTGAATGATTTATTTCACTACACATACATATACATACAGATTACTTGAGAATGGCTCGACCGATTTGATTGTTTTTTGTGTTTGTATTTGCTCAGTACAACAATTTATATTAAGCAAAACATTTGTGTTAAATAGGTATTTGTTTTAATCGACCGGTTACGGATGGTAGGTATTTTTGTACGAAAATTTTATATTAGTTCAAATAGATTATCCCTTTGCATAATTTTCGTTACATTTTCAATCAAATAACCCATAGTTTCCACAGTCATAGGGCACTTAAACCCAACAACAAAATCCTAGGGCAGCAATATAAACGTGTTATAAATAGAAACACGGCGACCGTAGAGGTATTTTCAGTTAGTCTATGTTTTTTTGTGGCTGGCAACGTACGGAACACTGTTGGCGTAGACACACCTTTTTGTTATCCCTACCCTGAATGTGACGGAAAAAAAAGTTATTTTTAGAGATCCGCGGTACCTGTAAATGGTTTAATAGAAATAAATGTTTTGACTTTGAATTTGACTACGTGAGTTCCTAAATATCTAGTTAATAGTAATATAGAAATAAGTTTCGTAACTTTAATACATCTATTACCTACTAATATTATAAGGAGGTAAAGTTAGTATGTTTTTTTTTTTGTTTTAAAGAGGTAATATCAGGAAGTTCTGGTTCGATTACAAAAAAAATATTTTACTGATAGAAAGCTATAATATTGCTACGCGGACATAGTCGCTTGCTGAAGCTAGTCCATTATAATAAATAATTTAATTTAGGTGGTTAGTTAAAATCAAATTCATACTTATTTTTTTTTGGCTAATTTCGGTTGTGGGGCAACCACAGTGCCCACAACAGTGGTACCGAGCTTGTGGTTACAGTAGTTAGGCACAGTTCGAGTTCTGCCACAACAATCAATAATAATTATGACGAATTGTAGTCACTAAGATCGATCGCGCTAAAGGTACCAAATATTGTACGGAACAGTAAAAATCAAATGTGGTATGAAATACGTGAAACATTTCTTTTTTACTCCGTGCCTCCTATGTTGTGTTGGGCGTTAAAGGCTACGCACAGGGCGACACCCATCGGTAGAATTTTTGAAACGACATTTTTGTACGTGTCAGTAACGCATACAAAAGTTTTGATACCAATTATAAAAGTTGTTTGTATTTTGATTGTATTTTTGAATCGAGTATTTGAGTTGTATGAATTAAAAATGGTAAAAATCGAGTCGCAATCTCAATTCACCGAAGCGACCATCAATATCAAGAATGTAGGTAAATTGGAGGTATTTTAGACACTTTCAGATTGAGATATAATTGCGATCGTTCCTAAAAAAAAAAAAATTCAAATTTCCGCCTGATTAATGTTGCGCTGAGATAATGACAACCATGTATTTTCATTTATTTTTGTTTCTATTTACAAGTCTAAGTATAAAAAAAAATTACCCAATATTTACCCGACCACGGCAGAGTCAAAATAAAGGTTATGATTTTAGCAATTATTTAAATAAAGAAAATCACATCATATCTCTTTAACCACTTCTAGTATTTTGCCTTTCGTTTTCACAACATAACAATAACTTTTTGAGATATGAGTTTTTTTGTGTCCCAATGTGTATTCAAATCATAATTTTTATATAAAATCCTTTCTAGTTTTACTGAAAAACTTATCCTACCTTTTTTAAAGATAATAATTCCATCTTAACTTAAATTATAACTTAAAGGTTCTTAGCGTATGTTTATAGTGCATTAGAGACCGTCGGCGCCGGCAGATGGCGCTGGCGTCGACTACCGCTAATGACGCCAGCCGCACTAAATTATTTTTACGACTACCCGCGAGACGCGATCTACCACCGACCGTAGATTGGCCGAACTATTTATAATGTTTTTAATTCTGTCATAGAATGCAACAGACATTTTTAGATTTTGTTTATGAATATTGGTTGTGCTTTCGTTTTCAAATACTTATACGGGGTGGGGTTTTTAACCCGAAATCTTTTTATAATCGTAATTGCTATAAAAAGATACTCGAAAGCTGAAAGTTGTATGTTCACTGTGATCAATTTCTTTTTTTTTTAACTTTGGTTACAAAAATATTGATGGTCTGAAGGTTCAACGTTTTTACGTTTTGTTACTGAAAATAAGTTTTAAATATTTATCGCAATTCCGCCTTAAGCAAGCTGAGCGAAGAGGCCTATGCCCTGCAGTGGGATAAACCCACAAAATTTTGCTTGACTGGATACCTTAACAGTGATTTTTCACACCAAAAATAAAAGTTGCTTCCCTACAATTATTTTTGCCAAATCTTGAGTTTGATGAGCAGTATGCGTAGGTGACGGGTACGTGATCTGTCTTTTTACACCCCGTATATAGTAGGTACCTATACATTGATCAATAATTCACCTGAATTTTATATTTGAGTTGGTTCGTGTCGTGCGTCATGTGAGCAGTGAGTCAGCGATGATTCAGTGTATTACATAGGTTATGGACCATGACATAAAAAGAAGTTTGATTATTATCGCAGAAAATTAGGTTTTAGATAAGGATTCGAACAACTTCTTGTGTTATGCTTGTTTTTATTCCTGCAAGAAGTGAATAAGTCACATTGATACTGGCCCGGTATCGCCTTAGCCGCTGGGCTATCACAACATACTAACATTAGGTACAATCAACAAAAGACATAGGTATGGCCGGGTCCTCAGATATAGTTGAAGTTATCTTAGAAACCGATGAATGTCTTTGAATTGAAACTTAACTTAATTAATGAACATAACATAACATCATCACGCCTGTAATCCCCGAAGGGTTAGGCAGAGGTGTACCTATTAGTACACCCACATTTCGCCAGTTATGTTTTTAGTCCCATTTAATAGGGGGCGAGCCTATTGCCATCAACCGGGCACAAATCCAGACTCCGAGGCTGTTACTGAGAAATTCGTGATGGAAAAACCAAATAACATTTTGCCCGACCTGGGAATCGAACCCAAGACCTCATGCAGCTGACTGCCGCGCGACAAGCACTGCTGCGCGACTGCTGCTGTTAATTAATGAACTGTTTAACATATACTTTTTAAATCAAATTACATTTGAAAACATCAATCGATTTCTAAGTAAACTTCTACATCTGACGACCCTGCATACCTATTTCTTTTGTTGACTATACCTACATTGTCAGAGCAAATACAACCACAACTCAGTTTGTTTACAGTTTTCAGCGCAGGATTGCGTATTTTAGAGCATAATATTAAAATATTTTAATCGTCCCTAATCCCAGGTGCAAAGTAAGGGCGAGTGAAATAATACACAACACAGTCGTAAACTGTGTTAATAAGTGTTAAACAGCTGGGACTAAACATATACTGGTCTTATAACCTGACTCATGTTTATTTTATGAAGATTTCTGTATATTATGACATGCTTCTTTAGCGATGCACAGCATAATGCGTTTAGTACTGCTAAAATGGACTGATACACGACAAAATTTCTCCTATTTTCTGTAGGTACTGTCTGTATACTCGTTGTACCGAAGATCTACTGATTTGAAGTCTTCGACCGACCTCACGTTGAACAACGCCTGCTTGAAATAGGTTGCGGGACGTCTTAACAGGATACCGTGGCCTCGGAACATAAAGGGCAACAGAAGGAACAGGGTGGTTTTTTAGTTAGTAAAAGTCTGACAGTCCCTTCCGCCCAACCCAGGGCGGAAGGAGCCATTTGATGATTTTTACCACCTTTAAAAAAAAAAAAAAGTAGTGCAATAGGCTGAGCTGCTTCCTGAAGTGTGTCCATTACTGAGAGAATAGCAAAAAAACACGCGTCTGAGCAAACGATGAAACTACAGAAATGATAAGATTTATCCAAATAACATTGTGGAAAAAAAGAACGGTTATCTTGAACTCTAGTCAAGACAGAGCAAATTGTTAGCATTGTGTTTGTTCCTTGATTACAATGTAAGTTGACGGTACTTAAGAATAAATTTAAATTCATTTTAATTATCATGAAACGCATCTTTAGGCATAACTTTGATAGTTGTAAGTATTAAACTTTTTGGGAAAATCTAGAGGTATTTACTGACCAGTATTATAGATGTGTCTTATACTAAAAAAAATAAGTCTTGTTTTACATAATATATTGTATACGAACCCTATATACAAATCTCTTGTCATATGAAACCCATATAATCCTTAACATTTTGTGTGTTGCATTTTCTTAATGTGAGAAAACTCGATTTGCCTCACCTATTTAATTTACTTGCTAAGTTAAAATGACAATGATGAGATTAACTTTTCATTTTATGTAGCAAATAAAACAAATGTAATCGTCTACAGTTCTTAGTTGAAACTGCCTACGCCTCATACATTTTAACTGAATTGGTCACCAATATCTCGTAGCACGTCATCATGTCACCTCGTAGCGTCGTAGCACCGTAGCCCCGTAGATAAAGTTTAACGATAATTAAAATGGCCGACACTGAACGGACACTATGAGTACCTAACTGATTGTGACACGTTTTTGTCGTTTAATGGGCGTAAGATGTTACGTGAGTGATTGGGTTTTATTTTATTGTTATATGAAGAAGATTATCGTTTGTTTTACGTGTTTAGGTGTGTATTATGTTGACTGCCTCGTTTGTCTAGTGGTCGCAAAGCACGACTGCTGAGCAGTCTGTGCTGATTCCCAGGTCAGGCAAAGTGTTGTTGTCATTTTCCATCAGGAATTTTTTCAGTAGCAGCCTCGCAACTTAAACATAACTGCATACAATACATAACTGGATACACCTCTGCCTGACCTCCCTTTGGGGATTAGATTCGTGATGTTATGTTTTGTGTGTTTTTCTGCGTTGGGTAGATAATTATGCAACAAGGCTCAATGCTAATCATTGCACTATACGTATTCACATTTATATACACTCCTACGGAGTAAAACAATAATGTAATAGGTACCTAAGCATGAAGATAAAAAATAAAAATTGATGCAATTCATAATTATTATTATTTGACTTTTTGTTACTTAAGTTTTGAGATATCACAGTCTCTTTTTTTACATAATATACTATAGATAACCTCCTCAATAAATACAGTTATTTTTATTAAGCGTTATTAGGTACTATTTATCGTTGTTCATACAAACATAGATCAACACTTAAAACTAACCAATTATGTAAAAGCAAGGACATCTAGTAAAATCAGAAGCCATTGTTTCAATTGAATTCGGTCGTCTGGCTTACTGGTGCAATGAAACTGTAATTAAAGGAATAATATCGTGTCGGAGTCGCCTCAAGCACCATAAGACTGCATACGGGAGCGGCTGCAAATGTCAGGGAGTAGTGAGGTAATGGAGACCTCGCTCAGCCTTATTTTTCGTATTGCTGTTTGTCTGGTGCTGTTTAATAAATGTCAGCCCAGCTATTTTAGTGGTTATCGAATAATCGACTTATTTGTTTTGGTAAAGAAACTGACAAGAAACAGCAATATTTAACAGAAATAGTGAGGTCCTTGACTCTTGCGCTAGGTTCAGTACCTGTGTTCTTTTCCCAAAATTGTTGGTATGCAGATTTTTATTTTTTATTTTTCCTTTGGTTTTTCCAGAAGTCGTATTTTTGTGCAGTAAAAGGTTGCGGTATGAGCCAAAACGTATTATCAAAACATAAATTTATGTCGAATTAAAAACCTCTTCTTCTGCTTGAAATTGGTTAGAAACTAACCTCATTTTGTTATGTTATCTTGCAGATTTTAATCTCTCAGTCCGACGACATTAGCACTCCATTTCTCTTTTACTCCGTGACAGGAGTGCAGTTCCGAGATAATAGTTGCAATAACAACAATTCTTGAGATCTAATTACAGCGAATCCGAATACCGAGACACCATACACCAGTATTAAAGCTCGTTTAGCCGAATAGCATGTTCAGTTTTGGAAATTCGTTCTAAGATGGCGTTTATGTAAAGATTCTAGGTATTTTATTCTTGATTTCGTCAGTTCAGAACTGTTGTAAAATTATTGTTTAAATAGTTATCTGTCCGGAAAAATGTACTTTTCCCGTGGGATGGAATGAATGGGAAAAGTCCGAAAATCTGACTACCAGTCTTACCAAGGGGTATGGTTTTACCCAGTTTCTAGGTTGTGGAGGTCAGATAGGCAGTCGCTCCATGTAAAATACTGGTAATCAGCTGCATCCAGTTAGACTGAAACTGACTCAACATAATTGGGAAAAGGCTAGGCAGATAATGAACAAGGATGGAGTCGCGGGCAGGAGCTAGTTTCTTATACATACCTATATGAACTCATCAAATTAACAAATTATCGTACATGGTAAGATAAAGAACGTTTTTGTTGTAGTTCTATAGTAGGTAGTCTAAAGGTTTAACAAAAAAGTTCCGCCAAAGAACAAAACATTAATCACAATAATTATTTTTTGCCTTCACATAATTTCGGCTAAATGTTAACGCCTAAAAACGTTATACTTTAAATAACCTTATGTAACGAAACAAATTAACTATGAATCAGTTAGCCTTGAACCCGTCAATCAGCAAGTCTGTCTGCAGTTAACCTATCATTAACTAATCTGTAATTAACTATAACTAGTTTACGATATGGTAATTACTGCTAACAGCGTCCTGTTAATCTAAATAACGAAGGTTAGATTTAGTGACTGGCTTTTAAAATGTTAATATTAAAAGGTTGAGCTTTTGACATTATGTTAATCGGATGAATTTAATGCAATCGTCAAATTATTACTCTTATGAAATAAATTATGACTGTGCTAGGAGTAGCATAATACGAAAAACAAAACTATTTATTAACTGTAGTATTTATTATAGTATACATACTTACATTATAGTAGCGTAGTGTAGCGTGTAGTAGTAGTAGCGTATTACCTATTTCAAGTTAAAAGATAAAAACAAATAACATTAAATAAATGTAATTTGTTTTTAACTTTTAACTTCTGACATTTTAATATTTTATGTTTTATGTGTGGCAATGGTTGTTATTAACTTGAAAAAAATATATTAAACTTGGACTCCCAATAGAGTAGCTTTGTATCGATGAAATAAAGACCAGGACTTCCAGAGATACCTAACATCTTACAAACCCAAAAAAAAACACACTACTTAATACTACTTATCCTTACTTTACATTATAAATGCGAAAGTAACTCCGTACGTCCGTCTGTCTGTTACGCTATGAACCTATTTCAATAAATTTTGGTACAAGGTGAGTTTGAACCCCAAGAAAAGACATAGGTACGCTAGTTTTTATTCTGTGACTTCGTCTGCGTCAGACATTAACGCGGGCGAAGTTGCGGGCAAAAGCTATTTTATAATATACCTACTACCATGTGTCTGCGACTTCGTCCGCGTCGAATTTACCGTACCATAAAACAAACAATGGTACTAGAAAATATTGTAGCATTTGTGAAATAAATTTCGTAATCGTTCCAGTACTTTTAGATATAATTTTCTTACAAACTTTACCTTCTCATATTAGTAATATAGAAGTACCATACATGTTGAGAACCACATTACCCAACGCATGCTCTTCTTTATCTATTCCTCTTTTACAAAATTTCCATATACATATTACTCTTCTATACATATCCCCCAGTCGTAAATTATTACCTTTTAATGAATACCCCGAAGCGTCTAGCAAGTTTTTATCGGTTCATCCACACGTAAGGATTGTGCCTTATGATTAGACTAAGTTATTTCAAGTTAAAAGTACCATTAGGGAAATCAAAATCACTTGGTTCATTGGCTCTGATTATATGCTATGTGTGATGTTAAGCGTCGCTTATGTACCTGAGTAAGTTTTATAGTTTTATATTAAATTAATTGTTATTAAAGATTATTTTCTGATTTAATAACATAAACGTCGACTGTAATCCACAAGTACACCCACACTTCGCCAGTTATATTTAAGTCCCATGTGATAGGGGGCGAGCCTATTGCCATCAACCGGGCACAAATACAGACTCCGAGGCTGCAATAGAGGTAGTAGGTAGATAGGTATTTAAAATACAGTACACATTATTTATTTAACATAAAACAGCTTTTGCCCATTACACAAAACACTATATTCGAAAATCTTTATTGCTTTTTAGTTTACTCTATATGGTAGTGTTAGATTCTGAAAATTAGGGTTACTTAAGGTACTTAACTCTTAGGCATCTCTGTTAAGAAAACATAATGTCAATATAGCTTGTCTTAAGTCAGCTCAAATTTTGCTACTAGAGAGAAGGCGCCAAGTTATTTTATTATGAAAAACTTAGCGTCTTTGAGGGAATTCAGATTAAAAGGTGAAGTCTATCCGGATACTTATTTTTAAAATAGGGAAACAATTTAGTCATACCTAATTATAAAATTTCATGAATACTGAGTCTCCTCATAGCTGGATGGCTTAGTCACAAAGCCATCCTCAAGAAGCAAATCCCAGCACTAAAAACTCCTTTCAATTAAACGCATAATGAGAATACTAATAATTAAATTCATAGAGCAATTACGGACGAACATTTTATACTTTTCCATGAATGCACAACTTGAAGTAACAGTCTCGGGTACATCAATTAAACTCCATATACCGTTCAGAGATGTTAAAAAAGGTCGTAACATAAACTTTTTCAATTTTCACGTGGAATATGGCCGCGTAAAGTTGAAAGCGGCCTTTCACAAGTAAATATTTCTAGAAGGTTGACGACGCCGGCGGCGCGAACGTTGCGACTTGATAAGGGCTCCCGCGGTATAAAATGCATGTAAACACCTCTTTTGCCGAGTGCTTGGGGACCGACCGAATGTTGTCGACTGCTCTCTTCACAAATTTAGACGTACCTACTATTGCATCGCGTTATGACGACTCTGAATTGAAAATTGTAATTTTATTTACGTTGTATAAAAATGTGATAGAAACGCTTGCGTCTCGTTTGTAGCTGAAATTGCTTGCATTTATGTAAGTCTAGCAGCCTGCGATAATACTGGTTTACAATTTGTGATTATTTGAATGTTGACTTCGAAATATATTTTGACAAAAATATAAAAAGCAATAATATTGAAATTCATGTTTAAATCCAGACTTTAAATATAACCAGCCTAAAGTCCTCTTCTCATACAGAGAAGGCATGATCATAACTTGAATCAACACGATTTCACTATTATTTTAAGCCAGACTCCCTCATTATTTTTATCTACCTCAGTGAAGTACAAAATGAACTTAAACTTCAGACATAATTAATATTATTAATAAATAAATTGGTATAGATTTTATAACTACAAAACAATAGTTCTAGATCTTCTATAGTTCCTCTTAATTTCATTGCTTTTATAATATTTTCCTTTGCGTAAAGAAAATATCTAAAACCATACTCCACTTCACTTTTAATGCATTAATCTTCACCATTCATTGTACGGCAAACAGTGACGGACGCCAGACATCTAACTTAGTTACAACCAACCAAACATGTCTATGAGCCGAATATAAAATTCAATCTGTTAAGAGCACCTGTTATACTTCAGTTTGCATCAACGTCCGTCCGTGGGGCCAGCAATCATTCTAATGGGCCCGGCTGGATCAACTTGCAGACCGAATTAGTTCTTTTCAAACTACCCTCCATCATTGAATTGAAAATGTCCAGACAGTTCTATATTAAATGTTAGTTGGATGGGTAGTTTTCTGGATGTATCTTGAAATTTTATGATGAAATTAGATTTTATTTGAGATATATTTTACCCGCGACTTTGTCGCTGTGGTTTTTGAGCTGTTTTAAAAACGAGTTTTTTATATTCTTGGCCATGAAAAAAATATGTTCATTTGGCTCGTTGTTAGAAATGTTACTATGTAATTAAATAAATAATAAATATAAATAAATAATAATGAATAACGTCAAATAAATACAGTAAAAAATCAGAAATCTTTTCTGAGAAGTAAACGTCGCATTTAAGGAGTCTGCCCCACAACACCTCACCATATTATGACCGTGCTATGAACGTAACAGGCACGGAAACACACATGACACGGACTACTGTACCCACTAGAAAGTATCAAACGAAAATTGTGGACACTCCGTGCATGACACGCTACGTTGTTGCTCGGTGACGGAACGGTCTAGCAAGCATACTCTAGCTTGATTCACACATATCAGTGAAGTCACAGTTCCGGCACCGTACCGTATCAGTGATAAATTATTCTTTTATACATGCTCTATGAACACGTTCACACTTGTCAGTGTCGATAGAGTGCTCTCAGTGTCAGTTCCGGCGCGTTCATAGAGAATGTATGAAATAGTAATTTTCACTGATACGGGACGGTGCCGGAACTGTGACTTCACTGATATGTATGAATATACATGTCAATACAAAGAATATTGTTTTGCCTGACATGTTTCTAGCACGGTTGAGTAGGTACGGTGTTGGACAGACTTAAAAACTAAGCTGTAAAGTTCTAGTTTCCTCTCTCTCCATTCAAGTAAAACTAACATTAAACAAAGACTAATACAATGTGGCGACTGCATGCGAACTATTACCACGAAAGATGGCAAAAGATAATGCGACCATTACAACAATTTCCAGTGTGGAGCACAAACGCATCAGCAGACGCGTTCGCTCGTAAAAATGAAATATGATTACAGCGTTCACTGAATTTAAAAAATCGTCTTTGCTTCAAACTACAGAATATGAGCATTAAATCATGTAGGAAACCGACTGTCTTTTATTTAGAATGGCTGCCTTTTGACTGGATGATTCTGGGAATTAGTGCCTTTTGTGGTATGTATGGTGTGACTGTGGGAATTTAGTCATGCAATCGACAATTCTAAACGCTCCGTGCGACTTTGTTTTATTTTAAATCTATAAATGACTTCATGCGCTCTGGGCGGAGCGGAAGGGAGTGTCAGACTTTTACTGACTTTAACCCGTGTTCTTCCTAATGCCCTTTGCGGTCCTGTATACGCGTGGTTTTTTTTCACACGTATTAAGTTAGGTACGTCTTTGGATACTGCTCCGCTACCGCGTCATTTTGTATAGTCTATATTACTCCTACAGAACAAGACTTTTTTCAATCCGCAACGGTAAAATAATACCACAATATATCCCATTGCGTGGTAAAGGCCTCTTCTCATACAGAGAAGGCACAAGCATTGATCACCACGCTTTCTCAAAGCGGATAGGCAACTTCGGACTTAATTATAAATTCAGATTTCCTCACGATGCTTTCCTTCATAAATCTTATGAAAAATCTAAAGTTAAATGTTCAAGAATATATTAAGCACGAAAACATACGAAAGAAAACTTAAACAAATTCCTGCACAATTTAAGGCGTTTTCGACTAGTACGCGTGAAAGTGGAACCACTCGACACTCGGAACAAGCGAACAAGGTGTAAAAGGCGCAATTAAGGACTCTCCACACTTAGCAGACTCAACTTATCTTAGCTCTCATCTCGCTCTGTTTTTAACGCGCTCTATGCGCGTCCCTAATTGAGATTGCGAATAGATTGGAACTTGTGTGGGAGTACAGCTAAAGATACAAAATTAAGTTGTTTGGGAGGCTTTTATTTATTTGGACTTAAAAGCTCTGATTACCTATTAAAATTAAGTATAGTTACTATGATTTGTGTTGTAATATTTCAAAGGAAAACGAAAGTTGTTTTTGTTAATTGAAGAGTTAATAATCGGGGTAACGATTACAAAACAAATTTAATTGTTGGAAAGCTAAACTATTGCCCAGTGTCATAGGATACGTTTAATAAAATAGGTACTTGAATTTCACTTGCATTCAATTCATTTCAGTCGCGCGTAGATATTAGTTTTCAGTGCAACGAAATCATGAAATAGGGGGAAAATTCCTTTTTTTTTATTAACAATCGCATTCTAATCTGAACCTCAATTTGATAATTTGCTAAACTAATTTGACATCGCTAACTTAGTTCTTTAGTATCACCGTCCTTTCCTTTCGCTGTATGTTAGTAAGAGATGTTAATTCTCTAAATTTAGTCTAGTTTGTGAACAAGGGAATCGGCACCAATGTTGTACTAAACTAAATAAACTTTTATTTACAAATATTTTTTGTATTTTTTAATAAGCTGTCGACTAGGTTTTGAACATTACTTTACTTTCGCGTTCTAGTAACAAAAATTGGTTCTCTTCACACTGAGTCCAGATTGCAACTTGAATTTGAACGTCATTTAGTTAGTTGGGTCTCCTAATGACTTTAATCATAAGTCGAGAACTTATAAAATACATAACATAACATCACGCCTGTTATCCCCGAAGGGTTAGGCAGAGGTGTACCCATTAGTACACCCACATTTCGCCAGTTATGTTTAAGTCCCATGTAATAGGGGGCAAGCCTATTGCCATCAACCGGGCACAAATCCAGACTCCGAGGCTGCTACTAAGAAATTCCTGATGGAAAAACCCAAAAAAAATAAAAAATAAAAAAAAAAAAACACTGTTAAAAAACTGTTAAATACTGTTGTGTAAAATACTGTTTAGCCTGTATAATCTTATGTTTGGCTTGAATTAAAAAAAGAAAGAAAAACAAATGCTATATAACAATGGTCATCTTAACATTGTTCGACATTCAAACAATAGATTGAAAAGGACAATATTCCTAAGCCTACGCACAATAACATCACTTCCTTCCCAAATTAATTAACGTGGAATTGCCTGATGACTAAAATAAACGTAATTAAAACTTTCGAAATTAACTTTCGCCTGATTTCTTTTTTAATTTGCCCCTGACTTGCCTAATTTTGCCGCGCAACGGGGGTCTGACACACCCCCTAATCTGAATCTGACCCTTTGTCATAGGAAAAAGATTTTTTAAAAGATTCGCAAAGAAAGGAAGTTTCGTCCCTTATTCAGTGCGCTAATTCTGTTTTGATAAAGGTTTTAATGTCGAGTGTTTAAATATTCAGTTTCAGTTATTAAATATTTTAGAGGAATGGGGTACGAGTGTTTACACTTTTGTTTTGATTTTTTTCTTTTTACATGACTGGTGAAATGTGGGTGTACTAATGGGTACACCTCTGCCTAACCCTTCGAGGATTACAGGCGCGATGTTATGTATGTTTATTCTTTTAAAATAATAACGGAAAAAGAATAATGGTAGTCTTTTTTTGTTACGTATAAAAGTCGTTCAAAAGTACCAACGTTTTTCTTAGAGCTTGTCCCAAACAACGACGGTGAAAATATATGGTAATATAGGTATACTCTAACTAACTTAGATGCAGAATTACATTATTGCTACCAACTGATACGGTTAGCAAGGTAGCCGAGCGCTCCTGCGCTGCACTTGATTTGATTTGGTTGGTGCGATTTGTAAATACACACCTATAATAATACAGGAGTGAATCCTAGTAAGGAGCAACTTAAAAAAAAAACTAAAAGGTTTCAATAAACCTTACTACAATAAAATTATATAAGTATGTATATCAGTTTTCTGGTTACCATAACACAAGCTCTGCTTAGCTTGGGATCAGATAGCCGTGTGTGAGTTGTCCCAAGATATTTATTATTATTATTTATATTATTACTTACAAAATACAATGTGTACATTGTAGGTGAATTTTGTATATTAATTATGACCTAATATTATTATTGGAACCAATAAAGGAGCCAACGAAAAATGTACTATACTTCAATTTAATTACAGTTGACTTTTACAACGACAAAAAAATTTCAAAATTAAACCTTGCTTAATTTTACGTTACCTCCAAACTACAGCCTACTGTTGTACACAAAGCTATACTAAAACGACAATGTATAGCATACAGAGGTCCTTTACCTGTGCCCGTCTATTTTACACCGTTCAGTAGCTTTACGAGTCATTACTTTCGCTGACCGGGCGAGCGGACGTGACGATCAAATTTGTGTCTAGGTACGCACACACTGTCTGAAGCGATGCGATGCTATAATGGTCATAAATCTATTATGAAATAGGAAGTCTTTTAATCAGATAATTATTGATTTATTTAAACTTTATTTACATGTAAAAAAATACACTGTACAAAGGCGGACTTAATGCCTTAATTATGTGTTTCTTATGTTTTTTTTTTTTGTCAGGAATGTTTATAAGCGCCTGGATTTAATGCTGCGACATCAACAGTAATTTAATCGTAAAACGTAGTAATTTTCGTTTACAATTTTTTTTCTTTCATTTGTATACTCCAATCCCAAAGACCAAATAGATAATACACTTTCCTGTTGCACATCATGAGCAGAGCTATATTTGATCGCATTCCATCGCTTTTACCTAAAAACGTACATATCTTAGACGTGTGTGCGACATAAAAACATTTTATAGACAAATATAAAGTCTTAGGGAGTTCATCAAGCCGCGGTAGGCCGACAGGGAGATTGCAAAACGATAGGGTCCCATAGACCCAATTTTTATTGCTTGTTACGGACCATAAACAAGAGGTGGCGGTTACAGATAATGTAGGCTGAATGTTTTTTCTTTTTGATGTTTGCAATAAAATTCGTTTAATAGGATAGTGGGTGACGCTTTTATTACGTTTCGCGTTGGGATTAATGTTTACCTACTTACTGCTTATGGGCTTTTTTGTCATTTCTGACGTTTATTTGACAATTATAGAAATCTGTCACTTTCTGCGAAATGCGATCAAAAAGCCAATTCCCCGTTCCCATAGTTGAAAACGTTTAAAATCTTGTCGCAATCTCAACTCAGCGACAGTCAATGTCAAAGACTTGTCAAAAATGTAGGTAATGTAATGCCTATTTGTGACAGAATTAAACTGAAAGTAAAAGTAAACCGTTTTTTTTTAAATGTGAGCATTGGCTCTCGGTTGTGATCTAAAAACTGAGGTTCCAAAATTAAGAATGAGTTAAGAACAGTACGTATATATACGACTTCTTACTTGAAAAGTCATTATTAAATACCTGATGCCTTCTTTAACCTATTGCTGGATTTTAACCATTATTTTACAGAGCAAAAATATATACCTATACCATAACCACTATTTAGGTTTTCAAACTATACCATTGTCTTTTAAAACTAAACCCTTTTTACGAGCAATAAGCAGTTTGTTCACATAACATGTCGTAGACTTATGCAGACAAATCGTAAAACTACAACTACTCGTTAACTTAACGTGTTATTTAGTGCGAACATGTTGCCACTAAGTTATGTAAAATGTTACATGGGAGCTTCACTCAGCACTGTACCTAGGTAGTGGAAAGACTGGCTGGTTGAGCCATATCCAACCTTATCTCATTCCCATTAGGTTTTTATTCCTATGAGAAAAACTGATCGAAATTAGAAAAAAAGTACTTGCCAGTCCGCCACGACGACAGACGGTTTTACATCAAAGAGTATAGAAATATAATTAGCTCAATATACGAAGTAATAAGGCATATTATGTATCAATTAAGCAAATTAAACACCCCAGGCACCGATACAGGTTGGAATGGGCACAATACTTACATTAGCTTGCATATAAGATTCTTGGATACCATATGGCTTTAGTTGTCTAGGGCCAGCATTAGGTACTTCTGTAGTAGGTACCGTCGTAATCACTTAACTGGCACCCTACTTATGATATATATAAAAATCAAAGCACCTTTTTAACCAACCAAAATCCAATTACCAGCATTCTCCAACGTTCCAAAATCAAATAGTTTCAAAAGACGTTCCTACTTGAACCTAAGCAAGCTTTAAAAACGTTCAACCATTTCAGTTCATGCACGATTGCACTAATACCTACTTTCTGTTCATACGATAGATTGTTAATAACAGTCGCACGAACGACTCGCTCCTATTCTATTAAATTAAAACAACTATGCTTTAAGTAAATAAAAAAGGCACGAATCCAATCAAGTCTGTAAACAGAGCCGGAGAGTGGACATCTATATAAAATGTTTATGGGATGTGTGATAGAAATGTTAGAATTGGAAGTTATTTATGTTGGAATGTTTATGAAATGTGTGGGAAACATTACCTTACGTCATGATAGAACGTCCATTTTGATAATGTTTGGCTGTTTTTACGTTGATTCAAGATTTTTTCCATTTCATAATTATTTGTATACCATTTTGTTCCGCTACTCAATTAGGTACCTAAAACTTAAATTTGATCTGTTGTTTAATCCTATGAATTGACCGTTTTATAGCATTTCTATTATGTGATCGATCAATCAGACAGAAAGACTTAACCAACTCAAACAGTATTTTATATAAGTACAGTATTTCTCACAAAACTTAAAGTTTAGTTTATTTAAAATCGTAAAGTGGTGTCAACAAGATACCAAGTTCCATATAACAAATAATTGAAGGGTACAAAAAATTGTTTTTTTTTATGTAGTATCAACTACATGACTTAACAACACAAGTTAAAAAAACAATTCAACACAACAACAACAACAACACACAATTCACAATTCACACACAAACAATACAACAAATACAACAACAAACAACAATCACAACACACAATCACAATTTCATATTTGATTATTTCCTCATATACAATTTTTTGCACCTGCTTTGTTTATCTCTTCACCATCTTTGGTTGACTGGTAGAGAATGCCTAAGGCATTAAGTCCGCCTTTGTACTTTATTTGTTGCATAAAGTTTAAATAAATAATAAATAAATAAGTTAACGACAGAAAACGTAACTTTAATCATTATTAATACAGGTAATCGGAAAGTCTTTAGAATCTACCGAGATATTGAATAAGTAAAAGATGTAGGAAATGCAACTAAACTAGATTATAGTGGAAATAAAAATGTATTACATGAACGCAACACGCAAAATGCGATAAAAACTTTATGTTTCGCGTAAGCCAGGAAAACACCCTGAGGCCTTGCACAGAGCCATAGAATAGTAAAAACGTACAGAAGTGGCACTCATCTTTCATCTTTTGTATGATCTACGTAGGTACACTAATGCTGCCTAAATAATTGCCTAGTACCTACCGCTCATAACGAGCAAGCAAAATCAGCTCGACAAAGTTAAATCAGGGCTGTCCATTGTCCACATTATCGGTGGATAACACGGAAATTAGTTATTAATTGGGCAATTAATTACTTTTTTTTAATCGGTATCATTCTGAAGGTCAATTCTAGTAATTAAAACGTTTAAAATGCAGTTACTATCTTATCTTACCGACAATGATCAATGTCGATATTTTTATAATGATCAATGTAATGATAATGAAATGTCAAAAATGTAGTTAATTCAAATAGAGGCATTCTTGACAGATTTAAACAAAACTTAAATGAGTTGGCCATTCTTCTTTAAAAACAACGTCATCAGCATAAACGAGTCCATTTCTGGGCATAGGATTAGGCATAGACCTCTGCAGTGGGCCTGTTTGGCGCAGCTGTGGAGCACACAGTAATATATTCCTTTATTTTTTTTTTGGTATTTTATTAAATAGCCTTGTTATTATTATTTTTATATGCATATTTGCGTATGGTCTGTGATAATAAACAATTTTTCTTTTCTTTTCTTTCAGTCACACCACACGCCAAATTAACTCTGCCTTGTCTTATGCACGTTGACACCTGAAAGTACGCTTCTATTTCATTTTATTCTATGTTAAGGTCCAGTTTATTGCTCAACACTTTATGACCATCAAATTTCTGTAAACTTGTTGTATACTTATCTTTACATAGAAGTAATGACTGACCACCCTTGGTCACACACGCACCGTTTTTCTTTACGAGGAAAATGTTGGTAGTTGTGCACCCCTTACAAGTGAAAGCAAAAAATATCAAGATTATTAAAGTGGGGTGCTAACTACACAGTGTTTTGATATCGTAGTTGGATATTCGCTGTAGGTATGTTATATCATTTTTTATGTTTTACTGCTAGTCTGCTACTTATTCTCCATTTAATATAACATTAGAACGATGACGAAAAATAACGTTACAAATTACAACGTTATCGTTATTTCACGATAAAAACAAATCAATGTAGACAATTTTAGTCATTGACAAAAAATATTACCTGCTATTCGATTATTTTAAAAACATAACAGTTACTCCCTGCGAATTTGTAGGCGTGGTTTTTCACTCGTATTGAGATAGTTCTTTGGTTTCTGCTCCGCTCCCGTAGGTCGTTGCGTGATGTTATATAGCCTTTAAACGCACTTATGAACGTAATACCTAATTCAAGAATAATATAATTGTATCTAGTTGCCCCTTGCAAAAGGTAGTTTCATCTGGAGAAGAATGAGCGAGAAACTAGAAACAACTAAGTACATGAACGAACGAATTATGTAGATTCAATATTATTAAATATTTATTTTCTCTTGTCAATGACGTTCAAAAGTGACTTTAATGGTCTAATTGAAATAAATGATTTGACTTTCACTTTGACTTTGAAACTCCATATTTCTACTTTATTTGTACCTACATATTACTAACCTAGTAAAAGGTATGTACAACCATAATCTAACTGCATTTAAATGCCTATCACTAAGCATTTAACTTAAGTAAACTATTATGTCTATACGGCTGACCCCTGCCTCCTCTTAGTTCCAAACGAGAATCGCAACAGCACAGCTCCATTTGCTAATTGTAATCGTAGATAACCGTCCTGTAATTTATAGATAAAGTAAATACTTAAAGAGCCCAGTTTACTCAAACACTAAGCCCTCTTAGCAAGCAGCCATAAACAGATTATGTAGGATAACATTTATCACGTTCGATTCGACCGGTGTGGGTCAGTGAGATAGCCTATGGCAGGGGTCGGCAACTTTGGAACGGTGAATGCTTATACAGAGGCAGAGGTGAAAGATTGTAGTTTTAGCCGTCCATGACGGAAGAAGTCCATGAAGATTCATACCGCAAAGAAACATCCAAAATCAACTATTTACTATCCAAACTCTGTGCGAACTACCAATTTCAAAATTAGTACTTCTGCATAAGCTTGACATATATATTGGACCGTATTTCCCATAATTTATTATACTGTACTAGGAAACAGTGTTGATAATTGCGAGTAGTATATATTTATTTAATTAAGAAGAAAAATAAAATTAAGTAAAGACTTTTTAGTACTTTCTTGTTTTAGTGTGAGCATTTCATCTGGGATCGACCCGACTAATAGCCGCGTTCGACTGGTTGGCTACCCCTGTCCTATGGGGTTTATATTAAGAGCCATTCAAGATTATTATAATTTATACATATAAATTATTTATATTATTTAGCATAGAGTTAGTTTGTTTGAACGCGCTTATCTCCGGAATTACTGATCCGATTCTGAAAATTCATTCGCTTTCGCTAAAAGGAAGCTACGTTGTCCCTAAGTGAAATAGGTTATATTTTATTATAAAAAATATTGGGATTGTTAAGAAAATTTACGCGGAAGTCACGGACAAAAGCTAGTTATTAATAAGACGAAGGGTTATAAGTATATAATAACTTGACTTGGCCATTTGAGTCATAACCTGCGTATGAGTAGATATTTAGATTGCATCATTCTTTAATTTCAAAATCGTAATAGGTATACCTATGTACCTAATTCAGTAGCAACTTATCTTTACAAATAAAAACAATCGGAGTGTCTGTTTGTAATGTCCAAATGACAGTTTATTATAGATTAAATATAAATGTTAACACAGTATTTACAGCTACAGTAATTAACATTATTTTTAAAATTTTATTTGTTGGTTTGTTCCAGGTAATCTACGTAACGGCTGGACCGATTATGATGGAATTTTGGTAAATAGCTGATGTTATAATGAATTATTTACTTAGAAAAATGATTAGAGTGCAACGCAACAAAAAACACCTAATAACCGGCAGTCACGAGAACGAATACGTAAACTAGTGCCTATTCACGCAAACGAATACGCGGGTATAAGCTAGTTCCTTCTAAAGTACCTACGTAATATAATTACGGTTTTAGCTTACCTACTACCGAGATAAATCTATTGTTTATGCAAACTCCAGCGCTACCTCCAATCAGATAGTCTGTCTCATCAAGTGATTACGCGCTTACCGAAAATCCGTACATTTTACACTTAGTGTTCGTGCACATGGGCCACACGCTACAGCCACAAAAAGTTGCTCTCTGTAGCTGGAAGCGGCTTCTAAGTAGCGTAAGCACGTGACAGCCACTTGTATTCGGTGTTCAAAATCAAAGTCAAGGTCATAACAATTATTTTAATTAAACCATTTACAGGCAATTTTGAATCTTCAAGGAGTTGGTCAGATAATCAGAAAGCAGATGCTAGTTGCTCGTTCCAAAACGGAGGTGGGCCTCTATGGAGAAGAACGAACAAGAAACTTCACGGAACTTCTTTTCACATCGACACAAGTGGTCGGTGGCGGCCACAAGAAGCAAGAAACAGCTCTCGTGGTATCTAGCGACCACTGGTGTCTTCCGTGTGCGATGACGTTATATAAACTGTATGAAAACTGCAGTTCGCAGCTCGGTGTCGTCCTTTTGTGGCTGTAGCGTTGCCCGTGTGCGGCAAGACTTAGATGCAAATTAAATCACCCTAATACCATTCGTAATGCATGTTTGCAAGTAACTCAGTAGCTCTCGTTATCTCGAAATTAGTACCGCCGGATTACCAGTACCGGGCTGATGCTCTCAACGATTACTCTTAATCCTTTACGAGGGTGTGTGAGATATTGCTATGGTGTTTTTGGCCTATTATTTAGTACGCTGAAAGGTTGATATTTATTCACCAGGAGAATATAAACTAAACTAGCAACCCGCCCCGGCTTCGGGTGGATGCAATGTAGATACATGAACCTTTCTCTTGACTCACTATCCTTAGATGGAAACCGCATTAAAATCCGTTGAGTAGTTTAAAAGATCTAAGCGTACAGACGGCGGGCAGCGACTTTGTTTTATACTATACTACTATACCGCGACTTCGTCCACGTCAAAGTTGATTTCTCCATACAAACTTTGGACCCCCGTTTCATCCCCTTAGGTAAATTTTGGAAAATCCTTCTTAGCGATTATCTAATAAATGCCAAATTTTATTTTTATACGTCAAGCGGTTTTCGATATTTCGTCATGAGTGAGTGAGTGTCCTTTATACCTGCTGAGTGCTGCTTTTATATATTTAGATAAATATGTACTTACCTCGTTAATACTCTTTGAGATTACACTTCCAGTTTTGGTGTGGGTTATTTTTTTTTTGCAAATTTACGGACAGGCACGAAGAAGAATAGCGTTTTAAATATATTTATTTTGTGCAACTCCTGCCCGCAGCTATATCTGCATGAAAATCAGGTACCTACTACCTATCTAAATATATACGATAAAACAGCCTATGGCACTTGGCAGTAGTGATAGATGTCTATTAGTAAAAGATTTTCTGTCGGATCAGGACGAGAGATTACCTCTTACAAACGAAACGAACTTTACTAATTACTTTTTGTTTTTTTGTGTGTAACAGTAATCTCTAGAAGTCCAGGGGGCCTACCACCATCTCTTATAACAATGTTATTTTAATATTACTTTGCCGCACTGTTGAATTTTCAACGCTCTGCTCAGCGCCGAGAGTTGAAAATGCAACAACAGAAATTACAAAGTAACATTAAAATAATATTGTTTTAAAAGGTGGCGGCGCCCAGGTCTGTTTTACTGATAGAAAGGTATATTATACTTACTAGAATATTGGTTATATGGTTATGTTGAGTAAGAAGGTACCTACCCAGTGGATAAAAGAACTGATCTGATACTACGAAATTTAGTTCCAGGGTCAGCACAGCTTCCAACAGCTCCACACTGACCGATATTAGATGAATACCTTCATTCTTCCACGATCAGTACCATCGATATATCCCATCTCCATCAATGTGTATCAAGTACAAACGAGTAGTAGCAAGTTCGTCCATACATATATAAACTTTTTGGGCTGCAGCCGCAGGGACTACTACTAATACTATTTTAAAAATGTATAGGTACGCGTATTTTATCTCCATTTCCAAATGTTCCACCTCGACTGTAATGACAAACTTAGCTCACTTGTATTTTTATTATTAACAGTTTTTTTTACGTAGTGTTTGACCAGAGCCCTACAAATTCACTGTCCGCCCCTGGCAGGCAGCCTCTTGTATGGATCATTTTCCATTTTCAATTAATTCATGTTTACCACTTACGCTTAACATCCTTAGAATCCTCTTAATAAGTATGTACCTAATTATTTTAAAAGAATTCTATATTCCAAATTCAAATTTAAAAAGTGTTCCACAAAAATAAGACCAGGTATTAAAAAAAAAGTTGGGACAGTTCAAATAAAACGCGAAATATATTTTTTATAGATTTTATTTTTATAAAGGTTTCATTGTATTTATCGTAGGTATAGTGTCATTTGAATATTTCATAGCTAAATCAGCTTTCCAATCGATAATGTGTAGTAGGCGATTACGTATAAACTAAAAACAATGGTAAATAACTAAAAGAAGATGCTGACAATTGAACAAGAGCATAAATGACTTACAAATTCACTGAAATTTCTCTACAGTACAATTAGTAGAAATGAAAGTAACTTATTGGGTTATTAATTGTGCATTAACTAAAATAGGGTAAATTATTAAAATTATTCTAACTTAAGTTAAAAGCTGCTAAACATAAATTGTAATAACCCGCCTAAATAAACGATAAATAACGTTTATTTAGGCACGGCAAAATAAACGATTTGATTATGGATTTATTTCAACTAGTTTTGTTTATGTTTACTACAACATTTACGCCCTCCGCCGGCTCTAATAATATAATGTCTGCCGACTCATTAGGTTGCCATTAAAATATTGGTACTTAGGACCAAGAAGCAGGCAGGGTTAATTTAGAGAATGAGGAGTCGCCGGCCACGTGTTAACGAGCTCGACGACGCTCTGCCAACGAACGCTCGCTAAAATAATTTCCATTCAATAACAGTCAAACAAAATTGGACTAAACAACAAGGAATTTGTACTTTGGGAGATGTGATATATAGAGAATCGACTAGGTCCTCATCAAAATGAATATTAAATACTTAATAAACATTGTATCCATAATATATAATATAAGCAATATAAAACGTAACATAATCGGAATACTAGACAATAATATAATTCTGCTAAATAACTGAAATAATTCAGGATTATCGCCAATGTGCGCTGGAGTGGCTTGCGAATACAGTTTGAACCGCGGGCAAGTATTGATGGTGAAGCCGACGGCACCGACTAGAATCGACTTTCGAAGATATCGCGCGATTCGCAAGCCCTCCACTACACCACTGTCAACACAGAATTGTCTAACAATATCATAAATCGAATAGAATTAAAACTTTACTAAGATTTTGTACCGAAAAATGTATCTAGCGTCGTATTAAAATGATATGCTTGCGAACAGCAACACTTTGGTTAAATAGATCACATGTCGCAGGGATACTGCCCGCTCATCGCCCATTCAAAGGAAAATAACATAATGCATCCCAAGTAGACCCCACTACACATTCTGCTATTGATCAGTGTTGGCTGCTTGCTCGGGTTTTCATACTGCTTTTACAATATCATATTAATTAAAAAAAAAATCACAACATCAAGCTGTATAAAAACACTAAGCATACTAATCCTACTACCTCAAAAACTCTTTTAAAGAGCAATCTTACATCTATTTTCGTAAAATAACACAAAGTTCGCCCAAGTGGCGCAAATATCGGAACCGTATAAAATATAACATGTTTTTTTTCGCCTCTCCAGTTTTATTACAATTTTCTGAAACAACCTTATCATCTAACCACTCGCTTCCCAACTTTACAATAAAGACAATACAACGCTCACTATCGTTACAAAAATTAATAGCTCTTCATCGATATTTTAAATCGTTACAAAATGGAACTTTTCTTTCATCCTAACTTTAATCAGAATAATCTTATACTCTTATACTTTTATTTGTGCCAATTCCTTACGCATCGACTTCGATTATACAAAAATATACGTTGAGACGTATCAAAGATTTAAATAATATCAATTTTCAATGGTATAGACGTATTTTATAGCATATTTTTAAAACGATCCTTACAATATTCAAGCACTTACACTTTACTTAAAATTAAACAATTGGCGTTTCCATCTGAGCATCTCAGCATCGTTCCACGACTCTCCCATCCTTATTTCAGTTAATTGTAAGTAAACAAGAGATCATAATAAAAAAGAACTTACATAAAACACATGACCACACTCAATATTACTAAACATTACAAAGATATCCATTGATCCTACACAGGACAACGGAAATATTATAAAATATATCGAAGTTATTCATTCATTCAAACATACATTATCGATATACATAATTACGAAAAATGCTTAATTAAATGTAAAGATGCTTTTAAAAGACGTTTGTGTTTGGTTTGTTACGCCATTTAGTCTGTTCGTGAAGTAGCGCAACTTAAAGGCGTCCTAACATACGAGCGAAATTATCGCCGAGGCGATAAATCCGTAGAACAATGTCTTTTTCGCCTGCGACATTATTGCCCAGATGATAATATCGCTGGTGCGGGGAAGTCTTTATTTCTTGCTTGCAAGACGAAACACTGCTAGAATTATCAGTACTGCGGTAATTTCTCTGATACGGTAATCTGTCTGATTATTTCACTTACATTTCTCCGTGAACAGGATTAACGAAGCGGAAAGTCTGTGAAAAAAGTTTCCGCATTTCGATAAACGAAATTGTATCCACAATAAGAGTGACTTTTACAAAGCATCCAATCAAATAGAAATGCACACATGGTTAAAGACATACTAGCCTAATTACACGATGACCTTTGCGTTGCACGTCGAAAGTTAACAAGCAATCCTGAACACTGTCTCTCGAGAAATCCTTCAACAACATCGAAGATGTCCGGTCAAGATTACTTCTTAACATTGGACACACAAGCGGTCTTACACAATACCTATTATCGCTGTGATACACGTACGAGATCAAGTCTCGTTTGTCTTATAAAAATACTACATCTACAAATCCAGTAAAAAAGTATATTACTTGATGTTTAATTTATGCATTATACATATTAATAGAAAAAGTTTTACCGCTAAATTACTTGTTACCATTACGAAAGTACAAAAAGTTAAGTTATTACAAGTTATGACACTCATACCCTGGATGCACCCCGCACGTTACGTAGTATAATCGTTTAGTCTTAGATACCGCTACGCAATAACTTAGTTATTATCATTACCCAATTCGTCAGATTATCACCAATTTTAAAATGTGCGTACAAAATGTTTCGGTTTTTACGATTCACGAGAGTTGAAAATGCTATGGCTTGTACCGACTTCCACCGTACGTCGGGGTCGTCCGCGACTGCAGCTCCTGTAATGTAATATCACCTTTCACAATCATATCCCATTGGATAGTTCGAGAGCTATTAGCTGTATCTGATGGAACGCTTCAGTCTGTAGTGCAATCATTACATAAACTGGTCCGTCTCTACTAAATGCGTACGAGCGCGACGTTAACCCTACATATACAAGTTAATACAAAAGATTAATACGAACTTACTACATTAGTGTAGAAAACATCGAGTATCAAAATATAATTAACATGTTTTTGATTTGCATCTTTTCACTAACCAATAACAGCCGTATACTAGAGTCAGCCAATGCGTTTTGGGGAAATTTTGAGCTTATGGACGCCGGGTTTCATTTGGATGCTGAATGTCACATTGATAACCTGCCTCGGACGTGGAACTGTCTACAGCCTCACGTAACGCGAGATATTAAAGCGACATTCTATAAAAAAATATCTATGTGATGCTACACGTGGTCTTATCATAAAGTTCTGCTGAAAATCACTGCGGTTAGTGTAAACAGACTTTTCGTGTTGAAGTCATAACCCTTCCTGTTTTATGGGACAACAAATGCTTTGGAACAGCATTTACATTGGTTTTATTGAGACGTAAGACATGCTATTACCGAATTTACAATTTAAGTTCAGTTTTATTTGGTTGGTACAACAGAACGTTATGCAATGGACACGCGACGTCTTTCTACATTTAATGTCAAAAGCCAGTGACAAAGGCAGGCATTACATCGAGTGCGTAAAATCTACGTTACATATCACGGGAAGATTTTTAAGTTAATTTCACATACTTAGCGTGGCGCGAGCGCACCGCCTATGACCAGAATGTACACCATTCATTATAAACAATACTCGGTTGGCACGAGATTACCATTACCGATAATCATTACAATGATAGAGAAAAAGACGATGACTACTAAACTTATAATGTTATATGTGACCACATACATACATCCACATTTACACCAATTATTATTAAAGAAAACCCTACGATTCTAAATAAGAACTACAATGGAAATAAGATTTGATTAACCTATATTCAAAAGCGACACATAATATCTAGATAGATCAACGAATATTATGCCGATGACGTATTACTACTTCTTACAGAGTGCTAGAGGTACAATGTACGAATTCTAATATAGCATTAGATAAAATACTTATCATAAAGTAATGAAGATCAAATTAGTATAAGATATAAGTATAGTTTTTTTTTATAATAAGTAACAATTTTGCTCCTAAATTTTAACGAACGTAAAACAAAATACCTTTTATAAAACCAATAAATGGTAATTCTGAAAACAAAAACAATCGCGGTTATATTAGGAATACAGCAACTATTTCATATAGATTACCTAAGTGAGGGTTACTTTTAATATGTATTTGATTTACTTTATAAAATTTGCAAAAGTAACAAATTGTTTCTTTGTACTTTTAAGCAATTCACTAAATTACACCACATTAAAATTCAACATGAAGAAATTCGAATGCCGGTGTCTAAATAAATTGTCATTAATTACAAAATTTAACAAATATAGTGCAAATAAACTAAGAAAGTTGGCAACGTTTGTTTTTATTAGATTTATTATTAAAACTGAACAAGTAACTAAGTGTCTAAAATATGAATAATCAAACACATATTTAGATAATCTATCGTTTGGGTACGAAATCTAGGAATAGCCGAACTGTTGTGTCCAAATGCACTGCATACATACGAGGACTATTAAAATTATCTATAGGTACAACCTTTGTAGTATCAATAAAATCTTCAAAATAAACATACTTTAAAAGAGCTCAATTTGTAGAGGAGCTTTTAAAAATGATGATATATATTTTAAATAAAATGGGACAAATACTGTTAGATCTTCAACTGTACCCCTTAATGGGGCCCGACGCAGTTGAATCCCAGGATATTTCTCTTCAGTGGCTACTATAAACATTGACTCTGGATTGTATATTTTTGCTGAGTCTCGAGTACACAACTTTGTCACCGTGTGTATTCTAAGACTCATACCTGTAAATATTCTCTAAACACAATTCAATATCTGGAGCCACTATAATTTACTATTTTTTTTTTGTTTGTATTTTGTATCTAAAGAGAGGTAATGTTTGTCAAAGATCAATATTGAAATATCTATAAAATATGAAACAAACAGCCTTATTATTGAATCTGAGGACTTTGATATAAACGTCTTATTGGATTTTATTTTCAAAATTCTTTGATTTTGTACGGGTAGATTGGGTCAATGACTTGATACTTTAGATGAGTCATCATAAACATGTACCTACTATGATAATACACCTACATAGATGGCTCTGTATTTGACTATTAAACAATATGATTTTATATTCTGTGTCGACTATGCGAGCCACGACTCGAACACACTTCACTTACTTTTGTACATGCCCACCATCAGATGATCTGGTTAATTTTTTTAATATTTTTCTAAATATACCAACAACAGCTCGTCTTACTCTTTTTATTTTTTATTTTTTTTCCAAATACTTTATTGGATACATACATTTATTTAAAATGTATATTCAACTTTTAAATATAATTCTATTTTAATATATTCGAACGAGCAAACTTCGATAAAATTAAAATTGATTAACATATGAAGTGTGATCGTTTCGCGGCCGGAACGTTTTAAAATAATTAAGGATCTTTGATATTATTGAGATTATGTACTATCGATTTAGTGCTAAACTAGTAATATGCAATAATATCTCATTAAATACTTTTTGATAAGCATCTGCGTGTAGGTAGAATAACCGGCATATTTACAAATATTACGCCATACAATGATAAATGTTTTGTCTCAGATATAATATTTTAGATTTTAGAGTAACATTAAGCAGAGGATACTAATTTAAAAATATTTAAGAGGTATTACAACCACACAAGGCGACTGGCGACTATAGTCCGACGGGAATACAAGATGTGCGCAAGCGACGACGCTTCATTAACAACATCGCATCGTTAAATATTTCATGAAAGCTCTGTCAGACTTATTATTTTCTGTCTGTGTGTAATAATGATTGGAGATGTTTTAAAGCGTAAAAGCAGCTGCCGAAATCGTTTTAGCGGGTTCGAATAAATTCTAGGTTGATTGCGAGACTCCTTTGATGGGAGCTGATTATATTTCAACTTTCTTTGGATCTCAACCAGTCTCTAACTTACAAAAAATCTACTGAATAAATTCTAACACTGATTACAAGCTACAGGTGCACTTATCTAAAGCTTTCAACAAATACTTAAGCGGATGATCCGTGCTGTTCAAATCTGTATCTTATTTCTTTGGACATAGTGGCCAGTCTGCCGTCCACTCAAACCGTGCCGTGATGACGATGACGTATGAGGTGCAGTGATGCGGATGATGGCGTGATGTGCTATGAAGATGACTCCTATAACTACGCAACAGTACCAACTAGTCGTAGTCAGTCCAAAATAAGAACGAACTCATTATCTGGCCTGTTTCGATCATATTCGCCACCTTTAAATACTCTGACAGGCGGTATACGCTGACTCAAGACAAGTTGATACTTGGAATAATTGATTTAAGTTGTGTATTTAGAAAAACAATCAGAGTTAATTTAATCATTCAAAATATTGTTTAGAATCATTACGTAGATGAGATAAGAAGTACTAATATTCAACCCCTTAAAAGTATTGAGTAGGTAATGTGTCGCAGTAACCGATTGTCAGACCATTAAAATTCAGCTTAATATAAAATCGAAATAGAACCAGGCAATGGCTCGATTAGATTAGTAAAATGTAAATGGCAGTATCAATTTAAGAAGGATAATGCAAAATTTTTTTACCTATAAAAGTGTCAAGTCTTGATTAGAATTATTGCCTAACATTGCGGATATTCCGCGGATATTATCACTTTTTCTGTTTACACCCCTACCGCCTAACTATCCGCACCACTATTTTTTTTAGTTGTTATTATTTTCATTAATCACTAAACACGCACTATTACTAAGATTTATCACTTGTAATCACTTTGCGAGTAATAGTATCAAATGTATAAAAACCTTACCTAAAACGTTAACGTTAAACAGTAATTACTGAGTAAATCCGCACATCACCTAAATACGCTTAGTAAATGTCGAAGCGGTATTCACTTACAAATAAATAGACATCCATGATAATAAGAAAAACCCCTTAGACCTAAACTATTCAGATAGCCAAACGTTAAATCGATAATATTTTGAAAAAATCTTTCATTTCTTTTAAAATTAAACATCAGTTTTCTCAATGATTAGCGGCATTCACTTATATTTTTTTTATTTCAAGGAGTATTTCACCTTTTTCAACTGATATGGCACTATTCCAAAAAGTTATAATTGTTTATTTTTTTTTATAATTCCATGCAGTCCGTTAATCACTGAGATATAAATATTTGAAAACATAAGTAAAACAACAATTTCACATTACATAACTCTACAATAAATGTAAGTAATAGATATAGACAGGCTAATCATATTATTGGTGACACAGCAATTAGGTACTTACAATTAAAATCCTCTACCATATTACTGTTTATATAAGGTATGTATGTGAAAATATAATAAGTAAATGAACTGATATTAAAGACGATAACCTAACATGGCATCTTTAGTAGAAGTAGACTTATCCCTTACACTATTAAAGTGCCATTTGGTGGGAGGAAATAAAAGTTCACAATAAACCTACGAAAATATTGTATAACACTTAAGTTAGGTTTAAAATTTTGCTAAAATAAAACATAACTAATAAACTAAATTGAACTAAACAACACTCCACTCGAACGTCCCTATCAGATAGGGTCATCAGTATCACTGAAATACAAGGTAATCAATAATTTAAAAAACCCACGTCTTTAACTCCTTCAAAAGGAAAATACTTCCCAATTTAAGATTGATCCGAAACAAAAAATGCAATTTCTGGCATCACTACACCGATAATTATTACTTTTGATAAAAATCAACTCCTAATCAACAAAGTGCAGAATAAAATTAAAATAAAATCAATAGTACGATCTAAACTGACACATAAAATTATTTTCAATAATACCAACTTAATTTAACAGAAATTATTTCTAGCGTCCTCAGACGCAATTAAAGTTCAAGATACAAACATCGCAACACAGAGAAGTCCAATAGTCGCCGCGTCATAGCCGTCACGTCACACCGCGAGATTATGCGATCTGGTTCAAGTAGTCCATGAAGTCGTTGGAGAATAGCTGCAGGGAGGGTTCGGCCACTGGTGTCAGGCGCGGGATGCCGCAGCCGCCACCCAGACGCTCCATGGGGCGCTCAATGGGGCGCTCAATGGAACGCTCAATGGGACGCTCAATGGGACGCTCAATGGGACGCTCAATGGGACGCTCAATGGCACGCTCCACTGGGCGTTCAACTCTCTCCACGGGCCTGGTTCGCAGCGAGGCCAGATAGCGTTCGGCCAGCGACTCGCCCAAACTCATGGCCAGCGACTCGGGGCTGACTCCGAGCAGGGACAACGATTCAGAAAGGCTCACAAGGCCGGGTGCGAGATACTTGGATTCATCAGCGGGTGGGTCGGGCGCGCGGGGAACCATGCTGGTGTTGACGACGGGACGCAGCGCAGGCGGGGAGGCACGTCGCGGTGGCGACGGCGCTAAACCCCACGAATCGGAAGCAGGGGGGGTGCCGGGAGAGACTCCCGGCACCGCCGACTGTTATGGCCACTGCTGGAATAACGGAAACGTCCTCTTGGTGAAGCAGTAGCTCAGTGGCTTGACGAAGTGTGTGTCAAGCACGCGGCAGTGAGGGCACGTCACCGGGTGCGAGTAGTCGGAGTAATTTAGCCGCTGCTGCGGGTGGAGCAGTGCCTTGAAGCAGTTGTTGCACTGTAGACAATGGAGATACAGTTTTAGTATAGCCATACATTCACAAACGGACAAAATAAACAAATTTTCTCAACTAATGATCATATTGGTGTCATAATTTTGTCTAATCCTCACCTTCAGTCTCTCAGCGCAGCACGGCGTGGCCATGAAGATGTCATAAGAGTACATGGTGCCAAGCACGAGTGACGAGCCGTCCCACTTCTGTCCGCAGAATCGGCAGCGGATGGTACGCTCGGGGTCATATCGCTCCATGCAGCCCATGCACACGCACGTCAGATATTGCGTGCGGCCTTCCACTTTCACCTGCACGACAAATAAAAAGTGTTAAATACTCATTTTGTAAGTTAAAAGTCATTAGTGTAATTGGATCCCAGAAAGCAGCTGCGTGGTTCAAAAGTTATTCCTTTTTTTAGGTTCAATAGCATCAGCTGTACAGTCCGGAGTTTGGGCTTGTGCCCGAACCTTCGGCACGTTGAACTGAATACCAGTACCAACGGACTATGATCAAGGAAATGTCAGAGTCAATTATTAGAGACGTTTTTAGCAGACCTATTTACCAAAGCTGGTTCAAGACGTAATTTGATAAAAGGTGAACCCAAATGTGAAGTGAGATGTGTTATCTTCATTTGTTTTTATTTCTCCCATTACGTAAAGTTATCTTTAATTTACCTACAAATACGCTAATGAGAGAATTATGTAAGTTTCATTGAATAAACTTATGCATCGAGATAGTTAAAAAATATAACTTGATGTTTTCGTATTTCTTACATAACTTTATGTAAATATTAGCATTAACTGGCCAAAACATTAGTGACAAAAAAACCATGTTATTTCATTTAAACGAAAAGGCATTGGTGCTGTCCAAAATACGTGACAAATTATACATATATGCAGCTTTTAAAATATTTTTCTTGACAGTCTAAACTGGTCCTTACATTCGAAAAGCAAATCCAAAGATTACAATAAATAATTTCAAAAGTTTCGTATGAATGGTGCAGAAACACAGACTATCGGGGGTTCCATGCTAATTCTAACGCCAAACAAAAGCGAGAAGGCGACTCGTCTCTAATCCGACGAACAAACAACTCGACAAGTCTTGTATGACTACATTTGTCTCTAAAACAAACTCCAACATCTTATTTAAGTTTTCCGTTTTAAATTCGTACTTAAAATGGTTGGCTTGTAGCTGTTTTTGTTTGAATATTGCTAAGTTATGACTGTTATGGTAATGTAAGTAATCTGATTTTGTGTAGTTTTCTTATATTGAATTCAATTTGGATCTTCATTTTAGATCTCGATCGGTTCAATAAAGTACAACTTTTTATTCATTGGTAAGGATAATTTTTATATTTTTTAAATATTATGGTCCTTACGGTTACGACTATAAAAGGTAAAGCTGTGAATCAATCAATTAGTTATGATTCATATCGGCAGCTCAAGAATAAATAATTTTTTATTCATGAAGGACCGGTTTGTCTTTTGTTCTTCTAGTTGCCTGTTACCCTATTCAGAAAGAAGTAGTTTTGTATATTATTGTAGACCATTTAGTTATTTATTTACCTCAACAGCACCGCTGGTATGTTGGCGCGGGCTCAAGAAGAAAGTGCCGTCAACGAGCGGATATCGGTCGAAGACAGGCAGGGTATCCTTGCAGAGCGCGCAGGTAACCTTCGGCTTGTGCTGACCAGCCAGCGTCGACAGGATGAAGAGTCGTGTGTCATCGTTGCCATGGTTACCTTCGTCCTCGATCTATAACAAAAGAAATGACACGTAAGAAAAAAAATATGGCGTAGAAAGTTGATTTTCTACCCTCATAAAAATGCGAGTGAATGAATTCCAATGTTTGACAAGAATAAATTGATAAGCATAACGCCCTTAACAGATAAACCCGCTAATAACCATAATATTCTACCAAAAACAATAGACAAGCACCTCCCTATTTGCCCAGAGCGCAGACGTTATTGTAAATCCACGCCCGCAATTTCAATATTTCATATCCCCACATTTACATATTACGATTAATGCATCCACCCACGACACTTACCGCAGCAACTCTCCCTTCGTAATAACACAAGTAAATGACTGCATAAAGTTGAATAATGAAAGGCTGAAAGGCAATTACGCTGAATTCGGAGTCGAAGTCAAACAAAGGCTCACGAGCCACGGAGATCGATTGTGAAGCACAATTCGTTCACGTACGAGCAATTTGTGAGAGCGAATAATAATGAAAGTTTAACGAGTTACTGTTGCAGCGTAGGCACAGAGGTACGCCATAATTAAACATAATATTATGAGCTGTCAAAGTGTAATACGTCCAATCCAAACCCATTTTCTACCCGACGTATTGATTAACAAAGCATTGTTCCTCGTTTGGGTACAAGCTCGGGTCTGGTATTAGTCAGACAGACTCGTTCAACATCTGAAATTAATATTGACCAGTTAATTGTCTTCACGCTGACTACACATGAAACAGAATGCGAAACGCATAAGTAAGGAACTCTTCTTACATTCCAGTGTGCATTTATTGATGCTAAGCATTCCTATCTATTATTAGAGTGACGTCGTGACACCAGGAACACATAAAACGTACCCGGCGAGAGCGTTGACCTACGCAAACAAACTCAGTATGATTTGCAGTATAGTGCAGTGCAGTTTGCCAAGAGACGAGCGGGCGGGGGCGGGCCATCCGGCATAGCAAACACCGCCGCGATATCTTGCTACCCAACTCCAACATGAGCGCCGCCGTCTATTCCGGTCGTGTCGAACATTTTGTTATTTAACCGATGATCATAACATTCGCCACCGAATGTTAATGCTCCTCTCCATTTGTAAATTGCAATCGTCAGACTGTTGTCGTCTGAACGTGATAAATAACTGGCCGCGAGTGCCGCCTGCGCGGGACTCGCGTGATTGATTCAACTGAGCAGCTGCTCACACGACACATAGGTACTTTATGATTGATAACACTGAATCGCAGGACCACTTTGCTGGGTGGGAGAAACGCGAGAGAGTGGCTAATGAAATAAAACGTCAATGAATTACTGTATTAACTAAACAGCGCTAGACTCGACGCCGTAGGACGAAAGAGTGACAATTAAATAGTTAAGTGTCGCGCACACGACAGTTTAGTGAGGTTGCAGGTCTCGGCCGACGAACCCGCGGTGACTGCTGCAAACTTGCACAATTTACTTTTGTTCTGCAAGATTGATGAGCACTCCGACGCAGACTATTTATTTACTCAATCCGATCACGCTTTGTCTCGCAATCGTCGCCTTTTATAGTTGTCTACGATGACTCGGCGTGGCAGTAAACCGGCACATAAAACTTTCAGCCGAGTTTAGGTAAGTGCATGTCTCCTCCTAAGGTAGGTAAAACCAGTCGACGCGACCGCAAATATACGAATGGAGCAGAAAGCGATTTGGTCTAGTATGGAGTCAGTTAACAAGATCGGGCCGGGCCATTCGACTGGCGTAGACGATCGTAGCTTCCTCTAATTACGTCTACTGAATTTACATAGTGCGGGGAAACTTGGCAGCCAGTAAACTTTGCGGTTTCAATGGTGTCGAAACGTCCCGATTCTAACCGCCATATCCTCCGAGCGACTTCCGCAACAGAGCAGTTTTAAAATAAAATTAAAATTGAAACAAAGAATTTATTATTGCCGGAATAATGCGCAAAGTTGGGATTCGTTGTCGCACAAATATAATCGTGGTTCTGTTCGCTTGTTTCGATGTTCAAACAACAAGAGCGAGAAGAGCTCGTTCCGACGAGCAGATGAGAGCTATGTAGAGAGTGCTCGAAGCGTCGTTAGTACTTCACGTCCCGCAGAACGAATGTACACACATTAAAACTTTCCGAATTGAAGGTGACGCAATAATTAAAGAGCCGTACGGGGTGCCACCCCACGCAGAGCGCTTTTATCGCGGCCGGGAAATGGAAAACAACAACGGTATCAGATAAACATCACTTCAATTACAGTCCCGGGCACTACAACATCGACAGATCATGTTCAAAAACAAACACTCGCTCTCAACTTCGAAATGTTGCCATCAAATATCAGCAAATGTTTACCGCATTTGCTCAAAAGTAAAATAAAATGGAGAACAAAGTGGATTCGCCTTTCATTTGTATTTTCTCTTAATAAACCGTTGCAAAGGTATTCACGCTACATTGTCAACATCGTTTCCTATTGTTCTTCGTATCTATGTGCTCAGTAAAACGTTCGTAAACGAGCTGCTTTTATTAAAAAACAGCAGACATAGTCGACCTAAGGTTGAATAACGACGATAAATCTGGATAGTACCCAGGGGTGGGTTATTTTTAATTAGCCAAATGAAACTTTTCCTATTATATTTCGCCGTCGACGGCACTGAACACTTAAATATAGTGAAGATAAAAATGAAATACAAAACGAAACAAGAAAGTGCTGAAAGGCTGGGGAAAAATGTGAAATCTCGCCGCAATCCAATTAGTAGCAACAAGATATCCAATACTATGGATCTGATAGCAGTGAAATTATTTAATTGAATTTTAAATGGCTCGATTCCCGGCTGGTAACTGATGGCGATTGCGATTTTTGAATGAAGAAGCTATTCAGACATTGAAATATTTGGAGGGATGGTGGGTGGGGGAGCAATTTTTCACCAGCGCAGCAGTGCCATCTCAAACAATAAGTCTGGGGGCGGATGGCGGATAGCATTTGTGGTGTTCGATACATTTATCGTGACGGCTGCGTTGCGTTCCGCTTCGTATTTGCCATTGTCTGAGAGCTTCACGTTAATACTTTTGCTCTTTGTGTCAGAAAATGCATCCTACAGTAATGCAATTGCAGGATTTTGTACAACTTTCCTTTGTATTCGTGGTCTCAGATCTTAGTTTTTCCTGTAGCTTGTTGACCCTCAAATCACAAAACAGGTTTATCTAATTTTGGACTAGGTACAGAAAGTTTTATCTAATAAGACAAATGAGTATAACACAGTAAATGTTATCTGAATCACAGTTACCTAGCTCCGGTGCACAGGGCAACGCAGATTACAACTTTCTAAAGGAAATTATGGTTTTATTCCATCACGCTGGTTATTCTCAAGCGTAACTTGTCTGCTCATCAGTATTCGACTGTCAAAGGACGCAGCGGTTTATGTAAATCTCGAGCATTTATTACGCTTGCAACTCTGTAAACGTCGATACTCGAGGCGAGCGGGGAATTCATGAAGCGAACAATTTGTTAATCTTCGCAAAGAGAAATAACTCAAAGAGGAACGTGAGGGCCGGTTTTGAAGGCATCTCGTACACTCTTGAAATGTTGTCTATACATGCGTTATAAGTGTGAATATTTCGCAAAAATTCAAATGTCTTGAAAGATATTTTCTCGCGTGAATTAGTCGCAGCCCGACATTCCACATTACGCGGTGAAGCGCGATACGAATGCCGAGATATTGTCGAGTGACAAAAGGCATTTTAATTCGACGCTAACCGAAGGCGTCGAGAAAACTCCGACGTGTCTTACAGTACGTATATCTTAAGAGATCTTAAAGTTGAACTATGCAACAAAGTCGTTATTGTTTTATTGCTCCGTCTCCGGGGGATATGAAGTGTCTGAAGGACTGCCGTCTCAAAGTTAAGTAAAATTTAGATTCAAATGGGTGTTAAAAATGTTCGAACGAACCGAGTGGGTGTTCTGGGTGTTTTGATGCGATTTTGATGAGGTTCCCCGTCGGATGGCGTCCGAGACTGAACGGTGACATTTTTATTAAAATGTTTCCCGACAATAAAACGATGTTCGATGAACGAGATGTCGTAAATTCGTCGGAGGTAATTGATTGCGGCCCTGTCCGAATTCACCGACATGTTTGAATGGTGCAATTGGAATGAAAAATCGCGATATTGCTAAAAGAATGGGAACATTTCGAATGTTGCGTTGTTTGTGTTCAGCCGCAGACGAGACGTTTCGTTCTCGCTACATGGAAAACTACTTATCCTAACTTCGTTTTATCGTTAGCCGGATTGTTATGTCAGTTAGTGCCCATTCAGCGAACGCGTCATTAGTGCCACGGAGATAATGTGCCCTTGTGTTTTATAGCTAACCGTCTTTTTTAATAAAAATAACGCGTTTCAATTGTTTCGCGTCCTCGGTTCTCCATTGTTTATCTGAAGTTAGTCTTAATTAGAATCTGAGATATCTAATTGTCTACAAATGTATGAAATCCTAGATCTTTAATATTTCTTGCCTCCTACACAGACGTAATGGTTGTCTAGAAACTATAAAATCCATGTTAATTAGTGTTCTGTTAATTAATTCAATTAATATAGGGATGCTAAAATAGACTAGTAGACTTTCAACATAGATTGTCTAGACAGACTTTGGTTCAAAACTCGAAAATATATAATGAAAAAAAAGGACACGATAAGGACACGGTTCAAGCTCCCGAATGCTTCATTTTCAAGAAAATTAATATTAAAACATCAATTGACTGTCTGTTTTTTTTCGATCGTCATAACAATTGAAACGTGGACCGTCCTGAAAAAATATGTATAAAACATTTGTTCGTGTTTCCCCCACTATCGAAGGTACCTACCTATTTGGAGTAGCCAAACTCATTCGCTTAGCAAACATCAGCTGAACGTTTACTCTGCTTTGTAAGTACATACGTTAACATGTAACGTTGATGAATACTCCATGAAGATGCATCATAATAAACGCTAGCTCCGCTTTTTTTTCACCAGCGTTTTGTTACGTCTTTCGTTACTGCTTCGCTCCTGTCGGTCGTAGCGTGATGTTATACAGCCGATACTATTCCCCATGAATCTGGCTACCATACTGTATCTACAAAAAGATTTCCATTCCGACGGGCAGTAGGTACAAAAACAAAACAACAAACAAAAAAAATAAAATAAAGTACGTAATTTTCATACAATACCTAGCTACCCTAAATTATTTATAAATCAACAACAATAAATCCTCGCTTAATCTGTGAGCTATTAAATCCCCTTCCCCCTTATCTGCAGCTGCCGAACATTGTGTATCTCAAGTAGGTACAAGAAAAAATATCAATAAGATATCGATTAAGTAAGATCGATAATCGGAATCGTTTCGCCATAAGGAAATATTTACATTGAGGTGAGTAGTAAGTGTTGTTGCGATAATTCTGTCAACGTGGCCGTCCACGTGCGCCTGCGCAGACAGCTGAATCAACACATTCATGGTTGTGTATGTAGAAATGGCTGGCTGTTGGTCTATCTGATATGTCTAGTGAAACCTGACCTTATCTTTAGTAGAAGCCCGAAATAGCTACAATGGACCTTGTTGTTATAAAGTAAAGTCATACTTTATGGTTGAGCAATTTCCTGAATGATATGAACTCGAATGTTTATTTATTTTTAATATGAATTCAGTAAATGTAGCAACATCATGCCAACGCGACCCTATTACTATGCCTCCACTGTCCGTTTGTTTGTCTTTCAGTCTGTCAGCGAGCTATATCTTAAGAATCGTAATAGGTAGGAGTTCAAAATTTGGCCTTTGTCTATACATGGCTTTGACAAACAGATTTTTCCCAATCCCACTGGTAGTTTCAGAGGCGATTGGCGAGTTTAAACAAACAAATAAGAACTCTACAGCTATTATGTATTATAGATAGATTTCATTAATGTTTCGACACGCAACATTTTTTAAAACATCAATTTTGAGACAAACTTCTAAACTTTTATATCAACTGCTATCCGAGCAAATATGCAGTATCAATGGTTAGTTGCCCAGTAAAGATCTTTATTATTTCCAACTGCAATCGTATTTAGCCGTAAATTGTGTTTTTATGACTTGTTTTACGGTCTGACTCATGTTCTGACGGTAGAACAGTAATTAGGCGAAGAAAAATAGACCAACATTGTGGTGAAACGGAATTAGTGAAAAATTTTATTCGTTCTGCCAAATTGTATCAAAGTAAAAATTTATTTGACATCTTTAAAATTTTTATATTTCATGTTTATGGGCTCGCTGATAAAATATTATGAGTTATGACAGCTGAAAGTATCTTAAGTTATTACTTTACATATCTGAAATCAAAACAAACAGTAAAATTGTCTCGGTAACTGCATGTCAACTATTCTAGCGATTTAGGAAAAGGATATTAGTGGCGAATTTTGGTAGGTGTCCAAACGAATAAATAAATTCTAAAAAGCATTTGTTTTATTGAGAGATGCAAGCTCCATTACGCATCGACTGACTCTTCTTTTATGACTGTGTTCTAGAAATACCGCACCAATTTAGAAGGTAATAGCAATTTGACATGGTTCAACCGAATTGCTTCACTTTTGTTGAAAGGTACACAAAAGAATTCATTTTCTTATGCACAATTCGGTTGATTCAACCAAATTAAAAGACTTGCGAACCGTCTATTACTACATTAACAAAAATAAAAACATCGAGTGACTCAAATCTTAAAAGTGCTCAAAGTAATAATTTATTGCAATAATCTGTGTATGTAATTCAATAAAATCTTTTCATATCATCGTATCTTCATATAGATTCGAATATTCATGTCCAGTTTTACGAGGAAGGCTTCAAAGAGATCGGCAGCTCTCAAAGAGATGTAAAGTTGTTCGTGCAGCAATAACATATTGGATACAAACGTTACTATGACGCTTGACAGTCGGCAAATTAGAAACTATGTCTATCATTTTACTGTATCAGATCTAAGAACATTATTTGACAGCGATTGGCTTCTGCGTTGCGTGTCGCGGTTTCGATCCCCGACCGTAACAAATATTTATATGGCATATAGATAGTTGTTTCGGGCACTTCCGGGTTTGGTTAATTGTGTATGTAGGTTGCCTGATACCCGCCTACAATAGACGATAAATTAAGTGTGGAGCAAAAAAAAATGATCGGAAATTTTTAAATTAAAAAGGTAGTCATATTTCGCAAACCTTACATTCGTTAGGATGATGGTAAGACCTTAAATTAATTAGGGTAAGGGTAGAATTATAATGTTCATTTGATTACTCCGGCCACATCTTCTTTTATGTTATGATCATGGATGTGAGAGATTAGCTGACAGATCAGAGCTACAGTTACCAATGTATATTTAGGTCTTCAGCCTGACTATTCAATCGTTAGAGGCGTGGACAGTATTGGAATGGTGAGAGAGTTGTCAAAATTTAAGAAGTTCCAGTGTTACATTATTTAAGCTTCAAATTCTATACTTTTACTTGTATTTACCTACTTACCTACATTGTTGTCTAGAAGCAACAATAATAATAAAGGTAACCAGGATTTTCTAAAAACTTATTTGAAAATAGTGTCCATGAATTTACTAGTTCGTTCTTCTCCATAGAGTCCTACCTAGAACAAGCAACTAGCTTCAACTTCGTTGCCAACTGTCCGACTCCTTACAATCCAAGTTCCTGTAAATTATTTAATTGAAAATTTCCATTCAGAACTGATTCCAAATATGTCATATTCTAACGAATAATGACAATAAAACGGCCTCACAAAACTATTTACCCAACTATTTCATTATAATAACACCATAATACTCAACTTGTAAATATTTCGCAGTGATTGTCATCATAAACCGTTGTTTATAGTTTAGAGCAGCATAAATCTATCTAGATAACTATTCATATTTGTTGTATGAATAATTGTAATGAATAGTACATTCCTTTAGGCCAGACGCTAGCGCCACTGTACGAGGCGAAGGTTCTTGCTAACGGTTCTACAGACGGGCGCAGTTAATTTTTTTATGTTGCTGTTATGTACCTACTTGCAATATAAAACTGCAGTTGCATTTCTTGGACACGGAACATATGTTATCGTTAATACCAACTTTTTGTTACGTTCCAGTCATTTTTATACACCAGGTGACCAGGACTTTTAATTCTTCATCTTTGTGGGGTGAATCAATATAAACAATATAAACAACTTTTATAACGGGACCTACTGTGAAAAATGAAAAAAGAAAACAGCTATTCCCTACAAAATTGTCCTACCATGATCAAAATGTTTGAAACAGCTGTTTTTTTGTTGAAAACTCATTCATGAGTACTCTAACCCCTAACTAGTTCGCTTCCCATTATAATACGCTATTTTAGAACATTTCTAATTTTCGAGCTTCTGTATTTAGATCAGTTAGTCAGTCACTCACGAAATAATTTTATATTTATAACAACATTGCTGCAATCGGTTATATTGATATCACAGCATAGAATAATATAATTTATTATTATTGCACTTAAAATGTATGAAGAAGGTATAAACGCGTCAGTAATGTTGATGTTGATTAATCCGCATCTGGTTACAAGTGGAAGCCTGCCTCAACATACTTCAGAAAGGACTGATGACGTCACTGACTTTGAATTAGGTGAACCTTTTTATAGAAAAAAACAGTACTCAGCTTTGTATTCGGTATTTGAATGACGCTAGCCTATAGAGAGCTCTTAAAAAATCAGCCACTATAGCTCTTAAAAAACGTTTTTTTTTTTTCTGGAAAATAATTCCTAGATAAATATTTCTGAAAAATTAACACACACCGTAATTTTAATGGCGAAATATCTTAGACTGGTGACCATGGCATTGTAATACATCTACTAAACTAAGTAAACAATACATAATACAGTCTGAGAATGCTTTAGCCAGGCTTGCGTCAAGTCTATTTTTATCACAAGAATCAAGTGAAACTAACTTAAGTAACTACTAAGAGTTTTGATAAGGCGTATAACAACGGATTTGTTAAACTCAACCAGCTGAGGTAATGTGCCGACGCAATCCTTATAAATACGTTAGGAACCCAAAGGTTTAAGTGGTTTAGCCAAAGGATCTCAAATAATGGACATAAAGGGAAATAGAAGTGATTCCTTCAGTGTGGTTTTATTTTGTACTCTCAAAGTAAAATGATTTTAAAACGTTTAAGTATGGTTCTGGAAAAAAATATATCAGGTTTTAAACAATGTTAGAAAACCTGAAATTATTTTAAGTCTAAAATTGCCTATCCGCCTTAAGTAAGTGTGGTGATTAATGCTCGTGTGTGCTAATTAAAAGAAGGGGCATAATAATTAAAAAAAAAAAAAAAAAAACTTGCAACCTAGGTTCTGCATATCATAATAACTTGTTAGATTTTACCAAAATTAAGTCCATTTATGAGTTGTTTCTATTATCGTCGAAGTAATCAGTCAAAACCAGATAAGTGCAGTACACTGTCGTTAAGAACCTAAGAACACACGCCAATCTCAACTTACTACACAACGTCGGATAAGAACCACCAACAAACAAGCATACATCTTTGTAACCGATACACTTGTACACCACAAGTAGGTACTATAAGTACATTCCTACACGAACAAAAACAAACTACGATTACACTATCAGCTGTATGATACGAGTATAACCAACCATTTGGCTTGCACTGATAACCCTGCACTTAGTGCTATGTCACCTCGGAGCAGACCTTATCTGTTTTGCAAAGTTGCCAACAACAGCCTTGTAAGCGTTATCACATAACGAGAATAAGAGTGACAATTATTTAGATAAAGTGAAAATTAATAAATAACTCAACCAAATTACTATTTCACTGATATGAAGCTGAGAAAGTCGTAAATATGAGATGTTAATGTCGCGTACACGGTTCGCCTCGATACATTAATAAATTTATCGGCGATAAGTCCGTGTTAGAACTAATGTAGTGTTCATTTGTAAATGTTTACTTTGGTATTTAAACAGGAAAAATGTGTATTTATTGTTATTATACAAAATAAACTAAATTAAAATTAAATTATCATTATTTAAACACGGATAATGAATCTACTTGCATTATTATCCGATTTGTTAAGTGGCATGATACATAATTATGAATAGATGTTAGGTGTACTTTAATCGATCTATCTTTACAATAATTGAGATAAATATAGCTTCAATGACATAAAATCATACCCATGGCTACGTCATGGTTGGTAGTTATTATAATGGAACTATTTATGATCACCTTAGTTTGAATTAAATCACTTATAATTGTTGTTGTATTGAAAAACTATACTTACTTGCATGTTTACTAAGTGGTATCGTAATTTATCATAATACAATGTACCGAGTTGTTATATAAGTATAAAATTAACCAGATACATTAACGTCAATGGTCAGTCTTACTGCCAATGATATAACGTTATATTCTCGTTTTGATAAACAATGTCGAAACCGAAAAATATACTCTACATTTTTATTTTAAAAGAAAATGTCTCAGTAAAACAGTTTCTAAAACAAAACATTATGCTGGCACGGCTAACTTTATTCGTGAGATCAACGAAGCAAACTGAAAGAAAGAAGAAACAACTGCAAGCGGCAAGTCATGCGTCGCTATTTGCATCGCTTAAACTAAATCTTATCAACCAACTTGCATTTGTAGTAACCGTCAGACACAGCCTTAACAAAGATGATAAAACTGCCACATGATAAATTAAATTTCTCCGCCGTGAGATTATAAACAAGAAAATTATTAGTTCTATTTTAATATGAGCCAATATTATAACTTATTTAGTTGCATGTAAATCAAGAATAGCAAACCAATTAAATACACTAATAAAAGTGATCAAATATCTTAAGAAAAATATTCTAATTATTATTAAATTAAATATTTATGGTAATTGCATTATTATCTTACGTAAAGTAATCATTGCAAGTTCTATGCAAATTGAAAATAATGCATTTTAATAATAGGTATAGGTAATTAACAACTGAAAGGAACAAATGTAGCGTGTTTGTTAATTGCGTTTCTTGTTATCAAAAAACGTATACCTAAAACAGTTTTGTATCGCCAACAGTGGTCTTTATCATTGACTATAATAAACTTATCAATGTATTAATATAAACAATGGCTATAAATAAAAGTCGAAGGAGCTCGTGGCTAAGTTATAATAGCCGTACGGGTCTATCCACCAGGTTAAGCTACGCTTGCTGGGGTTGGTCCGGAAATGGGTGACCATCTTTACACACCGAGACTCCCGCGTGCCTCGGAAAGCACGTTAAGCCGTTGGTCCCGGCTGTCAAACGTAGATCTTTAACAGTCGTTACGGGTTATCAGAAGCCCAAAAGTCTGAAAACCTGTCTTACAGAGGGGTATCATATTACCCAGTAACTGTTGAGGTTGAGGAGGTCAAAAAGGCAACCGCTCTATGCAAAATTTTGGTATTTAGCTACATCCTGTTAGACTGGAATGACCCCAACATAGTTGGGAAAAGGTTAGGCAGACTGATTGGCTATAAATAAAAGTATCCCGTAGGTATCGTATAATACCTACCTAATACTCGTTGCTACAATAATAAATAATGCAATATTTTTCAATGAATATTTTCTTCAAGGAAAAAAATATTAAAATAATATTAACCTCGTTACATAATCGCCATAATACCACACATAACTCATAATTCGAATACGTGTTCTAGAACAAAACATAAATAAATAAAGTTATGTAAGTGCCAACCTAACCTTTTTACCGCCGCAGTCATGAATAGATGACAAACTAAAATGTGGCCAGCTCGCCACGGTCGTATACGTAAATAATGCTCCTAAAACCATTTTTTTTTTCTTTGATAATTATGTTTCTTTACTTATACTAATTTATATAAGTTAAACTTCTTTCTTTATATTTCATCTATATTAACATAAGATATCGAAAACTAGTACCAATTATGTGTCAAAAGATATGAAGTAAAAACGTTCTAGAAACCACATTTATCTAGTGAACTTTATGCAATAAAAAGTATAAAGGTAGACTTAATGGCTTAGGCATTCTTTAACAGTCAACCAAATGTGGTGAAGAGATAACATGGTAGGCAGGAATTATTTTCCTAATGTAAAACAACAAAATAAGACATAAAAAAACAAAACTCGAAATAAATTCATAAATAAATTGAAGTTTACTTTTGACTGCGATAAAACTAAAACAGTGCCTATGCGTCAAGCGTTTGAAATAGGCTTTTTATCGTAAGTATTGAATGCACACAAATGCATTTGAGTAAACAAGCCTAAGGACATGAACACACTGTCGGCTGATAAGCGTTTTCAACCGGCCAATATGTATAAAAGATAGCTTTAAAAAAATTAAATGTTTTGTAAATAAAGATGTCAAGATAATTTTTATTTAAATACAAGAAGATATTATTTTTATTACTAGCTTTTGCTCTTGATTTTGCCCGTGTCAATGCCGGTTATTTCGGACGCAGATGAAGTCGCTGAATAAAAATAAGAAGTGGCCTTTCTTAACTTACTCCGTACCAAATTTATTATTTATTTTATTTATTTTGTTACTTTTAAGAAGGCTTACAGGCTAATTACATGATAATAGGTAACAACAACACTTTATCCAGTTGCTAATAACAAGCCTCCACAGATAATATAACGTATCGATTAACAAAAGCAGAAAAAAAAATTAAGTTACATACCAAGTAAGTAAGTAGGTTTCAGTTTTTCATTAAAATGTAATGTAATGACAGACAGATAGATGTACAGACAGATTTATAATATTAGTAGAGTATGGATTATGCCGTTATTCTAGGTATTTAAACATAAGTAAACGACATAATTAAATTATCTCGTCATTTAGATAATGCCAAGGTAATTGTTGTAATTTTATCAAAATTTTTTTATGCGACTTTTAATCTGTTAAATAATATTTGTTTAGACAAAAATAGGTTATCCGAATGATATGAAATCTTATCTCGGTACTGATAACAAGCGTTGTACTGATTTGAAACTAATGTCTAGACTGTTATAAAATACAGTTGAATAAATAAGTCCTGTAACCGCTGTTACAGACGCGTATTTCCATACTACACTCTCGCGGTATGCGTGTGGTAGGTACATACATACCTATTGCATCGCGATAAGCCGCGGCCTAGTATCGCGGTCACAGAGGATAACGCCCGCGCCAAGGCGAACGTATACCAACAATAAACATGCCCGGTCGACCCTTACATAACACGCTAAGTGTTGTACTACGTTAGTCAACTACAAATTGTCTACATTGTTACGGCGAAGCTATTGAGGCTTGAGTGATGGAAACGAGCGATAGCGGCATTTGAAGTTATGCTACTTCAGTTGTTAAGGAGAAAAGTAGTAAGATTTTCAAGTCACCCGTATTTTTTACTTTACATGGGACTTAAAACATAACTGGAGAAATATGGGTGTAGGTACTATACACCTAACCCTTCGGGGATTACAAGCGTGATGTTATGATGTGTGTATTTTTCAAGTTATTTGTTTTGTGGGTGCGCCCTGCGACTTTGGCTTCGTGGTTTTTTTTAACGCAGTATGTTACGATTTTGGTTACTGCTCTAGTCCCGGGGGTCGTGGCGTGATGTTTTATAACCTATACTGTTCCTCAGGAATCTGGCTACCATATACAAAAAGATTTTTACAATCTGACTGGTAGTTCTAGAGATTAACGCGTTTAAACAAACATACTCACGGAAATATTTAGATTTAATAGACATAGATTTCACAGTTTTTTGTTAAGAAATTATGTGTGGAAAATAACAACAGTTTTCTTTAATCCGACCATTTTAAACCACACAGTGATAAGAGATTAAGTAATTACCGCCCCATTTCAAACCTAATTAAGGGTCATTTAATGTTAATTTAAAATTATAAAGAAAAACATTGTACGGTCTCAACGACCAAAATGTCACATTATTGTCTTATTTGGCACGCCTCTTTCGCATAACAACATTTAATTAGCGCCCTTATTTGGACAAGTACACGATCCAATTTCGTTTGAATGTGTAACATTAAGACTTAAGTGAGCGTACAGACCCATTAAAAGGTCCGACACCTCAATCCGACTATTCAAACGAGTTCCACTTAGCATACATGCATCCGGTGACCTTAATAACTAAATAATATAATCCAGTACTATAAGTAGACTAGTTAACACATGCTACAAGGCAATAGACAACCAGTCTATCGGTCATTGCCTCAACTTAATTAGTCAATTGCCTCGAGGACAGCATGAGGTTTTAGATTCGATTCCCAGGACGGGGAGTGTTATTGGGTTTTACCATCAGGAATTTCTCATTGGAAATCTCGGAGTCTGGATTTGTGCCCGGTTGATGGCAATAGGCTCGCCCCCTACTACATGGGCCTTAAATATAACTGACGAAATGTGGGTGTACAAATGGGAAAACCTCTGCCTAACCCATACAGGATTACAGGCGTGATGTTATGGAATATATTCCAATACAACAAGTAGACTAGTTAACACATGTTACAAGGCAATAGACAACCAGTGTATCGGTCATTGTACCTACTAGCTTCTCTTATGTAACTGTAAATATATAATCTCTAAGCACTCATCGAAATATATTTCGTGATATCACCACATCAATGGCTATTCATTTGAGTATTAGCGGCGTACTTATCAATTACTATTACATTATTAATAGATAACAAAGGTGGAACAATCGCGAACAATGATATCAGTCGTTGCCCACGCGCAGATTGGGTTTATTTAACAATGAAGCATATACATGGGTTATCGCTTTCACGATCTTTACGTATTATATTCTATGCAGCTCAGTATTTTTATATAGATACTTAAAACTAATTTTTGTTCGCGACTTCTTTCGCTTGGATATCGGTTATCTTACAGAAATAGTTACTGATTATAATATCAGAAATCTGACTGAAAGCCGCGTCAAAATCGGTCCAGCGGTTTTAGAGATAAGCCAGAACGAACAGTCACACAGATTCTTTTAAAAAAACATTGCTCTTGCTTAAGTTGTTTACATACCATTATGCCTACAACATGTTGAAAAAAAAGAGTTAATAAGATTACATAACATTTCACAAATGCAATCCATTCCAACCAATTTCTCGTTTACCACATTCATACCAAATGTGTCTCCGATAAATACTTGGCCACTAATTAACCTCGTAACTCTGTTTATCTGGCAACAAACACGTTGTTTTTGTTTTTGGAGTAAAATGTAGGACTGTTTTTAACTGCATTGATAAAAAAAAATGGAAGCATTACTTTGTGAACAAATAATAATAATTAATTATTATCTGAAACTAGCATTTGCCTTACAGATAAATAATAGCCTTAAAACACACAGGGAAGGATAACGTAGCTTAGTATTAGCGTAATAATTTTCATAATCGGATCAATACCTAGTTCCATAGATTAGCGCGTTTAATCAAACAAGCTCTTTAGCTTAAATAACACTAATTGGTATTTACTATAGAGCAAAAAAAAAACAAAAAAAAACCTAAAAAAAGGTTTTTCTAAGTCCAGGGTTCCTCAAGATGTTTTCCTTCGCCGATGTCAATGATGACCAAGATAAACTTAATAAATACATAATTATGAATTGAAAAAGTCACATTGGTTCCTTGTCGGATTTGAACCCACAGCCAAGTGTATAAGAGGCTGGCGCCTTCATCGATGGGCCTATAAATTAAATTGGTCTTAATTTGACAGCAATTTTTTTTAATATTGGTAAACCTACCCTGTTATTTTTCTTTTTAATTCTTTTAACTCTAAACTATTATTATTAGTATGTATTAACATTAATACTAAAACACATTTATCCTGAAGCAGTTAGCCTTCGAATTAGAGAGAGTATTAGCATTCCGTTCCCATAATAATGAATCCATTATTACATTGATATGCAAATAGATGCAACAAATTGTGCTCCAAAAGGATTTAGGATACAGTTTAATAGAGTTATCGTCGTATGCGGAGGAATGGTAATACAGGCTGTTGGAAATATACGCTTCTTTTTAACAGACTTCAAATAAGAAGGATGTTCTCATTTCGATTGTATTTTCTTTTTCTACGTTTGTTACCTCATGACTCTGTTATATATAAACAAATTTGGGTTTTTTTTTTTAGAAATGTCTGATAGAATCGATTTTGATAAAATTTGTTACGGATTAAGTTTGCAGCACCTCAAGAAAGGTCAAGCTACTATTTACAAGCTTTTATTTAGCTTGCACTGTTCGTACGGAAGTAGTCCTATCAAAATTTGCAAACCATTTTTCGACGATTTGCTGATATCCGATTGAGCTGAAATTTTGCTTACACCTTTAGTTCTGATAACAATACAATGTTCAATATTCAATATAATAATTTTAAATTAAAGCTTATTTTGAAAAATATTTTTTTAATCCGCAACTTCGTCTTCGTCCGCGATAACCGACATTTACGCGAACGATGCCGCTGACAAAAGCTAGTTATAAATAAAATAAACAATGTAAATGGTTTTATCATACAAAATGTAATAAAAAATATATTAATTTGCAATAACAACTAGAAGGTCACGCTATGTTTATCATATTATATTTCACGATGCGACCGCATTTGGGATCCACCAACACAGTACCTATAATAATAAATGCAGTAATCGCCAGATGACTAACAAATACTAATGTTATAAAGCTGAAGTGTTTTTTTTGTTTGTTTGTTTTTAAACAAGCTAATCTCTACAAGGCAGATTGGAAAAAAATATTTTTATATTATAATAAATGCGAATGTAACTCTGTCTGTATGTTACGCTGTTACGAGGTAAGTTTGAACCCCAAGAAAGGAAATAGGCTAATTTTTATTCTGTGACTTTTTCTTCGTCCGCGATAACCAACATTTACGCGGACGGAGTCGCGAGCAAAAGCAGGTGTATAAAAAAGAGAAACCACTCCATTCATAAAACAACTTTGCTGTTGAAATTACTAAAGTTTGCTTACACAGGATAAATTAAAGCCGGTGGAAACGCGACCAGAGCAATCGTAAAACCAGTAATACTGATCACCGCAACCCGTATCAAATCAATCTTTACAAAAGAATAAAATTGTAGTGTCCGTTTGTAATGTAAAAATAACAACTTCTTACTAAATTCACATGAATATTTACACGGCACTATATTTTTAATCTCTTTCTGTCTCTTTGTTCCTAATCTCCGAAACAGCTGGATACATTTTGATGGAACTTGGTAGAACTATAGCAATCATATACAATCATAACATCAGATAGTTATAAAGAATAACTATAAAAAATAATAATGAGGATTCCACGCAAAAACATTAAAACCACCATTCACAGCGGACAAAATCGAGGGCGTAAGCTAGTCTGCAATAAGATTATGGAAAGGAACTAGAGAGAAATGTTCTACAGGGTGTTACTCGCACTAAAACTATAAAGCTGTCATTAGGTTTAGAATTGGGTTCGCAGTTATTAATTAATACTATTAATATAACATAGGTGTGGTGGAGGAGCGTACCGTGTACCGGGATGATGTATATCTCAGTTTACGGCGATGCTCGACGCTCTTAATCCCAAGTATTAACCGGAGGCACCGACCCGCCACGATTTATCGTCCCTAGCCACGACTAGGCGGGGCCAACTAACAACTAACACTGTTGTACCCCGCAACCTGATAGCTGTTTTGTATTTTTCTAAAACTCATGATGTATTACTGTAATACTTTGTACGAAACCAGTCACGTAGCTCGAATTATGTGACGTGAACACATGAATTCTCCTCAGCTTGTAAATGTCAAGACAAGCGACACCCCAGACATATGTCCAATGCGAAAACTCGCACTAAACTACAAATATTATGACGCAGTAAAAGACGTAAGCGTGGAAGCAGTTAAAGAGCTAACCCAGTTTAAAATTTGATCCGAAAGGGTGTTGGCACAGTGTTTCACGAGAGCCCTCGCTTGTGTTTAAGCAGTCGATTCCCGTTTTATCCGCAGCCGCCAAACTCCTCGGGGATGCTGAAGGATTTCGCGTATTTACAGACGAACAAAAAAAGGAAGGAACTAAAACTGTAGACTACGAAAGAAAAGCCAAGATTTCCGACGAACGATTTCAACGAAGATAACGTCCTCTCATACACTATTTATTTTGTCTTACAAACTCTCGAATGAAGCGAGTGGTTTCAAAGGATTCGAACAAGACGTCGAGTGGTTTACAAAATTACAAACGTTGCACTCGGTGGCAGAAATACAAATCATTGATCGATACGATAGTGTGCAGGGCAGAATTAAATAATGGATGAGGTCTATGACCTATAAGTAATTCATAGAATGAGCGAGTGAACGTGAGGTGCGGTGCTCGGCCCGATATGGCAGGTGCGTTATGTAAGCGGCCTGCACCGCAGGCGCACGCTTGTGATACCAAATGCCACTGCGCTATTCCTATGCTGGCCGACTAGCGGCGAGCTCGTGCCAAGGCCCCGCAACAATTGAAAGTAGATGTCCAATAGGTACTTAACCTTTCAAAATATTGGAGTAATAGAAACAAAATAATCAATAGAAAACATATTATATAGAAGAATAAAGGGCAATTCGCTAAAGGGCAACATTGCGCCACGTTCATAACAGGTGCCGTCTGAGCCAAACGAAACTTAGAAGCCAGACTAATTTATAATGATATAGCCCATTACCTCTCGCAACGTCATAGCGATAACCATTGATATAGTCGTTACCGTAGTATGCCCCAAGGACTTAAAAGCGGACAATTTAAAACATAAATTAGATAGTGCAGTGTCTAAATACGGGAGAACACCGGGAGGCAGCCGACTACCGGGTGGTTAGGGACGATGAATAACGAAGCGACAAGGATGGTGTATCGGGAAAGGTCGTAGAATGGAGCGAGACAAATGATCGGCCGCGGGTGCAGCAGCCAGAAGCAGTGCACACAGACATCGATCGATTAGCGGCCGTGCCACCCGCCTGCTCTGCCACAGCCAATCTATCGCTTTTATGTTTTATTTTAAATTTGTGAACTGCCAAATTGTATCGATCATAATTGACAATCAAATAAGCATTAATTATTCTGCCGCCGCTCTTGTTTCCGTCATGATTAATGTGTTTTGTCTGATGATACTGGCTGACTGGGCGCAATTTATGGAAAGCAAAATACAATGCAGTATGACGACTATTATTAAAAGGCTCATGGACGACGTAGATTTTACTTTCAAACAATAAAAAGAATTGTGTAATTCATGGAAAATTGAATGGAAAGCAGAAACAGCACACAAGTAATCCATGCAAATCTATTACTAATATAATCTAAACTTAGGTACAAAGCCATTGAAGTTCAGCTCACGTCGTCACCGACCGGTGATCACTTATTTAACTTGGAGCTGCCGTGATTCCATAGAATCGCAACGGAGCAGACACCGCGCGCATTTTTTATTTATGAAATTTTCTTTTGGAACAGCTGCGGTAATGGAATAATTTCGATGGAACTGATCTGTATTCAGCAAAAACATCTCTGTGTGTCTTCAACTTTCCGCGCCCCGATCGGCTTTGCACGCCGTCCCGCAGATTAGAGCTAGATTGAATTTAAAATTATCGCTCCCTCAGAACAAATTGGAAAACCTAGAATCAAAGGCGGATTCCGTATTACTCAAGGATAACCTTTTTTAATTTTCTAAATTCTAGCTACTATAGTTTCCTCTTTAATAGCATAGCAGGATCATTTAGTTTCGTTTTTCATTTTTTGCTAAAGATTTTGGGCTTTCAAAGAAATTGGCTGCGACTTACAGAATTCTGGAATTTGTAACAGTTCATTGAGTTTAGAGGAACAATAGTGTCTGACCCTTTGATAAAAGACCCAACCGTCCTAACATACCTAATAAAATTGGGTCTATTCAAATCGCTATCCGTGAAAACGTTTGCCCAGACCCGTGATGGTAATTGAGTAGAAACTAGGAAAAAACTGGCAATTAGCTTGTTATCAGAAAAGAAAGTTTAATGTCGCTGTCAACGACTGCATAAGTGTTGTTTAGCAAGATACCTTGTTGCAGGAAACGAAGGCAAGCGGTGGAACTTGTCGCTGTTGCTCAGGAAGTGCCTCAACATATTATGTGAGTGATAAGAAACCCGAGGATAACAGACAAGTCTGAAGTAGACATATTCTTATGTATTTCAAACGATAAAGCTATGTTTAGATACTTTGTAATGGAAAACTACGTGACAAAATACCTACCGATAACACCAAAGGTACGCTTAATCTTATCCAGCCAATTGTTAACAAACATGGCCGTGCATTTAATAAAGTCACAATAAAACATGCACTATTTATTTTCCTCTACAACGCAGACGCAAACAATATAAAGTAACTTATTTGTGCAACCGAACACTGCAACTTTCCTGTCTCGACAAAGTTCGAGGATTCATTTTGCGTACCGAATAACTACAAGATCGCAGAGCCGTCGGAGAACAAAGCTTCGGCTAACTCAACAATGTGTTTAGTTTCTAGATTAGAGCAATCCCGACCAACACCTAAACACGGATTTTAGATAACATTCAAACTCCGACCGCACTGAATATAAATGAGATTTTAGAACGCCACAGCGACCGTCTTAGGGGTCTCGTGCATAATTACTAGACGTTACAAACGTTCAACTACATTTAAACACCGATGAATAACTTTAATGGACAATTCAATCTAGACAGCAAACTTGAACAGACTCAAGGGAGTTTTATTTTTTGTTTACAGAAAAACGAGAAAATCTATATCGGAAAAGGTCGGCCGGGCGGAACGCGGGTGGCAAGACAGGCTTGCGTGAGGAGGGCCCGGCCCGGGGTCCCGGCACGCACCCTCACTTCCCAGCTGTTTGCGTCTATTACGATTTCAATGTCAAGTCCGATCAATACGGCCGGGGATGTAAAATTCGGCTGGTCTCGGCGCGTTCCGGGAGCTACGAACGTCGTCGGGCCGCGGGCTTACTAACCTACCGTAATACGGGGTGCGTGCTCTCTGCACGATCAATAGGCGCCAAGTAAGGCTCGGCTCGTTTTATAAATAGTCTTGAACTTCACCTCGGCCGCCGCCGTCGAGATTCGTGGGCGAAAGTGTGGAAATATCTTTCGTTACGTCACGAGGACAGCCGTTTTGTACACCTATATCAAAAGAGCGTACTTTTCCCTTGTCTGAAATGAATAATCTCAATAGCAGCAATGATAAGCCGCTGCAGCTGTAACACAATGCCGGGCATCTCATTATGCAGATGAGATGCACAATCCCCGACGGAGAGAAAGTTTGAATATCTCAATATAACGTGACAATCGGCAACTGATGTGAATATTTTACTAAGTTTCCATGTAAATCGCCCTTTGTCGAGTACGTACTGGCGTCGATGGCGCGAGGAAACCGCTGGAAAAATGTCAGAGGGAGCTGGAATTGGAAAAACAACTGCGGTGAATTTCTCTACCTAGACTATAAAGGCACTCGAAAAGCCAATATTGCAGAGCTTTATACCTCATCAACATGCATACAGACACAACTGAAACTCGTAATATTAAAGATTGTAAATTGAAATCTGGCAAAAAGAAAAAACGGTGTGGTTGGAAAATAAAGGAATTAATTAGAGGGATACAAAACCGATGAGATGAAGTGAAATCAAGCTGGAGGACTATTACTGTGAGTAAGGGGAGTAAAAGCGGTGATATTAAAGGACGAAAACGAGCGGTTCATTACTGGGAATGTTGGCAATAACAATGCAGCTAATGGTCCTGGTGCTATCCTCTCAATTCCCGCTTCTACTTGAATATCTCCCTTCGCAACAATTCCCTCGCAATTGCAACTTACTTATTTCGACAATATGAATGTCCTGTTCTGTAAGCTTTATAATCTGTGCATGAATTATTTCTAGTATTTAATGAGGCTGCGCCAATTATATCGCATTGTTGACTAATAACGTATCATTTTAATCGCTGGAGTAGTTATTCATGGTAATTATCGCGTATAATTACTGTTTTAGGTATTGTTTCGTGTCGTAGATAGCTTTACTACGTACTACGTGTTCGTAGAAGTGATTCGTGACCAAAGGCATGGAGAATACTGTCATAACTGGCCGACGTGTTCCTAGGTCACGTAAGCCATTCATGTTTCATTTGTTTTTTTTTATATATTTTTGTACTGTTTGATGTTCTACTCTAAATTGAAACGGTCTGTTGCAATATGTAGATAAACACAAAGTTGCTGATAACAAGAAGTGTTTTTTTTTTCTCTGTTTTATACTTAACAACTTCATGCAGACGTAATATTTTATTTATTAAGGTTAAAGCAAGGATAAAATATAGTAATTAAAATATGAATTATGACGTTTCTGTTCGACATTAAATATTGATTAGTATTTAATAGGTAGGGGATATATCTGTGTATAAATTATCAAGTTGTTATTATTTTCGAGGTCAAATTATTCTAAAATCGTGGTGCATCATTAGAAGTAACAACTATATTAGGCTGGTATTACACTGACGTGGGCGGCAGCAACCATTATCAAAAAACAGCGCGATTAAATCAAGCGCCTCTCAATTTAAATACGACTATAATTATAGAACATTTAGCAGACGTTGATCGTTGATAGATAGACACGATTAGACTACATAGCCGTGCAATTTATACAAATATATAGGAGTAGCAAAACGTTTTGTCGCAAGAAAACTGGTATACAGGTATTACACACAATCCTAAAAACCCTTTGTTGCGGAAACGGTCCCGTATAAATAGGGCTGCTATAAGTTCCGAGATTTCCCGGATTTGTTCTAGTTAAGAGGGCTTCCGGAAGTCGGGTCAAACACGGTGATTTTTTGAAAATAGGTAACTTGATAAGTTACCCCTTGTTATGAACTGTCATTTTGGTTTTGTTTACAAACTTTTAATACAATAAAAATCGTAAACAGTGTTTTTATTTTTATTGTAAAAAATAAACATATACCTACTTAATATTTTCCTTAGGGGTTCGAGAAAAATATCTCAATTTCAACCAAAAAAACCCGGGTAGGGTTTTTTTAAGTTTTATAAAGGGTTGGCAATTTAGGTGATGGCAGGCCTTTTTTTTGGTGCTCAGTGGAAATCCTCATAGACTTCCTCCGTTGTGGGGGTGACGAAGGAGCATGCCGGACTCTTACCAGCTAAAACCATCGCGGCACTCCATCTGTACCCATGGCCGGAGGTGCAGTATTCGCATAACAGTCACCGCTCCCAGGTGATGACAGCCCTACGTATAACGTACCCACAGCGTGGATTAGCACCGAAATATTCGGAAAATGTACTTTCAAAAGGCCAACAGAATAAGGGCCAGTTGCTCCACTTTTCTACACGAGCCTCGTGAAACTAAGAACATTATCGCACGATAAATCGCTAGTTCGTATGTCTGGCAATCTATCCATAAAACTTGTATCATAAGATTGTGTGTAGTCGGTCGAGCGTGACCGCTCGCAATAGGCGCGATCACGCAAGTTTATCTCGAGTTATAATAATTAGTTAAAGCTATAACGTATCGAGACCACACCTCGCAATTAGAGCCTGATTATGTGTGGGACAGGAGTGGTCAACTTGATTACGAAGATCTACTGATTACTGAGTTGACTCTGTGCGATGTACCAATTATATAACCGTGCTTCGTTATAAACTTGACCTCGAATCGAATTTCACGTATGACATAATTGTATTATGTTTAATGTTTATTAATTTTTTTCACCTTTAATATTGACCGAGTGAATGAAACAGTACCCAGTTAACAAACAAGTAGTATTTTTAACATTTTAGTTAGTTTTCTCTCCTTAAATTACAGATAGAATTGAAGTTTGAATTAAGTTTTCTCACCTATAGAGAGCATTGCATTACCTTTGATCGACGAAACTAATAGTTACGACGACCGCGATTAGCCACCCCTGATATAATGGCGTATGTAGCGCAGTTATTAAAACAACATATAAAACATTCTTTATAAGGTAACTCGGAGATAAATAAGTACGTTGTTGATGTTAGGAGCCTGTTAAGGAGTCTGCCCACTGTACCGTTTCATGCCATGACTGTGCTATGAATGTATCAGGCACGAAAAGAAACAAGACCTGGACTACTAGACCCACCGACGTGCGTCAACAACGTTGACGGTCTGTGCATGCCATGCGACGGTATTGGTTGGTGACGGAACGTTCTCATACTTTTCAATACAAGGAATGTTTTTTGCCTGTCACGTTACTTATACAATAATGCTTTGGTAAGGTGTAGTAGGCAGGTTCCTTTATTAGTATTTCGTCGTCTTATGGACGGGTAGACCGGATCCTTGAACGGATAAGATCGACAAATGGGTCTTTGGCTTCAGAATCGTTGTAGTTTAAATAGAATACAGATGCTGTGATGATGGCTCCCATTGGGCCAATCAGTTCACAAATAGACTGAAAGCCCTCAATAAATCGGTAAGTTCATGACAGAGTATAAGTTATAATTTTCGTTCTTCTCATTAAAATACATAAAATAACGATATCAATAAAAACAAATGATTAACAAGGTGTAAGACGCCTGTCAGTTTGACATTAATTGTACTATCTGACAGGCATGTCAGATAGTACCTACAGCCCAATTTATCATCACATTACCAGGACGGCCTCTCATCATTTGAATAGAGGTTGGCAAAAAAACAAGTGTTTGAGCTGCAGCCAGCGGGTACCGCGTATGAGCGTAGCTACATTGCAAATCAAATCACACAGTATGGCGGCATTAGGGTCATCATAGCTAGTGTTGCCAGAATGCCAGGTTCAGTGTGTCCCATTTAGAACGAAAGGTTTAAAAAAAATCGGAATTTTGGTTTTCGAATGTGAATCATTATTTTAAGAGTATGGTCAGAAAATACGACACAAACTACATTCTCATAGATACATTCGTTTTAGCTGCTTAAATTATCGATTAAATTACAGACTAAAATGTTTAGTGAAAAATCGGAACATTTGGTATCTTGGGCTAATCGGGACATGTCATATGACACCTGAAAATCGGGACGTCCCGCACTAATGGTTATAGCAGACTTTCAGCATCAGCGATTAGGGAGTATAGTCAGTAGTATAGAGCTTGGTACGACAACTGAACGCAAGACTGCACATTTATGTATTCGGATGCACGTCGTTTTTGTATGGTTTATCATCTGTGGATCATGGTTCGATGCTCAATTATTTTACAGCGAAGACTCCCAAAAACGCAACCGTCAAAACGCAAATGCTAAAGTATTGTATCTGCTGTGGCCCTAACAAATCAAATCACATAATACGGCGGCATTAGTCGTTGCGATTCTATGCGCTAGAGATTTGCAAGCGGCGCGCGGCGACGTGCACTGTAAGTAGGTCGTGCGCGTGCGTCGACCCCACGCCCGACTTCAGGGTTAACGCCAAGCCAAGTTCTTGTAAATAGGGTTGTCACTGTTTTCATCTGTGAGGGTGATAAAAATATCGTATTGTTTTAATGACTGCGCAGACTAGATAGAATGAGAAGCATGTGATAAGAGGATGGACAGAGTCAAGCAAGAAGAGTTAATACTTGAGAATAATCCTCTTTCTGGCGCAATTGGGAAAGTACCCAGAACTTGTCTAGTTATCAATTCACAATAGTAAGTTTGCAACAGAAAAAAAACAATTTAAACATGTAGGTAAAAATGTGAGTGTTCCTTTTTTAAAATGCATAAATCTTATATTGGCATGCTAATAAAAAAACTAAGGTTAAAGAAACCATAAATTGTATTAAAAAACCTCTTTTGTCTGTAACTAGGTTTCTAGTTTCTACATTTCAGGATAAATTAACCATTAAAAATCATAAAATATAAAACAACAGTGCTATATTTAGATATTTTCTGAAGATGAATGTCGATTGTTAAGAATGATTTATCATCAATTTAAAACCATTTATAACGTTGCAGCCGAAGCTGATGAATCACTGAAATCAGACGCCTGATGTTTTATTTCAATGTTTTATCTGTAATTTTGAACTTTTGAAGTAGGTACTAGTTAATAAAACAACTGATAAGGTAGGTGGGTATGGGTAACAGCAACAGCGGTTGTATCATTTTTATTATAGTTCAATTTCAATTTACTACAGTTTTATAATTGCTACTCAAGCAAAACTGGTTTTCACGACTTTAAAATCCTTTATTTTTATCCGAATTTCATTTAATCCACTAAATCTAAATCATCATATATTGCCGTTTGTACGCTACAAATCGACATAACTATTTTATTTTTTTATTTAGTAGTGCTGCCTATTCTTGTGACATTATGTACCCCTAGTATATTATTATGTCTATATTTTATTTAGTTTTCTATTGATATTTTTAACTTAATTCTAATGTCACTTAAAACATCGTTTTGGTTTTTTACTGTAAAGGCGTTATAATTGTGTGTTAATAAAAAAATGTTTACAAATAAAGCACTTCGATTTAGATAATTATATCAATCGAAGTCTCGATTTAATCAAAATCTGGCCAAGAACATCAGGCAGCACACGTATTACAGGAGTTTTTTAATCTGAAGGTAGACGGAGCTAACTTTCATAGACCTTTAACGACTAGTCAGCGTCTCAGTGATTTCGGAGCGCCTGGTAGGTAATGCACATCTCTAATATAATAAAGCCGAAGAGATTTTTTGTGTGTTTCAACGCGCTAAGCTCTGGAAGTGCCAGTCGCATTGGAAAAATCTTTTTGTATATGCTAGCCGGATTAATAAGAACTAGTAAAGGCTATATAACATCACGCCACGAGTGCCACGACTAGGGTTGCCAACTCTTTGTCGGTAAATTATAGTAGTTCTAAAATTCTTACCCATAAAAATATAGTAGGTAAAGAAAAAGTTTAAAAAAATATAGTAGGTTCCAAAATAGGTACTTTATTTCTTAATTAAATGAATATTATTGCTTAAGAGTTTGATGCCTATAAAATATAGTAGTTTCGCCTACTATATCTTTTTCTCAAAAATATAGTAGGCGGGGGCTCTAATATAGTAGGATACTATATTATATAGTAGGGTTGGCAACCCTAGCCACGACCCACGAGAGCGGAGCAATAACCAAAGACGTAACTTAACGAGTGTCAACAAATACGAGTACGAAATCACAGGGAGCTAGTTATATCTACATTATAACTTTTAAACACGTAATAAATGCGATATTCTGTCTATCCGTCTGTTTTTTTTAACTCACCGGCAAAACCACTGAATCGACGGTAATGCAATTTGACGAAGATAATCCGTGATTCCGTCTGCGACCACGATAACCGACGGACGAAGTCGCGGACAAAAGATTATCTTCGTTATTCGATATTATTAATTGGCTAGCAAGCCAACAATTTTGGCCTGAAACCATAGTATGTTCGTGTTTTCTAAATATTATTGCTGTACTTATCGCGATAATAATAGCAGCGCGGGTTCATTGACCGCTCCAGTTCTATTCTAGTTACACACAACTAGTGTTACAACTTTGTTTCTGAATTTCATACGACTGAAATGTTTGAATTTTGTACGCATTAGAACGGAAAATTTGGTATTTAAAAATTAAATTTAAAAAAATATGTAGTTAATCAGTTTCAAATTAGGAATTAGGTAAAAGATGGACGACATTGTTTTTTTTTATGGCTTTATGTTTTCCTTTACAGTCGAAAAAACGTTATTTTTATTATTTTAAATTACGAAGTAGGTAAAAAAAAACGTTTCTGTTTTATTTTATTTTTTTATGGCTTTACGTTTTCCTCTAGAGTTAAAAAAAAACCTTACTTTACTTTATTAAACTTACCTTTTTATTAATACGAAGAACTTCAATGTTTGAAGTCATGGATTATGATAAAACCTGATGAATAATTCAGACGTTTCTAGGGATGTGTGCACGAATAATCTTTTACCAAGAAAATTATATTAAAAAAATATTGTGTAAAAATGAACTGATTGATGGTACTGTAAAAAAACTTACATGAGTTCATAATAATCTTTAGTTTACATAAAAAAGAGGTTCACTTTTAGGTAAAGATAACAAAATAAACGCATACTTTTATTTTGGTTGATAATGGTGAAACTTGTTTCTTTAGGGTTCCGTACTTACAGGGTTCCAAATGGGATCCTCTTACTAAGACTCCGCTGTCTGTCAGACCGTCTGTCATAGGGCTGCATCTTTTAAACCGTTACAGGTACCTGAGGTACATGAGATTTTTACAAAGTGTGATAGCTATGGCTGCTATAATAATAAATACATAAATTGAGTTAAAAATTAAAGGGAGGACCCATATAAGAAACGTGATTTTTGTATGTAGAAAAATATTGTGCGGAGGTTCGGAACCCCTGGTGTGCGAGTCCAACTCACACTTGGCTGGTTATTTGAGTCAGATTTGTTTGAAACCAATATAAACTCGAACTGAATCACATCTTATTTTTCTAAAAAAGGTACAAAATTTAATAAAGCTTATTAAACTAAAATTAATTAACGGATGTTTTGATGATAAAAGGCGTGTAGTTCATCTGTCATATCTGGCGCATGCGTCGAATCTACTACGCGCTGGGCGTGGGCGCAGCGAGGTGACAGCGACCGACTCGAGGCAAGCTGCGCGAGCGCAACCGCGTGGGCTACGTGCGGTGCATTATCCACGGATCTTCAGCTCTCGGCGATACGCGTTCTATTTACTACCCAAGAGATTACTCACGCATCTAATTCTTACAATATTATACCGTTAACAAAATCAATTACTAACAACGCATTAAACATGTTGATACTCGAAAACCGCTAAATTATAGGAGTTACTGAGAAATATTATACCGAACAACTCCTAAATGTACGCAAACAAGGTGCATGTTTATCAAGATTGAATTCAACAGTACGATGCCAACAAAAACCGGCTCCAAAGCCCTACCATACATGGCAATAGTGTCCAGCAAGTGGATACTTGCGTTAACTTCATAAAAACTTGATCACAACTATACGAAACGGTCTTGCAAGCCGCGGGTTGGCTAAAGTTCGCACGCTTGCTGCCTTTTATAGGTCTGTCAGCCTATTCCAGCTGTGTCGAAAGCCAAACACCAAGAAAATGCAAGATACACTATCTGTTGCACCATACCATCACTGCATGTTCAGAAATTCCATCTGATTTAAAGAGATTCGTTCGTCATACTTAAACAGCAATAATTTACCAAGCATCTGAGTAATTACGGTTATCGAGTTCTTACGAAACGACCGATATCTGCACTGGTACCTAAGAACTTATTGCACGTCTTACTATCATTCTACGAGTTTTTGCAACGAAGGAAAGTTGCACCGCGAGACCTATCCAGCCCTATTGTATCTATTAACCGGCTACTTTCTCATTTCTTGCCATTTACGGTCCGTTGAGAAAATCGAGATGCATTTTGCAGTATATCAGCGCATGATGAAGAGACGGAATGACAGCATAACTTAGACCCACTCACGGTCGGCCTGACTCATTTATCGTGAGGCGTATAAATTATTTTTCAAAGGCTATAGGAGCATTTGTCTTACAATACTTAGGCAAAAAACTTAAACCGACGGGCAAAAAAAGTTAAGCGACTGTTGCGCTTGCTGAGCAAGACGATTTAAAGAAGAACGCGGTGTTAATACACATGGGAAGCCTTGAGCACGGTGTCGGGTTGCGGCCGCGGCTCTGTCGGCTTTAGTTACATGGACGACCGCGCGCCCGCCACATCTTCCTACGTGTTCTTCGGAACACACATTATAACGTCCAAAAAGTTTCCATTTGATCTTAAAGATAATGGTCATCTATCACACTTGAGAAGTCGCAAGTAAATGAAAACCCGCAAAACATTTTATGAAGTCGTTCAGCTCGTTAGGCCATGTTTGATCACGAGGTACGATATCAGTACGTATATGCACGGTGGACGTGAAAATTACCGCTGCGATAAATTCATAAACCCGGCTTTAGGTCTTACGAGCAGCGCAACCGGTCGCCGCAATCAATATGCTGGTAGACAGCGGGCCACCATAAATAGAAGAAGTGGACTGGGATTTAATGATGCCGCTCTGCGAAAACGTGGCTCGCTTGTCTCCGTTATCAATCATCCTTACAGCTCAGTCCGAGCGTATCGTTTCACTTGCTTATTAGATTCCAGTAGGAAGAAACCGATATTTATTTTATAGTGTACCTATTGAATTTTATTGCCAGACTCGACCGGACGTGATTTATTTTTTAGATATCGAACTAAACCAGTTGTAGATAAGTAAAAGATCATGTAAACGGGTTGTTGAATGTTGCTTTAGGGGGGTAAAACGGGGGGTGCGGAGAATTATGAAGTTTCCCCTGGCGAGTAAACGGGGTGTTCTCACGCGAAACGAGTCGGCTACAAGACAATACCGGTCGCGTTATTTACCCGATAGATAAGTGAAAAAAATGTTTTAAATTATCTCGCGTGCTTCAGAGTGGCGCACGAGCAGACGTTAGCAGCAACAATAGTAGCACTTCGCGCGTCAGAATAGCACGAAATAGCATTTAAATTGCCGTCGCTGATTATCTATGTTAAAATACTATCTAAATTACTTTGAATATCTGTCTGGTTGAGTACGAAAATCGTGACTAGAGACCGGACGACTTCACTGTCTTTAAAAAGAAAAGTTTTGTAAATGGTAATTACAAATACTTAATCGGTAAACTGGCTGGTTAACTGAATTAGTGGTAAGTAATTTTACCATTTAATTTAACAACATTCTTATCAGAAATAAGCTTATTGCCTAATCTAAGTGCTTTCTATCGTTTTGCTTGGTAATCGGCCGATTATGGACTCATAATATGCGAGAGCCATGAATAAGCTTTCAGCTAATATGTTTAGGTTGAGTTTCCTAATCAGCTGGAGAAAGTCAGGCTGCTTAGCGAATAGAGCTGACAAGACTGACTGAAAAATAATGGGTGAATACTTACTAACATAAAGCCTATACTTATTTACATGACCGTCAATAAACCATAATGAAGTAGGTACATATTTTATAGTACCAAATCTCCCCCCCCCCTCTTTATTGAGTGCATGTACGAATGCCCGATAAACATTCGCCCGAGTGAACGAATGCCTAAAAGAATGTTCGCTCGAATTGCCCCAGCAACGTTTGCCCGAATGAACGGCAAGCAATCATGACGCACTGGTTTTTATACTGATTTTACATTCATTATTAAATTATGGATTTTAATTGAATAACGTACTCAGTACAAGTACCTACTTAAGAATTTTATTCATAAAGAAAAATAAAATTTAATTATACAAGGTCAAGTAAGTAATCGGCGAAACTTAAAAAATGAGGGTATCGATATTTGATGATAAAACAAAAAATTTATGATTTGACCTCAAGACATTAAAATTACTATACAGACAAGTTTTGAATGGGCCGTCAATTCACATTACTTGCACGAATAATCATTCTAGTTATTTTTTTACATGGCCAAACTACTTTAGACAAAATCCGAACATGGTCCCCGAAACAATTATTGCATACTTTAAAAGTACAGATCGATTGATTGTAACAATCAGAACAAAAGTGTGGCCTTAAAAAAATTTTTTTACGTAACCTGCGATCGTAAATATCGTATCCGAAAGAAGCGATATCTCCCAAGTAGTCTCATCGCAACTCTGAACAGAATAAAGACTAGTAACGTAAACTTTCGCGTTAACAGATAGACAGTCAAATTGCACCCAACAACATGCAGTCACAAACCTAATACACCTAAGTCAGTAAACGCGTACAGTCAAGCGTATGTGTTGAGTGTTGTAATAAATAACAAACAAACGTCGGGCAAAAATAGCTGCGAGCACGACGGACAGGGGAATGACCGTCGGTTGACACACAACTGGCTCAAGGCCTGTAGAGATTAGATACCAGAGCCGCATAACAAATACACATAACGACTGACAATTGCAAAATAATCCGTGGCGAGAACAATTCAGTGAAGAACTGTGAGTTAAAGTTGATGATTTGCGGCTTTTGGTCGTGAAAAACCGTACGAGTGCTGCGTTAGAACGTATTTTTGGAAAAAAGTGGCTGTGCCATTTTTGAAAATAAATTCTTGGTAAAGGCTGTAGAGATAACAGAGTCACTTATCAGCAAGGAGTAGGTATCTTTTACGGAAAGTACAAAAATGCAAATATGCATTTACTTATCTGAAAAGATTGTTGTGCAAATAAATAAGGTCGCTATAAAATAGATAACTACATTTAAGAATGTGTTTAGAGTAATGAGATCAAAAGGGTTAAATTATGAAGTAATTACATTAAATTAAATTACATTACAGAACAAACCAAATACCCACAAAGCCTAGCTTTTTGCAAAAATATGGCTTGACGACTTTTGTATCGAGCGTACAGTCGAAGACCCCTTATGATTGCGGTAAGTATAGATTTACCCCTAATTTCCAAAATACTATTTCAAGATGGTATGAAAATCATACCTTATTAGCTGTGGCAAACAGCCGAAATACGTACCCAGTATGTATCGGCTTCCACTTCCAAATGTGACAATTACAAGTCTCTATAGTTTTTTTTTTTACACATCTTTTTATGGCTTTCAAAGACAAAAACGTCTAGCCTGCGCCGCAAATCGTTAACCAAACTGGGGCACATAGTAAACTTTACGTCGATCAATATAAAATAATGGCTTTTGCTGCATTAAGAATTTATACAACAGCCATACATTAATGAAATATACGTGCATTCACTGGCAATCCGCTTTTTAGATTTATAAGTGTAAGTTTAAGTAGTGACAGGACAGGTAGTAAAGTCCCCATCAGACGACCATCAATTTCTCTAACCTGACTGCTACAAAGTGCAACACGACATACAATTGGTTCGCGTTTTTTATCTCTCTCTTTCAATCAGAATTGTATGGAAAAAAAAGATGCTCGTATCGTTACAGTTTACTGATATATTGTGAGAAATTGCCATCAGTTAGTGTTAATTAGGAATGTATACGTTACATACAATAAACAATAAAGTTGATTGCGCGAAGAAGATCCATTCATTTGTTTGGCTTGTTAATTAGATAACGTGTATTTTAAAATTTTAATTAGTAAGATTTTTGACGGTGATAACAGACTTGCAATTAATGTAAATAAAAATATACTCGTCGATAAAACTGACTAAGAAAGCATTTTAGACTTTTATAGTATGGGTGGTACAGCCATATCAAACCTCATTTTATGTTAATACTAGTTTCTGCCTGCGAATTCGTCAGCATGGTTGTTTTCACCCACGTTAAGTTACGTCTTCGATTGCTGCTCCGCTCCAGTAGGTCATAGCGTGATGTTATATAGCCTATACCATTCCTCATGAATCTGGCACAAGCAAAAAGATTTGGCATAGACAAAAAAAACCAATCCGACTGCAAGTTCTAGAGATTCATTAACGCTTTGAACAAACAGAAAAACTCTTTAGCTTTAATCAAAATACTTAGTAAAGATTACTATGAGATAAATCGCCACGAAGGCTGAAAAGACGCGATTTAGATAGATACAAATATTTTATTTTAACATACATAATTTAATATACGAAGTAATAATATAAAAAGTGTTTTAATCACGTAAGTATATTGTTTATTCCAGTACAAGTAACCCACAGTCCAGGGGTTACATTGCCTACGTAACAAACAATGAAAATGCATGTATTAAGTGCCAAAATAATTAAATCGACCAATCGAACCCATTCCAAAAATAAAAATCGTCAGATGTTATTGATTCTATATTCAAAATTCCGAGGAACATTTAACAGTTCTTGCTGGTTTTTTAGGCTTCCATACACAAAGGGTACCCTAATACCCTAATATTAAACCTCGTTGTTAGTCCGTCTGTTTGTTAGCGGACTGTATCTCATGAACCGTAATGAGTCGAGAGGTGAAATTTTCAGTGTTTATTTCTATTGCCACTATGAATGTTAATTAATTCTTTAATTTATTTTTATTCTATACATAAAATAATTAGTTTTTTTTTTGTTAGTTGCGTTAAATATTGCACAGTCGTATGGAACTCGCACATGCCTATGCCTGGTTTAATCAAATCAACTTATCCACATTTTCGCAAACTGCAAACCCATCAATTATTATGTTTTTTGTAGGCGTGCTAACTGCTAATCGATTCCGTTCTGATTCTGTAATGTCCTTATGAATATTTCACTAAAAGTTGGCAACATTACGTTGTTATTATATCGGTTTATGCAACACATTAGCACACAAGCACTAATAACAATTTCATTAATTTTAAACAGCCGCTTGAGTAGGTGCAAAGTTATATGAACTCGAAATATGGTAGGAAAGTACTGGCTTGCATGCATTTTGTTTGGCACGATGCCATTAAAAATAAATGCAAACAAATACTTTTTTCTTAAATGGGTATGTTGTTTTTGTTGGCTGGCTAACCATTAAAATATAAATTCAATAATTCCGAAAATATAGTGTAAATACTCTTTTTATTTACTTTTCCCCTACTTGAAATTTCTCCTATGCTGTCATGGTGCGTTTACAAATATAATTTATAAACTTACATGCTCAAACAGCCAGACCCCGACCAACTCTCTGTAGGCCATACAAATATTTGTTGCGTGCGGAAATCGAAGCTGCGCCACGCAGCGCAGCAGCCAATAACTCAGCCACTGCGCCAACTTCGCTGTGTCGATTTTAATTAATTTCTAAGTGTAGTTTCTATAAAATTCACATATAAACTACCTTCCCTTACCTGTTATAAAGCCAGAAGCCACATTAAACCGAAATAACGTTTATTTAAAACACTAAAAAAGCGTCGTTTTACTTTCGTCTGGCGGTTAGAGAAGAGTCGCATAAACCACCCAGTGGTACGATTAAATTACAGAAAAGTTACGTTTATTCGGTAGAAAACGTACCTACCACCCCCGGCGCCACCCGTGACAGCATTTTATCGCGAAAAGTGTCACCCTGTGTTTTTATGGCGGCGACAACAAAAGCAAACTTTCACCTCCGCGAAGCTTTTCTGCAATAAAAATATTTTATTGGGCACCTCTACGACCCGCGTCCAGTTAAATGTACGTAGATCTCGTTGGGCAAAAGATTAATTACGTTGAAAGTAGAGGTCATCGACTATCATAGAATTTACTTCTCGCATATTTTGTATTCTCCTTTTGACGTCAATCGTACTTGGATGCTAACGAAACGTTTTCCAATAAAAATTCTATTATGATGTGCGAAAAATTATCGTGCTATTTTCGCACTAGTTAATCGCTTTTCAGTGTTAACAGTAGTTTCATGTTCGGTTTTATACGTTGGAAAATACATAAAAATCCTATTTGAAAGGGTTGTTTAAGTGTTTACGCTAGACGTTAGAGCTCCCTGAGGATCCGTTTCTGTCGTTAAATTGTTATTTTCTCTTTGCTATTGTGTAATATACTAAGTATAGGTACGTACCTTGATTTGATATGAGTTGACTTTGTGCTTCGGTAGCAGATTGAAAGTAGAAAAGTCCAGTCTTCGGGAGAAGATGCCGTTAGCACCAGCGCCGGCTCTGCAAGAAAAAAAACAAGAAACATTAAAAAAAAAATACACCGAACACTCAGTCAGATCGTAACAAAGCGGAAGACCAAAAACTTAAAAAAAAACATACTTGAGATATCAGATATCTTGGTGGGTGTACTAATGGGTACATCTCTGCCTAACCTTTCAGGGCTTACAGGTGTAATTTTATCTTCAAAGATATTGATCCAATGGCAACCCAGAAAAGACATCTTCGCGAGAAGACCAGAAGAAGAGAAGAAGAAAATACACCAAAATTGCGTCTGCAAATCTTTTCAACCGACTTCAAAAAGGAGGAGGTTCTCAATTCGACGCGTATGTTTTTTTTTTTTTTTTTTTTTGTTTGTTTTTTTTTTGTGTGTTGGTTCAACGATTACTCCGCCAATTATGAATCGATTTGGATGATTCTTTTTATGTTTGAAAGAGTATGGTCCCGAATAGGTCCCATAGGAATATTGTCATGATCTGATGATGAACTTTGGAGATACGGAACGGAACTCCTTATAAAATCACAGCAGAACCGCCGTAACAAGAAAAATTGCTTTGTATAAACGTGTAATCGATGACTGACTGAAGGAAGTGGGGGAGGGGGTACGTCAACCCCCCTCTTACCACTTTCCAAAATTAAATATATCGTGTGAGGTATTGTTTGAAAGGGCTTTATGTAAGGATTTCAAACATTAACACACAAGCACTAAAAAGTGAAAGATAAAAAGCTTTTTTACAAAAAAAGATCACCGCCTTCAAAAACCACAAAATAAAAAATAACTTTAGCTTGGAAGTCGGTGGCAATACCTACATAACAAGAAATAAAACCAAAGCCGCCGACTTCCTAGCTAAAGTTATTTTTTATTTTGTGGTTTTTGAAGGCGGTGATCTTTTTTTGTAAAAAAGCTTTTTGCAAAACATTTTAACGTAGCCTGTAAAGCCATTACCGTTCTTAACAATATGTAATCTCGGATATTACCACGCCAGACATCACGTTTGCTCCATTCAAATTTGCTGTATGAGCAACTAATATCTGTTCCTCTCCAATCTCGGAGTCTTCCAACTTTTAACCCTTTCACTGCGGTGATGAATCGAAATCCAATTTTCTGTGTACTAGGTACCCCCTTTGCGACGAGCACATTTCGTGCCGTCAGTATTGAAACGGTTTATGCCTAATCGCGTTACACGGATTTACTTTACATCAAACACGCAGACTTGCGGATTTAAACCAGACAGAGAATGCAGCGCCATTTTAATCAAAAATTACGTTTTATTTTTTATGCCAAGAAGGGCACAATTACGTATAAGTATTCTACATTCGTAAAGGAAGCCCTTGAAGCAAATAATTATAATACAAAACGACATCTTTATACCTGAAGGAAATCGCAAATAACAAAGACAGACAAAAATATACAACCCGTTTGGCGCTTAAAAGCCTCTTAACATTTAATAATATCATCAAGATAGGTATTACAAGTATGTAAAATACTACATAAAAACCTTTACATCAGGCCCGTAATACGTATAAAACAATTAAATAAAAACGATGAAAAAATATTCTACCTCTGAGTTAAACCGTAAACTAGTACACTATGCATCGTTTTTTTGCCATACACGTGAAGCAAAAAGCAGTCTCAAGGTAGTGCAAAAAAACTTGTTTTTTCACTGTCAAGGCCAACAGAATTAGATACCGGCTTTCGTATCTCTGCGGGGCGTGTCAATACCAACTATGTTTACATTCGCGTGTAGATAAAAAAACCGGCGATTATAATGTTGACGTTGTTGTTTTGTAATTCTTTTGGCAGACTATTTTGAACTATACGACTATGCATATTACATCCAATTTTAAACGATTAATTGATTATTCTGATTGACTGAATGAATACTAATGTAATCAATCCCGCTTTACAGTCACGGGCACTATTAATGACTAAGTAAATAAAGCCTTCAAGATTTTATTATTATTTTCGTAGGTAAGTGAAGGTACCAACGAAGAGCATGCGCGATGCATTTTAAATATCCCTTTTATTTTATTCAGTAGTCATTTTGATTCAAAGACGAAGTTAGCAGTCGCGTCGACTTGTCTGAACGGAAGTGCGCTCGACTTAATATGGGTGACCTTGGTCGTACAATAGGTTAGTTTAATTTCATGAACAAAAAAAACGCCGACAACAGACGCTGGCATGGCCCAGTTACGTAACACGAGCGCTTTAGTGCCTCTTAATGCTGCGCGTGTAAATTAAATTAGGACATCAAAATGATAACGCGGACCGAAATTGTAAACATAGCGACGGGAAATGGCAAAGGTAAGTACTTATTTCTGTTGGTAACAGTTCTACCTGCGGATTATGAGAACAAGTCAAAATAATTTTGACGACAAGGTTGGTGCAATGGCTGAGCACTTGGCTGCAGCACCGCGTGTGGCGAGTTAGATTCCCACACGGAATAAATATTTGTATGGCCTATAGAGTTCTTTCAGGACTGGGTGTTTATGAATGTGAATTTATATGTTCTACGTCTACCCATGACACAGAAGATATACTTAGGTACCTAAGAAGTTCAGGGCAATGGTTTATTAAAATAATTACTAGACTAGGTAATATAATATAAGAACCTATCTGATCTAGTAAATACATGAAAAAATAGGCCATATTGAAAAAAAAACGCTTTCCTGAAGTCCATTAAAAAGGTGTTCTACTAAAAACAATGCCTTTATCTCTCCAGTTTGATATCTTTGCCAGCTAGGTCATCTGCGGGCAACGTGTCTTGGACTGAGAATCTTCCGAAATCCACGGAATGCCTCGACACTTGACGAATTCTAAATCGGAGCAATTACATTAAGACAGATGGACTCACATCAACGATCTAAAATTTGCATGATTGTAGCAAAACATGTATTTCAAGTATTTCGCATGCCACACAAAACACGCGTTTGCCAACGTGAATCCGATTAGATTTGGCGCCTCGCATAATGATGTTTTGGAAGGCAAAATAAATAAAAAAAAAAACTTGCCTTGTTTACGATCTGTGTTAAGAATTTTGCTGTACAGTGTATATTTTTTAAACGAAGTGAATAACAAAATAATAATCCTCTGACGAATGGAGTGTACATACAACGAATACTTTGTAAAAATAAACTGACTTTACTTGGATAAGTAGGTAGGTAACTAAACCACATATGGAACAAAACTATAAACTAAGTAGGTAGGTACCTACTGCACCATCTTGATATTCGAATCCTAACTAATATTATAAATGCGAAAGTAAGTTTGTTTGTTTGTTTGCTACCATTTTACGCCTAAACCACTGAACCGATCATCCTGAAATTTTGCATATACGTTGCCAGGTGTACAGGGACGAACATAGGGTACCTTTAATCCCGAAAAAAAGTACTGTTCCCGAGGGAAATCACAATAACGTCCTTATGACAGTAGATGGCGCCACGTGTCTATCGGATCATGATTAAATTTTAAGTTTAAGCATGTAATACATTATGAGTCTTGACTGTCGATAGACCAGTTTCAAGTAAACAACCTAGGAGTACGAAAGTTGTTTGCTTAATAATTTTTCATGCCCAAAACCGCTGAAGAGTATCCTGACATTTTGCATAAAGTGGCTTCCAGACGGACGGACTTGCGGTTACGGCAAACCGCAGGCCGCGGCTCCAAACGCTCCAAAAACACACCACCGAAGTGTGTGAAGTGTCATTAGCGTGGTGATTGTGCTACAATCGGACAATCGGACGTCGCAATCGGACGTCAGTCAATATGGCTAACCGTAACGTTGTCTTATTACTCTCATGACTCATTAGTCCTCTCAGAAGATAAGAAAAAAGGTTGGAAAACCGTTTATGTAAACACTTGAGGTGTGAGGTAGAGATAAACTACAGTAACATGACGCGCCCTTCCATAATTCAAAACGTTTGAAAGTGTTTTTAATAGTATTAAAAATACTCACAACGCATGTGTGCGAATTGAGACGGCTCTCGAGACAAAAACAAATCAGCGATTTGTTGTCCGACTAGCGGCGTCAAAAATTACTCATTATTATTAGTATGGCGCTGCACTGAAATTATCTATGAAAATGAGAGGTACGTCGTCTTGCGCGGTCGGCCTAGCCTGCTACTGAAGACGATTACTCACAAAGTCTTTCATACGAATGTGACTACACACATTGAAATGGTAATATGGAGGGAAGCGTCAAGGTATAGTAGTTTATCTCTACCTATATTATCATTAGCATCGCATATTACTCTTAGGAATAGAGAAGTGTGAGTTAAATTTAAATTATTATTTGAATTCAACTATTTCTATTACAATTTCCATATTTGGCGTCATTTTACAAAGCAGTACACGCGGCCGGTTGTTTTTTTTTTGTAATTGACGCGGCCGCCACAACATTTCGCGTTTGTCTGTGACCCACTTTATATTCGTTGTCAGGGATACAGAAAAACTGCGTAACTGACACTGTCATCACTGACACTGACAGGTGTAAACGCATTCATAGAGGATGCATGGAAGAATAAAGGTGAACTTATAACTACGCTCTGTCAATGAAGCATACTCTGCGATTACTCCGCTAATTGTAAATTGATTTGGATGATTCTTTTTTTGTTTATTTTTTCGAATTGGTCCCAAATAAATACTGTCATGATCTGATGATGAACTTCGGAGATATGGAAAGGAAACTCCTCATAAGATCACAGCGCAGAACTGTCTTAACAGTAAAATTGCTTTGTTTAATGCGTGTAGTCGATGATTGACTGAAGGAAGAGGTTAGTTGCTAAACTAACCGTGACCTATGTCAATGTATGTAGACAACAGTTTTTCAACGACAAAGTTAAGTTTGTCCCTCAGTACTGTTTATTTTTTCGTTAGAGGTATTTCCGGTGTGTTTTAATAAGGGTAGGTAGGTTACGTTTTTCAATTTTAGAATATCTCGCAGGTCCAACTCACAACCAAAAGCTCATTACGAGCCCGAGCAAAAATTACTGCTCAATCCTCGGAATCTTCCGTTCATGCCGCATTAAGAAGGCAAGCACAACCAGAGTGACAAGTAAATTTGAGAGCTGATGAGACATTTTCTTAAAGCCAGGAAAGACTAGAGAGCCAAGCCGTTCGCCCTCCAAGCTTCTCAGAGAGTGACTGAAACGCCCTTTTAAACGCAATTGCTTTTGGAGGAACAAGCCGAAAGCCAGAGAGCTGTAAGAGCAACTGAGACGCCTTTTCAATCAATCACAACTTCGTCTCAGAGAACAAGCTCAGCCATTACAGCGACAGAAACTCTAAAATAGTCGCAGGTGAGAAGGACCTCTCTTGCAGAAATGCAAACTGAACGCCGACGGACTTTTATGAGTCACAGTCTGTTGGTCTGTAGGTATTTAATAATTCTGGATCTGGCCGAACAACAAGCCGAGTACAGCCCGAATTGATTGTCAAATTCTAAACAAACGCGGGCGAAGCCGCGGGTAAAAGCTAGTTTTGCATAAAGTGGCTTCCAGACGGACGGACTTGCGGTTACGGCAAACCGCAGGCCGCGGCTCCAAACGCTCCAAAAACACACCACCGAAGTGTGTGAAGTGTCATTAGCGTGGTGATTGTGCTACAATCGGACAATCGGACGTCGCAATCGGACGTCAGTCAATATGGCTAACCGTAACGTTGTCTTATTACTCTCATGACTCATTAGTCCTCTCAGAAGATAAGAAAAAAGGTTGGAAAACCGTTTATGTAAACACTTGAGGTGTGAGGTAGAGATAAACTATAGTAACATGACGCGCCCTTCCATAATTCAAAACGTTTGAAAGTGTTTTTAATAGTATTAAAAATACTCACAACGCATGTGTGCGAATTGAGACGGCTCTCGAGACAAAAACAAATCAGCGATTTGTTGTACGACTAGCGGCGTCAAAAATTACTCATTATTATTAGTATGGCGCTGCACTGAAATTATCTATGAAAATGAGAGGTACGTCGTCTTGCGCGGTCGGCCTAGCCTGCTACTGAAGACGATTACTCACAAAGTCTTTCATACGAATGTGACTACACACATTGAAATGGTAATATGGAGGGAAGCGTCAAGGTATAGTAGTTTATCTCTACCTATATTATCATTAGCATCGCATATTACTCTTAGGAATAGAGAAGTGTGAGTTAAATTTAAATTATTATTTGAATTCAACTATTTCTATTACAATTTCCATATTTGGCGTCATTTTACAAAGCAGTACACGCGGCCGGTTGTTTTTTTTTTGTAATTGACGCGGCCGCCACAACATTTCGCGTTTGTCTGTGACCCACTTTATATTCGTTGTCAGGGATACAGAAAAACTGCGTAACTGACACTGTCATCACTGACACTGACAGGTGTAAACGCATTCATAGAGGATGCATGGAAGAATAAAGGTGAACTTATAACTACGCTCTGTCAATGAAGCATACTCTGCGATTACTCCGCTAATTGTAAATTGATTTGGATGATTCTTTTTTTGTTTATTTTTTCGAATTGGTCCCAAATAAATACTGTCATGATCTGATGATGAACTTCGGAGATATGGAAAGGAAACTCCTCATAAGATCACAGCGCAGAACTGTCTTAACAGTAAAATTGCTTTGTTTAATGCGTGTAGTCGATGATTGACTGAAGGAAGAGCTTAGTTGCTAAACTAACCGTGACCTATGTCGATGTATGTAGACAACAGTTTTTCAACGGCAAAGTTAAGTTTGTCCCTCAGTACTGTTTATTTTTTCGTTAGAGGTATTTCCGGTGTGTTTTAATAAGGGTAGGTAGGTTACGTTTTTCAATTTTAGAATATCTCGCAGGTCCAACTCACAACCAAAAGCTCATTACGAGCCCGAGCAAAAATTACTGCTCAATCCTCGGAATCTTCCGTTCATGCCGCATTAAGAAGGCAAGCACAACCAGAGTGACAAGTAAATTTGAGAGCTGATGAGACATTTTCTTAAAGCCAGGAAAGACTAGAGAGCCAAGCCGTTCGCCCTCCAAGCTTCTCAGAGAGTGACTGAAACGCCCTTTTAAACGCAATTGCTTTTGGAGGAACAAGCCGAAAGCCAGAGAGCTGTAAGAGCAACTGAGACGCCTTTTCAATCAATCACAACTTCGTCTCAGAGAACAAGCTCAGCCATTACAGCGACAGAAACTCTAAAATAGTCGCAGGTGAGAAGGACCTCTCTTGCAGAAATGCAAACTGAACGCCGACGGACTTTTATGAGTCACAGTCTGTTGGTCTGTAGGTATTTAATAATTCTGGATCTGGCCGAACAACAAGCCGAGTACAGCCCGAATTGATTGTCAAATTCTAAACAAACGCGGGCGAAGCCGCGGGTAAAAGCTAGTGATAATATAAAAGACCTTGTTTACAGGACCAACAGTGTCGTGCTGATATACGGCGAATGCAATATGGCGGTGTGGCCTTGGCTGTTGAATAAAAATAACGATGTTTTTGTCGAGTTGATTTTATATCAGTAGAAGTGCGGGCGGACGCGGCTTCGTGTGTGTGCATTCGACCAAAATACTCGACACGCCTGCGCTCGCGCACCTTCATACACAATGTTTACTTAGGATTAGGATCCAGTCTTAAAAGGCAGTGGTATTGACGACTAAATAGACAATTTTAGTCTACCCAAAATCTATTACCAAAATGCTTTTAGCACTCGTAATGTTATTCTTTTAAGTCATTGTTTTGTTTATCAAGACGTTTTATATTATACCTACTTATTAACATTTGTGTTTAACAAATATTGCCATCGCAAGGCTAACAGGTACACAAAGATATTCGGTGTTTTCATATTACATTACTTGCGAAAAATTTAAAGGGGTTTGCTTCAAGTTTTTGAGTTGTTTTTTTCTTGTTTTCCAAGTTCTTCAAGCCCAGAAGGCCAGTTTTGATTTATGTTAGATATTCAACTATTAAAAATTAGAAGAGATTTTTTGTTTGTTTGTTTGTTTAAACGCGCTAATTTCTGGAACTAGGTAACGGCTAGATTGGAAAACATTTTTTTGACTTTATGGTAGCCAGATTTATGAGGAATAGTATAGGCTATATAACATCACGCTACGACGCGCGGGAGCGGAGCAATAACCAAAGACGTCAACACAACACGGATTAAAAAAAAATATGCGTGCTAAGTCGCAAAGATCAGCTATTACTGTTGTCATGATTAAGGCGATAAAATTAATTACTTAAAACAATTTTCACAACCTCACTCAGTTTAAAATTTAATTAATGTCAATTTATGCTTGTTTTATTTTTAGACACGAACGCCACTTTTATGGCACAGAAGCTGTTTGTTCGGTTTAGTACCTACTGAGATAAGTCGAATGTCTATTGTGATTTGAAAGTAGACACCTCAGCCACAGTGGAAGCTGGCTGTGAACCGGTTCAAGACTTTCTCATTCATGCGGCCCACGTACAGTGTACACCGACCGGCTTTACTGACACGAACCAAAATGTAATGAAATATTTTCTTGTAGCAACCCACCTTTATTATTAGATTAGAATCACGTTAGTACGAGCTGGCATTGTCTGCTGCAAATTGATGTGCTTCACCATGAAGTTTTTTGTACTTGTATGAAGTAACACAATGATTTTAACCCTGTGAGTGGCGAGGTTGCCAATGCCAATACAGGTCCATAAAAAGTGTAACAAAGAACGCGTACTGGCTGAATATCATAAAAAGAATTCGAATTTTAATTTTTTGAATCACCGTCTGCGAAGAACTGCCCGTTTTTTTTTTTCACTGAGTAGTTACTTACCTCTTTGTAAAAGAAATAGGTATAATAGGATAGAATAGGTTTGAATTTTCTTACCACAAATTACAGTTTAAAGTTAACTTAGTAATTTGTAAAAGACTGGTGCTAGTCAGTTCATCAGGCCCTCGAAACATTTTTTTTTCTAGTTTTGTATTAGTACCTATTGAAGACGTTGATTTTGATAAAGATTTTAAGTTTCTAAAGTTTTTATTTTGCATCGCTCGAAAATGCAAAGTTCTCGTCCAAACTACGTTTTATTCCTTTATTCAGTGTTAGCGATACAAAATACAGCTCCTAATTTAAATAAAAACTACATTAAATAAAAAGTAGGTACCTACATACCAACGCATTTTGGGGCTTTGAATTGTGACATAAATTGAGCATTGTGCTTCTCATGATACAATCAAATAGTTTAATATGGTAGAGCGCTACAATTTACATTAGATGACCTCTAATAGTAGGTACTGCTGACTCCGAATGTTGATATGCTAATTCTGTCCACCAACAATGCCTTAGCATGTTTGTGTTCTCACACTGTACCTACAAATTATTTACTAACATTAATTTATACCATGCGTGTATGTATGCCAGCGATCCATTTAATTTTAAACGCGTTTATTTTGGTCATGGTCCAGATATTTCCACCCTAAACGGTCTCCAACAGTTAGACCTTGAGACAGGACAATTAACACAAAGTATGACAAAGGAAACTGACGCTTAAAAACAAAGACACTCCAAGGTGCCATTGGGCGCCATTCAAACATGCGTGATGCGAACGTGCCTCGAAATTTCTTACGACGGCCGACGCTTACGTAATTTTTGGTACCTACAGAACGTTTAACATGCAATGTGCAAGCAAATACGACTATTGATTTATCGGTGGTTGCTCAGCAGACATGCTCTTAGTCAAGATAACCAGTCTTCAACGTCAAAGAAATATTTGAATGCATCTTTGGTACGTCGCTTGCAGTGTTCGCGATGCGTCGCCTTACACGGATTTAAGATAAGACTATTGCAGTTGTAAACCGTAACAACAACACGACGACACGGTTGGCGCAGTGGCTGAGCTACCGGCTGCTGCACTGCGTGTCGTGCATTCGATTCCCGCACGGAACAAATATTTGTATAGCCTGCAGATGTTGTGTATGTGAGTTTATGTTTGTAAACGCAGTTTCACGACATAGAACAAAATCCTAGTGCGGGGAAACGTTTAAAAAAGTATGGGCTTAAAATACGTTTTTGACTATTCTAATATTCACAGGGTAACTACGAGTGGAACAAGTTGCGGTTGAACAGATACAGACGGACTCACAGACAGTTCAACCAAATCGTGGTTGTATCTCGTAGTGGAACATGGACATTACATTGTTTTATGTGTATTGCAGCTAGGGTTGTCAACATTTCTTCGTGTTTTCTATAATAGACGTAAGATATTTTTTTTCTATTTTTGCGATTGAGCAATTTGTTTATTGTTAGTTTCAGTGTTTCAAAACAAAATACATACAACTGAAATATAATAATGTAGGTAGTATGTTTGCGGACTACTTGTCAGTAGGTATATTTCTTCAATAGTATCTAATTAGTAGTAACAGCTTTATTAAAAGCTGTAGTTTTTTGTTTGTTAGTTTGTATAAACGCGTATATCTCTGGAACTGACACTCGTATTGGAAATAATCTTTTTCTATATGATAGCCAGATTCATGAAGAATAGTATAGGTTATATCACATTACGCTACGACCGACAGGAGCGGAGCAGTAACTAAAGACGTAACTTCCCGCGGATGAAAAAAAGCCACTCGGGCACTCGGGTGTTTTATATTATAGTACGATTGCCAACCCTAATATCAGTGGGCCTTCGCCCCCGCACTACTAACGTAATACATACATCATCTACGTAATAACTATATCTTGAGAGAACGTGGGAGTTACTGTACATATTACGTTAACCCATACTTACATCATTTGCCGAAACAAATTTTAATTAAATTAACTAAATAGTAATTTTAGTAGGTAGGTACCCAAGACCTTATGCTCAGGAGTCGCGCTATGCAACCGCTAGACTAACGAGGTAGTGGTTTTTGTAGAACTTGTTACTAAAAACTATAAAACATCACGCCTGTAATCCGCGAAGAGTTAGGCAGAGGTGTAATCATCAGTTCACCCTCATTTCGCACGTTATGTTTAAGTCCCATGTAATAGAGGGCGAGCCTATTGCCATCAACCGGTCACAAATCCAGAGTCCGAGAAATTCCTGATAGCAGGATCAAAAAACGTTTTTACTCAACTTGGGAACCGTACCCCACGCTCAACAGTCGCGCATTTAACCACGATACCAACGGGACAGTTAAGTTACAACAATAACATTGTACCTACTAAAATGTAAATCGTTGTAAATAAGAGATTGTAATCGCATTTTACAGCTGTGTAGTCACATAAACACACATAATGAGCATTACGGCTGCTTCGAACAATTGTTATTATGAATTCGCTTACCAAGGTCAATGGCAAATACCTAACAAAACACCGAGATTAGGTAATATTTGTTTTCGTAGTTTTAAAAATAAAATAGACCGTATCTATGGACTTGTCAACTTTATACGGATAGCCAAGGCACGTGCAAAGAGATATAGTTTTAGGAAATTTGTTTTTGTAGTCTTTTAGAAACAAAATGCGTTTTTTTTTTTGCGCAGAATCTTAATTCTTTTTCATAAATAAAAGTAGCCTAAATTACTCCGTATAACATCAGCTATCTGCCAGTGAAAGTCCCGTTAAAATCGGTCTAGCCGTTTCGGAGATTAGCCGCAATAAAAAAGACAAACAGACAAAAATTTTAAAGTTATTGTTTTCTTGTGTAAATATTCATATTATACTTAAATCATTTAATAAAAAAAAGCTGTTAATTCGACATTACAATCATACACATCAATTTTATCAATTCGTATAGATACCGTGAAATACGCCAACATTGCCACTAAGGGTATCTTTGCCCAAATATCAATTTCTAAGCAAATTTTTAAATTGCAAAAAAACTTTCATCGTTTGGCAACATTAATAAATTGTGATAAAACACAGACTATATGTCTGACAATACTGCCTGTGTGTGTGTCGCTAACTTCAATAATTAACTTGTTAGAACTCGTTGAGTACGGTGTGTGATTTTGCGGGCAAATTGTGGTGCATATTCAAGTGTTAATTGTACATGATGGCGAAAACACAGGTAAGTTATATTTATAATATGTAATAAAAGAACGTTTGAAGAGTATTTTAATGCTACTATCACCGCTGAATGTAGTTTTAAACAAAAGTTATTATGGTGGGCAAAGTTACCCAATGATATAGCGATATACTGTTTACAACTTTGCCCGCCATTAAAAAAAGCTTAGGGTTGGCAATTGTTTTTTTTAGTTTTAGTATAAACATTTTTGAATTCTTTTGAATTTTGAATCTTTTTGCATAATATTATTTCGGGACCATTTGGTTTGTTTTATGTGTAGGTAAAATAAATAAGGCAAAATTAATACTATATGTTCTATTCCTTATGTTGTTCTCTCGCAGCAGATTGACTTGACATCAGTAATACTTTCTAAACATAGAGTTAAACTTAAAAAATTATATGTTTTTTTTTTGCATTAACTTAATTTAAAAAAATAATAATATTAAACTCGAAAGAGTGAAAACCAATTATAACACTATTTACTCAAAACCACGTGCGCTGCCGCGCAGTGCCGACAGTGAAAATTTTTTTTTTTTTGACATTAAAGAAGTCATTTCGCTGCGGGAGAACAACCAAATAAATTACACCGTTTATAGTTATCTGCTTATTCTGATTCAAGGATCAAGATTATTTCTTGTTTATATCAAACGTCTTAGGAGATCGTTGTATTATGAATAACTTTCATTATAAAACAACTCTACAATCGTGGAAAAAATTTCCCATAAATTCTGGGTCACGTGACTCTACTTAATCGTTTATTGCATTCCATATGTGGTAAATAGGTGTTACAGTCTATTGCGAGCAATATGAACCCTGTCGTTGAAATGAAGGCGACAGCTGTTTTCACGATTTCAGAGTTGGTCCCGAAAAAATATGTATTTAGTAGGAACCGCATAATTTGATACTTAATAATTATTACTTCTAATATTTTTGTTATATTGTTCATTTCAGAAAAATAAGCTCAAGTCTCGCACTCCTAAGAGAAAATCAAGACGTCTTTTTGGATCGAGAACGTACAGAAATAATAATAACTGACGACATGTTAAAACTGGCATGTGAGTTTGTAGAATCAGGTCAAATTTCGTCCCGGGATGCTGAGCGCCAGTTTAGTATCCCGAGAAGAACCATAGCAAATAAAATAAAAACAAACACTTGAAGTTGGTAGGGCATCCTACCGCTTTGACAGCTGCAGAAGAACTCAAAATCTCCAAAGAATTGCCAAATATTATTATGTTTAGGATAACAATGAATAATTGTTTTATTGAAAACTGATTGATTTATGTTAGTATAGCGTGGTTGATTCACATAATAATATTATTAGCGGACAACCTCAAAAACGTTGATCTCTGTTAACTTTAAGAATTAAAATAGCGAGTCAGAACTGATTACTTTTTTACTAGTGTTTGTATAAAACGTATTTTTTTGTTTATCCGAAACCTCGGTGCTGTTGTACTTACTGATCATTCTTACAGATTTTTGATTGGTCTTAGTTTTGAAGAATTAGACAGTGACTGAAATATAGATTTTTATTATTATAATTTAACTTCGTGTTCTTCTTTAGTCTGGCAGAAGTTCAGGCAAAAATGTCTATGCTAAATATTAAATCTAAATGTCTATTAAGCTTTATTGATTGATTAGTGCAAAAAAAAATATGTTGATTTTATTAAATAAAATCATCACTGAATAATATTCTGTTTTTTATTTCCTTTTATTGCCTACAACATAATCCTACTACGTAATCTTCGCAGAAAAGGAATAAAAAGTCATGCTCATTTTACTTGAGATGTGCCAACCCTAGCACTTTTGAAAAGCGAAATGCGGTTTGTATGAAAAAGAGAAAAAAGGTCTGGGTAACTTTGCCCAGCCACTTTAGTCAGTAACCTTTCGTGGTATCCCTTTAACTTTTAAAGTAAACGCCATCTTTACCAAAATTCTTGTATTGGTATTTAATATAATCTTACTAGAGGTCATATTTACGTAAAAAATCAACGTGGGTAATGTTGGCTAAAAGTCCAGATAACTTTGCCCACCAAAAAAAAACAAAAAATAATGAATTAAATATTGAAGAATAATAAAATTTGATACAGCAATACATGCACATGATCTAAGAAAAACATATGCCGACAGAAAATACTAACATCTCCATAGAAAAATTATGCAAAAATTGAAATTATTTGAAAAAAGTGGGCAAAGTTGGCGTGTTTCACGGTACCTACCTTTTTCCATTCCAGACTTTAAACAAGCATAACAATTCAATTTAAAAACGTTGCTTGTTTTGTAATTTCAACTCTAAAGCCACACCTACTCGATATTGACACGTCTGGTTCTTTTTTAAACGCAACGTACCATTTAGGTGCGAGTTTTAGCGGTCATAATGATGCATCATCATCGAAACGTGCGATGTAAACAACTCAGACCTTGGCCTCGACTGAACAATAGGACCCGACGGCCCCACTAAATTCGATTACCTAACAGTCTCGGCTACTTCGCTCACGATTTTGGCCATAAAAGCAAACTACGCCGCGAGTTTACCGCCATAATGATTTGACTTAGCCATTCTACTCAAACAAAAAGTCTTAAGTACTTAGATACGTTTACAAAAAATGCTTTTGAGCATTTACGTCGTATGATATTTCATAGACACTTTAAAGTCTTTATTTCTCCTTCCTAAGCATAAGCAAGATACATTGGTCCGAAAAGATATCAGATAACATCTACGAAAAATTGTGATACAACTAAATTCGACTGATTAGTTTTCCATAGAAACAAAGATTTCCAAATTATCTTTTTAAGACATTTCGAAAATGTTCTCTGATAACTTATAATTATTATTTTTTGTCTTATTTTAATATTGTGTAGGTATGTCATACTAGGTCGTTTGTACTAAATTACTTTTGAGTAAATAAAGATTCCTAGACCAACAAATTTTACGTAACGATTCTACTCAAACAAAAAATAAAATGCTAAGTATTTTAAGCACGATTTTATGTAATAGAAATCAAAGCCGCTAAAACAAACGATGATAAATGTATGATAATGATTATAGCTGGTTGTGCGGTTGATCGATGTATTGTTTGTTTTATAGGTTATTGAGTGGCTTTAGAAACATATTCGAGAAGCTTTTCGATATTTTAAATATTAGGTAGGAAACATTCCATTTACGAACAAAGATACTGGTTCCCAATACTATTTAGGTAACTGTTTTAATTACCAGATTCCAATTAAATCAAATATATTTTTTAAGGTAAAAATTCCGTGGGTAAAGAATTTGTAAAGAATGGGCCCTAATTGACAAACGAATAGAATGTTTGTCGGTCAATAGCTCGAGTTGGGGATTATTTTACCGTTTATAAATTTCTCGTGCGTTGCAAGAGTTAAATTGAAAAATTGGATGAGATATGTGCTGGGCCAAACAAACGGGCAATAAAAATAATTAGGCAATTAGTTCAATTGCACGCGGGGGCGTGGCGATCGATCTACGACTATCTTCATTATGTGCAGGGCTGCTTAATGTGATCACGAATTCTTTCACATTTAATTATTTACCTTATTCAGTAATATGACGAAACCTGTGCATACTTCATTGATTTTGAAATTAGATTGTTATCTACCTAATTCATTTAAGAATTTTGAATGTGTATTCTTCAAAAAAGTATAACATTTAAATGTTTTTGCATATATAACGTTGTTTTCTTTTTAAGTAATTTAATACGGTCAAATAAAACGTAAGTACAACACACACCTTGCCAGGAATCACACAAATTGAGCTGTAGTCATAAAAAAAACAACAAATCGTTCCAATTAAATTCAACTGTAAACGGAGAAGAAACGTGAAATAATTTCCAGTGAAATGGCGATAAATTTACACAACCCTGTTACACTGTGTAAAAAGTTAGCTGACTCACCCAATCGTGTGTTACGATGAACAAAAGTTTAATTTTAGATCTGTTTGATTCATTATAAATAAAAATAAGCAAGTACTTACGATAAAGCGTGGAACGGAATATACTCGTACTGTTTACTTATTTTTGTCCGCCATGTTATCAATCACTTCCATAATAGGTACCTACTTATTGTGTTTACGTTTTAAAGGATATTTTTAACTCACTAGTGTGGTTTTAATTAAGTCAATTATATTATGAATTGACTTGTCCTAATTAAAAATTTCGTGTTTTATTTTTCTTTAAAAAAACGACACACAATGCAGTTGATATCCTAGCTTCTAATTCGGATAATAATTCAACTATTAATATGCATAATTATAATGCATTTGATGACGCATAAATTATAGTAGGTTTGTTACATAATAAATTAACATAATTAGATGTTTATTTACCATTTGTTACTCGACTAGTTTTTTTAAATATCTAATTTAGATTCACAAAGATTGCTATTAGTTTTTATAATGACAAAACCGGTTTATAGTATGGTGATAAATCGTTTTATTGTTATAAGACAGCGTATGACATCGATTACAGGAAAATCTGTAGTGGATTAGGTATTAAACAAAAATAGATCTTTTAGCTATCTTTATAAAGCTTCTAATTTTAACCCGGTCGGGCCTCTAACGCGGCAATAAAGTGTTATTTGGCAACAGTTTAATGATATTATTTCAGAGCAATTTTATTATTGTAGCCCAACCCTATTCGTGGTAAAATTATGCAAACGTACATAACTATCTAGGTATATCGAAAATTTATGTTCAGTAAATTTATCAATGTCAGTATGCTTTTAAGAATTTTCGTGTCTCTATTAATTGAAGATTATATTTTACTTGTGTTTAATATTTAGACAGTGAGCTGTTTGATTTATAAAATTAAAAAAATCTACATCTTAATAATCCTAGAACCAATACTTCGCCAAGACGCCAATATTTAAAAATAATCGCCTCTGTACTCGACTAACAAAGGAATATAATTAACTTTTTGCATTAATAGGTACTGTTTTTATATTCAGAAGTCGTGTTTACAACCATTTTGTTTAATGTAAAAAAAATGAACAAGTTAAACAATGATTGCATGAATATTTATTCGAATTATTCGAAATCGTCGAGAAATCCTGAGTTATTCGAGGCAGGTAGCGTCTTTATATAGCCTACTTCGAGTTAAATGTCATAATAGTAAGGATGTGGAATATTTCAGAGAATAACATACTTAATATCTATCTGTACATTCGAACAAGCCATTTGGTATACAAACAGCTAAGTTGCGTCTCCTTTTAAACAAATTTTCAACTGCGCCAATTCTTTCCATCACTCTAAATAGGTTTCAAATTTATTAGACACCACAAGCTTAAAAAAGTGAACACAAAATAACAATGAATGTCAATGTAGCAGAAAGATATAATCACAGTAATATAATTATTGTTGTCTGTAAACCAAATAGCTTGTTCGACCGTACCTACTCGTGTATGATAACTGGGTAGCTCGTTACTGGGACCTATAATGCCAAAGGTTCAACAAGAGTGCCAACATCTATACTAATATTATAAAGCTGAATAGTTCGTTTGTTTGAACGTACAAGTCTTAGAAACTACTGGTCCGATTTGAAAAAAAAAAAAAAAAAGATTTTGTAATACAGTAGCCCGTTTACACGTCTACATCACGCTACGGCACACGGAAACGGAGCAGTAATCAAAGACGTAAAATTAACGCGTGTAAAACCGCGGGGTCTTGTTAGTAATCAGATAAAAGCTATTTGTGTAGAAAACTGCAAGGTTATAGATTGTTGTAGGTAAGATGGAACGAGTAAGGTAAGTTTTTTTTTTTTGTTTTCAATAATTCCGCGAATCTTTTATTAAATTCTTTGTAAACAATCACAAATACACACAAGATCTAATCGGAAGATGAATGTGTCTGACTGCTGCTTTTTTATTTTTACTCTAGTTTAGGCCTGCGACTTCGTCCACGCATAATAATATTATATCGGTTATCGCGGATGCAGACAAAGTCGCAGGTTAAAAAAAAGCCTTAGTTCTTCCTTGGGATTCACCCTTACACCGTAACAGATTTCATCAAAATTGGTTCAGTGGTTTAGTCATGAAAGCGCAGCAGACAGACAGAATCATTTTCCCATTGATAATATTAGTATAGATTTAAGCTAAAAATTTTATACATACACAGGCCATCATTCTTCACAAACAGACTAGGTACATACATTAGTAGATTTTAATTCGAATATGTACTCAGTAGTTAAGATGTAAACAAACAGGGCACTTAAGTTATTCTGTAAGCGAGCGAGACACAAATCGACAACAATAATTTTCATATTACGAGTGCGCAAACGTAAATGCTTAAATCACAAAACCTGTTACAGTGTGGGAAACATTACGTAATTATCGCGACACAGCATAAATGCAACAGTAGGTCCATTGCATTTCTTTCTCACAATCACAGTCACTGCGAATGTTTTTATCTGACGTTTCGCGGACGAATTTTTAGGATGTTCTTTATTTAAATAACTAGCTGATTGAGCGAACTTCGTACCGTCATTCTATTTAAAAAAAAATCTTTCGCAGGAACCTTTTCCTTACAATAATAAACACAAAAAAAAGAATTTGTGATTTCTTACCAGCCGTTCAAGCGTGATTCCGCGACGAAGGGAAATAGGGATTCATTTTTATTTATATAGATTGAAAATTCCATTCCCTATCTACTTAAAGTTTCTGTTACTAAATTAGGGCTTTTGTTAGTCAATGGAGTGTAACGTCTCGAATCAGATTCACGAGTTACAACCTAGAACTAAACATCAAAGATCTGAAGCATCGTAGCGAAACTGCGAAGGAATCTACAGAGTTATTTCCATCAACTCCGTTGAGCCTTATTCAGAATGTTCAGTCGAATGTGAAAATGATAAATTGAAAGCAATTGTTATGCACAGTTGTGAATTTGAGTGCATGCAACGAATAATAAACGTATAAAAATCTAGCAACAGATGTGTATTTTTGTCCGCTTCTATTTTTTTACTTAATAGTAAAGGAAACTATAACAAACAAGTCAAAGTCAAATAATTTATTTCTATTAGACCATAAAAAAGCACGTTTGAGTGTCATTTACAAGAGGAAGAAAAAAAATCTAGTTATCTTAAAACAGGGGTAGGTAGCCAACTTGATTAGGCCCCAAGTAGACATTTTGCTGACGAAACCCTGTGCAATCTACGAACTACCTACTTTTTAAAACTTAAAATGTTATAGTTCAGTATACAATTATGTACATTTATTTTTTATTTTATTAAGAGGAAGGACATAAAACTGCGTATTACGTTGCGCATTCTGTTATAAGTACAATTTATATTTTCTATTAGCCGCGATCGACCAGTTTATCATTCCTGCTCTAATAGATTTCCTATACCCAAATAATATTAAAAAAAATATTATGGGTATACTGATATTGTCTAGTCTGTAATACTTGCCGTGCAGTTACAGATGGTCATATTATTAAGTTTACTAGCAATTGCAGATTATTAGCGTAATCATTATTGATTACAAATTACATGCAACGGTAACCGTTGGCGTTAACTTCATCTAAGCTATGAGCTATAAACAAAACTTATATTTTTTAAGAATCAACCGGTTTGTGCAACATATCATGTAACTTGTTACACGAGTTTTGTCTTTATCATCATCTAGATTAAAAAAGGAGCACAAAAAATATGCCATAGACTACTAAAAATAAATAACTAGCTGCTGCCTCCGATTTTGTCTACGTGGTTTTGATCTCCCGCGTTACGGCTTTGGTCATTGCTCTGCTATCGTGGGTCATGGCGTGATGTTATAAAGCCTATACTGTTCCTGATAAGTCTGGCTATCGTATAGAAAAAGATTTTTTCCAATCCGACTGCTAGTTTCGGAGATTAGCGCAAAAAAACAAACAAACAAAAAACTCTTCAGCTTTATTATATTAAATGTATTAGTTGTCAAGTGTGATGGGGCAGGCAGGTCTTGCCTGCGATGAGGATTACATGACTTAATTTTACGACAAACAACAAAAAAGAAATCCGTTTTTGCTCATTATGCTGGCACATTAAACATTGTTTCTTGTTTGGACTAATTTACCCTTGTAATATAATTAAATAAATGGGCCAGTAGATAAACCTTGTTTCTTTTCATTTAATAAAAACCTTCAAAAGTCGAAATAGGTAATATAAAGTATAAGTACGGGTGGCAATGCTAGTTACAAACCGTTTATAGATGTCAGAGATTCAACTAGATAGCGCAGATTTAAAGTAATACTTAGGTCTAACTTTGTTTATGAAATAAGTTGACTTTTCAAAGAAAACAAAACCTCATCTTTTTTAATTAAAGTAGTCCTTTTATAGGGTTCCGTACCCGAAGGATGCTAATCTAACCAAGACTCGACTCTATTACTAACCAAGTAATTTGTCCGTCTGTCTGTCAACGGGCTATATCTCATAATTCGTAATCCGTAATTTACGTGTGCTTTCTATTATTAATTAATTTTACCATACAAAAATCTGTTTTTTTATGTACTGTTTTTGTCCACCAAAACCTTCGTGTGCGAGTCCATAATGCACTTGGCTCGTTTTTTTCCTATGCTAAATGACATGGACAAATATTAGCATGACAGCTGTCAAAATCAACCCAAAACACTCGACAAAGCAATCAATAATGTGCAACTCATGAGTTGGATTTGCTTTAAAAATATTTCAGTTGACATTAGTCATCATCAGTAGTAACCACATATTATATTTCTGTTCCTACATAATCACGTTTATGGCAGGAAATAAAAGTGTACTGTTACTACAATGTTGCGACAATTGTTGTATGTACAAATGCGTTTATGTATAACACATTGACCTTCCTAACTATGTATTTGTTGGGTATGGTTAGTGTTGACACACATAAAATACTATTTTATTGCATTTCAAACGTGCTGTGAAGTGCGATGCAGTTTACTCGAAGTATTGGCATATTTATGTTCGTAAAGTCTGAACAAATTTTATTTATTTTATGATAATTAGTACCCTTGGCAACTGCAAACTGCTACTAACAGTTTGCGTGTAAACATATTCAAAAATATTCTTGAAAACTCCACACGTATGTACTTAATGTCACATAGCGTCGTAATAACATAAAGTGACCTATCCCTTTATGAAAATTTAAATGCATTTAATTTCTAGGTAGACATTAAAATGTCTGGACTTTATTTTATTCTAGAATAATTTCATGATTTTACTTCAACACGATACTCCAACAACAATTTATGAACACAAACTTGGCAGCCCGCATCGCATTTTTAACCAGATATCAAATGAATTGAATATGCAATGATAATAATATTAAAATGTCTGGTGAAATAAATACCCAGACTATTCGATTGCACTTAATACAAACAGTCGACATAGCTGTTAATAATAGCTGTGTAATACTTGATACGATATCAAGTTAACGAGTCGACGCAACTATAAATCTGCTGTGAACGTCATTCTCGTAGTGCAGCGAGCAATTTGCAGCGAATATATTGCAAACAATCATGGCACGACCAACTGACTAGGCAATGAGACAGGGGACAAACTTAGAATTTATTGCACGTTGCGTTTGTCATTCAATATTACATGTGCGTTGTCACGCCCCTTCTCTTACTGAAAATCCTGTACTGTGGCATTGTTTATTTTTGATTTTAATTTTACGAAAATGTCAACGTTTTTCATTTATTATCTAGAGTCAGAATTAATTATGTAATTTTGTTTTTTGACAAACGTTTTTAATCTAGTCGTAATCTCATCTCAAACTGTAAATAAAATACATTTTTGACACCAAGTTTAGATTGCGATTGCTCGTTAAAGTTACTAGAATTGCTATCCTTGTTGGACCTTGTAATATACTCACTTCTAAACAGTCATTAACAAAATGTTCTACAAACCAGCTATAAACTAGAGAGAAACAAAATCATAATAATTGTTTATGACTTTATAAGTCAATTATAACATAAAGTAAAAGGGAAACTTAATATTTATGTGGACAAGTTTTTGATAGAGCGATATCCAACAGATAAGTGAACACCGTTACGTAATTAAGTTTTACAAGACATTGCTGTAATTAATTTTATCTATGATCATAATTATGGTATAACAAAGCTACTTTCCAAGTCAAAAGTCAGACAGGGATCGCAAAGGTGGATGAAATATGACTACAATGTACCCAGGGGAAACTAGCAAAACATAAAACAAGATTTTGTTTACCCGGGACTACAACAATTAAATCCCAAGCATAAAATTATTTTAAACATTAACATACTTAATTATAATTAAAACATCCGCAATTTATTTTTAATATTATTCGAATTAGTTCTGCAGTTTTAATATTATAAACATTAAAAATAATTAAATAGGTACCTATGTTTTATAATTATTAAAATAAATTCCAAATACGAAGATAAAAATAACCGGTTTATGGACAAATAGAATGGAACTGATTTGTGTTCCAAATTCATTAATAACCATATATTTCCATAATATAAAAAGAAAATGATATAAACTACGTTTTTGTGTAAAAGGATAAATTTTAAAATTAGCATTTTAATGAGGTTGTATTGTGTTGGTTATGTAATGTTTTTGTTTGCCAACTCATTTGGTAATTAAAATAAAGGTATGAATAATGAAATCCAAGTGAATAAAAAAAAGCATGAGCAGCTGATGGTTTTAACAAAATTCATTAAGTTTTTGTTTCTTGAGAAACAGAATGTGTGAGAACAGGAAAAGCAAGTATTTTTTCATTTCTATGTTCCTAGTAATGCTAAGTCTATCGTAGGTAATTCCTGTAATAAAAAATCGTTGCGGACCATATGATTTTTTTCTGTATCGTGTAAATGTAATGTAAATTAATAAACTCACATAAACAAACAACCAGACCCGGAACAACACACAAATAATTGTTCCTTGCGAGAATCGAACCTACAACACGGAGCGAAGCAGCCAATCGCTCAACCACCGCGCCAAACGTGTTGTCCGGTGTTGTCATACAGATATACTATCTGATACAGGTTATTTCCTAGTTATACACAACCAATTTGACGTACCTACCTACCTTTATTTTTTAGCTGCAAAATGTTTTAGGTTAGGTTAGTTGGATGCTAAAGGTCGTGATGGGCCAGCGTACCACCTACCAGATTGTGGGTTCAAATACGGGCAGTACCAATGTGACTTTTTCAATTCTTAATTGTACTTTCTAAGTTTATCTTGGATATCAGTGACTTATAGTTAATATAGTTTGAGATCGCCAATTGCTTTCTAGGAAGCGTGGTGATCAATGCTCGTGCCTTCTCTGTATGAGCGGCTTTTGTCCTGAGTGAGACAATAATAGGCTGGTACTAATATTATTATTAAAGTTAGCCTAGCCCATGTATTGTTATATTTGTAAAGCTCAAGGTGCATAAGATAGGCGACTGCAACCAGTAGATTTGACCTTTGCGAAGGGACAATGAACGCGATAGGTGTTCGAGCGCATTGAACTACTGAACTTTGCTTACCGCCGTCGATTGCTCCATCCACCTCACGCTCCCTTCTTTAATGACATTCTCTTCTATACCTACAGTAGCAATTTATTTACTAGCTTTTGCTCGCGACTTCGTCTGCGTAAATATCGGTTATCGCGGACGCAGACGAAGTCGAATGAAAAGTAGCCTATGTCCTTTGCTAGGGTTCAAATTTACTTCAAAATCGGTTCAGTGGTTCGCTCGTGAAAGCGTAGCAGAGACGTACGAGTACCTATTAATTAGTACCGACAAAATTTCTTATATGTATACATAATAAATTATTGTTTTATTTCAATTTAGTCTAACATTTAAATATTTAAATGACAACCACATGATTCATTAACATTAATCATCAAAATATAAATTGCCTTTCAATGAGTACCCGAAACCGCAATTCATTGGAAAAGGTGAAATTCGATTTTCAATGGCAAACGCGAACACGTGTCAAGTTCATTTAAATGAAAATGTATTTTCCTTGAAAACAGTACGTATTTAAATATGTATTTACTTATGCAGTTGTGTGTTCAGCCAAACTAAAAGGCGGAAACTGCTCACAAAGCGTGTTGGAAAGGAACAATTGGATGCAGGGTCTCCGAAGTAAATGCAACGAAAGTGATTGCCTTTGCAGTCGCAGTCGGCACGGCAACGTCGCGCGATCCTCTTATATTTAGCCCCAGGAACATAAAGCTTCGTTTACAAATTTAATTGCATCGACGATCGCCCGCCACGAGACGCAAATAGCCACAACTCGTCCCTGAACCTACCCGAACTTTCTCCCGCACGCTGCACAGCGAATGCTGTGAAAATATTTGTTAGTTTGTTTTTAAACGCTCAGACTTGCATCGTACAACTATCCCACTAAGTGCATCGATGCACTACAAGAAAGGGACAACCTAAACTCGTCTCGCTCCTTCCCCGAGCTATATCTTGTTCTTAAATTATTTTTATTGCACTCACAACCCGAATTGGTATAAGAAACTTTCAAAGTTTCATGCAAAACTGTCGCTTACATTATGTCGGGGATGGTCATCGTGGTCTGGCGAGAGCAGAACTTCCAAGTCATTTTGAGAATTAATGGGTAAATTATGCATAGTTTGCTCTGAATTGTCGCGAGTCCGGCGCTCGACTGCGTAATGAACTTAACTGCAGAATCTACTGAACTGTCCATGTACTTACTTGGTTTGTCGATAAAATACCACATTTTATAAACAATTTCCAATAAAATCGAAGCAGAAACGAGTCGCAGAGTACAAATTGGTAATGAACGCCAGAGACGAAGGCGTCGTGCCACAATTCAAAGTAAATTGTAGAATGGGTGCAGTAAAATAAACAGGACGACTTAAAAACCGAATTATTAATGGCTGACTAAGTGCCACACTTATGCTATTAATAATTTTCAAGCAGTGATGTGCCTAACCTAGGTTTGTATCGATCATTTGAGTCAGACTGTCGCATGAAATAGAATGCAGAGGGGGAACTTACGCCCGTGTAGGCACTAAAATATGTCGTGTAGTGAGCGGGGCATATTGGTGCGTGGCCACACGCGTACTAACCACACAATGCATACAATGCACACGTAAATACATCTTCGCCCTACTCTACTATGCATAATCACGTGAATTTGCAAGTAAAATGACGAGACACGGCACTTTTTAAGCTTCGCAAATGTAAAAACACATCATTGTTTCGGCTAAGCCGAGTTACGGTCGGCAAAGGTGAGTATCGTGTTCCAAAAATTCGATACAAGGTCGACCGCAATGGATGCGTGACAGAGTGGTTTATTAGAGATGCACGCAGAAGGGGTTCCAGTGGGTCGTGTATTTGGATGCAATTTATGCAGGCATGCGCCGTTGCGTCGATCACGCCCTAAAAACGGCGCTAACGAGCCGTGCCGGCCGGCTACCGACGGCGCACCGCTCGCCGCCGCCGCCGGCATGGGAACGGAAATCACCGCCTCTTACTGGCGGGAAATCCAGACACACTTCAGACAATTGACCACGACGACGAACAACAGAAAAACATTGTTTAATGCAAGAAAATTACGGCAGACGGCATGGTTGTTACCGGCCGTTCTAGTAACAAATTGGACCACGTCATAGTGAATGCTTTCCGATATAGCTCCGGAGAATATTCGACGGTTTGGAATGGAAGTAATGGAACACACAAAAACTGCCTCTGTTTATATTTTCTACGAAAAATTCACAATAAATAAGTCGTTGAGTACAGTTGAACAGTAATGCATAAGAAAATAATCTTCTCGCCTCTGTTAAACAAATACTGCTTTCACAATTCATAAAAAAATTAAAGGTATTATTTATTCATTGCGGCGTAGCAAATCATGCGCATTTATGTGTAAGAACCTGGTTTGAAATAACCGCAAGTGTGTCGAGAATGCATTGACTCATTAGATAAAATAAATGCAATTTAAAACTGCAACACATAAAATCTACAATGAGGTTAGTTGTGTGTAATGCAAGTGTTTTATTCAGCCGACCGCCGATTACTGTGTTTATTTTTTATTTCTGGGTATTAACTTAATTTGTTATAAAAAAATTACCACAATTTGTTGACTGAATTTTTAGCTAAATATTATTCAGTACAGTCACGCACACATCATTTTAGATATACATATTTATTGTTTCAAAGCAAAATATTTAAGAAGATGCATTTTAATTTTAAATCTCGCCTTGATTTCAGAGCACATCTTGCAAGACGTCTTTAAATTGGATGGAGTAGTTTCAATAAAACCTGACACACACTTTAAGACGTGTTCAATGTGGTGCAGTGATATCCTTTAGAGGCCTCCCCTCCTCAAGTTTGCTTCACGCCCGACTGGCGACTGACTCACAGTGGTCGCGCCTCAGACATGCTATGGACTGCACTTAAATGTAATTTAAATAAGTATGTACCTACCTACTCAGAGTACACATCCATCAGTTTTTGAAGCATTAGCCAATGTTTACCATTTAAGAACCTGCCTACATTGCTAATTACATCGAGTGTCCGAAATCGGAATTTTATCGTAAATAAGTAAGATTTTTAAATCAGGCAGATAAATAATAATGGCGACCCGTAATATTGTATTAAACATTTATTATGTTCCGTATTTTACAGTCTAATAAAGTTTGAAACGGCCCAAAACCAATTATTTCAATTTTTCCGGAATACTAAACTAAAAATGACCAACAGATGTGTCAGTAGGTATTTACTATGAACGTACAGACGAGCGCGGAACTATCGATATTTTTGTGCTATTGACAACCCCTTGCGTGACCAATCGAGAATTATTTTGGTCAAGAAAATATGGAAAAATCCCACATTTACAAATACCTATGAATGAAAATTTACGATTCGCAATACAAGCAAGGTCTAAACTCTTGTTTACGTCGGGGCTTGGCTCAAGGCCACGGCGTGATACTAGCCAACGCTTTTTATGTAACTAAAACATATCGTGATATTTATCAAATAAATATTCATGAGATTATTCATCGCTGTAATAATTACATATGTATTCAGGACTACTATAAGAAATGAATGAACGTAAATGCACTAATAAATTATTTTGCATTGACATTTTAATTTGAGTAACTTATCGACAGCGTATACCGCAGTATACCTACGTACCCATTTATGCCAATACACCTAATCACGCATAATATACCTACCTTGTACTTGTTTGTAAAAACTACATCTCACCGCAATAACGTCATGTAAAATACTATAATTCATTCATAACCATAACACACAATTATACATTCCATAAATGGTACTTCACGCATAATATTACATGATCCTTAGATAATAAGTATTATAACTACATTACACTTTAAAAACTTAATAACACGCTGCCAAAAATCTAAACAAGCGGGTTTTTTTACAAAAAAAGTCACGCCCACTCATTAATATTTAAACAAACCGGTTTTTTATTAACCGCTTTCGGCTTTATCATAAAATGTTCTCGTCTCGCCTAATGTGAACTGCATTCGTTTATAAGATGTAGAACAGGTATGTACTTGGTATTTTATGTATTGCATTTAAAAGGATATAAAAGTACACTAGTATAGTTTTAGTTTTTCAAAGCAATAAAAATGTTACTTTAAATAAAATTGGTACCTACATAAAAATAAAAACAATTAGTTGAAGGTTATTTTTATACAATACTGTATTTTTTTAAATGGCCAACAGGCAACCTGTCTTACCATCAATGCCCATACTATAATTATATTTTATACAGTAGTAATTATTGTTTAAATTATAGCGTCTACTAAACGCTTTAATTGTTAGTATGAATGTCATGCTGTTAAAGATTTATACTTTATATTTTTTGCACTGTATCTTTTTATAATTATGACTCACGATTGCTTTGGTGTTGCTCTAATTTAGTGAGCTTAAAAACTGAGCTTTATCCTCTCAAAAGGTTTTAGTGTTCAACATTATTAAATCTCTGTAATTTTTTATAAGAATATTTTTAATACTCCGGAAGCAATTTGTCTAATATTTTCGTTACAAATCTTACGTAAGTTTACTGCACAAAACTGGACTAGAACGGTAAATACAAAATATAGAACCATAGCTACATAACCAGTAACGGGTCACTAACCTAGGTAACGAGCAACTTTAAGGAAATCATGTAACCCTAAATTGCGTTGTACGCAAAAAGCTTTTGTAATTTTTGTTTCAAAATTTCTCGACAACTTAGGCGCTGCACAAAGGACTGCACTTTTGTTAGGGACACGGGACACTATAATGGTTGCTGTGTTCAATGACGACAACCGGACAAAGTTGCCGGTTGCTACTATTAGACACAGGTCAGTAATGTCAGCAACTACTTTTATACACTTATTATTCTTATATGAACTTCTTATTGTTGCTTGCGTGTTCCAACTAAAAACATTTTCAGTTTCTAGTTGCTAACACCAAACTCTTATGTGATCAGTGTGTGTTAAAGTCAGACCGAAACTAGATTTTACGGTAACCGAACTTCGGCTTGCGGCTTTCCGCCGAAACCGAAACCTTAAACGATGATTTTATACTTATTTGATGAAAATAAAATTTTGACTACTGTGGTTGCTTGTGTCAAACGTCAGACACCAAAGTGTCTCCGTTTGTGCAGCGTTTGAAAGTAAATAGTAAGTTTCAAATACGACAGCTGTACTTCTTACTCAATAAATTCACGCAAGATGTCTTAAGTATGTTTACACAACTCAATATGCGATGCATCTCAGACGGACGTTGAATGCAAATGGCTTTATTTTAAACAGGTAATTTCCTACAGTTTTATTTAGCAACAGGAATACGACATAAGTCATACACAATGCTATTTACATAGTTGCTCGAGTTGTCAGTTGGTAACATGTTAGTGAAGTTCTGAATGGAGTTTTGTCTAAAATAAATATTTGAAAAGTTACAAGTTTGTAACAACGCAATGTGTTGTTATATCTTTTAGATTTTATATTCAATGTATAGTTCTTAATAATCACAAAAATTTAAGTAAATAGGTACGGCACGTGTTTAATAAAAAAAAAAACTATATTTATATTTTCCAAATTTCCATACGGCATAAATAAGGAAAAATTAAAATTTAAAAAATCGAACTTTAAAAATTGATGTCCGATATAAAGACTCGAGACATAATAGACGGTATTTATGCGTTAGTAACATAATTGAAAACAAAACGATGCGCCGGCGCATATTAACTGCTTCATTTGTTCTGTTTAGAATCGATTTGGGAAATCTTATTGGTAGTTGGGGCCTCACCTAATGACGTAAGATTTATCACGACGGGTTTATGTTTGTGATTTAATTTTTTTGGTTATATTCATTGTTGTTGTCTTAGCCTTGTAAAAGATAAGTTTAGGATAGAAGACAGATAAAATAAAAATACTTCTTAGCGATCAGTTCAATTATTACCATAACATTGTAATTAGTATCCGACCGAAGCTTCGGATGTTTTTGGGATTACAAGCCTTCGACTCCTGCTGCGGCCGAAAGTTGTAGCAATAGACGACTAATCGGCTTTGGTTTCGGCAATAGTTCCGACTTTCGGTCGGACACTACATAAGTAACTATATATTTTTTTAATTTACCGCAGTTTAATTTAAAATTCAAAATAATATAATCTAAACTTTCATTTCCATTATTCCCTATATAAAACAAAATACTTTTACATGGCGAGGTTTCATAACGGCACGTGTAAATCATCTACTCTTGTAAAATCACCTAGGCTATTATGTGCATCATCTTTATTAGGTCAAGTTAAAATAACGAATGAATAAAGAGTGGTTGGATGTGCCGGAGTTCGCCCACGATTCAATAAAGCAAATACCTAGGTAGGTACTCATGATCACCTACACTCGATTAGATAGAAACGTCACACGTTTATGAGCACGCGACTCATGAAATCTGAGGAATATTTGTCACTTTATATTTTTTGTAACTTTTTAGAAATATAAAAAAAAAACATTATTTTACGTGCTCAAAAAATTACTGACTGAATGAAAAGAAATTAACAGGCAGTTCATTTCTTAGTGAAATTCAATTAAAAGCGTATTTACTATTTTTTTTCTATTTTTTCATCTAGGTACCGCTTTTTGACTGTAGATGATTTTATATATTTATTTGTAGATTCAAATTAAAAGGCGTTGTGAATATATTCTTCTCTATGGCAATTTATTACCTATGTCGCGATAACAATTCTGCGGGTTTCTAAGTGTTATTGAATCTAAAAATAAAATTAGGAAGTTAGAAGTTCTACGTCAATTGCGTTGCAGTGTCCAATTTAATTCAATTTGAATTAATAAAACAATTCCGCTGTGTAAAAAATTAAATTAATTTATTCTTTGTATAGCTATCTGTTGCCTATTACACGGTCATAATATTGTCATGACAAAGCTACCATTTTAATTTTTTTCTTAAATCTCTTACGGATTAAATTGGTTAAAACCCGGTTACATACATAATAAAAATGTTGCAATGTTCTCTTCTGCCAATATGGGTACGAAAACAACAATCTAAGTATTTTTATACATAAAAATGATGTCCTAAATTTTAAATGCATATCAGTGATATAAAACTTATATCAACAGACAACACAAGATAAGAATGATAAGATGTGTTATAAATAAATAAATAAATAAATAAATAAATAAATAAGATTACCACCATGACACACAGATATGTACTTACTTTATCAATGCATAATATGTAGGTATAATCTGTCAACGTCGAAAAAGACGTTTTTAATCAACATTTTTTTTTGACAATATAAAACGCACAAACATTTTAACTGGTTATTTTATAGTATTAAAAATGGAGCTCTATTCATCAAATAGAATATGGTATCGACAGGATAATGTTGTCCATTCATTCATGGGTTTTTTTTTCTATTATTAGACTAATGCTTATTTTATAACCAGTAAGGATAATACCGACTGTTCCTATATCGGCTAGTTACAGCTTCGACGCAACACTTCAGAAATACTTTTGTTAGCGATTGTATATTTTGTTTGAATTTTGATTTTTATTGCTTATTCACTTTTTTTTTTAAGGAGTTTTAAAAGATGGAATAGACAAAACAAATGCTCAATTAAATATGGTAGATAATTTGCGCATTTGTTTAATAAAATTAACAAAACTTCAGTCATTATTAAAAATAGGTAGTTAATTGATAATTAAAATAGTAAAAATTTTACCGATTTCAAATCTATGTGTAATCTAATCAATCTACCAATTATCTGTTTATTAAACAATAACAAAAACAAATGTTCGAAATTAAAATAATAATACTTATGCTGCGGTAACCGATGCAGCGGTGTAATGACGAGCAACGTCAGGTGTTTCCTTTTTGGCGAAGACAATGCAGCAACAACAATTTGGGCAAGGGGCAGCTGCCGTAATTTCGGGAAAAACGCACTTTTGCCAGGAAACGGAAACCAGCTGTGCAGCGAACCGCGGTTAATGTATTGAGCAGACGAAATTGCATTTTTAAGGCTCCACCAATTTGGGCCCGAATTAACAAAAATAATACTGTGTCGCTTGAAAGCTTACTTTAAAAATTCTAGTCAGATTACATGTGACAAAATTTTTTCTCGTGAATATTTTTTATAGCTTCCTTCTTGAATACCTAAGTGACAGTGACAGTTCATTAATTTCGCAATACGATCTTTATGACATAATTCCACGAGTTACGAGTCTGATAAAGGTTTTAGTTAACACATTCTAAATTCGAGCTCTTTTTTTTTTCAATACGACTTCGAAATTAGAATGCAAGTGACCTTTATTAATTGAAATAGGATTACCTCTAAGATTAACTGTTACTTTTTTATGTTAGGTCTATCTATTGTTATGTACTATGTGTGTTTTTGTACATTAGGTACCTGCCTACCTACACATAAAAAAACTGAGCAAGGTTATGTAATAACAATAGCACACAAATACCAATCAGGAAGTGAGTGGATGTTTACGCTTAGAGCATTTATACATACCTACTCAAAGGTTTAAAGATAACAAAATATTTTAATGGTTTGTTTACTAATAGAATTTTTATCAATGACTCATGATGTATTTTTAGTTACATTTCTAAGATAAATTGGCATACCTAAAAACTTTTTCTAATCCAGAGAGATAGAAATTATCTTTTTTTATTTATTTATTTAAACTTTATGCACATGTAAAAATACAATGTACAAAGGCGGACTTAATGCCTTGGGCATTTTCTATCAGTCTACATACACGTCGTCGTTTTATTATACATATTTTACTATTAAAATTATATAATTTTCTAAGAACTTATGTTTAATAAAAAGTAAACTTGAATTTTGCCTGAACCACTACGCTTCGTTCAATAAATAATTTCCAAGCTTTTAATTTTGTTCCGAAGTAGTAAGTTCCTTTTATATTGCTGTAGTTTAATGCTAGTTCCAGTTGTCGTACAAACATCGAGGTCGGAGAAGTTTTTGTAGCTTGTAGTGCATACCAACTTGCATCTTATCTAAATTCAATAGCGGGGTGTAGGGCCATGCCCGCGCCGCGCCGGCCGGTTTCCGTGTCGCGTACAGCCGCCTCCACCGACCACAACCAGTTCTACGCCAATTATGTGGGGCTGCTATTCGATACGATATAAACAACAGTCAAGAAATGCATTCAATACACACACTACGATGTAGGTGTACCAACCTACACAAACAAAATTGAATGCACTCGGGAATCCGTAGGCTTATCTAAGTGTTTATAATTTGTAACGCCATGGCAATAGGCACCAGTTAAATTAAAAATAATTTAAGTACTTACCTTTCGTTGGAAACTATTTACAATTCTCTCGTGTAATTTTTACCAGTTTCGAATGCCGGTGGTTACCCAAGTTGTTTGTGCATAACTGCAGATATTTCGTAATCCTCGTGAGGTGTGTGTAAGTTTAATGCCTACTTACAGATAGCTGATAAGAAAATTATAAGAAACAAGTTTGTGAAGTTTCCTACCTGATTCTGTCGGAGACAATTTCAGGTTTGGATATCTTCTTAGCGGGTGTGACGGCATGCGTCGGAGCGTGTATTGGGCTGGTTGAGGGCTCGGAGGGCGCCGAAGGCGGTGAGCAGGAGCCAGAGCTGGACAAGCTGAAGGCGCGCGAGCGGCCGTCCACTGCCGCCGGTGTGCGGCCGGACCGGGTGCGCCGGCGACGCTTCTTCTCCTCCTCAGCTCGAATCGCAGCACCCGGAGGCGCCCAGTCCAAATCTTTTTTCAAATGCCCTCTACCACACCGGCAGCCGCAAGCCTTGAACGCCAGATCGTACCCTTTCTTGGTCCACAGATTCTGATGCCTCTGGCGTTCAGACCAGGAGCGAGCTCGACCACACGATTTGAGATAAGCGAGCACTCCGCCTTCCCATTGCTCGAAGCACTCTCGGTGCATGTACCGGCCGGCGGCGCACGTGTCGTTGTTGCATAGCACGCGCACGGCATCCTCGATGCGCACCGGTTCCCGGGGACGTAGGCACTCGCCAGGCACGCAGCACCCGCGAGCCTCCTCCGCCTCGCGCTCGCCAGTGGCGCCTTGCCGTCGCGGGGCCATGCCGCGATCGACTTGCCAACGAAATCGAACGTGCGCGCGGAAGTAGTGGAGCGCGTCACACGAGACACATGCTTGCCGGAGCGCGCGCGGCCGACTAATAACCGCGAGTGAACGAAAGCGAAATTTCAAGAGCGCAGCGCGTCGCCGCGCCGCCGCGCCACCCGCCTGCACGCGGGGCTGACCTTGCGCCGCGGAGGGGCGCGCGGTGCAGCGAGGGGCGGGCCGATGCGACGCCGGCGGTGGGGAGAAAGTGCCTAGCGAATTTTCACTTTCGCGCGGAAGCGGGCAGCGGGCGCGGGAGCGGCTGATGTCGCTTCCTCTCATCCGACATCTATCACTATCAGGCAATGCTGCATTGCAGTTCCAGCCTCTGTCGTTGTTTGTTGATGTGGACATGGCTGTTAAGCGTTGCACTGCATAGTGTCAGACTGAAGTCTTTAAAAAAAAAATTGTTGACAGTTTGGTTTTTTTTTAAGTTTATAGCCCTCCTACCAATTCTGCCTATTTACTCTGCGCGCCTTCGAGATGGGATCATGGGACGCGCTTTATTTATGTATCCTTGATTGTAAAGTATTTAGGTACCTATGAAGTTTGGAACTAAAGACAAAAAATAATTGAATCTACACACATAGGTACATACACATTATATCACGCTTGTATTAATCGAAGGGTTGGCGGTAGGCAGAGGCTGAGAACGCTCACATTTTTAATCTTAACTAATATTATGAAAACAAAAGATTTGTAATCTTGTTTGTAACCGATAAACTCAAAAACTACTCAATCAACCAATTTTAAAATTCTTTCACTTGAATAAGGCTACATTATCAGCGAGTGAGAGCCTAACATAGGCTACCTACATTTTATTACCAAAAAAATTAGGAATCCGTAAGAAAATTCTCGCGGATGAAGTCGCGGGCAAAAGCTAAAATAAATAAATATTGTACCCACCTACTTAAACTAAATCCAGTACCTACCTACCTTATATAATTTTGTTGTTGAACTTAAAGTTTTCTTATCGCAGTCAATGAACATCGGAGTTTGCTTTTTAAAACGCACTTAACATAACATCACGCCTGTAATCCCCAAAAGGGTTAGGCAGAGGTGTAATACTTTGCTCCATCTGGGAATCGAACCCAAGACCTCACGCTCAACAGTCACGTTTCGCTTTTAAATATCTCGCCTAATATAAAAATCTTTTGAGGAATTTGTTAACTCTGAGACTGACAGTTACGAATTACGATAATACAAACAAACGTTAATACCTACATAAGATCTAAGTAAGTACTTGATACTACATTGTAAGAAGATAACATCAGCTGTCATAGGCTCATTGGCCAAGTGGTGACTTACAAAATCTTTTATCTGCTAGAACTGTTTATTTTGTAACTAATACCTTAGTAATTAATGAAGGCCAAAATTTTTTTTATCCTGTTTAAGGGAGACACTACGTTTTAAAAAAAAGGTAGATTTTCAGAGTTTACAGAATCACAATGTCATTGAGCAACTTATAATAAGGACAGCCTTGTGCAAATCGTACGAGCAATAATAGAAAATAAATAAAAAATCTGGGAAAAACCGGGCAGATGTTAATATCTGACTGGTTTTCCCCAGATTTTTTATTCCTTTCCTAGACTTAGTTTAAAAGTATTCGAAAGATTTCCGGATTATTTTTGTAATTCAGGAAAACCGAATTGATCGAAGTTTAGAAACGGAATAGATGAATTTGTGTTTAAACCTATAGGTACTTAGGTAGGTACTTTACCCGAGATTGCGGGACGTCTTAACAGGATACCGTGGCCCCGGAACGTAAAGGGCAACAGAAGGAACAGGTTGTTTTTTTAATCAGTAAAAGTCTGACAGTCCCTTACGCAGTTACGCGACCCAGGGCGGAAGTAGTCATTTTTGATGATTTTTACCACCTAAAAAAAACCTCGTACCTATGGAGAAGAATGGGCAAGAATCTCCATACAAGCTCAAAAAAAATACGTGTAATGACACAATTTTATATAGCCTGCTAATATATTAACTCTGGATATAAATGCTTGTTTCGACTTAAGTATGTAATATTTGCAACATGTAGGTAATAGACAAAAAGCATAATCACGATTAATTTTACAACTAAGTTTAATTTACAAATAACCACCTTTTTCGAAGGTAAAATATATAAGTAGGTAGTACCTACAGGAAAATGTAAACATTGGACTAAAAAAATAATGGGCAAAAAAAACTTATTGTTGTCACCCTAATTCTGTGTTATTATATTCTAAAAAACTAAGAGCTTAGTGAATCAGAATCCGTCATTCATGTGAATTGATGTGACGATTCTCAAAGCGCGCACGTGTTTAATAGGGGACGCGTATGAAAGGACCAAAGGAACAAAATCGCCTTGTTCCATGAAACCGGTCCAAGGCTGAGGGCCCGAGTGCTTCACTCAGAGGGCATAAAGAAACTAGTGGCGTAACGTGTGACCCAATTTTATTTCTTAGAGCCAGGTGATAGGTGCATTTCACTGGGAGGGGAACTCGCAGGAACACGTGTATCGAAACACCAGCCGAATTATACCCTCACTAACTTACTTTTGCGTGCCTGTAACACAACTCAATCGGAGATAAGAACCTTATGCCTACCAAATACGACGCGAGGGACCACAAAATAATTGGTCTTTTGAGAATAAATATATTGGCGAAGGAACTGCGTCTCAAATAAACGGGTTTCAGCAATATTATTACGCAGCTTTTGTTTGTAAGGCCCGCCATCTGTGTGACCTCTGAATAGCCATTCAATATTATTTATTCATAAATAAGTACGTAAATAAGGATAAGTACTGTGCATCTGGCTCTTTATACTCTGAATGGACGCTATCTACTGGCATGTATTCTAATTATGGACTACATATTTTACCAGAAAAATGTCAAATAAAAGCCAATATCGAAATTCTTTTGCGTCTGAATGGGGGCGCTTTTAGTTTACACAATTTATTTGCATTATAAAATAAATATTATTTCAGAGTTGTGAAGTCTTGCAGCGTGCGTCATAAAAATTCAAATAGCGAACATTGCGGCATTTGCACAGGTAAATAATTAATGTTACCGTAATAATAATTTATTTTGAAGATACAAAGAAATAATTGCTGGCAATAATAACAGTATTTCATTGGCAAATTCGATTAAAATAATGTACGAAATGATTAAATAATGCATGATACTGATATCGTTGCAATAAATTTTGACCTTTTCATATAATAGTGTATGGTGTTATGGATGCATACAAAGTTTTAATACATGTTAATAGGTACGTAGGTGTAAAAACGACAGTTGTAAAATTTTACATGGAGCCCCCATTTCCTTTCGTGCAGTCAAGCGGACGTGCAGTGGAACATAAAAAATACGTGGGTATGTTGGTCAAGTACTTACGACGTATTGGGGTGCGAGCTGGGTTCTGTACACATTTCTTTTTACCTTCATATAGAAGATAGGTAGATGAGGGTGAAACATCAACTATTGATGCACACCGACTTCCCTCTTATTTTGGCGTGTTTTTATAAATATACTTGACCTAGACATTTAGCAAAAAAGAGCCCCTCTTTGTAGGGACAAGTTCCCACCCTATTATTAAAACGAGTTTAAATTTTGCTTCGGGTCTTGGTAAGTCCACAACATTGGTGAATGTTTCGCAGGTGTTGTAAAGCAATAACGATTTAGAGATATTCAATTTTTAACACCTGTTTATCTTTTGACCTTTGGGAAAGTTTGTATCTAAGGACCACAAAACCAGTTTTTTCAGTAAATAGTAACTGCGAATTATAATTCGCATTTACTATTTAAAGAATAGATGAAAGGATTTTAATCAGAGGGGATGCTGTTGAAATCTTGAATAGTCAGTCAAATTGTATATTGTAATGTAAATATTTAGTATTAGGTACGTAAGAATTTGTATTTTGCGAAAAGATTTCTTGAGACCCCTATCTGACAAAAACATCTTTAACAAACAAAATATGTTTACCAATAAATGAACAGAATTAAACCATTTGTTTCACTGATCCTTAAAACTCCCTTTTTATTTGACCCACATCTAAGGGATAATTGTTGGGGAATAAATTATTTAATTATTGCCTTTATAGGTCACTGCATAATGCTAGCAGGTGCACGGATGGATGCACCTGCAGGGGGCAATTCAAGGTCTTGGCAAAATGCGTCTTAAGTACTTACATACCTACTTACTAACTTACTTTGCGACTGTAGGGTTAGTATGAAAAGTGAAGCAGTATTACAGAAGGCAGGCAAGCAAACAAAAAAAAATCTCATTCTGATTCTGTTTGTACATACATACCTACTACGCGAAAAACATTTAGAAAAATCTCGACTCCCTCTAACTTGTTTGAAAATAGACCCCCCCACGCACCCTATGCGTTCCTCAATTGACACCGTATTTTTAAAGTTTTCGAGCATTCTCTAGTTACTTATTTGCTTTTTTTCGACACATCATCTCGTATTTCAACTAGCAACACAACTACACAAGTCAACCTAGAAGGTTGTCGATTGCTTAACAGGACTTCCCTATGATGCCAGAATAAATTAAGGCTTTTAATCAAATTGCAATCAGAAATACATCTCAATAAATAGGCTTTGAAATAAGAGTAGAGGGAAATACTATTACTGGGTACATGTACATCTCTAAAAGTTTATTTTCTTTGATTCTAAATAATTACATAACATCACGCCTGTAATCCCCGAAGGGTTAGGCAGAGGTGTACCCATTAGTACACCCACATTTCGCCAGTTATGTTTTTAGTCCCATGTAATAGGGGGCGAGCCTATTGCCATCAACCGGGCACAAATCCAGACTCCGAGGCTGCTAATGAGAAATTCCTGATGGAAAAACCCAATAACACTTTGCCCGACCTGGGAATCGAACCCAAGACCTCGTGCACAGCAGTCGCGTTTTGCGACCACTAGACCAACGAGGCAGTCTAAATAATTCTGTATTTTTATTTTATTATGTTGTCTGTACATACCTGGTTATCGTTAGCACTTGAGTTTATAATGAAAATGTATTAATTTCGTTCTTAAAATAACGGTGTTGTTGTTTGAACACGTAGGTAGGTTGGCACAACTGGTACTACCACTTGCTTGTTGATGCCAACGATATATGTAGAACCAACGTATAGGACAAATTATACCAAAGTTGTTCCCGTGTCATTGTCACGTGCCTACGATTTAAGTAATCGTCGATATTGTTTTTTTTCAGTAATAGCCAAATTTTCAAACCCAACTTAATTTTAAGTAGCCTTGAAATCTTATGCTTTCTCACTTTATGGTGTCATGTAGCAACAGAGATAAATTAAGTGTCGTTTGAAAATTTGGGGATTAGTCTATTTTCACTGTGATATTTTAATATTACCTTACTAGTAATATCATAGCATTAGCATATTTAGCTGTAATAGGCTCATTTACTATTTAAAAAAAATAAAATAATAAGTCAAACAGTTATCAACGAAATGTCTCTTTTGCGGTTTTTCTGCAATCAATATATTTTACAACTATGTTCAGCCCGCGATTTCGTTCACTTGGAAGACAAGTATACCATCAAACGCTCTGCCCCTCTAGGAAAACTTCAGAATTGGATCAGTAGTTCCGGAGATAAGTGCGTTCAAACAAATTAGCAAAGTCCGAAGAAAATAACAAAGAGGCTGCCGACCTGCCGATAATAAGTAATACTAGCCGCGAATATGCAAATGAATGTAAGTACAAATTAGATTACCTATCGTAATATACGAGCATGTTTCAGAATTGCCTGAATTCTTCGAAATCCTTATCTAACTGTGAATGTGAAACAGTAGGTACCTAAATATAACAGTCAGGAAGTAGAATAAAATAAATTCAGATTAAATTATTGATTATATTACAAAAGCTCTTCGGAAAGAAGCAATTTTTGAACTTCGTGAAGTGTCTTTTTACAACCGGTGTAAAAAGACACTTCATGAAGTCCAAAGATACATGTTTGTCCCATCATTGCGATATTTTTTTTGTTCTCGACTATGCCTAGGAAGCTTCTGGTTTCCGAGATATTAATTAAGATATTACCGAGAGAAGTCAAAGTTTATTTATTTATTTAAACTTTATGCAACAAATAAAGTACAAAGGCGGACTTAATGTCTTAGGCATTCTCTACCAGCCAACCAAGTTTCAACTTTTTTTTTGTTTTTTTTACGAATTCCTAAACTTTGGGTTACCCCTGTGACCTCTATAACGCTAGTAATGCTACATGTAGCAGTAAGCACAATGTTTTTTATTGTGAGCTGCAATGCACAGTGATTTTTCACACGAAAAATTTTAGTCGTTTTCCAGCAATAACTTTTGTTCAATGTTACTTATGTTTGTTATCTACTTAGTTATGTAATATGTATTTTTACTCCCCGTTTTATATGTGACTCACTTACCTACCTAAATATTAAGTAGACAAAAAAAAGCTTAATTATACAGTAATTTATGTATTAAGACTGCAGCTAGCAAATATCCCATAGCATCCCATGCTGTCTACAATTGTTCAGGTGTTTAAATAACAAATGGTTTGTTTAAGTGCATTTCCGTGCCGTAACAATTAAAAACATTTAAACGACTTGTTTAACGAAGAATTGCTTTCATGCTATGTCATCGGTAGGAAGATACTTTCGTACCTACTAAACTTTTTATAGCCCCAAAGAAGGGATAAGATTGACCCTAAATTGCTGCGACATTCAGTTACAAACTCTATAGAAAAAAAGCGGCACCTAAAAATTCTTGCAAGAAACAACAACATAAACAAAATATGGACCCGACATTCAAAAAGTAGGTACCCACAACGTATTGCTTAACAGAACTTATTAATTCCATTCAGAGTCATATCAAGTTTGTTTATTGAATCTGCAATTAAAAACAGTCCATTATTGGTCACTTATTTAAATATTTTACAACATTGTGTGAGACAGAATTTCTCGGATGAACACAACCTACGCGGTCCGCACACAAATATGTGGTGTTTATAGGCACCCTGCAGAACCGGTGGACCTTGGTATCACAAAGGGACCCTCGATCTGCGAGCTAACCTTGAGTTATTTTTAAACCAAGCTCGCTGCATACGAATCCCGTCGAACGACTCCTTCCGAGTATTACATAATGCGAAATTATAGTCTTTTCTTTTTGTATAGCGTCTCCTTGAAAAGCGTGTGGCCCTGTCATTTCGGTTTTATACCCTTTGTTTTGGCTCGCACATATTTTATTTCTTTTCTTTGAATCGTAAAAGGAAGAGGCAATGAAGGGTTAGCGTTTTTTTGTAGTGGATTATTTACGGTGCGGAATAATGGGCTTTCGAGTTCGCCGCGAAATATTGGCTACAGCTGCGGTGGTTTCGAAAATATGTAATCGTTCGTTTTCGGTCACCCAGAAAGTTGTTACAGTTCAGTACTCGCACTACTACATATGCACGGCTATGCACACAATTGGGATGTGTTTGTTATTCCTGCCTTTGTGTGTTCGCAGTGCGTTAACTCGACGCCATTATCACGGTAGCATGCATCCCCGTTCCCCCCATTTTATTGTGTTGTTTGTTCACTGAAAGAAATTGGATACTACCATATAAAAAAGATACTTCGGTAATACCTGAACCTGTATAACTTGTTTCGCTTAATACATTCGTCGCATCATTCTTGTTGGTCATTTTGCAAGGAAACAGACTGAAGATACGAGTATGATTGTTTTATTATTTAAAAAACGCTTGCACATTGTATAGTTGCATCTGATCGACCATCTGCATGTTACGTTTTGCAAAATAAAAATTAAAATACGATTTCGTATTATGATGCCACGTTCTGAGTTATGGCATCCAACAGTAAGTACTGTTCTGTAGAAAATCTTCTTTGGTGTATATGGATAAAGTGAACTTGAAGTGATCTGTCAATCCCTAGTACTATGTGGGTTAACTGCTCACCTCAAGCTCACTGTATCTAAATTCACCCAGGGAGGTTTTTACAGAATAGATCGACTGGTTCCTATTTATAAGCCGAACAAAGCGAATATAACAGTTTAGTCATGTCATTGTCAATAACATTATTAATTCGTCCTCTATACATAATAGAACTATCAAAACCACTTAAACTCAACCAACACAATAAGTAATATGTTAATCATGCGCGTGATTCATCTATTGTACCTAGTTGTAGCAAATTCTAATGGAAAGCGTAGCCCTACTAATGTCAATAAACCCTTGGTATGCAAAAGCAAATTATAATCAAGATTAATCAGCGAATTAAATCCGCTGAACGTTGGAAGCTATGCTCCGAATCCCGGCTATGTTACTTCCCATATCGTGTTCTCGAACTTCGAATCAATAAAACCTCCGATGTTTTTCTACAAAGCACGTTTCTCGGAACAATCTCACTGCTAAAGTTTCAACGTGATTGCATAACTGTGGGTCTAACAACGCCACACATTGTAAACGATTATTGACCTGACCTTAATAAATTTCAAAGAAACGATAGAACTATTTAGTTATCTCTTTATTGGTCAAGATTTTTTTCTTAATTTATTTATGTTATCAACAAAGGAGACTGGAGCAGAAAAATAAAAACAGTGTCGCGACTCGCCGTACAATATGTGTAGCAAATTAGGTGCCATATGTAAGACGTGAGTGGCATGTTCAGCGCCATCGATACTGTATCGGCATTGTTTATGCGCTCGATCAAGTGTTCGCGCCATGTTCTTTATTTAAAAAGAGAACAACAAACGTAGGTCCAGTTACATTGACAATAAAGGACCACTTGTCGAAGCGGTTTGCAAAAACATGTTATCGATTGCATCGAAAAACCAATTTGTTTTATTTCATCAAAGTTATTTAATTATATTTGAGTTGCTTGTTTATATAAAAAAAGGGTTTGTTAAAGTTTATGGCGACGGTTGGCTGAAATTAGCGAATTGGTACAATTTGCACCTGTTTGAGATTATCAACGCGAATTTCTGATAATAACAGTTGGTAGTACTGTTACATTGGTAACGAATGGAAGTCTGTATTTGCTAAGGCCTCCTTAAAACCTTGAGAAACTCTTGAAGAGAATTGGAACGAACCAATATTTAATCTTTCATTATTGCTGATGCTGTTGTACGACAAAAGATAAACATGTATTTAAAGCCCCGTACTGAAGGACCAAAAGATCAGTGGTGAAATTTTTGGTCCTTTAAATTTATGTTTATCTTTTGTGAAAGCACCTATGAAATACATGCATGTTCTGATTTTCAATTAGATAGTAATAACGTCAATAAGGATAATCAACCAATTAGAGTTTACTTAGATTTTCTGATTAAGTATATCCAATTTTAAAGTAAAACTCTTGTTTTCGAAGTTCTCTTATCCAAAGAAACATAAGTTCATTTTTGTTTAAAAACCAAACCATTAGTAGTAGGTACAATATTCGAACACAATTTAGCTATTATAAATACTAACCCGAGTTCACGAGGTTATACCGTTCTGTGTTTTGTTATTGGACATTTTTATCAACGCTGTATCATAATTGGTACAAAAATATCAAAAGAAATAAAGCTCCTTTGTCTCTTTTATCGGATTGGGTATAATATTCTCACGGTACATAACCACATGTTTTTCATTGCGTATATTTTTGTTCTTATTGGACAGTCCTCCTTATGACATCATGTGACTATAAATTGGAGCAATTTTTGAATCAACTCGTGTTGGCAATAAAAATGGATTTGTTTATTTTATTTTTTAAAGTCATTATAGTCATCTGTTGTAATGAGTGCAGTAATTTTACGATGTATGGGTCCGCTAACAGTGAGACGACACGCGAAGAGGCGCGCACTTTTTAAGATAACAACGAAATTTCGAACTTATTAACTACGTGTTAAGGTACAGGCTAAAGTGCCTCGTGATTCGACGCGCAACGCAGCGTAGCGAACTTCGACAGACTTAGACGCATACCTTATAACGTAGTAAATAAGTTCGATATCATGTTGCTAACTTACAAACGCGCGTCGCTCCTCGATGTGAGTAGACCCTTAAAGTTATGTTCAGAGTAAACAGGACTACCTACTATTTCAACGCTTTAAAATGTCACTCGATGTATATGGCCGGAAAAAAAAGTAATACAAGCTACTTGTGCGCGAATAAGGACATAAAAATGCCAACTAAATATCCTTGCCGAAATCAACATAGGCAGTTTCATAATGCAAATGAGAATTTTATAGCGCTACGGTGAATAACATTAAAGGTACCTCAAGTAGAGCAATAAAAATAGGAAGTGATTAAAAAGACATAACATTTTTTTTATTAAAAATCCTTTTGATCCACCGGCTATAATCACTGCGACAGGAAAAAATATGACATCAGTAAAATTATAATGGGCCGCCTCGTAAAGCGCGCATTTGAATAGGAAAGTTACATATCAAAAATTTTCAGTGATCCGTGTTTTACGAGTTTGTCGTAAACGTGTACTTAACAGGAAGAATAAAAGGCCCCTTCAATACGCTTGTGTTTAAAAATCTATGTGAGCATGCGAGGGGAGTTGCACTCGTAATCAGTTCGCGAACAGTCAACTTTTACGATGTTACCACATTTTAATATCTACATAATATGTTATGGATTTAACCAGACCTTATAAAACCAACCATAAAAATAACTTGAATCGTTTCGAAAACCGGTCGGTTTCGCTGTGTGCAATCAGAAAGAAAATGATGGATTTGTGCGTAACTTCCGTTGCGACCACGAATATATTAAAACCAAAGAATTCTAAAGTTATTAAAATTGATTGATCATGAAGTCGTTTCATTATGAATTTAAAAATAAGCATGGCTAAGATTAAATACTTAATAAATACACAAAAAAGCAAAATGTAATTTTAAAATGCGAAATACGAGTGCTATTTGCGCTTTAAAAACTACAGCATAGAGCTCTGGCATTCAACGAACAAAATCTCAAAAAATCCATTGTATTACAGTCATAAATATTAAATGAAGTCACTCCCTCAAGTAACCAGATGCCCATTGAAAAACATAATAAGATTTACTTATTTTGAACTTAGCTAAAGGAAATACAGGTGGACTAACAATACGACAGGCTCCCTTGAGGCTTGCCTCTTTGACTATTTTAATATAAAAAAAAACCCCATTGCCTCCAGAGCGAATTACTTTGAAACGAATAAATAAATGAACTGAAGGATCACGAAATTGAATTAGAAAAAGAATTCGTGTGTAATAAAGAATTCTGTTCATTCATAAAAGTTATGAGGGTTGATCACAATGAGGAAGTCGAAGTGTACGATGATCTAAGCGATGACAATGACGGCAGGTATCGAACCGGAAAAGGGATCAGTTTTCCTTTTGATGTCACATCAAAAAGGCTCTTAAAAGGAGAAGCCAATATCGGACTTAGTGAACTTTCTGAACTCTCAGAAATTAGGGTAATACCTATTTGTATTAAAGGCTTTTTCCATAGAAATTTCTCTGTCATTTTATCGAGAGTTATTTCTCTACTAGCTTTTTCCCTCGACTTCGTCGAAGTTTACATATTATCCCACGGGAACCTTATGTGGTACTCCAAACTATTATCTATCTCCGTGCCAAATTTCATTTAAATCCGTCCATCCGTCCTGGCGTGATTGGTTAACAAACATCCATCCATCTGAACTTTAGCATATATAATGGTAGTAAGATTTAATACCGTTCCCATCTTGCTTTTTAATTTTTTTCGAGACGTTTTTCATTGTGCTTTTAATGCATTCCATTCTTTCTTTAAGCACCAAGCTTCACAAAGCCAGAGGTGTACTTTTTACACGCAGACATTATTTTTGAGGAACCAACCCACAAAAATCATATTTTCGCCTCAGCACTCTCCCTTGTTTTACGGTTTTTTCATTGCAGCCACTTTACGAGCATCTGTGATGGGAGCCACTCTTCTTTTATAACCGAATAACAGTGTTCTGAGACCTCAAAGATCGCGTGTTTGCCACTAATTAAACGTCTTCATGGTAGTATGGATACGTGATTCGTCTGGCCGCGGTGAATAATGTGTTTCTTACGCCATTTTTGCCGTAGCAAAAGCTTTACCACTAAAATTTTCAGCAAACAAAAAGTGCATGACATAAACGTATTGCATTCACGTGGTGGTATCAAGGGGATTCAAATGAGATCTTCAAATAAAACTTACGTCATCAAAGATGTTTTTAAATTAATACCGATTGTAAATCTTGTCGCGCATTAGAGATGTCGTCGTCTGTAAATTGGAAACACCACGGCTTCACGCTCAGTCGGGGGCGCCAGTCGTTCTATTCCTGTTCCTGACACAGCCGCCCCAGGACACGACGCGTCTTTGTTACAGACAACGTAACGCGTTGTAATTATTTCCACTTGTACTTTAACGTCATCGTCCCGATTAGTTAGAGCGTTAAAATTTAAGCATGAATTTATAATATAAACATGACAGAAACAGAGTGTGTTGTTTTTTGTTAAAGTTCAATTTTGATTTCTCTCCTCATGACTGGATTTGAAATATGATCCCCATACATCGTTGTAACAATCATATCATATTTCACTGTAATTATGTTGAATGACGATGAAATTTCAATAGCTGTAAATATCATTACAAGCAAGCGATCAACATTTATGTTCCTTTTAATCAAACCGCCTTTCGAGCGGCTCTCACGAGTGGATATTTATCTTTAGTCTGTACAAACAAATGTAGCCGTGAAACCATTTCATCATTCAGCACATTGTCGTCAGCGGCATGCGAGATGGGCTCTGACGCAACCGCACGCTCCTTGAGGACAAAGAGTAACACCAACTTGAAAAAATAATATTTTCTCAGATTCGTGTTACCGTGGCTGTCACCGGAGTGATTTACGCCGAATCTGTCAGGTTCGGAGACAAAGAACTCTTGTCGAAAATCGCGGTAGCATGATGTCATACGTTCAGGCACCGCCTTAGCCGCGGCCCCTAATTAATAGAGCAGCTTTTACGGCTCGCTAGGGTAATATCATTCCGAGATGTTTCAAAGAAAAATAAGAAATATGCGTGTCAGCCAGTGTAGTTTATGGTCTGTTGTTTATTGTGAACGCTCCAACCAAAGTCGAACTCAGAACCAATTCTTTGTTTTGTTCAGAATTTATTACGAGTAGGTAAAGTTCGTGAAATCAATTCAAAGGCATGGCTCGTTAAGAGAGCGCACCTTTCTATTTTGTGATCCTTTGTATCTTATTTCTACTATCTAGCTAGATATTTTATTTTGTATTGTTGTGAGGGTGACTGTGTATCACCGAGATCTATAGTCCTTATCTGTCTTATAGTTTATTACTGAACTAAAGGTCTATATAAAGAAATGAATGCCTCCAACGAAAAATAAGTAAAAGGAGTTCTATAGTCTGAACTGAACTTTACTGCGAAATTTCAAAGATGAATAGAATAAGTTACGCGAAAGCATTCAAGCGCCCACGCGTATAATCCTCGAACAGGGAGGTAAACATTTAAGAATAAGGTACTTTCAAAATCTAAAAAGCAAATTACTTTCGGAGCGAAGCTTGTCTAGACAATATTTACAATAATACAGGCTTGAATTGTTCATAGTATGTTGTTCTATCAACAGATCGTAGTGACAAACGCAATATAAGATTTGAAGCAAGCTAAGTTTTATCTTTCAAATCAATAAAAGCTCGACCACACCGGAGCGAATAACGAGCGGGCGCGGTCGTGGCCGTGGTCAGATACTGCAGTAGCATGGACTGGTCTACACCAACGAGAGAAGCCACACTCAAAGTCAAATTATTTACTTCAATATTAGACTATCAAATTGCATCTTTGAACGTTATATTATACAAGATAAATCAATTTAATTTAGGTGCCCCTTTCAAGAGGTAGTTCTATATGGAGAAGAATAGGCAAGAAGCTCCGTACATTCGTTGAGCAATTTTTAGTAAAGGCAAAGCTTTTGGGTTCGTATCACCGACATGACAATGTGACCGCGTCACCGACATGTGACGTTTAATTTTTATTTCTGTAGGCAGTTCCCATAACAGAATAAATTTTTTTTATACAAATAAAAATAAATTAATAAAAATCACTACTGCAATATCTGACCGCACCAGCGACCGCGGTCGCGCCCGCAAGTTGTTCGCTCCAGTGTAACAGGGCCTTAAGTGAAAAGAGATCGTGCAGGAAAATCCGTAGTCACAGCATTGTGCGATGTATCAAGATTGTGAGCCGAAATCGTGTGTTGGGTATTAAAAATGACAATCCGGAACGTTACGAGTGTTTCAGAATGACCGGACGGTGACAAGTATGACGTTTATTTATATGAGTGTTAATGGACATGATTTTTCGTAGATGGATCTATTATTGATAAGAAAGCTTTAAGTGAATGACAGCAACAGGAAATGAAACAGTTATTCTTAAAGAATGAAGGCGATATGGTTCAAAATCCCGTAACCTAAGTTCACGTCTTTTTAATAAATGGTTCTAAGAATATATTAGGTGAATATTACGTTGTTAAGGATGTATGCGTACTTGCTATCGAATCGTAATACTGGGTGCTTTTTTAGGTTTTAGGTAGGTACCTTACTTACTCAGGTACGGCCAACGACAAAAGTGGTAATTAAAAAAAAATATTGAAACACTAATTTTTGTTACATTATTATAGGAAACACGGAATGAATGTAAAAGTAACACTGATATATCAACTTTTGTCGCGGACTGTACGTTCAAGTGTGACGGTAACTCTGTCTGTCTGTCGCAGAACCATAATAAAAGAGGTCATAATATCACGCCTGTAATTCCAGAAGAGTCCGGCACAGTAGTACACCCGCATTACGCTAGTAATGATTTAAGTTTCATATAATATGAGGCAAGCCTATTACCATCAACCGGGCACAAATCCAGACTCCGAGGCTGCTACTGAGGAATTTCTGATGGGAAAACGGATTAACACTTTGCCCGACTTAGGAATCGAACCTAAGACCTCGGTAGTCACGCTATGCGACCACTAGACCAACGAGGCAGTCCACAGGGGAGGCAGTAGAAAATTCAACTCTCTAGCTATTTCGGTTCATGAGTTACAGCCCACTGACAGACAGACGCACGGACGGACAGTGAAGGCTTAGTAATAAAGTCCCTTTATAAGGTAAGCTACAACGTTACCTAGTAAAATCTCCATCCATAATACTAAGTGCTTCTTAAATACACTGTCAGACTTGTCGAACTTAATTCCAACAGCATAATTAATAAGTAACTCCTTATACCTCTGAACATTAACTACTCTGTAAAGTTCTGATATTAAGGAACTAAGATCCGTTTAGGGGATGTTGGGGGAAAATAAATCAGAGGCGGCGTCTGGTCGTTCGTCGAACTCTAGAGTTGGGAACAATTGGTGCGGAGATGTAAATTAAATCGAGTGGCTGTCGCAAAGCTTGGCTCTCGGCCGGGCACTGACTCTGCAGATATACAACTTTATTGTAAAGGTGTGAAAATTATTGAGTCGTGCGAGTCTATTGTTAGATAAATATTCGGGGGAGAACTATACTCCATTAAGTTTTTGAAATACTGTCTAGGTATTGAAGTTAGTTTTTGTTGTTTTGATCTGGTTTATAGTCGAGGAATAAGATGATTTACACACGGTGCCGCGTACCGCCGCAGTTGGTGGTAAAGCGGAACTCATATCGCATTGGCCTCTAAGAAATCCATTGATGCCTAACACACGTACACCGCCAGACCGCGCGATCGAGCGGTGCAATCCGCTTTGCCGCCACCGTCCCCCGCGGCGGAGCGCGGTGCCGTGTGTTAATCGCCTAAGTGTTTATTTGGAACTTAAAAAATACATTGTAATATTCTCCAGACCGATTTTGATCACAGCGGCGAATTTCAATAGTGACTAGCCAGGTAGGTACGCAGGAGATATTTTAGTGCACAAGTGTGTGCGTAAAAAGAGGTACACTCCCTCTTCCCTTACTATCACAGTTTAATGGGACGGCAATCTGACACAACCGGAAAGAGATCAGGCGCTTTAAGTTACAAACAAAAAGAAAAAAAACAGCTGAGAGTGTTTGTATTCAGAAAAGACCATCCGCGTTTCCTCTTAAAACGGCTGCTGGGCTTAGATTGGATGCAGAAGGTAAGGTTGATATGGTGCAGCTTAGGAGATTTTTGTCCAACTGCGGATAGTTACAAGCTGGAAGGACAGGTTGCTTGGGTAGATCGGTTTCTAAAAAAACCTGGTCCGACTAGCACTCGAAGGGTTCCTTAATACTGTATAATATTTAATACTACATAGGAAAAAAAAACACGTTTCTTGTATTTAATTTGTAACTTGATTTTTATTTTCATTGTTTGTTGTTATAGGGGTAATAGAACTCATTCTGTGAAAATTTCAACTGTCTATTTTTTATGACGGACAGCGGAGACTTAGTAATAGGTTCCCGTAGCCACTTTACTGGTACGGAACCATAGCAAGAATCACTATGTTTTAGACCACCTACTTAGATTAGGAAACCTGCTTATTCTAACAAGCTTTGGCTAAACCAATTCAGGTTTGGTCACATATATTTACATACGTTACTTGCGTTGGTTTTTATATCAGTCCATATCTTTTGATCGGCTATATTCAGTGGTTAAGTGTTAAAGGACCATTTGATACAATAATTGTTGCCTTGCCGAGGACCACTAACTGTTTGACGGTTATATTAACTAATATAATAAAACATGTATGTTATTTAAATCTAAGAGGATTATATTCCTGCCAAGGTTGCGTAATTTGTTCGAAAGAGTCACCGTGGTCCTGGAACGCAAAGGACATTAGGAGGAGCACGGATGGGTTTTAATCCAACGTAAAAAAACGTAACGATTGCTGACAGTCAACCGTCGTAATCAGTGAATAATCGGCGGCTGACAATGATTGCTCAAATGCTCATCCATTTTGTACTTAGATCTCCTGAATTCGGCGTAAAACCATTCACATTGTCCAGAGCAGACAACAAAACATTTGACGATTTCCTATTCTTAAAAAGAATAGAAAAAAAGAGTATTATATGGGTCGTGCTCAGTATGTGAGTGCTTAGACGTTATTTAATAATTATAATGATGATGTCTAGGACAACTTCTGGTGCTTTCAGGGACCACCAGTGGTCTGCGGACCACTAGTTAATAACCACTGGGCTAAATGGTATGGTATTCGTTTGGTAGTAGTTATCTAATAGATTTGTGTACTATATTTTTTATCTTTATGGTGTTTAGGCATAAAGCCTTATTTTTTACCGTGTTGGTGATTAAAATTGAATTTGATATCGATATAACTAATTACTTTTAGATCATTGATCATTTAATGAATGATGACTGTTTGGTCAATTGATTAAATAGATTTTTAAATTTAGAAATAACTAGTTTATGGCGAATAAAGCAGTTAGTTTTGAGTCTTAATTAGATAATTGATCATTTAGGGTTGATAAAACTACAGTGTTCTGAGGTAACGAACATGTAATAGGGGGCGAGCCTATTGCCATCAACCGGGCACAAATCCAGACTCCGAGGATGCTACTAAAAACAATCTTGAAGGTAAAACCCAATAACACTTTCCCCGAACACATGACCTTAGCAGTCGCGCTTTGCGACGACTAGACCAACGAGGCAGTCAAAGTCTAAAAATGTAGTTTTTACAGACAAATCCAATTGGGTTTAGGTACATACTACGCAACACATTTTCCTGTCTCCTGTAGGTACTTCTTAACATGTTCGTAACAAGTTCCTTTTAGTTTTCGAACAAGTTTCTCGGAGTCCCAAACGTTTGTCAGTTGGAGTGGACGTGGAAATCTCCAGTTACCAACTTTTAGATACCTACGTGTCCACATAATGCATGAGAAATACTATCCATTTGGATTTTGAATCGGTTTTGTATAGATTTTGCAACTTATTTTTTAAATATTTAAGTATTTATATCGGAGATACTTAGGTTCTGGGTCAGTTGGAGGAGATTGGGGGTAGGATAATCTTACTTAGGCGCAATTCTAAAGTTCACGCGAAGTTAATTGATAATGGTGCCGATTCCCTTGTTCACAAACTAAACTAACTAGTCTTTTAGAGAATTGACATCTCTTACTAACATACAGCGAAAGGAAAGGACGGTGACATTAAAGAACTAAGTTAGCGATGTCAAATTAGTTTTGCCTTGAACTTTTCCGTATTTTTAATCCATACGTTTTAAGATGTCAACTATAATTGTATGGATGTGTCAGATTGACTAAATTTGACAGCTCTATTTACATTAGTCTCTTTCTTGTTTTATTGGATAGAAAAAGATGGAAATAGTCTAATTTTAGTTTAGTTTATGACCAAGGGAATCGGCACCAATATTTGCTTAATATTGCCTCGTTGGTCTAGTGGTCGCAAAGAGCGACTTCTGAGCATGAGGTCTTAGGTTCGATTCCCAGGTCGAGCAAAGTGTTATTGGATTTTTCCACCAGGAATTTCTCAGTAGTAGCCTCGGAGTCTGGATTTGTGCCCGGTTGATGGCAATAGGTTTGCCCCCTATTACATGGGACTAAAACATAATGGCGAAATGAGGGTGTACTAATGGATACACCTCTGCCTAACCCTTCGGGGATTACAGGCGTGATGTTATGTTTGTATTAATAAATATTTTTTGTTTGACCATTCAGCCAATATTCAGCTACTACAACACCATCCGCTGACGCAGTCATTAGGTCCTTACGTGTGCAGGCTCAAGATAAAAGGAAGGCTATGGTCTGCGGAGAGACGCCGCATAGGCACTGAAGGTCGGTGCCATCTGCGAAATACTTTGGTAATTCTTACTCCTTCAGTAATAAGGTCGAAAAATGGTCAACCACCATTGCCCTCGTTTGTATGTAGATTACTATAAAAAGAATATGGAAAATTTGGACGCCATTAAATAACGATTAGCAACTAATTATAAATCTAAATATAATAAAAATCACAAATACACTACACGTTTAAAGATCATTAACACCTACTTAGATTATTGCCATCCATACTAATATTATAAATGCGCCTGGCGCAGGCGCCTGGATCAAGAGATTCATACAGAAGAAAATACTTCTGGTTACGCATATAGGGAGGAGTTTCTCCAGAAGTTCAGACTTCTCCAGAGCCCTGACCGGTAGCTTGGACTATCTTCCCGTTTGAGGTATACCGTTACTTTTTAAATATATTTAAATGATTTACTTTTAAGCAGAACATTGCCCTGTTAATGGCAATAGGCTCGCCCCCTATAACATGGGACTAAAACATATCTGGCGAAATGTGGGTGTACTAATGGATACAGCTCTGCCAACGTCTTCGAAAATTACAGGCGTGATTTCATGATATGTCACGTTAACACATTTAAAAATATTGAATTGTTTTAGGTACCTAATTTTTTAAACATTAACTAAAAAACGTGTTAAAAAATGAATTAAACAATGAGGTACTAAAGCAAGCACTAATCACTTACACTAATTCAAATGTAAACAGGCCAAAGTCTAAATGCAAACAGGAAAGCGAACATGTTAAAATTAATACGTCTGTCTTAAGCTGTGATTATTGCTAATAGCTTATAATTACCATTATAATGAGCTAATACTAATCTTAGATGGAAAGAGAAACTTAGGCTAGGATATACAAGGTGTAACACTTTATGAAAAGAAAGGGGTGAAAGGGGTACTTAATTGTACTTATATACACAACGTTTACTATGTATAAACCCTGAAATTGCAAAAAAAAAATACAACGTATTCGAAAGTAGGCATACAATAGGTGCCACGAAAGATGAGACTTGACACACCACACATACTTTATTATTTCTTAATAAATATTATAATATTGTTTAATTAACACAATTCTGGATAACTATTTCGTACAACCATACCTGCGCAAGCTGCTTATTGATTTCGTTGCGCGTATTGTACCATCTATCTTAGGTATGGGTAGTCTTTGCAAAATGCCAATTTGCAAACTCAATTTAAGTGGTTAGGGAATCTAGTATAATATACATAGCATTAAAGTCGAAGCCTTATATAAAAATGATTTGTATGTTAAAATATATACATAATAGTAAAAAATTGGACGTTAACTAAAATAGCTTTCAAATACATACATAAAAGATTAGAATCTAGTTGCCCCTTCTAAAATGTTGTATCGAATGGTGAAGAATAGGTAACAAACTCCATACTTACTGTTGTCAAATAAATGTCGGACAATATTTGTATACAGAATAATAAAGAATTACAAGTAAATGCGATGAACAGCGGCCAGCGCATCAGACACCTTCTTGTTGAAAAATAGCTCCTATTATAACCACACAAAATACCCCGGCGTTAGAATAACGTTGCGGCATTATGTGCGGTTGTAATAGAAAGCGTCGTCCGTATCTTGCATGAGGAGCGAGCACGATGTCAGCGTGATGCCGTTGATGAGGCCGTTGATTTTTGCAATATTGTTTAATCCTTTCGAAGCACTTGTATAATCGTATACACATACAAATACTAAGAAAAGAGTAAACACTACTGCAGAGCTCTCCATTGAAGTCAAGCATCTGGTAAAACATCAAACACAAACCTAGATATAATTTATCCTAAAATTATACACAGTAACAATATACTTATAATGTAGCTAATATTGTAAATGTGAGAGTTTGTATGTTTGTTACTCAAACATTTGAATATTGATCACAATTGATATTTTATCCCGGTTTTCCGTTAAAAGAATATCAAAAGTTGGAAGTGGCGGGCAGTAGCTAGTATCTATCTATGTATAATTTGCAAATGATATGGTATTTCAAATAAGGCTTGCCTACATCCAAATAATAATAAACAGAAAAGTGTTACATAATATTTCAACATCTTCAGTCTTGCTGTTGGTTGATGTTGACGCGGCTGTTGACTGTAGCAACATTGTTGTGTCCTATTGCACCGCCTTTGAAATAGTTAACTCAAAGGCGGTTAAATAGGATTCAACACTGTCGCTATCCAATGAAGCAGAAGTCCCTCTGAAATAATATCCGTTAAACCTAGTGGTAATTTAGGCTATCGTTTCGTTTCGTTTCGTTATTAAGCAAAAAAATATATAGCAATAATTTTGTATAAATTTTTATAAAGTACCAAAAAATTAACCGTGGTTATTGCGTGATGGTCAAGTGGTTAAGGCGCACGCCTCTCATGCTTGAGATTGTGGGTTTAAATCCGGGTAGGTACCTACCAATGTGACTTTTTCAATTCATATGTAGGTACTTTCTAAAGTTTATCTTGGACATCACTGACATTGGTGAAGGAAAAACATCGTGAGGACCTCTACTGGACCTGGACTGGGGCTCTTGAGGTGGTATAGAAATTCTGACACAAGGGTGTGTGGGATTGTAAGACCTTACTGCCCACACGATAAAGAAGGAAGAAGACCGTGGTCAACCGTACGTAAATGAGAAATCAATTCTAGGATTGCATACATTCTTGAGTTTATAAAAGAGAAAAGTTACACATCATAATTTTGACCTCTTCAGTCTTGCTGTTGGTTGATGTTGACGCGGCTGTTGACTTCAGCAACTTTGTTGTGTCCTATTGCACCGCCTTTGTAATAGTAAACACAAAAGCGGTTAAATAGGGTTCAACACAGTCGCTATCCATTGACTAAGAAGTCCCTCTGAAATAAAATCCTTTGAACCTAGTGATAATTAAGGCTATCGTTTCGTCCCATTAGTCATCTTTGATTACGTTATGTGCAAAAAAAAAACATAATAATTACCCGTGGTCACGATGATTAATGAATAACATGCAGGTGTCGCACCATGTCGATATGATGAGCATGTAATGACACGTTCCTTGCATGTAGCACTGGGGGCACTGGGGGCTGTAGCAATGCTTATACGAATGCCGCACTCCCGGCCATAGGCAGAGGCAGCACACCGCGGTAGTTTTAGCCGGTAAGAGTCCGGCTCCTCTGTTACCCCCACGACGGAGGAAGTCCACGAGGATTTCCACCGCGCACCACAAATAGATAGAAAGAAAAACTATTTATTCACATGAAAATGACGCACACGACATAAAAGAAAAACTGAACACAAATGCAAAATAAAAACAAGCTGGTATTAAATCTAAAAAAATAAAATCAATTAAATACACAAGTAAGAAATATGCGCCACTACCGTGCGAAACGGCTGACGTTCAGCTTAATGCACAAATCCGAATCCGAATCCGTGCACGAAGGCACGAAAACAAAAGCGCTGGTAAAGAAAAGGGAAAAGTATGCACACTCGTACATGTGATAATTGTAGAAATATGGATAATGTTACAATTGCCCGTCTATAGACTGACTCCCCCCCAAAGTAACTGGCAAAATGTGGGTGTAGGTACTAATGGGTACACCTCTACCTAACCCTTCAGGGACTACAGACGTGATGTTATGCAGACTGACTATTATTGAAGAGCAAGTAATTACAAATAGAAAAGTGTTACATAATATTTCACCTCTTCAGTCTTGCTGCTGGTTGATGTCGACGCGGCTGTTGACTGTAGCAATATTGTTGGTTCCATGTACACACTGTTTTTGTTATTGTTAACACAAAAGCGGTGACCAAGGAGTCAACACTATCGCTATCCGTTGAAGCAGAAGATACGCTGAAATAAAGTCGTTCGATTAAACAAATGCTACAATCATTTCGACGACAGTTGGTGCGGTGGCTGAATGATTGGCTGTCTGAAAGTTGCAAGCTACGGGCAGAAACCTATCTATTTTACAAATGATATGGTGTTCAACTTAGGCTTACTTCTGAGTCATTTTAAATAGGAAGTGTTACAAAATATCTTAATCTCTTCTCGACTTTACATAATAGAAACTGTTATATTATAATATTTAAATTCGTTCAGTCTTGCTGTTGGTTGATGTTGACACGGCTGTTGACTGCAGTAACATTGTTAAGGCCTATCACACCGCCTTTGTAATAGTTAACATAAAATTAGGTTGTTCCGCTGAAAATAAAACGGTCTAATACATAACTCAAACCGAAAGATAAATAACGATAAAATAATCGTAAAAATGCATAAGGTACGCGCATACTTGGTCGGGCCGGGTCACACTCACAGCGCACAACAAAAAAAGGCATGTATGCACACCCATACACGCTGATAATTGTCGAAATATGGATGCCATTGCCACTGCCCATTGCAGTAAAAACACTAAGCCATCCATTGAATTGCAAGCATCCACTAAAATGTAAAACACAAACCTAAACTTTATTGTAGTAAACTCTTACATAGCAACCACACATTCCATTCCGTGCTTATAATGTAATTAATATTTTAATAAGATAGTTTTAATGATTGTTGCTTAATTACGTTTCAACGGCTCGACTGTTTTAGCTGAAATTTTACACACATATACCTAGATGTCTAGCTTAAGACAGGTTATTATAAATAAAAATTGTTACATAATATCTTAACGTGTTCATTTACTCTTGCTGTAGGTTGATGTTGACACGGCTTGTAGACTGTAGCAATATTGATGAGTCCTTAAGTTCCACCTTTGTAATAGTTAACCCAAAAGTGGAAAAAAAGGATTCAACACTATCGCTATCCGTTGAAGCAGATGAGCCGAAGTTACGCTGAAATAAAGTCTTTCGATTAAACAAAATGCTACGATCATTTTGACGACACGGTTGGAGCAGTGGCTGAACGATTGGCAGCTTCGCTGCGTGGTCGTAGGTTCCAGTACGAGATTATTTCAGGATAATAAATGAGAAATGAATTCTAGGATTGCATACATTCTTGAGTTTATAAAATAGAAAAGTTACACATAATAATGTTGACCTCTTCAGTCTTGCTGTTGGTTGATGTTGACGCGGCTGTTGACTATAGCAACTTTGTTGAGTCCTATTGCACCGCCTTTGTAATAGTAAACACAAAAGCGGTTAAATAGGGTTCAACACTGTCGCTATCCATTGACAAAGAAGTCCCTCTGAAATAAAATCCTTTAAACCTAGTGATAATTAAGGCTATCGTTTCGTTCCGTTTGTCATCTTTGATTATGTTATGTGCAAAAAAAAAATCGTAATAATTAACCGTGGTCACGATGATGATGTCTATTGATTGACTGCTATTGACGAACAAGTAATTACAAATAGAAAAGTGTTACATAATATCTTAACCTTTTCAGTCTTGCTGCTTGTTGATGTTGACGCGGCTGTTGACTGTAGCAATATTGTTGGTTCCATGTACACATGCTTTTGTAATTGTTAACAAAAAAGCGGTGGCCAAGGACTCAACACTATCGCTATCCGTTGAAGCAGTAGTAGATGTTAGGAAAGCTGAAATAAGGTCTTTCGATTAAAACAAAATCCTACGAATATTTTAACAACACGGTTAACGCAGCAACTAAACGGTTGACTGTTGCACTGTGTGTTGTGTTGTCTCTAGTAACTCAATGTTTGGTAAAATCGGTTCATAATATACATGAGAACGTTCGTTACTCAATCACACTTAAACGGCTGAACAGAATATGCTGAAATTCAGCTAACGTGTTGATATTGATTTAGCTCCACACAGTGAGTACAGTATAATTTACATATATGCGTTATATAATATCTTAACCTCTTCAGTCTTGCTGTTGGTTGATGCTGACACGGCCGTAGACTGTAGCAATATTGATGAGTCCTTCAGTTCCGCTTTTGTAATAGTTAACCCAAAAGTGGAAAAAAAGGATTCAGCACTATGGCTATCCGTTGAAGCAGAATACCAGAAGTAGCGCTGAAATAAAGTCGTTCGATTAAACAAAATCCTACGATCATTGCGACGACACGGTTGGCGCAGCTGCTGGACGATTGGCTGCTACTTTGCATGTCGTGGGTTCCAGTCTCACACGGACATATTTCAAAGGTACATATGAACAAGAATTCCATACTCACTGTTTTAAAATAAATGTTAGACAATACACAGATCACACAGAGTAGATATACAGTATCATACAGAATTACACGTGAATGCGATGACCAGCCGCCAGCACATTTGACTCCTTTTTGCTGTAAAATCGCTTCATCATAACTGCAAACGTTGCCTCAGTGATAGGGTAAACACTGCGGCAACATATGCAGTTATAATAGAAAGCGTTGTCGTCCGTATCTTGCATGAGGAGCAAGCACGTGATGCCGCTGGATGATGTTGACGAGTCCGTTGGTTTTTGCTATATTGTTTAATCCTTTCGAAGCACTTGTATAATAGTATACACATACAAATGCTATGAAAAGAGTAAACACTACTGCAGAGCTCTCCATTGTAGTCAAGCATCTGGTAAAATGTCAAACAAAAACCTATAATGTTACTACATTATAGGTCCTAAAATTAAACATAGCAACAATATACTTATAATGTAACTAATATTGTAAATGTGAGAGTTTGTATGTTTGTTACTCACGCTTCAACAGCTGAATAGTATTACTTGGTGGCACATATAATAGATGTCTAGCTTAACATATAGGTTGGTTTAATCCTGCTTTTGTGTGTTTCTATCTTATTTTTTAGAAGGAAAAACAAAATTTGGAAGTCTCAGGCAGAAGCATTAGCTACCTGAAACGATGTATAATTTACATGTTATATGATGTTTCAACTTAGGCTTGCCTACAAGTAGGTAATTTTATTATTTTATCCTCTTCAGTCTTGCTGTTGGTTGATGTTGACGCGGCTGATGACTGTAGCAATATTGTTGAGTCCTATCGCACCGCCTTTGAAATAGTTAACTCAAAGGCGGACGGATTGGAGTCAGCACTATGGCTTTCCCTGAAGTTCATTCGTAGAAATTATATTGAAAGAAAGTCGATCGAATAAAAAAAATTCTACGATCATTTTGACGACACGGTTGGCGCAGTGACAGTAGATATTGAAGTCGTTTAATACATCAGATAATTTTATCCCGTTTTTGTGCATGTCCACTGATAAAATACCAAAGTCTCGGGCAGATAGTACCCATATATTATTTACAAATATTATGGTGTTCAACTTACGCTGACTCATAAGTTATTTTAAATAGGAAGTGTTACAAAATATCTTAACCTCTTCAGTCTTGCTGTTGGTTGATGCAAATCAGACACCTTTTTGTTGTAAAATCGCTCCATAATAACTGCAAGCGATGCCTCGGTGTTAGGGTAGACATAGCGGCATCATATGCAGTTGTAATAGTGAGCGCTGTCGTCCGTATCTTGCATGAGGAGCGAGCACTATTGCAATATTGTTTAATCCTTTCGAAGCACTTGTATAACAGTATTCAGATACAAATGCTATGAAAAAAGTAAACACTACTGCAGAGCTCTCCAATGAAGTCAAGCATCTGGTAAAACATCAAACACAAACCTATAATTTATCCTAAAATTATACACAGTAACAAACAAATATTTATAATGTTACTAATATTATAAATGGGAAAGTTTTTATGTTTGTTACTCAAACACGTTTTAGCGCATGAACAGAATAAGTTGAAATTAGGCACATAATATAATAGATGTCTAGCTAAACGTATCCTAATTTTACCATACTTTACTGTGTTTCCGTAGAAACCAAAACAAAAGTTAGAAGTCTCAGGCAGAAGCTGGTATCTATGTACAATTCACAAATTATATGGTGTTTCAACTTAATGCTTGTCTACAAGTAGGTAACATACATACATACATAAACTCACGCCTTTTTCCCATGGGGGTAGGCAGAAACTATAGAACGCCACCTGCTACGATCCTTACATACTCCTTTCGCCTCATCTACGTTCATACATCTCGTCATACAAGCACGCCGGTTACGAGTACTCCGCACCTGACCTTTCTGCAGGACCTCACTAATAAGGTCAGTGTAGGTCTTCCTAGGGCGACCCCTCCCGGCGTTGCCACTCACCTCTGCCATATAAATACCTTTTGTCAATCGTCTTTCACTCATCCTCTCAACATGAGCGAACCATCTAAGCATACCCTTTTCTATCTTTGTCACTACATCTTCTTTTAATCCGCAACGGTCCCGTATAACCTCATTCCTCACTCTATCGTTCAATGTTACACCACACATACTCCGCAAGGAACGCATTTCCACAGCATTAATCCTACTCTCATGCCTCGTTTGCCATACCCAACATTCACTTCCATATATAAGCGTAGGCACCAGCACACCGTTGTGAACAGCCATTCGAGCCTTCTTTGACATGGACTGGTTGGTCACAACCGCATGTATAGCACCGTTCACTTTATTTCCCGCAGTTACTCTCCTTTCCACATCAGCATCAATCTTTCCATCTCTAGTAAACATACTACCCAAGTATACAAACTCATTCATTTGCTCCACACTCTTATCATTTATTTTCACATCACACGCCGATACATCCTCTTGTCTTTCAAAAACCATCACTTTCGTCTTGTTCACATTTATATTCATTCCTTTCCTCTTAAACGCATCATTCTGCCGTTCTGCCGACGATGCAAGAAGAACTTGATCATCTGCGTATAACAGGCATTTGACAGGTAACTCATCCATCCTTAATCCACACTCACTCTCTCTCAAATCCGCCAAACAACTATCCATGTATAGGTTGAACAGCCAAGGAGACGCTACACAGCCCTGTCTTACACCTCTTGAGATGCAAAACCAGTCAGTGTATGCCCCATTTATCCTAACACAAGCACTGGAACTTTTGTATAAAGATTTCAGTGCTCGTATCAAGCGTCCGTCCACACCATACATGGATAGAGTCGACCATAATTCTTCCCTCCACACACTGTCATAGGCCTTCTCCAAGTCTACGAAAGCGCAATAGACTTTCTTGTGCTTTGCCAGATGTTTTTCGGCTATGCACCTTAAAGAGAAGATCTGATCCATACAGCCCATTCCCTGTCTAAATCCCGCTTGCACATCCCAAATTTTCTCATCAGTCACTCCTATCACTCTATTAATTAAAACTTTCGCATACAGTTTGCCGACAACGCTTAAAAGACTAATGCCGCGGTAGTTTTTACACTCCTGCTGTGAGCCTTTCCCTTTATATAGTGGAACAATTACAGCCTTGCACCAGTCATCCGGCACACGACCATAACTCCAACACATATTAAAGACTAGCTTCTGCCCGCGACTTCGTCCGCGTCAAAAATGATAACTCCACACAAACTTTGGACCGTTATTTCATACCTACTCTTTGGAAAATGGGTAATATATTTTGAAAAATCATTACTTAGCGGACGTCTACTAACTAACATAAACTACCTCCTTGCGAAATTTTCGATATTTCGTGATGAGTGAGTGAATTTTCGCTTTGGTATATTTATTATTTAAGGTATAATTATTTAGATTACCTCTTTCCAAAATATTATGAAGTGGTATCAAAATTGACTTATTTTTCGATCCCAAACCATTGTAACGCAAGTTTAATACACTACTGTTTTAATACTGTACCTCACATTGTAGCTTCGATTATTTAGATATTGGATTCGATAGAGCAACTGAAATCAGAATCTGATTTTCGTGTTTTTGAAAGAAAGTATGTGCAAAACCCTGTAAACATAGACTTATTTGAAGTCTAAGCAAAGTTTTACCGTTTTAAATCACGATTCATCAATGATTTTAAATATTATCTTTTTTAGGGTTCCGTACCTCAGTCGGCAAATACGGAACCCTTATAGAATCACTTTGTTGTCCGTCTGTCTGTCTGTAAAGACCCTTTTCTAAGGAACGCGTGGAGGTTTCAAGCTTAAATTAAAATGAAATACACAGGTCTCGGGCACGCCGCAATCACGGCGGTAAGACCACTCTTTGAGGAGTGGCTGGAGGTGCGCCACGGCGTCCTCGCGTCTCGCTTAGCGCAGGTCCTCACCGTACGCGATTGTTTCGGGAGGTTCCTGTGTTGGATTCAGCGGAAGGAAACGTCCGGATGTCACCACTGTGTGGACCGCCCGGAAGACACGGTAGAGCATACGGTGTAGATCTGCCCCGCCTGGACAGAGCACCGCCGTGTCCTCTCGCGTCCGGGCCCTGGTTCAGGCCATGCTCCGGAGCAAGAGGGAATGGGAAGCAGTAGCTCGTCGTCCAATCAAGGACCAGGCCCAGGGCAACAGCGCGTTTTGTTCCACGCGCGTTTCAAAGAGCTGTCAGCACAAAAGAGCTGTCAGCACAGGGACGGGGCCCCGACAGAGCCAAACGCCTGCCGGAGTCGCGGGAAGTCTTAACAGGATACCGTGGCCCCGGAACGCAAAGGGCAACAGAAGAAACAGGGTGGTTTTTTAGACAGTCCCTTCCGCCCCACCCAGGGCAGAAGGACTCATATGATGATTTTCACTACCCAAAATAAAAAAAACTTTGGTCTGCAGCCGTGAAAAAATTATATTATTATATACGCAAACTAAAGATAAGGACGTTTATGGCGCATATTTTGACGCTCGCTAGGGAATCAAAACCAAATATGAAGGAAACTTCCCGATGACCTAGAATCATGAAAGGCAAGAAGCAATGCAATGTAGACATAATAATTACTTTTTAAGCGATTATTAACCTTTTTTCTGTTGTGTTAAATATTGTATGGTGTAACGGAACCCTTCGTGTGAGAGTCCGACTCACACTTGGCCGATTTTTTGCAATATTTTTCTGGCCCAGTTGTGCCCAAGTGTTTCACGGGCGCTGTAGTAAGTGGGCCATCATATAAAAGGAACACCACACTTACCCTGAGTATCTGCGGCATCTATAACTCCTCATTTGGCTAGGTTAAGTTTGCAGCGGCTTACATGAGTGCGCAGTCCATTAAGCGCTTTCCATATAGGCCACTAAAGATCTCAACAGAGTGCCATGTGTTCCTGGGGTTGAACTCTTTTTGGTGGAAGTTGTGTGATGGTGGGTGTCGACCTGGTCCTGTATGGCCTGTGTGCAAGGTATCTAACCTTCGAATGAAAGGTGGTGCAATTCCAGCCAATGGGAAAAGCTTATTGAGCAGTCAGTTTCAGGCAGCCCCGATATACTTAATTTTACACGTCTCGTTAAGGATGATATTGCTTTTTGTTCAATGACACACTGAACACGCAAGTTCACCAGCAGAAGGAGCATAAAGACGTTACAGTTATGCGAAAAACATCGGGTGCTGCTCCCTAGTTGGAAGAAATAAGGTGTCGTAGCAGATGTTTTTTTGATTGGTGTTGTGGCAATGTAGGTATATAAAAAGTTAGTGCTCTGTCCAATATAACATCAGGGTACTTAGGGATCTTCTAATACTCTACGTAACTTCCTCGCCACGAAATACTAAATGTCCTGTTGGCGAATCTATTGTAAAGATGGAAAGATTCATGTCTTGCAGCATAGCCGCGGTAATAAGTAACCAAAAAAATGTAATGGCATTTAGAAATTGATTTTAAAGCGTGGGGAGTATGTTCTATTTACGGTGCCTATAAAAAAAACTCTGCCTGCGATCACAGTCGCTTCATCAAATCAGAAAGCTTGAAGTCTGTGAGACATTCTTAGACAGGAGAATTACTGCAACAGATTTTTGAATTGATTTAATTGATTTTGGTGCACTTCCGGTGGTTGCCAAATTCTTTCTATTTAGCCATTGAAATAGAATTATTCTTTCTATTTAGCCATTGAAATAGAAGTATTCTTTCTATTTAGCCATTGAAATAGAAGTATTCTTTTTAGTACCTAATCACTCATCTTACACTTACATCTTTTTATAAAATAATTCGGAAGCGCAACCAAAAGAATACTAATTACTACTGCGTAAAAAAATAACTCTCGCCAATCCTTGCTAATTTATCGTCCTCTGGTACTCCAGTAGTATACTTGGCAGTATTGTTGTGCTATGATTGACTTAGCTAAGCCCAGGTAATAAAATATTGTATACTTAAAATGTTTGCAGATAGGCTGCCCGTCACTTGTTGAGCGTTGAGTAGCTCCTTGTAGTTATAGCGTAATGATATTGATTTCAGAGAATAAATTATAACGAATACCTAACTGTAGTATTGTATGTAACGTTGGTGTCGTTTTATAGCAATCCAGCAGTAAAATAATTAAGAATAATAGCCATAATGCGATAATTCTTACCTACACACATTAGTTATGTTTAATCCCATGTAATAGGGGGCGAGCCTATTGCCATCAACCGGGCACAAATCCAGACGCCGAGGTTGCTATTATGAAATTTCTGATAGAAAAATCCAATAACACTTTGCCCGACCTGGGAATCGAACCCAAGACCTCATGCTTTGCAGTCGTGTAAACAGGCAAAAGTTCTAAAGCTGCTGATTTATGTGTTGTGTACCTATGTATAGATATTATGTTCTACATTAACATTTAAAAAATACGTTAACAAATCAAAGTTGTAGTAGAAATATGCACTCCTGCTTTTATTTTTTATTTTTTTGTAAGGAAATCTCATTAATCAATTAAACAACATTCAAAACAATATAAGAAAAAACACAAAAAGAAAAGCTGACTCTGGGGACCGAACTTTCGCCAACAGTTTCGCAAGGCAGTCGTAGAACCGTTAGGCAATTTGCTTCGCTGACAAAAGACTTCAAATAGCCGTTCTAGTCACTACTTAGCTCCTTGCAGGTATAGCGTGATAATAATTAGTTTAGAACTTCAGTCTGCACCTATTTAAAATATTGTAATATTTTGTCACTGATATTTGCATAAAAATATGAACATAATGCAACATAGCTCACCCCTCAAAGCCAATAGCGTGATAATTTATAGCCTATGTTCTAATTTGGAAAATGTAGAATATTTATACAAAATTTCAATAGAATCTATCCGGCAGTATTCGCGTGATGCTCTAACAAACATACAGACAACCAGACAAACAGACAAAAATTCTAAAAAAAATATTTTCGGCATCAGAATCACTCCCCGACCTCATAACATTTACTCTTTTTCAAAAATATTAAATGTACAGTTTTGACTTCTCTACGATTTTATTATATGTATAGATCAAGCACAACAGGCTTGCTACCACCCCGTCACCGTTCTTTAACATTTCGACAGACACTCTATCATAGCCTGCAGCTTTGCTGACTTTCATACCTCTCAGTGCTCTTACAATCTCATCCATCTTTATTACATTCTCTTCATCTACATCTAAATGTGGGTCTTCAAAACTGGCTTCCGCCCAGTTACCCACTCCTTGCATGCTATCCTGCTCACGAAACAAACTTTCAAAATATCCCTTCCAGCGTTCCAAAACCTTACATTCTTCACTTAATAAGCATCCATCTTCTGCTCTCACAACATTCATAGTTGATGTTCCTGTCACCCCTCGAGCCAATCTTACCTGTTTCCAGAACAGTTTAACATTGGCCCTGAAGTTATCAGCGAACTTCCTGTTATACTTTTCTTCCTTCTCATTCCTCTTCTTTTTTACAATCTCTTTCACTTTCGCTTTCATTTCGGTGTAACTTACAACAACAAGTAGGTAATTATAAACAGAAAAGTGTTGCATAATATATTATCCTCTTCATTCTTGCTGTTGGTGGATGTTGACGTGGCTGTTGACTGTAGCAATATTGTTGAGTCCTATCGCACCGCCTTTGAAATAGTTAACTCAAAGGCGGACGGATTGGAGTCAGCACTATGGCTTTCCCTGAAGTTCATTCGTAGAAATTATATTGAAATAAAGTCGATCGAATAAAAAAATCTACGATCATTTTGACGACACGGTTGGCGCAGTGACAGTAGATATTGAAGTCGTTTAATACATCAGATAATTTCATCCCGTTTTTGTGCATGTCCACTGATAAAATACCAAAAGTCTCGGGCAGATAGTACCCATATATTATTTACAAATGTTATGGTGTTCAACTTACGCTGACTCATAAGTTATTTTAAATAGGAAGTGTTACAAAATATCTTAATCTCTTCAGTCTTGCTGTTGATTGATGTGGACGCGGCTGTAGACTGTAGCAATATTAATGAGTCCTTAAGTTCCACCTTTGTAATACTTAGTTAACACAAAAGTCGAAAAAAAGGATTCATCACTATCGCTATCCGTTGAAGCAGAATACCAGAAGTAAAGCTGAAATATAGTCGTTCGATTAAATAAAATCCTACAATTATTTTGAAGACAGAGTTAGCACAGCAGCTGGACGATTTTCTGCTGCATAGCATGTCGTGAGATCCAGTCTCGCACTGAAGTTTTTGTCTTCCTAAAGGTAGTTTCATATGAAGAAGGATTCTGTAGTTACTGTTTTAAATTAATTGTAGGAATTTCTCAGTAGCAACCTCGGAGTCTGGATTTGTGCCCGGTTGATGGCAATAGGCTCGCCCCCTATTACATGGGACGAAAAACATAACTGGCGAAATGTGGGTGTACTAATGGGTACTCCTCTGCCTAACCCTTCGGGGATTACAGGCGTGATGTTATGTTTTAAATTAATGTTTGACAATACACGGATCACACAGAGTATACAGTATCATACAGAATTAATTACAAGTTAATGCGATGACCAGCCGCCAGCACATCAGACTCCTTTTTGTTGTAAAATCGCTCCATCATAACAAACATTTCCACAGTGATAGGGTAAACACAGCGGCAACATATGCAGTTAAAATAGAAAGCGCTGTCGTCCGTATCTTGCATGAGAGCGAGCGCGATGTCAGCATGATACCGCTGGATGATGTTGACGCGGCCGTTGATTTTTGCAATGGTGTTTAATCCTTTCGAAGCCCTTGTATAATAGTACACACATACAAACGCTATGAAAAGAGTAAACACTACTGCAGAGCTCTCCATTGTCAAAGTCAAAGTCAAAAACATTTATTTCAATTAGACCGATTACAGGTACTTTTGAATTGTCAAGGAGTCTGTCAGTTAGTCCGAAAATTGAAGCTAGTTGCTCGTTCCAAAACGGAGGTAGGCCTCTATGGAGAAGAACGAGCAAGAAACTCCACGGCATTTGTTTAAATTAGGTTTTTACAAAATCCTGGTTACATTATTTTTGTTGATTCTACATGTGAACACAATGAAGGTGAATATAAAACTGAAGTTAAATATAAATTAAAGATGTAAGCCATAGCAGTTAAGAGATGACCAATCCCAACTGACAGCACCCGTTCACGAGCATGACGCATGGATCAGCACCACCTAGCTCAACCATCATGGAGGAAGCCAAATGATCCAACACACGCGCCACCATCAGCGAGAAATTTGAGTGAGCATGACAAGCTCTCAACTGCCATGCTCATTAAGCCAAAGCACATAGTAACTTAATAAATAAAAAGCTCCATGGTACTCACATTTACAAAATTGAAATAAATGACATTAAATTATACAACACTAACACTTCAGTGTACTTAATCGTTAGATGAACTGTGGTATATAAAAAAGAAAAAGTAATAGTATTGATAACGAAACAAGTTATTCAGGTCAATAAAAAAGGGGTTAGAAACATCATTATCTTAAAAAAACAAAACTAATTAGTGAGCCCGAGTGGCTGTGGAGCAGGACTAGCATTAAGCCAAGCATTTTTATTTGTCATATAATCTTCTAACTTATAGTATGCTCGACTACATAGTGTGCGTTTAATGCATGTTTTAAATTTTCTCTCATTTAGTTGGAGAATATCCAGTGGTATTTTATTATAGCATTTAACACAGTATCCCATAAAAGAAGTGCTTACTTTTGACAATCTGAAACTTGGTTGATCTAATTTGTTCCTATTTCTAGTATTAAAATTATGTCTATCACTAATTTTCTTAAAAAGATGAAGATTTTTCCGAACGTGCATGATGTTTTCATATATATATTGACAAGGTACCGTCATGATGTTAATTTTATTTAACAATTCCCTTAGAGTATCTCGACTGCCAAGATTGTAGATGGCTCTGACGGCCCTCTTTTGCAGGATAAAGATAGAATTTATATCTGCAGCCCGTCCCCAAACCAAAATACCGTAAGACATGATGCTATGAAAGTAACTAAAATAGACTAGTCTCGCGGTATCCACGTCTGTTAATTGACGGATTTTTCTGACAGCGTAAGCGGCTGAACTTAACCGCCCTGCAAGAGATGTTAAGTGGGGACCCCACTGCAGCTTAGAATCGAGCGTAATCCCCAGGTAAACTGTCTTTTCGACGAATTCTAATATATCCTTATTCAATATAACGTTACGTTCAATACTTCTAACATTCGGTAAAGTGAATCTTATGCATTTCGTTTTTTTCTCATTTAACACTTAATTATTAATAGTAAACCAATTGTGAACCTTAAGCATGGCGTTATTTACGTCGTCAAGGTGTTGTGCTCGTCTATCTACTCTAAAAATTAGTGAGGTATCATCAGCAAATAACACCATTTGTGGTTGGTTTTCTTGTAGTCAAGCATCTGGTAAAACGTCAAACACAAACCTATAATGTAGTCATCCTAAAATTATACATAGCAACAATATACTTATAATGTAACTAATATTGTAAATGTGAGAGTTTGTATGTTTGTTACTCAATTATTCTTCAACAGTTGAACAGTATTAGTTGAGGCACGTATAATAGATTTCTTGCTCAACACATCGGCTAATTTTAACCTGATTTTGTGTTTCCGTAGAAGTAAAAACTACAGTTGAAAGCCTCGGGCAGAGTTAGTGTCTTTGTATAATTTACAAATGATACGGTGTTTCAAGCTAAGCTTGCCCAAAAGTAAAATTATAAACAAAAAGTATAACATAATATTTATCTTCTTCTGTCTTGCTGTTGGTTGATGTTGACGCGGCTGTTGACTGTAGCAATATTGTTGAGTCCTATCGCACCGCCTTTGAAATAGTTAACTCAAAGGCGGAGGGAAAGGAGTCAACACTACCGCTGTCCGTTGAAGCAGAATACCAAAAGTTACGTTTATATATAACAAACGTCATTTCCACTGAATAAATAACAAAAGTTCGAAATCGCGGGCATAAAGTGTAGTAGTAGTAAGGGGCAGTAGTATCTATTATGTAGAAATGATATGGTGTTCTACTTAGGCTTACGTCTAAGACATTTAAAAAAAGTGTTACAAAATATCTTAACCTCTTCAGTCTTGCTGTTGGTTGATGCTGACGCGGCTGTAGACTGTAGCAATATTGATGAATCCTTAAGTTACACCTTTGTAATACTTAGTTAACACAAAAGTGGAAAAAAGGATTCAACACTATCGCTATCCGTTGAAGCAGAATACCAGAAGTTACGCTGAAATATAGTCGTTCGATTAAACAAAATCCGAAGATTATTTCGAAGACACGGTTAGCACAGTGGCTGCTGCGTTGCGTGTCGTCAGTTCCAGTCTCGCACGGAAGTATTTGTCTTCTAAATGGTAGTTTCATATGGAGAAGGATTCGATACTTAATGTTTTAAAATAAATGTTAGACAATACACAGATTACACAGAGTAGATATGCAGTATCATACAGAATTACACGTGAATGCGATGACCAGCCGCCAGCACATCTGACTCCTTTTTGTTGTAAAATCGCTCCATCATAACTGCAAACGTTGCCTTAGTGATAGGGTAAACACTGCGGCAACATATGCAGTTAAAATAGAAAGCGCTGTCGTCCGTATCTTGCATGAGAGCGAGCACGATGCCAGCATGATACCGCTGGATAATGTTGACGCGGCCGTTGATTTTTACAATGGTGATTAATCCTTTCCAAGCCCTTGTATAATAGTACACACATACAAACGCTATGAAAAGAGTAAACACTACTGCATAGCTCGTCATTGAAGTCAAGCGTCTGGTAAAACGTCAAACACAAACCGATAATGTAGTCATCCTAAAATTATACATGGCAATAATATACTTATACTGTAACTAATATTTTAAATGTGAGAGTTTGTATGTTTGTTACTCAATTATTCTTCAACAGTTGAACAGTATTAGTTGAGGCACGTATAATAGATGTCTTGCTCAACACATCGGCTTTTAACCTGATTTTGTGTTTCCGTAGAAGTAAAAACTAAAGTTGAAAGCCTCGGGCAGAAGTAAGTGTCTTTGTAAAATTTACAAATTATACGGTATTTCAAGCTAAGCTTAAAATTAAAAACACAAGTAAAATTATAAACAAAAAGTGTCACATAATATTTATCTTCTTCTGTCTTGCTGTTGGTTGATGTTGACGCGGCTGTTGACTGTAGCAATATTGTTGAGTCCTATCGCACCGCCTTTGAAATAGTTAACTCAAAGGCGGAGGGAAAGGAGTCAACACTATCGCTGTCCGTTGAAGCAGATGTTAAGAAGCTACGCTGATATAAAGTCGGTCGATTAAACAAGTACCTCCCATTTTTTTTGATGATACGGGTGCGCAGTGACATTAGATCAATATCTACTGTCACTGCGCACTCGTTTAATGCATCGGATAATTTTTCTCGTTTTTGTGCATTTCCACTGAATAAATAACCAGACATTGACATTGACATTGACTGCCTCGTTGGTCTAGTGGTCGCAAGCGCGACTGCTGTGCATGAGGTCTTGGGTTCGATTCCCAGGTCGGGCAAAGTGTTATTGGGTTTTTCCATCAGGAATTTCTCAGTAGCAGCCTCGGAGTCTGGATTTGTGCCCGGTTGATGGCAATAGGCTCGCCCCCTATTACATGGGACTAAAAACATAACTGGCGAAATGTGGGTGTACCAATGGGTACACCTCTGCCTAACCCTTCGGGGATTACAGGCGTGTTTTGTATGTAAATAACAAGAGTTCGAAGTCACTGGCATAAAATGTAGTAAGTAGTAATAGTAGTAGTAAAGGGTAGTTATATCTATTATATAGAAATGATATGGTGTTCATAAGTTGAACACCATATCATTTCTAAATAATTAGTAATTAGCCCTACGTCTAAGACATTTTAAACAGGTGGTACAAAATATCTTAACATCTTCAGTCTTGCTGTTGGTTGATGCTGACACGGCTGTAGACTGTAGCAATATTGATGATTCCTTAAGTTCCGCCTTTGTAATAGTTAACCCAAAAGCGGAAAAAAAGGAGTCAACACTATCACTATCCGATGAAGCAGAATACCAGAAGCAGCGCTTAAAATAGTCGTTCAATTAAACAAAATCCTGCTATCATTTCGAAGACAGTTGGCGCAGTGGCTGGATGATGGCTGCTGCGTTGCGTGTTGAAGTTCCCCGTCTCGCTCGAAAGTATTTGTCTTCTAAAAAATCGTTTCGTATGAAAAAGGATTCCATACCTACTTACTGTTTTAAAATAAATGTTTGACAATACACAGATCACACAGAACAGATATACAGTATCAAACAGAATAACACGTGACGGCGATGACCAGCCGCCAGCATATCAGACACCTCTTTGTTGTGAAATCGCTCCATTATAACAGCAAACGTTGCCACAGCGGTAGGGTAAACACAGCGGCAACATATGCAGTTATAATAAAAAGCGCTGTCGTCCTTACCTTGCATGAGGAACAAGCACGTGATGCCGCTGGATGATGTTGACGTGGCCGTTGATTTTTACAATGGCGTTTAATCCTTTCGAAGCCCTTGTATGCACACATACAAACGCTATGAAAAGAGTAAACACTACTGCAGAGCTCTTTATTGAAGTCAAGCATCTGGTAGAACGTCAAACACAAACATGTTAAGTAGTAATCCTAAAATTATACATAGCAACAACATATAGGTACAGGTAGGTACTTATAATGTAACTAGTATTGTAAATGTAAGATTTTGTATGCTTGTTACTCCATTATTCTTCAACAGCTGAACAGTATTAGTTGAGGCACGTATAATAGATGTCTAGCTTAAGACATCGGCTAATTTTAACCTGATTGTGTGTTTCCGTAGAAATAATAACTAAAGTTGAAAGCCTCGGGCAGAAGTTAGTGTCTTTGTATAATTTACAAATGATACGGTGTTTCAACCTAAGCTTGCCTTCAAGTAAAATTATAAACAAAAAGTGTCACATAATATTTATCTTCTTCTGTCTTGCTGTTGGTTGATGTTGACGCGGCTGATGACTGTAGCAATATTGTTGAGTCCTATCGCACCGCCTTTGAAATAGTTAACTCAAAGGCGGAGGGAAAGGAGTCAACACTACCGCTGTCCGTTGAAGCAGATGTTAAGAAGTAATGCTGATATATAACAAAAGTCATTTCCACTGAATAAATAACAAAAGTTCGAAATCGCGGGCATAAAGTGTAGTAGTAGTAAAGGGTAGTAGTATCTATTATGTAGAAATGATATGGTGTTTTACTTAGGCTTACGTCTAAGACATTTAAAAAAAGTGTTACAAAATATCTTAACCTCTTCAGTCTTGCTGTTGGTTGTTGCTGACGCGGCTGTAGACTGTAGCAATATTGATGAATCCTTAAGTTACACCTTTGTAATACTTAGTTTACACAAAAGTGAAAAAAAGGATTTAACACTATCGCTATCCGTTGAAGCAGAATACTAGAAGTGACGCTGAAATATAGTCGTTCGATTAAAAAAAAAAAGCCGAAGATTATTTCGAAGACACGGTTAGCACAGTGGCTGGACGATTGGCTGCTGCGTTGCGTGTCGTCAGGTCCAGTCTCGCACGGAAGTATTTGTCTTCTAAAAGGTAGTTTCATATGGAGATGGATTCGATACTTAATGTTTTAAAATAAATGTTAGACAATACACAGATTACACAGAGTAGATATACAGTATCATACAGAATTACACGTGAATGCGATGACCAGCCGCCAGCACATCTGACTCCTTTTTGTTGTAAAATCGCTCCATCATAACTGCAAACGTTGCCTTAGTGATAGGGTAAACACTGCGGCAACATATGCAGTTAAAATAGAAAGCGCTGTCGTCCGTATCTTGCATGAGAGCGAGCACGATGCCAGCGTGATGCCGCTGGATGATGTTGACGCGCCCGTTGATTTTTGCAATATTGTTTAATCCTTTCGAAGCACTTGTATAATAGTACACACATACAAACGCTATGAAAAGAGTAAACACTACTGCATAGTTCTTCATTGAAGTCAAGCGTCTGGTAAAACGTCAAACACAAACCGATAATGTAGTCATCCTAAAATTATACATGGCAACAATATACTTATACTGTAACTAGTATTGTAAATGTGAGAGTTTGTATGTTTGTTACTCAATTATTCTTCAACAGCTGAACAGTATTAGTTGAGGCACGTATAATAGATGTTTAGCTTTACACATCGGCTAATTTTAACCTGATTTTGTGTTTCCGTAGAAGTAAAAACTAAAGTTGAAAGCCTCGGGCAGAAGTTAGTGTCTTTGTATAATTTACAAATGATACGGTGTTTCAAGCTAAGCCTGCCCACAAGTAAAATTATAAACAAAAATTGTCACATAATATTTATCTTCTTCTGTCTTGCTGTTGGTTGATGTTGCCGCGGCTGTTGACTGTAGCAATATTGTTGAGTCCTATCGCACCGCCTTTGAAATAGTTAACTCAAAGGCGGAGGGAAAGGTGTCAACACTATCGCTGTCCGTTGAAGCAGATGTTAAGAAGCTACGCTGATATAAAGTCGGTCGATTAAACAAGTACCTCCCATTTTTTTTGATGATACGGGTGCGCAGTGACAGTAGATTAATATCTACTGTCACTGCGCACTCGTTTAATGCATCGGATAATTTATCTCGTTTTTGTGCATTTCCACTGAATAAATAACAAGAGTTCGAAGTCGCTGGCATAAAGTGTAGTAGTAGTAAGGGGCAGTATTACCTATTATGTAGAAATTATATGGTGTTCAACTTAGGCTTACGTCTAAGTCATTTAAAAAAAGTGTTACAAAATATCTTAACCTCTTCAGTCTTGCTGTTGGTTGATGCTGACACGGCTGTAGACTGTAGCAATATTGATGAGTCCTTAAGTTACACCTTTGTAATGCTTAGTTAACACAAAAGTGGCAAATAAGGATTCAACACTATCGCTATCCGTTGAAGCAGAATACCAGAAGTTAAGCTGAAATATAGTCGTTCGATCAAACAAAAACCTACGATCATTTCGAAGACACGGTTAGCACAGTGGCTGAACGATTGGCTGCTGCGTTGCGTGTCGTAAGTTCCAGTCTCGCACGGAAGTATTTGTCTTCTAAAAGGTAGTTTCATATGGAGAAGGATTCGATACTTAATGTTTTAAAATAAATGTTAGACAATACACAGATCACACAGAGTATTATTATATACAGTAGCATACAGAATTACACGTGAATGCGATGACCAGCCGCCAGCACATCTGACTACTTTTTGTTGTAAAATCGCTTCATCATAACTGCAAACGTTGCCTCAGTGATATGGTAAACACTGCGGCAACATATGTAGTTAAAATAGAAAGCGCTGTCGTCCGTATCTTGCATGAGAGCGAGCACGATGCCAGCATGATACCGCTGGATGATGTTGACGCGGCCGTTGATTTTTGCAATATTGTTTAATCCTGTCGAAGCACTTGTATAATAGTACACACATACAAACGCTATGAAAAGAGTAAACACTACTGCGGAGCTCTCCATTGAAGTCAAGCATCTGGTAAAACATCAAACACAAATCTATATTTTTATCCTAAAATTATACACAGCAACAAACAAATATTTATAACGTTACTAATATTATAAACGGGATTTTTTTTATGTTTGTTACTCAAACACGTTTTAGCGCATGAACAGAATAAGTTGAAATTAGGCACATAATATAATAAATGTCTAGCTAAACGTATTATAATTTAATCATGCTTTAGTATGTTTCCGTAGAAAGAAAAACAAAAGTTGGAAGTCTCCGGCAGAAGCTGGTATCTATGTACAATTCACAAATTATATGGTGTTTCAAAAAATACAAAAGTGTTACATAATATCTTAACCTCTTCATTCTTGCTGTTGGTTGATGTTGACACGGCTGTTGACTGTAGCAATATTGTTGAGTCCCATCGCACCGCCTTTGAAATAGTTAAGTCAAAGGAGGAAGGAAAGAAGTCAACACTATGGCTTTCCACTGAAACAGATTCGTATGAATTACATTGAAATGAAGTCGTTCGAATAAACAAATTCCTACAATCATTTCGACGAAGCAGTTGGCGCAGTGACAGTAGATATTACACTCGTTTAATACATCGGATTATTTTATCTCGTTTTTGTGAATTTTCACTGAATAAATAACAAAAGTTGCAAGTCCCGGGCAGAAATTACCTATAAATATAATTATTTAAAAATGATATGGTGTTCAACTTAGGCTTACACCTAAGTCATTTTAAAGAAGTGTTACAAAATATCTTAACCTCTTCAGTGTTGCTGTTGATTGATGCTGACACGGCTGTAGACTGTAGCAATATTGTTGAGTCCTTAAGTTCCACCTTTGTAATACTTAGTTAACACAAAAGTGGAAAAAAAGGATTCAACACTATCGCTATCCGTTGAAGCAGAATACCAGAACGCGGCGTTGCGTGTCGTGAGTTCCAGTCTCGCACGGAAGTATTTGTCTTCTAAAAGGTAGTATGTAGTATCATATGAAGGAGGATTCCGTACTTACTGTTTCAAATAAATGTTAGACAATACACAGATCACACAGAGTATTTAGTATCATACAGAATTACACGTGAATGCGATGACCAGCCGCCAGCACATCAGACTCCTGTTTGTTGTAAAACCGCTCCATCATAACTGCAAACATTTCCAGAGTGATAGGGTAAACACGGCAGCAACATATGCAGTTAAAATAAAAAGCGCTGTCGTCCGTATCTTGCATGAGAGCGAGCACGATGTCAGCATGATACCGCTGGATGATGTTGACGCAGCCGTTGATTTTTGCAAGGGTGTTTAATCTTCTCGAAGCACTTGTATAATAGTACAGACATACAAACACAAAAAAAAGTAAACACTACTGCAGAGCCCTCCATTGTAGACAAGCATCTGTTAAAATGTCAAACACAAACCTATAATGTAGTAAATCCTAGAATTATACACACTAGTAGAAACCGTAGATACAAGAATACATGGGTAAGTATGCAGGGTCGTCAGACATAGTTGAAGTTTTCTGAGAAACCGTTGAATGTTTTTAAATGAAATTTAATTTTAATAGTAGATAAGAAACGGTTCATTAATTAAATTAAGTTTCAATCGAAGAAATAAATCAGTTTCTAAGAAAACTAAATTTATATCTAACGACCCTGCATACCTATCTGTTTTGTTGACTATACATGACATAACTACCGTTCTTATAATATACTAGCTTTCGCCCGCGGCTTCGCTCGCGTTAATTTAGAATTTGCTAATCGAATCAGGTTGTACTCTGCTTGTAAATAATAATATTAGTAAAGTGAATTTTGTTTGAATTGCTACCCTTGATTTTCTGACACCCTAGTACTTTTTTTTATAAACCCAGTATGTTGACCTTTCCAGTCTGAGTAAAATTGCTTATTTCTACTGACATAGGTCCCAAAACGGAAAAGGGATATAAACAAAAAGTATCCTATGTCCGTCTCCTGGTTCTAAGCTACCTCCCCACCAATTTTCAGCCAAATCGGTTTAGCCGTTCTTGAGTTATAAATAGTGTAACTAACACGAGTTTCTTTTATATATATATATAGATTATATATTAAGTATGTCTTACGGCACGTGCCTGCCATGTAGCAGGGAGGGAGTGGTGAATGCTTATGCGAATCCCGCAGCCCCTGCCAAAGGCCGAGGCAGCACACCGCAGTACTTTTAGCTGATAAGCGTCCGACTCCACCTGCTTCATTGTCACCCCCACGGCGGCAGCGCACCAAAAAATAAAAAAGGCATGTTTGCACACTCACACACGCTGATAATTGTAGAAATATAGATATTGTTACGATTGTCTTGTCTATAGACTTACCTACTATTCACGGACAAGTAATTATCAATAGAAAAGTGTTACATAATATTTCACCTCTTCAGTCTTGCTGCTGGTTGATGTGAACGCGGCTGTTGACTGTAGCAATATTGTTGGTTCCATGTACACACTGTTTTTGTTATTGTTAACACAAAAGCGGTGACCAAGGAGTCAACACTTTCGCTGTCCGTTGAAGTAGAAGATACGCTGAAATAAAGTCGTTCGATTAAACATATCCTACGGTTAGCGCAACGGCTAGACAATTGGTTGTCTTCAAAATGAAGACTTAGTTGTTATAGTGGCTGGATGATTGGGTGCTGCGTTGCGTGTCGTAAGTTCCAGTCTCGCACGGAAGTATTTCTCTTCTAAAAGTTCGTTTCATATGAATAAGGATTCCATACATTCCTGTTTTAAAATAAATGTTAGACAATACACAGATCACACAGAGTAGATAATAAATTATGATACAGAATTACACGTGAATGCGTTGTCCAGGCGCCAGCACATCTGACTCCTTTTTGTTGTAAAATCGCTCCATCATAACTCCATCATAATGCTGTCGTCCGTATCTTGCATGAGAGCGAGCACGATGCCAGCATGATACCGCTGGATGATATTGACGAGGCCGTTGATTTTTGCAATATTGTTTTCTCCTTTCGAAGCCCTTGTATAATAGTACACACATACAAGCGCTGCGGAATTAGAAAACACTACTGCAGAGCTTTCTATTGAAGTCAAGCATCTGGTAAAACGTCAAACATAAACCTATAATGTAGTAATCCTAAAATTAAACATAGCAACAATAGACTTATAATGTAACTAATATTGTAAATTTAAGAGTTTGTATGTTCAAAGAGTTAGTATGTTTGTTACTCACGCTTCAACAGCTGAATAGTATTAGTTGGTGGCACATATAATAGATGTCTAGCTTAACACATAGGTTGGTTTAATCATGCTTTTATGTGTTTCTATCTTGTTATTTAGAAGGAAAAACAAAATTTGGAAGTCTCTGGAAAAGGCATTAGCTACCTGAAACGATGAATAATTTACATATTATATGATGTTTCAACTTAGGCTTGCCTACAAGTAGGTAATTTTATTATAAACAGAAAAAGAAGAAGTTGGTTGATGACAAGAAGCTGTTGGTTGATGCTGACGCGGCTGCAGACTGTAGCAATATTGTTGAGTCCTTAAGTTCCACCTTTGTAATACTTAGTTAACACAAAAGTGGAAAAAAAGGATTCAACACTATCGCTATCCGTTGAAGCAGAATACCAGAAGTTAAGCTGAAATATAGTCGTTCGATTAAACAAAATCCGAAGATTATTTCGAAGACACGGTTAGCACAGTGGCTGGACGATTGGCTGCTGCGTTGCGTGTCGTGAGTTCCAGTCTCGCACGAAAGTATTTGTCTTCTAAAAGGTAGTTTCATATGGAGAAGGCTTCCATATTTACTGTTTTAAAATAAATGTTTGACAATACACGAACACACAGAACAGATACCTATACAGTATCATACAGAATTACACGTGAATGCGATGACTAGCCGCCAGCACATCTGACTCCTTTTTGTTGTAAAATCGCTCCATCATAACTGCAAACGTTGCCTTAGTGATAGGGTAAACACTGCGGCAACATATGCAGTTAAAATAGAAAGCGCTGTCGTCCGTATCTTGCATGAGAGCGAGCACGATGCCAGCGTGATGCCGAAGGATGATGTTGACGAGGCCGTTGATTTTTGCAATGGATCTTACCCTCTTCAGTCTTGCTGTTGGTTGATGCTGACACGGCTGTAGACTGTAGACTGTAGCAATATTGATGATTCCTTAAGTTCCGCCTTTGTAATAGTTAACACAAAAGTGGAAAAAAAGGAGTCAACACTATCGCTATCCGTTGAAGCAGAATACCAGAAGTTAACCTGAAGTATAGTCGTTCGATTAAACAAAATCCTACGATTATTTCGAAGACATGGTTAGCACAGTGGCTGGACGATTGGCTGCTGCGTTGCGTGTCGTGAGTTCCAGTCTCGCACGAAAGTAATTGTCTTCTAAAACGTAGTTTCATATGAAGAAGGATTCCGTACTTACTGTTTTAAATAAATATTAGACAATACACAGATCACACAGAGTATACAGTATCATACAGAATTACACGTGAATGCGATGACCAGCCGCCAGCACATCAGACTCCTGTTTGTTGTAAAATCGCTCCATCATAACTGCAAACATTTCCAGAGTGATAGGGTAAACACAGCGGCAACATATGCAGTTAAAATAAAAAGCGCTGTCGTCCGTATCTTGCATGAGAGCGAGCACGATGCCAGCATGATACCGCTGGACGATGTTGACGCGCCCGTTGATTTTTGCAATGGTGTTTAATCTTTTCGAAGCCCTTGTATAATAGTACACACATACAAACGCTATGAAAAGAGTAAATACTACTGCAGAGCTCTCCATTGTAGTCAAGCATCTGGTAAAACGTCAAACAAGAACCTATAATGTAGTTATCCTAAAATTATACATAGCAACAATATACTTATAATGTAACTAATATTGTAAATGTGAGAGTTAGTATGTTTGTTACTCACGTTTCAACAGCTGAATAGTATTAGTTGGTGGCACATATAATAGATGTCTAGCTTAACACATGGTTTAATCCTGCTTTTTTGTGTTGCTATCTTGTTTTTTAGAAGAAAAAACAAAATTTGGAAGTCTCAGGCAGAAGCATTAGCTACCTGATACGATGAATAATTTACATATTATATGATGTTTCAACTAAGGCTTGCCTACAAGTAGGTAATTTTATTATTTTATCCTCTTCAGTCTTGCTGTTGGTTGATGTTGACGCGGCTGATGACTGTAGCAATATTGTTGAGTCCTGTCGCACTTCCTTTGAAATAGTTAACTCAAAGGAGGAAGGAAAGGAGTCAACACTATGGCTTTTCCTGAAGTAGATTCGTAAAAATGACATTGATATAAAGTCGTTCAAATAAACCAATTCCTACGATCATTTTGACGATACGGTTGGCGCAGTGACGGTAGATATTGAAATCGTTTAATACATCGGACACTTTATCCCATTTTTGTGCATGTCCACTGATAAAATAACAAATGTTGCAAGTCGCGGGCAGATAGTACCCATATATTATTTACAAATGTTATGGTGTTCAACTAACGCTTACTCATAAGTTATTTTGAATAGGAAGTGTTACAAAATATTTTAGCCTCTTCAGTCTTGCTGTTGGTTGATGCACATCAGACACCTTTTTGTTGTAAAATCGCTCCATCATAACTGCAAACGTTGCCTTAGTGATAGGGTAAACACTGCGGCAACATATGCAGTTAAAATAGAAAGCGCTGTCGTCCGTATCTTGCATGAGAGCGAGCACGATGCCAGCGTGATGCCGCTGGATGATGTTGACGAGGCCGTTGGTTTTTGCAATATTGTTTAATCCTTTCGAAGCACTAGTATAATAGCACACACATACAAATGCTATGAAAAGAGTAAACACTACTGCAGAGCTCTCCATTGAAGTCAAGCATCTGGTAAAACGTCAAACACAAACTTTAAATGTAGCAATTTTAAAATTAAACATAGCAACAATATACTTATAATGTAACTAATATTGTAAATGTGAGAGTTTGTATGTTTGTTACTCAAACACGCTTGAGCGGATGAAACGTACTAAGTAGTTAAAATTTTACACACATATGAATATTGATCTAGTTAACTTATGGTATAATTTGATATTTTTATCCCGTTTTTGTGCATTTCCCGTTTTTCCGGGCAGAATCTTTGTTTAATTTGCAAATTATATGGTATTTAACTTAGGCTTGCCTACAAGTATAAATAGAAAAGTGTTACTTTATTTTTTAACCTCTTCACGTCTTGCTGCTGGTTGATGCTGTCGAGGCTGTTGACTGTAGCAATATTGGTAACTCCTCTCACTCCACGCTTGTCACCCAAGAGGTAGAGGGAAAGGAATCAACACTAATTACTAGCTGTTGTATTTGTAAATATGTCGTTGGTGTGCCTTGCATAAATAAATAAACACTATCGCTATCCGTTAATTATCAAGTTTACACAATAGAAAAGTATTACATAATATCTTAACCATTTCAACCTTGCTGGTTGATGTTGACACAGCAAGATTGTTGAGGCCTATCATACCGCCATGGTATAGTTAACTCAAAGGATGGCTGAAAGGCTTCAACACTATCGCTATCCATGGAAGCAGAAGTTTCGCTGAAATAAAATCGTTCGAACACATAACTCAATCAAAGATAACTAACGAAAGGAAGTGATAGTCTTACTTTTGTTGGTCCCATGTACACGGATTTTACCAACACTGTCAAGTTAAACCAAAAGCGGTGGCCAAGGAGTCAACACTATTGCTATCCGTTGAAGCAGAAGATGCGCTAAAATAAAGTCGTTCGATTAAACAAAATCCTACTATAATTTTGATGACACGGTTGGCGCAGTGGTTGGACGGTTTTTGCGTTGCACGTCGTTGGTTCCAGTCTTACACGTACAAAAGGTAGTTTCGTATGAAGAACAATTTCGTACTTACAGTTTCAAAATAAATGTTTGACAATATTTATTTATTGTTTGATAATGTTGATGAGGCCGTTGATTTTTGCAATGGTATTTAGTCCTTTCAAACCCCTTGTATATAACGGTAGACACATACAAGGAATAAGAAAAGAGTAAACACTACTACAGAGCTATCCATTGAAGTGCAGGCATCCGCTAAAATGTAGAACACAAACCTATAATAAAGTGATCTTAAAATTACACACACTCGTAGCAACCATAGATATAATATGTAACTAATATTTTGATGGGAAGGTTTGTATGTTTATTACTTAAATACACTTCAACAGCTGAACAGTATTGGTTGAAAGGCACACATAATAATATAATTATGTCTAGCAAAACACAGGCTTAGATACCTATCAGAATATAGAAGACTAAAATGTCGAAAATCAAACGTCGACAATCTAAATATTGAAAATTAAACTATCGAACGATAAAAATATCGAAAATTAAAACTTCGAATGTTAAAATGTAGAAGATCAAAATATCGAATGTTAAAATGTAGAAGATCAAAATATCGAATGTTAAAATTTTAAAGGTCTAAATATAGTGAATACAAAGTATGACATAATATTTTATCCTCTTCAGTCTTGCTGTTGGTTGATATTGACGCGGCTGTTGATCGTAGCAATATTGTTAGGTCCTGTCACTCCACCCTTGTAATAGTTTCCCCAGAGGTAGAGGGAGAGGACACAACACTATCACTACCCTGATGTAGATGAGTTGAAGTTAAGCTGAAATAAAGTCGTTCAATTAAACAAAATTACAGAACTTTTGGCAGAACGATTAGCTGCTGCCCTGCGTGTCGTGTATTATTGAATGACGCCCATTTTATTATATCTGTACAAGCCCATAAATTTTGGGGTACAGGCCCATATAATTCTTGGCCATTTCTTTTGTTGGCAAAAGCTAGCATCTTTATATAATTTACAAATTATATGTGGTGTTTCCACTTAGGCTTGTTGAAAAGTGGTACATATAGTAATATTATAATATCTCCAGTCTTGCTGCTGGTTGATTTTGACACGGCTGTTGACTGCAGCAATATTGTTAAGTCCCATCGCTCACCTCGTGTAGTTAATAGTTACCGCGGAAGCAGAGATGGGAATCAACACCGTTGCTATCAGTTGAAGCAGATTAGCAGAAGTTACACTGCGCTGAAATAAAGACGATTAAACATTTTTTTTTTAGATTAATTTCAAATAGAAAAATATTACATAATATTTTATCCTCTTCTGTCTTGCTGTTGGTTGATGTTGACGCGGCTGTTGACTGTAGCAATATTGATGAGTCCTATCGCACCGCCTTTGAAATAGCTAACTCAAAGGCGGAGTGAAAGGAGTCAACACTATCGCTATCCGTTGAAGCAGATGAGCAGATGTTAAGCTGAAATAAAGCGGTCGGTGCAGTGACTCAACGATTGGCTGCTGCATTGTGTGTCGCGGGTTCCATTCTCACACGAATGTATTTGTATGGCCTACTTGCCCGTGTTCCACGGGCCATGGGTTAAGAATCATTGATTTAGGGGACCAGAACCTAGCCTTTTCCCGACTATGTTAGAGTCAGCTTCCAGTCTAACCGTATGCAGCTGAATACCAGTATTTTACATGGAGCGACTGCCTATCTTACCTCCACAACTCTGTATCTGGATAATACGATACCCCTGGGTAAGACTGCTTATCCGACGACGGTTATGGTAACGACTGTCAAAGATCTACGTATAACAGCAGGGATCAACGGCATAACGTTATTTTCAAGACATGGAGGAGTCACGGTGTGTAAAGATGTTCACTCATACACGGAACAACCCCGGAAAGCGTAGCTTAACCTGACGGTCGGACGCTTGCAGCTTTATTACTTAGACATGAGCTCGTTCGATAAAATACCAGTCCAAAAGTCTGACAACCAGTCTTTCCAAGGGGTATCGTATCAACCAGTTACTGGGTTGTGGAGGTCAGATAGGCAGTCGCTCCAAGTAAAATACTGTTATTTAGCTGCATCCGGTTAGACTGGAAGCCAACCCCAACATAGGTACGGCAAGGCAGGTTGGTTGAGCTACTTTGATAAAATAAAGCATTTATTAGACATACAGCGCAGTATCCCACACGCTTGTGCACTACGTTTGTGTTTTCTTCTATTTTTACGTTGTGACGTAGTTAGTTCGCGGTACTTAACCTACCTCAACGTAATAAACGTTATCGCTTCAGACATATAGGTACAATTGTGACTTAGTTATGGCTGTTTACTTGGAATCAATGGGCTTGACGTGTAGGTTGGTAACTATGACGTTATATAACGTCAATGCCACTGCGCAATAACAAACGACTAAATCAATTTCTAATCTTAGTTTCTCGTATTCATAGTAGGTATCTTGTATCAAATACATCGGTATCTTTACGTTTCATGCCGAATTTTTCGTAATCTTACTACTATTGTAAATGCGATAGTTTGAATGGATGGATGTTTGTAACTAAATCACGCCGGAATAGTTCAACGGGTCTGGATGAAATTTGTGCAAAGAGATAGATTATAGCCTGGAAAAGCACGTAGATTATTTTCTTAAAAAAAATGAACTATTGCCTATACATATATGTATTGACGCGGACGAAGTCGAGAGCAGAAACTATGTAGCGCCTAATCTATAATATACTAATATTAATGATGAATTTTAAATGTGCTAAACTCTGAAATTAGCAGTCCCACTGGAAAAATCTGTAAGTAAATGATAGCCAGATTCAAGAGACATGGCGAAGCATTAACCACAGATATAACTTAACGCGGGTGCACCCGTGCGTGGTTTACAATTATTTGTGTAATTTAATTTAGAAATAATGTGGTGCTTCAAATTGAAGATGATTTAGACGGTGTAGGAAATATCGTGCAAGTTGAGGTACATTTCCGTCGATGATCGGTCACTTACGATACGACAGCCGCGCGGCCCCGAAATGTACGGCCAATCGTACGGTATTTCTCGCATCGTCTAAATAAGGCTTTAGGCTTGCTTACAAGTAATTTAAAAATAGGAAATATATAATATTTTGTCCTCTTCAATCTTGCTGCTGGTTGATGTTAATACGGCCGTTGACTGTAGCAACATTGTTGGGTCCCGTCGCACCGTCTTTGTAATAGTCAACACAAATCCGGATTGAAAGGAAGCAACACTACTGCTATCCGTTCAAGGAGATTCGCAGAAGTAACGCTTAAATAAAGTCAGTCGAATACATATATCAATCATAGAGGGCTAACAAAAGCATTTAGTATCTACGTTTAATTTATAAATAATATGATGAGTCAACTTAGGCTTGCCTACAAGTCATTTCAATAGGAAAGTCTTAGGGTCGGTTCACAGCTGACGGAAGATCCGCGCGATAAAATATCCAACCATACACACATAACCGATGATCCGTTAGTGCGTCGACCATACTAAAGACGATACGTTCGACGTATCTTCTGACAGATGTGAACCGACCCTTACATAATACATATTCAGTCTTGGTGCTGGTTGATGTTGACGCGGCCCTTGCCTGCAGCAATATTGTTAAGTCCCATCGCTTTCCCCGTGTAGTTAATAGTTACCACGGAAGCAGCGATAGGAATCGACACCATCGCTATCAGTTGAAGCAGATTAGCAGAAGTTACACTGCGCTTAAATGAAGACGTTCGAATAAACAATTTTTTTTTTTAGATTAATTTCAAATAGGTAAATATTACGTAATATTTTATCCTCTTCAGTCTTGCTGTTGGTTGATGTTGACGCGGCTGATGACTGTAGCAATATTGTTGAGTCCTGTCGCACCGCCTTTGAAATAGTTAACTCAAAGCCAGATTGAAAGGAAGCAACACTATTGCTATCCGTTGAAGGAGATTCGCAGAAGTAACGCTTAAATAAAGTCAGTCGAATACATATGTATATCAATCATAGATAGCTAACAAAAGCATTAGTATCTACGTTTAATTTATAAATAATATGGTGATTCAACTTAGGTTTGCCTACAAGTCATTTCAATAGGAAAGTTGTAGGGTCGGTTCACAGCTGACGGAAGATCCGCGCGATAAAAAATATCCAACCATACACAAATAACTGATGATCCGTTAGTGCGTCGACCATACTAAAGACGATACGTTCGACGTATCTTCTGACAGATGTGAACCGACCCTTACATAAGACTAATAGTTACAACGGAGGTGCAGGGATGGGAGTCAACACCATCGCTATCAGTTGAAGCAGATTAGCAACACCACTGCGCTGAAATAAAGACGATCGATTAACATAGACTTTTTAAAATTAATTTGAAATCGGAAAATATTACATAATATTTTATCCTCTTCAGTCTTGCTGTTGGTTGATGTTGACGCGGCTGATGACTGTAGCAATATTGTAGAGTCCTTTCGCTCCGCCCTTGTGATACTTAACCCAAGAGGTAGAAGGAAAGAACTCAACACTATTGCTATCCGTTGAAGCGGATGAGCAGGTGTCACGCTGTCATAAAGTCGGAGATTAAACAAAATCCTACGATCATTGTGACGACACGGTTGGCGCAGAGGCTTTAAAGTCTGCCTACTACACAGTGTCTTAACATGACTGTGCTAGGAAAGTGTCAGACAAACATTCAACAGTTTTCAACATACAAAAAAAAAAAATTCAACACTTCTGTACATCTCTGAAATAAATAAGCACATTTACAATATATAAATAGATGTTTATTGGTAATAGCAATTTTATCAGATGCTCTCAAAGAACTTTTAGTCTATTTGATTGCCTGCCCGTCACAGAGTAAGCGAAGTACTTTTCTATGAGACTCTATTCAACGCCTTTGATTTTGGTAATAGCAGAATTTTATTTTGACAACATAAAACTTTTGTGAGCGCAATCTGTTGATCTATTGAAAGTATCTTTGCGTAGAGTTTTTTTAGTTGCTTACAGTATTTTTTTACACTAAAGTAAATTTATACAGCCTAAAAAATTGAAAAAAAAAAAAAATCATTTAAGTATATCCATTTATTTCAAGATCAAGATTTCCATTCTAAGTATAAGGTTGTTACAAACGCAGTTATGTTACTGTGCCCTAACAGGGTCCATCAGACAACAAGTATTATCCTAGGAGTTAAAATTGAATAAAAAATTTCTAGAACATTTAATGTTATTAAATATAATTATATTTATATAAACTTAATGCTGCCCGTGGCATCTTTCCCAGTGTTTTTTTAGCCCAGTAATATTCACGGGAGTATTTAAAACAACTCAATAAAGTTCTATCATAATCTATGGTAAGAATCTATGGTTTAGAAACGCATAGAAGACAAATTTACAAAAAAATACTTTTAATAAAATGTATTGATAGTGCCAAATTTTAAACTTAAAATACATACTCATAGACATGGACATAATCTGGTGTATTATTTTTTATAGGTACTTAAGTACTTATTTATTATTAAAACAAATCATTCCGCAATATAACTACCTAAATGATAACAAGTAAAAAAAAAAATTACATACGATATATCTCATGCCCTAAAAAAACACAAAGTTGCGTAACACTTATGCAGCAAAATATTTAATTATTAGTAGGGCGTGACCTGTTAGCTTACTACCCTCAACCCTCCAAGCAGGGGATAAAAATGACGTCATCTCACAACCCCTGCAGGATGACATCATCCGACGCATAGCTACTACTTGCTACGCAATATCTGGCAGGCGCAACCAAATTACTCTCATTTTGTGTAACAAAATAGAATTTTCGTATTAAATTACGTTCTGAATTGTAAACTTTGATTCATTACGGGCTTTGTTTAAAATTTCTGGGATAAGTATGTATGGTAACCTGACATTAGTTCTGTATTGAAAAATAGGTATATAGATACTGTGGAGACTGGCTGGTTTAGCCATATTTTATTTAAACAGTTTATACCTTGAGATTAATTCTGTTCTAAATTAGAAAGACTTGCCAGTCAGCTATAAGACAAGACTATTTTATGTAATACAATAATATAAAAAACACGCGATTCTGTTTATTGAAAGAGGTGTAGGTATTCTAAATAAAATACTGTCAGAAATCAACAGTTATATAAAACAAGTGTTTATTACTTATTGATCAGGTGTCGTTATTTTATTTGTTTATTTATAAGTCTTTTATGACAACTCATGTTTAAAGACGTTGCAAAATTGCTTTTTGTTTGTTTATGGAACCTTTAAAACTTTAAGAAATTAATATTCAAACAAACTTCAAATCTAAACATAACAAGCTTAATATACAAGAAACTTAAATGTAGCTAGATTTTATAACGAAAACAGCATTACATAGTCAACAAACACATTTAATGTTAATGCAAACAAGATTTCACACAGAACATTAATTTCATGTTTTGATCCCCGTCGCGAACATAACCAAAATGAAATTATTATTGCTTCTGTAAACGGTTACGAGTTGCGATTAAAACTAACCACAGAACAGTTACGTGTATGAGGGATATGAGAATTATACACACATTATACAATAACACAGGTTTATAGCTAATACCCTTGTTGAGAGGAGACGGGGATTTGTGGCCTTGAGTGTAGTAATTTCTAAAGAGGATATTTTATATCTAAAATTCGCAAGTTTCCTAATACTCTTCCATTTTTTTTCATTGCCCTACACTAGGAATTTCTCCTGTATTGTGGGTGCGTAAGTAAACATATAAACTCACATATAAAAACGTCCAGACCCGGAACCACTATATGTAGGCCGTACAAATATTTGTTGAACTTATTTATCAAAATTGAAAACTTTTTAAATCTCGTTACTGTTCTCAAAATCGAAAAGTTCGCCATAATTATTTTAAAAATAAGTCGACAAACACTTCACAGTAAAAGCAGTAACAGTACCTTTCTAAAGTTCTAAACCCTACCTCATAAACTCGTAATTCTAATGCCACCTTAGATTTTAACTACGATAAAAGCTATCCGGTGATGATACCGATGCAGTATAAACGCACCCTTTTGGAATGGCCAATTCTCCTACATAGGTACTTGTAGCAGACGGTAAGGGCGAGGGCATACTGAACGACAAAGCGCAGTGCTGTGCCGCGTCCCTCGTAGGTAATGCAATTTCGTCTGGTTACATGTTGCCTCCACCAAACATGGTTAACTAAGTATCCATAGTTAGCCATGTTTGGTGGAGGCAAAATTGTTTGATATTTTAAATAATATTTTTTTTTGCAAATTATACATGTTACGTTGATCTCAATAATTTTATTGGTAATGAATGGTTTATTACAGTTTTAAAACTTTTGCTATCGAGGATAAGACGAAGGTAGAATGGACATAGCGAATTCGTGACGCAAACTTTTACTATTAATTCAGTAGGTACATGATTCAAAACACGTAAATAAAGTCAGTTGTTTTATACTTGTTTGTTGCCACGTAAGTGTTGAAGTTTTGTATAAAACCGTTGATTTTTGCTCTAGAATCACGAACTAAATCCATGGTAAAAGTTTACACCTTGACATACCTACATAGGTAACCCAACCTAAACAGGTACATTAAAGTGCTGCACAATTCGGTACAGCTATTTCGGTACCTAAACTGACAAAAAAAAGACGATCATCACAGTCAGTTTCACAACACCGGGAAACTCGCCTCCCCCCAAAACAGTGTGCCCAAGCCCTGCGTTATAAAAACGAGTATTTTTCAAATGGATTTTTGAGTACCCGAAACTTTGATGGCCAAATCTAAGTGTCCGTATTTACAGAGCTCTGAGAAGGGTGGATTTTTACATTCTTTTTATAGTTAGTGCCAGTAAAATGCCACATTTGAATTTCGCCTTACTAAGAACATTTTCACCTCGGCTCTGAGTTAACGCCTTGCGATTTATTTTAGCAATCAGACTCCGGTTTACAGCTAGTAAATTGGTTTGGTAAGGGCTACGTTTATTAATATGTGATCTTAATAAGCGATTTGGTTGATCTTCGCTGTGAGGCCCAATCCATTTAAACGTAGTGTAGTCATAATGTAGTCATAAACTTGATGAAAATTAGATAGGTTTTCTAGTTAGGCTCATACCCAGGCCTTTCTTACCCTACAACCGTCGGGGGAACTGGCTAGTACTAAAAAAAAAAACTATTAGTACCCGATTTAATGGCAAAATATTTAATTTTCAGTGCCACTTACGATAAGATTCTAGTCCCAAGCTTATAAAATATTAGTAATTGTTTGTTTTATTGATTTTTGAGTACTGTTAAGATATAAATGAGCAATGTGTTTTTAAAGTTTTAAAAATATTCTTAGCTATTAAATTCAATAGAAATGTGTATAAAATGTTGTGATTTAAAATATCTAATAATTTCTTATTTAAATTAAGTTTTTTGTACAGCCATCCAACGTGGCAATGCGGCCAGTCTTTTGGGACATTTTCAGTTTTAGTTTTACTTATTTTTATAGAATAATCTTATTTTTTAAGACTGTAAATATTGTAGTTATATAAAAAACAAAACATAGGCTCAAACTCGTTAAATAAATAAACTTATTTTTAAAGTGATTCATGAAAACTACCAAATAAAATGGTTTTCCAATGCACTGCACACAAACTAGAACACTAAAACAAAGTCCTATTTACATTTACAAACTAAAAAAAAAACAAAACAGCATCACATTCAATTCTTATTTCAATAAAACTACAAAATCCGGAGTTTTAAAATCGATAACTTTCAATATCTCCTTATATATCTTGGGAGCTTTATTCCACCTACTATAAGATTGGATATCTGTCTGCTGAATCGCTCTCCGAAATAGTCTTATTAATTCCCTTTTATGTCTGGAAGCACACACGACCGTATAAACGATTTACGTTGCATTTAGAACGAGCGTTTCTTTATGTTGCAATAAAGTAAAGAAGATTGAGGTGGTGGAGTCGGTAAGGTGGTAAAGGCGACCCCCGAATGTGATATTTTGTTTTAATTGCACACGACTTGCCACCTGATGCCGTCCGTAATTGGGGAGCCTTTATTTTTGGAATAAATTTTGTTTGTGTTTGAGATGACCTGATATGGCTTAGTCAATTAAGGATAGACTCTTGATAATCTTTTTGGTTATGGTAGCTCAAATTAAATGCAATTACTTGTCATTATTTGACTTTCCTACTGTTGGGCAAAGGCCTCTTCTCGTAAAGAGATGGCACGAGCATTGATCACCACGCTTGTTCAAGGCGGATTGGTGATTTTCGACTTTTATTGATTATAAAGGCCAGGCTGCCACTCGATGTTTTCCTTTACAGTATGTCCAAGATAAACTTGAAAATACATATGAATTGAAAAGTCACATTTGTACTAGCACTTGATTCATGTATGTATGTTACGCGACAGAGTGACGGTACCGGTACAATTTAGACTAATAGGTATAATAAAGCTGAAAGGTTTGTTTGTGTGTTTGCTTAAACGACCCTTCATAACTTTCACTTGAACTTCCAGTCGAATTTAAAAAAAAATGTTTCAGATTCAAATCAAATCAGAGCAAAAACCAAAGACATAATAAACCATGGGTAAAATTACTAATATAAGTCCGATTTCTAATTCTATTTGAAATTCAGCTTACTAAAGATACTATAGATATAAATTCTATTACAAACATTGGACGAAACGGTTATTCCAATAAATTACAAGATAATAGATTAGAATAACATTCTAGAATTAATTGACTTCAGATAACTCAATTGAACTGTAATTTAAACCGCAAACAACCAGAGGATAAAGATATTTGATTTCAATTTATCGATCACTTTGCATAAGGCTTGCGAAGGATTAATTGGTTCTAGTCAAGACGTCATCTCATTTGTAACTAAGACTGATCTTATTACAATATCTATTGTATTGAATAGATAGATCTAAACGAATACTAGCATCTACCCGCGATGTTGTCTGCGTCAATGTTGATCCCTGTCACTTAACAATATGAAATATAGTTTACAACCTGTTCTCATACCCACTAAATAAACAAAGAAAAATTCATGAAAATCGACCAAACTGTTTCGGATGATTGCGACCACAAACAACGTGACAGATTTTATAGGTATTTATAAATTACTAGCTTCTGCGCGCGACTTCGTTCGCGTTAAAGTAGATTTTTTCGTACAAACTTTGAACCCTCGTTTCATGCCCTTAGAGGTGAATTTTGGAAAATCCATTCTTGGCGGACGTTTACTAAATATAAACTACCTCTCTGCAAGCGGTTCTAGATATTTCGTGATGAGTGAGTGACAGACCTTACGCTTTTACATACATACGATTTAGAAGAAGAAGATTAGTATGGATACTTTGAACATCACAGAATTGAAGGAAGAAGAAGAACGACAGAAGCAGATAGCATTGGTTTACCATGAATCGTTTGTGGTCGACGGACTTTATTATGACGTTCAAACTTTCATATTTTCCCTTTTAAGACGATGCGCATTTGATTTGGCGGAAAAATAATAGTGCATAAGTGGTTTTTCTTTTAGGAAACTAGTCTTAAATGACTGACATAGGTGCGTCGATTGGTAAGTAAGTACTGTAACTGTTGTGACGGTGACTACGGTGCCGGGAGGATACAAACTACGTGATGAAAACACAATTTCCTTATTATTTCGTATATTAGTCTTATTATAATAGGTATCTTTAATAATTATGACGCCTCGTTGGTCTAGTGGTCGCAAAGCGCGACTGCTGAGGGTATTGGTTTTGTTTCCCAGGTTTGGCAAAGTGTTATTGGGTTTTTTCATCAGGAATTTCTCAGTAGCAGCATCGGAGTATGGATTTGTGTCCGGTTGATGGCAATAGACTTGCTCCCTATTATATGGGACTTACACATAACTGGCGAAATGTGGGTGTACTAATGGGTACACCTCTGCCTAACTCTTCAGGGATTAAGCGTAATTTTATGTTGTCTTTTATAACATTTTTACTCGTATAACATTAAACAGAACAATATGCTTTCCTTACATATTTTCTAGGCGTGTAAAACTTGTATGGTACCAGAATTTTATAACAATATTTAATCATTATCTTTACCCCAGTATTATTAACCAGGAAAATAAACCTTGTAGACCCTAAATTAAACCCTAAAATTGGATAGCACAGCAACTGTTCAAAGGTTAAGACAGACATTACGTTTTTATTGACTGCGCAGAATCTACATCGACAAATTACCCACGTAGGTACCTACCATACATATAAGTAGGTACCAAAACAGATAGATATTGATCTGTGAAAGCGGTTGGAATCCTCATTAGTACACATTGGGAATGCAATATCACTCTAAGGGATTATTAACTAACTATTTGATTACTATAATGGACATTTTGCAAGTAGTGTATTGGTGTATTTTATTTGCACTAAGGAAAATGTTGTGCATTCGCTTTTTCATGTGAAACAACTATTGGTGCAACTAGGCAGAAAGCCCGAATCGAATGCCATGACAACAGTGATTTTAATAGTCTAATAATATCTTTCTAATATATAAGAATATCTTTCAAGATCACTACCTACAAGTCTTGTCGATATTTGCTCGGTTCAAACCGATGACTAAACTGAATTAGGTAAACAGTAATAAAAATCTGAATAAACAAAACAACATCTAATAAAATACAAAGTCTTCAGACTGTTTTGATCAAACAAATTCAATAAAAACCTTTGAACATAATAAAACAAGTTTCGTCGATAAAATCGAATAACTCTCGAAGTTAATTTACTTGTTAGCATTACATCGCGGGCCGCAGTCGCCGGGAATCATTACCGGGCCATTTGCGGGAGGCAATCTAGTTAAACATTGACGTTAAATAATGATTCCTATTTCCTTTGGTTCCGCTGCTTCGAGAAACGGAGTTAAGTGATTCGAGACGCAAGTTTGTTGATGGTAATGTTTATTTTATTTATTTTTGTTCGATATTTTTGTATTGAAAATACCTTTTAAGTAGTTAATGTCTTTAACTTTCGCTTCTTTCAGGGGGCCAACCACGACCACCACAACCACCACCTACCACGACCTCTTATTATAATATTACTTTACCTTAGGCACTGTTGGATTTTTAACGCTCGGCTTAGCGCCGAGAGTTGAAAATGCAACAATAGAAATTACAAAGTAATATTAAAATAATATTGTTATAAGAGATGGCGGTAGACGCCCTGGTAGGCAATTCTACAAACTGTTAGAAACATTCGCAATCTAATCTTAGTATCAATCTGTCAAAAATGCCTCTAATTTATCTTCATTTTTTGACATTGATTCTCGCTGAGATGAGATTGCGACTAGAGTTTTGAGAATTTTAATCAGTAGAATTGACCTTCAAATCTAAAAGTTGTTCGGATAAACAGGGTCTCGATATTATTGTTTTAATGACCTCCATTATCTAAATACTCAATAGATATAAGATGGTTTTCCCCGGAATATAAAAAAAACCCGATTCTAAGAATTTCGAAGTTCCCGACTCGTGACCCGTGTTACTGAGTGCTGTCTGTTCAGGGAAAATAAAAAGCATGCTGACAACGCTACTGATCCCGCTATAAACGGCCACTCGGCCCAAAAATTATAGAAATAAAAAAGAATTTCCTAAAATCATCGAAGAAAAAAAACAAACAATTCATGGTTTTCAATCACAACAGAGATGTCTCAGGATTATTCATTTAGTGATGGAAATCATAATAATATAAGTTTAGTCCCATTGCATGGCAACAGCTATGAAGACACGAGCATTGATCCACCACGCTTGATCAGGGCAGACTGGCAATTTCAAACTTATATGAATAACCAGTCCAGGTTTCCTCACGAAGTTTCCTTCACCTTTGTCAATGATGTTACATATGAATTGAAAAAGACACCGATATTCAAGACTAGTTGCTGGTTATAAGAATATACCTATAATAACATAATCAGGCTCGATTCTTGTGTACTAAGATAAGTTTCTGAGAATATGCGTAATAAACATTCACGGTCTGTCGCATTCCGCAACTAAATGATTATTATCACGGTCATTGAACGTTATGTTAACTGGGGGATTGCCCATGACATTTTCCTGTATCTGGCCTCAATTACTTATAACTCGTCTGCTTTAGACCTTAGGGTAATAACTGCAATTCTACAGGTGCAAGAATATTCAAGGTATTAGATTAACTTATATAACATAACATCACGCCTGTAATCCCCGAGGGGTTAGGCAGAGGTGTACCAATTAGTACACCTACATTTCGCCAGTTATGTTTTTAGTCCCATGTAATAGAGTGCGAGCCTATTGATTAGATTAACAATTAAAGATGACTACGTCACATTATTACGCATCATGTGTCAGTAGATGTTTAGTCAGTAATATGAAATACCGGTACTTACCTGAACGTTGTATGAAAAGACACATCTGATAGCTGTTAACTACTTATACTTTACATCTACTACTTAGTTGAAGGAGTATGAAACGCTACCTCAAACAGTGATCTTTCTCACCAAAAATGAAAGTCGTTTCCCAACATTTTTGTCTCATGTTACTTAGTTTAATGCTTTATGCTTTATGGGACAAGTCCGTCACATTATCCACTGCAACTCCTGAAAGCCAGAATTAACAGTGGATAAAGAAAGACGTCGCCAGAAAAACGCCGAGGCAATGAAGCTCGTCCAGCTCTGAAGAAACGATTCAACTGTTTTGGATCACGCAGCCAAAGTAATCAGAAAGAATAGCAGAGGAGTAATAAACGGCTATGTATGTTACAGCCCATATATCAAATAAAAATCCCATAACCCTTGTGGTAAAGCGAAACAATGCAAGTATAAAGTCCCCATTATCCCCTCATTTATACATCCCAGATGGACTTGATCAAGATGACCAACAATCAACAATCCATCGTTTATAAGACTGGACGTTCAACAAACGATGCATCCCATTCCACCCTTGATTTATGTCCAGCCCTCAATGCGCAGACGACTCTCATTTATATCAATGTGTAGAAAAAAGCTTTTACGAAAATGTTATTCAAAGTAAACGTAGTAATAATTAATGTTTCGACACAAAGTTCCAATGACAGTTCTGAAGTGAGTTGTGTCGTGATTCTAATGTTTGTTGTGTTTCGTGAAATGCGGCTTTTTTCATAGAGCTGTAATGAGATAAAGTTCGATTTTGTTTAATGGTTTTTTGTGAACGATTTTTATTATTTTTTCTGCTCTTATGTAGCCAGGCGTTTAGAACTCTTTCTAAAAGCGACTTATGTGTGGCGTAGTATTGATTTTTCACAACACTTGCAATACTCCAGGATGCTTTACACAAGGCTATACCTACATTATTTTAGTACCAACATGCTTCAAGCTCTTAGTGTTTCTAAGCACAGACCCTAACATTTTCAATGCTTTCTTAAAAATATTCTCAACGTGGGAGACAGACGGTTAAGAGAGGTTTTTGGTTCTTGCTTCAGTATATTTGTAAGTAAAGACAAGAAAGGTGTACCTAATATCTATTTACCTATTTTAGGAATTATTATAAATCCCCCAGCCCATTGGTTATGTCAATACAAATTTGTCGGTCTACGATTGAACCATTAGCAAATGTTTACCTACCAACTAAGTATGTAACGAACTCAAACTGTTGCTAAAATAATAATCATTTTTGAGGTAACTATGTAATTCTAATTTACTGTACAATCATTAATCTTAATTAGAAATGGGTTCTTATTTAAAATACTGAAGTTTTTTTTTGATTAACAGTTCAATGAGTACTAGCCATAAAATAAATAGTGTGGAACTGTGAAACAAGAAAAGTTTATAAACTCTTTTGTCCAAAAGCTGAGAGAATCTTCACAAAAAGTACCAAGGCGCCATAAATCAAGAATGGTAGTAAGTGTTTGCGCAAATATAGAAGGAGCGTCAGTACTAGGAGCGAAGCCGGTTGAGACGATCATAAATAATATTTAGGAGCCATCGATATCTGGTCTGACAGTGGCCGCTGATGCTGAGGTATGGCCGCAATCTCTTTTCTAGATGTATTTCAATATTTTCTTAATATATTTTGAGGAAAGAAAAGCTTATCGGATTTACCAAAGGTTGTCTTTGACGTAAACTGGTATTTGTTAAGAAAAGAAAGGATTAAAGATAGTATAACTTCTAAGCGGCCTTTTGTACCTTGTCTAAATCTTTTATTTTTGGTATAAAAGTGTTGTCCGACAGCTTTTGTAGGGAAAAATTTAAAATTTGTTAAGTATACATTTTTAATGATTCGCACTAAGAACTCAGTCTATTATCTTAATATTACTAATTCGAATATTTTAGAAGAAAAAAAGATAAAATAATAAAGCCAGCCTATTATTGTCCCACTACAGGACAAAGGTTTCTTCTCATACAGAGAAGGCATGAGTATTAATCACCACGCTTGCTCAAGGCGGGTACCAAACTTATATTAATTTTAAATCTAGGTTTTTTCACAATGTTTTCTTAATGTCCAATATATACATAGAAAGTATTGTATAAATTAGAGAAAATCACATTGGGATTTGCCCGTGCCTGGTTACGAACCTACAGCTAATAAAAATACCTGGTATTATTATTTGTGATGATAAGCATGGAGTTTACTTACCTACCTATATAGAAACATCATTATGAAAAACCCATATGCAATTTATATAAGTAGGTAAATGTTCTTTGCATTCATTAGCCGTAATGATTATGCCAATTAATGGGTATATTACTCAGGTGAATAGATATTATTATGATGCATATTTACGCATTCAAGTTAAATCTTCATTTGTTTCTATTTTCAACCAAAATGCCAACTATTTTAAGAAAGACCAATTTTCTTGTATTCGCGTAACAGAAGTGCATGAAAGTGATAGTCAAATCATTTATTTCAATTAGGCCATTACAAGTTACTTTTGAACGTCATAAACAAAATAGAATTGAATCTAGTTGTCCATTCCAAAACGTTTGTATGGAGAAGTTTGGCAAGAACTCCATACCTACGAACTCTTGAAAATTTATGTTTTACAATATTTGCATACAAAATCATACATAATGCACGTGAATGTAATGTACCTTATATAAATAGATGAATAAATACAAGAATCGAAGACTTAAGAAACAAAATAACCGTATGACGTGAAGAGCAGAAAACTTTAATAGACACGTGTGTTCTTTTGTTTGACATAGGTACCTATATGACAGGAAAACAAATATTGGTAAACCTTTCCCACTTAAGTGTTAGTACTATTTAGTTGGTATATTTTCTCCAAACGCACTTACCTGCCAGTGATAGTCCCATCAAAATTGGTCCAGCCGTTTCGGAGGTTACAAGCCGAAACAAACACACCGACAGAAAGACAGAAGTCACAAAAGCAAAACTACCTTACTGATAAATACATAAGAATTTCCATACGTGATAAATACTTAAAATTGTTGGAATAAGGGAAATAACGGTAATAATTGTATTGTAGGAACATTTCATAATTGATTCTGCTGATTTAATTGTGCTGTTAAAATTCGTCATCATTTAGTTTTATAATGACGGAAAACAAAACACTCAGTTCTCAAAATTGTCGTGACAATATCCTTTAGTGACGTCATTCTCAGTCGTAATGATCGATAAGGACTCGTGAGGTTTATTTCGTAGGTTTACGTCCTTTTATATAAGGCACATTTACAAAATAAGGCATGTACCTATTATAATAAGAATCACTTTGTAAATCTAACTACAAGTATAATGATCTAAAAGACGCTAAAAAACCTTCCAAATAACTTGCTATACAAAAATATCATGCGACTGGGTATCAACTATTTTTATAGCTACAAGTTACACAATCATGTCTTGAATCTTCCATGGATAAGGTTTTTGTAACTCTTTTGCCTCGTAGGTGTGCTTTATAATATCTTTACGGTATCAAAAAATCAAAGAAATTAAATATCCACATCATATCTACAAGAAAAAGAATCAACTGGCACTTTATAGTTTAAAACACAGTCCAAAAAACAGCACCAAAATATTTCGGACGATCAGAAAATATCCTAGCTTACACTTGCAAGTAGACACTACGACATCGCTAAGACTAGCAGTCTGGTCTTCGGAATTATTTACGTAAGCTTTTGAGACAGTCCAAGAGGCTACAATCTTTGGAGCCACGATCGCCAATTTATCATTGCATCTTTAAAGTTCGGAGCCTGAGGGATATTCTTATTTTAAAAATGTTGCGGTTTCAATATTTATTATGTAATTTTTGTTTGTGCCTTTTACGTGTGAATGCATTTTCATTTTTGTGTGACAAACATTGTATTTAAAAACTTTGAATATGATTTTTCTTTTATGAGTCCTATGTTATTAAATGGTTCTTTACTTATTTGAAGTGTGTAGGAATGATGTAATTTATTGAACCGGTTGACTTGTATGCAGTTTCGATTTTTTGTTGTTTTTTTTCTTCATTTTTATTATTTTGTTTAACTTTTAGTGATTGTAATTTCATTAATTTACCAGCTTCTGCCGCCTGCGTCAAAAGTAACTTTCCTTAAAGAAAGTTACCGGGATAAAAAGCATCTTATGTGTTAATCTAGGAAATGGTCGATCTATGTGGCAATTTTCATTCAAATCTGTTCAACGGATTACACGTAATTGAGTAACAAACATTCAAACATTTTCACAAACTGTAATATAATTAGTAAAACTGACATTCAAAGTGCACTAAACTACATCCAGCTTTCCCCTTCAAGGTAAGAATTATTTAGAAAGTTTATATCCCAAAAATATATTTATAAACCAGCTATAAATATAAATGAGAGACAAAAATAAATGCTGTCCGTGATTCGGAGATCCACCCCGGTTGACTGCGCTCAGTCCGAAACTCTGAACGTTCGATTGAAAACGTGCCTCACTTACAATACTACGATTTTCTGTCCACTATATATGTATATATCCATTGTTATGTATTAAAAACATGTGTTGAATTTTAATGTTGTTAAAAACGCTTTTGTTGCCCTATAATAAAGTATGTATTTCTTTATCATTTTATATGACTGTTGAATATGACTTTACCTAGATAGGAAGCCACAAAATTCAACTTCTATATTTACTTTCTAAGTATATCTTGGACAGCTTTGAAATCGGTGAAGGAAAATATCGTGGACGTATTCGTATATTTTTTTTTTGTTTCGCGTGAGTCTTTTACGGCTACCTTCTATGTCTTGTTACGTACTCTAATATTATTGTTCTTTTGTTACTATTGTACCTACATGTTATATCAGCTCAAATATTTCTCATTAATTTTTTTTTGTCTTGTATGTTATAAAGATTCTTATTCATTTCAAGTGAGTGACTGAGTGACCTAATAATTGAGTGAGTGAGTTCCTAATCCGTATCTTTGTCCATAACTCCCAATTATGATTCCAATCAAGACCCAACATAACCTATATTTAGCAAATAATTGAACTATTTCGCCGACTTACAGGCGTATAATCAAATGCTGTAGAACGGAAGTGGGGACCCAGCACGATTAGCAGACGAGACCAGAAAGTTAATGTTGTTAATAGCTAAGCGAATTGCAGGGAGGAAATTGCGTCCCACTTGAGATGGAATTTGGTTGATTGGGCACTGGGTTAGAGGTCCTGCTGGTAGCTATATTTTCCCTATAAAGTATGTAAGGCTTTTATAACCTATATTTATATAAATAAATAAAATTTAAGTGTCTGTTTGTAATGTCAAAATAACAGCTTTTTACAAAATAAATATGAGTGTTTACATGGTATATACCAAATACATGATATTGAGGGGCTCGTGGCTGAGTAATGACAGAGTTTTTTGAAACGAGCAGCTTCGACTTTCTGACCAATTGGCCGACTTCTTGACAGCTAAAAAATGTCTGTAAATGGTTTAATTGAAATTAATGCTTTCCTTTTTGAGTTTATAATATCTTAAGAAATTTGTTCTAGCATAATATTTGAAATTGCACCTCAATAAAGACAGTTTCTTTTAATTCTTCCGAAAACTTTTGCGGATAAACTAATTTGATAACGGTAACCATGATATCAATTCTTTTAATCGTTTAAATATTTGGAGCGGAACTTGTGTATGCCAGCGATAACAATACTATCAATACAAAAAAGTGAGGTGAATCATGACTTTTACAGTAAAGATTTCCACTTACAACCATTTTATTTAACACTTAAGGGCATTTATTAGTGTAGCGACTCCACTTTATTAATTTAATTTTTGATTTAATAATATCAATAAAATTGCTAATTTTATTTAGGGAATTTATTAGTCCGTTGTTTGAATTAGGTACCTTGGCTGTTTCTGTAATTATGTATAGTATTATCCTCCTTAATTAAAATATGGATCTGCATTAGTTACAATAATAATACAATCCATGCTTATATAGGTGCCTACTTATACAGGGTCATGGAAAATTTACCCTAAACCTGAAAAGGGGTCATTGTACTCATCAATTTTCAATGACCATTGTTTGTTTGAACTACCTCGTTGGTCTAGTGGTCGCAAAACGCGACTGCTGAGCATGAGGTGTTGGGTTCGATTCCCATTGATTGGGTTTTTTCAACAGGAATTTCTCAGTAGCAGCCTAGAAAAAATAAAAATAACGTGACATATGCGGGTGTACTAATGGGTATATACTTTTTCTGAACCCTTCGGGGATTACAGGCGTGATGTTACGTATGTAAAATATTCTGCCATAAAATCAAAATGACGTTAATATGCGAGCTACCTAATGTCGACCTTCTTACCCTATGTCAGGACCTATTTAAGTGTGTAGAAAACAGCTGAATTAAATTATTTTCTTTCTTAAGAACCTTCTCCTTACAATAACAAACACAAGAAAAATAAAATGCAAAATTGGCCCAACTGTTCACGCGTGATGGAGGGAAGGGATTCATTTTTAAATATGTATATAGGTTACAAGCTTTTGCCCGCTACTTCGTCCGCGTCAAAGGTGATAGCTCCATACAAACTTTGAACCCCCGTTTCATCCCTTTATGAGGTGTTTGAAGGGAGGGAGGGGTTTGGAAAATCCTTTCTTAGCGGACGTCTACTAACTATAAACTATCTCACTGCCCATCTATATATACGTCAAGCAGCTTTTTTTTTGTGTTAAGTGGGGAGGAAGGCTCTGTCAGACTTTTACTGACTAAAAAACCACCCTGTTCCTTCTGTTGCACTTTACGTTCCGGGGCCACGGTATCCTGTTAAGACGTCCTGCAACCCCGGCACGTCCCGCAACTCCGGCACCTCAAGCAGCTTACGATATTTCGTAATGCGTGAGTGAGTGACCTTTCGCTTTTATATATTTAGATAGTTTAGCTTCAGTCACCCAGCCTCCACGTATTTTTGCAAGTCTCTAAAAATAGAAAAGTAGAAATCTTACAATACAATCTTTTCGATCATAAATATATTTAGAGGTTTTTCATACAAAAAAAAACTGTGAACGGAAAAGAACCTGACTTTTTTGCATATTTTAATAGTTCAGCGTCGGCAGGCACAATTATATATTATTTTTAAGGCACGGGTAAATCCGTGAGTCATGCCTGACTATCGGATCTTGAGAAATGTTCGTATCTATGTGTGTAATGTACTCGTAAACAAGTATATCCAGTTATGTGTGTAGAGATAGCAAGACATGTGTTAATTTATGGCTTATGTACTTTTGATGTAAGGTTGGTTAGCACTTGAACGTCATAATATTTTGTGTTAAGTACGTATTAAACAATCGTCACTGGCATTTCCAAAGGCTAAACAGGATTTTGAGAATCTATTTAAATTGAAAATAATAATAAGATCATAACATCACGCCTGTAATCCCCGAAGGGTTAGGCAGAGGTGTACCCATTAGTACACCCACATTTCGCCAGTAATGTTTTTAGTCCCATGTAATAGGGGGCGAGCCTATTGCCATCAACCGGGCACAAATCCAGACTCCGAGGCTGCTACTGAGAAATTGCTGATGGAAATACCCAATAACAATTTGCCCGACCTGGGAATCGAACCCAAGACCTCATGCACAGCAGTCGCGTTTGCGACCACTAGACCAACGAGGAATAATAAGATTAGTATATTAACGTCCTATAAAATAATGACTACCTTTACATAAGTAGGTAAATGCTTAATTCGATGACGCAATAAAAATATCTTTCAAATATTAATTTAATTAGGGAATTCCATATAGACCACCTAAACTTTTAGAAACCACAAAACTTAAATAAATATCCTCTTGAATAAAAATATCTGAAATTCAACCAATATTGTCTCGCCATGTCAGGATAAAATTGTAATATTACCTGTAACCCTACCTACGTGTATTGTACCTATAACGTCAGAGGATGAGGTAAAAAATAAAATTATTAATAAAATTAATGATCATTATTTTATCTTGCGAACGGTACAAGGAACAACAAAACTACGTATTCGTAAGTATTTAACGTACGGACTTGACCTCCACGAACCAGTATCCGAAGTCGACCACCGCGTTCTGGTCGCATCACTATATCATTTATTTATTTTAAATTAAAACAATAATAATATATTAATTCAAACAATATTTATTTTAAAAAAAGAACACACAGTGATGATAGTGTTTTGTTTATTCTAAAACAGTGTTAATTTATTAAAGCAAAATGTGGAAAAGCTGTGTGGTTTTTGTGTCAACTTTACTCTGGAGTTTAGTCTGTAAGTACTGATCATCTGACGAAGTTTTCGCATGCGAATTTAGATCTAAAACCTGCTGTGTTAAGGTTGTATTTACATTAGTTCGATTTGAAGTTCAGAACCAATGTTCCGACCGAACTTACTGTGTGCAACAAGAATTAAACAAACTGATCAAGTCACGTTGCTTTGTGATTTTAGAAAACGTGCAAGTTAAAAGATGTATATAATTCAAGATAATGATGATATAGATTGATTACATTTAATTATGGGTGATTATGTAAAGCAAATAAGCTAGCCTCTATGGCAAATTCATATGAGGAAAATGAGGAAGACAAACCTACGTCGAGTCGATTTAATTATTTTTTTTTCGACTTCTAAAAATAACTAGTTTTTAATCTAGCTGCCAAACTTTGCTGTTATTTTTATTTCAAATATTATTTTATTTTAAATACAGGTATTTGAAGATTTCCATTTACCACTCTTTTATTGAACACTTAAGGGCATTTATTACTGCAGCGACCTCGACTCCACTTTATGAATTTAATTTTTGATTTAATAATACCAATCAAAATAATTTTATTCTTATGTTTTCTAGTCTTTTGTTTTAATTAGGCTATTTCCGTGATTAGGTATAATATTATCCTCATTAATTAAAGTATGGATCTGTATTGGTTACAATAATAATACAATCTATACTTCTATAGGTAGGTACCTACTAATATTATAATGCTAAAAAGTTGTTTGTTTGTTAAAACGCGCCAATCTCTAAAATTACTAGTCGAATAAGAAACATTATTTTAGTATATTATAGCCTGATTCATAATGAACCGTATAGGCTATATAACATCACGCTGCGACCTACGAGTGCGGAGCAGTTATCAATAACATAACGCGGTCAAGTAAATACCTCGTATACAGTTTTTTCTCACGACTGCAGTACAATATTGTATGTAAGTTTGTGTAAGGCATAATAGATCCATAATAAATACTTTATTTCTTATGACTTTCTTTAATTTCAAATACTGACATATAAGTACCTACTTAATTATTTATTTGGAGTTAGACGAACGAGATTAAGTTCTTCCACAGTTCTTAAAGGGAAAATCTTCCTAGTAGATGGGTGTTGTCTAGTAGATAAAAATACAGAAACCATAATTATATTACTAAATATACCATATACGTATAAATACCAGCCTATTACTGTCCCATTGCAGGGCAAAGGCCTCTTCTCATACAGAGAAGGTACGAGCATTGATCACCACGCTTGCTCAAGGCGGATTGGCGATTCCAGACTTATATTAATAATTACAAGTCCATATACGTATACAGAGGAAAAAATCAGCTGTTGCATACATAACGATCGTGTTGTGTGCATGTTTGTAGGGAACAGCTGATTTTTTTAAATGATTTCAAGTGCGATGACCCCTTTTCAGGTTTCGGGTAAATTTTCAATGACCCTGTATATATCTGTCTGGACTGCTTCGTTGGTCTAGTGGTCGCAAACCGCGAATACTGAGCATTTGGTCTTGGGTTCGATTCTCAGGTCGGGCAAAGTATTATTGGGGTTTTCCATGTCTGGATTTGTACCCGGTTGATGCGAATAGGCTCGCTCCCTATTACATGGGACTTGGCAAAATGTGGGTTTACTAAAGGATATACTACTGTTTAACCCTTCGGGGATTACAGGCGTGATACCTGTTCATTTTATACGTCAACAATCTATATTAGTATCTGTACACCTCTGTTATTTTTTGCTCCGTGGTGTTCACTAGCGTACTGAACCAGTCTGTGGTCAATTACTGCATTTTTTACACACTTGAATCTTGTTTTATAAAGCCCATGACTAATCATTTTTAATGGTTATTACTTTGTTTACATACATTTTGTCATTAAACAGTTTAAAGTCTCATAGATTGCTTACGAATTATGTATTCTTTACGGGTTCCATCAATAATTCTGTTACACAAACTATTGAATTAATTCTAGACTAGTAAAAAAATATCTAGTACGTTAGCTACTGCTCGCGACTTCGTACTCGTGATTGTTTTCGCCCAAGTTAGGTAACATCTTTGGTTACCGCTCTGCCCCCGTAGGTCATAGCGTGATGTTATATAGCTTATAATATAGGCCCTAGATTATTCCACATGAATTTGCAAAATATTTTTTCCAATGTGACTGGAGGTTCTAAAGATTAGTACGTTTAAAAAACACAAACTAAAAATAAAACTATTCAGTTTATATATAGCCGTTATATAAAAAATGTAGTCGTTAGCTTCTCAAACTATACTTTTTTGGAATTTAGAATAATACCAGCTTTTGCGCGCGACTTCGTCTGCGCAAAAATAAAATAAAATGAAGCCTATGTTACTTGCAAGATAAGGTAGCTTTCTAATGGTAAAAGATTTTTTTTTAAATCGGTCCAGTAGTTTTTGAGTTTATCCATTACAAACAAATAACAAAAAATCCAATTTTTCCTCTTATATTAGTGTAGATTAACCAAGACTGAGGGAGTCAAGAGTCGAATGCAAAAGGCGGTCATCTTGGACACACATTGAGTAGAAGTTCCCCTGAATCCCTAACCACCGTCACCTTGCACTATTCATTACTAACCTTTAAAAAAAATAGGTTTAAATAAGGTAAGAAATACTGAAAATTTTCCTACGAATGATCCAACTAAAAAAAAAGTTCACACGGAATTTCCAACTCGTGTAAACTAGATAATAACTAGTATGACATTAGATAAAGATGATAATAACATACGAGTACGTCAATTCAATAAATGGAAGTATGTATTACTTATGTTTGAAATTTACGTAATGAATTTAGTAGGTACTAAAAGAGATTGGCGATAATTTTTTTAATGCAATAATTTGGGAGATGCATAAAATTGAGCAAGTGGTTGAGGGATTCAGTTATGGAGTGATAATAAATAAATGATGATAATAAATAGGTAGAATAGATAATGAATAGTTTAGTCAAAATATAGGAAAAATTAGTTTTGAGGTGAAGTAGTTCAAAAAATCAGTAGTCTTAGTACCTAGAATCTGTGCATACTGAGAAATTTAACATAACATCACGCCTGTAATCCCCGAAGGGTTAGGCAGAGGTGTACCCATTAGTACACCCACATTTCGCCAGTTATGTTTTTAATCCCATGTAATAGGGGGCGAGCCTATGGTTGATGGCAATAGCCATCAACCGGGCACAAATTCAGACTCCGAGGCTACTACCGAGAAATTCCTGATGGAAAAACCCAATATCACTTTGCCCGATCTGGGAATCGAACCCAAGACCTCATGCACAGCAGTCGCACTTGCGACCACTAGACCAACGAGGCAGTCGTAAGGTCGAAAATTGGGGAAATGCGTAGTAGAAAGAAAATAAATTTGGCTGAACTCAACAATATTTGGAAAACCTTGCATAAATATTAAAATATCACCTAACCGAAACTTAAAGTTTATATGAAGAGACTAGAATTAGCCGTATAACAAAATATGAATGAAGTTTTATAGATAGGCACTAAAAGTTACAAAACATATATTTTTATTTGTTTAAAAGCGTCTAATCTCTAGAACTACTAGTCGAATTGGAAATAAACATCCTTGTATATGATAGCCAGATTAATGAGGAATAGTATAGGCTATATAACATCACGCTATAAGACACGTGAGCGGAGTAGTAACCAAAAACGTAACTAAACGCGAGTGAAACTGCGGGCTGTAGCTTGTAAAATGATGAAGTCAATAAAACATTATAATAATTTCATCTTGAACTGTAATTGATTTACGTAAGCATCAAACGTGGTTTATTTGTAAGTAGGTATTATTAAGATTTAATAGTCATAATATACATACATTTCCTACTGATGACATGATACTGAGGTTATCAACTTAGTTGAATTTATAAGACAAATTATTAAAACAACAAACCCTATCCTACTACTATATAAATGCGAATGTCTGTGAGGATGGATAGATGTTTGTTACTCTTTCGATCTTAATCGGTTGAACGAAATAAGCCGAAATTTGGCACACATTTAAAGATAATGATATAGCTTAACTAATAGAATAATCTAACCCTTTGTGTTCCCATAGAATAATTTAGAACTTTATACTGAAATTCTACATAGACAAAGTCGCAGGCAAAAGCTAGTTTATACATAAAAACATCGCCACGTTTTATCAGTACCTACGTCGTACGCATCAAAAAAGCAAAATTTAAAACAGCAAAACGTTCACGTTTTTGATCAGTAAATGCACTAAAGGCAAGGTTTTTTCTTCAATTTTCCATTCGGTAACTTTTGCGTTTGATTTTTCCGGCGGCAGTATCCTGACAGACGGTTTAAAATAAGGTAGACGAAACAAAAAAATACGCCCCTTTTTCCGGAGAGCGTAAAAATTCGCGTACAAATTTTAATTTAGAAGCGCAAAAATTGCATAAAAAGGCAAATTGAATGAAAACGTAGATACCTATCCAAGGTTTAATTGCAATAGGGTTCACTGAACTCATCATTTAGAACTTTTAATATGAGACTAACGCTAATCTTACTACTATTAAAAATGCGAAATATGGATGTATGATTTATTTTTAGTTGCTCAATCACGTCAGAACGGCTAAAAGGGTCTGGATGTAAGTTTTCACAAACAAAGATTATAGTCTGAAGTAGCACAAAGGCTTTATTTCGGAAATGTATGGTGCTTGTGGAATAATAAATCAAAAGTGACATGAAGGAAGTCGCGGACAGAAGCTAGTAACAAATGTTAACATCACATATATTGCATACACATGTACTTTTGTGATTTTAGGGTCCCATAGTCCTATAGCTTTGCATGGACAAATGACTCAAAGCGACATACCTAAAAAATAATTGTTTGCAATTAGATAACCTTAAAATATTCATTTTCTTAATGTCTTTTTTCTTCTCCAACAGTAAGTCAGTCAGAGAGCTGCCTGACACCAACTGGGAACCCAAGTAACTGCGTCTCCCTGTATGAATGTCCTCCACTCCTAACTGCCTTTGAGCAGCGACCTCTGCCAAGCAATGTGGTCAGTTACTTGAGAAGATCACAATGTGGCTTCGAAGGGTATGTTCCGAGGGTGTGCTGCGGCCCACTGCCTACAATCCAGCAGAATCCGGACACGCCTAGGCCGACGGTAAGAGAACATCTACTATAATGGCGTAATGCCACAAAATCTATGAAAAGTCGTTTGGCTATACCATCGTGCCGAAAGAATTGATCAGATAGACTTTGCATTACCGTGTGTTTGGAATCACAGTACGATTGGGATGGGGAGGCTGTTTTCATGCACCAAAACTAGGTATTATAATATAATTTTTCATAATCTCCAATTTTGTTGTTGACTCATGCTTTGGAGTCACCCCTTTTTTTAATTAATCCATATTCAATTTGATCATCGTCATAATTTTGACTGTTCTGTTGGTCTCGTGGTCACAAACGCGGCTGCTGAACGTGGGGTTCGATTCCCAGGTCGGGCAAGGTGTGACTGGGTTTTTCATTAAGAATCTTTAAGTCATGGACCGGTGTTTGAAAGTTGATGGTGTGACACCCCCGTGACTCGAAAAGCAGTCGTTTCGGATTGCTGCCCCATCGGACCAATCGGACACTCACAAATTTGTGCACTATCTCTTGTGTACTTTGTAGTCTCAATTGAAAATGGCCACCGTGACCGAAATTCGGTCAGAGAGTATTGGAAGTATTTATTATCGAAATATGAACAAGTAGACAGGAAATCGAAGTAATATCTTCCACATTTTACCACAAGGAAATAACTTGAAGATAATAGGCTAGGCGACCTTTACCTTAAAAGGCGATCATAACTCTTAATACTCTTGCTATGACCAACGGAACCGGAATCAGCTTTGACATAATGATACATGATACTTGTACACCTTTCGAGTTAACGGAAAATCTTGATACTTAAAATAAAATAAACTATACAATTAGTGGTGTTTATTTTCGCAAGTTGCAGGATCAAAATGAACTTGTAAAATCTATACAAATAAATGAAATTGAAGTGTCTGTTTGTAATGTCATAATAACAGTTTTTTACTAAATGCATATAATTGTTTACACAGTACTTGTGCCAAAAAACGAATGCCAACACTTAGGTGGAAAAATTTAATCATATTGCATTTTGTAAAAAGAAACCACTATTGAATGATTCTGAAAAACTTTTATTACGGGGCATAGTACGAAATATGATCAAAAAAGTCAGGTGTTCCTTATAAAAATGCACCAATACGATCAAATTATATGGGACAGCTGTTTTTTTCATTTTCTTTCATATTTCATACTGTCTCGTAATAAAAGTTTCACCCCCTTAAATATTTAAACATAAATTATTATTTATAATATTTATAATTATTATAATTAATAAATAACGAATTAAAAGTGACAAGCAATAAACTTCCTACCAACTTTAAAGCAAATTACAGTAGAAGTCATCATTATTTTTCGAAAACCGACTAATCCTATATAATCGCTTTCCAACAGCAACGCCCAACCCAGGCCCCGATCCAAGGCAGCAGTGAATACTCCCAGGACGACTCTTCACCAGCTCCGAGAAACCAGTGTGGGGTGGATACTAATGGAGACAGGGTGTATGGAGGAACCTTCACAGACTTGGACGAGTTCCCTTGGATGGCGCTACTGGGTTACAGGACTCGTGAGTACAAGCTATGAGTACATTAGAACCTTCAGTTAGAAAGTCCAACATCTCGGTATATGGCACCACCAATCAATTGATGTACTTTTTTATTACCTGTCAAAACGGTATTTTTCCATACATTTTATATGGCAATATCGAATAGTGATGTCATTTATTTGGCAACTCAATTGACTAACTATTTATTGATTTCAAAGCCACAAAAACCTAATATTACAGTAAATTGAAAATTGTTCGGGTTTTAAGGGCTAAAATAAAATGTTTCTTTAAAGAAGTCATATCTTGGAATTATTGGTTAATGGTGTCAACTACCCAATTGATGCTGTCTCCTTGGCAACCTTGTAACACTTCAACTGTTAAAAACCTGTTTAAACTACAATATACAAGCTGCAGTTTTGCATCCTCGTCAAACAGGAGGTGGTCATGAAACGCATAAATATAATCAATATAAAATACTTGCTTTTTTAGTTATTTATGGCCTACAGAATTACAGAATACACCTTTTTTAAAGAATAGAATCGCCCCGCCGCATATTATTTTGGGGTTCATCGCCTTGCCTGGCTAAACCCAGCAACAAGATGGCTGGTTCTTATTCAAAAATCCTATTTATTACAAGCTTTTGTTTAGCTTGCACTTGCACTTTTGTTTAACAGCACCTTGTTTAAATGAATGCAACTCTGTAGGTGCAATGTGCTAAGTCTGTGGAAGATAATTATTTCAAAAAGGCATCTGCTGCATATTTATAGGTATCAAAATGGGTAATTTGTATGCCAGTCATACCTATAACATGACCTAATCAAGCAATAACCTTTTACGACGTAAAGGGTACATTCAACCTTTATGTAGATGTGCTAACCCATAGTCTTTCAATAATTACCTAAATTAATATCTATGTTAAAATTATTAACTACACCAAATCTGTTACATTACTACCCAGGAATAACAGTTCTATATACTATTCTAAACCTCTATTTAGAATAGATTTTAATAGCGTTAAATATGCATTCGAAAAATAGAAGATTTTTTCCGTAATTTCGTTCATATAGGCACAACTACACTCAGAGAGAGATATAGGTTGGGTTTTTTTCAACCCCCGACGCAAAAAGAGTGGTGTTATAAGTTTTTCTAGAACTTGTTTCATATTTGAATGTTTCTATCCAGGCAAAGGAACGACTTCATACCAGTGTGGTGGAGTTCTGATCAACCATCGCTACATCCTGACTGCTGCTCACTGCATCACAGGAGCTATTGAAAGTCAAGTCGGGACATTGTAAGTAGTTTATATATTTTTTTAATATAAAAAAAACACAATTTTGTTTCTTTTAGAACTGTTTCCAGTTTGCTTTTGGTGATATATGCATATATAAACCATACCATAAAGTCTCCTACAAACTTTTTAAGACAATAATTTTTGAATATTTAATCATTCGTTATTATTAATATTAGTTTACTTAAAATGAGCTGGCATTTACACCTACTTAATTATTTTTGTCACTTAGGTAGGTATATATGTATATAAGTAAGAGCTTGTTTGTAGATAGTTCCAAACAAATTATTTCGGATCGTTTAGTTTTTGAATATTAATAGATTGTCGAATAACAAAATATTTTGAAAATTAATCCATAAATACGAGTATTTTATCAATAAGCCGGTTGTGGAGTTAGTAACAGTCAGATATATTTATGTTTTTTTTTTATTAAGAATAATTATGTTTAAGATTGCTCGGGCAATCAGTGGCGCAATTATAGGCTAACGTAAACAGAAATAGCGCACAACACAAAATAAACTAAATTAAAGTTATTTGCGTTGATTTAATTATACCTACATTTTGTCAGGAAAACATATTAATATATGAGGAAAACCATAGACATGATCTTGTTTATGTATTTGCGTGGGCGCAGTATTTATATAGTATCTAGGAGGATGTAGTTCCCTTTTATTGCGAAGGTCAATCAAGTATAATTTTTAAACTACATGCAATACCTTTTGCGTCCCGAAATATATAAGGATGTACATAAACAATACGATAATTATACTAGTCTAATTTGACGATATACAATGGAGACTTCGTACTAATTTGCGCCTTTTGAACCATGTCGATTGGGTTTGCAATTGAGACGCCTAGTAATCTTATTTTATATGAAAAACTACCGACTCCTACTGTAATGTTTCCGCGTTTAATACATTTTAATACTTTTGTATGGAAAAGTAGATTTTTCTTTTAATAAGCGGCGAAATGTTTCATCTGTCTAGAATCACCGCCATTGTACTCTTTTTTTTGCTGCATAAAGTTTAAATTAGTATATCATGCTGTAAATCCATGGTAAATGTTTACGATTTGATACCTATAGAAGAAGAAAATGTTCAGGGTTCTTTGTTCTTGTTTCTTCTAAATGAATGGCTAAATGTGCTGTGAAGCGCAATACTCGAAAAGGGCTAGATCGATTTGGCTGATTCTTTCTCCGGACAAACTTTTTCTAAGGGACGTTTTTTTTTATTACCCACCCATAAGTAAAGTCGTAATTTTGCATCGATTCGCTAGTGAATAACAAAGTTTTTATATGTTTGTGTGCGCCACTTTCACGGGAATAAATAGTTTTTCATTCTTTCTAGTTCAATATTTAAAAAACAGGTTGATAGGAATTTCAAAATCATTTTAAAGTCTTAGAAAAACATGACTGTTAACAAATATTCTTTCTTTTTTAGAACAACAGTCCGCCTCGGGGAATATGACACCCAGCAAGACGTAGATTGCGTGGACTCCGTCTGTGCTGATCGCCCTCAGGAGATCCCGGTGGCGTCTGCATACCCTCACCCTGGATACTCCGATAAAAATAAGAGCAGAAGAGATGATATCGGTATCGTGAGGATGGCAGCACGGGCTACTTATACATGTACGTATAAAAAGGACTGATATAAGTTTAACGGCTGTGTCTTTCTGTGGCATCGGAGCTCCTAAACGGACGGTCCGATTTCGATGCGGTTTTCTCTGTTACATAGCTGGTTAAATTGGGGAAGTACTTAGCTATATTTCATGAAAATCTGTATCGCCATTTTGAAGATAATCAGCTCTTTTCTGATTCATTGTATGCACAGTTATTTGACCTAAACTAATTGGAGTTTGGAAATATTTAATGATTTTTAGTTGCCTTTATTTAAAAAGAAAATAAGTTAATCGCAAGTACACATTCGTCTGAATTGGTTCATTTTAAAATTAGCAAACTTTGTGTTCATTTTCTACTTAGTTAATTTCACAGTTTTATTGTTAATGCTCATTGCTGATTTAGCCCTAATTTATAAATTTAAATGTTAAAGTTGATTGCTAATGAACTATCAACTTTAACGTTTATATATATACAGTGAGATTAAAATATTGATAAATTAAAATGTCCTAAATCAAACTAGATCATTTAAAGTAATTTTTTATAAAAAAAAAACCTTGCACATCGGTTGCCTTTGTTGTACCTACTTACGTTCCCATCAAAAAAATCGTCCGCATCGCTGTCAATGGGGCAAACCCCCAAAAGGCCGGCAACATTGCCACATTGTATGGCAATAATGATTCTTTTGACCAATAATAGGCCAGTCTACTGTTCATGTGAAGAATCGAGCAGTCGAAGTCGTCGTCTCGAAAAATAAACTAAAGCGCTCAGACCTCATGGCCCTAGTGTTTCAACCCCAAATGGCTTAAACATTGTAGCTTCCAATAAGGTTGTTTATATTTAACTTGACATTTTTTTACAGACTACGTGCAGCCCATCTGCTTAATAAGCAACAGGGATCGTTTGGAAACCGGCAATGATGTCTACGTAGCTGGCTGGGGAAAAACCCTAAATGGTACGTACACAATATCTATTGATTTAACGACGAATGTTTCTACGAATAAGGAGTTCACAATCAATCGTATCAGTATTGGGTTTTACGTATAATTTAAACGCAAGGTCGATTTAATGTTAAAGTATTTTTTTGGCCTTTTGTTGTATTTCTTAGAATAATTTGAAGTAGTAGTATCAAGGGCGGACTATTAATATGACTCTTGATTTAAAATATCAATTGTCATTTTTTCTGTGATTAAGGGCTAATTATTCAATCGTCGGATTACTTTTAACGGAGGGATAAATATGGCGGTTTGACAGCTTCTGTATATGTAGAAAATATGGCAAACTGCCATTTTTATTCTTTGGATAAAAGTAACTGACTATTGAAAAATCAGTTACTATAGCTGTCTTACCGATTCAGCTTCGATTTTTAGCTTAAAAACTGTTTTATTGGATGTTTCTGATAATACTCAATAAAAAATCCATCCATGTTTGACCGAGTATGTGTTGCGTAGAGGCTTTCTTACCCTGAAAATGTAATATCGGTGTCTGATAATTTAATAAATACAAATGCAAAAGTAACTCTGTCAGTCTCTTTGTTAACCTATTATAGAAAAATCTCTGAATCAACAGTAATGGACAAAGGGATAGGATACATACTTAGGTCACTTTTTAATCCGCGACTTCGTCTGCGTCCGCGATAATTGAAAAGTAATTAGATAAATTAACGCGTCTTTTGTCATTGAAAACACCTTTAAAATGTATCCGTTTAGGAAATAATAGACATTATTATTCTTTTAGCAAATAATAGAGGAAAATGTAGTAAACAAAGATTTCTCTGTAGGTATCTAGTCTTCTCTTATCAATCACGTGTATCTATAGAATCGAGGTTAAACGTTGGGATCATTGTATAAATAATTCATTAATTGATACCTGATTGTAGGTATTAAGAATGTGTTGAGAAGAGTATACAACGGAAGTTTTGAATATAACATGTTGGTAAGCAAAGAGTTACAAAGATTTAAAGATTGGTTTTCTTCTGCCAGAATGAATCGTCCTAAGGAAAACTTAATTTGGAAAACCAAAAAAAAGTAGTCCTTTCTGGTTGGTTACACATTTTGTTTATATGTATTTACATTGCGGGCCATTGTAAATATAAACTCTTCACACCAAAAGTAAAAAGTCGTTTTGCAGCATTTTTTTTGCTTAATATTATTTAGTTTGTTTAGCAGTATGCGGTTATTTTAAATCTTGTACTCGTATAATTAAGAAGTAAATAACCTTAGTTATACCTCGCGCTCAACGGTAAAACCAAAAAGTAACAAATGACACTTCGTGAAAACTGAACTTAGGTTTTATCTGGAAAATGATGCAACACACAAGGTCAATTTCTAATAGAAAATAAACTTACACGTATCAAAAGTATCAATCTCCTAAGATGTATAAATATGTCTATTAATCATTCTAAAACATTAATAGCGTTTACGTCATACAAATTTTTTGATACAAAATTCACGAAATTAATGATCAAAATTTAATTAAAACTTTTTTACTTATTACGTAAAATACATAACTTTTAATACTTAGTTGAGGACATTCACATAATGAATTTTAAAGCTAATGTAGAACGCTTCAAAGTAGTCCATAGAAATATCACTTGAATCACTTGGCGATTGACAGCTGCCCTACGTACCGCGGGTTTGACTCCCGAACGGAACAATTTTTTTTATTATTCCAGGTCTGATTGTTTGTGTATGTAAGCTTATTAGTTTGTAAACGCATCCAAGAGAAAATCCTATTGTTGGGGCAAGGCTTTTTTTAAACATACAAATTATATGAAATTATTTTAATTTACTTTAATCAATTATTTAATTCACAGGAAAGAACAGTCCCATCAAACTGAAGCTTGGTCTCCCTATCTTCGACAAGGCCGACTGCGACAGCAAGTACAGGACTCTTGGAGCAAATCTTGGAGAAAGCCAGCTGTGTGCTGGAGGTGTCTTCGCCGAGGATGCCTGCAGAGGAGATTCAGGTGGACCTCTCATGAAGAAGAGGCCTGAAGGTATCTGGGAGGCTGTTGGAGTGGTCTCCTTCGGTTACGGCTGCGGCAGGGATGGATGGCCAGGAGTGTATACCTCAGTCGGCAAATACTTGGACTGGATACAAAGTACACTTGAAACCTCAAATGTTTAATGCCATATAACTAGTCTTCGAAGTGGATTGTCCAGAATTCTTTTAACATCTGACTCATATGAAGGGTTCTGGTCGATGTCCAGCGCTTTGTGATGTCAACTTTCGTTTCTAATTTTAGTTAAATACATTTATTTTAAGCAAATGATTTATTTGTTTTTTATTTTTTCCGAACATGCTGATTAGCATAAGTCAGTAATCTATATAAAAAGCTGAAGAGATTTTTTGTTTGTTTATACGCGCTAATCTCTGGAGCTACCAGTCCGATTGGAAATATCTTTTTGTATATATGATAGCTAGGTTTATGGGAAATATTTAGGTTAATAACATCGCGCTAAGATGAGCAGCAGCCAACAAGGTACAACGCGGGTGAAAAAAAACCACGCATACGAAGTCGCAAATAGTACTTAGCTAGTTTTTTTTAAATAAAGTAATGGTTCCGAGAATAATCAAATTAAATTGTTTATTTCAAATAAACCATTTACAGGTACTTTTGAATTGACAAGGAGTAAGTAAGTCAGAAAGTCGGTTTCTATGGAGAAGAACAAGCTAGAAATTTCATGAACACTCTCACGATCTTTAATAAATTAGTCGCAATACCTATACAAAACTGAAGTATAAAAAATCGCAAAAAAAAAACAATCATAACGAAAAAATTTTTGCTAAAAGCAAACACGTCAACGCCTTCAGTGCTACCATCAATTAAAAACTTATTTCTCCCTACCCTCCCAAATAAAACAAAAAACTTGGCTGACGTACAAAATAGTTTTTATTCTTTTATAATAATGCTAGCAATTTGTGATGCATTTGTAATGTTTCTGTCAGTCTCTCCAATTAAGCCGACCGTACTCTTAGGATGGGTTCACCACAATAGTTCAACGTTTTCCACGAACTTATGACCCTGATCAATACTAATGTCAATAGATACCTAGATGTTTTATTGTTATTTTGGTGCTTTGTTACGTGCAGTGGTTGAACTATATGTCTTCTTTTTAATATTGTGAAGTGATTGTGAAGTGATCATGACAGCCGCCTGTAGTAGAAGATGTATTAGGTAAGTACCTTAGTATCGGGATTATTTATGTAATTGATTGAAACATCTTATTATTATTCGGCTGGACTATTATTATATTATATTTTAATCAAGCTAAGGACCTGTCAGTCCTCTTGACGGGATTGTCATTTTTTTGATTTTTAACAGTGTTATCTCATAGGCAGAAAGTAAAAATAATAAGGTTGTATATGGCTCAGCCAGCAGAGCCTTTCCAGTACTTATCTGAATGACTCTTTCACAAGATCTAGTACTTAGGAAGGTACTAAAGTAAACACAAAAGTAGTTTCTACATCTGATGCAAACCCATTCTATTTTTGAAACACGGAGTTAAATCATCATATTTGAACCCACCGCACGTTTTTTGCGGTTTGTCATGATGTCACAGTTTACTTAGCATCGCCTGCCTATTCTCAGGAGATAACATAGTGACTTCATACATCCGCCTTCAGTTGGCATATAAAATTTAACCCAGTGACGTCAAATAAGTAAGTTAGATTACATTTGAATGTTTTAACCAACAGAGAAGGGGTTGAAAAGTCATCGAGGAGTCCCCAAACATTTTAGAACAAAGATATTCAATTAGTCGTAACGTATCATTTGCATATAGGTGTCGCTTGCTATCAAATTAAGTGGCGCGCTAACACTTTGGCTCGCATAATTAAATCATTTACCCTTTTCAAAGTTATGCGCTCCTGGTAGCCCGAAGGGGTTGTATGCTAATTTTTTGTTGACAATAATATCGATTTTTGTAGTTTGTTTAACGATTTTTTTGTTTGTTTTGGTAACACATGCTGTACAAAAAAACATCACATAATTGTTGACTAAGCAATTATATTATGCTCTTGTAAATTAAAAAATAATCTACGATATCTAAATTGGTATCTAAAAAAAGGTTAAGGTGTGAATATTGAATAGTTATATTTACTTGTGACGTGGGTCATATTAATTGACATAGATCGATCGATGAGTTCATAATACATATTCACAAATGATACGTTTTTACACTCGGTTTCATTTTGGCAATCCTAAATAGAAAAAAAATAATACCTGCATTACCAAAGATTTAACTTTAAAGGTGTAATTGAGAAAAAAACAAATAGGTGTTCTTTTGGAGTACAATGTTGGGTTTTGCTATGCTGAGCTGCTCCATTAATCATCTAATTAATTCAGTTTTACAACAACATCATTATCCTAGCGTTTTTTAATTGATCTCATTCAATAGAATTGTTGATTCATTATTGCGTAACGTGCTGAGAACATGATTTATATTCGATCTGAATTTACGTAATTATTAGTGATTAGCTTCTGTCTGGGTTAATATATTATCCCACGGGAACTGTATATTTTTTCGGGATTAACCTATGTGCTATTGCTATTCCAGACTGTAATCTATCTCTGTGCCAAATTTTATCCAGATCTATTCAGTTGTTCTGACGTGATTGAGTAACAAACATCCATGCATCCAAACGTTCGCATTATTTTGTAAAATTGTGAGTAAGATTCCTGTTACTGGTTATCGTTAGAAGAAATCATTCATAGATAATAGGTAAAATGTATTAATTAGCCTTACAATTTGGGTGTCAGACCTTGACCATAAAGTTAAAGTCAAACTCAAATTATTTATTTCAATTACACCATTAAAAGGCACTTTTTAATGTCATTTACTTACAAGAAAAAAGCCGGGATAGTGTAAGTCGAATTCGCACGCGTAAGGTTCCGTACCCACATACAATATTGAACATAACATAATATGGTCGTTATAAAATATTTGTTTTTAAAACGACCATATTTATTACACTTTGTGAAAATTTCAAGTGTATATCTACCTATTTAAAAGATACAGCCTTGTGACACACGGATTGTCGGAATGACAGACAGCGTTGTCTTAGTAATAGGGTTCCGTTCGACATCTTTGTGCAAGGAATTAAATCTAGTTTTGAATGAGCCTATTCCAAAATTCGCAAAAAAATCAGCTTATATAAGCGGTTTTTATTTAACAGCTGATTTCAAGGTTCTTCAAAATTATTAAAGTTATTTATAATGATGAGTACAATGACGCCTTTTAGGTTTTTGGTAAAACAAAAAATAAACTAGAATGTGAGAACTATGTATTTTGAATAAAACCATAGAATGGCGAAGTACAGTCAGAGCCGAAGATCTTTGAAAACTGTTGTTATACTGGTATAATTATGTCTGTATGTAATTTGTGCTTTATTCTACTACTCTGTGACACTTATGGAGTTGTTATATTTAACATAGTTGTAATAATGTGATACGTAGGTACAGTCAACAAAAGAAATAGGTATGCAGGGTCGTCAGACATAGTTGAAGTTTTCTTAGAAACCGATGGATGTTTCAAAATGTAATTTAATTTATAAACTAGATAATAAATAGTTCATTAATTAAGTTTAGTTTCAATTGAAGACATCCACAACAAACGAAACGAACATACGAATATTTAAAGTGAATATTTAGAGTGTCGAATGATAAAAATGGTTTAATTTTAAATATAATGTTTTTTTTTATATATATTTTTTTACATGGGACTAAAAACATATCTGGCGAAATGTGGGTGTACTAATGGGTACACCTCTGCCTAACCCTTCGGGGATTACAGGCGTGATGTTATGTTATGTTTAAATATAAAATTTAAAATTAAACCATTTTTATAATTCGTTCTTTACGCCAAATTGTTCACTACCCAAACACTATAAGTTGTAGTGTAGTAACATACTGCCAAGTTACTGAATACAATTAAAAGCCGAACTATACCTAATAGGTATATAACGAAGTTGTAAACACCAAATACCATTTAATTAATATTAATAATACGTCAAATGAACTTGCAAAACCACAGAACCGCAGACCCAGTACCTAATTGACTGTTTTTGAACAGTTTGTCCTTCAAGAGTTTAATAATATTGGATGATATTGTTTAAATTAATTAATGCATTTGGCGATGATTTAATATAAAGCGGACAAATAAATTGTATATTTTTTCCTTGCAAAGGTTTATCAATTGTTTGGCGGTAATATTATAATACTAGCTTCTACCCGCGGCTTCGTCCGCGTCAAAGTTGATTTCTCCAAAAATTTTTTTTTGACCCCCGTTTCATCCTTTTAGAGGGTGAATTTTGCAAAGTCGATTCTTAGCGGTCGTTCATTAACTACCTTCCTGCCAAATTTCATCTTTATAAGTCGAACGGTGTTTGATATTTCGTGGTGAATAAGTGAGTGAGTGAGTGACCTTTCGCCTATAATATTCTAAAAATGTAGTCTAAAAAACTTCTTGTTTTATAACTTACGATCTGTTTTCCCTATTTACAAAAAGGCGAGTATCTGTATGTATTTTTATGCTTGAGAAGCATGCAATATGAATTTCTTCAAGACGTTGAGTTTTCACGCGAGATATCAGCCCGGTTGTCCCGCTGGGAACGTTTGAAGCGAGTATGAATCATTTCTTCCTGTTACATGTATGTGAAGAAAAACATTTATTTCTACATACGTTGTATGATACTCATTGATATCACCATTCTACTGGCCCCGTAGGTCTTGTGTGCGTGGGGACCTCGGTTAGCTTACCAGGTTGGGTAAAAAGTGACATTGAGTTTTTCCATTGACACATTGGGAACACAGAGGTTTTTGACCGAAACCGAAAATGTGGAGAGCCGAGTTCGAGCGAAACGAGACTGTCCGAAACCAAAACCGAATCTTCGTTCGGTCTCTTACCAACATAAAATGTTAATGAATACTTCAGGAGAACGATCTATCTATAATAACGCTAAGTGTATGAATGTTTATGCTTGTGATTGTATGTAGAATAAACTATCCTACCGGAACGGCGCATAATGTGAATTCTCTTATAGATTTATCGACAAAACCGAACAAAAACACAAAAAAGTTACAATGATAAAAACACAAAGTTGTATAAAAATGCGTAGTAAATCAAATCTGTGAATATATTCATTCATTTCTCGGTTAGATAACAAACACTCAGAGGGGGAACTCCAATCGGAATATAAAAATTACGACAGTTTAAAAGTAGGCACCATTTACATAAAACTACTATATTGGAAATGATATACAATGTGTAGGCCGCCCCATTTGTTCTTCTCATGAAATATAAATGTGTTTTGGATGGTGGTGTGGATACACACACATACATGGTGTACAGTTTTTTCTTAGATATGTTACTTGGAAAACAAAAATCAGGGTACGAAAATCATTAGTTTTCGCAGCGTTTAAACCGATTACCCCCAAGACTCTTGTATTCTTGCATGCAGTCGTAAAAATAAAGTCGTGTCCCAGTATTTTGTAGCGAAAGATAAAACTGACTTACAGATCGAGAAACAACAGCACTAGTCAAAATATTTGAAATCTCGTCGCAATCTCATCTCAACGACAATCAATGTTAAAAAAAATTAAGTAAATGAGAGGCATTTTTGTCAAAATCAGACAGATTATATTGCAAACGTTTCTAAAAGATAATTCCATTATGAGCTTTATTATTATGATGTTCTTTATTACACGGCGCTAAAAGTTAATTAAAAGCTAATTGACATGTAACAGCATAAAAACATGACATAGTACAGTATCGTGACTGGACGAACCATAAAAAACCGTCAGAAAAACTCAAAGGCGAAGCAGACAAGACAAAGGAATCAAATAATGTCTTCATTGAGATAATGTTAAGTACAATACACTCTCTTGAGCGATGCGAGTAAATACAAACAACGCAAAAAGTAGCAAAATAGTCTGTAGTGAACATTTCTTGTACATTCTTTTCTGGACTCTCTCCTGTAGTCTTTTTATGACGTTTTCTCCAGAATTTGTTATGTTTAAATACTTTTGTATAAGAAGTTCGTTGTGTTTCTTTGAGGATAAACATTTAATTAAGTGTTTATTTTGACTTTCTAGGCTTCTGTATCTTGGATTTAATTTATTTTTATTTTTAGCGTATCCATGGCAAATAACCTACTAGTTGCTACTAAATACCGTCGGATTCGGTAACACCGTCCGTTGATGTAGTCATTCCTATAAAAGTTATTATAGGCCAACTTAGACGAAGTCGCAGATTAAAAAGTAGCCTATGACGTTATCCAAATCCCAAGTTACTTCTTTTTCATACTTTATTAAGATTGGTTCTCAGTGGTTCTGTAGTTGATAAACAGACCAGACAGACAGTTACTTTTGGATGTGGAAGTGTGGATAATCTTTAAATAGATGTTGATGATATTGTTGACTTGACAAAGTAATGTGTGATTTGCAAATGGGATCTTGGGGGTTTTCCAATAGGAATTTCGCAGTTGAAGCGTCGGAGTCTGGGTTGGTGCCCGGTTGATGGCAATAGGCTCGCCCCCTTTGACATGGGTCTTAAACATAACTGGCGAAATGTGGGTGTACTTACTATGTGTGTACCAATACTAAGAAGTATTGTTGTAAATTACCTGGTCCAGGAACAGAGGTTCTGAGTAACACTGAGGTGTTACTCAGAACCTCTGTTCCTGTAACACACTGTTGGTTTGATCTAAAGGCCTAGTACCTATTTTATATTATTTGTCTTTCGTTTTAATTCTGGGAAAGCTGTGTTTACACTAAAGTCCAGCGCAGTTAGTTCTCGTTCGCACGGGCGATTTTTGTAGGCTGGATTTTAAACGCCTAACTCAACGTTGAGCGTTGAGATTCCAGTGCGCAGTAACTTTCCATTTGAAGCATTTGTGGTAATGCTCAAAGCTTATATCGTGCAATGGATTTGCAACTTTATACATTGAGCAGGACGTTGAAAATCGAGTGCAAGAAATAAAAAACTCCGTGTTCAACAATTCGACCGTGTGAACAAGCGCTAAGTGTCAGAAAAAACAATCGAGGAGTACATACTAAAGACAATAAGGAAAGTCTGGTACCAAGAAGAATAAAAAAATAGGTACGTACCTAACTACAATATGGAAACGGTAATGCACATAAAATACCAAGAAAAACACCAATATTGCGCCTGTCTTAATTTTAATGCAAATACTCTTAAGCCATACAATTGTCAAACACAAAAAATATTCACATAAACAAATATAATAATTTAACATCCAATTTGACGGTAACAAAACAACCTCATTGACAAGCAATCAGAAGGTATCAAACCGTCCTTGACAATGGTTAACAAGTTAACAACATGCGACATACCTGTTTACAACACATGCGATCCTAGTACAACAGATAGCGATTATCATTGCCATCGCCTATGTTCCGTAACAATAACGATTGCTATCAGACTTTATATAAAAACTATACAGACACGTAATGGCGCTTATTCGTTTTTACTGAGCTGCATTTTCAGTCGATCATGAGTTATGGTACGGTAGTAATGAAAATTTCAATATTATTCTTGTTCAGTTCTGTGTTTTTGGGGGCGAATGGCGAGGTGAGTATAAGTTTTGTATGTAGCTAGCCTAGTTGAGGATGCGTTATAAAAAAATGCTGGGCTTTATTAGAAAATGCTGATTAAAAATTAGTTAGGTATCCTTTCAATTCGGATGTGGTTGATTTCACAGTCCTTTCATATCTCATGTGAATTTGAAAATCTAAAGACCAATTGCCGTATTTAGAAACGTTTAAAATGTAGTCGCAATCTCAACACAGCAACAATCAATGCCAAAACCTTGTCAAAAATGTAGGTAAATTAAAAACTTAATGACACCTTCGAAACTGAGATTTAAATGTAAACTTTCTTGTAATTACTAGAAGTCTCCAGAGATATATCACACTATTTGTACATTATACCAGAGATATCTTAATTTTGACTAACGCCTTTCGTTAAAAACATTTCGAGATCACATCAACGTAAACCCGTAGTTAGTCTGAATCTGGACAGAATTTAGGGAACAGAACAAATGAATATATACCAATAAATATCTTTATTTAATTTTCCAAAGCTATACTACGCACCAAAAATCACGGACAAGGTGTTCGAATGTGATGACTTTCAAAATGACTTCCTGGACTGTAGTGGATTGCAGCTTGGTTCAATGCAAGGAGATGAAGGTGAGGATGCAGCGAAACTAAATGGAGAAATCAAAACAAAAATGGAAATTGATTCAGGGTGCGATGTAAGTAAATTTCTTAATGTGTGTGTTAACGCGTCACGTCATGATGAGGTGGAAAAAATCTCACCTCCTGCTTTCTTGATCTAAAATTAAGCCTTATTTAGACGATGCGTGAAATATCGTGCGATTGGTCGTACATTGCGGGGCCGCGCGGCTGTCGTGTCAAAAGTGAACGATCATCGACGGAATTGTACCACAACTTGCACGTTATTTCTCGCACCGTGTAGATAAGCTTTATATGTAGCAAATTAACAAGAAGCGTGAGTAAGTTGTTAAGAATTCAGTCCAAAACCGCAGCTTACGCAGGGGTGATATTTTTTTCTAATTAGCTCGACGCCCCAAGTTTGAACATTACCATAAACCTATATTAATGTTTTGTAATCATCAACCCTTCATGTGCTGAGATGGGTGATCAATGCTAGTTCCTTCCTTTAATGTTAAGAAAAAGGTTTTTATCTTGTATTAACTAAAATGGCTGTTATCATAATTTTTAAAATATATTTTACAGATCCAAATAGAAATTTGGAAAATGTTGGATTTGGCTGACGAATTCATGTACGATACGCGAGTAGACTTCTGTAGCAGCCTGGAAAATACTGACGCTCCATGGTATCCAGTGTTGGAAAAACTGAACATCAGTTCCTGCCCGGTTCCTATAGTAAGCAGATTTATTTTATATTTAATTAAATAAGCGCGCTTTTAACAAAGTTCTGTTACATAAACAGTAAGTGTCGTTTTTTTTAATGATATTAACAGTCCTAAAAAATTTTGTCGTGCTAAAATTATATACTAAGCTCGGACGACCTTGTCATTTTAAACCAAAATGCCAGTGATTTAATTCCATTTTGTTTTCCAGAGCACCTTCGAGGTTAAAGGTTTGACAATATCCCTAGATTCAATGAAGGATGTGATGTGCCACGACTTTTGTGGCGAGTACCGCATACAGTTGTCTTTCATGGATAAGACCGACCAATTATCATGCCATAACTTAGAGATTTGCATCGTAGAATGCGATGATGAGAATGATAATAAATGAAAATGTTGTAATCTAATAAATGGATTTGAATTTAATATACTTATTTTTTTTTACTTTGACCCACACTATGAATATATCCTGTGTTTCTTAAATGTGTCATGGCACTACTAAAATCAATAAACTGTTATAATAAGAAATATTAATTAAACTGAATAATAATATTAAAAATTAAAAATTGAATAGCAAAATGTGTTGCCAAGTGTAAAAATCAAGAACGGCTCGACCGATTTGGCTGATTCTTTTCTTTTTGTTATGTTTTGGACAAGATACATAAAAGATTTTTTTTGGAAAATATTCCGGACATGTAGGAAATTCGTACTCGTGCGAAGCCGGGGCGATTAGCTTGTAATAATAACCAGTAGGCCACTAATTTTATATGTTTTTATTTTTAAACAAATTTTTAAAAATGTCCTTTATATGTACCTGTAGGCTATGAAAATATTTGTGTACCGAACCCACGACATGCAGCGCCACAGTTAATCGTTTAACCACTGCACCGTGTCGCCGATTATTTAATTATAATTAGATTATATTTTGTCACTGTATGCAACAATTTATTCCGTGCGTACTGAACCCACGACATACAGTGCAATAGTTAATCGCTTAGCCACTGCGCCAATCGTGTCGTCGATTATTTAATTATAATTAGATTATATTTTGTTGCTGTATGCAACATAGATTCGCAACCCAGAATACCATGGAAATGAATTGCTTTGTTGTGTACCATATTAGACTTGAAAAAAAAGAAAGAAAAAATGGTTGGCTCATCCAACTACACCGTTTTGCCCTTTTATGTTTCTATATTGCTTTGGCACTGATTGTAATTGTAAACCTGTGCCAAATTGCACATTTCAAAACAGCACCGTGCAATTTTATTTTCTAAAACAGCCTCTTTTCGTGTATCAGAATATTAAACACATAATTTCAGAAGTACTAATTCGATCTTAATGCCCATCTCTTTAATCGCCATCCTAAAGGGAATACAAATTAAAAGTATCCAGACTAAGCTAGAGCTCAGCAAGCGATTGTGTTGTACCCAATAATTAGAAAAATAAATAAAGTAAGGGGAGTGCAGACGAATAAATTTATAATTGCTGGGGGCAGCCAACTTCAAGCGTTATTAACTTTTTCCTCCACCCGCCACGAATGCCTCTCGTCCTTTGGTCAGCCTAAAAACTGTTCAACCCTCATTAATTTTATGAACTCCTGGTATGTCCGTATACATTCACAGGCTTCATGAAAATAAGCACCGTCGGAAGTTATTTCAATTATAATATTCATTAGGCTGTTTCTTAAATTGTTTTTTGGATAAAATTAATAAATCTATATAAATAAAAATGAATCGCCGAAATGTATGTGTACATAACTTCCGAACGATTACACCAAATTGGATAATTCTGTCTTTTTTTGTGTTCGTTGTATTACGAGAGATAGCAACGTTGGAAATCGCGCATATCTATTCAAGATTACATGTATTTTTTGCTAGGTTGTCATGAGAATGTGCCTTATAATTAGCTCGCAGCTAATTATGCTATCACAATTGACTCCCAATCAATCTCGACCACTTAGTAATACAGTTTCAACTAACCTGCAATATTTTCGTCCTCCGAAGAATCGAGCGGTTGTCGTATTGGACGCCGATATTTCAACTCTTTATTTTCTGATTTTCTTATCTTGTGCACTACGTTTCGGCATTTCTATAAGGCGTGTGCGCTCGTTGCCTCGCACGAAAAAGGAATGAACAATGTCGCAGTTGAAAATAAAAATTGAGAAAAAATCTCTAAAATCGTGCGATGTGGCCTGTAGGATAAAGGGTACTGCTTAGGTAAACATTAGATCTGAAGAATGAAGCGACGAATATATAATAGGTACCAGCTATCATAGTTTTTACTTATAAAATACAACAAATAGAATACAATAGATACAAAAGATTTCTTTATACCTCTACTCACAATGTGTGATCAAAGTTTTTAACTCACAAAGAGAAAACCACAACAACAAAACAGAGTTTACTTTAATCTCTAAAGCTTACAAAGAACTTCTTTGAAAGATCTTAGTTAAATGTAACAGCACAAACGCACCATATGTTTTTATTTTCCCATTCATCGTGATATGAATAGAAAAGCAACTCTCTGAACATTTTAAAGTCTGATTCAGTAGCAAGATGGTGTTATCAGTCTGAGACCAGCTTACCCATAATGCTAATCTTACAAAAAACGAGTATTATTCAAAACTAAAAGATTTAGCTAGAGTATTCGCTGTAAATTTTCCCTCTAACGTTCATAAACTTAGAAAAACATACGTGAAAACTGCATTATGAAGAGCTTCGTGGGTCACTTGCTGTTTGGCAGTGGGCCCTGACAACAGCGGAGAAGAAATAAGTGAAAGTGATCGATGGAACACTTGTGTTTTTTTTAATGGCACCTCTTGGGTAAACTTTGGAGGTTGTCGGCTGCTTAACCGGCCCTTTCTTGCGGTCACGTAGTGCCTTAAAAATTAAGGCCTTCAGCTAAGGCTTTCTAGTGTTTATGTTGATTAGTTCAATGTTGCAATTTATGTTAGTCAATTGGGTAGTTAGGATTAGACAGCATTAACCAATAATTCCAAGATAAAACATCTCTAAAGAAACACTTAATTTTTTAGCCCTGAAAACCCGTTTAATTTCAAATTAACTGTTAAAGTTGATCATTAATTGCTTTTAAATCAACAAATAGTTAGTCAATTGAACGGTCAATTGATCGGCACAAAAGTGACGTCACAGCTGTCTTTTGCCATACAAAATCTATGGGAGAAGTGCGTTGTGATAGGTGATAAAAAGTTTGCACTCTGTCATTAGTAAAACATGATGGACTGTAAGATCGTAGTAACCCTTACAATCTCAGACGAAAGTAGCTTGTAAGGTAAACGGGACTTGCTTGTCGTTGTCGCCGATGTTGTGGCTCAATTCTATCCATATGCAAATGTGGGCCCCGCCTCAGTCGACGTTTCAGCGATTCCAAATTGTAATATTATTCAAATAACACATTTATACGTCATACAGATTTATGTACAGACGGTATTAAGAATTTAATTATAAGTCAAACTTATGATATTTCTTATTACATTTTTTATCTGAAAATTTCACGTATATTTTTTTTCATTACGGGTTTATTTTTATATTAGCGGAACCCTGTTTTTTTTTCTAAAATAGAAGTACCCTAAGTTACCAGCAGTAAAATAAAAGTACTCTTTACAATATCAGCTATATGCCAGTGAAAATCCCATCAAAATCGGTCTAGCCGTTTCGGAGATTACCCGACACACAAACAGACAGACCCTCAAAAATGAAAAATAAATATTTACTTTGTGTAAAATACCGTGTAAACAATACGCAGTAAAAAGCTTTTATTTGACAGTACTTCAATTTTATTTATTTGTAAACATTTATTCCGAACAAAGTCATAATTAGCCTTTAGTAATTGAAATTGAGTTCAATTTTGTCTACGACGGACTTGCTTTAACGAAGTGTTTGCAATATTTTCTTTGTTCAAATAATTTCAAGAATTTTATTTGAAAAGAAACTATTTTAGGTAGTGTTTTAAGTTCAAATCAGCGTGCAAACACGACTTAAAATTAGTTTATAGTCTACGAGAACTTCAAAGGTTTTGACAATCAAGTGATCTTGTCGTGTTTAAATACCTTCGAGTTGAAGTGTGAAAGGTGAGTGATGAAAAGAAAAGTTATTTTATTATTAGGTACTTTACTTTTGTAAAAACTTAATATTGTTTTTATAGCACACACTTTAAGTATATCTCTATAAACTTAACATCCTTTGGCTAGGGATTAGGGAACTTTATTATTTGCTGTAATTCGTATCCCTGTTAAATTTGAAGTTGATTTACCCAAGAAATACACACATAACATTACGCCTGTAATCCCCGAAGCGTTAGACAGAGGTAAATCTATTAGTACACCCACATTTCGCCAGTTATATAAAAGTTACATGTAATAGGGGGCGAGCCTATTGCATTCAACCCAAAAAATAAGATTTTTTATGGGTAAGGGTTAAGGGTTTAATTTTCAAAAGTATTTTCTTAGTGCTGTGATTGGTTGTTGCACAGCAGCTTACAGGCGTTTGACTATTCATCACTTTTAAACTTTATGTAACAAACAGTACAAAGGCGGTGATAGGTATTTTTCTACCAAACAAATGTAATTTTTCTAGTCAATTAAAATTGGTGAAGAGATAACTTGGTAGGTGCAAATTATTGTACTTACGAGCAAATTAGAAATATTTACAAAATAAAAAAATCGTTTTGAAATACTGGAGTAAATAATATAAGGCTGCTGTCTGTCTGTCTGTCCCTACCTTATTTGTTTGTTGAGTTTCACAATTATAAATTTTCAAAATAATCAGTGAAGAACTTACACATCTTTTGAAGTGAAATCAATTAAACATAAAATAAAAGCGACAGTAGACAGGACACTGTTGTTGAATACCAATTTAAAGTTACTCATTCCGGTGAGAACAATGTCGATGATGTCTTTTAAAGTCTTTACAAAAAGGAAATGCTTTAATTTGCGGACAAGACTTTCAGACGAATTAGTTGTGAGTTTGGGGTCTCTGTTTTAGAGACGTTTCAGATGTGATAAAATTGTGAATTCAGTTGATTTTCATAAGATATTATACCTACCTACCTATATTATACCTACGCCTCGGCGTATAACGGTGAAAGAAGAACTATAATTTGATTAGCTTATGCCGCATAAATGTCAGGTATCATGGACGCAGACGAAGACGCGGAATAAAAAGTAACCTAGGTATGTCCTTTCTTGGGATTAAAACTTTACCAGTACCAAATTTCATCAGAATGTGAAAGAGTAACAGACAGACAGAGTTATTTTCAAATGTATAATTTTATAAACATTACTGGCGAAGTATGGGTGTACTAATGTTTACACCTCTGCCTAACCCTTCGGGGATTACGGGCGTGATGTTATGTATGTGTATGTATAAGTAATTTTATAAATAAGAAAGTGTGGATATCGACGCTTATTTTACGCAGAAAGAAATGAAGCCTACCAATCCTACCATACAAAAAAAGTAATCTAAATATTATTATCTGTACTCCGGTGTATCATCCGCGTTAAGATACGTTTTAGGTTACTGTTCCGCACCCGTAGGTCGTACCGTGATGTGATAGCTTAATTATAGTTTTCTTCATGAATCTGGCTACAAAAATATTTTTTAACAAACAAACAAACTTTGCCAGTTTTTTCAAATTAGTACTATGGATAACATATAATTTCTATTCAGAAAAAATAAAATTACATTTCATTCATTCATCCATCGCCTCTAATTACAAATCCACTTCTTAAAAGCACATTAAATTAATTTCTCATCATTTAATACTTTAATACTTTAACAAGTATCAACGAGAGTACCTTGGCTTAATGCGTCCGTTGTCAAAGAATCGTGTTTGAGAACTATTTACTAAATTGAAAAAGCGTGTCCTCGGACGGTCCTCGAGATAGAGGAGTGAGGAAAATCAAAGCGGCCACTTGAGGACAGTTAGATGTACCTTTGGATGGGTACAACACTTGAGGACACGTGTCGAGTGTGTCGGTTCCCGACGTTGATTTCTGAAAATCGGACCGCAATTTTCTTTCAAGTGTAGGTAGGTAACAATTTTGATTGAAGATCGTAAATGTTAAAGATATTCTAGATACTTTAGACTTTTTATTTATTACTGGTCATGTATATAGTTTTTAAAATATACCTACCTTATCTTACAACTATTGAGTAGCGAAAGTTTGTTTGGATGTTTGCCACGTTAAAACGGTTGAACGGTACTGGTTGCTATTTGGCACAGAGATAGATTATAGTCTGGAATAGCACATACGCTACTTTTTATCCCGAAAAAATGTACGGTTCCCGTTGGATAATAAGTATATTAATTTAAAAGTAAACTAAAGTTGCAAGCGGCAGTTAGTAATAAGACAATTTGGTACTACTAAAATGGAAGTTTTGAAACTCAAATCGAATGTTTGAAGCAAAACCAACAAAATGGGGATTAACACCATCAAAAACGGCACCCTGCAATTTTGTTCAATCCACAAAAAAATAGCAAAATGTCATCCAGACCCATCCAATTCGACCACATCCAATATGACAGTAAGCAAACACCAAAAAGATCACGTGGAGTGGATCCAAAGAGGCCTGCACATCAAAAAAACGTGATAACTAGCGGAAAGGGGGTGACAAGTACCCTCCACACTCTTTCAATAATACGTTGGAGTCTGCAATAAAATTGTCAAGACGAGATCTGCTAACGACGCAGCTTCTGAGCCCCAAATTGAGATAAACACCGTATTATGAAACGGATTTTTGCGGTGTTAAGTCACGGTTTTTTACTCACTTTTGGTTACGACTTTGAATTGCTGAAAAGTCTTAGCATTTGATAATATGATGTTATGTTTGTGATTGTTCAGATTTTGGAAAATGATATTTGTCATGTTATTGTTTTCGTCAGAAGGCCAATTCTTAATTTTTTTAATGAATAAAAAACTTTTAAATCCTCGCAATCTCATCTTTGCGAGAAAATCAATGTCAAAAACTTATCTAAAATGTTGGTAAAGAGGTATTTTTAACAATTTGCGACTGAGCTTACAATGCAAATGTCCGAAAAAATACGGAAATTGCCCCTCTCAATTCATGCTTTTTGACATTTTTTCTTTACTGTCTTGGAACAAGCCGATGAAGTCAAAAATAATAAACTTGTAGATAAGTAGTTAAGTACATAATTGCAAAATTTTGCCATTTTACATTTACGAAATTCTCAAGCAATTTAGTCTTAAAAAACAACAACTTACGCTTAGGGATTAGTTTGTTCATTTCGTAGCAAACGCTGTCAATATTTAAAAGGTAAACATTATATAAACACAATATACATAAGTAAAGATCGTAGAAAAGCCTTTCGTGGAAACTTGGCAATATTAGATCTTATTTGTTGGCACAAAAAGTATTACAAGTAAATGCCTACACGAAAACAGTATTCACTCTTATTTCAATTGATAAAACCTTTTTTTTTATGTACAGTCGAAATAATAAGCATCCAGAATCAGACATAAGTATCCAGATATAGATATAGTTGAAGTATTCTTAGAATCAGATGGATGTTTTCAAATGTAATTTTATTTATAGATTAGATATTAAACAGATCATTATTTAAATCAATACTGCCATCGATTTCTAAGAAAATTCAACAATATCGAACGACTCTGCTTACTTATCTCTTTTATTGACCGTACTACAAAGAGATTTTCTCCAATAAGTACCTACATAGAGTAGAAACTAATTTGAATTTGAACAATAAAATGTCCAATTTCATTTATGTACGGAATCCCATACGACATGGACATTTAGGAAAAAAGTTAATGGTGCTTAAAGCTTGGCCGCTGTCCTGTAATTACGAATTAAAAAGTTCGTCCGCCGGACCCCAGTTTTTTCTCATTTATTTGGATGTGAAGATAATATTGCACCCCAAATCTATTCCTCTTACATCCAACTTAGATTCTTATTTCTAAACCTGTAAAGTTTAAAGTCAGTTGTCAGTCCAAGTAATTACTTTTAATGTTATCTTCTCATACGAGACATTTGTATGTATGCATCTATTTATAAAGAGACAGAAAATTAACTTTTACGAGTTCCTATTCAGAAAATTCACGATTTTTCATATAATGTAAAATGTTATTGGTTTTTTCCTTTGATGCTATATGGAAAAGACATTTGATAAGTAATTAGATTTAAAAAGAAATATCTTTAACAAGTTAAAATGGTTCTTATCCTCTAACAAGACTTTGAATTTAAAAAAAATGGTAAAGGATAATAAATCTTTGAGATTAATTTAATAACTTTAATTCAGGCAGCAGCAAAGAAAATAGTTTTATAATACTACTAGGTTTAGCCCGCAAATTAAGAAGTAGCCTATGTCCCTGGGGTTCAAGCTTAGTCTGTACCAAATTTTCTTAAAAATCGGCTCAGTAGTTGATTTCTACTGAGCCGATTTTTAAGAAAAATTTTAAGAAAGCAATTTTAAGATAATTTTGTATAGATATGAATTTACTATGTAACCTTAGAAAAAAATTAAGTATTCAAATGAAATCAATTCAAAATCACGCAACAATGTGTCCAAAAAACTACATAAAAAAATGGCATGTATTACGTTCGTAGTATCATTTTCATTTAGCAATAAAAGAACCGCATGTATATAAAAATGATTCACAATGCGTCTATAATAAAACTGTCGCGCAGAGCATCCGTCGCGTCGAGATTAGAGGGTGCTCCCATTATTGTTACAGTATTATTTTGTTGTTTTACGACAGGAAAATAATAAGCACCGTCGTTTATGATGGTACAATAAAATTCGTATTAGAAAAGGGACGATTGTTTGTGGGGAAAAACGTATATTTTTTCTTGTAGTTTAACAAATTAATGTTACTTTTGTATAACTCAATATGTTTTGTATTCCCTGACAGTTCTATTTTTTTATCATATCGATTTTTTAAAGCTAACGTAACCGAGTGGCAATTTTACTAGCTTTTAGGAACGATCGCCAGTCCAATATACCTATCTATATAACTAAAATTCAATTCTAAAAATTTCTCCCACATTTTTTTTTTCATTTGATTGAGTCGCAATCTTTCATCAGCGACATGATTTCTGATTACGACATTAATTCAAACGTTTTCAATTATCAGAATTGGCCATCAGGTGACAACGGAATACCTATTCATTTGATAAAAGTGGCCGAAATGTCTGCATAATAAACATGAAGAGTTTCGACAACGCTCAGGTTTCCAAAACGTTTACAAAAATCAGACAGTTTGGACATGGACAAGAGTGCAAAAAAGGAAAGAGCGAATGAAACCGAAAAGCGAAATACGGAAAATGCACGAATCATGCAGTACATAAATGTGTAGACCGAAGCGGGGCTTTCGCTGGCTGGACCGAATATTTATTAATTTTATATGGAAAACTATTATCGTCTGGCATTCTGGCAACGTTGCTAACCTTTACAACTATGGCAAGTATTTGAAATTTTCAATCACTTTGAACAACAAACAACTAAAAAAAAATTATTCGAAATTTAAATAAGCTTGTTTTATTTGAAAACAAAATAGTTTGCGATCTTAGATAGGTATATCAATATACAAAATTATCTTCGCAAGTTGTTGAACTCGACAAACTTTGCCAACTCCTTTGGTCTTGATTGATGGATGGTTTCGAAGTAAAATAAACATTTATTTTTGCTTTTAAAATACTGTAAAAGACGTTTATCGATGAGACAACGTTCCTGGCAACTTAAAATGGTAAGAATAGAATAGAATCGATGTGAGGATTACATTGATTTTACTGCGCTTAATATTTAAGTGCGACTAAAAGCGACGCGACGGCGCTTCTAGACAAGCCCTGCTTACCTAAGTGCTTTTGTTTGCTTGAATATAAACTCCAAAACTTAGGGAATACTTGATGGAGTTTTAATAACTGCATAAGTACCTACAACAAGTGCATCAAGCGATGTTTTGGCGATACCGCATTTATGTACATAGGTAGGTGTGTAAGCTCTGGACAATAATATGGTGTTTTATCGGAAAAGTATTGGAGCTGAGTCGATTTTTGAGTTGTAGTACTAATTTGCATTACACATCAATATGAATAAAGCCTTAAAACTTAACAAATATTACGTGAAAAATAAAAATTTCCGATTTTATAATCGAACGACTATAACGTCACATTTACTTCACGTGCTCACATAGTGTTATTATGAATACTATCATCACGGCCAAATGAAATTAGCTGAAAGGCACACACATACTAGATGTTGAAGTAATTTTTATCACATTTATGTGTTCCGGTAGGGTAATTTATGACGCAGACAAAGTAGCGGGCAAAAACTAGTCACACATAATGCCACATTCGCCTTTTACGACGGCTTCACATAACACATCCACTGCCCACAAAAAGTAGCTTCATAAAACCTCAATCAGGAAATAAAAATACAGAATGACAAAAAAATCTTTATCAGAATTTCCAGTTCGGTCGTAATTGTAGCGACAACAAAGGGGGCATGGCTATGGGAGATCAATGGTGTGGCCGTTGGCTTGGCCGATGTATTTACAGCCTACTGCACTGTAAATCTGGCGATATCTCGTTTCGCCTAGGGCGGTTATACACCGTGTATGTTGCCTAGCGATTACAATACACCATGTATATTATATGTTGCCTATACAATGTGGTGGTCTGTTTAGATTAGGTTTCATTTTTTTATTAGCAGTCAGGTCAGTTAAGAGAAGATGCCTCATACAAACTTTCAATTCTAAGGTTTCGAATTGAATGAGTCGATTTTAATTAAACATAAGACGTCTAAGCAAGTAATTAATGATTATTAGTTATGTATAGCATTTTTTAAATCGCTTCCCGCTTTATTGCTTAATTAAATCTTTAGATTTACATTCATGGTTTAAACGTAATAAACATCGGTTAATTAATTTCATAATTTTGGACTTAAAAGTTTGTGTGAGATACTATACCGTATAAACGCAAAAAAATAATAATAAATAGGGCTCAATATTCTTTCCACTTAAATTTTCTTGTCTACATATATTTTGACACAATACTGTCGTCACTATGGCGTGACGAGGTACCGAAATCACCTCTTGTATCTGTGGGGTCATTAGTAGGGCACAATATTATTAATTGAAACGAATTATCAGATTTAAACTTGTATTGAAAATAAGCTTTTGACTCTACTGCTCCCTGCAGAGCGAATGACCAAACAATTGTCAGTATAAAAATATTTTATTTTAATCTAAATACGAATAATGATTTGCCGGAGAGTTTAGAATAGAAGTCTTCCAGCCTGCTTGCTTTAGCAAGCAACCTTCACAATACTTAAATTGTAGTTTAACTGTTGCTACAATATAATATAGTCCATTGTATGTACTGGCATTACATTAAATCCTTTAGCACACTTTGTAAAAGTTTCATCTCACATGTTGCTTGCTAGCTTGGTTAAGCCATGTTATTAAAACGTTCTCAACTCTTCGAACGCTCACTTTATGAAAAGTAATATAATATTAACAATAGGTAAATCGCTATATTTTTTTTCTAAAGCTCTAAAGCTTTAGCAATAGTTTTTGATCGTCTTGTATGTTAAATCGCTGAAAGTGCGTAGCGGATGACTTGCGAACAGAGTCTACAGTAATATTTCGGACAGCGGTTCCCTGCGTTGGTGTGGGACCCGTAAATGTCATGTTTAGCAGTTTAACGGACTGGTGGATACGGGTAGGTACCGTGAGAACTTGGAACTCTCCTCGACCGTTTACAACAACTCTGATATCGATTAAAATATAATTATTAGAATAATAATGCATCGTATGACCCTTCGCAGACGACTGTCAAGTTCTGATTATAATATTTTGGAGCAGTGTTTTTTATAAATACTTTTTTTTTATTAAAAAAGGGAAAGTTTGTGAGGATAGATGAGTTTATTACTCTTATCTCTTATACGGCTGAACGGAATTAGCTGAAATTTGAAAATGGCACGCATTTTGATATTTACATAACAAAATTTACTTATATCTCGTTTTTGTGTTCATGTGGGATAATTTCTAAAGTTCAGGCAGACTAAAATTGTAAAGAATATATTTATCAAATCAAGTTGAGCATGGTTAAGCCAGCAAAAGACTCTACTAGGTCTTACCTAACTGTGTCAAAATGTGTAAAAGTGTGACGAAACTAACTTAAAAGGTGAAAAATACTCGACTACGACACAACAGTGTAACATTAAAACATTTTCGTCATTAAAAGTTGTAAACCACAACCAAAATGCAGCACTAAAAGTTTACTAAACCAACTAAAAAGCAAAATCAGAAGCAATACAACACCGAAATATGGTCTCATTATGCATCTAGAGTACATTCGTAACAATCGTCTCGTCTAAAGTCTAGACAAAGCAAGTTTTACCTAAGGTTTGCTGCCAATTGCGCCGCAGAGACTCAAGCACTCCTCTATTTAAATATTTCCTCGCAATTAATTTAATTTAGTTAACAAAAGGGAACGGTGGCGAGTGTTCTTATTCACAATTAGTGAGACATAGCTACAATTGCTACAACCACTGCACTGCTGAGTTAAGTATTTGGTGAGAGATGCAATTCGTTTTGTTGCTTTTGTGTTTTTGAATTAATAGATCTTTGGTGTTTTATCTCTGTTGGGGGGAATTTTGGTAAGAAACGAGGAGAAAAGTAGAAGTGTATTAGAATGATTTGAAGAGTTATCGGATATTATAGGTACAGAGAGGAAGTGACATACTCGACTGTCTGCCTTGAGTTACTGCCTCGTTAGTCTACTGGCCGGAAAGCGCGACTGCTGAGCATGAGGTCTTGGGTTCGATTGCCAGGTCGGGCAAAGAGTTATTGGGCTTTTCTATCAGGAATTTCTCAGTAGCAGCCTCGGAGTTCGGATTTGTGTCCGTTTGATAGCAATAGACTCACCTCCTATTACATGAAACTTAAACATAATTAGTGAAATGTAATTGCCCTTGATGGCTTATTTCAAAATTATACTATACTTTAACAAATCAATCAAAATTAATAACAAACCAATTCATTTTCTGTGTTTTTACCCATTGCATATTGAACGCTTTTCCCACCATCTATTAACAAACACTACATTGTTACGAACCTCCTACTTACCATATTACAATGTAACTCAATTTACCCCACAATTTAATAACTGCAACTAATTAATCACTAATTCAGTTCCTACACACACACTTGGTAGCTGTTCTCCTAGTACTCTTATGCTATGTCCACACCACTGCGCTTTCATGTTCATCTTGCCTTTTCATCTAAGGCATGCATGAAGCAATAAGGCATGCGCTGAAACTAGTTCAAACCAGTGCATGCCCGTAGCGCACGCTGATCCGTCACCGGTGGGCGCACAGGTGTAGACAATAAGGCGCTTTGCACACAGAGCAACTATTGCAGCAACTGGCAACTAGCTGGCAACTAGCTGGCAACTAGCTGTTTACATATATTTCAATTTGACTGCTCACACATAGCAACTCGAGTTTCGGGTTGCGGCAAACGTCAACAGTTTTCAGTTGCTGCAATCGATGACTAAGTTAGTTGCTAATTGCCGCAACTAGCAACTTTTAAATATTATACCGGTCTTTAAAGTTGCCGGTTTCTTCAACCGTCAATGGCAACGCGTAGAGTAATTTCACACCCTCCCTCCCTCTCCCTGTGCCCGGCAATGCCACTGTCGCTTCGGCAATGGCATACGGCAACTCGGCTGTGAAAGTTGCTCACAGATTTCCATAAAGTTGCGGGAACCGTTAACGTGCAACTATCAACTTTTACAAGAAACTTTTAACTTGCTCCGTGTGCAAAGCGCCTTAGCTGCATGCGTCTTAAGGCGATGGATGCAAGGAGATGAATTGAAAGTTGTAGACGCAAAACAAACGTGAAAGCGCAGTGGTGTGGACATAGCTTTACAGTTGCTATGTACACTTTAAGTTCGGAAGTTCATAAAGGCCAATTATAAGTCTAGTATAAAGTTAGTTTAGGATCAAATTTTGCCCAGTTAGCGTCTACTTCAGGAGTAATAGAATAAAGTGGTTTCGGAAGCTAGCTGTAATTACATATTTTGAGCTTACTTTGTACAATTTAGTTTCGGTAGGTAAATTTTCGTTTGAAAGGTAATTAGTTAGAAAATATTTTTTAATTCATGATTGATAAGTTCATTAATATTCTTTGAGAGCAAAATTGTTGTTGTTTGTTGTAGTTCTTTTTGAAGATTTAGCACTAGCTATTGCTAGTAATTTCTTCTGTGTGGAATTTAATATACCCTAATACAAATCAGCGATAAAAATATGTAGGTTATTTAGGCATTTTTGTTGACATTCATAGGTTTGTAGATTGCTTTTTTTTTCTAGAAACAAAATACTGTGGCACTCTTTGTTTCTGAGAAAGAACGGTCATCGCGCTAAATACACTTAAAAAAAACTCTGCGAAGTAATATTTATTTATGACTTTTTGAATAATAATTATTTTATAATTTTAATCTAAAATAAAGAAAAACGTACAATACTTATAATTAAAAATAATAAAACTAAAATTTTAACTATTATCTTTGTCAACAAAAGTTATTCCTAACTTAATTTCAGCAACTACAAATGATACTGACGTTGATAAGACAAGACAAAGTTTTAACATAATTATTGGATAGTAAAACAAACTTAAGTTACAAGTGATTAGTGTTACCTTAATATAGCTAAAGTCATTGTTCTTATGAGGTCAAAGGTTATTCAAGAAAGACAATAACTTGTGATGTACCGTCAACAAAAGAGTAACCAGGGTGGTCAGATACAGTTTAAGTTATCTTAAAAACTGATGGATATTTTCAAATGTAATTTAATTGAAAAAAAATCCTCCCAAGTGCGAGTCGGACTTGCGCACGAAGAGTTCCGTACCATTACCTATAAAAACGGCAAAAATATCATGTTTGTTGTATATAAATATTAAATATTTATTTTTATTATTAATATTTATTTTCATATTTATTTTTAGGACTGCCTCGTTGGTCTAGTGGTCGCAAACGCGACTGCTGTGCATGAGGTCTTGGGTTCGATTCCCAGGTCGGGCAAAGTGTTATTGGGTTTTTCCATTAGGAATTTCTCAGTAGCAGCCTCGGAGTCTGGATTTGTGCCGGGTTGATGGCAATAGGCAAATATTACATGGGACTAAAAAACATAACTGGCGAAATGTGGGTGTACTAATGGGTACACCTCTGCCTAACCCTTCGGGGATTGCAGGCGTGATGTTATGTATATTTATTTTTATTCTGTTTTTTACTATTTGTTGTTATAGCGGCAACGGAAATATATATCATCTATGAAGATTTTAAACTGTTCAACTATCACGGTTAATGAAATACAGCCTGGTGACAGACGGACAGACAGTCAGACGGACGGACAGCAGAGTCTAGCAATAGGGTCCCGTTTAACCCTTTGGGTACCCAACCCTAACAAGTAGATAATTAAATTAAGTTTCAATCGAAAACCATTGATTTCTAAGAAAACTTCATCTATATCACACGGTTCATGGTTACTTATCTATTTGGTTGACCGTATCTTTAATAATTGCTTTGTAAACACTTTATTGGAAAACTATCAGCCATATTGACATAACATCACGCCTGTAATCCTCGAAGGGTTAGGCAGAGGTGTACCCATTAGTATACCCACATTTCGCCAGTTATGTTTTTAGTCCCATGTAATAGGGGGCGAGCCTATTGCCATGAACCGGGCACAAATCCAGACTCCGAGGCTGTTACTGAGAAATTCCTGATGGAAAAACCCAATAACACTTTGCCCGACCTGGGAATCGAACCCAAGACCTCATGCACAGCAGTCGCGCTTGCAACCACTAGACCAACGAGGCAGTCATATTGATAGACATTAGAATATTAATAGAATACTTAAACGACAGATCCATTTCAATGGTGATAAGTAGATTTGTTTTGTAGAAGTGTCATGATGGCCCAGTGGTTAAGTCGCCTGCTTTTAACATATAAGATTGCGAGTTCGATACAGGGGACCTACCAAAGTGACTTTTTCAATTCATATGTACTTTCTTAATTTATCTTTTTTATCTTTCTTCACCGTCGTCAATGATGTCTACATTATTGACGACGGTGAAGAAAAGATCATGAAGATAGCTAGACTTATAATTAATATAAGTCTGAAACCGCCAATCCGCTTTGATAAAGCGTAGTGATCGATGCTAGTGTCTTCTCTGTATGAGAAGAGGCCTTTGCCCTGCAGTAGGACAGCCTTAAACGGTTATTATTATTGCTGAAGAAGATAAGATGTTCAATGAACGAAAAAGCCAATCAATTATTGAATAATACAATTAAATATGTACTTACAATCTTCAACATTGTTCAGAAATAACACAAAGCCGCTTCAAACGATAAATATTTGAGTAGACAATCAATTTAACCTGCCACTGAGAAAGAGACAACTAAAAATGACCGCACGAAATAACTAAAGGTTATTGAACCCTTTTGAAAAAACCCGTCAAGTGCGAATCGGACTCGCGTATTGAGGGTTCCGCACAAACTTATACTAATCTAAGTACCGAACATAAACGCAAGAAAAATGTTATTTTATGATCTAACTAACGATTTTTCCGTTACTTGTGCTACATGGCATTGCTAAGTGCCAAATTTCATGATTAATTGTCAATGGGAATTTCCCTATAGGTTTTGATTCCCTTGCGAGCTTCAAAATATGCGCCATAAACGACCTTATCTTTAGATTGCGTTGACTTACAAGTTTGATTTTTATGTGTTCCAAGCGGACCTGAGTATGTTGTAGGTATTGATTCCAGCTTGATACCTCTACACGTTCCTGACAAAAAGGACAGATTGACAACAAAGTGATGCCACAAGAGTTCTTTTTTTATTGATTGAGGTACGATACCCTAAAAATAGACAAAGAAATTCATGTGATTACGCACCGTCTGCTTATCAAATTGCACCTGGTGGACAAAATTTACCAAAAACCAACTTTTACAGCCGATACTGGACGCGAATACAAATTGTTTCGCTAGAAATCGTAAAATGCTAACATGGATACCGTGCCATTTGTGCAGCGTAAATAAATATTGCTTTACTTAAGTTTGTGCTTGTGTTTCATGACATGAAAGGTAAAACAATGTTTTCGGATTCTGCGACAAATGTTGAGAATTTATCGAGATTTCGGTGCTATTGTTGTAGAGGTAGGTAATTTACTGGTGAAACAGATTTATGTCGGGATTTCGCTTAGCTCCGCGCTTAATTCTAACGTTTTAATGTGATAGGTTAGTTTACAGGCCAATGGCCATTTACCGGCATTGTTTTCACATAGAGAAGTAGCAAGAATAATGTTACAGGGATTTTGTAAAAACGTAATTGGAATCACAGGCTCGTCCCCTATTACATGGAACTTAAACATAACTGGCGAAATGTAGGTGTATCTACTAATGGGTACACCTCTACCCAACCCTTCGGGAATATTGATGGCGTGATGTTATGTTAAGTTAGATGAAATAAAAAACTTAATATCAAAACAGACAATCGCCTTAAAAAAATTCAAAGTAAAAAAATAACCTTAATTTTGGAAGTCGGTGGCTTTGGTTTTGTTTGTTGTTTTGTACCGACTTCTAAAAAGCTGCTATTTGTACAAATTATTATCTCCTCAAAAGTCAGTTTTATCTACTACCTACCTGTTAAATGATATTTTTATTTTCGAAAAGCCAATTAATCTTTAAATTACAAAAAGTTTTCTGAATGTTACCAGACTTATGCTAAATTTTAACTCCAAAACACTGAGAAAAAACTACGTGTTCTCTGAAATTGTATACCAAGCTTATAAGAGAGGAAATAAACTAGAAGTTTGTATAAACTTTTTAAATTACTTTAAAAGAAAAGATTTATACATTCCAACTTCACCAGTAAAGAACATAAACTACTGCTTTTTATATGTATAAACAAGAGAGAAATATTATAAAAGAACGCTTAATAAATGTGTAGGCGTGTCCTAAGCAAAGACTTTGAAGTAAAAAAGAAGAATGGATCTTTTTATATCGGATTTACTTAAGAATCTTTTTTAGTTTTTAGTTTATCATATTCTGAAGACATTTTGTTTACACTATAATCTCTGTAAGGCCCAAAACATATTCAATAGGCCCACGCTAGGAGTACTTAAAAAGAAGAAAAATAAACCTTTGTGTAAACAGTTACCGTCATAATGGTACTAGTTACCGTGTGTATTATAATACTAGCTTTGGCCTGCGACATTATTCGCGTGTTTTTTTTTTGACCTGCGTTAAGTTACTGCTCTGCTCCCGTGGTCGTAGCGTGATGTTTTATAGCCCATACTATTCCTTATATATGTGCCCGGTTGATGGTAATAGGCCAGCCCCCTATTACGTGGGACCTAAACATAACTGGCGAAATGTGAGTGTGCTAATGGCTACACCTCTTTTTAACCCTTCAGCGATTACGGGTGTGATGTTATGTTATACACGTAATATGTCTTTTTCTACAGTTTTAATTTATTATTTGTGTTTTATTTAGCGGCATGGTTGGCGCAGTCGATGAGAATGTTGTGGGTTCGATTCCCGCATGAGACAAATAAATGTATGGACTATATGTAGTTGTTTTGGCTATTTGTGTAGCTATATATTGAGGTTTTATGTTTGAAAACCCACCCACATTACATGAAAAATAGTAGTGATAATAGTAGCCGTAAAGTTAAAAAAGTACTACCCTTTATTTTTTGATATCATAGGTATTTAATATCCATGTAATCCTTTTCTTAGTCTTTCTATACAAGCTCACACTTATACATACGGTTCTTAATGCAGTATTACGTATAATAGGTACCTTAAGTCGAGTATGGAAATTCATATTCATGATAAACTACAAATTTGATAGACGAGCCAATATATCATCAATGACATGAAATACAAGAAATAAAAAAATGAAGATCGATAGAATGATATTCAAACTTTTCCACGTAGCTACGTTAATCAAACTCCTTAGAGGTGGACCTTTCATCCCTCGGAGAGTAGTTCAAAGGTTTCTGATTGGCGCTCCGTGTGTGAACCTAATCCGGTTCCGCGACCCGGTGGAAAAACTCGCTCACTACTATTACTCTTTTGAAAGCGTTCCGGTGTATTTTCGTTGAGCTGAAAACTTTCACAATACCGTGAACGGCTCAAGTTTAAACTCTCGCGGAAAGAGGGGATTCGACGATCATCTGGCTCCGTCTAATAAAAGGCCCCGACATTTCTGAAATATGTTGTCACTGCATAAACTTTATGACTTTAGTTTCGTCTAGCGTTGCGAGAACTTAGAACTTTCCCTGTCAGTGATGAAGCCGTTTTTGAGTACTTCTTTTGTCACACGTCAACGGCAGTGTAATAAAACGTAATATATGTTAGAAAATAAACAAGCGATAAACTCGCAGAAAATTATTCTTCTATACTATAAAGAGATCTTTTATTTGTATGTTTGTTTAAACGCGCTAATCGCTAAAACTACCAGTCCAATTGGAAAAAAATATTTTAGTGATGATAGCCAGATTAATAAGGAATAGTATAGGCTATGTAACATCACGCTACGACCCACAGAAGCGGATTAGTAACACTGATGAAAAAAAAAACATACGTACGAAGTCGCAGGGATCTGTTAGTCTGAAATAAAAATGTACACAGAGTCAAGCGAATGTCACATTAAGCTCGCAATTACATGAATTTATTTCCAGTTGGACGATGTTACGCAAATTTTATCGAAACCAATTTCAATAGTGCACAGTAATGTGACTTAAGCGAGATAAAATACGAACAAAAGCTATAATTTCTCGATTCTTGAATGGAATTTCCATAATTCGGCTTATATTTGCCGAGCCGTTTGTCAATGGCAGTGGAGTACGCCCCCGCACACGAACCGATATATTATTTCAAGTTATTTAATGTCGAGCCTTTTCAATTTATTTACATATTTGTGATTTAGCATGGAGCTATGACTGTGCATGCAAATGTAGGTGTAATATTTATGTTACGGTTCAAATCAGCTCTATAGTTTCATACTAAAAGCAATCGAATAAATATTATGATATGTGAATCATTCACGCTATTCAGAAGGCCAATTCTCGTAACTAAAAGCGTTCAAAATCTAGTCGCAATCTTATCTCAGCGATAATCATGTCAAAAGTGTAGGAAAATTAGAAGTAAGTATCTTTGACAGATTAAGACTGAGATTAGTATGTGATCGTTGTTAAACTTACGAGAATTACCCCTCTGATTTACAAACTTGGCAAAAGTAATAGTGGTAATCTCTAGGAGCCCTTTTACTCAGTGTTTGTTAAAATATATGTCCTTGTTTTATCAAGCTCTTATTACTGAAACTAAATCTATAATCTTTATAAAGTTAACTTATAAACCACACACACAGGGTTTCTTGGCCTAATCATCAGCGTGTCTCGTGACACATAGGCCTCTTTCAGATGTTTCCATTCAATTCTACTTTCAGCTTTCCGTGATCAGACAGACTCTCCAATATAAACAGAAAAAAATCTAGGTCCACTCTTTTATTAAATTTATATCTTCTACAATAATTTCATTGCGTATTAAGATATTTTTTGCACTACAGATTTATTTTTACTGTATACATTTTCCGTGAATACTCATTAAGAACGTACTCCATCCTGAACATAAAATGTGACCCTTAAATCAACCATAATAGAGTTATAAACGTGAAAGCCAACCCCATTCGTATACAATATTCAGAATACGTAATTTACCATTTCCAATTTCGCATCAATAGCTGTGATTTAAGTATTTCCCGTATCATTTGTTTCTTCCTGGATTTCAATATAGCATTTTTTAGGGTTCCGTGTCTCAGTTGGCAAAAACGGAACCCTTATAGGATCACTTTGTTGTCCGTCTGTCAAGACCCTTTTTCCCAGGAACGCGTATCAAGTAAGCAGTGAAAAAACAAACTTTTAATTTAACGCAATCTTAAGATAAGGTCGTTTTTGACGTTGTGTGTTTAGAACAAGTAAAGAAAAAAAAAAAAAACAAAAACCGTTACACCATAATTTTATTTTTGCGATTATAAACTTATTTTTTTGTATATTGAGTTAAATATTGTATCTATGGTGGTACGAAACCCTTTGTGTGCGAGTCCTACTCGAACTTGGCCGAGTTTTCTATTTTGTCAAATTGCTTTCCTTTGTACATCCCCCCTTCATATAAGCATGTGCGCGAATGCTTCCAACACAGATTTGTTCTTAAGAATCAACGTTTATTTGTTTTTAGCTCACGGCGAAATTGATCATTTTTTGTTGTTTATTGCGAATCTTTGAGAGTGATCTGTTTTTGAATAAGATATATCTGTCTAAGTTTATTTGATTCTCTCTCAATATAGATTTTGTATTGGATAAGTTTGTTTGCGTCTAGTTTTGGGAATTTGAATGAGAGATATTTTAGCATTCGATTCTAAATGTCAAGGGCTTTTTGTTTTTGCGGCTGGTAATTTAGTTCTTGACATCTCTTGGTCTGTGCACACTTTGAGTGGACTATATCATAGGTTAATATGGAAGACTAGTTTCTACTCGTGATGTATCTCATCTATCCCACGGGAACCGTTTATATTTCTGGTATAAAAGTAGTTTATGTGCTATTTCAGTCTAATCTATTTTTGTGCCTTAGATTGAGACTCGTTCAGCCATTTTGGCGCGTTTGTGTAACAAACATCCGTCCATTCAAATCTTCCCATTTATAATCATCATTCATCATCATCATCATATCAGTCGTAGGACGTCTACTGCTGAACATAATTCCCTACCGATTTCGAATAGGACCGGTGTGAAGCGGCTTGCATCCAGCGCAATCCCGCGGACGTCCTACGCTGCGCTTTATTCATAATAGTAGCAAGTTTAATAAAAATTACCCATACCCAGCCATGATTAAAAAGCCCTCAAAATTCGGTTTCAACCAGCAAACCCAGCCACAAAATAAAACGCAAAACAGGGTTATCTAAGTCAATAAAAATCCCAAAAAAAAAAACTCTTAACACAAATTCATTTATGATTGCTTACTCACATGAAAGCAATGTCATATCCGGGGTGCCTTTTAACAAGCGCAAAACACTCGCGTCGTGATCCATGCAAAACATCATTCATTACTCGCTGACAATAAATAGATTATGTGACGTCAAAAAGTGCACACCACGACGGTTTTTTGCTTGCCCTCGTTTTTCGTAATACAATAATCAAAGGAATATGAGGGGATCAAATGTCTACATATGGAGCGATAAAGAAGTAAGATTTGAAGATCGGAGTTTTAGGGTTGTGCCTTATTCGATTTTTTTTTTCGTTTATGAAATTATCAGTATTTTTTTAGAATGTCGTTGTAAATAGATTTTAGTTTCGTTGTTTTATTAACAACTAGGTTATGCCCGTTATTTTCCATTATATTCTACGTGATTACCTGGGGGGTTTTATTTTTTATGCGCTTTCTTTTTCTAAAATAAAGTTGCTCCTTATTATTGCCAATGAAAGTCCCGTCGAAATAGTTCTAGCCGTTTCCGAGATTAGGCGGAACAAATAGATAGACAGAAAAAAGTCTATTAAGAGAAAAAAGTTATTTTGATATTATTTGTACAGATTAAAGTTAGTTAAGTTGAACTTTAGATGAGAGAACACTAGATTATTTTTTATTTAACACTAGGTTAATGTTTATTATTGTAATTAGTGTTGCACCGTTTTAATTAACTAGGTATTAATAAAAATGTCGGATTGGATATCAGATTGGTGTTCGCAACTCTGTTGATTCTGTATTACGTGCATGGCCAATTATTCTTTCATAAAGGTGTATTATTGTATGTAATTAAAACGGTATTACAATACAATTAATGTATTACTGTACACTGCAATTTAATATTGCGGTTATAAATAGCAAATGGTGATGATATTTTCATTAAATAAATCAAACCTGATAAAAATAAAAAATAAACTCAATACCCTACCTGTTCTCGTTATATAAGTACCAGGGCTACAGAAACTGAAACAGCTGTCACGCATGAGATAATCCACCAAGAAGCGGAAAGCGTGCCCTCAGCGAATTGCGACTTCGCAATGTGATCCCCCGGCGCTTACCAGGCACACACGATAATGCGAAAAGTAATTTTTATATTAAACCTTTGCCAAAACATAAAAGAGAGATTTCCGTGAGTATCTTACTCCAGCCCCAACGAATGCGCCGCATAAATTAGTTTTGCCGGAGATTGTTTGTTCAGTCGATGCTTTTTATTATTTTTACGTTAACATTTTATGAGTTTTTCATCGTCGGAGTTGTTGCTTAAACATTTTGTGTTGCTATTACATTTTAATTGTGGAAAAACTAACAACCATAAAATGTATGAAAGTTCTTTCAACCAGAAATTGTTTAATTACAGAATTCGGTTCGTATGTTATATTTGTGTTGCTTGTAATATGCAAATTGAATAAAAAAGACGACGAGAGAGTTTGGTTCATATGCCGTTGAAACTTCCCGGTATCTGGCCAGTAATTAATTAAAAGCTTAGGTGGTGCCATTATGGGTTTTATGCTAATATGCGGCGGCTAATATGGGAGCCTTCAAAGGGTCTGGTACACGGGCGAAACATTAAATTTCAGCGAAGCGTGTGGCACAAAGCAACGTCGGCCGGCCGCGTTGCGTTATGCACGTAGATTAGATTAGCGACCGTGTTTTGTTTTGAGAATTTAGACCACCTTTACATGTCTGATATCCTGGTATCTGGAATTTCTAGTTAGAAATGTAATGCACTTAGTTCTCAACTGACTTAACAATTAGTGGAATTAATGTGTACAAAAATGGTTTATGAGAAGATTGTGTATAAATGATGATTCAGAGTGTCTAAAAGATTGAGCTCAAGTTAATTGAGTTAATAACTTGGAATTAGTGAGTAATTTAAGTTAAGCGTTACTTTGTCTCTAATAATGGGAGCTTCACATTTTGTAAATTCTTCCAATTAGTATTGAAGCGAGGGTTTTGTAATGAAGTGTCATATCGCTAGCGTGATTGTGCACTGCATATACACAATATGCAAGCGGGGGGCGGGCGGAGAGCGCGACGGCGGGCGGGGGCCTGGGCGGGCGGCAGAGCGGGTACCAGTTAAATTGAGCAGCGCTACGCCCAGACTCTCATTTCCTCCATCCACCATTGTGTGCCACTCACAATACAAAACATTTTTTTACGAATTTCTACAAAAAGTGCTTTGAATTTTTTCCAATCTTCGCCTCTATTCAGCTCGTAAAAACTTATTGTCTCGCCGCGAAAGAGAGTAGGCGTGTCCCTCGGGAACGTTACCCTGAATCGCATTAAAGTACAATAATAAAATTTTACACAATTCTTAAAGTATGATTTAGTGTTGCCACATTAAACTCGAAGTTTCTTAATTTTATTGCTGCGATAATTAGGAGAATGATAACTCTTTAAGAACAAACATAATTCATTTAGAACTTCATGGAGATTTGCGTTTGAAATTGCCGTATTATACTAATTAATTGTCCTAAGGAGGGCTTAATGGGCGTTATACGTCTCGAGATTTGTAAAATCTGTCAGTAAAAACAAGAATAAAACATTTATCTCCATAAATGTTGTTTAGAAGGGATTATTTTAAAGCAGGTATAAAAGTATATAAATAAACTTGTTTGCAAATAGTCTGTGTTATTTAAAAACTTCGGAAAAATTGAATTTTACAGACACTTTCAAATGGAAAATGGATTTTCGTACCAAAACGAAGCTTTAATATTTGTAGACTTTAGTAAAAATAAAACGTGGTTTCTATATTTATATTGAAACGTAATAGGAACGTTTTACAAATTTTAGGGTTCACACATTATTTAGTATAAACATAAGCCCTTATTTTTAGAAATTAATGAACCTATTTTTTTACTGCCTCGTTGGTCTAGTGGTCGCAAAGCGCGACTGCTGAGCATGAGGTCTTGGGTTCGATTTCCAGGTCGGGCAAAGTGTCATTGGGTTCTTCCATCAGGTATTTGTCAGTAGCGGCCTCGGACCTCGCCCTCATTACATGGGACATAAACATAACTGGCGAAATGTGGGTGTACTAATGAGTACACTTCTGCCTAACCCTTTGGAGATTACAGGAGTGATGTTATGTAAGTATTTTATTGATGTTACCTACGCATAAGCACCATACGTAGATCTAAAAAGTTATCAGAGGACATTTGCCTCTCGGAGTATAATTAAAATTCCAAATGATACTTTCAATAATTACAGGTCAATGCACCTTAAAATACCCACTCATCTTCTATTATTTTCACCTAGAATATAAAATGACACTTTTTACACTCTCTAACAAACGAACTTAGTGTGACTTACAGTGTAAGGCGGGGCTCATAACTCACGAATTTATAGTGATTGCAGTGGCGGCCAACAAAAATGGCTCACTTTTGATATACGACCCCACCAAAGAGATTAATTGGGGACCGATGGATGCGAATCTATAAATTATGTTTTTCTCTTTCGATTTCTGTAATAGACTTGAAATGTATTATTTGTTTTCTTAAAGTTGGCACACAGCCTGATAGACTACCAACATAAATATGCACCAAGGGACTTGACGATGTCACTAGATAGACAAAGTTGAAGGGGCAAAAACGCAAATGTCTCATGTGCGTTATTGCCCCTTCTTCCTATAATGATAATAATAGAGATAACATAACATCACGTAATCGTCAAGGGTTAGACAGAGGTGTACCCTTTAGTACACCCATTTCGTCAATAATCTTTAAGTTCCATGTAATAGGGGGCGAGCCTATTGCCATCGGGCACAAACCCAGACTCCGAGGCTGCTACTGAGAAATTCATGATAGAAAAACCCAATAACACTGCCCGACCTGGGAATCGAACCCAAGACCCTATAATACACACACACGACAATGATATCTTTGCATTATTATAGTTATTCAGCTGAATTGGCACTCTTCCGCATCCGTACATGTTGTAATAGCGGAAAGCAACGGATATGTACGCATCCTCATACAAAACAGGTGTTTTCTGTGAACAAAAGCTTACTTAGAGTAGTTAGTCCTTAATACATTCAATATAAGACACATTTTGTTTCGCGTGATACTTATAACTTGAGTTCTCTTAAGGTATTGTCTTCTGCGTTCGTGAATAGTTGTTTGTCTCCACGTTAAACGAGTTACCTCCCAGGAGATTGTGCTCGATGGAAATGGAGAGATGCAGGGCATTAGCAGAAGTACCTACTAAGCTTGACGAAATATACATTTTGACAGTACATGTAGTTTCAAACGTCTTTGTAAATTCAATAATTTGAGGAGAGAAAAAGAAAAAGTTGGTTTTGAGGAAAATATTTCCAAAGTCTTCCTTGTTTCGAAGTAATTCATATCGAATATTTAACGCTGTTTTATTTTATTCTTATGCTTTACTGGTGGTCGCCACAGTTGTTTCTGGCTTTTAGGAGTTGCAGTAGTTATTAATAGTGAGTGTGGCGGACTACCTACTTATTGCTTTCCCGGCTAATAATTTCACCTATTATCATTATCAACAAATAAGCCACAAGATGGTCACAATGACCGGCCCTGCGCTGCCCAAATCCAGCGGTTTCTCGCGACCTTTTACCTGGTCGCCGCGCCGGTCCACCTCGTGGGGAGTTTACGCATACTGCACCTTCTGGTACGTGGTCACCACTCGAGATGTTATGTACAGGGTGGATTTAAAGCGCAACTAATTTTATTAAAAATAACCGCTGTTCCATATAATTTGACCTTGTAGGTCTAGGTAGGTAACTTTTGTATGCAATGTGCCCAGAACACTGTCATATAACTCTGGGTACTGAATTATTTTGTATATCTTCTCATTTTTGTAAAACTTCGAACATAGCCCTTCTCAATCCCACTTCAAGTTTTACCGAAGAAGATTTAACAGCAAAAACTGTCAAAACTAAACTTCTCTATCTAACCTGTCGTATCTAAGCAAATCGCTCGCGAGTTGTGTATAACTTTTGATAGAAAGAAGTCCCGCGCCTCAGCGAATGGCATGTGCAGGTGTGCGGTACGAATAAATCAGACGCGTCTATAAGGTTATCGACACTTCTAGATGAATTTTATATCTGAAGGCTCTTTGAAATGCGAAAATAAAACAATTCTTTGAAGAATTTCTTGGCATACGTACGCCATATCGTGTTTCGCGCTTATTGCATTGGGATGTGCAGCTACGTGGATTTCTTGAGGCGGAAAACGTACGTTAACATGTATGAAAAAGTTTGCAGTATTTTTTAAAGTTCAGTACTAAAATATATCGATGAATGTTTTTTAAAATACATAATTGAAGTTCTTATAGCTACAATATGCAACAATACTACATTAATGCAACAAGTTTACTAATTTATCAATTCGTTGTGATGGAAGATTTTTAAACGTAAAATACCGTACATCAATAAAGCTTAAGCTCAAAAAATAAGACAACACAACAACACTTCAAGTGTCTGAAATACGAATTAATCATATTAAAACCTTAAAACGGCGATAATAAAACAACCTTCTTAGAAGGTATTTTGAGCCGTTTGGGGCTAAAACACTAATGCGATAAGGTCCGAGTGCTTAACTTGTTTTTCGGGATATCGGTAAGCTATTGGTCGTCTCTTCAGGAGACCAGAAAGCTGTTATTTCAAAGAATCAATATTACCATGCAACGTTATAATGCTGCCAGCCTTGTGGGTACCTACATGTCTCATTGAAACGATGCGGATGATGCCCCCCCCCATTTTTTATATTATTGTGCATTGGTATGTCAAAATGATACACATAATAAAATGGATTATTGGACTTATTTTGTAGATACTTTTATTCCTCTTTTCACCTCTAAAAACACCTTTTAAACATAACATCACGCCTGTAATCCTCGAAGGGTTAGGCAGAGTTACTCATTAGTAGGTACACCCACATTTCGCCAGTTATGTTTAAGTCCGAGCCTATTGCCATCAACCGGGCACAAATTCAGACTTAGAGGCTGAAAAAGACCATTTATATTATATTTAATTCTGATTCCAAGTTGTAAAATAAAATATAGCTTTATGAACAAATAAAAATTCATAAATTATTAACACCACGCGTTCAAAACCTCGGGGTTTCGTTCTAAAGTAATATTTTACTGCTTAATTTTCAGTAAAATTTAATAAACGCGAGTGGAGCTAAAGTTTTTGGTCACGTCGTGGTACCATTTGACCATTTAAATATTATAGATATACGTATAAAATCGCAAACCAATGGTTTATTACACTTTCAAGACGAAACCTCATATTTTATAGGTTAGGCTACCTTATGCGCGCGACTCCGATCGCTTGAAGGTGATTTTCGCGGATGCAGATAAAGACGTTACTGTTTTTTTTTTCTTTGAGCTGATTCCTAATTCTTATCCTAGGATAAAAATGGCCTCAGCTACTCCTTATTACATCAGCTATCTGCCAGTGAAATTTCCGTCAAAATCGGTCCATTTGTGCCCGGTTGATGGCTATATTAGGCTCGCCCCCTATTACATGGAAATAAACATAACTGACGAAACGTACTGTACTGCCATCAGTACACCCACGTTATGGTTAGACAGAGGAATACCCATGTATTCCTCTGTCTAACCCTTCGGTATTAAAGGCGTGATGTTATGTTGTTATGTGTATGTATTTATTTTGTAAATAGCTGTTATTTTGACATTACAAACAGACAGTTTAAATTTATTTACTTGTAAGAATTGTTAAAATATAAAAGAGAAAACTGGTAAAACGGAATGGGAAACTTTACTATTTCGCTCTGTGAATAAGCGAGACTTAATACTTATTGAAGGAATAAAGTTTAAAGTGGTTTCTTTAAAAGTAAAATTTATTGACTTTAGTTTTAAAGTACTTTGGTACTGGTTTACATTGTAGTGGATATTGAATGTAGAAGAATGTCTTTGCTAATTGGTATTTAAACAAAAGCGAAAGGTCATTCACTGACGAGTGTCACGAAATATCGAAAACTGCTAGATCTATAAAGATAAAATTTGGCAGGGAGATAGATTATACTTAATAAACGTCTGCTAAAAACGAATTTCTTAAAATTCACCCCCTAAGGGGATGAAACGGAGGTCCGACATTTACGCGGACGAAGTCGCGGGCAAAAGCTAGTCAATATTAAGTCCATGTTTTCCTTCACTAATGTAAGTGATTTTTAAGAAAAACTTTAGAAAGTACATAGGTATGTTGGAATAGTCGTATTGGTATTTGTCAGCATTCGAACCCACAACCTTCGACATGAGAGACGGGCGTCTTAACCATTGGCCCATCACGACATTTTTACACTTATCTTACAAAATTAAATAAAAGCTGGTTCCTACTTAAAACGTATTTTTGTGCTGTAGGTACATATATTATATGCATATTTAATTTTGATTACTTTCATCTAATTCACGTAGTTACATCTTTTCCAAAATACATGAATATAGTAATGAAAGTCGCGATCTCATTACACACAAATCTAATCACATTAATTTGTATGTATTCATTCTACTCTTTTCATCTCATTCATACTGTTTTGAATAGAAGTTCACCTGTAATATTATTGAAGACGAAAAAAAATGTAGCGCAAAAGAAAAAAAAACAGTAAATTTTCTAGTAAAAATCTAAATTAACTTTGGAAAAGTCAGAATGTAACTAAAACTTCAAAGTTTTTTTATTCACGAAATTATTAAAGTCTGTAAAACAGTGGTCTTAGGTCGGGACGTCTTAACAGGATACCGTTGCCCCGGAACGTAAAGGCCAACAGAAGGAACAGGGTGGTTTTTTAGTTAGTAAAAGTCTGACAGTGCTTTCCGCCCCACCCAGGGCGGAACGAGTCATTTAATGATTTTTACCAACAAGAAAAAAAAAGGGATTCGTACCTTGGTACCAAATAAGACCTTATTGCTAAGCCTTTGTTGTCTGTCTATCTGTCTGCTACGGGCTTTTTTGAGTCGTAATAGGTAGCATGAAATTTTCTCTTTATGTATATTAATATATCACCGCTAAAACAATAAAGATAATAAAAAGTAAAAAAGCAAAAAAAAAGAAGAAACGTGATTATTGTAATTAGTATTAAATTTTATACTGTGGCACGGAACCCGTCGTATGCGAGTCCAACTCACACTTGGCCGATTTACACTAAATTTCTGTAATAAACTTTCTCTGTTCAAATCCGTGCCTCAATTAGCACTTTATAAAGTTGACGAAAATCGTGAAAAAAAAGCCAAACTGTAATTAAAGGTTGGTTATCTCTGGCGTTAGGGCAATTTAGTTAATTGCTTAGGCGATAGGTGGCAATTTCAACTCTTTACGACATCGCCCACCATGATAACGGTACTAATTGTCGAATAAAAAAGGATTACAGCTAATCCTTGTTTAATAAAAATGTTAATCATGAGATTTCCCGTCGCAGTATGCAAATGTTATAGTATCCACCCCGTTCGTGATTAGCTGTAATATGGTAATATAGGATATCGCATCTATTTATACGACTGGGTCTTCGTATATTTAAGGTTTTTTATCATGCTTTGCTGCCTTTGCCCGTTTATTTAAGACATGACTTTTTAAGTTGGTTCTTAAGTCAAACATAGTCAGTAGAACTGGGTAGTTTATACCATTAACCAATAATTTCAAGACATAACTTATTTGAAGAAATATTTTATTTTAGCCCTGAATACCCGATTAATTTTTAATATTGTAAAATAAGATTTTTTGAGACTTTGAAATCAATAAATAGATAGTTAGTCATTGAGTTGCACAAATAAGTTAAGTCACAGCACACCTATTAAATCAATGGTCGCACTTTAACCATGTTTATGTAGATGAGAATATGAGTATAAGCGGTTTTATATTGTATCCGTGGCTGTACTAGAACTTTATGATGCCGACTAGCTTTACAAAAGTATATTTCAGTATAAGCCAGAGAGCAACGATAAGCGTACGAACATAAACACGCCTTACATTAACGAGGAACTTAGCAATATTCACGTAAGACACAGGTGTGAGCCCACACTCAAGCAACAATAAATACGGGAATCTCCAGAAAATAAGCTCACCAATTATCCAAATGCAAAAATGGGGGAATAAGGACCATATTTTCTGGAGACCTTTAATTAAGCCCCCTGATTTGAGGATCCAAAGGTAAAAGATAAAGCAAATATCCATACGAATGGACGATCATTATGGAGAATTTCTTAGGGATTATAAAAAGGGCTCCGCGCACAGAGCACGTATCTAATTTTTAAAGCGTGGTTTTACGATCTGCATACGTAGGTAAGTTTGTAGTGTTGTACTAGTTTAGTTTGTCGATATAGCATTTTATGGCGATTGAATTAATTAATTATGGGAAGACTTATGTTGTACACGGCGGGTGTTGTGGCGGTTGATCCATACATGTTGACCGTATAGGTATTTGACAGCTGATTCTTTTAGCTTACCAAAAATGTTACTACTTTGGAGGGCATCATGAATCATGTACTGAATTCATGTTAAAAGTTTCTGTTACGATGTTTCTCCCACAGAGAATAAAAATTTGATAACTACTTAAATATGAATCCAAAATAAAACTTTAAAAATCAATTTATTCTAAAACTGAACCAGTAAATAAGAAATATTTTTAATTTGAAAAAACTTAAACTAAACCCTAGAAACTTTAAACAAGTGGGCACTTGAAATTTATGTGCAAAAAACTTAAGAAAAATTCTCTACCAAATAAATATCGATAGCTCATGAGACCGTAATCCAGCCCTAGTAGAGTACACGTCTGAAAACGAAATTTATTCCAACAATTCATGCGGAGCTCTCCAAGTCGGATTATTGTAAATAAGTATTACGACCGACACCCGCATTAATCCTCGCCGCTTTTTAACGAAACGCGAAAAAGTTAGTTAACTAACTTTCCTGCCCGCGTTGACTCGACAAAAACCACCGGTGAAATATAGCCTCCCCTCTCGAGAATTATTTGTATCAATAGAATGTTTGTAGGGAATTTGCCTGTTCAAATACACGACGCCATACCCAGGGGGCGTAGTTTAAAAAGGTGTATTTGACTTCACTAATAAGCGCGGGCGCATATACCCCGATATTTCTCCAACTTTTATGCACACACACCAGGTTTTATTAAATAACCTACATTCAAAATTGTTTCATTCGGTTTACTCAACCGCAAATTCGCTTTTAATAACTTTGTGTACAAATTCTGTTGGTTGTTACGTCCCGGTGAACACATCGCGACCTATATCGCAGCAAAAGCTATCTCGTTAATTGACTGTTGGAATAATTTAAATATATTGCGGCCAACGGCTATATTTCAACGGTCTATTATAAATCAAAGGATTAGCAGCGAACGAAACCGGGTAAATGGATGCTGGCAATATAGATAATACATGTTTTATTCTGCATACGTTATAGGGCGATAACGACAATATAATCGCGTTGGGTCCGAGCGGGCGCGGCGGGGGGTGGCGGACAAAAAGTACTAAGTACGAGTTAAATACCCTTTGTGTCGCATGCTCTCCTGGTCGCCATTCATCGACGTACACCGAGGGTCCTCTCATTATTCAGTCGAAATTCGATTATTTTCCCATTTCGTAAAATATCCATATCGTCCCCAGCTTTCATTCTAATTGAAAATGGAGCGATGGCCGTCATCGTACTGGTTGTATTTAATTTATTTACACTTGAATGTCTGTTACTTTCCGCGCTCAACTTCATTACGTATACAATATGATTTAGGTGCGGTTTATTTGCAGTAAGCGCGACTATTTTCTCAACACGGATCCTTTTAATAAACGGAGCAGTTGTCGTATATCAGGAGAACAGACGGAAGTAAATATCCTGTCCAAAAATGATTACTCGGCACGCGCAGTTAACCGACGTTATGACCGGCTTATTCCCCATTCCGGGGGTATTAGTCTCGTGGCCACCAATTTCTGTAATTTATTAAGAGTTTCGCTTCCATTTTGACCGGTCTTTGGTGGCTTCTCCTTTCTCGCTTGAGGCCGGAAAGAAATATAAGCAGTTACCAACGTGTGATCAAAGGCTTTCATGGGGCGGACTGATCCCTAATATTTCACTCATAATTGGTTTATTCTAAGCTCGCAGCGTTTCCGTATGTGGTCCTTTGATCCGTGCAGTGTATTAAGTTGTAGCCAGAGATGTATGTTGGACATTATTTGTTCAGATCTGAAGATTTACTCGATGGCGTCATTTTGCTATTTGAAAACGAAGGTAGTGGTTGGGAGGGGGCTTAAAGGATTTCTTGTGGTCGTTCCTGTAATGACATTTTTTATGTAAACAACTGCGTCCCGCTTCCTTGTGTAAATTAAAGGGTGGACTTTAGATTTACACTGTAAATCTTTCTCATTCTTTAGGACTCCATTTTTTTTTTTTTTATCAAACAATATCTTTGGTTGACAAAACAAACTAAGCTATGTTAAAACTTCTATCATTTTGCGAAGTAACGGTTATAATTTAGGATAGGTATTTATCGCTGATTAATTTTTAATCTATTCTAAGTTTTCCAATGTATTCGACTATTCGTAGATTGAACTATTACTGTTATGTTATAAAACACATTTAGAATATTAAGAGGTTATTATTTTAGTTATTGAGAGATTGTGGGTTGGATCGTTTAAACAGAACTAACTAACTCACGTGCTGTCAAGTAAAATATGAACTTATAAAGAAAAATATCCTATCAACATATATACTGGTAGGATATGTACCCACTATCATGATTTACGTACGTTAATTTCCTTTCAATATGGCCTGTTAGATTGTTTTTGCTTAGTTGTCACAGTCGACCCTCCGGACCGGATCCGGCTGCCCTTGTCCCTTCCATTTCCGGCCGCAAGCCGTCAAAGCTTCGGCAAAGTTTTATGTTATCATAGAATACAGTACGCTTTTGTTATTTTTGAGTGTTATGTTCATATTTGCGTATAAAAATATAGGAAAATGTTAAAGTTATGCAATGAGAGGAAAATTTGTTTGTAAAAGAAGAGATTTAGGAGAATTGTATCGATACCGCACTCCATACAAAAGATGATATAGTTATATTTTTGTTCGTTACAGTACCTAAAGAGTATTAAAATCGTCTGTATGAAACGGGGCCTCAAGAATAACCTTTCAAAATAAGCAGGACTTATGACTAAGCATTTATAAATCCTAAAATATATAGACAAATTTGATACACCAGTAATAATATATTACCTTTAAAATATTTTACCAAAAATAACTACACACAGATTTCTTTCTTTACAATCGTAAATCACTGCCTATTTTTTATTCCATAATACAAAAAGCACAATGCAAACGTAAAAGTCATGTAAATAAATCTTAAAGCGCTTTACACAGCTGTAGTGAACAGCTCAGTTAAAAATCCTAATTAGCTTCCTGTACGTAAATAATGCTGAGAGGAAAAAGCTGCTTTACATGTCTTTAAATATGTAAGTACTGTCTCAGCGTTTCACGTGATAATAAAACTGGAAATATGGTTGTCTGGGTGCTTATTACAAACTAGCTTTTTTCCCGCGACTTCGCCCGTGTAAATGTCGTTTATCGCGCACGCAGACGAAGTCGAAGTCGAATAAAAAGTCCGTTTTCTGCGTTAGGTATCAAACTTCATACTCTTAGAAAAATAAAGCTTCAAAATATAAATATAAAAAATGTATAACTCGCCACAAAAACGAAATACTAAAACCCAGCCAAATTGGTACCGTTAATCCAAAAAGTAATTACACCAGAAGATTAAAAAAGATCTCTAAATAGCTCTTAACTCCGGTCAAAATTATATCGTTAAAACCGTTAATAGCGTCTGCAACCGATTTAACGATAATAGATTAATACGAGGGTAGTTTCAGGAGACGATAGTTTTCATTACGGATCTTATTTCGCATTTTATCCGACGCCATTGTTAGAAATGAAAGGCCACCGGCTGATTGGAAGCATTTGTGAAAAGCACGAGTTTTCCGAGCGGTAAAGGTTCTATTTAAACCACTGATTAATGTTTACCATCGTAGTTATGGAACACGAAGTTGTGAAGAGGCAATCTCTAACGGTGGTTCAACTTTTAGACGGAGTTTGATTATGGGTTTTTAATACCTGGTTAGCGGCTGGTTTAGTTAAGTTCGGACGCTGTGGAAGTGGCTTGTTAATTTAGTTTTTTATGCATGTCTGCAAGGTTTTTTTGATGGAAAAAAGTAAAGAATATGCTTCCTGGGATGCGTTGTGTAAGTAGATACAACTGCAGTTGTTGTAGCCTAAGTTGCATTCTAAGTTACAGCAAATAAAATATGAAAAATGTGTAGTAATATATTAAGGCGAACTTTCTCTGGAACTAGCTAACTAACCCAGCCATCAGGAATAGTACCTATAGACTTTATAGCATTAGGCTACGACCCACGTGAGCCGAGCAGTAAGTTAACTCTGTGTGTAATTTAACGCGGAAGAAGTCACGGACAGAAGCTAGTTTTAGATATAAATAAAAAAAAAATATTGATACATTTCAAATTAAAAAGCAAACAAAAGGATAATTCCGAATCAATACACCCAAAATTTGTCTCTCCATGTTCTATTTCTTAGTGGAAATAATTACGCATCCGTAAGTAATTGGGGCAAAAACCCTTGTTTAAATCGTCCCCGGGATCTGTTGGGGACACTATTGTGTCGCCCCACGGTTTCGTTTGCCAACTGACCGAGTACATCCTAAATTGTCCGTTAACGGCTAGTTAATAGTTGATTTGGCCTATTGTCACGTACACTTGAGATTTTGGACCCCTAATCCTGTTGTCTAATTTCGAGGAAATTAGAGGTTTTTATGTTAGAATGAGTTAACAATTGCAAGTACAATACGTGCTACGAAAGATAAGACTTAATGGACACACCACACAAACTTTATTATATATTTCGTAATAACATTGTTAAGAATTTTACTGTAAATGTTATCGAAAAGTCCCTGAATAGATACACAAATAATGAATAGCTATTTCGCACATCCATACCTGCGCAAGCTCCCCACTGCTGACGCTTATCAAGTCTCATATTTCCTTCCGCGTATTGTAACTGTTGAGATTCGATATAGGGAAAGATATTTAAATACAGGCTTATTTATATTTCATTTATATCTTTCGGGGGGTCAAATACTCAAGAATAAGAACAACTTTCATTACGAGACCAACTCTTTTGAAAGCAAATCAACAGTTGAGATCGAAAAACAAAAACTGTTTTAAAACCTACACACAAAGATCAAATTTGCATGTAATCTACCGAATAAGAACTTCTTGATCCCTGTATGATAGGTACCTACAACGTAATTGTTATCTAATTGTATATTTTAGAACAATTACCTGACTGTATGACTACCCTACTTCGATCGAATTATTGCTAAACAGCCCCCACTCAAATTACTTGCAAATGGTTTGGAAGTCGGTGCTGGAATCAAATCTGCTTATCAGAGGGCCTCTCCTCTCCGGTTTCTAATTCACTTAATTTGAACCTTAAATCTCGTATAGCAAAATGGACGTGGGTAATAATTGTGTTTGTGAAACATCATACTATCTGGCGGCGGCGGTATTACGTAGGAGCTGTAGTTGCGTAGCTAAGCAGGCATTGTCGACGATATTGAAAGTTTGATACAGTTTGGCAAATTTTGGGATAGCATCGCTTGGGGTAGGTGAACACGTCAAGTATTTACTCGGATTACTTGGCTTCCGACACATGGTGGTGGAAGGAACCGTGGGGTCGGTGACAGTTCTACATAACTTTCTTTGTCCCCAGATAGATAGCATTTATGAGGATATCCATACAAAAAAAAAAGATAAAAGTACAAGCAGAGAAAGTCATTGACAATCTGCTTAAGGACTGCAACAGACCGAAATTAAACACACAAATTGAAAGTGCCCTAAAAATTTTGCCAATAAAAAATACAATCAACAACAGAAGTGCAATCAATTTCAATCCCCATTCCATTCTATCATTCCATGCACACAGTGATAGTAATGCGTCCACACAAGCTAACATTTACAATTTTGATACCAAATAGCCCATCCACGTAATTAACGCAGCGTATGCATTAGTGGCCTCGTCTGCCGGGCTGCTAAGGCTTATTGCCGTAATTATATTGCTCGCTACAACAAAGGTAACTTTGTATACAATTAATGACGCTGCCTGGCCGTCAATAACGTTTGTCCATTATTATGGAGTAATTAGCTTAGTTGGTACACCGTCCGTATATGATTTTCGGCCAAATTGGCTTTGAAAGGAAGCTATTAGTCTTTTGAAAGTTTAAAATGGGAGCGGTATTGAGTTAGCGGAGAGTGGTTGGTGGTTTTTGAAAGGCGATAGTGTTTTCTTTTAAGTCTTTTATGTCGAGCGCGGAGTAAAGGTGATGGAAATTCGGTATAGGTTTTTAAGATTAAATTGGAACTAATCTTTTCGCACATAATATTTCTTTAGTTTGAAGGTTTTATTTAATATCCTTAGGTAATGCTTATATTGTGCTTGTCGTATATACAAGGCGCGGTTTGGCATAAAATACATAAATCTAAATACATAAAAACGAAAGGTTCATTCACTCACTCACTCATCACGAAATATCGAAAACCGCTTGAGTTTTAAAGATGAAATTTGGCAAGGAAGTAGTTTATAGTTAGTAGACGCGCGCCAAGAACGGAATTTCCAAAATTCACACCGTAAGGGATGAACCCGGGGTCCAAAGTTTGTATGGCGAACGCGGGTGCAAAAAAAACACCGCGGACGAAGTCGCAGGCCGAAATTAGTAATCAATTAAAATTATGAGCTGAACAATATTTGAAGTCCATGCATCGATTATTTTTCGAGTTATGTGGGCACAAACATACATAACATAATTTAATACCTATATGCAAACATTTGTTGTCTCAACTACTCAATCACATTGAAAGACGTTTTCAAACTTGTTTTTTCTAACTGAATGCCTTTTGTTGCAATCGGAAGGGGTAGGTAATATTTCTCAGTTCTGTGAACTTATTACGAGCCTTTGTACCCATTGTGTAACCAAAAAACACAAATTAGTACGTACAGTTCAACTTTAATCTTTTAAAACCTTTTCTTTCCATTGTAAAAGGGTCACTTTTGAATACATAATAACTGGTCAGTATACTTAATATTCCATCGACCAGTTTCATCCCCTTTGAGTATCCAATTTCTCATCACACACACAAGTACAGTCGTAAACAAAATACGTACCTACGCAAGTACAATATGACTTCCCCTCAAGAGATGTAATAATAAGCGCATTGTGCATTATTTCTGCGTCTATTAAATACAGGAGAAAGGACATTGTTATTACGTTTTTCCGCACGATTGTACACGTACCCAATGTCGTATTCGCATCATGCAATATTTGTAAGCATCGTGTTACTATTGTGGAAGTTATTATTGTACGTTATTATATGCCGGCATTTTATTAGCCATGTGTGGTGTTCATATGTATAGGTATATTCATAAAATTGATTTGTATTTTTTCTAGTTGCTTAATTTATCTAATACTTTTCTCTATATGGAACTTCCATTTGGAAGAGGCAACAAGATTTGAAATAAATCATTGTTTCGTTAAGTCAAGTGTTACACTTGACATATCAGTGCAAAATATTAATTTCTTGTGGTGGGCATATGTATGAAATATTATTCAACAATCAAGGTTATTATTTAATGTAATACCTTTTATATATATTGAGAATACATACAAAGTAAGAAGCCGGATAGTCGGTGCTCTTTGCCAAACAGTCGCCAACCACGAAAGTGGCAGGATATTCGGTTTTATCGGCTAGTCGGAACATTTCTACTAAACACATACTCACATACGTAATCATGTTACATAATATACCAGACACATAAACCAAACATCAAGTAAATTAATTACAAACCAACCACTGCAAATGTAAATGCAACATGATGTTACTTCAGGCATTCATAACTAATACGGAGGGGGATAGCAAGCTGTAGCGGACAGCGAACGTCCATCGAATGTCAAATCCCCCTACCCGGAGCTGACGTGACTACGCGAGCTTTGGCCAAAGCATCTAGACATCAGTAGGTACGCATGTTGTTTCGCTCTTGATTTTGAATTTAAATTAAGAACGGTTTTAGCATGAATAATCTTGTGTTTATTTCTTATGGATACTAACAAGCTCTCGTTTGCTGACACCTGTCTCGTTGTCTATGGCTGGTCAAATCTTACAAGCTAAATTTGAGCCACATCCCGATGTTCGATAGAGATGAAATTTTGTGTACATATGCAATTTGCATGACAATTCAATAAAATGATGAGACAGAGCTGGTCTAATGATGGAGTTGGAAAGTGGCTATAGTAACATAGCCACTTCCCGATATTCGATTTAACTAAAATTTTGTATACTTAACCACAATATAAAACTTGTTTTTATATAGATGTATATTTTAAGATATAATTTTTAAAAAGTAGTAAGTAGTTGTGTACTTATTTTGTGTTTGAATGTATTTTTTACCAATAAGCAAGACTTGTACTAAGCCACCGAATAACAAATAAAATACAGTATCGAACATTGGACTAACAACAAGCCGACTTTTATTTTTAAAGTACCTACCTACATCACAAGAGGTACTTCAACCCAACCCTTGTCAAAAAACGAACCTTATCAAATAATTGTGTCTATTTACCCAAAATCTTCTGATAAACATTCGAGAGGGGCGTATTACCGTTGCGTGGTCTTAACAATGCCAATCAATGAAACATAAAATCCGGCTAAGCAGATGCGATGATTCTTTGTCAATAGTCCAAATACCACGCTTACCCCACACCGAGAAAAAATCGACTTTGTGACGTAGAAGTTAAGGTGTAATTTTCTGAGTTTAATATAGAGGTTATAATCTTGTTCGGCGTCTACAGGGTGTATTGTTAAGCAGAGCCGGCCAATCAGTTCCATCACCTCTTGAGAAACCAATGAACCGTGTCTAATTCTGCGCTCGCGAGCCGAGGGTTAAGTCTTTACGCGTTTGGTTTTGTCATTTTATCAATATAGGCTTCATCTGTTGCGTTCGGGGTATTTCGGGGTCGTTCGGCCATGTTGTGCGCTTCAATAGCCTTTGTGTTGTCAACATATCAGCAAGTTTGTGAATTTCAGATAATGATCTCGGAGCTGCTTTTGATGAGTTGAATAAAGAGTTCAATGATACTGTCAGTTTGTCAAAATATAGAAATTACTTTATTTGACATTAAAGTTGTAATTCATTTCAAATATTTATTTCAATAACAGGGTAATAATTTTACGAAGCTGAAAGTTACAAATTTTTCTTATAATTTAGATAATTGTAGTGTTCCGAAAGGAAAAAAAAGGTACCGAATTATCATCACAAAAGAACATAACGTAACATCACGCTTATAATCCCCGAAGGGTTAGGCAGAGGTGTACCAATTAGTAGACCCACATTTCACCAGTTATGTTTAAGTCCCATGTAATAGGGAAAATACTAAAGAAAATGATGGTAACCCCGTTCTGAATAACAAGCATCTATTATGAGCCAGGCTCGATAAGTTATCTGGAATTGGAAACTCGAATTATCGGCAAAGCACCTGTTTCTTCAAAGATAATAACAAATATATTCCAGCACTGATCAAAGGATTATTTCGCATATTGAAAACATAAGAGATTTTGTATAAGCTCATGGCATTCGCTGCGATGTCAATGACATGTCAACAACTCTACGACCTGTGACCTTTAAAAAGGTTACATTCAAGGTAGGTAATTACGTAGACCGGGTTCAAAAGATATCAGTTCTTTCATGGAGTAAAAGATATCCAGTAAATTACCTCTGCATGAAATTGTATACCAAAGCTTAGATTTTTTTTAAGTCCTTTTCAAAATTATTATCTTCACACCTGTTTATTATACATACATACATAAACTCACGCCTTTTTCCCATGGGGGTAGGCAGAAACTACAGAACGTCACCTGCTACGATCCTTACATACTCCTTTCGCCTCATCTACGTTCATACATCTCGTCATACAAGCACGTCGGTTACGAGTACTCCGCACCTGACCTTTCTATCAGCCTATTATTGCCTTTCCAGAGCGAAGGCCTATTCTCATACAGAGAAGGCGAGAGCATTGACCACTACGCTTGCTCAAGGTGGATTGGCGATTTCAGACTTATATTAATTTTATTTATACTTATATTACTTATATATAAATCCAGGTTTCCTCATGACAATTTCCTTTACAAATGTCAGTTATGTCTAAGATAAACTTAGAAAGGAATATGAATTGTGACACTGATATTTGCCCGTTTTCTGAAAATAATTTGGAGGGTAACTCATACGACATACTTTTTAGGAGCTGTAACATAATACGTTATTCCCCACAGATTTTGTAAGGCAATACTAAACAGAGACGTCACTTTTTTGCTAATTCAATTGATCAACTGTTTATTGATTTTTGAAAGAATTTAAAATCTAATTTTACTGTAAAGTAAACACTAATCGGGTTTTAAGGATCAGAATAGTGTATTTTTTTGTGTTTTGGAATTATGGTAGGCACCAACTACCTAATACACTTCTACACTAATATTATAAAGAGGAAAAAAATTGTATTTTTGTTTGTTTGTAATGGATAAACTCAAAAACTACTGGACCGATTTAAAAAATTCTTTCTCCAATAGAAAGCTATATTATCTGCGAGTAACATAGGCTATATTTTATTTTATTTTTGCGCAGACGTAAGCTAGTTTCTAAATAAGTTGGTAACATGACATGATTCATCCCACAAAGGTAAAAGATGACATCATTAAACCAAAGTACCCAAGTCGCGTCACTGCGCCTCCCAAATTTCCCTTCTGGGTCAATAATAACATACTACCTCTAGGTATATTTATTGGGGCATACCTTGAAATGGGGGCAATTAACTACAGCGGGATTACTTTAGTGGTTGTTGCTTAGTGACGTCACTGTACCCAATGAACGTAATCCGATTAAGATAATTGCCCGAAATCTTATCGAACAAAGGCTTAGGAAGTACGTATGCGTACAGAGAATATGGGTGGAGAAATATATGTAGGGAGTTAATAATATTTTGGGGCTAAATTTTGCATAATATTTCGGTGGTGTCATTTAGTTTTTATTATATGGAAAAAATGTCATTAGATATTTAGATTAATTCCTTTCTCGTTATATCAAGGCTTTAGGTTCGCAACCCTGCAAGGGCAAGTACCAAAGTGACTTTTTCTATTTCATTATGTTGGTACCTACAAATTTGTCTTGGACATCATTGACATCGGTAAAGGAAACATCGTGAGTATACGTGAATTAATACGTAATTAAAATAAGTCTGAAATCGCCAATCTGCCTTAAGCAAGCGTTGTGATCAGTGATCGTGCCGTTTCTGTATGTACCTAAAGAGGCCTTTGCCCTGCAGTGGGACACAAAATAGGCTGGTTTTATTTTATTATTATTATCCTTCCTAATTAAGAGTATTTCAGCAACTAAAAGGCAATGAAGCTAGTTTTAATACCTTTGATGTTCTTAAGATAATTTAAAACCTAGTTAACTTATCTCCATTAAAATTGTAATAATAATTTATTTCTCTAAACTAAATATTCATCATTCAGCAGAATAATATTCTAACTTTCACAAATCCATTTAAAGCTACGCTGAAAATTGTTCCTAATTTCGCATGAAGTTTACAAATCGTTTTTACATGTCTAGACTTAAAAATAAATTTAAAAGATCTGTTTATTTATATATTCTAAATATAATTTTTTTTTGCTAGGTTCGCGTTGTCTTAATCCCCGATAAATTGAGTTCTTTGAAATCGAGGGTAGTTACTTAGGGATGAAAAAAAACCTGCAAGAGTGACTCGGACTCGCACGCGGGTTCCGTGCCACTCTACAATATAAAATTGGAGACCCACTATATTTTTAACTATAACCCTATTAGGTAGCCTCCGCAGTCCGTCCGTCCATCCGCTGTCAGCGGCCTGTACTTCATGAACCGTAATAGGTAGAGTTGAAATTTTCACAGAATGTGTATTTCTATTGCCGCTATACCAAAAAATAATAAAAATAAATAAAAGTTAAAAATGAAAGGGACACTCCATCCCAGAGACCATTTTTTTGGCTCGATACTATAATTACAATATTATTACATCTTTAACGATGGTATGGAACTCTTCGTGTGCGAGTCCGACTCGTACTTGTTTATTTTTTTTTAAATATTTGATGTTTTAGTGACTAAATATTTTGAATTCAGAATCACAGGGTCATTTAAATTTAGAATCATCTCTGCGATTCATATTCAAATGCTTTTATCGGTTAAAACGATATTCCTCTACAGACAGACAGAGGAGTATTTATAAGCTGGTTCCGTTTGTCACTCTTCGGTTACGGAACTCTAAAAACAGAAACCTATCTAGTTTTCGATTTCGATTGTAGCCGGGAGCTGTTTAGTAAATGCTGATGGAGCATTGCATTAGACAAAGAGGATTCTGAGCTTGCAGACACCTGGGCAGGCTGTCTAATTGGCAATCAGACGGTTGGCTACCCTTGGGCTGGGATCACGAGTTGATTGAGTAGTTATTATTGATTCGTATTTAGAACGTTTGGTGGTTGCATTATTAATTTCGTTGTGGTAAATGTAATAAGCGCTAATACCGCAGTGGCGAATTTTGTTATTCGTGTATCGTCTGCATATTACTGTATAGGTTGATTGTTTTTGAATGTATACTGTCTTATGATCCGTGACTTCGACCGCGTGAATGTTGTTTATCACGGGGTTTACGGGGGAATAAAATAGCTATCTATTGTGGTGTCTCGACACAAAATTTGGTTTCAACTCCTCGGGGTGAATTTTGGAAAATCCTTTCTTACCACATGCTTACGTCGTAATTACTATATGCGTGTCAAATTTAATCGAATTCCATTCAGTGTTTTAAGAAGCTATGTGTGATGGACCCGTCCGTCAGTGATAGTTACCTTTTTGTATACAGGGGTGGGCATAAAAAATACAAATAAATAACTATTTAATTTTTTTCGTCGGTAAAAATATAAATAGTACCCTAATACAAGGGTTCAAATAGAATAGCACAAACTGTCGAGTCAAATTAAATTTAGTGTCTTTTCTTCCAACTGATTTTTCGTATTTCTGTACTTTTTCATTTCGCCTATTCTCCAGGCTTCATTTTCCACTAAGCTTTTACTCGCTTAAACAAAAATATGTTTCAAGCATGGGAGCAGCTAGTTTTATATAAAACATACCTATTTACCACTCGGTCTACCCGTGATCATATTTTAAATTATAATATTTGAAGAGCAGATGGTACTTAATGTTGTAGACATTGAAAATTAACGTTTAATTAAGTTTGTAAGCGATACCTCTCCATGTTTGCCAATATTACCTTACGTCCTTCGGTGTGAATAAACTAAGGTAACCTATCAAATAATGTCACAGCTAAGAATGAATTGGTTTAATTTCGATTTTTTCTAGTTTCATTGTATCTCTACATAGTATAAAACAAAGTCACTTAGCGCCGTCTGTAAGCTTAAATCTTTTAAACTTCGCAACAGATTTTAATGCGAATGATTCAAGAGGAAGGTTTATCCGTTAGTAGCTACATCTTACCCATGCCAAACCGCTGTGGGTCGCTAGTGGATCATATTTTTTTGCAGTCACACGTACCCAATACTCACAGATTGTTCCCCTATATGGGATTTAATTTTAGTTTGATTTGTTGTGGTTTTCCATTCACAGAGCCAAGAAGAGAGAAAATAGTTTTTATTTAAATATTTAACTATTAACTACAGTAAAACTATTTTAGATATATCTCATTTTAATTTGTACGTATTTTATAAATCAAACTTTACAAGTTCGTCAAATTAATTAAGGTCTTAAGCCAGTTAAGTTAAGTTATTTGGTTATTTGCAAACATTAATTGATGCAGTAGACTCCCTTAAACTCTAAGTTCGGTAAATACCTGCGACATACTCGGTTCGATTAGCACGTCTTGTTTGAACTTAATTAAGAGCACACGTTTGTAACAAAATGAGCGTCGACTGCTTAAGATCAAAGCGCCCAATGTTAATATTTGCAAACGTCTATTGAAAGAAGTCATTGGCACTGAGAAACGCACACAAACACAAAACTTATAGGGACACCCTGTATATACAATTTTATACAAGTAAATGTTGTCATCAAGCACTCATGCAAATAAATAAATAGCAACACAACACACACACATTCAAGGAGCGAAGTTTAAATTGAAATTCATTGTTTGAATTTTTGAATAAATTTTAATATTCGCTTTTTTCAAATCCCATTCGTTTTAACTTTAAATGCCATTTTTTGTTGAATCTAAGTGAAAATTCATCATAATTGGAGTTTTGGTTACATAAAATAAATAAAGGTGTTTATGATTTATTTAAATAAAATTCGTGGTTACTTTTGTTCAGATTTTAATTTTCCTTCAATTTCTCTGAAAATATTTCATTATGAACAATTTGTTTTTCGTTGTTTCATATTTAAGCATATAAAATAATAAGGCGATAAAGTTTTACTATAGGTACCAGAAGGAAAATTCTACTAAAGTTTCACTTCTATTCAAGTTTCTATATAATGATAAGGACCATGCTCAAGGAAACGATTCTCTGATCTATCTACGAGTATGTATCTTTAACTTCCCATCCCCTCTCACACAGATACAAATAGTTTATATCTATCGTTTGATGTCTGAGAATCTCGTCTAGAAACTAAGCATAGTAAAGTTGACGCGTGCCACCGACGAAATCACATCCTGTATTGTATTGACATTGGAGACCTTACCATTAGTTGGAAGTCTCATCTCGCTACTGTGCTATCGAGACACTTGAAGTTCAATTAAATCAATACAGTTAGCAGACAATTCTAATGTATCTATCTCAGGGTTTGCCTTGCCATAATCTCTCCTCACAATGGTCTCCTTATTCTTCTATTTTATGTCTCCCTAATAAAAATTGTTGGAAGTCTTTATTCAGTCAACAAATACAAAAAAATTTGACCATGCTAGCTTTAATTAAGTTCGTTTTCAAATGCGATCATACAACTACTTAAATGCGAAAGTTTGGATGGATGATGTTTGTTACACAATCACGACAGAACAGCTGAATGGATCTCGGGGCAGATAGTCTAGAATAGCACATAGAATACTGGCAGAAGCTAATTATAAAACTATTGTTATACCCTAATTTAACAAAATCCTTTTTTTTTTTTATATTGCAACCGATCAGTATCTTGAGTCGCTTGTTTTTTTTTCATCGTTTCGAGAAACGATAGTACCCCATTTGATGTCAAGTTTCGAAATCTCGCAATAAAGCGTTGAGACGATCCCATACAGCCGCCGGCCGCAAGTTTCCAATAAGTAATTAAAATCCTCAGACGCGGAGATTACGTCTCCTATGTCTCTCGAGTGTTTGCTCCCGACTACTCCAAATCTCTTATGATTTCCTGGTATTTCCAATATTGTTAGCCGGTTCCGGGCAAATATATTAAAGAGAAAATTGTCTGCTGAGTGAGAAATTGTGGGAATTTTTAATGGCAGCTTTAAATTGAATTTCTTTTTTACTTTTCAATGAATAAGACTATTAATGATAATTGAAATATGTGAGAAAAGTATTAGAGACATTGATCATAATGATATGCTCACCATGTTTAGTTTTGCAAAACAACATCACGCTTGTAATTCCCAAAGAGTTAGGCGGAGGTGTACCCATTAGTACACCCACATTTCGTCAGTAATGATTTTTATGTCCCATGTAATAGAGGCTGCTTCTGAGAAATTCCTGATGGAAAAACCCAATAATACTTTGCTCGACCCGGGAATTGAATCCAAGACCTCATCTTAGGCAGTCGCGCTTTGCGACCTTTGACCAACGAGGTAGTCAAAACGTTTGACGAGTTGAGCTGTTATTTAATTGCTTTTCCAGATTCTGATTGTAACCGTTTAGTAGCACAGCGCCAAAAATAATTGAAATTTGAATACCTACCAATAAATTACAGGCAATTCAGTTCAGCAAACCACATAAAGGATTACAAGCGATAACATCATAAAATCCACCGCGGAATGTTATTAAAGGTTGCCCTTGTTTATCCGTGCTACTGTTCAGGGCATTTTTATGAAGAACCGGGCAAATAAACGAGCACAAACATTAATCTGCTTTGAACAACAGACAAGATGTAAAGGGACCCGTAGTAGTGTCAATATTGTTTTAGGGGACACAACTCTGCTTACTCCCCTCCCGCTATCTCTTGGCGACAATTAGAGCGTGATATGATTTTTTATGTAAACTTAATTTACTTGAAATTCTTGCTCGGAGATTTCGTTTAATTTTATTTATTTTTGTTTTCTATGAAGAAGTTAATTAAAGAATGTCTGTAGTTGTTTGGGTTGGTCGGTTTAGTAGATATCTATATCTATAAAAATGAATACCTATTTCCCTTGGTCACGGCATCACGCGTGAACGGCTGGAACTGTGTTTCTTATTGTATAAGGAGAAGGATGAAAGAAAATAATAAAAAAAACATAGCGCTACGAAGTTCGCTGGGTCAGCTAGTTGTATATAAAAATCTCGTGTCATGGTGTTTGTGGTCGCACTCCTCCGAAACGGCTCGACCGATTTCTATGATTTTTTGAATAGATATTTGGTAGGTTTAAGAATAGGTCGTAAAGTAGGTAGAATTTATACCACTAGGTGATAGGGATCAACTTTGATCAGAAGATAGTTGTGTATTGGAAAGATATTTATACCTATACGAGTTCAAAAAGATATCGTAATGAAATTTTTACTGCATAAAACTTGCATGAGTGAGACAGATGGCTCAGAATCGAGAATTATTTATCTTAAATCTATTGGTTTTTGTTTTTTTTTTAAACTATTCAAATATACTTAATTACTTACTTACATATTATGTCTACTTTTGAGTAAAAAACGCTGATAAAAATAATTTACATTAAGTTAAATAAAAAATACATACATACATAACATCACGCCTGTAATCCCCGAAGGGTTTGGCAGAGGTGTACCCATTAGTACACCCACATTTCGACAGTTATGTTTTTAGTCCCATGTAATAGGGAAATAAAAAATCTGTACAATAAATTAAACCTCCACCTTAAATACACATTATAAATATTAATCCCTAGCCATACAGCCTTTACCCGTACGCTAACTAAATCTTTCAACCCTTTAATGCCTACGTCGGCGAAAACAATTTAATTATAAATGTCGTTAAACAATCGATGCGTGTCTTCATTTATTAAATTCTGTTATAGTTTAAAATATGGTTGTTATAACTGTTATTTATAACCGCAGTTCAAGGGTTGATTTATCGGTTGTAAGTCAAGGGGTAGAGATGTTGACTGCGCGTTTTGTTGTTCCTTCAACTGCTTTCTCGGAAATGATTTTAGATAGAGGTTGTTCTCTAATTTAAAAAAAATTTCTTTTGTTCGAAAATTATTTTCAAATTTCAATAAATGTTTTAAGATTAATTGAGATAAAAAATAATATCGTAACTATAAAACTCTAATTTAAAATGCCAGTTAATTACCATTATTTTATTAGGTTGATAAATCTATGGCTTATTCTAATCCGCTGATCTCTGAGCGCTTTTAATGCAGCAATATTCTGATTCATTATTTAAATAGTTCTTATTTCAAATTACGTTTTAACTCTTTAGATAAATTATTTGTAAATGTTTAACCTCATTAAGTCAGCACATTTGCACTGTAAATCTAAACTTCGCTAAGCTAAATAATTCTAACACATAGTAATTTTAAAATCAGATCACTGAATTCAGACTATCAAAATTTACGCTTGTTCAACACAACTTCTGCTTAAAAATACGAGCATGATATTTTAAGGGTTTCTAAGTTAGCAAGTAATATTAAAAATGCAACTTGAAAAGATATTATTATTTTAAAGTTATGCGAACCAAACCAAATGCGTGTAGAAAATTAATTCTATGAAATTGTGAAACACCCTGTCAAACAATTTTCGGGTGCCTCCATACTAAAGATGGTCTGGGAAAGTTTAGATTTAATTTAGCGGATTATTAATTTTGAATAATGAACTTAGTTCTTACCTTTTAACGCATCGATGAATAACATTTTCATATAAGTAAACGACCTGGCCGTTATTCATTTAGTATTAATCTAACTGCATTTAGTTTTAAATTAAAATTCGAATTTAACATTTAAACTTTGATTTATATTTTAAATTTATGATTGCAGAACTTGATAAAAATTCGAATTTGAATTTTTGAAATAATAGCTTGTTTTAAACTTTTCTCCTTGTGGATTTAAATAAATCTCAATTTCATACGTAGAAAAAATGGACTGGAGATAATTAATAATGTATTAAAAGCATTTACGCCATACGGCATTTCATTCAAATTTTCAAGTCCTTAATTTTAAAAAGGAATGAACTGATTTAAATGAAACTTCCTGCGTATTAACATGATACATAGGTCTAAAAATATGTCAGAGAACATACATATACATACATTTTAAGTTTTCTATAGAACAAAATACTTCCAAATATCTTTTTTATAATAAGAAATTTCGAAAATGTTCTCTGATAACTTTTTAGACCAATGTATCCTGCTTATGCGTAGAAAGTTTTATAAAATTCGGTTCATTAATTTCGAAGAATACGGCGTAAACGCTCTTTATAAAGTAAAGTCTAAAAGATAAAACAGTATAAAAATAAAGGACGTTTAAAGTGGTACACCCATTTGCGTATTTAAATTATAAACGCTCAGTTTGCGAGATTACTGGGACTTTGGCAACTAAAGCTAATTGCAGTTGTTGGAGTTAGCGAGTCTCACGCCAGATCTGTTAAACCCCGAATGAGTGTTAAAAGATTTATATCAGTGGATAACGGCGATTCAAGATCTTAATCCAAGAGACCGCAGCAGGAAATTAAGACGTTTACGAGATCTCGCGTTTGTTTCTCGCACTAGTTACGTAAAGCCGAAAATATGAAATCAGATTGCAAACGCTTCGTGCCGCATTTTCAATTAGTTCAAGCGAAGGAGAAAATTTAATTATGAAAAAATTAATGGAAACCGTTTTCAATCTTATTGCGCTGTTTTGCTGAGTTCTCTTTTTTTTACTTGATTTTTCATTGAAATGCTTTTGGGATTTGAGTATTTTTACTGTGAAATAATTGAATTTGTTCTAATTAAATAAACTTCTATGTACTTAGCTATTATTGAATAATAAAAAACGAGAAAAAAATGCGAGAAATGGAAGGAATGGAGGGAGGCCTTTGCCCAGCAGTGGGACTTGTACAAAAAAAGTTTCGCACCAAATTGTATACAATATTTTACAATATATGCCGAAAATACTTGCTTAATTATATATTTTACTTTTACTCTTCGTTGCTTCAACAGCCAAACACACTCTGTGAAAATTTCAAGTATTAAACACCAGTTTTTTTTTGCAGTGTGTAAGTACTATTTCAGTTTAAAAGATACAGCTCATTGAAAGACGAACAAACAGACAGACAGGTCGCATTTAGCACTCTTTGGGTGCGAAATCCTAAAAAAAGCTTTAGACTTAAGAATAAAATCTCTCAAAAATAAATTACGTGGGTAGGTACCTACATTGGAAATCATGTCAAAATAAAACGCTGTGAGAAATATTTCAAGAAACAGTTTTCAAAAATAGAAAATAGATAACATTGGTTTTATCAAATCTTCGCCAATTTACCGGTGACTGCATCACTTAACCCAAGTGTCAGAGAATATTTTGAAGACTTTACTCTTTTATTAATAGATAGGTACAGAACTTGCGAAGCTCTTCAAATTTTATTTGAGTGGAATTTTTTGTGTATTTGTTGTGAGAAAAATCTTTAGAACCACCAGACTGTAGATAACGAAATATTTTTACTATCTTTTGTACAATTATTTCTGAATACTTTTATTACAATATGTGTATTGTAAATTCGTAGTAAATACCTTTATTAAAAAAATATGTAACATGAGAAACGAATGAATTAAATTCAATGAACAGTGTAGTGGGAATTTGAGTTTATAAAAATAATAACATTTAAAATTCTTGGAAAATAATAATATAATTTGAGAGACATAATTGAATAGAAACTAGATAAGTAGGTACATGTAAGACATAATATTTCAAATGAAAATTCTGTGTATTTAAAATATGAATAACATTTTTAAACGGGGCGAGGTAACAATGCAAATGTCATTAAAATCTCATATTTTAGAAATTGTTGTAATTGGAAGATAAATATTAGGTACAATATTAACTTGTGCCTTAGTAGACATATAATACCGAGAACATGTTTTTTAATAATTATCATTATTTTTTGAAACATCGTCGATGTATACAAAAGATAAATCTAAATTTTATCTTTTCTCCGCGTCAGAGACATACCAAAAAAAAACACCTTTTATTGTACAAGTAGGTACAACCATTGTATAACAATAAACAAACATGTCACGTTCAATTTAATTTAACGAAACTATTTCACAAGTACATTAATAGAAAACGACACGTAATTCGTAGGTGACTTACGACTTACGAATAGTTATACGTATAGCGATCGATAACTCCCTTAGAGAAAACCGCTAAAGCGAGACACTGATTCGATTTCACGATGAACGCCCATAGTTATCGCAGTAAATCTCTAGGTGATGTGATTTACTTTAATTTAATTTTGTATCAACGTTTTCGCCCTTTAATTATGTTAAAGGTGCAATCTGTCACGCGAGATAATTGTAGTCTGCGGTTTATAAATCTGTTGTTTCACGCTCGAATGATTTTGGTTCATATTGATGATTAAAATGTGTTTTGAATTTTGGGTAGTGGAGCCCTGTCATTGTGTTTTGTGCGACTACGGTGGGTACTGCTTAAGCCCGTCAGACACCTAGTTATTATAATTATATCAATATAAATTGTAGCTAAGTATAAGCATATCTATACTATATAATATTATAAAGAGGAAAATTCTTCAAATTTTGTTTGCATTGAATAGGCTCCGAAACTACTGAACCGATTCGAATAATTATTTCACTGTTGGGAAGCTACGCTATCCCCGGGTGACATAGGCTATATTTTATAATAAAACTATTAGAGATCCGTAAGAAACATCACGCGAACGAAGTCGCGGGTGAGTCCTAGGTTAGGATATTTATTTTCTATACCTATTTTCGAGCGACAGCACACGCACCTATAATGTATATTTCTGTGACGTCACCAATCTATACCGTAATTTATATTATTGCATATTATTATAGGCCGACCGTTAATGAAATGAAGGAAAAATATATATTATAGCATTGTCTCCATGTGTGGTAGCTTGATATAATATATGTATATTATAGTACGGTAGGTGTATAAAGAAATAAATAACATAGATGAAACTTAGAAATCTGTACAATTTCCGTCATTTTAAATGACGTTTGATACACTCAGCAGAATTTTAACAATAAAGTCACCTCAGCTGCAGATGGTTAATAAATATATTATGAGCCTTTTGCTAGCTAACCCGTCTACGGCACACGCGCTTGTCAAATTATAGAATTAGCGGTTACCCAGCGTTGAAATTATTCGCAAAGTGCCTACAAATCAACACCGTTTTCGCTTTCACATTAAATATTAACAAAGTTTCTTAAACATGTGTTCTTGACTCGCATACAGTGATTTAACAGAGTAAGGTGTGGGCGTAGTGCGAGCGGTTAATTAGAATATTTTGCATTGAACTAATCGCACATGAATGATGGCAATTTTAACTCATTTAAATGACCTGTCGTTAGGTACGAGCTTTTACTCTCCAATAGTTTCTATATGAAAACTAGCTTATTATTGTCCTACTGCAAGGCAAAGGCCACTTCTCATACAGAGAAGGCACGAGGATCAAGACGGACTGGCGATATGAAACTTATATTAATTATAAGTCCAGATTTCCTCATGATGTTAGCGATGTTAGCGGGACTGCCTCGTTGGTCTAGTGGTCGCAAGCGCGATTGCTGTGCATGAGGTCTTGGGTTCGATTCCCAGGTCGGGCAAAGTCTTATTGGGTTTTTCCACCAGTTTCTCAGTAATAGCCTCGGAGTCTGGACTTGTTGATGGCAATAGGCTCGCCCCCTATTATATGGGACTAAAAACATAAATGGCGAAATGTGGGTGTACTACTTCATGGATGCACCTCTGCCTAACCCTTCGGGGATTACAGGCGTGATGTTATGTATGTTATGTTAGCGATGTCCGAGATTAACTTAGAAAGTGTGAATTGATTTAAAAAAATACACATTGGTACTTGCCTGTGCCCGGTTGTGAACCTACAGCCTTGTACATGAGAAGCCACCATAACCTTGTCATTTCGTGTCCGTTCTATACTAAATTTAATTCGGTATCCTATTCCATATGTATTACTCGTACCTATTGGTACTTATACATCATAAATCCATTAAATTCTGCCTCCAGAATTCAATTCAATTTACTACCATAGGATATTGTCTCTCTATTTGAATACGAACTTCCAACGTTTGCCTATTCACAGTCACCGCTTGAGGACGCGTCAGTCTCAACGACCATTGGTCCTAGACATATTGCCTCCTCACTGCCTGTTCAATTTGCTGATTGCGCAAACCGAATGTCAATATTATTGACTAATGTTCAAATTAAACCACCTTACAGTTTCAATTAAAAATGTCTGTATTTACTCGGCGGGTGGCAGTGAAGCTGAGTACATTCATATTTTGTCGGTTATGTAGTCTCAAATGTACTCGATAGAAGGCTAGTCTATTGCCATCAACCATACAAAAACCCAGACTGCTATTGAGAAGTTCCTGATGTAACCTGATGTAACTATCGCATATTACACATCAAAATAAGTAACATTGGTCAACAATAACAAGCATTGAAAATATTACTGGAAAAAAAAACTGGTGTGATATATCACAGTACATAGTAGCGCAATCGAAACATTATGCTTATGGCTGCCTACAGCAGTGCAAGGGTCGTGAAAGTTTGGTTGTATTATTTGAAACTTGTATTCTTAAAGAACAAGTTGAAACTTTGACCTTCAAAATCTCCGTAACCAGAAAGTTCCCACGTGTGGTCCAGCACAAAGAAATGTTTTAAATGACGGGAAGAACATGTTAGTGACGGCTCCAGTAAGTGTCTTTTTACAACCCTAACGTACTAATATTAAAAAAAAACGCTCACCGCTGTTACTGTGCCCCCACAAAAAGATAGAATCCCTCCTCGCTATATCCCTAATTACTAATCGTGATTACACACGCGTCACGTTACCGTGTTTACCTAGACTATAATTAAAGCAAGTTAATCTAAAATGTTCCCGTCTAATACAAAATGCAAGGTGCCGGGGGTAACTGAAAGTAGTCAGAGAACTCGGAGTACTTCTTACGGGTTTAGCAGCCACTTAGAAAAGCGTCTTACGAGAGCGCTTCCAAGTTTTATTTAAAGGAAAATTTCACGCTTCGACAGGTCTATTGCTTTTATTTTACTTACGAATAGGTTAGTTGAGGGTTAATTTTTTATTCTAGTTTTAAAAGCACAAAAAATAATTCAAGCACATCATTATCGAGTGTTTTGTGCTTATAATTTGTTTGTGTTTAATTTTAAAGACTTATCGCGCGTTTGGCTACTTTATCTGGGACTTCCCAATTGACCGTTTCAATGCATGATTTTGGGGGGATAACGTTATTATCAACGAGTTTGACATAGGAATCGGTTACAGCAGGATGATGTACGATTCCGTGACCTAAAAACTCGATAAATTATTTTTATTTTCCGTAGATAAAAACAGCGTGACGGAAAGTACAATCCCAGAGGTACCTATTCAGTTTGAGATAAACAAATAACCTGTCAGGACGCTCCCTATGGGAAAGTGGTCGGTCGATATACACAAACACTCCATTTCAATGTCAGAGTAATAATAAAGAACCATTACAACACACAAAGGCCTGTATTACGCAAATAATGAAACGTTATAAAGGGTTGCACGAAGGGATATTCGCGAGGGGATCTCGCTTCAAGGTCAAAATGTATACACGTACGTACCTACGTAGTATATGTATCCTGCACGGACTGCACCGAACCCCAGGCGAATATATTTAAAACACAATATAATATGATTATCAGGTTGTCCCCCTAACACAGACAAAATCAATAGCGTCTGCATGAACGTATATGCAAAATAAAAGGATACAGCGCTTGCGGAAACTCGTTTAAAGCCATATTTTATGGACAAGCATACATAACTAATAAGTCTGAAATGAAAGCAAGTTTAAGCAGTTTTAATATTAAATATGTACTAAAAGTGCTTTTTAAAAATGTAGCCACCATAATGATATCAAATGTGAAAAGATTGTAAAGATAAATAATTGCGAACTTCGTCTTGATAACTGAATGGAATTTTATTTCCATTTTCAGAGAAAATTCTATTCTTATTCTAAGGTATTTGTAGAAAAAAATTGAGATGTATTTTATCAAAATTTACTTATTTACGTACCTATCTTTTTAACTTTTAACCTTCATCTGCAAATTCTTTTGAAGATATAAAAAAATGTTTTTGGTTCAAACATTTTGAGCCGTAATTTCCTCTAACGTAGGATGCAAAATGTTCTGAAAATTTACCATATACATGAGCATCAGACGGCCGGCAGATGTACCTGTTTGTATAGTACTATTGTACAGTGATTGCTTCATAATATTCATGTGGCGTGCGACGAGCCGTGGCCAAGCCTTAACATTATTTTGTGTTACTGGACTCTTTTAACTTCCATGTAGACAAAAATAGTAGAATAAGTTAATTTGTGATAGAAACATTGAAAAGTGGCGGGAAGTAGCGTCAAATTATAGGAAAGCTCGTTTCTTATGTCATTGGATAGCAAACGAGTCGGCGGTTCACCTGCTGATAAGTGGTCACCGCGGCCTTTAGACATCTTTCCATCCTAAAAACAAAGTTAAAATATCTCATGTACATGTAATTATACTGGCAGTCATAACCTTCAGAACACAGTAAAGCTGTTTGCTGTAGTAAATAAAAGTTATGGTGGTAGTAATTCTCCAAGACTTTACTACTTCGATTGATTCCCTTATTTCGTAGCATTCTTTGTTTTGTAGGAAAGTAAAGTTTTACAAAGAGCTAGGCAATACTTGAAGCTGGGGCTTAATTAACTTAGTATAATATTTTAACTATTTCTTTTATGTAAAAAAAATATATAAAGCTTAAATATTTGGTTTGGTATTTTTTTTTAGTTTTAACTATATTCTTTTGAAAAGACCTTTACTGATTAGGTACCTGAAACATAATTAGAATAATATACTTTTAATTATAATTTGTAACCATGTTGATCAACACGCTTGCTCAAGGTGGACTGGCAGATATGTATAATATATTATAATTAAGGTTTTCTCACGATGTTTTCTTTCACCGATGTCAGTGATGTCCATGATGAATTAAGACACATATGAAAATTGAAAGTGTCACATTGCATTGGTGGACATGAGTTTCCCTTAGTTATTGAACCAAAAAACACAATAATTTACAAAATTATCGACACTACCTACATATATACGGTACAAAAATATTAATTAAATCGTTTTAGCCGTTTATTCTTTTGAAAAGATCTTCACAGTTAACCTGAAACATGTAATAATATTTTACAGAAACTCGGTCTTACTGTAAAACATCCCTAGACGGTAGTTAGTTAGTAAGAAATCGTACACTTGAGATAAACTCTTTTATAATTCCAGTACTTCTTAATTTGCTTTCGCTGGCTAATTTAAATAAAATTGCTATTTCAGTATTTTTACCTTTACTTGTGTATTCTTTTCAAAGAAGTGAATAAGTATTTGTATATTATATTTTAATTTGAATTAGATGTTTTATTAAAAGTCAATTAATATTAAATTAACTTTCTATTTTTAATTACATTTATTGCGGTTAAACGTTGTAAAAGGAGTATAAATTGAGACCTAGAGTTTATGCCACCGTTTTTTGATACTTGTTACTCTTAGACTACTAAGTAATAATGTACTTAGGGTAAGAAATGTTTCTCATTATAACGAATAAATGATTCTGTTTTTGAGAAATACATAAATGTCTTAAACCAAAGTAACCAACACCACAAACAACCAAAGATTTTTCCTTATTAATAGGTACGTTCCTTTTAAAGGACCAAAAATGACAATTACGTTATTCCATAATGGACATTAATACCTATTTCATAGCAGTCTTAATCCTGTTCACCACCAAAAGTCCATATTTGTCTGCAACATTACTCAATCAGAATAAAACAAACAGAACTCCAAAATCCATTTATCATATTGGCAACAAAAACGAGATGTAACAGTCCTTTCAGAATTTAATCCTTTGCTGCTTCCATTATCACTACACTAGCCATATGCATGTGAGTAGCAGGCATTCGTACATCTGAATGCATCTCTATAGAATCATAAAATTACGGACTGACCCTCCGGCATTTCATCCCCCCAGCTAGCAGCTATATTAAAATAATCTGGACACTATAAGCTTCCACAGAGAGTTTCGTTTGAATCAAATGACTGGATTTTTGAAGGGATTCCGCTTAGCAAATTAAGTTTTGGGTAGTAACAATATTGATTTTCTGACCATGCGAGGGGTAAAAATGGTTTTATAACGCACGCTTTTATTCCAAGGTTATGCACAGATGAGTCTGTTTTGTAGGTAAATGGAGACGGCACATAATTTCTGTAGAATTGTTTAAATTAGTGAAAAAACGTCGTAGGAACTGCTGAAAAATATTTGTAATAATAGTAGCCTATTATTGTATTATACAAAGAAGACATGAGAAATGAGCATTAAACACTTTATAACAATTTATAATTGATATTGATTTTGTCATCTTATGTTTATATAACCTCTTATCTTAACAACAATCAATGTCAAAAGTTAGAGGCATTTTTTGACAGATTGACACTGAGATTAGAATACAGACGTACGATTGTCCATCAGATCTCTTTCTGTTTTTCGGGCGATATTCTAACCTGAATTGCAGTGGTGTGAAAGTTTTATCAGTATCTTTGAGCAAGACGTGACATTTATGTTTACTTGTATCTCATTAGCAGTGAGGCCTACGTCTTAGGGTGCGTGAGTGTCGTTACTAGTGGGTGTTATTGTGACTGTCTTAGCTAAAGAATATATATTGGTGAACATATAATATATTGTACTATTAAGAGCTATGCTACGCAAACGGTTATGATGAAAGTTGGATAGCTGGTTGGATGAATGGTTGTTACTCTTTTAAGTGGCTGAATGGAGCTGAAATGAGTCACACTAGTTGGGATATTTTTATCCTGATTCTGCGTTATCGAGGGATAATTTAGGCCTTTGACTTAATTCTAAAGTCTACACAGATCAAGGCGCGAAGAACTAGGAACAGATAAACTTTAAAGATGATTAAATAAAGTTTTAAAGTAGTATACAGAAGAGTTGTTTTTCTTCTTACTCAAGTATTGCAATACATAGGAAGACTAAAGACTATAGTTACTTAAAACTTTAAATTGTTAAAAGGTACTAAGGATAAAATGGATTCTGTTTTCACTTCAAGAATTGTTTAATTAAATGAAGCCTTTGAGAGTTACTTATTATGTTTCATCAATGGAGACTTATCCTTTACTTTGAATGGGTTTGGTGAGGTCAGAATATGTAGGTCATTTTACTGCGTATAAAATATTTGGATAGAGGAATATGGGGGGGGTGTATCTATGTATGAGTGTGGGTGTATGTGTGTGTTTCTGTTTTGAATTCCTGTTGAAAGACAAGTATATGAGACGTAAAGGATGGTGAAATATTCTGCGTAGTTTATAAAATATATGTTGCTACATTTTCTTGGAAGTCGCATTTTTACCAAGTGGCCGGTGGCACAGTATAAATAATGTGTTGAATAGAAGTTAGATAATGCTTAAAACTAAAGTACAGTTATGGACCCTAGGTTAGGCTCTGTGTGAATGTCTACAATTGCAATTTTTTAAATCTCATACTGACTGAGAATCATTCAATGCCAAAACATTGTAACAAAATACCTGGTAGATATCACTTTTCCATTAAAATTCACACCCTTACCTTCATAACAAAATACTTCATAAAACTCGCCAAAACTACCAGATTTATATAGCGTTCTAATACCATTTCAAAGACAATAAAGATGGATCCATTATGCGAAATTGGCGCCACAATGTATGGTCATAACGCATCGTTCGTATAACGCTTTAAGACAGGTATAAGCCATTAGGGAATAATAAAATACCCTTATCGGACCATTAGATGCTCGTAAAATAACAGTTAGTCATAATATAATAATGTGATGGATGTTAATATCCGTGTTTTTCTGGCGGGATTGTTGTAAATTGTTGTAGCACCTAGTTTGTAGATTGGATTTATAGTTTTCTGGTTTACGTGAGAGCAGAGACAAGATATTTTTAGCAAACAAAAGTACACATTATTTTTCATGGCTGACATGGCTACTGGTAAAATTGTAAAAAAAATTAGTTCACATAATTTTATATTGTTACGATTTTTCTTGTTAGCGAATACTGTTCCATGTTATGTTACAGAATTATTGTTGTGAAGTCACACACTCATTGTGTGTGACTTCACAACAATATAAAAAGTTTAAAATTAAAGTAAAAGTATATTTTTTTCTAAAACAATTTATGAGCTTACGTACGTTGAAAAAATGCCGTCTTTTTAATTATACTTAATTGCCTAAGTGTAAGTAATTATTACCAAAACAATCCTGAAAATAAATACCCACATTAAAAATAACATGCCGAAAAACTCAACAAAATAAAAAAGAAAAAAACATCAATCTCACTCACCTGAGTCCCGAACAGTAAGCGCCCTTCTCGTCAACTCGTTCATTCCGGCGTTCCCCTCCATTTTCGGCTTCGGCATTCTTTCGGCGTACGCCCGTCAGAAACGAAATCGCGCGGGTGATGTTAGGAAAACATACATCACGTGCACAATAGTGCAGTAATAGAGTGGGACGATAGCGATTTTAATATGGAAATTCATCCGCCTTTCACTTCCCGCGCGTAATAACATTTCTGATCGAAAAGTTGCGTTTTATTCACTTTTTTTTTATAAAAAATCACTTTGTTCATCACTTTTGCTGAGATTATTTATTATTTTCACAGATTATGTAGTATTATTCTTATTCACCTTTACGTAATACCGTTAGATCAAAACTGACGTTTAATATTCACTTTTTAGCACTCATGAGATTATCTATCTAACTTCTGCTTGCGACTTCGACTACGCGGTGTTTTTCACCCGTATTAAGTTGCTTCTTTGGTTATTGCTCTGCTCCCGTGAGCCATATGGAGATGATATATATCCTATACTATTCCTCATGAATCTGGCTATCTAATACATAAAAGATTTTTTCAATCCGACTCGGAGTTCCAGTAATTATCTTTATCATTTATTAGTATTAGTAGGTATACTATAGATTTTCATAGCAAAATAACAATAATAATAAAAACAATAAAAAAGAGTATATAGAGAGTATATTAATAATTTATTTATTTAAACTTTATGCAACAAAAAGGTACAAAGGCGGACTTAATGCCTTAGGTATTCTCTACCAGAATAACAGAATAATATAATCTTATTGACTTTTAATAATACTTAGGATCAAAACCTACCAATCCAACTCAAATTAAACAAAAAAAAACGAAACTGCTAACAGGCACTCAGCAATCAGAATTCAAAGAAACTTAAAAAATAAATTGAAAAGTACACTTTAATACAGAACCGCCTCATTAGTTCAAAAAAGCTCTTTCACATAAATTAAATGGATTTTCTATCAATATCCAATTTAGTATTGAATATTCATGAATCATAATAAGTAAGCAATTTCTCTATGAATGCGTTTCCAACTTGTTAGCGTTATTGGAGAGTAAAAAATATGATTATTTGCTAAGAACATCTCTTGATTTATATATTATTGTTTATTTTCTATCTGAATAATGTATTGAAATCGTTCGAATGCGTAGGTGCAGAAAATTAGATTATAAATGGATGACGAATTGCGTTTAGGTTTCAATTATGTTATTTATGGTTGTCTGGGGTAAAAAAAAAGTTTTTTTTAGTTGAATGTACGGACGATAGCGCTTTAAGGTAAATACTGCGGCATTTTATGCGGTTGTAATAGGAACGATTTTTCAACAAAAAGGTGTGCTGGCGTGTGAACAGACTGGTTAAGTGCGAGTCAGACTATAAGTTAGTATCGTTGCTAAGTACCTGATATTCTACTCGTTTTTGTCCACGTCTTCCTCCGCATAAATGTTGGACGCAGATGAAATGGTGGAACTAAAAGTAACTTATGTCCTTTCTGAAGGTTTCAATTTACCCCGTACCAAATTTAATCGTAATCGGTTTAGTGGTTTTGTCGTGAAAGCGTAACAGATAGACTGACAGAGTTACTTTCGCATTTATGATATTAGTATACTCTGAATTTATTTTATTTCTCTAAAACCTTTTTTTTTAATAAATTGCTATGAGTAAGTAAGTTAGTTATATAGCCCGAAGTAAAAGTAGGTAAATGAATCAATATGAAACTGATTTATCACACAATCAACCAAAAATAAATCTTTTCCTACTCCAAACAATATTTTAGCTTCGATATCGGTAGATCCAATAAAATTGACTAATCTTAGTAATTTACTTCGAACCTAATAATCGATCACACGAAAAGTACCTATTCGGTTCTTTTATTTTATTTCCTAAAAAACTGTTTTATTTGGCTTTGGATAAGTTAGAGAGACAGAGATTAAGAAAGAAGGTAGCCAAGAGGACGCATAACGCTTTTTATTATGTGACGATTTCTAAACATAAAGGAGAATCGTTTCAAAAAAAAAGTGTGGTCGAGGTACCCGCGTCATGGAAGTTCCTGACACCTGTCAATAATAAAAAGAGATATAGAGAAAGAGAGAGAAGGTCGCTTGATGGGAGCATAACAATTTTCCCTTATGTGACGATTTCTGTCTGTTGACTCCGATGCGTTAAGGAACTTCGTTTCAACAAACAAACGTTGTCCCTCACTAGCTGTAATTTACATTCAACTGAAATTGACAACTCACTTTGCGTCACCGTGTTACACAAACAGGACTTTTATATGAATAAGAACCCAGTGTCAAAAACGCTGCTCACAACTCATACGTTTATATTCGATGAGCCACACTCATGGTGAGACTTCGTCTGTGTGTCTACACGTCACTTTTTTATTAATTATAAATTTTAGAATTTTCTAGAACATCGCGTTGAAAATAAGACGTGGTTGCCGCCTTCTGTGTGACACGTCCACGTGCCAAATAACTAACACCTTATCCCTCACTATTATTTCCATATCGCAATAGATTTATGACTTTTCTCAAAACTATCCAACTTCTATTTATTAGGATAAAAAAACCGCGTCATCCTGATAAATAATTCATACATTCGTCGTCTCTCCGTCATTTTCCAAGATAATATGTCTTGATTTATGTGGAGTCAACTCCTCACCTTAAGTGCCACGTCTTAGAAGCTTGTTTAGACTTGTTCACGACAGTTATTCGTGTGCGAATTTATGGAGACAGCAATAAAAATAGCTAAAGTTGTACGAAAATGTTTTAAAAATGCTGAGCAAGAATTGAAGCAGACGTAAGGACGAAGGAATAATTTTTCGAGTCGTCGACTTGGATGAAAATAATGGTAGAATACAGTATTTTTTGAAAAAATCGTATTTTTTTGTTCGTTCTTAATATTTCAATGGTTATCAATTGAATAGCTAACGTTTGCATTTGAAAGCGATTCTCGTAGCTCTTAACTCGTAGTCTCGTAGCGGTGCTACGCCATTTGACTGTAGAAGTGTACGGCTTTTCATTTATGTCCGTAACCAACCCGTCGTAGCAAGAAATAATATCTTGCGTAGCCTCATAACTGCTACTAGAAATAGTTGAGCCATTATAACAACGGACAAATAACAGCGTAGTATAACAATAGTCATAGTGTTGTATTGTTGTTGTGTTGTATTAGTGTTTAATGTTGTTAAATTATTGAATAAATGTATTCAAACATTCAAAAACTTGATTTTAAAGTAGTGTGTGTGGTTTTCCCTTTCTTCTTCAAATGAAATTAGCTTTTGAAAGAGGGGAAATAATTTTTCTTCTCGACGTCCACGGGTATGTGATGTATCATTTTACACCCCGTATATAAAAACGTGACAAAATCAAAAACCTTTTCAAAGATAAAATGTGATTCCATTTCCTAAAACCAAAGTAATGAAACCTTTCAGAAATAATGTCCTCTGTAAAAAAATCTACTCAGTTTTCTCTTAAATTAAGTCATAAAATAAAAAGGGCACGTTCTTCAAAAGCCAAACATTATTGAGTGATAACATCGGCGAGGCCGCAAAGGCTTTTGAAATGAGGTATTACATAGTATGAATGGGGCATTGCCGCAGTTTGTATTCAGCCAGAGGGCCGGCCCTTTACCGATATTGAGTCATTCCTAATGGATATTGGAGTGCGATGGTAACCGGTTACCGATATTTTTTAAACCCACATGTGGTTTATGGGGATGGGTAACTGTTGATTGTAAACCTCAGGGGTGTGAGTACATGTAAGATATTGTATCAAAAATAATAGGGAGAATCTGCCCTGAATACGTAGAATGCGGTAAACCCTTTTTTCCATCTATCAAGTTCCGTGAAGGGAGCAATAAAAGAGCTGCCATTTCATTTGAAAAGTTGGTAATTATTGAAAACTTGAGTTCCGCATAATGGAGTTGATGTTTTTTTCTTCTTTTCTCAATGTGATATTGAATGAAACTTCGTTATACTACGTAGTGCTGTATGTTAGTGTTGATGGCTTAAGTTATGGGGCGATGCAAATAAAAGAGAAAATAAATTACCAGTCAATATGCCTTATTGTTAATTTAACACCAATTAACAATAAAATGTGTTAAATTAACGGACAGAGTTCGAAACACTATACTGCGCTCCAAAACAGGAATAGCTGACGTGGCTCAAAAGGTTGCTCAACTTAAATAGGACTGGGCAGGACATGTCTGCCGCATGTCGGACAAACGGTGGGCCCAAATAGCGCAAAACTGGTGCCCTGAAACAGGGAGTCGGGGCCGCAGCAGGCCACGAAGGAGATGGCGGGACGAACTGGATAGATTTCTCCAAAACTGGAGAGATGAGGCGCTGAATAGAGAAAGATGGAAGGAGTGGAGGGAGGCCTTTGCCGAGGAGTGGGACAGAACAGGCTAACAAAAAAAAATGACTTTTCCAATTTATAATTATGTGACATTACAGTCTTCGGTAAAGGATCACAAATATCGTGAGAAAACTTAAACATTATAAGTCATACATGATAGAGAGAGGCTTTTGTCCTGCATTGAGACAATAATAGGCTGGCAATTGTTTATTATTTAATTGTGATAATAGCAGCAAAAAATAAGAACATTAGGACTGAAACTGAGTTTACTTTTTAAATCATGTATCTTAAAAAAGATCCATGATCTACGGTGATTTACGGGCTAAGTACCTATTACCTACATAACTTGAAATACTTATAAATCCAGTGTGTATATTGACATTAGTTTATTCACCAAATTAAAACATGTGGCATACAGAATTCGTATCAAGTGGTCAGCGGAATTTAACTTAAATATTTAAATTAAATTATTAACTCATTTGATTTAAAGTTTTAAATAGGAATCCCTTTTAACTAAATTCTGAAGCGAGCTTAGTTCGAATGCGTGGACTTAATATAAATGTTAAAAGGTGAATTATTTAAATAGCTTCCAATATATAATAAAACGTGTAATTTTGTTACTATCTTGATATTACTAATCAAGTTTTATGTATAGTTTAACCTAGGTCGTGTAAAACGAATAACGGACTACACACCGATTCTGGATCGAGACTTAACAAAAGGACAAGGCACGTGAACATCGTGCGAATCTTGAATTAATGATCAACTTTTATTGTTATAGACTTTTCCTTAAAGCGCTTTGATAGTTATATGGTTGTGAGAAAAACGAAAAATAAGTTTTAGATCAGTGTTTGCCATACATACACATCACACCTGTAATCCCCTAAGGGTTAGGCAGAGGTGTACCCAAGTACAACCACATTTCGCCAGTTATTTTTTAGTTCCATGTAATAGGGGGCAAGCCTATTGTCATCAACCGGGCACAAATCCAGACTTCGAACTGCTACTGAGACATTCCTGATGCTCAGCAGTCGCGCTTTGCGACCCCTAGACCAACGAGGCAGTGTATACCACCGTATATTCCTCATAATAAATTACGTCAGTAAATAAAAAACACATCCTCTTTCATAATGATATACAGTACAAAACCATACCACCAATAATTCCAGAAGGTTATGATTTCAAATCACCGCTCATACGTGTGGCGATATTTTGTTCATTTTATATCATTTTTATAGGTACCGATGGGGATAAAGCTGGGATAAAATTTCAATTGGCTGTACTGCAGACAGCGGTGGAGGGTCTCACCCGTTTATTTATTATGGACTACAAAGTACTGGTGTCATGCAGATGGTATGTTACTGGATATGTCGCAGAAACTTTAGTTTTGTTTGGCTATTTTACTTTTTAGAGAGAAAGTAAGTAGATAGGAAGTTTTAATAAAATTTTCCATATATTTTTTAATTTACTGACAATCCTACAAAAAGGGTATTGGTGCCGGTGTAACAATATTCTGGGATGGCAATACATCGGCTAGGCTTCTGATATTACAGATCAGTAGGCTTACTCTTGAACAAAATCGAGAATGAGATTGGAATCGACTGCATGTTTGACTACAGCGATTGACATGAGGTTGCCAATGTTGCCATACAAATGAAAACGTAAATTACCAAATTTTAAAATATTAAATAACTCGTTAATTCTATAAATAAATGTCTTCTTATATTTATTGGAATTGAAACTGGATCGGATGTACATGTAATGTCGATTCCAATCTCATTCTCGATTTTGTTCAAGAGTAAGCCTACAGATCTGTAGGGAGCGGTGACCACACAACATCAGGTAGGCCGTCGGTATGTTTACCATTCAATGACATAAAAAAAGAATAGACTAAAAAAACTCTTCCCCTATTACATGGGACTTAAACATAACTGGCGAAATGTAGGTGTACTAATGGGTACAACGCTGCCTAACCCTTCGGGCATTACAGGCGTTATGTTATGTTTAAGAAAGGAAGAAAAACTATTAATTTCCGTGAAACTGACGCAAAAAAATTGTTTGTAAAAGCTCCAGCCGAAAAATAAAGTATCAAATCTGGAAAAATATAATATTGGTATAACAATAAGAGACTACTAACTACTGATTTTCACATATAAATTAAAAAAAAAAGTTGTACAAAATCCTCGTTAAAGTGATAACATACTATTTTTACCCATGACAAAATATAAATCAAATAAAGTTACTTCCAGCCGCACTACATCCAAGTCTCGGGTAAGCCTTGTCGCTTCCACTCGAAAAATTTCAATCGTACCTAGCCACAGACTGGGCCCGCCATGAAAATCCCTAGAAAACGTGAAAATGTTCCCGAAACTTGTGCACCTACCTTAATACCTTTAATTTTGGCTCTAATTAATTCTCGGTGCTTGAAACCCTCTGGAAATCTGCTCGGATTCCTTCAAGCTTTGAGGGATTTATTTCTGTTAAATGGATATGAATTAGTGGATGGAATTTGGTAACGTCAGCTGATATACATTTACATAGTATGTGTAGGTTTGTTTGAGTTGCTTTAGATTTATAATCTTACTTGGTTTAGTATGGTTCATTGCTGTTATGTTATGTCGTTTTATAGGACATTAGTAAAATGTTTACATACACTGACGCCTTTTTCCCATGGGGGTAGGCAGAAACCACAGAACGCCACCTGCTACGATCCCTATATACTCCTTTCACCTTATTACCGTTCATACATGTGGTCATACAAGCACTACTAATGTTGTTTAATGGTAATAATGTTTGTATTATTTATTATTTTAGACTCAACGATTCTTTTGGTTTTTATTTAGCTTTTTTAAGTACAAAGAATTGATAGGTATAAATATACCATTTTATAATATTTTCTAGTTATATGAACTGACCACAAAAGTACAATGTGTATTCATGCAAATAAGCATACCAAAATTATTAGTGCTGAAAACAGAAAACAAATCATTTATTTAAGAGATATATTTTTTATCAGTTTGTCCATTTTGGAACATTGTATAAACTTGAATATATTGGACAATATAAACTGGGCTTTTTCTTATAAACCAATGTTTGAGAAACGCGAACTACTGTAATTCAATTACGACACAAAAAATCGTGTAGTTTCTGCTTACTAATTCCATTCAAATGAATAATAAAGGATCTTATTCTATTTATTTCTAAGCTTCAAATTCAATTCGGATTATTTTCAAATTGGATTTTTATAAAATAAGAAAATATTATTAGATTTTCCACACAGAGGCACATACACAACGTCTGATCAACGTCAAATAATAAAGGAATCTTGAGAAGTTAATTTGTGTTTTACAAAAAAATGGGATCGCTCATTGCTTGCTGTCAGCCTGCCAGCTCACTGCGGGGGGATCCCTAATTTTTTGTTATATATTTTTAAAAACAAATAAATATGTATAAACTTCAAAATTTTGTAAAAAACTGTAAGACGTCATTCCCACTTTCCCTAAGTTATCTATACCAATGCTAATAACCCGATGCCCTCCAGCGAAATAAATAGCAAACCGGCGGTTTTTTTACAAAATAAACTATGTGATACACGATTCAAACGATAAGTGTGGTATAAATTATGCATGCAAGCCCAAAAGACGCGCGAAGACGACGCGAGAGATAATCTCCGGTGATTTACGATGTGAACTTGCATTTACATGGCTATTTATAAGATCAGAGAGTGTTTGTGTAGCTTTGATGTATAGTTGGATGCAAACTGCACCGAGACTAGGTATAAACATGATGTAGATAGATATCTAGTTTTTTATGGACGTTCTTAAACTAGGATTTTTATGCTCGAAGTTAGAACTGAAAAATACGGTAAGGATCGTTTATCTTTTTTCTTTGTTACGGAAAACTTTAAAATTAGAGATATGTATACCTATTTGGTATAGGTAACAGATTGTTAAAAACTTTGTAAGTTTTTATTTTTTATTTTTGATATAACATTAGAAAAATACTGTTTTAACGATGTCGTCATTTCAATGTTAGCATATGATAAACCCGGGTTACGGATTTTGTTCGAAAGAGTTACCTGGATACAAACACAGGGCAACAAAACAAAGGGCAATAAGAACACATAGGAGTATCATGGATGGGTTTTAGTCAGTAAGAGACTGACACTCCCTTCCGCTCCGCCCCGAGCTGACGAAGTCATTTTATGATTTCCCATCCTTAAAAAAAAGCATATAGTAAGCCTCTTTATTTTACAATAATTAGAACACAAAAACTGACATTGTTTTCCGTTATTTTTTTATAAATATATGAAATAAAAGCATCCGCCCGAGATTTCGTCCGCGTCAAAGTTAATATATCATAACATAACTTCACGCCTGTAATCCCCGAAGGGTTAAGCAGAGGCGTACCCATTAGTACACCCACATTTCGCCAGTTATGTTTTAAGTCCCATGTAATAGGGGGCGAGCCTATTGCCATCAACCGGGCACAAATCCAGACTCCGAGGCTGCTACTGAGAAATTCCTGATGGAAAAACCCAATAATACTTTGCCCGACTTGGGAATCGAACCCAAGACCTCATGCACAGCAGTCGCGCTTGCGACCACTGGACCAACGAGGCAGTCAATCATATTATCTTTGCTTAGCTTATTATGCTATTCCAGGCTATAATCGTTCTCTGTGCTAAGTAAGATCCGTTCAGCCGTTCTGGAGTGATTGAGTAACAAATCTCCATCCATCTAAACTTTCATATTTATAATAGTCGTAAGATAGTATCCATATGTATATGTAGCTATAGTAAGTGTGTGAATTATAGAACCTATATCAATTTACTAATTAGAACCTCAATAATAGTCCCAATCAGTAAATTAAATAGATTTAGATACATTCAGCAAAACTTCTAGTGAAACTTAAAGATTGTGAAGGTAGTTGGTTATTTAATTAGAAATATACTAGAAACGAGACGACGTAGATGGAGTGATATTGGTCCCGATGGGAAGTTTGGGATTGAGCTAATTATTGTCTAGCAAGATGGTGTAGAAGTCTTGTGTCTAGTTACATTTTGATAAAGAGCTTTTTTAAAGTATCGATGTTGGTATATCACTATAGCTGCTCAGATATAAAAAGATAATATATCTACTAGGTGCAGTTTTATACCTTTGTCTAATTTTAGGTAGTTGACATAAAATACTAAAAGAATCAATTATTAATAAATCCTCGTCGAATACGAGTCGTCAGAAGCTTGAAAGTCTGACAACCAGTCTTACCGAGGGGTATCGTATTACCCAGTCACTGGATTGTAGAGGTCAGATAGGCAGTCGATCCATGTAAAATTTTAGTATTCAGCTGCATCCGGTTAGACTGGAAGCCGACCCCAACATAGTTGGGAAAAGGCTGACGATGACTTGTTTGACAGTATTCCAGACTACATCTCTTTAAAAGTACAGAATCGTCCCATAGTGTCGCGCGACTACAAAAAAAGCCATAAGTACATTGCGTATCTAAAACTTCAAACGAGATTTGAACCCAGCTTTTTAACCTAAGCACACGATTGCATTATTAATCTAAACGACGCTACAATCAGCATCTACGGCGTAGATAACGCGAGTTCTTAAAACGCACGTCGTCTGCGCGTTTAAAATACGCTGTGCGCTTACGCCTTGCCTCCTTTGCCTAACTACAGCGACAAGATGGCGAGTTTAAAGAATAAAGAATAGAAATAAAAGAATAGTAGTAGTATTTCGAATAGGAAATGTGTGGAAAATTAATGTCATAGGTAGGAATGAAAGAGGGAAAAGGAAGATACTAAGATTACAGAGCAAGAGAGTTGAAATTGCTTTGGCCTGTGCAAATACAGTTGCTAATTCAGTCATGGCATATTTAGCATTAAAATATACAGGCTGTTAGTGTAAACATCGTTATCAATAAAACCATAGGTACTTGATTTATTATAAAAATGTTATTTTGAATTTAAAAATAAATAAACGAATATTTCTTTCAAAAATTAAAAGAAGTTTCTGTCCTACACCGTCCGTAAACTCATGGATACTATGCGCCCGAGTTACGTCATGCGCAGGGCGTTGACCTGCTGCACTGGCCGTTATCCGCAGGGCGTTGATCTGCTGCACTAGCCGTTATAACTACCCACATAAGCTTTAACTAATTACATCATTTTAACAAAAACATAATACACGTAACCTGTGATGTAACTTTCCCATCATACTTTTCCTGCGTTGCGTGACGAGTCCAGATGGAAAGTGGCCATAGGTACGTAAACTTTGAGTAGCCGCCAACATCGTTTCTCGGTTTTTCACAGGTTGTCCAGGGAATAACTCTGCGTACATTCTTCGAGCCTCGGTTAGGTTATCACCCGACGCGGCGTAAACCTGAACCATTTCGGTCTACTGTACGTTTATGTACGATATAATCTACACCTACCTAACTACACAAACTACACACTTGCGCGAGAAAACTACACAAATAAGAATGACTCACGCTGGGCGTGAGCAAGCGTGACGTGACGTACGATCGACCACGAGGCTGCGGACAGACTGAAGGGCGTGGAGTGTAGACGGTGTGGGTGGAGTCGTGCACCGTCGCGCGCGCGGCTTGTGGATTGTTTGATCTAGCGCTGTGTTTCCCGCGCATATACGGTGAAATAATTTTGAGGAAAAATGAAGATTTGACTTAATAAAAAAAGATATTTTTTTTTTATTGAATTTACGTTCTATAGGTGAAACTAAACCACTGGTTTCAAGGATAACGGTGTTTACACTAACAGTCTGTATACGCTGTTTTAAATAATTAACTGATAGGAATTTGAACTGACTTCTGATAGTAAAAGTTCAGACATAAAAGTAACAAGTCTAGCCAGCACATCGCTTTGCTACTGCCGCTTTCAACCTTAGCGTTGCTAATTAGCTGCTTTTGATCTTTTTTTCGCTGGGAAATCCTCATGGATTTGGTTATCCATGGTTATTATGAGAATTTCAGTCTGGTTAAAATGGAGGTCTTCATCGGACTCTTATCGACTAAAACCCCATGGTTCCTTCTGCTACTAGTTATGACTTAGGAACCCGGTAGTCGCTTGACGCATGATCCGCGCCCTCGACTGGTATTAGCCACAATTGGTCGCCATTGGCTAATCTATTTTTTATGTCCACCAAGCATTATGACCATTGCTGCAGCAAATAGATGTAACAATTTTTAAAAAATGACTTTGTTTTTACAACGCATGTATTCTGGAAAATTCGATGGATTCGCAGTAAATTGCAGGAAGGAAACTCTTAACCATCTCGCATGAGCTCTGCTGTACTCGCATAGGCCAAAGCAATGGAAGACTACAAAAAGGTGTAGGAAGGTCGGGTTACGCTTGGAATAATGGTTGGTGAAGATGGAGCAAGAGGCAACGCCCGTAGCTATTATAGTCTTTGTTAGTCTTTTATAGTTTTAAAAGTTGTGCTTCCCTGGTGCGCAGAGTGTGAGGCAGCTCCAACAGTATCCTATGCATGATTGTGAGTAGCCTGGGCTGTATGTACGCGGGTCGCTGCTGTGCCATCTCGCATGGCTTGTCGCACCGGAGATCTAAGGTTATTTGTATTGTTTGTTTTTGCTTTGTATAGTGTCAGTGCTAACTATTTGTTGTCTTAGGTTTTACTAGCCAATTTTTGAGTCCTTGATACTTGAATAAAGAGAATTCTATTCTATAGTAGAATTTAGTACCCTAAAAGCCTCAAGGAGAAGGTATGAGGAAGATGACATTTCTTTATTATATTTTTTATGATTGCTTTTTTAAGGAACAATAGCGGTTACCTACCTTAAAAAAGTTAAAAAGCTACAATACCACAAAGCTGAAGGTTCTCCTTTCAAATCACATTACAAAGAAGCTTAAGTTCAGTATTATTTTTTAAATCCGTATGCATACGTTCAGAAGACTGCGTTGATGGAAAATAAACATTATTACAGGATAAGCTTGGGAGGGGTCCCAAGCAATCCAACGCATGGGGTTTCTTATTTTGCACTCCTTTACTAATATACTCTTCACTACAAAAGGCTTTAACCCTTCTGAGAATCTGAATAAGGCGGACGTGCCAATTCTTAAGCCTTCAATGTGATTAAGTTTTGGTGCTACTGTTAGCGGAGCGCGGGACGAAGATGCTTTTATTAAAAAAGTGGTTTTATTTACAGTGTAGTTTTTAGCGTGTTACCTGTTTTATTAAATCGATTTTATCCTTATTTGAATCTCACTAACAAATAAGAAATTCGATAATTGGTTGCTCAAATCGCTGTTTCCATTGGTTACGCCGAGTAGGGCCGAGTGTTCCCGATTGGCAAGCCTGTGGCCCGGGCAGATGCGCGCGCTTACATTTTAATGTACCTAACCAATAACTTATTGATTCCTCGACCCGAGCAGAGCCGAACGAGGCCGAATGGATGGCACATCCGCGGGACGCATGCGCGAATTTAACTACGTTACCCGAATTAAGTACAAAGATCACCTCCATCGATCCGCCAAAAAACCGGATGCACAAAATAAAATGAGATTACTTAAAATAAAATGAGAATTACTGAGAAAAGATAGTCGAATACGCAAGCAGATGCTCATATATGGAAAAGCTAGAAATTATGAAAAACGCGATAGTCAAACAATACATATCCTTTCCTATATACGTTACATTTTGTCCACATTGATCTGCTCCGACGAAGATTAGGCGTGATTTATTCCGTCAGACGTAGTCACTCACTCTTATTCTTGAAAGCTCACAATTCCCGCTACGTTTGGCACCGCACTCAACAAGTAGCGCTTTTCTAATCTTTTTCCACTTTTCACTGGATTCAGTACAGCATATCGTATTTACGCCTCAAAGAAATGTCTAGGAGTGTGTGTCGGCAAGCAAAATGATTCGATATGCTACGGGGGCGTCCATGGGAAGGACGGGGAGGGCAGGTACGGGGGGGGGGGAGCAAGGTGTGGTCCAATAAATTAATCTGAGAAAATTAAAAGAAACGCACTGCATTCCTCAAAATCACCGTATCACCTTATCATATTCCATATCACCCTCACTTTACAAACTTTATGGTCTTTCGATAGTTCACCATTGGTCCTTTGTTCCGCAACCAACTTATTTTTGGACCACATTTTTTCTAAAATTTACAACCGAGCACTTAACCGAGTTACTTTTAATAGTATTAGGGATACTTAGTTGAAAAATGACGTTAATTTTACAGGAATTAATATTGCGATGCACTAGGTTGCGATGCTAAGACGACACTGGTGTATTGCTCCAGTAGCCCAGTGCAGCCGCGCGCAACTGACCTCGACCGATAGGGAAAGTGAATCAATACTCGCTCTTCTTGCATATCACCTCTCCTTCCTACATGTAATTAGCTTATCAGGGAAATTTATGTCCTTTTTGATGAATCCTGTCCATTTAGCAAATTTTAAGCTTGCCAAAGACCTCCAAACATCTCCTAAAGCTCTTGTTTTTCACCATCAATCAAAATATCAACATATAGTTCAAATTCATACCTGCGCTTTTGGCATATCGATATATTTGCGCAGGTAGCCACACCTATCTATCTTCAATGACCTATTTCTGCTTGGACCTCTACAAAATAATTCCTGGGATCAATCCCAGGGCAGCTGGGGATGCTACAAGTGGCAGATAAACAAGTGGCTCACATTGTTTATCTTAAGGTTAAGACATCGTCAGTTCATTAATCTGACAAATATTATGGAGAAGTACCTACCTATCTAAGTATCTACCATATTTTTTTTTTAGGCGGTAAAAATCATCAAATGACTCCTTCCGCCCTGGGTGGGGCGGAAGGGACTGTCAGACTTTTACTGACTAAAAAACCACCCTGTTCCTTCTGTTGCCCTTTACGTTCCGGGGCCACGGTATCCTGTTAAGACGTCCCGCAACCCCGGACCTATCTACCATTAGATACCTTCTATCACAAAGTGTTTGGATTATTGTTTCTTTCTGGTCTTAACTCGTCCCGCTAATCCCAAACCTTTCGGTCAGGATGTGTTGTTTGCTTTCATTTTCTAGCGGATCCTGCTGTAAAGGTGACTCTTAGATTGGTCGCAGTTTTAAACAAAGCATTGTATCTAGGGCAGTGGCGTGCACAGAGTTTTTAGACAGGGTAGGCAGAACAGTTAAAAGCTATTTAAGCTAGGTAGGTATCTTACCAAACATGTAAGTACCTATCATGGTTTTGGTTCGTCGTCTTGTCGACTTAAATAATTATGTAGGTAATTGCCACCTTAAATAGCCTAGATTGACTGATTTTGTAGACATATTTTACGGATACCTACCTATATGTTTTGATGTATCATATTAATTTGAAAATTAAATAAAAGCAGTCAAATTAAATAAAATCCGGTGTCATTGACCTTTCACGATCACGTCTTTTTGTCACCTGTAGTTTTAAAAACGCTTATTTTTTTACCTCCTCTATACACACACCACATGAACAACTTTCACAGTGAATATTATCCATTTTTTCACACTGATAACATCGTTAAATCTTAAATATCTGATAACAAAGCACGATCACGTCTTTTTGTCACCGATACTTTTAAAAACACATATTTTTTATTTCCTCTATACACACAACACATGAACAACTTTCACAGTGATTATTATCCATTTTTTCACACTAATAACATCATTAAATCTTAAATATCTGATAAGAAAGCTCACGACCAAATCAAAACAAACAAACGACTAATGGCCGCTCAAACTACTTGTTTATAAAATACGACAAAAAAATGGTGCTTTATTTAGAGAAAGTTGAATGAAATAATGTTACTTTTTAAAATAGTCGCTTAATAAAGCTAGCTTCCGATCGGAATCGGAACACTTCGGTAAGTATCGTGATTCGTCGTGTAACAAGTTATGCAGTGTCTATTTGGTGCGTTTGTGTGCGTTATTTGTGACATGTGTGCCTCGTATCTATACGAACGCACACCCATTTAATCCGTATGACCACGAGAGCACACATATATACATTAAGGCACGAATAGTTTGTGTCTTTTCTTGGCGCGGCGTTAAATAATAAATAAGCCATTTATTCCTTCACATTTTTTCATGCAGTTTACAATAAATATTAGCATGCGACAAGTTAATATATATATATATATTTTTTTATTATTTTTTATTTTTTTTATTATTTATTTTTTTCATTAATAGTTTGTTTGAAAAAAAATTTACATATTTGAATTTTTTCTTTTTTGCTATTATTTTTATATTGTATATAATATATATTGTTTGTTTTTATATGCATTATTTAAAATGAGAATCCCTCAGTTGGGTAAAGGCCTCCTCCAATTTTTTTTTTTAAATTATTTTTCTTGTTCTGCGTGTGTATGTGCAAGTTTGTTTGTATTTTATTTGGAGGGTGATGGTCGAACTCTCCCTCGGTGACCAGCCGTGTTGGGAGATGATTGGTGGGTAGAGGGTCCATTTTTGATTGCTATAATTCGTTAATCTGTGCCGTCTCCGTTTGTTTTTTGACAGGTATCAGTGGGAGTGAAGGTTAGTTTTGGTTTTTGTAGTAGATAGTTTTTCATAGTGGTTGCTTTATTTTTCTTCGACGGTTGTTTTTCCTCATGTTGAGCTGGTTGGCTATTGCAGGGGAGATTCTCTAGTGATTCTGATAAGGACCTCTTGTTTGCCTGGCTGCGAGGGCTGCGTTTGTTATTATTCAATACTATAAGTTGGTCGTATTTGATAAAAGCAGCATTTCCTGCCTCTTTTTCCTTCTTTAGTTGTGTCTGCAGCTCTTTGCGTTTGTTGAGGACTTCTTTGGGATAATCTTCTTTAATGTAGTAGGAAGTGTCGTTTAGACAACGTTTGGATTTAACAATTTTTACTTTGAAGCCCATTGTAGTGAACGTTATCACAATCGGTCTAACTTTCTCGCTTTTCTTCCCCGGCGGCGCGGCGTTAGCGTAGCGCAATTTGAAATCGCGTCAAATTGTACTCGCGAACGAGCTGACTATTTTGTATCGATGTTAATGTTATTTATACGACACTCGAAAGATGGCGCTGAATTATGATTTAAGATTTTTTTGTTTATTAATAAATACTCGTTTATAAAATAATATTACATATCAGAACAACATAAATATTTATCTGAGTTACGTAGGGTCGGCAGTGTCTTTCTGCCTCTATGGTATGCACGCCACTGATCCAGGGTAGTTGCAAATCTGTCACTTGTTGCCGTTTCATCTTAGCCGTTCTAGGAGATAGAAGTTTGATTTTAAGCAAAACAAGGCATCATGGGGTTGCGCTTAGATGTTATTTGCAATTAAGTGGCCACTACCTGGTATTTAGCCTCTTGACAAAATCCTTTAACTGAATATTTAAAAAAATGGTCATGTACCTAAAGAAAGACTTTTCTCACTGAAAGTATTTATCATAAGTTATTGATTATATGACTGAACAATCGATTAAATTCTGAGCCATTTTTGGTATCAAAGAAGAAAAACGTATCAAAAGTAGAAAACTTTTCATCCATAACTAATTAAAAAAAAAACAAATATAAAAATAAAAGTCATAGAAACATCAGCCCTTCAAATAATATTAAAATCGTGAGATAATCTCTTTATCTGCTGATCCTTAATTATCAACAATAAAATTCTTGGAATAACGAAGGAAGTGGAGTGTGAAGGATTATAAGGGGCCAAGACTGGTTCACAACCCTCTCTGCCGACCCCAATTTCTCACAATAGATGGGGAAATATTAGATATTAAATAGCTATTGTTGGACTCTTATCTTATAAAGAAATCGTAGAGGTGTGAAAACATTTTGTTGTAAGAATAAGGCACGATGGATTTTCCTGTTTCGAGTGAGGTGTTAGTCGATAATATCAGTTTTGTGGGCTGATTAATTTTATGAACTGATAAATGAGAAAATCATTCAAAAAATTAGGATCTAAAAAAAAGTGAAAAGTTAACTTTTTTAATGAACTCGTTTTCCATCTCTACCGTGATTTTTTGAGGTTAGTATCTTCGTTTTTTAATATTTAATATCAACCTTTTATTATCCCACTCCAGGGCAAAGGACTCTTCTCATACTTAGAAGGCACGAGCAATGATCACTACGCCATCAGCCTTAAGCAGTCAAGGCGGTTTGGCAATTTCAGACTTATATTAATTTTAAGTTCCGTTTTCCTCGCCATGTTTTCCTTTGCCGATGTCAGTAATGTCCCAGATAAACTTAGAAAGTACATACATGAATTGAAAAAGTAACATTGATACTTAACGGTATCGAACTTACAACTTCATGCATGAGATTGTCCCTGTTTTGTGATGAATTCATAGAACTAAGGCTAGTCTGTCATCCAGAAATGGATAGATGTCATAGGTTTCAGAATTAAAGCCTATGAACATTTATTTTTCAGGTTGATATTGATGATGCATAATTTTATCTTCATACTCTAATCAACTGACAGAAATTTTTAATTAAAATTGGAATTTCATTTTATAAAAGCTCAGTTCGACGGAGTTTCAATATAAATTACACAGACTCACTTCACAACGCTATCACCTGTCTACTAATACATATGTACCTAGGTCGGTTATATAAACGCGGCTGTATGAAACAGGACCTCATGATAACATACTCGGAGCAAATCAGCATACACAATTATGTTCCGTATTGCATTTTGATAAAGCTTGTTATTGCGTAAACAAAGCTACAATATGCATGGTCCGAATCGCCCCGCACAGATCGAATTTGTCTGCAAAGTTTGAATGTTTCTGTACACAGGGTGGGGTTTTATACGGCGGTGTATGGCTGTGGTGAGGGGACGAGTTATTGACGCAGCCTGTATATGATGAGAGATATAGCTTATTTGGCGTGTGTATTGAAAGTATTTTGAATGTTATTAAACCATGTTAATGAGAATATAAATGCGTGCAAACTGAAACAGCAAACAATATTGCTTTATAAGCTTTCATTTTTAATGCTATTGATATGTGTACTGAAGTTATCAATGTCTATCAGGGGGCAGTTCTAGTAACTTTAAGAAACGTTTACATTCTTATCTCAAAGTCAATTTTTCAAAAACGCCTCTACTTCACCTCGATTGTGACATTGATGAAAAAACGTGTCTTCTAACAATAAAACAATGACAATATCAAAATGCAGTGTTACATATTGTATGGTGGTACGGAACCCATTCATGTGCGGGTCTAACCCGCATGTAGCTGGTTTTCATAAATGACGTTTTCTTGAGTTATGTAGAAACATTATCACTTAACCAGGAGTGCGTTTTCTTCCGGAACAGTCTAATTAATGGAAGCTCTTTGAATTGGTAATTTGTTATATCATTAATAGGACGATTGATAATTCTACGAGAGACTAGAATTTTCCTTCTAGGCGTGTTAATTATTGATCTGAACTGTGGGATGAGCCTTTTTAAAGACGTACCATTCCTTTAAACCAAAATATTTATCCTTTAATTAAAAATTAAATTTTACGCTCACAAAATTAATCAGCTTAATCAATAATCTCAAAAATTTCTTAATGCAAATTAACAATTAACAAAGGAGAATAAGGACCAACCGTGAAATTGGATGAGGCGCATCTAAGGACCAGTGAACCGCATCGTTCCATTGGCCTCGTCTTAAATAGAGCCCTTAATACATACTTTGTTTATTGGATTAATTATCTTCTTTATTTCGCCTTTTGCATGGTTGTATTTTAGAAATTTTATCAACGTTTTTGGAATTATTGTGCATTGTGTATGCATTCTAAATAGAGTCTCATTGTTTTGTACATTTTTTACTACTAAACTAACCCGAAAATCACGAAAAAAAATAACCCAGCTGATCCATATATTTTATAAATTTTCTGCAAATATAAATGATGTTCATAATGATGAGTTCAATGATCCTTTTTCAGATTTATAAAAAACAAAAAGGTAATAGTAAAATTGTATAATCAGCGTTCGCATTTCAAGTTAAAACTGGGTAGTAGATAAGTATAACAGAACAGTTTGATTACTCGCCAATGTGAACCTTTTTAAAGACACTCATCTGTTACAATATTCCTAACAGATCACCAATGTCAACCATATTTTAACAACCCTCGCACCATTGTCTACGGCGGCATATTAACAAGTTGAAACAAAAGCTTACAACGCGAGCAAACAAAGAAAATTATTACCTTTCCCACCATTAATAATACCTTAAACCCCTTGTTTGACACATTACTATAATGGAGCTGTCATCTGAACATATTTCGCGACTTCACGTTGCTTCGTAGCCGGATCGAAGGGCCAGTTTTTGTAGACCTCTTATTTGAGCAACGTTACCTTTTTCTTTTGTGCTTGTTTGTCGAGACGTCGGGTCTTATTAAACTGGTGCAGACAGGGTAGAAATGTAGCCGTCAGTAGCAGGTGATAACTGGATCGAGTAATTAGAAACTGACATGCCAGTTAATAACTGTGGATAACTTTGACGCGAATGCAACGCAGACGTGAAGCGAGCTGTCGTAAGCCGTGACAGATTCTGTTCTTACACATTTTTAATGAGCTTTTCCTTATGTTTATTTCCACAAAATACAGGGTGTAAATATCATGGATTCCGTTCATGACTCTAATCTTAACATTCTTAGTCGGTTAAAAAAAAACAACTGTTCAATACATATATAGGTGTTGCACTTTTTAATGGAACAGCAAATTTTTTGTTTATAATCGACGACAAATTTCATCGCTTGGGAGTCTCGAATCAAGTACTGAATCCATTATAAAAGTTTTTGTCACGATATCTCTTCCACCCCGTATATTTCCCGCATCTTCTAATAAAAGCCACATCATTAATATTATCTACGTCTATTTAATTGGATACAAGGACCAGTCGAAGGCAAAGGTTTATTGTTATTAATGAGGATACTAACGAATCCTCAAGAGACCCGTTCCAAATGAAATTGACATTGTTTTATTCCAATATAAGCTAAGCATAGGAAGTTTTAGGAAAACATCGTGAGGAAACCTGGACATGATACATTAATATGAGTCTGAAATCACTAATCCGCCTTGAAGAGGTGTAGGGATTCATGCTTGTGCCTTTTCTGTCTGAGAAGAGGTCTTTCTGTGTTCTATAATAGACTGGTATTATTATTATTCATAAGTTAGGTACCTAAAATTGAGGTTTTTTAATTAAATTATCAGCTTAAGCGTGAACTTCCAAAAAACCAGACTTTACATTACTTTTATTTGACTAAACAACAATTTGATCCAACAAAACATTAAAAGCAACACGCTATTCAATCCTAACAAGTAAACAAAAACAACAAATAAGAGTTTCCTTCATTTAAACACACGGTTACGTGCTTACAAACATTTGTTTGAACTTCAAAGTGAACGCCCGTTCGACAACGAAATGAGTTACAGCAAAACTAAGCTCATGTTGCTATTCAGACAGTCATTAATCCCAAGTACGGACGAAACTTCGGACTCAAATTAGTGTGGGGTCCAACGAAATCATTTATATCAATTCTCTTACGTTGGACGGTGGGAATTATTAAAACCGCAGCCGGACCGTGGTTCGCAAAGGCTTCTAATTAACTTCGGTTCACGTACGGAAAGCTGAACAGCTGTTGCTGGCTAATGCCTTCTTGGTTATGGGCGCCTGGTATATACGGTGCAACAATGTCGTGCATACGTGTCGGTTACGGTTTGCATTTTGTGCAATTCTAGTGTACTCTGAAGAGAATAAAGGATTGCTATGCTAAAGGAAATGTTTTACCAAGAATTTAGTAGTTTAAATTATACTAAATTGGTAAAAAATATTTTGTTTGGATAATTGGCTAAAGCTCAGTATTTTTATTTTCACTAGCTACCAATGTAATGCTGGATAAAAATATTGAAAGAAAACAAAATCGTCGGTGACAAAATGCAACGTGTCTAATGCACTGTAAAGAGCGATAGGGCACCACCTGCAATGAACTATCGTTTTATATCAAATGCTGAACACATCACTACGTTTATTTTCAACAAAATACATACCTACCCGTTTTATTACTCGTCCTTTCACTTCTAGAGCCTTCAATTCAAGTTGCATTTAGAAAAAATAATAATATTCCTTAATAAAGACCAAAGCCCAAATGTGCCAAAAACTGGACTTATACTTATCAACACAATTTTTTTTTATTTGCTGTTATAGCGGCAATAGGAATACACACTCTATGAAAATTTTCATAAAGTGTGTATACGGTTCATGAGATACAACCCGCCGACAGACAGACAGATGGACAGCAGAGGCCAGTAAAAGAGTCCCGTTGGCACCTTCCGGGTACGTAACCCTAAATATTACAAACATTATAGGCTTAAATAACAACTACATAACGTAGAGTTAAGGTAACCCTAGCTGGCGCAAGCGAGCCTTAATAAGTGGAATTAATTAAAACGAAACACTCACTATCCAAACAATGCGTGAATAGATCCTAAAAAGCAGACTCTCTCTTAATTTACGTCATTCGATCTTCCTTTGTTACGAACAGCAATTAAAAAAGTGGAATCAAAGATGGCGGATTTTTTAAAGCTACAATATGCCTTTTAAAATGTTTGGTGGATTTCGCAGTGATTTTGCTTTTACGTTTTGATTCTTTTTTTAAGTAATTAGTAGGGTGAATGCTGAATGTTTTTACTCTGAAATTTTTTCGAGAATGCTATACAGTATGTATAAATATGTATAAGTACCTATTTGATCGAAAAATAAAAACAAAAAGTTTTTGGTACGTAGTAAAGTTTTTAAGTAGTTGGTACTTACTCGTGAAACAGTTGATTAAAGCATCATTTGGGTACTTTAATATCAAACAGTAAATTACATTTATTACTAATAATATTACTAGCTTTTTCCCGCCACTTTATCCGCGTAAATGTCGGTTATCGCAGACGCAAGTGATGTCGCGTAATAAAAAATAGCCTATGTTTATTGGAGTTCAAAATAATCCCGTCCCAAATTTTATCAAAATTTATTCAGTGGTTTCGCCGTGAAAGCGTAATAGACAGACAGGGTTATTTTCGCATTTATATAATACTATAGTATGGATATTCCTTACTGAAAAATATCGATCATTTGACACAATGACCAAAACTAGATACAAACTTTGCACACCTCGCAAAGTCACGAGTACTGTTAAGAGCATACTTACAAAACACTCAAACTCAATAGCGTAAAAAGTAACTTTTACAAAAAAAAAAAAAAAAAAAAAGGGGCTCAACCAACTTTAGTTTCCAACACTAGTTGTATAAAGGGGCTCTTGAAATTCGGCGCGCGGTCGGTCAACTCAGGTCCTTAGCCGAAACCCAAATTATACGTTGCGACTAAATTGTCTCCGTTGCCCTATCTGCCGGGTTTGAGATATCTGCGTACCGTCCGCATAGTCGAGACAAAAATATTTGTTTACGGAACTCTGATATTTGAAATATTTTTTGCGTGCCTTGTTTGCGGTGCTTGTGGCGGAATGTAGTGTAGGCCTATTGGTTGCCGGGGTTGCGGGACGTCTTAGCAGGATACCGTGGCCAGAGAGACAGACAAAGTTACTTTCCCATTTATAATATTATTATTATACAAAAATACTGACAATACTTGTGTATGGAGTTTCTTACCCATTGTTCCCCACACAAAACTACCTTTTACTACTATATTAACTCGGGGTTGCGGGACGTTTGAACAGGATACCGTGGCCCCGGAACGTAAATGGCAACAGAAGGAACAGGGTGGTTTTTTAGTCAGTAAAAGTCTGACAGTCCCTTCCGCCCCACCCAGGGCGGAAGGGGTCATTTGATGATTTTTACCACCTCAAAAAAAAAAAAAGGCCTATTCGTTAAAGCGCTTGTTTCTCATGCATGACGTTGTGGGGTCGATAGAGTAAAGTATCAATGTGACTTTTTGAATTCGTATATGTAAGAAAGTAATTCATAAGTTGATCCTGGACATCACTGACATTGGTGAAGGAAAACATTGTGAGGAAACCTGGACATAATAGTTATAGGAGTCTGAAATCGCCAATGCGCACCACTGAACCCAATTTGCGGGTAAAAGACGAAATTCAAACATGATTTTAAAAAGCTCGATAGATTTTCTAACTCTGCCAAACTCTTTAGGGATCGGGACCAATAACAATCGTAAACACACAAGAAATAATCCGCCTACATTCACATACAAAATCCCTGAAGAGCACAAATACGTTTCAACAGTAAAGATTTGACGTTTAGAAAATGACAAGCTTGTTAGACGAGCACTCGAGTAAAGGCTTACATTTCCAACGGTACCAACGAAATCCGAGTGCACTCGAAAAGTTAATAATTCGAAGCCCGTTCGTGTACTTGTCTGATTCCCCATTCATATTCATATTTATTTCGTTTCACCTATCCGCCCCAGGACGCTTCACAAAATTTAAATTTAAATCCTTAATTTTAACAAGATACGCGGCGTAACTTATATTCAAATTTTCTCTTTAAACATATTGCTCGGCGGGTCGGAAGCAATCTTCATTGTACCACGATTCCGAATCAACGGTGTTTAAGTATGATTATTCGCGAAAATCTCATATTTATGTAAATTAGACGTCAAATGAATACGATTGTTGTTCTTTGTTCGTTCTTGGGATGGTTGCTTAGAATTCTATTGAGGTTGAGGGTATTAAAATCTTTCTTATATGTAGGTTACTTTTTGTGTAGCTAAATTAACATAACATCACTCCTTTAATCCCTGAAGGGTTAGTCAGAGATGCAACCATTACAACACCCACATTTTTTCAGATATGTTTAAGTCCTATGTAATAGGGGCGAGCCTATTGCCTTTTACCGGACACAAATACAGACTCCGAGGCTGGTACTGAGATATTCCTGATGAAAAAACTCAATAACCCTAGCTTGCTTGTGTAGCTACATTAATTTGCGGATTATCAATACATTAAATTATCTTATTTTTTTTTACTGTTGTAGGAACCGACGGACAGTTAAAAGACGATAAGTATTTATCGTCGTGTATAATATATAGCTATATGTCGCTCAGACTTTTAACGAAACCAAAACTTACATGTTCCTTTCATCATTGCAACCTCTGTTCACACATTATGAAATTTTTAATGAAAATAAGTTTAAAATTTTATAAATACACTTTAACTATACCTTACTTCTTATTCTTCTTGTGTATATGTATTCTTCTTCTTCTTCTTCATGTTATATAATCCTATAAGCACAATATTTTTTGAGTGCATTACATTGTGTACAGTGATTTTTCTTATCAAAAATATAAGTCGGTTCCCATCAATTATTTTTGCTTAAAGTTTATTTATTTATTTAAACTTTGTGCAACAAAAAAAGTACAAAGGCGGACTTAATGTCTCAGGGATTCTCTACCAGTCAACTAGAAGTGGTGAAGAGATAACATGGTAGGTGCAAGTTTGACGCGTAGTTATCGGCTATGTGGTGGTTTTTACGCCCCGCACAGTACCTACTAAATAATTCTATGAGTCCGAAATAAATAAAAATCCTCAATATTAAAAACCGTACTTCATTCTATTGAAACTCGAAGCCACTAAGCTGTCATCCAAAACCATTACTAATTTATGAACTCAAATAACTATGGAGACCGCGACCAAGGAATGCAATCACCATTCAGTTAATTAATAATTCTAGACCGGTCTGAGGACATAAAGTCTGCGGTTCTGAGGGCACCCCTCCCACACCCCTCCTATTAGTACTCCGTTTTAATACTGCCCACATTTAGCAAGAACCACTCCCTACATATAAATATTACGAGACTACCTCTTCTACTCTCGAACCCGACAATTTGGCTTTTCACAATTGCGGTGTACCTCGGCTAGACATCCGAATATAGGGACCATACTGTATATATATTGTATATTTATGATGTACCTATTAGACTTTGCATAGTACGTACTAGAACTGAAGTGGGGTCTTGAAAGTTTAGGTTTATTTTTAGGCAGGCCGAGACTTTAAGGCCCTTTTCTTATTATTCTTGCGAGGTTTCTTAATTGGGTCCTTGTATTATTTTAAAATGTATGTAAAATACAATATAAGGTGTAATTAAAGTAAAGTCTCAGACATTCCGTTCGTTCGACGGGCCTGTTGGTCTAGTGGTTAGTGGCCCTGACTGCTAAGCCGGAGGTCGTGGGTTCGATTCCCACCCAGGACAAACTTTGTGTGATGAGCATGATTGTTAGTTCTGTGTCTGGGTGTGATTTATCTATAATATGTATGTATTTATAAATTATATAAGTATGTATATCAGTTGTCTGGTTACCATAACACAAGCTCTGCTTAGCTTGGGATCAGATAGCCGTGTGTGAGTTGTCCCAAGATATTTAGATATTTAGATTTAGATTTAGATTCCATTTAGAATATAATATTTGATACAGGTACTATATAATATTTTACAGATTTAATGGTCAAACAATTGTTTTCACTTTGATTGTTAAGTACCATGTTGTTAATTTAAAGTTAAAGAGCTGAACGACCATAGAACTACAAGATTCACTCAATAACAAAAGAAAAAGAAATTGTTTTAACAACCCTTTGCAAATAAATATCAAAATTTTAAAACCTTTTAAAAATTATAGTACCTACAAATAATTTGATCGTGCTTAAATAACATTTCGTTGAAAGCCAGTGGTACCTCGTTATAATGAAACCATATTTCACTTGTAAAAAAGGTAAAGTTGAAAAGTGTAAAAAACTTGTTTTTCCTTTATTGCGTTTTTTTTTTGTTCTGGACCATACCTGATGGAAACTTTCTAGATAGGTACGAAGTTATTGAAGATCAAAAATTCTAATTTTTGTAAAGTATTTCTATTTTTTTTTATTATAACGGTAGCTGTGATGAGTTTTTTTTTGCGATGATAATGAATTAATTTACTTTTTCTAAATGCCATCCGTGTTTCTCCTAATGCCCTTTGCGTTCCAGGGCCGCGGTAACACTTTCCAACAAAATCCGCATGAGGTGTGATGGGTAGTGTGCGAAGTTAACTAGGGTATTTGATATATCTTCTTACACCCCGTATAAGAATGGAACCTATTCTTGAAACGCACGTTTTACTCCATACTTTATTTAGCACAAAAAATACATTTATTAAAAGCTCTCGAGACGATTATTCTCAGAAATAATATCGCAACTTACATTTAATAAACGAGTCTCAGATTAATTAATGTTTATGAAGTGTTCTCGCGTGCTTTACATACTTTTATTAAATACTAGCTTTTGACCGCGACTATGCCCACGCAAATATTGCATATTGAAGACGTAGCTGAAGTCGCGAATTAAATAGTTGCCTTTGTCACTCTCCGGCCCTCCTACTAATTCCTCCTACATATTTTTATTTATTTATAGTTGATTCGTTGCTTGTTTGCGACGTGAAAATTTGTCAAACAAACACTCTTTCGTATTTTTATTTAATATTTGTTTGGAAATTAATGTAGAATGTTTTAATAAAATATGTTGTCAGTTACCTACTTCGCCGTCTTTATGAGTTAAAAAAAAGATAGTCAAATGCAAATAATTTCTATGAGATTAATATGAATACCTACGTTTCATGTGAAATCTAATGACGTTCATTCAAAATAAAATGATCTTGAACGTAGTCACGCAAAAGGATCCAACCCACATAAACCCCAAAATTATGTCACACATACTAAAGTCATCGTACAAATAAAACAAACGTCATATCTTTTTTATCTCTGGGTCTTTATTACTGAACGAAAATATCGAGCTTGACTATGTATTTAGAATTAGTACTTAACTGAGTTTTGCGGTTTTTGTGGGTGATATCCTTTTTGTGTAACTAGTTCTAATTTAGTTTTTAAAAAAGCATATAGCACCAATAAAAACTGAGTTCTTATAATTTTATGAAGTCGAATGTATGCATAGGATCAACTACTTTTGAGCCACAACAAAAATTGTGCGATTACAATTTATCTTTGACATTCATTGTGTACTGTACCGCAGGGATATCTAAGGACATTTTATAAGAATTATCTTTTGATGGTGGCGCGTGGGTTGGATTATTCTATTCCCTTCAAGGTGGTTGAGCTAAATGGTGCTGACCCACGCGTCATGTTCGTGAAAGGGCGCTTTGAGTTGGGATTGGTCATCTCTTAACTGCCATGGCTTACATCTTTATTGTTTTGTATTCACCTTAACTGTTTCCACATATTTGAATTATTTAAATCTCACTCGGTGAATTTAGGTTAAGTCAACTTAATGTGAGCTATCTGTAGTATTATGGGCTGACAGCTCACCTTAAACTCACTTCGCCGAGAGATTATTTTACAGAATAATACTGTAATTCAGTTTAGACGCTAAATATAATTTGAAGTTGAACCCGATATCCCAGAACCTTTCATTATCAAAAGGTCGGGATGTAGTCTCGCCAGACATTTTCCTAAGGCTTTAATGAAACCACATACTAACGTATACGCGCGCGTTAAAGTTATGTTATTATGACGGCGGAGTTTAGCTACGGAGAGTTTTAGTAGACGCGAAGCTATTTTGTTTCTTGTGCACTTAATTATATTTTAAGTTCTATGTGGAAGTTTGTAATTGAGTGTATATTATGTGAAAACTTATTTATGTTATTTTAGAAGGAAGGAAACACTGTTCTGATTCATTTTTTACTGAATAGCTTTTACTTTCTTTTCTTATAAACAAACAGATAGACTTGGAGCAACTTTCTGCGATGATGAGATGATTTTTGACGGTCCTTATTCAGCTTCTTAAATATTATCTTGCGAGTAACTTTAGAAATACTAAGAATAAATCGGGTGGATATTATTAGAAGAATTTTAAATTTTTACTAACATGGTTAAATTCTGAAACTTTGGTATCGGTTTGGAGAAAGGATTTTTGAATAAATAGTTACGAATAAAACCCTTTCAATTTATTGCAGGAATGTTTAGTAACAGAAGCAGTTTTGTGGGCAGACCGAATTTTTACCTAAATGGAAAATAGTGAAGCGAAGACTTTTAAAGACTGAAAATACACAATTTTGAACAACACGACAGGCTACTTATTGTTCTGCGACTTCGTCTGCGTCCGCGATAACCGATTTTTACGCGGACGAAGTCGCAGGCAAAAGCTAGTTTTTATATAAAAGGCAAAATAAACGAAAGCACTAACACATACCTATTAATCAAATATGTACATTGAACACGTAGATTCCTTCATTTCCAATATCGAAACTACAATTTGATTTCACGAGATGGAAATCTTATACCAACTGTATTCTTATTTGACAACAAGTGTAGCGTGAAAAATCTCTGCAAAGAGCATAATAAGCTTCAGTAATCCCAATCTCGAACACTTTCGTAGTTTTCGAGTAATATTGTGCGTGACAGTTAGGGCAGGGTTGACACGTGGAAATGTTGTGGCTAAGATATTTTACAGGCCACGTTTTTTTTTTATTTTTTTATCATTATGGTCGCTGAAACTTGTTAGAACATGGACACAATAAGATAAGCATGATAATATAAATTATGTTAAATAATTTTAGGCCGAAAGAAGCTTTCTGCAAATATTTGAAAAGGATATTTATCCTCAATCTGTTTTCTTTTTATTATTTTTAGGGTTCTGTACTGAAATGGTGAATACATACATAACATCGCGCCTATAAACACAGAAGGGTTAGGCAGAGGTAACCATGAGTACACCTACATTTCGCCAGTTATGTTTAAATCCCATGTAATAGCGAGCCTATAATTATGTATTACAATGTCGCTATAACAACAAATTATAAAATATAAAATGAAGATAAAAATGAAAAGTCCTATATTTTTTTGGGTCTTTTGCTTAACCACCCCTTTCAGTCTGAGTTCTTTTAAAAATATTATGTTTTTTTAAATAAATATGTAGGTACTATGAATGAACTTTTTTACTGTTGATGTAACATAAATTGTGCGTTTAAACCCTGCCTTAACAAGCTGTGGTGCGTACGACGGAAGCGAGCATGTCGCTCGTGCGATAACATTCCGTCCCCGGTGCCGTACGTACGTTATAGATAAGGATAGGTGTGCTATCCGTCTGCCTAATGAAAATATGCGGCACAATAGCCAGGCAGAGGTCAGTAATAATCAAGAGCTTTGCGGAAAACGTTGCATTAGGTGGCTATTTTATAAGTACGAATAATGTTTGTTTGTGTATACTTATCATACTACTAATATAAACGTGAAACTTTTTGAGGATGGGGTGGATAGAAGAATGGATGCATGTTAATTACTCTTTTATGCTGTTAAATAAATAGGATATTTTTTATACTGTTTTCGTGGCTTAAATCTGAGGTCAGAAATTAGTTTGATACTTTAATATTTTTAAGAGGCAAAATTATTTGTTTATTTGTTTGTTATCTCTGGAAGTAGGAAGTTAGACTTTTAGCGAGTGTCATTATGTATGTTTTATGGTATTTTCGACTTCTATGCAGTTGAAGTCGCGGGTAGTTTAATAAAGCTTAATACGTCTATAATTTATCTTTTTATTGACATAAGAATACTTTGAATCAGCAAATAAATAATAGATCTTTAGTATGGAAGACAATACAACTAGAAATAGTTTTAATACGACAGCTGATAGAGATGTACAGAAGACGTGTTGACCCCAAATAAATTGGATAAGGGATCGGGAGGATAATGAGTCTTAACACAAATTACATAACTTGTATAATTACTAAGCACTGAAAAGCAATGGTTGTAGAGTCACGTAACTCAATTATAAAGTTGGACGACTTATTATTACACTTACAAACTTTGTAAAGTATTAATGTCAAATAATGTTTGTACTAACCTAACCTATTCATATAACTTAGCAAATTGCTATTAGTTTCAAAAATCGTCACGATCGCCCAGTGGTTAACCCGCCCGTCTCTCATGTACAAGGCGGTGGGTTCACAACCGGGCATCGGCATATAAAATGTGACTTTATATGTGACTGCCTCGTTGGTCTAGTAGTCCCAAAGCGCGACTGTTGAGCATAAGGTCTTGGATTCAATTCCCAAGTCGAGCAAAGTGTCATTGGGATTTCCTTCAGGAATTCCTCAGTATCAGCCTCAGAGTCCGGATTTGTGCCCGGTTGATGGCAACAGGGTCGCCCTTTACATGGAACTTAAACATAATTTGCGATATGTGGATGTGGGTATACCTCTGCCTAACCCTTCGGGGATTACAGGCGTGATGTTATTTTTTTTTTGTTATCCTTTTCTGCACCACTTCTGGGCAAAGGCCTCCCTCCACTCCTTCCATCCTACTAGATGTTACGTTACAAGAAAAAAAAAATGTTTTGTTTCTTCTTCCAAAAGGTAGGTTCGTATGTAAAAGAAGGCAATAAACTCAACACTTGCTGTTGCTAATGAGTGAACGATATTTTCAGACTTTTTTTTAAAGTTATTATCTCAAAATAATTTTCAATTAACATCTCCCAGACACAAACCAATATAAAACTTTAATTCACATTCATAGTTTAACGATGTCAAGCATCCTTAAGAGTCATAAATCGCTTAAGGGGACAGCAGGACATTATTAAAATACCGCATCACAGTGTGACACGTCTCTAATTAAATTTCACACGAGATCGTAAAATTTTAACTACCCTTTAGAGTTTTAGACGGTTTATTGATGTTGAAGTTAGTGTTTGGAGATATATTTGGATGGCCGTTGAGGGGATTGTGGTTATACGAGTACTAAATTTCAGTAGATTGTCATAAAATACATAAATAATGAAGTAAAATGACGATAACTGGTCAATCTATACAGATATTATAAAAGTAACTCTGTACTCTGTACTCTCTCTCTGCTGTTAGGCTTTCGATTTCGATAAGATTTGTTACGGGGTTAGTTTGAACCCTAAGAAATGAAAAGGTTACTTTTTATTTCGCGGCTTCGTCCGCGTTCGCGATAACCAACATAATTATACGCGGTCCAGGTCGCATGCAAAAGCTTGTGGTACATAAATGGTCATGCAAGTATTAGAACATGGTTTGGTTGACTGCCGTAAGGACAAGAGTTATACATTAAAAGTACCTACCTACTCCTCTAAAGTACCTAGCAATAGGCTCGCCCCCTATTACATGGGACTAAAAACATAACTGGCGAAATGTGGGTGTACTAATGGGTACACCTCTGCCTAACCCTTCGGGGATTACAGGCGTGATGTTATGTTATGTTACCTACCTACTTTTTGAAAAGTTACGTTTCAAAATCATGTCTACATTCAAAATGTTTAAAGATGACAAAAGCAATGGCAGTACCGGCAGCGTTGTAAAGCGACGCGGACTTACACAAAGAAAATTCCGGATCTGTGCTTCAGATTCAAACCAGCATCCAAAGCTGCTTACAAATAAATTCAAATATCTTCCAATCTTTTCCAATACTGCCGTCCTAGATCTATCCTTCTTATGTATCTATTGATATACTAATATATAAAAGTCTGTATGTTTATTCCTTAATAATGCCTCAACGGCTAAATGGATTTGGATAAAAGATTCACGGATATACTTGGAGGCAATTTTACAAACTTTTAGGAACATCGAAATTTAATCTCAGTCTCAATATGCCAAAAATGCCCATAAACACTAAAATGTTTGACATTCATTGTCGCTTCGATAAGATTGCAACTAGATTTTGATATTCATACAAGTAGGATTGATTGGTTTTCTAGGCTGAACATACTTTTTATTCCGGTAGTACGCTCCTGAAGTATATTATAATTTCAGACCTTCACACAGGCAAAGCCGATGCCAAAAGATTGTATGCCATAATTCTATTTCATCTTACAAGGAAAACTAACTTAGTCGAGTGGTTTTCCTGCAATCAAAGAAAAATACGGGCCGTATATAATTCTAATACAATACTAACACATTAGAAACACGGTAACGTAACCGTATGTACACAGTGCGCCGAGTAATGAATGCTCCTGAGAATAATAAGCTAACAAAAGAAAATCGCTATTTGTTTTCCGCATTTCTCTTTCCCCAGCGGCGGATCACGTCATTATTCTGTGGATCGAAGCTTTTATTCTTTTTTGGGTTCCGTATGGAATTTTGGGCACTATAGACGAGACTTATTAGCGCAGAAAGCAATAAAAATAATAAGTATTTTATTATTTAAAATAAAAGAAACATGTTCTTCTCATCTTTGCGATTATTTTTTGTTTCGGGCCATACCTTCTGGTTACGGATATACCTATTGAAAGTCAAAGTTCCAACGTATTTTAAAATTGTTAATTCAAAGCACAAAATACGTTGATAAACACCAATTGTCTATAAAAACATAACTTTCAAGTAATTTTTATTTTTATACAGACCCTCACCAACTAGAAAAAAATTGCACTTCACACTTTTTTTCGCTTCCATTGAACGTCGTGTAGTAATTAAAGATAAATATAATATAAAACGATCCACTTCTCGAAGATCGTGTCTCGTTTAGCTTTTGTGTTCTCTCCTGTAGACTGATTGTAGTCCATTGTTTATTTAATCTCTGGCGAAAAGAATAAAACTGTACTACGAGTAATATTGTGAAGAGGTAATATTGTTTTTTTTTTTTTCGATTACTATAAAAAATATTACTTACAGAAATCTGGATTATTGTCGAGTGACATATGATAATATCCTAGAAACATATTATGTTTTTCGGTTTATTTGACTCCCATGCGGATGAAGCCGCGCGTAAAAGCTAGTTATTTGCAAGGTCTGCGACTACGTCCGCGTTTTTTTTGACCCACCTTAAGTTACATGTTTGGTTATTGCTCCGCTTTCGTGAGTCGTAACGTGACGTTAATAGCCTTCATTATTCCTTATAAATCTGGCTATCATATATTACGTAAAAATAAGTTTTCATTCGCGTTTAAATAAAGAAACAAAAAAACGTCAGCTTTAATGTACCTATTTTTAAATATTCAGCCGAAGCTACACGGCTGCGCTTGGTGTCACGTGACGAGAGGTGCTCGAATGTGCAGTGTAGCTTGCTGATCGGTGTCAGGTGCTCGATGCTCCGCTCATGTGTGTATCCTTTATTATGTTAACAAGCCGCCGATGCGCGATGTGCCTATTCCCTTGGACACTTACAAAGTGACCAATAGTAGTAGTTTATAGCGTCAAGCGTCTGTATGAGCTTTTCAATTGTAAAACATTACGTCGAATAGAGTAGAATATTTTTGTTTTTTATAAAATATTGTACATAAAATGTCTTAAATATAATTTGACACATTCTGTTTATTATATAAGATGATTATAATTATCTTTGATTATTTATATATGTATTATATTTATTTATTTAAACCAGTAATTATCTTTGATCATCAAATCATAATACGTGTACTATTTGTTATTGAGAAGTTCCATTGTTTATCTCCGAAGGTTTACTTCAGATCTTCGCGAATTTAATATGGACCCACCCCAAGAGAATAACGCTTTCGAAAAAAAAAACTTTCGACAATTAACGGAGAAAACGGTGAACATACATAAAAAAAATGTTTAGTTAGTTTAGTCTAATTTAGAACTTCCTCTTTTTTAGTCCATTAAGAAAAACAACCGTCCGTGTACAGCCCGACATCCGGACAGCTCCAGTCTAGTTCAGTACTGCAACAGTCCGGCACCAAATACATAAATTGAACGAGCCCTAAGCCCCAAGCGAAACCAGACCCAGTGTGGCTTTGGCTTCAAAGAAACAAAAGACGATGTACAAAGAAAGAACAAGGTACGTACATGCCTGTTTTTTTATTGCGCGTAATGAAGCTTTTGCTTGTTCAATTAAAAATACAATGGCGGCAGCGAATTAGTCTACTGCTTGTTGTCGAGTTGTTTATCTTGTATTTTTCCGACAATGTTACTTTAGAATAATTTTGTTTTGTCGGATATTTATTTTGACCTCCAGGAAAACGTGTAAAAATTGCTCACTGTTATTATTTTAGAATAAATATATTTTTATTAATTTTATAACATACTTATTTATTTGGAGAATTTTCTTTAAGCAATTTTTTTAAAGGAGGATTAATAAATACTGCAGTACCTACCTACCTATTATATGCGAAGATTTATTTTATTTTATTTAGGTACCTACTTTCATGACCAATAATTCCTGAACATTCTTTCCAGCCATTAAAAATACAATATTTAATTAAAAGTTACAAAAATAAGATTGACATTCTAAGATCTCTTTTAAAGTCTTAATAAAAACATCAACACCCCCGTATAAACACCCTTATATAGGTACGGTATAAGTCCAAAAATAAAGTTCTAAGTGATAGATTACAAGTTATATGTGAACGGGATTGTGACCAGACTACACCTGTTCGCTTCACACTGTGCCCACGACGCAAGCGGTTCCTCAAGTTTTCTTTACATCTCACTGCACTTTCGATGTTGCAATTTAAATTGGATGGTTAGTAAGCTTCAATGTGACTTTGGTTTCGTGTCTAGTTTGTACAATTCCAATTTTAAATTTAGTAATATTTTTTTTTTTTAATGGTTTTATTACTCAAGTCCCACGTAATAAGTCACAATATTTATTTTTCATTGTTCTGTCATACTGGTAAGTCAGCAGGGGCTTGACCGGTTAAGACATTCTATTTTTGAGCAAAATTTAAACCCATGCTAATTTACAGCTTAACACAATTTGAGGCAAATACGGATTGAAAACATTTCAACATCTTCAAATCTGCCAAAACACGTTTAGATACTTTCGGAAATAGCAATAACGCAAAGAAAATATGCTTATGTTCATAGTCACGTTTCATCTCAGATTGTCTCGAATGACTTTCACTGGATGACTGGTCGAGCATTCAGCTGGTCATTTATTAGTTCTACGACACCCATGGGAATCGATAGCGTGATGTATTCGTAATACAAAATCATACATCATACAGTGAGACAGTCATCGTGTCTTAACATCATAAAAGTGTTTATTTTCAAACGTACAACACACCCATTATATCCTGAGCCCTAACAGTAGCGCTGATTGTTAAGACAAACGTCAAAGATACGTCAAATACAGTACGTCTGAGTTTACTTCCGTTTTTCACCACGGTTCAAGTTACGTTGGTCTTTATAATAAGACCAGGCGAAACTACCCGGCATTGACGTAAAATAAGCAATTTCCTTTTGTATCAGCCAAGGTGTTTGCTGTTTATGACGCCAGCTTTACGATTTGTTTGTGTTTGAACCACGGAGCGGTTTTAAAATCGAATTTCTAAAGTAGTTTCAATAAACTTGAACGTAAAATGTTATGTTTTATTAAAATAAGTTACTTAGTCTGTCTGGTTTGCGTTTATGTTGAAGTTGTAAGTTTATTATAACTGTTTTGTTGTAACAGTATAAGTTGTGTGTTTATGTTGGTCTGTGTTGATGTAATGGACGCTTTGGATAGTCAATAGTTGTCACCAATTCATGTTTGTTTTTTAAATTTCATTGAACTTAAGTTTTAGTTAGCTATTTTAAAGCTATGATGTTTGTTAAATGATGTTTAAAAATAATTCTATTATTTTTAAATTTTCGTTTCGCCCTACGAATTTCTTTCGTATCATGTGTGCGCATTTTCGTTTCATATCCACCATACCGACAAATGAAATATTTTTATATGGTTTTGAAAATAGTCATTCAATTTAATTGATTGTTCTGTCTTTGCAACTAGATTAGCCATACTTTTCAAAATCCAATACAACCTTCCTATCTCGGTTCATCTTAAAATAATCAAAAATATACAAAACAGTGTGCCATCAAACATTCACATCAGGGAAACACAGATAAACGACTCAAATCAATACAATAGAGGAATCAAAACATCGTAGGGATGTCGTCGAAAAACACTGTAATTTTAGTCAGGGCACATTCTGTTCCCTGTTAAAAAAGAAACGCAAACGTGAGAGGAATGAGCAACAAAATGGCCGACGGACTGCATGGACGAATGGACACGGAATATATTAAAGAGGAGATACTGAATTGTGAAGCTGTGCGAGATATTGTGCATTTTGGTAATAGTTTTGTGAAGTAAGCCGATGCGTTCGAAGTGTTACAGACAGGGTAAAAAAAAACAAATGTATATGTAAACTTTTAAGAATAAGTTTTTATTTTTTATATGTATATACAATTATATATTTATAAGTCTGACATATGAGCTGGCTGGAGAAATGGCTAGTTCCATTTTTTTTTTCGTTTTTTCTCACTCGTCCTTCTTCTTCGCTGTTCATATTAATTTATTTAATTTTTATCATCAGTTTTTTATCGAGATGACATGATAAACTTCTGTTTTGCAAAGGGATTTGTATACTTTAAAGCAAAAAGCCCTTCCATTTCAAACTTTTTTTTTTTTTTTTAATCCGCACTCTCTTCTCCCCCCCTTCGCCCCCACCTCCAATAATACTCATATAAAAAATTCTGTTTCACGTTACACATCCATGTTTGAATCACAAAAAATCATATGTGTACGATACTACTGTGACAGACGGACAAACAGATACACGAGTGATCCTTTTTCAATCCGACAGAATCTTAAAAATACAGAAATAGCAGGTTAACAACCTAGGACCAATAAAAACTGATCTTGACAAATATTTTCTATACGACTGGATATCGTCTCGTAGATATAAATAAATCCCTTTACCCGGCAATTCCTTCTCTATTCTCGAACTACGTTGTATATTATTGAAAACGTGTTCATCCGTGCGACCATTTCGTATATATGTGACCAAACTGTAGTATCCTTTGTAGGACATTGAGGCTCTCTTTTCATGGTACATTTGCCATATGAAATAAGATTTCGATTAGTGTCCGTTCAATTTAAAAGTATCGCTAGAATATAAATTTATTTGTCAAGTTATGAAGGTATACCGATAATAAATTGTTTTTACTTAACAATTTATTATCGGTATAAATTCATGAGATATTTTATAGGTATTATTAGAATTTTAAATTAACTTATATTTTATGAGAAAACTACAAAATTATTAAAAGAAAAAAACAAAACTCTAACCAAAATAAATATGAAATAAATCAAAGTCAAATCATTTAGTTCAATAAAGACTATAAGATGATTTGATTAGGCAAGAAACTTCATACTTGTAGTGTTGCTTAGTCCTGAATGACTGACGGATCAACGTACAGCCTAAACCACTGATCGTAGAAACCTGAAACTAGGAGGGTGTGTTCTTTGCATGAGGTAGGCATTCGATAAGGAAGGATTTTCCTAAATTTACCTCCTTAGGAAATGAAACAGAGGTCCAAAGTTTGTATGAAGAAACCAACTTTGACACGGACGAAGTCGGGGGGGTTTGTATAGTAAAAACTTAAGCAAATTATTGTCATGTACTTAGTTTAGAAACATGATTTTCTTTTATCATTACCTATATTTTTTATGTAACACAACTTTTTATAAGCTTTATCATGAAAAACAGTCTCTCAGTTTACGTACCTACGTCATCAAAGTTCACGGCCTTCAAAAGTTCACGTATAATTGAAAACTTTGATAAGAATCCAAACTTGGCATTATATCGGGGTTAATAACTTTCCGATGTCGAATACAAATCTTTCAATTATACGAGTAAGTCCGAGAAATATTCGATTAATCGTATGAATCGGTTTGGTCAAATTGAATCACGAAAAGGTCAATAATTAATATTATATGGAGTTTAGTATTCATAGTGAGGGCACCCTTAGGGTTTGGCGCAGATGTGTAAACGTGGGAGAGATAATTTCTGTAGTTATAACTCTTATAATATTAGTATAAGAAAGGAAATGTTGGTAGGCCCCTCACAAGGACTGACGACCTGGTAAGGGTTGCGGAAACCGCTGAATGCGGGCAGCTCAGGAACGGTCATCGTGGCTATCTTTAGGGTAGACCTATGTCCAGTAGTGGATGACGTTTGGCTGATATGATGATGATGATGTGAGCATAAGAAAGTAAGGTGCTCGCGCAAAAGTAGGTCTCATGCATGAGGTGTTGAATTGGATTACAAGCAAGTACCAATGTGACTTTTTCAATTCATATACACTTTCTTAGTTGATCTTGGACATTACTGTTATCGTTGAGGAAGACTATGCAAGCAAGCGTCATGATCAATGCTCGTGCTTTCGATGTACTAGAAGAGGCCTTTGCCCTGCAGTGGGACAATAATAAACTGGTAATATTTATATACAAAAAAAATTGTTGTTGTTGTTGATAATATATATTAGTTACAGTATCTTTTTTAGTGTCATTTCGCTGAATAACAAACAATAATGAGTTCCTAAAGTGGAAATATTCAACCCCATATAATCCCATTAATAAACCAAATGGCAGCTAAAACCAAAAACAAAATAACTTCAATCTTTCAAACAAAAATGAAATAAACCGAGAGATCCGTCCGTCTAATCTAATTTAATCTTAAAAGGATTGACTTTTGTATCGGATATTGAAAGCACTAGACTTCGTCGAAGGTAGAACTCAGACTATAAAATGGAAGCCATCAATTTTATTATGTCTCTTTATACCAATGTAGATGGGTGGTAGGTAGCTAGTATAGATAGTTTAGTTACGTTTTAAATAATGGTTGATAATCGAGAGGAATTTAAAGCATTGCTCATTACATTATTTGGTTTAAGTTGCATTGAACAAGAACTTGTGTAAATAAAAATCGATTGCCGCATGTATGTAAGATCATAGCTTGAGAATACGTGTACCGATTCAGCAGAGCTTTTTTGTTGTGTTGGAATAGTCAGGACAAGGTTTCTATGAAAGAAAATATTTAGAAAAAAATGTGACACTTAGTAATAAATGTAAACTATGAAAAAAAAAACACCTAGAAAGAAATTAAAAGTACATATTATAGTCTAACATAGAACCTTCTCCCTTTTTGTGAGGTCTGTTAAAAATACAAATCATCCGTCTATAGTTTATTTATTTATTATCATTTTGATCGTTACATAGTTAATTATATTTAAAAAACAAATAAACTTCTCCAAATTTAATTTCTGCAAACATTTGCGTAACCATTTCTCTCTCTTGAACAATTTTTTCGCATGAATAATATCACTCAATTAGTACGAAATTAACCCTACCAATGCGACCGGCATTTAGCATGAAAAGGATGAACATCATCGGGGTAACATATAGCACCTACCTATAACATAACGTTACGATGTGTACAATTTGTTCAAATCCAAGTGAATTTTTCTTTCCTCTGCACTGTCACCGTATAATTTACGAGGGGTCCGTTGTGTTTTAATACCTTTTCATTAACAATTTTAAGGTTCACTTTATTGAAGTCGTAAATAACTCGTACAATTGCCCGAGTGCACTGTCAGAGATGTAATTTGGAAAAAAAAAGATTAAATTGGTCCGAGGACTGTGCAATTATTTTAATGTTCCCGTAAAAAGTTCGGTGATAATTAATTTTACCGTTGCATGTTTACGTGCACAAATAAATATTTTTCACGATTGTAAAGTTGAATTTCATGCAAACGTCATCATATTTGAATCATTCATGATTGTAAAACAAATCCAATCAACTCAGTTTGATCGTATACAGTATGAACAGAATACTATAGTAGCTCCAATTTGAAAGTTTATAACAACGCGAGCGAGTTAACAACTACGCAATTTGAGGTTTAAATTTTTAAAAATTGAATTGTCACCTCTTTTCCATTAGCCAGAAAATTTAGTATGGTCTGCATGCCCTTAAATTATTAATTAACCCGCCATCGCCACGTGAGGATTTATTGGAAGGGGGAGTGAAAAAAAAATCACATTGAAATCGGAGCCACCCCGCGGTCTCTACTCGAATACAAACGGTTGCCATTCCGATCGAGCTCGACCATGCGCAAAATCGTCATTAATATCGTACGAGAGCGCTAAAATACGTTACAATACGTATTGAAACATTTGCGTTCATAATTTTTTTTACACATCCCATTATTTCATTGACTTTTACTGATTAGTGACCATCAAAGGTGGCTTGGAAAGCCACCTTTATGCTTGTTTAGAATGCTCTAAATTTACCTTTATAAGCATAAAGGTAAATTTAGAGCATTCTAAACAAGCGTTTTAAACAAGCGTTTAAAATATATAATAATATTTGTACCTACCAACTTATTTTCTCTTTAGCTATTTTTGTCTTTCAACGAAGAGACAAGAATAGAAACCAGTAGATTTTTTATTCTGTTCGAGATAATAGGTATAATAAATAACATATTGTATGCTGAAACTTAACTTCCCACGCAACAATCTAAAATTAAGCACAACAAAATTATTTTTATCTAGAAAGCATCAGATTTTCTCTAGTTTTCTTTGTAATATGTACAAATAATCAAATAAATCAAACGAAAATCTCTTCAATACAACAGAGATTACATTTATTTACTAGATAAGAATATGCATTTATTTAAAAGCATTCACATTTATTTATGCCCTTTTGCTTATCTGCCTCCCAGTTGACTCCACAAATATGTGGTCGGACTTCTCAGTAGAAATATATTGAGAATTCGATACAAGTTTTTTACAATTTGCGGTATCAAACGTTTCTCTTGCCACAAGAGACCGATAGCTAATGCAGACTTCATGTCCAAAATATAAAATTCTCAATGTAAAAGAGTTTTATTGAAGGTTGTACGTAAAATTTAAACGAGAAGATGCATTAAAATGTATAAAATAGAAGTTTTTATTGAGAGCCATGCAAGCATTTTAAATAACCATCGTTTATAAAATGACTACTACTCATCTAACTATTAATAATTTAAACAACTCCAAACACATAATTAATAAACTGAACTCTCGAATCCAATAACAGAAACAGTAATCAATTAAACAAAATATTAAACCACCCTGCTCAGACAGTAATGAATTAGCTGACCAAAAAGACAAACGAGATGAAAACAGAAACAAAACAAAAGAACTACAATTTCATCCCTCAGCAAACATAATATCCGTAATTATAAACAAAGTAAAAACAACCAATGAAAAAACGCACGAGGGACTTCAAACGCTACAAAATATTCGTCCTAATAACACAAGTATAAAATGAATCGATTGCAACGCAAGTACATGCCACCCCTCGTATAATTTGATAGTCTATACATGCGCTTATGAAGCATTTTGACCTTGGGGAAGTCTGGTAACCTAGCAACGCCAGTATTGTACTTGGGCCCCCTAGCAGGGTCTAATCTACAGATAATCGTACTTATAGGGTTCCTATATCTGGTGTTTGTGAAGTTAGAAATTTTGGTGTTTTGCGCGTCCGCTCATTTTATTTCGAAATGGGTTTGATTTTGATGATACTATTAAAAACGTTGATGATCTTTTATAGGATATAACTGAGATTGTATTTTTGCCTCAGTTTTGAATGTACGACCCAAGTTTGATCAGGATAAGAATTTCTGTTACTGTACTTGCTCAACCCATTGATGAATATTGCATTCATAAAGTACTTTATTAATGTTTTCAATAAAACGAGACAGAGTTAACTATTGTAGTCAAGTTGTAATAGAAATTTTCTTTTTCATTTCTTGACACATACGTCTTTCTTCATTTTCCAATATCTGCTTTAATATGATACTCCCCAATTACCTACATCAACTGTTCCACCGAAGGTTACAATTCCGTCAAATTCTAAGAAATAAAAAATAATAGCTTTAAGTACGTCATGTCCATCTGTAATGCCTTCATAGGTATTCCCTGTACATGCGTCAGCTAACCCCCCGCCTGGCAACAGGGTTGCGCCACACCCAACCCTCGCGGGCCACAATCAAACTGATGAATACTTTCAACACTATATCAACCTGTATTGATGTTTGGTACAGACCTCTGCAACTGAAGGAATTGAGATGGAAAAATTTGACGGAGCTGTTATTGGGAGTATGTAAGGCGGAAAAGTTTTTTCGGCGTTCAGAAAGTTTGCTATTAAAGTTACTTTATTATGATTTTCTGTAATTTTAATTCAGTGAACTTTTACATGATCGCTACTTCTACATTTGTTGTAGGTTGTTCGTTTTTGTCTTTTATTATTTCATCACAAACCAGTTCATGCACGATCAAGTAATATAAATATTTGCCCCACGCTATAAATATGCAAAGAACAATGTTTCATTTCAAAAATATTCATACGCACGCACGTGCTTAAAACAATTTCACAATGCATTTCCCGGTGTATGCAGAAATATTTTTCTGTTGACGCCGCGCGCTCGAATTCTCCTCCCCCAAAAACTGCATATATGTTCATGTTTAAAGTTATACGAAACATCTTCCAAAGATCAGCAGTGACACAGTGAACCGATGCGTGGCGACACACTTACCTTCTATGCAGTCAGCCCTCACATTTTTGTCCTTACAACACAGTCTCCCTGTGACACACTTGATGTTTCCCCCTAGTAATTACTTCCCCTTTCCCTCGCCCCTTCCCTAAACCATAATACCTAGGTACCGACTGAATCTAGGTATAGATACATTTGGGTGCTCGAAGGGATTTGCGAGGGGAATGCTAAAAGGGTGCGAGCGTCGTGTGATATAAATTCGTATCAAAGTTATAGTGTACATGTTTGGTACGCGGGGGAGAGCGATACGCCGAGTCTGCCTTGTATTTTAAACAAATACTTTGCATGATATAATACGATATCCGATATTTTACGAACATGGGATTAAAACTGTTTACCTTTTAAGGTATACGTACTTTGAATCAAAGACAGACGGGAAATTCATCAAAGCATTTTTGGTCCATCGTTAAAAGGATATCAAGTCAATGCTCCATTTTAATGAATATTCCAGTCAACCAAATAAATTGGAAGTCACCTAAAAGAGTGTCCATTAAAAGGAATCTAACATCCACCACAAATTAACTTCGGAGAAAGTTTACCCTCAAAATAATTAAGGATTCACGACAATTATCACCGCAAAATCAAACTTCCCTTTGATCGTTATTTAGAAAAATTACAGCTTCGAATATTTACTTTAGCGCGAATAGAATACGGTGGAAAATTGTGCAAGCGTGATGTTTAGACGATTTTGTGTGGAGAAAATTTTAATAACCAAGAGGGCGTCAACAGAAGTTTTACACTTTGCCTTTTTGTGGAATCACCAGAGGGAGCCACAGTGATAATTATAATTATTTACCAATTGTGAATAAAGTTCGGAGTAGGTCCTGCGTAATTGCGAGCCGCTTAAAGTATCATTTAATGAATAATGTTCCGATTTCAATGGGGAGTTCGACTGGGCGCCGACGAGGGCAGAATTATCGAGGAGACGAAACGTATTTTAATTTTTTCCTAAAGAAGTCTCGTTTCGAAGTTAAATTAATTCGCATGAGGAAATTCTTTAGGGCTTTACAATTTGCTACTGAATGTATTTGATACTAACGCGATGTTATGAAAATCTGATTTAATAAGGCCGTACTTCAGACAGACGTTTTATTGTAGAGAGCTTATCCAATGAAAGTAGGTACACTTTGTCTTCACTTAAGCATTTAATTTAATCTCATTATATTTGAAGTTGGCAATTTGCAATCTATTCACGGGTGAATTTACGGTTGTAATTTGAATACAGCTGTTTAATAATTGCTAGTTAGTAGAATTAAACTATCCTTATATTCTGCTTAATCTTAAAATATAGGCAATTAGACATTAATTGGCAATTTATATGTGTATACTAATACAATAAAGAGGTAAAGTTTGTAAGAAGAAATCTTTGAAAGTACTAGTCCGAGTACAAAAATTATTTCACTGTTAGACAGCTACACTTTTGTCGACTGTCATAGGGTATGTTTTATAGTATACTAGCTTATACCCGCTATCTTCATATATTACGTTTAGTGAATAGCTGTTATTTTATATTTCTAAATAGAACATTCAATTTAATTTATTTGTGACTATGTCTTCCTTATTCACAACATTCAATTCAAACTTCAATGCATTAACAGGATATTGAATAAACAATAACATGATTCAGTCGGTTCCGTCTGCAGTCGTTCTTACACACACACTACAAAAATAAAAATATTGTACCTTGTCAGGAAATCAGAAGTGCCTTATCGCGACGGCACCAATACATTTCGCGTCGTAACAGCATCGAATTTCCTCTGCAACATAAATGAAAATGGCGCGAGATGTGTACAATGTTCCTGTGTATGAAAAAATAAATATTATGTTCCTCAAAGTGTGTTGTGACTAGTTTTCTTATCGTTGTTTTTTAAATGTATTCTCCATCGTTCTTTACGTATTTTAGAAATGATTTATTTATTTATTCAATGCACAATGTACACAACATAGGCTTAAAACTAGTGCGTGTATGACCCTGTTAGGGCGCAGCAAGACAACTTAAAACTAAGATTGTAGTGAGTATCTACTCGTATTATCTATTATCACATATTATCTAATACTTATGTTCTCTGATGCATTCATCAGTGATCATATTAGATAATAAATGTACACTCATTAGTGCCGGGATGACTCAGTCGTTGAGGCACCCGTCTCTCATACATTATGGTGTAGGTTTGATACAGGGCAAGCACCAATTTCATGTAAAATGATTTTCTGATCTGTGATCAATTTAAGATAAAAGTATGAATAGGGTGGTTTTTGGTGGAGGTCTTTTATGCCAATCAAAGCTTTATCAATCCATTGCGATCAGACTAAATCGCACATGCTGAAGAGTCCCAATTTTCCGTTTGCCTTTGATATCCTGTACAATACCGAAGCTCTGACGCAGGAATAAACGTTGCCGTCTACAGAGCCAAAATTGTTCGAATTATTAAAATGTACTCTCAGTATGAAAAGAGAAAGATTTCATTATTTCATTATTACAAAATAGAAAAACTCAGACATTTTATTATAAAGTAGAAAACTACTCAAGACCTCAAAGCAATCAATCATCGTTATCACTATGTTATCATGCATGGCTTTATTTAGTAAAAAGCCATGAAATGAAGCCGTTAGGGGTTCGACAGTGCCATCAATCAGATGACGGGGTTCTGAGCTTGTCAAATCTTATCTTCTTACGTCCAACGGAGCGAGTAATAGCTATTTACCTGTTCTCGTCTCGGATTATCGTGGATTTTGATTCTTTTTAGATATGAGGGGTCGTTTGTTGCAATTTATTTGAAGAGATGTGTATTAAAATTAGTTGGAACGTATTTTTGAAATTGTGTGCGTTATTCGGAAGGAATATGTCGTGATGGCCCAGTGGTTAAGGCCCACCTCTCATGTGGGTTCACAACCAGGCACGAGCTAGTACCGATGTGGTTCTTTCTATTTCATACCTATGTACTTTTTTAGTTTATCTTGATCCTATATATGAACTTATCTATGTATCTATCTAAATATATAAAAGCGAAAAGTCACTCACTCATCACGAAATATCGATAACCGCTCGACGTATAGGTACCTAAACATTAAATTTTGTAGGGAGGTAGTTTATGGTTAGTAGACATCTGCTAAGAAAGGATTAAGGAATATTATGAATATAAGTCTGAAATCGCCACTTCGCCTTAAGCAAGCGTGGTGATTAATGCTTGTGCCTTCTCTGTATTACAAGAGGCCTTTGCCCTGCAGTGGGACAGTGAGACATAGTGTTGTAAAAAATCACACTACGATTTGGGGTAACCTTTTACGTTGATACGTCGACGTCGATAGTTGACAATTGTGAATAATAAATAAATGATAATAACAAGATTAAATTGACAAATTATAACAAATTTGGATTTGTACCCGGTTGATGGCGATTGGCTCGCCCTCTATTACATGGGATTTAAACATTACTGGCGAAATATGGATGTACTAATAGATGAACCTCTGCCTAACATTTCGGGGATTACAGGCGTAATGTTTAGTTATGTGTTATGTATAAACACAAAAACACTTTCCTTATATACCGTCGTAACATTAAAAAAATATCACCTTTCTACTAAATGCAAGCAAGTAATAACTTTGTTGTTAAGGACAGGTTCGTTACAAAATAAATCTATTAACTTATTCCTTTACCTTGATCTTTTTAAATTAAGCTCGGAGATAAGTTTTAATTAAGTTTAGATATCGTAGCTTAGTGTATAAAATTATCTATACGAACAGGTAAATAACAGTGTCTGTTTGTAACGATAAATTAACAGCTTTTACAAAATAAATATATATTCTAGCTTCAGTTATCTTGCTACGTCCTAACATGTACTCATTGGTTGTAAGCAAAGCCTGTAACTGTGTGTGCATTGTACAATAAATAAATAAATTCGATTACACAGTACTTACACGAAAATACATATTTTTTTTTATTTTTTGTATGTCTGTTTCTAGTTCTCGCTAGTTTATGAAACGGCTGAACTAATTTTGTGACTGGCAGATAGCTGATGTTATAAGGAGTATCTTACTTTTATTGAATTAGGGTTACGCGCAAAAAATAAAACGCCTTAATAACCGACATTCACGAACGAAGTCACGGGCATTAGCTTGTAAGTTTTGAATGTGCTTTTGTAATACATATAATTATGAGCGAGCTTGGAAAGTAGATACTTTATAATTAAAAGAATCCACTAAGTAACAGCCAGTAACAATCGTTTACCTTTAAGTTTTTTTAATTTTTCTTAGAAAAATATATATTCGGCCTTTTAACTAATTAAACGAAAATATATCGTATTAACCAGCACTTACGGTTCTTTTTCTTCAGTATTTCTTACACAAAGAGAAACTGTAATATGACTGGGTTGGACTAATACAATTAATACGAGATAGTATTTCTCCACTGGTCGAGTTGATGGAACAAAAATAGTAGGTGTGTAATTCCTGATTATAATTCTGTGCAAGTCGTGATGGGTTTTCCAGAATAAATTTCTGAATGAATGCTGGATTCTGATCGGTGACAGAAAATGTCAATGAACGATAGTGTTTTACTATTCAATTTAAATGAGACCGAAAATGATTTAGTTAAGAATAAATACAGATGCTTTACCAGGCCTAATATTATCTGTAGGTACTAAAATAATAAAGCTATAGAGATTTTTGTATGTTTGTTTAAACGCGCTAATTAGGAATAGAAATATCTTTTTATATATGACTAGCTTTTGCCCGCGACTTCGTCCGCGCAAAAATTAAATAAAATGTAGCCTATGTTACTCGCAGATAATGTAGCTTTCTAATAGTGAAAGAATTTTATAATTGGTCCAGTAATTTTTGAGTTTATCCATTACAAACAAACAAAAATTTAAAAAGATCCTCTTTATAATATTAGTGTAGATAGCCAGATTCATGAGGAATTGTATAGGCTACATATCATCACGCTACGACACACGGGGGCGGAGCAGTAACTAAACAGGAGTGAAAAAAACCACGTCGTTATGTAATAAGTAAAATTACACAAGATAAAGTTGTAATTTATGAAAATAAAAATTCAATATTCGTTATCTACTTAGGAAGACGATTAAAAAAACTCAGAACATTTTTTTGGGGTTACACTCAAACAGGGGCGCGTAGGAAGGGTGCCTTGAAAGATAAGACGCATTAATAAATAACACGAGCGGAAGTTTGGAAAGTTCTGAAGCCTTGACCCATATACTTGAAGAGTTTGTTGCTTTCAGTTTAGGTTATTGTCCGTTTTTGCATAAATAATAAAAATTAAACATATTTAAGTTATGGCCCAAGATTCTGGGAAGAGCCAGACGTAAAGAGATTCTGGGAGTAGCGAGACCTTTATAAAGGCATGGTTAAAATTTTGTAAATTTATAGAAGGGCTTAAAGTTGAGAAGACGTGCGTACTTCTTGAGGTATATTCTGTAAAAAATGTAAAAAAATTAGCCGTCTCCCTAAAACATTGAGTAAGGAACCTTTTAAACCTATATAAACCTTTTTTTTTCTTTTTTTCATGGCGGAGTCCTCAGGGTTATGTCGGACTCTTACTGACTACAAACTCACGGTTTCTTCTACCATAATGAAACAGGAGCCCAAGTGTTTACTTGACGCAAAATGACCTAGTACTGAAACTAGCAAGTATGCATACTTTCTGAACTACCTACTTTCTATATCTCAACTATGCTAAAGTACGTAGATCTCGGTCCATACGAAATTTATAAGGAACCTGCAACTCAAATAACAAATAACAGTCACAAAAAAAACTACAACTTTAAATCTCCCACTCGGAACATGAAACGGCGTTGTTGTTAAATTATTTTCCACCCGCTAATTGCAAAAGCATTAAATATTCCAACATATCGCATGCATCAGGGTTCCCGTTCCCATTATCCCAACGGAACACGTCCTGATTAACACTAATTCTCACCCCGAATAAAATACAACGGTGTAAAGTTATCAACAAGACTGGGACCTCACAAAATATAAACGGGACCTCTAATGGGTCACAAGGGACCTCTTCTTTAATGGCCACTCGTAAATTGAACGAAAATAATTAAAATCGCGTCCGTATAGTCGCAGACCAAAACATGGCCATTAGGAAAGTGGACTCGTATGGCACAAAAGGGTATCTATCCCATCCGATAAATAAAGAGTTGGGTGTTGTAGGTGTTGAAGCTAGAGTAATAGGGGACGACTGTGTCAATACGGGTGATATGTAAATTGGTAGATATAAGTTTTCCATAACGGGTGGAAGGTGGATTCAGCATATGTTTCTAGACCAACCTGGGATTAAATATTTCTTCAATATTTATAAAAAATTCTGATGTTCTGACTACAGAACATCTGAATTTTTCCGTGTAGATGTTGCAGTTATGTATACTAATACATAACTGCAACATCTACACGTTCAGAACGTAAAGATTAGCTGGTTTTTTTTTTAAATAATCGACGAAATACATATATTGTTTGCGTGCATACTAATTTTTTTAAAAATTTCACCACTTTTTACCGTTATAGAATAGAATGTCGATATTTTCTATAAAACAATGTACATACAAGATCTCAAAGAAGATGCTTTAAGTAGTACCAGTTAAAAGAAAATAAAATCAACAGCGTTTGCAAGGCAAAACAGACGAATCTGATAGCGAAAATAGGAAAAATGAAAAAAAAATAACATACCGCCAATTTCAATTAAGTAAATCGAGACGGTAATAGGTTCGTAACAAATTCTGTTTTGAAGCAAAAGCGACAGACAAAAGTGGTATTTTCCGGTCGTTTGGGACTGATAATAAATACTGCAAGCCCACTGTCCACCAGAAAGACCGTATTTCCAATCCGCCACCACTCAGTCAGATTAAATTTGAATGTAGTTATAAAAGAAAGATGGCCGCTGTTTTAGATGAGAGTGACCGTTAAAAATTCTGTGAAAAACTATAGGGAATAAAACTGGTCTCGATTTTTGGTTTGCTATTTCACTGGTAAAGCTTTTAGAGTTAGTACTTAGGATAGTTTATAGCTTAGTCTAAAAACCGTTATTTTGTAATGTAATTCAGTTATAACTACAGGTAAGTGGTGCGTCGTAAAACAAAAAATACTCTTAAAAGCTGTGTAAAGATTTAATATTTATTTGCAGTGTACCAACACTGAAATAATAATCGTATAGGTTACTGCGAAGGTTGTATGCCAGTGCAAGCTGGCTAAATAGTTTGATTTAATCCAAACACACAGGCGAATTCCAGAATTGATTTAAATTAAAAAATATATAGGCAATTGGTTATTGGCCAGTTGGTCGCCTTGTGTTTGTACTTTAAAATTAAACAAATGAAAATAACCTTAGGCCAAAGAATCAGCATTGCCATACAACGTGGCAATGCTGTCAGCCTTTAGGGCACTTGCCCCATTGACAGCGACTCGGACGAATTTTTTTGATGCCCTATGAGGTTCCTCCTGTCTGTCTTTTTTATAAATTGTATATATTTTATTATTACTCTTAGGTTTTATGTTTGGGTTAATTGTTGTAAATCGTAAGGAGTAAAAAAGGTTTTTTTTTCTTGCACATGCACACACTCACAACTAAGCCCGGTCGCGATATCTCGATCACTAGCATAGCAATCTCAGTACCTAGGCACTCTTTATTCTGTATGATTTAAACTTATTCTGAATAACCCAGACACAGGAGATTACTTGTCTGACGAAGTTAACCTTGTAAAAACGCAATTCTAGTATTTGAACGTAGGTAATTTCAATTTCCGTCGCTCCAGGGTTTGCATAAATTCTACTTACATATTAATACCTATATGTGAGTGACACAAGCTTCCACCCCGGCTTTGCATGGGTGTAATTTATTAAACCGCACATTATATTTTCATACAAAATTACAGTAAGAACATTCGACTTTTCTGGCGGATTTCTCAAACATTTTCTTTCATACAAACTTTGGCTTTTCTTTAAGTCTACGCAGACGGAGTCGCGGGCAGTAACCGGGTCAACCATAATCACAGTATTTTTTTAGTATGGGAAATCATCAACTGACTGCTTCCGCTCTGGGCGGAGCGGAAGGGAGTCCCAGACACTTACTGACTAAAACCCATCCGTGTTTCTCCCAATGCCCTTTGCGTTCACGGGCCGCGGTGACTCTTTCGACTTAATTCGGCAGTCCTGGCAGGACCATAATCACACATAGCATAACACATTCCGTAATCCACCTCTAAAATGATGTACAATGTTGTTGTCTTAATATACGCCTCGCTTTCGGCCATTAGTGTCTGCTGAGGACTAAGTGAAACTTGAATTATACGCGTTTGTCTAGACGACCCATTGTGAGAAAAACAAATTAATTTCCCTCTATTGCACGCCCGTCCAAAAGTGTCGTAGGAGAAATTTATGTCTCTTATTGAATTATGTTTCGGTGCTAAAAATGAAAGTGAAAATTAACTAACGCGTTCTGTAAAAAAAATAATGTTTTAGCTAAAAGTTTGGGTATTTTTTAGGGCTCGCTGTAAAATACTAAGTCTGGATTTAATAGTTTCGGCCTTAAAAGGTGTAGGTGAATTACACGATGAATCGGAGGTTTTAAAGTAAAACAAAAAAATTATAGCGCTTTATAAATACCTTCAAACTGGTTAATGGTTTTTTTTTTTGGATCAACAAAACAATTAAAATGACATTTAAATAAAAATAAATAATTTATAACTTGAATATTTATAACATGGGAGTACCTAACTTCAAAATTAATGATTCTGAAACTAGACGTTTGGACTAAGTTTGACAAATAGGACGTCATTAATTTCATTTCACGTTTTGTAGATTGTTACTAATTAGTGCTTTTACAATATTTCTCAAGTCGCTTCGTTTGTTCTCTTGATAAATCTTAAAGATTTATCAATCCTCTCAATTTTTTAAGACTTTTATGTAAACATGAATTTAGTAATTTGAATAAAAATGTGTTCTACTTCAAATTATTGTTAGTTTACTTGCAACATTTTCATCTGAATAAAAAACTCTGTTTTTTTTTATTTTTCAAAAATAGCCCTGATAGTTAAAGAGCAGTAAACTAAGCACTTTGTAAACGTCGATAATTTTGACAGTTAGAAAGTGCTCCGTAACGCTTATACCATTAACTAAGTACATTTTAAGACAGTACATAAGTTAACCTTTCATTTTAATATACGTGTCGCAAAGTCCAAATATAAAAAAGCCTACAAGATAAAATATACAATAAAATAAATTATGAATTTGCGTACCAAGTAGGTCAAGTTCGAAAATTACATTATACATACTTACAAAAGACTTCAGAAAGGTCAAATCTGCAGATTTTATTGCTGAACTCAGAATGTAAATCATCTTGCCAATCCCGGTTTCTTATTTACGGTTAAAATAAAGACGAACTTAAATACAAAGCAAGTAAATAATAAAGGTGAATATACACTATGTTCATTATACATACGTTACCTGCTGCGAATGCTCGATGCTGTGTTCGCTTCTGGTAAGTTCTTTTTTTTGCTAGCCCATACTATCTTACTGCCGGGGAAAGGCTTCTCCCTCATTTCCTTCCATTTTCCCCGATGATTTGCAATAGGCTCGCCCCCTATTACATGGGACTTAAACATAACTGGCGAAATGTGGGTGTACTAATGGGTTCACCTCTGCCTAACCCTTCCGGGATTCCAGGCGTGATGTTATGTGATTTGCATCATCTCGTAAACTGGCCACCGACCACAAGCGCAAAACGCCGCCGCCGACGTATTTCCAGTGGTTTTCATACATTTTATATGGACTCGCCGCAAACGCTTGACGTCGTTGGTCGCGACACCGTCGCTTCTAGCTTAAAGTGGCTTCGTTTGTGGCTGTCGCATGTAACCTGTGTGCGGCCAGCCTAAGGTGTCCGTCGCTTGATCGTGTTGTAGTGGTTGTTTATGTATTTTTTATTATTTTTTCATATTCCGGATTAATAATGAGTCACATACCCCCTGAAAGTTTCGCATTGATGAAATGTCAGCCTGTATACTTTAATGTACAGTCAACAAAAGAGATCCAGGGTCGTCAGATATAGTTGAGGTTTCTTAGGAACCGATGGATGTCTTGGATTGAAACTTAACTTACTGAATAAACTGTTTATTATCTAGTTTTTAAATTACATTTGAATACATCCATCGGTTTCTAAGAAAACTTCAACTATATCTGACGACCCCGTTTACATTTTCCTTTCTTGACTGTACATCAAAAATGTAACACAAGTAACTGTAGCTCTAATGTGTCCTTACCCTAAAGTGTCTTCGCTCACTATTTCAAAGTCTGTGTCGGTACGGCGACTTCTAATGTTTATCTGTAACGGTTCGTTGATTTTACTGCCAAAGTTACAGACCTTTTTAGTGGGGGTGACAGAAAAACTATGTATCTTCTTATATTTTAGTTAGGTATTAACTGTAGTGTTTGATCTTTAAGAAGTTGTGCAGTTGCCAGACGTAGTGGAATATATAGTACATAACAAGTTATTTACCTACTTTTCAATTTGAAATCTGTTTATACATGATTGTTATTCGATGTATTTCTTGAAAGAGTGTAGGTTATACTCTTTCAGGAAATTCATTTTTTAATGCCCATGTTGGTTCCATCAAAATCGGTCCAGCCGTTTCGGAGATTAACCGGAACAAACAGACAGACAAACAAACAGTTTGAAAATCACATTCACATTTATTTTTGTAAAAAGCTCTAATTTGACATTACAACTTTAATTTATTTGTATAGATACAGTCCTGTCCGTTTGTAATTTAATGACACTTTAAACCTTGTATACTTATACTTACAATCGTTATTTACAAAAAGATCAATTCCCTTCTTACTTTCCTATTTCAATTCTCCTTTACAATTTCGTTTAACTATCTTGTTCCACACCCAGACCGTGTCTAAATCTCCATAACAATAAACCCATTTAATTATACTGAAAAATATCTTGTGGCGCCTATAATAATTAATATTCGTCGTTAAAACTAGACTTAACACCACTTTTATCACTTATTAAAGGGTTGTTAAATTTTATGTTGCGTTGCGTTAGAACTTTAATTAAATACGTCCCTTGAATAATTAAGATGCGTTTTAATATTTTATTAAAGATTTCGTCGCGATGTTATTCATTTCGTGTATATATGATCGTAAAGTGATCTTAAAATGTTCTATTCATGTTTAAATAACTTTGAATCGGTTGGGGTTGAAACAGGAGATCGCCAAGCGACGGGTCGACTCTTCACATAATCAGAGGTCTTGCCTATTCTTAGGCCAAAGTATCAGCATTGCCATACAACGTAGCAATGCTGTCAGCCTTTTGGGGCACTTGCCCCATTGACAGCGACGAGGACGAATTTGTTAATGCCCTATGAGGTTTCTTCTTTCTACCTTTTTAATAAATTGTACATATTTTATAATTACTCTTAAGTTTGTAATGAGTTATTGAAAAATTTGATGTAATTTAGATGGCAATAAATTGATTGGTACTTACGACATTAATTAAATGAAACATGAAATTAACCTTAATTCAATACTTATAAGCAATGAATTTCTAAGATAGTATCCACGATTACGTCAATCTAAATATAAATATTATTGCGCGTTGACAGTAGATCTTGAGATATCAATTAGGTATTTTATTATCTATTTTTCTTTCTTTATTTTGCTGTGAATTTATTTAAAAATTACTTGTAAACGTAACCAATACTGGTAGAAAACACGTACCAAAAATAATAATAGGTCGTTGGCAAGAATCTGATATTCATAAACCGTAATATTTGTCAAAATATCTGAAATTGCTACAACCCTAAGCTGATGTTGATGTGCTGAAAATTTCAATATCAATTTCTTAACATAATATCAGTGAGAATATTGCACCGAAGGAATACCTGAAATCTTAGGACTTATTTTAAACTAGCTTTAGCTCGCGACTTCGTCCGCATAAATGTCGGTTATCTCGGACGTAGACGAAGTCGCGGAATAAAAATTAGCATATATGTCCTTTCATGGGGTTTAAACTTACCGCGCATCATAGGTACTTTTTTTTTTTTAGTTGGTAAAAATCATCAAATTACTCCTTCCGCCCTGTGTAGGGCGGAAGGCACTGTCAGACTTTTACTGACTAAAAAACCACCCTGTTCCTTCTGTTGCCCCTTACGTTCCGGGGCCGCGGTATCCTGTTAAAACGTCCCTCAACCCCGGGGTCAACCCGCAACCCCGGGCATCATAGGTACTTAACATCACGCCTATAATCCTCAAACGGTTAAGCAGAGGTGTCCCCATTAGTACACTCACATTTTGCCAGTTATGTTTAAGTTCCATGTAATAGGGGGCGAGCCTATTGCCATCAACCAGGCACGAATCCAGACTCCGAGGCTGATACTGAGAAATTTCTGAAGAAAAGTCGATTAACTTTGCCTGACCTGGGAATCGGACCCAAGAACTCATGCTCAGCATTCGCGCTTTGCGACCACTAGACCAACGAGGCTATTGCCCCGTTAATTTAGTTGTAGTAACAGACAGACAGACAGACAGAGTTACTTTCACGTTTATAATATTAGTATGGATATAATTTAATAGCAACTTTCACGCTACAAAAATTTGCCGCGTGCTTAAACATTCTAAAATTCCACACTCCGCGAACATCGCACACAATATCACATTTTTAATTTAGTATGAACCTAAACGTACCAGCCTTAAGTATCAATTTGCATGCTTACGTACTATTTTATAAGCGCTGGTATATTTTGTGGTGGCATCATGTAAACACTGCACCGCGTATGTCGAAGTTTCAATTATTCATCAAGTACCTAGAGTTGATAGTGCACTACCCTATTTGCATTTTTTTTTTGTATGCATTCATACATTTTTGCCGGTAAAAGGTAAAAATGCAATAGCAGTTTACTTTTTAAATATACAAAAGGCTTTGTGATGTGTTGTACGTTTCTACTCTTTTGGCGGTACGGCTAAATTCACCATTGCATTTAAAAATAACCGTGCAACAATAGAACGACTTTTCGGGAGTTAGTTACCTTTTAGTTACTTTAATAGTAAAAGGTAGTTTTGTATGGAGAAGAATGGGTAAGAAACTCCATACATACATATTGTCAGTATTCTTGTATGATAAAAGGACAAAGGCTAATTTTACTCCACAACTTTTGCTGCGTTCGCGATAACCGACATTCACGCGGGCAAGTCGCGGGCAAAGCCTAGTAAATAAATAAATGACTAAGTATTTTTCAATAATCAGATTTATCCAAAGAATAAATATGACAGTTTGACATATTTTCTATACCTACATAAGTTTTTAAACCGCCATATTTATCTATCCGGTAAGAATTATCTGACGATTGAAAAATTATCCCTAAAGCAAAGATTTTCGCCAAGAAAAATGAGGTAAACAGCCCCTACACATAACTTCAGTTGAAATAGCAGTGGGCTGGTAAATGTCATGTGATTGCAGTCTTCCCCAAACATTGCGAGGATATTTATGGTGATCGTCGTATGTCCACCCGAATCACTTATCGTTATTCAAGATTACTTTAGCGATCTTGACAACATAAGTTGCGTAATTGACTTAGAAGTTTGCGAGAAAATATTTTAGGATGTCGGTTTTTTTGCGCTATCATAAATGGATGGTATTCGCACTCGCAGATTTATCAGAGGATCTTAAGATTCTTAGTGATTAATGCCTAGGGTGGTGTCGATGAGACTAAACAGATGGAGGTACTGATAAATATGGGAAAGAATTATTTTATTCCCATAGTTATCACGGAGTTATAGTCTTATGACATCCGTCTAGTCATAGAGAGCTTTGCCAAAAACTGGTAGCTTCTTACAGCATTTTATTGTCTTTAATGGAATTATGTGTTCAATAGGTCCTTTTTTTCTAGCCTACGGTGTCCCACAGCTGGGCAAAGGCCTTCCCCCAAGTCATTCCAGGAACTTTTTTCCTGCGCCACACCGAACAAGCTCCCCTTAAATAGGTACTAAAAAAACGAAGAAAAACGTAAAAAACATACTAGATAATAATCAGAAAAAATCATACAAACTTAAGTTTTTAAACAATACAAAGTTGAACAATAGCTCAATAGAGCGTTTTACACTAAGTAAAAAGTTCAAAATACTTAAAGAAAACTAATCAGCACTTATCTTAAATTGAACTATAAAATCTGTTAGACGCGTCACTTAGTAAAAAGGTTTGTTTCAACCGTTTCTCATGGCTCAAAGTGTACTTGTTCATTAACACTAAACTGCTCGCGGCTCGATCACGTACAAAACAGATTTGAGCAGCTGCCGCCGCCGCCGGTTAACTAATTCTACGACGAAGAGAAAATATTCTTAAAGAGTTTCCTTTCAAATATTAATTTGTTACAGCAGAAAAATTATAATTAGATTCGTGTAATTATTATTTTGTGGGTTTTACAAGTACAATTGTGTTATTCTGGAGCTATCATTTATTTTCTTATCTAGAATAATTTATACTTAATTTTAAAACTAATGCCTCGTTGGTCTAGTGGTCGCAAAGCGCGACTGCTGAGCATGAGGTCTTAGGTTTGATTCCCAGGTCGAGCAAAGTAGTATAGGGTTTTTCCATCAGGAATTCCACAGTAGCAGCCTCGGAGTCTGGATTTGTGGCTGGTTGATATGAATAGGGTCGCACATGGGACTTAAACATAATTGGCGAAATGTGGGTGTACTAATGGGTACACCTCTGCCTAAGCCTTCGCGGATTTCAGACGTGATGTTATATTATACGTTATGTTTAAAAATCAATTACTTCGCTTTGAATTACGAGCGGTAACTTAAAAATTAAAATGAATTTCACAGAATAGGATTGTACTGTAGTGTTGTTCAAAATTCGGCTGTCTTTATTTTTCAAATATACACGCATTCAATTTACTAAATTGTCTAGAACAGCCACTCTGAAAAGACGCCGATTAAGCAAAGGCACTTTAGACACATAAAACACTCAAACACTTGAATCAACAGAAAAAAAAAACCTTTTAAATTAAACTAAAATCCATCTGAACGACTACGAAATGTTCAGTTACGACTCAACTACCGGACACCATCTCTCAAAGTATCGTTTGATAGTCGTAAAAACATCCCTTAACGGTCGTCCGATCTCACTCACCCTTAAGGCTACCTCTCCATAGAGCGAAAAGGAGCGGAGCGGGGCGGAGCGATATAGAGCTATGACAACAATCAAGAAAAAATAAAAAAAAAACAGTTTCGCTCAAAGTAAGCAAGTTGTTTAAAAATGTTTTATTTGATTTATCTATCTAGCTTATTTCGTTTAGTTTAGTGTGTAAATATTGTTCATAATGACTATGAAAAGTAATATTTTAATGGTGATCAGTTTCATACATTCAATTATGCATAGAAGACCTATTAATCCACTTAATTTCTCCACTTCTTTCTTATATTATCGGATAGCAACAAAACGAATAGCTAATGGTCCACTAGAAGAACCATTGTTCTTCTTGTGGACCATTAGCTATTCGTTTATACCAGTGGCATCGCAACGCTCTTGTCCTCGCAACGCTCTGCTTCAGTGCACAGAGACACTTCTATGCTGGCTCTTCCTCGCTTACTCGCTCCGCTCATTTGAATAACAACCTTAACCCCGCCTACCCGGTGCGCTAGCGCTTTATACCCTGTTCGTCTTAACCCCAATAATAAAATGCGGGTTGTAAATAGATAATAAGGGTGAAATACGCACAGAAACCATTAAGGGCGCCATCACTGTACTTTAACCGTCGCTATCTGAACACACTAATCGACGGCGTGTACTATTTTAATAAAGGTTTTATTGCACGATATGTATCATTTTGTTGTGGTTTATGATGTAGGAAAAGTGCTTACGCAATAACATAGAGTGATGTAGGATTCGCTTGTATTTTTTTGTCGCTTGATATTTCTCAGTAGCAGGTCTGGGTTTGTGGCAATAGGCTTGCCCCCTATTTCATGGTACTTTAACATTACCGGCGAAATGTGAGTGTACTAATCGGTACAGCTCTGCCTAACCCTTCGGAGATTACAGACGTGATGTTATGTTTATGATGTTATTTTTTTATGATCGATCAAAAGTAACAGAGTAACTATAATTAATAAATGATATCGGTATTATCGTCCCACTGTGGTGCCTTCTCATTTAAAGAAAGTACGAGCGTTGATCACCACGATTGCTCAAGGTGGATTGGCAATTTCGGACTTAGATTAATTATGAGTCCAGGTTTCCTCACGATGTTTTCTTTCACCAATATCAGTGACGTCCAAGATAAAATTAGAAAGTACTTATGAATTTAAAAAAAAAACATTGGAACTAGCTCGTATCGAGCCCACAGACATGGTAGGCGCGCCTGAACCACTAAGCCCACACGATATAAAACAATATTTTTTATTAAAAACGTAGCATGGTGAGCTGCTTTCAATTGATATTCTGATGATTGAATCAACACACGCATAAAATTGCATTCAATAAAATCAATCTAACTTTTTATTTGTGTTCATTTGTGATGAAACAATAACGTCATTTCGAACGTTTTTCTGTGTTTTCATACATTGAATGTTATCGAAAGTTTGCGTTTTGCCGATCGCTATTTTTGCATGGTTACTAGCAATAGAGTGTTATTTATTGCTTTAGATCGTGCAATGTAACCCGTGGTTTTTGCTTGGATTCTTTTAGTTATCTATTTTAAATTAATGCCGTCTAGATTTTTTTTGCGGGACATAATGCATCGCAGTGAAATAATCGAAGTATAATTTGAATAACAAATTATTATTGGCTGAGTTATTTTTTTATTATAAGTTTATTTTGATCGTCGCATTGTTTGAATTTTGTGATGGCCCAGTAATTCTTTCTAAGGTTATCTTGGACATTACTGACATCGGTGAAGGAAAATACCATGAGGAAACCTGAAATCGCCAATCTGCTTCGAGCAATCGTGTTGATTAATCCTCGTGCAGTCTGTTTGAGAAGAGGCTTTTGTCCTGGAGTGGGACAATAAAAAGCTGGTATAATTCTTATTTTTGTGTTTTGGCTTAGGTAGTTGCCTGTAAACATTGTCAAAAAAACCTATCCATTGTTATCATAATTGCTAATCAAAAAGTTTTAAGATTTCAGATTCTTGTAGTTTAGTTTCCAAAAATAAATAAATAAATAAATATCTTGGGACAACTCACACACGGCTATCTGATCCCAAGCTAAGCAGAGCTTGTGTTATGGTAACCAGACAACTGATATACATACTTATATAATTTATAAATACATACATATTATAGATAAATCACACCCAGACACAGAACTAACAATCATGCTCATAACACAAAGTTTGTCCTGGGTGGGAATCGAACCCACGACCTCCGGCTTAGCAGTCAGGGCCGCTAACCACTAGACCAACAGGCCCGTCAGGCGTCGAAATATACATATAGAAATTACCCATACAATACGAAAAAAACAGATTCATATCTACATTTTCGCGAAAATCGTCCTAATGAATATTCCTAATTCACTTACAAAGACATTTGAGTAACTACGAGGGCCGCACAACATCATCTAATAATGTGGAAAAAATAGTGTCTGTGCGATTACAATGCGAGACTCGTGTCAGGTAATCTAGTTAGTGTGGTCGCCCGGCGTCGCTCATTACAGCGGCGCGCGCGACCACGTACGATGGCCATAGAGGTGGTTATTATAGATGTGACTACAGATATTGAAGTTAATAATGGGCTTTATTTGTGACATTCTCAGAAAAGTGACGTGACCTCGCGGCGGTAGCGCCGAAATGTTAATACATACGTGAAGTGTACTTCACTTGAACTGTAATAGTAATAGGGATTGACAGCTTATCATCATAATCATATCAGTCAACCGGCGTCTATTACTAGACATAGGCCTCCCCTAAAGATAGCCACAATTGCCGGTCCCACGTTCTTTGCATCCAGCGAATTCCCGCGACCGTTGCCAGGTCGTCGATCACGTAAATACACCAAGGTAGAGGTTTTTTAAAAAAGAACTGCAGGTAAAGGAATATTTACGTGTAGGCAAGTTATAATAAAAATAAAGGCATATATACATGTATAAAGGCATATATTCATAAATAGGTTCACGCCTTATCCCATGGGGTAGGCAGAAACATAAGAACGCCACCTGATACGATCCTTACGTACTCCTTTCGCCTCATCCACGTTCATACATCTGGTCATGCAAGCACGCCAGTAATGAGTGCTACGCAACCGACCTTTTGTATTTAGAAATGTAGGGTAGTCCATAAACGCCCTATAAAAATAAAAATAGACAGAGAAGATTCAAAGAGATGATCTCAAAATACTACTAAGAATAATTTTCACGGTGACAAATATTTTGCATCTGTAAACGCTAATACGTATAGAGAAATCTCGCGATTCGTGTGTCACATCTAGTCTCCTCTACAACATTGTGACAATGTCTTCATATCGGGTCAGCAGTTTCACCGAATGCAGGATAATTCCGATCGCCTTCGGAACGGTTCGCCCGTGTAAACTTGTTACCACACATGATACGGATTCCGTCATTTAATTTTTCCAATTGAGGAACATTGTACTGAATTACGTGTTCATTTTTTTCGTAATTTATTCGGTTAGGTGGTGATATGCAAGAAATTGCTGACGTGTGGAATAGATTATTTTTTTGTAAGTCAATCGATGAGACTTTTTTTCAACTGTTTTTAGAACCTAAAGTAGTATAAATCATCTATGTTTTAGATGTAGGTCTTTAGGAAAACCTACTACCGACACCGACTGCCGGACTGCCTAACCCTTCGGGGATTACAGGCGTGATGTTATGTTATGTATGTACTATATGAAAAACACTGAAGTTAGACTGAGGACCGATCCTAATTATACACGTCGGGACTCCCTGTAATTTTTGTTCCATAACTTTTTAAAGGGTCATGAATTGAAAACAGAACGGCACTGAATTCAAATAAAGAACAATGATGACATCAAAATGATAGCCAGTATAACTGCACAAAAACTTTTTCTTTCACTGACAGCTATCTTGATGTTTTAGGCCTTTATACTTAACATGTAATTGCATGATGACTCGATTTCAGAGGGAGTGTAGCTTGTTAAAGATTTGGTAAAATAATGATGGCAATTAATGGAAGAAGCACAACGAGTGATGACTCACTTTATAGACACATCTATTATTACTAAAGACCACACAGAATAATATTCCACTAACAGTCTCACAGACGGGTCACTCAAATGACAAATTAGCCAGCCTGTCCAAACGCGTATCCATTATAATGGCATTTCCTGATGCCGTCGGAAACAAATAAATCTGCACAATAACATTAGATGTCAGTGGAATAAATGTAACGTCAATCCGTGGCCATTTGTCGTCGTTAAATCTTTGGGAGCGACCCACGGGTCGACCGGTCGGTTAGCATTTGGACAAGTTTGGACCGTCTTCAGATTTGCCGGAAAGAAGTGAGAAGGGACGTATGTGTAGATACTTACATAACGAGTTTAAAAATATACTTAAATAAGTCAAAGTTATATTAATGCTTTACATCTTTGCGAACTGCCTCGTTGGTCTAGCGGTGGCATTAGGTCTTGGGTTCGATTCTCAGGTCGGGCAAAGTGTTATTGGGTTTTTCCTTCAGGAGCTTCTCAGTAGTAGTCTCGGAGTCCGACCCGTTTGATGACAATAGGCTCGCCTCCTATTACATGGGACTTAAATATAACTGACGAAAATTGGTGTACTTATGGTTACCTACACCTCTGCCTAACCCTTCAGGGATTACAGACGTGACGTTATGTTATCTATTCTGATTTAACATCAGTTACTTTGCTTTTTATTTTGCGGTAGCTTAAGTGTAATTTAAAGTGATGTTTTCGTAAAAATGTTGAAACTACATACATTAACTCACGCCTTTTTCCCATGGGGGTAAGCAGAAACTACAGAACGCCACTTGCTACGATCCGTACATACTCCAAGTTGAAACTTTGACCTTCATTATCTCCATAACGAGAAAATTTACCAAAAGTGGTCCCGAACCTAAAAGAAAATTATAATAATAATGGTATGAACATGTCACTTTCAGCTTCATCATGTATTTTTGCAGCCCCAATGCAGATTATAGAGACATGCGTCAGCAGTCCTCAGTTTAACTCGAAATAATAGGGGTTGTCGAATCGGTATTTTCAGGTTACATTTATAACAATACTGCTGTCATCCGTAGATCTTTAACAGTCGTTATGGGTAGTGAGAGGCCCGAAATTGTAACAAACAGTCTTACCAAGGAGTATCGTGTTACACAGTAACGGGGTTGTGAAGGTCAGATAGGCAGTCGCTCCATGTAAAAAACTGGTATGTAGCTGCATCCGGTTAGACTACAAGCCGACTCCAACTTGGGAAAAGGCTAGACAGATTATGATTTAAAACAATACTACTGTTCTAAAACATGTTCGACAGCTGTATCTCCCGTATTCTCCCAACTATAAGCCTAACATCTAAGTGTAAGAAGGGGAAAGACAAAAACTTAATGACAAGTGGACAATGAAGGAGATTCGAGACGCTTGTCGCCGCGAGATTGTCAGGAAACGACGCGAAACAGGGGCTCAGACAACTTTATATAATCCTTAATAGAAACCTTTTTTTAACAAAAGAAATATAAAGAGAATTGTTTTCATAACAATTTGTTGTTGACGTTTTTTGTAATAGTTATGATAGATTTTTCTTTTTGTTTGCTTTGAAAGGAGACGATAGTTGAATGGTTAAAAGTTTGAAAAATTAGTACGTAACTGTTGGTACTATCTAATTGTATACAGCAGTTGTAGAATGCGGAAATAAAAGTTTAATTAGACTTAGACTAACAGGTAACAATCAAATGTAATAACAAATTAATTGTTTGTCAGTTGCCGAAACGTTGTACAGCCGGAAAAATACAAGTATCTTTTATATTAAGGTTTAAGTAGAACTTTAATTCTCATAAAGAATTGGATACATAATTCACTTACTGAGAAACAATATCTTAAACTAATATTAATAATTAGAACGCATAGAGGTGCGTATATAAAATAACAAAACAATACAGTTAAAAAAAAATGTGGGTAAACGGATAACATTAACTCGATTATAAGTTAACCAAGCACAACTTATTAACTTACTAACCAAGTTTATAATGATGTAAACTATGTTCGCTTGGCGCGAAACTCACGCGACCATATTTGACACCAATCGAGAAAGCTTCAGATTTCTGGTCAATTAATCTTTCACTCTGTATATCAATGCATGACATTACGCCCATCGTACAAAAATAAATCGGCATACTATAGTATACGACAGTCGCATTTCCAATTTAAAAATTAACTCGAATCGAATACCTTGACGTGCCCGTATTCGATTTAGTACCTAAAATAAACCACGAAACGAAAACAAACTCTTTTGGAAAAGGTAAATGGAACCCCGGATTTGTCCGAAGAGGATTATTTCAGACAATCTATTTGCTCGGCAACCTAAGAGGAGGCCCTCAAGAAAATCAAATCAGACAATCAAGTGGAAAAATCTATGTTCGTTGAACAAACAATCAGCTTTAGTTACTGTGCGGCGAGTGACGTGGGGACTTCGCCTACCATTTATTTGATCGACTCTTCAATCTCCTGGGAGCCTGGTACCTATTTGTTTTAAAGCTTTATTGCTAAGTAATGTGTACATAGGTCAACCCTCTAAAAATTTCTGGAGATGTTGACCAATATATTTAATGGAAGTTGGGTATGCGTATTTAGATTGTAGAGTTGTTGATAAGAACTGTAGTGATTTAATTTAAATTTGCCTTTTCTGTCTGTTTATTTTAGTGTATGTCAATTATTATTTTATGGAAGATAATGAATGAAACCGGCCAAGTGTGAGTCGGACTCGCACACCAAAGGTTTGTGACAACGTAGTCATAACAAACAATGTTTTTGTATTATAAATTTTTAAAACGGCTGTTAAATAAATCATGTGTCAGATAAACAGCCAGACAACGGAGTTATAAGATTTTATTCTTAGAAAAAAAAAATGATACGGGCTGAATAATTCAACTATATTCATATTTAAACACCAATATATCGTACCAATATTCGACAGATCATTGATATTATAATCACATCTATAAATAAACCATAAATATATTTCATTACTTTCCCCGCAATAAATTAAAAGCAGTTGTAAACCAAAAACCCCATTGTGTCCAGTAATTTATTCACCGTTGGCAACACAGAAAACTTGTCCATCCCGAGGGGTAACCCCGGTAAAAAGGTGTCAATTTTTGAAAGATTGTTCCCTGTCATGAATATTATATGAACGAATCGAGTTAAGGGTATTTTGCGATAATGTTCGACGTCAGTGGATACTGTCAGCCTATGTCATTTCATGAGGATTTGCCCTTTGTTAAAAGTAACACGTAGTATGTCAGGGGAGGGGGCTATCGTGTGTGAAATTTGCTGCTGAAAGCCCAGTTATGTTTACGTGATGTTGAGGGATGGGCTCACGGATTTGTATTGAGATTTATGTTCGATAAGTTTGCTATCTACATACCGAAGCTTTGGAGTTTGTGAACGGTTTCAATCCAATCTTGAGGTAGGAGTAGGTAGTGAGTGTTATTATATTATACAGGACTAGCTTCTGCCCGCGATTTCGTTTGAGTAGAAAGCGTTCGAAATTAAGCTGATGTCCTAAATTATCCCACGGGAACACAAAACTAGGATATAAATCTTAAGTGTGAAGCTTCTATGTATGTCAAGTTTCAGCTAACTCCGTTCAGCTGTTTAGGCGTGACAGAGTTTAAAATATCCACCCGTCCATCCATCCTCACAAACTTTTACAGCAAAGGGCGATTTTCTTTTATTATTCAGCCAAAAACACATAAAGCGTTAACGTCCCTATGTCTGCAGTTTTATATAAACTATCAACAAACGCAATAAATAATAAATTTTACGCATTAACAGTTCGATAGTAGATATTGGAACGGAAATCGTAAACTATCGTAAAATAAGTTTTTCTGCGTCGCCGCCCGTCGACCGTCGCGCGACGGATCTAGTTTCTGATGTATTAGGTATTTATTACTATAGAGTTTCTTTCTTCATATTTAACCTGATGGAAACATTTCGATTATAATATGTCTAGATCTTGATTAAAGGGAATTCAGTCGTAAAAAAACTAATATAAAATATAAAAAACGCAGCTATTATTATTAGCAGATCGTCGCATTGGTCCATTGGTTAAGGCACCCATCTCTATAGCTCAAGGCTGTAGGTTTGCCACTGGAACGAGCAAGTACCAATGTAACATTTTCTATTTCATAATTGTGCTTTTTTAGTTTATCTTGAACATCACTGACGTCGAAGAAAAACATCGTGAGGAAACCTGGACTTATAATTTTATTAATATAAGTTTGAAAACGCCAATCCGTCTTGAGCAAGCGTGGTGATTAATGCTCGTACCTTCTCTATATGAGAAGAGGCCTACTATTATTATTAGGTACCTTACTTGTAAAAGCACACCGACGAGTATGGAAAATTGTTCTAGGGCAGAAGCAGAACTGTGCTCAAATCAAAATGAAACGAATTTGTGACTACGTGTCGTGTGTGTTTGTGATACTTATAAGTAAAATTGTTATCTTTTTCCTGAAATTTTCAATTTTTCATTGTATTATATGTATATGCATTTTACATTCTTTCTTTCACAGAACAATAACGAACATTATTAACGTAGCATCTAAAAGTTTTTATTTATTCTTTACTACAGCGTTTAAATTATAATGCACCTAAACAGATGATATTTACAAGTGAACATTACTTAGAGCATACAGCGATTTATTTTGTGCCAATTTACACTAATTCTCGCGAAGACCAAAGGTAATAAAAGCATATTTTTTACGAATCGTACATAATCAAACTTAACAATTATTTCAAGACTAACATTTGAAAGTAGGTTTAACTAATTAATTAGCTAAATAAAAGAAGACGTATTTCACGTACCTGCAAGAATTAAGTAAATATTATTAATGAATCTCGCGACAGAACTAATTCAATCAGATTATATTTATTAAACAAGCAGAGACAAAGATATCATTAGTATATTTCGTAGAATTTAATTTTAATAATGCAAACAATCATTACAGTGTTTGAATATTTCACGTTCGTTAGAAACGAGTCTCTTTTGTCTTAAAATATTATATTTTTAATCTTTTTTTATTAAATTAGAATCACTTGAATGCTTGAATTTGTAAATGAAGTTCAAAAATTTAGTTTCATAATGATATGAGATTTTTCTGTTAATAGAATGTATTTAAAGAAGCAATTTGGTATCTTAGAAATGCCAAGCTTACTTTTTAAACATATTGTAATTGAAGTTTCATTAAAATAGAGAATTTAATAATCTTAAACTTTATTGAAAATCTTACCAAATATTTACAAAACTTTCTATTTATATGTATTTCTATATTCGCCTTTGAGGCGGTTTAGAAACTCTGACACTAGGGTGTGTGGGGCCGTAAGACCTTACTGCCCACACGATAAAGAAGAATATTAAAAATAAGTGAGTTAGTTAATTAAGTAAATACACACATTGCGTTATGGCAGTTTGCTCGTAAAAAGGTACAAACATATTTTACACCTTGCTCATGCGTAGAAATCAAGTTTACTATGAAATATAAGATCAAAAAAGTTGATGAAAATACGAAATCGGAAGATTGAAATTAAAAAAAAACTTTACCTCTTTATCATATTACTAGTAGGAACAGATAAGTAAGCAAGTAAACAGACCAATCACGTTATGAAAGCAAGTTCGAAAAACATACAAAAACATTTTACAATTTGCCGTCGTCTACGTGACGCTCCGATTCCGTTTTGCTTTCCCAAATTTTTTATTAGCCATCACTCGCAAGCAAGTCAATTTTAAAGTTGTTTTCGTGTTGTATCCGAACGAATAATGTTTATGTCAAACACAATGATGGCGCCAACAAAGATGGCGGAGTGAAACGTCAAACTGCAACGATTACACTTGTACACTTTTTATTCTTGTGAAATTGTAATCTGGATTTTTCATATTGCTCGAGAATTGGGTACGGGGTTTGTATTGTTGAAATTTTTTTGTTTGGTTGATTTGATTTTTGTCAAAGGCGTTTGAGAAGTTTAAAAATATTTTTCATCAAGTGAAGAAACAGATAAAATAAAATACAAAATAATTGTTTAGTGGATAAAAATAAATTAAGAAGTTCGAATTTTTTTTAGACTTTTATTTTTATAAGAAAAATAAAAGTCTAAAAAATCGATAATGCCTCAAAATTTTCAGAGAAAGGCAAAAACCGCTCACTTCGCCTTGGTATGAATAAAATAGCACATCTACCTATTTATTATTCAATTCCAAATATCGACACGTTGACAAACCCCAAATGAATTCCCTTTCATGTCGTTAAAGCAACAGGAGTGAAATGGGAAATCATATTAGTCTACGTCGGTTCCACTTGAAATTCATTAAAACCTGTTCTTAGTCAAATGTAATAATTTATTTAAGCAACAAAAATCCCCAAAAGTAATATCCATTGAAGCGTATTTAACGCTGAAGCGGAGATGAAATATAGTGATGGGGGAGTCTGTACGATAAACTGTAACTACAAAGTATTAATTTATAAGGTATAGTCAATCGATTCACATGTGTGTGTAGGGCCCAGACAATAGAACTTATACTAATAAAAATAATAGTCCACTAAATCATTTATTTCAGAATTAACATTTTATATCCAAAATGGTGAAGGTAGTGCAACCATAGACGCCAGAAATTCTGCATCAAGCTCTGATGAAGTTTCCATCGTTTTAAACTGTTAACATTTTCCTTTTTGTAATTAAAATCGAGTGGCAAAACTAGTAACTTATTTCATCGGTTTGCAACGTTATAACAACTTAAAAATCCAAAGCTTTTTCCAGGAGGACATAATATTATGTACTTATGTACTACTTTGTAATAAAAATGCATAATGATTTTATTTTATTTTTCTAAAGTGAATAAAGATTTTAAATAAATACTCGATAAAATTCATTAGTCAACCGCCCCTCACTAAAAAGCCAAGGCTCACAGCAACGTATTATCATATAAATAATTCAGCATATCTTTCTGCGCATTATGTCATTTAGGGCGTTACCTTTTAGAGGAGTATTTACACAAAAGAAGAGAGAATCAAAAATGATAATTACATGCAAATCTTGGGATCGTTTGAGGGCACTCTTCAAAATATCTGCCTCTATTTGATGTTTAGGAAGATTCTTTTTTAGATCCTTAAAACGGTTGAGTGGAGTAATGACGAGCTTGAATGAAAGCTGCGTTTAATATTTATGTCTGTTAATGCAGTTCAAATAATCCCTGTAGGTACAGACCTACATTGTTTTTGGGAATAAGTTTTGAAGCAAGCGTAAGTACGCCTAAGTGATTTTAAACCTTAGTTGCCAGTAGAGTATCGTGATGGCCCAGTGGTTAGCCTACCTCTCATATAAGCAGTAGTGGCTTCGAAACCGGGCAAGTACTAGAGTGACTTTTTGAATTTATTTGTACTATCTAAGTGTATATTGGACATCACAAGAAAAATATCGTGATAAAACCTAGAGTTATATAAGTCTGAAATCGCCAATCCGCCTTGAGCAAGCGTTATGTGCCAGTCTCGTGGTCTTTGCCCTGCATTGGGACAATAATAGGCTGGTATTATTATTATAAATTGCTTAGAAATTAATTTGTTCAGTTATAATAATCTTAATTTCCAAGTTTCTTCAAAGAAAAAAGTTTTTTTTTGTGACTTTCCACACAAAATATTTATTTAATGTTTGCATGTAAAACAGCAACAAAAACTCTTCCAAAAACATTGTATATTCAAACATTGTTGTTCCAAGATTCCTATTCAAGCGCATCTTTCGACCAAAAAAAGGAAAACCAACTAAAAATTCTCGGTGACATCAAGTATTCCTCGAACGAACAGTCTTCGTTAGACCCGACCCATACCTGCACTGCATATGTTACCATGCACAAAGTTTTCGAACTAAAATCTCATTCACATTGTTTATTCGTTACAGGTTGACGTATAGGGACGATAAATCGAATTTCCCTTTGATTTTTTCGATACAAGTTGGGAAGAAAAACAAAAGAGATCGTATAGTTTAAGATTACGCTTGTAGAATAGTTTTAAGGAATTCTTGGGTAACATTTAGGTATCAATATTGTTTCGCTAGCTTCTGCACGCGCCTGAGTCCGCGTGGAAATCTAAAAGATAAAATCCTGTGGCACTCGTCAAAATCATTTTACCTCGTTATAATGATGAATGATGATTTAGATTATAATGGAAAACTTAGACAGTCTATTAACGCAATAAAAATTAAAATGTGTTAAAATCAATGAGGATATGAAAAAATCTGTATCCGCAACAACCCGGTACCTAAGTACCTATACCTATATCTACAAAATGCTAAAACAAAGTACATATTATTGTTATTATATTACAAAGAAGCAATATGGCAAAATAAAGAATGCTGGATTTGTGGAGTAAACGATCAAAATTGTACCTAACCATAGATATATGTATCTAAAACGTGACGAAATCATCAGACACGACTAAATAGTTAACGATGCAATAAAAAGCAGTAAGCTTACACCCTTCTCACATTCTAACACAAAGAAGATTATTCATTACGTAACAGATTATCACTCTTAAACATCTTAATCACTCACATTAACATCACCAATCTAATATTTTCTGGGAATAATGCCAAAAACAGCCATAAATAAGTTCGAATGTCCCCATAAATACATATTAACGAGAGATCAAGACAAAGGAGCCATAAGGAGTCAACCCTTCTCTTTAACTAATGTATTTCATTAAAATAATTGCTCCAACCACAGGAGTGACCTCTCAGGCGATGAGACGGTCCGTTTGGCGAATAATAATTAATATTCCTATTATTAAGATTGCGTGTTAATAATTAAATCGCTTTTGATTGTGATTGAAAAGTAAATTTGTATTATGGCAGTGGATTGTTTTATTCTATTTGCGTTAATTTTGGAGATGGTTATTGTTCTAGGTTTCTGCAGCAGCTTGAGAATACGTAATGCCGGTTTATGGTAAACAGTACCTATTCATTTCATAACTAGCTTATAGCTGCGACTTCGGCCGTGTTTTTTCGGAAGAACCCTAATTAGATTAAAATAAACAATTCTTTTAAGTTATAACTTACACAAAGTTTTGTTTTCGTTCTATGCGCACTATTAAAAACTATTGAAAATTTCACACAAAAAAGGTAGTATGCGTAGTTAACAGTCTGTTCTGTCTTTTTATATTCCATATTAAGCTCCTTCAATATTTCGCACTGAACAACCCTTGCAGCGCCATCTATTATCGCAATACTGAACTTTTACAACGGTACTAGAAAAGTTACATAAAATATTTTGAATTAAGAATATGTAACAAAACAACAACGTATAAATTGAAGTAGAAAAATACATTTACAACGTTATATGTAACAAGTTAAATTATTATGGGGCACTAACAAATAGTGCTTTTGTTACAAAACTATTTAATACAAGTACACAGTGCTTTTGCATCACCATAAATCGATGATTTAATGGGTCAATAAGTACTAAATGTGAAACATAAAGCTTCGTTGCTAGACAAATAGTTTATTGTTGTAGCTCTTAAAATATTTATAGGCCTATTTATTCTAATATATTATACGTAAAGGTCGTATTTCTTGTTTCATTGAGATATCTAAATAGTTTCTGAGTATTCACGGTCACTCTGACCCTCAACGGTATAAGAAAAGTTAAACAACATGGTATTTTCATGGCCACGTAATATTGTGTAATATATTATTGGCCCACTACAAAGCAATGGCCTCTTCTTATACGGGGAAGGCACGGCTTGTTTGGCGCAGCTGCAGGCCACACAATACTGTTTTTGATAAATTTCGAAAGTACATTATGAATTGTAAAAGTCATATTGGTACTTGCCCGGTGTCGAACCCGCAACCTCATGGATGAAATGCCTTAAACACTGAGCTATTACGACTCTCTTTAAATCAGAAACTTTTAAAATAAAAAGTACGTCGATAAACTTAACGCACCTTTTTAAAGTTATTTGCACAACTTTAAACAAGCCATTTAAATAAAATTTAGAAAACTGAAGTCTATAAAATTTTCTAAATCTGAAAATAAAACCTTACTTGGCAAGTTAACAAAGATTTTATTCGAACTAAGTATTAATTTTTTGAAAATATTAAGCCTGATTATAATTTTAACGAAACATAATTTACAAAAAATTGTAGAAAGAAAAACAAAATAATACGCACAGGAAATTAATTAATAATATTAATGTTCCCGATACCGAAGGGTTGTTTAAATGTTTTTATTTTTGTACAAATATCTACAAATATAATATTAATGTTTATAAAAATAACAATAAAGGTTTTATGTTTATATAATTAATTAAAAATGCAGTTAGTGAGTATATAAATAAAATAAAGGAAATAATATGATAATGTTTATTAGTCAAACGTAATTAATACAATTGTGATATAACCGGCAAACCACCAACTAACCATTGCCTATATCTTATGACTAAGTATTGTCTACAAAACATACCTATCTATATGAATATTATATTGCTATGCAAATACGAATAAAATCAATACATATTCCAAAATCTTTGAAAAATAAATTTTTAATAACCCGTCTAGACCAACATTTAACAGAAAGCGATTCAAAGCTTTGCCAATCTCAAGTTTTCCACTTAAACGGCAAACATAACCAACAGTGATCGGAAAACAGTTTTATTCGCGGTTTGTTTGATTCCGTTCACTCAGCATCCATTCACTCATTCCTCTTGTTTATACTCAATCACATTTAAACATAATAAAAAAGAAAATCAAACCGGTCAAGTATGAGTCGGACCCACATACGAAGGGTTCCGCACCATTGTAGAAGATAAAACAGTGTTGCCAGTATTAAGCCAATACTGCAAAAATAAACATGTCTCTTGTATGGAATGAATGGGGTTCCCCTTTAATTTTTATCTTTTATTTATTTTTATTATTTGTTGGTATAGCAGCAAAAGGAATAATACACATTCTGTGGAAATATTAACTATCTAGCTATTACGGTTCATGGGATACAGCCCCCGCTGACAGACGAACGAACGGACAGCTTAAGCTCATTACTAAGCTTAAGCTTAAGGGTTCCGTTAGCACTCTTCGGGTACGGAACCCTAAAAACTATAATGAAGCAAGTTCATCTTGCAAATATTTTCGCTGAAGAAAATAATGATCCCGATGTTGTGCCAACTCGGCGAAAGTTTTCTCTGTATTCGAATTCGCTGTTACGGCTAATTTTTATGTTAAGATTTTATTATTATTTGCATTTTTACTGCATTGGAGGTTTTATCACTCTATTGGCATAATGAATTATTTGATAAAAATAAAAATGGTGAAGCCAGACTTGAAGGCAACGAAGATGTACGAAAGAAAATATAAGCTCATAGCTGATTTGGTCAACATTTTTAGGGTGAATTTCACCAAAATTTAAAGCCTTGAATCCGTGGAATAAAATTGGCATCTGATAGTTTTCATGTATATGGCAGTTAAAAATTCAATTCACAGTTATAGATATATAACACAGATAGACATGACCAGACACTATAGGATTCATAAACATATGTTTTCAAAATTTTAAATCGGTCCCACTTAATCTTTTTTTTTAACCCTAAATATAATTAATTTACGTTTTTTCCTCGCACTTAGGTACGAGGAAGGCTCTTTTCTTTTGTTATCCCCTATAGATGTACATTCAAAACCTATATAATAATATACAAAATACCCAATAACAGCCCCTTAACGTGCGTCCAAACGAGCTCGGTACACAAACTTCTCAACAACGCAATATTGACTTAAGTTCGTTGTCTTGTTGCCATCAATCTGCTAAAATGGCCGTCGCATTACGAAGTTGCGTCCCTCAAAGCCCAAGAGGTCACTTCCTCTTATAGTTAATTATAATAATTGGTAAAAGGGTCGACCACGTGCGTTATATTGAATAGCCACTTTGTGCGCTAACAAACTGTCAGACCGGTTTATGTTTTAAATAAAATACATATTTGGGTGTGGTATACTTTTTTAGGTAGGGGAGATGTTTAAGTTGTAAATTGGGTATCTATTACTAATTCGAACTTAATTGAAAGTTGATGCATGCCTTGATAGACTAGGGCTAAGTATAGGTATTGAAAAAAAAATGGAATCGCTTTTTTTTGTTTTTATATATTTAAAAAAATAATTAAAGTTAGCAATTTAATGTTTGCAGTTTGGTGTATCACAACAATAGTACCAAAGCAAAAACAGAAACATAACTGTGTTTGGCTATAGGTATGATTTAATGTTTTTTAATCCTATCCGCAAGTAAGCGAAATAATCGCGAAACTTTGTGCGTATGGATGGATGTATAGATTACTCTTTCACGCTTAATCAGCTGAAAGGAATTACCCGAAACAGCTTCTGATCTTTTAGTTATTGATCTACCTTAACACATTATCTTCATATCCATTTGTTATTTTACCGTGGGATAATTTACTACGTGTTTGTCTACTCAGACAAAGTCGTGTAACAATAAAAAAAGCGAATTCTAAGCCGTGACTTACCGCCATACCAACACAATATTTCATAACAATATTAAAATAAAAAATCTCCGTAAAGCTCATAAAATTTCCATTTCCTTCGCAAGCACAAATTACAATGAGGGGCTCAATTGACGCATAAACTAATTACCTGTTCTAGATAGCATGAGACCCTTCATTTATACTGCGTAACTTAATTACTCACACTGACAGACGAGCTCCATACTACACTACCGACCACGATTACCTGGCCCCTAAAAACAGAACTATACGGGAACAATACACGACACTAACAAAACATTGAACCCGCGCAAAGGTCTTTGAAACTGGTCGGTTTACTACGTATATTTCTGAGGTACATTTGAGAATGTAGATTAGCTATTGCCTCTTATAATACAACGGAGAGCAAAGTCAATTACTTGAACATAGTTCGAATACGTAGTATGTTAGTTGAAGAGCAATTGTGACGTTATGGAAACTAATAAATTCGCGAAATTGCCAATATGATGGCGTCTTTGACGAGAAATCGAATTTTCAAGGGTTTCAGACGCTCGGAATTCGATAGAACGATGTTGATGTTTGAGTAATGACCCTAAAATGTGATTAAATAAATGTAAATAGACAAACAGACATATATATTTAGTAGTAGTACTAGTAGTCATTAAGACAAAGTACCGTACAGACTTTTCCAATCAAACAGGAACAAAAGAGAATCTGGACTTATACGAGTTATTTTATAGTAGGTAGTCTGAAATCGCCAATTCGCCTTGCGCAATCGTGTTGATTAATCCTCATGCCTTCTTTGTGTGGTAATAATTGGCCTTTGCCCTGTAATCGGATAATAATAGTCTGGTATTTTTGATATTTCATCACTACACATTAAGGCGCTTTGTACACGGAGCAACTTAAGTTCAGGCAACTGGCAACTCTTTAAAAGTTTTCTGTAAAAGTTGATATTTGCTATAACGTTACCGGTTGCCGCAACTTTTTGCCAATTTGTGAGCAACTTTCATAGCCGAGTTGCCGTATGCCGTTGCCGTAGCGACACTGGCATTGCCTGGCACACGGAGAGGGAGGGAGGGTGTGAAATCACCCGAAGCGTTGCGATTGACGGTTGAGGAAACCGGTAAATTTAAAAACCGGTACAATATTTAAAAGTTGCTAGTTGCGGCAACTAGCAACTAACTTAGTCATCGATTGCAGCAACTGAAAACTGTTGCCGATTGCCGCAACTCGAAACTCGAGTTGCGCTGTGTGCGCAGTCCTATTGAAATGTATGTAAACAGCTATTTGCCAGTTGCCAATTGCTGCAATAGTTGCTCTGTGTGCAAAGCGCCTAAGAGGAAAATTTTACTAAACTTTAGCTGTCAAAAATATCAAAACAAATCCTACATTTAATGTCGTTGAGATGAGATTGCGACTAGATTTTAAACGTTTTTAATAATTAAAATTAATTGGCCTTCAGAAATATCGGGAATGCTAAAGCCCGTAAAATGTGAAGATGAATTTGACACAATATTTGTATTAAGAAATTTAAACTTTAACAGATAAGCAATTTAAAACTTAACGTATTGAAAAATACAGGTTGAAAAAGTGCATTCGCTTTTTAAACTCTAAGTTTTGTCTACAGAGCTTAGCAGTCGACACATCCCTTACTTCAAACTTGGCCACAATTCACGAACAATAACAGTTGAAAACAAAACTTCATATGATATACAGCCCACAGTTTCATTTAAAATAGAAAACTTTAAAATATCCTTTTTCCAACAGTATGTTTATATTTTGCCGGTAAACTTTTAATGTATGCCTGTTTCGCTTGTGACTGGGGAGATTCTGTGGTGGGAGGAGGGGGGTGAAACTTGCTCCGTCGATTCCAGAAGCTTGAAGAACTAATTTAACTGCGTCCCCTAACTGCCACTTCAATAAATTCTAAACTAGATATATATGTTTTTTACTAAGTTTCAATCTTGCAGCGACCTTCGGGAAAGTTTCGAAAATGGAAGTTTTGAATTTGGAGACATGTCTTCTTAGCAGTGAATGTTGTAAACGCCACCGGTTCGTATAGTTCGTATCATGAAAGGTTATTTTTTATCTGTGTTTAAAATAAAATTATATATATTATATATATTTTTTAAACAGTTCTTTGCTTATTTTGTTGTCTACCGTTTCATAATGGAAAAAGACTTGAAAAACATACGATGCAAAATAATGTAAATAATAAAATACGATTAAAAAAAAACAAATATTAAAATAATCGTGATTTTTCAATTCATAATGTATTAAGTAATCTTTTCGTTTTTTTCTAGTTTATCTTGGACATCACTGACATCGGTGAAAAAACATCGTAAGGTTAATCTGTAATTACATACATACATAAACTCACGCCTTTTTCCCATGGGGGTAGGCAGGAACTACGGAACGCCACCTGCTACGTTCCTTACTTAATCTGTAATTGTAAATAATATAAGTCTGATATCACCAATCCTCCTTGAGCAAGCGTGGTGATCAACACTCATGGCATCTCTGTATGGGCCTTTGCCCTGCAGTGAGACAATAATACGAGTAGGCTGGTTATTTCTTTTTTACCAACTATAAGGTTGCAATACCGGTCAGTAGTGATACTTTTAGAATAATCCCGTGTGTTACCACGGTTTAACCCTACATAAAGGGTACAAGTACTCGTACCATCCCAATGCTAAGCCCGGAATATTATAACAAACGTCCCGACATAAACACTCACTCTAAGGAGGTAATATCTAGAAATTTTCATAGCCATTTCGCAAAATGATATCTACAATCCTTGTCAAGTAGTTTTCCTAATTAGACGGCCGACTTCACGCCATGCATGTTAACGACTGACATTTGCATTCGGATCCGTTCATGTCCCAAGGGGTGGTTTCACTGAGCGAGCCGAAGAATTAGAATGAAGAATTTTTTTTTTTTTCGGATATTTGGTTGCCTGTGGATAGTGACTTGTTTAATTGTTTTGTTTTTTTGCGTAGCTTGGTGTTAAAACTGTCAGAATATTTAGTGCTAATCTCTAGAACTAAGAGTCCGATTGGAAAATTTTGTTATATACCTAATTACCATATTCATGAGGAATAGTATAGTAAATACTGTGGTGAAAAAAAAACTACATGGACGAAGTCGCGAACAGAAGCTAGTTTTTAAAATAAACCTAAAAACACACAAACAAAGATCGAACATTCGTTGCCCCAAAACGTCAACATAAATGACAACGGGCAAAGCCGGGGTAACTGTCAAAATCACCACGTGATCATTACACCGGGGAGTGAGTCGGAAAATGAGCGCTCACGGATAATTGGCAGCCTGGAATGAATTTGTGATTCTGTAATGTGATATTTTGATGAGGTGCGGATGACGGTGACTGTACAATTGTACATTGTACATATGCTGTTTTGTTTTGGTTCAACGGTTCGTATGGTGGGTTGTTGTGAAGTGTACTTGTTATTGGGAATTTGGATTTTGATTGGATATTGGTATTTTGACTCTTTGTCCTATTTGAATTTGGAATTGTTCAAGTGCGTATTGTGTTTCTGCTTATTTGTATGGTGACTAGCGATTCGACCTGGCTTTGCACTGATACAATGTCACGGTGCAATCTTTTTCTTATATCACTCTATCTATTAATGACTGCCTCGTTGGTCTAGTGGTCGCAAGCGCGACTGCTCTGCATGAGGTCTTGGGTTCGATTCCCAGGTCGGGCAAAGTGTTATTAGGTTTTTCCATCAGGAATTTCTCAGTAGCAGCCTCGGAGTCTGGATTTGTGCCCGGTTGATGACAATAGGCTCGCCCCTTATTACATGGGACTAAAAAACATAACTGGCGAAATGTGGGTGTACTAATGGGTACACCTCTGCTTAACCCTTCGGGGATTACAGGCGTGATGTTATGTTATGTTATGCTATTGATGAAAATTGCATTACTGGTTTTGCAAATTTAAAATCATATAATTGTTAATAAACATTTGTCTACATTGTATTTTAAAAAAAGGTATTATAGGTAGGTAAGTACTTTCTAATAAAATCAGGAGCTCAAAAGAGATAAACGTATCTCTTTATCCTGCTTATGAGTTTTTAAAGTTATTGCTTACAAGCACATATCCGAGCTATTCGAGCCAGCATTAAATTGTAATGGCGCTATTTTCCGTAAACTGTTATAAGTGGTGTCTGGGGCTTGTGTTGGAACTATACTTTATTATTAACAAAGGAGGAACTAGCGTAATTTGCGCTGCTCAAAATGAGTCGAGGTATTGTATGGTTTTTTTTAGAGGAAGTCTCTACCAGAGTCTGTTTCTGCAAAGTATAAATTGGCTTCTTCTGGGTAAGCTCACTTCATCGTCGACTTTGGCTCTGTCATGACCTAGACTAGAGTCAAGAGCAAGCCCATTTCAAATAAAAAAAGTTGTGTAATTTCAAGTCGTTGCAACGATTATCTTCCTAGTTTTTTGGGTACAGACATACAAAATCTGAATTTTTAAATATAAATATAGGAATACTCGAGAACCTTTACCTGAGAACCTTTTTTTTTCCTAATTTCATTTATTTGTATTTTTGTTTGTAATGAATATACTCTAAAACTAATGAAACGATTTCAGAAATTCTTACACATATGGAAAGCTATGCTGTAAGCGAGTACCTAATTATTATTATTTTTAATTTGTGTTCCATAAGAAAATATCTGTAAATAAAATTCATGTGTAATAAAAAAGTTAATTTACAAGTCTTGCAATTTCCTTACAAAAAAAAGTTGCCAATAAGTTTTTCAGCCCTCTGTAACGTGTAATACTTTCGTGCATAGTTGCTAGATGCCAGTGAAATTGCAGTACACTCCCCTGGGATATTACCGAGCTCTTCCTAGCCATGTAAACTACCTTCCTGTTTATCGAAATATTGTAGACTTCATACTATTATGCTGTATTTACATTTTGTTTACATTAACTTCGGCTGGTTCTCGAAGGAAGTAAATATTTTGTGGATATCGCTTTCCGAGTTGGTGGATGGAGAAAATAAATGATGCTAGAGGTTAGGTTTGTTATCTCGTGTCGGTACGACTACTATCAATTTGTGTACATTTAACAAAACTGCCATTTGTATTCAGGGCGTCCATGTCTTCGATTAATAAACTGTTTATTATCTGCTTTTTTATATATACTATTTTTTATCTTTATTTTTATTGTTTGACGCTCGTACAACCACGTCATCATCTTACTCTGATCTCTTTACCACCTTTGCTTGACTGTTAAAGGACGCCGATGGCGTTTGTAGTTTTTGTTGCATAAAGTTTCAATAAATAAAAATAAAATAAAATATCGTGTGTGTCAAGCTAGATTAATCTCTTGGGAGAGAAAGGATAACAAACATCCATACATCTAACCCCACAAACTTTCGAGTTTATTGTAGTAGGATAATATGAAAACACGGTCAAGAAAATACAAACAATTAAACAAAAACCATGTACTTAAATAACTTAATAAACAAAACAAGGGGCCAAATAATTACTCAGTACAGGTACCTACTCATATTTATTAAGAACAGCGGGAGGGGTTGATTATACACATGCCTGCCGAAAGTATTATAAAAAGGCTTTTGTGAACCACCCTTTCAGCATACGAAACGTTCTGTGAAATGCTCTTTTATTCGTCAAGAGACGTACGAATAATAGCGTCGAAAACATGAGCTTGCAGAAACAGATACTCGTTCTTTCAAAAACAATGCGCGTTTTGATAATATAACGCTTTTTGATGAGGGTTCCGTATGAAAGCCAAGAGGTTCCGCTCAATTGGTGTAGCCGAGTTCTTTTTTTGAATTATTCGATGTTCTTTTTTTTGGATTGCTTTGTAACTAAGTAGGGGTTTGTATTATGAGTTACTATGTTTGTAAATCTTTTGGATATTCTAGGTTCTTACGACCGCGAGCTTTGACTACTTGATCCTAAGATAATTGATGGCTGATCGTGATATGGGCAATCATAATATTTACATCAAAAACTAAGAAGCTACCCCCAAAAGGAGTATCTTTAATACTAACAACCGAATTTATTAATATATATGAAACATGCGTAATTATCATTTATTTACCTACCTTAAAAGGTACATATTACAACGCCAGCTAGGATAAGAAAATTCTAAAACTGTTGTCAAACACCGAGAACTTTCAACATTTATATAAACACATGTTTAAAAAATATCTTTGTCTCAATAAGGGACTCAAAACATTTTACATAATATTCAAAGGTAGATAAGATAAGGTCTAACTTCAAACATAGTTACATCTGCGTAATAATCTCCAGAATGCAAAGTCTTCATCCCTTTCAAAGTTCGAAGGTACCAATCAAAGAGGTTTATGATATTACAGTAAAATTTACATCGTAAACACTAACTGCTATCAAAATTCCCCAATAGTTCCTCTTAAAGGATTACCTTTTGTAAACTAAAATGGGACGCAATCATCATCTTGTGGACCAGGATTACATGAGGGCATGGGATTATTGGACAGGGCTGTCCAAAACTGGTTATGAACATAGTCGACTACTCAGAGTAAAGCATTTTATCAGAAGAGGTGTAAGCAACGGTACGGTGTTGCAAAAAATTTGACTCCTCCTGCGTGATTTCATTTTGATATTTAATTGGTCAACGTGAAAATTCTTTCTTAAATTAAAAATAATATTGTATTTCTGGTCATCCTCTCGTCATATTGGAAAACACGAATAAAATAATACAGGCCTATTATTGTCCCACAACAGGGCAAATGCTTCTCATACAGAGAAGGCACAACCATGGATAATTCTACGCTTGCTCAAGGCTTATTTTATGTCCAGGTTTCCTCACTAAGTATTTCGATGTTTTGTTTGTTTTTGACTATTTCAAAAGCATTTATGATATTCGCAGGCGTCAAAGAAATGTGTGATAAGTAGCTAATGCCGTGATGAGACAACCCTAAGACCAACTATGTCTTACTTATGCAATAGCCGTCTCGCCCGCGGCCAAACATCCCTTTGGTCCTGTACAAATATTCTATATAATGATTCGCTTTTAATTATTATTGGTAGTGGCCAAGTTTTGTTTGATGTATTGATTAAAATCGTGTTTGTTGCCAAGTGCCATCATGGCGGGTCGTGTCAATAGCGGTCCCGTGGGGGCGTATGTCGCTGGAGTATCGTGTGGGGTGAAATCGAAATCCAGTGACAAAGTTTTGAAGAGTAATTATTTGCGGTTTCATTTGAAATGGCATTGAGAACAATGTGGTGTTTTGTATGCGTAAATATTCATTTGTTTGATCATAACTTTTGAAGTGCTATACTTCATTTGGGTATGAAGACTTGCTGTGTAATAATTAGAATAGGTATATCTAACCAGTGAAAGTCCTCTCCAAATCGACCAAAACAAACAGACAGGCAACAATTAAAAACGTTTTTTGGTATAAATACTGTATTTAATAAACATTTATATAAATTTAATAAAAAGCTGTTATTTTGACATAACAAACAGACCCTTCGATTTAATTATTTGTATATAAAACAGTACCTATAGAAAATTCTGTAAATACAATACACAATCTTTAAATACAATACACTCAACAAAATACTTTCTGAAATAAACCGCAAAGTTTAAGGCACATTATCGCCACATAAAACAGATATAAGAAATGGAGAAAACAGACCATTAAAGGGTTTTATCAGCACTGCATCATGCCTCAGTAATAAATACTCGTTCAGTACCCGTAACACTGAAAATTTCATATAAGTATGTAACGTAAACACACTGTAGCGAACACTGTCGCAAACTAAACGACTAGAAACTTTACGAGGACATAAACATAAAAAACTCATCGGCAAAAATATGAAAATATACCTAATGTTCCGTACATGTGTTGGGATAAAAGTTTTTCCCATCTAGTGGGTACATCGCATTGTATTTCCCTATAGAAGTCATAAACATGATGGTTAGCGGGCAGCGTCTGCCCCCTTTGCCCCCTTCCGCCCCCCTCAGTCGGGCTCTAACGTCTAAAGTTCAATTTTATTTCAGTCTTTAGCGCCGGTCTATGTGAGAGAAAATGTTGCGCTTCCCTGTCCGAGTCCATTAACCGGTTTAAATTAGGATTTTAATTTTTAAAATGAATTTATCTTTGAAGGGAATCGGGCTTTGATGAAAAAGAAGGATTTGCGCAAAAGGTGAGACGAAGAATGGTCGTTTAGATATTATTTATTTTAAAATTTGATTAACTAGTAAGGTAGAGCATTTCCGTCTGCTGTTGTTTCGATTTTGTATGTGTCTAGTTATTAGGTACTTATTTAGGTGTCATTTATTAAAATTAAAGTTGATCTTATTCAACCACAAAAACCTTCTATTTATTGAAACTTGTTTGGTAACAGTTAATGATACTTAATATTTTTTTTTTTTTTTTAGGAATTCGATGCAAGCACACCTGATGTTAAGAGGTCACGGCTGCCTATAGACGTCTGCAATATTAGAAGTGTTTTCTAAGTATGGTAAATAATCAAATGACTTCATCTGTTCTGGGTAGAGTGGTCACTCTTGAACACTAAAACCCCTTTGCGTTCCAGGGCCGCGGTGACTCTTTCGAACAAATTCCGATGAGAAAGAGATTGGTATGGTGGTAACATTTCCCCGAACGAGCTCCTTTACAACGAGCAACTACAATCTAATCAAAATTATTTTAAAACCACAAACAAGCAGAAGTAAGTATTTATAATCAAATTAAATAGAACAAGTAAGTACCTCTACAAAAACTCCTATAATAAGCATCAACATGAAACAACGCAATAAAAAATAAACGTACAACAGAAATTTTCCACAAAATTAACTACGCTTTGAAAAATGTATTCTAATAAAAACCATTTCCCTGTAAATAAAGGCAATTTTTAATAATTACATTTAGCTACCGTTTGTAACAAAATCGTCTATCTGATGCGTGCCGTTAAGGGTATCAGGAGGCTCGGCCAGAGCCGCGGGAGCAAATAAAGTTATGCCCAAAACGCACCGTAATGAGAGTTCATTGGATTACGAGGCTTATATAACCCCCAATAATAATAATAATAACCCAAAAATGCACGTGTACACTGTGGTATTAAATAACTGACTCAATAATGTCTAATTTGGTCTGAACGGACCCGCGTGAATTCTTGCCTTGGGGTAAGGGTTTTGCGAAGCCCGGCTTGCGGTTCTATGTTTACGGTTATTTTCATTACGCTAAACGTTGAGTCTCTCGTGTTTATTTTTAAACATAATTCGTTTCGGGTTTACGAGAACAAGTGGGTATCTAAGTTATGTGATGTAGGGAAGTACGACTGAGGTGGTCTATGGTTTGTTTTGCAAAAAGAAACTGAGCTATACATTTTATGCTAGTTTGTATCATGATAGGTTTAATTTACTGCAATATTCAACCGATTGGTAGCAATACTTATGAAACACTGTCACTCTCACAAAACTCTTTCAAAAAATATGCAAAACTTACTGACGAATTTAGTACGTGTGTTTAATAAAAAAAATATATATATATAAATTAATTTATTGACATAGCGACATAACCAGTAATAACATATAACTATCTTTTGACCGCGACTTCATTCGTGTGAATTTTCTTACAGATTCCTAATTATATTAATAATAAAATAAAACTTTTAGCACTCAGAGATTACGTAGCTTCCTATTAGCGAATTTTTAAAATCGGACAAGCATCATCATTTCATAGGCCGAACGACGGCCACTGCTGGACATAGGCCTCCAACCAGCAACAATATCCTCCTGAAATCCTGAGCCATGAAATAAGAAACACTTAAGTACGTACAAAAGTCCAGACAAATACATTAGAAAACCTTTTATCACTTACCTTTTCTACTTTTTTAAGCTCCATAATGTAATTCCCTTTTTCTAAAATTCTTTAGGAAAGGTTTCGTTCAATCTTTCCGATGCAATTTAGAAGAACATAGACAATGCAAGGGACGAGACGGTCATTTATTTATAATACTATGTATAGTGCAGGGGTTCCCAAACTGGGCGTCGCGTTGCACAGGGAGTCTTGGAGCCATCCTGACGGCGTCTCACGACGGTACGCACAGCTCGCCGGAACGCGTCCTTCTCGTTGATTGTACAACAATTTTTTAACTGTTATCTTTTCAAATAACATAGCATCACGCATGTAATCCCCGAAGGGTGAGGCAGTGGTGTAGGTACCCATTTAAAGATATTGTTGATTGTAGTAGGTACATACACAAATTGCGCCAGTTATTTTTTAGTCCCAAGTAAAAGGAGGCGCACCTATTGCTATCAACCGGGCACAAATCTAAACTCCGAGGCTGCTACTCAGGAATTCCAGATGGAAAAACCCAATAACACTTTGCCCAACCTGGGAATCGAACCCAAGACCTTTATGCTCAGCAGTCGCACTTTGCGACCACTACACCAACTAGGCAGTTTAATTCAATAAGATTAAAAAATAAATAATCTTAATGTTTGTTAGCGCTACAAATATTTTCTTATGGAAAGGCGTAGCAAAAAAATTACAACCCGTGAAAGGCGTCACGGTATAGAAAAGATTGGGAACCCCTGCTATAGTGGATAGCAGGGGATGTCGCCTAGACATACCTGGGCCGAACACGCTTTCAAATTTAATACAATGACAGCGCAGTGATTTTACAGCGCATTAACACTTCTTCTTTTGGCCTTATCCCATCTTTATTTGGGGTCGGCTCTCCTAAACCCTCTTCTCCAAAGAAGTCTTTTCAGAAGAAGCCTGTTCAACTCTGAAATAATAGCATATATTTTTTAACCGTTTTCAAAATAGGAAGGCGTTGTCAATTCGGCTGTATTTTTTAATGTTAGTTTTCTCAGATATCCGTTATTTATCAACTGATTTTTTTTTTTAATGATATCCTTTCAGATTGGTTCTATAGAAATTTAATCAAAAACGGTTTAGTAGTTTGGTTCATAGAAGGACTTGGAGGAGGCCTTTGAACAGCATTGGTAAAACATAGGATAGCAAAAAAAAAACTATTTTACAGCTGAGTAGGTATGTTTTATGGCACACTTGTCTTGCACGCGGACGAATTCACGCGCAGGTTAAGCTAGTGTAATATAAAACATTGTTATCATCCGTAGTGCAGCTGAGTACCTACGGTCGAATCAACTACATATTTAGTTTACAAACATCAATAATTATCTTTCTGCTACATTGTTTTTTTGTGTTAACTTGTTGACTTATAATTTTAAAACCGTTTTAAAGTGATCTAAAAGAACTGACATACTCGAAACATTGTTTTTTGTAGTTGCAAGTTAGCTGCCTGTATACCAAATGGCTTGGTCGACTGTATATCGCTAGTCTGCGCAGGTGTCGTATCGGAACAATTTGGAGTTGTTCATCCCGCAACGGAGACGCATAATGCACCACGCTCCATTTACACTTGCAGCAATTTGTTTTAGATTACACGTGCATTTTCATCGCATAGGTAGATATCTTTTTCACTCCGCTAGAGCACTTTAAAAACAATTTGGCTGACTCTTTCTTTTTATTTTTCATCGTTAAAGGCTAGTGCTTTCATTATAAATTTTGAATTAAGAATGACAAAAAAAGAAGTTAAGAGCTCCTGTCACAGACTAAGATTTAAAAAAAAAATAAAGAAAAATTGCTCCATTCAATTAAACATTCATTCTGAGTTGTAAAAAAATATATATATTATTCTGAAAGGCCCTTTAAGTGTTAGAAATACAATGAGAATAAACGTAGATTGGTACTGAGCATACCAATAAAAAACACATTCAAGAATTTATAAGATCATATCTATTGCAAAATCAAAACAAACCGACCGACACAACTCAGAAACACAGCATTAATACAGAACAAGATTCTGAACCACGTCGTTCCTTTAAATCTTTTGTTTCCGTTTTTGTAAAACTTCACCCCATAACATTATGTTGATGGTGGTAATAAAGCTTGAAATATTTACGAATATCCGAACAAACGAGGCGGTTGTGATAAATAGTCGGTACCCTGCCGGATTGACCGTGCCAGAATAAAGATTAGCCAGGAACCGCGAACATTTTTCACGTGACAACAATTTGTTGGAAGCTCGTTGTTTTGTTACAATTTGTTTTATGGACGTTCTACTATCTTATGTAAATAAAATGGAAAGTTTGTCGGTTGGTGTTCTTCTTTACTCAAGTATTCAGCTTATTCTTTATTCAAATTTTTCACGTCATTATGTTCATAAAATATTATATTTTACTTAATCATCGTGTTATAAAGCAATCGATTTTTGTTTCGTATTTAAATGAAAATAAAAACTTTTTACAGTAGAGCTAGACAGCTTCAGTACCTAAATTAAAAAATGAAGTAATTAAGAATGACTAATTTTTTTTAAACTGTTTAAAGGAAAGTTTAAAAATTAACAGATAACTCTTAATTACTTTATTTTATATTTTAGTTTATCATCGTTTAATATCTGTATATTAAACAATGATAAAATAAAATATAAAATTACTCATAAATAAAAAAATAACGATTAAAAACTAAATCCCCGTTTCAATCATAAACGATTTCATTCATGGCGCAAGCCGCATCATCGACAGCCCCTCTTTCATTAACAATAGATCTGACGGGCGTGGCAGCACTCCCACAGTCCCTCTCATCTCAGATTATATCATCTCTAAATCCCTGACGAACAATCCGGCGACCACTTGGACCGCCTCGCTGATGCTCGTTTTGCAATTTGTCTATGGATACACACGGTCGGACAGTTTTGATAGCCATAGTATCTTTAGTAGATCCAGTTTTCGCTGTTGAATGACTTTGTCTTTTATTACACTTTGTTATATTTTAGGTTCTTTAACGACGACAAATAACTTATTTAAAAAAAATGAATAAAAGATTTTGTTACAAAAATTATAAAAATAAAAAAATCTAAAAATGAATGGACACAGATAAAGTTATAGTTAAAAATATTATTATGTATGTTTAAAATGTTTACGATTTCTGTAACAAAAGTAATTGTTGACAAGAAAAATCAGAAGAATGTTTTTCTACAGGTTTTATTAAATTACATCTAATTTATGACGTTATTAAAAAAATAGGTCTCTTATTAATTCAGATACCATTATAGGTTAACGAGCAGAATCCTTAATGTCATATTTCTGTGATGGCAACACCTACATAATTATTTATATGTTGGCAAGTATTTCCGTCTGTGTGTCCAATATCTACGGTCAGTCACAATAATGTACGGACCCCTAATTAGGCTGGACTGTGCCCTTACACTACACACCCAATTAATATACACATTTTGTAGTTACACTAATTGGCGAGTTTCTCTTTTCAAAACATTGTATCAAGTATGAAGAGTGATAATATACGCATAACTAATTGAGATTGGTAGGTATAGAGCAACGGGATTGTGTTTTAAAATGGAAGGGTGGCCTTTTGCATTGCACCCGGTAAAATTAATTGGTCTCAGCTTGTATGACCAGCGTCCGGTAATAGAACGACTAAAATGTGTCGTAGTTTTATTTTTGTGATATTTTTTTTTGTATAATACTAGCTTTTGCCCACGTCTTTGTCCGCGTGAATAGGTTATAAAACGTAGCCTATGTCCTTTTTTGAGGTTCAAACTTATCCCGTATCAAATTTAATCAAAATCGGTTAAGAAGTATAATTCTGAAAGCATAATAGACAAACAGAGTTACTTTCGCATTTATTATATTAGTATGGAGTATGAATTCCCATCAACCGGGCCAGTGCATAGAAATAGCTATAACACTTTTTGCCTGACCTGGGAATCGATCCCAGGACCACGTTCAGCAATCGCCCTTGCGACCACTAGACCATCGGGGCAGCGCACTTTAATATTACAAGCACATGGATCCTTAACAAAAGCACCTTTGATCACATATTCCGAAGCTTTGTTAGTTAACAAGTAAATCAAGATACTAATCATATCATTCGTAATTCATGCAGCGTCACGACGTCTCTCCGACCCGATACGATTTCCCAATGGACCGACTCAACAAGATGAAGATATCTAATTACAAATTCGATGTACCCAATAAATATTCCAATCGCATCAAATTTACATAACCTTCTACATTTACAATATCTAATAACCAACAAATACGTACCTATTCCATCAAAATAAATAGACATTTTATTTTATCGAAACGAAAACAGTTGTTTTGTATTAAACAAAGCAGACAAACATCAAACAGTACTATGCAGACGACGTCAAAAGACTACAAAGAGTAGACTCAATTACAATTTCCAATTGATAGTTCCAGAAATCCTTTATTAGGTATTCCACGAAATAAGGCAATTTCGCGGACAAAAGGTTGTCCCTTATTGTATGGTCGCTGTCGGCGATTCAAAAGTTTCCACTTGACGGAGATGGGGCCACCCTAGCTGTCCGAATTTATTGAATTTCATCCAAAGGAGGATGACCACACGTTATTGTTCCGTCGGAACATTGATTAGGGTGAACTTTGTAGCAGGTATATCGAATATGTATGATTTATAATGATGTTGGGGTGGCACGGTGTTCATATTTTATCTAATTGAAACTTTGATGGACAGTAGGTAAAGGAGACTTGTTTATGTAAATGATTAGGGGAAGAATTAATGCCCTTTTGGATATTTGAGTCCTCTGTATAAGTAAATTAGGGAATCATTTTTCTAAAACTGTGTTATTACAATATCGTCAAGGGGTCTGTGGACCCCGGTTCGGGGGGATTGTTGTAGTTGGTGTCTACTTCTCCCCGAACCGAACTCTCGCCGAGTTCCACAACTCCCTCGTGGAGTTGAGTGTCGTCGTCGGAAGCCATTCCCTCCCCGTGCTAGTGCTCGGGGACTTCAATGCCAAGAACGTGGCTTGGGGTTCTCGCTGCACGGATGTGCGGGGCAGGATGCTGGAGGACTGGGCCCTGGAGAGGGGCCTAGTCGTCCTGAATCGGGGTTCTGTAGCAACGTGCGTGCGGATGCGGGGCGAGTCGGTGGTGGACATTTCGTTTGCCAGCCCCGCTCTGTCACCGCGGGTGCTTGACTGGCGCGTTATGGAGGGGGTGGAGACTTACTCCGATCACCGGTATATCCGGTTTGACGTCTCCGCCCAGAACTCCAGCGCGCCGGTCATACAGGCCCCGAGTGGTCCGCGGTGGGCGCTGAAGCAGCTGGACCGGGAGCTTCTCCTGGAGGCCTCGATCGTGCAGGCCTGGGTGTTATCACCGGTCAGGCCTGCCGATATCGACAGTGAGGTGGAGTGGTTCCAGGAGGCCATGTCCGAGATATGCGACGTGGCAATGCCCCGAGTTCGGGCAGTAAGCGCCCGCCGGCAGGTGTACTGGTGGTCGCGAGAGCGCCGAATGCGGCAGTCATTGAGGCGGAGCTGTACGAGGGGTACAGAGAGGCGAAGACCGCCCTCAACGAGGCCATCCTGCGGGCAAGAGCTCAGGCCCGCGAGGAGTTGTTGGAGACTCTCAACGGAGATCCGTGGGGGCGCCCTTACAAGACGGTGCGGGGCAAACTCCGCACCTGGGCCCCCCCGCTGACGCAGAGTCTCCGGCCGGAGCTCGTTGAGGACGTGGTGAGCGCTCTGTTCCCCTCACGGGGGGAACATCCTCCCCCGCCCATGGCTCCGCCGCTCGCGATGCCGGAAGCGGACCACACCGACGACGACATTCCAGAGGTGACTGGGGTAGACCTGAGGGTGGCGGTACGCCGGCTGAAGGCCAAAAATACCGCCCCGGGACCCGATGGCTTGCCTGGGAAAGCCTGGGTCCTGGCCTCAGAGGCTCTAGGGCCCCGACTGGAGGGGCTCCTAAGCGCATGCATGGAGAGGGGCCAGTTCCCACTTCGTTGGAAGACGGGGAAACTGGTCCTCATTCGGAAGCCGGGGCGCCCTGCGGACTCGCCGTCTGCATACCGGCCCATCGTGCTGCTCGACGAGGTGGGCAAGCTCTTCGAAAGAGTCATTGCGGGCCGCCTCGTCGGGCACCTGTCTGGGATGGGGCCGGACCTTGCGGACAATCAGTTTGGTTTCCGCAGGGGGCGCTCTACGGTGGACGCCATCATGCGCGTGAGAGCTCTCACGACGGGGGATGCTGTGTCCCGGGGTGGGGTTGTGCTGGCGGTGTCGTTGGACATCGCCAACGCGTTTAACACCCTGCCCTGGACCTGCATTAGGGAGGCACTCCGGTATCACCGGGTGCCGAACTACCTCCGTCAAGTGGTCGGGGCCTATCTGACGGATAGAGCCGTGATCTACCCTGGTCGAACTGGAGAATGGAACCGGCGGGAGATGTCGTGCGGTGTTCCACAGGGATCGGTGCTGGGGCCGCTCCTGTGGAACATCGGTTACGACTGGGTGCTGCGTGCTGACCTCCCCGAGGGCGCCAGTGTTGTCTGCTACGCGGACGACACACTGGTCCTGGCGCAGGGGAGGTCGCACGAGGCGGCGGCCGACGTCATGACACGCGGGGTTGCGATAGTCGTAGAGAGGATCCGGCAATTGGGACTCGAGGTGGCTTTGCACAAGTCCGAGGTCATGTGCTTTCATGGGCCTCGGAACGCGCCACCGTTGGGATCCCAAATCACGGTGGGAGGGGTTCACATCGGCGTCGGGTCAACGATGAAGTACCTGGGACTCGTCCTCGACAGCCGGTGGAACTTCGTTGAGCATTTCCGACGTTTGGCTCCCAAGTTGGAACGGGCTGGGGCCGCCTTCAAGCGGCTCTTACCCAACCTGAGGGGTCCAAACGCCTCCTGCCGGAGGCTCTACGCGGGGGTCGTGCGGTCGATGGCCCTTTACGGGGCCCCGGTGTGGGCGCGGGGGTTGAGGCGACGTGCCGCCCACTACCTAAACGCGTCCCAACGGGTGATCGCCATAAGGGTCATCCGAGGATACCGCACGATCTCCGGTGAGGCGGCGAGCCTCCTTGCCGGATTGCCGCCGTGGGATCTGGAGGCGCTGGTCCTCGCGCGCCTGCACGAGTGGCGCGTGGAGGTACTAGGCCGGGGGGAAACTCCGCTGCCGCGGCAAATCGCCGCTCAGCGGACAGACCTCCGGCTTGATCTCATGGCGACATGGAGAGAGCGACTGTCGCAACCCCGTGCAGGGCACGCCTCTATCGAGGCGGTAAGTCCCCTCTTTGAGGAGTGGCTTGAGCGGCGCCACGGCGCCCTCACCTTCCGCCTGACGCAGGTCCTCACCGGGCACGGATGTTTCGGGAGGTTCCTGCACATCATCGGGCGGGAGGAAACGCCCGGGTGTCACCACTGTGAGGATCGCCCCGAGGACACGGTGGAGCATACCGTGACGGTGTGCCCCGCTTGGGCGGAGCACCGCGACGTCCTCGTGGCGGCTATCGGCGGCGGCGAACTCTCGCGTTCGGCCCTGGTGCAAGCCATGGTCCGGAGCGAGAGGGAATGGGATGCAGTCGCCTCCTTCTGCGAAGCAGTAATGCTAGCGAAGGAGGAGGCGGGCCGCGTGAGGGAAAGAACCACCTCACGCCCCAGCCGCCGCGGGAGACGCTCCGGGCGTCGGGAGCCGCGAGACGACTCCCGGCCACCGTAGACGCGGGTCTGTGGGCGGTGAGCAATGGGTAGCTCACCGTCCGTTCGTTGATAACGACAGACCGTGTCGACGGCGCGTTCGTGTTCCACGCGCGCCTCAAAGAGATGTCAGCAAACAATTGAAGGGGCCACTAAGGGCCGATGCCTGCCGGGGCTGCGGGTTGTTCGAAAGAGATACCGCGCCCACGGAACGCAAAGGGCACAAGAAGGAACATGGATGGGTTTTAGTCAGTAAAAGACTGACACTCCCTCCCGCCCCGCCCAGGGCGGGGGAAGTCATTTGATGATTTCCCATCGGTAAAAAAAAAAAAAAAAAAAAAGGGGTCTGTGGACTCCGTCCGCGTCAAAGTTCCTACGAGAACCTAAATTTTTTCCGCGACTTCGTCCGCGTAAATGTCGGTTATTGGCAATCCAATCTTGTTTCTCCATACCAACTTTGCCCCCCATTTTCACCCCCTACGAGGTAGAATTTTGGAAAATCCTTTCTTATCGGATGCCTACGTAGTACAAAGAACACACCCTCTAAGTTTCAGGTCTCTACGATCATCGATTCAGCCTGTGCGTTGATCCGTCAGTCAGTTATTCAGGACAAATCATTTTATATGTATATAGATATAATACTAGGTTATGTACACACAGTCTCGCCATCTACCTAAGGCAAACATTAAATCATCATGTTTCAAGACAGAGAAACACGAACAGACACAAAGCGAAACATTCCTTTCACTAAACATGACAGTATCTCATAAGCGCATTGTAAGCTTTTCTGTTACGCTTTGAAATCAAATAATGCTAAATAAATAAACTGCACAACAGTTTTGTTTTCACACTGAACATGAAATACTTTGGAACATAAACTAATAGAAATATATTTTTTTTGAGAAGGTGTGAACAGCGGGATTAAACCTACTGGTATTATAAAACATGTGAAAATTTGTGAGGTTATTTAGATGTTTTTTACTCAATCACGCGTGAACCGTTGAACAGATTAGGATGAAAATTGGCATATAGATGAAGATAGGCCATTTTCTGGATTAACAGATAGGATTTTTATCCCAGTAATGTTCCCTTAAGATAATAGTTCAATTTACTTCACGAAAAGTTACTTTTTACGCGGGCGAAGCCTTGGACGGAAACTAGTCTGTTATAAATAGATGAAGTAGGCTTTACACAAATAGTCAGTTCTTATTATAAGTATCAGTAATACTTAGTCAAAATAATTCTCGCATTTAAGCGAATTAAAGTTCAAGTGAAGAGCCGGAAGACCGGCTGTGTCTATTCCTAAATAGTCTATGTAGCGAATTTTTAAACTGAAGAAATGTCTAAAACGGCAAGAACTTTAAAAAAATATAATATGGGTTTATTTTCAAATATCAGATATCTAAAGAAGGTCACTATGTGTTAAGCATGGTACTAGATAAAAAAAAATACAATATGCTGCAATTTAGTTAACCAAACAAGCTTTGCAACAGACTCGAAATCCTAAATTAAAACGTTTTAATTGAGACACCCTTACACAATACTCGTTACCTATAACAGAATCATAAGTACAACAGCAAACAATAAACCCGGTGTCCCCGCACGATGGTCGCCGTCGCCTCGCAACGCTCGACAATTTGTCCAAAACCAAGGGAGCTTTTCAATAATAATTCCTCCATAAATTCTACCGGTGACCGCATCTCATGCTTTAGTCACAGTGGAAATGGAACAGTATTCCAACTAGACTTGTTATTGCGATCACATGCTTCATGGGAGCTTAACGGTTGTCAATATTTCTTTTTTTAATGCAATGCATCTTTGTCACAAAAGTAAAGAAAATATTACAAGAAAAAAGAAACGTAAAGTATTAAAATATCTATCCACTGATTATTTTATTTAAAAAAAACTCCTTTCCTCTTATCTAGTAGATCTGTGATAGTAGGGACTGAATAAAACAAAGAGATAATCTGCCTAACCTTTTCCTAACTCTGTGGGGTCGGAAATAGAGACAGCTGAACACCAGTATTTTATAACACGATACACCTTGGTAAAAATTTCGAGCTTCTGAGTACCCGTAACCACTGTCAAAGATCTACGTATGGCAACCGGGACAAACGGAGTTGGCCTAAGATATTTTGATATAATTAATAAAACAGGATGATTTGATCTCAGTTGTTCTACTGTTAATGTTATACTGTGATGAATTGGACGTAGCCTAGTAGGAGTAAGCTATTAATTATTATATTTCCTTTTTGACTGCATTCGTCGAATAGTTTCTTTATTGAGTCTCCTTTGTTATTTAGTTTGGTATTCTGTGCTGTTTTGATTCTGTAATAATCGGACGAGTTTTGGTAAGGGATAATGTTTCACACAGAATGTTATATAGCATTAAATAAGTCCTTTGTATTATTACGTTGTAGCTACATTTTGTCAAGATTTTGGCTTTTATTAAAAGAGAATCAAATTACTAGAAATGAAAGTGTGTTTTCTTATACCTCAAATAGATAAGATTTCAAACAAAAGAACGAGTTTAAGGCAAACATGACTGAAACAAATGACTGTGTTGTGCTATGTTCCATTTTTAAGAGCGAATTTTATGAAAGTTTTATGCATGGTATAAAATAGACATTTGAAAACTGTGAAAAATTCATAATTTATACGCAAGTTACTTTATCGAAAAGTTTTGTGAATGCCGCCCTAAGACGAACTACTTAATTATGTTCACGGTAAAAACATAAATATTACTTATTATATTTACGGTCATTACGATAATGATCCAAAATTCTAGAAAAAAGCAATGCACACTTGTTAGTTTCCTTGCCACCTTATTAGCAACATATTTCGGAGCAACTCTGAGATCTCTGACCAAAATTAAAGTCAAAGTCAAATCATTTATTACAATTAGGCGATTATAAGACATTGTTAAACGTCATATAAAAGAAAATAAAATAGAATCTAGTTCCCCTTCCAAAAGGTAGTTTAGACCATAAAATGCAACCTAAATAGCCAGCAGTCTCTCACAAAACCCCCATTAAAAATAAACAAAATTGTAAACAGATTACCGTGTATTACCATAGTTGAGCAATATTATAAGTTCATCCACCTCCAGGCCAGTCTGGTGCAATTCGTTACTGTAATGTGAGCAATCTGTCGTTCGGCGAGCAATATAACTCAGACCACGTTATAAGCGCCCCGATGCGGTATAATGGCGATTTTGTTAGCTTCTTTATTGTTATTGTGATAGAAATAGTTTTTTTAACAGTCGACAAGGAAGATATGGATTGACGCTATCAATTTGGCAGATTTATGAGGCAATATTTTTCGAGTGATGATTCTGGCTGTAAATTAGGAACGGAAAAAACAAATGAAAGCAGGGATGTCGTGGAGAAGATTTTTTTATTATTTTTAGACAAGGACGTATTGCTTTAACAATATATATTTTTTTAAACTTGCGACCCGTTCCGGTTTCGCTCGGGTGTAATATAGATACATAAACCTTCCTCTTGAATCACTCTATCTATTAATAAAAAACGCACAAAAATCCGTTGCTTGTTCAAAACATTTTTTTTTAATCCTACGGATTATTTTTTGTACCAACCTAATAGTGTATTTTAAGCGGAATCGTATCGAATTACCATTCATTCAAATGAGCATCTACGAAATAAAAAACCCAATAAAACCCGTCCATATTTTACGCAAATTATAAAAGTATTTATCAAAGTATTTTATACGACCCTTGCTTGCATCACCCCTGCTTAACTCCAACCCCTTAAAATCATTGTTCAACCTTGACTCACATGCTACATAAACTTTAAAATGAAAAAAAAACAAACTCTTCATTTTAAATGTAAATAAATTAAATAAACTATAATAACTTTAATAACAGGTGTGAAAAGACACTTAACGAAACTAAAAGCTACATAATTATTATTCTTCCTATTTTTGCGATATTTTTTTTGTTCCAGGCTATACCTGGGAACCTTCTAGTTATGAAGATGTTGAAGAATAAAGTTTTAAATATACCAACAAAATTTTAAATATCCCCTCCATCCCTGTACTGCTAATGCATCCGTAAGCACAAAGTTCTTCATGCGTTTCATGCACTGGAAATAAAAGTTATTTCCAATTAATAATGTTTGCTCAACGTTGCTTAATTTGATTGACAGTATGCGTATTGAACAGCTATGCGATGTGCCTTTATACACCCCGTGCATATTTACACACTACTGCAAGCGGATTTAGGAATTATACTACAATTAAACAGTAAGATAAACCCTTTAACGTACCACAAACTACACCAATTATGATACGGAACAGCTATAAAACTATCATAACAATTGAGCAATCTACTCCCCAAAACATCAAACAATCGTCTACATACATGTACCAACCATCTACCCATACATATCTTAAGTTCAAAACTGCTTAATTCGCGCCTCGTCCTCCCAATATATCTACGAGGCAAACTAAGGGAAAATTGTAAAATTGAGATCGTTACTCATATAGTACTGCACACGAGGACCTTATTAAAGTTTAAAGGTCTGCCCCATTATTCATGAGCAGGATACGGTCTCAGTTGATTCCCCACACGTAATAGTCGCTATAAATTTCGTGAACTTTATTGGCTATTAAAATAAGTAATGAAATTGTTCGTGTTTCGTACTGTAGCTTGAAAGTACCAACAATTAAATTGTAATGTTATAAGAATGCTCACGATTCTGTTTATTGTGTGTTTTTAATTTTGTCGTGGAGAATTCTGTTTTAGGTGCTGTAAAATTTTATGTTAACATACCTTCTGTTGTAATAGCTAAATCAAAGTGAAATATTCTCATGAATCATTGAAAAGCTTATTTGCCATAAAATTATAAAATAAAATTGTTATTAGTCCAGCGTTTTAACTTCAAACCACATTATTTTTATCCAGTCATAATTATGTATTTACTTTTTAAGTTTATCTTGGACATCACTGCCATCAGGGAAGGAAAACATCGTAAGGAAACCTGGACCTATAGTTAATATAAATCTGTAATCGCCAATCCGCTTTGAACAAGCGTGGTGATCAAAGCTCATGCCTTCTCAGTAGAAGAAGAGGCCTTTGCTTTTTTTTTTTTGTAGGTGTTAAAAATCATCAAATGACTCCGACTGACTAAAAAACTACCCTGTTCCTTCTGTTGCCCTTTACGTTCCGGGGCCACGGTATCCTATTAAGACGTCCCGCAACCCCGGCAGGCGTGGGCCCCGTCGGGGGCCCCGTCCCTGTGCTGACAGCTCTTTGAGGCGCGCCCGAACAGAAAGCGCCGTCGACCCGGGCTTGGTCCTTGATCGGACGGCGAGCTACCCATTACTCGCCGTCTGCAAGCCCGCGCCTACGGTGGTCGGATGTCGCCTCGCGACGTCCGACGCCCTGGGCGTCTCCCGCGGCGGCTGGGGCGTGAGGTGGTTCTCTCCCTCACGCGGCCCGCCTCCTCCTTTGCTAGCATTACTGCTTCGCAGAAGGAGGTGACTGCATCCCATCCCCTCTCGCCTCGGAGCATGGCCTGAACCAGGTCCGGACGCGAGAGGTCACCGCCGCCTATCACCTCCGTGAGGGCACGGCGGTGCTCTGCCCAAGCGGGGCAGTCCTGCACCGTATGCTCCACCGTGTCCTCCGGGCGATCCACACAGTGGTGACACCCGGGCGTTTCCTCCCGCCCTATCCGACACAGGAACCTCCCGAAACAACCGTGTCCGGTGAGGACCTGCGTCAGGCGGTAGGTGAGGACGCCGTAGCGCCTCTCCAACCACTCCTCAAAGAGGGGTCTTACCGCCGCGATTGCGGCGTGCCCGAACTTGGGTTGCGACAGTCGCATCTCCCATTCCGCCATGAGATCGCACCGGAGTTCGCTCCGCAGTGCCGCGATTTCCCGCGGCAGCGGGGTTTCGCCCCGGCGCTGCGCGTCCACACGCCACTCGTAGACGCGCTGGAGGACTGTTGCCTCCAGATCCCATGGCGGCAATCCGGCAAGGAGGCTTGCCGCTTCGCCGGAGACCGTGCGGTATCCCCGGATCATCCGGATGGCCATGACCCTCTGGCATGCCACCAACTTGGCTGGTGGCCGCCGCCTGATAGGCCTTTGCCCTGCAGTGGAACACTCATAGGTTGTTTTTATTAATTTATAGGTTTGTCTATTCTGTAAAAATAAGATGAACTATCATTCTACTTGATGCTCAAGATTGACAGCTCAAGCCACAACCTGAACCACACATTGCCTTTCAATTATCCACGCTAATACTATAATGAGAAAGTAACTTATTGCCTAAGCTATCTCAATAGTACCTTTTTAGATTTTTTCTCATACCGACTAAAATACCTTACTGGAGCTAATTTTTCTATAACATTCTAAAAAACAAAGACAGTCTCTCCTCAATTCTCCTTATTTAGCAGCCAACGTATCAAGTAAATAATAAAACAGAATATATTGTTAGACGTATTCAGGACTCTTGGATATTTTATTTCCATTAGATGACAAGATCAGAATACAGACAGAGACACTAATAACGGGCTCATTAAATATGAAGGAATCTTACTCGACAAAAATATTCAAGCACCCTCTTGCAAAGACACTAGGTACCTACTTATTTTCAACTTTATTTACTGTAAAAGTGTACTTTTGTGTAATACCTCCCCAGCCTTCGTTGGAGACTATTTTAATTAGTACAATGTGCATACTTATCGTTCGTTGAAGCTCAAAATAAGTGCCTCACAGTACCTACGAGCCACTTACACAGTTAAGAGTTCTTTGTTTACATTTTGTTCAACTGTAATTTTGTGCTCGTGAAAAATGTAAAGAACTGCTCTCTGTACGTTGTTTGTGAAAGAACTAATTGGTGACTGTAGAAAGAAATACTGTTTGCTATAAAAATAAATACTTCTGATACTGATGTTAATGCAGATAGTAGCATTTAAACTAAATAAAAATATGTTTTATTTACACAGCAGGTTCTTTTTAGGGTTCCGAACACGAACTCTCTAAGTAAATACTCCCTACATATTACGGGTGATGAGATACAGCCCACTGACAGACGGACGGACGTATAGCGCAGGCTTAGTAAAAGAGTTCAGTTAGCACTCTTCGGGTACGAAACGCTAAAAATCACTTATTTTTTTAGCCCTGAAAATCCCGATTTTTTATTACCTGTAAATTAGGTTTTTATCTGACTTGAAATCAATCAATTAAGTTGGCAAATAAAAGTGATTTTAGTCTAATATTTAGGTATATATGACTATTTCAATATTCTACTAAATTTTCTTAAAGAAAAAGTCTCAACAGAGATTTTTTTTGACTTGAAATTGCATCTTAACTGTCGGTCTGTCGCCGTACATTTGTCTATGTCCCGTTTTGAGTAAAAATGGTCACGTTAACCATACTCCATTGAAACTCCGTTTTAAGAAACACCAATAAACTACTCAACACTCAATCTAAATCCTCTTAACACCCAACCGTAATCAAATGCGGCGTAATTAAATCAAACATGAATTCAGAAACTGCGTACAATCCTTTGACTTCACGGCATCCAACTTTCGAGAGCCGGATTTCCATTAAATTAAACACCGTCTTCACAAAACTATTTATAAAGATTCCGTGGTGAGGGGAGATCTATTCAGGATGTGAAATTTGACGTGTGAGACCTTTACCGGTTCAAATAAAGCGTTGAAGACGTCCTATTGTGTAGGGCTGAAAGGTGAACATATCTATCTCATAACCATCGCGACGCCTTATTATTCCTTGTGATTTCTTCATTTTGGTCGAAAAGGGGGATTTGTATAGAGATGTTAATACTTGTTGGGAATGAAGAATGTTCCGTGTTTGGTTTGTATTGTATTGTTGGATATTATGAATGGAGTTCTATAGTTAGTTGTAGTGCACCCGCAGTGCTATTCTGTAATAATATCCCACGGCGAGTGAAGTGAGCTTGAGGTGGGCGGTTGAGGCACCCATTACCTTGAGCCTTCCTACCTCGCTAAAGGCGTAGCAATAATTTAAAAAGTAAAAAATATATAAATTATTCAAAGGAATATGTTTCAATAAAAAAAAACAATACTAGTAATTATCAAACCAAGCTATATGCCATCAATATCCATTATGTCCAGCCATTTTTAAGTTAACTTTAAGTCTTAGACCCCGTTTATACTAGCGTTTGACTAGCGTAGGCGTCCTGGCGTCGACATTCATCGAACGCCCACGCTGAACAAACGCTAGCGTGAAGGGGCCCTTAGCCGTATGCAGCTGAATACATTAGATGAAGCGGATTCCTGTCTGACCTCCACATAGTCCACAACCCAGTTACTGGGACTGGTTTTTAGAGTAACTTAGTAACAACTATAAAGCATCCTAGAAGATTTTGATGAAAAAGCTAAGACTGGTATTAACAACTCTGTCGCTATTTTCATCTAAGATATGAAAACGTAGCCCATTGCGTGTGAATAAGAATACACGTAAAGGGCTCTATACGACCCACGTGTATTACACGACCGATATGAAATGGCCCGCGCAAATTCGTTTCGAGATCCTTTTTCCTTCCATTCTTCCAAAAGTAAGGGGGGAAGGGAAGTTCAAGATACGCCGGTCGTTTTTGAAGATGATCGCAAAGCGTGTAAGTTCGCATTTATAAAGATTCCAAACGCATTCCACAAATGAACACAATTTAAAGACGAATGCGTTTTTGGATTCTCAATTTGAATGAACGTTTGGTGCTCGATTCGAACGTAATGACGTCATATTTTGCCGATCCAATGTTTGGATAGACACAAAAGGATGACGACCAAATCTTTTATGCAAATGAAAAAGCGTATCGTTACTTATTTTTATTTATTAGCTTGTTCCTTATCTACGAATGTTTAGCTGTTAAAATAAAAACTATACTGAGAGAGGTTCATTTTTAGGGTTCTGTACCCAAATATCGGCTGCTGAGCTTCGCGTTGCGGGTTTGATTCACGCATGAACAAGTATTTATATAGACCAAATGAAAAAAAAAAAAAATGGGTGCCAAACGGGTTCCCATTGCTTAGACTCCGTTGTCTGTCTGTCCGTTAGTCGGTACGTCTGTCACAGGGCTGTATCTTTTGAACAAGATTAACAGTACCTAACAAAAATACTTGATGATGAATGATTTTCGTTTTGCTAAGTTGCAAGCTAAGAACGTAAAATACAACTTTGTGTAAATTATTTGAGATTAATTCGTTTTTTTTTAATATTGCGTACATAGTTATAGATAGTGACGTAACTGACTTCACACTGATTATTGCCAGCTTTCGATACAACCGGGAAAAGATCAGGCGCAGGACCAACAGCTTTACGTGCTTTCCGAGGCACGGGGGTGTCACACCACCAACTTCCAAACTCCGGGCTGCTACTGAGAAATTCCCAATGTTTACCCAGTAACACTTTTTGTCGACCGAGGAATGGAACTTAGGATCCCACTCACAGCAGTCTCACCATACAACTACGAGACGAATGTGGCAGTGCTTTGCTAATAATCCACTACCTACTTCCACACGATGTAATAGGTACATGATATCCCTGTATATATCACCACTACTTGCAATGCTAATTAATTCAAATAACAATACCACTTCAATAACTCATCAAATCGCAATGTTTTGCTCAGCAAATAACCTGAGGGAATTGTAAATCCGTAGAAAGCCATACTCATGCGGCATTAGCATGAAGTATATGACATACACTCGACAAATTAATCCTTATTAGGCATGCATCAAAGACTCCAAACGATATGGGGTTCTGTGATTTGAACAATGGGGATTATGAGAGAGCGCTACGTTTAAGAGCTTCTTGACCTAATATCGAAATACAGAGGTAAGAGAAATTGAACTTTGCTAAATCGAGTTAAGGTGTTTGTTGAAGTGATACAATTCGTTTATGGGACCTTGAGTGGCTTTTATTGCCATGTGAATGTAGCTGTGCATTGTTGCTTTGCACGGTTGCCGCAATGGTTGAGCGATTGCCTGCTGTACTGCTTGTAACGGGTTCGATTCCCGGATAGTCAAACATTTGTATGGCGTACAGGTAGTTGTACCGGGTCTAGTTGTGTTAAGGCACAAATGTGGACCAACATAATATCATTTTTTTTTATGTGGTAAAGTCATCAAATGACTCCTTCCGCCCTGGGTGGGGTGGAAGGGACTGTCAGACTTTTACTGACTATAAATCCACCCTGTTTCTTCTGTTGCCCTTTACGTTCCGGGGTCACGGTATCCTGTTAAGACGTCCCGCAACCCCGGCAGGCGTAACATAATATCATAACGTGACGTTATGTGATATTTAAAACTTTCTTTTGCCCTTTTTATTACCTACATTCACGATTTCGATTTAAAACCTGATACATATAAAACAAATATAACAATTATATCTTTTATTATTCACGAACTTGTGATATTATAAGTTATATATTTTTTAAGTGTTTTAGTCTTATATAAGCTCTTGTCATTATGGTCTAGGCATCAAACAGTTACATCTGTTTATTCAAGATGGAATCCAAAAGATGTATAACGATATGTCTCGCGCTATTAGTGCCTTCGATATCAGGATTTTTGAGTAAGTATTTTTTCATTTATAACAGTTTTACCTACTATCCTCTTAGTTCTATCGAAATAATCAATAATTATAAATAAAATAAATAAGCCATTTATTCCTTCTAATTTTTTTCATGCAGTTTACAATAATTAATCAGCATGCAACAAGTGGATATTATTTTACGATTCATTTACTTAGTTCTTTTTTTATGATAGTTTGTTTGCTTGAAATACATTATACTTCACCTACATATTTGAATTTTTATACATATAATATAAAAGTATTTATAATATTATATATATATATATAATTATATATAATTATTATTTTTATATTGTTTTTTGTTTGTTTTTATATGTATTAATTAAAATGACAATCCCTCAGTTGGGTAAAGGCCTCCTCCAAAATCGTCCATTGTTTTTTGTCTTTCGCTTTCTATCGAAATAACCATCTCTTAATAATTTGGTTGATTACATTAAACTAATTTAGTGGCCCAGTATGCAGACGTCAACAATAATAATAATGTCCCTTCGTCACTAAGTGCTAGCAACAGTTTTCAGAGGCCCATTTATTACGGGTCGTCAGAAGCCCGAAAGTCAGACAACCAGTCTTACCAAGGGGTTGTCGTATTACCCAGTTACTGGATTGCGAAGGTCAAATGCGCAGTCGCTCCATGTAAAATACTGATATTCAGATGCATACGGTTGGACTGGATACCGACCCCAACATAGCTGGGAAAAGGCTAGGCAGACTGATTGATTTTGGTTTGCTTAGTTTCAGTGCTTACTAATGTTAGAGTAAGTTTTACTAACAATTGCTTGAGCCATGGATACTCGAAATTCATCTCTATTCTACTTACCTGGGGGCCTACCGCCATCTCTTAAAACAATCTTATTTTAATATTACCTACACTGTAATTTCTGTTGTTGGATTTACAACTCTCGGCGCTGTGCCAAGCGTTGAAATACCAACTGTGCGGAAGGCAAAGTAATATAATAAGATCGTTTTAAGAGATGGTGGTAGGCCCCCAAGTATTGAACCAACATCCTCATGCAAGAGTGGCGGGCGTAAAGTAAGGCTTCATCAGTAAAACGTTTTTATTTTTTTGCAGCGTCTTGCGTTGATCAACTGACTCAGTCGACTCCTGCGTTATCATGTGAGTAATTATTGTAAATATTTATGTAATTGTTTTATTATAGTTTTAATTAAACATTTTGGTACTTTTAATCAACGATTAGGCATCATACAACTTACAACAGCCAAAAGAGTGACGTACCCACATACTACCCACTACCACATAACACATGACATATCATCACGCCTGTAATCCCTGAAGGGTTAGGCAGAGGTGTACTCATTAGTACATCCACAGTTTCACAGATCTGTTTAAGTCCCATGTAATAGGGAGCGAACCTATGGGTATCAACCGGGCACAAATTCAGACTCCGAGGCTGGTACTGCAAAAGTATAATAGAAACACCCAAAAACACTTTGTCCGACCTGAGAATCAAACCTAAGACCTCACACTCACTCAGTAGACCAACGAGGCAGTACTCCTTTACCTGACCTGACCTGAAATATAAATAATATCTACACAAGTAAATAAAATTAAAGTAACTTTTTATAATGTCAAATTAGCAGCCACTCATAAAAAAATGGTTGACACGGTAGTGATGCTAATAAACTCATTTTTAAAATTTTTGTCATTCTGTCTTTTTGAGCCGGATAATCACCGAAACAGCTGGACAGATTTTGACGGGAATTACTTTGTTATATAGCTAATCTTGTAAGAAGTAACTAAGGCTACATTTATTTAAGAACAAAAAAATAGGGTTCCACGTAAACAAATTAAAGCTCATGAAATTTTCTCGCCGGAGACGGTTGTTTTGGGAGGTTCCTGCGTCGTATTCAGCGAAAGGAAACATTCAGGTGTCACCACTGTGTGGACCGCCTGGAGGACACGGAGCATACGGTGCAGGTCTGCCCCGCCGTGTCCTCACGGAGGCGATAAGCGGCAGCGACCTCTCGCGTCCGGCCGTGGTTCAGGCCACGCTCCAGAGCGAGAGGGAATGGGAAGCAGCCACCTCCTTCTGCGAAGCACTTATGCTAGCGAAGGAGGAGGCGGGCCGTGTGAGAAAGAGGATATCCTCCACCTCACGGCCCAGCCGCCGCGGGAGGCGCACGAAATCCATGAAATTGTGAACAAAATTCTAGTCCTACTTCAAAGCAGACGCAGTCCTGTCGGCAGCAGCTGTTTATTAAATATACTTATTTATATTTCTCCAACGTGTTGTTGCATAATGATTTATGTTTTGACGTGAGCGTTTTTTTTTTCAGATTCTCAGGCCGATTCTTACTCCGAGGGTATGCAAGGCGAAGGATCGGCAATTGTCGTACCCGAAGCCGTTTTTAATATCTTATTTTAAAATAGGCAATAAGTAAGAGCTGGTTCACATTAGGTCGAATCGACAGTTTAACTGTTGAGCGACTGTCGGATGTTGCTGTAAACAGTAGAAGTTGCTGATCCGACCTAATGTGAATACCACAATCGTTATCGTCGTTTTACCACAGCCAACTCACAACTGCTTTCGACTAGGGGTCGTCACAAAGCAGTTGTGAGTTGTTTGTCGGTCCGATAAAACTGTCGGTACGACCTGATGCGAACCAGGCCTAAAATATAAGCACATCAGAATATAGACAGCCGCTTTTTGTAAAGCATTGGTAGGAATTCAATGACTTTCTCTTGAACTGGAAGCAGACAGTAGATTTTTTTTTTACTGGAACACGTTTATGCTTTATACTTTATTAGATAAATAACCTGTAATTAAATATCTTTATTTCCATTTTAGCATGCGCTTTGTTATTTCACCATAAGTATAAATTAATGAGAATTATTTTACATTATTTAAACAATATAACTTAAATTAATAATTAATTTCGAACTATTGGTGGTGTCAACTACCTTGGGCAACCTGAGTACCAGTTTTTATATATTATACTCAATCGCGTTAACGTAAACTTTAATCTGTATCGAAACTAGAATAGCGCCATCTAGCGACAATAATAAGAAACTCAGTTATTCCATAATATTACTGACATAATTGAATAGATTTTAGATGTTTACGTCAACACAATTGAATCTATTAAAAAAATCACACTAGGCACTTTTTTTTAAGGATGGGAAATCATCAAATGACTCTTTCCGCTCTGGGTGGAGCGGAAGGGAGTCTCAGACTTTTATTGACTACAACCCATTCGTGCTCCATCTAGTGCCCTTTGCCGCGGTGACTATTTCATACAAATTTCGCAACCTTGGCAGGCACCAGCCCTAGCGGGCCCCATCTTCTGTGCTGACAGCTTTTAGGTGCACGTGGAACACGCGCCGTCGACTTGGGCCTGGTCCTTATCGGGCGGCAGGTTACCCATTGCCCGCCGCCCGACACTAGGCTTGGATAGCCTAAATTAAAACTGAATAAATGTCTGGTGTTTTTTTTTAATAAATCTAAAAAATTCTTTCATTGCAGTTAATCAACTAACTGGTACAGCTGAAACAAATTCTCAAGCGTGTACGTATTTAGTTTAATTTGTTTTTTAAAATTAATACAAAAAAAAACCTTCCACCGTACCAAAAGTAAAAATAAACGAATTCGCATTACGCATGATCAGCGCCCCGTCTGATATTGGAGTGCCATTGACGAGTCCCTTCACCATGTGCGCTTTGTCCTGCAACCGCACATTTCCCTCGAGAGGCTCACAGAACACTGCGCGCCACCATTTCCGGCCTATGTCTAATCGAGTGATGAACTGCCCCAAGTTCGCCACTCGCAAGCTACCTACTCCTTACGGTAGCCGGAGATCATTAAGCGAATGCAGCATCCAACTTGTTAATTGTCTTTTTACTTACACCCGTGCTAAGCAGAATCTTATTTACCATGTTTATGTAACATTACAGCATCTTTATCATTTGGTGGAGATAACGGCGGCTGCGGTGGCCTCACCGGCGGCGCTGGCCAGGCTGGCGCTTTAGCGGGTACCTAACATAAAAATACTTATACTCATATCATTTATTGCATTCTGCACTGTTATAAGATGTTTACATACAATAGCTTAAAGCTAGGCACAATAGTTGACCCAGCAAGTCACACATTAAAATTAAATTGAAAAACAGCAATGAAAACAACTGAAACTAATATATTACGATTATTCATGAACATTTATTGAACATAGTTTAAATTAAGTATATCTTTCACAATTATTATAATTATTGAAATAAATATGAAATTATTTCAATTGTTTTCTATTTTTTTTTTTTTATATTAATGCCGATATAATTTCTCTCTTTTTTCATTTAAATACAGTCGACACCATGTCAGCTGTTATTTAAAATGTAAAGCTATTGAATATAAACGGTTGCGTAATTGTGTCACTATCGACATGCAGTCAAATAAACACGACACGACATCCAAAATGGAAATACAAGGAAAAATTACGAATATAAATTATAACAGGTTTTTTGAACAAAGCCGCTTTGTAGAGTGCACAGTCTAAAAATACCACATTTCCTTCCCACAGGCTTAGGTAACGGCGGCCCGTTCTCGGCTTCTGGCGCTGCTGCGCAAACAGGTATGTGAAACATGGCCAAGTGCTGGTCGGACCACCTGCAGTGTAGGCTTTCGTAGCTGTCCATAATCAAAGAACAGTTCAATATTATTATGAGATGGAAGGTAGCCATAGGAACTCTGAAATATAACGACACTACCTCATCGAGTTTGGGATGATTCGTCTTGACGAGCACTTTGATCCTAGATGGTAACCAGGGTCTGATGATGGAGCTGAAAGACGGCCTCATGGCCGAATTTCTCATGAACTTCGTTATAAAACGACACAACCTCATCGAGTTTGGGAACAAAGCCGTAGTAAGTCCCGTATCATAAACATATACAGAGTAATTGAAAATTTACCCAAACCTTAAAAGGGGTCATTGTACTCATCATTATGAACAACTTTTACTATGGGTCCAACCCTGAAATCATGAAAAAAAAAACAGTTGATCCATACATTATGTAGCATTTTTGTAGGGAACAGCTGTTTTTTTTGTCTTGATTTCGACGACTGCTAAGTTTATATAGAAGTGTAACGCACTTTTATATAAACTTTTGACTATGTTATTCATACTATTACTGCTGTACAACTAAAACAACCCTTTGACTGGTAGGGGTGGGGAAGGAGTAGAAAATAAACATTATTCATTAATTAAGTGTCAATCGAAGATATCTTTAACTATATCTGACGACCCTGGATACCTATCTGTTTTGTAACCTGTGAATGAATTGAAAAAGCCATATTCGATTCGAATATGTGAGGCGGGCTCCTTAACCATCATGACACTATGAATTTATTAATAAGATTTATTACTCTTGCGCAGGCATTGCGGGCAACCAAGGAGGCGGTTGTGGTAAGTAACAAATACAAGATACATCTTCGTCTTTATGGAGGTATCTATGTTTTTTGCTATGATTTTTTTTTAATTTGGTGATTTGCGTATTCGATCTATCGATCTTGCCATGATCTAGGCAGGCCGGGCGATAAACCCGCACGTACACAGTGATATAGTCGCGCTCCTCTGCCTAACGCGTACGCACCGGGCGATTCTATTCTTTTATAAAAGGTTTATTCTGAGATACTGTCAAACATAAACAACGAAAATAACAAGTATTTATTAATTAATGAACAGAGGGCCTACCGCTATTACTTTGCAATTTCTGTTGTTCGATTTTCAACTTTCAGCGCTGAGCCGAGCATTAAAAATCCAACAGCGCACAAATCAAAGTAATATTAAAATAATTCTGTTTAAGATGGGGGTAAGTCCCCAGTTAACGCTTGCTATTCAATGTGCTGAAAGAACCTACCCCATTGGTACAGGGCAAAAATGTGTTATTGGGTTTACCAATACGAATTTTCGATAACAGCCCGGAGTATGGTAGTGTGTTTTCCCTATAAGAATAATTACAACTAAATTATTAGACCGTTGAATGAATTAATTAGATTAATAATATTTTAACATTTGCAGGCTGTAATGGAAACCAAGGCGGTAACCAAGGCGGTTACCAAGGTGGCAACCAAGGTGGTAACCAGGGCGGCAACCAAGGTGGTTGTAAGTAACAAACAGTAACAAGAATATTAATATACTCTAAATCAATTCGGTCAAGGCGGCAAATTTCAATAGAGAATTATAGCCAAGTACGCGGAATATATGTGTGCGCAAACAGACCCCCTCTTTCCTCACTCTCATAGTCCGATGGGACGGCAAACCGACACGACCGAGAGATCAGCCGCAGGTCCAACAGCTTGTACTATCCGTGACACAGGGGTGTCACACTAACAACTTCCAAATTCCAGGCTGCTACTGAGAAATTCGTTATAAATAAGCGAATAACACTTTTTGCCCGACCTGGGAATCGAACCCCTGACCTCACGCTCAACCGTCGCGCCTCCGACCATGAGACCAATGGGACAGTCAACAAAATGTAGTAAGATAATTGGAGTGGTAAGTGTTATTGGGTACGAATTTCTCAGTAACAGCTGGAAGTTGGTGGTGGGACACGCTCGTGGCTCTGAAATGACGTAAAGCAGTTGATCCTGCGCTTGATACCTGTCGTGTCGGATTCTCATCCCATCGGACTATGAGAGAAAGGGAACAGAAGTGGACCTATGATAGCTCACAGACTTATGTACTATAATATTTCCTGAGTACTTGGCTAGTCTTCATTGAAATGGGTCGCCGTGAAAAAAATTTGATTGAAAGAATAATTCTCCCCTTCATGTCTTTAAAGAATTAATAATAATTATTATTTCTTTATAGACATGAAACTAAGCTACTAGAATTATGATACGTTGAATGAATAAATAAGATTATTAACATTCTCACAGGCGGATGTGGTAGCGGCGGAAACCAAGGCGGTAACCAAGGTGGTAACCAGGGCGGCAACCAAGGTGGTTGTAAGTAACAAACAGTAACATGTATAATGATATCCTCCACACCGATTCCGGTCACGGCGGCCAATCTCAATGGAGAATAGCCAAGTACGCAGGATATAATTATAGTGCACGTTTGTGTGCGCAAACACAGGTGCACTCCCTCTTCCCTCACTCTCATAGCCCGATGAGACGGCAATCCGACACAGCCGGAGATCAGCCGTAGGGCCAACAGCTTTAAGCAAATTTCGGGACATCCGATGATTAAAAAAAATAAGATAATTAACGTTCCCACAGGCGGATGTGGTGGTGGCGGTAACCAAGGTGGTTACCAAGGCGGTAACCAAGGTGGTTACCAAGGCGGTAACCAAGGTGGCAACCAAGGCTGCAGCCAAGGTGGTAACCGCGGTGGCAACCGCGGTGGTAACCAAGGAGGTGGTGGTGGTAAGTGATAAACAGTAATGCTACAGATCAAATCGCATTGTCGCAAAAAATCTTCTTGTTCGATCAATCGGCTGCATTGCCAAAAAAACTACGCAGTTTAACAACAACGGGATAATTTAACTTATGCGATTTACTGACAAACGTGCTATGGGAATTCAAATTTGACGTTTGACAGATTCGCGATGTGACGAATGGCTTGTCCAGACGAGTTGCAACCACGCTAATCTACGCCTTATCGCGAGAATGTGACCAGGACACAAGGCTCTGAAGCAATTATAAAAAAAATACAGGGATTATCCATCTTGATATCATGAAAAAAACGGCAGTTCCCTACAAAAATGCCATTCCATACATTATGCTTACATCTATATACGAGTATTATGCCTCATATTACCGATTGAAAGGCAGATTTTTTTTTCATGGTTTCGAAACCCAATTTAGGCTTTCATCTTCTTCCTCAAGGTTATAACTATTACAATTTAGACATAGTATAACTTAGTTACTAAGCTGTAGACAAGACCCATGAATGAATAAATAACATTAATGAAATTTCCATATCCGCAGGTTATAGCGGTAACCAAGGCGGTGGCGGCGGCGGTTGTGGTAAGTAACAAACAGTAACAAATATACTAAGCCAATTGAATTGGACACCATCAATCAATTGACATACTTTTTATGGCCAGTCAAAATACAATTCCTTCATAGATTTGACAAACTTCTTACTCATTTGCCAATTTAGTTGGCTAACTAGTTACTGATTTCAAAGCTAGTAAAAATCAATTTTTACAATTAAGAGCTTTTACGCAGTACGATATTTCATACAAACTTTAAAATCAGGGGGTACGGTAGTGCCCCCGCCAAGACGTCCTTTTTTATTCGAAATGAACGAATCGATTTTTAAGTAGGATAAATATATCTAAAAATAAAAAAATCTCTGATTACTTATGAAATTCCGTACGGCGTAAAAGCTCTTAATTGAATTTTAATCGGGTTGTCAAGTCTTTCCAAATTGTTTTAGATAAGTTGTGTCTTATTATTTGGTTAATAATTGTGTCAACTACCTCACTGGCGTCAAATATTATATTTCTTCTTACATAAACTACTAAACTGATCCGTTGTTCTTATACATGAATCTAAACTACTAGACTAATCCGTTGAATAAATTACTAATGATAACAATATTTCTACATACGCAGGATGTAACAGAGGTGGTGGTAAGTAACAGACAAGTAATATTTATTTATTTATCTTCTCACATATCATTACAGGATATACCAATACGGTAAACGCGCCTTAACTTATCCTAACTTCATTGTAACTTATAAGTAATAACAAACATAGCATTCTTTGTGAATTCACCCAGAGAACAACAGAATAAGTTCATCTCGCTATGAGGTTGAGCGTTACATAATGTACAGCTATAGAAATTATCGAAAAGATAATGAAAAAAATTAAAGAATGTTAATTCGAACCATAACTGAGCCTTCGTCTGTCGCATGAATAGCAAAGAAATCCTCTTGACCTCTTGACAAAATCTTCAAGTTTTATTATCTCCTTAATTTGCTCATGATCCATGAATTACTTTACACAATTTTTTCTTCTTCCTATTGTTTATTGTAACATATTTTTAAACACAACTTTTAATAAAGAAATTCCATTAAATATTTATTCATGTTATTACATTATGACTGTAGGCGGCACTTCCTACGCTGCATCAAATGCATTTGCTGCCACACAAGGTAAGATATTATACTTTATTTATCTTACTTTTCTGTAAAATAGCCCTCCACTCTAGAGTGACTCATTACTGAGATATTATACTCATTAGTGAGATCATTACTGTTACTAGTAACAGTAATGATCTATCTTTCATGGACCTTGAGGTCAAATAACGGCCTTCGCCTCACTTCCAAATATTATATGGATCAACTTAGCGATGCTCAGTATCATACGTTTTCGGAGGATATATTTAAACAAAACCTACCATTTGTTAAATCTGCATTAAATTAATTATAGAGAGATTACAAAATAATAAGTTATTATTTTATTTTTCTTATAACATTTTATACCTTTGTGTAGTTTCGCTACTTTACTTAAAGCATCGTTTTGGTTTTTCTGTTATGATAATATAACTGTCTGTTTAAATAAATAATTTAACTAACATTATTGTTATTATTCCAACAGGAAATTAACCGGCCATTTCAACATCACGCAGGTAAGCTGTTCAAAATTCTTGAAAAAGATTACCTCCATAATTAAGAAAAGTGCCATGTTTTGTTAATTAACTTCAAACATTAAAACAAAAAAAAATCTTTGAATCAAAGTAATGTAGTGGTCCAAGATCAAGGAGTCGCCGAACCTATATCATCTTGAGGATAGCTAGAAAAATACGTCATTAAACTGTATGCATTCTTGATGCTTTAAAGATCGAAACTTTGCAGCTTCTAGCTGAATTTTAAAGTGCCCACGGAAGTGTCAGCGGAAGTGTCGGTATGAATTCTTCTTCTTCTTCTTCTTATCGTGTGGGTAGTAAGGCTTTACGACCCTACACACCCTAGTGTCAGAGTTTCTAAACCACCTCAAGGGCCTCTGACATGGTTTCAGTGGAACAGTAAGTCCAGGTTTCCTCACGATGTTTTCCTTCACCGATACCAGTGATTTTCAAGAGAAACTTAAGAATATAAAAATTCACATTGGTACTTGCCCGGATTTGAACCCACAACCTCATGCATGAGAGGCGGGCGCCTTAACCACTGGGCCATCACGACACTTACCGCCCTGGGCCGATATGACTTTTAATGTTTTTTAACAATTCCCTGTAAAACATAATATATATTAAAACCCGCACGTATCACTTTAACGTAGGTATATGAGTAAGGTAGGTACCTTACTCATATACCTTTAAAAGGTTTTAAAGGTACTTGAAATGGGATTAAAAATACATGTTTTCAAAAACATACTATCTATTCTCATAATTTCAGCCATGCTCAAATGACGTAAATTCAATTCTACAAAATAAAAAACGTTCAGTCGCAATCTCAGGTCAGCGACAATCAGACATCAGTATCAAAAAATTAAGGTAAATTATATTTTTGAAATTGAGACTGAGATTACATTGCGATCGTTCCTAAAAGTTCGTAAAAAATGACTATGTGATGTGTCTTGTTACACCCCGTATCTACCTATTATGAAGGTCATTCATTTATGTAAATAAAAGAACAGGGAGTCTAATAGTTTTTTTTTTTTTTGTTTCCTAACCGTAAGTTTAATTTCTTTGTTACAGACAGCGGTGTTCCAGATAGCCTGTTTTCAATATATCCTGTACAAAAACACATTTCTGATTTAATACATATTATATATATGCATAGTGTTGTAATAGTATTTATCTCCATTATTCGAAAAATATAGAGAAGGTATATATTTAGTTATATATATAAAATATATTTTACTTAATATTGTTTTTTTTTTCAATATTTCCTATTCCCTTTTTTAATTACTGTTTGAGTTGAAATATTTGTATAAGTAATATAAGTTGAAATAATAAATTATTTCAACCATAACATAGTAGCAACCATAGAGTAAATAAAAATATTGAGAAACCTATTATGATGAAGTCGCGGTCAAGCTAGAATAAATTATTAGATTATTTTACTCCCTGTAAAATCGTTGAATTAAAAATTCATCCACAATCAAACAAATAAATTCGCAAGACTCATGAAAAAGTATTTTCCGAAAAAAAAAACATGCGGGCGAAGTCACGGGTAAAAGCTAGTTACATAATATATGTCGGAGATTGAAACCTTTTTGCTACAACGCCATCTGTTATTGAAAAGTGGAACTGAAAGTTCAATGAGGTTGCATACCATCTATGGATTGGCTATGCATAGAGTGAACAAGAGTACTAATGGGATTAGTACTTGGGTGGGGTCTGTGGACTCAGTGCTGTCAGTATGATGAAAAAGCAGTGCTAGACAGAATGGTCTGGACTGCCGTGGATGACGGGCGCTGCATGTCGACTGAACCTGCCAGTTCACTCGCACTTGGAGTTGTTTTGTTAATATTGTGATAACCTAACTGTACTGTAAAGTAAAACCATTGTAAACCAATACCATCTTTTGCTTGTCCGAGTTACCCAAAGACTGGAGATTCGCCCACGCTTCGACATCAGAAGTGGGATACGCTCGGACACAACGTATCATTCTAGATTATTCTGAGAAAACAAATGAATGTTGGAGACCAGATTGGAAATTTCTGGTTGCAAGCCTAGAATGAGAATTTGCTCTGTAACGAATTACGACACAGACGTTGAGATGAGATTTCCAGCAGTGAACTATTTTAGACGAATGATGATGATTTTCCAGCAAATAGTCGAATGTGATGAAACAACTTTGAAAATGCTGAAAATCACTGGACAGCTGCTAACAAACCTGAACAATAGAGGAGAAATAGAGATTTTTCACAAAAGCCATTAATCAAGAGATGTTTCATGAGATAAGACTAATTTCAACAATGGTCAACTTTTATTGTCGATCTATGTGTCACTAAATACTGGACGCGGATTCCTCATTGTGTTATTGAACAGGATTATGATAAGAAGAAGGATTCGTCTTGGTTGTCTCAGTACCATAATGACATTTGCAAACATATTGAGATTTTGTTATCCTTCAGTTGATCTTTCTCATGATGATTTGAAAACAACAACTAATTGGGAGTACCTAATAGAATGGATATCAGGCTGTGTGTTGCTGAGGTGGAAGTGTCAAACAGCTGAAAACATTGTTGTTGATTTTTGATGGCTAGATGGTATGAGTACGACGTGAGGTCGACAAATGGATATGCGATTCATGCTTGTGCGAAAGAACTGTACTGCAACACACCATAATTTGAATGCAATCTTGTGCAGCACATTGAAGACTCAAAAATTCATACCTAACCTGAACTGGTTCAATCATATTTTCTTGTACAATTTGAACGGTCATAAAGTGTATGCCATGGAGATTGTGATACATGATAAGCGGAATCAGAGAAAGCTATGTAAAGCAAGATGAGCAAAGCGATACACTTTATGGAAAATGATTCGATGATTGAAGATTAATTATTAAATGATACGATGCATTACCTTTTAGCCTCAAGTGCTGTAACCTGAAATTGCAGAGAATAAGGCCGTAAAGCAATGAATGGCTTGATTAAGAGGCTCAACAAAGAGAAATGAACTACAGACTGTTCGAATTTGCAACGTCTAATTAGCCAGCAGAGATATTAATGTCATTTGTTATCATTTTAGATCGAAGGACTACGTCGGTGCCGTTTCGATAGTTGGACGCCAGAAGCAGGTGATAAATGACCACATCGCAGATCGCATCAATAACAAGACGTGAAACGACGTGTGTGTCGTACTGTGCGTCGTGCGCCGTGCGTCTGTTGCGCTATGATGTTCGGTAGTACTCCGGAGCGTCGTGGTTTTAACAGTGAGCTGCAGTCTGTGGTGGTACATGACTCGTGTGAGTCGTATTCATTTTGTTTTGGTTTTGTTGAGTTGAGGTAAAGATTGTTGTTTTGCATTGGTTTTGGTTTGAGTTGAGGTAAAGAATATTGTTTTGCAAAGAGAGTACCTATCGTACTAGTAGTAGTAGTGAAATTAAAAGGTTGTACAATACCTACTCTGTATGTCTACAACGCAAGATATTGCCTCGTTGTTGTTTAGCATGGAGATCTGGATTAGACCTTCGGGTCGTGCAATGTTATTGGAATTTTCAGAGTTGAGAAAAATCCTAGTAACATTTCGAAATCTGGTTTGTATGATGCTGGATACCCCTGCATTAGGGAGTACAGCCGTAACGTTGTATTGATTTTATATCGTTTTATCATTTTCAACTAAGCAATTTAGGAAAATGAATAAAATGATGTTGTTGTTCAATTTGTAAGCCTGTGGCTACACTAGCGTATGCGGCTAGCTTTCGCGTCGCGACATGTCCGGTTAAATAGTTCATCCAATTGACGTATTCGCTAAATACGGGTGCGCATTGTAGCGTTGTTATTATTGTTTGCAAAATTCGATGCTTATGAATTATTGGGCCTTAGTACCTAACGAAAAGTATTCCAAATGTATCCAAATTATGAGACGTTATCTCTTATGATATCTTTGTTGTGTCCACGCTTCTAAATGAGATAAAATACCTAGTCAAATTATTTTACGAGAAATATAACAACGTGATTATTTTGTAACTTTTCATCGCATGTGTATCACCCGAATCGTCCGATAATGTAGCCTCACCATTATAATAGCAAAAGTCCGTCAAACTTACTAATGTCAGTTATTACGTCAGAAAAAATGTCAGATTAAAAAGAGATTTTACTTCAAGTTGACATTGCCATAGACATGGCTATAGTAAGTACTAATTTCAATGACATTTGAAATAACAGATTTTTGCAGAACCATGACTACCATTGAGTTTTCAATACGATTTTCTTAATTTAATGGGCTTTAACGGTTTTTCCAATTATTCGTGTGAAAAGAGGTAAATTAGAACTAAGGCAACGTCGGTCTTATAGGTTTTCTTCAGAAGAGCAGCAGATCGGGTCGTATGTAATAATGTTATATGGTACGTAACTAACGAAGTTGTTACAAGAAGGATTTCCATGGTAACTGTTAGTTTCAAATCTTCATTTTATAACTACTGGTTCGTGTAACGTGAATACGGAGATTCTCGCGTTAAGTTATAAAGAATCAGAAACGCTTTCAGACGATTTTAGATGCTAAATATTGAGTACCTACCGTCTGAAATAGTGGATTAGCAACCGTTACAATTGAAAGTCCTTCAATAAACGTACTTACAGGCAGGTTCATGATTGTTTTGAAAGGGATTCAAGGGCCAAGCATCTATTGAACTTGCAGTAAAAGACGAAACAGATGTTGATTTGGCATTTATTTAACTTGCATACTACAGGTTCTCAGTTCGATGGGTCAGAGAGATTATGGAATCAAGGTTGATTCGGCATTCCGGTGGGAAGTGCGTAGTGTGTGGCAAATGTGTTTGCTGAGCTATGGTTATAGCTGAGGTTGACCACGAATGAGAGACCTGCGGTTTTGTTTGATAAACTTTGATGCTTTTGAAAGAAACTAAATAATGGTTCAATGATGTTTAGTCTTGGTAATGTTATTCAAACTTGCCATGATCATATTAGCCATGCCATCATATTTGCCATGGTCATATTTTGGTCAAATGAAGGCAGTGTGTTGTGAAAACGCTATTACAAGTTTGAATTAGATGGTAGTGGAAAGAATTGGAAAGTAAATGGTTATTGTTAGTGGTAAATGAATATTCTGTTGTAAACAAGTTTGCCATAGTTGATGATATTGTTGATGGTCACTGTTTAGCTAGATATTTTGTGTGTTGTTAGATTTTTGTTTAATGAAGGTAAGTAATATTTGGTGGAAATAAAGAAATTTAGAGCATGATGTCAAGATTGGCCGTGGTATTATTAGTTAAATATTCAGAACAAACCAAAACCATGCCAACAAACTAAACCAAACCAAACATCAAACCAAATTGATTTTGATTACGTTGTCAATGACTTGAGTTTTTGGTTTGTGGCATTTGTCCACTAGAGGATGGCTTATGTTGTGAAATCTTGAATTGGAAACAGATCTTTTAAGTATACTCATGATGCGATTAGAACGTTCCCGTATGTGAGGTTCCCGTTGAGACGATAATCGAGAGTAAAGTAACAGTGCCAGTGAGAGCACTCATGTTGTTGTTGATGTTGACTGAAGCATTATGACGTGACTTGTTTGACGGGGTTGGTTGCTGGCAACATTTTTGGGGCTTCGTAACCAACCGACTGACTCGTAGTGGAGCCTTGGTGAGAGTCCTTGGCAGTAGTTGTTGTGGAGCCTTGGTGAGAGTCCTTGGCAAGAGATTTGAAGTGTTGTTGTTGTGGGTGTTGCACGGCCGAAATCAGTCTCAGTCGTAGAGCTCCGGCTAACCATTGCTGACGTAGACGTGCGGCGTAGGGCTGATTATGTCGTGGCACCTGGGTGTGATGACTGGCACACATTTTGTGCTTCGTCGTCAGCCCAACCTGAGTTACTGTGGACCACATGTGGTGTGGTGGATTTGTATTGTTGGGGCTTGGCCATGGTGATATGGCAGGTCGGATATGATGATTTGACTTTGGACTGTGTTGTTGGTGACCTGGCCATGGTGTGTTGGCAGGTCGGTGATAATGATTTTGACTTTGAACTGTTGATGATTTATTTGATTAACAACTATTGGAAATTTTGAAACTATTGGAGATTTTTGATAATACGAGTGCAACGGGAACGTCTCATTGTTTTGTTATGGTTTTTGTCAATTTAAATGTGTTGCCTGGTGCATAGTTTTGAGGTCAGGAAGGCCGAACGGCCTTGTGTGAGCTGTGGTACCTCAAATTGATCCTTTGTCTACAGGCATACACGAGGACGTGTATAATGTCAGTTCTGGCCGTGTCGGAGATTGAAACCTTTTTGCTACAACGCCATCTGTTATTGAAAAGTGGAACTGAAAGTTCAATGAGGTTGCATACCATCTATGGATTGGCTATGCATAGAGTGAACAAGAGTACTAATGGGATTAGTACTTGGGTGGGGTCTGTGGACTCAGTGCTGTCAGTATGATGAAAAAGCAGTGCTAGACAGAATGGTCTGGACTGCCGTGGATGACGGGCGCTGCATGTCGACTGAACCTGCCAGTTCACTCGCACTTGGAGTTGTTTTGTTAATATTGTGATAACCTAACTGTACTGTAAAGTAAAACCATTGTAAACCAATACCATCTTTTGCTTGTCCGAGTTACCCAAAGACTGGAGATTCGCCCACGCTTCGACATATAATTATCGATAAGTTATTTGATCAATGCGCAATACGTTGAATTTTAACTGATTAAAGGGTCGCATAATAAGCACTGGTGCTCGCATAATGTGACCCCTTTGATCTTCGAAAACAACCAGTCATTTGTTACATTGTGATTGAAATTGATGTCTTTTACACCTCACGATTTCACACTGAACTTTGTTCAACTTACTCAGAACTTTAATGATTTAAAAATAATCGAATTGTATAAATGGATGAATCTGCAACTATATCTCAATTGACAGTTAAATTTATTGATTTAGAAAAGAATATAGCGTAACACTGCTTTTCAAGCAACCGGTAAGAAAGCACCTTTATCACAATGAGTCAGTCATATAAAACATACGATGCTCTCAAACAAGATTTTTTGAAAGAAATGGATTTTATCAGCAACATGGGCGTACATTTTTTTATCTATCCTTTTAAAGGTAGATCCAACCTTGTAATGTACTGTTACTACTTTACTTATGGCCTTTTGTGTCTCACATCAACTCAGCTAACCGTCACCCTTTGCTTGATTTGCATCAACGACTTTGACTGGTTCGAAATCATCAACTTCGCCCCCAACATCGGGGTCTGTCTCATGATCCTGATCAAGTACAGAAAAATAAATGATAATAAGGAATTGTACGACCAAATAGCCAAACATTTTCGTCACGACCTATGGGAAGCAATTGCGGACACAACAAAGCACAAGGAGATTTTGAATCGATACACGAAGACGACGAAATTAGTACTAAGATTCGAATTCTATTACACGATTGGAGTAACGGTGATTATAGATTTACTCCCAAGAATCATCATGATTTTCCAGAATGATATTCTTGGTAAAGAACAGCAGTATTTGTACCCATTCGATGGATGGTACCCTTTTGATAAGATGCAGTGGTACAACGCTGCCTATATCTGGGAATGCTTCATGACTACCGTCGTAATTTTTATCTACGCTTTCGTTAATATGCTTCATTATTCTTTCGCCCGATATATTTGTATGGAATTGAAGATTCTTGGAAGTACTATGGAAGGGCTAATAAGTGATGACGACGTAGTTAAAATCAAACAAGGGAGAGAGATTGAACAAATTCATCAAAACGTTAGAAACAAATTAAAATTTATTATTTGCAGACATCAGTTCTTAGCCAAGTAAGAAAATTACTTAAATGACTGTTTAAATAGGGGGTAAAAGGAAACTTAATGAAACCGAAAGTTACATGCTCTTTCCATATTGCTGTAATATTTATGTTGTCGACCTTATCTGGGAACCTTCAAGTTACAGATATGTAGCGACATCTCTTGCACATAATACGAACTACAACTGACAATTCCTGCATCGTGCTATTAATTTCGACAGAAGCATATATACAAAATCCCGACAACAACCGTCGGGCAGTAGCCCATCAGACGTAATACCCCTCGGAGGGTCCTCCCTTTTAAACGGTGGATGAGAAACTTCATACCCTGTATCTCGTTTCCCAACCATAATTCTTGCTCAATGTTACTTATAGACAGAATGCGTAGTTATAATATGTCTTTTTACACCCTGTATGTTTAATAAATAAATTATATAGCTTCTATAAATATATTTTCTTTTGATTACAGAATCACATCAAAATTAAATGATGTTTTGGGAGATACAATGCTTCTTACATATGTCTTCGGTTCCGTATTTATATGTCTAACAGCATTTACAGCAACAGTAACTGATTTTTCTAAACTTTTATCTATTACATAATGAGATCACATAGTCGCCGGATCTACGCTTATTAACATGACTGGTAATTTTGAAGATAGAAAGAGATTGAATGAATGCTTTATGTGCCAGAATAAAGGAGCATTATATATAGTAAAAGTGAAATAAAGATTCACTATAGCATAAAGCTTTACAGTCGTGCATTTTTTTAAATGAGTGCCAACTGTAATCGAAATGTAACAAAAGTACAGACTACTAACATTATAAAATTTTGCCACATTATTGATATTTATACCCAGAATTTTACGGGACAAGTGACACTTGCATCAAGACGAATCTAATGACGTACCTATTAAGCCGTTGAGTACTTACAAGCGGCCATAAGAACCGACATTTATACTTACACGTCAAACACATAATCCTCCTTTTGGGCTCCGCTGCGGTCTGGTAAAAATAACCCACAATAAAGCTTGTAAGTACGCATAGCTTCGTAACAACAAAAATTCTTTTATCTATCCTTCTAAATTTTAGGCATGCTTAAATGACGTGGGTCTGGCAACTGTAGGATCTTGAACTATAAGGTGTCACAAATTAACTTATGTCTATTTATTTTCTAGGTAATTGATGATCTATACAAATCAATGCGGTACTTTTCCTTCTTCTGTTCTTTGCTTGTGGAAGTTTTCTTTCAATGCATAATAGGACAACTCCTCATCGATCACGTATGTTACTTGATTTTGTCACTCTATCTGATACTGTCATTCAGATTTACTTTTTGGCACCCAACTTATTATGAAATAACTTTCAACCAGCTACTTAGCGGGAAATAGACACTCTTGCTATATCAATATTTGGCTGAAGTACAGTCAGCAAGAAGAGTCAATAAAGATTTCATATTTTGAAATCCTTATTATGGAGCACAATATCAAAGGAAATAGGAAAAAGATGTAAAATAAAGATAAAATAAACTTTTAACCACTACCAGAAGTGCTGAGATGAACTGCATTGCTCTTATCTATTATAATGATTTGTGAAATTAACAGGGTAAATCGACTTTTGGGTTAACTGACTGTACCATAATTTTATTTATTAAGACCCCACGTACGAGCTATCGTAAAAGTATTGAATTCCAATCGATTTTCAAAGAATACTACGACAAACGATTAATATTTAATTGGTTTAATTTTATACGACAAGTACAATAAGAATCACCCATAAATTTGAGTAAGCCTTCAAAGTAAATAAATAGTACTTATTGTGCATAACAGTTTTTTTTTTTTTCAATTTAAAACCGATCGATATTTACTTTAACTCCGCACGCTTGTACTTTCATATATATTTTTTTAATTTTAGATTTTAGAGATTTATTTTATTTTTTGAACTTCTAAAATAATAATTAACCTGAACAATACAATTAATAAAAAAGAAAGCGGGGCTTTTAGGCTTTTAAAAAATTCGTTCGCATCACTGTCCAAAAGTACCCCTTCATGATTCAGTAAAAGGTACATATCGTCTTCCAGAGTAAGAAGTTGGAAAAAGCAATTTACTTCGCAAACTGGGTGTATGCTGATTCAGATACAAAGAAGATGTTGCTAATCTTCTTGATGCGTTCTCAAAAACCTTTTGAGCTAAGTGCCAAAGGTTACGTGACCATGAATTTAGATACTTTCAGTAGGGTAAGCTTATTATACATATATCATTAGAGTATCCAAAACTGATCCATCTTTATAAAAAAAATGTCTCTTATTCTTTAAATAAGATTCCCCTGCACTAGGAATTTCTCCTGTATCGTGGGTGCGCACATGTACACAAACAGCCAGACCCGACTATCTATAGGTCATACAAATATTTGGTCTATAAGGGAATCGAAGACTATTCAACTTTATTATTATTAGTAAAGATTAAGTAATTACTTTCAAAATAATGCTTTTATACGTCAAACATTTTTCAACTACAATTAACTATCAATATTATTGTTTTCAGATCTGTAGTTTGTCCTACCAGTTCTTCAATTTGCTTCGCACCGTATATTCGGAATAATTTGCACTTGTGTCGATTAATCAAATAAATGCCTTTGTTTTATTTAAATAAATAACATTTTCATATTTCTAATATTAATTTGTAAACCAATGGTTTAATTATTTTAAATTACTACATGCATTAAATTACTAGCACTAATTTATGTTGTTTTATTGTGTCCAGTGAGATTTAACAGCTAGAGTTCAAAACTGCAATAAAAAAGTATATCAAGGAAAATAAACTGTATATAACTTTAGAAAAATTATTAGTTTTTATTTTTATATATTTAATGAACTACAGTTTTATATAAGGCTCTGAATACCAGTGATGTTGAAAACTAGTTGTACTACTTACATGTATACTTTTTTTTAAGAGTAAACAGTAAATCGCCGTGAAAACCTAATACTGTTTTTAAATGTATAGTTGGCAACCCTACACCTGATATTAAAACAAGTTAATGAAGAAAAATTAAAACAAAAAATAACAAAATACACTAATTTTCTGTCACTCTTTGATAATGTTTTTTACAGAACTTGAATTTGTTTGTTGTTTTCCAAACACACAAAACATTTTAGGATCAATCTACATCAAAGTCTATTAGGCACCTACTATAGCCGCTGCATTTTACGATGACAATAGACCCGCTTTTATAGCATTCATAATTTAAAACTTTTTTCCAAAAAAGACAACCGCCTTCAAAAACTACAAAATGAAAAATAATTTAAGTTTTGGAAGTCGGTGGCAATACAAACCGACAAACAAAACCCAAACCGCAGCTGCCGGCTTTATTTTTGTCGAATCTATTAAGAAACACTAAGTATATTAACAAGCAAATATGTTTCACCTCAAAAAAGAAAGAAACACAGTCGAACTTAGAACCTTCTTCTTTTTTTTTTGAAGTCATTCAATCATGATGCAAATCTTCACCTTACATGCTACTAAATCTCGACACTTACTAAAATTCAATTTCCATGTAAAACTAAACATAATATGAATATTTGTGAGGAGATTTCACAAAATAACGTTGTGCATATGACGTTGAGAACGTGGAACACTGAGCACGAACAGGCAATGGCTTCGTTCGAATATTGAAAATGGCTCAGCTCGACCTCATAAAAGCAAGATGGCTACATTCATATCGAGAGACTTCGTGAAATATAGGCATATTGAGACGGTATTGTCTCACTGCATGTAATTTGCACCCTATATTGAGTCGTTTTATTGCGGGAACAAAGGCCTAATGGGTTTATTTTGTTATTTAGCTTTTACCTGCAGCTTTGTCCGTGTGAAAATCAAGTATACCACGAAATATAACCTATGACTCTCAGCAACAGTATAGCTTTCTATTAATAAAAAAAAAAATTACAGACACACAATTTTACCTCATTATAATATTAGTTTAGGTATCAGGTAACAGCGTGAATGACAAGAGAACTACTTTTTGATAACTTCGCCGGCGACCTCGTCTGCCTCAAGTTGATCCCTATCACCTAGCGATATGTAGTACAGTATGATAGGTCGTAAAGTATACTTCATACCTCCCAAATATACGTGACAAAAAAAACATAAAAATCGGTCGAGGCGTTTCGGAGGACTGCGACCACAAACGCGATATAACACGAGTTACTTAAACATACCTACATAGATAATATTATTGTATAAGTATATTCATTAAATAATAGTTTTATCGTGTAAAGTAATCATGATTAGTGGATTTTTTAAGTGACTTGCTTTTTTCCACGATTTAATCTAGTGGATACCAAATCTGTATGAGATCAGGTATCCACTTGGTCATTTTTTTTGCTCTGACAATATTTAGGTTTCAACACAAGCGTCTAAGCAAACCAATAAGACGGCAACCAGACACGGCCAGGAAGAGATCAGGCGCAGTTCCAGAGGCTTTATGTGCTTTCCCACATACGGAGATAACACCACCAACTTTAAAAAACCCAATGAAATTCCCAATAATATTCATAATGGAAAAACTAGCTGGCGTAGCTACGGTTAATCTAAATATCGGTGTATAAATCTGGTCACCAATTTACGGGAATTGGTGACCAGATTTATACACCGAGACTCCTCCGTGCCTCGGAAAGCGCGTTAAGCCGGCTGTCATACGTGGATCTTTGACAGTCGGTACGGGTCGTCAGAAGACTGAAAATCTAACAACCAGTCTTACCAAGGGGAACCGCGTTACTCAGTTACTGGGTTCTGCGGGTCAGATAGGCAGTCGCTCCATGTAAATACTGGTATTCAGCTGCATCCGGATAGACTGGAAGCCGACCCCAACATAATCGGAAAAAAGCTAAACAGATTAATTGGTTGGAAAACCTTAATATCACTTTACCCGACCTGGGCCAAATCGGAGCCAGTAACCCCAAACTTGCAACCACAAGACCAACGTGGTAGTCAAGTTTTGCAAAATGTAAATTGCACTAAGATTGTTAAGGTACACCTCTGCTTATCCATCAGGGGAAACAGCTACAAAAAGTTATAATAATATTAATAATTCATTTATTTCAGACTGAGTCCATACATTTTAGAAAAAATAAAATTAAAAATGTCATTTAAAAATCCATGTAGGCACACTAAAATAATCCAAAAACACAAATTGTGATACAAGTTATGATCAGCTAAAATCAATTTAGCGATCATTTAAATACGTTACAGTGAAAACTGTTATCTAATATAGATCACGATCACTATAAATAAAATGAAAATTGTACACGAATAAAACTTGTATTAAATTTATGACTCACGAATTTTGTGATTATGTCCTTTTTTATTGATTTTCGTTTGCTTAAAAACCTGGACAATGTTGGCTTTCGGCAGTGCAGTCACTCGCTAGAAGATGGGTAACAAGAGCTGGGCTTTTGTGTTATTAATTATCTTGCCATTGGGCTTGCTAGCTGTAGATGACGCAGGTGAGTTTTTACGCCATTTTGATTTTTTCAGACTTTTTTTATTTGCAATTTATTATTTATCTATGGAAATAAATAATATTAAAGTCTCTTTGTAATATCGATTTAATATGAATGTATACACAGTACTTTAAAAAAAGCAATATTTTAATATTTGTCTGTCTGTCTTTTTGTTCCGGCTAATCTCCGAAACGACCGGACCGATTTGAGTCGAGCTTTCATGGGCAGATAGATGATATTATAAGGAGTACTTACCTAAGCCTTAACTTTATTTGAGAAAAATAATTAAAATTTCGTAATCTGACATTCATGCAAACAATAAAATACCTAATAAGATAGGAGACAGCAATAATCAAAACTAACACTGTGGTGAATACCACTGACAGAGACATGCTCTACGGTGGTGATTAAAACCATTAGAGTTTAAATTAAAAATATTTAAATTTTCTGTAACATTTTAGATGGCGAAAGCTATGCCGACAGTACGGCGATAGCCCAATCAGGTAAAAAACCTTTATTCACTCATTTCTCATTAACCCAATAAATAAGTATTTAACGTCCTTTTTAAAATTATTCCTAAAAAAAAAAGACACATGTACCTAATTTAGTAATAATTGCCTTACATATAAAATTCTTTGTCCTGAATAACTGAGTGATGGATTAACGCATTAAATCGCTGATCGTAAAGACCTGAAACTTGGAGGGTGTGTTCTTTGTATGACGTAAGCATCTAATAAGAAAGGATTTTCCTAAATTCACCCTCTAAGGGGATGAAACAGAGGTACGACATTTACGCGGACAAAACCGCTGGCAATAGCTAGTTATTAATATAATTAATATTTATATATTGTTAATATACTATAAAACATAATATAATAAATAAAAATATTTTTTGAATGCAGACACTTATACAGACGACACCACATCAAGTGCTTTTGCGGGAGCCACATCTCGTAAGTTATTAATTTTTTTAATCTGTATTACCAACTAAGTTCCGTAGAAGCTCTGGCTGGCTAAGTCAAATACAGCCTCGTATAACTACTCCATACGGAGATAAATACTATTTTAAGATAAGAAGGACTTGATAGAACGTGAGTAGGTACGACTGAAAAGCTTTTTGTTCGATATAAAATAGCCACCAAGCCATAACCAATAGGTTGACTGCTTCGTTGGTTTAGCAAAGTGCGACTGCTAAACATGAGGTCTGGATTCGATTCCGAGATCAAGCAAAGTGTTATTGGGGTTTTCCATCAGAAATTTGTCAGTAGCAGCCTCGGAGTCTGGATTTCTGGCGGGTTGATGGCACTAATGTGAAATGTAGATGTACTAATGGGGTCACCCCTGCCTAACCCATTAGGGATTACAGACATGATGTTTTGTATGTATGTTTATAAAAAAGCACTTAATAATATTGATCCAATATATAAGTCAAATAAGTCTTTCAGTCATACGTAGATCGATAATCCCGATACCAAGTAAAAACATGTTTATATTATATAATTTAATATGCTATGTTACAGTATCGAGAGGAAAAGGAAGAGGAAATTCAAATTCACAAGCGTACTCATCAGCAACAAGCAGTAAGTATTATCTCATTACATAATTTCTATATTCGAGAAGGTATAAAAGCTAAGACAAATAATGTCACGTATTATTGCAGGTGGAAATGGTCAAAGTTCAGCACAATCAGGGGCATTTACAGGTAAGAATTTGTTTTGAAGAATCCATTTTATAGTCATACAAGAATTTACAAACGATGCTTAACTTTATTGGGACGATGATACAGGTCTTTTTTTCTAACAGGATTTTTATTTTTATTTTTTTATTTTTGCAGGATTCTACGACAATCCACGTTACAGCCCCTTCTATGGAGGTATGTTACTTTTTGATCAATAATTAACAGATTTAAACGTGCATCTTAATACCTATTCAGCAACTTTTGTAGTAGGCAACTATTTGTATGTATTTCTCAATAAAATGAATATAGGAGGAATATTAATTAACAGTCAAGGTTTGTAATTAAACCACGAGAAATTATTATTTGGCACTGGGTACACTTCATTAAACGGGAATCATAGTCCAATTATTTATTAAAAAGTCTATGCACAACACTTTCTTTATGACATGATTAAATTTTAATTGAGCCATTGCTATTGCTATTAATTATTAGAGCTGTCTCTTGTATCGTCTCTGTCATTTTTTACACAATTATACCGCACTGAAAAGTGTCAAAAAAAAAATTAAGAAACATTGCGAAATCAACGAAAACAAATGTTCCGACACCCGAAATTTCCGCAAACGAAACGTCACGGATATATTTCCTAATACCTCCGAAATCGTGATTGGCTTGGCCAAGTCAGCTTCTTTACAACCAAGTAATCGGCTAGTCGGCTAATCGGTCAAAGTCATAGGCGGCACATCTCTAAAGATAACTAAAGCTCATTCAACTTTTAACAGGATCAGCGTTCAGACCTAGAAGAAGATCTGGACAGTCCTCAGCGACAGGTGACTATAAAATAATTTGCATTTGTAGTTGTAGTACATATAAAGAAAAAAACTTATAGCCTGTGCAAAAACAGACACCGGACTCATGACAAATCATGACTATACAAATATATTTAAAAAAAAATCTGTTACAACATCTAGTTGAAAGTCAATACTGAAGTCATTTGTTGTTACAATAAGATCATTAAAAGGCACTTTTGAGAAATAATTTTCAAAAGATGACGGTGTCTGAGGTAAATAAAAAAAAAAAACAAAAATACAACGAGGTAGGAAGTTCCTTCACATTTTTAAGGTTGACAACAACGTAAAATGTCTAGTTTTAAACAAGCATTCCAAATTAAATACGTTTTGCTTACATTAATTTTATTGTTCTATTTATTTCAGCCATTTCATCAGCTGACAGTAAAGGTGGCGACTCTACATCTCAAGCAGGTACGTCAAAAGAAACAAATTATACAGGCTGACTTTCAATTAACGACCTATCTTTAAGGGGATGACAGTACCAAAAATATGAACAACTTTTATTATTCGACCAACCCTAAAATATGAAAATAAAACATATAAGGCGAAAGTGAGAAGATGAGAATATGCACAAAATGTTTTATAATATTACTACTTTGATAACAAATTTTAAGTGATTGTAATAAATTATTACAATCCTTCATTTGACATCCAGACTAATATAATACTATTCTCAACAAGTTTTGTAAAAAGATGAAGAAGATGTCACGTTGAAGTTAAAGAACTTGTTAAATATAAATAAGGAAACAATATCGTCCTGCAAATTCGTTTTTTGCCCGTTATTACACCATGTTCAACATGATGTAATAAATTAATAAATAAATAAAATAAAAATAAATAAATAAATGACCAGTACATAAGTTTCTCTTAACAGGACTTTGTCAATTTCTCGTACCTTTGATCAACATGTGTAATGATAGAGAGTTCAGATTTAATGACTTTTTTTCAGTGGCTTTTGCTAGTAGTACACAAGCTAGCAAACCGGAAAAGTGCAAAGGAGAAACACCTGAACTAGAACCAGAACCAGTACCAGTACCCGAATCTGAACCAAAACCTGAACCTACACCCGAACCCGTACCAGAACCCAAACCAAAACCCGTACCTGAACCAGAACCCAAACCTGAACCTACACCCGAACCCGAACCAAAACCCGAACCTGAACCAAAACCTGAACCTACTCCCGAACCCGAACCAAAACCCGAACCAGAACCCAAACCTGAACCTACACCCGAACCCGAACCAAAACCCGAACCTGAACCCAAACCTGAACCTACACCCGAACCCGAACCAAAACCCGAACCAGAACCCAAACCTGAACCTACACCCGAACCCGAACCAAAACCCGAACCCGAACCAAAACCCGAACCAGAACCCAAACCTGAACCTGAACCAAAACCCGAACCAGAACCCCTACCTGTACCAGAACCCAAACCTAAACCTACACCCGAACCCGAACCAAAACCCGAACCAGAACCCAAACCTGAACCTGAACCAAAACCCGAACCAGAACCCATACCTGTACCAGAACCCAAACCTGAACCTACACCCGAACCCGAACCAAAACCCGAACCAGAACCCAAACCTGAACCTACACCCGAACCCGAACCAAAACCCGAACCCGAACCTACACCCGAACCCGAACCAAAACCCGAACCTGAACCTACACCCGAACCCGAACCAAAACCCGAACCTGAACCTACACCCGAACCCGAACCAAAACCCGAACCAGAACCTATGGAACCAACAAAGACAACTGTTATAAGTGTTACTGAATCTGAAAGCAGTACGTATGAATTTGGCCCTCATTCTTTAATACCAGGTTTTTTTTAATACCAGATCAACATAAGCTACTTACAGTCATCGCGAGGTGTACACTGCAAATGGCTTACCACTTAAGGGAAGGGACTGCCACTTTCACAATCGATGAATGCTCGCAGTGAGCGTTACGTCCACACGCGAGGCAAACTCTCGCGATGTCTACAAGCGGCATTTCATTATTATGAGAGTCCCGTTCAGCAGACAGTCGGTTTTTGAGGCTTAGTACTTAAGCCTCAAAAACCGACTGTCTGCTGATGCCTGGTGCGGTCAGTTTTTAGTGAGATTTTTTTTAAACATGGGGAATCACTCCTTTTGTTATAGGCATTTCGATTTTTTTGTAAATTATTATATTCAGCTACATAATAATTATCAATTGAGTTTAGCATTTTTTAAACTATTTCAAATGCACTCTTAATACCAGGTCAAAGTTCGTCAAAAGAGAAGCAGTTTTATCCATTAATCCGTTTGATTAAATAGTAGTATAATTGCTAGGCAGATGGTAGCTGGTAGACAGATGGTAACTGGTAGCTCCTGGTAGTAGTAGTTGTTTCTAAAACGAATTTGGTTCTGTCGTAGAATAATGACAACACTAAGAATTACATACCTGAACAAAAATACGATTATTTTCTAGGTGCAAGCTCGGGAGATGGAGGAACAGCAGAAACATCGTCATCATCTGAAGGTATATTTTTTGTGTTATCCTGTGGTTTAGATATATTATTAAAGTTCCATCAATAATGGCATCTTATGTAGGTAAACCTTAATGTTATTGTAATTAATAATTTGGTTACAGGAACTGCTAATGAGGAAAATGGAGAGGCAAGCACCGCCACTCAAACCGACGGTACAGAAAACGTTTTAAATAAAAAGCATTCGTTGATTATTTATAGAAAATACTTTCAATATTTGGTTTTGTTCTTAATTAAGTAAATTCCTAATGAGCCTGACAATACTTTTAGCAATTATTGTATATTTATTAGGAGTGAGCATTGAATCGTCACAAACTTCTTTGGTTCATCTTGTATAAAAATATTTTTTGCAACAGCATCAACCACAGGCAATGGCGAAGCCGAATCAAAAGGTGGCGCAGGAGCTGCAGGTACCAATCATTTATTATCCGTCTAATAAACACTGAATAAAGTTTTGTAATGGAGATCGGCAGTTCAGAAGAGCATCGTTCTTAACAAATTGTTTCTGCCCTACAGTTCAATAGTACATAACTGTTACGCAAGCGCAGCTTCTTCGTCACACAGTTAATGTAAAGGAACCGTTTCATTGCCTTCTATGCACGATGGCAACTAAAGTTTTAAATCAATAATATTTAAAGTGCTAAGTATAAGTCTTGTGTTTAAACTCGCCTCTATTTTTGTGCTTCCTTTCATGTTGTACATCAAGAAAGATTTTGTAATCGTGACTGTGACGGTCAAGTATTTTTTATTAATTAATTAACTTTGGTTTTCAGTAATTGATGAAGAAGAACCAGAGCCCAAACCCAAACCAGAACCTGAACCTACACCCGAACCCGAACCAAAACCCGAACCTGAACCAAAACCTGAACCTACACCCGAACCTGAACCAAAACCCGAACCTGAACCAAAACCTGAACCTACACCCGAACCCGAACCAAAACCCGAACCTGAACCAGAACCTACACCCGAACCCGAACCAAAACCCGAACCTGAACCAGAACCCAAACCTGAACCTACACCCGAACCCGAACCAAAACCCGAACCAGAACCCAAACCTGAACCTACACCCGAACCCGAACCAAAACCCGAACCAGAACCCAAACCTGAACCTACACCCGAACCTGAACCGGAACCAAAACCCGAACCTGAACCAAAACCCGAACCTGAACCTACACCCGAACCCGAACCAAAACCCGAACCTGAACCAAAACCCGAACCAGAACCTGTGGACCCACCAAAGACAACTGTTATAAGTGTTACTGAATCTGAAAGCAGTACGTATGAATTTGGCCCTCATTCTTTAACACCAGATTTAATACCAGGTTTTTTAAGTACCAGATCAACATAAGCTACTTACAGTCATCGCGAGGTGTACACTGCAAATGGCTTACTACTTAAGGAAAGGGACTGCCACTTTCACAATCGATGAATGCTCGCAGTGAGCGTTAAGTCCACATGCGAGGCAAACTCTCGCGATGTCTACAAGCGGCATTTCATTATTATGAGAGTCCCGTTCAGCAGACAGTCGGTTTTTGACGCTTAAGTACGCCTGATGCGGTCAGTTTTTAAAGTGATTTTTTTTAAACTCCTTTTGTTATAGGCATTTCGATATTTTTGTAAATTATTATATTCAGCTATATAATAATTATCGATTGAGTTTAGCGTTTTTAAAACTATTTCAGATGCACTCTTAATACCAGGTCAAAGTTCGTTAAAAGAGAAGCCGTTTTATCAATTATTCCGTTTGATTAAATAGTAGTATAAATGCTAGGCAGATGGCAACTGGTAAACAGATGGTAACTGCTAGCTCCTGCTAGTAGTAGTTGCTGCTAGAACGAATTTGGTTCTGTCGTAGAATAATGACAACACTAAGATTTACATACCTGAACAAAAATCCAATTATTTTCTAGGTGCAAGCTCGGGAGATGGAGGAACAGCAGAAACATCGTCATCATCTGAAGGTATATTTTTTGTGTTATCCTGTGGTTTAGATATATTATTAAAGTTCCGTCAATAATGGCATCTTATGTAGGTAAACCTTAATGTTATTGTAATTAATAATTTGGTTACAGGAACTGCTAATGAGGAAAATGGAGAGGCAAGCACCGCGACTCAAACCGACGGTACAGAAAACGTTTTAAATAAAAAGCATTCGTTGATTATTTATAGAAAATACTTTCAACATTTGGTTTTGTTCTTAAATAAGTAAATTCCTAGTGAGCCTGACAATACTTTTAGCAATTATTGTATATTTATTAGGAGTGAGCATTGAATCGTCACAAACTTCTTTGGTTCATCTTGTATAAAAATATTTTTTGCAACAGCATCAACCACAGGCAATGGCGAAGCCGAATCAAAAGGTGGCGCAGGAGCTGAAGGTACCAATCATTTATTATCCGTCTAATAAACACTGAATAAAGTTTTGTAATGGAGATCAGCAGTTCAGAAGAGCATCGTTCTTAAGAAATTGTTTCTGCCCTACAGTTCAATAGTACATAACTGTTACGCAAGCGCAGCTTCTTCGTCACACAATTAATGTAAAGGAACCGTTTCATTGCCTTCTATGCACGATGGCAACTAAAGTCTTAAATCAATAATATTTAAAGTATAAGTCTTGTGTTTAAACTCGCCGCTATTTTTGTGCTTCCTTTAATGTTTTACATCAAGAAAGATTTTGTAATCGTGACTGCGACGGTCAAGTATTTTTATTAATTAATTACCTTTGGTTTTCAGTAATTGATGAAGAAGAACCAGAGCCCCAACCTAAACCAGAACCTGAACCTACACCCGAACCCGAACCAAAACCCGAACCTGAACCAAAACCTGAACCTACACCCGAACCCGAACCAAAACCCGAACCTGAACCAGAACCCAAACCTGAACCTACACCCGAACCCGAACCAAAACCCGAACCAGAACCCAAACCTGAACCTGAACCAAAACCTGAACCTGAACCCAAACCTGAACCTACACCCGAACCCGAACCAAAACCCGAACCAGAACCAGAACCTATGGAACCACCAAAGACAACTGTTATAAGTGTTACTGAATCTGAAAGCAGTACGTATGAAATTGGCCCTCATTCTTTAATACCAGATTTAATATCAGGTTTTTTTCAATACCAGATCAACATATGCTACTTACAGTCATCGCGAGGTGTACACTGCAAATGGCTTACCACTTAAGGGAAGGGACTGCCACTTTCACAATCGATGTATGCTCGCAGTGAGCGTTACGTCCACATGCGAGGCAAACTCTCGCGATGTCTACAAGCGGCATTTCATTATTATGAGAGTCCCGTTCAGCAGACAGTCGTTTTTTGAGGCTTAGTACTTAAGCCTCAAAAACCGACTGTCTGCTGATGCCTGATGCGGTCAGTTTTTAGTGAGATTTTTTTTAAACATGGGAAATCACTCCTTTTGTTATAGGCATTTCGATTTTTTTGTAAATTATTATATTCAGCTATATTATAATTATCAATTGAGTTTAGCATTTTTTAAACTATTTCAAATGCACTCTTAATACCAGGTCAAAAGTCGTCAAAAGAGAAGCCGTTTTATCCATTAATCCACATACATACATAACATCACGCCTGTAATCCCCGAAGGGTTAGGCAGAGGTGTACCCATTAGTACACCCACATTTCGCCAGTTATGTTTTTAGTCCCATGTAATAGGGGGCGAGCCTATTGCCATCAACCGGGCACAAACCCAGTCTCCGAGGCTGCTACTGAGAAATTCCTGATGGAAAAACCCAATAACATTTTGCCCGACCTGGGAATCGAATCCAAGACCTCATGCACAGCAGTCGCGCTTGCGACCACTAGACCAACGAGGCAGTCATCCATTAATCCGTTTGATTAAATAGTAGTATAATTGCTAGGCAGATGGTAACTGGTAAACAGATGGTAACTGCTAGCTCCTGCTAGTAGTAGTTGCTACTAGAACGAATTTGGTTCTGTCGTAGAATAATGACAACACTAAGATTTACATACCTGAACAAAAATCCAATTATTTTCTAGGTGCAAGCTCGGGAGATGGAGGAACAGCAGAAACATCGTCATCATCTGAAGGTATATTTTTGTGTTATCCTGTGGTTTAGATATATTATTAAAGTTCCATCAATAATGGCATCTTATGTAGGTAAACCTTAATGTTATTGTAATTAATAATTTGGTTACAGGAACTGCTAATGAGGAAAATGGAGAGGCAAGCACCGCCACTCAAACCGACGGTACAGAAAACGTTTTAAATAAAAAGCATTCGTTGATTATTTATAGAAAATACTTTCAACATTTGGTTTTGTTCTTAAATAAGTAAATTCCTAATGAGCCTGACAATACTTTTAGCAATTATTGTATATTTATTAGGAGTGAGCATTGAATCGTCACAAACTTCTTTGGTTCATCTTGTATAAAAATATTTTTTGCAACAGCATCAACCACAGGCAATGGCGAAGCCGAATCAAAAGGTGGCGCAGGAGCTGAAGGTACCAATCATTTATTATCCGTCTAATAAACACTGAATAAAGTTTTGTAATGGAGATCAGCAGTTCAGAAGAGCATCGTTCTTAAGAAATTGTTTCTGCCCTACAGTTCAATAGTACATAACTGTTACGCAAGCGCAGCTTCTTCGTCACACAATTAATGTAAAGGAACCGTTTCATTGCCTTCTATGCACGATGGCAACTAAAGTCTTAAATCAATAATATTTAAAGTATAAGTCTTGTGTTTAAACTCGCCGCTATTTTTGTGCTTCCTTTAATGTTTTACATCAAGAAAGATTTTGTAATCGTGACTGCGACGGTCAAGTATTTTTATTAATTAATTACCTTTGGTTTTCAGTAATTGATGAAGAAGAACCAGAGCCCCAACCTAAACCAGAACCTGAACCTACACCCGAACCCGAACCAAAACCCGAACCTGAACCAAAACCTGAACCTACACCCGAACCCGAACCAAAACCCGAACCTGAACCAGAACCCAAACCTGAACCTACACCCGAACCCGAACCAAAACCCGAACCAGAACCCAAACCTGAACCTGAACCAAAACCTGAACCTGAACCCAAACCTGAACCTACACCCGAACCCGAACCAAAACCCGAACCAGAACCAGAACCTATGGAACCACCAAAGACAACTGTTATAAGTGTTACTGAATCTGAAAGCAGTACGTATGAAATTGGCCCTCATTCTTTAATACCAGATTTAATATCAGGTTTTTTTCAATACCAGATCAACATATGCTACTTACAGTCATCGCGAGGTGTACACTGCAAATGGCTTACCACTTAAGGGAAGGGACTGCCACTTTCACAAACGATGTATGCTCGCAGTGAGCGTTACGTCCACATGCGAGGCAAACTCTCGCGATGTCTACAAGCGGCATTTCATTATTATGAGAGTCCCGTTCAGCAGACAGTCGTTTTTTGAGGCTTAGTACTTAAGCCTCAAAAACCGACTGTCTGCTGATGCCTGATGCGGTCAGTTTTTAGTGAGATTTTTTTTAAACATGGGAAATCACTCCTTTTGTTATAGGCATTTCGATTTTTTTGTAAATTATTATATTCAGCTATATTATAATTATCAATTGAGTTTAGCATTTTTTAAACTATTTCAAATGCACTCTTAATACCAGGTCAAAAGTCGTCAAAAGAGAAGCCGTTTTATCCATTAATCCACATACATACATAACATCACGCCTGTAAACACCGAAGGGTTAGGCAGAGGTGTACCCATTAGTACACCCACATTTCGCCAGTTATGTTTTTAGTCCCATGTAATAGGGGGCGAGCCTATTGCCATCAACCGGGCACAAACCCAGTCTCCGAGGCTGCTACTGAGAAATTCCTGATGGAAAAACCCAATAACATTTTGCCCGACCTGGGAATCGAATCCAAGACCTCATGCACAGCAGTCGCGCTTGCGACCACTAGACCAACGAGGCAGTCATCCATTAATCCGTTTGATTAAATAGTAGTATAATTGCTAGGCAGATGGTAACTGGTAAACAGATGGTAACTGCTAGCTCCTGCCAGTAGTAGTTGCTACTAGAACGAATTTGGTTCTGTCGTAGAATAATGACAACACTAAGATTTACATACCTGAACAAAAATCCAATTATTTTCTAGGTGCAAGCTCGGGAGATGGAGGAACAGCAGAAACATCGTCATCATCTGAAGGTATATTTTTGTGTTATCCTGTGGTTTAGATATATTATTAAAGTTCCATCAATAATGGCATCTTATGTAGGTAAACCTTAATGTTATTGTAATTAATAATTTGGTTACAGGAACTGCTAATGAGGAAAATGGAGAGGCAAGCACCGCCACTCAAACCGACGGTACAGAAAACGTTTTAAATAAAAAGCATTCGTTGATTATTTATAGAAAATACTTTCAATATTTGGTTTTGTTCTTAATTAAGTAAATTCCTATTGAGCCTGACAATACTTTTAGCAATTATTGTATATTTATTAGGAGTGAGCATTAAATCGTCACAAACTTCTTTGGTTCATCTTGTATAAAAATATTTTTTGCAACAGCATCAACCACAGGCAATGGCGAAGCCGAATCAAAAGGTGGCGCAGAAGCTGCAGGTACCAATCATTTATTATCCGTCTAATAAACACTGAATAAAGTTTTGTAATGGAGATCGGCAGCTCAGAAGAGCATCGTTCTTAACAAATTGTTTCTGCCCTACAGTTCAATAGTACATAACTGTTACGCAAGCGCAGCTTCTTCGTCACACAGTTAATGTAAAGGAACCGTTTCATTGCCTTCTATGCACGATGGCAACTAAAGTTTTAAATCAATAATATTTAAAGTGCTAAGTATAAGTCTTGTGTTTAAACTCGCCTCTATTTTTGTGCTTCCTTTAATGTTGTACATCAAGAAAGATTTTGTAATCGTGACTGTGACGGTCAAGTATGTTTTATTAATTAATTACCTTTGGTTTTCAGTAATTGATGAAGAAGAACCAGAGCCCCAACCCAAACCAGAACCTCAACCTACACCCGAACCCGAACCAAAACCCGAACCTGAACCAAAACCTGAACCTACACCCGAACCCGAACCAAAACCAGAACCAGAACCCAAACCTGAACCTACACCCGAACCCGAACCAAAACCCGAACCTGAACCCAAACCTGAACCTACACCCGAACCCGAACCAAAACCCGAACCTGAACCCAAACCTGAACCTACACCCGAACCCGAACCAAAACCAGAACCAGAACCCAAACCTGAACCTACACCCGAACCCGAACCAAAACCCGAACCAGAACCCAAACCTGAACCTACACCCGAACCCGAACCAAAACCCGAACCTGAACCCAAACCTGAACCTACACCCGAACCCGAACCAAAACCCGAACCAGAACCCAAACCTGAACCTACACCCGAACCCGAACCAAAACCCGAACCTGAACCCAAACCTGAACCTACACCCGAACCCGAACCAAAACCCGAACCAGAACCCAAACCTGAACCTACACCCGAACCCGAACCAAAACCCGAACCTGAACCCAAACCTGAACCTACACCCGAACCCGAACCAAAACCCGAGCCCGAACCAAAACCCGAACCTGAACCGAAACCCGAACCTGAACCTACACCCGAACCCGAACCTGAACCAAAACCCGAACCAGAACCTATGGAACCACCAAAGACAACTGTTATAAGTGTTACTGAATCTGAAAGCAGTACGTATGAATTTGGCCCTTGGCGTCCGCCATCTTGAATTTTCATTTTCGGTGATGCGGTTCAACTGCCTAATCGCACGTCATGCGGTTGAACCGCATCACCGTGCGGACAACCGCATCGAAATTCGCTTCACCGCCACCGGATCCCGAAGCGGTGTGCGGTGCCGTGTGATAGTCGCCTTAAGTATGCCTGATGCGATACGGTCAGTTTTCAATGAGATTTTTTTTAAACATGGAGCATCACTCCTTTTGTTTCTAAAAAAAATATTATATTCTGCTATATAATAATTATCAGTTGAGTTTAGCGTCTTTAAAACTATTTCAGATGCACTCCTTATACCAGGTCAAAGTTCGTCAAAAAAGAAGCCGTTTTATCCATTAATCCGTTTGATTAAATAGTAGTATAAATGCTAGGCAGATGGCAACTGGTAGACAGATGGTAACTGGTAGCTCCTGCTAGTAGTAGTTGCTTCTAGAACGAATTTGGTTCTGTCGTAGAATAATGACAACACTAACATTTACATACACCTGAACTAAAATCCAATTATTTTCTAGGTGCAAGCTCGGGAGATGGAGGAACAGCAGAAACATCGTCATCATCTGAAGGTATATTTTTGTGTTATCCTGTGGCTTAGATATATTATTAAAGTTCCATCAATAATGGCATCTTATGTAGGCAAACCTTAATGTTATTGTAATTAATAATTTGGTTACAGGAACTGCTAATGAGGAAAATGGAGAGGCAAGCACCGCGACTCAAACCGACGGTACAGAAAACGTTTTAAATAAAAAGCATTCGTTGATTATTTATAGAAAATACTTTTAATATTTGGTTTTGTTTTTAATAATGAAATTCCTAATGAGCCTGACAATACTTTTAGCAATTATTGTATATTTATTAGGAGTGAGCATTGAATCGTCACAAACTTCTTTGGTTCATCTTGTATAAAAATATTTTTTGCAACAGCATCAACCACAGGCAATGGCGAAGCCGAATCAAAAGGTGGCGCAGGAGCTGCAGGTACCAATCATTTATTATCCGTCTAATAAACACTGAATAAAGTTTTGTAATGGAGATCGGCAGTTCAGAAGAGCATCGTTCTTAAAAAATTGTTTCTGCCCTACAGTTCAATAGTACATAACTGTTACGCAAGCGCAGCTTTTTCGTCAAACAGTTAATGTAAAGGAACCGTTTCATTGCCTTCTATGCACGATGGCAACTCAAGTTTTTAATCAATAATATTTAAAGTGCTAAGTATAAGTCTTGTGTTTAAACTCGCCGCTATTTTTGTGCTTCCTTTAATGTTGTACATCAAGAAAGATTTTGTAATCGTGACTGTGACGGTCAAGTATTTTTTATTAATTAATTACCTTTGGTTTTCAGTAATTGATGAAGAAGAACCAGAGTCCCAACCCGAACCTACCGAACCTGAACCAAAACCCGAACCAGAACCCGTACCTGTACCAGAACCTACACCCGAACCCGAACCAAAACCCGAACCAGAACCCAAACCTGAACCTGAACCAAAACCTGAACCTGAACCTACACCCGAACCCGAACCAAAACCCGAACCTGAACCAGAACCTACACCCGAACCCGAACCAAAACCCGAACCTGAACCAGAACCCAAACCTGAACCTACACCCGAACCCGAACCAAAACCGGAACCTGAACCAGAACCCAAACCTGAACCTACACCGGAACCTGAACCAAAACCCGAACCAGAACCCGTACCTGTACCAGAACCCAAACCTGAACCTACACCCGAACCCGAACCAAAACCCGAACCAGAACCCAAACCCGAACCAAAACCCGAACCTGAACCAAAACCCGAACCAGAACCAAAACCCGAACCAGAACCCAAACCTGAACCTACACCCGAACCAGTACCAAAACCCGAACCAGAACCCAAACCTGAACCTACACCCGAACCTGAACCACAACCCGAACCGGAACCTGAACCTGAACCCACGGAACCGGAAACAGAAGTAGTTAGTAAACCAAGTAAATCGCGCAAGTACGGACGTATACTTCGTGGCTTACCGTTTGCAAGCTTTTATATTGAAGACTTCTTCCAAAATTCCCCGTTCTTCCAAGTCCTCACTCCCATCTCGAAGGGTGAGTAAAATCTAATTATTATATACTTAGTCTTATTCTTATTTACTAGAACATACCTCGGATACAAACACGATTAATTCTTCTTCATCAACTTCTTTTCGTGTCGCTTGAATCAAATTTCGTCCAAAAAAGAAATATTGAGCAACCTGTACAGCTCAATCACAATGATTGAAGATGATTCATTGAAACTAATGTATCGACACAAAATAATCTTCTTGAGGGATCAGTAACAAACCGGTAACTACTACTCCGTTTTAGTGTTGCCGGGCTCATTGGCGTCACTACAGCTACAAAACGCTACCCCTACTACTCTAATTAGTAAGGGAAGCGTGCGGCAACCATTTGCGGTCAATGGTCGACACAATGAACTATGACTGTTACTTTAATTCACACTACGCTTTACTCAATTAATGTTATATTTGATAAATATAGTAATAACCTTGTCGTTATTTCAATGTTAATATTTCGTTACTTCATCTATCTATAATAATATTAAACAGCTGAAGAACTACTGGACCGTTTTGAAAAGAATATTTTTGTGTTAAATAGCCCGTTTCTCGAGGAAGCTTTGCCCGCGACTTTGTCTACATAAATGTCAGTTAAAGCAGGCGCAATCGAAGTCCAATAAAAAGTAGTCTGATTCAAACAACGAATTTATTTTTTTATGTTATCGCTGCTGTGTCTAGAATCATGTACTGAATCCATGGTCAAAGCCCTCGTTTCACCTCGTATTATTGATTATCTTAACAGAAAGTTTAATTATTATGTTTTATATACAGCCCGAGCTCGTGCAACAATTCGTCGATTGAAAAATAAACGTTCACAAAAGGAGCCAGTGTGCGTCTGCGGTGAAGAAGTACCCTACTTTGAATAAAGGTACAAACACATTTTAATCATTATGTTCTTCTCTCTTGTCATGCTTATTAAAATTTCTCATTGATGGTGGCGCGTGCGTTAGATCTATGGTTCCCTTTGAGATGGTTGAGCTATATGGTGCTGATCCAAGCGTCATGTTCACTGCCATAGCTAAGATCTTTATTACTTTTTTAAAATGTTTTAAATACTATTTCATACATCTCCTTTTTTTCACGTAATGAAGCAACAAGAATGATGTTACCAAAATTTTGTAAACATTTCATTGAAAAGAGTGTCTATTTTAATATTCCCCTAATCGAAGTTCGGTAACGGTGGCCCATTTTAATGGAGTGGATCTTAAGTGTGTGCAAACACACAGGTGCATTTCCTCTTCCCTTAGTCTCCTAGTCCGATCGCATGATTATCCAAGACGATCGAGGCATCAGCCACTGACCCAAAAATTTTACTTCACTTGATTTTACGATTTTACGTGCTTTTTGAGTATCACCCCAAAACTTCCAAATGGAAGGAACTCCTAATGAAAAATCCCAATTACACTTAGCCAGTCATGGGTGTTAAACCCAGGACCTCTAGCTCAGCAGTCTATTGCGATCATAAGCCCTACAGAGCGCATTATAATTTAAGTACTTTTATAGCAATCTAATCAAATATTTCTAATCTAATAATAATGTTGTTTCAGATACTAAAGTTATCCGAAGAAAAAGGAGAGAAACCAAACGACTATATAACAAATGACCGCTGCATGAAAATGGACTCCGATATGTCTATATATAAATTTGTTTATTATTAATACCTATTATAAATATTGATGGTAATGGAACCCTATATAATCGCATTAAACAGAAGCACAAGCATGATAATTACTTTGTTTTATTGCTGTTGACTCCTTTATTTCTCTCTACTACACACTCTCTACTATACACTTTTGAATACTTCTGCAGTACACTATATGTATAGGCCGGCTGGTTTAAGTTACCGATACTTGGGTGCTTTACACACAGAGCAACTATTGCAGCAACTGGCAACTAGCTGGCAACTAGCTGTTTACATACATTTTAATTGGACTGCGCACACACGAGTTTCGAGTTGCGGCAATCGTCAACAGTTTTCAGTTGCTGCAATCGATGACTAAGTTAGTTGCTAGTTGCCGCAACTAGCAACTTTTAAATATTGTACCGGTTTTTAAAGTTGCCGGTTTCCTCAACTGTCAATCGCAAAGCTTTGGGTGATTTCACACCCTCTCTCCCTATCCGTGTGCCCGGCAATGCCAGTGTCGCTATGGCAACGGCATACGGCAACTCGGCTATGAAAGTTGCTTACAAATTGCCAAAAAGTTGTGGCAACCGGCAACGTTTTAGCAACTATCAACTTTTACAGGAAACTTTTAAAGAGTTGCCAGTTGCCTCAACTTAGTTGCTCCGTGTGCAAAGCGCTTTAAACACATACAAGTTTCCCAAAGATTTTAAATTTGTATAGCGCTTGACCCCAATCACCCCAAAGACGCACATTCCGTACGGTTTTGTTTTCTGCTAGCCGTTACTGTCCCACTCCTGGGCAAAGATTAATCTTCTATCTATACATATAAAATGCTTTCTCCTGAATGAGTGACGGATCTACGAACAGCCTAAACCGCCAATTGTAGAGTACTGAAACTCGAAGGCTATGTTCTTTGTATGACGTAGGGATCCGATACGAAACGATTTTCCGAAATTCTATCCCATAAGGAGTGAAAAAGGAGGGGAAAGTTTGTATGGAGACACAAGATTAGATCGCCAATAAGCGACATTTACGCGGGCAGTAGCTAGTAGTCTTCTTCTTCTTTATCGTGTTCATTTAAAAGTGGAATCCGTAAAAAGTAACCAAAAATTTCCCAGGTATGGTCGAGAACAAACAAGATATCACAAAAATGTTAAGAATATGTAACTTCCGGCTTTGTGGTCTTTTTAGTTAGGTACGTGTCTTTTACACCCGTTACATACCAAAAAAACAATGAATCAAAATTAAATGTAATTAGGTACCTACTACGTTGCAAAGTCGCCAGAACTCTGACCTTAGTTATTTTAACATTGCAAAAATGTTGAGACTAGGTAGTAAGAAGGTAATGCGTACCTACTCGCTATCTCGAACGCTGGGCCTTTTATAGACATCAGCGCCCTCAAAAACTATAGAATTGACACTCATGTCGAATATAGAATATACAAATATTCGTCACGACGGTTACGATACAAATCGTAGTCATCATGTTTTTAATTTAAAGGTTTTGGTTATTTGCACATTATCCCACTGCAGAGCAAAGGCCTCCTATTATACAGAGAAGGCATATGCATTGATCACCACCGCGGATTGGAGTTTTCAGACTTATATTAATTACCTATAAGTCCAGATTTACTTACGATATTTTGCTTCACTGATATCAGTGAAGTCTAAAACTTAGGAAATACATATAAATTAAATAATATACTTTGGACACTTGGTGGTGTCCAGTTGCACAAAGGTACAGTAATGTTAATTGTGTAGGTTCTTAAATTCTGTTATGTGCACAAAAGTCTGCAAAAAAGTCTACTGACTATTTTTTTTTAAATATCATTTCTTCCATACCATTATGTTTTAAAAATGCAAATAGCTATTCTTAGAAAAAGAAGTAAACCGTACGGTTCAAAATTATAGCAAATTCTTATGTACCTAGTTACCTACCTATAACAAGCATAAAGTAGGCCTAAACTTTACTAAAACAACAAACATAGGCCGATGTACCATTTATTTATTTGAATTCATAAAATTAGAGTCATATAAATCATCATTATTTTATTCTCATAATCAAAATCGTTTCTTGTTTCACAATAGGAGTACAATCCAAGATTTTGTAATAACTTGGATAAAAAGAGTAGCTTGCCCTTTTTTTTGTGGTGGTAAAAATCATCAAATCAGTCCTTCCGCCCTGGGTGGGGCGGAAGTACTGATTTGATGATTAAGTTTTGAGTTTGAGAGATTGAGGACTGTCAGACTTTTACTGACTAAAAACCACCCTGTTCCTTGTGTTGCCCTTTACGTTCCGGGGCCACGGTATCCTGTTAAGACGTCCCGCAACCCCGTCTACGTTATGAATCGGTTAACTAGCTTCAACATTCTGACAAACTGACTTTAAATACTCTATTGCAATTCTAAAGTGCTTGTAATTTTAATAATTTAACTGAAATAAATATTTTGCTTTTGATTCGACATTTTACCACATTGTACTTAGTCGATCTTTCCTAACAGTCTTTATTTTGGCAAGAATAGTCCGTTAGTTGCCTGTTAGTGACAATAGATTGATCCCCATTCCAATGGGCAAGTGCAGCTTTTCATTTATTAGTCATTCGGATTTATATAGTCAAACAAAATGATAAGATATACCATACAGTCACGAAGTAATATTATATTTAAGTACTTGCGTGAAAATCATAAAAAGAACGTATTTAACAAAAGAACATGATCAACTCATAAATCGAATTAATTAATCGCCCTATATAAACCTGTTTACATGTTATTTCACTATTAGTTATTAAAATACTATCGAACATAGAAGTCATGGCGATGAATCGTTTTATTGTAATATATGTTTCGGCTATAGTAGTGGTTGTTGGTAAGTATTAGCCAAATTATGTCCGTAGAAAGGCCACCCAGTTTACTCGGGGGTTTTGGTCAATCAGTAACTTTGACTTTGACTTTTCTGGTCAACTACAATCTGCATGAGTTGAAAGCGCGGATAGAGCACAGCAAGTTCGTGTTCTCGCGCTTTGAACTCGCTCCCACGGGAACCGTAAATTTTTTTGGCATAAAAAGTAACCTACTTACGTGCAATTCCAGGCTATAATCTATTTCTGTGCCAAATTTTATCCAGATCCGTTTAGCCGTTCTAGTGTGACCTAGTAACAAACATCATTCCATACTTTTATTTTCAAAACTTGTCATTATAACTCGTTCCAGAAAGTTATTCAACTTTATACTTACTGCCTGAAAATGGGTGAAGTGTTTCTACAATTTCTCGCATAAGCTAAATGTTGCTCTACAAATTTTTTAGGCGCATGAGTTACTCAAGTTTCTACAACAAACAAAACAATAAAGGACAACAAATAAGGGATTGATAATTTTATTTATGTATACATAAATTAAAATATCAATCTTTTATTTGTTGAGTTTATATCCTAAACTAGCGAAGTGGTCTACCGCGACCCAGTTTAACATTTTCGGGAAAAGTGACAATATTATGTAAGAAAACTATCGTATTATGTAATTAAATAATTATTAGTTTAATGCAGGTAGTACGTGCATAAGAAATAATCGATGGATATTGGTAGAGGAGGAACCTGACAATTATTGTAACTACGAACCAAAACCTAAACCGGATCCCAGTTGTGACATCTACAAGCCCGAACCGGAACCCAGTTGCGACATCTTAGAGCCCGAACCGGAAACCAGTTGCGATATTTACGAGCCCAAACCGAAACCCAGTTACGAGATCTACAAACCCAAAACGGAACCCAGTTGCTATTTAGATTGATTAAGTTGGAAAGCCGTAAGATATGTTATTTATAACACATTACATCACGCCTGTAATCCCCGAAGAGTTAGACAAAGGTGTACCCATTAGTACACCCACATTTCGCCAGTTATTTTTTAAGTCTCATGCAGTAGGGGGTACAAATCCAGACTCCGAGGCCGCTACTGAGAAATTCCTGACGGAAAAAACCCAATAACGTTTTGCTCGACCTGGACATCGAACCCAAGACCTGTGTTATTTATAGTTATTACGATATGTGCCGATAGTGGATGAGCGATTGGCCGCTGCGTTGTATGTCGCTGGTTCGATTCCCGCACAGAACGGGGTCTGGCTGTTTGTGTATGAGTTTTTATGTTTGTACACGTTCCCACAAAGGTTTAGACTTAATTTTTTGTTTTTTTTTTTCATGTGCCTGCTCATCATTGGACGGACAGGTTTGTTAAATATTACATTAAAGTAATAAAATATAATTACCAAAGAGCCTATATCGCAAATGTATGTCATATATGAAAAGAGCACAATAATAAATAAAATATGAAATCTGTACTCTCTTTATTTTATTTATTTGATTTATTTTTTAATGAGCTTACAGCTTAAAAACTAAATAAAACAGGAGACCATAGTTGACAGGAAGCCTGTTACAAGTCTTAAGTAAACACTTAGAGTAGGTACCTGTTTAAGAAAATATAACAAATCTTTTTCAAAATAATATTGTGTTAAAACTACAAAGAAAAAGAAAAAAGTTCCGTCAAAATAGTTTTGAAAATATTGTATTATTTTACCCACAACATCTAATATTACTTTACTTACGGTAAACGGATTTTCCGTCCACGATTTGAATATCAAAAAGAACGTTCTTAAAAAAAAATGCTGTCTTTGAAGGCAGTGTGCAGGCGTGATAGATTCCACATAATGGCATTGGATACAAAACAGAAGACAGGCCGCATCCGAAACCAAATCGAATTTAAATATAAATAACCCTCTGAAGGGAACATACGTGTCCTTAGGGTTCTGAAGAAAGTAGGGGATAAAATTGCACTACTTTTTGCTTAGGGCTATTTTCCAACTGGCCTTTATAGCATTATACTATGCAATCTGTAGATAGATTGCCAAATACTTAAGGTGTATTCAACGTGATAAATGGATAAGTAGATCAATGAAGGTAAGCATATAAGGTTTATTAATAATTAATCTGACACGTTAAGAGGACATGCCAGATATCATAAAAATACTAAAATTGGTTTTAATAACATACTTGCAAAAATATAACCGTAATTTAATTGTGGAGGCGAGTCTACTAAGTTTTAGGAACGATCGCAATCTAATCTCAGTCTCAATCAAAAGAGATAGGTATACAGGGTAGTCAGATATTAGTTGAAGTTTTCTTAGAAACCGATGGATGTCTTCGATAGAAAATTAAGTTAATTAATGAACTGTTTAATATATACTTTTTACTAGCTTTAACCCGCGGCTTCGCCCGCGTTAGTTTAGAATTTGACAATCAATTCGGGCTGTACTCGGCTTGTTGTTCGGCCAGATCCAGAATTATTAAATTCGGACCAACTGTGACTCATAAAAGTTCGTCGGCGTTCAGTTTGTATTACTGCATAAGAGGTCCTTCTCGCGTCTGTTCTGGAGTTTCTGACGCTGTAATGGCTGAGCTTGTTTTCTGAGACGAAGTTGTGTTTGAACAGGCGTCTCAGTTGCTCTTACAGCTCTCTGGTTTTCCGCTTGTTCCTCCAAAAGCAATTGGAAGGGAGTCTCAGTCACTCTCAGAGAAACATGGCGGGCTTGGCTCTCCAGTCTTTCCTGGCTTTAAGAAAATGTCTCATCAGCTTTCAAAGCTGCTTGTCGCTCCGGTTGTGCTTGCCTTCTTAATGCGGAAGATTCCTGGGATTGAGAAGTAAGTTTTGCTCGGGCTCGCAATAAGCTTTTGCCTGAGTTGGATCTGCGAGATATTTTAAAATAAAAAGAAATTAATCTACCTACCCTAATTATTAAAACACACCGAACATACCTCTAACGAAAAAATTAACTTTGCCGTTGAAAACGGTTGTCTACATACATCGACATAGGTCACGGTTAGTTTAGCAACTAAGCTCTTCCTTCAGTCAGACATCGACTACACGCATTAAACAGAGCAATTTTACTTGTTACGACAGCCCTGCTGTGATCCTATAAGGAGTTCCGTTTCAGATCTCCGAAGTTAATCATCAGATCATGACAATATTTATATGGGACCAATTCGGAAAAAAAAAACAACTCTCAAACAAAAATAAAGAATCATACAAATTAATTCGCAATAATTGGCGGAGGAATCGCGGAGTATGCTTCACTGACGGGTCGTGTTATAAGTTCGCCTTTATACTTCCATACTTCCTCTATGAATGTGTTTACACCCGTCAGTGTCAGTGACAAAACAGTAATGTCAGTGTCAGTTTCGCAGTTTTTCTGTATCCCTGACAACGTAAATAAAGTGGGTCCCAGACAAACGCGGAATGTTGTGGCGGCCGCGTCTTTTGCAAATTTTAACAACAGACCGCAAGTACTGCTTTGTAAAATATGGAAATTGTAATAGAAATAGTTTAATTTTAATAATAATTTAAATTTAATTCACACTTCTCTATTCCTAAGAGTTATATGCGATGCTAATGATAATATAGATAAGTACATCACACCTCAAGTGTTTAATAAACGGTTTTTTCCTACCTTTTTTCTCATCTTCTGAGAGGGCTAATGAGTCATGAATGTAATAAGACAACGTTACGGTTAGCCATATTGACTGACATCCGGTTATAGCACAAACACCACGCTAATGACACTTCAGGCCGCCACTGTGACCGCGGTGGTGTGTTTTTACAGCGGTTGGAACCGCGGCCTGCGGTTTGCCGCAACCGCAGGTCCGTCCGTCTGGAAGCCACTTTATGCAAAATGTCAGGATACTCTTCAGCGGTTTTGGGCATGAAAAATTATTAAGCAAACAACTTTCGTACTCCTAGGTTGATTACTTGAAACTGGACTATTGCCAGTCTAGACTCAAAATGTATTAGATGATTAAACTTAAAATTTGATCATGATTCGATAGATACGTGGCGCCATCTACTGTCATAAGGACGTTATTGTGATTTCCCTCGGGAACAGTACTTTTTTTCGGGATATAAAGTACCCTATGTTTGTCCCTGTACACCTGGCAACGTATATGCATAATTTCAGGATTATTGGTTCAGTGGCTTAGGCGTAAAGTGGTAACAAACAAACAAACAAACTTACTTTCGCATTTATAATATTAGTTAGGATTATCCATCGGTAACTAAGAAAACTTCAACAATATCTGACGACCTTGCATACCTATCTCTTTTGTTGACTGAGCCAACAATTTTTGACAATAACCGTCGCTGATATGAGATTGCGACCAGATTTTGAACATTTTTTAACATCACGCCTGTAATCCCGGAAGGGTTAGGCAGAGGTGTACCCATTAGTACCCCCACATTTCGCCAGTTATGTTTTTAGTCCCATGTAATAGGGGGCGAGCCTATTGCCATCAACCGGGCACAAATCCAGACTCCGAGGCTGCTACTGAGAAATTCTTGATGGAATAACCCAATAACACTTTGCCCGACCTGGGAATCGAACCCAAGACCTCATGCACAGCAGTCGCGCTTGCGACCACTAGACCAACGAGGCAGTCTTTAGGCAGATTTTTTAATTAGTTAAGTTGACCTTCTGATATTTTAAACTATTTTTTATTAAACTGTGTATTAAAAAAAATATGTCTAAGTTTATTTTAGTGAAACAACATAAGATAGTAAGCACCTTATTACTGTTATACTGAATAAACTATCAAATATTTGCACAAGGTAACATTTTGTTGCACATTAGCATAAACACGATGTGTTCAAAGCGTGAACACAGATAAAATACTTGAACATTGAGTAATTGTAGTAAATTCGAAAGGCAAGAATTATTGGATCAATTAAACAAGTTGGTCCAATTAGTTTATTCCAGGTTACTCTGTGTTTTACTGATGTGTTCTCCACGAGTATATTGGAATTGGAATATGTGATGCATCCTTGGCTATCAACCCTATTACAAGCTAGTTAATAGACTTACTACAACACTATTTTCAATACGTTATAAAGCAGTTATTCTGTCAGATTTTTTGTAACCAAATATGAAAAGAGTGTCTGCTTTAAAAAGCGCTTTTTCTTGTAGTTATCTATTGTTCAAAATAAAACATCAAACAAAATCCATTTTTATACCAAAGTCAAACTCAAAGCATTTGTTTCAATTAAACCATTTACAGTCACTTTTGAATTGACAAAGAGGCGGTTGAAGCTCTTTCCAAAACGTAGGTAGGTGTTTATTGAGAAGACCGAGTAAGTAAACTGCACAGTCGCTGTTTTTAATGAAGTTTTTACAAAATCCTGGTTACATTAAGTATTCTTATTACTACATGACACGTGACAGATACAAAATAATACTTTGATGTATTACTGTAGATCAGTAAAAGAGTTTGATAGGCTATACGTCAACCTATTTGATATTATATTCACCCTTCAAAAGAGAGAATTTCGTTTAGGCGATGAAATGAGGCGCATGAGCAGATTGAGTGGCTGGCAACTACATCTGTGAACGCAAATCTCATTTACCTTTACTACATATTTCCAATAAGATTTTCAGAGCACATGTTCTGAAGGAAAAATCTTCATAAGATTGGCCCCTACGAAAGATTCCTTTACTTTGATTTTGATTCTTTTTCGTGTCAACGATACCGTGAAGAACATGGGCAAAATACATTTAAACTAGCTTCTGCCCGCGCCTTTGTCTGCGTAAAATTCAGAATTAAGGTCTAAATTATCCCACATCAATATAAAAACGGGATAATAATTATATGCATGTGTCATACATATAATTTCGTTTAGCCGTTTAGGTATGAAAGAGTAATAAATATTTATCCCCAAAAACTTTCACATTTTTAAAAGTAGTAGGATAGGATAATAAGATTCGTTGAATGCGATTCGTATTCGTAGCCGTTTAGCGTGGTAGTGACGCATATTACCGTCTACGACTTTTTTTAGAATATACACCCAATTGTTTTTGTTTCAACTTCTCAATATTGCGTTACTTTCACTTGAATATACAGTTTTTCTTTCTTTTTTCGTCTTCCTTTCTTGCAAGTTATAAAATAATATTTAAATAAATCAAAATCATGATTTGATTGGGTGTATATAACTAAATTATCTAGGATACAAAATCTTGCACGGTTTAATGCATTTTATTTTATATTTAAGTTTAATTAAAACTACCATAAAGAAATATATTACACCTTTATTTACATACAATTTTCCATATTATTATTTACATTATTTTCCACATAAATTCCCATAATTCATACAAAATTATTACACATCATTCGGCACATTCTATGCGGTATAAAATACGTTACATCTGTCATTCTTTCATTGTAAATACATACTTATTTTATTGTTATCACAGTTTTTCGTAATTGTGTTGTATTTACATAATTATAAGAATACATAGAAAATAAAACGTGTCCCACCATTATTTTAAAAATAATTATATTTCTTTCACCCTGTTATAATTAGGTTATCGTATGTTAATTTTGTAAATATACTTTTTCGTACAATTAAAATATGAAAGAATTTTCAATTTGAATCTGCTTATATATTTAAGGTTCAATTTTCAATTTCACAATACAATTGTTAGGTTTAGCAATGTTGCTGCTACCTATTTTACACATTTAAATTCCTGAGACTTCGCAGAGCAGCGCTAAAGGAGCAAGATGGCCATATAAGTAAGTAACACGTCACGGACGTCGAACAAACATTTAAGTACATTCTAACAAGCTATTTGGTATACAAGCCTATGTACTTTCAAACAATGTTTAGAGTGTTTCAATTCTTTTAAATCACTCTAAATAGGTTTCAAAACTATTAAACACCACAAGTTTAAAAAGTGAACACAAAATAACAATGAATGGCAATGTAGCAGAAAGATAATAATTATTGTTGTCTGTGAACCAAATAGCTACCCATATAGTTACCTACTTTAGTGGCTTACAAGCTACATTATGGCTACAATGCCTAAAATAGTTTGCTTGTTACCTGTCCAGTGTCCAGTGTCCACTGAACGGAACATCGTGAACTGAAAAATGTGAGCACTAGCACCTACGTAGAGAAACCGTTGTATACATGATAGTTTTGTAAACAAAATCTCGGAAAGTCGGAATAATATTTAAAAATAGAACATTTTTAGGGGGTGTAAAAAGACACATCACATAGCCGTTAACTACGCATACTGCTCATCAAACTAAGTAACTCAAAAATTATTGCTGGGAATCCATTTTCATTTCGGTGTAAAAAAAAAACGCACGCATAACATTACGCTTATGGTTGCATACAAGAATACAGGGATCAGGAGGAATTTTAAACCTTTAGTAATAATATTTAAAACTTATTTTCGTACAGTAATGAAAAACATGTTGAAACTTTGACCTTCAAAGTCTTGGTTACGGAATCCCAGGAATGAAATAACATTTAAAAAAATATATAGATATAGGCATGAAACTTTCCAGCTTCTTTTAGTATCTTTTTACACCTGTTGTGGTTATTAATGGCACTTATTTAAAAGTTAATTATAAAACATTGACAACGTTTAAGTATCGCTATCCAGCTATTTTTTGAATAAAGGAAAATTCTTTACGTATTTTTGTTTACGTCATAACAAGATTATTATGTTAAAGATTTGCCTTTATTTAAAAATGAGCGATATTAATAAAATATTTGAGTCAAGGGCTTTAGGACACTTCTTGTTAATTACAATATTAGGTGTATTCCCGTTCGTCCCCCTGACTTCGTCCACTTAAGGGGACGAATGGGAATTTACACAAAAAATATTAAATTTGTTCCCGATCGTCCCCCTCTGAATTTTAGGGGGACGAATGGGAATAATTTTTTAGATTAGACATCTATTCCCGTTCGTCCCCCTGACTTCGTCCACCTAGGGGGACGAATGGGAATTTGTTATTTTTTGTCCCGATGGTCCCACCGATTTCGTTGGCGGGACGAACGGGAATAATGTTTATTTTATTTTTTTGAGTCCCATTGGTCCCCCATCAAATATTTTCAAACTGGTTGTTTAATGGAAAAATAAAATACAGTAAAGATTTATTAATGAACAAAAAAGTCAACGTCACGTAGCCCTAAGTGCAGTGCTAGCATTATTGCCTGAGGAGCGTATTTTTGAAGGCGGGTTTTATGTAGCTGGCGAAAGCCCCGATGACGACAGAAGTGAACAATTTCGGCAATACATGCTTTCGCAGTGGCTTCAACCAAATTTCGTAAAAGTGTGGTGCAGTTTGGTAAACGACACCGTACCAATAACTTTGCAGAAGGGTGGCATTATAAATTAAATAGTGCTATAGGCTAAAAAAAACCTAATATTTTAAAATTGCTTACTGTGTTACACCAAGACTCCAACTTATACAGCGTGATAACTAAACAAAGTTCAAAACGGCGTAAGCTACAGTCAATCTTGACAGACCAATATATTATGAATTGCCAAAATCAACTTCTTGATTCCAAAATAAGCGTAGGACATTTTCTAGAAAAACTTAGGTAATAAGCAGAGTGCCCGATTGTTGTAGATACATACTTGTTAGATACGTTGGTTTATTCTTTTTGTTTTGGGTTTAGTGTGCCATATTATATAATAGTTATTACTGCCTTATTTTATGTGTTCATAATACAGACTTCTTTTAATTATCAGCTCTATGTACTGATTTTTTTTTTGTTATAATTTTTAACTATGTAAGTATAAGGAGATTTATTTTATGTTAATGTTTAAGCGTATGTGTATTTTGATATCTAAGTACCTACGTTAAGTTGATTCTGTGACTTTTTGTTCTTTAATAAATCTTTACTTTAATTTGTTTTTTTTTTTTTAACTAAACAACCAGTCTGAAAATATTTGATGGGGGGACCAATGGGACTCAAAAAAATAAAATAAAAATTATTCCCGTTCGTCCCCCCATCGAAGTCAGGGGGACGAACGGGAAAAAAAATAACGAATTCCCATTCGTCCCCTTAAGTGGACGAAGTCAGGGGGACGAACGGGAATACACCCAATATTATTCATAATGGTGAAACATATCTTAATCAATATTTATATACACACTGCATACATTTGACACGTTCATAAATCAAGATTTTCATTAAAAAAGGTACTCAGGTAATAATTAAATAATTATTTTGTACAAACAAACGTAGACACCATTTCGTGTTTATTTTGACTATATGTTCTACCTTCTTAGATAAAGACGTCTTCTGTAGAAAAACCTTGGTAACGCCGGTCCTGAAAAAGAAATTAAGACATGAATAACATTGCTTGGAATATTTATTTTATGTAAAGATACCTTTCCCCACACTAGTAACTTCTCCTGTACCTTGGGTGCGTTTATAAACATATAAACTCACAAACAGCTAGACTTGGAACAACCATCTGTATGACATACATATATTTGTTCCGTGCGGGAATCGAACCCGCGATACGCAGCGCAGCAGTCATTAGCATTGTCATTAAAATGACGTCATCACCATTTTAATACTCAAACAGATCATTTATGAATTTAAGACATTGTGAGAATATGGTGCAGATACTTTCAAATAATTATGACAGAAAACAGTAACGTGTGTTTGATCGGTTGCAATATTTACACAACTAACCACAAGGTTATAATTAAATAGTCGTAAAAGTCAATGTACAATACACTACTTGTAATAGATATTACGTTTTTTGTTCAGATTTCAATTCTATTGTATCGCTTTCAGTAGGTAATGTATTAAATATTAAATTTTTGTTATTTTTTTATTACTGTATCTGATTATTGTGATAGGCCTTCAAAACCTAATTTGATTCGACACAAAATTGCGCCAGTGTCGCTACTGATGAAATATCACAGTTTCTACAATTCACACTTTGGCTGACAAAATATTATTGACAGAGTACAAAAGGTGTAAATAGACAGTAAACGAAGCCGAAAGTTACATATTATCTTCTCAACACTGCAATTAATTATATCTTTGTTCCGGGCCATTCTTGGGTACCTTCGGAGTATGGAGATATTGAATTGAGGGTCCAAGTCCCAACCTTCTTTTAAGGAACAAAGAAAAGTCAGAACTAACAGTGAATTTCGTACCAAAATAAATGTCGTTTCCCACCAATAATTTTTAATCAATTCTGACATGGATAATGCTTTATACCCCGTATTCGTTAAGTTTGAGAATGTCCCTTTCCCAAAATGTCCTTTGGTTTCAAATAGTTCATTTCCCGAAAGCTATTTGCTATTTGGCATAATTATGTCACAATTCTCAAACTTAAAACCACTGAATAAATAAATGTAGATCGTCGCTAAAGATTTGTATCCGAGCATCCTGTGTTATAGCAATATTCAATCATTGATTTTAAAAATGGCGCTTCTAGAACTGATGTTCTACAATATGTTTTCTCCTATTTGGTACAACTGTGTATTTAAGTAGGTAACTTTTGTAATGAAAACAACCTCAAAACTTCTAATTCGTTACAAATATAAAACAGAGCCATTCAACTCATTGTTCATCCACGCTAACAATTTAATACAAAATGTTACAAACACATTCAATATACCAAGAATAATCACTCAAGTAAAGTTATATCAGTATTGAAGAGTGCTTGAGATAACACACAAGGGATTATGGAACTTGCCAAATTAATTTTAAGGTTGAAAGTTGTGCGGGGTTGTTACTGTCGGATTTCACGCTTGTCGGCTCGGAAATGCACAAAGTTTCCTTTTGTGGCGTTTCTCATAACTTGATTTGTGACGGGGCAACCCTTCAGTCGGGTTCCGGCGTGGCGCCGCTACGGCGAGACGCGTCACTTCCGTCATAGTGTAACCCAAGTCATAGGAGTTAGGGGGCGCGACTAATTTAATGAAAGATCTTATAAAAATTTGGCAAGATGTTTACCCGTTGCTCAATGTTTTGAATGTAGAATCGAAATATGTAGAACCAATATGGTTTAATTAGAAAGTTTTTAGCATATTATAACGTAAATTATGTAATCCAATAGTTATTGTTGAGTGGTTACTCTGCTTTCTGCCTCAATAACATATTCTCTGAGATGGCTTGTAATTGTGAAACTTAGCCTCTCTTTGGGTACGTCGTCAAAAACGTATCACTCAAATTAATCCTTTGTATCGTCACTTCAAATAAGGAAGAAAGTGTGTGGAAGTGAGAAATAGGTAAGTACCTTAAAGGAAACCAATATTCATAACAGTGCTAAGATTTAGAAGAATAATGTTTAGAAACTTTTTTTTTGTTTGTTTTTAAAAATAGGAAAATAATTATGTATTATACATATACCTTACTTTTCGGCTTGAACTTTCCCTACAGCCGGTTTCATACAAAAGTAGTATTGTAATCTTCTGATCAATACGTAACTAAACTGAATGATTTTTTGTAGATAGGATAAAGATAAGATAATAAAAATTAATTAATATCTTAGCTTATGGCTAGTTAGATTCCCGTGAAGTAACTTAATATCAAAGTTTTTAAATCATGACTGTTAAAATAAATTAAATTGGGTTAGCATTGCCATGTTGCTGCCAGCTTTTTAGACACTTGTCCAATTAACAGCGATGTGGACAAAGATTTTGATGCCCTATGAGCTGACAATTTCTCTTTTATAAATTGTATTAAGTATATTAACCAAATAATTTAATTATAGTATTCAAAGGTTTTGTTTGGTTCCAGCCTTCTTACTGACCAAAAAATCACTAGATTACTTCTGTAAAAAGCTCATGTTCAGGAAAGTCCTTTTACAAAAAAGTCTATAAAAACGCTTATCGCTTCTCGCTACACCAAACACTAAAACCTCACCCTTATACAGAACAAGCGATGCACGTATCACAGACATGCAAAGTTTAAAGTCAGACAAGAACTCGTGTTCATTAAGAACAAACCTAGAGCTTAACTCATGTTACAAAATTTAAACTGACTAAAATGCGCGCAGTTTAATGAATACTATATAATAATTTTGGGAATACATGAGCGTACATTATTTTTAGGAATGTATGTAAAGTAGGTAGGATTGTATTATGGAGGTGTGTAAGTCAGTGTGGAATCACATTGACTTCCACAAACCGTCTTCCAAAGTGCAGTTCGTCTTTCAAGACGTTATCTTAAAATACATTCATAATCAAATAAAATTACGAAAGATGGTCAAAATTAATAATCAATTTTTTTAAATTGTTTATGTTAGACAGCATTTCAGAATACCTACTCTTTTACATAGAACTGGGGGCATACCATCATCTCTTCAAACAATACCATTTTATTAATATCATTACTGTGTAGTTCTGTTGTTGGATATTCAACTCTAGGCGATGAGCCGAGCGTTGCAAACTGTTACAGAGTAGACCAGCAGGATTGTTTTTAATGAGTCGATTCCGTTTAGCTTAAAAATGCTGCTTTAAAATCTAAAAGCTCTCCAACTCTACCTCACAACTGCGCTTCAATAATTAAATTACAGTTTTAAAACAACTAAAAGGAAGTTTCTCTACTAATATTATTTCATAGGGAGAACTTTTACAAGAAATCTTTTATGAAATGTCTGCAAAACAATGACGAAGCAAAACAAACAAGTCTTTCATAAAACAGAATACATGTCTGAGTTGTCACAGCAAAAAAGCTTATGAAACTGTCTTAAGTTGGCAACATTGGGGGAAGTTTTCAAGACGAATCCGTTTTTCCACCCTCCTTTGAAACAATTGCTGTCTTACAAGAAACGCTTAAAAACTATCACAAGATACCTGTTTGAAAAAAATGTTAAAAATACGGACAGAAAAGAAAAACAAAAAAATTTAAAAAACATGCTGTGTGTACTCATTTAAAATACAACTCTAAAAGGGTTCTAATGTGAATGAATTCAACAAACACACAAAACAACTCCCTATTTTTGTGTGAGCAAACATATAAATATGCATTAGATAAATATCAGAGGTCTGGCCAGAAATGGCGGAGGCAGGCTCTAATTAATTTCATAAGTCCAAACTCTTTTATTAAATTACAAAATGTGCGCAGCCCGTGGACTTGTGATATGTCAATTTGATAATTAAAACGCATTTGACCGTGTAGGGAGGGCCCGCGAGATTACGAGTACGCAAATTGAATATTCCGGGTTGAAAGTGAACCCGAAAATATAAATGAAGTCATCGAGAAATTTCGTCAAACACAATTAAAATGGTCTGTTATGAATAATTTAATCTCATACTGTTTTGTGTTATTAATTTTAGGAAGCCTTAATTAAAACGAATGTTTGATTACGAAAATGGTTCTGGCTCCGTGTTTATTTTTATTTTATCATTCTACTACTAATTTAAACGCGAGAGCTTGTAAGGTTAGATAGTTATTTGTTACTGTATCACACTTTTTTTTAAGGATGTGGAATCATCAAATGACTCTGGGCGGAGCGGAGGGGATCGTCAGAGTTTTACAGTCTAAAACCCATCCGTGTTTCTTCTATAGGCGAGTAGGTATTTGTGTGAGGTAACATTTCAGGAACAATGCCTGTTCAAAGTAACAAACATTTCAACAGCAATGACTCAGCCATTATACATACACAAACTACTTTTAACTGCTTTATAATAAGTATTTCCTATACAAAGTTATTACAACGAACTCAAACCTAATTGATAGATTATAATTTGACGTCTCAAAACGCAATGCCCTCAGGTCAATTCCACTGTTCGTAATCTAAGGCCCCCTGCATACCGTGCGAGTTAGTCAACTGGCCATGATTTGAATCACCTGACACATTCACATTTAATTATTTTTGTATAATTTCGCTTTACTCATTGGAGTTCCCGTTCCGAATTGTAAAAGGGTGAATCAGTTACTGCAAATGCATATAATTTTCGGCTCGTAAAAAAACAGAACCTTTTATTTTATTGTATTGTATTGTAAGTCAGTAGGACTTTATAAGAAAATTTATAGCGTAAAATAAATAAAATTAAGTTCGCTTTCTGGGAAAAAGAAATTGGCAAAAGTTTTGAATAATTACATTCACTAAATTTAATAAATACAAAAATTTTCTTTATTATTTTACACTTAAAGTTGTGACTAAAATACTCTAATATCTTAATCCGATCTCAAGAAAAGTGACTCTTAGATTAGAGCTCATAGGTTAAATAATTTTTAAGTTTTATTCAGAGCCTCCCTATATCAAACAGCTAGTAAACCAACTACATCCGTATGCAAACAGCCTAACATGACTTTTAAGATCACTCATTCAATGAGTAGGTACGCGAGGTGTCAGCAGTCAATCACCGAACTATCCTCGTGTGTAAATAGCCTAATGTCAGATCGCTCGTTCCGGCAAGTTCTCGTGCATGATCAAGTGGCCTTCAAAATGCCGGATCAGAAAGCAAGCACTCGTTTCCCTATTAAGTTTATTTATAATTATTTTCTTTGTCCACTATTGTTAAATCAATCACGACTTTCGATATGGACCGATTGCCGTACAGTTTTTAATTTCAAGTAATATTTAACTTTTGTAACCTACAAAAATTACGTTTATTCGACCTAGTTTTATTGTTAATGACTTGTCTTTACCTTTCTAGTTTTAGTCATATAAGTCAATTTACTTTTATGGGGAATAATTTACAAAAAATGTTTTAAGTTCGTTCTTGTAGTGTTAATCTATTTTACCTTGTTTGTGGTGGTAAAATCAAAATATGAGTCCTTCCGACTTGGGTGGGGCGGAAGGGACTGTCAGACTTTTACTGACTAAAAAACACCCGGTTCCTTCTGTTGCCCCTTTCGTTCCGGGGCCACGGTATCCTGTTAAGATGTCCCGCAACCCCGGCAATCTATTTTACCTAATTAATAATTTAATACACTATCCATATATCATATATCAAACTTGTCTGTCTGTTACGCTTTCACAACGAATCCACTGAACTGATTTTAATGAAATTAGGTACGGTGTCAGTTTGAACCTCAAGTAAGGATATTACTTTTTTCCACGACACGACATTTATGTGGACGAAGTCGCGGCAAAAGCTAGTCATAAATATAATTAATGTTTTGCATTCATTTCCAGGTTGCGTTTTTTGCTTCAATACCGTATTAATATTCTTTAATAAATTTCAGTAGACTAATAAATAAGTTGCCTTATCTTTTTTTACCTTATTTAGTAGAGGTGAACCTATTACAACTTATGTGGTCATCTATTATTAAACAAAACTAGTTTCCAGTTGCGGAAGTGAGAATATTTCAAACAAACAAATTATAAAGATATTGTAGATTGTATAATCTATGTTAAATTTATTAATAACTAGCGACCTACTCGCAAAACAGGCTTCGCAGTTTCGCACAATGCGGTCTGATGGATGTGGCGCAACATTTAGATTTTAATATTATATCTATATTAAATACAGGGTAATTGAAAATATACCCGAAACCTTAAAAGGGGTCATTGTACTCATCATTATGCAACTTTTACTATGGGACCAACCTTGAAAACATGAAAAAAAAAACAGCTGATCCATACATTACGATCTTTTTATGTAGCATTTTTGTAGGGAACAGCTGATTTTTTTTTCATGATTTCAGGGTTTGTCCCATAGTAATCGTACGACACTGCTTCGTGGTTGTCTTCTAATAATAAGTACCCGAGTATTATAGAAGTGTGTTTACAAATTCCTGTGTTTCCTTAAATACTATCGTAAAGATAAAACGTCGTGACGGATCGCTTGTGTCATGTCTTACCAAGTAAATCGTGCAGGAGTCTGGATCACGACTAATTTGACTATAATTATTACACAGTGTGATTAAAAAAGCTATTAATATACTGATCTACAATGCTAATTATAATTACATTCTCCATTGTTATTTATATAATGTACGTATTAGTAGATAACTATCTACTTACAACGGCGGTGCAAACATGCGTATTATTGTGCAACACAAAGGAAAAAAATAAAACAGATAAAAATTCATTCGTTTATTTTTATAAATTATAAATAACATGGGCTCTAATCACAACTTCATTCACAACACTTATTACAAAATCTTTTTTTTTCAGCTCACTAAATGTACATTTCTAATTAACTAGCATTTTTATATAAAGAGGGACTGGTAATTTGAGACCTATACTGAAACACATTATTGTACTCACGGTAACAAGCAATTTTCCAAAAGAAAAATGTTTCTTTTGAAAAGTTGTTTCTCATCATGACTACAATTAAGTATGTGTTTAAATATGAGTCAGTAATTACCGGTCACCCTGTATAACGAAACTGAAATCCCATTTTTTTAAAACAGGTTCGGCCGAAAGAAAAACCATGCCATGGGATACAGCCAGTTGGGAATAACTCATGCAAAAACTACCCATGCAATTAAATTACACTACAGCAATATTTAACAAAAAATAATTTACAATCAATATGCTATTCTCCAATTAATAGTTCTTGGTAGAATAACATATTAAATAGTTACATTTATTTGTACAAAGTTGTAACACGAGATTAGAAAATATTTAACTTTCCTTTATTGTTAGTTTTACCTTAACGCCAGTCTACGTCGTTAAGACGACATTATAATAATTCATCATACCATAAATAAACTATTTTTTTTTATTTTACATAATTTCGATTCCCTGAAAAATCTCAATCAGAACAGTAAAACGGGGTGAATAGAGAGGCAGGGGTGAATCGAGACGGAACTTTAAAAGGGATTTTAAAGTCAAACTAATAAAGTTGGTCGCCAACAATGAGACTAATTTGTAAATTATAATTCAGAAAAAAAAGGAGAGTCTTTTTTGCCAACAAACTATATTATTTTAACATTAAAATCTCTTTTAAAGTTTCGTTTCGATTCACCCCTGCCTTTCTATACACCCCGTTTTACGGAACCTACTTATATTATATTTAAGTATTCAGCCACCATTTTGTTAGTAAACCTTTAAAAATTGCATAATAAAAAACCAAAAACAAATTTTTTTCTAAATTTAAAATTTAAAAAGAAAAGGAGACCTGTTTGGCTATTCCTTGTCAGAAATTGTCAAACAAGTGTCTATTTCCTAGGCATAAATGCTCAAACAAATTGCCCATTATACAGACAAAAAGAATACTTTTCTAAAAACCTCGTGTTACAATTTGTACATTTATATTAGTGCTAACTACGTATGACTAGGGGATAATCATCGGCCGTAGGTTTTACCTTGCGAGCCGGGGGGTACAAAGCCGTAGCCGGATGCGCCTACAACGACGCCGCTGGTCTGCGAGGGGTCACCGCTCGGAGAAGGAGGGAACAGCACTGGACCTGAAACAGTTTACATTTCGTGTTATTTTTTATACTGATTTTTGAGTAGTGTGGTAATGGACCAGTGGATAAGACACTGTACCAGTGTGACTTTTTAAAATTCATGTGTAGCTTTCTTTCTACTTCACAGATATCTGTGAAAGAAAACATCGTGAGGAAACATTAATATAAGTTGAAAATAGGCTGGTAGTTAATAATATTATTATTTTTAGTGAAACATGCAGATTTAAAGAATTGAAAAGAAATAAAAATCAATTCCAACACAATTGAATTCTGGTTCGTCTACAGACTAAGTGCAATGCTATGTCGCGAAAACATTTTTTCCAAGAAAACTAACCTCAATTCGACCTCAACATTCAAAGAATTAAACCGAAAATGAACAAAGGAACGTTTCTTTTTGATCATACCAAACGAAGCGATTACAATCAATCTGTCAGTTCAAAGATCAACTAACGACCATTATAAAATTTGTCAGCAGTCTGACTAAAGTTAAATCTTTAATCGTTAATCAATTGTCAAGATTTTATCAATTAGGTAAACGTGACAATGAAAAAAATAGATCATTGACACTTGTGTTACTTGATAATTGGACGACAATGGCCTTTAGGCAAAATAGAAGGGGGGAGAGGCACGCAAATGTGCAAGCGCATTTTTGGTTGTTTTAAAATAATAATAACCTCCAGACCGAATTTTGGAGACCATTCAAGTACGCAGTAGATAATGATGTTATAGTGCACTCCCTTTTCTCATACTCTCATAGTCCTATGGGACGGTAATCCGACACAGCTGGGGAGAGATCAGGCGCAGGACCAACCATTAAACGTGCTTTCCGTAGCATGGACGTGTCACACCACCAACTTCAAAACTTCAGGCTGATACTAAGAAATTTTTTAATGGTAAACTCAATAACACGTTGCCCGACCTGAGAATCGAACCCAAGACGCCACACTCAGGAGTCATGCTTGCGACCACGAGACCAGAGCGGCATTCAGATTTAAAATAATAATGTATGAATCGCTTCATTGGTTTAGTGGTTGGCTCAATTTTAATAGAATAAAAAACGTAATTGGGTTTGGAAAAAAACTGATAGTTATTGCTTGACATTAGGATTATGCTCTTAAGATTACCATAGACTACCTTTAACCTTGGTTTCATCACTTGAAAACTAAGCCGGTGGTCTTAGTTTACTAGTTTAGTAATACCACGCTAAATAAAATTGCAGTTAAAAGATGGTTGGTTGTTCTAATATTATAAATGACTAGTTTTTGTCCGCGACTTTCGTCAAAGTGAGTGTCGGTTATCACAGACGCAAAGTCGCGGATTAAAAAGTAACCTATGTCTAACTATTGCTTCAGTTTTTACCTCACAGATAATACACCCGATAATCCAAGATAATCAAATTATACTGCTAGAAACAATGATTCAATAAAGGCTAGATCCTAGATAAACTATAGACCAGTTCAAATACTAGATAAACACCGTTTCCCTCTTAATATAGACAAATGCTTTACTACATTTTCATGCCGATATTATCTACTAAAGTACTCAATCAGGCGTAATTCAATACAGCAAAGTAAACTTTATTCACTTATACTTTGACACTGTAATGAAGATTTGCGGCCAATAATTTTATCGGTAATTGAGATATTATGCAATTACGTCGTATTATGTAAAACAATCCGGATCAAGATTGTACCGGATTGCGATGATATTTTCACATTTCTGTAAATAGCTGTTAAAATTTCGTGTCGTAAAAATGCGTCAGTTTATCTTTTATCGTTGCATACTTTCCTTATACGAGGTACCATCGAACAAATTATTTGGTATACAGGCAGTAAAAAAACATGTCAAAAGTTGAAACGTTGACCTTCTTTACCTCCTTAACCAATATGTTCCCAGGTATGGTCTAAAGCAAAGAAAAGTATGATGGTAACAACATGAAACTTTCAACACCCTTTATACAGGAACTAGTCATGCATTTATGCGCAAGGGCACGACGATTAATTCTTACATCCTTAACTACTATGTTAGGTACTAGCGTAACGTATAATCTGCGCAATCTGACATTCGTCACCCTTTACAGTTCCGCGTTTCCGCATGTCGATATTATGATAGGTTTTCTATAGACAAGAAGAAGGCTATAGGTACGCTAACGGATGATTTCCACCAAACGTAATATATTTATTATATTACGTTTAATATAATAAATACCGGATCGTAAAGGATACGAATAGATGCGGCGACAGCCGATCGCGTCCGGCAACATGTCGACGCATTCCATCGGCTCCGTACAATCGCTTGCGAACGTATCCGTTTCTCCTAGTCAAATAGTTTCATGCCTACTTTGTTGACGTGTTCTAATTTTTAAAAAGATCGGATGACCGACATTACATTATGTTCAGACAGACAGACGACAACGCTTTAAGGTAAATGCTGTGGCATCTTATACAGTTGTAATATGAGCGATTTTACAACAAAAAAAGTATAGGCTGATGTGCTGGCGACTCATACTACATATCTTCCTAAAATAAGGAAGCGCTAAAAATTTCGTCATATCCGTCGGTAATTTCCTATAAAGCCTTACAGGTTTTTTATTTCCTCATACCGAATGTACAACTGTCTTCATTACATTATTCAATTATATTAATTATTATGCTAACTTATTTACATTAATTATCTCTAAGAGTCTAAGATTAATGATGTTGAGCTTGTAATGAGTTCATCGCTCTAAAAATATCTAAGTTAATTATTTTAAGTGTTGTATTTTTTTTTTATTTGTTCAAATGTACGTAACACAACAGTAATGCAGTAAATATTTTTAATCGTATGTTGAACATTAATAGTAGTATTATTCCGACCGAATTTCGGTCACGGCAGCTCAATGCATACTAGCTATGTTTGCAGGAGATGTTATAGTGCAAAAATGAGTACGCAAACATAGGTGCATTTCCTCTTCGATTACTCTCGTAGACCGATCGGAGAGATTAGGATTCCGTGTCTAAAAAACCACTTGAACCCGATAGTCCTGCTATCAGGTTAACGTGCTTTACTAGACACGGAAAGGTTGCGTATAAGCATTGACTACCATCAAACGGGGTGTATATGGATGCAGGGGTGAATCGTGACAAAAATTTAAAAGGCAGCAAACTATATTGTTTCAACGTTGAAATCTCTTTTATAGATACGTCCTGATTTATCCCTGTGTCCCTATTAACCCCGTTTGATTGTACTATAATTTCTTATTATTAATAATATCGTAATGAAAAGAAGAATACACACACATAATAGATTGATTATTTATTTAAATTAACCTACTCCTTATTCTTTATCTGAATACTAATTCAATTCAATTCAAATCATTTATTTCAGATAAATTATAAATTATATTCATGTCGAATATAATTGCGATTAAAAACCTAGATAATAGGCATACCAAAAAAGAAATACTTTCAAATTAAAAGACCTTGATAGACTTGCTAATTAGCGAACAATAAATACGTCCAAATAGGACTTAACGTACAATTATTACACAATTGATTTCAAATGTAAATCAGTAGCACGATAAGCTTTCGTTAACCTTTAAATAACAGCTAATTATTTGTGCACTGAATTATAAACCTAATTCATTGTGGTCTAAAGCTAGGGCCACACTGCGTCTATTGTCACGCTTCAATATTAACGCGCTAATGCGGTGGAGACACTAGCAGCATATTTTTTTTATGTATAAAGCTTGATCATGATGACCCAGTGGTTAAGACCACCTCTCATGCAAGAAGTTATGGTTAGCGATAGCGGACAAGAAGCAATGTGACTTTTTAAATCCATGTACTTTCTGAGGTTTTTCTTGGACATCACTGACATCGGTGAAAGAAAACATCGTGAGAAAACCTGAACTGAAATGAATATAGTCTTAAGCAAGCGCAGTCATCATGCTCGCGCCTTCTCTCTATGAGGAGAGGCCTTTTCCATGCAGTGGGACAATAATAGGCTGATATGATATAAACTAGCGATATCTAGACCGCAACCCGATCTTTTGCTACCATAACCCACACCACACGCCACGCCACATCTACGTGTATCGTGTTACAACGCGAAGGTTCGTGGCGATTGACGAAAGTGCGGCCCCAGCTTAAGACAAATAAGACGTTACAGACATAATGGGAGTCGTAAATGGGTCTATTATGCCATTATATGCTACTCAAGGGTAAGTCGAATTATAGATCTAATTATTGTTGTAGAACATAATTTATGTAAATTAAATGTTTGTTTGTAGAGATAGATCGTTTTGTTTGTGTTGGTGCAAATTTATGCAGGTACTCAGTAAAATTTGAAATAAATATTTTTGTGTAAGCATTAATTTTTTTATTTTCTTTTACTAGACAGATTTTGATGTTTTACTATAGGATATTTCCTAAAATCGATTAGTTATTGAAGTGTTCCGGATCGCTGATGTTAGATACGAATCTTGCTTTAGTTGCAATGTTTTTATTTATCAATAGACTTGCAAAGGTGAAACTGGATGTGTTTAATGTATTCGCATTTGCAATAAGTGATCGGGAAGTAATAAGACTTACTAATTAAAATTAATAACCTATAAATATCTTAAGTATATAATAACCCTATTTATTGCATATAACTTGAATTTTACTGTACATGAATACTGTACGTACAAAAAAAAAACGAATACTGTACTGTGTGTTCTGTTTTACTGTATGTATTTGTTAGTCATAGATATCCTCAGCTACGTCTCTATATGTCGTGTGACTTCATAGATACATTAAATACAAACAAAGAATGTATACATAATAGTTAATTAAATATTTAAGGTTTATTTTTACAACATCTCACAATCTGATACTTAATTGATATTATTACAAATACGAAATTGGTGACGAGTTAAATAAATTATGTATTTATTTGTTTATCTAGGTTAGTGGATCATTTATTTTTTTATTATTCTGTTTATCAATTTGTATTCATAAGTTGCAAATAAATAATCGGAATCAATTACTTTTCAAAATATTAGTATGGAAATGAAAGCATTTAGAAACAAAAATAATAGCCTACGTAAGAACGCCACAGATATTATTATTAGCTTAGCTAGAAAAGCTTAATAAACGATAACTCAGCTTTTACCATAAACCTTAGCTTTCTAAGCATACAAGCTTAACTAACCATAAGTTTTGAAATAACTTAATACATTCTGTTACGACAAAATCTATCGAAACTAACCTTATTATTCTCCTATAATTACACCTATCGCCCACACGTTTCATAATCAATTATTATCAAATTAGGTCCCCTAAAAAAACGATCGCTTTTAAAATCACATGATTGGCCCCCACGGCTCTTTCAGTGGCCCACATACTCATTACGCAATAAACAATTGTACATATTATTAAAATAATGTAATAATTGCATTAATAGTATCACTATGACAATACCCAACTAGAAAAAAGTTGTGTAGTATTTGAATTATACAACTAGCAGACATGTAAAGGTTTTATAATAGTTTTGTAGCAGTTACCAGTTTTATAGTAGTGTTTAATTCGGCGCATTACTTATAAATTATTTATTTTGCTAGTTGGGTAATAATGTGAGGAAATATCGATACGAAATTTTGTTAGATTCCTCAACGAGTTGCCTGACACATAAGATCACCTTGATGAGGATGTACAGATTAAAATAATAATAACACCAGCCTATTATTATCCCAGTGTAGGGCTTAGACCTCTTCACATACAGAGAAGGCAGGAGCATTGATCACCACGTTTGCTCAAGGCGATTACAGACTGAAATTAATTTTACGTCCAGGTTTACCCACGATGTTTTCCTTCACCTATAAATAAATAAATAGTCAGCGATGTCCAAAATTAACTTAAAATACATATGAATTAGGAAGTCACATGCTCGGTTGCGAACCCACTGCCTCGTGCATGAGAGGCGGGTACCTTAACCACTGGGCCACATAACAACACTGCTAATTAATTACTAATTATTGAAAGTACAATTAAACTAAAACTAAGGTCATAAAACACTTGAATATGCAACTGAAAGTACTTGGCCTCTTTTTGAATCTGATACAATAAATATGTACTTATTTATTAATTAGTATAATAATATTACCCATGCGTCTCTTTCCCTCGCCTTTCATATCCTGTTGCCTAACCTATGTAGATGGTCACGTGTTAACTTTGTTCTTTGTAAGAATACAGGGTGTTGTTTAGTGTGAACAAATCGTTATTTTAAACGCCTGAACAAATCTACAAAACCGGCCCAAATTATAAATCGGAAAATTCGAAAAGATTCTCAAATTCTGAATGTGTTTTCTTTTTCTTTTTGTGGTATGTAGGAAATAATGCGAGAAGAAAAGAGACCATTGCCCAGTTCCCAGACAAAAAAACAATAATAATTAACATTGAAATTCTTCTTTCTCAAGTTCTTATTCTTTTAGTTACATACCAGTGTTAATTCTAGTATTTTTAAGAACATTCTCATTCTGATCTGTCTCAATCCGCCAAAGATGCCTTTAATTGACATACATTTTTTACAAGTTTTTGACTTTGAGTTTTTGATTAATTGTCGCTGTAGATTGCCATTCGCCTTCTGATTTTAAATTAGTGGAATTTGCCTTCAAACTTGACACGGATTATTTACTGTTTGCGCAACACACTGTGTATGTAAGTACGTATAATTTACTTCCGAGATACATACCTAATGATAAATGTTATTGTCTCTCATTGTAACTACAGCACGCGACATAAATGTTCGTTGCGAAATATTTGTCCTTAGAAAAGCTTAGGTAGGTACTATTGTAAAATAGGATGTCAAGTTCTTATACTAAATAGCCCGTGTACTACAAAGGTTTGTGAGTCATGGTTTCCTATTGTTTGATTTAAACAAATATTTAACGTTACATCTCATTGCACCCAACCAGCAGTGGCGGATGGTGGATCGGTGGATGCCGTAGTTAAAGGTAATTAATATTCATAAATATTTTCCCCTTAAAAAATCTAACGAAATTAAAAACGAATTAAAAGTCATATTGTATAATCTGAAAAAGTATACAAAGACTGATTTATATTCCAAACCTTTTACAGACAATTACCGCCGAAAACAAGGATCGTAATTACACCAAAACAACAACTGTACATAAATCTATAACATCAACTTCACGCAACGTGTATCATGCTCTAATTGCAAAACGAAGCATCGCCATGACATTGGAACAATGAAACAGAGCGCATGAACGTAGTTATTAGCAAACGCTAAGCTAATCGTGACTGTAACACGAAACAATTAAATTAACCACACTTACATGATATTATCTGGTATATTTTCAAATAGTTTGTAATTAAAATTCTAGACGAAACCACGTTCTAGCTGTCTTTAGTGCTAGGTGATGGTAATCGATGTTATTAATGAGGATTTAGTAATAAAACATTATGATACTAGCAAGTAAAGTTTATCATTACAGTCGAAACTGGATTAGTCGAGAGTACCTATAATGATATAATGCATAATTACGCATTTCATGCAACTTATCCAAGACACTCGTGAGGAAAACATAGAGGATAACAATATTTTCGGGTTTATTACGATCTCACTTTCGGGTCAAGCTGCAATTCAGCCTCGTCTGTAATGACAAACTTAGCTCACTAATTTTATAATGTCTTATTTGCTGGCTACGAAATGTTGCTGAAACGCATTCCAATATGCAATTCAGTCTGTCAAAGGACTAATAAGTCTTTGAGTGGAGACCGAACCGGACAATGCAGGATGCGAGACCAATAATGGAGATGGGCCGACACAATCTGTCTGAAGTGGGTGGGGTAGACAATATGCAAAAGGCAGGGAACCGAGTCTTGTATATGGATGGGGTTATCATTGGAATGGAATGCTTTAGGCTTTAATAGTATAGCTTCAGGTGTCAATTTCACATGTCTTTGTAAAGGTACTAGTCCTAGTTCGGTAGGTTTTTGACAGTCGGAGTAATTGCAAGACGACATCGCATCTGCGAAACAACTATGCATCGCTTTATTAAGGCGTTTCGTTAATGATCATTTAATATCTGTAAGTCGTCGGTGTGTTCGCTATGCAAAGACATGAGAAATATTTCCTAAAGCCAGCGAACTCTGTAGCAATTCTTAATACAAAATTACTTTTTTTTTATGACGACTTTAAATATTCCTTCAATTTGAATAAGACCTTTTCAGTCACATCTAAAACACTCAGGTTTCTGGTATTTATAGAATTCGTTTCAAATCACATAGTAAATTCAAAAAGTTATAACATTTGTATCACCAATCGACATATTTACGCAATCGTATAAAATATATAAATAATACAGAAGTAATAAAATGTAAATTTTATGTTTGTAACGTGATACGTTAATTAAATCAAGTCTATTCGGATGTAGGTGTAGAAAAAAAACAGTGTAGGTACGGAACTCTAAAGAGGATAAACAATGCATTATTATTATTTTTTTATTTTTTGGGACAAATCCTGCCGAAATTTTTTCAAGCTCTACACTCGTGAGCATGTTGCTAAGTAAAAGTAAGTTTTTAAGTAACGATTTACTCGTCGTCGTAACTAATGAATGATTTCAACTTTAAAATGTAAATTTCTTTATAGTAATATTAAATCCAGAATATGATATACGTAACACCATTACATTTTTAGTACTCTCCTACTTTTTAACAAGGAACTATTCTTGTATTTAATCGTTAATTTCTTTAAAAGTCATTATCGAACAATCGATACTTTAAATCATTTTTTTAACCTGTAGATTTGTGGGTGTACTTCTAGTGGGTACACTTCTGCCTAACCCTTCGAGGATTACAGGCATGGTTTCATCCAAAATTATTTCATCCATTTAGGAGCTCACGGTAGCTCAACAGGTAAACACAGATTCGACATCGAGGATTAAAACAAAACATTTTTACGAAGAAATTCAAACAAGTCACACATCGAAAGTCAAACAAAATGCAAAGTATATTTATTTAGGCGCGTACGCTCTGTATCCGTAATGAATTCCGATTGAATCCTGCAATGAAGCCCGCGTTTCACAAACGCATCCCGTTCGTCAAACACGAGCTTGCAACATGTCCTCGGTTTTTGCTCGACGAAGCATGATTTTGTCATTGGGACCCTTCTAAGAGCGCGCCACACTGCGGTTACACACGTTAAAATTGAACGGAAAATATGCCATGGCTAGATGACCATCGAGAGCACGTATGACTTAATTTGTCTTGTTATAATGGACAAGTGGTGTTAAATTGTTATCATAATCTTTGTCTCGAGGTATGGATGTGGAAAATCGGTGTGGACATGTGTGTGGTCAAACTTTGATTAATAAATATAATACTAGCATATTCTATTTTATATGCTCATTATCGTCATTAAGCATTTACAATCAATTCTAAAATTAGTAAATTCTTACATATTGTGTGTATTTCATCTAATTCTTTACATTATTATCTACATGCCTCGTTGGTCTAGTGGTCGCAAAGCGCGACGGCAGATCATGAGGTCTTGGGTTCGATTTCTAGGTCGGGCAAAGTGTTATTGGGTTTTCCAACAGGATTTTCTCAGTAGCAGCCTCGGAGTCTAGATTTGTGCCTGATTTATGGCAATACGCTCGCCGCCTATATAACTGGCGAAATGTGGATGTGCACTTATTCCTAACTCTTCGAGGATCACAGGCGTGATGTTATGTATTATCCACATACTATCGAAGTCCGTTCGTATGGTTTACACGTATTATTTTAAACAGGGAAACTTATTATTAGCTCTAAAAAAATATTTTATATTTCTGTAATACTAGCTTTTGCCCGCGACTTCGTCCACGTAAATGTCGAAGCCTCGTTTTATCCCCTTAAGTGGTGAATTTTGGAAAATCCCTTCTTAGCGGACGTCTACTAACCATAATCTACCTCCCTGCCAATTTTTATACGTCAAGCGGTTTTCGATATTTCGTGATGAGTGAGTGTACCTTTCGGTTTTATTTATTTAGATAGTAATAATTTGATTTTAGGCAAAACTAAAGCCAATTGTTTTCGCAGTAGTGTGGCTGCAGCATTTTCCGATAGAAAAACCAATAGCCCAGGTATATTGCACACGCAACACTAGACTGACACACAGGTGTCGCGTTGTTTGTTCACGTACACCGTGTGTTTTCTAAATTTATGCAATGTTTTATTTCGAATCGTACATGATATAACACCACGCCTATAATCCACGAAGGGTTAGGCAGAGGTGTACCGATTAGTACACCTACATTTCGCCAGTTATGTTTAAGTTCTACCATAATTCATTTAAATTTTAAGTTTGAACGTTATTAAAGTTTTGTCCAAGACATATGACAAAGATTGATATATTAAATATGTTTATATGTGTGTCAAACGCACCGTAAGGTTACACGGTGTGTAAGGTGTTTTAATGAATTTAATTTATATACAATGCTTATATATAAAAAAAATAGCTCTCTATAGTTCTTCTCCATATAAACTTTGACAGTACAAAATATCATACCCCTGCGTCAGCCGAATTTTCGTAAAAAGGGGTACAAAGTTTAAGCTTCTCCTCTTAATGTAAATTCTCAAGAAAAAATTAACAACAAACAATTATGACAACGGTATGTGTCGTTGTTTCTAACATAAACTTCTCAAATTATGTACCTGTACCTATGTATTACAGTTGGGGTCGAGGCCCATGTCTGCGCCACATTCGAGTGTTTTACGTAAGTTTGGTGACTTCACACAATTCTAGAATGGAAAACAATCTGTAACAAGTGCCAAATAAATATAATAACGTTTAACTTTTAACTAATTGTCGCGTAATAATGTTTTTAACATTGCAGTGTTAAAATCTAATTGGCAAGATAAAATGAGACGAAAAAAATGTCAAGACAATGCGAAAATTATGAGTCTGACGGTCGTTAAACTCATTCACAATCATGATTTCGCGCTTTTAAACTTTTTCACACAGATAATGAAATACCTCTGAGAATAATAAACAAACAAGAAACGTGACCTTTTTGGAATGCATTTTTTAAATTAAGATACAAGAATTCTTAAAAAAAATCTGGTTGTGCAAAAAGTTTAACGTTTTTAAATTGATAATGTTATAATAAGTACATGGAATGTATACCTACTGGCGAAACGTGGATGTACAAAACTGTAGTAAACTTATACAAAACCACTATAAATAGATGGTGATTGTGGCTATCTTTGGGGAGGCCTATGTCCAGCAGTGGTCGTCGTTCGGCTGAGAATGAATGAACATTAAATAGATGGTATTAATGGATATTTGTAAGACTACAAACTAAATGATTACTGTCATCATTTAGTTACACGACGATATTGTAAAAATATAAACACGTCATAAAACGGCACATTTATCGGCCATTTTGCATGGTGCACAACTGTCTGGAGACATTTATTCACAGCCAAATAATTATCACCTTAACTAAATTTATATTGAAACCATTTTAATTAAGAAATCACTTGAACAGTATTGCAAAATTTCTATTTGTTTAGATGACAACCAGAAATTCGTCCAACAATATAATTTCGCGTCATTGTTTTCAAAACCAAGTTTGCAAGTTCCATATTGAGTACAAACAAAAGTGCTTGTCAAGACAATTTATTCAATAAGGGTCCATGTAGGTACCGAAACCAAGCATTTGGTAGGTCTTTCAAACAATTCTAGACATTTTCTAAGAAAATAACTGTCTTACAGTTTTTAAGGTTATTCCACGTCTGGGAAAAGAATCAAATTGAACTTATCGAGTAGCCTTTTTGGTGATGTCATTGATGTGGCTAAGGTCAACAACCATTGACCTATCGCTCGTCATTCTTCTTTTCTACCTTTCTTTCATCTATCTTGTTTAAAAGAAGAACTAAAAAAATCTCGTTGTGGGTGATTTGTGATTGGTTTATGAGAGTAAAGTGAATTTTTATAGACAACAACCATAAACGATAAGTGAGCTTTGTTACACAAAATCAAATATTATTAGAATCTAAGGTTTTGATCAACTTTATTTGTGGATATACTAACAGTTGTGTTTTAAGGAAACATCTTCGAATCCTTTCAAATTAGTCTTTAGTCGGTAAAGAAGGTTGTATCTAAATCCTATTTTTATTTAGATTTTCTCTTGACAAACTCTACCATTCCCCTCACTCCTATATACACGGATCCCTCTCAATGTCTTACGACGAACAAAACCGAGATAACTTACATAACAAAATGCAAATAGACTAACAACTGCGGTTTGCTCAGCGGTGGAAAAGGACCAGCCGTTTAATTATGTTTAATTTCCATACAACGTGGCCTGTATCAATCTACAAAGGTTCCGTAACAGTGAAATTCGCGCTCATTCCAATTTGTATTATTACACACAGCTTTTGCAAATACTTTGTTGCAATTTAAATAAACCACGAATAAAAAGACCAAAGTATTTTATGAACTTTCCGGAACTGTGTACTGCGGGCGCCATTTTTTTTCTTCTGTCATGTTATGCGGTAATAATATGCCTTGTACTCAATGCTTCTACGTCCCGGAATTTAGGTGTGTCCATTAATCAAAGTGTAATGGATTGAATGGATAATTAATTACAGGTTAACTTCAAATCCGAGCATTGGCTGTGTTAAACGCTTAATCTACTTCCTGCAATGGATTTTAGGGCGCTAGGTGGTCTCGTAATTTAAATCACGTGATAAAAGGTACGATTTGTGTTTCAATTAGAAGGTGAATTCTAGCAGTTATAAACCCCAATCGCAATCCCTTGAAAATTTGTCGTAAAAATGAGACTGGTATTAGAATGCGAACATTCTTTATAATTCTCAAATTGCATCTCTGCTTTCATAAAGCTTTTGTTATCTTTGCAAAGGGATTCAATTATCGCAATGCAGCAACGAGTACCTACGTCGATTTACTAATGGCGAAACTGAGACAAACGACATGAAAACAAAACACAACGGGGGGTTTGTCGAACGACACAGAACATTAGCCATAGAGCAAAAGGACCAGCGCTTTGTACTGGTAACAACAAAAGCATTTACCACCGACTGCAGTATCAGTTACATGCAATTAATTATAGTACTCGTCTACAGTCGTACTTCCTCAATTTTGTCGTCACGGATATTAGTGAGTGCCGCGCCTTAAGGAATTGCTACTTGTGTAACTAGAAAAACGTCATTATGGTGCTATTTCACCAATAACTAGTACGTAGATACTGCCTGAGCAAGATCTAGTGCAATCGTCACATCATGAACATAAACTGGTAACTAGTTGTTTGGTTGATAGTTTCCGTCATACTAATTGTTACTTATTTAAGCTCAATAAAATTTGTGTAACTATGAAATCGGAAACTAATCATCCGGCCAGTCGGAACAGTTTGAATTTGTATCACAGTTTTAGGTAATTTTTCTTTAAAAATTATTTGGTCGTAATAGCTCATTGGTTAAGGACACCTGCCTCTAAAGAGCAAGTACCAATGAGACTTTTTTAATTTATATGTATTTACTTAGGTTATCATAGACACAAAACATCGTAAAGAAACCTGGACTTATATGAATAATAAAAGTCTGAAACAGCAAATCCGGCTCGAGCAAGCATGGTGATCAGTGCTTGTGTCTTCTCTGTGTGAGAAGATGCCTTGGCCCTACTGTGAGACAATAAAGGCTGGTATTACTATTTCTTCTAAAAAAAATTAGCTAAGTTTCTAGTTACAACGGCATCCGTACCCAACAAAGAATGAATAATAAACGTGCACTTAACTGCCAAAAAAATGTACGCAATATAGACTTTTCGTAACATTCAAATGCGATATATATCTACACGGGCGAGCTACTTATCAACCATGTCCGTTTTTGACTAACATTGTGAAATGTTTTGACCAAGCACAAGTTGATTGAATAAATCGCGGTGCTGATAAAATAACGATGACTGATTGCGATACCGGAATAATTATTATTCAGCAATCGTTTCAAGGAAGGAATGTTATTTGCATAGTTGTAGGAAATTGTGAAAATTTGGTGAGAGCGTTTAAGGAAGCTCAAAGTCGCTCAGAGATCAATGGAGTGGGCCATGCCGAGCCCTCTGCTAGATCGAATCAGAAATGAGAAGGTTATAAGCACGAAGGTACTTAACTGACATAGCTCTCAAAATTGCGCAACTCAAGTGGCGTTAGGCAGGGCACATAGCCCGTAGAGCAGACGGCCGTTGGGGTCGTAAGGCTCTCGACCACGTTCTGGAAGGCGGAGTGTGGGAAGGCCCCCCCAGGAGGTGGACAGACGACCTGGTAAAGGTAGCGGAAAACCGCTAGATGCGGGCAGCACGGGACCGACCAGTGTGGTTATCTTTAGGGGAGGCCTATGTCCAGCAGCGGACGTCTTTGGGCTGATATGATGATGTGTTTATAATATGGATTGTTCACATCAGCGGGTCGCCACAATCGGTTCGGCATTCTTAATACCATCTTAGATGCTTGCGTACATGATTTAGAAGTCGATGCAAGTGTTATGGCTGAAGTACTTTGTTAATTGTAAAATTCATTGGCAAGAAGCCACTTTAATTGTTATGCGAAAGGCATTTTTGTCTGCTTGAGAGATGATTGATCTACTGCTGGTTCACGCATTGCCAATTTCTTACGTACATAGTACTTGGGCAAGACTTGCTCTTGGACTTGGTAAGAAGATACACATATATGTATTATATTTACGACATTGCTGACATTTCCTTTACCGATATCAGTAATGTCCAAGATAAACTTAGAAAGTTTATAAGAAATGGAATAAGTCACATTAGTACTTGCCGATGTCCGATGGCGAACCTGCAACCACCATACATAATAATCTATATCAGTATAGATTAGATTTTTAAAAGGTGAAGAGTGTTTTTTTTTGTTTGTTTAAACAAGCTAATTTCTAGAACTACCAGTCGGATTGTGAATTTATTTTTGTATATGATAGCCAGATTAATAAAGAACAGTATAGGCTATATAACATCACGCTACGACCCACAGGAGTGGAGCAGCAACCAAAGACGTGACTTAATGCTGGTTAAAAAACCTCACTGACGAAGCGAGGGTCTAGTCAATTATACAATGAAAATTGCTCCGCCTGTGCTCACCCGTACACGGCATGGACTAACATTGTACGTTTTGCAACGACTTGATAACAATCAGACCACAATGTTCTTCACATGGCCTTGAGACACCAGTATTTATGTCTTAATATACAATTAAACATTAGGGCAAACGTTACTTTTGACATTGTTTTAATATCCAAAACAGTTGACATTTTTAATTGCTTTCAAGCCTATTTGAGTGGCTTGAGAATAATTAATGTTTTTCTTGTTATTAATGTGTGTCATTGAAAACTAGACAGTACGACAATGTATACATGGAGATTTATAACGGTAGTAGCTTTAGCCCGCGACTTCGCTCGCGTAAATGTCGGTTATCTATCACGAGCGCAGACGAAGTCGCGAAATTAAAGGCAGCCTAGGTCTTATCTTGGGGTTCAAACTCGTGTACCAAATTTCAACAACGTTCCCGTCGCATATTATATCAACTTTGACGCGGACAAAGTCGCGTACGTCGCGCAAATATCAAATATACACGTAATTATTGTGACAAAATAATAATACACGCCTCTGTAAAGCAAAGTAAATGAACATGCATCAAAAAACATATTGCATTAGCATTTACACGAATACGTAGAATAAAGCTAACAATCCCTGGCGGATTTAGTACTAGGCATCATAATTAGTGCCAAAGCACGGTGACTTTGAAACCACATGATTGTGTACTGAATAAATTACTTTTAACATGCATATTATACAGGTTAGTTTAATTTAAAAGGCTAACAAGTGCAAAAAGTATAGTCTTTTCTATGTGCATTTTTTATAATAAGTACTAAAAGGCCTTGTTGTCATGCGTAAATAAGCCTCCTTTCTATTAGTCAGGTTTTCAAAAAAGGATTGAATTTATAAGGCTGGGACAGACTGTATGAGGAAGTAGAGGTCCAGATGTTGAAAATCAACTAAGCAAATAAATATCTTGGGACAACTCACACACAGCTATCTGATCCCAAGCTAAGCAGTGCTTGTGTTATGGTAACTAGACAACTGATATACATACTTATATAATTTATAAATACATACATATTATAGATAAATCACACCCAGACACAGAACTAACAATCATGCTCATCACACAAAGTTTGTCCTGGGTGGGAATCGAACCCACGACCTCCGGCTTAGCAGTCAGGGCCGCTAACCTCTAGACCAACAGGCCCGTCAAAACTTAGCAGGGACTGTAATAAGCTTCTTGTGCTCAAATTGATGATTATAATTATAATCAATTTTCTATAGTAGGTACTAGACATAGGCAAGTTCGTCAGCCAATCAATGTTCCATGAAGACTAGCCTAATACCTACATAATTATACATAGGATATATTATAATGCTTATATAAGTGTGTGTAAACACAGATGCACTCCCTCTTCCCTTATACTCTTATAGTTCAATGGGATGGCAATGCGACACGACCTAGGAGAGATCAGGCGCTGTGCCCATTGTTGACTTTCCAACTCTGAGCTTCTACTGAGAAATTCCTACTGCAAGAACCAATTCAAAACCTGAACGTTCAGCAGTAGCGCTTGCGACCACAAGCCCAATGGAAATTCCATCCAAGCCCCGTTGGCTTGGATGGAATTTCCAGTACATAGGTGTATTAAATACCATATCCAATAGAATTAAACTACCATGCAATAATAAAAAAATAAAAAACCTTGGAATCCCTTACCGGGGTTAGCCCTGGGGTCTCTCGCTGCGGCCGCGAAGTTATTGTAACTCGGGCCTCCGAAGCTTGTGCCGAAGTCGGAAAAGTCGACATCGTAATGTCCGAACTGAGCCGATGTCAGCGCTATGCACGCGCACACGACTATGGCCTGGGAACAAGAATAAAATATTTTGTTAGATAAATAAGAAACACTGAATCATAATTGCAACAAAATTCAAAAAACGGCCATTCCGAAACTATACATTTTTTAAATTCACCAGCAGAATAATCTTAAGGAATATTCTACGATTATTCTAGTCTATGATAAACGCGAAAGTTTGTGTGGATGTAATACTCTTTCTCGCTTAGACGGTTAAACAGAATTAGCTGAAGTTACATATTGATCTTGCTTAACACATAAGATTATTGTCCCATTTTTGTGTTCCTGTTGGAGTATTTGGGTCTTAATTCTAAAGACGCAGACGAAGTAACGGGTGAAAACTAGTTGATCATAAACTCATGACTATAATATACAGTTTATCAAAATTCAAACTCGTATCTTCTGAAATAACATCTGCATGTTTGAGATCAACCTCGATTTCTTGTTAAGAAGTATGCGATTTCAAATACATTAAGATTCCTATTTACTTAACACCTAGTCTTATAATTACTAAAAATTCCTGAAACTCCTCTAGAAAAAATGGAGATTTCCTTAATTATATGTAGAAACCTACAAAGACAACAAAATAATATCGAATACTTTATGGGTGGTTTACCTTTAAAACTTTGCTAACAAAAACGTTTGTACAAAAAACATGTATTAAATATAAATAGAACGCGTAACTTTTAATGTCATGAGTTTTTAAACCATTATCCGTTTTATAACTTCTTAACAATGACTAGTTTTTGCCATAATTACTGAAGGTATTTTTAAAAGTCAAGTAACATAGAAACATGTCTTAAACATTAATGGTTTTCAAGGGGTCATTACACTATAATCATAAAACATTGAACAAATTGACTTTTAATAATCTTTAAAAAGAAAAAGCTGTCAGTTCTTTTCAGTTAACGAAAACAAATATCATTGAAACTCCTAATCTATGTGTTGATTCTGTAGGTCATTGAACTGCGTCTCTGCAAAGAGTAGTAAGGACATCCGTTTTCAGATCCATTTTTTTTTTTCTTCTGCGTTAGTGCTAAACTTTATTTATCAAGATTTCACTGAAATAACTATCATCATCATTCAATAAAGTAGTATATTGTAGCATTTTAAACTATAATAATTGATAAATCAGTGTCTATTTTAGACCAATAATAAGTAATAGTCATATTAACTGGACTTGACTTTGACTTTAGTCACACTCACCGTCAACCACGATTTGATTGTACAAATTCTTCAGCACAAAAAACTCCAAATAAGAACAATCATTGGGAATGAGGTGATATTTAAATTCTAATTTGAACTGTAAACTTTATGTTCGAGATCAATATCTAAGATACATTCAAATGATATATGAACATTTCAAATGAACAAAACTTAAGACAATATCAAATCGATATCTCATAATCAGATAAAAACTGATGCAAAAATATTTCATACATATGACCCGTAACATGTTTATCATTAGAACAAAGAGCCTTTTAATCGATATGAATATGTTACAATCAAGTAGCGTGTAACATAATTATTGTTTAGTTAAATCAGTACGAAGCTCTATGAAATAGTTATCTTAAACGACATTCAAAGTTCTGCCTTTTTTGTCAACAAAAGTCATCGTCATCCTTAGAGTCAGCTGACCAGAAACCACAAAAATTATATAGGTACTTAATAAACCAGGTTGAAGTTTTCAACATTTTCCCAAAATTATTGATTTTAATAGAGTGTTAATGGATCTTCTTTCCCATTCTTCTCCATAGGAACGAGCAACTAACTGAGAGATTCCTTGACAATTCAAAAGTTTAAAAAATGAACTCAAATGTCAAAATAGGACGTACAATTTGGTACTGATACGAACCATCAACCTTCAACTAAAATTATGTTCATACTACTACTACTCTACATACTTCATGTAAAACAATACAACTTACACAACCGGCTTTTATCAATTGCGATAGTAGGAAGGTAGTACACGGAAACATAATGACGTAAGCAATGCATACATTCATACGGGCTTGAACTGGTTTAGAACAGATTCGAAACAGGTATGTGATCTTGATATGTGACCTCAAACGGGGACGGGGACTGGGCGTGCGTGAACCCTGTCTCGGCACTCAGCTGATATGTGCACACGTGTTTGGGTGTGCAGACCGGCGGCATTTACGACTTTAGGTTTAATTTTACTTTCAATAATGATAGTTCATACTTTTTTTTTTGATCTTCAAAAATTATGGAGTTCTTCAAAATGATTTGACTTTTAAGAAGTCACAAATAAAAAAGTATTTAATGTAAGTATAATTTAGGTTTGTTTTTAAATGTTGCATCTAACGCCACCTTAATTCCTACTAATAATTTCATCAAAGTAACCGTCGTTTTCTAAATTTAAAACACGATCTATTTTTTTATTTTATCTATTTCAAAGCTTTAAAACGTTTTCCTAAAAATAAAATGTCAGTAAAGCTTTCGCAAACAATAGCCAGTTTAATTAAAACAATATTACAGAAATATAACAACTTATAAATTGATTGCTTCCGTATCAAGAAATAACTTATCTGGTACTGAAAGTACTATCTTTCGCAACTGGTCTAATGGTCCACCCGCCCGTCTGTAAGGCCCTACGCAACATACCGTACCTGTTCCCATTAAAGGACACGTTTGTAAACGTTTTCTGAATCGAATATGGTAATAAGTTCGATACACTTTGCTTTGCTTGCAAAACTGTGACAAATTTTATTGCTTAGTAGGTTAGGCCCTTTGAAGGTGTCGTAATTAGTAATGGTTATTGTTTAAAAAATATACAACTGGTTATGGTCTCAGTGATGGGTGTCAACTGTGTCAAGGCAGATTTGGAACAAAAAATATGACGAATTAAAAATTGCGTGATGTCTTCTATTTTCCCATACCATTGGCTCCTGTTATGCGTGTCGCAGATTCAATTTCCGCACGAAACAAATATTGGTATGGCCTCCAGATATATTCTGGGTCTTGATTTTTGTGTATGTGAATTCGTTTATTGTAAACGTACCCATAATGCATAGAAAAATTCAACGCGCAAAATATATTAAAAAAAATTAAGTTATGCAGAAAATTCTTCAACACATGTATTTATAATTTTAAATTATCATTTTAGGCACCTTCTAGAGTACATAATACACAATTAGCATCGTTTTAGTATCCATCAATCACTGCCACAGATAAAATTGCACTTAACTTAAACAGGTTAGCGATTAGTCCATCATGTATACAAATCAAACGAGTCCCTATCATCAAATCGCTTTCCTAAAAACAGTTACCGCACACTAATTATTCATTATGAAATACCAGTAATAAATAAAGTAAATGGAGTAAAGAGCAATAAAATAGTTTAAATATTCCAACTTGGTAATGTGAAGTAACGAAGCGAGTTTAAATGCTGTCTAGGAAGTTTAGAAACTTGCGTTCTATTGATGAAACTGTTCGCGATAAAACTAGACAGATAATAGTGTTATACAACTGTTTTAGAAAGGCTTTTAGGGTCTGGTGCTCTAGCAGGCCTTACTTCTAGAGGATAGTTTAAGAGCATCGTTAAGAAGAAGAAAACATAAATAAATATAAACAATTTGTAAATATTGCTTAGCTCCATAATGAACACAAAAAGTCAATGAACTAAAGATAATAATATGATAAAATTACTTGTCCATCTTCTTTTTTTTGTTTTATTTACTGGCTTTCAGACTAACCAAATGAGGCTTACGACGGCTTAGTTTACATTATAGCCTACTAGGTAAGTACCATTTGGCCTTCCCGAGGCATACTGAGGGACAAAAGGGTAAAAAAATATTTAAATTGTAAACTAAATTATTAGTTTTCTTTATTCTCAGATTTCCGGGCACCTAAACTAGTTAGGCAGACCGGCTATGAGTCGGAAATTTTGCGGCTTCTTTTTTATATAATAACCGTGACATTTCTGTTAATTTATAGTCGTTGTCAACACAGCGTGTGATGTAAATATTTATGATTGAATGTCTAGAAGTAATCGCATGAACCTGTAAGCAGTGTTTTGAGTGTTACATTGTGCGCTAAAGTAAACAGTAATATTTCACATCAAAAATAAAAGCAGCTGCCATTTCTGCTTAATGTTACTTAGATTAATAAGCAGTATGCGTAGTTAACGACTATGTGATGTGTTCTTTTACACCCTTATACTATTCCTGTTTCGTAATCAATTTTTAATAAAAAGCTGAATTATTTTTTTAATTATTTAAAAGTAAATATCCTAGGTTTAGCTACACCTACCAGTCGACTCTACAAAATGTCTCCCTCTCTACTAGACCTACCCATTTCTATGAATGTTAAGTTAAAGTTATCGCTTAATAATTATTCATAGTTTACGCAAATCTAGAAACAAATTGTTATCGTTTATAAGTAATTCAACTTTGGCATAAGCTTAAATTCGAGATTAAATTCGCCAATTAGATGACGTTTGTTTTAAAATACAAATTATTTCTTAAATTCCTCGCCTAATCTAGTAATGATACATTTTGGTACGTTCCTAATCTCGTTCTATGTCAGATTATCTCAGTATGTATTTTAGCTAGATAAATCTCAATCAAATAATTGCCACAGATTATCTAATAGATACCTAACATAAATCGTCCACAGTGTTACCAACAACTCTTCCTGGCTACAAGTTTCTACCTTCCAACTACTAATTGATTACTCAATTCAATAATATATTTTATTCAAATAACAACAAAAAGGTTCTATAACCACCGGCATGGCTGCCAGTAACAGCCTTTTCACTATTATATTGATAGCTGTCGTAATGAATTATAATATCGATACAAGTGATATTAAATTACGCAAATGTAAAGAAACTGTAACAAAGTTTCTAAAAAACCTTTTGTTTGTTAAGGTCAACATATTATCTTAAATAGTTGCATGTATACAATGGCCCACGTTGGTCACTTTTTATTGACCATCGATCTGTTTGAACCAAAAAGTTAATTCTTTCAACATTGGACACAATTTATATAAATACAAAATACTGGCCGAAAATAATAGGTATTAAAAATAGAACAGCGATCGATCCTAAAATTTATTTTTCATTGTCATTCAAAGCCTTTTCCATAGCGTCCTCTTTTAAAAATCGAATAGCCTTGCCATTTTTCGCTCCATAAGTTTACTTTAAGTCATCAATCCGTCACAAATTGCTTAATACTGTTGCATTCTGATTCTCATCACAAAATTACACCAGAATCAACAAGGTCCTTTACTAGAGTCTACGTGTACCGTGTACCGACCGGGACTGATCATGTGATTTGAATAACATTCTCTTCGTCAACCCACTCGGTATAATTTCGGGAAATAGTCGAATAGCATTGTCGAATTTGAGAGTCTAATCGAGTGTCGTATCGATTGGAATTAGGCTTCTAGTATAGTGTTTTTCTGTTGTATGTCACAAGTAAGTTCCTACATATTCTTTTGAACACAGGATCAATTTAGTTGTAAGATCGTCAAACCTAGACTGATACGGATTATTCCGAATTTATTCAAGCTCTTTGAGTACCTAAAAGAATAATTCTAATAATAATAAGATATTAAATCTATTCTACTAACACGAAAGTTTATTAAGATGAACTGATGGATATTTTGCTTATTTAGTTTTTTGTTTGTTGAATATTTTGAAATTTAGCACACATATAGATTAATAATTTTTATTCTGTTTGTGTTTCCGTAAAATAATTGAAATCGTTATTCTAAAGTCTATGCATACGCAATTACGGGCAGAATTTAGTAAATAATTAACATATTACTATAACGCTTATTGCGTCAAATGCATCACAGTAAAAGCGTTGATCTATTTACATTTTTAAAACGCAGATAACCCAGTTACATCTTGTTTGATTAAAAAATACTCACTGCATATTATCAAATACATATGAACTTCATAAAATTAACTATGTAGGTCTAGGTATCTACCTATCTATTATAAGGTGGGTATTCTCCGACTATTAATAGCCGCAAACTAATTTCTCATGTCAGAAAATAAAACAAGGTTAAACGGCGTTATTAATTAACTAACTAAATACCTTTACATTACATTCTTCGAATATATTACATTCTTTGTATACGTGTTAAGTTCACTGCACATATGAAAAACTAGACAAACAAAATTGAATCTTGCGCCCTAGCAATAAAGCTTAACATAGCATAAAATGTAACTCAATAGCGAAATCGGTTTAATGACTTCAACACATGCCCGAGGCAAAGATATATGTAGGAAATTAATTGTATTAAAAAAGCTAATTTAAATACATGCAACATTGAAAAATGATCTGTAAATTAATTTATAATGGTGCAATATTTCATAACATGTATTATAGCAGCGCATCGTTGTTGTAAGCTAAGATAACTTGACAGTTAAGTTAGGCATACATAAGTTATTCAGGTCATTAGGCAAGAGTATGGAGACAGATTGTTTACTTCAGTTTACTTGTTTAACAATCAAAGTCCTTCACTGAGATTCCCTAAGCCTTACGCTTTGATATACTGTGGTCCTGGTCGTAAAATTTTAGCAGAACATAGCAACCTAGGTTCAGACCCTTTTCATTTATGATCGCCTAGTACATTTTCTTTTGTTTTTTTTTTTTAGATAAATATTGAAAAAAGAAGTTTATTTTTATAGTTAATTTAAGTTAGTTAATTAGCAATAATATATACTTCGATAAAGTGAAAAAGGATTAAAAATATCTTAGCTCGAATCTTTTTTAAATATACAATAGCCTGTTGCTAGAACTGTTTTTTGTTTTCATTTTTGTATGACTTTTCCAGTAAGTTCTTATATTAGTATCTTCTGTACAGTGTCACACTGTCCTCTGAAATGATTAAGACTAGACCCCACCATACCTACATCGAATTCCAGTGAGGATTTTTTTTTTACTTTTGGTTATTTTTTATGTCACAAAATAACAAAAAAAAAGGAATTTTTTTAATCTTAAAGTATTTTTAATCACGGTGCTTACGAAGCACAAAATCTTCCTCAACATCGACAAAATTAAACACTCATCTAAAAGAATGCAATGTCATCAATTCGCCAGTGTACCTAGAACCTTAGCAGTAAGTATGTACATACAATTCACAAATCACGCGCATGCGTGCGGCGAAACCGAATCAAGTGTGAACGCACCGAGCTGCGCTTGCGACACTGTGACGTAACTGTCCGACAGCCATTGTGTCGAGACACTGTTGTAAGTCCATATTTAGCATTATTCGTCTAATGGATCTTGAGGTACGATAAGATTTTCCATAGTATAGGAGACTGAGATAGATATCACAGTAAAGCTGGAGAGTTTGTTTGTTTGTTTGTTTTTGTATTTGAACACGCTAATCTCCACTGAAGATTATGAAAATCTCGATATGGGAAGCCACGTTATCCCTGAGCTGTATAGACAAAATATAATAAGCAAAAACTATAGGGATCCGTAAGAAAATCGAAAAGCACGTAAAGCCGTCGTTCCCAGCTGTTATTCGTCGATCTTTGACAGTCTTTATGAGTAATCAGAAGCCCAGAAGTCTGACTGCCAGTCTTACTAAGCAGTGTCGTGATGCCCAGTAACTGGGTCGGTCTGATAGACAGTCGCCTCACGTAAGATATTGGTATTCAACTGCCTCCGGTTAGAAGCCCGAAGGCGACCAACATATTTGGGAATAGGCTAGGCAGATGATGAGTTATATACGCCTATTATAAAAACTGAACTGAATAATGGACTGCCTCGTCGGTCTAGTGATCACAAAGCGTGACTGTTGAACATGAGGTCTTGGGTTCTATTCCCAGGTCGTGCAAAGTGTTATTGGATTTCTTCATTAGGAATCTCTCAGTAGCAAACTCACAGTCTTGTGCCCGGTTGATGGCAATAGGCTCGCCCCCTATTACATGGGACTTAAACATAACTGGCGAAATGTGGGTGTACTAATGGGTACACCTCTGCCTAACCCTTTGAGAATTACAGACTTTATGTATAAAAACTGAACTGGATAATTTGGCCGTCTAACCTACTGAAGAAAGAGTTACACACTTTTTGTTACGATCTCACTACAGGAAGCCAGTAAAATTACTGTTTCAGGTCTATGAAATAATACAATAAATAACACATTATGGAACAGTTACATTTATATTGCACAAGTGATTTCGGAACAGGCTACTTGCAATTGTTATACGACGCAACATGTTTAAAATTCGTTGTGTATGCTTCGCTAGAGATAAATGGCCGATATATGGTAATAGCCGTATACATTTCTCTTATTAGGTCAACTATGTAGATTAAGTTTTATACCAGAACTTATTTTACCCGCGACTTCGTCTGATTAAATGTCGGATTCCCGTTTCATTCCCTTAGGGGGTGAATTTTGGAGAATCCTTTCTTAGAGCATACCTATGTCGTAATAACTATTTGCGTGTCAAATTTTTCAGTCAGTCGCACTAACCTCTTGAAATATCCAGATTTTTTTTTTGTGATAGCCAGATTGAGGTGTCTTAGTTGACGTCAGATTGAAGCTAGTCAATTATAAGTGCTGAAAATAAAAATTCTCTACAGAACACTGATACAGTGAAGGAAGTGAATTATACGGATAATTCACTCCACACACATTTAATCATATGTTTACGGCCTATGCAATAAAACCGAATTCAAGTTAAACTAATAACTCATTTTAAATGCTGAATAACGGATATACCTCCGATCTTAGCACATAAATAATATCACTCACGAATCTAATTCATCTTGGCTACTGTATAGAATTAAAGGATTTATAACTGGCTCATAAGCCTCTCACTTTGCAGACGATCTGACGGCTGATGCCGTTGCTATGGTAACGAGTGCACAAAACAAACTCGTTATTCTATCTGAAAGTGCGTTTGGAATTCGAACTTCATTTAAATAATTGGTTGCATTGGTGGAATGTTGGGCCAATGATCCTAGCGAGGTCACTTTTTCAACTACGAGGAGGTTAAGCGTACCTAAATGAGAATCATTTAACACCCACAAATGCACGAGCAATAACTCGTGAATTTGTGGGTGTAAAATGATTCTTATTTTGTCACGACATAATCTTTAATCATTGCTTTTTTTAGAAAACGTTATCAAACATATAAACTCACGTACACAAATAATATGATCAGACCCGGAACAACTACCTGTAGGCTCTACAAATATCTGTTCCATGCAAAAATTGAACTCGAGTCACGCAGCACAACAGCCAATCGATCAGTTTCCGTGCCAACCGTGTCACTAATTCATGAAACTAACTTCGATTTGAAGCCCATCAATACTATTACTGATCTAAGTTCGTTTGCAAATTAATCAAAATTAAAATCGAAATTCGAATTACGAAACAAAAAGCAAGTGCGCTTAAAACCTTGAAACGCAGCGAAAACAATAGATAAAAAAATAACCAATAAATCTCTGATACTCATCAGTACTCATAAGTGGAAACAGTCTAGTCGGCAACTTCCTTTTTTGTCATGAATCATGGACCATAATTCACGAACACGAATCGTTTTAATTGAAACATCTTAAACATTTAATAATCATGTAATTGGTAATTATAATTTATTTACGCGAAAATCATTTGGTGTTCAGACAATTATCGAAGTTTACGTTAGAACATCAGATGATTTTTATCACGAATACCGGATATTCTTCAGGGTCATGCAATATAAAAATGTTGAGCATCACGCGTAGTTTCACCTATTATTTTATGATAGATATTGATTCATAGTTGTGTCTTATCTGAGGTCATCATATGATTATTGCAATTATTTAGGGCACTATAGAGCGAGGTCTCATTTATTGTCTAAATCAACGTGGGAAACAAGAACTCACACCTCTTCAAGCTCCATATCTACGACAGAGGCGGTCAGCCGGTCGATCGTCTGTCTGACCTCCACAACCCAGTAACTGGGTAATACGATGCTTGTCAGTAAGACTGGTTGTCAGATATTCGGGCTTCTGACGTTTCATAACGACGTATCGGAAGATCCACGTATGACAGCTGGGGCCAGTGGCTTAACGTGCTTTCCGAGGCACGGAGGAGCCTCGGTGGTCGCCCATCCACGGACCAACCCCGTCAGTATAGCATAACCTGATGGATCGACCCGTGCGGCTGTTATTACTTAGCCATGAGCTCCTCAACATTGAACTTCACAAGTGAAAGTAAATGGATAATAAATGCACAGCACTATTTTCCGTTATCTCGTTTCTGCATTCACCATTATGCTTTATGATCAGTTGCTCTAACGATCCATAAAGAAGGCCCTATGTCCAGCAATAAACATTTACGGGCCATTATCGATTCGTATCAAAGTAATATGTTCTCTAAGGTCATACCTATTATAAGTTCTATATAGAGCAAATCTGAATATTGTGTATCATGATTTACGACATCCAACTGCTATTATGAAGCACAATGTTTATTACGTCAATAAATACTGTTGGTAGCAAGCTCAGATTTTATTAGAAGACTAGCTAAGCTTGGTTACTGCTCAGCTCCCGATCGTAGCGTAATGATATACAGCATATTCCTCATGAATCTGGCTACCATTTACAAAAAGATTTTTTCCAATCCGACAAATAGTTCTAAAGATTAGCGCGTAAACAAAAAACTATAGAATTTATTAGTGGGGCATTTCTCCACAGGTTTAAAGGTTTTACTTTCAGTTTGGGCAATACAAGCAAGAAAAATAATAAAATTTAAGTAAAGTAAGGTATTTAATAATTTACTTTACTTTTGACATATTAAAGAAATATTTTTACCTTTTATTTATTACGATTAAGAACAACTTTTAAGAAAAGTGTCCAAATACTGACGTCCTGTTTCAGAAACGAAAATGTTTTATGCAACTGCGTTTTTGCAACGAAATTATCCTGTTGAATGTCGATAATTATAGCAACGAGGTCGTTTCCGTTTTTTCAAAATACCCATGACATTAAATAATAAACATGTTTGCAAAAATAAATGTTTAAAAATCACTGGTTTTAAAAGGTGCTAAGTACAATTCGAGCAAAAGTATTTATACTGCCAATTGGTTGCTTTACCTAAATGTTACTAAGAATCTAGTATGCCATTTAGTAAGTTATTTTAAACACTTACAATATGCAAATTTAATGCCACCGTTGAGTTTTTGATTGGTACTGCAGTCCATTCACTAACACGTGAAATAAAATGTAAACAAAAAATGACACAATAAATCACTTTGTTTTATTCAAATTAGAGCGTTGATTGAGTCGTTATCTTTTATTCAGTTTCTTACGGATGGACTATGTATCACATTAATACTATTATAGTTCCTGCAACGCTAGCTAAAATCTATGTACCTATTCATTATTGCTTTAGAAGGCAAATAAGGTTGCATTTATTTAGTTCACATTTCTACAAATTATTTTTTTTAATTTCGGATTTGACAGGCTTTCGTTGCTTAAATTCGATGGGACATGGCTGTAAAATCATTCTTATACCTAATTAAATTAAAAACCAAACAACAACCGCTCAGTACACTTGAGCGAATAAACATCGCAACAAAGCGTTGACATCTTCGATGAATGTGATGCTAATCGAGATCGCCAAGTGTTACCTAGATATCCAAGGTTAGCACCTACTACGTCACAACGGTCCAAGCCAAGATCATTATAGCCACGCCTATACCAAGCTAATACCTCAACTATGTACCTATAACAACTTACATTTGATTATAAAACTGTCCACAAGTAGAGTCCGACCAAACTTTCGGTTTCAGTTGCTGCTTAGTATCCCCCTAGAAACGGATATCGGCTTAGTTTCGGTTTCGGCTGCCATCCGGCCGAAACTACATTCGGAAGGTTTTGCGCTACAATCGGATATGTTCGGTGCTCTTAGCTGCAAGCGACGAAGTGTGATTTTGCCACGTCCCACTCAGTCGTGAATCGTCTCATGACTTGCTTTGCTATTTTTATTTGCTTTTACGAAAACAACCTTTCATGGAAGTTTTGGCTTCGATTTTAGCCGAAACTGTGACCAAAGCCAAAATTCGGGTTCGGTTTCGGCCGTAAAAACTGGTTTCGGTCGGACACTATCCACAAGTATTGAAAGCGATTCGAGAAGGTCGCATGTCCCCGACGACAGATTCAACGTATTATGTAAAGACTTTCGATTGTTTATTTTTAAATTAAAGTCTACATTGTACTGTGAAGGACGTCTAAAGCCTATTTTACGAATGAACCAGAAGTTTCACTTTTTTATTCACATTACACAATCTGACTAGAGTCTTCTAGTTTGCGATATTATATTTAGTTTACGATTAATTTTTTGTTAGACTAAAAAAGTTTGCTTAAACATTTTGGTCGCTAATTTATGTACAATCTAGACGATTGTTTTACGTTGCCCGTTGGATATAATTTATGAACTTTAATATCCTCGTATTGACAAGCACAGAAGTGGTAACAATGAGGTATTTATCAACGTCTCCTTGACATGCCCTAACGACCACACTAGTGAGATATAAGCTGAATTATGATACGATGCATTAATGCATTCCCAGACATTAAGGCTGTAGGCCATACGGATATTGAGTACCATTAATAACCATCAAACTATAACAATATTAGTACATTGATATTTATGTTCACGCATGGTCCCAAATGGTTTCGGATACGAATGTAATAGGTATCTACTTCCCGTAGACTTGACAACTTTTTTTTCTCACGGCGCCAACGATATTAAGTGCTGACAAGACAGATTTCCGTGCAAAAAATGAAACATGAAGCAACATCGTTAGGAGGTTTGCCAAAACCTGAGATAACACCAAAAAAGTATTTCAGCATGACGAAATACAATTCCTATAACCGAAAGTTATATAAATTGGGTTTGATACTCTGTAAAGCAGACAAAAGTCTCGATTTACTCGGTTACAACAAGTCTCAGGCCATAATAGGCTCTCCTCTTATTTGGTGCATGTGATGGGACTTAACTGGAGAGAAATGCGGGTAAACTTCTTATTTTTCTCTAACTAGTAATTTCTTCTGTATCGTGGATGCGTTTACAAACATATAAACCCACATAGACAAACAACCAGACCCGGAACAACTGCCTGTAGGCCAAACAATTATTTGTTCCGTGCGGAAATAGAATCCACAACCCGCAGCGCAGCAGCCAATTGCTCAGCCATTGCGCCAACCGGTTCGTCATTTAACTATCTGCCTATTACCCGTTTGGCGAATACAGACATGATTTGGTTATTTATTTATTTAAACTTTATGCAACAAAAGTACAGAGCGAACTTAATGCCTTATGATAAAATTCTAAAACGAATCATAAACCACGAGGTTTAAAATTAGTTTTGGAATTAACGATTTGTCAATCGACACCAGACCTGCACATAAAGTTGTAACCATCACTTAACTATAACCACATAGCCCCAAGCCTGCACTGAATAATCCACGAATATTTATTAGGTCCACGTAAAGTTCCGCATTCCGAGAGTCTTGCACCAAACCAAAGTGTGGTCTACCAAACGAACGGATTTCTTACATTCTCGTGTTTCTCCGTATTATTCTATTACATACATATGTCTTTTTTTCTATGATTACGTATGTCAGTAATTGGACCTAATTAGTACCGTAACACATCCGTGATAAAAAAACACATGATCTCGACTGAGTCCGTTTACGTTTCTTATAATCATAGAAACATCCTAGTTGATATAATATACAGAGCATTTTGCAAGTAATTGCTGGTAAATATGATTTCTGTATTATAAAAGGGTTAAAACCCTTTATAATACAGGAATGATATTTACCAGCAGCCTTTGACTTTTAAGTCAAAGTCGAAGTCAAAGCATGTATTGCTCGAAGACAGACCATTGACAGGCACTTTTGAATTGTCGAGGAGTCGGTCAATTATCCTTAGGAGAAGAGAGGGAGGAGAACAAGCAAGAAACTCCACGGAAACTCTTTCATTCGAATTTTAGTCGGACAGTTCTAAAATGGACTCTGACCAAAGCATGAATAAAATGTTCGAAATATTATTATTATTTTGTCATAATTACGTAAATTAAAATAGAAATCAAGCAATTACTAACAATGAATAGACTGTTTCTGAAAAATTAAATAAATTATCATTTTCTTTTTCGTTCTACGTAATATTCTAAATGGACAGTGTAAAGCGGTGTATTTATGTTTTTTTTATTAGTACACCGTGGATGAAGTCCAAAAACAAGTTAAATATTATATCTAAGTTAATTGGTGTTTTTAGTAATGTTCTAATTATAAGCTCGTTGAAATATAATCTCATTGAGCAAGAAATTCATTGTTTTATTGCGTGGAGTTGACTAAGTTTCGGATTATGAGAAGTTCCTTCAACACTCTATAACATGAAGAAATCAATTTCAATGTCAAATCAAATGAATATGGGACAAGAGTTTAGTTTAGACTATATTTTTTACACACACTTCTCAAAAGTCAGTCATGTCTTTTACCGCGTAAATGATTTCAGTACCTACGTAGGTTATTAAAATCTACTGATGATTTGATTTCATTAAAAAAATATTGTGACTTTAAACTTCGATATCTTAGTAACCATAAGGTCCTTAGGTATATAGGCAGGTATTTTGGAACATTTTTCAGCTTCGCTATGTCTTTACACACCCGTTTTAAATTAAGTTAATATAAAATAATGTTAAAAAAATATTGTTAATAATGTTTTTAGTGTTGAAACTGTAATAGGCTAAGTCCTGATTTTGTCCAATAAACGTTATTATTATTATTATTAAATATCACACAAATATCAAACACAGATACAGATCGGACACAGATCTAGACACGTGGTAGCGTGTCGAGCCAAGTTTAATTATTTATAACAACTGACAATCGTTGATTAGCAGCTGTGCGTAAAATTATTCCCATTATGTATCCACATTTTTGTAACGTTGCTTTTCCTACTTTTCCGGTCCAACGGGGTATGATTAGTCGGTTAAGTAATCACAAAGCTAAACGTTCTTGTATACGTGCATTTTGAAACTAGGTTAATACTAATAAATAGCTTTACCTAAGAACATAACTATTATATCGACATATTTGTATAAGTCAATGAGTGATTCGAATAAAAACAAAACACGAAGGATTTAAAATTAAAATATACTATTATATTATAAGAAAAAACATATTCAGGTAAATTATTTACGTCATTTGTCAAAAATCCTGACATTTAATAGGTAATAATTTTTAATTTATACAAAATATCATCAAACATTTATAAGATCAATTTTTTATGTCCATATTTTAAATAATTTATTTCAGTTGCGTCATAAAGCAATATAACTTTGAAAAAAAATATATTTTATTAAAAATGTCTTGTTAATTCAGAATGACCGCGACCTAGCAAACGTGAAGACGTCATAAGACTAAAGTAAATAGAAAATGCAAGGCTGAAAATTAGAATTTTAGCGGCTGAATTATCAGTATTAGAATAAGATCAACTACCATTTATAATATTATAAACCCCGATATATAAAAACACTAAATAAAAAAATATTTTAAAAATTCCATTTTCCACTTTCTTATAATATCCTAAACATTAAATTATAAAATCTAAAACTTTTCTCAGAGAACCAGTAGCTTATATCACGTAATAAAAAGCTTGCGCAGACCATGAATGGGCAGCGTACGTCACATAGCGGGAAGCCTGCGTGAGCGCATTAAAATACTCACATGATAACGCGTGCGCCGGACCGGTCCTATTACTACCGTCACAACTTCCGCCTTCCGACTACCGCAATAACATATATCGATTCTATATTATACATAGTTTGTTTATTTTAATTCTATATAATATTTTATGTCTAATCAGCTGTGTGGCTGTGACCTTTATATTTCCGGAAAAATGTAAATCACACGATAAAACGGATTAATAATGAGATTTTAATTTAAATAAATTTTATTACTGTTGGTTAGTTAAGATGGACTCATCTTCATTTAAAATCACCTTGATTATTGACACGTGATACGTTTAGAGCGACTAAAGTTATAAAACTAATACCATCTAACTTCTGCCCGCGACTTTGTCCGTGTGGAAGTCAAAGACACGGCTAACCTATAATCCTATTACACTCGTCTATCAGTGAAGATTTTTTTTGTAAACCATACAAATATTTGTTCCCATTACCCAATACTTCTAACAATTAAATACCACTGACAAACAGAAAACAAACTGACTTTACATATATACACATGACCTGGTGAACTTCGTGCCACCAATAATTTTCATCTCTACTCATCAGTATTTAGGTCAAAACAAAAGCACTCAAATCGGTCGCGCCATTTTTAAGTTTTTGCGAGACTAACGTACGGCAATTGATTTTTATATATGTATTTCGATTTTATGCTTACACATGATGCTACACTAATGCTCTCGCTTAAGGCACACATAACTGCACTACTAAACTGCCAGCATTCTACAGACATAAGTGACGGCGCCTGCGCACTCTCTCCGTTACATCAGTAAAGAAAAATACAAAAATTTCTCATCAGCCGTACGTTGCGATAACTGCCAACCGTAGTATGACTCGAATTATTGACAAATTATGTAATGCGATGATCTTATATGTAAATTATAACAATAAAGGACAGACAAATGGCTGTTTACTTACGTATCTTAAATATTTATTTGTCTAATGGAAATAAATGACGCAGAAGTACGATATTAGAAGTATTATAAAGAAAATAAAAATCGTCACAGCTCTTTTATAAAAGGTGTAAAACGACACTTAAAAATGCCGAAAATGTATACTGTTCCCATAATTGCGGTAACCAGAATTGATGAAGTCAGAAATGAATATATTAGAAGTTTAGGACTAGCGCCAGTGACAACAAAAGTTGAAAAGGAATTATTTGAGGTGAAAAAGGAGGGATGAAACGCATGTGACCAAGACAGTAATGAATATCAATGATAGATGTAGAGGAAGAGGAAGGCCAAAGAAAGAATGAATGGATTGAAGAATAATATGAAAGAAAAGGGAGTCAGTGATAGCATGATGACAGGACGGAATGGAAGAAGAAAACGTCTTACGCCGACCCCAAGTAACACGGAACAAGGGCAGGAAGATGATGATGAATTACGATATAATTTTTTTGTTCTGGACCTAACCTGGGAATCTTCTGGTTACAGAGATATTAAAGATCAAAGTTCCATCTTTTTTGTCACGTTTTTTTTTATGAAGGCCAGTTTTAGATGGTATAATCACTCATATTTAAATACCGACCGAAGAAAAAGGTATGGCAGTAGCACTTTCTCGGAGGAAAGAGAAGTCCTTCAGAAAGAGCTCAACTTCTACCAGACTGCTGTGTTCGTAACAAGGATAAAGTTTGTAAGATTGTTTTTTTTTTTGGAAAATCCACCGGAAAAATCGGACATTTTGATGACTTATACACTAAAAACCCATCCAACGTGAATACAGGACGAGCCGCTAGTATTTTATTTAGTTTAATATTTGAACAAAAAAGACTCGATGCATTAAACGCAAAGAGATACAAAACAAGTGATACTCACACAGAACGATTGAAAGATGTCAATTACATAGAAACTGCAGTTTCGAGGTCGACATTTATGTAAACAGAGAGACAAGGCCTTTATAACGCATTAAACGACATATTTAAACTTACCTTGACAACAATGAGGCCACAACACTTGGATTGGAAAAAGGAAGTGCGGACTCTACAATGGAAAATTCGTCCATTGACGTTTTACAAGTGTCGTTTTACGAAGGCTAATCCCTTTGGCATTGACACCGTAAGGCTATGGTATTAAAGTCTCGTTTGCTGTACTTCCCATGTGATAGAGTCATTCAATTGTTTTGTACAAGGTACTAGTTCATTAGTGATTTGATTGTAATAGGTGTGATATTTTTATAAATAATTTAATTGTATTTTATACTCGGTGAAAATGGATTCAATTCATGATTCTAGATACACCGACAGAGACGAAATTTTGCCTGACAGTCACATTTTTTTGGGACAGCAGATTTTATCTACATTTAATTCATAATACAATAAAGCTAAAGAGTTGTTTTGTCTGTATGTGCGTTTATTTAATCGTGCCAATCCCTGGAACTACCTATCGGATTTAAAAAAAAACTGAAAAAACTTTGTATGTCATAGTCAGACTCATGAGGAATAGCATAGGCTAGGTATATGACATCACGCTACTACCCATGGGAGCGGAGTAGTAGTGTAAGACGTAACTTAACGCGGAAGAAACCACACCGCGTCGCGGGTAGCAGCTAGTGTGTAATAATCGACGAAATCTGTTAGCTTTTAAGATTCTAGAAGCGTGTACTGAATCCATGATATAATTCTGTGCCCCAATGACCCTTCTACCATGCATCTCTTCCTATCTTATCAATCGCTTTTATGTAGCCAACCCTAACATAAACATGCACAAGAAATTGTTCAGGCAATCATAAACGTATATCAACAATATTACGGTTCATAATTCCTATAGAAACGGTAACTAAAACAAGCGTTGAATGCAATCGCTGATTTCGCTTTCTACGTACATTTTACGAATGCGCTTTCTGTGTTACACAATATTACAACACTGCTCTTAAAACTGCGCTAACCCTATCATTAAAGTCCTATTATTTTGGTCACATACGAATTGTGACCACATTACAGTCGCCGCAATCTCTTGTTTAAAACTTGCCGTTGTTTTGTGCATTGTTTCAAATAAAATATCAACATAATCACACTTCAATAGCTCGTTAATAAACACGATAATTACTGCAGATAATTTGACAACACATCATTAAGTTTTACACACGATTAACGCACTAATAGCAAAAACTAAGTCAACACACTCTGTCACATACAAAATAGGTCATTCACCCACTATACGTGAAGTCGTGAAGGTCGCTTTTTGCATATCTCGGTCACGAGCCAACTGATGATCATCTGGCGATCATGAGTTATAAAATTTATGCGAATAAACCACACAAAAAAATACTGCAATTATCATGAGAACCATTGTTTGTACACGACACCCTTGGCCGGAATTCATCAAATACTTTTGTTTGATTAATGTATGGATGTAGGAACAGCTGACCGAATTGTGAGACGTTAGATAGAAACTATATTCAACTCGTCGGATATTAATTAATCGTATGAATGCGATGTTCTACCATTGCCTAACAAGGAAGCGTGTTCACAGTGATGCAACAACGTAGTACATGACTACAATAAAAGTAGTTAAAATCACCGTGTATTGAAAAATGATGTGACGTAGAATTAACATGCATTCATATTATTAAAGCCATTCGTCTGATCTGATTGACAGCTCAGACTTAATATCATTAGGAAGTCAGTTATGCAATAGACCCCGAAAATGATTCCTTTCGACACTGTTACTTGCTACTTAATAATACTCCTAGATTGAAATCAAACAACAGCCACTTGGAATTACTATTCCTACCAAGGTCTCAAGCGGAATGTAAATTAGGTGGTTTAAACACTGTCGTTTACGCCAAAGGAATAAAGCAAGTCGTTCTTTTTTTAAACTGACCATTCCGAACAGCGATGTTGAACTTTACACCTTATAATGCATTATCTTAGTTCAAAATGACACTCTATTGACATTTGAGACATTAACAACCCATAGGTATTCCAAATGACACAAGTCATAGGTCATTGTCACCTATCAAACATTTGCTCTTTGCTCTGAAACGTGTATGATTATATCATAATTTTGACGTTTAATATAATTTGAAATATGATTTATCACAGCGCAGCAAACAATTGGACAGCCGTAGTTTATAAATAAGATTGGCCAAATAAAAAAGGTTTTACATTAAGTGAGAGGTTTGAGAACGGTTTAATGTCGTTGCTTTATTAAATGTAGATATTTTTTGTGGGTTCTAATTCTATTAAAAGTGTATTATAAGAAAGACAAAGTGTGTGTGGTCTGAACAAAATGTTCTAAGAAATAGGACCAAACATCTTGATATTTAAAATAAATGTTTTATAAAAATAACATACGAAGATATTCCTTAGTCATATATGAAACATCTGACCTCAAAGTATATTATATAAGTAGCCTTATGGGAACCCTATAGTTTATCAATTTATCCCGTAACTAAGAACAAAGCAAGATTTACATTTATAAAGTTCCATTTGTATACAATTGGCACTTTTCACAATATCTTGATATTCTCATACAAATATGTGTAATTTCATTTGCATAGACCTACTAAGTAGGTATTTAATCACCTGTCATGCGAAAATTGTTAAAACGTCTGTCTGTTTTGTATTTTCTTATAGATGGACATAATACAAGGACATACACATACATACATTCATACAAAACACATGGAATGCGACTGCAAGGACCAAGATTTTTTAATTTCAAAATAACTCACCCGTAAGTCATGAGCGAGTTATTTTGAATAAAAAATACATTTAACGAATTATAGGCATTGTCTATGTCATCTATAACATTTTCAGTAGACTAACATAAACTGACTATGATAAAACAATTATATTAAGTAAAACAGAACAAAAATGTCTCACCTTTAAATCAATTTTAACAAATAACAATTTACGAAACTGTAAATCTGTAATAAATTTATTCAAACAAACACTTACTAAAACTAGATTAATTTTTCATAATCTCAGTGTTTATTTCATATCGTTTTCTGCAATTTATAAGCTTCGGGACGTAATGGGCAGTTATCGAACGCGATCGTTTGAATCAAGTCTATCGCTCTATCTCGAACCGCGATATGAATTGTGAAACTATTACTGGATTTGGATAATAGTTTATAGTTTCAAACTATTTTACCTTTGTATTATTAAAATGTCAACGGAAAATTGTTATTTGTTTTTTATTATATACTAATAATAATTCTTTATTGGAACAAGAACCCGTTAATACAATTTGATTTTGATTAAAAATAGCTAGATAAGTTCAAAACGTTAATAGATATTGAAAATTGTTATGAACTTAAGTAGGTATTATGTTGGGGTATTGTTTAAACAAACAACTTGAAAAATAATCATTATTTTAAGCAAGATACGTTTCAAATTTATTTTTCTTACAAACAACATTTAAAAAGTCCTAGAACTGTCTATCTGTCTATTTAAAAAGATTTCAGGTACCTACTTCCTATATGAGATACAGCCAATCATCTGATAAATACTTTTTCATATAGTAACATCTCTATAACAATACAAACAAAATATAAAAAGTATTTTAAAACTAATTAGAACTTACGTAACAAAATCTTAAAGCTTTTCAATACCTTTTATCATAATTGAAACGTCAATTCTTAATACTATCTTTTCACGAAGATGAGAAGTTTAATTACTTTTATAGAATTTTAGTTTTTTGAGACGAAAGTTGGAGACAATCCTTACAATCTTGGATATTTAAAGATAATGTCAATGGATTTACCAAAATTAATTAGTCTGATGATTGAATTATTTGATTTGCAATTCAAGAAACATATCTATACTAATATAATGCCGAAGGGATATTTTGTTTCGAGTTTAAAACTTTTTTTAAATCAAATTTTCCAGTATCTTAAGGAGTAGTACAGTTTTATACAACATCACGCTACGGTCCACAGGAGCGGAGCAGTGACTAAAGTCTTAACACTGGTGAACAAAAACAAAACGTACAAAATTGCAGAAAGCAGCTAGTAAATATATAACTGGGTACTGACTCCAATTACTTATAGATTAACAAAGTGTCTTTAATTGAAAGTCTTGAATTGCATTTACACTAACGAAACTCTACCGTAACGTAACTAATTAAGTTTATGCAAACTAGTTTAGATCATAAACAAATAAAGACACAAATTTCGAATTAAGTTAGTAATTAAATCATTATAGTAGGTCATAAATTACCCAATAAATTGATACTTGAATAGTTAGTTAAAATAAAACTTGTTTAAATTTCGCACTTAATTATCTATAGTGTCATAATTTTGAAAATTATAATTTGGATTAAGTAATTATAATGTATGAAGTCGTGATAGCCCAGTGATTAGTGGCGCCCGCTTCCGTGGACCAGGAACAGGCAAGTACCAATGTGATATTTTCTATTTTTATGTACTCTCAAGTTTATCTTGACATCGGTGCACAAAAACATCGTGAAGTAACCTGGACTTTATATAATTAATATAAGTCTAAAATCGACAATCTTTGAGCAAGCGTGGTGATTAATGCTGGCTTCTCTAAATGAGAAGACGCCTTTGTCCTGCATTGGGACTATAACAGGCTGGTGTTATTAATATTAATAAATGTTAAAATATTCATAATTCAACAAATCGGCAACAATCGTTATCAAGGAAATCCGTGTCCTAAGTTATCGATTGACTGATTAATGTCTACGACAAATAAATGACTCACTCTAACAATACCTACAAGTAACGTTTCTTATCTATACTAATATTATAAATGAGAAAGATTGTTTGTCTGGCTGTTACGCTTTCAAGACTAAACCACTGAAACAATTTTGATTCAATTTTGTACGGGATAAGTTTGACCCCAAAAAAGAAAGGCTACTTTTTAGACATTAATGCGGACGAAGTCACGAACAAAAGCTAGTAATAACATAATTAAAATTTATATCAATACTTTTACTGGAGCAAGACATAAGTTCATTAAAATAATTGTTAAAGCGATCTTATCTAGAAAATTAAAAGTTTAATGTATAGTAATATCGCTTTATATAGTATCGTTGATTTAGATCATATTAAATCAATATGGATAGTGAATACCTTGCTTTTGAAAGTATTTTTATCGGTATTGTTCTTTGAAGATTTTCTAGACATTTTAAGTTCCAATTAGACTAAGTAAAATAATAAATTGAATCCGTCATTCATTTCATCTAAAAACTATCTAATCTCTATCTGTACGACGAGCTGAATTCTATTCGCAGAGTCTCCCTGCGAATAGAATTCAGCTCGTCGTACACCTTTCAAAAATCCGGCACTATAGGGTCCCAAGTTACATAAAGTTAAATTCCAAATTTTGTCTTTATAAAAAATATTTAATATCTTTATTTTTTGCGCGCTGGAAATTTTCATGGACTTCCTTGTTCGTGGGAGGGACGGAGGGACATGCTGGACTCTTACCAACTAAAACCACCGCAGTGTTTCACCTTTGCCTATGGCCGCGGGTACAGGATTCGAATAAGAAATCACGCCGTAAATAAAACGAATAAATTAATCCGATAACAGTAAAACTTACATAAAATCCAATAATAAATTTTGTTTTCATTAATATTTGTGGTTACGGATAATCCTTGTCAGTGGAACTGGTTTCTCACTCTTACATAAGTTGAGAAACGCATTGAGTAAATTATGCATGTGATTCTTTAAAAAACATTGACTAAACAGAAGTGCAGAAGCCTTTGCCCTACAATAAGATGATACTGGCTGACAGTAGCATTAGTAGGTACCTACTACTGTTAGAACAGGGGTTTTCAAAGTAAGGTGCGCACCACTTGTGGGCGCAGTAACCAGCAAAGCCACCCTTTGGACTATAGTGTAGTTAAGGGCCTTTTTCTAATTACGAGCGTTTGCGTTGTTTCTTCGGTACTTCATAGAGACTTTGTAACATACCTCGGTTAAAAGTTAGACATTTAAGCATATTCGTCATAAAAAAAAACTTTTGTTTTTATTTTCTATCTATGTTTGATAGTAACCTAAATTATGTTGTCTAGGCAGGGGGGGGGCGGATTTTTTGTGTTTGTTGAAAGTTGCCGTATCGTATTTATGTTAAGGAACCCCTGACCTAGAATGATAACTTTTATTCAATTACTATTCAAAATTAATTGAATTGGCAATGAGTCAGTGAGAAAGTAGTATTAAATCTAGTATTTCTCATTTCTCCCCATTTCAATTTAATCTCATCCTTGCAGTTATTTTTATACTTACGTTTTAACATACTCTTACTATATTCTATAATGTATTTTATTATTTATCTTTAATTTTAAATGTCATAATGAATGAAGAAACAATATTCTGCAATGTATCTTTTAGTTTCACAAATAAATTCGAATGGAATAATTTTATTATTAATAGAAAATAATTGCACACAATTCGTCTTGTTCGCACAAACATTTCACTATATTCTTAACAAACGCCTACACATATACACGTAAATTACATATGACCATTTTCATCATTGTTATTCAAGTTCATCATATAAAATGATTTTTATAACCGTGTGATAAAGAACTTGACACAATTGCACGAAAACTGGAACATTGGCACTTATGACTGTGACTATCGTGACTGCCTGATATTATTATTCACGAAAAAAATCCATCGATTACGTGTATCCGATTATTTAATAATAATTGCTAACACAAGTTCAAAACGTTATAAAAATTGTTTGTTTATATTTCCTCGGTAGCAGTTCTTAATTTAAATGAATTGTTTTAATGGCCAGTAATTTGAATAAAAAGCTTAAATGTTATCACCTCAACCATGAAGGTTGCACTTAATTTTAAAAAACCAAACAAAAGTAAAATTACTTACGATTTTCACGTAGTGGTTCATGTTGTATGTGATTTAAAAGTACTGTCACTGTCACAGTATCACTGTGTTGCGCGCGCACTGTGTCCGAGTGGTAGATGCGTTCGCGCAGACTGACTGGGCTCGGAGCTGCAGGACTGACCGCTCCCGCTAGAACCAAACGTACAGTGGTGGGTCCACAATTACCAACACAACGACACAACCGGTAACTGAATAAGTCAATACACACGCATTTTAGAAAAAAAGGTTTCAATGGACCTTGAAAATTTTAATTTAATTAATGTTAAGTTTTTTTAATATCCTTTATTACGTACAGTGTTTAGTGGGTGGATGCTGGCGGCAAGCGCGTGAGTGTGGTAGTGTGCGCTTGGGCAACTTGTTCACATTATATAGAACGCTGCGCGACCTCCGACACGCGGGAAGTGCGTCCGCGCACCACGTGCTCCCGCTGCCATGGTGACCGCTACAGGCAAACTGGATGCCTGAAAAAGGACCAATAGGATTTAAAATAAGTTTCAGAACTAATTTGGGGATGTCTCGGTATTATTAAAATTTATAAGGAAGTGGTTTCTTTAGTCGTACGCTCTTTTTAACTAAATATTTTTAGGCTAAAATCATTATTTTGTTTATTAAAAATAACATTTTTAATACAGCGGCTACAATTCTACTCGGCTATTGTCCAGTAGTGGGGCAGGAATAGGCTGGGTTTATTAAAAGATACGTGGGAAAGAAGCTAAAATTTAGGTTATAATTATATAGGTTGTTTAGTTTGTTTATTATGAAAAACACTGACTCGTTGGTCTAGTGGTCACAAAGCGCGATTGCTAAGTATGACGTCTTGGGTTCAAATCCCAGGACGGGCAAAGTGTTATTGGGTTTTTCCATTAGGAATTTCTCAGTAGCAACCTCAAGGTCTAGATTTGTGCCCGGTTGATGGCAATAAGCTCGCCCCTTATTACATGGGACTTAAACATACCTAACTGGCGAAATATTGTATTAATGTGTACCCCTCTGCCTAACCCCTCGGGGATTACGGGCGTGATGTTACGATATTAAAAAACAATAACCCAAATAGGTACAAATTTTTAAAGGACATTGTGAAAATATGGTTTAGCATTTGTAATATCGAGTCGGGAACGTCACAATACACAATGCAACACAGTAAGAGCTACCTAAGGAATCTGGATTAGCTATCGAGGTCCTACCGATGAGCCAACAAGCCGACATGGTTGTGTGAATAGTAAACCAATACGGACCTACTTATTGCCCAACCAGACTTTGAATAAGAATGTGCTAGATTAATTGAGTTTTGCTTGACTTGTAGAGAATTTTGCGAGAGTTTCATTCGCTTGTATTGGTTACCAGATCAGGCAAGAACAGTAACAGTTGGTAACCTACATTATTCCCTAATTCTATTATGAATTATTTTGTCGTCTCACTACTATTTATAAATGCGAATATTTGAATAGTATACCACTATATAAATAAAAAATAAAATAAAAAATCTAGGTATTGGCTCACAAAAATTTAGGTATTGATTCCCTAGCGAGCATTAAAATATGCGCCATAAACGACCTTATCTTTAGATTGCGTTGACTTAGAAATATGATTTTTCTCTGCTCCAAGGGGTAGCCGATATACTCAGGGTATTTGATGTTTATTTCAACTTGATACTTCCACGCGTTCCTGAGAAACAGGGCCTTGACAGACAGACGGAGTGTAACAAAGTGATCCTATAAGGGTTTCTGTTTTTGCCGACTGAAGTACCTAAGGAACCCTAAAAAAAACAAAACCAAGAAACATGAGCACGACCTCTAATATAAATGGTAATACAATGTCAGGACATATCACAACATTTATTCAAACCTATCAAGTAACTTTCGTATAAATAAAACTGCAAGTTGAACTTGCCCTTGTTGATGTTGAAACGTAAAAACAGTTGGCAACTGGCAGCTTAGCTTCCGTGTTGGACTTGGAAGGTGAATGCCCGTGGGCTGGAAACGGGGCAATGTCAGCGAGTGGGACTTTTTAAAATCCTTCTCCTTATTAGTCCAAGATCTTAGTCGCTAGACCTACGCTATGGCTGAAAGTTTTAAAAATAGATGTATGAATATGTAGCTAAGAATGTATACGTACTTGCTATCTTCAATGCTTGGTATTTTTTTAGATTTCATGTATGAAAGAATCTTACTTTCTTACGTTTGAGTTTTACAGCTGGTTTTTATGTTTTACAGGCTATTGTTGGACGCTTTAAAGTCATGGCTCACAGAAAGCGTCTAGAAATATGTATATAGATGGCAGTGTTGGTTTTTAACGAAATCATGTGCAATATTTTTTTAATGTAAGTAAGGAAGGTACTTCATTAAGTCTAGCAAATATACATACCTACCTCCATAACTACACAGTCTTGTATCTATTGTGAAAATTTCACCCGAATTAAAATGACGTAAATCTGACAACTTCAGGATCCTAGTCTAAATGCTTTTATGTCATAATTTTTGCCATGGTAACATTATCATCGATTGTCTTTTTTTATCGATTATGTAATAATTGAGTCAATGTGTTAATCAGTGAAAAATATTCGATAAAAACAAGTGTTATTAAAAAGTTGAATAATTTTGCTGTCCTTGCTGCTTATTTAAGTCCTGACATTGAAAAAAAAAATGAAAAGGTACTAGTTTAAACACTATTTTTTTCCGTGTGACATAAATAGTATATAAAGGAACTAGGGCAAAGAGATAAAGTATTTAATTTGTTTTATCATTACCTATTTAAATATCAACCCTGAACAAGGTAAGGTGAAACTGAAACAAAGATAGTTTACCTAATTCTACGCAATTTATTTGGTAAATATCCTTATTTTTAATGAAATATAAGTCAATGTTAACATTTGACGAGATAAAAATTAAATTCCACTTCCCCCTGTATCAAGTAGGAGACGGAACAGAGCTAGGCCAATAGGCACGAAGGTACGTTTATAACTACGAAAAGCTCAGTTTCCTAGCACCACTGATTCAATCATTAAGATTAATTAATGAGTCCTAAAATGTGAGCTGTTATATTTAATTACATTACTAGGTATGGCAAAAACTCTTAAACATATAGAAATATGTTCTAGTTTATACAAGGTCTGCAAAGAAGTAGTAAAAAGAGAAGAAACTCATAAAGAAAACATATGCTTTTGGGACAAGGCCCATATTCAGTTGTAAATGTTGATAGTCTAAATACTATAAAGCTGAAGAGTTTGTTTTCTTTGTCTGATCGCACTTTTCTCCGTAACTGCTGGTCCGATTCTAAAAATTATTTTGCTTATAGGAAGCTACTTTATCCATGTGCGCTATAGACTTTACTTTATTATTTAAAAGAATCTGCTTCCTTAATAATATTTACCGGAAGAAGTCGCCGAATAAGCTAATCATAATAATAATATATTACCTTCAGTCAAGAAGAAAAGTGATACACTACAAGAAAGAAGAATAAATAATATAATTATATACTAACACCCGACCACGATCAAATTAATTTCGTACTGAAACGCAAACGAAATACTGAAAAGAAAACTTTATAAGATTTCATCATATTTAACGGAAAATCAGTGTTAAATATTGCTGTATTTAGTGTCATCGAACTTTGATTCGGTCAGGGCTAGTGTTGCAGATATAGGTACCTGTAATGAGGTGAGACTAAAATGAAGATCTTTACTTGAAAAGCGAAATTGTAGGTATAAACGGTCGAAAGGATTTCGCAGCACAAATTTTTTACCATGGATTCAGTACGCATAGCATTAAATTTTCTCTAGTTTTAAAAAATATCAGCTGTTCCACCGTAATACTTGTTGCACTTTTTTTTAAAGGTAAATGTAAAAGTGTTACACACAAAAACAACATCACGCCTGTAATCGCTAAAGGGTTAGGCAAAGGTATATACAGAGGTGTTTACACCCACATTTCGCCAGTTATGTTTAGGCCCTAAGTACGGGGCGAGCCTATTGCCAGCAGTCACGCTTTGCGACCACTAGACCAACGCGGCAGTCAATAATGAAAGAAGTCAAGTCGTGGCTTTTAAAATACGCCATATTTGAATAGGCTCCGTGATGCTTATGTCAGTACATTCTTCTATCGATGTAGGTAACGTGAAATAATGATCATAATACTATATTATTACGATTCTTACATCATCAATAATAGTAGGTATTCTACATATTTTTTCCCCGCTACGGATGCAGTGACTCGTATTTTTTTTTGTAGTTTAGTATTAAGTATTAAAAGTATATTTTATAAGCGCGTTTAAACAAACAAACAAAAAGCTCTTTAGCTTTATTATATTAGTATTGATAAAGCTATGATCACCTGCAAAAATGATGTATGTATATGATGACAAATATCAAAATTCATCACTTTATTCACTTTCGGTTTCAGATGACTGAAAGCCCTCCGAAAAAGTATATGTAATTGAAGATATTCTTGGAACACTTATTAACACTCCAACCTGAACCCAGAACCTTAAATCCCAGTTTTTCGTCACAAGAAAGACCATAACAAGGCAGTTTAAGATACTTAAAAAAAATAGGTCAAATGGAAAAGCATAAAAAATACACTGAAGCTAACAATGAACAATACAAAAACCTAGACCTTACTACGCGACTGGATGTTCCAGCCTTCGATTTGCGAAACAGTTATATAACTGTAAAAGTAAATATTTTTTACGAGCGCCACAAACATTGAACTTGACTAAAAATAGATCGACATCGACCTAATTAATATATCCATGGTCCAATAAGTAAACCTTTGCCAGTAAGCTGGCATTAATTAAAAAGTATTTTTATAAATATGCAACAATGCCGGATAGTCATAAGGCTATAAGTCCACTTATGCCAAAAACTTTACGCTAAGTTAGTTACTAACACGAGGTTAAATTACTAAATGACATGCAGCAGTATGGCAGCTGTCTAACTTTATTTGAGACATCATTGAAATCGGTGAAAGAAAACATCGGAGGAATCCTGGAATTAAAGTTAATATGAGTCTAAAATCGCCAATTAGCTTTGTGTGGTGACCAAAGCTCGTGCCTTCTCTGTATGGGCCTTTGCTCTGCAGTGGAACGATAATAGGCTTGTATTATTTATTCACAATGAACCTCGAGACTAAGTCTGGCATCCTCAGAAAAACTTTTACATGACTCAGCGATTATTGGAAGATTGCAGAAAGTAAAGGATCCCAGGCGTAAGTGTAGGAAAGAACACCGACATTAATTATAGTCAGTATAAGAGTCTGACAGACCCTGCGGCCATCTCAGGGCATGACATCCCTCGGCCAAAAAAAACGAAAAGCAAAATGGCTTGCTTATTAAACCAGCAATCAGTTGTAAGCTAATGATAATATGGATGATTTATTAACAGTGATTTTTAAAAGTAAAAGTCAGAAGGTATTGCGTCATAGACCATTTTTCAGTCACGTTATGGTTAGACTAAAACCGAACCCAACAAGGCTATCCATACTTACAGGCGAATATTAACAATGCATATTGGATGTAATTAAACACTTAATCAATTAAATTATAAACCTTTATACAACTACCTATAATAACTTTATTAATATTTAAGAACCTAAATCGTGGAAATCGAAACTAACCTCGTTTCACACAAATTACTACGAACCAACATTAATTTATGGGACGTCGCTGTCACGCCATTTAAACTTACAATTGATGTATTTCCCATTTCACTATTCTTAGGAATCTGGGTATTAGGTTAATTTAAACACTTTATAATAACGACTTCAATCACGCAAACCTAAATAAACTTCTACGTAACCTCTTACAGGTTACCTGCACTTTACTTACAAAAAAGCCGGCTAAGTGGAAGTCGGACACGAAGGGTTTTGTACCACCGTTCAATATTTATTACTACATACCTACAAATAAGCGCGACTGCTCAGCATGAGATCTTGGGTTCAATTCTCAGGTCGGGCAAGGTGTTATTGGGTTTTTCCATCAGGAAATTTCAGTAGAAGCCTCTGGGTCTGGATTTGTGCCCAGTTGATGACAATTGTTACAGGGACTTAAACATAACTGACGAAGTGTGAGTGTACTAATGAGTACACCTCTGCCTAACCCTTCGGGGATTACAGGCGTGATGTTATGTATCATTATGTCACACTGAAAAGCTCAAGTGCTTATCTACCAGTTCATAAAATTCAGCCCTGTAACAAGACGCACGGACCGTCACCACCCTAAAACACATTATAAATAAAAAAAACGAAAATACAAGAAAAACAAAAAACAACAATAAAAAAAAACATATAATTATTTACTTTGTTTAATTCAAATATAGACGCGCAAATTCAGATACATATACTAAACCTTGAAAAAAAAATGTTCAGTGTGTGTAATTTTCTAATCACCTGTTAATTTTATCAATAGAGAGCAACCCAGACATTGTTGTCTTTAACATTAACCTTGCGTTTGAATTACAACAAAGGCCAACCCGACTTCTTTATTTACTTTATGAGTCTTCACTCTCGTATGTAAGTATAACATAATAGAGAGCCTAATACGATGTACATATGGCCAGGCGCAAATTTAGATTCAGATTCCGGACTTTCAATTAATTTCCTAATTAAATAATCCATTATCACCTCCCGACTCGCAGATCGAACCCCCAACAGACCCCCCTCTAAGACCCCAGTTCCGCAGTTCCAACTACTATACCAAAGAAACAGTAATCGTTATCTACCATTCAATATATAAATCTGAATCATATAATCGATTGCCGTATGTATTAAAGATTGACTTGAGAACGGACCGATTTGGCTAGTGTTTTTTGTTTGTTACTTATGTTAGTAAATAGTCAGAACAAGATTTGCTCAAAATATTTTTTTATCTACCGGCTTAGTTAGATAGAATTTTTGTAAGAAAATACAGCCAATACCTACGAAGTCGGGGTGAGACGCTAGTTGAATATACCCAACAATCAATTAACTGCTATAGGTACTAAATCTTTGTCAACGCTGCAAATATTTACTAACAAACATTTCATCCGACACGGTACATCAAACACGATAGGCATATTCTAAAATCCTTCACCTTGCCAATCTGCCACTCAAGCGTGACTTCGATAGACAAAAAAAACTGTTATTACCTCATAAGAACATAATTATGCCAAGTTCATTGGGCATTATGGCTGTTTTGATTGTCTCAAATAAGTTCGAGACAATGCAACCGATTGTCGGCAAAATAATGTGAGTTTCGTGTGAGTTTTCCCTTCAAAACTGGTCGACAGTCGACACATTCGTATTGTCAATTGTTGCGTTTAAGTAAGAATGTAGATGGAATAAGAAAAAATAGAAACAAAATATTATTAATCAAGTTTATTAAAACCAGCCTTTAAAGTTCGTCAGTCACCCACGACGGCTTTATGGTGACCAAAAGACTACTGAGGACTGAATATGGAAAGCGGAAGAATCAGCTCTGATGCAATTTGGAAGAGACCTTCAGAATCAATGCTTTATTTTGTAAACATAGATAGAATTACAGTTGTCATGTGTTAGAAAAATAAGTTACCATTTGGCGTGCAATAATTTTTTATATAATTTATTATTGATCCTCTATGCCCGGGTTTCTTAACCTGTGGTCCATAAACCCTGGGTCCCTTTAATGAACGCCGGGGGTCGATGACGAGCGTACCTAACATAATGTATTATAAAACTTGGTATACAATATGTTATGAGAAAAAATGCGCGCATGATCTTTTATCATTATTGTAAAACTAAAAATCGTAATCACTTAGCTATGAAAGATGACATACGCCTTGCATTATCAAAAACGGCTTCTCAATTAGACATTCTAATCCAGCATCAGCAGCACCAAACGACACTTACTACTGAAATATAAAGTTTAATCGTAAACACTAAAAGCTGTAAAAGACCCGTTTTTTTACATAAAGGGTTTATACATAAATTGTCTTTGGGCTCTTTGAAATTTTGAGAGGGGTCCATGACCAGGAAAATGTTGAGGAACCCTGCTTTGCTCCGCGGCGTCAAAAATAATAATATGATCTCAGATAACCTTATAAAGCATATTTGTCTTGATCTCGATTTACAGCTGAACTTTATTGGTTTGACCTGCCATCCTCCACAGACATAGCATTTCTGATTTAGTCTTCAAGGAAGCCGTCCCACTATTATCTACGTCAATGCATATCATCACGCATATATCAATAAACGTCTTCGTTTTCAAAATTAACATTGATTAATACATTAGGTATATGTTATTAGTTTAGTCAAATAATGATAACTTCAAATGAATTATGTGACAGACAGAATGTCCACACAGAATAAACCAATTCGTCTGTCCTCGACACAACATTGAAACCAAATTGGTCAAATAAGTAACGTTTAAATATACTAAAACATTCAAATTGCATGCAATCGTGCAATAATTACCGTGTTACGAATCAAACATTGGAAAAAGGTATAATTAACACGACTTTTTTGCGGTTACAATCGTATCGAAATAGGTGAATGTCACAGTAACACAGAGAATAATTTAAAGTAACCAGGACTGTTACTTAGTATTAGGATATGATAATATGATAATCTTATACCGGAAGGAAGGATGTCGGTGGCATAGACCTTGCATCTACTTCCTTTAACGCAATCGGAACTAGTGCACTCACTATCAACCTCCACACTCGACCCAATGAAACGTATACCGCGTATTAACTTGTTAATTTTTTGATTAAAAAACAATGTCAACCGATTAATATCGTAGAAAATGCTTGGTTTTTAAAACTTGTTTTACTTGAAGTTACGATATAATGCAGCCGAGGCTTTATAAGTACATAGGGTGATTGGTAATTTGAAGCATTCTATGAAAGGGTATAAACTAGGGTTAATTACTTTGACCTCGATATCTAAGGGCCGACACTGAGTTGATTATTAGTGAAAGAACTTTGTATTCTTTTTTGAATTTATTCGCATTTAGACTAAAAAATCTGATTGTAAAAAATTATTAAAATCTGGCGCATATCTTATACTTATCTGGTAGCTCATTATTAAATGATGCTCGTAAAACTAATTTGTTGTAAATATTCATTAAAATTATCTAATACCGTGAAACTAAAATATCAGGGTCGGAATTTAGAGCAAATTAAATAATAATAATACCAGCCTATTATTGCCCAACAGAAGGGCTAAAGCCTCATCCTTTCTTTCTTATTCATCACCAGGCTTGCCTAGGGTTCGCGATTTCAGACTTAAATTAATTTATAAGTCCAGGTTTCCTGAAGATGTTTTCCTTCACCGATGTCAGTGATGTCCTAGATAAACTTAGACAGTAAGTACCTTGGTGAATAATAGAAAAAGTCACATTGTTTTTCTGTTACCCACAGCCTTGTGCATGCCCGCTTCTTGGGCATGCAAATTAGCTCTTACCTTTCGAGGAACATTTCGAATCAACCTGTATACGTAGGTACAATCGCGCCTGAATGCAAATGTAGTTTTTCACGTTTATCATGACATAAACTAATAATCTAGTGTCGATCATTACGAACGCTGTTATGCAATTTGGTTTTATTATTTTAATACCCGTCAGGCTAGGTTATACCAGTTAGCACATGGCTAAAGGCATCTCCACACAAGAACAATATTTTCACCGGGGCGATAATATTTAACTGTAAAAAAATTTGTATTTCTACATCGCACTTTTTTTTCAGGTGGTAAAAATCATCAAATGACTCCTTTCGCCCTGGGCGAGGCGGAAGGGACTGTCAGACTTTTACTAACTAAAAAACCACCCTGTTCCTTCTGTTGCCCTTTATGTTCCGGGGCCACGGTATCCTGTTAAGACGTCCCGCAACCCCGGCAGGCGTTGGCTCCGTTGGAGGCCCCGTCCCTGTGCTGACAGCTCTTGCGACATTATCGCCTCGCTGTTAATATCGCTGGTATGTTGACCACCTTTAGGTATAATTATGACTAGGTAACGTTTGAAAATAGATCATTTAAACACTGCTCGTCACATAACATATACAAATAATAAAACTCATTCTAAAATTAAATATTTTATTAATTATTTAAATCGATACTTTCAACATTTATAGACCGCCTCGTTGGTCTAGTAGTCGCAAAGCGCGACCGCTGAGTATGAGGTCTTGGGTATTGTCCCAGGTCGGTCAAAATGTTATCGAGTTTTTCTATTAGGAATTTCTCAGTAGCAGCCTCGGTGTCTGGATTTGTGCTCGGTTGATGGCAATAGGCTCGACACCTTTATCATGGGACTTAAACATAACTGGCGTCTGGCGAAATGTGGTTGTATGAGCATAATGTTATAGGTACCTATATATACACATATGAGCATAATGTTACTAAAACGCGGTCCACATAACTGTGGTTAAGCACTGTCGTTGCAAAGACAGTAGGTAGATCTCAGTTAGGCTTACGTGACCACTTGCACGACTCAGAAATCGTGATAACTCTATTGATAACTAAGATACCTTTGCCGTTCATTGAACCTTGATGCTACGAAATAAGTGCTAAACTGCCATATCTTAAATGGAAAGAATTGTAAGCAGTCACAAAAAGTATTAGTTGTAATAATAGCTACTGCTTTTATACTAATAATACCTATACAATGGCAATTGGATATTATGGATATACCTATATTTTCTTTTTTGTTAATAAATACCATTATTGTTTAATATTCTCCAGACCCATTTTGGTTACAACAGCTAATCTCAATGTAAATTAGCTTATTAGAAGACGCTGGAGATATCATAGCACATAAGTATGTGCGTAAACATAGGTACACTCCCTCTTTCCTAACTCTATAGTATAGTAGTAGGTATAGTCCGATGGGACGGCAATCCGACACGACCGAAGAGAGACCAGACGCCTTTAGGTGCTTACCGAGGCACAGGGGTTTCCCACCACCAAATTCCAAACTCCAAAGTACTCCAAACATAGGCATTCAAAACATTCAAAATGATGCAAACATAAATACATTAGAGTTTTACAGTACTACATAATAATCCATTACATAATTTCAAAGAAAAAAAATAAAACATAATAGATAAGCTAATAAAATATTTTACGTGAAATTAATAATTTTGCAAGCTAACATGGTTGTTACGTATTTACTGAACCATGCCCGCTTAGGAATTTAATCACTTTATATGCCTAGTTTAATTATTTTAACGTAGGCAGTTAGCGAAAATGTGAACTGAATAAAATAGATAAGGTTATTTATAAGTAGAATAGAGGTAGTTTGAAAGTAGCGTCAGTAACAGAATAATAATAATACCAGCCAATATTGGCCAACTGCAGGGCAAAGGCCTCTCCTCATAGGTACTGAGAAGGCACGAGCATTAATCACCACGCTTGCTCAAGGATGGATTGGAAGACGTAAACGTGTTACACCGACCCCGAGTAACATGAAACAAGAGAAATATTTAACAATTAGATGAGGAGAAAGTACCGACATAAAGAATCATTAAGAGGTCTCTCTTCACTTTCCGTAGCCAACGAAGGATGCCACTGCACCACTACCGGAATAAACTCGTAGCACTTTGTAGCCCTTATTGGGCTACGGCGTAGCAAGGGCTGGTGCAAATATTAGCTTTTTTCTCACTGTCGCAACTTAAATTTGCTTTTTTGGCTTTGATTATTAAATTATTATTGTTAATTAATATATTTTTCAAACTGTGGGTCCGAATAGCATCAAACTAGTGCTCTGAAAGAGAGAGTCGGGGCCGCGTCAGGCCACGAAGTATGACGCGGCCCCGACTCTAATAGCATAATCGAAAGCTAATATTTGCACCAGCCCTTGCTACGCCGTAGCCCAATAAGGGCTACAAAGTGCTACGAGTTTATTCCGGTAGTGGTGCAGTGGCATCCTTCGTTGGCTACGGAAAGTGAAGAGAGACCTCTTAATGATTCTTTATGTCGGTACTTTCTCCTCATCTAATTGTTAAATATTTCTCTTGTTTCATGTTACTCGGGGTCGGTGTAACACGTTTACGTCTTCCAATCCATCCTTGAGCAAGCGTGGTGATTAATGCTCGTGCCTTCTCAGTACCTATGAGGAGAGGCCTTTGCCCTGCAGTTGGCCAATATTGGCTGGTATTATTATTATTCTGTTACTGACGCTACTTTCAAACTACCTCTATTCTACTTATAAATAACCTTATCTATTTTATTCAGTTCACATTTTCGCTAACTGCCTACGTTAAAATAACAGAAACAGGCCCGAGAGTAAGGCGCGCGTGGTGTTCCCCGCGCGCTGTGCTGGAGTCAGTGCGGCCGGTGAGTGACGGCCGCACGGGGTGACGGGACCCGTCTTGTGGCGGTGGCGGGTCGATGCCTGCCGGGGTGCGGAAGAATGCTCTGAGCGCCCCCGTGCCCCGGCAAAAGGTAATTGGAGGAACACCGTGGGGTTTTAGTCGGTAAGAGTCCGACACACCCCTCCGCCTTCCCCGAGGTGGAGGCAGTCCATGAGGATTTCCCCACGAAAAAAAAAAAAAAAAAAAAAAAAGGCCACGAAGTATATGGCGACGAACTGGACGGATCCCTCCAAAACTGGAACGATGTGGCACGGCAACGGGAAATATTAAAGAAATAGGGGGACGCCTTTCCCTGGAGTGGTACAGCTTAGTTTTTAATAGTAATTTAGTATAATTACCCTTTCTTCTAACACTTCTACAAAAGTATTATATTCTTCTGCACAACCATGCTAACAATTTAACATTGAAAGCACCCTTTATTTCGTAGCAGTAAGAGTGGTTTTCGTTGTTCAGTCTTACCATAGACGTGCGGTGAAACGCATTAATATCATTTATATTCTGACATGCAACGGCGGCCTCTAGCGGAGTATTAGGTAATTAACATGCACTCTATGTCGACGCGGTGTTGAGGCCGCACTAAATAGGACAGAACCGGCGGAAATGGCTGCCTGAATGTTTTGTTAAGTAATATTACGTAAGTCTGTGAACTATGTCGTTGTTACCGTGTAAGGATTGGTAATTACTAATAAAATTGGAGGGTATTCACACGATATCAAGCCTTTTATTTCTCAAAGGGTTTTCGTCAATCGTACCAAATTCTAATCAGGCGAGACTACCAAGAGAGAGTAAGGGTATTTAATTTAATATAACTTTTGCCCACCACTTCGTCCACATCAGTTTTCCTACGGATCCCCAGTTTGTGATAATAAAATATATAACCCGTGCCACTCAGGGATAACGTAGCTTCTTAATCACGAACAATTTTCAAAACAGGACCCGTAGTTTTCGAGATTAGCGAGTTCGACCAAAAAGCAGTTTCAATGTTGATAACAAAAGTAACACATAAACATAACATCACGTCTATAATCCACGAAGTGTTAGGTAGGTGTACCCAATACCCATTAGTACATCCACATTTCGCCAGTTATGTTTAAGTCCCATGTAATAGAAGGCTAGCCTATTGCCATCAATGGGGCACAAATCCAGACTCTGAAGCTGCTACTGTGAGAAAAACCAAATAATAACTTTGCCCGACCTGGGAATCGAACCCAAAACCTCATGCTCAGCAGTCGCGCCTTGCGACCGCCAGACCAACGAGGCAGCCAACAAGTACAGATATAGATAAGTATCCATGGAGAGGTCCTTGCTTCACATGGTGATCTTAGAGCTAAGAATTTCTCCTGTAGGTAACTTGGAAGCCACTACGCCAACCGAGCGAGAAATTAGTTAACACTTTCATTACCACTACGATTTTCGCGATGTTGTCCCGGATGCCGCCTACATTTTACGTTGGACTCGCTGGGCGAGTCGCCGGCGCTGTAACACGAATTGAATCGACTCGCCACGCGAGTTCAGTGGCATAGCGTTAGGGTGAAAACAATGTTTTGTTATTTTTGTGGCCGTGACAGTGTACGTTACGTGTTTAACGCAATTAAAAAGTGTTTAACTAACATACGGTGTAATTTAACATATAAAAATGGCAAGAAACACTATAGATAAAAGAAAAGGTAAGTTTGTTTCGTAATTTATGCAGTGACTGTCAATCTTATAAATAGTGGTTATTGTTGAGGTTATATTTTAAATCCTAACTAATATTATAAATGCGAAAGTAAGTTTGTTTGTTTGTTTGTTACCATTTTACGCCTAAGCCACAGAACCGATCATCCTAAAATTTTGTATATGCGTTGCTAGGTGTACAGGGACGAATATAGGGTACTTTTAATCCTGAGAAAAAGTACTGTTTCTGAGGGAAATCACAATAACGTTCTTATGATCATAGATGGCACCACCTGTCGTTTCGAATTGAAATGACAGGACATGGGTCATTTTTTCCGCGACTTCGTCTGTGTCCGCGATAACAAAAATTTACGCGGACGAAGTCGCGGGCACAAGCTAGTATCTAATATTGTTTTTATAAACAGGAGGTTTAACAAGATGTAGAACACAATCCGCCGTTGTTTTACGAGTGAATGTGACTTTTGGTAAAATGAAAATAAAAGTATCAACCGTACATATAGATATTTCATTAATAAAAGTTTGAGAATCTATGTCAGTGAACTCGCCTAGCGAGTTCAAGGCATTGCAGAATAGTTTATTTTCTTTCGATTATAAACTGGGTCTGCACACCCGGCCCACCACGTAATTCTTTAGATTAGGGTATATTTAGTCTTCAGTATCATTTTAACCAGAAAATACACATGCATTTTGGAAAAAAATAGCAAACACATTGAACTCGACGGGCGAGTCTACGGCGCTGGAATAAAATTTACGTGGACTCTCCGGGCGAGTCGGTGGCACTGAACGTGTTAATCACGCCTGAACGAATTTGGATGAAATTTTCTGGGTACCATGTACGCTACTTTTTTTCCTGAAAATTTACGGTTACCTATGGGATAGTATATCAACCTTGACGTGGACGAAGTCGCGGGCAGAAACTAGGATAAAATAAAACCAACTTTGTCCCTTATAAATATTTTTTATTTATTTTTTTCACTACAGATTCATTCAACTATTAGAGCGTAAAAATACGATAAAAACCAGCGGACGCGGATTCCAGTAAAACTAGAAACCACAAGAAACCCTGTTACAGATCCTTTATTAGGGACTGATCGATTATTTTAGCGATGATGTTTTATTGCCCTTCATAACTGGAATATTTCACAAGTGTAAAATACACCCCTAGAAACAGCGCAGGCCTGCCGTAGCGCCCCGCAGTTATCACTGTCAGAAACAACTTTGCAGAGATTGAAATAAAGTCCAGAATAGATTAACATGATGTCCAAAATGATGTTTCGCGGATTTTTGCTGTTTATTTAACCGCTAAGGATACCATCGCAAAATAATTGATCTGTAGAAACCTTACATTCTAATGCTACTATAACATGTTACTGATAATGGTAAAAATTCATAATATAAAGGAGCTGTCAGTTTATAATGGCTATACTCCTTTTACAATATAACTGTCAATATTATTGAGAATCATTCCTAGCCTGTCACAATGCCTCCAACCCCCACCCCATATGCTTTCTCCTAGTTAGGCCACAACACACAGTCAAGATCCTCCTGCTTCGCTCGGCAGCGATCTTTCGACGAACTAGTCCCCTCCATACACACCCCACGCTATACGTCATGGTTAAAACTATCTTAAATAAAAGGAAAGCTTAACTAACTTAATTAAAACAAAACTACTGGGAATAATGAGTTGACAATCATACATTTTAAAACTGAGATCACACTTACACGCACAAAACAGCATTTTCAGCGAGAATTTTTCAAGTGTCTGCACTGATACGCATCGAAAGAGCTTTAGTCTCCGCTCTGTAGTCTTCTCGCTCTAGTGTATTGCACTTTTTAATGCCAGAAAGGGATAGAGATAAAAGAAAATACTGTTATTATGTATGTGTAAATGTGATTTCACACTTAACATTACTTTTAGGCAACTTCAAAATAATACAAAAAGTAATTTTAAGAGCCTCTCAAGCCAAAATGAATAAGTTTAGAATCATAAAATTCATTAATGTCTGATCAATCATAGCATAACGAAATAAAAAAAAAACTTGCAACAATATAAAATGTATATTTGAAATGATTTTATGATTATATTTTAATTTGACACAATTCCTGCATAGTAATCACAATACGAAAGGCAATCATTACACAAACAACACAGAGATTTAAAAATAATAGGCGAACAATTGTTTCCCTAAAATTAAATAAATAAAATTACTGTATTAAACACACATTACATTAACATATTCTTTACTTATTAAAGTAAAGACAAATATTATTTAAATAACCACATCTTTTTTTGTTGACTTTTGGATGTTTACTAGACTATTTTTTTAAATAGACTTCAAACAGTTTTTGTGTTTTTTTTTTTTATTTTTAAATTTGTGCATTATTACATCAATAAGATGACAACCAGATAATACAAAAGTTAGGATACATAAATACAAGAATACACAGACATACATAATCACAAAAGTTACGATATTAGGTACGTTTTAGTACAGAGATTCCCAAACTCATTTTTTCATTTAGGCCACTTTCAAAAATTACCTGGTTTCGGTAGATCAATATTCTACCACATTTCCAATCTTTTCCCAAAAACATCTGAAAATCAGAATGTTAAGGCTAAGTTATTATTCACCGAAATACAGCCTGTAAAAAATCACCGAAAATGTTTACTTATTTTTTCGAGTTCTTTATTATCTGTCTACATTGATACGTAAAGCAAAACCATTTTTTTTTCTTTAATAACGAAACCAGATAAATTTTTGTGCCCCCCCCCCCATCCTTACAGCTTGTGAACCCTCATTTTTTTTTCACGCCAACCATCCTCGTCGTGTCCCCTTGGACCCCTGGGGGTCCAACTGGACCATTTTGGGAATCCCTGTTCTAGTATACGTTTAAACAAAGAACATGCGGCTGAATTGCAGCATCTTGTCGAGAACACGAAGCCGCTTTGGTTTCTTTTCGAGTTCCCGGTTGTCGAATTTCTCACCACTGCAAAACCAAACAATATTTTCAAAAGCATGTAAACATGTGGGTATGTTTCTTATACAAGGTGCAGTTTTACACCCCCTAACATTACAGGTTTTCAAAAAGATTTAAATAATGAAATTTCACTATTATAAACATTATTTGATTGGTTGATAGCAATAGGCTCGAACTCTATTGCATGGGCTTAAACATAACTGGCAAAATGTGGGAGTACTAATGGGTAAACCTCTGCCTAACCCTTCACGGATTACAGGCATGAAGCTACCTGTAAGCTCAATGTCTTGTGCACGTTATGTGCGCACTAGGGCGTAAGGCGTGATTTTTCGCACTAAACATAAAAGTAGGATAAAGATACGTACAAGGTGAGAGATCGTGCCCGCAGGCAGGCAAGATGCGCGTAGTACGTCGGTGTCGGGTATGACACCGACCTCATGCAGCGAGAGTAAAGGTGACACAGGTAGAACGTCAGCTGTTCCACTTCATCATCGGGTATCTTGCCGTCGTTGCAGACGGCGTGGTAGCGGGTGGGACGAGCTGTGCCTTTTATAGCTTGATGAGATACCTGGTGAAAATATAAAACAATTACAGCCATTGCACCTTGTCATAATTCTAAAATTATTTTGGAAGTTAAAAAAACGTGTCAATTTTTTTGTGGAACAATATGGAGTATTTTAAAAATCGTGAATGTAATACTGTGTTCAATCGGTAAAATAACAGATTAATAGATTTAATCAAAAGCTCACATACCAGATAAAAGTCCAATTCGGACGCGTGAACGATATCTGTGTCGACAACTGTCCCCGGTTCAACATTTGCTTCGGGCCTCATTCCAGATCCATCATGGAATAATCTGAAATTAAAATAGAAACTAGGGTAGTAGTGATGTGTTGGTGGTGGGTGTGTGTTGTCACACAACTTACCTGTGTTGTTTAGAGAAGTTGTGCCTTGGACTAATTCTAAGACACATTATTTAAAAAAAAAAAACTTTAAAATTCGATGTTTAACTACTATAAATATAAGATCAATAAATACTTAGTCTGTTGAGTGGCCAAATAAGTGACGTCACGACGGAATAACTATCTGTAAGGCCATACAAAAATTTGTTCAGTTCAGGAATCGAACCCGCGACACGCAGCGCAGCAGCGAATCGCTCAGCCACTGCGCCAACCGTGGCGTCAAATTAAAAATTTAAATAAACAATGACAACGATGGAGAGTACGCGTGTTTTAAAATAAAGCATTACACTTCTTACCTCGTATGATGTCGTTTCTGCACCAACAGGAACAATACTTCCGGCTTCCTACCTGGCCCTGCTAATCGCTGGTACGCCATGTGAACGGCTGCAAGCTCGCTGTTCATCACCTAAAAGTTGAAATGGTTTGTTTCATAAATATTGAAAAAAAATAAATAATGGAACTTATACACGCACACACACGGGCGTCGAGAGCGGTGGCGTAGAGTGGGCATGGCGTCATACCATTTGACGTCACGGCAAATTGGTCGGTTTTACTGCCAAAGTGCCAATAGATGTTTCACATCAAAAAGGAAGTGTTACATGCAGTTAGAATTCCCAGTATTAATACTAGGAAATATATTTAATTATAATTATAAACAAGCTCTCTCCCAGCGACTTCGTTCGCGTGATTTTGCTTACGGATCCCTAATTTTCTGATAATAAAACATAGATTATAACACTCAGTGATAACGTAGCTTCCAATTTGGTTAAGAATTTTCAACGGTTTAGTAAATCTAGAGATTAAAAGTTAGTTTTAAACAAAAATACAACCCCTTTGTATCGACTGAAGTATTATTACCTGAGCAAACTGTCCTTCCGATACACCGTCGCGGAACACGTATATCTTCTTTGGGAGTTGGTTTTGGTTACGTTCCTTGTACAACTTCAAATGGTCGAACATCATGTCTTCGAACTCGACAATCATCTCTTTCTGTTTGAAAATAAAAAATACCGTACATACAGACAAACGTATAATACGCGTTACGAAAGGTACCGCAATAATGGGGAGCTTGCGCAGGTATGAATGTAGTTATCCAAAATTTGTCTATCTAGTCAGGGATATTTAGATTAAAATTCTTGACAATATTATAATATTTATTTCGAAATAATAATGTTTGTGTGGTGTGTCAAGCCTAATCTTTCGTGTCGCGTATTGTCCGTCAATTATGACACTTAAATTGGCTAGTAGACGCCACCTTCTAGATAGTATAAAATAAAATCGCTTCCCACCGTCTGCATGCTTAGATCTTTTTAAAACTACGCAACGGATTTTACAATTTAAGATTTTATTAGCCGAATCGGCATGCAGTTATACACAATATGAGTAAAGATGATTTTCTTAAAATAAAAAAAACAGCTCAATTTTCAATAGAAAATAAACTCTATACAGTTGACTATAGGACCTAAATCGCAAGGATCAAAATTCTGAAACGGCCGGTTGTCCTTACCTTTGGTGTTTGTATGCTCAGCTCAATGTTGTAGACATAACATTTGGCATCCAAAGAGCCGGTCACTGCTGCAATGCTTGGTACATTAGACTGCAAGAAGACACATGTTTTGAGTTATGGTTTTTTTTTTTGTAATGATAATTTCTATAGTCTGATTTATTTTCACGAGAACTAACTAACGTCTAAGCCTGGCCGCACAAGGGCCACAAACGCTCCCATCTGAAGTTAGAAGCGGCGTTGCGGCTCCCACCAACGTCAACCATGTGCGGCACGTCCATATAAAATGTATGAAAACTACTGTAAATACGTCAGTGGCGGCGTTTTGAGGTTGTCGTCAAGTACCCAATTTGTATTAGCTTAAAATCTGGAAGGCGAGCAAAGCCGCAGTACAAAACTAGTATACAATAAAGTTAATACCTGCTCAGGTGAAGGATGTGTGACGTCAGCGCCGACGACCATGACCCCCCCACCCCTTAAACATTTCGGCATGGTGAGTGTATCGATTGCTTGATTTATACCCATCAGCTTTGAATTCACCTGTTGTCAAACAATTTACTTATTATCATAAATGACTGCTAACTAAAAACAATTCTACTGTAAATTAAAAATTAGTGATAAATTATAACATTCCCGTTCATTGTGTCTGCTTGAACATTATCATCTGCTTGGACATTGTCATTATCTTATTAACTGTGAGTTAGTTGCTAACATGCGTCAATTTTGTATGACATTTTGTAATTTGATCTCAAATAAGTAATAACTGTATGAGTTAAGTTTATGGTTCAAGTGTGTTTAAGAGGTGTAAAGAAAGGTTATTTCGAAACATAACCCCCAAAAGAGATGGAAGCAATGAAGACTTCATTACAATGTTTATATAAACAAACTTACAAACCGCCCCGGCTTCGCAAGTGTGCAACTTTACGATTTTTCTAATGGATATCCTAACTTTTTTTCTTTCATGCAAACCTTGTTCAGTAACTTACGAACACAGCAAATAAAAACAAATCATCCAAATCGATCCAGCTGTTCTCAAATTTTGTGCTTAGCACATGTTTAAACATTTATTTTTATTTATGCATACATTTATTTTTGTATATATTGATAATGTTTACCTTCAGCAAAATGTTTTTAGCAGTCATCATGTTCATGCGACGCGCTGTGATTTCCTTGACGCACTGGGTCAAAATGCCCACTTCGCGTTCAGCTAGTTGTTTTACCTGTGCAAAATCCTTATTTAAGTTTTTTATCATCAATACACGACAAACTAAGTTCTCCCACCACATTATTCGTGCCTTAATTGTTTTTAACCAATTTCAAAAATGGAGGTTTTCAATTCGTATCATATTTTTTATTCGTTAAAATTGGTTTTACTAGAAATATTACAGCTTATATACAACATAGACTTTACGATTATTTTTCCTTTGTTTTAGAAAAGAATAAAGATTGATTCACCCATCCGTCACTGGTCCGTCACCGTGAAATTATTATTTCATACATTTTCTATGAACCTGTCAGTTTTAGTAACGACACAGTGCTCTCAGTGTCAGTTCAGATGTATGAAAGAATAATTTTCGCGGTGACGGTACTAGTCGGTACTGTGACTTCACTGATTTGTGTGAATCAATATGAGAAGTACTAACTTCTCATGTCACTGAGGAAGCCATCACAAAAATTTTAGCTATTGTCATTTACGACTCTTTTTTGAGGCCGATTATAAACCAAAATAAGTTATTAATATTCATTAAATCACATAGTACCTTATGGTAGTCATCTCGGCCCCTTGCGGAGACAATAATGAAGAGGAAACGGACATCTTTGCACACATTTAACAATAGGCTGAGCAGCGTCTTCATCGTTGCGTTTACTTTCACAAACTTAGGTTCTGCAACGTTCATACCCATTTGGTTACCAGTACTGACGATCTGGAATGATTTAATAATATCCTATTGAATAAGATTTTTTACCAAGATCTTATCTTTATATACACGCAGAAATTATAATGATTGTTTTCCCGCGGCAGAACAATTGGGTAGTTGACACCATTTACCAATATTTCCAAGACATAACTTCTTTAGAGTAACATATTACTTTAGGTGGTAAGTCATTTGAGTTGCTAAATAAGTGACGTCACAATTCGATATTGCCGTAAATAAATCTATGGAAGAATCGCGTTTTGCCAGGTCATAAATTGTACGTCAATTGATTGGTGGTGTCAATTAGCCTATTTACCAATAGCAATATCAATACATACAGTACCTAAAAAATAAAATTGATTTTTACTATTAATAGTTTGAGCTAAAAATTGTGTAAACAGAACTTCAAAGCGACCTCCTTTGAAGTTCTGTTTACACAATTTTTGATCTCCTATTTTTGATTATAATAAAAAAGCTGATATTTTTTACCAAGACAAAACCGCTGTGTTTGATGATTGTTTTCCACACAAAATTAAATTTCAAAACAACCATTTTTCAGTGTTTAAAGGAGAAAGGTACTCAAAAATGCATACTACAAGTGCATGGGATAAAGCTCATGGCACAACAATATCGCTTACCACAGCTTTTGCCGGCGACTTCGTTGAAAAGAAAAGTAATGCTGGGATAGAAAAGTTTTTGGTAAAAAATGCTATCTTTTTGTGCGACTTTACGTTAAATTCTACTAATATTATAAATGTAAAAGTTTGTAAAGATGTTTGGATGTTTGTTACTCTATCACGCGTAAACCGTACAAATAGATAGACCATTTCCTGGATTGACACAGAATACTTCTTACCCTGGAAAACTGTTCCCTTGCGATAATAGTTCAGCTTACTTTAGGGAGTTACTTTTTATGCGGGCGAAACCGCGGGCAGAAGCTAGTAAAAAATAAATATTACAAAATTCTAAAATTTTATGGATACCACCATAAAACCACCACTACTACCACACTACTCACCATTTTAATCATAGTTTCATATTCATTCCTTGGGTCGGTATCAATAGCGATGAGACCCCAAGACTGAAGGGCTTCTGGTTTCAAGAGGCGGTTAGCTTGCCATACGCCTCGGCTGTCGATGTATTGAGTTTGTGAAAAGATTTTCAATAGTAACTTGAGCTGCGATTGAGCGTGGTATCAAAATGTTTTTTACCAATGTTCTGCCTTTTCGAAAACATTTTCAATATTAAAAAAATAATTGATGAGGAACTATGTGAAGTTCAGAACTCAGTCACTGATAAGTTTCCGAAAAATAAATAAAGCTATTTTACTTTAACTCATTGACTGCAGGAAAACACACGTTGTGTTTTTCGACTAAAAAACGCGAGTGCGGCGCAAACACACCGTATGTGTTTTTCTATGGCGAACACTCGAACATTGGTAGCTAGCCGCACTGGCGTTTGGCGTAGCGAATGTTCGCCCGCAGTCTACGGGTTAATACAAAACGGCCGTTGGGCAATTACATTAAAAACGTATATTTAATTACATGACATTCACACGCTCATCTCACAATACAAACATACTGACAAGATCGCCTTCCATTCGCCCGCGAACACATCACAGTCAGGCTAGACGACCAAGTGTGAGATGACAAACAAACAAAAAAAAAGACAAGACTGTTCATTCAAGTAGCATTGCTACTTACGACTTTAAAGAAAATAATAATGCATACCTTGGTTTAACTTTGCCATTTCCAACTTCCAAAAGAGGCGGATCCAAAATTTTACCCTTGACAGAGTAAAACTTGTCAGAGATTTCCAAACCAAAGCGCTTGAAGTCTCGATTTTGGGAATATTTCATCTGAAATAAATAAAATAACGTTTACGATGAACGCAATTTCCATTTATTAATTTTCAGGTTGAGCAAAAAGTGATATTGGTTTTTATTTCCACAGTAGCGGCCCGGTGTTTGGAATTTGATGGTGTGACACCCCCGTGCCTCGAAAACCCCATAAAGCCTTTTAGATAAATCGTTGTAACCGAATTTGGCCGTGAGGTTATTATATTTATTATGTTTTACACAATAATGAATGCTTTTTACCAACAAGAGTGAAATTGATGTATGCTCAACAAATAAGATTTTTTATAAGAAATGTACTGTAGTAATTGTTACTTTGCACTTACGTTAGAAATTACATCGCTGATTTTCCTCAAACGCTCGTCAGGCGGAGTAGCGGCTACCTTTACCATTTTTGCTACTTGTACTTCGTTTAGCTGCCGAGACAAGGCCTGCAAATATGGGTTTATATTAATATATGTTCGTATCTTATTTATACAATAACATTGGAAGTGTTTGTTTGTAATATCGAAATAACAACATTTTACTGAATTAATATGAATGGTAATAAAACACTTGTGATGTTATCGATGTGTACGTAAAAAAAAACGAATCGGTCATTTCAAAAACCTTATAAATCACTCAATTATTATTTTTTAGGAATAAATGAAAATTGTCTTTTTTCCGAATAAATAAGTAATAAAATACTGTTGGACTGAATATAAGTCGTATTTCAGTTTTAAAAATAGTAGTGACAACTGGCCAATTGACGTTAGCTCCCCATTTCAAAGTAGTGTTATGTTTCAAACATAATAAAACGTGTATATGAAGACATACCTGCCCTTGAACTACTGATAGCAATTCTATGGGGAAGTAGATACATCTATCCCTGGAGCCTACCCACAAGCAATTAAGCCTTGGGTACTTAAGCCTGAAAAATAATAATGCATTATAGTAAATTGTTATAGGTTTCATCAAAACACTTGTAAAACATAACTAGTTTTTAAAAGCCATATAGATAAGGTGCAGTTTTGAATACTCGTAAAATTACAGGAGGTTGTCATAAAAGACATAAATAATGAAAAAAAATTACGACACCTGGTCAATAAAAACTTGTTTTTTTATTTGTTTATGTTTGGTAGTATTTCAGAATACACCTGTTTTAAAGAACAGAATCGCGCCGTTGCGTATGCGGTAGGCACTGTCGCGTGACTATTATCATTGGGATCATAGTCTCGCCTACCAACCCAGCAGCAACAATGGCTAGTCCGAATTCGAAAATCGACTACTAAAATGTGTTTTTGTTATTGTATTGTGTTGAGAATCGCTAGCACAGTTACCTCCTTAATTTCAAGAGAATGCAAAACGGCATATTGTTTAAAATTGGTAATACGCCAACGACATGTAAAAGGAATATACTGTCTCCAACCGTCTTTAGTAAAGCACAAAAGCAACCATAGTATCGGCTGATACGGGTTAAACAATAATTCCAAGACATAACTTCTCTAAAGATACACTTTTCATTTGAGCCCTGAAAATCTGATTAATTTTTAATTAACTATAAAATTTTATTTTTAATTGAAGTCAAATTAATGAATAGTTATAGTCAATTGAGTCGGCACAACAGTGACGTCACAGTTGCCATTTTCAGCCATACAAAAACTATGGGAGAATAGCGTTTTAACAGGTCATAAAGAGTACATCAATTGATTGATGGATTGGTGTCAACTACCCTATTCTCACTAAGACACGACCTACGAGAACGAAATTAGTAACAAAAGACTTAACTGAACCGCGAGGTATAGCTAGTCGAGTTATATAGTAGTTATACAGGAGTTCTCGCCACCACCTGTAGCTAGCTAGCTACAAACCTAAGAATAGGTTTTTAGATATATCACATATAACTAACCAAATTCACTTACCTATATTTTTTTACTTTGGCGAAATATTCACCAACTGTAGTAATTCGCGAGCGCCCATCAGTCTCAGTCATGTTGAAAGTCAAGTCATCAGGCGGACCCACTAGACAGTTGCAAACGAACTCGCGGCGGTGACCCGACGCGGGCGAATTACCCACCACTGTTGCGACTACCTGCAATAACATGGCATATTGTATTTTCGTTATGGTTGACTGCCCCGTTGGTGTTGCGGTCGCAAGCGTGACTTCTGAGTGTGTTCTTGGGCGATTCCAGGTCGGGCAAAAAGTATTACTGGGCTTTTCCATAAGAAATATTTCAGTAGCAGCCCAGAGTTTGGATTTGTGCCCAGTTGATGGCAACAGGCTCGCCTCCTATTTCATGGGACTAACCATTGCATTATTTTTTCTTCTGGACCATACGTGGGAACCTTCTGGTTACCGGAGGTATTTAAAGTCATAGTTAGAATTGATTTCTACGTTTTTTTACGAAAGCAAGTTTTAAATGTTCTAACTGAACTTTAAATACCCCTACGAACCCTTTACTGTTGTATTCACCCATAGGCACATCAATTTGAGTGTTGCATGTTGTCATAACAATGTCATGATTTGTCACAACAAAAATAAAAGTAGTTTCCCAGCAATATTTTCTGGTAAACGTTACTTAGTGTGATAGACAGTATGCATAGTAAACGGGTGTGATGTCTTTTTACACCACGTATGTTATGGGTCTAAATCACCTGAAATAAATGATAAATATTACTAAAAATTGTCTATCGCATATGCATTACCTTGAGGCCTTTAACAAAAGATATGAAATAGTCTGCGCCGCGTTGGTTGTCGATCGGACGTGTGGGATCCAGATTAAAATCCTTTATGAGAGCGTCGATCAAGCTCTGATGTTTAGGAAATCCCTTATGAGCAACTGAAATATGAATTATCTTGATTTAACCGTAACATCGATTAGGCATATTGGACAAATGTTGGTTCAACTCCAGTTAACTGGGCTTTCATTCAATTTGAGTGGAATAAGGTGGTTTACACCAATAACCAATAATTCCAAGACATAACTTCTCTAAAGCAACATTTTATTTTATCCCTGTAAACACGATTAATTCTCAATTAACTGTAAAATTTGATTTTTTAAATTGCTTTCTAATGAATAATTAGTAAATTGAGTCCGCACAAAAGTGACAACACAGTTGTCTTTTGCCATACTAAATCTATGGCAGAATCGCGTTTTGACAGGTCATAAAAACTACGTCAATTGAATGCTGGTGTCAACTACCCTATTCTCACTAACTCGAGTTCGTGTAAGCATCATATAGATTTTTTTTTAACTCACCATCTATGTTGATAAAGGCCTTATTTGTAAATATAGCCGATTGGAATAATCCTGTCCACATCTCATAGCCGTAGCCTAAATCTATAGGGTGTGAGGGGCGCTTAAAGAATTGACGACCAGCCTACAAATAAAAAAGGTACATTATAGATCATCAAAATTCTCAACACTGACAATAGGAAAGAATTGGGTTGCAGTCTGTGAAATCAGCGGCAGCAGCTAGGGCCCTGGGACGAAATTCTCCCATCTTAATTTCTCAACCCTTCGTAGCTTATTTTTGTAACATCTTCGTCCCGCCAGGGCATACCACCCGCGTAATCAAGAAAAGATTGGTGACAGTGGAAGAGACAGTGGGACTCCTGTCACAACAGTCCATAATGATTATGTAGTGTAAGTATTCAGTTTTGTCTTCCAACCCCAATATGAAAATTTCTTTTACGGAACAAAAACACACCTTGACATATGATTCCAAAGCACCCTGACGTAGAATAACGTCAATGCATTGGATCTCTTCAGTAGGATGGCACAGAGAAGAACCACGAGTTGTCATGTAACTATAAAAAAAAATCTTAATAAAGTTTAAATGTAAAAACGAACAATACCGTAAATATTATGACACGTAATGCTGATTTCTCACGGTGCGTAATTCCGCGGATTATCACTATTGGCCGACGAACAGGGATAGCCACACACCGCACACATAAGACTCATCCAACGTTGCATTTCAGTTTCCGTGGCTTTTTAAAGTATTTTGCGAAAAACCTATCCTTAGCGGGGTCAAGCCCCTCCCACACGACAATCCCGGATCCGCCACTGTGTGACATATTTATTGGCTTGTATTGCAGCTGATTTGATACGATGCAGTTATGCCCTATATCAATGTCTCAAGTCATTGGTCGCACTTACCGCTTTATGTTTTCGAGATCGACAACACCAGTGGCTTTTATTGACACTTCAAAAGTCATGGGTTTTCCATTTTGATCTATTATCTCAACCTGAAACAAATAAGTGGTATTTATATCACATGCTTGACGTTATTGTACAACTTGAATACATGCTTGTTGGAATCTCTTCTGTAATAGACTAAAGTAGAAAGCAAACAGCTATGTAAAATGTTTTGTACTTAACTAATTTAGAAATTAAGAGTTAAGGCTGCTTAACATAATTATACATATAATTTGTCTAATGTCACTTTTATTTTAAATTATTTTTTACACATTTGCTCTATTTCTCTACATTACATCACTTTGCTTTTTTTTAATTCTATTTACGTTCTTCTCGCCTGAAACATTGGATTACCTAGTTCAGGCATGTAAGACATATTTAATTAACATTTCAGTAAAGCTGTAGAACAATGTTTCAAAACGACATGACTAGAGATGGGCAATGTGTTTCTGCCCGGCAGGAAAATATGGTAAAAATCCGGCATTTTGGGCATAAATTTGTTATTGCCCGATATATGCCCAATCGTAGGGCATAAAAATATGGGGTCGTTAAACGTAATTTAATATAATTCTTCACGTAAAATAGTACTCATTAATGAAATAAAATATAATGAATGTCAATAATTGAACACATTTTTATTTAAAAATGATAACATTGATATACTTTTTCATGTGAAAATAGGGATACAAGAATTAACAACATAATTTTTATATTGAAAATAGTAAAATATGTGCTAAGTTACATGAAATAAAACAGAATGTAGTAAACAAACAATAAAAGTAACTGTTGGCATTAATAGGAACAGCATTGTGAAAAATTTAATAATCAACATAACCATAATTTTAATAATCAACATCATCATAATTTTAATAATCAACATCATCATAATTTTAATAATCAACATCATCATAATTGTAATAATCAACATCATCATAATTTTAATTACACTAGTGAACCATTGATGACGCCGGAAGGGTATAATAATCAAACTAATACTCGTATTTTAATAACATTGTAGGGCCAATTACCCTAATCACTGTCAGTATCGTATAACTGTTGGCTTATATTTACGAATTGAATATCGTTTGTTTGTCGTGAAGTTGAAGCTACTGGTTCCATAGCTTCCCATCTATCCTCAATGTGACCTTCCGTGGTAGCATCTTTGCTTATAATATCATCATCTGTGTCTTCCATATCAGAACTTTCAGGAACAGTATCTTCATTGAAGAGACGATGTACGCTTTCACTTTTATTCAATAAATTCCAATTATATGCTAAAAAAGTTATTTTTGCCGCTCTTTCTGATGTGAGACGGTTTCTTTTTGCACTGTGTATAAATCCCTGTGTGCTAAACGATCGTTCGGTAGCTGCAGATGTGCAGGGTGCTGTCAATATTCTTAGTGCAACTTTACTTAACTGGCTTGAGCCACAAATTCCCTTCCACCACAAAATAGGACTTACTTTCTCAGCAGCCTTCCAAGTGAATGGTTTACTCCAAAGTCCTTCTTTCGCTTTATACTGGACCAGATCAGCAAGACAGTCAATGTTACAGTGCTGTGCGAGATCACAGATGAATTCCATGGCTTCAGTTTCTTCCATCTGATTTAGTTCAATGCCTGCAGATTTAGGATCCAACAAATAAGCCGCATAATGTATAGGTTTTATGCACTGCCTAACTCGTCTTTCGATTGAAGTTTTTATGTTCTCCTTGTTTTCATCGTCCAGCATTGTTATTGATGGTAAAACAAATTCTAATTTTGATTTAAGGTTTCTAAGCACCATAAATACTTCATGTATGTTGAATTCGTTGCCTTCCAGTTTAAATATACTATCTGATACAGGCTCAAGAACATTGATGCACTGATTTATCATTGACCAGAAATCTTCATCTAAAAGTGTAGATTTCATATCGGGCGTTGGTTGAAGGTTTTCATTAACCGCTAAAGTCTGTAGAGCAGCTTTATTAATTTTAAGACTTTTCAATGCACCGACGTGACTGCCCCATCTTGTCTTGCAGGGTAATTTTAGACTCTGACTAGAGCTTTTTTCTTTTCTAATTTTACTTAGTAAGGCACTTAAGACTTGACTTTTTTTAATATTTTTAATAACATCTGTTGAGAGATCTATAAAAGCTTTAATTTCGAGTAGTTTTAGAAAATCAAAGCATAATAGATTCAAAGTGTGAGCAGCACAGTTCAATGGCACAATATGAGGGTATTTATTTTTTATCATTTCAAATGACTTTTGAAGATTTATTGCGTTGTCTCCAATAAGGACCACAAATTTACTCACACCATAAGATTTCATGACTTTTTCAGTTTCACAACTTAAATATTCGCTTGTGTGCCGATTATCAAGTGTGTTCAAACTGTTTATGAAAACAGGCTCTGGCTTGGATATTAGAAAATTTATAATGCCTTCATTGCAAATATCAGTCCAGCCGTCGCACTGCAAGTGAAGGAAATTTGATGCTTTCAAATCATCACTGATTTCTTTACTCATCTCTTTATATATTTTGTCTAAATATTTAGTTGAAACAGCCTTTCGACTGGGCAATTTAAAATGCAATTTTTCAAAAAACTTTACCCACAGAGGGTGTTCTACCATTACTAGAGGCGTTCCTGTAATTAATAGGGCCTTTGCAAATTCTTCTCTTAAATCACTAATATTCTCGGTCGATGTATTCTCCAAGTTCAATGAAGTGGTTGTGTTTTCTGGTGATAAGTCGGATTGTGACTTATTGGACTCTTTAATTTGTTTTTTTACGGCGTGTGGACATTTCAAGCACGTCAAAAGATGTTGCCGCATTTTTATTACATGTCCCTTTTTATAATTCTTTTCGCAAAAAGAGCACTTCACGGAATTGTCTGGTAATTGGCTATAGTGCCGCCATATTGTTTGATTTTTTGATCGTCCCATAGCGCTAAAACAAGAAATATTTTTCTTAAAATAAGCACACTTAATTATGAGTAAGTTTATTGGTTGCTTATTAAACAATTTTTTTTTTACAAGAACTTTACTTAGTAACAGTTTATCTTATTGTAGATATATTAAAAATATGTAGAAGTTATTAAAAATGTATGACCCTCATTTATTTTAGATTATTTTTGGTTGGTCTATAAAAGAAACACTTACCCAAGCAGCGGAAAATAGCACAGATTTTAAAACTAATATTTACATAAATTGGGTAACCGGAAGTCTCGAATGGAATAGAATATGCGGCCGGTATCTGCAACTGACACAGGATGACTATTGACAAAATGGCGGCGCGGCGAAAGCGTGCGCGCATCCCTCACCCCGCATCCCTTACCCCGCAACCGTCTCTTAGTACAAATCTTTTTTACCGGCGCAGCGTACTTTGAAACATTTATATGGTTGTTATGACATATTTTATATTTAAATATGTATATTAATAATTAAATAAAATTTAATTGCATTCATAAAATTATAATGTACTAATACACTCTTCTCACGATGTAAGTATTTTCACGCCGCGGCCGGGTAATTTGTAACAATTATGTTCCTAAACATGGTTTTGCTAAACATACATTTAAATAAAATGTACAAATTCATAAAAATACACCTTTAAAGAATTAACCATAGCTAAACTCAACAAGTTAGACAATCTTTTTAAGGGAATATCATTTTCTTAAATTAATTTTGAAACAAAAAATATATGCCCAGATAAATGCCCAGGAACAGAAATTTATGGGCACGTATTAGGAATTTTCCCAATTTGCCAAAAATGCCCGGGCATTTGCCCATCTCTAGACATGACATCACAGAAAAAACATGATATAAAAAAATATACCAACATTTGTATGGAAACGCTCTGACGGTGGTACATGGTGGAGCGGATTCAAAGAATAACAATTTTTCGTCTGATCAAATGCAATTAAATCCTTGGCGAAGAACTTAGCTTTAACTTTTGCGAATACGTCTGGTAACATCCTCTTTGGTCTGTCCGGACTAAAGCTCACATCATAACGAGACTGTAAAAAAGATAATCATGTCAATATACGTCTTGCATCAAAACATAATTAAAATCAATTAGCACACCTAACAAAATCAGGCTCCAGGATATACATATATCTTGGATTAAGGATCTTATACCTGGAGAGATCTCTTACAGCTAGAAAAAAACCTCATAATACGGCAAATAAACGGATCTCTTTTACTTTATTAGTGTCGTTGTGTTTTTGAAAAGTGACACATACAGTCAACCAATCGCACAGTGCTGCTGACATCTGCGGCCCGCCGATGCATTCTGAATTCTCAAACACAGCCATTTCGTGTGCTTTAATGCTTACAATAATTTAAAGACCAAACTTGAATAGCATGTAATTTGCCCATAGACATGTTTTACATTTACACACATACCTCATATTGTATACTTTAACGTAATTTTATATTACATAATAAGAAAAGTGAGTTAATACTTACTATTTTAAGGGACTTAAACTCCATTTCCAAATAATTGACAATTAATCTTACAGGTCTGCCAAGAACAGAACCACCAGGAATTTTAGTAGGTATCTTGTATCGGCATAAAACGGGTTCTAAGGATTTAGGTGGCCTATTAGAATAATACGATTCTTGTTGGGCCGCACTTGTTTGCGCAACAGGCGGGGGCAGTTGCGGCATTGGCATAATGGCCGGCCCTTTAGGCAAAACCCAAACACTTTTAGGTTTCTGACCTTGGCTCCAAGGTGTTGATGGAGTAGTTTTCACAGTCTCTGACATTTGCACGAGTACAGGGGCAGATCCTGAACTGGATGCAGGCGTAGACAGTTCAGTACCAGAAGTGGATGCCAATGAAGCCTGACCACTGGGTCCAGGTTGTGCTTCCTGTGGGGCCGCGGCTGCTGGAGCAGCATCTCCCTTCTTCTTTCGAGGTTTTCTTTTCTTAGATGGCCCTGTTAAGCCTAGACCGACGTCTTCTTCTTCGGGTTTAGATTCTTCTTTAGTTTTTGCTGGTTCTACTGCTGGAACTGCTGCTGCTATTGGTGCTGCTGGCGCTGTTGGTGCTGCTGGTGCTTTTGGTGCTGCTGGTGTCTCAGATGATTTTTTAGGTGGAGATACACCTTTATCAGGCTCTGGTGGAGCAACAGATGCAGCTTCAGCTGATGGTTCAGAAGGAGCCTCTGATTGAGCTCGAGAAGGTTGTTCAGAAGGTACCTCAGACTCCGATCTAGAGGTAGATACTGAAAGACTAGATGGTTTCCTAGATGACTGCAGAGCTTGCAAAGCCTGTAAAGCTTTTTCCTTCTTCTCCTTTTTTTCTTTTCTTTTACGGGCAGCACTCGTAAGACCAGAGTCATCTTCTACCTCCGCTTCTCGCTGTTCGGAAGTAGATGGTTCTTCAACACTTACAGAACTTTCTGATGGCTCCTCTGAGGGAGCATCTTTTTTTCCGCCTTTCTTTTTCGCTGTAGAAAGAGTTATTTATAGTCATTTGAATTATCTATATATAATAGCAACTATCCAATTGTAGTAATATCCTAAGTGATTCATTATGATTCAAATTAACGTATTAGGCTCTTGTTCCCTTCCTTCACCACATGGAATGGTTTCCATGCCCCCTGGAGGTGTGAAAATGTTGACAGAAATCAGTGACTTTGAGTATGTTACTTTTTTATCAGACTGCCCCAGAAATGTTAATAATGTTTTGCTTTGTTTTCAATCTCAGATATGTACCTACCTAGCAAAATCATCAAACACCTTAAAAAGTGACCCTTCTTGTTATAAATTACATAAGTAGCAGTTTTTTTTATTTTTATTATTTCTTTCTTATCTACTTTGTATTAAGTTATAACATTGGAATTATATCCTCGAGCACTTTTATTAAACCCAACTAATAAAAATTTTTCTCCAGAAAATTATTCTATTATACCTATACCTACCTAACCCATGTCACTCCTACAATTGAGATGAACCTTACAACACGGCATTATGTAAAAAATCTATCAAGACATTAAAATTAGTGTGCAAAAAATAGATCAATGACTGTGGCAATACGGGATTTGGGGGAGGGGGCGCTTGACCCTGCTGAGTATACATTTTTAGTAAAGTAAACAGTAAATAAAAATCACACAAAATTTTAATTAATTTAGATAGGATGCTTGCAAATAAAAAATGGAATAATATGAAATAATATCAAGATTACTTCAAGATTTGTCACAGAGGAACCCCTAAGCCCCCCACCTCACCTGGATCTGTTAATGATCAAAGATAATGATAGGAAAAAGAATTCTAAATATAACCAGTAGGTAAACAGTTACATCAAAGTATGTTTAAATAGTAAAAACTTAGTTGCACAATTTGCACTGCAGTTGCATCATAATTTCAATCTATGCCATATCCTTGAACAATAATAAAAACTACTTAACCTTACAAAATATTATTTTACACATCATCTAAAATAAAATAAAAAATCAATGTTTAGTTATTTATTTATTAAAATCTCAGTGTCAATTCATTGTGCCATTAAATGCAAACAAAAATCTTTGTCCATTAGACCTAAGTATGTAAGTACTATGAAGTACACCTTTACTTGCAATAAGTCAACATCATTAAAAAAATACATCAAAAGCTAATTTTAAGTCACTCTACCTACTCCATACATTTTAAGACCATGAACAGATTGTATAATAATAGATATTTTTTGTAAATGAGCCATAAGGAATTATTAATATAGGTAATTATAATGAAATATTGCACTATTACTTACGTTTAACCATTTTAGATTCTTCTCACAAGGTTGTTATCTGTAAATAAACACAAAATGAAAGTGTAATACTTGTAAATGCTTAAAACAATTAAATATTTTGTATTTACTTTTATTAGGTTCACAGTAATGCTAATGATGTGTTTTAAATGTCAAAAGAATAATGTCACTTAGAGATGGGTAACTAAGGAATGATAGATAAAAAAGATATGTATCAATCCGTTCTGATCACTCACTCTTCATATCAGTTCAAATCCGAATGTATACTGATACATACCGAATCCGTATCTTTTACAACTCGTTCATTTCGTTTAATCGTCGTTCTTTTGTATCCTTTTGTATGTTAATCATGGGCATTTTTGGTTTTGAACGCAAACTGATATAAATTATTCGATTTCAGATTTGCGCGATTTTCTGCGCGCAAATCGCTTAGAATTAGCTGAAAAGTGTTTCGAAAACTTATTAGGTAGATAGATCCCTAATTGTAATTTATATATGTACCGACACTATTACTACAAATAAAAAAAAACAATACCTAACGTACCTAATCTACCAATGTTGTATTCGTTAGTCGTTAATTTCATTGTAATAATAATATAATTATAATAAACTAAAATTTAAGGTTAATTTTTTTCGGGTATCTATTGCTCTTACTGATTCGTTGGATTAAATTGATCAATTGAGTGAAGCGAACAACGCTGAGCAGCGCATCAGTGCAACGTCGCTCGTCGCTTCGTGTCGTGCGCGGATTCAAAAGGATATAAAGATATAAATGAGTGATACATATCCCAGTGATCGAAAGATTCATATCAATCTTTTCTTTTTAGTGATACATATTGCCCATGTCTAATGTCACTGAGTGATGTCAGAAACTCAGAAAGGAAATTTCTAGAATCAAGATGTTGTGAAAGACCAATGATTCCCCTATAATCAGTGACAGTGTTGCCACTTATTTTTTTTTCTATTGCAACACTTCTGCTTTGTGTTCATGTTCTTTTTTATTAAAATGTTATTTTCAATTTATAATAATTATAGGCCCTTTCCTATTACATGGGACTAAACCTAACTGGCGAAATGTGTGTGTACTAATGGGTACACCTCTGACTAACCCTTTGGGGACTACAGGCGTGATGTTATATTACGAGTATGTTATGTTAATAATTTTAGTATTATGTATGTATTTATTATTATGTATGTATTTAATAATTTTATTATAATAATTTAGTAAAAAATAAATAAAATTACTGTCACAAATCACTGCAACATGAGATACTTCAAACACATAATAATTAACAAATAGTGTGGTAGGTATAATAAAAACAATTTTTTTTTTAGTAACATTTATTTGTAGTATGTATTTGAATTATTTCTAAAAAAGGTAATATTAATTATTAATCTGATGCGGGCGAAGGAGACCTTTGTGTATCTGGTGATACAAAATACAATGGAATATTGGGCTTAGTGTCAATTTCTACAACAGATTCATTGTTACCCATAACCCAACCATCTGAAAGTAACGTATCTGATTGATAGGTATCATTTTTGTTCTTCATTAAGGACTGAAATACCATATTCTGAATAGTATTCATTACACTTTCCCTTTCGTACATGTCATTAATTTTTCGTATTTTAGCAGCGATCATCAAAGCAAAATGATCATATTCATCTAATCCTTGTGTAGATATGTTATTTGATTGTCTTTTCGCACTATCAAAGGACTTGGTTATCTGTTTTGAGGATCTAGATACATCTATTTGTTGTTTCTTTGTAGAACAATGTTGCTCTTCAAGATTCTGATGATCAAGTAGCGATGGATTAGGCCGTTTCCGTAGTTTAGGTGGTAACCCCTGATGTTTGGATTTTACAATTGTTACAGTTACTGGACTAGCACAGTTTTCTTGACCTTCAGATGCTTCTGATTCTGACACTGATTCTCTGCTGTGAGTATTGGAAAACTGGAAAAGACATACTATAATTAAAATATATTTTTCAATTTATATAATTTAATTTTTGAATACCATAACAGAACAAAAAGAAAGCTGTTGATGGAATCAATATTCTATGTAAATAACATATCTACTTACCTCCAAGCTTATTGTGTTATTGCCTTCATAGACAGGTCTAAGAAAGCTATGCATTAAATCAAATGCAAACCAACTTGTTGTATACACATTGCTCGCAGCCGCACCAGATTTTAATGATTTCTTGTATTTATTTAAATGTATCCTGTAATATGCCATTAAAGATTCTTTTTTTCTTTTTAACTCTTCTACAGTTGAAGGAAACTGTAATCCTTGATCGATTCGTTGCCAAGCTTCATTTTGAGCTCCGCGATTTTTATAAGATTCTTCTTTTGGATCCCAAAGGCAAGGCTCTGTTTGATATAACTCCAAAAATTCCATAATTCTTTCATTACTCCACTGTATGACGGGCATGTCTTAGAATAATTTAACAAAATCTCGGCTTTAAAAATCCCGACAATATGCGATGCGACGAACTGCTGCGCGATAATTTACGCGAAAGGATTGACCCACCGAACAAGAAATGGCGAATGTTTACAATATGCTTGACCATGTAAGTAACCAACAACTCTCCGACACTAAAGCCACAACTTTTGTTAACTGATTATCGAAGAGCAGCTCTGCTAATTTCTACTCAATTATATTTTGACGACAAATAATAGAAATACGACGATATTGCTACTAAAAGCTAGACTGTGACGACATTTTGTTTTCATAGATGCAGCTACACGTTGCAATTTATAGAAGGTACCTATAGGAAATAGTAGTTTCTGAATAAATCAATAATTTTTCTCTTAGAACAGAATGTAATAGTCAGTTAATTTACATGTAAAAGTATACTTACATACTCCTTCAGTTATTTTCTACTTGAAGTTTTATTAAATCAGGAAAACTACCCTGATTGAGCTATCCAGACGTAAATTCGCTGGGAATTTAATTATTCACTAAATGAATACAAAATACAAAACACACTCTTGATTGAGTGAGTTCAAACTAGGTACCTAGTAGAGATGAAGCGTATATACTAGAACAGATCCAGGGACTAGGTATTTAACGAGACTAGGTAGCACCTATTCCAACTTTTAAAATACTCGATCCACCTAGTCTCAGTGCATACGCGGCACACGGCACCCAAGGCCCGCTCGAATTGAGCACCGACGCAGTGATGCGAGGTGCAATGATTTGAATTTGAACCATATTTCTATTAGAATAAAAGCAACGCGACGCGTGCTCGTGTTTACGAAAATCATTCGTGTGTCAGTCATTTGAATTTGAACCTTATTTCAATGCCTATAAAAATAACGCGACGCGCATTTGTGTTGTGCAAGAATATACTCCGTCTTTTTTTAACTACAGGATTCCGCAGTCTTTCCATCTTTGTCTGTCAATACTCGAGACTAGTCGGGACTTCATTCAACCAAATACTAGGCAGACTTTATACACTAGGCACTTGCAAACACTCGAGACTATACGATATAATACAGACAGTCGAGTATCAAGACTATCAAGTCCGGATGGACTCATACGAACGTGATCTTGTTGGACGCCGGCGCCGCCGCGCCTGCCGCCCGCCCGCTCGCCGTATCACCTACCTACTCGACGTATCGGACTTTTGTTACATAGATAAAAAACTTTTAAATCAAAATTCTTATGGCTGATCTTCGACATGTATAAAAAAAAAACAATGATTGTGGATAAGTGATTTAAAAAACAAAATGAAAAAAGAGGAAATATAAAAAAATAAAGGCAAAAATTATGATTTGTACAAAAAAATTAATTGAAATCTTATAAATACGCCAACAATCTACAATGTAGTTTTTTTTTAACCGTTGACCGTCCTAAGCCTGTATAAAATATGAAGGGAAGATTATAATTCATTAGTAGGTACTGCGTCCGTCACGTATCGCTGGTACGCAAAGACTTTAGACTAAAAGCATGCATACATAAAAGTATGCGTACTTCATGGACTAGGTGGAATAGGTATTTGGATCGAGTATTTTTATGGAATTGGACTAGGTGCACCTAGTACCAAATTTACCCAGTACGACTCATCTCTAGTACCTAGGTACTCACATCAATCAAAGTATCAAAGGGTGTACCACCAACCACAGACAAAACATACTATCGCCGATGGCGGAGTCCTGTTATCCTGTAGACTCTTGGCCGATTATCGACCAACTAAATTGCGTACTTTCAAAATGTAAGTAATCGACCAACTTTACGTGCGACTGACCAACTGACTTGGATATACAGATCCACGAGTTTGCATAGAGTCCCGTGCTAATAAGTAGAGTCGAGTAAGTCCTAATAGAATTGTTTAACTCGTCTAATCTGTACATAAATAAGTATCGGGCATACTTACAATATTCCAAGTTGACCGATTATCGAACAACTAATTTGCGTACCTACTAAGTTGGATAGTCCACAAGTTTTCATAGAGTACCGTATTAATAAATAGCCGAGTGCTTGTAGTAAACTGATAGTTGGTCAACTTTTTAATTCTTCATACGTCTATGTTCCAGTAAGTTTGACTGATTTAATAAGTAGCTTGTCTATTGGTAGTCTCTGCGATTTAGTCAGCCAACTTAGAATTATTGTTGCAGTGCACTGCTTTGTTTTCGGGAGTAGTCGGGAGTAGGGGGTGACCTATCTCCCGGTATCGTTTCATATAATATCTGCATTGATCAACGGCACGGCAATACAGTATATTTATCTATGTCCTTCCGTCAGGAGGCCTGCGTTGCTCTATGTTTATGTTGGCAATGACATTATGCTTAGCGTCAGCCGTTTCGCGCGGTAGTGGAGCATATTTCCGTTTATAAATGTCAATATTTATTATTCCTAAACTTGTTTTTTGCCTCGAGCTTTTGTAAGAAAAGCAATTATTTACCTTATTTGCGTCACTTTCGCGGGATAAAATAGGTTTTCTTTCTTTCTTTTTGTCAACGTGCTAGATCTAGTACCTACCACAGCAACTTTACGTTCTGTCACCTGTCAATCTTTGTTTTAATAAAGCGTGTGAAGATGCCTCTTTTATTGGTGTTTACATCTTCAGATATATTAATACACTAGCTTTTACCCGCGGCTTCGCCCGCGTTGGTTTAGAATTTGACAATCAATTCGGGCTGTACTCGGCTTGTTGCTCGGCCAGATCCAGAATTATTAAATACCTACGGACCAACAGACTGTGACTCATAAAAGTCGGTCGGCGTCCAGTTTGCATTTCTGCAAGAGAGGTCCTTCTCGCCTGCGACTGTTCTGGAGTTTCAGTCGCTGTAATGGCTGAGCTTCTTCTCTGAGACGAAGTCGTGTAGTCATGTGTGTTGTGTGTCGTGTGTGAATAGGCGTCTCAGTTGCTCTTACAGCTCTCTGACTTTCGGCTTGTCCCTCCAAAAGCAATTGCGTTTAGAAGGGTGTCTCAGTCACTCTCAGAGAAGCTTGGCGGGCGGACGGTTTAGCTTTCCACTCTTTCCTGGCTTTAATAAAATGTCTCATCAGCTCTCAAATTTGCTTGTCGCTCCGGTTGTGCTTGCTTTCTTAATGCAGCACGAACGGAAGATTCCGGGGATTGAGCAGTAATTTTTGCTCGGGCTAGCAAAGAGCTTTTGTCTGACTTGGAGCTGTGAGACAATTTAAAAAAAAGTAACCTACCTACCGTCATTAAAATACACCGAACATACCTCTAAAGAAAACATAAACAGTAGTGAGGGAGAAACTTAACTTTGCCGTTGGAAAACTGCTGTCTACACATCTACATCGACATAGGTCACGGTCATAGTTTAGCAACTAACCTCTTCCTTCAGTCAGTCATCGACTAAACGCATTAAACAAAGCAATTTTACTGTTACGACAGTTCTGCTGTGATCCTATGAGGAATTCCGTTCCATATCTCCGAAGTTCATTTTCAGATCATAACAGTATTTATATGGGACCAATTCGGAAAAAATAAACAAAAAAAGAATCATCCAAATCAATTCACAATTGGCGGAGCGTGTTATAAGTTCGCCTTAATTCTTCCATGCATCCTCTATGAATGCGTTTACACCTGTCAGTGTCAGTGACGACACAGTGATGACAGTGTCAGTTACGCAGTTTTTCTGTATCCCTGACAACGTATATAAAGTGGGTCCCAGACAAACGCGAAATGTTGTGGCGGCCGCGTCAGTGGCAAATTTTAACAACAGGCCGCGTGTACTGCTTTGTAAAATGACACCAAATATGAAAATTGTAATAGAAATAGTTGAATTTAAATAATAATTTAAATTTAACCCACACTTCTCCATTCCTAAGAGTAATATGCGATGCTAATGATAATATAGGTAGAGATAAACTACTATAACCTCACACCACTCACCACCTCAAGTGTTTAAATAAACGGTTTTTTTTCTACCTTTTTTCTCATCATCTGAGAGGGCTAATGAGTCATGTGAGTAATAAGACAACGTTACGGTTAGCCATATTGACTGACGTCCGATTGTGGCACAAACATCGCGCTAATGACACTTCAGGCCGCCACTGTGACTGCGGTGGTGTGTTTTTACAGCGGTTGGAGCCGCGGCCTGCGGTTAGCCGCAACCGCAGGTCGGTCCGTCTGGTAGCCACTTTATGCAAAATGTCAGTATGCTCTTCAGCGGTTTTGGGCATAAAAAATGATTAAGCAAACAACTCCATACTCCTAGGTTGTATACTTGAAACTGGTCTATCGACAGTCTAGACTCAAAATGTATTAGATGCTTAAGCTTAAAATTTTATCATGATTCGATAGACACGTGGCGCCATCTACTGTCATAAGGACGTTATTGTGATTTCCCTCGGGAGCAGTACTTTTTTTCGGGATTAAAAGTACCCTATGTTTGTCCCTGATCACCTGGCAACGTTTATGCTAAATTTTGGGATGATCGGTTTAGTGGCTTAGGCGTAAAGTGGTAGCAAACAAACAAACAAACTTACTTTCGCATTTATAATATTAGTTAGGATAACATCACCTCTGTAATCCCCGAAGGGTTTTGGTAGAGATATAGCCATTAGTACACCTACATTTCGCCAGATATTCAATTAAAAGCAAGAAACACATTAATTTAAAACTGAATTGTAAACTTTACAAAACAGCAAGTTTTTGAATTTTATTGCAGCTTGAGCTACTGCGATTAAGGTCGATCGATTTAACTAAAAAATTAGAAGTGTCAACATTGCACAAACAAACTTAATGACCTTCAAATACTCATGATTATTAGCCTCTTGAGCTAGAGTAAAATTTGTAATGACCTCGTGAACAAACAATCATTAAAAATTTTAGTTACTGCGAGTATATCAAAATCCAAAGAATAATAATATATGTACCTATATAAATGCCCTTGGCTATCAATGAATTAAAATTCTACCTGTCAGAATGGCAACCATTTTGAGTATCAGTTAGTAAATATGAAATAAAGCCGGATTTACATTTGTCTGACGTGTTGTGTTGTGACGCATCAGAATGGTATCGGCAAAGAGTTTAATAATAATATCGGGTATCGGTTTCATACATTTAGTATAGTGAGATTTATTTGTGTGTCGCGATCTGTTGTGATGGCTTCTGTCAAATGTATGAAACCGATACCTTTCTGATGCGTCACAACACAACACGTCAGACAAATGTAAATCCGGCTCATGGTTCTTATTCGTATAAAATCCATTCAAGTTTATACTATTCGGGCTATTCGGCCATTTTGCGGCTCGTGGCAGATTTTGTCGTAGCTAGGATCTGTCCATATGTACAAGTCAATGTTCCAAAGCAAATAGTTCTACATTCAATAATTAATAATCTGTGCAGCAGAGCACTGAGCGAGCAGAGAGCGCTTTGGCAGAGAGCAAGGCAACGCAAGCACAACCAAGCAAGCATAGTAATGCAAATCTTTATTTTGTTTGGTAGGTGCTGTGAATTAAATTAGGTTAAAAATATTAAAATAAACCATTTGCGGTAACAGTGATATTGGCTTGAATAGAAACTATACGTGTCCAAAATATTTGCGTAATTTTAGTCATGTGTATTGAACTGTTTGCGGCGACGACACTCGACAGCTTGACTTTTTTTGAAATATGGCTTATTACAATGCCGGCAATATCGTAAATAAAACCAACCTAACTGACCAAACTGAGGATACAAATACTACGGACGATCTCTCAATAATACCACTAGAAAAAGACAGTTTCGGTGAGTACCTTACCACTCTACAGGTATTAAAATTGTTAACAAAAATAAGCAATGTCAAGATCAATAAGACAAGTAATGTTATTATTCCAGCAATATGCGAATTATGTGGTCGCGTCGGTCGTCGGGGACAGTTCTACCCAAGAAACAATAAGTTTTGTTCGCTCAGATGCAACGCGAGTAACGCAAGAAGACGACATTGTAATTGGAGGTTCAGGTTGATGGAAGGTGCCGAACACATGGCGGGTATGATACCGATGGAGCCACTGCCCCAGCTGCAGCACTGGCAAACTTCATTGAATGATGTACAGGTAAATAAACACCAGTTTATAAGAAAATAATGTACTACTCAGTGATAAATTAAATATCTACCTTATTTACTTAGTATCAGCTGACTGTTGACAGAACCTACAAAATTTTATTTTGGTTTTAGTTCTATTGCTTGTGCTGACCATACTTCATCTAGAGTGCCGGAACTTGTATAGTAAAATACAAACTGCCTAGACCTAAGAAACTTGTATTGTATGAAACAAGTTTTGAAGTAAAAAATATAGTTTGTAAATAACAATTATTTCTTTTAATTTATCATATCTAACAGTTTATAAGGTATTGAAATGAAAGTAATTTGGTTGTAAGCACTGTAAATGTAAGTTTTAAATAAATAAATAATGTTATTAGGCAGGACCCATAAGACAGTCGGCTGCAGTAGTAGCCAACAGTTACGAATGGAAGGATGAGTTATTTGGCTGTGATTTCCTTGCTGCACCAGTGAGCTTGTTCAAACATGCTCCCCTTCATGACATGTGGGACAGCAGCTTTGAAGGCATGAAAGTGGAAATCAAGAATACTGACATTGAGAATAGTAATGACAAGCTAAATGACTATTTTTGGGTAGCCACAGTATTGAAAGTAAGTACTACCCTTTTTTTTCTTATTGATTACTGTTCAATTGACTTGTATTTTGGCACCTACACTGTTACTGAATATAAATATATGGTTGTTTGTGTGTGTGAGTTTATATCTTAGTAAATATGCATGCCCCAGAATACAGGAGTTTCTAGTGTGGAACAAAGTTAACCTAAACAGACAAAAAAATGTTGACAAACATCCTAAACAAATATTTTTATTTAGTTTGTTGTGAATTGAAGAATAACAATTAATGTAATAATCCATTTACTTTTTGGATCAAGCTAGTGTAGAGATTTTTATACTATTTCTTGTTGATTAAACTCTGCTGTTATGTTTTATTACACAGCATTATCAGCTGCAGTTTTCAGCCATTGTGATAAAATAGTGCCTGTTTTTATCAATTATCTCAGTCTTATAGGCTTATAATCTGATTTGCATAACTGGCTACCGACTCTGGGGAATCAATTTTATTAGAAATTTGCATCAAAGGCTTTTGATGCAAATTTCTACTAAAATTGATTGATTACATTATTATTATTATTATTTATTGATTATTTCATTGACAGATTTAGTTTAAAAATATATAGGTTTTTTTCAACACAATATTCCGTGCTTGCTTAGTAATACTTATTATAAAAATCTTATTTATAGGTAAAAGGTTACATGGGTCTGTTCCGCTATGAAGGCTTTGGCAGTGATGATACTAAAGACTTTTGGCTTAATCTTTGCTGCTCAGAAGTGCATCCTGTGGGATGGTGTGCAACTAGGGGTAAACCTCTAATACCACCTGCTAGTATTGAACATAAATATGGAGACTGGAAAAAGTAAGTTTCTCATTACACTCTCAACCCATTAAAATGGCCAGCATTTGGGAATTTTTTCCAAAGACGCGATCTGAATAAGTTTTTTGATGCTACTATACTTATTCTCCTTTTTTATAAGATTTTTAATGTAAGGGAATTTTTAATTTTAGATTCCTAGTGAGGCAGCTAACAGGCGCGAGAACATTACCCGCCAATTTCTACACTAAATTGAATGATAGTATAGTATCTAGGTTTTCTATTGGTTCCATTATGGAAGTGGTTGATAAAAATAGGATCTCACAAGTTAAGGTATGTTATTACATTATTTGAATTTTAAAGTAATAAACTGTAATAAGCCATAAACTTTAAAAATACCAAAATCCCCGCCTTAAAGGCGTTGTTGCACAGCGTTGCACGCGTTCCACGGTATACACGCCCATGTTATCTGTATGGGTCTATGATTCAGATGTGTGTCTAAGTTTCCACTGAAGTACTTTGAATACACGAATATTTACGGCCACGCTACATACGGATGCGTGATTTGATGTCGTTGCAGAGAAATAGCCGAACCTCAGCCAGACAAATAGACTAATGCTGCTAACATGCGTAGCCTCTGCGTGCATATCGTATGCTGCAACTGTGAGCGGCCTGTAAAGCGTGCGCGTTGAGAACTTGAGATACGTGGGCGACATCAACGCGTGCATCAATGACGTCTCGTGTGCGGCCAAGTATAGTGTATTCGTGGGCTGCAGTGGACTTTATCACAATCATACGCGCAGCGTGCCCGTGCGTCGCAAACAATAATACATACTTGTTTTGATTTTCAGGTAGCTACTGTATGCGAAATTATCGGAAAACGTTTGCATGTGAAATATTACAATAGTTCGCCAGAAGACAATGGTTTTTGGTGCCATGAAGACTCGCCACTTATACATCCTGTTGGCTGGGCTTTTAGGATTGGACATCCTTTGGATGCGCCTCAAAGTTATTGCCAAAGAGTAGCTGCAGGTCGGCTGATACAGCATGATAGTACACCAGATATGTTTTATAAATATCCAAGCAATGAGCCTCCTTTGTTCTCGGAAGGGATGAAGCTTGAAGCAATTGATCCTCTTAATTTATCTGCTGTTTGTGCTGCTACTGTGATGCAAATATTGAATGAAGGGTACATGATGATCAGGATAGACTGTTACCCTGCGGATGCTTCAGGTGCCGATTGGTTTTGCTATCATCAGAGGTCGCCGTGCATATTTCCCGTTGGTTTTGCGTTGGCTAATAATATCCCTCTTGTGCCGCCTGCTGGGTGAGTCTTCTTGTATAATTTTTTAATAGCAACATTTTACATGCTCTTAAACTTGCTCTCTAGTTCATTTGACGACGTTTTTTTTATCTAATGCAGTTATATAAACTCAAAATTCAGATAAACCAATCTTAATTCATGATTGACATGCATATGCTGTTTCGAAAAGGACTAACTCGGGAAACAATATTCCCAAAAGTTGCTGTTTCTGGAAGGTGGATGGTAGTTCGATAACTTGTAAAACTGAAAAAACTTCTGCTGACGTTGATTTCTTTTTTCAGAATTACAAAGGAGGAGTTCAGTTGGGAGCAATACTTGGCAGTATGCGGTGGGCAGGCGGCCGATCATTCGCTGTTCGCGGCGCGAGGTCACGTGGTGTCGCACGGTTTTGTCGCTGGCATGCGACTAGAGTGCGCTGATCTTATGGACCCACGACTGGTCTGCGTCGCTACAGTTGCCAGAGTTGTGTCTGATCTGCTCAAGGTTGGTGTTTTTTGTATTGGATGGTAAACAAGCCGGCGGCACACTTGATGGCTCAATGCTCTCCTGGATATCAGGCCAATGTTTGAAGTATTACGACAAGAATGTATTTCATTGGTTTATCTGTTGTAAGTTAAGAATTCTATAATAATGTTAGAGATGTGTAGAGTTAGTTTGTTTGGTTTCGAATGAAAAAACTTCAGTCCCACTTCAATCTTGACAACATTGAAAAATATTGTATAATTTTATTAATTATTTTCTATTTAAGGTCCACTTCGACGGTTGGGGCATAGAGTACGACCAATGGCTATGGGCGCACAGTACAGACGTGTACCCAGTAGGATGGTGCCGCGCGGTGGGGCACCGGCTGGAGGGCCCGCTACAACCGCCGCCGCGTCCGCCGCGCAAGCTGCCCCCTAAGCAGCCGAGACGACGACGAAAGCTAGGTATGAACTCTTTTAAGTCGCGGATCATGCGTCAACTACATTTGGACTCCCGATTCATGTTGGTAGAAGGTACGGTAAGGTATTAGTCAGTAAAAGTCCGACGTAACCGCCCGTTTTCCCAGGTGATCTTTAATTCCTACTTTCAACTGTTGTTGCTACTACCTCATAAGTAACATTTTTATTGCCAATATACCAAGGAAGGATCTATATATTAGGGGTTTATTAGGCTGCAGCCCAGGGCTCCGTGAATATAAAGGGGCCCCAGCACCCTTTGAAGACAAATCTAGAATTTTAAAAATATTGAATTTTATTACTACACTCTCGGATCCGTTTGGCTCGGACACAAACTTACCTCACTCGTATTGTTCTAATTTGATTTCTATTCTGTAGACATCATGATAGCAACCAGTTTTTTGAGAAACAGGCAATTGGCTTGTGCTCGTGAGTTTGTGGGGCACTGGGCTAACACTACTTGGGGGTTCAAGTAGGTCCAAGTCGAATTAGTTAAATTAGTAACATGTTACGTCTTGCAATTCCAGGTTTAAAAGTGTATCCACCGCCAAACACGACCGAGGATAGCTCACAGAACTCAGACATGGGTGATACCAAGAGCCTTTCCCCTCCTACGAGCGTGTCAGAAGTGTCTCCAGATGTTTCATGTCCTCCTGAAACTGATCCCAATCCAGCTAAGATGGACGTCGATACCGAGCCTAAAGATACCACTGAGCGTGTAGAAAGGCTTGCAGATCGACAGCCAGAGAGCCCAGTAAGTTTAGAATTGTTTCTTATGCTACAGAATTTTCTTAAACATTAATTTAAATATTGAAATACAGTTATAAATTTATTTGTTGGCTGTCCAATCTAATGGAAGCTTAAAATTGCGTTGTCATGAAACAAGACTTGCGGGAATCGATCAATCACATTGGTTGAAATCTTTACTGCATCTCTCGGCTGGTATGTGATTGGTAGATTCTTACACTTCCTTGCTGAGTCTATGTGAAGTTGAGTTATTGAACAGAATTTCACCTTATGTGACCAATTATTTTTATTTTTATTTCAGAAAACAGCAACAGACATATCTCCGAATTCACCAACAAATATATCTCACAACACACTAACTGATATATCTCACAACATACCAACAGATATATCTCACAACTCACTATCAGATATATCTCAAAACTCACCAACAGATACATCGCAAGACATGCATGATCACATTGATATGCCTCTGGATTCAAGTCAGGAGTTACAACAACTTTCCCCAGTTGCTTCTGTGGAAGATTCGGACCCAGACAAGGTGATACCTAGACTAGTCAATTCCTCAGTGCCCTTAGAAGTTCTTAACTCCGTTGACCCTGAAAACTGGACCACAGCTGACGTTGCCAGGTTCCTCACAGTCAATGATTGCCAACCTTATTGCATTCATTTTACACATATTACTGGCCCTATGATGCTGCAGTTGACAAAAGACGAAATAATCGAGCTATTAGAAATGAAAGTAGGTCCTTCATTAAAAATTTTCGACCTGATACAACAATTAAAATGTAAAATAAAGCAACCTCAATGTAGAATGCTAAGCAGTTTTAAATAATGTTTATTTGAATAAGCTGCATCTCTTCACGTTTGTAAAGTGGGTGGCAGACGTTCGAGGAAGTAGGTACGTGTGTTTATGGCTTGGCGATATTTTTCTCCCATGTGTTACCCTAAGTACGTCAGATTTAAGGGTACGCACATTTAAGGGAGCGTATTCACTGGTACGCCTCTCTGGCATATAAAGTAGGAAATAGACCTACGATACGAAAATACGCGTACTATATGAGTCGACAATATTTTTCGCCATTGTGTTACCGCGTCATGAGAATACGAACTTTTAAATTGCAACATGGCCGAAAAGGGTCATCGAGCTTTGAGTACATACTTGCTCGTACATCTATTGCCAATTCTACTTCAAATAAATTTTATAATTATGAAAACTAGCTCTTTAGGGACGAACCAGCGTCATTTCATCTTGGCGTCTGTCGCCGTCGGCAAAATCATTCAGCAACCAACAAAGATGATTAACCTAGAGCAGTTTGCAACCAGGGGCCTTTGAAATGAAGAACTTCAATTTGAACTAAACAAACGTGCAATGAAGTAGCTTATTGAACATTTGAAAATATAAATTCGAATATAAAAGTAACATAATATTTACTCCCACCTATATTTTGATATCGCTAAATAGCCGATGTTGTTTTATACAATACAATCACTAATGTTTGATATCAGATTTGTGTGTAAGACAGTTTTTGTCATTTAAATTCGCCATTATTATATTGTCGTACATATTTATTGATTTCCGTGTATTTGGCTTTGAAATTTTACTGAACCAATAATTTTACTCTTCTAGGTTAGTAATGCTCTTATATTTTAGCACGGGTGAATTTTTTTATTATTCCATATACATGTACCTTGTAATAATCATAACAGATTTTATGTACAGTCGAACAAGCTATTAAGTATATAGGCAGCTAACTTGCAACTACTTTTAAATAATGTTTCGAGTGTGCCTTTTAAATAACTCTAAATAGGTTTAAAAATTAGTTATTAGACACCACAAGTTAAATAGTGAACACAAAAAAACAATGAATGGCAATGTAGTAGAAAGATAATTATTGTTGTCTGTAAATCAAAATAGCTTGTTCGATCATACCTATTCGAATTTGTCCCTTTTGAATCAACGAGGAATGGGCTCCTCCATAATGGTTAAGAAGCTAGGTAGAATAATAAAAGAAAGCTATGTTTCGGTATTTTGAATTTCCGTGTATATAAACTGATCTCAGTATTCACAATTATTTTAAGAAAAATGCAAATAAATTGTAGCAATGTGCTTTTTGTGTTCAAGTCAAAATTAACCTTATCTTGTGAGTAAAATTTGAATTAAGGTGGTGTTATATTTTCTAAACAAAATAAAATATGGAATGTATTAATGTTTCTAGAAACTTCTTTTACCTGTCGGCGCAGGAGCAGCAATACCCTAAAGCTGTTTTTATTGACAATGAACTAAAATTATAACATAATATTGAAAATTGCGTAGCTAAGTAAAAGAGAATAAATCTTGCACTGATAGATTTTTTAACTGTATTTGTGATGTGATTAAGTTCAATTTCAATTAATTAATTAAAATGGCTCAAGCATATTGCTGCTTTGTTTGCGTCGACCGTAATAAAGTTAATATTAAAATATTACTGCATATTTTTATAAGAGTAATTCGTAGCTATTTGTGAATATCATATACCCTGCCATAATTCTTCAATCCGCAACTATACTACATATAATAACTTTGACATCCGTCACATTTCAATCTTAACATTAAAATATTTACAGGAATGACAAAATTAGTGATAATATTATATCGATATAATTTATTTTACGTGTAGATACGAGTAAATCGGTATTTTGTATCAATGCATTTTAAAATCTTGTATGAATGTGGGCTAAAAGTATTCACTAAAATTCCATTGATTAAAACACAATCATACAATAGTATTGTGATGGGAGGAAGGTGATTGTAAATATAGAAAATATGACAGTCCTCATTTTAATGTGTCATTATGGTATTATTGTGTTAATTTTATGTTGCCAGATAGAAGTAGTAACCAAATGGGATTTTAAACTTTTAAAGCTTCAACAAAGATTATATACAGTGATAATTATATTGCCTTTTTAGAATCTTGCGTAAGAATTTGTTTCATTTAGTACCAACAGCCTAGTATGTGTAATAATTTGAATGTTCTGGTATTAAAAATGAAATAATACATAATACTGAGTTTTTTTTAATTTAATTGTTGTATATTGTCCCCGACTGGCGAAACAAGGAGGGTTATGATTTTGAACGGTATGTAGGTATGTGGGTATGTATGTTCATCTGTTCCCATATAACTTCTAATCGTTATTCAAAAAATGAGGTATCGTTGGTAGTGTCTTGATGATGTACTAAAGGCTATTTGACGTCACATTAACTTGGCGGCATACAACGGATATAAAATACGTAATCATTAAATAAAATTTAAAAACTACCTTTTGGGAACTTATATTTTAAAATGTAAACTTAAATATTTTTATAAACTTCAGTCCGCTTGCTTAGTTTTACAATTAGTGATGACATCTTTGTGTACACAGTACACACATAGGGTCACCAATGAACATCTTTATTAGTGCTTAAATCCTGCAGTATTTGATTTGTTATCAACCTGAAATAAAATAACAAATTGACAATAGTAAACAATCTAAATCGCTGGAAGTGATTCGATCATTTGCATGAACAAATATCTACATTATGTACAACTAGCTTCTGCTTGCGACTTCGTCCGCGTAGAAGACAAGTGCCATCAAAACATTGCCGATGACAGGAATAGTGTAGCAGAATAAGTGAGATTTTTTGTAATTGGGTAGTAACACCATTATTCAATTGACATACAGTAATCCCCCAAGAGCTAGGCAGAGGTGTACCTACCCATTAGTACACCCTCATTTCGTCAGTTATGTTTAAGTCCCACGTAATAGGGGGCGAGCCTATTGCATCAACCGGGCGCAAATCCAGATTCGGAGACTGCTACTGAGTAATTCCTGATGGAAAAAATACCCTAATAACACTGACTGACCTGGGAATCGAACCCAAGACTTCATGCTCAGCAGTCGCGCTTTGCGAGCACTAGACCAACGAAGCAATCGTTTTACTCAGGCTAACCGCTACGATGCCACAGACAGACACACACAAACAGACACGTCAAACTTAGAGAATCCCGTCGTTTTTGCGTCGGAGGTTAGAAATAAGGTGATTCTTGTTTTTAGTCTTGGTCTCTTGGACCAGTACTTCCTTAAAAACTAACAAACCTTTATAATATTAGTAAATATTATAATCTACGTACCGAATAGTGTGCGTTTGCACTGTTGATGCATAAAGGGTGCAACACAAAATGTTCCCCGATCGCTGTGCGTGACATTTGTGGTATTCAGAACACCAATAGGTTTCACACATGTTCACAATGTTCTCGTTTATTCCTGAGGTAGAAACATAGGTGAGAGACAGCCAGACCGATACTGATACCAACAAATTAGAGATCGCTTTTTGGTGAATATACAGTAGGGCAGTGGTCTAACAAAATCTTACGGAAATCACTTTTTGGTCGTCATGTGAGGCATAATTACATCAATAAAGAATTGTTTAATTAATTAACTTAACTTAGGTATCAACTGTTTAATACCTTATTGTTTTATACATACTAATATTATAAATGCGGGAGTAACACTGTCTGTTTGTTACACTTTCACGACGAAACCCCAGAATCGATTTTGATGAAATTTGGCAAGGGGTAAGTTTGGACCCCTAGAAAGGATATAGGCTATTTTATTCAGCGACTTCGTCTGCGTCCACGATAACATAAGTACGCGCACGAACACGAAGTCGTGGACAAAAGCAAGTGAAATATAACGTGATTGCAATCAGAAGCAATCAATTCGCGACAATACTCAAGTGTACATTCACCTTTATAGTAGTCTCAATTCAAAATTCTATTTTCATTGTACCATAATTAAAAAAAAATACCTTTGACGGTATCCTTGAGTTTCAATTCCGGTGCCAAGTCTCTCGCCGAGGTAACATAAAAAGTCCTCAATATTTCCATTCTGTGTGTCCCCGACATCCCTCGGCCCTTCTGATTAGAGATATGCAAGTGGCGCGAGAATACGCACCGTCTCTTATTTATGTTTATTACAAGTACCCTGAAATAAGAAATTGTCATTGGGTAGGTAAGGTTTAGGTCTAATTTGTTGTAAATGGCTAATTTACGGCCAGTGCAGATGGAATAGTAACAGCAACATGCAAAAGCAGTTTTCATTCATCTATTGACTAGCTCTAGACCTCGACTTTGCCTGCATTATTTTTTCGATGGATGTCTAATTTTTTTTGATAGTACCTAAAGCTTATCGCATTCAGCGACAACATAGCTTCTTGTTATTCCGATTTTTTAAAAAGAACACTGCCTTACCACGAGACATATGGTGCAGATGGACAATAGCTAGAATGAAATGAATATTTTTTTTCTAAATTTATCTATGAAAAGAAATACATAGTAACATACCCTAATACACATGGCTCAAATGTCAAGCTCATTGGAAAATTTCTCGGGTGTGCAAGCTTAGCTTCTTTTATAATTGATGCAAAACCTTCCCAGCATTGCAGGACTATTTCATCTATCTGCGACAAAGCAGGTGTTGCTCCACAAACTACCAAAATGTAGACATCTGCTAGAAGTTTACATGTCACAGCTCTGAAGGCTACCTGAAAAATACCTTTTATTAATAAGTTATGAATATTTAAGTAAGTAAGCTATGGATCTAGTATGAAGACGAAATAATACTCTAGAGTATTATTAAGACTTAAACAAAAGGCCCCTTTGTTACGAGCTGCCCGGCTTATTAATATTATAGGTATGTCAGAGGGTATTTTTAGACAAAACCTACCAGAATTACTATGTTCAATTGATTTTATAGCAATGATATACATACGTATAATATACTTTTTATTTTTGTTTTAATATTTTATATTATAGTTCTAATACGTAAATTCGCTTTGCTTTTACTATCAAGATGTTATAATTGTGAGGGTGTATGTGTGTAAATAAATATTCGGTGCATCGCCGCTTTTACGATGCGGGTCCCTTTCTGTCTATGTAAAATAAATTATAATGTTTCTTCTGTTATTGTTACGAGACAAAACACTAACATTAGGACTCATCTGCGGTAAAAAAACAGGTGTATCCCTGAGTGGAGCTCCATCTTGAGCTGCAGCAAGCAACAGCATTAATCGAGCTTCTCTTGGATCCAGCTCACAGAAGTCTGAACTAGTTGCCACCAAGTGTCCGTGAATTATAAGACATGCCCATCTGCCTGTCACGCGTTCAGCATAGTTGTCGAGAGCTTGCTGAAATAATAAATATTTTTTTGTAAAAAAAACTTTATTGCCAGGTATTAAATAGAGCAAGGAGTTAGTTTACCATATTTAAAGTATCTTCATTTAAAAAAAAAAAGAACTATAGCTAAACCGCTCAATTGAGTCCACTCCTGTGGGATACAGGGGTGCTGGAGTAGGGTTAGAACAGGACCGGTAGAGGTGCGGGCGGCGGGCGCTCGTAGGGTCATACACAAGAGGCGAAATGTGCACTGAACTGTTCTTAACATATGTGACGTCACAGCACTATATTATTATTTATTATTTTGAGGACTCAAAGCAGTTTAGCTATAATATTTTGTACATATTTGAAAACATTTGCACATCAATAAACAAATGAAAATACCTGCAATTGCTGTGCCTGTGGGCACAAAATACTTTGTATCAAATCCAGTACTAAAGTTGGGAGGGGGCTAGACAAAGCGTTAGGATCTAAAGACTCCAACAAGTAATCCAAAATAGGATAACATTGTCTTAGATCTCTTTTAATTTGGTCAATATTCTTTAAATTTTCCAGCTCTTTCTTCCCAATGCAGAAAATCATAGCGTCATGGACACAAGATAAAAGAAGCTCTAGATCACATTCCAGTCCACCAGTCACTATGCCAATTAAAGTTACACTGAAATTTTAAAATGATGATATTATTAAAATGCAGAGAAATAAGCGTTGAGTATTATTCTGGAACAAAGCTCCTTAACGCAGCTTGCGGTAGCAGTTTATTGGCAGAAACAGTCACGTAAGGCAAAAGAGTTATACCCCCTCCAGATGACCTTCCATCTCTTTTTCTTCCTCTAGTTTCCTTTTATTATATACGGGTGTCAGAAACTTTGTTCCTATTGGGAGTCTTCCAACCACACAATTTCTGTGTAAAATTATTTTTACTATGTCATAAAAAACCAAGCCATGCCATGCCTTTACTTAAAACATACCTTTTACAATATTCTTTCCAAAGGATTGCTCCGTTATCAACATGAGTGTCTATCATGGATAAATTGTGGCATTTACTGAACATATTGATGCCATGGAGGGAAGCTATGGTGGAGAATTGTACCTAAATGAAGAATGGATTAGTGTTTCAGTCGGTACCAGTAAGTAAGTTTGAAAAAATCTGTACTAAACTAATAAAGCTGAAGAGCTTTCTTGTTTGTTTTAACTCGCTAATTTCTAAAATTGCCAGCTGAATACGAAAAAATCTTCTTGTATATGATAGCCAGATTCATGAGGAATAGTATGAGCTATATAACATAGGTAACGCTACGACACACGGGAGCGAGGTAGTAACAAAGAAGTAGCTTAACGCTGCTGAAACCACGGGCAGTACCTAGTACCTACCTAATTATTATAATTTTTAACATCATAGAAATGACCAGAGTATGGCATTAAGAGCAGAATAGATAATGTTTTTTTAATGTCTTAAAAGTTTTATGTTTTATTTTATCTAAAATACGATATAGTACAGAATTTTGTTTGTGTATACTTACACTTTCATTATTACCTCGTTTTCTTGAAAATATGGGGACTCCACTTTCTGTGGCTACAGCAATTACAACAACAGACATATTTATCTTATGTTATATTAATATAATTCTTATTTTGCAGTTTCATTCAACTTGTACCTATCACAAAGTTTTAAAACTTTAAAAGTTTATGCCCCGCCTCGCGGCCTCGGCTTAGAGATGAAGCGTAGGTATATACTAGAACAGATCCAGGGACTAGGTATTTAACGAGACTAGGTAGCACCTATTCCAACTTTTAAAATACTCGATTCACCTAGTCTCAGTGCCTACGCGGCACACGGCACCCAAGTAGCGATGGGCGTTGAATGAACGAACTAGTTAATTCGACCGTCGACGTACTGTGAACGAATCGACGGTTCACCGATACTGGATGGACTAGTCGAATCCGTAGACGGCTCAGACGCTTAAACTGAAACTCGGAACGCGACGACCGACGACGCGAGAACGTAGTCGATACATTCGTCCGATGAAATAAAATAATTGAGCAAGCCAATTTGAACTTTAAGTATTGCCTTATTAAAGTTCAAATTTGTTTGCTCGAAGGAGTTTATATTTGTACTAGTCGAAAAAAAACATTGTTGTGTTACGTGAAGAAAAGGACACATATCGTAGTTTCGCAACACGAAACCTATTGAATAGTCAAACGAACTTACCTGTAAGTGAAGTTCGACGGTAATAACGGTTGAAGTATAATTAATATTATTAATAGGTACCTACAGCAAGCGGGAGACTAGTCTACAGCGTACGTCACCGGTCCGTCGTGCCGCCGTCGTAGACTTCGTCACAACGTTTACCAAGTTAACTAGTCGACGAATTCAACTAGTTGATCGACTAGTCGATAAATGAAATTCAACGGTCTAGTTTCGTTGACGCAAAATATGTCGACGACCCATCTCTACACCCAAGGCCCGCTCGAATTGAGCACCCGCGCAGTGAAGCGAGATACAATCATTTGAATTTGAACCATATTTCTATTAGAATAAAAGAAACGCGACGCGTGCTCGTGTTAACAAAAATCATTCGTGTGTCAGTCATTTGAATTTAAACCTTATTTCAATGACCATAAAAGTAACGCGACACGCACTCATGTTTACGAAAATCATTCGTGTGTCAGTCATTTGAATTTGAACCTTATTTCAATGCCCATAAAAAGTAACGCGACGCGCACTTGTGTCGTGCAAGAATATAATCAGTCTTTTTTTAACTACACGATTCCACAGTACATCTTTGTCTGTCAATACTCGTAACTAGTCGTGACTTCATTCAATCAAATGCTAGACAGACTTTATACACTAGGCACTTGCAAACACTCAAGATTATACGATACAATACAGGCATTCGAGTATCAAGACTATCAAGTACCTACGGATGGACTCATACGAACGTGATCTTGTTGGACCCCGGCACCGCCCAGCCCGCCGCCCGCCCGCTCGCCGTATCATCTACCTACTCGACGCGACGTGACGTTACATCGGATACGCGTATCGGACTTTTGTTACCATTTGTATCAAAATTCTTGTCTGATTTTCTACGTGTAAAAAAAAACGATGATTGTAGATGAGTGAGATTGTAGAGATTTAAAAAACAAAATGGAAAAAGAGGAAATAAAAATAAAAAAAGGCAAAAATCTGATTAGTACAATGTAGATATTTTTTACGTTGACAGTCATATGTTTGTGTAAAGTATGAAGGGAAGATTACAATTCATTAGTACTGCGTCCGTACCTTCACGTATCGGTGGTACGCAAAGACTTTAGACTAAAAGCATACTTAAAAGATGCGTACTTCATAGACTAGGTGGAACAGGTATGTGGATTGAGTATTTGTACGGAATTGGACTAAGTGCACCTAGTACCAAATTTACCTAGTATGACTCATCTCTATCTCGGCTTCTCTCCTTTGCCCACATCGATACGAAATCCGATGACATTGACAGTGACATTATTTTTATTTTTGACATTGACCTGCCAAATCAGTGTGACCAGGTGCGACGCAACAAACTCCACTGTAATTTATATCTAAACTTTGCTACAAACAAAAGAGGTTCAAATAACAAAAAGTAGGTAAATAATCAAAGTTATTATTCTTATAATATTATTATGTAAATGTATAATATGAAAACAGGCACATAGTGATCATATAAATTATTAAGTATCTTGTACAATATAAATATTAAAACATTTAAGTACTTTCTTACAATAAGTACCTACTATTCTGTAAATAAAATTATATTTTATTTACTATACGTATCTAAGTACAATTATAATATGACGCTGTTTTCCCCGAAGGGTCAGACAGAGTTGTACCTATTGTATAGATGAGCCTTTTACTATTAATCGGACACATGTCCAGACTACAGGTTACCACTAAGAAATAACATGTTTTGCACAACCTGGGAATCAAACTCAGAACCTCATGTTAAGCAGTGGCGCTTGCGACCACTAGACCAATGAAACAGTTTTGATAGGTAAGAATTAGATAGATATCATTTTGTAATTCATGAGGTATTCCGGTGGGCACTAGGTAAGATCATTAATTAATATTTTATATTGGTAAGTACCTACTTAAGTACAGGTTTGGAAAACTGTTTTCTCTAATATTCTACGTGTATAAAGTAACCATTATAGATACGTAAATAGTACCTATAGATTACGAGTGTCATAACTCATATCTGAGTAGACTGTTGATTTTCTGTATCTCGAATTTGTGTCTCGCAAGCTGTAATGTAACGAAGCACCAATTTTAGTATTTAACTTATGTATCTTTAAACAAAAATGCTAAAGTTAATAAATATATTTTATTACTCACAGTCATCCTTAATTAGCAATCTAGGGCCAGTAAGAGCAATAAGTAACGCTCCTAAAGGTGCCGATATCATTACGCTTAATACGCTAACAGCTAAGATTGTCTTGGCATAGTAGTTTTCATCTTCTTTAGTAGCACCTGATGTTTGTCCACTATTAACTAAGTCCAAAGCAGCCGGTCCTAAAGCCGCCTGGAAATCATAGATGTGTCGGCAGATTAAAAATTTACAATTTACAATTAATTTTAATCGACTTCATTTTCATTTCCATACTCGGTATGCTATATTAGCAACATAATAATTCTGACTTAAAAAGACTTGCATACCTGTACAGTAGCTTTCGCTGTCCACGTGAGGCCGATGAATATTTTCTCTTTACTATTGAGACCACAACCAAAGCTCACAAAATACGTGGCGATACCACGAATTGCTAAACAGGACACTAGGCATATAGTAGCCATTTTTATAACTTGTGGGTCTAAGGCACTAATCTGTTAAAAAAATAAATAATTGTTATCAAAAAGTCTTTACTCACTATTATAAAATAATAATAAAGGACTATTTACCGTTACTTGAGCTCCTGTGAATGCAAACAATATAGGCTCAAAGAATATCCACAGGATTCTAAATATGTTACTGACTGGATTTTTATTTACGGGCCAGCCTTGTTTCTCCCAAAAGTATGCCGCTACGAATCCAGACGACACAATGGCCAGGGGACCTGATGTATAAAAGTGCATTTTAAGTCTTTCGAGATTCACGATTCTAAGAGTTTTAATGAGCAACCTTAAGATAGTTATACCTGCACCACTCCATCCTATCATGCTCGATATAAAATAAGAAAAATGACCTCCTAAGAAAAGAGCTAAGAATCTTAGTGGTACTACGTAAGTGTCGCCTTTTTCAGGAATAACGGACGTCATAGCTCCCCATAGTGATCCAAGGGTTACTCCAACGATTATAGATAATGGACCCTGAAAATCAAAACTTTGTCAAACACATTCAAACTTTGCCATATCGAAGACAGCGTTAAAATTACATAGAACTCGAGTTATAAGGAAATATCTAAGTTATTACCTTAATGATATTAAAAGTGGCAGATCCTGTTGAGAACATTGCGTTTAGAATAATGGCGAAGATAGCAACACTTATGGAGTCGTCCACTGCAGCTGCAGCAACGACAATTGTTGGTATGCCCTTAGAAACTCCATAACCGGCGTCACGTAACCGAAATAAACACGGGACTACTACTGCTGGGGACACTGAAGCGATCATTGAACCTAGGAGGAAGCCTTAAACAAAAAGCGGAACGTTAGAGACACAAGTTTTGTATCCAAATTCATGATCACGTAGTAAAGGGCTTAAGTGAGGAAGAAGTGTATGTGTGTCTACTTAAAGAACTAAATCATTTACCAGCAGTTTTCATTAAAAATTAAACCAACTAACCCCATATCCAAGGTAAATGCAAGAGGTAATGTGTGCTGACGGATATTGCTACACATTCCACCAACCACGGTAAGAGACCTAATTGCAGGACGGCAGCGTAGTGTTTCCTTAAAACGGCTGCATCCAGACCAAGTCCAGCTCTAGTTAGAATAATGACTAACGCAATTTTCCTAAAAAAAGGACAATAACAATAAGAACCTAGGAGGAAAAACGACTACCAAAGACTGTACGAAATGCTTAAGTACCTCAAATCTTGATTAAGTTTTCTATAAGAATCCGTCATATGCACCAGATGAAGATTTTGGAAGGCTATACCAGTTAGCAGCATGCCTATTAGCGCTGGTAGTGTTGTTAACTTCAACCATATCCAGCCTATTAAATAAGCACAGATGACTAGTAGTGACATACTAAGTAGCTCGCCATTTAATCCTACCGACTCCCCAAGCTCTGCATACAGGATACCCCATATGAGGAGGACTGAAACCAAAACATAGACCATTAATTTGTTCTGTTATTGTGCTGTACATTTATTTCTAATAAGTCGATTTCTAAACCAAGCTATTTGTGCCTTTCATCAACTCGTGATCTTGGTCACGGAATAAGTATTTTGCTTTCAATAGAATTACATCGATATAAGACTTATATAAATACACCATCATTTTATTAGGAAGGGATAATGTTGACTGCTGTTAGTGCAAATAACATAGACAAACAAGACATTATTACATTAGGTGTGTTAAGGTTATAGCAGCCTCCAGTGCTGGCACTCTGATAATCGCAGTCGAGTCTGTTGTATTAGTATTTTTATTACATATTGAGCATGTACACAGAGATAAACTAGATCTTATAGGTACTTAGAACAGTGGGTATCTAATCTTTGTTAAAATACTATGTGTTTGGTTACCTACGTAGTGTAAACTATAAAGGCTACGTTTAAGGAGAAATTTAGTTTCCTAACTTACAGAACATTATAATGCAGATTTGCTGTGCCGACTGTCTGTAGGTCGAAAAGAAAGGAAAAGGAAAAAGTTTTGACCACCATGTCGGTTGCCATGATGGCGTTGAGTCTTCTTGATGACATCGGAGGCATAATGTTTCCCACCATCTGTAAGTTATAAAAGATAAACATACGAGTATCTAAAAATATTCAGATCTTAATAAGTGGATTCGATATTTATGCACCTACTTGTTATGAAGTTTTCGATCTTTGCCATTTTCATCTGTAAAAAATATTTAATAAATGAGCCAATGTTCCAAAAATGTGTGTGCATAGCGTATCTGAGTTTAAAATCATGCAAATAGACAAAAAAACAGGCAAACAGATAATTCTAGTAAACTGAAAAATAAGTGTCAGCAAGAAAACAAATACGACAATGAACGAACACAGAGTAGTAAACAAATGGAGACTTAGATGTAAACTGCAAATGTCTGCAAACGTGGCAAAGAAAAGCGACAAAAGTTATGTTGTTAAAGGGTGTATGTTATGCACTCAATTTCTTTACTACTTGTATCTAAGCAAGATGTGCAATATAGTCCCAAATTAAAATAGCTTACAACAAAGATTTGTTTACCTACGAACGTATATACCCGAACACCTATAAACAGTAAACACACAAATGAATTATACATTTAAATGTACAACGATACACATAGTTAGATACTTCAACAGAAATGATAAGAATAAAAAGTCTGTCTGACCTGAAGTTTCATGATTTTGCTCCATATCTAAGTCTATATAACCAAGCCGCTTAGCTGAAAACATTTTGACGGTAATAATAAATACAAGAAAATTAATAAACACGTATTTCACAAGATCACGGTAACAATGATTATTATTAAATAGTTTCTAGATAATAGTATGATAAGACTATCATGTAATTTGATTGGTGCAAAGAGCGCAAGCAAAAACGTATAAATAGGGTATCACTACTCATTAATAAATAGTGAAACCGTACGGTGAAACTAAGATAATATGAGTCAATCTTAATAATAAGAGATAAAAATCGGATGGTAAGACTAAACTAACAATTATCAAACTATCATCCACATAATGTTCATCTGGTCTTTCGAGTCGAGTATTTCAAGTACTGATGTAGTTCGTTTAAATCTCAGAATTTATGTAACACTAAGCAGAAACTTAAAAGCTTAACCATGTTTTTTTCTTCACGCAATTACAATTAATTAGAGCGACCGTTATTATATTTTTTAAATGAAAAAGTCAAACGTAATTATACCTTGATTTTAGACTTAGTGTAATATCGTCGAGTGTATCTCTGCTGCTATCATCCTAAAGACGATCTATTTAGAGCTTAACCACCGTTCAGTCATAATCTGCTTAGGTTTACCATTCTTTGGCTTTTGTTTCGTAACCAAATGTAGTAATATGAATCACTGAGTTCAAAATAATATAACAAGAATGATTCATCGACTTAGTTTTATTGATATAGTTTATTATACCGCTTCACAGCTTGATAGATAAAAGAAACACAGATTTACTGTCTGTATGTCGGCTACAAGATTGCTATGATATAGTAAAGAAAACGTTTCGACTTTACACACGTGACTCTAGTTTTCTATAATTATACAGAAGACAGTTACAGGTGCATTTACAGGTATAGTTAGTACAACAGGACACCTGAAAGTTTGCACTCTGTATTAAATGAAACTCCTAATGTAAAAATCCGATAAAATAACTTTGCCGAAACTCGACCTGGGAAAATGAAATTGAACAAAGGATTCCCACGCGTAGTGGGTTACTAATGAATAGTTAATAGTGAATAGGCAAGTTGCGTCTATGTATGCATGCTTTATCGTCGATATCATCATCGCTTTCCATCATTAGTGGATAACAGCGAGCATTTTATCAATAATATAAAAAAAATAAATAATAATAAATATATTTAAGAAAACAGCAAAATTACAAAGACGACTTGTAGATACTGGATGTACACCTCTATTTTTTTCCTACACTAGTACTCTTTTAGAATACAGTCGTGATCTCATTTGCGATGCACTCAATCGGTAAAAAAAATATTGTAACTTACCTAACAGTTGTGTACAAGTACCCAATAATTTTCGATAAACATTAACTTAAATAAAACAACTATATTACTACAACTACTATAATACTATATAACTTTAATATTTATGGATAAAAATAAAGATAGCATTTTAGAAGGTAGTTTTCTGAATTAAATATTGCACCGATATTTATTAAATATACAAAATTTTAAAATACCGCAAAAATAATTATGTTCTCTGTTTCACGTTTGTTTTAAAACTAGTGTCCAGTTGTGCAACGTTTACGTTATGAGAGAAGGCCGTTTAAAGTCAAAAGTCAACAAGATAAATGAAATAACTGAAAACATGTGGTTCTTATTCCTATCGCATGTGATAAGTTTATTTGCTCTGGCAACACAAAAAAAATTCAAATTCTGCAAGATCTCGAATAAATTAGATTACAATGAATAAAATTTACATATATATGTGGGAATTTAAGAATTTATAGCAGTAGTTATTCGTTTTTCCTGTTCATATTTACGAATAATTAATCTTAATTTACTATTACTACCCGCACTTGCACTCATCAACATCTTAAAGAACTAGGTCAACAAGAATCTAGAGTACTGATTAAAGTCAATCGTTCAATGACTTTTACCTCAGTGAAATTAACTTTAGATTGGGCATTTCTAAAGACCTAACTTATGAAACTTATTTTTGTGAAATATAATTTATAGTTTATAATATATAATTTATGAAACTTTAGATAATAAGATAAGATAAGATGTATTTATATGCTCTTAAAACTTTATATTTGTTATTGTTGTAAGTTTGTTCTACTTTTGTGCATCTGGCAATCAGCTGTTTTGTTTGACATTTCTATTTTGTTGTTAATTTATGGTTAGATTTTAGATGTTACCTACCTAGTTAATTTGAATTTCGTTTAATTTAATTTTCAAGCAAGAAATGTAGTAATTTCTTACTAACAAGACTCAATATAAAAATACTTAAAAAATTATAAAACCAGCTCTTTACTGTATTTTGTCTACGTAAATATTATTACAGAACATAACCTCAAATCTGTTTATTTACGTCCTCCAAAACAATAGGTACCCGCAAAACATTAGCAGCAGAAAACCTTGTAATTGGGTGTAATATTAGTAAGTAGGTACTTACCAAATTAAGTAGGTTTTTACTATTGTGTTTGCACAACAACAAAAATGCGATATGTATAAAATAACTACTAGTACTTGAAAATCTTTTATCAACTAAAATGTAAAGTGTTTCGCACCTACAGTACGTATTCCAATGAGTTGATAACTTATGAGCATAAAATTAAAAGGCAATTATGTATTTGAAATAAAAGATATATACAATTTATTCGATAGGACGAAAAATGAGCAAATTATTAATGAGCATACATGACAGCAGCAGTGACTTCAGATTGTAAAAGTTTGGCAAAATGACGTTAGATGTCACTAATTTAAATAATGTAAAGCTAAAAACGTCAAAAATTCAAACTAATAAAACTCAGCCAGAAGCAATTCAGTTGTTGAAATTATTATTCCAAGCAAATATAAGTATTAATAGGTAGGATGTAGGACATAAAGAATAGTAGGTAGTAGTACTATGTACATATATTATGTAATTGTGAATAAGTACAACCTAGGTATTATTTCAATATTTACTAGGAATAAGCTTATCCTTTTGTTTGGAATCTAGCTTCTAATACCTACCTATACAGATGTAATGTTAGCTTTATCTATGTGTTTTAACAAGGATTTAAGTTTGTGAGATAAGGTTGCACAATCATAATAAATATACAGAAAATAAAACTTACATCTGGACTTTTGTAGCTTTTTTTTACCACAGAGTACTTTTAAATGCCGGTACCAACTGTCTTTCTATTTCACAGTTGGGCAAAAGTCGCTGTCTATTATTTTGCGCCAGCACGAACCAACCCTCATAGTGGTCATCTCGCTACCTACCCTTTTAAAGCGACCTTAGCGGCCCCGTCCATCTTCAGTTGTCTACTAACTGATAATGTAGAATATGCCATTGCATTGCATTGCCAGTCATCATTATGACTGGCTAGGAAAAAGGTTCGAGCAAGCGCTAATCTGAGAGATTGATGATCGAGGAGCAATGAACGAGAGTCAATCGGTCGGCTACCGTGGGGAGACAGGGTCAACAGCAGTTTGCACCGTAAAACGCGATCAAGAGGGGCATTTTACTTTTCTTTGCGTGTTGATTTCGCATCGTTGCTTGCCGCTACACTGCAGCACTGGCAGCGCGCGCATAGCGTTTCATTTATAATTTAACTTTTTTTTAATGCAAGAGAGGAAATCTCAATGAGGTGATAATTATTTTTTTTGAGTGTGCTGTGTGAGTGATAATGTGTGTAATGAAGTGCGGGATATTATTGTTTTTATTATTTGTGTCCACGGAATTAGGCAAGTATTTACTTCGTTACTTGGGTAGGAAATGCTTTTAATAAAATGTGTTTATATTGTAAATATTCTTGGAATCTATATATACTTAATTAGATACCTGTCTACGTTTTACCTAGAGGTATCTGCAATCAGCAAAGCAATAAACGAGATTACCTATGAACCTATGTACTTACCATCAAATTAAGGTTGTTTTTAAGTCTCTGAGAGGGATCATAGGTAGTGTCTCCATAATCCAAGATTGACTTCGTATATCTAAATTACAACCAGACGCTACCCATTAATTAGTATTCTCATAGCTAAATAGGCGTAACCGCTGGTCTTTTTTTCTCCACCGGGGTTTGCAGGAACTGCAGTTCCTTACTATTCTGGGGAAAATTCCATTCCACCGATTCTGGTGATTTATCTAGACTTTGTGCAACAAAAAAAAATACAAAGGCTGACCTAATGCATTAGGCATTCTCTAACAGTCGAAAAGGTGGTAAAGAGATAACATGGCAGGCGCAAATTATTGTGCTAGCCTATATAACAACGAAATAGAATTTAAACTAATTACCAAAATAGAACAGTATCATATGAACAAAATAATTAAAATTGAGGAAGGATTGACAATCTCACCTCAAGCTAACTACACCTAATGTCACTGAGAGAGATTTTTAAAGAAAACAGTTGGATCGCCTAATTATCAAGATCGCACATTAAACAACTTCTGAGAATCAATCAATGATAGTATACGATTCAGTCGCTATCTTTAGCCCGTCACTGCAGACTCGTCGATCACTAATAAGTAGGTAATACGGCTTCTATTAACATGCAATCAAAGCAAAATTTTTTCTACTCTAACGATGATCGCCGATAATCAGTGGAGAAATTATGTCTCTATTAATTGGTTTACATACACATTATGTTTTCTTTATCGTAGTCTTCTGAAGTAGGTATCGTATTTAAATACCTATTTAGTTATTGATGCGGAGAGACTTGATGGCTGTATCTTCATAAAAGAGCTCCATTTTGTTTAAGTGGAGGATTCCTGAAAACCGCCGCCCATTTATAATGGAGCTACTAAGAAGTTTCACCTTACCTACATCCAAGCACGTTTTTAACATAAACATCACGTCTGTAATTCCCGAAGGGTTTAGCAGAGGTGTACCAATTAGTACACCCACATTTTGCCAGTTATGTTTAAGTCCCATGTAATAGGGGGCGAGCCCATTGCCATCAATCGGGCACAAGTCTGGACTTCGAAGCTACAATAATATAATAGAAAAACCACATTAAAACAACAAACAGGAACAATACTTTTAATACAAGATTAATAATAAAAAGCGATGACAACACACCTGATTTCATGTCGGTTGTGATGGCCCAGTGGTTAAGGCGAACTGTGGGTTCGATACCGGGCAAAAATCAAGTGCCTTTTTTAATTCATATGTACTTTCTAAGTTTATCTTAGACATTACTGACATCGGTGAGGGAAACTATCGTAAAGAAACCTGGACTTATGATTAATATAAGCAAGCATGGTGATCAACGCTCGGGCCTTCTCTGTATGTGAAGAGGTCTTTGTCCTTTCTTTGAGGCTTTACCTTAAGATTTAATATAAAACACCAAAAACAAGAGTTACTTAATCCATATCAAGTCTATACTGATACAATAAAAAGTACTGATCCTGTTGCAAATATTCTTTCACTGATAGAAAGCCATAGTGTCATAGACTTTTATTATAAATACTTGAATTTTACGCGAACAAAGTCGCGTGCAGAAGCTAGTCGTAAATAAAACAGTCAGTAAAATATTCTGCAGCTCATTACATGAACCGTTTGACGGGTAAAACAAACTGTACTTTCAGACTATTTAAACACAGTTACGAAGGAAAAATGTCTGGACGTTGGGTTGATGTGGAGGCAAAGACATTTCTTGGCAACTAGCAAACTTAGCCTATTATTATAGCCTATTATAGGTATACAAAGTTTGTTGTTAATTGTGAGTAAGCGCGACTGCTGAGCGTGGCCCTAAGTTCAAATACCAGCAAAGCATTATTGGGTTAAGCGTTATTCTGAGTAGCAATCCGGAGTTCGGAAATTGGTGATTGACGCCCGTGGCTCGCAAAACACGTAAAGCAGTATGTCGTGGCTGTCATTTGTACATCTTTGATAGTCGTTACGGGTAGTCAGAAGCCCTAAAGTGTAACATCCAAGAGGTTTCGCGTACCCAGTACCTAACTTGGTTGTAGAACTTGTAGAGGTCAGATAGGCCGTCGCTTCATATTAAATACTGGTATTCAGCTGCATCCGGTTAGACTAAAAGCCGACTCCAATATATATGGGAAAAGTCTAGGCAGATGATGGTATTGAATTATGGCTTACGAAAAGAAAGTCTATCATAATGATTCTAGTCTACATTTACAATGTTCTTGGTTTTTTTTGCAAAACAACATCGCCCACTTTCACTTCATTTGCTAAGAAAGTGAATATAATTTCGTATCGTTTTTTATAGGAATTAGGTATTGGTGGTACAGATGATAGGAGTAAGCCTATTGCCATCAACGGGGCATAAATCTAGACCCCGGGCTGCTCTAGAGAAATTCCTGATAAAAAAGTCAATAGCATTTTGTCTAGTCTGGGAATCGAATTCTACACCTCATGCTCAGAAGAGCTTGGGTCCACAAGAGAAACCAGGTAGGGAGGTCAGGTAGTCAGTTCAAGATATACTTAGGTCATTTCTATAAAGCTATAAAGTTTATTTATCGAACCGGAATACAAGACAACGGTGAAGTTGACGGCCCCGTTGTGTTGGTCTCGTAGTTACAAGCGCGACTGCTGAGTAAGGCCCTGGGTTCAATTCTCGAGTGACGCAGTGTCATTGAGTTTTTCTTGTTTGGAAGATGTTGGAGGAGTGACATCCCCGTGCCTCGTAAAGCATGTAAAGCTTGGTGTTGCGCCTGATTTCTCCATTTATCGTACTAGGAGAGTGAGGGTGCACTCCCAGTGCACCTGTGTTTGCGCACACATTTGTGCACTATATTATCTCCGGTGTCCTTGGCTGCCATGACGATTAAAGAAGTCATTAAACACGTTACCAATTAGTTTTCTTTTAACAGCTTCATAAGTTATTGTTACGAGTAGCATGTTAGGCGTAACAAAGCTAAAAGATGAATTTATTTTGTAATAAAAAATATATCATTGTTTCATTAAAACACTTAGCTACATGTGCAAAGATGGCAAAACAATTTATATACGATCGCATTGTGCTGCAAACAATAACTAGGTAGTATAAGTAAACAGTGCCTTGGGAAAGTAAAAGTGATTTTTGTCGTACAATAAGATCATTGTAATAGACTTAAATGTCTTTTATGAAAGATCATTATCCCATTTTATATTGTTGGTTGGTAACTTGGTACTGATAAATTCAACACCCAATAACACTTTAACCAATCTGTAATGCGATCCCAGAACCCTCGCTTTGTAGTCGCAGTTGTGACAACGAGACAACCTAACATCACGCCTGTAATCCCCGAAGGGTTAGGCAGAGGTGTACCAATTAGCACAACCATATTTTACCAGTTATGTTTAAGTCCCATGTAATAGGGGGTGAGCCCATTGCCATCAACCGCGCACAAATCTAGACTCCAAAGCTAGTACTAAGAAATTCCTGATGGAAAACCCTATAAAACACTGCCCGTCGTGGGAATCGAATCCAAGGCCTCATAGTCAGCAGTCGCGCGTCATCACGCCAGGCGTTTTCTAGGCCTCCGAGACCACGACACTGTATTATCTTCAGGCCTTTCTCACACATCCATCACGCGTCATTTAACTGGATAACTGGATCATATTGTGTGAAGTTCATCGATGCACCTACCTGAGGGTCTACACGTCTTCCTAATTTGCAGTCTCCTCTCAATAACAGATCTAGTTTTGTGGTCATCGGTTCTTAACAGCAGTCATGTTATGTTGGCTACTCCCATCTGGTTCTCTGTTGTATTATCTCATTCCGGTTTCGGTTCCGTCAGAGAAATTCCAAGCAAAGCCATTAACAACACTCACTGAGTTACTCTTAATTAGAGCAACCGTAGGTACCGTTAACTAAAACCACACCGTTTTGATTACTTATGTAACCGTTTCGGTGACTTGTTGACTCCGGGAACCGTACATTTTCCTGGAATAAAAAGTAGCCTATGTGCTATTCTAGACTGTAATTTATCTCGATGCTTTTTATCCAGTTCCATTCAGCCATTCTTGCGTGATTGAGTTACAAATATCCATCCAAACTTTCGCATTTTAAAAGTAGTAAGGTTTGGTTGCATATCAAGAGACTGCTTTAGTAAATGTTACATAAAGCAATGACTGAAAGGGTTAGTGGACCCACCTACCATGATGTTGTTACGCATTCAGTTGTTGTTTTATCAATAACGTTTTTAACAATGACCAACCAAGTGGAAAAATGTGATGATGCATAAAAACTAGGTCAACTTTCAAAGAAATCAAAATAAATTGTCACTACGCTGGTAGTGTACGGAATTTTACAAGAACGAAAGTACTTGCGCAATGCGTGCGCGCATCGAGCGCGGAAAGTTTTGTCGTAGGTCGGATCAGGGTGGCTGGATGCGGACAGGTGAGAGTTGCCGAGGATCGAGTTGAATAGTGTGCATTTGGAGAGGCTATTTTCAGCAGGTGTATGCTGTGCTAAAGGCTGCTGAGGACATGCTTATGAGTTAATTGGCAGAAAGCGTCACGTAAGGAAAAGGTGTTATGTCTTTCCATGCGACCTCCCATCTGTTTCTCTTTCTCTCTGTCTCTTTCTATTATATATGAGTGCGTGCTAGCATCAAGCATTGTGCGCGGCCAGCTGTATAATCTTAATTCTTAACACATATAATTTTATGTTTACCTTTTTTTTACATAATTATAATAATATTCTTACTACTTTTATGAATGCGAAAGATTGGATGGATGTTTGTTCATCAATCACGCCAGAACGGCTCAACAGATCTAGATCTTTGGCACAGAGATAGATTTTAGTTTGGAATAGCAAATAGGCTAATATATTACGGACGAAGTTGCGAGCTGATGGTAGTGGAACATAAAATCTACCTACATAAAAACGCTAAGCAAAGAACGTTTTATTTAACATAATATAATAATATTATATCACACAGCAACTTTCTATTCAACATCTTTCTGATTTAAGCAATTGAATTAATTTTAATGGATTAACAAAATTCTGATGTTTTACATTTCCCAAATCCAACAACAACAACATAATCTTCGGTCACTTTATGGTTAAAAATGACATTAAAGTGAAATTTTCCCCATGTTACTTAAAGGTTAAGAAATTAATTTACAAAAATGAAAGTTTAAAAGGGCATTTCGTCCACGTTGTTTTTTTAACCCGAGTTAAGTTACATTTTTGGTTATTGTTCTGCTCTCGTTGGTCATAGCGTGATGTTATATAATAGCTTATACTATTCGTCATGAATTTAGCTATCATTTACAAAAATTGTTTTGGTTATGGTTTTGGTTCCTCGTTTGTGTCATAGTCAAGTCATTTATTTCAATAAGACAATTATAAAAAAGTCATTGCAGAAAAAAAAATACATCTTGTTGCTCATTTCACCTGCCAGGGTTGCGGATTTTATTCGAAAGATTCGTCCTGGCCCTGGAACGCAAAGGGCATAATGAGGCACACGAATGGGTTTTAGTAAGTTAAGAGTCTGACACTCCTTTCCACTCCGCCCAGAGCGGAAGAAGTCATATGATGATTTCCTATACTTAAAAAAATGTTCCCCTTCCAAATGGTAGTTTCGTGTGAATCATGTCTGTCAATAAGCTTACTGATTACCATTAAATGTCCACTTTGGTATTCAAAGCCGTGAACAAGCCCTCTTAATAGATATGTTGTATTCAATGTTCATTGTTATGTAAACAATGCCTACGTGTTTGAAATAAATGTATAGGAAGAGGAAGACACACGATGATTGAAATTAGAACAATGACTATATAAGGGTGACGAAGACATTTGTACCCGACTGCGCGACGCAATGGAGGGTAATGTGTTTATAAGCCTGTGTACTCATTAGTACACCCATATTTCTCCAGTTATGTTCTAGTCCCATTTTATAGGGGCGAGCCTATTGCCATGCTACTAAGAAATTCTTGATGGAAAATCCCAATAATACTTTGCCCTATCTGGGAATCGAACGCAAGACCTCACGCTCAGCAGTCACGCTTTGCGACCACTATACCAACGACGCAGTTAATGTCTTGCTTTAATTATAATACAAGTATGTGATCAAAATAAAACAGTGGGCATCTGTATAACCTGATTTTGTGGTTATCTACAAACTGGCCTGGCTAGTGGCCGGATAGTGAAAGTGGATGTTATGTTAGTGCCCCTTCACTCTCCTTGCTAAAGTTTATACCAAGGAGAATCGTTTTGCTATAATGCCTTTTAATGACAAGATTATGTAGGCATTAGATCTTAGCATGACTCACTAAGGCCAGGTTGCACCAGCCTAGGTTATTGTGTGGTTAAGGTTTTTGTGTGATACGTTCTGTAATTTAACGTTCTTTCTATTTAAGCGTTTGCTGCCGTATAGCTGCGGCGGCTAAGTGGTGCGGGCGTCGTACTGCATACGCACGGTTGTTTCTGTTTATATACAGATGACATATCGAGAGCGCTGTGCGACGGCAAGACGTGCGCCCGTCAATTGTATAAAAAAAGACAATCGTCCGTATGTTGCGCGACGCTTGCACCGCTCCGGAGCGGCGCCACAGCCATCTGGCAATTCCGGCACCGGAAGCAAACGCTTGTATTAATAGAGCTCGTGAATTAACTTGTCATAGCAACTAACTCTAAGTTAAGTTTATAGTGCATGTGGGCCTTAGGTGGTCTGCCAGGTATATGTTCAGTGTTAAACAGTTCGCTTGAACACTTCACCTGAGTCCTATGAGACGACTTGACTTAATGCTCATAAGCCATGTTCGAGAAAGGATCAAGTCTGTATTTATGTTTAGTGCAAAGTGCTCGAACGGAGACCACGCACCTGCAAACGCATCTTAGGACGTCCACCTACAAGGTAGACGTCCTTAGATCTGATGAGGACCGCGGGGTCGTGCTGGATGTAAGCCGCTTCCATCCGGTTCTATTGGAAATCAGTAGGGGAGGTCTATGTACAGCAGTCCTACGGCTGATATGATGATGATGATGATGAATGGGTTAATATGGAAATAGGCTTACTTTCTATTACCATAATATTGTCACGTAAGTAATAGACATTATTTCTCACGGAAGCCTTTGTAAAATAAATTGTTCCGTTTATTTAATTCGCAGTATCTGAAGTGGATGGCAATCTCGCATCCATGTTGGACTTCCGTTACTTTCGATGTGTTATGAAGAGAGAGTGGAAGTGTCCAGACAGCGAGATCCAATTTTTTATGTATACACCGTAAGTATATTCCATTTATACAATCAATGTAATCCATATTATAAATGCGAAAATTACTCTGTTTATCTGTTACCTTGCACGACTTAACTACTGAACCGATTTTGATGAAATTTGGTACATGAACAATTTAAATCCCGAGAAAGGACATGAGATTATTTTTTATTCCGCGACTTTGTCGGCTTCCGCGATAACCGATATTTACGCGAAGGAAGTCGCGGGCAAAAGTTTAATTAAGTCTTTAATATAGCATTGTTTTGTGTTTACAATTTCATTTATTTATTAAATGGAAAACAAACATCTATACCTACTTGAAGATAATAACACAATTTATATACCTATTATTAATATTAATTCTAAATTAAACCTGTATAAAGTTATTTAAGACCAAGAGTATTATGTTTTTGTCCCTAAGACGCGACGTTGGTTCAAAAAATTATAATGACGTGCGGACCATGTCTGGTGCTTTCTGAGATCTGCGGCACCAGTGGGCCTTGGAGAACTGATTAAGAACCACTGGAGCACTCATATGGTTTCTTCTCATGATTTCAGAGAACATCCTCATAAACATTTCGTGGATCCTCGACATCCGAAACTCCTGCGCGATTACGGTTGGAAGAAGACGAGGAAGAATGTTCTCATCATTCACGGTTTCAACGGCACCTTCTCTAAGACACCGATGACTTATATTCGAGATGGTAAGTTTAGTTTTTGTAAAGTTATTGTTTTTGGTACATCTACACTAATATTATAAAGAGGAAAAATTTGTATTTTTGTTTGTTTGTTATGGATAAACTCAAAAACTACTGGACCGATTTTAAAAATTCTTTCACCATTATAAAGCTTCATTATCTGCGAGTAACATAGGCTATATTTTATTTTATTTTTGCGCGGACGAAGTCGCGGGCGGAAGCTAGTTTAACATAAATACTATAAAAAATATAAGGGATGTAAAAAGACATCACATACCTAGTGTTCACTACGTATAGACGCATACTGTTTATCAAACTGAGCAACATTGAGCAAAAATGTATTACTGGGCAAAGACTTTTATTTTGGTGTGCAAAATCACTTTATGGTAGTATGAATCCAATGGTACAGGGGTATTTAATGTTTAGTTAGTACATTAATTTAAAATTTAGTTTTTGTAAAAAATTGTAACAAAAGGTTGGAACTTAAACCTTCAATATGTCAAAGTTCCCAGGTATGGTCAAAACAAAACAACGATCGCAACGATGGAAATAGTAAATTAATGTTTTCTACTACTAAACAAAGGAGATAGAAAACAAACTGGATGTTTTTGCTCATCTATCATTCTTCCGTGAGAATAAATTTCTTACGAAGAATTAATGTACAGCAGTTTCGTTATTTCAGCGAGTAGACAAAAAACGAATAAAAAGTATTCAATGAAAGTGTGAAAGTGATAAAGAGAGTAAAAACTGCGCGCGCATCTGTACAGAAGTCAGAACGCTTGGATTCATCTATACAGATGCGTGTTGTTGTCTTTTGTTCCTAATACAAATGAAAATTAAGTTGCTTTTACAACGAAATACAAAATAATGGTGAGACTGTGAGATGATGTCTACCATTTCCTGTCGTTTCGCAACTAATTCATCTTTCTGCCAGCCTGTTTTGTGCCAAATTAATTTAAAACTATCTCTAGATATTAGAGAAAGCTTCGATAAAAAACTCGTTTAAAAATATTTTAGAAATTTTAACGCAATAATGATAAGATCGTTAAAAACACCATTTACAAAGTATGGGCCAAATATTTCATAATGATTATTAAATTCATATAAATCTGATATAATGTGACTTAGGTACCTATAATTAATGTTATAAAGCTGAACAGTTTGTTTTCTTGTGTGAACGCGATATATCTCTGAAACTCCTGGTCCGATTAAGAAAATCTTTTTGCGTTACTTAGCCAGTTTATCGAGGAAGATTATAGGCTATATAGCATCACGCTACGACCCGCAGGAGCGGAACAGTGTCCAAAGAACCGCGTGATATAGCTAGTAATAGTTAATGCGTTTGAATTGCGTGGTGATCAATGGTCGTACCTTCTCTGTATAAGAGGTCTTTGCACTGCAGTGGGATGATAATAGGCTGGTATTATGAATATTTATAACTTTTATCTTTATCTGTTCACAGCATACCTATCTCGCAAAGATTACAACGTGTTCATGGTAGACTGGTCGGTGCTTACAAGATTTCCTTGCTACCTCTCTGCGCTCTCTAATATGAAGTAAGTCTATCACATGATCCTTTGATAAAAGCTAAACCTTTAATAACAAGTGTTAATGCCATCAATATTACCAGTGCAAGAAGGAGACAGAGCTATAAATGACGCAGCGGTAACCCTTTAAAAAAAACTGACAAAACACTTACTCAACGTTTGTTATTGTCAATTATAAACCTGACAAGGGGTCATTGTGCTCATCATTATGGTCAACTTTTACTTTGGGATCCCTAAAATATAAACCTATATAAAAAATATATAGCTATTTGAAAAAATGCATGCAATTGTAGTTTTCCTACCCAGCAAGCAGTTTATAATATTGTTTTATTTTTCGTAAATAAAAAATAAAACAAATAGCAAGTAAAATAAAGTTTACTCATAAGGGGAAGCTCATTGTGTAGAACTATGCTGATGTGATAATTCGGGCTTTAAAATGAGTGAGAAATCGTAGGCACTGCGCCGTTCTGGCAGCTTACAGTTGAACTTTTCGAAGCGATTCTGGTGAAACCGTTGGCTTACAGATAGTTGTGACTTTATATGGTTGTGAAATCCCTGGTGAGGGATAATGTTCTTGAATTTGACCAAAAAGGTAAAATTATGCAAAATATTTTCCAGAAAAGCTGCTCAGTGCACGGCTCAACTCTACTCAGTGATCACGCAAGCCGGTGCATTGGCTAAGATGATCACGTGTGTGGGACACTCCTTAGGGGCTCACATCTGTGGCATGATCTCCAACCATCTCACTGAGAAGCAGTACAAAATTGTTGGTGAGTTAAGCTTGATTCACACATATCAGTGAAATCAAAGTTCCGGCACCGTTCCGTATCAGTGTTATATTATTCTTTCATACATTCTCTATGAAGGCGTTGTCAGTGTCACTTGTCAGTGTTAGTGACTACACAGTGTTCTCAGTGTCAGTTCCGGCGCGAATTTATGAAAGAATAATTATCACTAATACGGTACTGGGGGCTTAGACAAAGTAACATCGCTTTGTCGATTGACCACGTGACTTAACGCGGCTTATGTCAGTCATACATTCTAGTATTTTCTAACTTCGTTATCGTTTTGAAATTGTTACTTTGTCTAAGCCCCCTGTGTCGGAACTGTGACTGTTTATTGATAACATTTTCGAAAAGTTGTGTTACAGCTAAATTAGACCGATTTTAAGTTTTCCATAAAAACAGAGTTTTCCAATTATGTTTTAATAAGACATTTCGCAGCACGTTAAGCTGTTGGTCCTGCCCTGATCTTTCCCCGGTGGAGTCTTATTGTAATCCAATCGGACTATGAGAGTAAGGGGAGAGGGAGTGCACCTGTTTTTGCTCTAACAGTCGTGCACTTTAATATTCCCTGTGTACTTGGCTAGTCTTCATACGGATTGGCCGCCATGACTGAAATTCGAACAGGTCAGGACTATTATTATATGTGTGCTAAATTTCGGCTAATTCCGTTCAGCCGGTAAAACGTGATCAGCAACAAACATACAAACTTTCGCATTTAATATAATATATTAGTAGGACGACAGGATTAGTAAGATGGTTACTGTAAAGGATTATATGTCATACGACTGAATATTCGCTGGCTTTTGGCGATTATATTTATTATTCTTAAATCGAAATAACATTGTGCACTCAAAAATAACTTAGCACTTACATATTTAGTGTATACTTATTTGTAAATTAAATACGTAGGTTAATTAAGCTTTACAGCTGCGGTTGTTTTGGCAACGCCAATGTGATGGTCTTAATTTCCAAATATTGGTTGATTCCGTCTTCGCCTCTGAGGAAGAAAATGATAATGAATTCGACATTATGTTGCAGTTCCGAATGGTGATATACTGCAAGTACTGAATTGAATTCACTTCTGATTTTTCATGGAGTGAAATGACTCATGCATATTTTGAGTAACTTTTATCACGGGATCAATTCAGAAATACAAAAAAAAGTTGTGCTCATTTGCATTTTTGTAAGAAACAGCTCGTTGTTTTTCATATAACAGCGTTGGTTCCATAATAAAAGTTGTTTATAATCATAAATACTTTTATCTCCAGAAATACCTGTAGTGAATTCAAAATCAGGTTAATAAGTCAAAGTCATATAATGTAATTTACTTCTTCTGGCACAATAAATAATGCTGTCGACACTCACTGAACATCAGATCATTGTTAAACAGAAGATTTACTATCGAAAAGTCGATACTTACAGTTCTCTACCAATACCGGAATCCTTGAAACCACCAAACGGAGTTTGACTTGTTGTGTGATCATATGTATTGATCCTGAAAAATAACACAATTCTGAAAAACATGGTCATTATTTAAGTGCAGTATCTAAAACCAACCAGTGCGATGCTAATGACAAGACGATGGTCCATTTACTACTGTGCCCAAAATAGTCCTACACCTACATTTTAAAGGCCATTAAAACGCTTCTTATGCCGTGATAAACTGGGCCCCAAGTACTCAAAAATAAAGATTAACTTGAACTGTCGACTCGAAAAGAAAAAAGAAGTTCCTAAAAGCCTATTTGGTTACTAATGATGTAACGTGGGACAAGCGCAGAGAAAAAAAAAATTATGATATATATGTAATGAATTTTAAAGGCAAGTTGTTATTGAAGTTTTAGTAGAGATCCTTATTTTTTCTTGTAACAAATATAACCTTTGTTACTCAGGGATAATGTAGGTAGCATTGTAAGAATAAGATTTTTTTCGGCCCAGTATTTTTTAGCTTTTTAGCTCGTTACAAACAAACAAAAAAATAAAATCCTCCTTTTTTATAATAATAGTGTAGATTTACCAGATGGAGCCAGCACGGACTTGCTTGGCGAAGCTAAGAGCGGTGGTGATATCATTAGTTATGACTCCTGCGCCGAGACCATAGTTAGAATCGTTCGCTCGGTCAATTACTTCCTCAAACGTGTCGAATTTAAAGATGCTTTGGACGGGACCGAAGATCTGAAAGGCGAAAACAATTAATATTGACCTTGCTGCAAGGAATGCAAGGCCAATCGGGAGTCCGGTATTCGATGGACGAATGATCCGCACCCTTGATTGCTATTGGAGCGTCATTGGCGGGCCATTCACCAAATGCACAATATATCAATATGCGCTCATATTGAAACAGAGTTTTATCTAAAGATCTCTTCGAAACGGAAAGAATACAATTGCGATTCGAACACAATTACATTTATCATTTTTGCTAATAAAGTGAACCAAGATCAAGAAAATTACTCCAGTTTAGGATCTTACCTCTTCTCTAGCAATCTTCATGTCATCAGTAACATCAGCGAATACAGTTGGCTGGATGTAGTATCCCTTATCTCCCACCTTGTCGCCACCAGCCACGCATTTGGCTCCGCTCTCTTTACCAGCTTGGATGTATCCTAATACTTTGCTGTACATATCTTTGTCAATCTGCAAATTGAAAGCGCTTTTACAATATTTTCGGGAGTCTAGAGTAATCATGATATTCTCAATGTAATGTATCACAACCATAAGTCTGTAAGCGGGTGTAATAAGAAAATGACGATCATTTTTTTTTTGTTTTGGACCCTATCTGGAGCTATTAAAAGCCAAATTTACAACTTCTTGTCACGTTTTTTTTTACGATTGCCAAATTTAATTTATAAAACTAAACTTAAAATACTTCTGCGTTCATTATAGTGTTCGTAACATCACAAAAAGTGATTTTTCATACCAAAAATAAAAGTCGGTATCCACCAAAAATTTTTGCTTAAAGTTACTTATTTTGATGCTGTTACTGCCCGTATGAATAGTTGACGGGTATGTGTTACGGGGATGTGTTTTTTTACAACCCGTAGAGTAAACAACGCAAATTCTATGACATCCTACCTGAGGTCCTTGCTGTACATCATCAAAGGGGTTGCCAACAGATCTCTTGGAGGCGATCTCAGCGGACTTCTTAACGAACTGGTCGTAGATTCCAGATTGGACATATGTCCTAGTCCCAGCGCAACAACACTGACCACCATTTGCGAATGCCGCTGCGTGCGCTTTCTGAGCTGCTTTTTCCACTAGAAAAAGACACATAGTGAACAAGTCAATTAACATACTTTTTATGAGCTGTCTAAATGTGGCTCCCCCATATTGTAAGGCAAAAGTAAACTGTAAACTGTGTATCACATTTTTACCAACTTGATTGATTATTTATTGATTTAGAGTATGTCTTGAAATTATTGGTTAATGGTGGCATAAACTCAATTGTTAAAATAAATGTTTAATTTACCATCAGCATCATTGAAGATAACCAAAGGACTCTTTCCTCCAAGTTCCAAAGTTACTCGTTTTAGGTTTACAGCAGATGCTGCCCCCAAAATCATGCGGCCGACCTGGAAATTTAAAACAACTATTTAGCACTTCGTACGCATGGTTTTGTTCACCCGTGTTAAGTTACGCCTTTGGTATTGTATTGTATTCAGCCTATATTATCCCTCATGAACCTTGCCATCATATACAAAAAGAATTTCTCCAATACGGATGGCAGTTCCAGAAATTCGCACGTTTAAACAATTTCTTTTAGCTTTATAATATTAGTAAAGACAGAAAAAGACTTGCAAATCATTGTTATTTGGAAAAATCTACCTCTGTAGTAATTAAACAAACTTACCTCTGTAGATCCAGTGAAGGCTATCTTATCGACATCGGGATGATGCGTAAGCGCTCCTCCTGCAGTGGGCCCGTACCCTGGCACCACATTGACAACTCCTGGAGGGAAACCTGCCTCTTTGATCAGGGCAGCCACTGCTAGTGCAGTGAGTGGAGTCTGTTCTGCTGGCTTTAGGACTATTGTGCATCCTGAAAAACGAGGCATGAAATATATTCCAAAAAATCCAGTGAGACTTATTCAGACTCCTAGATTGAGTTTCGAGGACCTTTATGCGCTTGACAATAGGGTAGTTGATGCCACCGATCAAATGACGTATTTTGTAAGATCTGTCAAAACGCGATTATGTACGGCGTATAGATTTTGTACGGCGAAAAAGAACTGTGAAATCACTTTTGTGTCGACTAAATTGACTAACTATTTATTAATAAAAGCAATCAAAAATCAAATTTTATAGTGAATTGAAAATTGATCTATCTAGTTTCAGGGCTTAAAGAAAGTTTTTCTTTACAGAATTTTTGTCTTGGAATTATTGGTTTATGTTGTCAACTAATTCAAAAGTGCCTGTAAATGGTGTAATTGAAAAAAGTACTTTGACTTTGCTAGACTATAATTCATATTATGACAAACAATGAAAATATATATAAGGATTATCACCTATATTTGCATTTCCTTACAAGTAAATCATAATCAGATGCTAATTAAACAATACTTATCATGCTAATTATTGTAATAAACAAACTACACGTACCCGCCGCTAGAGCTGGTGCAATTTTCCATGACATCATTGGTATAGGATAGTTCCATGGTATGATCTGGCCACATACGCCGACTGGCTCTTTCAAGGTGAAAGACAAAACTTCACCATCTGTAAGGTAAAATTGTAAAATATGAGGCATCATGACTATAATCCTTACCTAGTCCACCTTTTGTAAGTGAATAATGTTTAACAGTATTTCAGAATACACTTCTTTCAAAGAACAGAATAGCCCTGTTGCGTATGCAGCAGGCAGTATTGCGTTCGGTCTGTTCAACGTTGGGTTCTGCCTAAAGTCAGCCGCAAGATGGTTATTGTTCGAATTCGAAAATCAGCTACTATAAAATAAAAATCCTATTAATTGTATTATAGACAAGTGATCCGCCCCGGCTTCGCATGGGTGTAAATTTCCGACTTTTCTAGGTTTTCCAAACATTTTCTTTCACATCGACCTCGTCCGAAAAAATTTTAACACAACAAAAAAAGAAACAGCGAAATCGGTCCATCCGTTCCTGAGTTTTACGCTTAGCAACGTATTAAGCGATTCGTTTTTATTTAAATAGATACGTGTTGAGAATTACAAGAACATAGAACACATATCACAATGTGTTCTTGAATTAGACGAGGGTGCAAAACTACTGTTTGTATGATGTGTTTTTTACACACCCTATGTATGCATTTAGGTTGATAAATGATAATAAATCACATTATTTACCATTCTCAATTTAGATTCGTTATTAAACCCGTGCAGTCTGCAAATACTAAGTGTGTAACCTTGATATTCAAACATTATCAACATATAAACAGCTACTTCAGTAATAGTTTCAATTTGCATAATAATACACTGCAATCACGTTAGTTAGAGTATGCATAGTCGTGACAATAGACGTCAACGAATTATCTCAATGTCTAGGAGAGATAACATTAACAATAAAGTGTAAATAATTAGTTATGATCTAATGTTACAGAAGAAAATTATCAGCGTATTGCAAGTATCTACACTGAAGTTTTATGTAGCTTTTGCCGGCGACTTCGACCACGTAAATGTCGGTCACCGCGGAAGCAGACGTATTCGCTGAAAAAAAAAGTAGCTTATGTCCTTTCTTGGAGTTCAAACTTACCTCGTACCAAGTTTTATCAAAATCAGTTTATCTAAGAGTCTGACAAATCCCTCCGCTCCCCCCGTGGTTGCAGATATCCAAAAGGAATTTCCACCCTAGATAAAAAAAACAAGTAGGTAGTTTACCTGCAGGGATCGTGTTTCCTAAAATCTTATCAGCTTTGCCAGCGTAATATCTCAATACTGACGCTGAATAATACACTTCTTCCTCGGCATCTTTGACCGGCTTCCCGCAGTCCAAGGTTTCTAGTTCTGCCAAGTATCTGGCTTGGGATTCTATCAGGTCTGCCAACTTGAGCATTAGAAGACCACGTTGCGAGGCATCCATTGTACGCCATTCTGAATAGCGAGAGAAAGCTTTTTTGGCTGCTGCTACCGCCAAATCTACATCAGCCTAAAACATAGCACTCTCGTTCAAAACAGCTCTAGTCATAATATTTTTTGAAACACTTGATATCCTTGAAAAAATAAAAGTTATTCTATTCTGTGTTTTTGATTCCTTGCTTTAGATACTACATAAGAACAGCCGAAGAGTTTAGTTTAACAAATGTAGAGTGAAGCTAATCTTTTTTACTACAATTACAATACTTTATGAGTGTCAAGCATGGGTGGTCTTTGGTTCAACAAATCTATTCTAATATAATAAAGCTGAAGAGTTTTGCCACATAAATGTCTCTGGAACTACCAGTCGGATGGAATTTTTTTTTCTTGCCTACTGGTATTCCTATATAATATGCAGACTCATAAGGAATAGTAGGAGCGGAACAGTTACCAAAAATTAACACGGGTCAAAAAATAACACGATTACGAACTCGCAGGGAACTCTTAATAAAATTATAATGTAGGTTTATGCAATAATTATTGAAAAGTTAGCTAACTCAGTTCTTTATTTGCTAATTCAGACTATTCAAGTTAAGATCCGAGAATCACTCTGGATTCAGCGAAATTATATCAATCGTGATAGGTTAATGTTTATCGTGATCGCCCTACTTATTTTTTGTAATTAGGTTTTTAGGTACTGCTGCGTCCTAGTTTTGCCACATAAATGTCCATTTAAAAGATAAAGAAAAACTATTTTTTTGTAAAATCATTTATAAGCATTGTTTATTAGCTTCTGCCCGCAACTTCGTTCGCGTGTTTTTCACCCGTGTTAAGTCACGTCTTTAGTTGCTGCTGCACTCCTGTGGGTCGTAGCGTGATTTTATATAGCCTATACTATTCTTTATGAATCTGGCTATCATATACAAAATGAACTTTTCCAATCCGACTGGGAGTTCCAGAGATTAGTGCGTTTAACTATCAAAAACCTCTTCAGCTTCATTATACAGGGTTATTGAAAATATACCCGAAACCTTAAAATGGGTCATTGTAAAAAAAAAACATGAAAAAATAATCAGCTGTTCTCTACAAAAATACTACATAACAAGATAGTAGGTAATGTATGAATCAGCTGTTTTCAATTACCCTGTATTATTAGTATAGATATGGACAATGTTTCGTGTGACATTGTAATAAGTTTCTGAAAAACAGTAATTATTTTTTATCGTTTTACAAACAGGCAGATGTTATTGAGTTTATCTCATGATAATTTTAATTGCTGCTGTAACATCTTAGTGTTTAGGTTGATAATGCCATGGTTCACGACATTGTGTCGCTGAAACAGTAATTTTATCAATTCTATAAAAAAAAATACAAGACACGACCGCAACTACACTGTCTTATTTATAAGTTACTTTATACTGCCTGTGGCTTTGTCTCTGGAGTTTGTTTTTGGGCTAGAAAACTTCGCGAGCGTAAGCAGAACAACCTGGCAACGCTACATCAAAATCGGGTAATTAGGTAACGGATGCAAAGAGTGTTAACATAGAAACATTCATTTTTATTGATATAGAAGATTTGAGAGCTCGTGCTCTCTGTATGAGAAGAGGTCCCCAAACTAGACCTTGCCCGTATCTTCAGGGCCAGAACTGAGCCTTACCTTGTCTGCTTCTGCCACTTGTGTGATAACACTCTCATCCTGAGGGTTGATGGTAGGGAAGGTCTTCTTGCTGACTGCAGCTACCCACTCATTGTTGATAAACAACTGTGCAAGAGATAGTCGGTATAGGTCTTATGAATATTTTGTATTTTTTTATGTTACCGTGTATATGGATGTTATAATACCCAATGCTTTAAGGTATAAACTCACCTTCAAACGTAAGTAATAATCACTAGTAGAACAACAAAGTAACACATTTTTTTAGGGTTTTGAAAAATTGAAGTAAAAATATTACCGACATCGTTTGTATCACAGTGTTGTAATCAGAAATGTATTAAGTAATTTGATAATTGTCGTCAAGAGCAGTTTGTTTTTCTAGAGATAGTAGAACGGTGTGGCACAACAAACAAGATTGGTTAAACTTGTTTGTTGTGCCAAAATCGACCTAATCTAAGCGTGTTAAGATACAAATATCTTAACACGCTTAGATTAGGTCGATTTTAATGTGAGTTTTTTTATTATCGTTGAGCAATACTACATCAGAGAGGTTTAATGTAAAAAACCCTAACCAGTCTTATTCTGTATCGTCTGAGCTAAAATTAAAAAAATAAATAAAAAACTAGTTTATCAATGGTACCGGGCACTCGCGAGTAGTCTATAAATAGAAACAGATACTTTCATTTTTCATTCATTAATTATTATTTATTTATGTAAATTGACACTTACTTTTGTATATTTGACGTCTACTTTCACCATAATTTCAGCAATATGCCAGCTGTTTAAGTACCTACGACACGATTCACGCACGCGCGCAAAGCCGGCTTTAGGCAAACTGAAGCGAATCGGTAATTGCCAGAATCAAATTTAAAAAATGTACCTTCGATGTGTTTTTTTTTGCTTCAAATTATTTTATTGAAACAAAATTGTTTATTTGGAGAGTAAAGACCATAAAGTTGTTATTTTTGAAAAGTCCCAAATTTTATTGCGTCTGTTTGTTACCTTCTCGTTTGTCCTACTAAAACCCAAAATATATAAAATAATTATATCAGTTGAGTGTTTGTAGTGCCCAATTTCGATACCTATCTGAGGTGCTATTCTGTAACAATCTCTAACGCTCAAATAAGGTGAAGTGAGCTTGAGGTGAGCTATCATTTCACGCCTGCTCGGTGTTGACAACTAACCGTAAAATCACTTCTGAGGGTTTATTTCACAGAATAGCACTGCCATAGTGTTTTATAGATTGTCAGTTCTTTTTTTGCACGATTGTTTCTCAACAATAATTTATATAGTCTTCCAGCAATTGTGTACACAAACATATTGCATTAAATAAAATAATAAAGCTAACGTAATTATTATGAGTTAACAAGCTAGCACATAAAGCGGGAGTTTCTGTTATCTGGCAACTCTGAACTTAAACTTGTCAATTAACTTCCGTTTACTGCGAAACAAACTTTATTGAAATGTTGTAAGGCTTTATTTGATATGGCTTGATAGAAAAGAAATGTTAATGTATGTTTCATTTAAATTGATACGGGGCAGTTCTGCTGCCAGCATTATCCAATACTATACAATTTTGAGCCGTATTGCGATGCATTAACTGTGTGCAGGTTTTTCACAAAGTGCATATTTATAATACATCGAGTCGTTTAGAGGCTTATAACCACAGAGTACGTTGTAATGCAGACCGTTTTGCATCTGGAATAGATCAGATGAAAAAATACTACCATAAGATTGTAAAAATATTAATTGTAGTACAGTTTTTATGGCCTCTCAGCTACAAGCGATTTGGATATCATGGTGTCTATTGTAACGGGTTTACAGAGATAATTATCGAAGGTGAAAGTTACATGTCCTTTCCATCATTGCCATCATCTCTTTGGATCTGGATCACAGAGATTCTCACTGGATCACACACCTTCTGATTACTGAGATTTTTTAAGGTCCAGTTCCCCCCCGTTTCTACGTATTTTTACGAAAAACAGTTCTACAATTTATATATTAACGAGCTTCTGCCCGCGGCTTTCTCCCCATCAAAGTTAATATATATTCTCATGGGAACCGTATATTTTCCGGGATAAAAAGCCTACGTGTAATTCTTTGCCAAATTTTATCCAGATCCGTTCAGCTGTTCTGGCGTGATCGAGTAAAGAGAAACATCCATCCATGAAAACATTGACATTTATAATAGGAGGAGATTTGAATGACCGCTGCACTGTTACATGAACTCATAAGCGTGCATTACATTGTACGTTATCAAAAACAGTGATTTTATACGAAAAACGATAAGGCAGAATTAGTCGTTTTAATATTTGTACTTTTTTTGTTCTCAGGATTAGATCCAGGAAGACCTCTGGTATCAGATTATGGGTCTCGCCAATTCCGCCTAGGCAGGGATGACGCGTACGTGGTGCATGTCATTCATACAAATGCTGGATTCCTCGGTGAAGTAGGTCAGGTGGGCCATGCTGATTTTTGTGTCAATGGTGGAAGACTGCAACCTGGCTGCAAAGGACACGTAATGCGTAAGTTGTTCGCTAGTGTTTGTTTATGAGTTCTATTTTCAAAGTTTCACGAATTTAAGTTTCAGAATTCTTTTTGGAGTATTGCGCATATACTTACCTCTATAGTATTGCGTAAACCTATGATCAAAAGTGTCACCACAAATGCTCGATCAGCGTCTATCTACGATGACTGATTCTCATTTTTATTTTCATTTATATTTATTTAGGCAGTATAGTTGTTAGAAGCTAGAACTCCTCAGCGAATGTCCTTTAAAATTATCATATCATAACCATGAGCGCTGGACGCAGGCTAGTGAGCCAAGTAGTGACTTGTACCAGGATATTCAATCCACTTGCATATAAGAAAAGAAATATATTGTATACGGCTCATTCAGCTAGAGCCTCTACAGCACCTACAACTTTCCCCATTTAATTCTTCCCATAATTTCTGCAGGTATCGCTCGTTGCAGTCACTTCATGAGTGCATGTTACTTCGCCACGAGTGTGCGTAAAAAACGACGTCTTGTCGGTATACCATGCGACAGTACATGTCCCAAGGACCGAGGACATTGGGGCATTAAATTCGACAGAAAATCTGTGGTGCTTGGCGAGGAAGTTCCCGATTCGTAAGTACTTTGGATCTACCGACCTAGTAATTTATTTTTAAATCAGTGAACGGCAAAAATGTAAACTGATTACATAAGATAATTGAATTAGACTGCAGTGCTATTTTGTAAAATCTTCCTTCAGTAATGTGAGCTGTTAATCCCTAGGACATCGTGTTACGCAGTAACTGGGTTGTGGAGGGTAGATAGGCGCCGCTCCATGTAAAACATTTGTATTCAACTGCATCAGTATGAACTGGGAGTCGACACCAATATTGATGGGATAGATGTTTAGCTATCAATCCTTAACATTATGTGAAATGACAGCTCATCCTAAAATCATTTGACCTAAATTTACTAAGGCAGATTTTTACAGAACCTACTGCAGTGGACAGCTGTAATAGCTTATGATAAATGCATGAAAGGATTACGGAATCACTAGTAAATCGTTAAAAATGGTTTTCTTTTGTTATCCAGGGCACGAGGGATGTACTGCATCAGTTTTGACCACGACGAAGATTGTCCCTTCGACTGATTTAATCAAGGTTTTTTACAAAAGGTACCTTCTACTTTCGTCTCCATAGAGATGAGTGATCGCAAAGGTTACTTTTACACCGTACACAAGTCCAAATGATATGTTGTTAAATAAGTACATAATGATAGGTAAATTATTTTATTAATTAAGAAATAAAATTAAGTTTTGATACTTTTTCCAGTGAGTTTTATTTAAGTCTTAAGTAATGTGAACATGTGAATAAAACTATAATAAAGAAATAAAACGTACCCCTATTCATAATATACAAATCTGTACTTTGTATGATTGATGAATATGGTAAGTAAGGTGTTTATCTATTGAGTTCTCGCCCGTGGGGAGCAGGAGCGCGGGGATAGGACGGGTATGGGGACTGGGAGAGGTGCGGGCGGCGGGCGCTCGTAGCGTGATACACAAGAGGCGAAATGTGCACTGGACAGTTCTTAAGATAGGCATCACAGTGAACAGTGTCAGCAGATGAGGACTCAATAAAGCTAATGATTATTTCAGTTTTCTTAATTACCCTTATTAATAGGAGACATAACAACTTCAATCGTCGAGCAGGAGAAATTACAAACCTCATTGAAGAACACCGATTTGAAGGTCCAAGTGCCAAATACGAATGTGCCACCAAAATATGATTGCGCTATCCCCAGTATATCAACGTTGAATTTGTAGTGTCCCTGTAAAACGGACAGTAAGTTCAACATAACATCACGCCTATAATCCCCGAAGGGTTAAGTAGATTAGTAAAACCACATTTCGCCATTAGTAAAACCACATTTCGCCTGTTATGTTTCAGTCCCATGTAAAAGGGGCGAGCCTATTGCCATTCGGGCGGAAATCTTGATTCCCTCCTTTCTGATGGAAAATCCCTATAACACTTTGTCCGACCTGGGAATCGAACACAAGACCTCATGTTTAGCAGTCGCGCCGGTAAGTTTAATTCCCATCATGTTGACTAGCGGAGGTATAAATGTGTGCTGTGGAAATATTCCTGGAACTGGAACGGAACTGGAATTTGTTATTGAATAACGACGGTTTACTTTGTAAACTTCAAAGTAATGTTATGATACATCAATTTCACATGAAAGAAGGACGTAAACATTTCAGCCAAATTGCTGTTAAAAGACACAGTTCACGGGACAAATATTTGTATAGGCCTAGACAGTTGTTCGTGTCTGGTTGTTCGTATATATGAGTTTATATGTTTGTAAACGCATTTACGATACAGAAGAAATACATAGCGTAGGGCAACATATAAAAAAAAACAAGTACCATTATTAGACAAAGGCCTCCCACAAACATAACCACAATTAATGCTTTTGTGATGCCTGCACCCAGTGTAGTTACTAGTGGTCGGTCCACTGTATGGGGGACATCTATAGAGATGTCCCCCACACAGTGGACCGACCACATTATACAACCTATGTTGTACCTACTAATCCGTTCTACGACTAATATACCTCGCCCATAAGCACTAAAGTTTGCTGGGCGACTCTAAGAGCTATAACTTTAAAAATTCTTTGGACTTTGTGAGTTGCCTTACTTCTCCAGCGAATCTTTTCATTTCTGATTCCATTGACCTGGTTTTTTTTTAGCATAGCCCTCTCTCCATATAGTTCTCTTCTCTTTACTTACTTTAGTAACTAAACAGTCCTTTGTAATGTTCAGGAGTGAGGTAAGCAAAGGTTTCAAGAACAGATGCTCACATGGCTTTTTCACCTGTAGTCTCATAAACTCCTTCCCTTTTGTAGTAGCGACAATTTTACCCTTAAAATTGAATGGTAAATTATTTATATCATTATTAGGTTTTTTATTAGAAACTTAGCAGCAAACTCCGGGCGAGTTTGAAATTGGTGGTGAGACGCCCCTATGCCTCAAAAAGCACGTAAAGCTGTTGGTTATGTGCCTCATCTGTCCCCTGTTGTGTCAGATTGCCGTCCCATTGGAGTATGAAAGTAAGGAAAGAGGGAGGGCAGCTGTGTTTGCACATACGTACGTACGAGGCACACAGGTACTAGGCTAGTGTCCATTGAGATTGGCCACCGTGACCGAAATTCGGTTGGGAGAATTGGTCATTATATAAGGGCTATCACAACTGATCACGTAACGGCGTCACCATGGCGTCCCGGGTTTTTAAGTCAATGAGGGTATCTATCACCTGTGTACCACCTATGTGCTTAGTGCCTATGCATAATTGTTTTTATATTTAAGCATCGCTAAGTGAAGTTTACTTTAATGGGTTGGTTTATTAACCTAGTTGTAGCTAAAACTTTGGATGTCGATACTGTAGAATGTTGATTTGTTCATGCCCTAGCATACTCACTTGGCCTTAATTCACTAAAAAAAGATTTTAACTGAATAGTACTACCAACAGCTCAAAATAAAAACGTCATATACTTTACCTTTGTTGGTGAAACATTCTGTAAAACATTCACTTCATACAATAAGGTGGAGTAGTTGCTAACACTAGCCTTCGAAATCGCACATTCTTTTTGTTTCGGCCCCTTGCATATGTCGAACCGTGTTATTGTTAGATTAAATATTCCCTGAAACAGTAAAAATAAATTATGGCGGTTGTTTCAATTAATACCATCGGCCAGTAAACATCGTCTTCAGAATATTGTCCAATTCTAAGGAGGACTGACCATTGGTCTTTCAATCCGTGGTCCTTTTAGCTACTTTAAAAAAAGGACCACGAATTAAGAGATCAATGGTGGTAAAAAACATCACATGCAGACGGATAAATGATCAAAGATTGAAGTGATAACAAAATAGTATCCTAAATATTCTTCTATCTTGGTTCAAGAATAGGGTCCAAATCAGGAATCGGCTTACGGCTACCTTAGGTATGATTTATTCGAAATATCCTCGTTATTGAATTGAAATTGCATAGGTACAATACCTCACATAGGTATGTATCTCAATTTTGAATGTCTGTTTATTATATTAGAAGTCCTTTATGCTAAGTAAAGTACATTCACTTACATAATCCTTTTGCCCACTTGCCTCTACGTTGACAGCATTGACTGCTACCAGTATAAGAAATTTCAGAAACATATTAGACTTCAAGCAAGCAACTCGTTTGGTAGGAATCTAAGCGTTTAGATTTTAGGTTCATTTTTGTAAAAAACAACAAAATGATTACTGGCCAATGAAATGGTTCGTTGAACAGTGAAATACCTTCATGATTACTGTGAATTATTAGATACTGAGCATTTAATTTTGCTCACTGGGAAATAATTATGAATATTTTTAGAATGGCTTGTAAACAGAATTAAACGAGATTAAATTGCTGATGTTTTAGAAATTGATAAAGAGTCGTGAAGTTTCTAGAAGTGTAAACTTTGATCTAGTGTTAAGGTATCAGCCTGCTACACCGTATTTATACCATGATCGTGCTAGGAACGTGTCTGGGTAGAAAATATTCTTCGAATTGAAATGTATGAGACTATGTCCATAAGACCGTTCCGTCACCGTCGCGGGCCATGTGTACGGAACGATTTCTAGGCTCTTCAGTAGGATCTGCAGTGGTCCTTTCCGCACACCGAGAGCTTGCAGAGCGACAGCGATAGATTCTTGTAATACCTATTTAATAAAAACATTTTTGTTATTATTATCCCATTTTTCTCAGAATAATCGCATTGTACTTTTTATTATCGTTCTTAGATCTTATTATAGTTTCTGAACGATTTGCTCGATTGACTACTGATGTTATTATCCGTAGGTATGTAGTTAATCGAGCATATGAAAATATGGATCTTAGATGAAGCCTTTACATTTTGGGGTTGGTCTCCATAAGTTTCTAATTAAAACTCCATTCAATATAACATTAGAAACAATCACGTTACAATGTTGTCGGTATTTTAACAGGAAACCGTGGCCCCTGAACGTAAAGGGCAACAGAAGGAACAAGGTGGTTTTTTTAGTCAGTAAAAGTCTGACAGTCCCTTCCGCCCCACCCAGGGCGGAAGGAGTCATTTGATGATTTTTAACACCTAAAAAAAAAAACATATTAGGTGCAGCTTGGCCATTAGGAAACGTAAAAGAGTACAAATACAGACTCCAGGCTGCTACTGAATATTCCAGGTGTGAAAACCCGATAACACTTTTCTCGACCTAGGAATTAAACCCAGGACTTCATGTAGCGTTTTCGAACAGAAGACTAACGGGTCATGTAACTAAGACAATAAAAAACAAGCAATTAAAACATAAACTTTTATTACACTTTTTCACCCATTACATATCCTTTTGGGGTCATTGAAAGATTCATATTGCCGCATTGTAGGTTACAATAGTCATTATAAAACATCCAATTAAATTTCCAATTGCCGTATATAAACTTGCCTCCGTAGAAACTACGAGTAATCGATTGTATGTTCACATTTAATCGATAACGACCCTAAAAAAAAACAAAAGGTTCAAAAAAGTGACCAGACAAGGTAGGTTTGTTTCTTAATTTTAGGCTTTGGAAGCTATTTCCTTATTCCAAGTCCTTTTTACAAGCTTTTATTTTAGCTTTTATTGCTTTTATTTTATTAGCTTTTTTATTTATTTACCTTTACCTTTTTTTTTCACCTTTCCCAGTGTTAGTGGCTAATCAAATCTTACAAGTTAAATTTGCGCCACTTCCCGATGTATTAATTAGTTGAAATTTTCAATCAAGGTGAAAATATATGACAATGCAATATAATGACGTCACAGAGCTAAGAGTCGTCTGATGATGAAGTCGAAAAGTGTTCATAGGACCTTAATCAAATCTTACAAATTACATTTAATCCAGTTCCCGTTGTTCGATTAAGCTGGAATTTTAATTACCTACATAATAAAAAATATATACCTTCTCAAACGCGCAATGGTCTGAATAATTAAAAAGACCCTGAATCAGCGGTTTGAAGAAAATATGATCACACAGATTCTTCATTTGGACTCGTAATAACTCTTTGTCGTTTACCCAACCGATAATTTTACCCTGAAAAGAAAAAGCATTGTTTGGAGGGTTTTTTATGTACCTATAAGGAGAAGAACACTGCAGGCCATGCTTAAGCCAATAAAAAATACCTTGTCCCACTGCAGGGCAAAGGCATGAATATTTAGAAGGATCATCAAGAGTATTTAAACGATAATTATGTATGACGTAGTCTTCGATTCAAACTGCTAGTAGCTGTCGGTAGTTACCTTAACTGTCCTCATTTCTTCTTTTACATGAAAATCCATGTCCAAGACATTGCCATTTATAATTTTTGTCGTACTCTCAACACAGTTCTTACGTTTTGGTCCTTTATACGTTTCAAAACGTATTATTTTTACGTCGAATTCACCCTGAAAACAGAACAAAAATGTTTTGATTATAACGACATTCATGAGTCTTGTCATCATTGTTGATGTGAGACGGTGACATAGAGGACTTAAAGCGCCATCCCTTTTTCGCACTTGAACAATGATGGCATTAGTCTGTAACTACCACTGCTTGACGAGGATGTTCTTATCAGCCTCGTTATGAGGAAACATAGCCTTAAACAATAAAAGTCACACATTTGACATACAAGTATGTATCGGACTACGTATGTATATAATTATCACCAGCTGCTGCTCTAAAACATAATCGGTCCAGGACGCCATGGATGGATGGTATTATTTAGTGATAGATCTTTTGGAACGAGCAACTAGCTTCGACTTTCTGACTAATTGGCCGACTCTTTGATGATTCAAAAGTGTCTGTAAATGGTTTTATTGAAATAAATGCTTTGACTTATGACTCATGTGACTAATTAAAAATAAGACTGTAGATATTTTTCAATAATTTGGTTATGGAGAGTATACTGAATAAAAAAATCAACTAGCAGGTATTTAGATGTACTAAATGTTGGCTGTACTTTTTAGGTATAGAATTCATCACGGATTTTCCTTTCCCTCCTTATACGTATAGTTCCTAAAACCGAAGGCTGCCTTGTATTCATTGCACAGCCGAAATCACGCTTGAACATTATGGAAACGTAAGTGTGAAATCCAAATAACTTTTGTCTAATTTCTTAATTAAACTCTAGCAGAAATCATCAGTAATTTTTCAGTAGTAGCCTCGGAGTCTGGATTTGTGCTCAGTTGATGGCAAATGGCTCGACCCTTATTACATGAGACTTCAACATAACTGGCAAAAGTGGGTGTACTAATGGATACACCTCTGCCTAGCCCTTCGGGGATTACAGGCGTGATGTTATGTTAGAAATCATCACACTTAAAGTTTCTAAAATCATTAGGTGGATACTTACCATTTCGAAAACGGACTTTGAGACGATGATGCAGAATGAAATAATCACAAAATATTTTAACATTATTAGTGTCGGGATAAACTTTGAAATTGAGCGAGATCGCTTCTATTTCAAACTCAAAGCAAAATTATAAATACATTAAAATTTGTTTAAACCACTTCACGGTTCGTTGGTTACAAACGATCGTGATTAGTTTCCTTTAACATCACGCCTCTTTATCCTGAAGATATGAGCAGAGGTGTATAGTAAACTCTTTTCGGTAAATGAGTAGACAGGTTACTTTATAGCGCTCGATACCCAAAAGGTGCCAAATGAAACTTTATTGCAAAGACTGATCGTTGTCTATCTGTCCAGCCTGTATCTCTGGAACCGTAATAGACATTTAAAATTTTCACATAGTGTGTATTACTACGGCCCGGCTTTAACAAAAAACATTATAAATATTTTATACTAGCACTCTTCCCGCGACTTCGTCCGCGTCATTTTATTACGGATTCGTGGATAGTGTCACGTGGCGATAGTGTAGCTTTACAACAGTGAAACAATTTTCCAAATAGGTTCAGTAGTTTAGGAGCATATTCAATGTAAACAAACAAATATGCAATTAAATCTTACCTCTTTATTAATTCTACTCTAAACAGCTTTGAGAAGCTAAGCGGACGTCGTCACAGTCAAAAGTTAGTATAAACTAGTTTTCATTATATATTTATGCTAATGTATAAAGACTAGCTTCTGCCCGCGACTTCGCGTTACATCTTTGGTAGTAATAAATATAGCCTTTATTATATTTAGAATTTATAAAAAAGACAAAGGAGAAACCTCATAGGGCATTAAAAATCAAGTCACTGGGGCAAGTGCCCAAAAGGCTGACGGCATTGCCACGTTACTGTTAGGTTTTATGTTTAGATTAATTATTGTATATTGTTTTAAAATGATTAAAATTTTATTTTATGTCATTTATTTTAGTACATGGAGGACTAACAGCCTATTTTATTAAGGGATAATGTAGCATTCTAAGTATGAAAGAATTTTAGAAATCTGCCCAATACTTTTTGAGCAAATTCATTAGGTACATACAAAAATATTAGTCAAATTATAATAACCCTTCATAATAGTTTTAGACTAGCTGCTCCAAGCGACTCCGTACGCGTGGTTTTAGTCAGTTACGTCTTTGGTGACTACTCCGCTCTCATTGGTCGTAGCGTGAATGTCATATAGTCTATACTATTCCTCATGAGTCTGGCTATCATACACAAAAAGATTTTCCAATTCCACTAATAGTTCCAGAGATTAAGGCGTATAAACAAACACACAAAAAATCTTTTTAGTTTTATTTTATTTGAATAGATTTCATGGTTGAACGCATAGTATTATCTATGACCTCACAAGCATGTAGATCATTTTAGTACCCTTTAACATCTATTCTGTTTTGACATATTGTAACACAGAAACAAAATATGATCGGGAGCATTCAACCTTTGTGGTGGAGGGCAATTTCTATGCCGTTAAGTTACTTTGATCGTGAGGTCCTGGGTCTGACTCCCAGGACGAACTAAAAGCAGTAAATGGTTTATGGGTCTTTCTGCGTCCGGGCATTTCTCGACGATTAACTTCTCTGGGATTTTCAAAACCTTATTTCGGCGTTACGGTTACCTGCTAAAGTTTTTTGCATTTTGCAGCTCAGCATCGGGTTGTATGGTAGTAAAAGTTAAAGCAGGCCGCTTGCGCTGCGTAGGAAAGAGCCTGCACGAGGTGGACTGACGATCTGGTAAAGGTTGCGCTTGCGGGAAATCGCTGGATGCGTGCACCGCAGGAACGGCCATTGAGGTTATCTTTAGGGGAATCCCTAAGTCTAGTAGCGGATGTCATTCGGCTAATATAATGATAATGATGAAAAGAAATAGGCGCGATATTAACACTCAAGTCAGTGTAACCCGTAAATGTGCCTATTTAATGAAAACATGGCATTTGCGGCCAAATTATAACGACAGTTATTCTGAGGAATATCTGTATCTCTTCCCAGTATACAACAAAGTCGCTTTCCGCAGTATCTCTGTACACTTAGATTTTTAAAACTTCGCAACGGATTATAATGCAGTTTTCGTCAATAGATGAGTGATTCAAATGGAAGGATATGTAAAATAAGACCCAGTTAAGTTTTTATATGAGAAGAAAAGATCAATATTTCTTTAGTATTATTTATTGAATGAAGAAAAAATTTACACACATTAGAAGGAAGTTGCGGTCGATTAAATTCCCTCTGACCGAGGCCAGTTATAATGCCGTTTAGAAGTCAACTCATGATGACAGTAATTTTATCATAATCTTGCAATTATAAAAGCGATTCAGATTTTTTTTTCGGAGTAACCATCATTTTCAGATTTCCACAGTGCAAGCTGCAGTAGTCGTTGAAATACAAAGACCTGTACGTCCAGTTTCCATACATGAACTTTCCGCCATAAAGGTTCCGGAACATGGTTTGCATATTCACGCTGAAAACGTGACGACCCTGCAAGATTTATTTCTATTAGTACACTTTCTAACAATCATACTAATAATATTATTGATAAGGATAGATAGATGAATTGATGAATGGATGATTGTTACCTACTCTTTCACGCAAAAATTACGTAACGGATTTTGATGAAAGTTTACAGTAGTATAGCTTATATATCAGAGTAACACATAGGGTACAATTAATAAAAAAATTGTTTTGATGAATTTCTTAGTAGCAGCCTCGGAGTCTGGATTTGTGCCCGGTTGATGGCAATAGGCTCTCCCCCTATTACATGCGACCAAAAACATAACTGGCGAAATGTGGGTGTACTAATGGTTACACCTCTGCCTAACCCTTCGGGGATCACAAGCGTGATGTTATGTGTTTGTGTAATTTGAATTATGATAAGTATCAAGTCATCATCATCATCTTCCTGCCCTTGTCCCAAGTTACTTGGGGTCGGCGCAACACGTTTTCCTCTTCCACTCTGTCCTGTCAGCCGTCATGCAATCACTGACTCCCCTTTCATTCATATCATTCTTCACACAATCCATCCATCTTTTCTTTGGTCTTCCTCTTGCTCTCCATCCATCCACATACATATTCATAACTCTCCTGGTCACATGCGTTTCATCCCTCCTCTTTACATGCCCATACCACGACAAACGATTCCCTTTCAACTTTTCTGTCACTGGCGCCACTTTCAGACTTCCTCTTATGTACTCATTCCTGACCTTATCCATTCTCGTCACCCCGCACATCCATCTCAACATTCTCATCTCCGCTACATGCAATCTTTTTTCATCCGTCTTCTTCGCGGCCCAACATTCCGATCCATACAATACGACAGGTCTTATCACGGACTTAAAGATTTTCCCCTTTAACTTGAGGGGCATCCGTGGATCGCGAGTTGTTCCAGTGACCTGTCGCCATTTCATCCATCCTGAGTTGATCCGGTGCGTTACGTCTCGGTCTATCTCACCGTCTCCTTGGACAAGCGACCCGAGATACCGGAAGTCGGAGCAGATCGGTATGGGCGTTCCAGCAAGAGATATTGGCACAGAACTAGAGAGACCGCTGAAATCGCAAAACAGGTACTCTGTTTTGGTTCTGCTCAATCTCAGGCCAACACTCTCGATAAGTATTAAGTAATTTGGATAAATTTCTGCCCTCTGAGAGCTATCTTGGCGTGCGCTGGCTGGACTGTTGGATAAGATAATGTATCTTCGGATTGTTTAACGGTTGTGTTCCTTATTCGTTTTTTCTTTATAGTATGCATACATACTAATGCTTACCTGACATTATAAAAACGAAAGTAACCTCTAAGTAATAACCTCTAAGCCGTTTGTGATGTAATATGATATGCATAGTCTGAAACCTGGAGAAGGACATATGCTACTTTTTTATCAACAAACCACGCAGGCGGAAGTTAGTATTATATAAAAGCTGAAAAATAAAAGATTTTAAACCCTATCCACTTGGCCATTAGGTCAGATTTTTAAAAATAATTTCCACTTACTTTGAAAAGTCCACAGCGTCCGTTAGTGCTGTATGTAGCTATGAGCACTGGTTTGAAGAAGATGTGTTCACACATGTCTTTGACTCTTAGTTTCATAATTTCCTTGTTGTTTAAACTACCAATATATATACACTGAAATTATAATAGGTACCTACTTTAGTAAGTATAGATATATTTAACCCCCGACGAAAACAGCATAACGTTTGTATCTGTGTGTCTGACTGTGGCATCGTACCTTCCAGCTAAACCGTTAACAGCTAAACCGTTTTTATTTAGTTGATTGATTATAGTTTGATTTAAGAAAACCTGTTCAGCCATTTGAACATTATCAACTCCTTTCTAGTTGTAGTCGTTTGTGACGGGGGCTTTAAAGTTGTGCCAGACTTAGTCGAATGCTTTCGCTATGTCGAAAAAAAGTGCGCCCCTTAATGTTCTCTAATGGAGACGACGAGGACGTCCCCACAAGGTGTAGAGACGATTTGATAAAGACCGCAGGATTGCGTTGGATGCAAGTCGTTTCCAACCGGTCCTATTTGAAATCGGTAGGGGAATCTATGTTCAGCAGTGGATGTCCTACGGCTGATATGATGATGAATTACAAATTATCGGAACTAATTGCGAACTTACTTTAATTGTAGTCATATTTTCTTTTATCAAAACGTCAAATTTCATCCACACATCGTCAATCACGTGTGTTTTTATTTCGGCACAATATTTTCTTCTAGGTGCTTTACAGTGTTCGTAGCTAATCACCTTTAAATCGAATTCTCCCTGAAAATGTAATCAAATATTAGATTTAAAAAGAAGGGGATTCCAATTCAAATAATATTTCAAAACAAGGCAATCTTTGTCAATAACCTTTTGCAGTACACCTTACTTAGGACCGATTAAAAAGGTTTACGCCTTATAGAATTTCATATAAACTTTCAAGTCCTCAATTTTCTAAAATAATGAACCAGCATCTAAATATAAAAGCGAAAAGTCACTCACTCACTCATCACGAAACATCAAAAACCGCTTGACGTTTAAAGATACGATTTAACAAGGAGATAGTTTATAGTTAGTGTACTTCCGCTAAGACAGGCTTTTTATAAAATTCACCCCCTAAAGGGATGAAACGGATGTCCAAAGTTTGTATGGAAAAATCAACTTAGACGCGGTCAAAGTCGCGGGCAGAAGCTTGTATTCGATATCGATATGAGGTGATACTTACCATTTCCAAGACAGATTTTGAAACAATGATGCAGAATGAAATAATCACAAAATATTTGAGCATTGTTACTGTCGGAATTTACTTTGAAATTGAATAAACTGAAATAACATTTCGAATTCAAACCAAAATTATAATTATGTACATAAAAAATTGTTCAAACTTTTCATGGTTCGTTGGTTACAAATGATCATGATTAGTTTCCTTTAACATAATGCCTCTCTATCCTTAAGATATAAGTAGAGGTGTATAGCAAGCTTATTTCAGCAAGTGGGTGAACAGACTGCTTTTTAGCGCTCCATATTTAAAGGGTGCCAAGCGGAACCTTGTCTTTTTTATTTTTATTGGGACAAGCCTGATACACTCTTCCCACCCACTGCAACTCCTGAAAGCCAGAATCAACAGTGGACACCACCAGAAAAGCGCCGAGAACAATGAAGCACGACGAGTCCCGGAGAAACAATTCTACTGTCTTGCGTCCCGCAACAAAATTAATCAAAAAATAATAGTGAAGCCGTAAGAAAAAAGCCCCTAAAAAGCCGGAACCTTATCAGTCTGTCCGTCTGCCAGGCTATATGTATTTTTTGTACCGTAATAAGTAGGCACAAAGAAATTTCACACAGTATGTAAGTATTACTACGGCCGCTTTAAAAAAATGAGGATTAAAGGTGGTTTCCATACAAGCCATGTGTGATAAAAATGTGTTAAGTAAGTACTTGCAATTGCCCGATTTTACTTTATAAACCATCATCTGCCTAGCCTTTTCCCAACTACGTTGGGGTCGGCTTCCAGTCTAACCGGATGCAGCTGAATACCAGTATTTTACATGGAGCGACTGCCTATCTGACCTCCACAACCCAGTAACTGGGTAATATGATACCCCTAGGTAAGACTGGTTGTCAGACTTTCGGGCTTCTGACGACCCGTAACGACTGTCAAAGATCCACGTATGACAGCCGGGACCAACGGCTTAACGTGCTTTCCGAGGCACGGAGGAGTCTCGGTGTGTAAAGATGGTCACCCATCCACGGACCAACCCCGGCAAGCGTTGCTTAACCTGACGGATCGACCCGTGCGGCTGTTATTACTTAGCCACGAGCTCCTCCTCGATTTTACTTTATAAACCAAACAATTATATTCCGGTTTCCTACAGCTTTGAGAAGCTCGAGTACTACGTATGCTAACCATAATCTACGTGGACGTCGTCGCAGTCAAAAGTTAGTACAACATGGTTAACATGAATATAATTGCCAATGCATAAAATACTTTACGGTTCAACGCGTATAATTATCAATGACCTTACAAGCATTGATCATTTTAGTGCCTTATGACATAGAAACAATGGTCGAAAAAGTTATCTAGTTATCTGTTTGTTATCTTTGTGGTGAGCGGCTTTTTCCATCTCGTTGCATTTCGTCTACCTCGTGTGTATAAGTGACTACTGTGATTGTGTGGGGTCTTAGATAAAGCCGGACTTAGTCAGGATTATTGCACGTGTACCTGGCCAAATTATTCGGTATCCGTTTTTTAAGCTTTTTACAGTTCATTCATTAGAAGTTTAGTTGAATTCATGATAAAGTATCTCATTTTATTTTTAATATTCTACAGACTGCTTCGTTGGTCTAGTGGTCGCAAAGCGTGACTGCTGAGCATGAGACCTGGGTTTGATCGGAGAGAGATCAGGCGGATCAGGCTTTACTCGCTTTCCGAGGCACAGAGGTGTCATGCCACCATCTTCTAAAGTCCGGGCTGCTACCTAGAAATCCAAACTAATATTATAAATGCGAAAGTAAGTTTGTTTGTTTGTTTGTTACCATTTTACGCCTAAGCCACTGAACCGATCATTCCGAAATTTTGCATAAACGTTGCCAGGTGTACAGGGACCAACATAGGGTACTTTCAATCCCGAAAAAAAGTACTGTTCCCGAGGGAAATCACAATAACGTCCTTATGACAGTAGATGGCGCCACGTGTCCATCTAATCGTGATCAAATTTTAAGTTTAAGCATCTATTACATTTTGAGTCTAGACTGTCGATAGACCAGTTTCAAGTAAACAACCTAGGTGTACGAAAGTTGTTTGCTTAATCATTTTTTATGCCTAAAACCGCTGAAGAGCATACTGACATTTTGCATAAAGTGGCTATCAGACGAACGGACCTGCGGTTGCGGCTAACCGCAGGCCGCGGCTCCAACCGCTGTAAAAACACACCACCGCGACAATATGACTAACCATAACGTTGTCTTATTACTCTCATGACTCATTAGCCCTCTCAGAAGATGAGAAAAAAGTTAGAAAAAAAACTGTTTATTTAAACACTTGAGGTGTGAGGTTATAGTAGTTTATCTCAACCTATATTATCATTAGCATCGCATATTACTCTTAGGAATAGAGAAGTGTGGGTTAAATTGAAATTATTATTTAAATTCAACTATTTATATTACAATTTCCATATTTGGTGTCATTTTACAAAGTAGTACACGCGGCCTGTTGTTAAAATTTGCAACTGACGCGGCTGCCACAACATACCGCGTTTGTCTGGGACCCACTTTATATACGTTGTCAGGGATACAGAAAAACTGCGTAATTGACACTGACATCACTGTGTCGTCACTGACACTGACAGGTGTAAACGCATTCATAGAGGATGCATGGACCAATAAAGGCGAACTTATAACACGCTCCGTCAGTGAAGCATATTATACTCTGCGATTACTCCGCCAATTGTGAATTGATTTGGATGATTCTTTTTTTATTTATTTTTTCCGAATTGGTCCCATATAAATACGATGATGAACTTCGGAGATATATGGAACGGAACTCCTCATAGGATCACAGCAGAACTGTGAACAGTAAAATTGCTTTGTTTGATGCGTGTAGTCGATGACTGACTGAAGGAAGAGGTTAGTTGCTAAACTAACCGTGACCGATGTCGATGTATGTAGACAACAGTTTTCCAACGGCAAAGTTAAGTTTGTCCTTCAGTACTGTTTATTTTTTCGTAAGAGGTATGTTCGGTGTGTTTTAATGAGGGTAGGTAGGTTACTTTTTTTTTACATACATACATAACATCACGCCTGTAATCCCCGAAGGGTTAGGCAGAGGTGTACCCATTAGTACACCCACATTTCGCCAGTTATGTTTTTTTTAGTCCCATGTAATAGGGGACGAGCCTATTGCCATCAACCGGGCACAAATCCAGACTCCGGAGCTGCTACTGAGAAATCGAACCGACCTGGGAATCGAACCCAAGACCTCATGCACAGCAGTCGCGCTTGCGACCACTAGACCAACGAGGCAGTCAACTTCGAGACTTTTTATATTTTAAAATATCTCACAGCTCCAACTCAGGCAAAAGCTCATTGCGAGCCCGAGCAAAAATTACTGCTCAATCCCCGGAATCTTCCGTTCATGCCGCATTAAGAAGGCAAGCACAACCGGAGCGACAAGCAAATTTGAGAGCTGATGAGACATTTTCTTAAAGCCAGGAAAGACTGGAGAGCCAAGCCGCCCGCCAAGCTTCTCTGAGAGTGACTGAGACGCCCTTCTAAACGCAATTGCTTTTGGAGGAACAAGCCAAAAGCCAGAGAGCTGTAAGAGCAACTGAGACGCCTATTCACCACGACTTCGTCTCAGAGAACAAGCTCAGCCATTACAGCTACTGAAACTCCAGAACAGACGCAAGCGGGAAGGACCTATCTTGCAGAAATGCAAACTGAACGCCGACGGACTTTTATGTGTCACAGTCTGTTGGTCCGTAGGTATTTAATAATTCTGGATCTGGCCGAACAACAAGCCGAGTACAGCCCGAATTGATTGTCAAATTCTAAACAAACGCGGGCGAAGCCGCGGGTAAAAGCTAGTTTCTTATAAATCCACTTAATAACACTTTTCGCCCAACCTGGGAATCGAACCCAGATTCCCACGCGTTCAACAGTCGGGTATTTTATGTCTGAATTTTAAAATGAAAACATTGTTGTTTTATTTTCCTTAACTGCCCTATGTTGCTAACATAGGGCAGTTAAGGAAAATAAAACAACAATGTTTTCATTTTAAAATTCAGACATAAAATACAGTTTTTCCAGTTTAACCGGATGCAAATAAATACCAGTATTTAACAAGGAGCCATTGCCTATCTGACCTCCACAACCCAGTAACTGGGTAATACCTTTTGGCAAGGCTGGTTGTCAGAGTTTCGGGCTTCAAGCAACCCGTAATGGCAGACTATCGTAATTATTATAATTCTGTCAATACGTTTAAGTAACTGTTGCGTCATTTTTTTTTAAACCATACAACCTTACTTTGAGCTGGTAATTTTTGCCTATAGAATTACGTTTAAGGGAGCTATAGTGTTACCATTGCTAATAAAGGTACATTTGATTTGTATTTTTATTGAATGCAGAAAATAAACAATAAGACACAATTTACAGAAGTGATTATTTAGAAGAAATTGTGGTCGGATAGATTCCCAAGGTGCATGAACGACCAGTCTAAATGGCGTTTGGAAGTCGACTTATTACTGTAATTTTATATAAACTTTTATCCCATTTATAAGAGCGACTTAGTATTCTTTTTCGGAGTTACCAACAATTTAAAAACTCCACAGTGCAAGCTGCAGTAGTCGTTGAAATACAAAGATCTGAAGGTCCAGTTTCCATACATGAACTTCCCAGCGTAGATATTACGGTACATAGCTTGCATATCCGCGCTGAAAACATGGTGACCCTGCAATATTTTTTCCTATTATATAGTATCACTCTAACAATATTACATAAAAGCTGAAAAAGAAAATAAAGTAAAATATTTGAATTACGATTATGAAGTTACATAACTAGCGAATTGTGGATGTACTAATGGGTGGCCCGATTCAACTACCTGTATGTGGGTGGATCCAGCTTTTGAATTTCCAGCGGAACTCACAATCACGTACAAGAGAAGAGCCTAGAAGGCGCCTTAACCACTGGGCATCACGACTTGTAGTTCTTTTTAAGCTAGATGTGGAAAAAAATATGCACTTACTTTGAAAATGCCACATCGTCCGTTATTGCTGTACGTAGCCATGATCACTGGTTTGAAGAAGATGTGTTCACACATGTCTTTGACCCTCAGTCTGATTATTTCCTTGTTGTTTAAACTACCCATATATATGCACTAAAATTATAAAAAGTACTTTTAAGGAGCTTTGCACATGGAGCATCTTAAGTTGAGGCAACTATCAACACTTTAAAAGTTTCCTGTAAAAGTTGATATTTGCTATAACTTTTACGGTTGCCGCAACTTTGTGGCGAGCAACTTTCATAGCCGAGTTGCCATATGCCGTTGCCGTAGCGACACTAGCATTGCCGGGCACAGGGAGAGGCAGGGAGGGTGTGAAATTGCCCGACGAGTTGCGATTGACGGTTGAAGAAACCAGCAACTTTAAAAACCGGTATAATATTTACCAGTCGCTAGTTGCGGCAATTAGGAACTAACTTAGTCATCGATTACAGCAACTGAAAACTGTTGACGATCACCGGAACTCGAAACTCGAGTTGCTATATGTGCGCAGTCCAATTGAAATATATGTAAATAGCTAGTTGCCAGTTGCTGCAATAATTGCTCTATGTGCAAAGCGCCTTAGTAACTAGTAGGTTAGTATTTTAAACCTCCAATGAAAACAGAGGAGTATTATAAGTTTAACGTATGTATATGTGTGTCTGTCTGTGGCATTGTGCCTCCCAAACGGCTGAACCGACTTTAATTTAGTTGATAGATGGTGAAATGGTTTAAGGAAATCTGTTCAGCCGTTTGAACAATAACAGCTCGTCGTTCTTTTTTATAATAAAAAAGATGGATAATGGTTTATAGATGGACCTACAAGTCGCAATTTTAAATTATGGGAACTAATGTTATACCCACTTTAATTGTAGTCATATTTTCTTTTATCAGTACGTCGAATTTTATCCACACGTCGTCAATCACGTATGTTTTAACTTCACCGCAATATTTTCTTCTAGGTGCTTTACAGTGTTCGTAGCTTACCACCTTTAAATCGAATTCTCCCTGAAAATGTAATTAAGTAGTAGATTTGAATCCAAATAACTGCTGCTCTAAAATTCTTCTCTAAAATCTGTATCCAAAATCCTTATGTACTTACCATTTCCAAGACAGACTTTGAGACAATGATGTAGAATGAAATAATTACAAAATATTTCAACATTGTTAGTGTCGGGATTAACTTTGAAATTGAATGAACTTGCTTCTATTTTGGATTCAAAGTAAAATTATAAATACATTAAAATTCCATAACGAACGAACCTTGATATTAATAATTCGATGACTGTCTGTCTGTCTGTCCGGCGGTCCGTCATAGTGCTGTGTCTTTTGCACAGTATTAGGTGGACGCTAAGAATTTTACAACTAATAAAATAAAGTTAAAAATTAAAGGCAGGTACTCATGCAAGACACGTGTTAAATATTGCCTTAATAAAGTGTAAGTCCGACTTGCACTTGGCAGGTTTAACTTCCTTCCTACAGCTTTGAGAAGCTCTAGTATGGTAATTATAATCTACGCGGACATCGTCGCAGCTAAAAGCCAGTACAAAATTGTTTAAACTAATACTTAAGCTAACGTATAAAGCATTTCATGGTTGGACGCCTAGTGTTATCTATGATCTCAAAAGTATAGAACATTTTAGTGCGTTTTGACACATCTATTCTGTTTTGTCATATTGCAACACAGAAACAAAATATGGTCGAAAAGTTCAATTACCCTTGTGGTGGGGGTCATTTTTTACCTCATTGCAATTGGTCTACCTCATGGTTACAAGTGACTGCTGTGATCGTGTGAGATTTTGGGTGTGATTCCCAGGTAGAGTTAAGCCGGCCATAGTCAGGCTTTTTGGAAGTGTGTCCGGGCTAATTGAACAATACTGACACCATCATCTGCCTAGCCTTTTCCCAACTTTGTTGGGGTCGGCTTTCAGTCTAACCGGATACAGCTGATTACCAGTTTTTCACATGGAGCGACTGCCTATGGACAATACTGACACCATTAACCATTAATTTTATGACACAACTTCTCATAAAAAAATACACTATTCCAGCATAAACCCGATTAATTTTCAATTTACTGTAACATTCGATTCTTTGTGGCTTTGAAATCAATAAATAATAAGTCAATTGAGTTGACAAATGTGATGCTACAGTTCGATATTGCCATACAAAATCTATGGTGGAATCGCGTTTTGACAGTCCAAAAAGTATGTTAATTTAATGGTGGTGTCAACTACTCAATTATTCGGTTTCCAGCTTGTTCGGCTTTTCTTAGGCTTTTTACATTTAGTTTTTTACATTAGAAATTGAGTTGATTCAATAATGAAATTTGAATTTAATGCAATAGTGTTATCATTTAAAAATTCGGATATGAGTTTGGCATTTGGATTGAGGACCTGGCAACCTTATTTCTAGGACGAAAACAGTAAATCGTTTTCGGGTTTCTCTGTTTCCGAGTATGTAAACAATTTCTATGGGATTTATAAAATCTCATTTCAAAATGTGAAGGCGTTGCGGTTAGCGAAAATCAAATTTTCTAAGGTTGTTTGAAATTTGCAGCTCAACATCAGGCATCAGGGTGCATGGTAGTAAAATAATTAGACATAACATCACGCCTGTAATCCTGGAAGGGTTAGGCCCGAGTACACCCACATTTTTTCACATCAATCATATATAAGTCACGCCAGTCATATATAAGTCCCATGTAATAGGAGGCGACCTATTGCCATTAACCGGACACAAATCCGGACTCTGAGGTTGCTACTAAGAATTTCCTGAAGGAAAAACCCAATAGCACTTGTAACCTGAAGTTTTATACACTTGGAACATTGAAGTTAACATGACGTTTGCGGCCAAAGTGAGTTAAACTGAAAGCTGTAATGATTATTTGATCCACGATACAACCTGATGCTAACTCGTGAAAGTGGACCTTAGCGCATTCTCCTTAATTTTAACTGCCTGTAGAATTATGTTTATGGGAGTTGTCGTGTGTTACTATTGTTAATAAAGGATCCATCCATCCATCATTTGTATTTTTTATTGAATGCAAAAAAGAAATATTAAGAGACACAAATTATTACAAGTTATCTTATCTAGAAGGAATAGGGAATGACTTAGACATTTTTTTCGGAGTGACCAAAAATTTAAATATTCCACAGTGCAAACTGCAGTAGTCGTTGAAATACATAGATCTGAAAGTCCAGTTTCCATACATGAAGTTGCCACCATAGAGATTACGGACCATAGCTTGCGTATCCGCGCTGAAAACATGGCGACCCTGCAATATTTTTGTACATTTATTTACACTCTCCAACAATATCTCATAAAACCCCCTGAATCCGCCCTCAACCGTGTAGTCGACTAATCCCCTACTACCTACTTTGTAACTAAAATGTGACTAGACTATTGTCACACTGCAGAACAAACGCCTTTTCTCATACAGAGAAGGCACGAGCTTTAATCACCACGCTTGTTCAAGGGGGATTGGTGATTTCAGAATTAAATTAATTAAAAGTCTATGCTTCCCCGCGTATTTTTACTTCACTAATGTCTGATCAACTTGAAAGTACCTACATTTAAAATAGAAAAGTCACATTGGTGCCTGTCCGTGTCCGGTCGCGAACTCACAACCACGAGCAATAGAAGAACCTAGGAGGCGCCTTAACTACTGGGTATCACGATTTGTAGTTCTTTTTAGGCTAGATGTGGAAAAATAATTCTCACTTACTTTGAAAATACCACAGCGTCCGATAGTGCTGTACGTAGCCATGATCACCGGTTTGAAGAAGATGTGTTCACACATGTCTTTGACCCTCAGTCTGATTATTTCCTTGTTATTTAAACTACCCATATATATACACTGAAAAATATAATAAGTATTTTTAACCCCCGACAAAAACATGTGAAACTGTGTATATGTTTGTGGTATCATACCCCCCAAATGGCTAAACCGATTTTAATTCAGTTGATTGATGATGATATAATTTAAGGAAATCTGTTCAGCCGTTTGAACATTCTCCACTCATCGTTCTTTTTGTAAAAAACGAGGGCTTCATGGTTTACAGATGGACATACAAGTCGCAATTATAATTTATAGGAACTAACGTTATACCCACTTTAATTGTAGTCATATTTTCTTTTATCAATACGTCGAATTTTATCCACACATCGTCAATCACGTATGTTATAACTTCACCGCAATATTTTCTTCTAGGTGCTTTACAGTGTTCGTAGCTTACCACCTTTAAATCGAATTCTCCCTGAAAATTTAATTAAGTAGTAGATTTGAACTTGGATTCTATCAAAATAACTGCTGCTCGAGTTCCTAATAAAACAATAGCACACTTATAATATTTAAAATCATTATGTACTTACCATCTCCAAAACAGACTTTGAGACAATGATGTAGAATGAAATAATTACAAAATATTTCAACATTGTTACTGTCGGGATTAACTTTGAAATTGAATGAATTTGCTTCTATTTTGAATTTAAACTATAATTATAAAAACATTAAAATTCCATAACGAACGAACCTTATTACTAAGACTTCGTTGTCTGTCTGTCCGTCTGTCCGGTGTTCTGTCGTAGGGTCGTATCTTTTGAACCGTAATAGGTAGACACTTAGAATTTTCACACAGTGTATTTTACTGTGGCCGCTGTATGTGATAATAAATTATACAAATAAAATAAATTTAAGAAAGGGGTTCATACATGACACGTGTCAATAAAGTCCGACTCGCATTTGGCCGGTTTTACTTTGTAAACCAACCATGCTATTGTAGTGGAAACCACTACCATCTCAAAGAAGCTATAGACAGACATAAATGTTCTAATCATAATCTACGCGGACATCGTCGCAGCTAAAAGTTAATATAACTTTGTTTAAACGAATACTTAAGCTAATGTACAAAGTATTTAATGGTTAAACGCATAGTATTATCTATAATCTCAAAGTATAGAACATTTTAGTGCCTTATTGCAACACAGAAATAAATTATTGTCGAAAAAAATCAATTAACCTTGTGGTGAGGTCATTTTCTACGTCGTTGCATTTTGTCTACCTCATGGTTACATATGAATACTGTGATCGTGTGAGATCGTGGGTGACATACCCAGGTAGGGTTAAGCCGGACATAGTCAAGCCTTTTGGATGTGTTCGGCCAAATAATTCGGTGGCCGGCTTTTTGTAAAGTATCGATAAAATTAAATACTTTAATATTATTATTTTAAAATTCAGACATGAAATTACCTAAAAGTCCATTTTTATGAATGCGAAGGCTTTACGGTTGGCCGCGAAATTCAAATTTTCTTAGGTTTTCGATTTTTGCAGCTTAGCATAGGGGTGCATGGTAGTAAAAAAAAATAGACGAAACATGACACCTGTAATCCCCGGAGTGTTAGGCGGAGGTGTAAACATTAGTACACCCAAATTTCGCCAGTTATGTTTAAGTTCAATTGGGGTGTTCCTTTTATGATGGTAAAAGGAACACCCCAATTGAACCTGGTACAAATCTAGACACCGAGGCGGCTACCGAGAAATTTCTGTAAGAAATAACCCAATAACACTTTGCTCGACTTGGGGATAGAACCCAAAACCTCATGCCACTAGACCAACGAAGCAAAAGAAAATATAAGCTACATTTACACATAATTATATATTTAGGCACCCTTATAATCGTTAAGATAACTCTGAATATGTGACTGTTGACGAAAACATGACGTTTGTAACCAATTATGACTACTTAACTTGTTGTAAAACACGTTTCTTTTAAAGGAGTATGTATGAGTTTCTTTCCCATTTTTCTCCATAGGAAACTACCTTCTGGAAAGGGCAACTAGATTAGATTTTTTTTTTTGTAAAAACATTTAAGTTACTGTCGCGTCTTGATTTCTGATCATATTACCTGACCTGACCTGACCTGTAAACGTGGACAACCTTAGTGCATCGTTCTTAATTTTAACTGCCTGTATAATTACGTTTTAGGGAGTTCGGGTGTTCCCATTGCTAATAAAGGTACATTTTATTTGTAATTTTTATTGAATGCAGAAAATATCAGGCAAATTTTATGAGGCACAAATTTATTATAAATTATTTTATTGAGAAGGAATAGTGGTCGGAAAGCTTCCCACTATGCATCAACGTGTCGTTTAGAAGTCGACTGCATTTACAAGAGCGACTTAGACCTTTTTTTTCGGAGTGACCCACAATTTAAATATTCCACAGTGCAAACTGCAGTAGTCGTTGAAATACAAAGATCTGAACGTCCAGTTTCCATACATGAACTTGCCGCCATAGATATTACGGAACATGGTTTGCATATCCGCGCTGAAAACATGGCGACCCTGAAAGATTTTATTGTATTAGTACACCTTTCTCTATATTTTACATAAATGCTGATAAAGAAATGATAGGAAATTATTTGGATTACGCTTATAAAGTTATTAAAAGTATTCAAGTCATATTTTGGCCAAAAAGTAATATGACTATGACTGAAAAATATCTTAATTGCAAAATGGTCCGTAATTCAAAGTTTGATACAAATCCATTAGTAGGTACCTACTCTTATCATAATTTTAAAAGCAATTTTTTTTTCTTTTTTTAAAAATACGCTGCCCCACATTTAGAATTTATCCTGTATCCTGGATGCGTTTACAAACATAAACTCACATACATTGTGTAGACAAACATCTAAACCCGAACCGACGTATATTTGTTTCGTGAGTCACATTGGTTCTTGCTTGTTCCCGGTCGCGAACCCGCAGTCTCGTGTATGAGAGGTGGGCGCCTTAACCACTGGGCATCACGACTTGTAGGTCTTTTTGTGCAAAAATATTTTCCACTTACTTTAAAAAGACCACAGCGACCGTTACTGCTGTACGTAGCTAAGAGCACTGGTTTGAAGAAGATGTGTTCACACATATCTTTGACCCTCAGTCTGATTATTTCCTTGTTGTTTAAACTACCCATATAAATACACTGAAAATCATAATAAGTACATTAGTAATTAGAAGGTAAGCATTTTTAACCCTTGAAAATAGATAGAAGTTTAACCTTTGTATCTGTATGTTTGTCTGTGGCATCGTAGCTTACGAAAGTTTGAATCATTCAGCCGTTTGGAGATTATCAAATTTTAAATGTATGGTTCAACGATGTTCATTTCAATCAAGTGAAAGAGATTCTATAAAGAGTATGAACATCGTTTTCTCATCTTAAACACAGCTTGCTTTTTGCGCAGGTAATTTATGTTTAATCTTTCATTCCAGTACTACATTTTCTAGTGAGGGCTGGATAAATAGAAAAAAAAAAGAACGAAGGTGATACTTACTTTAATTGTAGTCATATTTTCTTTTATCAATATATCGAATTTTACCCATACATCGTCAAACACGTTTGTTTTAACATCAGCGCAATATTTTCTTCTAGGTGCTTTACAAGCTTCGTAGCTTGTCACCTTTAAATCGAATTCTCCCTGAAAATATAATCAATTAATATAAGAATTGAAGAACCACCCATTGATATGAATAAAGCCTTCTAACTAAACAGATTCTATGTAGCTAGAGTAAGAGGCCATGACTGCTAGACGACAGGCGTTGTGCTTGTTATCAGGGCCGTCTTTAAACTATTGCAGGCCCTGGTCATTGGAATCGGGTCCTAATGCTGCTTTGAATGGGACGGCAGCTGCAAATCCTGATTATTAGAGGGTAGGCCGGTCCCCCGGCTTTCGTAGGGTCCTGGGCACTTGCCACAGTGCCCAGTGGAAAAGAGGGGCCTGCTTGTTAGGTTATTAGGTATTACCATAAATTATGAGGTGGTGCCTATTTTGATATCGTTTTTTAAATTAAATCAGTCTTGTTTATCTTATATTTCAGCATTTTTGTTGAATGAATGTTTCTAAAATCATTAAGTATGCACTTACCATTTCTAATACAGACTTTGAGAGAATGATGCAGAAAGAAATAATCACAAAATATTTGAACATCGTTAGTGTCGGGATTAACTTTGAAATTGATTTCGCTTGTATTTCGAATTTAAAGTAAAATTATAAATACATTAATATTTGTTTAAACCACTTTACGGTTCGATGGTTACAAATTATATTGATTAGTTTCCTTTAACATCACGCCTCTTTAGCCTGAAGATGTAAGTAGAGGTAGCAACAGAGCAGGCTCATTTCTGCAAGTGGGTGAATAGGTTGTTTTTTAGCCCTCTATACCCAAAGGATATAGAGGCTGCTACACGGAACTGTGTTACTAGGACATCGTTGTCTGTCTGTTTGTCTGTCTGGCCGACTGTCATAGGGCTGTATCTTATGAACCGTAAATAGTAGAACTTAAAATTACTATGGCTTCTATAATAACAAATAAAAAAAACTTAAAGAGATCCCTTTCAAGAAACGTGTTAAAAATCGTTTTAATAAAGTATTCAGTCCGACTCACACTTGGCTGCCATTACTTTGTAAATCAGCCAAGTTTACAAAGTACACACAAGTTGTGAAGGTCTAGACATAAGTTAGTATGCTAATCAAAATCTACGCGGACGTCGTTGCAGTCAAAAGTTAGTTTATCATAGTTTACACGAATTTGCATTATACATATGCATACGAAAACATTTCATGGTTGAACGCATAGTATTATCTATGATCTCAAAAGTATAAAGCATTTTAGTGCTTTTAAAAATGTACCTATTCTGTTTTTACATTTTATGATCCATTATCGATAAAACATAGAAACATAAATGGTCGAAAAAGTTCAATTACCCTTGTGGTGAGGGGCATTTTCTATCTCGTTGCATTTCGTCAATCTCGTAGTCACATTACTAATAGCTGCTGTAATCGTATGAGGTCCTAACCAGGACGTCAACAGTAAATGGCATTTGGATTTTTCTGTTTCCGAATATGTCCCGATGAATAACATCGATACGATATTCCCAAAACTTTGCTTCATAAGGTGAAAGTGCTTGGGTAGGCCGCAAACAAATTTCTTACGTTTAATTTGCAATTCAGCATCGGTTTGAATGGAAATAGAAATAGACGCTACATGAACACATAGGTATTTGATTATTAAAACAACTCTTCAGATCAGTGTAACCCCTAATTAAGTATATTTAATAAAAACATGGCATTTGCGGCCAATTATGACTTAAAAAGTTATACATATTAGTCCCTGTTGAGTCTATTTTTTATAACCATACGATAATACTACTACGGTGTTCTTAAGTACTATGAGTGCTGGTGTTACCATTGCTAATAAAGGTATATTTTCTTACTATTGTTTACTGAATGCGGAAAATAAATATAATAAAACACAATTTATTAGAAGTAATTTTATTTTAAAAGATATTGCGATCGTATAGATTCCTACTGACCAATACCAGTCATAATGTCGTTTGTAAGTTGACGTATAAATGCTTTTTAAAGTATAATACACTGGTCTTCCTTGCATTTATAAAGGCGATACAAATATTTTTTTCGGAATGACCATCAATTTCATATTTCCACAGTGCAAGTTGCAGTAGTCGTTGAAATACAGAGACCTGTACGTCCAGTTTCCATACAAGAACTTGCCGCCATAGATAGTACGGGAAACGGCTTGAATATCCACGCTGTATTCATGGTGACCCTGCAAGATTGTTTTCTATTAGTACTCTCCAACAATATACAGTGAAAGCTGAAAATGAAAAGACAGTCAAATATTATGCTTATGAGAATATCTAAAACATTTAAGTCATAATATTTTGGTCTATAAGTACCTGCCTAATTGAAATCAATGAAAACTCAAAAATTGTCGTACAAAATATACAAATAACCACAAGCCTAACATAGATATTATACGCTTATCGTATTATCTCCAAATTTTATTTTATTTTTTCGCTCGCGTTGTACTAAACTAGGACTTTCTTCTAAATTATATAACCTCACACATGTATGTTTAGGTTAAGTATATATCTATGGGCCTGTGTCGCCTGCAATAAATGAGTTATTATTGTTATTGTAATAGGGTCGCCCCCTATTACGTGGGACTTAAACATAACTGGTGAAATGTGGGTATTCTAATAGGTACTACTCTGCCTAACCCTTCGTGGATTACAGGTGTGACGTTATGTTATGTAATTTCCACTTACTTTGAAAAGACCACAGCGTCCGTTAGTGCTGTAGGTAGCCATTAGCAGCGGTTTGAATAGGATGTGTTCACACATATCTTTGATCCTTAGTCTCATTTTTTCCTTATTGTTTAAACTACCCACAAATGTAGACTGAAAATTATGATAAGTACTTAACTTTGGCACCTAGTAAATGTCTTTTACCCCCGACGAAAACAGAGAAGTGTTTAAGTTTAAAGTGCCATACAACTCGCAATTATAAATTGTTAGCGTCTGTACGCAAATTTGTCGTCTTTTTTAAAAGTTTGGTTACTATTTGGTGATTGACCTTTTTTAAAATTTTCAGAAGTCATGCTGGCATGTACATTAGTTAGGAAAGGAAGTACTTGTATACTTACTTTAATTGTAGTCATGTTTTCTCTTACCAATATGTCGAATTTTACCGTTACATCATCAATCACGCGTGTATAAACATCACCACAATATTTCTTTCTAGGTGCTTTACACTCTGTGTAGCTTGTCACCTTTAAATCGAATTCTCCCTGAAAATTTAATAAATATTGGATTTAAAACAGGAGTTGCCTTGCAGAATCTTTGTTCAATAACCTCTTGCAGTACACCTACGATCTAAATAAAATGTATTTAGGCTCGAATTGATAAGAATAATATTATAATATCCTCAAAGCCTAATTTTGATCACGGCTGACCGCCGTATCTTAGGATAATATATATATATATATATATATATATATTTAAATTTTACTACTACTACTACTACTACTTAATATATTATTTTAGTATACAAGTGAGATCACAAACACAGGTGCACTCCCTCTTCAGGCGCAGGACCAGCTTCCAACCTCCGGGCTGCTGCTGAGAAATTTCTAATGAAAAAGCTCATTACCACTGTTTATGGCATGTGGTAAGTTTGAACTCGCCCGAAGGACGTCGCGGGCATTGGCTGGTACACTTAATACCTACTGCGTACTATCAACAACTACTAATGATACTTACATATTCAAATTCAGAGTGTGCAACGATTAAACAAAATGAAATGAATACGATAAATCTCAACATAGCCCGTGCTGTGCTCGTCAGAAGACTATCTATATAAAAATGTAACATTACAATGTTTTATCACTTAGTTTACGAACAGTATACTTTGTAGCGTATTATGTATTAAAAAAAAGTTACATGGTCTGCTGAACCGTGAAGATCGTGTCTATTTAACTATAATTTTAACTTTAAAAAACATACACACTAGTAGTTATTTATTTTTAACCTATGTGTTTATCGGGGCAAATAAATATGAATGTAAAATTAGTTAATGATGAATGAAACCCTTTGTGAAGGTCACCCGATTAAAAAGCGACTCTTTATTCCAATAATGAGATAGAAAAATCCAATAACTCTGTACCCGTCCTGGGAATCGAACCCAAGACCTCATGTTCAGCAGTTGCGCTTTGCGACCAGTAGACCAACGAGGCAGGCATTTTTTTTATCCCTGGCTCTCTTTTATACACATTAAGGTGATGATGGCCCAGTGGTTAAGGTGCCCGCCACTCATGTACGAGGTTGTGGGTTCGCAACCAGCACGGGCAAGTACCAACGTGATTTATCTATTTCATATTCTTTCTTAATTTATTTTGGACATCGGTGAAGGTAAATATCGTAAGGAAACCTGGACTCATAATTTATATACATAAGTTCGTGCGAATGCAAAGGCCTTTACTCTGCAGTGGGTGTGATACGAGGATCATTGACAGTCGTTAAGAGTCGTCAGAAGCTAGAAAGTCTGACAACCAGTTTTACCTAGGGGTATCGTATTACCCAGTTACTGGGTTGTGGAGGTCAGATAGGCAGTCGCTCCATGTAAATACTAGCATTCAGCTGAAACCAGTTAGACTGGAAGCCGACCCCAATATAGTTGGAAAAAGGCTAGGCAGATGAAATGAATATGAGTAAGTAGAGGTAAATAAAAAAAGTAATTTAAAAATAATTGATACTTTTGTATTTTCACAAATTAATCAATAACAAATATTTTATATGTGATACGTATATAAAAAATAGATAGTCTCGTATATAACGAGAATTTGGCATTTGTTTCAGTTTTTGCTTTGGTCGGTTTACAGCAGAGGTTTCTTGGGGAGGCTGAAGGACACTGTCTTGTTCTCCAAGTACTGAAGGATACCTTCCTCACCCCTGAAAAATATCATACATTAGCGTTAAAACGGTCAATAGAACAATCTACTTACGTGGGGACGGATAATTATAAAAATAAACTACCAAGGACTGCGGCAAAACGTAATAAAGTTTCATGAAAGCCAAAACACTAGCTGGCTGCTCGATGACCTATGAACATATCGTTAACCGAAGCGTTTTACAAAATGTGGACCTGCCCTAAGAGTTTTTTATTTTGAGATTTTTATACAAACATGCCAACATGGGTATGGGTATTTTGGTCAACAAGTAACTAAACTGGATGAAATTATGTAGATGTAAGTATGTATGTAATAATATCTACGCTAATTTTCGGTTGAATATCTTAATCACTCAAATTAATTATACGATATTTTGAGTTAACATATCCTCATCATCATCATTTGTTAGCCGAAGTTCTTAAAGATAGCCACAATGACCGGTCCTACGCTTCCAGCGGTTTCGTCGGTCCACCTCGTAACTATGTATCATTTTGAAATGATGATGGAAAACTGACTAACCGTAAGCCTAAATATTAGTGGGTTATCTTATCTTATAAAATTTGACTTGACTACAATTGCATGGAGCGCGTACCAGTACGCTGTCGAGAATATGCTATAAAAAATTGGGTCAGCAGTCGTTGAGAAAATTGTAGACTAATTTGAATATTCTATATTCCTATAGGTACTCTTATGTAAAAAAAACTAGACCATTAAACACTCGACAGATCACTACTTTTTACAAAAAAAGGTAATTGTTAAACGACTTTTCCAAAAAATAATTTAATTTGTTTTGAAGAAATGGTACTTACATTTCGCGTCCGATACCAGACTCCTTGAATCCACCGAAGGGTGTTTGAGGAGTCACATGTTCGTATGTGTTGACCCTAGAAACCAAAAAAGCATGGTCAGACTTTTTTTATACCTAAGCCTGGCCACAAACGCCGCCATCTGTCGCTAAAAGCGACCACCGACGTAAACCATGTGCGGCGAGTCCATATAAAATGTATGAAAACTACAGGAAATATGTCGTTGGCGGCGTTTTGTGGTTGTGGTCGGTGGCCCATATGCAGCCAGGCTTAAGTTCGTTAATATTCCAGTACAATTTGAGGGTTATGTCATTTCTATTTATAATAAACCTTGAAGTACTTAGTTCTATAGATTCTACATAGAGTACATACGCTCTTTGCATACATTACTACGCATTGAATGTTATGTGCTAGGATTTTTTAAGTACTTATTTTAAAACTAGCTTGTGCCCGCGAATTCTTTAGTGTGAATGTAAATTTTCACGGGGCTTTATTTATTTGTGCGGAGCCCTACTTCTCGTTTTTAAATAACATGCAGCTTAAGTTGGGTTCTCCGTATAATATTACCTATCTGCCAGGGAAGGTGATTTCTTTTTCACAATCGGTCCACCCATATCGGAGATTAGCCTGTTCTGTTATTTTGACATTACAAATAGTCACTTAAATTTTATTTGTTTGTATTCGTGTAGATTAGGCATTGAACTAAGCATAGTTCTATAGACTTTAATTCTGCATGGACTACATGTACGCTATTTGCATACATTACAATTCATTGAATTTTGTTGTGTTGGGAATTTTGAAGCACTTATTATAGATTTTCAAATTCTTTTAACACTTTAATTTGTATCAATTCAATTAAATTAATAACTATTAAAATTATTCCTGCTTATAAATCGTTGATTCAAATTCCATAATTTCCTGTTCATCTATATTCTTAATATTAGGTATAAAGCTGAAGAGTTTGTTTGTTTGAACGATCTTAGGAATTTATTTAAAAATATCGTTTTGCGATATATTATAACTGACTTTTGTTAAAGAATGTTATAGCAGAGCAATTTCCAAACACATAACTCTTAAAATTCGGTAGAATCGAAGTTACTAACTACAAGAAAAAGGAATACATACCACATGGAGCCAGCGCGCACGTGTCTTATGAAGGCAAGGGCGGTAGTGACATCGTTGGTGATGACTCCAGCACCCAAGCCGTAGTTGGAGTCGTTAGCCCTGTCCACAACCTCTTCGAAGGTCTCGAACTTGAGTATGCTCTGGACCGGTCCGAAGATCTAGAAACGGAAATGGGGAATCATGTCACGGTTGTTTTAATATTATTAACTAAAATAGAATATAGCCTGTTACTCGCGTATAATGTAGCTTTCCAAAGGTGAATTATTTTTTTAAATCGGTTTGGTCGTTTTAGGATTTTGCATTAGAAACAAAAATACAAATATTTTTTCTTCTTCTTCATTAAGTTTGGGTGTGTAATCGGTATGATTTGACAATATAAAATACATGACATCCTTAAAAATATATATATGATCCGTCCTTGATTTATGAATTGGCATCTACCTACTTCAAAACGACTAGTATTTACAAAAACAACGATTAGATAATTTGAACAGAGTGTGCGTATGTAATACGCCACGCTAATGATATAGACATACAAGTACATGAGTTAAACGTTAAAATCGGATACTAAGTACCTGTTTACCTAGTACATATTATGTATTCACCGTGAAATTTTAATGATTGTTTACCCGCAGCATAATGATTTTACCTTGGTACTACAATCGATTTATATTGTTTTTATTTAATTATTAAAATACAAAATGATAGATGATCAATTATATAAACGAAACTAGAAATAATAAATATTTATAAATAATACTTTTTTATTATTTTAAAACAATAATTATCTTTTATGTTCTAAGTTTAACTTAGACTATGTGTCGATAGTACTACTGACTGTAAATCGTTCTGCAACGGGAAAACAACCTTTACAATATCAGCGTGTATGCCTAAGCTTAGTAAAATATATCTCTTATTATGATACTGATCTGCATAGCTGTTTCTCCACTTGTAGCTCAAGAAAGCTTGATTAAATTTAAGACTAAGTAGGATTCTTTTTTGTCTATTATTAAAAAAGAAAAAATATATATTGAAACAGAGAAAAAAATATATATTGTGTGCCCCACAACTGCGCCAATGAGGCTCAGTTCAGCATAAATGCCAGACCACTTGTGCCTGATGCTGGTTTTCAACTGGATCTTTGTGTTTGACGTATTACGAATATAAACCAGCTTACTATGAAACATAGGCAGATAAATTGTAGTAAAGAGAGTATGTTATTACATACGCATAAAGTAAGTTGTTCAGATTACTTATTACAATTTTGTTTGTACCGACCTCTTCCCTAGCAATCTTCATGTCATCCTTGACATCAGCGAAGACGGTGGGTTGAATGAAGTAGCCAACCTTGCCTTGGCGGTCACCTCCAGCGACGCAGCGGGCTCCACCCTTCTTACCAGCATCGATGTAACCCATCACCTTCTCGAACATCTCTGTGTCGATCTGAAAACAACGGTAGATATTAAATATTAAAGCTTACTCTTAATTGCATCTTCACAGGAAATAAAGACACTAAATGATTTAGAAGATTGTTAATGAAAAACAAAATGGTATGTATTTAAAAGATTGTGCCATGCAATCGATAGATTGGTCCTTTTTTAGCATGTCTTAGCTATTTTAGTGGATGATAAAATTAGAACGATAAGCGATTACTTATATTCTAAAGCTGCTCATAAAACTATCTTCCACAAACCTGAGGTCCCTGTTGAACATCTTCGTAAGGATTTCCAACGGTCCTCTTCTTGGCGATTTCGGCGGCTTTGGCGACAAACTTGTCGTAGATACCAGACTGGACGTAGGTCCTGGTGCCGGCGACGCAGCACTGACCAGCGTTGGCGAAGGCAGCCCTGTGAGCAATCTCCGCGGCCTTATCGACTGTAAACAGAAATTAGCGATGCAGACGAATACCGAAGCGTGATGCAGTTGGCGCAGTGTCGCAACTTAACGTGGGTAAAGATTACTAATACCAAACTACTAATAAGTTATTAATATTTAGCAGCATTCATTATTTCTTTGAAGTAAAATACTGGTAATTTAATGTCAATGAAATGAATTACCGGCGAATTCTAGAAATAGCATTTAAAGTGTTACAAGAAAGAAATTAGCTTTGTCTCCAATTAAAGGAAAACAAATCAGGATGACAATTGAGATAGTAAAATCATTATTGCAAGTGTCTTCGTGTTATAATAATTATTGAATAATCATAATGTTGAAACACAATCAGATTATACATTTCGTAATTATTTAATAATTAGGATAAATAAATAAGATTGATTTATTACTTCTTAATGATCCAATTTTCATTTAAGACAAATCAGACAGACAGACAGAGTTATTTACACATTTATAGGAAATATAATATTATTATAAGTATGGATTTTTTGCTTCAGTAGTTTAGTCGTGTAAGGGTTCTAACAGACAGACATAGTTACTTTTTCATTTATAATTTCTGTGTGGAGTTTTTACATCTACAAATTCTAGAAACGTCTCATAAACAAGTATGAGTTTATGAACATAAACACAGTGTAAAAAGTAAGTAGGTAGGTAAAAGTGAGATAGCAACAGCACCGTCTTTATTGAAGCGAGTAAAACACATCTGTTAGTATCCTCAATTTACTCTCCACAATCAATTGAGCAATTTAAAACAAGACTGCTCAATTGTTATGGGCAATTGCTTTTATTTAGACTTTTATTTGATTAAGATTTATCAATGGTGTATTCAGTGAAGAACTTCTCCAAATTCAAATCTTTTTGTTTGTAACTCACTATGCGAAGAGTTTTATTACTAACCATGCTAAAATATTTGATTCTGACTTATATTAATTGAAAGTCCAGGTATGCTAATGCTGCTTACGTTTACTGATGTCAGTGATGTTCAAAATAAAATTAGAATGTACATTTGATTTGAAAAAGTCACGTGGTTGCCCGGTATCTATGCCATGCAAGAGAAGCGGGTGCCTGAACCATTGGGACCGCAACGCTTATAAATATGCCGCAATCTGCTCAGCGTCAACCCTTGCTGTCATCTCACTGGCCAGTGACCAGTGAACACTGACCGGTGACCACTGACCACTGGTTAACACGTCTACTTATACGGTATTAAAAAATCTGAAAATAGTTACCATCAGCATCATTGAAGACGACCAGCGCGCTCTTGCCACCAAGTTCAAGGGTGACTCGCTTCAGGTTGACGGCGGATGCGGCGCTCATGATGATCCTACCCACCTGGTGGAGAAAAAAAATAACATTCCTATGAATCGCTATTCGAAGCATGTAGTAGTTCGCATTGCTAATGTAATATAGCATTGTGTAGGAATACTAAGTAGAATTAAAAGAGCACTTAATACAATATTATAAGGAATATAAAAAGACACTTAAAGATGCCATACAATATTTTTTTTTGTTGTGTGCTACCTTAAACACTGTAGACGAGTCCCGGAGAACAGATTCAACTGTCTTGTGTCATTCCGAAACAAAATTAATCGGAAAAGAATAGTAGAAATTGCGTTTTTTTCCTCCTACTTTAATCAACTGCTATATATATAGGTAATGTGTTTTATTTTGCTATGCAAAACATGAGGCGACGAAATTATTTCTCAATAATAGACGAGCCTTTTTGTTATAAATACTTCGGGCTACTAGGAAAATAGCATCATCATTTGGCCCGACCTGAGAAGCGAACCCAGAAATTTATGTCAGTCGCACTTGTTGGTCCGCGTTGTCTAAAACACTTGTATTTATGTCGTTCTTAAGTGTGTTTTAGTGTTTTATTTGAAACAAGCCATAAGAACAGGAGCGGTTCATGATTTGTTGGGGCCTAGACTAATACTACTAGGACGCCTAAATAAATAAACTAATTGCTATTTTGTCAAAAACTGTTTGCCATGATGATTTATATGGTACCCATAGAAAACAAATTAAAACAATACATAATTAATCAATCAAGTCAATTATGATACAAGTGAGCTAAGTTTGTCATTACACTTACATATTTTTTAAAGAACATAACATAACATAACATAACATCACGCCTGAAATCCCCGAAGAGTTAGGCAGAGGTGTATCCATTAGTACATCCACATTTCGCCAGTTATGTTTTTCTTTTAGTCCCATGTAACAGGGGGCGAGCCTATTGCCATCAACCGGGCACAAATCCAGACTCCGAGGCTGCTACTGAGAAATTCCTGATGGAAAAACCCAATAACACTTTGCCTGACCTGGGAATCGAACCCAAGACCTCATGCACAGCAGTCGCGCTTGCGACCACTAGACCAACGAGGCAGTCACTTTTTTCACACACACAGTCACAGATTTTTTAAAGAATAGTTATTTATTTATCGCACATCCCTTTATATTACCGGGGCCCTAGTCTGCAGCCCAAAAGTCTATAAATATATCCGCCCCTGAGTACCCACGTTAAGAATTTTGATGTTATTAGCAGTACGTCAAGATAAATTTGCAAGTGTTTATTTGTCATGTCATTGTGCTAAGTGGTATCGCACTAAACATGCAAACTAATTATTGTTATGACGATTTACATAACATTGTGTAATATTCAAGTAGGTATTTATATTTACATTTATCTTATCACTTTAAAAGTTTAAAAATTGATGGATTTTGTTATCTCATGCCGTTTTTTGTTGTGTCATTTAATCTCATATCTGCTGGAATGATTATGTGAGTACAGGAGACGGATTATTTTTATTTTTTAGTAGAAGATTTTCGAACTACTCGTTTTGCCGTTGAATTTAGTCAGGCAGGGCGATGAACCCTTACACAAACATAATTATATTGAAAAAATTGTTCTTTGAAAGGACGTATTCTGAAATACTGTCATACAAACCCAACTAACAAACAAGTATTTATTAGTAATTGACCAGGTAACGTAATTTTATTTTATTATTTATGTAATGACAACCTCCTGTTGACAAGCATGCAAAACTGCAACTTGCATAACGAGTAGATAAATAGGATTACGATAGTGCAAAAATAAAATTTTGCAGAACTGGACTGATGCAATGTGGAATTGTGGATGAAGTATCCCCACCTACACATGTCTGCCCTCTCTCCATATACCGAGTCATTCAAACAAACAATGTGGTAAGTATTTACCTCGGTGGAGCCAGTGAAGGCAACTTTGTCGACATCTGGGTGATGACTCAGGGCAGCTCCAGCAGTAGGTCCGTAACCAGGGATCACGTTGAGGACACCAGCAGGGAAACCAGCCTCCTTGACCAGGGCAGCCAGCGCCAAGGCCGTCAGAGGAGTCTGCTCAGCGGGCTTGACGACTACTGTGCAGCCTACAGATAAACGTTACCATTAAAGATTATCTTATAGTGTTATGGGGTGTAAAAAGACACATAACGTAACTGTTAAAGTAACTACGCTTATTGCCCATCAAACTATGTAAACGTTGAGCAAAAGTGATTACTAGGAAACAACGTTTATTTACGGTGTAGAAAATTGTTTATGAGCAATATTATACTTACAGGTTCATGCAATAGTATTTTACATCTGTTATATGACGATGAATAATTCAGTGGGATTATATTATGGGATTTGGAATTATTTCCTTTTTTTAACGGTTATGTATGGAAATTCTTTCCCATTCTTCTTTACAAGAAGCTACCTCTAGGAATCGGCAACTAAATTCATTATTTTTCCTTCATGAATTATTAATAAGTGACATTTAATAATTGAACATTGTCACAAAAAAAAATATTTCACAAGTTTACGACCATATTTTACTAATTTAAACAAAGCTATTACGTAATTAATAGACAATTATAACTTACCAGCAGCAAAGGCGGGGGCGATTTTCCATACAAACATAGGGATGGGATAATTCCATGGAAGAATTTGGCCGCATACACCCACGGGCTCTTTCAATGTGAAGGTCAAGACCTCACCGTCTGAAATAAAATGGCGGTTTAGCACGCAACAAGGTCATGGCTAAATAAATTCAATAGTGTTCTGTTCTGATACAGCAAAGCTAAATTAATGTTCTACGTTTTTCTTTCTTTTGTTTCGTTATTATTAAAAACACGAAATGTGGAAAATTAGATGACTTTTATAAAGCTGAAATTTGGCTGGTAGATAATTAGATACGAGATGTCAGCATAACCGAATTTTACGTAGACTTCCACGAAAACGAAGTCGCGAGCAAGCGAGTAAAACAACATAAATATTCCAGCATTGTATTAGTAGTTAACTAATGTAATTTAGTTAGATTGGAAACAAATTATTCAGGGTTTGAGATTGTTTTTCCAACTAAATAGCATAATATACCATTTATAAGTAAAAAAAAAACATATTTCGTCAATCATTAATAGAAATAACATTGGGTGTCAATATATTCAAGTTTCGAAATAACATAAGTATGGTTGCAAGACGTTCTTAACTCAAAAGATCCAAATCTCGATATCTCCAAGTTACAAAATATCTACATCTTAGCGGATGTGTAATGTTATATTATAAGTCACAAATAAATAACTATAGAGTTGCTTAAAAGGCGTAGTAGGAGCCCTGAATGGGTTCAATGGTTTTAAAAATAACGAAGGGTATGGCAGGGTCTAGTAAGCGAACTCAGACCACGCCATTCCCTTCGAATCTAACTTGTCCGAGCTGGGGTTCCCCAAGTTATCAAAATAAAATATTGATGGATAATTATTAATATTCATAATACTTAATTTGGTATTCATAAGGAAGTCAAGTCATGGAAATTGAATATAGACATGGATGTTTTGAGACTTGATTATTTTGCAACTTGAACGTATCGAGATGTAGATATTGTGGTAACTTGGAAGTTTCGAGATTTGGACTTTATGACATATACTTTTTATAACGTTTTGCAACCATAATATTATATACTTATTTTGCAACTTAAATTTTTCAAGGTCCTAGCGGAAATTAGTATTGTACTATTAAATCCCTTGCTTTTGCCCGCGACTTCGTCTGCATTGATTTCAGAGTGACGTCAAAGTTATACATTACAGCTTTCGCCCGCGGCTTCGCTCGCAAATTAAATCTAAATTTCGATCATGATTCGAAAGACATGTAGCGCCATCTATCATCATAAGAACGTTATTATTGTTTTCTCTCGGGAACAGTACTTTTTTCGGGATGAAAGGTACCCGATGTCCTTTCAGTACACCTTACGACGTATATGCAAAATTTCAGGATATTAGTTAGGATCCCATGGCAATAAAGCAGGATAGAAAATAATAAATATCGATATATATATGTGTGCCTTTCGGCTAATTCCGTTTGGCCGTTAAACTTAAAAGAGTACCTAATAAACACCCTTTCTTCCATCCAATCATCCATCGATCAATCCGTCCTCACAAACTTACGTGCATAGGTATGCTTACATGCTTAGATAATTTCTAATTCAATATATGTTACAACACATAATTTTACTACTATCACAGCTATTATAAATGCAAAAGATTGAATGGACAGCTGTTTGTTGCTTAATCACGCCAAAACGGCTGAGCAGACATGAATGAAATTTAGCACATGGAAAGATTACAGCTTGGAAATGCACATAGGCTATTTATATCCGCGAAATGTATGGTTTCCATGAGATAATGCATCAAATTATCAACTATGACGCAGACTAAGCCGCGGCCAAAGCTACTGTATTATGAAAGTTGTAGTCTATCTTATAAGTCGAGCTCTAATTCCAGTTTTAAACCAGATTATCTAGACATGTAATAGTTGAAAGAAAATTCTTACTTGGACGGAGTGTTTACCTTACTTACTTTATATAAGCCTATAACGTCCTACTGGACGGTAAAGGCCTCCCCTAAATCCTTAGGAGCTTTATGGCTAGGAAGAAAATTAAGATTGAAGTAGGTAGATACCTGCGGGAATAGTGTTGCCGAGAATTTTATCAGCTTTGCCGGCGTAGTATCTGATGATGCCAGCAGACCACACAACTTCTCCTTCAGCCTGTTGGACGGGCTTGCCGTTGTCCAGGGTTTCTAGTTGACCCAAGTACTTAGCATCTCTCTCTATGAGGTCAGCCAGCTTGAGGAGGAGGCGACCTCTTTGGGAGGCATCGAGGACGCGCCATTCTGAGTACCGGTGGAAGGCTTTCTTGGCTGCAGCCACGGCGATGTCTACGTCAGCCTAAAGCAAAAAGACATCGTTAATACTACTATACCACTGTATCTACTGGCCTATTGCTATGAACGCATGCCGGTCAAAATTCGACGACATTTAACTCTTTTATGTGTGAAATGGATCTGATATATATATTTTTTTGAGAGTAAAGAGATTATTATGATCATTTACAAATCTCAACCTGCTACAAGCAACTTGAAATTAAGACCACTCAACCAAACTTGAGCGCCCTACCTTTGTTTGCAGAATTGCGGTCATAAAACTATATTCATCTACAGCAAAATTCTCGATACTATCATCATACGATCACAATTCGATAAGAATGTTATATATTTTTGATATAACGACAAACATGATACAAAAAAATGATATCGAAATGATTTATAGATAGTCAATATTAAGCTTACCACTTAGAGATCATTGTCACTATTTTTCGGATCGATAGGTAATGTTGTTTATGTTAGAGTTAATATTAAGTAAAATAAATATCCTTGCCCGCGTTTTCATTTGTGTGAATCTGAAAAATCTTACTTATCCCTATTTTTATTTTAAATAAAATATTACCTATATCTTTTATAGGCAACGAACCTTTAATTTATAAAAGAACTTTCAAATACAAATGATGGTTTTTTCCTATTTAAGGTATATACATTTTATATTATCTTCTGTCTTCTACTATCTATTTATATAAAAAAATAGAGCTAAATGTGTTGCCAAGCGCAAAACTCGAGAATGGCTGAACCGATTTGGCTAGGCCTGTTTAAACTATTTTTTCGAAAAATCCACCGCTATGCTTGGAAACTTGAACCCGAACAAAGCCGGGCGGTTGCTAGTTATAAATAAATTTAATCAAAATTGGTTTAGCTGTTTAAATGTCGTAATGTAACAAACACACCGTTACTGTGGCAATCATGTAACTACATACTGTGGACTCATTTTGATAATTATAATTATCATTACATACCTTATCGCCTTCTGCCACTTGTGTGATGACACTCTCATCCTGAGGGTTGATAGTGGGGAAGGTCTTCTTGCTGACTGCATCTACCCATTCGTTGTTGATGAACAACTGAATAGAAAAAATAAAACATATTACAATAGGTTTACAAAAATTATTAGTTTTAGGTCTTCCTAAAAAGGACATATTTAATTGGGTAGTTAACACCATTAACCAATAATTCCAAGACATAACTTTTCTAAAGAAACACTTAATATTAGACCTGAAACTCGATTAATTTTCAGTTAATTGTAAAATTTATATTTTTAATTACTTTCAAATTAATAAACAACTAGTCAATTGTGTCGGCATAAAACGTCACAGTCTATTGCCATACAAAATTTGTGGAAGAATATCGTTTTGATAGGTCGTTGATGGGGAAATCCTTACGGATGCCCTCCGTTTGGGGATAACGGAGGTGTATTTCAGATTCTTGCCGACTAATACCCCACGGTTCCTCCTGCTACTATAAGTCGGGAGCCCGGTATTTACATTATACATGACGGCATGACCCGCGCCCCCGACTGGTATTATAATGCTGATATTGGGGACCGAATTTACGCACATCAGTTTGCAAGGCGGTCGTCGAACCGATAGGCAATTTACTTAAAATAATGCGTTTAGTGATTTAAAAAAAATGTGTATTTAGATGCAAGACATTCATGAAATAGTTTTCTATATTTTATTGGCTCAAAATATTTTATAGGTGCGTGTTGTGAACAATTATTGTTTTTATTCGTCTCAGTATTTTTTTGTTAACGTAATATTACGTAGGTAGGTTTATATGCGTAATTAAATGTCTACACCACCTTCTTTAAAAAAACAACAAAAAAAGAATTCAAATCAAACCATTTCTCATTCTTGAAATCTTATTTTTTCCAGAAATGTTGATATGAGTAAGCACCTACCTACACATATCGAATAACAAGCCAATCGCTTCACAAAATCGTACTTTTTAAATGAAAATGTATTTCCTACAATACATATTGATCCAAGAATCACCTATTGTGGTTTTGTTTGAGCACAATGAGAAGTATTCAGTACATTGAATTGTGAACCGCAAGTATCAAATACTAAGTCTGAAATTACAGTAGGTTGCTTGTTGCTAACCATACTGGTACCTCACATAAAATCAAATATCAACACATGGACATGTTATGCATACGAAATGTCGATTCCGGCGAGTGAATAAAATTGTCGTGGTAAAGCAATATACATACATAGTCGTCACTCAATGATCATCATCAAGTTACAAAAGTTTATAAGAAAAAAAAATACAATGTGTAATTTTGTGAGGTATCTGTTATTTTTTTATTCAATTTGTTAAGTCATAACTATTGGAAAATACAATTACAAGATTTTATATTAAGCCGATTTTTAATTTAATTTAATTTTAACCCAACTATAAATGTAGCAATAATAATAAAATTAACTACATTCCAAAAATAATAAGCAGGTATAATGATAAAGAACTACTTATCAGTGAACTATGTTTTTACAAGAGTAATAATTCGTATGCCTAAACAACGAACCGGCAACCGATTAAAAAAAATTGTTGACATCCAATTTTACTCTAGTATTTCGGCAAGTTCACTGTAATTTCTTTCAGCAATATATTTATAGGTATGGTTTTTAAATTTCAAATATAATTAGGTCTTACCTTAGTGTATTTGATGTCTACTTTAACCATTTTCAAGCCGGATTGTTTAAACACGTGCGTTCGCTCCGGTGGTCTCCTATAAATGGTTTAGCTGTCGCACAGCTAGCCGGCAATAAGCGTCGCGTCACATACGTATGTAGGTACACAATGTTATAGATAAGTCGCCTCAATACAGATTAAATTGAGTAGCGTTCCGTACGTTTTAATTCGGAACAATTGTTTGCATTGAAAATACTTTTAAAATGTTATCTTTCTATGGCTTCAGAGGTTATTTTACTACCACTATGTTTCGTCAACTTCGCGTCTTTTTAAAGCGCATGCGCGTAGTGCTACCACGGATTCAACTGCGCATGTGTTCAGACTTGTTGAACTCTCTTATACGAGCCATGATGGTGGAAATCAAAGAATATATTTTTGGTTTTTATTTTTAAACCGTTGCTTTCTTTAATTAAACTTCGTTATTCTTGCGGTGTATCCAGTCTGCATATAGACTGAATCAAATCTATCCAATATTATACATTTTTAACATTATCTACAAGATGATATCTTTAGAAACACCTGTTGCAACCTCGAGGAGTTCAAAATTTAACAATGACATTGAACTTATCTGGAGATTCAGCGAGTTTTTAATTTAAAACGCAGTAAATAGCACGCACATTATTTTTACAATCTCTTCACATTATGTGGATCAACACAGAGTCGTGAAACACTCTTTAAAATCCTGATTATCAGCGACAAACTGTACTTTCCTCTATGACTGACATCCTTTTTATCAAACTGTATTCTTCTAAACGGCGATGTGACTAAATTCCTATGGCCAATAGATACAAAGAGTATTAATGTGTATTGTTCATAGTGTCTGAAATCAGTCTGGGGAATATTAATTTATTATGCCCAGCAGTTGACGTCGTATAGCTGTTAAGATGATGATGATGACTGTAAGCTAAAACCAGTAAATTAATTTCATGATTTTGAATTGAAAAATTAAAATAAAAATAATTAGGTGTCTACAACAAAATCATGTTATTTTTTTAAATACGTTGCACCACATTAAATATTTATCTCTTAGAAAATATTAACTTAAAAAACAGTCAACCAGAACTGAAACCAAATTTCTGCCGTACGGGAATGTATCCCAAGACACGCAGAGCAGCTGTTAATCATTCAACCGCTACGCCAACAGTGTCATCAAAGACAGAAAAAAGTCAAACGAATCATCAGTTTTATCTTAATTCAGACTCGCTATTTTTGTTTTGACTACAACACTTTTGTACCTTTACGTTTTGGTTCCGTTCGGTTCGGCACCGAACCCTAAATATAAAACTTAGCATTGGCATTGGATGGAGGAGGTTAACATTGTTGAATTATATAATGTTGGTAATTTTTTATCTAACCAACGATTGTATTATATTATGTGTGAGTTGTTTACTTAACTTTGAAGTAAAATGATTTTACAAATTAATATGATTGTCTGGTATTTTAATTAGATTTATAATGTTTGTCTGTATAATGGATGAGAAAAGACGCACGCAAAAAGGAACAGGTTGGTTTTTTAGTCAGTAAAAGTCTGACAGTCCCTTCCGCCCCCACCCAGGGCGGAAGGAGTCATTTGATGATTTTTACCACCTAAAAAAAAGGGGTCGTGGCGGTAGCTATTTAAAGTTTAGTTATAACTATGAGAAAATTGTAACTTTGACTTTCGTTACCAGAAAGTTCATAGGCATACCTATGAACTTTCTGGTAACGAAAGTTGTATTGTTTGTTGTATTTTTTTGCCTGGACCATAGTCCAGGCAAAAAAATGAGCTCAATGATGGCAACAACATGTTCCGGCTACGTTAAGCGTCTTTTTCACCAATGTCACACATTATGCTACTTATTAAAAACTCATTTTTGTGACAGACAGTTTTTTCTTGAACTGAGGTCTGCAACATAAACATCTTGAAATAATAAATAATTACCCATTTTCATGTAATACATTTGATTTAAATTTTACAATTCTTTTAGAGGAGGTTAAAATTCAGTTCTCAATTTGAAAAGTAGACTTATTATGAGCTATGAATGATATTTATAACTATCGAACTACAACTGTAATAATTTTTCCAACGATAAGTTGATAAATAAGAATAAAATCATGTTCCCTAATGGAAATACAAACTTAATAATGTAATTATTATTACATCTATTTTCGTATACCTGTTATAGTCATAACGGTTTGCATTTAAATTAAAAAAAAAAAACAGCTGATCCATATATGATCTTGTTATGTAGGCATCTTTGTAGGGAACAGCTGATTTTTTTTTTTCATGATACAAGTTTTGGTCCCATAGAAAAAGTTGTTCATAATAATGAGTACAATGCCCCTTTTCAGGTTTCGGGTAAATTTTCAATGACCCTGTATAGTTGTGGATAAGACGAATCGATTTACAAATATTGATATTTTAGAAGATCACGCCTAAGTACGTGAAGATATGCGCAGAAGACAAATGGGCTGGCATTATTAATAGGTATAATTTTAAAATAACTTCTAATTAATATAAAATACTTTCCAGTGTTTCCAATCACAAGATTTTATTTATAAAAACGTTTACTATCAAACCGAAAGTGTTGACTTTTATCATTGGGTGTCCTCATTATAATATAACAGAGGTTCGTCTTATCAGCAATAAATAACAAACAACACAAAGTGAAATGAAAAACAAAAAGATAAGAAAACAATTCATCTCTTTAATGCAATTAATGTTTGAACTTGTTGTGGTGGCGTGATCAATATTGATGATTAATATTCCGTTGTTAAGAGCGTTTACGCTTTACGGCTTTTTATATAAACTTTTAAGTCCTTATTTTTACAAAAAATGTGTTACAGGCAAATAAAAAGAAGCAGAGATTTCCAGTTATCTTTTTTGAAAATGTTCTGAACTAACTTTTTAGACCTATGTATCCTGCTTATGCGTAGGAAGTTTCATTAAAATCTGGTCTTTTCTTTCGAAAAATTAGGACTTGAAAGTTTGTATGAAATTTCGTAGGTGAGGGGAAACACTCTTAGAATAGGTACTATTTTTAAAACATAAATGTGAACGATACTGGTAAAAAATATTTCAGTGTTACCCCCGTAATATATATATTTTTTGTATACTTATGGCTAGGTGGAGTAACATTTATCGTAGTGTGGGGCTGATAATATTGGTGGCTAAGGATAGTACTCAACACGTGTAAGAGAGGACACGCTACTCCAAGGCACCGAATACTTGACATTGTAAATGATATTTTAATGATACGTACACTTATTGGACCGTATTATCAAATGATATGTAGAATATCAAAAAGTAAACACACTACTTGAAATTATTTGATAACTACACTATAATTGCATTGCGATGGAATTCAAGGTCCAACATACTACAATCATTGTTTGAGACATTGAATTGTATCCTATGAACAAACCCACACACGAAAAAACGCTGCCGTCTTGAGACCCAAAATGGGCGCCTGATAGTTCGTTCGCCTCAAAGCGTTTCTTGCGAATCATCTGCCTAGCCTTTTCTCAACATTGTTAGGATTGGCTTCCCGTCTAACTGGATGCAGCTGAATACCAGTGTTTTTTCATAGAGCGATCTCATACAAATATTAAATTTAATTCAATCGATGATTAAAAATGGACGGACATGTTATGTTTTGACAGGTATTTACGTCATACGCCAAGAGCAACTCCATAGGTATATCTCTATGGTTTGATATGTGGTCAAATGTCATTATAATGATATGTGGGTGTGGTTTGAACAATGAAGATTTAAATATCGGACTTGGGTTTAATAGGTATGGTGGTTGGGGTTCTGGTCGGAATTATGAATATATATTATCCTACAGGAAGCTGTACAGTTTTCCTGGAGAAAAAGTAGCCCATGTGCTGTTCGAGACTATAATCTATTTCTGTGCTTTTCATTTTGATCCGTTCAGCCATTCTGACGTCAATTACCAGCCATCCAAACTGTCGCATTTATACCGAATAGTAGTAAGATTTACATGGCCTTCCATAATGCTATTTTCTCCATGAACGCATACAAGTAACTAAATTATTTATCACCTTTTAAATAAAGTAAAAGCTTTTATTATTACAAGTGTGTTAATATTTGATAACGCATTTAAAGAGGGTCATTAAGATAATCGTGTTTGTGGTTTAATTATTATTGTTAGATAGTAACAATGTACAATGTACGAGAGGAGTTCGTGGCTAAGTAATTAAAGTTGCACGGGTTGATCCATCAGGTTAAGCTACGCTTGCCGGGGTTGTTCCGTGGGTGGGTGACCATCTTTACACATCGAGACTTCTCCGAGTCTCAGAAAACACGTTAAACCGTTGGTCCCGGCTGTCATACTTAGATCCTTGACAGTCGTAACTGGTCGTCAGAAGCCCGAAAGTCTGAGAACCAGTGTTATCAAGGGGTATCGTATTACCCGGATACTGGGTTGTGGATGTCAGATAGGCACTCGCTTCATGTAAAATGCTAGTATTCAGCTGCAACCGGTTATCTTCGCCCACCCTTACATAGTTGGGAAAAGGCTAGGCAGATTAATTGACAACAATATATAATGTATGTAACCGTATTTACGTACCTAATTATTTTACGTTATATTTTGGGGGAATGTAAATTAAAAGATATTATTTCTTCGGGAAAGATGTTTATTATCATGAATAAAAAAATGTGTTTGAGTATTGGTCACTTAAGCACCGATAATAGCCACCGATTAAAGCAGGTGTAATGTTATATTTTATGATTAGTTTTAATATAGGTAAGAATTAAATTATAATTACATAAATACGATATCTAAGTATGGAGTCCAGGGTAAATTATATGCAGAATGTACCAAATAATAATTTAAAAAAACAGTCAGCTTATCTTATTATATACCTAAATGATTTGGCATAATCATTCGTATTATTATGATTTTTTATAACAATCACTGTCTGGTAACTTTAAAAGGTCATAAGCAAAGTCTGGGATTTCATAACTCTTAAAAAATATATATGGTTTCACACTTTACTGCTATTTGATAAGGCAATGATATTGCAGTAGTGTATAAATATTATATATTAATTAATGGTGATTATATTTTTAATGTTCTTGTTTATCACTATCTTGAAGTTATTTTGGCATAGGTATAATAGGTATAAGTACTAGTATAAGTCCATTTTCATTTTTCCTCTCATTGCTTGGTACCTTTAAATTATAGGAGTAACTTCTGCCCGCGACTTCGTCCACATGGAAGTCAAAACTATACTTAAATAATAGAGCCGAAGATTATTTTGCTTCTTTATTTGTTTAAACGCGCTAATCTCTGAAGCTACCATTCGGTTTGAAAAATTCATTTTGTATTTGATAACCAAACTCATGTGGAATAGTAATATAAAGGCTACCTATATAACATCACGCTTATACTCACGGGAGCGGAGCAGTAACCAAAGACGTAACTTAGCGCGGTTGAAAAAAAACAACGCGTACGAATTCGCAGGGAGCTAGATAATAAAAGAACATCAACATAGTCTGCATTTCATTTACTGTGTTAAAATAAACGAACTTTAATTTCTAAACAGTAGAAATTGCATTCGTCACTGTAGAAGAGAGATTTGAATGACCAATTTCCCAGTAAGAAGCTGCCTCCGTAATAGGATTGTGTGATCTTTTGTACATCCACATTATATTGGTAACGACCCTGAAAGTAACACAACACACATAATAAGTAATAATTTATTGTCGCACAGCAGGGTTAGGTACATAATTAGGTTGAAGCTCTAGATCACATGCTAGGATTATTCGTGTCGTGTGATCTAGGCTCTTTCATTCCGTAAAAACTAAGATTAATAGCATAGCCAAAAATTGAGCTCAATATAAATAAAAATAAAGAATCTCAAGACACATAAGCACTTTCATTTCCTGCAAATTTCATCAGTGGAGGCTCTTGGAGTAGGTTCTATATACTTCTGTCCTTTATCTAAAATTTTACTTCCTTCTTTAGCTAAATACATCTCCTTTAGGTAGTCGGTTGAGAGAACTGACATGACTTAACCTAATAATAATAATATCAACCCCATTTATTGAGTATGCAAGTCAACCATAATCTAATGACTTCTTCTGCTCTGGGCGAAAGGGAATGTCAGATTCTTACTGACTAAAAACCATCCGTGTTCCTCTTGTCTTTTGCGTTCCAGGGCCGCGGTGACTCTTTCGAACAAAATCCGTAATCCTAGCAATAAGTACTCTACAAACTATTATTTAAATTAAAAAAAAAAACATAAGGAAACTTTAGGCTGCTGATTTGGCGGTGAGGTGTCACCCAGATAAATTGTTCAGAGTATAATCAAAAGTACGTACTTTAAATATAACACAATCTTTTGAAATGTTATAGATGGAGTAAAGTATTGGCTTTAAAAAGACATGGTCACACGGTTTCTTCATTTGAAGCCTCAAGTACTCTTTTCCGTTGGTTATGGCTATTATTTTACACTGAAAGAAAATAATAAATGATATTTTAATTATTTATATGTATTCATGTTATGTGTTCCGTCAATTATAATTGTGTCATGTAGGATTGTGTGTTGCACAACATTTTTGTAATTTTGATCATGATAATAACCTAAATTCCAAATCACTTTTCAATAAAAAATATTAAACTATTGCTGCTTGCGATTTCGAGCGCGTAGTTTTTTTCACCCGCGTTAAGTTACATATTTGGTTACTACTTCGCTCCCTTGGGTAAAAGCGTCATGATATTTTACCTACACACACTCTTTCCACATGCATCTGGCAATGGCTAAGAATTTATATAAAAAGATTTTCCCCAATTCGACTGGTAGGTAGTTCCAGAGATTATCACGTTTAAACAAACACACAAACAAGTAAAAAATCTCTTTCGCTTTATTAAATTAGTACCTACAGATAATAAGATTTATTTCTAAACTCATATCTTGTTTAATTACTGAGATAAGTCGGTACTTACTTTAGAGAGTACAACATTTTGTGTAACATTCATATCGTATTGTAATACATTATGACTGGCGATCTGAGCTTTCATAATAGAACAATCTTTGTGTTTTGGACCCTTGCACAGTTGTACGTCAGTCACTGTTAAGTTAAACAATCCCTGGAAAAAATATTATTGAGACTAGGTGTTATCACTTTGTAAGAACGAGAAACGAAGTTTTTCTACGCATTGTTAGTGGAGATATTCAATAGGTATTATTACTAGCAAGTATACAAAATAAGCTAGCTATCTGGGTACTGCATTCCAGAAAAGTCAAAAGCAGCTTTTTTTTTATTATTGGGCTTCACTATTTCCAACCTGAAAGCCAGAATCAACAATTGCGACCACCAGTAAAGCGCTGAGGCAATAAAGCTCAACGAGTCCCGGAAAAACGATTCCACTGTCTTGGATCCATGAGTAGGAGAAGGTAAGGAGCAGTAAGATATAAAATAATTTCCACTTCCCACCAAACAAACCAAAGAGAACCAAACTAGGCCAATAGGCACAGAGGGACGTTTACAACTGGGAGAAACACAGATAGCGAAGCACCACGGATTGCAATGAACATAAATATTAAAGCCGAAAGTAGCTGACAAAACTACGAGATCATGTTAGCTGAAAAATATTTTAATAAGAACCATTTTCGCAGAAACTTTCTTTTCGTTTACTGATCCCAACATTCCCTTAAAACTGAAATCAGAGTTAGTTGAAGGTTAATTTGTTATTCAAAACTTTATTTGTAATTTAACCTCGTGTCAGCAACTAATTCTGAGTTACAATTTTGGTGCAAGTGTGCTTAAGTATATACAATTAGTTTCCCGCATAACTAAGCAACTTAATATTTTTGAATTACTTACATAATTTTTATCCGAAAAGACGTGAAAAATATTTAGTGCCAGAAGCAAGAGAAGTGTCCTCTTTACCATTTTGCACTTTGGATTGCCACAATTGTAATGGCACAAGCCCATTACGGCACTTTTTTTTACTTAAGTTTAGAGGTACACTGCGCCTTCCGGTACGTGGTCGCTTCTCTACGAGCTATGTCCCTTGCCCATTGCTATTTGAGTTGCGCAGTACCAGCCATTGTGGCAATGTTTAGGGGAGGAATATGTTCAGCAGTGGACGTCGTTCGGCCGATATGATAATGATGATAAGTAAATTTTTTCTCTACAGCATAAACTGAACGCGTATGGTATATCATAATAACTTGTTCTGCGAGCTCTTCAGATAATGGAAGAGAATTGAACCCTCTTATTTCGTTTGTTTTTCTGGTCGAGGGTGGGTTTTTTTTAAGGATTGAAAATCATTATATGACTTTTTCCCCTACGGGCAGACAGAGCGGAAGGGAGTGTCGAACTTTTATTAACTAAAACCCATCCGTGTTCCTCCAAATGCCTTTTGGATTTCATTAATAAAAGTTGGTATCTCTAAATTCACATAAAAACAACACAATTATAAGCTGAAAACCCGAACACGAGTGCGCGCTCGCCGCAATGAGTGTGTAGCTTCAACGTACATAGATACTAGATAGAAGCCGATTAAACTTATAAAATAACAGCAATTTAGGTTCTCATTCATATTATGTAAACCATGCTACAAACGATGCTATGGTTCGATAAGCGTAAAAAAATTGAGGATGTCTGTTAATATTCATTATGTTTAAACGCGCTAATCTCTGCAACTGCCAGTCAGTTTGAAATAAATCTTTATTGATAGCCAGATTTATGAGGACTGGTATAGGCAATATAACCCACGGGAGTTTAGTAGTCACCAAAGATATCCTTTAAAAAGGGTAAAAAAAAACTATGCGGACGAAGTCGCGGGCAGAAGCTAGTAAATTAGGTAATAATCACTAACCTTAGGCAAGTATGAAAAAGGTCGATTATGTAATGTCATTATCTAACACTGAGGTTTATGTAAATCATATTTCAGGAGTCGAACACGTTTTGAAATTGTATGAAGGTTGGAAAAATCAATGCCAACATTGCCAGACCTTAAGATACCTATCATAGGTAGCTTATTTACAGCGCTATTATTTGCTTGGTAAAGCAATAGCTATGTCTCGAAACGTGTCGCTTCTTTGTTGACATGTGTCTTTGCTAAATTACTACAAACATAACTAGCGCCTTATTTTAAGAAATTTCTGAATAAAAGTTAATCGCTGTTGTGCGACATGCTGCTATAATTAAAAATATAATTGACATTAATGTCATCCAGACCGAATCGTGAAGAAACTTGGACTTATAGTAAGTTAAAAGTTTTAAATCGCTACTAAGCCTCGAGCAAACGTGGTGATCAATGCTCGTGCCTTCTCTGTATGAGAAGAGGTCTTTGCCCTGGGGGACAATAATAGGCTGGTATAAATACAAAAATGCAAGGTCTTAAAAAAGTTATATCTGTCCACGTAACAAACATTGCGAAATATTGTGCAACAACTTGCGACTAATCACGTCTAGACTAAAATAAGAACATTCTTTATCTAAATAGTTCAGCGATTATCTATTTACCTGAAAACCTGCACGTGCTTCAACCTATCCATCTATATATGTATATGCCTATTTGTTTTTAAACTTTTAATTTCTTAAAAGCACTTAGTCCTGCTACAAATCTATAAGCAATTAAAATAAGAAGAGGGTAGTTTAGGAATTGGTAAGCAATTAAACATAGTATAATATATATAGGTAAATTGGGAAACACAATCATTGGTCAGTGATGGTTTTGGGCATTGGTCTTCTCCATAGAATCTATATAATTTTCTGGTACAGGCGATAGGCAACATGATTAGCTCGAATTCGAATATCACCGTAATAAAAAAAGAAATAGAATCCTATGTATTTTATTATTGATTCATATTGAATATCACTTACATAGTTACCTACTTAAATTTTACGAGGATGCAAAACTGCATCATATTTAGGTACTAATGCCATAAGTTTGCAAATGATGACAAAAATAATCCACAGTAATGTTTCATAACTTTTATTTCCTGTTAGTTTCGTGGTGTTAAAACCAGAACTATTTTAGTGCATATAAAATTGCAGTGATTGCTATAAAATAGTGATTTAAAGATATGTGTTCCGTACACATACATTCCCCCGTAATATTTTTTGAACATCTCTTCGAAATTCATGCTGATTTTATATCGACCCTGAAAAATTAAAAAAAAGACTTATTAAAGAACTAGCTTATGCCAGCGACTGCCTCGGTGGTCTAGTGATGCAATATACCCGGTTGATGGCAATAGGCTCCCCCCTATTACATGGGATTTAAACATAACTGTCGAAATGTGGGTGTACTAATAGATACACCTCTGATTAACCCCTCGGGGATTACAGGCGTGATGATATGTTGTGTTATGCTATGCCCGCGACTTCATCGACAAAATCGACGAATGAAATATAGCCTATGTCCTTTTTTGGGGTTCAAACTTACGTCGTGCCTACAAAATTTCATCAAAATCGGTTCGGTGAAACGTAACAAAGTTAGTTACACATTAATTAAATTATAAAGTAAATAGGTATAAAGTTTTGATGTTTATAATTTATTTCCTCTAGCATGCTCCGGCTCGCGCGTTATTGTGTATGAATTTTGCAAGGTAACAAATACTCTAGGGGAGGGTGAATCTTTCACGTTTAAAATTAGCCGAAACTGTTATAATTATGGAGTAACTTAGATTTACTTTTATTTCAGAAACATAACCAGGGCACCAAGAAGACCGCTCTAAAAGAAATCTCGTGACAACAAACATTCACGCAAACAAATTTAAAGGCTTAAGCTGGTAAACAATAAATTATTTACTTTTGGTACAATACATTGACTGCTTGCATTGAACAAAGACTGAAAAATCGGCTTCAGAAACACATTGTCGCAGGGTTTGTTGAACTGCATGCGTAGGGTTTGATTGTTTTCGGCTATAAAAGACATCACCTTAGTCTGAAAAAAGAGAATTATGACATATTTTATCTATTACTTATTAATTAAATAATTTATTTATTTATAATAAGCACTGTCACATACAATTCAATAAAACTAACATCTTAAATCGACATTTCAGTAACATTTACATAATACGTATATACAGGGTGTCCGGTTTTCAATGGATTATCTTGAAATGGATCATGGTAGAACTAATGACTAATCTGGAAAAAAATACAAATAAAAAAAAAAACAAGTAGTACCAAAGATATGATTCATTTAATAAGATTCGTTGTTTTTTGTGACCATTTTTTACATTCTTGTACACCACGACCACGAATTAATGAATTCTGTCGGTTTTTTATTGTTAACGTAATTTACGTTAACTAAGCTGATAGATAAATAATCAAAAATAGGACTGCTATCAAACGGTTTTAAAAAAAAACAGCTTGAAATATGTTCTTTTGAAAAAAATCGTGAACAATTTTCTTTTTGAGCAAGTTTAAACGTCCGTAGCTTAAAAAAGATGTATCGAAACACAAGTGGCCAATAATTTTATAAGATTATGTGTTTATAGCCGATTTCAAAATGGTATGATTCAGTTTTGTACCTAATATAAATAGTGAATTATTGCTATTCGTTTTCAAAAGGAGCGAAATTTGGGTAAACAACAAAGTTTGAGATATTAGAATATTTATTTACATTAAATGTATCTGGTCATTGGGGTTTAATAAAAAACAGCATTTGATATTAATGACACTGTTTTTGACTGCTAAGCATGAGGTTTTGGGTTCGATTGCCAGATCGAGCAGTGTTATTGGGTAAAGTGTTATAACTGGTGAAATGTGGCTACACCTCTGCCCTTCGGGGTTTACAGGCGTGATGTTAAGACTGTATTCGTGGTAAACTACATTCGTTGTAAATTGTCTGCCACCCACTCTGATTCAGACCCTACATTTTAGAATAAATGCTCTCCTAAGTAGTCGTATATCACGTCGATCGCTTATTTTTGATGTGGTTGACCGGACACGGCTACCTATGTCTTTCAAGGATCGACTTCGCGTAATAATTTTCCTTAAGACAGCCCAAATAAAAAAAAAACACGGTCACACCATATTTTCATCATATCACATCCCACAAGTCGCATTACAGGTTAACCAAGCTTTCCTATTAATTACTAACGTCTACAAATCTTTTTATTTAAACCCTGATGGTCAGGTTCATCTAATGTTCAAATTTGTTACAATATTGCAAACTTTGTTGTTTAACCAAATTCCGCTCCTTTTGAAAACGAATAGCAATAATTCACTATTTACATTAGGTACAAAACTGAATCATACCATTTTGAAATCGGCTATAAACACATAAGTTTTTAAAATTATTGGCCACTTGTGTTTCGATACATTTTTTTTAAACTACGGACGCTTAATCTTTTTCAAATAGATTTTTTTTTTCCAATTTTTTCCAAAGGAACATACTTTAAGTTGTTTTTTTTCAAAACCGTGTAATAGCTGTCCTACTTTTGATTACTTATCTATTAGCTTAGTTAACGTAAATAACGTTAACAATAAAAAACCGACGGAATTCATTAATTCGTGGTCGTGGTGTACAAGAATGTAAAATAAGGTAACAAAAAACAATAAATATTATTAAATTAATCATATCTTTGGTACTACTTGTTTTTATTTTTTAATGTATTTTTTTTCTGAATCGCCATTAGTTCTACTATCACCCATTTCAAGATAATCCATTCTTTACCGGACACCCGATATACATACGTATATTCGAGACAAAAGAAAAAAAAGAAAAATCGTTTCCAGTAAACCAAAATCTAGAAAAAACAAGACAATTTTTTTTTTTTTTTATTTAGTCCTGTACTCGTGACTAAGACAAAATCGAATAGAGATAGTCAAGAATTATAAGGGCGTGTACCATAGATTTTATGGACTTGTACTGTATGTAAAATGGGCGTATTCAATAGTACAGGACTTGTGTTAAATAAATAAAAAAAGCATACTTTAAAATATATATTCATATATATATTTTAAAGTATGCGGTTTCTTTTTAAAGGTTTAAAAAGTGGATTTTATTACATAACCAGTTTGTGATTTAGATTGCGCGCTATCGTGAACTCAACAGTGATTAATTATTTACACCAACAATAAAAGTCATATTCCAATTTGCTTAGTGTAACTTAGTCTGATGGGCATCGCGGCGGTAAGACCCCTCTTTGAGGAGTGGCTGGAGAGGCGCTACGGCGTCCTCACCTACCGCCTGACGCAGGTCCTCACCGGACACGGTAGTTTCGGGAGGTTCCTGTGTCGGATAGGGCGGGAGGAAACGCCCGGGTGTCACCACTGTGTGGATCGCCCGGAGGACACGGTGGAGCATACGGTGCAGGACTGCCCCGCTTGGGCAGACCACCGCCGTGTCCTCACGGAGGCGATAGGCGGCGGCGACCTCTCGCGTCCGGACCTGGTTCAGGCCATGCTCCGGGGCGAGAGGGAATGGGATGCAGTCACCTCCTTCTGCGAAGCAGTAATGCTAGCGAAGGAGGAGGCGGGCCGCGTGAGGGAGAGAACCACCTCACGCCCCAGCCGCCGCGGGAGACGCCCAGGGCGTCGGACGTCGCGAGGCGACATCCGGCCACCGTAGGCGCGGGCTTGCGGACGGCGAGTAATGGGTAGCTCGCCGTCCGATCAAGGACCAAGCCCGGGTCGACGGCGCGTTCTGTTCGCGCGCGCCTCAAAGAGCTGTCAGCACAGGGACGGGGCCCCCAACGGGGCCAACGCCTGCCGGGGTTGCGGGACGTCTTAACAGGATACCGTGGCCCCGGAACGTAAAGGGCAACAGAAGGAACAGGGTGGTTTTTTAGTCAGTAAAAGTCTGACAGTCCCTTCCGCCCCACCCAGGGCGGAAGGAGTCATTTGATGACTTTTACCACCTCAAAAAAAAAAAAAAAAACAAAAAAAAAAAAAAAAAAAAGTCTGATGGGCAGTACCTACGCGTAGTTAACGGCTATATGCAACTTTTTACACGTATAGATAACATTAGGAAAACCTTACTTTCTCCAGTGCAGCATTTTCAACGGCGACTATATCGACAGAAACAACATTTTCAAGAGTTATATTTGATGTACCAACAGTACAATCCTTGCTTTTTGGTCCTTTGCAGAGCTCAAAGCTTTTCAACGATAGATTGAATAAACCCTGAAAAATATTTAAATACCTACTCGTTATTTATTGTGACATAATAACACACAAGGACGGTAGCAGTGGTGTTATCTCTAATAGGAACTAGGTATTATTTTATTTCAAACGGTTGGTTTACACTTCCCGTAACCTAAGGGCTGGCCTTTATCTTAGTCAGAGGCCAAGCATTGCCAGTCTTTTGGGTAAATTTCCAGTTGACGGCGATGCAGAGGAATTTCTGATGTCGTTTAGTTCTAGTTTCTTTTTTTTTAATCATTTGTTTTTGATGGTTATCTTCTTATAGTTCTGTAAATATTGTACAGTCGAATAAGCTATTTGGTATACAGGCAACTACTTTTAAATAATGTTTCGAGTATGTAATTTTTTTAAATCTCTCTAAATAGGTTTTAAAATTATTAGACACCATAAGTAAGCACATACATATCGATGAACGATCGTAAGTCACATTTCATGTTCGCTAAAGTTCGCCTTTGTAAATAATAAATTAAAAATATTTATTTTATATAATATAATATATTATGTACAAATATTATGCAGAAAGTCAAGAAAGGTAAAAAAAAATCTTATACAGGTACTTACATACGTTTTCGCTGAATCTGTCAGTATAAAAATAGAAGAAAATGTAATGACAGTAACAAATATGTTGGTCATGATGGAACCTATATATTTCTGACATGAACTATGGATAATATTAGATGACGTAATTGCGACATTAGTAGTTAGTAATAATTTTATCTTTAATATTGCCAATGACAATGAAAAATATTTAAATGATCCAATTTTTGTAATATAGATCTGACAATTGTTATTTATATACTTCTATACCAATATTAGAAATTGGTAAAGTTTGTTTATTTTTTGTTTTGTTGTTTATAGAGGTAATTTCTGAAAATTTTGGTTATAATTTTTTTTTATAACGAAAATTGATGCAAATAATGATTAAAATTAAAATAAATCTTTTGACTTTTATAAAAGTTGATTAAACATACTTACATTTCAAACAATTTTTATGGCTTTAAAGTAACTTTTATAGAAACGGGAATAAAAAAAGGGCGAGTGGGCACAGTAAAAGGTAAATTCTAAAAATCCAAAACGTTTCAAATCTAGTCGCAATCTCATTTCACTGACAATCAACAAAAATGTAGTAAGGTAAATTAGAAATCATTTTTGACAGATTGAGACTGAAATTAGTTCCTAAAAGTTAGTAGAATAAAATTGCCACTGACGTAAAAAAACTTGAAGTGTCTACTTGTAATGTCAGAATAGCAAACAGCTTTTTACTAAATGCGTGTGAATGTTTACATTGATTATACCAAATAATTAATTTTAATTTGTTTGTTCCGGCCATTTCCTAAACGACTTGATACGGCAGATAGCTGATGCTTTGTGGAGTAAATTAGGCAATATACAAAACTGAGCAAGGAGTGGAAAATACGAGGTATGTTTAAAATAAATGCTCCTTTTCAAAACCTTTTTAATTCTTTTAAATTCCATAGATGTAAACTAAGTTTTTTTCGGAGTAACTGCAAATTGAATTACTTCGCAATGTAAACTGCAGCGGTCGTTAAAAAACAAAATCTTAAATGTCCAGTTTCCATACATGAACTTTTTGAAGGAACGCCTTGTTATTGTTAATACATCCACGAGAGCCGAGTAGTGACCCTGTAAGTAAATGTTTATTTAGTAAGGATAGGGGTCTCCGTCCACATTCGACCATCAATGAAAGTATTTTTTTCAGGTGAATACCAAAAATAAACTTCGTTTCCCAATAGTAAATTTGTAGTAATTTGTACATAAGGGCTATGTGATGTATATTATACAATAGTGATACATGTAACGTGGGAACCCTATATACAGAAAAGGGATGGTGCAGGACTTCTGCGTGTGACGAAAAACGTGTGAGCGGTACTACTAGCTGGTCAGGGTACGTAGCAAAGGAACCTCTTTTAAGTAACAGCTTGAGAGACCCTTTAACCCTTTCCTGTCGGAGATCATGGGAGTTATAGACTCCTTGGAGGTCGTAAGATATTAATACAATTTGGTAATTCTTTGAACAAAGTCAGTTCGGTTACTTTAGTTTTCACCAATCTTCTCATTTAGATTTCACCTCCCCTCCACAACACTCCTCGTGCCTTTCCTGATCACTTTAAAATTGGCAATTAAGAATGTAATAAAATGTTTTACTTTGACAATTCCACAATGTGCTGAGTTGAACGCCACCAAGAACATGGGTTTCAAGACCATGTGCTCGCACACATCCTTCGTATATAATTTAAATATTGCTTTTTTATTCAACGTACCGATTATTTGGGCCTGAAACATGAGATAGATTTAATATGAATAAATTAGGTATTTTTCAAAAAGGCGACAAAAATATACTCGCTATAAAAAAAACCTGTTATTTATTACTAGCTCGTAGATGTATCCGTTAGAAATATTTCCTTGTTTAACATCTACTTACTTTGACTGAAGTCATATTTTCTTTAACCTGGAAGTCATATCGAATTTCAGTCTCTCCAATCCTGGTTGCTTGAATATCAGCGCAACTCTTTCTTTTGGGTGCTTTACATAGCTCTTGCTTTATCAACGCTAAGTCAAACTCGCCCTGAAAAATAAACTTAATTAGTAGCTTCTTTATAATTATAACTGAATCGTGTCCGTGGAGTTTCGTTCTTCAACTTCGTTTTAGAATAAGCAACTAGCTTCAATTTTCTGACTAACTGACCGACCTCTTGACAATATATGCACTGACTTTTGTCCTTGATTAATCTATTGCATTTTCATGTTGTTTACAAAATGTTACAGGTACATAAATTTTATAATTGAATCGCGTTTTGACACAAAATTACAATGCCTATGCCTAGGATACAATTGAATGATCTACAGGGTCTCAATAACTTAACATACCATATGAACATGAGCCTCATATTAATCTTCACTGAAAGTATTGGTCAAAGACAAAAATACGACATGATCACAACTAGATCAATATTAATTCATTTTGGTTACAAAAATCTTTGCCTCACACTAGGATTTTCATTCACATCAAGATTATCTCCCTTATTGTGGGTGCATTATATACATAAACTCACATGCTTAAACAAGTACATGTAGGTCATATAAATAATTGTTCCGTGTGGGAATCAAATTTTAACTGCAGCCAATTAGGGTACTTAGGCACTGCACCAACCTACTTCGACTATATATTTTCGTTACTACGAAAAGCTGAAAGTTATATCTGTTTTACGTAATTGCGATTACTTTCTGTTCGGAACTAATATACCGAGGAACTTTCTGGTAACGGATATATTAAAAGTCAAAGCTCCTACTATGTCGTACGGTATTTTTTACAAAATTGTATAAATTACCTTTACAAACCCGCACCATCATTGTGACAAAAATAAAAGTAGATTCCCAGCAATATTTTTTGCTGTAAATTACCTAGTTTGATGGGCAGTACTTATGCGTAGTAAGCGGCTATGTAATTTTTTTTTACAACCCTTACATATGTAAGTGGTTTATTATGACCAAACTCAAGGAAAATACAATAACTTACATAGTCGTTCGTGCAATAGACGAAGATGACACAAAGTGTTTGAATGCATATGATAAATTTAAACATAGTACAGTAACGCATTAGGTCTGTTTTCATTGAAACTATTAGCCTAACTAATGTAAACAGTTATCATTGTTGTAATCGTAAAACATTACGTGGTTTTAAACATCATCATCATCATAAACTCATCTTTGGGTTTAATCGATAATCCATTTCTAAATGTGAATCGTGATCAAGCATTATTATGTAAATTCCGTCACAAGTTTATCCGTCAAAATAATGTTGAAATAAATAGCGTGTTTACTCATGACGTCATATGAAAGGTTTAGTGGGTGTAGATACCATCAACGAATAATTTCAAGACACAACATTTCAAAATAATAGGTACTTTGTTTCAGCACTGAAACCTCGACAACTTTTCAATGAACAAATGATTGATTTTTGATTTTTGTTAATTTTACAATCAATAAATAGTTAGTCAATGGAGTTGGCACAGAGTCGTCACAGCACCCTATTGCAAATCAAAATGGGAAAAATCGGGGGAATCATGTTTCGAATATTATAGAAGGATAGAATATAAGATATTGATTCTCCTACCACAAATTACAGTTTTAATTTTAAATTTATTTTTGTTTCTACATATACATATACATATGGTAGCCAGACTTATGACGAATAGTATGGGCTATTTAACATCACGCTACGACACATGGGCGCGGAGCAGTAACCAAAGCCGTAACTCATCACAGCTGAAAAAAACTCCGCATTTTGGATCCATTCTCAATATCAATGAGATACTCGTATTGCTCATAAATGCTACATAAGAAAATGCATGAAAAGTTGAAAATGTTCACTAATTAAATTGCGTGATATGGTGAAATAGCTCACATATCTGCTCTGTCTTCTGTTTACGTTTATTCTGCGCTATTTTCGTTTATGTTTATTTTCGTCTAAACTGTTTCTATGTCGTGTACTCACAGATCTTAATACATATTCATAAGAAGTCACGTCGATTAAACGTGAACGACTTTGTGAATATTAAAATATACATGCTGAAAATGTAATGGGTGTATTCTTGAGGTAGTACGATTTACCCTTATTAGTAGTATGGAAACATAGAGGTATTCTTAAAATAAATAATAAAAATGTTTTTTGTTTTCAAATACAATTTAAAACTATTTGGAAGGAAGAAGAAGGTCGCTTTTCAGTTTTGACACAGTTATTAATCTGCGATTTTTGATTGTAATTAAAAAAATAATAATAAACAAATTAAATCGATTGTACGGTCGGAACAAGTTATTTAGTTTACAGACAAGAACAATTATCTTTCTGCTACATTGCCATTCATTGTTACTTTGTTTTCACTTTTTATGGCCTGTGTGCGGCAAGCGGCAGTGTCTAATAAATTTGAAATCTATATATTATAGAATGATTTAAAAGATTGACACACTCAATTTTTTTTAAGTAGTTGCAAGTTAGCTGCCTGTGTACCAAATGATTTGTTCGACTGTATTACCAAAACAAAATCATTACGTTACGGAAAAACAATCCTAAAACATCACAAAAAAGTAAGTATAATATTAAAAATCAATGCAAAATTTGAACTTGTTGACTACAATAATGACGGTCACTTTATGTGGACACGGTTGTTGGCTACAAATATATATTTAAACATAATTAGATATTATAATAATATGTACAGCCTTGTTACCCGATATTTGCGTACTTATCTACCGAGCCATATCGATAAGTACCTCAGTACATACCTTATCGAGAAAACACAGTGCACAAAATAATGATCCATCGGAATGCCACAAATAAATAAATTTGAAGGGTCTGTATGTAATTTCACTAAATGTTTTTTACTAAATGCATAGAGTTGAATGTTTATAAAATGAAATACCTATTTGAAATTTTAGGTTTGTCTGTATGTTCTGGCCAATCTCTGAAACGACCGGGCCGATTTTGACGGGACTTTCACTGGCAGATAGTTGATGTTATAAGGCGTAACTTAGACAAAAAAATAGGAAAATAAATAGAAAGCCGCGCAAAAAAAGTGATTTGCGAATTCTAAATAGCCATCTTTTCCGCTGCGTTTAGGCAGGCGGGGCGATAAACCCTCACGCACAGAGTCGCGCGACACTGCTACGTACATAACAGGTTATTCTGAAATACTGACTATTAAATACAGTAGATTACGCGCGCTTGAGCATTTTTCTGAAGGAACCGGAAGTTAGTGTAATTGTTTAATTATTATTATAAGAGAATCAGAGAAGGGGAAATGGATAGAAAATAATGAATGTTTTATCAATTCTACGTGAGACAATAACATAAACTATATTGACAATAGCAGTTTTTGTATATTGATTAATATTATTCCAATAAATGTTTTGTTTTATTGTGTATTTCCTCTAGATGAGATATTCTTTTCTCTCGAGGTTATTATTAAAAATAATTTGATCTAAAAATTCTAATAAATAATAATTGCTGTTTGCTGTTTGTAATGTCAAATTACAAGATAATCCAATTTAAAAAAAATGTCTGTCTGTAGACGCGAACGAAGTTGCTGGCATATGCTAGTTTGAACATAAAATTGAAAACGTCATTTCCATTGATGGCTGATCATATCTTTTACAAAGCGTTAGGTTTTTTTTTTGCAAAGAGTTTTTACTCTTAAAGCTGCATTTTTGGTCAAAGTGAACTCAATGTTATATGTATACTCAGTAATTACTAAACGTTTTGAAGCTTACCTTATTTAGTATTACTGTGGACTGAGGTGTAACTCTGGAGATACTCTTGATTTTAAATGTATAAATAAAATACCTGCACGGACGTCGAATTGCAGTCATACTAGGTAGGTACAATTAGGTATTAAAAGACCAATCAACTATCGTACTTTTTGGAGTCACGGTGTCCCTTTTCCGAGTATTACAGAAAATCTACATACCTATGCCTCTCTATTACAATCAAGCACCTCAATTTATCACGAACATATTCAATCAATGTCCAGGCTTTTAAATGATTAGGTGAGAAATCTAACTTGCTTAAGTGCCTCCGTTGACCCTGCTGGCTTAAGCTGATTACGTACCTACATATCCTTCTTTTGTCTTTGTAGATTTATTAAATTGCTACGTACCTATAAGAGCAGTGTAACAATTTTAGCTACAATAAAAGGAAATAGAATCTGGTTTTCTCTTTTCTGAAACTTGAATCCAAAGTCCTGTCGCCATTTATTAAATCAACAGATCGGTTAAGTATATACAGGAAGTAGACCTACTAATACTTAGTCTGTTTATTTTGAAGTATTTACAATACTGAAAAAAAATTTTTTTTCTTCAGCCCATATCGATAAGTGCTATAGTTTTAGCTGGTAGAACCACACTATTACTACAGATCCAAATTTAATTCGTAGTTAGCATATCTCCGTAAATAAACCTCTATGCGTCTGTGCATGTCACAACTGATGTATTTTTGTCAAATTTCAAAATAATAGTTTTTCAGTTTTTACGTTTTATCGTGAAAAGTTGGAATTTTATAATTAACGCTTAACAGTTATAAATTAATTGTGTACTTCTAGACTATAATGTATAAGTAGGTCACATTAAAACCCCAATTTATAGACAAATGGTGCAGGGGTACGTTGAAATAAGTATGCAACTAATCGGTATAGGGTTAGTGATCGTAGCAGCAGGATTGTGGGCCAGATCAGGAGTGGCATCGAGACCTAAACACACAGACGAACAGACTCTGATAGGAGGCACAATATGGAGTCAAATCATAATACCAGTTGGACTAATGATATCCAGGATGCTTGATGAAAGCATCGACTTTTTCGTAGAAGCGTATTATTTCTTTTCTGGAATAATACTTCTTTGTATAACTGGCGTCATTCTGGTTAGTAGCTTTATGGACTCTTAATAGATTCAGAACGACCATTACATGTTAAATGTAAAAAAAACTTCTTGTGAAAATACACTCGCAAGCATATTAGATCTCTCTATTAAACCTTTTTATTTTATGTTCAAAGTTGTTTTTTGTTTATGTTTTTTTTTTATGTTCAAAGGTATTTTCTTGCAGATAGTGCACGAGTCAAGACGCTTACGCAAAATAAGACGAAGAAGAAGGCGTCAATTGCACTCGATGAAGCAGATAGAGAGTCAAGTTAATATGGGGCTTAAAAATATAGAGAGTAAAGTTATTTTGTCGCCAAAGACAACCGGTAAACTCAACTTTTCATTGGCGTCGCTAGTGGCAGCGACAGAAAATGACGACAGAACCTACTACGAAATAGGCATTGTGTGTGTCATGGCCGGTGTCCTCAAGATGTGTGAATTAATAATTTTTGTGATTCTAGATACAAAACTTCCTTAGTCAATTATTTTGATGTGAAACATTTATTGGCGCATTTCGGCAGTAAAATCGACCAAGGGGCTGCCATATAGGTATTAAAACAGTACCATTTTAATATTCCTTTGTAATTTCTGTGGTTGGATTTTTACATCAAAAGTTTTCTTATTAGGAAATTCACTACTCGACAAACTTAAACTTGTTCACTCAAAAATCAATATACTTTATAATCTTAAAGTAGACAGTTGAGTAAATGGCACTGAATGTGAATCGGCGTTCTTAAGACAGTGGGCAGACCACTGATGAGGCTTTCTTAAGACAAGTGCATTTTGGTTACTAATTTTGTGATTATCTTACTAATATAATAAAACTGTAGAGTTTTTTTTAGATCGTTTGAATGCGCTCATATTTGGAACTATCAATTGAAATAGAAAAAATATTAATATATGATAGCTAAATTCATGAGGATTACTATGGGTTATATAACATCACGCTACGATCCACGGGAGCGGAGCAGTAAACAAAGGTGTAACATAAGGTGGATAAAAACAACCACGCGGACGAAGTCGCGGGCGAAGCTAGTATAGTATAAAAGGATTTATTCGTACCACCTATTGATATAGCACCACACACCACACCACGCTCATTAAGTCCGCCTTTGTACTTTTGTTGCGTAAAGTTTAAATAAATAAATAAAGCCTTCAAACTAATTATTATTAATATTATGTGGGGAAAGGTATTTTCAAATTATGAATCATTTGAATTTCCTGTAAGTACGTTTACTCTGCTCCTAGGCCCTATGAAATTAGAAACTCGTCCGGCAGAGTATGTATAGCATTTCTTGCCCGTTCTTCTCCATATGAAACTTTTATGAACCTTTTCGGATGGGCAATTAGTCGACATTTTTATTTTTTTTCTCATATAAATGACGTCAAAAGTGCCTTTTGGTCTAATTGAAAAAAAAAGTGGCTTTGACTTTGGCCTGAGCAAATGCTAATAATATTACTTGTTTAGCTTTTGTTTTTCTTTGCGGTAAAAAATAGTAACAACACAAAGTTAAACTATACTATTGTGTCTTCATTGACACACTGACACTGACTCTGTTGTTATTAAACACAACATCTTAGACGCTTATCTTACTACCACAAAACTGTATTTATCTGTTGTCTAAGTTGAACAACTGTTTAACATGATATTTATTTATGGAGTTTGTCATAAGAAAGTTGGTTTCTTCATACAAACTTTGGAGCTTTGTTTGATGAAAAAGGATTTTAAAAAGATTTTCCAAAATTCATAGGGGGTGAATTTTGAAAATCTTAATGAATGCTTACGTTATACAAAAAATACCCTCAAGTTTCAGTTTTCTCTACGATCAGCGGTTTAGGCTGTGCGTTGATCCGTCAGCCAGTCACTCAGGACAAAGCATTTTATATGTATAAGAGAGACCAGTGGCCGTTCTGACTGCTTAGAGTAGTTTGGTTCGGAACCTCAATGGTGAAAGCCCTACTAGATATTGGCCAGGTTTTAGGGTTCCGTACCCGAAGGATGCCAACGAGACTCTATTACTAAGTCTCAGCTGTCTGTCCGCCTGTCTATCCATCTGTCTTTCAGCGGCTGTATCTCTTAAACCGTAATAGGTAGAGATTTGAAATTTTCACAGAGTGAGTATTTCTATTGCCGCTATTACAACAAAAAATTAATGGGGGTCCCCACAAAAGAAACTATTTTTGTGGATAAGGTTAAATATTATACGTTAGGGTTTCGTACTAACGTATAATTATATATAATATAATATAATTATACGTTAGTACGGAACCCTTCGTGCAAATCCGACTATCTCCTGGATTTTTTGAGGAAATGCTGTTACATTTTATATACAATGTTATACATTAGATGTTAATAACAAGATGACTTTGAGGCTGTGACTCTAGTCAATGTATGTAATGAATGATCGTATTTATTATTCACATCCCGCTATTCTTTACTGTACAAAGTGTTTAGACAACATTAGACATTGCTTGCTCGATAGAATCATGACTTTTGTGCGCAGTAAAAGCTATAAAAAGCGATGTATCGCATAAAAAATAAAAATAAATGAATAGATTTATTATTAGTAACTGTTATTTTTATTTCCTTCATTCATTTAATTATTATTCTTAAAATTATCTGTTTCTAGATAATACAAAATTTTATCATACACTAACTTTTGTCCGCATAAATGTCGGTTTTCGCTGAGGCAGATGAGGTCGTGATATAAAAGAAATTTCATAGAAAAATGTATACTTACAGTGTGGCATAATATTGTTTTGTATCATGTACACCTTCTTCGAAATTTTGACAAATCACTGATGTGTAGGTTGCCCTAGACATGAGTGATTTATCAATATATCGACGTAGTTTTGTTCGAATATAATTTTCAGCTAAATACCTACTTGTTAGGGTCGTCATGGGAAGGCGGAAGCTCAAAAGACTGACAACCAGTCTTGCCAAAGGTTACCCAGCAACTGGATTGTGGAGGTCAGATAGGCAGTCGATCCATGTAAAACACTGGTAATCAGCTGCAATTGGTTGCACTGTGTGTACACAGTCCAAACATATTTGGAAAAAGGCTAGGCTAGAATATAAAGAATACTAAGTAAAACAATGAAAATCGACACGAGAAGCTATATTCTTGATAGCCAAATTAAATAAACGAGCGTTTATTTAATTGATCGCTCCAGCTTGCAGTGTAGTCTTACCCCGAATAGTAAAGAGCTATAAAAGGTATCTATTCATTGTTACTGTTCTATTACTCCAGTACAGTACAGTCACTATTGATAGACTGACATGTGTGAAGAGAGTACTAAACGGAGGTAGAGAAAAAAAAAGATGCCTTTTGGATTGTGAGTGTCTTACTAACTAATTTGAAGTGTTTTAATAATTTGCGGTTTGCATATTTTTAGTGAAACTCAAGTGATTGCCCTTTGATTTATTTTTTTACTTTTATTGTAACTAATTACAATAATTAAAGTTATTACACCTAAATTAGAAGAAAAGACACAATTAAACATTAATTTGAAACATAATAAAGCCATCCCTTTCATAAGTACTCTCACAGTGTTTTTGACGTATCAATGATTTCTTCGTCCATTCATCTGCAAAAAAATTGTTTGTTTGATATCTGTATAGTTTATATTAATGTTAAACTAACCTCCACAACCTAGTAACCGGGTAGTACAATACCCCTTGGTAAGACTGCTTATCACCTTTGGGGTTTCTGACGACCCGTAACGATTGCCAAAGATCCAGCCAGTATGACAGCCGGGACCAACAGCTTAACGTGTTTTCCCGGTTTTCCGAGGCACGGAGGAGTCTCGCTATGTAAAGATAGTTACCAATCCACGGACCAACCCCGGCAAGCGTAGCTTAACCGGATGGATCGAACCGTGCGGCTGTTACTACTTAGCCAAGAGCTCCTGCTTTTCTATACAGCTTGTAAAAATACACGTTACATGCCCATTAACTAGTTGTGCAACTGTTAACTAAGCATATAGCCCATCAAACTAAGTAACTCTGAGCAATAATTATTGTTGTTCTGAAGAATATTATGTGGTAGCGTTTATTAGGACTAGTAGACTCATAATTGTTACTTTATTTTTGTGTTACTCTCATACTAATTAATTATTACATGTTGTTGTATTACAGTATAATTATCACTGGATTATTGGCTTTCGGTGCGTATTGGACGACAAAATATCTAATGAGCATGCCGGAACCAAACCTTACGTTGACTTCCACTCCTTCAACGACAGCAAACTACTACGTGCACTAAATATGGCAACCACGAATACAAGATTAAAACGCAATTACGTATAGTTTAGAATGCATTGCTGTGGTGTTTCTCTATTCTGTAAAAATCTCCCAATGTGAATTTCGTGGAAGCGATCTTCAGGTGAGCTATCGTCCCACTTAATGTTAGGAATTCCTAGCTCATCTTCGAGATTTTTACAGAATAGAGAATAATTTTCTGCGATTTTTAGAATAAGACTTCTTTTTTTTTTGTTAATTAAATATTAATGTGATGGATGTGTTTTTTTTTGCCGTACTTTTAATCCTACTTCCCATTAATATTTTGAAGTTTGTAAAGATGTTTGGATGTTTATTACTCAATTACGCGTAAACCATTGAACAGATTTGGATGATTTGGTTTTGGATTTGGATGGTTCGGTCTTGTTAAGAGGATGAGTGAAAGAGGGAGGGGTCGCCCTAGGAAGACCTACAATGACCTTACATGAGGCGAAAGGAGTATGTAAGAATCGTAGCAGGTCGCGTTATGTGGTTTCCGCCTACCCCCATGAGAAAAACGCGTGAGTTTATGAATGTACATATGTATGTATGTATGTATTAAAAACCCGTGTATAGAACCTTCTAACAAAAAGGTTCCCATATGGATCATATTATTATACCTAACTGTTTACTAAACAACAATGATTGTCCGATTCAAAAAAAGATGAGGCGCGGTCACAATGGCGCAGGAATTAAAATCTAGACTCATTATAGGTGAGTAGATTTAAAAATACCAATGCATTATTAACATTAATAAATTCATCAGTTATACACACTTGTTCACAATAGCAGGTGTAATTAAACTTATAATCTTAAAAATGTAATTTATACTAAAATAATAAATTCGACAGGAACTCTGTCTGTCTCTTACGTTTTCACGACTAAACCATTGAACCGATTTCGATGAAATTTGGTACGGGGTAAGTTTGAACTCCGAGTAATGACATAGGCAATTTTTATTCCGTGACTGATTGTTTGTTGAAGATTTTTTACTCCCGGGTTTTATCGGATATAAAGTCTTTAAACTAAATGTATATTGTGTGTAAAATGATCAACCGACCAAAAAAGGCAGGATCCGTGGGGTCCGTAGGTACAGCACAACATTATTTATCACTGTTTATATCTTTATATGTATATAAAAATGAATCCCTATTTCCCTTGGTCACGGCATGACGCGTGAACGGCTGGACCAATTTTTCTTTCTCTTCCTCTTTCTTCTTTAATTCTTTTTTGTTGTATTTGTTATTGTAAGGAGAAGGTGCTTATAGAAGAAAATTAAATATATATATATATATATATATATATGGCGGCACGAAATTCGCTGGATCAGCTAGTTATTTTATAAAACTCCCCTGATCAACTTCTTAACGAACAGCTCTCCAACTTCTCAACTGCTAGTAGTGAACTACAACAATAACAACAACAACAGTGGTTGTTTTTTAAAAGAAGAAGAAAAAAAGAAAGAAGAAAATGTCATACTGTTGGGAAAAGATCTCTGCTGGGCAGATGGCCTTCCACTCTCTTCCTGTGTTCCTATTGAACAAGTCACAATTTAAATACTACTGTGAGAAATTTTCAACGTCAGTGAAAACATGACCTTACTTTTTATACACACTATGTCATTGTGGTAGTATAATCTGTTTTATTAATTCACACTTTGATTCAAGAGTTCCAACAGTCTTCAGGGTCAGAGAGAATTTATACATTTATCAAATGGTTTTCGGATTGTAAGTACCTAATTGTTTAGATTCATTTATTTTAAAATGTGATGACGTGTACAGGGCCGTTAGACAAAAATGTTAAGATGAAAAGAAAATTGATGGATTGACTAAGTGGTATAATAAATAAATAATAATACTAGCCTCTTAGTGTCTCAAGGCAAGGCAAATTCTTCTTCTCATACAGAGAAAGCACGAACATTTATCCCCACTCTTGCTCAAAGCGGTTTGGCTATTTCAAACTTATATTAACTATTATAAGTCCGGGTTTCCGCACGATGTTTTCCTTCACCGATATCAGTGATGTCCAAGTGATTCCCACTTCAATAGTTACTGGACCGATGCCGTTGCCGTGTCGAGACTGTATTGAAGACATTGAGCACAAAAGTGAATCGATTCCGATGCAAGCTTTTAGAGACTGCATTTAGAGACCAGAGTTTGGGGGTTATTGCCATTGTGCAGATAATATTGCACGATCAGCACTAGCATGCATTTATTTATTAAGATCTCCAACGAAGGATCCGCAGATACATGATATTCTGAGCAATTTGTTCGCATTACATGTGCTTCTTCAACTATATGTGGAGACTACATTGTGCACATATAACTGGTGTATACTAAAATACAGTGACTAATTATTAAAAAAAAAAAAACGCCTGTTAATGAATGTAATGCAAGGTATAGCGAGAGCAACTGCGTTTGCACTTTTATAAATAAAAGAAAGTGATTTCAAGGGATTCAATAGTGAGGGTGCTGTCATTGATTAGGCTCCGTACTCAGCAGCAGCTATCCCAGGTATTAATTGTGTGACACAATAGCAATCGGAATAGGATACGTAATCATTCAGGAGAATAAAATCTAATTCAGCAACAACAAAAATCTGAACGCGACTATATAAAACAAAGTTCCCTCATCTCTTAACTGCCATGGCTTACATCTTTAATTTTCTTAATTGTTATAAATTCACCTTCACTGTTTTCACATATAAAAGCAACAAAATTAATGTAACCAGGTTTTTGTAAAAACCTAATTAAAAAGTGTCCGTGTAGTTTCTTGTTCGTTTTTCTCCACACTACCTACTTTGCAACGAGTTACGGCTTCAACTTTCTGACTAACTGACCGACTCCTTGACAATGTAAAAGTGCCTGTAAATGTTCTTATTGAAAAAATAAATACTTTGACTTTAACGTTGGAAACAATCAAATAAATTAGAGAAAAGAGATAAAGAAAATATCCATCTTCGTCTTCATCAACCGTCTGACGCGCCTTCCGTCAGATGTGCGAGCATCCTAATTTTTTTTTAAACTACAAAGCTGGTTTATTTGTGGTTTTCATAATCGTTTAGAGACATTACTCCAGAGGAATCATTGTTTAAGTATGGTTTGCGCAGTGGCTGAGTGCTGGCTGCTGTGATGCATGTCCCGGGTTCGATTCCCACACCAAAGAAGTATTTGGATGGTCTATCAGTAGTTGTTCCGGGTCTGGTTGTTTGTGTATGTGAGTTTAATGTTTGTTAACGCACCCACGATACAGGGGAAATTAATTGTGCCTCGGAAACATCCTCGTGGCTCGGAAAACACGTAAAGCCGTAGGTGCCAGCTATCATTCGTAGATCTGGGATAGCCGTTATGGGTTGTCAGAAAAACGAAAGTCATGGATGTTGGATAGACAGTTGCTCCATATAAAACACTGATATTCAGCCGGTTAGACTGTTAGCCGACCCGACGACTGGGAAAAGGCCAGGCATATGATAATCACTTCCGTCTGAAGCATTGCGGGTCGCGGGTTGCAAGTTTGTAATCGATAAAACATTATGTTTCACGATTGGCTCACCGTTTGAGTTCGTTTTCTTGTGTATATAAATTTTTGGCTTCTCATTATTTAAGAAGTTTTTTTTTTTCAGTGTTATGTGCATTATGATGCTGTTATTTGTAGCGTATTTTGGAACAATGACCTATTTAGAGGGTAACATAAAATCGGACACTACTACTACGACAATATCATGGTGGAAAAGACCGAAATATCCTATACGCATTGGAAACACAGTACAGGGTGACGACGCCGACGCCGTGACCGAAGCGACCCAGTCGGTCCAGACAGATATATCACAAGAACAAATTATAAACGCAACCCCACTGCCATATAGTTTCTTTATTAATAATCGAACATTTTTATAAATATTTTCTATCTATAAACATATTGTTTTTATTCCCTCCCTGATTCGGTAAAATCCACCAAACGAAAGAGTGCGTTTCTAAAGCTAATCAAAAGTAGACACAACTAATTAATTCACATACTTTGTGTAGTATGTTTTGCATTAATTTCAATGATTTCAATGCTCCTTAAAATCTAATTCTACAGTTCATTAAAATTAATCAGGTTTTCAGGGTTGAAATTAAGAATTTTTTTAATGAGGTTGTTTCTTGGAATTATTGGTTAATGGTGTCTGCTACCCAATTCTGATTTAGCTCGAATTGACCAGCCGAAGCTGCTGAAATTGTTGAATTAGAATGAATTCTTAATAATACTGTGTCACACAATTAGCCCGCGGTTTTTCGTTTTCTTGTCACCAAGAAATAAGGCACAACCAGAGAAGTATTCTGAAAGCTATCTATTTAGAGTTTGTCTTTCAGAAATTATCATAAATTATCTAATTTAGTTAAAGTATTCGAGCTAACTCTTTGACACCAACGAGGTAACTAGAATTTCTAAAAATAGTCACCATTGCACTGGCGACAAGTGTTAGTGGTTACAAGTCCTGCTGAGCGTGGTGCTGGGGTTCGATCCCCATATTAAGAAATTAGTTAGTGGCGGTTTGGATTTTTGCATGGCTTATGGCAATATGCTGTCCCTGGTGAAATGTGGGTGAAAAATAGACACATATGATAAATATAAATGCCAATAAATACCTATTGGCGTGATCTTATGTCATGTATATTGTAGCAATTATATAAATACTAATCGTAGCGTATTATGTTCTACAAAAAATCGTTTCATGTATTTAAGGCAATTTTTTTCTTTCAGTTTATTGTTCACCTCAATGATGGTATTCATAACGTACTGGGGAACGATGTACATATTGAAAATTATAGAAGATAATAGGCCAACAACTACTACAACGGAGAAGGTCGTGACCACCACAACAGCCCGCATCATCATACCTAAAACAACAACAGATGAATATTATATGAGAATCTAACATATTATTATATACTGTCTAGAATTTTGTAAATACTTTTCGTTTATAATGTCTTGATTTTTTATTTCGTCCATCTTTATTATTAAAAATCCTACAATATCCAAATCCTGATACACACGGCGTCAAAGAAATCGCACCTTGTTGCATGAATTCTTTATAGAGTCTAGAAAACGAAAGTAGACACTCGAATTATTTGCAAACTTTTTATGTGGCAATGCTATAATAAAAAAATGTGTAATTCCCCATTTTGTGGCGGCGGCATCTAGGATTTGAAATTTCATGCTGTATAGTATTCTACTATTCAAGCCCTTTCATTTGATACCAATATTGAGTGAAAAAATATATAATTCGCCATTTTGAGGTGGCGGCCATCTTGGATTTGAAATTTATCACAGTGTTAAGTATTCTTCTAGTCAAGCCCTTTCATTTGATATGTATATTGAGGGAATTGTAAAAAAATTTGCTATCCGCCATTTTGTGTCGGCGGCCATCTTGGACCTATTTCCATCAAACATAGCTAAGAACACTCCCGACTGATTCACCTTTTAAGAAAAAAATTAACAATATCACAATTGATTCATGCGTTCGGAAGCTACGATGCCACAGACAGACACACACCCTGACACGTCAAACTTATCATAACACCCCGTCGTTTTTGCGCCGGGAGTTAAAAAGAGAACAACCAAGCGTGTTTGTATTGAGAAAAGACCACCAACGTTTCTTCTTAAAGAAATCTGGTGTGTCCCAACTGGCTATTTACAACTCTAGTCGTTATTTATTTACTGTTTAAGAAATTACATTTAAAAACGAAATATTTAAATACAATATTATAGAGAAAAAAATGTGTGTTTGTTTTTAAGAGGAAATCTTTGGAAGTACCTACCTACTGGTCTGATTAGACAAACATAAGTATGTATTTTAGTGATAGCAAGCTAATAGTATTGCCGAGTACCAAAGGCACTTCATGGTACACGGAGGGAGTCACGAGCAGAAGCTAGTAATAAATAATAACAATGGTGTACAATAAAGAGAATACAATAAAATGTACAATAAAGATTACTCTATTGTCAGTATTCATGAACATTAAGATATTCTTTTATAGTGTACCTTCGTTATATCAATTATTGTTAGACGTTGACGTGATTGAGCTTGAGGTCCTAGATGAGATTCCCAGGTCGGATAAAGTATAATTTGATTTATCCACTACGAATTTCTCAGTAGCGGTCCGCAGTTTGGAAATTGGTGGTGTGTCCCCCCACCAACACTGTGCCCCAGAAAGCACGTAAAGCCGTTGGTCTTGCGAATAATCTCTTCACGGTGGTGTGGTGTCAGATTATCGTCTCATCATACTATTCGGCAGATTCACACCGGAACAGCAGCAGCCGGTAGCGGCTCGGCGAGCAATTTCAATGAGAAATAATTTTAAACTTTATCTCCATAATTTACAAATCAATATCGCTTGAAAATATCGCACGGCCACGCGCGTCTTGTCTGCGGTACTGCCTGCGGCTGGTCGCTACGACACGTTTTCTTTGTTTGTTTCTTTCTTCATCTTCGTCTTCAGAAATATGTGCTTTTTTTCTCCAAACACACGAGTTTCCTTACCGAATGAAGAAACTAAACTGGTCAAGAGGCGACTAGGCGTGTGGTGTCTGATGTGGTTGGCTCCGCCAGTCTCGTCGCGTTGCTGCCGACCGTTGCAGTTTCGGTGTGAATCAGCCCTAAGAGTGAGTGCCCCAGTGTACTCGAGTAATATCTCCGGCGTACTTGGCAAGTCTCCATTGAGATTGGCCACCGTGAGAGAATTTCGGTGGGGAGAATTATTATATTCTTTATTGTTAGTCGTTGTTCTTTCCTGTGCTGAGATAAATATTTGGCGTATTTCAAGCAAACTTCCTTTCATCTTTACTAAATAAAGAAACATTCCGTTAGTATGTGAAGTGTAAATAAGTTCACGATAGCATAATCATGAATGTATTTCGACTATAACATTGCCAAAGAATGTCTTGCTGCAAATAAATCCTGTGTAAATTAAATTAATTAAAATTATTCTATATGAATTTATTAAAATGGCAGTTTTTGCTGGATTGTAAGTACCTGTCCTCTATTTATTTATTGTTGTTTTAAGGGTGCAGCCTGTAATTATAATCAAATAATATTGCAGTTGATTATTATAATTAAAGGAACGAATAATTGGGTTTTAAGAGTTAGGGTTTTTTTAAATGTGGCAATGGCTGAGTGGTTCGAATTCGGGCAATTATTAATGTAAATTTTTCAATTCATATGTACTTTCTAAAGTTTATCTTAAACATCACTGACATCAGTGAAGGAAAACATCGTGAGGAAACTTGGCCTATTGTTAATGTATTTGAGATCGCCATTCCGCTTTGAACAAGTGTGGTGATCAATGCTCATGCCTTCTCTGTGTGAGAAGAGGCCATTGCCCTGCATTGGGACAGTAATAAGCTGGTATTTGTTTTAATAGTGTGGTTTAGTTCAAACTCATAATTATTTAATTTAAAATCCATTTCAAGCATATTTTTTGACATTGAACTGTATTGTATTGTTTGGTAACACATTTGAACCAGTTATTTATTCGTGATAATATATATTTTTATGATTATAATATTTTCTTATACTATAGATACCTTTCTTTCAGAGTTTTTTTATGGACTGCTCTCATGGTCACCGTATTTCTTGGTGGAAGATATCTCTTAGAGATGGACCGTCAGAATAACAAAGTTCCTATTGGAAATTTAACAGGATTTGGTTAACATACACGGCACATGATATTTATTCTGTAAATACGAATAAAATAACACTTTTACACTTCAATTTTTTTAAACTAGTTGAGTGCCGTGTTTCCTTGCCAACTACACTGAAAAGAAAGACAGACACAAACTCAGAGGGTTGTCTCTTTAAAAGTCTATTCTATTTCTTGAAATGGTCAGATTATTAGATGCAAGAATCACGCAATTCAATGACTGAGGAGGTCTTTTGAACACAGAACCACAGATTTAAGTGGGCTAATACAGATAATGCGCTGAAATTTCATTAAAATTTCTTTATTTGGTCTTTTCGCCTCTCTATTTTTTCAAATATATGAGGAATACTCTAGAAATGATATCTAAGAATAGTTTTAGATAATACTTTTAACAAGTTGTGATTTTGTGAAATGTTTTTACATAATTTTGTTTCATATAAATTTTAAATACCTACCAATACAACAACTTAAAAATGTAAATACTATAACAATTTGAAAATGTAAAAACTTTTTAAGTATTTATGCATTAAAATTTCTGTATTTGATTGTGTGTTTTGATCCTTGAATTTTGTACCTCCTTCTATACATCTAGGAAATTCCAAGCGTCCAATCCAACTCACGCCCTTCTTTGACCTCGCTGCATTCTGCTACGTTCTACTACGCCCAGCTTGATACTCTGTTGCGCTCTGCTGTACTCTGCCATGCTTCGTTTTGCATACTTGACATGATAAAGCCGACAACATTTTTGGTTTATTTGTTTATTTAAATGCAGTAATCTCTGGAACTGCCAGTCCGATTGAAAAAATATATTTGTATATGATACCTAGATTTATGAAGAATAGTATAGAGTATAGGCTATATAACAACACGCTACGACCTTTGGGAGCGGAGCAGTAACCAACAACGTAATTTAACACTGGTAAAAAAATAAGTCGCACGGAACAGCTACTCAAAAACAATCTGTAATCCCCAAAGGGTTAGGCAGAGGTGTACCCATTAGTACACCCACATTTCGCCAGTTATGTTTATGTCCCAAGTACATGTCGAGTCTATGCCCATCAATCGGGCATAAATAAATAAGATTATAAAATATTTTAGTCAAAGTCAGTTTACAGTTTTCACAAAATCCCGGTTACAATATTTATTTATTAAAACTTTATGCACATGGAAAAATGCATGCATTTTGCAATATTTTTGTTGCTTCTATTTATATGTGAAAACAATGTAGGTGAATATAGGTATAACATTAAAAATGTAATAAGACGTAAGCCACGGCAGTTATGAGATGACGAATTCCAACATGACGCGTGTATTAGTATCATTTAGCTCAACCATATTGAAGGGAAACGAATGATCCAACGCACGCGTCACCATCAGCGAGACTTTTGAGTGAGCATGGTAAAAGGTGAGAGCTATGTCATGCGCACTTATGTCAAACAAATAAGAACTTAATCTACACTAATATTATAAAGAGGAAAAATTTGTATTTTTGTTTGTTTCTAATGGATAAACTCAAAAACTACTGGACCGATTTTAAAAATTCTTTCACCATTAGAAAGCTACATTATCTAGGAGTAACATAGGTATATTTTATTATATTTTTGCGCGGACTAAGTCGCGAGCAAAAGCTAGTAAATAATAATTGGCTTCATGGTTCTCATATTAAAATAAATTGCTTAAAAATAAGTGTGTAGTAAACCTATTCGACAGATGGACTGTAGTATAGTATGTAAAAAAAGGATAATAATACACTCAGCGGCACGGAATGTGGCCCAAACATAAACGAACCGATAACAGGCGATTTTGATATCTCGTATGAAAATTTCGTGTGGCAGTTTGTCAGGACATTGTTTTTTGTTAATTTAAAAGAGTAAGCACAGAAAAAACTTAATTTGTTTAATTTCTGTGATACTTAACGTTATTTCGTTACCGGAACGCACAAAACACAGGTGAGTTGAACCTCGATATTCAAATGGTCGTGCATTTAGTCTTTAGTGTTTTACTTTGTGATTAATCTGTAGTCATTTATGCTTCCAGAATTGGAACATAATGTTTCTTACTTCAGCTCAATTTGCTCAAATTGTGTTGCTTAGGAATCAGGGGCGAACGCAGCGAGATATTGCTGTAACTTTAAATGTACCGCGTACAACTCTCAGGTACGCCTTAACACAGTACGACCAGACCGGCCTACACACAAGGAGACCAGAAAATGGCGGTATTAGGTGTACATCAGCGCGAGATGACCGATTTATCGCTCTCGCAATTTTAAGAAATCGGTTCCTTACTGCGGTTGAAATACGGCAGCGGCTACAAACGGCCAGAGGGGTCAACGAAAGTGAGCAGACAATAAGAAGGAGGATTAAGGAACGGGATCTGCGCATTCAAAGGCCAGCTCGAGGTCCAGAACTGCTCCGGCACCATCGTGTAGCTCGACTTTGGTTCGCTCGCGAACACGCAAATTGGACTCACAAGTAACGGAGTAAAGCTCTGTGGACTGACGAATGCAGAGTGACCATAAGAGCTCCAGATGGCCGCGAACGTGTGAAGAAGGCATGGGGAGAGATTTCTACCAATCACTACCAGGCAAAACGTCAGTATCCATGGTGGATCAGTTTTGTTTTGGGAAGAAATTTGTTCAATCGCATGTACAGAGTTGGCTGTAGCTCCTGGTTGTCTAACGGCAGTGCGATACATTGAAGAAGTCCTCCAGGAACATGTTTAACCATTCGTGGAATGCATCGGTAGCGAAGATTTCAACTTAATGCAAGATAATGCCCGACCCCACACAGCACTTTGCGTGGATGATTACCTTTCGGAAGTGAAAATCAGAAAATTAGAGTGGCTGTCACAAAACCCAGACATGAATCTCATAGAACATGTCTGGGAAATGCTTAAAAGACGCATCCGATCCAGTCCCAACCCTCCAGAGACCATCAGTCAATTAAAAACTGCTCTGGGAAAAAATACCCCAGATGGACATTCAAAACATAATCCATGGCATGTCTGATCGCATGCAGGTGGTCATCAGGGCCATAGGTGGTTATACCCGCTATAAATTTTGAGTTCCATAGCTTAATTCTGTAAATTTCATTCAAAAACATTTTTTGAAACTAAGAGCTTATTGTCTTTTTTGTAATTTTGTACGATTTTAATAAAGTTTACTCACTTTTTTGTTAATTAATCATTCGCATTTAAGATTTGAATAAACATTTGAGTTCTACAATGAAGAAAACTCTTAGTTTTATGTTTAATTTTGATGATAAACCACATAACGCGCTTGGGCCACATTCCGTGCCGCTGAGTGTATTAATACTAACGGTACAAGTAATTGGAACTAGTGTCACTGTTGCAAAAGATGGCGGCAGGCCCCCTAATGACCCCTAAAAAAGAAAAAGGAAAAAAAAAGAATACGAAATTGCAAATAAGGATAAAACATATTATTTACTGACTACATTAATTTATAATAAGTATATATATAGAGTATACAGTCATTTTCTCTCGCAATACCTTAAGTATTTTGATCCTTGAATTTTGTACCTTCTTCTATACATCTAGGAAATTCCAAGCGCCCAATCAAACTCACGCCCTTCTTTGACCTCGCTGCATTCTGCTACGTTCTACTACCCCCAGGTATGGCTTGATACTCTTTGTTGCGCCCTGCTACGCGCTGTTGCGCTCTGCTGTACCAACTCTGCCATGCTTCGTTTTGCTATGCCCTATCCACAAAAATACGTGGAACTACTAATGAAAAGTCGGAGTTAGTCGAATTGTAGCACACAGAATATTTTTTAAAATTTAAGCATGTTTAATGTGGGTATTTAAAGGAAAGGCAATAGGAATAACGGGTAACAAGTATATCAGTTTATTCTGTACAGAATTCTTGGCTGGATTTGAACAAAGGGTTTAGTAGATAATTATTAGTAACGAAAATTCGATCAATTTAATTATTAAATTAAAATATCCGTTTCGCAAGTAATAGCTGTGATGTATTAAATGGTATTAACAGGTAGTCATATATTTTAGTGGTACTAAAAATAAAACCATAATATTTTAGGATAGTAACGCAGGGAAGGGACGCTCTTTTTTTTTTTTTTTTTTTTCTTGGGGAAATCCTCATGGACTGCCTCCACCTGGGGGAAGGCGGAGGGCTGTGTCGGACTCTTACCGACTAAAACCCCACGGTGTTCCTCCAATTACCTTTTGCCGGGGCACGGGGGCGCTCAGAGCATTCTTCCGCACCCCGGCAGGCATCGACCCGCCACCGCCACAAGACGGGTCCCGTCACCCCGTGCGGCCGTCACTCAGCGGCCGCACTGACACCAGCACAGCGCGCGGGGAACACCACGCGCGCCTTACTCTCGGGCCTGTTTCTGTTCGGGCCACGGACTGCCCCCAAGTCCGCTGCCCGCAGGCCCCATGTCATGGTGGCCGGAGATCGTTTTGCGCCCTCCGGCGCCTGGTGCGTCTAATGCGGGTGAGATGGGAGGAGGAAGTCTCCCTATCCCGTTCCGCCGCCTCTTTTGCGGTCATCACCTCCTCGCAGAAGGAGGCGACGGCGTCCCAAGCACTCTCGCTTCCGACAATGGACAGAACCACGTCCGGGAGTGAGAGGCTATCCGCAGTTGTCGCTGCAACGAGATCACGGCGCTGCGTTGCCCAAGCTGGGCACTCCTCCAGCGTAGGGAAGGGACGCTCTATAAAGACCTACCCTGACCTTATTCGTGAGGTTCTTCAGAAAGGTCGAGTGAGCAGTACTCGTATGTGGACGAGGCGAAAGGACTATGTAAGGATTATAGCAGGTGACGATCTATGGTTTCTGCCTACCCCCATGAGTTTGTGTTAAAGGATAGTCGTATTTTAAGTCGATAATTGGCTCTATTTAAATACTTTTACGTCAGAATGCTCGTGGTAGACCTACAGTAATATGCAGGAATACCACTATGTGTAATAACTTAATAATTTCGTCATTAGAGGAATGGTTATATTTTTTCCTGCCCAATTCGTAAACAAAAAAAATACTGCAAATAGTCGAATTTATTTACAGCCATGTTTGGTAAATAAATAAACAATAACCTAAAGGAAACAAAGGATTCAGATAACAATAACACAAGTTGCTTTAGATCAATTTAACATTCGATAAAGTAACATTATTATAAATGGCTGGTGGACTGTAAGTACCTAATTATAATATTCATTTTTATACTTTATTGTAAACTTTACTGTAACTTATTTTTTTTAAATACATGTTGACTAAAGAACTCTATTAAAATAATCTTACTACTATTTTATCTTTTAAATGTTTCATTTTTATACAAATATTAAAATTGTTATTTAAATGTTTATAAAAATGAATAAACGGGTAAAATATTTAACTCACTCATTCCATTTATAAAAATCTATGTTAGTATTTAAAAACTATGAGAGACTTAATCCGTAAGTAAGTAATTTAACTTTATATTCACGTAACTAGCTGGGACTTCGGCTTCGCTCACGTAGATCAGGTGTAAACTAAAAAAATAAGCATTGAAATGATAGCATCACAATTAAACCATTATAGCATTATTTCGAAAAATTTAACAGCTTTTTAATTTTAATTTTGAAAAACCCAAAATGCATTTATTTTTAAATTAAAAAAAAAGTTATAGGTATGTATAGTCTTCATTTCATTTAAATTTTTATGTGTAGTGTTGTATGTTTCTATTAAATTCAAAATTACTTGCTAGTAACGTTTACTTTCATTTTTAACAACTCGTAAATTTTTCGTAATTAAAAAAACCAGTGTGATAAAGAATCAGTTATTGGGCGTGAAGAGATAGCAACGGACCTATTCTATCGTTCAATTCGGTTTGGCAAACGATGAACAAAACACTGTATAATCTTCCCTAAAAATCAACCAATGTTAAATTTAGGGGCGCAGTCCTTACGATTGATTTACTGGTATTCAGCTGCATCTAGTTAAACTGGAAGCCAACCAAAACATAGTTGGGAAAAGGCTAGGCAGATGGTGCCATAAAAATACAGACTGATATTTCTTTCCATTTGAGCCAGGTCCGTATCTGGTTTAAGCAAGCTACTATAAAAAAAAAAACATTTTGCCTTCAGGCTATCATAAACATAAAGACTTTATTTGATCCGTCTGGTAGTTCCAGAGATTAGTGCGTTTAAATAAAACAAACAAAAAGCTTTTTAGCTTTGTTATGTTGTAATAGGTATATATTTTATTTTCAGTGCTTTAATGTCAGCTGCCCTTATGATCACCCTGATGCTGGGTGGTAAGTACCTGTTGGACATGGATCGCCGAAACAACGCGGTTCCTATAGGAAACCTTACCGGATTAGGTGAGAAACCAAACTTTGCGCCGTTTACGCCTTACGGTATTTAATATCTTTCAAGTCCTTATTTTTCAAAATGAATGAACCGATTTTGATGAATTTCTTACATTCAAGCAGGATACATGACAGCTAAATTTGACCGATTCTAAGACCGATTCTATTTTCATGGAATAAGAAGTTTCATTAAAATCGATTCATCCATTTCGAAAAATAAGGACTTCTTTTGTATGAAATACCGTACGGCGTAAACTCTCTTAAAATGCGAATCTTTAAGTTACTTACCTTACATTTTTTATTGTAGGTGATGAAAGAATCCTCAAGCTGATGACAGGAAAATTTATTGGATGATCTTCAGAAAAATCATCTAGTTTCTTATTGTTTTTATTTTTTAATTAATCGTTATCTAATTTTGTATGCTGTGAAAGTAGAAGGTTCCTTATAATAAAAATATAACAAAGTGTCCTTAATTATAAAACATAAGCAATTTTATTTGATATGTCATACGGTACAGTTTGCAAAATCATGTTGTTTCATTTAAAATTCATTTATTTACTGCCGGAGTTTCATCAATTTTACAAACTGTTATTTAATTTCACCTGTCCCGGTGTCTGTAGCTAATCAAATCTTACAAGTAAAATTTGACCCACTTCCCGGTATTTGATGGAGCTGGAATTTTGAATACTAGACGACATTGCATGACAATGCATTTTATTTATTTTTTATTTTTAAATTGAGACTTTTAATATAAAAATACCAGTATCTAGTTAGATGTCTTTATTCATATCAATGGGTGATATCAATCGTGTCGTATAAAATTAAAGCAAAATGTTATACTTAACATAATTATACGTATTTCCGATTTGACTGCTCCGCAGATTGGATTTTTCCATTAGGGATTTCTCTGCAGTAGCAGTAGCACGTAAAGTCGTTGCTCCTGCGCCTGATCTCTCTCCGGTTGTGTCAGATTACCGTCCTTTCGGATTATGAGAGTGAGGGAAGAGAGAGTGTACCTGTGCTTGTGCACACACGTGTGCAAAAGCACTAAAATATCGTCTGCGTACTTAGATAGTCTTTAATGATATTGTTATTATTATCGATTTACGAATCTATTTACTTAAAATAAGTATAAATAATAAGTATAGTAGTAGTTTAAATAAGTATTCGATTCGACTTGATTCGTAAATCGTCTGCGTCTATATCTATAGTTAATAGGGCCTCTGGTGGTTTGGTACGTTCATATTACCTCATAGTACCTCACCTGGGTTGTATCACAATGATGGATGACATAGTTTATTGTGTCTTGTGTTCACATAACATCTCTCGTGTTTGTTAACTGTTGCACATTTATAATGAAGCACATTATATCATCATCTCGACATTGTTCAGTATTTTTGGCAGTCATAAGTAGTGTATTAGGTCTAGGTCTTTCAGACTTATTTAAATCACAAGATAAAAAATCTACCCTCTCATAAAGCGTGTTACGTGGAAATCTTTAATAGGAATAATGATCAAAAATCTCTGATCTCATCATATGAAACAATATCTGATAATATAAATTATTTTGGGAATGAATAGACGATGTTATGAAACAAGCGTGTTTATTTTAATTGAAGAAATGGGAACCAAGCATTAGTTAGAGGACAACAGTTTAACTACTGACATTGGTTCTAAGTAAGTCTTACTTGAGTCAGGGACGTCGGAGGTTTCGGTGAACACAAAGGTTAATGGATTGAAATTTTAAAATGGCGGCCGGACTGTGAGTATTTCTTTGAATTTTTCGCTCTCATATTTTTTGATTTTAGTCTATTGCATATATTAAAGCTATGTAGTAAAATATGTTAGAGCAATATAATAGTGCTGTTTAAATATTGGTATTTATTACATTAGCCTTTTTTTAAGTGTAGTTCTACCACGTTTAGAAATCTATATCTATTCATGTCACTGTACCCACATCTAGCTGTATCTTCACTTAGCTATAATGCATCGTTACTTTGAAACCATTTGTCTAATTTGGAAAATAAAATCGGTCTATACTGGGTGTGTAAAAGATTATCACATAATCATTAATTACGCAGACTGCCAATAAAAAGTAAAATTATGCTGCTAAACGACTTTTATTTTCGGTGTGATAAATCACTGTTTTTGTAGTGTGCAATGTAGCGCACAATTTAAAGTTTAGTTTAAACCAGAAATTGGTGGAACTTTAATCTTCAATATCTTCGTAATTAGAAGATTCTGAGGAATGGTAGAGAACAAGAAAAATGATTGCAATAATGGGTAGAATATGTAATTTTCGGCTTTGTTGAGTGCCTTTTTACACCCCTTATGAATAATTATTTTTATCACTTTAATTGACAAATCTTGATCTCTGAATATATCTCTTGCGGTATAAATTTACCGTTACATTTTTCCGTAATTGTTTTCCAAATAAGACAAGCATAGTGACACAAACTGCATACGTAGTAGTAACATAGTCTTTCACAATTTATTACAGCATTCTTCTGCTTGGAGCTTTTGCATTTACAGTTTTCTGGACATCGCAGTTTGTACGTAAAATTTACGAGGGCGATAATCATAATGCAACAACAATTAAGCCGTTATTAAATGTATACTTTCCGATTTTAAATAAAAGATATACGATGAAAATTTAAACTCTTATTGAGTTAAATTCATTTTATGTTAAAGCCCTGAAAGTTCAGTAGTAAAGTCTTACTGAAGTACGCCAATGAAATGTAGATATTGATATTTGTTAGACGGAGAGATGATAATTATTTGTACCTTTATTAATAGTTTTTTTTTAAAATGCATGTTATGTATTTAATTTTTAATTTACATTATGGCTTCATAGTGTTAGCACAATTAATTAGACTTATGTAAATAGTTGAAGATCGTACCTAGTTATTAAAAGGGCTTTTTTAATTTTAACATTAAATGTTCAATGAGGTAGATTACTTTGTATTTATCAATCTACCTCCACATATATTCATGTTAAAAGATTAAACGTATGTACTGTTCTTTAGCAACATAAAACAAAAATGTCAATGTCATAATCAAAATGATGGGACACCATTTTTGTTTAAAAAAAAATACAGAGACATAAAATAAGCACAGAAAATACAATTTAGATGTACTGCACATTTTTTACAGCGTTCTTCTGCTTGGAGCTTTTGCATTTTCAGTTTTTTGGACCACAAAGTTCTTACGCGAAGTTTACGAAAATGTTTATTATAATAGAACGATAACCACAACAACATTGGAGCCAATTTTAAATGCAACACCTGTGGAATTGCAGTTTATTCAATACATAGATTGAGCACAATGGTAGATATCGCTTTTTTATTAGCATTTAAGGACCATTTTACTAAACTCCTCTTCATATCTGTCTCAAGTATTCTTTCAGTCAAATGGAATGAGTGCTGTTTTTGTTTTAAGATTTGTTTTTTCTTTTAATTATTATCATTATAGTTAGGCCATACTGTCCTAGTGCTGGGCTATGGCCTACCTCCATTCCTTCCATTGGTCGCGCCTTTGCATTATATCTGTCCAATTCTCGAGGAAGCCGTCTATGTCGACGCACTGTCTCGTTCGTGATCTACTGCAGCCCCGTCTTTCCTTTTCGAGACACCAATCTTGCGCTTTTTGGGCTCATAGGTGGTTCGACATGCGAAAGACATGTTCAGCCTAGTTATATTTAAGCTAGGCAGTGTTTTGAGCTACGTCAACGAAGCACTTAAATAAAAAAGTGGAACTAATCTATTAATGCTTTTCACTGTAACACAACTCACTTAATGTAGTATTATTAGTCAAGTGTGTGAATCGAATAGATGCCTTTGTCTAGGCTGTATACATTCGTAAATATGAGACTGCATAAATTGTTTCAGCCATTCTTTACTTATGATCCAAGCTCGTTTCGTCACATCTACGACATTTTAGTATGTTTAAAATTTTGAGTCTTTGACTAGTTTCAATGCTGGGCCATTTTTCAAGTTTCAGGTTTCAAAGGTACCTTACTCATTTACGTTCAAAAGTGACGGCTGGTTCTTGTTTATCTTGTTTTACAAGGTATTGTAATAAACCCTTATTTGTTATTTTCAAACACCTGCAAAAACGTAAGTGTGTACGCCTTAGCTACCTTTTGCACCTGATATCTGAAATTGAACGCATACCTGCTTAGCCACAAAACGCCGTTTAATATATTATGTTCTCAAAATTACAGCCATGTTAAAACGACGTAGTTAGGGCGACTCTGGAATCGCAGTTCATTAATGTTAAAAATTTTTCTGATAATGATCAGTATTGAAAATCGAGATTTTACAGTTAATGTGTTTAATGCTGGACTGGTATCGAACTGCACACGGACAGTTGAATTTTTCACACAGTTGACACGTCGAGAGCGGCATACGAAACCCTTAATGCGCACGCACGACGGGAGGACGACAAACGTTACGTGTATCGGTGCAGTCCGATACCCGTACTGCTTCAGCGACACACCAGTCCAAACGTAATAATTGTAAGAGTCCTAAAAGCTTGTCTTTGAATTTTTTTGCAGGTTCTTAATAGGTGGCGCATTTACTTACTTGGTATATGTAATCTACCCTCCCATTAAGCACTTTATCAGATCTTATATGACAGACACACAACATGTGAGTGATCAAACTGGCTACAACGATCCCGGTTCTTACGAGGCTTATGCGAATTGGACAGATGCATGGACCACAAACTTCACTAGAAATGAAAGCACATTTGGAATTATGGATAAACTACAGCCGAGATTTTAAAATAAAACAAGCAACAAGGATAGATTTTGTAATGTTTGAGGTAATTTTATTATTTTTGGTTATTCATCATCTGCCTAGCCTTTTTCTAACTATGCCTTTCACAACATAGTAATTCGGTAATACGATACTCTTTTGTGAGACAGGTTGGACTTTGGAGCTTCTGACGACCCGTAACGACTGTCAAAGATCGTTGCATGACTGCCGGGACCAACGGCTTAAGGCTGATTGACACATCAGTGATAATTATTATTCTGTCATACATTCTCTATGAACGCGCCGGTAATGTCACTGTGAGCACTGTGTCGTCACTGACACTCGCCACCAATTTCCTTTCTCTATTCAGCAAATACCGAGTGCAGTTCAAACAGAAGCGATGGCGGCAGCAGCCACTTGTCATTTTAACAATAATTGTACTGATTTGACATTATGTCAGACAGTATATTTGACATGATCTAACATAATATAATGTTAAATCAATTGGATCCATTGGGTAGACACACCTCCAAATAATTGACATATTTTAAACAACAGGATTCCCCCAAAGATTTTGTATGGTAATAGCAAACTGTGACATCACTTATTTGCCAACTCAATTGACTTACTATTTATTTACTTACTTACTTTTTATTGATTTAAAAGCCACAAATAATCTAATTTTACAGTAAATTGAAAATTTGACAAGATTCTGATAAAGTAAAGTGTTTTGTTTTAGAGAAGTTGTGTCTTGAAATTATTGGTTAATAGTATAAACTACCCAATTTTAACGAGTGGCTCTCACCGACCAACGAGACATTAATCATTACCTTATTTTGTTTTGAACAGCGATTGAAAACTGAAATACGCAACAAATAGCAATAACAAAAAAATACAAAACATGTTTATTTGTTTTGTTCATTATAATAATAGTGAAAGACAATCGTATAAAATTACGTACAGCTCATTTATAATTAGTGTTTCAGTATTCGGCGACGAGAGCTAAAGATCACACCTAGTCGTAATTGAACAAAAGTTTTCAAGAAATGACGTGTACTTTTCTGTAATATATGTTTTTTTTTTATGTTTGAGAAAATTTGACTGCTTCGTTCGTCCAGTCAATAGATGCAAGTGGTTTTGAATCCCATGTCGGGAAAAATGTTAATGGGATTTCGGTTTCTATCAAAAATCCCTTTCATTTCACTACGGTTTTTGACATTTAATGTCAATGAGATTTGTGACTAAATTTTGAACGTTTTTGATTAGTAGAATTAGCCTTCTGGTTTTGGGTATCTCTGCATAACCCTTCCGGGATTACGGGTGTGATGTTATGTATGTTATGTTATTGACTTTATACAGATCGGATTTTAAAATCGCGAAAAGTGAGCATAGGTATCACTATACTAGTAGTCTTTCGGGGATCATGCGCCTGTAATGTAATTTTTATATTGATGATGTTTATTATTTTATTGTTTTAGATTAGTACTCACCGGAGTTGCAGCGTATGCAGTATATACAGTTGTTCAGGGCGTAAAAGATTTTTTACATCTAAAACGTTCGGTAGAACCTAAATACGAATACGAGTACATACAATTTCGAACATTTGAAGATTTAACCAATTGGATCTTGAATCAAAGCACAAGTACTCCAACCCCCTAATAATTAAATGAAGAGTAAAGTTATACAAGTAATAACTTCGGTTTAACAATACGTTTTCCGAGGTTCTTGGCATAACGTTACTCCGGGTTTATTTACACTGCGATTATGTAAATTTTCTTACATTTTAGTGTAAATTATTATGATAGTAATTCTGCCGTGTTACCGAAAAAGGGCACAACTAACACTTTTTGTCAAAATGAGTTATATATATATTCGGAATCAGGAAAAAAAGGTCTATCTGCCTGATTTTTTGTGGATTTTTAGCTACAAAATAAACAGAGATAGCATAAGCTTAAAGGGCACAACTGCATCATTTTTAAAGTTTTATTACAATAAAAAGGCATATTGTGAGATATGACTTTTATTTCACCTTTTTATTATTGATATATTTAATGGAAAGGGCATAACTGACGTACGTTAAATATAAAAGGCTTATGTGGCAATTGTGGTTATTTTTTATACGAATACTTTAGCAATTAATGTAGAAAGAAAAGTCACAACTGGCAGTTATGCCCTTTCTATTTACCCCTACGCTTTTAAATGTTATATAAAAAAGGCACATTGGCGTTTAAGTGCCTTTACTACTAAACATTTCTGAACGGAGATGAAGTGAGGGGGGCAAGGTATGCAGAGAATGCCGTCAGTTGTGCCTGATGTCGATGTCGAGGCGAGAAGAGAATATTGTCGAAAAGACTTTTGCAAAGCTGTATGTGATACTGGCTTTCGCATCATGGTAAGGAAGATGGGAGTTCAAGACCTTTATGATTATGAAGACTGCTCTTCGACGAATACTTTTAGCTTGATTTTCTTAAGTTAAAAAATATTAAAGAAGGAATACCACCTCCACGACAAAAACTTGTTCCGAGGGGTATCATGAGTGAAAGAAAATCTGCCATACTCACAAAGCTTGGTCCACTTATACTGACAGGAGAGTTTTTTAGGAAACTACCTATAAATGATCGAGCAGTCGATTTGTTTCAAAACCAAGAAGACTGAAATAATGCAAGATGGATTTTTTACGCTCACTTTAGTGTCGATTTAATTATATTGAGAATATATTAGATGCTTTGAAATTTCAAATTTTCAGATTTAGAATTATTTTTTTGTTTAATTTTTATAATAAATAGTTCCTACTTATTTTGTAACCTTGTCAAGATTGTGATAGAGAGATACATAGTGCCATTTTTAGTATAAGGTAAAAAGAAGTTAATTCCATTCCTTGGATTGTAATAAAAAATTGAACTACTTAGATGTTTGATACATAATTGTTATTATATTAATTTTATTGTTTTTGTAAACTTCGTTTTCTTTTTTTGATAAATATATTGAAGTTCCTAACTGGCTGTGTTGCCTAATTTTTAACTAAGAGAGATTTTGAAGTGTCATTTTTAGTAAACAATTCTGTTTTTGTTTTGTTGAGTCCTTCAATAAAATAAGTGATAGTACTTTTGAACATTTTGTTTGTGTAAACTCTTTGAAATAAATGTTTTATTTTCTTACAACTGCCTTATTTTTCTTACACAATGACATTTATCAGCCTCTTTTAAAATATAGAATCCCATTGCAGAGACACATTTACCTAGTAAGGCACAATTGAGTAAATATGCCTTTTTGTCGTAAAAGTTTTAAATTTTTACTCAAAATATTACATTAAAAAGGCATATTTGGTTATATGTGCCTTTTAAACGTAATATTGCTCTTTTCATGTTATTTTTTATGTTAAATTAAAAAGAAATATGCTAATTATTAAATATATCCATTAAAATTAAAAATATAACATTGCTATCTTTGTATACATACTATAAATACGCAATTTTTCACATTTACACAATTTCGAGAAACACATTTTAAACGTGTTTTATTTAACAAAATTCAAAAAATATTTAAATCTCAATTTTCTCAACATTTGTAAAATGTTAGTTGTGCCTTTTCTAATTACGACGGCAGAATTGTTGTTAAATGGTTTTTGTCCTCAATGTTGGTGGGACGCTTTTTGTGATATTTTATACCTAACGTGTCTTAAAAGTTATGTGTAAATATGTTTTGAATAAGTTAAGATTATTTAATTATAATGATGTAGGATAAGATAGAAGATAATTGTTTTGTTTTTATTATTATTCCTAAAATAATTATGTTTAGTAGATTTATAAATATAGGCAGTTTATTGGGTAGAATGTAAAAGCGGACAAAAAATAAGCATCACGATTAAAGATGTTGAGAAATTAATTTCCTTGTGTTTTATTTAGATTTTTTAAGTTAGTTAAGTATCTTTCTATTCTTTTCTTTTTTATTATTAATTAGGGCGAATTGTACAAAACTTTATCTTTTATCGATGGATAAAATAATCGTACGTCATGACATCATAAATGATGCCTGTAATCCTCGAAGGGTTAGGTAGAAAACGCGTGAGTCAATTGCAACTTTACGAAAATACTAACTTAGGTAGGTACTTAAGTACTTAGTAAGTACTGTTAAAAATATACATTGTTCTTACAATCTTAATAATATTATAAATGTGAAAGATTGGATTGATTGGTTGAAAGATTGTTTGTTACCCAATCATGCCAATAGCTGGACGGATCTGCATGAAATTTGGCTCAGGGATAGATTATAATCTGGAAGAGTACATAGGCTGCACAGGCGCACTCCCTCTTCCCTAAGCCTTATAGTCCGAAGAGACGACAATCGAACACAAACGGGGAGACATCAAGCGCAGAGCCAACGGCTTTACGTGCTATCCGAGGCACGGGGGTGTCACACCACTAACTTCCAAACTCTGAGAAACTGAGACTGCTGCTACTGTGAAACTTCTAATACAAAATCCAACAATACTTTAACCCCATCTGGGAATCGAATCTAGGGCCCTACGCTCAACAGTGGCATTGCGACCATGGGACCAACGGTAACTACGGGTTACTATTAGTACAGAGAAAAGGAAAAATACGATTATATGCCCGTAGCCTTATAACCCTACATAAACATACATTCTTTTATATTTTATTTCACATTTAAGTGTGACGAGGGACGTACTTCAAGGGAGTATAGTGCTTTTGAAAATGCACAACTTTTAATAAGGAACCAATCTTGAAATCGCAATAAAAAATTAGCTGTTAAATAAGTTTGAGTTATGAAAACATAAATTGTACTGTACAGACTGATGTTTTTTTTTTTGCTATTTCAAGATTGTTGACAGTTTAAAGACCGCACTAGATATACAAATCTCAGATCAGATCAAATTTGTTTTTATTTTGTGTTTTGTTCATCTACTCATCACGAAATATCAACTACTGCTTGACGTATAACGATAAGATTTGCCAGGGAGGTAGTTAATAGTTAGTAAACGTCATAAATAGGATGGAACAGAGGTCCAAAGTTTGTATGAAGAATTAACTTTAACGCTGACAAAGTCGCGGGCAGAAGCTAGTATAAAATAGAATAATAATGAATAATATACGAAGAATAGAATAATAATAAAGAATATACTAATAAAATAATATACGTCGTCGTAAATATACGGTCTCTCAGTCACAGTAGACTTAATATCCCACGTCACCACAATAGGTACCTATTTCAATCTAGAGGTATTAGAGGAGGAGGTGGAGGGGGTATTAGTATCTACTAATAATACCTATAAAGCTGAAGAGTTTGTTTGTTTGAGCTCGCTTATTTCAGGAACTTCAAGCTCGATTAGAAAAAAAGCTGTTAGCGTAGTACACCCACATTTTGCCAGTTTTGTAAACTCTATTAGACATAGATTAAAAAAAAATGTTTTAAAATAATTTGAACTGGTAAATTCATTCAATAATTATAGTTATCTGAAGACAATGTAGGTACCTAATATAAAATCACTTTAAGTACTACAATAGGATAATTAAATGATTCGAAAATACAGGATAGTAATTTGACACTCGGCATACTGAATTAGTTTCACATAAGTAATAGAATTATTGAGGTTATCTGGGTTAGCTTTTTATGGCCTAACTAGGCACAAAGTTGTCCCCCAAAATGTTGGAGTGCTACAGCGCATGCGGACTTGGCTGCTTATCTTATCTTTGGGGGTTTTCAAACTGTCTTCTTCCTTTATGGTGGACCATTGTACACAAGGACGTGCCGGCTAACAGATATTTGACAGATTGGGCCAAAAAAATTGGGATAATTTGGACACATTAAAACATTCACGGGTGACATTACCAGTTTCTTTACCATCTGATTAAAAATACGTTTGCCAAAGCTTAAAGCATGCTTAACCCTGAATTTACGTGGTATTGGTTTAAATAACACTCACACTTTTTACTGTAAAGGACTACAAACCTTATAGTTTTCGCCGTCGTCTTTTTTTAAACGTGCACTAGAAATTTCTTCTGCGTTCTGACTGTAAATATATAAATTTCCAAAAACAATCAACAAAGCCGTGTCGATACGGGCATCAAAATCGCGGCAATCGTGTCATCAAACTTTTACATTTTATTAAACTCTTTGTTGTTAGCCAGATGCCGAATGATTTGGAATGTTGACGGAAATGGCGCACGATCTCATCTCACAATGCAATTTTATTCATGGTTTATTCCTAAATATTTATTTTGAAAAAAATCAGTAGTATTATAAGACCCAAGAATAAGAATAATATAAATAAATAAATGTTTTCGTTTGGTGCATAATAAAGATTAGTTACAGGGTGATTTTTAATTTGATGCATTCCTTCATAGGGCTAGAGCTTATTTAAGAGTTTGGACTCCGAAAACTAAGGATCAATACTTGATAAAGCAGTTATACTTTTGCAAATTCTCATCAATTTGCAGCTTTAATAGACTCAATATTTTATTTTATTTCTTGTAAATGACGTTAAAAATTGCCATTAAATTCTGATTGAAATAAATGATTGACTTTGACTTAACACTTGCACACTTTTCATTCAAAGCAGATTACTATATCAGTCTATACTTCTATAGTAATATAATAAAAGTGTTTTTGTTTGTTTCAACGAATTAAAGTTCAGACTGAATAGATTTCATGCTTAAGGAAGTTATTGCTTGAATGACAAAAAAAAAATCAAATGCTTGTTAAATCTATTCTGCCTGACTGGCTCGTTAGTCTAATGTCAACGAAGCGCGACTGCTGAGCATGAGGTCTTGGGTTCGATTCCCAGGTCGAGAAAAATGTTATTGAATTTTTTCATTGGGAATTCCTCAGCAGCAGCCGTTGAGTCCGGATTTGTTCCCGATTGATGGCCATAGGCTCACCCCCGGTATGGGACTTAACACATAATTAGCAAAATGTGGGGGGTACTAATGGATACACCTCTGGCTAACTGTTCGGGGATTACAGGCGTGATGTTATGCTGTGTTATGTATTTATTTTTTGAGAAATGCATCGAGTTATTATCAGTCCCCCTGTATATTAGAAAACGAATGTAATTGCTGCAAATGGTCGTCGAACTTAAGCCTAATAATAAACAAAACGGGGGAATGTAAATAAAATTGTTATTGGATAGAATTTATATTGGCACCATAAAATCCATACTTTAGTTTTTAGTGAAACGTGAATGGGTACGGTAAATCCAAAAGTCAAGGTCAAAGTTTCTAAGGTCTATAAAAGACAAAATTTTATTAAATGGCGGCACCTACACCGGGACTGTAAGTTATTCATTTGCAAGTTTGTTCTCTTTTAAAAATCCCGTGGCTAAGTAATAACAGCCACACGGGTCGATGTATCAGGTTACGCTACGCTTGCCGAGGTTAGTCCGTGGATGGGTGACCATCTTAACACACTGAAACTTCTCCGTGTCTCGAAAGTCACGCTAAGCCGTGGGTCTCGGTTGTAGTGTGTAGATTTTTTGGGTCAACAGCAACCTGAAAGTCTGACAACTAGTCATAAAAAGGGGTAACTAGCGTATTACCCAGTTTCTGAGTTATGGAGGATAGACAGGCAGTCGCTCTATGTAAAATACTGGTATTCAGCTGCATCCTAACCTGAAGCTGACCCAAACATAGTTGGGCAAAAGGCTAGGCATATTGATAGATTATTCTCATTTAAAAAGAAAAGTCCTAAAGTGTTCCGTTATTTTTTTTAAAATGCCTTTTTTATGCGTCTTTTCTCCAAAGCTTATTGAAATATGAGTTTTCACTTAGGATGTTTAATCGGATGTGCAGTTGTCCTTTTCGCACTTTGAGCGCTCGCAGAGCGACACAGATAGTTTTATATTAATTTTTTTTAAATCTCTCAACCCCCGTTTTCTGTTAAGATCTTATAATATGGGCTTGTTTTAGTATGGCAATAGTCGTTTTTGACCTACATCATTATGTTTAGTCTAATTCTGTTCTAACCCCGGGTGTTCCATGATAGTTAAGATTGTATAATCATAAAATCAATTGAATTCGATATAATTAAACCATTTACCTGTCGTTTACTATCCTGTTGCCACATATCTCTTTTTAGGCATCCGAAAAATAACCCTACTTCAGTTATTAAGAAAAGGACATATTAAAATGCTAAAATGTGAACAGTAGGTAGCGAAATTTTGTCTTGCTTTTCTTTCAAAACCTAATTCTAGGTCACTCGCCATAATTTAGATCTAAATTTGTCTTTCACAGATTCTTATTAACTGGCACATTATACTATTGTTTGTATTTAATTTTCCCTGACATAAAAAGGGCCTGGGATCATTTTAAATTCTTACAAAGCGATGACACTGTCAACCAGCCAGAATCCTATGAGATGTATGCGAATTGGACAGACACGTGGACGTCAAATTTTACGGGAAATGAAAGCACAACCGGAATTCTGGAAAAGAATAATGAAACTTTCAGATAATCTTTTATTACGTGATATTGGAGATATTGAAGATTATAATATTCAGATGCCGCATTGCAGAAAACGATTACTAAGGTAATAACTATGAACAAATATTTGCAGTCTAAAATTAATTTTCTATCTGCTTAGATAGGTACCTATTAATAATATTTTTTGTTTATTTGTTTGAAAGTGCTAATCTGAGAAACTTTTGTCCGAAAAAAATCTTTTATAGCCCGTTTATCAAGGATAGGCAAGAGATAGGTATCTATTATATACAGGGTCGTCAGATACAGGTAGTTGAAGTTTTCTTAGAAACCGATGGATGTTTTCAAATGTAAATTAATTTTAAAAGTCATTAGTTAAGTTTCATTCGAAAACATTAATCGGTTTCTAGGAAAACTTCAATTATATCTGACGACCCGGCACTCCTATCTGTTTTGATGACTGTACTTTTTTATATTTCAAATTTCGCCATGACACTTGCTATCGTTTTGATATTATGTTTAAAATCTGAAAAGAAAAAGAAAAATATTGCTACTAAATGTAGTCTTTTTATAGAAATATATTGATATTCGGTCATAGTAATACGGTAAGTATCATTTAAACCAGTTTTTTCAAATTAGCAAACGCCTGTTGGCGTGTCATAAACCAGGCTGACCTAAGGAAGCCTTTCCGCGTTACGTAATTGATAACATTTAACAATACGTATTTACCTACCTTGTTTATTTTATTGACAGTTACCTAACCCATTGTTTTAATGACTACTCATTTCCTTCCGATGTGTTGTCGGATATCTCTAAGCCACCGTTATTCACCAGCGTTTACATCGCCATCAGCAGTAGACGAGAGATATCGATTAATTAACGTTTAATTGTAAATAAAAAAATATTCTAGAATATAATTAGTTCGAGTTCTTACAGTGGGTTTTGAAAAGTTGCGAAATGTTGTTGTACGTACCTTTATTTACTCGTTCTGGAACAAGTGACGTTAGTAATATTTATTATTTGTTTTATTTGTTGCACATTTTATCATGTATAATCTATATTTCAGAATGTTAGTGGCTGGGGCTATAGTGTTCAGTATATATATGGGAGTAAAAAAGTTGATGAAACGTTCAATTGAAACACAGGATATAGATGTACAGACAATCGAAGACCTGGCCAGTTGGGTTTGGAATCAGACAACAAGTACTCCAAGTGTTTAGTAGGTTAGTTTAAAATAAATCGTTTATAAAAATGAACCATGTTTCCAAAAGCGGTGGTTCCATATTTGTGAAATGTATTTAAAAAAATAATTAATAAACATGTAAAAACAAGTAGTAATTTATAAATATGTAAAATAGGTAGTAATTTTTAAATGTGTAAATTAATGATAATGTAATTTGTGAGTAAAGAAAGTGTTGCTATAAATTATTTGGAAGAAGAGAGAATGACAAATGTAATTTAATTATTTTAATTAATTATTTTTACTTCTAATTAGCTTATAAGTAGTTTTTAAACTTAAAATCATGAAAAGATTTTTTTTTTCGTAAATAATAGTACATTATGATACAAGTGAGGTAAGGTTGTCATTACGGTTGAGGATGAATTGCAGCATGAGATGAAGGCGAGGGCGTAATGATACATGCTGACGCGTGTTATGCAGCGTTTTTTCAACACACTAATGAGAAATAACTGTGTTACATATTCATTGATACCAAAATAAAATAATATTATAATTTATCTTGAGTGTCACAATATCTTGTCTGTGAAGGAATCAACATGTAACCTTTACAAGTAGCCAGTAGGAAACGAAGAGTAAAAAGTTATAGCTTGATAATGAGTGCCACTAGCTCAATTATTATATTTATTTTGTAACACAAATTAATGTTAATTAATTTACATAAATAAATAATTTGGTGAAAAGTTATGTTTATTTATCATTTTTTGTTAATTATAACTTAGTATGTTTACTTAGTTCAATTATTCGCAAAATATAATATTTAGGTAAATATTTTAATATTTATTATGAAACAATCCATACACATAGATAAAATTAAATAAAGCACATTACCGTACTAGTGCGGTAATACACTTTGCTAATGTAGAAATAATGCGTGCGTAACATCGCATGGTGACCCTAAAAACGGTGCAATAAGAGCCAGTTTACCAGCGAGTATTTGAAAACTTGTTTTTGTTTTCTTCAAGCTCTATAAATAGGTAAGTATACATATTTTGATAAGATAAACTATGTTAAAAATAAGGAAGACTTCAAAGACTTGACAGTCCGCCATGAGGCCTGACAGGACGTAATTAATAAAACATCCAAATATAGTAATTAAAAAGTTTTTCAATTGCATATTGTATGTCTCGTTACAGTAAGCTCCGTGCAGGGGTTATAGTACCTACGTGTCGTTTAGCCAACAATCAGTGTCATAACATTGTCAAAATATAGGTAAAATAGAAGCATTTTTGACAGATTGATACTGATATTAGAATACGAACATTCCTAAAAATAACTAGAATGCTCCTTGATCTAAGCAGGTTTTGTGCAATAATTTTCCTTTAAACCTTTAAAACTATTAAATCATCTGCCTAGCCCTTTACCAACTATGTTGGGGTCGGCTTCCAGTCTAACCGGATGCAGCTGAATACCAGTATTTTACATGGAGCGACGGCCTATCTGTAGGCTTACTCTTGGATCAAAATCGAGAATGAGATTGGAATCGACATTACATGTACATCCGATCCAGTTTCAATTCCAATAAATATAAGAAGACATTTATTTATATAATTAACAAGTTATTCAAAATTTGGTAATTTACGTTTTAATTTGTATGGCAACCTCATGTAAATCGCTGTAGTCAAACATACAGTCGATATCAATCTCATTCTCGATTTTGTTCAAGCCTACTGATCTCAAAAATTAGGTACTTAATACAATATTCCTAGGTAAGACTGGTTGTCAGACTTTCGGGCTGCTGACGACTCGTAACGACTGTCAAAAATCCACGTATGACAGCCGGGATCAACAATGGCTTAACGTGCTTTCCGGGGCACGAAATGTCAGTAATGTCTAAGATAAACTTTAGAAAGTACCTACATATTGAATTGAAAAAGTTACAATGGTACCTGCTTGGATTCGAACCCACTAACTACTTCATGCATGAGAGGTGGGCGCTTTGACCGTTAGGCCATCACGACATTAAATGTATTGCGCTGAATATCCTATTAACAAACATCTTCAATATTACAACTTCTAAAATCTATAGTTAACCAAAACGGAAAGCTTATAAATAATAATCATACTAGCTTTGCCCGCGACTTTGACCGCGTAATTGTTGGACCCCCGTTTCATCACCTTGGGGGGTGAATTTTGGAAAAACTTTTCTTTGCGGAGGTCTACCAACTATACACTACCTCCCTGGCAAATTCCTTATACGTCAAGCGGTTTTCGATATTTCGTAATGAGTGGAAGAGACCGTAACCTTTCGCTTTTAAATATATATAGATTACATATTACGTACAATTTATAAAAGAAAAAGGGGGAAGCTCATAGGGCATTAAATAAATGGTCAATGGAACAAGTACCCAAAAGGCAGGTAGCTTTACCACGTTATATGGCAATAATGATTCTTTGGCTCAAGAATATGCCAGCCCACTATCAGTTCGAAATTTCTAAGAGGTCACGTGAAGAGTAGACTTGTCGCTTGACAATATCCCAAAAAACAAGATGGGTACTCAGACCTCATGATTTCAACCCCAAACAGCTCAAAGATATAGCTTCCAATAAGATTAGGCGTTTGAGGTTTTCAACCCCTGTAGCAGCCGCCCAGCACACCACGTCGTTTTAGAAAGATGGAATGGCGCAAGAGTGTCGACTCATGTTGTATTCTATAGCAAAGGTCTACCCAACTTCCAAGACATTCTGCTCATCCCATTTTGTTTTTTGCCTCTCTCTGTTTGCCGTGCAATTAATTACCAATAGATCTTGCGAAATAAAAATACCTCAATAATATGTATTCTATATGTCCTAACAGCATTCATAATTGTGTTCCTTGAATGGGTAAACAATGAGGAGGAAAGAAGAGTTAAAGAAATTGTAAGTTTTGAGTATCAAAATATAATACAAGTTTCCGCCTGCCACCTCGTCTGCGTGGAAGCCATCTTTTTTGTTAGGTCACAATAGAGAAGCTTATAAATGAATGTTTACTATTATAAAAAAAAAAAAATAATCTGTCTGATTGTTTGTTCTGGCTAACCTTCGAAACGACCGGACCGATTTTGAATTTCACTCGCAAATATAGCTAATGTAAGGAAATAACTAAGGCTAACTTTTACTATTATCAGTAAAACGAGGTATGCTAAGTCCGACTAACATTATAGTTGCATTTTTTGTTACATCCTGCAGATATTTTTAAATATTTAGAAGAAACATTAAGTACATTTGAGTTTTGATGTCTGTAAACGTACCAAACAAATCCAATCCGCTCTGTTGTCACTGTGCTCGATAGATGGCGTTGTGCCGGCCGAGCCCGCAAGCTGAATGGCGCTATGGTTTCGTTCACAACGTAGTACTTAATGTGTAACTATTTTGATCGGTTTTACAAGCATGGGATATGTCTCCAGTAGTCGTATGATACTGGATGATTTTTTTTGAAAAATCAGTCTTAGTGTTTGTGAAAGGCTGATTTATTATAATAAAGAAAGAAAGAAAAACTCTTTATTCACGCGAAAATGACGCACATAACATAAAAGAAAAAAAAATAGCGGGCATAAAGAAACTCACATACATACATGAACCCTGAAAACATAACACTCCTTTTTAGCGGCAGTCGTGTAACTAGCTAATGCCTGCGACTTCGTTCGCTTGAATGTCCGTTATCTAGGACGCAGATGACATTTGCTAGAAAAATATATTAAAGGATCGGATCTTGGTCTGATTTATTTTAGCGGGGGGTATATTTTTTTTAGCGGTACCCTTTCTCTTTTTCTAACACAAAAGTAACCTTGTAATACCAGCCATCTGCTAGCGAAAGTCCCGTCAACATCGGCTAAGCCGCTTCGGAACGTACGGATAGACAAAATAATTCAAATTGGTTTTTCCTGTGTAACAAAACATAACATCACGCCTGTAATCCCCGAGGGGTTAGGCAGAGGTGTACCCATTAGTACACCCACACTTCGCCAGTTATGTTTTTAGTTCCATGTAATAGGGGGCGAGCCTATTGCCATCAACCGGGCACAAATCCAGACTCCGAGGCTGCTACTGAGAAATTCCTGATGGAAAAACCCAATAACACTTTGCCCGACCTGGGAATCGAACCCAAGACCTCATGCACAGCAGTCGCGCTTGCGACCACTGGACCAACGAAGCAGTCAAAACGTCATTTTTCCGTGTAAATGAGTGATATTGTGTTGTTTTAGGTTTCACCACCTCCATTCCCAATTATGGGTTCTGACAGAATTCTAGACTAAATACTGGACTTGTTTTATTTAAAGTTCATGTTTTACCCAGTCAGTTTTTTTTTATTTTTTTATTGACTTTTTATTTATACTTGTTAGTGAGAACATCTGGTACCGTGATCACCGTTTGAAAGTACTTTCATTAACTGCGAACAAAATGATATAAATAATGTATCATAACTTGGATACGTGCCACTAAAGATGAGACTTGACACACCACACAAACTTTATTTTTTCGTAATAAATATTATAATATTGTTAAGAATTTTTATTTAAATATCACCGAAATATCCCTGCATATATACCCAAATATGGATATCTATTTCGTACATCCATACCTGCGCAAGCTCCCTATTACTGACGCTTGTCAAGTCTCATCTTTCTTGGCGCGTAATGTACCTCTATAGTAGTATACAAAGGTATCATCTGCAAACGTACTATGAATGAGTCAGCACCGACGTCTACACTAGACGAGCATTATCAAAACATTAAAGTATTATAAAATAAAGAATTTATCATAAACTATTAATGAAAATATTTTGTCATAGTAACAGCAGGTATTGTAAATAATGTGTGGCTGAAAGAAGTAATATTTAGAAAATATTCATGTATGACGTAGGCTTAAAAACAATAGGTGTAATTTTGTATTCCTAACAACACGAAATTTCGGTTTAGTTATTCAATTAGTATTGAAGGAACTATGACAGGACGTCTTAATAAGACCCGTTGTTAATACCCTTTCAATTAGTAAAAAAGTTACGGTAAAAAGTGAAATCGTTTTTTTATTAGTATGACATGTTTTGGGTAAATATATTTAATGATATTTATTTAGTGAAGTTACGTGTCGCGTTAGAATAAGAAATAAATAGTGACTAGGTAGATAGGTTTTTGAAGGCACTTGTTTTTATTGTGAAAATGTTTTTTATTTTAGAAGCTAAGCACTATCAAATCACTGTGTGGAGGTCATCATCCCACCTGCCAAGCGGCAAGTGGGTACTTCGCATCTATTGAAAAATTGTTGAGACTTTTCAGCATAGTTACCTTCTTGAATTTGACGAGCTTAGCTTAGCTTAGAGCGTTATCTAATTATTTAGAAATTTCGAACTGATAGAGCTTTTTGCTTTTTTATTTCAGCATGGTCGTCTTCGGAGCATTAGTTTATGGAATTGTTCTATTCTACAATGAAATAAAAGAGGTTATGGGCTGGGGAAAGGATGATGCAAATGAGAGAGAGACCACTACAAAATTTTGGGGCGGTCGGTAAAATTGGTAAGTAAGACAGACCATGAGACACATTGTGAATTCCTGCAAGAGGATATAAACCAAGTAGTAAAGTGGAACCAAGATAATAATCTCCAAATACTCGGTGATAACGTTCACTCGTTCGTTCACGGAACCCAGTGTGCTACGAGTATAAAATAAAAACGACACGGATGCAACGACTGACGCAGGTAGGAAGGAGTTCTAGAAGTTTAACTAACTCCGGACCTAACATTCCGCGAGCATATTGTTAAAGTATGAAAAAACGCATACGCATTGTCATTAGGAAATAGCCATATGGCTAATTTAAAAGCTCTATCCTTAAAGCAATCAGGCATTCAGATAGTTTATCTCTCAATTGAGGCACGCTATTCGTGACTTCTTGGATTTTAAGTTTGTTAACATTTATACTTTTTAAATCTTAAATAGGTAATTTGAACTTTATGAATACTTTTAATATTTTTATCATACATAACATCACACCTGTAATCCCTGATGGACCTAAACATAACTGGCGAAATGTGAGTGTACTAATGGGTTATTCAGCTCTGCCTAAACCATCAAGAAGTCCACTCTAATAGTACTTCCGGCGATAAGCACGGTCAAACAAAAAGCTGGGCAAGTGAGAGTTGGACTCGCATACGAAGGGTTCCGTACCACCAATATTTAACACAACATGCAAAAAAAGATTATTATCGCAAATAAGTAATAATTTGTGAATTAGCTTTACGGTTTTCTTCCTTCACTTATGCTACATGACATTGCTTCTTAAAAATTCATGATTCTAGGTCAACGTGAAGTCCTCGATCCCTAGCGATTGTCAAAATACGCGCCTTAAACGACTTTATCCGGACCTTCTCGGTCAAAGGGTTGCAGACCTAAGTATTTGATATTAATTTCGGCTTGATACTACCACGCGATCCCGAGAAAATGGGTCTTGACAGACGGACAGATGGACAACAAAGTGATCCTATAAGATTTCCGTTTTTGTCGAGTAAGGTACGGAACCCTAAAACCAAATAAATTGTCAAGTTTTGGGTTTTATAAAAACTAGGTCTACGTACCTAGTTTTTATTCATCCAAAAAAAGAAACCATATTGACCGTCCATCAAAGAATCAATTGAATGTCTAAATGTGGAAATGAAATGGAATACATATGACGTTGATGATTAACAATGTGTGTTTATGTAGAACTGTAAGGCTAGGTTCATACATTGTCCTTTCTACGTACTAACGGCGTCCCGTGGTTTTGTTCCTTACATGAAAAGTTTAGCCCCCCAAATATTATTATGAGCATTTACGCCATAATGACATTTCATACCAACTTTTAAGTCCAAATTTTGGTAAATAAATGAACCGATTTTAATTAAACTTAATACACATAAGCAGGATACATGGTCTAAAACCAGTACCAGTACCAGTAGTTGAGCCCATACCCAACACTTCCTTGCGCTAGTCGTATTTTGGTACCAAGAACTACATTTTATCTATACTCTACTAATAATATAATAAAGCTGAACAGCTTTTGTTTGTTTGTTTAAACGCGCTAATCTTTGAAACTACCAGAAGCACTGGCATGTTTCTTGTTTTTATATATGATAGCCAGATTCATGAGGAATAGTATAGGCTATATAACACCACGCTACGACCCACGGGAGTAGAGCAGTAATCAAAGACGTAACTCAACTCGGGTGAAAAAACAACTCGTACTAAGTCGCAGGGCAGAACTACATAGTTTCTGATACTGTAGTAGCATTCAATGACAGTGTTAACCTAGCTTTATAATGAGTTTACGAATGAGAATCATCGCCTTCGGCATTTGATTGCGTTCAAGATTTAAACAACAACACTGTTGGACGAAATGGGTGCATTTGGGTGAGTTGTAACGTTCTATATTTTATTGTTAGTCTCGTCTCGATCGGTGGCCTTAATATGTTGTCAGTGATTTATAATAGAGTTTAGAAAAAAAGTTTTATTTTTTGATAAGTCTAAATGACTAATTCTGTTATCAAGGTGGCTAACGATTAGCAACACGTAGGTAAGGTATTAAATTGAAGTCTTTAGAAGGGTACAGGACCTACAAGAAGTACGCATACAAAATATACAAAATACAAAACAAAATATACAAAATATTATTTTTGCTGCTGCGTAGAACAAAGGGACACCAAACACACATTTTCGTATTTATATACAAGCATTTGCCCACGATTTCGTCTTTTCACAATTTTATCTTTAAAAAAATATTTCAGATAAAATTTTACACATTTTAAAGAATATGTCTTATCCAAGTTAATGGTTTTTTTATATGTAGAGACTTATTTTTTATTGTTTCATGCCTAAATATTTTACGAGTAATAACTGAATAAACTCTGGTAAATAATAAATAAAATATGATAAAAAAAACAGTAACAAACCTTAACAAATTAAACCTTACTTTATATCCAAAATTAACAAATCTTCTGAAAAAAGGAACTGCTGCTGAAATAAAAATATATCACCTGAAAACATCCCTCGTGTTTCCTTCGAGCGTGACGTGACGGGCAACACCTCCTACAACATTATATTATTATATTATATTTCAGGAAATTATTTATTTTTGTAAATATGTATTGTTCTATTTAAGCAAATAATATAAAACAGTTTGTAGCACCTATTAGCAACCTACTAGTTTTCACATCTTTGGTTTCTATCGGCCGCTTATAAAAGTAACTTTTTATGCCTAAATCATCATAACATCACGCCTGTAATCCCCGAAGGATTAGGCAGAGATGTATCCATTAGTACACCCACATTTCGCCGGCTATGTTTAAGTCCTATGTGGGGCGAGCCTATTGCCATTAACCGGGCACAAATCCAGACTCCAAGCGAGGCTGCTAGTGAGAAATTCCTAAAGAAAAATGAAAAAAAAAGACCTCGTGCTTAGCAGTCGCGCTTTGTGACCACTAGGCCAACGAGACATTCAACAGTTATGCCTAAATATTTTGTGAATACCTATGCCAATTAATGAAATATGATTAATACACGTTTATTAAACATAACATCACGCCTGTAATTCCCGGAGGGTTAGGCAGAGGTGTACCCATTAGTACACCCACATTTCGCCAGTTATGTTTTTAGTCCCATGTAATGGGGCGAGCCTATTGCCATCAACCGGGCACAAATCCAGACTCCGAGGCTGCTACTGAGAAATTCCTGATGGAAAAAACAAATAACACTTTGCCCGACCTGGGAATCGAACCCAAGACCTCATGCACAGCAGTCGCGCTTGCGATCACTAGACCAACGAGGCAGTCACGTTTATTATAATCATTAAATTATTATTTTCTTGTTAAATAATTAACATTCATTTGTGTTACTTTAAGCAAACAGAATAACTGGTCGGTCATACTTGTAAAAGTCTCTTGTACCTTGACAAAAGATTTACTCGTGTTGCGTGGACGTCACTCGTCATTACTTAAATTGTAAATTTATTTTTGTAGCAATGAATTTGTAGTGCCAATGATTTTACCTCATGAGTGTGTTGAAAACGTATCGTGAAATTCGTGAGCATTTATCGTTACGCTCTCGGCTCCATTACTCTCCATTCCTCTTTCGGCTCGGGCTGCAATTCAGCCTTGACCGTAGCGATAAACTTTCCACACTAATATCCTAATCTGTTTGCAGGATTCTTTTCTACGGTTCATTAGCTTACGTCGTATATCTACTTGTAAGAGACGTAAAAACAAGGTATGATGACTTCCTCGCAAGGGAAAAAGCAAAAATTACAACAGAAAGACATCGCAGGCGGTGGGGCGATGACGTTGATGAGTTTACGACTTATTCGTACGTAACAAGTGCTTATGAATGGGATGACGATGTTACTAGCACCACTACGTCTACAACAGAAACCATATCAGCAAATGAAAAGATTAATTATTTTCAAAGGCTCAGCTGGAAAAATAGTATAATGAATAAGGACTTGAAAGTGTAAATAAATCATACAAATAAAACAGTTTGTTTAAAACATTTTGTCCAACCATATCTTATTTAATAGATGTAAGCAAATAATTTTTTATTATAATTAAGAATATTTTTTAGAACTCTGGTAGAATATTTTATGATTTATATTAATAGAAATTTGTAAAATAATGAATAAAATTATATATATTACATTAATATTCAACATATTCATAATTATATTATGTGTGGTCATTTTAATTTTTGAAAAATTAATTTGATTTAATATACTGTGTTAAGTAAATCAAAGAGAACTCAATGTATTCGATTTTTTTTTCTTTTTTATTATTTAAAACAGACATTACATCAAAATAACAACAAAATAAATATATAATATTGTACAATGTTTTGCGATAAATATAAAATAATATTTGTTCCCTTAAGTACCAATTGAACACTAATAAAATACTAAAACTATCGATTCTGTGATGCTATACATAACTTTTACAAAGATTTATTCGCAGAAATCAAATGTCCTTATCTTATAGATACATTTTACATTGAATATTTCTTAGGCTCTTCTCGTTTTATAATAAATAAATATAAAATTATAATAATATTATCGTCCATTCATCCTTTCACGTTTAAGAAATAATTATTGACTTCTATCCTAATTTAAGACAACGACACACAGACGAAAATATCACAATAAAAAAACCTATTTGATATTGAAATCAATATCAAGCACATCTCTATTGTACACACACATTGATATTTATTAATGGAATAACATCACATTTAAAAATATTGAGTTAAGTTAGCTATTAAATTGTTAATATTAAATTTATGAAAGTATTAATATTTAATAAACAATAACTACTATTCTAAAGTTATTGATACCAAGGTTATAGAACAGTGAATAAATAGACATTGAATAATATTTTGAATTCATTTCAGAAAAACATTGTGGGCTCAAACTTGGAATCGATATTTCAAGATTCAATTAAATAAATTAAGTAGTTATTAAGTGAAAAGCATATTCATTAATGTCGATTTTGTTAAGGTAGGCTAGTTAGGCTTCAAATGAAGTAAAAATTTAAATTTGTGTCATTAAAATTAAAGTCAATTTATTTGCCCTTTTATTTAACTTAAAAAATGTTTTCATTTTGAAAAAATCATCTGTAATATTACGTTATAATAGGATATACTTAAATTGATTTAATTTTACACCAAATAAATTCATTTAACTCTACCTATCTTTTGTTTTTTTTTTTTCTATGCTACACAACACTACGGACGCCGGTGACGTTTAATATTCCTACAAAATTGATTGACATTATTTAGGGAATCGAAATACATAATAATTAAAAACAAAATCAACATTTTGTTTACCTTAATACTATGTAGGTCATTTATTTTATATGTATATATTTATAATTATAATTCTGCATGTATTAAACACATCAATGTACATTCATAAGAAAAGTTACATAAAAATCGGTATACATTTTGATTATAAGGTGGAATATAAATCTACCCACTTATAATTTTTTATAAGAAAGAAAGGATCTTCGACCTTTTTCATGTTTCAAATACCCATTATCATCAGGTCAATTTCTTTCTTAAAGTTTATTTAAAAAACACTAATCAGTTGCGTACAGCGACACATCAACCTATACATTTTCAATATAATGGGTACGCGGTGGTATTTTTCAATAACCGACGACGAAAATTTCAACTTTGAGGCTTGATTTAGAGGATGCGAGAAATATCGTGCGATTTGTAGTACATTTGCGGGACCGCGCGGCTGTCGTGTCAAAAGTCATCATCGGCGGAAACGTACCACCACTCGCACGATATTTCTCGCACCGCATCAGTTTTAAGGTTTAGAATTACAAACTGAATCTATGGTAAAAGTCTTCCCTTCCACTGTGTTTACTAGTTTCGAAAAGCAAAAAATATATTATTAATACGGCGTTTAGACACATCCAGTAGTTGTTGTCTACGCATACTGCCATCAAACTAAGTAACTTTGAGCAAAAACGTTAGCTGGGTAACGGCTTTTATTTTTGGTGTAAAAATCACATTTTATGATAGTGCGCAATGTAACGCGCGCAAAACATTGTACTTTTGGGCGCACGTAACGGAACATTGGTCGTGGCAGTACCTATTTAAAGTTTAGTTAAAACATTTAAAACTGGATATCGTAAAAAACGTGACAAAAAAGTTGAAACTTTGACCTCCAATATTTCCGTAACCAGAAAGTTTCTAGACAAGTTATAAAACAAAATAAATATCGTAATGATGGAAACTTTTTACACCCGCTATACTTATAATGGTTTTTCATACAATGTGAGGTCTTCTATAACATGGTGTGCCGGTGGGCTCACCACAAATTTGCCAATTTGTCAACGTTAAAAATTATAATATCACAATTTATTTTAATATCAATGTCAGTGTTATCAAAGTCACTTTAATAAATGTGATGTATATATTTTTAATTTTAAAGGTCTTTCTCGCCTCTGTGATGTAGTATGTGTATCATAGTTATCTAATTTATATTAGGTGCCTACATTTTCTTAATAAATAAATCCACTGAAAAAATCACGTTAGTTTTCTTGAAGGATTTTGCAATACTCAATCTAGCTATACGAATTATTTGGGTGAGCAATTTTACTCAACTTTTAACATTGAAGATTTCTCCGTACAAAAACAAACACTTGATTGAGTCTCGCTATGTTTGTAAATACTTTTCCCTCTACTTCTTGTTTATTTTTTAATGGAATTTTTCTTGCTTTTTGGATACAGTCCGTCCATTCCTTTGCCGAATGGTGTTTCGGAGTTCGTCGTCAAATAATACGATCCTTGGGCACTGAAATAAGAAAAAAACATTTTAACTTAGAATCCAGACAATAGTGTTATTAGGTATGTAAATTATTAATTTAATTCTTGATGTTAGCTGTCAAGCTCTAGTATAGGTGAATAACAGCTCACCTGAAGCTCACTTGTAACTAAATTTACAGAAAGAGATTTTTTTTTAATAACAAGTGAATGTTATGTAAAATTCAGTGTGACAATTATGTGGGTTTGTTTTTATTGCCGTTTATGATTTAAGATTGGTTTTTCCCTATTATTAAGGTCAGTGTAAACATGTGAAACAGTAGATAATGAATTTATCGACTGCAATTCAGTTTTAAATTACATGTTTTTAGTGCAGCGTGTTATGACGATGATGATGATGCGTGGTTAATGCGATCAACGATTTTTGTACTTATATTCCCAACTGTAATCAGGATAATTACTACATAACAGGTTTGTCATAAATCAATGCCCTACATTATCTGATCCTTTTACTCTTTAGGCCATACAAATATATAGTTTTAACTTTTTTTGTACCTTGTTTATCCTTCCCATGAGGCAATGCAAGACTGTAGGTACTATATTATGATATAAGGAAATACTTTTACCATCCTTAAGATATTTTAAAAACATTTTCCTAGAATATTTTTTTACGAAAGTTATGTAATCTCTTATCAAGAGAATAACCATTTGTAAAATTAGTTTAGACCTTTCTAGATCATGCTTTTAACTTACTTATTATCACAGCTATAGCCCATATATACCATGCCTTCTTCCGGGGTGGAATTTTCTCTAAATTTGTGGTAAGATTCGGCAGGTGAAGCAGGAAACGCTTCAGGGTTTATTACTGATTCCGCATAGAACCGCCACGACCGCCAGTGGCTGCACAAATCTGAAAATATTACAAAGGTATATTTTTTCATACCATAGGGCATAATTTGGGGTATTGTTAAGTGCTCGTCTTTGTAGACCACTAGCCGCCTTCTAAGGTAGTCTTAGATGACCTGTTTCTATTTTTAAACAAAAATGTATTGCTACTTATATATCTTATGATTACTTTTTGTTTAAACAAAGAAGCCTATGTATTAACATTGACTGGGCGTAAATCCAGGCTCGAATATTTCTAAACTTCCACATTCAAATAACGTTTGGCCTGACCTACAAAAATATAATTTTACAATAACGTAAAAGTTCCTGCCTTGGAGATCGCAAAGCGCGACTGCTGAGCATGAGATCTTGGGTTAGATACCCAGGTCGGGCAAGGTGTTATTGGGATTTTCCATCAGGTGTTCGGATCATCGAAGTCTGGATTTGTGCCCAGTTGATGGCAATAGTGTCGCCCCCTATTACATGGGGCTTAAACATAACTGGCGTAATGTGGGTGTACTATGCGATACACAACTGCCTAACCCTTCGGGCATTACAGGCGTGATGTTATGATGTTATGTAAAAGTTAAAAATCTACCTACTATTCATCCTTTTGGCGTTTTTCCGAGAAGCTTTGGCTCGTCTCCCAGTGTTACCAGATGAGGCTGAATATCATTACATTTTAAAGATCCAATTTTTTTATATCTGTCCTATAGTAGAAGAGCTTTTACTTAAGACATCATAAAGGTGATATCACATAAGCGTTAGTCTTCAATAAGCGTAAGCGCAATGCTACGTGAAAAAGATGTATTAGGCTATAGGCAACAAAGCATGAGATTAGCTTGTAACTAGCGTTCGGAGCAGCAGTTCTCTGCTCCGTCCAGCTCTGTTGAGCTACGGTAACCATAACCCGTGATGTCCTAGGATGCAGCACCAGTAGAGCTGCTCAAATTATTGGGATTTCAAGTATTCATTGTTTATGTAAATACTTACTATCATCGGAGAGAGGTACAGGCGCAAATCTTGGACATCCCGGTTGTACGCTTTTTCCACCGTTAGGCCAAAAATCTGCCGTTCCGGTCCGGACCGGAGCACCGTAACCGCCGGCATCCGTGTGTATGACATCTACGAACTCGGCATCTTTAGCGTTGACGTGTTCCATCACCACACCGTCAGGGTAGAATGCTGGGAAAGCAGGGTCGAGTGCTGTTAATCTGAAATGTTTGAAAGCTAATGTTAATTTAGGTGGATTAGAAGAAAGCAGCAACGTGCTCTATTTAAAAGACCCTAGGGGTTAAAAGGGTGTACCTATATCTAACGAAAGATGGGCTGTGCATCATGTAACGCGATAACAGTACAATTTAATTAAACAAATAAATACAAATCAATTTTATTGCCGTATGTAAAGCTCATTACTTGAGAACGGCACGACCGATTTGGCTGTTTTTTGTAGTTTTGGTTATTTGTTGTTAGTTTGTTAGCCGAAAATCCTGATGGTATTTTTTCATAGAAACTAAACAAAAACGTTGACTAAATTGCGTTCCGTAGAACCCAAGATCGATGAGTCGAAATTGAAAACGGCGCTGCGGAGAACGACGAATAGTAATAGACGGAAGAAGTTGTGGGATGTGAAGGGCACGAACCGGTTTGAAAACCTTGGGGGAAACCTAAGCCTCACAGTGCCGTCTTCCGGTTGTCATGATAACGATTATAATGACAAAAATAAAATCAAATTATTTATTTTTGAATGGTCTAGGACTGCCTCGTTAGTCTAGTGGTCGCAAGCGCGACTGTTGAGCATGGGATTTGATTCCCAGATGTTATTGGGTTTTTCTATCAGGATTTTCTCAGTAACAGCCTCGTAGTCTGGATTTGTGCCTGGTTGATGGCAATAGGCTCGCCCCCTATTACATGGGACTAAAAACATAACTGGCGAAATGTGGGTGTACTTATGGGTACACCTCTGCCTAACCCTTCGGGGATTACAGACGTGATGTTATGTTATGGTCAAGGAGTCAGTCTCATAGTAGAAGTAGTTTTTTTTGTATAATCTTTATTTAATTAGTTATGATACGTCAACCCCATCACGCCTTATTCACACTACAACAAATCAATACTTAGGTCTTAAATAAGAAGCGGAGTTGATTAATAAAGTACACCGACTCACAAAATTGCAAGAGTTTCAAAGGAAATTAAAGTAAAGGTACCTTTTGACGATCTTGTTGTACTTAGTCTTGAGTTCTCTGGCGGTGTAACCGGCCACGTGGCTTCCTAGAGAGTGGCCGATCACGTGGAACTTTTCTTGAAGCAGACCAGATTCTAGAAGTTTGTTTAGCTGTTCAGCCGCCGCTGTTCCCACCTGAAAGAAGAAAGGGTTTTTTGTAGTAAAAAGAAATGTTATGAAGAGTTCTTTGTTTTAATTTTAAATTAACAAATCACGTCTGTTTTCGCTAAAGTGGGGTGGAGTGGAGTGTAGGTTATTAGTAGGTTATTAATTAAATTATTTATTTTGGTAAGACCGTTAAAGGAACTTTTATGGGCTTACTAGCTTCTGCCCGCGACTTCGTGCGCGTCATAGTTGATATGTTCAATTTTCCAGCATAAAAAGACCAGAAAACTAAAAACATACCGTCTGTCATATTCGTGAATAAAAAAAGAGTATTATAAAAAAATAAGTAAATCATTACTCCTATTAAATAAAAAAAAATGTTGAATCTTACTCCTAAAATAATGTAAAAACATTTGTAATAGTAGTAACATTCAGTTTTTTTTACGAAAAACAAAAAAAATATCGATAACCAAAATGTAGTCGTATTTAGAAGAATGGGTAAATTAATAGTGTTAAACAATAAGGAAACTTACCGGACCCGATTATATATTCTATTTTTAGCACCGCAATTTAACTTTAGTAGGTAGTTTAGCAATTTATACCCTTTTGAGTTTCTTCTAATAGAAAAATAGAAATTCTAGTTACTTATTGTTCCCAATTTCATTCAAAAATCAAAAATTAAAATCTACAACGCAAAATTGTTAACACACGAACCTCATTAACTGCTTAGCCTTTTCCCAACTATGGTATGATCCAGTCCAACCTAATGCAGCTAATGTAGCTATTTTTTATGAGACGACTGCTTATTTGACCACCACAACCCAGGTACTAGGTAACGTCACCCCTTGGTAAGACTGATGGTGAGACTTTCGGTCTTCTGACTATCCGTAACGAATGTCAAACGTCTACGAATGACAGTCAGAACCAACGGTTTTTACATGCTTTCCAAGAAACGGGGGCGTCACACCACCAAATAACTCTAAACGGAAAACCCAGCTCTGCAGCTTACCTATAAATTTGAGAGATTGGATCGATGGATGTTTGTTACTGAATCACGCCAGAACGGCTAAACGGATCTGGATGAAATTTGGCTTGAAACTAGATGATAGTCTGGTATAGTACCTACAAGGGTACTTTTTATCCATAAAAATAAACCTTTTTATTGTGCAAAAATGTGGGCCCCCTGGGACAATATACCAGTTTTCTTGAAGCTAGTCAATTTATAAAAATCACCTTAAAAATTAATAGGTAGGTAATAACGTCATAGTATATTTCTACTGTAAACCTAGTTTCGCCATTACGTCCTTCAAACGTACTTATACCGCAGTCTAATTTTAAATCGCCGTGATTTCTAGAAAATAACTTCATATTTATGAGTAACGCAAAACTAGGTTAGGTTTAACGTTATTAGCTAAACTAGATTTCACCCGCGACGTCGGTCATCCGAGTGGAAATCAAATTTACCTACTATAGAACATAGCTTATGGCGTTTAGCAGTAGTGTAACTTTATATAAGTAAAAATAATAAACGAAATAAAAAAACGTAAAACGTTAAAAATCCAATCACATTAGAATTGTTGACGGATTGCAACTGAAATTAGTTTAGGATTGTTTCTAAAAGTTAGCAGAATTGCTCTCCAATACTTTCAGAGATAACTATAGCACGCTACGCAGATGAAGTCGCGGGCACATGCTAGTGATTAATAATGAAGGTCGTCAAGTCAACAAGGACTCCATTTTAAATTGTGATGAAATAAAAAGATTGTTATTGCCCGAATTTCTATTAATAAAACTCGCGTAGAACCTTTTTATTACGTCAAAATGGAGATAATTTAATAATAATTAACATATAGATGTTTATATTTTGACGCACAAAAAATAAGTGCCCTTGCGAAACTAGAGACTTTTTCATCGGTCGATAGTTTGATTGTGATTGCGCGACAATTTATTACCATCATCATCATCTGCCTAGCCTTTTCCCAACTACCACTCTATCGAATATTTTAGACAGATTAAAAATCTGTAGTACACAGAGGCCCTTATTATGTTAAAAATAGCCTTTGATTCCACAAGTTATAGTCAGCCAAAACAACCCAAGCTACTTTAAACAATTTTCCATTTTTTGAAGTGATTGTTATTATTTTATCTAGTTAGCTCTGAATAATTTTATTTAATTTTCATTAATTTAAGCATTCGTTTTTATACGAAAAGTAACATTATTATGTTGTTGGTTTATTAAATTATTAAGAGATGGTGGGTTGGCTCATTTTAGCAGAACTAAGCTCATTATATCCTTTGAAAAAACTTAGTCACATCGTTAACTATACACTAACTACATTATAACTATACGTATAGGTGAAATTGCATAACTGTTTTACAAATGAGCTGTAAAGCCTTTTAAGTAAATGATAGTGGGTGTACCATATCGTTCTCTAAGATTAAATCTTACCTTTTTTGTGTTCCGTGCGGCATTGACTAAGTACGAACCATGTGCCATATTGGACCAATCCAATAAAATAACGTTTGTGCCAGGTCTTGCTTCTAAATATGCGCTCACCACGACCTGAAGATAGAACAGAAAAACATTTTAATAACAGGTGTAAAATGACGTTTAACGTAGCCAAAAGCCACATGATTTTCCTATTATTGCGATTTTTTTTTGTTTTAGACCATATCTGGAGACTTTCTTATTACGGAGAATATTCATGGTCAAGGTTTTATTGACATCTTTTTTACGTAAAGTATTTCTAAATGTTATTATTATAACCGAAATTACAATGCTTTGCGTGCGCTCTTCCACTAAGAGCGCTATCTTAAAGAGTGGTTTTTCACACCAACTTTTTTGGTGTGAAAAACCAGACAGAAAAAAATGCTTAAAACTTAGTCTGATGGGAAGAATGCGTAGTTTAAACGGTTATGTGTCTTTTTACACCCCGTATGAACTCTAAAACATTACAAGAAAAGTAATGTTGTATAAATATTCGTAAGGTCGATGAGATCATGGTTATCTGCACCTTCCTATCTATAGTTGCAGTGTTTTAACATCGCTATTTAACTCAATCAGTCATTGTCCATTCCATCATATTTATTCATGGGAACTTGAAATAAAAACTATAAATAGTATTAATTTTTTATTGAAATGATAAATTTATCGTTTTTCATAAGTGGAACATGTCCACAGATTTGATTAACATCGATGCAGGATTTGGCATTTGCTTCCGTTTTTAAATAAAAAATGCTGTATCAATGACCGCTATTGCCACACTAAAACGCCGCAACTATAATACCAATAAGTCAAACTGCGATAACCTTAATAGTTACTTGTAGCGTTAATTATTAGGCAAATCACTAGAAATAATAATATTTCAACACGCTAACAGGTTGATTAGTTCTTCAAACGCTTTCTGTAAAGTTCAAGAGTTCTCTTATAAGTTTAGTGTTAGGTATTATGTAGTGTGTAAAAAGAAACATCACATGACCGTTAACTAAGCATACAGCCTACCAAGTTAAGTTACAATGAGCAAAAAATAATTATTACTGTAAAACGATTTCTATTTTGAAATAAAACAAACACTAAATTAAGTGAAGCCTATCAAAATAAGTTAGTGAAAACCGCTCCCGATTCGGTTAAGGTTTCTCTGTGATTAGTGCGCACAAACGCACAGACAAATGGATAAACAGATGAAAATTCTAAAAATCATTGTATTTTCAATCAAGATTTTTTTCGTAAGTTTTAAAAGAATAATTGGTAGTTCGAGTGGTCCCCAGGTCCACAGCAAAAAAATATTCGCAAATATGAAACTTTCGGCTCGTTATCGATATTTTCGTTTCAACACCAAAAATGGTTTATCAATATTGACAACAATGGTGACATTAGTAGGAATATGTATGTGTAAACACCACATCGCGAACATCAATCCTCTTCCGTAACTGTGCCACGTTTTCCCATGGCAGGAGATAGCGTAATGGAAGACAGATGTCTTCCTGTCGAAGGGTTAATGGCTAGATAACAGATATACGCAGAAACTTGGGATGTTATGACGAATAGTTGCGGAAAAAGTATAATTATGAAGTTAAAAAATCAAATAAATAGAATTGAAGTGTCTGCATAAAACAGGTTTTTTACAAAAAAAAATATGTGAATGTTTACAAGACATATAAAAGCAATACTATTATTTATATATAATTTTTGTCTATCTGTTTGCGTTTTTAACTGTCCTTCACTGGTAAATAGCTGATTATATAAGGAGTTTATTAAGGCTACTTTTATTTTCAAAAATAATAAGGGGTTCCATAATCTAGTAAATAAATCAAAATAAACTCAGCAGCTGGCCTTAGGAATAAAAAGGGAAATAACACCGTTCGAATTCAATTAAAAGCAAAGAATTATTTAAGCAGGCGTTTATCTACATTTGATTCCAAATTCTCATGTAAAGTGAACTTTATTTAAACAACAGCCTGTCGGATTGGCAAGTGCATCGGAATATGAATGAATTGTTTCCGTTAATGTTTATTCATGACTTTAAATGCAATTCGCAATGTGTTGCTTTTGCATATCACGGAATGCAATGCGCATGATTCACTTATAGTGTCTATCAAAAATCTTGAGTAAAACGTTAAGTATTGAACTGGTGATGTGGAAGAAAATTTAGTTAGTTAATTAATTAAATTTCTAACAAAACTGAATTACTGCAGAACTTAAATTTCATAAAAATGGAAGAAAGACATGAACGCACATCAGTCTCCCATTTTGACACAAACATCGATTTGTAAAACAGAATTGATACAATCTCTACTACTAATTTGATTAGTTAATTACAGCAGGCTTACTCATGTATATTAGTGTTAATTAGTGGTTCCCTTTGTGTTAGAATTCCTGTACCTTGTTATATATCACATACCTTATATTCATCAACAAATTCTACAATCAATATAATCATAGGTCGAGTAAGATCAGATAAAGCAGATATAGATTTGTTTTTGTTGAACGAATTTTTAATTTCAAATTATTTCAAGGGAAAACCACCAAAAATTTTCGTGATTAACATCGCATTTATTTATTTATACACAATCTGTCATTATATTAGGGTTGGCCCTAGTATCATCACCTAAGTTGTCACAAAGAGCAACAGTTACATTTTTACAGGCATCCCTGATTTTAGTACCTATCTTAATAAGGAAACGTAACTAGAATATTATTGCATCTATATCAAATTATTTGAAGTTGATATAGACAGAATTATGTTTAAAAAACATTTAGTGTTAAATGTGCTTGGTGCAAGTGAGCATCAATACCTGGATACTCTCCTGCTGCGCGACTTCAATAAAGCCATGGATGTAGAAGACTGTAGGGTTGTTTTTGTCGAAGCCTTTGATTTCGAATAGCCGACTGGCTTGACTGAGAGGAATGTCAACGTAATCGTCTGTTGTTTGTCTGTGGAAGAAAGAAACGGTTTAAGTAAGACTCAGGTATTCATAAAGATGTCTCCGATAATACGACATTTACGCGAACGAAGTCGCGGGTAGAAGCTAGTATCTAATAAGTTTCCATACTGTACGATACTCTTAACAGTAGGTCCCAATTTATATAAAAACTCGCCATTTTTCTTTGTTAAGGGGAAATATCACTCATGATAATGAAGAAAAAAACAAAAAGCAAAAATCTTCAATATACTCGTACAATTTATTATAATTATGCACTTTGTGGCCTTCAACTGTTTGCACCTAATGTCTTCTGATCGCGTGACAAACAACAATACGGTGCGTTTTTCAATAAATATTCAATTTTTATTTACCGACTTACTGAGATTGAGCTATGATTACGTTTTTTTAATATCGTATTTGTAGATTTTTTAACCTCCTATAACCGTCTATCTGAAAATAATTTACTATGATGGACTAGTTCTCGAAAAAAAAATATCAAAAAGTCTGACAATTAAGTAAATAAATAAATAAATAAATATCTTGGGACAACTCACACACGGCTATCTGATCCCAAGCTAAGCAGAGCTTGTGTTATGGTTACCAGACAACTGATATACATAGGTATAAAGTAGGGTCGGCGTTTTAATTTTATCAGTAGGTATTAGTTTTAAACTTTTACTCACCCATTATAATATCTTAAATAAATATCTTCTATCCGATTTGATCTGTCTGGCAAGATTCCTGAAACAAGAATAAAAATATTTTAATTTCCGAGGAAAGAAAACAAACTTATTGTAACTTACTTCATAAAGTTTTGTAAACCTAACTATAAATAAATGGATCTTTTCACATTTAAGTAAGTATTTTCTCGTCTTTCTTAAAGACACAAGATAATATTAGTAATACGTCCAATATTTCGCTTCATTCCATTAAAAAAAAAAACGGAAAGAAATATTCTTAAAAAACCAAAATCGCTTTGGTGTTTTCCTGACAGCAAAAATACTTATAGCTATGAAAAAACAAACATATTAACTACTCTTAGCAATCATTGCTTCAATAGTGAAAAAAACTGGATATTACCGGAATTTGTGCGAGTTAAAACTTCGTCCGTCACTACACCGCCAGCTATTTCCGTTACGCTGTACGTTATTAAAAATAAAAAAGCGATATTCTTGGAAAACATTGTAGCGTTCGGCCTATTTCTTTTGAATGCAGCAGAACAAAACTTTTTCCATTTAAAACTGAGAATTGTCTGTTAAAAAAATGTACTTTTTTCACGGAAAATTTTAGGCTCGTGTTTTTATTGCGGTATCGCGGAAAAACTGAAAATGGACAGTCATGAACCTACTATTATATATGTATATTATGTGCGAAAGAAATATTTGAATACAATAGCGTGCAATTTTCATACCTAATGCTGAATGATGTTGCATTTTGAACAATTCACAGAACGCAATTGTTCAGAAAATTACAGCGATGTTTAGATTTGTTTACCTCACAGATCTTTGATCACTTGAGATGCTGATATATAGTTATGTCAATCAGTAGCAATCGAAATAAACGTACACAGTATACCTAGACTATATCAGGTGTAACGACCAATCATATTTCCGATAACCACATATTGTAGTTACCTATTTACCCATTATGTTTTATACTACGTCATAACGTCATACCAGGGATTCCACAAGTTACAACTTTTTACTACTTATTTTACGAAAACCAGACCTCATGCTCAGAAGTCGTGCTTTGCTACCACTAGACCAACGAGGTAGTCAGAAGTATTGTAGTTGTTGCTAATAAAATGTTATTGGTAAAGATTTCATGACACAATAGAAAATCGTTTTATTTGTAATGTCAGTCGGTACGTAGTTTTTTGTGAGTATTATTTTATGCATAGCTTTTTTTATTCACTTTACGTTCTTGACTAGGACAATAGTCTGCAGATTGTTTTATTTAATACATACGTGTTAACTGGATGGCTGGATGGCTGTTAGGAAACGAAATCAACGTACACAGTATACCTAGATTATTTTATGCAGTATTGTAGTTGTTGCTAATTAAATTACATTGTTAAAGATTTTATGTCACGTTTGGCATTGAGAATATATAGATTTATTATTCTTCTTCTTAGCGTATCGATGGCCGTATTTTTTTATTTGTTTTATATTTTGTTTATTTTCTATAACGTAATGCAGTTTTAAATGTGATTATTATTTTACTCATCGTTTTATAGATTCACTTTGCTTTCTAATGGATCTTAGAAAATACTCTACAAAATAATTAATTTAATAGGTACTTGTTATCTGGCTAGCTGAAGTGTTGTAGGCACTTTTCAAAATCGAAGTCTCATCAATATGCTTTTGTTTTTTTTAGTGAATGATTTTTTCTTATATTATGTAGGTATCAAAAAACATCTAGGTTACCTAAGGTATATCAAGTAACAGTGGCTGTAAGAAAATTTATTCTAATTTGATATGAATAAAGTTGTATTTCCTTTCACTCTGACACTCGTTTTAACTTAGTCGTAATACGTCCAATGTGTTAATTGAATAAGCAAACGTGTTTGCACTACGCATTATTATTTTTAGAATCAAAAATTTATCCATAAAAGTTGGTGTATGTTTGTAAAATTTTTGAAAACTCGGGTTTGTGAAAGTTCCTGCTGCATAAGAAGTACATTCAAGTGAACGAGCGGTCGTGTCTTTGAGACACAACACTAGACCGACGCAAGGTACAAGAGCTAGCTGACCCGGATCGTCCGATAAAAGAATCATGAAACATCACACTTCTACTGATATTTATAGCTAAACGTTTATCTATAGTGGTGTCAGTGTTGTTGCTGTAACATCCGTTTAATATCAGTGATTTCTGGTGAAAACTAATTTTTGAATTTTTTTTTTAGTAAAAGTACAATTTAATAATGTTAAGGTTAGGTTTTTGGGATCGTTAAATGTACTGAGTAGTTTATTTTTTAATACATTCTACTTATTCGTTAAAATATAATTATGTGGTATTTTAGTTCTACAGTTCATATGAGAATACGACAGCTGAATTAACAAAGTTACTAGGTATATAATTAAACGTTTTAAATAACTTAATTTAAGGTTCGAAGAATACTCGATATTAAAAGAAAATTATAGTTTACGTAAAAAGTTACTTTATAATTTTGTAGTTGGTACACAGTAAAAGGATTGAATTGTGTCTCGGATTTGATACAAACATTTATATGGCGTACAGGTAGTTGTTCCGGGTTTTGCTGTTTGTGTTTGTGAGTTTATACGAGTATGTTTGTAAACGCACCCACGATTAAGGAGAAATATCTATTGGTAAACTTTTTTCAACCATCAGGTCTTATTGCAATGTACTCAGAGTTTATAATGCTAAACTTGAAACCTCGCAAAAATAGTGAATGGAGTGGCAGGTGCGGATCCAGCGCTGAAAAAACGAAGTATTCCCGTTTGAGCACCTACTTTTCGAGCACATATCTACGCATTGAGCACCAATTAAAAAGTGGAATAAATACCCTTTCTTTGAATCCTTGATTTTCTGACTAGAACTATTTTTTTGGCTATCGTAACTTTGTTGTAATATCCCCGAATTGTCAATAATTGATTATATGACAGAAGCACCACGTTAAAATATTGATTGGTGCACCAATCGGAATACTTCCAAAAAACGATGTGGTTACGGTCACTTGAAATTTTAAATAGGAGTTGGATTCTTTCACGTTTTTCACATACTACTGAACAGATTCTAATGAAACTGTTACAGCTTAAAAGCATATCATATTTAATTAAAAGCTGTAATACATTTTATACTGAAAAATTTTGTTTAGATGCTTACTTAAACTGACAAATTCAAAATTAAGTTTATTTTTTGCGAATTTGGGTTAAATGCACAATGGTGAATCCGCGCTTCCTCTTTTGATATTTTAATTAATTATGAAGTAATATATGTACCTAATGTATGTAGCAAGACTTTGTTAACTTTTACAAAATAAATAATCAACATACCGACTGTGTTTGCACAGGTGACCATAAAAATACTTTAATTTAATAGAGTGTGCTGTTCTTTGCTAACGAGGTGATAAGTAGCAAGTACGTCAGTGGCGGTAAGTGGGCTACGTTTGTTTGTTTAAACGCGTTATTCTCTGGAACTCACGCTGCGCCCTACGGAAGCGGATTAGTAACCAAAAACGTAAGTTAACTTATACTTAACTTTTTTGAAACTACTAGTCGGATTGGAAAAAATCTTTTTGTAGAGGAATAAAGGTATAAAGTCTATACTATTCGTCATGAATCTGGCTATTACCTATACTATAGACTATGTTACATCACGCTACAATCCACGGAAGAGGCATACGAAGTCGCAGGCTTGTAACAAATAAAAATCAAACATGTATCTGGTTTCAAGGCAAGCAACCTTCCAAGCAAGATTCTAGTCCAGGTAGGTTTGAATTCTACACGTCACAGATTAGAAGGGCAACTTATTGATGTCTACTTAGTGAAGGCTTTAAACATAACATAAAATCATTCCTGTAGGGTTATGCAGAGGTGTACCATCCACATTTCGTTAGTTATGTTTAAGTCACATGGAATTAGGGGCAAGCCTATTGCCATGAAACGGGCACAAATCCAGACACCAAGGCTGCTGCTTAGAAATTGCTGATGGAAAAACATAATAAAAGTTGTTCATAGTAATTAGTACCCCTGTTTTGGTTTTTTACCTACTAATATTATAATAGAAGATTATTTTTCCTCGTTTGTTTAAACGCGCTAATCTCTGGAACTATCCGTCGGATTGGGTTTTTTTCTGTATTATGATTGCCAGATTCATAATTACACTAGTGGAAATATCCTCGCCCACGTGGTTTTTTCCACCCGCCGTCACGGGTGAAGTTAGTAATTAATGTCTGAAATCACCAATCCACCTGGTGTAAGAGTGGTGATCAACGTACAATATTAGGATAGCGGGTTTTATTATTATTATGTCTGTTGCTTTAAAATATATTTACATACAACCTTAAGCCCGCTACTTCGTCCGCATAGAAGTTGAAAATGAACAAAAAAAATTGCATTAACTTTTTACCACTTTTTAACCCCGTTAGGGGGTGAATTTCAAAAATATACGAAGCTTCCATTAATTCGGTAAAATAATGTTTATGCTAAATTTGAAGTAGATTGGATTATGGAATCACGTTGTCCCATACACACTTTGCCTCTCTTTTTACCCCTTTTTAGGTGGTAAAAATCATTAAATGACTCCTTCCTCCCTGGGTGGGGTGGAAGGGACCGTCAGACTTTTACTGACTAAAAACCCACCCTGTTCCTTCTGTTGCCTTTTACGTTCCGGGGTCACGGTGTCCTGTTAAGACGTCCCGCAACCCCGGCAGGCGTTGGCCCCGTTGGGAGCCCCGTCCCTGTGCTGACAGCTCTTTGAGGCGCGCGCGAACAGAACGCGCCGTCGACCCGGGCTTGGTCCTTGATCGGACGGCGAGCTACCCATTACTCGCCGTCCGCAAGCCCGCGCCTACGGTGGCCGGATGTCGCCTCGCGACGTCCGACGCCCTGGGCGTCTCCCGCGGCGGCTGGGGCGTAAGGTGTAGAATTTCGGATAATCTTTCCTTAACAGATGCCTACGTCATACAAGACACTCTCTCCAAGTTTCAAGTCTCTACGATCTGTGGTTTAGGCTCTGCGTTGATCTGTCAGTCATTCAATTATGCAGTCAGTGATTCAGGACAAAGCATTTTGTATGTATAGATAGATAGATTTACCATGAACTCAGAATCAATGAAATGTGAAAGCAACATAAAAATATCTACTAAAAATGTTATCCCTTTTTTTTAACAACATCGATATGACAATCCCAATTGATCCCATGTCATGTCACAAGTTGTTTGGAAGTAGAAACGTGATGCCATGCGCATGCGTCGCGTGATAATTGTAGAAGATAACGCGTTAGTTTTAAAACGCCGCCAACCGTATCGTTACCATCGTTACGCTTTGTTGGCGTTGACTACTTTTTTAAGTTGTGACTTGGTTCGTGAATATTATTTTTAGGGTTCCGTACCTCAGTCGGCAAACACGGAACCCTTTTAGGATTACTTTGTTGTCCGTCTGTCTGCCTGTCCGTCTGTCAAGACCCTTTTTCTTAGGAACGCATGGAGGCATAAAGCTGAAATTAATATCAATTAAATACTTAGCTCCGCTCCCCTTGGAGCAGTAAAAAAATAAACTTCTAAGTCAACGCAATGTTATGATAAGGTCGTTTTATTAATATTTAGTATCGCTTGGGAAATAAAACCTTAAGGACCTGCCTGTTGACCTGTTGACCTAGAATCACGAAATTTAGCAAGAAACAATGCCATGTAGCACAAAGGAATAAACCCGAGAACCGTGTAGTTACATAACAAAATAATTACTTTTCTGCGATAATGAGCTGTGTAAAATATTTTGTGATGCAAAACCCTTCGTGTGCAAGTTCGACTCGCAATTGTCTAAGGAGGCGACTGATCGTCGAGTCAGGGAGGTGGTTTGTAATGTAATGCTAAAAAACTAATCTGAAACGTTGCATTACAGGCGAATGCTCCATGTGAGGTAGCAACCTTAATATACTGATTCATTAACAACTGCAACTAGAGGGGCAACTGGTTTCAAGCCTTTTTATTTTTCTTGTTTAAGACGTTCAAAAGTGCCGTATTACCTTATGGCCTAATTGAATACATAAATAATTTGACTTTGACTTACTTAATAATTTAACGTTTGATTTAACATAACATTACCTAAAAGTACTCAAAAAGTACAAAAACTCAAACAGCACCCAGTGGAATAAAAAATATGAGTTACAAAATAGGAACCAGTAATATGATATTAAGCTATAAATTCTACGTAATTTCCATTTTCCATCGTGTACAGGGATATTAATATAACTGGTAAACTTGAAGGTTTTCGAGTATCAGGAGCTCGCTTTCATAGCAGATGCAATTTCTAATTTTCTGTTATGACTTAAGTGCGGTTGGTCTTTTCTTCATAGAAATGCTCTCGCTTGTTTTCTATCTGGATTTTGATTTTAAAAAGCAATGATTTTTAACTGTAAATTAAATATCAACTATTTGTATGTGTTTACTTATGGGTTTTCGATAGTGATAGTTTCTTCTAACACCAAATTTTCAAAAACCTACCCGCCGCTTATTCTTTTTAAGACTTATAATTATCGTACATTCGTCTCTATCTCACTAGTGTTCTCACTACAATTTTGGTGTGTTCTTTAATCCTGCTAGTACCTATTATAGATGCGTAAGTTTGTAAGAATGGATGGATGAATGGATGTTCGTGACTCTGTCACCGGCTAAACCGACTTAGCTGAAGTTTGGCACAAGTATAAATACTGATCTACCTTAACACACAGGATATTTTTTGTCAGTAACTCTACGCAGGCGAAGTCGCAGGTAGAAGTTAGTTAGTGAATAGTTCACAGCACGACCTTTTTTTAGGAATCACAGTAGTGACGCGAATCTGTATCAGAAGTTCATAACGGATTTCGTAGTTTTACGGCTACATTAAAATTACTACTGCTATCTCTTCTTTTTAGATAAGTGGAGTATTTGAGATAAAGTACAAGCTAACGGGTGTAGTAGGTACGATATTAACAATGTGAGATAATGATATCAGATACGACTACACTTCCTTAAGATAATATTAAAAAGAATAATAAAATTAGGACATGGTTACATAAGTTTTCGGCTGTAAAACAATAATATTATTATAATACTAGCTGCCCCGGCAAACTTCGTACCGCCACAGAATCAATCCATGTTGAATATTTGAATTTTTCCTTGTTTTATTTGGTCTCGTACCAACAGCAGCGCCAGCTACCGGCTTCAATTGGGTTTCAAACCATCAAGGAACGAATTTAAATATACACACCAAATATTATCGAAATCGGTCCAGTCGTCGAGGAGGAGTTTGGTGTCAAACACACGTACATTAAGATGTATTAAATGGTTAGGCATAAGAAACCATTTTTCTATTGAACAAAATTTTATAATTATTTCAATGCCTGAATATTATTAACGAAAGTAGACAACAGGCTTATTTACGTATAAACATATTAGCATGTTTGTTTGTTTACTTCTATCTCCTACTAACATTAAAAGCTGTCAATGGGAAAGATTGAATTTTTATAACGTTTTGTGTAGGTACTTACCTTCTGCTTTTATACCGAAACTAGCTTCCAAGTCCGTGTCAAAGTTAATGTATATTTTCCCGCGGGATCTGTACATTTTTCCGGATTGAAAAGTAGCCTATGTGCAATTTACACTATAATTTACATCTGTGCCAATTTCATCCAGACCCATTCAGCCTTTCTGGCGTGGTTGAGCAACAAACATTCGCCCATCCAAACTTTCGCATTTATAAGTAAGATGAGCAAGCAAAAACATTACAGGCATCATAGCTTAATTATGTTCGTAATCTCGTCCTCATTTAGTACTATGTAGTTTGCACCTTGCACAACTCGCTGTATCACAATTTTTAAAGATGAACGCATTCATCAAAAAATATTTGGTAGTCTGTGGTCCGTCGTTCAATGTGTGCTCTGTGGATATCTGTCATGTTCATTGTACTTTTTTGTGCCGCGCGCTGTGCACAGAATTCCGTTTCAAGAATCAATAATAATTATTATTTTGTAAAATGGGAAAAAACAAAAGGAAGATTATCGAGTTAAATGAACGGTTACGAGATTTGGAGAAGCGATTAAACAAGAGGAGTCGTCATAACCACGCCGGTAAGTCTTTTCGCGATACATACCTACCTACCTACACTAGACAAATTCCTAGAAATCGAACGTTTTAGAGATTCCTTGTGAGGTATTTAAATTTTACAAATAGAATGACACCACTATTGAGCCTTCACGTGAGGTTGGCCGTGGTATGTTCGCAACGTTAAATGTGCGTAATTCAAATTAATGTATGCACCTATTAGGTACCTCCATATTTTGTTCTAACTGCATCTTAAGAGCTTTCACGAGAGGTTAGCCGATGACAATTTTCGTTAACAAATAAAAAGCAATCCGACTGCATCATAAGAGCTTTCACGAGAGGTTAGCCGATGACAATGTCGTGAAAAACATTTTCGACTGAATCCTAAAAGCTTTCACGAGAGGTTAGCTATGGATTTAACAGTTCCGAGTTTAACACTATGCGTTTGTTGCTCAGATGACTACGAAAACCGCTCCAGCCGAGCACGTTCAAGAAGTCATTCGTCATACGAGCGAAGGCGACACAGGCAGACACGAAGGAGCCGGACGCCTCGACGTCGCACTCGCAGGCTATCATCTTCCTCACTAAATACCGAATACAGTCACCACAGTAATTCACCTAGTGATGAAAACCAAACAAAAGAAAAGGGGGGGGGTAGACTTAGAAGAGGCACCTCTCCTTCAAATGGTCACCCCTGATGTTACTCCGGTGACAAACGAAATACCAGCCCACATTGAGGGGCTCCTGGGTCAAGAAGGTGCCCCACCGTCTGATAACTCGATTGAGTTACATGAAAGTTTAACAAAACGTTGGACGGCCATTCTTCAAACCGGCCTGGAAGCTGAAACTAAGGCTAGCATATTATTAAAACATAATCCCCCAAAGAACTGTGGCCTATTAGTTCCCCCACTACTGAATGAAGAAGTAGCAGCCGCAATGAATGAGAATGGTGTTAAAAGAGACAAGAGGATTACCGAAAACCAAACTGTGTTATCGGCAGCAATCACTACAATTGGCAAGGTACTAAACAGTATGATTGCCACCCATGAAAATGAACAATACATTGAGAATTTAAGTGATGCAGCTCGTCTTCTATGTGACTTATACCATAAAAATTCTACCACACGGAGATCTCTAATATTACCAGGATTAAACAAAGACTTAAAAGATTTAATGGAAAGTACCCCTATATGCGAATACCTGTTTGGGGACAAATTACAAGACAAGGTCAATGCTGTTAAAGCAGTCAAGAAATCAGGGTTGGAGCTAAAAAACACACCCCCTCAACAAAAAGTTCCTAGAAGGAATAATTTAAACTACCAGGGCCCACAACGACCACAGGTGCCACGTCGGAGTGGGCAGAAGCCGAGACCGAAGCAAACAGCACACCAGACAAATTACCCCAACAAGCTGCCGACACGAGGGAGACGCTCACCTCAGAAATTTCAACGCCCACGTCGCCAGGGCCAGAATCGCCGCGGCCGCTAGATCAGGTACAAACCGGCAGACTTAAATATTTCTCAGATCATTGGGATAGTATCACTGCTAACCCCACTTTACGCAGATGGATCAGAGGCTATTCCATACCTTTAACCAATGATCCTGTTCAAGCCGTAGTACCACAGAATAATCGGTTTACAGAAAAGGAAACCAACCTTATTTCTCTAGAAATTGACAAATTGTTACAATTAGGTGCTATACAACAATGTTCAGCTATACAGGGCCAGTTTCTGTCCAGTATACTTTTACATCCTAAGTCAGATGGTTCCTGGAGATTCATATTGAATCTGAAAAAGTTTAACAAATTTGTCTCTTCTATTCACTTTAAATTAGAGGACTTAAGAACAGCAACAAAACTTATGACCCCTGGGTGTTTCATGGCCACGATTGACCTGAAGAATGCATATTATTTGATATCAATAAAAGAATCTGATAGGAAGTATTTGCGTTTTCTATTCCAAGATAAATTGTATGAATTTAAATGTCTTCCTTTTGGTCTTAATACAGCACCATATGTCTTTACTAAAGTCATGAAACCAGTAATGTGTCACCTGAGGTCACTAGGTTTGTTGTCTGTCATTTATCTTGACGATATTCTCTGTCTGGCTGACTCATATGAAAAATGCTTACAAAATGTGTTTACTACTAAGAAATTATTAGAAAGTCTGGGATTTATAATTAACATAAACAAAAGTTGCCTCCAACCTAAACAATCCTGTCAGTATCTAGGGTTTATACTAAACTCTGTTCAGTTCTCCATAACACTTCCACAGAAAAAGATATTATCCATATACAAAACCCTATTGAGAATCAAGTCTAAAAAAAGATGCAAAATAATTGAATTCTCTCAACTCTTAGGTACCCTTGTAGCTGCATGTCCGGCTGTAGAATATGGCTGGCTTTATACTAAAGTCATGGAAAGTCACAAAACAATAGCCTTAGAAAATAACAATGAAAACTATGAGGCATACCTTTCTGTATCAAACAAAATCAGATCAGACTTGGAATGGTGGTTATCTCACATTCACCTAAATCATTATAAAATAAAACAATTTAATTTTTCTTTGGAAATATTCTCAGATGCTTCAGGTACAGGTTGGGGTTCAGTCTGTAATGGTGTTACAAGTCATGGTCACTGGACAGTTAAAGATAAATGTTTTCATATAAATTACCTAGAACTACTAGCAGCATTTAAAAGTTTAAAAATATATACATCAGAACTAAGATGTTGTGAAATTCTTCTTAGAATAGACAACACCATGCTATAGCCTATATTAATAGAATGGGGGGTACCCGCTTTCAACACTTAAATAGTCTAGCTCGTGAGTTGTGGCAGTGGTGTGAGGTAAGGCAACTATGGGTGTTTGCATTAGGATGCAAATAGCTAATGTAGGCATTAGCTCAAAAAACAATGCTGTGGCAGATAGAGAATCGAGACGTTCTCACTCTGAAATTGAATGGGCTCTATGTGACAGGGCATATGAAACAATTGTCACTAAACTGGGCGATCCCCAGATTGATTTGTTCGCAAACAGATTTAACAACAAGTGTAGGAATTATGTATCTTGGCTACCAGACCCCAATGCACATTCCATAGATGCTTTTACCATTAAATGGAATGGAATATTTTTCTATGCATTTCCACCATTCAGCCTTATAAGTAAGTTGCTACAGAAAATAATGACTGAGAAGGCAACAGGCATTGTTGTAGTTCCATGGTGGCCTGCACAACCATGGTATCCTAGGTTCAGCTCCATGGTTATATCAGAGAGAATTGTATTTGAACCCCGTTATAATTTACTACTGTCTCCTTCCAGGGATCCACATCCTTTGCACAAGAATCTCAAACTGATAGCCGCCACATTATCAGGAGCGCTTTCTTAAAGAAAGGAATACCTCCTTCTTCAATGGACATAATGTTATCTTCCTTGTCTAATAAAACAAGAAAACAGTATGAGTCGGCACTGAATCAGTGGATTACCTTCTGCAGGAGTAAAAATGTACATCCCTTGTCAGACTCAGTACCCATGGTAATTATGTTTCTAACATCTAAGTTTGAGCAGGGGCTATCATATAGCTCACTAAACACCATGAGGTCGGCAATTTCCTTAATTTTAGGCTCTCATTTAGGAACAGATGAGAGAGTGATGAGGTTTTTTAGAGGTATTTACAAACTAAGGCCTAAGAAACCTAAATATGACCTAATATGGGATCCCAACATCGTCCTAAGATACCTATTAAATCTGTCTCCTAATCAAGACCTTAGTTTGGAATTACTTACTAAAAAATTAGTAACATTACTAGCTCTTGCAACTGCGCATAGGATCCAGACTTTATCACTTATAAGTATAGAAAACATTACTATTAATTAAACTAATATTGACATTAAAATCCCAGAAATGATTAAAACGTCTGGACCAAACAAATTTCAACCTAATTTAATATTACCATTTTTCAAAGATAATGTGAATATCTGTCCAGTCCAGCCAAAACTTTACTTTGTTATTTAGATAGTACTAAAATTATAAGACACAATTGTAATACTTTAATCATTACACTTAGAAAACCTCACCATGCTGCCTCTACTGTGTCTATAGGTAGATGGATAAAGCAAGTTTTGAAAGATAGTGGCTTAGAAACTGCTATGTTCACTGCTCACAGCACAAGACATGCCTCCACTTCAAAGGCTTCTGAAGGAGGTATAAATATTGAGGTAATAAGAAAAGCTGCAGGCTGGACACAAAGATCTTCCACTTTTGCTCGTTTCTATAATAGACCAATTGTTAGTAATCCAAACGCTTTTGCTCAAGCAGTGTGTTCCACAGACTTTTCTTTATAAGATATTTAAATATGTTATATGCTATGATTAAGTGTTTACATTAATACCTAGATAAATAGTCACCATTAAGGCTGTAATAATTAATAAGTAACTATTGAGACTGATTATTCTGTAATGATGAGAGGACTAAGTTACTCTGTTTTTAAATAAAACATGTTGATTATTAACACAACTTTCTTCTTTAAACATCTACATAGTACTAAATGAGGACGAGATTACGAACATAATTAAACAGATCGGATTAACTTACCTAGTGACATCCGATCCTCAATTATGTGAAGTAATCTCGTCCTCATTGTATCCCAACCCTTCCCAGATTCTCATCTCTACCCAGATTGGCAGTTGTGTTTAAAGAATGTATGGCTATGTGTGGGTAATACTTTGAACTAATGAACATGACAGATATCCACAGAGCACACATTGAACGACGGACCACAGACTACCAAATATTTTTTGATGAATGCGTTCATCTTTAAAAATTATGATACAGCGAGTTGTGCAAGGTGCAAACTACATAGTACTAAATGAGGACGAGATTACTTCACATAATTGAGGATCGGATGTCACTAGGTAAGTTAATTCGATCTGTTTAATTAGTACGTGCATCCAACGACAGCTAAGCTGACCTGTGAACTGTAGTACAATTCTGTAAGAATGACTCTAAGGTGAGCCTGAGGTGACCTGCCAAGCCCTGGTATGCATAAGATGAAAGCTCACCTCCACCTCACTTCATTAAAATTCACCGAGGGAGATATTTATAGAAGAGACTGGCTGGCTGGGTTACCGTACAACGTTAAGTCAGTTCGTATTCCGTAAATTTATTTATTCATGACAATAAGTACAACATCTTACAGACTACTTCAAGATGATGTTATACGCACTTATTAAACTGTATCCTTAACTAAACTACAAATAAAATAATCAGTCTTTGTATGCCGCCTTCAATGCATATTTCCCCTTTAGACATTTCGGCAGACTATCAAAAATGTCTTCCTATGGCATATCTTAATATATATAATTATTCTGTACTTATGTTTATCACTTAGCTCCTCCTAAACGGCTGGACCGATATAGATCATTTGTTTGTATATTTTTTATGTTCTTAGGTGGATTGAAAATACAATTGTACATGCCATCAAACCATCAATCGGACAGGACAACGTCTGTCGTGTCCGCTAGTTATGTATGACACGTGCAGCCCTTGGCATAGAAGTTGCAAACTTAAAGAAAATGAATAATTTTATTACGACACCGTGATTAATTGATAAGTTATCTATTAAAACCTATATTTTTTTGCGAGAAACCGAAATAATTGTTTCTTTTCTTATCTATTTTTCGTGTATCAATGTGGAAAATTAGTACCTGTTATCTATATACCTGTTAATAAGTAATAAAAAAATATTGGTATACCTAGTCACGTTAGTCATGTCACACATGTTGTATGGTGCCTCTATTAACATTACAACACAGTGTACATACTAATAATAGAATATTATCATGGTGTTATTTATATCGTGTTTTAAATACTATTATACATGCATTAGTGTTATGAGTTGTTCATGGCAGTTTGTGAAGGGTCTCGTTATCATAAGGTCATGGTATGTGTAGGGAATGTTAAGTCCAAATAATACTGAAATTAAATCTAAAAGTCAATGTCTGCAATTAAAAACGTTCAAAATCTAGTCGCGAACTCATCTCAGTGTCAATCAATGTCAAAAACTTGTCATAAGTTAAAGACATTTTTGACACATTGAGACTAGATATTACAAAACGTTATTAAAATAACGAGAAATGTCCCCCAGGATCGGAAAATTTTCTTCGTGAAGATTTATTCTAAGCTAAGTTTAAGTTGGGTTACTAGAAGGAAAATATATATGGGGCTTCAAGAGATTATCCCGCGAATAAATTCATTTCTACATTAGCCACACATATGATTTTGGTGTCTAATGCCAAAACATTATCTAAATGACATTGACGTAATCACAAAGTACTTAATACTTTGTACGAGACATACTTGTTATCTTTAAAAATCTTTGATAATGCTGTGAATCATTTAAGATAGGCCTTGCATCGTCTTACGACGTCGGTTCTGTAATGTTTATTATTCTACGCAAAGATACTTATATTGCACTCTAAGGCTACCCTTTCCACCCGCGATGTGTGAGGTAGCTAATCGATGATCTAAAAATAATAAGACACTTAACGGAACCGAAAGTTGATGTAGTTTCCATTATTGCGATCATTTTTCATACCTAGATATTGAAGGTCAAATGAGATCAAATTAAACTTTTAATACCCCCGCAATGCCTGTGTTGTTGCATGCAACCCTTAAGCACAATATTTTGCGTGTGTTACATTGCGTTCTATTACAAATACTTATAAAAACTTAATAATTCATACATTAATTTAGTTAAATGTAAAAAGCTAAGTTGAACTATTTCTATTAGAGGGGAAAACAAAGAGAAAATCAAATGATTCTATTGGTTAACATTGTACGTATCTATGGCTTCGCATCTTAGCACATCATTAGTGGATAGGCAGCCCAACACATGCACGTGTAACTCAAGTCATGACGTATGAATTTTAAATTACTGCGGCCGCATACGTTATTTTCTCTCCTACTTTTCATTCACATATGCTAATAGCATGTAGCTAGCAGCTTTGCTCGTGTTAATTAAGGGTTTATAACCGAAACCTTGCAAGGGATTGCTAGGACGGCGCTACGTACTGAAGTTGGCAGTAGAGAATGCTTAATATCATAATGTAAAGGCTGCTATTTTATTTCTTTACATTCAGTTAACTTTTTCTAAATGTAATAAAATTAATTGTAACTACCTTTTCGATCAATCATATTAAGAATCTTTAGCAATACCTACCTAATTCCAGTTGTAAACTAATCGAGACTTTTGAGTAATCTTATATTAAATCCTGTAAGACTCTTAGCGCCCGTTTCACCTCATTTAGATAAGTTTCTATTTAATTACATAGTGGAAATTTTTCATGAAAATTCAGTCGCATTTTTTTTGAGGAAATGGAACGGGCTCATTCCGTTTCTCGTTTCCAGCAAATTTAAAAGCAGTTTATGCAATCTACGGTGCTTATTTAATAACAGTGATGAAGCCAAGGGTCAAAAGTGGAACTGCAATATTTACAGCGCGTTCTAGGAATACGACTTATGCTTAGTAAATACATTTGAGCAATTTTCTTAATTAATTGATAATGAGTTGGGAAGGTGCTCGTGGTTAAGTAATAACAGCCATTCGGGTCGATCTAGCAGGTTAAACTTCGCTTGCCGTGGAAGGGCTTTTTACACCAAGACTCCTCCGTCCATCGAAAAGCACGTTAACCTGTTGGTCTCGGCTGTCATATGTGAATCAATGTCGATCAGAAAAAAATATACCTATGGACAGACACAAATCTATGGAAAAATTTAGAGACCTTTAGTAAGGAGAGGTCTAAAGTTTGATTCACACATATCAGTAAAGTCGCAGTTCCGGCAGCGTTCCGTATCAATCCTATAGTGCTGTGGAACTGACATTATGAGCACTGTGTCGTCACTGACACTGACAGGTGTGAACGCGTTCATAGAGACTGTATGAAGGAATAATATTCTCGATGACGGAATGGTGCCGGAACTGTGCCGGAACTGTGACTTCACTGATATGTGTGAATCAACCTTAAACCAATGACAACAAAAAACGCATACGATGTCTAGAATTTATCATTAGCGTAAACTCAAACTTAGTTGAAGATAAATTTTAGTAGATTATAACCATATAAAAATGGTAAGGTTTGTTTATAAAAAAGGGCTTTTCAACTTTTTTATTCATAATTTTTTTCTCATTATCAATTGATAAACCTAAAATATTGTATTTATTTGACATTGTGAGCAAACTTGGGATTAAGAAAGCGTGGTAATCAATGCTCGTGCCTTCTCTGTATGAGAAGTATTTGGAGTGCAGTGGGACAATAATACTTAGGATCGTATTATTATTATTTTTAACGTGTAAATGTTTAACAGGTAAAAATTAACAAGCTGCGTACACGCTTTTTTTTTAGGATGGCGAATCATCAAAAGATTTCTTCCTCGTAGGGCGACGCGGAAGGGAGTGTCCGACTCTTACAGACTAAAACCCATCCGTGTTGCCTTTGTGTTTCAGGGTCGCGGTAACTCTTTCGAATAGAACCCGATTTATTATAATAATATGGTAAACATTGATTTCAAAAGAGTACCTATGGAGTTTTTTCCCATTGTTATCCATAGAAAACTACCTATATAAGTTATAAGAAAAAGAAAATGCTCTATCATGTTTCGGTCAACTTGTGCTGACCTAGGGAACGTTCAAGAATGAATGCAGCGGAAGCATTTATTAATAGTATTAAATTTAATAATACATCACGTAATCACGTAGTACTTTTGTTGTTATGGATTTGGTATGCTTAAAATGTTATATTATTACAGGTAAAATGTATTAATTGCGTTTGCAATGCAACTGTTAGCATATAAATCGATACTTATTTTTATAAAGTTAAAGATTTTATATGCTTTTTTGTTTGGACGCGCTAATATCCGGAAATAACTAGTAAAATAAATCTATATAAATATATACAAGTGAAGTGTCTGTTTGTAATGTCAAAATAACAGCTTTTTACTAAATTTATGTGACGGTTGATGAGACAATATTAAAAAAAAAAAAAAATACATTTCCTTAAAAAATCTTTAAATAAAACCGTGTCGTCTGAGTCCTAGATAACTGACATTCACGCGGACAAACCTGCAGATATTAATTAGTTTTGTTATAACAAATCAGCCTTTTACAAACATTATTTCCCAAAAATATTTACATATAAATAACTCTTGTAGGTACTCACCTCCCTGTTCTGTAAATCTGATCAAAATAGTAACAGATTAATATGTAGTCCGGTCAAGGGTACAAAAATTCGCAACAAGCTGGAAATTTGTACGAGTGTTGAGAAAACCATTATAAATATTATGTGAAAAACCGCCATCGATCCCACTCGTGCAAAAAAAATATTCAAGGTCAAAGTTCGCAAATATGGGTTTTTTTTCATTTTCAGGCAAATGGTCAGTTTTATCATAAAATAGTTAATGCAAAAATTATAGGTCACGCAATTATCTATAACAATTATTGCATTTATACTTTTTTTCCAAGAATAACCATTTCGGAGATATAGCTTTTCAAAAAGTTGTATTCTCCTTATGAGCGTTTACGCCGTACGGCATAACATAACTTTCAAGTCCAAAATTTTGGAAATGAATTAACAGATTTTAATAAAACTTTCTACACATAAGTATAATAAGTCTAAAAAGTTAGTTGAGCTAGTTTTCGAAATATTTTATTTAAAAAAAAATGCCTTGGAAATCTCTGTTTGTATAGAAAACTTAAATTCGGTCTAACCTAACCTAACCTAACCTAACCTAACACAATTTTTTGAAAATGTTCTCAACTCACTTTTTAGACCAATGTACCTATCCTGCTTATCTGTAGGAAGTTTAAATAGTGATAGGGCCTCGGTACTTCATCTGTCAACAGCTTCACATACATGTATATTAGACGGTTAACAGAAGAATGCAGCAAATTGGTTCAATCAATCTACACTCGGCCGCAATCGATTTGATAGGAATGATTGGTTCGCTCAATTTGTTTGTCCCATTAATATACGCATACGCCATACGTTGTTGGTTTTGGTGCTTATAATATAGTATTATTTTCAGGAATTTATTTGATTCTAGTTTATCCCACCTTAGCTCGTGTAAATCTCGGCGGTGTTTTTAATTCTTTTTAACATTAGCTTATAATATGCTAGTGAAAGTTCTGTCCCAATTGTACAGAAACGATATTTAAAAAAAAGGCTTTCATGTAAGAGCCGAGAGAACATTCATATTTATGCATTTAGTAATAAGCAAATAGGTACTTCAATTTTATTTATTTGTTTAGTTAAAATCAAAGCAGTCAAAGATAAGACCATTTACAGGCACTTTTGAATTGTCAAGGAGTCGGTCAGTTAGTCAGAAAGTTGAAGCTAGTTGCTCATTCCAAAACTTAGGTAGGCCTCTATGTTATTTCTATAAACAAAATATGTCATAAGTTTTGTAGCCTGATTTCCTGTTCATTACATAACTCTAAAACTAACTAAAGGCACATTACAAAAGCCAATCAATAAAATACTGCAAAGATAATAAGTACCAATGGATTTCATTGTCGACGATAAAGAGGAAAATGTTACAAAAAACCGGTTTTAATTCCATTTTAACTTACTTTTGGGCTATGACGATAATAACTAGTTACGAATCCATGTCAATATCAATAAATGTTGCATTTTCGCTCTGTTTCATAAGTCCGATCCAAGGACTTACTTAATTAATGAATTCTGTCGAAGTATCGAACATTCCCTCCCTATAGACTGGTTTAATCATTTGATTGCTATCGACCGGCATGATATCACGAAGGGACATAATAAGTTGATTGATAATAATGATGAATTAATCTATGGCAATTTCTAATAAATTAGCGTCTACTGATAGTATTTACCTATACATTAACGTTTCTAATGATTGGGGCATATGCGAAATTTATTATTGAGATAAGGAGTTGACAAGAGGTATTACAATTGTTCTAATGATTAATACGATTCCGGGGCAGATGTTGTACCTAAATGTAATTTGTCTCATAAATATTTAAACTACAGCACTGCCTTCTTGTTTATGTTCACTGTAATGAAAAGCTGTGTGGAACACTAAAATAAATGGAAGTGTAACTAGTTGTGGCCGTGGCTTCTCTCACGTGGACCTAAATGTAACTTAAGGAAATAAGTATTGAATGCTATGTCATCATAATCATACAAGCAACAATGGTTTAATGGTGCAAACTGCTGAAAGTTGTGATAGTGGGTTTTTCATAAGGAATTTGTCCGACCCCAGAGTTTGAAATTGTAAACATATAAAATCAATTAAAAGACTAAGTAAAGTTTTAGCGTGTAAATCACCCTTCATCTCTAGCCAAATGACGTTAAAAGGTAACCAAGCTAATTAAAATGGCCGACAAGAAATATAATATCCGTTTAGAAGTTCATTTGAAAGCAGGTATAAGATTTTCTTTTTGAAATGCAGGCAGATTTATGTCTGAGAGGTAAAAATCCTGCCTGCCATCCCAGTCGCTTCATGAAACCGTGTATTACATAGCCTGAATGCTTCCGGTGAGATATTCACCGATCTACAGAAGAATAAGTGCATTTAAGTCAAATTGATTTTGCTATACTTCCTGTTGCTGCCATTTTTGTTACGTTTAGCCGTCGTAATAGAAGAAGGGGATTTTGGTTCCTAGTCATTATCAAAATTTGAGACTTTCTAACGAAATAATCCAGAAGCTCCACGGAAAGAATACTAATTATTACCAAAATAATAATCTTTTCTTTACAGGATAGAATTTCTCTCATGAACTACTGTGTGTTAAATCCGATAGAAACAACACTCAACACAACACAACACCACACAACACTCAACACACAACACTAACACACACTCAATCACTCTGATTGAAACAATTAATTAAATATATTATTATTCACGTTTATTTAATATTTTAATTTAGCTAAATACGATCTGTGGCTGACAACCTTCGTGACGGACTGTCCAGTCCTTCTTATTTTGAACAGACATATACCTATATCCTTATAAAATAAGGATATACAGGGTGTCCGGTTTCCAATGGATTATCTTGAAATGGGTCATGGTAGAACTAATGACTAATCTGGAAAAAAATACAAATAAAAAAAAAAACAAGCAGTACCAAAGATATGATTCATTTAATAAGATTCGTTGTTTATTGTGACCTTTTTTTACATTCTTGTACACCACGACCACGAATTAATGAATTCCGTCGATTTTTTATTGTTAACGTAATTTACGTTAACTAAGCTGATAGATAAATAATCAAAAATAGGACTGCTATTAAACGGTTTTGAAAAAAAACAACTTGACTATGTTCTTTTGAAAAAAATCGTGATTAATTTTCTTTTTGAGCAAGTTTAAACGTCCATAGCTTAAAAAAGATGTATCGAAACACAAGTGGCCAATAATTTTATAAGATTATGTGTTTATAGCCGATTTCAAAACGGTATGATTCAGTTTTGTACCTAATGTAAATAGTGAATTATTGTTATTCGTTTTCAAAAGGAGCGAAATTTGGGTAAACCACAAAGTTTGAGATATTAGAATATTTATTTACATTAAATGTATCTGGTCATTGGGGTTTAATAAAAAACAGCATTTGATATTAATGGCACTGTTTTTCACTGCTAAGCATGAGGTTATGGGTTCGATTGCCAGGTCGAGCAGTGTTATTGGGTAAAGTGTTATAACTGGTGAAATGTGGCTACACCTCTGCCCTTCGGGGATTACAGGCGTGATGTTAAGACTGTATTCGTTGTAAATTGTCTGCCACCGACTCTGATTAAGACCCTACATTTTAGAATAAATTAATGCTCTCCTAAGTAGTCGTATATCACGTCGATAGCTTATTTTTGATGTGGTTGACCGGACACGGCTACCTAAGTCTTTCAAGGATCGACTTCGCGTAATAATTTTCCTTAAGACAGCCCAAATAAAAAAAAAACACGGTCACACCACATTTTCATCATATCACATCCCACAAGTCGCATTACCCAAGCTTTCCTATTAATTACTAACGTCTACAAATCTTTTTATTTAAACCCAGATGGTCAGGTTCATCTAATGTTCAAATTTGTTACAATATTGCAAATTTTGTTATTTAACCAAATTCCGCTCCTTTTGAAAACGAAAAGCAATAATTCAATATTTACATTAGGTACAAAACTGAATCATACCATTTTAAAATCGGCTGTAAACACATAATTTTTTAAAATTATTGGCCACTTGTGTTTCAGTACATTTTTTTAAAACTACGGACGGTTAAACTTTTTCGAAAAGAATTTTTTTCACAATTTTTTCCAAAAGAACATAGTTTAAGTTGTTTTTTTTCAAAACCGTATAATAGCAGTCCTACTTTTAATTACTTATCTATCAGCTTAGTTAACGTAAATTACGATAACAATAAAAAACCGACGGAATTCATCAATTCGTGGTCGTGGTGTGTACACCACGACCACGAATTGATGAATTCTTTTTGAATTGAATTTGAAATTTTTTGATGAATTGTTTTTTGTTACCTTATTTTACATTCTTGTAAGAATGTAAAATAAGGTAACAAAAAACAATGAATATTATTAAATTAATCATATCTTTGGTACTACCTACTTGTTTTTATTTATTAATGTATTTTTTTTCTGAATCGCCATTAGGTTTACTATTACCCATTTCAAGATAATCCATTCTTTACCGGACACCCGATATATGACTCAGCTAGCCAGTGTCGCTGCAGTATTTATTAAAATAAAAAAAAAGTTCTCAGTTAATAAAAACGAAAACAATGGGGAAATGTACAAATAACCCAGATAATAACAGCCTTGATATTTGTTGGACTGTGCTTCAAGTTGTGAATGAAACTGGAAATACTCGTTTGTTCACTATAAAATCTTGACACTTTAACTAGGTACATGACTATACGAAACAGTACTTTTATGATCTTGATTGTCATCTAAGGGCATAATAACGATGACTCCTTAGTTGTTCTTAGATTATATTTAAAACGTGACTAATACAATTTTACATTTTTAACTTTTCCATGTCAAGGGCCGCACGTTTTTTAAATAACTGGCTTCGGCCCGCGATTTCGTCCGCGTAGATTTTTTCACCCACGCCACGTTAATTACGACTCCGGTGTCGTCTGTCGTAGTGTTTACTATTTATGAGTCTTGCTATCATGTAAAAAAAGTGTTTTTGAAAACTTATATAATTATAATTATACATATTATACTAGCATAGATTTCTATAGATATTTACATTGTGCTATCCGAAGATATGTTTGATAGCCTGCTGAAATTAGTGGATATTATAGTATAACATTTATACTTATTGTTATAAAAATAATAAATAAATGTTGTATTAAATGTTTTCCATAATTTTTATTTATAATTTACTAGCGGACCGCCCCGGCTTCGCACGGGTGCAAATTTTCGACATTACCAGTGGGTTTTTAAAAAAAAATCTTCCATAGGAACCTTGTCTGGGAAATTACGGATAAAACAAAAAAGAATCAGCTAACTGACTGCCTCGTTGGTCTAGTGGTCGCAAGCGCGACTGCTGTGCGATTCGATCTTTGGTTCGATTCCCTGGTCGGGCAAAGTGTAATTGGGTTTTTCCATCAGGAATTTCTCAGTAGCAGCCTCGGAGTCTGGATTTGTGCCCGGTTGATGGCAATAGGCCCGCCCCCTATTACATGGGACTAAAAACATAACTGGCGAAATGTGGGTGTACTAATGGGTACACCTCTGCCTAACCCTTCGGGGATTACAGGCGTGATGTTATGTTTATGTTTATGTATGTAGAATCAGCTAAATCGGTCCAGCCGTTTTGGAGTTTTGCGCTTAGCAACACATTTAGCAATTCATTTTTATTATATAGATAGATGAATACCCATGATATTATAGTTCTAAGAATCATTGGTAAGGATTGTTTTACTAAAGCTCGTGGAAATAAACATTTTTCAGTTATTTGTACAAGTTTATGACAGGTTTCAAAGATTGTTTTATTGATCATATTTCAGTATGAAAATTATCAAACAGAAAGCTTGTTCATTCAGTGCCATCGAACTATTACGATAAGATTTTTTTTTTTAAGATAATGATGTTTCTTACCCCCTTTTTATTGACCTGAATAACTAACTTGTTTCGTTATCAATACTATTACTTTTTCTTTTTTACATACCACAGTTCATCTAACGATGAAGTACACTGAAGTGTTAGTGTTGTATAATTTAATATCATTTATTTCAATTCTGTAAATGTGAGTACATTGGAGCTTTTTGTTTATTAAGTTACATGTGCTTTGGCTTAATGAGCATGGCAGTTGAGAGCTTGTCATGCTCACTCAAATGTCTCGCTGATGGTGGCGCGTGTGTTGGATCATTTGGCTCCCTCCATAATGGTTGAGCTAGGTGGTGCTGATCCATGCGTCATGCTCGTGAACGGGTTTTGTCAGTTGGGATTGGTCATCTCTTAACTGCTATAGCTTACATCTTTAATTTATATTTAACTTCAGTTTTATATTCACCTTCATTGTGTTCACATGTAGAATCAACAAGAATAATGTAACCAGGATTTTGTAAAAACCTAATTTAAAAGAGTGCCGTGGAGTTTCTTGCTCGTTCTTCTCCATAGAGGCCTACCTCCAGACTACAGACTCCTTGACAATTCAAAAGTGCCTGTAATCGGTCTAATTGAAATAAATGTTTTTGACTTTGACTTTGACTTTGAGATTTTAAATAAATCTGTCATTTCAATTTAAACGGCCGCCGGCGTAGCCATTTTTAGGGTTCTGTATCCAAAGGATGCCAAACGGGACTTTAATACTAAGAGTCAACCGTTTGTCTATCTGTCCTTCAATCTGCCACAGGGCTGTATCTTTTAAATTGTAATAGGTAGACACATGGAGTTTAACGAGTGTGTATTATGCCTATTATGACCTACCGCCATACGTCAATTTGACGGCACGGTTGGCGCAGTGGCTGAACGACTGGCAGCTACGCTGCGGGTTCGAGTCAAGTACGGGTCAAATATTTTTATGGCCTACAGATAGTTGTTCCTATTCTACCTGTTTTTAAATATAAATTTGTATTATGTTAGTAAACGCACCCACAACAGAGGAGAAATTTCAAGTGTGGGAAAAAGTTAAAAAAAATGAGAAATGTTATTTTTTATAAATTATGAATTAAAACTGGTCTCCATACAATATATTATACAACGTAAAATACTGTACGGTAGTACGGAACTCGTCACGTGCGAGTCAAACTGATACTTGGCCGGTTTTTATTTACGGCCATATAAACTACACACTTAACACAGATTGTTCATAGTTCACGAGCATGCTGCATGACAGGCTGGATTCTTCGTGCCGGTTACTGACTACGAGTCGTTGGTCGTTGTGTAATGGGAATAGGACCGGTTATTAAAGCCATACGTGATGAGCATAGCGGTTAATTATGGCACGCACCCGTTGTAAATGTTGATATAAGTTGGATGCAGTATTTATTCTTCTATTTATATGAGTAATGTTTTATTAATGAGTGTGTGAACATGTAGGTTTATTACTGCGCTGAAGGTAAACATGTTGGATGTTTTTTGATTGCCTATCCTTTATTAAAGACCTTATTAATGACCTTAAGGGTAATGCCAAGGGTCCGTAACTATTCCTGTGAGTCGCGCAGTTTACGCTGCATTCCTTTTCAACTTAAGTCCTGTTTGTACTACACGGCAACGTAAAATGAGTTCTCAGTTTCAACACTTATGTTCTTAGGCCTTATTTTAAGCGTAACTTTCCATTAAAGCGGAGAGGGGCGGAGCGGAGAAACTTACCAATAGGGTCTCCTTATTACTGTATCCGCTTCAGTGGAAGCTCAATCTTAAGCTCATCGCAGGCGGAGCAGTAATATACTCGAGCAGATTTCATTGTTTTATTGATAATGAACTAAAAGGCATCACAACTATTTATTTAATTTATTTTTTGTGTTATATTTTTTTAGTTAATAATATAATCGATTAATCAATTTAAACAGCTCGTGCGCCGATGGTTATATTACCATACTTCTTCACCAACCAATTCTTTCATCACTTCTTCATTAAATTTGAAACAGAATATTCTGTTTCAAATTTAATGAAGAAGTATAATTATCATATTAACTTATTTGAATCGATAGTAATTGTATGCTGTGCATACATGTGCATCCTTTTTTTCAGGGACCGTTATAGGTCTCTCTATTAGTTGAAACATTACAAAGAGTTCTTAAATTGCCGACAAATTCCCATATTAAGTCCTCATTAATTGACCAGGATTAAATTGTTGTTCTAGCCTCGTTGGTCTATTGGTCGCACTTTTTTCGTCAACACAATATAGAACTTATTTTCTATACGATAAGGTACACACGTGAAAGCCTGCAGATGTTCCCCGCACTGCTTATTGCGTCGCATCTCGTGGAACTTCAGCGTGCATAGGCTTAATTACTTTATCGTGTAGTTCGTACTTTAATATTGTTAGTTAGTCCATTAGGGATTTCACCGTAGCAGCCCGGATACTAACAGCGTGCCCTGTTGATGTCGTTACGCGTACCTGCCCGCCTATTACCTACATGGGATCTAGGTATAACTAGCAAAATATGGATGTATTTTGCCAGTATTTTGCTTTGCAGGGAGAAGAGGCTTGATAATAATCCTTACTAATATTATAAATGCGAAAGAACCTCTGTTAAGGTTTCACGACTAAACCATTGAACCGATTTTTAAGAAATTTGGTAAGTAATACATAGGCTACTTTTTATTCCACGACTTTGTCTGAGTCCGCGATAGCCGACTTATGCGGACGAAGTCGCGGGCAAAAGCTTGTTATCTATAAGGTGAATTGTCTTCGATCCAGTAAATTGGTGTTTAAAATGCGATTAATGGGTTTTGTAATAATTCCAAGATTCTTTCGATGAAATTCTCTAACCCAACTGAATATAAAGTCGCCTTTAAGTCTTATAAATTCTATCTCTGTCACTTTTAGGTGTATTGTAGCAACAGACATATATTTAAGAGTCTTAAAGTTTGAGAATTCGGGGATTAGAGTATTTTTCTTTATTTAGTTAAGGCAACAAGGGCTCATAGAAAAGCAGACATAATTATACACAATACTTATCTATAAAGTAATACATAATAAAATAAAATGATTAGAAGCAACGCGACAGTGTCGGGCGACGGTGTCGGGCGTCGCGGTCGGTGTCTTTACTCGACAAGTTCTTTCTGAAGGTTAAATGTTAACTGATGTAGTTACCAAAATTTATTTACTTACTGTTTCTAGGTACGTTAAATGATCTCCTATGCTGTGTTGGTATTTGTTGTTTCACTCAAATATTAGCTAGAGTAAAACAATCACAGTGGTCAAGAGGCTGTATTGTTTAAAGATTTTTGATAAAAATCATGTCTTTTTCTTAGTGAAAGATTTCATCATAATATTGTCACGTTTGAATCGTCAGTATTGGTATCCTTGTCAAACTTTAAGCGGTTGTTATAAAAGACAAACTTTATGTTTTTTTTAGTTTGACAGTATTTCAGAATACACTTCTTCCAAGGAACCTGAATCTCTCTGTTGCGCATGTATCGCGTGATTATATCGCTGTGTGCGTGCAGGTTCATCGCCCTGCCTGCTTTTAGGCAATATCCGAACTTCTCACCTTGTCCGAATTTGAAAATCGACTTTAATAAAAAATAGTAGAATTTGTTTTATTTTTTATATGTATAGAGAATCACTAGCATAGTTTCCCTCCTTGAATTTAACAAGGATGCAAAACTGCAACTTGTATGTGCCATGACAACCATGGACGTGATTTTTTAAAATTATCTATTTTAATTAAACCATTTGAAGGCACTCTTGAATGTCATTTACGAAAAAATACATCTCAACATGATTCAATTTTTTAACTATCCAAAAAAAAAAAAAAATAATAAAAGTAAAATAAGTTTAATTGTGGTAAAATATTTTGTTCACTTTAACTTTGTAATTACACGTGAATACCTACGTTGTTCCTTATATAAAACAAACTTCTTGATTTGGTTTCTTACAAAAGTTATGACGTCGTATCTACGTCAGTCTGTCTTGATGTTTAATTATATTTTTTATAATTCATATGTATTTTCTAAGTTTATTTTGGACATCACTTACATTGGTAAAAGAAAACATCGTGAGGTAACCTGTACTTTTAATAGGTATCTAGTATAAGTCTGAAATTGGACTCCGTCTTATGCAAGCGTGGTGACCGATGTTTGTGCCTTCTCTTTATGAGAAGAGGCCTTTTTCTTTTTTATTTATTCATTTATTTAAGTAGAATAGTAAAATTATTCGGTCTAGATTTTTCTTTTGATATAAAATTTATCACAGCAGAATCTTTTGATATTAATTTGGATATGCTTCAATAATGTAACAACAACTATGCAGTCTTCGACAAGTTGTAAGAAAATGGGCCAAGTGCGAGTCGGACTCACACACGAAGGGTTCCGTACCGCTATCCATAAAAATGGCAAAACAATCATGTCCGGGGATGGGAGTGCTTTAAATATTCATTTTATTCTGTATTGTTTTTTAGTATTTATTGTTATAGCGGCAACAGAAATACAAAATTTGTGAAAATTTAAATTGTCTAACTATCTCGGTTTAAGAGATACAGCGGAGTCTTAGTAATAGGGTCCCGTTTTACTCTTTGGTTAAGGAACCCTAAAAACCAATGGCAGCTATACTAGCAGAAGAACGCATACCGCACACCCACAACACTATTTTTAACGTTCGATATTTAAATAATTAAATAAATAAAATATTGATTTATTTATAGGCAGGAACTTACAAAAACATATAACTATAAACAAAAAGAAACACAACTCTTTGGAGCGAGTACAACGATATTGACACTTCAAGGCAAGCAAGCCTTTTGTAAAGTCAAAAAGTAACTTGTAAAACGTAATTGATTACTTAACTTAGTTATATATGTACTTACTTACTCAAACAAGGAAAATATTGACTTTTCCTAACAACACTGTTTAACGTAACTGTCGATTGATAACTTACTTTATCAAAATTTTATGATATTTTAAGCTGTTTTTGAATTTTTATTCAGTAGTTTGAAATTACATGGAAATAGTTATACAGCGTCATTAAAATATATCTATTATGAATTCATTTATCTAAACGTGGTTAATTACTAGGTTAAGTATTTTTTTTTATTACCGATGTTTACTGTTGCTAGTCCATATTATTTATTAGTTGAAAACTTGACAATACGTGTTATAATATGCAGATTTCAAATGACCTCCCTATAATTATAATTGCAATGCTTGACTCTATAATGTCTTGGTAATTCCAAGGACTTGGAAATAATTACTTAGTTAGGTACTTATTATGTAAGTAGGTACAAACATAGTAATTTTACGCACGCAGTAAACCAGTGAACTAAGTACATAATTGACATTCATAAAAAGGACGTTTTACATTGGTATTCTAATATATTAATAAAACTAATTGGAAAAAACAAGTGTTTAGAATTTATAATATTATTATAATAAAAGATATGGATCTAATTTTTTTTAAATATAAGTATATTAAAAAAAAAATTGTTTTTTATAAAACCTTTTCATTCATAATGTCGGTAATTATCTACTTGTACACAATTAATAGGTATGTACTTACAATGAATTCAAATCGGTAATTTATAAAATCGGTTTATCAATGCTAGTGATTTGTTTAAGTTTGCTTTGCGCTAGGATAATTAAGTAGATTGCCCAATTAATTTAAGTCCACAGAATATGATGGAACTGTCATCACATCTGTTTTACATACACAATACAATAAGTGTAATGTTGTCAAATAATACACGAGCACGTGTCTTCAAAAAAACCGGAAAGCCAATGTTGTTATCGGTTTTGCAACACCTGTCAACACGGTCCCCTTACCACGTGCTCCGGAAACGCACGAGAGAGCGCGAAGTTGAACGAACGCAGACGCAAATAGTTTTGAACTTCTGAGGTGTGCTGTACTTCGCACCGGTTAGCACCCTTTATACAACCAGACTTCTTTTGCAGCACAACGTGTTAGTTTTCACAAACAATAATCTTCCGTAACAATAGCACATAAAAGACACCTGACAGAATATATAACAAGTCGCCGTCGCTACTAAATTTCCCCGTTATTTTCATAGATATTCAGAAAAAAATTGCGCCTACCAGAAATGGAAAAAAGAACAACATAAACACTTTTTCTTTTTAATAAGTTTTAAAAAATCTGGAAGTTTATTGAGGTAGTCATTATTATTTGTTCCGTACCTGATCCCCACCAATATCGCTTCCAGCCGTCTGTTACAGCGCGGAACATGGCGCTACGTGCGGCGCCGACTACGCGTGGCGGCCAACTGACTGACATACCAACCATACTCCGCTGAGAGTGTGTAAAAGCGTTCGAAATTCATAATCCCAAATCGATTCTTTATCACCATGACTTATAAATCAATCAAACTTTATCCATTTAGCTACAATTAAAAAGTTCTTTTTAAGGGCTCGTTTGATGGAGAGGGCGTTTTATGCGAGTAACCGACAAAGGGCTCTCCGTCGCTCCCTGATTCAATTAATCTCTAATTAGAGACGAGAGTGCTCTTAATGTTGAGTAGAGACGGATTTGACATCGTAGCCTGTCACCGAAGTAAATGGAAATCTGACAGCAGGATGGGTTTCAGCGACCCTATAACTGAATTGAGGTCAACTGTGTTAATGTAGGTAACTCCAGGTACACACAGGTAGGTATATGGATGCGTAAAGTAATATCATAATATGAACTTACGCATCATAGTTTGTTGGTCATAATGTTCCTTATTTTCCGAAATTCTCATACGTTTTAAGTGTGTCGCTACCATTGCTTATCACTTCTAACACTGCTGAACATAAATAGACTAAAACCGTTACAACTTCAAAACGTCATCTCATAAAACTTTTACAAAAATTGAACAAAATACAAGGTATTTTGCTGTATATTGTAGCAAAGTAAGCGGTCCGACTCAAGCTGATTGTCTACTAAGAGAGCCAAGTTAGCTTAGTTTAGTTTACATTTTTACATATTGTTGTGTTAGCCAAAGGAAGGCGGACCCCTGGGAACTACCGGTAAATTTTAATATTATGCTTAGCATACGGGTTTAATCGGTAAGATGGTTTTTTTTTTTAATTATAATTAGGTATGTCAGCTTTTTTTTTGTAGGCATTTTTTGATTGCAAGCAAAACATGACAGTTTAATATTACGTCAGTTGTCAAATTAAATAACTAGCTGAATACAAAATGCCGTAATCTATTCCATCTACAAACTATTAAAACTTTATTGAGCGTTTGTTAGTTAGCAAAATTAAATCAGAAAATTGCATTGAGAAATTAGCAAATAATAAATAAAATATGTTTTCTAAAAAAAACTTTGTTAGAAGAAACTATGTTTTTTTTTATGCATTGGTGTATTTACCACAATATTATATTCCGATGTATAGTAATCTTCCAAATGCAAAGACAATGATTAAATAACGACGTGTCAGTGTCAAACAAAAATAAAAAAACTAAAAAATTACTAGCTGTAGCAGGCGACTTCGTTCGTGTAGTTTTTTTCACCCGTGTTAGTTACGTTTTTGGTTGCTTCTGCGCTCCTGTGTGACGTAGCGTGTTGTTGCATATTAAATTAAAAAAAAAAAATTAATCAAAAAAATATAATGTAAATAAATAAAGATTATCCTAACTAATATTATAAATGCGAAAGTTAGTTTGTTTGTTTGTTTGCTACCACTTTACGCCTAAGCCACTAAACCGATCATCCCGAAATTTAGCATAAACGTTGTCAGGTGATCAGGGACAAACATAGGGTACTTTTAATCCCGAAAAAAAGTACTGTTCCCGAGGGAAATCACAATAACGTCCTTATGACAGTAGATGGCGCCACGTGTCTATCGAATCATGATCAAATTTTAAGCTTAAGCATGTAATACATTTTGAGTCTAGACTGTCGATAGACCAGTTTCAAGTATACAACCTAGGAGTACGGAGTTGTTTGCTTAATCATTTTTTATGCCCAAAACCGCTAAAGAGCATACTGACATTTTGCATAAAGTGGCTACCAGACGGACCGACCTGCGGTTGCGGCTAACCGCAGGCCGCGGCTCCAACCGCTGTAAAAACACACCACCGCGGTCACAGTGGCGGCCTGAAGTGTCATTAGCGCGGTGTTTGTGCCACAATCGGACGTCAGTCAATATGGCTAACCGTAACGTTGTCTTATTACTCACATGACTCATTAGCCCTCTCAGATGATGAGAAAAAAGGTAGAAAAAAAACCGTTTATTTAAACACTTGAGGTGGTGAGTGGTGTGAGGTTAATGTAGTTTATCTCTACCTATATTATCATTAGCATCGCATATTACTCTTAGGAATGGAGAAGTGTGGGTTAAATTTAAATTATTATTTAAATTCAACTATTTCTATTACAATTTTCATATTTGGTGTCATTTTACAAAGCAATACACGCGGCCTGTTGTTAAAATTTGCAACTGACGCGGCCGCCACAACATTTCGCGTTTGTCTGGGACCCACTTTATATACGTTGTCAGGGATACAGAAAAACTGCGTAACTGACACTGTCATCACTGTGTCGTCACTGACACTGACAGGTGTAAACGCATTCATAGAGGATGCATGGAAGAATTAAGGCGAACTTATAACACGCTCCGCCAATTGTGAATTGATTTGGATGATTCTTTTATTGTTTATTTTTTCCGAATTGGTCCCATATAAATACTGTCATGATCTGATGATGAACTTCGGAGATATGGAACGGAATTCCTCATAGGATCACAGCAGAACTGTCGTAACAGTAAAATTGCTTTGTTTAATGCGTTTAGTCGATGACTGACTGAAGGAAGAGGTTAGTTGCTAAACTATGACCGTGACCTATGTCGATGTAGATGTGTAGACAGCAGTTTTCCAACGGCAAAGTTAAGTTTGTCCCTCAGTACTGTTTATGTTTTCTTTAGAGGTATGTTCGGTTTATTTTAATGACGGTAGGTAGGTTCCTTTTTTTTTAAATTGTCTCACAGCTCCAAGTCAGGCAAAAGCTCTTTGCTAGCCCGAGCAATAATTACTGCTCAATCCCCGGAATCTTCCGTTCGTGCCGCATTAAGAAAGCAAGCACAACCGGAGCGACAAGCAAATTTGAGAGCTGATGAGACATTTTATTAAAGCCAGGAAAGACTGGAAAGCTAAACCGTCCGCCCGCCAAGCTTCTCTGAGAGTGACTGAGACGCCCTTCTAAACGCAATTGCTTTTGGAGGAACAAGCCGAAAGTCAGAGAGCTGTAAGAGCAACTGAGACGCCTATTCACACACGACACACAACACACATGACTACACGACTTCGTCTCAGAGAAGAAGCTCAGCCATTACAGCGACTGAAACTCCAGAACAGACGCAGGCGAGAAGGACCTCTCTTGCAGAAATGCAAACTGGACGCCGACCGACTTTTATGAGTCACAGTCTGTTGGTCCGTAGGTATTTAATAATTCTGGATCTGGCCGAGCAACAAGCCGAGTACAGCCCGAATTGATTGTCAAATTCTAAACCAACGCGGGCGAAGCCGCGGGTAAAAGCTAGTTAATAAATAATTATAAAAACCTCGTGTCACAATGTTTGTGGTCATACTTCTCCAAAACGGCTTGAGCAATTGTTATGAGTTCTTTTTTTGGTTTATGAGAATAGGTCGTAAAGTCGTTCATATCGCTAGGTGATAGGGATCAACTTTGACGCGGACCAAGTCGCGGGCAGGAGCTACCTGCGTAAATTGTGAAATAATAATATAAATCAGAGTATACCTGGTTGGTTGTAAACAAACGCTACTGGTTTTGCTTTTTATTCGATTAAAATCGGTCGAGCCGTTTCGGAGATGTGCAACCACAAACACCCTAAAACGAGATTTTCATATAATAGAAAGATAGATTTATTACCTACACATGTCAAAAGGTAAACACCCGTAACGTATGTACCCATGGTCATCTGTGATTGGTTTAAAATAGTGAATAAGTTTCGTGTTTTTAGCAACGTTCGTAAAGTATAAAAGATTTGAGAGTGCCAGCTAGAGCTTTTAGTTAAGAATCTCCTTTAAAAAGAGTGCCACGTAGGTAAGTAGTAATATTATACCTCATTTTAAATTTTTACATTCATTTATTTATGTAATATGTACAATATTTACAGACTTAATTATAAAAATAAAACTAAAACTAAAAGACTGGCCGCATTGCCACGTTGGATGGTAAGGGTAATAGACAGCCCTTGGGTCACAGAAAGTGTCAACCAAACGTTTGGACAACTACTTGAAAAGGCTATACGACCCGAGGGTTTCCACCTCAAACGGCTCGAAAATGTAGTTACCAGTAATTGTAACTATACTTCCGCCGTTTACGTTACCTTATCAATCACTTTGCAGAGTTAAATACAAAATAAAATAAGTGTGTAACACTAGCTCAAATGAATTGCATATAAGTTTTTGAAAACATACAATTTTCACACATTTTGCTAGGCATAAAATATTATTATTAAAGTTACAGTTTAAGCGTATAATGTAACGTGCTTCTGCCCGCGATTTTGTCCGCGTGGAAGTCAAATATACCATACAAAATATCCTTCTTATGGCTCTCAGCAATAATGTAGCTTTCCATGGGTGAAAAAAAAAAACACTAATAGAAAAGACTTCCAGAGATTTAGACCTTAAAAACAAAAAAAAAATACTTCCCTTTTTATGACATTTATATAAATATAATCAATTGGAATATTGACACAAAAGCATACCTATTAAAATAATATTTATCAAAGTAATGTGTTTTTATTGGATGAGTACCTACAAGTTTCATAAAAATAGACATCCCTCATACTAGTATCCGGTTATAGAAATAGAATATCCGTCCAGAACTCCAGATAAAGCTCCGGATGTTCGGTTATCTTTAATCTGAGATACATTGGTCAAGTGTCTACTGTCTTGTTGAATGTCTAGAGCCTTACGTATCCGCGTCAGGTCAGTAGCAAGCGAAGCTAAGATTGTATTCAGCATTTCTGCTTCCGTTTCCAGGCCACGACGCTCGTTTACATTATGCATTGTTTGTTTTGAGTGCTAGATGCTTCAGCTGTTTTTATTTCAAATTGTGAGCCTAAGATGTATGAAGTGAGGGTGTATGTGTATAAATATATATAATTTACAATTAAATAGGCAGAAAATATGCATCAAATGGCTCGCCCCTTATTATAAGGGGCTTAAAACATAACTGGCCAAATGTGGGTGTGCTAATGGGTAAACATCTGCCTAACCTTTCGAGGATTACAGGCGTGATATTATGTAAATTATAATTAGTTCAATAAATTGATAATATTATATTAATATAAGCTCTTATTGTAACGAAAAGCCACTCTCATAACATCTTACTGCAATACACAACGCCGCAAAAAAACAAGAACCAAGTTACCTGCATCATAAAATTAAATAGCCAGCAAGGATTTCAGTACAACATACATAGCCTACTTAGTACGTATGCATGTAGTACCTACCTAGTTCAGATTTACATACCTAGCATACTGCGTACGCATGTGATCGATCTTATAATTGCACATTACTATGTAATGGCTGGTTGCTGCAGCCTTCGAATAAGGTCAGTAGGTGAGCATTGCCAATTTCTCTGACACGTTTATTTATTGATTTATTGGTTCAGGTGCACGCCCGTAGGGATATTTTGTTTACTGCGTACCTGGCAAGTATGCGAGATATTTTAAAAGGCATTACAAAAGTAGGATTATTTTTTACGCGTTAACCTGTTAACTGCGGGCGAACATTGTGAAATTGAACACTGTGTGCAAGCTTCTATAAGAAATTATGACATTATTAACAACAAAAACAATATCCCAGTACGTTTTTCTGCCTGCTCTTGAACTGCAACCACAGCTGCGTATCTCGAGTACACTTAATTCAGAGGTGTATTGAAAATAACACCTAGAAGCCCGACATTATCACGATCGTGATTTAATAATGATGCGCCTGCAAGGAACATAAGCCTGCGTCATTCACTATTGCCATTCAAATCGGTCAGGCGTTTTGTTACGCATAGAAAGAAACAGCAGGGTCATTGTGTATATTATTCAGTATGTTTTTACTACGGGGTTACGATACTATACTCATAAGGAAAGTCTATTTAAGACGTAAAGTGAAGAGTGATTTAAAAAGTTGTGTGATTTTGTCTTGCTATGATTATGATGATGATTAACTATTTTCTAAACAGTTGTCACGGCGCAAGCGCTGTGCGACTAACGTACTAGGCATGCACGACAGCAGGATAACAAACGTAACGTGTCAACTTTAAGACAAAAGACAATCGTCCATGTGCAGTCCGCATTTAGAGTTTCAGACTGCTCAAGTGCCGCAGCAGTCTGGCACCAAAGGCATAAATTAAAAGAACCTTTAGTTTTGTGCGTTATATAGCGTAAAAAAGGATGGAGATAGTACGTATGGAAGGTATTCTTTAGGTTACGTTAGTACACAATAAAAATGACTGACTACAACTTTGAAAGACTCATTGACTTCGTATTAGTAAAGTGGTTAAAATCCAAAAATAAGTCTAAAATTGCCAATCAGCGTTGAGCAAACGTGGTGATCAATGTATGCTTATTGCGCCTTGTCTGTACGAGAAGAGGCCTTTGCCCTGCAGTGGGACAATAAATAGGCTGGTATTTCCGTTGACCGCCGCCGCTGCCACCGTTGGACTTTGCTCTAGTGGTTACAAAGCGCAACTGCTGAGCATGGGGTCTTGGGTTCGATTCCTAGGTCGGGCAAAGTGTTATTGGGTTTTCCATCAGAAAATTCTCAGAAGCAGCCTCGGAGTCTGGAATTGTGCCGGATGATAGTAATAGGCTCGCCCCCTATTACATGGGACTTAAACAAGATTGTCTAAATATGGGTGTACTAATGGGTACATCTCTGCCTAACCCTTCGGAATTACAAGCATGATGTTATGTATATGTATGTGTATTATTTTCAAAATACTAGCGAGCATTGATTACACTTTAAATACACGTGATAACAAACTACCTTGACACAATATAACCATGAATTATAAAGCACGGTATACACATAAAATGCGTTAAACAAAAAAAAAAAAATGTGAAAATAAATGTCTTCCGAACAAAGGTTGGAATAAAATTTCAATAATTTCTACTTAAAAATTTCCGGGTTGACCCTTCTTCTTGATCTAAAATACCTATAACTTCGTCAAACATTTCCTTCTCGCCCTTTAGTTAACTGTTAGTTGTTACAAGTGTGTGACTGTGTTTAGATTTGTGCAAAAGTGGGTATGTATACTAATGTGGCATGCCTTGGGGCGAGCCCGACTGGTTTGATCTAGTTAAAAAAAGGCAGAAAATTCAGACGCTGCACAGCTATAACTCATTAAAAATGCAACATTTTTGAGCAGTGTCAGAATTATCTGTTTTTTTTTTAAATCGTATAAAATCAGTCGGGCTTGCCTGTAGGCACGTTCATGTATAACTATTATTATTCAGCTATTGTTATTGGATTTTCCCATCAGGAAATTCTCAGTGGCAGCTTCGGAGTTTGGATTTGTGCCCAGTTGATGGCAATAGGCTGGCCCCCTGTTACATGGGACTCAAACTTAACTAGCGAAATATAGGTGTACTTATAGCTACAACTCTGCCTAACCCTTCGGGGTTTACATTCGTGATGTTATATTATGTATTCAGCTAATCTCCGTTTTCTAGCGGCTAGTGACTTAGGGTGCATAATTTTGCGCGTTCTCTTGGCGCAATAAATCTTTTTTTTTTAATATTTCTTAATATTGTACTGAAGTCGTTTTGTTTACAATAAAAGTAATATTTATTAATTAATTTTGGTAATTTAATTATTATAAAATATAAGTATCGAATATTTTGGCTTTCCTATTCAGTAGATATTGGAAATTTTGAGCATTTGAAGCTAGCTGTATCGATGTTTATGCGACCGTTATAGCATTTTCCCCGAGACTTCGTTCGAGCAACTTTTCTAACGTAGATCCCAAATTTTTTGTTAATAAAATATAGTCTATACTTTGCACTCTAGTAATAATGTAACTTTCCATGTACGAAAAAAGAATTAGAATCGGACCTTTGCAACTTGTACTTTCTAGGTTGCAATGTATCGCACATTCATTAAATTCCACGTTGTTTATAGCCAAACAAATGAATAACTACATATTTTACAGTCCATTCATTGTTTGAAATTTTAATTCATATTTTTAGTTCAAGAAAATTCAGATTATGGAAACCTTTTAAAAGCTCAATCTCTCTCAAACAGCTACATCTATCGGTAGATTTAAAAACTTTTTCCCTGACAGAGCAACACCATTGAGCCGTATAGGGCCAACGGATTTCCCTCCATTTCCCCCACTTGCATACATGACAACATAGATGGCTATGCTTACCTGAATTTAATTTAACATTTAAATTTGCGACAAATGGATAAGGAAGGATCAGAATCTGTTACTTATTTATATATAAGAATGACATGTCAACTACATACAAATAAGAACATAAGCATTAAACTAGGGTTAGTGTTTATATCAATTAAAGAAATGCACAAAATTTTCTTTTTTGTTTTTGTTGTAATTTGAAAATTTTACTGAAATAAGGATGGACTTTAATTGATCATAATTATGTAGGTACAATATTACAGACTTAATAAATTAGATAAAATGAATTAAAAGTTATAAGAAAATAAAAACTAAAATGCTAAAAGTTAAAATATGAATTAAAAAAGAAAACAACATCATTTGAACATTTTTATCATCTAGGTCGTAATATCCAAGAAGTTCTTTTTCAATGTCCAATAACCGGGTTTATGTAATGTTAATCTAAATCGAATCTAAGTTTTAACCCAATAACAAATCCATAATGAAACTCAAGTTTTTCTTAGTTACTATTTACTCACGTATTCTTTTCTTATTTACTGACTTACCTATTTATTTCTTATTTACTTTGTTTCTTTATAAGCCTGTTTTGTCGCACACCTGGACAAAGACCTACCTCCACTCCTTCTATCTTCACGATTCCGTGCTTCGTTACTTTTTTTTTTAATTAACAAATTCCTTGTGCCACAAGAAATAAATGATATTTTGATGATCATAGGATTCACATTTTATTAATGGCACAGTGACAATTAAATAACCATGCAATAAAACATTACCATATTCTGCGATCTTCGATCTTTTTAAGACATGACATGTAAGACATTAATGAAAAATAAGAGTAAGGAGATTAATACAAAAAATACGTATTTTAAAATACGATAAATACCTGGACAAATTATAAATACAAAATATGAACAGTATAAATTGTTCTGTAACAATTTTTGCAGCAGTCCATTAGTGACGTTTTTCAAACTAACATTTTCCTATTGTTATCGTGATAGAAAATGTCGTTGTCTTGTAGATTTTACTAGAAAGAAAACAATAATCTTTTATAAAGGTCGGTGATAATTATAAACTAGAGCATTGTAAATTACATAATGTCATTCCTATACCCTGGTACTGTTATATCAACAGTTCACTACAGTTATCCGCGCGCCATTCAATTGTTTTTATAAGTAAAGTAATAAATTGATTTCTATTAGTGCGATTGTTAGTTGTCTCTGTGGAGTGGTAGGAGAACTTATAAATCTGGTGTCGTTGATTCATTTTTTTAAATTTAAATCTTTCCTTTTTCATAAGCAGTTGTGATTCAAGATACTCACAATGACTAATCTCAGTGGGTCAATGGTGGCATCCTTTTATTCTGGAAAATCTGTGTTTATTACTGGCGGTACCGGATTTGTTGGTAAGGTAAGAAAACTCCTTTTTTTTTGAGCCTATTATACTTTATAACGCGCTAATTAGCGCATTTTTAATTAGCTTCACCTGAAACTATTTTAGAAATCTTGGAAGTCCTTAATACCTACTTCTTATTTATAGCATCGATTTAAAGTTTTGCATATGTATGTAATACCCATGACAATTCAATAATAATAATTATGTATTAACGGCCCGCCCCGGCTTCGCACTCGTGCAATGTAGGTATCTACATTGCACGAGTGCGAAGCCGCGGGGCGGGCCGTTAGGTTTATGTATATAAACCTTTTCTAGAATCATTCTATCTATTGATGAAATGAAATATCATTAAATCCGTTGCGTTTAAAATATCTAAGACGATAAAATATCTAAGAAGCACAGACGGCGAGGAGCGACTCCGTTTACAACTATGTAAAGATAATATGATACCTTCCAACTGATCTAATGATAGAGCCGGAAGATAGGTATAATAGATATAATAGACAGATATAATAGATATAGGTATAATAGATAGATATATATTAATAGATTAATAACCGAACATCATTACTTAGTCGCGTTCAGGCTTGTCAGAATTGTCTTCAGATGCACTACCAATGAGATTAAGGGTCCTATTTCATCGAGATACTATAGCGGCTAAACAGTCGCGCTACAATGATGTCTAGAGCTACCAAGCGGCTAGGGCTGTCAGCTTCCAAAATGGACGTGCTTGCCATAGCATGACATGGACGCACAGCGTTGATTCGGACGGGAGAGGCATCCCTGGCAGTGCAACTGGTGGCAGAGTGAGTGACACGCCAAACAGCTAAATACAAATTAGTGGTTCCACCATGAGCCGGTGGTTTAGTTGCCGGCAACAAAGTAATGCAACCAAGCTAAAAGTGGGGTACCCTTTATACAACTGCATTCATGTTGTTGGTGGCACTACTGGTGGCCGCTACGAAGGTGTCCTAGTGTAGAAGGGCGCTTAGTGAATTGTGAGTCAATGTTTCCATAAACATACCTACCCTTCAGTCTGTCTATCCCTTCTAGGATTATAAGCATGAAACTCATGAATGCACGTAGTTTGCTTCTAAATAGTATTCAAAAGAGCATGTTTAATAATTCCAGACTTTAATAGAAAAGTTGCTGTACAGCTGCAGTGGGATTGACAAAATTTATGTCCTAGTACGTGATAAGTATGGTAAGCAGGCCAGTGAACGACTGGCGCGTATCACTAGCACACCAGTAAGTATAAGTTTTTAAACATGCATTTTAATATTTTGTGAAAATAGAGACAGCTCGGGTTTTAGCTTATGACAAAGGTTTTGTTTCTGAACAAAGTTTGGCGGACAAGACATCAAATCTAAATTTTTATAATAAAAATAATACCAGCCTATTATTGTCCCACTGCTAAGCATAGGCCTTTTCTCATACAGAGTAGACAGTAAGATCAACTTAAAAAGTAGGTATGTATACAAAATAAAAGTATGAATAAAAAAGGCCCATTATACCTACTACCTGCTCGGTAACAAAATCTGGAACTACATGCATGAGAGGATAACCACCATCACAAATATGATTAAATGAAATAATATGATTTCTTAGGTTATAAAATGTATTTAAAGAATAAATGGAAATTATATTTTAAACTCAAAGAAGTTTTTAGCAACATAAAAATATGAAAATCATGTTTTCAGGTTTTCGACAGATTAAAGGAAAGCCGAAATGAGGAGCTGAAAAAAATTACGGTCATCACTGGGGACATTACCCGTGAAAATCTTGGATTGCCGGATGATGTTTTAAAGATATTGGAGGACGAGGTTTGTAAAAAAACGCACGCTAAGGTTTCTATACCTGATACCGTGCTATATTCAACACAAAAAAAAACACGTTTCTTGTATGGGGAGTTGTTTGATTTTTACTTCTTTTTTTTATTACTTCTTTATGTATCGGCAAAATAATACACACAAATGTCATGTGTCTACGGTTAAAAAAAGACAGCCCTATGACAAATAGCAGAGTCTTAGTAATAGGGTCCCGTTTGGCACTGTTTGGGTACGGAACCCTTATAAATTGGGTTGTCTTTTTTGGCGCCCACTGTCACACTTTTACTATATTATCAGATATAAGGTAGGTATCTACTTACAGATTATAGATATGTGTGTAGATGCTACTGCAGAATACAGATGATTGTTGACGAATAAATTAAATTGGTAGTAGTTAGTACCAATTTCATTAATTCGTCAACAATTGCTTGCAATTGCAATGCTTCGAAAGTAGAAGAAAACATATTCTATCATTTATAAATTAGTAAAAATCAAAGGAAACCTGTTTTCATACAGGCACGTCTTTTCAGGTATCAGTAGTATTTCATTTAGCTGCAACAGTTGCATTCAAGCTGCCTCTCAAAGATGCCATGGAAATTAATATAAATGGGACGGAAAAGGTCATTGAATTATGTCGCCGTATGAAAAATATTCAGGTATGATTGAAACATCGTCGTCAAGTACTAGCTAGTATTTTACGACATCTGTGGAGTAATGTCTTGTCTCAGATTGAGACAAGCTGCGTTTATACTCAACCTGCCCCGCGTGTCGCCACGCGTGTGAAAGCTACCGGGTTCATATATTTAGCAGGTTGCTCCACGCCACGCGGGGCGGGACTAATGTGATCAGTACTTTGCTTAATGAATGAAACTGATAGCTTGACGCGTGGTGACACGCGGGGCAAGTATAAACGCAGCTTTAGTCTCTGACCAAGGTACTAGCCAGCGCGCGACCATGGAAAGTGTCAACCAACCGTTTGAACAACTCCTTGCTAAGGCCATGGGCACACGGATTCCACTACCCGAGGGTTTCCACCCCAAACGGCTCGAAAATATTTTACCAGTAAGGGTAAATATTAAATAGGTCCCTTTTTTTGTTCCGTGTTAAAATCCTCATGAATGCCCCTCATCTGGGGATAACGGAGGGTTATGTCGGACTCTTACTGATTGAAACCCATGGTTCCTCCTGCTACCATAAGTCTATATAGTATAGCCTGGTATTCTGTTCTCCCGACTGATTGAGTAGGTTCCTACTTCATAAAAGCAAGTTACCGCAAAGGCGTCATTGAATAAAATATTAGAAAGTGTACTTTAATAGTGAGAAATTTAAAAAAAAAATAGCAGGACGTTTTTTATGAATAATTAAAATCACCAAGACCATTATTTTCAATTCATAATATTTAATATAGTCATTTTCTTACGAATCCCATTCCAATCCCATTGAATAAAGAATATTCTAACTGATATTTTGTATAGCTTTTTCATTTTCAAGCCCCAACCTGAACAATATAAAAAAGCCAGAACAATAAAACGTATAAAAAAGGCATACTTGTTTAATATAACATGTACTGTGAGCACATGTTTTGTTAAACAAGTATGCATTTTTAAACTGTAGTTCATAGTAATTGTAATACAATTGTTATGATAACGTTATAGACAAGATGCTAAGGATTCCTTGCGATGGATTAAGGGTCATTATACAACTAAGCGGGTCGACCTATCGGTTCATCATTCTTAATACAACCTTTGGTAGTAGGTTTATTAAAATGGCCTACATGTGTGCGATTTATCGTTTAATGTTAAAAGGGTTTTCGTCATTCTATTTCTCGTCCATCCAATCCATGCCTCGCCTCGCCAGTGTAAAACCACTTTAAAGCGAGTTTGTTCACAAAATACACTAAAATTAGAGAATTGACATCTCGTATTAACATACAGCGAAAGAAAAGAACGGTGACATTTTAGAACTAAGTTAGAGATGTCAAATTAGTTTTGCTTTGTCCTTTTCCATGTTTTTAATCAATGTATTCTATACATTGATTAAAAACATGGAAAAGGACAAAAAACAAAAGGACATACTTAAAATTTCATGGACGTTTCAGATTGTCTAAAATTGACAGATCTAAGTTATTTGCGTTACTTTATAGTTTTATTTGACAGAAAAAGATAGAAATTACAGTCTAATTATAGTTTAGTTTGTGTACAAGGGAATCGGCACCATTGTCAATCTACCTTTAAAATGTTGAAAATACCGAACCGATCGACGGTGCACACACAACACTACATTATACAATTACTTATCTTTTTTATTTCTCACAGGCATTTGTGCATGTTTCGACTGCGTTCAGCAATTCTGATCGTAAGGAAATAGATGAAGTAGTGTATCCTATGCCTATGAAATTAGAGGACGCTAGACATATTGCTGAAATGTATTCACATGATGACAGGATTATCTGCAAGTTTATGGGTAAGATCTTCTAGCAATATGCTATTTTGTGTTCGAATTACATTTATAATTATTTACTAAGCTGTGCTTGGTCCTGAATACTCAAAATTATAGGAACTCTATAAAGGGGTATTGTGGTTTCCAACCAGGTATCTAGCTACTTAATTATTCTATAACGGGTTTGATGACTACCCCGTTGCCTTTGGTCTCGTTGTAGCAAGCACGACTGCTGAGTGTGTGATCCTGGGTTCGATTCCCAGATTGGGGAAAGTGATATTAGGGTTTTTCATTAGGAAATTCTCAGTAGCAGGCTGAAGTTTGGAAATTAGTGGTGTGACAACCCCCTCGTGCCTCGATCTCTCTCCGCTCGGATTGTCATCCTATCAGACTATGAGAGTGAGGGAAGAGGGAGTGCATCTGGGTTCGCGCACACACTAGTGCACTATAATATTAATATCTCCCGTGTACCTTCATTGAGATAGACCGCCGTAGCCAAAATTCAGAAGAACAATAATGGATTAGTGGTTTAGTGGCATTAGCCACTGTGGAGTATAGAGGTTAAAGCCTATGTTAGAAATAAATCTAACTATCAAATTATTATTCAATTCAGATAAGAAGCCAAATACGTACACTTTCTCAAAAGCGTTCGCCGAAGAGCTAGTTGTGAAGCAATGCGAAGACTTACCCGCTGCGATCGTCAGACCATCTATAGGTAATAAGATTAAATTATACTTGTAAAAGACCCTTGAAATTAATGAGCTCAACACTAAAATATCTTGGCAAAGCTGCGACTTCTCAGAAGCATACTTGAAGCCATATTAATAATTGAAACTGAAAGAAACATTTTGACTAGTAAAATAGGTCATTTTCACTTGCACAGCCTCTTAGTAAATTTACCAGTCCATTATTGTCCCGCTGCAGGACATAGGGATTTTTAAAGACAGAAGGCATTAGTAGCCTAGTATTGATGATAATTACGTCACACAATTTTAATTATTGTATAATTAGGTAGTTTTATTTTTTATTGGTCTGTTTGCTCCTACTCCTAGGTATAAATGGTTTATACTTCTTGAATTATCCAAAGTTAATATTAAAATATATTTAGTAGTTAATATTATAATACAGAGTTCAAAAAAAGTGTAGTGAAGTGATGAATATTTTTCCTATTACCTACCTGTCGGTAACTCTTTTGTTCACTGCACAATTTAATTTATCCCTTATTCCCCAGTGGTGTCCGCCCTAAAAGAGCCCTGTCCTGGGTGGATAGACACGTGGAACGGTTCGACTGGGCTGTTCGTTGGAATGTCTGCTGGAGTCCTGAAGGTGGCTATGGGTAGAGGAAGCAATGTGACAGATTTGGTGCCAGTTGACATTGTAACAAACCTTCTTATAGTCGTTGCTACGGAATGCCAGAAGTAAGTTAATATTTTGACATTTCTAGGGTAATGTGGGCTTAATAATGTCTCGAAAATGTTATTTTTCGCAAAATCGAATGAAGTAGGTACTCATAATTTTAAATGGAGCTTAAAATAAAGGAAAAGTATTCGTTCATAAGGCTAGTTACGATATGAAGTATACTTACAATTTATTGTATTTACATTACTTTAATTCGATGACAGATCAAAACAAACGAAAGTGTACAACTGTTGTACCGGAGCTTCGAACCCCATTACTTGTGATGAAGCCAGTGCTATTACTAGAAGAGTGGCTCTTGAGTACTCATTAAGTAAGTTTGTTATTATTATAAAACTGAGCTCGCCCCAAGGGAAGTCCACGACTTCTCGTTAAAGAATTTTATTAAAAATATTATGTATTTAGACGAAGCATAGTTAGGTATTCTATGTAACATTTTACTAAATGACCATTTCGTTGCCTCTGGTATAAAAAGTAGGTACCTACTATTGGTGGTACATCGGTTGTCCACTGATGTAGGCTCTTTCCAGTCATATGATGTTTTAAATAAAATAGCGTTTAAGATCTTCGGTTGGGGCCAGGAGACCCAAGACACAAGCCTAGCTTAGTTTGGGCTCCTGTCTCTCTTCCAATTCTGTACTAAATCAAATTGTAAATATGTTTTATGGGAGAAAATAAATGAATTTATTATTTTTATTATATCAATTTACGGTTATTATTTCATACAGTCAGAAATTCAAATCTATTTGTATATATGTATAAAAGGCAACCGTTACTGACTGACTGTTCCATCAACACACAGCTCTTACTACTGAACGGATTGTGCTGTTTGGCAAACTGACAGTTATTATGACATAGGCATGCGCTAAGAAAGGATTTTCCAAATTTTTTTCGTCACAAGTTTGTCAAAGAAAAAGTAGGATTGCTAATGGTGCCGATTCCCTTGGTCACAAACTAAACCAAAATTAGACTATTTCCATCTTTTTCTGTCCAATAAAATAAGAAAGAGAGAGCTGTCAAATTTAGTCAATCTGACACATCCATACAGTTATAGTTGACATCTTAAAACGTATGGATTAAAAATACGGAGAAGTTCAAGGCAAAACTAATTTGACATCTCTAACTTAGTTCTTTAATGTCACGGAATGTCACCGTCCTTTCCTTTCGCTGTGTGTTAGTAAGAGATGTCAATTCTCTAAATTTAGTCTTGTTTGTGAACAAGGGAATCGGCGCCAATAACTTTATTTATAACGATTTTTATGTGAAATGTTTTTTTTTTATTCCAGATGAATTTCCATGGCCTTATATCATGTTCACCCCCAGCCTGTTTTTATACAGTTTAATAACGTTCATGTTGCAGATAATACCTGCGTACTTGATTGATTTATGGTCTATTTTAACAGGAAAGAAAGCAACGTAAGTTAATATCTACCCTTACTTTTTTCATTTTGTTATGTTGCGACTTTGACGGTTTAACTTTTCGGAAATTGGTACGGTTAAGAAAAAGGCACTGGGGTATGGACCCCAGTGCCTACTGTTACTTCTGATGGTTTAACTATAACTCAAACCTCTCTCTTGTGAGTCGTATTGTAGTTTATTGAAATATGGCATCGTGGCCGAGGGAGGCTCTGGAAACATCAACGTGTAGATTTAGAAACGTTTATGAGAGTAAAAGCTATACTCAAGGAAAAGAGACATTTTTACCCAGAAATGGGTTAATACAGGTTGAAATCTATAGAATTGGGTTACGAGTAGTATTACAAAATCGTAAAATGTATTTTTTGTTAGACTTATTTCATGGCGTTAGAAGTTTTATGTTTTATATATTTTTAAACGGTACTCGTTATATTTGAAAATTGATATGCAATCACATCATTCTTTCTTTATCGTGTGGGCAGTAAGGTCATACGACCTTACATACCCTAGTGTCAGAGTTTCTGAACCGCCTCAAGGGCCTCTGACATGGTTTGAGTGGGACAGTAAGTCCAGGTTTCCTCACGATATTAATCCTTCACCGATGCCAGTGATGTCCTAGATAAACCTTAGAAAGTACATTTGAATTGAATAATTCACATTGGTACTTGCCCGGATTTGAACCCACAACCTCATGCACGAGAGGCGGGCGCCTTAACCACTGGGCCATCACATAGCTATCACGTCATTGAACCATATAAAAATCGAGTGATACTTAAGTTTATTTTGATTTAATTTTGTTAAGTTTTTTGTTTTTACGTGATAATAACCTTATTTTATTTTACAGAAAAATGGAACTACAAAAAAGACTGAAAAAAGTCATAGATGCAGTTTCGTTCTTCTTACTCAACGAATGGAAATTTTGCGATCGCAACATTAGAGACCTTTTAGTAACTATGTCACCTGAAGATAAAGAAACATTCAACTGTGACGTCACAACGATCAACTGGGAAACATGTATCAGAGACTATGTTTTAGGAGCAAGAAAATATTTGTTAAAGTTTGAGAAATAGTTTTAAGAAAAAATATGTATTTCTACTTTTCGTGTCTAGGTTTTAGATCATGTTTATTTGTGATATAAGTGGCTGGTGGACGATTTCGTTGCCATCGGGGGCCAATCCTGAATAATACAGGCCTTACACTATAGCGTGGAGATAGAGGCCTATGATCTTAGTTAGTTATAGTTTATCAAAGCCATTCATCATCTATTATTTTTGTACATAAAGACTATTGTTCCATTATTTGAGTTTATTTACTCCTTTCTTTATTTCGTACCTTAGAATAATACTCACTTATTGCTCAAAGCTTCTGTAATTATAAAATACAAATGACAATAGACTACTTAAATAGTGAGATGAGTCAAACATAGTTTCTAAAGACTATGCTGCATATTAAAACGATAGATAGAGATTTAAACCCATAATGCTGAGAATAATAATAAATGGACAATTTATAAGTGATTAAAAACTAAACCGACCAAAGCCACAGGATGTCACAGCACTCACACATTGTATTGATCTCGGCTTGCCAACTAACGAAGCGGAATGCTCACTAAATCATAGGATTATACACACTATCTCACTCATGCAGGTAACACAGTTAAAATAAATGAAGGTTTAGTATCAGCTGGAGAATAGTTTACGCTGTGGTCTATTGTGTGATAGGATGACAGATTTATGTATATCTCTCTACTGTTGTCTGGTTATTGGTGAAGAGGGATGTAACGTTTAGGAGAGCAGCAGAACAAGAAATAATTTCAATCCCTACGAATTGAAAATGTAACTATTTGAAACGTAACGAACAGGGGGCCAACCACAAGCTCTTAAAACAGTATTATTATAATATTACTTTGCCTTCCACACTGTTGGATTTTCAACGCTCGGATCAGCGCCGAGAGTTGAAAATGCAACAACAGAAATTACAAAGTAATATTAAAATAATATTGTTATAAGAGATGGCGGTAGGCGCCCAGTTCTTGCCTGGTGCTTTCCAAAAAATCGAAATCTTAAAATTACTAGAAATTAGATGGAATCCAGGCAAATGTTAATCACATTATTATCGTAGAATTAATAATAGAATAAAAAAGTATTTGAATTACCAATAATTTAATAGAATTATTTATTTTTTAAACGTATAATACATAGAGGTCTCGGGCTATGTTTTGCAAAAAAACATTCAAAAATTGCACACAAGAACGAAACGCAAAATAAAAAGAAAAATATGAAAAATACAAAATAGTGTGAAATACTGGTATTCGGCAGCATACGGTTCGACTGGAAGCCGACCATACAATTGGGTAAAGGTTAGGCAGATGATGACAATATAATAACAATAATAGCAACATAAAACGTTATTAAAAAAATAAAAAGTATGATAACTGCCTCGTTGGTCTAGTGGTCGCAAGCGCGACTGCTGTGCATGAGGTCTTGGGTTCGATTCCCAGGTCGGGCAAAGTGTTATTGGGATTTTCCATCAGGAATTTCTCAGTAGCAGCCTCGGAGTCTGGATTTATGCTCGGTTGATGGCAATAGGCTCGCCCCTATTACATGGGACTAAAACATAACTGGCGAAATGTGGGTGTACTAATAGGTATACCTCTGCCTAACCCTTCGGGGATTACAGGCGTGATGTTATGTAAAAAGTATGATGTTTAAGACACATTGGCTTGCGACCACATAGAATTCCATTCCGTCAAAACTATAATATAGCAGCTTCATTATATTTTTAACAACAGAAATATGTTAACACTGTCCTGAACCAAAAATCATGATCTTAAACTGAGTTGCGGTCAAAACCAATCTCTTTATGGTTTTGACCACAACCAACTTCCGCGTCACAATTCCATAATCGTATCAGTATTATAGAGATCGACTCGTGGGAACTTGGTATACGAGGTGGAAGAAACATCGTAACTTCAACTTTTATCGTTAATGCAGTACAGGATTGAAAACCTCTCAGGGATGGAATTCGCTGTAGCTTTTGAAAATAAAAAAGAATCAGCAGGGGCCTTACCACAATCTTTTACAAAACATTCTTATTTCGATAACGTTTTGTTTCAAGCTTATAATAACATTACTCATATTCGTACCATGAACTTCAACTTTCAATATTGTTTTATTCCTGCTAAAGTGCTGGGAAAGAACGAACTACTTCTAGGATTTGTCTATTGCCTGCTATAGTAGAAAAGAAACAACGCTATATGAACTGTATAACGCTGTCCCTTTCACACATCGGTCCGAATTCCTACTATGACGTAGAATTGAGTAAATTATTATTATTTATTTATTTTAAAACATTACTTTGTAGTAGGATCTAATTGTTACGAGTAATTTCCATAAAATGAACCCAAGTATTAAAAGATTTTGCTTTTTAAACAGATAAAATAAAATAAAAAAGAGGCTGCGGCTAAATTGTGACAATAAGAATCGGCAAAATTCTGTTCTTGTCAGCAATGTCAGCTGTCTAACGCGAACGGAATTTAAAAGTCAAAAATATTAAAATTGTTTTTTTGTGGTTAAACTTATTTTATTTCATCTTAGTTACTTAAGATCAGTGTCTCACTAGCATTTTGTAGTCAGTTGGATGCAAAATCATCATGGAATCAAGGTAAGGTTAAACATGGTAACTCAGTGAATAAGTTTATAACAAGGAAATATTTATATGTAAATAATGTTTTGATTTTGATAGTTCGAAACAATATGTTTTCAGACTCGGTTATAAGTGTTTTGTTATTAATTTTGCAGCCGAAGAGTTAATCTAGTTAAGAGTTAATCCTGGCGACAGCTAGAGATACTCTGGGAAATTTTAAATTCCAACCGTCAACAACTACTGCCAACGATCGCTATGACAAATATGGAAAAAACAATGTCTTCAAATACTGGGACAAGATATTGGCCAGGGATATGCCAGGTGTTCAGGTGGAACTAGTAAGTAGATAAGCATAATTTATTGTTATTTATAATATAAAACAAAGATAAAAAGGGTATGCTTACATGGTTTGGTCATGTTGAGAGGAGGAGTGAAAGACGAAGACAAAAGATATTTTTATGGCAGAGGTGAATGGCAACGCAGGGAAGGGTCGCCCTAGGAAAACCTACACTGACATTATTGGTAAGGTTCTTCAGAAAGGTCAGGTGCGCAGTACTCTTAACCGGCTTGCTTGTATGACGAGATGTATGAATGTAGGAGGTGGCGTTCTTTGGTTTTTGCCTACCCTTTAGGAAAAACATGTGCTATGTGTGTGTGTTAGCCCTGTCGGCGAAGAGACCCGTCGAAGTAAAGTCTTGTCAGTGTTCAGTCTATCGCCGTTTAGTAATACACTCTTTAAATTATAAACAAAAAATAAAACTTATTTTGTTTCAGGATCTTAAATGCCGTCTTCCCCACAGCCGCTGTACAAGAGTTTCACAAGTAATCAAACCCTGCTGCAGAGTGTTGTTGGTACTACGTAGCTGTTCGCTCGCATTGTTTTGTGGCTGTGATTAGGCTTCCCGAATCACATCATTGTTTAATGGTTTTACAGATATTATGTTAGCCCTATTGCAAGTGTCATATTTATAATATAACTTAACAATTGTATACTCGCGTATATTATTATTTGATTAAAGAAATTTTATATTTTTGTTTAAACTTATTGGTCTCTATTTATTTTTGCTTATTTTCAATACCCGTATACTAAAATCTCTAGAAATATAATTCAATCGGCAAGTTTACGTAAATAAACACATTTTACTTATCCCTTATAGGATTATTTTGTTATCCGTTTGTCTGTCTGTCCGTCTATCAAAACCCTTTTTCTCAGAACGCGTGAAGGTATCAAGCTGATATTAATTTCAAATACTTAGGTCTACTACCCCTTGAAGCAGTGAAAAAATTAAACTTCTGAGTAAATGTAAAATACATATTTAATATAAACTAGCTTCAAGCAAGCACGTCGTATACACGTCTCATCGGCCGGCGTCGTGTTTTGCTGCGAGGTGCTACGTAATCGATCTCGGAAACATCGGTATACGACACTCGGCCAAAAATCCTCTTCTTATCCTCAAAACCACAAACGATCTATAGTTGATGTCGTGGCGCGATTCCAACTTTTCAACCCTCCAGATCCAATTGATCTTCACTCTGATAGACTCCACGACTTCCTCAACCTTCGTGGAGCATTGTAGACGTGAAACTTACAGCTGCGACGTAGCCACAGCAGGACCCAGCAGCATGTGCAGCTTTTTTCGTACGTAGTTCAGCATTGGATTCTTCTGAAACCTCTATTCTGGACTGCACCTTGGTTATCTCCACTTTCAATGTAGTAATGTCCTTTAGAAGCGTATATATAACGTCGATGTGATCTAACGTGACGGGGCAGTTTACTAAGATTTCTTGCCACGAATTATTGCACGCCATCCGGGTCTGTCCTCTTCAACATGTCAATGACATCCTGAAGGCTCTTCTCATTTTCATCTCTGCGGCGAGACGGCATCTGGTACAGCTTTTCAAGCGACTGGAACAGCAACAGTTTACCACTGCTGATCTTGTCCTCCTTGAAATTGGACCTAATATCTGCAGGACGCTGACCTCGTGCATGTAGTCAACAGCATGAACTAAAAAAACCACAATGGAAAACCAGCATTTCATTGACTGGTTGAGTTGTTTGGAACTAAGTTTCTCCGGTCAGCGGCGATGGCCGCGCAACATGCGAATAAAATTCGTTACGTGCAACGCACTGCACTCCAAAAAACTACATTTAAATATATAAATTTGCAAAACAATAATAATTCCGTCGAGTCCGAGGAACTTTTTTATGAATGCTAAATTTGACATTAAAACAATATTGCTGGTTGTCAAAAGTCACGTCGTGGTAGGAAAATGAATGAACTTTTAGGGGTGACGTCACCAAAACTGCTAAGAAAATAACATTATTTTAACCTTATTATAAGCTTATTTTAAGGACGTCATGGTACGAAAAGTCAAAGTAATATTATAATAACATTGTTTTAAGAGCTTGTGGTTGGCCTCCAGTTCTATAAAAAAAACGAAAAAGTCGAACCTGTTTTTTTTATGACCGACGAATTTTAACGATGGGTACTAAATCTATTCTAAAAGTTTTTGTCATGATGTCATTTCCACCCCTTTAATTCTAGAACGTTCACATTTCAACCCCGTTCACTTACTATAATGTTCTATTTGACATGCCCCTATCTCGTTACCATGCAGTTTGCGTTGGCATCAGCACAAGTGTTGAGGTCTGTGGGGACATAGCTTAGTCATATGTGATATTAAATTTATATGCGCGAGTGTGTTAGAGAATTCAATAGTTTGGATGCAAATTGTTAGATGGAAAATCTTGGAAATTAGATAGGTACTTACAGTTCTTACAGCTTACCTAGTTCTCAAGTATCTAAGTAATTCATTTTTTATTGGAAGGTGAGACACGTTTTTTATTCTTCTGCTCGCAAAAAGGGGGGTAGTGTGTATTAACCTATGAATGTATGTACATTATGATTATTATTTTGTGGCGCTCTAGAGACTTTAATCTAGCTTTAATTCCGCAACTTCGTCCGCTTAAATATCGGACGTCGGTTATAAAAAGTAGCCTATGTCCTTTCTTGGGGATCAAACTTCATCAAAATCGGTTGGGTCGTTTAGTCGTGAAAGCGTAACAGACAGACAAACAGACAGAGTAACTTTCGCATTTATAATGTTAGTATGGATTTATAACCTTTAAAAATGTTGAACAAATCATGTCTTCCCAATAATGGGCCCTTACTTATTATTTATTTTAAAAATTCTAGACCACTGAACGTCTTTTTTTTAAGTTATATTTTTACGCTTTCTGGTTTTCTGTTTTTTTGCCATATTATATACCAGACAGCCATGTATTTTATGATTAAGTAGGTCCTTTGTAGGTCGAATCTATTGCACGTTCCAAACTACGAACTGCTACTTAGAATATACACAACTGAAAAACCTGAAATGAAATCCCGACCTGGGATAAAACGCGAGGCTCTAGATGAAAACAGCATTTTTGACCACTATAAATCAAAGACCAACAGTTATTTTAAGTAAAACGAACCATTTAGTTAAATACCCATGAGGATTTAGGGCACCCCTTTTTAGAATGGGCATTATATTCTATTTATACCAAGAAAAAAGCATACATATTACATTTTTTAATGGATTATAAAGGACGAACCAAGTAAAGGATTAAACCTAACATTTTAAAAGGTACCTACATCCTTTTATTGAAACCTCATTTTCATTCAGAAAAAGGTACCTATAGATAAAGATAAAATGTAGGTTAATTAATTCAGAGTGACCTCGTCAGGAATAATAATAACAGGCTACACCAAGCATACTGAAATCTTGATCTTTCATGCATGGTCGGCTCTTTGTGTGAGATAATTCGCACAATTATTCGATAATTGGCAATTTCGATGTTATTGGTGTTCATGTTCATATAACATTGGATGATAACGATCATGTGTGCTTAAGGACGATAGATGCGAATAATGGTAAATGGATAGAATTATGGTGTGCTGATGAACAATTCAGGGCAAATTCAGCGTCTAGGTATAACATAGTTTTAAGTTTAATTTACTAACACAATTTTTATTATAGGTAATTTTGTATGGGTCTCTGTAACCTGTTAATAAATGGTTTATTATTATCTATTATTTATCATTTATAACACATATTAATTACATTTATAAAATATCAATATAAAAACATTTCAAAATATAAAAAGTAGAACCCACCGGCGCCGGCGTCGGGAACAGAGTTTCAGAAAACAAAGAACACGTTTCAGGTGGTCAAGGCACCTCAGTAAGGAACCTGCTAAAAATACGCGCCTAGGAGTACCTACCGCTTTGTGAATCAAGACTCTGATTCAACCGCCCAACGAGAGCCTCCTTTAATTATTATGCTCCTGCTGTTTTCATAAATTAATTTATAATAAACTTTAAGAATGTGGCTAGGTCTCTTTGACCACAAAACATAATAGGCGCGCGAGACACGGCTTAACACGGCTTGCAGGCGCCACGGAGCGATGGCCGGCGCGTGACTTCGCGAGCCGGCGCATGGCAGCGCCGGCCAGCGCGTGCCGGTGCTGTATAGCGATGGACATATTTCGATGTCAAAGGGTATATTTTTTTATATAATAATATATGTACGTTCTATTTACCTACGCCTCAATGCCTTAATTATGGTTTTTAATCATTTCTTAAATGGCAATAATTACAGGTAAAATATGCCAATGTGATGTTATGCCACAAATCTACAATGCACTTTAGTATCAACAGTGAAAATATCACAAACTTCCTTCTTCAGTATTTTTCCTCCTATAACAATCTAGCTCCTCGCGTCGGTCCCAACAATGTACTACGCTGTCTTTTTTCTCGAACACGACATCAAAGTTCAGATGTTCCTTTGATCTGAAGTCTATGTGTCTATGTCTTACTTTATTTGGAATATAAAACTTTGTTCACTTTTTTAAATCTTTGATCATAAGTAATATAAAGAGATAAAAGAGCAAGAGAAAAGAGAAACAGAAGAGGAGAGAGATAAGAGTAAGAGAGAAAGAAGATAAAGATGCATTTGTCTTTAAAGTCCCTGTTCGAACACGACAATTTGTAATTAAAAATGTGAATGCTTAGCAAGTACACAAAAGCACTTGTCCCACCGCAAACGTGAGCGAGAAGCGAGAAGTGCTAGAAATTTGAAACGAGTTGGCGAGCAGTGTGAAGCGAATGTGTAGTTTCGATAGTTTTGGTAATAAGCGAGTAGGCGGGTGTGACGGGCGATTACTCGCACCACTCGCTCGGGGCGGCTAGACCTTTATTTTCATTTTATTTTTCTTGGGGAAATCCTCTTGGACTGCCTCCACCCCGGGGGAAAGGCGGAGGGCTGTGTCGGACTCCTACCAACTAAAACCCCACGGTGTTCCTCCAAGTACTTTTGGCCAGGAAACGGGGACGCTCAGAGCATTTTTCCGCACCCAGGTGGGGCGGCTTGACCAACGTAACACTGCAAACGCTACGCACCTGTTCTCGTTCCAACGAAATAGTAAGCTGGATGCATAACAATAATGCATTCAGATTCGCACTCAAAGTAGAAATTACTGCTGGTTGTTCTCTTGGCATGAGTTCCAATCGCCAAACGAGTATCGCTGAGCAAGTAGGTATAACTGAGCGAGTATTTCTATGATAGCTAGCGACAAACTAGTGGAACGAGTCCTCGCCGGCAGTGTGAACAGTCAGCGATCAACTATTAATTTCTGCATGTCTTTTGTTTACACGGAATGTACTATTGTACGTTTCTTGAGCGAGAAAATAGCCAATAGTCAGTAGCTTCCTCGTCGGCGGTGGGACAACTGCCTAACGTTTTGATCACAATTCCAAGACAATCGCGATATTATTAGATACATTCATTGACAATTTTAACAAGTTTCATATCATTCGATTGTTGAAATATTTCCGTAGAAGCAATAATTAAGAAATAGGTACTGTTTACCTACTGCAGACTTATCGGATATCAGACATAATGCATATAAAAATACACTTAATGAAACTGGCACTTACATGACATGTTTTTCCTTTTTCCCATTATTGTGATCATATTTTCGTTCAGGGCTGTACCTGGGAACCTTCTGGTTACGGATATATCGAAAATCAAAGTTCCAACATTTTTCTACTTTTTTTTTTACAATACTCCAACTACTGCAACCCTTGTAGTGTTGTATTCACCTAGCACAATATTTTGAGTGTGTTTTATTGCGTTCTACCATAAACAGTGATTTACACATCTAATAAAAAGTCGTTAGCCAGCGATAATTTTGCTTCATATTCCTTAGTTTGATGGGCAGTGTGTGTAGTTTGCATCAGTTTTGTTATGTGTCGACGGCCCCCACGTATACTATCGAAATTGCAAAAAAGCCATTTTCGTTTTATTGCACTAATTGCAAGTAGAGATTAAGATGTATAATTCTATATAAAAATTATGTACCAATTTTTATACCCTCAACTATTTTTCAATCGAACAAAATCGAAAATACATAAAATGAACATACTAAAACATCGAACTTGCCACTTTCGATATTATACGTGGTCAGCGGTGCGCGGGCGCGACACGAAACTACCTGTTTCGTCAGCGTTACCCAAATATGTGAGCGGAACGCACGCGTGGATTTTGAGGTTAGGTTTAGGTTAGTTTTTATAAGTTTCAGTTCAAAATGAATAGAAGAGGTTTACTAATGATAAATATGATAAAACAACGCAGTGAAGGTGCACCAGAACATATTACTTCCGAAACAATAATGATAATCAACCCGGTAAGTTTTAAAGTTTTTCATTCTTTTACGCGTTTTTGTTTGTTTAAAACCTAAAATGCAAAAAAATATATAAATTTGTTATTAGAACCTGCGTAGTGACGGTCTATTTATGACAAAAATTAGTCAATTTTTTGTTGTTTTGGAATAATTGATTTTAAACTATTGAAAGTGGTAGATTCGATACTATACTGGTACAAAGAGTAAATTTGTTCCATCGAATGTACCACTTTCGATAGTTTTCCCTGGTATTTGTACTAGCAAATTTATCGAAAGTGGTACATCCGATACTTTTTTCTGCTATGAACACATCGAATGTACCACTTTCGATACTTTACTACGACAAAGTAATAGATTGCCCTGCATTTTCGATATTATGTTGTATTAATTTGATTTTTTTTTTGTATTTTCAGAACCTCCTATGCGGTGTCAATTCACCGACGAGGAGTGGAGATATTTAAATGACATTTATGATGAAAATGAAGCGGTTGATGGGAATATTGTTCATAATGATTCTGATATCGTTATTTTTGATAGCAATGAATGTACTCCGGTTCCATCTCCTAACTCTATTCAAGATTTTGATTGCCCAATAAGCCAAACCGAACAATCTTGTACCAACGATGTTCAAGAACCTTGTGACATTCCAAGTGTAAATCCTATTCAAGATTTTGATTGCCCAATAAACCCAACCGAACAATCTTGTACCAACGATGTTCAAGAACCTTGTGACATTCCAAGTGTAAATTCTTTGATATCAACATCAGCATCTGAACCAGGAACACCCAATACCTACACTGTCAGCAGAAAAAGGACCCTCAAGCAAGATCCGGGTAAGAAAAGAAAGAGGCATGTAAACCAATGGACTGATGTTCGTAGGAAATTGCTGAAAAATTCTGGACAAAAACACATAAGCAAAAAAGGTAAGGAAATGCCAGCCAAAATACTGAAAAGTTCATGTCCATTGACTTGCAAGCTGAAATGCTCCATTAATATTAGGGAAGAAATAAGACAACTTATTTTCGATAAGTTTTGGAAACTTTCAGACCACTCTAAGCAATGGGAGTATATTAACAAATTTACTAAGAAAATTGAAAAAAAGAGGCAAACTAAGGAAGGACCATCGAGAAGGAAGTTCACTACTAATTATTACTTACCTGTTCCGAACGCAGATTCCAATATCTTTGAACCAATAAAAGTGTGCTTAAAAATGTTTTGTGCCACTCTGGCTATTACAGACCAATTCATACGTACAGCGCAAGAAAAGCTAGACATAAGTGGTGTAACTGGAACTGATAACAGGGGAAAACATCTTAATCACCCTAAAAAAATTGACACCGAGATGATCCGTAGTGTTTGTGATCACGTGAAGTCATTTCAGCCTGTTGAGTCCCATTATACCAGGAAAAGCAGCAGTAAATTGTACTTGGATAACAATCTAAGTTTTGCTAAGATGTTTGCGTTATACAAAGAATGGAATCAATTGCAAAACTACAACAATACAGCACAAACGGAAAGGCAATATCGCACTATTGTAAACGACAACATGAACGTTGCATTTTATATGCCGAAAAAAGATTTATGTGACAAGTGTCATGCGTTTGATAACATAGAAAATCCTACTGAAGAAGAAAAAGAATCTCACGCCAAGCATCTTTCTAACAAGCAAACTGCACGAAAATACAAAGCTGAGGATAAAGAACTAGCTATTCAAAATCCTAGTCAAATAGTATGTGTAACTTATGACTTTCAGAAGGTACTTAACTGCCCTAGTGGAGAGGTTTCTTTGTTTTATTATAAAAGGAAGTTGTCACTTATGCATTTGACAGTATTCGATGCTGGAAAGAAGGAAGCATCATGCTACATGTGGCCTGAAAATATCGCTAAACGTGGGGCTAACGAGGTTGCTAGTTGCTTGTTAGATTTTATTCAACTTAAAGTAACAGATGGAGCACAAGACTTCAGATTTTGGTCAGATAACTGCGCCGGACAAAACCGTAACAGAGTTGTCTACAGCCTCTATATGTATGCTAGCAGAAAATTCAACATCGACATCACACACCGATTTTTAGAGTCTGGTCACACTCAACAAGAAGCAGACAGTGTGCATGCTCTTGTTGAGAGATCTTCCAAAGGCAAAATAATTTATACCCCTGACCAATGGTACGCGTTAGTTCGTTGGGCGAAAACAAACTGTTCTCCTTACAAAGTTACTGAAGTGACTCAAGATATGTTATTTGATTTTAAAACCTTGTTAGACAACAGAAATTGGAAGAAAAACACTGAAAATCAATGATGTGAGGTGGAATAATATGAAGGAAATTCATGTAAAAAAAAATGACCCCAATACTATTCTTTACAAATATGACCTGGACTCAGACTACATGACACTAAATACTTTAGTTCGAACCCGTCGAAATAAAAAAACCTTGATTAGAAATCAAGAAAGTGAATTGTCGCCATTATATTCTAGCAGCTTGCCGATATCGGAAGCAAAATATAAAGATTTATTGTCACTTTGTAATGCTGGACACACATACATACATACATAAACTCACGCCTTTTTCCCATGGGGGTAGGCAGAAACTATAGAACGCCACCTGCTACGATCCTTACATACTCCTTTCGCCTCATCTACGTTCATACATCTCGTCATACAAGCACGCCGGTTACGAGTACTCCGCACCTGACCTTTCTGCAGGACCTCACTAATAAGGTCAGTGTAGGTCTTCCTAGGGCGACCCCTCCCGGCGTTGCCACTCACCTCTGCCATATAAATACCTTTTGTCAATCGTCTTTCACTCATCCTCTCAACATGACCGAACCATCTAAGCATACCCTTTTCTATCTTTGTCACTACATCTTCTTTTAATCCGCAACGGTCCCGTATAACCTCATTCCTCACTCTATCGTTCAATACACACACAAAACATACACACACACACACACACACAATGGACACATTCCAAAGCAATACCATAATTTTTACAAAACACTCCAAATTTCTCAAAGCAATGATGAAGAATTTAACGAAGAGGACTGAATAGTTTATTTTTACCATTATTTGTAGAATTTTAAGAACATTGGAACTGACTGTGACTGAGATTTAGAAGAATGTTAAAAAAACTAATAGCCTTGTTTAGCAACTTCATGTTTAATTTGTTATTACCTAGAGTTTTAAGAAAAACAGATTGTGATTTTATTTGCTATTATTTATATAATTATCTAATTACTAAAAAAAAAGACGATCTCATTTAATACTCACTTTCTAGTGTAAGCTCAAAAAAGCTCAGTACCAAAATAATAATTATTATCTATTTACATTGATTGTTGATTAATACTAAAGCATGTTGAGTACCTAACTTAAGAAAGTTTAATAGTACATAAAGCAAATGTTGTGATAATCATCTCGTGATGATCTCTTTTATAATTAATATGATAATATGATTGATTAGTGTGTTAAGTTTTCTTTCTTTTTTTTGTTACAAACGATTATGTAGATTGTAATTTCGAGAGCATAAGACTTACATAGACTCATATTCTTAGTATAGAGTTAGTACTATGTTTTGTACTATAATTGCTTTATAAAAGCATTGTGCCATAAACATAATTTTATTTTATCTTTTTACTCTTAGAAAACGAATTATCTTGTAAAAATTCTAATAGATAAAACATTAAAAACATTGAAATGTCATCTACAAGGTAAAAGCCGCTTTGTAACTAAGTATTTGTGTTTTGTTAATTCTTTATTTTTAATACAAATTGTTTGATTAAATGTCTGATCGTGTTTTTCTTCATTTACCAGAAAAAGCTTGACATAAATAAGTAGTAGGAAGGTATCTTAAATCGAATCTAGTGTTATGTTACCTTGGCTTGAGCAATTTAACAAAGAAAACAATCGAATCTACCACATTCAATAGTTTACTAGAAATGTTGCCGCGGAAAAGTATCGAAACGGGCACATTCGATATTAGACTAGAATATTTTGTCATAGATAACTATCGAAATTAGCATATTCGATAAAAAAGTAACCAGCAGTAACCAAGTAAAGTATCGAATGTGTAATATTAGAAAAAGTATATTAATTATCAAAAACTATAGTAGACAGTATAAAACAGTCAAATTTTCCACTTAAGATACATCGGTAATATAAAATTTTGGAATTTTATGTTTAACAAAAATCTAAATCTAAACTTAAAATCGCTCTCCTGTAAAGTAGAGGTTTTGCAGTTTCAATACTTTACGTGGGGGCCGTCGTTTTAACAACCCCTATTAATTAGTTACGGTAGTTAAACGAATAATGATATCAATTAAGTTGCACAATATGATTGATTCTGGGAACTTGGTTATGGTTCATAAAGCGTCCATATTCAATGATTAATCGGTTTATGTATTGTCTTATTGGGAATAGCGACGACATTAAGATATTTTCAGTCTTATTTTTTGTTTACTAGGAATCAGAAGAGGTTATGAACAAGTTTTTCTGTGGGACCAGCAATGAAATCTCAAAAATAAGGTCGACTTATCTGTTTGTATTCCCGTACAATGTATGGATCGCCTGATTTCTAAAATGTCATACAAAACTTCAGTGAATATTACGTATTATTACGTTTCTAATTATTTGTTTTTCCAGTCTCAGCCAGGGTTGCAATCCTACTAACTTTTAGAAACGATCGTAATCAAATCGGTCCCAATCTGTCAAAAACGTCTCAAAACTTACACTTTTATCATTTTTTAACATTTTTAATTAGTAGAATTGGCCTTCTGAAAGTCTTACCAAGGGTTACCCAATGACTTGGTTCTGGAGGTCAGATATGCAGTCGCGTTATGTAAAATACAAGAATTTGATGTCATCTATTTACATATTTACATTAAAAGCCAACATAGTAAGGAACAGACTAGGCAGATGATGTTAATATTTTTCTGTAATGATTTCCGCTACCGTCTTTCTGATTAATTAACATTCTAATCACGGCCGATGGTGAAACAAAGTTATTTCCTAAAAGAACTCTTTCCCTATGATAGTAAATAATATTATTTCAAGCACGATATTCCTATTCGTATAGCTGACCTTTATTTGTATCCTGATAAGGTGCATTTTTGCAACCTCGTCAATAATAAATTCTTGTTTTTTTTTTTAGTTGTTTATGTTTGACATTATTTCAGATAAATGAATCTCTCTCTAGAACAGAATGGCTCTGCATTATGCAGTAGGTAGATTCGCGTGACATACGCTTACTACTTAGTATGGGTTCATTGTTCTGCCTGACTAAACCCAGCAGCAAGATGGCTAGATTGAAATTAGAAAATGAATTATAACTATTATTTTAATATTGATTTGTGTTGGGAATCATAGTGACCCCTTGAATTTGTAGAGGATGCATAACTGTTCCTTGTATATAGCTTTATGAGGAAGTAATTTATTACGATTAGTTTAATAAATAAATGATTTCGATACCAAAACAAATGGGTACACGGTGGCACAAGTTTTTTCTTTGTAACCCTGTATTGTTTCGGCATCAAAATATTTTATTTATGAAAGTTATTTGAAAATAAATTTAAAATTGTGTCACGGTGTTTCCTTTCAACCATGTATTTTCTATTATGTGGATTCAAATTAAACCAAAACGCCAGTTTCAGGAGTTGCAGTGGTTAAATAACCTGTTGTGTATCATTCATTTCAAATAAGTTGTTCAAAACAGTAACCAATGCATATACAAATAAAAGCCCGCAAAATACCACCAACACAAAAATATACATTACCATTGGAGCGGGCCAACTTCCTTTTGCTCGAAGTTAGTTCGTGGAACAAAGCGAAACTACCACCTACACTTTTCTATCAAGTGTCTGTCTGCAGACTTTGTGCCTCTGTTGCTTTACCTCCTGAGATCGCGACAAGTGGGACGCGTCTGTTTCTTCCATTGTGCGAATGGAAAACATGTGGGTAGCATTCAAGTCGAATAGGAGTTTTCTTCGTTCGGATTTAAAGTAATAAAATATTGGTCCAAGTGAAAGTACCAATGTACTCTATACCTTAAGGCACTCGGCCAGTGTCAGCTGCAGATTAGTACTTCCAGAAATTGCCACCTACAAACAAACAAACAATTTTATTTTTGTATTATATTATCAGTTTTGAATATTATTATATTATATAAGTAGGTATTTGTATTTGAAAGGAGTGGTACTGTGCCAATGCCCACGGATACAAATCCGAAAACAGTATATTTTTTCATTGCGTTTACATTTATCTTGATTGAGTACGAGAAACAAAGGAAAATAAATGCGAATGTAACAAATATTCAATTTTGGGTAGTAGGCAGGGTATCATATTCTATTAACAAACTCCTGTTTCTGAAGGTTATAATCAGTTTTCTCGGAAAAGTAATTACCTGAATTGTTTTCACATAATTTCTGCTTATATATTCCGAGAATCAATTAGTTGATAAATGATACGAACATTTTGAGATGGAAAACAATAAAACACTGAAAAGGTAAGTACCCACTGCTATCAGAAAAAGTTGACGTATTTTTGTCGACGACTAACTTTTGTTTTGAATGTGCTAAAAGAAGTTTGTATATATAGGTTTATATATTCTATTCATCAGCACATTTGTGGGGCAAAACTTTTTGTTTCAGACTTTAATTGAAAAGTTGCTGTACAGCTGCAGTGGGATTGACAAAATTTATGTTCCCGTACGTGACACGACCGACAAGCAGGCACGCGAGAGACTCGCGCAAATAACTAGCACGAGCACACTAGCTACTGTATTTATTTAGACCTAAGTGTAGTTAGGTAAATAATAAAATAAAATTGCAGACGTGACAGCTACTGAGGTTGGTAAATATTTAAAAACAGTAGGGAAAAAGTAGCAAGCTTACCACTTGCTACTTTTTCCATATTATTAAGTTAAATTCATCACTGCTGTGGGTTACGTACCCGAGGGTGCTGACGGGATCCTATTAACAAGCCTCTGCTTTCCGTCCATTCCTCTGTCAGCGGGCTGTATCGCATGAACTTTAATAGCTAGAAAGTTTAAATTTTCGCAGATTTGTATTTCTGTTGCCGCTATATCAACAAATAATAATAAACAAAAGTTTAAAATTAAAGGGACCTGTTTTTAGCTCAGTACTATAATGTTATATATTCTAAGATGGTACGGAACCCTTCGTGTGCGAGTCCGACTTGCACTTCATCGGGTTTTTCTATATAACTAAATATTAATTAAAAAACATAATAACCGTTGTTTTAGGTACTTTATCATATAATTTGAAGCGTCATAAATTTTAAAGTAAAATAATTTCTAACCACTATTTTTTCAGTCTCTTATTATGTGCTTATTTAAAATCGCTTAGTGTCCATATTCTTTTTTTGGCAATTCTTGAGGGAATAATGTCGTTAGCCCACGACCAGTAATTTTTGTGTGTGTAAGTACCAAACGCAGTTTTGTTCTAAGTAAAGTACCTACCTATCTTATCGTTCTAACTTATAAATTGTCCAATCAATAAATCCTTGCTCTATGGAAAATCAAAACAGGTTTCAGTCATTTTTGTCATCGATAGCAAAAAATGCTTTTATCGTTGTGAATATTTCGACCATTCGACAGGCGTTCACATTCAGTTCACTATAAAACAAGAGAAATGCTCTCTATGTGTACCTATGTCAAATAAAATGTCCATTCGAGTCAGAAAACAAGGCGATATGAAAAAATAAAATGAATGGTGTGTATCAATACCATGACAAATTGAAGATGATGATATCTGTGTTTTGGATGAGAGAAAGATTATCATGTAAAGTTTGTATATTACTGCAACCTGGTCGAAAAATTGTATAAGTCTTATTGAAATACCTAGATAAAGTCTAGAAGTAATTCAACATAAAATATCATCACGCCTGTAGTCCTCGAAGGCTTAGACAGAGGTGTAGCCATTAGTACACCTACATTTCACCAGTTATGTTTAAGTCCCATGTAATAGGGGGCGGGCTTATTTAATTGCCATTAACCGGGCGCAAATTCAGACTCCGAGGCTGCTACTGAGAAATCCCTGATGGGAAAACCCATTATCACTTTGCCCGACTCAGCAGTTGCGCTTTGCGATCACTAGACCAACGAGGCATTCAAAGTAATTCAAATTTAAATAATAGGCAATTCGTTTTTCATTTTAGAGCAATTGTTTTATTGAAGCTTACACACATACACACGTATACACCTCCGGAACGTCACCACCGTCGACTAGTGATTACAGAATTTGCAAGCACATGTGAACTAAAAAAAAATTATCTGAAGCTTGATTTCATCAGTTCATTTAAATTGTTTACAGTGTGCAAGATAACTATTTGTTCATTTAATGCACGTATTTTGAAAGTCATATTATCCAACGAAATACAAAAAACTGTAATCAGTTTTTTTTAAAGTATTTTTTGTTAAATATTTCACGTGTTTAGGACACGTGCTTAACTGAAACTGCCCATTGTGTAGGTACTTCAAATAAAAGCATAGTCATGGAAAATAAATGCTTGATAATACATTCAAAAATATCACGGGGTCTTTTTTACATGGAATTAATTAACAAAGTGTGTTGCACTCGTCGAAAATATTGTACGCAGAAACAGAACAATTTGTTTTGATTAATTTGCGTTGATTGTTTATATTGAATGCGTATGTGTTCATCATCGATACAATTTGTGTTAAGTATACCTATATCACCCGCTGGAAATTCTTAAAACAAGTAGAAGAAAAATACAAGTTTATGTACCAAACATTGAGAGTACTCGGGTTCCTAGGAAGTTTCTTGAGGCGCTCCGACTTTCCAGCTTCAATCGCTTTATGTCTCCTTCACCGCTTACAGAAACCCCGATACCGAGTTGGTAGTCAATTCTTTTGTATCATTTTCTAAAGGAGTCTATCGACAACTTGTTTTATAATACAAAAGTAATATAGTCATATTCAAGACAATATAAAAAAAAAATAGTGAATACCTATGTATAAAATTCGTATTCACTCATTATTCTATTTTTAACAGGGAACTTATAATATCAGTGAGTTTTACGACAAATGACTTAAATATCAAAATGATAATGATTTATGAACGTACGAGGTTTTGAATTTCGAGTCACCTTGAAATTAATTTGTGTTACGCAAACTATACCTATTAAATAATATTGGGTAATAGTTTAAAATGTTATTTGTAACTCAATATTCTATTGCGATGACTGAAGTCATGCGACAGCCAAAAAAATTAAAAAATCGTTTCTCGGGTATGTTGTTTGTTATCATGAGTACAATTAGGTATGTGTGTACCTACCTATCACATACCATGATCTACTATCTTCAGTTCTTTACCACTGACTCCAAATAGTACCTAATAAGGAGTAATTTGTTACCATCACAGAAACATTTTCATTTAATGTTAGAATCTTCATTAGCATTGCCGTTTTGAAAGCGGTAAGACCCTCTTGGAGGTATCAAATTCTCGTATATAAATGGTACAGTCATGAGCACAAACAAGTATACTTAGCAACATAATAGAGCGATTTTTTTCATAATGCCTATAAACTTCTACCTACATGGATTTTGCATTTTTGCATGGAATAACTATTTTTGTATAATATCGACGAAAAATATTTTCGTGGGGGTCTACAATCATGAACTGCATGCATGGCCAAAGTGTTAGTCACGATGTCCATTCCACCCCGTAGTATTTTAACCTGTTAGGTTATTTGTCATCCTACTACTATCTATAAAATTGGTCTAATTTCAAATTGCATTCGCTTTTGCTAAGTAGACATGTTACGTACTCTTTATTTTTTTCTTTTTATAAGTATTATAGTTTGGCGGTTGCAATTTGTTATTTTGTTTTATCTTGCGCTCATGGTCACCATTTTACCATACCCATAAAAACAATAGTCAGTCCTCTAAGTACCTACAGAATACATGTTAATACATATGACTGTACCTAGGTAAACCCGTTCTAGTAGAACAACCGGAATTAATTTGATTTGGTAACCGAGGGATTTATTAAGTTATCCCCAGACTATCGCTTTAGCTCTAGGATAAACTATTGGCGCAATCGGGCTAAGAGTAAATTGTGCTAATATTATTGACAAACGAGTCTAAATATTTTATGTTAGCACAGACACTGTTTAAGCAATTTGCTTTGACTATCACTGGGTTCACACTTATGAAAACACCAGGATTGGGTCTTCCACTCTATTTCGTAAGGTGATGTGAACTTCCCGGTGAGTTTTAAAAATTGACAGCTTTGCATAACTATTTCAGCCACCATAAGAAGGGCCTGCTGGCGGCGGATTCAATGTCATTCTGTTTGTAAATTTTTGGGACAATTGGGTATTAAGTTGGTTGTACAAGAGGATTGGATCATCATCATCATCAACCTACAACTGCAGTCCACTGCTTCTCATAGGCCTCTCCAATCGCATACCACTTAGCTCGATTTTCGGCAACTCTCATCCAATTGCTATCTCTGCGTAAATCGTCGCTCCTTCAAGCCTGAGGGCGTAGTGGTACCTATATGATCGGCGAGAATTAAAATTAGTATTAAGTAATAAATAGGTACCCTGTTTATACTGCAATGTAGTTCAATGTTGTACGAACAAATATTTCAATTCTCGTCTTGCCAAACTTAGGTGTAATAAGTCTAATTTATAAATAAAACAAGGATGTGATATCTAGTTTAATAAAACAAACTACAACGCTTCACTATTACATATTGTAAGATTCGTTTATTCAAAATGACACATTGAACTTATTTAATAAGCAAAACAGGCACTTTGTGCTCTTAAAAATTAAAAAAAAGATCACTGGAATGTAGGTACCTATTTTAATTTTACATAAATAATATAACTATGGCGAATATTATTATTTAATTAACACGAGTTGTGTGAAAAGAGCAGTGCTAATAGCTCCGATACAGTAATGGTGCGTCCACACGATTCAGACTTACGTAGATTTCAATAAAAATTTATCTGTGCAACAAAGCAATGCAGATAAATATAGATGTATTATCTCTAGGTACGTCTATACTAAGTGTGTATCGTGTGGATGCACCATAACGACTCAGCATCGCTTCGAAAAATTCAACCGCTAGCTAAAACGCACCATCCGCAAGCTCTCTGCTATTATTACTTTACCATTATAAAATTTACTTTCAAGCACAAAGTCGAAGTCAATGCCAACATACGATTGTCAGTCAAGATTAAAAGCCCTAATTTGAATGGCAAATTAGTCGCTGTTGTCAGAGCGGTTGGTACTGTTGTGGTATGCGATGAGCCTCAGGGTAAGACATATTGGTTCTTTAACGACCATGATTGCAATTTTCAAACAGCTACTTGAAGGATGACCAACATTTTGCTCATTTTCACTAATAGACGACAAATTTAGGGATGATTCTCATTAGAACGTGCCGTGCCCGGGACGGGGCCCGGACGGGGCACGGACGGGGCATGGTTTTAAATCTGTTACATATATTTTGTATGAATCAATTTATATTACCTACACAGTGCATTATCCGTGTCCCGTCCGGGCCCTCTCGACGCACTTCAATACCACGTCGGCTCGTCCACGCCCCGGCCCGTGCACGGCACGTTCTAATGAGAATCATCCTTTAATGTAAAGTCTAAATATTATTAAAGTGTTTGATTTTCGACGCTTGGCTTTAAGTCGAGCGTTGAAAATGCCATAATGCACTTTTGTTTAGGCATTATAGTTTTTGGTTTTGGCCTGCACTGCTCTTCATTTAATTAGAATAAAAGTTTTTTATTCAGCCCAGCCAACGCCCGCTCCATCATCTTCTCTCACTAACCATGAAAAATGTTATGTAGGTAATAAATTAAACATACCTCTAAAATTAGTGAAACAATAAAAAATATCCTTTACCAAATAGCGGTTTTACTAACGAGTTGCTAATTTTATTTAGATTCTTTAAACAACTTTCTTTAAATTCCTTTGGCCCCATACCATATCGACGATCAGCCATTGGCTAGTGTAGTAGAATAAGTTTTCTACAAACACGTATGTCACTAACACGGGGAACTTTATCCCTGTGAACAGTTTGAGCCCCGGATATATGTATTCGCCTTTCAGGACGCTCTGCACGCATCTGAAAGAAGGAAAAACAATAAAAGATCATCGAGTTTTAGTATTTTTATTTAACAGAACGATATTGTGTTTAGAAATACGTATATTTTTTATACCGCTCTCGTGTGCTAGGCGCGATCTGTGTTGTTGGTTTTTATTTTAATTGGGTCACTCCGTACGGCGCTCGTTCTTTATGCAAAATCGAATAAAAAATTTCTGAATATACCACAACGTAATATGACCACATTTATTTTAGAATTGTATAGCACCATGATAAAATGACAAGTTGCTTTTGCCTGCACTGTGGTGTATAATTGCATCAAAATATTCTGGATGTGTCTCGATATTTTAGAGCGCAGTAATTGGATTGCGAAAGTCAGCTGGTAGCCGCTGTGTGTAAAATACATATTTTTGGTAGCAGCTGGTGAGATTGAAAGCCAACACTTAAGCTAGGAAAAGATGTGAGTAAAACCTCTATGTTCGGTTGCCATATTATGGAGATTGATTTACAAAGTCCGCGTTTCAATAGTTCCTCTCTCGCTTGAACTATATGAGAATAGCTCAAGTTTTGCTAAATAAAAGGGATATGAGTGAATGATATGTATAAGTATGAAGAATTATATTAATTTTGTAGTTTTGTACAACTCAATTTATTTATGTAATTACTAGCTTTCCATTACTTAAGAGGAGAGGCCTTAGTCCTGCACTAAGACAATTGTAGGCTGGTATTATTATCAATTATATAATATTATTCTCCAGATCGATTCCGGTCCCAGCAGTCAATCTCAATGGAGACTAGCCAAGTACGTAGCAGATATTATAGTGCACAAGTGTCTACGTAATTACAGGTGCACTCCCTCTTTCTATTTCTCAAAGCCCGATGGACCGACAATCCGATATAACCGGAAAGAAATCAGGCGTAGGATCAACGGCTTTATATGCTTTCCGAGACACGGGGGTGTCACACCACTAAATTCCAAACTCCAGGCTTCTTCGGAAAAAATGTAATGGAAAAACCCAATAACACCTTTTGCCCGACCTGTAAATCGAAACCAGTACCCTATGCTTGACTGGCGTGCCTGTGACCACGACACCAATGGAGTAGTTCAGTTCAGTATTAATATTATTACTTACACAACAGTATAGGCGATGAGGAAACACGACAGTATCCCCAAATTCAGCACATTACTCTTGGGTCTCTCCCTCCGTACCAGCACCAAATCCATTAGGACCACGACTAAAGAGACTGTGTGCATGCAGTGCTGGGACCAGAACGGGACCACTTTGTGGATGCTAGGCGGTGCGATCAGCTCTCGATGAGTATTCCATACTCGCCAGAACAGTATGTCACCAAACTGAAAACAAAGAAACATCAATATTATTTGACAGGTAGGAGTGGATAGAATTCAGGTACCCCATGTTTAATGTGAAGTGAGATTTTAGACTTCGTCCGTTTTGCTCTAAAGAAAATTTCTTTGGGACAAAAGAGATTGCTTCCTAATTGCCAAGTACGAGTCGGCCTCGCTTACGAAGGTTTCCGTACTATTGTAGAATATTTGATTAATACTACATACAAAAACACGACTATTTAATTTAAAACTCTCCTTTAATTTTGACCTTCATCTTATTTTTATTATTTAACGGCAATAGAAATACACATTCTGAAAACTTTGAAGCTCTACCTGGTATGGTTCATGAGACACAGGCGGCTGACAGACAGATAGATAAGGCTTAGTAATAGAACCCCGTTAGCACCTTTTGGAACACTTATAATGAAATATTAAAAATGTAGTTTGTTATGTTTATGCTATTTAAATAGGTACGATGATACTGTTATTTTAAATGCGAACGTACGTCGTACATTTAACGAAATTATTTGTGGGTTGTGTGAATGAGAAAACCATTCCCACATTCTAATTAAAACAAAATAAGAGTTATACTCAGGGATAACACATCCCTTCCCCGTGGTTTAAAGGCTTCAAGAACTGAAATAATAATCGCTTGCTGAAAAACATAAAAAGTTTTTGTTATATTTTGAGCACACAAAGGAGATGGACGAAACGTACTCCAGTTTTTTATTGTAAAAAACTTTTTCAATTAAATTATTAAAAAGAGTAAAGAAAATTAAATAACTATTTACAAAAGCAAAAAAAAACCTCAACTTGAATGTATTTCTTCCTTTAAACGTCAAAGAAGATAGCCAAATATTATATGCGCCTGTACCCCAGATGGTACAGATAAAAATGGATGTTTAATCATTCAAGTCATGTTTTATAATTTAAAAAAATGCATACTGCTGAGCAGCCCTGGACAAAAGTTATGAAGCAGTTTTGAACTTGCCAAAGTACTGCATCCTTGTCAAATTTCAGGAGGTTGTCATAAAAGATATAAATAATCAAATATAATTAAGATTGACACTCGGTTAATTAATAAATACTTGTTTTTTTAGTTCTTTATGTTTGACGATATATCTGAACCCCTCTTTCAGAGTAGAATTGCTCCATATTGCATAATTATGCGGTAGGCAGTGTCGCGTGACTATATCACTGTGCGAGTGCGAGTTCATTGCCCTGTCAGCCTAAACAAACAAGATGGCTAGTTCGAATTCGAAAATATTATTAATTTTATAATTGATTCTTGTTGAGAATCACAACAGCATAGGTAGTTACCTCTTACATTTGAAAGCTTTGCAAAACTGTACCTTGTATAGGTATACAGATGGAAAAATTATATCTTAGATTTTTTATAGATACCGTTTAAAGACGGAAAGACAATTTGACAATTCTATAATTAGAAAAAGTTCTTAAGAAAAAGACGTAACGATAAGGAAAACATACACGTTTTTCCTCATCACAAAATTATTATCTACATTTGAGTTAACGTTAATAAATACAAGGTTAGGCTTACAAAAATGAAGTCACAATAATATGATTACTATATTATATCTATCCATATAAAGGCATGTTGATTCGCAGTTCACATTCCAACAGGTATTTATTACTGTGTCAATGTACTTACCGAAATTATTTTGCTCCATTTTTGCCTCAATTCAGTGTAAAAAATATAGTTAATATTTAATTTTCATAATAGCACCTTTATTATCCTTTTGTCCTTATTACAAGATATTTGAGGTTGTTTGTATTATGTTTTTTTTGGGGTTCCATTCGTATCCAAAATATAAAAACGAAATGAGAGCGCTTCAGTCTGACTTGCATTTATGACGGTTTCATGCCTGGTATCGAACCCGTAACCTTATGCATGCTTTAATTGACGGCCATCACGACGTTAATCAGACGTTTGACTTTTTATAATTAAAGAAAAATATTTGCTGTAAGAAATTACTCGTCGGTATTCCTTCCACCCTGTATTTAATAAATAAGTCCAAACATTTTTAATGCCGACTTAACCAGTCATTCCGTTCATCTTTTTGGCAATGACAGTGGCAAAATGCTATTATACTATAGTTGGAACGCATAACTATCGATGCTTGAAGGTTTCAGATTGACTCAATACAAGGTGCCTTTACTTGAAAAAGTACAGTCGTCATCAACGGTTTAAAAACGATAATTACATATTATTTAATTTTTTACTCGATTCTGCATCTTCAAACTTAATAACGTGTTTTCGGGTCACTTCCAAACAAGCCAAGGATGTGGCATTGCGACGTAATTGCGACCTGATGACATCTCTTAAAATCTTCCACATTTTTGACAGCTATAAGGCCAAATAGTATACTTTGGGTAGAAATATTTTTACTTTTATATTATTTTAATACGATGTCCATTTTATTTTTAATTAAGTTTTGATTGTTTAATCGATTATAAGATTTGTCGGAAAGGGCTTTAAGTTTATTAAATTTTGAACGTCTTTCCATTATAAATCATTACTTAAAAAGTTACCTGTAAGTTAAAAGGTATTTACCGGACCCAGGAAGGAAGTCAAATTATTGTTAACATCAGAATTGGTTGGCATAATTACCATGTTTCATGTTTTAAATTGGTTAATAACATTTTTCCGAACAAAAGTTACTATATACTTATTATTATTTTTAATAAGTAGATGTAAGGTTGATGTAAGTAAATAAATAAATAAATAATAATAAATAATATTTGCAAAATGTAGGGTGACTGGTAGGTAATTAGTGACTAATACTTATACAAATATGTAGTTGTACTCATGATAACAAAAAATGGAATGAAATGAAACGATGAACGATGAAGGAATTTCGAGATGGCCTACCGGTTAAGGCACCCGCCTCTCATGCATGTGGGTTCGAATACGAGCAAGTACCAATGTGACTTTTTCAATTCATATGTACTTTCTAAAGTTTATCTTAGACATTACAGAAATCATTCCATGCCTCGGAAAGCACGTTAAGCTGTTGGTCCCGGCTGTCATACGTGGATCTTTGACAGTCGTTATGAGTCGTCAGAAGCTTGAAAGTCTGTCAACCAGTCTTACTTAGGGGTATAGTATTACCCAGTTCCTGGGTTGTGGAGGTCAGATAGGCAGTCGCTCGATGTAAAATACTGGTATTCAGCTGCATCCGGTTAGACTGGAAGCCGACCCCAACATAGTTGGGAAAAGGCTAGGCGGATGATGATGATGACTCATGATAACAAACAACAGATAACAACAACAAATAACTGAAAGTGCAATGTTTTGCATGCGTTACATTGTTGCGCGTTACCCATAACGAGTGATGTGTCACACCAAAAAAAAAGTCGTTCTTCAGCAAAGATGTTTGCTTCAACTTTGATGGGAAGTATGCGTAGTTAACTGCTATGTGAAGTGTCTTTGTACTCCCCATATTATGCATAAAATAATAGGTTGATTTTTTATAAATAAAGGTGTGAAAAAAAAGTGTTTTACTAAACATAATATTACGCCTGTGATCCCCGAAGGGTTAAGCAGAGGTGTACCCATTAGTACACCCACATTTCGCCAGTTATGTTTAAAGTCGCATGTAATAGAGGGCTAGCCTAGTTATGTGTTTTACGATGGTATTAAAAATAATAATTAAAACAGCGATACAAAAACACAATTTTGTGTAATGTCGCATAATGTGTTCATGCCCTTTTACGGCAAGACGTGTAAGGGTGACTGATTACATTGTATCGGCGTGAATGATTACATTACTTAAGTAATTAATGTTACAACAAAGTGACGTTGTTTACATCAAGTTATAGAGAGAGACAAAATATAGTGTTTCGGTATCCTCTAAGACAAGTATGTAGATAACAGAAGTAAATGGTAACCAAGTTATTTTCAATTATATGTTTCAAAAGCAATTTTGTCTTCCATTTTCCTCGAAATATTTCCATGTCCTTTCTACCTGACCCCAATGTACCCATGTTCGACCTTTCTGGATTTTACAAAATTTTACCATACAATACCCTTTTTATACAAAATGTTTAACCAACCAACACCCTAAATGAAGAATTCAAGCTTCGCTCCATATTAAAAATTCAAATTACTCATAAAATGTAATCAAGAATAAAGTTTTGAGAGTAAAGGTTGAAGTAAAGTAAAGAAGAGTAAAGTTTCGCACGCGTCTGTACTTATAGGGGTCATCTATTAAGTAAATATGTTTTGAACCGCTTAGTGGCAATTTGTATGTTGAAACTTACGGCAGTGGTCGGGAGAAGGATGCTTGTGAAGCACAAGTACCTAACTTGATTGAGAAGTTTCACGTGATTCCTCCCATGTTCCTCTCTAAGTTCCCTCCAATCACAGTAGAAACATATTGGGAAATACACCAACGTGAAGAGCTGTAACAAAACATATTTTAATTAATTTCGTACAAGTTAAACATTACCTTGTTTGAGAAATTCGAAGATTTCTTATACCATAACATATGTGGGTTGTGTTCTTGTGTTTGAAACCCTGAAAACTTTGGTGAAAATGTTTCATCGTAAAATGTAAGGGATGAACGAAGCAAAATAATATTATTTTTTGTTGATCTGTACGCATGTCACGTAAACAATACCGGACGGGTTTTAATGGGATTTTAATCTGCGGAATCCTGAGGAATAGTGATGTGCCTGATACTACCTCCGTGTTAGCGTTTGTCATGATGAAATATATATGAGATATTTTCTTTATTTTCACCAGGAAATAACTTCCTTTTGTCTCTACTAGCTCTTATTTTTTTAAGTAATTATTACTGGAAGAGAACTTTAATTATGTAGGACAAAAATTAATTAATTATTTTACGTGAAATAATATAACTGTTTTTTATTTGGGCAACTTTTCGTCAACAGAATAATTACTCACAATGCTGCAATCACCGCACACGTGAATGTAGTAATGTCTGACATCACCGGGCATAAATTATGACGTCTGCATCAGTTTCAATTAGCAAAAAAATGTCATAATAATAGTTTCGCGTGTTTCTGCCAAAACCTAATTCGAGGTAGATAATAATTTCGGTAAATATCTGCTAAAGATACGCAAATTGTTTCTTTAACAATGGTAAAATTCAGTTTTTGTTGATTTTAGTGTAAAAAACATTACGGCCTGTGATTTAATTCATTCTTTGGGCAAAAAATTCATTCCCACAATTTGGTGGGAGGACCATTTCCTTTTGTAAAGTCATTTATTAAACAAACATTAGTCATTATTTTTGTTTGTATGCAAAAGAGGTTATTATTATACAGTCAGGCACGTCACCTATACCTACAGTTACATGCACAAAAAGTGTAACACAATTAAATATTTTCGCTTTTCAATCTGGGGTTGATATTCAAAACCTAAAATGGGTCAGTCCGTAGACCCCAACTATTTTTGCCGAGCGAGATAGCCCTATAGCAATTATTATTATTATGACACAATTATCTATAGCAGAGGTGTTTTAATATGGCAACATAAGAGAAAACGCAGCGTTTTGGCAGTCAAATGAATAATTATACGAAATGACTTTATTGTAACTAAAATTAGTCGAAGCGATTTTCGACAAAACTTTGTTATACCAAACAAGGGTAAACCTTATAATGTAAATACACATTAGAATAAATATACAGTTATCATATTCGTCGTATTCTCTCTTATATCCTAAATTATTAGCATTAATAAAATTATCCTAATTAATCCTAATGAATTAGGATAAAAATCTGATAATTCTTTAATATTAAAAAATGATGAATTAATAAAGTATTTTTGAATCTTGCATTTGTATGCTTTACACCATTAAGTTTGGACCTTGGAAAATTTTGTCAAGGCCAAACGACTGGGTCAATGTTTTGGAAACAATCATAGCCCTCATTGATTCCTAGAAACTAAGTAATAAGCCACGTTCAATGTGTACATATCCTAAGCAAACTATTGACTAAAGGTCAATTGTTACGTACAAACGAAACTAACTTAGACAACCTAGTTGTTAATACTTATTACTCTTTGAAGGATTAACTTAAAATCAACATTGGCGTTTCCATAATCATAAGTAAGAGATCAATATAATTTTAAGAACTTGTCGTTATGTTTAACACGGTGTGTTGAGATATCAAGCTGGATTTGTTTATTACTAGCATCTATATATTAAAGAAGAATATGTAACCACAAGTATAATAATTTGTTTCTTTGACGTGTAACGTGTCTTTTTCATGAACACTTTTTCTTTCAATAGACTTTAGCGTTTGTTAGGTATATTCTCGTACTGTCTACGCGGATCTGTTAATATTATAATATTATGTCTATTAATATATGTTTTTAAGTGGAGACTTGTAATTGGCCATCTTCTAAATAGTGTATTGCTTACTCAAATGTACTAGCGGTAAGTTTTCTTATCTATACTAATATAATAAAGAGGAAATATTTGATTGTTTATTTGTTGGCATTGAATAGGCTTCAAAACTAGTGAACCGATTAAAAAACATTATTTCACTGTTGGGAAGCTACACTACCCCCGGGTGACATAGGTTATATTTTCAAAAAGTTATGGATCTGTAAGGAAAACACGGGAACGAAGTCGCGGAGAGAGTGCTAGTAATTAATAAAATTGATAATTTTACTAGTTACCTCGCTTGGAAAATTCGTTAAAATGATCACAGTTCGAGTTGTTTAGCATGTTTAGCACCCTCAAGTTTCGTAATAGAAGCTCAATCAGTACTTTAAGTGGCTGTTGCCCTGAAATATTCACAGACTAAATAAAATATAAAAAAGTATTTATCATTATTTCATTTGGACCTAGTTATTTGAAATTCCCGGCTTCTGAGCTCATGTTAAACTGTATTACAGAGAATGTAATGCATACTAAAAATAATAAGGAAAATACAATAAAAACAAATTATAGGCTGATAAACACATTAACCTTTGCTTGTACCGTTGCCAGCTGGGGTACCAGCTGGGTAAAAATTAGTAAGCTCAACCTAAACATGACTTTCACACCGGTGGAGTAGGTCTGGGTTGTGTTTATTTCTATATCAGGGACCCCATAGTAATAAAAGCATACCAAAGTGGAACTTTTCCAACGGTCACTTGTCGACCTGCTTTTATTATTATACAAAGGAAAGAAGCCATTTTGTTCCGTAAGTTATTAAATTAAGCCCTGTTCTGACGTCATTTGCTGTAACGTTGGGAACGTTGAAGGCTTAAATCTCTAAAAACTTTGACAGAATGAAAGTGGGGAATTTCTAAATGGGGGAGACAGTGCTACTATAATCGCTTTTGTTCTCGTAACTTTGTTGCACGATAAGTTTATTTTAAGGTTCAAATAAAATGTTAAAAATTGAGTTGAGCTACTTTCAGTAACATTTACACTAAAGTACAGTTTCCACAATATTACGGGAAGTTGACTGTGGTAGCTACAGTGACGAAACTGTCATGGCGTTCTTATTTAGCCCGCGACTTTGTCCGTGAGGATTTTCCTGCGTATTCATATTTTGTTTTAGTTAATAAAATTTTGTAAACCACTCGTGGATAACGTAGCTTTCCATTTGAGACAGAAGTTTGAGAAACCAGAGAACCAGTAATAAACAAAGTCTTCAGCTTCAAAATATTAAGGTGCTCCCTCACCGGGAGCATTCGCGTGTAATGTAACGTTACAGATTTGAGCATTACATCAGTGAAGGAGGAGAACCGAGCATTACAATGCGCACCTTGTAATGATACAATGTGTAATATCTTGATACAACTTCTAACATCAATGCGCTCCACTTCCAATGTAATGCTTAAAGTCGAATCTATATGTTACATTACACGCAAATGCTCGTTAGTCAGGGAGGTATTATTGTAATGTAATGCTCAAAGTTGAATCTATAATGTTACAATACACGTGAATGCTCCCGGTGAGGGAGCACCTTTAGAATAGAAATATTAATTATGGCAGTACTGGAATTTCTTCCAAGTCCAGGATATTACTCATAAAATAGCAGTTTGCTAAGCTCGTCGCGCATCACCGAAGTTTACGATAAGGCTATATAAGCTTTACTTAGTCTACAAAATGAACTCTGAAAAGGAAATGCTAAATGAATGTGGTTAAATGTTTACATAGAAATAAACGCCCATTATGATCTTTACTTCAAGACACATCACCTATTACATCAACTAGCCGACTTTTTGACTGACTCCTGTCAGTTAGTCAGAAAGTCAGCTTGACTTGGTTTAATAAGTGTGAGACAACGGTTGGTTTTATTAATTATAATATATACTTTGACTTTTACGCAATATATAAGTTTTGGGGATTAACTACTGTTGTAAAACTATAAAAAATAATGAACATGAGTGATTTTTATGTTTTACCAAGTGACTGTTTACTGGTGCAAGGGAAATAACTATATAGTTATTAGTAAGGTTTTTTTGCCAGGCGGCATGTTAAGCGTGGTTCATTTTTATTTGCAGACAAAATATTAAACAATGTTCTGTAGATATACTTATTTATTATCAGGCAAGGAAGCGGGTCCATTAGAACATGTTAGGGTACCTACCTAACATGTTCTTATGGGCCCGCTATACATAAATATTTATTACACATAATTTTCAGAAAGTGCAAAAAATAAAAATAATTTTATGGTTCTCCGTGAAAAATATACTATTTTATGAATGCTATTGGTCCACCGGGATAGCGGTTTGGTTATCTCTCACAATAAATTGGGATTGGAATAACTTTTATGTAGCAATATGATTCTGATTCGTGTTTTTACGAAGGTTTGGGAACACAGTAATTTATGTTATCAGTGTAGATCCAGCCTTCGTTGAGTTGGTCATGGCATAGGTGAATACATTCCTAACATACTAATATAGTGTAATTACATAAAGTGAGTCAACCAGTCCGTCTAACAGGGCAACGCGAGGGTGCGGTATGAAAGAGAGGAAAGTTACCCCGTTGATCGCGACGCCTGCGCTTATCCAGGGCTGTCCTGGATACAAACTCAGTCGCATGTATTTCATGTTGGCGCAACAATATGATGCAAATCTATTCGACGCTTACACGTAAAGTAATGTATTGTAGTAAATTTGATTCATAATGTAGCGATGTATGAAGTTTTACGAAACCGCCACCTTTTATTTAACCCTCATTTTCGGCATCAGCGGCAGCGCCCCAAAAACCATGGCAACGATACATATTTCGTAAAATCATGAACTTAAACTACCCATTATGAATATTATCTTAGTAAAGTAAGTGGGTTTACTTTTCATAGTATGCTGCCGATACCCTGCCCTACCCTTCGGAGAATACAGTCGTGGTGTTATCTGTGTATGAAATCTTATTTCGTTGATTTCGCGCAAATGTTTTCGCGCCATTGTCCTTTCGTGCAAGTGTATTTTTCATGGCAATGTCTTTCAATTCGAAACTTTGCAAATGAACTTTGCATCCGATAACTAAACTGTATATATAACGTAATTTAATTTTTTAGACAACCTTTGGGTATTGTTAGTGACTTCAGTCTGTCGATATTTTACACCGCATCAAAGGAATTCTTAACCCACTATATGAAATGAAATTATGCTCCTAACATATATTTTGAGATATTCACCATGCAGACTGACCTAACCTAATTCAATCGAACCCAGGTTAATCCAATTTATCGATCGACAAGCAAAGTAAGTCAAAAGTTATTTTAAGGTTGTTGCAAGCGGATGTTCTTGTTTAAAAAATTGCAGTTTATAATATTTCAAAATTTCGCGGTTTCTTTTTGCTAGTATTTTTTTAAAATTTAGTCTTATATTTGTTTTCTCATTTCCAGTCTATACTGTTATTAAAATTACTTATGAAGCCAGCTGTAAGTGGGTTGTATAGGTGTAATATGAGCCACCACCTGAGCCTCCCTCCCCCCTTTTCATTCGTTAATTCTTTATTGAAACAATTAAAATTGTAGGAAGGTTAAGTTTAGGACTTATGCAATATTTGCGAAAAATATTCACTGATATATTCGTAACCCTGCCACGTGTATCCACCGGATCAGACCACGACTGAGAATGAAACAGATAATAAACACACAATAGGACCATAGTTATGGCTCGGCGACCTGTCCAATATGTTTTGCCGACTTCTGAGTCGAAGGTTATTTTTGTTTGTATTTAATTTATAGGACAATGCCTTTTGGATAACAATGTGTTTGACAGTAATAATTATTTAATTGATGTATTGTAATGATGCTATTAGATTTGTTTTTTTATACAAACACGTGTGTGTGTGTGTGTATAGAACCCACTCCATACTTCACTGGAAAAGTTGTGACCTGTTCGATTTTTAAAATTTCAATCAATTATTTGGGCCTGGCAGGATGGATTTCTAAGATATACCTCTGTAAATATCTGCACTTTTAAGAATGAAATTATTTATTGTTAAGCATGTAAAATGATATAATTTTTAACTTACATTAAACCAAGCGGTGATCAATTTGAACCTGATCTTCTGATACATCTGGATGTCGGGATCATCGTGAGCACCAAAGTCGATTGTCAACAACAAAGCCGCAACAGCCACCAAATGTAAATAGGAGAACGCATAGAACCACAGTCGCACTTTCAACAATGTTCTACTTTCTTTCATAAACCCGGTACTCAAACTAGCTGAATCTAAATTTAACATTGTGTAAAAAATAATACACGAACGAACTCCACAGTCGTAGAAAAATATACGAAAAAATTAAATGGCCGCCCGTTCTCGGCGGACAGTGCGCGCGTATACGAACTTTAGAGGTTACCAATGTACTGCAGTACTTGTATATTAAGCCAGGTTTAATGGATGGGCTGTAGCTATAAATCGCTGTATATAAGGAGTGTAAATACGTAGTTAGCCGTAAACGCTTGTATTTTAGTAGACACCAAAAAAATGGGTGCCTTGAAATTTTTTTATTTGACTCACAATGTCAGTGTCAACCCCCAGTGATATTATGACATAACTTGTGTGTTTTCCCAAGTAAACGTAAATATGGCAAGGTTATGCAGAATGAGCGTCGCATGCGCAGGCTGGCGAAATGTAGGGCTAGATGCACCATTTTGGATTGCTTCAAAATAATCATCCTTGAAGGAACAAACTTTCAATAATTTGAAAGGAACGATAACTTTATATTTTTAGTTTTGTAAACTACCTATTAATCTTCATATTCTTACCATATCGCCATCAATGTTCACTGTTGAAGATTAGCATCTTGTAAACACGTATGTAATTGAGCATTAAACACCTAAACGATTTTCATATTTTACCAAAGTTGTTTACCAAATGTAGGTCCAGTAAAAATACAATGTACATTCTGCAATAACGATTCGTAGGTAATTGGAATGGCCCACTGATAATGAAGTGCATTGTTAATCTTAGATAATATAGTTGTTAACCCTTACCGGTGGCGGTGTGGGTAATGATGGATAATAACAGGCAATTAATAAAGTACTATTGTTCCAACATTAAGGTCGTACTTTAGCGTGGATATTCTATTAATTACTAGGTAGCTGATAAAAATCATCAGTTTGATAAACTATTATAGACTAGCTTTTGCCCGCGAATTCGCCCACGCAAAAATAAAATAAAATATAGTCTATGTTACTCGCAGATAATGTAGCATTCTAATGGTGAAAGAATTTTTAAAATCGGTTCAGTAGTTGAGTTTATCCATTACAAACAAACAAACAAAAATACAATATTTTCCTCTTTATAATATTTATTTATTTATTTATTTATTTATTTATTTAAACTTTATGCACATGTAAAAAAAATACACTGTACAAAGGCGGACTTAATGCCTTGGGCATTTTCTACCAGTCTACCTTAGGGTGATGCAGAGACAAAACGTAGTAGGTGCAGAAAATACAGAAAAATGTTGATATTAAAATATAAAAAATATATAAATAAATACATATATACATACATACAAACAAAATATATAGGGCAGAGAGAGATAAAAAATATATAGGTGGTGAAGTACGACAAACTAATTGTGGGACGAGTCTGCCAACTTCTTACGTAAGTGTTCGCGAGCTTTTACCTTAAAAGTGAACCGACTGGTGGCCATCCTGATATTCTGAGGGAGTTCATTCCATAAGAAAACCGCCTGGACTAGAAAAGAAGATTTGAGAAAACCAGAGCGGTGGGAAGGACATCGCAGAATACGATTATTAGAGGAACGAAGATTCTTGGTGTGCGCAGAGCATAAGTATTGAAAGTGAGATGTCAGGTAAGAAGGAGAACTAGGTTTTTCAAGGAGAGAAAATAAGGTTGTCAAAGCCCTTAACGCTCTGCGCTGTCTGATGGGAAACCATTTTAAGAGTAATCGATGTGCGGACACATGATCATACTTACGGAGATTGAATACGAATCGAATGCAGTTATTAAGAAGTCGGTCTAATTTATTGAGAAGATCTGCATTCAGGTCATAGTAACACACATCGCCATAATCAAGTATAGGGAAGATAAGCGACTGAACCAGCATAGCCTTAATGTGTGATGGGAGAACATTTTTCAACCTATAAAGCGACCGCAACGTCCCGGTGACTTTTTTGCTCACAGTCGCGACCTGCTTACGCCAGCTCAGGCAAGTGTCAACATACAAGCCCAAATCCTTGACGTCGGAGCTAAACGGGATGACTGTGCCATCAAAGGTAACCGGTGGTACCGCTAAGCTATTAAGCCTTCGCAGGCTATGGGCGCTCCCTACAATAATAGCCTGGCACTTGGTTGGGTTAACCGCTACCCCGAAACGATCTGACCAATTTTTCACCGTTGTTAAATTCCGGTTTAGCTTCTCAATCGCATCGGACAAGTTGTCAACACTCGCCTGACTGTAAAGCTGCAAGTCATCAGCGTAAAGATGATACGCACACTGAAGTTCGGTAGTGATAAGATCTATAAAAATAGAGAATAGAAGTGGAGATAAGATACCGCCTTGAGGGACGCCAGCATCAAGAACACACCAGCAGGAAGTGGAGTTTCCCACAAGAACTGACTGCTGACGCCCCCGAAGATAGGAAGAAAACCAATCCAAAACCTCGGGAGATCCTCTCCTATCGAATGGTCATTCGATAGGAGAGGATGGATAAAAGGACTTCATGACTGACGGTGTTGAAGGCATTGGAAAAATCAATTAGTACTAAAACGGAAACTTTACTGTCTTCCATTCCCCGCCTTAAATCGTCAGTCACTTTGAGGAGAGCTGTGACGGTACTGTGGCCAGGCCTGAAACCGGATTGGAATGGACTAATGAGGGAGTTACGGTGAATGAAGTGGGAAAATTGTTTATGGACACAGGCCTCGAGGACTTTGGATAAAAAGGGTAGGATGGTGATTGGTCGAAAGTGACTGGGAAGGGTGGGATTAGAAATTTTAGGTAGTGGTCGAACATGGGCTTTCCGCCACAGCGAAGGGAAATCACCGGAGAAAAGGGAAAAGTTGACGATATGGGAGATTGCAGGAAGGAGCTGGTCAAGAATCACCACGATCATGTGGCGACTAACGTTATCACAGCCCACGGCTTTCGATTTAATGGAGAGGATAATCTTTTTGATCTCACCCGGATCGACTGGCATGAAGGCAAAGGGAGCAATATTGGGTCGCGTCAGACCATCAAGGTAGTCAGTGGTTTGACATTTGGTTAGACTATCAAGAGTGGGAACTGTGGCGAAATGGCGATTTAGATCGTCTAAACCAAATGCAGTAGGAGGGTCTGAATGCCGCGATCTACCGATACCTAGAGTTCGAAGGAACTTCCAAATATCGGCAGGAGAAGAGGAAGTGATATTATCTAGAATGTGACGGCGTTTAGCGTTGCGTATCATTTGGTTACAACGATTGCGAGCAGTTTTGAAGAGGGTCCAGTTATCCTCCGAACGATCCTTCTTAAACTTCCGAAACGCGCGGTCCCTTCGTCGCATTGCCATCCGAATTCCCCGATTCATCCAAGGCGCAGGCGGGCGCTTCATCTTAATTTTCCTGATGGGAGCATGGGCATCATACAACTTGACTACAGCTGAATTAAAAAGGCTAACTTTGTCATCAACTGAAGTGGCCTCCTCCAGCGGTGTCCAGTCGATGTTAGATGCGTCCTGTGTAAGCTTGTCAATGTTCATACGCGCAAAGGCACGCCTGTACTGGAATGTAGGCTTGGATTTAGGAGGTTTAAGGATGTAAGACAGGAAAATAAGGTCATGATGGGAGAAGCCAGGAGCGACATGTTGACCATGAGAGGAGACTAGGGAAGGATTAGAGATGAGGATTAGGTCGAGCCAGGTATCATCACCGATTGTGTTATGATGAGTAGGTTGAAGTGGCAAAACATGTAAACTGGCTGACTCAACCAGGTGTAGGAGTTTACAGGATCGGGAGGAGTTGTGGGCAAGGAGGTTGGTGTTGAAATCCCCCATGACAATGTGATGTGCATACTCTGAACCCAAAGATTCCAGGACCGATTCGAATTCGATGAAGTAATCAAGGGAAGGGGGACAATACACAACTCCAATAACGGCTTTAGCCCCTTTAACACAAACCTCAAGAAAAAGAAACTCGGCCGAACTATTAGAAGGAGAAGAAGCGAGAATTTTAAAAGGAAAATCGGCACGAAGGTAAATTGCTACACCACCCCCTCTCTTACCGATCCGATCATTCCGAAGAAGAACAAACCCTGGGAGAGAGTAGGTGGTGGATAGAAGATCAGGCTTTAGCCAGGTCTCAGAGATCAGGATGGCATGGACGTTGTTGTTCGAAAAAGTATCATATATTTCATTGAAGTGGCTTGGAACACTCTGGGCATTGATGTGACAAACGTTAAACAGCCGGTCAGGATTTTGGCTAAAACTTTGACGCAAAAGATCGCCAAGGGTGTCTGTAATGGAACAAAAACTATCATCTTCAGAAGTGGCAGCAGATTCGTTGGCAGAGAAAAAAGACTCATTAACGAAATTTGTCATAAATATAAAATAATATAAATAACACAAATATAATAATTACAACAAATCAAAAAAGGAAAAATACTGATCTAAAACAAGAACACTAATAATATAACTACACAAAAATCTAGTACGGCGTTTGCATTTCTGCACCACCCGCCAGCTAACATCAATATTTAAAATAAAATAACAGCGTAATAACAAACTCAAGATTAAAGACACTATGAAATAAAGTAAAGGTAGTCAAGTCAGGTATTCAGAACGCACCTCACAAGACTTTTAAACAATATAAAATTTTATGAAAGTATCCGATCATAAACGTCGTTAAAATAATACGATGTCAAATTTGACAATCATGACAAACGTATTCAATCTTAAAAAAGTCATTCAACTATAACGATGTCAAATTTGACATTCATGACAATTAGGCGTGAGCAAAATATCGTAATGAGACAAAAAAAAAAAATGATAACTATTGAGGGTAAACTAATTATTTTATGCGAAAGTTGTAAAATGTTAAACAGAGACGTGTGATGAGTAAACAACACTTATGAAACCAAAACTATAATCATAATTATTTAAATGCAGTGAAAGATGACAATTTCTAATAGTTAACTATAATTTTAAAATAACGGTAAGCAAATCCTAATAATCGATGGAATCGGTATGCTGTTAAATAGTAATAGCGAATTCATACTACAATTAACGCATCTTGTTTTCTAGGACATCTCCAGAAGTTTGAACCTTGGGGTACCTTACCAGCAGCGGGTTCAGTTCTTCAAATGATGTGACCTTATGCTTACTTCCATCGGGAGCTTTAATAACAATGACGCCATCCTGAGTCCAACACGACCGCATACTAAAGTGAAGCCGCGCCTTCCCGAAGATGGACTGTCGGGTCTTTGTCAAGAACTCCTTGACAGAGATAGAAGAACCCTTCAGGCCAGTCTTCGCCCTCCAAACAGCAGACCTGTCATCGTAGCTCGAGAACTTGACAAGGATGGGCCTATGGTGATTCTTGTTGGCTACACCGAGTCTGTGGCAGACCTTTATGGAGGATGCAGTGACAGTTTTGAGTGCCAGCTTCTTATTTAACACCTCCAGGATGACTGCGCTGCTGACCTCTCCATCAACCTCCGCTATACCCTGAAAGATCAGCGCCTTTCTCCGATGCCTGGTCTCCAACCCGTCAACCTGCGCAGCGCACTCGCTGATCTGCTTTCTGAGTAGACTCAGCATGCTGAAGATGAGCTCCCTGAAGGTGCGAAACTCTTCAGCTACCCTCGCCACGGTGTCCTTGGCAGGTCCGGCACTCTGAATTTGCGCTTCTAGCTCATTCATCTTTCGGATGAAGCTATCTTCCAGGCTCTTCTGTGCAGATAATATGTCGTTGAGCTGAGACATTGTAGTGCTAAGTAGTCCGTAATTCACTTGTGTCCAGTGGCAGTGAAACAGTGTTGTGTGATGATGAGCTGGCAGGTGGTGTGAAAATTATGGCTTGAGCCACATGAACGTGCTGCAAACGTGAGTACCCTTTGTGAAGGGGTTATACGCTTATAATTTAAGAAAATAAGGCAAAAATACTGTAAATTTCTATTTTAAATATTAAATCAGTACTTTAGTCACGTCTGTCTTTTTTTTGCACCTACCGCCGAAAAAGCCTTCTTCTTCTATCTAAATAATATTAGTGTAGATAGAAGAAGAAGGTACCTAGATTTGTCGATGTTTATCTCGTCATAATGTGTGGAAAATGTAGGGTGTTCTTCATTATTGTTCATTTTCCCGTAAGTAGGCACTCGGTACACAAACATAGGTATTCAAAATAGCACTTTACCCGCAGCCAAGTGGTAAGACCTAACAGTTGAAGGGGGTTAAATAGAAACGAGTGAGGAACCTCCTCACAATGCACACGCGAAGTCGCAGAAGCTAGTGAAGTCGTGAAGAGATAACTGTGGACCTACCCCATTTTAAGAATAGTATTGCACGAATGGAGGAGTTTAGTGTAGTGTTCTCATTAGAGTATTCCTTTTCGGCGGGTATTAAAATCGAGTAGAATCTTTCTATTTAAATCTACCTAAATAGTGTCAAGGCACACTTGATAATGAGAAGAAGACGGTTATATACCTTTCACCATTAACGTACCAAACTTAGTCAGCGGTTCTCAATATATAATTTATATTGAGAACCGCTGACTAAGTTAGCTTTTGCCTGCGGCTTCATCCTCATGAATGTCGGTTATCTGCGATATTCTGTATTTTTTATGCACGGATCCCTACTTTGATGAATAGTTTTTATTTATATGAGTAGCTTTAATAAGTTCCGTCATTTTTAAAAAAAATATTTCTCAATATTATTATGTTTATGTCACTCTGTATGGACTACTTCTGAAATAAAGTTTATTATTATATTATTCTTCTTTATTAATTATTTTTGTTAGTCTATTCTGTCCCATTCCTGGGCAGAGACCTCCCTTCACTCCTTCCATCATTCCTTTATTATTTATTTATTATTATTAAAATCGGTCCAGCCATTCAGGAGATTAGCTGATACTAATAGACAGAAAGAATTTAAAAAAAGCTGCTGTTTCGATATTGCAAAAATACACTTCAATTTTGTTTATTTGTATAGAATTTTTTGGGGGTGACCTTTCATTCTACGTAATTGTTGCGATCATACGATGTGAGGTGAAAGCCGGTTCTTTGGAGAGCGAGGACAAGAGCCTAATATACAAAGAGGAGCTGGGTTTGTACCTGATATGGAAAGGAATGATAAACAAGGTATTGAATAATTATTTCACTAGAATTGTATATGTTTTCGGGATAAAAAATTGCCTATGTACTAATCCAGACTTTAATCTTTTCTGTGCTAAATTTCATCGCGATCCGTTAAGCCATTCTTCTGAATTAATTAAGTAACAAACATCCATTCATCCAAACTTTCAATAGTAGCGTAATAGTAGCTTTGGCCCCTCGCACGCGTTCCAAAGGCCGGGACCCCAGGGTCCCGACATAATAAATTATGATTAAAAACCTTTTATTTAACGCATAAATGCATCAAAATTCTCTATTTTGCGCCCGAGGTACCTATTGGTTTTTAGTTCAATCAAAAATCATTCAAGCATCTCCCGATTTCTATCATATTGCTCCATCCACTTAATCTTCCTTCAACCAAACTTCTTCTTTAAGTAAATTATGACTTAGGTTGAAAATTCTGTAGCACATAATTAACTTGATTTCCAGGCTCAGGAACGAGTTTGACTATAGAACGTTTACATACGATGTGTGTGTATATGTCATATTTGTTCCGAATCTATATTTGGCTTGTCAGATGGCATTGACGTCACAGGGTACTGTAGTTGTATTTTATTTATGTACTAGCTATACCCTGTGGTATGGTTTACCTCGCGTTAAGTTACGTTTTTGATTACTGCTCTCCTGCGCTCCCGTGAGTCACAGCGTGATGGTAAATATCTTATAACCTTCTATGATAAACGGGCTTTAATTACGTTTTACTTACAAATAGATTTCACAAACAAAAAATTATGAGCTGCCAACCCTAGTGCGGCAGAATCCACCAAGATTTTAAACTATGTAGTTGAATCCGCCCCATCAAATCAAAATAGTGGGGCATATTCCACTGCAAAATTGTAGGCCGCCACCCTGCTGTGGCAAAGTAGACTTTACTTTGCCACAGCAAGGTGGCGGCTTGGTGGGGCCCGTTAACAGGATACCGTGGTCTCTCAACAGAGTTAACAGGGTGGGTTTTTAGTCAGTAAAAGTCTGTCGCTTCAGCCTCACATAGGGCGAAATCACTTATTTGATGATGTTTACCACCCAAAAAAATATCGTGCCGCGGTTGGAGACGCGGGTAGAAGCTAGATTTTTATGTGTAGATATGTATCTTTTCAATGACAATCATATTCATCAGTCAATTTAGGTATCGGCAATATAACGGGCAGGTAAGCCAATAATCCCTGCTCTTACACTCAAGTGTCATAACTGTGAATGGTTGGCACACAATGCACCTAGATTGCATCGATAGTTCATATTGAGGCCGACAGGTGGCTGAAGTGAAGGCAATATGGAGGCTTTTGTTATGGGTATAGGTATAGACTCTAGCTGGCTTAGCCATATAGATCCTTATTAGATTACTTCACTATGATTACTTCAGTCTTTCTTATACTATGTTTAGTATAAGAAAGACTTGACAGTCCACCACGAGAGCTGGCAAGACGGATTTAGCCTCCCCCCATGACTTCATCCGCGTCAAAGTTAATTTATTATCAAGTAACCAATGTGCTATTCCAGACTATAATATTGGACCTGCTTAAGTTATTTGTCAATAACATTACCTATTTTCCAAATAATTTAAAAATGACTTTTTCTCAAATTTTCACTGTGATGATTGATTCCGTTTTGCATCATCATCATCATATCAGCCGTAGGACGTCCACTGCTGAACATAAGCCTTCTCTACAGATTTCGAATAGGACCGGATGGAAACGTTTTTTGTAAATAGGTCCAAATTATCTCTGTGTTTAATTAGTTCACTATTCAGTCCTTCTGGCATAATTTAGTACAACAAACATCAATCCATTGGAAATTACGCATTTATAACGAAATGATAGATTAAAAATAATAATTAATAATTGATACGCAATAATGTCATTAAAAGTGTTTCAATTACGTATATTGTTCATCCGGGTACAAGTAACCTACTTCCAGGGGTTACATTGCCTACGTACCTAGCTTAGTATGCATATCAATAACTAAGGAAACAGATAAGTTCTTTTGTTCAGGATTCTCATTCTGCAAAACAAAAGTAGTTCTTAACGTGTCGATTGTACCATGAAATGAAGATGTTTTTCTGCCCGCCAGTTCATCTGTGTACAAGTCAAGGATTTTATATAATATAGCCTAAGGCAGACAGCAATTGTGAAGTTTTCTGTTAGGAAAAGAAGTTTTCTACCAGACCAAAACTTCCAAATAGGTATGCCTTTTACTGACAAAAAAAAAACAAAATAAACCTTCTCTTTATAAATAATATTCTGTAAACCGATTCCGGTTACAGCGGCCTATCTCAATAGGGACAAACCAAGTACGCAGGAGATATTATAAGTGCACGAGTGTGTGCGCAAACACAGATGCACTCCTTCTTTCTTTCCTCTCATAGTCCAATGGGACGGCAATCCGACATGACCGGGGAGAGATCAACGACTTTACGTGCTTTCGGAGCCACGGAGGTGTCAAACTACCAATTTCCATAATCCGGGCTGCTACTGAGAAAATCTTAATAGAAAATTTTAATAACGCTTTTTGCCCGACCTGGGAATCTAACCCAGAACCCCACACTTGCCACTACGAGATCAACGGAGCAGAAAACCTCTTTATAACATTAGTAGATATACTGAAGAAAAGACTCGTTCTTTAAAAAAATGTTTTGTCGATGATATAGCTTGTTTAAGCATAAAGAGTTCTAAAGTCCGGGTACGGTTAAACCTTTCCCTTTGAAACAAAAACAAAGAAGATTGACGATAATATAATGGATTTAATTAAAGTTCTCCTCATGAACAATATGCACTTAACTATCGCATTATGTAGTAAAAGAGTTTCCGTTATCCATCTATTGTGCTAATAAATTCACAGTTTATTCAGAAAGTTCATTAAGTAATCCACCTAAGTTTACTCGTTAAAAACTGCTAATACTAAATTTATTTATTAAAAAAGTGCCCTACTTCGCCGTCTTTCCGTCCATTTGTGACAGGGCTATGTATATCTTTTGAGCCGTAAGAGATTTGAAAATGAATAAAGCACTTTAAATTTTCGCAGACTGTGTATAATATGGCCGCTTTATCAGAAATAATAAAACAACGTTAGACGTAAATATTTTGACAAGAAACGGTACACATGTCCGTACAAGAAACGTGTTTTTTTTTTAAATGTAGTGTTAAATATTGTACTGTGGTGCGTAACCCCACGTGTACGAGTCCGTCTCACACTTGGGCGATTTTGGTAATAGTTTGACCTTGTGTGTCTGTGGCAAGCGTATTTTAAACTTCATCTCTTATGACAAAATTTGAAAGTCTAGAAATGAAAGGTACTCGTAAGTATTTTTTAAAGGCTGTTTAAAAAAAAATCTCTTCGAATATTTCATTGTGAAAATTAATGACCCTTGACTTTTTACCTATCGCCGTAGGTTCTCGGTACCTACTTATATTTTCGCTTTAAATCTGTAGAAGAACGGCTCTAAATTTAATTTAATATAAATTATTTAGTAATATTATATTCCTTTCCTAGAACCAATTTCGAAAAGCTCCAATATTTATCAAGCCTTTGCTGAGAAATATTTTGGAAACACTGGTATAAATTAACTGAAAATTATTACCAACCGGTTTCGGCGTACGGCGGTAAGTAAACAATGTCGAATTGCTGGGATGAGTTACAAAATATTGCAAAATTTCGACAGATCGAGTTATTTCGCGAATGTTTCGTAAAATAATCAGCTCATTAAGGTATTTTTGGAGGTAAACTTTGGAGTTTGGATTCGTTCGTGTTTTACTTATTATAAGCTGTTGAACTTGAACATTTGTCTGGAAGATATATGTAATACTAGCTTCTACTCGCGAATACGTTTGCGTAGATTTCAGAATTAAGCCACAGTTCTAAATTATCCCTCGAAAACACATAAACTGGATAATAAGTCTATGAGTTAATACCTCTGTGCCAAATTGCATTCAGATATGTTCAGCAATTCTGACGTGTTTGAGTCACAAACATCGATCCATTCAAACTTTCCTAAATTATTATAGATCAATATTTTAATATCTTTGCCTACCATAGAAAAACGCAATGTAACCAAATCGGTCCAATCCTTACCATACCACAACATGGTCTGTCTCCTTATCCCACTATTCATGTGCCGCCATATCTGTACCATTAGTGAAGCATTAACAAGACGCTTCAATAAATTAATCAATCAAACCACGTCAGGCCAACACTACGTGACGTGTATGTGATTTATAGAACCTTATTTATGGTTGGAAATATTATTAGGGCGTTCGTAATTAGTTGTTTATGTTTTTCTTAAGCTTGATAACTAATCAAATACTGCCGGTATTTTTTTTTTAAACTTAACATGAAATATAAATACTTAGTATACCAAATCTTTATGAACATTTCCTTTAGACGTAGTTATTTGAAACCTCTGGCCTCTAAGCTAGTTCTGAACTGCATTACAGAGACCATGCATTCCCTTTAATACGGAGTAAGTACGGAAATTACCAGCATTACAAAGATTTTACATTTTTAGATTTCCCGCAAAAACATACCCATTATCACCGTTAATTCAAATATTATATCGTATAAAACATCCTAAATATTTATTATGTTCCTTCTTGTGACGGGTGTAAAGGTAGCCCAAAGTTACATGTTCTTCCCATCACTACGATACTTATACCATATTGCGCTATACCAAAAGAGTTATTTTTCCAACAAATAAACGTTGTTTCCCAGCAAAAAAAATTGCTCAGAGTTGCTTAGCAGTACAATGCTTAGTTAACGGCTATGTGGTGTGACCTTTACACCCTTTATACTGCATACTAAAATAACATCGCACAAAATAATTTATAACATGAGAAATTTCGTGTAAAACTTTAAACTTCACTTAAGGACTCTCACACACAGTCAGCTAAATAAAATAGTAATGGCAGCAATACTGCATCGCGCCAGGCAGTTGGCCGGCCACCTAACGAGTTCAATTACGCGCTGTACTGATGCCCGGGTTACACAGAGTAGTGAGAAAATGGAATAACAATGTTGAAAACTAGCATGGTGACATTTACTTGATTTTCATATTAATGATGAGCTCGAAAGTCTGTTATTTAAACTAGAAACTTATTTGGGTTAGATTTATAGGAGTTAAGTAGCTGTTGTATAGGAGTTGAGTTTAATTGCTGTTTTACGGCTTGTTAAACAATGTTTATGGTTTATTAAATTTTACTAGTCCCATAGAGGTTATGATTCCCTAGCGAGCTTCAAAATATATGCCATATACGACCTTATCTTTAGATTGCGTTGAGTTGGTAGTTAAATTTCTTTTCACTGCTCAGTGGGGAAGTAGATCTGAGTATTAATTTCAGCTTGATATCTCAACGCGTTCTTGAGAAAAAAGGTCCTGACAAACGAACAGATAGGCGGACAATAAAAAATGATCCTGTAAGGGTTCCGTTTTTGCCGACTGAGGTACGAAACCTTAAATATGAAAAATATCACGCGCAACACGTTTTTCAATTCACCAAGTGAAGACATAATAGTTTCTTTTGCATTGCTACGATTTTACAAAACAGGTATGTTCTATTTGCGAAAGAAATAAGCGCTCTATTTATCCACTACTCCCTGCCAGACTAGTCGACGTGTTTAACGAGCCATACGATGAAACTTGAATGAGAATACACGAACTGACTGAATATTGACTTGTCAATTGTAAATATTGCAAGTTTCGCGTTAGTTTGGTTTTAAAATTTATTGAGTTGTAGGTACCATTTGTATTCATAGGGAAGTACCTTGTTAAACAGAAGCCCGTGGGCTTTAATTGCTGAAAAAGGCGCTCAGAGATTCTTAAAGCGCCTGCAATATTCTTCCACAATGGTTGAACATGTGACGATTATCAATTTCTGCCAAGTTGATTATACTGCTGCTGCAGCTGTTCATTATTGCAAATGTATTACTGCTATTTGGACTTTACCTAGGAGATGGTTAACAAGCTACTATAATTAAAAAATTAAAATACACGACTGCCAAAATTGCACATATTTGTACTTTGTTTACTCGTTAGTTTTTTTTACGACGTTTTTTATTTACAGTGTTATATATTTTTTAAATCTATTTGTCAAATTCTAGACGATAAACATAGACACGGCCAGATTCATAAAAAAAAATTGAGGCTGGTATTAATTTACGTTTTAAAGTGACCACACAGTATTCATTTTATTTTTAACTAGCCTATGTTACTCGGAACGATGCCATGATTGTAACGATACCTCATACATCTAATTCGGTTCAGGCGTTCAAAAGTTATGGTGGAATAAAGAATCTCACATACATACATACATACATACATACATACATACATACATACATTAACTCTGAACACATAACACTCCTTTTTTTGGGGCAGTCGTGTAAAAACGTTAAAAATCTAGTCGTAATCTTATCTAAACGACAATCAATGTCATTTTTTTCAAAAATAGAAGCCTTTTTACATATTGAGACTGACATAAGAATGCGAATATTCCTAAAAGTTACTTTTCTCCCCTGGTGGCTGTGCAACTGGAAGTGCCAGTGATCGTGATTGTCTATCTAGAGATTTTGCGTCTTCACCAAGACCGTAGATGAAATTTACTGTTAAAATAATGAGTCTGTGACGATTAACATCATCGTGAGGGACTATAACAACAGAGTAGGATGCTGCTAAAAACTTAACTAAAAAATAAAGGATGAGAGTGTGCATCAATATCAAGACTTTATTCATAGCTTGCCCCATTGTCTGATAGCAGTTAACTGAAAGATATAGGTTACTAGGAAGCCGTGCGCTGCCGAGTGACATGTCATTATTTATACACAATTGTGATCGCTCATCCAGCATTTGCTGCGAAGATACGAAGACACTGAAAGGCGAAGATTGACGAGTAAATCCGTTCAAAGTAAGGTTTCGTGTATAGTGACGAATTACAGGAAAATCTGGATTCAAAAGGTTTGACTAAAACGTTTTTCTTTTATGTCTTTAGTGTTACAAAATTGTCTATCTACTTTATTATTAATCAAAATTTCGAAGCAAAAAAATTATATTATTTTGTAATGTGTTCGCGAACGAATGGAAGACAATCTTTACAATCATTATCTGCCTAGCCTTTTCCCAACTATGTTGGGGTCGGCTTCCAGTCTAACTGGATGCAGCTGAATATCAGTATTTTACATGGAGCGACTGCCTATCTGACCTCCACAACCCAGTAACGGGGTAATACGATACCCCTTGGTGAGTCAGATTTTCGGGCTTCTGACGAACCGTAACAACAGAAAGAATCTTTTCATTGAAGGTTTCTTTGTTTACAGAATAAAAATGGTCGAACTAGTTTTACAGCTTGCTGTATATAGTGTGCCACTAAAACAAATAACAAATTAGTAATAAGTACCTACCTACGAGTACTTTTATAAATTTGAACTTTCAATTGTATTGAAAAGTTCAACTTTGTACAATCACGTGAATTCCAGAAAGGATACAATTTAAAAATAATAGGCAATTGTTTATAAGCCCGGTCCCTTGATCTCATGTACCTACTGCGAACACAGCACCTACCTAAGTCTTATTCCGTTTTAAAAATAAAATCCCAACGCAAAAACACTTGATCATACCTACTCTAGAGCTACGGTACCATAGATACACACGTCAAATTATAATATAACAACCCTCTGTTTTCAAAATTAACGTTTACAATCCAATGATATTGATTAATATTAATTTCATTATTGGCATGTTTGGAATGAAGGTTATTCTAAAGTCATGGGCAAAAAGTTATTAAAATCCCCGCATTTTTCACAACACATTGTTTTTCCATTTAAATATTCACGAATGGTTAAAATAATATTTTGTAATAACACAAAACCGCGTGGTAAAGCTAGTGTTTGCTGAGGCAGGAACAAACAGAATTTTAAATGTATTGGTTTTAGCGGGAATCATATCAGGTTTTTTGAATGTTTTGCTAACCATACATGTATAGAATAGATAAAGCTTGATACACTTTTATTTTTGGGAAATCCTCATTGACTGACTGCATCGGGGAAGGTGGAGGGGTGTGCCGGTCTTCTACCGACTAAAGCCCCACGGTGTTCCTCCAAATACCTTTCGGTGGGGCACGGAGGTCTACCATTTTTATACAGGCGGACTTCAGAAGGGCGCATACTCTCGGCCCAGTCTCTATTCGAGCGACGGATGGTCCACTGCCCGCAGCTTGTTACACCTAGGTCCACTTGCTTGTTAAACTTTAATGAAAAATAAAACTTTGAAAATTGTTATGATCGGTATTTTATTAAAAACTTTTTGTCCAAATGATTGTATTGAAATTTCTAACATCATCGTCTTAACCAGCCGGATGAAGTCCACTGGATAGAGGCCTCCCTTAAAGATAGCTACAATGACCAGTCCTACTCCTACACTGCCCGCATCCAATGGCTTATCCACGTAATTATTAATTCTATAACGTAACATAACAACACACCTGTAATCCCCGAAGGGTTAGGCAGAGGTATACCCATTACTACACCCATATTTAGCCAGTTATGTTTTTAGTCCCATGTAATAGGGGGCGAGCTTATTGCCATCAACCGGGCACAAATCCAGACTCCAAGGCTGCTACTGAGAAATTCCTGGTGGAAAAACCCAATAACACTTGTAACACTTGCTCGGTTGCTTGTTTGCACTTGCTTGCTTGCTTGTGCACTTGTAGTTCTATCAATTATTACAATAATGTCTGTCTACAGCATTCTAAAGGGAACGACCCTTTAGGACATTGCAAACAGTTGGTTTATATTTTCTGTTGATTTAACGTGACAAAATGTGTGAATCCTCTGCAAGGGAGAGAATACAGTTCTCATAAAAAAAACCTAAGGCTTGTGTTTTGTATGCCAAGTGTTACAGAATAAATAACAGTATTTTTTTTTAATTATCCTCATTTTTTATCTGGTGGTTAACATGTTTTTGTTGCTCTGAAAAGTTAGTAGGCGTTCAACCATTTCAACACACTAGCTTTTATTATGATCGTATTTTAAGACTTTTTGAATCACAATACGCAAGCGTCCCCTTTTACATTACATTTGAAAAGAGATTTTATAGTTTTATGCCATTTTTTTTGTCTTTAATTGACCTAAGCATGTTAATAAATTATTTATGACGAATGAACATTATATTTCACCAAATTATTGAGTTTTGTAAATAAATTTACATTTGTTTGTGAACAAGCTATCTATTCTAGTCATTATTAATAGCAATACAAGCGTGTTCTGGTCGTCATTATGTTTTTGCGTCGTTATAGTAAGTACACATGGCTAACGAACATTTGGTTAGGAAGTTGCGCTTATGTAATACCCAAGTCTTATGTATTACCAAGGTTCTGCTAGGGATCATTAAGGATAATTGGACCATCCTATTAAGGTTTAGTGATACGCTTGTGTGTATATCTTCTTTACTCATTTAATAAAGCTGAAGAGTATTTGTTTGTTTAAACGCGCTAATGCCTATAACTAGTAGCCGGATTTGAAAAAACCTTTTTATGGTAGTCGGATTCACAAGAAATAGTATAGGTAATAAAACGTCATGCTATGAAACACAGGAGCGGAACAGTAATCAAAGGCGCAACCTAACGCAAACCACACGGACGAAGTCACGGGCAGAAGCTAGTAGTATGATATTTACGAATTTTATGATCTAAAAAATGTGTTTGTGTGTTGAGCGCCTACAAACCTTTTCATAGAAAAGGCTGATGTTGATGTTGATAAGCGATAGTAATAGCATAATCGTATTCTATAATCTGAGATTCAAATCATTAGCCCGGGCCTGGTGTTTATTGTTCCATCTCCTTTTGAAATGTAATCGTACAGAGAAGGAACATCCATTGGTCAACATACTTGCTCAAGGCGAATTAGCGGTCCCGACAGACGTTGTTCTGCCGACCATTGGCTTACAGCTCTACCCACTAAGTCCAATTGAGTTATCAAACCATCCAGGAACCCATTGAAAAAAAAATTCATCCAATTCGGTCCAGACTTTTAGGAGGAGTTAGGTGAGGAACACAGAAGTATAGCAGACAACATAGAAGAAGAAGAAGTAGAGAATAGAATAATATAGATAAGTCCGGGTTTCTCGAGATGTTTTTCTTTACCGATCTCAGTGGCGTCTAAGATAAACTTAGAATATAGGTACATAAGGTTCTTGCTCGGTAGGTATTGAACCCTCATGTATGAGAGGAACACAGAATACATTAAATAAATGACATAATACATTTTACATTCTCTAGGATGGATTATTCTAAGCGCGACTGCTGAGCATGAGGTCTTGTGTTCTATTCCCAGGTCGGGCAAAGTGTTATTGGGTATTTCCATTAATATGGTATGGTATTTCCAGGAATTTCTCAGTGTTAACCTCGGAGTCTGGATTTGTGCAATAGGTTCGCACCCATACCCATTACGTAACTGGCTAAATATGGATGTACTAATTATGGGTACACCTCTGCCTAACCCTTCGGGAATTACAGACGTGATGTTATGTAGGATGGGTTGCAAAAACCAGGTTCATAAGAAAACTTAACAACTTTTAATATTGGCCCAACTCTGATATAAGAAAACACAGTTGTTTTAAAAAAAATTGCGCTATAAAATAAAAGTCAACCTGTACATATAGTTTATACTTCTAAAGTTTCCACTTACATGGTTCAGTGACCAGATAAAAGGCATTAAGTGAAATAAGTAAGAAGCCTTGTTAAGTGAGTAAACTTATCCTGCAGGATTACCGTAACGGTTCGTTTGCACTCGTCTTTAGGGAACGTCTGGGTTAGGTTCCCGATAACCGTTGGATACAATTGATTAAAGTATTTTATGGAGGGTAGTCTTATTCCGTTATGTTGCATTTTTTTTCTAATTTTTGCTAAAAACGGTTGGGTTGGGATGTTTTTTTAACGTTATATCTGATAATTATCCAAGAAAATATATAAAAATCACATTTATTATTAATAATAATTCATTATTTAGCATAACATCTTTACGGATTGAAATATAATTATCAAATACCTACTGAGAAAATTATAACGCAATATTTTATTTATTTATTTCACAAACGTTAATGTTACGTTTTTAATTGACACTACGAACCACGTGAGTGGATCAGTAACCAAACACGTAACTTAACGCGGGTAAAACCATGGATTTAGCTAGTATTTAATATTCATCCCTATTTAATAAAATCGATGTGATAGGCGGCCGATATATTAAAGTTTCACGTTTCACATTGTTCTCCCTTTCATACTGTTCCTTTAAAACAACCGAAGATAAGGAAACCTGAATGAAAATAAATGATAAGGCAAGTAGATAGTTTAACGTTTAATAAAACAATATAAACTTTTCAATATCATCGTTTTAGAACGGGTAGTTCCTAGTGTTGATTCTGTAGATACTGCTAGAACTGAAAACAAATTGTTTAAATCAGATTACATGAATCTTTGCCGAAGAATAAAGTTCAAAGATGAAGAAGAAAGAGATTTTATTTCAATAGCTGTAGAAACTGATTATAAAAAACTGTAAAAAAAAGGAAATATTTTTTTTTTTAGATGTCGCTACTGGTCAATTTTCAGGCACGTATTTACCCAGGATTTAGCGAAAATTGTACGTACCCTCCCTTGAACATTTCTGTGCCTCCTAGCTTCAATGGAGTTCCGCTGCACCTGTTAAGGTTCATCTGCGTATTTGAGGTGCATGGGAATCCGATTAAGTTATCGTTGTACATTGACACAGCAAACAGCTCATAGGCCCGGTTATGACTACAGGAGTGGGTCAAGCAGCCTGGTTGGTTACTTCCACCGTTGGCATAGAAGTTTATATGACCAATTGCAGTTCCAATACCGTTGGACAGCAGACCTGAACCATCTGTGTGAATGATTTCCACATAATGAGCGTCAGTACTAGTCAAGCGTTCCGAATTGCTGCCCCATCCACTTCCAGATGGATCCAATCCTAAAAAGGAGGATGAAAGAAATAAAGTGATTATGAATTAAGCATTTTACTAAAGTAAAGAAGAACTTTGCAACAGTGGTTTTAGGGCCACTAATTAGAACAGGTTTTTGGTGCAGAGTGATTTTTAAAGAATACGCCGTAATATTCCTATTGACCATCGATGAATTCAGATGAAGTATACTAAATGTGGGGTGTCAATCCCTAGCACTAGATGAGATGATACATTACATCATTCTCACTTTACTTAAATACACCGAGGAAGATTCTCACAGAAATGATCAGCTTAATATTAAAACAATCATCACTTACCGGTGATCCTAGCAGCTATTCCAGGGGCGTATCCTTCTAATCCTCTCATCCATCTACTAGCAATGCCGGCAATATGAGCTCCAAGGCCAAACCCAACCAAGTGTACCTTTTTGGAGTCTTCTATAAGACCTTCATACATAATTAACCTTGTCAATACTCTTTCCAAACTACGAGCAACAAATGGTACTCTTGCCGATGCGGCAGAGTAACTGCCGCTGGCGTCATTTCCCCAGTCAACGACTATGACATTATATGGTTCTTGAAACCTCAACACATCTAAAAAAAACGAACTTCATTAATTAGAAGAAAGCGAGATAGGTTAGCTGAAGCTAACCTATTCTTTACAACCCATCTCCTGGTACAGGTCCTATTGGAAATCTATATAGGAGGCAGTGGACGGCCTACGGCTGAAAAGATGATGATGATATCACAAGGTTCTTGAACTACCTGAGAGGGCCTGCACAGGTGGGCCGTTGCCAGTCGGAGATAGTGGAAGCCGCGTACGCACCCGAAATCTCCGACGTAAGTGTAGAAAGGGAATGCTTTAGAGCGACTTGACTTAACTTAGAGCGGAGGATATTCATGAGGATATTTCACCCTTGAAACATCTCAAAAATAAAAAGGAGGATATGCGACATAAATAAATAATCAGTGTAAAATCTAAGTAGACATTTTATGTGGGTGTTTTATATCTACGTACATAACTAGCATAAAATACTTTTCATGCTCATCATCTTGATTTTTCTGCCGTCACACTAAGTCAGGATCCCAGAATTGCCACACATACGTCATTTTAGCATGGCTGAAATTTTTAGTTCATCATAATACCATATCACACAATCTTTACTGGTACTTACTATCCGTGATTAATGTATTGAATCTCGATCTAGAGTTTTCACGGTGCCCATGAATCAATATAATTGTATTGTTTTCTCGTTTGATATTAGAATTCCAAAACTCGCCGTAATCAGTTAATATGTCTGGCACAGTCGGGTTATCCCTTAAATAAAAATTGTTACATTTTAGTTTACATCTCACTGACCAATTAACAACATTAGACAATTAGGTGGGCTGGGCACTGTTTAGAAAAATGCTATCGAGAAGTCATGAGTCTGAACCGTCACCATCAATGTAGGCCTATAACAAGCAGTGTTATGATGGATATAGAGCTTTTATAAAGAATAGGTATAGGTTCTGAATAGGTCCCATAGGAATATTGTCATGATCTGATGATGAACTTTGGAGATATGGAACGGAACTCCTTATAAAATCACAGCAGAACCGCCGTAACAAGAAAAATTGCTTTGTTTATACGTGTAGTCGATAACTGACTGAAGGAAGTGGGAAGGGGGTACGTCAAGGGGGTACGTCCTACCACTTTCCAAAATTAAATATATCGTGTGAGGTATTGTTTGAAAGGGCTTTATGTAAGGATTTCAAACATCAACACACAAGCACTAAAAAGTGAAAAATAAAAAGCTTTTTTACAAAAAAATATGACCGCCTTCAAAAACTACAAAATAAAAAATAACTTTAGCTTGGAAGTCGGCGGCAATACCTTACATAGCAAGAAACAAAACCAAAGCCGCCGACTTTCAAGCTAAAGTTATTTTTTATTTTGTAGTTTTTGAAGGCGGCCTTTTTTTTTCACTTTTTCACTCGCGGTTACTTATGGTTATTGTTACTAAGACTAACTATGCAATATAACGCCAGTCCATTGCAGCTTCGGCTTGCTTATTTTGTGGAACATGATCAAATTCTTTTTTTTAAACAAATTACTTAAATGAACCACATGTAATATAAGAATTTGTTTTTTGATTACATACCTTGTGTATAGGTAATACGTATTCTGCGCTTGTACACAGCTTACTAGAAAATAAAAATATTTTCAGTTAATTAGGTGTTATAAAAAAACCTTTAAAATATTCAAGCCAGCTTCTTCTTGGTCTTCGAATAATATATGCTTCTAACGAATTTGTTAAGAAATTGTCTAGTAACACTTAGTCTAGGGCAATCAATCATCATTCAGTTTCTACCCTAACATTACTAACCTTCGTGGCTTTTGTTGCACAAATGGTAATAAAAAAGTGTAAATTATGATTTGTGGATTCAAATAAGAAAATCACTCAATAGCACTAACATTGCCGGCTATTAGTAGGTTAACAGTTATTGATCCATTTGTTCACACATTCAATATTTTTCGTTTTTGTCTATGCTGTAATAGCCCACTGCTGGGCTAAGGCCTCCTTCAAGTCCTAACAAGTTTTCTTTTCTTGCGCAACCTCAAACCAGTTCTCTCGGCCGGCCGCGGCCACGCCTGCTATCCTTAAGCACCCATTGCGTGAAACTTTTGCCAGCTTTCAATATATGTATAGTATCTATTTTAACTGAATAATTTAAGTACCAATGTAATGTCTATGGTCGTGCATACAATTCGTTAGGTATCCTTTATAAATTGACCGATGCGGCTGTTTACTTAGCCACGAACCATTACAATATTAAATAAATATTTACTCACCTGCCGCAACAGCCAAAATAATAATGGCTGACTTCAACATATTGCTTGAACGACCGCTTGCTTACTGGTCAACATTTTTAAATTCGTTTAATTTATAGCCGATTACTATTAATTTAAAATTAGATAACACAATGACATGATTATAATCGCAAATACCATCAAACAAAAAAATATATTAATTAATAATTATAATTATTTGACTATGATAAAATCTTTTTTCCTTCCGACGTCAAAAATGACGTATTTATTAATTTTATTGCTAGATAGCTACCTACCAATAAGACTATTGTCTATCTTTGTGTAAGTTTGTGACCACGTGTAGCCTAAACGACTTAACACTTGCAAGACTCAAATATATTTAAGTTTTATTGTTTTCACATCTACTTAGGTTTTTTCCCGCAATTTGATAACGAAAACAACAATGAGGTGTGTATGGATTTTTCCTAATCTTAAGGGTACATACCTACCTATTAATTATTACGAAGTTACGAACACTAGACAACTGAATTGCGCTACTGAGGTACGCAATCCAGACGTCCAGAATGGACAAACCAACTCCTGAACCAGTTCAGAAGCTTGCAGCTCAATGTCTTTTGGACTATTTTTTAGCATTTTTGGTCAGAAGGCCAATGATGCTAATTGAAAACGTTTACAATCTAGTAGCGATCTCATTTTGGCGACAATCAGTGTCAAAAAAGTACGAAAATTAGAGAAATAGAGACTTTTATGACAGATTTAAACTAAGATTATATTACGATCGTTCCTAAAAGTAAGTAGAATTGCCCTTTCGAATTGATGATTATTCAAATATTTTTACAAAAACTAATCTAATCTATTCTTTGTAAATATCGATTACAGTTCATTGATGTTAAATAATGCCAACAAAGGAAAGGATGAACGATCTAAAAAGTTAGGTACAGTCAGAGACAAAAGACGTGGAGCATGATTGTGTATGTTCCACATTGACGTAATCAGTTTATACAACAAATGTCGCTGTATAGCTCAAGACTACACAGTACGGTAAACATTAAGTTAAGTTACTTTATACCACAACATTCGGTTTTCTTTTATAAAATCAATATTCTATTTGTAGTTCCAAGACTTTTGGTGAATTGTGGTTGACGATGGTACCCTCATTTTCGGTAGGTATCAGCGTCCTATAAAAACATGCAAATGATACCCGTGACAAATATTTGCATCGTTGCAGCCCTCTTGGTTTTTATTAAAAAATAATGAAAATAGACCAACAAAATGTCCCAAACCAAATTCATTAAAACTCCTGACACCAGAACCAGCATAATTATCTAACATTCTTGTAAAAATCAACCGAATTTTGTTACTACAAAATTGTTCAAATGGTTTTATGCCAATCACTGATATGAATGCATGTTCACCGTATTGTGCAGCCCCGGGTATTGAGCAACATTTGTTGCTTATGGTGTTATCCAATGGACTTGTCGAACGTGGCACAAGTTCAATCATTTGTGTTGCTGACTCTACCTATTTAGGTCATTTAACTTTTCGTCGAAAGATTTAATTAAATATCAGATAAGATGGTTATCGTGTGATTGCATAGTCTTATAATTTGGTAAGGATAGTAGCGATATTATCTTGTTTCGCTATTATTCTAATTAGGTAAATAGTACAGTAATCGAATTACGAAGTAATAGTCACCTGGTGGTAACACGTGATTTGTGGAAAGGTATTTTTTTGCGCTACGTATCCGCTAAAGGGCCAGAATAGCAACTTCGTATCGTGCTGCTTTTGCTGTTCCATATAATTATTTTGACTAAGGTGTTACACAAATGGAAGCTGATTTTTGTTATATCACCGACGGGAAATTTCATCGCAAGGGGATTTACGGACGCCCAGGGCGTCGGACGTCGCGTGATGACTTCCGGCCACCGTAGGCAAGGGTTTGCGGACAGCGAGTGATGGGTAGCTCGCCGTCCGATCAAGGACCAGGTCCGGGTTGACGGCGCGTTCTGTTTCACGCGCGCCTCAAAGAGCTGTCAGCGCAGAGACGGGGCCCCAAAAGGGCCAACCGCCTGCTGGGGTTGCGAGACGTCTTAACAGGAAACCGTGGCTCCAGAACGTTAAGGGCAACAGAAGAAACAGGGTGGTTTTTAAGTCAGTAAAAGTCTGACAGTCCCTTCCGCCTTACCTAGGGCGGAAGCACAAATTTGATGATTTTTACCACATAAAAAAAAGGGGATTTAGAATCATGTACTGAATTTATGTTAAAAGTTTCCATCTGTTATACAATCGTTTCGAGTTTGATGATCGAGTGGCTTTCGGTTCCAAAACGACTAAAAAGTAACCGTGTATGAACCGTGTAAAAACTATAAAAATATTTGACATAACATCATAACATCACGCCTGTAATCCCCGAAGGTTTAGGCAGAGGTGTACCCATATTAGTACACCCACATTACGCCAGTTATGTCTTTTAGTCCCATGTAATAGGGGGCGAGCCTATTGTCATCAACCGAGCACAAATCCAGACTCCGAGGCTGCTACTGAGAAATTCCTGATGGAAAAACCCAATAACATTTTGCCCGACCTGGGAATCGAACCCAAGACCTCATGCACAGCAGTCGCGCTTGCGGCTACTAGACCAACGAGGCAGTAAAAATATTTTATATTAGTTTAATTTGAACAAAATGCTTTCATTGACATTAAAGATATAAAAAAAACACACACACACACAAATAAATAAAAAGGCAAGTAGAAAGTTTAACTTTTTATAAAACAATATGAATGACCACTTATATAAGTTTTTAGCTTAGAACGGGTAGCTCTTAGTGTTGATTCTGTAGATACTGCTAGAACTGAAAACAGAAGACGAAAAACTTGAGAGAATTATTATTTCAAAGTAAGCATTCTAAAAAATAAACTTGTTTTTATTTTTTTTATTTAAATTTGATGGATTAAATAACAAACGAATAATTAGATAAGATGGATGGACAGGCACGTATTTACCTAGAGCCTAGTAAAAATTACCTACCCTCCTTTAAATAATTCCATGCCACCTAACTTTAATGCACTGCCGCTGCACCTGTTAAGGTTCATCCGCATAGTTGTCGTGCATGGCAACCCCAGTAAATTATCGTTGTACATTGACACAGCAAACAACTCATAAGCCCGGTTATGACTACAGGAGTGGGTCAAGCAGCCTGGTTGGTTGCTCCCACCGTTGGCATAGAAGTTTATATGACCAATTGCAGTTCCAATACCGTTGGACAGTAGACCTGAACCATCTGTGTGGATGACTTCGACATAATGAGCGTCAGTACTGGTCAAGCGTTGGGAATTGCTACCCCATCCTCTTCCAGATGGGTCTAATCCTAGGAAAACAGCATGAAAATAAAAAGATTTAAAGAATTTGACGGTGAACTAAGCTTTTAACAAATATAAAACAAAGAACAATATTGTTGTTATTATAATAATATTGTAGTGGTTTGTGGCCACTTATGGATAGATTTTGATTGCAGGTATATAATAAAGTAGCTTCTGTCTGAGACTTCGCATGCGTAAAATGTAACTTTCCGTAAAGTAAGTAGAACTTATCCTAAGCGACCACATTACCGGGATAAAAAGTATCCTATGCGTTTATCCAGGGAATGGTCTATGTGCCAATTTTCATCCAAATCTGTTCAACGGTTTATGTGTGATTAACTAAGAAACTTCCAAATATCTTTACAAACTTTCACATTTATAATATTAGCAGAATTGTTAAAAGAATAATAAATATTAATCACGGGAATCTGACCTGCAGTAGTATTCCGCAAAAATCTCCCTTGATGAATATAATTAAGATGAAGTGTGTTCAACGTGAGTTTTCTATCCCTAGCGGTAGGTGAGAGTACTAGAGTAGTAAATAATACGCTTCACATAAATTCACCATAGGGAGTATTTTTTAATACTCGTATATTTAAACAATCATCATTTACCTGTGATTCTACCAATGATTGCAGGGTACCCAGGAAATCCGTCTACTGCTTTTAACCATCTACTAGCAATGCCAGCAATATGAGCTCCAAGGCCAAACCCGACCAAGTGTAGATCACTGTCGAATGCTAGACCTTCATATACGATTAATCTTAACAACAATTTTTGCAAATCACGAGCCACAAACGGTACGTGTGCCGATGCATCTGAGTAACTGTTGCTGGCACCTTTTTCCCAGTCAACCACTATGACGTTATGTGGTTCTTGAAACCTTAAGATATCTAAAAGAAAAAGAAATACATAATTTCATAAATGAGAACAGATATAAAATAAGACACCTATATGTATAAAGAATAGGTTAGCGCAAGGCTGTTGACTTAAAAATAAAAAGAAGGAATTGTGATAAAAAAATTAAATAATAATCTGTGCGGAATCTAAGAAAATGTGAGGTAGGTCTGGCGACTCTGGGATCTTATTCTAACATAATAAACACTACATCAAACAAAAAATGCATCTTTTGGTATCTAACTGGTACTTACTGTCCGTGATTAATGTATTGAATCTGGTTCTAAGGCTTCCACCGTGTCCATGGATCAATATGATTGTATTGTTATCTCGATCGATATGAGAATTCCAGATGCTTCCGTCTTCAGATATTACATCTGGTACAGATGGGTTATTCCTTTTATAAGAAAAAGCCAAATTAGTAAATCGGATAAAATTTTGAGAATTGCGAGTGGAATTCATAAGTCTGTAGGCAACATTGGCCTGTAGAAGATTTAATGAATCTCCAATGTACACCATTTACCAACTCTCCGCTACCTTTATCCAGCAGCTACCAGCTACCCTGTTAAGTTCATCGCTCCATCTAGTCCGAAGGAATCCTTATACGGTGTGCGGACAGGTAGAATCAAATATTCTTGTTATTTGAACGTAAGTACATGGCCTTTTTTTCACGGTCTCCACTCAAATCGTGTCGCCCCTTTTGGTTAATGTCACTACAGACTAACTAATTAAATACTCCCGCTTCCGCTCACATCCGCTTGCTAATTCTAAGGAACGTCGTTATTTTGGTTTTTCGTCCATATTACTTACTTGATAGAAAATAGTTGTTTAGATAACTTACCTAGTGTATAGGTAAAATACTGTATTCTGCGCTTGTACGCAGCAAACTAGAATATAAACAAAAAAAAGTCTTACATTATATTTTATTTCACCTTATTATGTATAATTCAATACAAAAATTAAAATTAAATGTTATTTTTATAAAAAAAAACAAACACAAAAGGGTGGAAATCGGGTGTTTATCCTAAAACCCAAAACAGAGGGTGCATTGCCCATCTATCTACAGTGTTTTTCCAGGTCAGGGTATGTGTGTGAGTTGTGTGTAAACGTATATTAAATAATTTAATCATAATTTAATCAACTCGTGCGGCGGCTTTTTTAGCCACGAACCATTACCTTAAGTATATTACGAGAAAGTTAAAAGAAGTATTTCATTAACTCACCTGCCGCAACAGCCAAAATAATGGCTAACTTCAACATATTGCTTGATCGACCGTTTCCTCACTGGTCAGCATTTTAAATTCATTTAATTTATAGCGGATGACTTTTAATGTTAAATTAGATAACATACAATAATCGCAAAATCCATCAGCCGCATAATTGTAATTACTTTACTATGATATAATCTATTTTCTATTATGTGACGGTAATGATGAAAGATTATGAGTAGCGTTGTCTATTTGTAAGCATGTTTGTAACCTCGTACAGCGTAAAGGACTTGCGTGACACTAATTTACGTTTTATTGTTATCACTTCTACTAATAGGTACTTTCCCGCAATTTCTTAACCAATTCGTCTATCTTATGAGTACATTATGACGTTAATAGAACTTAATTATTGCGAAAACTGGCAGACAGAATTTTTCAACGGTAAGTGTTTTTACTGAAACTAGGACATAATTCACGATTTATCTTCGCAAACATCGAATAAATTACATTGACATTCAAAAATGCTAACAAAGGAAATGAACAACTTACGATAAACGTATTATTAGGTCATTTAACTTTTTGCCGAAAGATTTACTCAAATATCAGATAATATTTTTATCATGTGATTGGGTAGTGTTGTAATTTGCTAAGAATAGTAACGATAATAATATTATCTTGTTAAACTATTATTTTCATTAAATTAATAACAGAAGTCAAAGTATAAAAATACGGTAGTCACCTGGCGTTGCTTAGTTATTGATAAAATGTTATTTTCCGCCAAATAATCTTTGAATGGCCGAAACATATACACACGATATGACGTGGTATATAGTATATACATTTTGTGGCTACAAGGTTACCAAAGTGTGCCCCCTAAAATAGAAGCATCCATCGCTCTCAATATTAAGCCACTTAAAACTACGTAGGTATCTAGCCTACTGTTTTGGAACATGTTTTCACTAATCTTTATGAGAAAAGAGTTAGGTAACTAACTGAATAATACATTTTCTTGATTCTGTCATTTCTTTATATACTTTACTTTAGGAGCTGGCGTAGGTTTATTTCGCAAATCATAACAGTAATTATGGCAGACCCGAAGCACTGGATATACTGCTCAGTACCTATAGTTCGAAACCTGATTGTGCAATCCTGACTTATTGTTCCTGTTCAATTTTTTATCAATCATATGACTATAATTATAAAATAAACAACTTCATTTGATTATTATTACGTGTTCTTTCATAGATAAGTAAATATGTAGGTTGTTTTTAACTGTAATTAATGAATGTTGAATGGTGATTTTGAATAATATTTATAGTCATTGGCTTTTCGGGTTTGATGATTGCTTCTGTGGCAGTCCGCCATCTGATGCAAATATGGTCATGTAAAGAGCTCGTCAAAGAAATATGTTTGCTTGTTATTGGTCAGTGGGGTTTAATGGTAGGAACACATTGTAACACTTCCATAAATGATAAAACAAGTAGATAAGTAGTTTATATTTTATAAAACAATATTAAGAACCACCTAAGTACCCATCTTCTATTTAACTGGTTAGCTTAGAACGGGTAGTTCCTGGTGTTGATTCTGTAGATACTGCTAGAACTGAAAACAAATAGTTTAAATCAGATTATATAAATCTTTGCACAGTCGTACAAGCTCAAAGATGAAGAAGAAAACCTAATGAGAGAGTTTATATTTCAATATTTTATTTGTACAAACTGCTGATTTAAACATTTCTGTTCATTATTATACTGAATACGACTATTAATTTAGGACCTAGTAAAATTGTACGTACCCTCCTTTGAATAATTCTGTGCCTCCTAGCTTCAATGGAGTTCCGCTGCACCTGTTAAGGTTCATCTGCGTAGTTGAGGTGCATGGGAATCCGATTAAGTTATCGTTGTACATTGACACAGCAAACAGCTCATAGGCCCGGTTATGACTACAGGAGTGGGTCAAGCAGCCTGGTTGGTTGCTCCCACCGTTGGCATAGAAGTTTATATGACCAATTGCAGTTCCAATACCGTTGGACAGTAGACCTGAACCATCTGTGTGGATGACTTCGACATAATGAGCGTCAGAATTTCTCAAGCGTTGAGAATTGCTGCCCCATCCACTTCCAGATGGATCCAATCCTAGAAAAGTATTATTTAAGAAGTTTTATAAATGTGATTGTCAGCTAAGCATTTTACTAAAGTAAAGATAAAACAAATAAATGTGGTATTTCAGCCGCTTAATGGAATTGATTTTTAATGCAGAAACATAAAAAATTCAAATCAATATTAAATATTATTCATAATATGAATGTAACAAAAATCTCTCTCGATGAATTTAGGTGAAATATGCTTGCATGGTAGAATGCGCGACCGAATCCCGTACCACTGCCCAAAAGTCGGTTGAGAAACACCGTGGTGGGTATAGCCTGTAAAAATTAGGAATATCCCCCCCCCCGTCTTCCCCAGATGATGGACAGTCCATGAGGTTTTCAGGTTTCAGGAAAACACAGGTGAAATGTGGTTTTTGTGAAATGTCAACCTCTCGCATTAGGTAAGATAAAAGCTCACCTCTTGCTTGCTGCACTTGAGAATTGGGCAATTGATACTATAAAATAATCATTTAACGATTTTTTCATGACCTGTCAAAACGCGATTCTCCCATTGTTTTTGTATGGCATAAGACAACAGTGACGTCACTTTTATACTATTTATTTTGAGATCAAACAAAAATCTTTTACAGTTATTTAAAAATCAGTTGAGGTTAATGGCAACTAACACAATGTTAACTAACAGAATATTCAAACAACTGTCGCTTACCGGTGATTCTACCAACTATTGCATCGACTCCGTAATCATATTCTATTGCTCTCAACCATCTAGCAGCAATGCCGGCAACATGAGCTCCAAGGCCAAACCCGACTAAGTGTACAGTTTTGGCTTCTGCTACACCTTCATACGCGATTAACCTTATCAAAAAATTTTCCAAATCACGAGCCACAAATGGTACGTTTGCTGATGAAGTGGAGTAACTGCCGCTGGCGCTCGTTTCCCAGTCAACCACTATGACGTTATGTGGTTCTTGAAATCTCAAGACATCTAAAAGAAAAACACGGTTTTATTAATAAGATGTTATGAATAAACAATAGGTTACCACGAGACTGTTGAATCATTTAAAAAAAAGGATTTGTGACAAAAAAAAATGCCAGTGTGAAGTGTAAGAAAATTTGCCATGCTAGTGATTAATAGGCATCCGTAGCTGCTCATCATTTTGATCATTCTATTGTCAAATCAAGTTTGGTACGCACCCTCTATAGCCATAGGTAATGAGGTCTAACATCACAGAATTGTCACACCTTCTTTAAAATGGCAAAAGAATGAGAATAGATAGAGGAATTTCTAGTTAAAAATGCCTAACAAATATAAGAAAAAATGTTGTTTAGAACAACTGATTATTTTTTCCATGTTTCGTACCTAAGTATGTCCCATAATAAAAGTTGTTCAGATTCATGAGTATTTTACCCCCTGAAAAACTTACAACGAATTAAAAGTCAGCCAGTAAGTACATTATGTTTTATATTATATTCATGAGTATTTTCACCTTCCGAAAGATGAGAAAAAAGAATTGAAATTCGGTTTGTATGAAAGTGGTTATCATCATTTTTAAATACATTACATATTATTATCCATTTTCGACTTTCAAAATTTCAATCATAGTTAGATGATGTTAATGTAGCGGTTTTGGGATCTCAGTTCATAATAATACCATATTATTATCATATTCTCTATACATCGTTTCATTTAGTATTTAACTGGTACTTACTATCCGTGATTAATGTATTGAATCTGGTTCTAGCGCTTCCACCGTGTCCATGGATCAATATGATTGTATTGTTTTCATAATTGAAATTGGTATTCCAGAAGCCGTAGTATTCAGTTATTAATTCTGGTACGGACGGATTATTCCTTAAAAAAGTAATACACGCTGTAGTTTATTTCTCACAGACTAATATTAACCACTACCAGGCGATTTGGTGACAATATTCAGAGAGTTGCGAGTGAGAGGTCATGGGTCTGGGCCATCTGCTATACCTCATCATCGCATCAGTATATGCATAGGTCTAGTCATTGTCTATAGTCCAAAGCTGGCTATAGACTTCTCCAATCGTTCGCTTTAAACGCTCTCCCTGACTTCCGGTTGCTACCAGCATACCGCTACTATACGAAGTTCATCTCTTTGTCTAGACTCTAGCCCGAAAACACACACATACGAACGTTGAACACTGTTAAGTGTTGTCCGATACTCAACGACTCTGTTTGCATGTAATGAACATCAAGCAATGACATGCGTCAACAGAAAGAAAAGTTCGTGGTCGTTCGTATGCGGCTTTTAAATCAAATTCGCGGTCTTGACTCAAAAACATGTGACCCCTTAAGGTTATCGTCACTACAATTAACTAATTTAATATTACCAGCTCATTAAAACTTTGAAGTGCTTATTCTGTGGAACCTGTCGGACTTTGACTGTGTGTCACTTACTTAAATCAAATGTATACATAACAATTGTTTGGATTACTTACCTCGTGTATAGGTAATACCTATTGCGCGCTTGTACACAGCAAACTAGAAAATAAAATACTTCTTAGTTAAATGATTATTGTAAAAAAAAGGTTTTTAAATTTAAGATTTACGTATTCGTACGAATAAAAAAAAACAGTGTTTAATTTTCCTAACTGTTAATTTCTGGCAAATTAACAGTAATTGATCCATTTGCTTACTTCATTAAATGTTTGATTATTTTAAGTATACTATGTTATATAAAGGGTCATTCATTTCAGGATCCACCTGGTTCACCTTAACCCATTACAGTAAAATACTTTATAAGAGTAACATAACATCACGCCTGAAATCCCCGAAGGGTTAGGCAGAGGTGTACCCATTAGTACACCCACATTTCGCCAGTTATGTTTTTAGTCCTATGTAATAGGGGGCGAGCCTATTGCCATCAACCGGGCACCAATCCAGACTCCGAGGCTGCTACTGAGAAATTCCTGATGGAAAAAACCCAATAATACTTTGCCTGACCTGGAAATCGAACCCAAGACCTCATGCACAGCAGTCGCGCTTGCGACCACTAGACCAACGAGGCAGTCAATAAGAGTTATAAGAGCAGCAGTTACAAATGCCAGAGGGGCAGTGTGGGCAGTTTATAAGAGTAATAATGAATATTTTACCAACTCACCTGCCGCAACAGCCAAAATAATGACAGACTTCAACATATTGCATGAACGACCGTTTTCTTACTGGTCAACATTTTCAAATTCATTTTATTTATAGCGGATAACTATTAATGTGAAATCTGATAACACGTGATTATCTGAAGTTTCATCAAATGGATAATTATAATTAAGAATGATAAAATCTATATTTTTACCTAACGGCAAAATAGTAAGGATATCTCATTGTCTAGGTAGCTTTGTATTAAGATGAGTTTTTATCCATTTGTATCCCCTAAACAAGACACAGTGTAAGTTCTCCTATTTTCACCTCTAGGTACCAATAAGTATCCTCCCTCAAATTGTGAACCAATTTCAACAAATGAGGAGTCGCGAATAGCTGTCTATTAACCATGTCGCGGCTCGAAAGCAATGCACGCTGCAATCCTCTACCTTTTTCAAACGTAAAAAAAAATGTTTTGCCATAACACGGTTTTATTAACAATAAAATTATTCTACGCTATGAAGGTATGCCGGCCGTCATTCGATTCACACATAACATCACGCCTGTAACCCCCAAAGAATAAGGCAGAGGTGTATCCATTAGAAAACCCACATTTCGCCAGTTATGTTTAAGTCCAATGTAATAGTGGGCGAGCCTATTGCCAATAACCGGGCATAAACCCAGACTATGTAGCTGCTACTGAGAAATTCCCGGTAGTAAAACCCAATAACACTTTGCTCGATCTGGGAATTGAACCCCGGCTAAGCTACCTCGTTGGTCGCGATTGCTGAGCATGAGGTCACCTGATTCAATGAAATAATATACCTATCGGTCATTCTGGACGTTTAAAAAGTACATGCAAAAGTCACTCAATTTTACTTAATGACACTCATTGTAGTTGTTATGGTCACGTACTCGTTGTTTACATTTAAAAAAACGTCAGTTAGGAGTAATCGTCTCCTATCGGCCATTGCTTTTAAGTTTTAATGTCTAATCTTTTTGAAGTAGATGAAATCATCTTATCTTATCTTAGTTACGTTTTGAAAAATAAATAAAGTGAGGTGCCTGTTTCACCTTTATTGCGATCGCTTATGTTTGACATCACGCGGCACAGAGCATTAAAAAATTAATTAATTTTATTAGATTTTTTTTCACCAGTGCTGGCACTCATATAGTTCAGTTACCAGAAAAATAAGTGATATTTCACTTCAGCATTCTTTCGGGAGATAAAAGTACTCGTGTACATATATCGGGTGTCCGGTAAAGAATGGATTATCTTGAAATGGGTGATAGTAGAACTAATGGCGATTCAGAAAAAAAATACATTAAAAAATAAAAACAAGTAGTACCAAAGATATGATTAATTTAATAATATTCATTGTTTTTTGTTACCTTATTTTACATTCTTGTACACCACGACCACGAATTAATGAATTCCGTCGGTTTTTTATTGTTAACGTAATTTACGTTAACTAAGCTAATAGATAAGTAATCAAAAGTAGGACTGCTATTACACGGTTTTGAAAAAAAACAACTTTAACTATGTTCTTTTAGAAAAAATAGTGAAAAAAATCTTTTTGAAAAAGTTTAAGTAGTTAAAAAGTAGTTTAAAAAAAATGTATCGAAACACAAGTGGCCAATAATTTTAAAAAATTATGTTTTTATAGCTGATTTCAAAATGGTATGATTCAGTTTTGTACATAATGTAAATAGTGAATTATTGCTTCTCGTTTTCAAAAGGAGCGGAATTTGGTTAAACAACAAAGTTTGCAATATTGTAACAAATTTGAACATTAGATGAACCTGACCATCTGGGTTTAAATAAAAAGTATTTGTAGACGTTAGTAATTAATAGGAAAGCTTGGTTAACCTGTAATGCGACTTGTGGGATGTGATATGATGAAAATGTGGTGTGACCGTGTTTTTTTTTATTTGGGCTGTCTTAAGGAAAATTATTACGCGAAGTCGATCTTTGAAAGACTTAGGAAGCCGTGTCCGGTCAACCACATCAAAAATAAGCGATCGACGTGATATTCGACTACTTAGGAGAGCATTTATTCTAGAAAATGTAGGGTCTGAATCAGAGTGGGTGGCAGACAATTTACAACGAATGTAATTTATAACGAATACAGTCTTAACATCACGCCTGTAATCCCCGAAGGGCAGAGGTGTAGCCACATTTCACCAGTTATAACACTTTACCCAATAACACTGCTCGACCTGGCAATCGAACCCAAAACCTCATGCTTAGCAGTCAAAAACAGTGTCATTAATATCAAATGCTGTTTTTTATCTAACCCCAATGACCAGATACATTTAATGTAAATAAATATTCTAATATCTCAAACTTTGTTGTTTGCCCAAATTTCGCTCCTTTTGAAAACGAATAGCAATAATTCACTATTTATATTAGGTACAAAACTGAATCATACCATTTTGAAATCGGCTATAAACACATAATCTTATAAAATTATTGGCCACTTGTGTTTCGATACATCTTTTTTGAGCTAAGGACGTTTAAACTTGTTAAAAAAAAAATTGTTCACGATTTTTTTCAAAAGAACATAACTCGTGTTGTTGTTTTTCAAAACCGTTTAATAGCAGTCCTATTTTTGATTACTTATCTATCAGCTTAGTTAACGTAAATTACGTTAACAATAAAAAAATCGGCAGAATTCATTAATTCGTGGTCGTGGTGTACAAGAATGTAAAAAAAGGTCACAAAAAACAACGAATCTTATTAAATGAATCATATCTTTGGTACTACATGATATTTTTTTTTTTGTATTTTTTTCCAGATTAGTCATTAGTTCTACCATGACCCATTTCAAGATAATCCATTGAAAACCGGATATACCGGATTGAAACCGGTATAAAAACCGTTACTACCTATGCTTAAGTAATAAGTTAACCTGTCCCATATATTTTGATCTCATTTCAAAGATGGTGCCGTAGTAATAGTTGTTCATATCCATGAGTACTTTCACCCCCTGAAATATTGCCCATGAACTAACAGTCACCCGATATACTAAATAATGTTATCCAGACCGATTTCGGTCACGGCGGCTAATCTCAATGGATGATATTATTATGCACAAGTGTATGCGCAAACACAGGTGCGGAGTGCACCTGTGTTTGCGCTCTCTCCTCACTTTCACAGTCCGATGGGACGACAATCCGACACAACCGGGGAGAGATCAGGCACACGACCAAAGGCTTTACAGGCTTTAAGAGCCACGGGGGTTTCACACAATCAACTTTCAAACTCTACTACTGATAGATTTTTTCTTGAAAAATAATTCGTACTGTCAGTTTTAATAAATGGTCCTGGCGTATCATTGCCTGGTGCATCATATAACCTCTTTTGGTGTCTGATGACTGCTGCTGTGGCCTCCAGCCATTTGCCGCCTACAAAAAGATAAAAAAACAAGACATAAGCAATTTATTCATATTAATTAAATATTTTTTCTTATCAAATATTATACTGATTGCACTTCAAATTAAGCGCTTGTTACGGTGAGTGTGATAAATTGAAAAAGATAGGACCGGGGGTATCGGACAGGTTAGGTTCGAAGGGGATGGTGGGCGGGGGGCGGAGCATCGCCATCCAGGTCGTGGTTATTTTTTTTAAACCTTTGAGCCCTGCTATTTAAAGTGTTCCTAGTGTAAATTATGTAAATTATTTTTAAAAAAATAATTAATGGATCACTTTTACCGTAACATAAAAAGTTCCGCTTTTCAATTAATAGCAATGGGTCACGAACTGAAATTGTTGCAGTATTTTAAATAGAAAGATGTTTTGATTAACGGTTACATACTAGCCATTGATTATCACGAACACTAGATGACTGAGTTTCATACCTTGTCCAAGAGCTAGCAGTCTAATTTCGCTTGTACTACTTTTACTTTAATATTAATACCTATCGATCAAAGTACCTACAATAACATTCAAAAATGCCAACAAAGGAAAGATACAACTTATTACTTACTAAATACGAGTATCTATAGAAAAAATCACAAAATACTCAAATGTCAACAATCCCTTCTTAAATCGTTGAATTAAATTTTCTCACTCTGAAGCCCTAACCATCTTTAGCTTGAAGTTTACAATATTAATAATGAATACGAGTAGGTATATTGTAATACCTAAACAATTTTTTTTTAAATATGTATATAAAACAAAAGAACCTACTGAATAATAAACTTTAAAACCTCCCTTTTAAATTTTTCATTATTGCTTTCTATAGCAAATTCTTGAAATAATTTTGGGTAAAAAAATAAAACTATCTAAAAACACTGATTGGAATTATTATTGTTACTCAGTTTACTCACTCACCTAATGACACTCATTGTTGTAATTGTCACGTACCTACTGTTACTTAAGTTAATTTAAACAATACATCTGTGGCTGTGTTCTGAGCCTGTGTTATTGTATAATCGCGGAGAAAGGCGGTTAACCATATTCACCTTTACGCTTTGAGTAACAAGGTTGAAAAGTTGATAAGTGAGGTGAATGACGTTGAAAAGTGGTCAACCGCTGTTGTCCTCGGTTATACTATATTCATTGTATTTTGCGAACTATTCTTGCAACTGCAAAGCAACTTGATAGTGAACAAAACAACATCATATTGATCCGATTGGTATCCGAGTGACGTCATTTAGTCGTCATTCATTTACTGATTGTATTCTATCTGCAACGGGTTATGATTTGAGTTAGGTTAGGTTAGGGTAGTGAGGGTAACGTCCGTCGCCCACCATTTATCCGGACCCGAGGTGGCGGCGCGTAGTGTTCCACGCGCGCCCCTCTTTGACGTCGCGGGGGGAGTTAAACACCTCACTCCCCCCCCTGACCTGAGGAGGCCCGCGGAAGCGGGCCGGCACCAGTTGGGGATCGCGGAAGGCGCGTACGTTCCCGTGATCCCCGGCGTAAGTGTGAGAGGGGAACACTGGGGTGGTTTTTAGTCAGTAAGAGTCTGACAGACCCCTCCGCCCTCCCCAGGGCGGTGGACATCCATGAGGATTTTCCACCCCAGCTACAAAAAAAAAAAAAAAAAAGGGTAGTGAGGGTATGTTGGTTGGAAAGGATTTATTTTATTTTATTTACCCTATTTTCTGTTCGCCAAGTAAACTAATTTTGTGTAATAACGCCTAACAGACCGGATAAGCAATTACTACTATTGACGCGTTATGATTAGGTAGGTACTTAGCTACGAAAAGTATTTCTTTTTTTATTGCATAGATAAATCTGCTACATGACATTAAAATCGAGAATACCATCATAAGTTAGTCCACATGCGTCGTATACAAGTCATGTAGGTACATGAATGTCGTATTCTAAGTCATAACGAACTAGCTTCTGCCTGCGACTTTGTACGAGTGGATTTTTTCACCCGGTTTTTGCTCCGCTGGCCGTAGCGTGTATGTTATAAACCTATACCGTTCCTCATGAATCTGGCTATTATAATTATAACAAAATATGTTTTATAGTGTGACATCAGAGATTATAGTGTATTTAAAAGCATGGGCTGATCGATAACAAATAGCCTGTTTATTCATCACGCAAAGTCACTTATAAGTTGAAATAGAATAAAAAATCTGAATCAAATTCGTTACGGATTGTCAGACACTCAAAAAAAATACAAAAGAAGGGTGGCAATAACCCTAAAATAGATTGTAAAACTTTCACGGACTCACAACTTTTCAAAACAATACAAATAACCGGTATTATACAAGACGTAATTTGGTGCAATGGAAGCTTTAATAAACTAACTTACTTAGCTAAGTATGCACACGGCCGAACAAACTAAATAACATTGAGCCGATTTCCAGCACAAATAATTGCTGGGAATTTGGTGCATTCGATATAAATTTATCATGTTATTCTTAAAGATTACATTAGAATTTAGCTACAAACTTCTGGTTTTTTTTTTAAATGAAAACTTTGCACCACGCTAGAAAGTTTCTCCTGTATCGTGGATGCGTGTACAAACATAAAAACTCACATACACAAACAGCCAGACCCGGAACAACTATCTGTAGGCCATACAAATATGTGTTCCGAGCGGGAATCGAACCCGCAAGAAGCAGCGCAGCAGCCAATCGCTCAGCCACTGCGCACACCGTGCTGTCAATTAAATTTCAATTTAAAGGAAAATCCAAATGGTTACAACAAGGCATCATGGTACTTACCTAAAGCAAAAACCATCCTTACATCATTTCTGTGAACATTCCAAAAAACCAGTTGGCCTATAACGGATGGAACATTTTGCTTCAAGTTTGATTAAATGAAAAAGTTTTCAGTGTCTTCCTCTGGAGTCAAATGTTGAAAGTGTTCAAAGTTATTTCAAACATTTTAGAGTAAATTCAGGGTTAAGCAAGCTTTAGGCTTTATTGAAGTACCTATACGTTTGAGTGTACGTTTGAGTAGTTTCGACTAACATGTATGAGTACTGGGTCTTTTGAGGTCAGAAGTGTAGTGAATATAAAACCTGTCTACAATAATACATAGTTCCTTTTCTCTCTCTCTCTTCATCCTTGGCAGTTTCTAGAGAAGCGCTGAATCTTAAAAGATCTACAAGATGTAGATCTATCTAGGTTTAGCGCTTCTCTGGAACATTTGGTTCAAATTGTTTACTAAACACAGTGGGAATTTCTGGGAGTGGTCATCAAATCTTTGTTTTTTTTTATGTGTAGGTCCTCAAATATCTAATAGTCTTTCTTGGAAGATAAATAAATTTATAAACATTTCTGTGTTAAAGCTTGGAATTTTAATTCGACTTTATTAAATACTTTGTCTATCAATTGACTCTAAAGAATATCGGATGCAAAAAATGTTAACGAAATTTAATACAGGAGGTAGATTAACGTAAACAAGATTAAAAAAAAGAAAAAAAATAAGATAAAATAAAGATTAAAAATAAACAAGGTTAAAGTAGATTTACGGAGATCCATTATACCTATCCTACCAAAAAATATAACGCGGCATAAATAAATAATTGACTAGGTATTAGCGTACCTATTTGCGTACTATTAGGATTTGTAAAATGCTGTCTTTTAAAAATCACAGTTAGGTGGTTATAACAGTTGAAAAATGTAATGTAATGATAAATATCCTATCAAAACATAAAATTATAGTTAATATAAGTGTAATTGGTAATCCGCTAAATGCCCGTGCCTACTTTTGATGGGTAAAAGCCTTTGCCCAGTTGTGGGGTAGTAATAGGCTGGTGACTGATTATTATTCCAAACCGTAAAAAAAAAATATCAAGATTCTATTTTATATCTGTATCTTCAGACCGTCATCATAAGCCTTGGTTGGTCGCAAATACCTCTTCTTAAAAAATATTTGTCTCTATCGGTTTGTTATTTGTTTCGCCTTTCACAATTTTCCTGTTTTATTTTGTTTTAACCTATTATCGGTTGCCTTATTAGTTAGAACACACCATACATTTTTTTTTTTTTAAGAGGTAAAATTTATCAAATGACTCTATCCGCCCTGGGTGGGTCGTCAAGTGCGACAGGTTGGACTATCAGACTTTTACTGACTAAAAAACCACCCTGTTCCTTCTGTTGCCCTTTACGTTCCGGGGCCACAGTATGCTGTTAAGGCGTCCCGCAACCCCGGTAGAACCATAGAAATACAGAGCTAGTTTCTGTGGGTAGGTAGGTATAGTATATTAGGTTAAGTTGCGCGTGTATGACAGAGATTAAATTCAACCATATGAGAAGGTCCTTAGATATATAAATTCAAGGTGGTGTCATAAAAATTAATAATTATGTTGGTAAGTAAAGTAGTTCCTTAATTCTAACTTCAAATCTGTAAATACTGTGTGAACTGAAAAAATGACGATAGAGTCTGACAAACGAAAGTAGAGACTGAAAAAACGTGGCAAATTTAAACATCTCAGCCTAGTAACCCTAAAATTTGTAGGACGAATATTTAATAACTTGTCTTGATACCTTAGAGTTATTTGTTTTTTGTGTAAAAAAAAAAATTGTACAACACTTGTGTGGACAGGTCCAAAAGTTCCAAATATGGGTAAATATCCAGTTCCAAATATGGTAATATATAAATATCTATTGTACCAGTTGTACGTAAAGTAGTGTCTTTAATCAGACGACGTAAATTGAAGTTTCGTGATGGAAAATCAGTTCATCCATTATTATTAATACCAAAGAGTCATTTCGTGCGTAAATCAGTATACTTGATTGGAATATAAAGACGATTAGGTACCTTTTATGTGATAACAGCTGTTGCCAGCGGCTCCGCCCGCTACAAATCGAAATATAACCAACGAGAAAAAATCGGGATAAAAACTATCCTATGTGTCCAGGTTATAAACTATCTGTGTACTAAATTTTGTCCAAATCCGTTCAGTGGTTTTTGCGAGAAAGAGTAGGTAACAAATATCTATCCATCCAAACAAACTTTATAATATTAGTAGGATAACTTTTGTGTTTTAGTGGTAAATAGTGTTAAAGTTTGTTTTAATTAGTGAGTTGTGTGTCATTACAGATTATTTGGTTTTTAATTGGTGTTGAATAATTAATCCCCTATCCAGTTCGTAACAATATTAGTATAACAAACATACATCCATCCGAACAAACTTTATAACATTAGTAAGATAGGATATAATATTAGTAGGATAGTAGGATTTTCTGAATAAAAAAAACAATAATATAATAATTTGAACAGAATTTGAACCAAACATAGAAATAGATTTTGTAAAATCATAAATGATTATTTTAATACGAATACAATCAAAGTATCAAAATCAAAGCATCAAACTATCTAAGAAATTTAACACCACACGTAAACAATCTTGTTTCTGATTGAATTGGGCGTCTTTCTCTTGTTGTCTTTCTTCGAACTTTGACAACATGCGTAACAGCATCTTCCGCACTCCACTTTTAATCGTTTTATTCATGTTTAAGTTGGAAAAATGCTAAACAAAGGTCACATTTAATCAACAACAACACGCCATCTTGTTTTGACAATGCGTGATTGACATGTTAAAAAAGTTGCCATATGAAAAGTTTGCAAATAAATTGAGTGTCTACTTTCATTTGCCAGGCTCTATTTAAGATTTTTTAAGAAATCTGCTCTGTTGTATTGGATTGTCGTCCCTCCGGACTATGAAAGTTGGGTTGAAGAGGGAGTGCACCTGTTTGCGCACATACCTATGCACTATAATATCTTCTGCGTATTTGGCTAGACTCAGCACACAGGTGAATTTTTCCGAAAACTTGGCAATATTACATACAAGTATGTAAATGCCTGTATATTGCTGAAGTTTGTCTAAAATTATAATTTAAATGTGTATTATGAAAATACAACCTTTATTGATACCATATTCATAAGAAAACTAAAAATACAAATTTAAATCATAACCTGAGGTTCTTTTAAGAGTATTATAACATCGTGAGGACAGGGACTTCACTTGTCTTATGGTTTTTCTGAGACCTGTAATGCGTGGATCTGAAGATATTAAAAGTTGATGAAACATATCTCCCATAGTTTGTTTGTTTTCGGAAGAGTTTTCGGGTAAAACTTTCACGATATTTCTCAATATCTTTGTTCTTACTTTCTTGGGTCTCTTCAGATAAGAAGCCTATGGGAACTACTCCTGCATTCTGTAGCATAATATGAATGGTAGTCAGCATACTATATCATGGACACCATTTTAAATAGAGCACAGCAGTTTTCAGAGCGTTTATTTTTAATTGTTCTTAACCGGTCAAGTCTCGGCTGACTTATCGGTAGGTCAAAACAATAGGAAATCAACTGTGTTTCATTACTTGGGACCTAAGTAATTAATTTATTGCTAGCCCACTAAACATTGTCATCAATATTATCCATAGTCTATAAATCAGATTTTTGCTTATGCCAGTCATTTCTGCAGATGTTTAATAATTACTAAAAATCGTCGCACCAAATTCCCATCACTTGTACTCCCATAGCAATGTTTTAGCTAATCTACGAACATTCCTAGTTTAGATTTAAATTCATGTTGTATTCCTTCAAATCAAGTCTCGTGATAATTAGATACCTACACCCATCAAATAAAAACTCACTAGATTTCTTTGCCTGATAGATCTTTTGACTATTTTCGATATAACAAACGTTCCCTGATCTCGTAGCGATTACTTTTGTTCAAAAATATTCACAGTAGTTACATTTTTGACTTCGGTATGATTTTGTTATAATTATAAATTATGTGTAGACTACATTGTTACAGTGAAGCTTTTTGTTTTAATATTAGTTCAAATTATCCAAAACATCTGTTTCTATTGTTTTACCTTCCACAATATTCCAGTTATTTATAGGTTTAACCGATAAACATCGGTTGCTTCAGTTGCTGAAGAAATGTCGTGATTACCTAGTGGTTGTATGTACCTATGCATGAGGTTGTAGGTTGGAAGCTGGGCAAGTACCAATGTGATTTTTTCAATTCATATGTACTTTCTAAGTTTATCTTTGATATCACTGACATCGTTCCGTGCCTCGGAAAGCACGTTAAGCCGTTGGTCCTGGCTGTCATAAGTGGATCTTTGACAGTCGTGTGACTAGCAGTCTTACCTAGGGGTATCGTATTTACCCAGTTACTGGGTTGTGGAGGTCTGATAGGCAGTCTCTCCATGTAACTGATATACACCTGCATCCTTATAGACTGGAAGCCGACCTTAACATAACTGGGAAAAAGCTAGGCAGATGATGGGTGCTTCAGTTGCTTAACAAGTTAGAGCTCTTAGCTAGTTTGTTCACGTAAGTATATGTTGAATCAAACACACAATTCTGTAGTCAAGTATCTGGGTGTCATACTCGACAGTAAGTTGAACTGGGCGAGTCATATCGACGCAAAAACAAAGAGGGCCTGTATAGCTTTTGGTCAGTGCAGAAGACTTGTTGGTAAAAAATGGGGTCTTAACCCAAAGATTACTCTTTGGCTGTACACATCAGTTATCAGACCCTCTCTGACCTACGGATCAGTTGTGTGGTGGCCCAAAACACAACTGACCACAGTAAAAACAAAACTCCAAAGTCTGCAACGCTTAGCGAGCGTAGCAGCCACCGGATGTATGAAAACCACTCCATCAGCCGCCTTAGAGTACCTCCTAAACTTGAGACCTCTAGATCTAAGATCTAGATCTATCTATACAGGAAGAGGCTAAGATAGCCGCCTTAAGATTAAGGTCGCACGGACTGTGGAAATTAAACGCAGACACAACACACTCCAAAGTTCTGCAAGGGGTTCTAAAGGAAATACCACTCCTTGAGGCACCCATGGACAGAACTTCATGTCACCACATCTTTGATCGAAGATATGATATCCAACTTAAGGCGGAAGCCGAAGACTACTCTGGCATCAATGAAGTTCGGATATACACAGACGGGTCCAAAACCAATTATGGTACTGGAGCTGGCGTCTTCTCAAACGACCTAAACATCAAAATGTCAACAACTTTAGGTAAACTTAACACGATCTTCCAAGCAGAATGCATTGGCATCATCAGAGCGGCTCAAGCAGTTGCAGCCAGAGACGTCAGAGATCTCAACATTAAAATTATCTCAGACAGTGCATCGGTGCTTGAAGCGCTACAAAACAACACTATAAACTCTGCCCTCGTTTTGGAATGTCATAATACCCTCCAACACATTGCGAACACAAACAAGGTAACCCTGCAATGGATAAAAGGGCACAGTAACTCACTGGGTAACGATGCAGCCGATGAATTGGCTAAAAGAGGTATGAAGACAACAGTATACGGCCCGGAACCGCTGCTTCCCATACCTCAAGCCCAAATAAAATCATGGCTACGTAAGAAAACCGAGGAAACACACCATACGGAATGGAGAAACAGTGTAACCTGCAGGCAAACAAAGAAAGCAGTTCTGGAAGCATCAAAAAGACTTGCCCGCAGCCTTATTAGATTGAAACGGGACGAAATTCGGAAGATCATAGGCATCATAACCGGCCACTGTCCCCTAAACAAACACCTATTCACCATAGGTGTGACAGACAGCCCTCTGTGCAGAGGATGCATGGAGGCGGAAGAAACACCACAGCACGTGCTCTTGGAGTGCAGAAGCGTGGCAGATCAACGGGCACGGACTCTCCAATCGCCGGTATCGCTCCCCGAAGCCTGCAACAGTCTGAAAAGACTGCTGGCATTCTGGGAGGATCTGGGATGGTTGGAGTACCTCCTCAAGGATATTCTTTTCATACTTACAAATGGCCCAATAAAGAGGCTAAGTGCGGAAACAGCCCAGCTAACTTAACCTAACCTATGTTAAGTTCCGGGGTTGCGGGACATCTTAACAGGATACTGTGGCCCCGGAACGCAAAGCGCAACAGAAGGAACTATTAGAAATAAACAAACGTCAATATTAACACTAAGTTGTCATCTGTCAATGTCAGTATAAACGTCATAAAATTTTCTTTGCCTGTCAATTAATTTGTCTTCGCCATCTTGTAAGCTCTGTACGATGCACTTGTCTATTACAATAAATCTTATTCAATCTGAAGATTACTGCTATTATTAACCAAAAACCATCAGGAACAGGGTGGGTTTTTAGTCAGCAAAAGTCTGACAGTCCCTTCCGCTCCTCCCAGGGCGGAAGGAGTTATTTGGTGATTATAACTAAAAACTAACTACATAAACATAATATCACGCCTGTAATCCCCGAAGGGTTAGGCAGAGGTGTACCCATTAATACACCCACATTTCGCCAGTTATGTTTTTAGTCCCATGTAATAGGGGGCGAGCCTATTGCCATCAACCGGGCACAAATCCAGACTTCGAAGCTGCTACTGAGAATTTCCTGGTGGGAAAAACCAAATATCACTTTGTCCGACCTGGGAATCGAACCCAAGACCTCAGGCACAGCAGTCGCGTTTGCGACCACTAGACCAACAAGGCAGTCCTCGGTAAAAACAGGCACAACAGGCAACAGGCAGGTAAAAACTAACTAACTAACTAACTAATTAAAAAAAGGCATTTGTTAAGTTGAGTAAAGCTGAGATTGAATACAAGAATATTAAGTGGTATGTACTTCATTAACTTATTAACAAGTGCAGATAAATGTATAATTATATGAAGCCAAGGATGGTGACATAGAAATAAATAATCAAATCGGTAAGTAAAGAGTTTATTTTTCACAAAAAATCCAATATTAGAATGGGAAGGTTCTTCCAGTGTTAACTCTGTAGATACTGCTGTAACTGAAAATAGAATTTTATTTATTTTTGTATAAATAGTGTTTACAAAGTGCCTTCCAAAGGCCTAGGACGCCAGGATCCTAAGATAATAAATTGAGTCAAATAATAATATCTACATATCAAAATTGAATGTACTTATTATTACTATAAGGTGATTAACGGACGGCGGTAAAGCGAATTTTTTAGCGGCCTGCGCGCTTGTCTTCGTGCGTTGATTTTACGCGGTTTTATCACGGACACTGGCAAGAATTCCATTTTTGATTTGCATCACGTCGGCACCCACAATGATCCACGCGGCTATGCGGCGCCCCGTGTGTTAAGCCTCCTCTACACGTCTGCAGATGCGACCGCGGACGTCATCTGCGGATGCCTCCGCAGACGTATAGAGGGGGTGATTTGTGCATCTGTTGTAGGTATTTAACGTCTGCAGACGCATGCAGACGCGTCCGCCTCGAATCCGATTGTTGTCGGTTTTTGTGGCACAGATCAAAGGGTTTTGGGGCGGACGTCCAGGGTTTGTCCACACATCTGGCGACGCATCAGTTTAATCCGAGTTGCGATTGAGAGTGCACGTTTCTTGCGGTTTAATTCTTGTTGAAATGGCTAAATAATATGAGCACCGAGGAAACTTTTAGTTTAATTGAGCTATATCCCGTACCGCTCGTATTGACCGCGTTAAATAAGCTTGTGGAAGCCAACCTGGACTGTGATTTATTCGCAGACAAGTTTGTTGATTTATTGGTGATGTGTCTGCATTTTTGTGAAAATAATAGTATTTAATTTATTGTAAGTCATCATGTTATATTTCTGTTTATTTGTTATTTCTTTTATTTTTTGGTATATTATGATTTTTGTAAATTTTATATCTTTAACTAATGTAATTGGCCAAGGGCCGTTTTATGTTAAAGTAAAATAAATAAATAAATAATAAATAAATATCAAGCTGAAAACTATTTAATATCTATTTTTAAACGTGCGTGTTGCATCTGTCGAGAATGAACCTAGACTGATCGACCTGGAGACGTGTGGACAGCTCGTGGTGATCCATCTGATCCAGACGTGTCAAGGAGGCTTTAGGCATCAACGGATTTCTTAGGCGCTTTGCACCTAGAGCAACTATTACAGCAACTGGCAACTAGCTGTTTACATATATTTCAATTGGATTGCGCACACATAGCAACTCCAGTTTCGAGTTCCGATGATCGTCAACAGTTTTCAGTTGTTAATTGCCGCAACTAGCAACTGTTAAATATTATGCCGGTTTTTAAAGTTGCCGGTTTCCTCAACCGTCAATCAGAGGATTTCATACCCTCCCTACCTCTCCCTGTGCCCAGCAATGCCAGTGTCGCTTCGGCAACGGCATACGGCAACTCGGCTGTGAAAGTTGCTCACAGATTGCCATAAAGTTGCGGCAACCGTAAACGGTATAGCAACTATCAACTTTTACAGGATTTTTTTTAGAGTTGATATTTGCCTCAACTTAAGTTGCTCATGTGCAAAGCGCCTTAGAGGTCAAAATGAGACATACGAGATCCGCTTCACCGCCAACCGCGGCGGAGTGCGGTGCCGTGTGTTAATTGCCATATAAAATTAATAACAACGTTTTTTTAATTATTATCTATGCGTATTCGAAATGATTATTATAAGTAATAACCATTCCGAATACTCATAGAAAATATTACATCAAAAATATCATAATTATTAGAAAAATGTTACATCAGCTGAATTAAATCTGAGGATGTAATTGGGCTGATGTAATATTTTCTACGACTCAATCAAATTGTAGTACTATTTACCTTGGTTTAGATAAGCTTGTGCCACCCAAGTCCAATCGTGATCCTCTACACAAGTTAAGGTTCATCTGTATATTTGAGCTGCATGCGTTTCCAACTAGGCGATCGCCGCCCCGGATTGACGCTGCAAACAGCTCGAAGGCCCGGTCATGGCTACAGGAGTGACTGAGGCAGCCAGGTTGATTGCTTCCCCCATTAGCATGAAAGTTTACTTGACCAATGTTAGTTCCTATACCGTTAGCCAGTAGACCTGAACCATCTGTGTGTATTACTTCGACGTAATAAGCGTCAGTATCCCTCAAGCGTTGGGAATTGCTACCCCATTGACTTCCAGATGGGTCCAATCCTAGACAAGGAGTATGAAAAATTAGCGTCCCGTATCCAATTTACAAAATCCATCCAAAGATTAATTAACAAACATTCAAATTCACAAACTCATAAACATGCAGGAATTCATCATCATTATTTCAGACGAAACACGTCTACTGCTTGACATAGTCTCCCTAGTCATATGGCCAATTGACCAGCATTGTGCTTCTAGCACCCATATATCGGTCTACTTTCCAACACTTTACCTTTCAGTACGCAGTAATGTTCCGGCCCTATCTACCATCCGTTAATCAAGGGATGTGGCCAAATCACGAAATTAAAAACATTTAAAATTAAGTCACACACATCACATCTCAGCTGAAATTAATGTGAAAATCTTGTCAAAGCGTAGGTTAAGTAGCCTCACGGGTAAGGATCGAGTGTTTAGAGCGGCGCTAGCGAGCTATCGCCCCTGCCGGGAGAGCGGTGAATGCTTATGAGAATCCCGCACTCCCGGCCATAGGCAGGGGTAGAACACTGCGGTGGATTTATCTGGCAAGAGTCCTGCATGCCCGTCCGTAATGAAGTTTTCCACCGCGTGCAAAGAATAAAAAAGCCTAGCGCCCCAGGTTTCCGGCTGACGCAGATACTGACCGGGCATATTGTTTTGGGAAGTATCTACAGCGCATAGGCCAGAGAGAACGCCCCGAGAGAAGGACACGGCGCGGCATACGCTGGAGGAGTGCTCAGTTTTGAATCGGCGGCACTGTGAACTCGCCGCAGTAATCGGTACGCGTAATCTTGCGGTTCCAACCGTGATATAATCATCATGGTCGGGAGATCGAATGTATGGGATGTCATTATTAGGTGGCACGTAGTGTTCAGTGCGCGCCTCTCTAGGGGCATGTGCGGTCAAAGAACAAGCCGCACATGGTGTAGGGATTCGCTGATGGGCTTCCAATACTAAACGTGGGCGCAGATCATGCGTCAAATGAATACCGGGCTCGCACTTATGGTAGGTAGCAGGAGAAACCATGGGAATTAAGCCGGTAAGAGTTGGATATAACCCTCCGTTCTTTCCAGGTGGAGGGCATCCGTGAGGATGTTACCACAAAAAGAAAAGATTAAATAGAAGCATTTTGAAAGATTGAGACTGACATTAGAATGCGAACATTCCAAAAAGTTATTAGAATTACCCGCCTAATCATTGCCATTTACGTTTTCCGATTACTATTCAAGTAAAATAAGATAAGACTTTTTTGAAGGACCTTTAGCAGGTTTCTTAAATCGATGTTCACAAGGCTTTGTAATGTATGATAATTTTGTTGGAACTCACTTTATTTTACAGTATTAATTGATTGGAACGTTTTTAATTATAAACACTTACCTGTGATTCTTTGAACAACTCCAAGTGAATCTCTCAGCTGTCTACTAGCAATGCCAGCAACATGAGCTCCAAGGTCAAACCCTACCAAGTGCACTTTAGATAATATGTTGACATCAGTATTCGTTTTCTGGTCTTCGGGAGACTTAGTAGTACTTTCATTTTCATCATTCGATGAAGTAATTGAGACTAACCATCTTAGAAACCTGGCTAAATCATCAGCCACTGTTGATACATATGAAACTGCAACCGAGTAACTTTGGCTAGCTTCTCTTTCCCAGTCAACTACTATGACATTGTGTTCATCGCGAAACTCAAATATTTCTGAAACATAATTAATTATTTTCATGACAGTAGGTAGAATTTATAATAGGCTTATAATTTAATTAATGAGAAGTAGACAAAAATAATAGGTACCTACATGTCTGTCTTATTATTATGTGGTGTACAACCCTATAAGTTAAAAGCTGATAACCGTCTGATAACCCTTAATGATAACCGTCTGTCTATTTATATGTGAAGTTTAAACGTGTCTTAACTTTACGTAAGTAACATAATAACATCACGCCTGTAATCCCCGAAGGGTTAGGCAGAGGTGTACCCATTAGTACACCCACATTTCGCCAGTTATGTTTTTAGTCCCATGTAATAGGGGGCGAGCCTATTGCCATCAACCGGGCACAAATCCAGACTCCGAGGCTGCTACTGAGAAATTCCTGATGGAAAAACCCAATAACACTTTGCCCGACCTGGGAATCGAACCCAAGACCTCATGCACAGCAGTCGCGCTTGCGACCACTAGACCAACGAGGCAGTCCAGTTAGGTCAGTGATCATTTATTAAACTGTTTATTTATTTAAACTTTTATGCAACAAATGTACAAAGGCGGACTTAATGTCTTAGGCATTCTCTAACAGTCGACCAAAGGTGGTGAAGAGATAACACGGTAGGTGCAAGCTATTGTACGAGAGTAAAACTACACAATTAGACATTAAAAAAAAAAAAAAAAAAAAAAAAAAAAACATAATAAAATAAAGTGTACAAAAGTACAAAATAATTAAATTCTACATACTTATAAAATGCTATATAACATACATCAATATATATATAAAAATATAATATATAAATTATACATATGTAAATACATATCAAATAAATAATAGAAAGGAGGATAATAATAAACGAACGATGATTATTGTTAAATGAACTGGTAATAAGACTTACGCTCCCTGATAAGTAAATTGAAACGTGCGCTTGAGCTTCCACCGTGCCCATGCACCAATATGATTGTATTCTCTTCTGGTTTGAACAATTCGGGCAAGGCTTCGTCGGTGGTAGATATATTCACAGGTACACGTTGGTTATCCCTTACGAAATAAAAATTATTTATTACACATAGAGAAACATACATCCTATTAAGGCGCTTCCCTGACCAAATCACCTTGAGCATTCGTTCCTTCTTTGCCGCACGCCACTGTCTCATCTCATTATTCATCTATTTCTCATATTTCTCTTTTTCACGCTATTTTTTGAAATTATTTTTAGCTAAAAAACAAAGCGAGCTTTTGAAATGAAATAAACCGTGTATTATTTAGATTTTTTTAATTATTTAATGATTAATGCAATTCTCACATTAATAGTACGTTGCATTAAAAGCATATAATGCAATGCAAAATAAGCATATAAACAATAATTTTAGTCGTTATTTTGCCACTAGGTCTTAAATTGTATTTTTAACACATTTAACAAAATTAGAACATGCAATGTGATGAAAAGATATCAAATATTAATAAAGTGTTTTTAGATGTCGTTTACTTCCCTTAATTAATGAGATAATAAACCCTGAAAAACAACAAAAAACAAGGTTTTGGTCGGGTTAGCACCTTAATAACAGAATTCAGAAATTCTGTATGTTTGGATGCTTATTAAATCAATTCTCGATGGCTGAACAGATTTCAATGAAATTTGGTTCAAGAGTAAACCATAACATAAATTAGTCCTAATTTGAAGCCCCTTAAGTTATACATACCTAATTATTTTAAGAGTAACTTTTCGAATTAACGCGATCACTAGCCAAAGCTGACATATTTTTGGGTTTCTGCAATATGATGTAATTAAAAAAACCGGAAATGTGACTCGCGCACCGAGGGCTCAGTTATTAACATTACCGAAGTTCGTAATCTTCATAGATTACGAACTTCAATCAATGCACAACATCAATCAATGCTCTGACGAAACGTTAAAAGTCGGATTGAAGGACAAACTTAACTTTGTAGTTGAAAAGATGTTTAGTCATGTATAGGTACGTCACGGTCATTTATCCAACTGCAAAAGTATGTTTGACATTGTATAAATATTTTTTTATGTGATAATAGCTTTTGCCCGCGATTCATCCAAAGTCGCGGGATAAAAAAAGTAGCCAATGTGCTTCCTTGGGATTCAAACTTAAACCGTACCAAATGTCATCAAAATCGGTTCAGTGGTTTATTTGTGAAAGCTCAACAGACAGACAGAGTTACTTTCTCATTTATATATTATAATATAAATAAGGATAACTGCTCTGATTTCTACTTCGATTTTCCTTTTGTTGTACTTTATAACGTTGCTTCTTGAATATAATACTAGGTCAACAACAAGTACCCCATACGTTTAAATTTATTTGCAAGTGTCTTTTACGTCATAATTTGGCCGCATATTTTGATTAAGTGGACTCTTTGTGATCGTTGCATAGCTATTCCATCGTCTGTTACTAGAAATGTTGAAATATTGAAACACATTAAGAGAAAATAAACATCATTTAAGGGTACTGACCTTGTGTAAAGGAAATATCTATTCGCCGATTGTACATCGTACACTGCAAAAAAAATAGAATTATAAATATTCAGTTTAAACGAGCTGGACAACCCTTTGCTGTTACAGGTTTGGAAGGGAATTTGCCCAGTAATAACTTCTTGCGATTACTCATTCGTTTGCATCGTTATTGTAACTACAGCACCATAACCTACTCCTGGTGTTCAACACCGAAAGATGACACTAAAGAGTGCTTACAACAGTGAACAATAATTCGAAATATAAGCATAAAAATCGAGAAAGGGGATTACACCTTAAAAAATGCAATTATTCAATTTTTTCAGACATCATCGATGTCGTCTTTTGTCTTATAGAGATACTACCATGTAGTAGGTATCGCTGGTAAAACTTACACAGTAACGATCTACTTCTTCAAGACACACAACAGAGTCACGATTTACCCCAGCGGTGAAAAAAAACATCGTAGAACCAACTTTTACTATGGATATAGTAACATAATTCTAGTGCCATAAGCGTTAATATTTGTTAATCAATCGTTATTTTATTTTTGTTTGTAGTCATTAATTCTTTTATTAAGCTTATAATAGATAAACACAAGATATAACTCACCTGCCACAGCAGCCAAAATAATGAGGAACCTCAACATATTGCTTGATCGACCATTTACTCACTCACTGTGAAGAATTATTGACATTTAGTATGTTTTTATAGGCTGTCTAATATAATCATTAGATTACTTATCAGATAACACAATGATTATCAAAGTTTTCTTTTGCCTATTCATGTGATAGAGATCGTCCTCTTTTACCATCAAAGGTTATTTAATTTTTTGCCGAAAGATGTCGATTGTTGAGCTGATGATTGAGTTATAAAATCTTACATCTTAGATAAGATGTACTCACGTAATAAAATGTAATTGTAATTTGAAAAGGCGATATTTGGAATTGGAATTTAGTGATACTTTCTGGAAACATAGTATTCACGTGATTCACATTATTGGAGCTTTTATAGACGACCACTCATAGCATCTCAACCGACAATGAAATAGTGTGTGAGCAAGCGCAATCTATAAAACAATAAAAGAATAATAATAATAAACATTTAAAAAAATAAAAAATCATTTTTACTGTTTCTTAAGTTTGTGAAATAAAGAAATGTGATATAAAGTTCTTTGAAACGTGTTTCTGCGAAATGTCTTTCCTTCAAGTCTTTCGAATTATTGGTCACTGTTGTAAGCACTCTTTAGTGTCATCTTTTGGTGTTGAATACCAGGAGTAGGTTATGGTGCTGTAGTTACAATAACGATGCAAACGAATGAGTAATCGCAAGAAGTTATTACTGGGCAAATTCCCTTCCAAACCTGTAACAGCAAAGGGTTGTCCAGCTCGTTTAAACTGAATATTTATAATTCTATTTTTTTTGCAGTGTACGATGTACATGTCTTGTAAACAAAAAAACACGAAACATTTTCTGCGAAACGTTATTCTATCAAATTTCTGTCCCTGCCCAAGTCCTGAGCTCGCTTCGCTCGCTTAGAATCAACCCATTTTACCTAGGACAAACTAGATTTTCCTGAAATCGGGTGTGAAATCGGCTGGTTACATATAAAAGAGTAAGACATTATAAAAGAATTTTAGACCCGAACCAAAAAAAAAAGGGTAAGGATAGTGACTAACCATTTCACAGCCAGGTTAGTTACAGTTACTAGGCTATTACTAATTCTAAGATTTACTAGTAAAAACTATGATTTACCATTTTTCGGGCTTTTACAGTAACATATTATAGACCAAAATCTTTTTATTTTGCACATTGCCGATGGACCGGCAGGTGCTCTATATAATCCCTAGGAATTGTATATATTACATTACCTAGGTTTAACTGGGTAATGTATGTAATGGACCATAATATTTCATACATTGCCTGGACGCCACAAGTATTCTATACATTGCCTAGGTATTGTATAAAATACCTACCTGAATTATACAGATTGACACATTTATGTTATATGAACTTTAAAAATTGTTGGGCCACTATCACAGTTAGAGATGTAGGTCTTTATCATTATTTTTTAAGTTAGTAAAAACCATCAAAAGACTCCCCCCGCCCTGGGTGGGTACGGTACGGTATCCTGTTATAAAGTCCCGTATCCCCGGCAGGCGTTGGCCCTGTTGGGACCCCCGTCCCTGTGCTAACAGCTCTTTGAGGCGCGCGTGAAACAGAACGCGCCGTCGACCCTGATCTGGTTGTCCTTGATCGGACGGCGAGCAACCCATCACTCGCCGTCTGCAAGCCTTCGCCTACGGTGGCCGGATGTCATCTCTCAACATTTTATAAGACTCAATAAAATTGTAGTTATATTTACCTTGATTTAGATAAACTCCGTCTTCAGGAAGAAGCTGCACGAAGGTTGCGCTGACGTTTATACTTGGGGTCACCAGTTTAGAGGAATGAGGGAGGATCCTCCGACCAGACGGGTGTTGTGTCTGATGGGCTTGTCTGCCCGATGGTTGTTGGAGGGATTTTGTATATATGCTAATGTCCCGGCAAACTCTGATATCGCGATGTAGACATTGTCAATTGTAGACATCGTAGTTCACACGCTGTGCGATAGATGTCACTACAGTATATTTGAGCTGCATGCGTTTCCAACTAAGCGATCGCCGCCCCTGATTGACTCTGCAAACAGCTCGAAGGCCCGTTCATGGCTACAGGAGTGACTGAAGCAGCCAGGTTGATTGTTACCCTCATTACTCCCCCAACCGGGACTAACGGCTTAACGTGCTTTCCTATAGGCACAGAAATATGACAGTGATGTCTCAAAAAAACTTTAGAAAGTACATTTATAAATTGAAAAAGTCACGTTTGTACTTGACTGGATATGAACCCGCCTCAACCAGTGGATCACACGAAACCTTTAATGGTTTATATTAATTTGTAATATGTAAGTAAGTGTCGTAGGTATATTTAAATATCGGAAAGATAATACTTATTATATTTAAATACCTCATTATTTAAGGATTTTGAGGATTATTTTACAAAAAATACCCAAACTAAAATGTTCGTCAGGCGTTGTAGTATATATCGACGTCCCCGAGGAATAAACCGGTAATCGCAAAAATCAAATTTTACAGGAAAAATGATTTAGTGTTTTTGGCGTATATCTCTTCAACAAAAGGTCATTATGAGAACATTGTTATATGACGGAAAAGCTAATTTTTACCCGAAAAGTTTAAAGTATTAAGTGTAACTATTAAATATACACAGAATAAGTTATTCACCAAAGTACATATTACCGAAAATGGTTTCATAAAATTTTTAGGGTATTGATATCTTACGATCCTGACTTATCAATATTATTCCAGTAATGTTTACTTACCGATTTATTCTTGTAAATTTCTTAAAACTTATTGGCATAATATTGCTTTACTGGATTATTGAACGTATTTTTTTCATTACAGAGAGAGAGAGAGATAGATACTCAATTACTGTTGAGGTGTTTTTAAATTCTATCTATGCATTGGGAATCTCCTCTATGACCCGAAAATGTACTTGATTCGCCGAGCGCGACCAAGTTACCGCCAATACGCGAAAATGTGTACCACAAAATTTACGATAATAAACCTGTAATCGCATTAACCAAGATTTTTTTTTAAATATTTTACAGTAATATTACTTTACCGAAATGTAGCCACAGAACTTAAATTGTAATAATGTATAACGTTATTTTTCTAGTAAATAAAAAATGGAAAATTTCCAAAGAACAAAAGTGTTACAAAGAAAATCGTTGGAAATTACCGCAGAAAAAATACGAAAAAAATTGCATAGGTGTATCCCGACCCATAGATTCCGAAAATGGAATAACAGTAAAAAGTCAGTAATAGTATAATACAGGTTTATTCCTTGGGGGCGTCGATATTATCATCCTGATAGGGATTGATAAAAAAAAATGAAACAGTAAATGTTTACTCATGTTTGTTGTTTTAGTTTACAAATTAATCCAAGTACCTATCAACTATTCGAAAAAGTATAGGTACCGCCGTACACTACCTACATGAATACGAAAAACTTTGTTCCTACAGTCACAAATACGAATTTCAAAATACCGATTTTCATAATTCCGAATGGTTCAAAATTCCGAATATAACAAGTCGGACTTATCGTTACTGACGTTTATAATTACCATTCTTAAAATAGCGAGTTTCAATAAATAGAAACCAAGTCCCAAGCTCGCTTCGCTCGCTTACAAAAGGTAGTTTCGTATGGGGAAGAATGGGCAAGAAACTCCAAACCGTAAGTAGTCTTTGGTACTGACGCAAGTTGCTTTGCCGGCCAGCCTCAGCCGCGGCGGCGAGCCTTCAAACCACCTACTTCTCAGCTCGCGGGCCGCTTCACGCCTCCGCGCCTACGCCGGCTTAAATAACGTCTGGGGTAGGGCAGACAAGACTGAATGAAGTCGGTTTTGTAGCAATTCGTTTCTGTCACTAAATTTTTTAGCACAATGTTGATAATTTGTTTATTCGACGTATTGAAAATGGGAATGTCGTTTTTCGGACCGAGAACCCTTCGAGCATTTGATTCTTCGACAAACAAACGAACAAATCGCATATAATAGACATTATAATTTACCGAATTATAATGTCTATTTATGAAATTCGGACTTTTGAAAATCGGAACATCGGAATAAAATACAAATTTCGGTGTATTTAGATGTTCCCATAGATACCTTATTTATATTTTCTATATAAAGCCATTACTTATTGCATGGAACATCTAATGAGTTACCAGCAACAGGCTGTGGTTGAAGCCCTGTAAAAGGGTCACGACCCCCGAGCAATTTTGCCTCATGACACCAGAAAGGGTGTAGGTAAGTCGACCCAACGTTAATTGCACATAGTAACATTAACAGTAACATTCTTGGTTCCTTATTGTTTTAAAATGTGATCAGCGATTGAGCTAATATTGATGGCACCATTTTTGGTTATGTCAAGTCCTCTAACTTACCTACAAAATAAAACACTTATTCCCATTGCTATGTTCAAATTGTAATATTTTGTCAAATTTTAATTTACTTGGAAAACACATTGTTACGAGTAATATCCTTTCAGAAACATTTTATATCGACGTATAGTTCTAACGTCCCGGGCACAAATTTTTCTTGATTATTGTCCTCAGTAAAAACATAAATAGAAAACCACGAAAAACCAGATGTTTTTTGACTGAAATCATAGTCACATGCCGTTATAATGGTATTTACAAAACACAGAAACATAATGATGCCGATTCCCTTGGTCACAAACTAAACTAAAATTAGACTATTTCCATCTTTTTCAGTCCAATAAAACAAGAAAGAGACTAATGTAAATAAGAGCTGTCAAATTTAGTCAATCTGACACATCCATACAATTATAGTTGACATCTTAAAACGTATGGATTAAAAATAAGGAAAAGTTCGAAGAAAAACTAATTTGACATCGCTAACTTAGTTCTTTAATGTCACCGTCCTTTCCTTTCGCTGTATGTTAGTAAGAGATGTCAATTCTCTAAATTTAGTCTAGTTTGTGAACAAGGGAATCGGCACCACTGACTATGAAAATAATACACTTGACATCTCTCAAATTGCGTCACACACGCTCAGACGTCTAAATCAAGAAACATCCAATAATTGATGTATGTCGCGTATAATATTTTTGTAGACGCCATATATTATGTCGTAGGAGCAAGAAACTATTTAGGAAATCCTCCCGTTGTAGGTCAGTTCGGGATTGACGCATACAGCATGAAACTTGGCAGTGTCTTCGTGTAGCTCTTCCAAGTGGTATAAGTTATGAGGGCCACTCACTTGCTGACCCAAAATTACTTGGCAGACAGTGGATCTAGTTGCTTGGAGATGGCTCAGTTTGGCCCCTTGGCGAATAAGTATAAATAAGTGAATGAAACATGATTAAATTAGTTACAGAGTCATCTATGTTCGAAAAAATTTCATCTAGCACTAAGTTCTCTGAATACCTCTGTTTACTGTTATTTAGAAATCTAATCTTCGAATAGATTAGGAAAATAAATATACCTTATAGGTAAGTAGCCACTGGAATTAATTCAGCTGCTACTACTAGAATTACTATTTAATTGCTAGATAATATTTGTCTAAGTTAAAAGAAAACCTTCAATGAAGTGGGTATGTGTGTTATCGAAGATATCAGTCAAACGATAAATCAAATTATTATCAGAAGTTTCACGGTCGTGATAAATATAATTATGTTATTATTATTTAGGTAAATATAATATTTATAAAGTTACAGGACTAAATAACCTTGGTTTTTTGTGTAGAAAAACAAAATTCAGGATTCATGTTAAATACATTCGTACGGGTGTGTCACCTAACTCCTCCTAAACAGCTTGAACGATTTGGATGAAATTTTGTGTGTGTATAATTCAATAGGTTTCTGGATTGTTTGAAAAGACAATTGGAATCCGTCGATGGCGCTGTAAGCCAATGGTCGGCAGGACATAGTCTGTGGGGACCGCTACTTTTTGATAAATTATTTGACCTACAAATTCTTTGATTTTAACAAACTACAAATTAGGCGCAGGTACGTGATTGAGTTTACATCACATAATAGCTTCGTCAAAGTTGTTTGTACATATGGTTACATGATGAAGCATGCATGTGTGTGAACACTGTGAACAGAACAATTTTATCACACATTCTTGTACTGAAAATTCTTAAAACAATTCAATTCAATCGTTCAATTGTTGGAACTTTAGAAGCTTTGTTTAGGTATGTCTTGCCTAGTTCTAGTCTAATCTATCTCTTCTATTTTCTTTCGGAAAACATCGTGAAATCGTGAAACCTGGACTTACTGTTCCACTCGAATCATGTCAGAGGCCCTTGAGGCGGTTTAGAAACTCCGACACTAGGTTGTGTGGGGACCTTACTGCCCAAGTGCCCACACGATGAAGAAAAAAGAAAGAAGAAGTATCTTGTACCTATATATTTTAAATAAACGCTAACGAGTTAACCTCCTGATTCGCGAAAAAAAATCATTTGACCAATTGTCAACCGCCAGTAGGTGCTGACCATTGGTTGTTGAGCAATTCAATGCACCAACCACAGCAGCTTACGTGCGCTTGACATTTTATCACATTAATTTTTAACAAAATTATGCAACAAATTGTCAAGCGGAAATTCACGAACGTATATTGTTTTTCTCTCTCAACATTGTCAGCCACCTTTTAAAATATATTTTTTCTATGAAATATAATTTTATATTTGATATAAAAAAAATGTTTTTATTTTTATTTTCTTAATTTTTTTTTTAATTTTTTTTTTTAATTTTTTTTTTTGACTGCCTCGTTGGTCTAGTGGTCGCAAGCGCGACTGCTGTGCATGAGGTCTTGGGTTCGATTCCCAGGTCGGGCAAAGTGTTATTGGGTTTTTCCATCAGGAATTTCTCAGTAGCAGCCTCGGAGTCTGGATTTGTGCCCGGTTGATGGCAATAGGCTCGCCCCCTATTACATGGGACTAAAAGCATAACTGGCGAAATGTGGGTGTACTAATGGGTACACCTTTGCCTAACCCTTCGGGGATTACAGGCGTGATGTTATATGTATATAATTTTATGATCAGTCTAACGTATTCACCAGATAAGCTGGTACCTGTAACTAGAATAATCTTGTAAAATAGATAGGTACTATTATAATCTAATGTTTAGCCTAGTTATGATAATACGCACTGATAGAATCTTATGTTCTATTTATTTATAAACAAACAAATAATAGTGGATATGACAATCAGAACCAAATACGAAGAAAATTCATAAATCTTTCTCATTCTAAATATTTTATAGTAGATTTTTGCCCGCGACTTTGTTCGGACATTGTACGGATCACAAGAAAAAAATATACAGCCTATGTTATTCGTTGATAATGTAGTTTTTCAAAAATGAAAATTCTGATTCTGTTAAGGTGGTTTCAAGTTTGTCCATTACATACAAAAACACTTAGCTTTTCTCTTTATAATATTAGTTTACGCAAAGCCAACAATAAAGTCTGTGAATTGAAAAAACAAAAAACAAAGAAAACATAACATAACATCACGCCTGTAATCCCCGAAGGGTTAGGCAGAGGTGTACCCATTAGTACACCCACATTTCGCCAGTTATGTTTTTAGTCCCATGTAATAGGGGGCGAGCCGATTGTCATCAACCGGGCACAAATCCAGACTCCGAGGCTGCTACTGAGAAATGCCTGATGGAAAAACCCAATAACATTTTGCCCCAACCTGGGAATCGAACCCAAGACCTCATGCACAGCAGTCGCGCTTGCGACCACTAGACCAACGAGGCAGTTTATTGTGCGTAAATACACAAATTAATTTCAAGGTGACTCGAAATTCAAAACCTCGTACGTTCAGAAATCATTATCATTTTGATATTTAAGTCATTTGACGTAAAACTCACTGATATTATAAGTTCCCTGTTAAAAATAGAATAATGAGTGAATAAGAATTTTATACATAGGTATTCACTATTCCTATTTATTTCGGAAAACATCGTGAAATCGTGAAACCTGGACTTACTGTTCCACTCGAATCATGTCAGAGGCCCTTGAGGCGGTTTAGAAACTCCGACACTAGGTTGTGTGGGGACCTTACTGCCCAAGTGCCCACACGATGAAGAAAAAAGAAAGAAGAAGTATCTTGTACCTATATATTTTAAATAAACGCTAACGAGTTAACCTCCTGATTCGCGAAAAAAAATCATTTGACCAATTGTCAACCGCCAGTAGGTGCTGAGTTGCTGACCATTGGTTGTTGAGCAATTCAATGCACCAACCACAGCAGCTTACGTGCGCTTGACATTTTATCACATTAATTTTTAACAAAATTATGCAACAAATTGTCAAGCGGAAATTCACGAACGTATATTGTTTTTCTCTCTCAACATTGTCAGCCACCTTTTAAAATATATTTTTTCTATGAAATATAATTTTATATTTGATATAAAAAAAATGTTTTTATTTTTATTTTCTTAATTTTTTTTTAATTTTTTTTTTTTATTATTTTTTTTTGACTGCCTCGTTGGTCTAGTGGTCGCAAGCGCGACTGCTGTGCATGAGGTCTTGGGTTCGATTCCCAGGTCGGGCAAAGTGTTATTGGGTTTTTCCATCAGGAATTTCTCAGTAGCAGCCTCGGAGTCTGGATTTGTGCCCGGTTGATGGCAATAGGCTCGCCCCCTATTACATGGGACTAAAAGCATAACTGGCGAAATGTGGGTGTACTAATGGGTACACCTTTGCCTAACCCTTCGGGGATTACAGGCGTGATGTTATATGTATATAATTTTATGATCAGTCTAACGTATTCACCAGATAAGCTGGTACCTGTAACTAGAATAATCTTGTAAAATAGATAGGTACTATTATAATCTAATGTTTAGCCTAGTTATGATAATACGCACTGATAGAATCTTATGTTCTATTTATTTATAAACAAACAAATAATAGTGGATATGACAATCAGAACCAAATACGAAGAAAATTCATAAATCTTTCTCATTCTAAATATTTTATAGTAGATTTTTGCCCGCGACTTTGTTCGGACATTGTACGGATCACAAGAAAAAAATATACAGCCTATGTTATTCGTTGATAATGTAATTTTTCAAAAATGAAAATTCTGATTCTGTTAAGGTGGTTTCAAGTTTGTCCATTACATACAAAAACACTTAGCTTTTCTCTTTATAATATTAGTTTACGCAAAGCCAACAATAAAGTCTGTGAATTGAAAAAACAAAAAACAAAGAAAACATAACATAACATCACGCCTGTAATCCCCGAAGGGTTAGGCAGAGGTGTACCCATTAGTACACCCACATTTCGCCAGTTATGTTTTTAGTCCCATGTAATAGGGGGCGAGCCTATTGCCATCAACCGGGCACAAACCCAGACTCCGAGGCTGTTACTGAGAAATTCCAAAAACAATTCAAAAAACAAAGACATGGAAAAAATAACTATTTAGCCTAAAAAACATTAAATAGAATAAAATTACATTGTGTATTACAACACCCTTGGTTTAATATTTATGAATAAAAATAAATTGAAAAATATATTAATGTCTATTATTTTCCCACTGCAGTGCAAAGCCCTCTTCTCATACAGAGAAGGCACAAGTACCTATTGATCACCACGTGTGCTCAAAACGGATTGGCGATTTCAGACTAAATACCTATCAATTATTAGTTCATAGTTCAGGTTTCCTTGCGATGTACCGATGTCTGTGATGTATTAGATGAACTTTGAAAGTATCTACCTACATATGAATTGAAAATATCACAGTGGTACTTGCCCGAGTCCGGTGGCTAACCCACAACCTCATGCATGACAGGCAGGCGCCTTAACCACTAGGCCATCACGACAAGTACCTATTAGAATAGTAGATCATGTCAGTAGAATAAATATGTATAGTGTTTAAATTGTTAAAAGTTACGAGACTGATGGAGGTTCATATTACGAACGGATTTCAAAGAACCCAGTATTGTTCTGAGGACTAAGTTCAGTCTCTTTTCATATAGTTATGTAGTTGTGGCGCACGGTTTTCTGCTACATAGTCGATGTGAACATATTAGGTTAATATCGCTTTGTTTTTCTATCTAATAATACCAGCCTCTTATTGTCCCACTTATAGAGCAGAGACCTTTTCTTATACAGCGAATATTTGATCAAAGAATATTGGTGATTCCCGATTTCTTAGCTTCTGCCCGCGACTTCGTCCGCATCAAAGTTGATCATTATCACCCAACGATATTTAATATAGGTACTTTAAGATCTATTCTTATACCTACAAAATCAGTCGAGCCGTTTTGGCGCACACACGACCACAAATATGGTGACACGAGAATTTAATTATATAGATGTATGTCCAGGTTACTACGAGTTTACCAGTGACATGTCCAGGTTGCGATGCTTTCCTTCACCGATATTAATTATCTCCAGGATAAACTTAGAAAGTAGATAATTCTATTTTAAATTTAAGATGGCCCAGTGGTTAAGTTGCCCGCCTCTCATGCATAAGGTAGCGGGTTCGATACCGGGCACGTACCAGTGAAACTTCTTCAATTCATATGACATGAACTTCCTACTACTAGTTTATGACATCATAGATATCGGCAAAGGAAACATTGTGAGAAAACCTGGACTTGTATTTAATATAAATCTGATCTTAATCATCCGTCTTGTACAAGCGCATCAATCCACATTAATTATTTTCTCAAGATACAGAGTCATTTTCTGATGTCAAAGAAATATCTTATACAGCGATAACATTTTGTTTACAAGTTATAACATGCTATCAGTTTCAAAGTCAAGGTCAAAGCTAAATTTTAATTCAATTAGACCATTAGAAAAAATAATTTGACGAAGTCTCGAGCAAAATCTAGTCTTGATATTAAAATTATCTGATTTGCAAATAATTATGCTTGTTAACATTTTGTTGTAACATGTTTCTGTTATAAATAAATTGGTAAGAAACTGTAGCAATACAAATTAAATACTTCCCTAAGAAATTTAGCGATTAAATCCATTTTATTGCAGTTTTATTTAATACCATTTTTAATAGGGGAGGTCATTAGTTCGCGCATGCGTGTCAAAGGTTCCGAGTTCGTTCCTGCCGGATGATCACGGTTGTCGGTAGTTGTTCGTTTGGTACCGTCGCAGACTGTCGCATCTAGTCCAACAGTTCACAGCTCCGCGTAAAAGTTTCTTCTCGTTTAGGAAAGGAATAGTAGAAGTTTCGTTTATGGAACGTCCCTTTAGTTATCTATGACGTGTATTGTGTAAGTTTCGTTGAAAATCGTCAACATGCGGTGGTGTTTGGCTGCAGTTTTGTTCGTCGGCTTATTTTGTTCAGGTACGTTAACTTTTGAGTTAAGAAAGTTGGAACCAAAGTTATCTATAATTTAAAGTTCCACGTGTTGTTAAAACAAAGATAAGATACCTATTTCATTACCTACCTACTTATCGAAATATAGGATTAAACAGACACTTTAGAATCGTTTTGCCAATGACATTGTTCGACGTATGAAAAGTACATATAAAAAAACCTTGAGACTGAGTTTTTAAATTAGTTCTAATGACTTACGCCTTGAAATAATTTTGTAGGCATTGAAAGCGAACTAGGCGATCACAAAACCGCACTGATAAAATTAATAATAGTATCAAAGTAGTACCTACTTTGAAAAATTATGTAGTACGTATAGTATAACTACGTATATATATACTTACTATTCCTATATTATGTAACTTGATTTACTGGTAATTTTATCATTATATTTTACTATCAATAAAGACGTACTTACAACCCGAGCAAATACATAGTTACCTACAAAAGAAATCAATATAAGGGAACCTCGTTCTTCAATTACCAGAAGCATTCGAGTCACGTTTATTTGTAAAGGAAGCCTTCCAATGCATCCATCAGCATCAAAGATTCTGAAAGAGATCATATATTCAAAACACACGATTCTAAAGAATTTTCGATAACGTTACTCGAGTTGTTTTTTCATAAAATGTCCAAAGACAATGCTAGATTAAAATGAACCTAAAAACGAATCATTTGGACATAGATTACAAGAACTTACTACATGTCATGGTGACACATAATCAAGTAGGTATATCGGATGGACCAATTAGAGCCGAGTCTCAATTTTATTATAAAATTTTAGAATTAAATAAGCATAATTTTCTGTTCACATACATACATACATAAACTCACGCCTTTTTCCCTTGGGGGTAGGCAGAAACTACAGAACGCCACCTGCTACGATCCTTACATACTCAACAAACTAACTCTCTTAATTTTCTGTTCGTCTACTATAGTATAGATAGAAACAGTAGATGTCACTAAATGATGAGATGCTATTTGATAACGTAACCACGTGAAGATAAATAATTTTAATTCAAAATATCAGTCAAAACGTATAACCAATTCACGTTAGTTAAAACCAACACTGATTTATTTTTTAAAGTAAACCTTAATAATAATGGCGTCGGTTATTTCAGAGAAAGAACGAATGAAACCCATGAGCGCGTTTAATTGACAGGTCAGCCGGTGTGTCAATTATAGTTCGTTCAACTAATGAGGTTACGCACCAATAAAATTCATGGTGAATGACGAGATGACTATAAATACGACATGGTTTCAAAAATCTTTATCATTATTGCAAATAAAATTGTCGTTATATCTGCTTTTTTTTTCTTGCTGATTTTTTTTATAGTACTACTAGGTTTTGTTCCCATGTTGAGTAAACGGTTGAACAAACAAAAAGGTTTTTCAGTAGCAACTCAGTTGATCGACGGTAGAAATTTCATTCCTTTACGACATTTGAAACCACCACCGTCGAAATCGGCAACAGTAGGTAGGTACTTGGGACTTGGACAGAATTAACATTATTAGCGATGTGTGGGTGTCTGCGGTTCCGTTGGTCTCGTAGTTCCAAGCAAGACTATTGTGATCCTTGGTTCGATTCCCTGGTCGGGAAAAGTGTTATTGGGTCTTTGCATTACGATTTTTTAAATAGCAGAGTCTAGAATTTTGTGGTGTGATACCTCCATTAATCGGAAAGCACTTAAAGCCGTTGCTGCTTTCTGTCATTCGTATATTTTTAATAGTCGTTACGAGTAGTCAGAAGCCCGAAGATCAGCGAGAAGAGCAGATTTTTCTAACTAAGTTGTGGATTTTAGATAAGCAGACGCTCCATGTCAAACACTAATATTCAGCTTCATCCGGTTAGACTGAAAGCCGACCATCACATTGGGCAAATGCTAGGCAAATGAACGACGTTCTTATCTTTTACACATAGAACTTTGCTAATCCCTTTCGAGTATTCAGGCGTGATGTAATGTTATGGTTGTTTTTTAAAGCTAGCCCTTACGACCTACGTAAATCCCTTAATTTTTATCTGCGCTTAGTAGTGGGCGTCGGGTAAATCCGTAACACCGCTATCACATTGGATTGCCCTCAATAAAGTCCGACAAAATGGGATTTTCTCTTTAGAATTTCTTTAGGCGTAAACTGGAGTTTGAACTAAGCCTGTTTACAGTCGTTTTGTACTGGAATCAACTTTAATATTTCGCAGAAATGGGGTATACTTTGATAGTAATGTTAAATTTTCTCTGTTTTAGTCTGAACTCTACTGTTTTTCAAGTCGTCGAAAAGTTAAGATAGTTTTTGAGATGAAAAAGTACTTATTGAATCAGTGACTCCCTTCAAGTCAAAAGTCGACTGTGTCGACCGAAATTTTTCAATAATGTATTTGTGACTAAACCTGCAATATCCAGATTCCCATAACAATAGTGGCTTCTGAAGTTTAAGCACATAGTATAGTCACGCCCCAAAGTTACGCAATTAGTGGTATTGACAAAGACCCGGAAGGTTAACCGCACCACTGTGGATTTTGCGGCGATTGACGACTAGTCGTGGGTACAATCGCACACAACATTATCATATTTGGAATAAATACACGTTCTGATCGGACGTTATATTTGTAAATAATATTCATATTTTTACCGTATGGCGAAAATAAACCAGTATTTACCTACGTATTTGATCATTGGTTGTGGAGGGGCGGGCGGCAAAACGGCATATTAAACATACTTCATAGAATATATTTTTGGTTTGGTAGTACATAACTGGGATCTTGGTATTCCTAGCAGGTATTTGAATGTCGTTAACTATTATCGTAAAGTTCTAAGTAGTGGAATATTCCTGGAAGTTAGGTACCTACTAACCTATTATGAATTCTGAACAGCCAAGTCAAAACCTAGTTTTTGACTCTCAGATATTCGGATGCTTTTCGTATGCCTAAATGTTAATCTATGTATTACCTAATAAAAATGTCACGATTAAAGTGTTGTGTCATTAGAATCGATATAATAACAAAAAACAAATCACGTTATTATATTTAACAATGTTTGTAAAACAAAAAACAACTGGAAAAAAAATATAATAAATAATACCACCCTATGATTGTCCCAGTTCAGGGCCTTTTCTCATACGGAGTAGGCATTGAGCATTGATCACCGCATTTGTTCAAGGCGGATTGAAGATATCAGTCTTAAATCGATTTAGGGATGATTCTCATTAGAGCGGGCCGTGCCCGGGGCGGGGCCCGGACGGGGCACGGACGGGCACGGTTTTAAATCTGTTACATATATTTTGTATGAATCAATTTATATTACACAGTGCATTATCCGTGTCCCGTCCGGGCCCTCTCGACGCACTTCAATACCACGTCGGCTCGTCCACGCCCCGGCCCGGGCACGGCCCGCTCTAATGAGAATCATCCCTTATAGGTCCAGGTATGCTCAATAACTCACATGTACTTTCTAAGTTTATGTAACTTAGAAACCCCCCTTGGCTGCCTCGTTGGTCTAGTGGTCGTAAAGCGCGACTGCTGAGCATGAGGTCTTGGGTTCGATTCCCAGGTCGGGCAAAGTGATATTGGGTTTTTCCATCAGGAATTTCTCAGTAGCAGCCTCGGAGTCTGGATTTGTGCCCGGTTGATGGCAATAGGCTCGCCCCCTATTACATGGGACGTAAACATAACTGGCGAAATGTGGGTGAACTAATGAGTACACCTCTGCCTAACCCTTCGGGGATTACAGGCGTGATGTTATGATGATGATGAACTTAGAAAGTACATGTGCATAAATTATATAATAAACTAGCTTCTGCCCGCGACTTCGTCCGCGTCAAAGTTGATAACACCATACAAACTTTGGACCCCCGTTTCATATCTACTCTTTGGGATATGGGTAATTTATTTTGAAAAAAATCGTTATTAACTACTTCTACTAACTAACATAAACTGCCTCCCTGTAAAATTTTCGATATTTCGTGATGAGTGAGTGAACTTTCGCTTTTGTATGTTTATTTAAGGTATATTGAAATTACTTCTTTCCAAAATATTATGAAGTGGTATCAAAATTGACTTACTTATTCTTCGATCCCAAACCATTGAAACGCAAGTTCCAATACACTACTGTCTTAATACTGTACCTCACATTGTAGCTTCGATTATTTAGATATTAGATTCGATAGAGCATCTGAAATCAGAATCTGACTTTCATGTTTTTGAAAGAAAGTATGAGCAAAACCCTGTAAACATAGACTTATTTAAAGTCTAAGCAAAGTTTTACCGTCTTAAATCACGATTCATCGATGATTTTAGATATTATCTTTTTTAGGGTTCCGTACCACAGTCGGCAAATACGGAACCCTTATAGGATAACTTTGTTGTCCGTCTGTCTGTCTATAAAGACCCTTTTCTAAGGAACGCGTGGAGGTATCAAGCAAAAATTAAAATCAAATACCCAGGACTCGGGCACGCCGCAATCGCGGCGGTAAGACCCCTCTTTGAGGAGTGGCTGGAGAGGCGCCACGGCGTCCTCACCTCTCGTCTGACGCAGGTCCTCACTGGACGCGGTTGTTTCGGGAGGTTTTTGTGTTGGATTCAGCGGAAGAAAACGCCCTGGTGTCACCACTGTGTGGACCGCCCGGAAGACACGGTGGAGCATACGGTGTAGGTCTGCCCCGCCTGAGCAGAGCACCGCCGTGTCCTCTCGCGAGTGATGGGTAGCTCGTCGTCCAATCAAGGACCAGGCCCGGGTCCACAGGGCGTTTTGTTTCACGCGCGTTTCAAAGAGCTGTCAGCACAGGGACGGGGCCCTGACAGGGCCAAACGCCTGCCGGAGTCGCGGGAAGTCTTAACAGGATACCGTGGCCCCGGAACGCAAAGGCAACAGAAGGAACAGGGTGGTCTCTTCCGCCCCATCCGGGGCAGAAGGACTCATAATTATGAGGATTTTCACCACCCAAAAAAATACTTTGGTGTGCAATGACTCATGCCAGCAGTGAAAAAATTAAACTTCTAAGTCACCGCAAACTAAAGATAAGGTCGTTTATGGCGTGTATTTTGACGCTCGCTGGGGAATCAAAACCAAATATAAAGGGAACTTCCCGTTGACATAGAATCATGAAAGGCAAGACGCAATGCCATGTAGACATACTAATTACTTTTGCGTTTATTAACCTTTTTTTTTTGTTGTGTTAAATATTGTATGGTGTAACGGAACCCTTTGTGTGCGATTCGTACTCGCACTTGGCCGATTTTTTGCAATATTTTTCCGGCCCAGTTGTGTCCAGGTGTTCCACGGGCGCTGTAGTAAGTGGGCCATCATATAAAAGGACCACCACACTTGCCCTGACTGTCTGCGGGATCTATAACTCCTCATTTGGCTAGGTTACGTTTGCTGCGGCTTACATGAGTGCGCAGTCCATTAAGCGCTTTCCATATAGGCCACTAAAGATCTCGACAGAGTGCCATGTGTTCCTGGGGTTGAACTCTTTTTGATGGAAGTTGTGTGATGGTGGGTGCCGACGTGGTCCTGTATGGCCTGTGTGCATCGAAGAAAACTCTTCCGACTTTTGAATCTACCCAGAGCTACCTGCATATTGATAGAGGGGGTGTAAGGAAGCGGATTCTTGATTTGTTTCATCTGTGCATGCAATAGGAAGAGTTTATTGAGCAGGCAGTTTCAGGCAGCCCCGATATAATTTTACACGTCTCGTTAAGGATGATATTGCTTTTTGGTCAATGACACACTGAACACGCAAATTGACCAGCAGAAGGAGCATAAATACCTAACAGTTGTGCGTAAAACATCGGGTGCTGCTCCCTAGTTGGTAGAAATAAGGTGTCGTAGCAGATGATTTTTTGATTGGTGTTGTGGCAATGTAGGTATATAAAAAGTTAGTGCTCTGTCCAATATAACACCAGGGTACTTAGGTTTCTTCTAATACTCTACGTAACTTCCTCGCCACGAAATACTAAGTGTCCTGTTGGCGAATCTATTGCTAAGATGGAAAAATTCATGTCTTGCAGCACGGCCGCGGTAATAAGTAACCTAAAAAATGTAATGCCATTTAGAAATTGATTTTAAAGCTTGTGGAATATGTTCCATTTACGGTGCCTATGAAAAAAACTCTGCCTGCGATCACAGTCGCTTCATCAAATCAAGTACCCAGAAAGCTTGAAGTCTGTAAGACATTCTCCGACAGGAGAATGACTGCAACAAATTTTTTATTGATTTTGGTGCACTTCCGGTTGTTGCCAAATTCTTTCTATTTAGCCATTGAAATAGAAGTATTCTTTTTAGTACCTAATCACTCATCTTACACTAAGATCTTTTTATAAAATAATTCGGAAGCGCAACGAAAGTAATACATATTACCTACTACTGCGTAAAAAAATTACACTCGCCAGTCCTCGCTAATCTATACGTCCGCTGGTATTCCAGTAGTATACTTAAAATGTTTGCAGATAGGCCGCCCGTCACTTGTTGAGTGTTGAGCAGCTCCTTGTAGTTATAGCATAATGATTTTGATTTCAAAGGATAAATTTTATTATAACTAATACCTAACTGCAGTATTGTATGTACCTTTGGTGTCGTTTTATAGCAATCCAGCAGTGAAATGTTTAAGAATAATATCCATAATGCGATAATCCTTACCTACACACATTTATCTTAATCCCATGTAAAAGGGGGCGAGCCTACTGCCATCTACCGGGCACAAATCCAGACTTCGAGGTTGCTATTGCAACCTTCGAGGTTGCTATTGGTGAAATTCCTGATGGAAAAATCATGCTTTGCAGTCGTTCAAACAGGCAAAAGTACTTTAGCTGTTGATTTATGTGTTGTGTAACTATGCATATTATTAGATATTATTTTCTGCATTAATATTTAAAAAATACGTTAACAAATCAAAGTTGTGATAGAAACATGCACTCCTATTTTTTTTTTTTGTTGGGAAATCTCATTATTCAATTAAAAAACATTAAAAAAAAAAATTAAAATATACAAAAAGTAATGCTGATATTGGGGACCGAACTTCCGCCCGCCGTTTTGCAAGTTGGTCGACGAACCATTAGGCAATTTACTTTGATGACAAATGACTTGAAATAGCCGTTCTAGTTTTCCATAATTGACTGCTTAGCTTCCTGAAGGTATAGCGTGATAATAACTATTTTACAACTTCAGTCTGCAGCTATTTATAATATTTTTACATTTTGTTTCGTCTTTTTTACAATCCTTTGGCAAACTGTTGTAGTCTGCTAATCCCCCAAAGCAAATAGCGTGATAATTTATAGCCTATGTTCTAATTTGGCCACTGTGGAATATTCATTTAAAATTTGAACAAAATCTATCCGGCAGTTTTTGCGTGATGCTCCAACAAACAAACAGACAAACAGACAAAAATTAAAAAAAAAATATTTTCGGCATAAGTATCATTCAAAGACCCCTAAGCACTTTTTCTTTTTCAAAAATATTAAATGTACAGTTTTGACGTCTCTACGATTTTATTATATGTATAGATAATTATTAGGTAACATCATGAGGTAGAAGAATGCCATTCTTATATTAACACATTCTGATTACACATCTAATATTAGCGATAAACACGTCGGCATCGGGAGCAACAAATTTTGTAATCAGGTCACCATAAAAGGACATAAAGCGCTTTCAGATCTCGATAAGGACATTTATCACATTATTTTATCACATTTTTGCCGGCTTCAAGGGAATTAACTTGAACATGATATTTCCCCATCAGTCGTAAAATGGGAGTGGTGCTGGCCAAGCCCTAAAGGTAATCCGCCATTATTGTCGGGCCGGGTCAACGTAACTTTCCTACCTACATTCCTGTTGTAATTGAAGCTTTCATAATCCCTTATTTGCATTTTTATGATATAAAAGTGGAAGATACAACATTAATACAATTTACACAAACAGAATGAATTCCCGTTCCTTTCAAATTTTATAGAAATAACATTAAACTTTCTATACTTATACAAACGTCGAATTTATGTCCCATTATCTTGACTCCTCGCCCGCTCCTTTATAAAGGCTTTAAACCGTTAAATTTTATGACGGCTGTTTCAATATTTTTACACTTTTCCTACATTCGATGCACGGTAATCTATAGGACGGGTTGTAGTGCGCGTGCGGCGAACTACGAACAAATTGAATTCATTTCAGTAGCCACACTCCTAATTGGTGACGAGTGTCGTGGAACATGTGTGCACTATCTCTTTGTTTCATTACGAACGAGAATCTCGATAAAAAAATATAGCGAAGAACGTACCTACCCAATTTTCTCTATCATATAATTTTTCTCTAATATGATTGCTACTTTGCGGAAATGTTATCTAATTATACTTAGTTGTAACTATGAACGTACGTTTTATGATTGAGTATACAACTTTTGTGGATAATACTCTCCCAGACATGGTCATTTATCTCTTGGTTAGATAGCCGGTGGGATCCCAAGAGGAATAGGTATAAAAGATGAAGTCAACAATCAAATATATTTCCTTCACATTCTTTTGCTCGTTCGTTTGATTCATCAATCATGGTGTGTCATTCATTACGTGTTATACTGCGATCTATTATCAAAACTTTGTCCACGAATGAAAGTTTAATAAAATTGATAAATTAGGGTGATTGTCTTGTTTATGTGTCTAACTAGGAAAGAACATTACCTTAGATATAATTTTATGGGATATTTAGATATTCATAACTGAAGTTTATCATTGGATAGTTTTGATGGTAGCATACCCTGACTAATTGCGTTCTTAGTAGTTATATTGATGAAGGTACGTATTATAGGTAAATACATTACATACTCTACCTGATCTTTCTCGTCTCGTCGCAAGTCCCAAGTGCCAATGCTGAGCGTGGCGTCCAGTGTTTTTATTATTTTTTTCTCACTAGCAACCCGGAGATTAAAAGTTGATGATTTGATATGCTAGAAAAACACCTACCTTAAACTTATCACCTTATCCTTGATTGACGGCCGCGACTGAAATCTGGTCGGAAATAGATGGAGTTTGCTCCAAGATCTCAAAACCCCGCCTCGTTGGCGATCGATTCTATTAACTGCTAATAGGTACTATCCTAAACTGTCACGAAAAGCCGAAACCGGAAAATGCTGACAATACCACCTTATAGATCATCGGCAGCCTCTCGTAATTGGGTTCCGAGGATCAAATTAATGGCAAGTGGTGCGTGTAAAATTCTGACATTCTTCATTGTAGTAATGAGTGAACGCCAACTCCAAATTTTTTAGTCTCATATAATTTTTTGTCTTGGAACGAAGTTTTTTAGCAGACAGAAAATGTCACGTAAGGCAAAAACGTTATGCCTCCAGACGACCTCCAGACGACCTTCCCTCTCTTTCTCTTTGTGTGTCTCTATTTCGTGTGTGCGTGTGAGTATAGTAACTGGAGCAGCAAGCATTGTGTTCGACCAGCTGTATAACCTCAATTCTAAACACGTGTAAATTTAAACATATATTTTTTGTTTTATTTTGTTTCAATTCACACGGGATTTGTTCCTGACCGGGGTACCTACCCCGACCGCACAATTTAATTTTTGCAATTTTCACTTGCCAAACTGTTTGATGGTGTTTAGTACAAATAAATAATTAACCTAATTTATGAATATATGTTTTTTTTAAGAATTGCTATTGAAAAAAAATGGGTTTTAATAAAAAGTAATAATTATTGCCATACAACCATTCCAACTTGATAGAATTTGTTTATCGACAACATACCATGAACCAAGAACCATGAGTCAAAATGGTTTGAGTTCATGGCTCCCTGCCATCCCGTCCTAACCTTCTTATCGAGAAACCAATTCCTCAGCGTTGACCTTTACCTAAACACAATAAATAGAAAAGGCTGGAATGACGAGTAAGGAATAATTGCTAGTCATTTTGGATGTATGTATTATATACAGGGTAATTCATTAATCTTACAGTTGATAAAGATAGAACTACGTCATCGGTCCTTATTTTAAATTTTTACAAATATCTTTAAGCTTGGTGACCTATCTCAAATTATCGAAATAACAGCTTTTAACAAAATTAATATAATTGTTTACTAGGCACTTATAAGAAAATGTTGTCACTGTCTGTCTGTTTGTTCCGGTTAATCACAGAAACGGCTGGACCGATTTTGACAGAACTTTTATTGGCAGATACCCGATGATATGAGGAATTATTAAGTCTAGGTATTTTATTTTAGAAAATGAATTAGGGTTTCGCGAAACTAAAGCTCTGTGAATGAAGTCGCGGCCATAAGTTAGTTTATTTATATTATTGTACCTTAGTCAACCTTTGTGACAGGCCCTTTTAAACATAATCATAGTTTTCTGCATATTTAGGGTGATTACATAAAACAAAATTACCCAATAGTACCCTATAATATGGTACAGGCATCTGTATCCTGTAGATAATTCAATGAGCTGACTTAATCGACTGAAGTGTATCTGTGGTCCAAGTGGTTATTATGTATATTATTCGGGAATGGCTGAGGAGCGTCACAATGGAGCAGTGCGTCAACAAACAGACCTAATTGGGGATATTGTGTCGCTTGAGGCAAGCTATTGAGTGCTGCATATTATTCGTATAAGATTAATGAAGTAGGTCGCAACGATCAGTACTCAATTGTTATTTTGAACTCTTTGCATATTTAAAATAGTTGCAGATAAACTTGTAAGTATATTAATTTATAAAAACTACTAATAATATAATAATTTCAGTAAGAGTCAAAACTTGAATACCCCTGGTAAGTTAAGATAAGGACATAAAGTAACTTTAATCGAGAACAAATACTGTTCCTTATGCATAGAAAAGTAACTTTTTAACACGACCAAAGCAGCTGGCAAATAATCTAGTTTCAAATTATGTGAATGTGTTATGAAACATGTTACAGACTGAGAAACTATTGCTACTGCTAGCGTCATTAATTGGTTACCCCACGCCGCCCCCTGCCCGTCGTCTGAGGTATTTCAATGCATGAGAGTTACCCAATTTATGCAACTGTCTGCACATAACGACGAAGTACTTAAAACAAAAAAGGGAACATGAAGTTAGCAAGACCATTCTGTTTTTCTTTCACTGTTCGTCTGAAAGGAGAAACTTACAACAAATCGACACAAAGTTCTAAGATTAGCGTTAGTACGGACAAAAAGAAATTGTAACTACTCCTTACATCCTTCTATGTAGTGATTACTTAGCTCAGTCAAACAACGGGAACTCCTCAGCTGAAATAAAAGTTCGTAAGTCAAATAATGTATTAGGGGTTGGTTTTACGACTATTGTTTCGGAGTTAGGGATTATTTTACAGTTTTTGGCAGCATTCTCCAGTTTCACGGCACGAAAATTAATGGCGGCCTGCCTTTGACAATTTCCACCATAACTTCGCGTTCTGCCTATATAGCCATTGTGGATTTAAAATGATTTTAATTTACGCATTGAATTTCAGTTTTTGGAGCGTATATTTCTTTTATTTTCTGAGGGCCATTGGTTCCGTTTTCATGAAAAGAAGTGGGTCATGTTTTTGTTCGAAAATTTACTAGCTAGTACCAATAGTTTTTTTTTTATTATAAAGCATTACCTTAAAAACAACACGGTTTTTATACATATATCAGCTTCTCTTTTCTCTTTTATCTATACAAAAGAGAAAATAGTAAAACCAAAAAAAATACAAAAGTAGGATGTTACAAAACATATATTTTGAAGCTGACTGCAAAGAATATTTAATTTTATTCAGTTCCATTATTCCGCGCCAAGTTTTCTAAAAAGGTTTGTCTAGAAAAAAATACATCATCATTTTCTTCCAGATAAATCTAAAACACTAACATAAAATATATCCGAAACCATACGGAATACGAATAAGCAATCTAGGAATATAAAATATATTAGGTGCTTATTTCTTATTGCATATCGTAAAAATAGACCCGCACTACCTATCAGACTTAGGCTTAAACTCGCTTGTGGAAGATACGGTTAGGTACCTATAAGTTTTATCTATTTCATATTCAAGATAAAATAACTATTTAGTTACCTATAAGACAGTTTATTTTTTTTTGCCATTTTCTTGAAGAATACGATTCCTGTTTTTATTTACCTATCTTTGAGGGGTTGTATTTCCGCACTGAGCCCTTTATGGACTTAGTGGACCGCTATGTGTAAGTCATGCTAGCCGTTATTTTAACCAGCCCACCTCCCACCAGAAAGCTAAAGTAAAGACACATTTTTTATTTTAGTCTTATAAAAGAATCAAGAGTTGAATCTTTTATAAGACTAAAATAAATAATGTCTGACTCTTTTAAAAGAAATGCTTTACAATTATAGTTTTATATTAGCTTCTTTTTAATACTAGCTTCTGCCCGCGACTTTGTATCTTTAAAAGTTAATTTGTTATCCCACGGGAACCGTACATTTGTCTGGGATAATTTACCAGCCTCTCTGTTCCAAATATCAGATCCGTTCGGTCGTCCTGGCGCGATTGAGTAACAATCATCCATCCATTAAAACTTTCGCATTTACAGTAATAGTAGGATATGGATAACATATTTACACAGTAAGATACACGTATGTATCTTCATTTATTTAGGCTGCGTATTATATTTAGTTACAGACTTTTTTGATTTCGTGTTCATTATTCAATACCTATCTGTTATCACAGACACAGTTTTTCTGGCTCTCAGCTTATCTGCTACGAGTATATAGCAAGCCGATACGGTACATAATAAGGCTACACATGCTACATGATTTACACGGATACTTGTGCCCAAAAGCCGCACGACATCGACGTGAAACAATGTTCCCTGGTGTGAACGATGTTTTACGATGACTCTTGTACGAATGAACTCCGTGCACCAACACTGATAAACTTATACAATTAAGTTAAGTACATAGTTTTCTCACACGAACTAATATTTATAACGGGCGTAAAAAGACGCTTAACCAAGCCAAAACTTACGTGATCTTCCTATCATTACGATATTTATTTTTTGTATGCTGTACCATACCTAGGAACCTTTCGGTTATGGAGAAGTTGAAGTTCCAATTTCTTCAGACGGTAATACGTGAATAATAAAAAAAAACCAGTGATTTATTACACCAAACATTTTAATTTTAGTAACACATTTATATTTTTGCTCAATGTTAAATAGTATCCCTTTTCACATATTATCAAATTATCATCATCTTTCTGCCCTTGTCACATGTTACTTGTTGTAGACACAACACCTTTCTTCTTCCATTTATTATTACTTCGTCAGTTGACAGGAGTCAACCGTCATGCTATCGCTTTCAATTTTCATAAATTATTAATTATTACATAGCTCCTAACTATCGTGGTTACATAATAAGCCAGCCAGTCAGTCTGTTTAGTTAACAGAAATACTGAATGCGCAAGATGAAAAAGTTGTTCCTGAGTATCGCTATTTATAGAGGTTTTATAAAATACACCTTTTTTATTTATACTTAATTTAATATCATTTAATCTTTAAATGTTTTATTAGTATGTATCGACGTTGGTTACCTAAATAAATACATAAAAAAATTAATAGACATTAAAAAAAATCCGGCTTCAATTTTAAAGTCCAATATTTTATTCAAAAAACTAACTTTAAGTACTTTTTCGCAAACTTCTTCAACTCGTTAGTCTCTTCGTTCCTTAAAGAGGTAAATAAACAGTAAATATAAACCCAATTGTGTCTGAGAGTAAATCCGGGAGTCTCGGAACAGATAACCGACCTTTTTCTCGGAATGAATTATCCGTGAAGAGTTATAGCTCTCTGTGTTTTGTTTATCTATTGCATTTTATTAGTGAATAAATATAAAACTATTGACTACGAGACAAATAGGTCAAATGTAGTGTTTTCTTGGAAAAGTCTATACTACCGTAGCAATGTTTTATGATGGAATTATTAATATGTAGATATATCAGTAAGAGAGAGAGTATATTATGATAGACCTTTAGGAATATATTGGAACGTATAATTTATTCCTTCTAATTGTAGATCCCTTGTTTTCCGATGCCCGGTTAAAAATTCTGCTGATTTTATCTGGAAGTGTTACGGGAAATACGAACTTTTGATTTACCGTGTCGAGATTACCCTCATAATCTACTACAATTTTTATTCAAAGCAAACTAATCATTTAGTAGGTAATTTTTGAACGTACAAAGCAGCAACGCTACATATATTCACACTCTTCACGGCTTCCAAAGTTTCTTGCTACCCAATAAGCCCCAGAGATGCCCTATAATTTTATGAACCATCAAATAATTTTAATACGACCGAATAAATCTTTGCCATCTATTACATAAGACTGTTCCTCAACCAATGATTAGACAACCTGTGCGTTTTAAAGCTATTATCAAGTCACGTGTCCCTAACGATACTTTAATAAGTTAAGTCATCGCGAGTCCGCCTTTGCAGCCTACTAATGAAATTCCCGTCTTACTAACTTTATTACAATGGGTCAAGAGGTTAAATGGCCGATCTTGGGGCTATGCCGGCCGGAATACTCTCGCTGCTATATTCCTTTTAATTATTGCTTTTAGTAGCGTGTTTTTGATCTTTTTAAATGGTGATAACGAAAAAGGTTGGGTAGGAATGAAGTATTTGTGGACTTTGGACCCTTTAATATAGGGACCGGTATGTTTGAGTCTGTTGATTACAATTTTTGGGATAAAATATTAATTTTGTCATCTAACACAAGCTTGTAGAAGGTAGGTAGGTATTCTAGTAAGTAATTTAGGTACATAAGCAAACCGTTGAATACTCCTGTATTTATTAAGTAGTAGGTATATTTTTAATTTTTACAGGAGTGTTCAACAGTTTGCTTAAATCGTCAAAGTTAAAGTAATTTTTTTAATCAATTAGACAATTAAAATATACTTTAAACGCCTATATTGATTTAAAATATTTGTACTTACATAATGGGATCTATTTTTTATATTTATAATACTGTTTACTAAAATTATACCTATTAAAACGTTCAGTATTTGAAGTTATTATAGTTATTATAGGTATTATAATTAGTATTTGACTACTATTTTAAATGAATAAAGTAAAAGCTATTTAAAACTACAACCCTATTTTTAAATGAATTTGTCAAACATCTTTGGATCGCTTTCAAAGTTAAATAGGGAACGTCGAAAACTATTTTAATTGAGAGCTATATTTCATGAATTTCTGCTGAAGCTACCTTCATTTTATTGCTAAACCACGTTACTCACGTTTGCGAACTTTGATAATATTAGTAGTCGTTGGTCTAGTGGTCGCAAGCGCGACTGCTGTGCATGAGGTTTTGGGTTCGATTCTCAGGTCGAGCAAAGTGTTATTGGGTTTTTCCATCAGGAATTTCTCAGTAGCAGCCTCGGAGTCTGGATTTGTGCCCGGTTGATGGCAATAGGCTCGCCCAGTATTACATGGGACTAAAAACATAACTGGCGAAATGTGGGTGTACTAATGGGTACACCTCTGCCTAACCCTTCGGAGATTACAGGCGTGATGTTATGTTATGTGATAATATTAGTAATAGAATTGTTTTTTATTCATTAACTCTCTTCTTTTTTATTTATCTACTTTGATGGCCACCTGAAGACCGATTCTCGTAATTAAGAATGTTCAAAATCTAGTCGCAATCTTATCTTAGCGACAGTCAATGTCAAAATGTTGTCAAAAATGTAGGTGAAATAGAGGCATTTTTGTCAGATAGAGAAAAAAGAAAAATGCCTAAAATTGCCTAATGTTTTTTTTTGTAAAAAATCATTATTAGGCAATTTTAGAGGCAAGAGACGTCCCTGACGTAGCCAGTTTCATAAGTACTATTCGACAAATTGAATGCAATCAATTAAATTGTACAGAAAATAATAAAAATTGTTCTGATTCGAAAGTAGTAATAAAAGAAAATCCAATAGCCAAGGTGAATGAAAGTATATCAAGACGAGTATTAACAGGAGTAAAATGTTCTTGAAGGCAATTGATAACAATTGCCTTCAAGAACATTTTTACTCCGTCACTGAAGAAAAGTTTTGTTTTCAACTTTTTAATTCCTTTATCAAAGTTAGGTTGGGCAGGTAATCCCTCGACAATTTAACTTGGTAGTTCATAGCAAATTTACAAGTCACTGTAGTTAAAAGGTACTTTTGGAAGTTAGTACAACTCATAAGTACACACTTAGGTGATTAACACAAGGCACCGCGCACCGCTGCGGTAGGCAGTGAACTACGATTATGACTTTTTAAATTCACATGTATTTTCTAAGTTTATTTTGTACATCGCGGGCACCGGTGATGGGAAACCTGGACTTATGGTTAATATAAATCTAAAATCGCCAATCTGCCTTGAGCTAACGTGGTGATCAAGCCTTCTCTTTATGAGTAGAGGCTTTTATCCTGCAGTGGGACAATGAAAGGCTTGTATTGTTAAAATTATACTACAGTAGGTATTAAACGCTACTTTTTTTTAAAGTACTACGGGTAGGTATTGTGGTCACTTTTGTTTGTGACTGAGGTACCCAGAGGTACCGGTTCTAGCTTCTTCTTCTTATTGGTTTAGGTATAGGGCTCCAACTGCTCACATAGCGAGCAGAAGCCAAGCAATTGACCAAAAAAAAAACTTATCTGTAAGTTTTTTTTCCTATTGGATTTTGCCTAATGTTTAGAATAAAACCGTTTCAGCCAAGTTACCTTAGTATGCAACCTTTACAGTATTTACGAGAAATGGCATGACATAGAAGGTAGGTATCCATTTGCGAGAACTAAGTAATTGACCCAGCATACAATACATTAAGGGTAACAAGGTGAAAGCAATCAAGCTGCGCCTTTTTGTCGAATACTTGGAGTAGGTATAATTAAAGTCTGTTTCCCATATGATCGTTATAATTTGATTATGGTATGTTTGCCAATTACTTCATTGGTCTGATGATCGTAAGTTTGACTGCTGTGTGTCCTCGCTTCGATTCTCAGGTGAAAATGGAAAAGTGTTCTTGGATTTTTCAAGGCACAGTTTTGCCAAAATTGTACTCTAAGTAAATTGGTAACACGAGGTTAAAAAACACGTCGTACATGATAGGCAATGTATTTGCATGTCGGACTAAAAAGATAACTTTTAGATTTCTTTTCAATTTTAGAAAACAATAACATTTACCAAAACACATAACATCACGCCTGTAATCCCCGAAGGGTTAGGCAGAGGTGTACCTATTAGTACACCCACATTTCGCCAGTTATGTTTAAGTCCCATGTAATAGGGGGCGAGCCTATTGCCATCAACCGGGCACAAATCCAGACTCCGAGGCAGCTACTGAGAAATTCAAATAACACTTTGCCCGACCTGAGAATCGAACCCAAGACCTCATGCTCAGCAGTCACGCTTTGCGACCACTTAAATAACGAGGCAGACACAGTAACATTTTATAACTTTTTTATAACTTAAAAAAAAATAAAACAAGGTATACTCACGCTTAACTAAAAGTTTGTTCAATAAAGTAATAGGAAAAGTCATCTATTCCAATCACTTATACACTTTTATATGAAAAAGGCCTCTGAATCAGTAAACAGGCATTTGCTCAGCTCGTGGGGGTATTACGAAGAGTTGCGCGTCTGAAACAGCTGTTGCGTGGTCCGTGACGCCAGATGTCACTGCCATCGATAATAATAAAAACACTGTTACACGATGATTTACAATTTAACTTCCATATGTAACATGCGTAACTCCATTACTTTTTTGCATGTTAAGTTTTTGAGTTAAATGGAAAACGTTTTTGAGAGGGTTGTTATAAGAGATGTTTGTATACCTACCTATCTACCTACCTACATAGATCATGTAAGTCTTTAGCCTTTAGTCTTGCGTATAGTAATAGAGGTCGTGGGGTTTTCGTAGAACGTAAACGTAAAAAATAGAAACATGAAAACTTTCAATATCTCCGTAGCCATAAAGGGAGAAGTATGGTACAGAATTAAAAAACTATTCTCAGGTCTGTCTTTTTACACATTTGATGGGTCCCCCCGATTTCTAAACAGCATTTATACATAGACAACTTAAGCTTTCTGTCTTTACAATGTGTCAATACAGGAACATAAGAAATAATAGACGACTCAAACGATAGAACAAACAGGAGTTGAAGCGGATAGTAATGCCCTCGACCATATTTATCAATACCGGTTTTGTGATAGGATTGTACAAAATTTTATGATTCATATAAAACAGATTTACCTGTAGCCAAGTTTTTGAAATAATATGGTTGGAACCTGGTGGTAAAGGCCTTCTCTTTCTCTTACCAAACTGCAAGCAGTTTGCCTAGCAGTGTGACATATAATAAGGCTATTAAAAAAATAATTATAAAAAAGTTCTTCATCTATAATAATACTATCTAATTTTCGATTATCTTCAAAACGTGATATTCTTCAGACTCCGTTCAGTTTACCGTTACCTATTAAAAGTTCAGCGGTAAGATTAAAAAATAATATTGTCTTTCACGAATAGCTTGATACTTCAATTTCGTTGGACCTTTCTGTGTAATTAATTACAATATTTAAAATTGTTCAACGATAAATTGAATTTGGTAACCTCATAAATTTACTTACTTTCTTGTTATTTGATATTTACTATTTAATTATACATCGGAAGCAGTACCTTAGGTAATACCTTATTTCTTTAATGTTTTTTTCACCTTATTTAGGTAATAATAATAACACAAGGCTATTAATGTCCCAGTGCAGGGCAAAACTATTTGCTCATAAAGAGAAGGCATGAGCATCGATTACCACACTAGCTAAAGACGGATCAGCAATTTCAGGCTGATATATACGTATATAAGTACTATAAGTGCAGGTTTTGTCACGATATTTTCCTTCACCGACGTCAGTGATGTCCAAAATATACCTAATATATCAGAAGTAGTTTTGTAGTTGCGCGCTTTGCCAGTATTGAGATGGCCCAGTGGCTAATCAGTCCATCACGACATTGCCGTAACTCTTTGCATTGCCTAAGTGCTGCATTGACATTGCCTCTTCCTAAGTATTACCAGTTGAAAATTCAATGTCTATTGATCAACCGTAGCAGCAATCCGTCATCGGGTCACATTGGTTACTGATCTATTAACTGTAACTAACTAATTTGGCCTATTGTGATCTTAATAATAACAACAGTAAGGTACCCAGTAAAAATAAATGGTTCACATTTTAAAAACAATGAGAGATACCATTGTCTGAAGAGCACAGTTTTTTTGTCATGACTCCGTTTAATTTTCAGTAGATTCCTACATTCGATACTTAGGTAGATAGTTACAGTTTTATTTATGTACCTACTTACCTTGTACGCATTATGTTAAATCATGTTAAAGAAAAACTGGAATTTGGAGGAAAAATGGGCAGTCGCTTCATGTTAATTCGGTTGGACTCAAAGTCGACTCTAACATAATGTGGAAAAGGCTAGGCAGATGGTGATTTGCAAATTATTTTTTTAACAAGTTTAATCTTGTTAAATAATTAACATCTTTAATTATTTAACAGGTATTGATGAAATGTCTAATTGATAGATATTTAGTTTCCATTAAAACATCAGACATAAAACGTTATGGTTATACCTATTTTTAAAATACTTTTCTAAAGTACAAAGCAGGTAGTTCGTTATTAACTAGAAAAACGAATTCCTAACAAACAAGCCCACTTTCATGATCGTAAAAAAACAATAATAGCCTATTAGGATCATCCATTATCAAACTATTATATTGGGTCGTAAAAATTCTATCATCTAAGTCATCCATCCATTTCATAATGAATGCTCCCCTATTTGATGTTTGCCGGGTCTCATTATATCTCACGCAATGTAGTTGCTAAGCAAAAGTGTCATGGCAGCATGTGTTTACTTTCAATATTAGTTTTTGTTAGTTATATGGCTAATTTATATGGCTATTCACTTTAGTATGTTGTTTCCCTTCCGCCCCACCCAGCGCGGAAGGAGTTATTTGATGATTTTTACCACCTAAAGACTCCGAAGCTACAGATGTTTTTTTTGGCGGAAAGATCGAATAACACTTTACCCGACCTGGGAATCGAACCCAAGACCTCAGCAGCTCAGCAGTCGCACCTTGGAACCACAAGACCATTAATAATATCACTTATAAAAACATCTTCTGTAATAATAAAAAAAGGGATTTTTCAGCATTATTAAGTCTTTCATAGACAATTTTTATTTACCATTGATTAATTCGTAACCACCCTTATCAGTATACAAATTGATGTCGCTAATGTATACCTCTAACCAACCTACGGCTCTCTAGGGAAATGATGAGCTTTTCATCTATTTTCTGACTAATAAACTGGGTACAATGCCCGGCAGATATTGAGATAAAACTAGAGGAATAATATTAAGAGGACATTAATGCGGGTAATCTTTCCTCCATAGAAACGCTTTGACCTATTTTTTCTTCCTGTTTAGTGAATTTAAAGCAATGACTTTTTACAGTAAAGAAAATATCCACTATTTGTGTGTCTCTTTGTTTACCTTTTTAATGATAAACTATTTTTATAAGCTCCCACAAAAAATGCTCATAATTGCATATTTACACTGCTGTTATCAGAGGCTGAAAACTATTGATGAAAACGGAAAAATGTATGGACACAGTATGTATCCATATTAAATGTAAAAAGCGCGTTTTTCCATTCGTTTATGTACCTATGCATGCGATACTCGAAAGGTCACGTTTATGAAATATCTTTTTAATAGAGCCAAACCTTGAATTTGAATTTGTACCTACTTAGGCGTTCAGTCGGATCTGCAGTTGTCCTTTTCTCAGGCCGAGATCTCGCAGGCTACAGCGACAGTTTCTTCTAATACTTAATTTTTAAATATCTCTCCACTGGCTTTTCCTCTTCAAAGTAGTATATTTATGACTGGTAATTGATACTAGTTAATACCAGCCTATTTCTGACCTACTCCAGGGCAAAGGCCCTCATCTCACACAGAGAAAACAGAAGCATAGATCATCACGCTTGCTCAAGGTGATTTCAGACATATAATTTCAAGTCCAGGTTTCCTCACGACGGTTTCCATCACCGATGTCAGTGATGTCGCAGACAAATCTTGCAAGTAACGAATTGAAAAAGTCACTTAGCCACTAGCCTGGTATCAAACCTCGCCTGAAACGCGGGCTCCTACACCGCTGGGCCATCACAATACAACAAAAATGACAATCGAATTATTTCCTACCAAATACCAACTCGTACAATCAAATGTGTGTCGTGTTATAAACAGAATTTGGCGGAAATGTACGCAATTCGGGTGATAAATCAAGTGAGAAACACATTTTCTTGTTTTCCGGTTGCAGGCAAAGGAAACTCAGTAGAATGCCAACATATTATATTATCATTCAATAAACTTTTTGGGCACTTCGATATTATGATTTATTTATAGGTAGGTATGATTTTTATATTATTGCCGCTACCTATTTGTTGAATTTCGAACCAAAAAATAATTTTCCATTTTATCCCTTTAAGTCCGGGCACGCCGCAATCGCGGCGATAAGACCCCTCTTTGAGGAGTGGCTGGAGAGGCGCTACGGCGTCCTCACCTACCGCCTGACGCAGGTCCTCACCGGACACGGTTGTTTCGGGAGGTTCCTGTGTCGGAAAGGGCGGGAGGAAACGCCCGGGTGTCACCACTGTGTGGATCGCCCGGAGGACACGGTGGAGCATACGGTGCAGGACTGCCCCGCTTGGGCAGAGCACCGCCGTGTCCTCACGGAGGCGATAGGCGGCGGCGACCTCTCGCGTCCGGACCTGGTTCAGGCCATGCTCCGGGGCGAGAGAGAATGGGATGCAGTCACCTCCTTCTGCGAAGCAGTAATGCTAGCGAAGGAGGAGGCGGGCCGCGTGAGGGAGAGAACCACCTCACGCCCCAGCCGCCGCGGGAGACGCCCAGGGCGTCGGACGTCGCGAGGCGACATCCGGCCACCGTAGGCGCGGGCTTGCGGACGGCGAGTAATGGGTAGCTCGCCGTCCGATCAAGGACCAAGCCCGGGTGGACGGCGCGTTCTGTTCGCGCGCGCCTCAAAGAGCTGTCAGCACAGGGACGGGGCCCCCAACGGGGCCAACGCCTGCCGGGGTTGCGGGACGTCTTAACAGGATACCGTGGCCCCGGAACGTAAAGGGCAACAGAAGGAACAGGGTGGCTTTTTAGTCAGTAAAAGTCTGACAGTCCCTTCCACCCCACCCAGGGAGGAAGGAGTCAATTGATGATTTTTACTACCTAAAAAAAAAAAAAAAATCCCTTTAAGTCAAATCATGTATTGGACTATTAAAAGGCACTATACAACGTCATTAATATGTAAAAAAAATAGTTGGATCTAGTTACCTCTCCGAAAAGATAGTTTCGTATGACTATACAAGAGTACGGCCAGGTAGAACATAGTCTATCCGATTCAGACTGCCCGCACAGGCTAGCATTGGTTTTGCACGGGTACAATGTAGATACTCAGTATACGTAAAAACCTTACTCGTAAATTACTCTATCTATTGATGAAATTCCGCATTAAAATTCCGTTGCGTAGCATACAGACGGCGGGAAGCCACTTTGTTTTTTTACTAAGTAGAGAAGTCACGTAAAAAAATTTTAAGCCAGACAGTGAACATTCAAATTATTAGTATCATTTTCTCAAAAGACGCCACTCAAATGAAAATTCGGCAAAAGTATTATCAAAAGAAAACAGTGGCAATGAAACTTCCAAAAAGCTCCTGAAACTTAGGCATAACAATAAAATAAAAAAAATAAATAAAATAAATAAATATCTTGGGACAACTCACACACGGCTATCTGATCCCAAGCTAAGCAGAGCGAAGAAAGAAGAAGGCGAAAATAGAAAAACATGTTATAAGTAATTTATATGTTTGTTTACTAGACCGTCTTGTGATTGGTTTATTTTATGAAGGTTCACATTTATTACTTCAGCTATGTGGAACAACACAACTCGTAACTTAAGTAGATCATTTATATTTGAGATAAGTATACATTTCCAAATAAATATAAATATATTAGAAAAATAGAATTCTTGGCTAAATACGGATGTAAAAACTACCAATATTGCCTATTATTGTTCTACTGCAGGGCAGAAGGCCTCTTCTCATACTAAGAAATTCCTGCTGGAAAATCCCAATAACATCTGGGAATCGAACCACCTGACATGGGAATGGAACCCAAGACCTCATGCTCAACAGTCGCGCTTTGCGACCGCTAGTCCAACGAGGCAGTCAAAAGAAAAAAAGTACCTAGTTATTATTCATTATGAGAAAACAAAATTGTCTATAACACAAGCAGAAGGCAAATTAATTCATTAGACTAGATACCAGTTTCGTCTACAAACATCAGAATACAATTTTCAAGCTCCAATCAACCCTTGCCTTGCCGCTTTGCCTCTGATGCGATTCGAGGCTCTTCAAGACTCAAGTACGTACGTTAGAGCGCTTTGCATACCTAAGCCACATTTAGTGCAGCGTAATAACCGGGTCTTACAACAATTAATTTAATTAATCTGATTGCTCTGCACGGAAACAGCTCGTCACGTTTCTATTATTTCGTTTGAATGTAGAGTACAGGAGTGGTTAAATTTCTCTACTCTTTCGAGATAAGTAATGTGGCATATAAATATACAAAATAGAAAAGTTTGTTTGTGAGGTCCGATTACAAAAATTCTTTAACTGATAGAAAGCTGCACTATTACCAAGTGCCTTACGCTATATTTAATGGTATACAAGACTTCAGGCGGACAGATGATAATGTGAAATAATTTTGTAGAATGAAAAATATACGTTATTGATTTTTTCATTTTTGTAACCGCTCTTCCACGGCCTCATAACGAGTAAATGTTACAAAATAGGTATTATCAAAAGCGTTAGACTCATATGAACAAAAAGATGTTTACATTAGGTACACTCAAAATTAGTAGATTGTAAGTTTCAAGTAAATCCTCATCCCTTTGTCCAATAATCAAATGTTTACTTACCACCTAAGCATGTTCTACAAAAGAGGGTCGTCAGATATAGTTGAAGTTTTTCAAATGTAATTTATTTTAAAGAGTAGATATTTAACAGTTCATCAATTAAGTTAAGTTCTAATCGAAGACAGCCATCGGTTTCAAAGAAAATTTCAACTGTATCTGACGACCTATCTCTCACTTCTTTCTCTGTGTCGACCTATATCTCTTTTGTTGACTGTACCTATATTGTGAAATGCAATAAATTATTGAGTATTGAATACCAGCCAGCTACTAATGTACCTAAAATGTACTTCATTAAAGTAACTGTCAAAAATTATAATATTCCATTGTGATATCACAAATTCACAATTACTTAAATCAACTAAGTTAATTGCTAACTCGAGGTTAAAAAGCCGTATTCCTGTATTCAAAGAAGATCCTCAAATGTATTTGAATGTGCCACGCATCACACGCCAAATTGCACTGAGAGCGGCCATTCGGTACGGTCAGCATACGAAATGCAATGCTTTGACATTACGCATAATTATGGAAATATGATTTTACACGACATACATGAGCAGTTGGTCCTGATCTCTCCCCGGTCGTGTCGGACTGCCGACCCAACGAAATAGGAGAGTAGGGGAAGGAGTAGTACACCTTTGTTTATGCACACATGCGTGCCCTACAATTTCTTACTTTTATTCTATTTTATATATAACAATTTCAATTCTTTACTTTTATACAATTTTATATTTTGAGAATGGTAAGGTCCTGGTAAAAAACTTACTTAGTTAGCAAGGGTAGTCAGTAACTAAACAATGGCAGTGGTATGCGTCAATTTCTGGCTGTTATTTAAGTATAAACTTTTACTCTCATTCTTCACTTCCACATAATAAATGATAGAGTAAAATACAAGTAAAAACTAAAATAAACCTATTTTTATTACCCTCAAAGTCTCTAAGCCTACTTTTATCAAATAGAAAAGCTTTGACTAAATGCAAACTTCAGCTGTGGCGAAGAAGAGAGCGCTCTTAAAACTCGAAAGTTTATATTACAACTTAACCTTCCCGACCTGTATAAAGGTTTCAAACTTATCCAATAAGACCCTACAACTTGCTACCCTCGCCTTATACTTTCCTAGTTTTATTTAAGAAATGGTTAGAAAATCGACGGTTAAGCTATTTTAGGACCATCGGCTATCCAATAGAAACTAGGTATCAATTTTTATGTGAAAATTTTTATTAGGTTTTATAGTATCTAACGTTGCAGGAGATGGGAAATTCTAGTCGTTTAGTTTAGTAGATATGAAAGCTAGGAATACTTTCACTTTATAGCCAATAAAATGTTTGTTTTGTCACAGTCTTTATTATATATCCACTTTTAAAATGAAGTATAAAGTTGCGCTTTCATAAAAGCTGAAGTCAAATCGAGCGTTTACTGAAATAAAAGATTTAATATCCAGCAACGTAAATGTTTTAAAATCGGGTATAATTTATTACGTCCGCGCTTTCGACCATAGTCAACGCCATTTTTGTGCGGTATTTATAATGTATGATTAATGGTTAAAGACTTCAATGTGAACAGCCTGGAAAAAAGATTTTTTATAGTCATATCTCAAATTTTGAATACCAGGGTGTTTGCGAGACGCTTGCTTACACAGTAGATTTGAAATAATTGTATCCCCCTAGTGGGTTTGAATAGTTTAAACGGAAAGGCCGTAGGTTCGGAGTTTATTTGTTAATTAAAACAAAAGAAAACCATAATATTTAATGTTTTAACACAATGTAGGTACGCTTTCTACTAAAAAGTAAACCATGTGCCATAACAAAGTGGAACACGTACATCCTAAAAAAATATGTCGCTACTCCACGAGGTACATACAGATGAGTACGTCTCTCTCAAATTACGTAATTAATCGTGAGAGGGGCGCTACTTCCACAAGGCTTTCAAGTACTAAGAAGTTCGTAACAAAGAACGCAACTCCAAATGAAATACGACTTTTAGTTGTCAGCTCAGGATGTTGGAAAAAACTTCATCCAGTATCTAAATCCTCGTTTTCTAATTTCGAATGTAACTGTTATATGAATAATTGGCAAAAAAGAACTAATTTAGCTTACATTACTATATCGGTGAATAAACAAGGAAAATACGACTATGAAGAAACAGTTTTCAGAGTAGTATAGTCACTAATTAGCTTGCTCTTGGGTTTTATATATTGGTACACTGATTGGGGCTAATTCATGCTTTAATTGGACAAGCTGCCAGTAGATAGTCACCTCCTATATAAATACAATATTGTATAGTACGCTTAGTTTATTGTATGAAGAATTACTCAATCATTTTTATATAGATCCGCATTACTTTAACCAATGATTGCAATAGTAAACGACATGTAGGCAGACTTGAATTGGGACTTATGAGTACCTACCAAAAATTAATAAATTATTATTCGATTTATTTATTTAAACTGCGACTATTAAATAATAATAAATAAAATACCAACATATGCCTAGTAATGCACGATTATGCATACGCAATAATTATGGCGGTTGCAAGCTACACACACATGAGCTCTTAAAAGATACCATTAAAACACTATAGAACTTTATGATACTATGAATTAAAGAAATAGAGAGAATACAAGAGCTTGTAACTAATAGGTTACAAGAAAATCGACTCATTATAAAAGCAGCATAGTACTTATATTTTCACTATTCTTGTTCATGCAAGAGAACAAGATTCGTGTCGTATCGGGTCGAGCTATACAGGAATTTGAGCTCGAGTCGTGGCTAAAATAGTATCTACATAGTTAGCAGATTTAGTAGCTTGGCTGTCCCACATACACAAGGTATGAATGAACGAAAGCGTGAATACTTTTTTATTGTTTGTTGGGTAATTTTCTGGAAGTTATATAACAGTTTGAAAATCCCATTTTCACTGTGTACGAAATAAACAGGTAAATTAACCTTCTATATAATAAAAATGTGTTGCTAAGCGGAAAACACGAAAACGGCTGGACCGATTTGGCTGATTCTTTTTTTGTTGTGTTCGTAATTTTCCGGACATGGTTTTTATGGAACAATTTGTTTGGACAATCCACTTGAAAGGTTGCACTTGAGCGAAGCCGGGGCGGTTCGCTAGTATTGAATATAATTTAAAACGACCGCGTTTTAAATTATATTAAATACCTACCTAGACTCTCAAAAAAGCCAAAACTGAAGTATGCCCAAAATGGCCACCCAATACTGGTGATGTAATAAAAATATTAAGAATTGCCGAAGAAGTTGCCAGTAAATAAGAAATCTTGAAGAACTTCAGACATGGTTTACATTTAATATCTGCAGTGTTTTTGACCTGAAAATAAAACGAACGCTTGCCAAATTTGTAAGCAAGTAGCATAGGATGTATGGCAGATCATCTGGGCTCGTATCGATCCTGGTTCTGACGTCACAGGCGACGTCGAGTCGCGCCGTAGCGTCGCCGACGCACCCCGCCAGATAGGGGATGAATCCTTCGACCTCAATCCAAAGCATTATATTGGCAGAAGCCTGTTGTCTGTAAAGGTAATAATCGAGTAACTACATGTTTTTATGTGGTTTTAAAAATATTTATTTGTTTGTTTCGGTGTTATTATGAGGATTACCTACGTAATACATATTTTACGTAAACGGTAAACCTAAACTTTAGTTGGACTGTACATATTTAAGTAGAAGTACTTAAGTACTCTACTCAACAAAGTCTAGGGAACACGCCTAGACCTTGTTGGGTAAGTGTACTTAAACCTTAATTTCTAACAATAATTTTGTTATTTTGTACAAAATAGGTAGTTACGTATTATTATAGAAATTATTTTCCATGATCAAAAAGAACCACTAGGGAATATGTCGATGAGTCGCTACATTCTATTTGGAGATCGCAAATAATTATTATCGATTAATTAGATAGATAATGGAACGGAATAGATCACATATTATGGTCCAAATTACAAATTATCCATTAGCGCGGAAATACAACAGATATCCTATGTATATTGCAAAACCGGTTGATATAAAGAGATTCAGTCTAAACAAAAATGTGTACATACAGCAGAATCTTTTTTATTGCACAATAAAAAATCCTTACAGCGAAGTAACTTTAACTTCCAATTGACGGACGCACTTCAAAAGTTTGAATCTTTTGTCAACCGGACCTTTATAAATAACGCCAAAATGTGAGGTCAGATGAGCAAATCAAACTGTCAAACTGTCTCGCGGGCATCTTCGACTGTCGGACCTTGAACATACGAACTATCCCTGGTTGCCTGCTCCGTGACCTCGACGACTTTCACTGTGACGTCACAGGTTAGGCGCCAGAATGTCGCGACCGGGAGACGCCAGACCAACACCTATAAAATGTTCGATCGAGAATTCTTTGCAAGCTTATTTGCAAGTTGGAGAATTCGTCTCAATTTCTTAGCTCAATTAAGGAACGCGATGGTTTTTCATCAAACTGAAAAATAATCATTTATTAATTTCTTATTTTGCTTTAAAAGCCTGGAATATACAGTCATGATATCAAGTAGAAAAACATACCTACTATGATTTAGTATCCATAACAGTCACACATACCTAGGTACACATAAAGATATCTAAAATAAGCATAAAAACAAAAGGCATAGTGGAGCGCACATTTCAATCTTAAATCAGTACCTAAGTACCTATGGGAAACCCGTACCTTACTTAATTGTCTGCTAATTAAAAAAATCATCTCATATAGAACCAACAGCGATCACCAGTAATGAATATACTTACTTTCCGTGTTTTCCGGCTAATATTAATAATGATCAAACACACAAGACATGTTCCAAGTATGATAAACAAGATGGGGAACCTTTAAGGTTACTCTGGAACAAAGGACGTTGGTACACGTGATGTCTTGCCAAAGGTATTTTATGTAACAATATTAATCAGTAATTAGAATGGACGAGTCTCCCCAAAAAATAAGTAAGCAGGTTTATCGAAGCACAAAAAGGTATATTCGGACATAAAGACCAGGTACATATCGTATTAATTCTAATTGATTATTTTTTTCTACGTAAATAATAAAACTAAGAGGTCTTTTGACCCAATTATTATTTATCCTCATGTCTCGAATGGAGATATTAAAATATACACATCTAAAGGGTGGAAAAGTACATAGTAATGAAAACTTGTACGACTGATTCAGTACATGATTCTGAGCCCCAAGCGTTTATATTTTGTCGGCAATCCATACTAATATTTTAAATGTGATAGTAACTCTGTTTGCCTGTCTGTCTGTTACGCTTTCACAACTAAACTACTAAAAAAATTATACAATAATAAAAAAATAAAAACAACTGACATTTACGCGATCGAAGTAGCGGGCCAAAAGCTAGTTAAAATATAATTACCTAGTTGTTTCACATAGAAGTGCATTACCTACATGCCAGCATGTTTACGAAAAACTTTTTCACTCTTCATTTGATGGATTCAGTGCCTACATGCAAGACTCCCCTTGAATCATGTAGGCACTGAATCAATGGTTAAAGTTTTCGTTGTCTCTTCTACTCGCTACTAATAATGATTCATTTTGGTTTTCTTCATACTGTGACATCATTGTTCTTGGAGTTTGAATGTCTTGCGCACTCTCCCTGCCTACACAGGACAGTGACTCATCCCTGTACATCTAATGGTGCGACAAAACGGCGCGCAAACGCGCGAGCAAAGCGCGGCTCGGTGCGTGATTTGACGCGCCACGCGCCGTTTAAACAGCCTACGCTTGGAGCGGCTCGGCAAGGTTCGGGAATCGGCATGCTACCCCGCGCCGTTTAATCGCACCTTTGGAAAGATAGCAATACTTAGAATTCTAGCTTAAGTCTCAAATTTATCTAACCATAATTATTACTAAGAGTCTTTTGTCTGTCCGTCCGTCACAGGGTCATATATTTTGAACCGTAATAAGTAGCCACTAATGCTGTTATAATGGTCGCTATAATAGCAGATTATAAAAATGAAATTAAGTTAAAAATTAAAGTGAGTCTGCATACAAGAAAATTTTGGTCGGTTTTTACAAGCAATGTGTTGTTTTTATAAGTCACGTTCTATAATGCATTTCTAGAATTAATTCGTACAGCTACATTACTTAGATACCTACATTATAAAGAAAACAAGCAGAAGGCAGTCGTGCAACTAGCGTTACTAATTTTCACTCCAACGATCTTATTCACCGTGCCATACGGTATAGAATAATATGAGCAAGTTGCAGCATATTTTGACTAACAATGCATCTTATTAGAGCTATGAAGACAGTATTCCAAGGGATGCTTTAATGATGAGGAACTAATATATTATCCCTACAGACATTATGTGTTGTAATTGTAACACGAGGCTCGAAGAATAAGTTTAATTTAACTGACAAATGTACTATTAAGGGTGGTGCTAGACAAGTGAGACTGTGACGTCACTCAAATGAATCAAAAATTGAGCTCGATTCGGCAATAGACACCACCAATCAATTGACATACTTTATATAAGCTCTCAAAACGCGATTCCCTTATTGATTTTGTATGGCAATAGTAGATTGTGACGTCACTCATTTGCCAACTAATCTGAATAACTATTTACTGATTTCAAAGCAACTATAAATAATTCTACTGTTATTTGAAATTAATCGGTAATCGGGGGTCTATAAAGTATTTTTTTTAATTCTTATCTTGGAATTATTGCTTAAACCGTGTCAACTGTCCTATTGTGCCATCGTTTGAGGCGCACAAAGCAATGGTACGTATATGAAACCGAATACAATGTAACTTAGATGACTCAATTAATGGCGTAAAGTTGGTACCTACTTAAATTCCTATTCGCACTGTAACATTCATATGGTAAGGTTCGCACCATATTTTAGCCAAATCGTACCAAAATATTATACAAAAATAATTTATTACAAAAAATATTATATCTTACAATTTTTCTTCAAAAAAGAGGTGCAACCCTAACTTCAACCCAAATCATAAAAACAAGGGTATTATAAAAAGCAGAAATTCAGAAATTCAACCTCGTTCGTGAGAAGCGGGTTAACTACTGGGCCATCACGTTAATAAACCAAACATGCTGTCAATTTAATTTACAGCTAAACCCAGTTTAAACCCCAGATTTGGTAACTAAACCTTTAATTTTATGGGTATAAACTTTAATCCGAATTCAACGTAATCGGTATAGGCAAACACTATGTTCTATTTAAAGCCTACAAATCATCTAAAAGCGTGTTTCAATTACGTCACATGTTGACAGCGGTGATGCGACGGCGTTGTATGCAAATATTATGTAAATCTCTTTAATATGCATTCTGTTAATCACTCACTTTTATGCCATAGTCGTAATTTATATTGCGCACTAAATAATAAATTGTTTACGTCGTAATCTACTTTAGGTTGGCATGCAATATAGGGCATTAACTTATGGATAATAAGAGTGTATTTGCACAGGGAAAGCGAATAAACTAAAGAAACGTAACACCTCTTAAAGCACAATCAGACGTAAATGTTGACGTCACCAATCTGCCCGTAAAAAGAGGCTATTTATTATGTAAGTATATTATATGTATAATGTAAACATGATTGATTCATAGTAATCATGATTCATAGTAATAGTGATTCATAGTAATAATAATTTATTTCACAACAAAGGTTGGCTTAACACGCGTCATCACACAACGCCTGTAATCCCCGTAGGGTTAGGTAGAGGTGTACCCATTAGTACAACCACATTTCGCCAGTTATGTTTAAGTCCCATGTAATGGGGGCGAGCCTATTGCCACCTTAGGGATTTTTAGCCCTTTGGTTTAGTGCAGACAAAAACTCTTTTGCGAGAAACTGGAGTCCGGACTGAAGATCCCAGTTTTCCTATTTAATTTATTAAAAAAATTCATAATAAGTTAGAAGTATATGAAAAAAAGTGGAGCTCTTTTTTATGATTAAAAGTAATCAACTGAGGAATCTTCCATAATCAGCAACATAAAAAAAATATCTTTACATTTCCTATCGGTTAGTTCCAAATTATGAATTGTAAGGAAATCAATAAAACTTTAGAAAAAAGCCAATGTGATTGTAGATAACTCATTGTAACCTTTATGCAGCTCAACTTCCATTATTAAATTTTCCTTGTAGCTATAGTTGAAAAGCCATTTAAATGAAAAATTTGTACAGACCTTGAATAATTATCATTACAGAAATAAACGGGATGGACACTTAGTTTTCTTGGAATAATATACATATAATAATTGAGTGAATGTCACATTCCCTCAATTACTATACTCTGTTCCCATGAGGATATGAATAATTCACAAAATCTAATATTCATTAATTACCTACATATTTCACATTTTATTTTTTATTTTTTAAACACGCGGTTTCATTTTTATTTTACTAAAGTTAAATTCATCATGAATACGTAACTAATTCGTTTTATATTCCCAACGTCCATAAAAAATATTGGATCGTGAATTTCGACGCGTGGGCTTCAAATCAAATTAAACTTTCAGTGGAAGCTGATTTACACATACCACCAACAGTTACCTCGGGATATTAATATGGAAAGTACATGAAAGTTGCATTCCAAGTGTTCCCTAACAACATAGGCTATAACAGGTGTAAGAAAACACTTAATGAAACTGAAAATCATTTATTTATTATTTATTTATTTTCATTATAAACACACTATCTTTACAGACAGGCCCAATACAATAGTGGTTTGCACACACAAAAGATAATTTGAATAATAACTTACCTACGACTAATACTATTAAAAACACTTAACTTTAAAAATAACTTTTAAAACACAAACAATACAAAAAAAAAAAATAAGTAAAAATAAGTGGAAGAAATAAAATTCAGCAAATCTCTTGCGAATTCACTCAAGTTGCACGAAAAAATGTCTGTCCTCTCATGCATTTCATTCAGTACACGTAATTCGTATCATATATTCTTCACATCATTTTTAGGGAACCGTACCTCAAAAGGAAAAAACGGTACTCTTATAGGATCATTTTGTTGTCCGTCCGTCTCGGAAACGAATGAAGGTATCGGGTTGAAATTTTTACCGATAGGTATACTCGAGTCTACAGTCTCTTGAAGGTGCGAGAAAATCAAATTCATAAGTTGACATAAAAAGATACTTCCGTTTATGCCGCAAAAAACGTATATTTCTACACTCTCAAGGGAATCAAAATTTATAGGATTTTTTTTTATTCAGCCCGTATTACTCCACTGCTGGGCAAATGGCTCCCGTGTAGCCTTCCACTCTTTCATGTGTAATTCTCTGACCCATAAGCCATTAACGGCTCTAAGTCATAACGCCAAACCGCCTCTTCCGGCACACATTGCGTGATGAATCTGCCTCATCTGTCATGATGCATTCAATATACGTGGTCCGCCCAATCCCACTACGGCCTCACAGCCTTAAAGCTTACATCCGCGATTCCTGCGCGGTATTCGGTCACTGAGCTTATCTTTCAAAACACTTCGCTCCATCGCCCTTTGACAAAAATGCCCATCATTGAGGTATTTTTGTTGTTCTAGCTAGACTATACCGGGAATTCATGTTTACGGAAATATTCAATTTTAAAGATTTAACAATAGCGTTTGTTTATGTTGCTTAGTTTGATATGCAGTAAAGGCTATGTGTCGGTCTTTTTATAAAGTTTTCAGTAAGAGGATGGGAAATTACAAGTTTAAAAAAAAAAAAACTACTGACCTAAATTGTCCCACTACTTGGCAATGGCCACTCCCGTTCCTACTACTTTTTCTTCTTTTAAACCATAAAAAAATATTAATTACTAAGCATTGATTATAAATCCACTATAGAAAGGGATTACTGGTTGATACAGCTACGCTTAGCAGTGAGCAAGTAAGACCCAAAGTCAAAGTGAAAAAAAAATAGTAGTTTCCTAACATTATTTTCAAGCAAGTAACTGTTTCACAATAGTTTACAATATCGTCTGGCTTACCCTTTATACAATAGGCTCACTAAATTTTGTTATCTATGACAGCATACGCGACAACACGATACGTTACGATGCGATGCGGCAAAGTGTAAACCGATGACAACCATTTGTTACGCAGCGGACAAGCTCATGACGCGTTACAAATAACTTGGTGTCATGTGTTAGACATTTTTCTGTACTGTGTGTCGTGGCCTTATGTCAGGCTAGCACCATTATGTCGATGAATATTTAGGAGGGGAAAGAATAGGAGTTAAACGTGCATAAAATGTTTATATAGGTACATTTATTGTTAACTAGCTGAACCGCCACGACTTCGTTCGCGAGGTATCCTACCCCTACCCAACCGATACCCTTACCCATACCTTACTCTACCCCTACCCTACCCAAACCCTACACTACCCCTACCCTACCAATACCCTGCCCCTACCCTACCCCACCCTACCAATACCCTACCCTACCCCTACACCTAAAATATAAAGATAAAAAATCAGTTCTGCCGTTCTTGAGTTATAAATAGTCTAACTAACACGACTTTCTTTTAAAAATAATATAGAAGAAGATATAACGACTAACGGCGAATAATGATCCGATTTAGACTCAGGAAAATGGGATCGGTTTTCTCTCTTTGAGACGTAGTGGAAACACCACGTGGGCCTAAAACCATAGTAATTAAAAAATTGCCAAAAATTGTAATTAACAATTATTAAAAAAATAGACAACCTTTAGGAAGAAACTGCACTATTAATGATCGGATCACGTTACAAAATTAATTAATCATAGTACCTACTTTGTTAAGATAAATTAATTGTAATCGACAATCCACTACATTTAGTGATTAATCGAACTGATACCGATGAGTGAAAAACATCTGATGAAAAATCTAATAGAAATAAATATTTTTATATAGAGTACTTCCCCGGGGTTACCCTTCCCATAAGTAGGTACTACTACAGCTACATGTTACCGAGCGATAAGTGATAATAAAGCAAACAAATTAATCTAGCGATAGCTATCATTGAAATCACAATCGATGATTATTTTGGGCAATATTGTAATCTTTATCGCTAATCAAATGATCGTTGAATCACTACTACAGACTTATAATTGTTTTTCATAAGATAATAATCACAAAAAATAAATCAACTTTGTCATTATTTGTCGCATTGCGGGCTACATGTTTCTTCTTATGTGGAGAAGGTTCGAGCATTGATGCCAATCACATCAAACATCTAGGTATCGTAACGACGCGGCTACGTTTCCCTTTACTAAAAGCCCCTTTCCAAATGGTCCGACTAGCTATCCGGCTAACTGACTGAAGTATGATGCTTTAGAAAGTACTGACACATTTCACACGGTTTTCCCCCAAATGTATCCGAATGTACTAAAATAGTGTAAGTACGTCAAAACGCCCAAGAATAGAAAATCTACTCTTTATAAATTGTACCTAAATCATAACAGGTTACATTTACAACATATCCGGGAGAGTAGATAATATCATTATTGATTTCAAAAACTTACTTACATCATACACATACACCTAGTGTGGGGGTCATGAGATCAGGATGTATTTTAATAAGTTACACTTAAACTTCGTTGTATTAGTTCAATATGGTACATTTTTGTAATTGTGAGAAATATTTATTGTCTATTTGGGAATCGGCGCTGTCAGTTGACATAGTCACTTATCTGTCACACTTATTTCATTTCATTATTATCAATTGTTTTATGTTGAAAAGAGTGTCTGTGTGTCTTTTTAGGTTTTTCTCCATAGAATATAATCTATAATTTTTAATAATAATATCTTCATTTTTGAACAGACAACTAACTTGACAAACAGAACGACTACTTGACAATTTTTAGTTCAATTAAAAGTTTTTGTTAAATAGTTTATTTCTTCTTCTTTTCATGTCGATTGACTTGTATAAAATTTTGTCCAACCAGCCAAATAGCTTCATTAAAATAAATGCTTTGCATTATGATTAGTTGTAAAGTTCAATCGTGTAGATAAGTACTTACTTGATATGCGATATAGGTACTTAACCTCCATGTAATCATTAACCTTGAAAAGATATACAGTTCAGAAGAGCATCAGTTACATCAATATTTGTTGACAGCATAAATATTGTGCGACACAAGAACATCAGTAACCAAAGTAGGTACTTAGGTTTTATCAATCTATTTGGTCTTGATCTATTTCTGTATGATTGGATGTGAGCATGACATACTAATTCCAAATCGGGCAATTTCCTCAAACCATCCTCCAAATTATAACAGAAGTGTGCAAAAGATAAAATCTAAGGTCTTTTTTCTATCCTCAACCTTAATTAGTTGTAAATCACATAGGCCATCAGAATCTATCGTGATTACAATCAAATAATGTAGAATATCGTCTAGGTTTATTGTTATCAATTACTAATAGAATCGACTGGTAGTCGCAAAATACGGCGATAACCTATATTATTATTAAACGACTACCGATATTGACTTTGGCAATCTAGTTGCAGAAAATATGAAGCTGTTGTTTGTGTGTTAAATTGCATATAAAATTGTTATGCAATATATGTCTTTCTTTCTTTTTTTATCGTGTGGGCAGTAAGGTCTCACGACCCCACACACCCTAGTGTCAGAGTTTCTAAACCGCCTCAAGGGCCTCTGACATTGTTTGAGTGGACAGTAAGTCCAGGTTTCTTCACAATGTTTTCCTTCACCGATGCCAGTAATGTTTAAGATAAACTTTAGAAAGTACATAGGAATAGAAAAATTCACTTGGTACTTGCCCGGATTTGAACCCACAACGACATTTTGCATTACATATTGAACGTAAGTATTCTATGTACTTCGTTGTTGTGTGGCGTGCTGATAAAAATGATTGATTTGAGTTAAGACTGAGGAGATTTAATTACATAATGTATGCATTAGGTAATCATTACACAATATTATCACAGTAAATTCAACATATATTAACTATCTGGCAAAGATATTCACAACAGACTTTACCTAGAATTATACCCGAATGTTCAAATCACACACGTAATCTAATAATCCCAATTGCACACCATCAGTCTAGTTACAAGAACTGCAATTACAGAATTACAGTCATGGCTTTACATAAAAAAACCAAAGATTCAATATTTTGGCCAGCTCACATCCACCCACCATTAATCACGTCTGAGACTAGATAGAACATTACCAGATAGACTGTATCAGAGAGACGTCAAAGCTACGTACGTCGTATGTCTCCCACTAGATGCAAATGTGCCAAACGCTCGTGAAATCATGGAGGCGATGCGGTGAATTCGAGTGCGGACTTTGATGCCTGCTGCTTAATTGAAATAGTTACAATTGCTTCCGTTTTGGCTTTGAGTTGAGGGATTGCAGGTTTCGCAGAGTTCACGATATGAATAGCTGTGCAAATGTTTGCGCCAAATGTGTTGGTTTTAGTTTGTACTGTTTTTTTTTTAATAAATTAGATTTAAATTTTCTTTTCAAAAGATTAAAAATACGGGTACCACAATGGATTTAGTAATTCCTTGTAGCCATTTTAGATGTTGAATTCAGTTGTATAAGTTAGGCTGTATCTCTTCAATACAATTTTACTATTTACTTCTGTCTGAAGTCTCACGATATACCTAACTATTAATATAATGTCTTTTCGATCGTTTATCAGGATAAAAGTAAACGTTTTGTGACCGTCTTTTTCAGAAGTATTTTATACCACTCATACCTTCGTGGTGTCCTACCTTCTTCAAGACCATTAGATACACAATAAAAAAGGGCAAAAATCGCAAACCTTTTTGGGGTCTCCATTATTTCAGACGCGCTATTCCGCATTGAATGTCAAAGGATCGCATCGTATTCAGCCGCGCGGTCAGTAGTACGTCGCTTCGATATTCTGAGCGCGCCACTGCCGTTACGTTTCAGTACGATATTCGACAGCATTACAGCCAGGACGTGCTGATGCACGTAGCCAACGAGTAATCCGACGAGCAAGGCGCCCATTGCGCCCACATTAACAGTTCGATTCCAAACGTTTACTTCTGTTCCAATAACATTAACGAGGCGTAGACCATAACGTGCAGATGCGTTTTCGAAAGCTTTTAACGTAATATCACTGCAACGTATTGTAATCGAAACCTGTTGGAAAAGTTTCAATGTTTCAATCCTTTGCCATTGAAATACGTAGTTGCGTGGGAACAAAACAATTCTCTTTATTTGAAAAGTTGAAAAACATTAAGTCTGCTCCGTCCAATCTCTATGTTCGCGATATCAATGTTGGATATCTACCTAGGTATTTGTTTCCTCGAACGATATTCTCTTATTGACGATGGATATACGTACCTATATTGTACTAGAAAAACCAATTCCACTTTACAAAGGCAACCAATTTATGACCCCGGCACACGCGAATTCCATAGGGAACAAATTGTACCTCTACACAGGGACACCATACCTAAATTTCAAATTAATTTCAAGATCTGAAAATGATGGTCGATGCTCTAACGTCAATATCGAATTATTATTTTCGCACAAATTGTGTTTCATTGTATGGATGTCAAATATAAATCTCAAAATTTATTTTCCCTTAGGCGATATCGACGTCCGTGTCAGGTCAATCGTGTCAGATTGAGTCGGGTCGCGTCACAACGCAACGTGAGTCGTTCCCAACACTATTAAGAGTTTTATTAGCTGTCAATTCATATTTATTTTTACGTAAATATCGAAATGAAACTGAACCTTCTATATCGTTAATTGAGTTCTTCTGTCGGCAGTCAGTCCTCTATTCGTTAAATCAGAATCGACTCTTAAAAGGTGAAACGAAAACGTCAATATTAATCTGATTTAAACAGATCACTGAAGCTTAAATTTTGTTACGAATCTGAATCTAAATATTGATATAGCGGAGATTTTAAGTCCAGTCGGCTCAATGTCTTTATAATTTTGGATTGTGTTTACTGAAACAATTAATTGAAATAATTTTAAAGGCTACAATACAAATTCTGTTTACCAACGGATGGAATCGATTTTAAATAATTAACTATTACATATTTTACCATGAATTACGTTATAAATATCTTGATTGACAGTTAAATTAAATAATTATTTCACAAGCATGATTCGGCTCATCATAGATACCAACTTTGGTCTACACTATTAAACTAAAACCTACCTAAATACTCAAATAAATTGTCTATTCGTACAGGATTATTCTGCAGTTTATGAATCAAAACTAAACAAACGATATTGTCCCACTGTAGGGCAAAGGCCGAAAGAGGCCCGTGCCCTGCGTGGGATTATCATGTGGTGATCATGCTCATGCCTTCTCCGTCTGAGAAGTCAGACAGAGACGGCGAGGGCACTGATCACAATACTTACACTCAAAGTAGATTGGCGATTTCAGATCTACTTTTATTATAAGTCTAGGTTTTCTTTCGATTTTTTCTCGCACCGATTTTAGTGTTGTCTTAGATAAACTTAGAAAGTACATTGAATTGAAAAAGCCACGGTGATACTGGTCTAAGCCTTAGCCGGGTCATCATGACTGACTTATTTTAATATCATGTACTTAAAATAGATAGTCGTTACTAGATAGTCAAATTTTTTTCGTGCACTCTGTACCTTTATTTTTAATTGACAACGTTCACTTGCCATTTCTTGTAAATATTTTTTTTCTTCGCAACACCGTATACCATAGGAAAATAGCCCAAGAGACTAGTTGCATAGCCACGTTGGATGGTAATGCTTTAACCTCTGGCCAAGGTAAAAAAAAAAACTAAAATTCAATAATAAACCTTTAATCAATTACAAAAACAACTTCTAAAGATACACTTTGTTTTGTCTGTCTGACATAAACATATAAATCCATGACAACTCGCACACTATGTGGAAAAGGAATCAAAAGATATTTAATAAACGACATCGACATATAAATTATTTACAAGCTTATATACAAAAAGAAATCAGTATCAAAAAAGAGGAACTAAATGGCATCAAAAAATTCATCCGCAGCGCCGTCTACTGGAAATGTGCCTAAAAGACCAGCCACATTGCCACGTTGGATAGCAATGCTTAACCTCTGGACAGCCCTTGGGTCATGGGAAGTGTCCCCACGACCCGAGGGTTTCCACCCCAAACGGCTCGAAAAACGGAGCTAAAATTTTCCTGATTAATTTCTCAGTCCGTGGACGGAGGATGAAAACAAACTAATACTTGACATTTTGCGGACGCCGAGGCCTTCCATACGTATAGGAAGAGTAGCTTGGGCCCAGGCTCAATCATACATTGCCAAATTAAAATAGAAGTTAGAGTGTAGCGAATAATTTTTTCCATTTTCTCTAAAATTATAGGTGACTGTGGGAAGCGCGAAGGAAATAGATTAACAACAGTAACGAATTATGGTAATGGCCGAATGCATGTTAATCCGGAGTAATCTTTCCGAATCGCCATTAAAATTTTGTATTTTTTCTTCAGTAAATTAAATAATAAACTTAAATAAAGGTAAAGGAATTCTCGAAGATTTACCCCAAGGAGACGAAGAGAGCTAGCTGTTTTCCATAATATTGTTATCGGGCTATTGCGTAAAATTTTGAAAGCATCGAATGCCTGTCGGTATTGTCAGATATGTATAGATAATTCACATTTCGAAAGATTGAGATCAACCTATAGTAAGAAGGAATCTTAAGAAATCCGTTAAGCGAAAAGGACGAGATCGGATTAATACAATTATCGGCCACCTACCTACAGAACCAAGCTAAAAGCAGAAATTTAATTAATTATGAAGGATTTAATCAGGCTTCATCCAATCGCAATTCGAATTATTGAAGGCAACAGAATTTAAGTTATTCGAGTCAGTTTCATTTGTTTCAGCATTCCGCTAAGATAGTACACAGTAACGCTTAATAATTAATGATTAATTATTTTATAACTGATTATTGAAAATCATTCCCAGATGATTTTATGCGGGGTGTAACACATCACATAGCCCTTTGAAAAAGAATGTTGGCTGCGAAACGACATTTTTTTGGCGTAAAAAATCTAAGGCATTGCGCAATGCGCACTCAAAACATTGTACTTTCGGGTGCATGCAACAATATAGGGGTCGTGGCAGTATTTACACATACATACATAAACTCATGCCTTTTTCCCATGGGGGTAGGCAGAAACCACAGAACGCCACCTGCTACAATCCTTACATACTACTTTCATCATACATGTCATCATACAAGCACGCCGGGAGTACGGCGGCAGTATTTAAAGTTAAGTTATAACATTTTAAAGTTGGAACTTTAACCTGCAATATCTCATTATCCAGAAGATGCCCATGTAGAACAAAACAAAATTTCACAATGATGAGAAGAACTTGTTTGTATTTTTACGCCCGTTATAATTTAATTTATTTAGGAACAAAATATAATGTACAAACTCTTGAAGTATTTATTTACAAAAAACGTGATGATTATGATAATACATGGTAAATGTACCAGCGTTATAACGTCCAATATATAACGATCAAAACTCTGATATTCTACTCTTTGCAGTAAACCGACCCCCAGATGATTGGGTAAAAGCTTTCCTAGTAATTATGATATTGGCACATGATATAATGGACTTTATTGAATAAGTAAGTTGAAATTGGATCACGCCTATGTTATAATAATATAGGTATACCTACATAGTTTGTCTTGAAGGTAGGTATCTATTTACCGACGAAATAAATTGCTAATAACTACATATTTTATATGTTACGTAAGTTAAGTATAACAAGTAACCAGTTATCATAATCCTTACTTATATTACATAACATAACATCACGCCTGTAATCCCCGAAGGGTTAGGCAGAGGTGTACCCATTAGTACACCCACATTTCGCCAGTTATGTTTTTAGTCCCATGTAAAAGGGGGCGAGCCTATTGCCATCAACCGGGCACAATTCCAGACTCCAAGGCTGCTACTGAGAAATTCCTGATGGAAAAACCCAATAACACTTTGCCCGACCTGGGAATCGAACCCAAGACCTCATGCACAGCAGTCGCGCTTCCGACCACTAGACCAACGAGGCAGTCAAATTTATATTATAAATGCGAAAGAAACATTGTGTCCGTCTATCTGTTACACTTTCACGTCTAAACCAATGAACCGATTTTGATGAAATTTGGTACGTAACCCGTACCAAATTTCATCAAAATCGGTTCAATTTCGACTTTGCGTCCGCGATAACTGATGCGGACGAAGTCGCTGGAAAAAGCTAGTATAATTCCGAAAATTTAAACGAAGTTTTACACAATCCTCCATTTTAATTTCAGAGCAGAGTAATGAGATGTTAAAGTAAAATAAACATCAATGTTTTTCTTACTTTGATTACGGAGTAAATATGAAAGTACATGTTATTGGTTACATGGCACTGACAGGAAAACAAATTATGTATAATAACCGGGTTATTTCGGACATATTGGCAGGTAGAAAGGGTTTTCACCTGCCAATATTAAATCTAATACTCTCCATTGTTTCTAGCGTTGTATTTTGCGTTATAAAGCTAAGCGCGAATAAAGCAAAGTTTTTAAAATGGATTTTCGAATGTCTGAGTTCTATAACAATAAAGCATTCATGTTTAGGATTAATATTATGAAGAGGCAAAGTTTATTTGCTTTTACATTTTTTTTTCTGTTTGTTAGAAGTAAAGTCTGAAAGTACTGTTCCAACCACATTTATATTTAACTAGTTCAAAGCTACACTATTTTAAGTGACATAGGATATGTTTTACAGTATACTTAAAATCCACGTGGACGAAGTCGCAGGTGAAAGCAAGTTTTTTATAATTATGAAGAAACATCAGTTGCCGCATGTATGAAAGATTATCACTTGAGAATGGCTCAACCCATTTGGGTGTTTTTAAATGTAAATATCCAGAGCAAAAGGACTGAATAACAGCAACCGATTAAATAATCGAGTTAAATAAATCGAATAAGAAACTAGAAGCTCTTCTATCGATTGTAACTGCAACTTTCTAACGGCAGAAAAATCACAACGTAGCATAAAGGAATGAGTGAAAGAAATTTTCCTAGATCTTAATAAGCATGATCCCCGCTATTTCATTAGTGTAATCGGATCTCACAGCAGCTGTCTTCAATATCGATAAAAACCATCGTTTCTTTTTTTAACTTTGCCGGTAGAACCTAGGTACACGTAAATAAAACTGTATTTCATTAGCTTATCTTAGGGTCGCACAACATTTAAATTAAATATAGGTACGTGCTTTATTTCGGTAAGTTATTTAGGTATTGGGCCCATGGTGTGCAAACGGTCATCCTGATTAAGTGATTTTTTTGGTAAAAATATCTTTATGCCAGGTCGGACTACTATTGAATGTGAGACTTAATTTATATGAAACATTCATTACCAATTGCCAATCAAAGGTTTCAATGTGAATTATTTTACCAAAGGACTTTTAATTATAATTTGTGTGATGAGTTTACCAGTCACGTTTCAATTAGGTATTAATGAACTAGGCTAGTAAGGTACATACAATAACATACATAAAGAATCAGATGTATGGACCGGTAAGATTATTATGTGCTTATGACTGTTTACCTACGTAATATTTTTGGTGTACATTTCAACTGTGCAAGCATATTCTATCTGTTTATATATTTTCTCCAATCCTTTGTATATTGATAATAAGTGCAATTTCTCAGTAGCAGCCTCGGAGTCTGGATTTGTGCCCGGTTGATAGCAATAGGCTCGCCCCCTATTACATGGGACAAAAAACATAACTGGCGAAATGTGGTTGTACTAATGGGTACACCTCTGCCTTACCCTTCAGGGATTACAGGCGTGATGTTATGTTATGTTAAGTGCAATTATTTATTTTTAGTTTATGTAATATGTAGAAAATACATTATATTCTATTTTTTTTTGCTCAAGATTTCTATGTCACAGAACTATTATAATACTAGAAACTAGAAAGCGTTTTTATTTTCATACTTACAATTAAATGAATCGGTAAACACAACTCATAAAAACAAATACTTTCCTGTGCTCCGTAAGTGCAAAAGTCAAAAGAAAAACATATGGCGTATAAAATATGTTTATTCTAATATTTAGGACGGCCGTATATCATACAGGAAGAACTTGAACACTTTGTTACATAAATTATAGAAAATTCTATTTTTTTCCCTTTTACACGTACCTAAAAGAAGTTACGAAGAAATAAAAACCTGCCAAGTGCGAGTCGGACTCGCACAAGGTGGGTTCCGTACCACTCAATAATAATTTAAGCAAAAAAAAAATATTTTGTACTGTTAATTAAAAAATAAGTCAAGTTTACGGTTTTCGGGTGTATTCCTTTACTTGTGTTAACATGGCATTGCTTCTTGGCAAATTTCATGATTCTAGGTCAACGGGAAGTCCCCTATACATAGGTTTTGATTCCGTAGCAGCGTCAAAATATGCACCATAAAAGACCTTATCTTAAGATTTCGATCGAGTTCGATTTTTCGCTACTCCAAGTAGTGGGAGTAATGCAAGAGTATTTGATACTAATTTCAGCTTGATACCCCAACGCGTTCCTGAGAAAAAGGGTCTAGACAAACGGACATACAGACGGACAACAAAGTGATCATATAAGGGTTCCGTTTTGCCGACTGAGGTACGAAATCTTAAAAAGTAAAGATACATGCATTATTACGGAGTAATGAGAATTATTAATGTTGAAAAGGAAAAAACGTTTTTCGTAAGCCGCTTAGGAAACTTGACAAGACACGTGATGGGGTGCACATTAAGGGACTTGATATAACGTAAACTTCAAATACTTGTAATATTATCACAGGAGAGAAAATATCCCAGGTTGCGTACGTCGCTTACGTGTGAAGAGACGCGAGATATCATAGAAATAGTTCTATAGATAGATATATTACTATCTCCCTGAGGTAATATCGCACCTGTAGTGAAATACCTTAACAGCGTTGTATTGAGTCTTTTACTTCTCGTGATCGTGTATAGAAAGGAATCCAGTATCTATGTACTGTAAAGATTTAGATCTTTCGCTGGGATCTGTCAGGTATATAAAATTCATATTGAAATAAATCTCTAATAACGATCAAAAGCCGCCTGTCAGTCTTACAAACTGGCTATGAAGACCCTATTCTTTTATTTTAGAACAGGGTTTTTCTTAATAAAGAGCTAAATTTACTTCAGAGTTAGGTCAAAGTCATAAAAGCGGGATTAAAACTGTTCTATGTGTTAATCTCGATCAATATCCACCAGTGTGCCAAACAGCAAACAAATATACAGGGTAATTGAAAATATACCCGAAACCTTAAAAAGAGTCATTGTACTCATCATTATGAAAAACTTTTACTATGGGACCAACCATACAAAAGTGCTACATAACAAGATCGTATTGTATGGATTAGCTGTTTTTTTTTTTCAGTATTGATCCCATAGAAAAAGTTGTTCCCAATGATGAGTACAATGACCCCTTTTAAGATTTTGGGTAAATTTTCTATACCCTGTGTAGTAACAACATATTCATCCTTCTATCCACAATCACAAACTATTGCATTTATACTGGAAATAGAATAGGATAAATAAATTAAAATTATGTTGAATTTGGTTCTGTCGGCGGAGCGCTATCGCTATGCCGCTGCCAACAGAGGCCTTAAAACTACACAGTAAGTATACGAGTATGTATATTAATAATAATAAACCATTTATTCTCAGGGTACAAAGACCCATAGATAAATACCTTAACCTAAGTATAGTATATACCTATTGGTTCAATATTACTTACAGAAGAAAATAGGCGAGACCAAACCCCGAATTATGACTTTTACTCAGGCTATTTAGATCTCAGAGAGCTCAGATCTGCAGTTGTCCATTTCGCACGCTAACGGCTCGTAGACGCCACCAATAGTTTTATCTATTACCTAATTTTTTAAAATCTCTCCTCAAATCTCTAAAATCCACCTTTGCTCTTAATAAGCCTTGTAAACTTTAATTATTCTCGTAAAGATATTTACTCAGCAAAACCGCAAATGTAAAGTTGCATATTAAATAAAAATTTGCATTTTAATAAAAAGATCGCATAGGTACCAGGTGCGGCGGACATTTATTAAAATGTAAGACAATGCAATCCCGCAAATCCGTTGTAAAATTAACAACAGATATCAAATTGGACAAATTTTATTTGTTACCACCATTTTCTTGTAACTGGGCTACCTTTAGCATGACATTGTAATAATGCGTTAGTTTATCCCTGTGATCACCTACATAGATAACGGCGATCTTATAATAGATGTTTTGGGTTATAATTATTACCAAAAATTTGATAGAATTCTATATTTTTATTGCAAGAACTTAATTGCCGGGCCGTTAATTGAAAAACTTCCCATTTTATTTCTCTCATTTTTTTATATTCCGGTCTATATTCTGATAAAGTTGAATTGATGGTTGATACTAAAAAAGACGCTCGTTGTAAACGCTTCTAACCTATCTACACTTCTATTGCTGCACACAAAAATGCACTTCCCCAAAACCAGAGCAAACAACAAATTTGTTTTAATATATTTTCTCCGTTTTCGACACTCTATTGAAGCCCGCTTCATTTTTTATAATTCAAAATATTCCGTATAAATAAAAGTTATAAATTCAATTTATTCCCTGCACACGCGACCGACGCGTACTTTGTTTACCGATAATTCAGTTAGTTGACCAAATGGAAATTTTTCTTTCTCCTTTAGTTCGTTTTGTCTCAGATATAACTCATAATTTTACCAACCCACCATTTCTAGAGCGGATTTATATTCCATTTTTTATTGCTTGTGTTACTTCTTATAGCCTTTATTTCAATTTCTGTAACTTATAATAGGAGCCGAGTAATATAATTTTGGGAATGTTGTGGTATTGTGTTGTAAATAATAATTGTTCTTGGTATTTATCATTTTTTTGTTACAGAGATTTAGAGCTTTAGATGAGCTTTGTTTTGAAATGAACTTTGTTTGACAGACAGTAAATTATTATAATTATAGTGAAATCTTGGCTTTACGTTTCTTGAGTAATACTTCAGAGATTCTCAATCTAAAGAGCCTATAAAGTGATTTAGAAGAGTAATTAACGAAAATCTGTCACAAAACTGGAACCGCTATATATGGTCACGCAACTTTTAGATTCTACCACACCTCGTTGTAATAATTTATATTGTTTCATATGTGCACGTTGAACTGGGCATTAATTTACTGGCAAATGTAATTTGTGAATGAAGCAATGCGTAATTGAGCCCATTATTATATAAACTGTCGGAGTATGAGAGAAAATATTATTGTACCTGCCTGCCATGTCATGTCTGTTGATACAAACTAGCCGACCATACCCTTTAGAGGAATAATAGAGACCAATTCTCTACCAGTCCACTAAAGGATGCTCAACCTCAAAATCATTTATCACGAAAAGAAAAATAAAGCAAAAGTGAAAACACTCTCGTGTAATTTGTGAGAGTGCTGTGTCAGTAAGTACAATCAGGCAACCCAAACCAAATATTTCAGCTGCTTATCCAAAAACTGATTACGTTAATAAGTCCTAGAAAACAGCCAAAGTAACCCTATACTTCGCAGCCATTTAATTCCGGGCGTTTAAAAAGGCCACTTAAAACAATTAAACAAATCTACAAACGGGGTTGCCAACGTTATAAATCTTTGAAATATTGCGTTGGAAACTTCGGCTGTATGGCAAGAGTCGGAATAAAGGACATTATGCAGCGAAGCGGGCGCCACCTGGTGTCGCCGTTACGGGTTATTGCTAGAACACACTTTTTGACGCATCGTGGTGTTTAAAATAAGTTTTTATAAGATATAATGGGCATTGATTATTACGAATGTCGTTGACTTTTTATTTTCCCATCAAACATAAATAATCTAAAAAATAAAATGGCAGCTTCTATATCGAAATTTCCTAAAATAGAGAAAAATATTCTAACAAAGCTCACTGAATAAAACGAGGATAGCATTAACAGATTTTAGAGATGGAACCATACACAGACTGCTAAAATCATCAGTCTGGTTAATATAGGTATCTGAATATGGTTAAAATGTAAAATGGAACATGGAATCGTGGAAACACTCGTCGTCAGATCTAAATTATTTTAGTATGGCTGAAATTTTGAGGCTAGGTTACGTCTAGCCATAGCTAAAGTAAAGGAATATGTCGGTACGTAGGTCAGATAAGATATCAAGTATAAATAATAACTTACGCACTTACGTTCAAGCGTGACGACTGATTTCTTTAAATGTTTTACAGGATATTGTTAACAATCAATGTACTTTATTGCCAGATTCTTCCCGTGGGCCAAACGCTTTATAGTTTTAACCTTTAAAGCGGCTTGCTTTAAACGTTTTCAATACAAAAATCTAGGCCATAACTTTAATTTAGTTAAGTTATGGCCTAGGTTTTTGAATTGGAAACGTTTTAGTCTATACATATAATAAAATCGTAGAGACGTCAAAACTGTACATTTAATATTTTTGAAAAAGAAAAAGTGCTTAGGGGTCTTTGAATGATACTTATGCCGAAATTTTTTTTTTTTAATTTTTGTCTGTTTGTCTGTTTGTTTGTTGGAGCATCACGCAAAAACTGCCGGATAGATTTTGTTCAAATTTTAAATGAATATTTCACAGTGGCCAAATTAGAACATAGGCTATAAGTTATCACGCTATTTGCTTTGGGGGATTAGCAGACTACAACAGTTTACCAAAGGATTGTAAAAAAGACGAAACAAAATGTAAAAATATTATAAATAGCTGCAGACTGAAGTTGTAAAATAGTTATTATCACGCTATACCTTCAAGAAGCTAAGCAGTCAATTATGGAAAAGTAGGACGGCTATTTCAAGTCATTTGTCATCAAAGTAAATTGCCTAATGGTTTGTCGACCAACTTGCGAAACGGTGGGCGGAAGTTCGGTCCCCAATATCAGCATTACTTTTTGTATTTTTTAATTTTTTTTTTTTAAATGTTTTTTAATTGAATAATGAGATTTCCTAACCAAAAAAAAAAATAGGTGTGCATGTTTCTATCACAACTTTGATTTGTTAACGTATTTTTTAAATATTAATGCAGAAAATAATATCTATGCATAGTTACACAACACATAAATCAACAGCTAAAGTACTTTTGCCTGTTTGAACGACTGCAAAGCATGATTTTTCCATCAGGAATTTCACAATAGCAACCTCGAAGTATGGATTTGTGCCCGGTAGATGGCAATAGGCTCGCCCCCTTTTACATGGGATTAAACATAAATGTGTGTAGGTAAGGATTATCGCATTATGGATATTATTCTTAAACATTTCAGTGCTGGATTGCTATAAAACGACACCAACGGTACATACAATACTGCAGTTAGGTATTAGTTATAATTTATCCTTTGAAATCAAAATCATTATGCTATAATTACAAGGAGCTGCTCAACACTCAACAAGTGACGGGCGGCCTATCTGCAAACATTTTAAGTATACTACTGGAATACCAGCGGACGTATATATTAGCGAGGAGTGGCGAGTGTAATTTTTTTACGCAGTAGTAGGTAATTAGTATTACTTTCGTTGCGCTTCCGAATTATTTTATAAAAAGATCTTAGTGTAAGATGAGTGATTATGAACTAAAAAGAATACTTCTATTTCAATGGCTAAAAAGAAAGAATTTGGCAACAACCGGAAGTACACCAAAAACAATTAAAAAATCTGTTGCAGTCATTCTCCTGTCGGAGAATGTCTTACAGACTTCAAGCTTTCTGGGTACTTGATTTGATGAAGCGACTGTGATCGCAGGCAGAGTTTTTTTCATAGGCACCGTAAATGGAACATATTCCACAAGCTTTAAAATCAATTTCTAAATGGCATTACATTTTTTAGGTTACTTATTACCGCGGCTGTGCTGCAAGACATGAATCTTTTCATCTTAGCAATAGATTCGCCAACAGGACACTTAGTATTTCGTGGCGAGGAAATTACGTAGAGTATTAGAAGAACCCTAAGTACCCTGGTGTTATATTGGACAGAGCACTAACTTTTTATATACCTACATTGCCACAACACCAATCAAAAAATCATCTGCTACGACACCTTATTTCTACCAACTAGGGAGCAGCACCCGATGTTTTACGCACAACTGTTACATATTTATGCTCCTTCTGCTGGTCAATTTGCGTGTTCAGTGTGTCATTGACCAAAAAGCAATATCATCCTTAACGAGACGTGTAAAATTATATCGGGGCTGCCTGAAACTGACTGCTCAATAAACTCTTCCTATTGGCTGGAATTGCACCATCTGTCATTCGAAGCTATCTATGTAGCATGCACAGATGAAACAAATCAAGAATCCGCTTCCTTACATCCCCTCTATCAATATGCAGGTAGCTCTGGGTAGATTCAAGAGTCGGAAGAGTTTTCTTCGATGCACACAGGCCATACAGGACCACGTCGGCACCCACCATCACACAACTTCCACCAAAAAGAGTTCAACCCCAGGAACACATGGCACTCTGTTGAGATCTTTAGTGGCCTATATGAAAAGCGCTTAATGGACTGCGCACTCATGTAAGCCGCTGCAAACGTAACCTAGCCAAATGAGGAGTTATAGATCCCGCAGACACTCAGGGCAAGTGTGGTGGTCCTTTTATATGATGGCCCACTTACTACAGCGCCCGTGGAACACCTGGGTACAACTGGGCCGGAAAAATGTTGCAAAAAATCGGCCAAGTGCGAGTCCGAATCGCACACAAAGGGTTCCGTTACACCATACAATATTTAACACAACAGAAAAAAAAGGTTAATAATCGCATAAAAAGTAATTAGTATGTCTACATGGCATTGCGTCTTGCCTTTCATGATTCTATGTCAACGGGAAGTTCCCTTTATATTTGGTTTTGATTTCCCGGCGAGCGTCAAAATATACGCCATAAACGACCTTATCTTTAGTTTGCGGGGACTTAGAAGTTTAATTCTTTCACTGTTGGCATGAGTCATTGCACACCAAAGTATTTTTTTGGGTGGTGAAAATCATCTTCATTATGAGTCCTTCTGCCCTGGATGGGGCGGAAGAGACCACCATGTTCCTTCTGTTGCCTTTGCGTTCCAGGGCCACGGTATCCTGTTAAGACTTCCCGCGACTCCGGCAGGCGTTTGGCCCTGTCAGGGCCCCGTCCCTGTGCTGACAGCTCTTTGAAACGCGCGTGGAACAAAACGCCCTGTGGACCCGGGCCTGGTCCTTGATTGGACGACTAGCTACCCATCACTCGCGAGAGGACACGGCAGTGCTCTGCTCAGGCGGGGCAGACCTACACCGTATGCTCCACCGTGTCTTCCGGGCGGTCCACACAGTGGTGACACCCGGGCGTTTTCTTCCGCTGAATCCAACACAATATCCTCCCGAAACAACCGCGTCCGGAGAGGACCTGCGTCAGACGAGAGGTGAGGACGCCGTGGCGCCTCTCCAGCCACTCCTCAAAGAGGGGTCTTACCGCCGCGATTGCAGCGTGCCTGGATATTTGATTCTAATTATTGCTTGATACCTCCACGCATTCCTTAGAAAAGGGTCTTTATAGACAGACAGACGGACAACAAAGTTATCCTATAAGGGTTCCGTATTTGCCGACTGTGGTACGGAACCCTAAAAAAGATAATATCTAAAATCATCGATGAATCGTGATTTAAGACGGTAAAACTTTGCTTAGACTTGAAATAAGTCTATGTTTACAGGGTTTTGCTCATACTTTCTTTCAAAAACATGAAAGTCAGATTCTGATTTCAGATGCTCTATTGAATCTAATATCTAAATAATCGAAGCTACAATGTGAGGTACAGTATTAAGACAGTAGTGTATTGGAACTTGTGTTTCAATGGTTTGGGATCGAAGAATAAGTCAATTTTGATACCACTTCATAATATTTTGGAAAGAAGTAATTTCAATATACCTTAAATAAACATACAAAAGCGAAAGTTCACTCACTCATCACGAAATATCGAAAATTTCGCAGGGAGGTAGTTTATGTTAGTTAGTAGAAGTCCGCTAAGTAACGATTTTTCAAAATAAATTACCCATATCCCAAAGAGTAGGTATGAAACGGGGGTCCAAAGTTTGTATGGAGTTATCAACTTTGACGCGGACGAAGTCGCGGGCAGAAGCTAGTCTATAATAAAAAGTACAATATTCAACTTGAAAGGCACGCCAGTATTTCAAATTCAATTATATTTTCCCTTTTCATAAAATCTTTTGAAGAAAAACTTTGTTAGAAATAAATTGTCAATAACAAAAAAAGACTTTTCTCCTTTGTTTAAATTAAATAAAAACACAATAAATACGAGTTACAATTCACTGTCCGATACCTTTTTTTTTTCGTGGGGAAATCCTCATGGGTTCCTTCCGTTTGGACAATATTAAAAATATATTATTTTAAACAATTAAAATACTATCACTATGAAATAAAGACATAGGTACCCTACCCAGTCCCTTAAAAAAATAACTGATTTTATGATTTCCTTTTTTAACATTTGTGTCCTTTGGCTACATTTTAATTGGACGCAGTAGTAGCAAAATTTTGTTATAATATTATTTATATTATTTTAAATATATTTTCGATCGATTTTACTCTTTGTTGCCGGGATAATGTGCACCTCTAAATTGTAAAGTTAAGCGCAGCTCTAGAGTAACATTGTAGTTACAAACTGGGCTATATTTTGTACGTTTTGCGGTACCTATACCGAACAAGATACTATTCAATTTATAGTTAGTATGGTGCATTCAATATTTATCCAACAGTAATAAAAGGGATGAAACTTTGTAGTAAATCGAGGTAAATACCTTATTACCCACTACATTTTGTAGTACGTATATATATAGTTCACAATATAGTTTCCAAACATGTACCCAAATATTGTTTACTTGCATAACAAATGCATAAACTCTCTCCTTATTCTCATGGGGGTAGGCACACACCACAGAACGGCATCTGATACGATCCTTACATACATACTTACTTACTTTCGGCTTTTTGTCGCCGTTATTTCTTCTGATCATATAAGTCACGCCGGTTACGAGTACTGCGCACCCGACCATTCTGATGAACCTCGTCAATAAGGTCAGTGTTGGTCTTTTTGGGCATCCCCTCCCTGTGTAATTACTCTCATCATATAAAATAATTCCTTTTGTTAATCGCCTTTCACTCATCCTCTCAGCATGACCGAACCATCCCATAACAAGTTGAAAAGTATGTCTGTTACACAAAAAGACATCCTATAGGTACCTACCCATAGGATTTTGTATTATACGAATATACCGGCTACAAAGTAGACTTTTCCAAGGTTCTGGGTAAACTAAAACTTACTAATTTGTACGAGTAATATGTAAAATTACACTGGAAAGCAAGGTCAGAATCAACTTGTTTTTTCGATAATACATAAATAAGTATACGACAAAATATATCTATGCAAAATTGCGGGCACGTGTCGCTATAAAACCTGGGGCCTTACCGCCATCGTTGAAAACAGTACCATTTTAACGCTTTACTTTAGCAGTACGTGTGAGCAGTAAGGTCTTACGAGCACACACCCTGTCAGAGTTTCTAAATCGCCTCAAGGGCCTCTGACATGGCTTGAGTAGGGCAGTAATAGGCTGGTATAAGTCCAGGCTTCCTGACGATGTTTTCCTTCACCAATGTCAGTAATGTCTAAGATAAACTTTAGAAAGTACATATGACTTGAAAAAGTCACATTGGTACTTGCCCGGATTCGAACCCACAACCTCATGCATGAGAGGCGGGCGCGTAACCACTTGGCCATCACGACTTACTTACCCTTTATTAACCCCCCCCCCCCCCCTCCCCTTATTCAATTACGGTTTACCTCGTATTTCCTGTTGTTGGGTTTTAAACACTCGGCGCTGAGCCTATCGTTGGAAATCCAACAGAGGCCAGGGCAAAGTCATATTAAAATAATACTGTTTTAAGAGATAGGGTAGACCCCCTGAAAATAATAACGTACAAGGTGTTTGAAGACGACCTTTCGCAATAAAGGCAAAATCTAATACTGTCAATGAAATGTAACTTCTGAGAAACGTATTTCAGTTAAAGTTAGGCAGTAGTAATATCATATTGCATATTCTAACTGTTTGGAGAAGGCACACTATCCTAAAACCGGTTCCCTATCTCCGGCACTGCACTACGATAAACCGATTTGATTGATTGATTTTAGAAATTGAATCCATCAAATGGAATATATATATTCCCTAAAACAATACATTGAGTGTATTGTACATAAATGGATTAAGCTATGCAAATAAAAACACATGCCTACTTCGTATTGACATTATTTTTTCCTCTACGAATGAATTGGATATTCGGTGAAATGATAAATGGAGTCAACAAATGACTATAATTTGGACAGTTTTATTAAAAAGATCGGCGTTTTGTTGACTTAAAAATTATTTCAGATAATTTCCTAGAATATTCGCAACATTGAGAAAAACATAAAAAATTACGGGAGGCATTTTCCCAGGTATGCAGTGGGACAGCACAAGCTAAGCATAATAATGATAAAACGGCCATTTTTTTTCTACAAAATTTAATTGTAGTCTCTTCTTAGAGACCATCCATGTGAAAAACTGTAGAAAAATTATAAGTTTATTGACAGATTAAAACTAAGATTATCGTTCTGTACAATTGCTTAAAATAGCATGACATATCAAACTTGAGAAATAGTTATTTTTTTAAGTCTCACAGATTCTTCTTACTTAGTATGCATATTCGATTTTGACAACGCACATTTTTATTTTTGTTCTTATTTCTAAGCAGATGAAGCTGCAATTGCACTGAAAAATGGGATGGTTAATAAAATAAATGCCATTGAGCTTGAAACAAGCCATGCACAGCACACGTCCAGGTTCACATTGACTCTTACAACTTAGAGATAAAAACATGATTTATATTCTTTTCTAGTCAGCAGAGCACACTAGATTTTCATGCGGCCATTACTCATTTTCATTGAAAATTCCAGACAGTTATGATGTATGTTAGTTTATATTAAATCTTGGGACTTATAGTTTATTTTAATACCTCTTTCGTATCAATCAACTTTAAACTGAAAGATTCATTGAATATTATATATTATATAAAAAGCTTTTATAAAAACTCAAGTAACTAATAAATAAAATATAAACTTTTATTTAAGTAATACGAATACGGATACGAATAATGTCAATACTTTCATAGTAGTTTCTTTCAATTAAAAGCAGGTGTGCTTTGCCTTTTTTCTTTATTGCATAATAATACTTATATTATCTAATAGTCGATAAAACCCAGTACAAAGTGATTTCTGTAATAATGTAATACTTGAGAAGCGTCCTTTAAGTAAGTACATAACTTTGCAACCTCGAGGCAGAGCCGACGTGAACTTTTGACTTCTGTCGAAATCCGTTCAGTTTACCCTAAAGTTTTCTGGTACATATTTTTTATTTGGTGCACGATTCTAGAATCAGCTATTCGGTTTTATACCTATTCATAGTTTTTACGTGTTTTAAATTCTAGTTCGGTTACGAGTTCATTCCCAAAGAAAATAAGAGTTTCAAAACAAATGTCTGTGGTCTAAAAATATCAAATAGTACCGGGATGAAAAATAATAACGACGCGGGTAATTTAATTTCGTGCTTACTACGTAAATAACTTTTTAATCGATAGACTTACTTTTGAACATTTTCAGTTCCATTTAAACTTAAAAGCAACGACAATTTCAACAAGAGAACTATCTAATTCTACCGTCACGACAAAAAGGACCAAAGAATGTCCATAATTCTTACTCAACCAGAGACTTCCTTTCTTCTTTCCAGATACTTCGGATAATCTACGGTACCTACACGTGTACTCAGCTTATAAATGTTTAGTTCGAGATGTAGTGCCCGGATATTTGTGCATGTGATTTGAATACGCAATGTTGTTTGCGTTAGATAAAGTTCCAATTGAATAGCACTGTGACCCTATTTATTGAATATTCGTATTTTATTTGCAAACGTATGTTCAGTCGTGTGTGTAAGCACTAAACAGGATTATATCCGTTTGCGATTGTAGTATTTTCGGGGAGGATTTAAAGCTGTAGTGTGAAATACTGAAAATCAATTACGAAATTCGACAATAAATGTGCCTCGCTGGTCTAGTGGTCGCAAAACGCGACTGCTGAGCAATAGGTTTTGGGTTCGATTCCCAGGTCGGGCAAAGTGTTATTGGGGTTACCATCTGGATTTTCTAAGTAGCGGCCTCGAAATCTGGCTTTGTGCCAGTTTGATGGTAATAGGCTCGCCCCTTATTACATTGGATTTAATAATAAGTAGCGAACTGTGGGGGTGCCTCTGCCTAACCCTTCGGGGATAACAGGCGTGATGTTATGATGAATAAATCTGCCGTGGCTAGTCTAAAAATCTGTCTATCGAGATTTATAATATTCAGTTTATGCTACGGCGCTATACCTAATTTTTTCAACACCGCCATTGTACAGAACGCTAATTCTACTAATTCAAAAAAATCAAAATCAAGTCGCAGTCTCACCTCAGCAACAATCAATGTCAAAAAACTAGTATGCAAACGTTCAACGACATATTTTTTTTATCAATCCTAGATATTTTCAGCCATTTCAAAATTATGTGAATATCAATCGGCTCTGGCATTTAAGATTTTATTTAAAACAATATAATATCACGTAAGTTGATTTCTAACATTTATTATTATAATGTTAGATACAAAATTATCTTCATTTTTTCTGCTTGACTTGTCAACGGCCACTCCGCACCAAAGTTGGTACCGAAAACATTTGTCTAATAAAAATATTAAATCTCGCACTATCAGAGCAAACTTAAAGCACACAAAGGTGCAAAATATTAAATTTTACGACGTCAAAGTAGAATTGAACATGAACTCGTGTTATTAAATCGTACGGGTACGGCAGGTGCGCCTTCAATATTACGTTGTTCGTCTATGATTTAAAATACACAGTGAATATCGACGTGTACTGTATCTACACGTACATCGATACTTGCACAGTTCTGACGTCAATTCGAATCTGATTCACGGTTAAAGAAAACAATTATTGACGTAATTTATATATTTTTGATAGATATGGAATCATTGTTTCAACTGTCCTGTAATCTACATATTAATGAAGTGAACAAATAAGCAATATTATGAAATACAGGACAACAATTATGTAATTGTTCGTATTTGTTTTCGAAAATGATTATTAAACACAATAAATGTACCTCGTTAGTCTAGTGGTCGCAAAGCGCGACTGCTGAGCATGAGGTCTGTGGTTCGATTACCAGGCCGGGCAAAGTGTTATTGGGTTTTTCTATCTGGACTTTCTCAGTAGCAGCCTCGGAGTTTGGTCTGAAAATCTTGTGGTACTCCTCTAAAACGGCTCGACCGACTTTTATTATGTTTTTTATGTAAGTATATTTGATAGATGAGAATAGGTTGCAAAGTATATTTCATACCGCTAGGTGACAGGAAATTTTCAAACGAAACTCGATCCACCTTGGTTTAGACAAATTGTGCTTTAAAGAAAAACATAAGGATTTTTCCACGATAAGGTATTAAAACACCGTATTACTGATTAGCTTTTTTGTTGAAGCCTTGCCCCTCTCTAGGAATTTTTCTCCTGTATCGTGGAAGCACTTCACAAACATATTATAAATCTACTACACAAACAGCCAGACCTGGAACAACTATTTGTAGGCTATACAAATATTTGTACCGTATGGGAATCGAACCCGCGACACACAGCGCAGAAGCCAATTCAGCCAGTTTAAATGTAGGTACTATTTTTTAAGAAAAACATGATTACTTAAGTTGATTTCTTACATTTAATATATTGTAAGATACAAAATTATCTTCATTTTATATATATTATTTTCCTCGTATATTCAGGGTTTTATCCACGTGTAACGGACCCACATCATGTGACCGAAATGTGACACGATTTTAGTTATTCACAAGTCAGGAATCAGCTAAGTAAATTGGTTGACTCAGTAAATTGAGTCCTTTTCATTTGTAGACTGCCACGTTGGTCTAGTGGTCGCAAGCGCGACTGCTGTGCATGAGGTCTTGGGTTCGATTCCCAGGTCGGGCAAAGTGTTATTGGGTTTTTCCATCAGGAATTTCTCAGTAGCAGCTTCGGAGTCTGGATTTGTGCCCGGTTGATGGCAATAGGCTCGCCCCCTATTACATGGGACTAAAAACATAACTGGCGAAATGTGGGTGTACTAAAGGGTACACCTCTGCCTAACCCTTCGGGGATTACAGGCGTGATGTTATGTTTTATGTTATGTCATTTGTAGAAAAAACTATACAAATGCGTTTTACAAATTCAAAGTGCCACTCATTACAATGTTGATATTATTCTTTGACCTAGAAACAAAGAATATTCTGGTAAAGTAAGAAGAATTATTTTTCTTATGTAATATTAAAGTAGGTAAATAGTACCATTTTTAAACGCCGACGCAAAATCGACGGGGTGTTATACGATACGTTTGACGTGTCTGTCTATGGAACGGATAAACAGATTGTGATTTTGTTTTTTTAACACTAATTTAAATTTTTTACAATAGTGAAGAAACGTCGCCTTGAGAAGGAGCTAGAGAAATGTTCCCTTAAAAAGTACTGTCTTCCAGGACTGAAGATCAATTCCTGTGATAAAGAACGTTCAAACTCTAGTCGGAATCTCATCTCGGTCATTACAATCAATGTAAAAAAAATAGATCAATTAGATATGAAACTGAGATTAGAATGCGATCAGATCATTCTTAAAAGTTAGTAAAATTGCCTCTCAGCTCTTTTAATTACAAAACATAAGAGTACTGCGTATCTTGTTAGGTATTTTTTCTTTTTTTTTTGAGTCACAACTAACACCCGTAATTAATAATTTATCTCATTTCCCAATCTTAATCCATGGTTGTTGCCTGCCTGCTTGTAATTCGCCTTCTCAAGGTAACAGATTGCAAACTCGGCCATAAATAGGTTACAGGCTAATATCTGGATAAAATTTGGGAGTGGGCTATCGTAGCCTTGCTTAAATGCCATCGCTTAAATCAACAGCACCGCTCCGACACGGCAATGGCTGTTAATCTTAACATTAAAAAAATATTTTAAGACACACGTTTTAAAGCTCTAACTTGATTAGCAAATTATATTTGCAGAGATCCTAAAAAGCTTTTTGAAAAATAAAATGTTTTAAAATAGAACTTAAAATATACCTTACTATACAACGTGAAATGTAAACCGTTGCAAAGCTGCAGCGAAATGACTTTGTTTTGGTAGTACAATCGATTAGTAAATATCTTTACTATGAAAATATAAAAATGGCAGATTCACAATTGTGAAAAGCGAAACTCGAAAATGAACGCAATCAAATAGTAGTACCTAGTCAAACGCAGCGGCCGAGACCCGAGCGGCTGACGGCGCGGGCGCCAGAACACTGGGTCGTTAACCCTTGCGCTTATCAACAGCTGATTTTCTGATCTTTAGTTAATTTAATGTAACACAACACCCAAAAAGTTATTCCAATTCTCCCTTCATACTTTTACAGGCTTAAGACTGTCAAAAATACTTTTTATTACCTACAACTTTACTTACTGCACACGAAAACAAAATAACAAGTTAAACAAAGACAATAAAGTAAGTATTTTAGTCGTATTTAAAAAGTTGGAATCAACTTATTTACAATGATTTTAATCACCTAACCTATTTCTGAATTTTCACTATTCACAAAGTACTTACCGTGTAGGTAAGTTCGCGGTATCGAAGCAAGTGTTCGAAGTGTAAGCCACTACATTCCACACACAAACGAGCACTTTTAAATAAATTCTTTTAGTTTTAATAATGGGTCTCACTCAAAATTAGAAAAATCGTAATTTCAATCCATTTTTCACTTATTTAACCTACAAGTACAACGTCCGCAAGACAACTGAGCGTCGAGTGCGCGACACTGCGCGGCACGGCGCGGCATTTTTTGATCTGTGGCGGCGAATGAAGAGAGTGTAAGCTACGCGCTCTAGTTTATACCGTATCACAAGGCACGAGAGCTTATTTTTCTCTGAACATTTATGATTTATTGCTTTTTACTTTGTCGGTAGCGCATGAGTTTTGAATGATACCTACGTTAGAACGTAGGTATCATTTCGTTGGCTACGTTGCGTTTGTGTGCGTGACAGTGTAACTATTGTTACTCACGCTTTCGAGTTTATGAATATTTTTTTTAATATTTTAAAATAAAAATATTTTTATTTTTTAAGTTTAACTCTACGTTCCATTAGTACTACTGAGGGCGAATCGTTCTGCCGCGTTTTTGCAACGGTTTACATTTCAGGGTGTATAAATATTTTTAGTGTATGTTATTTTCATAAGAGCTATTAAAACAGAAATGCAAAGCGTCCCAGGGATGGCGATAAAAGTTTATTTTATAATGAAAATTCGGTGGTTGGTGTACTTGTTATAGGCCTATTACATTTAATATTACTGACATTACAAAATAGTACTTGCTGAGACGTAATTTTAATAGGCATACCTAACTGGGAAAATGTTTTATAATATTTAAAATTATCTACATAATGTAGTTCTTTCTTTCAATAATTGTGATACTTATGTATGGAAGATCGATGTGAATGATTTAATTCAATCTCTTAAACCTTAACTCGTTTTCAACGGCATGCAATTTCCTAACACCTATGATATACCTCGCCCATTACACTCACAAGTTGCCTTTGCAACCTGCCAAACGTTTTACTAAAAAGATAATTCGTCTTCCTACAAAAAGCTTCCAATTATACCGTGTTAAATATACGGTAGCAAAGTCAAAAACGGGTAATTATGAGTAATGTTCACGCGCCCCGCCCCGCCTGCGACTAAGTGCAGCGACGGCTGGCTGCATCGAATGCGAAACCATACAAAACGTAGTGTAGAGCCGTACAATTTACAATAAATTTACTGGAATAGGCGTGTTTGTCAATATTTTTGGTACAAAAAAATGTGGGGAAAAATGGCCTCTGATTTTGATATCTGATTGAGTAAAGTGAAATTATGATTTTGCGTAACATACAAGTTTTCACATGATAATTTGAACTGCAAGTTGTAGCTCATTGGTTTTATCACAATCCATCATGATCTAAACAAATAAATAAAATTGAAGTGCCAAATTGTTCCGGCTGATCTCCGAACCGGATCGACAGATTTTGACGAGACTGACTTGCATACCTATAGTTTAAATATGTTCTAAGCATTAACTGTGGTTATTTAAGAAAAATAATTAGTGTTTCGCTTATAAACAATATAACCCCGCAGGTAACCGATACTCACGCGAACGAAGTCGCGGGCATAAGTAAGTTTATAATAATATCTTCTACTAGCTCCCCTAGAAATGGGTATGTCATGGTATCTCTGCTTAAGGATTAGAGTATTAGGTTAGTGGTATGTACCAAGCTATTTTGGAGGAAAATTAAATACACAGACCCTAGAATCTAAACCTCACTATGCAGCGATAACAAAACGTCCATTTTAAAGTTCTTGCGTTTTGTCTAGAGTTTTCAAAGGACCAAAGTACCGAATCTCAACTATCATCCTCATAATATTATGGAAACATTCCATAAAAGGCATCGTGACTAGCGGAGAAAACAAAAATGGGAAAGGTAGGTTACCTATTCATCACCACTTATAAGTAGGTAGTACCTACATAATACGTACGTCTGAGACTTAACTAAACCCTTCCCATTAACTAAACTGGAACTCAGAGGCTGTATAATATCGTGTCTTGATTGACAGTGCTTCAATGCATAAGAAAGACGGAGTTGTACAGGACGTATAATGCCCTCCCCTTTTTCACAATACAATAATGTAGATTTTAACACTTCATAACCTGTGGTCTTCTTAGCATATTGCGTATATTTGTTCTATGTTTTAAGTTAAAAGGCTACGGTCAACAATAAATATAGATAAAGACAAAGATACAATTTAGATAAAGATATATCGTCCGTAAAGTTGATGATTTCTTAGAAATAAGATAAGGTCGTGGAGTTCTTGGGAACACTCACCGAAGTACAATCGGTAGAAGACCGATGCAACTTTGCGGCGATGAGTCAAGCTGTCGGAGTTGTGCTTTGTACTTAGCACAAGCTACCTATTAGACTTGTCCTTTGTAAAGGGTTAAACTGTCGACTCTATCTAAAATGATCAGCTTTTTAGCCGCAATTTGGGCTTTAAACTCGATGATGGTGACTTTGATTGAACTTAATTTAACTAATGAACTGTTTATTATTTACTTTTTTAATTAAATTACATTTAAAAACATCTATCGGATTCTTAAAAAACTTACAACCATATCTGACGACCCTAGTAACGTATCTCTTTTATTGACTGTACATACCCACTACATTTTTAGTTCAATGATTACATTTGTAATCATCCGACAGGGAGCAACTTCCATTTATTTTACATCTTCGTCTGTGACAGACGGGATCGTTGTTACACAATACACAAGCTTGGCGACTGGAGCATGTACCTGTGAATTTCACGGTACGGTATTTTACGGCTCATTACACCAGTAATTAATTATCCCTAGTTATTGACATAATATAAACCAATTTGGTGAAATAATTAGCTCACTTTTAAATGATTTACCACAATGAAGTTTGCAATAATTAAACGGTCAGTTCACATATTCAATTACCTATTTTATTGTTTGGACATTAAAATTATAATTATTTTGTTGTTATTATAATTAAGTTTATTACCATTTGATTAAAAATAACCCAATTGCCACAAGTACACGCTGTTCTAATTTTTTTGCATTCCTAGTTCTAAATTAAGTTCGTGTAATCTTGTCTAATATAAAAGTACTTGTAGTGCTTCATTTCTATCATTCAGGAACAAACGACAAAGACATTTTCAATGTACCATTAATCCTTTTTATTAATAAACTTAATTAAAGTAATAAATACCCCTTTGAGAAAACCGCCATCAAAATATTAAATATTTTACCCAAAATCTTTTCATGAAGTTCGAGGTGCTAAATAAAACACAAAAGTTATTAAAACTTTCAGAGGAATCTGATGAAAGTTTAAAAGTAACAAGATGAGATTAAATTATTAATTTCATGAAACGTATTTGTGTTATTAAAATTAATATTTCAAATTAACGATGAGTAAACGTCAAAACAAGGTAGGTATGAATGAACCGAGTCGTGAACGCTGCGACAAGTCGAGTGGATATCAAATCGATATCGTCTGAATTATTCGAATTGTAAAATCAAATGGTGGAATCAGCAATACTGGAAGCTTATTTCTTCCTTACTTTGGGCCATAATTACTCCGTCTGCAAACCTGTTTCCTTTAATACAAAATCGGTTTCGTTGCTCGAGGACTGTTACGTACTTCGTTTCAATAATTACAATAATATTATGGTAATTTTGCAAGGCAGCTGTTACAAACCTAATCTCGGCTAATAAAGATTAGGAAGTGATTCTACACGACTATACCTGAATAATGAGGTCGATAAAAAAGTATGCCCCAATCAAAATGTTTTTAAAACGCGATCTTCTTGGGAGGTTTTTCCTAACAACTTTTATCTACAATCTGTTTTACGTTTACACATTATCTTACTTTAGGCAACATCAAGGTTGGCCTGTATACCTGCTTAACCGAGGCGAGGACCTCATTTTAAATATTGCACTGTAACCTTCTTTCTTTAAATTATTTATTCTTTCTTTCAGGTAAGTTAAGCTGAGTTTTAAGATGACTTCAGAAATATAACCATGAAGTGTGAGGTATGTTAAAAAGTCTTTTACTGATTGAAAGCCGCGTTAATACCAAGTGCCACGGGCACGGTGCCATGTTGGTATAGAAGAAGCCAATTCAAAATAATTTAAATAATCTTGGTCATGTTAACAAGAGTAGTATCTAGCTATCTATATTTGTTCAATGCTATAATTATTATTATGCCATACGGGGAACTACCTTAATACAGTGAAGCGATTATTATCTAATCTATACCACTCCACCAAACACATCGTTAAGCAAGTGTGCAATCGGTAATGTGCAGTGATAATCTCGATTACTGCCACATAACATAATTATCTCATACATACCCACTGAAGTATCTTTCTACATCTGATAAATATTAATTTAAGCTTAATCATTATCTATCTACAAAAAATAATATCTCACCTAATTTTGTACAACATAAATAGTATTTAAGATTATGGTATTTACGTCACAGTTTTCTTGATTGACTTCCCTGTTGTCTTGAGGTTGTAAGCTGGATTCTATTCCTAGAACAGTGTTAAGCACCTATAGTGCTACTATTCGGAATTTGTAAGTTGGTGGTGCGACACCCCCGTACTTCAGAAAGCACATAAGGCGTTTGTCCTGCGCCTGACCACACCACGCTCGTGTTGGATTACCGTCCCATCGGACTTATGAGAGTGACGGATAACGGAGTGCATGCATCTGTGTTTGAACGCACATTAAACTTGAATATTGCAATAATCTCTTGCATGCTTGGTTACTCTCTATCATCGAGTGTTAATCGCGTGTTTAACTATGCGTTTATGTAGGTGCCAATGCGGTGACATGCGACACTTGATAGCTTTGCAGGACACATTGACCGCCCTAGGGCTCGTAGACATAAACACGATACGACGTCGCATCGTGCTACGACGTGGCTTATCTTAGAAACTAGGTATACATTTCTAAGTAAATGCCACGTCCTAGCACGATGCGACGTCTTATCGTGTTTATATAGCCGAAATTAGGTTTTTATTATTTTTTATAAATTTTAATTTTTACAGAGATGTTCTTCATACAAATATTTATATATATTTTTATTGCGATTTTGATGCAAAAATATCGATGCTGCATCTGGAAATCACGGAGTGCCTCTGGTCTGTGGGTACCTTCTTATACTTAATATAAAGTTAAAGTAAACAGCTTGCCAGCTTGCTTATAGATACGTTTTTTGTTACCAGAATTGCCTAGTATTCTGGTTGTTCTTATCCTTGACACTGAGACTAGATTTATACTTGAATTTGAATATCATTAATAAGTAAATAGAATTTTCCTTCATACCCAAAACATCGGCTATAAGTGTGTTCTCATTATATTCGTAGTGTTGCTGTCTGACTGTCAGTGTCACTCACTATCAGACGTGCGAAGATAAGCACGTTACCTGTCAGCTGATCGCTCCAGATATACCAATGTTACGTACTTTTGCATCGAACGGCAAGGATTTCGCTTGTCATAACGTGTTTCTTGATCGGAAACTGTTTCGAAATGTTACTGTTTGGCTTAAATAGTTGGGTACTGTGATGCCTAAGTTGTTTGTTTTGTTTTTATTTTGTAAAGAATGTTGATTTACACATTTTTTTTTAAGATTTTTTTTCCCACTCTAAAACCATTTCTTATACCTATTGTGGGTGCGTTTACAAACATATAAACTTGCTTGCATAAAAACAGTTATAATTCTATGTATAGGATAATTTTTTTGAGATAGTATGAAAATCAAAAAAATTATAAAAGAAAAACAAAAAAAAAAACAAAGTCGAACAGATTTTTTTTTAACCAATGACGTTATTTACCACTGGTGAAAAAAACCACTCGTATCACGTATCACGAAGTCGCAGGGAGCTGCTAGTTTAAAATGAAAACTAACTCTTTACCGGATTTCCTAGAATTCAGATAATTTTCACGTGAATTTCTTTTCTGAGAAATGTATTCACAACCTTTTAAAAGGATTACTTTGTGAAATATCATACTTACCTTCTTACCTATCTAAATAAATATTTCAAACATTTTGTAAATATTTTATAACCGGCTTGCCTCAGAGAGCATTTTAAATCATAGTTGGCAGTTATTGGCCCCGGTTTGCCAACTAGTTCCAGGGAAAAATAAAATGAAGTGACCGTACTGGCTCGCTTTCAACGGCTGCGAAAGTTAAGGAAATGTTATAATTCAATCAAAGTATTCTGCATTCGGTTGCAATTCTTTAAAACAGTTTTCACTCAGAATATTTTATTAAGGATCTGTTACAATGCGATCACTTATCTAATAAGTATTTATTTACCTGGTGTCTAGGTTTTGCACTTACTAGAAGAACCTACTTCTCTATTTATCCAATAATCCTAAGTTATCAACAAAAACTGAATATTTAATTTAATAACATTATTAAAAGATGATGATGTTGTATGTCATGATGGCCCAGTGGTTAAGGCGCCCGCCTTTTATGCATGAAGTTGTGGGTTCGAATCCGGGCAAGTACCAATGTGACTTTTTCAATTCATATGTAAGTACTTTCTAAAGTTTATCTTGGACATCACTGACATCGGTGAAGGAAAACGTCGTGAGGAAACCTGGACTTATAATTAATATAAGTCTGCAATCGCCAATCCGCCTTGAGCAAGAGTGGTGATCAATGCTCATGCCTTCTCTGTATGAGAAGAGGCCTTTGCTCTGCAGTGGGACAGTAATAGGCTGGTAGTATTATTAATATTAACAGATGAAAATCAATAATATGCAAAGACTTCCCGAAGTTTTCCGCCCAAAATGTGTTTTTTTATAAATAAAACAAATAAAAGCCCGTCATTATTTTCTTGAAATTACGTTCGGTGAACACTGGAATGTTAGTCTTTTTCAAGCTGTCTTCTTTAACCTTTAACCCACTATGCATTAGTATCATTAGTGAGCGAGAACTACCGTGTCGTTATAATTCAATTAAAACTACTAAAGTGGAAGACGATGCTCAAATTAGTGTAGTAAGCTTTTAGAAAGCAACGTCTTTAGAAAACGTTTAAATTCCTACTCTTCCTTAAAGCATGTTAAAAGCCTGTCAGTGCACTAAGCAATTAACTTCATTAGCCATTATTATGTTATGAACTTGTGAATAATTAGTGCTGAACACTAAAACTGAAAAAAAATGAAGATGAGACTTGAAAACGCTGTTTCAAAATTCCAAATCGATTTAGATACCTGAAATTTCTAATGGATTTAGATACATGCTATTAGCAGCATTATGCTATTCCAAACTATTCATATCCCTTTGCCAAATTACTTCCAGATCCGATCTCGCGTGACCTGTGTCGCGTCTTCTGGCATCATTGAGTAACGGAAGATTAAAAATAATCAAAGAACTATGCTTAATTAATTATAAAAGAAAACTTGAAATATAAATCTTAAACAATCAAGCAAGCCTGATGATTGAAGCTCATTTCTTCTTTATGGAAACAGAAGAAATAACTTACCATATTTTTACCAACTTAAACAAAGATTAATGCCCTTTTTACCCGACTACGGTAAAGGCAAAAGGAGGGTTATGATTTTGACCGGTACGTATGTATGTTTGTTTGTTCCCTCATAACTTCTAAACTACTTATCATTACATGACAAATGAAATGATAAGTAGTTGGTGTTGTTAGAAGCGTCTCAGTTGTCCACTGGTTATAAGGTAGGTGACGTGTCACCAAATCCAATATGGCGCCCTCTAGGGGATGAGAAGACGTTAACGAAAAAAAAAATTTCGCTAAGTATCGACATGGGTATCAAATTAAAGGGCTTGATGAGCACATTTGAAATATATATACATTATATAGCTTTTATTAGCTATTTTGCCTGTTTTAAACAGTGTCAACATGGGTATCAAATGAAAAGGCTTAATTAATGAGTACATTAGAAATTCACTTGCGACTTTGTTTTTATTATTATATCAAATAATTAAATAGAGTTAGAAATATAAATAATTTGTTTTGATTTTGCTAGAAACACAACAAAATATTAAAACCCCCAAAATAGTGTAAGTAAAAAATGATTTTTAAACACAGAAGTCAAAGACAAAACCTACCTACTTCGTAAGAAAATAAATGTTCTTCAAAAAGATACTCATTTTATTGAACTTAGGCTCTATTTATAATGTAGAACACCAAAGTGTTTTGTACCTTATGATTAATGATTTTAATAATTCAAGGGTTTATGAATGGGTAAACAGTTTGTTCTTAGAATTTAGGTAACCAATCTTGACACAAAGGGTTTTGTTTACTAAAATATAATCAAACAGTTTATTTTTCAAGGAAATATGACAAGTAACTAGGTTTAACTAATACTGCTATTTTATTAGGAAGTACAACGAAATACACAACAGGTGCTAGTATGAAAAAGTAAGTATTTTGGTAAAGTTGTACCCTCGAAAAAATCTTCAAATAATGAATAAGGGCTCCCGCACAAAACCACGATGCGATGCGATGCGATGCCGCATTGCAGGAACTTTGGGAACTTTAACTTCACAGGAATTCGCAGACATTTGCGATGGGATGCGAATTCGTGGTTTTGTGCGGAACCCTTAATACGTGTTCGTTCTTAATTGTCTTCGTTTGACAGTATTTCTGAACACACCTCATAAGCAAAATTATCACTGTCTAGGTACATACGGGTTAATCGCCCCGCCTGGCTAAAATCATTGGTTTTTTTTATTATTGATTCAAATCGAGAATTACTAGCATCCTCCTTGAATTTGACGGGGATGCAAAACCACAATTTTATTATGTGATTAAAAGCGTTATCTAGCAAGAATACGTAAATTACTAGATAATAAATCAATTGTACAATCAATATGATTAAAGATGTGACACAATGACACGACACTTGATGATGACTTGTGTTATGATGTAGACTATTCTAGACGATATTATTGAGAATATGAAATAATTTAGCATAACTTATAACGATACATATTTAAGACATATATTTGTACTAAGTTTAGTTACTGAACCAAACTTAGCACAATCATAGTGATATAAATAAGATTACCTCAGTAGTTGGAATACCTATTTTTCGTTTCGGTGTAACAAGACACATCGCCCAGTCTTTATGGACATAACTATACATACGTAGGTATACTGCCCATCAAACTAAGTAATATTGGGCACAAATGATTGCTGGGAAAGGACATTTTTATTTTCGGTGTGAAAAATCCCTGTTGTGGTTTAGAAATAATAAGCAGATAAACAGACAGAAATTCGTGACTTCGCTTGATACTAATTAAAGATTGATAAACGTAAACTGGTCGAGTATTATTACTGTTTTGTTTGTGCTGAACCTAACAGAGCGACAGACAAACGGACGACGTAAGCATATTAATATATATACGGCCTCGTTGGTACCCACTTATGAAACCCTCTATCACACACACTACCTTTTTATTTCAATATAGGTACCTCTTTTTTTTTTTTTTTTTTTTTTTGAGGTGGTAAAAATCATCAAATGACTCCTTCCGCCCTGGGTGGGGCGGAAGGGACTGTCAGACTTTTACTGACTAAAAAACCACCCTGTTCCTTCTGTTGCCCTTTACGTTCCGGGGCCACGGTATCCTGTTAAGACGTCCCGCAACCCCGGCAGGCGTTGGCCCCGTTGGGGGCCCCGTCCCTGTGCTGACAGCTCTTTGAGGCGCGCGCGAACAGAACGCGCCGTCGACCCGGGCTTGGTCCTTGATCGGACGGCGAGCTACCCATTACTCGCCGTCCGCAAGCCCGCGCCTACGGTGGCCGGATGTCGCCTCGCGACGTCCGACGCCCTGGGCGTCTCCCGCGGCGGCTGGAGCGTGAGGTGGTTCTCTCCCTCACGCGGCCCGCCTCCTCCATCGCTAGCATTACTGCTTCGCAGAAGGAGGTGACTTCATCCCATTCCCTCTCGCCCCGGAGCATGGCCTGAACCAGGTCCGGACGCGAGAGGTCGCCGCCGCCTATCGCCTCCGTGAGGACACGGCGGTGCTCTGCCCAAGCGGGGCAGTCCTGCACCGTATGCTCCACCGTGTCCTCCGGGCGATCCACACAGTGGTGACACCCGGGCGTTTCCTCCCGCCCTATCCGACACAGGAACCTCCCGAAACAACCACTCCAGCCACTCCTCAAAGAGGGGTCTTATCGCCGCGATTGCGGCGTGCCCGAACTTGGGTTGCGACAGTCGCATCTCCCATTCCGCCATGAGATCGCACCGGAGCTCACTCCGCAGTGCCGCGATTTGCCGCGGCAGCGGGGTTTCGCCCCGGCGCTGCGCGTCCGCACGCCACTCGTAGACGCGCTGGAGGACTGTTGCCTCCAGATCCCACGGCAGCAATCCGGCAAGGAGGCTTGCCGCTTCGCCGGAGACCGTGCGATATCCCCGGATCATCCGGATGGCCATGACCCTCTGGCATGCCACCAACTTGGCTGGTGGCCGCCGCCTGATGGTAGGGGCCCACACAGGCGCCTGGTCCCCCGAGGTTGGGCAGGAGCCGCCAAAAAGCAGCCCCAGCCCTGTCCAATCGCGGAGCCAGACGTCGGAAATGCTCCTTGAAGCTCCACCGGCTGTCGAGGACGAGACCCAGATACTTCATCGTCGCCTCGACGCCGATGTGAACCCCTCCCACCGTTATTTGGGAACCCGACGGTGGCGCGTTCCGAAGACCATGGAAGCACATGGCCTCGGATTTGTGCAATGCCACCTCAAGTCCCAATTGCCGGATCCTTTCGACGACTGTCGCAACCCCTCGCGTCGCTAGGTCGGCCGCCGCCTGGTGCGACTCTCCCTGTGCCAGGACGAGCGTGTCGTCAGCGTAGCAGACTACGCTGACGCCGTCAGGGAGGTCGGCGCGCAGCACCCAGTCGTATCCGATGTCCCACAGAAGCGGTCCCAGGACCGATCCCTGTGGGACACCGCACGACATCTCTCGCCGGTTCCACTCTCCCCGTTGGCCGGGGTAGATGACGGCCCTATCCGTCAGATAGTCCTCGACAACTCGACGAAGGTAGGTCGGCATCCGGTGATACCGGAGTGTTGGCAGATTACCTTAAAGTGGATTCCGACATTTTATCACTTTTACATGGAATCCCATGTCACACTCGAGCAACCAAAAGGTGTATAAAATTAATAACTGAATCTTGCTTAGCAGTCTGTGGACCAGTAAGAAGGGAAGGCTGGATTAGGAATAAGCTGGAGTCATGTCATATAATGCCGTCGTTTAACACAAAAAAAGAGTACAAAATTCTAATTATGATTATTTTTTGTTTATTTTTTTTTTTTTTTTTTAATAGTTTAAAAATAACAAAAGACACTTTTATTTTCTAATGGAAGTCAGTATAACGTTAAATCCGGTCTACAAACAGTTACACGATGCTATCGCGATCTTCAACAATAGTCTAAAAAATTATAGATTCAATTTAACGACAGTGTCAATAGGTACTTATTTTATAGATAAAGTGCAGCATTAACGTCATTGGAAAATCGATAGTGATCTCAGAATTAGGTATTGCAGAGAAAGTAAATTAATAATTTGTTAAATGCGTACCAACCTGCTTAAAGCGGCACAGAGGTCACAGATTTCTAGCAAAGCCATTGAAAGCCATTTTCTATACCATCGACAGGTCGTTATGGGTTTTTAGATATTTATCGAAGCTTTTTAAGGCTAAAGTCTACCCAGTGAGCAGTATTGATTAAATCTGCGTATCGCGTAAACTCAAAAGTGTCATAGGTCAGGGTTCACGTAACAGAAACAAAAGCGACGTGTGCAATGTGCATGACCTATTCAGGAACCTAATGCTATCGCAACTGAACCATGTTCGCAGCTCAACTCGCATTGATCACTAGTCGGCCATTTACTTTGTTGTTTTTTTTTTAAGAATCGTTGCCCCAGCGTAGTTTTGGATTTCTTCTGTATCGTTGGTGCTATCACAAACTTATAAACTCACATTCACACACAATCAGCCCTATTTGGGAAGCAAAAACGCGGCACATCAGCAATTAGTTCAGCCACTGCTAAACTAATGGCTGATGTGCCGCGTCTTCACCGATAATTAACTTCAAATGAACTCAGACTCACTTAATACTAACGCTACCATAACAGCAGCTCGTATCAAATCAACACTTTTATAATTATAATTTAAAAAGTTAGTTCCCTGCTCCACAACGGCTTAGTTCGAAGAAACTTTTCCATTCTAGATAATTATAGAACACCGGACGAGTCCCAGCAGTAATGAAGCTACATTAGATTCTACTTTGTTTACTGTGTACCTGCAAAATAAACTAGCAAACATTGCTCTCAATTCAGACGGAAAGAGATCTACTTTCAAGTCACGTATGAAGGCCTGTTGATTTGGTGTATTATTTGTTTCTTTATATCTCATATGTACATTTAATATGTTCACGTTTTTGTCATTTGAGGTGAGTGGAGCATGAAGTTCGCGAAACGAATGCGGGATAAAAGATTTGTGGTTTATAAAGCTAGCTGTTGCTCGCAGAGGCAAAATCAGTCGCATGCTAACTTCAATCCCTCGGCAGGGAAAGAGTTTTGGCGTAACTTTTCTCAGTAAGTACTCTGAACCCCACATAAAGGGTAAAAATGCTTGGTGCTTTACCAAACATTTCTACCTTTTATGTAGGGTCTGTCTTAACGAATTCAGGCCATACGTTGTATATCGACTCATTCATTGGTCACACGAGTTGAAAAATACACATCACATAGCAAATCACCCATACTTTTAACAAAATTGAGCAAAAAATATTACTGGGAAAGGATATTTCATATTTCCTGTATATAAACTAGATTGCAACAGAATTCTAATAAATAAATGTCTAGCATTTATTTAAAAATTCAATACTAGAAACTAATGCTGCAATAAAAAGCTAAAACATCTGCTAGTAATACATAAAAGGAAACTTAGTCACATACGTGAACACGACGTAATACACGTAATACACGACGTACGTGGTTAAAACTATAATAGAATTCCCAGTAGATGAAGTTTTTAATTCAATTTATAGGACTGTTAGCGGCCATACTGTAATGTAACAGAGCTCTGTGTCACATTTCGTTGACATTAAACTTGTTTACGGGTAAATTGATTGTTCTGTTATCAATCTATCAAGGCAGACGAGGTGATCGATTGACTGCGCTTGCTTGATTGATTGTTCATTGCGTTGTTTACCGATATACCTACATTGCCCTTGCCCAGGGTGCTTACCGCATTCAGTACATACTAGATCTGTGTCAATCTGGTTGAGTCAATTTGTGGTCTCTACTCACGTCAAAAGTTAAGGCAATAAGAATAATAGAAATTCATTCTAAACAATTTTTTCTCCATCATAAACATTTTCAAAGTAATATTTTTTCCCCTACTATATTAAAGTTTTATATGGAATCGTTTAGGATCCTCTCTTATGACGCATTTACCTTCATATGTCGCAGCCGTGCCTTCATTATTTCATCCTAGACAGGCTTCCTAAACCTTTTCTTTATTGTCCTCCTTCCTTTTTTTCGCAGACCGAACAAGATTTTCACTTAAATCACAGAGTTGTCCCGATAAACGAATATTTATGTAAATGCAGAGTTTCCCGGCGACCGCATAAAATTGTACGATATTCCACACGATCTCTGCACAATTTCTCATTGCATAGTCGTTTATGTCAGGAAAAGGCGGCTAGGGTTCGATTCCCGTTGGACAATTTGTTTTGTCTTGTTAGCGCTATGGGACATATCTTGTCGGAACTTGTTTGATGTAATAAATTATCTGGGGCAAAGAAAACTAACCCTTAATTATTTTGCACTTGTATTCGGAGCTACTGGCGACGCGGAAGATACCGCTAAGTTTTCTGTAAAGTTGTATATATTAACGTAGGGTTTGTTTCAGGGAAATATCGATTAACTGAAAGATAAGCAGTAAATAAACATTATGAGAAATGAGTATCTAAATATTTTTTCTTTTTATTGTAAAATATTTTTCTCATAATCGCCCGGGTGAAAATCGTAATTTCCCCCCAAATGTCTAAGGAGTTTTCATTGAAGTTCTTGTCCGGTGTCGGCAGTTTAGCCTTATACGCTATTATGAGAAGTATAGTATAGTTAATGTAGTACAGTTTTATTTATATGCATATAAATGGTTTACTAAACAGGATAATTGAAAATATACCCGAATCCTTAAAAGGAGTCATTGTACTCATCATTATGAACAACTTTTACTATGGGGCCAACCCAGAAATCATGTAAAATAACAAAATTAAAAACGAGAAAGAAAAAAAATATATAGGTATGTCGGATATTGAAACCTTTTTGCAACAACACCATCTGTTATTGAAAAACGGAACTGAAAGTTCAACAAGGTTGCATACCATCTAGGGATTGGCTATGCATAGAGTGAACAAGAGTACTAATGGGATTAGTACTTGGGTGGGGTCTGTGACTCAGTGCTGTCAGTATAATGAAAAAGCAGTGCTAGACAGAACTGTCTGGACTGCCGTGGATGACGGGCGCTGCATGTCGACTGAACCTGCCAGTTCACTCGCACTCGGAGTTGTTTTGTTAATTTAATATTGTGATAACCTAACTGTACTGTAAAGTAAAACCATTGTAAACCAATACCATCTTTTGCTTGTCCGAGTTACCCAAAGACTGGAGATTCGCCCACGCTTCGACATACATATATATTTTTTTTCTTTTTTAATTTAGTTATTTTACGCTCGCACGATAATATTTGCACCTGGTATAATATCTCTTCACAACCTGCGGTTGACTGGTAGAGAATGCATGAGGCATTAAGTGCGCTTTACCTAGTACCTTTTGTTGCACAATAAAATTCGACAGCACATGTCATAAAGATACAACATTTTCCAATAAAATTCAAAGCGTTCTCAAGCGAAAAATACGTAAATACACTCGCCACTCACCTTAACGTGAAGTATTTTTGCGAAATGCAATATTTCACACGTTAAGTAGCTGGATGCTATACGAAAGAACACCGAGTTATTTTAAAGAGACTGGCCATTAAGCCAGCTATCCAAAAACGCTTAGCCTTAAGCACAGTAGAGCATTTTACAAAACTGAATACGTATAGTTACCGGTACTTACCGTTTAGGTACCACCCTTAAGAGGACTAGGTTTAACGGCCCATGTAATTTTAACTTGATACTGGTTTGAAATGACTTAATCATGACAGACAGGGTGGTTTAATTAAGCTGATAACTTGGTTTCTCATCATGAATTGTTAAGAATTTCAATTTCTATAGTTGCTGTCAATCACTTTTTAATTTAATGCTTTATATCGCAGAATGTGCGAAGAAAAAAAAAGGATTAATTGAATGTTTGCCTTTGATAAATAAATCGAGCCCTTTCGGTTGAACAAACCCGTGTATGTATATTTAATACGTATAAACAAAATAGATTTTCTTTCTTTCTCGCCTTTTTAGCGACGTGTTATATACCATGGTTTCTGTGGCTTGATTTTCCGGTCTATCAAATTGCCAAATGACAGTCTCTAAAATTAGAACAATTGTTCTAAATTGGAACTCTGTCACTGTCAAAAGTTATAATGACTTGCGAAAATGAACGCCGCAATTTGAAAATCACGACAAGCTTACACTGTGTTGATTTACTTTATTGTCATATTTATAGAGTAACTAAAAGAAAATTAATTATTAGACGTAATCGAAAGATTATACTTTGTTTCCCTCTGAATTTCTTTTTCCAGTTTGAAATGTGTGTGTGTAGGACGCTCGCAATAAAAATGACTAAACGACAGAAACCTTTTCAATTTAAGTCATTTGTGTTGCCAATATTAACAGATTTTTCTAAAATATTGAGCGTATTTATAATTATATTAGCATTAGGTATAGCATAAATATTCTAAAATAACTCTCTTCGTTATTCAATGCTTTCGTTCACAAATCACTCTAAGCGGTAATTAAACCCCAAGTTCAATTTAGGCAATTTAGATTCATACCAATTAATCGTTCTATCTAATAGACTGCCGTGTAATACTTACCGATAATGGAATGTTAACAAGCTGACAACTTGTGAATAACAATCTGGCTACAACTCTAACTGGATTATAAACTAGGCTTCTAATCTTAGATTGACTTAGAACAAATCTACGTTCAACTAAATTTGGAAGAGAAACTTTTAGGTATGGTTTGATTCACGACTTTCACAAATTTTGCCCGCGACTTCGTTTGCGTAGACTTCCTTAAGATTCCACGAAAAGAGATTTAGAGATTTCACAGTGAAAACGGAACAGACAAACAGTCTCACTTTGACCTTTTATAATGGATTAAAAAAGTTTCGATTCAAAGTTTTTAACACCACTTACAATCAAAACAAGTAAGTTTAAGTCAAGTCTTCAAAACAGTATTTGCACGAGGATAGCTAAATAGTTTGTAGAGGAAGTAAGAGACGTGCAGAGGTTAAACGTTTTCACTCCCGTTTCGCTGTTGAATCAGCAAAGGCGATCGCTATGAGAAACATTGTAACTTGTGGCGCATGGGTCATATTTACTTTGAAAGTATGACGTTGAAATTTTAGTTTTCCCCCAGCTGAACGATTTGCCCTAAGTAGGTACTACTATTTAATTATAGAATATAAAAACGACTGGCAAAATGTGTGTACCTACATCTCTGCCAAACCCTTCGGAGATTACAGGCGTGACTCAATAAAACATTATGTGCGAAGTAGGTATTTTCAATTTACTTCTAATAGGCCCAGTGGTCGAGGTGCCCGCCTCTCATGTATGAAGTTGTGGGTTCGAATTGGGCAAGTACCTACCAATGTGACTTTTTCAATTCATACATATGTACTTTCTAAGTTTATTTTAGACATTACAGGCAGGAACAGATAGGCAATCGCTCCTTGTAAAATAATGCAATCAGCTGCATCCGGTTAGACTGAAAGCCGACCCCAACATAGTTAGGAAAAGGCTGGGCAAATACCGACGTTGCGCTCATGCTAGACCCTCAGCCTTGTAATAGTCGCACTATGAAGTACGTACCTAGTTTGGTATCTGTAGGATTTAAAGTCTGTAGTTGTATAAAAATATGCTGACCATAAAAAATAATTAACAACTCCTACTCCAGTAAACCTAGTATCAAAAACTGCTTGCGATTAAAGAACGCTCAGTATAAATGTCAAATACTTTCGAATGAGATTGGAGGGAATCTCTTTATTTCACCACGAAACCGGGGTAGTACTTACTAACGAAATTCAATTACTGACGACAAAGAGTAAAAATATTCTTTTCCGAGTCTGAGAGGGAATAAAATAAAATGGTGTCTAACTACGGGTAGGTATTCAATAGCGGATACGGCTGTCCGAGCCGTGACTCGTGACGCGAATTGTAGAACATTTTTCCGATACGAGTATGAAAGTGAGTGCAATGGAATTTAATCTGAAATGAAGGGAATCATCCCGTTTATTTGGCTATTGTTATTGGTATGTTTTATGCATTGAATGAATTGACAAAAGTTGGTTAGTATTCATTCGTACGAATATGGAAATATTTTGGCATTTTTTGTTTTTATCGGTGTCTATTTTTCTGGTTCATTCATTTATTTTCAACAATAAAAATATATACCTACTACCGAATTCATATAATATAGAGAATTTGTAATAAAAATTATCAATGGAATCTGTAAAAAACTAACCAACTTGTAGGCACTTAGTTTGTTTCATAACCAGCGTTAAAGTCTTTAATTTCTGATTTTATACAAGAAAATTCTCATTATCATTTTTTACATTACAAGTGTAAACTTAATTCGCCCTTCCTGCTTACCCTGCCCTTGAGCGGTAATTAGATACTTACGAGGGTTGAAAAGGTATACGTCTCAAAGTTCTGTGGAAAGCAACTAATTAGTGGCATTTCATCCTAGTCTCTCGTTACTAAAAGAGTTACGAGTAGGTACCTTGAAAAAACACCGACTTTAATGTATAGAATCGATACTACCAACATTACGACGATTATATCGAAACAACTGCTCTCACGGCCATTAAATAAGCGCTTTATTTTCTTCGACAATAATGTGAAGGGTGAAAGATTTTGGCGCATTTCTTGTTTACCATGGTGCGACAAACACCGCACTTATAAACAAAAAGCAAAAATGTTTCAAGAGGTGCTCTCTTGTTTTTACAGTAGCTAAAACATGTTGATATTTTTTCTATTTCTTTTTAAATAAACAAAGTACATACTTGTTTAAAAATAACAGACAATTCGAAATAAAAAACTGCTTACAAAAGCCGAGAACCTTGTAAAGACATGTTTGGATTTCTAGTGTTCACAAATCTCAACGAACATATCTCGTTCTAAGAAGCAGACGGCGAAAATATAAACGAAACAGTCTATAGAATTTTTAAAAGAATCAGCACACCATATGTGCTAATATAGGTACCTACTACATATAAGCACATTCTGCAGGTATTTATTTTTCAATGTAAATATGAAAGCCGTAAAATAAATGTAACTATTATGAAGTTTAATTTAATGACCAATCACGAACTACAAAGCGGCATATTAATGATTTACTTTGAAATTAATAAACAGTATTATTTCACAAAGAACCAGCCGAATGTCAACAACAGTAGAATGAACGAGCAAAACGTGTTAAGTGTCTATCATTGCCCGCAAGGCGACATTGAATAATTCTTGGTCCCGAGCAATCAATCAGAGGATTATAGCCTAGGCAACTCTGACGTCAACGTTATTAATACAACTGCTGGATTAGCCTCTAATTCACGATCAGAGGATAAATGTGTGTAAATAGAGGAAAATGTTTAGTTTGTTTTATGTTTGGGGACATCTGTAGGTTAGAGGTGAGCTTTAAATCTGTTTTGAGGATTATGGGCCAATAGTCATAACTTATTTATTTTATTTTAGAAGTAAGAGACCCATATTTTGTTATAATAAGCAGGTGTGTTTGTTGTCTTTTTAACAGTTAAGTGTCGTGTGCGTGTGACAAATATTGGCTTTAGTAATATATTGGTAGTTGTTCCGGGTTTAATTTTTTGTGTATGTGAGTTTATATGTTTGTAAATTCAACCATAATACAGGAAAAAATTCTAGTGTTTTCTTTCTAGTAAAAATAAAAGTAATTTTTAGAAAATGATTTTGTCATTGTTATAAAAGTGTCTTAACAGTAACAAGTCTCAAGTACTACTTATAAATAACTTAACATTATAAAGAAAATCTATATTTTCCTCGTTACAAGGAAAAACTTCAGAACTCATACCCACGTAATGAACGTACTTGTAGCCATTTTTCTGGGAAGTTCCCTTATATGTAGACATACTTAAACGAACTCGAAAAATGCCTACACAAATAACTAAAATAGAAAACCGGGGTCGCGCAGACGGTTTTGAGAAATGGGAGTGCTTCTATTTTTGTCTGAAAAATATTTTTTGAAGGTATTATAAAAGTCTTCGTAGCACTTACATAAATGTAGAAACTAAGAAACTATGTAGTAAGGTTTAGATTACAATAATTAATCATGCTCGGAACACAATACCGTCCGCTTTGCTGATTGATTAATATGAAGTACTCCGGCGAACCTCTTGCAGATATTGATAGATTTAGAGAGAGGCAATGTTGAAGAAATACATGACCTACTATGTATTATGTGCCTTTAGATTCCAACCATCAATAGGAAAGAAATTACTGAGTATCATTTGAAACGGAAGCAATTATTATTAAACATTTCCTGGTTTAATATCCATAAATTGTAACACAAACTCTGAAAGGCGAACCTGATAACCAGAAACTTAATTTAACTAGCTACAATAAAGTTGAGTATATTTCTCAAAGTTATCATATTAATTTCACGAGCGATTAGTTATTAAAGCCGGCTTTATTTGGACCTGGCTACAGGTGGGGCTATAAATTATTCCCAAGTCCCTTTTACCCTCCCCGTTAATGGGGAAACACACATTCACTTTGTATTGTATATATTTTTTACAAATAAATTGTATACTTATCCTGTCCCTTTACCTGTTATGCCTGCGGCTTTGTTTACATGGAACTTGTATTTTCAACCGACTTCAAAAAGGAGGAGGTTCTCAATTCGACCCGTATGTTTTTTTTTTTTTTTGTGTGTTTGTTCTACGATTACTCCGCCAATTATGAATCGATTTGGATGATTCTTTTTTTGTTTGAAAGAGTTAATAAGTCCCATAGGAATATTGTCATGATCTGATGATGAACTTTGGAGATATGGAACGGAACTCCTTATAAAATCACAGCAGAACCGCCGTAACAAGACAAATTGCTTTGTTTATACGTGTAGTGGATGACTGACTGAAGGAAGTGTGGAGGGGGTACGTCAACCCCCCTCCTACCACTTTCCAAAATTTAATATATCGTGTGAGGTATTGTTTGAAAGGGCTTTATGTAAGGATTTCAAAAATTAACACACAAGCACTAAAAAGAGAAAAATAAAAAGCTTTTTTACAAAAAAATATGACCGCCTTCAAAAACTACAAAATAAAAAAAATAACTTTAGCTTGGAAGTCGGTGGCAATACCTACATAACAAGAAACAAAACCAAAGCCGCCGACTTTCAAGCTAAAGTTATTTTTTTTATTTTGTAGTTTTTTTATATCCGGAAGACATAATTTTATTTCTTCTCAACGAAAATATAGGTTTATATATAAAATATAACGCAGTTATAAAATAATACTTAACAACACTACGACACAACGACGTTACTTTGACGTACCTAATATTTTATGCGACCATTGGTAGCGCAGAATAAATTGGGTTTGATCCTATCATTATGCTCCGCTATCAAAAACATAGTGACAGTCCTCCGCGCAACGCACTCAAAATCTGCAGATTCATTGGTAACATAAGAGGTTTGAATTTAATAAGAAAAAAAGTTAAGCAACTAGTGAAGTCTCCTCACGTAAGTGATTTTGGAAAATTTCTCCTCAGTTCCGTGTCCTTTTTAAAAACACAACCTTGAAGTCTGTATTTTATTAGTTTGTCCATTTAATGACTTTGGTCGGCTATCGGAAAATTGGGTTCGTTTGGTACCCTAATTAATTGTCCTGTTTACCCATTAAACACTACAGGGCAACAACACCTTTACCAAACAATCACCTTTACCAAATAATCGAATGAAGGGTGCCAAAGCAAGTCAAGGCCTTCTCTTTATTTCGTATAAAAAAAGTTATTGGTATCTTCAGTAAGCAGCCTCGTATGAATAGATGAATAAATCGAAGTTGCCCTCCGCAAGTAAATGAGTTTTCACATCCTTCGTCTTATCGCGAAGAGACACAAATAAAGGTCATATGGGTGCTGCTATCATCTTGAAAGTTCGGATAGAATACGCGTTTCAACGAAATAGAGGCTTAGAACTTGGAACTTAAGTGCGTAAAAGCGTATGTTAACTATTTTGTGTTTGACTATCGCCCTGCCCGCAGCCTTTGTTTTAGTTTTATAAACTTCAAATAATCTTCATCTTCTATACGCGTTTAATTGAGTAATTTATGTTAGTTTATTTAAGTAAGCCTTATGCTCAATACCATAATTATAATCCGTGACTCAAACCAATAAAAAAATATTTTTCAATTGTCATTTACAAGTATTATTGGACAGCCAAATGCGGAATTTTTTGTTATGTCCGATTCCATTTCAAATTCAATTTTTTCGAACCAATTAACATCCTGTAGCGAAATAAATCGAATGACGCGTCATTTGGCTGAATTGGTTTTGTAGCTATTGCGAGAATTTACAAATATATATCCGTGTACAGGTTAAACATATGCCTACATGTACAGTACGCACCGGAAAACGTTAAACCTTTGGTTTTGAAAAACCTGCTGAATATAATTTACCGAGTATTTATTTTTCCCGGAAATTACCTACTGTCAGGTATCTCAAACGAAAGCGAATTTAGGTATCTACCTTTTCACAAATAAATAATTAAAAGTAAGTATGTTAATACAGTTAGAACATTAATATTTACGAAGTTTTAATTAAACTCTATTTGAAAACAAATTTCACATTCCGAATCTGCTACTGAGAAATTCCTGATGGAAAAACCCAATAACGCTTAGCCCGACCTGGGAATTGAACCCAAGACCTCACGCACAGCAGTCGCGCTTGCGACCACTAGGCCAACGAGGCAGTGGATTTGTGCCCGGTTGATGGCAATAGGCTCGCCCCCTATTACATGGGACTAAAAACATAACTGGCGAAATGTGGGTGTACTAATGTGTACACCTCTGCCTAACCCTTCGGGGATTACAGACGTGATGTTATGTTATGTTTCACATTGCTTTATACAATTGAAAAAAACTGTAATGATGTTCAAAAGTGCCTTTTCAAAAAGTTCGCCCTTTTACTGTGCTTAAAGTTTTACAGTGCTGGAAACCATTTTATGTAGGTACCTACTAGTGATGTAACGAATATTCGTATTCGAATTCACAAAATTAATGTGAATATCTTATGAATATGAAAGTCACACTTGATCTAACCTCAAAATTACTTTTTTCTGTTTGGAGTCGGTCGATAACAGATCACCTAGGAAGTTTTCGGACTAAGATACTAACTGGGACCAATAGATATTCGCATTATCTGCTTTAAAGCTGATATTCGTTGCACAGTTAGAATAGCATAAAAAGTTAAAACAAAGTTAAATTAGTCAGTAGAAAGATTTTGTGTTTAAATAATTTGTGAAAGACTTGGTAGCATAATTAATTTATCAATGTAATTATTTAATAAAAAGCAGGTACAAAAAGATTATGAGTTTATTAATACAATAAGATTATTAGTACCTACATTACTTTATAGCAATAATAAGACTACATCACATGAAAAAAAAAAGAAAGAAAAACTGTTTAATCACGCGAAAATGATGCACATAATATAATTATGTACAAAGAAAAAATTGTACACAAAAACGACATAAAAAGCATTAATTTGTTGTTATTAAATCTAAAAAAATACAGCTAAAAGCTAAAAATACCTTCAGGTCTAGAACCATATTTAAGATAATTTTCACCCTCGAATGAAAGTCAATGTCATCAAATACAAAGTAAGCCGGTATAAATAAAAAAAATACAGAACGCCACCTGCTACGATCCTTACATACTCCTTTCGCCTCATCTATGTTCACACATCTCGTCATGCGAGCTCGCTGGTTACGAGTACTCCGTACCTGACCTTTCTGAAGGACCTCACCAATAAGGTCAGTGTAGGTGAGTAAGTATGGTAAAACTCAAAAGTCACTGAGAGTCACTGAATACTTTATACATATTATACACAGTCCTCTAAAAATGGAGTAAACAAAGTAATCCTCGACATTTAAAAAATCTATAACAAACGAATAATATAACAGCCTTGTGGGGTTTAAGAAGAAAAATATATGTCCTACTATTCTAATAACATAATTATTTTATATTTTTCCAACTATTTGCTATCTTGAAAATCCATCCATCAAAGCCTTTGAATACAGGCTCATTATCAACTAAAAACTGTTACAAAAAATATCTTTAGATGTCGAAGAATAAAATAAAAACATTTCTGTATCCTACATCGACACGTCTTATAATAAAATGTCACGCAAAAAGTAAAAACTAGATCTTAGTACGATTTTCACATGTATTTTGTGCTCAACAAAGCAGGTGGTATGTCGGTGTTTTTACTTGAACATACTACACAAAGAGCGATGTGCCTCACTTTAAAAAATTAACAGTTTTTAAGTATTCAGGTGAGATGTTTTCTTTTTTCATTTTGAAGACTGAGTGGATAAGTTAAACACCAAATCATTGATCTTGAGACTTACTTTACCGATAGCTATAAAGTTACTCACCACCAACGCTATAACATAGCAGACGTTAACTATAACATATGCTATGATGTTGATCAACGGATCGGAACGGATCTGGATGAATTTAGGCAAAGAAATAGACCCTGGAATAATACATAGAATAGGCTACTTTTTATCTTGGAAAAATATACGGTTCCCGTGGAATGATACCTATGATAAAATATTAACTTTGACGCGGACGTAGTCGCGGGCGGATGTTAGTAAATAATATGCCCGGGATTGATTTCAAATAAAAGAAAAAGAATAGGACACGTTCTGTAATATGTATGCAATACCAGTTAAGTGGATCCGCTACAGTTCATACGCTAGAAGGTACTCACTCAGTACTAAGTATGTTTCAATTGACATTTTACTTGAACAATGAATCAATCGTTCCAATACACAAGATAATGCAATCAAGTTTGTTAATCAAGAGGTTTATTATAGGTTAATATTCCCGTATTGATAGCAGTACCATTATGCTAGTATCAATATTGACTTGAGTACATAAAAGCGTGCTCGTTTTATTTCAATAGTTGCTTTAGAGAACTAAGTTTCATTTGCTTTTATTTTTGAGATCACGTTTGAATAGATTATTATAAGCTATTATTACGGCAAATGCTTCTAAATGGATTTGAATCTTTAAAGTACTTATGTAAGGACAAGTGCGGTTTGTTGAGAATGATTTATTATCAAATTGATGTATAACTAAAATAGATGCACAATGCCGACTGCCTCGTTTCTCTAGTGGTCGTGAAGCGTGACTGCTGAACATGAGGTCATGGGTTCGATTTCCAGGTCGGGCAGTGTTATTGGGTTTTTCCATCAGGAATTTCTCAGTAGCAGCCTCGAAGCCTGGATTTGTGCCCGGTTGATGGCAATAGGCTCGCCATCGCATGTTTAAGTCCCAAGTTATAACTGACAAAATGTGGGGGTACTAATGATAACCTCTGCCTAACCCTTCCGGTATTACAGGTGTGATGTTTTATTTATGTACATGCACAATATTGCTTTTTTTCACATTGGTCGTATTCCAGTTTACAAGTAACGCAACCACGACCCCATGGGTACCGCTACTAAAAACAAATGTATATCTATAATTACTGACAAAAGTCAAATGGCAAATGCATGAACAAAAATATTTTCATATTTTTTGATGCCGGTTTTCGCGCTCAAGTTTGAATTTAAGAGTTGTATTTTAAAACTCATTACTTTCTTTGCTTTGCTGTATGCGTTCTCGTTTCGGCATGCACCAGCGCATCTCACTTTGAGGTCTGCCTACCATGTTTTGAACGTGACGATATTTGATTTAAACAAATTTTCCATCAAAATTTTCTCGATAGTAACAATCTTGTATTTGAAATAATTTTGTAAGCAACATGCTACTTTTTAATTTGTGTATGTGTGCGTGTGTATGTGCGTTGCCATTTGCACACCTAAAAGAAAACGTGTTTTTTGTTTATTTTTTTTATCTTAATAGGTACACTCACGCAAGTGCCAACATCAACTGTGCACATTTTCAACTCAATCGGATAAACGGTGCGCGAACGCATCGGGAACGAACGCACAAAATTAAATATACATAAAGACAAAATTAATGAGAATAATAACATAACATCACGTCTGTAATCCCCGAAGGGTTAGGCAGAGGTGTACCCATTAGTACACCCACATTTTGCCAGTTATGTTTTTAGTCCCATGTAATAGGGGGCGAGCCTATTGCCATCAACCGGGCACAAATCCAGACTCCGAGGCTGCTACTGAGAAATTCCTGATGGAAAAACCCAATACCACTTTGCCCAACCTGGGAATCGAACCCAAGACCTCATGCACAGCAGTCGCGCTTGCGACCACTAGACCAACGAGGCAGTCAAGAATAATTGAGAATAATTGTTGTTTTTTTTTTTTCATTTTTAGGCCTACAGAAGTTGTTCCGAATTTAAATATTAGTATTCATTATAAACACCGCAGTTTTAAAACGCTGTTAACATTAATTATTAATTCTAAGTGTTAGCTAATTAGTACGTTAATAACAGTTTCCATGAAACAATGCACGTTCGAATTGAATGCGAGCGTGTTTGCGACATGTGTGCCCCATTTAGAACTGTGTGACACAAAATAGACAGGCACCTACAGAAGGTAGGCTCTATAGAACGAGCGAAAATGCACGCATACATAGACTTGGATCACATACCTACTACGGCGCGGGCGAGTGCAAGCATTCTCGCGACAGGCATTTGTTTTAGATTTCCGTACACATATGCGTCTGTGTGCGTGCTCTTGTTTTCGCACTTTGTATGGGGCCCGCCTTCTGCACTTACCTATCAGGTGTGTGACGTCAGAGCTATTTATTACCCACCCCCAACCACCATGTTTGAAGTTCAGAGTTCACCCCGCTTTCGTGTCCTACTGATATTTGCGTGACCAACTCATTAATATTAGGATAACCACAAACTACCATACCTCAAAAACTGTCATAGCTATGTTGGTTTGGCCTTGTAACACCATTACATATTTATTTACCAAGCAAACGTTTTTACTGCCTGCCTGGTTTAGTTGGGGTCAATTTGCCTTCAGAAAATTCGTGGAGTCAGAATTAACGCCCTGAACTGGGCCTTTAAAACATTACTTACGATGATGAAAATACGAGTACCGAATCTTTGCCATCCCCTTTGGAGATTTCAGGAATGATGCTATATTTTTTTATTTAATTTACCGCAATTGTAAGACATGAATGAAATCTGTAAGGTATCAGATAAAATCCTATGATTTTGCCTTTGGAAATTGAAAACGTTATAGAACCTATAACGTTTCCGATTTTCAAAGGCTATCTACATCTTTTGGTGTATCTCACTCAATGAAGCAAAACACAGGAACATTGAAAGAGAACCCACGTCAAGGAATAGTACGGCTTCTTCTTATCCCCCATAGATATGGATTCCCGTGAAGTGTGTCGTGAAGAAATTATACCTACATCTTTGTTAGATATAATAGATACAACTTTGCAGTAGAAACGTTTGTTATTGTAATAGGAATAGAGGTGAAGAAACGAAACAAGATTGTGTTTATCAAATGTTGTTTTAAAATGTATCGTAATAAAGATTAATTATTATATAATTACATACGAGGAAGGAAGTCGACAAAAACCTTCCTGCGATACGTTTACAATATTATATGTATACATATTGTAAACGTATGTCCGGAAAAGAACCTTAAAAAAAGAGACGTAGTCGTCAATTCACTATGTGACAAAAGTAAGACCCTACTCGAATAAAAGCTCCTTATAGAATTTTATGTAGTTTATTTTCAGTCCCTGTATTGTGTTTGTATCTCGCTACGATCTCTTTATTTACCGTCAGTATATAAAATAAGGACCATTGAGCATTTCTTATGTCCATCAGTTTCCTTGTAGCTACGCAATGAACAACAAACAACGACCCGAAGCTGTCAGGATAAAAATAGAAATTAACGGCCTTATGCACAAGTCACTTTTATACGTGCGTGAAAAAGGCTGTTTGCTGGGGCCTAATGCGCAACCACGAAAGAAGATGCATAACCGGATTTATATCATCTTTTCATCAGATTATTTACTAGAATATAGAACACTATTGTTGTCAACGCCACTCACACCGCCTCACACCGACTATGGGCAGTGTTCTGCAACAATACTTAAGAATACTAGCCATAGTAAAGATTTAAAAATAAATAGATGTATATCATAGATATCTACTATCATATTGATATCAAAACTGATTTAGATACCTAAGCTTAAGCTGTAAAATTTGGTAGTTAATTATATTAATCTCGGAATTAGTCTCAGTCTGTCAAAAATATCGCTATTTTACCTTCATTTTAGACGAGTTTTTGACATAGATCGTGCTGTAATAACACTGCGGTTAGATTTTGAACGTTTTTATTTACGAAAATTGGGATTCTGATTACAAATTTCGTAGCACGACCTTTTTACACGATCATAAAAGTTTACTAAACCATTAACAAACAGCCTAAAATAACGGAGGAGCTAACGCAAAATCTTCTCTTAATAAAACATTAGTATGATAACATTACTAATTTGGTAGTAGGAACACGCTATAATACGCACCCGAAACGGGGGGCGTGCAAATTTCCTGTCTAGTATAATGGTTCCACCTTAATTCATGACCTCGGGCTGCTACAAACCGCAAGCGTGACATAATGAATATTGCGTTACCTATGAAAGCCTTTTAAAGACATTTTGTCATGGTTACCGTAAGCTGTCATGTAACCGGGCTAAATAAAATAAATGAAAAGGCACTAAAATGGTTGAGAGATATATATTTCTAGGTAAAAAAACATTTTTTGGACTTTATGTTCAAAGTTTTGAAATGTCGACTCCATTGATATATTAATGAATCGACGGAGGAAAGGAAAAACATTTTATATCCAACCGTATTAAGCGTTTAAAGACTAATACAAAAAGTTATGATTCGTAATTTAACTTTATTCTAGTCAACTTTTTTCTTCTTTGAGTTAACTAGGGTTTGCCCACGACTTTGTCCGCTTAAATGTCGGTTACTGGCGATCTAATCTTGTTTCTTCATACAAAATTTGGACCTCCGTTAAGAGTACAAACTATAACTATTTGTATTATAGACTATACACACCTAATAAGGTTAAATATACAACGTGACCAAATTATCGCTTGGTAATTTTTTCTTTCCACCGCGCGCGTCGCCGTCGCCTCGCGTCGATATGTTTAGTTGTCCCATGACGCTGCTACACGGGCCATATTTCCACGACAATGTATGACTGCAATGTTTAATTCTCGTATGGTTAAGCCATACTTAAAATGTTGCTGTAATGATATACTAGGCAACATTTTCATTATATAACTTAGCTAGTATTGCTGCCTGCCGGGGTTGCGGGACATCTTAACAAGATACCGTGGCCCCGGAACGTAAAGGACAACAGAAGGAACAGGGTGGTTTTTCAGTCAGTAAAAGTCTAACTGTCCCTTCCGCCCCACCCAGGGTGGAAGGAGTCATTTGATGATTTTTACCACCTTAAAAAAAAAGCTAGTATTGCTGTAACACTTTTTATATGATCACTCCACGCGCCTAATTTTTAGCCACATTTTCCGAGCAATGTGTAGCTGCAATACATTGCCAGCAACTTTTCAAGTGTCGTATTGGCCAAGTGGTGAATGCGCCCGCCTCTCATGCACGAGGTTATGGGTTCGCAACCGCGTTCGGGCAAGTACCAATGTAACTCTTTCTATTTCATATGTATTTCTAAGTTCTCGGACATCACGGACATCGGTGGAGGAAAAACATCGTGAAAAAACCTATACTCAAATATCACCAATAATCAATATAAGTCTGAAATCACCATTTCGCAAGTGCGATTTTCAGTGCTCGTGCTTTCTTTGTATGACAAGAGGTGACATAATCTACCGAAAAGACAGTGACAGACAACAAACTCAAACTCTAGCCTCTAAAATGCTTCTCAGTCAATTTCAGGTTTTTAGGAAGCACTTATTAAAATTCCACTCATCAATAAGCCAGAGTTTAAAATGTTTGTCTATTCTAACTGTAAACACAGTTAATTTCATTTGAAGCAGGTATCATTGTTTCAAATCGAGGAAGTTGTTTAATGAAAATGGCAAGAGACTTACGAACAAGGAGTTTGACATTTGACATAATTATCTATTTTATTTTATTAGGGACAACAAACCAGTCTGTAGCATTTAATACAAAATCTCAATACTTAGTTAATAGAAGTAGCTTTACCACGTACTAACGACGTTATTCACAAATTATTGTACAAAATATTCAAATTATAATAATATGTAGTTCAAGTTTATATAGAAGAGAGGTATAAAAAGCATAATTTTATAATAAAAAATATGGTCGCATTTGGACCACTGAGCGGTCACTAGTTAATATATGATTGCTAAGAAGAAACTCATTACTTTATATTTGACTTCTCAATGTATAAACTCCAAAATAGATACAAAAAGTTATTTCATTACACTAAACTAAAGCCTGTTAATAGATTATGGTTTTCAGTACAAAGTTGACTCATTAAATGTCGCTTCATTATTAAAATATATAACATATTTGACGTTGTCAAACGGGTATGCGAAATTCATCAAATATTTTCATTTTAACAACTTTCCGTCTATACTCTGTCATGCAGGGTTTATTAAAAGTCTTATTAATAGCCACATATTTATGACTGCCTCGTTGGCCTAGTGGTCGCAAAGCGCGATTGCTGAGCATGAGGTCTTGGGTTTGATTCCCAGATCAGGCAGTGTTATTTATATTTTTCCATCAGGAATTTCTCAGATTTTCTCAACAGTCGCGCGAAGACACACAGGCGTGATGTTATTTTGTTATGTAGCTTTTGTCCACGACTTCGTCCGCGCAAATATTGGTTATCGCGGACGAAGACAAAGACATGGAATAAAAAGTAACCTATGTCCTTTTGTAGGGTTAAAACAAACCCCGCAACAAATTCCATCAAAATCGATTCCATGGTTTAAAAAAAAAAATGGTTTAGTCAAAAGTGTAGTAGACAGATCGACGCACTTAGTTACTTTTCGATTTATTCTACGATTCTATCATTTACGTGTACCTATAATTATCACTTCTATTTCTCTTACGAAGAAAGCACTTAGCTTTAAACAATATTATGCTTGGTCAGCTAGAGTGCTACAAGACAAATGTCTACACCAATATAGACTAAGAAATACCCAGTTTAATTCTGGTCCGAAGACATCGACGAATAAATCCGGGCAACTATTTTTGTTCTAATAATTAGGCGCAGAGAAAATTTACTTAAAGCACTTTTCAGGGTAGAGTAGTAAAACAAAACACTACCTTCCTGAAACAGGAATGGTGTCTTCCGTCTCACGTAATTGACACCGAATAACAAGGACCGGTTTAAATTTTTAAAGCGTTTTTTAAAAAGAGTAGCCTACTCTCGTCGGTTTGTTTGTTCAAAAATTAATACTATTAATTTTTGAACAAACAAAATATTATTATGTTTTCCAGGGCCTCTAAATAATCTTAAAAAGCTTCTACCTTTACAATAGATTTCATTAGTTTTACTTCAAGACTTGATGAATTTGTAATATTACTTCCAAAACTTTGTAAAGGCGGCGCTGTGTCATTGTTTTCTAGATGAAAATTCAGAAATTCTGAATGTATCTTTGCAAGCATTTCAAAAACTTACTAAAAACACTGAATCCTTAATGAATCTGTTTCAGTATTTCACAACCCGTTTGTACGTGTTTTATAGCGACATGGATTAAAAGATTTCTGAATATTACCAACCGTTACCGTGTCTGGGTAAGATTCATAGGGATATTATCCACATTTAGGTTTTGTATGTCTTTTGGGACCAAACGTCGGTAATAGCAAAAAAGAATCGAATTTTTAAAATATGTATGATTTAGATAGGACTAAGAGTTTTTAGCATAAAGTATTTTTTTTACTTGTGTGAGGGTTGGTACAACTTTCAAATGTGTTACAAGTTATAGAAAGGCTACTGCAGCTGTTTCAAGTCGCCAACGAGGATAGTGACTGCATTAGATATCACTAAACGTGCAGCACGTGACTCCATGTCCAGCATACGTGGTTCAATGATCTGGAAGTTTGTAAGTACTGATATTCTACAACCGAACTCATGAAGACAGTTCTGTATTTGTTATTTTTATGTCGGACCATATTAATCCCGGCTCTGCTGAAGGCCCTAAAGTGTATCGTCTTTTATTTTCTGCTGTAGACTTGTGACCGAGCAGGTAAATACTCTCTTTGACAGCAACCTCTTTAACGTTATTAGCATCCAACTAGCTGAGCGTAATGGTGGCCTACTGTATTTTACTTGATAAATGAATAGCAGACTTTTGATTTTTCTTGTTACCTGACTGCAATAGAAAAAATACCCTGTTTTTATTATCGCAGTTATTTAAACTAAAAGGGAAATAGTTCTTGTGTTTATGCAACTATGTAGTGTTAAGGTATCTCTACTAACAATATATAATTACGGTCTCTATATTATGACAGGTCTTTCGTTATTGTTACTGTCATAATTGAGCAACGACCGGCACCGGACCATGTTTGTCACTGAGAGTACATCATCAATTCTCACTACGTTGCCATTCGTAGATATCTTTGATAATTAATGCCATTTCAGTGCCAAATTCTATAACAAAGGCTTGGCAACGAGGCGACAACCACAAAAAACAAGGTTAAGTAAATTTATCATCGTAAACTCTAGTGTGTATCTGGCTTTAATTGTCTGTGAGCATGAAGGGTCCTTCATTACTAAACTTGTAGGTTATGAAAAAGTATAGTACATAGTTGTTAATACAGTAATATAACTGTTAGGTAATATGGGTATTTACTGTGCCAAAATATGGGTCACCAAACTCCGTATAGGCCAATGTGTTTTCACCAAATCATGGACTGTTTCTTGGCGAGACGTAACGTCGCCTCCATGACCTCTGACTTGGCTTCCATTCTGTGTTCGCATTGGTACCTACAGTACTTATCCAACAAACTTAAAATCTGGTAAAATGGGTTCTGTGTCCCAATTTTCTGCTGACATTTCTTTTTGTGGGCTACTTTAAGTTTTACGTTAACAACAAAAATATTCATGAATATTTTCGGGCTTCGGGAATTTTTGAAAGTAACTCAAAAGAATTGAATTGTTTTTGTTATCACATACAGGGTGTAAAAAGACACATCACATAGTCGTTTACTACGCATACCGACCATCGAACTAAGTAACTTTGAGCAAAAAATCTGAAATAAATTTATGAAAGGTAAACATGTAACTTTCCGGCTTTGTTAAGTGTCTACATACAAATAATAATAAAAAAAACGATGAATGTGCAGAATTTAACGTGTCACGATCTTAACACATACCTTTTACTTCTGACGTTATTCATTCATCAATATGTCACATTTCCGTATCTAGTATCAATATTCATTCACGTTCAATCAATGTTTTATTAATTTGACATTGCACACTGCCAGTGCCATCGTGGCCCAATTTAAATTGACTCGAACGCGAACGATTCCTAGTTAATGTATTAGTCTGTGTCGCAGACTGGTATATTAGTACTACCCAAACAAGCTGAGTTTGCGTTCTTCCCTAGTTATATACGGCGAACGGTACGTTATAACATTGTATTAGACAGAATTTTGCCCCACAAATGAGAACAAAAAATGAGATTGTAGTAGTGGTTTGTTTTGTCCTGTTTGTCTGCCGTTGTCATTTGTTTTGTTGCCAAGGGCAACTTTTTCTGCCGTACTGGCTGAAGTTTTTCAGCAAAATAAATAGGGTTATCTTTTTAAAAATTAAAAAGGTAACCCTATATATTTTGCTAACTAATGGTGAAGATGTCGTCTCGGGAAGGTGGTCGTAACTATTTCGGTATTTTTTGTCCTCCAAACGATATTGATAAAGAGATTATATTGAAAATAGTTACGTGATCTCATTATTTAGGTAAAGATGCTCGCGACATAAATACGTACATATAAAGTTTCTGTTAAAATGAATTTCTTCGCCAACTCTTACCATCATAATTCGGGTTACGCCGGTAATCGGTAATCGGTAATGTCTTGTGTAAAGCAGGTTATATACGGTTACAACACTAAATAGTCCAGTATAGAAAGACTTAACAACATTAGTTTTAGGTTCCAACACCTAAGCTTATTACCAGTTTTAGTTTTAATGCTTAAACTACGTTATGTTGGGTAACCGGAGTTCATATCGGCGATATATAAAACAATTTGTTGGCAAGCAATAAAGCCAGCACATTGGTCTAAAAGCCGGGCTCTGTAAACAGCCTGGCTCTGATTTATGATCGAAGAAATCGGGTTTATGAGTTATTTTTAGATCTATCTGTATTAATAAAAATATAGTAAAGATTTTTATGAGTTATCCTCGCTTATTGGTTGGCGTTATATAAGTCATAACTTTATAGTTATGTAGGTTATTTTATGTTGATCGTATGTTGTCTTTTGATATGTTTTTTTACTACTTTTTCATATACCTAGGTATTATCCGTTAATGACATTTCCAATTTCAAAAATTACAAACAGGTTTTAAGTAATGAGTCAGGTTTCAAGTCAGCCTAAATTGAAGAATTTCATAGTGTTATATAAACGAAATCAGAATTTCTTTGTTTGAAATAAAATGACAAAATTCACTGAAGAGTCGAAACGCTACCGTGTCGCTTTCGTAACTCAACAATAACAAAATTCATTGACCTTTTTTAGTGCGGAACTAAGATATGACTACGTGATGTTAACCTTTTTAGTACTTACGTAACTATAGAATTGTTGTATATATCGGGTGTCCGGTAAAGAATGGATTATTTTGAATTGGGTGATAGTGATTGGGTAATGGCGATTCAGAAAAAAAATACATTAAAAAATAAAAACTAGTAGAACTAAAGATATGATTAATTTAATAATATTCATTGTTTTTTTGTTACCTTAATTTACATTCTTGTACACCACGACCACGAATTAGTGAATTCCGTCGGTTTTTTATTGTTAACGTAAATTACGTTAACTAAGCTAATAGATAAGTAATCAAAAGTAGGACTGCTATTACACGGTTTTGAAAAAAAAACAACTTAAAGTATGTTCTTTTGGAAAAAATTGTGAAAAAAAATCTATTTGAAAAAGTTTAAGCGTCCGTAGTTTAAAAAAAATGTATCGAAACACAAGTGGCCAATAATTTTAAAAACTTATGTATTTATAGCCGATTTCAAAATGGTAACATTCAGTTTTGTACCTAATGTAAATAGTGAATTATTGCTATTCGTTTTTGAAATCGGCTATAAACACATAATCTTATAAAATTATTGGCCACTTGTGTTTCGATACATCTTTTTTAAGCTACGGGCGTTTAAACTTGCTCAAAAAGAAAATTGTTCACGATTTTTTTCAAAAGAACATAGTTCAAGTTGTTTTTTTTCAAAACCGTTTGATAGCAGTCCTATTTTTAATTACTTATCTATCAGCTTAGTTAACGTAAATTACGTTAACAATAAAAAACCGACAGAATTCATTAATTCGTGGTCGTGGTGTACAAGAATGTAAAAAAAGGTCACAAAAAACAACGAATCTTATTAAATGAATCATATCTTTGGTACAACTTGGTTTTTTATTTTATTTGTATTTTTTTCCAGATTAGTCATTAGTTCTACCATGATCCATTTCAAGATAATCCATTGAAAACCGGACACCCTGTATATGCTTTTGTGTATGATATATTCATATCGAGAGTTTATGTGTGAAGGAGTAAATAAAAGGATGTTACAATGAATGATGAGGCCAAATGGTCCGTAAATATTTTATTATTTGTTATGTCAACTATTTGTGATGCTTACTTCATATTAGGCTAAGTGTAACTACCAATCCCATCATCTTGGAGGAGTCTGTTAGATGTTGTACTTATTATTATGAATAACTATCTTTTGATTTGCCAATCAATTTGGGTTGTACTCTGCTTGTAGAAAATAATATTAGTTAGGATCAAATAAATTTTATACTTCTAAAAACTATGATCATTTTTTTCTTAGTCTTGATATTATAAAAGACAACAAAACTTTAATAGAGAACTAAAATATAAACCACGAGTAAACTAGGGAACCAAGCACTTGATACTAGATAACTGAAACCAATTATGGATTTTACTGATTGTTCAGCTCACCTATCCGATGACATGCGATTACAAAGCCACCTGGGCATTGATATATTACCTTCAGAAACTAATTAAAACATTTTCGGTTATACCACTCATCCGTATCGGACGGTGTGCGAAAGGATCAAAATTTATATTGGGTTAAAATTATTTGCGGTGTGTTTTGGTCCTGTGAACTGACAGTTTGGACCACAGATGTTTTCATCCTTTGGCACTGTTAGAACGGCGAAACTTTTGACCAGTCTTCGTGCCCTTTTTGGTTTATTTGACCGTTTCAATGGATTTATTGCGCTCCGTGTAATACAATTACTTTTTATGTCACGTTTCAAAGATTTACATTGCAGTAATTGGAATTGTTATTAATTACTTTTTGCGTAGGTATCAGAGCAAGTCATATAAGAACAATTTATATATGAAGCGGTGAAAAATAAGTCAACATGTTTTGTAGTAAAGTTCAGAATGTGCTTTAATATATTATCACAACTTCCTATCATCATCATCAACATAATAAGGCAAATGTGTAACATTACTATCTAGCGATAATAGTTCAATATTCCAAACTTTTGCTTCGAAAAGATTTTAAATTAATCAGCGTTAAATCTCCAAAATCATTACAATGGCTTTGAAAAATTGGAGTAATTTTGGCGTTGGTTAGTTTGTTTTGGCAGAACTATCCCCGTTTCGAAGTTATGAGATTGTCCGTAAATTATATCTTGCATTTCATAACAGAGGTAGCTAATCCCTATAATGATGATGCTTGCATAGTAGTCAAAACATACTATGTTGGGTTACTTTGTAGTTTTATGTAGGAACAACTTAATACTCTATAAAATATACGTATTTTGAAGCAGAACAGCCGGTGATGCGACAATAAATACATTTGAACATTCTCATAAGGTGGCGAGCTCTTGTTTTATTATTTGAAGCCTTAAGGGAGAACTCACGTTACAGTTTTACTGACGTCATTATAAAATACAAAGAGAACAATGTTATGTGAGGAAAAAATTGAATGAAGTCGTTGATAAATAAAAGACTGATTATTGGACTGAATACCAGTTATAAGCACGGACGACGACATCCTTTGTATGTATTTGTACCTGATTTATATGCGTGAAGGATATCCAATTAATTCAGGTATTTGTACTTTATCCGTACACCTGTTGGATGGTTTTTACAAACACTGGAATTTCATGCTCGTGTGCCCCCAGGGGCACCTAACGTAACGATAGGTTATTGTGTTTTATTACTCGAGACTTTGACAGGTTAGATGGAAATAAAATTAGGTGTATACCTTTAACCGTCAGTCAGTCTTTGTGTTTCAAAATTTAGAAGTTTATTTCTCGATAGTTACAAAGTTATAGCCAGCAAGTTCTCAAATATCACTAGTGAATTTAGAGAACTAACCTATAATAAGGTGAATTCTATGTAAACGTGCGTTACTACCAATCGCGGCAGCGCTTACCAACAAAATAATGAGATTGTGACCAACGCAATAAAAAATGAAACCCGCTTTTGGTCCCACTACAACGCTAAAGCCTCTTCTCATTTATAGAGAAGGATTACATAATATTATATCCAGGTTTCTTTCACCGATGTCACTGATCTCCAAGGTAAACCTAGAAAGCATCAATGTGGCTTTTTCAATTTCATATTGAAATAAGTTGGGGGTTTTAAACCGAGCACGGACAAGGGTCCGTTTCCATGGTTTTTTTTACATATTAAGTATATAAGAACATTTAAGAAAATTTTCAAAATGTTTTCTACGTTATATTAAAATATAACGCTTTTAATGAAAAGCTAGACTTGTCTTTAAATATATAAATTAAAAGCTACTTGGTAAGGTAGGTATTCCAATAAGATTCCTTTCTAAATTGTTGGTTATTAAATGGTACTACGTACCTATAAACGGATTCAACTCCGTTAATTTAAAATCAGTACGTTTCTCGGAATTCAGGTTAGTCCTGTTTGTTTAATACATAACTAGCGTAGGATTACGTGGGATGTAGGGTTGCTACCTTCGATTTGTTCGTGAAAAAGTACAGCTCTTCATTTGTTTACCTAGCATTTAAAACAAAAGGATCACAGCCTACTGGATACTTTCATACTTTTCAAAGTATTTTCATAATTAGGTAACTTAGTTTACATGTAAATGTTCCAGCAGATTCTCGTACGAGGCGAATAGCCATAACTGGGTTGTAATGATACCCACACAATACTGTAACCTAATCAGCCTCAGATCTTACAACCCTGCACAATTTTGGCGTTCACGTGAACTATCCAGCACGAATTCTGACCACCTCTGTTAATCAAGTGGGTATTTTAGGGACGAGCCTGTGCATACTTAATGAAATAATTTGCATAATCTTCGTTTGTTACCCAGGATTGGTTAGCGGGGCCGTTGCAGTATACTTTGTTATACGAAAACAATGTTTAATTGTTGTTTTTATCTTTGTATCTTTCGTTTCGTGTGCTGTCGCGAAGTAACTGCGGGAACTTAATTTGGTTTTATTCTTGAGCTATTATTGCCATTGTTGGGACAGTGATTGTACTGTTCAGAGATAATGAAGTGGTGCACTGAATGAATTAGTATTCTTTTGTATTTATTATTATTAAAAAGTACACATTCTGTAGGTACACACACTTGAAGTGAAAGTGAGTGAGCGCAATATGTGAGTGAGTGGGTGACCTTTCCCTTTTACATATTTAGAAGATGTGCAATCAATAAAACAATTCATTTAATACACCCAACGGAGGTACACAGAGCATAAATAGGTATAAATCTATTTGCAGTCACATTGCTGCTCTCAACGGGTGCAACATCAAACACAGGGGGCTGACGCAGCAATGAATGTCGTACGTAAATTACACAAGCCGTCAGATATGTGGCACTGTGACGCTGGTCAAACTAAGTAATGGCTTTTAAGCGCAATGCCCGTAGATTTTACGGGCATTGGTTAAGCTACCTAATTAGTTTTTGGACCAAATATTCCATTGGGAATTTTGTTTCTGGGAAAATGTTTTAATAAATATAGCTTATGCTACTTCTTAAAATTTTAGCTATCTGCCAATGAAAGTCTCCTCAAAATCAGTACAGTCGTTTAGCTGGCACAAACCGATAGACGGCCAAATTAAAAATAAATGTTTTTTGTGTGTAACCCTGTAAACATCTATATTTATTTTGTAAAAAAGCCATTTTGACATAACAAACAGACATTTCAATTTTATTTATTTGTAATGTTGTTTGATGTACCAGTGTACCTACAATAAATACTATTAAATTCCCATTGTACTGAAGAGAACTCGTGGCGCTCTATTGTTGCCCAGAATATTCTAGGCAACAATAGTAACGTACTAAAATATATAAATGTTTACAATAACTCGCCCGGAAATGTAAGTCAGCTGTACATAGTTTGTGGCTTTTTACTATACTTAGATATATCTACCTATATTATCTTTGAACAATAGGCTCGCCCCCTATTACATGGGACTAAAAACATAACTGGCGAAATGTGGGTGTACTAATGGGTACACCTCTACCTAACCCTTCGGGGATTACAGGCGTGATGTTATGTTATGGATTATCTTTGAGATATCCCTCCGTATGTAACTATTTCTATGATATCTCGCGCGAATCTTTACACATAGGCGACGAACGGAACCTATCATCTCTCCTATTATCTATTACTAGAACTCTTCCCGCGATTTTGTTCGCGTGTTTTTTGCTACGGATCCCTAATTTTTGATAATAAAATATAGATTATAGCACTCAGTTATAATGTAGCTTCCAATCAGGGAAAGAATTTTTGAAAATTTGTTCCGTAGTTCCAGAGATTACCCTACAACCTCACTAACTTACAAACTTTACCTCTTTATAATATTAGTATAGATATCTCGTGTTTGGACAGGCCTTATATGAGATGATATTATACTACCTTCTGCCTGCGTCTTCATTCGCGTGGAAGTCAAGTATAGAACAAAACTTTGTCTATGAAACTCGTCATTAATGTAGCTTTCAATCAGTGAAAGACTTTTTGTAAACAGACTATTATTTTCAGAGATTACCTCTAAACAATAAATGTTATCATTTTATAATATTAGAATAGATGGAAATTATGAGAAAATAGAATAAGAATACGGGTAGAAAAATTATCAAACCAAAACTTAACCTAATTTACAGAGCAAACAAACAAAGAAGTTGAATATAAAGTGGGCAAGGTACTAAAGAAAGAGCGACTGAGCTTGAACTAGGAAATACTCCTGTGCTATAAGCACTAGTTTTATTCATCACATGTCTAGATAGCCATTTCACAGTTAAACACAATATACTAAATAAGATAAACAACACAAGGAAAGACAGTAGATATAATTAAAATCAGAATCAAATTCTAAATCAAAATGCGCATGTGATGCACTTCCTTACTAACCATTCAACACAAAAGCGAAAATTTCAACCATAAAATATGATTCCCAAAACAACAAGTTCATCCAAATTGTCTATAACAATACACATTAGTACATAAACAGCGGACTTGTTCCAAACTATTCTCAGCCACTAAACTACGAATAGTTTTTGAGTTTCGTACTAAAACGTAAAAACTATTTCGAAATGGATTTTGCGTTTGCTCATTTTGGTTCATTTGAACTCCCTCGCACAAGATAGGTAGGTACCTCTATCACATAGGAAAGTTTCGGTACCTTAATAGATTCAATTTCCCCCTGTGAAATAAGAATACATGAAAAAAAAAGTTGTGATAAAGATAAAATATAAACGTTGCTAAATTTACACCTATCTAAAGTATTACATGATCTTATAGTAACAAATAATAATACCTAATAGGAACCTATTATTTTCTGACTACAGGACAAAGGCCTCTTCTCATACATCTGTGATTCCAGACTGTATATTTGGTTCCCGATTGTATATTACCAAAATGTCAAATTTTTCGGAAAATGTTATATAATTTCATAATTATAATTGCCGCTCCAAGATGGCGGATTATTATCGATTTTTTCTCCATCTGCTTGATATGGGTATCAAATGCTTGAAATGGCTTGAAGAGTAGAAAACGACAACCACGTAATAATAAAAAGTAATAACATCACACTAAACAAGCTTGCATTTAAAAAAAATTTTTTTACTTATTGTTTCCTTTAGGAAAGTGAATATAAAATCTGTAATAAATCTAAAACATTTATATCACATAGAATTTTATTGATCGATTCAAAATAAATATAACACACATCTGGAAGGTTCTACATGCCAAAGAATTTAATAATTCATCAAAAAAATGAAACAACGAAGCAACAGTGATAAGACCGCCACAATATTATTTTATCAATATAAAAATATTTATAATGCCTCGCCTGCCTCGTTGGTCATTCAATCCCGAGCAGCATAATAGTGTAACATTATTTACAACTAGTTGTTATATTATCCTACGGGAGCCGTGCACCTATTGTTCTATTTCAGACTAAAATATCTATGATCTATCACTGTGCCATATTTCATCCAGATCCGTTCAGCCGTTCTGTACACGGGCCGATCCATCAGGTTAAGCTACGCTTGCCGGGGTTGGTCCGCGGGTGGGTGACCATCTTTACACACTGAGACTCCTCTGTGCCTTGGAAAGCACGTTAAGCCGTTGGTCCCGGTTGTCATACGTGGATCTTTGTCAGTCGTTACGGGTCGCCAGAAGCCCGAAAATCTGACAGCTAGCCTTACCAAGGGTTATCATTATTACTCAGTTACTGGGGTGTGGAGGTTAGATAGGCAGTAGCTCCATGTAAAGCTGCATCCGGTCAGACTGGAAGCCGACCCCAACATAGTCGGGAACAGGTGTGCAAATGATTATTGCAGTAAAAGTATTGCTAGTTTAGGGGCCCCTGTGCAGATGGGGTACAGATTAAACAAACATTCGGTCTGAACTTGCTTTTTGACTGACAAAAGCACATAGCATTACACAAATAAAAGGTGAAATGTTGGTGTTTTACATTTTAGCTCTGCCAACCCTATCGGGAAATACCGGCAACATGTTATGTTCTACTAGTTTCTGCCCGCGACTGCGTTTGCGTAGAATTCAAAATCAAGCAAATGTCTTATAGCATCCCATGGAACACAAAAACGGAATAAAATATCGTATGCTGCCGATAAATATCCGGTTTCTTCAGATAATATTTGAGCGTGAATGTTATTTTTGAGTTCAATTATGTTGTAATTTAAATAAAAAAAATATATATGTCAATCTAGATCAATATATATCTACTTAACAGCTAGTTCCGTTTAGTCATTTAAACATAAGAGAGAACATCCATCTATCTTCACAAACTTTCGATTTTATAATAGTAGTAGAAAAACGTCCGTTTCCCTTCCTGTTTATAGAACCTACCTACCTATCTTCATATATTATCAGATAACTTGAAACATCTAGTAAGGAGAATGTAGGAGCCTGATTAATGGCCCGAGTTCAAGAAGTATGCAAGTGCAACGTAAAACGGCTTGATTTATACCTATGTCTGACTTTGGACACTTCTTACGTATAAACGATTGCCCGTAATATGTGTTCCTATATCCTAATATGAATTTAAATGTTAATTAAGAGGAAGTAAACTTTTTTTAAGAAGATGCCATGCAAAATACCTTGCGTTACAAATAAAGTCTCATAACGACTACGTCGACACAACTTCCGGTGGCAGGTGGGGGCGGGGCGTCATCGTCGGATAGCCGAGCATTCCTATTCCAAATCATAACAAAACTATTGATTTGAAGTATCAATAACCAAGGAAACAATTTGTTTTTGTACGCTCCTGGAGGTTTAGTGCACTTAAAAACGTTTTAGACATAAAAAATTTCTTCGTGACCGTCATGTTTACTTTTGGCATACTCTAACGTACGAAATAAAGATTAATATCGCAGTGCTAATGTATGTAAAGTCCGGTCTCACCAGAACACCGATTTCAACAGAAGGAGCAGGGTGGTTTTTTAATCAGTAAAATTCTGGTAGTCCCTTCCACCACACCCAGGGCGGAAGGACTCAATTGATGATTTTTACCACCACATAAAAAAACCGTAACTATAATGTGCTACCTGCGCGAAGCATAAGCAGGTCGCTATCATAGTACTAAAATTAATCAACCATCTACTTAAAAAGAAATAGAACGTACTTAGGTGGTATACCTATTTATCGTGTTGTTGATCACTCCACACAGCGTAAATACTGATTTATATTTTCATTATGTCGATTCGAATTCCAGCTTTCATTCTTTACTATAGATCACGCTACATCTACAAGATAATTGTAACTACAACAATTAATGTAATATGAGTTTCAATCAGTTAGTGTCAGTGAAAATAGACCGTGAATGACAGACAGATACCGGGCTTATACTATAAACTATCCTTTTTGCCATGTTTGGTACTGAATACGAAATTACAATTTTATTATTCAACTATACCTACCAAAAACCCAACTTTAGTTACTAAAAAATTAAATAAAAAATTTAAAAAACCTCCGACGGCGGCCATCTTCCGATTTTCATCAAACATGGCTAAGAACAATCTCGACTAATTAATCTTTAAAACAAAAAAAAAATGTAAATTAAAAACGATTCATCCGTTCGGGAACTACGATACCACAGACAGACACATAGACTCTTATAACACTTCGTCGTTTTTACGTCGGGGGTTAAAACTTTCAAATTCTCTTCGTAATGTCATCTCAGCAAAAATAAATCTCAAAAACTTTTCAAAAATAAAGAAGTTTTTTGACAAATTCAGACTTGGATTAGACTTTGATCGTTGTTAAACGTAGGATTTGCCCCTCTGATATTGTTGTATACCTACGCGAATTATGGTCGGATATACCTACGAAAAAAATATTATCCACTTCGTTTCACAACAGGCTTTTTTTTAAATTAACTAACAGACTCATGTTCTTCTAAATGACCGATCCACAAACGGTCTAAAAACTAGAACAGACTGCAGTAATTTAACTTAAGAATAAGTTATAAATCGTATATCCTCGTAATAATTATGTCTATGCTTCCTATTTTACTAGGTATAAGATAAATTGTAGCAAAAGTGTTCATCCATCCATTACGACTATTCGATTCAGTTACCTAGTCAATTGAATCTTCGCATACGACACTGCTTACACAACAAGCCAAGCAAGCGTGAAGGTAAGCTAACTGAAAATCTGAACCTACGTAAACTAAATCAGACCGCATAAATAAGCTCGCTGACGTTCGAGACGTGAAGTGGTCACGTTTGGTTAACAGCGGGTAACGAAGCAAATATTCTGAAGAGAAATGCAAAGCATCGTTCGGTTTCTCGAAGAATCTTTAAGAACTGTCGTGATCGATACGGTTTTAAAGTATTTAGGTATAGAAATATTTTCAAACTTTGTCTCAATTAGTAGTTATACGCACATATGACAGCCGGGACCAACGCGCAACGGTTTAACGTGCTTTCCGAGGCACGGAGGAGTCTCGGTGCGTAAAGATGGTCACCCTTCCACGGACCAGCCCCGGCAAGCGTACCCTAACCTGACAGATCGACCCGTGCGGCTATTATTACTTAGCCACGAGCTCCTCAAGTCCCATTGAAACAAAAACTGGAAAAATGTGGGTGTATTAATGGGTATACCTCTGCCTAACCCTTCGGGGATTACAGGCATGGTATTATATTATGTAATGCTCATGTTGCATTTTAATCTCACTCTCAATCGATCAAAAGACGTCAATCAATGTGAAAAAAATATTATTAATGCGGCCAGCATTAAAAATATAATTTCCAGATTGTGATTGGCCTTCTTATGTCATAAAAATTCATACAGAAGTGCGTGCAATTTTATGTACTACCTTTAAACACCATTTGAGTTCTAATAAAAGTTATAAGTTGTTGTACAGGCGACCACGAAATTGGTTTACCATTAACAGCTTAACAAGTTACTTTTCTGCCATTTTCTGTGGTAAAATGTAGACAGGGAGTCAAAACGTCTGTATGTTGCGGACGCCCGCTATTTTGTGTAGTGTACTCGTTCGTTTTAATGGAAAAACTTTATGTATAAAATCCTTCGTTCAAATAGTATGCGAAACAATCGGTTCATGGCTCATGATTGCGCCGTTTTTATAGGACATGAAACGATGATTTTATGCTATAAACTAAGAGTTTAGCGTAATACTATACATTTTCCTGATGAAAGCTTTACCAGGCGTGTTTATAGTGTGTTTAGGCTCTCGCTTTAGTATTTAAGCTTATCGTAATATGTATCTAAGCACAGTGAGCTGGAGCTCCTTTTTCTGTGATAGCAGTTGCGTAGTAGGTATTTATGGTAATATTCTCTCACTACCGTTTAACATAAGTCCTGTAGAAAAATATGTTTATCAAAGGATCTCTGTAGGTCTATGTACAAAGTATAGCTACAGCTTTATCGCAAAGGCATGCTTAATATAAAAGCTGTGTAACCGAATACGAGTATCTGACGCAAATCACGAGCTGCAAAACTGTCAAGACCTTCTAATTTGCTTCATTCTTAGTTCCCTGCCCATAGATGTATCAAACACGCGCAAATATGAACCATTATTGTAGGATAAGGCTATTATAATTAGTACTTTAGTTACACAAATTCAGTACAATACCCACCTATGCAAGCCTTAGCACCCCATGTGTGTTATGAATCGCACATAACTTTCAAGTAAATGTATTTGCAGTCGCAGAGATCTCAAAACATCCTGGCTGTTCACAGAGGAGCTTTTTGTCCAAACAAATGTCAACAATTTGACCAAATTCATTGCATTTAAATTCAGTTTCCTATGTTGCTATGCCTCCACTCTGTTCTTTCCTCCCAATCGTTTATTTTGACATCCGGGGTTTAGGCGTGTTTATACGATAAACTTCATTACGACAGCCACTGAGCCCCACCTAAGGAAAGCTTTCTTTCAAACTCATATTACAAAAAGTTTGTTATTACAGACGAGATAATAAAATGTACCAAACTTGGGATGTAAATGGAAGAAGAAATTTGTATAAATGTCCATACATAAGCCTAAATGAAAGGAGGTATATGAAGGCTTTTTTGTTTCGTTTTAATAAAAACCTTCAGACACTTTTCAGACTTAAAACTGACTGTCGGATTATACTTTGGGAAATGTATATTTTCCGAGATAAACATAATATTATACTTCTTTTTATCTAGATAGCGAGAACGTAATAATATCTCGTGGCAGAGTTTTTGTGTCGGATATAATAAATGCAAAGACAAAACATTTCCTTGCTGACCTAGTAACTTAATAGAAAAACTGGATCTGTAGCTGAACTACGAGGGGTCTACAATGGTGGTTTAATTAACCTAGTTGTATAGATGGCAATGTTTTATTTTATACTGAACTTTTGAGTCTAGTTCATGCCAACTAGTAGTCTATTTATTTTGGAATGACACATGAAAACAAAACCATGAAACAAAATTTAAATCCAATAGGTAGCACAATAATAAAAAAACCGTGTTATTTTATATCTACACACGTGTAAAAATGAGGTAGTATAGTCATAGGTAAGTCTTAACATTCAAGCTACAACAAACCCCAATTATTTAATTACACGTGACAAAACGACGGTATCCTCCTGTGGCCTCAGTGTTGACTCTTCCTGCATAGCAAACGCAGGGACAGTCAACAATGAGCCCACAGCAAGAACTCATTAGTGACAGAGCAAAGGTCAGGGGCGTGAACCGACACGTTTGATCGATAAACTGACACACTTCATAAGTAGTTGGAGTTCTAACTGCAGTTGGGTTAGGTAAATAGTGGCGGTGTTTAAGCTAGCAAGCATATAGAATTAGTCTCCAGTAGAAATGGCACTAGCGGGCCCTGTGAACTTCTTTGAATAGGCAAGAAGTGTAATTTTATTCGTTCGTTCGGAACTAGTAGCGTTGTATGATGCCATTCTGAGACAGAAAAGCTAGCACGGTGAATATCAAATAATGCATTGTGAACTTAAAATAACCACATGTTCGTAATCTCTGGATGGAGAAAACTGTAAATGATAATAAATAATCTTCTCATCGCATGGAAGCTGAATTCTGTAGCGGAAAACAAGCTTTTTAACAGGTTTTTTAGACTATTAGAAAAACATGACATAAATCATGTTTTTCTAATACAGTACAGTACAGGATGGAGCCTAAAATAAAATTTTGGAACTAAAACAACGACGTTAGTTACGTCGTTCTTATTTCTGTTTTGGATATTGTAGAGTGTTGTTAGTTCCTCTTACGTGAGTATTTGCTTAATTACGAGGTACGTGAATAAATATAATTAGTTCATTTAATCAGTTGTAAGTATGAAGGTGGGCTGAAAATAAAGAGACATATCTATTATTTTGTTAAAAATAATTAAATTGTGTACATAATATCAGACCTCATTTGTTTTTTGTTTATGTAGAGCCCTTTGGCAACGAAGGGTTTGGCATCATAAAACAGTAGTAGAACCACAAAATCATACCTATATTATTAAATTAATTCTTATCTTGTTATTGTCTAAAAGAATACTGATAGACAAACGCGTAATTGCTTTGCTTTTGGTATTGCTTGAAAGTGTGCTACATTTTATTGCTCATAGGCCAGCGAGTAATCCTCTTCCTACTGAGATTCGAAGTGAACCCCGCAGGAGGCCCAAGAAATGCTGGCAAGATATCGTAAAAGCACACCAAAGTGCTAATAAACTCGGCATGAAGGCCGAACAAGATTGTGCGAAATTGAGAAGACTTAGTGAAAGAGGACGCAACACTAGCATAAAGCTAGGGAGAAGATAATAATTATATGATGTTGGGTACAACATGTTTTTATGGCTGGTGAGGTCAAGAGGTTACTTAAGGGACATAAGAAACAATCTGGAAAAATCTGCAGGTTTAAGATGACCACAGATTTTCCAAAACAGACAAGTGTGGATGGATGGAAAAAGCTTATTCGGTAATTTTCGGGCATCGATAGACAAAATCATATACAATATCTGAAGATATTCTTAGATTGCATTAATAAGTTTCCAAATAAACCCTAACTTTATTGTGGCAAGTCGTAATTGAGACGAATTCAAAAAGTTTTTGCGGTCTCTGCGGGGGCTGACTTATTTACTTTTGTTGTAATGAAGTAATTTAGCGATATAATAGGAAGCTCCAATGTTTGTCGGCTGCGGGAAAGAGGATGATAAGTTTCTCTCAGCCGCGCGGGTCTAATGTAGTAATTATTTTACTGCTTTATTTATATTATTTTTGTGTTATCTCTGTAGCTTTTTAATTCTTAATATTAACTAGTAAATAATGTTTTAGTTATAGTTGTTAACTTATACATTTTTGAGACAGTTAAGTTTTCTTGTAAATTTTAGCGATATATCAAATTAAGAATTAAAAAAGCTCAGGAAACGTCCTCATTTACGCAAAGATATGAAACCAGTTCGCTAAAACCAATATTACTTATGCAAAGAATACTGAAAGTCTTTAGGCGTAAGCTTTGCACAAAGAAACGCTTGAAGGAAAAACAGAGAAAATTTTCCTTTTTATTCCATTACGAGACTGAAGAAAGCGTGATACGATTACAAAAAGATACAGACGAACATAGAGAGAATTTAGAGAGGCAAACGGTTCACATAATGCCCATTTAATAAATTTAATGGATTCAGAAGTAGATACAGGCGTTTATGGAAGCCTTTGATAAATAGCCGATGAGTTGCGTGTTTCTGAAGGGCCGCTCATCATGTTTATAGACGCTGTATCGTGTTCAGTGCTGAATATTGAATAATGGTTGTTGATTAAGCGATTTTGTTTAAGTGATGATTTGAACTTTTATTTGCAAAAAATATTTGCAACTTGGACCACGATGCTAACTGAGTAAATATGAAGATCTTGAAAATAGAAATCGAAAGAACAACGTAGACATCAATCATTTCAAGTAGATAGACAAATAAAATAAATACTTTTAACAATTTAGGTATTAGTTCAGACACCTAATAGAAATGAAGATCCCGATCCATATCAAATCTAATACATTGAAGTAATGAAGCGAGTTGTCATAAAATAAATAATACTCTAACACAGTACTTAGGTATATTTAGAACTAGATTAATAAGGAAAGAAATAAAAAAACTAGTAGGTACTATCACGAAAAGACCTTACGATCACAAAAAGGCAGAGGATAAGGTAATAAAAGATATAAATAAAGATGTACTTATTTATCGTTTTCTGTATATTTATAGATATTGATTATGACGTTGTCTTTACTTCGTACACTAAATTGCCTACTAGGCTAACATAGAATCTAGTTGTATTGAAGGTAATCGGGTAGGTCCCCGGTCAAAGTAGAATTCGATTTTCAAAGCGCTCTCAAACTTGTGGAAGCCATTAAAGTTCAAAGACTGTCTATTAAAAAGAGACAAGCAAAGAAGAATGTTGTAGGTACAATTTGTTTACATAATAAAAGTTCTTGATCGACCCACATACTTTGTTGTCATTACTAAAGTGTCTTCATAAATGTAAAGGACAGTTAAAATCACGCGTGACATAGCGTTCAGGTACATTCAAATAAATCTATAAAGTCTGTTTGTTCCGACCACTCTCCGAAGCAGTTAGATCGATTTGGACGGAACACTTTCACTGGCAAATAGATAATTTGATCTGATTAAAGGCTTAGGATGTTATTATAAAAGATTTAAGAAAAAAAAAGTGATTCGTGCAAAAAAAAATATACTCATGAAATTGTGAAAACCGACATAGTAGTAATAATAAATAATCAAACAATTTTTAGTCACCACTAACTAAATGAGAAAATTGAGAAGAGTTAGGGAAAAGCGAGGAATATACCTGTCGAGTCTCCAGATGTGGAGAAGACACGATCTTAGAACGAGTGCATTCTATAATAGAATTAAAAAAAAAAATGTACGTACACTCTGCTTCGATAGCTTAGTTTAATTCGTATTCCTAAACTACACAAGCCGTTTAAGCTTAAAGCTCTTCCACTCTAGCTGCTAGTTTACATAATAATAAAATTGTTTGTTGTGTTAACACGAATTCAAACCAACTGTTTTAGTTTCCAGAAAATGTGAAGCTGTGTGTGTTTACTTTACAGTGAAAGAATATTTCAGAAAAAAAAAACGGAATAAAAAAAAAACAATAGGTATATTAATCTAATCTATAATTGAAGATATCTTCGTAGTCTTGCATTTTGCCTCTTTAAATAGTCTGCCTTTATTCTTTTATTTGTGACCATTTTATCGTCTTATGTTTGATTTCATATCTAGGTACTTAGGTAGGTAAAACTCGTACAATCAAATTAATTAACCTAAACACTAAATAAATCCCCGTAAAATAAAAACCATTTTCCTGCTTAAATAACAGCGCAAGAATTAAATGCTCAAACTACTTCTGCGATTAACTATTACTCAGGTCGCTAACGATACTACGGTTGGGCCATGAAATATGCGACTCAAGGGTAATTAAAATCTACTATAACCCGCTTGAGAAGTTTCTTCGAGTTGTACTGAGATATTAATGATACTACGTTTTAATTTAATCTGAAAATAAACGGCTTTGCTTTAAGGTCTCTGAATGTAGGTACTAAATATAGAACAAAAAAATGTTTTATTTATTATATTTGGAAGAATTAATTTGGATGCACTTCGTTTTATTTATATTTGACATTTCTTATGTTTTGTTCATAGTCTGTAGGTATCTGTATTATTCATAATAGGAATACTAATATGTAATTAAAAATTACAAAACCTAAACACTGTCCGTTTTTTGCAATGCAATGCCATAATCCTAAGCTGATGCAATTACTTATATATAATCAAAATTAATTATAAAGTCACTTTTCAAGAACTTTTCACGAACATTTAAACGTTATTGAAAAGTTCGTGGCAACGTTCGTGTTCCCTACTAAAAGCCTTTGACGCCTGTCAGGCATTTATTTTGTAATCGTTCTTCTTACTTGTCTCGAGTTGTCGACTGTACCTAATAAAATACATATTACAAAGAAATAAAGTAACAATAAAATAAAAGTAATAATAATATAATTTTATAGCACATTAACGATGATTTCCAAACAGCTTAGTAAGGACCTATATTGCACCAACATTTAGTATTAAAACCCATAAAGGGTTTTAATATTAATTAATCGTTTCAAATGAGTGCATTAAACTGTTAACAATTTAATGGCATTTTGGTAAGTAAATATAATTATTGTAATGAAAAAGTTTTTAATTGAAAGGAAGGATTTATTAATAATAATTTTGAAAACCAAAATTTAAATTAATTCTGGTCCCGTGCGCAGACCTGATTGCTAAGCTTAATTCGCGGAACGAATATAGGTAATGAAGTAGATTATTGGCAGCTATGAAACTGTTTGATAAACATAATTAAAATTACAATAAACGTTTTGGGTTTTTGGTATTGAATAGGTAATAATATCATTACGCAGTATTTTTATTTGAAGCCTGTTTTGTCTCTATCTTGGACAAAGACCTTAAATATATTTATTTTCGTTTAATATATAGTTTGAAAAATATGTGGCAGCCCTTTTGTAAAATTATACAGAATAGAAACTACTTAAAGTAAATAAGAATAGGCCTGAGCAAGCGGAAATTGAAGGAGTGTGGGAGGCTTTTAACAATACAAGTAACAAATAAAAGAGTGACCTAGTTAAAGTCTCCCTCAGTATTCGCCTATTTAAAAGCTCCAATCAATATCTTTACACCACCATACTTAATTAACAGGCTAGCAGGCTGTCCCAACATGCCACTCCCAGCCGTGTAATAGCTAAAGGAACATCAATTTGTGGCTAATCTACACTAACTGTCTGGAGATCAATATGTAATTAAGGTATAGGTACATGGTTACTTGTGAAGGGAACCAACTATAGGTATACTCCTCTACGTATGAATATATTTACATCTGCCCTTTATATCCTAAATTTCAGACCTTAGGGATTAATCACATCAGAGCACTCTAAAAGGATGATTGTGTCTATTTTCGGCTGCGAATGAAAGAAAATAATTTTGAAATAAAATGTAGTAATGTTTTTGAATAATTTTTGAATAATTAGTTCTGCCAATCACATTGAGGAAACGGCGGTTTATCTTAACGGACTAGTCAAGCAAGAGATATTACGGAGTACAAGTGTGTGCACAAACACAGGTGATGCACCTGCGTTTCTGATTTGTCCGGTGGGACGGCAATCCGACGACCGGGGAGAGACGAGGCGCAGGAGGCGCGGATCAACGGCTTTACGTGCTTTGTGAGGCACGGTAGTGTCACACACCAACCTTAAACTCTGGGCTATTATTGAGATATTCCTTGTATGAAATTTCAATAACCCTTTGTCCAGCTTGGGAATTGAACCTAACATGCACGTGCCTGCGACATACGTACATCTATGTTACATTATATCATCTTAATCATTTAGGTACTGATGGAATATATATTTATTATCTTATAGACTGTCTGATTTTTCATAAAACTGATTCAAAATGTTTATTTACAAAATATTTACCATGTTTGAAGATGTGAAAACGGTTTAAGCTTAGTTTTGAACTTTTGCTATGTTCTCATTTTGTAATTTAGTTATTACATAACATCACGCCTGTAATCCCCGAATGGTTAAGCAGAGGTGTACCCATTAGTACACCCACATTTCGCCAGTTATTTAGTGTTTTAAATTGCAAAATGAGAACATAGCATTCAAAGCACGTTCTTTGTTTTAGGAGGAGGTAGTTTTCTATATTTTTGACTGCCTCGATGGTCTAGTAGTCGCAAACGCGACTGCCGTGCATGAGGTCTTGGGTTCGATTCCCAGGTCGGGCAAAGTGTTATTGGGTGTTTCCATCAGGAATTTCTCAGTAGCAGCCTCGGAGTCTGGATTTGTGCCCGGTTGATGGCAATAGGCTCGCCCCCTATTACATGGGACTAAAAACATAACTGGCGAAATGTGAGTGTACTAATTGGTACACCTCTGCCTAACCCTTCGGGGATTACAGGCGTGATGTTATGTAGTTTTCTATACTTATATACCTGCCTACGTTTTATTAGTAACTACGTATACCCATTAGTACTACGTCATCAGACCTAGATATAAAAGATTTGCAAAGATTTTATACTAGGTCCCTTTATAAACATAATTATGTAAATACCAAGATTCGCGCGGTAGTGGCGCGTAAAGGCACACCTCTGTCTAACCCTTCGAGGATTACAGGCGTGATGTTATGTTTTTATATTTATACATTTTAATTCAACGAAAAAATACAATTTCATATTGCAAAGTAATACAAAATGAAAGTTAGTAAGCAATACACATTTAAAATTTTACTATTTGGTATTTCTGTTTTCATATTTTTACTATTGAGTAATTCATCACTGAATCCAATCAATTAATTTTGCTCAAAACGTGGCAGCTCTAAAATTTAACGTATAATCGTTAAACCGTGTATTGAATAAGAATGCTAATCGATTCAGATTGGCAAACGACGACAATTTATAACGATCGTTAAGAGAGAGTAGTTAGTGGAAAAAAATGATAGTAGCCTGTGTAGGAATATCTTGAGTGTAAGCCGTAATGATGAAGTATCTATTGATCGTATCCACTCTGCGCTCAGTAACTCACTGCGACACCAAATGGCATGTAAAGAGCCCATATATCTTGTTCCCTATTGATATACTAGGATCACTTAACTAGTCCATTACCCTATATGCTTTAGAGCGATTGCACATTAGGTGACGACGAACGTCCGCAGCGAGTAGTTCGGCGCTAAAAGCTCGATCCATGCAGTTTTTTGTCGTTTTTGCCCAATTTCGTTTAAGCACTTTTCATTCGTCGCCGGTTTCATCCGAGGACGCTGCGTCATTTCAATGGGTATGACCAGATGGATATACGATTACTAATTTACATGAGCACATATAAATTTAACATTTTTGCCAAATCTGTTTTAACATTCGGACGTACAAATATACTACTTTCATGTTACAATAATTTGGGAACTTCTTATAACACCAATACCTATCAATGATAGCTAATCGTATCTCCACGCGATACACGTGCAAATCGGTCGATTACAGGCAGATATAAGAAATAGTGTACCTACACTACCTACGTGGTATTTAGTGACTTGTACCCAGACACACGATAACGGCCATACAAACGGATTATTTGCTATCGCCTGGAGACCAGGACGGTGTAATGGGCTATTCGCTTGGAATTGTGATGCAGTAGCGATTCATATCAATCAATATTACAATGGGATATCACATCGCTTGAATGGGCTGCAATGAATAATTTATGGCGTGATAGGGTTGAATTGCTGCAGTTCCAAATAGCAACATAAAATTGTAGGAGGATAGAATTTGAGCTAATAAACTAACTCTAGGTATTTTTCCTACATAATTTTCGCAATCGCTTAGCTTATTTGATGTTGTCAGAAACCTGTACAAATGACACATTTAAAATTGCACTCTAATGATTTGAAAGTGTATATCCATAATTATGTAGATGGATATACCCAGAACAAAAAATATAGGTATACGCAAAAATAGCCTACGATATTCATTGACCAGTTCCTTCATTCATATGATCGTTGATCATCGATCGTCATACGAGTACCTTCTTCAACACATCATCAGGCAAATGTAATGTTTCATTATGTTCTTAAATATTTGCACCAGATGTGTATTTTATACAGTTTTATTCTATAAATCAAACAATCTATTTTAAGACATATCCTATTACATACAAAGTTTCAAAGCTTTGTAAAAGTTTTCCTTTTACAAAGCCAAATGGGAGAAGAAGGGTATTGTTATCGACGAAGCGAGACTTACCAACAAATATCGACCTCGTTTCCCTCTCAGTCACAGGGCTAGAGCAAATGGTACAAGATCTTAGCAGTGCGCGCCGTGAGGTTGGAGTAAAGATGAACATGTCAAAGAATAAGCATATGACCAACAGTTTCGAACGAAACATACAGCTAGGCCGAGAAAATATACAATATGTTCAAGAGTATCTCATTCACTACCTGGGTCAAGTTGTCACTTTCCAGGCAAGGCAAGATAAGGAAATTGCACGTCTAATACAAAATGTCTGAAAGAGCTACTGGTCTATGATGAAACATTTTAAAGGTACACTACTATTGTCACTAAAGCACAAGATAATGGACATGCGTATTCTCCCCATCTTGACGTACGATGCATAGACTTAGTATTTGACTAACATCCAAAAGTCCAAACTCAAGGTTTGGCAACGTGCTTTGGAGCGCAGTGTGCACACCATTCTGCGCGCCAAAACATAGATCGTGGACGTGGCTCAAAAAGGACAGGCTGGAACCACCAATCGCAAGATTGGTGTCCCGAAAAGATCACAAAGGAGGTGGGACGACTTGGGCGGCTTCCTTGAGCATTGGGAAGATATAGCAGAAATTGAGAGAGGCTTTTCACAATATATGCTAATTATATAATACAACGTTTCTTGCCTACATGTGTATCTTTTAAGTAGGTTACCTGTCTCCAGTCAAGGCGAAAAGGAACCGAGTACATAATATAAACAATCTCTTACCTCAATCATACTTCGTCGTTATAAGGAAGTGTAAATCTCGGATGAATTATTTATTTATCTCGACACGTGTAAATGATTTTATCTTACTTTTTGTTGTTTTTTCCTGTATAAACAGATTGACGGACTGACTGTTGGTACGACTTCATTAGTGTGAATACTTTTTACAAGAGCAGCAATAATCGAATTAAGGGTTAACAAGTAATTAAATTTTTAGTCTCAAGACTCAAGATCTTAAGACTCAGCTCAAAACAGTTAGGCCCTCTTGAGCCTACCGGAGATATCTTATCTACTCCGAGTTAGTTTGCTAACACATTTTCCATACCCGGACCATTCGCCAGTTTTGGGTTCGAGCATAACAATAAAACACAAGACGATGGAAGTATTTCAAAATATAATGATGAAGATAAAAACGTATGATAAACTGACAACGCCGTTTGCCCCTTTTCGTTTCCCAGGGGTTGAAATGGGTTCATATATTTGAAGGTAAGCACCTTCACGGATACGCATGCATTTCCTTATTTACTTTGAAATACGATTGGAAGATATTTGAGGAATATTGCAAAACACACGTACTTTTTACAAGCTTTTTGTTTATCGTTTTGTGAGAGGACTCGGTTCCCATCAAAATGAAATTGCAAACACGATGCTCGAAGTGTTAATTCGTTGCTGTGTTAGGAAATGAAAATAATTATATATTTTTGTAAAAATAGGCCATTCAGATTAACATGAACTGTACGTCCTAGGTGTCAGTGACGTCCAAGATAAACTTATACTTTACTAACACTCTCTCTCCCTAACTATTTTGAAAATATAATATAGCCTTATATTTTCACCCGGTCCCCCCGGTCACCCCTGTTACCCGGGGATAGTGTAGCTTCCCAACAGTGAAAGAAATGTTCATATCGGTTCAGTAGTTTCGGAGCCTATTGAATGCAAACAAACAAACAATCAAATCTTTCCTCGTTATATTATTATTATAATAGTATAGACATATGAAATAGAAAATATCGTATTAGTACTTGCCCGTGCCCGCTTACAAACCCGTGCATGAGAGGCAAACCCGCCTTGAGCAAGCGTGATGATCGATACTCGTATTTTCTTCGTTTAAGAAGAGTCCTTCGTCCTGCAATGGGGCAATAATAGATATTATTATTATAATTTATATGTCAATTTCTAAATTATTATTTTTTTTTAAATTAGATTTTATTTATAGATTTGTGCAATATTTGGATATAAAAAATATAGCTGGTATTGATAAATGTTTATTTATTTACTAAGAAAATCTTAGTAAGGCCTGCCTCTCAAACTAGGATTGCCTGTATCCAAAGAAACTGTTTTCAGCATCAAGTTACATTCTTCTACAACTGATAATCAATAGTAGAGACGTGATAAACAAATCCTATAAACGAAGTATTCCCGTTTGAGCACCTATTTTTTGAGCACCATTGAGCACCAAAGGTATTTCTGGATAAGCACCAATCAATATTTTATAACATGTAACGTAGTGCTCATGTTCATTTCATTCGTGAGACGTCTTAACAGGATACCGTACCCTCAAAACGCAAAGGGCAACGGAAGGAACGCTTCTTAATAATAATTACTTAGTTTTTATGGTTGTCGTTTTATGGTTACAGCACCACGTTAAAATATTGATTGATGCTCAATGTATAGGTGTTTAAATAAATGATGGGTATCGAAATTTGGATCAACATATTGCGTCTACACAACATTTACTCACACTGTTTACGATTTTGTCATTTTCCAAATTGTAATCATAAAGTACCTATACAGCCAAATAACAACAAACTGTTGACAAGCACGACAACAAAGTAAACAATTTAAAAATGTTATTAACGTAAAAGCCTTTCGGCTCTGCCCAGTTGTGGCGATATTGGGCAACAAGGTCAACACACTCATACAGGTGGCAAAGACACTCCCTGCTCTGGTTTATAAGGCTAAACGAAAGTGACGCACAAAGTTATTTTGTTTGACAGGGAAAAAGGGTCAGAAAATCGGCAATTATATTTCGTGTTTGTCAGGCGAAGGGTTAAAGGCAACGAGATTCAATTGTATTTTTCTCTTGTAATTCAGGTTCAAAAGTACTTTTTTAATGGTCGAATTGAAATTAAGATTCGACTTTGACTCCTGTCGTTTAAGTGACTCTATAGTCACTTAAACGACAGGAGTCAAAGTCAAATTACCCTATGGTAATTGTATACGATGTACGTAGCTAATATCGCTTCTGTGATTATCTGGTATCAATTTCGATGTTTTTTTGTTTCTTAAGTTTCCATAATTTTTTACTGCTTAGCTTTCCATAAAGGTTATTCCTCCTCAATGTTTCTAATAATCATTTCTGTATAATAAACTTGATGACCCTATATTCCTTTAAACCTAATATCCCGTTCAGTTTAGCTTAAAGCTAATCTAAAAACTCAGCAAAATATAGGTCGTCCTTCACCTTGAAACCCTAATGTCGCCCTCATAATTGTTACACCTCAAAATGTATACTGTTACAACCTCAGGGCAAACAAAAAACAAGTACGTAAGTACTACGAAAGGTAATTTGGCGCTATCTTATTTATGTAATTACTCTAGTATTGCAAACATTTGACCGCCGTTACGGACCGTCATTTGTAACATGCCGGACTAACTAAGTTTCCGCATCAAATGCTCCTACACACGAGCCGGAGTTGCGGAAACCGAGCCACAGCAGGCGTTCGAGTACGCGGCCATAAAAACAGCTCGCAAAAATAAAATATTAACAACCCTTAAGTCAGTTTTTCTGTTTTTATTTCTATAAATATGGACATCGAAAGCCAAGTAATAAAGTGTATGTGAAGCCACAAAAATTGCTCTTGGAGTCAATAAATTGTCGTGTCTGGACACAAACTCCCGGACTAACTTGTATGCTATTTTGCTTACGTTTGCAAATATGGGTATCGTGTACCGTAATAGTCGTAGATACATTATGTTCAGGGAAGATTTATTTCATTTGTCGCATGTATTGTGTTTGGTACTTAATTTAAGAACAACTCGGTCGACCCGGCTCCGAACAAACCAGTATCTTGTAGTAATCTTATTACATGAAAACGTAGATGAGTTTTCAGAACGGCTAACAGTCAAAATCACCAAAAGTACCTACAAAGCGCCACTTCAAAAGCAACTCGTTGGTTTCATAGCCGAAAATTAATAGCATGTAGAACCACCATCTAAAGCTTATGATTTAATACCAACGACGGCCGCAAAATGCCAAAATGGTTCCAGAATAACGTTTTAATTGAAAGCTCCAAATCTAATAGACGTCCCAAATTAAATTGTTGTGCTGTCATAAAGCTTCTGTGGAAACTTAAAAGCTGGAATTGTAAATTCGTTTTTATATCATTTATCAGGTCTCAAACAAACAGTTATCTATTAAGTATACATACCTACACATAAAATAACACCTTGCTTGTGATTCCCAAAGGGTTAGGCAGAGGTGTACCCATTAGTACACCCACATTTCGCCAGTTATGGTGAAGTCCATTAAAATACGAGGCGAGTCTATCACCATCAGCAGGGCGCAAATCCAGTCTCTGAGGCTGCTACTGAGACCAATAACAGTTTGCCAGACCTGGGAATAGAACCCAAGATCTCATGCTCAGCAATCGTGGTTTACTAGACCAACAAGGTAATCAAGGCACAAGCTCCTACATAATAAATAAAAAGTATAATTTTCTTTTAAGAGACTGGTGAACATTTTTTTGCAACATAATGCAATATAAACGATCTTTCGCTTACCGATTAAAACGCAGGTCGTGTCACATTAATGCCGGGTACACTTGGCACAATTTTTCCCAACTTCATAATATTTTATCTCCATAGGAACATAAATTTCAGCATTAACATCAACGTCAGCATGGCTAACCTGATTCTTCGTTTAAAATGTAACCTTTTTAAAGTTGGCTGCTTCAGACCGCTTCTATTTACTCCGATTTGCAAAGAAAAAGCTCTCATTATAACTGCGGTTTTTATGCAAAATATATGCGACATTAACGAAGAGAAAATAAGACAATAACAAGTGTTGAACACAACAGTAACTCGACCAAATGTCATGTCGTTTGAACGCCACGCAGCCATTTTGCTTTTGTTTAAGTTTGTGCAGACAAAAAGATCTCAAAACTTTTGCGTCTTTTACTTTTTCAACTTCCTGTTTCTAGAAGACAGACTAGACTTTTCTGCTAAGAAACGAAACACTTCTTTACTTAAATAACACTAACTTTCAAGTTAAGAAACTGAACTGGATTTAAACAAAAGATATTTTTTGCGAAACGTCTTACGCATTATATTCTTATGGGCTAATTTTTCAATCGTCTGATGACTTTTAGCGAAGGGATAAATATGGCGTTTCGACAGTTTTTCTGTAGAAAACATGTCAAACTGTCATATTTTTTCTTTGGATAATAGTTATCTGACTAATGAAAAATCAGCCCTAAGTAAGACAAAGTTTTATCTGAAGACATTTTTATAACAAACCAAAAGATAGTAATCTAATATTATTCTAGCAAATTTCCTAAGTACCTATACCTAATATGAAGGTAAGTTTTTTTATTATTATTTATTTATACATATAAATTATATATGTATACCTAAATCTCGTATCAATCTCATATCTCGTGTCTGAGGTCACACTCCCGCGAAACAGCTCAATAGATTTTTATACACATCCATACATAAACTCACGCCTGTTTGCCATGGGGGTAGGCAGAAACTACAAAACGCCATCTGCTACGATCCTTACATACTCCTTTTGCCTCATCTACGGTCATACAACTCGTCATACAAGCACGCCGGTTACGAGTACTCCTCACCTGACCTTTCTGAAGGACCTCACCAATAAGGTCAGTGTAATAAGGTCTTCTTCCTAGGGCGACCCCTCCCGACGTTGCCACTCACCTCTACCATATAAATACCTTTTGTCAATCGTCTTTCACTCATCCTCTCAACATGACCAAACCTTCTAAGCATACCCTTTTCTATCTTTGTCACTACATCTTCTGTTCTCATCTTCTTAGATTTTTATGTTTTTTCTTATGTTTATTTGGTAGGTATGAAAATATATCGTAAAGTATATTTTATACCGCTAGATGATAGGGATCAACGTTGACGCGGACAAAGTCGCGGGCAGAAGCTAGTTTATTATGTAAATATCAAATGTCCCGATACTTAAATCAGGTACCTACTTATTGTTGAAAAACTTGTTGTTCACGTTATTGTGTAAGTAGCAAGAAGTTGACAAACAGATTGTACAATACCTATTGTGGAAGATACTTCCTCTTGTCAGGAACTTATGTTGTTAGACTAATAATTTTCTTTACGTTGTACGAAAGTATGTAAACTTGTTTATAGCGAAAGTTTTTATAGTAAATTTGTCAATATACAAAGTAGGGATGCTAAATAACTACGAAATTTAAAGCTGTATAGAGTTTCCAAGTACTGTTTTTCAAAAAATATTTGCTCGCTAATTTAGGCTCTCAATTTACTATCATAATTATTTATTTACATCTTAGGTATATCTTCTGCTACTGGTATTTATTTACATCTTAGTTATAGTTATCTGCTGGTTATTTTTTGGTTTGAACGAGAATAAGCATCGTTTAATTTACAAAAAAAAAAAGTATAATAGATGAATTAATCTTCAAAAAAATGGAGATTTTCAGTTCATTATTTCGAAAGACTTGCAACAGAATAATCCCATACAAATGAAATAAAAAGAACGCTTTTTAAAAGGCTTAGCTCGTTTCCTGTCGCTTTTTCATTCAGCTTTACAGAATTCATGTAATGAAATACTCATATCTAATGCATTTTTCTAAAAAAAAAAGGTAAAGGCATTTAGTATGGGTTTTATACACTTATTTCTGTTATTACAGTATGTTAGTTAGGTTTTCGTTTGAAAGTGTCTATGTGTATGACAACAAATCCTTTGGATAGTTGCACTTTTATTTGTATTGACACCAATCAAAACCAGAGCGAGATAACCTGTCCAGCACAGAAGCTTACGAACGAGCTACATACCACGCCACTATTTCTTTATCCGAGTTTCATACAACAGTAAAAGGCCAGACTTAATTGAATTTGAAATTGGCTGACTTTTAGTTCTAGTTTTACGAACTAGTCCTAGAACTAAGGCTCTTCTAGAAACTTCACAAATTAGGACTACCATTTTATTGATACGTCATGTCAAGGGCGATCATCACGCTTCGTCCTCTTAAGCCTACTAACGCGGAAAAAAATAAATGAACACGTCACAAATGCCGACCCTTGTCATTGAATTATCAACGATGACCTAACTCACGCTTTGCTTTGTTTTAGTACAAAAATAAAGAAAATTAATAACATTTCCAGGTCGCTCTTCCCTGCTTCCCCACGAGTGTCTTGTTATTTTGCATGCAAGTATGTAGTATATGCAGGTAGTAAGTGAAGAGCCGTCAGACCGCGGCTGCTAACAAGCACTACTGCTGAATTCTAAACCATCAATTGTACTGTAAAATGTTAGCAGTATTTTCCGCGTAAAAACGAATATAACATTGCATTATTATATCTCAGTCCGGATTTCCATGGTTTGTTATGGACATACGCTTTATTTATTGTGTTATTCGTTTTTCTATCATCAAAGCGTTTTTACCCAATACTAGAGATGTCAGGAATTGGGATTTTGCGTAATACCGAATATTCGGCGGAAAATATATGTGTACAATTCGCGGGTGACAAGATACGATGTATCTCATTGCGATGCATGAGGTAGCGATGGTAAGAGCCTGACAGAATTCACTTAGAGTTACTACTGTATAAAGTGGAGGTTTTTAACAGATGCAAGTATAATTAATGAGCAAAATCGCAATTGTTAACAGTTAACTATATTTTTAAATTTAAGCATTACAATAAATGAATTTTTGAGTAATATTGTGCGATTTTTTTTTCAAAGTTCGGCCAAATACGAAATATTAGAATAATAGCTGAATACCAAATAGTAGCGAGTGTTTGAACGAATCCCTTATGTAAACACAAAGTTGTCAATGTGAGCTCCAACATTTTAGATTTTCAAGTTAAAATAAACGATTATCGTACCAGTGTTAAGGTTGTTATTCCAAACGTAATCAAAACCCTCACTCTTTTCTATACAACAGTTGTTATAAAATAGTTTCATTGAAACAATATAAACGTTGTCATTCGGCCTTAAACCGTTTCTAGAGTCAACAGTGCGCTGTTTGCTTAACCTGTACCGATTGGACGTTTTATGGAATGGGAACTGAAGTTCACACAGAATTATCGAGGTCAGAAATTTCATGGGACCACGCCTTGCACAAATATTTGTTTATCACGATATTATGTGAGCTTAAGCCTACATGTAGGTACCTACAACTGTTCCATTTCACCTCAGCTACGTTTTTATATTGTCGTACTCTCATGCTCATATAGGTGGGTTACATGAACGTTACCTACGATTGGATTATACACATGTATGCCTTTGTACGTAGATTTTTACGTTTTTTGCTGTTTCTTTTACATTTTCCTAGTGAATAATCAAGATTTAAAGAACATTACCTTTTCTTATAAAGCCGATAACGACCTGCCGAGGGAAGTAGTTATTTAAATTAAGTATCGTTTGAAATAATGTATTGTGCAGATGGCAAAATTACGTACATTTCAGCAAAGTTGGGATTTTAAATTCAAAATCCTATAAAGCGCGTTTATGCCTCGTTCTGAGATAACTCGTTTGGAATAAAAAGGGCCTCCTCTGATGTGAAAATAAAGCTCATCATATCCGGGTGAGTCGAATCTCATTAAATCTGTATGGCATAAATAAAACGTTCATATAAATAAATATAACCTACCTAAGCAACATGATCGTAACAAGTGTATGGTAGTTACATGTTACATATGGAAGGGACAGCGAAGCGCAACATGTTATCATGAAAATACTATGAAAATTTTAACGGTGAAGGGTCTAACGTCTTAACGGTTATTAATCATGATGTACTGAATCTTTGGGTACTTAATAATACAGGCTGCCATTAAAAACAGCCTGAAATATATTGCCTATGCTTTGACCAATCCTAAAGAACATTTCTGCAAAACTTAAATAGATTAAGCATATTATTTTTGCATGAAGCTTAAACATAGGTACATAGAAACAGACAAACCTATAAAATGGATATTTTTGCCATCATTACAGTTCCTAGAACTCTGATGAGTGATCTTCTCCATACGAAACTATCTTTTGGAATGGGTTACTTCAATATTATTTTTTTCTTGCAAATGACGTTCAAAAGTGCCTTTTAATGGTCTAATTGAAATAAATGATTTGATTTTGACTTTAGTGATTTCTTTTTTTATAATAATTCTTGTACTTACAGTTATAGTTTCGCTAAGCTTTTATTACATTGTATAACGATTGCATAAAGTATGAACAAAACTACCAAGACGTATTATTGCAATTTGTATTTTATATTTCAGTGCAATTAGACCTTTTTCCTGAAACAAATCTGCATAACTGTTGTTACCTAGCTAAGTAGGAACTAAAATCAGACAACAGCCTAACGGATCTTCAATATTTTACTCATATTAAAATTTTCTTAAAAAATTATGCGCTAATGTATATAAATGGCAATAACGTGTAAAGATATTAGTTTCTTCCATTGTTACAATAACTATTGTAACAGACAGTAATGCTTTGTTATGCTTTGTTTGCGTCGTTATGGCCTAGTGGTTAAGGCGCCCGCCTCTCATGCATAAGGTATTGGGTTCAAATCCGGGTAAGTACCAATGTAAATTTTTCAATTCATATGTACTTTCCAAAGTTTATCTTGGACATCATTGGCATCGGTGAAGGAAAACATCGTGAGAAAACCTGGACTTTACTGTTCTACTCAAAACCATGTCAGAGGCCCTTGAGGCGGTTTAGAAACTCTGACACAAGGGTGTGTAGGGTCGTAAGGCCTTATTACCCACATGATAGGAAGAGAAGAAGAAGATGTACTGATATTTTTATCAACATGAGTCCACGTAACGTTTTTGTGACGTCTTGCTTGTCTTATCAATCCCATTATTACAAGATATTTGTTAAGTTCCAAATACGCTGACTTAGCTGCTGGTGATGCCACTGTACTAAATGGTGACCAAGGTCAGGTCAAAAAAACCATGGACGTTGACGCGAAAGTGAGTTTGGTTGAGAATGTCATCAAAATTTCGTTGCATTATTTACACTGCCCAGCAGACGAATTTTCTAAACGTAATAAGAAGTATTGGGTCCGCTTCGAGTGTTGGACAGGAGACGTACTGAACCGTAAAGTATAGGAGGAAAGAAAGAGAAGGCATATAAGGTAATTACAAGCTGAAATTAATGATAATTACGATGATACTTTTTTGGATTGCAAAATGATGTCAGATAAAAAAAAACATTTTACTCATGTGTTACTCGTAATAAAGGCACGGCACCCTGCATCCCGTTTACCTGTTATATAACTACTTGTCGTCTTTGAACCGGAAAATTAGTAACTACGGAGACTAATTAATATTAAAATCTTAAAATTAACAAAGTGTGCTTACAGATTGAATCTTATATCAATATTGTCGTACAATTAAGACGAAACTTTAACCCGTTTTCCGCAGGATGATTTCAATGTTTACATCTGTTAATGGTTCAATCGGTAATAGTTCGTATTTGTTAAACCCACATAGAAAGTTTGAGAGCTACCTAATTAATTTGTTTTGTTTACTAAAATAGTTACAAAGTTTTTGTAACTATGCTTGAAACGAATTTTAATTGAGTGTAATTGTTCTATTAAATTTTTGTTTAAATTGCTTGATGTTATATTAATCAACGAATAGGTAATTTTAAGGCTTTTTTTTTCAAATTTCATTTTTTTTCAAAGTTGAGAATTTAAATTTAAAAAAAAATATATTAACTTTTCATAATTTTTAATGAAAAGTTAATATATATTTTTTTTTATTTAAATTCTCAACTGTACATAATTGAAATCTTTACGAGTATTATTATACTATCCAACTCCTGGAACGTCCCTTCCTCCATATCTCTTGCGGTCTCGACTTTGCGATACGTATTGCTGATATTCAAGGATGCCGTCAAAGTCGTCCCGCCATCTCCTTCGTGGTCCGCACCAGTCTAGATTTCAACATAGGCCGTTCCGCATATGGCAGACATGTTCATTCGTGTCCCATTTAAGCTGGGCAGCCTTTTGAACCACGTCAGCGATCTGCGTTTTGATGAGCAGTACGGTGTTTCGAACATATTGCTTTAATTTTATGTTCCTACATTAATATAAAATTAGGGGGGTTAATTTCACCATAGAAACGCTCAAGCCTGTTTCCGGTAGAATTAACTTTACTATACTTTTAAAGCAAGATTTTTAAGAGTGAAATAAATTTCAACAATTTCTACATTTTCCTTTTTAGTGATTGATGACATTATTTTTAAAAGTACACACCAAAAAATTACTTAATATTGCCTATCTACAACCACTGTCAACAGAGGCCTATCTAGTGGAACAAAGAAAACTATTAATAAAAATAGAAAAAAATAGATGCTCTTATTTAGGTTTCAAATATCTTTTATGTTAGTTCAATATTAGAGAAGGAAACAGGCGAGAGCCAAACCCTGAATTTAGACTTTTTACTTAGGCTTAGTCAAATCTGCAGTTACCCTTTTCGCCGCAGAGCGCTCGCAGATGGCAGCAATAGTTTCATCCAATTCCTAATTTTCAAAAAACTCTCCGTCCGCATTTCGTCTTAAGAGAAGAGTTTGAAAATGAAATTCATTATCATTAAGAGTAAAGTTATGAGAAAACTGAAACTATACTTACCCAACTTTAAAAAAATAAAGTCTTCGTTTTACTTTTACTAGAGAATCCTTCGGCCAACTTCGTCCAACAAACCTATTTATAAAAATCTTCATAACAAACAAGCCATTAAAAATATAATAAGTAAAGTTCAGCAAAAAATGGCCCGCTATCTTTTGTATATTTAAAATTCGTTTAGAGCAAGTTTTATTTCAACGGGAAATAAAATGAATTTACTTCTTACACTCTTAGAACTGAAACTAAACCTACGAAGAACCTACAGCAGCATTGGCAACAAACTAATATTTTATCAGAACACTCTGATTCTTTCTATCCGATAAAACTATGTACTTATAATACCTACCGAGGAATAGTTGGAGGCTGTTATCTTGTTTAAGTGACTTTTCGTAGATACTACAAACTTTGTTTTCATTAATACTACTTCTGTGTTAGTTACCCCTTCTAAGTATCTATGACCACCCTATTTTCCACGAACCGTATTGCCAATTTATATTATATCTGAAGCATTTGTGCCTTTGGGAAACAAAGGCTGTCTCAGAATGGCGATGTAATTGTCAGCTTTCGACAAGGTGGGAAGAAGACCCGGTGTAGCTGGATGTGATAAGCACAGAACGCTTTAAGAGGATTGCTCAGTAGTAGCCTCGAAGTTCTGGATTCATGCCCGGTTGATGGCAATAAGCTTGCCCCCTATTACATGGGACTTAAACATAACTGGCGAAATGTGGAAGTACTAATGGGTACATCTCTGCCTAGCTCTTAGGGGATTACAAGCGTGATGTAATGTCGGAAAATCGTGAAAATCAGTCAATCGTTTTCCTCATTTTTCTCAAAAATATTTAAACTAATCATGCGTCAATGAAAACGGACTATACACTTCATTGTCACATTCCATTAATCAACAGGTCCAAAAAACTTTCAGCCCCTGTGTCAAATATTATATCTGTGGCACTCATATTACAGTGTTCTCCGTACTTATACTTTATAAGACCACTTCTTTTTCTACAAAGAAAAAGCGATCACGGCTTCTTTCAGAGGAGCAATTCTGTAACTTTTATAACGATCGCAATTTATTATCAGTCTCAATCTTCCAAAAAATCCTCTAATTTGTCTCTATCTAGATTTTGAACGTTTTTTTATTAATAGAACTAGCCTTCTGGTATAATCATTAACGTACGCTGTAGTCATGCTTAAAGATTCTTAGTTGAATTTTAAAAATATCGATTTATTTACAAAGATATTAACTACCCTCGTTAAATGGCGTCGACGCGCCGGCGTCTAGGGAATTCTCTCGAATGTGTTAAAATGTGCTTGCTCATCCGTACACCCTATTTCTTAAGGACGCTGCCGGGATGTAGTCCTCAAGAGGCATCAATGTGTAAAGAGTCAATATGACATGAAACAATAATGTTTTGAATACGACAAAATATAGATAAGTATGTGCCCACATACATGTTATAAGCGTTTATGTATATGCAATAGCCTCGGCACGGCACTCGACAATTGTAACAACGATCTCTTTTCCTTTACGAAAGACTTTTCATGCCTTAGCAACAGATTGTTTTGATTATTTTTTTTATTTTCTGGGTTGCTGTTCATATCGTCTGGATGTCACATAATTTGCGGCGTGATGCTAATTGTTAGGTTACATTTTTGTGATACGTGCGATACTTTCACCCCAGCAGCCTTTTTGCCCAACCTAGGTACCTTAGCTGTTTCTCGCGACGTAATTTGCGTAAATTTCTTTCATAAAATAATATGAGCCTATTATTGTGTCACTGCAGGCCAAAGACTTCTTCTTATACAGAGAAGGCACGAGCATTGATCACTATGATATCTAAAGACAGAGAGGCAACAAAAAAATAATCAAGTCCTGGTTTCTTTAAAACGTTTTCTCTCATCGTCAGTGATCACGTCCTAGGGAAATAAAATCAAAAATTATTACAAGCGGTACAATCGTTTAGAAAAGTTCAATAAATATCATACACACATACAGAATGTCTATTAGGCGTTTTTTAATTAGTTTATTATCAACTAACAAATGAAAGAGCTGCGCAAGCATTTATTGCTGCTCTGTCTGCGTTGACTGTAAATAGTCAGCAAAATATTGTTACATAAATAAAAACAAATGGACTGCATGCATTTATTTATATTTCAAATTATTAGTCACGGTATTATCGGTATCGGTATTATAATCTTGAAATTTGATAACACATAAAATAAAACGGAATTTGGCTAAGGAACATAAAAATAAGTAATCAATATAAACATCTTTGGAACTAGGATTATTGAACAGTCAATTAAGAATATAATTAAAATAGTAACTGATTAAATGAAGATACTCAAATTACTTAAATACAAATAGCCTTGAATACAAGACGAGATAAATGAATCACAACAGACATTAATTTCAATGGCTCCGAACACTATCGCTAGAGAGACATTCTGGTTATTTGCCAAACGGGAATGGCCTTGCCAAATATCGTATGATCGTATCAATTGTAACGTAACGAAAAGAATCACGAGCAACGGAGATGAAATCGATCTGAAAATTTCAACGAGTATCTTTCTTGCCCCGTCTGTACTAATATTTCTTGATGGAACAGTAAGATTGAAATCTATATTTTAGAATTACAGCAAGAAAAGAATAATAATATTCTTCTCAGAGGATACTACGTAGGACATATTATAGTGCACAAATGATGCGCAAACACAGGTGCACTCCCTCTGCCCTTAGTCTGTTAGTCCAATGGGGTGGCAAATCGACATGACCGATATGAGATCAGATGCATGATCAACAACTGACACACAACCATTTTCCAAACTCCAGATACCGATGACTATCAAATTCCTACAAGAAAAGCCCGAAAGCACTTTGACCGGCATGGGAATCGAACTTCACGCTCTCCACACGCTCCTTACGTTAAAGACAAATAGGGCAGTAAAATATTCTTATCAGTCAAAATAGATTTTTCAAAATCGATACACGATTGACCGAGAAAAAAAGCTTGTAAAAACATACAGTCGATTTGAGAACCTAGTCCTTTTTTGGAGTCGGTTAAAAAAAGAGTCTTAATGCTCGTAGGCAATTTATTCACCCATAATTCTGATACACTAAAATGTAGGTACTCAAACTCAAGTAAGAATATTTCTATTTTTAAGTATGCAGCCTCCATGATTGAGATTGAGAACGTAAAACAAAACATATAAGTGTCTATTTAAGCCTCTTGTAACAAATATTCTTCAAAGACATAAATATGACAAGAGAACATTTTTATCGGTAGGTACTTCACTTTACTTTTATGTATATGAAGAATTCTCGCCAAGGGAAATGTATGTCTGAAATTAATAACGCCGTTTTTAATAAAATGTACGTACGTATTGCCAAGTAAAGAGTTCACGTACCACATAAATAATAGGACAAAGCCCCTGGTAATGAGAACAAGTGTGCTGAATGTTAAAATAGCTTCTTGTACTAAACGACTCCGTAAGGAGTTTGATTGTCGCAGAAACTATATACATATGTAAAATTCAGAGCTTAAAAACCTAAACAAGAAAATGTATAGTTGTTATGTTCCCGTGGGATAATTTGAAACTTTTGCTTAAACCGAAATTCTAGGTAGACAAAGTCACAGGCAGAAGCTAGTTATAATGTAAATGTGGAAAGCCGGTTTATTTATAAGTTTGTGAAAGATGTTTGTTAATCAATAACGCCGTAACAGCTTGTAGCATAATTTGGATTTGTGAGCGATGCCGTGGCAAAAACTAGTAGGAAATAAGTTCAACTTAAATGTTACTGCGGTTTTGGTTAGAAAGTTGATGAAATTGCCCTACCGTTACGCGTTACTCAAATTCTAAGTGGAATAAACAAAATATCAATGAAAAAACTATTCAATTTAATACATTTCTGATAAAACCTCTAACACAATTTTTAAGCTTAATTCAAAGTGGCTCGTATATGGTGTTCACGGGCAAACGATCACGTTTCATATTAACGTCATTTTATAATGACACTGCTCACATTAATGCATTCACATGATCCGCCTTCTTCCAATTACGTCATAATGGGACATGTATTCTTCCCTGAACAACAAAAGCGCTAGTTTATTAGATAGGACGTGTCATCCCGAGACGTAATTAATAGCGAAACTATTACGTAAACAGTTCATTATTGTACACCATTTTTAATTGATGATGGTGCCGATTCCCATTTCACAAACTAAACTAAGTCTATTTCCATCTTTTTCTGTCCAATAAAATAAGAAGGGAGCAGAAATAAGACCTGTCAATTTTAGTTAATCTGAAACTTCCATACAAATTATAGTTGACATTTAAGAACGCATTAAAAACATGGAAAAGTTCAAGGCAATACTAATTTGACATCTTTAACTTATCAAGATTGATTACAGTCTAAATAATAGTTTAGTATTTACAACAAGTTGTTTTTTAAGTTGTACCAAGCAATAAATTACTTTGTGAAAATCCTAACTGAACTAGAAGTTTCATACGTGTGTAGGTACTGAATACAACCACAGATATTATTCAAAAGTACTTATTCACTTATTATAATGGACTAGCTATTGCTTCCTAACTATTCTGATAATAAAATATAACGAAGAAGTTTTCCACTAAAGAATTTGCAGAATCGGATCAGTCGTTCCGGAGATAAGCGGATTAAAAAAGACTCTTTATAATACTATATTAATATTTAAAGTACTTGTTATACTCCGTGGTTTCACCTGCTTTCAGTTATTTGGTTACTGCTCCGCTCCCGTGTGTCGTAACGTGATGTTATTAGCCTATATTATCTCTCATGAATCTAGCTGTAATACAAAAATAATTTATCTAATAAGAAGTTTTTAAATTACCTGTTGTACGTAAGTATTTTTAATAAAACTTTTTATAATGCGGATTTTATACACTATTAAATTTAATAATTAAGCTTTGTACGTCTCAAAAATGTTCGGCGTAAATCTTTTTCAGTACCTACTTATCAAAATAGAGGTGTATTTGTTTTATTAAATCTTCTAATCATAAAACATAACATGTATTTTTATCGAACACTTCCTCTTTCATTAACAAGGAATTTCATTTTTTATATAAAAAATATAATATTTACATTCACAAAACTAGATAGATACTCATGTCGGTCAATGAAATTAAAATACTGTAGGCGGGAAACACTAACGCGTGTTTCCATCGCGCGGGGTGTAGGTATTTTAAAGACAGGGCCGAGACACAATACTGTATATTTCTTTCTGTGCTTCGGGGTTGTCAGTTGCAGAAATTATACACTTTTTATTTCGTCACGTCTAGCACAAACTACCTGTCCATTGCCCGTCGAACTTCAGACATCCCTTGACGTTTGACGGCCGGCCGATACATCGTACAATGACTGACACTCGATATACCGAAGATATTTATGATATGATGCCATTGATGATGGATGGATGTTTGTTATTAAATCGAGTCAGAACGGTTAAAAGGATCAGGATAAAATTCGGCACAGAGACATAATTATGGTCCGGAATAGCACAGCTACTTTTTATCCCTGAAAAATGTACTGTTCCTGAGAGTAATACTTTAACGCAAACGAAGTCGCGGGCAGAAGTTAGTAGGTGACAATTTAGTTAACATCTTCACTATCTAGGCATCCATTAAGTATATATCTCATGTAAGCAAAAGGTTTTATGTTTTATCTAACCGCCAATTCCAAAATACATGCATGATTTTATGATATCTAAATCTTATCCAAACATACCATGATTATGGATTTCCTCGAAAACGCCTAGAAAATAAGTGAGAAGAGAAACACGTTACCAACCAACGAGAACCCACAATCTTTCCAGAAATAAATGTACCAATAATAACCCTGTGTATGGCTAAAGATGAAAGCTGAGAGATTGAATATCAGTTGAGGCCTTGGCTATTTCAATTTTGAGACAGTGAGGGGTAATTGTAACTATAATAAAAACGGCATAGGTAATGACCATTTTTTTTCATACTATGTACAAAGTCAAATTATTCTTTTCAAGGTCTTTGAACGTCATTTAAAAGAAAAAGGAATTTAATCTACCTTCCATTTGGTATTGAGAAAATAGGATAAGAAACTCCATACTCTATATTAAGCAATGATAGATGATTTATGTTTATAGATACATGGTGCTCACATTATTCACACGGCGCGCGATCCTATTCGGATTTGTTAAAGCATCCAGCCTTCGATCCGTCATATATCACTTGTTATCTCCACGAGAAAGTAACCGTGTTGGTTTATATAGCATCTTAATTTCTTATTTCTTATTAATTATTTATCAGCTATAAAAATCAGTAGCATTCTCATGAATTTTTATAATCCAGTTATCTTAACAGTATTGTAAAGACTTAGAAAACCAACATTTTTTTTTACGATAAAATATTGTTTATCTCTGCGCTGCATAATTTTGTGAGAATATGCGCAGCTGACAATTTGATTCTTTTTTTTTTCTTAAGATTCATAAGTCCACTACACAAAATCTACAAAGTACAAAGGCAAATCCCATCCGGTTGTATGCTCTCATAAAAATAGGAATCCGAGCTCATCTTCTCGAAATCCTGGACCTTCCACGTACACAATGGATCACGTTCACACTTCAGCAATAACTCATACTCTAATAAACATTCACAGCCACGCGTGACAGATTTACCTACCTACGTTCACCAATATTCGCCAACATTTTTCGATATGAAGAGGACACTTGCCAAAGATTTGAACAAACCTTGGCACAAATGTCTTACACTCGACAAAGGCACGTGCCCGAATTTTGAAAGCCAATAGATAAAAGCCTTAAATCTGACATATAGATATATTTTTCTTTTATATTTGTACTCCTTCTTATACTTGGCATCTACAGATATCTAATGTTTTAGAAATCAGTTCGAAATGATTATGTCTATTGATAAAGCATCAGGAATAACATAGAGACCTCAAAATGTTATCAGGATCTCGATTTTGAACTGAATTTAGTTTATATGATAATATTAAAGCTGCATGTCTGTCTGAATCCAGTTAAACGTAAGTGGCATAGCGATTTTTAAAATATTCAGAAAACATTCAAGAACTTTATTAAGCGATCAAATAAGTAATAAACCTATTAAACCACTACTAAGGGTAGTTAATATAAATTATTAATTACTGGGGGTTGTTCGCTCCACTGCAAATGGAAATCAGCATTGTTAGTAACAATTGTAGTTCAAACAATACAACACAATGTTCAAGTTCTGTGTTTAACTAAAGTAAAACCACAGTATGTGCAAAAGGTAGGACATTAATATCATATATAATTAGTTCGAAACTCTTGTGACATCAAAACTATTTTCGGTGGCGCCTGTATGTCTGTCCGTCGTAGAAAATTAACCAAGTGGCAAGCTTTCAAGTTGACAGTTAGTAAGTGAGTAAATTACTTGATAGTTTTGGGCTTTGTGCGGGAGATTCGACTCGAGTGTTGTCAAACAACAAAGTTGTATTTGATCAATTTGTGCTGCAAATTGCTTACGGCGCGGCATCGTTTAGTATTCTGGATTGTCAGGTTAGTGCCACAATAAAACATTTATTAAGAACTTAGCCATATAGAATGTTAGTTCACTTTTGAACCACGTGCAACCAGCTATGTGCTAATAAGCTCTACCCTACGAATTTCACAGGTATCATAAAATATTATTGACCTCCTAAAATATCATTACCAATGGACCTCGTATCTATCGTGGACAAAATTACTTGCTTTGGAGTTTACGTAATAAGCTCATATGTATAAAACTTGAACAGTGTGGACAATTTCAGCTGTAGTAATCATACGGAATATTTCATGATGACTAATTGGCTAATAGGACGTTATACACGGGTGTTTGTCTGTGCGCTTGAATATAAATTTGCTTCAGTACCGCAGCCAATTCGTAGCAAATTAGCCTAAAATTTCGCACTCTGTACTGTGAGTTGTAATAAATTGTTTTCGTACATCTGTTACATTCATATTTTTGTTACGAAATATTTAAATTCGTGAAAAGTTCTTTCATTACAAAAGCCTATTGTTATTTAAAGTTTCTTTGCAAAGGACTTGAAATTTATTATATCTTACACAACCGAGTGCATTTATCTTGGTTTTTCGCAGTATTTGTACATCACCTGGGGAACTACGAGTAGTTTTTAACTAACGCTAGTACCTACATCAATCAAAAGTATGGTATGTATTTCTAATAACGTCATATTCCTAATGTATTACCACTAGCTCGCTACCAAGATGACTCAGCGCACATGAGAAAATCCACTTAATTTCATAATATTTATTATTATTTTCTATTTTTTTTTATTACTCGCAGCGATATGAATCAGGAGTCGCCGCGCAGTAACAGAAAGACTGACAATGATTGAAAAATCTGTTCGTATCACGTATTTTGGGAGATTATCCTACTGTTTCCGAATACGCTGTAACTCAGCCGCCGAGCTGAAGCCCAATAAGACGCCGTTAATAAATCATCTTGACAGGTATTACTTCGCACCTTGAGCGGCGGCGTAATTACATCAGGCCTACTCCAATATTCAAAATAAACAGATCGTGTAATGAAGATGATTCCACGTCGGTTTACGAGAACTATCTAGTTCAATTTGAACTTCAACTAAATTAAGTATTATAGTGTTTAGTCTATTATTTACTCGATACATAGTTTCAAAAGGGTACATAGTTTTCAAAGGGGACCATGGTCATAATTATAATTTAGACTTGTAATAAAGTTTTTTATCTTGCTACTGTTTAGTAATTGACACAATTATTTGACTAATTAAAACGACACATTCAATTGTTCAAATAATTAACAAGAAATGTAGTATGTTTAAAATTAGGCCTCGCCATATTTGAATGAGCTTCATTACTGGTTTAATAAAGTACCTAAGTAGGGACTTAATAATGTACTCGTAAATTTCTCAAATTTATTGTGAAAACAAACAAATCAAAGGACAAAAACAATAATAAAAAATAATAAAAATCTGCATAAACACACAATCTTACACAGGAATAAATAAGCAAAGGGAAAATACATACATTTATTTACCTGACAAGGAACTCAATATGGTCGGTAAGCTTTTCAGTAAACCTCGATGATGGAGACCGACCAAATATCAATTTTTGAAGCTTCATCGCACACTTCATATGAATGGTTCTTGACTGTAAAGGTACCTTCATGATCGAGGTACCTTTTTAGTCATAACGGGTATTTTAAAAGAGCTTCATAATGAGTTTTGCAAAGGACCTTTACATACAAGACACAAGTGAACATTGGTTATGGTGTGTAGGTAGTCATACATGTTTAAAGCCCCAGAAAAGAAAAAGAAATTTAAAAAGGAGGTTGCTTCAGGGCTGTGCAGATACATTGTTTTTAAAAAAATATAAATAGTAATAAGTTTTTTTTTATATTTTCTGATTTTGTAATAAGCATTAAGTCTAGGGTCGAAAGTTGAACATGAAAGTTGAACAGTGTGTATTACACTGTGGTAGTATTTATGAATATGTTCAACTTTTAATAAAAAAATATCTGCCTCGTTAGTCTACTGGTCGCAAGGTGCGACTGCTCAGCATGAGACCTTTGGTTCGATTCCCAGGTCGGACAAAGCGGTATTGGGTTTTTTTATCAGGGATTTCTCAGTAGCAGCGTCGGAGTTTGGCGTTGTGCCCAGTTGACGGCAATGGGCTCGCCCTGTATTGCATGGGACTTAAACATAACTGACGAAATGTGGGTGTAGGTACTAATAGGTACACCGCTGCCTAACCCTTCGGGAATTACAGGCGTGATTAAATAAAAGATCAGCCTGTTCTTTGTAACAAAAAATACATCCATTTATTATATAATCCCAATTCAATTTGTAGTTTCTTTAAATAAGATTTCATCCGTATCGATATCTCGGACCGAGAGCTGTGGTCCATGTACAGTACTCATATTTTATATATAGCATCCATGCACGTGATATTCCTGGATGGGGTTTATTCGACATCTGATAGACGAGTCCTGTCCAGGTTCACCTCATTTTCCGTCTATCAATGCTTGAGTTATAAAATGTCTAGCTTTACTTAGGTTTTAAATTTTCATAAATAATATTATTAGGATACATTTTACTGTATTATACATGTTAAACTTTAGTAAATCTTGTTTGGAGGTACAAGGCTGCTATCATTTTATGTATCCTGTATTAAATTTCAAACCCAAGAGTGTTTTTACCTATATAATATTTTTAAGAGCTTTTCAACGAAAATTGTCAAACAAACGTAGGTACCTATTATAATAACAGAGCAAAGTACCTCCATGTAAAGTACATCTGCGGATTTTCCCAATTTCGTTAAAAGAACCACAGTCATTTGTTTACTTTACTCTCACGAAACGAGTGGAAACAAATTTCAGTGCGTTGTCGAGCGTTTAACATTCTTCATGGGGCCTAATTTACAATGGCGGAATACAAAACAAATTCGTTTTCTTTTATTTTTATAAGGATCTGAATGTGAACGTTAATACACTGAGTGAAATGATGTGTAAACATTTTAGGGACTCTTTTAAATTTTTCTTTTATTTTCGGATCCTACATCCAAAAACAATAGTAAAATTAAAGGATATACATAGGTATATCCCAATGTGCAGTTCCCGTGGCAAGCTAGTAATGTAATAGTACATTACTAGCTTGCCACGGGAACTGCACATTATTCCGCGAAATATAAAGCTTGCCTATGTGCTATTCCAGACTATTGTCTAGACTATCTTTGTGCCCAATTTCATTCAGATCCATTCAGCCGTTCTGGCGTGATTGAGTAACAAATATCCATTCAAACTTTCGCATTTATAATAGTAGTAATTTTCATACATTTTTATCACAGGATTGTTAAACCTTTTATAGCTATGTGATAATAATCCGTTATAATAATTATAGAATTTAAAGCAATTGACAATTAATTAGGATTAAAAGCTCAGCCCGTTGTCTCTGTGTACGTATTTACATTTAGCTGAGACTACATTCATGTTAGAGTCAAACGAATGAGACTAAAGTTATAAACGCTTAATTAAACTTTTTTACGAGAGAAATAAAAACTACTAGCTTTTATAGGGTTAGTGTTTTTGCAGATGCATGACGCTGCAAACTTTTCTAGGAATTATTCAGTGAGTATAGTTGGTCCTTTCATACACTTGAAGTAAAACACGTTTGCGTACGAGACATGACACAGTCGTGTTGTCGCATATCCAGAACTTTCGTAATTCAAAGATTCCATTTCGTTACATTTCGTCATGGTCCTGTAGCGTCCATGTAACTTGCTAATGGACGCCACACAGCATTAAGATGAAGTTGTGGACTTTATGCCACGCCTGCGACCAACTTCGACCACTTCTCATGTCCTTAATGTTTTCCTACGGACATTAAACTTTTGTTGACAACCCCTGACTTAGCTACTTATCTTGCTTTAGCGTTGAACGGTGACAAGGAAAATATTGAAGTTTTGGTTTCAGTTACGTAATGAGGAAAAATTTTAATTTCTTGGACATTATCGCTTATGATCATTTTTTTTACGATAGGCTAATTTTTCAATCGTCAGATAACTCCTAACGCGGAGATAAATATGGCGGTTTGAAAGCTTTAGTATAGAAAATATGTCTTTGGATAAAAGTTATCCGACTATTGAAAAATCAGCCCGTTTTGAGTTACTGCATTTAGCTGTTGTTGAACCAAAAATAACTTTCTCTTATTAATAAATTCGCTCTTCATAACAAACAAATGTGAACATTAATCAAAACAATGCTGATCATTAAGGAGCAATGGCTTTTCTCTGCCTCTAATTATTTTCGTGTTATATTTTTAAAAAAACCTCCAAAAGTTATTGTTGGTCGTTACTCATCTTAGTAATAAGTGTCAAAATGATTTATTTCTTGCTCACTTATTGGGGAGCAGCTTTCCATTTTCTTATTTTCATCTGTTTTCGGCGCTAGTTTTTCTGTTACGTATTTTTTTCTCCCGAAACCCATTAGTTGGCGTTCTGAATAGTTATTCAGAACACGTCAACTGAAGGAATAAGAGGCAGTAGATATGTAAGTATGTTTAAGTTCTAAATAATCTCTTTGAGAATGTAAAGGCTAATTATACCCACAAATCAAAAATGTTTAAAATCTAGTACCTAACAATCTCATCGCAGCGACAATCAAGGTCATTTTTTATAGGCATTTATGACAGGTTTAGACCAAAATTAGATTGCGCTCGTTCCTAAAAGTTACTAAAATAATCAACATACAATTTTTTTATATTTTTTTTTTGTTAAGGTATATTACCTATGTTTTGTAATATTTATTTATGTTATAATCAATAATATGTACAACATTTCAGACTTAATTATTAAAAAAAAGAGAAACTAAAACTAAATGACAAAGGAGGTCAACAAAATCCCGAACATGTTTGGCCAAATATGTACCTCGAGGTACATGTGCACCAAATTGTAGAGAAAAAATTAACGAATTCGAAAATAATTTTACTTTTATTCATAAATCATTTTTAACCATTTAGTAAATTATTCAAATATAACCTAATAACCTGTAATACAATTAAAACATGTGGCAACTTTGCATGTGCGATTGTGTTTTAATTGGTTGTCACTCGGGTTGACATTTCGTAAATGTCATTTTGTTTTGCTTTTTTTGACACTTCACACATGTCATTCGCGTTTCGGAGTACTCATCTGTCAACTTGACAGTTTTTTTTAGGTGCTTATTTACTAGAGTGTCAAAATGGCGTGCTTTTTATTACGATTAAAAGTTATTTTATTCTCTTCTCCGGGTAACTATATAAATAATTTAATAGTGCAATATGATACAGTGTAATCTAGTGTATTTTATGCCACTAAGTGTACCTTCTGCACTAAATTGGCCAGATCCTGTTGACAACCAACCTTTCGTATATTTATTTATTTAAACTTTACGCAACAAAAAGGTACAAAGGCGGACTCTCTACCAGTTAACCAAAGGGGGTGAAGAGATAACATGGCAGGTGCAAAAAAAATGTACATGAAAAAAAAGAACAAAAAAGAGATTTAAAAATCATTGCTATCAAATAATATTCTAAATAAATTTAGACGTACACAAGTCCTAAATAAATAGTATAGTATAGTATTTATTTCACAGACAACTTATTTCGCAAATGTTTTATTTTATAAACACTCGTTTTACAAACATTGTTTTGGGAAATGCTTCAGATGACAATTAAATATTTTATAATTTTTCATTTCATATTTGCTTTTGCAAAAATTACGTTTATATACATTTTCTAAACTAGTCACAAAATAATCATATTCAATATTGTTTTGCATTAATTTATTGAACAACCTCCCTAAAACTATTATTGCAGTAACATACAGTAGATGTGAGGGTTTCTGTTCATAGGAGTTCACAGTTTTAACCTAACCTAAACTTTGTTTTTTGTATTTAACCTAATCTAACTACATCGTTCGGCTTCAGATAGACTACTATTAATAATATCTTTTTGTTTATTATTCAATATGTAAAACGTTTTTATTCCAAAAGTTGTTATAAAAGTTAAATGGTATTGCTCAGCCTTTGGCCAAGATAATAGCCAGCCCTTGTTTTGTAATTCGTTTATAATATTTGTTACAATGATGATAATTTGAAACCACCACATTTTTTTTTCAGATGATTTCTCTTTAATTTGAAACATTAGTTTAAATAAAATGACATCATACTCGTATAATACACTTCGTGTACTTACGCGAAGTGTACAATATAATATAATACTGTTAATTAAAAACCTTATCGTAGCTGCCAGTGCAATGGACGTTTATTTACATTAAACGTAAAAGTTCAATTAATCTGCATTGATTATAGAATAAGGTAATTAATTTAACGGTCCCCGCTGTAGCGATGAATCGGATAAAATCATGCAATTTCCCATTAAAAATCAAATAAGACTTTCTTCCCATAGCTTCTCTTTAGACCGATAAATTAAAATCTTTCAGATTTTCTTTGAAAGTAAAGGAATTTCAATCATTATTTGTATGGCTTCTCTGTCTTAAGCATATTAAGCAATCATGGTTCCTACTTATTGAATTTCCTATAAGTAATACATAAAAATTGCCTTCACGCTCTCATCCTCTATATTTATAGAATAAATGGGAAAAGAGAAAATCAAAGGTAATTAATGGCCAGTGACGGCTGATACACACTCAATATAATTATAAACACGTGGGTAGAGGGCGGTACCCACCAATTACCTGTCGAGTCTCCCCTTAAATATATGTAAGAAGCAGGTAGGTTTAAAGGTAGGTAAAGCAGGTCTTTTATTACGGACGGAAATATAATATTTTTACATTTTACTCAAATTATGTGGTGCGATAATGTTTGCTTAACGACAACTGACGTAGGATTAATTTATGCTTTAGGGCGTATTCAGATGACACGCGCCGATCACGCACAGCACCCGCGCACGCGTTTTGCCCGCCTTAAACTCGCACACGCGCTGCATCCGCCTCGCACACGCCTCGTGTCCACTTATACTACTAGTGACTAGACTACTTCGTTCACTAGGCTTCTTCTAGCCATAGCGCGGGCGCAAGGCGTACGCGGGGAGGGTTCAGAGCGCGGGTAGGGCGAGCGCAGGATTGGCGCGCGGCGGGCGCGAGGAGTACGCGTGTATGCAATTTGAGATCTATTGATGGATTATAAGACTCAAATTCTTATTTAACAAATTTCAAAGCGAGTTGGACGCGGGTGGCGCGCGCTGAGCGTACGCGTGTCGTGTGAACGCGCCCTTACACATATTCGCTCCTAGACTAAAAATCTACAGAATCAATTTGCATTGTTTGTTTTAAACAAACATTTAAGTGACATTTCAGTGAACCGATATAACTAGTTTATTTTCGTCCATAGCCATTTAATTCGCTAGTGCATGGTAACAGCCCCGTCTGAGCGCTTTAAGAGCTTATCCGTTCTCCACTGGCAAGCTGTAAAGACCATCTGCTGCCAACATTTATCAAACAAAAAACTACTCTTTTAATTGTAAATTACGGTTGTAATTGCAGTAAATGATCGTCCGCTCAGTGCCTAGCGCGCTTATACACTCGCTTTAAATTCCAGAGGGATTCGCTGCAGAAAAGATAAGATGCTGTTTAAATGTCCGCTTATATTCTTAACAATAAATGAATGAACGATAATTAAGCTTGTTAAATTCCTAATTTATTTTGTGACGTTTGTCGTGTTCGGGACTTCGGGTGCCCTCTTTTCATTTTTGAATTAATGAGAGGTAGATACACCATCTATGAAGGTGGCTGACCGGCCTAACCGGTCAAGCCCCGGCTGACTTACGGGTAAGTCAGAACAATAGAAAATTGTGTCATTACGTGGGACTTGAGTAATTAAAACTGGTTTTTATTAAAAATCCGTAGCGAAAAGTTGTAACTTTTACCTTCAATATCTCCAGAACCAGTGGATCCAAGTTTGATGTAGAAGAAAAAGAATGATCGTAATAATGAGTAGAATATGTGGTTTTCGGAAATTACACACCCAATATTTCCGTTATACAGGGTAAATCAATTCACTGAAAACATGAAAAGTAGTCATCATTAGGATTTTTTTTTATTATGAGACCAACCCTGAGGACATGGATACAAAATCAGTTTTTACATACATATAATAAGATCGTATTGTAAATAATTTTTGTGAGGAACAGCTGATTATTTTATTTATGCTTTCGAGCTTGGTCCCATAGTCAAAGTTGTTCCTAATGATGAGTGAGAACCACTTTTCAGAATTACAGCGAATTAACAGTCACCCTGTATAACGAAGACTTAACTCACATATATGGATGCCTAATCTATACACTTCTTTATAAAATTAATAATAACATTTCGTTAACTAAACTGTCTGGTAGGTACTAAAAGTTTATTTTATAGGTCAACCGCCAACAAGGCTTACCTATTATTATAATAAGTGTGTTTAGGCACGAATATGATGCCAAAATTACCTCATTACCTCAAATATGATGCCTAGACGATAGGCTAGGTCTCTAGGTACTACACATTATGTAGATTTGCTAGGTCATCGCCCCGCGGTCAGGCGCACCTACACGTGTCCGCACCCTTAGCAACACGAATAATTACTTAAACTTAATATATTACCTTCGGAACAAATACGCAATAACCATATATTACGAGGGTTTTGCCACAAAACTGGGATGTGTAGAGGAAAACAATTTATAAACATTTGAATGTATAATTACGAGTATATTCTGGACTGGGACCTATTGAAAGTACTTACACAATCACTTTTAGATTAGACTTTTAGTTTTAACAATTTTTTAAAACTAATTATAACTATTTTTAACTAATAATAAACTTGATTTAAGTACTCTACAAGTGACAAGCCTGGTACTAATGATTAATAAGAGCAAGCAGGCCATTTATGAAGTGAACCTAAAGCCTACGTGTCTTGGTTTATCCCTCTACCAATCAACAACCGAGATAATAATAATTATTATGAATCACTTATAAAAACTATCAAGGATTGCATTCGTTCAGGTTTGGCTAATAGAAATACGCTAATAGCAGTGGGCGTGCCTCTAGAACTTTGCTCAGCGACGACTAAGTTTTCCGTGACCGGAATTTGTGACACAACAAGTTTCGTTGTACTACATAGTTCTGAGTCACATCAATGTTTAGCACTTCATTTAACTCTGCAAAGATATTAATAAATCCAAACTTCAGTAATTTATATAGAATAGCTAAGGAAATATTTAAATTTGTGTAATCCAGACCCTCCGATTTATTTTTATTGATGACGTGTATGACGAGATGTATAAACATAGATAAGGCGAAAGGAGTATGTAAGGATCGTAGCAGGAGGCGTTCTGTGGTTTCTGCCTACCCCCATGGGAAAAATGCGTAAGTTTATGTATGTGCTTATGTCGAATCGAGTATCTAGCTACTGAGTGTCGACAGGCGGGACGCAGAGTCATGAGACACTGCCTGCCGCATAAGCAATGGGAAGATTCTGTTCTTTAATAAAAGTATTTTAAATACTGACAAATGCAAACAACTAAAAAAATATGTTTTTATTAACTATTGACTAAGTGTCGTAATTTTATTTGAATATTTAAGTCTTTTCTGACAACTTCCTAAAATTTGATGGGGATGCAAAGCTACACCTTGTAATAAGTAAATTATTATATGTAAAGAATTCATAGCATAAAAGTAATTAATTAATTAATCATCAATTTATTATTTAATTATCCATTTTCTCTTTCCAGTACGGCCTGATGAGGAGTTACCAGAGCCAACTCTCCGCATCATGGCCAGGTCGACAGTGTACAACGTCGGCGAAACCAAAGCCATCTTTTGTAAAGGACAAAATTTACTAGAGGTACGTCAATAAATCAAGCTGCCTAGCTCTTTCCCAACTTGGTTGGGGTCGGTTTCCAGTCTAACTGGATGCAGCTGAACACCACAATTTTACATGGAGCGATTGCCTATCTGACTCTGACCTCCACAGCTCAATAACTGGGTAATACGATACCCCTTGGTAAGACTGGTTGTCAGACTTGCGAGCTTCTGACGGCCCGCAACGACTGCCAAAGATCTACGTTTGACAGCCGGGACCAACGGCTTAACGTGCTATCCGAGTCATGGAGAAGTCTCAGTGTATAACCACCATGTGGTCACCCATCCACGGACCACGGACAATGGATCGATCCGTGCGGCTATTTTTACTTAGCCACGAGCTTAGCGTAGAGGTACGAAAACTATAATTAAGTAACCCTTTGACCGCCAAAGGCATAAAAAGGGACGTAGCTAAAAGACAAAACATTATTTGGTTTTTCTTCTATTTCCCATCAAGGAACTACTAAAGAAATATGTATTTACTGCTCCTATACTTATTACGGCCGCCAAGTCAGAACTGGTAATAATTTTAGTTTCGAGGGGTTGTCTTTAATAAAATGAAAGGCTCTAAAATGTTTATCTGTGAGTGTGATCTCTAAATATTCTAAAACATTTTTTTCAGCCTATTCAATGGTACTCCCCCTCGGGCAAGTTAGTCGAGGAGCGATCTACCAAGAATAGCAGGGTGTTTGTTGAACGTAAGACTGAAGATAACGGTGTCCTGGTGCCCCTCATCATCCATCGCATCAAGATCAGCGATGGAGGCAACTGGACCTGCAAAGCTGGAAATTTGAGCGAAACCAAGGAATTTATTGTCGGAGGTATGTCTTTTAGGATATTTTATACTGACATACTCTGGAAATATCAAAAATTGACTGTTAAGCTTGATAACATAACATAACATAACATCACGCCTGTAATCCCCGAAGGGTTAGGCAGAGGTGTACCCATTAGTACACCCACATTTCGCCAGTTATGTTTTTAGTCCCATGTAATAGGGGGCGAGCCTATTGCCATCAACCGGGCACAAATCCAGACTCCGAGGCTGCTACTGAGAAATTCCTGTTGGAAAAACCCAATAACACTTTGCCCGACCTGGGAATCGAACCCAAGACCTCATGCACAGCAGTCGCACTTGCGACCACTAGACCAACGAGGCAGTCGCTTGTAAGCTTGATTTATCAGTTTAATAAGCTTACTAATGAAGAACTAGCTATCAAGTATCACTTACGCATCTCTGAATTTAAAGCAGGTAAATTACTTACCCCCCTTTGGGCAAAAGCTGGAATAACCATGCATCTAAGTGAAAATCCTCTTGTAAAGTCAATAAAAATAAGAAACCTTTCTTCTTGCACGTACCCAATATCATTGTCTTTAATCCCTATCTTCAGAAACGACGAAAATACATACATTGTATCTGACTGCTTTAGGCCGAACATAAAGAAATTTTCATTATGGAAGAAAAGGGTATAAAGGATACAAGCAATCAAGTCCGTGCATTTACACTTTTAATTTTTTTATCATTGAAACATTAAATTTTCAGAAAAAGTGAACATTGCTGACAGGAATGTTACCTTGGAGGGAGAAGAGGGCAAGTCTGTAAAGCTGACATGTGAAGCTAACGGGTACCCTCCCCCAGTCGTCGTGTGGTACAAAGATAAGCAGCAAATTCGTGGTATGTTTATTTAAGAAAAATAGTGTAAGTAATTTCGATCACTGGGTCTTAAGACGACTTGAGTCCTGGTTTAAAAACTTTAATTTGTCTGTATTGGGCTAAAGCTGAACTCATTCATCAATAATACCATAATTTCACACAGCTTCATCTAAAATGAGTACCAATCTGATTTTGAAAAAACTAGCACCGATTTTTTTATATTGACTACAAAATAAAACAAAATTAATAAAGATTCCTAACACTCAGCTACTAATTGCTCATGCAATTTTAATTCGTTGCATTTTTTATCCCAGATAAGGACGAACCCAGAAAGTATTCAATCAAGCAAGACAACACTCTAGAGATTAAAAAACTGAACCACGCCGACGTTGGCCTTTATGTGTGCAAAGTGAGACAAAAGGCTCTGTCCCACTACACTGAGAAGATTGTCCATCTTTCTGTGCAACGTAAGTTTTATTTATTTATTTACACACACAATTATAACGCCTTTACAGTAAAAAACCAAAACGATGTTATAAGTAATAAGAAAAGAATTAAGTTAAAAATATCAAATATCAATAGAAAACTAAATAAAATATAGAAATTTACTAGGGTACATATATAATACAATACTAGGTACTAATAAAATAACACTTAAAATATCCATATTATATTATATTTTTCCATAAGTAATTGGACATTTTGGAACAATTGCGACAGGTTTTGCCCAAGAATATCCTCCGACATAGGTACAATATTAATAAAACGTGCGGCTCGCGACAAAGGGGCAAACTTGAGTAAGTTAGTCCGAACTGCTGGCACATCTAACAAAGCTCAAAGTTCGCATGATTATATCAAAGAAAACTGTTTGCTTTACTTTCACTGAATATTTACAAGGTACATAAATAACTAAATAGATTTAAACCATACATTTATTTATTAAATTGATATGGAAGACTTACGGTTAAAAAAACAAAAACAGACTAAGAACAGTAAATTAGACTGACAGCCAAGTACAGGTCATGCAGGTCACGGGATTACTACTTAAATAACTGGTTCTATGTAGTACCTATGTTCCTTTGGTTTAAATCAACCAACTTTTACTGGCTTTTTTTATATATTATATTATGTATGTATGATAATAGTCAAATCATTTATTTCAATTAGGCCACTATAAGGCAATTTTGAACGTCATTACATAAAAAAAAAATTAGTTGACAAAAAAGAAAACACAATTAAAACTAAATAACCTTAACTTAAATAAAACCCTAAAGTAAATGTAAAATATGTACAATTTATAAAAAAAAAAGAGCAGAAAGGACGAACCTCATAAGGCATCAAAAAATTCGTCCGCGTCGCTGTCAATGGGGCAAGTGCCCAAAAGGCTGACATGTATGTATGTACAAGTCTGTTAATGTGGTACCTACGTTTACAAATCTCACATACGAAAACTTAATATTCAGAGCTAACTGTGTGTTGGACATACAAAATTAAATATTTTATCCGTATATGAATGAAACCTGCATGAGCTGAAATCGTTTCATTGATAAGGCTCAGCGGATAAATAAGCAAACTCATGATTGCGGCTTTAATTTCCGAATTTGGTGGGTTGGAATCTTTGCATTTTACTATAAACATATAGGCTCGGTATTTAATAATATTACCACTTATTATTTGTATGTCATATATACGCATGAATCAACATAATTATAATTCTGTTTCTGGCATGTCACACATTTTACGAATAATAATGGATTTCCATTTTAAATACTTGTACGTACTGGGGGCCAACCACAAGCTCTTAAAATAATATTGTTATAATATTACTTTGACTTTTCGTACCATGACGTCCTTAAAATAAGCTTATAATAAGGTTAAAGTAATGTTATTTTCTTAGCAGTTTTGGTGACGTCACCCCTAAAAGTTCATTCATTTTCCTACCACGACGTGACTTTTGACAACCAGCAATATTGTTTTAATGTCAAATTTAGCATTCATAAAAAAGTTCCTCGGACTCGACGGAAATATTATTGTCTTGCAAATTTATCATATTTAAATGTAGTTTTTTGGAGTGCAGTGCGTTGCACGTAACGAATTTTATTCGCATGTTGCGCGGCCATCGCGGCTGACCGGAAAAACTTAGTTCCAAACAACTCAACCAGTCAATGAAATGCTGGTTTTCCATTGTGGTTTTTTTAGTTCATGCTGTTGACTACATGCACGAGGTCAGCGTCCTGCAGATATTCGGTCCAATTTCAAGGAGGACAAGATCAGCAGTGGTAAACTGATGCTGTTCCAGTCGCTTGAAAAGCTGTACCAGATGCCGTCTCGCCGCAGAGATGGAAATGAGAAGAGCCTTCAGGATGTCATTGACATGTTGAAGAGGACAGACCCGGATGACGTGCAATAATTCGTGGCAAGAAATCTCAGTAAACTGCCCCGTCACGTTAGATCACATCGACGTTATATATACGCTTCTAAAGGACATTACTACATTGAAAGTGGAGATAACCAAGGTGCAATCCAGAATAGAGGTTTCAGATGAATCCAATGCTGAACTACGTACGAAAAAAGCTGCACAAGCTGCTGGGTCCTGCTGTGTCTACGTCGCAGCTGTAACTTTCACGTCTACAATGCTCCACGAAGGTTGAGGAAGTCGTGGAGTCTATCAGAGTGAAGATCAATTGGACTCTAGAGGGTTGAAAAGTTGGAATTGCGCCACGACATCAACTATAGATCGCTCGTGGTTTTGAGGATAAGAAGAGGATTTTTGGCCGAGTGTCGTATACCGGCGTTTCCGAGATCGATTACGTAGCACCTCGCAGCGAAACACGACGCCGATGAGACGTGTATACGACGTGCTTGCTTGAAGCTAGTTTATATTAAATACGTATTTTACATTTACTCAGAAGTTTAATTTTTTCACTGCTTCAAGGGGTAGTAGACCTAAGTATTTGAAATTAATATCAGCTTGATACCTCCACGCGTTCTGAGAAAAAGGGTCTTGATAGACGGACAGACAGACTAACGGACAACAAAATAATCCTATAAGGGATAAATAAAATGTGTTTATTTACGTAAACTTGCTGATTAAATTATATTTCTAGAGATTTTAGTTTACGGGTATTGGAAATAAGCAAAAGTAAATAGAGACCAATAAGTTTAAACAAAAATATAAAATTTCTTTAATCACTTACTAATAATAATATACGCGAGTATACAATTGTTAAGTTATATTATAAATATGACACTTGCAATAGGGTTAACATATCTGTAAAACCATTAAACAATGAAGATGTGATTCGGGAAGCCTAATCACAGCCACAAATAATGCGAGCGAACAGCCACGTAGTACCAACAACGCTCTGCAGCAGGGTTTGGTTACTTGTGAAACTCTTGTACAGCGGCTGTGGGGAAGACGGCATTTAAGATCCTGAAACAAAATAAGTTTTATTTTTGTTTATAATTTAAAGAGCGTATTACTAAACGCTGATAGACTGAACACTGACAAGACTTTACTTCGACGGGTCTCTTCGCCGACGGGTCTCATCGCCGACAGGGCTAACACACACACATAGCACATGTTTTTCCTAAGGGGTAGGCAAAAACCAAAGAACGCCACCTCCTACCTACATTCATACATCTCGTCATACAAGCACGCCGGTTAGGAGTACTGCGCACCTGACCTTTCTGAAGAACCTTACCAATAATGTCAGTGTAGGTCTTCCTAGAGCGATCCTTCCCTGCGTTGCCACTCACCTCTGCCATAAAAATACCTTTTGTCTTCGTTTTTCACTCCTCCTCTCAACATGGCCGAACCAGACAGGCATACCCTTTTTTATCTTTGTTTTATATTATAAGTAACAATAAATTATGCTTAACTACTTATGTTTTCTTACTAGTTCCACCTGAACACCTGGCATATCCCTGGCCAATATCTTCTCCCAGTATTTGAAGACATTGTTTTTTCCATATTTGTCATAGCGATTGTTGGCAGTAGTTGTTGATCGGTTGGAATTTAAAATTTCCCAGAGTATCTCTAGCTGTCGCCAGGATTAACTCTTAACTAGATTAACTCTTCGGCTGCAAAATTAATAATAAAACATTATAACTGAGTCTGAAAACATATTGTTTCGAACTATCATAATCAAAACATTATTTACAGATAAATATTTCCTTGTTATAAACTTATTTACTGAGTTACCGTGTTTAACCTTACCTTGATTCCATGATGATTTTGCATCCAACTGACTACAAAATGCTAGTGAGACACACATCTTAAGTAACTAAGATAAAATAAAATAAGTTTAACCACAAAAAAAATCAATTTTAATATTTTTGACTTTTAAATTCCGTTCGCGTTAGACAGCTGACATTGCTGACAAGAACAGAATCTGTTCCGATTCTTATTGTCATAATTTAGTTGCAACCTCTTTTTTATTTTATTTTATTTTTTATTAAAAAGCAAAATCTTTTAATACTTGGGTTAATTTTATGAAAATTACTCGTTACAATTAGATCCTAATACAAAGTACTAATGTTTTTAAAAAATAAATAATAATAATTTTCTCAAGATCATTTTCGATCAAGAGAAGAGATTTTTTTTCATAGTAGGAATTCGGACCGATGTGTGAAAGGGACAGCGTTATACAGTTCATATAGCGTTGTTTCTTTTCTACTATTGCAAGCAATAGACAAATCTTTGAAATAGTTCGTTCTTTCCCAGCACTTTAGCAGGAATAAAACAACATTGAAAGTTGAAGTTTATGGTACGAATATGCGTAATGTTATTATAAGCTTGAAACAAAACGTTATCGAAATAAGAATGTTTTGTAAAAGATTGTGGTAAGGCCCCTGAATTCTTGTTTCAGACAAACCAATTTTGTACAACAGCGACACTCAAATGATATACACAAACCAAAAATACAAGACTGAAGAAGTGTATGCTATTTTAAATGACACGTAAGTATTACTAAATTACACATGTTTTTTTAAGTTCCTTCACTTTTATTATAAATCTCTGAACAAAAAACAGTTATTCATAGATACAAAAAAAAAAATATTGCATTAAAAAACCTACTTCAAAAAACCCTAAAAGCACTTAAAAGGTTAAAAATAATACCATAACCTACCCATATTAATAAACCTAACCTAATCTACGATTAAACTATACTAAAATTTATTAATTTGTTGGAGTCGGTGCCAAGGTAAATAATGAAACGACTGGTAATTCCAGAGTATTTTTTTTTAGCTTTTGGGTTATTATTGAGTAAGTCATTTAGGTATCATTTGCTTGGCACTGACTCAAATTTTTTTTTAATTTTAGTTTAGTTTAATCGTAGATTAGGTTAGGTTTATTCGGTTTTTTTTTTGCAAAAAAAAAATATTTTTTAATTTTTTATGAAATATTTGCTCATTAAAAAATACAACCAAATTAATAACCTCCTTATTTTTAAGTCGGTTAAAAAACTTGGATAGGCCTAGTAAAGAAGCTTGCTTGCTCGCTTGATGTTGGATTTAAAAAAGTTATTTCACAAATAAAATACAAACATCCGAATTGAGAACCTAAAAAACTTCCCTCGATTTCGCCAAGATTCCATCATCAGATCCCGACTTGGTAACTATGGGAGCAATCAGAAAGGATAGGCATTAGAATAAAAAAAAGAATATTCCAAATCGGTTTGTAAATAACGGAGTTATGCGCAAACAAACAATGAAGAGAAACGAAAAGATCATCAATGTAGACAATGTAGATATTTTTTTACTGTCCAATTTCGATAAAATTTTCATGAGACCATTTGGCAAGTATAACCTATCCAAAAAAATTTTTTTTCAAATCGGTTGGCAAGCGACGGATTTAAGCGCGAACAAACCTAAAAAGAAATACAAACATCCGAATTGAGAACGTCCTCCTTTTTTAGAAGTCGGTTAAAAATGCTCTACAACAACTCTTTGAAAAGGTATAGAACAGCTGAATCATAAAATATGTCAGAGTAGGTTCGATGAAAAATGCTAAAAATATATTTAATATGTATTATTATTAATAAATAAATGGATAATAATAATATTCTTTATTGACCACGACTAGTACATTCTATGTACTCGTACAATTTACCCTGAATGATATGATACCCTGTGTCGTGAGGTTCAATTCAAAAGTAAACGAAGATTTTAGTACGTACTCAAATAAATTGAGACCTTCATTCCTTGTTTTCAGTAAGAACGTGACTTGCAGCGCTATCGCAAACCCACCACCCACTTACAGATGGTTCAGGAGAATGAACGGCTTCGATGACGATCCAATTACGGACACAGACACGGTTAGCATATTTCATTAAGTTAACGTTTCAATAAGTTGTTTTTACAGGTTAATAAGTGAACATAATACTTAGTAATCTGAACAAAACCATTCACTTAAGACAATTTTTTTTTTTCTATTTTGTATTTATATGAAACTAGCTTCGGCCCAGGACTGCGTTGCCGCGTGGAAGTCGAAGTACTATGAGTACCATAAAACAGCCTATGACACTTAGCAATAGTCATAGTTTTTATCAGTGAAAGAAAGTTTATAATAGAACTTCTTCTTTTCCGAGTCGATGTTATAAGACGATCCCCTTTTTTTTTAAGTTTATAGTTTGTGTGCCCAGTAGGTGGTAACATTTATCGAGGCATCAGCAGCATTGTGAACGTCCTCTAGAGTGCAGGTGTAGGGAAACTTTAGGCACTGCAGTAAATGGGCCATCGTTGATCAGGAGCACCACACTCGCACTCGATAATCGAACTAGTACTTCCAGAGTTTACCTCTTAAGATCAAACATATATGTGTGTAAGAATAGGTTATACGCGTTTACGGCTGAATATAAGTAAAAGTTAAAGTACGTAGTGTAAGTGCTACTTTAACTTTTGTAAAACGTCCAAGTTTTGCATTGCGGTTAGTCGTCAATGTTATATGTGATATTGCAAATCCTTGATTTGAAATATTTATGCGTGGTTTATAAGTCTTGCTTATTTCTATGTTAAGACCAAAATCTATACTGATTACTGACCCCTTCTGGTTCAAGGTGGTCACGTCTGAAGATGGAACCAACTCTGTGCTTATCCTGAGAATAAGGGACGACAGCTACTACGGTGAATATCGGTGCTCTGCCAGCAATTCCAAGGGTTCAGAGTCCATCATCTTCCACGTCAATCCTGGTTCCAAACCCGAACCCCCGGAATTCGTAAGTATATATATTAATATCAAGTGTGAGACTTACTTTTGTTTTTATTAGCTATTATACTTGCGTCCATTACAGATGCAATTTTCTTTAATATTCTTCATTCACTCATCATCATTCATTTTTTTTTTCACTTTTTAAGACCTGAACTCTTCTAGACAATTTTGTACTGTTTTAGTCAATAGACCATATGAGAAACCTTAACTTAATGTTCTGTGAAAAGATCACTGTTTGGGCAATTTATTTACGTGTATTGTTCGGAAGACTACCATAATAGTACAACAATAAGGTCTCTATGGGCTTTTAGAAAATAACAACTTAGCGGACTAACGAAAGAATTTAAGGCGTTCTATTGAAAAGCAAAACTTATTTGACTTCATGTTACAGGTAAATCTGGCTGTCGCTAACGTCACCGAGCTGACTTTCAACGTGACTTGTTCATCTTGCATCTTCGCTACTGGTGATGAGGTTTCGCCAGACCCCGCTAACCTGCCAGTTATTGGTAAATAATGTTATTTTTACACAATCATTAGAATGAAAACTAATTACTTTTAATCAACATTCCTTAAAGGCTTCAGTTATGTTTTCTGATTGATGTTACAAGTTTGCTAACGCTTTTATTTTTTAGAAATTAACTAGGTTTCGTTACATTTCAGGCTACATTTTCCAACTCGCTCCTGCCAAAGCCGGTTACGCAGCTGATTGGGATGGTGCACCAGAATTTCCAGTTGCTATTGAAGAAGCTAACAGTGAGTTTTATAGAGAGAATTTTATACCGAGTTTTGTAGATCCTCCAGGAGTAATCAGATACCCTAATATGTCAAGACAAGCTTGCAAATAATCTCATATGGTGTAATTTTCCCGGCATTGCAGAAAACATTTTTTTTTCTCAAATCAATAACTGCTAAATATAGACTTCCCGCATGAATACTAGCAAAGTGCCCAAGAGATAACATTACGCACAAGAAAAGGTCAGGCGCAGGATACGTCGATGCGCTTTTAGTCCCTGTTTCAGTAAGGACATACTTTTTGAAGCATGGACTCTGGAAGTTGACGGTGTGGCACGGCATTGTATGACAACACCTCCAAAGTCCAGGCTGCACTAAGAAGTTCCTTACGGAATAATCCAGTAGCACTTTATCCGTCTTGGAATAAAACCCAGGACCCCACCTTCTGCAGTCACGCTTCCGACCACGACACCAACGCGACAATAATTATAATTGTCAGAATAATGAGGATTCAAAACCTTTTCCTATTTCAGGTACCCTCTTCACAGTGGGACCCCTAACAAATGGTACGATGTACCACGTCCGCGTCCGCACGCGTAATGCCGCGGGCAACTCCGAGTGGCTGGAGACTGCCGACGCAAAAACAGCTGACGATGCGATCAGGCTTACTGCCACCTTGGTGCTTGTCATCACCGTCATGTTTGTGCATCTTTATAATTAAAACCAGTCTTTGATTGACGTGGGGATATGATATTTTTTGTTTTGGAATAGGTATATATTATATATCGGGTGTCCGGTAAAGAATGGATTATCTTGAAATGGGTGATAGTAGAACTAATGGCGATTCAGAAAAATAATACATTAAAAAATAAAAACAAGTAGTACCAAAGATATGATTAATTTAATAATATTCATTGTTTTTTGTTACCTTATTTTACACTCTTGTACACCACGACCACGAATTAATGAATTCCGTGGGTTTTTTATTGTTAACGTAATTTACGTTAACTAAGCTAATTGATAAGTAATCAAAAGTAGGACTGCTATTACACGGTTTTGAAAAAAAACAACTTAAAGTATGTTCTTTTGGAAAAAATTGTGAAAAAAAATCTATTTGAAAAAGTTTAAGCGTCCGTAGCTTAAGAAAAATGTATCGAAACACAAGTGGCCAATAATTTTAAAAACTTATGTGTTTATAGCCGATTTCAAAATGGTATGATTTAGTTTTGTACCTCATGTAAATAGTGAATTATTGCTATTCGTTTTCAAAAGGAGCGGAATTTGGTTAAACAACAAAGTTTGCAATATTGTAACAAATTTGAACATTAGATGAACCTGACCATCAGGGTTTAAATAAAAAGATTTGTAGACGTTAGTAATTAATAGGAAAGCTTGGTTAACCTGTAATGCGACTTGTGGGATGTGATATGATGAAAATATGGTGTGACCGTGTTTTTTTTTTATTTGGGCTGTCTTAAGGAAAATTATTCCGCGAAGTCGATCCTTGAAAGACTTAGGTAGCCGTGTCCGGTCAACCACATCAAAAATAAGCGATCGACGTGATATACGACTACTTAGGAGAGCATTTATTCTAAAATGTAGGGTCTGAATCAGAGTGGGTGGCAGACAATTTACAACGAATGTAATTTACAACGAATACAGTCTTAACATCACGCCTGTAATCCCCGAAGGGCAGAGGTGTAGCCACATTTCACCAGTTATAACACTTTACCCAATAACACTGCTCGACCTGGCAATCGAACCCAAAACCTCATGATTAGCAGTCAAAAACAGTGTCATTAATATCAAATGCTGTTTTTTATTAAACTCCAATGACCAGATACATTTAATGTAAATAAATATTCTAATATCTCAAACATTGTTGTTTACCCAAATTTCGCTCCTTTTGAAAACGAATAGCAATAATTCACTATTTATATTAGGTACAAAACTGAATCATACCATTTTTAAATCGGCTATAAACACATAATCTTATAAAATTATTGGCCACTTGTGTTTCGATACACCTTTTTAAGCTACGGACGCTTAAACTTTTTCAAATAGAATTTTTTTCACAATTTTTTCCAAAAGAACATACTTTAAGTTGTTTTTTTTCAAAACCGTTTAATAGCAGTCCTATTTTTGATTACTTATCTATCAGCTTAGTTAACGTAAATTACGTTAACAATAAAAAACCGACAGAATTCATTAATTCGTGGTCGTGGTGTACAAGAATGTAAAAAAAGGTCACAAAAAACAACGAATCTTATTAAATGAACCATATCTTTGGTACTACTTGTTTTTTTTTAATTTGTATTTTTTTTCAGATTAGTCATTAGTTCTACCATGATCCATTTCAAGATAATCCATTGAAAACCGGACACCCTGTATGTGTTAAGAGGTTTGTTATTTTCCTGGTTATGAAGTTTAATTTACGGGGGCCGAAAGTATATTGATAATGTTGTGTTTAAAAGTTAAATGCGGATCATCTGAGCTTTCTTTGGAAATATATTTACTACGTGTTAATAAAATACTCTTACAATAACGTTTAACATAAGATTTGTAAGAAAGATTCTTTAAATGTTAATTATGTGATTATTATAAATTCCTTAGCAATTGATGCCAAATATTGAGCCAAATCGTTAAATTGTTCTTTTATTATTATTATATTTTAACAAACATTCTATCCCCATGACATTTCAAAGTAAATGTAGATAGATAATTTATAATTTAAACAGAATTATTGTCTATTATTGAAGTTTTAAATAATTAAGTGTTCAATTCTCTTACTGAATATTTAAACAGCTGGAAAAATAAATTTTTAAAATTAGATAACATGTATTTAATGTCTGAATAAATAAACACGAATGGTTACAACGTGGAAGGGTTTCTTGCTTATTTTTATTTGCAAGAAAAATGCGCATAACCGTACATGTCCTACCTATATTATATTGCTGTGATTTGCTTATCTACGTGTTATAACATAAAACATTAACTGAACTACAAATTTTCATGAAAAATACATTCGACAAGTTGAAAACAATGTGCTGCCTAAGTCTTTTTAATAAAACGTTAAACGTTTTCTCATTAAGACGCAGTAGGTCTACTTACTACTAAGATATTTATTTTCTTTAAAATTTAACTTGCGATCTCCGATACAGTTAATTGTATTATTTTTTAATGTTTAAGATACCGCTATGAATCTAAAAAAAATGATCAAATTCAGCAAGAGCACCCATTTTCGCACTTTGGTTTTAACATGTAAATACGTAAAGTAAAATTACAACATTATTTAGCTCTGCATAAAGTAAAGTAGTTTTTAAGTTATCGCATATAAAAAAATGTCACGTGTAAAATGGATTCAAGCGTATTTTTGGAGTTAACAATATTTTTAACTGCTGGGAAAACTAAAATAAAATCTTTTCACAAATAGACTTCTAATCCTTTGTAGGGTTTTCAACGCTGATTCTAAACCTCTTGTCAAAAAATCAAACAATAATAGTAGTTTCCGATTTCCTCGGTCGTGTGTAAGAGCTAGAGGTAAACAACAAAAATAAAAATGGATCTCCTGTTTCTTTTTTAATTTATTGAGTAACTAACGAAATAACGAATTAACTCCAAAAATACACCTATAAGTATGTGTAGCTGGAACTGATATATGCACTATGTACGAGTAGATAAATACTGTGAAGTAGGTATGTTTTAAGTTGTCGTCGTTCTTAGAATAAGATTAATTTTAAATGTTGAAGAAATCAAATACTTAACATTATAAACTATGACAATATTTATGCAGGTACTATTTTATTCGAAATTTATTGTCATGTTTAACATTCCATTGTACTAACCTACTTTATTTTACCTAAACCAACAATCGGTCAATTTTAATTGCATAAGTCACAGTTCTACCATGTTTTCGCAGGAAGACTGATATTCTATTGTATATTTGTTTCTCTTTGTATCGCTTCTTTAGGTAAAACATAGATAGGTTTACCATAATATGAGCAAAAAATGATAGATTTAAATGATCAATCTTTGAGATTGATTACGTAAAAATGTCATGATTGTCAATCGTTTCTGGCATTTTTATTGCTCCTAACACATTAAGATTTGTATGTACTTTTGAATATTACTTGCAAATTTAGCTTAAGAAGCTTTGTATCACTATGGGATAATGGCTTGTATAGGCCTATAAGTGCTGCGTTCATTAACTGTCTCATAACATTGAACGATATATCTAGTGTTTACATAAAAAATTATAAGTAGTTGAACAAAAATCATTGTTTTATAAAATGTTTATTGCCGTTTGTAACGATTGTACACAATTCTGATAATTTCTACTGTGTACATACATAATATTGTCGACTAATGAGTTTCATATACACTAATTGTTATGTTAATAATTACACTGGTGTTTCTGCGTCTAATAAAATGGTTTATGAATATTTAGTGGATTTATTTATTAATCTTAAATAAAACACCTTTATAAGATTTACTATTTATTTGCCATGAAAAATACGTTATCGTAACATGGTGGACATTAGAATATAAATCCTTCAAGCACATCGTACAAAGTACAAAACAGAGATAAAAAATCCGCAATATTACATTATAATACTTTAATATGAGTAAAGTAAGTAAGTATTTACAATTAAAACACTTTTTTTACAATAAAATGAACAACAAATATAAAAAAAAACAGACACTAATAAACACAAAAACACCTTACTCAAAACAAAAGGCAATCTACTTTACCAATCTCATAACGAACATGCAAACGAAAGCTACGACAAATATGCCACCAGCAAAGAATATGCCGTAGAAAGTGGCATCTGTCATAGACTTGTCATCATCGTTTACTTCAGGTTCCGCTTCAGGTTCCACTTCAGTTGAAGACTCCTTATCTAAGGTCGTAGCCAGAATAGGCTCTGTCCAGGCAGATTGCCCAACTTCGTTTGATACTCGAAGCCTGATCCAGTATGACGTATCTTCTTCTAATTCTTCCAATCCAACTACTATTCCTGAAAGATGTTTAAAATATCTATAGCCAGCAGAAACTACCGAAAATTGTACAAGTATATTGATACTATTCAGAGTAGAAATGATCTAAAAGCAGTTAACCTCATACAGCCAACTTTATGCAGTAGACTGCTTGGAACAGAAGCTACTAACAAATACAAGTATTTTTATTAGCTGACCCGAACTTCGTACCGCCTCAGAATCAATAAATTATGTTTCTTTTATACAAACTAATACTGAACACAATAATTATCCAATTTGGTGCAGTCGTTCGGGAGCTATACGATTTTTTATTTTTTTTAAATTCATTCCCAAGTTATGAACGTACACACATTTCGGCAATTCATTTTTATTTAGGTAGATCTGTGGAACATACGTGGAATACAGATATCGGGAATAGGTACTTAAAGTTAAATTATTAAACACTACATACGTCTTACTGTCAATGGCGTACAAATATTCTTAGACACTCATTGTATAAACTAAAATATAGACATGGCAATTAAATAATTATAAATCGTAAATTCGTAATGTTTGCCTGCATTTTCGTCTACTACTTAAGCGCAAACAAGAATTTTTGGAACCGTTCGCATCACACAAGTTCGACTCCCAACAGTAGTCTATTCTGTAATAATCCCACACGGTGAATGTGGTGTCAGGTATTGACAGCTCACCTCCAACTCACGTCGATCGAGATTTTTACAAAACGTCCGGCTGGTGAGATCGAGGTCAAGAGCACAACCCACTAAATCGGTTCAATAAAAAGCTACCTTTTAAAAATTGCACAATTAAATAACCAGTGTTCCAAGGTCAAATTGAGCATGGTAACTGTTGCAGTTACCAGTTCTGTCGGCAAAATATGCGGTGTCAGAAACTTCAGTGGATAAAGTTTCTGAAGGCCTAGCACGAGCGTGCGGAGTAAAAGCAAAGTAAATTCAGTAGAATTTTATTTCCATTTTTTTTAATGAATTTTTGCCCCTACCTCGAAATTTCTCCTGTATCTAGGGTGCATTTACAAACATAAACAACAACCTGTAAGCCATATTATCTACAAATAGAAATGGGAATAATCAAACCCGCGAAGCTCTAGGCAACAGCAAATGCAATAACCATGTCGTCAATTATGCGTCCCGCACATTATGTTAATTTAGTTAGAAGGCTTTGGTTCATTTCAATGGTTGATAGATACTTTTATTGTTTTTATCGTATGAAATTTAAACCAAAGTTAGTCGTACTTCAAACGTTCGTACTCATTCAAAAACGGGCACAAATCGAATATTTCGATATTCTGAATAAATGGAAGGGCCATTTAAACAATGAAACCTGACCGATAATTAGGTAAAGAAAGTAAGAAGATTACAGCACATTTGAAGTAATTGAATTATTTACCGTTAATTTCTGGATCGATACTTTCCTCTTCATCAAAATTAATTTCAGTCTGCTTACTTTTCCTCCAAGCGTTTTCTTTAGGCACTGCAAGAGATTTGCTACCCTTCTCCTTTAAATACTGTGCTTCGAATGCTAAAAAAGAAAATAAGAACGAGAAAAAGAAAATAAATTATCAGAGCGGAGATAATAGCCCGGGTTGAGTACGTCGCCTATGCGTGTGCGCGATATCATGGAAATTGTTCTACAGATATATTAATTACTTCCAATAATAACTTTTTATTTTCTCACCACGATATACCACGATGCATCTTAAGACCTGGGACTGTGATAATATCGCATCTTTGTGGAAAGGCCTTTATTGTACCTTCTATAAGATACTTAATTCGATAAGAAAAGGGTCTAGCGTGTTCTTGACGTAAAAATATGTATAATAAACAAGCTTGCCATAGTCAAGTTTTATCGAAGCTACAAGTATAAAGGCTACATTTTGTTGAAAAATGTGTATTTTTTGTTATAAATATAATTTTCATAGTTAGTATTTAAGATTAGTAAAATTGCCCCCTGTTATATACCGTCTTTAACAGAGAGGCAATTCTGCTAACTTATACAAACAATCTCAATCTCTCAGTCTCAATCTGTCAAAAATGCCTCTAATTTCCATTAATTGTCGCTGAGATAAAACTGTGACTATACTTTGAGCGTTTTTAATTAATACAAGTGACCTTCAGGTTTCGAACTTACCATTAATTGGAAAACGTACTTCATCATACCAAGTTATATTCAAATAAACTGTATCTGAAGTGGCGTTTACGAAAGATATCTGAAAATTCAGTAAAATATGTAGGTGAATGTCAAGCTATATCGCTACATACCTATACTCTGTTCAAACAAAACATAATATTAGAAAAATAACGTTACAGCGCTATCGAAATCTCAATAAAAGCATGTATTAAGCTCCATTAGTTCACCATAAATATCTATAAAGAAATGTAGACTATTTAGCCAATTACAAAAAAAAAGCACCACAATGCAGTCATAACAACAATATAACGCAATAGCTGGCGTTATTTTCCTAATACAAGGAGTATAGAAAAATCGAAACGGAGACGCCTACAATATCCATCAGAGCAATCATCATGAACTCAAGACAATCGACTAAATGCCTCTTAAAACGCTCCGGCTGCAACATAGCCGGTTACCAGATACATAAGAATATATACAAACTGGTAAAATTTTGCCATAGTGTGTGCCGCAGATGCTATACTTATTATTATCCAGCAGCTTGTAATGGAATTCTTCTTATTCATGTTAACTAACCTCATTAGGCCTTTTTGGTTTCTCTATCTTCATTAAAGTGAAATACTTGTCAGAATCGCCATGTTCATTGCTTGCCTGACATTTGAATCTTTGATAAAATGTGGACTGATTAGCTACCACAGTCAGTATCGCCTTGGTACCGTCTTCATTGAGTTTTATCTGTTTCTGATCGAACTCGTACAAAATATCGTCTCTTAAGTCTTTGAAAAATCTGTATGTGGGTGCTGGGTAACCGTCTGCGGAACATACTATGTCGACTCTGAAAACACGCAGGTAAGATTAAAAATCTCTTAATTGTTCAAAAATAAGGTGATCTTTGAAAAACGTATTGAAAAACATCCAACAGGTAAAAAGATATTATTGTCACTGCAGGGCATAGCCTCGTAATAAAGAAATGGCACGAGCATTTATTACTACGCTTGCTCAAGGCAGATAGGCGATAAAAAAAAAAAAAAATTATTGACCACAAGTTTGGTTACAGTACACCGGTAATACATATTATTATTTAACATAGTGGCAATAATAGTACAAGGTATAGGGCACATGCACTCAGGTCCCCAAACACAATATTATACTATGCTATGTTACACTTTTACAAGTAGTAAGAGAGTAAAATATAGTTAAATTACAAATATTACAAGTAAGAAAATAACAAAAGTAACAAAATTCATAAATGCCTAATGACGGTATACAGAGAAAAGTACGTTACCTCCCGTGCTAGTCAGAGACTGTGTTACGGCAAGGTAAGATTCTCGCTCATGGAATACAAGTCATAATGTAAACACAATAAGACGCTTTTTACTAATTACATTTGTTTAGTAGTGAATCATAGGTGGCGATTTCGGACTTATAAGAATCGGATTTTGGTCTTATTAACAATATAAGTCAGATTTCCTTACCAACAATGTTTCCCTTCACTGTGATCAGCGATGTTCAAGTTAACTTAGAAAGTATTTACAAATTGAAAATGTCTAAATCACTACGTCCCTACAGCAAAACAATGTTAAAATAATATTTTATAATTTATACTTTCAGTGGTGTTCGTAATCCGCCGTAGTAATACAAGCAACTTCAAACACTCGGAAGTTCTTATACATAATGCGTAGGTAAATACTCAAGAAACATTATTTTTATGTTGAACTAACACTTAATCATGTTATTATTTTATCTATTAGTTCTAAGTACAAGTACGACCTTACAAACACGACTAAACAAACACAAACACCTCTCGTGCATGGGGTTCTGGGTTCAATCCGGGCAAGTACCAATGTGACTTTTCAATTCATTTATTATTTCTTAGTTTATTTTAGACATCACTGACATCGTTCCATGCCTCGGAAAACACGTTAAGCTGTTGGTCCCGGCTTCCATACATGGATCTTTGACAGTTACCCGCTAGTCAAAGCCCGAAAGTCTGACAACCAGTCGTACCAAGGAGTATCGTGTTTACCTATTTACTGGGTTGTGGAGGTCAGATAGGCAGTCGCTCTATGTAAAATATTGGTATTCAGCTGCATCCGGTTAGACTGGAACCCGACCCCAAACGTGGTTGGGAAAATTCCAGGCAGATGATGACGCGGTACCCAAGTAATGGTGTCTTTGTTGTCTTAGAACTTTAGAAGGCCAATTCTCATAATTACAAACGTTCAAAATCTAGCCGGAATCTCATCTCAGTAACAATCAAAAATAATCCGTGCTTTATAGCCCCATCTCTTTTTTATTCACCATTTTATAATACCAGTTTCGAAAAAATCAAATTAGATATCAATTTTGTGATAATTACCTATATTCATCATTTTTTGGAAGACTTCATTTTGATTTTTACACGTCAACAACAGTCCTCAGAAAAGAAGTCTTTGAGTGAACTGGTATTTATTTATCAAACACAAAAAAAAGATGCAGTAAAACAGTATAGCGCTTTTTTTCGATATCCATACATCCATACATATGTATAATTAATTAAATTGTTGTTTTCTAATTTTCAAAATAACAGCTTTTTAGTCATTTACTAAAAAGCTGTTAATTTGAAAATTAATTTTAGTAAATTTTAGAAAATTTGAATGTGTAGACAGTATTTATACCAAAAAATTGCTTTTTTTTCATATTTTGTCTGCCCTTCTGCCTGTTTGTTCCTGCTAATCTATGAAACATCTAAACCGATTTTGACAAGTCTTTTAGTGACAGATGTTATAAGGAGTAAAATAGGCTTTTATCTAAAAAAAATATAACAGAACCGCGTAAAAAAAATGGTAAGGTTTCATTATTTTTCGTAAGTTCTGCAACACGTATGACGACTATCTATACATAATTATATATAATCTTTGTGTGGATAATTTAGAGTAACCTTAAATTCGTTGTGTTTTAAGTAGTTTATTTATTTTATAACTAAGACAAAATAACTAACAAAGTAACGTTGACGTAGTAAGTAAAGTTGACGGGCCTGTTGGTCTAGTGGTTAGAGGCCCTGACTGCTAAGCCGGAGGTCGTGGGTTCGATTCCCACCCAGGACAAACTTTGTGTGATGAGCATGATTGTTAGTTCTGTGTCTGGGTGTGATTTATCTATAATATGTATGTATTTATAAATTATATAAGTATGTATATCAGTTGTCTGGTTACCATAACACAAGCTCTGCTTAGCTTGGGGTCAGATAGCCGTGTGTGAGTTGTCCCAAGATATTTATTTATTTATTTATTTAACTAAGACAAACAAAGTAACTAAGACAAAATACTTAATTATACAGTGCATAACAATTATTATACGTAAAATACACTAATAAAAGGCATTGTACCCAGATAAAGTGACCGCTAGATTAACTTTGATTGGCTGAAACTGGATGCGCGAGTCGTAGTAGTAAATCTTGTGAGGGGACTTTGGACCGTAATAGGTTGAATATAGGTATTATACAAACTAACAATTCCAAAATCTTAGGATTAATACCTACGCAAGGTACCTACAAAACTCCAAAGAGAGAGAGAAACATGTTCTGTAGCAAATTTACTTAGAGAGTACCGTTCAAAAGTGCAATAACAATACTTACTCTTGATTATTCGAGCCGTACACCAACTTAGTTTTATTTCCTTCATCAAATATAGGAGGATCTGAAATAGAACAACTATAAAAGGCGCAGTTCTGCATCCTCATCCAAGAGGTTGTCGTATAAGACAAAAATAATCAAATTAAATACGACACCTGGTCAAAAATAAGTTAATACTTGTTATAATATTTTTTTTATGTTTGACTGTATTTCAGAATAAACTCCTTTCAAAAAACAGAATCGCCCCGTTGCGTATGCGGTAGGTAGTATCGTACGACTACATACAATGTGTTAATGAAATAACTCGAAACCTGAAACTAATTTGTTTAGAATCGGCAGCAAAATCGAACACAATAGTTTTTAATATAGGTTATTTTTTTCCAAAGTCAAAATCAAAGTCAAATCATTTATTTTAATTAGGCCATTATAAGGCACTTTTGAACGTCATTACGAGAAAAAAAAATAGAATTTAATCTAGTTGACCCTTCCAAAAGGTAGTTTTAGTCCAAAAAATAATTATTTGACATGCCGCATCGAATATTTAACGACGCTGTACACTACTGTCCCATGCCGCCGTATCAACGAACGTTTGATAGCGGCGCGGCGATAGAGCTGCGAATCTGTAAGAAGTAGCGCGACAACAATATTTACAAATATATATTACTATAATTTATAAAAATAAATAATTGTACGTCATATCAATTTATTAATATAAAATTCGGTTGAGGTGTCCGAGGTTTTCGATAATTTCATTAACACATTGTATATGTGTATAATATAACAATACTTATCGCGCCAGGGTAAACATAAAAAAAAATCTGCTCTTGCATACATTCAGACTGTAGGTATAATATTAGCTGTAGGTATATACGGTGTGAATATATACCTATTATTATTATTTGTTGCACATTCTTCAAATCAAAACATTATCAAAATACAAAAGCAGCCGTAAGAGTATAATACTAAAGAGCGAACTTATATAAGTAGTACCAAAATATTATTCTGACACTTGACATATAATTTAAATAACATCATAGATACAGATACTTACAATTGACATTCAGTGTGACATTAAACGTCGAGGTGTGGCTACAGTTCTCGGCCTCGGGGCTCTCTTGGATGCTCAGACAGGAGTAAACACCACTGTCTTCAGGCTCCAACGATGTGACGGTCAATAGACCTTCAAAACCTTCCATATTGTACTTCGTCATAACTCTGTATTTTCCGGAACTGTCATCATCTAGACACAATTAAATACTGCTACAAAAGTTGCTCTGTATGTTATGTCATTGGTCTTCTGGGATTTCTTATATTTCCAGCGTGATCAAAAAAGGGTAATACCTACTACAATTATTATTTACTAGCTTTTGCCCGCGGTTTCGCCCGCGTTAAAAGTTACTTTCCGTAAAGTAAGTTGAACAATTACCCCAAGGGAACACATTACCGGGATAAAAAGTATCATATGTGTTAATCCCGGAAATGATTAATCATATGCTAATTTTCATCTTTTGTTCAACGGTTTATGTGTGATTGAATAAAATTCATCCAACATTCACTCACAAACTTTCACATTTATAATTTTAATAGGATTTGTTTTTGTTTTTAAAACTCAATGTTCACTTATCACGAAATGTGACCAGCTGCAATAAACGTGTTGTCAGAAAAATATATTATTTTTCGAGTTTAATAAAATATTAAAGTTAATAATATTTACGATGTATATCCACTAAGGACTGTTTTATTTTTGTTTTTATGATAAAATCCTTTATCCGGGTTGAATGTAATAATCTTATCCACGTTAGCCATGTTACAGACATAAAATAAATATAATCTTAGCTATTATAATAAGATGTAATTGTATGTACGTGACAGAGAATTCATATAAACATATTGCATTTTATTTACAAAAAATATTAACGTTTTATGGTCAAAAGGAGTATGCACCAAAACCTTTAAATATTTACTTTTATTAATATATCAACTACTCGGATTTTTCTCAGGAATAATATAATATAGGTACATATCGAGTTGTCTAATAACTTATCTTGTTGTAAAGCTTATTTAGTTTTTATATGACTAATATTATTGTCAGAACGACAACAAAAAATACTGTTACAATAAAATCCTGTGCAAATCTAAATATACGTTTGGTGTACATGCGTGTTTTTTTCTGTTTACATCTGTGTGAATAAATGATTAAATAAACTTTACCAAATTTGAGTTGATAACATTCCTCAAAATGACAATATGTTTATTGTGTACAGAAATAATAATTTAAAACGACCGTCGTACTTTTTTTTGGTGATACCTACCTAAAATAAATCCTTTAATATCTACTAGTAACTAATAAATATTGTTAATAAAATGGCTGCGCACTATGAACTATACGTACGTGATTTTGAAGCAGTTTCCACGTTCACACTTTCAAGTACAAAAGTAGTAAAAATACTGTACCACTAATAGTAACCCCGTTCCGGTTCCATGAAATCCTGGGTTCAGGGTCTCCCCTAGCTTGACAAGATAAGGTTATGGAACGACCCAAATCTGCGACCACCTCCTCTAGTGTGTCTGCGAAGTCCGCTGGTTCTGTTCGATAATTTAGAAATGTTTCATTACAATTTAATGAAACTCATTAAATGGCTATTTTTTCTCTAAAGATACATATGATAATGCTTAGCTAAAGCCACGTATAATAATAAGACTGGTCACAAATCCTAAGTTCAATCGGAGAAACAATAGTTTTTCCAGATGTTCGAATGGCTATGCAAGTAGGTATTATCAGTATGCTAATTGAAAAAGTAAACGCAAAAAGGTGTCTACCTACTATGTCTCGAAACATTTGCCCACATTTTTAGGCCTTTAGTCATACTTTTTTTTTTACTATTTCTTATCACGCGCATATTTTCACTCATTTAGTATATCCACCAAAGTACATACAAAACTCATCATAATTTTTCATCTATAAGCAACCGAGTACTAATTAAATTGAACTCGCCCGTTCCACTTTGTGATTCGACGATAACTTTGAACATGAATGTTTACGCCAACTTTGAAGTAGCAAATAATAGTTATTTGATGAGCTGTATTTAATTGTGATATTTAATTTATGTTATCTTTGAAATAATAATATTTTAGAAGGCATACCTACCTGTATTAAATTTTACATGAAGTGTTAAATGAGATATATAGAGTACCTAATCAAGAGAGAAAAAGCCATTAACTTTACTCTGGCGGCAATTATAGTCCCACTGCAGTATAAAGGCCTCTTGTCATACAAAAATAAATAAATAATTAATAAGGGCGAAAATTTTTCGAACTTCCTATCTTGATAATCCAGGCTTAACGAACAGTAATTGCAGTAAGATGACTGCTTTTGATCTTCAGTCACCGACCAATCATTTCTTGATAATCAGTCAACCTCTTGGTTATTGGGTTAGGGTAGAACTGAACAATAAACCATCATGAACCAAAAATTACGCGTAGAACTTACCGATAACACACAAAGACACATTCTTCAACAATTCTCCAGACTTGCACTGATATACTCCAGTGTCCTCCACCTTTGCACGGGTGATGGTCAGCACCAGAGCCGGGGCCCGTACTCTCATAGACTGCACGAAATGCTCCTGAGAGAAGATCCGGCTACCTGGGATACGTTTCACCGTGTAGCCGTTTGGATCTATCCATTCAACCTGAAAAAATATGAATGAGCAAGCCGTTGTCGAAGAAAGCTTTGATGTAGCTTATATTTATATTGTAATATTTATATTGACCTCAGTTTTTTTGCTTAGTCAAATATTTTAATTTGCCAACTGTATACCAGAACCGATTGGACTGACCTTTTGAACGTTTAGTAATCTTAGGACCTGTTCAAAATTATGCTGTAAATCATATTAGGGAGTGTTGAAACTCCTTATAATTATTATGGGTGGATAAAAGACACGTAATGCGTATCATGATTTTTATTACCTTTATTAAAGTTTGTCTAATGTAATTTTTTCGTATTTTTGTCGACCCCTTAACGGTATAATCTAATATCTATTATCTAATAGATTAGCATATAGCATATAGATTAGATGATTATCTATTAGCTAAAAAAATGCAGTGTTTGGTAATATTGAACAACTGCTAATGAACTTGCGCTGTAGACTTTTACGAACTAATTTTTTTTACGATAATGGCATTTGTAACGGATTTATTTCGCAATATTTAACACAACTTTCGATTTATATCTGTTTTCCATATGAGTTAACAGATTTTCTTCTTTATCGTGTGGGCAGTAAGTTCTTACGACCCCACACACCCTAGTGTCAGAGTTTCTAAACTGCAAGGGCCTCTGACATGATTTGAGTAGGACAGTAAGTCCAGGTTTCCTCACGATGTTTTCCTTCACCGATGCCAGTGATGTCCAAGATAAACTTTAGAAAGTATATATGAATTGAAAAATTCACATTGATACTTGCCCGGATTTGAACCCACAATCTCACACATGAGAGGCGGACGCCTTATCCCATACGGCCATCACGAAAACAGTCAACAGTCTGTCAGTCAACAGATATGAAACGAAAAGTAATATTACCACGCTTAAATCAAACTGCATGCAGATGCAACTGAATACCAGTGTTTTACAAGAAGAGACTGCCTATCTGACCACCACAACCTGGGTAATACGATACCCTTTGGTATGACTGCTACTGTTCCACTCAAACCATGTCAGAGGCCCTTGAGGCGGTTTAGAAACTCTGACACTAGGGTGTGTAGGGTCGTAAGGCCTTACTACCCACACGATAAGAAGAACGGACTAACCCCGGCAAACTTATTATTATATTATTTTACAGGCTTTATATAATTTATCAATGATCTTCATTACACTCACCTTTTGATACCTATTGGACGCTCTACAGCTGATAGTTTTATGTCCTCCTACTTTCAGAAATTCGTCGTCGCCATAAGTGACTGGTTCCACTATCAATTCGTTTTCCACTGGTTTTAGCCCGTACACTATATAAATATTTATGCAATGTTAAGTATATGAAGAGATTTTTACTCTAGTTTAATGTACATACAAAATATAACAAAACTTGATGCACAAATTAAAAATAATCATATTGATAACATAATCACGTAAAATTTATGTCCGAATCAAGTGTAAACAAAAAAATTCAACTGAAAATAATAACGTAAATATCACGTTATAAGTACTATAAAATTTTAATGTCTCTAAAGATACTTAGGGTGTTGTTCAAGTTATTTTGACTCGCCTAAACGAGTCTTAGATCATTAAAATACGTTTGTTGATTGTGGGATTTTGTAAAAATTTTAATGTAAAAAATTAACAATGCGTAATTTGACTCGAGAATTTTTTACATTACCATACTAGGAAATTTTATGATTTTAAATAAAATCTGAGCTTTTTTAGAAAAAACAATAAAATTTACAATTTAGGTACTTTCAATTGAGTTGTACTCGTATCAAGTGGACTGTTTTTTTAGGTGAACTAGTATAGCTTATACAATACCTGTCCTGTAGAACATGTACACAAAAACGATCACATAAAATAACCACTTCATTTCAAACAATTTCGAAATACGAATTCAAAAACCGAACGTTTATTAGCACATTTATTTTTACTACTAACAACCGTCACTTTGTAGTCCTATATTTTTTCGTGGTGGCAGTGGCGCGACCTGAATGAAAGTGCGGTGTTCATAAAGTCGCATACGCACCAATTAAATATTAGGAACAATTAATTTATTTTTATTAACATCATTGTGTACAATGTCATCAGTGAGGAAGTCACACTTATGTATTTACCTACCATAGAAAATTAAAAAGGTCACAATATTTATGTCGAATATAAATACGGTACTTATATAATACCTGAGCACGATAATTTTGTGAATAAGAATAATTATTTTGTTCTGACGCGATGGATTTAGTTGGGATTATATTGGTAAAAACTACTCTGTAGAACGTTAAATTGACACATTAAAACACATCACAATTGCTAAAGAAGTCGGAGCTAAGTGTCAAAAGAACTTAATTTTTCGACATGATTTTTCGGAAACACATCTGATTAGATAGATGTGTTTCCGAAAAATCATGTCTGGTAATTTATATTTTGATTTATATTGTTATATACATGATTATATTTTATTTTTGCAGTTACTTTCAACACGGCTTGTATTTTGAAGAGGTTCCTCTTTTCCTAACGACCGTGGCTTCGACTGAACCACCTCGCTACGAGCGGCGCACAATTTTTTTTATACATAGTTTTTTAAAACTATAAACAATTTTTTATAAATTCTGTCTTTTAAACAAGTAAAAAAAGAATAATAAGAATAAAACATTTTTATTTACCATCTAAATATTATGATAGAGAATTGTAAAGCGTAATTAACAAAATGAAATACATATTTACGAGGTACGAACATAAATGTCCAATTGCAATTTAAAATAATTTGAACTTCGTACAATGTATGTCCGGATGTTCCTTATATCAATTAAAGGCAATTCATATAAACAACTTTTTGATAAGAGAATATATCAACGCAATTCATGTTTACAAATTAAACATAAAAACATAACATCACGCCTGTAATTCCCGAAGGGTTAAGCAGAGGTGTACCTATTAGTACACCCACATTTCGCCAGTTTTGTTTATAGTCCCCTGTAATAGGGAGCGAGCCTATTGCCATCAACCGGGCACAAATCCAGACTCCGAGGCTGCTACTGAGAAATTACAAATTATTTATTAGATATTTCCATGTACTAAGTACACACATACATACATACTATATGTTTTGTTAATTGATGATTTAAACTTACCGTCACAATTAAAGTAGTTAATTAATAAGAACATTTATAAATTAAACGTTTATAAATTAAAAGTACAAAAAAAAACATTCTCTGAACCATCCTGGACAGTTCCTGTTCAGCCAAAATGGCAGACTAGTTGTACCTAATGCTGGTTTTCAACTGGACCTTTAGGTGTGACGTATTACCGTTGTAAACCGGCTAAAAGTTACTACACATCCTTCTAATCCTATCCTACCTACTATAATATTTTCATAAATGTGAAAGTTTGTGAAGATGTTTGGATGTTTGTTACTCAATTAATAAATTTTTTAACAAATTTGGATGAAAATTGGTACATAAATAGACTATTTCCTGGATTAATACATAGGATACTTTTTATCTTGATAATAGTTAGTTGCCTTGGGATTATAAGTGCAACTAACTTTACGGACGCTTTAGGCTCGCCCCCTATTACATGGGACTAAAAACATAACTGGCGAAATGTGGGTGTACTAATGGGTACACCTCTGCCTAACCCTTCGGGGATTACAGGCGTGATGTTATGTATGTTACTAACTTTACGGAAAGTTACTCTTTGCGCGGGCAAAGCCACGGGTAGAAGCTAGTTTAAAATACCATAAAATAGTATTCTATCTTAGTACCTATGAACCGATATCCCAAAGTCGCCAGACGGATTAAAAAATGGCTAAAATTACTTTAAATCGAGAAATACGTAGCTAAGAATGTTCGCGTACTGGCTAGCTTGAATACTGGGCCCTTTTTAGCTATTGACATGTACCAAAGTTACCTTACTCCTCGTTTTCATACAATTAAGTTTTACAGGATATTTTTAAAATCTATTACCTATTTATTATTTTTATTATATACTTTCCGTGAGTCAGCCAGACGCTATAAGGGTTTATATGCGTCTGGATAAATTTACTTTCTATACTACATTGTGTTACCACTGCTGACGTGCGGTTGACTCCACCTATGTTAGAAACCACATGGTAGGTACTTATGTACCTGTCGGACTCGAACAATCCACAGGCTCACGCAGGTTAACGACTTGGTGTCGTCATAAATGTGACACAGTTTAGCAATATGCTGAATAGCATCAACATTTCTCTTCGCTAATATATGCAATTTTAAACTGTTTCATACGACATAGGAATATTCATTAACATAAATAGGTACAGAATCACAGGTCATCATGTTTTCCCGGCTATGTTGGAGCCAGCTTCCAGTCTAAGCGGATGCAGCAGCTGAGTACCAATATTTTACATGGAGCAACTGCCTATCTGACCTCCACAACTCAGTAACTGGGTAATACCCCCTTGTTATGACTGGTTATCAGATTTTCGGGCTTCTGACGACCCGTAGCGACTGTCAAAGTTTTTCTTTTGCTTCATGCTTACTTTCACGGTTTCACGAAGTAAAGTATTAATTTTACTGTTAAATTATTCATTTTTTGCGACTCCTGTGTCCAACTTAGGTATGACAGGGATATGTGTTGGTTTTAAACCTAATTGAACAACTACATAGTTCAAGTCACATTACGCTAAACTGCACTAATATAAAGAACTACATTTTTTTTTAATAATTCTGTTCGTATGTGTTAGATATTTTTGGAATAATAAATAGATACCAAACATCTTATTGTTTTGTTTCCGAATGCTCAGCGCAGAGGCCTCCCCTTTCTTCTTTCAAATCTCAATATCTTTTGCGATAACTAGCCACGCAAAAATTATAAGATCGTCACACACCTGCGTTCCCGACAAATAACCAAACATTAATAAACATTATTTAGAAAAAGATAGTATATTCATAACATGACATTATTACGCAGCCATGAGCCAAATAATCTAAAAACAGGAACAATCCACTACCGTTCCCTACATTAATACAACACGTTACGATCATGTTTTAAAATAAAATGATTCACATTGTCGTCACCAATCAGGCGATTTTATCAGAATTATCAAATGTATCCGATGATCTTCGACATTCCTTGAATAACAATGCTATGTGGTGACGTAGGTACAGTTGACAAAAGATAAAAGTATTCAGGCGACTTAACTTTTAAGTAATATCCATGTGACTCAAAAATTTGTGTGTACCTACCCATGCAGCCCATTGAGTTCAAAAACTCAGACATTAGTAGATAGGTGAGTACCGCAAACGAGGAGCGACGGCTACGCCCTATAAAACCACGATCTGTTTATTTACGCGCATGTGTCATTTCAGCCGCGCAATTAAATCTATGTACCTATACTACGACACTATCACAGATAGTGCAAGTACCTATATGACTGTCGCGTTTTTTAATACTTTGCACACGCATATTCGCAAAAGTTATTCTACGCAGTATTACGATGTGTTGTCTTGCTAGCAGACCGATATGTTTTGTTGACCGTACTTGCCAACTAAATCTTGCCAAAGAAATAGTGTTGATAGAATAATAATGGCTTGGCTTGCTCACAATTAGTGACGTCATTTAGGAAACGAGTAAGCTACGTCTCATTAATAAAATATCTATTATACCTAAAACTCTGACGTCTTTGAAATTTTTGACTTTAGAAACATTTTATTTTTAATCTTGCAAAACAATGCAACCGAAAAAGACACATCACACTGCCGTTAACTACGCGTACTACCCATCAAACTAGAGAACTACATTAGCAAAAGTTATTACTGGGAAACGTCTCCTTTTTTTTTACCGTCACTATTTATGTTAGCTCGCAATGTAATACACGAAAAACATTGTGCTTGTGACAATATCGCGAGGGTATAAAAAGTTTCGTTAGACCACATAAAACTAGAACCATCTTGTACAAAAAAAAACGAGTGTGCTTATGACCACACGACTGAAGTGAAACTTCTTAAAAAAAATTCACAAAACATGAACTCTAAAATGAATTTACAGTTTTATTTACTTTAAATGTAGAATATTGAATGTATTGAACAAAATATTAATTCATAAAATTGTTCAAAACGAAATAGAATTACGAAAAATAACCAAAGAATCACCGTTCGCGTAACGCTAGTAAACTCGCAAACGAACTACTGACTGAAAGTGTTATTGGGTTTTTCCATCAGGAATTTCTCAGTAGCAGCTTCGGAGTCTGGATTTGTGCCCGGTTGATGGCAATAGGCTCGCCCCCTATTACATGGGACGTAAACATAACTGGCGAAATGTGGGTGTACTAATGGGTACACCTCTGCCTAACCCTTGGGGATTACAGGCGTGATGTTTTATGTTACTAGCTATAAGAGAAAGAGAGAAAGAAAATGTGCGCGCGCACTGCTCTCTCTTGCTCCTACACTGTGATACAGACAATAAGCCTGCAGTGTGCTTAGATATACGGAACGTATTTGGCTATGAGAGGAAGAGAGAAAGAAAATGTGCGCGCGCACTGCTGTCTCTTGCTTATATCCCCCACTTAACTTCCGTTCGCCTTGCCCGATCACACTTTTCGTAACGCTTACGTCACGCGTTCGCCAGCTTACTCCCCAAGTCGAGCGTGCGTAAAGAAGTTTCACTTCAAAAAATTGGAAAAGGTTGTAACTTTGACCTACAATATCTCTGTAGTCAGAAGCCTCCCAGGTATGGTTCAGGAAAAAAAAGAACATGTAACGTTCAGCTTCACTAACTTATTTTACACCCGTTATTTATTTATTATATATTTTTTGACCATGACACTGTTTACCATGAATATTAGCGTCAAGTATTGTGATCATTGATGAGCGATATAGTCTAATAAAACTAGGAGTAGTCTGACCTGTCTACAGGCACGACCTCTACAAACTTGTCCTATCATAACAGCTGATAATTGTTCCCAAAATTAAATTACTTATACGTCCATAGTATGGTCGTATAAGTAATTTAATGATGGTGTATTATAGAGAATAAGAAATCAGTCATTTGCGGTAAAATGTATTTAGTGGAAATGCTTACACTTCCTTCTGAAATTGAACGAACTCCTGAATAATGTATTATGTACTTGACCTATGCTACGCTAACGTCACCCTTATGCATATCGGACGTGACAAACAGCTCACAAAAGACATTAGAGTCCCTAGTAAATTTAGGTATTATATTTCAAGTATTGCACTAAACTTTTATTATTTATTACAGTTCATTTCAGTTTTCTATCCTCGTCAAATTCAATGAGGTATCTAGTGATTCTTGAACTTGAACTAGCCATCTTGCCGCTGTTTTGAGGCAGCCGAGGCGATGAACCTGCACTGAGTGCAGGTTATATCATAATATAGTCGCACGACACTGCGTGCTGCTTATGTAACAGTTTTCTTTAAAAAAAAAGATTGTGTTCTTTAAAGGGGTCAAACAAACACTTGTTTTTACTTGTTAATACAAGTAAAAACAAGTGTTTGTTTATTATTGACCCACCACGGTTATAAAGATCGCTTATGCCCTGAATACCATGTTTTTGCCCTGAATACCATTTTTCTAATGAAAAACTATAAATCGTTTTTTGTTCATGCTCCAACGAGGAAATATTAGGGAAAAGGCAATGACTATTATTGTAATGCTAAAACGCCGTAATTACCACATGTCATTTGATTAAATTACATTAATCTAATCATCTCAGATATCATCGTATGTGATTTTGTTTTTTTTTAATTTACTACTCATAGTACAAATATTTTCATATCATTTGAAGGTTCGGCGATTGGAATAATACTATCGAAAAGTGTTGATAAGACTCGCCTTTCCCTTAGACGACATGTCGAAAACATATTCAGTCAACATTGAAACAGTAGACGTATGTGGATAGGAATTGATGGCTACGAATGTAGTTATTTATGATAATAATTTTATCAGTATCCTAATAAAATTATAGGTATTATAGGTAACGTAACGACGTACTTATATAAGCTATGAAAAGAAAATAGAGTCTGATTCTGTATTTGTCGGTTTGGCCGCCTAGTCTTCAACATTCAACAATGATTTTTATACAGTAGGTATTCACCATCATTTTGAGAATTTATTTAGGAGAATTTATGTTCATAATACAAAAAAACGCGATTTTTAGACTTGTCGTCACATCAATAAATAGCTCACATGCGAAGCAGGGGCGCGTCACTAGTGTCTAGCAAAATATAGAACATCATGTACCTACATGAACTTGACCTTTAAATATTTGAATTACAGTAACGAACATTCGAGGATCGTATCGGAAGTGGTGTGATGCGTCTCTGTCGAATAATGAAACAATGTCACTAAGGTGACCATCAAAATAGTCCAACCCAAGAATTTAGAATATCCTAAATCCAACTGCGCTAAACAGCCTAAATATTAATCACAACTTTTTTATTTATAATAAGGTACGAGGTACAGGCGGTACCTACATCTGAGTGTATAAGTGATTATGTATTAACACAGTACCTATAAACACCTCAAAATTCGCCGACGGCGTCGAAAGTTCGTTAGTTAAAAAATGACAATCTATTGCTTTGCGAGATTGCTACTCCAATTATGACCGCTACTGTACACCAAAACTTTCAAATTCCTCGTTATGAGTTTGACACATAAAATTTTGCCCTATCCAGAGAATTCCGATAGCATGGCCACCCTCACCGATAATATAATTAACCGTAATAACGAACAGCGATAAATTCTCAGTGTCACTAAACTTTTTGACACAAAACATAGTTAATTAGACTGCTTATTAAACCATATTTAACAATTATAAGGTAAACAATTTATCGTTAATTATGATAATTATAATAAAATTGTTATACCGGATAGGCAAATAAAGATAATTATAATTCAAGGAAATGCATGACCTAATTCGGATTATCCGTTTGGGTGTCCTGAGTAATTGTAGTTTTGGAAATAATTATACAAAATGTTATCAATATAACACTAATTTCCTATACATACATATTTATTTTGACGTATAATATGAGTATGTGACTTATGACTGTAAATTAGATTGGATTTGCATTTTTTATAAAATACAAGAATTGCATTTGGAAAGCAATTGTCTATCTGTTGAAATCTAAACAAATATTTTTTGTGCCATCGTAGTAATGTTTAGCAGGCAGTTATAGACTAGCTGGTTCATAATAAACGGTAATGATTTTCTTGCTTCATTATGACCCAGTGGTTAAGGCCTCTTAGGAGGTAGGAGGGCAAGTACCTAATATTAATGTGACTTTTTTCAATTTATATGTATACACTTTCTAAGTTTATCTTGGATATCACAGATGTTAGTGAAGAATAACATCGTGAGTAAACCTGAACTTATAATTAATGTAAGTATGGAATTGCCAATCCATTTCAAGCATCCGTGGTGAATCACCACGGTTGTTTAAATCACGCATGTTCTCTGTATAACAAGAGGCCTTTGCCCTACAGTGGAGCAGTAATATGCTGTTATTATTATTTACTAGCTTCTGCCCGTGACTTTATCCGCGTGTTCTTCACCCACGTTAAGTTACATCTTTGGTTACTGCTCCGCTCCCGTAGGTCGTTATCATGATATTAATTAAATATAAATATTAAATACTGTCCTCATGAATCTGGCTATCACATAAAAAGGAATATTTCCAATCCAGCTGGTAGTTCTAGAAATTAGCACGTTTAAACAAACAAAGAAAAAACTCTTCAGCTTTATTATATACCCATATATTTGTATAGAAGCTGGTATTCAGCTGCATAGTTAAAAAAGGCTAGACAAATGATGATGATATTTGTACAGAAAAATAGATGAATTTTACTTCCATCTTGCCCAACTCCAACTGCTCAAAAATTCTGTCGTAGTTCCCTACGAACAGTGTTTAATTACGACTAAATTTAAATACAAACCGTAATCGTGGATAACCGTATCATTTTTCTAATTTCCTTTTGATTAAGTTTAGAGAATAACCGGAGTCAACAACACTTTATATAAAATAATACCTAGTATATTATTAAATTGTATAAAATTATTGTCAAATATTAACCTTAACTCGTCGCTTCCCGGGACAAGCGGAAGTAACAGATAGTTCAAAACCATTTGTTTTGGGTGCACTTGATAATATTTATCATGTACGCGTCACTTCAAATCGGGTAGTTCAATGCCATGACAAAACGGTACCAAATGGGTACCTATCAATAAACAACAATTATACAAATAAATAAAAAGTACCCGTTTGTAATGACAGAATAACAGATATTTTTATCTATCTGTCTGTTTGTTCCGTTATTCGACTTATCACCGAAACGGCTGGGCCAATTTTGACGGGACTTTTTAACCGATGTCTGATGTCATAAGAAGCAAATTAGGCTGCCTGTATTTTAGAAAAAGAATAAAAAGATTAACGCAAAAAATAATCATGATACATGACATTCACGCGAAAGAAGTCGCGGGCGTAAGATAGGTCGCTGCTTGTACCGGGATATAATCAATCTCTATTGAAACGCGTATATGTGTATATAAAATATATCGGGTGTCCGGTAAAGAATGGATTATCTTGAAATGGGTGACAGTAGAACTAATGGCGATTCAGAAAAAAAATACATTAAAAAATAAAAACAAGTAGTACCAAAGATATGATTAATTTTATAATATTCATTGTTTTTTGTTACCTTATTTAACATACTTGTACACCACGACCACGAATTAATGAATTCCGTCGGGTTTTTATTGTTAACGTAATTTACGTTAACTAAGCTAATAGATAAGTAATCAAAAGTAGGACTGCTATTACACGGTTTTGAAAAAAAACAACTTAAAGTATGTTCTTTTGGAAAAAATTGTGAAAAAAATTCTTTTTGAAAAAGTTAAAGCGTCCGTAGTTTAAAAAAAATGTATCGAAACACAAGTGGCCAATAATTTTAAAAACTTATGTGTTTATAGCCGATTTCAAAATGGTATGATTCAGTTTTGTACCTAATGTAAATAGTGAATTATTGCTATTGGTTTTCAAAAGGAGCGGAATTTGGTTAAACAACAAAGTTTGCAATATTGTAACAAATATGAACATTAGGTGAACCTGACCATCAGGGTTTAAATAAAAAGATTTGTAGACGTTAGTAATTAATAGGAAAGCTTGGTTAACCTGTAATGGGACTTGTGGGATGTGATATGATGAAAATATGGTGTGACCGTGTTTTTTTTTTATTTGGGCTGTCTTAAGGAAAATTCGTCGAGCCTTGAAAGACTTAGGTAGCCGTGTCCGGTCAACCACATCAAAAATAAGCGATCGACGTGATACACGACTACTTAGGAGAGCATTTATTATAAAATGTAGGGTCTGAATCAGAGTGGGTGTCAGACAATTTACAACGAATGTAATTTACAACGAATACAGTCTTAACATCACGCCTGTAATCCCCGAAGGGCAGAGGTGTAGCCACATTTCACCAGTTATAACACTTTACCCAATAACACTGCTCGACCTGGCAATCGAACCCAAAACCTCATGCTTAGCAGTCAAAAACAGTGTCATTAATATCAAATGCTGTTTTTTATTAGACCCCAATGACCAGATACATTTAATGTAAATAAATATTCTAATATCTCAAACTTTGTTGTTTACCCAAATTTCGCTCCTTTTGAAAACGAATAGCAATAATTCACTATTAATGTTAGGTACAAAACTGAGTCATACCATTTTGAAATCGGCTATAAACACATAATCTTATAAAATTATTGGCCACTGGTGTTTCGATACATCTTTTTTAAGCTACGGACGTTTAAACTTGCTCAAAAAGAAAATTGTTCACGACTTTTTTCAAAAGAACATAGTTCAAGTTGTTTTTTTTCAAAACCGTTTAATAGCAGTCCTATTTTTGATTACTTATCTATCAGCTAAGTTAACGTAAATTACGTTACCAATAAAAAACCGACAGAATTCATTAATTCGTGGTCGTGGTGTACAAGAATGTAAAAAAAGGTCACAAAAAACAACGAATCTTATTAAATGAATCATATCTTTGGTACTACTTGATTTTTTTTTTATTTGTATTTTTTTCCAGATTAGTCATTAGTTCTACCATGACCCATTTCAAGATAATCCATTGAAAACCGGACACCCTGTATATCTTTAAACTTCTTTTATTTGACTTTAAATTATATTATTTCTGTTTTAATTCCAGTTGCTGGCTTGACAGCCGTCGGCATACGGTCTGTCTCTTCTATTCTAATTTTAAAAGTAATATTTATCTCATTTAAAAAATAGGTTGCATAATTGCATTTGGCTCAAAGTCAACTCATTTATTTCAATTAGGCCACTATAAGGCACTTTTGAACGTCATTACATGAAAAAAAAATAGAATTATATCTAGTTGCCCCTAATAGGTAGTTTTATATGGAGAAGCAAGGGCAAGAAACTCAATACGCACTCTTTTAAAATCAACGTTTTACAATGTTATTATTTGTATACAGAGTCATACGTAATTACATGTGAATGCAATGTACCCTATATAAAACTACTGTATAATAACACACAAAAATAATTTATATTACAAATTAGGAATTCATGGTAAAAATATATTTAAAGTTACATCGTGTTCACATGTTAACAAATATTGGAACTGTAGACGACCACTCTCAACATCTCAACCAACAATGAAACAGCGTGTGAGCCTGCGCAATCCAATAGTAAAAACCAAATAGAAAATAAAAATGTAATAAAAGCGTCAAAAGAAAAAAGGAAATATATATACATACCTATATATTATATATGTATATATATCAAAATTAATATTAACCAGCTTAATTTTATGTAGAATGAATAGTAATATTGTCCTATAGAGCAGGACCAGCATGTTTCTAAGCAGTCTTATCTTGAATATAATCCTCTAATTTATAATATGCTTGGTTGCAAAGTGGACTTTTAATATGTGTCTTAAATTTTCTTTCATTTAATTTTAATATATCAGGAGGTATTTTGTTGTAACATTTAACACAGTACCCCATAAAAGATGTATTTACTTTAAACAATCTAAAATATGGTGGAGCTATTTTATCTTTATTAATATTATGTATATCACAACCAGCCAGAGTCTACATTACCTACATGTTGATACTTCCGGGCGAAACATACATATATGCAATGTTAGTCATATCCTTACAATTTTTTTTTCTAGTGTCATAATCAATTCTCCTAGTAAATTATGTAATAAATGTAGGTACCTACGTTAGGCAGCCGTTGGCATTTATTTTGTGAGCCAATCCTTTTGTTGAAAACATTATTCGGAAATAGTGTGTGATGATAGCAAGGCAGGCGAATTATCAATGTTACCATAAAAATAGTCAAATGTATTAAAGTTTTTTATTTTAAATATTTGGTTTCTAGAAATAGTCGTATTCGACCTCATAAAGTAATTGTTAGGAAGAATGACTACGAAAGGACAATCTTCCTTTTAGAGATATTTTATTATTTATCGTTCTCATATTTAATAATAATATTGTCCAGATAGTTTTCATTTACGGCGGCGGCGGTCAATCTCAATGGAGTCTAGCCAAGTACGCAGGAGATATTATAACACACAAGTATGTGCGCATAGGTGAACTCTCTCTTCCCTAACTCTTGCAGACCGATGGGACGGGTCCGACACGACCGGGGATTTACAAGCTATCCGAGGCACGGGAAGGAGTGTCACACCACCAACTTCCGAACTCCGGGCTGATATTGAAGAATCCGTAATTAAAAAATGGAAAAACCCAATAACTTTTGTTAGTAAACGTGACGAGGGTCCAAATCAGCGACTTGTATAACAGTACATAATAAATAAATTGCTCAATTTTGCGTCGAGTTTTTCTATCATCAATCATAAACCGGTCTCCATATTATAACATTGAGTCATCACTTACGAATATCGTTGTTTATGCATAAATTAATAATAAAGAAAGTTTTAAAACCGAGCATTTAAAATGTATTCCTCATTCAACATCTGTCCAACCATTTCCCAACTACAGTTGGGGTTGACTTCCCGTCTAACCGGATGCAGCTGAATACTAATATTTCACATGGAGCGACTGCAAATCTGACTGCCATAACCTAGTTACTGGGTAACACACTACCCCTCGGTAAGACTGGATTTCCTTTTTTAAGGCTTCTGACTGTGTAACGACTATCAAAGATGTTCGATGACCTTCTGCATTGTTAAACTTTTAAGCTTCATATGTCTAATCTATAAATTTTTTCAAGAACGAAAAAACAGGTTTCACAGTAATTTGTTGTGGGTTTATTATCATGTTATGTTCATATTCTGAAAACATATTTATTCTCAGCATTATATAATGACAGCATTTATCTTCCTTGTATTAATATGGGGTTTCCAAACTAGACACAAAGAAATTACTGCTTGTTTTTTGATGCCTCTCGAAACATGAAGTGTACCTATTTTAGCTATATTTTCCCTGCCTCCACGGTAAGGCAATAAAGGTAACTAAAATGGCGTCATCCCTTCCACTGGAAAACCCTTTAATAAATGGAGTAGTCAGGTCTCGTAACAAGTTTTGCATACGACTACAATTAAGTACACCAAGGGTTGTCAGACGTGCGGGTAAAGCCGGATATAGTCAGGCCTTTTGGATGCATGTCCGGCCAAATGATTCGGAGTCCGGCCTAATCGGCGTATCTTAGGCTTCTTCATTTAAAATTGATTTTATGATAAAGGATCGAACAAAAGTTTACAATATTGTTAAAACTTTTTAAAATTCAGACATAAAATCCGGTATTTATACCCAATTTTACCCTTAGTCTTAACTAGCTAGTGGGTTTGCTTTTCGGATTTAGGATCTGGCAACCCTAACTGTACATCTAAGATACCTACAGCGCCATTTTAGTCTGGTTAAGGCTGTCGCTGATGTACATGATAATTAGTTTTCCCAGATAAATAATTAATCTTTAATTACAAAATCAATGTATGCTTGCATAATTTGAGCAGATTGCCATCATTTAGCTGTCAATGTTAACTTTTCATTTATCATCATTTTGATACGTTTCTTTTTTATTTCCTTAAAACAGTTATGATTATACTGTATTTTTGCTAAACAATAGTATATTTTATCTCTAGCGTATAAAGTTTACATTTCTGCTGCTCATTGTCGTTGAACGTCGTTGACCGTAATAATAGTTTGCAACGTATTACAATTGGCATAGGCAAATAGGTATTGACTAGTTTTATCATTTATGTGCCCTATGTCCCGGACGAGTGATAAACTGTTTATTTTTTTATTTTACGATAGCACATAATGTTTACGTTATATCGATATTCTAGGTAATGCGTAATTTACCTACCATTATTTTTATTATATCACCGATATCGTATTCTGACGTTTCACCTACACGATGCGAGCTCTAAAAAATCTGAGAATTAAACCTCCGCGTTTCTCCCAGATTTTTTATTGATGTTATTATGATTGTATGTGTGTGTGTTAATGTTTGATTTACTAACTAACTACCTGTCTTTTGTGTCTGTCTGTCTGTTAAGCTTTCACGAGTAAACCACTGAATTGATTTTACACTTAATTCAAGGACAGGGCCGAGACACAAATCTGTATGTTTCTATAGTGTGCTTATACAGAGAAGGCAAGAGCATTGATCACCACACTTGGTTAAAGTGGATTGGCGATTTCTAAGTAAGTTTTCAAATTATGCATTTTAGGTATCTCAAGTAGTTATAGCTGAAAGTTAAAAATTTCGATATTTCGATATAAATGCAAATTATCTCATACTCAGTCTTAAAACCTGAGATTTTTAAAAAATATAACAATGATCTGATACATTGTCGTGGTCATTAGATGGCTGCAAAAATAATGTCTAGATGGTTCTTATTGCTTATTAAAATAAAAACATACTTTATACTCTTATAATAGACAACATTAAATCATAATTATAACTAAATGTCTGAATTTTATTAAATCTTTTAGTGAAAAAATATTCGCAGTAACATCTAACAAACTTATTTGAGTAAACTACCTACCTACTAAATTCGCAATGGAAATGTGCATTTCACCAGTGTATAATTATTTAAACGTGCGTAAGCACTACGCAGGCACCGCGTAGACACTCATATGGTACGGCGCAGACGTAAAAATTAGGTACCGGCGGAAGCATAGACATTACATCAAATAAATATACATACCAACATGCCTACCCTCTAAGAAAATATATTACATAATACCAGCATCCATAACAACAAAATATTAGTTTTAAAATAGTATTATTTTATACATGTACACATAAAACCGTGTACCTAAAAAATAACTGACTTTAACCAAACCAAAACCTGTAAAAGCAGGTGAAAAACAAGCATGCTAATTAAAGGAACGATTGTTCCATTCTCAAAAAAAAAACCTTAATAGGAAGGTACGTTATCCCTTACAGCTACAGCTATTATATTAAAAAATAGGTATCATTAAGAAAATTCATGTGGACGAGACGCGGGTAAAAGCTAGTCATCCATAAAATACAATCAATGAAAGTGAGTATGCTCGGCTTGAATGTATAGTGTTGTATTCATTGTATCGGCTGCGTACAATCAGTCGTGGTCTGAAACGTACGCGACGCGGTCGTGCTGTCGCTGTGCCACCCAATCAATACCGTGACGTGAATAATATCGCAGAGATCGTTCACCAAAATATTTTATCATTCGGATGACATAAAACTAGTGTGTGAACAAAGTTTAAATGTAAGTTTTTTTTATCAAACATTACATTTGAATGTAATTTTTTTAATACATTTAAAAATGAGTTTGTATTTTTGGTGAGTCATTATTTTAGATACATTAGAAAGGTGTGTACATTTATGCTAATCTAAACACTTAGCGCAACAGTGTCTTATCTACTTTCATTTTATGCGGACAGTTAAATAAACGTAACCTACATTCGAAGCGAAACACTATAGAATTCCATCGTCATACAATGCTAAAGAATCGATACAAACAACCAAGTGCAGGTCGTCATCTACCCTCTGTATATTTTTACATACTTGTTAAAACATAACAGTCGGTGATTAGAATCACTTTCGAGTTTGAAAGTGATTTTAATCACTGACACGCTTCTTCACTTTTTTCAATTTACAAAAAATGACGACTTTTAGGTGTACAGTTTTCGGAAAATAATTGGCTTTCACGTGGACTGGCCACCTGATTTTTTTTTTAACGTCAATTGCAATTCATGACTGAAAAATATTTTCAATTTAGTTTGGTGCAAATTAATGACATAAATGTTAAAAAATTCCGTTATATAAGCTGCTTTCCTAATTTTATGATATTTAAAATAAAATAAAAGACAACGCCAAATAAAAATATCTACTTTGAATACAACTATTGCTAGTCTTTCAAGCTATTATATTTAGGTTAAAACCAAGCAAACCGAGAGCAATGACTAGGCAATGTCAATATTACGTAGGTAGGTAGATACTCTCAAACTAGGGAAAATGTTGTCATTGTTTGACTTGCCTAAATATGCCAATTAGTACCTAAGAATGGCGAAATAGTAGTACATTTAGCATCATCATTTTCCAATTTGGCATGTTGAAATATTATTGGCAAAATAAATATTAAAATGCTGTTATCAAAGTTGTTTTGCATAGGTCTGGTGAATTATAAATAATGATGTCAGTAAAAATATTTAACAACAAAATCGCCTTTATTCTAACAGTAGGTAAAAAAACTTATATTTAAGTAAGTATACAATACTCAAATGTTATTGAAAAAAATTAACATGCTAATACCAAATGCGAATCAATTGTATAGTCCCGCCAAATTAGCTCTAGGACTAGTAGTTCATACTCCGACACAAAACAATACCACGAGACATAACAGTGATGCTTATCATTTGTTTTTAACTAAATAAACTAAAATTATATCGGCTGTCGTAGTAGTACTTATAACACTTTAATATGTATGTACTTTCATTAGATAATAAAATGATCTTATCCGAGTAACTTAGTCAGGATTTATTAAATGTATATTCTTACTATTGTTAAAATAAATGTGAAAGTTTGAATGGATGGATTTTTGTTATTCAATCACGCCAGAACGGCTGAACGGATCTGAATAAAATTTGGCATAGAGATAGATTATAGTCTGGAAGAGTACATGGGCTGCAGTTCTTATGGGATAATATATCAACTTTGAAGCCGAGGAAATCGAGGGCAGAAGCTAGTTACTTAATATTCTATTCCTTGAACCATTCGCAGTCATATGTGCGAGTAGATACCTACTGGAGTAAAATATTGACAAGGCTATCAAACAATAAAAACAGCTGAGCATATTATCAAGAAAATGTCATATGTCAAATGGAATGATTTATATAATATTATATTATACAATTTCAAAGATATACTTATTCAGAAGTAAACATCATTAGGTATATAGTTAACATGTAAAATTAAAAGTTGAATTTTGCTTCGGTATTCTAAAAAAAATGGTAGGCACCAATTTTAATGAAACGTACTTACTTTCTATATATAAAGTTAGTTGGTTTGTAAAATTTAATCTGGGGGTCTGAGCAATTATTGTTGAAATTATAATTTGAAATGACTCAATTATTAATATTTATGGAAATGGAATTGTATAGATAAATGTTTAATGAATTTCTTACAATGATTTAATAATTAATTATGTAATATAATGGTGATAAATATGTATTATCGCGGTTTATGTATCATCTATTGTTACCAATTTGTACGCCATGATATGCGGCAAAATATGATAGAACATTTCTGTATTTAATATAATATATTAAATTAAAACATAAACTTATTATTTAATCGCTGGAACAGGACCGATTACAAAAACTGATAGAAAGCTACACTAGTCCTGAGCGTGGCTATGTTCTATGTGGTACCTATACTTAAGATACTGATGAAGTCGCATGCAGACGCTAATATCTAATGAACACGGGCAATAAAGAATACCAAATAAAAGTGAGATACTATGTAGACAAGATAGTAAAATTCACTATGGGTGTATGTACCTAAGAGACAAATAAGCATATCCTAAATTAAACCAAATATTGACTACGGTCAAATGAAGACGTAATCAAAGTTTCATTATTTCAACACAATATCAACGTTTTTCGAAGAAGACTAGTGTCAATAATTTTTATGTGCACTCGCGGAACGAACCAGAAGACAGTTAGACAATTTTCGAATACCTTGCTTTCATTTGTGATTGTGACAGGCATTACGTCACGTTTTCATATTATGTATAAGGTATCTATTTTTTTACTCCTCGTAGGCCATACATTGTCGATAAAACAGCAGAGAAAATTACACATGACATAAAAGTAGGTACTGTGCCAGGCCTAGAATTTTTGCCATGTTGTTTTTAAAAAATGATTAACCATTTCTTTAAACTTATTATAATAGCCTGTGTAACCGAATCATAATTTTTAAAATTAATCAATATCATCGGCTTTTTTCATTTTACTTTAGATAAAATGCCAATGACAAGATTATAAGATATTTTTTTAAGAAAACCTAAGGCTTGCTTATTAATCTAAGTGACATAATTGATTTATAAAGATAAAAGTATCTGAAGATAGGACTTATTACTTATTTTTGTTTCCATTTACTTAATTATAATTGTAATTTATTAAAATTATTTTGCAACCGCTTTCAAGAATATGCAAGGAAGGTATGTGATTGTTCATTGGTAGGTATTGGTGCCGATTCCCTTGTACACAAACTAAACTAAAACTAGACTATTTCTATCTTTTTCTGTCCAATAAAACAAGAAAGAGACTAATGTAAATAAGAGCTGTCAAATTTTGTCAATCTGACACCTCCATACAATTATAGTTGACATCTTAAAACGTATAGATTAAAAATACGTAAAAGTTCAAGGCAAAACTAATTTGACATCTCTATCTGAGTTCCCAAATGTCACCGTCCTTTTCTTTCGCTGTATGTTAGTAAGAGATGTCAATTCTCTAAATTTAGTCTAGTTTGTGAACAAGGGAATCGGCACCATTATCTACCTATACGTAACTACGATTACATAATTTTCATTTGTTTTATTATTTACGATGTAACATAAAAGCTGTTTTTATAGCAAATTGAAAAGAATCGATACATATTAAAATCGTGTAGGTGTACTACGTGTATTCCTTTTATGTAAATCCTGTAGGAAGAGGAAAAATTCTATAATATAATAAGGGCGAATTTCAAACAATAAGGCCAAATTTCAGTGTTTAAAAGCCTATCGTATCTTTTCGTTACCAATGCCTGCCGGGGCTGCGGGTTGTTCGAAAGAGATACCGCGCCCCCGGAACGCAAAGGGCACAAGAAGGAACATGGATGGGTTTTAGTCAGTAAAAGTCTGACACTCCCTCCCGCCCCGCCCAGGGCGGGGGAAGTCATTTGATGATTTCCCATCGGTAAAAAAAAAAAAAAAAAAAAAAAAAAAAGGCCATTGGTATATTGATCTGTATAACCTGACGCGTGCAGTGTAGTGACCTCAAAGTCCTCGACCTTCAAGAAGTTCGCATTGCCGCATATAAATCAATAGATTGGATTGCGATGATGCAGTCGCTATGAGCACACTGTTAAAAAGTTAAAGAGCGGAAACTAACGTATCATTTTAAGATTATACTGTATAATATGACTGTCTCGTTAGTCTAGTGGTCGCAAGCGCGACTGCTGTGCATAAGGTCTTTGGTTCGATTCCAAGGTCGGGCATACTTAGTGTTATTGGGTTTTTCCATCAGGAATTTCTCAGTAGCAGCCTGGGAGTCTGGATTTGTGCCCGGTTGATGGCAATAGGCTCGCCCCCTATTACATGGGACAAAAAACATAACTGGCGAAATGTGGGTGTACTAATGCCTACACCGCCGCCTAACCCTTCGGGGATTACAGGCGTGATGTTTTGTTATGTAATTTTACACCCTTCTTTTAAAAAACTTTTGACTTTCTTGGGTAGGTGATATATGTATAATAATAATTATTATTATTATTAAATGTTTTATTATATACAATATTTACAAGCTTAATAATAAAAACAAAATAAATAACAACCCGAATAAAAAAAAAAAGAGAAACTAAAATTAAATGGCATCAAAAAATTCATCCGCATCGCTGTCCACTGGAAATGTGCCCAAAAGACTGGCCGCATTGCCACGTTGAATGGCAATGCTTAACCTCTGGCCAAGGTAAAAACCAGCCCTTGGGTCACGGGAAGAATCAACCAATCGTTTGGCCAACTCCTTGAAAAGGCCATGGGCACACGGACCCCACGACCCGAGAGTTTCCACCCCAAACGGCTCGAAAATATAGTTACCTGAAAGGGTACTATACTTACGCCGTTTACGCCCGCACAGCACGCCGAACTAGGAAGATGGGATGGCGCAAGAGTATTGACACACGTAGCGTTCCACACTAAAGGCCTACCCAACTTCCACGGAAACAGAGACATGCCGTCCGGTCTCTTGCCATCGTCGCGTGCCAAGCCGTTGAAATTATTATTATTATTAAATTTATTTCAGAATTGCTTCCATAATTTGTTAGTAACAATGTTCTTAGCCTATGTTAGTAATAGCATAATAATCAAAACAATGAAAATATTTCAGGCACTTGCTTTTGCGTGTAGCCCTATACAGTGCGCTATTAGAACGGAGTCCCATCGGCCTGCATATTTCTACATGCATTATTTTCTCCCATGTGAACTAAACTTTTTAAAGTTTTTCTTATTACTTAATAGTCTATACTTAAATTTTTTATATTACCACATTCGTACTTGTTATTTTACCACATTTCTTGTTCAAACTTATAATTATTCGTTTTTTTAATAATCTAATCAGGTACCAAAATTTAATAATTTTATACCCATAATATACATAATAGAATATGCATACAATTTTAATGTTTTATATTTCGAAGCTTAAAATTCTATTCTATACCTACTATGGTATCAATAGACATCACTAATCAAATCATGACGCATTACAGTCCGATACTAATCATTGACTTTTAATTAAGTCAATCCTTCAAAAACGTGATATTGTTTTATTAAACCACTATCAAATTATTTACTATTAGATAGCTATACAAATAAGTCACGTTTTATTCATCTTCCTGCTTTTTAAAAAATCGTTTTTTTTTTAAACGTTATGTACTAACAAGGGCTGTTACTACTGCAGGTTTTTCGGCATCAGCTGATGCTGATAATTCGAAATTAATTAAAAAAAAATACATATTATATCGCATTAGATAAGGTGCAGTCTCGCTGTTTTGCACACAGTGTTATAGGCGCGCGGCACTGCCTACCGCTTACGCAACGGGCGATTCTGTTCTTTGAAAGAGATGTATTCTAACATAGCGTCAAACATAAACAACAAAAAAACTAACTAATTATTGAAAAGGCGGCGTAATTTTATTTGATAACATAAATTTTATGAAAATCTTCTGAAATTTTACAAACATGCGAAACTGCACCTTGTGCAATTTGTAAGTTTAAAAGTAATAAAAATTTAAATAAATGATGAGTCATTATAATTATATTAAATTTTCTATTAACTTTTATTATGGTCAAATATAATACTAAATACAACACATTTTTGTCAATTCACCTACGACTTGAACGTCAGCATTAAAAGTCGGCATCGATTAATGCTGACGGTGATGCTGATAGTCACAACAACTCTAGAATTCCTACTGCCTAGGTGTTTGATATTATAACATTAAAAGCCATTCGGCCGTAAGCAAAAATCGTTTACGTTCCAAAGGACCGGTGGTGATATTTGGGCCATTCAGACTAAGTACCCATTTTTTCACACCAAAAGTAAAAAGTCGTCTTCCGGCTATAATTTTTGATCAGTTTAGCCCAGTTTTATGTGCAATATGCGTAGTTAACACCTCATATTAAACTAAATATTTAATGGACTCGCCCACTACTAACCAGCATCATTGACATTCTATTTAAATTGATAACACTTTATAAAGTACCGTCAATTGTACATTGTATCCCGAGAATGATAAATTATTGTTTGTTTAATTAATAATCACCCGTATAAAGTGTTGACATAATAATTTATTAGCTTGTACCTAATAGTTACTACAATGGTCCGCCGTCCGATTTGTATGCCTTTTATATTAATAATGAGTACATAGTGAATTTTAATATTACACAATGACAACGATAATTTTATGTTCAAAATGTAGTACGAAAATGTAAATTTACATAAGTAGTTATTTTTAAACATGTTAAGAACCTCTTGAATTTCATAAAATTACTTATAGTTTCGCTTTGTTGTAAATTAATACGCAGGTTTAATTACATCAAAGTTAAATTATCAGTAGTTTTATTTATTTTTCTTACGAGCAGTCTTTAATAATAATATTTCCAATACGACATTTAAGTGGTGCCACGAGGAAGTTAATATTTATTTGTAATACAAACGCACACACATGGGTCTTCAAGAGCCCAATGCAGATTAAAATAACATCGCTAAACCATACGCTAGCAATATTTAATCAAATTTCTATATTATTTCTTGCAGTTTAAGGTTGAAAACAATTCAAAACCGTGAGCATTATAAAACCGTGTGAGTAATATAAACATTTCAATTGCCAATAAACATTTATCGTTTCGTGGAAACGTTTCAGTTTTGGTCCAAACGTATTTGTATACGAAAATTTATTAAAAAATAAAATCAATCTTTCAAAGTCAAAAATTTATTTAAATCAAACCAATTACAAGAACTTGTACGTAAAAAAGGTTTTTTTATTTCAATTATCATTTATTCATAAAATAAATATTTATAATAATTTATATTGAATTTGTTCTATTTTTATTCTATATAAGCAAAACCTAATAGATAGGTATCTGGGGTACTGCTTCTCCGCTGACAATTTTCTTATTCAAAGTTCACTTATCTATATACTTTAGAGGATACTTACGAACATTTAATCTAGGTACTACTGCTTATAGCCTTAAATACCTAATAATAATGCGTGATTTCTTTAAACAAACACGTGCACAAAATAAGAACTTGATACATTGCAATACAAATAACAAAGCAGTAATATCTTTTCAATGAACCTACTTGTTTCTTAATGAATCGTTTATAAGCAATTAACTTCTATTAAACGACTATTGATACAATAAAGCTTCCACACTCATGACAATAAACTCGTGTCTGACACAGACGGACATTCGTTATTCATATCTAGGTAACCTACAAATACAGGAACACTAGCTTTTGCCTGCAGTTTCACTCACATCTTTAGATAAACTTTTTGATTCAACTATATACTATCCTTTCAAGTAATCCAGAATATGGTCCATCTATTCGCCAAGTTTTGTTGAAATCTGTTCAGTCATTTATGAGTTATGTTACTATTATGTTACAAACATAAAAACATCTGTACCAATTTTCGATGTTACTGGAAGTTGTATGATTGCCATTAATGAACTGCGTGATAAACATGAGATCATTTCTGAATGCTGCAGATGTTTCAGCCTCGACTTGCACATGTTGTGTTTATGATAACATATTGTTGAAACCTACTGTTTTACTAAAATATATTATGTAAAGAGGAATTTTCTGGTCTCTTGTAGGTGCAAGGTACCTATATAAAATACAAAAAGATTAATATTTTACAATTGAAGTCCAACGTTTACATTAGTTTTTAGTCTCCTTCGTCATTTGTCTCCTCATCTCTCCCTCCTAGTATTTTTGCCACATCGTACGATTGTAGGTTGTCTCTTTGTTTGCGTTTTTAGAGCTTAGGACTTTTTTTATTGTTATAACCAGGTTATTGGTGGTCGTTCACTGACCTTATTTTTTCTCTTCTCTAGTTGTAGTACCCAGTAATCTTAGGTTTTCTCAAGTTTTTTGACCTTAGTTCATATAATTATATGTTGAGTAAAATACATTGTTTTTCTAAGTATAGTTGTAAAGGCGTCTACACTATTTTCCCACTTAAGTCCCACTACACTATACCATACCGTGCTAGGAACGTACCAGGTAAAGAAATATTACTTGTATTGAAGAGTATGAAATTGCCCACTAGACCGATGCGTCACCAACAACACTGTCACGCGTCAGACAGGAAGGATCAACAATTAATTGTACGTTAATACGTTCTAGTGCGCATAGTAGTCCGTATCGTTTCTTTCTTTATTTCGTTCATAGAACGGTCAGGTTATGGTACGGTGTAGTGAACATATTCCTTTATACATGTTTATGTAAGTAGGTACTAATTTCACTCATCGTCTACATAGTAATTACGAGAAAAATTAAATGCCTATTATTAACTAGCGACCCGCCCCGGTTTGTACAATGTGAAACTAACTAATATGTATAAACCTTCACAAACTTCAATAACCACATTAAAAAAGAAGCGACTTTGTTTTTTACTATGTAGAAATAGTTATACATTTTTTGTTTCTACTACTAGTAAAAATGTTTGCTATACCTGCTTATGGATGATATTGGTGTCTCTCTAGCTGTATGTCAGTAAGAGATGCCAATTCTCTAAATTTAGTCTAGTTTGTGAACGAATGAATCGTCACCATTGTATAATTTCCACTGCAGTAAATAAATAAATACATTTAAACATTTTTATTACCAAATCCATTATCAATTCCTAGCACTGTATAATTATGTTTGTGGAAGTAACATAATACGTAATTGTGTACTTCGATATCATTTGTTTTCAAAATTAAATAACCTAGAACCCTGCGTATGCGCAAGATATCAAGGCTGAAGAAGAATAAACAAAATATTTGATAAGCTATGGATACCAATTATTCCATTGTTCTAAAGGTTAACAGAAGGTCGTAAAACGTAATTAATAGGAAAAATAGTTAGCACTTATTCGATTAGTTTATTGGACTTAGATAACAGGGTTAATTATAATCATACGTAATACTCGTATGTACTTTTAATGTATCGTTTGAAATCGGTAGTTCCCTTCCATAATACTAGCAGCTGTACTGTGCCTGTGGCTTCGCTCACGTGAACCTAAGTGTAATCTTAGGATACCAGTATTTAATATTCTGAAACAGCCTTTCCCACACGTCATGTTACGACTGACTTGAATGCTCCTTATTGTTATAGCGCGATAATTTTGACTTTAAAAGATGAGTGTATAACTAATCTGCAACATTTGTTTTGTCTCAAACTGTGGAAGAAAACATTTAGAACACAACATTGTCTATCCCCTACAGTAAATAGCGGAATAACGAGCCTATAAATGCATAATAGCCAGACCAGTAGGGAATGTTATTTTTAAACACAATCTATATAAGTTTGTGAGGATGGATGTATGTTTGTTAGTCTTTAACGCTCAGAATGGCTGAACGATGGCATAGACATGGATGCAGGCGAGAGGAATAGCACATAGGCTAATTCTTAACCCGCAAAATTGTACGATTCCCGTGGGATACGTCGGACGAAGTAGCGGGTAGAATTTAGTAGAATAAACTACATACCTATGTTCAGAGCTGGACTCCGTCGACGTGTATTATATTGTATACCTTAAAGTGTACGTATTTATTATGTTAGTAAGAAATTATGACAGCTGTTGTCTCACATATTTAATTAACAGCTGCTGTTTTTGTTCCATTGACGTTTGTTTTATTTTTGTCTCTCTACTGTTATTTCGTTTAACATAAATTACTATTTATAGGGGAATGATCAGCACTAACTCGCTACGAAAAAAAAAAGATTTTTAAAAGCATCCACCTGCATTTTTTTTTTGTTATGTTTAAATTACTGTTCATGTCATGTCTTAAAACAATGAGAAAGGACTTCACAAAAACTTGGGTTATTTTGTTTGTAAACAATAACTCTATTATTCTGTCAAAAACTCCAAAGTTGATCACTGGCGAAGTGACCCATGAACAATAGGTACCTACTTTTACAAACTAACCTTCAGTTAACAGTTACGTTAAGTTAAATGGTTTGACACATGATTGTCAATCACAAACAATACACATCATGAATGACAAACATTTTCGAATTCTCTAATAGTTTACTGTAACTGTATTTTACATGCAAGCACATTTTTTTACTTCATACTTAATAACGCCATGTCTAACGGCATTGTCTCTCTTCCACAGATACGCGCCAATGGATAATTACCAATTCGACCTCGAACCTAGAACGTCAACTTAACCAACGAAACGGTCCCAAAACCCATACCCAAGTGCGAGAGAGACAGAAATATTTAGAAAGTGACGACAATATATCCGTGCTTCGGTGAAAGTGATCCTGTTCTGTTAGTGAAACGAAGATGACGCCTGGTGCGGAAGATTTGACTATTTTGGGGGGCAACAATAATGTGGTTCCCCTTTTGCCCCGATCTACCGTGGAATTGGAGTTCAAGAACATAACATGTGACGTCAACATGTTTTTAGCGTCCAAGTTACGATTCGGTAAGCCTTTGTTTAGTCTACTTTAGTATTTACCTACCTGAACGTGGGTTCGTTGTAGGAACAATTTTTGTACGCTTCCATTGTTTGGATGGCTGGCGGTGCTGACGTCATTTTCGTTATCAGTTTAGCTCCAAAACATGGCCTGAGTTCACTCGTGTCACGTTTAAATCACCAGTGAAATCACAGTGCTAACAAATAATTATGTTAATTAATTCTAAGCTAAATCTACTACAACAGTATTTGGAAAGCAACATCGTACTGTGATTGAATTTTGTCAAGTATAATTTTATTATACCATAAAACATATACCAACACACAACCTATGGCATTTGGCAATAGTGTAGCTTTCTATATGTGAAATTAGGTATATAATCGGACCAGTACTATCACAGAATACTTCCTACAAACAAAAAACAAATAACGTTATAATAGCGTTTGCTCGCGACTAGTTTCTATGAATTTTCTAAATATGGCTATAGCACTTAAGGCTAACGTAGTTTGCTATTAGTGAAAGGATTTTCAGAATTGGACTAACAGTTTCGCGATAAGCGCGTTTAAATACTCTCCAGCTTCATAATATTAGTAAAGATAATAGGTATTAGTCTGGATTTAGAAAACCCCCTGTCCCATACTTAACCGACTAGGTCACATATTGTATTTTGAATGTCTGAATGGTCCTTCGAGTATAAATGTCTAAAAGTGCATTTATCAAGTCTTTTTCTACGGCGATAAAGTTTGTATACGAATAAAGTAGCGATCAACGGCTGGTAATTATATATTATATTTTAATACGTTTTTTTCTAATAGTGTTTTATAGTAGTCATTCTGCTTGAATATTTTTTTTACTTTTTTCCTTTCAGTACTTATTACATCAACTTTAACCGGTATTCTAAAAAGCCATAATTATGTTCGTAATACATTTACTAATAGGTCAATATTGCCAATAGATTAGTAAAGAGGTAAGTACCTAAGATTATGGTGTCAAGGACTACACAGCAAGTACTTACCTACATATGAAATGAGATAGGTGTGACTTTGTCATTTCTGTTAATTCAAAGGCAAGTTTTACAAAAAAAAAACTATCCTTCTGAACCCTGTTAAAATAAACGTCGTGAATAAAAGTGAACAACTACCAACATACAGAGAAGGCGCTACTAGAATTGATCACCATGCTTGTTCAAGGCAGATTGGCGATTTCAAACTTATATTAACTGTAAGCCCTTAGTTTCTTCACGATGTTATCCTTCACCAATGATGTTAAAAAAAAAACAACAATGCAAAATCTAATTTTTGCTATGATAACTTTAGTTGCTATGATAACAAAAACCCAAGAAATTAAATAAAACACAGATATCAACCTATGCGTTTAAATCGTGAAATGATGATAAGTAGGTAAGTCCTTATCTACCTACCTCAATATACATAGTATTGAAATATTTGATCATTTTAAAATGTGCTAAATACAGAACCACGTCACACTAAACAATTTATATGGAGCACTATCTTATGCCCGCAACTTCGTCCGCGTAAATTGCGGATATCGCGGACGCGGACGAAGTCGCTGAATAAAAACTAACCTATGTCCTTTCTTGAGGCTCAAACTTACCACTTACCAAATTTCATCAAAATCGGTTCAGTAGTTTAGTCGTGAAAGCGTAACAGATAGACAGACAGAGTAACTTTTTAATTTAAGCAACATACGTAGGTTTTTATAATAGATAAAGAACACAAACGTCAGATGCTAGTATGTATGTATAGTTATATAAGCATTACTGTTCCACTTTTTTTTTTGCTTGCGTAAGGCAATCTATCGCGTTTGGCACTATAACCCAGTTATGAACATTTATATTTTCATATACATAATGTTTTTATAGTCTATTAAAAAAGTTTAGACTAGTGTAAAAGTATAAATTTAATATTTATTTGTTCTAAAATTTGTAGCTGTGCGGCTGATTGGTAATAACCTTATTATTTGTTAAATTAATAAATAAGGAAATAATTTACCTAAAATCACGATTGACTTAAATATTTCAGTCAATTCACAACAGGTGAAAGCACGTTTTAATAAATGTATATAATAGGTTGGGGAAAAAGTTTTTTGCATTTTGTAAGAAAATTCATAACATTTTTTTTAATATTTTATTTACATTTAACTAAAGTATATAGGCACCATTTTGCTCGATAACTTTTTGCCATCTTGTAGGTAGGGACATGATCCCATTGCTATAAAAATTTTGGGATTTATGATCAAAATACCGCGATAAGTGGTTTTGGCAGTCCTCTCGTGATGCTAACCTGACACTGCCTAAAGAATTCTGAAGAGACCGAAACAGGTGGAAATCTAAAGGTGCAAGGTCAGGACTATACGGCGGATGGATTAACACCTCCCAGCCAAAGTCTCTTAATTTTTGTTGATTGGCTAAAGATGTGTGAGGTCTAGCGTTATCATGATGAAAAACCACAACGCTTCTGTTGATTAATTCCGGCCGCTTTCTCTCAACTTCTTGCTTTAATCTCATCAGTTATTCGCAGTAGAGTTCAGAATCGATGGTCCTGCCTGGTTGTAATAGCTCATAATGAATAATGCCCTTCCAATCCAACCACACACACAGCATCACCTTGTTGCGAGTTAACCTGGGTTTCGCCACAGTCTGTGAAGCCTGACCGGCCTTTGACCACGACCTTTTTCGCACGTTCTTGTCGTACATGATCCACTTTTCATCACCAGTTATCAGCTTCTTCAAAAATGGTTCGGTTTCATTACGTCGTAATAAAGAATTACAAATGAGTACACGGTTCATTAGGTTTCTTTCAGTGAACTCGTGAGGTACCTAAATATCGAGCTTTTTTGTGTACCCAGTTTTTTCAAATGCGCCAAAACTGTTTTGTGGTCAATTCCCAGTTCTTCAGCTACGTCGTAACTACTGACATGCCGATCTTGCTCCACTTTTTCAAAAATGGCATCCATTTTATCCGTAATAGGGCGACCAGAGCGACGTGCATCTTTGACATCAAAATTTTCGGATTGAAAACGCATAAACCAAATTTGTGCTACTCTCACAGACACTGCACTAGGTCCATAAACATCGCAAATTTTAAATTTTAAATTTTTCGCGGCTTGCGTTGTATTTTTACCTTTTTTGTAGTAAAATTTTAAAATGTATCGAATTTCTTCGTTATATTCACTCATCTTGACAGAACGAAAAACAAATAAAAATCACACATTTTTCTCATTTGAATTTAGAATTATGTTCTTTAAAATTTAAACTTTCAATGATACCAAACCAGCGAGATACAAATAGTATAGCCAAAGAGATTTTATTACAAGTTCATACATACTATAATGCGAAAAGACTTTTTCCCCAACCTAATATTTCCAAAAAATCAGACCTAAAAAATAAAACCAACATAATCAGAAGCAAGGAAGAATATCCAAAAAAAAAATTAAAAAAACCTGTATCTCTTAAACAAAAAAAAATCGTGGAACATGGGAGTGTTCTGGTAAGCCTAAGAATTATTATAGCCTAAATTTTCTTTTGAACGTTGGGAATTGGGCACCCGTAGACACGTACACGTTACACGTAGCTGTAACTGAAGATAAAAAAAAAAGTTTATTTAAAGCTTTATTTTCGCAATCTATATGATATGCATTTACCTAAGGATAAGATATATATTAATTTATCTTATCCATAAGTAAAATAAACCTTCTAAAAATGAGGTTTTCTTTATCAAAATTGCGATTGATAATACGCATGCTAAATGGTGCGACTGATTATAATTATGTGTAGGTACTTACAATGCATCTTATCAGGTATATTTCTCACGTGCAAGATGTATTGGCAGAGTTGGCTTCCGCCGGTTTGCGTAATGTTAACGGAAGTACTTTGTTTTATACCCGCATCAGAGTAGAAACAAGCGCTGTTTCATCGTTGAACAGTTGTTGTTGTTTTTTAGGTCTTGTGTTACAGTTTATGAATCTTATTGTTCAAGTTTACATTGTACAAGATATAGGCTTTGATCACGAATATCGTCACTTAAAATATTTCTCATTAAATGAAATATTGTAGTAGAAGTATTTGTATTTGTGGGGTTTTTGGGAAATAAAGATTCTTCACCATGAAAACAGGGATATAATAAACTATAGATGCTTACTTTACTGAAAATGAACCTTAAAAGGTCTAAAGTGGAGTTTAAACGTTTTTCCTTTATGAGCTAAAGTTTCCCTGCAGAACTTTAGGAACTCACATTTACGCTACCGCTTTTTATCTGAGTCCCTATTGTATTCTAATACGTTCTTTTAATAGAAACATACTGTAGTCAATTAATAATTATGGATTTTAGGAAGGCGCTCGAAATCCTAAATAACGTTTCATAAAAGAAATAGACCCGGCAGTAACGAATTTTAATTTACAGGATTATAATCATAAACAATCGTCAATATGTATAAATCTCCCGGAATGTGAACATTGCGTTTGCGGCTAATTGTAGCTTATAGAGTTACACATGGTGATTGTTATGATTTTATTCCATAAAACATACCCGTTACTGCCACGACTTTAGTACAGAACACGATGCTATGTTGAAAATGCTAAAAAAAGTTTCAATTTCGCATACCAACGTTAAAATTACACTCAAGTCCCTCGCAACTAGCGACGCAACGTGGGAGATTGTCAAAGACGCACGCATCTTCAAAAACCTCATTATTAGTTAGGCAATAACAACTCACCGAAACTAATGGTATGACAACATGAATCAACAAAACTCTTACTCAATATCTTCTGCTATGAAGAAACAGAACTCAATTGGTCTAGAACTTACTGCTACAGTAAATTGGTTTTAAATTAGTTTTTCTGTATTTCTTTAATAAGGAACACAAAACAGAATAGGCACATGGACAAAACGCATGCAAAGCATAAATGATGGCTGCTTAGGTGATGCACTTTTGTATAGAACAGCTGTTTTTTTATATCATTTTTGGATAAAAGGTCGTTGTAGAGGCGATACATATTTACCTACATAACTACCATACATAATAATTTTCCAAGTTTCAGAAACTAATAAAAAAATCGTATAGATTGTCTAGACTTTTTATTTCTCTATTAATTATTTTAGCTTCTGGACCTGTAGCACTCTCTATCGATACAGGTCTTACTTAAGCCGCAAAGCGGATCTGGAAACATGTCATTGTACTCATAATTAGGTTTCGATCTACCAACCTATTTTAAATCTTACTCATTTTTCGAAATTATTGTAATGATTTTAAATATTACATTAAATTAAATAAATCCATTCTAAACATTTACATTTTCAATTGACATTTTACTATTATCTCTGGAAAGTAATTTTAAATATTTGGCATAAATTAGTTTGAGGTATTCCATATACATATAAATAAAATTGAAGTGTCGCTCTGTATTGTCAAAATACTATACGGCAAGCTCCAAAATATATTGTTTTATACTTTCTAGTTTTATTATTGTCTTAGTCAGATTTTTTAAGCTTTTTATTTCCTATTCATTCACGTAATCGCGGAACCGTGCTTAATATACCATAAATCACATTCTTTATATCCATTTGTAAATCATTCGTCTATTCTCGTACTACATTCATACATAACATATGCAATATTTATATAAATTCTTAGCAAGACACGTATCTTACATCTCTTTCCGGTTTCATCTAAACGTTTACGATGTGCTAACTAAAAAAAGGACTTTCATTACAACCGGTTTTGCCATTAGTCAAACATTACATAAGCAAAGCCATTAAGAACATAGAACGCTAGAACGTCGATCTACACAACATACCGTTATGTCTGCGACACTGTGCGGGCGCATTGCGTAACTTTATCAATTTCGATCACTGATATCGACGATTAGAGTACCTACCTAATATCAATATTGAGTACAAAATTAAAAGGTCGGCTGTAGAAAATAATATTGACGCTTTTGATAACAACAATGGTACCATTGTTGTTATCAAAAGTTCTGTGGTTCTGCTGTTGTTACTTTTTATCAATTATTATTTTTAATATGGTAATAAAATCCCATAACATGTTATTGCATTATTAGCTATTTTAAAACCTAATAAAAGTCGACAGTTCACGTTTTCATAACTAAAAAGCAAGTATTAACATATTTTTTTGCTGCCTATAACATAACATAACATAACATCACGCCTGTAATCCCCGAAGGGTTAGGCAGAGGTGTACCCATTTGTACACCCACATTTCGCCAGTTATGTTTTTAGTCCCATGTAATAGCGGGCGAGCCTATTGCCATCAACCGGGCACAAATCCAGACTCCGAGGCTGCTACTGAGAAATTCCTGATGGAAAAAACCCAATTACACTTTGCCTGACCTGGGAATCCAACCCAAGACCTCATGCACAGCAGTCGCGCTTGCGACCACTAGACCAACGAGGCAGGATGCTGTATTGTTTAGAAAATATTCTACAATAAAAATAATTGTGGAATATTAATAACCTTCACATTAATAACAGCCTTGTACAATAGATTAACTTTTAGAGGTTCAAGTTTAAATAACGATTGTTACTAGCTGTACTGAATTTGAACAATTACCTATTTGGTAAGAAGCACAACTAATGAAGGTTTAGTTACCACATATTGTATGCACCTGCTAACGTACTTACAGACTTACCTACTAATTATCGAGGTTTGAATGAGTACGTGTTATTGGTACGTTTACCTTATGTAGGTCATATCTAATCTATTTTGAAGATTTCATCAGAAGGTCAAATCTAATATTTTTTTTTTCAAAATCTAATCGCAATCTCACTCAGCGACCAAATGTAAGTTAATTAGAAACATTTTTTTTAGATTGAGACTGAAATCAGGTTGCGATCGTAAGTACCTAAAAGTTAATAGAAGTAACGCTTACATGTCATTCGTCAATTTGTTTTGCAAAAATTTATAGACTTATTAAAAAGGGTTTGTTAAAGATGGTTGTCACGATATCTTACAATATTTGTCCTTATTTACGCTGCGCAAAGATTAAATTAGCCACAAAGAGCTAATTTTTTTTTGTCCAAATTCAAGCCTTACCAAAAACAGCAAAAAAAAAACAAAAGATATAGTAAGTAGGACCATAGAATAATTTGTAAAACGCCTTATCCTGTCAACAAAATTTCTTCGATTTTAATTATTTATTGACATAATAATGTCAGGACTAAATTTTTATTGAACACGCCACGCCGTCCGCGTCGGTACAGTCACCTTTACAAGCATTATGTGGGGTTCATGAGAGGAAATGAACCTCGGTCGGGAATGATGTTCGGAGCCGCTATAGTCTCGTAGGTATACACACGCGGGCAGCGATTTCTTATCGCGAATTCGGTTCAATACCTAACTCATTTTCCTTCGAAAACGCAGTGAAAATTTTAAAATTCCAGGTACCTACTTATCTACTAAAGTGCCTACTGAATAACCGAGTAAATTGCTAGGGCTAGTTTCGCACTTGGGACATTTTACCATCCCATCGAACTATGAAAGGGAAGAGCGAGTGCACTTGTATTAGTTAAAAACAATTTTAAAAAGCAAAAGGTAGTCTCCGTCTGAGGCAGTTGAGTAAAGAGACGAATTGCATCGGTATGCTTATTATATCTATAAACTTAGTTCAAAGACCTTTCTGACACTAAATGTTAATTATTTTGTTTACAAACATATTTTTTATTAGTATTGTTTAAGCAGTCTTTGGCGTGGTTAGTCACCAACTAACCACTATTTTTTCTTACCTCAAAAAACCTTGAACATGGCTGCAGTTTAACAGCTTAGCCTAAAAAAACAACCCTACAAAAATAAGGATAAATAATACATGTTATAGATTTTATATTTATCTCTACGATAACATATAAAGACTTTTTAATTTTTTTTTGAAGATTTTAATTTATACTCATTACTAGTTACATTTGTAATAAGAATTGCACGTAGGTAAGTAATTCATTTCTATGTATGTTACCGATTTCGACATTGCCCTGCTTTCGAAAAAAAATGGAAGTTGTTATCTAAACAATAATCACATGAGTCTGCATTATCCAAAACTACTTTGCCATGCATTTTGTATTGTTTGCATTTCATCGTAACGTAACAGCAATTTAGGCAAATATTCAAAAGATTTTGGATCTTTGTAAAAAGGCGGGATGTCATAGGTTACCTCCCTAATACCTTCCTTTTTTACATAACATAACATAACATAACATCACGCCTGTAATCCCCGAAGGGTTAGGCAGAGGTGTACATTAGTACACCCACATTTCGCCAGTTATGTTTTTAGTCCCATGTAATAGGGGGCGACCCTATTGCCATCAACAGGGCACAAATCCAGACTCCGAGGCTGCTACTGAGAAATTAGCATTATTAGGTAACTAAAATAGCATTTATTTCAGTTTGTTTATCTACATGTCACCCGTGTCCTCCACACATACGATTAATAGACCGGATTTTGTTAGCCGCGTTCAGATATGCAGTTGTCGCCACATTGCCAATCAAAGTCGTCGCATGCGACGAGTTGATGTTCATCCATCCATATACAATTTCACTCTGTCATGTGTTAATGATTAATTAATTACTCTATATTATAAACAAACCGATAACACCATAACATGATATATATGAGGAAACTCTTGGTAACGACGTGCGATTACGGTCAATCATTTACAAAATTTAATATTACATCTGAATAATTTGAAATCAATTAAAAGTTAATATCTACGTATATATTTATGTATAAAATACACAGAGCTGAAAAATCTTTAATGGTTATTGTATATTTTTTAGATACAATCATTTGCTACACTAAGATGTGTCCGTGGCCTTAGAAATAATAGTTTACTACATAAGTCTACTTATCTTATGCAGTACTTGTCAGTAGAAACAATAATTTCACGACAAACTTATGAATGAACAGGTCTGTATTTCTATACACAAGTTTCAGTTATCATTCAAAGTACCTTGTTGTACATAATAAGAACATAAGTACATATACCTATAGGAATGGCAATGTTTATAAATCACTTCCTTGTTCATATTGCGATTAATGATACACCCAATGCGCAAACGCACGTAGACAAGGCCCGCCAATCGTTTTTGCACATCATAAATTATTTATCAGGACATCTTGTATCATTTGCTTTAGGCAAATGTAACTGTATATTTACTCATTAAATAATTCCAAGATTTTATGTAATTTCTTTAATTAAACTCAGTGGTAACGTGGTTCATTCGTTCGCTGACAGCATGTAATTTAAAATAAACCATCAAATAAATAATTATAATACGTAAATAAATATACTTTATATTGACATTATTTATTTGAAATAGCTAAAAAAAATTTTTTTTTTGATTTAAATCATTTACATGATTGTCATTATTGTATTCTATTAGCAAACTTACGTAAGACCACTCTGTGTAAATGGCAGTAGAATAAAAATTATTTCGTAACAAAAAACTAAACTATATAAATATATATATTTATAGCAACCAATATTTTAAAATCAGTGTGTCACTTTATTTAAATAAAATGATATTACATACCTATTTTTCAAAGGCATCCCAGCGTGTGCTTAATAATGTGAGATACTACTATGAGATTTACTTTTTACTTTTTTTTTGACTGGTACTCAGCTGCATCCGGTTAGACTGGAAGCCGACCCCAACATAGTTGGGAAAAGGCTAGACAGATGATGACTACTATGAGATTTATCCTAATTTCAAACCGTTTTCTGGAACGAAAATTATCGGCATGCCAAAATTAAAGGCAAATCAAGTAATCCGATAGGCTGTTAATAATTCAGTAAAACAACCGCAGCAGCTGCATGATCTTGACCATTTAATTTTCGTTTCTGAAAGCGCCCGTTAGTCACCTTTCCCCACAAGTTAAACTTGAACAAACCTTAAAAGTTTTTGCCCAAGTTTATTTCTCAGACTTGTTACGTACAAACAATAGGTAGGTTTTCTAATTAAGAAGAGTGTTAACCTAATCATTCAGAGTTATGAAATACAGCCAGTTAATGTTGTTCAGCAGAGCATGAGACTCCTACATAAATAGATTGTAAACTAACTTCACCTCACGACCTACATAATTTTGTAAATACTTATCGCGTTCCCATTATTATGAGGACTTTATAAACAGCGCGTTCCATACTCAACTCGTCTAATCATTATACATACTTGTATATTATGGTCAGTAAGTAATTAAACTCAAAAAAAATTTAGACAGAATTAGGGCACCAATATGTAGCTTGTTTTAAGTGAGCTGCGTATCATTTCGTAATTAACTTATTTGACAGAAAACTGACTAACCTCAATTCTAGACGGTAGACACCTTCATAAAATCTGCAATCTCTTAATTTTTGGGTTCCTTTCAAAATGATTAAGATTTTTGGTGCTGATCCACGCGTCGATACAAAATATAGCATTCTGTGATAACGTAATATTCTATTAGCGCATTCAAACAAAATAGCAAACAAACTCTTCAGCTTTATAATATAGTATAAATTAGAGTAAGTAAATAACTTGATTTGGTAATCTATCTAGAACGATATTCGCAAGGTTACCGACAAATATGTAACACAATTCTGAACTGTATCCTTTAACAACTATCGATTATAAGTAGAGGAACATGATACTTAAAATAAGTTACCGACGGTTACAAACAGTGGAAGAGGAAGGGAAACCGAGTAATTTCATTCAAGTTTTATGTTAATCTGTATTACAGAATATTGACGTTTTCATGCAGCAATTAGTTGTCGATATGCCTCTCATCCTTGACGTTGTTCAATACGGGCAAGTACCAATGTGACTTTTCAATTCATAAGAACTTTTTCATGGCGATTATTAATTATTTCCCGAAGACTTCTTCGCCTATCTACTAACTAGCCTATATAGGAGTTTCTTACTCGTTCTTCTTCATAGCTTGACATTTCAAAAATTGCTTTTTGTAACTGGTTAAATTGAAAGAAATGATTTGATTTAACTACACTTTTTTACGCTTGAGCCTTAATAAAGGAGAGCCTTTGGCCGACGCGGATATCAAGCGCTACAATTATCATCGCGTAAGTTATTTTGAAATTCACTTCGCTTATGGTCTGGGACTGAACTGACAGCGCGCTCCATAAATTAGTAGTCTAGTTATTATTAAATCTCGTATCAGATTTTTAATTACTTCAGTACATATTAGTTTAAAATTAAGTTATCGACATCAAACTGCGCAAATATAACAACCTTCTTGGAAGATATATGTTTCACCTGTTTGGGGTTGAAACACGAGGGCCTTGGGGTTCGAGTGCTCATCTTGTTTTTCGAGACACCGCCAAGCGACTCTTCAAGTGACCAGAATGCTTCCCTTTTTTGGGCTAAAAATGTGGATTTCCGTACAATATGACAATTCTGCCAGCCTTTTGAGCACTTGTCACATTGACAGTAATACGGATCAGTTTTTTTAAATATTAACTCATAAGTTTATAATGTAATCATTATGTGCAACATCAACCCTATATAATAATGCCCATAATCAATCCAGTAATTGATCACAATATGTCTTTTGAACGGAGCACGCTCTTTTGATTATTCTCTTAATTATCGCGTAAACACGTCTAGCTAGGCAATTTGCCAAATTAAAGATTATGTGGCTGCAACGTTACATGTGGTTGTTCCGAAATTCGCAAGTTTAATTTTTTGCGTTTGGGACGTAAATTGGCATGAGATCCACGAGGACAATCTTTCAATTATGTTATTACGTAAATTCATTGTAATGAGTGACGTTTTTAAACGAATAGATGATCAGCACTCTAATGAAAAAACAATTAAAATTGACTAATTTGATAACGAAGTCCTTTAAAAATGTTACAACTTACGAAAAGCTCGCATTATAAAATTTGAAAAAAAAATTAATACCTTTTTCTCTTCTTCTTAATATCCTTGAAAATAATAAATTAATAATAGATTAATTGTTGAGCTGTTTCAATTGGGAAACGATATCAATCTATTGTAAAAACCAATTAAGAAAACAGTTAATTCTTCATTTTGTTACGTTAGTAAGTAGCAGGTACGTAGAAATTATTAGCTGTCAGGTGAACATTTAAATTGAATTTTAATACGGCTTTCGATTTGCTGACCGCAGCTACCTACGTCGACTTTAATGGCAATCAAGAAAATAATTGGACAATCAATTAGCGCATGTTTTGCCAACACTCAAGTTGTTACTAATGTAATAATAAATTAGACATTAAATGACGTCTAGAAAATACTCAAAAGATATTAATAAATATTATTCTACACTGTAGATAGGAAAAACACCTGGGTGTGACCAAACTGCCTCTACTTTATAACTTGTACAAATTTAACAAGACTTTGGGATTGTTTGTCGCTAAGATGGAGTAGCGACTAGATTTTGAACGTTTTTAACTAAGAGATTAGGCCTTCAGGTGTCAACCCTGAAAGTACCTCAAAACTAAACGCCGTTTTAACTTCGCGGTAAAGTCTTACCATTTTTTTGCAGTTAATTGATTTCTAATAACTTGCGTTAATTATTAGCAATAAATGTAAACAAACAATAATTATTGCTACAGTTTCTTTATCAAAATCATTAGAAGGTTTCTAGAAATTCTACAATTCAATTACACATTTCCAATGATTCGTCATTTAAAACTATTACCTAGAAGTTTCGAAGAATTAAGACTAAAAAAGCAATTTTCAAACGTTTTTGTACCTACATACTTTCAAGTCCAAGAGTACCTATAATAATGAATTGATTTGAATTAAAATAACACGTACAGAGAATGCACCAGATAGGTAGATAATTCAAAAGAGTTAGGTATATGAGAACATTTAAATTTCTGTAGCTCATAATATAAATCCATTTAAACATTTTTACTTTATTAACATAAAACTAAGTACAGTCCGTTTCTTTATCGCGATGAATCATTCATAAAGCATTGTTTTATTATAAACATAATTATGAGCGACAGGATGACGAATGTCCTCTTTAACAAAACCTCGAGAAATATGTTATTTGTCTTTTTTGTCAATATATCATTTATTTATGATGCCAGTTAGGTATTGAATTATAGTCGACACAGCGATCGCTTCGGTAGGTACATATTCATACACGCGGTGGCGATCGACCACGTGACAGACCGCGTTTATGTGAAACTCTAGTTACAAGTTACTTTGAAATTACTTACAGGCACCAATGCCGTTGTTTGGCTGCCACATAATATTTTAAAGCAAACAAAGTATGCGGGTGAAATCAATCAGCTACTCCATACATTTTGACTGTATAGACGTTGCACTTTTGGATGGCATAGCTGTTTTACTATTTAATAACTCTCGGGACAAGAATAATGCACTTGATCCAAGGTAAAAGTTGTTGTTACGATGTTCCACCCCGTATTTACTTTCTAAGGTAAAAAATTGGTATAACATCTGATTTTACTGAACAATTAAAAATAAAAACTTTAAATATCGAAATTGGCAAACTTAGTATTTTCACGTACTTAATTGCCCTTATATAGTACATAAAGTACGGGAGGGAACTCTATCGCTGCTATCTGAATGGCGTGAATCGTTTATATGGTTACTTTTATTGCCCTTCGTGAATAGATGAGTAGTTAGTTAGTATTCTTATCTACCAACAATTCGTAGATCCATAGTCTTTGATGGATAATATAATACCTACTAATATTCTGCTTACTGATATCATCATCCATAATCTGATATACAATTTAAAATCTACTTTAAGTAGGTATCTGACGGAGCACAGTCACGTGACCGTAACCAGACATACATACAAATGTGGTTGCTTTGTGTATTTTTTTCGCTTGTTCTACTGCCCGAGATACTGAGGTACAATGAACTTCTTATCGCTACGAGACATAAAAAGAGCAATTACCGAATCATCAAAAGCTTTGGCGGACCTTAATTAAAGAAAAAAAAAGAAAACGTTGCTCTACACTAGGCGTTTCTCCGTTTACATATAAAGACATCCAGGCTCAGAACAACTACCTGTGGGGTCCACAGATAATAAATTGTTCCGGGCGGGATAGAACCAATGCACCAATCGTAGGTACCGCCCAAACTAATCATTTCAAAATAAATAATAGTTAGGCTGAGTGGTAGATGATAATGGCCAGAAAAGCGGTAACAAGTGTGATGACAACTAAAGAGATTTAAAGAAGAAAAGGTCATGCACCTGCCGACCCTTAATAAATTGGAATAAGGACAAGAGAATGATGATAAGACTGTGATAATTTCATCATCCACTGTTTGCAAGACGGAGTCACTTACATTTATAAGAATCACCTATCACTAACCCAGTAACCCTTATTTTCATTCTTTACAGAAAACAAGCAGATCTTAAAGAATGTGTCAGGATGCTTCAAGCCTGGACAACTGACAGCTATCATGGGCCCTTCTGGAGCCGGCAAGACTACTCTTCTAAACATTCTCGCTGGATACTCGTAAGTATTATGGTGCTATTATATGTTACCTGCTTTTGCACGTTGGTAATAAATAGTATACCTATGTGTCAATATTTCGAATCTGTGCAAAATTTGGTGAAAACTACTTTCAGTTTTAACTTTAACCTTGGATCAAAGTTCATACTTGTACCTAGTTAAGAATGTTCAAAGTCTAGTTCAGAAGGCCAATTCTACTAAAAGACGTTCAAATGTCAATCTAGCCTCAGTATCAAGTAGGCTAATACTTACTCGTAACTAAAAACTTTCGACGCAATCTCATCTGTTCAAAAATGTAGTCGCAATTTAATCTAAACGACAATCTATGTTAATAATTTGCCAAAAATGTAGGTGAGAGATGTTTTTGTCAAATTTAGACCAGAATGCCCGGCTGAATTAACGAAAAAGAAAATACAAACTGCTTAATAACTAAATGTTTATATCCACCAATGAATATTACTTTGGCACAATCATTTCAGGAACAAGAAGTATTAATTGATTCATTGGCATTGTCATCACAACCATGACACAATTGATTACTAGTTACTAGGTAAAGCCATGTCAAGGCTCGAATGATAAATTCAAGAATCTCATAATTTAACTGACAAATAAAAATGGGTATTCTATTGTTAGGTTTCTGCATAGATGTGGAAATCTTGAATAAATAAGATAAATCAACAAGAAATCGATTTGATAAATATTACATAAATTGATCGAAATAGGAATAAAGTATTCGTCAATTTTGCTGTCAGTCGATTTTATTGTCATATTACCACAACCATTTATCTTCAAGGACTTTCCGCCCTTTTCAAGGTATAAGTATATCACAAAAGTGCACTGCGTACGAGTCCAAAAGTATGGATCAGCAGATTTTAACATTGGGGGTCTAGAACCATGAACTCAATCTATGGTAACACCGTGTCAATTTTACTTTCTCTCGACATGGCTTACATGGGCTTCAACATTGAGTACACCGATTCTCATTTTACTGATATTAGGGATACGTATTAGGACTATTTGTACCCTAACGGTAATTACCGGTTACCTTTGCCTCACGGGCACTACCCACCTGTCCATAGTATAAGAAAAAGGAAAGAGGGAGTTCCCCTGTGTTCACACACACGCTCGTGCATTTATATCTCCTGCGTACTTGGCTAGTCTCGTTAAGATTGGCCACCTCATCGAAATTCGGAGAATATTACAAAGTCGTAACTTGGCCGAAGCCCCGTAAAGTCCTGGGTTCAACTAAACTTACACCCAGCTTCTGGTGAGAAACTGATCGGACGCGTCAAAATTATACAATATCAGATTTTATACAATATCAGATTACGTGTGCTACACAACGTTTGTCAACTAGTGTATCGTCCCTAAAATCAATAAAAAGAAAATATAGTTCAAATACATGTTTTTACATGAAGGTATAGGTTGTAGGTAATACATTTTTTTCCGCCTTACCTTATTTAGAAAAAAAAAATATGGGAACAGTTAAGTTTTACGATTTTTGTAAGATACTTGATACATATTGTAGGTAACACTTACCTACTGTTGGTACTCAATTTATAGTCTTAAAGAAACCGTTTATTAGTCATGTAATGGATAGAGTACCCATCTGGAATGCTCGTGAGTCATGTTATGCTTAGTTATGTATTTATATGAGTACATCATGCGGCACGGTTTTCATTTTTGCATATAATAACAGTATTTTATATTTTTATAAAGATATGGGTGTTCCATTGTTGTATATTGGACTGACTCTCACGGTTATGTGATTTTCATTTTTTGCTTTACTTTTGGTCGGTAATTTTACAGAAAAATTTTAATCCTACGTACCTATTGTTGATCTTCTGTGGTTTACATATATTATCAGTTATGTATAGATACTGTGATTTATATACAAACGTATGATCCGCTGATAGTTAGATAACATTATAAATTACGTTTCTGGGTAAATTAAAAATCTATTCTGTAACTTCTGTTATTTATAATACATTGTTGCTGGCCATGGAATATATAACAATTGTAACCCTTTTAGTCAATAAAGATATTCGGCCTACTTCTCATCACACTGCTCATCTTTTATATTTTGTATGTTCTTTTTAAAACTTACTAGTAGTAGTAATCCTAAAAACAAAATAGAACTAGGTAATAAAGTACCTACGTCACATTCAGGGTCGTAACTGTAAAACAGACTATTACGACAAACTGATCTATTTATCAACTGTAACGTAAAGTATTTTTCCATCATTAAGTCAGGCCCGCTTATCAGGAAATCAGTAGGTATACGTCATTGTGTGATTGTGTTTATTATAATTGTACTTTTAATACATTTAAATGTATAAAACAAGTGAACATTTGTATAAGGTAGGAACAACAACCGAATAATATCGTCTGACCACAGATCAACTGCTATGTTAAACTATTTGCAAGTGATAAATTTCAACATTCATAAATGATATTTTAGATTATTATCCGATCCGATACGATTATAATATCCGAAGATTATGGACAAACATTATCTTAATTCAAACGCATATAACTTCAATATATGTGATGTGATGGTAATTAAAAGACGATTAAATAAGTTAAATAACAAATCTCTACAGTTGTTACATTGTTGTTAACACTTTTAACCGAGCATCTGGGTATTCCAATGTTTGTTGCGCAGCGCACTATTTTCTCATACAAAATAGATGACGATTAGTGACGCTCAGCCCATACAAGCAAAGATAATATGAAATGTGACACGATCGTTACTGCACGTCGCCGTTTATCCTTTCTTGTTGTATCACATTCAATTATGCAGCACTATTTTCGCGATGGATTTAAACTTCTGCTTTCTTTATCGTGTGGACTACGACCGAAGTTCTTATGACCTCATACACCCTAGTGTCATAGTTTCTAAACCGCCATGGTTTGAGTGGAACAGTTAAACCAGGTTTCCTCACGATTTAATCTTATTTAAAATGAAGTACACCGTAAGAACTTTTAATTACTTTTGTCTTTATTATGCTTACAATATGGTTGTTAACTTGTTGTTAACCTGCCTAGATTTAACACTAATTTATTATACCTACTAACTTAAAAAATAAACAGGCAAAGCGCGGTCACACTAGCGCACTGAGGGCAAGGTTACCTAATTTTAAAATTAAGTTTGCTCTTTTTATTTAAACCATTAATTTTATCATCAGAACACGTGGTGCGAAAGGCGAGATAGCTGTCAACGGCATATGCGGGTGCGCTTCAAAGTCGACAGGTCGCGGTGGCGCGCGATACATCCGCCAACACGATGACCTACGAGTGCATCTCACTGTGTATGAAGCCATGTCTCTTGCCGCTGCTCTTAAACTGGCTGATTTTAATCCGCATGAGAGGAAAGATAAGGTACCTACTTGGTGTTCATAAAATTAAAGATAAGCCAACCAAAAGTAGAAAAAAATCTACTATGCTTACCTTTCCAAAAATATTCCTGATCATCCTACTATACTTGCAAGTGAGCAAGTGAGTGTTCTTGCTTCCTATACATATATTTGAATTATGTATAAATATCTAAGTATTGCTACAAAATGTGGTTCGGTCCGCAATCGCCACGTTAAAGTGCCACAACTGAGCTATACGAATAAACAAAAAGTACTTACTACTTACCTACCTAGTTTAAAACGATAACCTATTTCAGGTGTACGAGGTCCTTGCGCTATTAGGTTTGAGCAACACATCGATGACTCTCTGCCGGGACCTCTCGGGAGGTCAAAGGAGACGTCTTGCCGTCGCCTTAGAACTTTTATCGGACCCTTCCCTCATGTTCCTTGATGAACCTACCACGTAAGTACATTCATAAACATATAACCTATACCTATTAATTTGGCTAATTCTTTCAAATTCGGAATGGTTTTTTTTTGGTAGAGATACCACTTCCTATGTGTTGACCTTTACAATTCGCTCAACAAAATACAATACTAGCGATTTCCTTGCTTTTCAACCGACTTCAAAAAGGAGGAGGTTCTCAATTCGACGCGTATGTTTTTTTTTTTTTTTTGTGTGTTTGTTCAACGATTACTCCGCCAATTATGAATCGATTTGGATGATTCTTTTTATGTTTGAAAGAGTATGGTCCCGAATAGGTCCCATAGGAATATTGTCATGATCTGATGATGAACTTTGGAGATATGGAATGGAACTCCTTATAAAATCACAGCAGAACCGCCGTAACAAGAAAAATTGCTTTGTATAAACGTGTAATCGATGACTGACTGAAGGAAGTGGGGAGGGGGTACATCAACCCCCCTCTTACCACTTTCCAAAATTAAATATATCGTGTGAGGTATTGTTTGAAAGGGCTTTATGTAGGGATTTCAAACATTAACACACAAGCACTAAAAAGTGAAAAATAAAAAGCTTTTTTACAAAAAAAGATCACCGCCTTCAAAAACCACAAAATAAAAAATAACTTTAGCTTGGAAGTCGGTGGCAATACCTACATAACAAGAAATAAAACCAAAGCCGCCGACTTCCTAGCTAAAGTTATTTTTTATTTTGTGGTTTTAGTGCGTCAATACATAATTATAATATTGACAGTGATAAAAAAACCTAAGCCGTAAATCTAGGTAGAGACCACACGAGCATGTGTCACGATCACAAATGGCATTTTAGGGTGACATACTCAAAAGGTGCCAACGGACCCTATTACTAAGGCTCCAGTGACCTTTGTCCATTACTCCTATGGACGCTATAACAAAAAATATAAAAATAATAAAAAATTAAAACTAAAATATATGTACTCGTAGTATTAAAATAATTTTGAACGATGATATAAAACTTGTAGAGTTTGTTACATGGTTTTATAAATGATCCTAATATTTCCAACTTGCGTCAATATTTCCTAGGCTTGGTCTACGTGAGGTGTGCCGGCGACCGACACCATGTCAAATGACGCCATAATGATGAGATTCCTTGATTAGATATGCGGTTTGTTTTGCCAAACAATGGTGTATTGTCACAAAAATCAGCCATAAATGGAACGAACGCAAAAATTCCATGGTTTTTGCTTACCATTATTAGGACTTTACCATAAGGAAAACCATAATGACATGTATGATAGGCCTGACATTGGAGTTTATGTTTCATCTTTGATGTAAACAAGATATTAAGAAAGGTCTTGACGTTATCGTTACTAATGCAATTAGTAATGATCATTATACACAATTATGAAGAGTTAAATGACATTATTCAAATTAGCAACATGTATTTTTCGTCTTCTTTAACACAATCGTATGTGTATAAAAACAGTTCATTAAGTTTTTTTATGAGAAATACTTTTTGGTAGGTTATTTGGTTATATATTTCCAATAAAGATGTACAAACGCGCATTTTTGAGATACTGATAGTATCAGGATAAATATTCCAAACATATCATAGTTTACTTACAAAGTTGCCTGCGTGTAACTCTGTATAGGCGAAGCATGTCCGGTATTTGCGTGACAATTCACTCATAATAGCACTTATTAAACGTTATCTTTATCCCTATAGCGGTTTAGATTCATCAGCAACAACATCCCTGATAGCTCTACTGAACAACCTCGCTAGAGGTGGCAGGACGCTTATTGCCACCATCCACCAGCCTTCAGCACTTGTCTTCGAAAAGATCGACACGATATACTGCTTGCAAGAAGGAAGGACCCTATACAATGGACCGAGAGTCAATCTGTTGCCTGCTTTCGCCAGTGCGGGGCTGAGATGTCCACCTTATCATAACCCCGCTGACTTCTGTAAGTATTTTTTTAGGTGACCTCATTTCTAAAACTCGGTTATAGAGAAATGCTCATACGATTATCGAAAGTATTGTAAATCATCTCATCTTCTCATGTTAGCAGGGGCGGTGCTTCTACGAACCTTTGACTAGGTACGTTCGTAATCTAATCTGTCTCAATGCCTGTGATTGTCGCTGAGATGGAATTACGACTAGATATTAATATTTTTAATTAGCAGACTTGGCCTCCTGTTTTCTTAGCTAAATAAATAAACTACCTTATACATTACCTGCACAGAAAAATTTTAAACAACACGTTTAACTGAAGATACGATAGGTATTCCATAGCAGTACAGACAGTCTGCAAAAAAAATATTTTACGTCCAAGTGTTTTAACTGCGCTAAATACGTCGGATAGGAGTGACACATTAGGTTCCTACTCCTACTAAGACTATCTGCACATCGCGTTGTACACGAATCGAATATTTAAATACTCAGCCATATACAAGTACACGAAGACATATCTACCACTCATTAAATACGTCTAATCGGCTATCTGACCATAATATCGGACAATATTAAAACTAATTTACGCGCAATTAATTATGAATTATTAGAGTTGTTACTGTTGAAACTCTGGCTGGTTAAGCCATATACAACCACCTATAAGCTCGACTTGGCGGGGCACTACCGTGCCCCCCGATACCGAAGGCACGAGCATTGACGACCAAACTTGCTTATAGCGGATCTGCGATTTACATACTTAATTTAGACAGTCATATGAATTAGCCAGTAAATAAATTACATAAGTACTTACCCAGTATCGAAACCGCAACCCTAACAACTAGACCATCACGACATTTATCATATATAAATATAATTATAATTAAAGCAACAATAAACCTTTTGCATATTAATTCAATACGTGGAAAACTTATAATAATTAAAGTAGAGGTTTACTTTAAATGAATCTAAACTTTATATAATCACTGTTATAAAGTAGGTACCTATTTTCCTGATTCAAACAGGATTCGTCCTTCCTTATTTTCTAACGTAGGACTACTATTCAAATGTTCCTTGCTTACCTTCAATTTCTAATCATTAATAATACTGTTTAAAACTACATATTCTTCTCATCATTGTCATATTGTTTTTGCTCTGGACCATTCTTTGGAAACTGTCGACTATTTATTTATATATTGAAGGTCGAAATCACACAGTGGAATCTCAGTCTAAAAGTATATCTACATTTATGACGCTATAGGTACCAATTTATATGATAAATACATCATAACATTGTGGCTAGATAATTATATCCATTACAATTATTATAATGCAATTCTTTAATGTGTAAACAATAACTTACATTCGTATCTGAGTCTGACAGTGTAATTGTGGCATAATATAATAGTCACTCTAAGTTGCTTTACTTTTAAAACTACATGCATACACATATACATAAACTCACGCCTTTCCTATGGGGGTAGGTAGAAGCTAGGGAACGCCACCTGCTACGATCCTTAAATACTCCTCTCGCCTCGTCCACGTTCATACGTCTCGACATAAAAGCAATTACACTTATAAGATTAAAGCAGAAAATATCTATACAAACCACGTAAGGTTATCTTTTACGTCCAGGTTAGTAGCAAGCACTAGCCCTTTATGTATGAAACTCAACCCATCTTGACAACTAACTCTGTGTTAACTTTTTGGGGCATACGTACTGACCTTATGTATGTAGTACCTTTCACGTTATTTTACCGTAAGGATATAATATGTAGCCGAACAAAACCACATCACCCACATATTTATTTATTTATAATTAACCAACAACAGACCTGTAACCTACATTAACAGATTCCACCAGAAATTTTGATTTTTGGTCAATAATAATACAAATGAAGTCCTCCTAAACATAAAATTGCATTTGCATACCTAATAAGTATCATCATGATCATTGATCAATTCAGGGTACAGATTAATTATATAGTGTAAATAATAATATTTATAATATCGAGATGGCCCAGTACTTAGGGTGCCCGCCTCTCATGCATGAGGTTGTGAGTTCGAGTCCAAGCAAGTACCAATGTGACTTTTTCAATTCATATGTGCTTTCTAAAGTTTATCTTGGACTTCATTATCATCGGTGAAGGAAAACATCGTGAGGAAACCTGGACTTGTAATATTAATATAAGTCTGTAATCCCCAATCCGCCTTGAGCAAGCGTGGTGATCAATGCTCATGCCTTCTTTGTATGAGAAGAGGCCTTTGCCCTGCAGTGGGACAGTAACAGGCTGGTATTATTATGATTATAATAATATATATCCAGTAATGCCACGCGTTTTAGCTGCCTCGTTGGTCTCGTGGTCGCAACCGTGACTGCTGAGCGTAAGTTCCTGGGTCCGATTCCCAGGACGGGCAAAAATTATTATTGGGTTTTCAATTACGAATTTAAAAAACCAATAAACAAAATAATAGCAAGGAGTTTGGAAGTTGGTGGTGTGACTCCCCCGTGCCATGGAAATGTCAACTACTATGATTGAAACACGTATTATCTTGACTTCATAATAATATATTTGTAACTTTGAACGATTATTATATTTTTTAGCAATTTCTAAGCTAGGCATGACAGCAGTCGACACACGGTCTGTCTATTTCTTCTAAATTCGAATTCCTGTCAAAGGAATCTTGACTGAGAGTTTGGAATGCAACCTTTATATGAACTACGCCCGCTTTATAAATGAAAGGATTGACCCAGCTTTGTGTCTCCTGCCAGGGCTGTGGATTTTGTTCGAAAGAGTTACCGCGGCTCTGGGACGCAAAGGGCATTAGGAGGAATACGGATGGGTTTTTGTCAGTAAGATTCTGTCACTCTCTTCCGCTCCGTCAAGAGCGGAAGAAGACTTATGACGATGTTCGAAACTTAAAAAAAAATACTGTCTTAAAAAACGTTTATTCATACCTATCTAAAACTCTCAGTCAATATCTGCCTACCTATACCTATTACGAAGTCCCTACCTCATAGGGAGAATCTTAAGGTATGTCTCTGGAGAGATGGCTTAACTCATGACATACGAAAATTTTGACCTTCTGATAAAGTGATAAAAATACCAACATGATCTTTCTTCAAAACGTAAGCGTAGTCATGTTTAAACCTCGTAGCGTCAAAACTCCCTCAAAGTCCGCTACGCATACCCATACCTATGACATGGAAAGTCCACATCATCCCTTATGGGTTACAAAAATTATATGAAGCATAGATATTATATGAAAAGACCATGCACCGAAGCCTGCTAAATAAATTTAACACCCATGGCTTTAACGTCATCGAACGTTATTGAGTAAGAAAAAGGGAAAAGCCATGGCAGTGTGAAATAATAAAGTTTACATTACTACATTGTGAACTCGATCCAAAGCGAACTCTCAAAGAAATTTTATTCAAAGAAAATTATGTTATTTCTTGGTCACCAACTGAACCAGCAGTGTCAACCAAACACTTTTTACAAAGGCTACCCCTAGCCTTTGTAAAAAGTGTATCCCCCAAGAAACGTTGGCTTCATCAGTAAACAAGTCTCTCCTCCCTTTTCAAATTTCGCTTTTCTCTCTACTGGAGCGTGTTCATACTAACAGAATAAAAAAAATGCAATCGTCGCAATCGCCGACAGTTTTCTGTCCTCCCTCTTTCAATTGTAGTGGATATGAAACAAAATAATTAAATTTGATTATTTGGGTACATAACTTTTTTTTAACGTTATTGGTACCTTTTTTTTATAATATTATTATGTGTCATTCTATTATTTATTCTATCACACCGCGATATTTCTTTATGAACCTTATAAAGCAATTCATTTTCGACAGCGTAAAACTCGACATCAATCTTAATAAACTTAGAGTTCACTATAGGTGTAGGTACACCATTTACCTCACTTACCGACAAAGAAAATGACCACCTTTATGACTCCTGTGTTTAAAAATCAAAATGAAATTTTATAATTATTTTGAAATTTATTTTAAAATAATGTATCTAGTAAAAATAGTAAAAAAGAAGTCTACGACTAAGGCGATTAACACACGTCACCGTGCACCGCAGCGGTATGCGGTGCCATGTGTTGACCGTGTGTTCAATCATGACTATAAATCGCGGTGACGTTCAAGAGTGAAAAGGAACAGTTTGTCTAATGTCACTCGCGCCATCCTACAGCGCAAAGAACATATTCAACGAAATATAATAAAGTATTTTACCGTACAAGTATTTTATCCGCTTTTATGTCGGTCAATCTGGCGACAAAATTTCGATCATTTTCAACGCAAAAATCGTCCTCTTTTGACGAAAACTCTTTGATGATGAATTGGACCAGACTTTACGACTTCTACCGGTAACACGACCTTCATCTCTTCTTTATCAGCGCCAGTCTAGGCAGCTGGCATCAACAACGTCATCATTTCTGTCTGCTTGGCACCTTTGCTCATCAATATGTTTTTCACTAAAAAAATAATCGGTATTATTATCAACAAACAAAACATTTTCTTTTACGCATTCCATTCTTTACTGAGCAGTATTGCCCAGGAAATTCTGCCTCTCTCATCGCGTTAAATATTGTCAAGAAACTCATATCTTCTTGATAGGTGTATTTATAAAAATAATGAGCATGTCCTTCCAAGAGGGCTGGATGCCTTCCTGAAAGGACATGCACACATATCAAAGCGTATAGTCGCTTTCTCGCCATTCATTGATGACGGGTCAAATGTCCTGGTAAAAATCATCAAAGCCTATGCCGTCGCTACCAGCTAAATAATGGCTCCAGTTCACCTGACATGGAACTTCGTTCTGCCGGTAATTCGAGCTTATAGTTATTCAGGATTTTGATGCATCAAGGTAGTGAACTGTCGCGCATATAATTCTTCGAGATTATTTATTATCGAGCTAACGTTTTCGAGCAATTGTTTTTCGATCTTACGTCATTAGATTTCACGTAAGGAATCCCCTTCACAGAACATAGGTGCATAGCTCCATTGAGATTAGCCGCCGTGACCAAAATTCGTTGGGGAGAACATTTTTGTATTTACATTTTCATCTTACTTTTTTTCGCAGTAATGTTGCATATTTTTAATTTCTATATTTACTTTTACGTTTTGTGATTCAAGAATCTAAATATTGAATAAAATATCTTTTATTGAGAGGTAATACAGACATGACGGTAATAAAATACTTGAAGGTGGAATCGTTTAAGCCTAGAGTATAATAAAACGAATTTCAAACTTGTCTTCTCTTTTCCAGTAATGGAGGTTGCGTCGGGAGAGCACGGCGTGGATTTAGTGAAAACTGCGCAGACTATGTCACAGTTCAAGCCGGAACCCGTCAGCAACAGCAGTTGGGAAAGCCACGTACCTACCATACCAGCGCTGCCTTGTCCTTTAGGTAGGCCTACCATATTACGTCAAACTCAAACGTGTTTTTGAAATATCCGACAATAAAGACGATCTTACGTAGTAAGAGTTGGTAAAAATAGAAACAATGAAAGCTAACTCGTAAATCGAAGTCAAATCATTTATTTCAATTAGACCATTGAAACGGCTCATTTGGAAAACAAATAAGTATAAGTAACGAGGCGTAGGTACGTATAACGATTTTTCAAAAATACTTATTAAGTATGACATCGTTGCATTATTTTCTTAGAATAAAAAAAACCCTTTTGTTTGTAATTTTAGAGTTTACGTGTCTGAATAAAAACAACACAAACACATACAATGACGGTATTATTAATGTTATTTGTAATGTTTTTATTCTCACCTTTAAATATAAATTATTTGGTCTAAACAAAAAAGATGTCATACACAAACAAAAGTCATTAGTTTATTTCCGTAAGATGATTTTAGTTTCTGAGTGGTTTTCAGACAATGATTTTTTTAATTCATTTAAGTATTTTCTAAATTTATCTTGGACATCACTGCCATCGGTGAAGGAAAAACATCGTGGGGAAATCGGACTATTACTAATCGGTCAAGTCCCGGCTGACTCACCGGTATGACAGAACAATAGAAAATCCATTGCGTCTCATTACGTGGGACTTGAGTAATTAATGTGTATATGATTGAATCGCCGCCTTCAGCAAGCGTGGTGATCAACGCTCTAGCCTTCTCCATAGGAAAAGAGGTCTTTATGTGTGACGGCGTAAGTGGGACCAACAATAGGCAATAATAGGCTAGTCATTTGAGTTCTATAAATAAGTATTTTTCAAAACAAGGTTTTATGATGATCTATTATATTAATTTCGCCAGAATCCAATCAATTTATATTTTACTAACGTTACTTAAACGGATTTATTCATTGAATTTAGGACAAATATTATCTAAAAATTTGCTAAAATGAACCGTGTGCCAAAACCAGAGATAATTTATCAGCCAGATACGCTTAACAAAGTAATAATCACTAATAGTGACAACTGTAAAATATACTTACAAATTAGCACAGTACGGTTCATTTTGCACTAATACGTATATTAACCCAAATTTATTTTGTTTACAGATATAAGTACAGACCTAAAATCTAAACATCAGCTGAGCCCTAAATATAAACATAAGAAGATATCGAAGAACATATACAGACAGTCCGGACTACTGCGCCAAACTTGGATACTTCTTTATAGGAACTACTTAATGACAACAAGGAACTATGTGAGTACAACACAAGTAAAATGTCATAGTACGTAAATACGTGTTTTCTTAGGGTTTCATAAGCTTTCAAGACAACACGGCTTCCTTAAAAAACTTAAACCGCATAATATCGTTATAGCTCAGTGTAAGGCGCCCCGCCTCTCGTGCAGAGATTTTGGGTTCAATACCGAGCGAGTGCAAATGTGACATTATAAATTCATATGTAGATACTTTTTGAGTGACGAAACAGACTTATAGAATGAGACTAAAATCGCCAATCCGGTATTATTATTATTGATCCCCTACTTTTCAAAAAATGAACTCGTAGCAAGTCAATATTCCTTAACGTTATTTGCAGTCGTTATTCATGTATCGAGTAGCTGCACACGTCATCATCGCGCTAATCTTTGGTTACCTATACCATGGGGTGGGCAAAGAAGCAGAGTCTGTCCTCGGCAACTATGTCTACTTATACGGGTCTATGCTACTCGTTGTCTACACTGGAAAGATGTCCGTTACGATAACATGTAAGTACACCACTAATGTATCTAGTTGAATCCTGAAAATAACGTATAAATTGCAGAGTTTTGTGTTTTTTCACCGAGCCTGAAGAAAATCCATGAGTGACAACGTGATTCTAATTAAATACGTATGCATCTAATTAGAATCACGTGTTCCCTTATCTTTTTTCTTTGCGCGAAAACGCCTCATTCATATTTCTTCACGTGAAATCATGCGTGATTATTTTCCCGCAAAAAAATAGATAAATGAAAACGTGATTCTGATCAAACGCATATCCTTTGTCTACGTAAGACCTTTTTTACGGGATTTTGAACACGTGTTTTAGCTAATAAATTTCAATTTATTATTTATTTATGCAACATTTATTACTTAATGATAATACCCTTTGTAAAATTCTCATCGAACCAGTCTTGCTTTAGGTATGCATGTGATTTATGTAAATAATAATGTACCTATTATTTACGTCAAGCAATTGGAATGTATAAAACTTATCTGGACATAACAAAAAAAAATTTAAAAACACGACTGCAATAAAAATTGCACATATTTGTACTTTGTTTACTCGTCAGTTTTTTTTTCGACGTTTTTTATTTACAGTGTTACATATTTTTAAAATCTACTTGTAAAATTCTAGACGATAAACATAGAAAAAACCAAATTTATTAAAAAAATAAATTAAGGCTGGTATTAATTAACGTCTTTTTATTTTTTACAAGCCTATGTTACTCGGAACGATGCAAGGATTGTAACGATACCCCATACATCTAAATCGATTCAGGCGTTTAAAAGTTATGGTGGAATAAAGAAACTCACATACGTACATACATTAACCCTGAACACATAACACTCCTTTTTTTGGGGCAGTCGTGTAATTTTGGGGCAGTCGTGTAAAAAAATATATTTCGATAGTGATTCTGAATATGGAAGCAACAAGCTACATTTTCTAACAACTTCTTTTGTTATTTACAGTTCCCTTAGAAATGGATATACTACGAGGCGAATACTTCAATCGATGGTACAATTTAGGGCCCTATATAGTATCAATATTAGCAGTCGAGTTACCATTTCAAGTGAGTTTTAATACTTTTAAGTTCTATTATTTTTCTCAGCATTCTAATCAAAGCCGAACAAAATGTTTACATTAGACAAATTACTGTTAAGACCTTTGATTGAGATAATCTAATGTTCAAATATCTGTTACGTCAGTCAGTGAGTGAGTGACAAAATTAAGAAATTATGATTAGTTATAATTTTTAAACTACTGGTTCAAATTAAATGAAATTTTAAATAAACCTTATTTATACAATGCCTGCTTGATTACTATAATTCAGGCTTCTAGTTAAATCCACGACGAAGTTATAGAGGGGTCGAAAATGGCCTGAACTGTTTCGAGAAAAGGATTGTACGGCCGTGCCGCTTTTTTGCTCGTCCTTGCGGGGGCACTGCCGTGCCCCCAGATCCTGAGGAGGCTAGATTCTAAAGCACACAAAATGTAGATAAATACTCTTGCATGCAATAACATGTAATTATGACCGCTAGTTATCTACTTAGCGCACAGTGAACGTTTATTCACTGAAGATTTTTCATCTAGAAATAATATTAAAAATGATTTAAATAATTAAGAGAATACAGTTTATTTTAAACGAGAAGTAGGAACCTTTACTGTAATTGGTAAAATAAGACAAATTAAAAAAAAATCTGTTCGTGAAATTAGGTTTATATTATGTGTCATGTTTGGCACTGTGACTAATCGAGTCTTCAGTACGTGACCCATTGTAGCTCAATTCAAAAGGCTAATTAACATTAAAATATCTAAGCAAGAGGCGGTTACCTACCAAGGGCGTCGTTACAATGGACTAGTGCTGATGTTAAATAATTTACCTCTGTTCGCCAAATAAGTTGAGCTGGGCGATGGGTTGCTGCGCTGCGTGTCGCGGTTCAATTTCCGCACCGAACAAATGTTTGTATGCAGGTAGTTTTTCCGGGTCTGGCTTTGACTGCCTCGTTGGTCTAGTGGTCGCAAGCGCGACTGCTGTGCATGAGGTCTTGGGTTCGATTCCCAGGTCGGGCAAAGTGTTATTGGGTTTTTCCATCAGGAATTTCTCAGTAGCAGCCTCGGAAGTCTGGACTTGTGCCCGGTTGATGGCAATAGGCTCGCCCCCTATTACATGGGACTAAAAACATGACTGGCGAAATGTGGGTTTACTAATGGTACACCTCTGCCTAACCCTTCGGGGATTACAGGCGTGATGTTATGTTATGACTTTGCGTATGTAAGTTTAGGTGTATGTTTGTAAACGCACCCAAGATACAGGAGAAATTCCTATTGTAGTGCATTGTTTTAAAAAAATCCTACCGTTGGATACTTGAAGTTACATAACAATCTTTGATTTCAGATGATATCATGCGTGTCCTATGTGGTGTTGTCGTATTGGCTGACAGAAAATCCCTTAGAACCAACAAGAGCAACCCTGTTCCTTGCTACCATTGTAGCCACGTCACTGTGCGCTCAGGCTTGGGGTTACTTCATCGGGTCCACTACTCCTACCAGGGTAAGACATTTTTGTGCAAGTAACTATTAAGATAATAGTAGCCAAACATGTTACAATATACTTTCTCAAATTTACACTTGCACAAGGCAGCTAGACTCCGCTGTGTTTCCCACAAATGGCTCTGATACTTGCACTTATTCATCTCACTCACTCTTATACATACTTGGGCAAGTACATATTTGTACAAGTATACCGTTACGTATGTGGCCTGCATTAATCTTATATTTTATTCTGTAGCCTCAGTCTTAGGCTGGTTTTAGATTAGGAAATTGATATGCCTTATCGCGATGGTACCTCAAAACCTTATATATTTTCTTAGAAAGGCAAAGCTGCACTTATTAGGGGTCGGCAACCCTTTGAGACAGAAGAGCCAAAAGTAAAAATTTCAGTTTAAAAGAGTAACACAAAAAAACGAATAACCAATGCCACGACGGGATCGGCATGGGTGAGAAATGGAAATGAAAATCTCAGTTGTTCTATATTATAGTATTTCATTATAGATTGCACGATTTCAAGGGTTTTAATGGTAAAATAATTAATTTTACGTATGGAACTGAAAGCCACAACTTTAATTACATTCAAAGAGCCGCATGTGGCTCGCGAGCCGCAGGTTGCCGACCCCTCACCTAAGACCTAAGACCGATGGAGTTGCCGAAGTCTTTTTCCTCGTAGTTTTCTCTGAAGTAGAACCTAACTTGCCCCTTTGTCACAAGCCGTACGTCTTATTAATATTATAGGTATGTCGGAGGATATTTTTCAGCAAGACCTTCAGAAATTATTCCAAGTTGTCCAATTAATTATAGGGAAATTATAGTAGTTTTAAGTGTAATTGTATACATTTCTATCTTTTTATTTTATTTTTAATGATATTTTATAGCATAGTTCTAATATTACTTATAATATAGTTTTAGTTTTTACTGTAAAGACGTTATAATTGTGTGTGTAAATAAATAAATAAATATTTAAAACGGAAAAGCAATATCAACAAACTTTTTCCTTTCTAGATCGCTGTCTTCATTGGACCAGTCCTCGCATGTCTTTTCTCGGTCTTCGGCTTTTGCCTGGCACTGGCGGACACTCCCTACCAATTCCGCTGGCTGCACCACATCTCCTATTTCAGGGCTGGTTTCCACATCGCTGTGCATTCTGTTTACGGCTTTAATAGAACTAGGATGCATTGTTCTAAAGGTGAGAAAAAAATATTATACAATTAAAATATAGTCGAAATCAGACATGGAACGGCTTTGAAAACCCTGCACCTTACAGGGAAAACCCGTTTTTTTTTAAGGTGGTAAAAATCATCAAATAATTCCTTCCGCCCCGGGTGGGGTGGAAGGGACTGGCAGACTTTTACTGACAAAAAAAAACCACCCTGTTCCTTCTATTGCCCTTTACGTTCCGGGGCCACGGTATCCTGTTAAGACGTCCTGCAACCCCGGTTAAAGGAACGGGTCTGGTCAAGCTGATACTGAGCGCCCACTCCCGGCCGCTATCCCACTACTGCCCGATGCGGGGACTTTTGGCTGCTGGGTTTCCCCCCTGGCCCGGTTCGCCCCTCTTTAGTTAACCTGCATCTCTCAGACTCCGGCTTAGTGTGGACGTCCAGTCAACACAGACCACTCAGCACCAGGACCCCCGACCTCAAACCATCCTCCGTGCCCGACCTCCGAGAAGCCGGATTACAGGAGACGCCACACTCCCAGTCGCGTCCACTACCCTGAGGTGAAACTTGGGAGTTGTTGATTAAAATGTTTCATTTTTTACTTCTACATCTAAAGTTGTAAAAATTCTTTAAAAGACTTGCCTTTCAGAGAAGCAGATAAATTCTCTGCCTTCAAATTGCCGTTTCTTCTTCCAGAATACTGCCACTACATCACACCAGAGACGTTCCTCAAAGAGATGGATATGGAAAACGTGGACATTGGTGAAAACATGGCGCTGGTTATATCCAACACAGTCCTCATGCATGGCCTGACGGCTGCAGCGTTGTGGTACAGACTAAACAAAAGATGAATCATTTAATATCTTAGTCTAGGACCAGCATTGAATTTTGGATAGGGATCTTTTTGACTGTAATATTAGGTTAGAGACCGCAAAGGCAGGAAACTGTTGGATTCTGCATATGAGGGTTCAAATTTATTTGAGCTGTGATTAAGTCACTGTGATTTTGGACCGTATTAAAAGATATTGCGTAAAACACAGAATATGACGTTTCTTTATCTGTGCGGTCTTTTAGTTTCCTATTTATTTAGTGATAGAAGCGTACTTAGTAAAATATAAACCTAATTAAGTGACAGCCGTTAGAGAAATGTGTGATATTCTATATTTATGTATTCATTCATGTTTTGTCCAGAACACCTATTTAAAGTGTTTGTGTCTGACTAGCATTTTTCTAACATAACCACTAAGCGGACATTTTCTTACTTATTTTTTGTTTTAAAAGGTCCAATACCTACCTCTATTTAGTAACTTTTTGATTCCATTATTTTATGTTTATAGTCCATGGTCTAACGTTAATTAAAACTGCAATATGTGTTACGAATTTAATCAGAAACAAAGATTTACATTAGCTAGATCTAAGTGACCTTACTATTATTAACACTATAATTGAATATTTTTAATCAGATCTCATTTCATGACTGATAAAAATAATTTAATTCAGGACCATATAAATAATGTAATTGATTTATTTTGTAAAGCTGAACTCCCACTAAGGCAAAGCCTGCGAGGAGGTATATGTATATGAGGAGGTAAGCTATGAAGATTGTCCGTCTCGTCTCGAGCGAGTCTCTTTATACGCGCAGGATTTGCCTCTGATTGAAGTAAATTCTTTAGCCTTCTTACACCATTTTCCCATCAAATCAATCAGCCATTTATTTTAAATATAATCACCAGAAGCAATATTAAGGCACACTTGCCTAAAATAAAAATTATATTTAATCAAGCATTAAAGCAAGTATTATTAAAACCAATTTTTTATTATAATTTGCAAAGATATTTTAAGATATAAGTAGTGTGAATTGTGTAATAGGTAGGTAGGTAAATTATTTTTCTTTAGGTGTCAATGATAATTGTTTTAAAGGAATTGTGTAGTTTAATTTATAATGTAGGTAACATAGTATTGATTAAATAGGTTTGTTTAAAGAATGACAGGCCGGTTACAGGAATATTTTATAAGTCACATTTGACACACTATGGATAAGTGAAAATAACCTTCCTATTACAATCAGTAATGACTTTTGGTCGAAGCATGCTGGTCGTGCCACACATGAATAGATGACAATTTAAAACTGTATTTTACTTTACTAGTTTTTAATAAAAATTAAAGTTGACCACTCATTGAGCAATCCTTAAAAAACAATGCAAAATATTGCCACATTTCTTTCTGGATTTTGATGAACCTCAACAGGTCTAACATAGTCATAATTATACATGATAGGTACCTACAATATGAATCTCAAAGGTGATCAGAGATTTAATGCCTGTTACGAATGATTAAATCCGACATAATTATGTATTTACCGAAAAATAAAATAGATCCAGTGACAATACGCCTTTTATTTCGCCTCAAAATAAATCCGTCTTCATGATAAGGAGAAGAGAAAATTTTGTCTATTTAATTTAATTTATTAGGAGAGACGTTTAAAGTCAAAGGATTTATTTCAATGAAATCAATTACAGGCATGTTTGAAATTAAAAAAGTTTCCGTTGAGATGCCTAATGATCAAGGGTTCAGGGAATAAAAAATGTCGTCGAGTTAAAAGTCGGGCTTAAGCAACAGGATTCTTTTCAAACCTACGGCACTAAAGATTTTCCACTTTTTTGTCTCCATTGCGTAATACACTCCCAATCTATACTAATATTAAAGAGATAAAATGGTTTTGTCAGTTGCTAATAGTTCGTTAGTTTCTAGTAATATCTCTGAAGGTACTGGTCTGAATACAGAAAATCTTTCACTGATGAAAAGCTATTGCCGGGTGTCATAGCCTTTGTCCGCGTTAATTCTAGTAGGTATGTCATGATATACTTGACTTCCACGGGACAGAAGCTAGTCGATTTTGATTTGATTTTGGGAATAATAATTAAACAATGCTTATCCAAAACGGGTTATGATTGTAAGTGAATTACTCAATTGAGGTGACTTAATATGAAATGGAAACTAGGTACCTATAGTTCGACTTTTAATTGTATTTAGTAACTTGACTGCCTTGTTGATCTAGTGGTCGTAAAGCGCTACTGCTGAGCATGAGGTCTTGGGTTCGATTCCCAGGTCGGGCAAAGTGTTATTAGGTTACATAATAATAAGAATAACTAATATCATGACGAATAACTACCGGAGATTTATTGTGAAGGATAGCACGTTTGACATCTGTCGGGCATGCCACCGTCCGGGTAAATCAATCCGTCATATTATCTCTTAGTGGTCTCGTCTAGCTAACGTAGAAGTACTTGCATATACACAATCTAGTGGCCAGGATTATCCATCAGAAACTTGCTCTAAAATACGGCCTTGTGGAATCAGAAGAACAGTACTACTGGTATGTGCCCGACCCAGTTCCCCAAAATGCCAATGTCACACTGTACTAGGACCGATCCGTCATCACAAACAGAACTATTGTGGCCAATAAACCTGATATAGTGGTGGTGGATCGCTAAGAGAGGCGCGCAATGATTGTTGACATAACAGTTCCACAAGACGTGAACCTCGTGAAGGTCGAGAAAGACAAGCAGATCAAGTATCTTGACATGGCCCGCGAGGTTGTCGACATATGGGAGGTGGACTCAGCGATCATTGTGCTGATAGTCGTCACAGCCAATGGTTTAATAGCCAAGAGCCTCGACCAACATCTAAGGAGGCTCTCGTTAGGCGGCTGGATCAAGGGCTTGATCCAGAAAGCAGTACTTCTGGATACGGCCCGCAGTTAGGTTCCTCTCTTTGGAGCCCTGACCGCCGGTGGCTTGAACCCTGTTTCCATCACGGATGGGCTACTATTTTTTATATTTTTAAATGTTTTTATTTTTATATTAATATTTAAAAATATAATAATTATGAATTGAAAAATAAATAAATGGAAAAATAACTAAAAATCCATGTTTTATTAATTTTTTTTAGAGAGCTCCAGTTTTCATCCCTTTTTTACAAGCTTTTATTTAGCTTGCACTGTTCTTATGTATGCATGTAAGTAAGTTGTCCTTTCAAAATTTTTAAACCGTTTTTCGACCATTTGTGGATATCCGATCGAGCTGAAATTTTGCATACACCTCTAGTTCAGATGACAATACAATGTCCAATACTCAATATTGTAATAATTAAATTAAATTAAATTTTTGATCTCATTTCGTACCTGAGTGGATTTTATATAATATTAAATTTAACTATCACATGGCAAGGATTATTATGTATCACAATCTTGGTCCCCAAGATACAGGCATCGCCTAGTTAGGGGACCATCGTTTTCACCAAACTACGGACCGTCAAATGTTACCGATTTATAATTATTATGTAAACCTAGTTATAAGGTAACCACTGTAACAACAGTAAATAAACTAGAATATTATTATTATTAATTACAAATTATAACTTGTTTTAAAAAAATATTTATTATTCTCTTTTTTCTTTTAGTGTTGCATTTTTAACTGTACATAGTTCACGATTTAACTAGGCATAATAACTCACAAGCCACGTAACATTAAAGTACTAAGAGCAATTAATAAAAATAAGAAGTGTGTGTATTTATTTATAAAGGACACCACATAAACATTTGTCTTAAATTACGTACCCCGCTTACGTTAACTGACATAGTTCACTCCACTTCACGATAGAAGTACTAAAAATTTTACAACTTGATTATAAAAAGCACGTCAAAAGTACAATTTATGCTTGTTCAATAAATTTAACTTAAAGGAAGATCAATTTATGAGCTTTTTGTCTGGTGTTTCTTGTAGGTATGTATGACACAAATGTTTATCAAATAAAATATTACCTTTTCTTATCTTAACCTTAATACCATAACAATTCTAGACTTTTTAGTGTTGGTTTAAACGAGTACTTAAGCATGTTTTTGTAATAAAACAGACAGTATTGGGATAGTGAACGATTTTGCATAAAGAACGAAATGTATTAATGTTTTAATTCAAATACAACTTTAAATATTCGTATGCAAGATGCGAAATATAAGAATAATTAATAGAGAGCAAACGGATAGTGGTTTTGACGGATATCCGGCTATCGGAGATTGGGCCCTTTATCGCGTTACATGACGCGATCAGTTTGATTTGAGTATAGGCCCGGTGAACGAGTTCGGAAATATATTCGGGCGCGTTCGGGTGCTATCGCACGTGACGATGGTCAGGTATACGAAGCCAAAGCAGAGTCACCTCCAACCAATGCGGAAAATTTGGTATGCATTCATCACATTTTGCCACTTTTTAATTTTGGGTAGGCACTAAAATAATTAATAAAACACACATTTTTGACATGCGATTATAAGAATAAACGGTGCCCATAACTTATTTTGATATGATTTGCCTTGTGTAAAATAACGAGAATTTGATTTGAATTTTACTATCCGGTGTTTTCAGTGTCCGGCCGGATACTGAAAACAAGGCCGGAACTCGGATCGGATCTCTAATAATTAAATAATTGTTAATAAAAGTAATTAAGTACCTTATTTTATTTTCTTCTAATAGGAATAGCACACAGGCACAGGGGGCAGGCACGTCGCAAAAGATAATAAATATTCTATAATGAAAGAAGTTAAAAAACCCGCCAGGTACGTGTGCCTGACCCGCACACGAAAGGTTCCGTACCACCATAAAATATTTAACACAACATACAAAAAAATAAGTATAAAATCGCAAAAGAGTAATTATTATATTGGTGCCGATTCCCTTGGTCTCAAACTAAACTAAAATTAGACTATTTCCATCTTTTTCTGTCCAATAAAACGCAAATTTATGCTGTTCGGAATTTTTCCTTTATCTGTGCTATAAGACGTGCTTCGTACCAAATTTCATGATTCTGAGTTCATGGGAAGTACTTAGGTACTGTACTTAGGTTATGATTCCTTTGAGAGTGTCGAAAATTCATAAACGGCTGTTTCTGTTGATTGCGTTGGCTTAGAAGTTTGATTTCACAGCTCCAAGGGACAGTAGACCTGAGTATTTGATATGAATTTCAGCTTGATACCTCCACAAGTTCCTAAGAAAAAGGGACTTGACAGACGGACGACGAAGTGAGGGTAAGGGTTCTGTTTTTGCCAACTGAGGTACGGACCCCTAAAAATATTTGAAGAAGGGATTAGTTATGTGATCCTGCGACATAAATCGCTTGCGTATCTCAGTTATTTAAAATAAAAAGTTTGCATATTATCTAAGGTACATTATTTAAATACATTCAATTTCGTTTATTCTGCTACCACCTCACTATTAAAATGTAGTGTCTCAAGTAACTAAATACAATTAAACGCAGAACTATACGCTTTATAGATATATATTTTTTTTTTTTCCTAAGGCGCTCACAAAAAATACGTAGAGACGATGAAGCTCACTTCATTGTCTCTACGTTTTTTTTTATTGGTCTGTCGAACCAGTTGATTGGGCATCTACCTTAATATATTACTAATAGTACAGCAATACTCGTAGTAGTACCTACCTTTATTTTCAAGAGAAAATCCACATGTGAAATCTTCATCTGGGGAACACGGAGGGTTATGTCGGACTTTTACCGACCAAAACCTCACAATTTCTTCCACCACGATGAAATGCGGGCTCGGTATACACTTAACGCATGACCCGGGCCCGGAGTAGTAGCAACTGTAAAGGCTCTGGCTTACTGAATCAGATAAAACCTTATTTTACGAGTAGTTGTCCATTCCTATGAGAGAAAAATACTAGGTTTAACAGACATTTTGACAGACCGTGCTCACGGCTGACCGGCTTGCTTTCAACTAAAGATAACAATATGATAATATTTTATTCAATATAAATAATAACAGCTACTTAATAAGTATTTCAATCACAGTAAATTGTTAATAATCCCGATACAACATCCGATAGTTGAAGTCGCTACAGTACGTAGGTACTTTCACGGTGAGTCACGGTGAGTCTTAGGGCACTAAGTGCCCCTTCACATTAGGACGTTAGCAGCGCGACAGTAGCGCGCCAGAAGCGCATTCCTTCACATTATAAGAACAGCCGCGCGTTAGCAGCGCCGCTGCCGCGCCGAAGTTACGTTCAGTGTGGCGCACCTCATTTCTGAAATGGATTCCGACGGTGAAACATTGTTGCTCCTGCATTTGATAGTACTCATTCGGTGCCATCGATGTCGCGTAAAAAACGATACTGGATTAATCCTTTGTTTCGAAATCGTCATGTGCATAGTGTTTATATAACAGTATTTAATGTAGTTAAAAATAATAATAATATTTTTTTAAATTATGTTCCACATCTTAACTACACTTTCATTGGTGACGAGGCGTTTGCACTCACTGATCATATGCAACGTCCGTACGCTGGAAACAATTTGACTGTGAAGCAGAGAATTTACAACTACAGATTGTCAAGAGCACGTCGCTATATGCACATAATTCTTGCCAGTTATTCTTTTTTAGGGTCCTGTTGTTGTAATTGTTGCTTCTTGAGTCCCACAAAACAGGACGCATTTGAATTTTAATAATAAATCATTCGGTATCAAACTCGCTCATTGTGTAGTCTATAAGTACGTACGTTTGTAACACTGGCTCGTCGCCGACTGAGCGCAGGCGGTGGCCGCGGCGGTAGCGCGCGACCGCCGCGCTTTTGCTTAAACTATGAAATTTTGACAGCGCTGTCGTGCTGCTAAAGTCGCCTATATGAGAAAGCAGCCTTACTAAAACTCACCGTGACGGGTATAAGACTGAAGAATTTCCCCCTAAAAATAATGTTGTTAATATTATATTTAATAATTAAAATTCTTCCTTACCAGATTCCTACAGATTTTATCGATCCATAGATTTAGTAGCGAGTGAATCATTGACAGATTCGTCATATTTTAATCTATGTATATAAACCTTCCATGATGTAGGTAGGTTAAAAAATGGTAAATATAATCTTGCACAACCATTGTATTTTGATAAAATTATATTCAAAATAAGTTTTTGTTTGTTGAATGCCTTACCACTTAATTTAAGGTTTATAAAACAGTATTATGATCTTTTGTTATAAAGTTCCTATGCTGTTTAAATCTTCGAAAATGTGAAAACTTCTCTCAGACGTTATATTATATCAATCTCTTTTATTAATTTTTTAGTCTTCTTAATATCAGTTTTTTCTTCCATAATTATTCTCGTTATTTTTATTGTTGTTCAATTTGCGAAAAATTTCTGACTGGCTGACTCTTTATGGAGTTGTTAGTTTAATTTTATTGCTATAAATCCAAGCTTATAGCAATAAAATTAGTTTCGTTTGAGCATACTAGTCTATCTCTATGCACACACGCACAGCACACACACGTGCACCTGTCAGCGACTGACTTACTTATGGTCACAGCCGTCAAATCTCATAGAGACTAGCCAAGTACGCAAGAGGTAATATAATACACAAGCGATTTCGCAACAAACAAAGGTGCACTCTTTCTTTGCTAACTCTCATAGTCCAAAGGGAATTCAACACTACGGGCGATAGATCTGGCTTAGAACCAACAACTTACTTGGTTTTCGAGGCTCGGGGCTGTCACACGGTCACACTACCAACTTCCAAATTTCGGGCTGCTACTGAAATATTCATTACATTCTGCCAGACCTGGTCATCAACCCAGAACCAACGGGGCAATCATTAGTTAATACTTAAGATTATAATTACCACTAAATACAACATTAATAATTATGTAATGATGTTTTTGTGAAGCTAATAAGCAAAATAATCATAATACTACTAAGATATTATTTTAAATGTATTGTGTAAACAATTGATGGCTAACCTTAACCTTTAAGTATGGACGTGGAGTCTCACAGGCTACTCGATGTTTTCGTTTTCGTAGTTTCACCTACTTCCCCTCAATCTCGGCGATTGAGCAGCTTAGTAGCTTTTGTTTTAGTTGTAAAACTGCCAATGAAGGAGGATTTTGCGTCTTCCGATGAATTTCACGTAAGTAATGACCATCAAAATATTGACCGGAGCCTGTCAGGCTACACGTCCACAGTACACATACATAAACTCACGCCTTTTTCCCATGGGGGTACGTAGAAACTACAGAACGCCACCTGCTACGATCCTTACATACTCCTTTCGCCTCATCTACGTTCATACATCTCCTCATACTAGCACGCCGGTTACGAGTACTCCGCACCTGACCTTTCTGAAGGACCTCACCAATAAGGTCACCTACCGAGTACGTCCACAGTGGTGTTAGTAAAAAATAACGTCCATACATAAAGGTTAATAAATAAATAAATAAATATCTCATCGAGCACGGAAGCGTTGAACATGACCAATTTCAAAGTTTATTCAAGGGATTATTGAACCAAAAAACAAAAGGATAAGGCTTATTAATTCAATGTCATGGTGAATAAATAATTCTTAGCTTCTCATAATTCTAAATCATCTATATAATAAATAGTTTTTTTTTTATTGTGGTCATATTAATAGCCTGGCATTTGGTATATGTCATATTTTTATCGAAAGCCATCATAATACATATGTATTCATAATCTTTATAATAATACCAACAAGTACTTATGTACCTAATACTAAATCGTGATAAAATACCGTGACTATGAATTAACATTATAATAACGTTACCTGTTCTGGACATTTTATTACATATATTACACGCGCTGCACGCTAACTTAAATGACGTACCTTTTTTATACGTAGATAGATAGTATATATTTATGCGGGTTGTAAAAAAAACACATAACATACCCGTAAACCACGTATACTAACTCAAACGCAAACTAACTACGTAACTTTGGTTAAAAATTCTTGCTTAAAGTTACGTAGTTACTTAGATCTTTCTAACGCTAGCGCTACTATTGTAACGCACGCAAAACATTGTACTTTCGAGTACGTGGTAAAAAACATGGCAAAACGTCGGAACTTTGACCTTCAATATCTCCGTAACCTAAAGGTATGGTATGATCTAAAACAAATACAAAAAATATCACAATAATGGGAAGAACATACTAGTTTTCGGCTACTTGAAGCGTCTTTTTACACTCGTTTTATTCTAAATCGAAGTCAAATCAAGAAATAAGAATAAATAATTAAAAAACAAGAAAAGCGAGTTGTCCTTTCCAAAAAAGAAAAATGAACAGAAGAAACTTTATGGATTAGGATTTTTTAATGCACGTGGACCTCCCGGGGGTAGCGTGGCGAATAAGCATTTATGGTCATTGTGTAGGCTTTCCATAGATTAATTTAACTCTTTTTTTTAGTCTGCTATTAGTAGGGCTCCAAAACTATTATGAGTCATTCAACTGAAATGAAATGAAATGATTCAACTACATGTACTTGAAAGCATGAATCATAATCGTAAAAGTTATATTAGTCTCATATCACGGTATCTACGCTAAAATACATTTAGATCTCGTTATCATATAATTGGTACTTACCTTTGTGATACCAGGTACACCTGCTTGCAGATGTATGAATCATCGGGTTATTGTAAAAGTTTACAATAACCCGAATCATCTCTGCGTATATGACAACATGAGTACCCAATTTTTTTATATTCTTTTTTCAAGTATTTTCATTTAGTTTTTAGCGACTAATGAACTATTAAACATAAAATACTGTTCATGTATTATTTCAAAACGTAATCTTATGAAACAAAAAAAAAGGTACTCTTTTCATAACCCGTATTATTTATAAGCATATTAAAAAAAAAAACTTATTGGTTTATGTTTACAACAACATTATCATATTTACATACCTAAAAAAACTCGTGAACTAGTTATAAAAAATCTTTCTTTATTTTTTGCGATAAAAAAACTATATAAAAATGTTTAGGGTACCTAATGCGACTTTATACAACGCGCAGTCATCCGTTTTCAATATATAGTTAGTATTAGTGCACGAACATTGTAGGGTTACTTCAAATCTAGACACGCGGTAGCGTGTCAAGCCAAGGTTAAGTTAACAGAACTGGCGAGCAGCACCGTGTGTGATATATGACAACTAGCTAAGTCAGACCTTAGGCTGCAATATAATTATTATCATAAGTTATTGACCATTGAACTTAGCACCCACTAGCACTTCTTTCGTCATTGAAGTCAAGTTAGAGCATAATCATAAAATGTTTTTGATGGGTATATTTCCTGAATTGTAATTGTAAAAATGTGGGTAGGCATTCAAAAATATAAGTTTGGTAACGTCCCGCTTCAGGTGTTATTTGCGACTAAGATGTGAGTATTTTGAACCTGTTAACATTTTTTTGTAAGTTTAACCACTAAAAATTATTTCCCTATTTTTTTATTTTGCTAAATTACTGACTGCTGCTGACTTTAATAAATAAAAGCATCTATTATTAAAATTAAAGAGAGTAGTAGTATTTGTATAGAATTATATTTAAATTAAATTAAGCACTTATTTCCTTTCGGTCCCCTTTTACTGTATTTTTGTGGTAGGCATTTCTATACAATATAAAAATACTACATACTTCATTTTATTCAAATATTATTTTTGTATTTTACGACAGTCTTTGACATCAACGCGTTAATATTAACACGACTTTAGATTGAATACAGTAGGTAATATACTTTTACCGTAATACCCTAATTTAACTTTATTGGATGAATTACACTAACATGACAATAAGAAAATTAAAATCTGGAACCGATCATGTGTGAAAATTGAAATAGATAGAATATAATAATAAATGCATAAGCCTAAAGTTACCTACAAAAAAATACAATCAAATGACACATAATAATATTTATAAATACGTTCTAATGTATTAGTCACAAATATTATGCATAACGTAAGATAAGCCGCGACCAACGACGCAAAATGTCTGTGCAGTTGGTTAGAGAGAAAGTGTCATGCATAACTTGCTCTAAACAATTGATACGGCGCCATTTTCTTGCATATTTAATTATAACGCCTGAAGAAAAATTAAGGTTTGTTATATATCCCATATCTGTCCAGGTTGGTAGAAGCTTTCGTACACCAAATATATTTTTAAATTAGGGACTTACACTTATTATTCTATATAAACATTTTATGGAAATTCGATGGGAAAACATAAAATAAAAAATGATAATAAACATATTTTTAAATGTAGGAAAAAGCGCAATATTTACTTCATTCTAGTTGACTTTCAGTCAAATAAATATCGTTACATTCGTCCGCAAACTCTGCGCGGTCAGTTAGCAGCATCAACATCCTATCTCGGTCGCACCGGCAGGTAGAAAAGTATTGGTGCGCTCGCGCAGTAAGTATTCACATTTTCCCTGCGACGCGAACAAAGCTCACATGCGCTCTCTACAGAGTACTGTAAAGAATCACAAAAAAGGGTTGCGTAACGCCTGTATAAGACGCTTAGCGAATTGGAGCCCACCCATCATGCCTTGTGGTAGGAAGTTACATTCCACTGGTGAGGCATCAGTGCCTTTTCTTACAACTGGCCCTATTCCCCGATGACACAGCCATCTACTATACTGGGGGCCTAGATAAAATCCAAGCGTTTTCCGTACACGCGTTTTCCGTTAACGCTATGGACTTGACGTTAGCGTGTTGAAAATGGTAGACAAGTTACACATTGAACGCAAAGCGCTCATACCCGCATCCCAGTCACCATAGCTCGTACTCTCCAAATCTCCGCAATAGGCGCTTGGTTCCGGAAATGAAAAAACCAAGGTTAGCCCGACAAGAGGCAAGCGGTTCTGTTTTTCATTTACGGGAAGCCGATCCCTTAGGAAAAGTGAGCCAAATCACCTCACACCTCAACCACCGTTTTACCTTCGGTAAAAACAAAAGACGGTGCGTTTGCGCACCGCTTTCACTCTCAATAGGCTCCACTCCATATTAAATGCACGCAGCAAATTGTTTATTTACAAATTTACACTGCGTGCATCCCATCATGACCTATGCCTCACACAAAGTCATACCGTCTCCATAGGATGCAGACCCTTCAGAACAGATTTTCGCGAAAGGCCACGGGAGCCCCGTACTATATTCGCTATGAGAATCTCCATGCCGACCTAAAACCCTACCATACAACAGTTCATGAAACGTATTTCCAAGCGTTTCTTTGATGCTGCTGAAAAGCACAACAACCCTCCGATCGTTTCATAGATGATTATGGGACTATGACAATGATTTTTTTTTCTTATCACCTAATTCCCTAGTTTTAAATACCACAATGACACATACATAAATGAGCAAAACCGTTCTTTAGGTAAACTATAAACTCTTTAAATAGAGCCCTATGTCGTTTCTGTATGCCGTGGGTACGGTTTATTTCTTATAAAACAAAGCCTTATACGTTTTCTGTAATGGATGGATATGGTTTTTTATACTTAACTTTCCAGCTAATCACCCATAAATAACACAATCATATTATGCGCTCACATAAAAGTATGCAGTAATATATAATAAAGTATACATACAGTAATTCGATACATACCATTGCAAACTATAAATATTAATTTCTCTGTGCATTTCGCTTTGTCATTTCTGTACGCCGTGGGTATGGTTTTCATACTTTGATGGGCCACGACTCAATTTGTGGAGGAAAATAAATAAATCATCTTCGCTTACGACTTTTATTATTCAACATTAAATAGTAATTGTGGACACTTCAAACTATTGTTTTGTAATCATATTTTTATTGAAACTGTTAGGTATATAATAACATCCTTTTGTGGTTACTAAAAGTACTCTATTTATAATAGAATTAAAAAAACAACGGCCTTATAACAAAAATTATTGTGTTATATTGTTAAAATGACTACATTTTGGTGATATTTGTAATAGTCTACATTGCTTTGGATTTATCGTCAAATACCGGAGCTTATTTTACCTACGCTAACGTGAAAATAACAAATATCGTTGTAACGTTATTTTTCTAATGTTATAGGTTTAGAATGGAGTATAAATTCTCCTAATTCCAAACATCTGCATTACCATTAAGGGAACTCAAATGTTTAACATTACAATGTTAGGTTTAAACTTGACCTGCATGTGTCCACAAAATCATATAAAATAAATCACATTCATTTCAGATTCCATTGTCGTATGCTTTTTACTTATTTAAAAAACCGCGACTCTATAACAATTTGATGTTTATCGCGTCTTTTACAAATGTCTTTGTCTGTAAAAGATCACTTATGACGATAAGATCCGACCGCTCATTGTACGAGCTTTGTTACTTTTGAAGGTTTCTATTTGTAATTAGATGGTGTAAATACAAACAATATCTGCCTATCCATCCACATAAATAACGGGTGTGAAAAGATACAAAGTTCCGTACTCTTCCTATCATTGCGATCCATAGAGCAATAGGACGCAGGCGCTCCGCTCTGTCAAAGTACAGATAGAATAGTTTAGTTTCACTCTTCAAGTTACAAATTTCTCTAATACTTACTAAATAAGAAAACCAAGACAATCAATACACAATGTAAGAAATTGACGACTATACTAATATAACTTTTTCACAGTCGCCAGCGTCTTCCACATAAATTGAGTAACAAACGCAATTTATTGTTTTAGGCAGACGATCCGCAATGATGGTAATTTGAGATTCTCATGAAATAAACTAAAAGCATTTTACAGAAATTTAAGGAAAAATTAATGATCTAAAGTTAATCCGTTACCACAATGATGTGGAGGCGTGTATGTAGTGTAGTTGAAGTTTGAGAGAGTGTGTAGTGGTGGTGGCTTGAGTGTATAGTATGGTACATGTAAAAGTGTAGGTGTGTATCTTTCTTTATTTAAATGTATAACTGGTTATAATTTCTTAAGTTTCACTATAGTATAATCGTTGGAGTATAAGTATACGTGGCCACTGCGTACAATAAAACGTGAGTTGCAGTTGCGTTGCGCACTAGAATAAATATAGTTGCGCGGCTGAATTGACGTCCTAAAAAAATGAAGAATTCTTCAGTTTTTTTGCTGCCAAAAGAGATTTGCCACGTCTTTACAAAAAGATGGCGTTACCTTACATATATGATTAACTTTAGTTAGTCATTTTTAATTACATTATTACTACTTACTTATTTTTTATTTACTGGCGAAATGTGGGTGTACTGATGGGTACACCTATGCCTAACCCTTCAGGGATTACTGGCGTGATGTTATGTTATGCATTTACTTCTTCAAATACATAAATATTGAAATAATGACGAACGCGTTATTTCATATTTACTTACTAACACAGTCTGTTTGACAGACTGCTCGCTCATACAAATTGCGGATCAGTCGAGCTGCTGATCCGAATTGTCACTGTCACTGCGCGATAATGTTTTTACCTTATTATAGATGATTATCGATAAAAAGGGCAAAGTCAAAGGCATATAGATCCAGCCATGTCTCAGTCAGTATTCATTTTGACATTATGTTTTCTGAATTATTTAATATTAACGACGAACTTTATTTTAAGATAATTTAAAAATTGACATTACGTCAACCTAAATATAATATATTATAATTTTTGCGTGCTTTAAACCATTATATTAAAATTATTACTAAGTGTGAACTTGACCATATTGTCTTTTATTTATATCATTATAATATAGTGCAGGTTTCCCAAAGATTTGTTTTTAAGGGATTGCAAGCACTATTGTAATATCAGACGTACCTGGATTCCCACAAGAAACGGTGTATATTGCTCAGATCATTTCAAAACTTCTGACTTTCAAGTGTTGAAGAACAATAGAAGGAGGTTGGTAGAGGCCACCAAACCTACTCTAATCCCACATTGTATACGCTCCGTTTGTCCTTTTTTATATCATGGAAAAGGCAAACGAGCGTACAAAACACCTGATGATTAAATTATATGATTTCATTATATATAAATATATATATATATATAAATATAAAATATACATATTATTATTATATTTTTTTGTTATTTTTAAATTATTGAATGGTCCATTTTACTTACCATCAGTACCTGTGTGACATTTGCAATCTCAAAGCCAGCAGACCACTTCAGATTACAAATACACCGCCAACCCTGAGGAGTATGAGGACGATGTAATGCCTCGTGCCATGCGTAGATTGTTGGTTATGTAGTATGTCAATGGAAAAATGTGCAGATTTAAGAGTTCCTTACTTAATGAAAAAGCAAGATAGTTAAATCTACTACTGATTTTTTTATTGATTTAATTTTTATTTTTTTTATTTATCTGAAATATAACATAGTAGGGGAAGTCAGGAAGGGTTTTTTGGATTTACTCGAGCGCGGCAGATTAATATGAGGGGGGATACCTTGCACTCTGTTTAGTACCTCCACCATTTATAAGCCCTGTATATAGGGCCGCGCGTATAGGGCAGCGGATTTTATTTTTCAGATTATGGGTTAGCACGACAAGGACATCAAGCTGAACTGTCTGTATATTAATCTGACGCGCTCGAGTAATGTCATCATTTTTTCTTTAATTTTTTACCATTTTCAACCCAAAATGAGTTTATGTATAGCCATTTATACATTAATTGTAATTATTTAGTACTTGTGTACGTTTAAATTTATTGAGAATACTATTTGTTTTCAATGATTTTTAAATCTCTTTGTTGTTTTTTTTCATGTACAATTTTTTTCACCTGCCATGTTATCTCTTCACCCCCTTTGGTTGACTGGTAGAGAATGCCTAAGGCATTAAGTCCGCCTTTGTACTTTTTTGTTGCATAAAGTTTAAATAAATAACCCCTTCGTACTGCCACCATGCAGACCGGCAGATTAATATTCCTCGGTTATCAGAAACACGTGGGGCGCATACACTATTAACATCTAACACGCTCGAGTATTTATTCGTATTTTTTTTATTCGGTTTTTATGCGCTACATCCACCAGTGAAAGGGTCCCATCTGTAACCATTTTTAGTTTTTAGCATCTAATCTTCACAATGCAAAACGTCCCCGTAAATCCACATTTAGCATCTTGGCCTCCCCAATATATGCAGGTATCACACCTTGTATGCAACTTGTCAATGTAGTTGCGTCTTATCGTTACATTCTAATGACACAGAATATATCTGTGTATGTAGGAGATTGTTAGTGTATGTTTTTTGTTGTTATGTATGAGTTTCGTAGTGACAAACTATTGTTTTTGTGTGGGGGTTTGAGAAAGTGTGTGTTGTGTAGATTTTCCCCCACATTTCACTGTGTGGCTCTATTTATTTAATTGGAGTGACAAAGACCCATAATATATATACCTTACAGACTACATACATATTATAAACCATAAAAATAAACTATTGTATAATACGCGCTACGAAAGATGAGACTTGACACATAACACAAACTTTAATATTACGTAATAAATATTATATTGTTAAAAACTTTAACATAAATGTCATCAAAAATCCCTGAATAGATACGCAACTTATTAATAACTATTTCGTGGCGCGTATTGTACACGAAGTACCGGGGCGTCGTGTTGCTTTGCGTGCTATGTTGCGATGACTTTTTTGTTATATACCATACCATGTACGCTATTTTTTTGCTTTGTTCCTGAAAACCATCTGTCTATAGACAAACTGAAGGTCAAAGTTCAAATTTTTGTGTACGCTTTGAAGAAAACTGACTAATAAATATATCTTTTTTAAACCTTACCCCACATATGGAATTTCCAATGTATTGTACGAGTAGGTGTGTGTAAACATATAAACTCACATACACAAACAGCCAGACTCCAAACAACTTTTAGTAGGTTATACAAAAATTATTTTTTTGGGCACTGTTACATGCGCATATAAGCACTATGTTTCTACATTGCGCAATTCCATAAACAGTGATATCTTACACCAAAAATAAAAATCATTTCACAGCAAGAATTTTTACTAAATCTTATCTAGTTTATTGGCAGTATGCATGGATGACCTATCGTATTAAGTAATTTCTTAATTGTGTCTACAAACTGGACTTGACGAAGAAATGTAGGTACCATTTCCTCCAAGGATTAACTACTAACCTCAACAAGCTCAATAACTTTAAGAGTCATTTAAAATTAGAGTTTAAAAAATACACCACCTTGTATTTAGGCCAATTCCCCAAAATAGTAAGAGCAAGTAAATTTAAGTATTGGCTACGTATAATTTGCTACGTAATTTTAACTTGCGAAATTAAATATTTTCCTGTTTGCGTGAAAGTTTTGCGGAATTTCCCATATCCAGATAGAGTTTATCAATACAATAGATACTATAAGGAAATCTTAGCAATGTGAAGTTAGCCGAACTTCATTATAATGGGTCATCGTTCATCGTTCGTCGCTATCGTCGCGGCTCACTTTTGCTCGGGACAGTTTCACGGATGGGCGCATCACTCTCGTATCGTGTAGAATTAATATCACTTTGTTGTTATATGTGCAAAGAGACAGAAATCAATAATCGTTGTAATAAGGTCTTAGTTTAACCATATTTTTTAATAGAAAATTGTTTGATTTTTTTTTCTTCATAAGTGAGATAACTAACCACATTTGGTTTTAATTATCGCAAAATTGATTTCTAGAGTAACATTTTGTTTATTGATTTGCATTATAATGTTGAGTGCCGCAATAATGGGAAAACGAAATCGTTTTCGTAGTGGTTTGCACAGTCGTTCGCGTTCTAGGAGTCGTAATGTTTCGGAATGTCGGCATCGCAACCGTTCCACGTGCAATTGCACGTTGCGCGTCTAATTTTGCCAAACGTCCCGTCCAAAGGACTCCATTTAAATGGTTTTCATGTGGTTAAACCCGACATAAACAAAACCATCTACTATTACAAATACGACTAACAGTGACGTGAAGTCGGGAACTAAAATTTTTTGCGCGTATTGTAAGAAAACAGGGCACCATATTGATACCGTTTGATTGTTTCGCCCTACAACTTCTGATTACAAAAACAATGTAATTGTATATTACAGGCCGTTCAAGTTATCTAAGTTGAGGGTACGTGAAATAATTAACGACCTTTTAGCTAAAGGAATAATAATAATCCGTGAATCCGAATCTGCATACGCGCATCCTTTGACAGAGAGTCCGCGAGACTTTTGATTAATAAGAAAGACTGTACGGATGGAATGCGCGTTGATTGTCGTGCCTTAAATAGAATCACTGTTAAATACAGGTACAGAGGGTACCAAAGATCGAGGATCATAATTATAGATCAGTTAGGTAAGGGTAAATATTTAACAACCTTTGGGGATCCATTAGATTCGCCTTGATAACCTTCGACCTTGACTGGTTTTGTTATGCCTGAAGAGCATGTATGAATATATGAAGATGCCCTTTGGACTTGCTGATGTGCCAGTTGTCTTTCAGCGCATTATTAGCAATACGCCACGTTCATTCATAAACAATGGCACGGTGATGGTTTACTTTGATGATGTTTTATTGATCAGTAATAGCGTTGATTTGGCTTCAGATTTGCGTGATGTTTTGTGTACGTTATCAGACGTCCGGTTTTCATTATACATGAAAAAGTGTTCATTTTTGGGTACAAAAATTACTTATCTAGGTCGAGTAGTCAGTAACAGCAAAGTACACCCTTCTAAATCCAAAATCACCGCATGGGTCAATATTCTCTTGTGCTCGAAAATGTGCGTCATGTCAGACAATTTCTAGGATTAGCGAGGAGTACTTCTGAAAGGACACAGAAAATTATGCTCTCAAAACTTTATGTATTGCGCCTTTGACTAAAAAAGACGTCGATTTTATGTGAGGTGAAGAACAAGACCAAGCTCGTACTGAGGTGATAAGTAAATGTTTGACGAGTGAGCCTATTCTCGCTATTTTTGACCCTGATTTATACAGTGGATGCGACCACGGCTCTACCTTGTATATTTTTATACCTATGCATTTCTGGATTCCTATTTGCGTCATTTTCTGATTTCGTCCTTTTTAGACCCCTTTTTTACGTTGTCGGGGTCTAGTATTTTATCACTTTTAAACTGGTCAGAGCGGGATTGTTCATTACAGTGGAAAAGCTCAATTAAAATTTAATCATGTTAGGTCTCGTGTGTGGAATTTTTTACCATTTGTAATGATTCCCGTATAGTCACGTGTAACCAGTGCCAACTAACAATGCTTGGGGGTGGGCAGGTGTTTGAAATTTTAATTAACTATAAAGGGTTTTATTAGGTGTTAAAGTATGAAATTGCAGAAATCTGCAATTATTTTGCAGTATAAATATACTGCAAAACGTACACGTACCGTTTCCGCCACGAGAAACCATAATCTATAAATTAAAGAACTTCTACTAAGTTACGTAGCGACAATACAATCGCCAACAATAACAATAATAATCCCTTTAATCAACTCAAAGTAATACGAAACTATCGAGCAATATCACTTGGTTGGGTAGAGACGTCTGGAACGCGTCTGACACATGGATCGAAACATTGGGACCGTCATTTTGAAGTAAGTTCAAGCTGACGCGAGTATTTGATCCTAGGATTGCGATCCCCTGAATGTGTGTGAACAAAGTTTGTAGTGGAGCAATAATGGTGAAGATTGATTCACGAGTCGGGGCTGTTTCACTGCCAGTGTCGCCATCATTGTTCAGAAGTTCGGCACAATAAATATATGCTGATATTACTTGACCAGACCTGAGAAAGCTATAGTGAATAACTCCATGAAGAGACCACCAAACAGTTACCATTACCTTTTTACAAGCTTTTATTTACTTTCACTTTGTGTTTGTCATCACTAATTGCAAGTTAAATTTGGAGCTGGAATGTGGCCATAGTAACTTCTTAATAAAACGATGCAACCCCGTCGAGTTTTGGATCGTTTGATTCGTCTTGAAGAGTACTTTGGTTCTAGATGGTAAGCAGGGTCTGATGATGGAGCTGGAAAGTGGCCATAGGAACTTGGTAATATAATAAAGCAATCGCATTGAGTTTGGGTTCGTTTGATTCATCTTGATCACGTTTCTGATCCTAGATAATATCCATATGTACCTACATTAAATTTAAGAAAATAAGTCCTAATAATAAAATAGATGTAAGTTATTTAAAAATAAAATACATAACGAATTACTATACGGAATACATAACAGAAAAACGATGCTGCGCGCTACGAACTGAGCCGTAGATATTTCTGCATAATAATATAAATACTAAGAAGTTAAAAAAAAAACAAAAAATAAAAAAAAAAACATTTATTTCAGGTTTTAATTACCTGTTATTAAACAACTATTTTATTTTTTAATTCTGATAAGAAATAGTGCGGTAAGAAACAGTCCCAATTCTTTAATAAAAGCATGTTACACCTTCTTCAATCAGTGTAACATGCTTTTATTTCTTTTAATTTTTTATTGGTAACCTTTGCTTTACAGCTTAGCTTAGCTTACGATGACCGTAAGCGAAAAATGCAAACATTTTTCGCTTACGGTCATCGTAAAGAATCCGCTTTCCGTCACATGTCGCAATTCGATCCTATATTCCTTCATATTTGTATATAATCAATAACCCGTTATAGTACACGTTTTGATAACGGGGACAAAATGCTGTATTTATATCTAGTATTACAAACAAATCAAATAATTTTATTTAAAAAAATAAATTTTATGGTTAAGCTCAAATTTAATCACAACAATTATTGATTTCTGTCTTCTTGCACATAAAATTATAGGTAATAAACAAAGTTATATAAATTTTATACGATACATGAGTGATGCGCCCATTCGCGGGCATATCGCCTGTCCCGAGCAAAAGTGAGCGATGATTGTGTCTAACGATTAACGATGACCGATTATGTTGGAATTGTCAGTTGTTTTTGACAGTCCGGCTAACTTCACATTGTTGAGATACGGTCTTTTCTGACTTCCTGACGTCCTCGACAGGTTTAGATGGTCCAGCTTTCTAATCGTTGTAGTCTCGTGGGCTTTGTACCTCAGACGTAGTTTCACCCTCTACTAAGGGCATAGTCTCATCCGATTGATCTGCGCCTGAAATATACATCTATAAATAAATACATAGCTAGAATTATCACCAAGTATTTGGAAGAAAAGAAGTCGAGGAAAGGTAAAGGAACCCCCAGGAAGGGAGTGAAAGTTATTTATATTCCGTATAAGATTACAAACAATCGGTCACTATTAAAGCTCACTACATAAGACTAGATATACCATTCACAAGGTACTTACCATTACCATACATACAAGGATAGACATAATAACACATTTCGGATTCGTATTCGGTCTAATATTTAAGGGTTATTCCACTGCGCTCCAGAAATGCGTAGCACTGCGCTCCAAGTTTTTATTACCTATATTATTTATAAAAATATAATGGTTCCCCAGCGGTCTAAAATTAAATAAGTAGAGTCTAAAATGAGTCTGAGATGTCTTGAAATGGTAGGGTAATTGTGTCAACTACCTAGTTGAAGTATTAGCAGGGATAGCTGCAATTATGTGCTTGTATTCTTGTTTTAAGAAAACTTTTCTAATCTGTAATCATTTTCGTTGTTTTTTGCGTTAAAAAAAAAAGTATCTATTATTAGACGTGACGTTGTGATTGTGACAAAATAAACATATTAGATATGTATTATTTTCAATTTTTATGATATTCAATATACCTGCCTTATGTTTTATGCTAAATTTATTTTTTTGCTAACTTTACTCAACATTTCTTAAAGCGCCGCGGAATCTATGTATGAACATTAAAATAATTTGAACAATGAGTTTTGGAGCGCAGTGGAATAACCCGTATTCAAAAGGTTGAAGGCAATACCTCACAGACATTCGATGAGACACTCACATGCAAAAAAGGTAGCACACCCATCTGGAGTCCAATCATCGTTCCAAGGTACTATGAACTGCAACGCGGCAAAGGTCACCTTGCCGTAGGCACCAGCAATAAACTTCAATTTGTATCAGCCGTTATCCAATACTAAGAGTATTGGAAAATGGCTGTTATGGTTTTTATGGACCGCGCATTCCGGAATCCAATTTACCTTTGGACTGTGCGTGCGTACTTTATTACAAAAGTAAAATAATCTTTTTGAAAAACACGAGGCCGTTGACGCATTTTGTTGACACACTCATCTTGGCGAATTTGATTATCCATTAGAAGTTTAGCTGCCCTCTGCCGAACGATTTCTCGCAAAGATCGAGGATCACTATCAGAACAGTATAATTATTATAGCAACATCACGAACCAGGGTTTGTATTACACGAGTTGTACCTTCAGTAGGTTTGATCAGGGTTTGGCTGTTTGTGTATGTAAGTTTTTAAGCTTGTAAACGTACCCACGATTCAGAAAATATTCCTAGTGTAAAAAGTAAAATTAATACCGACCAACAATTTTACCGGAGATACTTGAATGGTATTTGTTTTGTGATGTTTCGTACAAACTGTAAACGCCATAACTGCTCGGACCACTTACATTTCTTGTTATTAGTCATGACATGTAACATGTTTAGAAAAGTACGCACATATTTCTCTACCTGACCAATAGAATGATGCATTTTAGAAGTTATGTAATGTATAGTGCATCTTAAATCATTAGGCCATTTAACAAAATTTGTGGCTTCGGACATGCGACCTCGATCGGTAGTAATAAGATGCGGAGTGCCAAATATGGAACCAGTGAAAAAGCATCGACACGGACAAGCCTGTCACACTATTCCCACCCACTGTAACTCCTAAAAGCTAGAATGAACAGTAGATACCACCAGAAAAGCGCCAAAACAATGAAGCTCGACGAGTCTCAGAGAAACGATTCAATTGTCTTGGGACCCACAACGAAATGAATTAGAAATGAAATAAGTGCAGGAATAAAAAAAATATATATATTTCACTTGCCTCTAACTAAGCAGGAGACAGAACAGAATTAAGCCAATAGGCACAAAGGAATGTGTACAACTGGGAGAAGCCTAGATTGGCAATCTAGGCTTCTCCTAGTACCACCGATTGTAATTATTATTAAAATAATGGGTCCTACTGTGAGCTGTTACATTTGATTCCATAAATACATATGGCAAAAGCGCTTAGTTCTATTTTTTACGAGGTCCGCATAATAAACAACATCGATGTTACTTGTACACTATCTAACATAATATTGCGTTGATTCTGCCAAAGAATGTGAAAATGAAAAATGTGATGAGCAGATTGTTCATATTCACAGTCAGATGTAAAACATTAACACAAAAGAGAAGCAAGAAGCTTGAAAGAAAATATAATTATACTCTTAAAGATGACATGTGAGAAATTGGGCAACACAGTGGTCCACCTCCAGCCATGTTCTGGTCAGCTGCTCTCGAACGGATAGAAAGAACTGATGGATCGATGGATTATTTAAACTAGACATCTTAGCACCGTCTCGTTGTGTTAGAAAGTTTGCGTCCATGGTCTCTCGTACGGAATGAACTTCTGTCTCTAAATCAGGGCAAAAATAGCAAGAATAGGCTCACTCGAAAAACATTTACTTATCACCTCAGTACGAGCTTGGTCTTGTTCTTCACCTCACATAAAATCGACGTCTTTTTTAGTCAAACGTACATATATAATACATGAAGTTTTTAGAGCATAATTTTCTGTGTCCTTTCAGAAGTACTCCTCGCTAATCCTAGAAATTGTCTGACATGACGCACATTTTCGAGCACAAGAGAATATTGACCCATGCGGTGATTTTGGATTTAGAAGGGTGTACTTTGCTGTTACTGACTACTCGACCTAGATAAGTAATTTTTGTACCCAAAAATGAACACTTTTTCATGTATAATGAAAACCGGACGTCTGATAACGTACACAAAACATCACGCAAATCTGAAGCCAAATCAACGCTATTACTGATCAATAAAACATCATCAAAGTAAACCATCACCGTGCCATTGTTTATGAATGAACGTGGCGTATTGCTAATAATGCGCTGAAAGACAACTGGCACATCAGCAAGTCCAAAGGGCATCTTCATATATTCATACATGCTCTTCAGGCATAACAAAACCAGTCAAGGTCGAAGGTTATCAAGGCGAATCTAATGGATCCCCAAAGGTTGTTAAATATTTACCCTTACCTAACTGATCTATAATTATGATCCTCGATCTTTGGTACCCTCTGTACCTGTATTTAACAGTGATTCTATTTAAGGCACGACAATCAACGCGCATTCCATCCGTACAGTCTTTCTTATTAATCAAAAGTCTCGCGGACTCTCTGTCAAAGGATGCGCGTATGCAGATTCGGATTCACGGATTATTATTATTCCTTTAGCTAAAAGGTCGTTAATTATTTCACGTACCCTCAACTTAGATAACTTGAACGGCCTGTAATATACAATTACATTGTTTTTGTAATCAGAAGTTGTAGGGCGAAACAATCAAACGGTATCAATATGGTGCCCTGTTTTCTTACAATACGCGCAAAAAATTTTAGTTCCCGACTTCACGTCACTGTTAGTCGTATTTGTAATAGTAGATGGTTTTGTTTATGTCGGGTTTAACCACATGAAAACCATTTAAATGGAGTCCTTTGGACGGGACGTTTGGCAAAATTAGACGCGCAACGTGCAATTGCACGTGGAACGGTTGCGATGCCGACATTCCGAAACATTACGACTCCTAGAACGCGAACGACTGTGCAAACCACTACGAAAACGATTTCGTTTTCCCATTATTGCGGCACTCAACATTATAATGCAAATCAATAAACAAAATGTTACTCTAGAAATCAATTTTGCGATAATTAAAACCAAATGTGGTTAGTTATCTCACTTATGAAGAAAAAAAAATCAAACAATTTTCTATTAAAAAATATGGTTAAACTAAGACCTTATTACAACGATTATTGATTTCTGTCTCTTTGCACATATAACAACAAAGTGATATTAATTCTACACGATACGAGAGTGATGCGCCCATCCGTGAAACTGTCCCGAGCAAAAGTGAGCCGCGACGATAGCGACGAACGATGAACGATGACCCATTATAATGAAGTTCGGCTAACTTCACATTGCTAAGATTTCCTTATAGTATCTATTGTATTGATAAACTCTATCTGGATATGGGAAATTCCGCAAAACTTTCACGCAAACAGAAAAATATTTAATTTCGCAAGTTAAAATTACGTAGCAAATTATACGTAGCCAATACTTAAATTTACTTGCTCTTACTATTTTGGGGAATTGGCCTAAATACAAGGTGGTGTATTTTTTAAACTCTAATTTTAAATGACTCTTAAAGTTATTGAGCTTGTTGAGGTTAGTAGTTAATCCTTGGAGGAAATGGTACCTACATTTCTTCGTCAAGTCCAGTTTGTAGACACAATTAAGAAATTACTTAATACGATAGGTCATCCATGCATACTGCCAATAAACTAGATAAGATTTAGTAAAAATTCTTGCTGTGAAATGATTTTTATTTTTGGTGTAAGAAATCACTGTTTATGGAATTGCGCAATGTAGAAACATAGTGCTTATATGCGCATGTAATAGTGCCCAAAAAAAATTTTTTGTATAACCTACTAAAAGTTGTTTGGAGTCTGGCTGTTTGTGTATGTGAGTTTATATGTTTACACACACCTACTCGTACAATACATTGGAAATTCCATATGTGGGGTAAGGTTTAAAAAAGATATATTTATTAGTCAGTTTTCTTCAAAGCGTACACAAAAATTTGAACTTTGACCTTCAGTTTGTCTATAGACAGATGGTTTTCAGGAACAAAGCAAAAAAATAGCGTACATGGTATGGTATATAACAAAAAAGTCATCGCAACATAGCACGCAAAGCAACACGACGCCCCGGTACTTCGTGTACAATACGCGCTACGAAATAGTTATTAATAAGTTGCGTATATATTCACGGATTTTTGATGACATTTAGGTTAAAGTTTTTAACAATATAATATTTATTACGTAATATTAAAGTTTGTGTTATGTGTCAAGTCTCATCTTTCGTAGCGCGTATTATACAATAGTTTATTTTTATGGTTTATAATATGTATGTAGTCTGTAAGGTATATATATTATGGGTCTTTGTCACTCCAATTAAATAAATAGAGCCACACAGCGAAATGTGGGGAAAAATCTACACAACACACACTTTCTCAAACCCCCACACAAAAACAATAGTTTGTCACTACGAAACTCATACATAACAACAAAAAACATACACTAACAATCTCCTACATACACAGATATATTCTGTGTCATTAGAATGTAACGATAAGACGCAACTACATTGACAAGTTGCATACAAGGTGTGATACCTGCATATATTGGGGAGGCCAAGATGCTAAATGTGGATTTACGGGGACGTTTTGCATTGTGAAGATTAGATGCTAAAAACTAAAAATGGTTACAGATGGGACCCTTTCACTGGTGGATGTAGCGCATAAAAACCGAATAAAAAAAATACGAATAAATACTCGAGCGTGTTAGATGTTAATAGTGTATGCGCCCCACGTGTTTCTGATAACCGAGGAATATTAATCTGCCGGTCTGCATGGTGGCAGTACGAAGGGGTTATTTATTTAAACTTTATGCAACAAAAAAGTACAAAGGCGGACTTAATGCCTTAGGCATTCTCTACCAGTCAACCAAAGGGGGTGAAGAGATAACATGGCAGGTGAAAAAAATTGTACATGAAAAAAAACAACAAAGAGATTTAAAAATCATTGAAAACAAATAGTATTCTCAATAAATTTAAACGTACACAAGTACTAAATAATTACAATTAATGTATAAATGGCTATACATAAACTCATTTTGGGTTGAAAATGGTAAAAAATTAAAGAAAAAATGATGACATTACTCGAGCGCGTCAGATTAATATACAGACAGTTCAGCTTGATGTCCTTGTCGTGCTAACCCATAATCTGAAAAATAAAATCCGCTGCCCTATACGCGCGGCCCTATATACAGGGCTTATAAATGGTGGAGGTACTTAACAGAGTGCAAGGTATCCCCCCTCATATTAATCTGCCGCGCTCGAGTAAATCCAAAAAACCCTTCCTGACTTCCCCTACTACGTTATATTTCAGATAAATAAAAAAAATAAAAATTAAATCAATAAAAAAATCAGTAGTAGATTTAACTATCTTGCTTTTTCATTAAGTAAGGAACTCTTAAATCTGCACATTTTTCCATTGACATACTACATAACCAACAATCTACGCATGGCACGAGGCATTACATCGTCCTCATACTCCTCAGGGTTGGCGGTGTATTTGTAATCTGAAGTGGTCTGCTGGCTTTGAGATTGCAAATGTCACACAGGTACTGATGGTAAGTAAAATGGACCATTCAATAATTTAAAAATAACAAAAAAATATAATAATAATATGTATATTTTATATTTATATATATATATATATATATATATATATAATGAAATCATATAATTTAATCATCAGGTGTTTTGTACGCTCGTTTGCCTTTTCCATGATATAAAAAAAGGACAAACGGAGCGTATACAATGTGGGATTAGAGTAGGTTTGGTGGCCTCTACCAACCTCCTTCTATTGTTCTTCAACACTTGAAAGTCAGAAGTTTTGAAATGATCTTAGCAATATACACCGCTTCTTGTGGGAATCCAGGTACGTCTGATATTACAATAGTGCTTGCAATCCCTTAAAAACAAATCTTTGGGAAACCTGCACTATATTATAATGATATAAATAAAAGACAATATGGTCAAGTTCACACTTAGTAATAATTTTAATATAATGGTTTAAAGCACGCAAAAATTATAATATATTATATTTAGGTTGACGTAATGTCAATTTTTAAATTATCTTAAAATAAAGTTCGTCGTTAATATTAAATAATTCAGAAAACATAATGTCAAAATGAATACTGACTGAGACATGGCTGGATCTATATGCCTTTGACTTTGCCCTTTTTATCGATAATCATCTATAATAAGGTAAAAACATTAACGCGCAGTGACAGTGACAATTCGGATCAGCAGCTCGACTGATCCGCAATTTGTATGAGCGAGCAGTCTGTCAAACAGACTGTGTTAGTAAGTAAATATGAAATAACGCGTTCGTCATTATTTCAATATTTATGTATTTGAAGAAGTAAATGCATAACATAACATCACGCCAGTAATCCCTGAAGGGTTAGGCATAGGTGTACCCATCAGTACACCCACATTTCGCCAGTAAATAAAAAATAAGTAAGTAGTAATAATGTAATTAAAAATGACTAACTAAAGTTAATCATATATGTAAGGTAACGCCATCTTTTTGTAAAGACGTGGCAAATCTCTTTTGGCAGCAAAAAAACTGAAGAATATTCATTTTTTTAGGACGTCAATTCAGCCGCGCAACTATATTTATTCTAGTGCGCAACGCAACTGCAACTCACGTTTTATTGTACGCAGTGGCCACGTATACTTATACTCCAACGATTATACTATAGTGAAACTTAAGAAATTATAACCAGTTATACATTTAAATAAAGAAAGATACACACCTACACTTTTACATGTACCATACTATACACTCAAGCCACCACCACTACACACTCTCTCAAACTTCAACTACACTACATACACGCCTCCACATCATTGTGGTAACGGATTAACTTTAGATCATTAATTTTTCCTTAAATTTCTGTAAAATGCTTTTAGTTTATTTCATGAGAATCTCAAATTACCATCATTGCGGATCGTCTGCCTAAAACAATAAATTGCGTTTGTTACTCAATTTATGTGGAAGACGCTGGCGACTGTGAAAAAGTTATATTAGTATAGTCGTCAATTTCTTACATTGTGTATTGATTGTCTTGGTTTTCTTATTTAGTAAGTATTAGAGAAATTTGTAACTTGAAGAGTGAAACTAAACTATTCTATCTGTACTTTGACAGAGCGGAGCGCCTGCGTCCTATTGCTCTATGGATCGCAATGATAGGAAGAATACGGAACTTTGTATCTTTTCACACCCGTTATTTATGTGGATGGATAGGCAGATATTGTTTGTATTTACACCATCTAATTACAAATAGAAACCTTCAAAAGTAACAAAGCTCGTACAATGAGCGGTCGGATCTTATCGTCATAAGTGATCTTTTACAGACAAAGACATTTGTAAAAGACGCGATAAACATCAAATTGTTATAGAGTCGCGGTTTTTTAAATAAGTAAAAAGCATACGACAATGGAATCTGAAATGAATGTGATTTATTTTATATGATTTTGTGGACACATGCAGGTCAAGTTTAAACCTAACATTGTAATGTTAAACATTCGAGTTCCCTTAATGGTAATGCAGATGTTTGGAATTAGGAGAATTTATACTCCATTCTAAACCTATAACATTAGAAAAATAACGTTACAACGATATTTGTTATTTTCACGTTAGCGTAGGTAAAATAAGCTCCGGTATTTGACGATAAATCCAAAGCAATGTAGACTATTACAAATATCACCAAAATGTAGTCATTTTAACAATATAACACAATCATTTTCGTTATAAGGCCGTTGTTTTTTTAATTCTATTATAAATAGAGTACTTTTAGTAACCACAAAAGGATGTTATTATATACCTAACAGTTTCAATAAAAATATGATTACAAAACAATAGTTTGAAGTGTCCACAATTACTATTTAATGTTGAATAATAAAAGTCGTAAGCGAAGATGATTTATTTATTTTCCTCCACAAATTGAGTCGTGGCCCATCAAAGTATGAAAACCATACCCACGGCGTACAGAAATGACAAAGCGAAATGCACAGAGAAATTAATATTTATAGTTTGCAATGGTATGTATCGAATTACTGTATGTATACTTTATTATATATTACTGCATACTTTTATGTGAGCGCATAAAATGATTGTGTTATTTATGGGTGATTAGCTGGAAAGTTAAGTATAAAAAACCATATCCATCCATTACAGAAAACATATAAGGCTTTGTTTTATAAGAAATAAACCGTACCCACGGCATACAGAAACGACATAGGGCTCTATTTAAAGAGTTTATAGTTTACCTAAAGAACGGTTTTGCTCATTTATGTATGTGTCATTGTGGTATTTAAAACTAGGGAATTAGGTGATAAGAAAAAAAAAATCATTGTCATAGTCCCATAATCATCTATGAAACGATCGGAAGGTTGTTGTGCTTTTCAGCAGCATCAAAGAAACGCTTGGAAATACGTTTCATGAACTGTTGTATGGTAGGGTTTTAGGTCGGCATGGAAATTCTCATAGCGAATATAGTACGGGGCTCCCGTGGCCTTTCGCGAAAATCTGTTCTGAAGGGTCTGCATCCTATGGAGACGGTATGACTTTATATGAGGCATAGGTCATGATGGGACGAATGCACGCAGTGTAAATTTGTAAATAAACAATTTGCTGCGTGCATTTAATATGGAGTAGAGCCTACCGTGAGCCTAAGCAGCGCGCGAGCTCAACGTCGTGCTCTCCGATGGTAAGGCGTTGGTCGAGGATCACACCGTCCTAGGTATTTGACTCGCTTTTCCCAAGGGATCGGCTTGCCGTACATGGTGATCGGACTAGGCGGGGTAATCGCGGTTTGAAAAAGAGAACCGCTTGTCGCCTAAGGCATTTGCGGAGATTTGGAGAGTACGAGCGATGGAGACTGGGTTGACGACCAGTGTAGTAGATGGCCGTAAACTTTGTCAACTTTGTGGAATGCTTTCGCTATGATGAAGAATAGTGCGCCCGTCATCAAGCCATATCGGTACCCAACGCTTATGTGCTCGACGATGCGGTAGACTTGTAATGTTGGGTACGAAAACCGAAATGTTCGCTCGGAATAAGGCTCTTTGCTTCGACATAATCTTGAAGACGCTTATAAATAAGCCTCTCGTATATTTCTCCGAGGACGTTGAGCAGACTAATGGGACAGTAGCTCGAAGACTCTGACTTAAGCTTGTCAGGTTTGGGGATGCCGATGACGGTAACCTCTCGGGGAAGATATTATTACCCACGGCGCCAGCAAAAATGTGAATACCTACTGCGCGAGCGCAACCATACTTTTCTACCTGCCGGTGACAGTGACGGTGTGACGGTGCGACCGAGATAAGTATGATGCTGCTAACTGAACGCGCAATGTTTGCGAACGAACGCAACGATGTTTATTTGGCTGACAGTCAACTAGAATAAAGTAAAAATCAACCATAATTAAATATGCAAGAAAATGGCGCCGTATCAATTGTTTAGAGCAAGTTATGCATGACACTTTCTCTCTAACCAACTGCACAGACATTTTGCGTCGTTGGTCGCGGCTTATCTTAGGTTATGCATAATATTTGTGACTAATATATGACAATGTATTCATATGTGTCAATTAATATTGTATTTTTTTTGTACATAACTGTAGGTTTATGCATTTATTGTTATCGGTCTATTTCATTTTACACACAGGATGGTTCTAGATTTTAATGTTTTTATTGTAATGTAATTGTAATTCATCCAATAAATTGGTGAAATTTTCACTTTATTAAACAATAACTAGTGATATTTTATCGATGGCATCGTGTCGCTCGCTACAACTACAATTATTGTTCACGGCACAATGGCGGTGTGTAGCTGCGGCATTGACCGTTGTTGCGTTACTGTTGCGACTCCATTTTTACAACAGCCTATCTTGTCTTACAGCGATAACGGCTACCGGAGCGCGAGTTACCGACTGCTGGTTCGACAGCTGATGGCCATGTGGGGAGTGGGGGAGAACGACCGATAATCGTCGGCCGAGTAGCGCTAGCCGCCTGCGCAGTTCGCCTTCCAAAGCCAGCGCGTCAGGGCGCTACGCAACTGTCGCGCTACCCTCTTTGTTTACATCGGTCGCGTTTCTTTGTTCAAATTAGCGCGCGATGGATAAAGTGCGTTCTGTTGTGTGATAGTTATTTTTTGTGTGTGAGTGAATGTTTTCCAATATGGCCAGCGAACACTCAGAGTCTCAAGAGACTAATTCCACTTCACTCGTTGAGGACTCGCTTAACATATCGTTTGAAGACATCAGCTACACTGTGCGACATGGAATCTTGGCGGGAGGTAAGCGAACCTTCACACTATTACGAAGTTTGTTTACATTAGTTTGTAATAGTGGCATCCATTAAGCAAGATTATGATACCCTCTCAGTTTGAGTAGATGTTATTCAATATCACAAATATTTAAAATTCATTCATGATATGCGTGCAACATCTTTACTATTACAATGTTGTATTATTTCTCTTCTCTGTTCAAGATTACAATTTTAACTAAAATACCTATCATAATCTATGTAGATAACAGCTTGTGAGATTTAAAAATAAACATAACTTAGTACCCTTCTAAATTATTTGGTAAGTAAACTCAAGTGAACGTGTAAACAAAGAAGAATCATTGAACAACAAAAAGGAAAATATAACAACTACTACATCTTCTATGGTTTTCCCAGACATCCAAATATATTATGAGCTGTAACGACACTTAAAAAGATAAATGTCTTTAAAAATTAAATTAAATTCATAGATTGTAAAACTCTGTTTTTATTATTCACAGACAGTAGTCGTTAACATAATAGAGGGCTGAAAACAACCAAAGATGCGCTACTGCGTGCTACCAAGTACAAATAGTATTTTAACTAATGCCTTGTTAAATTCTATTAAGCTACATAACGTACATATCTAATATCAAGCACTAAATTATTATATATGTGGAATGGATTATGAGTAAAAGGGAATGTATAAGAGGAGCAAGTGAAAGAAGAATAACAGTGAAAGAAATAGAGAGAGAAGGAAGGAAGATGGCAGAGAGTGCAAATTAGACGACGTACGAGGAAAGATGTAATTTTTCTGATTTTAAGTTTATTTTTATTTCTTTACCCAAAATTAAAGAATATTTACGGAATCCATCGTTTAATTTCACCACATGATCCCACAAACTTGGGGGCTCGTCCGGGATCGTGGTGAAATAAGTGGATTTAAAGAGGAACGCCGAAAGACTAAAACGACGACCACGATGCACGCTGATTGATTTTCGAAGATACAGGAGGATTACAACGACGATTACGACGACATTTCTGACGACGATTACCAGAAATTACGATGACGACGGAAAAATATGATCAGGATTTTTACGATGCGACAGCGTCAGCGTCAACACAGATGGCACTCACGGCGCACGGCGACATGTTTTACCTTACGGAACAGTTAATAAGAAGATTCAGCGCAAGAGACGAAACCCATACAGTATCCATGTGGATAAGGGATATTGAAGAAAATGGCGAAGTGTTTAAATGGAGTCCGACTCAGCTTTTATTAGTTGCGCGACGTACCTTAACAGGAACAGCGGCATTATGGCTACGCAGCGAGAAAGTACATAGATCATGGGACGAGTTAAAAGTGGCTATAAGCAAAGAATTTCCAGATACTATAGATGTGAAGAAGATACACGAAATGATGAGCGCTAGACATAAGAAGAACGATGAAACATGTATTGACTACATGTTAGTGATGAAAGAATTAGGAAAACGTGGAAAAATACCGGACTACGTTGCTATTAAATATATTGTGGACGGCATCATAGATGATGAAATAAATAAAATTATGCTGTATGGTGTCACGACTTACGCGGACCTAAAAGAAAAACTAAAGCTGTACGCAATGTTCAAGACAAATGCTGCTAAAGTTATTCAACGTAGTAACGAAACACGGAGAAGCAGTAATAACAGAAGCGCGGCAGCAATGATGCGATGTTTTAGCTGTGGAGAAAAAGATCATGCGTCGGAAAATTGTCCTCATCAGTCGCAAGGAAAAAAGTGCTTCCATTGCAATGATTTCGGTCACATTTCTCCAAATTGCCCACTGAAGATGAAAAAGATGGCGATGGCAAGTTCAGATTTGGCAGGTTTGAACCAAACGGTCGAGCATGCGTCAACATTGGGCATTCGGCAGACTTCGGACACAGTCGGAGGACCCGAACGAATTTCAAAGGTTGGCACTTCTGCTGAACAAGGAAGACCAACCAATCAGATGTCGAAGACAGCATTCTTCAGTTTGTTGCGAGGGGGCGCCACCAGCAGCGCAAATGACGAAGTTCAAGACAACGACGTTCAGGCCGATGTATACATAGCGACAACCAGTGTGAATACAGTCGCAAATGATTTGTGTAACGAGGTTGGCTATATGAAACCACAGAGCATGACAGCGATGATGACATGCGATACAGATGTTGTCAAGTTTGACAATCAAAATGTAAATAAACAAAGCAACAAAGAAACTGTTGAAGATTTTCCGATTGTACGCCGGGAGAATCGTAAAAAACCACTGAAAACAGTGTTTTTGCGTGGCAAAACAAGTAGTGCATTAATCGATTCAGGCAGTGATGTGAATTTGATGTCAAAGGATTTTCACAACGAACTCCCGTTTGATTCTGCAATACAACAATGTAACGAAAACAATATTACGCTAATAGGTTTAGGTAATTCACGAGTTAAGTCGTGTGGAGTTGTAACATTAGACATAATGATTGACAATTGTATATACCGTGACATTACATTTCATGTTATGCCTAACGACTCTGTACCATTCAAGATGATACTTGGAAATGATTTTTTACAAAATGTTTTGATGTTTTTGATGGATTGTACGGTTTGGATATCACCGAAAGAAAATTGGATGAACAAATGGCCGGATGATAAAGAGAAAGATGTATGAGAGAGGTATCAGTGTGTTTATTGTGTAGGCTGGATGGAAGTGATACCTGTGTTTAGAAATATGTTTTTGTTTTGTGCTTTTCTTCTATTTTATTATATTGTTGCTGGCTATATTGTGTCACTAAGGTGTTTTGTATTTCTATGTTATGCAAATATGTTATAAGATGTAAAACCTACTGTATTAATTAGTTTCGTAACTAGAGTGATGATGTTTCTTTTATTTAGTTTTCTTTGAGAAGTAATAATAAGATGTTAACTGGCTTTGTTGTAAGGTAAGAAAAGGTTCAGATATTTGTTAAAGCATTGTGTCTGAGGACAGACAATGTGTAGGATGGCCGAGTGTGGAATGGATTATGAGTAAAAGGGAATGTATAAGAGGAGCAAGTGAAAGAAGAATAACAGTGAAAGAAATAGAGAGAGAAGGAAGGAAGATGGCAGAGAGTGCAAATTAGACGACGTACGAGGAAAGATGTAATTTTTCTGATTTTAAGTTTATTTTTATTTCTTTACCCAAAATTAAAGAATATTTACGGAATCCATCGTTTAATTTCACCACATGATCCCACATATATAACTAGGGCTGCCATCCGTCCGGGTTTTCTCAGATTTATCCTAGTTTACAGGGCATCCGGGGGACGTTCCGAAGGGGTTGATTGTAAAAAAAACTGGGTTGTCCGGGAAAAAACTCAATTTCACCCAAAAGTCCGGGGTTTTTGAAGTTTTTGTCGGCCGTCGGCAATTTAGGTGATGGCAGCCCCATGTATGAAGAGATAGTTATTTATTACCATTGAAAACATTTTCCATCGTATAGAGAGACACCCTTGTCCCTTGTGTAACTTAACAGTCGCAGGCATAAATATTTTTTAAATCTTAAAAAAAAAAACGATTGCCGGGCTCATAGACGATATTTGTCTATGGCAGACCCACCATAACAAGTAACTGCTACGCGATGTAATAAAAATAAAATAAGCTGACCTTGATCAGGGTCACTGACATTACATTGTGTTTCAATATTACAACAGCTGGAGAAGAAAGTTTTACAGCTGAAACTTTATTAATTATGAAAGGAAAATTAAATTTCGTGCAATAAATTGGACATATAATTACCCAGTATGAGTCCGATATCGCCAATCCGTCTTGAGCAAGCGAGCTGATCAATGCTTCTGCCTTCTATGTTTGAGAAAAATGCCTTTACACTGCAACAATAAATAAATGGGTATGTTTTTTTTCTAAAGGAGCATAGTTGTAAAAAAATAATAAGAAAATAATAAGAATTTCATGGATTGTGTGTAAGTTGATATAATTTGGAGGGAAGTAGACACTAGACACTGATATTAAGTTTATAATGTCTGATAGGTATGTATAGAATCATACGTGATTGGCTAGTCTGCATTAACATTGACCAGGCAGCGTAACCGAAATTCAGTCGCGGGCAGAAGAGAGAGCTGGAAGATGAATAATAAAAGACCGCTTTAGTCTCTGCATCTACTCTTAATGTCTCACCAAGGTCCAATATTGATAAAGCTTTAGGTACCTATCCTACACGTCTCACTCATTGGTTGACAACTCCCACTATCATTGAACTAATTCTAATGATATGACAACAGACCAAAGTTTGTGACATTATCATTAACGCATGGTGCGTTATCGTGTTTCACGGGAATGCCCCATAATACAATTGCTAATCTGATAACCATACAAAATGAACTTAGATAAATAATGTGGGTTAAGTTATTCTTGCTTGCGAGTTGCCCGGACTGGACTGTGTATTATACGTGGGTCACTGTTGTGCCGTCTCTCATGGGATATTGCAACAGCGACCGATCGTTTTTCTTGTTTTGTTTTTCCTGGTTTTGTTTAGTGCTTGTTGTTACTAACATAGTCGTAAGTTTTACTAACAATTTGGTGTTTCAAGTTAACTAAAAGTCTTGGTAACTCGAATAAAAAAATATATATTCTATTCTGTTCAATATATTCATAATAATTTTATTTTCTTGTATGTGTACGTATGTCTATTACCCTTTTCTATAGTTATTTTTATCGTAGGTATTCCTTTACTAATTTACTACACGACGTCGGATTTTGTGCAAGACCTAATTTCTGACCTCTTTGCCTTTAAAAGCTGGCTTTGTAAACGCTTCTATATTGTTAAATATGTTAGTTGTAACATTGCCAGTTAATATCAATCGCCCATAAAGTAGCTTATTGTCATAATTTATCTTTTAACCGTGACCTATCGCTGCCGGAAGAACCTTCAAGTGACAAAAATATTAGCAATTTTTTTTGCCTTTGAAAACGTGTATTATTCAATTAAGATTTAGTAACTCGTAAACTGATGGATATACAAGATACGTATGGCTTCATAATAACTCACATTTATATCGCTCGATTCACCTTAAGGTTTTAGCGACAGCATGAGATTAAATTAAGGGCCACTAAAAATAAATTTGCGCGGTTGAGTACCTATTTGGGCGTATGAGTGTGATATATAAGTCATATAACAATAAAAAAATAAACACAAAAAATAGAACCATGGTGTCACGAATTACGATTATCAGATCATATAGATAATAACAAGGTCTGCGATAAGGACAGAGAATCAATATCGCACCGTTTGGTTCAAAATGGCCGAATGACTCGGTTATAATCAATTTTAACAAACATGTTAGTAGATAAAAGTTTGGGAACAAGTTTTGTCTCTACCAAACTTCAAGAGAGTGCGATAAATCGAGTATTATGCATAAATGTCTAAAAAATGAAGTTGTTAAATGATCATTTGTTTAGACTTTTCCCAACTACTCGTATGTTGGGATCGGCCACTTGTTATCCCATTTTCCCAGAATCAAATGATCAGTAATTTTGTGGAAGCGAGTGCCTATCTCTAACTTCCACAACTATTACTTACTTACTAGATAACATAATACGTGAATTCTCTTTCAGGCTTCGGACTACCCGTAACGACTGTCAAAGAACTAAGAATGTCAAACAGTAACATAGGCTTAACATATGTACTTTCCGAGGCACGGTAGGATTTCTATATGAAATGCATGACATGAGTTGTTTAACCTTGTGCGGCTTTTATTTAACCACAAACCACTCTTAAAGTGGTAAATTAACGACAGACTTTAATTTGTAGCTGTTGAGGTTCATACTCGATAAACACTGGCCTGCAACTGTCCTGGTTAAAGGCCTGTTCTAAACAAAGAACAAACAAACTATACTAAAAATGTTAGAAACCGATCGCTCTCGATCACGAAAACTATGATAGAAATTATATAATACTTAGGTACTCAATAAGCAATAACGAATGCACTGACTGCACTTGAATCCTCTATTGTCATAGTTATATAATGGTATACCACACGATACCGATAAGTTGTATAGGGATACTAGCTTGTAATATTTTATTATAATACGACGAAGTATTGTGTAACCCATAATAATTTACTTATCAATAACGTATATTACGTGACACAAGACATTATAGAAATAATATATTGTCATTACGTCGACAGGCATAAAACTGCAGCATAATGAATTTTGCAAATGATGCTTAGTTAATATTACTTATAACGAACCGTTTTTTAACCATTCGTATTATAAACTATTCTAATCGAGACGTGAGCCTAGAGTCTACTTAGCGCTAAGCTGCGTTACCTAACGTTATTAGGTAATGTAGTGCTTATTATTTTTATTTATCATATCAAACAATAAACTCTAGTATTTAACTATATTATTCAAGTATTCTCCTAAACTGGCTACAATACACGCGAATTGAATTCGTTAAGTAACACTGATTGTAAATACCCAGCAGCCAGATTGTTGTAAATAAGTACTTACTTAAACTACTCATCACGAAACAGGCTCTTAGTCGAAGTCGACATTACGACAACCTCATCTCGTTTTACGGTTTCAATTTAAATCGTTTAGCAATTTTACCATTTTGAATAAGATTGCATTTAAATGAAACTATAAAATATAAAGGCGTGCATGTTTTACATATCTTTGCGGAAACCTGAATTGTATAACCATTTTGTTTTTAACTAAAACGTTGGATACCCCACACTGGGATATAATTCTCCTAAGCGTGGGTGCGTTAAAAAATATAACATATTGAACCGTGCGGGAATCAAACCACGCAATGTAGTGGCCAATCGCTCAGCTACTGTTGGAAACATGTCGTCAATTACTTATTATTTTATTACGAAAACAATGAATTAATCAAAATCAATAAAATTTCGTAGTTATAATGTTGACTGTGACAAAATACACAGTCATAAAACACACTTTTCGTTGCTGTGTATTTTGGCACAGCCAGCATTATAATGTTAAGTTGATATTAAATAAATAGATTTAAGTTTGTATTGAACGACATTTATTTAATATTTGTTTTTTTTTTACGTGGTAAAAATCATCAAATGAGACCTTCAGCCCTGGGTGAGGAGGAAGGACTGTCAGACTTTTACTGACTAAAAATTCATCCTGTTCCTTCTGTTGCCCTTTACGTTCCGGGGCCACGGTATCCTGTTAAGACGTCCCGCAACAATATTTTAAAATGACCTATGAAAGAAACATTAAAAGAATCGTCTACAAAATATAAACTTGTACAAGTTATATCATACTTTAATGCACGCTCAATTACTGCTTGCACATTATCAAGTGTACATGCTTTAAATATAGGACTAAATAAAAGAATACATAAAAAATAACAAAATATACAAATACCAAGTATACAATGTAATCACGTACCACATTTATGTTTAACAGGTAAAATACCTTCCGCAGCAAGCGGTTAGCTACATTTCCGTATCCGTGTTACTATATACTGCATAGGTAATATAAGCCTGCTTCCATCCGAGGAAACTTCCTTTTCGGTTTACTAGAACTTCTAACACGTCATTCTGAATCTCATTATTTATTTGCTATTATACGTAGAACAAAAGATCGCTTGCTTATACCTAGGTCGCTTGGCCCAGCTTGACAGGCAGGTGCCTTCTTGTAATCACTATTTAATTAAAATTTTCTGAACTAATATTGTAAAGAGCCTAAACATTTTTGTTTAAAAACGGTAAGCAATCTATGAAAGTAGGCACTGATACGATTTCAAAAATTATTTTACTGAAAAGAAGCTATACCAATTGCGCAATTAGCTATGCCCATGCTTAATAAAATGGAACAAATAATCGGCAATACATTGAATACTGTTATATAACAGTATTCTTATCCTTTGTAAAGATAATAATATAATCGCTCCGCTATCAAGATTAGTTAGATAACTAGGTACTCGTGAATAAGGAAGACTTATTCTTCTGCCATCTATAAAGTTCTAATGTATTAAAATCATGTATTCAAGTATTCGTTTATGCAATCTTGTATTTACATGTAAGCTGTGGTTACCTTTAATTGAGTATAACGAATTATGTTGTTGGTACCTAAACCTAAAATAAAATAACGTCTTTGTCTACAAAAGTTAAATAAATCATAATAAACTCATTAAATTCACATTATGTTACGTTTCGTTGTCCTTTGCAGTATTCATTTTTGTAAAAAATATGTCCTAAATCTCCTTCAGATGAATACCTACGTTTCGTAATAAAAATAAGTAATAGCTTCAGCTAATTAACTAATCCAACCATAACATGTTACGTCATCGACAATATTTGTTTATGTTCAATTTAATTTAGCAATTTTCACTTTTATCACCTTTGATCATATTTTATCGTTCAACCATAATTCTTAATTACCACATATAATATGTAAGTGCCAAAGGGCGTCGAGACCGCTGACATTAATATGATATCCACTTTATTTAAAAGTAGCACTTGAGTTTAATCTCGGTGTGTAGATATTTCTTGTCTGCAATTTTAAGACCACTACATAATATTTTTATTTATTTTGTTATAATAATGTAGGTAAGAAAAATATCAATAGTATAATGCCCGATTACACTTAAATTATATTTATTTTGTAATTAGGTACCTTCTAATTACTTAGTGATACGTGGTGATACCGTTGGTCCGCTTCTCTCTTTGGAATTTGGTGGTGTGACACCCTCGTGCCTCAGAAAGTACGTAACGGTGTAGTACCACCTTATGTCAATAAATAAATATCTTTATGTTGTGTCTAATGTTTCATGCATTCCATTCTCACCCTGTTGCACAGGGCCTTTGCGCACTGTCGAACCTTGCACTTTAAATACCAGGTTCACCAGTGCGTTTGTGATCACATAGTATTGATAGTATTCCATACTTCCCTTAGATTACTAGGTCCTCGTATCTGCTGTGCAGGCAGAAAATAGTTTAAAATATGAATAAGTATAACAGTACCTATTGAACACGCAATGATATTGTCATTTAATGACTTGTCTCACGGGCCGCGGACTCTATATCACTAGCTTGACAGTTTTCAATTTTCTAAATAACTTGGGCCAAATCAATTTGCACAGCCATCATGGACAACGAAAGGTCATCCTGGACATCCTCATCCTGAACATAATTTGCACGAAATAGGTCGGTTTTAAAAGTTCGTCTCTTTGGGTGGTCTCTTTAAAGGAAACCGGCTAATGTATTGAATGCGTGTATATTTACCATTTTTTTTGTTTTAGGTGGTAAGAATCATCAAATGACTCCTTCCGCCCTGGGTGGGGCGGAAGGGACTGTTAGACTTTTACTGACTAAAAATCCACCCTGTTCCTTCTGTTGCCCTTAACGTTCCGGGGCCACGGTAGGTATCCTGTTAAGACATCCCGCAACCCCGGCAGGCGTTGGCCCCGTTGGGGGCCCCGTCCCTTTGCTGATAGCTCTTTAAGGCGCGCGCGAACAGAACGCGCCGTCGACCCGGGCTTGGTCCTTGATCGAACGGCGAGCTCCCCATTACTCGTCATCCGCAAGCCCGCGCCTACGGTGGCCGGATGTCACATCCGACATCCGACGCCCTGGGCGTCTCTCGCGGCGGCTGGGGCGTGAGGTGGAGGTTGTCCTCTCCTTCACGCGGCCCGCCTTCTCCTTCGCTAGCATTACTGCTTCACAGAAGGAGGCGACTGCATCCCATTCCCTCTCGCCCCGGAGCATGGCCTGAACCAGGTCCGGACACGAGAGGTCGCCGCCGCCTATCGCCTCCGTGAGGACACGGTGGTGCTCTGCCCAAGCGGGGCAGTCCTGCACCGTATGCTCCACCGTGTCCTCCGGGCGATCCACACATGTATATTTACCTAAGAATCTTTTTGTTTTACCTATTACGTGCCTACTTTGTACCTACCCATTGTTTACGTATTTCATAGCATATCATAATGTACATAAAAATATTTAATTTTATTATGATTTAGTCAGGGTCAGAGGTCAGTTCCTTTGTATTATAGTTTTATTATCGTATGATATTAAAGCATATTTATATTTAATTAGTATAACATCACGGTACTTTGATTTAAAAATTGAAACTGCTATTTATGGACATTTTATTATCTTTATTTACACGAACGAACTACATTATATTAAGTACCAGCTTTTGTCTGCGAATACGTCCGCGTAAATGAGTGATCGCGGACGCAGATGAAGTCGCAAATTAAAAAAAAAAAATGGAAAAAAAAAATTGCCCCATTTCTTATCTCTGAAGTTCATTATCAGATAATGACAATATTTCTATGGGACCATAAGAATTTTGCAAATCGGTTCAAGCGTCTTTGAGTAATATGGGAACAAACCTACATAATAATAAAAAAATATGATTCAGAAAATATATTCATTTCATTGCATCAAAATCGGTTCAGTGGTTAAATCATGAAAGCGTAAGATACAGGCAGACAGAATTTATTACTTTCGCATTTATATGTATTTGTATGCATTCCTTTTAGGATGTGTCGCTTTTGATATCTCTATGCTAAATGTACTTCTACAGAAGAATGAGTACCAATACTATATCAATTCATGAGTTTAAAAGATCTAATTTTCGTTTTTTATTTGCATCTTATTGCAGATACCGTAGGAAGAGTATACTACGAAACTCATTGTTAAAGTGCCCGTGAGCGGCCAAAAAAGACTAAATGACGAGCCAATCTAATCATTTTATACGAAAATAGACTACTGACACAACTAATGAAAAAAAATCAGTAGTCAAAAAAGCCACGAAAATTTTACTTCCAAGTATAATATTTACCGATACACCTGACATAGTGACATAAATCTTGCAGCAATAAATTGTTATAAAATTTGTAATACACCCACCGATAGAAGTAGTATTATGTATCGAACGCATATCTTCACTGTATCAATATAGTACTTATAATCGGCAATACTAGCCTTTTTACAAGTTACCAAGGAAAACCTTAAAAATAACTATACATGCCCTTTATAAATTCGTCCTCAGTTCAGTAACACATTTTCCTGTATGTGCCAGGACGCAAGACGATCCTCAACGCGGTATGCGGCACGTTCAACGCTGGTGAGCTGACGGTCATCATGGGACAGTCCGGGGCCGGCAAGAGCACGCTCATGGACATTCTAGCGGGATATACGTGAGTCTACTTTTTAATTTTTCAATGTAAATGAACGCCATTGTTTTTAATTTAACGTTCAAACTTCAAATTAGCACAATAGGCATGATAGAATTTCGTGATAGAAATTTTGTAATTCTTTAAGCGTGGTTTACATTGTTTTGACCTAAGTTTATCTTTGAATATTCGTTCAGTTGTTTAGAGATAAAAAAAGTAGCTCAGCACGTCATGATTCGAGTGTGTGTTATTTGACGGAAAATAAATACAAGAAACTACTACATTATAAAGATTACTCTTCATGTTTATGCATTGCATACATATTTGGTGATAATGCCTCTCTAGACGAACAAGGCCAGTGGTACTGACAAGTTTTTCAATGCGATACGATCTTGTTTATGTTTTATAACAATCAGATACCCAGAAGTACTTATTTTTATAAGACAGAAGATAAGAATGCACAAAAGTGAATAGAAGTTTTATAACTATACTACCTTTTGCCCATAGCTCCGGTCGCGTTATTTTCGGGGTAACGTAGTTCACTCTATAAAACTCTCGATACAAAATTGGGACCCCTGTTTCATCCCCCTCAGAGGTTGAATTATGGAATATCTTTTCTTAGCGCATGTCTACAACATAATAACAATTTGCGTGCTTTTCAGCGCAATCCGTTCAGTATTTCTGTGTGTTGATAGATCAGTCAGTAACGGCTGCCACATAAATAATTATATAAAAAAACTGTTTTGCTACTACTATTAAAAACGCGAAAGTTGGTGGAGGTGGATATTTTTTATCCCGTATTTGTGTTCCCGTGAAATAATTTACGGAAGTCCACGCAGACAAAATCTCGGACAGACGCTAGTACTTCTATTGCATCAGTACACTCAAACAGAACAATCAAATACAAATACATAGGTGAATGTCCACTTAATATTTTGTCCTAATCAGTACCTAATGTTACTGAATGCATATGATTAAATAATAGACATAGTATAAAATAGAGTTTAACAAAGAAACAAGTTTTTATATCAAATTAACTTTGTACTTCTTAATCGGCAGTCTGATGGTATTTGATATTTTTATTCAAGTCTATCGTCACAATTTAATATCTATAAATACTGAAAAATATTGAAAATAAAAATCAGTTATCTTTTACAAAGTTGCAGCGTTAGGTCTCACTGTCTGAAAACGTGACTACGATCAATCACGTATCTGATAATAGGTGGTATTGACCCACAATATCACCTGGCTCCGTAATCACCGGAATGATAATCACCACACGTCACAGAACAACTGTTCAATTAATTTTATTTATTGGTCAGGTGTTAGAGATAAACTTGAAAACTTAAACACACGTGGAAATAATCGCTTGAACATACATTGATGCTATTTTGATTCTTTTATTTGTATTGTATGTTCAAACTAAATGTTCGTCGTTTGTTGTGTAAGATGTCTATTATGCCTTACTTTCATGATACAGGATGTAAAAAGACACATACATCACATAGGCGTCAACTTTGCACACTGTTAGTTAAACTAAATAATATTGAGCAAAAATGATTGCTGAAGAACGACTTAGTTCGATATTCGACGATTGATCGTGGGGGTGTTTTAAATTTAGTAAGAATATTCAATGTTTTTTTTTTCAGGAAAATGTAAAAAAAATCGAATCTTTAATATGTCGGTAAAGTTCCCATGCATGGTCACAATTATAGGAAAAACATGTGACTTTCGGCTTCATGAAATGTCTTTTTACACTAGTTATAAGAAATCTTATGTTGAGTAAAGATTTGCAAAAAGCTGAAGACGTGCATGGTGGAATATCATTTATGCTCTTACGTTGCTTCGCGCTACGTCGTAGCCGCTTGCTACGGCGTAGCGCGACTTCCATGTTTTTTTCAAATTCAGGTGTAATAAAGCATCTGCAAAAAAGTTTACTAAATCTTATACTAGACATAACCTTCACAATCTGCAGTCTCAAATTGGAAATAAACCGTTCAAAAATACAGAGTCTAATGTTGTCTCATAAAGCAATTATAAACAATTTATGGAGATAATCGATGATAGGTTTCATAATACAGGCCCTTACCTAACAAGTACGTTACATCTATCTATTGAATGGTCCAAGGTCGTATTAAAATTATTATAAATACCTATTATTTAATCTAAGTTCGTCCATAGGTTTGGCATTTGTGTAAAATTATTTACCGATAGAAAGCTACATTGTTGCAAGTGCCAAAGGCTATTTGATTTATGCTATAGGTACCTAATATCCACGCGAATAATGTCGCGGGTAGAAGCCAGTTGATGTATAAAAGTTGTAAAGCATGTAAACAGCGTCCGCTAATGTACGATAATAACAATAGTTAATTATGACGAGTGTTTCAACACAAGCATTGCGGTCAAGCAGCTAATAGGTCCTCTGCTTATCATTCGGCTACATATAGTATGTAATTATGTATAAATTACATGTTTGAATTAGGAACGTAACAATATTATATAGCACATTATATTATTTATATTATATTGTGTATGTGTCATACAAGTTCATCGTAACCAGTGACTAATAACAAAATATTTTTTTTATAATTGTGTTTATTCCTCCGCTCTTTTCTAATCAATTTCGTTGCGGAATCCAAGACAATATCTCCGGACTCATCGAGCTTCATAGCCGGGGCACTTTTCTGGTGGACGCCACTGTTGATTCTGGCTTTCAGAAGTGGCAGTGTTTGAAAATTAAATGGTGGGGCTGACCCAAAAATGAAAACAGCATAAACATATTTTTAAATGTATTAAAAACTGCAATTAGCATTGTTTGGACTGACATAAAAGAATAATATATATTTTTGAGATACGTAATTGCGTCGTTAGTTTTAAACCAGGTAGGTCAAGAAAAAATAATGGCCAATAAAAGCCAAGCTTGTTAGTACGTTAAGTGCGTAGTGAAACATATTAAAACAAAAATAAAATGACCGTTTTAGTAACAATACTTTTTGCGTCCAATCATACATGCATACCTAGCTAATTTGACATTTAAAGGGCCTTCATTACTCCCGTATAACATATTTTTATAACACATACCTACCGTAAGAATTACATTAAAAACTGGTTTAATTTACATTTATCAATCACCACCGGAAAGCAAACAAAATAATTGTTGTACTTAGTAATCTGGAGTAAATTCACAAAAACATGATTATTAGTGTAAGCAAGTTACACTTAATGAGGTAGGAAGTCATTTAGTTTCCCTCGAAGATATTATTTACCTAGGAGAATAATTTGAAAATTGTTAAGTATGCCTAAAATGTACTATACAATACAAGTTAAAATTAATGAAGTAAAGAATTAAATTGTCTACAAACAATTTTTTTTTAGTTTTTTTTTCTGTTTGATCTTATTCTAGTTTACATGCATGCACAAACTCTTGACAATCTCAACGACTAGAGTACAACCTACTCAGATAACATTTAAACAAAGGTTCAGGAAACTTTCACAGAGTAGACAATAGTATGGTAGAAACGTTTACATAATACCAAACAATACATTATCTCACTGCAGTTGTCGTGCTGACATAATTCTGTACGTACCTAAACACGATGCTTGCACTCTGTGTGGCGCTTCCGAGAATCGACCACAACAAGACACGTGTTTCTGTTCCAAAGGTCACTTTGTTCCTTTAAATGTTATTGTTATGGCTAACAGTATTTACTGTACTTGTATTTAATTAAGTAGTAATGTACTTTGATACTGAATTGGAGTAACTATACTTGGCAACACGTTTTTAAGCTTTAATTTACAAAGTGGAAGCGAAGGTCCCTCTGATCTTATTTTTTTAATATAAAAATTCGAAAGAAATTGTTAAACAGTCAAGAAATTTAAATGTACATAGGTAAATGAGTTTTCTTATATATAGGAGAATTGTCCCTCTGTTTTTGTTAGTCACTGTCAGTTTAAATGGTTGGTTGTAGCACTTTGAGCTACTATGAGTGTTACGATGGCGCAAGTCGGTTGCGGAAGAAGACTTCCGCAATAAAATTAATGGATATGGTGCTGTATCACTTTGCAATTTATTTAACCGACTTGCATTAAACTAGGCAAGAATCATATAAAATACTTACCTCTTTATTAGCAAATCCTGCGTTTATCAACTGATTTGTCATAGCAGGAAGCGACACTGTCTGTGTTTAAATGCACTATCTTGTTTTTATTCCACCTTTTCTGTGCTTGTTTTCAAACAGCCTAAAAAAGAATTAAAATGTTATCTTATCGTGTTAGAGTATAAAGAGATATATTCATGAAGTTCAGTATTGCTTTTTACATATATGTCTCGCACACGAGTATGATATACTGATGCATCATGTATTGTCAAAAACTTTAAGAATTATGTTATGTTATGGATTCTACTAAGGTAAATATTAATCGCCGCGGGAGACGCCCAGGGCGTCGGACGTCGCGAGACGACATCCGGCCACCGTAGGCGCGGGGTTGCGGACGGCGAGTGATGGGTAACTCACCGTCCGGTATGTTTCACGCTCTCCTCAAAGAGCTGTCAGCACAGGGACGGGGCCTCAACGGCCCCGGAACGTAAAGGGCAACAGAAGGAACAGGGTGGTTTTTTTGGTCAGTAAAAGTCTGACAGTCCCTCCAGTCTCAGCCCTCGGAAGAACTCGATTTGATGATTTTTACCACCTTAAAAAAAAAGATAGGTGAATATTAATACACGAATTATGCAGCCAAATGCACAGACCCGAAAAGTGACGTAGTTTTATACTACACTATTTTCCGCCTGCGACTTCGCCAGCGTCATACTGAATATACGGGAATTGTAATTTTTCTGAGTTAAAAAGTAGCATGTGCTATCACAGACTATCTATCTTTGTGCCAAACATCCAGATCCGTTTAGCCGTTCAAATTTCATCACGACTATAACACATTAATAAAGTTAAAAGTAAAGTACGTAGCGTAAAAATTTTGTAATGCCTGGCATAGTTCGTCAGAATCTTCAAGAATAGATTCAAGCTTAGAATCAACTGACCTGATTAATCTGGATTCACAACGCATAATGATGAGAACATTCAATTTTCCAATGGATATAATTAGCACACACCACAAATTTCATTACTATATTCTTGTTTGTTACTGCGAGAAATTTTGCGTTTTAATAAAAACCACACATTCGATGAAAAAACAAGGAAAACAAAACACTAACTAACAAATAATATTATCTTTTTTTTGTCAACGGCCAGTATGAAACTGTTCCAATATAAATAATGACCAAAAAGTTTATTCTCATTTTAAAAAATACTGACACACAATGAAGAAAAATATGCAATAAAAACCAAATATTAAAAAAAAGAAGAATTAATGGCATTAAATTATTATTTTGGCCAACTACATAATACATATAATTACTGTAGGTTATGTCATTTACCTAACTAAAGAGATAAAATAACAAACAAAATAACATAAAAAATCTTACACTCAAAAAATACTTTACTCTTTAAAAAAAATATTCAAAATTTTAATTAAAAATTCTAATTACTCGATTCGATTTATTTTAAAAACAATAATGGTTGGCAATGTCGAACACAAATGAGTAATTGTAACGAGTATTCCCTATTATTGGATCCATTTTTGTAAACTTTTAGAACTGTGTACATTTTTGTAACATTTGTCATGTGTTTAACCGTATAGTTCAAAAGCGCCCACGTTTGGACCTGAACACATTTTTGTTTTTCACAAATACCCATGTTATTCAAAATGAATATAATAAACAAGAAGAAAATGCCATATCTTAATGCCATTTCATACACATTTATTGTGAATTTTAATTTGGGTGCATTACCTATGTATATCGTAAAAGTTTGATACAGTAGGTACGCCTAGTCTACATTTATCTCAGATAGGCCTTTATTGCCTCTTTCGCACTTTTAATAGAACGTTTTACCTAATGAATACATCAAAATTGATAGTTTATCTCGATAGTTTGACTGGGGCTGTCACATTTGTTTAGGGTTTACGTCCAAATAAAAAACGGAACCTTAAAGGATCACGCATGTATCATATATCAAATATCTATTCGTTCATCCATCAGAACCGATTAAGTAGAAACTTGTAAAAATAAATATATATCAAAGATTTTTATTCGTTTACGACTCTTTTTTGCCAACCTCAATTTTATTGCTAGTCATCATCTGCCTAGCCTTTTCCCAACTATATTGGGGTCGGCTTCCAGTCTAACCGGATGCAGCTGAATACCAGTATTTTATTTTAAACCAACCGATTAATTAGCCAAACGCAACTTTAGAATCGTTGTTAAAATATAGATTTTATATTATTTTATTTTATATTCAACCTCTTTGGTAAGGTGAATGACATAGTTATGTCTGGCCGCAAGTGCCTAAAATTATTATTGAATGCCATTAATTTTTTATTCTTTTTTTTTTGCATATTTGGCTTTTATCTAATATTTTTTCTTTTTATAGGCCTGTATCATTCTTAAATGAGAATATAAACCTACATTTCGACATTAAACTTTTTGGTATTTTTTTATACAGGAACATTTTCGTACCAGCCCCTGGATAACAGTTCCGTAATCGTATACAATCATGTTTCGTGATATTTGGGTTTCGTATACCAAATTTGCTCATATAATACTCTGAATAAATAAAAATAAATTTATTTATCTTAATTATTACAGCTATTTCTATACAGTTAGGCTTGACAGCCATAGACACACGCTCTGTCAATTTACTTTATAATATCAAAATAGTCTTTAACTCATAAATTAAATACAGTAGGTACTCACGAATTACAAAATATTTATGGTACATCTTAACATTATTAATGCGCACAAATCTTTGTTTTCTGCCCACTCTCCACGTGTGCAGTCGTGACGCACACTATAAATGATTTGTATCGCAATAGCACGTACATAGTATGTCCTAACTTACTTAAAACAGCACGTTCAAATCATTACACATAATAGTTATCTAACTAACGCGCATTTTCGTTCAGCTGAGTTCTAAAGTAAACAAAATTACATAAACTCTCTACGGTATTGTTAGATATTATAAGTCGTTATCGTACGTGAGCTATAATGACGATGACATGATAGACAAAGGTGAATAGTATATGACGGTGTTTTAAAAAAATGCCCGTATTTATTGCAAAATTATGAATAAATTAAGCGAGTGCATATTGTGATGGCGCAGTATTTGAGACGGGCGCCTGTCTCTTTACAAGAGGTTGTGCGATCGATACCGGGCAAATACCTATGCTACTTTTCCAATTCATATGTTTTTATTAAGTTTACCTTGGACATCACTGACATCAGTGAAGGAAAACATCGTGAGGTAACCTGGACTTGTAATTATATAAGACTGAAATCGACAATCCGCCGTGAGCAAGCGTGGTGATGTAGGATTCCATACAACGTTTTTCTTTACCGAAGTTCAGAGACATTCAAGATAAACTTAGAAAGTACATCATCTATAGGTACATAATTATGCTGCTGCTTTGTCCTGAATGACTGACTGACTGACGGATCAACGCACAGCCTTAACCGCTAATGTGTTCTTTGTATGACGTAGGCAACCGATAAGAAAGCATTTTCAAAAATTGGGGGTAAATTTTGGAAAATCCTTTCTTATGAAGAAGTTTGTATGGATAAACCAACTTTGACGCAGACGAAGTCGCGGGCAGAAGCAAGTATATATTAGTACTTGGCCGTGCCTGGTTACGAACCCACAGCCTCGCCACATCACGACATTCACACAATAATTGTGTAGGAGATATTATTTTTATGGCAATGTGCTTGTATGACGAGATGTATGAACGTAGATGAGGCGAAAGGAGTACCTATGTAAGGATCGTAGCAGGTGGTGTCTGTAGTTTCTGCCTACCCCCATGGGAAACAGGCGTGAGTTTATGTATGTATGTATGTATGTGTCTAAACTACTAGTACATTGTCCCTGTAAAGAACATTTCTATAATAAAAACAATTGTTTCTAATTCTAAGTGTTGTATGTTTTTCTCTTTCGTCACTCACTTTAAAATGTGAGATAAAGTAATAACTTACAGGATTGCCGTTATTTATACTTCGTTTTATCTTATGCCCTTGAGTTTTTGCTATTCTGAGTAGGTTAATGTAACATTGACCTCAACCGCTCACTAGGTCAAAACACAAATACCTACCTACTTAGGTAAGCTGCTGAAAAAAAGGTATGCGCAAAAAAATACGAATGGTAAGTGGTAGTGGCGAGTTATTTGGTAACGAAAACTTTTACGAAATATTCGGTTCATGACTGTAGAGTGTAGACCCCGAAGCGAAGAAATAGTACATAGGTTTATTTTTAAAAATCAGCTGTTTCATCTTAGAGTCAAAATGTATGGAACGGCAGATATTTTTTTTTATAATCTTCGAAAAGCTTTAGATCTTTGGTGTCTCTCAAAGGCCTCTTCTCATACAGAGAAGGCATGAGCATTGATCACCAAGCTTGCTCAAGGCGGATTGGCGATTGCAGAATATTCATTTTATTATTTCAAATAAAATTATAGATTCAGTTGTTATATCATGTAAATATTAGATATTTTGTAACTACATATATCATTATATCACTTACCACCATCAATTTATTGATTAACTTATGTAATATTGAAAAGTAACATCCAGCTGATATTTTGCTTATCATTACCTATGTTATCACCGTTATGTCCACGTCTGCATTAAGACTTTGACTTGACATTGACCTTGATTTTATAAAAAAAGTATTTATAGCTTTATAATTTGCGTGAAAATAGTCATCAAAATTAGTACTTATATTATTCAAGTCTATGTTTAATGTTTAAAAAGCCGAAAAGACAAATAAAAATAAAACATACTTTCATTTAGTATGTAATAATAATTATTATATTGTGTATAATTAATAATTATTACTTGTATTGATTGCGGTTAAAATATTGTAATTATATGTTACCATAGCAAGTCAATATTTAAAATATTTCGTTGTGTTTGGTAGAAAATAATACAAATCGAAATATACCGACCTATCCAGTTTTAATTACCCCAATGCACCTTATAGTTTATATTTTAAAATAGGTACATATATTTTAAACAGAATTGCCCGTATCCAAGACACAAAGACTTACACACGATATGAACTCATTGTTTACTAATTCTACCGACCCCATTAATATTCGATACTAGCTAACAGAAGAACGGTTACGCCAACAAAACTAATGACTGTATTTAGTTCATTACCACTTTTGATAATTCAACAGTGACTGTGATTTGACGTTTTTATCGTTCTCGACCATAATATTTAGACTGTAAGGTTGAAAATAAAACAAAAAAGTAAGAACAGTCTGATCGAAATATTAGCCAGTGAACTTATACTAGCAGAATGTTAAGTGTAATGTGTACAACAGTAATTGTTTATAGTATTGTCTATTATAGTGTACTTTGTTTTGAGTTAGTTTTACAGCAGCAAACGTTTGTTATTACCTAATTTAAAATAAACTCCGCGTACGTAATTATTAAATAACTGTTATTATGATTATCATTCACATCCATAAATAATCCGCTGGGCAGTTAACTACAAAACCTGATCGCGCAGTAGGCGCGTTATTTAAAAAAAATGAACACTGTGACAGGCGATAACCAGTCTTTTAATTAAGTATAATCGCCCCACTATTCTCAAACGTAAGATTACGTTACTGTTACACTAGTCACTATCAACTTGTTGTTTTTGTTTGTTTTATTAGTTATTGTCATAATAATGATGATGTACCAAAAGGTACCACAATACGAGGTACTGCATTTACTTATAACTATATGTACAACAAACCGCTGTATTGGGCTTCCCTCTCACGAACTTTGAGCTTTGGATCAAACGCGACATGCATATCTTACATTTTAACGAAGAACTTGTAACATTACTTTCTTCTTAAATTTATATTCAGGGAAGAAAGAAAACTTACAAGTAAATGCTTTTTTTTACATAAAAAAGATTTTGTTTATATTATAATGAATGCTCGAGAAAATGCTCTAATTATATTCAAATCTTTTAAAGATTAACACTTAACCTCGAAAATCTTGCAATGTTTTTTAGTTCATACCAACCAGCCGACCCCAGCATAGTTGGGAAAAGGGTAGGCAGATGATGATGATTATCTATTAAATAACTGCGTGACTTACGATATTGAGTAATATTCGTATTTACTAATGACTGTAATCCACGCGTATAATTATTACAAGGTTGCCAGGATCGCGCCAACCTACTAGTCCAGTAATATTTGTTTACTATTTAAGTATATTCTTAGTCAAGTGAATTCAAATAAATAACACATAATTAATATAAACAGATGTCATCAATATTAATTAAAAACAACCGTCACTATACAATTGCAGTGCGTCATAAGATTAGGATATTGTGTTGTGATCATATTGAAAACCATCGAGATAGACTGATATATGTATTAAGAAAAATATTTTCTTCGTTCTAAGATATTGAAGGTCAAACAGAGATCCAACTTATAAAATAGTCCGAAGCATGGTTTGAATGTTATTATAACTAAACTTTAAATACCCCCACGACCCCTATACTGCTACATGCACCCCTAATCACAATGTTTTGAGAGCGTTACAATTGACGCTACCATAATCAGTCATTTTTCAAGCTAAACATGAAAGCCGATTCCCAGGAATAAAAGTACCTTAATTTTCTTTAAAGTAAAGATTAGGTACTTACAGTCAATGCCAACCATTTATTTTATTTTATTTTTACTTGACTCCCTCTTAGAAAAAAAGATATAGTGGTAATTCAGGGTACTGACATACTTATTTGTTGATTTCATTGGCAATGTAAATTAAGATTACCAATAAAAGGAGATCAAATCACTTGTTTAGATTATAAAAGTACACAACGCAAAAAAACAGAAATTCCGTAGTGGAATGCGAAAAACTACAATAAATTATAGAATTGTTTATCGATACTTTATTTGTAAACAATGAGGAGCAGTGAACTTTAATCGACAATGCACACTGTTTAGCAACGTCTAAACTATGAGTAATAATGGCCATGAGTAAGAAGCATCATATGTACCTATTTACTTTTTAGTGCCGTTAATAATGGACAATTTTGAATAGCAAAATATTTACTTTTAAAATAATAACACAGATTGCACTACTTTTCGATAATATTTGAATTCATTCCATATTCCTAAAATTTTAGAAAAATCGAATAATATAGCAAATTCTGTTACAAAATGACTCATTAGCCTTATCAAATAATAAACATACATACTCTAAACTCTGACGACGCAGTTTGGCTGGTACTTGTTTTATTTATAAACTAGCTTTTGCCCGCGACTTCGTCCGCGTAAGTTTCGGTTATCGCGGACACAGACGAAGTCGCGGAAAAAATTACCCATGTCCTATCATTTCAATTATTTAGTTAAAATCATGATTAAAAACGACACGTGGCGCCATCTATGATCATAAGAACGTTCTTGTGATTTCTCTCGGAAACAGTGCGTTTTTTCGGGTTTAAAGGTACCCTATGTTCGTTCCTGTACACCTGGCAACGTATATGCAAAATTTCAGGATGATCGGTTCAGTGGCTTAAGCGTAAAATAGTAACAAACAAACAAACAAACAAACTTACTTTCGCATTTATAATATTAGTTAGGATTAGGATTACTAGAACCAAACTCATTCCTAATTTATAAATAGGTATGTGTTATATTATAAATTAGCTCGAAAACATTGTAACTACCTACCACACCTATTTACGGGTACGAGGCATCTGCTCACTTAACACAAAAACTTTGCAATCTACTTACTACTTTAGGAACGATTGCAATAATTATAATCTCAGTCTCAATCTGTTCAAAATGCCGCTAAGTTACCTACATTTTTTTTAATTGACTGTCGCTGAGATATAATTACTACTGGGTTTTAAAAGATTTTAATTAGTAGAATTGACCTTTGGTCACTACAATTTTGCGGTACAACTTGGACTTAATATTTTTTTTTTTCATTGAAAGAGTGATGTTTCAAAATGTTTCCGTTAACATTAGTTAAAATTCAAACAATTACTTCGACCTGCACAATAAAGCACAGTAAAAGTCAACCAACCAAAACAGATTTTTCGAATACAGTAGGTAGATATCTATAAATAAATAGCTAAAGTTTGACAAAGTATTTATTTAAATGTTACAAGGCCCCTCTCTACTGCTCGAATTAAAATTAATTAAGAATGAGCTCAAAGATCAGAAACATAATCTTTTATTCTACGGAATTCATTAATATTGTTGAAAATTATATATTTCAAAACAATGTTACGTTACTAAAGAACCAAATTCTTTATCCGATGTGGAATATTTTTATTTAAAAACATATAAATCATTACTTACAATAGTATGTATGCTTCCCAAGTATTGATTGTCGAGGTATGACAGAATGTAGAAGGTATAAAACCTTTCGAAAGATCCTGGTAATAAAACAAATTAAAATCGTTTAATAAATTCAGAATACCGAATCATCGCCGTTGTAGTCCGCCATTCTCTTATCATTACCTAGCAACAGTGTTTAATTACCAATTGTAATCATGTTTATCACTAAATATGTAGATGCGCGTTATCTGTACGTCAGAACAGTCCCTCAGTCCCTCACAATGACTGGTATTGTTAATCTTTTTTTCTGCAACAGTTCCAAGAATTTCACGTGTTCAAGTTAAATGTATCACGCATCCAGACACTTTACAAGTAATAAAAATGCTAATATTATGCAAATATGCACAATGGATAGATCAGTTTTCATTGAATTTTTAAGTCAGGAAACTTGGTAAAAAAAAATTTCATCAAGGTTTTTTACCTTATTAACTATAGATAAAGATACCTCATATTCAGAACTTAGATCAGACATTCTTGTGATCAATGATACTCTGAATATAGTATACATAGAGCAAAAATTTTGGCATGTTCTCAAAAATGCCGATTGTTTTCGTATTTCTGTTCCCAAACAAGTAAGTAGGTACACAGACGTGTAAGAAGTCATCAATAGTTATCTTAATACTTAAGATAACAAAGTATTTGTAAGATTAAAAATATTGCTAGGTTACGTTGTGTTGCTCCGTATAATTTATGGTTGGCTTAAAGTCCGAGATTTATTTTAATTGATCAAGATAATGTTATGGAGATTTATTTCATTTAATTGACCTAAATTTTAGATAGATTATTAACATGTAAAGATTAGCTATTTATATATCTAGATATACATAAAGAACAACAAAAACAAATAATTAAAATTATGTTTTGTAAACTAGTTTATTTTAAAGTTTAGTTGGATTCAATCTATTTTTTTAATTTTGATTGCTGCATTTAGGTCATACCTACCGTTTTTATGATTTGAACATGTTATTTTATCTATGAATGAATTGCTTTAAATGTTCTTGGTGGAATTATTTATAAATTTAAACAATTTATTTACATTTTTATAATGTTATACTTATGTATAGTTATTAGTCACTAGATTTAAATGAATTAATAGATTTAATATTAATAAGTCATGCAAATACGGGTGTTACTTATATTGCTTAAAATTTTTAAATAAGAACCTGTCTAACTAACAACGTGTTGCGCAAACTAAAAGTTCGCAACATGATGGCTTCTGTTATTTTAAACTAGCACTCTCCCGGCGACTTAGTTCGTGTGATTTTCCTTACGAATCCCTAACTTTTAAATAAGTTAGTATTCACTCAAGAAGTTATAGAAAGATATTTTGACACGCTGTTTCCTTAGAGGTTGGCTGTATTTGATACTCCATTTAACTATTAGTCTAAATCATTCAATACTTCTTACTTGTTCAATTCCCGAGCACCTATGCAAGTTCAATATTAATCTTTTAATCATTAACTGAAGGCTCTAATTCAATTAATACGGCAATTATCTTGAATGGTTGTGTTCGACAACATACCTGCTTAATTACAGATAAAGATTGTTTTGTATTACATCTTAAATAAAACATGATGTAAAACGTGCTCAGTTCAGTTGTAGTATTGGAAATATTTCTTCGATAGAAGAACTTACAAGAAACAGCTTACATTCCACGTATACCTACACAAACGAAGCAACATACAGGACAATTAATGGATACTTCCTCATGCTCCAAATTCTTACATTGAGCGGTGAGTCAAAGCGTAGGAGATGAGAAGCCACCGGTAGTACTTACGTTGTTACTATCCTCTCCTAATGGCAATCGGCTTATGTAGCTACCTTTTTATTATTAGGCATGTCCAATTGTCAAAGCTCAGGGTTTAAGGCGAACCCTAGTTGACCGTCTGATCTTTATTATGTTGATCAAGGAGTCTACACTTGCAACACATTCATGAATGCAATTTTATGATACAGAACACAATCGACAAAAGACAACCGCCTTCAAAAACTTTAAAATATAAAATAACTTCAGCTTGGAAGTCGGCGGCTTTGGTTTTGTTTCTTGTTATGTAGGTATAGCCACCGACTTCCAAGCTGAAGTTATTTTTTATTTTGTAGTTTTTAAAGGCGGTTGTCTTTTTTTGTAAAAAAGCTTCTTATTTTTCACTTTTTAGTGCTTGTGTGTTAATGTTTGAAATCCTTACAGTAAGCCCTTTCAAACGATATATTTAATTTTGGAAAGTGGTAGGATGAGTACAATAACCCCCTTTAAGGTTTTGGGTATAATTTCAATTACACTGGATACGAAAAAAAAAAAAACATACGCGTCGAATTGAGAACCTCCTCCTTTTTGAAGTCGGTTGAAAATCAAAGTTTACGATTAGTTAAAACGAATTGATCCGATATGAAAACAAACAAAAATACTTGAATATCAGTGTAGTAAGTTCCAAGGCAAACGTGTCCCCTGAAGTTAATAAATTCGAATTGCGCTTCTACGTAAAAATTAGGTTCATGATAAGTTACACGAACAACTTCCTACAGATTTAATTACTATCTCTAATCTAGACATTTCTACAATTTAATTCTAACACGGATGCTATCATTCTAGTTAATAAGATTAAATAAATCCTTGCACCTGCTAGATACAATAAACTAAAGCCCAAATCTATAGATAGGTACGCTGCGTATGTAGATAAAATGTTGCCAAGTCTGTCGTGCGATAATACAATAGGCTATAGTATCGGTAAACTAATTATGGCCCCTAACTGAAACGTGTGACCGTTTCAGTTAGGGGCGACAAATTAATGGTTAACTAAAAGTAAATACGGATGGGCTCAGCGAGGTCGCTGGAAAACTTACCTTTGCCTAACATGACATACGTATTTAGATAAGATTAGATTATCACTTGCATCGTATGTAAGTAGGTAAACTATGTATGATTCACTGATGGTGAAACATGGCTGGTGTTATTGATTATAGGTTTGTGTGCTTTGTGATAACTTACGATTTACATTAAACATATATATGGGAAAACAAATTAGAAGCCTATATATTATAGCAAGATTCACTGGAAAGTCTTGATCTACCACGCAGTGCTCGCATACTACAGTTACAGAAATAATTAAATGTTGCCAGAACATTAAGACAACGTTTTTAACTAACGAAATATACATATCACTGCTGTAGCGGTTGAATGACTCTACTCAAACCTGACATTCAAATTGGTCTCATAGTTTTAAAACATCCATAATATTATCATAATTAGGTTTTACAATATTGCTCAAGTTATATTTATCGCAACTTCGCCATCTTATATAAATATATATCAACTTATAGTTTAGTAGAAACTACTGTATAATCAATAAATTTATTTTTTATGAACTAATTAACAGAAATAAAAGCTTATAAAATAGAAAAAATATTTTTCAATCCCTGTCAACCTAATACATAAATTAATGTCAAATTTGTTGGAAAAAGGTTTCAAGACGAGCTTTCTCGTATAACTTAAATGTTGTTTCTTTTTCAGAAAACCGACAAGTGGCAGCATTTGCGTCAATGGTCGCGTACGCAATGAAAAGATGTTCAGGCGAAGATCATGTTACATTCTACAAGACGACAGAGTTCAAGACATGCTCACAATACAAGAATCACTTCACATAGCAGCAGATCTCAAATTAGGCAATCATATAAGCGGGCAACAGAAGAAACGACGCGTAAGTGTTATAAATAAAAATATATATATATACTATATAAATATATCTAATAATATTACAATGGATTATTTCATTCAGTATCGAAATTGATTTCATTACATGTTTCTAATCTTTTGAGGTCAAACCATAATAATATTAAAATGTTTTTGTCTTTAAAATAATCATATCAATATTAAATGCTAACAGTCGTATATTTACAAGGGTACTTTGACGATAAGCAGTTGAAATCGATGATATTTAAGGAATAAGAATAAACGTTCTATAATCCGCAAAGCCTTTTTTAAGGCCATCGTTGGCTAAAAATATTTTACTGTCTTCTTCGCTGTAGTTTCTTTCACTTTTATCATTTGCTACAGTCAGCCAGGCCACGCCTGAGGACACACAACTGCGACTATTTTATCATTAAAAAGTTGATTGCGATCGGGCCTCTTATCATAATGTCATATACCTAACGCAAGATGGAATGTTACCTTGTTACATCTCAACGTTTCTAAACGTTAAGCTATTGAAATTGGAAATTCAATCTTTACTTTTCTATCTAGATAGCCTAATGATCCTTCTTCTTTCCAGGTAGAAGAAATCATCACATCCCTTGGTTTAAGTAGAGCCCGACACACTAGAGCAGGCAATTTGTCTGGTGGTCAGAAGAAAAGGCTGGCAATAGGTCTGGAATTAATCAGTGACCCACCGGTCATGTTTTTAGATGAACCTACTAGGTAAACAATTATTTTATACCTATATTATGATCTAGAGTGTTAAACAACATAACAATGAAAAGTTAAAATCGGTCGGTAATTTATATATTAGTATAGGTTTGTGGCCTTAATACCCAATAAAACCGAAACCCACCACTTCCTTTCGGGAGTGGCCAGAGGTGACTGGGCACTGTATCATAAAAAAATAGCAAGCAATGATAAAATATCTAAATGTGACATGATCACTTACAATGGCACATTGTATTGTATGGTGTGACACGTCTTGCCTCTACTGCAAGCTATGGAAGGCAGCCTAATAAAATAAGTGCATTATTGTTGAAAACAGACAACAGAATCTTGCCTCTATTTATAGTCCAACAACTATCTTCAGACTATTCTCAAACAACACGTTACTGTTACATGAAACAATTAAAAGTACCACTTACATACTAAAACGTTATCAAAAACAAATCAGAAGATTAGTCCAGGAATTAAATATTCGAGATAACAGCACACGTTGTTTAGATATTTAATTAAATTTATATTGTTAATATGGCGATGTTTGTATCACACACAACACCCGCGCATTTTATGAGTCACTCATTACAAAGCTAGTCCAGTAGCGGCTTGTTATGAAATTAACTTTGCTGAACATTTTATAGTCCAATTACAGCTATTAGGACAAAAATTTGTAAATCGACGCATTTATTTATTACTTCATATAATAAATGACACTATGACATCATGTTTTGGAGGTTTAACCAAAATTGCCTTTTGCCGGTTAACAAGACACGAAGCTGCGTGTCTTCGCGAAAACAGAAAAATCGAAAATACATTTTAAATTACATAACATCATACCTCCGTACCAAAAGTATTTATCTGTTGACATTTTAATGATAACATTATCTTGATAATGAGGTGAGACTAGAAACATTATTATTTAATCCATTAAATGGCATTTATTTCAATTATACCTAAATAATGTTGATTATTACAATGTAACATTCACCGATTCCGGTAAGCATGAGAATTTAAAATTATTTTATACAAAACATAAATCGAAGGTATTTTAAATCAATTAAGGACTCTGCAAATACAGGATTTTAATTTAGTACCACGATAGCTTGACTTTTGTAAATTACCAGGTACGAAATTACCTCTAGATAATGCAGTAGGTATCTACAGAACTTAGGCTACCCACAGTAATTAGGATGTGTCAGTTATATCCAGCTTTATCCATTTTCTTGCCCTCAGGCAACATAAACATTAGTAACAATAAAATATCAGTTAAAAAACAAATAAAGTCCATTAACAAATAGCAAACCGTTCAACCTAACTATATCTTCTTTCCAGTGGGCTGGATAGTTCAATATCGAAGCAAATAGTATATTTACTTCACCTTTTAGCGCGGCAAGGGCGGACGGTGGTGGTGACCATGCACCAACCGTCCGCCGCCCTCTTGCACATGGTGGACCGACTGTACGCGGTGGTGGCGGGCCGCTGCGCCTACGTCGGCTCCGTGCCGCAGCTGCTGCCATGCCTAGAGGAAATGAACTTGATGTGCCCGCCGTACCATAATCCTGTTGATTTCTGTAAGTATGCATTTTAAAAAACATCCTAATTCGTAGAGTTCGAACCTTTTCTGGACTCACTTTTAAACATCATCATTCAGCCAAAAGGCATCCTTGACCTTAGGCCCTTTATGAAGCCTGCTTTTATTTACATTCCTACAAAATTGTAATTGCATAATAATAGCATTATCGAGCAGTTATACTTATACTTACTTTGAGTTTCATTTTCACTGGCCTCTAGATCTCCGACAAATACGTGAGTGTTCGATAGGACTCTACTCACTCATTTATGACTATACGAATAATTTATTCGTATTAGAAACCAGCCTAGTTAAAAACCGGTCCCCTCTTCGAAACACGTTGCGTGTGTTGTGTTGGTGTATATTTAATATCATAGCAACACTGGGATATGATTAAATAATAATTTATTAAAAGAATTCAATAAAACGTTACACATACACAGTGTTAGTGTAAACACCGTTATCCTTGAAACCAGTGGTTTGGTTTCAATAATGGAACGTAAATTCAATGAAAAAAATGTTTTTTAATAAAATCTCCATTTTTTCTCAAAATTATTTCACCCTATATTACAATGATGTAATTAGTTAAAACTTATGTAGGTTTTTAGATCGGACGGCCAATGCAGCAGGTTAACGCCCTTTGCGGTGATTACGTAACTCGGGCGCACAGTACCCATGAATTTACAGGCGGTGTCGGACAGATTTATTTTTAATTTGTTAAAGAACATAACATAACATAACATCACGCCTGTAATCCCCGAAGGGTTAGGCAGAGGTGTACCCATTAGTACACCCACATTTCGCCAGTTATGTTTTTTTAGTCCCATGTAATAGGGGGCGAGCCTATTGCCGTCAACCGGGCACAAATCCAGACTCCGAGGCTGCTACTGAGAAATTCCTGATGGAAAAACCCAATAACACTTTGCCCGACTTGGGAATCGAACCCAAGACCTCATGCTCAGCAGTCGCGCTTGCGACCACTAGACCAACGAGGCAGTCTAAAAAAAAACTTGTTAAAGAAAACTTTGTTTATTTATTTTTAAAATTCAGATAAACATTTTTTTTTATTAAATCTAATTTTAAAAAAATGTAAAGTACCTATGGTTTTAGTGACAACGGTGTTTACACTAACAATCTGTATTAGTAATACCAATCGCGGTTAAGTTTTGTTGATAATAAAACCTTAACTTCTTTGCCATTTTCCGACGAACTTTATACAAAGTGTGCACTTTAATATCCCATTTCTCTAGGGTATTAATAAGACGATGTCAAAAAATCAACTGGAATACCTATACTTTTTTGCTTTACATTTTGAGATAATTGAAGAATATTATGCCAGTGTAAGTTATAGGCCGACATAGTGTAGGTAGATAGGTTATAAAGAAAACCTGAGACTTCTTTTGCAATTTGGTTTTATTTACAATGGCTTCATTTTTCTTCAAATTGAAAAGGGAAAAAATATTTCTTATGCCTCAACATAATTATAATACTCTAGAGTAGGATATAAAAAGGAACACGTTGTGAGATAATGTTCTAAACCGTACCTACCAGTAAAACCAAAAGTTATCCAAACAGACTAGAATTGTACCCATTTAAATTTATCTTATAATACACGAGGAAGATTTTTTTTTATCAGGTAGCAAATTTTAATATTATGATGTTTATTGAAAATAATAAAATATGTACCTACGTGTTTTTTCTATTAGTATCACTCAGTACTAAAATATTAAGATATAGCATCACATAGTTGTGGACATTATGTGCCGCGACAAACACGGACCCGACTCGCGCGCCTGTCCCCACAGCCACACTTTGATAACAATCAAAACATAAGTTGAAAATTTTCCCACCATACTTTCACGGGCTTAGGGCTCATTTACGGAGACGCGGGGCGACGCGCGCCGCGTGCAGCGTTGCGTCAAGCTGCGCGAAAATTAGTACGTCAAAAATCGCGTCTCCGTAAATGAGGCCTTAGGACCGTCAAACGGAAAAGGTATGTCGTATTCCCGATATAACAATATTTTATTTTGAAAACTTTACATTTTTTTTTTTTCAAAAATGGTGTCTTTGAAATATACCTAATGCCTAGAAAATTGGAACGTGATAAAAATGTCTTCCTGTATAACTTGTATATGTACTATCTCACTAAACGCAACGTGAAAAATAATTTCTTACCCTTCTACATAATCTTATCTTTTTTTTTCAGTAATTGAAATCTGTGTAGAAAACGCGAGCGATCTAGTGGAGAGTTCGGGGAATGGGAGAAATAAAAGGTGGATTACAAACGTATCTCATGAGACTGATAGTAATTTAATAGGTATGGATTGTTTAAACTTGCTAACTACATAAGGATACTAAAACCCTGAGAAAGAAAGTTGAGAATATATCTATGCATTATTTATTAATTAACACACACATAATTATAACATCATAACGGCTAAACCAAAGTGATTATTTTATAAGTAAAATAGGAGCTTGAGCAAATTTTCAAATAGTTATATTCTCTAACATACAAATAATATAGGCTCAATAGGCTCGCCCCCTATTACATGGGACTTAAACAAAACCAGCGAAATGTGGGTGTACTAATAGGTACACCTGTGCCTAACCCTTTGGGCATTATAGGCGTGATATTATGATGACCATGATACATAATATTTATTATTATTAAGGACACAATCAGACATGACAGACAGAAAGACGTGATTTATGATATGTTAGGATAGTAGGTAAATCTTCTGTGTAGATACGATACCTACTATCGTATGCAAACCATGTCCTTCTTGAACTGAATCCTTGAACTGACTATAATACTCGCACGTCGCCTTATAACATGCTCCGTGCGGACTTCATTCAAAGTAACTAAATACATTATTTAAAAAATCATAACAATAAAAACCTGTTGATTTAGTTTTAATTTATTGAAATTTAAAGATTTATATTACGATTATGATTGCCAATAATATTTACATTTTGAGTTGTTTTGGATTCTGGGTACAAAACTGACGAGCACACATTAATAAATAAATAAAGAAAGTCAGGATAAAAAACATCACTAAAGTGTTTTTTATTCCTTTTTTTTTTCAGAAAAATCTAATTTAAGTGCGTGTGAAGAGGTTTGTCTGACGACACTGCCGGCTCCCAAAGAGGACCCCACTAGTAAAATACTATTAGCACTAAAGAGTACATACACCACATCGTTCTGGAAACAATTCACCACGCTCACAAGGAGATCGCTTTTGGTAAAATAGTGTAATTTATTTTCTTTTCTATATTTGAGTAACTAACCAAACCTACTACTTATAATTTGTATTGGCTAACTATACCGTTAATAGGATCAGGATTTCAGTAACCTAGATTCGAAGGTTAATATGATTTAAATTTTTTTGACGTGCGATTGGAGAGGCCTATGTCCAGCAGTGGGCTATTGTAGGCCGGTGATGATATGGATAAGCTGTAATTTAATGTTAAAGCTTAACTGCGAAATAAGGGCAGTGCTCTGCTTGTTCTCTCATACTCTCTGTCTTGAGTCTGGTAAAAAATGAGTTTTAAATGTAACAGAGAGCATTTTCAATCATCATGCCAGAAGGTTTTGTTAAAAAATAAACTGATCGCGTACGTGTTCTTGGATGAGTTTTAAAACCAGCCTTTTTTTGTTCCCTGTTTTAAGACCTAGTTATAAGATTATTGTGTCAATGGAACGCCATTGTTTATTTTCCAGTCAATATGGAGAGACCCATCGTTCACAGTAATGACGACGGGTATCCACTGCGCGATGGCCCTTTTCATAGGATTTCTGTTCTACAACATCGGTGAGGACGCTAAGTACGTACGGGACAACTACAACTTCTTGTACTTTAGCCTCATGTTCCTCATGTTCACGGCTTTCAGTGCCGTTAGTATCAGATGTAAGTATGTTTTGATTTTTAGGTTCATAAACATAACATCACGCCTGTAATCCGCGAAGATTTAGGCAGAGGTGTACCTATTAGGTCATCCACATTTCGCTAGTTATGTATGTAGTAGGAGGCAAACCTATTGCGATTAACCGGGCACAAATCCAGACCCCGAAGCTGCTACTTTTAAGTCATTAAATTGTGCATTCTTTACTACCGCCCCTCAAACAAGCAATGGTCTAATTCAGGAGCATAATCATAGAATCCTGGAATAACGTGATAAGAATTTTCTAATTAAATTCGTAACTGTTATCGCACCATGTGATCTTAAACTGTAATTTCCGCTAAATTAGCATAATAATATATAAAATCCTGACAACAACCGTCAGGCAGTAGATAGAACACGCTCTTCGACGAGGAAGCTTCCACCCTTATCCACAAACTTCTAAAAAGGTACTTTTAAATCCATAAATTATGTAACTGTAATAATTTTCGCATTGTAACTAAAATATTGAAAATATTGTATGCACCTTGACACAGACTTGTAATAAATTATCACATTAACGGTTTCACGTACACACTGAATTGCGTCAGTGAACTTGAAACGACAAGGTGTTGGCAATTACATCTCTGACTCAGATCGTATTATTAGGTCAAACGGAAGCTATAATTGAACAATCTTAACTTAATCTATTGTTATTTACAAATACTTAAATTAACAAAGCGCATTGAGTAACCTCACTACATAAATTTACATTGCTATTAATTTTGTTAAGTGAATTGTGTTTTCTACTAATAATATAGCGAAGTATATTGAAATCTAGATTAACATCTGAGTACTATTAGCTATGTTGATTTTAATTGCATTCTTTATTTGTTCCTAAAAAACTGTTCATGATATTGATTCCATGAAAAATCAATAACTTCTTTTGGTTATTGTAATACCATTCTATACCAACCAAACCAATTATTTTTGTAATACCATTCTATACCAACCCGACAGAAAGACAAATTACAATTATTATTTGCTCAATTTCAGTTCCGGAACAAATCCCGGTGATCCGTCGCGAGCACTTCAACAGGTGGTATACAGCGGGAGCATACTACACATCCACCTTAGTATCGACACTCCCAACTCAGACGGTGTGCACCCTGTCTTACGCGTTCATTGCGTATTGGCTCACGGGACAGCCGCATGAAATACGACGGTTTTCTGGTTTCTGTTGCGTTCTACTGTTGTCGTCCTACGTGGCGCTATGTAAAGGATTGCTCATTGGATCTTTGTTTAATGTTAAGGTGAGTACTGCTACAGTTTTACTTTGCTTGTTGTTAGTAGAATTTAGAATATAAAAATATTTGGAAATATATTTTTAACTTTCCTAACTGCTTATTTGAAATCAAAGGCATTAGAGAATCTAACACTATAATAAAAAATACTTGAGTCAACAAAATATTCTCGTATTTCAGAACGGAGTGATATTCGGCCCGTTCTTCATAATGCCGTTCACAATCTTCTCTGGGTTCTTCCTCCGCTACTACGACGCGCCGGTGTTCGTCCGCTGGTTGTTCCAGGCTTCGTTCCTCAAGCACGGGCTCGTCGGCCTCGTCCTGTCCATCTACGGCATGGACCGACCAAACCTTGTGTGTTCAGAATTATACTGCCACTACGCATACCCCAGTCAATTCCTCCAAGACAACTACGTAGTTGGTGAAAAATTTTCCATGCTTATTGTTGCATTACTTTCTATAGCTTTAATTGTAAGTGTATTAGCTTTCCTTATATTAAAAATAAGGTTAAAGAGCAAATGGTGATGTCTAGGCATAGAAAATGTATTGAATAAATAATAGCGATTGTGAGACGAGAAGTGAAAATCTCGTTTTCATTGAATATGACATACAACTAGTCGGTTAGTGGTCGCGAATCAATGAGTTTATAAAATGAATTTGCGACACCATTATTTATTACAATATCTTTTATCAAACCAAGTTTTTACAACATCGAATAATGGAGTTTATAGAAACTACATATTTTGATATGGTTTAAGGTGTTCCAAAGTTATAAATTCACACATGATGTACCTAATAGATATATACTGTAATGTAATATACAATTTTTTACGTACTGACAAAAGCTGTTACCTACAAACTTTATTACAGAATGTAAGAGATGCATATTCTAACATACAATAGATTGTTCATTTCAAAATATGGCAGACATTCCGATGTAAATAATGTATAACTATTTTAACATTAATTATTTTTTATGAGATGGGATTTAAACTTATGAAATTTATCCATTGTCCAAGAAACAACGTAGTAGGTACGAAAAATATTTTCATAATTATTATATCAGAAGTAACAGCACACCAGTATACTTTATAATTACTAGCCCAAACAAAATAAGTATAAAGTTTAATGTATAATAAGATGTATACAAGACTACAAGTATGTAGTTACATAGTATCTTTTTTATCGAATAAATTTGTCTCCACAAACACTGGTACGAGACCAGTGTTTGTGGCTAAGTTTAAACCGGTGCGATAACACAACATCCTCATAAGGACTACCGCATTGTACTATTTTGTGGCCCATTTTTTTTATTAATTGTTTTGTTTTTATCTCTCTTGTAAATATTATGTATGATAGAGGTTAATAGGATATCACAATGAAACAGTTTGTCGACTGTTTATGAACGTTGGACTCTTAATATAATAAAACTATATCATATTCTGGTTTAATCATCATCCTAAGTTATATATTCAAATGTCACATAATATCATTAAAGTAGATCTTGCAACTGGCCAGGTTACAATTAAAACTAATATAAATAAAAAAAATGTATAGATATGTTTTATAAATGACAACAGGACTGTATTTTGTTTTAATATGAAGTAAAACATCAGTTTTACCTATGGCAAATTTTTGTATTATTATTTTTTTATTTTAGGCCTAATCTTTAAAATTATTTGACTTTAACTTTAAAGCTACATACAAAAGTGTTTAATAAAAAATACTATGTTTACAAAAAATTGGAAACTTTAAAGTAACATTTAAATTTAATGATATGATTGTGAATGCCTAGAAGAAGAGCATATTACCTGAAAGTAGTAAAACTGTGTGGATAACTAATTACTCAAAAGTTTAAAAACAATATATATATAAAAGTCGAAAGTTCATCTTCTTCAATATGTTTTACCAAAGTCTTGCCATAACGGTTATAAGTGTCATAAAATATGATAAATGCAATGGCATTTAAATAAATAATAGTTTTTCATAGATATTTTTATTGTACATACAAATCATTTTATGTGAAGTCAGAAATACAGCTGTAATTCGCCTAAGTTACAAAAGTTCCAATTGAATGGTACTGTTCTATTAAAAAAAATACTCATAAAATACATTTTTTACTAAAAACAGTTCAATTTTAAGTAAATAAATAAACGCCTATCAAATAGTAGTTAAGAGTTAAGCTTAAATTCTATGAATACGAGCTACATAGGGCTCGAATATGACAAATAACTACGTTATTTTTACAGCTGTATTTCTAATAGACTTTGACTAATTTTTAAAATTGCTTAAACATGTAAGATAATTTTTCAAATTAAAAAATGTACCTACATACGTACGGTATAGCCGTACGAATAAACATTGAAACTTTGTCATTATTGCTTTTTATTTCAAATGACCTCTTAATTGTTTTGCAAAAATTACTATGAAGTTGGTAAACCGCTTTTTAAATAAAATAACGCAGCAGCGATTCACGTACGTACAGTCCAGCCTGCTCGCAATCAGAGACAGGATACTGTTGCTGCTGCCCCCCGTACCAGGATCGCACAGCGGTTACGCATTATGACAAAGAAACTATACATATGTTCGTCCGCGAATAACCCTGATGCGCTACAGTAGCGGGCCACCCTCAACAGCACCCTGAATGCATAGTTGTGTAGCACGCGGACGGCATTGTACGTTTTTTAGTACCTATATCTAACCCACAGACTGCTTGTGTAAAACGTAGTGCAGTACGCTCTGAAAAGAGTTATTTAAACACTTACTGAACAACGAACAAACCTGCGAGCCAGCATGTTCGCTCTAACCTCCGCCCTCACTCATCATCGTAATCGTCCCAAAGATCTGGGGTCAGGGCCAAGATATTTGAACGTGTACCTAAGCGTCTCTAATGGCATGTCATTAAGGTAAACTTAAGCTTGCTAGCTTGTTTGTGGCTTTTAAAAAAAAAAAGGCTCGTAGTCGAAATATCTACCCCCAACCTCAAATATCATTTCACTTTTCTTACTCAACCGTGTGAGTCAGCATTATCCTCATAAATGGCCACAAGCTTTCTGAGGCCACAGACTGACGCGCTCAGCAGCACCATGTCGTCTGCATAGCTGATATTATTCATGCAGACTCCATCTATATGACAACTGAGTCTGCCAATCAACCCGTCGACATAATTATTGGTTGAAGAGCGTTGGTGAGCTCAAACTCCCCTATTTCATCCAGCACTCCAACCCATACGCATCAGACAAAGCCCTTACCCATCGCACATTTTTGACCTGGTTTATATACCAAAACTTAAAGATGTTGCACAAGAGCTTTTTCAAGTTTATCCCATAACTAGTTCAAATGCTTTGGACTTTGCAGAAATCAGGCGTAGGTAAATAATAGTGCTGCGGTCGGTGTAGTACAAGACGGCATACTTAAAAGACAACACAGCGCTTTCCGAACAGTCCAGGTCTGAACCCGAACTGATTATCAAAACTTTTAAAATAACAGTTGCTAATGAGATAGGCCTTTATTTATTTCTATCAGCTAGATCGCCTGACTTATTTACCGCTATGGTCACTAGCACAGTACGTATCATCTCCCCAGGCATATAAACATGTGATACATAAAAATTATATAAAATGGCCAAAACTCTGGATAGTTGTGGCCTAGCATACTTGAGATGCTCATTGCTGATCCTGACAGTGTCCAGGAGATTTGCCACGCGACATGGATTATATTATTTGCCTAATCTCTTTCGACTTACACTTGAATCCCAGCGCTTGCCAGGCTCTACACTCAACACTGTTTGAGGAGGTTCTTAAGGAGTATTCACAAAACAGTGTTCCTTAAAGACTTAAAGAGGTTGGAAATCTCCCCAGGTTCACTCACGCCGCTGACACTCACATGGAGACTTAGCTTGCTACGCAACTTATTCGTGCTTTTCTAAAAACCACGAAATCGTGTTTTTATTGATATGAGGCTAGAATGTCCATCTTATTTGGTCTTGCCTATCCTGACACCATTTAAAACGTGATTTAAAAACTGTCCTAGCCTCACTTTGCTCGTAAATACTACATACAACCGGAAGCAGGTTTGTCGCACCAAACCCACTGCATAATTTTACTCCGGGCCTCCTGTGAGCCTCCGCTACGTGTTTATTCCATCCTATCACTTTCCTTCTCGATAAAGGCCTACTTGTTGCTCTGCTCAACAACCGCAGCCTCACACAAAGCTTGCACAACATCACCAAACAATTTATCTATAACTTTACTATGGCTACCAATATTACAGATGTTATTACAACTACTATGTAAATCTAGAGGAACATCTAATAATTTTAGTCTGTCATTACACTACTTCATGTACACGCATATTTGCGTGGTTTTTTTTTAACGAAGAATATTCTTTTAAGGGAAATTAATATACGAGACTAGGTAATAAACGATCGGCAGTTTCTTTTTACAGGTTGTTGAATATAATACGCTATCTTGGACACTACATAGTTATTCATGGCGTCAAGCTTATTCAAAGCTTTAAATACTGTATCCAATATAGCAACATACATACATTTTTTTTTGTTTTTCTACCTTGGTCATTTCAGATTCTTAACTTCAACCATATCATCTTAATGTAATCGTAAACCAGTTCATAACAGGCGTGTTGTGTATGACTTGATCAAGACGAAAAACGAGGTTGGATAAAGAAACATCCACCTCACAATCAGAGCTCTGTGGCCGTGGCACTGCTTCTGCCTATCGTGTTCAATTGTGCTACTGGTAATGTTATCGTTAAACGTGACTTTTAAAAATGTTAATCCTTGTGCTAAGAACAATTTGTTTTCAAGCTTCGAAGTCCAATTCATTATGCGTCAATAATTATCACACAGGACACTATCCAAATTATAATATAAGCAAAGATAAGTAACACTGCGTATTATTGTGTATCTAGTGATAAATAAGTATGTGGAGATAAATATTACACTAGTGGTAGTCGGTGAGCAAGGGTCCAGTATAGTTAGCTAGTAGCAACTTACGCGTTTATACGAACAGAGTCTCGCGGAGAGGAAGTCTCGCGGTCTCGCGACCGACGAGCGCCTGCATCGCTCCAATTTTTCAATTCCGCGCATAATACGTGATAATCACTACCATCCGTTCTAGTTCTTGATATACTAAAACAACAAAATTAAAGTTTTGAGTGCCAAAATGGATGTGGAAGCAGCACGGGATGACATAAGTGTGGAAGATGGGACTTTCATTGTGTGTATCGATGTGTTTTACACTGTTAAAAGTACAAGTAAGTACCTAACAAGCGAAAAAACGAACAAATGTATGTACGAAAAACAAACTTATGTGTCATTCGAATTTTCCATCAAATTATATATTGCAACTTCGAGTAATACGCTACAGTAGGTAGCTAGGTACCTATAATATCTACGATGAAAAGTGTGTGAAGGCAATCGAGTTCTTTCTGTTCTGACGTTAGCTTTGTCCGCAAATATTCTAATGATTTCGGATAATATAGTAAAACCAAAGCGATGCTATCAGTAAACATGCAGAACTAAATCGTTGTTGCACATGTATGCATCTTCGACTACAAACAATATTCCCGTTGCTAGAATAAGTGTAGATTGCAGTTTCTACTAAAATTCGACGTCAGACTAACTTACGGGATTTTGATTATATCAAAATCACGAAACCAATTATTTTGTTTAGAATTTCCCGGAAACTTATAAAAATTGCACCAGTTTCGAATCTACACTTACATTATACCTAACTACGAATATTCTCTATTACCAGAAGTTATTCTTAATCATCTCATTCAAGACAGAAACTGCAAGAAATTGCACCATAATGGCATTTCAACACGTATTTATTATTATACAACAAGTAGCACTTATTATACCACTTTTGAATTCATAATGTAGCGTATAATATAATAGTAGCGTGTAATATTATGTAAAAATAGCGTACGTTACACGTACCATTTTTTACATACATTACGGCACTAGTACAGTAATGGATTTTATTCTCTCAACAAAGAAATGTTTTTGTAGAGGTTTTTGTGCCTAAATATTTTGTAAATAAATTAACTACATAGTTCATTAATAAAAATAAACTTATGATTTAGCAATGTATTTATTTACATATTTGTGTTAATAAATTGATATTATTTTGTGTTCAACAATAATTTTATTAAGATAGTAGGTACCAAAAAGGTAGTAGGTCGATTGAAGTTGCACCTATCAATCTATTACTTTTACTTCTTTGTTTTTACTGGCCGCCTTTTGTAAAAGTCGTTTGTTGACAACTAGATAGAGAAGATATTGTGTGTAAATCACTGAAAATAAATTAAATTGTATTTTTTTTTATTATGAGAATACATAACAACACTTTTTCTTCACTAGTGTAACAAATAACATTGATTAATATGCGTTTGCAGCGTGCCTCGACCATTGTGACAAACTTACCTCATGTACGAATATCATTTTTATCTAAAGAGTTAGATCTGCATTACTGCCGGGCCCTATAACCCTAGCGGTCGTTGTGACTGTAATCACGTCACACATTGTTGTTTAATGCTATTGTTATAAAAGAGGAATTTATTCTTGCTTTTTACTACCTTTTTAAATATTATAAATGCGAAAGTATGTGAGGATATTTGTTACTCTTTCATCCTAAAACTGCGAAACGGATCTGGATGAAATTTGGCACACATATGGATTATCGAAATACGCTAGGCTTCTTATCCCGGAAAAATGTACGGTTCCCGTGGGATAAAATATCACCTTTGACGCGGACGAAGTCGCGGGCAGAAGCTAGTCCATAATATTCGCAAAAAATAAATGGTTTCGTGTATTACAAGCGTGTTGCTTACGAACTGACGGCTATCAGTCAAATACGATAACTTAATAATCTACGACAAAATATTGACTGATTCTTATATCATAGATATTTTTAGGGTTCCGTACATCAGCCGGCAAAAACGTAACCCTCACAGAATGACTTTGTTGTCCGTCTGTCTGTACAGACAGACAGACGGACGGAAAAAATCAAACTTCTAAATCAACGCAATCTAAAGATAAGGTCGTTCATGGTTACTATATTTTATATATTTATTTTGACTATTTTGACTCTCGCTACGGAATCAAAACCTATAGGGGACTTTCTGTTGAACACATGCAATTTGGCAAGAAGCAATGCCATGTAGTACAAGTAAAGAAAGAAATCCTAAAAGCGTTTTGTAATTACATCAGAAAATAATCACTTTTTTGTGATTACAAACTTATTTTTTTGTATTTGTGTTAAATATTGTATGATGGTACCGAACCCTTCGTGTGTGAATCTGACTCACACTTGGCCGATTTTTTAAAATTATCTGAAACATTAATAACAAGGCCATGTAACTTTATGGATACTTATTAATGAATTGTATTTAAATCTTTTCTATGGACTTGATCATTGCGTACCTTGTCACTAGTAGAGAAAAACCGGAGATAAAGTCAATTATTAATATTTGTCGTGAACAACACACGTATATGACTGCACCTCACTTATCAAGTGTTAGATAATACTACGCAACATTTTACGGTATTTATCAAATGTAAATTGCGACTAGAGTAGAATACTGTTTAAAAATTTCTCTAAAACTACATCAATACTTGTGTAGAATTAGCACAATACTCTATGTTCATTACAAACTTGTATTTTAATAACTTGTGCCTACTTTATGTACATAATTTTGCTTTTTGTTATTATTTTTTCCCAGTGAGACAACATGAGTTTTATTTACGGTGCTTTGTATTATGCATTATCATACTAGTAAGCTAAGTTTTCCATTACAGTCGAGGCCAAATTGTAGTCCGATCCGAAGGCGAGTGCAACGATTCAATGTAATTCTCCTGCCGGCCCTACTGTCTGACTCTCAAGTCTCTATTATAGTCACGTGATTACAAAGAATACACTGTTAGATAAGGCTTAACATGGTTAAACCACACAGAGCCTAGACTGTACCTACCTTAGCCACTCTTCAAAAGCCTACCAAGTTTTGAACATTTTATTTTATTCTCTTCTTTGTTTTTCATTTATAGCTAAAAAATACCTATCTAAACTTTTGGTCAGCCAACTTCAAAAATAAATACCTTCCAATGGAAATACATAATATTAATTGTATAAATTCTAAACAAATCTTTTCTTTCGTATTACGATTTAGATATGTTTGAAATAATACCAGCAGAAACCTTAAAAACAAAAAATCAGATATATTCATCGTCATTTGTTGAATAGGTACTTAGATCATCAACGACAAACCACGAGCATATTCGATAAACTTCATAAATGTAGAAATAATAATGCCTAAACCGCAATCAGTTTAAAAATAAATCGCCTTTAGGTTTAGGTAATAAGCAATCAAATTCATGTCACATTCTAACAAGATAATTTGACGAGTTTGAAGAGGACCCTCTCCGCCACGAGTGTGACCGATGCAAGCGTTACATTGATACCGCGGGTCAGTCTCACAGTCGCCTGCGCCTACATCGCACGCGTAAACAAATCAATGTTGTGATCGAAATAAATCATAACTTTACGACTTATTTAAAGCCCAAAATGGACGTCGAACTTGGTAACCGTGATGATATTGAACTAAAATGTGATGTGTCTGTGTTTTCGGATTTACACTTTAGGATTCCTAATGGTAATGTTCTTTTACTAAGTGAAAGTTTTATTTTGGCGGCAATCCACTGTTTCACTTACGATGGGGAAACTGCATCAGTGGCAGCGGGCTAGACTCTCTTACGACAGCGATCAAACTTTTACTTGATTTACCTAGGTACACAAACAGATTAATATACGCTTCTAATAACGATACTAAGCCCTAGTTTCCTCAGATTCATTTACCTTCTTTCCATATAGAAGACTAGCTTTAACTGACCTCGTCCGCATGAGTTTTCTTACTGATCCCTCAACTTTAGTATAACAGAATAAAGCCCTTAGCAGCCATAACGTAGCTTCCTATTAGAGAATTTTCTGATTCGGACCAGTAATTACCTACGTAGATTCGCGCTAAAATGAATGAACTCTTTAGCTTTATAACCTAGATGCAGCTACATACAAGCCGGATTTATCGACTCTTCCTTAATTTTGTCCTATTTTTTTTAACTTGTTAACTTTTGTTAAGTTTTTATTAAGCATTACGCACTTAACTTGCTTGCTCCATTCAAAATGTGATGTAATTATTATCTAAAAAATATAGGTTTTATGTTAATAGTTAATAGATTTTTTGGTAGGTAGTTCCTACAAACGGTAAAATGCCTCATTTACTTATTACTTTTTAGCCCATATATTTTATCTCGGCCTTCCTGCGTAGTAGGCGGTAGGCCATATGACAGTAAATTATCTCCAGAAATGATAATTACAACGTCATATGACAGTTATCTATTGTTACTGTTTAGTAAATGTTGATGTAATAATAATATACTTAAAACTTATTAACAACTACACCTGTTACAGTTAATGAAGTAATGTTAGACACATAATGAAGCCGAAAGTTACTAGCCAAGAAATGGGAACAACAAGAGTTCCAATTTCTGCGATCATTTTTGATAAACATTTTGCACTGTGAAAACCTTCTGGTTTGTTAGGATGGTGAAGGCCCAAATTCCAACTTAATTTCACGAAAACCAGTTTTACACGTTACTTTAAGTATAGGGGCCGTGGGTCGCAAGCACAGAAAGAACAATATATTTCCACACCAAAATAAAAAGTCGTTTCTCAACAATAATTTTTGCCCACTGTTACCTAGTTCGTACGGCAGAATGTGTTATTAATGGCTATGTTAAATTATTTCTTAACCTCCGTACATACTTATAAATAACTATTTTTAAGATAAAAGGAATTTAAATAAACCTGAAGTTGTAGGTATGTTAATGAAATTGCTTTATCCAAGGAGACACGTAGATACCATTGGAGGTGCTAAGTAGATACTCAAATTAGTTATGTTTTAACGAATTCGAATTGAATAAAAATGCTAATATAGTCAAACCTGACATTACCTTAAAAAACAAATTTTGTTATTAAGTTACAAAGGTGTATGTTAATTATTGGAATAGTAGAACTTCCTTAAGTAGGCGAAGTGTCTGTATGTACCTAGACGGATATGGCGATTAGGTACTATGAAAAAATTTAAAACGTTACTGACAAGCAACAATTCGCAGCAAATTCTTGCTGCGAATTGTTTTATAAAACGCTTTAGGTACAAATTTTTTTAGGTACCAATGGCCCTATGTGTGAATACACATAGGGCCATTGGTACCTAATAGCAGTGTAACTCATGCCCATAAGCCTACAACGCTCTATCTGTTAATTCTGATGAACTTAATCTTCCCTCATCCAAATACACACAGAACAAAATACATCATTTTCTATGACCCAATGTCCATAACACTTAAAAAGAACACAAAAAGACCGATTCCAAAGAAACAACAAAAAAATCAAAACCATTCAATAGCAGATTTTATACCAGACTTAGAGTAATTATGCCACATTCGAATGCATCAAATTGCTTAAATACTAATGTTCTTGCTTTGACCTTTTGGTTGCCCTTTTGCAGTCAGGTCTTTAAACATTTTATAATAATATGTTATTTTTATAAATATAATGCTATTCGCCACGATGGGTCACCAAAAGAACTATTTTGAAATATAGTGTAACGTGTTAAGTGAACTTTTTATTGATCAGCTTACCTATACTGCTTAAATAGTACCTAGAATCTAGTTTGTGTGAAAACCGTAAGTACAGTGCACCTTGTGGCCGCTATTAAAAGGGCTAATAGTCATAATATAGTTTTGTTTTTTGTATATCTAGGTAACCTAGATCGAGATTTATTTTTTTAAGGTGGTATAAATAAATCATCAAATGGCTCCTTCCGCCCTGGGTGGGACGGATGGGACTTTTTTTTTTTTTTTTAGATGGGACAAGCCCGCCACACTGTTCCCACCCACTGCAACTCCTGAAAGCCAGAATCAACAGTGGAGGCCACCAGAAAAGCGTCGAGGCAATGAAGCTCGACGAGTCCCAGAGAAACGATTAACTGTCTTGGGTCCCGCAACGAAATTAATCAGAAAAGAATAGCGGAGGAGTAAGAAAAAAAATTGTTTCCACTTCCCTCCATACAAGCAGGAGACAGAACAGAACTAGGCCAATAGGCACAAAGGGACGTTTGCAACTGGGAAAAGCCCAGATTGCCAAGCACCACGGATTGCAATTATTACTAAATTAATGGGTCCTAATGTGAGCTGTTACTTTTGATTCCAGTAATAGGTATGGCAAAAACGCTTGAACGCACGGAAATTAGTTCTAGTTTCTACAAGGTCCGCATAATAAACAACACCGGATGTAGCCTGTACACTATCTAGCATAATATTGCGTTCATTCTGCCAAAGAATACACTCCCATAAGATGTGATGAGCAGATTGTTCATATTCACAGTCATGGATGGGACTGTCAGACTTTTACTGACTAAAAAACCACCCTGTTCCTTCTGTTGCCCTTTACGTTCCGAAGCCACGGTATCATGTTAAGACGTCCCGCAACCCCGGCAGGCGTTTGGCGCCGTTGGGGCCTCGTCCCTGTGCTGACAGCTCTTTGAGGCGCGCGCGAACAGAACGTCGACCCGGGCCTGGTCCTAGATCGTACGGCGAGCTACCCATTTCTCGCCGTCCGCCCAGCCCGCGCCTACGGTAGCCGGATGTCGCCTCGCGACGTCCAACGCCCTGGGCGTCTCCCGCGGCGGCTGGGGCATGAGGTGGCAGTTATTCTCTCCCTCACGCGGCCCGCCTCCTCCTTCGCTAGCATTACTGCTTCGCAGTAGGAGGTGACCGCATCCCATTCCCTGTTGCTCCGGAACATGGCCTGAACCATGTCCGAACGCGAGAGGTCGCCGCCGCCTATCGCCTCCGTGAGGACACAAGAACCTCCCGAAACAACGACCTGCGTCAGTCAGGAAAGGACGCCGTAGCGCCTCTCAAGCCACTCCTCAAAGAGGGGTCTTACTGCCGCGATTGCGGCTTACCCGGAGACCGTAGTTATAGCTCTTTAATAACCCACTTAATCATCGTCATAAGATGTCATGTACACAATTTATTAAAGTTAATAAAAATCGATTATTTTGTTGTTTTTATCATGCCTAAAACTGGGTCCTGACACCCTGGAAGTCGTAGATTTGTCGATGCAATTGCTAAATCACGCAAAGGAAATAGATAGTAGGCCACCTAACGTGAATTGTAACTAGGGTTTTGCTATTGTATTTCCTGAAATAATGACCTGGGGGCCACAACCTCATAAAACAATAATATTTTAATATTACTTTGCCTTTCGCACTGTTGGATTTTCAACGCTCGGATCAGAGCCGAGAGTTGAAAATGCAAGAACAGAAATTACAAAGTAATATTAAAGTAATCCATACTAAAATATGTTCCTTCTGATGCCCTTTACGTTCCGGGGCCACGATATCCTGTCTCCTATCCTAAGGCGGTGAAAAGGGGGGTGGAAGTTTATATGCAAGTACGATATAAACAAGTTCCACGCGGACGTATGTCCAAAAGTCGCGGGCAAAAGCCCAGTAAAGTAAAATGATAATACAGATTTAATAGAATGTTTTGCTTTACACTGTTATAGTTATTCAGTTTAGATGCAATCGAGGTCATAATTTCAGGAGATAGACAATTTCTTGAGAAACACAATGATGGATTACATGCCCTAATATAGTTTAATTTGTCAATAATCACAAAAACTAAGATACATTTTTTGCAAATAAAGAAATAAATAATCAGCAAGCTATTTGCCGGTTCTTGATACGGTAAAGTTTCGTAGTACCTTATCAATTTGGATTTTTCGACCGCTCGTAGTCATAGGTCATCGGCAAGGAGTTCATATCGCTCTCTCTTTCGCTCAAGACTTCGCAAATCGCTTCCTGAAAACTTATGAAGACTTATTAGCTGTTGACTTTGATTTTACCAAGAAACCTCTTTCTTCTCGTTGACGCTGCAGTTAGTCGTCATATGTTCGTGCAGATACCTGAAACCCATAGGTGTGTAGGACGTCAGCGCCGCCTGGACATACCTACCTGAGCTATACACACACATAGTATCCAGCGATCACGCCCGTCCGGCACAAAAGTTATGAATAAATCCGTGCCAGAAGAGAACAATACATGAATCATTAGATCATCGTCCATGTGGCAAACAAATCATCTGTTTTATACAAAAAAAGACCAACCGGAGACCTACCCTACAGGAAAAGTTACTTTCTCCTAAAATGTAATAACCATCAGCGTCGTGTTACTCGTTTGTTGTTTTTTTTTTTTTAAGTAGAAGACATCCTAGGTACTCCATAATATTGACAAACAAGCACGACGAACACAGTTTAATAATAACATACGGAATGTTATTTTTAAACTCAACTAAGTACCTACATAACGAACTGGCTACTCGCGTCACGGTATATCAATTGTCTAATTTGACCACTGATCGCAATAAGTATTCAAGTAGCTGAATTATAATTTTACCGTGTTTACATAAACTTAGCGAAACAGAAAAAAAATGTATGAACATTTCATCTTAGACGCCTAAGTATATTCTTGTCTTTTTGACGTGACATCTTTAAATTTGCTTCCATAGAGGAGGCATTTCAATGACTGACTGACGGATCAACGCACCGCCTAAACAACTGATCGCAGAGACCTGAAACCTGGAGGCGGTGTTTTTTGTATGACGTAAGCATCCAATAAGAAAGGATTTTCCGAAATTCTACTCCTTAGGGGTGAAAAAGGAGGCAAAGTTTCTATGGGACAACGTGATTCCTTCCGTGAAATATAAAATAATATTAGTTTACGTTAAACATATTTTATCATAATATGATCATAACCACGTGGCCCGCCCACACTGAATTCAAACATGTGGCGTTGCAAGTATTGCGTGCATTTACGGATAAGCGATTTTAGACGCGTTTGCGTTCTTAACGGCCGAGCTCGCGTCTGGCACCGCCGCGTCTCACGCGGCGTTTATCGCGGCGGCGCACGCTCGATGAAACGATGCCCGCGGCGGGATCTTACTAGGGTTGCCAAACCCTAATTGTGACGGTGACTACGTCTGCGTTCTGCAATTTCCAAATATGACTGTCAGAATAGTAGGGGTAGGTAGGGTAGGGTCACAATTAGGGTTGCCAAACCCTAATTGTGACCCTACTATATAATATAGTATCCTACTATATTAGAGCCTACTATATTTTTGAGAAAAGGATACAGTAGGCGAAACTACTATATTTTAAAGGCATCAAACTGTTAACCAATAATATTCAATTAATTAAGAAATAAAGTACCTATTTTGGAACCTACTATATTTGTTTTAACTTTTTCCTTACCTACTATATTTTTACGGGTAAGAATTTGAGAACTACCTACTATATTTGACCGACAAAGAGTTGGCAACCCTAGTTACAATGGAGTACGAAATTATCGATTTTTAACAGAGTTCTAAAAAAGGAGGTTCTCAATTCGGAAGTTTGTATTTTTTTTTTTTTTTTAGGTTTGTTCGCTCTTAACTCCGTTGCTTTGCAACCGATATAAAAAAATATTTTTTTGTTGAAAAGGTTATACTTGCCAAATGGTCCCATGAAAATTTTATCGAAATCGAACAAGTGGTTATTGAAAATTCAACAAAAATTATCTACATTGTCTACATTGATGATCTTTTGATTTCTCTGCATTGTTTGCTTGCGCATAACTCCGTTATTTACGAACCGATTTGGAATATTCCTTTTTCTATTCCAAAGCCTATCCTTTCTCATTGCTCCCATAGTCACCAAGTCGGGATCTGATGATGAAATCTTGGCGAAATCGAGGGAAGTTTTTTAGGTTCTCAATTCGGATGTTTGTATCTTTTTTTTGTGAAATAACTTTTTTAAATCAAGCATCAAGCGAGCAAGCAAGGTTCTTTACTAGGCCTATCCAAGTTTTTAACCGACTAATGGTTGTATTTTTTAATGAGAAAAACATATGTCACAAAAAATTTTTTTGCTAATTAAGCAACCGGTTTCAAAAAACCCTAAAAGCACTAAAAAGTTAAAAATAATACTATAACCTACCTATATTAATAAACCTAACCTAACCTACGATTAAACTATACTAAAATTTATCAATGTTTTTTGGAGTCGGTGCCAAGCAATATAAGATACTTAAATGACTACCTACCTACTAAATAATAAACCAAAAGCTAAAAAAAAATACTTACCTACTCTGGAATTACCAGTCGTTTCATTACTTCGCTTGGCACCGACTCCAAAAAATTGATAAATTTTAGTATAGTTTAATCGTAGATTAGGTTAGGTTTATTAATATAGGTAGGTTATAGTATTATTTTTAACTTTTTAGTGCTTTTAGGGTTTTTTGAAGTCGGTTGTTTAATTTGCAAAAAAAAAAAATATTATGTTGACAAGTTGATAATTCTTCATGTTGCAATTTGCTACACGTGCGCTCCCATCTTACGCTAACCTAAAACTGGTCGGTTTGATTGAGCAAAGCGCGTGCGCCGCCACGCTTCACGCCCCGCATCTCTATGAACAACGTCTTATATTGCCATGCATTTGTGTTTACGCGTGCGATTATAAGTGCCGCCTGACGCGCCGCCGCTTCGTAAACAGGTCCGTAATGAGGCCTAACTAAAATTTAATTACACTACCGGATGGCTAAAGGATCATAAAACTAGGTAGGTAGGTATGCAAAGTAGGAGGCGCGCGGTGGAGCGGGAAGACACGTCGCCGTTTTGTGGTCATTTTGCTGCGTTTGAGATTTGATTTCTTTTTTGTTTCATTTTTGTTCGTTTCGACTTCTGACTCGGATACGCTATGACGTTCATTTAAGTTTTAATAGTCAGCTCTCGTCTAAACCTATCGATTACATATACAAAACACTAGCTATTGCCTATCTGCGTAAATGTCGGTTATCGAGAACGCAGACGAAGTCGAACCCGAATAAATAGCAATTCTCCTTTGTTGGGGTTCAATCTTATCCCGTACCAGATTTTATCAAAATCGGTTTAGAGGTTTAGTCGTGAAAGCGTAAGGCGCTTTGCACACAGAGCAACTATTGCAGCAACTGGCAACTGGCAACAAGCTGTTTACATACATTTCAATCGGACTGCGCACACAGAGCAACTCGGGTTTCGAGTCGAGTCAATGACAAAGTTAGTTGCTAGTTGCCGCAACTAGCAACTTTTAAAAATTTTACCGGTTTTTAAAAATGCCGGTTACCTCAACCGTCAGTCGCAACACTTCGGGCGATTTCACACCCTCCCTCCCTCTCTGTATACCCGGCAATGCCATACGGCAACGGCATACGGCAACTCGGCTATGAAAGTTGCTCACAAATTGCTAAATAGTTGCGGCAACCGGCAACGTTATAGCAACTATCAACTTTTACAGCAAACTTTTAAAGAGTTGCCAGTTGCCTCAACATAAGTTGCTCAGTGTGCAAAGCGCCTAAGAGTCAGACACGCAGATAGAGTTTCTTACGCATTTATAATATTAATACTGATTAGTTTAAAACAGTTACAGTGAATTACATAATATGGTGTTGCAATAAAAATATAATCAAAAATATATAATGTCGGCTTATAAGCGTGAAAAAAAACAATCTCAAGAGCAATCAAATGATAAACAATGGAGCCAGTAGGTACTCGTACATCTGCAGCTGGGGCTATTGAAATTATGCAAATGGATGATGAAATTAAAGTCAAATAAATTATTATAACTTCGTACCTACTATGTGCGAAAAGGTCGCGAATATCCGTTGATTATTTTCACGCTAAATAGGTGAAATCTAATTTTCTGTTAGCAATATGCACGTGCACTGTGAATCATATATTATGTCCAGCCGGCACCTAATGCAACCAGCATTTGAACAATAGAATTATGATAATATGCAGGCCTTTTGCAGGAATCATTGTTTGGACCAAATATAATCAGTACAACTACAAACTGGTTGATACAAGCTTGTGATATGCCGGATATTCGTATCAGTATTTGCGGATAACTGAGGGAAAATAAAGATGTGGGCTGGTGCAAGGTGGCCCATGTTACTTTATGCTTCGTTGCAATTATTTATATAGGGTGACTGCCTGACTGGTAATTAGTGTACCTACGATATTTATACACATGATTTTACTCATGATAACAAACAATTTACCGAAAAAGAATGAAAAATGAAAAAATATGAAAAATGAAAAAATCACTCCATCAGGGTAGTTTATCTTAGTTATCCCTTTTTACTTTGATTTTTTTTTTCGGTTATTTGATTGTTTTAAGAGTTCAATCATGTGTATAAATATCCAACAGTTATTACCAGTCACCTTATTTATTTATACTGATATGTTCATTTATATCCATCACATCATTGGATGCTTATACCTCTTTTTTATTACTTATAAGTTATTCTCTAACGCAAGTTTAAGCAGATTTAAATGCAGGTTGCGTGTTGGAATGTAAATCGTAAACTGTAACTACAAATACGTGTACAAACAACTAGTACGAATAAAAAGACCGCCATGACTAAAAACAAAGAAACAAACTTAATTACTCAAGTCCCACGTAATGAGACACAATTGATTTATATAAAAAGGTACAATTTACAAATTTACATCAATAGATAAGTACAAAATAGTACCAAAAATAAATAATATTTGAACATTTTTGCATGCATGCGCATTATTCAAGCTTTATGTTCACAAATGTGTACAGTAAACTATGTACCCACCCCTAAAAATCAGCCCACATTCAAATTTCTGTGTTATTTCTGTCGTTCATTCAACGGAGCATTCTCATAACATTAAAACGCTCATAACATTAACATTTCTAAAGCATCCTGTTCTGATAATGAATGCATAGTATGTAGATATATTTTTTAATCAAATAATCAACTCTGAAAACAATGTTTTGTAATAAGCTACGAGTATGATATTTTATGATAAATTTAAATCACCTAATAACAATTTTGTAATAACTTAAGTCTGCTATCTATGTACTTACATGTGTAATCCATGATAATTATACTAGATATAAAATATCAATTTTAATTACAAAACGTGTAAAGGGTTAATAAATCTTCAAGCAAAACTAAGTGAACCACAGTCCGAAACCACACAAGATCTTGAAGACAATGGTGGTTAAGATAATTAACTAATGGATAAACCTGTAGCAATTATGTCTCACAATCTAAGTTCAAATGCCAATGTTAATCACATAGATTAACACTTAATTCGCTCTAGATAGTGTATGTAACTATGTACACACCTATCCCGTAAGAGCGTGATGAAACCCGCACGGACAGAAAAAGTTAAATAACGAATTTTGTAAAACTTACAAATCAGATTCAGCATGGCTAAGTGAGCTTTTGACAAAGTTTACTAGTTCAAAATATTGACAATCATGACTCATGACAATACATAGGTATATGTATTATATATAGTAGGTAATTCATCATCACTTAGCACCGTCATTCGTCAAAAGCATTGTGTAGCTCCTCCAAACATCACCAATGCAACATTATTATGATTCTCACATTCAGCTAATTGCCGTGACTTTTAAAAGTCTTTATACCGTCAAACGTCATTGAACAACTTACCTACGTACCACTACAAGTCCAAAATAGAATTCAATCATCTCAATCCCACGAGAATGATTTACATAAAATATTTGTTTACCTTAACATTCCGATTAATGGATTAACGCATTTATTATACTCGTAGTTCTGCAAAAGCATTAAACTAATGAATGAATACATGCTGGCCAAGATTGGCATTAAGACATGTTAGACGTGCCTTTACCATTTCAAGATTCTGAAACGAGTTTTATTTAGCTTCACCTGTGAATAAACATTGCTAAAGGAATTCATGTTTTCATGTCCAAGAATAAGTACGTCAATTTTTAAATAAAGACGTAGGTATACAAAGCTCTCGTTTTCTAATAAGCAAAACTTACGTAACTACCTATAATAACAAATAATAATCATGTGGCTGAAGTCTACTTGCGCTAAAAACTTATCTCAAAGTAAGTTATTTGTAATTTAAATCATACAACCTACGGGGTGTAGAAAAGTATATCACATACCTAGTTGTCAAACTGTGTGCTTAACAACTAGGTATGTAATATAATTATCTTTATCTCTATTTCCGTTAAAATCTTTTATTTTTAGTATAAAAAATCACGGTCATGGTAGCGCAAGTTATACCATTCAAAAAATCTTTTTTACAAAAAAACAACCGCTTTCAAAGACAACAAAAAAAAAATTAACTTTAGTTTTGGAAGTCGGTGGCAGTACCTACATAAAATAAGCAATTCCAAAGCGCGGCCGACTTTCAAAACCGTTGTTTGACCGTTAAACTTTTTAGTGTTTGTCGTCAATGTTTTAAAATCCTTACAAAAAGCTCTTTCAAACAATACCTCACACGATAAATTTAATTTTGGAAAGTGGTACAATGAGGGTTAACGTACCCCTTCCCCTCTCTTTCCTCTTCCTTCAGTCAGTCATCGACTACACGTATACACAAAGCAATTATACTTGTTACGACAGTTCTGCTGTGATCCTATGAGGAGTTCCGTTCCATATCTCCGAAGTTCATGATCTGATCATGAAAATTTTCCATGGGACCAATATAAAAAAATACATAGGTACTGCCGAAATGAGAATCTCCTCCTTTTAGAAACTTGTCGTATCAAAAACGTTGGGACTTCGACCTATATTAAGTTTGTACACCATAGCCAGAAGGCTTCCAGATATGGGTACATAGTGGAATAGTCGTCGCAGTGACGGAAGAAACTTGTTTGTAAATTTTGGCTTCGGTAAGTGTGTTTTTACACCCGTTATAATGGGCCCCCCATAGTACATAGTCTTTGAATGGGCCCATAGCAACTAAATTTGAGGTAACAAGATAACCCTGGCTGGAACAAACGGGCCTAAGTGAATCAATTTTTTAGTTAGGTAGGAACGTCATTGAACTTTTGTTCTTATGTCTGTCAGCAAAGTCATGCATACAAGAAGCAAAATAATTTTAATACTCAGTAAATTATTATAATATCTATATATGTACAGTGCCAAGTCTCTTATAAACTTGAGCTATTACAAATGCTTTTGTTAAAACTGTTATAACTCGCTAATCAAAAATGAAATCCCAAATCACCTACCTAATTAGAAGGCTTTATTTTTGTAGAGTGATTCTCTACAATAATTCATTCAACCAATTACGGCAGCCTTAACACACTTGACAATTTGTTAGATATTTTTTTAAGTTAAATTTAGTTTCAGAAACCAGTCGTAAATAATTCCTTTCGTGTTAGTTTTCTATTATCTTGCGAAACGGAAATCTGTCAAACATCCATGAAAACTATACATATAAAATACCTGTAACTTATTGCACAGATTCGAGCTAACGTGTTAGAGAGTTTAAGGAAAACTTTAGATAGTATCATAAGAATCTTTTCTTTCTAATTTACAGGAAGAAGTTGGAGAAAGAAGCAAGCCTACGCTGAAGATTCAAATGATCCAAATGTCATCCTTCGTGGGGCTTCGGGAGCCCTAAGACCAGGGCGGATGACCTTTATCCTCGGTCCTTCAGGAGCTGGCAAGACCACATTGCTCAAAATTTTAGCTGGGAGAAAGTAAGAACGTTAATGAAAATATTAAAAAAATTAGATACCTACCTAAGTACTTTTGTAAAAAAATATAACCTTTTTATTGATCATTACATTACATTATACAATAATTAACTTTATTAGAGTAAATGTAAAATATGTACCTACAAAACCTCATAGGGCATCAAAAAATTCATCCGCGTCGCTGTCAATCGGGCAAGTTGAAAAAAAAATTGGTATTATAAGTATTTTTAGTGTGCAGCTGAAGCTGAGCGCTTAGTAATGACTGTTAGGTAAATATAAAAACAAAAATAAATATCACAAATGTGCTTGCACACATCTCCAAGAACTTTACACCAAAGTAAGTAATGAATATTTTTAGCAAAAAATGGCAATCTTATGATTAAAAAATTAGCAAACAACATTATTTTGAGTAAGTAAAATAATTATAAATAATGACCTAACTACCTAAATGATAATGTGATAGCAATGTCATTGTTCGTACCTGATTTAATGTAATAATAATACTTAGGTACCTACACCTAAGTATTATAATTATTATTTCTTGTGCATGTGCGTCGGTCGTATTCATAATAATTATAATGTCGTAATCTTACTAATGAATTAATGAATGTGAAAGTTTAGATGGATGGATGTTTGTTACTCAATCACGTCAGAACGCATTTGGATGAAATTTAGCACACAGATAGGTAATTAATTTGGAATAGCACATAGGCTTAAAATCCCGGGAAAATTTACGGTTCCCGTAGGATATATATATGTATGGGAACATAATTATCAACATTGACGCGGACGAATTCGTAGGCGGAAGCTAGTGTATTATCCATACTACTATTATAAATGCGATAATGTTGTCAAAATGGACCGCCGATGATATTGCATATTTAATATTTAAAAAATGCACAATTTTATTCTATATATTATAATATTATTATTTCTGTGCGATAGTAGGTACCTACACAGAAGCGGAAGTTTAAACAAAACAAAGTTAACTACTATCAATAAATATTGTTCATAACTATTGTTTTCTTTTTTGCAAATATCCATACTAATATTATAAATGCTAAAGTGTGTCTGTCTGTCTGTTACCTCTTCACGCTTAAACCGCTGAATCAATTTTGATGAAATTTGGCATGGAGATAGTTTAAGACCCGGGGAAGGACAAACAATAGTTTTTATCCCGGAAATCACCCCCTAAGGCGGTGAAAAGGGGGTGGAAGTTTGCACGCAAATACGATATAAACAAGTTCCGCGCGGACGTAGTTACGGGCAAAAGCTATTGATTTTATATGATATTTAAAGCACTCTTTTGTTACTTCATTTAGTTTTATAAATGTTAGTTGTTTCCATAGCTCCATCATCTGTTAGGACACTGCTATAGGCAGGTGACCTGATTTTGCAGCAGAATTAAGATTTTTCGTGTGTTTGTCCTCGTTTCTTTTATATAGTTATATAAGAAATCTTCAAAACATAACATCACGCCTGTAGGTAATCCCCGAAAGGTTAAACAGAGGTGTACCAAATAAGTACACCAACATTTTCGCCAGCTATGTTTAAGTCCCATGTAATACGGGGCGAGCCTATTGCCATCAACCACTCTTAAATCCAGACTCCAAGGTTGCTACTAAGAAAATCAAATAGCACTTTTCCCGACCTGGAAATTGAACCCAAGACCTCGTGCTCAGCAGTCGAGCTTTACGACCACTGAACCAACCAAGCAGCCCATAAGAATATAATAATATTATGTTCCTAATAATAAACTTCTTAGTTTAGTGTTTTTATTATGTTCCGCTTTCATACCGATATTTTTACAGGATTCTATAATTCCAATTCGCCCGAAAAAATCTGGCAACATATACATATTCTAAATCACTCACTCACTCATTACAAAATCTCGAAAATCGCTTGACGTATAAAGGCAGGGACTTAGATTTTAGTTAGTAGACGTCCGCTAAGAACGGATTTTCCAAATTTACCCCCTAAGGGGATGAACCGAGGGTCCGACATTTACGTGGACGAAATCGCGGGCAAACACGTTTTATTAAAAAAATACGGGCAAGTGCGAGTCAGATTCGCGCACGAAGGGTTCCGTACCACCATACAATATTTAACACATCATCATCTATCTGCCTAGCCTTTTCCCAATTATGTTGGGGTCGGCTTCCAGTCTCACCGGATGCAGCTAAATACTAGTATTTTATATGGATCAACTGCCTATCAGACCTCCACAATCCAGTAACTGGGTAATACCTCTTGGTAAGACTGGTTATCAGATTTTCGGGATTCTGACGATGATTTAGAAGTTCGATTTTTTCACTGCCCCTTGGAGCAGTGAAAAAATGTAGATACTCAGTATTTACCTCAGTATTCAACATTCATTTCAGCTTGATACATCCTCGCGTTCCTGAGAAAAAGGGTCTTCACAGACAGACAAACGGAGCAACAAAGTGATCCTTGGCCTACTGAGGAACCCTAAAAATACCTAATACATAATTGTAAAAATATCTTTGTTTTTAAGAGATATTAATAGAACCTAAGTACGTAATTTTACATTTGAATTGCAAATTACAAGTGACGGTCAATATTCGGTAGGTAGTATGATACGTACAAACAGTAGGCACCTACTTGTATTATTTATTATTGTTTTGTTATTGCGCTGCTCACACAGGCGTCAATGTGTGCTCTAACAAATAATTTTCTTGACTTCCCTTCTCTTATAAATACGATATATTTTGATGATTTAATTATTTTAAATTATTATGTCCAAGATATTGTCCAGCTCTGTGCCAAACATTGAAATCTGTGTGCTAGTTTTAACATGAGGGTCAAACATGCAAACTGAACTTTAATAAAAATGCTCCGTAACAATCATCACTTATATTATTACAGGTATGTGTAGAAATTAAATGAAACCTCAAATAATGATGAACATTTATTACAGAAAGACAGGTGTAACTGGATGTTTATACGGCGCAGGTCGTAGTTCTGTACTGGTGGCTCAAGACACCACGCTCATCGACACTCTGACTGCTGGAGAGACCCTCAGGTTCGCTGCCAGTCTGAAGCTGCCGAATGTCTCCCACAGAGAACGTAGTAATGTGGTAATTGTGATAACGTTTATTCTTTATAATGCATCATGATCATGATAGTTTTATAGACATTCATATGACGTTTCGTGCTCCCCGAAGCACGAAGGGTCTCGATGTTGTCCAGTCATGTGTGAACTAAGTGTAAGCGCAAGCATCGATCCTACGATGATAAGTCTTAAGATTTTCTCATGCCAAAATATTTAAACAAAGTCTGCTAAAATCATAACCCTGCTTTTGGATTTGCCGTAGTCGGGTATTAATGAATGAAACATCTTGTTACAGATCAATACAGTAACAAAGCAGCTTGGCATACAAGAAGTCCTCAACACCAGAGCGGGTCGCCTATCAGGGGGTGAGCGAAAGAGACTAATCATGGCTTGCGAACTACTCACAGACCCCACCATCATGTTACTTGATGAGCCTACGAGGTAATATTTGTAAAGATAACAAAATAATTGAAATATATTCTTAATACTTTTATCACAACCTTGAATGCGACACGTGTAAACATTAAGTAAACATTTTATTTCATATTTAAAACAAAGTTTGTGTATCACCCGAGTTTGTATAATTAGAAGAGATTACATCAAACAAAAAAAATAAATAAAATTCAAGACAAAAAATATGTAGATACCTACGTATTATAATTTTTTTAACACACTGGTTCGAAAAGTTTATTGAACCGCCTTTACTGTCACCACGTTTGCTTTTAACATTATGCTATAGTATTTTAGTCATTTACAAAGAGTTTTGATTTATGTAAAATTCGTGCCTTAAAAACAGCTTTTGACATAGACCTACCTTAAAAAGGGTGTAAAAAGACGCTTAATGACACCGAAAGTTAGTCACATGTCTTTCCCATTATTGCGATTATTTTATACCCCACGCCGTCTGTACTGTCCGAATCCGAATTTAACGTTTTGCGTGCGTTAGAGTGCGCATTACTTACCATAAGCAGCGTATCATTTTTGCTCAAACTTACTTACTTACTTGGTTTGATGAGCAGTATGCGTAGTTAACGGTTCTAAGAGGTGTCTTTTACAACCCATATAAAAAAATACAACTGCTACTACCACTATAATATTCTAAACTCTCTCTTCCTCGTAGCATCATTCTTAGGCCTACCAATAGTCTTTCTTAAAATTAGGAGTATCGTTCAGCCAGATTTTTGCCATAATTATTATATTCTTGATTTTTAATAGTTAAGTACTTTTTCGTTCTAGGCGATTTATCATTATTGTTTACCTAAGATAATATGCAAAATATAAACTGCGATTCAATTGTACTTCCAGTGGATTAGATGCAGTCTCGTCGCTGTCTGTGGCCCGGGCTCTGCACACAGTGGCCCGCAGTGGCAGGACGGTAGCGTGTGTTCTTCATCAGCCTTCATCACAACTATTCAATATCGCTGATGACGTCATCTTGCTAGCCAGTGGCAGGACACTATATGCGGGTGCTATACTTGATGTACCCGGTGCACTATCTAGAGCCGGGTTTACGTGTCCACAGTATTATAATATAGCTGATTATTGTAAGTATGTTGATCATTGTTAACCCTGAACTATAAAAATAAAAATGTATTATCACTTTGTTTTTTGTTGTCGCAGTAAGAAATAAAGATTTAATTGAGTGCCAACGATAGATATGCGACGTTATTTATATAAATTCTTGAAGACAATCGCCGATGTTAACAAAATGCTGCTATCATTATGACGTCATCATAAACAGGAAAATAAAATCGCTGTTATGCACACGCTTTAAAGTTATTACAAAAATGTAATCAAGTTTGCTAAATACTATCTGTTGCGTTCAAGGCTTACTCACACAATTTATGAATTACAATCAATCCCACGCTTAAATGGCAACTTTACGAAATGACCAAGAACAGAGACAATTAATAGCTACTAAACGATACTTGATAAAGGAATTTCGTAAAGCTCCATATACCATAATTATATCCCTTAGGTACCCAGCTGATCGTAGCTAATACAGCGGTATTAGGTACGTAAGTTTATAGCGATAAACTTAGGATTATCAGCTTAACTATTATACTACTATATTTACTGTTTTTAAACAGACTTAAGTACGGCACCAATTTCTTCCTAGTAATCAAAGCGATTTGGGTAAAGCTTCAAAATGTAAGTTCTCCAAGCTCTATTTTGAGCTAATTCAATGAAATTTTACCTATAGGTATAGGGATTACATTTTCTACTCTACTGATTTTACTGATTAGGTACTATCTATCTAAATAAAAATCTGCGTTTATTGTTTTTTCCAGTATTAGAGATAGCAAGCAACGAACACGCTGGTGACATGAATCTCTTGGAGAAAGAAGCCAACAGCTATGCTCGTGAGATGAGCAACATCGCCAAGAATGAAATTTGCAATGGGAAACGAATAGGTAGGTCCATTTTAATATGTAATTAATCTCTGAATTCGGAGGTGGTACAACAATGTTATTTGCTCTATGATTTCCTACTGTAGGCACTATCAATTTTTATAGTTTGGAAGGTACCTACGGACAGCGATTCAGTAGATTAACACTGTTCACTGTTACTTGTAGGTTTATATCATTTAAATAGACACAAAATAATAAGATGAAATGCATTTAGCATTTCAATTACCTACTATGTAAGAGTTTATTTTTGTTGAAGTCACATCCATTGCTAATATTGCCTATAATACTATTTTCAATCATTTGGAATTAAAAATCTAAAGTGTTAAATAATTTTTGCACTGAATAATATGTTTTTTTTTTTTTTTTTTGTATCGCCTTTCAATCGCGGTCTTACATGGTCGCCGATAACAGACCAACCAGCATGTCAAAAAAATAATGTGCATGTGGTGTGAGGGCCACTTTGTTAAAACTCTTTGAAAATATGCTTAGGAGTTAGTGTACATTCCCAAAGGAATGTGAAAGTTGGAATCGGATTTTGTGAAAGTCTAATAAGCGAGTTATAGACTGTAAAGTCGGGCCCTCAGTTCGCACATTGCGGATTGAGGGCCCACCTATACCGGCTAAATTATAGACACTACAGAAAATGTGTTTATGCCGAAATCTAAGCTAAAGCCAAACAACATTTGTGGAAACAAGATATTAACGCAAAACACTGTCCTACTTCGTATATCTTCGTTCAAAATGGGCCCTCAGTTCTCTTAAACGTCAAAGTTTATTACGCAAATTATAATGAAACCATTGACTTGCAGCTCCTGTTTAATATCTTATAAGCTACTAAATAAATTGTGCAAATTCGTGAAAGCAAGATCAGAACACAACTTCCTGTTGTTTGAAAGTTATGACCATTTTAAAATTCGGGCCCTCAGTCCACCATTTTATTTTGTTTTCGTGTTATTACGCATAACATATGCGAGATATGTTAAATACAAAAGCGTCACTTCTTGTGAAAAAATTTGTGGAACAAATTCGATACCAGAAAGAAATAAAAAGGACCCTCTATTGTATCTAAAAATCGAGTTTTATTTTTGCTGTATGAATTAGGTTATAGGGTGACCACAATTTCAATTGGTTTATTCTAGAAATCCCCACCAGTGGGGATTGTTACTTTTTCTTTCAGAAATCCCCACTAGGTATATAAGCACAGCCTAGTGGGGATTTTTGTAAAAATAAGTAAAAATCCCCACCAGGTGTTGTTTGTTGTTTTATATTATTAAACAAAATATGCGTTAATCAGTAACAATACAAATATAATAATTTACAATACACATCACTAAAACGAAAGAGAATAGATTTTTACATATTACGTTCAGTAGATAATTGTAATTAACGCTTGTAATAACAGATTTCCCACATATATAAGTCAAGTAAAAGAGGCTACCTACATAATATATTTTGTTTTTATACCCTGGAGTAACTAAAATTTTGTCTAACTACCCTAGACGCGACTGTTAAAACTGTAGAACTATACATTAAAATCTATTCTCCTTCTTTTAAGTGGTGTGTATTGTAATTTATTGTAACTGATTAACGCATATTTTGTTTAATAAATTAAATCAACAAACAACACCTGGTGGGGATTTTCACTAATTTTTCCAAAAATCCCCACTAGGCTGTGCTTATATACCTAGCGAGGATTTCTGGAAAAAAGGGGAACTAATTTTTTGAGTTGTTATTTAAATATTCAAAATGTTATAATTTTAATAATTTAATTTATTTTAATATTTTATAATTTTTAACTTATCAATACCGCTATTTACAACTGCCTCTTTAAATCAGTGCCTAAGTAAGAATCCCCGCTGGTGGGGCGAGGTCGGTGGGGATTTCTAGAATAAACCAATTGAAATTGTGGTCACCCTATAACCTAATTCATACAGCAAAAATAAAACTCGATTTTTAGATACAATAAAGGGTCTTTTTTATTTCTTTCTGGTATCGAATTTGTTGCACAAATTTTTTCACAAGAAGTGACGCTTTTGTATTTAACATATCTCGCATATGTTATGCGTAATAACACGAAAACAAAATAAAATGGTGGACTGAGGGCCCGAATTTTAAAATGGTCATAACTTTCAAACAACAGGAAGTGGTGTTCTGATCTTGCTTTCACGAATTTGCACAATTTATTTAGTAGCTTATAAGATATTAAACAGGAGCTGCAAGTCAATGGTTTCATTATAATTTGCGTAATAAACTTTGACGTTTAAGAGAACTGAGGGCCCATTTTGAACGAAGATATACGAAGTAGGACAGTGTTTTGCGTTAATATCTTGTTTCCACAAATGTTGTTTGGTTTTAGCTTAGATTTCGGCATAAACACATTTTCTGTAGTGTCTATAGTTTAGCCGGTATAGGTGGGCCCTCAATCCGCAATGTGCGAACTGAGGGCCCGACTTTACAGTCTATAACTCGCTTATTAGACTTTCACAAAATCCGATTCCAACTTTCACATTCCTTTGGGAATGTACACTAACTCCTAAGCACATTTTCAAAGAGTTTTAACAAAGTGGCCCTCACACCACACGCACATAAAAAATACGATAACACAAAAAATAAAATAAAATAGAACTTGACTCAGTAAAAAAACAAAAGTTGTCCACAGAACAAAGTGTAGATTCTATACTTTTTACAGAATTATCACCAGAATCAGTAGCTTTACTAAACCCCAGCCTCAGCCCTTCGAAGGGATACTCAGCCAATATTTGCCAACAGTTGAACTCGCTACTGTGGAGGTGCTGCATAGGAGTAATTAGAGACGTTTACTTAACTCAGGTATGTGGTTAAGGAGTACCTACTAATATAAGCTAAAGCCATGTATGATTTCTGAAGGGCAATTGTCGTATTTTGAAGAACGTTCGCATTATAATCTCAGTCTCAATCTGTGAAAAATACTTGTCAAACATTTTTAAACGAGTTTTCGCTTTTTAGTAACTGAGATGAAGTTTGAACGTTTTAAATTCCAGGAATTGGGCTTCTGGTAACATTAGGTAACATGTCGAACCACTAGAAACTTTTTTTTTTGTTCGATGCAGTATACTTGCCGTTTGGTCCCATTAAAATTTCATCCAATTTGGTTTAGTGCTTTTTATTTTGTGAGCAATTCAGCTATGTAGATGATGTAATTATCTTTACTACAGATTACAATACAAAATATAGATTAAATTACAAAATACGTGTAGTCGATGACTGACTAAAGGAGGGAGGAGGTACGTCAACCAAACCACCACCACCACTTTCCAAAATTAAATATATCGTGTGAGGTATTATTTGAAAGGGCTTTTTGTAAGGATTTCAAACATTTACTTACACGCAAGCAATAAAAAGTGAAAAATAAAAAGCTTTTTACAAAAAAAGACAACCGTCTTCAAAAACTACAAAATAAAAAATAGGTACCTTAAGTTATTTTTTATTTTGTAGTTTTTGAAGGCGGTTGTCTTTTGTTTCATTATATGTAGATACCGACACGGTAAAAGATCCTAGCATTGTCTAGTCCTCCACCGCCGCCCCGATAGGTACCTAAGCCATTCCCCATAGGGCATAGGTATCAATTCCTCATTTTTCCCTATAAGATACAGGATAAATATTAACTGACATGGTAGTCACCGTAGTCAACCATAATATGTTTATCTATGTTTGAAGATTCGGCTGGTATGTCACTTCGTCGTAGCCTTACTTCTTGGTGCTCTTTACCACGGCGCGGGTGCAGATGCGGGACGAATGATGTCCAACACCGGATGCTTGTTCTTTTTCCTACTATTCCTTTTCTTCTCAAATGCAATGCCTACCATACATACATGTAAGTAATACTTATACTTTTTAGTAGTAAGTAGGTAGTTATTAAGTGGGCACTAAATATCTCAATTGCCTGTTTAAGTAGACCAAGGGGTGTTTTTAAATACCTAGCTCAAAAATCATTTTTGCCCTACAGTGGAAACTGTCAGACTACAGAATCTAAAAACGAACACAACTTCTTGTTTTCAGTCCCCATGGAAGCAAAAGTGGTCCTACACGAGCACTTGAACAAGTGGTACTCTTTGCCAGCATACTGTGCCTCCAAAATCATTGTGGACTTACCCATACAGGTACGTTTAAGTTTGAATTTATTAATAAAGCCTTCAGATGGTAAATTAATTCATATCTATTTGTCATTCGACCTACTAATAATCAGCCCAGCAGTGGAAAATATGAATCGTTAGTAATTATTATAGTAGAAGTAGGTACCTACCTAAGCAGGTAGTGATTAGGTTTTCTAGAAAATCGATAATCAAACAATCAATGACTTAGGATTAGGATAGGAGCTAATACATTGAAATTGAAGTGTGTGTCGAGTAGATCTACCTTACATAAGTACCTAGTACCTACCTACCGATGTGCTCTTATAAAACACTTGAATGTTTCTGTAATAATAATCTACGAGCCCGTTTACCTACTAGGTATTCTTTTCCGCTAAGTATTTTATGCTTTATTTCAGTTATTATGTGCAACAGTATTCTTATTTCCTGCCTGGTACCTGACTTCTCAACCGCTGGAGCTGAATCGCATGGGATTGGCCTGGCTCACGTGTGCACTCGTCACCATTTTGGCTCAGACATTCGGATTTGTTGTAGGCGCTTGTTGTGGAATGAAGGTAAGAATGAGGAACAGCTTACAACATTAGCCATTAATTCCATGATACTTCTCTAAATAAACAATTTGTTTTAGCATTGTAGAATACTGTTAAGGACTGTATTTATTGGATTTAAAACTGGTAGGGTAAGATTGGGCAATCTTTTCCATCTTTTGTCATTGTGCTTTTTTCTTGTTAGTTGTGTCAAAAATATAAAAGTGCAGACGTGTAATATTTAAAACTAGTACCTATTGTTTTATTTGCCCAATCTTACCCTACCAGTTTTAAATCCTATAAATACAGTCCTTAACAGTGGACCTTCGAACCGGATCACATTTATTTTTGGTGTGACTCAATGACTGTTCTCAGGTGGCTGCGTAGCGACGCTCGAACTTTTAAGCCTTTTGTCGCGCATAGGGTTAGGGAGATAACAGAGGTAATAGACATCTCTTGTTAGCGATTCTGCGATATGTTCCAACTTCCTCAAACGTCGCGGACGACGCTACGCGCCATAATCATATTTCATTCAACACATCCGCTCGTTGGTTTACCGGGCCCCCATTTCTTTTATCATACCCCCATCTGTGGCCTTGTGAACCATGCGAGAACGACGTGCTACTACCCCCTGAAGAATTAAAATATAGTTCTCAAATTACCCAGGAGTTAGTAGGACAAATAAATGAGCACCCGCCGCAGTCACTACTTTCACCAGTAGATGCGGAACCCTCGCGATTTTCAGAGTGGATTTGTCTAGTAAGATCCACGGCGCGTGTTCAACAATTTGTAGATATTGTTCGGCCTCGTTTTAGAAACAAACAACCAAATTCTAAATTAATGCACAGAAATGATACGTCTTCTGCACGAAAATGTCCACCCTTGAATGCCGATCTTTTAAAAGCCGCAGAAAGGCGACTTCTGTCACGAGCGCAAATAGACTCTTTCCCAGAAGAACTAAAGAGTATTGCTGCATCAGCGCCTATACCAAAGGAATCTCGCTCAAAAAAACCTAGAGCTAGTTTTGGGAGAGAGAGGTCTTCTCAGATTATCCGGACGTATCTGCCGAGTTAAAAATACCTCACAAGAAGTCAACCCCGTGGTTCTCGATGGCCGACACTCAATAGTTCGTATGTTGATCCGACATTACCACAAGAAGGCAGCCCACGCGAATAACGAGCTTGTCGTAAAAGAACTTCGTCGCAACTACCACATCGTCGGATTGCGACCCAACGTCAAAACTGTCACAAAGGCCTGTAATTTTTGCCGAATCAGGGCGGTTCATATTGAAATCTTTGGGAGTCTCTCTACAGACGCCGCAATAATGGCATTGAGAAGATTTATCGCAAGACGTGGCTACCCAGCTAAGATTTATTCCGATAACGGAACAGCCTTCGTCGGCGCCAAGAACAAGCTTGTTGAATTGTATGATACCAAGATTCAAGACTTCGTTGCCAACAAAGGTATACAGTGGCAATTTATTCCACCAGGCTCGCCTTTTATGGGAGGATGTTGGGAAAGATTGGTCCGAAGCATAAAAACAGCAATAACCGTAACTTTGAAACAACGCTCTCCCACGGAAGAAGTGCTACACATATTTCTTCTGGAAGCCGAATCTTTAGTGAACTCTCGTCCGTTAACACATGTTCCCGTGAATCCGGGTGAGGAACAAGCGGTAACACCTTTCCACTTCATCCTTGGCACAGATTCGACAGAGCCGCCGCTACGTCAATTAGTTGACGCTGATCTGATTCGCCGTACCAACTGGAAGAAAGGCCTCCGGTTGGCTGACCATTGCTGGCGCAGGTGAGTCGAAGACTATCTGCCGATGCTCGTCCCGAGACAAAAGGTCAGATCAACGACCGAATCACCGATCCGTCAAATAGCAGTGGGTGATCTTGTTTTGATTGCGGATGGATCCCTGCCCAGAGGGACCTGGCCAAGAGGACGTGTGGAAGCAGTCTGGCCCGGGCGCGACGGTGTGGTAGAGTGGCTGACGTCACCACGAAGGGGACGCTGAGGCGACCGGTGCGGAAGTTGGCGGTTTTGGAACTAAAATGACCGTCACCACCCCATTATTGGTGTTAGCACACCGCGGGCCGCCATGTTGGCGACGGTCAACCTTTTTGATACCTACTTTTTTATTTTTGACACAACTAACAAGAAAAAAGCACAATGACAAAAGATGGAAAAGAACTACACTTCTAAAAAAAATACATTTCAAAAATAAAAAATAAAAAAGTACCTATCAAAAAGATTAACCGTCGCCAACAAGCATGGAAAACTCGATTAGTTCACAATTTCATTTTTAGTTGATTTAATATCAATAACTGGAAAGTCAATTGAATTGGCGAATAAATGACGTTACAATTTAGGTAGTACTAGGTATACATACCGGTACCTAGCGACATACAAAATCTACGGCGTTATCTCGTTTTGACAGACTCAAAAAAGTTATACCTATTGATATTGTTTTAATTGTATAATATTCAAATATGTAAGTCTAAAAAAAATATGTAAATCTAAAAAATTCACTAGTAGGTATATTGGACTTCGTGCAACCGCCCGGCACTCTCAATTTTGCCGCTCCTCATTTTTGCCAACTAATGTAACCCGTGATTTACTTTTTCAGCTGGGGCTGTTTGTGATTCCGGCAGCTAACATCCCAATGCTGATGTTCTCTGAATTCTTCATACCGTACCGCGAGATGCCTGTATACCTTCGCCCATTCGCAATGATTTCGTACTTTCGATACGCGTTTGACGCTTTTTTGGAAACAGTTTATGGTCTTGGTCGAGGAAAATTACCTTGCCATGAAGTATTCTGCATGTTTAAGGACCCTAGCAGACATCTAGAATTCTTAGGCCTCTCCAGAAACCTAAGTGCTGACTTTCTTGCTTTAGTCATATGGATTTTTTTATTACAAATTGCGCTGGTATTAGTTCTACGACTAAGAGTCTACAAGGCTTGCAGATAAGTATTTTAACTACTTGGTACCTATAGTCTAAACTCTTGATCACTTGATGGGTCATTTAGTAAATGTCAAATCAAGAATACCGACTAACAGCATAATTGATAAGGTACTTTCGACGTAAACGAATTTGTAAGTCAAGGATTAGAATACGAAGACAGAAATTGGCAATCCAAGGATATCATCATTCTTTTACTATCTTTCTAAGCATTTGAGAGACCAGCAATAGACGTACTTACAAAATATATAAGAGGTACCCATGATGATCTGATAAGAGTAAGAAGATATTATATTTATTAAGTGTATGACTGCGAGTCTCAGCCAAGAAATCGCGATCACGAAGAAATTAAATCGATATTTAAATTAAAGTATTCTTCATTTCTATATATATTTATACAATCTTGAGATTTTGTATAAGTGAATAATTAAGCATTAAATGACGGATAGGTTTACAGGTTATAGGAGGTATAGATAGATACGATGGCATGTATCTACCCCATTTTTTGAACGATCATTTAAAATACTCTTACGACATCTCATTATTTTATTGTATCAATTTGATTTTAATTGATATTCATGGTAAATAATATTGGTACAATATTTGTTAGTTTTGTAGGTAGTTAATGATATATAGTTAGTCTGATATCAGACAATAATGCGGACTGTGCCAACATTTGTTCTAATTACAAACAATGCATGCTGTTCATAACAGCATTTTATAAGTAACAAAATTAGGTGATATTCAGTACATTTATTTTCAGTTCTATTAGCCTTTGTCAATTTTAAAAATATACTGAACACTGCAGTAAATTAAAATGCAAATTTTGACCCAATGTTAATTGTAAAGTAAATATACAAGTAAATGAATCGCTCGAAATTTATTTGTGCGAATAATCTTTGCCCTCGTTTTCTTTATAAATTATCATAAATAATGTCGTCCGTTAGCTCTAAGCCCAATCATTGGCCCATTCCACTCAAAATAAATTTACGAAAGTTATAAGATAATAATTGTAGCTACCATTATCTTTTATATGAAAATTACTACAATAAAATGAAAAAGCTCTCTTTATCTTAGCAAAATATGATGCCTATTTATATTTATAAGATTATGTATTATTAGTTACAATGAACATTCAGTACAAGTTTCAACACGTGTCATTAAAGAAACGAATTCAAAATGGCAGCGCATAATTATGATGTCCTTTCACTCGCTCGCTAAACAGTGCGAGTAAAATGGCATAATGGCCCCTTTTTTAATTCTTCATTTCTTTATTGGCATGAGTTATACAGGAAGACTTTTTTATCACGCTCCAAATTTTTTCTAGGCATTAGGTATCTTTCAAAGAAATCGTTTTTAAAAAATAAATGGTATGAAAAATTTTCAGAATAAAATATATCCGGAAAATGGAAAGGTATGTCGCCTTTCCCATTTGATGGTATGAAGGGAAAATTTGCAACTTATGGTTTTGATTGTTGTCAATGTTTGTGGGCGGGGCTAGGCGCGCGAGTCTGGTCGGTGTTCCACGCAGCGCATAATGTTCACAATTACGTGATACTATATCTTAATATTTGAGTACTGCGTAATACTAAAAGAAAAAACACGTATTTTTTTATTTCCACTAAACATCATAACGTTAAAATTTGGAAACTGATAAATAAATCTTCCTGTATATTATAATAATATTGACCATACAACTACCTACATTACGTTACAAAAATACTGTCCAGACTAGACATTTTAGTAAAACTACGACGAAATACAAACATATCATATCAACAACTTGGTAGGTACGACACTACGGTCATTTTGTGGAAAACTTAAAAATAACGTTTTATCGTTAGGAAAATACCTAACTTCTTTATTGTCCGGTCAAATTAGACCAAAAAATAGGAGTGAGGTTACAATAATTCACACCCAGCTGAAAATTGGTGGGATTGTTCAGAACACAATTATAAACGAACCTAAAAAGTCCTCATCGATCCGACCCCTGGGTTTTTTTTATTGGGGGTCAAAGGTCGCAAAAATGGGTTTTTCGAGATTTTTAGCAAACCGGTAAGTTTTATCATAAAATTACTACAGACATAAATTGTAGTACAGATAATTATCTATAAAAATGTATAAATACTTTTTTCCTAAGAGCCACTGTTCCCGAGATATGACGATTCAAAAAGTTGGAAGAGTTATAATCGTCATAATTAAGTACTATAGTGATTTAGTGTACTTAACGCGTATTTTTTGACGTGGTTGCCCCTGTAGGCCTATTCAACGGATATTGGCAAGGGCTGAAAATGATATAAGCGGTGTAAATGAAAATATATATGAACATATCTCGGGAACAGTGGCTCTTAGGAAAAAAGTATTTATACATTTTTATAGATAATTATCTGTACCACAATTTATGCCTGTAGTAATTTTATGATAAAACTTACCGGTTTGCTAAAAATATCGAAAAACCCATTTTTGTGACCTTTGACCCTAAACAAAAAAAATCCAGGGGTCGGATCGATGAGGACTTTTTAGGGTTCGTTTATGATGGTGTTCTGAACATTCCTACCAATTTTCAGCTGAGTGTGAATTATTGTAACCTCGGATGTCTAAATTGACTGGACTATTAGGGTTTTTTTTTCAGGAAAATGATACCACCATGGAAATCTTCATATAATGATCGTAGTTAATCAAAATACACATCAAAAGCGATAAGCGGGTCAAGAATTTATAGACAGTAACCATAGAATTACCTATTCTACTCCATAGTTAATGACGCATTGAAACCAGCAACCAGTTTCACCTTCCTGACTGACTTTTTGACAATAGATACTTCTACATATCTACCTGTAAATGATTTCATGGAAATAAATATGGAGATAGGTACAATCATTTAAGATTTTTTAAATTGAAATGGAAAAGAAAACAATCGGTTCCTCTCCACTTTTCGTTTGACGCGATCTTTACAGATATATTAAAAAAGTGATACGTAGTTATAATGAGTATGAAATTAGGATACAATTCTAAAAGACACAAAATTAGAGTAACATTTGGTTACTGCATGCGAACTTGTACAATATCATCCCACCATGATAACTACAGTTGTTTTAGACATGCCTACTGGTATACATGGAGAGTGATAGCGTCGAGTATCATGGAAGTAAAACTATTTCTTAATAATATACCTACAAACATTGTGTTATGGAGGTCCAAAAATGAGTGCGATCGTTTCATACACCTCAAACTGACTCATTCACAGCCTTTAGGATCTAAGAGATAAAACTTATTGTAAATAGATACTTAGGTGAATGTGATGATTATTTTCAATATACTTTTTTCTTTTTATACATCATGTTTCATTTGTTCTTTTCCTGTACAATGTGGAGCACCATTTTGTTTACCTATCTATTTTACACATGAAATGGAGATATCATAACTTCTTAAGTCAAAATTGATGGGAATGGAATTATTAATCTTCAAATTTGGAATGATTTAAAAGGAGGTTTTGCTATTCGTGTGTTTTTGTTATTCATTGCAATCAAGCAATTTCGTCAATTTTAAAAGTAAATAAAATAAGTTAATACTTTTAACTAAATACTTCGTTTTTGTATTACGCAGACTAGGAATCACTAGTTTAAAATTGGTAAGTATTTAATTCCTAAATCAATATGAATGTATAAAACAAAATTAAATAATTGACATATTATTTAACGAAACAGTTTTCAAAACAAAAATAACGATAGGAATAGTTTTTAAAACAAAAATAACGATAATACCTATGTGTGTATGTATACAATAATTGTTATGTACAACAGTTAAAAATGTTAAGCATAGATAGAAATGCATACCTACCTATTAAATCAGTAGGTAATGAGACATTTAACAATTCAATCGAATCACACCATCTTAGTAACAATACAATACCTATATACAATAAAGTATACGAGCCTCACAATAATTTGCGTTCTTAAACTTTATAAATCTTTGGTGCTATTAATTTCTTCTATCCTTCAATCATTCGGTAACTTTTATTTGTTATATATGTTTTATTTGTTGTACCTTCCACACATGGAAAGTTACTTCAACATGAAACACATGATATACAATGCTGCTGTACAATGTCTTCAACCTTCACCTGTGACAATACTATGAGGGTATTTCGGTGAGCTTTGTTAGGTTACTGCAACAAAAACAGGCATTATTTAAAACACACTTTTCAGTCATATTTTACCCTACCAAAAATCATTGTTTATTAATATTTAAAAATTATTCTTTTCATAAACTTACCTACAATATTCTGGCGGCAAATTCAATGTCTTATACCACAATAATATACTTAAAGCAATACTCCACGTCCTTAGTGGTCCAAATAAAAGAGACATGGTTCCATACTCCAGCCAAAAGAAGTATGCCAATAGCAGCTGTATTGACAGTAAAAATACAAAAGGCAAATTTTTTATAAGCCGCCTCACTCCCCTCACATGCTGCCCAAATAGACGATAGTCTAAGCAGTGGGCTAATACAAGTACTAAGGGTATTTGCACAAACATTAGTTGTACACTTCCATACATATAAGTAAATGGTTCTGGCAGAAATGCACCCTTTATCAATATACCCCAAGCAAAAATGGCCCCCACATAGCCATCTATGAGCTCTCCAATGGCCCATGGCCCAATTGGTATGTAAGCCGTGTATAGCACAAGTGGATAAAATATTCGATCAATTTTACACAATAGCCAAAGTCTTCTTAACATATGTCGTCCGTATTTTCTACGGTACCTCGGCGGCCACTTCATCAGTCTTAAAAAGACTAGTGGTAAAACATTAACCATTAGAAGTGTTCCAAATATCGCCTGAAACTGTTCAAACAACAACTTTAGTACAGCAAGATCAATAAAAGAAAAAAATCACTTTTAAAAATCTCTCTAATGCTTACCACTACACTAGCGTCCAACATAAGCAAAATTCGGGGTGTTACTTCAAAATTCATTGGACTTCCATCTAATGTGAATGGGTGTTCTAAAAATGCCTCTCTTCCTAACTCATCATTAACTTTCACATGTAGATAATGAACACCTTTCGTAAACAAGTAAGGTAGCCATTTACAAACATAAAGAGGCCCTTTAGTCTGTCTGCATGACATCCAACTTATTTTATCAAAGGATATTTCCACAATTTTAACATCTACATCACTAAATGCAAGTATTCTTATGTGAGTTGATTTAGGCACCAGTTGTAAAGGTTCTCTCCCAGGCATAGTGTATCTAGCATGTTTGGGATTGGTGACCAGCACAAGTGGCCAGACATTATGTTTTTGATCAACAAATGAGAAAATCCCATGATCTATAGCTGCCAATCTAAACATTCTGTTGTCTTTCCAGTCTCCTAACTCAAGTTCTAAGTGACCTGTTTTCTGTTTGGTGTACATTCTTGGCACCAAACCACCCATGGAATGTAAGTGCCCACAAACATAGGCCTGTGATCCATGAGTGCTGCCAATAAGTTGGCGCAAGTTTAGTTTTTGGGCATCATGCTCGAGGGATAATATACATGAGGTAGGATAGTGTCCAAACCAAACAATATGATCAGCCTTACTTTCTGCCTCAACCTTGAGCTTTTGGATAACTTGTTGATCTGTTCCATCTAAGATACCAATAAAATTGAATGGCCTTCTTAGACCAGGATCTGGGCATGCATCAATACCCAAAAAAGCAACATTAAGACCATTTAATTTCTTAAAATACAAATAGGATTTAGCATGTGTCTTTCCTTGTACTGAATAATTCCTGAAGTAATTTTCTTGAGCATTTATTGTTCCAATATTAAAGTTATCTGTGAAAAAAAAATATTTGACAGTAATGTAGGATTTGATTGTACATATTACATTCTTTATTATGAAATCTTATAGAAATAAAGTAAAAGGTATGCTGAATGTATTAAAGTTTTTTTTTATTGCACATCAAGGTGATAAAAAATCATAAAATCCATATAGAATGATAACCAAGCATAAAATTGATAGTTCAAATATGTTGTGAGTCAGTATTTTTTTTTAAAAACAATGATTTAGAAATTTCATAACATTTAAAATATCTGAATATAGTAGATTACAAAGCTAACTAAGAAACATAAAATATATAGTTGGCATACCTATATACGTTTTTAACAAAAATATACCATACTAATGTAATTTTGTTCTAACCTTTTTCTTAAATTTAAAATAATAATAATTATAATTGATTATCATTACTTTTATCATAATTGATTTTCTTATGCACTTTCATCAAAATTTTAACTTACTTGCATGTCACTTTTGTGTTAATTATTTACTACCCAATAACAAACCACCAAGTAGGCACAAGATCAAAAAGTTGTTAGCACATGTCCGTAAAGGATGATGCGCCTACCCAACACTGCTAAATAATTAGATAACCCGACCAAAAAAGGGTTTCCAACTCTCTCACATACAGCTGCTACAATAGTCATTTAGGCCATATCCCAATATATTTTGGATCAGCAGAGAATGTCTTATTTTTCCTCACAACTCTAATAACTGTCATATATCGAAATCACCCACTTTCCATAGTAAAGACCTATTTATTATTATTAATGCAAACTAAACCTACCATGATTTCCTCTTATGTCTAACCAGACAGTTGTATCAGTCACTCCAGACTCTTTTATAATATTGTAATAATATATCCACTCTGTCTTCACTTGAGAACTACCTAGGTTATCTTTGGCTTTAGCATCAGTCAAGTCACCTGTAGCCAAAACTACAGCAGGGTTTATTTTCTTCACTGTATTATCACAAAATTGTTGAAACTGTGATATTCTTCCAGGATCCCGAAAAATACTGATATGTATATCTGAAATCTAGGGAAGATAAAGTAAGAGTAAGTTATTACATATTATGCTTATTAAACTAAGTAAGTTTAATAAGCATAATATGTAATAATAGTACCTCTATTGAAATATTTGAACTCAGTGATAGTGAAGATAATGTAGAAAATAAATCGATACTTAAATAGCCGGCTTTAGAACAACATAAGTTGTCTTTATTACCAGTTGTCTTTGTCTATAAACTACGTCACAATTAATGAGCAAGCAAATAAGTGGATACTATGAATTCAAACATACCTGTAGAAACCAAGTTATCTTCTCAGTAGAGTCCGTAATTGCATCATATTTTTCAGCTAAATACTCTGTATAGTTTCTTCCTTCGTTTTCATTTTTATTAAAGAAGTTATTATCCGTAGCAATACTATTTAGGAAATTTGCAATAAAGATTGATAATAACAACAGCATACACAAACACCATACAGTACTTTTTGAAGGAATCATTTCTAAACTTAATGTCCATTAATTTTAAGTCAGGAAACTTGAAATAATTTAACGTTTCAATTAAATTTATTCAGGAAAATTATCTTCAACAGTCAACAAGAAGAAAAGTTCGATTTGACATTCCTTTCTTCAGATTCTATCTGACAGTTTGTTGTGAGTGCGTTCTAATATTACGCGTACGTTCGGATTTGACACAAGATACGGATTATGACAGCAGAGTGCGTCGCCACGTGTTAGCGATCGTAATAGTTGAACGCACGCCCTTGTATTCTGTGACCAGTGGTCTCGAATCAACCGATTTTTCGGTATTTCTACCGTTATGAGCTGTCGTACCGAAATACCGAAATGCAACGATTTTTCCACGATTTCAGAGATTCCATACAAATTAAGAAATTACTTATCCCGATTTTACATTTTTATTAATTTGGCATTTTTAAAAGCATATTTACGCATAATTATAATTCTTATGACAGTGTCGTCATGGCCTAGTGTTTGAGGCGCCCGCCTGTCATGCATGAGGTTGTGAGTTCGAATCTGGGCAAGTACCTCCCAATGTCAGGTTTTCAATTCATTATGTACTTATTACCATTTTATACTTATTCATCTCCATTGTGATCACATATAGAATCGACAAGAATAATGTAACCAAGATTTTGTAATAACCTAATTTAAAAGAGTGCCGTGGAGTTTCTTGCTCGTTCTTCTCCATAGAGGCCTACCTCCGTTTTGGAACGAGCAACTAGCTTCAACTTTCGGACTAACTGACCGACTCTTTGACAATTCAAAAGTGCCTGTAAATGGTCTAATTGAAATAAATGTTTTGACTTTGACTTTGACTTTTGACTGTCTTAAAAATATCTTAGACATCACTGACACTGTTCCGTGCCTCGGAAAGCACGATTTAAGCCGTTGGTCCCGGCAGACATGCATGGAACTTTGCGTTGCGGGTCGTTAGAGAAGCCTGAAAGTCTGACAACCAGTCTTGCCAAAAGAAGGGGTATCGTATTTATCCAATTACTGGGTTGTGGAGGTCAGATAGGCAGTCGCTCCATGTAAAATACTGGTATTAACTGCATCCGGCTTAACTGGAAGCCGACCCCAACATAGTTGGGAAAAGTCTAGGCAAATTGATTTTTTTGTTAACGTTATGAAAACAAAACGCCAAAATAGGCTGCCTAGTTGTCTACTGAATCAATCACTGGCCTATTTTATACAAAACGATTCTTTATTGGCGCTTAATGTTATGACTTAGAAATAAATTAAAGATGACCGCGACTACAACCATAGAATATTTGTATTAATACTCAAGATCGTTAAAATATATATATATATATATATATATATATATATATATATATATATATATATATATATATAAACTCACACCTTTTTCCTAAAATTAAATTTAAATATATATAGGTAGGTATACATATTTATTTTAATTTTTTATTTTTAAATATATATACCTATGCAAGAGATATAAATTAAGCTGTTTTGATAAATAAACGAATTGATTGTATATTGTATTTTTTTTGTCATAATATATTATATATACCTACTGATTTTGGGTACAGTTATACCGATTTTAGTGGGCAACGCTACCGACTTCACACAATGACGTTCGAGACCACTGTCAGTAGTTGTGATTAATGACAGGCAGCCCGGTTGGATAGCGTTATGCATCTTGAAAATCCATCTTGAAAATTATGTTCGGGTGATAGAACTGAGTAGTCATAACGCTATGACATGAAATTAACGACTAAGTCATTATTTCATTATGACAAATATATTATATTAGAAACATTATGAGAGCGATTATGGATAATCATTACAATATAATTTTACAGTTTTTTGTATAAAATATATAACATGGTTGGGCCAGAATATGTTTGGTTTTTATTAAAATGTTTTTATCTTTATATTCCTCACGGATGGTGCCGGTGCATTAGTCAAACTGTTCCTTTTCACTCTTGAACGTTACGAGATTTACCTACAATAATGATTGAATATTTTAACTGCACACTAACTAATATCATAGTCGTAAAATACGGAATCAGTAATAAGTAAGTAATTAACTAGTAAATTAAATAATGTCACTGACATAAATTATGCGATTCTGACATTCATAGATGAATTGCTGACATGTGTCACCCGCACCAATAGCGAATTAAATTATTATGAATCGTACCTACCGTGAGCTGCAATCGCGGAGCATTCGCTTGCGACTTTGTGAATTGAGTACCTACATAATTATAATGTGTCTACATTTATTTTATCGATTTAATACTTGACACACCTATGTTATGGATAGAGTGGCTTTTGTTTGTTTATTGATTTTTATAAACTACTATAACATGGCGCGTCATAAAACTATTTGTGAAAGTATTTATAAGACTCACAAACAAACACAAATCTGCGATTTGTTGCTCGCCTAACAGTGTTATTGATTACTCTATGAAAATGACACGTGCGTTGTCTTACGCGGTCTTGCTAGTTATGATTAGTTGACCAACAAATCTGCCACCCTGCTACTGAAGACAAAACTAACTTACAAAGAAACTCTTTCATATGGATATGACTACACATATTGAAATAGTAATATTTTATTTTATAGCGATTTTGTCCGTGTGTTTCTTTTCACTCATGTTAAATTAAGTCTGATTTACCGCTCCTGTGGGTCGTATCGTGATTATAGTATAGGTAGGCTATAGCCCTATACAATTCATCATCCTCGTGCTTCCTGGCTATCATATACAAAAGTGACTGGTAGTTCAAGAGACGTGTTTAAACAAACAAACATAAAACTCACGGCTTTTTTATATTACTAGCTAATTACTAGCCTCTGCCCGCGATTTATTAAGTATAGACTAGTTAAGATTACGGTCGGTGCAGACACAGCAGCAATGAACAAGCAGTGTTTTATTAATTGATTATGAAGTCTATTTTCAATATACTATAATCAATTAATAAATTAAAACTGCTCGAGCATAGGTTGCTTCGTTTGTGCTACCTGCGAATCCTAAGCTAGAAAAAATAGCTACATAAGTAAAACAGTTCAAAATCATGTTTTTCTGCTCGAGAGCTGAGGCACCTAACAAACGTTTTCACTATCAATAGGCGACGCCTATATTTAATGCCTAAATAAAAGACACTGTTAGATCTAAGCGTTGAGCTGAACTTAAAAATCCACAATGCTACATGTATTATAGTTATTATAGGCATATAGGTATTATTAGTGTTTGTGAGAACCAAAAAAACAGAGCGAACGGAGGTCATGAAATTATGAAATCGATTTCACGGGGTTGAATTGCTGGGACCGAGGTCGAATTTTCGGGATTGAAGTTGAGTGGTTTCAGGTTTGATATTATGGCAAGATACCCTAAAACAGATCTAAACAGATCTCAGGTAAGGATAGGAAGGTACCTAAACCACAACTACCTACTATTAATTTAATAAATATAATTACTTACCTCCGTCCTACCTCCTACCTACTAGACCTACATAGGTTAGGTACATAGCACATAGGTACCTGTTTTTAGTTTAAAACAATCAAGCCAGAAATTAGAAGTCAACAGTTTTAGCAGTGTGGCCTCGCTAGGGTCCTAGGTGTCGACTTAACTGTAAGCTAAACAAAAGATTAGAGGTGCTCATAGGCAGGTCGCTGGGGCCGCGGCCTCAGTGTTTGGAAATTCTATTTATTTTAATGGGCAGAGGTTGACCGCGCGCATTCCGACCGCACGGTGACGCCGCTGAGTCGCGTCGCACACCGCCATACAGAGGCTCCAGCCTACAGCGGGCCACGGCCGGTACCCGCGCGCCACTATCTTGCCGCATTCCACCGATCCGAAGTCGCGGCGCGCCCCGCGCGTGCCTTCGCCTGTGCCTTCGCCGCCGACCCACGCGCCCGCTTTGCTTCACTCAGTCGTACTAGCGCGCCCATGGACTTTGTGCGCGTCGACGTCAGCCGTCACGCCATTCAGCTTACAAGATCGCGCAACTTTTAGTGAAGTGAAGTGCCAATGGATGCGGTTAACCAAGGATTATAGTGTCTTTACGTGCAGCTGCATTGGATTTGTCTATTCATGGTGAGTAAGGTGGACCCAGACGGAGGCGCCACGAACAGCCGCAATGGATGCGCGCGCTTTCACGTTGCGGCCACTTTCATTTCATACGCATAGCTCGAATTCCGCGCGCCTGCGACGACCGCGCCGCGCCGCGGCCGCTGACCCTGCGCTCGCGCGCCCTTCCTCGACACCACCACCAATATCAACCAACCTCAATGCGGCTAATGGTCAATGCAGACTAATAAACATTAATGATATTTTGTAATTTGAATTAGTTTATTAGAAATTGTTCAGAAATCGTGCAGGAAGTTGGCTACCAAACTAATAATTGAGTTTTAAATATTTGCTGGTTGTTAAGAAACATTTTAGTTTTATGGCACTTTAATGGGTCTGAAGACTTGGTTAAAATATACGTAGGTAGGTACCTATTCTTACTTAATCGGTAGGTTGCGGTTCTCAATCTTTTATGGCGACGAAACTCTTATATTAGAAACCGAAATATTAAATGGACTTGTAAAATAATAAAAAACAGACTTAATTGACATTAATATCCGCAACTTATGGTAGGTATGTTGTAGGTTGTTTTTTACTTTTCATCATATTGTTTGATGTCAGGCGTGACAGAAGAGTTGAAGTCACAGGTTTTTTTTATTATAACCAGTATCTTTGTGGAGCCCCCGGAAGGGCTTTGTGGAGCTCTAAGGTTCCGCGGAGCACACTTTAGGTAGGTACCTATAACAGCATAGTCTATCACTCCACATATCACTCCCAACATACGTAATAGGTACAAGGTTTCAAATAAAATAAATCAGAGACAGGAAGGTTTGAATCCTGCGATCTTAAATAAATTTTAGTAGCCTGCCTCGTTAAGCAGGCTTCTAAAACTTCTTAAATGGTGCGTAAATGGTTCATTAACCATTTAGGTAGGTACACGAGGACATTCAACAAGTCATTCCAATAAAAAAATATATAGAAAATCATTGTCTGTATCAATGCCTGAAAGACACTCAGTTTTAACGGATCAAGTCTATTTATACAAAACCATGCATTAATGACTTTTGACTTAATAAAATGGCTCGTCAAATACCCTAGATTAAATGGTCCATAAGTTTCAAATGAAGCTCTCTAAAAGCAGCACACTGCAAGTATAAGGGATGATTCTCATTAGAGCGGGCCGTGCCCGGGGCGGGGCCCGGACGGGGCACGGTTTTAAATCTGTTACATATATTTTGTATGAATCAATTTATATTACACAGTGCATTATCCGTGTCCCGTCCGGGCCCTCTCGACGCACTTCAATACCACGTCGGCTCGTCCACGCCCCGGCCCGGGCACGGCCCGCTCTAATGAGAATCATCCCTAACTTGTTTCAAAGAATGATCCTGCAAACTAGTCCGAAAATCAAACGAGATTTGTTAAAGTCATCAAGTCACGCACTACTTTTAAAAAAATAACTTAAACATCCTGCTTGTCTCTTAATAATGATCAATTAAGAATATTATTAATTAGGCAGAAAAAAAAATTATTAAGAGTGGTCAGGTTGTAATCATTATCGAATTATTAAAATGTAGTCATCACTATTTTGATATTTCTAAGGTATAGCTTTTGCCCGCGACTTCTCGAATGTCGGACCCCCGTTTCATCCCCTTAGGGAGAGAATTTTGGAAAATCCGTTCTTAGCGGATGTCTACACTAACTATAATCTAGGTACCTCCCTGCCAAACATCATTATACGTAAAGCGGTTACCTATCGTTATTTCGTGATGAGTGAGTGTAGGTATGACCTTTCGCTTATTTAGGTTCACCGTTACCAAGACGAGAACATCCAGAGAATATACGCCTTATACATAGAGTTTGGGAAGGTCAAAAGCGGGATATAATATAGCCCATGGTGCCATCTTTAAAAGGTTACCGAAGCTTAGCCATGCAGGTCTCAGAGGTTTTCGGGTCTACAGGCCCTATGGCTGATCCAGACCCCATGGGACTTCTAAGGGACCCAAAGCATCTGAGTTCTTCCGTTTTGTGCTTTTTTTTGTATAAAACTTAGGATCAACTTTGTGCGTTTTTGAGCGCTTTCTTCCACGCGCGTGTTCCTCAAAGAGCTGAAAGCACAGGGACGGGGTCCCAACAGGCCCAAACGCCTGCCGGGGTCGCGGGACGTCTTAACAGGATACCGAGGCCCCGGAACGTAAAGGGCAACAGAAGGAACAGGGTGGTTTTTAGACAGTAAAAGTCTGACAGTCCCTTCCGCCCCTCCTTTACCACCCCAAAAAAGAAAAAAGAAAGGATTTAGGTTCCAGAGGGTCGAAACGTCGTAAATTTTGAGGTCTGTTTAGGGCTGCCAACCGTCCGGGTTTGTCCGGGTTTCCCCGGGTTTCCCCGGGTTTGACTTGTTTAGAGAGCGTCCGGGGGACGTCCAGAAGGGGTTGACAAAAAGACTTTAATGTTATGGGAATTCCGATTAATTAAAGATAAGCGATAAACCAAAACAAATCTTACTTAGAATCGATTTTGGTAAACATTGTTAAAATAGCAAACAAGCTGTTTACATTGTCATAAAAATGAAAATGTAATTACCTACCTACCTACATTGTGTTTATATATTTAATTATGTAAAAAAAAAAACTCAGATATCAGGCAACAATAGGTACTTCATTTCACCCAAATGTCCGGGGTTTTTGAAGTTTTTGTCCGGTGTTGGCAAATTTGGTGATGGCAGCCTTAGGTCTGTAGAGTTACTACAAAGTACCTATATTAATCATCGGTTGAAAGGGTTTAAATAGGTATAGTAAGTTAAACCAATCGCGTTGTAAGTTGTAACACAATATATTATATCATGAAGGATTTTACTTAAGCCTTTGAATAGGTAGGTACCTACTTAAGTATATGGCCAACTGAAATGCTTTCATCCAAATCTTACTGAACGGTTCTCAAACCGTAAGTAGGTACCAAAACGTAGGTCAATTTTATAGCAAGTTCTTGCAAACTGCCTATGTAATGTAGGCACTTAAATTCACTATAAAGATATTGCAATTTAAATTAAGCATCTCATACATTACCAATGTTGTACGTATAGGTACCTACCTACTTAATGGTCAGACTCATCACTGCAGTGATTAATATTATAGTCGACGAATCATTAGCTCATAATACACGATCGCATTCCATTGATAGGTAGTAGAACGAGTAGGTAGGTACCTACGTAAATAAAAGTTCCTAATTTAACCGGGGACAAAGCGTACCTACTTAAAGTTTTATGGCATGTTTTAACTTTTTTTCGTGGGGAATTATTTTTGTGGCGAACTTACAACAACCCGTTTTGTCGGCTCTAGCTTTAGCTCTAAAACACATGAACACAATGACATGTAGGACGTACATTTATGTAGGTAGGTACAATAACTTTCAAGTTCTATACAATATCACAATTTACCTACTTATTTATAATTGTACTAGCTGACCGGCCCATGCGTTGCTGTGGCTCAGGTTTGTAATTTATATTAAGATTAAGAAAAAAGGTAGCCACTTAGGTTTTACCTACAGGAACTAATCATGACCTATTTGGAAAAATTCAAGCAGCTACGCGAGGGTGAAACGCGATAGCACAATTATACACAATAAACTATTATGTCACTACGCACACCTAGATCTAAACAGCGATTAACTCCAAAAATCATTTTTTTCAGAAAAGACGATAAACTGATTACTTACATCTTTCTTGTGCACTGTAGAAGCTTTCTGTTTTGATCAATGCTTTTAAATGCAGATAGAAGGATTATGTTAAAATAATCTTGTATTTAAACTGTATATTGGGGCTGAAAATTGAATTTTCGGAGTTATTTCCTTATTGCTTATCAAAATGTTTGTATTTTTTTATTATTTAGAGTTCAACCTGTATTGCTGAATTTCATTTTTAGTTAGCTCTCTTTTAAAGATTCAAAAACTTAAAATGTTACAGCATTTTGAATTATTTTATAATAATGCAACTCATGGACAGGTTTGAGAAATTGTGACCAACAGTAGGGGTACATTGGTTGATGAACTAGCAAGAAAACACTGATTTAAGTACTAAAATGATACATTATTCTTTATTAATCATTAATAAAATAATAATTAACAAATAACTGCTTCTTATGTCCCGCAATTATGCAAATACTTTAAGTAACACAATATTAACAAAATATTGGAACCTTTTGTTTCATGAAAAACAATTTTAATTAGATATTTAAAATGACATTTGGCTTATATTTAATTTAACATTACTCTTTTAATAGAATAAATAAAAAAATACTGGTTTTGAGTAAAAAACATACCTATTAAAAACCTTACATGAGTTCCCGAACATAGCAAAGTGTCGGTAAGTGCTTCATAACTTCACAACAAACTAAAAATTTTCAAAGGTACGGTAGCAAAAAATAAACAAAGAAATACACTATTTACTAAGTATTCACTAAGTATTACAGAAATGTTTCATTGTATCATAACACTCCTCTAAGACGTACATATGGAAAGCCTTGAACCAATTGTTTTGCTTGTTGTAGCACAAGGGAACTCCACATTTCTCACAAATCGTCTGTGATACACCACCACAATTGGCACCTGATTCTATTCTCAGCCCTTATAGGCCAATGCCCCACCTGGTCCTGCCCATACAGCTGCTGGGGGACATACTGAGTTGGACCTTTATATCTTTTGGCTTCTGTGTCTTGCTCAATAGTTCGCCGTTTTTTATTGGTTTAAGTCCCCAGCTTGCACAGAGCCAAAGCAAAAGGTATCCTGAATACTCGTATAAGAGCCAGGCATTGGACATAACAAGATCTAAGAAATGGTAGATCATACGAATATGCCACTCTCGCTTCGCAGGCGTTTTGTACCTGCTCATGATACTGTCAATCCAATCTACACCACCCAAATGGCGGTTTTATTCTCCTGCTATATGGTCGGTCGACAGTCACGTATCTTTTGTTCGGCTTGTCGTATCTTAAAACCAGCTCTTCGACAGCTCTCCCACGAAACTAGAGGCGAGTGTGAAATGTAACAATTTGGCGTATCAAAACCATCCACGATATTTTTTTTTCTGTAAATGAAAATGTAAATTTCACTAACTGAAAGATTTAAAATTCCATAGTTAAAAACGTGTTCGATTTCATGACCTTCGATGTAATGAAATTTGATGTGGCGTTCTGACCATCTAAACAGCTCTAACTTAAAAACTTCAGAAAAACACATTATGCTGTGTGATTCTAGGGCGAAAATAATATAAATAATTAGGGCAAAAAAACTCCAATCGCCACTAGCAAAATAGTTTAATTTCGTTTGTTTGTTAAAGAGATATAAAAGTTTTAAATATGAGTCAACAAAACAGACACATCTACAAATTGAAAAAAAACCATCAATACGGCAACAATTGTAAATACAAACCAAAACTTTACTCACCTTACTATCAACACTGGTTCAACTCGAAATGCAACTTTAATTTACTCATCACTAACCATAAAAACGGCGACAACTCGAAATAATGTAAAAAATATCGTGATTTAACTCAGCAACACGAAATCAACTTGAAATAACTCTAATTTGTTTAAGACGGGTACTTGAGTTTCGCATGTTATTCTGGTGGCAACTAGCAATGACTCTGTTTTGGTGGGGGAGGAGCGGGCTCGTTCGTTCATCAAAAAGGGTTTCCGTAGCCGTCTAGCGTCAAGTAGTGGATCAATTTTTGAATCTGTTTTATTGGTAGCTGGGTAATGAGTTAAGGAATTCGATAGTATGCTCTTTAGATCTAGGTGTGCGACTATACACCAGCCAAACATTCAGTCCATCTGTCCATTCATCATAAATTAGGTGAAGACGATAATTGCTATCCCTTTCTTCCAATCATTGATAATAGTTATCGAACGTTAATTATTATAGGTAAGTACAAACTACAGATATATTTTCATAAAGGCACGCCTCAATACGTAGGTACGTATTAATTTTATTTGTAAACATTCCTGAAACCTATTGTATCCATTAGTAGAAATCAGATAAGTATCCAGGGTCGTCAGATATAGATGAAGATTTCTTAGAAACTGATGGATGTCTTCGATTGAAACTTAACTTAATTAATGAACTGTTTATTATCCACCAAACCGCCATGTCATTTGAGTTTCGGATGTGCGTGTGCCCGTTCAATCTTGCATTCTAATAGGTACTTCAATCCACGCTCTGTTAAACTATCAACTGTCCTACTAATTCGTTAATACGCTCTGTCATCGTATGAGCAGATATAACACAATATTGTTCAGATTGCATGTGTATTTCTATAGCTAAACTGTATAATATATTGTAGCGGTTTATTGTTCCCTTTTTATAATAAAATAAAACTAGATCTAAATCTAGTGTTTATCACAAAATTCCAAGCATTGGAAGCGAGAATGCTTTGAACTTTGTAGTTATAGAAATTCTGACCTCTACAATTGAACAGTTCTAGGGAAAGTGGTTACCCTTCGTACGCGGGGCACATTCGTACAGTTAGTATACCAAAAAAACTAAACGGCACAGAAACACGCCTTTGCTTGTGTGCATAGACATACCAGCCACCATGTTGCTAGTGGAGTATCGCGACAATCGCACTACGGTGTATCAGCTGACAAGACATAACGTGTTTTCGTGCGCGGTGAGTAAATTTTTTACCTATGTTTAGTTCGAAATTGCAAATAGAATTGTTATGCTTTTGACAAAATGGTGATGATTAAATAATGTTAACATTGTTTATTTTGAGCTTTAATTGATATATTTCTCAAACTAAATTAGAATTTGTGTAAAGTTGTATTTTTAATATTATGCAAGGCAATGGGGCACTTTCGGACAGCCAAACAGGGGGCACATTCGTACACGTACGAATGTGCCCCTTTAGATTTTATTAACCACCAGTACATGAAACATCAATTATTATAATAAATTTATCGTGCAGACAGCCCAATAACATATTTTTCCTTTTATGAAGTATTTCTACTAACAAAATGAAATATTTTTATTATGTAGATAAACCTTATAATTAATATTTTATTGCAGAATCATGGTGCGAAAATATAAGAAAGAGGGTACACGTAATCAGGAAATGGGTGAAGAGTCCACGAATTAAGCAATTGATAATAATTATAATTCAAGTACGGTTGTCGTATATGTAGAAAAGCCGCGTGGCTACGAATACGCGAAATCGTTGAATTTAAAATATCATAATGCAGTTCATTTAAATAAGTATAATGTGCAATAAGTTCCAAAGTAACAGTCAAAATACCTTCCTGCTTACCTACTTTATAAACCCAACACACAGAGAGAGCGGGAGCGGGACGAGAGCGGGACGTGTTCATTTGCCACGATATGTCGTGGACTAAAATATGGCCCGCCGCTATTGGTCAGTCTGCCGACACGCTCACATCCCGCTCTCGTCACGCACACGACCAGCTCCCGTCCCGCTTCCGCTCTCTATGTGTGTTGGGCTTTAAGTTAAAATTGTCAAAGACTGTACCCTGACTGTAAAATCTCATACAATATGGTTGTAGAGACCTCATTCAGACTGATCGTAAAGCTTAAAATATTGTTAATAACATTTTATTTTTTGTTATTTTTCTAAGGAGAGATTTATCGACTATGAGTCAAGTCAAATATTATTAAGTCAGTTCTTTTGATAAATTAATATTTTTATAACAAATAATAAATAATTAACGACTTTAATAGGCTTTTTAATTACCCTGTATGAATCTACCCCATGGCGTACGAAAGTACCCCACCAACTGTACGAACGTACCCCATACGTGGGGAACGTTCGTACAAAAATCTTGTCGTAGAAAAATGACTATAACTTTTCAACCTTTTGACAGAAAGGTATCGGACTTTTTTGTAACAAACTACAATATATTTGTTACACTTGAGTACAAAAACGAGATAAATTCGACAATTAACCATTAAGTAAAAAAATAAAATCTAAAAAGTGTACGAAGGGTAACCACCTTCCCCTACTATCATCCCAACTGCAGTTGGAAATTCAACACTCAAAGTTAATTAATCTGAAGCATTGTAGATTGTAAGTAGTTACCACATATTCGTAGATTAAAAGTTACTGATTACCGTTTTGGTAATCTTTGCCTAAGGAACTATGTAGATAGGTACTATAGAGTTCAGTACACTAAAAGTAGTTACTCCTGGTTTCGAGTGTACCGTGTCGCTTATATTGGTATTAATTAATAGGTAAGTGCACAAACAAGTAGGTACTACACAATGAGAATATTTATTAAAAGAATATAATCACCATTACCATAATAGTAGGTAGGTATTTTACTTTCTGCGGAAATTGAAGGAGGCATGGGTAAATTTAACATTTTTTTGTTAACTAGACCCTGAATTTGAGAACTCTTTAATATAGTTGGGTATAATAAATGCTAGACTACTTAACTTGTCATCTCCAAACAGTAATGTTAGCATTCTTCAGTGGCGTAACACTTCTTGGTCACCAGTAGTCACCACATACACATATATGTATTATAAGACTTATTAGTGATGCTTACTTAATACCTTTATTAGTTAAACCTGAACCGGTTTTACGACTGAATTCAAAAGATCTTTTTTGTGGGAAGAAACAATCTTTGTTATGACCCATGCAGGCAAACTTGTTTAGGACCTAATCGCTGGAAGGAGATGCATCCCAAAGTAGATACGGACCCTTCACAGGTGACAATGGCTGTAAGTCGAACAAATACAGGCACATAATAGAAGTTTGGCATGCTAATTTTATTTTCAACATTAATCTTACGTTGAATGTAGGGTTGACTTGCCAGGTCGCCAAACCTAATAGCCGGACAGGACAGGACAGACCAGCCAGTTTGGCCAGACATTTGGGTAAAAAGCCCGGACACCCTACATTATTGAAGATTTTGTCTCAGTATTAATAGGTAGTAGGTAGGTACGACAACTTTTTTTTTGTAAAACTAAGCTTTATAAAATATATTTGCTGACGACTTAAAATTAGTACTTAAAATCAAACAAGAAACTGATCACGACATATTGCAGCAGGATATTAACAGGGTAGTAGAGTGGAGTCTTAGTAACAAGTTATATTTCAATGTAGACAAATGTTCGGTGTTATCATTTACCCGCGCGCGCGACCCGAGCCACTATCAATACTGTATGGACGGAACGCGGCTACAACGTGTCTCAGAGGTTAAGGACTTAGGCGTGCGCTTTACTACGGATTTGAATTTCCGTAAGCATGTTTCTAATGTCTGCAAAAAGGCATATCGCAATTTAGGGTTAGTCTTACGGCTAGGAAACCAGTTCACGAACATCAGTGCTCTGAGATCGCTGTACGAAGCGCTTGTAAAAAGTCATTTGGAATGCAATGCTGTTGTCTGGTCGCCGCATGAAGTCAAATATAAATTAATGTTAGAACGTATCCAGAACAAATTTATGAGATTCTTGTACTCAAAGCAATATGGTGTATATCCAGGGTATCCACTATTGTATCCAACTCTTTTTGTGCTGGGCATGGTAGGCTATACCAAGCTGGAAGCGAGAAGGGAAGTTGCTCTCGCCACTTATTTATTTAAGGTTATGCGTGGCAAAATACACAACCCTGGCCTTCTACGCACAATTACGTTGTGTGTACCTGACGGGCATGTGGGGCGCCGGAGGCGGCCGCCGCTGCTGTGGGTGCCGCCCGCTCGCACCAATCTGCTGCAGCGCGCGCCGCTGACGCGAGCGTTGCGTACACTCAACATGATGTCACAACAGATTGACTGCTTCAATTGTACTCTGAGCGAATTCACACGGGCCGCAATTTGTAACATTACTTCAGGCTAAGATTTGTATCTCGTATACTACACTATTGTATTAGGTAAGTAAACCTGTGATGATAGTGTATGTGTGTTATAAATAAATAAATAAATAAATAAATAAATAAAATCGAATTCCAATAATAATAACTAATTTATTGCACACACAGACACAGGCGACACAGGCCCATAGATATGTCGCAGGGATATGATAAAAACTCGGGGCAGCTCTGACAATGATGGCATCCAGGCACCGTCTCCCGGCCTATGCGACGCAGGTACTTCCCGAAGCATCCCTGTCCAGAAAGTACCTGCGTCATCCGGAAGGTGAGAGCACCATGACGCCGCTCCAGCCACTTCTTCAACACGGGACTTACCGCCGCTACAGCGGCGTGCCCTGCACTGGGTCGCGCAAGTCGGTCCTCCCATTTCGCCACCAGGATCTGGCGGAGCTCTGCCCTATGTACCTCATACTCCCGAGGCACTGGAGGGCGATTGCTCCGCCCAAGCACCTTCTTGCGCCACCGATATTGAGACGCAGCTCACTGGACCCTTTTTTTTTCATCGTGGGTAAATCCTCATGGACTCTATCCCCCGTCCAGGGGAAGACGGGGGGGGTTTGCCGGGACTCTTACCGGCTAAAACCACCACGGTGTTCCTCAACTGACCTTTGACCGGGGGTGCGGGATTCGCTCGCGCATTCTACCGCGCCCCCGCCAGGCTTTGTCTAAGCGCCACCGAATCCTTTAGTGTGGCGCGCGCGGAACACGTGCGCCGCCTACACGGGCCTGCATCTGATCGGATGGTGGACTACACCTAGGTCCACCATCCGCAGGCCGGCAACTCATGGAGGCCGGAGGTCATTTTGCGCCCTCCGGCGCCCGGTGCGTCTTCTCCTGGAGGGAAGCGAGGCAGTTGCTTCCCTCTCCCTCTCTGCCGCCTCCTTTGCGCACATGACATGCACGCTAAAGGAGGCGACAGCCTCCCACGCACTCTCACTCCCGACCGTCAAGAGAACGATATCCGGGAGCGAGAGGTCGCTGACCACTGCGGAGAGTTCACGGCGCTGCTCTGCCCAAGCTGGGCAATCCGCCAGCGTGTGCTGCGCCGTGTCCTCAAGACAATCTCCGCAGTGGTGACAACCGGGCGATTGTGCCCGGCCTATGCGACACATATACTTCCCAAAGCAACCGTGTCCGGTCAGTATCTGCGTCAGCCGGAATGTGAGGGCGCCGGGGCGGCGCCCTATCCAATCCTCCATGACGGGTCTTACCGCCGATATCACGGCATGCCCTAGCTCGCTGGACCCTGCCATCCCCTTCTAACCTAACCTGTCCGAGTCGGGGTGCCTCAAGACCCGAGCTCGCTTCGCTCGCTCTTGCGCACAATTAAACAAAATGAAATTCGAACAAATAAGTAATATTCGGAAATGTGATTGGTTCCCGTTTTATTATCATTTCACTGAATCAATTTAGGAATTTGTCAAATCACCAGATTTGCTTAGGGAAATGATAAAATCATGTTGTCATTCCTTAGGGATTCGATGAAATCCCTGTTTTTATTGTATTCCTGCGACAGATACCTTAATCTAAACATAGGTAGGTACATTTTATAATTTAAAGGTCACTGCACTAAATAGCTTTTGTGCAGCTGTCTTGTGGCACTTGTCCGCGGAAGCGACGGAACACCACGTCCTCGTCCACGTAAAATGCCTATGGCGTCCAGATAAAGCCGATGTCCGGCTTTATCTGCCTGGCAACGCCAGTAGCAATATATAATTTATGGAGGGTAACCGTTAACTTTATCATAGAGTAAAGTAATATTATGGCTTTTACACAGCTTAAAGTAATATTAGGTAGGTAGGTACTTAAAAACTAGGTCATTAATCTTCATTCATCTTGCTCGAAAAATAGCAAAGCCATCAAAAATGACACCTGGATAAACAGTAAAGGGTGCAGTGCAGTAGAAAACATTCGTCAGTCGGTTTACTTATTCTTTATATTTTTATAGCCAGACTGATTAAGTTGGTTTTACGTGAACCTACCTATTATTAGCAGTTTTTATTCTGAACACTACCGTTGTAGTTCGATTATATTCAAGGCAAATAAAATGTTTTACTTAGCATAATATATTAAATTTAACAAAATATCAGCTGCTTATAATTTACATACCTACCTACTTTTGGATTCGTAGCATAATCGGAACAACATAGAGTTGATAGATCACCCTGTTCGAGTCCATCCATTATCGTCCTTACAAATTTTTGAGTGTCAAAATTGGTGGCGAGATGTCGAAAAGTGGAGGCAACGACGGTTTTAGGTATGCGAGGACGCAAGATGCGGCTCGCGTAGGGGGAGGGGCGCTCGGCATCTGAAGGTCGTCCGCATTCCTCGCGTCGCCGTCCGCTGCTACCGCGCTTACGTAGCGCCCCCCCTCCCCTTCCCCATCTGCCGCCCGCAGCCGCCTGTGCCGACCGGTCTGCCCCTGCCCCGCTGCGCCTGACCGCCATCACAAACTATCGCGCATTTACTAAAACAAAAAACTTGTTCTTATGGCTATCAAGAGCTGAAGAGCCGCAGAGGTACCGGATGGGATGAAATTTATTCGCGTCTAGTTTTTTATGTGATCTTGTGGATCTACATTCCTATAAATGTAGAAATAAATGTTTTGTATGTAGGGACGGGACCTACGTAGGCACCTATAGTATGGAACATGCCTACCAAATACGATTGACATAATTAACTAGGTGGATTTCGTTCGTACTTTTTCATATCGGATGAGCTTATCCAGGTCTTCATCTATCTAATACCTACCTACTTATGCTCATACGTTACTGTACGTACCACCTTTTTTTATATTAGCACATTATAGTACATTCATTGACGTGAAGCATTTTTCATGGTTCCTTCATTTTTTCAGCTTATAGGTAAAACGGAAATTTTGACTGTTGACCCATAATAACTAATCCTTACGTTATTCTGTTCACCTAGCCAAACTACTACACTCTTATTTATGTAGGGTAAAGTAGGTACCTATCCACAGTACCCACCATCATTCAAGTCTGTTCATTTAAGCACATATTTATAGCATAGTGGTCGCAAACGCGACTGTTGTGCATGAGGTCTTGGGTTCGATTCCCAGGTCGGGCAAAGTGTTATTGGGTTTTTCCATCAGGAATTTTTCAGTAGCAGCCTCGGAGTCTGGATTTGTGCCCGGTTGATGGCAATAGGCTCGCCCCCTATTACATGGGACTAAAAACATAGGTAACTGGCGAAATGTGGGTGTACTGATGGGGTACTTACACCTCTGCATAACCCTTCGGGGATTACAGGCGTGATGTTATGTATGTATGATGATGTTATGTATTTATAGCACCTTCTTACCTATAGTTTCTTTGGTTTGAAGCTTTTGCGCCTTTTGTTTTGACGTCCAAATGTAGGTATAGGTAGGTAGTTACTTTCAAGAGCGGTTTAGCATTAAATCAATCGATGTTTGCTTTTATAATTACATCACATAGGTAGGTACTTACTTACATCGATCGTTTGACATAGGTAAGTACCTATTTATTTCACATTGACTTCATTTCTAATTTGTACAAAAGTTTGTGTCATAAAATTACTAAGGAGATTTATAGGTACCTATACCTAACTTTTCTCTATAAATTAAGTATAAAAACACTATGAACATAAATAAATTCTAAAAGAACTTCATAAATAAAAACTTGCGCATGCGTTCAATTTTTCAAAAATATAATTCACAAGTAAACGCAACAATGTGCACCACAAACACAGCAGGTAGCAAAAAGGAGATCGTGTACGAAAAAAGTAATGGAATGCACAGCTGGCGCGGATCCGACATTCCTACTTACCACGTTCAGGCTCTGGTGGATAGGAAAGTATGGGTAGAAAGAGATAACCAAAAGAACTAGTGAAGGTTGACATAATAAGTACCTAATTACCCATTAATTACCTACTTATAACAATACCCCCTAAAAGAGTTACAGTTTATAACAATATCCCCTGCATCGGCTGCATCTGATTTACCAAAAAAAAAACTAAGCTAGCGACAAATTAACTCGACAAATATTTGCTTTATGATTCTAAATTAGGTACCTACCTACTTATGATATTTATCGTCTTACGCCGTATATTTGTAGTTTTTGTGAATGTTAAATCTACTATGACGCACAAAGAATTCGTGAGGATGTAAACACATTGGAATCCGGTCGAACGAAGACGCAAGTAAGAATAAAGCGACCTAAAGTTATAGGTTATTTGAACAAATAAAATATTATAAAATATACCGAATTCCAGGTGGTGCTATCAGCTATATATACAACTATTATACCTTCTTTGATACAATTATAAGTTGAATTTGACATGAAGAAGCAGTTAAGTATAATACTTACTGCTTGAAGACAAATTTATTTATTATTTATTTATTTAAACTTTATGCAACAAAAAAAGTACAAAGGCGGACTTAATGCCTAAATTATAAAATTTGTAGGCTCCGGGCTAGATCAGCAAAATAAATTTTTGTACCTTCTCCCATAACAATGACATGCTCTTTGAAGCTCGCTCTCTTTCACACAAAATCTGGGTGTGCAATAAACGATCTCAGAACCGAATTTTGCGGTAGAACATAACCGTGCAAGCACCTTCCATGTTCCAGCAGCCTTAAATCAGATATAGAGATGAGTTCTCCGACTCAATGATGGCTAATGTTTTAATTTTCCTTATTTCAGAGCGAGTAACAGTGGTCTCGAGATGCGACATGCGTGCTCTGTGTTCGGTTCGCGGGCCGTTGGGCGGCGACACGCGCGCGCTCGGCGCGGGCGCGCGTTTCCTGTCACTGCGCATGCCCGGCCAGCCTCAACCACTGCACTTCGTCGTCGAAGCCAAAGCACGGGTCAAAGAATTGAAGTCTTTGGCCAATGCTCACGCGCAACTACAGGGCATGACCGACACAGAACTCTTCGGATTAGCAATTTTGCAAAGTGAGTGACATCAGTTTCACCATAAGTCTTACGCGTAGCTATTACTCGTTCTTGACTTAAGTTCTAAACGTTTGCGGAGTGATTTCACAAAACAAACCTATTATGTATTCATGGCGTCACACATTCCACCTCGTAAGTATTCTGCCTAGCTATAAAAACAAACGCTGTTGGGTAATCAATGGGCTATATTGGTACAGACATGACAATGTCACATTGTAGAGACAATATTGTTATCCTCTCTAATAACGAACAGTGTAATGACCAAAACAACACAACAACAACAAGAACACAAGTTGTACACATGAACAATAAAATTATTTAAAATTATTATTCAGAAGAATTATTATCATGTAGGTAGGTACACGATATCCATACTAATATTATAAATGCGAAAGTAACTGTGTCTGTCTGTTACGCTTTCACAACGAAACTACTGAACCGATTTTGATGAAATTTGGTACGGGATTAGTTTTAACCCTAAAAAAGTACACAGACATTTACGCGGACGAAGACGCGGGCAAAAGCTAGTTTTTATAATTATATTATTACTAGGTAGAACAAAAAACAAACTTACAATTTACATTAATCTTTTCAGATGGAGAATATTTATTTGTTGACTTAGAAAGTAAATTATCTAAATATGCGCCAAAAAGTTGGAGATCATCGCACACCCATGTAAGTAATAGAACATTATATAAACTAAAATCGCGATAAATCGCCAAATAGTTAAAACGAGTCTCCCTAGTTTCATTAAAAAAAAATTGCCACATTACTTCCCAAACAATTTTCCGCATAATTTCATTTGCCGAATTATTACTTAGCAAAAAATCTTCACAAATAATTGTAACGCAAATCTAATGTTTGGCAAGCGAACGTGTAAACAATAACTTATTCACCAACTAGTTAGTACCTACTTGTACCAATTTTTATGTAGTCAAATATTTCAATTGGAATAACACATTTTATGCAAAATATAATAAGACAATAATTGTTTAGTATCATTAGTTTTCAAGGGTAAGGTTTAAAATCAATTTGCATTGATAGGTAAGTTAGCAGTCTAGATTATTAGTTAGCAACCTGATCTAGTAGGGGTGCCCCAAGTCCCGACATTGCTTCGATCGCTCTTGCGCACAATAAAACAACAAAATCTTGTTTTTCTGTCACTGTCACTGAAAACAAAATGGCGGCTTTGCGATTCGTTTTACGCATTTTGACAGACGCAACTTTAAAATCGTAAGAAATTAGTGAAAACGTATCGTTTCAAGCAATAGTTGTGATTTATCGATTCTTTTGAAAATTGATTGAAATTATTTTACGCTGCTCAGCGTAGTGCAGATCAGCTGAAATATTGCTTAAGAGAAATCCCCTTGCCAGTGTCAGAATCCTCAAATTCAGGCGACTCGATAGTAAACCCAACCCAATCATTTGACTAAACATTTATTGTCTAAAGATTGTTTGCTGTTCAATTGATTAAAGATCAAATGCCTAAATCCTTGGTAATATTCTGGCAAGTAATTTGACCAAATAAAGATGGGCGTACTAATATTATTCTAAACATTGCATTTGTGTAAAAATGGTTGCAAAAATAAATAATTTGTTTCAGGGCTTGGATGCAAACGGAAAGCCACTCCTTGAATTTCACCTGGTAGTGCAGTTCCACGTGGAGAGCCCGCTGCTTCTGCACGATGAAGTTGGCCGCCATCTTTACTTCCTACAACTACGACAAAACGTACGCACGCGAGACGCTTTGCCCGCCGAAGTGCTACTACTGCTTACCGGACTAGCATTACAAGCCGAATACGGTGACGCAGACACTTTCGAAGACAGGGACTACTTCAAAGTTGATGATTATGCACCCTCATCACTCACTGGCGATTGGGTGGCAGCGGCCATGCGCGCATGCCATCGAGAACACCGTGGCCTCACAAAAGCTGATGCTGAATCCAGATTTATTCGGGAAGTTTGTCTACTACCTGATACAATAAACTCACATAGGTACCGTCTAAAACAATCTAAATCAGAACCCGAGCCTGGCACAGTCTGGCTCCTTGTCACAGCTAAGGGAATAAAGATTCTGCCTGATAATGGATCACTTTCAAATTTCATATGGAGCGCCATCGGTAAACTAAGCTTTGATAGAAAGAAATTTGAGATAAGAACCGAAGAGGGCAAAATAACATTGTTTTCCTCAAGTGAAGAAAAATGTAAGTACCTTTTCGCTCTTTGTAGAGAGACGCATCAATTCTCGATGAAAATCGCACCAAAATTTAATGAAATCTTGAGAAAGGAAGAGGAAGAGCGGAAAATTTGCTTTGGTTACTCTAAATCGTTAAACATTCAATACAATCAAAATAAAAGTGAACAAAGAATATCAGTGATTTCTTCTACGAGTTCAAATACCACATCAGGCATTGTGAGTGACAGAGTTCAATCTGAAGATGAATTAGAAATTATGATAGATTCTCCGCCTGCACCATCTACAGAAAGTTTGGCTTTCGCTCATTTGCTAGACAGCACAAATTCTTACTTTATACGGCATGTACCACAAGATAATCAGCCACTAACAAAAACATCGTCATTACAACTACAAAAATCTAAACTTCGAGTAAAGAAGACTAAGGAAGACGGGGAAAATGTCAATAGGAATGAAATCCAACCAGAACAACAGTCTATCAACCAACTGGAAGAAACGGCCTCTTTACCTGATCAAAGTATTAGCGAAACCTTGACAGACAGTCCAAGATCGAATAAATTAAAATGTACCGGATCACAATGTTCCTCGTCTTGCAGTACAGTGATAATGGCTAGAGCTGGCCTTAGTACTCTTAGTCGGACATCTAATACGAGCAGTTTAGAGCTAGGTTACAGTCATACTGCTCAGAATTCAATGATGAGTGACAACAGCACAGTTGGCATAGATGTAGAATATTCTCAAGATACAGCGTCCGCTTTGTACGACGGTTTGGGTCAACCAGTTACTATCGCAGCATCAAGTGAAACAAGCGGAGTCTACACGATGAGCAGTTCTGAACTTACTGCGCGATCTAAAATGGACACCTTATCTGAAGCTAGTAGAACAGATTACGATGGCTCCCATTACGACAGCTATAAGCCAACAAAAGAAAATGATCTTGCAGATTTTGATAGCGTTTCTTCAATCCTGAAAAACAAGTCAGGCAGAACTAGTCATACAACAGGCACATTAAGATTACAGTCATCTCAACCTAGCGCGGATTGTGTTGATGGTGCTGCAAAGTTTAACAACCAAGAACAACATAATAAAGAGAATTTATTTAGAGAAAGAACAAATTCTAACGTCAGTGCAATCTCATTTCACGGTGACGGGAGCGATCCAACAGATAACAAACATAATTTACTTACTGCTAGTGAATTAAGTGATCTCATTGTAGGAAGAGGCGTGTATCCTAAGAGTCAGTCTGTTAGTGACACTTTGGATTCAGTGTCTGATTACGTGAGGCTACCACTTCCGTTTTCTGGTGACAGTTACCTTCAGGGTCACGAAGACACTGCGCCTTCCGATGATCATTATCCTAATAACTCTTTCTTTGATCGACCGCCAACTCCTCCAACTAGAATTGATAGTCGCAAATTGCTCAACTTATCTCTACCAAATATATTTGACATAAGTGGCGACACACCCATCAGGCCTCCGTTTCCCGACAAGCCGCCACCTCCCTACGAATACAATCATCAAACTGTTTCATCTTATGCTCCACCTCCTGCCAAAGCGCCACCAGCTTATCCTGGCCCAACGGCGACAGCCAGGACTTTGAAACAGTTGAACGATAACAAAGAAGAAGTGGCAGCCAGAGTGGTAACATCAAAGCCCATGATAACAATCCTGAAAGCAGAAGCGGGCGAAGTGAACGCATCTAGTGAAAGAACATTTGCTAGTCCCATGGTGTTGGAGCACAAATTTCAAAAGTTTAAACGACAACAAGCATCAAGTCGGAGAGCTGAAAGGTCGAAATTAGCTCAAGGGATAAGCAATAACCTGTCGCCGTCCAGGGAAATGGCGCACGGCGTGGACTCAAACGTCCTGGTGGCCATGATGAAGCTGGCGCCAGGCCCCCCGCCAGCCCCGCCCGCGCCCCGCAGGCCTCGGCAGCCACCGCCGCCGCCAGCCACGCGCCTTCCGCCGCCTCCGCCACCGCATAACCCCATGTTCCACCAACAATTATACAGCGACGTCGACTATGTTTACTATCCCTTGCAAGACCCGTCTGTGTCACAACAAAATTATCTCGACCACAAACTGACCGAGTCTCGCGTGTCGAGCATGCATAAAAATGGTTTGCAGTACAGAAGTACGCCTTACCTATCCACTTCAATGTCTGCGTCCTCCATGTATGGATCGATCCAAAATCTCTCGGATTCTTATGTGCAGTTACCGGGAACGCGGACGAGCTGGTACTCGTTAACGAGTAGGACGTCGCACAGCAACCATTCCATAAATCTTGAACGGCCGCCACTGCCAGGGCGAGTTCCAGATGTTTCGCATTTTATGCGGACGAACTCGGATGAGAATGTATTGAATGCTAAAGATCCACCGCCAGTTAAAATGAGACGAATGCCTCCCCCTCCCCCGCCGCCATACGAATATAAAAAGAAACTTCTCAATTACTCGAGAGAAGTAAAAATTCCGCAATTTTCAACAAATGTGAACAGTGAGATAAGTGTTAACAAAGTGAAAGATTCTAATTGTGATTTAGACATAAAAACTCTACGAGAGAAAAGTAAGAACCTTGATTTGCCACTTATCGCGGCATTGTGTAACGATCGTTCGTTATTAAAACAAACTAAAGCTTTTGGTGTTCCAAAGTTAAACAAACCAACAGTTAGTGACTGTGAAAGTGAACGGAAGTGTGTAAAATCTGTTCCAAACGCCACCGATAACATAGATTTTAAGAATAAACAAGAATATAATGCTAAGAGGGTAATGACCGGGTCCCACAAAAAAATATTGCTACGAAACCCTACAGATAAACTTCCAGCATTGCCAGTTTCTGAAAGTCATCCAAGAGCAATGTCCAATACTTATGTCATGCATCCAACAGTAGCTAAAATAAAAAAATCTCAACCCAGCTCATGACATTATGGTAAATTCTTACCTACTGCTTGTGAATCCTTCCAGTGCTATGAACTTTTATCCACCGATACAAAGACTGAGCTTTACGCCACCAGAACTTAATATAAGAAACACAATTGTATCAATAACTCTATTAAGTAATTTTGACCTTAAATGCAAGTGAAATAAAATTATTTTTGTTAAATAATGTCATATCTGTTACAGATTGAACCGATGTACAAATAATAATATGGATTCGAATTTAGATTTTATTAATTCGATCACTGTGGAATTTTCGAATCTATTACAATAATGTAAACAATAATTAAAATTATACCATCCTAGCACTCTCCCCGCGACTACGTTTGCGTGATTTCCTTACAGATCCCTAACTTTTTTGAAAATGTAATATAGCCATGTTGTAGGGTGAATGTAGCATTCTAATGGTGAATTTTTTTTTAATTGGCACAGTAATTTTTGATTTTATTCATTACAAACATACACACACACAAAAATCTTACCTCTTTATAACATTTGTGCAGATTTGTAAACATCATTTATATAGGTACCAAAGTAATTTGGCAGATTATAGGGTATTAGAAAATAATATCACTTGTATACAAATTGGTAAGAAACTCAATTTACCCACTTAGCTAATATCTTATTAAGTCTTGTGAGTTTGTCTGAAAATTGCAGAACAGTACTAAGCAATAAACATTCCAGTATCCCATATTGTCTATGTTAGACATAAAGAGGACATAATATAATCTAATAGTAGGGGAGGCCAGGGAGGGATTTTTGGATTTACTCGAGCGCGGCAGATTAATATGAGGGGGGGATACCTTGCACCCTGTTAAATACCTCCACCATATATAAGCCCTGTACAAAGGGCCGCACGTCTAGAGCAGCGGATTTTATTTTTTAAATCATCAGATTGAAGAATGCACATAATTGTCAGATTAAGGGTCAGCACGACAAGGACATCAAGCTGAACTGTCTGTATATTAATCTGACACGCTCGAAAATTTCAATGTCGTGATTTTTTTCCTTCATTTTCAACCCCTTCGTACGGCCACTCCCACCATGCAAACCGGCAGATTAATATTCCTTGGTTATCAGAAACACGTGGGGCGCATACACTATTAAAATCTGACACGTTCGAGTATTTTTTCGCTATTTTATTTTTCATTGTTTTAATCTGTACTTATGCGCTCCCTCCACCAGTAGCATCTAATCTGCACAATCCAAAAGGTCCCCACGACGCTGAAGTAAATCCACATTTAGCATCTTGGGCTCCCCAACTATAAACAAATATGTGATACAAAATGTGCCTTTCCAATAATTATAGGTACCTACTACATTATATATACAAATAATACTGAAAAATTTCTTAGCATTAGTATTTCATACTAAGAAGCGATATCGTTTTGTATACCCATGAAAATATTTTTTCGCATAAAATAATACTTAACTCACAAAACGTATACAAAAAACTTCGTAATGAAATACTCGCTGTTTGATTTACCTGTTATTATTTAAGTATAAAATATCAAAAATCATTGCTTGTAATCATAGTAAATGAAAGTGTAATAATGTCAACAACTATTTATTTACTTTAATATCATAATGTGTACATAATAATACATATATACTAAGTACATAATATTTGTTTCAATATGTACAAATGTATATTAAATTTTTGTAACTCTGCGTTTTTTTTCTTATTTTTTGTAAGAACTTACATTCCTTTAGCTTATAATTTATACTAGTATATCATGCATACACAATATCTTTGGTAGAAGAGGAACTAATTTGAGAAGAGTCAGGACATTTTACAAAAAACGGAAACAGTCCACAAATAACATAAGGTTTTAAAAAAAACATTGGTAGGTATGGCGTTAAAATCTTATACTACTCTAATTAATATGTTCATGAGGAAATCGTAATCACATAAATATCGTTCAATACTGCTACAACATTCACCGAGTAAAGGAGCTTAACATTCAGATCATTTCGGAAGCTCGAGATTCTGTTAATATTACTTTGATACAAGTTAACATTTTAAAAATTAAGTACATCTTTCGTCAATATGATTTGAATACGATTACATAGGTACATTCATTAACTTACAACTTATAATTAAAATCTATAGACCATCAATTTAAAAAAAATCAAAAGACGAAATTAGATTTACAATACGAAATTATATGATCATAATAATCTTTTGTTACTGCAATTTATCAACAACTGTAATGTTTATTTACTTTTCTAACTTTAAAATTATGGCAGAATTTGGAGGAAATGTTATTTTATCAAAATACAATACTTGTCCGACTAGAGAGGTGTTTGTTCCAGCTAGTACAGTGCCGCCATAAAACATGGTAGATAAATCAGTCGTTATAGATTGACTACCTAAATTCCCTACAAACACACAAGTGTTTCTCCTGGGATACCAACGTTCTATTACAACGAGATTCTCTTCAGTTTCACGGATATCCATATTTTTTAGATTATTACCTTCCTTGTAAATCGATCTTAAATATATTGTCGGTGTTTCTAATCTCACTTTCGTGAACAGTTTAATAACGTCTAAGAAATGATAGCTTGGGTTTCTTTCAGATTTTGAATTCCAAGGTAAAATAATTGCAGAATCTTTTTCATTCGAAAATGACATTGACACCACATTGTTAACAACTTCATGTTCATGAAAATCTTCTTCAATACCACCGATTCCAGCAAGTCCGATTTCATCTCCATAAAAAATGCTAACAGTTCCAGGCAAGGATAATTCAAGAGCAGTCAACACCAAAGTGTTGTTCACATGTTTTGACGATATTCTTTCACTATGGATACTGCCAATATTCCAGTGAACCCATGGATAGTGAGGCTTGGCCCACAGTGTACCCGTAATAACTTTATCAATACGATTTTTCAAGCTAGTAATCCCATCCCTTAAATTGAGGTGGATATCAATAAGATCGATTCTAGACAACAACACATTCAAAGCATTACCTTTAGCTTTTTCATAAGCATTTTCACTGGCTATGAATACTTTTCCATTCCCTATTATTTGCTTCCATAACTGCAAACATCTACCAAAGCTGACATCATCTACAAAATTTTCTAAATCCTTCAAGTAAAAGCCATCAACCTTCTTTCTGGCCCAAAATATAATAGCTGCAGATGTGGGATCAACAAGGTTAGTTACCGTTTCATTTGCAATTAACACAGCTTGAGTAAAATTTGATGATGAGTCTGCCAGAGACACAACGGGCAGATCAAGGATTAAAGACATATTCCTATTGTGAACCTCATTAATCAAATCTTCAAAATCCTTAAGAACACCAAGACTTCTGTCTATCTTCACCATGGAAGTGATATTAAAGTATTGATCTGGATACTTTTGTGCTTCGTATATATAATTAAGCCTAATAGCAGACGCTCCTAATTCCTGAATATAGTCTAGTTTATTGAGAAGGCCCTTAAGATCACCTGTGCCATCATTATTAGAATCCTTATAACTTGCTGGGAATACTTCATAAAATACTTTCCCTTGATACCATGGTAGCTCAGGATTGCAATTTTTAGGTATTGTTACAACCATCCCTATGATAGCTCCAAGACAGGCAATGAGACCAGAAAGAACAATCCAAAGAAGTACTTTCCTGATGACACTCCAGTTCCAGTTGATAAAGTTTGGTAACTTTCTGCCACTGGCATTGTGGTTCCCATTCAGCTTGCAGTCTTCAGTCTGAAACAGACATGAATAACAAAAAGTTATAAAGTTGAAATGTTGATGCTCACAGATGAATGCAATCAGTTCTGCAGTATGTATTTGAAATTTCCAACTATTTTTCTCATAACCTCATGGTTTTTTCGCAAGGTCGTTTATTAGAAAGTATGGAGCAATTTATTGAAATTGTTAAACAATATCCTGTACGGAACGGATCCTATATGGAACACACAGCCTACACAGCCAGTTGTATGGAAAAGAATAGCGGAGGAAATAAGTAATCCGGACATACCAGACGGTTGTGATTGAACTTCGCAACACTGACTGAGCTTTGGCTTAGCTTAGTGTGCACTCTATTCATTTCTAGTTTAGGTTAACTTAATCTAACTTGCTTAGTTTAGCTTTGGCATAGCTTAGTTTTCCGTCTGCAACTGGCTTTATGGTATTGTATGTTCTTTAAGTATACTATTTCACAATATCTTAGGCCCACCGCCAAGTGACGAAATGGCACGGCTAGGGATTCTCTTTTTAGACGATAAAACATAATGTACCATGAGGTTATCCGGGGTTGCGGGACGTCTTAACAGGATACCGTGGCCCCGGAACGTAAAAGACAACAGAAAGAACAGGGTGGTTTTTAGTCAGTAAAAGTCTGACAGTCTCAGACCCAGGGCGGAAGGACTCATTTGATGATTTTTACCAACTCAAAAAGCTATGCGAGCTAAGCTAAACTAACATAGCTTAGCTCTTGGTCTGCAACCCGTACCTATTAAGGTCGTGGCACATTATCCCAACACCGCAACGGCACCGCTCTAAACCAGCAAATTACTTGTCATTCAAATTAGAGCATTAAATCGTGTGTAGTATAACCAATATATTTCATTATGTCAATATGAAAAAGCCAACGGCGGGCGGTCAGCGCGCTTCCAGCGCGCTGCAAGCGAGCGGACCACGAGCTTGCACCTCGCGGCCGGCGCGAGGTGTGCCAGCTTGCGCCTCGCGGACGACGTGCAGTTAGCACACTGGCGGCTAGCCGTAGGTAGCCTAAATTCGAGGCGACGCGACGCCGAGCTGGTGCTGAACAGTCGTGGTACTGGGATAATGTGCCATGACCTTTAATCAGCAACAAACCACCTTAAAACCTTTTCCCTCTAAAGTTTTTGTTTGATTACTAAAATAATAAGGGTAACCAATTCTAATTGTTATAATTATAATTGAATCTATACTTCTTGGGATACAAACTTACAGTACAGGGTAATAATGAATACTTCAAGCTTCATAAATTTAGTCAAATGAACAGCAAACTTATATGACGAGATGTATGAACGTAGATGGCGAAAGGAGTATGTACGGATCGTAACAGGTGGCGTTCTGTAGTTTCTGCCTACCCCCATGGGAAAAAGGCGTGAGTTTATCTATGTATGTATGTATGAACAGTAAACTCTTTGAACTCCAAAGTGGGGATCTCAGGTCCCTAATATTAACTTCTGTATCCATGTCTGTGTATGTAAATTTATAAGTTAAAATAAAATAAAAAATTGTTCATACATATTAGATTTTCCTGTTACATTAGATAGTGCTTATCTTTAGGTAAATATATTCTACCTATTCTGATCTTTGACAAGGAATCAAAAAGCACATTATAATTATTTAGATTAAAAAATAATATAAATAAACCTACTACCTTTCTACTGTTTTCTTGTGTTTTATATTAAATCAATATGGTTTCATGAAAAAGTGAACCAATACTTACTTGTCCCAGTATGAGATCACCATTCTTGCTAAGAGTCTGATAGTCTAACATGCTGATGTTATTGATAAGCTGAGCACTGACTGGATCCTGAATAACGGAGCTATTGTCTCCTGATGAACTAGAATCTCCTGCTGATGCATCTGAATCAACATAATTATAAATTATTTTAAAAATCAATTATTTTAGTTTGACAGAGGTTTTCTCTTGAGACTAAATATTTATTTAGTCTTACTCTTTTTATATGTATTTTAAGTTGACAAGAAGATGCTGTAAAAGTAGATAGCAATTGATTTTGATTGCACTCCCAAATTTCATAAGGTGAATTTCACTAAGCTATAACTATACTTTGTAACTTTGTAATATAATGTTAAATATTGTGATGGCCACTGGGCCATCACAATATTTAACATTATATTACAAAGTTCACAACAACAACCTCATGCATGACAGTGGGCTCCTCAACCACTGGGTTGAGGAGCCCACTGTCATGCATGAGGTTGTTGATTCGAATCTGGGCAAGTACTGATGTGACTTTTTCAATTCATATGTTGTTGTTTGTGCTTTCTAAGTTTATCTTAGACATCACTGACATTGTTCTGTGCCTCGGACAGCGTGTTAAACTGTTGGTCCCAGCTGTCATATGTGGATCTTTGACAGTTGTTGAGGGTCATCAAAAGCCTGATAGTCTAACAACCAGTCTGGCCAAGGGGTAGGTATGTATCATATTACCCAGTTACTGGATTGTGGAGGTCAGATAGGCAATCTCTCCATGTGAAATACTGGTACATTTTATTATACATAATTATTAATTCAGGTTACACTAGAAGCCGGCTCCAACATAGTTAGTAGTAAGGGAAAAGGCTAGGCAAGTGATGAATATATGTAATAGTAAAAGGTTTGCTTCATGGAATAAAACAATAAGACAGTTTTTACATGGACTAACCAACAAAAATTCAAAATTTATAGCCAGAATAAGACTTCTACAAAACTCAGGTTTGGTGAAATTTGCCCTTACTTTAGATAAATAACATTCAAAGAATTTTAAAAGCCAACAAAACACAATGATTGTGCACCGTACTTTAAAATTATTCTTCTTCAGCAAGACCTACTAACAAATATTTGCTCAGAGGATTTTCTTAGTTTTTTTTTTAATTTTTAGATTTTGAAAATATCAACATGAATAATGCATTAAAATGTAATATTCTCACCTGTCTGTATATTGACCATGTTAGGATCATCATTTAATGTTAAAAACGGACGGTCACTCATTTCTTCGGAGAGAGGATGTTTGAAATCCAGTGGTGTGGGGCTAGGTGTTGTCGGTAGTAGCAGGCACGTTGACGACTTTACACCGCGTAAATAATCCAAGGTTTCTAAATCAGTCCCGCCAGAATTGTTACTGATCTCCGGCGATTCATTCATTTTGGTGGAAGAATGTGAATGGAATTTTTATAAACACAATTTTATTGATACACTCTACTACAAGTCATTTGATTAACTTACGGAAGAATGGACTTCGACATCGACTATGTGCATGTCAAAACAAGTAACGTTTTAATCAGTATTTTTTATAAATTCGCAAATACCTAAATATCTATTTTAAGATTACATCGCAGTGAGCACAGGAGCACAGGTTAGATAGACTTTTATGTTTTGATTGATACGACGCAAAATCATTGTTGCCACCTTGATCACAGATTACTGAATATGCCTTGATTTTTGAAAGGGGGCCAGCGGGCACTTAAAAAGGGCTAGATTGCAAAAATTCAGTTTAAAAAGTGAGGCTGGACAGAGCCAAAAAAAAAAAAAATTTATAAATTTTTAATCCTTTGTTGATATAACATCTGGTACAGACCTTATTAAATCGCACCGATTTCTGCTTTTAAAGACAAGCCTAAATCAACTGTCAATTAAATAAATATTTGTAAACAGGGACACTTATGTAGGTGTACTCCTTCACCTCCTTATGTCCTCCTTATGTAGGTGTAGGTGTTCAAGAGACCACAACATGAACAATTATAATTAAAGTCAACAACTAGCTAAATGTAATGGTAACAATATTAGAATAAAGAATATAAAGAAAGTCATACCTTTCTTTAATTTTTACAATATTTTGTAAGTTTAAAAGTAAAGTATTTATAATATGTATGAAAGATTGGTGTATTAATTTTAAATAATCTCAGTTGCTAGGTACTTATTAGCCCTTAAATTTATTCTTTTACTGCATGAAATCAGTGTAAGTACATAATAACTCTAAATAATCCCAACCTCTGCCTATTACGAATAACAATATTATGTCTAAGGGCGTATTCAGATGACACGCGCCGATCACGCACTGCACCCGTGCACGCGTTGTGCCCGCCTTAAACCCGCACACGCGCTGCATCCGCCTCGCACACGCCTCGCGCCCACTTAAACCACTAGTGACTGGACTACTTCGTTCACTAGGCATAGTGGCTTCCAGGAGGGTGCAGAGCGCGGGCAGGGCGAGTGCAGGGTTGGCGCGAGGCGGGCGCGGGGCGTGCGCATGGCGTGCGCGTGTAGACCTCGTCAAATGCAATTTGAGATATATTGATGCATTATAAGTCTCAAATTGTTATTTAACAAATTTCAATGCGAGTTGGACGCGGGTGGCGTGCGCTGAGCGTGCGCGTGTCGTGTGAACGCGCCCTTAAAGGTTTAATATAAACAAAAAAGAAATACATTTTAAACAAAGTTATAGTTTGATACGATACGTTAATGCGTTTTTTTTTTGAAAATGATAACTATAACGAGGCGCAACGTATGGCCAAAATATCGTATTAATCGTATATCGCATATATCGATATATCGATAGCGCTGTATCGATATTTCGATATATCGCATCGTATTGGGCATACCTATAAACTTATCAGTGTAATTGACTTGACCAGCTGAGACTTTGACATTTCGAGTTCAATGACATTTTCAATCATTTAATGCAAGCAAGCAAAATAATTTAGATAAAAAAGTTATTTTCATAGAATCATATTTGTAGAGAACTATAAGTGAAAGGTTTTATTTGTATTTTTTATATTTGTGTCATAGCTTAAAATGATCAGAGCAAACAAACTTATTTACAAGAATAATATTTGTCAAAAGTTTATTCAGCAAAGAAACTTTAATAATAAAAATATTAAAGATGTTAACTACCAGTATTTGCAAAGAAGTAAATTACCGACGATGCACTTCCAGAAGTCTCTGCCCCGTTTGCCGATACCAGAACTTTCTAAGACAGGGGAACGTTATTTAAAAGCCCTAAGACCTCTATTGAACGATAATCAGTATGAAGGGGCTCAACAGCGTACTCTCAATTTTATTGGCAAAGAGGGAAAAGAACTTCAAGAAAAACTTATTGCCAAAGATAAAAGAAACAAGCATACAAGTTATATTTCAGAGTACTGGTTTGATCTTTATTTACGTGATAGAGCGGCACTTCCCATTAATTATAATCCAATGATCGTGTTCCAAAATGATGTGAGACCAGAATACAATAATCAGCTAATAAGGTCTACAAACATGTTGATAAGTGCAGTCAGGTTTATGTTGTCATTGAGAGAACACATATTGGAACCTGAAGTGTATCATTTAAATCCTAAAAAAAGTGATACACCAATGTTCAGAACCTTCACAAGGATGCTGCCTGAAGCAATTTCATGGTATATGTTTATCTAGAATTTAAATTACAACAGTTCTCTGGGAATATTAAATGCATTCTAAAATTAAAATAAACTACTGTTCAATAATTGCAGGTATGGAGCCTACCTTATGAAAGTTTTTCCTCTGGACATGAGTCAGTTTGTTGGCTTGTTTGGAGCCACTCGTCTGCCTTGTCTGACTAAGGATAAGATCTTCAGGGATCCCAACAGCAAGCATGTTGTTGTACAAAAACAAGGAAACTTTTATGTATTTGATGTTTTAGATGCTAATGGTAATTTTTCATTATTTAGGAGAATGCTTGATGTTAATATTTAGGCCCATGGTAAGAAACTTAATGGAAAAAAAAGGAAAACAATTTTATTGATCAGTTCAGTGTTATTATTACTTTAATCTGTAGATTACCTTATTAATTTAGTTTAAAGTCAAAGTCAAATCATTTATTTCAATTAGGACAATTTACAACAATATATTCACCTCATTTACATGCATATTGATTTTCAGGTAACCTTTTGTCACCCCTTGAAATCCTTGGCAACTTGAGCAAAATCATTAATGATAATACACCAACATCGGAACATCCTTTAGGAATATTAACTACACAGAATAGGGATGTATGGGCTAAACAACGGTCTCATTTGGAGTCAACTGGAAATAGTGCAGTTTTAAGGAAGATAGACTCAGCAATATTTAATTTAATATTAGATGAAGATAAAATTAATGATGATAAACGAGTACTCTTGAAGAAATACTTACATAGTGATGGTACAAACAGGTGAACATATTGAATGGTTATTAATATAATAATAATAAAAAGGTCACTCACTGACTAAACAGGAAATCTTAAAAACTACTTGGCATAATTATGAAGGTTGATGAATAAGACATCAACTAAGAACAGATTTGATTTTGACTTCCATGAGGGCAAAGTCGCTGGTAAATTATAGTATTATACTCATAGAAGGATACTGTAGTAAATATAATGGTTTTTGGGGTTCTGTAGTTCTGAAAAGAACCCTTATAGCTTCGTCATGCCCATATGTCTGTCTGCCTGAGTTTTTGCTAAGAGACTGTTAGTAGTACAAGGCTGTAATTTTGAAGGAGTATATAAATATGTGTATCAATTTTATTACGCCAGCAAAGTGGTGAATAAAATAATTTTTTTTGAGAGTAGAGATACTCAAAATAAAAATAGGTATTCATCCCCATTTCACATGTAGGGGAGACTACATTATGTGAAACGGGGATTGTGGAAAAATCAGGAAAAATTCACGATGATAGTGCATATAATGAACTTTAAAGGAAAACTATAGCGGTTAAGATAACTTTATTGGTTTAGCAGTAATAGTCATTAAACTTGGTTGTTGGATAATTTTATACCAAATACAAAATCCTTAGCATTAATCCTAAGATAAAGTAATTGCTTGCTACTAAGGGCTTCTACGGATTACTACGGAACCCTACACTGTGCGTGGCCCGAAACACACAATGGCCGGTTTTTTTTTTAAGTATGGCTAAGCATATAATTTGCAGGAAAATGTAACATAAACGCTACTAGGCTCATTTTCCTACTTTGTAGGTATATGACGGCTGGATGAATTGTAAAAAAATCATTTGAACTTGCAAATAGGGAAATGCATACCGATAGAGCTATAAAGCTATAGAGCTTCTAAATTTTTCTATTTATTTAGGAAGTCAAGTTCCCAATTTTGTTTAATAATTTTACAGGTGGTTTGACAAATCAGTCAGCCTTATTGTGACCAATGATGGAGTGGCAGGGGTTAACTTTGAACACTCTTGGGGTGATGGAGTGGCAGTATTGAGATTTTTCCAAGATATTTATGCTGAAACTACGAAAAAACCTTTCATTCATCCAGATTCCAAGCCAGTTAATAGTAATATAAGTGTTCAGAAATTAGGTAAGATATCTATAGTTTCCATAACCCATAACACAGTTGAATCTTTCAGATGGTTGGGCCAAATGCAAAACATTGGCAAGAGAGAGATTAAAAAACACTTATTATGTTGTGAAGATCATGAAGGTCAAACTAACTACTTATTTTATATGTTGTTTTACAGAAACAAATTTTGTATAATATAACTTAACTTTAAAAACTCATACGCTATGTCCACACCACTGCGCTTTCATGATCATCCTTCGTCTTCAACATTACATTCATCCAGCATCAAGAGCATGCGTCATCATTTTTCAACCGACTTCAAAAAGGAGGAGGTTCTCAATTCGACGCGTACCTGTTTTTTTTTTTGGAAATTTGTTCTACGATTACTCCGCCAAATATGAATCGATTTGGATGATTCTTTATTGTTTGATAGAGTATAGTTCCGAATAGGTACCATAAGAATATATTCATTACCTGATGATGAAGTTTGGAGATATGGAACGGAACTCCTTATAAAATCATAGCAGAATATACGTGTAGTCTTCCAGGCTAAAGTTATTTTTTATTTTGTATTTTTTGAAGGCGGTCATCTTTTTTGTAAAATAGCTTTTTTTGTGAGAAGAATGCATGGCTATGTTAAATTAATAAATTATATTTAAAAAGTGTAATTGGCCCCGGCCGTTCTATTTAAAATAATTAATTAATTAATCATCGTAATCAGCGGGCCTACGGGTATGCACTGTTTTGAACTAGTTTAATTGCGCTTCATGCATGCGTCAGACGAAAAGACAAGATGGACGTGAAAGCGCACTGGTGTGGACCAGACATTATGACCTCTATCCTCTTAGATGTATTCGGAAGCACAATGTTTTGCGTGCGGTACATTGCCCGTTATCATAAACGATGATTTTTGTTGCCAAAAAATAAATCTCGTTTCCCAACAATATCTTTTTGTTAATTAGATTAATGGACAACATACGTAGTTTACGGCTACGTGATGCGTCCTACCCGTATAAAGTAGTAGTATGAGTGGTAGTAGTACAAAACTTTTCTCTTTTTTTTCAACCGCCATCAAAAAGGAGAAGGTTCTCAAGTCGGCAATGTTATTTTTTTTCAGAATTCAAATTAGACGATAAATCTAAGCACTTTATCGACAATGCCAAGAAGGAATACAATTCGTGGTGTGACTCCCTCAGTATAGATTACATTTTGTATGAAGGGCTCAACAAGGCAGCTTGTAAGAAGTTCAAAGTTAGCCCTGACTGCATCATGCAATTGTCCTTTCAGGTATTATAATATTCGTATCCTACATTTTCTTACAAAAAAAGATCACCGTGTGATTACAGTTGTAGTACAAAGTTGGTAAAACCCAGCTTTGACTGCCAAAGAAATATCAACTTTGCCTCAGTTAAAATTAAGTAAATGATAAAAAAACGTCAACTCGTCTGCAAAATCATCAAGTAAATTGTTACGTGTATTTCAGGCAGCGCATCATCTATTGAAAGGAAGCTTCGTCGGGACATACGAGTCTTGTAGTACTTCGGCCTTCAAACATGGTCGAACAGAAACCATGCGACCTTGCACAGTTAAAACAAAGGTGTGAAAATTTGACTGTTTTGTGTATATGATAATACCCTTAAGGGTATGTAAGTCTTTATAATTACCTAGATTATGTTATCTAAATCTTTTTGAGAAATCTGTGACCGTTTAATGATTGACCTATAAACTGATTTACCTACTTATTCATAATTATACCTAATGACTAAACGTGTAGTCTTGTAATAATTATCTCAAGGTACAAGGTACTGATATTGGAAGGTTGAAATTATCGTAGTCATCGTAGTCATCACATCCGGCCAGCCACTCTTTGTCGCATTTTTTGATAGAGACGTAGGGGTTGGCCTCGTAACAGCTTATCGATAATCTCTAATCCACTTTAATCTGTCTGTATGGATCAGTGTGTACGTGACCTTTGGTCATTAGCGAGGTAAGATTTCCAGCCTGCTGACGAGTGTTAGTGCGGTAAATAGTAAATACCTACCTACTACTACTAGGTTAGTAGTGAACGCACTTGATGGTTATCCACTTGATAACCATCAAGTGCGTTCACTACTTTCTACTACTATTAAAAACGCGGAAGTTTGTGAGGATAAATAAATAAATAAAAATAAAAATAAATATCTTGGGACAACTCACACACGGCTATCTAATCCCAAGGTAAGGAGAGCTTGTGTTATGGTAACCAGACAACTGATATACATACTTATATAATTTATAAGTACATACATATTATAGATAAATCACACCCAGACACAGAACTAACAATCATGCTCATCACACAAAGTTTGTCCTGGGTGGGAATCGAACCCACGACCTCCGGCTTAGCAGTCAGGGCCACTAACCACTAGACCAACAAGCCCGTCAAATGGATGTATGGATGGATGGATGTTTGTTACTCTTTTACACTTAAACGACTGAACGGAATTAGCAGATATTTGGCACACTTAAAATAATGTAGGTATCTAATAGTAGTAATTTAACATATAAGATACCTAACTTTTATCCCGTTTTTATGTTCCCTACCCTAAAGTCTACGCAGACCAATTCGCGAGCAGAAGCTAGTATTTAAATATTTTTAACCGACTTCAAAAAAGGAGGAGGTTCTCAATTTGGCCGGTTTTTTTTTGTGTGTACAATCACTCCGAGGTTTCTTGTACGATTAGTGTAATTCTTGTTGTTGTTCGATGTATACTTGCCATTTGGTCCCATAAACATTTCATCTAATTTGGTTTAGTGCTTTTTATTTTGTGAGTATTTTTTTTATTACTGCTATGTGGATGATGGAATTATCTTTACTACGGATTACAATACAAAATATAGATTAAATTACAAAATACGTGTAGTCGATGACTGCCTTATGGAAGTGGGGGAGAAGGTACGTAAACCCCCCTCCTACCACTTTCCAAAATTAAATATATCGTGTGAGGTATTGTTTTTAAGAGAGTAAGGATTTCAAACATAGAAGCCCTGCCTGTACTACTATTCTGATGGTCGACACTGTTGACTCTGGTTTTAAGGAATGGCGGTGTTGGAAAAAGTGTGGCGAGTTTAACTGGTAGTTTTCTATTGTACGGCTAATAAAATACAGTTTAGCTTTAAAATTAAACAATCTTTAGTGTACATAATAAGAAAGTTTATTTACATCAATTTACACCTACAAAGGCTTACAAATAACATTAAAACACTACGTATAAAAGTGGATTTTACACAAAATATGAAACGTTAAAGGTAGGTTGAAATAATCTTAACTGTTCTTTAGGAATAGGTGTATGTGAGAGCAGGTTCTAAAAATAAAATATACAAATTACACAGGATTTTTAGGTGAACTCAAGTTAAAACAGTCGATGAACGGAAATTCAACAAGCTAACTAGCCAGTAGCCGTGCTAGAAGTTTCTTCCTCATAAAATAGGACGAGGCGGTAGAGGCTTTCTCGGAGGTAACTCTGAACAGTGAAATCAGTCATTCTTCTGCATCCTTTGTTTACATCGAACTACAAACTCCAATTTTGTTCAATGTACGCATCACCATTGTCTTCTTCAATATAATTCTACTTTAACAATGGATTCGGGTAAAATATACACCTGTATTAAACACAACTTGAACCGACAGAACTGCCATGATTAATTTAACACAAATGCATTACGTGAGTTCGACAAATGGTTGTGCGGTTCACGGTAGTGCGACAGATCTGTACCGCGACACACGATAGTTCGAATGCACGCTTGTGCGACGCACTGAAGACTCACTCAAACATTTGTTTTTATTATCATCATAATATGTATCTTAATCTAATGACCCCATGGCTCAGCTAGTTACACACTTAGTAACGTTTCCGTATTCGATTCCAGCCCACTATAGTACTTTTAATGATAAAACCTTCACGAAATTTTAATAACATCGGCTGCTACCGCCATCTATTGACTGATATAGGAACTACACTGATGCTTATAACTAACGAAGATGAGTGTTTCCTTTAGACGATACTGAATAGGATTCTAGTGGGGAATAAGATTTAAATTTTGAATAAAAGAAGAACCACACACAGGAAAAATAATAATCGAATTCTTAAACTATCAACTAGCCTATTGCAAAAGTAGGTAACTCAAGAATTAAGAAGTTCAGTGTTAAGTCCCAACAATGTTGACGTGTTTAAAATATGTACAAATACTAGGTATCAAAGCTAGATAAATTAATCATTTTGTTCCAGAAACGGAAAACTTAGTTTTCATACTTGCCTACCTAATCGGGTGGCACGGTAGTGCTAGTGCCCCCGCCAAGTCGAGCAGTATTTACATTTCTAAGTCTTGAGAGAAAAATAACTGATATAATATATAAGTAATTATTTATTTATTTATATTTAATATAAATCATGTGAATATTTGTAAAAATTAACCACACAGTCGACGCAAAATTATAAAACACAACCGTATGTGTTTATCCGCACACGCGTAGTAAACACGCCAAGCGCGTAAACCCGCACTGGCGTAAAGTCCGGCCGCCACACGCCTAGCGTGTGCGGCCGCACTCTCGTCTCGTTTATGAGAAAGCGTTTCGGCTGTGCGGCCAACACACCATTTGTGTGGCCAGCCGCACTGGCGATCGGCGTAGCGAATGTTCGCCCGCAGTCAACGTGTTAACAATATAATTATGTTATAATGTACTGATTACGATGCGTGCTTGTGTGGTAACATATTAACACACAAGCACTAAAAAATGAAAAATATAAAGCTTTTTTTTACAAAAAAAGACAACCGCCTTCAAAAACTACAAAATAAAAAAAAATACTTTAGCTTGGAAGTCGGTGGCAATACCTAAATAACAAGAAACAAAACCAAAGCCGCCGACTTCCAAGCTTAAGTTATTTTGTAATTTTTGAAGGCGGTTGTCTTCCTTTGTATAAAGCTTTTTTGAAGTAGATACATCATAATATTCCGATTTTATGCTTCCATCTACATCCTAAATATTTCCACTTTTCAGGCATTTTGCGAATCCCTACACTCCAAAAAGAGTTCAGATGAAGAATTACGTGGTAAACTGACTGAATGTTCCAAACTTCACTCGGAGCTCATCAAAGATGCAGCAATGGGTCAGGGCTTCGATCGACACATGTTTGCGCTCATGAAGATGGCCGAAGACAGCAACATGCCTAGACCAGAGATTTTCAACTCGTATGAGTACAAGTTCTTGAATAAGTCGATTTTGAGTACAAGTACATTGTCTTCGCTTAGTGTGATGGCCGGAGGTTTCGGACCCGTTACGAAAGAAGGATTTGGCATTGCGTACGTAATCCTAATAAATAATTTTATTTATTAAAAAAATAAGACCGACTGGTACAATACTTACCAGTTACTAAGCTGTTAATTATTGGTTATTTTATTCTATGCCATTGAGTTAAGGTTTAAATTGCAATTATTGACGCGCGAAAAATGATAAAATACAACAACTAATAGAATATAAATTAATAAGAAGAAAATAAATTGTGCTCTTATTATGTCCTACTTAAAATTATCATCGTATTAATAAAATCTGTCTTGCTATTTCAGATATTCGGCGTTTCCAGATAAGTTAGGAGCAGCAGTAGCGAGTTATAAATCACACAACGACAGCTCTCAATATATTGAAGCATTGCACAAGTCATTCCTAGACATTACCAAGATATTATCCGGATAAGTTATAATACGTCTAACAGTATAGTTATCATTTCTATTGCATTTTTGTTATATAAATATGTAGAATAGACCGGTACTACTGGAGTGAATATTAGATATATTTTTTATAACAGAGGTTTTTACATATTTTTTTACGAAATTGCTTTTTTTGCAGACAGTGCTAACTTGGTTATTTGAAATAAAATGATATTTTTATTGTAGAATCTATAAGTACAGTTAAAAGATAAGAGGCAAACTATTTACTGGGGATATTCTTAATCAATATTTAAGCTATAAAAGAATAACAAAATAAACATATTAAAAGTAAATAAGTACCTACGTTAAAAATTATGTACCTATTGGGAGTTACTAGTAACTGATATTTTATGGCGATGTTAATCGTCTCTTGTCCAGAATTACATTAAACATTCGTGAAAAGGTTAAAACTTCCAATTAAAAAAAATATATGTAAGTATAGAGATTATTAGGATCCATATTGACAGCGGCAAGTTTATTAAAATTTTACGTACATTTGCTGATAAAGTTAGTATACAATGTCACGCTCACACAACACACGTCGATATTATGTAAAGGCACCCTTAGCATTAACTATGTAGGTTAACCTTTGGGTTAAATAAAACACGTGTTAACCCTAACGGGCTTCAGACAAGGATTTTGCTTGTAGAAATCCATGAATGATACAATGCAACTTAAATATGCAACTTTACGGCTTCTGATAATAATCTCATTACAACATACGAGTTTTACGCTTTGCATTTTTTTTTGGTATTCCGTTTATTTATTGAAAGGTTGTATTATTATGTATAAACATATTTTTTGGGAAGTACCTAATAAAAAATATTTTTATAATGATTGTTGAGCAAAGAGTATTTATTTGATTTTACCTATCACCTTGGACCTTTGACAATTATACCAACATGGTAGATTTAAAATTGGAGTTTAAAATGTATAATAAACAACTGCGACTTACCACTGCCACTTGAATTTACTACCTACGTCTACAGTTCATCCTTGTTACATCTACTAATCCTACTATAACTCTGCAAGAATAGCGTGATGATAAATATAGGTACCTATTCTATTCGATTAGGGAGCGAATAATTCCAGTAGCTTGTAATGCTGTTTAAACTGGTTTCCATCAACAATAACCGTAGGTACAGGAAATTTACCTATAACTTATCAATAGCACTAATTGAATTAAGTACCTACCTAATTAAATTTATTGTACCTACCTACTATTCGATTCATAACGATGCCGTTGATAATTACCCCGCAAATTAATAAAGAGTGTTATGAGTGTCCCTTTTTAATCGTTTTTTTAAAGAATATAGGTACCTACATATTGTTATTTATAATAGGCGAGTAGTAGGTAGGCACTTACAGTGGCGGATTCAGGGGGTGCCAAGGGGCTCAAGCGCCCCCAAAAGCATCCGAGTTCTTTCGTGTCAAATCTTATAAGAACTTTATATTGTTTTCATTAAACTTTATACAAATGTTAAGTTACTTTTGTCAGAAGCTTAAAAGTCTGACAACCAGTCTGACCTACGGGTATCGTATTACCCAGTTACTGGGTTGTGGAATGTGGAGGTCAGATAGGCAGTCGCTCCATGTAATACTGGTATTCAGCTGCATCCGGTTAGACTGGAAGCCGAGCCCAACATAGTTGGGAAAAGGCTAGGCAGATCATGATGATGACCCTACCTACTTTACGAACGACAACCCTAGCCACTGGGCACCTACATTAGCTATTTAAGTACTTCTACTTACTTTACCTCTACTTAATAATTTTAAAACCTGCAATCACCAATGAAATACTGGCTAGTAGTCCAAATGATGCTTCTATTCTATTGTGTACCTATGTCAGTTAGTAGATAACTGTGTATAAATAGAACGTCAGCGCTTTAATTCTGCGACGACTGCTATCGATTTTCTCATGTCCATCTAGTAAAGGGGGAAATATTCATAGTCGAAGTAATAACAATTACCTAATTAATTTTACAATGAATTTTGTTGTGGCCTAAATACCTGACTTTCAACCATCTAGCATAGTTAAAATTCTTGATTATCAGTTTTATAGGGAAAACTATTTTAATATTTTTAGGACTACTCTTAAGTTGTAGGTACCTTCTACCAACGCGTTTGCCGATCCGAAGACGGAAAGTTGCAGGGACACCTGCATCAGTTGATCCGTATGCGAGTGGCACGCGCCAACCCTTATATTTTAGCAATGGTAAAGGTTACTCAGTTGTTTCCGGACATCGTGGCACCGGAAGCAGAAATGCGCTCGCGCTTCTGGTGATTATACGTTGCATGCACCCAATGATCTCCAAATGTTGTGCAACCGAGGTATAATCAACCCACTAGTGACTGTCCAGGACTCCGATTGGACTCTTTTTTATCACCTACCTACAAAAATAAAAAGATAGAAGACGTTTGCTGATAGTCATAAGCCCATATAAGTATGGAGAGAAATTGCAATTAAGTGCCTTTTAAAGCCTTACAAACTGCTACATACTAAGAACACTAACATTACGTTCTAGGAAACGCGTGTTTGCACTAGGGTAAATTTGAAGTATGGAGGTTTGAGAGAAACACGTCTGGTCAAGACAAGCGTTAATTACCAAATACATGTGTTACAGTGGAGCTTACTCCTAAATACATTTAACCACTCCTAATACATAATGTACCAACCCAACACATTGTAGGGTTAAAATATAACAATTCCCTGACTCGGCCTTGTCCAAAGGTCCAACAAAATCGAGAAAAACTTTATCAAAAGCAGCTAATGCTGTAGTGGTTATAGTCATGGGTTGTCTCATATATTTACTTTGTTTCATTTTCTGACACATCTCACATTTACATATTTTTTTTTGAATATCCGTAGCTAATCCTGGCAAGGTCGCCATGAACTATGGAGGTGTGAGAGAAACACGTCTGGTCAAGACAAGCGTTTATTACCAACTAATTAGGTTACACAATTGAGCTTACTTCTATATACATTGAACCACTTCAAATTAATTAACTCTCTTCTACATAATGTATCTTGAGGTGCTAGAGAGTGGAGAGGTATTTTGCAGCTATAAGGGCAATCTCGAAAGCACGGTTAAGATTCCTACCAACGTCTACAGGAAAACTTCCTGCCCCTAACTCCCCTAAGCATATCCGGCCAATGATGGCAAGAGAGAGGTGGGAGTTCTGTTCCTTGTCAGCGTTCACTCTAGCCGGCAAATAAAGGCAAGCCAGAGATATGGAAAAAGACATTTCCCGGGAGATCAGCTCGCTACAAGCTGCCCTGCGGGTTTTTAATTATTTATTTGATTATTAAGTTGATACACATGTAAAAAAATACATTGTACAAAGGCGGACTAAGACAAAAAAATATTATCTGCTTAATTTATTAAATATACATATAATAATAAAAACAATTTTCATCACGCAGGCGACTGCGATGAAAATTCCAGTTTATTATTTTATACTTATTATTTTTGACTTTTTAAATATTACCTTTTTGCGCTGGGGGATTTTTAAATTTTTAATTTAATTTAATTTTTATATTTTTAACTGTTTAAAATTTAGAAAAAAGAACTGATCAAAACAAGTCCAAACACGACAGTCATGTCTGCTATTATTTTTCAAGAGTGTACTAATGTGCTGGATGTCCTGGCTGCAGCATCAACTCATCATGTTGCCACCATTGTTTTGTATGTAGGATTAAATACTGATCAAAAGGAAACCAAACACGATATTATATCTGCTATTATTTTTTCAATAGTGCACTGGTGTGCTGGATGTCCTGGCATATTTATATAGTTAGGTCACACATATTATGTTTGAAAGTAAAGTGAATATCAATTATGCGTCTAAGATCCTTACCGCAGCTAGCAAAAGAGCTGATAACCATGAAACGGCTGGATCGCTTTTGATAAAATATATCTAAGAACAAATTCTAGAAAACCAACTTTAAAAAAAAAACAGCATTCATTTCAGTTCACCCGTTTAAAACCTATGGTGCCACAGACAGACACACGCATAGCGGGGTTGAAGATACAAGCCAAGGCTATGAATACGACTTTATCGTACCTACGCAGAATCAGCAGCGTTCCAATCTACGTTCGCGCATATAGGATCATAAACTTTGCCAGTACAGTTAAATGCAAAGTATATTTACTCGTGGAACACAGGATTTGATGTTGCATATTGTTTGTGAAATAGTCTCACGTAGAATGTGATGTAGTGCTGCTATATTATAAGGTGATGATGCTTATCTCCCTTTTTGGTTATAAATTGCACTCGTTGTTTCTGATTATAAATGCTGGATGGTCGTGTGTACAACGTGAAATGGAATGGCACCTAGGCCATATTGACATTACAGTACGGATCGCGAAAATGTCAAAGTTCATCCGTAGTAGATCGCGCTTGAGATGTGTTTTGTGAAAAATAGAAATTATTGAATTAAAAATGCCGTGTAAAATGTGATGTGATTCTCCTCACATTTTAATCTGTTGAGGTAAATATTTGTAATATTAGGTAGCTTTTAGTAGTTTCGTTTAAAGGACAGCGTTTGTATGTAAAACGATCAGGGAGCAAAAAATAAACGTTTTACGCATTGTATCTTCTACTATCTAAAAGCAATAAAACGGATTATTTATACCTTTACGCTTTAAAATCCCTACCTTATCACGTTTAAGTGATCAGTTGAAATAGGAGATAACAAATGCATTGATTTTAAAATAATAGAGTGCATTATTTTTTTATTCCTTCAGTATAATTTGCCGTGGTGAACGGTAGAAGCTCCTTATTAGCATTTTAAATACCTATCTTTCGTAGTATAAAAGTACGAGTTTAAGTTATTTATTAATTGAAAGACCCAAATATAATATTACAAGATAGCAGTCTTTTAAAGCTTTCCCTTATTCCACTAATAGTTAAGATCAGATTTGATAAATAAGGAAGAAAACACGAAACCATTAAGTGCCCTTGATTTGATATTATAAGTGGCATAGTTCCAAATATTTTTCTAGTAGGTATAATAACAACTTTATAATCTCTTTGTTTCAGAATATGTTTCATTATATTGAATGGTCAAAGTAGATCACCAATATGCTAATTAAGGAGTACCGGATACCTTTGCCTCTCACTGTAGAAGAGTACAGGATTGCACAGCTATATATGATAGCTAAAAAGAGTAGAGAAGAAAGCTCTGGTGAAGGCAGTGGGGTGGAGATCCTAATCAATGAACCATATGAGGATGGACCCGGTGGGAAAGGTCAGTACACTCAGAAAATCTATCATGTTGGTAGCCATTTACCAGGATGGTTTAAAAGCTTACTTCCAAAATCTGCCTTAACAGTGTCTGAAGAAGCTTGGAATGCTTATCCTTATACGAAAACAAGATACACATGTCCATTCGTTGAGAAATTTTCATTAGAAATAGAAACTTATTATTATTCTGATAATGGCCACCAAGAAAATGTCTTCAAACTAACTGGAAGTGATTTAAAAAGTAGAATAGTTGATGTTATTGATGTTTGCAAAGATCAGCTTTATGGTGCAGATTATGTCAAAGAGGAGGATCCTAAATTATTTGAGTCACAAAAATGCAATAGGGGACCCCTTTCTGATAACTGGCTTGAAGAATATTGGAGTGAAGTGCAAGGTAAGACACAACCATTGCCAAATGGGAAATCTCTCATGTGTGCTTATAAACTTTGTAAAGTAGAATTCAGATATTGGGGTATGCAAACAAAACTAGAAAAATTTATTCATGATGTTGCATTAAGAAAAACCATGTTAAGAGCTCATCGTCAAGCTTGGGCTTGGCAGGATGAATGGCATGGTCTTACAATGGATGATATCCGAGAAATAGAGCGCCAGACACAGTTAGCTTTGCAGAAAAAGATGGCGGGGGATACAAGTGATGAACAAGATCTGTCTGAAGAGAATTCTAAGTCTCTTGCAGCAACTATGAGCAGTTTAGAAAAGAATGAAGATGTTACAACACCATTAGTCACTAAGAAAAATGTTGAAAAGAGAATACAAAAACATCTAACACCTGAGGGAACTCCACCATCTGAACACAAAACCTCTTGCAAAACTAATCTTAGATCATCATCATCAGGATCTATTAAGAGTTTGCAAGCACAAGCTGCTAACTGGAGAATGGAAACTCTTGTAAGAGAATCAGAAACAGAAACAGGCTCAGAAGATGAGTTTTATGATTGTGAATCCTCATTTAATAAATGGTCTTCCATGTGCTCTCTTGATGAAGCTGACATAGATATATCACCAACACAGGGCGATAATAGTCAAGAAGACAGCATATTCAATCCCTCTTTCTTGAAAAGGGTGACATCTGAGAGAGGCTCACGCAGATTGCCTAATTTACAAAGTCATCCTAGTGTTGATGGTTGTCCAGAGACACCCATGCATAGTTCATGCCCTACAACTGTTTTGATACTAGTATTTCATGCAGGAAGCGTTTTAGATGCAAACGTTGATATGACTGCTAAAAAATCGGATGTCACAACTTTTAAAGGGGCTTTCGAATCCGTGATGCGTCAGCATTATCCGACGCTTATAGGACACATAGCAATAAAACTTGTATCATGTCCATCTATATGCACTGAAGCATTGGGGATCCTTTCAACATTGAGTCCTTACAGTTTTGATTGTTCACCGTCGACTATTGAATCTCCTTCTCTTACAAACGATCTTATACCTATTGGCGCTATACCATTAATTGCTACAACATCTCCAGACTATGCAGAATCCGTAACAAAAACGATAAACTCTGCCAATGCCACTTATAATGAATTTATAAAATCTGATGATGGAAAAGGATTTAATGGCCAAGTTTGTATTGTTGGTGATAGTATGGGGTCAGTGTTAGCGTATGATTCTCTTATCAGGACACTGCAATACCAATCCAGACACGACAGTGAAAATAGTATACTGGATACTGAAATAACCATTCCAAATGATCCTTTGGAACCACATTACCTCAACAAGTCTCACTTACAAGCTCCGACGCCCAGGAGGCGTTCATCTTCCACAAGTGACAATCACATAAAATTTGAATTTGACGTCAGCGACTTTTTCACCTTTGGCAGCCCATTGTCACTTATTTTAGCATCAAGAAAAATTTCTGATGACAAAACTCGTGACATTACGAAACCACCCGTACAGCAAGTGTTCAACTTGTTTCACCCTACAGATCCTGTTGGCTCAAGATTGGAGCCGTTGCTGTCGGCTAGATTTACTAATTTACCACCAATAAATGTTGCTAGATATACAAAATATCCTTTAGGTAACGGTCAACCTTACCATTTAATGGAATTGATTCAGAGTCATCCTCAATTATTTGGAGATCACTTGCAAATGCCGCCAACTCCTGTGTTAAGAAGACTTTCTGAGGTATCTGTTCAAAGTACTGTAAGTGGCTTAGTGGATAACATTCCTTTAATCACTATGAACGCTTTACAGCAGAAATGGTGGGGATCTAAAAGACTAGACTACGCTTTGTACTGTCCCGAAGGATTGACGAATTTTCCCACAAATGCTTTACCTCATTTATTCCATGCTAGTTATTGGGAAAGTTCTGATGTAATTGCTTTCATATTGCGGCAAATTGGACATTTTGATTTAGCTCTATATGGGCACTCAGACGATAAAGAGTGTCCTATGTTTAAACCTGGACAAGAGAGAGAAAAATGGATGAGAAAACGTACATCCGTTAAATTGAAAAATGTAGCTGCTAATCATAGGGCTAATGACGTTATCGTCAAAGAAGGGTGCCCGCAAACCTTTTCTGCCCGTTTTATGTACGGACCATTGGACATGATAACTTTAACTGGCGAGAAAGTTGACATTTATATGATGAAGGATCCTCCTGCAGGCGAATGGGCGATATTGTCTACTGTTGTGACTGATAAGACTGGAAGAATCACATACACCTTACCAGAACGACAAAGTGTCGCTTGCGGCATATATCCAGTTAGAGTAGTTGTTCGAGGGGATCACACCATGTGTAATTTTCATCTAGCAGTTGTACCTCCCCAAACGGAATGCGTTGTGTTTAGTATTGATGGATCTTTTACTGCTAGCGTGTCAGTCACTGGTCGCGACCCAAAAGTAAGAGCAGGTGCTGTCGATGTCGTGCGATTTTGGCAAGATCTTGGATACCTCATTTTATACATAACTGGAAGGCCTGATATGCAACAGCGGAAAGTAATATCATGGTTGGCTGAACATAACTTTCCTCATGGTTTAGTATTTTTCTCCGATGGATTTTCAACAGATCCGTTAGGACATAAGGCAGCGCATTTAAACAATCTAATAAATGAGCATGGAGTCATTTTGCATGCGGCATACGGTTCAGGCAAAGACATTACAGTTTATCATAACTGTGGACTTGCCCCAAAGCAAATTTATGCTATTGGACGCATCAGTAAAAAGTATAGCAATATGGCAACGACTCTTAATGACGGCTACGCTTCGCATTTAGCTGATTTAAAGCTGCCTGGAGCTTCGAGGCCTGCCAGAGGCAACGCTCGTCTTCTAGTTCCTAGACGACTGTTGGCTCCTGTAAGTAGTGGGACTACATCACGAATGCGTCGTTAATTTGGTTAACTCTTGTATTAGTATTTCTTAAAACGCTTAATCTCCCTCGGGTTAGACAGTGTTTGTGATAGGATAGTGCTTAACGTACAATCGTCATAACATTATCATCAATATTTTTAAATTATGACTATTCTGTCCCACGTCTGTCGCTATTGTTTTGACAGACTACATTTTATATGCACATATTTTACCAATTCAGGTTTGATTATTTATTCAGATTTGCGTATGGATAGGTAAGAATTATTAAGGATGGATAAACAACTTTTAAAATAAGTGAATCGGGATGGGGAAAACTCCCGTTTTTTATTTTATCTTCATTGTACCTATAATTATCTAACTAAATGCCGTTACGATATTTTATATCGTAACGACTGTTTTTATTATGCTAACCGTAAAAACTTGTTACGTACTTCCAATGTAACAAATAATGTGCAGAATATAATTAGAAGATCGTTATGATTTAATGTTACGAATGTATGCTAGGAGAGTGGAGGAGCGAAATCTCTGTACAGACTCATGACATGCTGTTTCTAGTCTATTCGCCATTCGTAGATACTATGCTTGCATTTTTTCCTTTTAATGATAGCGAGTATAGGTAGAATTTAAAGTTACAAAAATGTTTACCAATCTTGTCTAGTAGTGTAACATCTCTAAATACATCTACAGTCATAGTTAGTTTTATCCGTGATGTTTCGTTTAAATAAATATACACTTTGTATCTTAACAGTTTGTTTTGTATATTTTTTAATCACTCGGGAATTACAATGTATGTGACTATGTGCAGTAAAAGAGATAAATATATTTCTTATTTATTAGCGAGGTTTCCATTGTTTAGTGTCGTCACGTGTATGTAATGATAAAATACATATAACTAAATAATTTTAAGACGTTATTAACTATATTACGTGATATTATATCTTGTTATTTATTTATAGTTCTGAATAGTTTTTGAACAAAAAATATATTATTATGCATTTTCAACTTACTTCCCAATTCTACGGTTATGACTTACTCGTCTAAAACATATTTAGCAAAAAATATTAGGTATGGTAAATACGATATATTCCAGGATTTTTTATATTTATAATTTAACTTTTATCTAAGCTATGTTCAAATTTCCGTAGTGGGGCATAATCAGTTCTAGATTATTGATATTTTAGCTGAAACTGTATTGATCATGTAGACTTCAAGTTAGAAAAAGTGCGTATTTTAATTTTAAATATTATGCAATGCTCCATTTTGCATACTGTAGGTATTATCATATTATGCGACTGTGCTATTTTTAATGTAAATTCTTGTTAAAAATAAAAATCGTAACTATTTGTATTTTACATTGTACAAATTTTGGGCTGATTGTCAAACAGATACCTACCTATCCGAAAAATGTATAAAGAATGTGATAGGTAACTCTAAAATGCAATATCGTAATTCAATTTATAAATAAAGGTATAAATATAATGACGTTATTATAAATTATAAACCAAATAAAAATAAAATTATTTTTCTATTTCCCATTTGTTTGAGTTCGTAAGGAACAGAAGTAAGTAAATTATATTAATTCTTATTATCTATAAAAAAATATTGTATAATATTTATTGTGTACATTCCTCTTTCAAAAATATTTCTATTGTTATGTAAATTTTTTAAATTATTATAATAATATACCTAAACGTATAATATTGTCTAATGTTCTTAGTGTAATATAGATTTATTTAAAGGTACAAAAAATAATTTTCTTGAACCTTGGTATAATTAAACTTTGGCTGTTGTGTTGTCCTACGAACAGTGTGTGGAATTGCCATAAGTTACACCTGTAAAGATATCTATACCGAGAAGGAAATAATTTATCGTTTAAAATACCATAAGAAAATTATACATATAAATAATATTTATGTCGCATTTTAAGCGCTTATTTTTAATATCCGTAAATAATTAATTTTCTTTAACAAAGCAGTAAATTATGTATGCATGCATTGCATAGATGAATCAGAAGGTATTTGAATTTTCCTATATACATAATGATAAATTTTCCGAAGTTATATCATTTAATGAAAGACCCACGTCACATATACTTACTGTACTAGTATACGAACCGGTTCGCAGCACCAACTATAGACGGTTAGCGTTGCATATAGGTACCTACCAAGTGCAACATGTCGATAAGTACATAACCACTTGCTTGGCTTCACGCGAGGTTGGCCATTCTACCAATCTAAAATTATCTGTCTGGTATAAACTTGAAGCCCTGGCATCGATGCTGCACGGGATATTTAATATGATCTATTTGATGTTTATCTCCGAAAGCCGTAACGTGTTGCGCAAATAGACATCAGCTCCCTTGTGTATTGATACGATAAGCAGACATTAGCCATCAATATTTATAGGTAGGTACTTATTGTCTACCTACGAAACTAGATGGAATGTAAACTATTAAAAATATCTGTTGCTGGCTCTCTATATTAACTCATCTGTAGATAGATTATTTTAAGCAGCTTTATTTAGGGTAATGTTTAAACTTTCGTAGACTTCTTTTAATGAAAGTAAATTATTTCATCGTCAGATGTCAGGTCCAGGCTGACCAGGTCAGTTAGGACACTGAAAATGTAGGTATATCTTTAGTTTAATTATAAAAATTATATATAAACATTATATATTATCGAGACCCTGTTATTCTAATGAATCCATTATGTATTGTTACTCAAGTATAACCATGTAGGTAAACATGTTCACGGTTAAAGTTCAAAGGGTCTAACTGTTTATTTTTATCCATAATTATGAGGTCAGTTAGGTGTAATATCTTCCCGTATAAACCGCCGTTCTACTTTTTACGTTTCAATGGTCAAACATTTCATCCGCGATAGTCCGCTTCCTACCACTGTTTACTGATCGGTAGTTCGGTACATATTGTGTTTATATAATAGAGAACAGATGCTTATTCTCATAATACAACCTATTCACACCCTATATTATATGGAAATTTACAACATCTATTACGGTATTACCTACCTACCTATAAGTTGTATCGCTTTATTGCGAAGTTGCAATAGTAGACTGTAGATAGGTAGGTAGGTACATACTTATAATACATTCTTTCTTTACATGTAAGTAGGCAGGTAGTTGCATTAGGTGTTAAGACTAGAGCGAGGTTATTGAACTGAGAAAAAAAAATGAGTATGATGTTGCGGTTAGCATTGGAAGAGCCCATCTGAAACCGGTAATTATTAGACGAGCGAAACAAGTTGCGATTTATGAGTGAGTCTATATAGGTACTTTTATGGTTGCTACTTTAAAAATAAATAAAAGCGAAAATAATTAATTTCTTTTTTTCACTAAGCTTAAAGTTAATTTGTATCGATTTGGGCAATATTATGATGTAGAAATGTGGCGTTTACCGAAACGCCACATTTCTACATCATAATGCCCTATTTTACAAGAAGCACGGTTGCTTCTTGTAAAATAGGGATGGAGGGGGCATTATGGACTGTAGGAAAATGTGTAGGTACCTAAAGTGAGATATCGCTATCAGTTGCAACAAGTGATGGCAATGTCTGGGCTATTGGCGGTGACTAGCTAAGAGATAAGAGCTAGCTATTACGAGTTCTTTGGCTGCTGATTTATTAATCCAACCAAAGGCGTGAGATCGTCAAGTATCTTTGCCTGTGCAAACCCGGTACCCCCAAAAAAAAGGTCATTAGGTACAAAAAGTCGTAGTCTGGTCAATCGGTTGTAACATAAACACTAAAGTGTAAAACAAGGAACGCATGCAAACAGATTTTATTGTTTTATGACGTGCAAATGAAATTCAATGTAAAAACGAAAGTAGTACGGTGACCAATTGATACATGGTGTGGCGGTGCACCGAGGAAGGAAGCACTGAGCTTTTACGAAATACCTAGTAGGTGGCTTTAGGGACACATAGCAAACCAAGCAATTGTAGGTACAAAGTTCAACATAATTTGAATACTTAGTTTATCCTTATTTCTTGTTTTTTTCGCCGTCTTTCCTAATTACCAACATTGTCTTTTCAACCGACTTCAAAAAGGAGGAGGTTCTCAATTCGACGCGTATGTTTTTTTTTTTTTCTTTTTTTTTTTTTCTTTTTTTTTTTTCTTTTTTTTTTTTTTGTATATTTGTTCTACGATTACTCCGCCATTTATGAATCGATTTGGATGATTCTTTGGAGATATGGAACGGAACTCCTTATAAAATCACAGCAGAACCGCCGTAACAAGAAAAATTGCTTTGTTTATACGTGTAGTCGATGACTGACTGAAGGAAGTGGGGAGGGGGTACGTCAACCCCCCTCCTACCACTTTCCAAAATTAAATATATCGTGTGAGGTATTGTTTGAAAGGGCTTTATGTCAGGATTTCAAACATTAACACACAAGCACTAAAAAGTGAAAAATAAAAAGCTTTTTTACAAAAAAAGATAACCGCCTTCAAAAACTACAAAATAAAAAATAACTTTAGCTTGGAAGTCGGTGGCCATACCTATATAACAAGAAACAAAAACAAAGCCGCCAACTTCCAAGCTAAAGTTATTTTTTATTTTGTAGTTTTTGAAGGCGGTTATCTTTTTTTGTAAAAAAGCTTTTTTACTTTTTATTATTAAGTATCTTTTACTTACACAAAGTGACAACACCTGATGGCATGGGCGTAGCCGCAACGGGGTGAGTCTTGCTGGGGTGGGAAACCTTGCCCCACCCGTATCCAGAAAACTGTAAGCGCGACAAAACGTCGGATATGGATAACAATGGTTAGATAATAGATTATTCCCCTTGTGAGTGTTACTCCACTAAACTACAATTTAATTGTGGCAGTCACATTTATTCGGCCCTAATAAATTAATTAAACCCGGCTACGCACATTTACCTAGATAGTAACAGTTGTGCTTTATTTTGCAAAATACTGTTTACGCAAATGCACTAATTCAGTATTTTCTAATTTTATCGGCAAGTTAATTGAATCAGTATTTTAATAATGTTTTTTTTTTCATTTTACAATTTATTTCATGAGAGCTTTACCATATTTCTGATAAGTATTATGATAAATGACAATGTGTATGTATGTACCTAGTCTCTCTAAAAACTCATATTATTCTTACTTACAATTAGAAGTTACGATTAAATTTTTAAATATTTATTTGTACCTGTTATATAATTAATTTCTACTATAAATTATGCTAGCTTCAAATTCTTTTGTGATGTATGTAATAGTGTGTGAGAAAATAAATTATTGTTGTTGGCAATATTGTTGTTTGTTTTTATAAAAGGGAAGGGGGCAGTAGTTGTGGATTTCAACATCTCGCAATTAAGACGACAGCGACAATTTTTGTCATAGAGTACGTAAGTTTGATCAGCATAAAAATACATAAAATGTATTTTTTAAATCGTCTATTGATCCAATAGTAAGAATTTGGCGGCCCCTTAATGTTTTATCACATCATATTCGAGGCCAAATGCTAGTGATTCATCACAATTTGACTATTATTTTGTAAAAATATGCGAAATACAAAATTGTATCTTTATCATTGCCATACACTACAAAAATATTATATGTATAGACACCGATAACACCTCATTTAGTTGAGCACTTGACAGCCGCGGCATTAAATTCGCATTAATTATCTAAATTGACTAAGTGGTTATGTACCTACTCAAACTCCAAATATCATTTATTTGTACATAGCGAATTATCGAATAGCCAAATATGATGTAAATGGCGACTCACGAAGAATGAAGTTTGCTCTTTAGTTAGGAATAATATATCTCAACGTAAAAGAAGTGTGAACGTATTTTTTTTTTGTGTTAGTTTTAACTTTTTGGCAGTTTGACTCATCTTCGGACTGTCTCGCAGGAAATACTTATCGATTGTAACAAATTAGACAACCGGTTATGAAGCTGCCGACCCGTCAACTTAGCGCCTCACGTCCCACGTTCGCCTTGCATAGTATCGCCTAAATCCGTAAAAAAATATTTTACGGGTGAACATAACGGCTGATAGATTAAGTTTAAAAACCAATTATACTACTAACCAGGGTTGCTTGTTTAGGGTTTGACGCAGATTGTGCACTTCGGAAATTGCGCATTTCGCAAAATGTGCACTTCTCAAAACGTGCACTCCTCAAAATGAGTGAAAATTCTATCACAATGAGTCAAAATAGAAACCGTTTGCTCACTATTTCTTTTTTTTTTTGGACGATTTTTAGCACGATAAAAATACTAGCTTTTGCCCGCGACTTCGTCCGCGTAAATTTCGGTTTTCGCGGACACAGACGAAGTCGCGGAAAATTACTCATGTCCGTTCAATTATTAATTGATATTAAAAATCATTATTCGAAAGGACACGTGGCGCCATCTATGATCATAAAAACGTTATTGTGATTTCCCTCGGAAACAGTACTTTTTTTCGGGATTAAAGGTACCCTATGTTTGTTCCTGTACACCTGGCAACGTATATGCAAAATTTCAGGATGATCGTTTCAGTGGCTTAGGTGTAAAATGGTAACAAACAAACAAACTTACTTTCGCATTTATAATATTAGTTAGGATTTTCTTTGTAAAAAGTTATTACGTTCAGGAAATGTTTGATATTTTTTAAATTACCTATATTATTTTTAACCGACTTTAAAAAAAGGAGCCTCCTCCTTATTCTGAAGTCGGTTAAAAATAATATATTCTCAATTCGGCCGGTATTTTTTTTTTAATTTATGTACCTATGTACACCGATTACTCCGAGCTTTCTAGTCCGATTAGTGTGATTCTCTTTTTTTGTTCGTTGCAATTTTTGCAATTTGATCCCATAAAAATTTCATCCAATTTTGTTTAGTGCTTTTTATTTTGTGAGCATTTGTCTAATAACTGCTTAGTGGATGATGTAATAAAATTATTTTTATTACGGATTGATCATGAATTACAATACAAAATATAGATTAAATTACAAAACATGTGATGACTGACCTAAGGGAGTGGGGGAAGAGGTACGTAAACCCCACTCCTACCACTTTCCAAAATTAAATATATCGTGTGAGGTATTGTTTTAAAGAGCTTTTTGTAAGGATTTCAAACATAGAAGCCCTGCCTGTACTACTATTCTGATGGTCGACACTGTTGATTCTGGTTTTAAGGAATGGCGGTGTTGGAAAAAGTGTGGCGAGTTTGACTGGTAGTTTTCTATTGTACGGCTAATAAAATACAGTTTAGCTTTAAAATGAAACAATCTTTAGTGTACATAATAAGAAAGTTTATTTACATCAATTTACACCTACAAAGGCTTACAAATAACATTAAAACACTACGTATAAAAGTGGATTTTACACAAAATATGAAACGTTAAAGGTAGGTTGAAATAATCTTAACTGTTCTTTAGGAATAGGTGTATGTGAGAGCAGGTTCTAAAAATAAAATATACAAATTACACAGGATTTTTAGGTGAACTCAAGTTAAAACAGTCGATGAACGGAAATTCAACAAGCTAACTAGCCAGTAGCCGTGCTAGAAGTTTCTTCCTCATAAAATAGGACGAGGCGGTAGAGGCTTTCTCGGAGGTAACTCTGAACAGTGAAATCAGTCATTCTTCTGCATCCTTTGTTTACATCGAACTACAAACTCCAATTTTGTTTAATGTACGCATCACCATTGTCTTCTTCAATATAATTCTACTTTAACAATGGATTCGGGTAAAATATACACCTGTATTAAACACAACTTGAACCGACAGAACTGCCATGATTAATTTAACACAAATGCATTACGTGAGTTCGACAAATGGTTGTGCGGTTCACGGTAGTGCGACAGATCTGTACCGCGACACACGATAGTTCGAATGCACGCTTGTGCGACGCACTGAAGACTCACTCAAACATTTGTTTTTATTATCATCATAATATGTATCTTAATCTAATGACCCCATGGCTCAACTAGTTACACACTTAGTAACGTTTCCGTATTCGATTCCAGCCCACTATAGTACTTTAACAATATAATTATGTTATAATGTACTGATTACGTTAATTTAGAATTTGCCAATCAATTCGGACTGTACTCTGCATTGATAATAATGGATAAAGTAATTTTTGTTTTAATACCTTTGATTTTCTGACGCCCTAGTTCCTACTTTTTTATTTGATAAACCCGGAATGTTGACTTTTCCAGTCTGAGTGTAACTGTCTAATGATTTCTACTGTCATAGAGAGATACATGAAAATTTCAAAATGATTACATTTTAAAAGCAATTGGAATACCTGCTCGATTTCATGACACCCTAGTACTTTTTCTTGGGTAAGCTTAATTTTTGTTAAGTTTAATTTTAGAAACTGTCCTGACAAAAAAGAACACCTTAACACAAAAATATATCCAATTCGGTGCAGTCGTCAGGAAGTTACACGCGTAGCTTCATACATTTCGACGATTCATTTTTATTTATATAGATTCTATCAGGGATAAAATATGCATACATTTAATTGTAGCCCGAGATATTTACTGCCGTACAATCGTTTGTCGCACTACCGTTTTGTTGAACTACGGTCGCACAATCGTTTGTCGCACTAGGGTGATGTCGATCTTCAGTGTGTCGTACAAGCGTGCTTACGAACTATCGTGTGTCGCGGTACCGATCTGTTGCACTCGCGTGAATCGCACAACCATTTTTCGAACTCACGTAGTGCACTCATTTAATACACCCATCGTCGAAGCGAGCGCGATTTTAATAGATTTTTTATACTTTTTCGAAGCGATATTTCAACGCCTATGCACGCATTTCATTAATACAATTTTATAAGTCACATTACTGCGATTAAATTATCATTCAGAATAAAAAAATCGATGTGCGCGCTCACTCTTAGAATGTAAACATACAGTCAGTCAGTTCAATATCTGTTCGTGATTTAAATTCAATAACAGTAAAGTTAAAGTTATCTAAATTTTTATATTTGTTTGATATTCAACTTATACCACAAATAGCTTTTCATATTTATAAAATCTGCCGCATTTTTTCGACATCAGCATTCCGTATGTACTATTTGTTAAAAGAAAAATAATTCATTATTACAAAATCATAATTATCTATGTGTAAACAGGCATATTATGATACTTGTATAACTTAGTCCATAAATCTCATTAAAATTCGATAAAAAATAAATATGCTCTATTTTTGTCCTCAACGGACTCACTTCGGACTCGTAGCAAACTCTGGTATCAAAAGGTATAAGCGAACGCGTACATAGGCTGGTGAGTCCAATTTTATTTCATCCCGTGTTCCAGTTGGCTGAGGCAATTAAAATATCAAGCGCAATTTACGAGACGCTTGAAAGCAGCGTGTGACTGCGCTGTAAAAGCCCATTTATGAAGACCGTAAGTTACTCTATATTTCAAAGGCAAGTAATGCACATAAATAGTAAGTGTTATTTTACGAGAGTCAATCAAACCGCTTCAGCAAACGTTTTGTCCCTCATTTACAATTTTGTTCCATGTAACTGAGCTAACTTTTGTTACGCAAACGATTACATCAGTGTTTTTGTTATTTCATAAAATATAGGTAGGTACCAATAACTTGTTGAAGTTTGGTTAAGCTTACAATTTACGAAACTATTTCTGTATAGTCGCTATGTTAGACAGTATTGACAAAGCATCATTTAAAATTATGCAGCAATTATTCAAGAAAATAAATTTAATAATTCTGCCAAAATGAGTCAACCGACAATTAAATTATTCACGTTTAGTCTAATTCAAAATAGCAAATGTAGCATTACTATCCAGTAAAAAACATCTTAAACTAATGTTTCGAATGATATATAATCAGCGTTAAAAAACGGGTAATATTGGATGTGGGTTGATTTGTTTGTCAGAACTAAACCCAAATGTGAATGAGTAGTCGTGGTGTCTAGTAGATACTGTGATAGATATCGTGTGCACGCTTCGTAAAAAGTAATTTGACGTTTTAAAAAAAATTGTCAATAGAAAATTCAATAAAGCCCAATTCACATTATTGGTTATGTGATGCTTGCTCACTGTAAACTATCTTATCGTGAAAATTTTACAAAATCGTGTTCCCAACACCTCGGTTAATATTATGACATAAGTAGTATATTTTGTGCATTAAGGCTTCAAAGTCTATGTAGAATTAGATGTTGTAAAATAAAATAATTGTTTTCTACTAAAATAACATTTTGTAATCCAAACAAATTACTAGCTTTTCTACCCTAAAGCTACATTGATACCACATTATTTTTTGTACAATAGCCTTTTACTTCCATATAGCATGCTTTACACAAATAATATCTGTAAATAAAAAAGCAAGATTGATTTTTAATTTCAAAATCCACAACAAAATAATATGACCATCGAATCTAACTATTACAAAAATTTTAAAGAGCATGCTCTGCTAAAATTAATTTATGTCATGACGATCCTACGACCTAACGATCTAACGATCGCTAAAAGAATGCATTCTTTTTGCCTAATAATTTAAATAGTGGTAATAAATTTAGTTGCTTTGGCGACTATTTAAATAATTTATACACAATAATTAGACAGATGACACGAAAAGCATTTAGACATTGACAAAAATATAATTTAGCTGCCATTTTGTTACAAAAATCATAAAGACAACATCAATTTGAGATCTAATTGTACTTTAACATTTCTAAAAGTCACTGTACATAACAAATCTATTTGTTATATTCAAGTATCTATTTGTATACAAAATGTATCAGCATTTTTTTCATAAGAATTCGATTTCACTAGCAAACCTTTAACACGAACCCGTAGGATTATTCGATCTCATTCTGAAATAATACTGTATACAAATTAAACAGAAGACAATTTTGTACGTTCTGATATTTTTGAATATGGTGTTACTAATAGGATAAAAACAATTTTACACCTAACACAACAGTAACTGTAGTACTAGTACAATAGCGGCAGAACAATGAAGGTTGATACCATTCTGTTTCTAGTGCGTTTTATGGCTAATCAGTGCAGTGGTATTACATCAGTGTTTTGCAAATATAATATGTTTTGTAATACTCAGGTACATCCAGGATCACGGTGCTTCAATATTATACATATAGTTTGACCGGAACCGCTGTACCGCGCCTTAGGTATGTGCGCGGCGAGTCGCAGGGGAGTATTGGCCGCTCCGTTCCACAGAGTATACTCTCCGTTCCGTCAGTCTGCCGTTGACTTTCGCGGCGGCGGTAGCTAGCATTTGTTTGTACCGGACTGTCTATGTCAGACGCACATGAGATAAGTATACAAAGATGAGTTGTGTGTTATCTCGTGATGTCAAGCAAGACTGTCATTTTTAAAATGGTCGAATATTTAAAGAAAACAAAAGTAGACAGAAACCTTTGAATAGAAAAGTGATGCGAATATTGCCAAAGTCGTAGTTCAAATTACTTCAAATGTACTTTCTAAAGTTTGTCTTGGGTATAACTGACATCGGTGAAGGAAAACATCGTAAGAGAGCCTGGAATTGTTATTAATATAATTCTGATATCGCCAATATTATTATTATCGTAAAATCAGTCCGGCAATATCGATCTCATGTGAACTCATGATCTTTTTTCCTCGGCCCCTACCTCGCCGGGCTGTCTTAAGGCGCGGTACAGCGGTTTCGGTCGAACTATAGCTACTAATACCACGAATAATTTAAGTAAACAGTAAATAAGTACCAGATGTAGGTAAACGAACATGAATCTAATCGACCATGCATCAGAACGATACAAACCAATATACAAATTCATAAAATAAGAAAAACTCCATTCGACATTAACAGCACTTTTAACACCCATTTTCTTAAATATATTTTGGTAAATTCAGACATTTTTCACAAAGACACAATGATTAAGAATACTCTTACATGTATATTAAAGATATCTGCAATATTTTCTTCACATTATTTAGTTGATTCCAATCGTTGGCACATTGTAGATTCGTGATTCTTGTTTTACTTAGACACACTTGCATAGATAATCTTAAAGAAAGCATTAAACATATTTCGAGCTAAACGTATTTAGAAAATAGCTACATCCCTGACAAATTGTTTAAAGTTGACCGAGACGGAATATTTCAAATACGTTTAGTGCTAAATATGATTAGTGATGCAAGTGGACCTTACTGTCATATTAATTACAAGCTTTAAACGGAACAAAATAATCTTGTTAATTGACACTTAGATACGATCGCTTTGAGACCGGAACTATTCCGCTTACATTTAACTATGTATTTTTCTTAAATTCAATTAATTTTGTGCTTTCAACGATTTCTTCGATAAAGAATTAATGTACTTGAATATCACACAGCAGGATACGTTAATTTAAAATTTACAATTGGCTAAATATAATTATTAGCCATTATATTCGAATTTTCTATCACTCCTTCATATAATATTATCTAAATCATTCAACATCGTTCGTCTTGTATTTTTACAAATGACAATATTAAATCGACACAATCAACATGACTTTTACTAAATACTATTTAGTAAAAGTCATGTTGATTGTGTCGATTGTGTATTTAGTAAATAGATATTGGAGACAAATCATTGAATGAGACCAATATTAGTAAATAATTTCGATCGTGTTAAATTCATATTTTTTTCATAATTCATTCGGGGGTCCTCCCGAACTTTCTTTGACGGTAACCTCTTTTACTTGTTCGCATTGCTATGAGTAGGCACTGCCGTTTTTCGCTCTGGTGAATATGATCTCTTCGTCGTCAGCGTTAATGGTTTCGGCAGTTGTGAGTGCGACAGTGTCGCTGTGTACTACGTGAGGAGACTCGTTGAATTCATCTAGTTCTTCAATGCCCGCTGGAAGAGTTATAAAACAAGGAAAATCAACAATCGCGGTTCAGTGTTCTGTATGTTCTGTGATATGATAATACTGATAATATAATTATAGTATTTCCTTATTACATGGGACTAAAAATATATCTGGCCTCTGCCTCACCCTTCGGGGATTACAGGCGTGATGTTATGTATGTTATTGATAAAATTATAGAAATGTAAAACTTATAGCAGTTAACAACAAAAATATCTATCAGTGCGATTTTAATGTACGCTTCGTGTACTTAATCAGGCATGTGCCCATTTCCATTACTACATGATGTTTCGCGATAGATGAAGTGCTTTGATAAATGTACAGATAAAACCGTTTGTGTTAATAACGAAGAGAATGATAGCAATACATAGTACGTTGCAATGCCAGTAATCCAGCCTACAGATATCTAAGATTACGTTTTTTATTATTGTTTGATTATTTTCTATGTCCATAAATCAATAGGATTAAGAGAACAGAGTAGTTAAATTGCAAATGTTTAATGTGTTGGCCCAAATAAAGTCCTGATGAAAGGCAACTTAGTTTATTTTATGTGTACGAGAGATAGCATATTTCTAACCACGTAGTCGAAATAGTTGAAAAGTTTTAGGTCAAATATTTTTCGAACTTATGATAATAGGTAACCACATTTACGCCCACAACCTACCAGTTAGTAAATTTACTGGTAGATAATGAGAGCACGATGTAGATATAGACTAAAATGTATTTATAACGCGTTACGATGAGTTCCGTTACAAAAGGACACATGACTCACTCAACTTTGTATAGTCATTTGTTTCTGTTTCACGACCGAACATGATTGAAACGCTTTGAATAGCGCAGTTTTTATACAACTGGATATTGTATAGAACCGCGATTCAATTTTGACGAACGGTTGTGTTTCAATTATTTATTTATCTATTAACTCTAAACATACAAATATTGTAATGTTAATAATTTTACCTATATGTAAACAATAATCCGATACTGGCTTTTATAGCACCATGACTGGCAAATGTTATAATTATGTACATTTTCTTTTTCCAATTGTTTTTGTTAATGTTACAGGTACTAACATTTTCCCCCAGGGAAACCGTCGATTAACTTTATAGTTATTATGTTTTTTCCGTAAACAAATGAACTTAAATATTCCTTTCGAGTGGAATAAGGTAACATAAACCGTTTAGTTACTGATACTTAATTCTAAAGTTGTATTTCCCAAATACAGGAAGACAGTAAATCCCATTTTAGTACATCCACATTTACCCTGTATTTTTCAGTCCCGCCTTCTACAAATATCTTTACATTTATTAGCAATCGCAAAACAAATAGACATACTATTCATACCTGTATAGTCAGAGGGCGCTAGTAATAAGTACTGTTCTGAGCGCGTCGGCCATAGTAAGTGAGCCATCACACAAAACGCTAGACAGTCCGCTGAATATGTAATACCTGTAAACAAAGTAAGTTTTATTATTATATTATTCTTATAGTCACGAGCTGATCACAGGGGCGGATCTATAAATAGGCTATTTGGGCTGCAGCTCTGGGCCCCCTGAATATAAAAGGCCCCCAGCCACCGATGGAAAAAAAAACTAACATTTGAAAAATAAATTATCACTGTATTTTATCACTTTACTCTCCCCTCTATGACGCTCACTCGCCTTTGGTTCAGGCTGTAATTCAATCTCGACTGTAATAACAAACTTAACTCACTTGTATCAAAATGCATTATTATAGCAAACAGATTTTGAAAAAATGGCAATTAAATAGTATTAGTAGCCCAGGGCCCCACAAATTCTCAGTCCGTCTCTGGCTGATCGTACACAAAATATTCGAATTTAAGGCTTTTTCAGTTGATGCAGTTAGTGCCGCACGAAGAGAAATAAAATATATACATGTATACATATAATATGAAATCTTATATAAATATAATATGAAAGACTCACGTAGTTTTATTTTAGTTTTAAGTAAAACGTGCCAGTGGGGATCACGATAGTGTACAAAATATGTTAATGAAATAAAATTACGTGTTAGAGTGGTATAAGAGTGGACGACCACAATCATGGTCGTTCCGCGGACATCCGCGGAAGATAGTATGAACTCATTTGAAAAAAAAAAGCAACCTGTAACCTGTAATTGGCAATGCCTCTAAGGGCGGTTGCCATAGTTTATATTAAACTAATTAAACTTTATGCAACAATAGTGCAAAGGCGGACTTAATGCCTTAGGCTTTATGCCTTTACCATTGGCGTCTGGTTGACCGAACTATAATGATTTGTGCCAAAAGTACAAAGAAAAAAAAAATGTACCTATGTATATGTTTATAAAGTATATATAAGTATGTATCAGTTGTCTGGTTACCATAACACAAGCTCTGCTTAGCTTGGGATCTGATAGCCATGTGTGAGTTGTCCCAAGATATTTCTTTTTTTTTAAATCGCTGTCAGTTCCCCAAATAAACAAGCTACTACCTATTAAATGAATTAAAAAACACGACGGAAAAAATTGCACATATTTGTACTTTGTTTACTTTTGTTAATTTTTTAAATCTACTTTTCAAATTCTAGACGATAAACATAGCCACTACCAGATTCATTAAAAAAATAAATTGAGGCTGGTATTAATTTACGTTTTAAAGTGACCACACCGGTTTCTTTTTATTTTTAACTAGCCTATGTTACTCGGAACGATGCAAGGATTGTAATGATACGCCATACATCTAAAGCGGTTCAGGCGTTTATTAAAAGTTATGGTGGAATAAAGAAACTCACATACATACATACATACATTAACCCTGAACACATGGCACTCCTTTTTTTGGGGCAGTCGTGTAAGAACCAAGTAATAAATATCCAACAATTTAAACCTTTCCTCGTGTAGCATAACTAATTCCGCAATACACGAGCCTTTCCTTCGTGACGTAGAAAACTACTACAAAAAAATAAAATAGGATTGATAACTCTTAGTCTGTCTGTCTGATAGCGATAAGATGAAAAAAACAAAAATAGTAGATATGTAAAAAGTGAACGTACTGTCAACTTGATATTCCAGAATAATGTCCATAAATAGATTAAAATAAATATTATTACTTTTAGTTTGGTGCCTTTAAATATATAGAAGTTTGGTCCTTAGTCAGATATATATATAGTAGTCAGGTTCCTAATATAGTAGGATACTATACAAAATAGTAGCGTTGGCAACCCTAACTACTAACTTCATCGGTAATTCCATTGAAACGCATGTTATGAACATTTGATGAAGCGAAAATAAACTTATTAGGAATAGGTAGGTCGATTTAAGATGTAATACAACCATGAATTCTTGATAGCATAATGAATTTTCAACAAGTTTCACAAATACCTACGATTGTTAAATATAATTGCCGAAACGTGACCAGACATTATTCGGGTAACTACAGTGGCCGCCGGCCGTGACAATATTTTAATGAGAGTCCATTAATTACTTCTAAATGAAAACATTATATTTTACATGTCGTGTACCTACTTCCTGAGATTACCTCTTACAAACGAAAATTATAGTTTTAAACGTAATGCACATTTAAATTAAAGTTATAAATGTATATTTACAAATGGTGAGAAAGGTGTAAGTACCTACACTACTTTCATAAATAAATAATAAACGATAATTATGTCTTCTGATACTATTTCTTTAACTAAACAAATAAAAATACCGTCGTAAACCAGTCAACCTACTTTCTAGGAACTATCAAATTGAACGGCAACTGAAGTGAATGTAACTAGTAATAACGAATAAGACTTGCGCAATGTCGCGGGGTTTACATAATAAGAAACTGTAACACTCACCTAATAAAAACTTGAACCTCCATAGAGGGCTGATTTGTAGCGCAATTAGCGCAATAACGGGCAAGTACACGAACCAAACTAGGCTAGAAGCGCCAAAGTGAAGTAAAAAGTTAAGCTTTGGCATATTGTGTTCATACATCATCGTGTATCGAAGTTCCAGCACAAACCAAGTCATTATCGCTACTCGTAGTGCAAGGATCAACCAGCCAGGCCATGTTTGATATTCGTCTATCTCCTCTATGATGTCCACTTCAGTCTATAAAAAAATATATTGTGTGTTTAAAAATATACCTAGTATTGAATAAAGGTTGTTGGTATATTAATTTAGGCGCTTTGCACACGGAGCAACTTAAGTTGAGGCAACTGGCAACTTTTTAAAAGTTTCCTGTAAAAGTTGCTAGATGTCATAACGTTGTCAGTTGCCGCAACTTTTTGGCAATTTGTGAGCAACTTTTTTAGCCGAGTTGCTCAATCTAGGCAGTGTTGCAAACTTAGTGGTTCTACCACTAGATCTGGTGGATTGGGACCCCCTTCTGGTGGGCAGAATTTGTATCTGGTGGCTTGTGGATTTTTTAGTGGGCAAGTTTTAGGTTGATGTTTTTCAAAAACAAAATTGAAATAAATTTACAATACTAACACTTTCAGTGTACTTATCCGTTAGATGACTGTGGTATATAAAAAAAAACTACAAAGTATTCATACTGATAACAGTACAAGTTATTCAGGTCGACAAAAAAAAGGGTAAGACACATCATTATCTTAGAAAACAATCCTATTTAGTGAGCCCGAGTGGCTGTGGAGCAGGACTAGCATTTAGTCAAGCATTTTTGTCCGTGATATAATCATCTAACTTATAATAATGCTTGACTAAATAGTGTGCGTTTTATGCATGGTTTAAATTTTCTCTCATTTAGTTGGAGAATTTCAAGAAGTATTTTATTATAGCATTTTACACATTATCCCAAAAAGAAGTGTTTACTTAGTGAGAAAAACCACTAAGTTAATGGCAACACTATGCCGGGTACAGGGCGAGGGAGGGAGGGTGTGAAATCGCCCGACGCGTTGCGATTGACGGTTGAGGAAACCGGTTGCTAGTTGCGGCAATCAGCAACTAACTTAGTTGCTAGTTGCCGCAACTAAAAACTCGAGTTGCTATGTGTCTAATTGAATTATATGTAAACAGCTAGTTGCCAGCAAGTTGCCAGTTGCTGCAATAGTTGCTCTGTGTGCAAAGCGCCTTAGATGTATTATACAATATTGGACAATAGAAGTAACAGGCATTTTGTAATTCTTTTTTACGCTACATTCACAACTACATTACAGTATGTTTTTGTCATACCTTATTATTATAAACTTCACCTTCAAAGTCTATGACTCTGAATATTGTTATGAAAGTAAATGCCAACATGATTCATTAATACTCACTGTATTCCAAACGTAAAGTAGAATATGAACGATTCCATAAGCAAGCCAGACTCCAAATACCAGTGGTTTGTATGTGAGCTCCAACCTAGTCACTGCCCAGCCTTTTGCTAACAAAAGTAGGAGCAACATAAACAGCGTCTGAAAAACAACACACATTCATTACTGTTAGGCAGGCACATATTTTAATTGCATATCAGTAACTTAGGTATTTTTAGCATGCTACAAAATGCATGTAAATAAGTAACTACAATTGCAAGCACAAATAAAACAAGTGATATAAAAAAGGATCTATTCATTCATAAGCTATTGTAGGTATTCAAAAAAAAGGAGTTGTTAGTGGTATCTCCATAATAATATACATATAAGTATTATATGTATAAAACTGAAGCCCAATGAGATAAGGATACAATCCTTCAATACAGCAAATGCTGCCACTGGATTCACATGGTAGGAGCCTGCCTGATGAACAACAAATTATTTTGGAGCAGAATGCAGGATTGAGAGACCGTAAGTTGTAAAAAAAATAAACAAAAGTTTACTTTCGACCTTGACATAGAAATGAAATTAAAAAATATATGACACTGACGAAACAAAATATACATTGAATTTAAATTGCAGAAACCATATCTATTGCACTTTGTAGGTATATTGTATTGATATTAAATTATACACAACAAAACATTGCAGTTTAGAGATAAATGTCACCACTAATAACAGACATAACAGCAGTTGAAACAAATATTTAAAATTCAATCTGTAAGTTCTACTATCAACCTAATGACTTTATCTTGGGCCAATTGTGTGAAATATCAAATGGTGCCTAAACATCTAGGACAGTAACTATATTATACTCAACAAAGCATGTGACTGATAGGACTAGCCAGATTCATTATTGGAAAGAAAATGTATAATATTGAGACTCACTCTGCTCATAATATCTAAAATATCCCCAGCAGCAGCCAGACCAGCAAACCCTACACCATCAGCAGCAAACTTCACAGTATGTAGCACATTGAAGCATAGAGCAATAAACTCCAGGACAAGGCTGAATGTGAACAACTTTGTCACAGGATGCTTTTGTGTTCTGAAAGTAAACAGTTCATTAACTATGAATTTTGTGCCATTATTCAAAGCAATAATGCAAGTAAATTGTTAGAAGTAGCAATAGAATTAATAGGTTTAAATACATTAATGAAGAGTGTATTCAATGAAATATCTGAAAAATTAATTAATTGTTAAAGCCTGTTGCTTTGTGTTACACAAAAATCATAGTAATACATAAAATACTGCTTACTCTATTGATTTTAAAGTTTTCGAGTGAATATCTCTGAAAATGTATTAATTAAATTTACATAATGCTGAATAAAACAAACATTTAAGCAACAAAAATATGTTAAAATCTTACCTGACAGCATAAATCTGCACTGGCAATAGAATTATGTAGCACAGCCAAAAAACAATATACAATTCCAGGGTGTTCTGTCTATCAAATGAAAACTGATACAGTAATGTGTTATAAAAAGATAAGTTCGGACTTCCATTGACCAGCCAAAAATCATAGTTTATTATCTGTGGTTTATCCGTCAGGGTTCTGTTGTCCTTTGAGGGTTCTCCAGTGTAGTGGTGCCATGTACAGGAAACCTCATCGAGGTAACATGCGACCATTGATACATACCAAAACCTATGTGAAAATTAAATAAAGTCGGATTAATATAAAGTCACATAACTGTTACACATAAGGCATATTTAATAAATAAAGATGAGGAAACATGTACACATTTCATTTACAGCTACAATTTTTTTAAGTTCTTTACTTTAACAAAAACAATATTTTAGCTATAGGTAAGGACTGAAATTCTTGTAAAATATGTAACTATAACAAATGGTTGCCATGTGCTCCTCACAAGACCAATTTTTTTATTTACATACACCACAATGAGATTTACATAGCTAAGTTATTCTTTAATTCAAAGACTTAAATATGGCATATAATTTTTCCATTATAAATGCACTTATTAATATTTAAATAAATAAAAAACTGGCAAAATGTGGGTGTACTAATGGGTACACCTCTGCCTAACCCTTCGGGGATAGCAGGCGTGATGTTAAATAAAAAATTTGGTTGATTCATTCAAATATATAGCTAATAGGAAAAACCACCAGCGAATGTAAGGATAACACTATGTTTATTATTTACCTTGGTTGTCCAGAGTTTTGAATGACATAAGTAAACTGATTCTTCTTTATTACATTCCAAGGTGTATCTTCATCAATACATAGACCACCTTTCGGACATGGAATTCTTCGAAATAGATCTTGACCATAGGCATTACATTTGGGATGATAAGCAGTTCCATTCAAATTTTGGAACATTACCTGGCATGCTAGCTCTTTATCATCAATATCACGGCTTTTGTAATAGTGTAAAAAGTGGCCTCTGTCTAATACAGCGAATGTTATGGGATATTTAAATTGAATATTCGCTGTTATGTTCCCGAAGATATAGCCATATGTTTCCTTTTGGTAATGAATGTCTGTCTTCTGGAACCCGAATTTCACTAGGAACTTGAAAAATTCGTTTGTCGAAAATTCTCCTTTTATATGTGTGGACGAAACAAATAGGAAAAATGAGCAAAAAATTATTGTACCAGCTTTGATACACATTTTGAGAATCGGTAGACAGGACCACAGAAAAATAACATTTCTGTAAAACACCGAAGTTTAAAGGATGATTTCCTTTTCTGTTATTTTATAACACCGAAACTTTGACACAATCGTACATTATTATATTTCATAATGCACAAGCAAAAACGAAAATAAAAAACATTTTTGATTAGACAGATGAACGATCTTTTTAGATACTTCACTGACTTCATACGCCAGTTGCCATGCCACCCGGCTGTGACTGTGTTGCCATTACAACATTTCATACCCGCCATAGACGTTCAAGTAATTTGATCAAACAGGCTAGTTCAGTTTGGTGATTTGGTCAAATTGGCATGACCTCTCAAGCGACCACAACAGTGTAAATAAACTGTTTTGTCAGATAAAAATACGAAAATTCATTTTTTTCCTTCCATTTGATTTCTTATTAAATTTGATCAAATTTTACCACAGATAGTCATGCCCATTTGACAAAATTGTTTTAACCAGCCTGTTTGATCAAATTATTTGAACATCTATGGCGGGCATCATTACCGACTTCACAAAAAGGAGGAGGTACTATGTTCGGATGATTGTATGTTTTTTTTTTAAACATCTAGACACAGGACAATGTGTCGCCAAGTTGGGAATGACAAGGAGAGAATACTGAAGTGTGTTTATTTCCCCCACTATATTTTGCCTCATGATTTTACAAATTACTCAAAAAAGTTTTAATATAAACAGACCTTATCTAAACATTAATACCTACCTATTAATTTTTGAAGTTAAAACTTGCCAAGTTAGATTCAAATTCGATAACAAACAAATTAAAGCCGGATGTACATTTGTCTGTCGTGTTAATAAAGATTTAATAAAGTTTGAAAGAAAATTTAAAGTATGGACGACCTGATAGAAATAGTACGACAATATAAAGATTATAATATGATTCATGGGAAAACACTGTACTAGTTCTGACTGTATTAAATCAAATTATCGTCAGATGCGGTCAGAACACAACTTATAGATGTGAACACTAGCCAGCACGTCAGAGTCCGTCACGACACAACACGTCAGACAAATATAAACCCGCCTTAACAACAATATATTCCTACTAAGTAACAACTCGCACAAGTCGGCGCAATAAAAAGGACTGTTACTGAACTTGGCACCCGTTAGTTTTTTTTAATGGTGAGAGCCACCGCCGTGCGCCGTGGTGGTGGGTGGTGGTGGTGGTGGTGATGGTGGGAGAAGGAGAATGGTGAGAGCAACTACACCGAAAGATTTTTCTACCAAACTTGGCCTCTTTTTTCATATTTACGTTTTAGTTGGATTCATATAATACAGGAATTAACCATAGAGCAACACGGGCCACCTGACGTTTTTCTGCTACCGATTTGAGTCGATTACTCGACTGTCTTTATTGACTAATCGACCTCCTTCTATCATGTATCTGCAATCGGCTTTCGGCGCATCACATCACTGTCAATTTTTTTTAACTTTTTTATGGCGATTAGATAGATGGCGGACGGGTTTGGTCCTAATTTTTGTCCTAAAAAAGGAAGTGAACGAAGTTTCATGATGTTTTTTGTTTATTAAACATGGGTTCATCATATCCTTTTTTTAGAATTACGAAATGATGTCCCTATACGCGAGCTCTCGTAGTAGAAAGATTGGAAGTATTAGTGCCATAGCAACAATCATCATACTCTTGCCCATTTCCTTTGTGATCTAGATACCTCTTTATCAGAGTGTAGTTCAAGATTTGCCGTGTTTTGACAGACTATGTACATAAAAACTGTAAAATAGTGTTAATTATTGTTTAAAATGTTTTGAGTGTGAATTATTATTGGTTATTTTATTCGTAACCTCGAACGCGGAAGTTTTGTGATATAGCGGCCCTTACATCGGAATATCCCGGGAAGATGTGCTAAAGGTTGTTCAGTTTACTTTCGTTATTGATGAATAAAGTGTAAATCTCATAATGAATCAACTTTGATTGCCAATTATGAAATAATGGTTGAAATAGGCGCCCCTCAGCAGTCAGCCGAAGAGAGTTTGGAGAATGCTGAATGGTATTGGGGTGATATCACTAGGTAAGTTCATTGTATATAGCATCTCGCATGCAACGGTATGTTTATTATCAGAAAAATCTGAGTGCAATTATTATTACTATTAGAGATCATTTTTACATTGAGTTAATGTCAGATTATCATCTCCTAAAATCTCTTGAGGTACTGTAATAGTACATAATTTACTATAATTAGGTTAGAAATCTTGGTTATGGGCAGTGTCAAATCTACGTTCTTTAACCTAAATGATGAAGTTACATAAACATTCAAGTTAGTTACAAAAACACTTGATGCTGTCATAAAACCCATAATCTATAATCATATTACAACAAGGAACAACTACAGAGTAACTGACAACCATTCTCTTAAGGCAAGGAGAGGTTCATGTTGTTGGTTTTTTCTTAATATTTTCATTTCTCATTTAAGTTAATTGTATTTTTCAGGGATGAGGCTGCAGAGAAACTGCGAGATACATGCGATGGCACTTTTCTGGTGCGAAACGCATCTAACAAAGATAGTGGTTATACTCTGACAGTGAGAAAAGGGGGTATGAACAAACTTATCAAAATCTATAACCATGAGGGGCGCTATGGATTTTGTGAACCATTTGACTTCAAGTCAGTGTTGGAGCTTGTTCGGTTTTACATGGAGTTTTCCCTGGCACATTGCAATAGCAGCCTTGACATCAAGCTTATGTACCCCCTGTCTAGACGCCTCGAAAATGAAGAAGGAGAAAACATGAGTGATGATACCCTAGAAACAAAATTTAAGGAGATCCACAAAAAATATGTATTGAAAACAAAAGATTTCGAAGGACGCTCTTACAAATACACTAGGTTACGAGAAGAAGTAAATATGAAGAAGCAAGCACTAGATGCCTTTAGAGAAACAGTTAAAATTTGTGAAGATCATTTAAAGTTACAAGAGAAGATGCAGGCTGAAGCACAACCGCATGAAAAGAATCCTGTTTTAGAAAATAATAGAAATTTAATAACAAGAGTTCAAAACTTAAAGCAAGCCAAAGCTGAACTTAATGATATTTTGAGAAACACAGTTACAGCCCAATTGCTTCTTGAGAGAGAAATTGCCAAACTTAAGTCAGATGTTACAGATCTCTACAAGATAAAAGACCGCTATAAAGTGTGAGTAACATTCTTTTTTATTATAAATCATTCTTGGAATGACATGAATTTTGTGGCCAATTTCTTTGTACAACATTTATGTATAATTATGTATTATAGTAGGTGTTTCAAATGTTCATATATTTGAAACACTCTCTAGCTATCTTTCTTTCTTTATCGCGTAGGCACACCCCAGTGTCAGAGTTTCTAAACCTCCTCAAGTCCTCTGACATGGTTAGAGTGGAACAGTAAGTCCAGGTTTCCTCCCAATGTTTTCCTTCACCAAAGCCAGTGATGTCCAAGATAAATGCTAGAAAGTACATAATAATATGAATTAAAAAAGTCACATTGGTACTCGCTGGATTTGAACCCACAATCTCATGCATGGGAGGATGGCAACTTAACATTTGGGCCATCACTATGCTATGCAAATGGTGAATAGTGTGATAGTAGAGCAGACCGTGGAAGGTCGATCTTCCATGGCTCAAGCTATGATAGATTTGGAGTGTCTTGTCACGCTTCAAATCTTGGTTTCCAGCATAAAAACGTTTTTACAAAAAAGACAACCAAATTTGTTGAAGGTAGTTGTCTTTTTTACAAAATGATTTTCCAAATCGGTTCAGGTGTCTTCATAGCAAATTGAGAACCTTTTTTTTTACCTTGGTTAATAGTAAATCATTATTCTAAAATGTGACTAAAGTCAGTTCATGGACAAGATTTTTAAATTTAACTACTTATTTAAAAATTATTTTATGAGCAATGTGTCATTATATGTTCAAATTACCCATACAGTGTACTTGTGTACACTGTATGTACTATTCCAAAATTGGTATTTAATTTTGTTGGATATTTACTACACAAAACAAGGAAAACGTACAGTATTCCTGATGTTACATTTAGCACTACAAGAGTACAAAGGCAGAATAACTGTATATTGGTAGCACTGAATAAAATAATAGAAAAAAAAAACACTTACAGGTAAAGGCTAAAAAATCATGCCATTATGGGCTTTTTATTTTTCATATTGTGCCTTGTTATTTTTTTTACGTCGTATTACCTTTTACCTGAAACTACCAGTTGTATAAAGTTTTTTTTTTTGTATTTATGATCTTCTTCTTCTTATCGTGTGGGTAGTAAGGCCTTACGACCCTACACACCCTAATGTCAGAGTTTCTAAACTGCCTTAAGGGCCTCTGACATGGTTTGAGTGGAACAGTAAGTCCAGGTCTCCTCACGATGTTTTCTTTCACCGATGCCAGTGATGTCCAAGATAAACTTAAGAAAGTACATATGAATTGAAAAATTCACATTGGTAGGTACTTGCCCGGATTTGAACCCACAACTTCATGCATGAGAGGCGGGCGCCTTAACCACTGGGCCATCACGACACATTATTATTACCAAGCACACGATATGATGTGGGTGAAAAGATCACAGGGAAGAAGATGCAGGCATATGCTAGTAGTGTGTACTTAAGGGGTTTAAAAAGACAAATAACATCGTTAACAACATTGTTACTACCAGCTTATTGCATACCATAAAAGATTATGATGATTTTAATCTTTATTAATAAGCGTTTTACTTTCTGTATGTTGCCAATATTAAAAGTATTGTTTAGGGTGGGTTTTATGTAGTTTTATTTTGTATTATTATTATTATAACAGGGGGCGAGCCTATTGCCATCAACCGGGCACAAATCCAGACTGCTACTGAGAAATTCCTGATGGAAAAACCCAATAACACTTTGCCCGACCTGGGAATCGAACCCAAGACCTCATGCACAGCAGTCGCGCTTGCGACCACTAGACCAACAAGGCAGTCTTTAATCATGTTTAATATATGTTATTAGTGTTTATTATCATGTCCATTACAGATGGCTACAAGGACGAGGAAAAACAGATGAGTACTTGCATTTATTAGAAGATGACAATATACATAAGCTTGAAGAATTGTATGCACACAGAGAGTGGATTAGTTGGAAAGTTAATTGTACGAGAGAAATGGCAGAAAAGCTCCTCACAGGAAAACCTCAAGGCACATTCTTAATTCGGCCTAACTCCACTGGGCAATTAGCATTATCTATTTGTTGTAACAACATGGTCTATCACTGTATTATCTTCAAGACTGAACGAGGTTATGGATTTGCAGAACCCTATAATGTTTATGAGTAAGTGAGAACTGAATTAATTGTGATTCCATTGAAATAAATTCAATCAGTGATTAAGAATTAGTTGTAAATATATTTTGCATAAATGGTACAAATTTAATACATTTTGATGATGCATCTGTACTGATCTTCAAAGAGTGCCAGCCCATAGCTTATCTGGTGGTACCACTTTTTAAGATTTTTTGTAGTTATTCATAATCAATTAATTCATTTATTTTGTTTCTTTTCAGGACTTTGAACGAGCTTGTTCTCCATTATGCGGTAAACTCATTAGAAGAACACAACGAACAGTTGAAAACAGAACTGAAGTACCCAGTGAATGCACATCTTGTAAAGAAACCTGAAAAGAAACAATAAAATGGTTCTTACAAAAAATTGTGGGTACCACTTTTGTCTTCTATTTGTAGACATACATAGGTCTTGATGACAACATTGAGACCACCAGAAGCTGAAGTAGACATTACCTTCTTGTGACCTTCAAGTAATCTATGATAGATTGAAAAGGTAAACTTCAGCATTGCAAACTTATTGGCTAAGAATAATTTGGAAGTTATAAATCCAAAAACTTGCAGATTCTTGCAAACATCTTCCAGAGAAAAAGGGACACCATTAAATTACTTGATTGTTTCTTTAAAAGTACTGTGGGGAACATAATAATACGACAAGAAAGTATTCATGTACAGGAAAGTAATGTAAGTTGATATTTCCGTGTTTTATAGTGTCATTATAATTATGATCAAATAATTATTGTACAAATAAAATGCTTTGGTACCCATGTACATGGTACTTACCATATTATTTTGGATCTGTGCACAATAATCGTAAATTTCGATAATACTTAATAACTGCTTTCTATTGATTTGGTTTTATTTTTATTGTGATAATATTGTGATAAAACCATGATCAGTTTGGAAATCCCAATTTTATTGTTTGTATATAAACATCAAAAATGATTCTCAGGAGCTTTTAAGAGTAGGATCCTTGGTACACATATTTTTATATTTGTTGTATTTTACAAAGATTGGAAAAGTGTTCATCCTTATAAATAATTGATGTTATGAAATTGATTGGGGCCTTTACGGATCGGCAGCAATGGAGGAAGGAAATGAGTAACAGCTGATTCGAAATTGGAGACTGTTGAGAACAAAATTACTTGAAATGTAAGCTCTCGGTTTAATTTGATATTGAGTCTGCATCAACATTGACACTTACTTCTTACTTTCTTAAAATAAGAGCTACTTTTGAATGGCGATTATTCATTTTTGTGTATATACCTGGATAAATGTAGTGAATGGCCTAAAGAAGCCTTATTGCCACTTTTCCATTCATTCATGTAACATTGTAGTAAAGTTGTGTGTTGTTTAGTCTGTCTCATGTGTTAATGAATGCAGATGCAGACTTAATACATACGAAGTTCTCATAGAGATATGGATATTATGTATGTGATAGTAATGATTAGCATTTTAGTATTTCGGTTTTTGTGTGGTATTATGTGATTGGACTTTGCTACATTGTTTTAAATGGTTCAATATGATGCGGGGTTCAATTTTTTTTTCCATACGGTTCCGTACGGTTATATTTATCATGATTTGACGTGCAGTAATTATGCCTTCATTCATAGAAATCTGCAATATTGTAGACTTAATTAACTTAGCTGCCGATATCTAACGACGATAAATAAAGTTGTTCCAAACTCATTATTTAACGTATCCAAAACAAAAGTACTGTCAACAACCACTGTAACGTCGTATATTACCAGCGGCTGTTGACCGTATTTTTGTTTATCTATACTAATACTTTGTGTTTATGTGGTGGCAGACCCGCAGCGAAATGATTTTGTTTTGGCAGTACAACCGATTAAAACATACTTGTCTTTATGTGAGAAAAAAATATCGAATACGATCTCGAACCAATAGTAAGTAAAAAACTTAAAAATACTTATTTTTATTTTTTAAGTTACCTGTATGTTCCATTAGTGCTAGTGCTACTGAGTGCAAATCGATGGCCGCATCGAATGAACCCCATAGCATGACTTTTTTAATGTTTTCGGTTCCTTTATCGATGACCCCCCTAACCCCTAATTTTTTTAATACATTTTAGTCTAAAAAGAATTAAGTAATACATTGTATTGATCTGCTTACAAAAAACCCCGCGTTATTAAGGACTAAACGTTTTTATTTTCTCTTGTAAAGTTGACGTTTTCACTAAAACGTGCAGTTTATTCGATGCGGCCATCGAAATGGTTCTGCCGCGGTTCTGCAACCGTTTACATTTCACGGTGTATTATTATCATAAATGGCAATACATATTATTATTATCATATATATATATATATATTATAAGAACCTGCTTTGATACTGCGCAATTATTGTAATGTTATTTAAATTATTTACTTTGCCGTGTATAGCGTATGTATTTATTTAAATCACTCATTTGACTTTATTATCACCACTATCAGATCGGCTCATTTTACGTCAATATGTAATAAATAGATATAATTCAATGGAAAAATAATTAAATGTTGCATTGTATTAAGGCAGGTACTCCCACATAATTATGTATCAAAGGCATGTGTGATAAGTTATATGTTTACTGGTCGCAAATTGTATTATTGTACATCGAATGTTTTACTTACAAGTATCAGATATTTTATCTCTACTGTTTTATCAGCAGTATTGATTTTAGTAAAAACATTGATAATAATGATTTGCCACAGTGGATGTCTTTTATGGTTTCAGTGCGTTTAAGTACTGATATTTTACATGGGAGTGTGTATATTTGTGTAGGTACGTGAGTCTTGTCAATTAATGTTTTTTTTTGTTTTTTTTTCTGTGTATCGATAAGTATGTAAGAAAAGATGATATGAATTGTAGTAGATAGATCGTAAGTAGGACTAACCAATTCGTAAAGATATATTTATATATTTTAGTTATGTTTAATACAAAATTTAACTTCATTATTTGTAAACTGAAAAATCAACTTGTTATTCAATCGTTTTTAAAATATCTATTTTAAAAACATTAAAAGGTTCTTTTTAGACAGAGTCCCCCCTTACTAGATCTTATCACCCAGGAACGTAATTACTTGAGTAATTTTGCAAAATGTTCCCCTTACAAATATCCTGTGGTTACGACAATGGATATCCATCAATATTTCCTTAAAATATGAAACCTAATAAATACCGATAAAGGTATGAATAGGGTTGCCAACTCTAGAAAGGACAAACCCGGGAGAGTTTGAAGATATCGACATGGGGGGTGAAAGAAAATTTTAGAAATGTACCACAACTTGCACGAGATTTCTTAAATTAGCTTTAATTTTAGAGAAACCGGAGAATCTATTGCACCCCTGGAAGTCGGGAGGTTAACCATTATTACCGGAGTCTCCCGGGCAATCCGGAAGGGTTGGGAACCCTATGTATGACGGTTTATGATGCCCTGGAGTTAGTGCACTCAAAAAAGTACCATGACAAATTCTAAGTACTAACTACCAAAAACCACGGGTGCTACCATAACGACTACAAAACAGTATGAAGCTGAGGTAACCATAACGACTAAAAAACAGTATGAAAATAATTCGAAGATCTATATTATTTTTTTCGGCCTATTCTATAACGTTACTCGGTTATTGTTTGTTAGGTGCAACTGGCTAAAAGCCTATCTCGATGAATTTAGGAGAACTGTCATTCCCTTAATGCTAGAAACTCATTTCGCCTAAATTCATGGAGAGAGATTATTACTGTTCCACCAATCAAGTATTGTAACTGACTGAAGAATTAACAGTAAGTTACTGATGTAGAGAATAATTATGTACCACATGATGTTTTATGACCTTGTTTACCTAATTTTATATTGTAATTCGAGCTCATCGCAATGTAATACTGCATTGAAATAATTTTAATGAGAGCCAGTTTCGCGACACCGTATTGTCTCAGTCCTTTATCTGACAGTAAGGCGAAACTGAAGCTAAGGTTCCGTATTACAAAGCAAACTCACTCGAGCACAAATCTTACCTTTAGCATAGATTAAAAGCCATTTGATTAGTTTGAATGGATATTTATTTACGTTTGGTTGTGTGCAATTTTGATTATCGTGCTCTTAATACGGACCTTAACGTACAACGTGCTAAAGAAACAATTTAAAGTGGCGGCGCGCTTTCGTGTCATTGTCTTCTTATTCCCTCACCGGACTGTGCCTGTGAAGGGCATGATAAGCTCCTTGGTCGCTATTTTTAAATCTGTTTTTTTTTATTGTCGTGTTATGCAGGAAGATTTTTTTATCACGTTCCAATTTTTTTCTAGGCATTAGGTATATTTCGAAGACCCCATTTCTGAAAGAAAAAAAAATTTGGTATATAAAATTTTCAAAATAAATGATTGTTCTATCCGGAATTTGAATATTGCATGGATTAAGTATCAAGGGAAAATTTGCAATTTATGTTTTGATTGTTAACAATATTTGGGGGCGGGGCCAGGCGCGCGAGTCGTATCAGAGTTCGACGCGGCGCTTTGTCCACAAACATTTACTTTATTAGATCAACTATGTGATGCTATACCTTCATATTATAGTATTGAGTGATACATAAAGAAAAAATACGTATTTTATTATTTTTTTAATAAAGATCATAATATTAAAATTTGGAACCTGGTAAAAAACATCTTGCTGTATTTACCAAGAAGTGATTATATTTAAACACGGCATACGGAGTTATCATATCACATGGTAATCCTATATGTTTTTTATAATACGTACTAAATAAAATAGATACTTATATGAGATTCTACGTGACTGGCACAGTAAAATGGCAAAAATAATTAATCATATAAAATTAGGTGAATAAATGTAATATAAGAATAATACTAAATTTTAAAGATTTTAATTTGGATCGCAATCCAAATTAAAATCTTTTAAATTGAGTATTATAACAGATCAGTTCTGAAGAAAAGGAATACTATAATTTAGATTATACATACATAATATATATACCTATTTACTTATAAGTTTAAATACTATACACTTAAGTGAGATTATTGATCGTGTTATTTTTGTATTTGAGTCAATACAATTATCATTAAAGTGTAAGATATTCTGAGTTGCAATTTTATGTAGAACTAAATATTTAAATGATCTCAAGGGTGAACTTATGGTAATTCCGATGTTTGTTTGATAGTTTTTAGAAACCTTAAAAATATTTACTAAAGTCAATAGCAGCCAAATTGGAAAACTTACATAAATTCATAATAAATTAGTTAACACTCAGTCGCCATTTTATAAGTGTAATAGTAGAACGTTTTAATAAGTGTTAATAAACAAACTATCAATGGAAACGAGTTTTCTTCGCCTTCCTAAATATAAATCGAATTTAAATTGCGCATCCAGCCACTCTGTTTAGTTAAGGCATCAAGCAGCAGAGGGGCGTGTAGTGTATCTGCTTTTTGTTTAAGCTCATCTCCGGATCTGCTGGTTCGATTCAGAAAATTCGTTAGCTAATAGGAATCTGCGTTTTACTTTTAATATCAAAATAAAATATAGGCTACTTCATCAAAAAAGGAAACTTATCTGTAAGATATTTACACGTACGATGTGGCGGGACTGGCGGGTAAAAGCTATCTGGTGCTGGCCGGGGTGATAGGTGTGATGGGTTTACTATCGCATCGGTATCCAAATACAGTTGTTATATCCATCTTATAAGGATACGGAACCGCGGATTCATATTTATCCGGATTTTCCAAACGATTGGAGGCACTTCGCCGGGGCATGACTCCGCTGATGCGGCAAATCTTAGCAAGGCGGACGGAGTTCCGGCAGGATCTCGTGGCGGTATGGAGACGGCGACTGTCGCAACCCAGCGTTGGGCATGACATAATTGCGGCTATGAGTGTCTTTGAATTCGATAATACAGGGACTGAATCTATTCACCAAAGTTTCGATTCGATTGAAATAGCCAATTGTAAAAGTCGACCCAATTCATACCTGGACCTGGATGGCTACAGTTTGACGTCTACGACTTCCCATAGAACTCAAAATGAAGGTGTTGTCATCTATCACAAAAACAGTTGTAAAGTAATAGTTGAGGAACCACCTTTCATTGATGCTAATTGTTTACTATTTACACTAAACTTAACGTTAAATGTTTTTTCAACCGACTTCAAAATGTTCTACTACGATTACTCTGCCAACTATGAATCGATTTCGATTTGATTCTTTTTTGTTTGAAAGAGTATAGTTCCGAATAGTTCCCATTAAATATTGTCATGATCTGATGATGAACTTTAGAAATATGGAACGGAATTCCTTAAAGGATCACATCAGAACTATCGTAACAAGAAACATTGCTTTGTTTATACGTGTAGTCGATGACTGACTGATAGAAAACGGGGAGGGGTATGTCAAACACCCTACCACTGTCCAAAATTAAATATATCGTGTGAGGTATTGCTTTTAAGAGCTTCTCAAATAATACGGCCACGGTGTCCTCACCTTCCGCCTGACGCATGTACTCTCCGGACAACGACAACCATCCTACTTATCTATACTAATAATATTATAAAGAGGTAACATTTGTTTGTAAGTTTGTATGTAGGGGGTAATCTCAGGAAGTGACGAACCAATTTAAAAAATATTTCACTGGTTGATAGCTACATTATTCGTGAGTGCTGTAGGCTATAAATTATAAAGATATCATGCATATTAGCCGAACTATCTCAATTTTTGTCTAGCCAGGCGGAAAAAAATAGCTCTTAGGCGCTTTGCACACGGAGCAACTTTTGCAGCAACTGGCAACTCGCTGTTTACATGTAATTCAATTGGACTGCGCACACAGAGCAACTCAAGTTGCGAGTTGCGGCAATCGTCAACAGTTTTCAGTTGCGGCAACTAGCAACTTATTTAGTTGCTAGTTGCCGCAACTAGCAACTGTCAAATATTCGATTTCACACCCTCCCTCCCTCGCCCTGTGCCCGGCATAGTGTTGCCATTAACTTAGTGGTTTTTCCCACTAAGTAAACACTTATTTTTGGGGTAATGTGTAAAATTCTATAATAAAATACTTCTTGATATTCCCTAACTAAATGAGAGAAAATTTAAACCATGCATAAAACGCACACTATCTAATCAAGCATTGTTATAAGTTAGATGATTATATCACGGACAAAAATGCTTGGCTATATATGCTAGTCCTTCTCCACAGCCACTCGGGCTCACTAAATAGGATTGTTTTTTTAAGAGAATGATGTTTCTTACCCTCATTTTATCGACCTGAATAACTTGTACCATTATCAGTACGATTACTTTTTCTTTTTAATACTACAGTCATCTAACGGATGAGTACACTAAAAGTGTTAGTATTGTAAATTTATTTCAATTTTGTTTTTGAAAACCATCAACCTAATACTTGCCCACTAAAAAATCCACAAGCCACCATATACAAATTCTGCCCACCAGATGGGGGTCCCAATTCACCAGATCTAGTGGTAATACCGCTAAGTTTGCAACACTGCAACTCGGCTAAAAAAGTTGCTTACAAATTGCCAAAAAGTTGCGGCAACCGGCAACTTTATGGCAACTAGCAACATTTACAGGAAACTTTTAAAAAGTTGCCAGTTGCGTCAACTTAAGTTGCTCCGTGTGCAAAGCGCCTTATAATAAAGACATTTGCATGCGCTGCCATAGCAGTTGTTTATAATTGAAAACAATGTGTAGCAACCTGGTCCGCTTTTATATGTTAAAAAAAAAAAAACCACGTATTTACCTTTGGGCGATTTTTTAAACAAAATATTAAACCTTATCGAAAAAAATATATTATGATCACAAGAACATCATAGAGATAAAATTTGCCCAAAACAGTATGAAAATTGGTTAAACCGTTTCGAAGATAAACCTATAAAATTACTAAATCGCAAAATACCGCCGTCTATTCATAAACCGCATTAGAACATTTTTTGATTTATTCTTCGTTCGGCCAACTGAGTTTCGTCTCACATAAAAAATTCCTGGTTCGTCCTACACAATATGCTTCCTTCGTCCCAAATTATAATTTTAAATATTTTATTCTTGGTTCGTCCTATTTTATATTCCTTCTACGGCCCATTTTTTTTTTGTATAAGCTAAACTTACTTTTATGTACAATCTGCAAAAAAAATAAAATTAAAGTTCAGTTGTTTTCCCTTAGTTTAGTTTACTGTTGATTAATTTTGAGTTTATGAATGCTGTTTTTTAAAATGCTTGTTTTATACATGATTGTTAGTAATAATCACTATTTTTTCGATGTTTTGTTAGTACTTTTTACTACCAGGAATGCAGAAATTAACTGGAACTAGATCCTTAAGCGACTTACTGCTTAGCTCGATAATCGTTAAAATACAGGTTTAGAAATTGAATTATTTATTGTTTTAAAAAGTACCAGGGTGACAGAAAAGAAGGTAGGCCCCTAAACGATCTCAATAGAAATTATGTATCTTGTAGTAGCAAAGCGATAGCGAAAACAACTACTTATCTGTAGATGGTATTTGACGTATTTGTTCGGTGCGGGAATCGAATCTGCGACACGCAACGTAGCAGCCAATTGTTTAACCAATGCGACTTTTGTTAGTTCTTATTGTTGATTTAATTATTAATTGCGCATGGTGTTTTTGAAATTTTAAAAATTATAGCTATGATTGTTTTTTACACCTTTTGCTTTGATGCTCTCATTTAATTGTTGGTCGGTAAATTTTTCAGTAATTAAAATTATCATGTCTCAAGTTTTGTTTTGATCTGACTGCTCTGTATATACTGGAGTAATAAGATGATCATTATACCATTTTAGTGATTTTAATTGTGATACTGGATAATAAAGATGATTCATACTATTTGATCCTGTTTTATATTTTAATTATCCTTTCAAAAATTTTAAATACCTACGTATCCTTTTTGTTTGTTGACCGTACCTTTAAAGTACTTGTAATTTAGGACGAATCACCACTTTCATAGTCATATGGGACGAACTAAGTTTTTTTTGGAATGTGGGACAAAGCTTCGGGGCGAACGAAGAATAAATCCATTTTTTTACGGACGATTTATCCATTTACGGTAGGTAAGTAAGGTGTAAGGTATCCCCTCTTATATTAATCTGCCGCGCTCGAGGTGTGGCTGACTCTGGCTTGGCCACCATCAGGGATTTTAATTTTGATAACACAAATATTTAGTCGCTAATTAGTCGAAATTAGTCGCCAAATATCAGATTTAGTCGGTCACTGGTTCAAAAGTTAGAAGGGTTTATAGGTGGCCGATCTGGAGAGAGTCTCCCCAGCTTGGCCACATTTATATCTCAAAAACTAGGATACCTAACGAAGATCTGTTTTCTCCCAGATTTAGTCGCTAATTAGTCGAAATTAGTCGCCAAAAATCAGAATTAGTCGATCACTGGTTCAAAAGTTAGAAGGATTTATAGGTGGCCGATCTGGAGGGACTCTCCCCGGCTTGGCCACATTTATATCTCAAAAACTGGGGCACCTAATGAAGATCTGTTTTCTCCCAGATTTACTCGCTAATTGGTCGAATTTAGTCGCCGAGTCACAGATTTAGTCGGTGTGTTATTAAAAAGATAGGTATTAAAGTAATAAAGGAGAATGAAACGGTTCCATACAATCTTGGGCCCTAATTGTAAAAAGTTGAACTTGGTGTTAATTAGTAGATTCATACTTAATAGTCCCTCACTGAAAATTCTGTAACTTTTGACAATCAGAAAGCTGAGATAATAGCGGTTTAGTAAAAGTAAGGTTATGTTACAATTTTTAACTAACGGGTGATTCCTGAAGTGCAAAAGATATTCTTAAAACACTAATCTTTGAAAAGTCTACTACTTAAATATCCCACAGTTCACACAGCGATCCATAGTTTAAACAATATCCAATCCACAACAAGCCGACGGTAAAATCGAAAATAACAATAAATTCCAAGTCAAACGCATGAGCGATGTCCAGTGTGGTGTCCAAATCAAGGGTCGTACTAGGTAGCCAGCCATGGTCAGAATCCGTAAAAAACAAAGCAGAAGTCTAAACTTATCCGAAAACACGAAACAAACAATAACAAGTAAGCAAGCAACAGCAGCCGACCAGTGACCACCATAACAGTCAGCTGTCATGCCAGTGACATAGACTAAAAATATAAAAGTGATTTTAATCGATTAAAAATCGATAATCTTTGTATTGGTTTTTCAGTAATTAACTAATATTTTATTGATTAATATGACTGTATTCAAATGCACTTTATTGCGTATAAGTATATTAAAGTGCATTCGAGTTAATTACCAAGTGAAAGAGTTTTATTTTTGTATAATCGATTACTCAATCGATAAACTCACTAAAACAATCTTAATCTTATTTCTCCGCTTCCTGATTGACAATTGAGCTGATTTTTCGTATTCTAAGATAGAAAAATATGACTAATTTTTTAGAACATATCTCATCCTTTTACATTTTTGGCCCACGATTTTCCATCTCCTTTCTCCATACATTGGTACAAGCATGTACAAAACACTTTAAGTAGTTTCTAGACAATACGTATTATGTCTTAAGACGCTACCCCGACCAAACGACCTTGAGTATTCGGTCCTTCTCTGTCCCGTTGATAAGTCTCGCTCTGTCTCGCTCACTCCGCCCGCGCATTTATCTCAAAATCCACAAAAAAATTGGAATTCTTTTAATAAAAAAAGATAAGCGATCTTTTCAAATAAAATAAAATGTGGAATATTTAGATTTTTAAATTATCTATCCATTGGTGTAATTCTTAAATTAACAGAACGTCAACTTTAGCAAAAGAAGCATGCTATCAATAATATATATATACAGATAGGTATATACATCTTTGATTTAAGAGCGCTGGGTTCCCGTGCTAGCATAGTATTAGGTAGATACATCATATATTCTTATTTGGAAACAGAAGTTTTATTATTCTAACGTAATTTAGGCCTTAACATTATAATTTGGTAAAACAGTTGTATGCGACTGTACATCTTGACACCAAATAGGCCAAGAGCCAGGTGTAATGTTTTCAAAGAAAATTAACCTACTCTAACATAGCAATTTATAACATAAACAAAATTATTTAAGAATTTATATCTCTCTGACATTTCTAATGACTTTAGACCGATAAAACGAGAAGTATATTACACATATTAACAGAAATATTTTTATCTTGGCAATTTTTCGTTATCTTTTCGATCTAGCTCTTGGACTATACCTTAAAAGTTGAACTCATTTTATCTTCTAAACTAAGACCCGACTAAATCTGTGTCTCGGCGACTAATTTCGACCAATTAGCGAGTAAATCTGGGAGAAAACAGATCTTCGTTAGGTGCCCCAGTTTTTGAGATATAAATGTGGCCAAGCCGGGGAGAGTCCCTCCAGATCGGCCACCTATAAATCCTTCTAACTTTTGAACCAGTGATCGACTAATTCTGATTTTTGGCGACTAATTTCGACTAATTAGCGACTAAATCTGGGAGAAAACAGATCTTCGTTAGGTGCCCCAGTTTTTGAGATATAAATGTGGCCAAGCCGGGGAGAGTCCCTCCAGATCGGCCACCTATAAACCCTTCTAACTTTTGAACCAGTGACCGACTAAATCTGATATTTGGCGACTAATTTCGACTAATTAGCGACTAAATATTTGTGTTATCAAAATTAAAATCCCTGATGGTGGCCAAGCCAGAGTCAGCCACACGCGCTCGAGTAAAGGGCAGAAGCTAGTTTTATTATATTAATGCTATGTGGTCTGATGAAAACCATTTTTTTTTAATTACTGATGTCCTACCATGAAGTAATGGTCCAACTGTACATTGTCAAAAGCAAGTAGTAAAATAACAACAATATATTTTTAAAACGTCAATTTATTGATCTCAAAATCAATCGTTCTTCAACTTAAAATCAATACACATACACAGGAATGATAAATTCTTACAAGTGACGAACAGGTGAAACGGTCAAGGTACACTCGAATTGAGTGACTGTTGTACATAACAGAATAAAGGATATTATAATAAGCAAAACTTAATTTGTTCAATGTAGGTATGCACAGAACTAGTGTAGTATGCTTAATTAGATTTTTTTGAATCTTTGGATGGAGAACGAGATCTTGACCGCGACATAGACCTTGCCTTGGAGCGCGAGCGAGAGCGACTGCGACTGCGGGATCGAGAGCCGGAGCGCGGAGAACGGGAGCGCGTGCGACGACGGGACCTCGACCGGCTGAAAATATACATAAACTTGTTTTAGTAAAGTTGTAATTGCGGTTACAATTGTGTGAAACCTAATTTAGTAATTATAATGATAAGTATGTACATGAATTTCTCTTATACAGTAGATGTGAAAAAAATGCTGAAAATACAGCATGATTTTTACTAAATTAGGTTACACATAAATCTTGTAATACTAGTGCTAATAAACAATATGTTGTCTTCTTAGCAACTGTTTATTTATTAACAATAGTAATCACTTCACATTGTTACTGTTCAGTTTTACCCATTATTTGAGAAGTAATACAGGTACCTTCTCATTTAATGGGCTACCTAAACAGTGGCAAGCTTGTTTAGTTTTGTCCCCAATGATGATTTATATCTTCGGGTCTTCAAGTATCTTCCAGATCAGCGCTTAATCTATATCTAAACTAAATATACTACCTTCCTACAAAAAAAAAATGACTGGCATAACAGCACAGGTTTTCTTTGAACACAAAAATGGGATAGTAATGTGTAACTCACTGGGTGCACGCAGTGATTACATTAGACGTGCGTTGCGACGCGCAGAACGAACTTTACTCTCAATGACGGTCTCGACAAGTGAAGTGTGCACGTAGGCTGTAGCTACGTAGTTCGCAGAGCGAGCGAAGTTACCGATGCAACCAACTCAATTGGAGTACACGCCGCGGAGTGAAAGCTACGTAGCGCAGACAATAAGAAGTGCAGACACTGACGAGTTCGTTCTCGGCGCACAGGCCAATGATAACCTATAACATAGTTATCATTGGTATAAGTGAGTCCAATACAGTGAGATGGAATCTTTGAATAGTTTCTATTTATTAAAACAATAACAAACTCAGACATCTTGCTTCTGATACTAAGTTTGGAATAGTTCTTTTTACCTTAAAGATTCCATGCCAAAGATAGGTTCTGGAACACACGAGATTTGAAAAGGGATTTTAAATTGTCACCTGCGGCGGCGGCGGCGTGTGCAGTCACGAGCGTAATGTCCTCTGTCTCCACAGTCATAGCAGCGGTCATCATAAGGCCGAGGCGGAAGGCGAGAGCGAGGTGGTGGTCCCCGCCCTCCATAACCTCGTCCGCCGTTCGACATTTCTACGCGAGCTCGTCGACCACATATTGTTCTTCCATCTAGACCACGTATCTATAAATAGACGAACATTCTATTAACAACAATAATAAGTTTGATGTTACCGAAATTTTATTTAAATACCTCATAAGTTAACTTACAGCGTCTTCAGCATCACGAGGGTCTTCGAACTCTACAAAGGCGAAGCCGGGGGGGTTTCTGGCTACCCAGACATTTCTCAAGGGTCCATAGTATGAAAATGCATCTTCAAGTTCAGGTTTGCTTGCATTGTTACCTAAATCTCCCACATAGACTTTACAGTCACCATAACGTGACATTTCCCCTAAAAAAAAGACCACGTAATTCAATAACAGCAATACAAATTTTTCGGTGTGTCAATGGATGGCCTGCGCGACTCAATGCGTATGCAGTTACTATACCGATTTATGGAAGTATAACAAGAAATCTCAAGTTTATTTTAAATAAATTATATATATGCAACATTAACGGACTCTCATTATGAATTTGAATAACTACCTGATAATAAAACAACACTATCGTACAACAGGCGAACAACTCAAAATTATTCCGAACAAAATGGCGATTAGACGCTACCGGAAGAAGGATTTGATAATTTTTTTAAATTATAGTTTGGTGCATTCAAGCACAGACGTGCAAAAACATTATGCCAAGTTTATACACATCTATTTCATTCTCACCCCACGAATAAACGAATTATTATAATACTTTTAATTATTTGTGTTTCATTGGTATGCATCAATTTTATTTAGAAAACGTTTTAATTTTCTCAAAATAAACTCAGCAAGTCAGCAGCGAGTAGCCAATTGTAATAATTTGGTAATGGCGTTGGCGCCACGATACATACCCTAAATTTATAGGGTGGCGGCGCAGTCGCAGTGCGACGCGGGCCAATTATATTTAAAAAAAAAAACCGATAATGCTACTATAAAGATGGTAAAAAAGAGAAATAGTAAAAATATATTGGAAGATGGTGATGGTGGTGATGGTGATGTTACTGGGTTATTCCATCAGAATTTCTTAGTAGTAGCCTTTTTTTTTTTAGGTGATTAAAATCATCCAATGACTCCTTCCGCCCTGGACGAGGCGGAAGAGGCTTTTGATGGCTAAAAAACCACTCTGTTCCTTCTGTTGCCCTTTGCGTTCCGGGGCCACGGTATCCTGTTAAGACGTCCCGCAATCCCGGCAGGCGTTTGGCCCCGTCGCCTCCCTGTGCTGATAGCTCTTTGAGGCGCGCACGAACAGAACGTGCCGTCGACCCGGGCCTGGTCCTTGATCGGACGGCGAAGTACCCATTACTCGCCGTCCGCAAGCCCGCACCTACGGTGGCCGGATGTCGTCTCTCGACGTCCGACGCCCTGGGTCTCCCGCGGCGGGGTCGGGGCGTAAGGCGGAGGATGTTCTCTCCCTCACGCGGCCCGCCTCCTCCTTCGCTAGCATTATTGGAGCAGAAGGAGGTGACTGCATCCCATTCCCTCTCGCTCTGGTGCATGCCGCCGCCTATCGCCTCGATTAGGACACGGCGCTCCGCCCAAGCGGGGCAGACTTGCACCTTATGCTCTTTTATGTAAAGTATAATTATACGGTAGAAATGAAAACAATGCTTTCAACGCTTTCATACAAAATAAGTTCTCTGAACTTCTCTATGTGCTAATCTACATTCTCTAGAGCCGACGCGAGTGCGAGAGCGTGGACGGCGCACTCATCGGTGGCTTGGTGCAAGCGAGGTGAGCAGATTAAAAGCCTTCATCGTCACATAGTCACGCATGGGGGGATCCAGTGTTCAAGACAGGGGGGGGTCATATAATAAGGTCTAGTCAGGACAGTCTTCATTTCAATTACAATAAGAATTGTATTTAAAAGAAAATAGTTAGCTAAGGGGGGCGTCATAACCCCCCAGACCCTTCACCCTGGATCCGCCCTTGCAGTAACGACTCATGTGAATAGCGATCACAAGGCGCGCTAGCGTGAGTGTGTATCCGCCATATGAATTCTCTAAATGTATGGCAACATTGAAAAAAAAAGTAATAAGCAATGTAGCGGACGGACGTCGTTGCGACTTTTCTTTCCGTCATGCAATAATTTTTGTCATTCATGAATTCGTCGATAAAAAATATTTTAGATGGTGTCACATACGTGAACATTAGTTGAAATATAGTTTTAATAATGTGTTAGTATTTCGTTTCGCATAGTTCATCTTCGTAGTTCTATAGGATAGGTGTGTGACAAGTAAAGTTCGGTAATGGTAATGGTGGCCATGTCATGAAAATCCCCACAGCCATGGATGATAGCTCCGTATCTCATCACAACGGAGGGCAAGTTGGATCTCAAATCGGAGTCAGTGTAAATAACAAACAAAATGACGAACCTAGCCAAAGTGTCCAGTATTCAATACCGGGCATTTTGCACTTCATCCAACACGAATGGGCGAGATTCGAGCTCGAGAGATCACAATGGGAGGTGGACAGAGCAGAGTTTGAGGTGATTATTTTTGATATTTTCATAATGTTTATCGTAAATAATAAACGTTCATTGACACTACACTATTTACGGGCCGTAACTTTACATCTAATTGGGCTTTTCGTTTACTCTACGTATTTTCTTACTTCTCATTTAGTATTTTGTAATAATCACTAAGACTTCATAACAATTAGAACATGTCTGAAGCTGTATTTGGACCAGAATATTGGAATTACATACTTTATTTTACTTTTTGTTCATTCCTACCTACAGTTTTCCCCAGAAATGATTTTTACATTGTATTCAAATGTAATCAATGAGTAGATATTGTTGTAGCTAATATTTTGTCAATATCAGAAATCTGTTCAGACTTTTAGGTAGCAGTGCATGATTTAAAAACTTGTGCTTCTATTTATTAATGGTGATATAGTTTGATAAGCTTACTACTATGTTCTAGCTAAAATATTAATGAAATCATCCATTTTGGTAATGAAAAAATATGTATATCAATTCTTTAATATTTAATTGGGAATGTACACTCTGTGATTGTTATTCAAGTAATTATCAATTATTTTAATAGTACATCTTTTCTTACATCTTTTGTCATAATAAGCTTATTAATTAATCAATATTTATAACTTTCAATCAGTCATATTAAAACATTGATTTATCTTAATTTCAGTAATAATAGCCATTGTAAAAATTCTGTTCAGGAATCAAAATTGATGCTTCAAAGCTGGCATTGAATTAAAATTTATTTTTACTAGGAGATTAAATTCTAAATATAATTTATTTCCTATAGGATTCTTAGCTGTTGTAATCCTAGCAATATAGCCATTATTTTGCTGAAGTATTTCCTAACATCATTAACTGTATTAATGTCAGTTCAAACAATCAAGTCAGAATGAACATTGATTGATCAAATTTAACCTTGTTTAAAACAATGTATTATCCTGCAATTGAAAACTAATCTCTTGTAACATCTAATGTAAGTACCTATTTGCTATGTAGATTTTATATAAATAATAATGACAATCACCATCATCAATAATCCCTTTGTGAATCAATAATGATCATCATCAGATTTCTTTTATATTTTATAGATCCTTATTTTTCAAATTGGCAAATAAAAAATGTTGCTGTCAAGATGATTACAAGACATTGGTGCGGATTCCCTTGTTCACAAACTAGACTAAATTTAGTGAATTTATATCTCTTACTAACATACAGCGAAAGAAAAAAACAGTTACATTTAAGAACTAAGTTAAAGATGTCAAATTAGTTTTGCCTTGAATTTTTCCATATTTTCAATCTATATGTTTGATGATGTCAACTGTAACTGTATGGATGTGTCGGATTGACTAAATTTGACAGGTCTTATTTACATTAGTCTCTTTCTAATTTTATTGGACAGAAAAAGATAGAAAAAGTCTAATTTTAGTTTAGTTTGTGAACAAGTGAATCGGCACCATTGTTTAGTTTTTAAAATCAGGTATGTTATGGAGCTCCGTAACCTTAACCAAAATATCGGATATCTGAAAAAATCAATTAGTGGATTTACTCAAGTGTGTCAGATTAAGGCTTCTGCCTTAATCTAATTGAGAAGTAATTACATGCAGAAAATTGTATATTACTATTAATCTGAGGATTTGTGCATGACATAAGAAAATAGTAGTCAGAAAGTTGCAAAAAATAAAATGTCACCTGGACATTCTCGAGCGTGGTTAATTTTAATTTTATTTAGAAGGATTATGAAAATCACCATAAGTAGTTAAATAATCAATAAAGTGTATTAGCAGCTGCTAAAAACTATGTAGTTTTCACTCTGCGCTTCTCTTAATTATTTTGATTAGATGTACTTATTAAATTAGGCAAATACTTAAAAAAAAAAACAATCTGTCAGGTTAAGGAAATTCCTCCACTTAATTGTCAGATTATGGTCAGCATGATAAAGAAATCAAACTGAACGCTGAGGCTAGAGTAAGTCAAGATCACGATTTTTATTTGCATTTTCAATAATCGGCCATGTGTATTGGTCACTTCTTAATGGTCAGTCTTTTGAATGGGAACCTCTTTAGGGTTTACTTAACATCCCTTCTGAAAATCTGATGCTCTCGAGTAAATTTTTTTTCAACCATTTTTAACCTCTTTAGGTATATGGCCACCCCCATCATGCAAATCGGCAGATTAATATTCCCCCGTTATTAGAAACACGTAGGGCGAATTCACTAATATTATCTGACACGCTCGAGTATGTCAAGGTTTTTTACATTTTTGAAAATCTCTTACTCCCCACCAGTGAAAGGGCATACATCTCACAACCTTTTTTCCTTTTTAGCATCTAATCACAATCCAAAAGGATGACCCCTCTAGTAAATCCACATTTAGCATCTTGGCCTCCTCAACTAATATGACTGATTTCAATACCAAATGATAACCTAGACTAGACTAATATTTGTATTTATACATATTTTACTTCAATCTAATATCCCTAACGAAAACTATCCGAAACTAACGGATAATCCGAAATATTTACATATCCGTAACAATATATGAAATATCATATCCATAACATCATTGTTTAAAATATAACTTTTTAGAGCGAAATGTAATAGTAATTGTGAAAAGTTCTCCCTGTTTTTGTCCCATGTTTTTAGGTGTGGTTTTCCTTTCCATTACACTGGTCAGTGGTAACCTTGTTGTCCCTCTCTTTTCCCACATATAATACATCCATATTTTCCTTGGCCTAACCCTCATCCTGCATATATACATGATCAGACACTAGATCATTATCATGATGAGAATGTCGTATAATAATATAGTCATCGCAGATAGGCTCCGTTTAACCTGTTACAATTCAATACATATGAATTGACCTAATAATTGGTCTATTCATAAATTCTACTAACCAAGCCGCAAAAATAAAGAAAATTCTGGCAAAGGGAGACCTCAACCTAATGGGGTCACTCAAGAAGGAAGACGGCACTTACACAGTCTCAGACGAAGAAACCAGTGCAGTACTACTGGAAACCCACTTCCCTGGGTGTCGGGTAACGCCAGACCAGCGATGGCATGACGAGTACTACACCACACCAACAATCCAAGAATGGGAAACTGCCGAAAAGATAGTAACTGCGGAAAGGATCGAATGGGCCCTAAAAAGCTTCAATCCGTTCAAATCCCCAGGACTGGATGGAATATTTCCAGCACTACTACAATGGCACTCTCACCAAATAATCAAATTTTTACTACCAATCTACAGGGCCTGCTTAGCGTTTAAATACGTACCCAAAGCATGGAGGGAAGCGAAAGTAATATTTCTACCAAAACCAGGTAAAGATGATTACACCCACGCCAAATCCTTCAGGCCCATAAGTCTAACATCCTTCCTTCTGAAAACGTTGGAAAGACTTGTAGATAGACATCTCAGGGATGGAGCTTTAAAGGACAACCCGCTACACCCTCAACAGCATGCCTACAGAAAGGGCAGATCAACAGAGTCGGCTCTACACGCGGTAGTGTATAAAATAGAGTCGGCCATCTCAAATAAAATATCAACACTTGCGGCCTTCATAGACATAGAAGGAGCTTTTGACAAAACTATGCACAACAGCATCAACCACGCTCTTAAAAAATTCAGAGTGGAACCAGTTGTGAGAAACTGGATCACTGAACTAATAAGTAAAAGGGTGGTCCAGATAGAGGTGAACACTACCACAAGAGCGGAGGTAGTCAGAGGATGCCCACAAGGGGGAGTCCTATCACCTCTATTATGGAACATAGTAGCAGACAGCCTCTTAAAACGGCTAAATGAAAGAGGATACACTACTATTGGTTATGCAGATGACCTAACAATTCTGATAAACGGGAATGCAGAAAATGTGTTATGCAAAGTAATGCGTTCTGCCCTTCAGATTGTAGAAGAATGGTGTGACGAACAACAGCTGTCAGTAAACCCGAAAAAGACAGAACTCATCCTTTTCACCAACAAAAGGAAGTTACCAGAACTACAGTTACCAAAATTATTCAACACCAAACTCTCCCTATCGACGCAAGTAAAGTATCTAGGTGTCATACTTGACAGTAAGTTGAACTGGGCGAGTCATATCGACGCAAAAACAAAGAGGGCCTGTATAGCTTTTGGTCAGTGCAGAAGACTTGTTGGTAAAAAATGGGGTCTTAACCCAAAGATTACTCTTTGGCTGTACACATCAGTTATCAGACCCTCTCTGACCTACGGATCAGTTGTGTGGTGGCCCAGAACACAACTGACCACAGTAAAAACAAAACTCCAAAGTCTGCAACGCTTAGCGAGCGTAGCAGCCACCGGATGTATGAAAACCACTCCATCAGCCGCCTTAGAGTACCTCCTAAACTTGAGACCTCTAGATCTCATCATACAGGAAGAGGCCAAGATAGCCGCCTTAAGATTAAGGTCGCACGGACTGTGGAAATTAAACGCAGACACAACACACTCCAAAGTTCTGCAAGGGGTCCAAAAGGAAATACCACTCCTAGAGGCACCCATGGACAGAACTTCATGTCACCACATCTTTGATCGAAGATATGATATCCAACTTAAGGCGGAAGCCGAAGACTACTCTGGCATCAATGAAGTTCGGATATACACAGACGGGTCCAAAACCAAATATGGTACTGGAGCTGGCGTCTTCTCAAACGACCTAAACATCAAAATGTCAACAACTTTAGGTAAACTTAACACGATCTTCCAAGCAGAATGCATTGGCATCACCAGAGCGGCTCAAGCAGTTGCAGCCAGAGACGTCAGAGATCTCAACATTAAAATTATCTCAGACAGTGCATCGGTGCTTCAAGCGCTACAAAACAACACTATAAACTCTGCCCTCGTTTTGGAATGTCATAATACACTCCAACACATTGCGAATACAAACAAGGTAACCCTGCAATGGATAAAAGGGCACAGTAACTCACTGGGTAACGATGCAGCCGATGAATTGGCTAAAAGAGGTATGAAGACAACAGTATACGGCCCGGAACCGCTGCTTCCCATACCTCAAGCCCAAATAAAATCATGGCTACGTAAGAAAACCGAGGAAACACACCATACGGAATGGAGAAACAGTGTAACCTGCAGGCAAACAAAGAATGCAGTTCCGGAAGCATCAAAAAGACTTGCCCGCAGCCTTATTAGATTGAAACGGGACGAAATTCGGAAGATCATAGGCATCATAACCGGCCACTGTCCCCTAAACAAACACCTATTCACCATAGGTGTGACAGACAGCCCTGTGTGCAGAGGATGCATGGAGGCGGAAGAAACACCACAGCACGTGCTCTTGGAGTGCAGAAGCGTGGCAGATCAACGGGCACGGACTCTCCAATCGCCGGCATCGCTCCCCGAAGCCTGCAATAGTCTGAAAAGACTGCTGGCATTCTGGGAGGATCTGGGATGGTTGGAGTAACTCCTCAAGGATATCCTTTTCATACGTACAATGGCCCAATAAAGAGGCTAAGTGCGGAAACAGCCCAGCTAACCTAACCTAACCTAACCTGGTCTATTCATAATATAGCTTCTTTTTTTTAGGTGGTAAAAATCATCAAATGAGGCCTTCCGGCGTTGGTGGGGCGGAAGGGACTGTCAGACTTTTTTGACTAAAAACCACCCTGTTCTTCTGTTGCCCTTTACATTCCTGGGCAATGGTATCCTGTTAAGACATTATGCAACATGATGCACACTATGAAACTATCTTATCGTGCATGATGCATGATAAGATAGTTTTTCAAGCATGAATGACTTTTACCAATTTTTTTAAATAGTTACATATCTACTTAAGACTGATATGGCTGCAAAGAGTTCCTATTTTATTATTCTATAAAACGTTTTTTGAGTATGCCTAATTTATTCAATTCATATTGTAATGCAATAAATCTGTGTAAAAAAAAGACAATGAAAAATAACTTTATCTTGGAAGTCGGCGGCTTTGGTTTTGTTTCTTGTTAAGTAGGTATTGCCACCAGTAGTTTTTGAAAGTGGTTGTTCTTTTTTTTTGTAAAAAATCTTTTTATTTTTTACTGTTTAGTGCTAGTGTGTTAATGAAGCGAAAAAGCCTTGTTAAACAATACCTCACACGATATATTTAATTTTGGAAAGTGGTAGGACGTACCCCCGCCCCCACTTCCTTCAGTCAGTCATCGACTACACGTATAAACAAAGCAATTTTTCTTGTTACGACGGTTCTGCTGTGATCCTATAAAGAGTTCCATTGCATATCTCCAAAGTTCATGATCAGATCATGACAATATTTCTATGGGACCTATTCGGAACTATACTCTTTCAAACAAAAAAAGAATCATCCAAATCGATTCAAAATTGGCGGAGTAATCGTAGAACATATTATATACAAAAAAAAAAACATACGCGTCGAATTGAGAACCTCCTCCTCTTTGAAGTCGGTTGAAAATGAGACATTTTTAAAAGTAGTTAGTAGTAGTATTCAAAAAATTGTTGATAAGTGTGGTGTAATTTAAATTTAAACAATGGAATAACATTTTAATATTCCATCCATTATGCTATATTTTCTGGTTCCTATGATTACCTTTTTCCTTTATTAGGTTAAAAGTCTAAAATGCACTGCGAGTTGGCACAACTCACAGAGACTTCTATTTCTAAATGTGTGATATAAATTTTATATGATCTAATGGCTTAATCATTCTAGCCCATAGAATATTTAAGAATGTCACAATATGTAGTAACTTTGTAAATTCGTGAAAACAGTGCCAGTATGCTGGGATATAATCTGATGCCTTAAAGATAGACTATTACTAAAGTTAATACTTCTTAAATGTTAAAAAAAAGAAGTTTTTATTTTATTTTATTAAATGCTATGATTATTGCAATACTATTATTTAATCTAATTTCTTAATTTTTGTATTACCTACTATATTATGGTCACAGGCGCGGATTGCCTTCCTCCAGGGTGAGAGGAAGGGCCAAGAAAATCTAAAGAATGACCTGGTGAGGCGGATTAAGATGCTAGAATATGCACTTAAGCAGGAGAGGGCAAAGTTTCACAAGCTCAAGTATGGGGTGGAGTTACAGCAGGGCGACGTGCGCCCGCCGCCGGAGGAACCCCCCGCGGAGCCCGAGCCGGCCGAGCGTGCCCAGTGGAAGCAAGGCCGTCAGCTCATTAAACAGTACCTACAGGTATGTCACTCTCTACTGATTAAAGTGAACGCAAACCTGGCCGCACCGCACGCACCGCAGTCTCCGTAGTCACTGCTTTTACTAGCGGTACTGCGTGCGGTGATTGCGGCGCGTGTGGGTGTGCGACGTTGCTAAGAACTTCATATGAGAATTCCAAATGCGGCGGCTGCGGCGCGTGCGGTGCGGCCAGGTCTGCGTTCACCTGTTTACTCGTCACCTTAGGTTGATTAAAAATTAGAGCAAGAAGAGAGAAGAGAAAACAAGTTGCAGAGCCCTATAATGGCAATACTAGACATTCCATTGCCTAAAGTCAAGACCTCTTTTAGCCATCCATTTCCTCTGCCCAAGTTGTTTTTGAATTTTATTTATAGTTAGCGTTTTCCCCGCGCGACTTTGTATACGTAAATTTTCTTCCGTATCTATGTTACCGACAATCTGTATAATCCAGTACACAATACAATACCTAGGCAATGTATAGAATACCTAAAACAGGCAGGTAATGTATGAAATTTTATTTATTTTATACTTTGCCTAGATATTCTATACATTATCATATATGAGGTGACGTGTGTCTAGGCAGACAATAATCGTGATGCGACTTGTTTGTATTTCATTCCGCTGCGTGCGACGCGGGCGGTGGGAGTACGCGCGCAGCGTGTAATGACAATTTAGTTTTGTATTAATAGTCGACGGAGGTCTGGTCTGTGGAACTCGGCTACGCGGGGCTCTTATTTCTGGGTGGTTTAAAAACAAATAACCACGAAGGGGATGGCACTAACCTAACCTGTCCGAGTCGGGGTGCCCTAAGTCACGAGTTCGCTTAGTAGTGCTTTTGACTGTTGCTTTATTGCAGTTAAAACTATGACGAAGAGCGTCAGTCAAAAGTACTTTTAACCGCCAAGTCATATTTAGCTTTATTACAAACTAGCTGACCCGTGCCCACTTCGTTGGGCGGTAAACATTTTAACTTGCTATGAAATTATGAATTATGAATTGTGCTTTTGACTGCCTCGTTGGTCTAGTGCTCGCAAGCGCGACTGCTGTGCATGAGGTCTCGGGTTTGATTCCCAGGTCGGGCAAAGTGTTATTGGGTTTTTCCAACAACATAAACAACTGTTAAGGCAGCGCATGTAAATAACTTTGTTGTAATAGCTATTTTTTTCCGCCTGGCTAGACAAAAATTGAGATAGTTCGGCTAATATGCATGATATCTTTATAATTTATAGCCTACCAGTGAAACAATTTTTAAAATTGGTTAATTACTTCCGGAGATTTTCCCCTACATACAAACTTACAAACACAAACTTACAAACAAATGTTACCTCTTTATAATATTAGTATAGATTGGCCTACTATCATGTAGCAATATAATAATGACCGTGCAATGTGGTAAATAATGGAAGTTAAGATAGTATTAGTCACTTAGCCCGATAGAGCTAGACATTATTCATAATGCTCGTGCATTATGTATAACGCCCGCATTTATCACCTGGTCAATAACATATACATTACCTAGGTAAAGTATGTAATGGACAATAATATTCATAATATTTTATACATTGCCTGTACACCCTAGGTATTCTATATACATTGCCCACGTATTGTATAGAATTCCTAAATTATACAGATTGCCGGTAACATCTATATTTTTTATATATAATATAATAAAACCACTCCCGGGTTTCCAAACCAGAATGGCCAATCACAGAATGTTGACATAATATTGTAATTAATGAACAGGAAAATATGGCTGGTAATTCTTGTGACATAATTTCTTAAGAGTTCCATACACTTCATGATGGCGTACGGCGCGACCACTGAGCCTCAATTCATTCTCATTACCGTAACTATATTTTGCATCCATTTATGAGAATCAAGCAAAGCGCTCATGTTGCGTTGCGTTAATTGCCGCGTTATGAAGAATTTGTTTTTTTTTTATTCTTCTCTACAAATTTTAACGTGGTATCCATGATTAATTATCTTATTCCTTCTGCTAAACAGGAAATAGGTTATACAGACACTATACTGGATGTTCGCTCAAATAGAGTGCGGGCTTTGCTCGGGTTGAACAATGAGGAAGTAGAAAACCCAAACTACAGAAATTATGACAAGCAGCAACACGGCAGATGTCGCGAATCTATGAACCATATGGTTCGCCAGTACGATTATGGTTAGTATATAATATAATTAATTTGTACCACAGTTGTTAAAATACAAATGTTGTTGAAGGTCGACTTCAGATTTAATACATTTACCAGAAGTTTATTGTAATTAAACATTTAAATACATAAACGCATCAGACTAAGATAAAAATGTCTCAACGTAATGTTGTGTAAGTTGTTTTAATGCGTAAACAAACAACGTAAGTCGAAATTCCTGATGTTTTGTTTAGAAGACAGGTATGAACCCTTCAAAACCCAGGCTATAGGACTAAAAGTAATGAATCATTTATTACATAATTTATAGGGCTAACAAAAGCTGTATGACCATTATATAAAGCTATATGACCCATAATTATCCCTCTGTTTAGAGCAACCCGACGATTGAAAAATTTGCACTTGGAGAATTATTTGGTACAATCTTCTAAGATATTTTCTAAGTGATATTACTATACAGATACGGGAAAAGAACCGCGTAAAAGCGGTGTTTCTGCGGGCGGCGGTTACAATGAGGACGGGCTCTCGGTTCAGGAGACGGCTGCAGTGTTCGCTAATTTCGAGTTCCTCACCAACCAGGAAATGGATATGGACGAGATTGACGACTTGGATGCCAAGCAATCGCACCATCCTCCTGGTAAACAAGGTATCCTTCCGAAAAGTCAATATTTATTCAAGGTTTTGTTGTTATTATTTTTTAGTAGAAAGAAATAATTAGTATATATATAATATTATTTAGAAAAAAAGGATTAATGTGGGATTTAAAAACTATTGATTTTAGTTTTGAAAATATGCAATTTATCCTGTGCATGAAGCTTCTGTGTTTTGAATTATGTCTGTGTAATCTTTCAGCCTTGTCACTTGTCAGTACTGGCTAAGTATCAGTTAGAGATATACTTACATTACTATATCTTAAAGTTTGGTTTTCTTGTTTCAAAAAAGAGGAAATACCGATTAGTAGTAACAATTATCATTTACCAATAATTAATTCGCGTTGGTTTGCAGTATGTGTGGCTTGAAGTAAATTAAGTTTCTAAGTTCTAAATATTATTTTATTATATCTCAGCTCCTATGAATTCAAACTTTCACAATAAAAAAAATAATAAACGATTAGGTGTAATTGTTTACTTTCTCTTAAAAAGGTGAGGAAGTGGACCATGACGCTGAGGAGGTTCTGAACGAGCTAAACTTGCTGACTGAGCGAGAAGCTGACGGCGGCGGGCAGGGCGACGAGTACCCAGTTGGTAAGTTCTGCTTAAGATTATTATAGCAACTAATTTACAAGGTACTCTTGGCAGTTGTCCGAAGATGCTAAGGAAGTTGAAAGATCAAAAACATAGTTACTTGCTAGTTTCTGTCGCAGTTCTGACGCAGAATGCCAACTTCTCAAAATATCAACACGACGCAAAACGCCAACTTCGCAGAATGCCAACTTCGCATAGTGCCAACTTCTCAAAACTTCAACTTCGCAGAACGTCAACTTCGCAGAATGCTAACTTCTCATGTCAACTTTGATTGTTTTGACATTTTGAGAAGTTGGCATTCTGCGTCAGAACCATTATTTAATTTTTTATGTTATTGTAAATAAATATTTATCAATGCCAATTAATATGAAAATTACTAATATTGGTATCAATTAATATGACAATTACGTCATGATTTCTCAGGCAGTGGATCGAGCGGAGGCAGTGCAGTGGTAGCGGGTGCGGGCGCAGGCGCGGGCGAGGCCGACGAGGAGCCCCTCGCGCTCGGCGAGCTGGCTCAGCTCACCGTCAGCAACGAGCCCGAGGCTTATGACGTGGCCAGCGCCAACAAGGAGTCTTTCCGCAAGACTTGGAACGCAAAGTACACGCTGCGCTCGCACTTTGACGGTGTAAGTACCTTGAATCAATTTTTGATTGGTATATTTACTTAAAAGTGATTATTTAAATATATATTAAAAAAATATATATTATTAATTTAGAGGTTCATGGTAACAATTTTATTATAAGTACTCTGTTGTTCGTTTAGTGCAGAAATGTTAAATGAATGTTGCATAATTTTTCAGGTGCGTGCGCTCGCGTTCCACCCCACCGAGGCGGCGCTGGTGACGGCGTCCGAGGACCACACGCTCAAGCTGTGGAACCTGCAGCGCACAGTGCCTGCTAAGAAGTCTGCCGGCCTGGACGTGGAGCCCTTATACACGTTCCGTGCACACACGGCGCCCGTCCTGTGTCTCGCTATGGGCGCGCCGCGCTCCGAAGAGTGTTTCTCCGGCGGTCTGGATGGAACCATCCGCGTCTGGAACCTCCCACCTCCCACTGCCGATCCTTACGACCCGTACGACCCCGCTGTTCAGGTACGAGATTTGTGGTTTTCTTGATAACTTACTTCTTATCTTCTGAGTATATCCGAATGACTAGTGGAGCAGAACACTAACACGTCTGATGATTTTCTCGAAAACTAATGTTGGACATTAGCGGGATGTGTTGCATGCAGTGTGATAAATGTCGGGGAAGTTAATCGGGCAGGGATAGAAGGCCTAATACCTGCCGAGCTGAAAGTTCACTAAAATGAAATCAGTTCCGTGACGTGCAGGGGGCGGTGCTGCGTGATCACACGGATGCCGTGTGGTCGCTGTCGAGCGCGCACGGGCGCCTGCTGTCGGCGTCGGCGGACGGCTCCGTGCGCCTGTGGGCCCCGCGCGCGGCGCGGCCCCTGCTGGCCACGCTGCGGCCCGACGACGAGCCAAACGCGCCTACGCCGGCCGCTGCGGACTTCGCGGATGCGGCCTCGCGCGCCGCTGTCGTCTACCGCGATGGCACGCTGCTGCTATATGACCTTGAAACTGGACAGGTGACACAATTGCTACTGTTTCTTCAGTGATTATTATGTCTTTAAAATGAGCAGTTGGGCTAACGCTCCGTGTGGTCCGCAGCCGGTGCTGCGCGTGGCGTGCGACAGCCCGGCGGCGCGCGTGCGCTCGCACCCGTCGCTGCCGCTGCTGGTGTCGGCGCACGAGGACCGCCACATCCGCTTCTGGGACGCCGTGTCGGGGCGCTGCGCGCACGCCATGGTGGCGCACCTGGACGCGGTCACGGGGCTGGCGCTGGACCCCAACGGCCTGTTCCTGCTGTCGGGCAGCCACGACTGCTCCGTGCGCCTGTGGAACCTCGACACCAAGACGTGCGTGCAGGAGATCACGGCGCACCGCAAGAAGTTCGACGAGAGCATCTTGGACGTGGCGTTCCACCCGCTGCGGCCTTACATTGCGAGCGCGGGCGCCGACGGGCTCGCCAAGGTGTTCGTCTGAGCGACTCGCTCCACATATATATAGTATATATACATTACATGTAATTTTACTTTCGATACGAACTTTATGTAACGCAGTAGCGAGTCGCGTCATCGCTCGTAGACGAGCGACCGGTACTCTTGGATTATGTGTCTAGTCCCTTCGGTACGGTTACGAGTAGCGACGTATCTGCGATTCGACGACGCCGTGTGTACGGACGGAGCCGCCGGTTCGTTTTATCGTATTTAATATTATAACGTAATGGACGCGCGCTCGACGCTCGTTATAAGCGCGTAGTGAACACTCATCTATGTATAGACATTTGAAATTTATTATAATATATTTTTAGACTTTCAGTATGTGGATTTTAGGTTTTTATCGCGACTTTTTCACCGATTTTACTATACGCAGTGAGAATATTGTTCGTTTCCATGCATCTGTAAGCTAGACCTTATAATAAATATCATGTGGACACCGACGATGTTTCCTTGATATGTTCATTATGTTATGTGTCTGTACAGTTAGAATGTTACGCAGTATTTGCTAATATAATGCAAAGAACGAATGGTGTTTCTTAGCTAGATTATTTTTATTTAAATCGATTGGATTTCTATAGATAATATTTTCTTTTGTTTTGTGACATGTAATACATTAACATGCTCTCATGATATCTTATGCGAATGAAGAGCAATCGAACAAAAATTATGATTGAGTAGAAGTACTATATCGAAAATAACTTAAGTAATGTTTGTTCGTAATGAGTACTGCGTTGTAGAGTATATATTATGGAACATTACATATTCCTTTATTTTCCTCGAATTCATACTTGTACACATACATCCAAAAATTGATAGTAAAAAGCAACATAACCGATTTGCATGTTGTTTTTTTATATTTTGTTGTTTTTTCTTCCCTTCACCCCTACTTTAATAAACTAGTTAGTAAGATTTTATTGACTGAATAACTTTACCATGCAAAGAGTTTTGAGAGAGGACATTCTCTTGTCTCATAAATACTCAGTTCATACTATATAAACTCATTTGTTGCATTATGTACATTATTCAATTTATAACAATTCATTAAAGTCGGTTCATTGGGTTGCGAGTTTTAATGTAAACACTAGTTATTGATGTTTGTAGATATGTAACCCTACTAGAATAATAATTAATTGACTGTTGCAGACTCGAAACACCTACATACATATTTTTGCACAGTCATAGACTAACTCATCAAGACTAGGTCTTAACCAGTTTCATATTGCATATAATCGCGCTACGAGGGGAATAAAGGCGTAAGTAGAAATCCGAATGACCTGCAGATTCGGGACCTATGATTATTTGTAACATTTCTTTTCAATTATAGAAATGGTATAAATGTGTATGTGTTATTTAGTCAATTTGTATAAAAATAAATAAATGCATATTACAAACGTACTTATGCCTTTGTTTCTTAGGTGGCGATTTGGCTATTTATATTAATTTGGTTGCCGTTACGGTGTGTAAAAAGCGTTTTATTTAACATTTTCGGGCAATAAATATTGGTGTTTAAGAATATTTGAACACTCGTTTCAATCTTGGAGCATAATTAAAAAAAACTTTGTTAGGCTGCATTGGGCAACCAAACTAATTTTAATAGGTCCATGAACAAAACCGACTATACTTTAATATTATCGCATCACAGGTATATTTAAATGGATGTGATAAACTGACGACGTCACTTTCTTTAGACCCCGAAGGGGTGGGCAATATTGCAGAATGTGGCGTGCTTCGATCCTTACGCAACCCTTGTCCTTCTTCTTCGTTTACGTTACGAAAGCTTTCTTTCGTCCTGTATAGACGAACAGCGAAAGCTGTATCTAGCAAGACTAGGTCTATGGTCATCAGGAAGCTTAGAGGGTCCCGCACTCTAAGATTGCCAACCAGATTTTGTTGCTAAGCCCTCGCCGTCTGTCCGTATTGCATGGTATACAACCTCAGGTTATGACACACTGCCTTCTTTCTCTTCTTCTTCAACTGTTGGTCTGGTGTGAGACTACCTAGATGTGGACAGATAAGTAGGAAAACTCAACCCACCGAAATGCTACTCTCATCTGAGGTGAACATTACCTGTGTTATGATGCGACATAATAATTAACGAATTAAAGGTAATTCAATTATTCAAGCATTTTTTACAATTTATTGAAATGTCAATTCTATTTATCATTGTATATCTGTGTAGGTATCTTGTATCGTACCTAAACCTATTACTAAAAAAATCAATAAAAAACTATAGTTTGACCGAAAGTGCTGTACCGCGCCTTATGAAAGCGCGTGGAGGTGGGGTCCGAGGAATGGACAGGACGACATGGAGGAAAAAACAGATGCTAACTGCCACCCGTGAGCGTTGGCGAATGGCGGTAGAATGTCGGAACGGAGCGGCCGGTACTCCCCCACGTCCCGCCGCGCACATACTCAAGGCGCAGCTCTTACAGTCAAACTATAACAAAAAAGACAACTGTTGCCGATAAATTACAAAGCAGTGGCGGATTTACACATTTCCCAAGTATAGGCTGTTGAATTTTTGCCGGAATTGCCGCTTACATTGTGAATATTGTCAATTCCTAGATTACCTTTACAATCCAACAATTCGGTTCAAATTGCACAAGAAATAGTTTTTGAGTACCTACCTATATTTGTGAGGTACCTAATCAAAGTTCAATGATGTACGACTAATACGGCGGGGTATGCCACTCGCAAAATAATGTACAGTAGAGCGTCGATTATCCGAACGTCGCTTAACCGAACGACCGCTTATCCGAACTACTACGCCCGCCCGACCCGCGCATGTTTTTCTCCCACCTCCCGCGCTATAGTGCTCACGCACTTGTCGCGACTTGTTAATTGTACTCGTATGTCACTTCCAAGTAACCGCTAGTCGATAAACGAAATTTTGCCGCATGAAAGAAAGCTCTCGATTTAAAATGCCTAAACGTAAACGTGTTGTCCTTTCTATGAAAGATAAATACGAAATAAATAAAAGGTTAGAGGAAGGCGAATCTGCAACCAAGTTATCCCATGAATACCAAGTTGGTAAGTCTACCATTACAGATATAAAAAAACAAAAGACAAGCATAAGTAACTTTATATCCCAGCTTGATTCTTCTGACGGATCTACGAGTCGTAAAACAATGAAACTTGCCTCAAACACAAATTTAGATGATGCTGTATATAAGTGGTTTACTCAAAAAAGATCCCAGGGAGAACCTATTTCAGGCCCAATTTTGTGTGAAAAAGCAGTTCAATTTAACGAAAAACTTGGAGGGCCGTCAAATTTTCAAGCAAGCACAGGCTGGTTAAAACGATTTAAGTCAAGACATGGCATTCGTGAGCTTCAAATACAAGGAGAAAAACTATCTGCTGATTCATCAGCAGCTGATTCATTCAAAATCAAACTAAGGGATATACTGAAGGAAGAAAATTACGCTCTCGAAAACATTTACAATGCAGACGAAACTGGGCTCAATTGGAAAGCTTTGCCACGAAAAACTCTTGCTTCACGTCGTGAATTAGCAGCACCTGGTCCTAAAATAAGCAAGGATCGTATCACTGCCTTAGCATGTGCTAATGCTACTGGCAGCCACCGATTGCCCATGCTTGTCATTGGTAAAAGCAAGAAACCACGTTGTTTCAAACACGTTAATATGTCTGCGATGCCTATCGTTTACACTTCGCAAAAGAATGCTTGGATGGATAGTACAATTTTCATGAAATGGTTTACAGAAACTTTTATACCCTCAGTAAAAACCCATCAATTAAAAAATGGTGAAAGAGAGAAAACATTATTGCTTCTTGATAACGCTCCAACTCATCCATCATGTGACATCTTAAATGAAAAAGACGAGTTTATAAAAGTCATGTTTCTTCCTCCTAACGTGACTTCATTATTACAGCCCATGGATCAAGGCGTTATTGAGACTTTCAAACGGTATTATAGAAAAGAATTGTTACGTAAGTTACTTTTGGAAAAAGAAGAAGAGGGAGAAGAAAGCCTAATTAGAAATCATAAAAAGATTGATTTAAAAGATGCGTCCTACATGATCGGAGCAGCATGGGACAGTGTAAAAGAGCAGAACTTAAAAAAAGCGTGGAATAAAGTTTTGTGTATGGGGGAAAATCCTCAAAGTGAATGTATAAATGAGAGACACGAAGATATGTCTGAAATGATAAATATGCTAAAGAAGCTCGATTGTCACGAATGTGATGAAGAAGAGGTTCAACAATGGATGGATATCGACGATGAAGATCCCGGGTACCAAATTATGCAGGATAGCGAAATTTTAGACCTCATGACTAATAAGGCTGACGGAACCGCTAGCACCTCATCAACTACAAATTCAGATAATGAAGATGAAAACATAATTAGTGCTTCTGAAGCGTTTACTTGTTTAGACATTGCCTTACGTTGGTTTGAAACACAGCCTGAAAGCGACCAGTACCAAATATCTGTCCTAAAAAAAGTACGTGACCTAGCCGCTCGTAAGCGGGTAGGCTTGCTTCGGCAGACGAAGATTGAAGATTTTTTTAAGCGTTAATTTTACCGATTATCCGAAAATACCGGTTTTCCGAACACCTATGTCCCCCAATTAGTTCGGATAATCGACGCTCTACTGTACCTACATTCGGTAAACTTAGTTAAATAATCTTTATTCTTACAAACAAGTTTGCGGTACCGTTGAAAGTACAATGAAAGAGAATAGAGAAAAGTCATCGGATCAGGCATCAAGACACCTTTGTCTTGTGGACTTTTAGAGAGATATCTACACATCAGAAAACTGTCTTACAGAAATACATTCGATTTCTGAAAGACTCCAAATAGAAATCGGTTTTAAATTTGCCGCCCCTAAAATCTGCCGCCCTAGGCTCAAGCCTACTTAGCCTGCTGGTATATCCGCCACTGCTACAAAGTGAAAAATAATTTTAGTTTCCTAAATCAGCGGCTTTGGTTCGTTTTATATTATTTATTTATTTAAACTTTATGCAACCAAAGCACAAAGGTGACCTGGTCATTGGGATTTAATAAAAAAACAATTTTTCATATTAATAACACTGTTTTCGACTGCTGGGCATGAGGTTTTGGGTTCGATTGCCAGGTCGGGCAAAGTGTTAACACTTTAACACAAGTACACCTCTGCTTAACACTTCGGGAATTACAGGCGTGATGTTAACACTGTATTGGTTGTAAATTACAATAAATGTTTAAATTGTCTGCTACCCACTCTGGTTCAGACCCTACATCTTAGAATAAATGCTCTCCTAAGTAGTGGCTTATAACGGCGATTGCTTATTTTCTATGTGGTTGACCGGACACGGCTACGTAAAGTCTTCCAAGGATCGGCTACGCGTAATAATTTTCCTTAAGACAGCCCCAATAAAAAAAATCACGGTCTGACCACATTTTAATCCAGCATTAATCCTACACTCATGCCTCGTTTGCCATACCCAACATTCACTTCCATACATAAGTGTAGGCACCACTACGTCGTTGTGAACAGCCAGTCGAGCCTTTTTGAACATTGACTGGTTGGTCACAATCGCATGTATAACATCATTCACTTTATTTTCCGCAGTTACTCTTTGCCTACATAAGCATTTATCTTTTCATCTCTTGTAAACATACTGCCCAAGTATACAAACTCAATGATTTGCTCCACACTCGGTAACATTTGTTTTCACATCACACGACGATACATCCTCTTTTTCAAAAACCATCACTTTCGTCTTGTTCACATTCATATTCATGCCTTTTCTCTTAAACGCTTCATTAAATAACGTTACCATGTCTCGCAACTGCTACGCCGACAATGCAAAAAAAACTTGATCATAGCCGTATAAGAGCGGGCACGCCGCAATCGCGGCGGTAAGACCCCTCTTTGAGGAGTGGTTGGAGAGGCGCTACGGCGTCCTCACCTACCGCCTGACGCAGGTCCTCACCGGACACGGTTGTTTCGGGAGGTTCCTGTGTCGGATAGGGCGGGAGGAAACGCCCGGGTGTCACCACTGTGTGGATCGCCCGGAGGACACGGTGGAGCATACGGTGCAGGACTGCCCCGCTTGGGCAGAGCACCGCCGTGTCCTCACGGAGGCGATAGGCGGCGGCGACCTCTCGCGTCCCGACCTGGTTTAGGCCATGCTCCGGGGCGAGAGGGAATGAGATGCAGAAAATGGATGCTTCAAAGAGCTGTCAGCACAGGGACGGGGCCCCCAACGGGGCCAACGCCTGCCGGGGTTGTCTCTCGGGGGAATTCTCAAATCCGCCAAACAATTACTATCCATGTATAGGTTGAACAGCAGGGAGACTCTACACAGCCCTGTCTTACACCTCTTGAGATACAAAACTAGTCATTTATCCCAACACAAACACTCGAATCTATGTTTAGAGATTTTAGTGCTCGTATCATGTGTCCGACAATGTAGACGGACATTTGATACGAGCACTAGAATTATGGTCGACTCTATCCTTGTATGATGTAGACTCCTACATCATACAAGGATAGAGTCGACCATCATTCTTCCCTCCCCACACTGTCATAGGCCTTCTCCAAGTCTATGAAAGCACAGAAGACTTTCTGATTGTTTCTAAAAATCAATCAATAAAACTAGGTATAGGCTTTATTGTTTTTTTTTGCTATTTTAGCTTCAAAGAATAAAGAAATCTAAGAAACTTTGTTCTGTACACTTTTTTACATAAAATATATACCTACATAGTTATAGTCAGTTTTGTAAGAAAAATATCTTATTTTTGCTCTCCTGAAAACCTTGGTTTTGTCCCTTACGTTATTTCATATTTCCAGTATCGATATAATAATATGTTATTTTTTGATATCTGAAAGAGATACACCGACATATTAAAGAAGATCTGCACTTCATTTTAATCGATTTAGAGAAGGCGTTTGATAGACCACCACGCAAATCGATGTGGCAAGCATAGAGAGCGCAACATCTGCCAAATATTGAAATACAACTTATCCAATACCTACATGTGCACTAATGTTCCTACTACGATCAAAATTCTCGCAGGACTAACAGAGGAATTTGAGGTTGGGTAGAAGTTCATCAGGGCTCTGCCGTGAGCCCGGTCTTATTCAACTTCGTAATGGACTTCAGTACGAAACATTTCTAAGCTTTAATTCCCTGTAACCTTTTGTATGCGTACCTATAACACATTGTCCTAATAGGCTATTCTACTACTGCTGGAAAATAGTTTTATATTATTTGTTATTGTATAAAATGCAAACCATTATAATATTTCCTGGAGATACGGAGAAAATCAATGATAAAGCTTGAATTGAAAAATTACGCGTCAAAACGAAATTTTTGACAGATGACGTCACACATAAGTAAACAAACTGTTGAAATAGTTTTGTTTATTGCTTAACACATTCACTGCCCAGAACCCGGCTCCCGAGTCGACGATAATTCGTTCGTGTGCCCACAACTCGGCTCCCGAGTCGTGCATATAGATAGCTATTGTTGACATGACATGTCGACATATAGATAGCTATAGTGCTGGAATATAATGTAAAAGCACATGGCCGTAATTCACCATATTATGGACCTAAAAGCGTTGCTTTAAAAGCCACTATATGAGTGTGTTTAAAACTGCCATAAAATGTTTGCAAACAAACAATACCTAATCATTTTGTTCAAAGATAAGCTTCAAAACAGTAACAGCGAAGTGCTATAGTGAGCTATAAAAAGATGGCTAGTGGTGGCTAGCGGGCCCCAATTAATATAATGTTGACATTTCATTGCAGAGTGCGAGGAACACAACGCGCCGTCGACTTTAGGGCCATACCTACATCCGCCTTTTAAAGCCGTTCCTTATTATCGCTTCAATTAATAAATAAGGGGTATGGTATGTATTTTGTATGGTCCATGGACCCCTTACTACTTAACGACTAGGAGTTCATAACACATTAACACGGAGCCCCCGTGTTATGAACGCCTAGTTTCGAGTTCCATGGCGAACCTGCCGAACATAAAGCATTAGGTATAATAAAAATTGATATAGGTACCTACAATAATTATGTTGTGAGTAAATATTGAGTGGTTGATAGCGCGTGACCATTTTGAATTTTCACGCCTTTTGACGTACATCCATTGTTGATGCAAGAAAAATGCGAGTAGGTAAGTAGAACTAAAAATCGTAATTGGTTAGAAGAGAAAGATGACATTTCGCCTTGCATTATCAAAAACTGCTCTTTTTGACGTTCTAATCCACATATCTGCAGCAGCAAACCGTCATAGTAACTATTCCAACGTAAAATTTAATTGCAAACAATAAAAGCTGGTAAAAGTTAAAGGTCGTTTATTTAACTCCTCGGAAAGGTCCGTGTGCTCTTTTAAATTTTGAGTTGGGTCCATGACTACAAAAAAGTAATAAGGGATTTAAAAAAATACAGGATTTTATGAACGTTACCGATGACGTAATCAGCGTGCGAACCTAGGTACTGGAATGGTACGAAGCAATAACAAAGTACAACCTTGTAAAAACCCACGTTAATCTGGAACCGGAAGAGATGTTTAAGTTAGGTTAGGTAAGTACCTACCTTTATTTTTTCTGCCTCTCATCTGCTTTATTGTGGTCGGAGCTTTACTGCTATGCATCAATGAGCCATTATTATTCCATAACAATCATTACAAACAATAATTGTAGGTAATGCAGTCAATAAAGAGTCTTCGTCTTGTGTGCATTGTTTGATCAGCCAGTAATAACGTCAAATTAACGACCGTCTTTTCCAAAATGTTGAACGCGTAAGTATAATAAATAGGCAATACTTATGTATACCAGTAACTCCTAAATACTTTAACTACATATATTTTTTTTACATCTTTGTTATTAATTTGCCGTATTTTTTACCGTTCCGTACCAAATCGTTAAAAAAAGAACCTTTAAAGATCGTCTGTTGTGTTGTGTAAGATGAGTCCTAGAAAGTACAAGTGCTTCGTGTATGACGTTCAAAAGTGCCTTATATTGGCCTAATTGAAATAAATGATTTTACTTTGACTTGCATACGTCTTATTAAATGTATTTTTGTACTGAATTTTGAATTACCGATATCCTACTGTATTTCGACGTCGTTACTAAGTCGAATGTTGAATTGCATGAATAAACAGTAGATACCTAATAAAATTAGTAGTTACTTGTAATCAAATAATTAACTACTTACTTGCTGAAAATCTACACGTATACCTAGATATCACACTCAGTTAATGCTAAACTTTCTTGATGTTGTGCCCATAAGCGCTGACTAAACGATAACATCAAGAAAGTAGGTAGTAAGGTAGAGTAATCAATTAGCCAATATTTCATGTTTTAATTTAATGAAATTGTTAATTGATTTTACAATAATATTAGTAATTTCATGATAAAAACATTTATTTTAAATTAAAAATAGCACTCTGCAATTAAGAGCCTTCTACCCGTAAAATATTATTTGCAATTCATCTTCAGAGACTTGTAAACAAAATATTTTTAATCTCTGCCTACATTTAGATTTAGATAAAAATAGCAAAAGTGGTCAAGCCTATTTGTTGGAATGGACTTTAAGTTTATACTTTAACTCATTCTAAGAGTAAGGTTAGTTGTTACAAGTATGTACTTCTTGGGGTGCGTTTAAACGGCGCGGGGTAGCCCAATCCCAAGCGAGCCGCGCCATCCGTGTAGTGCGGCTCGGCTAAATCCGAACGCAAGCCTACTCGTTTACATGGCGCGACGCACTGTGGAAAATAATGGTCTGTTTCTGATTAAAAATCAATAACTTCTTTATTTCTGAATATTATGTTCTAAAATTTTGCACAAATATAGAATAGTGTATATGGCTTCAAATAGAATGTAATTTATTACGATTAAATTTAAAATAATAAATTAAAAAATAAAACAAATTCAAAATTATAAAAAATCTCCAATGTTTATTTCTTAACAATGAATACTATTATTTTAATGTTTATAAAAACCAAATATAATATAGTACATCAAAATAAAAATCAAATAAAATAAAAAAAGCATTTTTTTAATATTAAAATCGAACACAGATTAATTAATTAATTGTACTGTTTACTAAATGTTATGTTATTTATACTTGATGAACTTCGGGATCTAAAATTAATTCGTTCACTTTCAAAAGATCTAAGGTGTCTTCATCAAGTTCCTTCACGTTTTTAGTACCTATACGGTTTTCTAATGCTGGTAATGTAAGGATCTGAACTTTAAAGAAGAGTATGAAATACATCTTCGTTTGTAGCGGATCTTGAGCATTTTCTAGCATGATGAAGACGAAATTTTTTATAATCCTTATTGCGAGATTCTTGTGCATCTTCCGAAAATTGACCAATAGGAAGTACTACAAAATGCTTTATGACACTTTCTCCATGAATCAAAATTTTGTGAACTGAAGATGGCTTGTAATACCATTCATAATTGCTCACATAAATCCTAGCAGTCTCCATAGCATAACTGCCAAATTTTTCAGCATTTATTTATATAACACCCGATGAAAGAACTTGCAGAATTATGTAAAGTCGTTTAATCAAATTTATATCCACTCCTGTAATTTCAGCAGAGCAGCTTGCATTGTGAAAAAATCTTCTGACAGTATTACCGTCATTAGAATTACTACTTACTTGTCTTGGTTTGTCGATGATCAATCCTAGCTCTTCACGGAAACGCCTTTGTACCAGGGTTTTCTTCTCTTGCTTTAGTCGTTTCTTTTCTTCACTTGTGGCTGACCATGTTTGGAAAGACAGATTATAGGAAATATGTAAAATCATTTCCATACAACGAATCCAGGCGTGCAAAGTAGACAGTCCGTATTGATAAGAATTTTCATTTTTTTTTTCATTTCATTTTCATTTCATTTCATTTGAATTTTCATTTTCATTGATAAATTACAAAACTTACCGCAAACTATTGATGTAAACAGCAACATTTCAAACCGCAATAGATAGCGAGCGGTTTTCCGTTTTCTGACTCTTATCACATTTTTATTAATTACTCCGAAACCCGCAAATATCCGCAGCTGTTATTATTTGATTATGTTTATGGATAGTTAGGCTACAAATCAACATTAAATGTAAAGCAGGGGTAAACGTGGGTAACTGTCAAAAGTCTCGTTGAACTTTAAAAAAACTTTTTTTTCACCATATTTTATTTTGCAATTATTTTAAGGTAAACTTTAACATAACATTGAATACATATAAGCTGTTTCATATTCTTCAAAAGACGAGGTTTTCAAAAATATATAATACATTATACCTTTTCCTGTAACGTATAACAATAAAATCAATTTAAAAGTGATGAAGTGAACGGGCCTGACATGGACGTCCGTCATAACTATAAAGTTTGTGGTGTTGTAAAAAAATCATTTCATTTAATATTTATAATTTTTTGATATTAAAGTCTAGTTTGGTCCTTAAACTATTGAGTAAAATAAAAAAAGCATGCCAGTAGCGACATTGACAAAAACCATTTTTAATCAGCAGTTGTTCTACGATTTTCCATAGTGCGACGGCACGGCACGTGAGATCGTACAAACTTTCTTATTTAAATAATTACAAGTATTTAGTAATTACAAGTTTTTTATGTATAACAAATGTCTGTCTGTCAACCGCCTAATGTATACATCTTATCCTTAGGGTCACAGGAATGGGTGCTTTCATCTACTTCATGGTATGGCTGACAAAGAAGTTGAACGAGCTTCCAAGTCCCCCCACACGTCCGCCAGGCCTGACTACTACAACAGAGTTTAGCCGACATCGGGTTGGCTAAACGAAACGCGTTATATGCTTACAGCGAATAACAGAATAAGCGTTTTTAGACTTCAGATACCCTCAGATGTCCGAATTAGAAAATTAATATATAAGTACCTAAGCATTATATTTAAATTAAATGATAAGCCAAAAAGCCAGGCATACACGTGCCGTTGGGACATCTTTGGTGATAACGTCAATGGCCTGTAACGTAAATGCTCGCTTTTATCAATCAGAAGTTGTTTTAGCACTATGGCGCGCAAGCTTACTGGCATGAGTAGGTATCAGTTTAGTTTACATCTGTTAGCAACCAGCTTTCAATTAAAATTTTGTTACTTAGTTTTATGAAGTTAACAACTATTTCAGATCTCGCTTTTATTATATTTTCTGTTTTGCGATGTAACAATTTAGGTTTAAGGAAATTAGTGTTTATTTATTAAAAATCGAATTAATCAATATTTTATTTTTGCATGTGTTGTGGTTGTCCCATTGCATGGCAAAGGCCTCCCTTTCTTCTTTCCAATCCTCTCTATCTCGAGCTAGTGCGGACCATTCTAGCCTGTAAACGACAAGCTCGTCCTACCATCTTTATCGGGGTCTGCCATGATGTTGCTGGTCGATCTACGGGACCCACATTGTGGTTGATTAACCCATGACCCGTTGGACTTGCGGCTGACGTGTCTGGCCCAGTCCCACTTTAGCTGGTTACACGACTGCCCCAAAAAAAAGGAGTGTTATATGATCAGGGTTAATGTATGTATCTACGTATGTATGTATGTGAGCTTCTTTATTCCACCATAACTTTTAAACGCCTCAACCGATTTAGATGTATGGGGTATCGTTACAATCCTTGCATCGTTCCGAGTAACATTGGCTAGTAAAAAAGAAAAAGAAACCGGTGTGGTCACTTTAAAACGTAAATTAATACCAGCCTCAATTCATTATTTAATAAATCTGGTCGTGTCTATGTTTATCGTCTAAAATTTGACAAGTAGATTAAAAAATATATAACACTGTAGTTAAAAAACGTCTTAAAACAAAACTGACGAGTAAACAAAGTACAAATATGTGCAATTTTTGCAGTCGTGTTTTTTATTTTTTGAATTATAGTAGCTTGTTTGCTCTCTGGGTGCCATCGCCCATCGGCGATTTTGATTAGATTGAGCGCCGTATGTAACAATAGGGTGTATGGACATGTCCATCAATTTGCGTTTATGGCAAATCGAAAGGTCTTCTTTCATGTCATGAGTGGACCTTCATGGACCAGACGTTTCCGGTGCGTCCAACGAGTTAATATTCCCATCTTGCCAGGAATGAGACTATTTGGCTGTGACAGATGTAGGTACTGTAGTCACTTGGCGTGACTTGGTACCGGGATATTAATTATTATTGAAAGACTTGTTATTAATTTATACTCTTGTAATTCACTTTTAAATAATATATATTTTTACTTCTAGTTAATAGCTAAAGCTTGACAGACGCTGACACCCGGTCTGTCTCTATTCTAAAATCAAAGTTATATTTATCTCATATTAAATAGTTTTTATATGGCTCAACCAGCCAGGGTCTCTACATCAGCTACGCCTCCAAAGGATTAGTTTGAACGTAGTGAAAGAACTAATTAACTATGAGATAAATATCAAAACCCTACCTAAACCTATTGCGAGGTCCCTACCTCATAAGGAGAATTTTTAAAGGAAAGTCTCTCTAGAGATGGCTTAACTCATGACATACGAGAAATTCGGATACTGCAATAAAATAAATATTCAATTAATGTGATACTTTTTCGAAACAAACACGTAAACGCAGTCATGTTTAAACCCTGTAATGGCAAAACTCCTTTAAAAGCCACTACGCATTCCCATACCCTATGATATGGTAAGTCCACATCTACCTTAGGGGTTATAACAATTATAAGCTTAAATATAAAAAAGAACATGCACAGACGCATGCTAAATAAACTCAACATCCATGGCTTTAACCTCATTGTATGTTATTGAGTAAGAAGAAGAAAAAATCATGGTAATCTGAAATAAACAATTTACATCACAATATTATGAACTCGATCCAAAACGAAATCTAAAAAAAATCCTAAAGAAAATCAATGTTAACTCTTGATCACAAAATAAACCAGCAGTGTCAACCAAACACTCTTTGCAAAGGCTATGCCCCATTAGCAAAGTTGGTTTTATCAGTGAACAAAAGGAACAACTCTTCTCTCCCCCTCCCTTTTAAATTTTCGTTATCTATGGAGCGTGTTCATACTAACAGACTACATATAAAAATACAATATACACAATCGTCGTTGTTGCCGACGATCTTCTGTCCTTCTTCCTCTCAATTGAAGTGGTTATGAAACAAAAATAATATTATTAATATGACATGTCCTGCCGTTTGTACAAAAATAATGCAGTGACATGATAAATAATAAAGAAAAATGGCAAGATTATTTATAAAATTCTCCAAATAAAAAGTTTCCAAGCATTTATTTTTAAAAATATATCTTTAAATTTTACTTTATTAAACGTGTAAATCCTATTTTGAATATTAAAACACTTTTTTATAAAATTACTATGATATTTTTTACAATTTCTTTGTAAATTTAAGCCTCCATAGGTTTTATGAACTAATGCATGAACAACTGGAAATCGTCTTGGAACAAAACTTTTTATTTTAACCTTCTTGGTATATTTTTGTACCTTTTTCTTCGGTTGTGCTTTTTTATTATTCATTATAGCACATCGCGAGATAATATTTTGCATCTTTGGATAATAATTGAATTCTCTATCATCTTTAACTAAATCAGAGCACCCTGTATTATCTTTTACCTCATTTGCCGACAGAGAGACATGATTTCTCTCTTGTATTCCTGTCAATATGCCATTCATGCTATCAGATGACAAACTAACTTCGTAATTCTCCTCTACTTCTTTTCGATCATTCTCAATATTATTTTCAAGTATTTTATTGTGAAAATCATCGTTCTCTTTTGGCAACAATACATCCTGATGATCTGAAACATGACTATTAGATAAAGTAAATGGACAGTTCTGACCCGATTTTATATCTTCATTTTGTTCTTCATGTTCTCCCTGGAACACGACCGTCATCTCCTCCTCTTTAGCGCCAGCGCTGCAGTCTACTAGGCAGCTGACCTCAATAACTTCATCATCAACGTCATCAACGTCTGCTTGGCAGCTTTGCTCATCTTTTTCTTTATTACTATAAATTAAATCAGTATTATTATCAACCAACAAAACTTTTTCATCTATGCATTCCTTCGACGCAATTGCGGCTTTCTGCTGCACGCTTTTTACATTATTTGCTGAGCGGTAGCGCCCAGGAAACTCTATCCTCATCTCATCACACAGTGTGGAAAAACTCATATCCTCATGATAGATATATCTATAAAAATAATAGGCATGTCCTTTTAGGAAGGCACCTAATATTAAAGCGTAGTCGCTTTCTCGCCATTCCTTATGTGTGGCTATCTCTAAATATTTTGGCAAAAAATCATCGAAACTGATGCCTTCGCTTCCCGTGAAATAAAAAGGAATAGTATATAGCGAAGAAGACTCCATTTCGCTATTCTAGAATAATAATATTGACACATAATACTTAGCTTTATTTTTTCATCAGGCGTCGTCTTTACGCCTAATTCCTCTGTGCGCTCGCTCCTTATATGCGTATATGCGCTCAAATATTAACGAGACATGGGGGACTCGCTTTACCTACAATAGGTACTTCTTTCTGGAAAGAAAATTTCCAGACCGGCGCCCGACACCACTTGTAGTCACTTGGCGTGACTTGGTACCGGGATATTAATTATTATTGAAAGACTTGTTATTAATTTATACTCTTGTAATTCACTTTTAAATAATATATATTTTTACTTCTAGTTAATAGCTAAAGCTTGACAGACGCTGACACCCGGTCTGTCTCTATTCTAAAATCAAAGTTATATTTATCTCATATTAAATAGTTTTTATATGGCTCAACCAGCCAGGGTCTCTACAGTACCTATACCTACTCGTATATTCAATCTCCACACGTTCTACAAAGTCATGATGACTTTGATCTTTGTTATGTTTATTCAAAATCTAATCTCGCTTCCTTAGGTCACTCCATAGTTTTCCTAATTCAGATGAAGAAGATAAAAATAATATCTACTATATTGTCGGCGAAACGCAGGTTACTCAACCTTTAATTCGCAATCTACAAGTTTGAGTCACATATTTGACTGACAAAAAAAAAGCAACTATGTAACAAACGTTTGAAAAGAACCAAGAGTTGTGATAGGCTCCAGGTTTCCATACAACTGACGAAAACCGCACATAGTAGAAGTTTGCACCTACCTGCCGTAGGTGATTGAGAAAGTCACATTATCGTGTAACGTAATTTATTTATTTTTCATCATTATTAGAACACTGGTATTACTATTTCTAAATTTGTTACGTACTAGGCTACTACTACTATCAGTACTATTGCTAGTACCTATACACTATCAACCTGCATAATCCCAACTGCTCGGCAAAGGCTTTCCCCATGAAATTCAGCTCGTTTCGGCGCAGTTTAGACCACTGGCTGTTAATTTTGTAAGCTTGTCGCCATCTTTACCACGTTTAAAGATTTAAATAAAAGTAGGTACCTTTGTAGGTATTACTTATTATAACTAAAAATAGTCCCGCGAGAAGGGTTATTTATTATTTTTATGATCTACCATATGTTTCAAAGGTTTTCCTCCAAAACTCCATTCGATCTTCATTCGGTAATGTTGCCATTTGAATTTCTTTATTTATTTCAAGGAACTTCAACTCCTCTTCACTAGATCTCCAAGAAATGATTGAATTTGAAGGTTTCCTAAAACAATAGATTTAATGTGGACATGATACACTTTCTGAAAGCAATATACTTATTTATTATAGAATACCTATAAAAAACTTACCCAGTTTTAGCAAAACTTGTCCATAACAATGTCATAGTCCTAATCATTGCAGCATCATTCGAAGTGGGAGGGAGGACAGAAAAAATGGCTGGTTGGAATATGTAAAATAGCTCGTCCCCGTGGCATGCTCCTGGTGTTGTTGGTAGCCGAGTCATAAATTTATTCAAGTTCCTAATCGAATCGTATTTAAAGTAATAGTTATAAATTTCTCTTACAGAATTTCGTAAAATCTCAGATGAGGCTAGTACTGGATATGCCACCAGTGAGTCAGTAAAGTATTCTATTAAGGCGTCTGTATCTGTTCTGTTGCGGAAGTAAATTTTTATGACATTATCCATAAAAGTTGTCTTATCAGTATCTTTTTCAAAAAATAAATAACTAGGTATTAAATCATGAAAACTAGCTTTGAGTTTGTCAAGAGTTCGAGTAGTATAATGTGCCGCCCAATAAATGCCTTCTCTGTCATTGAAGCCAACAATTACAGACACATTAAGATTAAGCTGTTTATTAAGTAATCTAGTTGGTTGGTCCGTTATTAGTGGTTTTCTGCTCGTTATAGCTTTCTCCATACAAGGAGTAAAGAGATAAGAAGCGAATGGATTATTTGATTGATCAAATTCTGAAGCTTTGACAATATCGTAATCTGTTGAATTTCTAAAGATGTTCAATAATTCAGTCGGGTCGGATGTATTATAGCCTAAACGCAAAGCTACCTTAGATGCGCTTGCAATGGGTTGGTAACTAAAATCATGTGGCATCAGAAATGATCCACTTTGCAAAATGGCTCTATGAAATAATCCATTGGCAGAATCAGTAAGAAGTAAATGGTGAATAGAAACTGCTCCAGCGCTTTCACCAAATATTGTGACGGAATCTGGATCACCTCCGAAGTAGAAGATATTATTCTGTATCCATTTTAAAGCAGCTAATTGGTCTTTCAAGCCAACGTTCCCTGGAGCTTCTTTGAGTCCCAGGCATAAAAAACCGAATGCCCCAAGACGATAGTTTATAGTAACAACAATAACTTTCTCTTGAACTAAAAATGTTGGATTATAAATCAATTCAGAATTGCTTCCCCAAGAAAATCCTCCTCCGTGTATGAAAACCATAACAGGAAAAGGCTCTTGTTCCAAAGTAGGTGGTGTGAAAACATTCAGCACCAGACAGTCTTCTTGACCAACAGGTGTTTTCAAAGCTGAAAAGTACTGATTGCACATTATGTTTCCACGGTTAGCAGTTAATGTGTCGTTCCATGATGGAGGGTTTCCAGGGTCCTGGTGGAAAATTGAATACATTTTAAAATTGCAAATCATAATTGTATTTGTACCTGTGAAATTGTGAGGAGTGGGTTTCGAACACATAATATCAAGCCTGTGTGTGACCTGCACCCACATTCTCGTACCACCAGTTGTGTTTAATTCCATGAGGGCGAGCTTATTGTAATCAACCGGACACAAATTCGGACTTCTGTATGGTACTAAAAAAATCCTGACGGATTAACCTATTACCCTTTTCACATGCATCGGTTACGACACGGTCGCCATGCCGTGTAAAGTAAAAATATATGAATGCGGTCACGGCACGGTAGCCGCGCCATGAGAAGCTCATACGAACGGCCCAAATCGCATGGCCCGCGAGCCATTCGACCGTAAGAGAAAATCGTCTACGTTCCAAAGGACCGGTAAAAAAAAATTCTAAAAATGTAAACAAATTAAATATCATAAACTACATCAAGTACTCTCAGGTGCAAAAGATTTGGTAAAATCAGTTCTTATTTAAAAAATAAAAACAAATCAAAGAGGAAGGGTCTTATGTGACCCAGGCCCGGCGCAAACGAAACTAACCTCAGTTTTTTAGTTATTTAATGTACTTCAATGATCTGCTTTTTTGAAGTGAAAACTTCTTTAGCGGCGTTGAGCACTTTTTCTGTAATGGGTATAAAATCTTGAACTCGCGTCAGGACACGTGACCTGATCGAAAAAGCGTAAGACGGATGGAGAGTAGACAGCTATCCCCTCTCTACGGCGCGGCGAAAATGTATGCCTGGGCCTACTGTTTCGTTTAGGCAGCGCAGGGCGCTTGCGCGAATGTTCGTGTATAACTTTTTAATGTAAAATAATTGTAATAGTTTTAAAGTGTTAAATTTTTAATGTAATATAAATTGTCATGTTTGTGTACGATAGCGCAATAAATGAATATTGTATTCTACCACATAAATGATAGTACTTTTATACTGATAAAGCAATTGGTGCAAAATTATTCCCTAACCATTCCAAAATATCAAACATGCTCAACGTTAATAATCAAGTTTTCACTTCTGCCGGCACTCCCGGAGTGCAACCCGTCTTTTTTTTATCGATTTCTGTTGCTAACCTACATAAACTGCCTTCGTAAGGTAAAATAATATTATTTACCTCAACATCTGCCTAGCCTTTTCAAAACTATGTTGGGAGCGCCGCCGCCGTTTGGCTTCCAGACTAACCTAATGTATTTGAATATCAGTATTTTACATGGAGCGACTGCTGACCTGAATCTGACCTCCATAACCCAGTAACTGGGTAATACGATACCCGTTGTTAAGACTGGTTGTCAGACTCGGCTTAAAACCTAGACCGACTTCAAAAAAGGAGGTTCTCAATTCGACTGTTTGTTGCTGTTTTTTTTTGTTTGTTTTTAACGCGATTTCTTAGTCAATTGGAAACCGATTTGGAAAATTCTTTTTTGTTTGAAAGAATGTATACTTCAGAATATTGAAACCATATTAAATATTGACATGATCTAACAATGAACTTCGGAGACATGGAACGGAACTCCTCATAAGATCATAGTAGAACTGTCGTAACAAGTAAAATTGTTTTGTTTATACGTGTAGTCGATGACTGACTGTATCGTGAGAGGTATTGTTTGAAAGGGCGTTTTGTAAGCATCTCAAATTTTAACGATAAGTAATATTACATTAAACACATAAAAATAAAAAAAACTTTTCAGAAAACTTTATCAGATAAATATTTTTTTTTAATTTCAGTGGCTAACTTAGTTAAATTGCACTCGGAAAAGGATTCGTTCGACAAAAAAAAACATTTTCTGGATATGAAACAAGACTTTTTCTATATACTGACTTTTTACTGACTTTGACTTTTTTTATTTCTTTTTTATTGATGTACATAACTTAATAAAAAAACCAAGATATGTTTCGTTTGCGCCCTTCTTCTTTAAACGGATAAAATTCATAAACTATTCGACTATCATAATGTATGCGACTGTCTTTTGGAACAAGAGGCTTTTTTTTTCACGGTCCGTCCGTTCTGTACGGTTTTGGGCCGTTCAGACTAAATACCCACAGCACGGCGACGGACGGCGGCGGCGGCGACCGTGCCGTGACCATCAGCGTAGCCCAGTTTTTGATTTTAAGTGGGGGAATACTGATAAATACATTAAAAGTTTTACTTAAAATGTATTTAAATGTACAAAACTATGGTATAATTTCTGGATTGTGTTTTACAATTGTAAATTATAATTAATTGTAATTAATAATACATGTTCTTGCCTATATTTCTACATGAAACTACCTTCTGAAAGTAGCAACTAATCGCCCATGCACCAGTCAGGTTCTTCAGTCTGCCTCACCGTGGCTACGCCCATGGCCGTGTTACCGTGTGCATGAGAAAAGGGGTTCGTACCTACTGTTAGATCGGGGGAAACGTACTCTGCACAAAACTTAAAAACCATTATAAACACAACTTACCTGAAACCTTTCTGTAACAGAAGCGTATGGTATTCCTAAAAACATTTTTTGAGTTTTGAACCAGTCGTATGATCCTTTAATTTTTCCTTGTGGTAGATTTATCGTTTCTGTATTACTGGCAAACATAATAGAGGCTACTTCTTCAAACAAATAACTCAAGAGCCAATGTAACACTGTTGATTTCTTCATTGTAATAAAACAATCCTTAAAAATGTAGTGCTACACTAGTAAACATCACAACTTTAGTGCTGCGTATACTGGAACCGCTGTTAGAATGAGGTACTGCGAATGAAGTCACTGAACTTTCAATTGCGATTAAAAGTCATTAGAATGTAATGTAAAAACCAGTTATTGTAACACTTATTGCACCACATTAGTATAATTGTTTTTTAACGATTTTGAAAGAAAGTATGCATGAACTTTGTTGCGACAAAAGTTAATCAGTTGTCAACGAATAAAAATCACAACGATGACGTGTAGGTAGGTTGGTACTATCTAGAACTAAAGGTTACACATTTAGGACAACGAAACAATAGGATTATTAAAGGCTGTAAAACGCGAAAAGAGTTTGTTTGTTTATTTTCGCACGAGTTCTATAAGCAATTACGTAATTGATTTGGGTGGTGATATTTATATCATCGCCAAGGAGGTAAAAGTTGCTCTTACTCGGTCATTGCAAAATGGATATGGCACCGATAAGGTTCAAGTATTGATAATTGTAATAACATGTATACTGAGTTCAACTTATGTCATTACCTACTATGTTGCATGTAAACATGCTTCTACCTTCCTGCATATTTAGTTTTCGATTGATGTTATTCAATGGCAAACATGGTCTGATGGAAAGTGGTTTTCGCCATCTTAGGACATGTGTTGCCATGCCATTTAAATCTGTTGAAATTTCTTATGTGCGTCGATACACATCACCGTGCGTTTGACGGCAGAAAAATGAAATAGTTCAGTTTTTTTTTATCGTGTAGGTAGACATCTTCATTAATACCGAACACTTTTCTATCTGCTCAGGAAAAACGCGAACTGGTGTTCGCGTTTTTCCTGAGCAGATAGAAAAGTGAACGGACGCAAAACATAGTGCATTAAATGTGTAAACAACAGAAGTGTGATGAGCAAACAAAAACTATTCAATACACATGTGGTAGATACCAATCTAATGGACTATGTTTTGCGTGCGTAACTTAAACATAGAAAATTCAAGCAAAGAAGTAGATTGAGCAATAATTTATGCTCAATATTAGGTACTTAGTTTGATGGGCAGAATGCGTAGTGAACGGCTACATGATGTGTCTTGTTACAAACCGTTAAAGAGCTTCAGACTAAATAAAATAGTATCGATTAAGATGCGCTTGTACAGTGTTATGCTATTACCTACCTATGTCCTGATTCGATTTTAATTTACTATTTATATTGTAATTTGTTATTGGATTGTAATTTTTTTTAAGATCTACTTTTTGCCATTAAATCAGGACTTCATAATTATAGTCCTGATTTAATGGCAAAAAGTTGATCTTTCGTACTTCCATGTTTTATATTTTGCTATACGTACATAATAATGGAGTATATATACATAAGAATTTCAATACGAACTGAAATACCTAGTCAGTGATTGTGCAAGGAGAATGGTTCTGTAGTGAGTATTTTAATTTTAATGTTATGTATTTTTAAAACCAGAATGTATTGTTTTGCTAAAAAAAGATATTTCAAAAATATTGACAGAAAACTTGAAATTTGTTGCTTGCATGTTTCCAGTGAAATAGTGACCGCGGCGATCACTATCGTGGCAGTGTCGCTGCTGACGGCGTCGGTCATAGAACTCTTCCCTCGCGTCGAGCCCGAACCCACCTTGCCGCCATTGACTACAATGGATCGCCACATGCCGCCTAAATTTTCCTTTACTACTACTTTACGTCCACATCACAAAGGATAGAGTTAAGTTACTTAACTTAAAAGTGATACATTAAAATATTTTTCACCAGGAGCTTAACTATAGGAGTGTAACAGCGATTGTTTAAGAAATATGTACACTGGATTGAGAATCTAAGGACAATTATTTAGTTGTTGGGGACACCGTGCCTTCATCTCATAGAGCAACACTGGTTTCATGCTTCATGTAGGTATATTAGGGGCCACCACATTCTATGTGTATTGCGGGCAACGGGTGTACCTACTCGTCGCCCGCATAAAACTAATTAGACACAATAAAGGAGTAATGATATTAGCCCCTATTGATAAACTAAGTAATGGCGTTGTTTTCTCTTAGTTTTGATTATTATGTGATTCATACAGGTAGCCAAATAATTTAAATTGTTGCAATAAACATTTTGTTATTTATGCTGTTTTTTTATTTATTTTTTACGATAGTCTGTAGTACTTTTAATTAATAATCACAATCATTTCATTGTCTTTGAAATTATTTTTTTCAAGTAATTATTTTATAATTTATTAATAATAGGTGAATATGAACGTTTGTTGACACTAAGAATTAATGTCTGTTAAAAGCTTTCTAAGATAACTTTTGTCCGAGTTCAACTCTAATTACGCTTCTAAACGTTCTATAGTTTCCCGGCAATGTAATATGGTCTTAATACAAGCAACTAATGTTTACCAAACTTAAAATGTTTCTGAAACACTCGGTAGGTAATATTTTCAGTGTAGCCCGGCAAGTACCTACTGCTGAAACACTTTTTATCACATCGCGCGCCGTATTGTGCTATATAAATGTCTTACTGCTATAGATTGCCAGCAATGTTTTACCTAAGTATTGTCAGCTCATACTTACTAGAAACAGGTGCAGCTGCTCCTTTTTTACAAAGTATTTCCCTTTTTAGGCACCTTTAGTCAATTATTCCTTCTTTTTAATTATTGATAGTGTACTTGGTTCGAAAATCAATAAAATGCCCCGAAGAAAGACGTTTGCTACGCTACAAGTGTTATGAAAACAAGAAGTAAGCAATGGCGGAGTTGACCCATATTAATGAATTCAATAACTAATTAGGTGTGTGATGCAACCAAACAGTGCGGAAAAATAGGGTGCCACAGGTCATGACGTAATTATAGACGATCCTTGCTCAGGGCTACATGGTATGTCGTACCCCATGCCTCAGGGTTATTTTTATGTAATTATGCGTGGGTAGAATTTTAAAACATGCTACACTGTTTGGATGGAATACACGGTGCTCGGTACGGAAAACAAGAAACAGTATAATTGCTAGAAGGCCTTTAATTTATTGTACAAATCTACCAGAATCTGATGAAATGAGAAACAGAAAAAAAAAATTTTAATAGCAATATCACTTGTCAACTGACAGCTGACTTTAAGCGCGTTACCAGAGTTGGACTGAGTTATTTGATACTTTTAATTCGTTTAAATATAGGTATCTTACAAAATTGCAACGTCTTTTTAGGAGTTTCCAGTAATTCTATGCGGTGGGTGCAGGCACATCGAATAATGTTGTAGTTTCCACGCCTGGTTAAAAGAAGAAAGGAGGAAAGATGAAAATCAGTTTAGATAGTTACGATAAAGTGAGTACACATCAGGCACTCGGCGTGCGTTATTAGCGTACATATAGCGCGCTTAGTAGAGCGTTATCAAGGTGTCCATACTTGGCTCAGTTCGGAAATGGACTTCAAAGTGAATGCTTGTGTGTGGCTCTCGGACCGTCGCTCTAGAAGACGACGGCAAAGACAAAGAGAATTTTGGGTGCACCCAATATTACGAGATAGACTGACTGATTGTCTTCACAATCACTGAAAATTTTATCAATCAGGAGATTGATAAAAAAAAATTGGGAGGACCCAATTTTTTTTTATAATTATGACTTTCCATGTCCTATATAGCTGGACGCTTTTGGATTACGTAGAAAAATAAGTTTCAAGACGTCGATCTCCATTTTGATGAAAATGCGTCCACTCTACACGAAAGCGCGCCATAAAATGTACGGCAAAATGGCGGCACATGTATTTAGAAGCGCGCAGCTGACGCCCGCGCAACGCGCCTTCGAACGGAAATCTGACAACGTGCGTGCGTGACGCACGCTTGATTAAAAGCGTGCGCTTGCATTTGTACACCTTCGACATACCTCCTTATTCTTAAAATGCGCTTTACCAAAGCGCGCACTTTAAAACGCCTAAAGTGTACTCGCTGTTAGAGTTGATTAGGAATAAAGTTAAAGAATGAGCAAGACAGAATAATTGAAGTACTGAAAGAACGATTTATTTTAAATACCTCTTTATATTCATCATTCTTTTCATCTGATGATGAAAAAGAATTGCAAGTGGAGTTCTTGGAATAATTCTATTCTAGTTCAGGTTGAGGTTTCAATATTTTTTGTATACCTAATTTAATAATATACCTACCTATAATAAATTGTAAAAACGATTAATTTATTTTTATTTATTCATGTTTATTAATACTAAACAGTATCAAAATTGTTTAATTCCATTTTTCCCGATTTTGCACACTTTATGCGATTCTGGTATTCCTTTACTAGTACATAGTAGAGTTCTCTTTTTAGGAGCTCGTACAGGGAATAGCGACGCTGCGTTTTGGTTTGAGGGGTATGGGTGCTAATGTAAATTAATATTAGTACCTACATTATGATACAAAGTGAGTTAAGTTTGTCACCACGGTCGAGGCTAGATTGCTGCCCGAGCCGAGGGCGAGGCGAGGGTGTAATGGAACGAAGACTATAATGATAAAATGCTCACACGTTTCATGCTTTAAACAGTTAAAGCAATGAAGAGGGAAAGAACAATAGGAAAATTTGTATGGACCCCGGCCCCAGAAGTGTGTCACTATGGGCTATGTGTAAAAAAAATATATGTTATTCTGAATAACAAATTACTGAAAAAAACTGGAATAAATGAATGTATAAAAGTATCTAGAAAAAAAAAATTTTTTTTCATAGGTAATTATTATAATTTTAGACTCTCTAAGATTGCTATGGTATGATCATTATAATTATAATTTATTTAATTACTCAAGTCCCACATAATGAGACGCAATTGATTTTCTATTGTTCTGACTTACTGGTAAGTCAGCCGGGGTTTGACAGGTTAAGCATGTATTGCGTGCTCAAAAATATTTCGTAATAAAAATAATTAGGTAATTGTCTTTCTATCTTTAAGGATGGATAACTTTTTTCCTTTAACATTGACACAATGTCTTCCATACAATAAAATTCTGTATTTTTACGCTCTTTCATTTGTTAATGAGACAACGTGCTACAAGCGGTGACGCTTTTTCCCAATGTTCTTTCACAAACTATAATTTAAATATACCAGTATTTTGGACAAAGATTTGTGGAAAATAGAGCAAGGATTTCTTAGAACTAGGAACTAGAGATATACCTCGGACCCTGATGGTTGCTTCGTCAATCAACTCTTCTGAAGTTCACTGACGAAGCCGCCAAACAGCCAGGTTAAAAATAAACGACCGTAATGACAAATTGACTTCACTTGTACCATAATGAACTACTATTTCTTCAGAGGCACGAATCAAGCTTAACCTATGCCTTAATTCGTGTTCCATGTTTATTGATATTCAGGCCAAATGTATTCTTGATGGGTAGGCTTTTGTTTTTTGAGGTGGTAAAAATCATCAAATGAGTCCTTCCGCCCTGGGAAGGGGGAAGGGACTGTCAGATTTTTACTGACTAAAAAACCACCCTGTTCCTTCTGTTGCCCTATATGTTCCGGGTCACGGTATCTTGTTAGGACGTCCCGCAACCCCGGTTGGTAGATAGCTTAAGGAAAGAAATAAGCAATGTGAGATTAAATTTTTAGAGCATATCAAATTAACTTTATGACGCTATTTTAGTAGGTATAGTACGGCCGGTAATTTCTAGTTGAAACTTTATTTTAAACAAATTAATAGATTTGTGGGGGGTTTTTTCATTAGATGTTATTACTGATATTAATATTATATTTCGGTGTGAAAAAATTGTAGAGCCAGTACCGTTTTTTTAAAAATGCGACATTATTTTCTCTTTTAGTTGATATTTGTCGAAAATTACTCTTATTGTATGGGTGGAAAAACAAATATTTTCAGATTGACATTGCAAGTTTATTTCAGCTAAAAGTCGTCAGAATGTGAGTAACTATGTGCAGCTAAAAGTAGTCAGAATGTGAGTAACTATTTTTAATCTTACTATTTAAATTTGAATTTTGTTAAAGTTATAACGTGTAAACCTCATAATTAGTTTTTTTCTAGTATGGGAAAGGCTTTAGTCACGTATTTAAGAAAAAAATGCGAAATACAAACATTATTACTGCTCTCTACATATGGCCAGAGAGGTATAGCAATTATTGCAGGTGTTTTAAGGTTTGTAGTTATTCTAATAAAAATGTAACCTGAGCTTCTGTTCAGGTTACATTTTTTGTTGTCGAGCACGACAAAATTTATTTTACGCGACGACGCCCTGGAGTATAGCTCCAACGAGACTCTGCATGGACTACCTTTTGGGGGGGCTAATCACCTAATAAGAACCGTGATGTGGATTATGATCTGGCATGCATCGTTGTGATCGTAGAAGGGACCATGAGGCAGGACCAGTACAAGCTACTCCTAGAAACTTGCCTACAGCCACAGCTTGATGAATAGTTCCCTGGTGACAAAAAGTATTTTTTTATGCACGATTCTGCATCTTACCACAAAGCCGGGCTGCGTTGCTGTATTATAGGCTGAAAAAAGATTAATGTTTTTCCTTAGCCATGTTATTCAAAAGGCATGAACCTTATAAAAAAATCTAAGCCTCACTAAAAGGGCGATCGCTAAGAAAGTGGCCATTTTACCAAGCGCCAGCTGATTGTAGCTCTCTTTTGTTGCTAGAGTGCCATCCTAATGAAAATCTTCAACAGAATCCCAAAATAGAGCATGCCACGTTGAATAGAAACTGTCATTACAGCAAGGGCATTACATCAAAGGCAATTAAAGCAGCAAACTGTCATTACGTCACGAAATTTTGAGAAAAAAAATCACTTTCAATCAGATAACACATATAATTTTTTCCAAAAATAAATAAATAGTTTTGCCTACAGACTTGTTCTTTTTATTATTTCAATTAATAAAGTCTTTAAATAAAAATTACTCGTGGTGCCTAAGACAACTCATTTCCGTGAAAAATTTAATAAAACTAGAAATGATTAAAATCTCGACAATGTCCCTAAGGCGCTTTGCACACGGAGCAACTTTTGCAGCAACTGGCAACTGGCAACTTTCTGGCAACTCGCTGTTTACGTGTAATTCAATTGGACTGCGCACACAGAGCAACTCAAGTTGCGAGTTGCGGCAATCGTCAACAGTTTCCAGTTGCGGCAACTAGCAACTTATTTAGTTGCTAGTTGCCGCAACTAGCAACTGTCAAATATTCGATTTCACACCCTCCCTCCCTCGCCCTGTGCCCGGCATAGTGTTGCCATTAACTTAGTGGTTTTTCCCACTATGTAAACACTTCCTTTTGGGGTAATGTGTTAAATTCTATAATAAAATACTTCTTGATATTCCCCAACTAAATGAGAGAAAATTTAAACCATGCATAAAACGCACACTATCTAATCAAGCATTATTATAAGTTAGATGATTATATCACGGACAAAAATGCTTGGCTAAATGCTAGTCCTGCTCCACAGCCACTCGGGCTCACTAAATAGGATTGTTTTTTAAGAGAATGAGGTTTCTTACCCTCTTTTTTGTCGACCTGAATAACTTGTACCGTTATCAGTACGATTACTTTTTCTTTTTTTACATACCATAGTAATCTAACGGATAAGTACACTGAAAGTGTTAGTATTGTAAATTTATTTCAATTTTGTTTTTGAAAACCATCTACCTAAAACTTGCCCACTAAAAAATCCACAAGCCACCAGATACAAATTCTGACCACCAGAAGGTGGTCCCAATCTACCAGATCTAGTGGTAATACCGCAAAGTTTGCAACACTGCAACTCGGCTAAAAAAGTTGCTTACAAATTGCCAAAAAGTTGCGGCAACCGGCAACTTTATGGCAACTAGCAACTTTTACAGGAAACTTTTAAAAAGTTGCCAGTTGCGTCAACTTAAGTTGCTCCGTGTGCAAAGCGCCTAATAATTGGGCCACCCACTGTATATTGCCGGCTCTGAAGTTAGCCGATTGCTGCGCAGTAAACAATTTCGTTTCTATAAGATACATTGCGCAGCCAAACAGCTAACTTCACACTGCCAAGATACATCGGCCGAACTGTAAACAGTATTTAAAAAAAAAACGGATTGGTCACCTAAATCACTTAATTACAGCGATGAAACAATTATGTTCCTAACTACACTACAGAAAGGCGCGCTGAAAGGTCACATGAAACAAACAATGTTAACACGTAAACCAATGCCTACTGAGTCAAAGCTAATAAACTGGGTACAATAACAAAGTTATCTTACAAAAAACGTATCTGGATCTTTAGTGGCTAAACTACCGTAGGGTTGGTAGCTAAATTGACAGAAGAAATAAATTATAGGATTCAAGGACATCGTAATGTAAACATTAAGCAGTTCAGGGCATGATTCTGACCGTAGAAAGCAGGGTTAATACTTTAAATCGGTTTAAAAATCTGCTGTTCCATATAGAATGCTGATACATATATGTTCCATGTTATTTATGTAGGTATATCAATGGCCGCATCGAATAAACGTACAAGTGAAAAAGTCAACTTTACAGGAGAAAACAAAAATGTTTAATCCATTATAACGCGGGGTTCATTGTAAGCAATGTATTACTATACAATGTATTACTTAAATATTTTTTAGACTAAAATATATAAAAGAAATTATGGGGCAGGAGGACGAGCAAAGGAACCGAAAACACCAAAAAAAAAAAACATGCAATAATGGCTCGTGCACGTTTATTCGATGCGGCCATCGATATTTACCCGAAACCTGAAAGTGAGTCATTCTGCTCATCATTATGAACAACTTTTAACGTGGGACGAAACCTGAAATAATGAAAAAAAAATCAGCTGTACCCTACAACAATGCTACATAACAAGATCATATTATATGAATCAGCTGCTTTTTTCATGATTTTAGGGTTGTCCCATAGTAAAAGTTGTTCATAATGACGAATACAATGACCCCTTTTCAGGTTTCGGAACATTTTCATTTACCCTGTATATGTTTCATAGCTTTCATATGCAATGGGTTTGATTGGTCTAGATAAGTATTTTGAGACAGATGCAGCCAGCACTTGTTTATTTTTATGCTAGAAAAACACTTTAGACAATTGCGAATATCATTCTAGTAGATTTAAAACACCCAAGCAGGAATGATTGAATTTTTATCAATCATTCCAAAATGGATATGGTACTTATAATTTAGAGAAAATATTTTGTAGTAAGCATATATATATATATACATTTTATATATATATATATATATATAAATATATTTTATAGGTAACTACGTGGTACATAGAACTTTAAGCACATTCACTTGTTATAAACGATATAAATTATTAGCGTCCTGGTAATTCTTGTTCACTAATTTCTGTAAAAAATGCGTGTTGATTCAAGTGGGAAAATTTTGTTCATTTTCAGTCCTCAGTCTCATATATTACTTCCATAATGAGAGGTTTTATGTATAAGAAAACATAATATAGTTACAAGCACTATATTATGTTTTCTTATACATAAAACCTCTCCAAAAAACCTTCTCCAATAGGTTGGATGCTAGATGTACATTTGTGTTATTTCACTCCCATGTGGGAGCGAGCCTGTTAACATTAACCAGACACAAAGCTGGAGCCCAAGCTACTGACAATTTAGTAAAAAAAACACCAATCAAAAAGTTTGAACGACTTGAGAATCGAACCTCACGGTCAGCTGTCGCGGTAGTGACCATTATACCAACGAGGTAGTTCAACAGCTGTAGCATGCATCCTACCTACCAACTACCAACTTGCTTCTCATTTTAACAATTCATTTTTGTTATTGTTTGACTCTTCGTACTTTCATGTTCTATAGAAATGTAAAGTGATATAAAGGGGTATTGAAATACCTAATTCAATAAGAAGTAGTCAGTGTTTGTTTAGGGAGAATGGTTTTACCGTGAGTATATTTTTTATTGTTATATTATTTGCTTTAGAATGAAAACGTGAAAGTTGTCAAGATATGAAATATGTGCTATTTATTTTGATTTTTTAAATCACTTTATCCTAGAAGGCGTCATTCACGGAAGTGTTAATTTTATAATGGGTTATGTGTTATGTGGCAAATCCATAAATAACGTTATAGGCGAACAGCTTGCGCCTATCACATTTATTTTAATTTACCTTGCTTAAGTTTTAAAACATCATTTCGTTTTTGTCAGCATCAGACAAATTGTCAGAACGATGATAGATTCTTTTTATGTCATTATTTGGCAAACGGCCCTCCTGCAGTGCTACTCTCGTGATAGGGTACGCTGTGGCGGCGGTAAGTCCCGTGTTAAAGGAGCGGCTGGAGAGGCGATATGGTCCCGTTACCTTCCTGTTGACGCAGGTACTATCACGCATACTCCGGGAAGTGCCTGTGTCGCATGGTCCGGGGGGCGGTGCCTAGGTGCCATCATTGTCAGGGCTGCCCCGAGGACACGGCGCAGCATACACTAGAGGAATGCCTAGCTTAGGCCTGCGCAGCGTCTTGATCTTGTCGCAGTGAAAACTGCGGATAGCTTCTCGCCCCCAGATGTGGTTCTGTCCAAGTTCGAGAGCTAGAGTGCTTGGGACGCCGCCGCCTCCTTCTAAGAGGAGGTGATGGAAAATGGGAGGAAGTAACCTCCCTTCTTCCTCCCATCTCAGCCGTAGCAGTCGCCCAGGCCTCAGGGCGGTTGGGGTTGGGGGTCAGTCCGCTGCCTGAACAGGGCGAGCCCCGAGAGTGCGGCCGGTGGGTGACGGCCGCACCGGGCAACGGGACCCTTGTGGTGGTGGCGGGACAATGCCTGCCGCGATGCGAAACAATGCTCAGAGCGACTCTCCTGCCCCGGCTAAAGGTAATTGGAGGAACACCCCGTGGGGTTTTCCCTACGAAAAATAAAGTATCAAGAGTGATGAAAGTACTCTTACATTTAAAATCAAGGGAGATTTTTACAGAATTGACAGGCTGGTATTAAGTGGTCACCACCATCTATGAACAACTGCAACACCAGAAGCAGATGTGATGCCATGTGACGCCTTTTCAAATACAAAGTTTAAATTTGTTATGTGACTGTAATTCATCGATAAACGAATTGTAAAGTGCTATGCAAGTTAGTATTATAAGTAGGATACTTAGCTTACACAGACAAAAAAAAAACAATCCGCCAAGAAATATCGTCAAAATTAATATATCGTATTCCTCATATTTTTTTGTCTGTTTTTTTCTTTACAGTACTGTACTCGCTGCTATTATTATCTACGGAACATTATGGGCGATGAGGGCGGTGGTAGATAACCTATTACCGAAGTCCGCCTTCGCGCCCCTTACTACTACTACGTCATCGCCTCCTAATGGTTGATAAAACCAGTCCAAATTTTGAGCAATCCAAACTACAAATGCTCGCGATTTGGTACAAATAATCGACCCATAAGTAAATTAGATTTGTTGTCAATATACCTACACTATTTTATGTCAATTTTTCAATTTGAAAAGAATATTGTATTTTAATTTTAGTGGTACGGACTCATGATTGTGTATTTGCAAGCGTAGTTTCCTTTTAGCAAGAAAATTGGTATGATCTACAAATATATTCCTATATATTCCTCCATCGCTTTCTTTTATCAACTTATGGTAGCTCACGCAATAAACGGTCACATCCTCGCCTGGACTTGGCCGCGTAGTGAGCGAGGTTTCTTAATTAATCACCTAGTTTGAATATAAATAAATTAGTTAAAATGATACATAAGACTTAAAAATCATTTAATGTTGTTAGTTTAAAATTAATCTCACACTCGTGTTTTATCGCACATATTGCAGCGACACTCTCGTAGCCTGGTGCCAACGTCATGACAGAACGAGTGTTGGGAATGCAACATTGCTATTTGAATTTCTTCATCAGGTATTGTCCAACCACACTGGAATACAAACATTCATTAAGTATTTACGAAATTAGAGGTACCTACATCTCGATAAAGGTTGTCGTTCTTTGGGCAATTCAATCTCATCATCGCGGAATGGTACTCATTTTGAAGTTCGTTTTCTAAAATAGTATTTTGAGGAGGTGAGGTTCTGGTAGTTTCTTGCTCATTCTTCTCTATACGACCAATGCATGTATACTGATGTTTGGAACTAATTAAACTGTATATTGATCTATGTATGAAACCACCTTTTGGAAAGGGAACCTAGATTAAATCCTTTTTCTTCGAAAATGACGTTGAAAAGGCCTTTTGATGGTGAAATTAAAAGAAATGTTTTGACTCTGACTTTGGACCTGCAATGGATGTACAAAGACAAAGAGGGCTCTTAAAATTTTTGTGCCTTCGTGCCGAATCGCTGCGGCGTTAGGGCAATAAATCGGGTGGTACTGCACACAGACGGATATTTTTCATACAGTTGACAAGTTCGAGAGTACTGTGGTACCCCCGTCGTTACCAAACATGTGCATAGCACTTATACTTACAATTTTAGCCATATGAAGGCAGAATAGACGTTTGGCACTGGGCTTCACAAGCTTGCTCAAAATTGCCCACGCCCGACCTGCTTGTCGGTCGATCTTGAGCGCCTGCAGGGCACAGGCTATTGCATAACATTTCGCCTGTACTGCCGTGGTACTCTTGTTTTCACCTTCCTTAAAAAAATATTGATTTTTTATGTTTAATGTTGGTGGGGTGGGTCATATTATTGAATATTAATTTGGATAATGGCGGGTTAAATTTACAAGATTTTCATTTGTAACTCAAATAATAATCAAAGCAACGTAAGGGCGTTTTGCAGTCTATTTATAGACAAATATTCGTAAGCAGCTAGCTAATATAACGTTAGTAAAAAAAGCAGATTAATACTCGAAATGCGAAATATTTAAAAACTATCGCCTGTTTGTGTAAATGTGAACTCAAATGCAAAACCAATTATGTTAGTGTTTTGACGGAAACAGACGAACTTCTTATTTAAAAGGAAATCAGATTGCCTACCCTGGTTATTTTTAACCTATAATAATGCAAGGATTTTAACGGTTCTAAATACATCTAAATTTCAGTTTAGACGTTTAAAGTTTTCGATAGATTAAATAATCTCGCACACAGTACATACTCGAACCCTGAAAATATAACACTCTTTTTATGGTAGTCGGGTAGTAGGGTATATATGTTTATATACCCCACTAGTTTACAAACACAAACTTACACAAACTATTTTAGTGACTGGTATATCGGTCAACCAGTCTTCAGCGAGTGCCGTCCATGCGTGCGCGCTGGGTCGTCGACGGACGAGATCCAACAGTACGGCGCGCGCTCGCTGGTTGTCTCCACACGTCAGTGACATCAGTGTACTGAAATCAATAAAATTGTGGGACAATTTGAAAAAAAATATTAGATACACAATCAGACATGTACAAAAAACTTAGAGAATCCGCACTGCTATGTTCATTGCGAGTCTGTTCTTTTCCATAACTTATAAAAAAAAACAAATCGTCAATAAACAAAGGAGCTTACCTGAAGGGTTCGAATAAGTTGCCAGCTTTTCCAAACGAAACAATGGCATCTTCAAAGTTACCAAGTCTATGATGAACTTCAGCTTCTAGGCTTCTCAGGTAATCGACCTAGACATGAAATAAAATATAAAAATTATTCTATAGGAATTGCCACGTGCGAGTGATTTGAAAAATAGGTATGGGACACCATGTATTGCTGTCACGCTGCCCCTGGATCCAGCAGCGCGATTTGCGAAAGGAATGACCGCTTGTTTAAATATCTTAAAGAAACGGAAGGTCTCACTCTCACAGTTTGCCTACTATAGGGGACAATAAGTACTCGTTAAAGTTTCATTAGCTGGCACTTTTATTATTTTATTTAATGGCAAGAGTTATACATAAAGCTGGATAATTGGTTACAAGAGAGTCAGGAGAGTCTTTCTACTAAATAGCAGTCGAGTTAGTGATTGTGCAATATAGGTAAGTTGTATTAGAACTGTTTTGGATGGTTTTGTGACTTGTGACCAGTGACCAGAACAACAGAATAGCAGAATAGCAGCAGTGGCTTTAGCTAAAATAAAACGCAATATAAACCCTTTCCACTAAATGTTAGGTCTAGTTGTTTGTGTATGTGAATTTCTATTTGTATACGCAACCACATTTTAAAGTGCGGCATCGTTTTATATTTTAAAAAAGTCAAGTTTTTTTTCCATACGACACTTATTTGCCCTCATTTAATCGTAGGTATATTGGACTGTAGGAATCTATAGTGACATGGTACAAGGCCTCTTGATATTCTCCCGGCAGATGGGATTACAGCCCGACTAAATGATAGTAGTGAGCCTTAATCAATGCGACCAAGTATTAGTAAGTCGTGTAAATTCCCTCACCTCGCCGAACTTCTCAAGTCCAACAGAGAGATGACATGCCGCGTCCTGGAACTCTCCCCGTAGCCGGCAGCACAGGCCGACCAGGTGATAGTACTGAGCTGACTCTCCTGCTACTGATAAAACACGAGCCATGCACACTTCTGCCAACTATGGAAACGCGAGGAATTAAGGGGTTAGTATTTTGGCTGAACTGTACTGTGGGTAATTGATTATGCAAATGCAAATTACGACTACGGAATTGTTTAAATTACATTTTTTTTTAAATAAAAAGAGAAAGAATGCTAAATTTGAATTAGGCACACAAACTTAATTAGTTTTATTGTAAAAAGATATTACATAGCCGTTAACGCGTTAGTACAAACTGCCCATCAAACTAAAACATACAAACAAACAATAACATACGTATATTACAAAACAAACATCGAGAAAAAAAGCTTTAAAGGTAAACCTCTAAGCTAAGACCTCTATAGAGTACTAACAGGTACAGCTCTCAGCCTGAGCAGGAGATCAGCTGCATCATAGTAGAGGCTCATGCCAGGCAGCAGTGGCGTGTAGTCCCACCAGTCGCCCAGCTCTTGCTCCCACATGCGTTGGAAGTTTACATCCTCTCGACACCGTAAACTGCCCCACCTGCAACGATACATGTGATATATTTCGACGCAACGTCAACTCAGCCATAGATCGACCACTCTCTAGTTGTATAGATGTCACCACAGAGCAGATGTTGACCTACCCACACTTCAACTGCGGCAAGTGTAGCTAAATAATTATCAAAATCGGACTACTCCGTTAAAAGGTATGCGTGGTCATACATAAAAATAAATATTTACATACGCATCGACTTGAGAACCTCCTCCGTTTTTTCATCGGTTAAAAATGTGTCTCAAAACATAATTAATTCGTACTTTTCTGCGATCTTCATGATAACGCCTGCCACTTGGAACAGTTCTCGTTCGTAGAAGTAAACGCTTGCGATGGTCCACACAGTGGTCCATGTGGGGTGGAATGTGAGCAGAGCGATGAAGAACGGTTCCGCTGCCGAAGGATTCTCTTCGAACAACATAGCGCCTTTAGATAGAAGTCTATGCGACAGAAAAATGACACGTAGGTATACTATCATACCATGTAATATAGAGCTTCAAAGCTGTACTACCTACTTGTAGTGTTTATTTCTGAAGGAACGATATGGTAGGTATGACTCTAACATAAGCATCACACGTACAAATGTTAATTTAGGTTATATTAGACTCAGATTCATTATCTCTTTCGATCGATTATCGACTAATTGGTCTCTCATTTATTACTCTCATAATTGGATCATTGCCTCATTTTATAGCGGGTGTAAAAAGACACTTAACAAAGCCAAAAGTATCATGTTTTCACCATCACTGCGATTTGTTTTTTGTTCTGAATCATACCTAGGGATCTTTTTGTAGTGGCAATTTGAAGATTCAATTATTTTTCACGTTCTTTTTCGAAAACCAGTTTCAAAATGTTATACCTAAGCTTTGAATACCTATACAGGGTAATTGAAAATATGCCCGAAACCTTAAAAGGAGTTATTGTACTCATCATTATGAACAACTTTTACTATGGGACCAACCCTGAAATCATGAAAAAAAACAGCTGATTCATACATTACGATCTTGAATTCTTGATAAATACATACATACATACATACATAAACTCACGCCTTTTTCCCATGGGGGTAGGCAGAAACTATAGAACGCCACCTGCTACGATCCCTACATACTCCTTTCGCCTCATCTACGTTCATACATCTCGTCATACAAGCACGCCGGTTACGAGTACTCCGACCCTGACCTTTCTGAAGGACCTCACTAATAAGGTCAGTGTAGGTCTTCCTAGGGCGACCCCTCCCGGCGTTGCCACTCACCTCTGCCATATAAATACCTTTTGTCAATCGTCTTTCACTCATCCTCTCAACATGACCGACCCATCTAAGCATACCCTTTTCTATCTTTGTCACTACATCTTCTTTTAATCCGCAACGGTCCCGTATAACTTACTAACTAACTAACTATAAATAAATAATTTATATAAAATGATAAATATGTACCATATTTGTAGGGAAAAGCTGATTCGGGTATATTTTAAATTATCCCGTATAATAATTTGATGGCTATATATGTGATGTGTTTTATTAACACACCGTATAATTTCTCATAATTGAATGGCGTATTATTTACATACAAGGTAAGAATATTCATTTATTTGTAGCTTAAATCATAAGAGCATACGTCAACGGGTGTCGAGGGTTGATGATCACAGCCTCGTTGAGGCAGATGGCGGCCCAGTCTCTGTCGATATCTTTCAGGCAGGTTGAAAGCTCCCGCCAATAGTTACCATTTCGAGGATTTTCTACTACTAACTGAAAATATTAGATTAATGAAAATATTTATTTATCATGTCATATTCTATATCATAACATATTTTATGGTTATTTTCCGCGTAGATCATGGCTACTAAGAAATATCGAAACAAGATAACGTTAAAAAATCATTTTGGTAGGTTAAAAATAACACAAGTTCATGTGAAAATCATTTTACTATGTATGTAATACTAAATAAAGTCAGATACCGTTTCGTATTACCTAATATTACAAACGCAAAATTGTTTTTGATTAGTTCTTGGTTTGCCAATTTACTCTAGAATGGAGGAAGGTATAATATCATCTAATGTATCATAAATGTTATTCATTAATAAATTACCTAAAACCCATTAGCTGCCTAGCCTTTACCCAGGTATGTTGGGGTCGGTTTCCAGTCTAACCGGATGCAGCTGAATAACATTGAGGGACTACCTATCTGACCTCCACAACCCAGTAACTGGGTAATACGATGCCCCTTGGTAAGACTGGTTGTCAGGCTTTTGGGCTCTTGGCGACCCGTAACGACTGTCATAGATCCACGTATGACAGCCGGGACCAACAGCTTAACGTGCTATCCGAGGCACGAAATGATGTCAGTAATGTCTAAGTTAAATTTAGAAAGTACAAATGCATTGAAAAAGTCACATTGGTATTTGCCCGGATAAGAACCCACAACCTCATGCATAAGAGGCGGGTACCTCAACCACTGACTGGGCCATCACGACATTACATAAAACCTATAACCTTAATTACTTAAAACCCAAGTATAATAAATTTATATAATTTTTAATTTAACTGAAATAAATGATTTGAATTGAATTGAATTGATTAACGTCATTTGTTGCAGAAACAAATGACGTGAGAATGAGAGTGATATAGTAACTTTTTGTGTCGAGAATAACTCTAAGATTGGAGCGAAACTGTATAAACCTGTAAATAAATTTCCATAGCATGACGTGTATCTTGCATCTGGCGGGCGTATCTGGCAGCTCGTAACACCGGGTCTACCTCGATTGCCGATTGGTCAGTTCGCATCAGCGTGTTGGATGCAGACTTCATCAGGCAAGCGTGTGCCATCATCACCAGTTCCTAAAGAAAAATACTTGTGTATTTATTGCACTGGAAGATTGCAGAATATTTTATTTGAAGTAGGTACATATATCGCAATGGAGGCGGCGGTTTATGGAGGGATACAGGTAACTAGGGTTGCCAGGTCGTCAAACCTAATAGCCGGACAGACCAGTCAGTTTGGCCGGACATTAGGGTAAAAAGTATTAACAGGTACGACAAAAAGTTGTATGTAAAATCAAACTTTTATTATTATTACCGTCTTATTAATTTCTAATATTTGTATCTTGTGAAATTCTAATCTTCTAATCTAATATAAATAAAATCGAATACAAAATCAGTCTACGTACTTTATTATTAGTCAGTCAAATAAAGTCATCAGACAAAATTAAATTCTATTATAGATATACATTTAATAACATTTCAAATTTAAAACCTAACCAAAGCCATACACCATTTATTTTGGCCGGACATGCAATCAAAAAGCCTAACTATGTCCGGCTTTATCCGGACGCCTGGCAACGCTACATGTAACGTACTCGTCGCTGCGTTGGTTATTATGTATGTCATAAGCAAAATTATTGATTTATGATGTTGCATTTTAAAAGACTGCGAGCTTACTAACAAACAGTTTTAAAATTGAAGTGTGAGGTTATTACTTCAAAATCATCATGAGAGTTTTGATGCTGTTGTATAACAAAATGGTTGTTGACAAATATCGCAGCTTCTTGCCAGAAAGACGTGGTTAATTGCACTCGAGTTCTGGTCCCACTCAGCTGACGATTGAATATGCAAAGTTCTGTGGCTCCTGCAAAATTGCAATTAAAATAAAACAGAATTCTACGTTCGTTTGATCTCTAAAAATGAGACCATTTAAATGAGGATGTACTGGCCTAAGACCCTACGCCATTGATGTTAGCATACTTATTCAAGATATCAAGAAATTGCGCAGAATAGCATCTAATTTGTACAATTCTGACCACCTTATGACCCATGAGGCATTAAGTCGCAGGACTTCATATAAACTAACCCGATGTGTAAATTTCATTTGCAGCTATCGGGCCATGAAAGTGGAATCTGAAATCTGACTCATATAGATACCATAATAGGGTACTTTTTTCAAAGCGTTCGCCGCACTCCGAACAGTTTTTGACCATTCGTGCTCCTGTTGTCCACGGCCGGTGCATATTCGGCTTTTGGGGGCGTTAAGCTCCATTTGCGTAAGCATATCACATATGTCTTCTCTGTAATTAAAAGTAGCATCATTTGAAGTGTAAACATTTGAAACTATATTATTATGGTTAATATTAATTTATTTTCAAATGTATGTTGATCGTCTTGATTACAAGACGATCACGATGTTTTCAACCGACTTCAAAAAGGAGGTTCTCAATTCGAAGCGTATGTTTTTTTTTTTGTATATTTGTTCTACGATTACTCCGCCAGTTATGGATTGATTTGGATGATTCTTTTTTGTTTGAAAGAGTATAGTTCCAAATAGGTCCCATAGGAATATTGCCATGATCTGATGATAAACTTTGGAGATACTCCTTATAAAATTACAGCAGAACCGCCGTAACAAGAAAAATTGCTTTGTCTATACGTGTAGTCGATGACTGACTGAAGGAAGTGGGGAGGGGGTACGTCAACCCTTCTCCTACCACTTTCCAACATTAAATATATCGTGTGAGGTACTGTTTGAAAGGGCTTTATGTAAGGATTTCAAACATTAACACACAAGCACTAAAAAGAATGATGCAAACAAAAAAAGATGACCGCCTTCAAAAACTACAAAATAAAAAATAACTTTAGCTTGGAAGTCGGTGGCAATACCTAAATAACAAGAAACAAAACCAAAGCCGCTGACTTCCAAGCTAAAGTTATTTTTTATTTTGTAGTTTTTGAAGGCGGTTATCTTCTTTTTTTGTAAAAAACCTTTTTTTTGTATGTTAAATATTGTATTTATAAACTAAGGTTGATTTCGATTAGTTAGGCCCGGTTGCCGTAAATAAACTTACTTGAGAATACGTGGTGGTACAATTATAGGTTTTAGGGATCGCCTAAGTTGAACTTCGACTATAATAAAAGCATCATTATCGTCAGCGCCTGTAGGTCTCCATTGCCCTGTTGCCATAGAGCTTAACGAATGCCTGAAATTTTGTTAGATAATTATAATAATAATTTAATAATAATAATAATTTATTTCCACAAAAAAGAAAAGTTACAAGTTTTGTCGTAATTATTAGCTAGTAGACAACAATTATTCATATAAATATAATAGCATCCGCTGCCAAACTAGGTTAGGACCTGTATTTCAGCACGCGGCGCCACTCCCCGTAATATCATAGTTTAAACTAGCTTAGACTAATTTACAGAAAATGAAAAAAGAAATAAATGTGAAATAAATGGTGTGTGAGAGTGCCTCTCTTTGTGTGTGCGTGTAGTGTACGTGTGTGAGTGTGAGAGGGTGTGTATTGTTTACTTATCTGACTTATGAATACTACTTTTAGTTAAAACAAAGACTTATCCAGCTACAATTTATTGTATATTAACTATTTTATTGTGTTATATTTTATTGTATTACATATTTTATTGTTTATATTTTATTGTTTATATAGCTAATTGAGTAAAAATGTAAGTTAGCGTAGAACCGCTAAAAGCTCCTCCGTATCCTTATATCCTAAAGTTAGTAACCAAGCTTCAATAGTTTTTTTGCATTGGTGTTTATTAAGGGGATAGATAGTAACAATATTATTAATCTTATTATACAAAAAAGGACCTAATGAGCAAAAGAACTTCCTGATGAACGCAGTGTGAAACTGTTTTGGATATTCACAAACCCTATTTTTACGTCGCTGTGAATTGTTTTGGGCATTAAAAGGCAATTAAACAAAGGCAAAGATTGTCATACTATGTGTTGTTTCTGTTCGTTGCAGAATACTCACATAAAAATGAAATCAATTATAATAACAGTTTAATGTACCTAAATTCCAAACTTATGCTTCGAATGATTTAAAAGTAATCAGCGTTAAACATCTAAAATCATTACAATTAGTAATCAATACTTTTTTTTCAATACTTTGAAAGTCTGTTGTATATTATGTGGGGTATTTCATTTTGGGAAAATTAAACTACTAGGTAATAAACTACTAGCTAAATTATTCCAACGCGGTTTAGTATTGGCCTCTTCTGAATTAAATCAATGTGTTAGTATGAGGTACCCATAATGACACAATTGCATTCCGGAAATAGGATGCATTTAAAAATTTGGCTGTCAGTCGGATTCAAACGAAAGACGATAAAGTGGTAGTTTTTATATTATACTTACTTGCTGGCTTTGCTACTTCCTGCGGGTAGAGACAAGGCAGGGTCCCCCCTATCATTGACGATGGACGGAGGTTTGTCGTTTGGAGTGAGCAGGAGGTCACAGCCGCACTCACTCATCATAGATTCTGCATTTATCCATTGCAATGGCACGGCAAGGCGGATGATACGTTCTGAACATTGTTTGTTTATTTTTACTTATAAAAAGGGCAAGGTTATATTGTATGTATGCCATGTAAACTTCGACAGAAAGTTGGTTTGAACGAGATCTAGTAAGTAGTTTCTTTTTAATACGTCATAAATCGTTAACCGCAATTTTGCTATGAGACCCTTCATGGGCACGTCCAACTCGCACTTAGCCGCTTTTTTCATACAGTTGACACGTCGAGAGAGTAGTGCCGGTCATGCGACACATGAAGGCAGGGCGACAAACGTCACGTGTCAAGTGTATATTGAAAGACAACCGTCCGTGTGCGGCCCGACACCGAATTTCTTCAGCGCCGCAGCAGTTCAGCACCAAACGCATAATTAGAAATAGCTCTAATACAGTTTTTATGACCGGAGTCACATAATACATAGTTATGCAGTATATTTTCGTTTCTTCTAAAGGAGTGCACGACGTATTTAAAAAAAAAATACTGGATAAAACGAGCCTCACGCGTTCGGACACGGCAGGTACCGCGATTCTACGAACACGCTGTACCTGCCGTGTTCGGACGGACTCTTAACCTCCTGGATAAAGAAGTTGAAACAAATTTAAAAATGCCATAAAGCTATAGCCTCCATTTTCTCCGTAGATATGAATCTCAACGGGCCACTTGTGATTTCGCAAATGTTTCCACAACCATTTGTCACCATTAAGCATCAGGGTGCGATGAAAAGAGCCCCAAACTGACGTGTCTGAAAAAGAACCATAAAAAAGGGGAAGTAAGTGTATTTGCATTTTAAATTATATCGGGTAATATGAGCAATGAACCCTAAAGCAAGTAATGTAGGGCGTACGTAAAATACTCGTGATGCACAGAACGACGATGTGTGAAAACCCGTACCAGGCGCCTGCGCCATTTAGCTGCTCATACTATTTTTTAGAACAGATAAACGATTTGACCGACCCGTTTTATACGGAACCCGTAGATTATTATATTAGGACGAGCACGGCCAGAGCGCCACCCGCGAAGTTATATTACATATAAGTTTATGCAAGTGACGATTAATGTTTTTGATGATAGAACTTACAGTATCTCATTTTTTTACTTGAATAATATGGAAGGTCAATTTTATTTTCATTTCGTATTTCTTCTAGATTACATTGAAACTTTTGGTCTCCCCGTGTAAATATCTCTCCTAAACATCTTAAACTCTCCCATTTTGGAAAGAAATTTCTACCATCGAATCTTCTTGGCTCTCTATAGCCTTGGCTGAATGTAACGAGGCCAATGTTCTGAAAGAAATATAAAATAAATTTAAAGTAATTTGTGGAATTTATGAAGTCGGCTTAATGTGAAGTTGTACCTAACAACAAAACGTTTATAATTTTATTATATTAAAATGACTAATACATTAAGTATTGCATAATAATATTATCTGCTTCTAACAATTATGCTTAGCACATAGGCGAAATGAAATAGTAGAAAGATAATTCCTTAATTAATTTTTCAGCTAATCTTACTGTGTCGCCGTCGGTGTCGTTACGAAGAGGCATTTTCGAAGCGGCAGTATACACGTAGTCGTTTTCAAATGGTATGTACATATTGTAGGAAGCAATAAGAGTTAATTTCATCCAGTTAGCGTTTTTCAGAACTTGGTGATGAACAGCGTTGAGTGCGTCTCGTTCTGCAATCAGTTGCATTGTAAGCAGTGGCAGGGTATCCCAACTCTTGCATTTCAATGGTGACGGCTGGATCATAGGTTCCATGCGTTTCTTAATGCACATTTTTTGCTGGTCTGAAACGATAATAAATTAATGTTGTAAGGCTAATTGTGGCGGAAGACGACTTCCAGTTGGAATTTTAAAATGCTAATAAGCTACTTTAAATGGATTTATAGTGAAAACTTTAACCTGGTGGGGTCCAGGCAGAAGTTTTCATATCGTAAAGTTATGTTTTAGGTGCTGCGCAAACGTACACTTTAGTGTCTTGTGCCTGACACAAGCAACCAGCTGTTAATGTTTTATTTTTATATACCAGAATCATTAATTCACTCCTACGCGGATGGTGCCACAGTGGTTAGTTGTTGCTTCCACTTGACTTACACTGATAAGTAAATGGATGTGGAAGTGGAACACACTTGCAACAATAATACGTAAGTCTAGTTTTAAATTGTATGAGGACATCTTCATTAGTGATCGATGTATGAGCAGAAATGTTTTTGCACGCATTTGTTCATTTGCCTGTGTCGTACACAGGTTACTAACGGAATGTTTGGAAAATGAGCCCCGAAGTTGTGCAGTAGTAGCAACCGGCAACTGTTCAGTGAACCGCATGGTGTTTTGTGTTCGTAAAATGTACCTTAGTCCCTTCCACCCCACCCAGGGAGGAAGGACTCATTTGATGATTTTTACCACCTAAAAAAAAAAAAAAAAGCGCAGCGCTTAGAATTGTCAAACCTTTCGTATCAAGAAAAAATGGCAAGATGTCGACATTGCAACAGCTGATATCTGCATTGTGTTCTGAATGTTCTAATAAAGTCCAGCTGGTAGAATTCGTGAAGACTCCAGATTGGTCTACATCTATGTTTCCAAGAGGTTGAATTTGCGCTGTGGAATAGAAAAACCAGTTACGGATATAATTTTATTTATTGAATTTAATACATAGTTTAATATTGCACTTTTTTTTGTAATTAGACAAGATAATGCGACTATCATACAAATTTGTGACATTCGCGTGAAAGCGTGCGTGATAATTCAGATCTGTAATGATCGCTTGGTCACTTCAAAGTAATAAACTAAATGGGAAGAGATATACCTATGATTACCTATAGCGATAAAACTTAACTATTAGACACTACAGTTAAGGCAGTAACTGATACTGATAGCCCCTCATATTAGCACTGAGTGAAACTCTATACCAAAAATTACTTCACATCCAATTAGCAAATTAAAGCCAGTAAGTTAGAACCTTAAATTGTATTGACATACCAACTAGAGGGGAATCAGCGAACAGGCACATTTTTTCATAATCTGAAGGATCATATATCATGCTGCCTATGGCTATGGCGCGGGTCGGCTCTTCATCTCTTGCCCGTATAGACATGATGATGGCATGCACCAACAGTTGGTCGAAAAATGTTACTTTTATTGCAAAGTTTTTAACATCCTCATCGGCGACACGCAGGCTCAATATTTTTAGGGTCAACGTGTCCAATGGTGGCGTCTCGATCTCTGGAAGCAGCTTGTCTTCCGATTTCGATATAGAAGTAACGGATCGGCCCTGAAAATAATCTTACAGTGTAGGATGTATCTACCTGTTATATAAAGTAAAAGTCTGTATGTTTCAGAACTTTGATGTCCACAAATAATCAATTGCGTCTTAAGGTGATTCCTTCAATGTAACCAACGATATTATCGTTTATTTAACTTAATCATTTGATACCTCAACATATTTTATTAAGTATATATTTTTATTTAATTTTATCCCAGTAGTAGGTATACCCTTGACGTTGAATAATTGTCATGTTAATTATTTTTGTTGTGTTTTGATATCTACGCCGGTGAGATTGCAGCAATCAGGTACTATGTAGGTACATATAGGTAGTTCAAAAGGTCTAAATCAAAGATCCCTGCCTAATCGAAAAACACTTTTGAACTACCTTTGGACTCTTTGGTTCAAATGTTATGAACGTATATTCTTATTGTGATCATTACGACATACCATTTTCTTCTTATTCATTTTTGTTTTTATAAGTAAAACAGTTTATTTTGTTGAACTATGAAATAAATAGTGCTTTCTATTTTTTTTTCCAGGTAAATTATTTCATGGAATCCAAACGAATAGCTACATTACTTGATTCTTTTAACAATTGTCAAATTTGACGTACGTTTTTATTTTTTTTAGTATCGACAAAGACAGAACTGTTTTTTTTATTGATTCACAACATAACCGCTTTTGTTTTATTTAGGGCCGATTTTTCATTCCATTTTGTGTACAAAATGTGTGTTTCAAACTTTATTCAGTCCCTACTTAAGGGGCCTTCTGTCTTAAGTTATTACGTATTTAGCATTTATGTTTAAATAAAATAGATTGACTTGGCCATCGCATGAAAACACAATGTAACTAACAAGCAATACTTATTGTAGTAAAATAAGATTGTTTAGAGCGATAGCAAAATCGCGCTGACTGCGTCGCGAGACTTGGTTTTTTACAAGTTTTGATTTTGATGGCATCTCATTTCTATAAGTAGAAAATAACTGAACTGCATAAATAATTTTGTAATCCCTTATGATTATATCATGTCATATGGGATTATAATGTTATTTATGCAATTGGTGTATCTAGAAAACTGGACTGAAATTGCAAAATATTTTAGTTTTTCCTTGATTTATTTACTAAACACTAATTCCATTCAAAATTTGAAGCTTGTATGTCTACTAAAAGTGCCTTAGAGTTTTGATGATCGGTCAGTCAATGTCTGACAAAATTTAAGAACTTTTACTAATTATAACTACTGGTTCAAATTGAATGAAATTTGAAATATACCGTGTTTATACAATACAGGCTTCTAGTTTTATCCACAACAAAGTTATAGGGAGTCGAAAATGCCCTGAACTGCTTCGAGAAAAAGATGGTACGGCCGTGCCGCTTTTGTTTGCTCGACTTGGCGGGTACACTGCCGTGCCCCCTCCAATTCCTCCGATTAAAGTTATCTGACTATTGAAAAATGTTCCCGGAGTTAAATATGTTGCCAGGGTTGCGGATTTTGTTCGAAAGAGTTACCGCGGCCCTGGAACACAAAGGGCATTAGGAATAACACTGATGGGATTTAGTCAGTTAGAGTCTAATACCCCCTTACGCTCCGCCAAGAGCGGAAGAAGTCATTTGACGATATCCTGTCCTTAAAAAAAAGAAGTGAAATATCTGGGGGCACGGTAGTGCCCTCTCCAAGACGTGCCAAGCGAAGCGCAAGGGCACTACCTACCTTTTCTCGAAGTGTTTCGTCGTTTTTTTGAACCCTCATAGAGTTGGTTTCCGATGTACCAGATAGTTCATATTCTCAGGATATGACGTCAATAATAGACTAATTAAACATACAAAGTCTCAATTGAATAGCTCTAATACTTTTGATATTACTGATATCTATAATACGAGGACACCGATTTTGTCACTGACACACTTACTGGCACACTGATGATCATTAAAATGTTTGGCTACTTCCTGAAGTGCTAGAAAGCTGAAATTTGGTATGTAATCTAAGTTTAGTATACAACTAACAAAAAAAAAAATCACAATCTTATAACTTTCGCCCCCATCCCCTAAAATGGGGGGGGGGGGGGTGGAAGTTTGTATGAGGCTTCAAATGTTAGGGTACTTTCTGAAGTGCTAGAAACCCGAAATTATGTATGTAAACAAAGTTCAGTATAAAAATAACACGACCGTCCATCCACCAGATCAAATTATAACTTTCACCCCCCATCCCCTCAAACAAAGAAGAAAAAAATAAACACTAAAAGGACTGCCTAGTAGCTTACAAAAAGTACTGAAATCCCACCAAAAACATTTCATGTAAAATGTTGCCACGACGACCACTTAAGGTTTGCCCTATGAAAAAGATATCAGATCTCATGTATATTTGTAAAAAAATGTCTATTACGTTTGTAGCATCCATAGAGCAACATGGTGGCCTGGTGGGTGCTGCAAACGTAATAGACATCTTTTTCAATACAATTAAAATGTTTATTTGCTATTAAAATATAAATAATTCGAGGAAATATAATGTTATCACTTTATAAATATCATAACATAACATCACGCCTGAAATCCCCGAAGGGTTAGGCAGAGGTGTACCCATTAGTACACCCACATTTCGCCAGTTATGTTTTTAGTCCCATGTAATAGGGGGCGAGCCTATTGCCATCAACCGGGCACAAATCCAGACTCCGAGGCTGCTACTGAGAAATTCCTGATGGAAAAACCCAATAACACTTTGCCTGACCTGGGAATCGAACCCAAGATCTCATGCACAGCAGTCGCGCTTGCGACCATTAGACCAACGAGGCAGTCTCATGTTTATAAATAAACATGAGATCTGATATCTTTTTCACAGGGCAAACCTTATGTGGTCGACATTTTTCCCGGCCCGCCGGAACTCGTGCTCTATGGTAGCACCTATTTACTTTTCACCTCGATGGTTTCGCAGGCCACTTGTTGACTTTTTTGACATGATGGTTGACATCTTGACAGATAAGGAGGTCATTAACGTTATTCACATAAAATAAAATTGTAATTACAATAAAGGTTTTTTCTTGTCTGTATTTCTCATAAGGTAGTATTTCGATGTTGGTGACCGCGATAGTATCGCGTGACTGCTTTGTATGAATTATAGTGTTCTGTCTCTTGTGGTATGTAGCAATCACCAGCGTCTTCCCTATGCGGCGACATCATATTAACTGAACGAAACCGGTGGCAGCGCGGGCGTCATTTGGCTGTAGCGATCGGCCCACATGCGGCAAGTCTTGTAACTTGTAATTAATGAAGTATGTATAGGTATCAGAAGTTCAAGAAGTAAAAGTAAAGTAGAAAGTATCACAAAGTAAACTTCAATATTTAAATAGACCTACCTAGATTATATCTACCTAATAGCGATGGGTAATTTTTTAGTTTACAGCCAAAGTTTCGTATACGATTTATTTCATAATCAACTAATTCCGCAAATGTTTTATAAAAATCACTCACTTTACAAAATTTTATTTGGCTAAAGTTTTACAAATGTTTCGGTTGATATTTGAACATACATTTTTCGTTAATATTTAGGTACTTTTAGAAAAATCACTATTAAAATACAGAATATAATTTTATTTATAATACATTTTCTACAACAGTTATAAGGGTTTACTAATGTTTTACCAAAACACCATCATTATCTACGTCTAACATATATTACTACTAATAATACTATATATTACTAAATACTATAATTACTAACGTGTCGTATACTATTTATTTCAGAAACAACTTATTCCGAAAATGTTTTATTTTATAAACATTCGCTTTACAAACATTTATTTGGCAAATGCTTTAGATGATATTTAATTATTTTCATTTCATATTTAGATTCTTTTGCAAAAATCACGTTTATACTAAACATAATTTTATGACACTTTTTCTATACCGGTCACTAAGTGACCGTGACGGTGTTGTTTTGCACATTTTTTTGAACAACCTCCCTAATTTATTTATTGCAGTTACATACGGTGGATGTGAATAATTTATTTCCATATTATCTTGTCGTTTCTGGCACTCGCCGGCCGCTACCGTGGCACCGCTCACTTCGTTCGTTCGGCTCGTGCGTAGGGGGGGTAATTTTAACCTAATTTAGCCTTATTTTTAATCATTATGCAAACGTTTTTATAAGATAAATTGAAATAAAAATGAATTGTTTGTCAAATAATACGTTATCTATCAAAAGTTTATAGGATAATTATTTTGTTAAGTGTATTATTTGTCAAACTTGTTGCTGTACTTATAATGATGAAATGACAAATCATGTTTTTGCCAATCGTTGGTTGTAAAGTGAAAATTTGTAAAATATTTTTTGGTGAAATGACAGAGCACCCAATACTATTATTATACTAGACTACATTCTCTAGAAAAGATGAACATTGAGTTAAAGTGTTGTGGGTGAAGTGATGTGGGTTCAGGTTTGGTTCTGAATACTAATAACAGGTAAGTCAAACTAAAATCTTTAATAAAATTACATCTTTAGACTGTACTGTTACCGATTATTGCCTCAACCCAATTACAACTAAATAATTACAATCCTAACAATATAAATAAATAATTACTAACATGACGATTATAATAAACAGTAGGGTACATACAACATACCTATAAGTATCTACCTATATACAATTGATTTGAATATTATAGTAAATTAAAACGGTATAATACCAATTAAATTAATTACATAACCTGGAAAAAATTAAACAAAAAACCAAACATAAGACGATTGATAATATTATCATCACAGATATCAATCATTTGCCATCACCTTAAATTAAATATTACCTACGTGTGAAGTAGATCACAACTTAAACATCAAAACTATCATCCCTGTGCATGATCCCGTTTCAATCAAATAATTAAGTATAAAGTTTAAGTCTTCTTTTCTACTATTTTTCAACTAATTTTAAATTATTTATCAAAATGGAATGAGAATGTTTCATCAACGGTCAGGTCTTGCTTCTTCAGTGTTTGTTATAATTTATCCTGTGCCGCTGGTTTGCGAGCATAAATAACAAGTAAGCGGTAGCTAAATTTAACGCTCGTTTCATAATTGTTATTGTGTTTTGTCATTATGTGCAATTCTTTTAATATGTCCAGGTAATCTGACATGAAGTCATCGTACTTCTCTGGTGGGATTTTGAAAGGATTGACCGCTGTAAAGGATTCTGTAAAAGAAAAAAAAACAAAAAGGTTATGTTTTGTATGAATAGTAGTTGTTTGTCAAGTGGTTGTTTTGTTATCCTGTGTAGCTTTTGATCACCGATGTTGGCGTGGTCGATAATGTAAACTTCAAAAGGTCCTATCTTACTCAGCATAAAATCAGTACGTTATGTGGCAAGTTATCTAGGTGAATGCAAATATTAATCTTTGCACCGTACGTCGACAATTATGAATAATACCTTGCTACTTAGCACTGTACTAAGAGCATTGTTTAGAAGTTGTTAATAGCTGTACCTACTTCTTATTACTTTTGATGATAAAAAAAAGATAAATGATTTCTTCCTAGTCTACGAAAACCAGGCAGACAGAGTCAGTAAGGGCCCATGGCGGCATCTATCATGCCACATGTGAACTGCAACCGATGTATACACCCCGATATGAAAGTTTTCAGCGACATTAGCGTACGTATAATTAATCCGACAATATCCGTCTGATTGGAGGATCCGCCCTTTTCAATCGAGGATAAAAATCTTTTTACCCTTCTCTTCATACGTTTAAATGAAGCCTTCGTGCACCACTTCTTTATCAAAATATTTTCGTAGTCTTAATATTACGCTGACTGTAGAATACTTATAAGTGAATATGCGATCTGTCAGATAGATATCACGATATCTACAAAGATAAAAAAAGCTTTTTTACAAAAAAATATGACCGCCTTCAAAAACTACAAAATAAAAAATAACTTTTTATTTTTCACTTTTTAGTGCTTGTGTGTTAATGTTTGAAATCCTTACATAAAGCCCTTTCAAATAATACCTCACACGATATATTAAATTTTGGAAAGTGGTAGGATGGTTGACGTACCCCCTCCCCACTTCCTTCAGTCAGTCATCGACTACACGTATAAACAAAGCAATTTTTCTTGTTACCGGCGGTTCTGCTGTGATTTTAGAAGGAGTTCCGTTCCAAATCTCCAAAGTTCATCATCAGATCATGACAATATTCCTATGGGACCTATTCGGAACTATACTCTTTCAAACAAAAAAAGCATTATCCAAATCGATTCATAATTGGCGAAGTAATCGTAGAACAAATATACAAAAAAAAAAGAACATACGCGTCGAATTGAGAACCTCCTCCTTTTTGAAGTCGGTTGACAATAATACTCACTTCGCAAGACATGCAAGTCATCATATACAAATACTAAGTCTTTGCACTCCACATCGAAGTCAACGAAACCAATCTTTTCCAACATTTTTCTTACTTCTTTTTCCGGGTCCTGAAAAATATTTCATAAATTCAATAAACCCACAGACGTAATAGTCCTAATTTGCTGTGCTTTTGATTGCTAGACAATGGTGCCGATTCCCTTGTTCACAAACTAGACTAAATTTAGAGAATTGACATCTCTTACTAACATACAGCGAAAGGAAAGGACGGTAACATTTCGTGACATTAAAGAACTAAGTTAGAGACGTCAAATTAGTGTTGCCTTGAACTTCTCCGTATTTTTAATCCACACGTTTTAAGATATCAACTATAACTGTATGGATGTGTCAGATGGACTAAATTTGACAGCTCTTATTTACATTAGTCTCTTTCTTATTTTATTGGACAGAAAAAGATGGAAATAGTCTAATTTTAGTTTAGTTTGTGACCAAGGGAATCGGCACCAATGTGTGTTGTTGCCACCTGTTGTTAATGCACAAATTGGATAACCTATACCATGTTCTGAGCGTAGTTAAAGTTTGAGTCAACAATCATAAAACTAAAAAATGACACTTATTAGTCCTCATTGACATTCTTATGAATCAATTCACAACATCCTTTTACGAAAAGAAATTGATTGTTTTCAGGATTTACTTATATGATTTCATTCTGTTTACTTATTTAGAGGTATAAGAAACAGGACGGGCTGACTGCCCGTCGGTTGTTGTCGTCGGGATTTTGTGTACATACTTAAGTTAATGTCGTGGTAAACTCTGTAGTGCGATGTAGAAAGCGTCAGTTGTAGCTCGCATGCTGTGCGGTAGATGCCGCTGCACTCCTAAAACTGCCGGCCATTTATTTTACCTTTGAGTCATGATAAGGCGACACATATTTGTCGACGTTCTTCAGCCACTCACTCCACTTGTTGTTGCGTGCTAGAACACGGTAAACGTCGAACACCGGCGCACCCGCAAGGAAGATCGTAAAACATTCCCCGTCCTCATCCAGTAGGTCGTATATATTGCTGAATGCTCGCCTGTGAAGAAAATGTTCCTTTAATTAAAGTAACTTTTGATGACTTATAGTGTTGATTGTCATACTATACGCTTGCGCGCCTGTTTCTTCCCTGTGGGCTTTGGTACAAATATACAGTACATTTACATTGCCGATTAAGTTCCATATAGTAGAGCAAGCCTATTGCCATTGACCGTAGTCAAATTCATAGCCGGGGTGTGCAAAGAGAAATTCCTTATCGAAGTTTACCCGAGATGGGAATCAAACCCATGGATAGACTCATTCTCAGCTGCAGTCACGCTTGCGAAAACGTGTGTAACGTACAGGGTTTATTTGATTTTTGGTATTTGCACTTATAGTTCCTAAGATTAGCTAAGCTTCAACCGTCTCCTGTAGCTCTAGGTAGTTCAGTCATTGACTTGCTGAAACAAGAGGTTTTTTTGTAACTATTGTGTTGTTAGAATGGTAGGTAGATATAGCAAACCAGTCAAAATCGGACCCAGCAAAACTGGATGGCTAAATTAGTACACTTGGGCCCGGTGACACATCTATTGAAAATATGACGACTGCAGAATGGTGCATGCAAACCTTTCATCATGAAACTTACTGTATCTGCGATCCTACCTGTATCCTGCTACCGGTAGCGGTGTATATAAAGCCATACTAATACTAATATACTAATTTCAACATAGCTTAAAACGAAGTCGGGTCATTTTCAAATTTGGGGCCAAAAAAGTAGGAATTTCATAAACTTAAAATTTATGATATTTCTTTTTTTCGGTAGGTAAATGCATTCACTAACTAAAAAGCTACATGACAATCAAAGATACCCTTTCTTTATTAAAATAATACCCATAAATCAAGTTTTTGAGTGACAAAAATGAGAAACATAATTTCCCTAATGATAAATATGAGATTTATTTACGAAGACTTTGGTTACTAATGATAATTATAAAAATATGTTATCATTCGCGAATTAAATACTTTTGGCCCCAAATTTGAAAATGACCCAGTCGCCTCCCGCCTTCTGTCCCAGACCTTTTAAAGTACGAAACAGATTTAAATGCGGTGTTCACTGTCATTTTGAAAATTTCTTCTTCCGGAAAGTTTATTACCTATATCTCCATTTATACTAATATTATAAAGAGGAAAGATTACAAATCTGAATATTAGTATTATCTTAGTATAATCTTCTATGTTTGTAACAATTTAGCTGAAAAAATATTTTACTATTAGTATGCTACATTATCCTCGAGTAACATAAGCGTTATACAGGATGACCCAGCTAAGGACGTCCAAACGAAAATTTTGGACTCCTCTCTTCTTGGGTTATCTAAACCACCCCCATGGAATTTATGTTCTAAGATTTTTTGCGGTTTAGGAGTTAGACGACATTTTAATGTTTTTTTGGGATATTCTTTTTTACATCAGATTTTGTAGATTTTCTCTATTTATGTCATTTTTTGGAAATATTTTTAATCTCCTATTTTTTTTCTCCTAATCCTGAAAGTATGGTCTTCGATCGATAACAACTGTCTGTTTTATTGTACAAAACTTAGTTCAAAGGCAAAAAAAATATTTTGCAAATTTTGTTGCTGATTTTCGGCTCATAAAGAAAAATCACAATAAGGGCCCAAATTACATTAATTTCAAAAACTTCCACGAATCCTCAGCTCTTTAAAACAGTACAAATAACTAGTATTTTAGTGGACATTATTCGGAGCAATTGATGCTCGAACATGGCAAGACGAAAAAAGCAATATTTATCAAAAAAAATATTTCCAAAAAATGGGACAAAAAAAGTCGTGTGAATGCCCGAATTCATTCTTTTGTTGTTAACTTCCCGCCATAAAATTTAATTTTGCCAACATTTACTACATTTTGAGTTTTGACAACAATTATTGAGCATTTCATACTTTATAATTTTTATTAGCTTATGCCCGCGACTTTATGCGCGTGATTTCTCCAATCACGTTATGTTACGTCGCTATATAACCGTTGAGATACAGCGTAATGCTTTTTAGCTTATACCATTCCTAATGAATCGGGCTATCATATATAAAAAGTTTCCAATTCGACTGATAATTATTCTACAGATTACATAACATCACGCCTGTAATCCCCGAAGGGTTAGCCAGAGGTATACCTATTAGAACACCCACATTTCACCAGTTATGTTTAAGTCCCATGTAATATGGGCGAACCTATTGCCATCAACCGGATACAAATCCAGGCTCCGAGGCTGCTGCTGAGAAATTCCTGATAGAAAAACTCAATAACACTGCCGACCTGGCAATCGAACCCAAGACCTCATGCTCAGCAGTCCCGCTTTGCAACCACTAGACCAACGAGGCAGTCATTATTTTACAGATTATCGAGTTTAAATAAATAAACAAACAAACAAAAAACTCTTCAGCTTTAAAATAAAATTTAATAGTATATTTAACTTTATAATGATTCATTCAAATACAAGTACAAGACCACAGAACAAGTTTTGTAATTAGATAATCGACCTAATCTTTATTGTAGTTCTAAAGATCTGCGTAAAATTTTTAATGAAGATGACGTCCGTGACTTTTTATGTTCGGATTTATGTGTGTTTCTCACGGAGGTGCACAAATCTGATCGAATTAAGAACAGAACAGATTTGGATAAAATTGGACCATAGATCGGGGGGTACGGTAGTGCCCCCGCCAAGACGAGCCAAGCGAAGCGCAAGGGCACTACCTACCTTTTCTCGAAGTGTTTCGTCGTTTTTTTGAACCCTCATAGAGTTGGTTTCCGATGTACCAGATAGTTCATATTCTCAGGATATGATGTCAATTATAGACTAATTAAACATACAAAGTATCAATTGAATAGCTCTAATACTTTAGATTTTATTAATATCTAAAATACACCGATTTCGTCACTGACACACGCACTGACACAATGATGATCATCAAAATGTTTGGCCACTTCCTGAAGTGCTAGAAAGCTGAAATTTGGTATGTAATCTAAGTTTAGTATACAACCAACAAAAAAATTCATAAACTTGTAACTTTCGCTCCCCATCCCCTAAAATGCGGGATGGAAGTTTGAATGAGACTTTCACCAATTTTATGAATTAGGACATGAAGCATTGCGTAGCAACTTACAAAAATAACTGATATCCCACCAAAAACATTTCATGTAAAATGTTGCCAAGACCACCACATAAGGTTTGCTCTGTGAAAAAGATATCAGATCTCATGTAGAGCCAAGCTTCTGAATCTACACGTCCTAACTCTGCCGACCCTAACTTCACAAATTGTACATTTCATTAAAAATGTATGTATGGCTTGGCTGTTTCGTAATTTACTTCAGAAACTAAATATTCGCATCACCTTCACGACGGTAGCGAAACGGCGAAGCCATACATACATTTTTACTGATATGTACAATTTGATAAACCATTTCTGGAAGTAACAATGTGTTCCCTCGGGATAATAGATCAGCTTACTTTTTACGTGAGCGGAGCCGCGGGCAGAATCTAGTATTATAAATGCGAAATCAACTCTGTCTGTCTGTTACGTTTGTACGACTTAACCATTGAACCGATTTTGATAAAATTTGGTACAGGGTGCACCCCAAGAAAGGACGTAGTCTAGTAGGCTACTTTAATTCTGCAACTTCGTATGCGTCTGCAATAACCGACATTTACTCGGAAGAAGATGCAGACAAAAGAAAGTGTGTTATCAAATTAAACATTTGGAAGATTGTAATTTAAATAACGCCACGGGTACTGGCTGAGCCAATTATTGTGCTAAACTTATTGAAACCACATTTGACATAACCATACTAGAACTATACAAGGTTAATGTGCAATGTTGAGACTAGTTGTGAGAAACAAAGCGCCAATTCGGCCATTATTTATAGGTATGTTATAAGTAGATTCTACTTTTACTGAGACGTAAACGTCCAAAAGAGTACTAACGCTCGTCAGTGCAATGCGTTCGATGTTGAATTTTCATTATAGGACTTGCATAGATTACGAAAGAATTGTTTTTTCAGTTAAATGTTACAGTTTCGTAAATCTTTTCATATGTATGTATAAGTAATCTTGCAGAACTTTTAATTTCATCTTTGTTCCAAAAGCCCTGTTAAATAAGTTGATTTGTTTGTTCCATCTAGCGAACTACTACATTCTTAGGTCCGTGTAAAAAAAATCCGTGGATAAAACCTGATTCCTTATGATGTCTTCGCTTTAAGTGTTATTATTTGAATCTGAGCAGCAATCGCATAAATTTTGGAGTTAGTAGTTTTCAACTATGTGCCCAAAATGGTAAAGATTCAAAATAAAGGATGGAACCCAATTTAAGAAATTTTATTGAAGTCAAAACTGTATGCTCGATAATTTCAGTTTTAAATGTTAGAATTAAACTTTAACTAACTTAGGACCCCTGTATTTTCAACGTGCTTGTAATAAGCACCATGTTTTTGTGCATTACATTGCATGTTACCATAAACAAAGATTTTTCAAACAAAAAACAAACATAACATAACATAACATCACGCCTGTAATCCCCGAAGGGTTAGGAAGAGGTGTACCTACCCATTAAGTAGTACACCCACATTTCGCCAGTTATGTTCAAACAAAAAACAATACCTAATTCACTCCATAAAAAACTATGGGATAAAATATTAGTATTGTGTACATTATCATACCCTGCATAGGTAACTATATCAGTGCAGTAGGTACAGTATGGATATGGAAACGGTTTAATATGAATTTTTAGAATTGTTCATCTTTAAGTGTGTATGTAATATTGTTCATCTTTGTGTGTTTTCTATGTATCTATTTAGATCAAAGAGAGAAAGGAAGAAGCATACCTACAATTAAAAAATAATTTAGCTTCGCACACTAAGTTAAAAGGATAATGGTTCCGATTCCCTTGTTCACAAACTAAGCTAAAATTAGACAATTCATCTTTTTCTTTCCAATAAAACCAGAAAGGGGTGGAAAAAAATTAGACCTCTAAATTTGAGTTAATCTGAAACTTCCATGCAATTTTAGTTGATATGTCAGAACGTATGGATTAACAACATGGAAATGTTTAAGGCAAAAAGTAATTTGACAGCTCTAACTTAGTTGTAAAATGTCACCGACCTTTTCTTTCGATGTTTGTTAGTAAGAGTCGCAATTCTCTAATTTTAGTGTAGTTTGTGAACAGAGGGGCACCAATGTAAAATAATTTAGTATTGGTATCGATCTCTTCAAATATTGTCTACTAAGAAAATAACAAAAAATACTCACTCTTGATTTATAATCCAGTGCAGAGCGTAAAAAGAAAATACGTGATCGAATTTTCCCTTCATTCTTTCAGGCAGATCACCCTCTATGTCCAACACAGTAAAGGAAGTCTGCTCGTTGCAATGATGATCATTGGCGAAGTTCACCATCTTCTCGCTGATGTCACAGCCGAGCAACTTGAAGTCAGTAGGGATGTACTTCTTGAGCATGTTCGTGACGCTTCCATCTCCGCATCCTATGTCCAAGATATTGTTACTTCTCTTCTTCCATTTAATTTTTGACGCATATTCTTCTAAACACATGAGTGCATCTCTTTTTTGTAAGCTGTTGTGTTTTTCGTACAAAACCGCGTTATTCATAGTTTATATTATTATTTTGTAGTGGTTTCAGTTGATTATATTTGTGAGTGGTTTTTTTTTAGTTATATTCGGGTGCGCGTACGCGTTGCCGAGCAGCGAGGTTTCGGCGGACAGTCGCGACTGGAGTGAGGCACTGCGCATTTATACGTGCTGCGATCGCGCCTCATATATTCGTAGCAGCAGCGGATTTGGCAGACATCATCTTAATTTTGTTTTTAATGAACGTTGAATATAACTGATGTTTCTGTCAACGCCTTTGTAATCAGAAATATCGATATTTGTTTATTTAAACCTAATCGGTTTATGTTATCAATCGTGTGGCCCAATCAGTTTACAAATAAAGATCCGTCAGCCTTAATTGAATAAACAAAGTAGGTACTTATTTGTATTGTTTCATAAATGGTCATTTTTATTAGCTGTAATGTAAGTAACACACATTGACAAATCATAACTTTAGTGTGTTGGTAACACTATAGGAAAACTCTGTTTCCACAGAGCAATGGAACTGATAAATAGAAATAAATCCATCTTCCTTGATGGCTTCTTCCATCGCGTTAGGTTTTTAACCCTTAACAAGGAGTAATATAGTCCAATATAAAAATGTATATTTTGTAAACTTGAGCTACACTTCATACGAACAATATGATGCAGGCCTTCTGAAGTAGGAGCGACACGTTGCGTAGCAGTAATGCGCAGGCGCGCGCTCTTTTTGTGTTGTTAAATTTTTTTTTTCAAGATTTCAGTTTTTTTTGACTGTTTTGTACATTTATACACATACACATTAATTGTACTACATTTGAGAAAAGCTAGTCAATGTTGCGAATTGCATCATTTGTGCCAAATATTCAAATGTCAATAGACAAGTATTACAAAACAGCGTTATGAATATTTTTTATTATATCCGTGACAATAAAACGTATTTCTTTCTAAATAATATGAAAATTATACAATAATCATATTTGCTTTGCAATGGAGTAGATAATTAATAGTACACACTTATAGTATCTTCTATTTATTAACTCCTGAAAGACTAATAGGAATTTATCAGTATAATAGGTGTTTTGAAATGGCCATCATTATTGTATGAAATATGATTGCAATAAATCCATATTAAGGGGTCATCGACCTTTCCTAAATGCAGTTTCGTTGCGCAGATGGTATGGTTAAGGTAAGGCTATGATGCACATAAATGAGTTGATACTATTTTTTACGAAATACGTAGTTTTACGGAAGTAGGTACATGTAGTATTGTGTGTTCTTTCAAAAACAATAACAATAGTGATAGTTTCATTTGGTTTATTTATAGCTAGTATGTACTTTTCTATGTATTTTGTATTTTTGACATATATCAATCATATTGTCTTCTCTATAACATGATGTCGATCAAACAAAAAATCAGTATAGGTTGGTTGTATTTAAGATTTTAGGTATTAGTACAATTATTAATATAGTATCACTTTAAAAAAATAAAAAACCGAAAACTCATCGTAATTTTTATTCATACATAAACAGGTAAGACTTTTTTAATTATGACTTTTAATTCATTGGCAATCCTTTGAATGTATTTTCTAAAAACGTTCACTACAGGAGTAAAATTTACCTTGTAGGTATAAAATAACTGAAAATAATTGTATATATCTTAGGATACATGTGTGTTATGAAAACTGAAGTATTATTTTATGGTTTTATTTTTCATGCGAATAATTCACGAAAATATTGCTTTTTTCGTCTTACCATGTTCGAGCTTCAATTGCTCCGAATAATGTCCTGTAGAATACTAGTTATTTGTACTGTTTGAAATAGCTGAGGGTCCGTGGAAGTTTTTGAAAATATTTTAAGGTCATTTGGGCCCTTATTGAGATTTTTCTTAAAGAGCCGTAAATCTGCAACGAAATTTACAAAACAATATTTTTGCCCTTGAACTAAGTTTAAGTAATTTTAGGTGTCAGTAACACAACAGTTGTTTTTATCGATCGAAGACTATAGTATTAGGGTTAATTATCAATAAAAATATTTTCAAAAATGCGACACAAAAAGAGAAAGTCTACAAAATTTGATGTAAAGAAGAATATTCCAAAAAATATTAAAAACTGGCTTCTTAACCGCAAAAAATCGTAGAACATACATAGGGGTGGTTTGGTTAGCCCAAGAAGAGAGAAGTCCAAAATTTTCATTTGGACGTCCTTTTCTGGGTCACCCTGTTACTGTATATACTCCGATTTTTAATGTAGACCAAAAGACAAAATTACTTGATCATAGCATTAGTAAAGAGAGCCGTTTCAATTATTTCTACCAATATCTTTTTGGCGAGATATGCTTAGGCTAGATCACATATTTAACGGGTTTCTAATAAAGTCTGCCCATACGTCATATAAATTGGTATAAATTACACAAGGACTTAATTATTCTGAAAATTATTTATTCATCGTGAAAAATAACAATATAAAAGACTTATGCGAAAAGCTAATATTTACATAAATAGTTTAACTTATAAAATAAGTAGGTACATTGAGTTAAGATACAAAGAACCGGCTTAGTAGCTACACTTTGTTATTATTTAAAGCCTAGTGACTGTGGGATAAAATGGGTGTGGATAATCTCATTACACCGGAATATCTTATAAAAGATACAAACATGTTGTGTATACACATTTTCATGTTATTCATACATATACATCACTAGCTTTTGCCCGCCACTACCCCTAGGAAGACTTAAAATTAAGCCGAAGTTCTAATTCCACGGGACCACAAAAACGGGATCCTATGTGGTAAGCTAGATCAATATCTATCTGAATGCCAAATTACAGCTAATTCCTATCAGACGTTTTATTGTGAATCGAATTACAATAGTAGGGGAGATCAGGTATGAAAGTAACACGGGATGAACGTAACAAATGAGTTTTTTAGCGAATTATTTGGCTGCAGTGATGATTGTATCACTGATGTGCTTCATATTGAACTCCCCCCTGCCTCAATTGCGTTTACGGCGCTGTGTGTGAGGTTGTGGCCGTAGCGACTCGGTGTTGCGAAAAAACCTCCAAAGTAAGTTTTGACCATTTCATCCAACTATGTTTGTTTTTATTATGGTGGTTTAAGCTTGCATGTCAAGTATCAGTAAAGTAGCATAACTATTCGTCCTTCTTTTTTGGCTTTCGAAGAGGCATCTTTTTAACTGGTTTTTAACCTATGGGCATGTGTTTGTTATATTCGAGAAAATGTTAAGGTAGAGATAAAAGTAATAACTTGTTACTTTCATCCCGATTGTGATCGTGATATTTCAAAACACATTTTATTGTCCATGTTGACATCATTTAGCTCCACTATGAAGTCAAACCACCAAAGGCAGACAAGGAAGCGCAGGAATAATAATGAAAAGAGATGGAAAGGCAGAAAAGCAGCAATATTGGCTGATACTCCTAACAAGCTTGAAATTCAAACTGAGAATTGAAAGCTGAAAGCTAAAGACCTTAAGAAATTAATTATTCAGACTACTAATAATTCAAGGGCTTCAGTTATTGAGAACACTAAGAAAAAAAGGAATTAAAATACAAAAGAATAAATAAGATTCTAAAATAACTAAGGATAGTAATAATTCAGATAACGAAGATTGCGTCTGTTTAGTTCGTATGAAATACATTTCAAACTGCAGGTCAAATGCAAAAAAACGGTACAATATCATGTAGACCGTACTCATAGCAAAATACGGCATGTGTGTATTTATCTGATTAAGATCTAGTTTGTAAATTAGAAAAATAGTTGTTTCCTGGAAATATACATATAATTTAATAAGTATGATACCTACTAATGTGAAACCGAAAAAGCTTGATTATATATTAAGAAACATGTTGATTATGGAAGTAACTTTGTTTTTATTTACAGTGCTACAACCAAACCTAGAGGTAGGGATGGTTGTAACATATTCCACATTTTTTATTAGGTCGTTTTTCTCAAAATGTGCAATATCAGTTGCTTTTAAGCTGTGTTAAAAGATAGCTGAAAACCAATGTACTGATTGAATTCTCGATATTCAAAAAGCTCTGTGAGATATGAAATATAACGCGAAATGTGAAAATTGTTACGTTCATTCTTGGTCTCCCCTAGTAGGATCTATGCCTCGCAAGTCTATGCCTTCAACCAAGTAAATATGTCTTAACCACCTTTAAAATATGCCTTAAATTATCCGTTTTTCAAATAGGTTAGTGTTGCTAATTTAATAGGAAAGCTAAAACAATAATAATTATTTTGTAATTTAGCAATATCATTTCTTCTTTGCTACTTATTGTTTTTTACCGATTTCGGATACTTTGGACCTCGCGGTTTGTTAAATGTAATAAAATTCTATTTCGAGTCGTTTAACAGATTACAAAATGTTGCTCTTCATCATTACAAAAGTTGAGATTACACAATTCGTTTTATAATCTATTTTTTTGCGTCATTTTTTTTACCTAACTACATCAATTTTCATTTTTTAAAGCACGCATAAAATTAGTAATACCTAAAAATTGAATACTTTACGAAGTTTTAATCGTACCTATCACCTACTTACCTGTCAAAATTGAACGGCATTGAAATGCAATTGAAGAATAATTACAAAAATAAGTTTTGTTCAATATCAAATTAAATGCGTATCATAATTTAAAACTGAAGGTGCTCCAACAAAAGTAACCCATGAAATATTTTCTTAGATTTGTATCCCTCTTTGAAGACGCTGGCGTGAGGTTACGTTATTTTACGTTAAAATGAAAATGCGATTCGCGAATGTAAGTATCATTATTACGAATATGCTTACTGAATACAAAATAATCAAATAATATGACTATTCATTATTACCATTTAGCAAATATGTAATAATCTATACCTACGCCGAGTTGTGCAAAAAACGTTTGAAAATTTAAATTTCGCAGCGTCACCGTCAACCTCTGTTCATATTTTATCGAGAGCTTGTTATCTCGACCATTCACATAAAATCTAATAAAACGTAATAAACACCATTTATATAACAATAGTAATATAATTATCTAACAGGAGGTATGTATAAAACAGGCGGTACTCATTAATCAGAGGGCAATTCCCGTAAGTTCAACAACGATCACACTACGATCGCATTCTGATCCCAGTCTCATTTGCTTGCACAGACGACCAGTAGGCAATATTTGCAATTTATTGAAGAATCACCGATGTTATTATTGTTTATCTCTGCGACGCCCATTTCTTGTGCTACTGTGTAGTAATCTTGCATGAAGTCTTCGTAAACGTCTTTTGGCATGTCAAAGGGCTCGATTGCTTTTACAGTGTCTGAAAAATTAAGGTTTTCTGTTAAACTTTTGTTCTATCTAGGTTCTATCTCATTTATTGTTGCTGAGATGAGATTGCGACTAAATAAGTACGTTTTTAAGAAGTAGCCTTCGATAATTGGTTCGTCTGTACTTTTTATCTCTATGGCTAAATGGCTAGGTTGGGGCTAACTGCGCAGTACCTACCTAGTAGTCACCTAACATTAATGCCACCGGTTACTACGTGAATGCTGGCAATAACCTCATCAAATTATTTGATACTAGGTTCGACCCTCGTGGTTTGTTGATTAAAAAGTAGCCTATGCCCACCGGGCTTCAGACTATTTATATCATTTTTCATCTCAAACGGTTCAGCGAAATTAGTCATACATTCACACAGATAAACAAACGGCTTGCCAGATAGTAAGAAGATACTTTCGTTTTATAATGTCGGGTAAGCATTAGTAGGTATGCATCTAGAACGAACGAACGTAGACGATTTTTGCTTACGGATTTTTTTTTGGATTGCTTTCTGCACTCTCAGATAACTCTCAGAGGGCAGGGACTTATCCGACTTACTTGGTATTTATCGTAATACTATGGCCAAACTAGACAAAATCTTTATAAATTGTAGCCTTTGTATTATTCTGATGTATAAGCTATATTACTGAAAAGAAAGTTTCATCAAAATCCGGTAAGAGTAACAAACATCCATTCCCTTTAACATTCGCACTTCACACACTTCGACACAGTCGCGAGCAAAAGCTAGTGCATAGCTTTTGCTCGCGACTGTGTCCGCGTCGGACTGTCGACGTCGACGTCGAACGGTCGAATGTCGGATCCCCGTATGATCCGTATCATCGGAGATGAATTTTGGAAAATCCGTTCTTAGCGGACGTCTACTAACTATAATCGACCTTCCTGCCAAATTTCACCATTATACGTCTAGCGGATTTCGAAAAATAATTTTTTATACAAAGTAAAACTTACTTTTCATTGCTTGTACGCTGTCGAATACAAATAGCATATCTTTAACTTTGACATCAATATTTCTGAAACCAATTTCTTCCATCATTTGTTTAACTTTTTTCTCTGGCTCCTGTGAATAATAATACATATTAATTGAATACTTTCTAAAGAAATGAGATAAAAATAGAATAAAGAAGAAATTGAAATAAAAAAAAAATGAAGATTTTTTGTTACGTTAATATTTTGTATCTATTAGCATCAGGTCAATTTATGACCTGCATGCAACAATGCAAAATGTAGGTATAAGCAGATAAGATCATGATAAAATATTCTCACGAAATGATCACGTGTTGTGTTTCGTACTAAGAAATAGGAATACAGTGGCGTCTTGATGGTTTTGTTGCCTTTTTACACTTTTTTCATCTGATCCTGATTACTTTAAATTTGTAACAAAAATAATATTGCTTTAAAAGCTATTTATTTAATTTAGAATAATAGAAATCTGATAAAACCTTCCCTTATAAAAAATTCTATGTGTACCTGTCTAGAGAGGTTAGCCACCTAACCATTGGATTTTACGAAATTAGTTATTTTATGGAGCACTTAAAAGTTGTGATGAAAGCATTAAAAAAATACCAAGTTCAAATACCTGCATGTCATGGTAGGGTGAGATAAACGTTTTGACGTCCTTCAGCCATGACTTCCACTTTGAGCACTGTGATAGGGCACTGTATACGCTGTAAACTGGTGTGTAACCAAGAAACGTCAGGAGGCAATCACCACCTTCTTCCAAAAGATTGTAGATGTTCCTAAAAGCTTTTCTGAAAAAACAAAGTATGTTTCTGTTGAGTACGGTTGAGAAAATATGTCATTCCCGGAAATCGTAGCTTTCTATTAGCGAAAGAATTTTCAGAAGTGGACCATGGCCCCTGAAATTAGCGAGTTCAAACAAACGTACGAATAGACTCTTCAGCTTTATAATATTTATATAATATGGGTAGTACAGAAGACAAACTTACTCCTGATTTCGTATCCAGTGCAGAGCGTAAAAAGAGAACACATGATGGAATGCTGAATGCATTTCTTCCGGCAAGTCTCCCTGTATGTCCATTACCCTAAACATAGTGGCTTCATCACTGTGGTGTTCGTTTGCATATTTAACAGCTTTTTCACTGATATCGCATGCAACGAGTTTCTTATAGTTACTAGGCATGTATTTCTTCAAAATAACAGTTACGCTGCCATCGCCACAACCTAGGTCTATAGCACTGTCTCCAATGTTTTTCCAGCTAATTTTCTTTGCATACTCATTCAGGCATTGTATTGCTGCTTTCTTTTGTAAAGAGTTTGCTACGTTATATAATTCTGGATCGTTCATTGTGATTCTGCAAAAGATGAAACATTTGTTATCAATAGAAACTACTAATACAGGAAGTAGTTACAATGTTGTATGAATGATATCGTCTCCAGATATTATCTTCTATTCATACAAGTTTGAAATTGCAAAGTTTTCCTCCTTCAGTTATTTTGTAACAATGTAAAGAGGCGATTTCATATTGAGCTTAACGAAAATAGACCATTATTATCAGTATGGCATCGAGAACGTCTGTCTTTTTGACAATAGTCTTTTGTGATAAGAACAGTTTTTTTTACAATCGGTGGCCTGTTTATATACCTATAGAACTTTGTTCTAGCTCCCGAAGGAGGAAAGTCTGTTGCGTCAATGCTAGAAGAATAATGGTGATCTATTTTTAATATTACATAGAAACTTTTAGTTCTAAGGACATTGTTATTAAAGAGGTCATTGTTTATGTTTCAGATAAACTGAATCTGATAAGCTGTATTCACAGCTCAAATATGCATGCAGTAATATTTAAGTACCTATATTTAAATAAAATATCGAAAAGAAACAAATAGTGATAGACAAGTAGATCCTGAATTTTATTGAGGATTAATACGATTGCCATTTTTACCGATTTTCTCAGATAACAGGAGTTTCAAAATATCATTAGGTATTATATTTGTTTTTTTATTGGTTTTTTTTTATTTTTTTTTATTTAGGTATTATTTATTTTTGTGACGTGTTATCCCAGTGGTTAAGGCGGAGGTGAGGGAGGTAAGGGAGAGGTGGGCTCTCATGCATGAGCCCGTGGGTTCAAATCCGGGCAAGTACCAATGTGAATTTTTCAATTCATATGTACATATTTTCTAAAGTTTATCTTAGACATCACTGGCATGGGTGAAGGGAAACATCGTCAGGAAATCTGGACTTACTGTTCCACTCAAACCATGTCAGAGGCCCTCTGACACTAGGGTGTGTAGGGTCATAAGACCTTACTGCCCACACGATAAAGAAGAAGAAGATATTTACAAAAAAATCGAGAATGCTATGGATAATTTAAAAAAGACAACCGCCTTTAAAAACTACAAAATAGAAAATAACTTTAGTTTTTGAAGTCGGTGGTAATACCTACGTAACAAAAAGCAAAACCAAAGCTGCCGACTTCCAAAACTATTTTTTTTATTATGTAGTTTTTTAATGATTTAATTACCTTTAGGTAGGCAGATACTTTAATTTAGGTCTTAGTTTTCATGTGAGTAGTGAGAATTGACATTCTGTTCACGAGTACGTTGCATCGCAACGATCGTCCCGACCGTCCACGAAAAAGTGCATTGCCCTGCGTCTGCGCATCGCTTTTGTATTTTTTCTTAGTTTTTTTGCGTCGACGGTATCTACTGAATTGGGTTAGGATGCCTGACCTAACATAATGTGATTTATATTGATGACTAAACTTATGCATTAGATGACGCATTAACAGCTGGTTATTTGTTACGTCACTATTAAACTGTGTTTATATTTGGTAAAAAAAAAAAATTGTGCATAGATTTTTTCTAATTGTAGTAATTGTCACACATTTTTCTGGTGAAAAATGTATTACGAAGTAAGTAGTAGGTACTCTCATAGATACCTACTCTTTATACCTAATAAAGATTTGCCTATGCCTTGCGTCAGTATTTACCTCCAAAGAACACCACTAGCAACTGTTTTCTCAAGGATCCCTTTTTGTTGTCTCCGAAAATCATGACAAAATTTTATTTGAAAATCTATCTGTGAGCAACGCCCGAGGTTCTCAATAGTGTCTATATACATTTGGCGACGCATAAAACAATAAACCTAATAAACAAATAAATTAAAAGTTCTATTGAACCTTTAATTTATTTTATTCATTTTAATATATTTAACCCATCGATGCAACATACTACATTATGAGTTTATTACCCAAAAGCATTGGATTTATTTCTTCTTAAAATGGTTCGCCAAACTCCCATTTACATACATGCACTGAAGTAAGAATACTGTAAGTATGCATTAAACCAAAAAAATATGCGCGCCGTAATCTAAACTCGTATTTCAAGGACAAAGTTAAAAACTCGCGAAAAAAGTTCAAGTTGGTGCATCAGTGCGTCCTTACGTCATAATGCAAGTGCACCGAACATTGAACAAGGGACCGAACCATCTTGATCATTGATATTATTAATTTACGCAAACTAATGTGGGACTTTTGGTTCTGGTTTTGGTTTACGAAGGATAAATTTTCAGTCGTTTTCGATACATAGTAACTTTTTCAAATTTTGAAAATCTTTTAACAAAATTATTATTGATTTGTTTTATGTGGTTTTAACATTGAGGTTTGCTTTATGAAACTAATGATGTAACGTTATTTACACTTTACTAGCCTTTGACCTCGACTTCGTCTAGAAGTCTAAAATGAACAAAAAAAAAAGTCAAAGTTATAACGTTAATTTCAATTAGACCATTTACAGGCACTTTCGAATTGTCAAAGAGTCGGTCAATTAGTTTGTTCCAAAACGGAGGTAGGCTCTAGTAGGAAAATCCATGGCACTCCTAATAATAAACTTTCTGCCTCTTTTTAACCACGTTAGGGGATGAATTTCAATAAATCGAAAAATCCTTTCTTATCGGATGCCTACGTCATACAAAGAATACACTCTTCAAGTCTTTAAGTTCAGCAGTTTAGGCTGTGCGTTGATCCGTCAGTCAGTCAGTCATTCAGGACAAAGCATTTCATAAGACTATAAATAACAAGCAATAACAGTTACGAGGGAAAAGGAGAAAAGCTCTCGAGAAACAACGGACTGTGATCAATTTCGTAGCAATGGTGTTATGAGTCAAGTTAGTTTTGAGTATTCAGCAATTCATTCCATTCGGAAGTATCAAAACTTTCGACAATGCAGTGGTGGTAGCCACCAGCAATGTCACCCTGAGTGGGTTCAATCGCCGAACGTGCAAGAGCAGGAAAAAGGGCTCTTATTTAGGGAACTTTATTGTACCAGCTACACACTTAACTTGCACCATATTAAGAGAGATTATTTCAAATGTTTGTTTACTTTCTGCAGTGGTAAAAAAACGTATTTAAAGACACTTGTGAAAAAGGCGGCCATAATCTTAACTTTTACCAGGTAGATAATGAGAGAGAATCACAAATGGGAACATCGCCCAGACGCTTTTAGGATTAGTTACATTTTTTCAGTTTAAATCTAGGCTATCAGAAAACTAACAACACAACACACAACTAACACTATACTAGATTGCGGAAAAATAAGGTTAGTCTTTTGAATTTTGTTTTGTCTTAGTATTTTCCAAAGATAACATGGTTTTACGAAAATCCATTGTTTAAATAATTAAGGCATTTTAGTCTCGTAATAAAACTGAAATGTTTTTTTTGACAAGAGTTTGTCAAACTCAAACTTCTCAAGTTGACGGTTTATGCTGATCACACATCTTTTCGAAATCACTTTCTTCGACGACGACTAAATAAATATTTCTCTAAGCAGCTATTACAGTAAAACAGGCTATTTAGGAAGCTATTCTTATCTTATTATTAGGGTTCTTGTGAATAAATGTAAAAATCTATGTAATGGAAATATTTACTAAATGTAGCATTAGAAATTGAATGATTAAACTTAACTATAATATAAATTTTAGATGGGGTATACTTTAACCATATGTTTATTTCTAGGTGTCTTTCCTCTATTTTTGTGCACTACTGTTTAGTTTCATGCATTTTTTTTATATTTTACGACCTTTTATAGATAAGTACGTCTCCTCTCTTCTAACACCATTTTCATGGTCTCCGACAATTAAATAGCCTTATATTCAAAGTTTTATTCATGCGGAACCCCTACAGAGACACAAGTCTGATAAGATTCATTACTTTCTTAAATGTCCAGATCATCGACCTTACTGGTTCTCACCTGTGACGCAACAGGTAAGTGAAAGTTTAAAAAATGTTTGTAATATGGCGTCATTTAGTAAATAGATTACCATCATTTTCATGGGAGAAAGTTGACCTTACTCAATATTTTTATTACGCTTGTTTTGATGATAAGTACTTGTTTGTCAACAAACTGATGGTGTCTAATAATGTCAAATATTGTTGATTACTATGAGCCCTTGAAGTAGGTACGTAGGTACAAACGTACTACATAGGTACTCGTAGATTTTGAAGAGTTAGATTTTATAAAAAAAGATTGTATATTCTTTATTTTAATACCTAAATATTGTATTTGAAGCTGTTGACTGGCAAAATAGTGCGAACCCTGTAATGATAGAAAATCGATCGTTGATTAGCTGTTGCTCGCTAAGAATTGGCAGTTGATTTATTACCAAATCGTTCTGGGTTTTATTACTGTTAATTGATTGGTGATGTAATAATTGTTTTCACAAAGTTGTGCCCGCAAGTGACCCGCACATCAGTCGAACACTAAACGCATTGCTATGCGTACCTGCACAATCTTTCTCTTATATTGAAAAAATTCGTACTTTCGTCCTCTCACAACCAGTCAGTGAGTGCAATGCCCCACGAATGTACTGCCCAAATTTTTAAATTATTTCTTCTCTCATTTTTATATGCATTTATTGGTACGTTAGAAGGAGAGAGACATACGTGGTTTAGTCATCGCGACGGTTAAATTCGTCTCTTATTGACGTCCCAATGTGTCGGGCCTTAAGGCAGGTTATGACTAAGGTCATAAAAGGATAAGTTGTCGTAGGGTTAGAAATTATAATGGTCACTTTTCGATATTGTAAAAAGAACATTATTATCGATGAGCACTATTTTTCTAGGCAATATGAATGATTTGTTCATTGATAAACTGATTCTAAATGAGTCACTTCTAATTCATTACCGTATCAGTATTCAGTATCTATTATTTGTTACTACGTCTCATTGTAGGTTATGTAAATACTGTATTTTTCCCTATCTCCCGCCCTGGTGCCTAGTCGATATGTGATCGATTACAGGAAGTAGTCAAACAATACAATAATATTTACGTCGTTATTATTACTGTATTATATTACAATCTACCGGTATATATTGGATCATGCGCAATTAATTAATAATTACTCTGCCTTTCGTGATTTCACAGTTGAAATAATTATCTACAGGTACATCTCTATCCTGAGACATCGTACTGTATGGATTATTAATAACAGTGAAAACGAGAGTACTTTTTGTTTTTTTTTTTTTACTAATAAAACATTCAGGATGTTCTATAAACCAGTGTTTAGGTCACTAATTTTAGTTTTCAGTTTTACTTTGAGTTGACTAAATGAGTGCCGATAGCGGGACTCGTGTACACTTTACTTTTTTCCAGGCGTAGTTTTACGAAATATATTTTATTTGCTGTTCTTTTAGTTGCATAAAGATTAAATAAATAACTAAGTTTACATAAAATTACGTTTACCTGGCCTCGATATCCCACTAATCTACACTAATAAAAATATTATAGAGAATAACGATTTGTATTTTTGTTTGTGTGTGTGTATGTTTGTAATGAATAAACTCAAAAAATAATGTGCCGATTTAAAAAAAAAAAACACCATTTGTTTTTGAGGATGGGTGGATGTTTGTTACTCTTTCACTTTCTGTTGTTCTTTAACGGCGACACGGATCTAAATGAAATTTGGCACACATATAGATTATAGTCTGGAATAGCACATAGGCTAGGTATTTATCCCGGATAAATATCAACTTTGACGCGGACGAAGTCGCGGGCAGAAACTAGTTATTGATAAATAAACGAAAGTAAATTATTTCATCATTGTCAATTTTATTGGACTACACCTGCATGTCTGCCTACCGCTTTCAGCAATATAACGTGTTGTTACGACTGCCATCTACCACTCCCCCATAGAAATGTCATAAGACGTGTTAGAACATCAACCACTGCTTATTTCGGGATGAAGGTTGTACAGTTTACAGAAAGTTTCAATGATTTTGAATAGATGGCGCTGTACATGCTCTTAGTACTTCAGGTACTCGGAAACATTTTTGTGTTTAGGGAGATTCCGGAGTTCGATGTTATTTTTGCTACTAGAGTGAAGTAAAGGTCTAGTTTATGGACGTGAATTTTAAAGTGTTTTTTTTTGCATGTTACCGTGCTACGTGACACGGCAAGGTTTTAAAAATATGATTACATGGATACTTCTTGATTTAATTTGATAATAATTGAAGCCTAATGACTAACTTCGCACGCATTATTTCTGTTACCGAGATTATTTAGCTCGCATTTCTAGACGTTAAATGACCTTTCGAAATGAAGCTTTCTCTACGATAGTGCAAGATGGCCCAGTTGAAATGAAACAAAGTAACTTTTTCGATTCATATTTACTTTGTAAGTTTATCTCGAACATCACTGACATCGGTGAAGAAAAATCACCGTGATCAATGCGATCGTGGCTTTTGTGTATGCCAAGAGGCTTTTAATAGTCTGGTATCATTCATTATTTTTATTATTTACAATAGTGCAATGTTGCCGATGATGATTTCTTGATTTTTACAGACCGAAATGATTTTGGTTCTTATTTTTTTCTCTTTTGAAATGAAATTATATAAGTTCTCACTTTATCCGACCAATCATACATATTTATAGCGAATTTACTATTATATACGAATATGTACCTATAGAGATTAACTTCGCCCCTGCGGGTAGAGCATAGGTCTATGTAGCATCAACAGGTAGGTGCGACGGTATTGCACGAAGCTATTACCCAACTCAACGAGTTGGACACCTATAGGCGCTCGTAGTCACATTTCTTAACGTTCATGTGTAAATAGAGGCTTAGAATAAAATAATTCTAAGCTTCTGGAATAAGAATATTTATTCTAGAGCTGATCAGCCGGGATGTGTAGAGCAACAAAGAATCATAAATACAAAAAAGCACAAAATTATAGGATTTATTCTTAGTTCGTCCCGAAGTTTTGTACCACATTCCAAAAAAATCTTAGTTCGTCCCATATGACTATTGAAGTGGTGATTCGTTCCAAATTACAAGTACTTTAAAGGTACGGTCAACAAACAACAAAGATACGTATTTGAAATTTTTACAAATACGTCAAATACAGATAAGTAGTTGTTTCGGGTCTGGCTGTTTGTGTATGTGAATTAATATGTTTGTTTTCCTTTCTATTGAGATTGTTTAGGGGCCTACCTTCTGTTCATTTCTGTCACCCTGGTACTTTTTAAAACAAGAAATACCTAATTCAATTTCAAAATCTGTATTTTAACCATTATCGAGCTAAGTAGTCAGTCGCTTAAGGATCTAGTTCCAGTTAATTTCTGCATTCCTGGTAGTAAAAAGTACTAACAAAAAGTCGAAAAAATTGTGATTATTACTAACAATCATGTATAAAAAACAAGCATTTTAAAGAACAGCATTCATAAACTAAAAATTTAAGCAACAGTAAACTAAGAGATATATTTAATTTAATTTTTTTTGCAGATTGTACATAAAAGTAAGTTTAGCTTATATAAAAAAATATGGGCCGTAGAAGGAACATAAAATAGGACGAACCAAGAATAAAATATTTAAAATTATAATTTGGGACGAAGGAAGCATATTGTTTAGGACGAACCAGGATTTTTTTATGTAGGACGAAACTCAGTGGGCCGAACGAAGAATAAATCAATTAAAGAAATACAAGTAATTAAGAAACGTACCGACGCATATTTTTATGTCCTAATTTGACGATACGTTTTATATTTATATTTCTTTTTATATGTAATTTTAATATTTTTTTTGGATTATTCCTTATTACAAGGGTATAAGACTTGACTATTATATTTTATACGAAGCAGTTTGAGTACACGAATGCCACCACTGGATGTGCAAGTGTGCAACTGCGAATATGTACAGTCAACAGTACAGATAGGTATGCAGGGTCATCAGATATAGTTGAAGTTTTTTTAGAAACCGATGGATGTCTTTGATTGAAGCCTAATTAATGAACTGTTTATTATCTACTTCTTAATTAAATTACATTTGAAAACATCCATGGGTTTCTATGAAAACTTCAACTATACATATAGACCCAGCATACCTATTTGTATTTGTTGACTGCACATATTGCTGCTTCTCAAAAAGTCACAAAAGTATTGCACAAAACGCGCTAAAAAGAAAATACATATTATATCACTTCAATAAAGAAAAAAGAAACTCTGTCGTCCAGAAGGTCCTCACACAAATAATAAACTTATTTCCCTACAACGTCTGAAAAAGAAGAAGAAAAAATGTCTAAACTCGACATCGTTTCACAAGTCACAACACATAGAGCGGACATTCGTACATACAGCATTATTTACTGACTCACACAGAGACGGAGCTACCTATCAACCTAAAGAATACCTAAAAAATACACAAAAACCTTTTTTCCCAAGAATAAGCGGGACGGAGTACGGATCTTATTTTTCTCGTGGACGTTTCAGTCGCTCTGGGGTGGGAGCTTGGAGCCGCGGCGCCAGGAGTGTGAGGTCTCCACCGCCCCCTGCAATAATACTGCGTCACTATTTTGCGCCATTACCTACACTCGCTTCCTATTCTATAAGTAGCGTGGCCTCTAGAACGTAACGTAGGAGCTCCCAACTTTCTCAGTACGGTACGTTGTCGGCGGGCGGACGACCACTCATGTTGTAATCGAATCGATTATACAACTTTAGTATCGATTCGTGAGTTTGAAAGTCCTTGACCTCGTTTCATTAACAATCTATTTACAGTCGATTTGATATCAATTTCAGGAGCTGCCTACTCGAGTAGAAATATTATATTTAAGTAATTTGGCTTGGATTTAATTCCTCGAAATGTTTGTGGGTCAATCGACCTCGTAGTTAGTTTAGGTGCCTAAATATGTAGTAGTACAGTAGGTACAGCTTGCGGTGATTAATGCTTTCATGCGGTTCGAACCATTCTGTTCCAGACAGCATTCTGAGCAGTTATGTCTCACATTAGTTAGTGAAATATGTAATAAACGGTGTGGCAACGGTGGTGGTTTTCTATGATTTAGTTCTGCTTTTATATGTACCTATAACGATGAAGGCATTTCAATGAATACCTTATGACAGTTGAGTTTATTATCTATCAATTACCTGATGATTTGTTATACGAACAATGGGATTAGGAAGATTATATAGTTTATCATTATATTCCCTTTTTTATACTTTCTACTATTTACTCTATACCCCCCGCATTGTTTTACGACCCATAAAGTTTTCCTAGAAAAAAAATTAGTATGGTATAAAGTATAAAAATAAAAAATATCCTAGATTCGGATTTCGGAGAGTTACGTCCTAAATCTGTAGGATTCAAGTGCTAGAGCTTCGTGGAGCGAGGCTGCTTTATATATGTTGCACTGTTCCGACTGCGCGGTACCGGCGCCATACATACGTCCATCAACCGTTTATGTGGGAAATAAATAGACTACAATAAAATAAAATAAAAATATACATATTTACAGTACGAAGACTGGGAGAAGATGAAAGGAATAAACAGTAAAAACTAAGATATAAAATATATATTAGTTTCTGGTCATGTTATCTCTTCACCTCCTACCACCACCACCACCTGTCCACCTACATGGGACTTAAACATAGGCGTGATTTTATGTTACTAAAACTATAGAATACTTGACAACTAATTGATACAGTAGCTTCAAAGAAAACTTGTAACATCTCAATCTTATCACATCGACGACTAGATCAGTATAACATAATATGAATGTTGTTTACCTCACAAATATCGATGCAGGCAATCATTTTAGCAAAACAATGAGCTCAGTCTGAACACCGCAGTCGATGCTACGCGCTCACGAATTATTGACAATCGATATTTAAGTACTACACGCACCCATGCACGTTTAATTCGATAGTTTGCTGTATCGATACCGCTTTAAATTGGTACCTTAATTATAATTTGGAGCTGTTGTTATAAGCAGTATGATTTACACGAGTTGAGCAGAATTCATTCATGTAGTTTGCTAGTCACGTAGGTACGTAGACGAATTCAAACTGCGTCGGTCAATAAGTTTGTTTTTATTGATAACGTCTAGATTCTAGATATAAATTACTTTTTTACAAGCGTTGATGGGTTGTAAAAAACATTGAATACAAGCATTTCAAAGACTATAACACATAGGCGCCACTAGGACAGGATGTAGTAATGCATTACTAAATAAGAACCATCCGAGACGACTCGGCAAAAACAGTAACTGCCCAGCTCTGAAGGTGTTCGTCTCTGTCGAATAGCTACAATGTTATGCTTTAATAAAACTCCAGAAATAGTTATGTATAGCAAACTGGAAATGCAACTATCTGGTCCGGGGAAATCTAAACATACCTTCGCAGATATAGGCTTGGAGACAAAGTGTGTACCACGCAGTAACTATCGAACAATTTTTCCCTGTTTCACGACGAACATTGCTGTTTGGTTGCAGAGGGTAGAATTTCCAATGCAGGAAAGTACGCAATGAATATCGCATTAAGCGGTAGGGGCGAAGTATGTGATGTCGTACGTTTATTTTGGTGCGGAGTGGGTGTGAGGCGACGGTCCTTTGATTCTGGCGAGATTAAACGTGCGGCAGACGGTGGCGCCTCTATCGATTGTTGTTGTAATTACAGCGCTATCCTCTCCCAGTCGCAAATGAAATTGTTCCGGACAGAGCGAGCTGCGGATGCCAACGCCATGTTACACTTGTCGCTGCACATTCTGAGCTGTAAAACCGAGTACTAAGGTGTCACTCCACGGTTTGAGGGACTCTATAAGTATGGGGACAGTTGCGGACGCATTATTGCATACGATGTTGTATCGTGTTTTGATGAAATTTTCACGGAATGCTTTTAGTGGCTTCACGCGGTTTTAAATCGTTTGATCGATGCTTTGTTGGGGCTCTATACAGATGTTTAGTAGGTACCTACCTACTTTTGTTTTCGGGTGTTTGTCAAAGCATGTTGAACTTTCCCTATTTCTTTTGAAACTTTTTTAATACGACTCAATTTTTGTAATTATCTAAGTATAGTATTTATATTTTTTTTTATAATAACTGTATCATAATATTAAAAACGGTTTTTTTTTTGTATTCGTCTTTGTCTTCTGCTTTTTATTAGTTGATTGTATGCTATTTTCATCTCTCCATATTAAATATCGCATCATAAACCTAACATCCAATAAGATGAACACACCTACCTTCTAAACAAATAATCTAAGTATATGAATAATCACGACTGCGCACTAAACGCAATTCGAGAACAAATCCGCATCTGAAACTAGAATACGAATGGGAACAGAGAGTAGAATCCAATAAAACATTCAGAGCCCTCGAAACGTATCTACGTCTACGTGACGTAGACACCTCCCCGAAACGCATGCGCACCACACTTGTACAGAACAAATGGACAATTCCAATTTCAATTGTAGAAAAAAAATAACCAATTCGAAATGGAGAAGGCTTCGCGGCGACCAATGGGAGCGCTTACAATCGTAATGCCAACTGTGTGGGCGGAGCGAGTGATATCTAGCATTGGAATGTTGGTTGTATTTGTTTTGCCGGATCCGAAGGCTTTATTGCATGGTGTTTGAGCCTCTTTCCCCTTGAGGGTGGCAGCGGCGGAAAGCTCGGTATGGATTTGGGATAAGGCTCTTCACATTATGTACCGTAGTCGTTTGCAATCTACGAATCGGTGACCTACATATACTATGTGCGATGGATTTCTTAAATTGTTAAAATTTCATAAATAAGAGATTTGCAGGTAAAGTTTTCGAAAAATCTTTAAATTACATTTTAAACAAAACACTTACTTTCAAGTTATTTAATAACCAAGTTCAATAGAAAAAAAAAAACCAACTACAAAGTTTATTATTAACCTGTAATGAAATCAAGGAGTGTCTCCGACTTTATGAAACTGTGAGTATTGATTTTTCGATAGGGAAAAAACGAAGGCAACGATCTATGCAGATCTGGAGTGCTCTCGGCACATCAGATGGCACCGGCGGGCAGCCTCCGCAGACAATCGAACGGTGGGGGAGCCCCCCACTGGAGGTCGGGGAACTGCCACAGATTATATGCGCGATGATTGTGCCATAAGACGTGCACGTAGGTTTAAACGTTTGGTTTATTTTATACATTAACTTTAAAAATACGATCTGAAAAAGAAAATAAATATTGTAGTGTTTAGTAAACTCAAAGTCAAAGAACTGAAAGTCAACTGTTTTTTTTTTGGGTGAATATTGCCGTATTCTACTAATGAATAAACAAAATCAAGCAATTGGAACAATGGATTTAGAGAATTAGGCCCAGTTCGACAAAAAAGTGGGCTTGGAAAATATGGAGTCACACATCTAGCTTTTAAAAATGTAGCTAAATATTTGCATGTAAAACTTACATATTATATATAAACAATACTTACACAATATGGGTTATAATTATTCGCAAAAAGTTTTGCTACTGGTTGGGCTTCATCGATACGAAAGTCTCGCCATTACAGAAATTGACACAAACGGCCACCACTCATCAGAACGTACTTATAACTACAGAACTTCACATTCCGAATCAAAAACATGTAACATAATCTTTGGCGATATCGACCCGGCGGCGGCGACTTCCCATTCTCGAAGTAAAACACGGTGGGAAGGAAACCGCGGGATAAACCACCCCCCACTCCCCCACCCGATCTTTACGTTTCAGGAATAAATATTTCAGAGCGTGTGCTTCGGAAGTTAAAGTTATGTATCGCCCACGCCGGTAACAATCTGAGAATGAGAAAAGCTCGCTTTACTTTTATGTATGTTCACTTTATGGCGTTTTTTGTAATGTATAGCTTGAGTTTTTTTATGTTTTGTTTATATGGAGTTATGGAGACTCTTTGAAGTACCTATAAATATTGTCAATAGGTACCTTTGTGTATTTAAACAAGCTACTATAATAAAAAAAAATATACGACTGCAAAAATTGCACATATTTGTACTTTGTTTGCTCGTCCGTTTTTTTACGACGTTTTTTATTTAGTGTTATATATTTTTTAAACTTAGATAGATTCTAGACGATAAACAAAGACACGACCAGATTCTATAAAAAAATAAATTTAGTCTCGTATCAATTTACGTTTTAAAGTGATCACACCGGTTTCTTATTATTTTTTACTATGTTACTAGTCTATGTTACTCGGAACGATGCAAGGATTGTAACGATACTCCATACATGTAAATCGGTTTACGCGTTTAAAAGTTACGGTGGAATAAAGAAACTCACATACAAACATACATACGTTAACCCTGAACACTCCTTCTTTTGGGGCAGTCGTGTAATAATATATCTTTGGAATTTCAGGATTATTGTTTTTTAGCACTTTATGTACTTACCTACTTCTATACAAATAAAAAAAAGGAACAGAAAACTATGTGCAATGGCAATATTTATTTCTAAAGAAATCTGTTCGTTCCAGCAAACTTGTATTGGTTTAAGTATAGACTGTAGCTTAATTTAATTGAGGGTTATTTTTTTATGTAGTTTTGGTTAGTGTCAAATTTTGGGAAATGATACGGTAGAGATAAAGTTTTATACCTACTTTCTTAACTTTTCGTGACCAAGCAATGCACTCGTAGGTACTTAATCGATATTACAAAACTTTTTGTGTCACTGATGTATTAATTTCATAGTTTTTCTTTATTTTGACAGAGACATGAAAGACACAGGTCATCAATCTATCTACACTCACGAGCACCAAAACGACTCAAGCCATGAATTCATCCGAATATACGTCATTTATTTGTAAAAATAAAAAAATAAAAATCATAAAACGTTGAAAGGCTGAAGATCTCAGCATTAGTTGAATATCTTAGCTTAGAAGTTGAGGAAAAAAATGAGAATTGTAGATTTGTTACAGTTAGGTAGTGAAAAGATAAAACGAAAATTGTAAGACCAACTTTAATTGAATAATTAAGTCAATCTTGTTATCGCCATCTCTAGCTCTAAAAACAGCTTGGAGTCAGTTTTTTATCGATCTTATACCTTTGCAACAGGTTCTTAGGGAATAACGACCCAAAATTATATTTTTTTTGGTGTGGTAAAAGTCATCAAATGAGTCAGTACCTTCATGTAGTACCTTCCGCCCCAACCAGGGCGGAAGGGACTGTCAGACTTTTACTGACTAAAAAACCACCCTGTTCCTTCTGTAGGCCTTTGAGTTCCGTGGCAACGGTATCCTGGTAAGACGTTCCGCGACCCCGGCAGGTGTTTGGCCCTGTTGGGGCCCTGTCCCTGTGCTGACAGCTCTTTAAGGCGCGCGTGGAACAAAACGCGCCGTCGACCCGGGCCTGCTCCTTGATCGGACGGCGAGCTACCCATAACTCGCGGTTCCTTTAATAAACACGCCTTTAATTCTTATATGGTCCAAAGGACTCGATTTCTAGCCCAGACCCTACTTACTTTTAAGCTCATTCTATAAGTGTCCTATAAAATTCATGTCTAGACCTAGCGTAAGTCAGTCCATCGTCCGTGTATCACTTCCCCTGCCGAGTGATACGCGACGTGTGACAAAAGGCAGTCATCATCGTCATCTGCCTAGCCTAAGTTGTTGTTTTTTGTTTCGTTGGGGTCGGGCGCAGTGTCGCGCAATAATATGAAATTGTCATCGGCAAAGCCTGTGTAGGGAATAACCCGGTTAAGAAGAATGTCGGTAATGTACCGATGGGCAGTCAGCCGTCAGCCGCCCTTCTCGGCTTCCCCGGGAAAGCCCAAAGGAACAGCACAAATATTATTCGTTCGGTGTGATTGTGTGAAATCTGTGGCGGACCTATCGTTTGACAGCTTTTTTATATTGTTGTTGCTTGTTATTGTTGATTTATATGAACACAAAAATACCGACATGGCTTTTCTTTTGTTTTATAATGTTAGTAATAAAAAAAGATTTCCTGTAACACGTTAAGAAAGATTGTTTTTTTTTCTACCATAAAACTCGTTCTTGGCTGTCGAATTCACGTTTGTGAAAAAATGAGAGAAATGTGTTTGATGATATCAAACAAGGTATTATAAAGTATTATTAGGCAATTAGGCATGACAACGACCAATCGTCCGTTGCATAACGTATTTAATCAAAATTACAAAGCGAATAGCAATAAACGATTACTTGATGATTGGCAAATAAAAATAGCGATATTACACAAGGTTTGTTTGTGATAATCATCTATTCATCTTAGATTACAAAGTAGAAATGTTGTTCCCATTTAGTAATTTAATCCAGTCCAAGAAGACTAAAACTTGGTTAGAAATGAACCTATAAACTAGACAGAATCGTTAATCAGGTTAGCGTTTTAGTTTGGGCAAACTAGCTAAGATGAGCAGAGCGAGAGAGATCAATTGAGTAACAAAATATGATAAAATCATTTACAAAATTATGTGCATTGGTTGAGTAGGGCAATCTACTCGAATACGATATGTCGCTTCTCGGAAACACCATGCATGTTAGCAACCACTAAGGGTAGTAGTTGCTTTGGATACTATATTTTTAATTTTGCAATAGGCTCGTCCCCTATTACATGGGACTAAAAACATAACTGGCGAAATGTGGGTGTACTAATGGGTACACCTCTGCCTAACCCTTCGGGAATTATAGGCGTGATGTTATGTTATTTTGAATTTATTAAAGCAAAGCAGCAGCAGCAGTTGCGGATTAAAAGAGGATGTAATGACAAAGATAGAAAAGGGTAGGCTTAGATGGTTCGGTCATGTTGAGAGGATAAGTGCAAAGTTTTTCGGGTATGCTTATTGTATGTCTGTTCTCAATGCATTCATAAACCAAAAGAACACGGTATTGCATTATAATCATCAATACTTAATTCGTAATTTTGTATGATCCTGGGTTTAAATATTGGGGTCTTTCCAGTCACCGATTTGTCAGCAGGCGTGGAGTATGCATTAGGTATATGGATGGCGTAGGCGTCTGTTACACTTAACAACATTGAGCAAAACGATTCCGAGTCCTTATTCGACTCTAGTTCCGCGCTACGCGTTGTAATGTTTACAAATATTTGACCACGACCAAAGTTCCTGATACAAAACTGAAATTAGAACGAAGTCTAAGGTGTCAACTTCATCGAAATAAAGTTTAAAATACAAACTGATTCAAAAGTTTAAACTTAGACTAAAGTAAGAACTCATTTTCTAATAAATAAATATTTTAGTATCAGATTCAAACGAAGGTTTGAAAGTTAGAAAAAGTTTTATTCACAAAACTGAGTACCAAAAGTACTAATAATGGTGGTAATACTCGAAGTCCAAAAGTTAATGGTAATACGCAAATCGATATTACGTTGAAACTACTCGTAACTTGTATATACGCATTCAGTATGTGAAGGCGAATACGTAAATTTGCATTATCATGAATTTATTACTATACGACAAGGTCGGCGATAAGGATTTTCTTCGCTCGTAGAAAATCTAGGCCGGCCGATTGAAACTGATTCAAGAGGTTTTTCCATAATAAATTGTGGACCCAGCTCTTCTACCTCACTACATAGGAATGCCGTTTAAGAATAACAGAAATCTATTACAATTCTAATTTGGTGTTACGATTCTATTCTGATGACATTTTTACGATTGGATCACATCGATGTAAACTTGAAAATGTCTAAGCGTCTTGAAACGTCTCAAAAACACACAAAACTTAATGGGTTTGTACGCAAAGGCAAGGCAAGAGACAAACGATTTGAATGAATTAAGGCTTTACAATACTTAATTGTCCTTACAGTTATGTAAAAATGTGGCCAACAAATGTATCTAGTAAATATTTATGCAGATTTAGAAACATTACATGTTACGAGTGCTGTTATTATTGAAAGTTGCGATAAATGCTAACATTATAATTAGAAATAAAAAAAATAATTGATGCGACAGTCAAACTATTACACAAACCAGTCACTCGTTCAAATTATTTCTCGCCTTTAAATCACCGCAGAAATATACCAATACACCACCAGTCCCCTCTTCCCCACTGGGCACTATGGGCACGTGCCCAGGGCCCCGCGATCGAATGGGGCCCCCTAGTTCCTGCCAGATTACCAAATGATAACCGATATTTAGGTATTACCGAAAAACATTAATTTTTAAAATCTGATGATAATGACTTTCTACAATACCTACGCTTATTATATTAGCTTTAGTTTGCCGCATGCGGATAGCTATTCCTTGTACAACATAGCTTCAACTTTTTGACAGATGGGTCAGTGATGGGAAACAGAAAATATCTATTGGTGTAAAAAATGTGTTGGCTAAATATGTGGCTGTATGTATGTTTTAAACTATTCAAAATAAATAAATTCATTCGTCAATCAATTTTATTGCACTAGACATAAAATCATTTTTTTCAGTTTTTGTTTTCAGTTTTTCTAGTTTGTCGCTGATGTCCATAGAATGTGATATTCTCAATACCATAGATTTTGAAAATGTGATTAACGATTTTGCTCATCTTAAATCTAGAAGGGTACCTTTGCAATCAACATAGAATTAATCTAAGGATTTTAAGTTAAGCGAGTTACTTTTGTAGATTATTTTTTATATTTCCTATTTTTTTATAGTTAGTAACTAAGTAAATAAAAATAAATTTAGAACCTTGTTTGTCTTTTTTCATCTATTGTAACTAAATAGTGTTTTCTCAAGGTCATAGGGGCCCCATGATCCTAATGTGCCCAGGGCCTCAAATAGTTTAAAGACGGCATTGTACACCACAACGTCTATAAATAGCGTCAGGAAAAATTCAGTCCAATAAGTTTTCATCTCACTCAATAAATTAACACTTAGTTTAAATTAAAATATCGAATATATCCACTCACATATTATTTCCTTTGACACTGAACTTTATTAAATTCAAAGTGCACTACTATCAATGATGTAAACTGGATTGATTGAATGAACTGTTCATATACGTATTTATACGCGAAAAACAAACGAACGTATAATGCAATAAAACAGAGTTTATAATTTGGTACGGCCGGCGTCTGAACTGCGCATTTGTAGGCGGCGAGTCACATGTATGTCCTCGCATAGTGCTGCACTATGTCGCATTGTACAGCATTAATTGTATTTACCTCCAATAAGCTACTTGGATTTAATTGATTTATGAACAATCATTCCATTTGCAGTTTTTCTTGAATTTGTGGTGCAAAATCATTTCGAATTTTAGGTTGTTGACATTAAATTCTTTATGGATACTTACAGTGGAAACCTGTACTGAATCATTATTTTCCATAAAATTTCATTTCATATAAAAATAAAAGGTAGTCATAGCATAGTCTTTTGTATGGTAATTCAGAAAAATAATTGTTAAATACTATCTCAATTTTCTTTGGCTATTCTTAATTTTATTATTGGTGATAAGTGTGTATGCCGCGCAGGGGTCAAATCAGTAAGAATAAAATATTACCTCGTTTTTTGTGACATTAGCATGTATTGACCGTTCTTACGTAAATAATATGATGGCAAAACTTACGTAACCGCCGTTTAATAGTAGACATGAGATGAGTAACATGCCATTGCTGGTTTAATAAAATAGCTGTCTACAGTTATAAATACTGATTCATTGGAATTATTTCTTGACCATAAATAATTCCAGTAATAGTAGCGGGTTGTACGGACGTTGTCCTGTCAGAACGCTTGCAGCTTTGTCTCCCGAGTCCAATCGTAAATCTAAGCCATACAGGGAAACAAACTAAAAAATTCATTCAAATCGATCCAGCCGCTTAGAAAGAGTTCAGTGACAAAGATACTTAGAGCCATTCCACACGATGCGGTGCGGCGGCAGCCTGGCGCCGGACCGGTGTTGCTGCGGCATTCTACATATAAAAATATGTGGTATGGCACACGGCGCTGTCCGGTGCGCTCCGGCTGTGCACCGCACGCGCATCGGAATCGAAACGAGGCGGTAGGGGGAGGGGTGTATGTATCGCGCCGCCGTGCGTCGGAGCGGCAGTACACACACTGTTGTCGTAATGGTGCCGCATAACGATGCGGTGCCGCACTCACCGTGTGGTCGCTAGTCCGGCGAGATGACCTGCGGTGCGGTGCCGCGCCGCATCGTGTGGCATGGCTCCTGTAGTATCACATAGCTATAATTATAAAGTAACTCAGAGTTATTTTAGGATTCTAACTTCAATAAATTATTTTGTGGATTATTTACTTACCAATAATCGTGTATAGAAATATAATTAATTAAAATTATGATTACTATTATATAATTAGTTGTTTTTTTTGTTGTTGTTGTATTAGTTGTTGTTGTATAGTTGCCTCTGCCTAGCCCTTTGGGGATTACAGGCGTGATGTTATGTTATGTGTAATTAGTTGCTCTTCTAAATCTTGAAAAGGATAATTGCGTTCCTATTTCATTTTTCACTTTATCCGCAAATAGTATAAGAGTTTCTCGCCGCAGAATTTTTACAAGCTTTTATTTAGCTTGCACTGTTCGTGTATGTTCTGTTTATGTATGTATGTAAGTTGTCCTTTCAAAATTTGCAAACCATATTTCGACTATATGTTGGTATCCGATTCAGCTGAAATTTTGCATACACCGTTAGTTCTAATGACAATACAATGTCCAATACTAAATATTGTAATAATACTAAAATAAATAGCTTGTATAAAAATATACATATATATATAATTATTTATTGGCATTGGTAACCTTACGGAAGATAGAGTAGACCAAAAGCCGTATATTTAGTAGGAGCTAAATGTTTTAATGGGTTGTATCATAGTTAAATGTCAAAACACAAATACATATGTTACAAATCCATTTCGTTTACTATAGAATTTATTGGCAACATGTTCTGGTTTCTTATGTTAACTACTTTAAGTTTCTTTCGGGTGATAAATTCGTTTAAATAATCTTATCAACACCGTGCGTTATTAGGTCAGATAGGCAGTCGCTCCATGTAAAATACTGGTGTTCAGCTGCATCCGGTTAGACTGGAAGCCGACCCCAACATAGTTTGGAAAAGGCTAGGCAGAGGATGACCTTGCGTTATAAGTAAACCCTATGAGATCATAACATAATCAAATAAAACTTGATTTTGAAGTTATACAATCGTCATCCACGTCATTATATATTTTTACGATTGAAATATATAATGACGTACAACATGATGGCATAGTTGTAAGTCGTAACATTACTATGATGTAATACTCAAGAACAAAATCTTGGACATAGCATCGATACCATCAATACTATCGATATCACAAATTAACTAATACTATTGATTAGAAGCAATATTATCGATATAATCGATAATATTATATTATAATGCTATCAATAGTAGCGATTTTTTAAAGTAAACTATCAATACTATCGATAATATCGATAGTATAGTAAAATAGTAGTCGATAATAGTAGTTTGTGTGAGCTATCGATATTATCAATACTATCGATTGTATTGCTCCTAAACATATGCTGGTCTTCGATAGTATCGATACTATTTTTGTATATCAATACTATTGCCCTGTATCATATTATCGATAGTATCGGAACGATCGATAATATCGTTACTATTGATATGACGCCAACTATCGATAGGCTATCGATAGTTTAGCGATAGTCGAATATCGATAGGCAACTATGTATGGACTAGACTAATACATAGTTGGCCTAAGTTCCAACAGGGAGGTGTATTTACTTTTGGGTTTTAGATAATGTATATATTCGATTGAACCTAAATTAAAACAACGGACAGTTTTGAGAATTCGGAAAAAATTTAAACACTTTCGGATTTTGAGGTTATAATTACGTCAATAAAAACATTCGAAAAGTAGCAATAACAGCATATTACTGAATGTAAGTACCTACGTCTTACATTGGATTATAAATTGTAGGTAACGTTTTATTGCCACACTGCTAGGTCAGTCATAATACTCTGAACTACTGTCTCGAAAACAGCTCTGCTGCTATAATTCTCGTCATACCTATCCCAATTTACAAACGAATTAAGTACGCAAGCAACGCAAACGCAGATTGAGCACAGAATGCGCGCGCCAAGTGGCATTACTACCAAATGTCTAATGTTGTCATCTGTCAATTCATTAACTGTCAATGTCGATATTATTGCTCGTTTCAAACAGCGCTTTCAATCGAGTTTTTTGATAAGCCGTATTATGGTTCCGCGACATCATAGCAGACTGTTTGTAACTAAAAACTAATATTGTATATCAAGTGTTGAGAATACTGACGCTAATCTGTGTCAAACTCTTATTAAGAGTGCTGTTACACAGACTAGGCTGTATGAGCTATAATACCTTTGCCTATTAAAAAACCTCAAATTGAACCAAAAAATAATAACACCAAGGATTATGACGGAAGTGGATACTTTTTTTTTAAATGTTTTCTAAATTAAGAAGTGTAAAAGAACTAGTAATTATAGTAAATGTTTTACCTATGCGTGCTGATTCATAGGCCATTTTTTACAATGTCCTTTATGATAATAAACGAATTCCATCTCCTCTCCTCATCTACCATAGGCGCGTGCTTGCGGACGGCGAGTGATGGGTAGCTCGCTGTCCGATCAAGGACCAGGCCCGGGTCGACGCGCGACGGCGCGTTTGTTTCACGCGCGCCTCAAAGAGCTGTGAGCACAGGGAAGAGGCCCCAACAGGGTCAAACGCCTGCCGGGGTTACGGGAAGTCTTAACAGGATACCGTGGCCCCGGAACGTAATGGGCAACAGAAGGAACAGGGTGGTTTTTTAGTCAGTAGAAGTCTGACAGCCCCTTCCGTCCCACCCAGGGCGGAAGGACTCAATTGATGATTTTTATGCCCTCAAAAAAAAAACCCAGCGCGGAAGGACTCACTTCATGATTTTTATCGCCTAAAAGAAAAATACCAAGATAAACCGCCGCAATATGATATAATATTGATGTAGTTTACTATTGAGACAAATTAGTAGATACCCCACAATAATAGTCTAAATAATCTAGAGTAGAGTAGACGGGCCTGTTGGTCTAGTGGTTAGTGGCCCTGACTGCTAAGACGGAGGTCGTGGGTTCGATTCCCATCCAGGACAAACTTTGTGTGATGAGCATTATTGTTAGTTCTGTGTCTGGGTGTGATTTATCTATAATATGTATGTATGTATTTATAAATTATATAAGTATGTATATCAGTTGTCTGGTTACCATAACACAAGCTCTGCTTTGCTTGATCAGATAGCCGTGTGTGAGTTGTCCCAAGATATTTATTATTTATACGTTTTTCGGCTTTTTATTGATTACTCTACGCTTTGGGTCACTGCAGTGATTATAACTGTTAACTGTCCTGTGTATATAACCCTTTACCTTCTCCTGGTAGAAGGTATTCATAAAGATTGATTCTGAAATAAAAACCATAACAATTCTGCTACTCTACTACGCGGATGGCTTTTCATGGTTATCCCGAATCGATGGACTTAAACAGAATATTTGACGACTTAAACGTGCGAGAATGGATCGAGATTGGACAACTATTTTGTCACTGTCCTGTAGATACAGAAATCGACAACACTTGTCTGCAAAAGTGAAGAAAACAACGTGTGTTCATATTTCAGTTGGCAAGCGGTAAAGAAAACATCGTGACCTGAGTATAAGGAAGTTAAAAGCAGTAGTTTAATGTTTGTGGCAAGTCTTATCGATGCGTATTGTTAAATATTATTAAAAGCTGTTACTATAACTAAAAGTGCTGGTACGATTAAAGGTGATTGTTGTACTTAACGTAACTTAGCTTTGGAGTTTTGAAGTGTTTGGAAAAACATAAGGGTACTATTTTTACCTTTACCGTATCGGTCATCACTTCATCGTCATTCGGACCCTTTTGCGATACATAAAGCTGAATCGTTGGGAAGAGTGATAAATTCTTTAGGCCTAGCTTTAAAATGGTAATACTAGAAACAAAAACTCTCTAACTACCCCCCCCCCCCCTCTATCTTACTATGTATGTCCGCTTTTGAAACTTTATTATACTTAATTGAAGTTTACACAAATGATAAGTTAAAGCAGTCACTTAAAAATGAGATATTAGAATACTGTACTATAGAATACCTATCAGTTTTAGGACTCTTATAGGTCAGTCGAAAGTGCTGCATTATTCCCAGAGGCTATCAAATAACGAGTAGGTACGTGCAATTAAAATAGTGAAATGTGAACTACGTTAAGAAGAGTGGTGTCATGTTGAGTCTTTAGATTTATGCATTCATGCATGACGTATTCTTTAAATTACTTTTATTTGCACTGATCAATTCATGTGGCATGAAAATCGTACACAATATTGCTAAGTATATTGAAATAATCTTTAAACTTAGCTTGCAAAATGATATCAGAACGCGGATTTCCATTTAAAATGAGATCATAGGTCCATTACAATATCTTCTTTCATTAGTAAGTGACCTGTACAATACTAATAGCAATAAATTTAAATGGGACGAAACGTTACATTTTAATGTATAACTCCATTTAAATTGAAGGTTATTCGGCAAATAAAATTCCAAACATAACACTTACGTACTCAATTGTATCTTTGTCCAATTCCAACTCAGAATACTATAAAACATACACTGTTATCAACAAGAACAAGGTTTTGGTCTACAAATAATATAAATCGCGGAGTAACTATAAAGGCTTGTGTGCACCACGGTTCGTAGGTCAGTTACAACTATTTCATAGAATCAACAGTCGTGCATGTGATATGCACTCGTAATTACTAGCACTACTGTTACATTGCTTGAGCGAAGCGGATCATTATTTAGTAACTGCGAATGTTATTGATATTTGAATAATGTTGTTTAATAATTGTTCAATATTTTGATATTGTTTTTTTTTAGTTACTGTATTTTTGTTAGAAATTAATAATAATAACAATAAAATAGTTAGAAATTACTAGCTTTCATACGCGACGTCGGCCGCATAGTTTTTTACTCGCGATTAGTTACGTCTTTGGTTACTGCTCTGCTCCCGTGGGTCTTAACGTGATATTATTTAGCCTATCGTATTCATGAAACTGGCAATAATATTTATAAAAAAAAAACAAAAAAGATCGGTCTGGTAGTTTCAGAGACAAGCGCGTTTAAACAATCAATCAAAAAGTCTCATCAGGGGGCCAACCACAAGCTCTTAAAACAATATTATTCTAATATTACTTTGCCTTCCACACTGTTGAATTTTCAACGCTCGGATCAGCGCCGAAAGTTGAAAATGCAACAACAGAAATTACAAAGTAATATTAAAATAATATGGTTATAAGGGATGGCGGTAGGCGCCCAGCTTCAATATATTATTAATATAGATATTTTATAAAAATAATTCAGATAGGTATATATTGATAAGTATAGGTTAGTCTTTAGTTATTACAAAACATGACAAGTTATGTTTGTAACATTAGGAACGTTAATAACCCGCTTAGGTTTATCATCATATCCTTCAAAGATAAATGCCACGGAATATTGCTATTATACATTTAATTGTCTTGTTAATTATTTACATGTATCTAAGGGATTAGTTTGTTTTCCGACTATGTGATTTATTATGTAACTAATTAGTAGTTTTGCCATGATAGATGTTATCATAACGTCGTGTGTGTTCTTGCTAATACGTAAGTACGTGTGACCCATGATGACTTTTTCCGTATATATTACATTTTCTAAGATTTAATCCAAACATTCCTCAAGGAATAACTGCGTTTTATCACAAGTAAAGTATTTGATATTTTTGTATACAACGTGTAACGGAATGACGCGCAAGACCCTAATTAGTATATAAAATAATAAGACAAAAATAACATCTGAAATTTTATTTAGTTTAACCACGCCATGTAAAGTTTTATAAAATAGTTTACCTGGCTAAACGTAAAACGTTTGAGCATACTAGTCTATCTCTACGCACACACGCACAGCGCACACTCGTGCAGCTGTCAGCTGGCTACTCGGTAAGTGTACTTAGATCGAATATTTAATCACAGATCACATGATATCACCATATCTATCGAATAACTTAGTAAGATCAAGCTATTACGAGTCGTACAGCGACCACATATTGCATTCAAGTTTACTATGTTACACATCGATTTTAACACAATCACAACCTTTCTATCATTTACGTTACACGAGACAGTAGCTATAAAATGAAGATTGAAGCTTTACTCGCACTGCTCTTACAGTTACCAAAGAACTCGTTCCTTGTGACGTAGTTGATAGGCACTATCACATTGAGGTATTCCATGAAGCACACCCAAACGAAGCACACCCAGACGAAGCCCACCTAAAGTATTCCACTTAGAACACCTTCAAATAAAAATTCAAGATAATTAATTTCCTATTCCACGAAGCACACCTACGACTATCACTCGGGGACTAAGAAATAAAAATGCCGATAGGAGAAAATACTTTTATTATTTAAAAGACTTACTTAGATATCTTACATCTTTCAGTTTCTGCAATCTGTGATTTTTTTATGTTAAAGTAGAGTATTTTTATAAGAAAACTTCAACATAGATCTCTATGGAAAACTATATTTAAAATGTTTTTGATATTAATTGCCCATGTTTTTATTGCATAATTATGAAAAAATCTGTGATTTTATTAAGAACACAAAAAAGGAACATCTAAAACATAAAAAATAATATTTTTTTGGAAAGATAATTATGAAACAATCGGTTCGTTCCGCTATGCACTAGTCCCGCTATGCCCGACTCAAAAAATACCTACGAAAAAGTGCCGCTATGCACGAAATGACGACGATTGCTTGTAAACAACCTTATTGCTTTGAAATAAGGATTGACTTTCGTTAAATAATCTATTTTATTTAACGCAAATTATCTCGAATGTTAAATGCATTGTTATTTGCAAGTGTGTGTATAGGAAAACTACATAATTATGTATTCGGTCGTGAATTTAAATAGGCTTTAAAACCCTTAGCTGAAATTTCCTTAAATAAAATATTTTATTAACTTTTTGGACGCGTGGTCTTTATATCAGTTAAACAATAGATATTTTTGTGAAAAATCAACATACTTACATAAAAAATGGAAATGAATTCAGAAGCCGATTCTGAACACACTACTTTCAGGTATTGTGCAAATTTTGTTACACGTCGTAGGTATATGATTCTTCTGTAGGTGTGTGTCAGTAAACTCCTAAACGACCGGACCGATTTAACAATCAATAAAATTTTTGGAGTGTGTTTGTATTTCTCTGAAAGATTCACATTTACCATTGCACCCGATAGGTGGAGCAGCAAGTGAACGTTCTGGCAGGTCAAAGTCTGTTAGGGTCCGCTATTTAAAAATAGGTTTTTTAGACGTTGAATGATTTTAAGGGTCCAGTTTCATTAAGACTAGAATGATCACATAGGAAACTAACAGCTTCATCTCGATCTAAATGTCTTGCCATCATATCACTCATTTATTTTCATTGTAAGGATAGAAACGGTAATTATGACTAGAATGATTTAAAACTAGAATAATAACTGATGATCAGTATTAGCATTCTAGATTTAAATCAGTTAAGTAATTCGAGTAGTCAAAAAAGAATCATCCTAAAGAGTTTATGTGCTTGCTACGTTTTAAGCCACCATTTCAGCTTCATGCCATTAGTAATAAAACCTCGATTGTACACTTGTAGGTAATTGAAGTTAAGTACCAGTTTTGTTTTAGGTACAAGTTCGTGAGACAAGTACCTCACTCTTGTTACTAAACGTCGAAGAAAACTAATTAATTGGAAATCGTTGGCGCAACTTCCTAGAGGAATGTTGAATGCCAATGCTCGTGACGGCATATCGTTGTCATCTAAGATATAGAATCACGCAGTGTCGCTGGCAGAGTGAGCAGAGATGTTTTGAGATGCGTTTTTTGAACAATAGATTTATTGATTTTGACAATAATTTGTTGTTTTTCTTTTAGCGGTCGGTGTTTGCTCTGACGGTTTATTTTTTTATATGAATTCCTCTTTAGATAACAGGGAAGATAATTCACTCGCAAAAGAAGTTTCTTTATTCTTAGACTTCAGCAACCATTATTTCTCAGTTTTCTGAGTTTGCTGTAGGTTCTTATTCTTTGGTTCTTATTCTAGGTATATTCTATATATACAGGGTAATTCATAATATACCCGAAACCTTAAAAGGGGTCATTGTATTCATCATTATGAACAACTTTTACTATGGGAGCAACCCTAAAATCATGAAAAAACAAACAGCTGATCCATAGATTACGATTTTGTTATGTAGCATTTTTGTAGTAGAGTTCCACTACGTCTATGAAAGTCATCTTGCTTTTATTCTCTCTACGTTGAGTGCCGTAAAATCAGAAACAAAAAGAAACCCACGAATTATTTTTAATGCGCATTTGTCAAAAAAGTATTTTTTCCGCTTTTGTTCTAGAATTTGGAGGACATAAAATTTTCTCCAGTAATTGGGAAAGATTTTTCGATTGTTGACAGTGGAGGTAAAGATAAAGCCTCGTATTCATGGTAAACATTTGTTCAGCAACAGTTCATCAACGTTATTGATGAACGGCGAGAATGCTGCTGGAAACTTTGTTTAAATAAATATGGGTTGTCCACACACGCCAGTCTGCGTTAAAAGGTTGCCCGAGGAAGTAGTATAGTTGTGTTCTCTGTATCCGATGTATAAGATTTCTAATAGAAAAACGCTTTTTTTGCTGCATGAATACAAAGACGCTTTGAAACATGTTAACCTTTTGCTAGTTCATAGGATATTCTTTTTGGTTTTCCGCCATTTTATCAGTTATTTTCTATTTTTGCTGAAATTGGAGTACCTACTAAAAATAAAATGCGTTTTATTTGGTACCAATGCAAATACCTATAACTGTATTTGCATTGGGTACCAAATAAACGCAGTCGACCTATCAGAAGATGCTTCATCTGATTAAAGATAATATTTTTGATTTACAATTAATTAAAAATACGTAAAACTACGTTTAAAATGATTGTCATTAGTTAAATTTTAAAACACTGTACCTATTTACCTTGTGCATGCATGTAATTTTCGTAATTACATTATATTAAAATATTTCGTACGTACATATTAATTAATATTTGATTGTGTAATTAATATTTATTATTCTGTGATAAAACTTTATCTGCATTATAGTCTATACTAATACTTAATATACTTAATAATATTATAAAGAGGTAAAATTTGTTTGTAAGTTTGTTTGTAGGGGGTAATCTCCGGAAGTAATGAACCAATTTTAAAAATTGTTTCACTGGTAGAAAGCTACATTATTCATGAGTGCTATAGGCTATAAATTGTAAAGATATCATGTATATTAGCCGAACTATCTCAATTTTTGTCTAGCCAGGCGGAAAAAAATTGCTCTTACAACAAAGTTATTTGCATGTGCTGCCTTAACAGTTGTATATAATTGAAAACAATGTATGTACCATGTCCGCCTTTAATAGTTCTACAAAAAAGTCCGGGACACCATATTTCTATCTTTTATATTTTAGCAGATATGATATATTTTTATGTATTAAAAAAAGTATTTTTCGACGTACCTACTTACCTTTGGACGATTTTTTAAACCATAAAATATTAAAACTTATCGAAAAAAATATGTTAAATATATTATCATCACAAGATCATCATAGAGATACGATTTGCCCAAAACAGTATGTCAATTGGTTAAATGGTTTCGAAGATAATGCAAAATTACTAAATCGCAAAATGTCGCCGTCCATTCACGAATCACATTAGAATATGCTTTGTACGGACGTTTTATCCATTTACCAATAGTATTTCTGTTTTTGGGATATCGGACAGTTTCAGCGATTGTTTATCATGCCTAAAAGGTAATCACAACTTTCCCGTCAGACATCCCAGAGAAGGATAGGGAGTCTAGCGCTGAGCGCTTGCAAAGGCTCGCTAGCCAGAGCGCGAGAACATCGCAGGCCCGTGCTCGGGAATCTAGCGCTGAATGTGCGCAGCGTCTTTAGGCAGAAAATAAATGATAGCACTCAGTACTAACCGAACCGCACTCATAATTTCATCTCAAGTTAAAATGGTTACCGCCCAACGAAGTGGGCACGGGTCAGCTAGTTGTTAATAATGTTGTTTTTAAAATACCGAACCGAATGCGCCGCCGCCGACTCGTTCACCTGAGTTTAGCGACCCCAACCATCAATAACGTGGCCTATGATTTTTATAAATTATTTGAAATAATTAGTGTCTCTTTTTAAATCAAATTAAATGTAATTGTTTCAGTCCTAGTCTTCTTTCTTTATCGTGTGGGCAGTAAGGTGTTGCAACCCCAGACACTCTGACAACATGGTTTAAGTGGGACAGTAATAGGCTGGTATTATGTATATGTGTATTATGTATGGTAGTCCAGGTTTCCTCACGAAGTTTTCCTTTACCGATGTCAGTGATGTCCAAGATAAACTTTTGGAAGTACATATGAATTGAAAAAGTCACATTGGTACTTGCCCGGGTTTGAACCCACAACCTCAAGCATGACAGGCGGGCGGCTTAACCACTGGGCCATCACGACCATGCGCATAGGTGCGAGCATGTAAGTGCTCGTGACGATTGCCGCAGGTGCCAGCGCGACAGCCGAGACATTATAAGTTAATATTTTAGTTGCTTTCTATTAATTTCTGTCTGATTATAAAAACTCGACGTATAAGGAATAAGAAGTACCTACAGACATCAAGATTTTAACACAGCAATTAACAATAAAACAAAAATAGTCTATAAGACTCGACGTAGCGGCACTCATCGTACAGGGAACATATCGCCTATGTCTGTCTGTTCCGGACGGCTGGATCAGTTTTGGCAGGACTTTCACAAACAGATAGCTGATGTTAAAAGGAGTAAGTGAGACTTCATTTATTTTAGAAAAATAATAAATGTTCTTCACAAAATAATAAACCGCCAATAAACGACGTCCAGGCAAACTAAGTAGCGGGCATAAGCTAGTGCTTCGATAAAATATGACTGCGTCGCCTGCTCTCAAGTAGTACAAAATCTTTTATTAATATTCTCTCTTAACAAAATTTCCACTTCATTTCTTTGTCTCTCATAGCAAAGATATAAATGTTATAAGAAAAATCCTAGTAACATGTGTTGTTCAAGGAGCGAGAATTCAGAGCACCCCGCCACCACATTGGACATAGATAGACGAAACGTAAAGAATGATCACGACATGAGACAGCACATGCGAGAAAAATAACGCTCGTTCTTTCGCAGCGCCGACATAGAATAACTTTAGCAATTTAGGGTTGATTTGCTAACCAAAACAATCTGAGCTCGCGTTTTGGATGTAAGTTTAATATTCTGCTGATCTGTTAATTTTTACAAAATATAATGATTTAAAATAAATAGGACACTATAAATACAAGTCATTCTTATTCATGTTTCAATTAAAATAATAAAATTATATTAACAAACCAACTGTATAATTATGAAAGAAAATAATTTAATTCATAGTACACAGGTATACTATGAATCAAAATAATTCTTGAAATCGAGATATAGATTAAATATCCTATTCTTTGAGAGGTTCAAAGAATAGGATATTTAAATTGTGGTTGATAAAATAATAAAAAAATTAGGCTTGCAATGAAATACGTTTTGCTTCAATGTGTCATACTTATTCAGGGACTGAGCACGTAGGTTTTCTTTTTCATTCAATTTGTTTAAAGTAAACCAGTTGGCCAACCTGCAAACGCTCGTGACATTGCAATACATTTACGTCAAAGGGTCGGAGAGACCGAGAAAAATCAGTGGCAATGACTAGACGATTCCACGTTACGTTCCTAATCCCGAACCCTTCCTCGCAATATGATTTGCGTCAGTGGAGATGCGTTCAGAACAGATCACCGGACGGTAACCGAGTGGAAAAAGCGCTTCTCATCGGGACCGTTACTGGAGATCGTAAGAATTCGAGTGGCGTCGCCAGGCGAACGACGCTCATAACAAATGGGCGCGCTACGGAATAGCCAATTATTGATTGATTTTAAAAAATACTGGTAATATTTTTGAAAAATAATTTTCTACTTTGGTTGTAGTTTAATAGGTAGCAAATTAAACATGTAACATTTTTTTTAAGATATTTACTCGTAAATGGTTCTCATTGAACCGTTTTTCTCTGCGAAGACTTTTGCATGCTACAAAAGTCTTCGCAGAGAAAAACGGCAGTCTGCCTTGACATATAACATTTTGTGTGTACGTCCACTCATGATAAAATGAATTCCATTTTTTTGGTATCAATGCATGTAGGTATAGTAATGTATTTCCTTACTAGTGTGTTGAAAAACGTTGTATAAAACGCTTGTATATTTTATGCTCTGACAAACTGAGCTCTCTAGTATCATAATGTATTATTATAGGTACCTATTATAAATTCAATTTCCTGGTATTCGAACAATAAAACCTGTATATAATTGCGGTTTACCTTTGTTTATGCCTCTATTAATTCCGAAGGCGTCCGACCACGAGGTGGGTAATGTTATCATTCCATTAATTACAACATCCACCCCCCTGCTTTTTAAAAGTAAATTAATCCGATTAAGGGGGGAATCGAAGAACCCGCTCCGTCCGAGTTTATTCAGGCAACTTTCTTTAGAATAATTATTTTTTGTAATTAAATCCATCAACACGATTTTTTCCTAATGATTCTCCCGTGGGAGTTGGTGGGTGGCAACTGGGAATAGGGGGGGAGAGGGTATTATTTTTTTCTTTAATTTCAAATTTCTTTAGGATGCTGTTCTCGTTGTTCTAAGACTGCATTTATTCTCATTAGATTATACTTTCTACCACAGAATGTAGGTGCTCACACTGTGTCAAACATTACATTTAAGTAGAATAGTAGATTTTTCTAACTGGAGTCTGGACACACATACTTTTAGTGACGCGTATTCATAGACTAGTTAGCTTCTACCTTTATTCACATCAATAATTCAAACACAAACATATAAGATGCCTACGTTTCTACAAAAATAAATAATATCTGCTTTGTGGAACAATACTCGGCTGGCGGGCGGTCTCGAAGACCCACCACCCTCACACCAGTGTTAATGATATCTCGCTTTTAAAGGGCACATCATTTACTTACTTTTACAAAAATTAATTGAAATGAGTTTTGACGATGAAAAGCTGGCTATACAAAAGAGAATGGTGGTCGCTAGGTGTCGCTGGAAGATAACTTATTCATGATGAACTTATTCATCTTTAATTAATTATTTTGTGGCAAAGAATTTGTTTTCTTTGATATTCTAGGCCCTATTCATTGACTTTGCCAATTATGATTTCGATTAAGAAACTGTATAAATGAAATGATTTTATAAATTTATGTTTCTAAAGTTGACAATATTAGTAATTAATTCTAAGATTAATTCTAAGTTTCTTTTGTAACTTTTAATATTAAGATTGGCATTAATTATTTTGTTCAGAGTAATTAAATGTGATTCTTATTGTTTAGCTCAGCATTGACTCGATAAGTCAGCCAATGGACATACATAACATCACGCCTGTAATCCCCGAAGGGTTAGGCAGAGATACCCATTAGTACACCCACATTTCGCCAGTTATGTTTTTAATAATAATAATAATAATTGATATAGCAGTACCAAATACACACAACCTACAAAACACAATAGCAGAAAAGTTATCAAAATATACAGACTTAAAAATAGAAATTAGCCGAATGTGGCGACTAGGTAGCGTTGCCATCATTCCTGTAGTACTCTCAACTACGGGTGTCATCCCCAAACAACTGCACAATTCTTTAAAAACTTTGGACTTAGCTCCCTCAACCTACCAAACCCTACAGAAAGCTGCTATCCTGAACACTTGCAGAATTGTAAGAAAATTCCTGCAGAACGACAATGACCCTCAAATAACACACACACACCTACCGCCACTCACCCACGTACACGATCAAAGGCATGCAACACAACCTCTCACCACATCATCGCACCACACATTATCATCGAACACTTAGGTTAATATTTTTAGGTTAGCACTTGGCTTCGGCCCGTGTTATCCTTTAAAACCGGCACATCAAAGCCGAGATACAAAAATGTATACCAACAAATAATAATAATAATGATTTATTTGCCAGATCAGTACAATCCATATGGTTAGTAAGAACATAAACACTTACAGTCTATTGTTAGTACATAATTTTAGTTAATTTTAGTCCCATGTAATATGGGGCGAGCCTATTGCCATCAAACGAGCACAAATCCAGACTCCGAGGCTGCTACTGAGATATTCCTGATGGAAAAACCCAATAACACTTTGCCCGACCTGGGAATTGAACCCAAGACCTCATGCACAGCAGTCGCGCTTGCGACCACTAGACCAACGAGGCAGCCAATGGATTTGGTCAAGTATTTAGTTACCTAATAAGCTGTTACCACAGAGCGGTGGACTGGCTTCTTTAACAATCAAGTAGTTAGCTAGTTTTAAATCCAATCCATTAGTCATACATATTAACAGCAGTACTAAACTTATTACATATTAAGTATAACGTTATTAGCATTTGATAAGTTTTCCAACTGGCATGGGCCTCATTTCGTAGAAGCTTTTAGGTCACATCTGCGTATGAAACCGGATCGGTATGTAGGCCACTCGTAATATATCGACATGAGGAGGTTCGCAGATTGATGAGCCGTCCGCCCCCCACCCCCGCCGCGGACCCACGGACGTCCGGTGTGCCCCCACCAGCCGTCCCACGGGACGAAGCTCTATTGCAATAGATTGAGCCTGTTTTGTTTCCTTCTCTTGGCGTAACACATGAGATTCTTATTCGAAAATAGAAAAAGTTACATTTTTGTACAACTAAAAATATGCGTAACGTACCTATCAAAGTCAAAACATTTATTTCAATTAGACCATTTACTGGCACTTTTGAATTGTCAAGGATTCGGTCAGTTAGTCCAAAAACTGAAGCTAGTTGCTTGTTCCAAAACGGAGGTTGGCCTCTATGGAGAAAAACGAGCGAGAAACTCCACGGCACTCTTTTCAATTAGGTTTTTACAAAATACTGGTAACATTATTCTTGTTGCTTCTACATGTGAAAACAATGAAGATTAGTAAAACAATTATATAATAAGAATCACCTTTAAATTGCTCATCTCTCACCTAAGGCTTTTGATGACACCTCCTCCTCCGCTTTTGAGAACAAAAATGACCTTAACTTTTTACATATGATTCCAATATTATTTTTATTTCTATGCATGAATCCAGCTTCACTAGAGTGCACAAACTACCAAGTATTGACCATGTCGTGAGAGTAGTAACAGTCAACTGAGGTTTATGGCATTTGTAGGCAATGTGCCAGTGCCCTGTCCACTAGCTTTCGACTACTCCGAATGTCATTGGTTATATATGAAAAGTTTTAAGGTTTACCTTCACTGTTAAAAACGGTTTTTTTATCGAGAAAGTAATTTAACTAAGCCCCTCATAATTTAAGCGAGGCCTCTGAAGAAAACTATGAAATCTGAAGTAAAATAAAATTCAGCCTTCGATATCTTTTATTTTAGGTTTTGTCGTGCGTGTCCCATATTCTTGGAAATAGGTACCAACTTTTATACGAATATTATCTTCAGATTTATCTTCGTACAGAATTCATCGTGTATCATGTTAGTGTACAATCCATATGCATTGTCGAGGGATCTATTTATTTTCTTCACGATAAATGTTTCAGCCCCTTGATACAACTAATCATTTTGCTGAGAATTAGTTCTACCGTAAACTATATAACTACATAGCTACTTATGCGTGTATGTACAAGTGTTATGTTTTTGTATTTGTATTAATTGTAATAATCCCGCCTCACACTTCCCAATCAAACTCCTGTAAAATAGAATCATGAGTACGACCAGCCAGCTAAAGTACAGCTAGAGTTTCTAGATTTATCTACGAACTCGTTGCAAAGATAAATGTATTGGTACCTACTATCAACTTGCGTAGTCGTTGCTGCATTTTATAATATTTTTTGAAATTGCAAAGTAAAATGATAAGATAACTTCTAAAGATTGCACACCGTAATAGGATTTACTACTTTTCTTTAGTTAGAAGTAGGTAATTTTCTACTAATTAATATAACAGATTTTAATAAAGTATAGAGGCTTCAAAGGACATTAACTATTTGTAAAGGTTTGAAATACTACTTGAATATGTTACTAAATATGAACTGGAATTTAACCTAAAAACGTCAGTTATAGTGTTATCGCTTATCCCCAATAACGCCAGTCCTTGAATGAGACTCCCCTATTTCACACGATCAAGATCTACACATATAACACTAACCACAACATTACACCAAATAAAAGCTAGTATTTATAAAGAAATACGGGGAGAGATGGGATCATTTGAGGAAGCGGCCGGCGGTCGGGGGTCGCCGCGGGTGCGATATGTTTCTCGCTTCCCCACGGCTATGATACTCATGCTCTCACACAAATAACGCTTTTCTATGTTTTGCTTACATAGAGCTTAGGAGCTCGTGTATCTTTTTTTAGATAGAGAAAGCAGAAGACTATCATCGCAATTGTAAAAGTCAAGAGCTGGAAGTAGAATAGCAGGAAACAAGGACTATTATTTTCTAGAAAACTTGAAGTTATAGACTCTGTTTAAGATTTTTTTTTATTTTTTGTGCTAGGGTTTTTCCCTACTACGACTACCAACACCGAAAAAGAGCAGGGGAGCAAACAAATGGAGACCAAGAACCATCTTATCTACGCTAATATCAGTTTGTTCTCAAGTCTATAAAAGAGCCTGAACATCATCATTCTTCTAGCCACGGAAAACACTACTCTATAAGCAGTTGCTATTGGAAGTGCCACGGAGATAATTTAAGGGACAAAGGAAATGATCATACACCTAATTAATAATGGTTAACCGATGACAACCTTCTTTGAACATTACAGGACGCTTAAAGCAAGATTACCATAGAGTAGAAAACCTGCTTTTATCACAACACAGGTGTGTATCGTTCCGCTCTGCTTGTAATTCTATACGAAGCATTAACGTGTTAAGTTTATCGATGGCAATAATGCATCACAAGTAGTTGCAGGTACAGTCAGCAAAGTAGATAGATATGCAGTGTCGTCAGATATAGTTGGGGTTTTCGTAGAAACCGATCGATGTTTTCGATTGAAACTTAACTTAATTAATGAACTGTTTATTATATATTTTTTAAATTAAATTACATTTGTTTACATCCATCAGTTTCTAAGAAAATTACAACTATATCTGACGACCCTGCATACCTATCAACTTTGCTGACTGGACCTAACATACTTCATCTGCGATAGTTTATTTACCTATTTCAATGCTCAAGTTAGTTATGTTACCTACTAAGTATAATTTGAACGAAATAAAATAGTTCGTATCAACACTTTATTACACCTAGGAGGAGCTCGTGGCTAAGTAATAACAGCCGCACGGGTCGATCCGTCAGGTTAAGCTACGCTTGCCGGGGTTGGTCCGTGGATGGGTGACCATCTTTACACACCGAGATTCCTCCGTGCCTCGGAAAGCACGTTAAGCCGTTGGTCCCGGCTGTCATACGTAGATCTTTGACAGTCGTTACAGGTCGTCAGAAGCCCGAAAGTCTGACAACCAGTCTTACCTAGGGGTATCATATTACCCAGTTACTGGGTTGTGGAGGTCAGATAGGCAGTCGCTCCATGTAAAATACTGGTATTCAGCTGCATCCGGTTAGACTGGAAGCCGACCCCAACATAGTTGGGAAAAGGCTAGGCAGATGATGATTACACCTATCTATTTTATGATTCACTGGAGATCTGATGGATGACAGAGATTTAAAAATTATTAGCATTTGTTTTTAGGCAGGTACGTTTTTGGATCAGCTATGGAGCATTGTTTTTGTCTTTTGTAATAAACTAATTTTTAGTCTGGTTAAATACATTGCATTGATTAATCTTTTTTTTAAAGCGTGTGTTATTATTATCAAGTTGTGCTCCGGTTAGTTCCGCTATGCACTAGTCCCGCTATGCTCGAATCAAAACATACTTACGGAAAGGTGCCGCTATGCACGAAATTCTTCGATTCTACGCAAACAATGGAAGACACAGTTGGAAAGAAAATTGTGAAACGTTTTGAAAATTGTGTAGCGCTATTCGTATATGCGAAAGAGTCTGTAAGTTAAAATTTGTTTTGTCTTGTTACAAATTTATGATTACCCGAGGAAAAAAGTACTAGGGTGTCATGAAGTCGAGCAGGTATATCAACAAAAATATTTTTGATGTATTAAAATCAAGAGGGTAGTTTTTTAGCACCTTACACTGACAATATTATCCAAGGCATATCTCCAATAGTTTTATTCAGACTAGAATTCAGGGATTTTCTTAAAAAAACAATGTATTAGGGTGTCAGAAAATCAAGGATAGTTAAACATATAAATCATTTCATTCATTATTATCTATACAAGCAGAGTACAACTCCAATTAATTGGCAAGTTCAAAATTAACGCCAGCGAAGCCGCAGGCAAGAGTTAGTCTAGTGGTTATATAAAATATTTTACAGTAACAGTTTTCTTCATCACTGCCCACGAATTTGATTTCGTGCATAGCGGCCTTTTCGTAGGTAAGTATTTTTCGATTTGGGCATATAGCGGGACTAGTGCATAGCGGAATTAACCGTTGTGATCTAGTAGAATGCTCTATTTGTATTTAACAACGTAATGTATGTCGTTAAGTTTAACTTCTAATTAAACATCTAGATTTTACTAAAGAAAAAATAACCATTCTTTTCTTTTACATATTTGTATAATACTTGTTTGAAATGCTTATTAACATTAAATACGTACAAAGATTGACTAACAACAGCGCATTGAAAAAATAAATCAACATTAAACGAAAATTAAATTCACACTCATTTTATAAAACAAAGAAACAATACCTACTTACATTTCATTGACGTTGCTAAGTACTATTTAAACAGATATACGTCATTAGTAATTTACATTGCACATTCTTTGTTAGAATCGAAATGTTTTTTTAGGGTTCCGTAGCCAAATGGCAAAAAACGGAACCCTTAGGATTGGTCATGTCTGTCTGGATACTTCTTCAAAAATTATATTGAGGTTTCTAATATCATTTTTTTCTAAACTTAATAGTTTGAAAGAGAGACATTTCCAAAGTGATAAAATATGCTCCCCCCCTGTAACTTCTAAAATAAGAGTATGACTGAAAATGATAAAACTAAAAAAAATATGTGATGTACATACCATGTTAAATTGCACCGAAATGTTTGAACGAGATCTAGTGAGTAGTTTGTTTTTAATACGTCATAAATCGTAAACCGCAATCCTGCTCCGGAACCCCTCATGGGCGAGTCCGATTCGCACTTGGCCGCTTTTTTAATAAATAAAGCCATAGATTTGGTTGGTGGTTGTATTGTTAGGTGTATGTAGGTGTAGGTGTTTTAAAGGTGTTGAGATTCACGTAGATCACTTACGATGTCTCAGCGGATCTTATGATAGGTACCTAATACTTACATCGGAGAGATAAGCGTAAGCCTAGTCGATACGCTTAAGAAGACTGGTGGCGTGCTCACAGATTTAATACTATATTGTAGGTACTCATGTAATGTTGTAAGGAACACCATTCCTTTCTGTGAATTATATTATAATATATTTTCAAATTAAAGTTGAGCTATTATTCTAGAAGTTAGAAATGTAAGTGTAGAAATTGAAGAAAACTCGGGATTTAGAAAATATATCTGTAGGAGCCTTTAAGTACTTAATTGCCATTTGTTAAAAACTTGGCATTTTAATGTAAGAAAAAAAATAAACATGATTTATTTCAAGAAAATATTGAATGAGTTTTAAGCTTTGAGATAATGAACATCGCACGTTATCTTGTACTAAGTAACGGCACGCAAATGAGGCACACCTGTATGTACTTCCCTATTTAAGCACGTTCGCATTTCATCATTTTATACTCATTAAATAGGAATCTACCCTAAGTTTCAAATCTATTTCGAAATAAAGAAAATTAACGGCTAATCCAAAGGTTTTATTGGTTATTAACTCAACTGTTTGAACGCCATAGATTTACAAAGAATTGTTAGTGAATATGAGGGATTATTTTAACCGAATTCGTGAATTTAAAAAAATTGGAAACGGAATCAAAAATATTAGATTTATTCTCGATTTATGGCGAAGAAGTCTTCATTCAAGCTCAATTTTCAACCGACTTCAAAAAGGAGGAGGTTCTCAATTCGACGCGTATGTTTTTTTTTTTGTGTGTTTGTTCAACGATTACTCCGCCAATTATGAATCGATTTGGATGATTCTTGTTTTGTTTGAAAGAGTATAGCTCCGAATAGGTCCCATAGGAATATTGTCATGATCTGATGATGAACTTTGGAGATATGGAACGGAACTCCTTATAAAATCACAGCAGAACCGCCGTAACAAGAAAAATTGTGTAGTCGATGACTGACTGAATGAAGTGGGGAGGGGGTACGACAACCCCCCTCCTACCACTTTCTAAAATTAAATATATCGTGTGAGGTATTCTTTGAAAGGTCTTTATGTAAGGATTTCAAACATTAACACACAAGCACTAAAAAGTAAAGCGGCTTTGGTTTTGTTTCTTGTTATGTAGGTATTGCCACCGACTTCCAAGCTAAAGTTATTTTTTATTTTGTAGTTTTTGAAGGCGGTCATATTTTTTTGTAAAAAAGCTTTTAATTCATAAAAACTTGGTAGGTACTACGCTTGCAATTAGAAATTAAACTTAAATTTTCTTAGTTGACATGCGATCTGAGGAGGGCTGCGAGCGAACTTTCCTCTGAATGCAATTATTATGCAAAACGATTATCATCTTAACAAGTGGAAGTGTTCGAACCGACACCGCTAGCGATCGATACCGAATAGAATACTGCTGTAATACGACCCGGGCATATACTCATTACACTTCTTACTAATGGCATTTTTATTCATTAAAATTGGTTATCATTTAAAATATAAATTAAGTTATTAAAATTGATGCGCCCCTTGACGTCGGTCATTTACTTTTTTCTGACACTACTGTGGGGAAGGTTATTGAATTGGTGTGTGCTGAATTAAAATTAATGCTCAAAAGTTTTAAAAGTTACACATTCTAGCTACTCATTAGATATAATATACCAAAATAAGTACCTATTCACTTTGATTCCTAAACTGCATTCTAGTTGCAGAAAAAAGCTTTAAAGCTTCCCTACTCAACAAGCAGAAATGAATAGCTTAGAAACGTTTTACAAATGAATCATGAAAATTGATAAATTATTATAATTCCGTATTACGATTGAATCTTTTGATCATTTTTCGCCAAAAACATAAGAAATGTCCAACTGCAACTATTTACAAAATGCACCTCCCCAGGACTCGGTATTTTAATCAGGGAGAATTGTACCTCTCTCGGGCAAAGTCTTGCAAGATGAAGTTTATAGCAAAATATCAGTAACACAAGGAGTATCGATTGATAAAGCTGACGTGAGCGCTCATAGTGATCTATTTCATAAAGTACATGCATGTGTACAAAGGTTCCTACCTCCTGTCTGTGTGAGTGTGCTCGTTAATCATAATTTCGCATGTTTGTTCGTGTGTATGTTGGTTCATATTATTATGTTTTGGGGATAAGAAATTAGTTAGTGGACATTAAACTTGGTTGTAGATCAACAGCATGTTCTTGGTACTTGCAATTACAAACTATCACCATAATAATGTGGAAGTGATTCGAACTTTCGAGAGATAAACCTCTGTTACTCAAATGTAGGCTTTTTCAACGCATTGAAAAGATAACATTCTGTAATCCAAAGGTACAAATAATTCTGGGCTATTTGGGAATTACAGCATCAATAAAGATCAAATTTAAAAAAAGTTTAACTAATTTTTTCAAAGTAATAGTTGTATCTGAAGGAATGCCTTCTACTTCTCCTGTCATACCGTGTTAGTTCCTTTGAATACTAGCTAGTATCAAACACATAACGTCGTCGTATACAAAACTTGGCAAGAAACATTAAGGGCCCGCACATCGTAGGGACTGACCCGTCATGAAATTTAAATCTAGATCAATAACCACGCTTATATCATTGTCTTCATTAGAGATAATTGGGTTCGCTCCCCATCGGCCGCAACTTTGTTTGTTCGTCGATAACTTGAGACGAATTTCTTGAACATTAGCCTACCTACGTCATATAGGTTAGGCAGTCGTTAGCCAAAAGTTACGTTACAATCTATTTATAATTTTGGCAAGTAAGTATGGTTCGAGGATCGAAGTGATACATAGGAGTAAAGATTGTAGTTGGTACCTACCTGTCATTATTTAATTATAGTTATGAAACAATTATTGCTGTGTGTTTAGCATATATATTAAGGAAGTTTTATGATCAGTTTTATAAATCGATTTTCACTATTTCCATTAACTAAATGTGGCAAAGAATTACAGAACCTTTTATCATAAAGTTCGGTAATTGTATTTCATCTAAGTTGCTATGAGACGGGTGTAGGCAACGCCGTCATTTGCGTCTCATATGTTTGTACACGGCGCGCAAACACGATTACCTGAAATTAGGTTAGTACGTTTTATGTTATTTACACTATCATGAGCGTCCCTAGGTTTTGGCTCATTTTAAATTATTATTACAGCTTTTAATATGGTTCTTGCGAAGTAATTGACTTTATAAGTTATGTGCTATTTGGTGTATTTATGAAATTATTTACATTCTTAATTTTCGTATGCTTATGTCCTTTGTACACTGTACCTACTCATTTCCGTGAGGGTTTCTTTTTTGGTAGCCTTAACTGTCCCTCTCCTGGGCAAAGGCCTCCCCCATTCCTTCCACTTCCCTCAGTGTTGTGGCTCCTCTCGCCACTTCCCGAGGAAGCCATCCAAGGCGTCCCGCCATTCTCCTCGGTCTGTTGTGACCCCGTCTTACTGTGGCGTGTCACCGATGCTCATGTGCTATGCGGGCCCATCGCTTAGCTGGAATCCGACAAACATGGTATTTTTACAACATAAGGTATTTTTCAGGAACTATTAGGTACGTACCTAAACTATTGTTCTCATTTATAAACTAGCCCGCGACTTGTCTGCGTGAATTTTCTTAGAGATCCCTTTTTGTTTCAAATATAATTTAACCAATAGCACTCAGGAATAAAGTAGCTTTCTATTATAAGCGAAAGAATGTTCAGAATCGAATCAGCAGTTTGTTTCACTTTATAATTAGTACTAGCTTCTGCCCGCGACTTCGTCCGCGTCAAAGATACATATTATCCTACGGAAACCATAATTTTTTCCGGGATAAAATATAGCCTATGTGATAGACCAGACTATAATTTAAAGGTATGCCAAATTTTGTTCAGATCCGTTCCGTAGCTTTTGCGTGAAAGAGTAACAATATTATCCATACATCCTCAGAAACTTTCGCATTTATAATATTAATAGGATAAGTATCTATAGATATGATAACACCGTGAGTTTATTTATTTGTATAAACATGGTTTAAATACATTGCATGCAAGATACCGAAATGCTCTACTCTATTATGTTAAGCAGCATCTTGTGTGTACAAATTAGTAAGAGATACGGTGCTAAATCACGATAAAACATTTATCAAAAAATTACATTATAAAATTACTTATGAATTATAATTATTATTAGAATTGAATGTCCAAACTTATAATTGATTGAGTCATTGCAAAATTTAATTTATAATTCCGTCAACTTTAAAAACAATAGTTTAAGAGAGAGAGAGAGAGACAATATGGAGTGTTCTTATTACACAGTTACAATAACTACATAAAAAGACAACATAATTATTTCGTTTATATTATTTATATCTTGCAATTGCGAATATAAAATCCATTTCCATTAGATTCTCGTTTAGTCGAGTGTTTTGCATCGCAAGGGTCGATGCGAAAAAACCTCATTGGAGCACCTTAAAATATTATGATGCTCTTCCATTACTCCTTGTTTTTTTAAACAACCGAGCAGCCCTTAAGGTATACACTGTATAAGCGCCAATGTTTGAACACTGTCGCATCGATTTCGACTCGATCGGTTTCTAATCCCCATTTTCTCGATGCCATTACGATTTTTCGAGCGCTCACCTCACTCCATATTTCCGTGCATATCTCGACGATTCGCAGATCCATTATTTTTTATGGCTGGAATACACGATGCTTAGTAGAAGTATCGCCCCTGCCTACCGAGTGTTAACGTCTCGGCACACTTTGGTTCGGGGGTGACAATGAACTTACGCAGGAATAAACCTAATATTTACTTCGTAAACTTTTTAAACTTGTATTGAAATTTTAACACTACCTAATTGCGACTTGCAAGAAATATGAACTATTTACAGAATATTATGAAAAAGTAGGTATAAGAGTTATACTCAGTAAAGTAGTTGGCGAAGTACTTTAAAAATATGATACTTTTAAGGCACTTTAAAGTATTTATCAACACTACAACTTTTAACTTAGAATGAAATAGACGGCTCTTGCCGAGTCAATAAACATACATTTGTTTTGAATAGTTTTGTTTACTTTGTGGCTGAAGTATTACATTTTAGAAACGCAATGGCCTGTCTACTTTTCACTTACAAATGTTAGCAAATGTAATTGGAATAGGCGTGTCCTTGTGTAGGTTAAACGGTGCGAAGGCGAATATGGCCAAAAGATGCATTATTTAAAAAATATACTCAGCATGGTGAGTTTTAAGTAAGTACATTGTAAAACTGCCTAATCAGTTTCTTTTCTTAGTGTCTAGTCACCCCAGTGTAAGTCCCGACTCAGCCATTCCACTCAATACATTTTATCGACAAACGTCAGTGACGCTGCGTGACACTTATGTAAATATTTAAATACGATCCAGTACAAGCTATGAATATTTTAAACTCTAAGTAAACCGCTCGGCTTTGTACTTCCACAAAAATATTCACACGTCAATGAAAGAAAATCTATTACTATTTTTTATGCAATAAGGTTGAGAATGGTGCATGAGATCAGCAAATTAAGGTTTGCTTTTATTTTATATATTTATGCATAGAGCGATTTGATAAGTGTTGGCAAATTGGGGATCGATATTAAAGTGACGAGTTATGCTGATTGGATTTTTTCAAGTTGTTCCGAGGGGACGGTGAATAATTGAGTGCGATTTAGTTTGAGGGAACAAAAAATGGTTTTTTGAATTAAATTCCGTATGAATAATTACTTATTTTAATTTTCACATTTAATTAAAAAACAATTGTGTAAATAACATTCCAGCCTTTGTTTCGTTCCATTGCCAAGGTAAATTCTAATAAAAAAGACGGGTTGCACTCCGGGAGTGCCGGCAGAAGTGAAAACTTGATTATTAACGTTGAGCATGTTTGATATTTTGGAATGGTTAGGGAATAATTTTGCACCAATTGCTTTATCAGTATAAAAGTACTATCATTTATGTGGTAGAATACAATATTCATTTATTGCGCTATCGTACACAAACATGACAATTTATATTACATTAAAAATTTAACACTTTAAAACTATTACAATTATTTTACATTAAAAAGTTATACAGGAACATTCGCGCAAGCGCCCTGCGCTGCCTAAACGAAACAGTAGGCCCAGGCATACATTTTCGCCGCGCCGTAGAGAGGGGATAGCAGTCTACTCTCCATCCGTCTTACGCTTTTTCGATCAGGTCACGTGTCCTGACGCGAGTTTAAGATTTTATACCCATTACAGAAAAAGTGCTCAACGCCGCTAAAGAAGTTTTCACTTCAAAATTCTAATAAAAGTTTATTCAACGCCTTACGGTTTCTTAATCTATGAATGTCGGGTCAGCTTCATTGCTACGACAATATTTCAAGGCGTTTAACTTTTAAATGTAATCAGTTGAAAAGTAAAACACCCAACAATTAAAACACTGTTTATTCCTGCCATATTTTATTATTAAATCATCTTAACATTATAACAAAAAAATCCCCAATGAGCATTAAAATTAAAAATCAAGAGCATTTCTAACGCGCGGCATCAGCAAGGAGCTATTCGTGCTTGTATCAATTGATCACGCAGATCGTCCTCGAATCTCGATACCCGCTACTTGATACCATTCACACAATCTCCGAGGGATCTATTCGAGGACCACTCGTCTAGCTTTCCGGTTCTCATTCTTTTGTTGGCAGCACTCGGTCGGTGTCGCCACTCGATACCCGAGGATGTCTTTGTTATAATGTCGCTTTGATAAAAGGGGACCGAGAATTAGTTGTGTTTTAAATAAAATTGGTTTTTGTTGAGTTCAGTCGTTAATGTTGAAATAACAATGGACGCTAAGTGTAAAGAAATCAGTTTATTACCTACATCTAGGATTGTTGATAGAATATACACTTTCCTGAAATCGCCTACTTGATTGCAGTTAACTCATTCATTGCCTTCAGGCAGCTGCTACTTTAGTATGTCGCACATAATAAAATGATATAATCATTTCGAAAGCCTGATCAAGTCACTTATTTATAAAGTATTATTAATCTCCCGAAGTTGACTGTAAAAAATATCATAATCAAAAAAAATCACATCTGTAATCCCCGAAGGGTTAGGCAGAGGTGTAGGTACCTATTCCACATATTTATTCATTTATTCATTTTTTCATATTTTCCACATTTCGCCAGTTATGTTTTAGTCTTATGTAATAGGGGCGAGCCTATTGTCACCAACCGGGCATAAATCCAGACTCTAAAGCTGCTATAGAGAAATTCCTGATGCAAATACCCATTAACACTTTGCCCGACCAGGGATCCGAACCCATGACCTTATGCTCAGCAGTCGCGCTAGACCAACGAGGCAGTAAAATTTTTTATTTCTAATGTCGAATATCAGAAACGTGTAGATAAGTAACATTTTCGCTTTAAACAATATAATAAGGTTTATGTAACAGTATCTACTTGTAACAAGTGAAATGTAAAAGAATTTTTTAAAAGCCACTACCCCCAGGTGGCAACTGGGTGAATACAAAGTGTGCAAGGCGGGCGATCCGCCTTTGCCTTTGTTACATGTCGGTATGACAATAAAGATATTTGGGTCAGTTGCGAGTCATGTTATACATGAAATAAGTTAATAAGTACGGCTGGCTGGACTGGACCTTGAGTTCAAGTTACTGCTTATATACTTATTTTTCTTGTCATTTTTTCAGGATGATTAATAGAACCTATAGGCTTTATTTACGGAAGTAAATAACACACATCTCACAGTAAAAACACAAAATGTCTTCATTAAGAGAGCTATATTCTTAACTATCACCAAAAGTCACCCAATGTTTATGATATCATTTGTAATAGAATCCCATCGCCTTCTCTACACGGGATGGGTGAGTTTGGGCGGGCGAATGGCATTGATCATAATATCGACGGAGGCTTACGAGAGTGATAAATGGACGACCGCAGCGTCACTGGCGGGATGACGGCGCCGCCATATTTAAATCGCTCCTGTCACATCCGCATATCGCATGTGGTTAAAATGTTAGGCAAATTGCAGGCTAGCTTTTTATTTATTTAAAAGTTACAAGGCAAGTGTTGCTAAGCTAAAATGCCATGCCTTGCCAAAAAGCTCTAGCTTTTTAACAATCTTTTGGACATTCGATTTTGAACTGTCCCTTCCGAAAAATTTATTGAATAGTCAAAAAAAAAAAAAAACAATTGAACATTTTGACTGAATGGTAGCTTAGCTTGATTAGAAAATAATATAGAATTACACCTAGGTAAATACCTAGGTAGATAAAGTACCGAAATGTTCTGTCTACTTGGTGTACATTGAGGTATTTAAAGTCAAAATCAAACAGTGTATTCACAACGTTAAAGGAACGAACCAAATAGGAAATTAAAATCATCAATCAAACTAAAAAATACAAAAGCCCCGTTTCCCATTGTCGCCGATATGTTTGCGCAAAAACGACTTTGTCGCATCACAGTCAAAGTAATAAAAAATCTACACAAAGAAATAGAACTTGCTAGAAACGATAAAGCAATGCATAATAGAATTATAAACTCATTCTTTTAATTTGATTTGGTTGTAAAGTATTAACTACTTACAACGTAGATAAAAGTAGAAAATACTATTTATTCGAAAAAAATGCAGTTTTAACTCATTCGTACTGAGTTATGTTATATTTTAAATAAGCTTTAATCAATAATACTTTCATTCATAAAAAGACATTTCATTCATCATTATCTGTCGCGATGTTTTTCATTCATGCTCCTTCAAACTTGATTTCCAAAATGTTCAATTTAAATTAGAATTAAACCATGAACGATGGGTTCCATTGAAAATCAGTCCATTTGTTTATTCGCTACGGTTCAGATGAAACTTACGAAAGTTATTGATTTACGCATTGTAATTTCATGGGATATTATTTGTTTTTGGTTTTTAATATCATGGTATCATTGACACTATTACCCGGATATGCATTATATTCAGTGTAGGAATTCTCAGAGATTTCAACTACTTCAAGTAATTGGTTTTGTTTTGGGCAAATCCTCATGGACTATCCCCGTCTAGGGGAAGAAGGACACCCCCCCCGGTGTGCCGGACTCTTACTGGCTAAAACCACCGCGGTGTTCCTCCTGAAAAAGGTAATAAATTCAATATGATCTTAACCGGTCAAGCCCGGGCTGACTTACTGGTAAGACAGAACAATAGAAAATCAATTGTGTCTCGACCAACACATTCCAGTATTTTTAAGTTCTCGTAAAAAGAGCTCGGGGCTTTGTGATACGACACGTAATACGCTCACAATTGGTTATTGCGATGCAATGACTATGCGGTTTGCCCAGCACTGATGACTGCTCCAAGGAAAATGCTGAAGGTTCGCCAATTTTTTTGCACTTACTTTTTGGGCTATGCTGATATTTTTAAACGACTGTCAATAGTTTGGTCAATTGTGACACTAATAATAACAATTTTTTGTCACTGTCCACTGATGTCATTCGTTACAACCACGTTCATATTGATAGTTTGTGAGAGAGTATTGTTACCGTTCTATTTTTGGTAAAGAAAAATCTAAATGGTGTTAATAGACTAATGAGCCATATTTTTATACGGGTCAGTGGGAGGTAAAGTTCTTGTCACAATTATTTATATTGGGCTTGCCATAATCAAACAAAAAACCTTTTTTCTACAATAGTGCTATTAGGTAGGTATACGTGATTACTTCGTTAATTACTCGCGTCTGACCAAAGTAAACATTTAAAATATGACTTAGATAAGTGGATTAGTTTTGATTTAAAGCGAAAGCTTGAAATTTGATTAATAGTAAACAGAAACGCGAGATTTCAGTCGCGATGTCGAGTCATCGCGCAACAGAATTCTTGAAGACATTAAAATGGTCGCGAACGTTCGAGGAGTACCTCGGGAACTTGGCGGAGAAATTATATTGGATACAGCAAGATGCTCAGGTTATTTCATCATGTATTATAAATACCAAAGTTTTCAGTATACAAATAACGGTAAGTATTTTTCTTATGTAGTCATCACATTGATTGTATGTAGGTACTTTTTCTTGAAATATTAGTTTTATTTTTGTAAACAATTTGAGCCTTTGGTATAAATACTAATTTCGACTGTTATTCATTGTATATTTGGAAAAAAAACATAATCATAAAATCATAATCATCATAAGCTTTAATGCAGCCAAAATTAATTGTTTAATGAAACAGTACACCCTAGACGTGCGCAACCATAGGCCGAGTTCTTTCAGCGAGCAAGGGTTCGCAATCCTCAATGATTCAACACTTTCCATTGAAAACTTTATTCGAAGATTACTCTGTTGTATAAATGTAATAAGCTTTGCAGTGACGAGATTAGACCCCGAATTTCACTCAGACATTAATGACATTTTCTGTGGCAACGCGGGGGAGCCCTTGTTTATGTTAAGACAATCGTTTTGAAAGTCATTTTGCTGAGGAAAAATACACGCACAAATATGTTCGCTTTTCATTTATTTTATTTACATCCTTGCCCTGCTGTTTCAAGTTTTAGGCAATATTTTGCACACTCTTTTTTCTTTACAGAAATAGAGGTCAAAATAATACAGACCCTGGGTGTGTACGCGATAAACAGTTGACAGTGGTTGAAAAGTTTTACTTTCGATGTTCGAGAAAGCACCAGCAAAAATATTTTCTTCCGACCGATTTTGATGCACATTTTGATGTCATTAAAAAGATTGTTATAGTGCAATAAAAACACAAAAATGGAGATTTGTACGATATATCGAAACTCATTCCCTCGGTATATCGGGCGTGCATGAAATTTACATGGAATTTTGTGCTTGTAATAAAGAATGATGAATTGGATCCGCATTGGTAATTATGGCCAACGGTGAGCGAGCGAGCCAATATTAAATTGCAAAATTCAATAATTTTATTATATGACTGTTGGTTTGAGTATAGTGTGTATTAATTTTATTATAATGATCATGTTTTAATCTATAGCTAACAGACTAACACATGGATACTATTAGTTGACAATAAATAAAGGAGAGTAATCCGAACAGCTTTTTTTTAAAAAATATTTTGATATCCGAGGGTTTTTTTGTAGTACTTAATAACAAAAAAAATACATAGTAATACTTGTGTTTTAACTATAACTTTATAAGAAAAAATTGGTCAATCATTTACTAAATACATCGGATATAAAGAGATCAATCACATTTCCGAAAACCACTTAATGTAGCCATTATTTCGATAATTTTTTCTACTACATCCACCTGGGAATCCACTGGTTCTGGAGATATTCAAGGTTAAAGTTATAACTTTTATTTGCGTGTTTTTAAGAAAACAAGTTTTACATGTTCCGACTAAACTTAAGGCACGTAAGTCGTAGGAATTTAATTTACATTTAAGCAAAACTGATTTAATTTTTGTATCTTTTATATTTTTAAATAAATTTTATTATTATTTATTACACTAGTTTACAGTACATCTGTTGCCGAAGAAATTTTAGCTGTTGCTGACTACATATGATATGCTATTTTCAAAAATATAATTAGAAGATTTTTATCAGCTCTAGTTTCTGAGTTTCAGCTATGTAGGTATAAAACAGAAAAAAACATGTATTTACTAAGAAAAACTTTATTAAAAACAATAATTAATTATTGAGTTCTAAAAAACTGCGTTTTAAAGCTCTTCTCTGATGTGTAGACTTTGGAAAATGACGTATCAGAGACCAACAATAGTCAAACATCATATTCGTATCCCAGAAACCCTGATAGCACTCTTCCATGACCCGTAAGTCCTGATGCATAGGTTCTCCCTGTTCTTCGCTCATATCTCCTAAATTTTTTGTTTAGAAAGATTTAAATCTCTTACAAGATCATCTAACTCATTTTGGGAAAAGCACTTTGGCTCATTTGACATACCTTCAAAATCAGCATCATTTTCTGATGAGCTTGGTCCTTCAATGTCTTGTTCTAAGGGTTCAGATATATTTTTAGGCACTGAAGAGTCAGGTGAACGCTGCACTGGACGTTTAACACAACTATTAGCTCGATTTTTAGTGTTTAAACCGTTTACGTTCACGCTACAAAAATAACAGTCTTCGAGATGATTTCGTGGTTTTCGCCAAATAGTCGGTGTTCCAAATTTAAAGGCACTTCTTTTAACACTTTTCCATAATCTTAAATATTCCACACACGATTTACAAACACAATTGGGAGCCCATGACTTCTCATTTTTATCTAAGAGCATCCCAAAATACTCAAAATAGGTATTTTTCACCAACTCTGATATAACTTTTCTACAATCGTTAAACTCATATTCTCCGCATATATAGCAAAAATGATCTGGAGTGTTTAAACAACGTCTCCTTGAACTACTCATGACGCAAAAACTTCAGATACCTATCTGAACACAGTAAAATACGCCTGTTATAGATGAATATATACGCTTAAATGATAAAAATCAAAAACAAAGTAACTCGAGCTGCTCAAAAAATTTTGAGGGTAGATTTGACAAAAACAAGTCATAAGTGAACATTATCAACCATAAAATTCGCGGCAACAGACAAAAAGTTAAATTTTGTAAACTAGTGTTATTATTATTATTATGCACCCATTTGCGTGTGTTACAAGCATGGTATCAATGATGCGCAGATGATTTGTCTTTTGACACCCCGTATAACTTTAAACTTATGAATTAAATTTATTAAAATCAGAATAATATTTCCTTGCAAGTTGCAAAGTAGTTTCATTTTTATAACATATGACGTAGCAAGATGTTGTAAGTATATGTTGCAGAAAAATAATAGTTTTTTGTGTAAGTAATTGGATTTCATTGGCGCGCTGATTTACTGAGCCGTTTTGACGCATGGATGTTTGTCACGATACCATTTCACCGCTGCGATTATTATTTGCCCTACATCAAAAATGTTTTTCCGTATTTTCTTTTCTTTAGTAGGCTAGTTTTCATGTATAATTTTTACATGATATTTCTTTTTTCATTTTAGATATATTTTTATTTAAACATTGTTTTTTTTTAATATGACTATGCTACGTACCGCGAGGTGAAAATCTTCTTTGTTGGTGTCAAAGAAGATTTTTGCACCTACATTAAATATGTCGTTTGTTTTGATTTAGTCTGAATTGCGATAAAAATACGAAAGTAAATATCTTAAAATGTAGCCTTTTACGGCGAGTTTAATTTGCAATCATTTATTCATTTCATTTCTTGTTGGCCCCGTCTTTCTTATTCACCATTGACCATCCGGTATCAAAAACTACTTAGCTCCTATATATGAAAGCGATTTTTCATCGTTTTTCGTGTTATTTGCTCGGCATAGTCAGTTGTTTTAACAATGGTTTAAGGCAAATATTCTTTTTAAAATGATCTGTTTCGTTAATAAGGTGTTAATTGTAATAAATACCTAAAACAAAATGTCATGAAACAGTATGTTTTTTTTTATTTTTTACTGGTTTTAATCATTTTTATTTTATTTTACTCTTTTTTGATATACTAAGAAAAGAAAAAGCAATAAACAGCCTTCGTGTCTCGAGAAAAAAAAAACTATGAAAAATTTGCAGTTTTCGGAAAGAAAAACCAGGAAAAAGGTGTCAAATAAGCTGTATAGGCGTATTTTATTGATTTTTGACTACAGGCGCACCTTGCTCTTAACCCAGTTCACATTCGTAAATGTTAACCTAAGCGAATTTTATTCATCGGACCCGAATTAAAGTTATATAGCGGAACGCTCCGGGCAAATGATCATCATTTAAAAGTATTACGATCATTAAGTACAAATAATACTTTAACCAATTTTCGGAACATTTATTTGTCACCTATTTTATTGCTTTTTTCTAAAGCGAGGATTTTATTGCTCACAAAAAAGTTATATTTTTCGCCATCATTGTCGTAAACAAAATATTTGGGTTACAATAGGTAGAATGCTTTCATTATCATATCATACTATAACAAGAGTTCACAACAACACATACAAGGTCACATTCTTCACTTCAGTCGTCTATTAGGACATTTTTAGGGAACATATGTGTATTCTTCACCGGAGTTTATAAATTTTTAATAAAACCATAAATTAAATTAGATATAAATTATTATTAATATTATACATTATTAATAATTAGAAATAAATTAGATATGTTGATAAATTAACTGCTCGCTATAATAACAGCTAGCCGTTACGTCGAAACCATGCGAGTTTCCATAGACAATTATCTACAGCATTTAATTGTGTAGCACACACCGCACCATAGATTCTCAATAAAGTCCAATCCATCAGGGTCGGGGCCGTCAGCAAGGAAACTTCGTTAGAAGGGTATCCCGATGCATGTTTTAAAATTATCAGCGTCGTGTTAATTTCTAATTTACTGCTTCGATGGTGGCAACACGATAATTCGATTGAGCGCCGATGCTCTGCCCAGGGCAAAAACTCGCCGGACCATATAGGTGGTGCTCAACTCGCTTTACTGTAATAGTGTTATCTGAGCAACTAGTTTATGTTGTTTAATTTTGTGCGATGTCGTATTTACTTGCGTTATAAATTGCTGAATTTAGAGATGTGTGTTGGCAAAAAACTTTTAATAAAAACCTATCGAACTCGTGCTTTACAATTTCAATTAAATCAAAGTTAAGAGAAAATTTTGATTGGCCGCTAGTGTAATCTCACATTAAATTAGAATTATTCTTAGAATGATTCAACAAACTTGAAGTTTATCCCTTAACAAGGCGCTGATTCAACTAATTACGCGGTTTACATTCGTAACACGGTTACTTATTGAGTTCTTAGTAATAATGATTATAAAAAACACCTGAATTAATTTATTCAAATTTTTCAATGAATAAATAAAACTGAGTTGTTTAGCTTTTATCTACTTTAAGTATGAATACGAGCGTTGGTAGGTGAACAATAAAATGCAACTGAGCGTGGCTAATCTAATAATAGTACCTACAGAAACATAAGAGCATGAATACATGATTAACTTCAATGTTGAATGCTAATGTTTTAAACACTTTATAATTACTCAATTAAATCTAGTTGCTAAAAAAATTTGAACATGGGTTTAGGATTAACATGACATACGATTAATGCCTCATCGATTATGCTACTTTTAGTTCCCACCAAGGGGAATTTTTTTTAGTTATATAATGTTATTGTTATCTTGGTTGGGTTGTAGAGAGGATGAGTGAAAGACAATTAATAAAAGGTATTTATTGGGCAGAAGTGAGTGGCAACCCGGGGAGAGGTCGCCCTAGGAAGACCTACACTGACCTTATTGGTATCTGGTTCTTAAAGAAAGGTCAGGTGCGCAGTACACAGTACAGTAGTGGAAGAGACGAAAGGAATATGTTAGGATTGTAGCAGGTGGCGTTCTGTGTTTTCTGCCAACCGCCATGGGAAAAAGGCGTGACTGTATGTATATAAGTTATCTTGGAAAATAAGCCTAATTATGTTGTTGGAAACTAGATTAAACGACATCAACCAAGAATTTCGTTGTTCGGACATTTGTCAAAATCTGGCTACGCAGCGTGCTACGAAAGCCATATTTTTAAGTGCTCGTGTTACTAAATGTCATTTCTAGAAATAAACACTGGCTTGGAATATGAACGTCATCCACATAAATAGTCTACGGTACCATTAGGCACGAATCAGCATTGTTGCTCCTCTAGACTGGAGGTCTACGCCGGGTCTACGAAAATGCCTACGAATTTGTTCGCCGCAAGACATTTCCAGCCAATAAAAGATATAAACGCATTCTTATTACTTTTAATTATTTTTTGAAAGGATATCAATTTCTCTGCCAGTGTATTAAAAAAGTACCACCCTACTAATAAAACTTTCCATATTTTTTTATGTTCAACTAAGCTGTCACAAAAATGAAAATAAATGATGGCATTGAAAACTAAACGAAATTGATAAACTAAAATCTGTGTATGATAGTGGTAGACAATATCGAAAGGGTTTAATGAGAACGAAGCGAAGCTAATAGTTCACCTTCCTGTGATACTGATCTTTAATATAGTATGAGTGGGTGAAACATTAAAACTGGACGCGCACGGAAGCGCCGCGCCCGCAAAGGGTTCAGACTTTGAAACTTTGAATCAATTTCTATTTTTATTTATTAAGACTGTATTTACCTGTATAGAACACGATATGTGTTTAGTGCATTATCGGATATTGCTTTATGCAAAGTCTGTACGGAACTGATCTTATCGCTTTCTTGTGTTTAGTTGGCCTTACCTTCTCTCTTTACTGTACTTACATGAATATCTTTGTCGAAGATAATTGCTTCAGTGTTGTTGTTGTCTTCAGTAGCGTCAATTTTTGTTGATGAAGATAAAATTGTACGTCGGTTTATTTCTCTTTGATTAAAGACGAGTTCTTTTTGACATTTGAGTAGAGGATATGATTTTAGAGCCACTGGGGTACCCCGACTTACGAGTTGTAGATAGTGGGTTCGAACATTGGCAAGCATTTTACTTTGTGCCAATATATTTTTTCAGCACAAAAGCTGAAGGAAATAGTTAATAAAACCACACCTGCAATGTACTTTGAAATACCTATGTGTAAACTTTGATCAGGAAGCCTTTGTTAGAACTCAAAGATCGTATCCCATTTTATGTGATACAAGTTTAATCTCAAACTCCCTCCTAGTTAAAATTTGCAAAGCCACGCAGCAAAACAATAACATATCCCTTGGGCTTCGGACCGGAACATGTAACCCTAATCCCTTATAAGTGAAACTTGGTATTTGTTACGTCGAATCTTAGTTAATAATTCTTGAAACAGTTTTAAACAGGATGTGGTTCGCAGATGTATCCGAAAGGTTCGTGCGGTGTTTATTGGTGCACTGCTGCCGGTCCCTCTGGAGTATATTCTGGTTCAGTTTTCATTTAGATTTATATAACGAGATGCGTAGTTTTAGTTTTATTTTTGTTTTCTGATCGATCTATCATCACAAACAGGACTATTGTTGCCAATAAGCCTGACATAGTGGTTATAGATCGGTTAAAGCGTTGCGCAGTGATTGTGGATATAGCAGTCCCGCATGATGACAACCCCGTGAAAGCTAATAGATAAACAAATTAGTTGTTGACATGTGGGTCGGGATGAGAGTACAGCAATCATTGTGGCGATAGTCGTGACGGCAAATGACATAATAGCCAAGAGCCTCGACCAAAACCTTAGGAGGCTCTCGTTGGGCGTTTTGATCTAGGTCTTGATTCAGGAAGGAGTAGGTACTCCTAGATACGGCGCGTATTGCTAGAAGATTCCTTTCTCAGGAGCCCTGTCCACCGGACGCTTGGACCCTGGTCCCGATGCCGGAGGGCTACAATTTTTTATATTTTTAAATGTTTTTATATTAATATTTAAAAATGTAATTATATATGTATTGTTAATAAATAAATAGAAATATTATTAACAATAGTATAACACAAACTGTGGAAAATGGCAATAAAAACTGTGACACAATATCATTTTAGTAATAGTTTCAATTATTCAATTTTTGGTATGATTTGTACTTAATTTATTTTATTTCTTCTTCACTGGTGTTTAGAAAAACGTAGCACGACACGTGTGAGCATTTATTATTACGCCCTCGGCTTCATTACGCAATTCGGCCTCGGCCGTAGTGATACACTTACTTCACTAGTATCATATAATAAACAAATATTATAAATGAATTATTTTAACATTGGGTGTTATTGCTCAGTAAGTACCTATTCTTTATATAACTTATAAAATAAATAAATTACATAAAATACTTTGTATCATTAACTATTACAAAACATGAACGAGGTAGTAATTTTGATTGTTTAATGATTTAAACAACACCCACCTATTTAAGGTATTAATTTATTGTCAAATTTCTTAATTCCCACAGAAGCTGGAATGCTGCCCAACCTATTTGAATTTAATAGTACCTAACTATCATACGTGAACAATTTTGTCGGTAGATCTACTTTTTTTACATGAAAGTTAAATTGAACTTCAGCAGATGTTAATGGAAATGAATAGCCAGACTCTGTTACTATAAAAATTGCAATTTAAACTTTTTGAAACGCTTTTTATTCCCACGTAATCGTTACGTTACTACGTAGAACTGAATAACTGGGATATGTTGAAGCCTAATCATTGATATTTTAAAGAACAACAGGTACATGCATTCCTAGCATTACTGCACATTTAACTTCATGTGTATTATTGAACACCAAGGATTGATGTTTGGTAGTCATGTTCATGTGATGAGCCATCGGCGTATATTTTATCACTTTATTACTGCAAAGGATTTATCTAACGAGATAGAATAACTGTTCCCGAGAATCGTAAACCAATAATTTAAATAAACCAGTTTGAGTGTATCTGGTTTAGTTTTCTGGTTTCTAGGATTTTTTGCAGTATTAATCTTTCTGCACCCTATTTATCATGATCTTTGATAGTCGTCGTATTTAAAGACAGGCATCACGCGTTGCTTAGGGTCACTTCAAATATTTTTTTTCCGTTTGTGTTACTATACAACTGAGATGTAACGTCAAGGAATTAATTATTAATTATTTAAATAGGTACCTAATAAAAGAGGTGCAAAAAAAATGGATTTTAGTTTTTTCTAAGTGTGCTTATTAACTGCCTTGTCAACTTAATCTATGGCTTTTAGTTCCAGTTTTCTATCTAAAGACGCATCTGAAAATATAAGCATTTATGTAATTTATTTATTTATTTATTTATTTATTAAACTTTATGCACATGTAAAAAATACACTGTACAAAGGCGGACTTAATGCCTTAGGCATTTTCTACCAGTCTACCTTAGGGTGATGCAGAGACAAAAACAAAGTAGGTGCACAGATACAGAAAATACATACATATATACATACATACTAAAAAATATATATATATATAAATATATATATATATATATAAAATGGGGAGAGAAATAAAATACATAGATGTTGAAGTACAACAAATTAAGTGTGGGACGAGTCTGCCAACTTCTTTTGTAAGTGTTCGCAAGCTTTTACCTTGAACGTGAACCGATATTTATCAAAAGTAAAAAACAAAAAATAATTAGTTTTAATTGGGATGGACCTATATAATGAAACCTCCAGCTAGCTTAACTCAACGAACCATAAAGCAATATCATCTGAAGTGATATCAAAGTTTTAACATGTACCGAATTTTAAGGCGATTACACATTAACTTGGATACGTTATAGCAGCACAACTTGTGATTGCATCGTCGGTAAGTTTAAGCGGTGTTCACTAGATACCTTTTGTGTTTGCGGCTGTGCCTTTGTGACTCGTCGAGTGCTACGTGCGTTTGCTTTACACTCGCCCGCCAGTGTACCTGTCGCTCAAACTGAAAATTTGATGACGTTTTCTCTGTATAGCGTATGTTCACGATGACGATGGAGGAAAAGTGAGTAGCTGGTTTTACCTGACAGTGTAGTTGTCAAAACAACTATAGTCATAGTTGTTCCTTAATTATACTTATTAGTACTAAATATTCTACTCGTGTTTCGGGGTGAGCTGTTTTCGTTCCTTCTGCGACAAAATTGTCCCTGATCATATAATATTGCCACAAAATGAACGACAACTATTTGATATAAGTGCAAACCCCTTCGATCTGCTTTACAAAATATTCCACAAAATAATCCTAGTACTTACATCAACGTAAACACGCGCATCCCATGTAACGTATATCTCATCACATCAAATATTCTAAACTGACGACAAAATGCGGCGCTAAAGGCAAAAGCGATAATCTCTCCCGTCTCAGACCTGAGTTAGACACCTTCGAGACTCTAACGAAGTTCTTATAATCCTCAACACCTCCTCCTCACCCCCCTCGCTGCAACCCTCTTGTAATCGAGTTATTGCCAGCATCTCATGTCTTACGAGTCCCCTTTTAATGACGACTTAGTTTTTGGAGATAATATTTGTTTGATGAATATGGATGTTCAGAAGTCTTTACCTACTCTTATAGAGTTTAACTCTATGATATTAATGTTCTTTTTTCCTAATCTTTGACTTACTTTTTCAGTTTTGTTCTGTAATTGTTTTTATTCGACACACTGGCCGTTTCGTCTTTGTTTATTTTTAGAAACCCTAAGGCGCTTTGCACGCAGAGCAACTTAAGTTTAGGCAACTGGCAACTCTTTTAAAAACTTCATGTATAAGTTGATAGTTGCTATAACGTTGCCGGTTGCCACAAGTTTTTGGCAATTTGTGAGCATCTTTCATACCCGAGTTGCCGTATGCCGTTGCCGTAACGACACTGGCATTGCCGGGCACTCGGAGAAAAAAAGCGTTGCGATTGATGGTTGAGGAAACCGGCAACTTTAAAAACCGGTACAATATTTAAAAGTTGCTAGTTGCAGCAACTAGCAACTAACTTAGTCATCGATTGCAGTAACTGAAAACTGATGACGATTGCCGCAATTTGAAACTCGAGTTGCTCTATGTGCGCAGTCCAATTGAAATGTATGTAAACAGCTATGCCAGTTGCTGCAATAGTTCCTCTGTGTGCAAAGCGCCTTAACATTGAGCCAGTCAACAATGGACGCTGAAGTATGTCCAACATGGCCCATTGGCTTCAGTAGCTATAATAAATGCTATCGTCCCATAAAATTACAAATGATTAAGTGCCTGTAATAAAGCTATATTAATGCCATCTTTAACTATGCGTCAGAAAATAACTAATTTAATACAATTTTACAGTATTTTTATCCGCATATAATTTATAAAATCAAAAACTGTTGATTCAATTTGAATCATGAAGTAATTGAATTTTCTCTGAGCTAACGTTTATGAAATTAAATAAAAACTGCTCTGAGATCGATTATTTGCGTATTATTTATGCAACTTTACCGGGAACTCTCCGGTGGTATCGATACGTAATCGCTGAGAAATTGCGCTGATCGAGTCAGCCATCGATTTTGTGTTGACAGTTAAACTGAATAAGTTTAATATTTATACAAATTAGTAAGACGAATGATATTACTCGTAATTATGAATAACATGAAGTTCGTTCACGAGGTTTTTCTTTATTTTGGCTCCAGGAGGCCTACCCTCACCTCTTAAAACAATATTATTTTAACATTACTTTGCCTTCCGCACTGTTGGATTTTTAACGCTCGGCTCAGCGCTGAGAGTCCTAAAACCAACAACAGAAATTACAAATTAAGGTTAAAATAATATTGTTTTAAGAGATATGGGTAGGCCTCCAGATAAGTATAAAAAAGCGTGGTACAGTCTTTTACAATAGATAGTTATTATAATTTACAAATTTAAAAGCTACCTTGGCATCTTAGCTGGGTCACATATACGGGTTTTGCGGAAATTAAATCAATTACAACAAGCATATTTCAATATAACGAATACAATTTAGTTTTTAAACCACTAAATTCAAACCCAAAGTCTAACCTCTTATTTCAACTAGCCCAAAAAAGCGCATTTCGAACGTCATATACAAGAAAAACAATTAAAGCGAGTTAAGCCTTTCAAGTAGCTTCGTATGGAGAAGAATGGGCAAAAAACTTTATACTTATTAATTACAAACAGAATCATATACCTATAGAATTACACACGAATGCGATATACCAATTCTGCATAATCCGCATACATAAAATTGACAATACTTAAATTGTCTAGGCTCACTTGCTCCAGTCAGGGCTTTTTTTAGCTCCGAGTTACTTGTTAACATAAGTCCATGTGCTTGAAATATTTAATTTGACGTCATGTTAACTATTAACTACTGAATAAAGATTTCCACAAGTGTGCCTTAATAGTAACAATTTTTATCTTATTAATTATAATTTATTTCCAGACCAAACTCTAGAATAAATTAGTAAGGGCATTCCGTCCTAAGAAGTAACAAACTCGTGTTAAAAAGGCGTAACCAATATTTCATTAGTACTGTACAATGTCGTGACTGCGAATCACTGTTAAAATCAACTACGATGCAATTTCTTTGTTTAATAACAATCAACTGTTTGAGGAATGTGTAGTGCTAGTACTAATGAAAACCAAATTTATTTGCACGGTGCAGCCGGCAGGGGAGCGTCGTGTTTGTTGTGTGGAAGGGTTCTGTTGGTTTTATTTTTTTGTGACATTTAATATTCAGTGCTATCATTTAGGTTCATTAAGGCTTGATTTTTAAATTTGTAATTATTCAAGCCAGAGTTAGTACAGAATTATGATTCAATGCTGATTCAGAAAGAAAAATAAAGACATTTAATAAAAGAGATTTTGGCAGATCACCTTGATTTTCTGTCACTTGAGCTGAAAAAGTGAATGTTGACGACATGGTTGGCGCATTGGCTGAACTATTGGCTCCTGCGTTGCGTGTCGTGGGTTCGCTTTCTACACGGAACAAATATTTGTTTGCCCTGGGGGGGGTTAGGTACCTGTATACCTACTTGTTCCGTTTCTGGTTGTGTATGTGTGTGAGTTTACTACTAGAATTTTTATTTTTTATTTTTTTTAAATGTCGTTCTATTGGTAGGCACTATTTAAACGACGTTATGGTCTAATTGAAATAGATGATTTGACTCTGACTTTAAATGTTTCTAAATGTACCTATGGTATTTTTCCTGTAAGAAATAACTAGTGTTAGGCAAAATTTTGAATAAAAGAAGAAAAATAGTTCAAGGATGAAGATCAATCAATCGAATGATGGCTATTCTGCTAGTGCCATGTAAGGTCTTGATCTTGCGTGTTGATCAATGATCGGTAGGTATCATTAGGATTGATTATTACATATTGAAATGTTGTTTACAATATATTATTTAACGATAGTGCACAGGTCTGTGGGTAGTTACTTGGGAAGGATTATAAGGATTACTCATTTGGGGGCTTAGTCGACCATGTTTCGGCGTTAGTGGTTATTTTAATTTTGTTCAATTACAGAATTGTAATAAACGAAATATTTTATACTTTGTTGTACATCGAAGTGTTAAATATTTTGTATCAGTTAAGGTTTTTTTTAATATTTAGATTCTTTGATAAATGTACTAGGCACTTCACGCTTAACTATCCTAAGTTTAAATTACAGAATAGTAACTGAATAATAAATTACAAAATTATTAAGCCTTAAGGTTTATGCCATAGGTTTACCTGAATCACCCACGCAACCCAAATAATAAAAATCTTTAGACATAATAAATAGGTTTCTAGATAAGACGACGTGTCGCCACTCCGTACTGACCATAGTAATCTATTACGTGACAAGGAGATTAAAGGCTATTGCTTTGAAATGACTATCTCGAATTTATAAAGTTTAAAATCAAAAGTTATGTATAGATCTTTCGTTTCACGTAGTAGTTGTATATAGTTCTAAAATCTCATTAATATTTCCACATATTCTACTAAGTTAGTAACTCACTTGAAGTATAAATATCCTTTATATTTTTAAGTACTTATGTGTAATTTCCTTCACTGTATAATTTTTAGATCCTCACCATGAATCATACAAAACTATATAAATATAATTTGTTAACTTAAATTGATTTTTTTTTGTTGTGGTTTGTGATAGGCATTTCTAATTAATCTAGAATATTCTGTTGGGAAGATTCGCATTTTATTACACTTTTGGACTCATACTGGTTGTTGGAATAATATTTAGTAGTTAAGTTACTGACTTTCAGTATCAGTTACAGGTACTACCAAACAAAACTTGAGAAAACCGATATACCTATGTAGTCCTAAAACAGAGCTGAATAGAGTTTACGATGGGTGCTGCGATCTCCGTAGTAAGAAAAAGGTCTTGTTACCACCTCTGAATAGACACCACATACCAGATAAATTAAAAAATGAAACGGAATTGTTTTAAAACGATCAGCTAAGTAATTTGATCAGAACTTATTTGAAAGTGTTGAAACAGGCTCTAAATCTATCGGAACAAGTATTTCCATGAGCTTTTCCGAATGTTAGCCAGGAATAGCCAACTTGATGCCAGCTGTAGCCAATTTCGTGTGGAAAGGCAATAGCCTTTACACACGTAATAAGTGATATTTTCTGGCAAACAGCCCAGGAGGGCGGGCTAATGGCAACGGACACGCGACTCGCACTCACTGCTACAAAATGCAATTGGCCATCGACTGCCCAACTAGTTTTTTTCTTCTTCTCAATTTATTTTTTTTAGCCCAAAGTCTAGCAACCGGTCGGTTTTGTTTATTATTTAGGGAATTGTGATATTATAACATCAATGAAATTATTCAGAATGTCGGAACGCAGGTATTGTTTATTAAAAAAAAAATCCAACCATTACTTATTAGTTGACTGCCTCGATGGTCTAGTGGTTGCAAAGCGCGACTGCTGAGCATGTGGTCTTGGGTTCGATTCCCAGGTCATGCAAAGTGTTATTGGGTTTTTCCATCAGCAATAGCAGCCTCGTAGCCTGAATTTGCGCCCGGTTGATAGCAATAGGCTTGCCCCCTATTACATGGGGCTTAAACTTTACTGGCGAAATGTGGGTGTACCTCATGGATACACCTCTGCCTAACCCTTCGGGGATTACAGGCGTGATGCTATGTGTTATGAGTTATTAATTAATAATTCATTGTTAAAAGTGCTTTCCGTAAAGTAAGTTGAACTTTCATCCCAATCATTATAGGGATAAAAGTGTCCTATGTAACATCCAGGAAACGGTCTAAATGTGTGCCAATTTTTATCCAAATCTGTTCTAAGGTTTACTCGTGATTGAGTAACAAACTTCCAAACATCTTCACAAACTTTCACATTCATAATATTTGTACGTAGGATACACCATTTTTAAAATAATTTTAATGCGAGGGATTTTTCTGTTTTAGATCTTTGTTGACTGATAGTTAAAGTTAGATATCTAATAATTTGCAACATTTGCAAATTTAAAAGAATTCAATTGCAAAAAAACTCAATCTTATACTCGTCGAAGCTAGTAAGCTTAGTATTAGATTGAGTTCAGGCCACGGTATTTATGAGTAATTTAGGTTTTTTGTTTAAATATCATTCATTGCGGTAATAAATTCCAATATCTATTAAATATAATTTAGCTCTAACCTTATAACCTGTATTAATATTATTTTATAAGATATACCAAGATTGCAAATACGATATATGCAGACTAGTTAACTAATCAGTCGATAAAAAAGTGTATGTCATGACTACATACATAACATAACATCACGCCTGTAATCCCCGAAGGGTTAGGCAGAAGTGTACCCATTAGTACACCCACATTTCGCCAGTTATGTTTAAGTCCCATGTAATAGGGGGCGAGCCTATTGCCAACAACCGGGCACAAATCCTGACTCCGAGGCTGCTACTGAGAAATTCCTGATGGAAAAACCCAATAACACTTTGCCCGACCTGGGAATCGAACCCAAGACCTCATGCACAGCAGTCGCGCTTGCGACCACTAGACCAACGAGGCAGTCATGACTACTATATTCAAATAATTTATTAAATACTTAATAAGTTTGTTAGATTTTGAATATCCATAAAGTCAAAGTCAAAGTCAAATCATTTATTTCAATTAGACCATTAAAAGGCACTTTTGAACGTCATAAGAGAAAAGAAAAATTATAATATTGAATTTAGTTGCCCATTCCAAAAGGTAGTTTCGTATGGAGAAGAACGGGCAAGAAACTCCATACTTACTCTTTTAAAAAATATATATATGATTTACAATAAGTAGTAGGTACATTAATTCTATTTACACGAATGTGAAGACGATGTACCTAAAATAAAAGTCATACAAAGTACTACAATACGTACCAAGTGCTACAAAGATTAAAAATTAAAAATGAAAGCTAAATTAATTCTTGTAGATACATAGTGCTCACACGTTTACAATATTGTAATCGTCAACTATCTTTTCTAACATTTCAAAAGACATCGAATCAGTGTGTGATCCATAGTCATCACCAAAGATAGAATAAGTTTTATTAATAAACAATAAATAAAAATAAAATGAAATAAATTACCAATACAAATCATATAATTGAATTTTTAGCAGCCAGTTGTTAAATTTTTGACAAGACTTTAAATTGCCCTATGGAGCAGGACCATATCAAACGACATACCTACTTTTTAGTACAGCTGTAGGTTCTAGCAGGCTTGGTAAAAAGATGAGGCAGTGAGCTTGTTCGACATCGGGGCTGACTACCCAGTTTACCCTCAGTTGTTCCCTCCGTTTCGGCAACAGAGCCGATGTCGACTATTCTGGTAGTGTCCAGAGACTCATAAGGTTCTCTTAAATGGCATTTTAATATGGGGCAAATGCTAGTCTTTGCTACACGTTGTAGTTAACCAAAACAAGATTATTAATTACTCAATTGAATTGCCCATGTAAACGCATCACTATTGGGATGTTTGCTATGCTTAAACCTATAGGTAGATTTAGATTATTTTTACGTAAACAAATTATATTCTGATTTAGAACATTATTAACAAGACATTTCAATGAATGTTTCAACTAATACATTACCATTTATTACATAAGCATTCGCCTGTTTACAATGCACGAAGCTTCGCTTAACATAAAAATACAGCACTACACACAACTGTAGTAGAGCCATTGTTAGCAGCAAAATTCTAAATTAGATCAACATAGGTACTAGTTAGAATGAATTAGTGAACACGTGCCTTTGAAATGGAGGTACAAAATTCAGTTATAATTTGTGTATTTCGCCGCCATTGCTAGGCGCAAGTACGACAAACAGGCAGGACAAACAAACGTGCATTGTGTGCTTCAAAGAGTGGCTGCTGTAGCTGGCATAGCACTCGGGAGCTCTGCTTCATCTAAAATATAATATATTTTGGTTCGTGTGATAACTTTGTGAGGGAAGTTGTTGTCTCTGCATCGTTGCCTGAAATCAATTTTAGTTGTATTACGAAATACACCTAAAATGTATTTTTGAGTAACGCTTTGTTTCATAATTTAAAGTATTATGTTTTAATTATGAAACAAAGTGATGCTATGTCCTATTTTGGCTTTAAGGCATTGCTTTTAATACAGTTTTTCGTCTTTAATAATCATATCGTATTTGATTCAAAAATCTAGACTATGTTTTGCTACAAATTAAACGTTATTGGAGATGAAAATCTAAAAAGGTATGTTTGTTTGTTGAATTGTACTAGTTGACAATAATAATAAATAATACATCTTATCTTGAAACACAATAAATAAGTTTAACGTTGGCTGAGAAATATAATAAAATAACCATAAAATTAAACACAAGAAGATAACCCATTTACGAACGAATTAAAAAACTAATTCGATCGTTTGAAACCGTCGAAATTAACGTATTATTACGTTTATTCGGAACAGATTCTGATATGGTGTTTTGATCACCGCGCGATCTTTTATTTTGAGAACCAAAAATTTTGACGTTTACGACGTCGATCAATCATTGGCTGGCGCCGAATCATCGTTATAAAGTTACATAGGCGGTTAGGTTATTGACTTAAACACTGGGTTTTTGGCACCGCAATTTATTCTAGCTTTGTCCTGCAATTATTTGATAATCTAGTTATCGCACGTCGTCGATCAGGTTCCTACAAATGGTTGCTTTGCTTTGTAAAGGATGGTGTTTGAATCTTTTCACTAAGGTTATGATGTTTTAAAAACTACATTATTTTAATTAGGTCTCAGTAAGTAAGATTGTCTTTTTTTTCGTGTTTTAATATATATATGTATATCATTATTCTGAATTTCCTTGTTTCAGGTAAGTTTACTGAAACGGGTACCCGAAACATCACTACAATTATAATATTGATGTCAGTCGGTACGGTATTGGATCGGATCCAGTTTAACACGATTTAATAAAAATCAGTAACAAAAGCTACAATAGTCAAATAATACATAACATTTAAGTGACTGCCTCGTTGGTCTAGTGGTCGCAAGCGCGACTGCTGTGCATGAGGTCTTGGGTTCGATTCCCAGGTCAGGCAAAGTGTTATTGAGTTTTTCCATCAGGAATTTCTCAGTAGCAGCCTCGGAGTCTGGATTTGTGCCCGGTTAATGGCAATAGGCTCGCCCCCTATTACATGGGACTAAAAAACATAACTGGTGAAATGTGGGTGTACTAATAGGTATACCTCTGCCTAACCCTTCGGGGATTACAGGCGTGATGTTATGTTTATGTTTATTTAAGTTACTTCTATGTTTAAATTCATATAATTAAACCCTTTTTTTCTTTCTTTTTCTGCATTACTATTAAACAAAAAAATATGTGAAAAGTAGTGGAATTAGTTATTAGACCGTTTGAATGGTATAGCGTTCATGGCAAAACGTTTACGGGTATAATAATCATTAAAATGTATTTCCATTTTATTCGGGCCCGAACTCGAACCTTGGAGATTAGGATCTCTATCCTTTTATTAGGGTTCCGCGGGCTGCATGGTTTTTTGACTGAACACGATGTGAATAGAACAACTATCTATCATAGGAATTCGGAAGACTTGCAGTTTTAAAGTAGTAGTCAATGTGAATGAAATGTTAATATAAAGTCCATTGCTCTACATCTAATAATATTACCGAGACCAAGGTGTCGGCAGACAGGGAGAATTTCAAACTCTGAAAGATGCGACTGTATTTAGCAGTTAATTTTCGTATAAATAAAGAAGAAAAACATTAAAACTTAAACGTGTCTAAATCGGTACTTACCTATGTATATCTTTACTAACCTTAAAACACTTATTCCACTGTGGATAAATTGTTAGTATGTATGTAAAATGTAAAATATGTAAAAAGTTAGTCTGGAACATAATCATCATCATGATTTTCTTGTGCGAGTTCATATAACTGAATAGGTAATTGGTAGGCGCTCCATGTAGATAATAGATTTTGCAGCATGTAACTAATTATCGTAATTATAAATGCATTTCTTGATTGGCGCCTGTAGATAATAATTGTACCATTGTTTACTTATGTTTATGAATTATTTTTCAATTTAGCTTAAGATGCAGATAGAGGTTTAGATATAGATGGCTTGTCCAAGGAATTCAGTTTCATATATGTATAGATATAAAGCGGAACTGAATTATTTAGTTCATATTCTTGTTTATGAAGACGCAAACGGTACCGGTTACAGCAGTGATTATCAGTCTGAAACGATATATTTATTTTCCGTGCAACTGCTTCAAAATATCTACGGAATCTTACAAAAGTTCAAACTAAACATGCTTGATTGTCTTTTTATAATAAAAATCATACTTGAATGCGACGGGATGGAAAATAAACCAAGTAAATGTTTTGTAACGTGTAATTTTGGTAAATAGCTATTCGATACGTATCAAATCATTTTTAGGAACAAAACATGGTAATGTGTCTGAAATTATTATGTTTTAAACGTGCTCTCTTTACTGTCTATTTAGTATCTTTCGTTGTATATTGCATTTGATTTATCATTTTTGGAAAAGTGGTCATGGATAAACTATACTGTTATATTGTATTAACTAATATTATTGGTTTTAGATAATGCTATAGTACCTATTATTATATATTTACTTGGAGACTTTAGTTAAAAGTATCATAAGATTTCTTGGAATTTTTGAAACTTGTTTCAGTTTCAATAATTCTATGAAAACTCACGTAGGTAACATCGCGTTTATTAAAAAAAAAAACCTTTTCGTGGAAATAGTCGCGATAAAGCTAGAAGTAAGAGATTTTCCATTACCTGGTTGTTCCATTTTCCGATACAACATATTATTCACAAAGTTTACGAACACGCACACGACACTAATTGCTTGCAGTATGAATGTAAAAAGTGCACACACGTGAAGGTAAGGTGGCGTGCCGTGCCGTGGGGGCAGGCCACTCCCACGGCAACGCCTGCTCATTTTAAATTGTAATTACAATTTATTATTGTCTCTGTGCCGCCTTCATAGCCCGACGCCATTTTATCGATTACGGTTATGTTTGAATGTTTCGAATTCCGAATTGAGAAGAGCTTTAGCTATGGGTGTGCTGAATTATTTGTTTACTGTATCGATGGTAAATTAATGGAGACCTTTAAAGTTTTAGTTGAGCGACCACAAGCCCTAGCTCTTAGCAGAAGTTAAGCAATGTTACCTTCTAAGTTCTCAACGATCAGTTGTGACGTCTGTAAGTTAAACAATCGAGCATCAAACAGCCGGACCCTCGCCGCTTCTAATAAAGACAAACTTCTTGTGCCATACAATTATCCGCCATTAGGAAAGAGACACACCGAGGTTTACCAGCAAAAATCATAGAAGTAGCAAAAATATCATTTTAGTACTTAAGTATAACAAAACGACTAGGACTTTACAATGCAATACTATGTAATGTAAAATACTATGCAATAAATATGCTAAAAACATTAATTAAGAATTATTGGACTGTCTCGGTGGTCTAGTGGTCGCAATGCACGACTGCTGAGCATGAGGTCTTGGGTTGGTTTTCCAGGTCGGGCGCGGTTTGGGCTATAAGCTCGCCCTCTATTATATAGGACTTACACAAAACTGGCGATACGTAGATGTACTAATGGCTACACCTCTGACTAGCCATTAGGGGATTACAGACATGATGTTACGAGTATGTGTTAAGAATGAATGTATTTATAGTAAAAAGACTGTAAGTAGAGACTTGTCGGCTCAGTCATATCCAACCTCATTTATACATGCAACTTACAAAGAAGTAACGATGTAAATAATAATTATGGACTTGACAGTTTGTCAAGATGCCTAATTGGTGGTTTTTGGTCACTTAAAAGATTTATGATAATAAGGGACATATTTCTTCAATGATACTTTAATAGAAATATTTTCTTGTTTTTTGTCGTGGCAAACAACTGATGGTGTTTGTCCTGGCATGAAAATATCATATTTTATCTCCTTAATAACAGTTTAAACTTAATATTAAACTATGGCCCGGTGTATCTCACAGCTAAATCCAATTGGATTTATAAACGGCAAGAGGTCTCCGGCTTAAAAGCGAAGTAAGTTCATCTAGGTGCCTTTCTTAATGCGAATTTGCGAGAGTTGAAGACGCGATGGTCGCTCCTGTCAGCACTAGTTAACACTTTGTTAAGATTTAATTTCTTAGTACATATTATCTTATATTTAGGCAACGGTTTGGTGTTTTAGTTGATTTGGTCTATTTGCAAACTCGCTTGCTTTGTTTTAATGTCAGCAAGTTATATAAGCAGGTAGCTTTTAATTATCACTATCATATACTTTTAATATTGAAATCAGGAGGTAGTAGTTAGGGATATATCCATCATCTTGATATATTAAAAAAATACCAGAAAACCTCTTTATTTCGTCCTGAACTTTATTTCATAATTGATACATTTCAAGAATTAATAATATTGTTTGAATTAGCAATAACAATAAATAAAATTAAAATAAATAACAATAATTAATTAATTCATTAATTTATTAATTCATATCAGACGAATGACGTCCACTGCAGGACATAGGCCTCCCCTTTAGACAACCACTATTATTTTTTTTATTAGGATGCATGAACTCCTCTACGAGTACGGATACGGGTCTTCTTACGTCATAGGAATTAATGCAATTCCGTGTCTGATTGCTAATTTAAATATTCACCAAAATTGTAATCAGATTTTTTATAGCCTCTTAGTGGCACAAAAATAAGTCTTTGAAAGCAGAATAAGTATTTCAAATTCAGATGTAATGCAAATTGCTCCAAGGGCCCCTTGGCAGGGAAGGGTTAAGATGTTTTCATAACTGAGTGTCGCCCTCGCAGTTGTTCAATCGCCTTTCCGCTGCCCTTATAATTGAAATGAATAAAGATTACAAGTGTTACACAGCTCTCTGACATTTCGCAACCAATTTTCAAGTAATATTTCAAGCATCATGTAAAACTACGGCCATACACATAAAACGGTAATAGGAACCTTTACATTGAATGATGTTATCTAGATGCATACTGGAATTAAAATGTAACAAAAACCTAGCATGAGATCTAGAGATCGACCGATTAATAATTTAACCTCTACACAATAATATATAGTCCGTTACCTGTTCTTATTTCATGAATACAATTGCATTGAATTAATAAATGTCATTTATTGTTATTATGTTTAAAGTTTTACACGTATAACAACAACCCATCATTTTATTTTTATTGTATTTTAAACAACATTACCTGTTAAAATCGTGTTGGCTTGAATTATTGGTATTTACTGGAAGCCTACTTGTTTTCGATTGCGGTTATCGTCGATGATGCATTATTGTAATTTACGTTTTTTGGACTAAACTAAAGGTGCTTAACATAACACCTCTACCCGACACATTTTATTGCAAAGTAATACTATGCTGATCAGCAAGGAAGAGAAGAAGATAACACCGATTCACCTGGAAGCTCCATTTCTAAACCGTAAATAAAACTTTACACTTTACAGAAGAAGTATCTACAAACTTAATATTTTGATAACCTGAAGTTGACACGCTTTAATTAAAAGCACATATAACATGCGCAATAATATAAAGCCGTATTCACACCCTCGCGACGCGAACAAGACAATAAACACGGCCGTACATCACGCAACAACATAGCTCAAAGTTATTTAATTATCGTAAGGAAAAACTAATCCGCGGCGCTTCAGAGAGCGAAAATTGCTCTCCAAGTCCGCTATGTCAGGTGCGTGTGTCGCTGCGTTAGTGTACAGGGTGGTAGACTATCGAATTTGTATTTTATGGATGGCTAAAACGTTTGTACGTAATGTCGAAGGTAAATAGGTCTTAAACGTTTTCTGTAAGCAGAAGCTGCATTCGTAAATTTTAACACAAATTAATTTTATTGTTAACAAGAATTTGTGTTGTTTATATTGTATACAATACGTACATTCATACATACATGCTATTTAGGTAAAATATAAATTATAATATTTATCACACGCTCAAAACAGTCTCAGCCTGTATCAGCCGGCCATACTTCAATAGAGACTAGAAGCGGCAAGGAGCTGTCTTGTGCGACAATATTTATGTGCGCAATATTAACTGTGCTCCAAAGTGTTAAATGGAAAACGTTTCTAAAATTACAACGTATATTTACCTACTCGTATGTCTTATTATATAATTTTACTATATTATAAGGTGTTAGCATGATGTGTAAATATACATACCATATTTGAAAGTGCATTTACTACTCTTGCATAATATTTGATATTGAGATTCCTGCATATTTTAATGATTTATATCTTTCGGGTAACGGAGTTAGTTATTTACAAATAACAATATTGTTAATTTTTCAATATTCTTGCTTTCTCATTCTTCGTAGCAATCTCGTAGCACTTCGTAGCTGGAACTGTTTTGTTTTGTCTCATGCCTTGACGGAACATTCTTGAAATATGTAGTAACTTTCTTGCTTCCTTTTAATGTGTCATTGTTTGATAAGTACCAAATAACTGTAAAAAATACTGCTGTTGATTCACTTGACACGGTCTGTCTAACTTCTAGTAATACAAAAATAATGCTGACCTCTTTTTACTACATGATTATGAAAAGTTATATATTTTGCTTGTTTGAGTGGGTCCCTAGATGGTTTAGATTCACAATTAGACTCGACAAGTGACACTGCTAGCCAAAGTTCTGGCAGGACAACTCTTAGACAAGAGTTGTCCTTAGAACTTTGTTTAATCCCGAGAACTTTGTTAAATCTCTTTCGTCTTTATTCTATAAATATAATAATCGGACCGTCAAGGTTTTTAGTCATTTGTATGTAGGTATTTCATCAAGAACTTTTATTGAAAAAAGGACCATATTGTACTAAAATGAAATATTTATATTGAATAGTAGCGGTAGTAACCGATTATCGAAAATAGAGTGCTCATAAGCATATTTTACTCTTTCCATTAATTTGCACATAGGTACCAAGTTTGATTAGTGTGCTGGGAATAAAACTAACGTTTCTTACGGGGTAATAACGTTGTATGCATTGTGGTATTTTTTACACAGTAGGCGCATCCTATAATTTATTCACCGGACAGTTTTAATGTATTAGATTTTGTTTTGGTTTTATTTTTTGATTTTGGTTTTTTTATTTACACACAACCTGGAATCAATGACAAACTGGTTACTGAGCGCTGCGGTGGCGGCGCGGCGGCGGTCATAGCTGGTGCGAGGCTGTTACAGCATACGTTACGGATTTTGAAGATGTAAAAATCAGAAGGTACACTGACGTTGTATGGAAGCCCTAATTGCACTATAAGTCTTATAGGTGTGTGTAAATTAAGTCTGTACAGACATAATTTACACCTTTCGGTCAACTACTAAATTATTATTGTAAGTGGTTAACTACACCGTGTGACTATTTAATGTATTATAGAATTTTATTAATCTTATATTTAGTGCTATCCAATTTGTTCCGGTTAATAGTGTCAGTGCCATATGTTTATCATTATTATTTCAAAGGCTATTTACAGTAATAATAGTTTATAGGTACATAATTTAGTACTTCAATAATTATATAGTGTCGCATATAGCTTTCGTTGAAAATTGAGTTGGTTTATGTATTTTCGTATTGTTTAATAACATTTTTAATAGTTTATAACATATTAATAACAGTTAATAACATATTGTTACATAGGTACTATTAGCAATTAGCAGTATTATCTGACTAGCAAGTTTATTTTTTTATATAAGATTTTGTCAAACTTTTTTACAAAAAATGACATTCATTTATCAATTTTTCCTTTAGAAAATTACCGAGTACGACCAACCAGTGAAGTTGATTTCGAAAATATTTTCTCAAATAACTGGAAGGGGCCAGCGATTGCATGATGTCCGAAATCGAAATCGGAAGGGGACCTGGTTCGCCACCCCGAGGCAAATATAAAAATCATTCATATGGACAAAATAAAATTGCATCCCAAATAACCCGGTGTTCATCGGCCGAAAATCTATTAGCAATAAATATGAACTTTTCCGATTTCACAGGATTTAAAATGCCGTTGGGTGACTAAACTTTAATATATAAAATCAAGTTCTTGGGACTTTTCATGTTTATGACGACGTTGTTCAATTGCTTTTGTTCTATTTCTTAATTATGTCGTATTTTATGTTGAGCTATTGTTAAAGCTATCCTGCTACATAATTCTTAGGGTAATATAATCAAAATACGGCAGGTTATTCTGATTTAGGATAGAATAGAATGTAGGTATATTCGTCAGAAACATGGTATGTTTACAAGGTTGTTAGAAGTACCTACATGACTCACCATTTTAACAGTACCTATGCATAGTACGGTCTCATAAGAATAATAAGTTGTTCTATGTTTAATTAGTTGGTTTTGTTAATTTTCTTCTACATTCTAACTCGATAATTATGTCAGTGTAATACTCCATGTACCTAATTACTTAAATATTTTTCTTGTTAAGGAAAACATATAGTTTTGTAGTACAGAAGACACCATAGACACGCTTAGGAACGTTGAATTCATGACTTTCGACATTTTAAAGTATTTTGCTTTAGTGCGTATATAGATAGGCACAATGTCGTGAAGAGAGTAGTTACTATAGGGTTTTATGAAACAAAACACAAACTGATAATTTTCCCTTTTAATCTTGATATTTTCATCTACGATACAAGGCACACACACAATTTTAAGTAAATTAATCATAATAATTATAATAGAAATAATAAATAGTTTACACTTGCTTTCAGAACTGCATACTATTACCAAAATACAAAATAGGTACGGTCAGCTACAAAAGTGCAATAACAATGTTTCTTTTTCACATCATCTAAACAAACACGAAATAATACGATGCACTACCTTTTAGCATTTCACATATTAGCTAAGAGTTTATTTTATCTTGTCTAACACTAATTCCATATTTTATTTATTTTGTGCTCAATAATAGGGATTAAGAAATCTAAAGAGTTAAATGCCTTTGTCGTTGACCGTACATTGAGAAGCCTCAACATCTACATAATTGACAAAGAAAAAACTATTTCTAATGACAATACTGGGCCCGGCCAGATGCAGGCTTGTTCACTTCATCGTCGCTTTAGCATCAGTATTGTCATTCTATTGTAATGAAATGAAAATAACTGATACGAAAGTACCGCATTCACACCCTTTACACAATCACACATGTTCAGCTAAACATTTATAGTAACAACTAAGTTTTATTCATTACGTCGTATTATCTTTTACAGATAATATGTAATTACTTGTATGAAGCGATCGCTTGCATCGGCGCTTGACTATTCACCGATATCCCCGAATACATATATTTTCCTCGATGCCGAGAGGCGAATGGAATATTTCAACAGCCGGAGTTGGTTCCACAAAACAATAGCAGGTGTCTCAACTAGTAGTAGTTGCCCAATAGCCAAGCGCCAATAGTACGCCCGATACAATCTCTAAACCTTACTTTAAGCTATTAAGACGTCCAAAGTCTTGTAAACTAAGCATCAATATAAATAACACTATCATTTTATACTTTATGTATACTGTTAAACTACTGAACTTATTGTTAGGTTAACTACCCATATACATCGACTCTGCATTCTGGATATGAGATATAGCGATTATAATTATTTATACATCTTCTAGTTTATGAAGTATTAAAGAAAATCCTTAGGTTATATATTGTACGCAAAAAACTGTCTCTTCTGTTTCAGTCAATAATTAATATTGAGTTGTAAAAATGTATCCTTTTAAAACCACTAACTTAACATATCTATCGTACACTTTTATGATTTATGAAATATACTAGTATCAGTTAAATCTAATCATTGCACTAAAATTGAATATATTACATGACAGTGAAGATCACAAATATTTACTATTGAAAGTAAAACATTATGGGTAAACGAAACGTGTACCTACTATTAATCGTTTTGCTGAAGATATCTTAACGGTTTTTTAAACAAACATCATAGGAACTTAAACATCTATCGTTTACAGAAATTGCGAGACTAGTGACAACCATTTTAGAAAAACTCTCGAAAAGCAGTCTTAGATCAATTCCAACAATTGTCTCAATCGATCACTGAACATTTGAATGTGTCAAAAGCTTATGATATGTATGTTAGAAAAAAAAAAACAGATTTAAAAAGGCAAATAACAATGGATACTTAATACATAAATATGGCATTTAACGATAAGTTAAAGATAGGTACTCTTCATAAAAGATTAAAATATTGACGAATAAATTACTCGGATCGTCGATAAAACCGTTCTGACTTACATTTATAATAATTATAAAGGGATATTTACAAATTTTTCTATGGAAGAAGAGTTCTTTAGATTTCGTATTAACACCACGAAATCTGCGTCTTACTTCGAATTCAATAACAATATTTACAGATTAATCTCAATAACGAGAAATAGTTGCAACTTCATTGAGTTCGTTTATGCCAAAAACTTGAATTAAATAAACAATCAGATGAACAGTTTGATGGGTTTCTAATATATTTTTGGAAGTATTTTTCTTTGAATTCATTTTAAGAATTGTGTTATCGATCGGAACGTTGAGACCACTGATAAGTTCATTCACCAATCTCGAATCTTTGGATTTTATTTTTCCCTAAACTCGGGTTTGACGTTGATCATTGGTTTTCTCGATTCGTCGATTTCTTTGTCGTATTCTTGTTGGTCGGGGTAGTCATTGGCCCCGGAGTGCGTCAGCTAAGTGGCCGAACTGAACAACACTGAGTTCTTGTAGTAGCCTGCGCGGTCGGACAGGGGACTCTTTACGTCACGCTCCATGGCCTGCTGGCGGGATTTGCGCTCCATCTCTAACTCTTGTGCCAGAGTTTCTGGTGGGAAAGAGAAAAATACGTTAAAATAAATAATTTACAAAATAGGTATGAGTATGTCGTCCTCAATATTAAAAAAAGCACAAATCCAGAAGACGCTATTCAGTGAAGGGGCACAAACGTTAGCACCATTTTGCGCAGAGAGTAGAGCATGTGTGTGGCTCCGTAAAATGTCATTAGTGTTTCGGGGAAAGCCGACTCACATCAAACGGACTCTATATCCATACGGCACATTCTAATTTAATATTCGATATTGCCTTTGTTAAAAACGCAGCACTCACGTTCAGTGAATGTTATTAAATTTCTCGTACAAGGGTTACTCGTATGCTACAGTTCTATTCGATGTAATATTGGTTGCAAATGTAATGATGTTATATATATATATAATATAAATATATATAAATATATATAATGATGTTGTATAAATTGAAATTAATAGTAAGTGTCTCTTGAATTTATGTATTCTGGATATCCTGTATGTGGTCTTACGAAATAACTGCGCTACATAGAGTATTTTGGGAATAAGGCATTAAAATTATATAAATATATATATATAAATATATAAAACAAGGAAAACGTGATTGATAAACGTCTGTTGAGGTTTGGCCACATTATGTGAGGTGGTGATTTCAAATATAACTAAGTACCTTCAAGTTTTCTTGAAGGTACTTAGTTATATTTGAAATCAAGAGAAGGCAAAAATTAATTATGACTTTTATTTGTATATGTATATGTATTTCATCCCTACCTATAAGAAAACAATCTAGGTATACTAGGTAATATTATAAATGCGAAAGTAACTTTGCCTGTCTGTCTGTTCGCATTCGCGACTAATCTATTAAACCGATTTTGATGAAATTTGGTACGGACTGAAGTCGAATCCCGAGGAAGGACATAGGCTACTTTTTTATCTGCGACTTCGTCTGCATCCACGATAAGCGACATATACGCGGACGAAATCACGAGCAAAAGCTAGTATAAACATAAAATACTGCAAGGTAGGCATCAAAATAGTTTCGCTATTTGATAATACTACCTACCTACTTTGTTTTTGTCTCTGCATCACCCTAAGGTAGACTGGTAGAAAATGCCTAAGGCATTAAGTCCGCCTTTGTACAGTGTATTTTTACATGTGCATAAAGTTTTAATAAATAATAAATAAAAAAATAATAAATGCATTTTAAAGGACTAATTTCCGGGCAAAAGCAGCGCTGTAGCAAAACGTCGCAACAAATTAAGGCATAAAAATTCAAACACGTCTCAAGCACAGGACATCCTCTAATAAGATTTCACGAAAATTGACAAAGTTCGTGAAGAGGCAAAGAGTAGGTGAGGTAAGGCAATTGTCTCCGAAAACGTCGACGTTTTACGAAATATGCTTATTCAATTTCATGCAACGCTTGCCGCCTCCTGCAATTTACGAGATATAAAAGATATAAACGGAATCGCGTTTTTTGCTTACTTTGATGGAGCATTTTCTCAACGGGGAATTGAATTTCTCTTCCCGACATTCGTTTACAATTTATGCCGCGAGTACCTTTATAACCTACACCAAATTTTGTACTTTCAAAATATGTTTAAACATCCCTAAACCGAAAAATAATTTGAATTTAAATTGTGTCGGCACCGCTGTGAAATTCGAATCAAAGAAACTATTTACAAACATTCGTCAGTTGGAAAAACTCGATTATGATCCGATTTGTTTCAGTGTTGTCTTGCCGGAGGGCATCACACTCACAAGTGTCACCATCGAGGGTTGTCCCGAAACAGAAACCTATTATCTCGGGCGAGATTATACGCCTAGGGCGTCACAATTAAATATTATACACTTAAAAGCTTCGGCCTTTGCCGTTTCACTTCGCTGCCACCCCTAAATGTCCCATTAGGTCTGTTTGAATACGTAATATTTTTGCATTTGCCGCTTCTAAAACAGGATTGCCGGTTCCTTTGAGAGCTATAATCTATTTGTTCTTTGAAACAACTGTAATGGTTGAGCGCTTAGCTTAATAAAAGTTATCCTTTAATGTTTGTTTTTTCTTTCTCCTGCCCCAAAATGTTCAGATCATATTCAGCATTAAATTGTAAACAGTTGTGAAATGTTTTATAGTACCAATCAACAGTGACATTAACTTTCACGGAGTGTTGTTAATAGACAAAAACTTGTAAAAGAAACAATTCTTATTTCGTTTTGATCGAATGGTCAAGGAATGACAAAAAGGGACTTCACAAGGTGGACGTGAATCGATCTATTTGAAAAGTAACAGAAATAAAACGATAGTGGAAACTGATCGATAGTGAGAATAAATAGTTTTTTGTCACAACAATTGTAAGTAAAGCAATAAACTTTATGTGGAACAGCTTCACTCAAGCATTTGTTAATAGAACACTAAGTTGTGTGAGATGTTTGCAAATCATTACTTTAGTTTACAGTTATGAAAATTAGATAAGCATTACCTATGTTTTATTGTTCTTGAAAATCAATTGGATACATATGAAAATAAGATGATATCACGGCCTCATAAAAAAAAATGAACAGTAGTTTTTACTGACTTAACTATTTTGTGCAAAACCGTTACAGCACCAAATAAATTAAACATAATACATCTCGTGGATTACTTATTCAGTCATGGATCGTTAGACTTCATGGTAACAATTTCATATGACTGTGATCTGCCAAATACAACAAAAAATAAGTAAATTCGATAAAAAGTCATCGATTATTTCAGCAATAAATAGGTTTGGTGCGATTTGAAAATTAAAGTTTATCAATTCATAAAAAGTTGATGTTATTTTAATTACTCTTCTTCTCTGATTATAATATAAAAAAATAAAATGTAAGACATCTAATATCTCTGTAGAAATAATAGAAAGTACATCTGCTCATTATTTTTAACAATATTTAACGCAATCGACACCTCGGCTCGTTGTTAAAGCGAAATTAATTACTGCCGTAAAAATACAGAGAAAAAAGTGAGTTGATTAATTCTTCGTTGGAAATTTGAGAAGGTTGTGAACAAAGGGTCGGTTTAAACGGATGATTGTGAAGGGAACTATAGGTGGGCAACGATGGAGCCAACACGAATCAACCGAATGGACACAGTCGGGATAAAGTGCTACTGTATTGTTGCTGACTCTATTGGAGCGCGACGAATTCTACTGATTGGATTGATTTTCTATTAAAACATTCTTTTGACTTTTTTATCCGCAGAATCAATTCCATCGTGACTTGGGTTCAGTTCGGTTTAAATCTTTATCATTGTCGATAATTTTGTATGTATTTAGTTGGACGCTTGATCAATATTATGATGATACGCAATGAGTCGTCGTGTAAAGCGCCTGAGCACAATGATGCGGGTGATTACTAAAAATAAATAAAAAAGTTAATATCGTCAAAGGTTTCGAGCGCACCTGTGCGATACAATTTTATTTCCATTCATTTTACAAGCTCACCTAAAAAGTAGCATGGAGAAGTTTCCTCTTTATTAATTTTTCAACTTTATATTACTTATGTAACATCGGATGGTCTATCCGTTTAACAAGCGCAGCTCTAATAACGGTATAAAAAATGTTTTATTAAAATATACTAATACAACGTGTTATATTGAAATTATAATCAATTATTGTTTTTTACGTAATAAATTAGCATTGTGTGTATGAATTAATAGAAGGAATTTATGACCGTCTCTATTAGATGCCTTTGTATCAATCAATATAATGATGTTTATGATCGAAACATTATCTTGATTGATTACTCGTCCACGTTTCTACGTAAGAATTGTTGTCATTTTCGTAATTCCAATATGCCTTATTTTACCTATTATATGACCTATTCAGTAATTACTCGGTACACTTTTGACTTATCCCGTTTCTTATGAAAAACACGTAGAAAAAAAGTTTTCTAATTTACGAATAACAAAATATGTTTTTTTTTTCTTTTACCGAAGGCACTGAGGAAAGTTGATGAAAGGCTCCAAGTTTTAATTTTTATTTTTCTGTTACCAACCTTTTTATATTATATTTACAACCCTCTTGTATTTTTCTGTTTTAGCTTTATAGCTTTTTACCTCTTCTTGAATATGTACTTTTAAGGAAACTTTCTGTAACATTATTTATCTCAAAAGAAGAAAATCCATATTTATTTTAACACTGTGCACGTGTATCCAACATGTTTGAAATATTTCCAAGGAAAAGTTAGAAAGAACCAGAACAAAAATAGTTGACCAAGCAAATTCAAAGATAGTAAAGCGATTCCAATTCAAACAATTGGTATTGCGTGTTCGCGTGCGTCGTACACTCGGGGTAGCGTAACACTTAAATTAGTAACAATTTCTACTTGAACAGACTGTCGGCGAAAGGCACTCGTCTGAACAAGGGAAATGCTAAAATCCGTATCAATGTTTTGCGAATTGTAAACACCTATTCGCCCCCTCGAGTAATTTAGTACGTGGGGTAAGTAATAATGAAAAATTGGTTGCAATTGGAAATTTATTAAGTTTCTCCTGTATTTTAGGTATATCCTAATGATAATTTTAAAGATTCGACGGACAAATTTAGAGAAATGGTTATTTTTCATAAAATTTATAGCCAAGATATTACACATATAGAAAAAAAAGTGAAGTCCGGTTTCAAGATAGAGTATTTTATGAAAAATCATATGGGTATCAGTTAAGTCCCGGAGCAAGGGCGCGCGTCTACTTTAGCTGCAGTACGTCGTCGCATTTTTAATGAAATTTCTGGGCTTTCCACAAAGCGGATATACATGAAAAAAACTACGGTTTGATTCACCGATACGAGCACCAGTTTTTTGTTTCTTATTTTATTAAAGTTGAGCATGTTGCATTTTTTGTGATTCAAAATAAAAGTATTGGATGTGGGTGTACAGTTTTTGTTTTGGACAATTTTAATGAATTAGAGTTATAATCATTTTAGGTTTATACGGTACGGTATTTTAGGTCTTATATTCGACTGTAAGGCGACTTAAGATGTAAAAATGTGGACACGGTTGACCTGTTCCTTGCACTTTAAAATTCAAATTGACATAAATCTAAATATAAAACCTAAGCGTAATTCTAAAATTATAAAATATGTACAATTTATAAAAAGATAGAAAGGAGGAATCTCATAAGGCGCATAATTCTCGAATGTAAATTATAGGTTTTTTGAATTATGATAAATTGGCATTCAGTTTTTAACAGACTTAAGGCATGTTAGTATTTAACGAGTTGATGGCTCTGAACGACTTAAATAGATGAAATACAAACGAAATTTTAAAAACGAACACGATTCTGAAAATTTGTTACGATTCAAAATCATGTTTTTCTCCAATCATGTATTATGCATGCATAAACAGACAAACCAACATGTTATATTAGAAATCGTTCATAAAAACGCGCCCCCAAAAATCACAATACAAACCGAGAGCTCGCATATCGTTGTACTTTTAAATACTTGGCATTCCCGATACGAAAGCTATGCAATATGATGAGTATAAATTTCATTTCGCTGGGAAAAATTTCATCTCTAACGGACCCTTTACATTCGTAAACCATACATATCCTCAAACGTAACAGTTCGTTCGGGAAAATTCAATGACGTGGTCTTATTAACATTTCGTTTGTATAATTTCCTGATCATTGGGAAATTAACGTCGTAATTATTTCTCGAAGTTAAAAGGAGCAGCAGAAAATACGAGGGACATTTGTATTTAACTGGACTGACATATTTATATGGAAGAATTTTGAAACGAAAAAAGTTAAAGACGATTTCGAAAGGGTAGATTTTTTATGCAACGATTACGTACTTAGACTAAATGACTGATTGTTCGTTTATAAAAAAAAAATTGCTACTGAGCAACTGCCGTCTTTCTTTTCAACTCACCTAGAGTCTTCGGCAGAAATCGAGAGTACCAAATATTTTGATGCTCACCAGAGTAATTCTGCCAGAAGGCAGCTCCTCCGCTCATGATGTCGACTGGAGGCGGTGGGTAGTTCCATTGCGGCTTATCGGGTGTGCGTGGAGGGTCCCGCTGGAAGGGAGGTGAAGCTGACGGGGGCTCGGCACTGGGGGGCTTGCTCTCCCGCTCCGAGCCATTCTCTCGCTCCGAACGAGGCGTCTCTTGCGATGACGGGGTTAGGTTCTCTGTGGAATGAGGTCATGTTAATAAATAAGGTCATAAGGTTAGGGATCAGAATTCGCAGCAGAACAATATATGTCGTAAATATGAGATTGTTATTATAAAGTGACTGTTTTAAGCGAATTCACATTAGATAGTACTTAGTATCAATCAAGTCAAACTGACAGGCAATAAATGTAGCAAACAGCGATTATGCAACAAAATCAACTCGAATGCGTGTTAGTTCAGAACCCTCGTTTCAAATGGTCTGCGAAACGATTTCCTGACACGGAGATTAGTACAAGCCATCACCAGCGTTCACCCACCCTTCTTACATCACGCACTCGACACGCATCCAACGCCAATACGTCACAAATCATTCCCATCAGCAGTCAAAAGTTAATCTTAACTATGCCACATAAAGTTCAATGTTAGATAAATGTCTGGAACATAAGTATGTTAATAGGTGAAATTTTCGCTAACACACAGATAGTTTGACAGACGGAAAGTTAACATGTCAGGGGCACTAACACATGTTGTAACTTGTTGATAGAGATGGTATTGACAATTTGACATGTTTAAGGTAGGTAACATCTTAAAAGTTTCATTAAAGGTACTGTACGTGGGATGCTTGTTTCCAATCAGTATTTACATTTTGAGTACTTACCAGTTACGATTCTGAGTATTTCGGAGGGTGCCCCGGACTGTTTGAGAGCCTCTTCTACTTTTTGCCGTCTCTTGAGTTCTAGTTCGAGTTGCTCCTGGATCATTTGCCGCTGTTTTCTCTCCTTCTTTAGCCGTTTTTGGTACATCACTGGCAAAAGAAAAACTATAGTTATACTATTGGTATTATCAAATTTTACTATTACTTTCAAATAGCTATAATACCTACCTAATAATAACAATACCTACTACTTCTTGTCTCAATTCTAACAATTAAATCCCCCTTTGAGCCCTCTTTATGATGAAAATATATATTTACGCTTCTAGCTTATTTAAATGAAATTATGTATAAATATTAATGTAAGATTGTAGTATCCAGCCCAGTTGTACCGTATCGAAACAGCAATTACTTGCAATACCGCACGCGGAGCAAAACAAAACTGCGACTAAATAAACGGTTTTGCGTATGCGTCGTGCGCCATACTTCTCTCCATCTGCACTAACATAACTACGTATAAATCAACCTCCAGTAACATTACATCTGTCTCTTTCACTCTTACGTCACTACATACCTATCAAAACAGAAAACTTGAGGATTCATTAATTCCCTACAATAACCACCTTACGTTTGGCCAATTCTTCGTCAATAAATCGGGCGATCGGCTACGTTTCGATAAAATTTCTCTTTCAAACTTATGCAGTAATGATATTTACGTCTTCTTTCCTCTGAAGTTCGATTGACGAATGATTGAGTCGGTACATGTGTTGATAGACGCTGGAGGCCCAGCCTCCGACAGGGCAGAGGGGAGGTGCGGACAAGGGACCAAACGATAAACAGATTATTTTGTTTATTCGACTTAAAAAATATATGAATTTTGAAATGGGCCATGAAATCATGTAAATAATAGGTAAAGATATAGCAACATAAACCACAATTAATGCTTAATATCACAAACATAATTATTAGATTTTAGAAGAGCTATTGAAATTACAAAATCTTAAATCGCTGCAAACATAATTATACTTATTGCAGCGATTGGAAATTATTCCAGTCAAATTAAAGTATTTATCTGTAAATAAATACAAATAACTAAAGTTTATTACTTGTACCATCAGGTAACTCAGGTAATAGTCCCGAGATGGCAAAAGATAGAGTTTTGATGGAGTCGAGCGACGACCAAGATGCAGATAACTCGTGTTATGGAAACGGTATGAATAATAAACTAATAAAAATAAGACACGCCCTCTTGTCGTAGCGATACTGGAGTGTCGAAACGAGAATTGAGTATGAAGAATTTGAATATTACGACCGTTTGATTTTGGTGGAAGCAAAAAGTAAATAATGACGTGAGCAATATTTTTAATTACAGATTCAGTTTCCTTATAGTAAGAAAAATGAAAAATGTATTGAATTGTAAGTATGACTATGAAATAACTTGACATTTTGATTTCTAATTAAAAGTTAAAGGCTTTTTAATGTTAATTAGGTACTTAAAGTACTAAAGCATCCAATGCAGTCAAATGTCCAAAAAGAACAAAAATATAACTAACAACTGTAGAGCAATATGGAAAGAAAATAAAATGAACGCTCGTTTTCTCATTAAAGATTTGCTAGTAATTAATGTTGTTGCTAATGAAACGGGCGAGGTTCACTAGAGATCGACTCCTACGCATCATTTGTCATCGTACGACCTCCGACACGAGTCAGTAATAACGTACGGATTGGAAAGTTCGTTTTTATTTCCATTCGTATTTTTTGCATCAGAATCATACATAAATTAGGACCTTTATTTTACATGATATTACTTAATACATTTTTTTTTAATTTCTACTAACGTTTGTTAAGCATCTTCATTATGGTTTACACCCCTAGCCAGAATGTCAAAAGGTATATTATTTACACGACCGTACATAATAACTTTGTTAACAAAATTAGGATGGAAAGGTCCGTACGTTAATTTCTCGTCAATACAAAGGTCTACGTCCAAAGATCCGTTCAGTGGAAAATTCGTCGGACCATCGAGTCCAAGTATCGATTCTCTTTAACACCTCTGAAAAACAGGTTTGCACTCGAGTGAAGCTTATTTTAGGATCTTTTCATCTCACTTTTTGTGTCTATTGACGCGTAAACGTTTTATTAATTAGCCAACGACCAAACCTTTTCCTTACTCTGTCGTGTCTATATTTAGTGAGTCATTCCATTTTTCATTATCGATTACTGATACGAGCAACCGAATCTAAACCGTCAATCAAATTCATCCTACGCATAATCCAGCGGCAGAAGCGCCAGTCTGCGTTCATTGTTTCTACAAGTCAATATTTGTCTATAGTTCGTCGGCACCGCTTTGTGCTCCATAATCCGGGCTATTGCTTCCTCTCACCAGTTCGAAACGATGAATCGTAATAATTCCTCAATCGATTATTTCATTTGACGCTGGCTAAACTAAAGTTTTAATCTTTTATGCCGCCTTTGTAGTCGATGATGGGACCAATTTCAAATAGCGGGGATGTATTCACCGACTGATGATATTATTATTATGTTAATACTTCTTCTGTTCTCAACGAATTAAAATTTGATACATAAAGATGTGTTGAGTCAGTTGCTTTTAAAAAATATCTTAATTAAACAATTTCAATCGTTATAAATGTTTAAGGTTTTAACAATATATCTGCGGCCTTATTGTGGCTCGTTTGCGGTAAATCGCGGCATTATGTATTCAAAAACAGGACAATAACAAGACGAAGGATTAAGAGAACACAACAAAGCTGTGTTATGAAACGAAACAATTCGATGACCGAGCGTATGAATAAAAACGAACCACGAAAATATTGAAGGAATCCGTTCAAAGGGGAAAAAATGCAATAAAAAACCGAACCCAATACAGAACGAGAGTGTGGTTAAAAAGCAACGAACGAATATGGTTGCGAACATCCGCTGCAGACAAAAGTTGGGCTACTTGACTATGCAAATTATATTTGCGGACCGCCGCGGCTGAGACCCGATCTCCGACGTTTCGTTTCACTTTTACGTATATAACGTGTATTCTTTTCATATTTTCATCCGATTTCCTTCCCCTCCGTTCATTTTGTTCCGTTTTAAAAGTCGCGGAACAATACCGCTTTCCGCGAGGCTTATTCGCCGCAAGCAGTTTCCTTGCACGCGGCTTCTTTCTCTTGTGAGTTTTCTTTTCTTTAATACTTTTTAACTCATAAATGGCTGATACGGTCCCCTAGGGTTTGTTGCCCGAATAACATGTAAATGAGTCGGTGCTCGACTACAAATTTAAATGGGTTTCTCTGTTATTTCGTTGTTTAGTTGTTTATCATCTATAGCGATCGTTGTATTTTAATCGAAAAAAGTATAATTTGTATAATTTTTGGAACATTTTAATTTATTTAATGTTTTATTTGGTACTTAGGTCTTTTTCATTATGATGATTGTTATAATGAATTTAAATTATCTCGTTTATTTACGAACATAAGCATATATTATTTGATATGCTGGAGTTTTTTTTTATTATTGTTATTGTCATATCATATTTTACATGAGTTAATTTTAATGTACCCTACATTAAAATTAACTCATGTGGTAATACCGTGCATATTTGTTTAAATCACTATAGGTATCTACTGAGGAGCTCGTGGCTAAGTAATAACAGCCGCACGGATCGATCCGTCAGGTTAAGCTACGCTTGCCGGGGTTGGTTCGTGGATGGGTGACCATCTTTACACACCGAGACTCCTCCGTGCCTCGGAAAGCACGTTAAGCCGTTGGTCCCGGCTGTCATACGTGGATCTTTGACAGTCGTTACGGGTCGTTAGAAGCCCGAAAGTCTGACAAACCAGTCTTACCTAGGGGTATCATATAACCCAGTTACTGGGTTGTGGAGGTCAGATAGGCAGTCGCTCCATGTAAAATACTGGTATTCAGCTGCATCCGGTTAGACTGGACGCCGACCCCAACGTAGTTGGGAAAAGGCTAGGCAGATGATGATGACTATAGGTATCTACAAATTTTTTTTTTATACTCATTTAAACCATCTTGAAACCTATATAATTATCTATGAGTAAGAATAAGATAATACTCGTCTTGGCGGGGGCACGGTAGTGCCCCCAGATACGCATGTCGCCTGAATAAGTAAAGTTGGCGGTAGCGCCCGCGCCGCGTTGTCGCCTTATCTGCGGCGCACAATGGGACCGGGCCGCGGATGCGGACGTGCTTATTGCTTTATGATACACCTACCCTACACGCAGTACTGGTGAAAGAAAGTGTGACGCACACTTTCTTTTACAAAAATATCAGTTTTTTTTTCTCAGAATCGTTCGGAAATAAGAAAAGGAGGGAAATTATTATTTTTAGATTTTCCTTAAAATATACACAAGTAAGTCACCCATAATTGTATGCGCACAAGATTACGTGAAGACTTTTTTTTTTACATGGGTATTATGGTGAATTTATTGAACAAAAAAACGGCAGGATTTATTTTTACACTTGGAAAAAAGAAAGCACAATGTTTATGTAATAAAACAAATGAGAACTTTGATCAGTTGATCTTTATTGCACTAGTTATCTTATAGCCCTTTTGTTCATGAAGAAACTATGTTCAACATGTACTTTATTTTTAGCTCGGATGTATAATAACTATAAAGCACGCAATAAGTTCCTATATGCCAAATATAATGTAATATGGTGTATGTAAAGGCAAAAATATATAATTTTAATATCGATAGAACCCAATAGTTTTCCCACCGGTGCAATACGACGTAAATAAGCATCGACTTTTATGACAGTTGCTCCCCTACCAGTCGGAGGCGAACGATTTAGATAAGTCTTTTTATAGTTCTTTATTGAAAATAAATTGCCTAGAATAAAATCAGACACAGCTCAAATGGCTTTCCGATAGATGTGTATGAAATAATGTATTTTAGATAAGATGTGTCGTTATCATGCCAACGTATGTTATTCAGGTTTGATGAACTGATTATGTCGACGTATTTCGGTGACGTTCGATATGATAAGTAATGCTAATGTAAAATTTGTATTTTTTATATTATTTATTCAATGACATGAATTAATAAATAAAATATTTATTTTTTAGTATTGCAATTAGATTTTTGACAAATATTTTTGACATTTATATACCAATTTTTGGCGTAACCAAGTTCACAATAATCTGGAATATCTATATTACCATGCTTCTTGTGAATAAAGGATTATGATTATGTTCATGATTTTTAGGTTAGGAAAGAGTAACTCGAGGGATACCTACGTCGAGTTTTATGATTGTTTCTGCAATTATTTTTAATTAAAAATACAAATAAGAAGCAACAATGTTATTGTAATTACAAATTACAAAGTTCAATATACAATAATAACTTTAGTCATGCAAAATCGATAATGAAAGTAAAATAGCGCTTTACATTTTTTATTACATTGAATAAACGTATTAATTTTATACAAAACCGATTGAAGGTGCAGTTATAAGTAACTCTGATGCGTTAGTTTTATAGGAACATTTGTCAAACTGTCCGCGCCACTGTCTCGTACAGTAGCTAACAACGGTTTAGCTTTTTATCTATTACCACTGTTTTATTTCGGTAAGCGCGATATTTATGGGGCGGGTGTCGCGATAGATAAACATTTTCCTCAAAACTGTACGGATTATTGTTTTTGTCAGACAAGTGGGGATCTAAGTTATGAGTCGGGAATGACCTCCACTGATAAAAACCTTATATTTTCGCTTGACAAGATTGGTCCTGTCTGTATTTTTATAAGTTATAGATATTAATAAACAGACATACGAGTTATTCAATATTTCATTACATTCCATCATACATTTCAAACTTACAAAATAGCAATAAAGGTACGGAGGAAATTTTTATGAAAAAAATAAGAAAAGAAGATCGCAAGCACTTTTATCAAACCGATCAAAGGGCCGGTCGGACATTCCGACTTCTTACGACGTTAGTAAAAAATACAATCTCTCTTTATAGTTACCATTCCACTGGTTATTATATCCGTATCGATACGGCTAAACTTACCGACCGTGAAATGCTCGATTCTCGATATTGCCTGCCCCCGGCACTACTACAGTAATTTCGGACGCTTTAAAAATAAAGAATTTACACAAAAAAGTGGTATTTATTATAGATAATACGCTTCATGGTTATTCATGTAATTACTTGGTACAAAATATTTGAGATGAATCAAAATTTAAAAATGTTCGTCATGTAGAGCAAAAACGTTCAGTTTTGTGATTTTAGAAGAAGCTTCCTACGAAAACGTGAGGCATTACATGTTTATGAATATGATACCTATAGCACTTAGTAAAATAGCAAATTAATATTTTTGCAAATATCACCGACGTAGATTTCGAGTAGGTCTATAAAAATATGCCGAATAGTCGTGTCGACTTAACGATGATTGTGTCCGGAAAATAGTCGGCACTTCGCACGAGTTGTCATCCGCCATCCAAACTTTTATTGCAAATAAAAATATTGATTACCCTGTGTTTATTTATGGTTCTATATTAAATATTGTATTTTAGAAACCGGGTCACAACATTAGTAACCTAATACTTATCAAACGCGCTGGTTAAAATTAGGATGGACAGATGAAATAAAAAGTAAACGATTTTTAGTAAAAAATCGATGCAGTTCGGGATCGAATAATGTATTTATTTTCGTTTGAATGGCTCATCGGGCCATGCTTCCTGCGACATCAGTGTGGTCGTAACGTGACACCTTTTATTAATATGCCTGAATTAATAATATTGTAGATATTCGTTGGCAGGGGTCGTGAGTAGGTATCGCGTGCGAATGTATCGTCAGGCTTCAGTGCATCGATTTGAAAATGAAATATCGATTTTCAATATCTAAAGGTTCTAGTAACCAGTCCCGACGTAAGATATTATGCGCTTGTGTATAATGGTGCACGAGGGCTTCGAGCATGGGGATGTTTGTTTTAAATAAAATACGACATCATTTTATACAATTCGATTAGGATGTCATTGTTAAAGTTTAATATTATGCGACTGAGGTCAAAATTGGATGTGGTTAATCACATCGTCATAAATTTTATTAAATAAATATTTATTTACGAGTTAATATTTAGTAGTAAAATTATTAATTGAAGATTCGAATTATAACGAATGAAATTCAACAGTTAAAGCTCATGAAGCTATAACCATAACTGAAGCTGTTTTTTTAGGTACCTAATTGTTTTACCATTACCATTTACGTATATCAATTAAAATAAGCAATTAATTATTTATTACTGCCTCGTTGGTCTAGTGGTCGCAAGCGCGACTGCTGTGCATGAGGTCTTGGGTTCGATTCCCAGGTCGGGCAAAGTGTTATTGGGTTTTTCCATCAGGAATTTCTCAGTAGCAGCCTCGGAGTCTGGATTTGTGCCCGGTAGATGGCAATAGACTCGCCCCCTATTACATGGGACTAAAAACATAACTGGCGAAATGTGGGTGTACTAATGGGTACACCTCTGCCTAACCCTTCGGGGATTACAGGCGTGATGTTATGTTATAAGCAATTAGTCTTCTGTGTTACTAATAAGACTTTAATTAACAGTACTAATATAAACAGACATTAATCGATAGCAAAAACGATAATGAATTCAAATATGCAAAAAGGGACTAATAAAACACAAAGTTTTTCGCAATAATTAATGATAATTCATAAATCAAGTGGAGCTGGGAACCACTTTCGTTCGCGTAAAAAATATAAAGTAGTAAACCATTGTAGTTGGTTATAGTAAGTGCCCACTAGCAATTTCGAAGCAATAACGTAAAACACACGGGCGCAGGTAGACAAAACACAACAAATATTGACAGTGGATGATTGCACTACGTCCAGCCAGAGATCCCCTTAGTAAACTGCGAATTAAAACGAGGACGAGAAAAATTAATCCTAATGCGATTTTAATGAAGCTGAAATGAACGAATGCAGTAATGAATTGTTAAGCCGCCGGTTATTCGTTTTGTGTTAAAAGGGAGAGGAATGGAAACGAGAGAAATAAAACCGTCCAACGTATATACCTACCTGGGTACCTACAGACTCTGCGTAGCGTTTTGAATAATCTTGGCATAATTTGCTTCAGCATGGTAGAAGCTCGTGAAGATTAAATTGATATATTATTACCCAAGCTACATCGTGGAGAGTGTATTGAAGCGTAGAGAAGATAAAATGTAATAATAATTAAGGTTCAGCATTGCACAAAGACGTACGCCTTAACATATAGTATAAAGCACACAAGCGCTGAAAATGTACACCTGAAGTCTGTGCTCGCTTTTGCATTAACGAATGCGGAAGCGGCGCTGTGCATACAGGACGCGTTGCACCCTCCCCCTTCCTCCCCCCGGGCAGCACAGCACCAGTACATCTAGCCCTCCCGCGCCCCCCTCACAGCTACACCTCTCGCTCGAACCAGACGCCTCCAGCAGCCTGCATGTCCCACCCGTGCGTTCATTACCTCCACGGGGCGACCCAACAATTCAAGTTTGCTTTCCGCCACACAATCTACGTTACCAGACAGACTACACTACTCTCATACACCGGCCACTCGAATAATAAAGATGCAGAAATTAACCCGTCCACACTGAAGAAGAGGAAACTAAGTGAAGCTATCTCGACGTGAATAGAGGTAATGCAACGCGAGCACTCGTACAGCGAATGAAAGAAACGAGCTCGGAATAGGCCGCTTGTTGAAACAGAGGGTAAATGTCAACCGCGGAATAAAAACAGTCAACAGATAAATGCAAACGATAAACACACTCGCAAACTGAAAAGGCAGAATGTGAGAGGGCATGTTTATTTTTCTCTGCGTAGATAAACATATTGGCGCTTAGAATAACATTAGATTCCCTCAAAGAAGCGTTTACAGCTATGAGAAATCAATAAAGTTTCCGCACTAAATTTAGTCCAGCCCATAAAATATTCAATTACGCATAAGCACACATTTGCTAAGGCCAACAACGACCACGCGGCACCCCCATTAAAGACGCCTAAGGGCCATTTAATCGGTCAGTGGATGTAAATTCGCTGGCCCCAAAACAAATATCCCGAAACTAATAAGGAAACGAAATATGTAAATCGGCTGCCATATTGTTTCACAAGTGAAATCTTCCTTTAATCTTATAACAAATCCGCGTCCAAATGGCCGGTCCGGGCTGAATTTGAATATAGGAGGGTTGAGTGAAGGGTCAGGTCGAGGAACAACCTTGTTGTGGTGAGGAAGGAGCAAATGTATGCAAGCCACGCACGGAGGAGATAGCGCCGTAATGTTGTCCTATGCACATATTGCAGCAAATTAGTTGTCGACTTGTAAACAAGGAGGAGGAAAGTAAGGCCGCTAAGACGTCGTCGGTGGGTAGTTTGCATGGATATGAGAGCGGCAATATAGGGGTCCGCAGCTGCTAGCTGTACTCATTAAGATGTTTTATGGTCGGCCCGCCGGACCGTGTTGCCAATTTAAGATATTTCTATGCGGGACGGCACCACGTTAGTTTGGCTTCCGATTAGGGGATTAAAGTGGTCCTTTAAGGTATTAGTGTAATAATTGCTCGGCCCATTATGCGGTTAACATTGTCCGCGATATTCGCTTGTAACGCTGTAAAGGGTAATTTAAGACCATCACATATACTACATATAAGTTGGTAAGCGAAACGGGACACTAATAACATGAGGGGCATATTGGACAGACGAGTGAAAACAAAAACAAAACAAGTGCGCAATAAAATCCAGTTACAATGGAAAAAGACAAAGCTCAAACAAATTTGGTCGGATCCGTCGCACACCTATTCCCCGCGCTGCAAGTAAATCAAAGGGTGTTGAAACTTTACACCCACTTAAACCGGACACAGTAATAAAGCGTTCGAACTTCATCGACCCTGGACATCAAATGGGACACCCCTTTTCGCATTTTGTACGGGGGAAATTAAAACTTCTGAGATGCTAAATTGATGACTGCACGTAGCTATTCATCTCTACTTCAAATATTTTTATATATATTGACTTACATGGGTATGTTTCTAAGTATAAGACGAGTATACAGTAGAGCGATGCCCACAGAAGTCCTACAAACTACCTCTTAGTTACTAAGAGGTTTTAACGGTGCACAACTTGCTTCCAGGACTGAAGTGTTTCGTGTTCATCATTGTATCTAGAGCAAGTTTCCCTCGGAGGAAATCGGAGACCCTACCAATATTGAATTCCCATCTGCAATATATATTAGATAGATATGATATCGTCATTCATAATGATAACACTTTAGTTCGTATAAAAAGGAAATGGACAAATATAAAAAGAAATCAAAAGCAAACAGCTACTATTATAATAGATGCACCATATCTAATGTTTAAGGTCGATGAAAAAACGTGATAATAACGATTAAGTCCAACTTTAAAGTTCCTTTAATTAAAACTAATTGATAACAACGTTACTAAGGCGCATTAACTTTTACGATCATAACTACGAAAGGTGCAACCCTACATCTCAGGAATAAGTTACAAACTGCTTAGTGTTCACCCGATACCGGTCAACGTTGACGGTCACTCGGGGACAATAATTACAGATGACACTTCCTAGCTTTGAAATACAAAACCTTTGAGGAATTAGATAAACGTAGGTAGGCACTTCTCAATCTGTAGTGGTGTTTAGAAATGAACGGTATAATCACCTATGTATAAGAAATTTACCATAACGAGTTCAAATTAGCTGGTCGTGATAATAATTACAGTGTTTATTATTCATCTGCCAGATGTGTCATCGTTATTTCCAACGTTTCAACTACTTTGGTTTAAATCCCCAATAATTTCCAATTACCTAGTATCCACCCGCAATAACAAAATGACAGCTCAGAAATGTAGTCAAGCTTAAATCACGGCCATATTAATTGTTTCTAAAGAGGCGATTTCATATGTACGCCCAGATTAAGTGCACGACCCGCACTCGGAACCGAGGGGTTATTAAATAATTTATTGTCTCCTAACTATTCGTGAGGGCACTGCTCAAATGGTCCGCTAAGATTTTGCAAAGTCTTGTTATGGAATATTGCTGGAGTAAACTTTGTCTATGAAACTTAAATGGATTCGCACAGCGATACGCTGAAGACTTACATATTTTAACCTTTTGCTAGCCAGATTGTTGAACAGTCGAAACATGAACGAACAATTTCATTTTAATTTATCAAACAGTAAAACGGGAAAGCGGTCTTGATTGAGTTTGTTCGGAACCTTTTATAGCTTTCAATGCACATTTCTGCCTGTCAGTGGCAAATTACGCGGGCTGCCCATTCATGCTCAAAAATCACTCTTAATTGAGTCAAGTGTGCCAAAATAAAAGGTGAATTCATCACAGGGGTGCGAACGGACGCCCCCTGTCGGGAAACCAAGGCGGAAAACGTATGTCCGGTCCATTTGTAAACAGTAACAGGCACTGGCAGCTTTTTGACAGTTTATGAAATTAAATTGTATTGGCGATTGTTTGTGAGCGAGCAGTGTTTGTGAAGAAAATGTGTGGGAGGTAAGGTGATGAATGGAATTTAACTGTGAGATATAATCAGTTTATGTTACAAGTCTAATTGATCTATTCTAATAGAATAAATCTTGAGAGTATTTTGTTTGTTTGGTTAAACACGCTAATATACGGACCTACCAGTCGGATTAGAAAAATCATTTTGTATAATATAATACATAATATAACATCACGCTCCGACCCACCGGGGGGACCAGTAACTAAAGACGTAACTTAACACGGATGTAAAAAAAACCGCAAGGACGAAGGTGCGGGTAGAAGCTATACTTATATAGTGAATAAATATGGAGTGATACGTTTCTACGTTTTTATCTGTGACTAGGTACTAGAGACACTTGTAGAATAGTGAACTTGTGGGATGTTAAGGATTTTTTATGTTTAAAATCCTGTTAATAAGAATGTAAAAGCTTAAAATAAGATATAAAGATCAGTTAATACGAGTGGGTAACAAAAATCTTCCTGTTCCAATTACAAATGACGATAACTTAATTTCTGAATACTTTACATAAAGCTATCAGTAAAACGCAACGCAATTATGAAATATGGCATTTAATGGATCTCATAGTCATAAGCAATTATACAAAGAGCATTCTGTTGCCTGTATATATATTTTATTATTTGTTTTATTATTGAAACCAAAGTAATCAGCGCTAAATTTTAAAAGCCTTATTTTTTGCGTTTTAAGTCAATTACTTAGCAGGGATATAAATATTTTTTTATATAGCAACGTAACCAAACGAAGTTAGTTCTCAGAAACTATTCCATGTAATTAATAATAATAATACACTAATATAAACAATAATATAGTATTTTACAATGCTTCATGAAGGTTGACTCATTGACTGGTCAGCATTAAACGATGGGGGAAGGTTTTCGCGAATCAATTTCAGCTCACGTCATTAAATTATCCCAGTCATGTAGGTACATGCAGTACTTACATCGAAAGGGCAGGAGATAATTCATTTTCGTCGAAATATGGTCTGGCACCCGAAAAAAAATTAAATTACACGCTTGTATCATTTTGCGAGTTGCTCTTTGAAGTATGATGGATTAGTCCGGGATGTTACAATCTATTTTAATGTAGGTACTCTGTTTCATTTGTTGCGGCCCTTTAGGAATAAAACAGTTTTGGATAGTATTGCTTTCAATAGCAATACTATCCAGTATTGCTTTCACTGACAAGTTAATAATGCAGAAAACTGATAAAAGTTTTGCAGACAATAACAGTTGAAAAACTTGACTATTAACATTTCAGCAAATAGATAAACATGTAAATAAACGTCCAAATATTACTATTGCTATTGATTCGTTTGCTGATAGCCAAATGAAATAAACAGTTCAGTCACTATAAGAAGAGCAATAACAACTTGTAGAAGATAAACAAGCAAATGAGTCTACGATAAAAAGCAATAAGTCGATAAAACGAGCTGAGCCAAGCTGAGCTAAGCGCATAAACCTTGTGTTTGTTCGCAAATCAGATGAGAGTATAAACGGAATCATCTTTCACGTGCCGACGGACCGGCCTCACCAAAACAAAATTGATTTTATTGATGAAAGCATAAAGTAGTTTGATTTTTCAATTTATGTTAATGCGATTAATTTTGGTTTATCTAAGAGATGTTTAGTATTGATGGAGAAAGTAGTGGGAAGAATTATTGATCTAATTAATAAATATTAATTAGATGATGTTACATAACATTTAACATTTATCATTCAAAGTTTAATTGCGAATACGGAATAAATCATTGCCGTAATATAACTGCAATAAAACAAAAGCACTTAAACCGGACCATGCCGGAAGTCTATTTTTGTCACTAACTTAACTGTGGCAGCTGTAAATATGATATTAGCAGCAGCTTTAATACGATATCCTGCAATCAAATCAGTGTATGGCTTCATCGACGTCTGCTACTCGTGTGTGGTCGAGCCGTAAACAAAGATCTTAATGATCGCACACCGGCCAACGTAAACAATTTATTAGCCCGCAATCGACAATCGTTACAATCGGTTCGTGCATTCGATGCATTGATACATGTTCCCTGAAACGAAGCACTTCTCCGTTTGCAGACGTGTCGATTTTAATTGCACCACTAACTATAATTACGTAAACATGTTCTTTTCTTGTTTCCGAATGCGTCTCGGGTTTAATTACCAATTCTTTGGTTGCTCTTCTATCTGCGGAAACATTGAGATTACTCTATAATATTGTGTTTATTTTACTTCAAAAATTCGACTTTCCCATAGTTTACCCATGACTTTGCTGCAACATGTAAACAAGATTTCTTGACCATTTTAAGACCTTTACTATGGTGTAAAATTTGTGATCAATAGGCGATTTCCACGTGACAACCGAGTTGGTGTACCGTCCACAAAAATTAAATTATTATTAAATTTCCATACCCGGGATGAGTCTGATGAGTGCCGACAACTAGGGGTGAGGCAATTCCCTTTTTACTTCCGTAAAATAATTGGCCTGACCTTAATATAGTTTTTAAACTTAAAGGATTTTTTTACTAAAATTGCTCACGGGTGTTACAACATATTATTGAGTAAAAAATACAATACAAAATAGTCAATTTTGTTTCTAAAAAAAAAAAATCTTAAAAGAATTATTAAACTGCAATTATTAAAATCATACGTAACTTTTTTCGAATTTTCACAGTTTGTATTATACTATTGTTATCAATTTAATTATTACCGTTTGTTTTTACCGAACGTAGAGCTTCGTATTTCTTTTTTACTATTTCATTAAACAGGCCGTGAACAGCAAACAATCGTGAAATCTTGTTTTTAGTATTTGGACTGCCTCGTTGGTCTAGTGGTCGCAAACGCGACTGCTGTGCATGAGGTCTTGGGTTCGATTCCCAGGTCGGGCAAAGTGTTATTGGGTTTTTCCATTAGGAATTTCTCAATAGCAGCCTCGGAGTCTGGATTTGTGCCCGGTTGATGGCAATAGGCTCGCCCTCTATTACATGGGACTAAAAAACATAACTGGCGAAATGTGGGTATACTAATGGGTACACCTCTGCCTAACCCTTCGGGGATTGCAGGCATGGTGTTATGTTATGTGTGTGTTTTTAGTATTATTTGACAAGAAGCATTTCAATGTGAGTCATTTCAATATCTTTTGTAGTAATATTATGTAATTCCTGACGTCTACATGCACTAGTAAAACTAAATATTATCCAAACCTAAAAAGCGATAAAACACTTAGGTGTACCCACTTACGGACGAAGACTAGGTACAACATAAAACATAACATCACGCCTGTAATCCCCAAAGGATTAGGCAGAGGTGTACCCATTACTACACCCACATTTCGCCAGTTATGTTTTAGTTCCATGTAATAGGGGGCGAGCCTATTGTCATCAACCGGGCACAAATCCAGACTCCGAGGCTGCTACTGAGAAATTACTGACTCGATACAATTAAATAAAAAATATAGTACCTACCTACATATTGAGTAGTTTTACTGGCCTTTGCTGGCAGGTATTGGCTAAACGGGGCTTGTTAAAAACAAGCCAGTTATACATTTTCCGTAAATATATTTTATGAGCACTTTTAGTAATATTTTTCCATGGGATAAAGTTTTCATATGGGGTGGAGGGAAAAGTACAACAAAAACTTTTGCCATGGATTCAGAACATGATTCAAGTTCCCCAACGAGATTTTTTTTTATGAATTAAAAAAAATCTTCTGTTCCATACAAATATTATGCAACACCTAGACGGTCAAAATGTATGGAAACGACGATTTCTTTTTAAATAACTGTCATAAATTGTTTCCCTGGGATTTTTAGAATTATGTACTGAATCCTTAGCAAAAGTTTGTGTTGTAATGCCCCCTCCACCCCGTTTGCTGACATTGCCTCAGTAACTATTTCTATGTCTAATTTATGACTTCTTCTTCATTATTTGAAGTCAAATTATGAGCGTTTACTTTATGGTCCGAATAGACAAGACGCGCGCAAAGAAACATTAAATTGCCTAGTTAAAAATACTAGTAAACCAAATGTTATTGTATAAAGAAAGAAAATCAAAAATGTTAATTTGAAAAAAATACTACGTTTAAATTTACTATAAAAATATACCTATTAACAATAATTACCTAACATATTTTATTTACACGTTAAATGTACCCGCATTAAAACATACAAAGCTCTTTGCTGAAATATAAAAGTAGGAACGAAAGAGGTAAAAAGTTATAGCTTATAGGCATTACAAACGGAATTATCAATTTTTTTGAAGTAGCACATATAAATGTTATTTTATTTACAAAAATAATAAAGGCAAGGCAAGGTAAGGCATTAAGTTCGCCTTTGTTCTTTTTTGTTGCATAAAGTTTAAATAAATAATAATAAATAAAAATATTTTTTTTTCTTGAAATATAATACCTAATTTATAATATGATATTAATTACTTAGGTCAATTAGGTACCTACATACAGAATATTTAGGAATAAAGCAATCAAAACATTTTGGCAAAATTTAAAAAAAAAACATTAGCGCTATAATACAGTAATGTAAAAAGGACACTTACTTATAACATCACATTATGACCCTAAAAGCATTGCAATGAGAGCCACATTATACGAGCTAGCGCTTTGAACAATTTTTTTTTCTATTTCTACATAAAAAGACAATCCACTCTGCTTCAAGCAAAAAAAACCCTGCCATTAAATCAAATTTGATTTAAGAGGGCAAAGGTCAATTACATTTTAAGTGCACAATCGTCATGATTTACGCCGATTGTTGCTATGACTTCCGATCTCCAAAACGCCGAGCTCACCCCTATTCAAGAGAATTATTTCCACAACAAAGAGTTTGGAATTAAAGTCCCAGCTCACTTCGAAACTCTACTACGACATTGGAGATTCCTGTTTTTGTTTGTTTCTATAATTAAAACGCGACTTAAATGCTTTACCGATAATTATAAATCTACTTGATGTTGTTATTTTAGTGAATCGGATTTACGAGGGGATATTTTGGGCCAATTTTCTTCGATTGGTACTGTTTGGGTTTAATATTTGAAGTAGATTTTATCAAGTCACGTTTTATCCTTGCTTTGTCGAATTTAATCAACATTGTTCTCTTTAAAGCTGGTTCTTCCTAATCGTTTATTGTTGGTGTATTTAAAATTTTGACACCATTACGTTCAATTGGACCGGTTAATGTGTCACTGTGGCGGCGTCGTGACAAAGTGTTGTTTTACACATTGGACCATAATTTCATGAGCAGTATTTCGCAGCGCGACCGGCGCACGGGTGGGCAGTGCGCACATTACCTTCGCCTGGTGGCCGGCTGACTCATTCCGGTGTCGCCGACCGCCAGTTTTGAACAGAGTTCTAACTCCCAGTGGTCTGGCGCTAACACGCAACTCCGCCTCACTAGTTCATACGCTCCGGTAGGCAATTTGAAAATTGTAGCTTGAATTTTGCTAAATTTGTTAATTTGGACTCAACTCGCTTGAATACAGAAATAGTTATGGTTATTAATTAATAGTAGATTGCGTTACTGGTGCTCTCTCACAGGAACACTCACATACACCCGCTTCATAATTATCACGAAGACCACACACAACTTGCCTGTTTCCCTAATGTTTATTATGTAGCATTAAGCACTGTCACCTCTATCGAACTGTCCCCAAGGGTTATGTGAAAGCAGTCCCAAAAATTCACAGTCCAGCCACTGAACTGAAGTAAAAAGCCTTGTGAAAAGCTTTCATCCGTTCTAAGAGCTATATTTTTGTAATTACACAAACATGGTCGTTACTGGTAAGGTAAACTATTTATTATTTATTTATCTATTGTTTTACTTAAAATAAAAACTTTATGTTCAAATATCAGAATTAAGAAGTAAAAGAATCGCAGTGGTAAAACAATTGAAAAAAAAAATACTTTCGTGATTTTCATTTAAATTATTTGTAACATAACATCACGCCTGTAATCCCCGAAGGGTTAGGCAGAGGTGTACCCATTAGTACACCCACATTTCTTCAGTTATGTTTAAGCCCTATGTAATAGGGGGCGAGCCTATTGCTATCATCCGGGCAGAAATTCAGACCCCTGAGGCTTCTACTGAGAAATTCTTGATGGAAAAAGCCCATTATCACTTTGCCTGACCTGGGAATCGAACCCAAGATATCAAGATCAGCAGTTTAGGGACCACCAACTTGCTTTTTGTAAACAAAAACTTATTCACACGAAAAAGAAACAAATGGGTAATTAAAAATCACACATTCTCAAACCTTGTTAATAATCAGGGTCTAGAAAACCCCACGTTGTGCAGGACGTAACTTTTATTCACGTGGTTCACGGAAGGTTAAAAAGTGGCGGCCACCGACTGCAAGTGGCGACCACCGGTCACAAATGGCTGTCACGCGCTTCAGCTACGGCGTTTGTGGCTGTGGAGTGTGGCCTGTGTGCGACCAGCGTAAGGGCTGTGTGTGATATGGTGACTATTGCATAGGGGATGTTAAGCAGTGTAACACAATAATATATTGTGACAAATCCCTGGAGTCAAGTTTTATGTGCACTGAATACAGTGTATTCACCTTTACACTTTGTATAAAAATACAGTGAAAAACGCTTTAAAAAAATTGGGTGATATTCAAAGTGCTTTTTTTTTTTAGGTGCTAAAAATCATCAAATGACTCAAGTCTGACAGTCCCTTCCGCCCCAGCCAGGGCGGAAGGGACTGTCAGACTTTTACTGACTAAAAAACCACCCTGTTCCTTCTGTTGCCCTTTACGTTCCGGGGCCACGGTATCCTGTTAAGACGTCCCGCAACCCCGGCAGGCGTTGGCCCCGTTGGGGGCCTCGTTCCTGTGCTGACAGCTCTTTGAGGCCCGCGCGAACAGAACGCGCCGTCGACCCGGGCTTGGTCCTTGATCGGACGGCGAGCTACCCATTACTCGTCGTCCGCAAGCCCGCGCCTACGGCGGCCGGATGTCGCCTCGCGACGTCAGACGCCCTGGGCGTCTCCCGCGGCGGCTGGGGCGTGAGGTGGATCTCTCCCTCACGCGGCCCGCCTCCTCCTTCGCTAGCATTACTGCTTCGCAGAAGGAGGTGACTACATCCCGTTCCCTCTCGCCCCGGAGCATGGCCTGAACCAGGTCCGGACGCGAGAGGCCGCCGCCGCCTGTCGCCTCCGTGAGGACACGGTGGTGCTCTGCCCAAGCGGGGCAGTCCTGCACCGTATGCTCCACCGTGTTCTCCGGGCGATCCACACAGTGGTGACACCCGGGCGTTTCCTCTCGCCCTATCCGACACAGGAACCTCCCGAAACAACTGTGTCCGGTGAGGACCTGCGTCAGGCGGTAGGTGAGGACGCCGTGGCGCCTCTCCAGCCACTCCTCAAAGAGGGGTCTTACCGCTGCGATTGCGGCGTGCCCGATATTCAAAGTGCTAAGCTTGCGTTTGTGTCAGCTACTGACTCTAAACTAACCGATTATTATAAAACTTATACACACAAAACTAATCTTTTAATGACATTGTCACGGAAAGATGAAAAATCTAAACTATTTAGCGGTTTTCTATATACCTACCTTGGAATATGGTGCCAATTTCATAACTCTTTGGAATAAGATAGGATATTATACCCCCGTATGACCCCCATGATGATAGGATGTTCTGAAATACGTATTATGTATTCTGTTCAGGCGAACCGACTGAGCAATTACGTTCTGTTGGTACTTGGTCACAATTACGTGTTTGACACTTCTTTTATCCATGAATTGCTTTATTTGCTTTGCTTTAAATTATTCTTTATTTTTCTTTTAAAAAATCAATATCCGGGGGCACGGCAGTGCCCCCGCCAAGACGAGCTCAATTTTAAAGGAAATAATCATAGTTGACGACACTATTCTTGAATCTAAAAAAGCTTTTTTACAAAAAAAGATGACCGCCTTCAAAAACTACAAAATAAAAAATAACTTTAGCTTGGAAGTCGGTGGCTATACCTACATAACAAGAAACAAAATCAAAGCCGCCGACTTCATAGCTAAAGTTATTTTTTATTTTGTAGTTTTTGAAGGCGGTCATCTTTTTTTGTAAAAAATCTTTTTATTTTTCACTTTTTTAGTGCTTGTGTGTTACTGTTTGAAATCCTTACATAAAGCCCTTTCAAACAATACCTCACACGATATATTTAATTTTGGAAAGTGGTAGGAGGTTGACGTACCCCCTCTCCACTTCCTTCAGTCAGTCATCGACTACACGTATAAACAAAGCAATTTCTCTTGTTACGGCGGTTCTGCTGTGATTTTATAAGGAGTTCCGTTCCATATCTCCAAAGTTCATCATCAGATCATGACAATATTCCTATGGGACCTATTCGGAACTATACTCTTTCAAACAAAAAAATAATCATCCAAATCGATTCATAATTGGCGGAGTAATCGTAGAACAAATATACAAAATGAAAAAAACATACGCGTCGAATTAAGAACCTCCTCCTTTTTGAAGTCGGTTGAAAATTACTATAGGTATTACAATGATTATACTATAACAGAAGTTATAGCTCATATCCAACGCCAATGAGCCTCGTTATTCATAATGAAGACAGTACACTAATTATAAAGTTCGTTCGGTATTTCACCAATTTGCCTATAAACTTCGTTTCAACTCCATCTTATTACATGAAAGATTATAATATACAATGAAACCCGTTCTAACAATTTCACATACAATCATAAATTCTAATTTAGCTGGTTGGTGGATCTTATTACCACTTCGCGTTCGGTTTTCCGGACTCATTGTATGTTACTCCCAAGACATCGCAGCCCCACAGTACGTATATACAAAATTAATTAGACAAAATCTCGAGCTCTTGTTATATTTTATTATTATTTCGTATGTTACGAGATTTTATTAGGGCTTTTATTTATTGCTCTTCTCTTAGGTGTAATGGATCTGAATGGGGTCTTGATTAGTCGTTCTTGTATGAATGTGTTGGCTACAAGTTTATAATTACACTAGTGGTAATTACAAGGTTGCTTACATTGTGAAACCTTCGTTGGCTTTCCGTTTAGTTATCTCACTACAAATGGTGATGGTTTGTTAAATTAAACGTCATATAGTGGACTGCTATTTTCTTGATTACAAAACGCCTATCGTTGGATAGTTTACACTGTTTTATTTTGAAAGTAATATACTACCTTCTTAATCACCTGGACAGAAAAATATGCCATAAATATTTTTGTAATTATGTTGTAAAGATAAAGCTTCATTCATAATCTAAATCTGGTAATTAATTTTATAACGCATCTATGTATGTTATAGTGTAGGTAATAATATATTGGTGCAAAAAATAAAGGACATCCGTACGTCGAAGTAAGTCAAGTAACATTCTCTTTGCCGTAGAACGTTTAACAGATAACCTGAAGAAGGTTCGAACAATACTACTATCAGGACGACTAACAAGATAAACTGAAGACGTTGAACGCACTACAGCTCGAAGCATCCCGATAAGGAGAGGACGGAGCGCTAGTTCTTATAAGGAAGTCAATTGGTGTGTCCATCGAAACAACTGCACGTGCCCAACATCGTATTCTACTTAGCCGTGAAATGTGTAATGCTGTGCGTTTCGTTTCAACGTCTTCGCACCGCTCTTTGGTGTTACCTACAATTTCGCGACGTGTTCATAAAGTTACGGGGTAGTATTCAACAATTCGATTTGTTTATTCCAAAAAATAAACGAGGATGGTAAATTGTATTTTGATAAACCCTTTTTATAAAAAGCATGAAAGTAGATAAACATTTCATTTTTACAATGAAATGTTGAAATGTTGGCATGTTGGCATGAAATGGATTTTTCAATAGTGCATAATAGAGTTAGGTTGGATGGATTGAATCGGGACTCGAAGCTGACCAGTCGATGAAATCTAATCATTTCCATTACTTCCGCGCGCTGATCTCATACTGCGCTTCATTTCACGAGAACAGCAGCGGGACCTACACTAATCACATTTTGTACTCATTAATTGTGAGGCCCTTTTTTAACAGACTTCTGCATGTCTGATTGATACAAACTTAGAAATAAGTTGAAGTATGTACCTATAATTATTAGAAAAACTTTTTTTTATAACCTACTTATGTATCTAGTTCCAAAGCTGCATAACATTTTTATAATTGTTTGCACTATCAGTAATTATCTTATCTCTGTATAGAATTAAATACATTGGATTACGGATTGGATTAAGGATACCCTTTCATTAAATACATTGGAATCTTCAGTTTGGCACTACAGATACGATCATGTAGCACAGGGAGCGTGTCCTGCATTTTAAAGTACACGCGTATCGGGAAAAAAGTCACGTAGTGGATACCGCGGCCGTAGTATGGCGAAGAATTATATAGAACTGATGAAGAAATTATACGATCTGGTGAACACATATGTGACCGTTCACAAGTTATTATTAAGAAAGAACGAAAATGACGATGTGACATGTCCAAAATTTCATAGATAAACTACGACATGCAGTTAGCACGCTGGCGGCTAGCCGTAGCCTAAATTCGAGGCGACACCCGAGCTGGTGCTGAGCTTTTGCGGTGTTGGGATAAAGCGCCATGACCTTAAGAATATTTATAAAGCCACGAGTTAATCTTATTTTACAGGGCATAGGTCTCAACAAACAACTTATTTTTATAATATGACAAGATACTAAAAAGTGCAACTGGGCTTAAACTAGCAGAAACTCTAGCGCGTGTAGCACAGGAATCTCCATCTCCATAACAGTTATGGCCATTCTATAGTTAAACACAATAATATGAAAAACCGATCAAGTAGGCACGAGTCCGGGTTCAGTACCATCGTAGAAGGAATAACATTTTAGTATCAAGTGAAAATCGGGAAACCTATCAGGTTCCTTTTAGCGGCAGTAGAAATACACATTGAAAATTTCAACTCTCCAGCTATCACGGTTCATAAGATACAGCCCGCTGCCAGACAGACAGATGGACGGACAGACGGACGGACAGCGAAGGCTTAGTAATAAGGTCCCATTAGCGTCCTTTGGGTACGAAACTCTAAAAAGTAGGTTAACAACAACTAGGACGAATTGTAATTATTATCCCTATCACACAGCACGGGCTCGGCGACACCCGCTAGCGCCACAAAACTGACAATGTCCTCCACCTCTGCCACGTGACAAAGACAAAATGGAATCTTGATGTAGATGTTCGAAAGGCAAAGTTATACAGATGGAAAGTCGGCTATTTATTTTTAAATTAAACGTCAAACTAAAACGAGACGTACCTATTCATAATAATGATCAGGTTGATTTCTTTTTCCGCGACCGCAGTTAAACCTCAAGAAAAAAACTGAACGAAACCGCCGAAGCAACGTTCCGGTGTAAATATTTATCCGTAGTCGCCCACGCAAACTTTGTAGCGCCGGTAACTTCTGCCCGACCTCACACTTGTGAAAAATTTGCCAAGCTTGAGTGTAGGTTTGATTGCAGATTCGTTATACTTTCATAAAATGTTTTTTTTTTTTTAACCTTTTATTTGGATAGATCAGTTTATGAATTAGATACAAATATCCATTTTCTTTAGTCCAGGCGAAATCAGAGGTTTGTGGCATTTTCTTGCTGTCAAGTAAGTACTTATGTCTTATATTGTGATGGTTTTCTTTTGATGGCTACCTCTTGAGAGCCTTTTCATTTCATGCATTGTCTTTTTTATGTTTATGCTATCTACGTCGGATTTCGGTATATTGAAAATAAACATTGTTGTAATGATCGCGAAATGTCGTTATAAATTGAAACAGGTCTGCTACGGACGAACCTCTGCTATTATAGATCCGTACATAACCTGTGTTTTTGAGACAATTGAATGTTACTGTCTATATTACAATTAATTACTTGCTTGAGTTTAGTGTAAAATAGATTCAACTTGTTGTGATATATCAAACAAAGAAATAAAAACCCCAGATCTATATAGAATAAACGAACATCTATAGATTCTTAAAAGAGATTTAGTGAATTTTAATGAGTATTTATCGACTTCCCTTAAAAGAGTGATCAAGGACATAACTATCATAATTTACATCTTAATATTTCTTCGTTTCTCTTGTTAAATTGCCTTATATGTAGAGGCAAGTATATACGGAACCCTAAAAAGTATGTAAGTGTTTTTGGTAATTGAATTCCGTACACGGTTCGTATCTGGTCCGGTCCGGCCGAACGCGCGGGGTCGCACGTCGCCTCGCGGTCAGGATTTACCGTGTACCTACTCGGAATATTTTTTCATTTTCCCACTCTTCGCGTGAGATATCGCAGGTATTTTTATGAGAACTCCGACTTCATTTGCGGATTCCTTTCCGTAGCTTACATGTTAATAGTGGCTGACTGACACCGTTCGCGTCTTACTTTAGGGATATCCTGATGAGTGACGATAGGTATATTTGTGAAGGTAGGTGCAAACATAAGGGAACTTGATTGTCCGTGAGTAACACAGCTTTAATGTATAACGGAAAAAGATTAGAACAGTAAGCTATGAATAGGTAAAACTTAAATTCAATACCAATACAACAATTCACAAGGTTCACTTCCCATACATCTGCGACGATTTATCAACAATCGAAACGGCTCGTAACATAGTTAGCCCATACAAACGGACTGCGCTGCCTGTAATAGGAAGCTTCCGTCGGCATCGTACAATAGCACCGGCGACGTCCAATGCGCATTCGACAGATTGTATCTATTAAGGCCACAATGCAGCCGAATTGAAGGACGCCAAATTGCTATACTCACTGGTTGCAACTGAAATATTGTTAGTTTTTAATGAGACTGTATATTATTATAACGAATGAGTAAATCAGAAGACTAAAAGCTTACTAAGTTAGATAAAAAGGGTGACAAACTTACGAAAAAACAGGAACAATATTAGGAACTGTAATTTAACAGGAAAAATTTAAATTTGGCCACAAATTTTAGACTAAAACCCGCACATCATCAACTATTCGTTACTCTACAGCATAGGTTCGTAAGCAGGTCTAGACACATAATAGTATTCGTCATCGTATTTCAAATTGTGTATGAACTAATACAAATATCGTAGGGGAGGGCAGTCAGCGATAGATCGCACTGACTACTGACGTTTGTTGATACGATTGTTCGCCTGTTAAACGATTTCATTTAAATTTGATCACTCGACTGTCAGCCAGTGATAATGTTTGAAGGGGCTGCCTCGTGGCAAATGTCCGTTAGCCAACACTACTATGTTATACATTAATACAAAATGCAAAATGGGAACCCGTCATCGTAAATCTACAGTGATATTTTCATTTAGAATGTAAAATTAAAAAGTGATTTAGTGTATTTAAATAATGATTAGTAATCCATACGATATAAATAAATAACATAATTTAAGAAACAATATTTTCAGAACTTTGGTACACAAAATGCAAAGAAGGTATTTACTTATTCCTCGTGTACAACATACGAAGACGGAAGACGCATTATATCAAATTCCTCAATTCCGAAGTAAATCTTTAACAGGCATCGATAACCCTCCATTCCGGACATAATGTACGCATAATTGGCGTAACATTTCCATTGCGAACCCTTTCAAGACGCCTGTAATGTTGAGGCCTACATGTTATTTAATTACACAATCTCGAGCACAATGAGAATTATACCGACTCCTTTACGTCTCAAATGCATGGAGAGGGGGCGACAGAGCCGTATTTGGATAGAGGGATGGGAGACACAGTTATGATGGTAAAGTACTATCAGATGCTATTATAAGAGTCGGTTGATTGGTTCATTTACATGATGTTGTCTGACGAATCAGCTGATAATGTGTAAAAAGCCTATAATTAATTAGCGTCTCGCCCGGCATCACACGGGTGCAAAGTAGATACCTATAACATAGATCTTCCTCTTGAATCACTTTACCTATCCGTTGTGTATTTAAAAAGATCTAAGCGTACAGGCGGCGGGAAGTGACTTTGCTTTATACTATAATGTAGAGCTGAACCAGTTTAGAAACTAATTTCTGAGTGTCAATAAATCTAAATTGCCAAATTGTAAAACAACTACAAACTGTCGAATTAGAAACAAAGCCTGATTGAACCCAAATAATATTTCTAATTGCATCCCTGCTTTCTAAAGGTTAAAGCTGTGACCGGAACGCCTCAAAATCATAGGGCGAGAACTATGAAAGTCTTCCGATTTCCCTTCGAGCTCATAACATCCTTGGTAATGAAGGAGCACCCTCAAGGGTGTCCCTTACTGGGGGTGCACAGTCCGACTCAATTATAAACGAATATATCAAAATGACGGAGTAAGATTTAGACGGAACCCTACCTGAGAACTCGATGCGTGATTATTTGGTTACCAAAATTAGGTTGCAGAAAATAAGTTAGGTTGAATAAAATTCAATAAGTAAAATGAATTGATGATCTGCGATATTTTTATTTCTACAATAGTCAAAGCCGTAAAATAAATCCATTTGAATAAATCTTCACAAACGGCTGTCAGCCAATGAACTCTTATTTTCAATAGTAAATTAATTACATAGATTACCGCATAGTACGCCATTTAAATAGAACCGCAGTGCATTACGAAAGGGCTAGATGCCCATGCGATACTGGACTATTCAATACAATATCTATTATGAATGAACGCGGTCCGCGAAGGTTGATTAGCCTCGTCGGCTCTATTCCAATTTTCATGGTGTATTACGATCGACGGACCTGATTGATTGTTGTTAGATCGCAGTATCTAATATATTTCACTTGCCAGTATCTAGAATCACACGTTAGTTTAGGCTTGTTAAACGTGCATTACTGATAAATGCTTTTTTTTTTCCTAAAAGCATTCTTCACATTTTTGGACTATACTGTAGGTATCGCTATCCTCCATGTTTAAAATATGTATTGGTATGAGTATTTTATTATGTCGATAGAAATTAGCCTTCATAAGCATCTTAAGATCAATTTAACCTTAGCTACATCAGAGATTAACCCATTTCACTGTTATTATAGATCAATTTTACACTGTTCAGTGATTTTAATAATCATAAAGCAATATTTCTAAACTCGATCTCTGCAATTTTTACAACGTCGTTGATTTTTAGACATGGGAAATGAATAAAATACGTGATTGTTTATTATTTCCTGAATTTTAAGTTTAAATGTATCAAAAATTGAACAGACTGTAATAAAGAGGGGTAAATTCCGATGGTACGGTCACTATTCATCTCAGGTTCGTGAAGCACTATTGGTTACGCGAGCTTTTGTAACTAAAGTGGTATTTCACAGCGTCGACGCGCATACCGCTATCTGATGATTGGTTTTTGGCAATTAACAGTATTGCTCACGTCGCAATCGAGTTCATACACCGTGTGAATTATGTATGGAGCCTCCATTTCCCTCTTTGTTGCCCCGTTCTACTTACTTACACCTATACCATAGCCAAAATATTAAATCTTGTTCACGTGTTTATATCCCACGCAGCGTGCGCGCGTAAGTTTATAAAAGTCAACGTTTTAAGATCATATTTTGCATAAAATTGCGGGATTCTTCTAGATTACGGTTCACTGAACATTATTACAATAGAAGATAGTAATTATAAGAAGTGACAGGTTGCGTGCTCGACACCTGTTGGCAAGCGAGCTGCAGACGACCCGTTTACATCGTTTGACGTCCACTATTTCACTGGAAGACTGATAGATAGTCCGAGTTTACTACTTGAATAGGAGAAAGACAATGTTTAGCTGCAAAAGCAATTCCTAATAATATTGGATTATAAAACGGAAGAGCCGTCGATAAAGGTGTTAGCACGAGTAGATAAGTTGTCAAAAAGCTTTTAAACTAGATCGAAGATCGCCAAATAGTCTAGGAAACCCATTAGCAGCGATTTCATGGCTATTATAAACACTGTATAATTTACACTGGCTAAGCACCCAGTTTTATGAACATTATTAGGTACAAATTGTTAGTCACAATTTTGTAGTGTGCAGTTAGCGGTCATATAATTATAATGCATGTTTCGGAAGCAATAATTATTTTCATTATACGCAACGGTAAGCTCGCCGACCTGTCATCCCTTTATTAACATTTATATTTATATCACATGAACACAAGAGAAATATCTACGCCACCTTTAAATCGTTTGTGACATGTAAACTCGTTGTCAGCTTTGACATGATGCGAATTAATGCGTTATTATTTAAAGTGTAAAGCTCAATATGGCTCCTCGTAAAGTCTTCAATAGAATTAAACCCTTTGTCTCAAGGCGTCAGTTCACCGTTGCCATGTCGCCTGACATTTGTACAAAGGTTACCTCCATTCTGTCGGTTTTCTTTTTACTGGCTGCCATCACTTTGTACCCAAAGAAAGGGTGGTATTGTGTTGATCGAATTAACCTTTTATGTTTGTTTGGGCTAGAACGGTGCAATGATACCGCAGTATTAAAAATCATTTATAGGTTCAATCATGACGAACCCTATGTTGGTACTCGCTCTATGCAAAGTTATTGTAATTTCACAGATTACGAATTATGGTTGTACACATTTTCCAATTATGGTAGCTCTGACCCACAGCAATAAACGTACCTACGTAGTTTATACCACAAACAAATTTAAACCTTCAATGTAGCGAAGCAAAATTGTCTTAATAAATAGCATAATTATGGTGATTACGTAGACGTCAAAGGAACCCATAAAACTATCAATGAACCTATAAATCGAAGAAAACATTGGAACACGCGATCACCGGGCTTGGGAAAGTACACAAACAAATAGATAACATTAACAATAAGAGACGGTGTGAGGTTATAACGTGTGAAAATACGTATAAAAATGGAATTAATTGAACATTGTAGCATAAACAATTATGGAAGAGGCGCCGATGGGGCGGTGGCACGGAAAGGAAATTGGCAACATAAGGCACGCCGCGTAATATGAGAAAATAATAGTTTGAATGTTGGAAATAAATAACGCAACGAGGAGGAAGACAATGGTCCCGTAACCAGATCTCCTGTTAATTGTGGCCATTGCGGCGCGGACCATTCAACCGTGATTTATGAACGTGTTCAAATTAAGCCCTATTTGTTCTTTACTGAAATCCTTTGCTTGTTATCGACGGATTTCCACATGTTTTAGTGAGGACGAGCATGTAGTCATATTGTCCTGGCCTAGACTGAGATGTTGTATGTAATTTAATAGCACTCACCTCGCATTTTCTGCTCGTCGAGAAGTTGTCTTTCAAGGTTGTCTTTTACTTCTCGTTCCCTCAACACGTCCATTTTTAGTTCAGCTGCAACAATAACATATTTTTTTTAAGAACAGTTAAGGTTTACTTTAAAAACTGTTGTGCGATCAACCGAAGAATTTGTTTCCTCAGAATTAATATCGTAAAGTTCAATAAGTTAAATCCAATAGAAGAAAATGTTGGCATAAACAACATTTTAAGTTAAATAAATGGTTCATTGTATACAAAAGGCATTGTATAAATTTAACAGTGAGCTAAACCGGTAACAAGGCTTCAGTAAGGGGCCGATTAGGAGCATAAACACAGATTAACTCATTCGGAATCCCGGTACTATTGTGAAGGAGTCGAATTGAGAGATTTGCATAACTTTCAATTAAACCTAACCTGACGGAAATGATTAGGGGAGGAAGTTCCGATTTGTGTGTTCTTTGCACCATCTAATATTGAACTAAATGGGTAATATGATTGGTTTTATTTATAGTTGATAAGGTAAAAGACGGGTCAAATAAATACTAGGCTACAGTGCATAAAGAAAAGTGGCGTAATCCAAGAGAAAACAATATTCAAAAGTTGCTTAAATAGTGATGACTATAGTGCAAGAAACAAATTACATTAAAATGATACTCATGTATTCAATAGCAATTTTCACACAATAACAAAAATAAGAAGCAATTTCCATTCATTTTAACTAAAAATAGTTCAGTGTCAGGCTCTAATTGGCTGCAGGTGATAGAGGTGCATTAAATATGCAAGATAGTGTATCTACTGTCTAGTATAATAACACTATACCTAATAATTAGAAAATTCAAATGAGTTTAAGGACTTTTCTGAATTTAAGGCATTTACAAAAGTAAGCCTGTTTTACCTTAGCTCATTTCCATCCTATTTAGCCCCACTGGATTAGTCTAACATATTTACCTATGCATTTGTATTCCGACTTGGAGAATATATTAACCTTACCTACATCTCGTAAATCTCCTTCTAAAAACTATTTTCCCAAAACTTATGTAAAACATTGCATCTCTTAAAACTGACTACACAAACCCCTACGCTTTCAATCAGGTTAATCTCGCCATCGATAAGCGCCTAATATCACGCCATACGTATGTAAAGTCATCTCACGAGTCGAATTTGAATAGAAAGAGGTCATGCCCGTTTAATTTGGTCCCTTATTCAATTAGGTGCCTAAGCTGCGTCTATCTAATGGAGGTCGTAAGGGGATCTTGCTGATTAACTCACGTTGTTAGCACCTAAGGTTACTGCAGCGCATTACTTGAAAGATTTAATTTGAAAATATGGCTGTGAGGCGCTGCGAGGTCTACAGCGGGAGGATTTAATGGGAAAGTAGTAAGTGATGCTTGAGGATACTTTAATGATTGCGAAATAATATTTATTTTATTTTAGGATGACCACCTTTATTGCTTGCTTTTTAAGGGCCAATTACATCAAACTCTGTTACTTATATTGAGTGAAGCGTTTTGACCGACTGTTTGGCACAGTTCTTGGATACCTCAAAATGGTTAACGGGATATTTAATTAACAGAATATAAAACTGACCCTAAATCTAACTTACAATCGTTAGTTATGTTAGTAATGTTTATTTGAGCTAATTGAATAAATCATTTAATTAAGTACTGATAAGTCAATAACCGAAATAATACATATTTTATTTTACCTCGACACGGGCGGAGTCGTCTGAACCAAGAATCAGCAGAAAATATCTGCATTAGGATAAATGCACTAGCATACGATGTCTAGGTTATTTATTCGGTCCCGCGATTATCTTGTTCAATACAAGGAGAACAGTTTCACTTAATAATACTGCTAGCGTTTTAATTATTCCCGCAGATTCGATGTAAGGCACCGATCTATTAAGTACCTCTACCGACGTATCTGATAATAGCAGTGAACGATAATTTTGTGTTTAAATTGACTTGATTCAGATCGAGGAAATTGGGATATTGATTTATGTGAAGAGTTGATAGAGATAGAAATAATATAACGATTCCTATAATTCAACATTTAAGATGTTATTCTACAAATATCTGAATTATTTGGTGTAGGTATCAAAACAATCTACAAACAAATATTGCCAATTACCAGTAATTCTCAAAGCGTCAAAAGAACTGGTGACCGCTGATACATATCTACAATGATACGAACATACGAGCAAAGAGGTAGCTGGGCCGATGATCATGCACCGTATCGACGAACAAAAATCTTCGCGATAAACCAGAGACAAGTTAACTTGCGCTCGCGCAGCTTATAATAAGGTCCCGAGATATATGTATGAATATCGCACAATAGCTATCTGGGATTGTGATCTTGTAAGTTGGCTTACTCATCGTTTGTTACTAATATTAAGTATTCAATCCATGTTTTGGGGCTCGAACTCTCCGTGGGTTCCAAGGCTTTCGGGAGTTTTGTTGTTTGGATTGTAAACCTACCAAGAAATGTGATAGTTAGTCATAATCTATATACCTAGCAGACAGTAATTAACATTTGTAACTTTACATGGAAATCTAAAAGAACGTCTTCTAACTCATGTTTATGATGAAAGCTACTCAATTTTAGAAGACTTGTTAAGCAACCTTAAGATGGAGGAGGTGCTTATTTTTATCGATTTGTCATATATCCCCAGCCACAACATCTTTATCATTTTTTTTTTTCACAAACTTAAAGCGTCAATCTCGAGACCGCATCGGTTGGGAGATTAATTTCGAATCAATCCCAGTGTATGCTGCAATTTAAGGGGCTTTTAGTTAAGAGTGGTTTCGCACATGAGACGTAAATTACCTTTGCCGAGGGATGGCCATTAAGAGCCCGCGTCGGTATGCGGCGTATCTCAGCATCTCGCGATTTGCGAGTAGAAGAGCCTTAACAAAAGGTGCTCCCGGTGGTCCCTGCGTACTTAACCACCATCTAAGTATCTCTGTATTGTTATAATACAACCATAGAGATGCTTCATATCGATCGATTACTATTATTAGTTCGTTAAGAACTCTCGGTATCAGTCTTTTTTTAAACATTTTACAACATTAATATCCAATCACAAAATCGAATGAAATAAAAACGATTATTATCATCAAAATTAGCGACTCATAAATCATCAAAACACAGACACTAAGAAGGTAAAATAAAACCGATCCTATGAAAACGTTTATCGTTAAAAGAGAAAAACCAAAACATAAGCGGAACACTTGATTATTAAATCGATCTTTATATCGGATCAATCAAATTTAAAACCTGATCGACTTGCGTCCGACGAAAAAATTATTACTTTATAAATAAAATAACAATAAAAACGATGCGCTCCGTTCAAGGGAATATATAATTATGGACAATTATTATGATATCGAAACTCAATGGTCGATAGATGATTGAAAGGATCGACCCCATAAACAAAAGGATCAATTTTGATTACGCAATTTAATAATATTTCGAAGGTAAGTAATTAGCTGATAGTCATAATCGATACATAAACGATTTTGAAACAGGGAAGATGAAAAGTGAAGTGGGCTTTTATTTTCATTTTTTTGGTGGCAGTCAAATGTGATTCCCGAGTCACGAAGGGTTCCGAAAATAAATTCTATTTCTCTTCAATTTCGGTGCACTCAGCAAAAACAACAATAATATTTAAATTTCGAATATGACGCCCTTTGTGGTATGCTCTGCCAGATCAAGTGCACTTATTTAGAATAACGACTCCTTGGAGATCCATTTCTATTGCTACTGATTCAGATTCGCTGAATTGATTGAGATGGAATAAATATATCATTAGTATCAGCAGTAACAAGTATGGACAATTTAAAAGTTGAAAGACAAAACTAAGAATTTATTACCTGTCTGTGGAATAACTTAAGTACAAAGAACGAAATGGTTTAATTTCAATGAAACATAAGTCATAGGGTGAGCGAATTAAGACATATTTTCACAGCCCCTGCCATCGTGAACACGAAGTTGAGCTTACAGTTAAAATAACAATTAAAGTCTTCGTAAAATTTACGACTGAAAACTGGCAAAATAATTTAAACGACCGTTGTGGTGGGAGCGACGGAAATGGGGCTTTGAATTGGGAAACAAAAGTTTGCATTCAGATCACCCTCCCGACTACCTTCAGACGTTTTAACACGAATGAATCGGAAGTCTCCGGTCTTAAGGTGAAATAATAGTCACAGCATAAGGAAATATTACTCACGGATATTGTTCATTTAAGCACTTTTAGAGCTTTAACTAAGACGCTTGATATGATTTATACAGAATCTTTTATACGCGGATTAAAATTTGCCCAGAGCTATAGGAGCCGGGCATCCCTACTTATAGATTAAGTATAAACACATTAACTGAATTGACGATCCTCTTAAAAGGTAAATTCAAAGTAACGGTAATGGTTGTCATGGCGCGGAAAACGAATTTTCTTCCCTATGCCTTTTTTAAATTTACAAACCGGCAGCAATTTTATTTTATTGTTATTAGATTTTTCCGGCTTATGTCACACAGCGATGTCACTGCGGAGGATTATTCCCGCAGTCTCCACGCTAATAATCATAAGAATTGCTTCCCTTTATTATGTGTGAAATTTAGAACGTAAAATCTTTTGCAGCCAGTTGTTTATTAGGGAAATTTTCACCCTACACAACACGAAATAAGTGTACTTTTTAAAAGGCAAGCCTACGAGTGCCCTTCATAAAAAACACACTTGCTAGTACTACTTTATTTGACGGGAAGATTTTGTCATACATGTGTAACACATAATTTTATGAATATATTATAAGGGATTTGCATTTCGTATGTCGCCACCGAGTCTCAGGTTTGACGAGCGTCGTAAACCTCGCCACTCGTATATAGCCTTATTACTATAGTAAAGGTACAAATAATGAAGATGTCGTCGCAAAATGGATTAAAAAGTAGTAGCGTATCGAGCGTGCACTGTCTGAATAACTCGTGGTGTTATCGGCGCACGCGCACCCAATCTGCGATCGAAACACACCGGATAAGATTATCCGGTAGCCCTGTATTATTTTAATGAGACTACACGACTCCTCGAGATTCGATACGATACGAAAAAGCTTAGGTAACGAAGCGAATAAAAAATATACGGGTCAAAAGAGATATCAACCGGCCGCGGCGAGATGACGGGCCGGCCGACGGGAATGCTTTTCCGAGAGGGATTTTTAAATTAGCCACCGAACGCGATAAACTTTTGTACATCTACATACCAGCTGACGGCAGATCGGCTGATACCATTATGTCTCTGGTAAGGCACCGATTAAAAAATATCCACATTTATAAGCGGACAACATCTGGTGGTATTTAAATAAGATATAAACGCGGAGGTCCGCGAATGTTTTGTTTTTCGACTACACATTTTCTTTCCCCGGTGGATGCTCCCCTCGCCGGATATATTGGTATTAAAAATGTAAGGGAGATTTATGCGAATGGCTCTAAGCTTTCATTAGTTGTTTCTTACGCGTTGTTTTTGCGGTCGCCGCTCCCTGACCGGTAATTTTTCATTTTTGTGCAAACTTCCCAATGTTTCTGCGGCGTACCTAAATTTAACTGCATATAAAGAATATTAATGCTCCGCCGAGTAGCGGGCAGGTGTACGCTATGACTTATTCTATTTCAATTCCCCATCTGCAATGGGAATAGAAATTGCTAGAAATGTTTTAATGAAAAGTAATGGAGCAAGTTCTTATAATGGTCCAAGAGACAAAATTTGCAATAAGAGCTACTGCAAATTTTTTCTTCAAGCGGCATATGTTGATAACACTAAGTTAGAAATAACAGATACAAATACAACTGGAGCAATAAACAGGAATATCAAACATTATTCCGGCTTGTAATTCCGTATGTAAATTGGCAGTAAAACAAGCGTTCACTTTCCACCCCGTAGAGACAATATACGACCACTATAACGTGAGCTTGGATTATGTTATCAAAACTAACAATTGAGTATCTTATTCCTTAGCTACGGAAGCTATACTAGAATCCTTGAGTTACACGAGTCTCAAATATTAAGAGCACTTAGATATCTAAATTATCACATAGTTTTAAGATAACTATCAAATACCTACACTTCTTTGCTTTTGCATAGTTTCCTATAATTATCGTTATATTTTTTACCAAGAGCTGGTTAGTAGGTATTAGACTTACTTTTCCGAATAATTATATATTAGGTACCTATTAACATTCACTTAAATTAGAATTAGGTACCTACTTTATCACGTTCACTAAGAATTCCAATTAAATTAAAAACCAACCGGTTTTAATTAGATAAAAACAAAAGCTTGCCAGTTTTAATTTAACCTTATTTGAAAAATTCTCCATAAATAAGTTAGTTGACGCATCCACGCATTCTATAGTAAGGCCACGCGCACACTTACGCGAACAATTCGGCGTGCGTCACATTAAATTATTTCAGCTAAGTAATTCCGAGCGGTTAATTATTGCGCACAACCTGCGACGAGAGTTGAGAATGTAATTATTATTAAACTTTACGATTGTCTCACTTTACCCCTTTACTTAACCATTCCATGCTAAACTGACCTATCCGACATCAACCTACAAAGGAATTTAGACTCTAGCACCCAGACGATTAATTCAATTTTAACCATCTCATTTGGAGTTTCTACGTTTTCCGTTTACAAATTGTGCTACATCAGATCCTAAGGGAGTTTCTTAGCTTGTTGCGGTACAGGATTCATATTTGAGACACTGTCTATAAATTTATATGTATGCATAATTTCGGACTGCTATAAGTTGTTAATTGAAAAACAATTCTATTCATAACTTTATTTCATAGTAATGTGCTTTGGACATGCTTTTCTTCATACTAGATATTCGCATGGAATTTATTCCGTACATATTATGTGTTATGGTGGTTAAGTTTCCTTGTACCTAACTCTTGAAAACTAAATCCATTTGCTGTTTATAAATACGCAGTCATGACATCCTAACTAATATTATAAATGCGAAAGTAAGTTTGTTTGTTTGTTTGTTACCATTTAACGCCTAAGCCACTGAACCGATCATCCTAAAATTTTGAATATATGTTGCCAGGTGTACAGGGACGAACATAGGGTACTTTTAATCCCGAAAAAAAGTAATGTTTTCGAGGAAAATCACAATAACGTTCTTATGATCATAGATGGCGCCACCTGTCGTTTCGAATTGAAATGACAGGACATGGGTGATTTTTTCCGCGACTTCGTCTGTGTCCGCGACAACAGAAATTTACGCGGGCGAAGTCGCGGGCACAAGCTAGTTTATTTATAAACGTATTTCACATAATTTTCATCAGTAGGAGGTAAAATTGTTCTAGAATTCCTGGTCCGATGACAAATATTATTTCACTGATAGAAGCTACACTATTGTTCAGATAATAATATATTTTATGGTATACTTGACTTTACTAACGCGAATCAAGTAAGAAAGAAAAACTTTTTAAGTCACGGGCTGAGATAGTCAGTAGATATAGGTAGGTACTGGTTACTGTTATTATTGATCGAATGTGTGTGAGAAGTCGGTAGTTTCACAACAGATTACAAATACATCGCATGAGTGGCTTGATGAATTCAACAGGAGTGATGGAGCCTCGGGCGGTGGACCATCACAACCCTTCTCTACTCGATGAAATAGGATTATCATTCTTAAGAAGATACGGTACAGAACACGTTTTAACAACAATGCTATTAGAATGTGTGTTTTTATTATGTACTAGCTTATGCCCGCGACTTCGTCCGCGTGAATGTCGGTTTTTATGCGAGGTTTAATTATTTTGCGTGGAACCATAATTCTTTTTCTAAAATAAAAAAGTAGCCTAAGTAACCCCTTATTACATCAGCTAGCCAGTGAAAGTTCCATCGAAATCGGTCTCGCCGTTCCAGAGATTAGCCGGAACAAACAGACAGACAGACAAAATGAAAAAGGTACATACATTTATATGTATGTAGTAAAAAGCGGTTAAGTGAATATTATAAAAAGACAATTTTATTTATTTGTATGTATAGATTATTCACTAATATATGTTGGACTAAAATATGTATCCATCGTATCTACTTGACATTGTTATATTTGGTAATAAGTTATGCTCTTGTTTATTGAAATGGATTATTAAGGCCCTAAAATAAACAATTAACAAAGATCAACTAAAGTACCTATTCAAGAGCTAGCCAGAGTGATGGGCAAACTAATTCTGCTATTAGTCGGTTCCAAAATGTACTACAGAGTGTTTAAGTACCTAAAGTTGTTAATATTTTCATCAGTATTATAAATTTTAAAAGTATCAATTTTTGTTAAACGTTTCATGCACCATTTCACGAATGCAATACGATTCGGGTCGTACTCTGCTTGTAGATGGATACTCTTTTTGTATACCTATAAATGTGTAATAATACATGAAGCTATTTTTGTTTGAATACCCTTGATTTTACAAAATTTTAAACAAAAAAAATATATTTTTTGGAATATCTGCTCGATTTTATGACACCCTAGTACTTTTTTTTTGGTAATTCAGTTTAATTTTTTAAATAAGTATATTTTTATTTTTAAGTAAAATGCATATTTTTTATTGTATCCCAAGATATGTGTGTACTATGTGTACTGCCGTACAATCGTTTATTGCACTACCGTTGTGTCGAACTACGGTCGCACAATTGTTTGTCCCACTAGTGTGATGTCGATCTCCAGTGCGTCGCACAAGCGACGCACTGGAGAAATGCATCGGCGTGCATTCGAACTATCGTGTGTCGCGGTACAAATCTGTTGCACTAGCGTGTATCGCACAACCATTCGCCGAACTCACGTAGTGCACTCCCATTTCACTAGTGTCAAAAATTAGGAGGAGACTTCATTTTTGATGATTTTGTCAGTATAAGAATCTGTTGCATGCTGGGAGTTGTAATATTGCTTTTACATAGATGAAAAAAAAAATATTATGGGTCCTAAATAATTATACCAAAATATGTACCTGTCGTATTAAAAAGTTACACAATATACAATTTTATAAAAGAAGTTATTAGCATTATTTGTATAAAAATGTTATTCCTATATCTACCTATTAGCGGTTTTCTAAATGTAATGACTTAAATATATAAACACTTGTGATACTTGATCAGTTTGGACATACCATTTGATGGTTGGCATTTTTTATTTTTACATATTTTAAGGAAATGAAGTTTGTAAGAGGTTATCTCTCAGGAATTCAAATAACTGATAGATGCTTTGTAAATTATATTCATGTTTATTAATATCACTACCTTTAATTGTTTGCATTCATAACTTAAGGCTTCCGCCCCACCCAGGGCGGAAGGAGTCACTTGATGATTTTTACCAACTAAAAAAATAAAAGGTAAAATGTGATCTTGTACATTCTATTGTACAAAGATCACATTTTTATCTTATGCCATGTAGGTACTTGTAGTCTATGCGTATAAAATCTAATCTATTGTAATAGAATACTATTGATGACCAATAACGATATCAAATAAAATACAGCTGAACACAAAACTTGACAAGCTACAGATCATCAAAATACCTATGTGTGTCTGTATTGAAGTGAAATTTAATATTTCCATTGTTAATATTTGAGCATTACGCCCCGGGAGTACCACGCGCACAAAGTTTTCCCCTAAGAACATAAGGATAATTATTTATCCTTACATAAACACGAAAGAAGCATTTTCTGATAAAATAACAATAATTGACTCATGCCTTATAAATATTCTGTTTTAAAAGTGTACGAAAACAATATATTATCGAAAGTAAAACCTTTTAGCGAAAACATTATAATGTAACTTTGAAGAATTCCCTGACACGTGTATTTATTCAAATATACCTGTTTTCGATGCTTTGGCTATTGTCGTCACACCAAATAATTAAGTACTGCTTTAATTGTATACGTAAAATATCTAAACTCTCATCATATAAAGCAGCCTAGGTACCAAGAGACTACACCATTTTTCTAGTGCGATGTTGTCCTGCCAGACTTCAATCAGAATCTAATTAGTGTCTGTCTACATAACAATTCAGTTCACACTGCTTCGCAGATTTGAACATGTCAGGTAATCCGGTAAGCCACATTCAATATCCAAAGTAGGCCCCGCTAGATGGCGCGCGTGTGGTCGAGTCGCGTGCGCAATGTAACCGGAGCGACACGCGCAAGTAATCCAATATGGCCGCCCGTGTCTCTCGCGTATCGGTACATTGCAGGAATGGCATTTTAATATCCCGCACTTAATGTCACTTATTGTTTACTTAGTTCATCGCACGAGCAAAACCACAATGGCTTTAAACATAGTTGGAGTTTGCTTGTTAAACAAGTTTTGATGCGAGCTGACATATTGGTGAATCTTGCATTAATTTAGTAAGAATATGCCATAATGCTCGGCAAGTGGATGTAAACAAACAAAGATTGCATTAACCGATTTTTGCAGCACACCTTGGTTGCACAATGGTGCGAAAGCTGGCGCGGCGCGGCAACAATGCGTCGTTGCTTGTATCTGCGCAGGCGCATCTCGCAGTGGCTCGTTAAGGCGCTGGGGGCGGTTGTTTGTACTGCGATGGGAGCTAGCTCACAACAGATGAGTTATGAACTTATGACGGCCGCTCGTGATGCACACCTATACTGACAAATCCTGACTCTGTAGTTGAATCAAAATGTTGTGTAAAATCAAACTGGCAACGCTAAATCAATTTGAGTTGCGATGTTGTAATTTTCCGCAAATGCTGAAGTTTAGCAATACTTTGTTGCTGTTACAGTTAGCATTACTAGCCCAATGGTTTTATAATTTTTTTAATAGAAAAACATAAACAACAGTTTATGTCACCAAACAAGACAACGTTTAATCATATCGTAAATCTGGTCAATCAGCAGCACAAATGTAAAATCGGACATAAAACAGTAATTTAGCATCACTCCGATAATGTCGGGTCGTCAGCATTGTAAAAGCTTTCATATCAATTGAATCCATTAGCTGAGTACACAAGACTTGTCTGTTTATTTGCTCATCAGTTTTTATCATTGGCCAGTCCATGTTTGTTCGATCGCTCACTACGTTATTGATGGGCTGTTTCCCTATAACGTGTCACATTTGCAGTTTGGTGACGTCATTTGCGGCACAAATTACAGGTGACAAGGACTTTTGTGTTTGGACTTAGAGCCATAAGAACAGCGATTAGTCAAAACGATCTTTAGCCTCTGAGGGCCTAGCTCATGGAAGTAAATGAAATGAATATTCTATCGATTTTTTTAAATTAGAAATGCCTATTTTGCCCATAACATTTTTTTTAATTTGAACAATTGATTTATGTCAATGTGTAATTGTTGTATGAAATAAAACCAATAATGGTGTACCCGAGTCAAAAACCAACTCTAATAAAAAAAAATATAACATTTTTACTACATAGGTATAAGGCAGAGGTGCACCCATTAGTACACCCAAATTTCAGCAGTTAAGTGCCACATAATAGGGGGTGAGCCTATTGCCAACAACCGTGCACAAATACAGACTTAGAGGATGCTGCTGAGAAATTCCTGATGTAAAATCCCAATAACACTTTGCCGACCTGGGAATCTTACCTAAGACCTCAGGTTCAGCAGTTTTGCTTTGCAACCACTAGACCAACGAGGCAGTCCAGTAATAAAATGTACCAAATGACTAAGAGATAGATGTCAAATTCAATAACTTTCAAAGTCAGTTCCATAGTTTTTAACTAGGTGGCGCTAGAGGTATACACATTTATCTTAGCTCAACACTACCTGTGAACCGACAAGAAGTAGGTATCAATTGTCTTACATTACATTCTATATTTAAATTAAACGCTTTTCTATAGCAAATAAATACGAATCTTGACCGAAGCGCCATAAAGTGTTCACGGGCTATCTGCGCGCGCGCCATTTGTCCGTTGACCAGCACTTAGCTTAACAAAAACTGATAGTTGTTAAACAAAATAGCGTAACAAAACCGAGGCAACAAGAGCGGACCATTTGGTACAGAAATAAACTAAGCAGTAAGAATTAACAGGGATAAAGGCTTAAAAGAGTAGCCGAAGCAGATTTATGTCGCAATGATCGCAATCGGCCGATTCACCGTGTTACAGCCATTTTGTTTTTTAGTTTTGATCAGGAATGCGTTGATGTACCGCTTTCGGATTATTTGTGAATGATAAGAAAGTTTTTTGACTACAATATTTTATTTTTTGTAGCCTGATAAAACCTTTACAAAAGAGCCACGATATGAAAGCCCATCATAAAACATGAAAACACGTCAAAAACCTCTTTCCAAACGTGTTATATCAACCTCCCAACAAAACGCACTTGAAAAGGCCACAATATGACACCTATTTCCCATTCATTGGCACTCTATTTACACGTACGAATCGACACCAGTTTATCACGCACTCCTTTGCTACCCCTCGCCCGTTATCTGATAAGCCGATGAATGCAAAACATTTGTCTGCTCCAACCCATTCTGTACTAGTGTAAAAATCGTCAGCGACTGTTCTAGATAGTGATCTGTCATTTGCGACTGCGAGGGGACCTTGCCGACTGTGTTTGCTTAGTCGTTCATAGTTATGAAAGTTTTTACATCTTTTGTGGTTTAAAAATGATTCCAGTTCGCGTGTTTGAATTGTAAAACAAATTCTGCTCCATTTAATCAACCATTTCTGAAGGTTATGGAATGTTCTTTTCTAGAAAGTAATTGGGGCTCAGTTCTCTTTTAGAAATACCTTTAACTGAAGCAGACGCCTGAAATACATCGGGTGATTGCAAAAAAAGCTAGCAATTATACACGTAACTAAGTTGGTAGAGAGCGCAAAAGATGAACAAAGAACTGATTGCTTCGTAAAGAACATTTAAAAGGATCAAAACAAAGAATCATATGGTAGGCACATAAGAAACAAAACTGACCAACTATAGCGCGATTCAGCCAGTAACACCTATCAATTGAGTCGGAGCGGAGCGAGCGGCCGATTGCCATAATTTATATAAAAAGAATTTCATCGGTAAAGTTCGCCAGACACATCGATTCGAAAAAATGTTTCATCAACAATAATTTTATTATCGTAATAACAAAATTACTGGGTTTGCTGATGTACGATTTTGATCCTTAAATATACGGATGTAGGGTATTCGTTTAACATTTACTTATATACCAGGGGGAGAAATGGAACCTTTTGTTAGCCTATAGCATTATTATTTCTCATTTTGTTTTGTTTATTAATACAATTGGCTGGAGGCGCAATATTGATATTCAAGTTTGATGATGACTCGCGCCCGTCTTCTCTGGGCCCTGAATTTTTATGGGATTTTACAACAATTGCGTTTTGTTGTTTCTTTTTCATTTAGGCAAGCGCAGATTCAATAACGTTGCATTAACTTTTATCTAAAATAAAATTGGAAATATTCTAGCAAATTCTAGGGAACTTTTCCTAGCGTGATAATATGAAACATAAAAAAAATCTATGAAGAGTAGTTGTATAAAAGCAAAGCGTTTATTCACAATGAAACTAAATTATTTTTACTCGTCGTTCGCGTTCTCATACCATAAAGCACGGATTATTTCTCATGGAGAAAACGGAATGACGTGAATAAATAACTCGCAGAAATATCAATTAAACAATTATGCTGTCCGAATGGAATCGTGTGTAATGATAGTGGGCCCGGCTATAACTCAGGCGCATCTGTACTACGGCTATTTGCAAAAGGCACGACATGCGCCTGCGCGCACACTACGTAGCTCTGTCTCCGCTGTTAGTTTAGATTATCTATTATATTTTACACATTTTATGTTGCTCAGTTCTACCAAAAAAGAAATTCCAACGTATTTATCCATTTTATTTTATGTGTAACTCCCAGCATGTAACTGCACTAATAAGTGATTTGGTTTATCATCGGTTTAAATGTAGGTACTAAAAAAGGTGCAGTTAAAATATCGAAGCTGCTTGCAATAATTACGAATATTAGAAACCCTCTAAATGCCTAAGGCAACAGGTGTCAACGATGCAAGAATTTTTCGTGCGTCGAAACTTAAAGTTAACGGCCCTGTAGATATTTATAAGAGAATATTTATTAAGCTCTAAAGGCAGTAGGTCTCAATAAATAAAGTGCATGTTTATGTCGTAGTTAATTGACACAAACACATAAATACTTGTATCATAAAACTCAGCCCGGAGCGGTTCCATACGTGTTGGCCGCACATATCATACAAGTACCTATAATGTACAACAAAACTGCTGTTTACCGACTATTTTCTAATTTTAATAATTTCGCGTAATAACGCAATATATAGACAACATATAATGCGATGCAAATGAAACGTGTGTCGTTAATACGCTCTCGATACCAGAATGTAGAACTTACAGGTTAAAATACGTGATCTAAGATCCTAACAGCGGCTAATCAATGTTGCTTATACGTCAGATTAAGCAGAATCGATTCACGCGAGATCTTGACTAATATCGATTACAACATTTACATCGATACGGCTTCCTGCATGTTACAGTGTCTCCGTATTTATAATCTATGATAATTTCATATGTAAATTTTTTGAAACGGTGCCTTCGTATTTCTGAGAAATTCGTTCCCAGTACCCACCCTACGTATTTGCTACTCTTCAATGTTCGCTTAATAATATGGTCATTACTCATTGATAACTTAGTAATTTTTATTCGAAAGTTTACATAACGTGGAAAGAATGTATGACTACATTTTCTTACGACTTGTATCATCTAAACAAACACTTTGTTTAACTAACTAGCAATTTTACCCAGCGTTTTACGTTTACCAAAGAATAGTAACTTTAAGCTTTACAAAATTCGACTAAATCATCCAACTTAATAATTGCTCATGTTCAGCGTGAGGAATTCGATCTCTTTCTTTTCATTACAATAATAAAAAATAATTCTGAAAAAAGGGACCATTTAGATGAGATAGTGAATGCCGTAAATGTGCAATAATTATCTAAGTAAGCCCATGTAGTTACATAAGCCATAATGTTATTTCTTTTACCTACAGAGAAGGGAGAAACTCCTAGAGGATTCTAAAATTAGGAAGAACCTACCTTTCTCATAGCTGATTTGTCTCTCTTGTTGCCTGGCATTGTCCGCAGCGACCTTGAGCAGACCTTGTATGTTCCTCAGCAGCGTCTCGGTGGAAGATACTAGAGTGTCGGCAGTTGGGTCAACAGGAACGTTGGGTGGAGTGCTCGTCTGAGCCGCGTAGCTCACCGGCGCCGGTGATGCCGATGTCGGCATCTCGCGCTCGCCGTCGCTCAGATCTCCACCTAAACAAAATGAGGCTGTTGATAAAATATTGTGTTTATAATTCATTTGAATTTAGTATAATTTATAGTGTGAGTATGACAATTCAAAATTAAGCTTATATCAAAGCTCAAGTCAAGCGGATCTAGGAACACCCATCTATGTAGAAACTGGCAGTTTTCGTAATTATATCCTAAGATACATTCAAGCAGCAATTCAGAAAAATTGATTGTTTAGAGGTGTGAGAAACAAAATTGTGTTAATCAATATGCAATCACAGGTTCATATGACTATAAGAAACGATTATTAATTTCAAAAACAGCTTCATAAGAAGTCATAAATGGGTAGTGTATTGAACAAAAAAAAAACTCGCAATACCGACAAACGAGGATATTCGAGAATCGCGTGCATGTATCATTCGGTTCGCAATTATTGTAGCGATGAACATCGATATCGCGTGGTGATCATCGGCACAAGGCTTTGATGGAGTTCGTCGAGCGTGGCCTGCTTATTCGGAAATACATTTCGAATGACGCATCGTTAACGATCGTAAATACCACTTGTCACACAAAACTCAGTTGTCAGTAAAAAGGTGTGAAAAATTGTTTTAACACAATTTTTACGTTTGTAACAAAAACATCGTATTTAGTTTTAACAAAATAATTTTAGTCTATTGAAAAGTTCGTCAATAGCTGCTGCTAAATCCAAGTATAAGTACTTAATAATAGTTTAAAGTAAAACTTCTATGTAACCATTTCAAGATGGAATTTTCCGATAGGTCGTCTTCATGTTCACAGAATAGGGATACCACAAAGCCATTCGACACCGAATGGGCTGTCTCTAACCGATTTATATGCCCCGCTGCACTATGCCGCAAGTTATTCACTACGAGGACGGCCCAGCTATTCGAATATTATATCGATTTTATTCCATAATTACTCGCCTGGCATTTCAGACAAAGACATTAATTTGGAAAATCTGATATCAAAGGCACCTTTAAATTTTATGACGGTATCCACCTACTAAATGTACCTCGATATTACGAATACTCCGTTCAGTGTACGTGATGAAGTATAATAGGTCTTTATTGTTAAAAAAATGACGAGATAATTATAATAATGTACGCCATATGTCCATAACGGACCTCACACATAAAAAAAAGCTTCGATTGGCGTGTCTCACGGTCCAAAATAATCTATCGATACATTTAATTTAACTGACAAGATAGTGACCGCTCATCAAATAATGAAGACAACATCGTTTCGTCATTGTCGATGCGCACGATAGCACTCTCGTGTTGTCACAACACCATCTCCCTAATAAGGCCAATTAACAGGATTCTAAGAAATTTAAACAAACGAACCTAAACTCTATAACTAATACTAAGGATGCAGAATCAGTCGGCCCATGTGACCGAGGAAAAGACTTCACGGATTTAAGACAAAATTAGATCCGAGATGAGAACGTTGATTGAAAGGAAAAGGTAACTACAGATGTACAAAGATCAAAGTTGAGTGACATGAGCTTTATAAAAAGCATTTTAATAATAAGACTGGGGCGGTCGTGACAAGCATGAATTACGTATCGACAGAATTAATTGTAAATAAACTATATTAATGATAACGCCACAATAAAATGTCCATTACCAAAATTGCAGTACTTTCAAACTAATATAGGGTATCGATTTTCTCATTGAATCTTTTGTTTGCACAAATTTCCCGAGGCTCATCCTGAAATTCCGCAGCTAGGCGAGTGTTTCCTATAAATCGTTGCCAGTTATCCGTTCCCACGCTCTCTGAGCATTTTGTGTGCAGCTTGCAATAGCCAATACACAATCCTTATTGTTTCACTTAATTTAGCTATTGTATGGAGCAAGTATTTACATTTGTGGATCAATGTTATGATTGGCACCGTCGCGGCGTACCGGTTACCGCAGTGTGCACGCTATATCCATGCAATAGAAAATGTTCAATAATTAAATTACATTCTCATAGTTAGTAGAATTTCTTTATTGTTTTATTTATGATAGAAGCAATAAAAGTTTTAAATGCTATCTCTCGATCTAAGTGCGCTTGCAAAGTTGGTCCGTTATTTCTTTCCATCAAGCACTGATTTTATGATTTTCCCATTCTATTTTCAAATGGCTGTAATTGCGTTTATAACTTAGTGACGTTGGCTTAATAACTAGTTTTCGCTTGATTGATGATCCAGAGGAAGATAGTGTACTAAATTGATTAAAATATTTAGTATGGCAATAAACTCATGAATAAAAAGCTGAGAATAAAACGAACCTAATACGTGTCGTCGGAGAAATTGTCATACCATCCATCATTTGAGTCTAATGGTGTTAATAGTTCATGATATATGACGGTTAACTAAACATAGGCCTTTCTCGTGATTAAATATTATTACTTACTTGGGATGAGGCATGTCCAACGGCATAGTTAGAAGTTTTCTTTTGTTACCAGGTTTTTAGTACATATTTCTATGTTATTACAGGAATACTTAGATTGCCTTTTACCTTAAGGTATTATTACCCAAAACGACTCATTTTAAAATAAAGATATAAACAACAAGCGGTCTTGAACTCCGTGTAAAATTGAATTGGGTCCTTTTAAGTGCTATTCATACATCATTGGGGGCAATTGAGGGCGATACTCGTAATAAGATTTTATTATATAGAACCATTACAAGCAAACGTGCGGTGTCTAGGGATCAAGATGGGAAAACGTATGGGAACGCAAGCGCATGATCATTTGCTAATCGACCGCCAGGATGCGCCTTTGCTGCCCTCTCTATTGATTCTATACTATTATTTCTTTGATGCAATGTGGGTTTACTAGCAGAAATGTACCGACTTTATATTACTAATTTATATAGTGTACTTAGGACCAATTCTACGTGTTGGGCTGTAAAATAATTAGCATCGTCCATACCTACATTGTATCGCCGAGAAGCTATTTTGCACAAGTATTTCCAGTCTAGAATAAAAGGAACCGTGGTTTTATGGCTGATAATTTCCGAACTATGAATGCTGAAGGTTCCAGGGCTATTACTGGGTAATTTCGCCGTGCATTACATGCCAAGTATATCGAGCGGGTGATACCCTGCCGTGTTAATGTTACACGGACACTTTCGTGTCATGCCTACAGCCACGCCGTGATACAGCGGAAAGATCGACTCATTTATCGATACATCTAATTTATATGAAATTAAACAGATATTCATCGCTGTGAAATTGCGATTATTATATTCCGCACAAGAAAGTAAATTGCTTGTCTTTATTTATTATCTAGGGAAGATATAACAGAGACGGAGAATGTATCAATACTCCGAGATTGTATAAGCTAAGTCAGCTTCTCTATAGAAATGATCTCGTGTGTAATATGGGGAAGAAGCATAATTACTATGAATAGTTACTATATAAATTTAAAATTTAAAACATTTAACCTACCATCATCCTCATCCTTTACATTATGATCCTCCTGATCTGATAGTTGTGCGTCGCTTTCGTCGGAGTGTGATCTTGGACTAGCGGCTGCAGTGGCTGCAGAGGGCAATCGAGGAGGCTGGGGGCTTCGGCGAGAGGCAGCGGAACTTCGCCCACTAGCGGAGCCTTCGCCCCGGTCATTACGGTCGCGATCGCTCCGTTCTGACCGATCCCGGTCCCCTCCAGACCCGGATTTTGAGAGGTTCAGCACCGGACTGTGGCCTGGGGAAGAACCTGTAAGATTGACTGATTAAGCAGCGGGTACTGCAGTAAACAGAAGGCCAATTGTCGTAATTAAAAACATTCAAAATCTAGTTGCAATCTCGTTACGTGAAAAATAGAGGCGTTATGAACAGATTTAGACTAAGCTTTAAATGCAAATGTTCCTAAAGGGATTTACGAAATTATACTATATATTATTACCCCCCAGCCGACTGTGTCGTGTATTTATCTAGAAGTATGGGATATGTACAAACCTCAATTTTGCGATAATTGTAATTTTGCGTCATATGCAAAATTACAATTATCGCAAAATTGAGGTTTTGGCCCGCACTCAAATCAACAAACAAAACTTAATATCTAGCATAAGAATAGTCATGGTCACGTTTTCTACTGGTTTTTCTATAAAAGTGAAAGTTAAGATATCTATCTAATCGGAACCTAATCAGAACTCCACTAATTTCGATTCAATTATACGACTGTTAGTTAAAAGTAATTAGAAAGTTTCTTACCGATTCGCAATCAAAAAGAGTCACACGGCAGTGCTTTACTTTAATTGATTGGTAAATTTTAATTGTAATTTTGCGTCATATGCAAAATTACAATTATCGCAAAATTGAGGTTTTGGCCCGCACTCTAATCAACAAACAAAACTTAATATCTAGCATAAGAATAGTCATGGTCACGTTTTCTACTGGTTTTTCTATAAAAGTGAAAGTTAAGATATCTATCTAATCGGAACCTAATCAGAACTCCACTAATTTCGATTCAATTATACGACTGTTAGTTAAAAGTAATTAGAAAGTTTCTTACCGATTCGCAATCAAAAAGAGTCACACGGCAGTGCTTTACTTTAATTGATTGGTAAATTTTAATTGATACAATTTGTTCTGTGACCGTCTAACTATAAGACTAACGACGATAAACTAAGTTTAATAACGGAAACTACATTTATGGACTAATGTAATTAGCAGCGATATTTGCATATTTTTTTAGTAGGTTCGTATTTATAGATAGTTTGATCGCAAAATGTCGTGTATAGTACCTACCTAATAGAACAATCTCTTGTTTTGTACGGCACTTCCAGCACGCAAGTACGTTAATGTCATAGAATGACGGAGAGCTAAACGTGATTACGGCACTATGATAATCTCATGACGATTATTATATCTTACCGTTATGTGAACCCTCCCGAGCCTTATCCATCGCCATAACTCGTTCCATGTCGCCTCGTTCGTCACGCAATCTACAACAATCAAATCGCACAATTAAAAGGGTATATATATCAGTAGCATTCGATATCTCGTTAACGGAATCAGATGTTAGGTTGTCAGGAATCGGTCACGCTACCACGCAAAATGAATCCCAATAAAGCTACTTACAAACAATTTTATCATTTGAAACCATAAAGCATACTTCCCACTGAGTTGTAGAGCTACTACAAAGGCAGACGTATAATATTATAGAACCCCGCTGCGCTTCTTTGTGAACGGATGAAGACGGTGTATGTAATCATTTTGTATGCCGATCTCTCGTGCCGCTACCCTAATTCTGTAGGTCCTTTTTGATTGTGAATTATTGGACTTTTGATGCTTCCGTTCCGATTCTATTTTTATTAATATTTACTTATTAACTTTGCTTTTTGTTTGCTCCGACCGTTTCAAACTTTTTTATAACAATTTTTTTTTATTTATAAGTAGTTACTATTTTTTTTGGTCTAATACAGCCTTATTTAACTTTGAGTACCATCCTGTGTTATTGGCTTAAAATTATATGAAAAAAATTCTCTTTAAAAGTTATAAAGATGCTAGGAAAATTCCAAAGGCGTGTTTCATAAATAACAAGAAAAAAATTGATATTGAAAATTGTTTTTTTTTTTTCCACAAAATCAAGTTAGTTCATTTCGAAGGGGTAGTACGTAGCTACTATAATAGGCTACTAACATTTTTGCCCAGTAATGCCTTTTGAGCATTTGAATATAAATGACGTCTGAAAGTGAAATGTAACATACATAATAAGTGGCTGTTTTAAGCCATCAGGGAACCCTTTTGTGGATTACAGAGTAGTGCCAATACAGAGGGCACAAGGAACTATATATTTTGAAGAAATTCAGTAGATGTACTGTTTAATCTTTTTATGAATTCAGATTGATTATGTTTCTCAAGACGAAAGGACATTTTTTTATTGTCTTTTGTTACTTTATGAAAATATATAATAAATTGGTAGCTTAGTCGATTTATTCGTAGTTTCTAAATACATAATTGTGACTTTTCTAGGTTTAAAAGGGAGGTGCTACTTACTCTCTTAATGGTAGAAATTACTCACAGATAACTTACTGTATGTGCAAGCTGCCTACAGTTAACAATTGCTCAGTAAAGTGTTCGACGATGAAACGCGCGTTCGATATGGCATTAGGTACTTCAAAAACAGGAAAATAATCAAATCATTTCAACACGTAGGTATTTAATTAGATACCAAAAGAAAAGCAAACTGTAGCTTCTATTAAAACAACTATCAAAAACCGTCAACTCGATTCTGTCAAGTACAGATATAATATATTAAAAAGTTTGTACATCTCTATACCTTGTGCTACTCTGTGTTAACCCTCCAAATGGAGTCGTTTGATACTTCTTTACTGACGAGTCACGGAGCTCCGTTTGAATTTAATATATTTTTCATTTCCCTCACCATTAATATGTAAATAATTCTTTAGACCGTTCAAATCTTTTGATCGAGTTTTTTTACATAAAACTGTACAATTTTTTGCCCTTGAACAAATGTAAATGCATAGCAATTTTTTCATACTATTTTATTATGCAAAAATAATAATTAATGAACATTCAACAAGAACATAAGCAGGAAGTGCTGGCATTTGTCATTTGTTTGATTGTATCTTTACAAATAATTAATCAACTGTAAATTGCAAAGAAATGTTTTTTCTTCGCACGTAACCAAACATCACACATTATAAATATTTTTTGTCAATTAAAAGCTCTTAACAAGGATATCCCGGACCCTAACGAATCCAAAAGAAATGATCGACTCATCGCTGCCCGATCGGACAAAAGATAAGAACTCAAATCAATAAAATAATAAATTATTTCTACTTCCTCCATTTTATTTTATCTTTACAAAAGTGTTGCTTTGATTGATGATGTTAGCTCACACTTACATTAAAACAGATATGGCTTATTTTCAAATATTTGGTTACGAAGATGGCTCCTAATTAGTTTTACTATCAATCTAATTTGGTTTTATAAATTTTCGGTTTAGCTACTTTGAGCACAGAATTTCTTTTTGCTATTTTGTCATGGAAAAGGATTTTTTTTTCAAGTTTATCTTGGACATCACTGGCATCGGTAAAGGAAAACATTGTGAGGAAACCTAGACTTACTGTTCCACTCATACCATGTCAGGGCATACTAGGGTGTGTGGGGTCGTAAGACCTTACTACCCACACGATAGAGAGATTTTTAAATTCTCATTACTTAAATCATCATCGAATTCTACAAGAACACCAAAATAAACTCATACGAAATCAATTAACTGCATGTCTAATAAAGTCTATTCCACCGATCCATTCATTATTATTTTCACTAAACGATTTCGCCAATAAACAATTTCAATTAACTACAAAATGCAGTTCTAACGTAACATTCCGATGTAGATAAATTAACAAACACCCCATCTGTCGGCACCAGCCATCATCAGTCTAAGCGAAATAATATTATTCATTCACTTGTCAAAACGTAAATTGGCGACGAATCGTTGCGAATACCGCGAAATTACAAAATGAAAAACAATGAAGAGGCGTGAATCATATTTTATCATTATAATTAAAGGAACAACTATGACAATAAGCGGAAAAATGCTTTTTTTTTATTACATATTTTAATTGAGTAAGGTTATCTCGGTTATCTCAATGATGTTCATATAATACAGGATATAAATTAGCATAAAAACCACGTAATGAAGTAATAGGAAGGTTAACATAGCCAACGTTAACCATTGCCATTACATTATGGGTAGTGGACTAAACAGATATTCCGGGGCCACGAGCGCGGACAATGCGTTGCAATCTACCACCAAAGGCAACGCACGTTGATTAGTTAATGTTGGACCGTTCACATAACCTAATACCGCACTACCGACCGTTCCGAACCGTTCTTGTATGCATAATCTGATTAACGCAAGTATTAAACAAAGCTTTCGGTAATAGCGCTGTCAATTTACATAACCGAATTCGGTACTAAAACTGCAATGTTGATTGAAGCCGTAGAAACACAAGATCCGTTTAACTATATTCGTAATTAAGCCTATACTAAACGAACACCGAATTTGCATTCTCAAGAATCGATTAAGAAAATCAAATCCTGTCGGAGCGTCACTGCGTAAAACATTTGCTTGACACCCAAATCAAAAATCGTTTTAGCTCACCCCAGTAAGGGGAGGATGGGAAGCGTCGACGCCTCAACATTTATTATTTCAGACATATCACTCACATGCAAAACAAACTCCATCCGATCCATCAAAAAGTTTCGTCTCATCCTCTCCCTCTCTGCTCAGCAACACAAATCGAGTGTGTAAGTACCGCGGTTTCAAGATACTGATATTAATGTCTATTGTTTAATGTTAATATTTCTTTCATATAGTGTTTCAGTTTTAAATGGTTTTAAGTTAAAATGTCTAAAAATAAAATATGTTAAAGATTTCTTTTAATCTAATGATAATGTGAAATTCTCCTAACTTTGAACAAAGACTTTATAAGTTAAAGAATAAATAAGCTTGTTCATCCAAAAGAAATGAGCATTGTAACCCTCCAAACAGTCAACAAAGCTTCGAAGAAAATCGAGCGAAAAAAGGCTAAAAACACCTTAGGGGTTTACTAATCGAATAAAAAATATCAGCGACCGATGCCAATGTGTGGGGGAGAAATGGAATAAATTATAAAGAAAATACAAGTAGCAAAGGGGCTTTTGTTATGAGTAAAAAGTTCCAAGCATATGCAGATAACGTAATGTTGTGCTTTTGAATTGATGTAAAGGCAATATTGGCGAGTAATAACATGGTGCATCAATTTAAGGATATATTGCAGGAAGTATGTCATGTCGTAACAAGCAGAACTTGAAATGATGAGTAGCCCATGTAACTTCACGTGTTGTTTAATTTACGAGGGCTGTTAGAGTTAAAGAGCAATTGAAAAGAGTTAATTTATTGCCTCAATCATTTAATGTTCATGCAGGGTAAATGAATTTCAGGAAAAAATGTATAAAGGTCCTAGTATATAAGGATCGTAGCAGGTGGCGTTCTGTGCTTCTGCCTACCCCCATGGGATAAAGGCGTGAATTTATGTAGGCCCGAAGCAGAACATATGTTTTAAGTTTTATAATGCACCCTTTGATGGCTATTTGAAGTCAAATGAAAAACATATGGTACCTTCATACAGTACTAGTCAATCCCAGATTGGCATAGGCTAAGAAACCAGTACCCACAACGAAAATTGCCTAAAATAAGCAGAAGACTTACCTACTTAAAATAAAAGCGTAATTTGCCTAATCAATATGATTGTAGGTACAAACATTTAGGGCGGACTAATGCAGAATTAGAGGAAAGAAAGTAACATGATGACTTGTCGCCGGGCGGCGCTCCCTACGCATAAACGTCACGACGTCATTTGTAAAAATTGCGGCCTTACAACTTCTCCAATTTTCTAACAGAGAAACTGTGGAGGCTCTATCACAACTAAAAATATTAATAATAATACTCGATACCAACTGCAGAGCCTATTTATTTTTATTTTATGTTTAGTGTCTCAAAATAAACATGGTTCCGAGAATTTTGTTGTACAATATCATTAATTTCTTTGATCTCTTTAATAGTTATACAAAACAAAAACTAATTATTTAGTAGGTATCTAATTTAAGGTATCTAACATAACTGGCGAAATGTGGGTGATTAGTACACCCACATTTCGCCAGTTAGTCAGGATACACCTCTGCCTAACCCTTCGGGGATTACAGGCGTGATGTTATGTTATGTTATGTATCTAATTTGCCATCGTTAGACTAAAAGGAAGAAGAATGGTTTGTACCATAAAATGCAACATTTTGGTGATGAATGTTTCTATCTTTCTATGAGAAGTAATTAATTATTTTTATGTGCCATGTCGACTCCGTGCCTGTTTATATCCCGGAGCGGAAATATCTAACCAAAATAACCAAATTCGGGGGCGTCGAAAAGAAACAGTAGAGACAGTGGGACCTCCGCGGGGGAAACCGGAGACAGTTATTTAAATTTGAATAATATAATATGAAAAAAATTACATCATTTAATACCGTAATAAAAGTGCACTAAGCGACCGGAGCATTACGGTTGCCAAATACAAGGAGGGACATGCAAATTCCGCCTATGAAACGTGAAATGAAATATAAAATGTTTTCGGTGGAAAATAAAATATGTCTTTCGGAGCTTAGGAGCTCATTACGATATTACAAGTACGTGAGAAGATTTAAGTTGTCGTTGGAAAAGCTGTGAAGATGGACGTTTTTAAGATGTTTTTAGAGTTGTGTGCAGTAAGGGATGTGATCTGATGCGTCGTAAAAACGTGATGTCGTAACTTTGACATAAAATGTATTTTTTAGAGTAATAAGTATTGAAAGAAATACAATGGGTACAATGAGTATATAATGACTTGATTTTATATAACACAGGTCAAGAGTCTACAGCAGGTGTAACAGGATTACACCAGCAATATAGTTAAATATAGTAGGTACCTACGGCCAAGTATTTTACATCCACGCGCATAAATTCCTTTATTAGGCCTTTCACATCAAAGATTCGCGAGACGTGAATTGAAATACTTGTTCGTGTAAAAACAAGTATTTCAAACACGACATTGAACTATAATGCTGCTTGTATAGAGTATTTATTACTTATACAAATTTTAATTCTCGCCCATCAGATTCACGCTTCGCTTCGCCGGTGTGAACGAAGCCGAAAGTTACACGAGCTTCCCATCATTGCGATCATTTTTTCCCGGACTATACCGAGAAACCTTATCGTTACGGTGATATGGAAGGTCAAGTTTTATCTTAATCATCATATTTTTTTACGGAAACTAGTTCTAATTGTTTTAACTAGGTAACTATAAATACCGGGCCCCCAATAACGCTATACTCTTTCATTCACCCTAATGCACACATGAATAATGTTATTTCACACCACAAATCAAAGTTGTGTGCCACAATTTTTTTTTTTTCTTAATAAATTTTTATTCAGTTTCATAGGCAACATTCGTAGTTACGCCCCGTATGGCAGGTACTTACATACCTACATAAAGAATCTCACTTATCTAACTTATAAACAAAGCTGTCTACTGTTATAACTATTAGCTGTAAGAAACCCTAATAAAGAATATAATAAAAGTGCACAAAGTACGTATTGAAACAGCAACGTATTTGTTCGCAGTAGATTACCGTAGCGTAACGAGATTCTGATCGGGTCCAATGTTATTAGGATTTAAGCGCCACCGCGTCGCCGTCGCCTCTCCGGGCGCAATGTTGGACAATTATGCAAAATTGCTCCTACGATTCGTAGACCCCCAGTTTTTAGGGGCCATTACCATTATCTGTAATGGGAATGCGTTTTGATAATGTTGAATTTCATTGTACAATTACTAGGGAGTTAAAATCGCCATTTATGTTCGGCTGTTTTTCGTCAGTTTTCTGTTCTGAACCTGTTATTCGATGCAGACTGAGTTTATTTTGTATTAATTTTTATCTCCATGTCAACGCATAATTTATTGAATCGACATGTATTGAATGATTTGCATTCAAAATGAAATAAGCGCATAAGCCTAGCATAAAAACGAATCCGTTACAACGTTTAAAAATGTGTTGTAATCCTAGCCGAACAATTCAGTAACCGCCGATTGCATAAATATGGCTTCAATGCACATGCATATGGAGCGACCGCAGAAAATTCACATCCATCGGCACACTTCCAATTCAATTCCTTGGATAATGTAAAGCGACAAAGATACGTGTAGGTGTCTTCTAGCCGCTTGAAAACTAAATCGTCGACCCGCATGAGTTTCTTTGAGTAGACGGTTGAAATTGTGCATCGTTTGTAGCGGCTGCACGGGCCTGGATCGGCGCGGGTAATGATTGTGATCGAAGAGATCGCTCGCGTTGACCGCAACATGTTTCGAACGAGACGATAATGGTGCATCGACGTACACCTTTTATTTTCTGCGGTGATAATATACTATTTTATGAATTCAAACGCGACTCTTTATACACAAAGGATTATAAACAGGAAGTGGTAATTAAAAAACTACATTCGTGACATTGACATAATAGATAAACATAATTATCTCGTGATATAAACTCCTGTCTCTTTACAGATGTTATCTTGGGGACAAACGCAGTATCTGTGTCGATTTATCTCGGACTAGAGTCGGACATTGTGCCGCATCCATCATAGTTTTGTCCACTCTATTGATAAGAATAACATCTCTATGTAGATAAACGAACATGAAGTTAATATAATTCAATTATTTAAAGTTAGACCATAGATAAGCAATTTTTGACCCTATAATCAATTAATGATTAAGAAAAATACCAATTTAGTTTTTTTGTGTGTCAGAATATGATAATAATTTTCATATTAAATCGAGCTGCCTGGGAAGATTAATAAATTCGATACACAAAAAAAAACATGTTAACATATAATCACAGACCAACGAATAGATTAACATACGAAAACGGCTTACGTTTAAGAATTCACTCACTCGCTTTGATATAATCAGAACTATGATAAGTATCTTACTTTGGCTAAACGAAACCGAAGGTTCCTATGTAGGTGTAGTTAGTGTCTGCCAGTTTGTTATGGCAACCACGCGACAACTAATTACGAAAAAATAATTAAGTCATAATTAACTTAAGCGGAATTGTTCAACTTAATGAGTATGACAGCTTGATCAGATTGGAGCTACCTTATTAGATTAGGTCTCACATATCACCATAAATCATTAGCTTACTGAGATTTCTTTACAGCAAAAAGCAACAAATTGAAACATAAAATATGTTATTTATATTAGAAAATTAATGCTGTATTAATTTTTTTAAACAAACGTGTTCATCGAACATTTAAAAAGAATGTAAACAAATTGGTAAATGAACGCAACAGAAACAAACAGACATCTGCTGTGCACACATACGTCACGTATCGAAACAGGGAGTTTGGCAGAAAGTAAACAGAAAATATAATTTAGAAGCAATTTGGCTCGGATATGTCCGCAATCAAATTGTCTCGTTAATACCGGTGCTATCAAAACATTTGATTTGTGGCGGCGTAGGGTTGAGCTGTTATTTAGCCATGCGATGGTTAATACAGTATGATGACCCCAACTTGTTGTCAATTATTTATGACAAATACACATATCGTTGTTTAAAAACATTAAATAAGATAAATATTTATGTAATTTATTTAAAAATATGTACCGACGTAATATAATATACTTGATTTTTTCTATTTTATTTTGTCATCTTTTAGTTAGTTTGTACAGTGCCATTTTTAAATGTACTTAAACTTCGGTGGCATACAATTAATTAAGACCTGCAATCATAATAGTTTATTGAAGCTTCGTTTTTTTTAATTAAAATAATAATTAAACTAAGCTTTCTGTAAAGTTTATAATAGTATTTTAAGTTTATAATAGTAGTAATTTCGTAACAAATAAAGGTTACTTACTTAAAAAATTGGGTCAGTTAGAGCAATAAACCACAACACATTAAATCGAAAAATAAAAAGCAGAATCAGAATAACTCATACGGCAGCTAACAAATGTTTACATGGAAATAACGCGGTTTTCCCGATTTATGCGCACTCACACTCGACTCGCACTCGACGCGAACTCAGCGAGTAAACACGTGAATACTTTTTATTCGCGTTGTATAATTCCCCCGGGAACTGGGATTTGCATAACAAAACGGGAAAAGGTCAGAAAGCGAACGAAATGGCAAGTGTCCGGTTTGATGTCCAGTCAGCATTTCTGGGTGACGAGAGTATGATCAGATTTACCACTTGACTTGCCGAAATACTGTACTGTACACAATATACAAATTTATAAGGTGGGTTGTTAATTTCGTGATCCCAGATCACGAAATTAACAACCCACCAAATAAATTTGTATATTGTGTTTTGAACTAACTACATTTACAAAAATTTCGTGTATCGGTGTTTGTGGTCGCACTCCTCCGAAAAAGCTCAATTGATTTTAATGTATATTTTGTAGGTATAAGAATAGGTCGTAAAGTATATTTCACACCGCTACGAAGTAGCTAGTAATAATATATACCTGTAATATGTTCCTGTAATGATAGTGTAAGCTGTTATAAATAAATATATAAATACATATGTATAATTTTGCTGAATAGCTTTTATGCTCTAGTAACTACCTATATCTATCTGTATTAACTATACACTCAGCACAGGTACCAAAACTAAAATTCACATCATTGGAACCTGTTACCTTATACCTACAAACAGTAACAAAAATAAAGTTTCAAATTTTATCATTTCGAGTGGAAGCGTTAGTAAAATATTGTAGTTTTCAGTGTTGTGTGTCACAAATACTTCAACAAGGAGAGCTTTTGGTATCACCATGTGACACCCGTTTATATAATCGGTTAAAAAAAATTGTTTCATAGCATTCGTTAGCAATTTTATGTGAGTGTTTGAACGCAGCACAGAATGTTCAAACTCAGCCGTCTCGGATGCATATTCATGGTTATTCTGCGCCACATGCAAATTGTGATTTACACACTGTAATGAATTCTTTTGATCTGTGGCTTCACATATTTGATTTACCCCATCGATGTCGGGTATTAGCATGACACGTTGATTTCATATTCATAGTTTCTGTGGTGAGAGATCTTCATTTGTTAAACGTGTTAATAACAGAAAAAAAAATGTGAGGGGGATGCGCCAACTCAATCTAAATATCTTTTTATTGACAAATGAAAATAAATTAACACGATGTCGTGTTTACGATACAAAGTACAAAAACTGACTTATACATAATTACAAACCGCTCTTAAGACTTTCATTTTTAGTTCGATCAATAAACTGAGAATCGTTGGATCGATATAAAAGCTGCGCGAGTGTTCCGAATGGAAAAAATCAACCAAAAACTTACATAATTACTTTAGTGATTCAACTGCTCGAAAGAAACGCAGAAATGACAAGACGATGACAAATGAGCATCGCTCGCATCGCAACACAGTCGGGTGGCGAACCTCATCAAATTATTCCCCACTTAAAAAATCTCCGTAAACAAAAACGGGCCAAGGGAAAAAACACTCGAGTCGCAGGGTAAAAAATAGGTATTGGCAACATTGATTGATGTGTACTAATAGGGCGCGAAGAAATGAGGCCGCTGCGTAATTAAAGGAAAAGTGACATCTTCTGTCAATAGCAGCGCTGTACTAGAAATAGAACGGTCACGCCTTTTGGTGAGGAAGTGATTAGTGTAGCAAAGTTATTAAACATTATTGAGTGAAGGCAGCTAATTGATCACCGGAGTCTGTCGTCGTGTTACACTTCGCTAGATACTGCCTATGTGCTTTTAATTTGCGTCTGTTTTCTATAACGAGGCACATTAATTTGTCACTAACTATATTTATTGTTTGAACATCTAGCCACACCACCATCTAACTACTGAAAGGATACAAAAATTGAAACAAAGTCCCAAAACAAAAATCCACGTCTTGTAAAAAAATTAAATTAAATTGAATTTACGATTTAGCCAATCCCAAGCAAGGAGTCAATGTTTTTGGTCGCCCTCCGTGGAAATGACACCCGAATGAAGGATAGAATAATGAATGTTTTCCACCACGCCCGGCACGCGTCGCCGCATAAAATAACATTCGCAATTAACATAACCAGCTGTTAGAATATATCATGTTAGATTTTTGTGAATATTTAAATTTGAGTCTTTTTTGCTTCTGGTATGCATTCGACGCTGAACTTGTTAAGTTAATCGCATCATTTTGTCCTCATAGCACTCCTTGCACTGTGACTGTATCGCTTAATCGCGTCTGAGATTAAACAGAAGTAAAGAAAATAATGTACTTACCTTTTTGAAACTCTACAGTAGGTAAACATTACATAACACAGTCCAAACCTTCTTAAAATAAGTACCTAACAAAAGCGCTACCAACTAATCAGGGGCGGTGACACTGAAGATTTTTCCTCCCAAAAGCTGCCTTATCGCTGTGTACATATCATTAGTAATGCAAAATAATGGGATACAGACACCTCGTGCCGTTTGCCAGCCAATGATTAATGCCGTTCGCCATTAATTCTTATTTTTGATGAGAAATTTGACTTGTGCTGTCAGACGCCGGATCCAGATTAATATAGGCTGACGGTGCAACTTACATTATGACATCGCGAGTCCCGTTTACACTTCCCATTTGTATCGAGTTTTGGGGTTTCTATACATATCAAAAGGGAGTCGATAGAGATGCATACCTAGCACAAATTGTTAACTAGGAATATTTATAAAAGCTTTCGAGAAGTAATCTAAATGTACTACAATGGTAGAGGTTTAAATTGTTGGTTTTATTGGTTGTTTTTATAAGTTTATTGTTAAAATATGTATTAGTTTATAGTTATTGTACTTATTTATGTATTTGTGTTTTATGGGCCTTAGTTGCCTGAAATAAAGGTTTATTATTACTATTATTAAACTCATCCTACAAGATACTGTATACGTTGATTCTATATCTTTTACATTTAATTTGTAATTTTCTTTGAAGCAATATTTAAATTTCAGAAACCACAGCCTGTAGCTATGCACGCACCCACGTCGACGTGAATGTGACATCAAAGCCAACAAAACGAATAGTTCGGTTGGCCGGCAGAACTAACCGAATAGTTCTCGCTGTAAAAGGGCAAAGTACAAAGAGCTAGATAAAATTCCAGTACGACCGCATCGGCGACAAACTCGGAAGGTATTTAAAGGGCTGACGACTGCCGTGACGCGGCACCCTTTACCGACGCCCTACGCATATTAGTCCACTGAAAATCAAAACTCGCTATTATTAATGATTCAACGCCATGACAATCTAAATATCTTTGGAAGCGCGCTAAAAGTTACGCACTAATCGCGTGAAATTACTCCCGACTAATTCCAAAGATATAAATGTACAGTCACCAGATGCGATCGTTGCCATCATCATTCAAAATAGCAGAAGAAAAATCACTTAAGATTCAAAGCATTCAGTATCTTTATCTAACAGATACAAGAGTTCATTTTATGACCATTAATTTCGCCTTTTCCTCGGGTGTTTTATCACAACGGCTGCGAGGCTCTGTCGCGCGTCTCATTAATCAAAAGCATTTGTTTACAACGAAGGGAATTTGATTTGATTAAAATAATTCGCAATATCCTTGATAAATATCACCCTCGGTCTCCGTTTGATCTCAGAGAAATTAATGGTGGAGGATTCAATCACGCAAGTGCTGACGTAACAGAACGAGACAAGAGTGGCGCTCTTGACGTTCTGTTACGTAATGCCAGCTCTGATGACGTGTGCACACCACTTTACTGTTTCAAAATTATTAATATTCTAATTATGATTGATAATAAACGAATTTATAAGCTTTCTAATTTGTTTATGCGTAAACTGACTAGGTAACATAGTTTCAGACTTTCAGCCTTTTCAACAAAGTTTTCTAAAGTTACCAGCGAAAAAAGTATATAAAATGAAGGATAAACCAACAATGCTATCTTGCCATGGCAAGGGACATGGGGATGAATAACGATCGACGTCACAGCGATGTGTGCCGATCCGGCGATCCGGGCGGCGTATGCCGGCTCCGGCGCCCGGCACGGCTTAACCAGCCGCGCGCCGATTAATCGCCGCCTAATTCCCACCGAAACCGAATTAAACCGGACGAATGCATTGAGCCAAACCATTAGTCCAATGTAATTGTCGTGTTTGATTTATAACTTCGCTTGTCGAAAATGGATACAATGATATGGGTACTGTTAATTATTATCAGTAAATTACTATGAAGCGAAATAATTGCATATTAAAATGCACATGAAACTCTCCTGGCCATTTATGCGCACTTAATGAAGTAGGTATCTGTATTGCCTACATGGTGTGCTTCCATACCAACAGCAGACTTACGGTACGCATGTGTTGTGTTAGGGCCTTCTTATCTTACGATTGAGCACTATTAACTTAGACGCGGTAATTAAATAAATTTGAATTTAATTGCAAATGAAACACGGCCAAGTGCTCGTTCAAGAGAAAACAAAACAAACAGTACGTACAAATTATATTAAATCAGAGATAATCCTGTCAATTAATTGGACTTAGCATTGAGAACCGGTCGCGGACGCATGCGCAAATTAAACGAACCAAGATAATGTGAGAGCAAGGAAGCCCGCCATTCGAATAAGGACATTAATATGACTTAACTACAATACCTGTTGTTCCACTCAATTGTAATCATGATAGAAGTAACAGATCTAAGTTATAAAAACGCAACTTATATGAGGTCTAATGCGGTTGTACGAAGTTACGGCTTACATTAAGTTTCAACAAAAAGTTTGTCTCACTAATCTCAGTGAAAGATGCTTTAAAACAACATCCAATTGAATTTTATAAAAAAATACCTAGTTATTTCTTTAAAAACAGCCCTAATCCGGCGACCGTGGCCGGCCGATGGCCGGCTGACAGTGACACATCGGTACAAGGCGCGCTGTCCGACTGTAATTCTACCCGGCCTCGATCCCCGGACCTACGTGTTTACGATTTTATATTCCAATCTACACGATTAATTAGATGGATTTGGGAACTGAGCCTCATTTTACGTGTATTTTAATTAAAAGAACAAGCCAACAATATCAAATTATTAAAATTAAAACATTTAACCAATATGAGCACCTTATAATTAAATGTTCCAACGTGTCTAAAATGTGTAATACACAGGTATTCGAAGATTTTCAAAATAGAAATACGTTTTATACGTAACAAATCACCGCACAACCTAAAAAAGCTTTTGACATGTTGCCGTCACGTGTATGAAAGCTTCAAACGCAGTAAAATCGAAGTCAAAACCGCGGAGTATCAAAGCGACTCGGCGATCAATCACCATCCATTAAACAAGAAAAGAAAAGTGCTTTCCCCCGCCGATTGGCCCTCGAATCAGCCCAATTTACATGAGAGCCGCTTTTTCCTCGCATCGAGATTAGCCCCTGAATGAGTTTGATGAATCGTTCGCACCCCGCAGCCGCGGCCGTCCCGCGCTGTGAGCGGTCATTTGTTAAAAATACACCCGATCCACGGATCTAATTGTCTCCTCTAATTTCACACCCTCCTGTGATATCTACGCCCGTTCAAATTAACAAAGATTTTGCGTTGTTTTAAAATAATGATCCTCTCTGAGATAGGATCCGTTTGTATATATAGACGATCTCTTTGATTTTATTTAGAACCTTAATTTCTTATTTATTATTGTAGAACTTAATGAGTAAATAAATACACAGTGAAATAATAAAATAAAGTCGTAAAGAAGTTTAAATAATAACATAATAACTAGCCTATTGTCCCCATAGGTTCATATCTCATTTCTACACAAGTCAATTCTTACCTTTCCAGATGTTTTACGATGTCCTCATAAGCCGCTCTACAATTCTCCCAAATACCAGATCTGCAGACAAAAAGAAAATAAAATAAGAAAACCTAGAAAAAAGTAACAAAACTAGAATTTATTTGAACCATAAAATTAAGAAAATAAGAAAGATGAGAGGAGTTGATGATAGTGATGTAGAATTGAAAAACCTATCATAATCTCTGCCTTGATAAAAAAAATTGTAGGCTAGTTTGTCCCTTTATGTACTAAGGTATCTATATATATGTAGGTATATATATATATGTATAACGTAAGCGTCTGTTAAGGTGTCGCAGGCAGTGCCGCAGAAACTTGCACAATGCCGCGGAGCATCATTTCAGTTTTTACTTGTCCATAGTGAACTGTCCTTGCAACCCGAACGGTACGCCGCGCGATACCCGAGCGGCCATGCCGGCGACTCCTTTGTGCCGCAAAGCGTGCGGAACTGTGTGTAATCCTGGAAGGGTTAGGCAGAGGTGTACCCATTAGTACACTCACATTTTGCCAGTTATGTTTAAGTCGCGTGTAATAGGGGACGAGCCTGTTGCCGTCAATCAGGCACAAATTCAGACTCCGAGGCTGCTACTGAGAATTCATGATGGAAAAACCCAATAACACTTTGCCCGACCTGGGAATCGAACCTAAGACCTCATGTTGACCTCAACGAGGCGAACTATTACATTAAATACAGAAAACTGCAACTTTACAAATTACTCAACAATTTGCAAAGAAAGTTTCAAAAAAGGGTTTGAATAGGAAGGGAATTATTTATTATGAGCACTCATTATTAAATGTTCCGATGGTGAAGCGAGGGGTCGTTGAAATTATGTTTTGAAAACAATCGTTTACATTTACACCGTACCCACTCATGCGTGATCGTCCAAATTGTTTCTCGATTACTTTAACTCTTTGTTTTTCATTAAACTTTTCTTCATCGTCCATAATCAAGGGAACGCCCTTTGTAACTAAGTACCATCTAAGGGTTCTCATTCTTTGTCTTAAACCGAAGTACCCTTAGAAACATCTTACTGATAGTTCCTTTCACAATAATGTTGTGGTTACTCGGACTCGTACGTGTGTATGAATTATTAATAAATGTGTTTTGTTTGCACTTAGTCAATATATTAAACGAAGCGTTAAATAGTATGTTACCGCTATATTGTACGTTTAATTGGTTCATGTGCGTAGTTCAGTGGAAAAACAAAGCTATATTATTGTCACAAGTGGTGAGTGAATAATGAACTGTTTGTAGCAATTTTCTACCAGAATTATTAATTATGCAATGTCTGTTAAGGCCTACGCAGACCGGGACGGCATGGCAAGGTACTTAATTTTAGACATTCAAACGTATTTTTATAAAAATACGACATAAATTGCTATCAAATTAAATCCCTTGCCATGCCGTCCTGGTCTACGTAGTCCATTATAAAGCACGAACTCACATGTTACGAACGAATTTATTGACATGGTTCTGAAATCTTAACACAGTTTTATCAAGGTACAAGTTTCGAAATATCTTACTAAACTAAAGGTACTGAACTGACATTCCCATCACACCCGAATTTCCTCCTTCATGAAGCCACAAAAGTGCACACATACAAAAAAGCACACCCGAAAATAGATACCATATATACTATATATACAAAACTACGACATATTTTACAAGAACAGATGTCACATATAAGGTTATAAAGACGCACTTAAGTTACATGAGCGGCAGTAAGACAGTGGGGTAAGTCAAGTGAGCATTGTGGGTCTTCCAAACGGAAGTGAGGGCATTCAGTGTTTGTACTTTTCTAACTGGATTAACTTTCCTCCTGTACATTTAACCTGAACCACTTGACCGACCTGCTTAAAGGTTTCCTTTCGTGAATTAAACATAAGCTGTTTATGACGTGTAACGTACGATTTATTTTTTTGGCCGTTTGAATATTCTAATTTGTTTTCAATGGATTATTTTTAGTTTCTAACGGAATTTTTAACAGCTTTTAGAGTCAAGTATTGTGTTTTGAAGCACTCCAAACTACTATATATTGTTTTCGTACGTAAAGACTAGATATTATACACACTTGAAATTTTTCAATATTGTATTTCTGAGATTTCAAGTAGGTAGCTACAGGGTTCGAGAAATTACAAATATACCTATTGTGAAATTGTAACTTAATTAAAAAAACAAGCCGGCTTGCCTATTGAACAAGGGAAACATTTTCGGATTACCGTTACATTATTTCACGAAACAATCAGAAACATTGCAACAAATTTTCCCTCGTTATAATAGCTACAACAAACACTGAGGTTACACGTGCCGCCAAAACTCTCAATACAAGTTTAAATTTTCCTTCTGTATTTAAAATTTATTTATTGGTTTTTAAACGCTAAACTATAGAAAATCATGTTATTTTTAGTATAATAAACGAACCTGTTTTGAAAGTTTTCATAAACAAATTGTTATAAATTATGATGCGTTAGTTTTTATCTTTCAATCAATAAAACTGAAATAGTCACACTTCCGGCCAAAGGGTTTATGACAACCATATATGTATAATATAGCGCCCAGCGTATGTCCAAAATTGGACAAAATCATAAAAAGTTTGACAGAACGTATGGGGCGGATGTATTTTTATATTATTCTGTGGCTCTCGAAAATATCCTGGTTAAATCATTAAGTTACCAAGATAAATACAGTCAAACTCTATCGTTATGCATGTTTATCATACTAGTCTATGTCCTCGCCGTCACAGGGCAGTGACACCAATCCAATATCTATTTGCCTAATAAAAATCAAGGTACATCAAACAATTTAGTTTTTCACGTCATGTACAAGATGTAGTATAGGTAAAGTGGCAGCGTCTTCCTTTAGTTATATTGAATTTTGATGATGATTTACCAAGACTTCTGGTGATTTGTATTTTATTTTTTTCTCTGGAATAATGCATTTAGTATGCTTAACTGTAATCTAACTGAAATTATATGTATAACCATTGGGTTATACCTATACAGATGTGCTTCAATCGGGGATGGAATCCGCAACGGAGAGTGCGCCAATCGAAACATCCAAAACAAAGTCCTCTTACCTTGCCAGTGCTTCCATATTGTGCATGGGCTGTCCCTTAATGATGGAGCCGTCAGGCCGGGGTACGCCGTGATGGGGCATGCCCGGGGACATGAGAGCGTGCTGGTGCATGAACCCCATGGGGCCTAGGTGCGTTGGTGGTGCATTGTAGCCGTTCGCCAGGAGGGGAGACTTCTCCATACGAGCCATTTCTGAAACAGAAGATTACATTAATCTGATAAACGTTTCATACAAAAACCGAAAGTATCGTGATGACAGGTGTTTTAGAATAAGTTTTTGTACCTGTAGTACTCTATATCTCCATAAAATGGTAATGTTAAAATCTGAGTCATGAAACGGTACCTATAAGGTTTGAGGTAAACAACTAAACATGCGACCACTTAGGCGTAACACTCAGGTAAAATCCAATTAATGCCCAGTATTATCATTTAATTACTCGTTCCAATAATCGAATCGCCCGTAAAACGGTGTATAAACAATAATAAAATGAGCAATGAATTTCGAGACTATTGTTTTCTGGGTACCACAAACAACCCGAGTAAACATAAGGGAGGTGAAGCGCAAATATTCTTAAAATGACCCCTCCGTCAGGGTGTTTTTGGAGGTGCTGGGTGGTCCTTCGCTGCCCATGACCTGTCTGCCTCGCCCCCCCCCCCCCCCCCGAGGTCACCAAACCTACTGGGGCGTCGGAAACAATTAACAAGGTGTCGAATTAAACACGAATTAACGGTTGGACCGTTAAAGGAAAATACCCTTTTCCATTGTGGCAGCGTTTTACAAAGGATTTTGGGATTGCTGAATATTAAATATTGTGTGTCGCTTTGTTCCGCGATTAAGGGCACAGGTATGTGTGATGCGGTGTGTTCAATGCGAAAATTTTAATTATAAGCAAATCTTTTGGAAGGCCACAGTTTTGTTTTGTAAACAGAGCTCTGATTTGGATTGCTCGTATCGTCAGCCTAATAACACCAAACCCAAGTATGTTATAGGCTTTCTACAACTTTGTTGTAAGCATAATGTAGAATTAAATGTAGAGTGGGTCGATATAGAGCTCAACAACCTAAATAATCCGAGTCAAGAACTACAATATACTATTTAAAACCACACGAATTAAATGTACATTTGCCTATATTACATATTCGGAACAGGAGACGTAATATGTCGTTTTGTTGTATCAATGTGCACTCTACAGAATAAGCACATAATGTGTACAGAACTACAACATTCTAAAGTTAAATCAAAATAAACAAATCAAACTGTGTAGGCAAAAACTAATTTTTGGTACACTAGTCCCTAAATTATGCATAATATGTGAAATATTTAGTTTACTCCTCATCACACACACCGATAATTTATGAGAACACGTATGTAAATCAAATTCCAACAGAAATCAAGGGTAGCAAGTTACAAACAAACATTATGACCAATGGACCCAGAATTAATTGTTTGGGTCTATTTATTTTACTAACCGTTTCGGTTATCTTCGAAACCATACCGACCAACTTCGTATTTATTATTGTAATTAATTATTTTAAGTTTTGTTTGTGGCAATATTTAATAGTATGACAATACTTACGGTTCTATGTCAACATTTCGGCTGCCATGATAAACCTAAGCGTAGAAAAAATATTTCTTTTAGGGTCTGCTATAATAATATTTTTTTATGAAGGCTCTTGTTATGGCCAGGCTTTTCAAGCTTGCATATTAATTAGTTGTGAAGTAACTAAATATCGATGTTTTTCATAAGGGTATCTAATTTATGAAGATTCTGTTTCCAAGACTACGTGAAAAAGATATCCTAAATATTGTTAAAAATCTATATTTGTCTAAAAACCAGTTTTTTTATAGCCTTATTAGGGATTGTGTTGATGGTTAAGCATCGAAGCGGTTAACGCGTTTCGTCCCAGTGACGCAACACATCTTTAAATGTACATTAACGTACACCTATCAAAGTTTGTTCCTAAACCGTCCTATTCACACATAGATAACATAATATTTTAACAGTGATGGGATGCTCCCAAAAACCACAATTAGGTCACTAAACCAAAAAGCATATTTACAAATCCCCGGACACGAACCCACGACCGCACCGGTCAACCGCACTTATTAATTAACTAAATACGTGTTAAATCTCGTAATAACCTGCGGTTGTAACAACCCTTAGTGTTGTCTCGTTCTGACTTACGGTTTTAAGTAGGAACGTCTCTTTCTAATTCGTAAAGCGGTCAGTGTGGTTGTTTTGAAAGCCTTTTCTTATAATAAGTGTGAGGGACTGGTTTGTTTAATAGGAGCATGAAATTGTATTAGTTTAGTTGGATCTTTAATTTCAAGTCATTTTTTAACTGACTTCATCCACATTGTAGTTATCTGTACGACAACGGTAAGTTTCATTTCGTTTCACGTTACCCTGTAGTAAGATGTGTACAGACCTATTGATTCAATTATATTTTCTGTTCTAGAGAACTATCAAAGTAGAATTGACCGTCCCTAACTCCATCTCAACGTTGTTTGTGCACACCAAAAAAATAAAAAAGTGATCCCTCACAAATTGTTGCTCAATAACCGACAAAAATGTTTATCGTTTAACATTATGACTATTATTAAGCGAATCCACTGATCAGGGCATTTAAAGAAATGAAACGTCTGTTCTGAACGGCTATTATATCGATACACATCGATTTATTGATCGAATATCGACTGTCCTCGACAAATGGTCGTACCAAATTACTGGCCATTATTTCGAATTAGAATCGATAGAATCGGGACCCCAATTATATCACTTATGTGTTTAAAGGAGGTTGGAATAAAGGCAATCATAACCGCAAAAACTTAAGTCTTATTAAAGTAAACTCAGATGAAGGCAATAATTATAATCTTCTTCATCATCGTGTGGGAAGTAAGTTCTTATGACCCTACACACCCTATAGTGTCAGAGTTTCTAAACCGCCTTAAGGCCCTCTGACATGGTTTGAGTGGAACAGTAAGTCCAGTTTTCTTCACGATGTTTTCCTTCACCGATGCCAGTGATGTCCTAGATAAACTTTAGAAAGTAAGTACATATGAATTGAAAAATTCACATTGGTACTTGCCCGGATTTGAACCCACAACCTCAGCCTCATAATTATACCTTAGGTAATTTCGAAATGTGCGATTTTTTAAATCACAACAAAGGAGGCAACATTCGCAAGTATCGATATAATGGAACAGGCATAATAACCGTTGAGTTTTATTGCAGACAGATTACAAAATGACCAAACGAGCCAGGCATAAATGATTGGCCGTAAACTCAAAGGAGCGAATGCCAACACTGACATTGTATTCTTCCCTGACGCTCACATAATGTCGTTGAGTGCTCATTATTGAATAATTTGAAATACGCCAATTTATTCTGATACACGAAATCTTTTGACAGCCTGTTTATTCTGTATTATGTACTTATTGGCTTTGTCTCAAATCATACAAATTTCTTAAGCTTGCGTTTACAAGTTAAATATAAACTAGCCATCAACATCCTTAACTACTTTTATTTATCAAAAAATGTATTAACCAATTTAACAGTCTAATAACTGAACTTGAAACATGTATATTAAAATTATAGTTACCGATAATATTCGAGGATTGGCAAAACGTGCATTCAGTAAATACCATGCATACCCTATATTAGGCTGAATAAATATACCCTGTAAAACATTTATTAAAATAATAATGTGACTATATTCCTTCGGTCAAACAAACATGAAAAGCTATTGATATTAATTCGACAGATAGAGACAGATAAGGTGGAGAACACACCCTATTCCGCACTTGGAGCAGGCACTTTGTACACAATTGTAACTAAAATAAAAGGAAAGCTTTATTAAAGTTTATTTGCTGTCGTAAAATAGCATCTATCGTAAACGTAGCCTCCTAGATTTTATAACTCGGTGGTTTTAACTGGAAACCTTAACATTACCGTAATGGCCTGTAAATCATGTGTAAGGAATAAATTATTGGATGTATTAAGTCGCACAGAGTAAATACGGGGGTAATAAATGCAATACAATGTAGTATTTGTGATTCCTCTATGATAAACGTAAATAAAACCTCGGTTTCAGACAAACACAATGTTCTTATAAAGGAACAAAACGCCAATGAATCAACAAAACGACTAACTCCGAGCTACAGAGTAACAAAGTGTTATGGAATACAACAAATCTTGGAGCGTTCAGCAAAACGAAGAAACTCGAAAATGATACGAAAGAGGTCGAATTAAAAGCAAATTACAGTCAGCCGGCTATCGTAGCGTTTACAATAAATACATAATTGTACGGTCAGTATACGAATGGCATATGCGATTGGCCAAAATAACGGACCTTGCGTTTGCACGATAAATCGCTCGAGTTGACGCTTCAACTGGCTTCAAGTGAAACTACAAAGTTTTAAATGGATACATTTGCTGATACAGTCTGTCAAACTCTTATCGGTTTACTAGGCAATAAATTAATTGTACTGGCAACACCTTGATATCATTTCTAAAATAGCAATCGTTATTGCACTTGTGACTTTGACAGATCTTAAAATTAGCGCTTGCATTACGAGGAACACTCAAATACTTGGTTTTTGCTTCGTTAGTGCACGTTGCTCGTCAGTGAATAATCGCGGTTTGCATTATTAACCCTCATAAAACGAATGCTTATTATTTACAGCTTGAGTATAAAATTATCAATAAGGAGTTTCCCGATAACCGACACATAACGTTGATAAATAGACACATTAAATTGTATGAAGATACATGTATGCGTATGTCAAATAATGAAGACTGATAGGTATGTATTGTATTTTGAAATTCCTAGCTAGCATAACTACACTATAAATATGATTAAGCCATTTATTATAAAAACCAACTAATTAATTGACACATTTTGTGTACCTACCTATTGAAACCACAGCATAAGTCCAGTCCTTAACTCTACCAACAAAAAGAACTTTCATTCATACATTCATTGGCATTTGGATTACCCACTAATGAAAGAACATTTACGATTGTAACACAAAGTGATTGACGCGTCTGGCCGGACACATCTATACACAATGCGTTACAACTTGTTTATCAGTGGAAGTACAATCGTCTACACAAGTCACGCGCCGAGTACAATCAATAACAGTAATACACCATCGCCGACAAAATGCGAACGGTCAATATCGTGAGTCAACAAGACCGACCGATAGCCTGGGTTGCCACGTTGCCAGGTGCCAGCGTAGAAAAATTGCAAGTAATTTATTACTCTATGTTAATTTATTATGAAGTACTGTCACAATTTTTCTAATTTGATAAAATATATTCTCTTGTTTATACTGAAGACTGACTGACTTGTCTTGTTGTTGTTGTTGTGTTGTGTTGTTGTGTTGTATATTAGTAGATAACAAATATTTTTATTTTATATATAGACCTTACATAGGTACTTGGGGCAGTGAAATAGTATCATTGAATACAGATAATATTATTTAAGTGTCCCAGATTCCGAAATAATAAATTATTTCATTTAAGCTTATAATAAGAAAAACTCCCCTACATTGGCAACCCCGACCGACTTATGTCTTGCCATAAACTCTTTCATTTGGCTCGGACGAGCCTTATGAACAATAAAACGTTGAGGGCTGGAGATTTGGACTGTAATAAAATATTTGCCCTAGCACACGCTAATCCGTCCCTTACTTACGAACGCAATTTGAGAAGTTATAGTCCGTCTGCAAAGACGTTCAACCTTTAGAAATGTTACACGTCTAACTACGTGTAATATTTATAAAGTATACCTAAGTACTGTTCTACTATTTAGCAATGTTTAATGTTTTTGGATGAGTGCTTTGAGACTGGTGAGATGTGGAACTAAAATTTGTGGTTTATTGTACTAAATGCTTTGAAATAGTTTATGTAAGAAATATTATGTCTTGCTAATTTTACTTTTTTCCAATATCCATTTTATAGTTACGTGCTTCTGTCACTAACTCAGTTTGCAAGAGAGAAAAATGCAATCACCTTTGCATTTTAATGCTTTCAAAATACCTAGATTAATAGAGAATTTTTAATTGATTAATAAGCTACAATAAAAGCAATATACACTACAGTAACCCCGACGTACGTTCAAATATAAATAGCAATAAAAAGAAAATTCAGCGGTTCACACCATACGAACACATTAATCAAGTTCCCGGGAAGCCGGGAAAATCTTTACGCGTTACCAGCCAATAGGATGGGAGTTTAGCGGCGATTCCGGACTATTTCAACGATCCAAATAAAAGTTCCTCCCCCGATGTGAAAGAGGGTCAGGCTTAATTACTCGTAAATTGACCGGTATTCTGTTTTATCCCGGATAAATATACGCGAGGATAAGGATGTGTCATATGTGTTATTACGCATGGAATTAGAAAAAGAAATAGGCTGTTATGAATATGGATATTTATATTTCGTTGTAGAATATATTTTTATTTCAATAATCTAACATACAACAAAAAAAGAAATACAATTTTAAAAATATTATAATTAAAATATACCTAGGGTTACTATTTTTTCAAATTCTGAGGGTTTTGTAATCTAAACATTAAAAGCGAAATGTCACTCACTCACTCACCTGTCACGAAATATCCAAAACCGCTTTATATACAAAGCGTAGGGAGTTAGCTTATATTTAATAGACGTCCGCTAAGGACTGATTTTCCGAAATTCACCTCCTAAGGGGATGAAACAAAGGACCAAAATTTACGCGGACGAAGTCGGAGCTTTCGGACGCTCACACAACATCATGATTTCAATACCTATTAAATTGGAAAAATTGAAGCTCAGTGCACTTTTAATCAGAAGGATTTACTGTCAATTTAAAACGTTCTTGTACTTTTTATGTAAGTACAAATCAGATAGGAAAGACTATCCGTATGTGAATGTGATTTGTTCAAAACGCTACAAAAAGGATCAAGCCGTCCGTGAATGTTAACAAAAGAAAATACGCTATTGTTACATAATAAGTAGCAAAGATACTGAAATATCCATCCATATTTTTATTAATAACACACAAAAGAGAGATTATCTGTCAGTGGTTTTGGAAGCAGCTGTTATTAGAAATCAAAGTACGTTTTTATTTATTTTAAAGCTACATAGCTTTAAAATATTTTTTTAATAGTATCTCCATAGATACTATTAATTAAAATTAAAATACTCCAACAGTAGCAATAGTAACAACTAGCAATAGGTATATTACACACTGACATGCTTGGGTAGAGTTTAAATTAACAGTGCAATAATCAACTATAAATATACGACTGCATTACCTATAATTAAAATATTTATTACATGACAAAAAATATGTAACATCCGAAGTTAGATTCATGTAAACCGTCATACTTAAGCTTAGTAATTTTAACGTCGTTTTATTAATGGAACACTCCTTAATAATAAAAATAATCGCAATTAACAGGTGCGTTCGCGCACATTCGCTCTAATTTGTTAAATATCAGAAATTACAACGAGCTGTCGCCACTAAGAAAAAACTGGCAACACGACAACTCTGCAGTTCCATTTTTAAACAAAGTAATAAAAAAAAACATTTAATTGTCAAATTAATCTTGGTCGTGTATGACACTCGGCCTCTTCGCAGTTAATAGGTGTTATTACGTGTCGTCAATTTAATATCAAATGGACTTGAGTTACGGAAGATAGCAACGTGTAATTTTGAATCGAGTCGATTGATCGACAATACACTCGAATACGAACGTCGATCATGCTCCAGGCGAAACCGTATAAACTTGTTGATAAGTGGTTATAAATCAATCGTATTAACATAATAATTATCGGTGTGATTGGTCGAGCATCGAATCGTGACCAAGGACGTTTCTACTAAAATATTCAAATAACTAATCGAAAACACGGATCGGTTTGTTTATTTAACTAAGAACGTTAACGTTAACTGAAATAACAAACCAATCACACTAATTAGGTAACTATTTCTGAGGTTTATGTTGAATAAGTCTTCGAAATGCAAGAAGTCTGTTGTATTTTGAGCAGTTATTAAATAATAAATCAACTAAATAGAAAACAATATGAAACGAACTTCAACAAACAACTTAATATGTTAAGAATGCAGCGAGCAGACGCTTGTAAAACACCGGTATTGCTAATTAAAAGAAATTCCTCACTATGCTTTTCTCCGGACAAAAAACACGGATCCGCCACGACCACTCCAAGGTGTGAGCTATGTCATAAGTGGCTAGTAGAACGACAATTTAATTGTAAGCGCCGCTCCACACGACACAAAACTATGGGAATTAAACACTACGAATGGAATTACGGAACGCATGTATGGAAATTGTCCCGCGATGCAAACATTTCTTGTGATCCACTCACAAGAAACCTTTATTACTATGATGGCGGTTGAAAAAACATGCGTAAGTTAATGTTATTATGGCTATACATAATATTATGGTAAATAACATCAGGATATTAAGCTCTTGTAACAGCATTTGATAGTAGTATTAAGACGTAAGAGTCCGACGCGGTCAATAGCACCGCTAATTTTATTATACAATCGTAGTACAACAAACGTTTAAACGCTCGTGGCATTTTTTTGCAATCATTATTATCTAGGAGTAACAAACAAATAATGATAAAAAGATCACAACAGTTAGCTAATAACTATTTTATAATTCTTAAACCCGTATTTATAAACAATTAATTACACTTGCATCAGTCAAGAAAAAACATCGTGAGGAAAACTGGACTTACTGCTCCACTCAAACCATGTCAGAGGCCCTTGAGGCGGTTCAGAAACTCTGACACTAGGGTGTGTGGGGTCGTAAGACCTTACTGCCCACACGATAAAGAAGAAGAAGAGTAATTTCTCAGTGAAGTCATTACTTGACGTGAGAATTCTTCATTTGAATTTTTAATTCCTTAGTCGAGTAATCGAACGTAGATTACTCGGCTAAAGAATTAAAAATTCACTTACAAGTAACTGCTTAAGTAATATCAACGCTCGATAATGGTTTTCTGCTAGTTACACTCAGTTACTGCGTTTTGTTTCATTAGAAGGCATGCCTGAGATGTAGACTATTTCACTTTAACGTCTATAATAATTTATTTAAATGTTATTTTACTTTTACTTTTTAACTAATTCAAGTGTAAAAAGATAAATTCTATTTTCATAGGGTTTTGGCGTGTCGAACAATTTGTTTCTCCAAAAATCGTTTTTTAATGATAATTTTATAAAAAAAATATAATAAAATTTAAGTAATATTAAAACCGTTATAGTAAAATAATCTTCATCTCCGGCATGCCTTCTAATAAAACAAAACGCAGTCACTGAGTGTTACCAGCAGGAAACCACTATCGAGCGTTGTTTCTTACTCAAGCATTTACAGATTACTCGACTAAAAAATACAAATTTCTAATGATTAATTATATCCTCAAGTAATTACTTCACTGAGAAATTACTTAGCAGCAAGTATTCACTTGTTTATAAATACGGGTGTTTAAAACTAAAGCGTTAGGACACCTGTTATTAGTTTACCTACTGCACACACTGTAAGCTGATATGTAGGCCCCTTTACGGGTACATTTGAGAATCACATAGCAAGCAATACACAGCGAGGGAGGGAATTCGTATAGGTAATTCCTCGCACGAATCCGATGTTTGGAATTCGAAATATCGGCAGCGACACACAGTGCAAAGAACCGAGATTCCTGCCTACCTATTGTGTGAATTTTGTTTTATGCATATGCATATTTGCTTTAACCATTTTGCAGTGGTTTATTTGGAACGCATAGAATGATACTGTTTGTGTTATGTTCTGACCTACTTTTACACCTAAACTTTCATAGCAATTACTAGAAATATAAAGCTCTTCTTGCATTAAGTAAATATATATGTAACAAAGATTCCGATGCTTAATAATTATCTTAATTTATTAGTATCTACAGCTTACACATTACCGAGTTGAAAAAGGCGTTCTTCAATTATACTGTTGCATATATGCTGCCAGAGAAATGTTATTCGAGCAAATAAATTACTGTTTAGTTTTAAATAATTTAACATACGGTAAATCTTTAACACTATTCTGCAATAATTCTTTCTTAACAATTGGCACGGAACTTTCTTACGAATGATGTTTATTTGACAAATCGTAGATCGTCTCAGTGTGCACGCAACCTGTCCAATCGATGTGTATTACGAAATATACAGATAACTGAAAGTCGATAATAGATTTAATCGGCCATGCTGATTGGTGACCGTAATCAGCAACTGCCAGCGCAAGCGCACGCGTCTAAACGCAGGTGGACAGAAATGACCTCACTTTTCACACTCATTTACATTTATAGAGTTGCAACAAGTGATGGTCCTATTGAATAAACGGCGTAATAACGACGGTTTTAATTAAAATGTTAATTGTTTAATTTTTATTGAATATCCCGTAAGGGAGGCTAATGTAATGGGATTATTTATTAAAGCGCGTAGCTCCTGCTCGTCTAGGGCCAAACTTCGATGTCCATTACACTATTTTGGTACACCAGCTGCTTCAGAATAATTAATGATGGATACAAAACAGGATGCCTCGATCTTGTGCATAGAACTAATTCTACTAAGAAAATAAGCGAACTTTTTTTATAGTTGCAACAAACATTCAACTAATTAAGTACCTAAGTATTTTCAATTAAGCAATTAATGTAACTTACGTTGTTATGCGGTAGGCAACAGTTATTGCGCAGTACTTTTTTTCTTTAAAATAAAAATAAACTCGAAGCGATCTACGAGACCGCTGCCTGTAAGAAGTTACGGGCTTGTTATGCAAAAGTGGCTCAAATATGCAAAACTATTTTTAGTTATACACGTAGTAAAAACTTCAATAGGTTCTTGTCACCATGATGTACAGACTACAACTGTGTACATAATTAAGGGAAATTGCAACGACTAGAAGTTCGTTTTACTGGTATTTTTGTAAGTGGATTAGTTATTTGAGACCTTATTTAGAAAGACAAAGAAAGAGCATAAACTTTATGTTGCTCTACATGTCGTTCATTGGAATTATGTTAATATCTTGTTATAAACACATATTCGATTATTTATGCGGTACCAATAACTTCTTACTGATATTATGCCGATATTCAAATGATTCGATCGCTATTTAGTGTACGCACTTGTCGTAGGCAGCTAACACTTCTCGACTCGTCTCGCATCACCTCGGCGTTTAATTATTGTTGCCACCACGTTTATTATTACTATTTCCTTATAAGGAGCAACGGCAATTTGTTTGATTACTTCCAATTGCTAGTTGATGTTTTAACCATTAAAAATTGTAAACGCAGCCGTGGATAGCAAGAAATTGCTATGATTGCCGACTTTGCTAGTGCTTATCATACTTTCTTGCCAGCATTCGATACGGAAATGAAAAAAATGGGCTTTCGATTCAGTGATTGTGGAGAATATGCGCTTTTTGCGATCCGATAAATGTGCAATAACGTTCTGCGTTGCAAAAAACACGACTTAGATAATTATCGTCTGTTAGTGTGTGTGTTTTTACAAATGAACACTATGAAAGCGTTAGAAAATATAACGAGGTGATTATAAGTTACTGTCCGTACCTCCTTAATAGAATTCATATTCCAGCATAAGATAGTAGTCAATTGCATCAAAAGTGTAACGGGCGCCATTTGAATATGCATTATTTAAACTACAAAAACTAAATTCATAAAATACCTATAATTACTTACAAAGTTACAATGACAACACAAAACCTAAACAAGGAAGATATGAAAACCACCTTCAGTTCTAAACATCAAGTAAGTACCTACCTACCAATCCTAACGATGAGCTATATTGAATGTAATTACCGATGCTATCATCTGTCATTATTATAATAATCATCTCAACGTGAACACAAGTTACAATGCAACAAACAAAGGCGTGAATATACAAGCGATTCATAAATTGACTGATCCCTTCTTCCCTTAACATAAACAGGCAAATCCTTACTTAATTTCAGTCGCAGAATTCAATCAGAATGTAAAGCTTTGTGCCCCAGCGACTAATGTTATAATGCCTTACATTATCCCCCCGGTGTAGCCGACTCGCGGCGACACCGTGCCGAACCTTTAATTATTATCAACACATCATTTTCATGGTACTTTCTAAAATACTAGGGCTGCCACTACCACTTGGATAATTCACTTTAATGATTATCTTATTTCTTATATCAATACAGTGCACCTTTTCTATCGCAACATTAAATAACCCTAAATCCTTATTCTACGATAATTTTTATGATCTCCAGACCATGTCGAACTGATAAAAATTTGTAATAATTTGCACGTCCAAGAGCTAAATTATGACTTGTAAATGTAGCATTAAGGATGAACTGCAATCTAATGGCTATTTAAAAATACATTTACTTGAGACCTTTATCGCAAATCAGAGTCGTAACGTGGAATGAACAACCGTTTAGATTTAGCGCCTTAAGATAAACATCAGTGGGTAACCCTTTCAACGGGCACGTGGGCCGACACATCCCTTTCACGCATTTCATATTCCTATTTCCATTCCGTTCAACCTTCGTACGAGGATTATATTCTGCCTCCGATGTTTTCGTATCCTATTATTTCACGGGGTGAAAATGGGCCACCCGCCTCCTCGCTCACTCACTCAAACAGTGACACCCCTCAGATACGTGTATGACGTGTACAGATTAGGTCGCACCTGTGTGAGTGCACCTTCCCAGGACTGTTTGTGTCGGTGTGCGTTTGTTTCATCAACTGTAAACCACTGTCAACGACTCGTCAAAATAATATTGGCTTAACGCCGGAGCCCGTACACAGATATGGTACATGAAAACTTGATACACGCACGAATTTAATTAGAACTGCTTTAATGTTATGAGTGATGGAGAATTACGTAACAAAATTATAATTTGTATGGTAGATACTCATTATTATTATTTTCTGAAGAAATTAATTTAGACTTGTGACAAGTTTGATTTAACCTGTTGCATGACTAGTAAAATAGATGAAACTAAATTAAGATATAATATAAATTCCCACGAATGAGCCTTAGATGAAGCTTTTGAATTATTTTGAAATGACCAAATATCAAACAAGTATTGAAATCACTTAAGATTCTCTAAAACCAATACCATAAGCACGTAAGCGTAAGTATCGTGAGCTTCTAATCTCAAATCAAACCCCTTGCGAGACCCATCCATCTTCCTACTAATTGTAAAATAATTAAAACTAACTAAGCATGGATGGGATATGAAACATAATAACAAGAAATAATACGAGTGTACGAATGAACGAGGGTCGCGTGTTCAACAAAAAATGTGACTTGTTTATGGAATGGAAATGTAATAAGCGCAAAACAAAGCAATGCTTATTTCAGTCATGAGAGTGTTTCGAATTGCAAATTTCGGGAAAAAAGCGAACAAACTACACTCAAAGTCAAATGCGGCAGTGCGCGATAAGCAAGTGCCGCTTATGCAAGATCACGAATGTAATTGCTCCCTTGTCTGGCACGACACTTCATGCTGAAACGAGACAAAATATCTCTAATGCACACGAAAAAAAGAGATGGAAAGTGGCAGTATCAACAAAGCCGTAAGCGACAAAAATGATTGATTGCTAGCCGTCTTGCGCTGAGCTCTATTTAATCACTTTATTCCCTTTTCTCCGTTTGTGTTGGGATAATTTTGTATTTGTGTAATTTGTATACGAAATGAGGAGGTATACCTCCCGAGAAGACGGGGATTCATATCCGGCGCCTATCCGGAGCTTACACAAACCCGATTTTGATGTTATCACATGTCATGGTACCGTTTGTTTTGATTTATATTACAAAGCCAGATTAAGTTGAGATTAATCTTTGGGTTAATAACTTTGTGTTTAATTCGCATTTTAAGGCATCGTTAGAAAACAGCCACATTACAAGTTATGTTGGGTGATTTAATACTGTAGTTTTCATTTAGTATAAAAAATGTTTCCCCTTTTGGCATTTTATCTAGCTTATCCTATAATTACGAATTTAAATTAATCCCTTAAATTACGACTATAAATTAATACTGTAATATTTTATGATATTAATTGATTTAAGTTTATTTTGAACGAATTAATTCTCTCTCTAAGGGCAAATTTTTCAATAGTCTGAAAACTTTTGACGGAGGGATAAATATAGCCTAAAACAAGAAACAAAAATAACTCAGAGTAAAAAAAAAACACATAATTATACAGTCCGTCTACATAGTTCCAAAAGATTCACATTTTGTGACTGTAACTAATCACTGCTGGTCATAATATGCTCAATCTTATCACTAATTCAATCTAAGTAGTACTCACCACTCATATGTCCGTTTTCATAAGGTGAGTACTCGCCGTTCTCGAGGCGGTGCTTCTTGAAGGGGTGTCCGGGAAACTGCGTGGCTGCGAGTGACAGTCCTACTCCTGACGCACGCTTCGGTGGTCGGCCCGGTCTGGAGCTGCGGACATAGTAGCACGTTACTGCCGTTTAAGATGCTACACTTTACCTATGGAGGAGAGGAACGGAGAGAGACAAAAAAACATTATAACTAGGCTACTGAGAGGCTGTTCAATATGTTAAGCTGACAAACCAAAACACAGAAAATACATGACAGATTTCATGTGATGGTTTTTGGTAGTTTTGACTATCCAATCACAGTACACGAAACTTGATAGGAGATTTTGTGATCTTTGATAGTGACTTGATCAGACTGTCAGCAACCCAAGAAATAAGTCGACCAACTCAGCGTATCGCAGTTTAGGTTGAATTAGGTGAAGAAATTATTAAAGGTCCCTCGCTATTACGGCTCTTACTTGTTTATTAGTCATATTATGGCTCGTAGATGCATATTGTCTGATCTCCATAATACCGCATAATAGTCTAATACTTATTGGTTGTCTCTTAAGTATGTGTTCAAAATGGCTTTATGTAACCAATACAAAACGTATATAATATCCTTTTTGTAATATTGGCTGCAAAAGCAAATTTTATCGAAGCACTTGTGGAGTTACTACTTGCACAAGAACATTGACTAGTCACTGACCCGCTTCAAGACGTGGAATACCAAACATTATATGTATTTCCTGAATGAATTTAACATTGATGGACTGCGATAGAAGGAGTCAATAAATACACAGTTAATTGTATAATTACAGTGTCGGTCTACAAAACTAATAAGTCAATTTTATCAAGTGTAGCAACACAAATCACACTTTCTATTACAGCAGTAAAAGTCACAGACGTGTGAAAAAATTAAAACGCTAATTGATTAAAACGCTCTAATAAAAAGCGAACATAAAAATCAGGTAAGAAATCGATCAATCCGCTTTTACACATAATTCATTCATTACCATTCAGTACTCATAGTAAATTCTCATAACTGCAACAAAAGAACAATAACTGAAATAGTCATTAATTAAATTCAATTAAAAGTGTGCAGCGGGAGCTTCTCATGCGGTATCTTAACACTCATCAGATAAATCAACTTCTGTAAGGGAGGGTACCTACGGATTTATTTTTATTTATTTCACTCCCCTAAGATTTAATACCGCAACACGTCGGCCGCAGTTTCCACAATTTCACGCTTATTGTTTTCCCATCCGTGATTTATGTTCACGTAATAGACAACAGTATTTCTTGGACGCAATAAAGTTTGTCACCTAAATCTTTGCCCTTAAGCCTATTGCGTACTTGCGGACCTAAAACTTTGTTTACCTTTATTGGACTTACTATAAGTTTGCGGTGACAATAAAAAGGTGGTGTAACTGAGCAATTCAGAAATGTTCTTATGCGTTGTACTGTATTGAGTTAATGACAAAAAATGGATACTAGCTTCTGCCCGCGACTTCGCCAACGTCAAAGTTGATATCGCTATACAAACTTTGGACCCACGATTCATTCCCTTTGGGGGTGGATTTTGTAAAATCCTTTCTTAGCGGTCGTCTACTAACTATAAACTACTTCCCTGCCAAATATCTTTATACGTTAAGCAGTTTTCGATATTTCGTGATGAGTGAGTGAGCTAAATGTAACACTAAGCATCATATTTAGGTCTCTCCTTGTGTCAGTATAAACGGGCATAAGTGCCTTACGCAAGAAAACGAAGGTTATGATCTCTCTGAGGTTTTTTAGGTGGGTAAGTATTTATGTTTGTTTTGTGGGTATCTATAAAATAATGCACTTGCATCGATCATGATTAATAGAACTTTGTTACAATTTTAACAAACTTACGAATGGATTCAAAACCCAGACATTTTGAATCAAAATTAACTTTAGATAAGTCAACAACCTCAGAATCAATCTTTCTTGGGACTGATTCCTAAGAATGATTGACTGTTGAAGTTAAAAGTTGTTGACTGTTGAAACCTGGGTCTACAGTTAGACCCAGGTTTCCAAGAAAATGATGGACACTAATCGCACAACATTGAGGCGAGAGGGTGATGCTGATGAGAGGTGAAAAATATTGAAAATTGTTAGACTTGTGTCCAAACAAAATAGGAGGCAAGTGACCACTTTTTTGTGGTTTTGGTCACTTCATATAGGCATGAAAACACTATTATTACCTATATATAGTAAGTACCATCAACACGAATTCCTTGACCAAATTAAGACTAAGTGAAACGGAAAGGACCTCTTTATTTAAAACATGATGGGATTTTTTTACGGGTATTAGGTACGTAAAAAATCCATCATGTTCTACCACACATTCTTGAGGTATTTATAAGTTGAGTTCAACTCAACTTATGAAGACACAAACTGCGAGTTTATAGAGAAAAAGGTACAGAAACCAACGAACTTATACCATAAGTTAGTAGGTCCTAAAACACATACAGCTGCCATACAACAATTTTAATTGCTAAGAAAACCATTAGAAATAAATATATGGACAGTAGCCGGTAGTTGCGAGTTCGAACTAATTGGTGGCGCGACGTAAGTTCAATTACACTGGTACCAGCTAATCCGCACCACATTACAACTAGGTACCACGACAGAGGCGTCGGCCAAGTTCGGCAATTATCGGGGGAGCGATGCTGTTATCATAGTATCGGCTTACGCAGAAACTGAGTCTCGCCTATTTATTTTTATGTCAGCAACCGTCATTATGAGACACTCCATTAGCTTGGATTGCGGTGACACTCGTTTTCGGTTACGCTTTGGGGTGCGATTGTACGGTGTGACAGTATTTTTTCTTCGTTGTCGTGCTCAGATAAAGGGTTTGTAATTTCGATGACCAATTTTATTTACGGACTACAGTAATACAGCAAAAAAGTTAATAACCTTAGTTTTTCTGTCATCTCTGGAACATTTGGCCATCGTCGCAGAACAATTATAAAGTATAAATAGTCTGAATGAACTTCAAAGGCCGCACATCAAAATTGATTTTATTTTGGGTGCAGGCGAGCACAGTCGGGAGCAAAAAAAGCTAAACACAATCGCGGTCGCGACGAAATCGAATATTGAAAGTGTCGAGGGACAGAGATAAGGAGAGCACGTGCCGCTCCCTTGCCGCCACTTAGGCCATACCCGTAATCTGAATACCGCAAAGCTCACTGCGATAAACTGCCATTAAAAAGCGTTCGATTTATTACCGAACGATTTCCGAACGATTTATACGGGTGTGCAAAGTCGAGAGAGTATCATAAACCAGAGGGTTCTAGAGGGTAGAAACTTATTCAATACTAAGTATCTACGAAAAGTAATGGAATAACGAGATAAACACGAATATAATGGAGATACAAGATTTAGCTATGCCACAAGTTAAGCCGAACTTTAAGTGCAGAAATAAATAAATATCATATCAATCAATATCATTAAAGTAGATAAACGTTGTGAAATATAGATGAATAAATATCATTATTTATTCTTTTTATTCTTGCGTTAATGTATTTTCAAAAAAAAAATTCTAACTAGGCTTGCTTTGAAATCAATCAATATTATGAAAAATATGTTCAATCCATACAATTACTCTGCCAATACAATCTATCGAGTAAGGATTGATCCTCGTAATACAATTTATAAAATCAAACATGTTTCGGTTCTGCACATCGTACTCTTTCCATCAACCAACCCTAGTGAAACTAACACCACGTATAGTTTTGCTTTTTGTATATTTGCTTGGCAATATTCATCACTCACCGCTCGTGTCACTGATCAAATAGCACCCACAAAGGAGTCCCCAGACATTTCGGACAGATATACCGTTGATAGATAGTTTCACAAACATTACGAAACAAATCCTGATCGACGGATTCTATAGTAAAAGATTGAAAATCTGCGGTGCACAAAGAAGCTCGCTCGCGAAGCTCGCGAAGATTCTCAGCGAACGTGACTTTAACATGAAACGATTCAGCGTCAAAAACTATTCCATCTTTCCGACTTCATAAAAACCAAGATCTTAAACACATGAGGCTACTAAGTACACAAACAGTATCAACGCCATCGGCAATCTATGAATAGACTGTGCACTCTTTGTTATTATATTTGTATTACTATTCTCAACTCTTAGTGGACGTGTTCACACTCACTAATAATTACCGACACTATATCATAACATTCACGTGGCATAAACATCCTTTCTACCTTTAAAAAACGTGAAAAGACCAAAAACAGCTTGCTGACAGCCTATTGTAAGCTAATAGTCATAATCTGTATATTTTATGTTTTTGTTACTAAAGCGCGCCCGATCATTTACGCGTTACAGCACTACAACCCGCATGGGAATGTTTACACATTAAATTAAAACTCTTTTTAAGTTTTGTTCGTCCAAATATATCCTTTTTTAGAGGGATTGTCAAACGAAGAGATTGTATCTTATTACTATCAACATAAGATATATTTTCATACGATGCTTTTTAAGATAATTAACACTTCTCATTCAATGCCACTGTTATTTTATTTGCATCGAGTTTGTCGTTTTAGTGCTGTAGGATTAGTGGTCATATAGTATGATTGTAAATACATACATACTTACATAAATATTACCAAAGCCCATGTCAATTGTGTTTATGTATAACACGATAAACCTGTAGTTTATTTAAAGTTATTTATTTATTATTATTATATAAACTTCATTTGCTATGTTTATTAATATTGACTTTCAGTCGAATTACCTAGTTCTGGAATTGTTTTATTTAATCAGACTTATGATTTAGCAAAACTAGCTACTATAAAAATAAACAATTAATTAATTGATTCATTAATAATTAATTAAAAAACGCGACTGCAATAATTGCACATATTTGTACTTTGTTTACTCGACAGTTTTTTATTTACAGTGTTATAATATATAATATATTTTTCAAATCTACTTGTCAAATTCGTCAATAGACACGACCAGATTCATTCAAAAAATAAATTGAGGCCGGTATTAATTTATGTTTCAAAGTGACCACACCGGTTTCTTTTTATTTTTTAGCCTATGTTACTCGGAACGATGTAAGCATTGTAACGATACATCCCCATACATCTGAATCGGTTCAGGCGTTTAAGAGTTATGGTGGAATAAATAAACTCACAAATATACATACATACATACAATCAATGACCCTGAACACATAACACTCCTGTTTTTGGGGCAGTCGTGTAATGAATAACGATTCTCATTAATTTCTTGTAGGTTCTAGGAATAATTAAAACTGTTATTGTTTGAAGTATTCTTATATCGTGAATAGCTTTAAATTATCGAAAACTATTTTGTAATCACCTCATTATCAAGAGCCCTACCGCTACTGAACAATATTTGAACGCACCAATTACTTTATACCAGTTTGATGCATTATTTCCTTTTCAAGTTAGTGTCTCGGAAACACCATATCTGGGTATTACACCAAACAATGAAGCTCTGTCTTAAAAATGGCCCAAGAATCGGTAGACAACGTAAAACAAACGTACGTAATCTTATCTAATGTAAACTCAAACGCAGTAGCAGTTTGTCTTGGGTTCAGTGCAAACATGATAAATGATTTCGGTTCAAAAAATCGTTGCTCTATTTTTTTCTAAACGAGTTCCGGTCGGAGCGAGATGTAATCTCTCCTTGAATAGAAACACCTATTCACCTTGAGAAGTACCTGAGGAAGAAGAGAGGTCCGAATTATTGATTACGTCAGGTAACTAATTTATTTCGACTACATTACAGATATGTATTCTAAAAACAACGGAAGAAACTATAAAATTTAATAATTTTGTCCAGATGACGATAAACTTTCATCATTAAAACCAATGTATTAATAAAACCAAAGAAAAAAATGTAATTGAAGCCAAAAATTAGAGGGCACTAAGACAGTAACAATAAAAAGTGAAAGCAAAGCCGCGTTTAATTGTGTCGTAAAAATAAAAATTAAATAAAAAATGCTTTGGGGTGGAAACTTTTGCGACCGTAATTCTGCTTTACAATTATATCATGTTCTGTTGCAGCAAGACGTTCTCCTAATGTTACCTGTCCCAAGGGTGAGGGATGCTTTTTAATTTATTAAAACTTAGTTTTCTATTTTCCAGAAGTAACTTTACATTGCAAATTTTAATTTAAAAAAAAACTTATTATGGCCATCAGCGCTCCGGACTGGAAATACATGTGTTAATTTATAGTTAACCTAAATTACAAAGCGATTTTTAAATTGAATTATACCTATTTATTTCTAAGTAATTAAGTATGCAAAGTAAAAACAAACCCTGAAATCGTAATTTACATTGATATAAATCTTGTGGCTAAACGCATACTCTGTTAAGAGCAAACTCTGTATATATTTGCATTTAAAATAGAATACATCGAGAGATTAGAGAAACAATTGAAGATTTCATGTTCATATTCATAGATCTAGAAAATAATAGTTAAATTATTGGCTGAGGGGATTAACCTCTGTGATTATACGAGTTACAGCTCGGTTTAATAACACTATTCTATCTGACAGTACAATCATAAGTTAATGTAGCAAGTCACCGCAACAGTCAGGTAGCTGCTACGTTTCAATTTCTTCGAGGCATTTTATTTACAAAACTAATTACGTTTGTCTGATAGGGTATTAAACAGCTCCCGGTGCTTCACTTGATTTGTTGACAGTTAATAAAGACATTCCAAACGTATTTAAGATCTTAGTCTATTCCGTCTACAATTTGATCGCTTCTTGATGGAGTTATTATCGCTTCTATTATTTATTTTTTTTTTCGCATTCGACTCTTCTGTTCGGTTAATGATCTTCAATATAAAATGTCTTATTAGCGATAGAATTAGACACATAAAGTTATTAACTAGGTCGGACACGTTTTTTTATTGTTCCTTTTAATAATTTTATTACTGTTGGCACGAACATCATTGTCGGCACGCCACGTGGTCCGGATAATTGAAATGTCCAAACACTAAATTTATAGTTTGTACAACGTCACTATTTCTTTTTTATTACTCCTATCGATGTTGCTACCATTGATCTAACGTTATTATATTGGACACAACACGTCTACCGCAGATCCGTCGCCTTTGTGACCAGAACAGATGTTTTTTAATTACTCTTTGATAAATTCACAACATGTTGATGTGCTTTATTAACATGTCTCGTAGAATTTGCATAAATTCATATAAAATGAGACTCAAAATAGAAATACATTTTCAATTGGAGTAGGTATGTTTTGTGCAAAAACTCAGTAGAAATAATTATTTAATCCAACTTCAGAAACAAATGTTCTGGTGGAAGAACATTAAAATCTTAAATATTAATTGTAATAAGAGCGGCATCGTCCCCAACATCCCTTTCTGCGAATGCTGGGGTAACATAATCAGCCCCCAAGGGACAACCTCTTGTAATTAGCGGCTGTTCATTTCTTAATTTCAATATTTAATTACAAAGGAAACTCGATGACTGCTTCGTATAGAAAGAGACGTCATCTTCAGAAAGTCTTTCGAATCCGTTTTGTTTCTAATTCGCTTAGAGTATCGTTTGATATGGCTTCTTTATTGTTTCTTTGGCCGGTGTATCAAAGGGTGCTCGAATTTAATCATTTATCTGGACAGAGCGTTCGTCTTTGTAAAGTTTTATTCTTTTCCATTGAAATCATTGAAGCTACTTTGATAAACGTGTGTTTTTAGATCAGGCAGTGTTATTGCTTATATTTTCTTTGTGGTTGCCATTTCAGTAAATTTAATAAAACATATGAGATCTGGCAGACGGGATAGATAGAATTAATATAACTTTATCATGTTCGTTGAAAAGCCATCATACATTACCCTTTGTCGTACCCTATTTTAAGAAGTAACAGCTCCCGACATATTGTCGTTTTATTTCATTATTTTCTAAACACGCTATGAAATTATTTTTTTGCTATTACCTGTCCTGTAAGGGTTTAAAAGTCAGGCTGGATGAATTTTTAATGATTTTGTCGTCTTAGGACTGTACGAAGGTCGTGATCGAGGTATGTGATTTATTTACTTACGCAGAATAGATTTGCTGCATGGATTATTTTTACCTAATCTATTACATTTACTTGTCGTGGGTTTATTTACTTTTGCCTTTCACCTTTTTTTGAATGTTTTGTGTGTTCTGCTTTCGTTTGTTGTGGTTTAAATTTTTGAAAGGGTGCAAAATGGTTTATATATTTTTTTCTCTTTGTAGTATTTTCATTGGGCACTTTTCAATTGATTCGGCATCAGTCGAGATGCGTGCGTTTGGCACGTTTTGTTATGAATCGTTGACGGCTGTTGGTTCGGACGTGTCCATTCACGCTCACCCTGTATTGGTGGTTTGTTTTGTTGCGTAAATATGTATGCAATTTCTGGCCGGGTAACCAGGGCGCGCGGCTAACCAACACACAGTCACGCCCTCCGCCATTTGATTAAAAATAAAAATTCTGTTGCTATGAGCTACGCTTTATTTTAATTATTTAAAATGAAAAGAGTTAACTGTCAATTTTTAGTGAACTTATAAATTATATAAGCAATACTAGCCTATATTTCATTCCACTGCAGGACAAAAGCTTCCTCTCATACAGAGACGGCATATGCATTGATCACTGCGCTTGTTCAAGGCTTTTACCCTTACTTAATATTATTAAAGCTAAAGGTAACTTTGTCTGTCTGTAACACTTTCACTTCACTTCTTCTTTCACTTCTTCATTTTAATGAAATTTGATACGGGGGTGAGTTTGAACTTTAGGGAAGAACATAAGCTACTTTTTTCAGCGACTGCGTCAGCGATAACCGTCATTTATGCGGAAGAAGACCCGGGCAAAAGCTAGTTATATATAAGTCCAGGTTTCCTTGCGATGTTTTTCTTCACCGATGTCAGTGACGTAAAATATAAACTTTAGAAAGAACATATGAATTGAATAACTCACATTGGTACTTTCCCAAATCCGAAGCCACAACGTCATGAATGAGAGGAGCCGCCTTACCCACTAGGTTATCACGATACGAACTAAGAACAATTTATTTAAAAAAGTATAAAGTGTTTTCTAATGAAGAAATGGCGTAAAAACTTTTTAAACACGCTATGACTAATTAATCTGCGTAGTTTTTGCTGTTGGCGCCAGAAGTTGTTAATTTGGCAAAATGTTTTCTCAAATTAAACTTTTGGGTCCACCCTACATCGTAAGGGATACTATTTTGTTATATTTTTTTTAATATTTAATAGTTTTCTATTTATATTGACACGCTTTATCAAGAATAATCGAAAAGTTTTGCTACCGTTCCCGGTGTTTGTGGTTTTTTCTTTCCAAATGGTCTTTCGAAGGGATACAAAAAAAATCGTGGTGAGCTACCTGGCCATCACCAGATACTGTTAGTTAGACGGTTCCTAAATTAATTTCGTCTAATTCTGGCGACTGATACTGTCGAGTCATATAAGTCGTATGCATGCCATCGGCGGCTTTTAGCCATACAAAGAAATTCGTTTGAAAAAAGTACTGGAGCTTGTTTTTCATCGACTGCCATTAGAAAGACACTTGAAAGATAGATGCAGTCGTATTTATAACGCCTTTGGAAACTCATAAGTAGGAACACGATTGCAACTGACAACATAAACAAGTTTAGAATAAAAATGTAATACGCATGTCGTATAAATAGTCTTTTATATTTCCTTTTTAACATGATTACGACAATTTTATATGTATCCAAGCAAATAACAAGTTCAGTGCGATGTTTATGTGTACATTATTGTGGCGTTTCTTCCTCTATTCTACTCGTTTACGTCCGCTGTTCTTGTTTTAACTTCAATTTCTTATGTTCAATGAAAAATTTAAATAATCAAAACAAACAAGCTTGGAGATTTGAAACAGAATAGAGTCCCGGACGTGTGATCGTTCAGTGTCGAACAAAAATAAACGTTATGATTTGTTTAACAGGTTATTAGAAAAACATCGGCGCTGTCGACAGGGAGTTTGGAAATAAACTATTAAAAACGGCCAAGTGGGAGCTGGCCTCCCTTTAACTAGTGTTCAGTATTGTACCATGACTCCTTGTTTTTCTTCACTTTATTTTTTATTGTTACGGAATGTACAAAATCAGCGGCGCACACTGCGCCAGTTACATACGAAACAGATGTAAACTTCATAACTAACTGTATAATTGGTAAATGTAGCAGAACCCAACGGTAGCTCGAGATTATTTAGTATCCACCGACCACTTTGATATCAATCCACAAACCTACAACGCACAAAGGAAATAGACAAATATTCAAAGATAAAAGTTTTTTGAGTCTTAAGACAAAAGTGGGATTTTAAAGATAAACAGAAGTTTATCATAAATCATGAACGTAATAGTTACATTCTGACGCAGCGTAAGTACATCTGAAAAATCTTTTGTTTGATCAGACTCAAACATCTGGATGTTGAACAGAAGTTCATAATAAAATATGATGAAAAAATATGTTAAGTCCTTTTGTATCGACCGCTTCTGTCTATTTTTGTTCGACTAGTCAACAATCTTGATACTTCACTTATTTTTTTACTGATTTAGAACTAAAACACTAAGTTACTAGGTACCTACTTTGACCTAAGTCTTTTGTAAGCTAATAATAAAAGGCGTTAAAAATACTTTGTAGCAGCAATTATTTAATTATACGAGACAGAGCATAATAAAAGAGAAGATTGATGTTTAATCTTTATCGTTTGATCATCGCCATTCAATAGTTAAAATAAAAAGTTAAAAAAATTGCAGTAACCACCCTTCAACGCGGTAGTAATACGCTTATTGCATTTGTTATATTCTGTTTAAAGAATTACAATTAGTGTCCGGCGAATAACGTCGGCGGCGCGCGGCGGGACAACATTTCACTATGTGTCAAACGTCTGCACTACATTGTTAGCTAGTACCGGTGTTAGAATAATATTTTTGCATTGAGACTTTTCAACAATTTACCATTGAGTGGTCAATAAAACCAATATTATTTAAGTACTTATTATGTTAATTGATTATGTACTTATTTGTTGCGCACATTATTTATGGTAACTGAACGTTTAACGTAGTCGCTGAGGGCTGCATTATAATATATAAAGAACATAAAAAATCTAACTGTTTACTCTAATGATATTTAATAATTTTCTGCTAGACAATTTCATCTAGCGTGCCCTTTAATATATTCAAAGTTTAGCGTCATTGTTGAATTAATGTTAAATACAAACCATCCGTAACCACAAATATTAGTATTATTTAATTATGAACGTAGACAGGAGGAAACTCAATTATAGTGGAGCTCACAAGCTATAACCATGGACCATTATGCCAATTAACTACTGTAATGTACGTATTACTCGGAGCGGGCATTGTGTGTAACATTTAAATTCTTACTTACTTACAAATTCGTACTTGCTCATTATTATTTTTTATGACGTAGTTATCATTTTATTGATTATTGCTTGTAAAAATGTCTTTTAAAATTAATTAATTATGTGATATTATTGCAGAGAATGTACAAACATTCTAGCTTAAATAGATACCTAAGGTAGAATGGTTTTCGAGTTTACAAAAAAATAAAACCTAACTAAGCTCAAAGAAAATTACCTCAACTCTAGAACCAGATTCAACAAACTCAAAACAATCAAATATCAAAACTGTTTGGTTTATCATTGAATTGCAGCCGAAACGAACATCAGTGGTTCATAGTAACTCGGTGAGATTTGTTTTGATAATACATCATAAAACTATTAAATATTGGATCGCTGAGTGAGACTACCCGCTACTGTTTCCACGTTATTCTCCAATTGATAAACGGTAGCGAGTGCACGTGTTTTGTATAAAAAAGTTTGACATATTGAGAATAATACCCCATTGAATATGAAGCGTTACTAAATAACTTTCGACATGTTTATACGATGGAGGGATAAGAATAGGAAGATGGTATTACAGAAGGGTCCGTTTACCGTCGAAGTGTATAACTTGGGCCATATAATTCACTGATCATGGCGTAATCGGTTTGTTATTTCAGCGTTTAGACGATGTTTAAACCTTGTTTTGTCAGAAGCATGTGGGAATCATTGTATTGTGTTCTACATCCGGGTTATGATTGGTTCTTTGGATTTTTACTTTTAGATTGAATGGTCATTGCTTAGGTATTGTTTTTATCAACTTCACACCTATCAGATGACGTAGATTCTGATCTACATTTTATTTTCATTTCATAAAACACCTTTTATAATCTCTGTTTGCAAGATCCAAGTAAGCACACGGATCATTTTAAATGTAGAGTTTTACAGCAAGATCTCTCGCTACGAATCAAAAGCAAGCCCAATAAGATAATTGGATTTTGAAATCGGATACCTTCATTGGCGTATCCTCCTCCTCCTCCTCCTTACTCCTTAGGGACTCCTTAGGGAATCATACAGTGGCTTTACTTGACCACAGTTCATATTACCAATAGCTTATTTAGCAATCAAATAAGCTCCTTGGTTTTTGATTGTAGTATTGTAATTATTCGGTTGGTACAGTCGACAAAAATGGAATTATCAGTAATGTATTAATAAAAAAAAACTCTATCAAGGTAGTGTACCTTGATAAAGTATTTTTTTAAGTTTAAATCTAAACACGTCTGATGTATTTTGATCAGACATGTTTTCACTTAAAGGTTACGTCATTTCGAGTAGATAATATTATGTATGTACATAGGTATGGGTAAGCTGCCTAAGTAATTTGAAAACTTATGTTTGTCAAATACAAAATATTACAAGTAAAAAGTTACACAACCCTAAGTGCTTCTGTATTTTTTTCAATAGTCATAGAGCGGTTTATCTGTTGACGTGTGTCATCTAGTTTAGCTACCTACTGACTTCCGTTCCCATCTCGCGGCTTATCTTACACAAATATGACAAATTAAACGAATCCTTAGAAGGCTCCCACTAGTTACAATACAATAGGGTATTTAAACAAAGGTTTGAAATAGTAACTTAGACTACAAAACAAAGTTCTTTTGCTTGCCGTAGTGATTGTATAAATGAATGATTCTCCTAGAAATGTGTATGAATTAGGCAATGAGAAATTCAATTTATATTGAATATTATTAGAAAGAATGACATGAAGTGAATAATTACTATTGAAGATCTTTTCTCATCGCTAAAATAAAGTCAAAGTACAGGGCTAGCTGACGACAAATTAGAAACAGAAATAATTCATAAAATGCACCAATAGTTTTTGAAATATTTCTAAAAAAAAACTTTCAATTGACAAGTACGATCAAGCCAAACATATCGATTAAAGCATCTATTAACGGAATTCCGAACTTTAAAAATAGAATTAAAGTGCGGCCATCTTTAACAGTTAGGGCTGTCACTTTGGGGAACAAGTTAATAGACGTAATCAATTTGCTCAAAGCCGAGTATGAGAATAAAAAAACACATAATATTGAGCTGGCCGGTCACGCGAAGAGAGCTGTCAAAATGTAACCTTTTACTCCTTACGGTTCAACCTTAACTGTACTAACTTTTATAAGTATCACGATTTTTTAAAACTACCTCTTTTACATATAAATCCAGATGTGTATACAAATGTAAATACTTTGAACTCTTGAAATTAACGATATTGTATAAGATAAAATTATGCTGTAAAAAAAAGCATAAGTACCTATTCCTTTTAATTATCTTTATCAAACCCTACTCATAATATTATAATAAACTAGATGACCCGGTGCTTCGTATATAACCAAAACTATTGTTTTCATAGAGCACTAAATTTCAAATTGGGTTAGCCGTTTACTAGTTTTTGCAAGACGAACGCACATCAATTAATTTTTATTTAAATAGATTATGCAAAATATTCAGAAGATGGTTGTTGCTCAATCACGTATTAATAAAGCGATGATTGGATTTCAATAGTTAATAGTTACAGTTGGACTGATAAAAATACCATGTGTCCGATTAAAACATGAGACACATTTATTCTGGTATGTACCTACATCCAATAAGTCCAATAGTACGAGTGAAACCGTAGGCCAAAGCTAGTCAAGTAAAATGTTGAAAGTTTAGTTAATAAATACCATTTATCTGTCATGTGCAACATTATAATTAAGAAATTTGCACCGGGCTATATGCAGCCGTATTTGGGAGCGGCTATGAGTGCTATTTCATAATGAAATGAATAAATGCAAGTAATTCAATTAAGTCTCATTACAACCCGCACTTTTTTCATCATGTAGGGCGCCAATTGCATTCACTTAATGCGTGTCATTGGGTGTATTTTATTTTATTAACATAATAATGTTATAATTATAATGTTACAATTATGAGTAAAAATAAATAACAAGGATACCAGCCAAAAATAAAATTGTAACATAGTAGTATTTGCGTATTTTGTGGCATGCAAAATAATAAGTTTTTTTTCTCACCAGATTCAGTATTATACAGAAAATCTCTGAATGTGTCTGAATATAGTATTGTAGCTCATAACTTTACATACGTAAAAAAATTATGTGCTCTCCTACAACGAATGAACTTATTATTTCTGTTACGAATACGCGAAATAGTTGGCCTTTGTAGTATTAATTAGTAGTAAAACACTTGAATAGAGTGTAATTGTTGTTATTTTAACAAAAAAAAAAAAACAACACTTAGCCTGTTCACAATGTAAGCTAAAAGGAAATAAAAAAAACAACCAGAATAAAAAAAAGATTAACTAAAACTAAAGGGCATCAAAAAATTCATCCGCATCGCCGTCCACTGGAAATTTGTGCCCAAAAGACTGGCCGCATTGCCACGTTGGGTGGCAATACTTAACCTCTGGCCAAGATAATAACCAGCCCTTGGGTCATGGGAAATGTCAACCAACCAGCAAAAAGATAATTAAAAGCGTATCTAACATTGCTGAGCCCCATATAGACATTACACCTAATTAGTAGAGTGACAGAACAGTCACATTATAATAGTCAATAAGATCATGATCAGCTGTACATACACATAATGACAAATATCCACTGCTGAACACGTGACTCCCCTAATAGACTCCGCAATGATTATGGGGAGTATTTACCGACACACTATAGCCAGACAAATACGAAGGACTATTCTATAAAAAAACACTTTCAAATTCGAAATGTGAAACTCAATGTTTTCAAATTTTAAATATTTTAACAACATGAATTTTGAAAACAATTGAGTTCGCTTTATCTTTGGGCAGGTAAATAGTGGGGCCGAAAGTCATACGTAGAGAAATTTTTGATAGACATGCCAATGTCTATCAAAGATTTCTGCTAAGAAAACTCGCTATTCGTTCCTAAGTTTCGTTCGCCAATTAGCCAACATGACCTAATTATGACCGAGACATGATTATCCTATAATGCAATCAATTCGGTTGTTATTCAACACTGTTTCGATGAACACTAGCGAACACTGGGCGGAAATTAGTGCTAATTGTCGAAAGATACGTCAATAAGTAATGTGAGAGCCCTTCATTGGTCGCGTGCCGCGGTTTGTGGTCGAACTGCCCGCGGCCTGCTATAGTTAACCATTCTGTACATACTTAGTTTGTATCGGGTAATAGATATTATTGTTGCAAACAAAAGCTTTTAATGAATGTCACAACGGATGATGTTTAGGTTTGTTTGTAAATTATTAAATAAGTCATTAAGTCCTTGGTTGTTAAAATGTATTACGAAAATCCTGACATATACCTACTACTAAAATTACAGTTACTAATGGGAATAAATAACAACGAAAACAACGAAACAAAACAGTGATGAAAATAATTTAAAAAAAAATAGAGTCACTCACAAATTATTTGCAATTAAAAATAAACGTAGACAAGTACGTGAAAATCTTTGCAAATAAACTTCCCTGCGTGAAAAACAAATGAACGTTGAAAATCACATTATGGAAGGCACTCTTTCATATTGCTACTACAAATCAAAACGCACCCCTTTAATTAAACTGCGCACTAAGTCAACTTGTACTATAGGTAAAACTAGCCGTTAAATAAAGGCACACGTATAATTTACTCCTGCGATTGTCCCGTACTGTTTGTCAGGGGCGAATGTTTCAGAATACTGAACGTTAGGTGAACAATGACATTGATATTTCAATATCAAGGCATGGAAGCTAACTCAACAGCTGACAATCATCACAGCCAGTCATATTACTAAATATCGATTGTTCATGTTCAATTTCAGTGCCGTTCTTACTGTTACTGTATTTAAAGAGGATTTAACAAACACACAAAAGGGTGTTTATTATATCCTGTTCAAATTGAAACTAACGAAACGGGTTATGCATTAAATTTTAAACAAAATGAAATAGCACAGTTCTGTAATTCGCCTTATACCTACTTTCATTATTTAATGAAGCGATAGTCAATTCTGTTTTATCACCACATTTCCTACTATTCCCAATATCACCTACCTATAGCACAATAATAATACGAGTATATCACCTACCGTATCTATTGAAATAATGATTGTACCTACGCGACGTCCATTGAATTATCCCCGAAAATTGAGGCTCATTAAAATAATGAAACTGCCGGCGGCAGAATCAAATTGAATGATAACAAAAGCTCTTGTTAATTCGAGGCGACACACTGTTTTATCGAGGTACCTACTCTGCCATCAAACTACATTAAAACCATACAAACAAGCAAAAATATGATACCAATTAAAATAACTCCAGCACCAAAAAACGCAGTTCATTCCAAAGAAAAATTCGACGTTTTCCGTATTGCAATAAAGTTCAATTCACGGGCTCAAATGTCAATAATTGAAAGGGAAAATGAATAAAATCAGCAAGCTGTTAAATAATCGATAAAGACCAGTCCACATAAGCGGAAGCCCTTGTTTGCACAATAATAGCGTCCGTGTGTCAGCTTCTCAATGCAACCCCAAAATGCAATTGTGTACATTCGTGCGACTCGTACGAGGATTGAGTTACAGTTAGCGCGATGAAAACATTTGCGTCTAGCACCCGCACTCCGCTATGGAGAGAACCTCGATATATAATTATTAGTGTAGGTAACATTTACTGTATTTATTTTTATTTATAGGTACCTAATAAGCACTGTCACATACAATTAGGTTTATGAACAATTTTTTTTTGTGACACATGGAAACATCATAATAAACCTATAAGTTTTATAACAAAACAATTTTTTATTTTCGCTATAGTTCAGAAGTTATTTCGCACCATAGTTGCATGTATCGCGTTTATAGTCACGTGATATTGTTTGAACAATTTATAAATTTTTAATTGTTTAATATTGATTGAAAATTATTTTTTTAGTTTTTTGCAAAAAATATTAGTATTATTAATAGTAAAGTTTTCAAATACATATTTTTTTTAATATTTTATTTCCCCATTCCACAAACTAACATCTAAAATTGGCAGTTACCATGCAAATAACAGGTATGCGTGACATTTACATTAGTACCTATGTTAGAGACAGAAAAAAAAACATGTCCAGTAGACCTAAATCCAGAACACTACAAAACAAAACAACTTAAGCTAGGTATATAGACGTACTTTTTTCGCACTGTTTATTTACAGGGGGGCCCAGCTAAGGACGTTCAAATGAAAATTTTGGACTCCTCTCTTCTCGGGCTATCCAAACCATCCCCATGTATGTTCTACGATTTTTTGCGATTTTGGAGCTAGACGACATTTTAATATTTTTTGGGATATTCTTCTTTACATCAGATTTTGTAATTTTATCTTTTTGTGTCGCATTTTTTGGAAATATTTTTATTGAAAGTTAATCCTGAAAGTATGGTCTTCGATCGATAAAAACAACTGTCTGTCTTATTTCACCCGAAATTACAAAAACTTAGCTCAAAGGCAAAAATGTTGTTTTGTAAATTTCGTTGCAGATTTTCGACTCTTAAAGAAAATCACAATAAGGGCACAAATTACCTCAAAGTCATTTCAAAAACTTCTACGGACCCTCAGCTCTTAAAAACAATACGAATAACTAGTATTTTATTCGGAGCAATTGAAGCTCAAACATGGTAAGGCGAAAACAGCAATATTTTCATTTTCAAATGAAAGCCTAATGAAAAAATAAATGATAATAAATTTAAACGAACTTTTATTAAGTTTTCAATGCAATATTGGGGGACTATTGAAGGTGGTATTTCAGGTGGATGTAGACAATTCAAAACTGCAATAATGTCGATTGCTACATTATCCGGTCAAACCCTGGCTGACCTACCGGTGAGTCAGAACAATAGAAAATCAATTGTGTCTCATTACGTGGGACTTGAGTAATTTAACAACAATATCGATGTATCGAGTGGTCTAACTAACAGATTGTATTCGATTACGTGATACGATTCTGTACTGGATGTGGAAGTGTTTATGGTTTCTTAAAGGTCAGGATGAGTTTTATGGTCATAGTCGTTTAACAGGCCATAGGATAGCAAGAAAACTTAAATAAAATAAATAATTGTATTTTATTTAAGTGAGCCGCCCGTTTGTCAATATTATTTTTTAATTATTCATTGGCAAACGCCTTTTCCATATCGATAAGCTTGCTTCCACTATCGCAATTACAGTAACTATAAATGACAATTGCCAGCCAATAGCACACGTACGAGAGCCGAACGTTCCCCTATTTGGTGACCACTTGGCGGCACTGCCTGGTCATCCCGCAAATTGCTCTTTCCCAACAAAATTGTCAATAAAACTCATCTGATTCGCAGTTAAACAAGCGAGCGACATTATTAATTTATGCGTTGTAATATGGCGCAAACGTTGGCGTTATCCCGTGTAAATTATTAATAGTGCTGGGGTAAAAATTAAGCTTAAACCGAATGGGTAGTTTCGGCCATAACGCTCGTTTTATGTTTCCATGTGCAGATTAATATGTTGTTATATCCTGTGACGAGTCAAGCGAATCGGTTTTATTGGCAATCGAAATCATGCGATGCTGTCATATATCGATTAAAATGTCAACGACTTTATTGTCATGTGACTGTTCCGATTACCTGAAGTTCAATTAGAGTTTTTTCGAGAACTAGAGTGGTCTATCTCTATAAATGTAGCTGTTGGACCCAGAAATCTTTATTGGAACCGGTAACATCAAACAAATGTCCACCTCGTGGAGATAAAACACAAAAGTGAATAGCTCCCTTGCGACTCACCTCTGTTGTCTTAAGAGAAAGCGATTACACAAATCTGAAGAAGCTATTAATCCGGCTCACTGCCCCCGAATGGCATCACGGTTTGTTTAATAAAATCGCGAATTTACATATCAAAACCTACAAAGGGGCATAATTGGACCCGATGACTTAGAAAACGTAGTGGGTGAGGCGGGCGTGCCACCCCTTACAACAAACAAAGGAATTATACCCGCCTCAAGAAACTTTTAGCAATGGAAAGCTCCTTAACAAACAGACGCGTGTGTATCTAATGAAATTCCTATGGTTGCATAACATACTCGCGTGAGCGCTGAGCGTTATTAGCGGAATTATTTCTCCGGGTAAAATCTTTGAAGGCGGTTGCTCTTTCGGAAAAGTTGTTAAGAAAATGGGTTGAGATCTTTTCGGGATTTCATTAGTTTGTAACTATGCGGTGTACTACGCGAGGCATCTAATTTATTAGGTAGGCGTAGCCGAGGGAACGAATGGGCAGCGAGCATTTGAAAATGGATCGGAATTGCCGAATCACGCCGCTTTGAGTGGAAGCCGCCGCGACACGATTCGTTAAGAGACAAATGTTTGAATTCAATTCCAACAGTTTTTTCGTCAGTAATTAGTAACGGTATATTTACTCCGCGTTCGGTGCAGGACTGCACGGTAGCTGGGTTTTTTTCTGTAATTAATTTTTGTTGTTAATTTAGGAGCGTCGCCGCCGAGGCTTTCCGATTTACTTGAGTGTTGCGAATAATTGGATGGCCGTTTTGTCGAATATACTCCACGGACATTATCGAGCACTCGAATACTATTCTACATTCCCACACAGTGCGTAAAGTGCCATTATGTTCAATGAATGAATGAAGTGCAAGCCGACGACATACGGGCTTCTTATACTCCTTTTGCTCCATCAAGGATATTGACACTTGTTCACTGTCATCAGCTTTTGTTCCATCACGTGTTAGGTTACACACATAAAATGCACGTGTTCATGCCAGCACGTAAGTAGTAGGTACCTACGCTAGTATTATTTTTCATTACATAATTTTCACCGGAAGCAGTATGCACGTAATGCTTAATTGATTAATTATTGATTATTTAATCCTATTGTTCGACACCCGATTTTCTAGCAATGGCTTCTGACTGTTAGGTAAGTGTACAATTTCTGCTTTTGATTTCCAAAGATAACAAAACATACCCATGACCTATACTTACTTAATTTTCCAATTGCTATCTGATAGCGACACTGTTGATCTCGTCCTGCACCTTCTGGAGATAGGTAGTTATTAGAGAACCAACTACCTAATTTTCGACTACTACCGACGTACTGTAACACTGTATACTCGTATCTTAAGGCTGTACCTACTTGTTTAAGTGCCGGCAGTGGTTTCGCATCGGCATCAGTGGAAAGCTAATCGCGTCGCGCGTCGTTCGCGCGTTATAATTAGTACAAATCGTCTGCTTCAAGCTGCCGCACGTAGAACTAACAACGTGTAGACTTGATGCATAGCTCTACACAGATAACCTACTAAAGTATCTTATTATTTGTCAAGGTACTTATTTTTAATACTTTATTGAAAACCCGTTGATTTATTCGATGTTGACTTAATAGTGTCGTGATGGCCCAATGGTTGAGGTGCCCGCCTCTCATGCGTGAAGTCGTGGGTTTGAATTCGGGCAAGTACCAATGTGACCTTTTCAATTCATATGTACTTTCTAAGTTGATCTTAGACATCACTGAAATCGTTTCGTGCCTCGGAAAGCACGTTAAGCCGTTGGTTCCGTCTGACTTCCGTGGAACTTTGACAGTCGTTACGGGTCGTCAGAAGCTCAAATGTCTGACAGCCAGTCTTACTAAGGGGTATTGTATTACCCATTTACTGGGTTGTAGAGGTCAGATAGGCAGTCGCTCCATGTAAAATACTAGTATTCCGCTACATCCGGTTAGACTGGAAGCCGACCCAAACATAGTCAAGAAAAGACTAGACAGATAGATTCAATTAAATAAATATTATAAGTGATGATATAAGTAGGTACATCATCTAAATAATACCAGCCTATTATTATTATTCCTCTGCAGGCCAAAAGCGTCTTCTCGTTAAGAGATCACAAGGCTTGTTCAAGGCTGATTAGCGATATCAGACCAGCCCAATTTTATAAGTCCAGGCTTCCTCACGATATTTTCCATCACCGATGTCATTGATATCCAAGATAAACTTATAAACTACATATAAATAGTGAAAGTCACTTTGGTACTTGGTCATGCACGTTCGTACGTAAGTACTCACCTACATAAAATTTACAAATGATTATATTCACTTTTGATCTATCTACTTAGCTTACTCAGCTGACAGCTCAATATTTTTTTCTCGTTCCTTATATTTTGACCTGCAAATCGTACTTTGTTCTATCTAGTCGTTCTACAGTCACTCTTCATGGAATCCGGTAATCTCGCGAGTTAATAGATTCGATAATTCATCGCGGCGCGCGTCTGAATCGATACCAGTACGATTGATGGCGCCTGTCTTAGCTGGTGAAACGCTCGACATGTCTGTCACAATGTTACACTTCACTACATTTGAAATAAAACTTTTAATGGCTGTTCTTTTGTTTGATGCTTGAATGAGAGTTTACTCGGTTCATTACAAAAGGCAACGGTTTTGAGTTTTGTGATTCATTTTTTATTTTGATCTTGGAATTTTTATGACGCCCTTAGGTATATGATATGCGTGTAACTATGGATAGGATTGAGAAAGAGATTGCATCGTGTATTTACATCTCGTGTAAATACACGTAGCGTGTAACTACCAACTTATAACTGTCCTCTTTTTAAATAAATTGCTAATAAATTAGTATTGCTCATCAAATAGGCATTTTATGATAATATTGTAATATTGTGAAACCGTCGTCCATCTGAAACTTGTATCAAATTTTAATCGTTTATGTTTCATTAATTTGTTAAGTATTTAGAAATCTATTAAACAATCCCACTTTTTTCACTTTCCCATAGCAGTTGATTGTAAGAGTGTTTTGGGTTGTGTCACTAAGCGATTAGTCGCAGCTCAAAATTGTGAAGTTCGATTCACATTTTTGTGAAGAAATTTCCGTTTTATTCAATTCTTTGTGGTCACATTCCAATGTCCGCTTCAGTGCCGATCTAGTTAAGAGTTTTTTGTTCATAACAGACAGTTAAAGGTTTTAATACCAACTCTGATAGTTTTGTGACAAACAACTCTATAGTCACTTCAGTTTAATAATATTTTAGATACCTAACTGTTTATAAGTCACGGGAATGTATAATTAAAAACATTAATTATTTATCTTATAATGCAACGCAGATAAATTCTAATAACAATTTTTGATACCCGCTAATTTTAGCGGGTATCAAACGTGTGCGTTAAAGTGTTTGTAGATATTTATCTACAAACACTTCAATTAAACTGTCCCATAAAAACAGCGTTTATGTCAGTTGAAGGCAAAGAAACAATGCTTTCAAAAAGTTTCCTCATAGGGAACCTTTCACAAGCCATTAATGTCTATATTTCGACCCCCTAAAGAGTTGAAAACACGAAATGGAATTATGGATTCCCCTAAAAGTCGTCATTAGAATTAGAAGGACAATTTATTCCGCACCGGGGCCCAATATTTCCGCGTTTCCTGTATCCTGTACATACTGCACTACGCCACACTATCTCATCAACCATGGAACCTTAGCTTAAGCTCACTTTAGAGGGTGAATAAACATTATAACTGTGATCAGTAAGTGGTTGTGTGAAACATAATTCAGCTGTACGCTTTGTACTGATTACATGATTGTAATAATATACCTAAATTAATTATATTAAGAGTATCTTATGATCTTGAAAACAAAGATACATAGCAATTAATGTAAAATCAACCGCAGAAACTCAAGCAGACCAACTTCTAAATGATTTTAAAGGCCAACGAAGATTGCAAACACATTAATTTATAGGCACGAAAACAAACTTTTTAAGTCTGTAACAGTCGCCCAACTTCTACATTAAAGTCCCCAGTCGGGAAAGCAATTATGGTTACTTCTATTTCCACCGACACCGTTGGTCTGATTACTACCTTTTAACTTCTGTTTATTTTTTTTATTTACTATATTTGATATTTTTATTCAATTTCAAGGAACACATTCTTATTAATAAAATCTGTAGATTTATAATGATGTCGAATCGTAAATCTATTACAACATAATTACGCTTGAGAGTCCAATTTGCAACAATGTACTGATGGGTTCCAATAAACAGTTCAACAAGCTTGCTGTCAAATAAAGCCAACAAATATTTTAATGGTGCCATGCATCGACCCTTTTTATTGGTGGTATAAAGCGTCCGTCGAACGCGTAACCATCGACCAACCCTTAGGTACAGGACAAAGTCTCAAGCTGAACTATAAAATAAATCTAGCAAGTTATCGTCCACAATAAACAGTCGCCGCGGAAGGCTATCGCCAATTCCCACGCAAAGTTGCTGTTAATAAAAGCAACAAAATTATATATTCAAGAGTTAGGAGGTGGTGGTATGGCAGTTAGGGCCTTCTACGTGGTCCGAGTTACAATGCAAATTGCCGTGGAGGGGTGCGCCGATGCCCTCTAACTGTGCGACTCGCAAAGATGGCCGCCGTAATGGCGAAATGAAATTATTAAGCATTGTCTTGTGAAATCGGCCGCAGTCGACACCTGAGACACAGGGCTCGACCACTTAGCGTGGATATGCCGCGCCGCGGGTAACGAGGCCCGCCACCACCGCACCGCCCGCAACACCGAAACACTGCGCTCACCCCGGATACAGTTTGACGACGCTACCTTCTTAATAACAAATAAGTCAAAGCCATTATAGAATGACACTAAACTTTTGCACGGACACGAAAACTTTTAATATTGCAAACTACTTCACATTGGGTATTAATGATCAGATGAGTTTAATTTTCTTATGAATTTTGATAATGTTGCGAGCGTAAATTACTGTTGGCAAAATAGTACTGAAAAATGGCCACGGAAGCACCTCCACACTTTTCCAACGCCAAGACATTACTTACGACCCTCGGCTGAAAGCTTTGTATTAAAATTTAAATCTACTTTGCAAAGTGTATTTTATACACGTGCTCTTGCAATTTTGATCGTTCATAAAGCTCCGAATAGCTCCTATTATTACGCTTTACCTTTGCGGTATTGGGTGTTACACATCTCTCCCCAACCATTCCTGTTAACATTTTGACTAAGTCTCCCATGAATTTAGTATGCATAATGTTAATATATTATAGATGCTTTAATTACTCGTTTGCGGTACACTTGTGGTTGCTCTGTTAATGTTCATTTCTATTCGCTCGAGCTTGAAGCTAAGGTACCTACTTACATTTCTATACGTAAGTTTATCAAATATAATTATGTTCTAACAGACAGATGCGTGTAAGTTAATGATTTAAAAAACTCATCATCAAATTGATCGAAGCGGATACGACCATTAATTCCTGTAATGCGAAATCGATGTCCAAAAATGCGTCTTACGAAAATAAATTAATTTCACAATTTGTTTTCGGCAACAAAGGCAGGGATCCCTCTACTTACTGGCCAAGTGAAATTCCTCTTTAATCCAACGCATGCCCACTCTGTGTTTTTAATTTCACACAAAAAAAAGCAGCTCGGAGTCGGTGATCAATCAAAACTGCCGCGCGTTTCTTTTTTCTATACTTCATTGCAATACACTTTCGCCTCTCTGTAACCGCTATAAATGTGCCTGTATTATTTTGTTTGTATAAAGGAAGCGATGTCCCGTAAATTAAATTAGTTTGACGAATTTGTCCTGATGTTAAAGATTAATTACATTTTACAAATGAGGTTATTTAATCGTAACGTAGTTATGAATTCTTTTTGTGATTATGGTCGTAACCATTTGTTCTTCGTTTAAATTATATTGGGCATCTTAAAACAGAAATGTTTGCCTTTTGATTCAGATTTTTTATGCAAACACATAAAGTCATTTAAAACGGATTTACAGTTATGAATCAAATCATGTTCGATGAAACATCTACCTATGATTGAGTGGTTGCAACTAGCATGTCAAATATCAATCGTAGTCAGTCAGCCGTTGCACTAGGTACGTGTTTAAGAATGTGTTAGACCACTAAGGTTTCGGCAGTGCCAGACATCGTACAGTTAAACGATAGATTAGTACAAATATCATACCGCTACGATAGTAGGTAAAAATAGCTAAGAACAAAATACCGCTAAGTATGTACTAACTCGTAGCAAAATCATAGTAACAGACATCGTCTAAATGTCTTACTTAACATTCGTGAATAAGTTAAGATGTTTTTTTTTGTACAGAAAAGCTACCACTACTACTTCGTAGTAAGTTCTTAGCAGGCGATAATAATAGTTTTTTAATTAATTATGCCAAAGAAAAAAGATATTTATTAAATATTTATTTATTTACGTTTTAAACATTAATTCATTAATTCAATAAAGTTACCAAATAATTAGAAAAAGGTAGAAAAAAAAATAAGTAACATGATAACTACACTATAAAGTGTAATGTCCCCCTACAATAATTTTCTCTGGCATTTTCCTACTTAACTTTATTGGCCAATCGTTTACATTCATAAGTTTATCGCACATCTCACAAGCTCGTCGCATAGTGCCCCGGGAGTACCGTATAAATAAACATTCGTATTCGTTTCACGATCGTGATCATTCGGCCCCATTCGGCCTGAGTCGGGATTACGTGATTTATTCAACAGACCATAATTGCTACCGAGACTTTTCTGACGTACTTTAACATTCTTGAGCGTTTTAGTTTGACTGTTTGTCGAGTCGTTACTTTGAAAAGGTAATCGTTTTGATGTTTTAGTGAAATATCAACACTTGTTCACTTCTGTTCAAGTTATCAATAAAATATATTCAGGATACCATAATTGGAGTTTAAGCAGGTAAACTTTTTATCATATTTTTTTACAAAATATACAAATAATCAACACAAATGTATTCATTTATGATATCATAATTAAAAAATTGAAAATTTATATCACTGCAAATACAAAATAGTTACCTACACCACAAAATATCAAAACTAGCTCATCCACGTGTCACGTCAAGATCACGACCATCTTCATTATTTACTTTGCGAATGGCTCCGTTCATTCAAAGCGAGCATTGGTTTCATTCATTTGCACGTTTTCATTTCAGATCTGTAAACATAAAGGTCGCTCCGCGTTGACTCAGTGATTCCAGCAGAGATACAAGGAAAGCAAAAAATTGTCTTTTCAAAGGTTTCATAAAAAACCTAAGCTTATATTATGGCTCTGCAAAAGCATTTCAAAGGTTGGCGACAAACCGATATTTTTTACTTTAAAAGATAAGATTATGCAATCTCTAGCCGGCTCCGGCAATCTGCACTAAATCCTATTTTAAAAACACGCAACGGTGGTTTTTAAAGCGCACTCTCGAGGACTAGCACACTCCCACACTTACACAAAACGATTTTCGTTAAGATGCAGTTTTTTGCATTCTTTTGTGTGCAAGCGCATTTGTAGTGACGATACATGTTGTCTCTTAATCCGCTTGTAATTGAATTCGGTGTTGAATCCTTTGTGTAAGCACGAAAGAATTCTTGAGTATGTGACGAAGCCTGAAGTTTTGAGTAAAATGCATTTTAGTGCATGTAAATTTTGAGCAAGTTATGAAAATCATGTTAATACTATCTTATCTTGAATATCTATCTTTACATGCCTATCTAGAAGCAACGATAGACTAATTAGTAGCATACACTTTTTCACAAACTTCGGAAGCTTCTGTAACGCATTCTGAACAAACAAAGAAACACATTACAAAGCCATAAACCAAGCAACAAAGGAACCGACGAATACGTGTTGAAACTGATCCATCATGTCTCCTTTTAAAATAACAAAAAAAAAACTCATACGCTTCACACAACAGATGTTTTCGTAAAAAACCGACCCCTATCGACCCCAACATATAAAACGCTGACTATAATTTCTATTAAAATAACTGTAATTTTCCAAATTATCTTTCTATCGTAAACGTTTAAATGCAAATTGGGCATTCTGACGTATTAATGTGGTCATAGTTTTGACAAATTGGAGCAGACCTCGTGTCAGGGAATTAATTTTTGTAAAACAATTTCATCTATATTTGACAGGTGCTTACGTTTTTGATGGAACTTTTCAACCTATAACAAGTTCGGCGACTGTTGTAGCTATCACTAGGTATGTAGGTACTTAAAAGGACTTTTTCGCAGATTGTGTTATCACTCTTAATTATAAAAATACTTGATGTCTACTTAGTTGTTTTAGTTGTCCGCCAAATCAGTTTTTGACAAGTGCGTATCAGACAGTTGGTGATAATAAAAAACGGTTATCACTACATCTTGTTGACTTTTTATTAAAATGTAATTTGTTTTAGCTTCACTCATTTTGATAAAATCAATAAACAAGCAATGGAAAAACATACTGCGTTCGTACATTTCCACTATTTCAGCATCAAGCGCGTGCAGCCCGTTATCACTAATGAAGCCGATATATATGAAATACAATCATCAATATCGGAAAACAAACATAATATCGACCAATAAAGAGTTCAGCATATCAACATGCAAAATTCCAATTAGATTCCAAACATATGATTGTGATAAACCAACCGTTATTGAAGTTGCTTATCTATGTAATTAGAAAGGAACTAAGCTGTAACCATTTGTGTTTATGGGAACATTTGAGTATTACAGTAATGTTTTGATAACATGTATAGAAATAGTTGTTTTATGTATTGATCAAGTGAATGTGGTCGTTCTTATGCTTGGTGCACACCGTCTTCGAAAAGCGGTCACCGAATATAGTATTTAACCAATTAAATTTTAGGCAGGTAAGCTGTCAATGAAGAAGACCTATCCAGTGTATCGTTTTATGTTAATCAGTTTATGGTAATTCTTCGTCTATGATTTTACACTAAGAACTTAATCAATTTGAATATTTGATCGCTTTAATAGCGTGAATTAACATTAAACTGTTGATAACAACAAAATTTGTGTCTCGGTAAAAGGTAACTAGAGTCGCATACACCCATTTGGTAAGTAAGCATTCAAATGTACAACAACTTAATTTTAAATAACAAACTTAATCAATTGAACCTAAATTAAACCTTTCTAAATGTCTCTCTCGTTCTGTCCTTCTACAAACTTTTATTACTTAGGCTTACTCATTTTTTAAATAGAGTGCTTCCAAGAAGCATGATAGAAATTGTTGAAAAATAAATGAAGAACACCAAGTACACCGGGATTAAGGGTAATGCGTACGGTCGTTAACAGAGACATTCAAAAAATTATCTACCACGGAATCCAGTACTTTACACCCGCCACGAATTCGTCAGAAGGGAATAAGGCATCAAATATTCAATTTTAAAACAGCCGCTAAAAGCGAAACGTCATCGCCTACACAAACGCAGCTGGGACTTGACGATTTAGAAATTTTGTTACAGATGGGGACACGCACTTCGCTCCGGGAAAGAGATAAGTAAAAAATTGCATTAGCAAAGTGAAAAACATAAATGAAGATGACAACAATAATGTTTGAGATGTCGCGAAATTGCTTTCCTTAAATGTTTAGAGGGTGTGTTGGTGACGCAACAGAAGTGATTCCGAGTCCCTTGAAAATTATACTGTCAAGAACAAGAAAATGGCACACAGAGTAGGAAAAATTTCATTACCGCCAATCAAAATGACGAGGTCCAAAATGAAGCTCGCAAAGAGAGTCGTAATCACGGAGTTCAGCAGGCACCCCCTCGACGTGAGGTCTTATTAAAGGAATAATATTTACAAAACGAGACGCCTCAGAAATCCCCAAATTAAGATCTCGCCGAAACCCGCCCAACTTCCACAAAGTGGAATCATTAAATTAAAAATGTAAACTTTTCTCTTAGCAAGGTAATGGGCATCCCGATGTAGATAAATAGATGGAATAGCTGCAAAAAGGAGCATTTTCCTGTTCATTAAATTTTTCCTTCGCTTTTTTTATTTCGACCCCTGGTGCTAATTTTGTTGGAATTCACGCCCCTCGGCTCCACCCGCTGGGACTCAATCACAGAAATTTTATATCCGGAATTAAATAAGTACCCGACAGTATTACGAACAAAATTTAATATGAGCTTATTTTTACCAAAGATCTTTCCTAATTAATCTGATACTCTTCATTCTCTTCAATGTATTTATTGCATTTGAATATTTTCCTGTTCTGAAAAACAAACAGAGCTCAATACTTTTCCGAGTTGTGGGGAAATTGGTTTAGAAGTTGCTAAGAAGTCAACCCTGATGGGAATATTTCCATCAGCGACAAATTATTACAGAGGGTGGTTTGGGTTAATAACTCGATTGTCTATATTATTCAGCGATATACATTTAGTAGGAAACGTCAGCGATCTCGGTAGTAAAAGCAATTACATCTAATAATATGCCGTCTGCAACCGACGCGCTACGCTCGTCTCCCAGCATCGCTTCAAGCGATGCCACCCTTTAACTGTTTGGGAATCACTTTGAATTTAGTTATTATATTCGTACTTGACTACATTTGTTAGATGAAATCACACTATTTTTGTTTTTAACATAAGGGGAAACCAACTTGACTACTACTGGGACTTAATAACATGTACATCGTCATTGTCTTATGACGAATGAGTGCAATAAAAAAAATAAAGAAATAAAACCCTAAGGGGGTGTTAACGGAGAAGTTCGATTGTATGAAAAATTCTATGTCTTGGGTTAATCGACTTAAATTTTAGCACAAATGCCAACCTTAGTAAAAAATTAAGCTTGACGTTAAGTTTTTTAATAACTGGCGAAATGTGGGTGTAGGTACTAATGTGTACACCTCTGCCTAACCCTTCAGGGATTACAGGCGTGATGTTATGTATGTTAAGTTTTCTAACTACTTCTTGAATTATTTTCAGTAGTACTTAATCTGTGGAAAATTAGTGGGTAGTATATTTGTTAAATTATATGTTAATACACTTTGTATATTGTTAATACCTATGTGCCTATGACTGCCTCGTTGGTCTAGTGGTCGCAAGCGCGACTGTTGTGCATGAGGTCTTGGGTTCGATTCCCAGGTCGGGCAAAGTGTTATTGGGTTTTTCCATCAAGAATTTCTCATTGGCACCCTCGGAGTCTGGATTTGAGCCCGGTTGATGGCAATAGGCCCGCCCCCTATTACATGGGACTAAAAACATAACTGGCGGAATGTGGATGTACTAATGGGTACACCTCTGCCTAACCTTTCAGGGATTACAGGCGTGATGTTATGTTATGTGTTAATACCTATGTAGTATAGATACTAAGAATATGCAAAGTGTTTGTTTCACTACAAAAATAATAAATACTTCTCCAAGGGGTGCCGAGTGTTGCATTAGTTAAAGAAGGACACAATCTACGCGGACGATTTCGCGGGAAAACTGCTGGTCTTACACATTTTTATTTGTCCCTTTGATCTTTGATGGTAAAATCAACCGCGCCAATATTTTGTCTTTAGATTCTCACTGTCAATATCCAAATGACTCTGAATTACGATATCGAGTTTCCTTATAAGATATTGATTGGTACAAATAAGTAAATCGAATTATTCAATGTCCGCCCCCCATTTGTTTCCCGCTCCCTCACCAGAAATGGAGAAATTCTTTCTGAGTTTTCGATTACTTGTCCAATTAATTTTATAGATTCGTTTGTCTTAGACGCGTTGAAATATGCACTGCAAATATTGGACGTTTATTTTTACAATGCTAATTTCGGCTTTCGGTTACCGACCCATTTATTTTCTATTGCTTTTAATACAACTCTACAAAGTTATTGATTACATAAAGTTATTAATACTTTTCAACGATTCTGTGTCGGTATTACTGTGAGAACCAGGTGAACAATTAGTTCAAACTGTCAAGTACGCCACGCGTCAGGCACCCTTGTCCCAACAGCTACATTTACTTGGACAGATTACTCGTGAGCCTCACTCTCACTTCAAGTGTGGTCCGGAGTGGGACAGGGATGTCGAGTGTTACGTAATACGAGCAGTTAGGGTATTCTGATGAGAGGGAAAGTTCACGTTCCGTTTCTCATCACGCCTGTGCGCGCAAGTGGGTGAGTGCGGTTACTGGCCAGAGCAACGCACCGGCCATTCATGACATAATTGGCAATCGGGCTCATTAAACAGATGTATTTTCACATGGTGAACATGTTAACACCTTTGTGTTCGTACTGTAAGGGCGCGGTCGAGTGCACTGTTTGCATTGCTCGATGTAACGTTATATTGGTCCCCATTTGTTATTTTCTTATAAGTTTACAAAGTTATTGCAACAGTTTTCTAAATTAATAACTTACAGTAGTGAACTATAGCACGTAATTCAACAGATAACAAGAATGTACAAGACAAACCATGAGCTCGATAGTAATTCATAGCTAACGAAACCTTCAATCACGTTTCAACTGTGACTGTAATAAATCAACAATTGAATAGGCTATTATTGCTCCGACCAATCGCATTACAGCTCTGACAGTGTGTCGAATTACATACACATTGATAATCAAGGACACCAGTCGCGGCATTCTGAACTTTAACTCTTAGTAGATAAACATATGACTAGCCAAGATTATTATTCAATTATAGTCCATAACAGGTAGAACACGTTTCTGGCGATAGTTTTACAATCGGTCAAGTGAAATTTAACTCTACCTGAAGGGTATTAGGAGTTGAGAGCTGCGTGCTAAGTTAGTAGGAGTAAGATAACAATGAGTGGTCAGACAAGGCGTTAAGAGAATACCTATTGTTCAGATCGGCGTGAGCTCGGGGGCGCGCCGCGGTGAGATCAAAGCCGATTGACATTGAGACGTGACCACACCTTCAGCTTTGCGTTAAGTATAATAATATCCACTATCCGATTGGAGATCTCTTCAACTGTGATTTGATATTTCCAACTGACTACTATTTTATGACTACTATAATTACATTCTAAGAATTGGTTGGACAAATGAAACAAGGAAATTTTGAACATAGTTTTTTATGATTAATGGATGATGTATCAGGATTTTTTTAATCAATTTAATAATAAAATTTCCTAGTCAATTTTCTTTCTTCCTATTTCTTTAACTTTCTTGAATTTAAGTAAACTTTACCTCTATCGCTATAATTAGGGAACAGAGAACACATTTTGTATGATTAATTAGTCTCTAATAGTAACGGACCAACATATAAGTCGTGTTATAGCCATCCAAATATGCGCCCTCGTCCATAGTGTGGGAACATAATAAAGGGCATTATTTGCACACAAAGGCACACGTCATCAAACGGCCAGTCGGACAACTCGGACACCTCTTCACGTCACAACGAACACTCTTGGCACTGCCTTATCTTGATATCACTCGATATTTCGTCACGCTACGAGTGCTACGAATAACGACTCCCGCCCTGATTCTAAACTATGTTCTATAAAGCGATTAAATTTTATTTGACATGAAAAGCTTTGCTGCGTGTTACACTGACGAGTTTATTAGGATATCTTCTTTTTAATGAAAACTGTTGAGCTTTCTTTTAATTTTCTCACGTTATTTCTGTAGGAACTTCTTTTAAAGTTGACTTGATGTTTTCTTTTCTTGTAGTAATTATTCAATTCTACTGTTTTTCTTGTTAAGATTTGCAGCAAACATTTTTGTAAGACATTTTTGTATCCCTATTAGGTTCACTAATATTTTTCACTTGGATAGAGTAGATATACTAAATTAGAAAAGGGTTACAGGATTATCAGGATGAAGTTTATTTTTAGCTAACATTTTCAAGAAATAAACTGTCTTGAGATGTTCAAATTCAACTGAATTCACAAATATTTTTGAAAATAGACCCACTTGGCTCCAGGGTGCGGGATTCGAACCCTTCACAAAATCATTTCCATTCCGTTTTCAGTGAAAATTGCCCACCGACGGTCAAAGGGTTAACGATTTAGTGTTTATTTGAATTCCGCCTTTGTTAGTTTAAAAGGCGTTAGAATGTAAACGGATCCTTTGTTGTGATTGCCGTGTGTTTTGCTCCGACCGTTCCCGGTTTATTGTTTTGACGTTTGCAAGGATTTCGTTCGCACCCCTAGCGTCGCTTTACTTGTGTTAGGACGTTTCAATTTATCGAGTAATGTAATTTTATTAGTAATAATTTATTTACGTATTTAAAACTTTTAAAACCTACTTGAGTACCTATTAGGTTCCTGTCTAAAACTAATCTTCAGTTTTCTTTAAATTTTTATTAACTTATTAACTACTTTTCCTTTCTAAGAACGAACGTGTACAAACCTATAAACTGTTTCATCAAATCAATCATAATAAGAAATGCAAGAAACTTCCAAGTTCATTATAAGACCATTTTATCTTAATGCTCTAAAGTCTGTCAGGATTATTTTAATATGAATGCTGACAACACACGCTCTTCAAAGTAGAGCTTTGAATTCCATTAGATAAAATTATATGGAGATACATATTTGAACGTGATTTATCAAATGAGCAGTAGCAAAAGAATGTGATATCAATGCATTAATTAAAACGAGTTAGAGGAAAAAGAAAGCATCGCTAAAGAGTTTTTGTTTAATCATATGTGTGGGCTATAATGGCAAAGATATAAGTTAGTTATTTGTTTCCTTATCAGAATCTTTATTTGCTTTCATTGTGGTTTCAAATAACTGCAGTTCCCATCTAATTGCATTTTATCTGATGCTTGTATGCACAGTTGAACCACAAGTAGAATCCGTTACACTAGTTCATTATTCTTGTAAATCTGAATTCAATAACAGAGATTTTAACTACTTATTTAATCATTGATACATTTCAACAACAGATCATACAAAATGCAAGTTTAACAAGCAATGATCAACCAAATCGGGAGTTGAACATTTAGCGCCTTTGTGTTCCTATTGTAAGTACCGCAGCATGGCATCGTTCTTCATTGAGGCCTCTCTGTGGGGAGCCTACAGTAGCCCGACAGTCTCTTTTTGTACGTCCAACGTTTTATCAAACATTTTAATGGCCGGCTTTATGGAGCCAACAAAAGAAGTATGCCAACAGAGGCGTTAAATCCTTTACGATTTGATGATGATGATCACGCGTTTGTCATTGGACCGCACTCCGGGCTCGTTGGCGGTCATGCGTTAACTCGCATATTGAAATATATTTGTTCAGTTATGAGATCTTTGATGATAATACGCCAACCTACTTTAGTTTTTTGTTACTCAGCTTTTTGAACATGGGTCGTCTGATGTAAAGAAGGCAAATACTTACCCAATACTGCCCGGAAGCATTATTTGATAAATAAATAAAAAGGTCACAAACACGGTCATGCTTACAAAACTAAATATAAACAACTAACGCATTCAATAATACTACTACACATGTAATTACAATGTAAATTTATCTGTGATTTTCAGTTTAATCCATAGCTAGGGTGTAACCTGGTACCAAAACAACGACAACTAACATTTCACCCACAATTATTCCAATTACATTTAGATACAGTAAAATAATCACACCATTGAGATATTATGCAATCGAATGTAAAGGACTGTTTCACGGACCAACCAAGCATTTAAGAAAATCATTGCTTAACTTCAAAATTTCAATGAAATGAAATGGGACCTACCTGGTAAAAGATGGAATTGCGCAAACACAATCAAATAAAATAAATGAAAAGAAAAGAAAACACACCAATAAGCAATTTGTTGGAAATATTATACTGTCTGTAAAAGTCCTGCGTTGCGGGTGTAACGTGTGGTCTTCCAGGCTACCCCCTTGGCCTGCGAGCGACCGGCACAGCGGCCGAGCCCACTCGAACGTTTCCGAACGCAACCGAACCCGGCCGAACGAAACCGAACGCACGGTGCAAGTGAGAGAGCGACATACCTGTCTGGCGCTTTCATTGACAGGCACCTGAAATGAAGAAAAAAATCGATCCAATTCGTTGAAAATTTTAAATTTTAAAAATTTTGTTCTTTTACATAAATTAAGTCGGACACAGATAAATTTACATGCAAGGATGTGTAAAGGTTTATATCAAAATATCGTTGCGCTGTACCATTTAACTGAATATCGACTCTGGAGTTTTGTCTTGTTTGCAAAGTAAACGAAATCGGCTACTACGGGCAATGTATCTAAAAAGAGAATAAGGGGTAACAAAAATGAATTATAAAAATTAAAAGTAAACATACAAAAAAGAATAAACAATAATGTGGCAAAAACAGTTAAAAACAACATTGCAAGATGTATTAGGACAGTTGTTAAAATATGGGGTAGCGTCGAGCGGCTTGACTCCGCAGCTCCGGTGTTATTGTGCGCTTGCACGCGATCTCTCTCGTGTTTGCATTCGCACACTGATACAGCTACAACGGTTTGCTGCATTTTTAAATCATGTGCATAAAATCATTACTTAACTATCCTATTAGGTATATGCATTACAGATACATCTCATTTAATCGTTAATATTGCCTATTTGCAAGGATAATCAAGTTTAATTTGAATTAAAATTTAGTACCTAGTCTGCAGAAAACTTGAGTCTTCGAATATTTTTTTTTAAAGCCTGGTGACAAATGTACCCTATGCAGTCAAATCTTATGTAAGTAGGTAGGTAGGTTTTATTTATATGATCACTTGTGAAAAAATGTTAAGTAGTTAACCTTCATAAAAATTAACCCAAAATTACAATCATTATCTTTATAAATTGCAATGACTCACTCTCTATAAGTAATCAATAAGAGAAATAAGTATTATTACATGTATATGAATTGGCCAATAAAAACAGATTAATATTGAGTCATTACAATACAGCTAACCCCCCTTCCCGATGGACAAATTTATTAGATTATTACCGGACGAGATCACGCAAACGGAATCGTAAAATTAAAGGAAATCAATCCCGTTAAATTGAATCCAATTCCCTTAACATCATTTCATTATAAAGAGGGCACGTGTATAATGCACGTGTAGTCATATCAAAGCTATGTGGCTAAAGATTGTATCATTATAGGAGTACCTAATGAACACGTCAAACTTAAAAATAAATTTATCGAGACAACAAAAATATCGAAGAATAAAAAGAGCTCAGAATTAATAAAGTGGCGTAGAGACGCGGTTCGTACAATACATTTCACTTCGCGTGTGAACAACTACCGATGACTATCGTTTTGTGCTATTTTGACACAAATACTACTCTCGTAGATATTGTAATCGATGGTGTTCACCGCGTACCGACGCATACATGCAACAAAATCAAAAGTCACCTACTCGAAAAAACCAATCTATCAATATTAGAACACAAAAAATATGCAAGTCAGTTAATAATCCCGAATCGGCAATCGACAATGGAAATAAAGTCACAGTCACTTTTTTAATAATGGCAACACAGTTTTTCTTTTTTATTGCTACCCTAGGTTCGTTTGACATTTGAACCGGCTGATGACTTAGCCGCCATGATTGATCGTCGCGACCCAGTAAATGAGTGCAATTTAGCTTTTATTTTTCGTTCTATTCAATGTTTGTTATTGTTAACTGCATTAAATTGTGTCCCTTAAAAAATTATGGGTCTATTTTATAAATACCATAAAAGTCTATCTATTTCTCCACATTTTTCTACAAGGTTGTAAGAGAAATTAATTTAAAAGCAAACAATAAAACAAAACAAATACATATTTACATACAAATTAACTGTTGAACTGTGACTGATAATCATTTGTCAATTCCAAGTGTCATTCTGAATCCCACAGTGAGCTTTTAAATGCCATATGATGCAAAATGTTTCTACATTGCTTTAGTTTAAAGCTCAAAATTACATCTCGTTTCGAACAATATGTCCAAGAATCGTTAAGACTGTAAAAACTACAACTTTGAGTCGCATCTCATCCCCCGTAGAGTTCAAAATTCGACGTTTGAATCGCCAGAATTTGAAGAAAATGAGCGACTGTATACAATTTATCATCCAGGCAAGTATCCGCCCAAACCGTAACGAATCACTAGTAAATAAATTGACCACAAACATTTCGGAGCATTTCTTTTGATGTAGCATCCAGAAACAACTTCCATATTAATTTATTAGTGATGTAAGTATCTCGAAGATTTGTTGCTCGGTTGATTTGCGGTGCTCTGCGCCATAAATCAAACTACTTGCGTTCAGTTCATTCTTTCCACATTTTATTACAATCGCAGGATGAAGTAACCAAGCGCTTACTAGAAATATTCTTGTATAAACGTAACTATTGTAAGATAACTTATTTCGAGACAGTTTTATTGCTAGATTGTTTTCGATATTTGCGTAAATCTAAGAAAACAGAGAACGGAGATAGAGACTATAGAGAGTAGTAAAACATTATTTACATGATATTGTTTTCGCCTTCCAACATTAATGTGATCAATGAAAACATGTAGTGGGTAGATCACGTCCCGGTATATGATATTATTTTAAGACAGTTTCACAATAATATCCCTCCCACATGCCGAGCGATGATCGAGATGATTGTAATGAGTCACAGAGTATAAATTACGTTTGACAGGTCATAGAATTAGATTGATACGTTCTAGGTTGCTCAATTGATAGTGATGTGCCGGGATGTGGGGGTCTACTGAATCATTTTAGACAAATGTTTCATAGGTATCTATTATGTACCAAACAACAATCAACTTGAATTAACAAACCGGCTAGAAAAACAATAACAGCTATATAATGTATTTTAGTAGATTGTGCTTTACCTTAAAAAAACTACCAAAACAAATGATTTTTTTTTAGATTTTATATAATGTATTTTCTTTGCTGCATTATTTAAATGGTAATGGACCACCCATTTTCTTTTAAGTTTTGCTAAAAACAAATATATTTCAAAGAACCAATATTCCACTAAAACAATCAAATACCTACAGTAAACAAAACCAATTATTACCTACATTTAAAGCAAGCCGCAAGCATCCATAGTACCTATACCTATAAGAAGATATACATTTAAACTTAAGCAATGATCTGCTCAAGGGACTAGAAATTTCATAGTCCTCAATTAAAACGCAGAAATAATTATTTGGAAACATCCACCCCACTTGTAAATCAATTTATTAAAAGTAAATGCGAGTCTGTCCCTCCTTGAAATATCACAAGTATCCTTATTCCATATTTTAAGACTGGAAATAATTCACAGATTAATTTATTTTATTATGTTCTACGTAAAAATACTGTCTGTACAGTTAGTAATTATTTAATTAGCTTCTCTAAATAAATTTCTGCGGTTGTAATAAAATGAAACAAGTATCATAAACAAAACATAGTATGAACCTCGAATGGCGCGAACTCCTTCGTCCCACCTGCTCTCTTAACAAACTTTTGACACGACCGTTACGAACATTTTTCGAGAAAAATAATTGCAGATTTATCCTCCTGGGGGCATTAATTTCCCTTCAGCCACCATTCTGTTGAGGAAACAGCCCAATTAGTGTTTTACTTCTTACTCTAACAAGGATCTGTTTTTTTCTAAAGTATGTTTCACAATAAAAGATATGAGTTATTTATTATATGGCATTACAATATTGTTATTATATATATTTACCTACATTGTAAACAAACATTTCTGAAATTTTAATGTTTACTTAATAGATTACTTAAGCGATGTCAAATCAAGAGAACAATGAAATACGATGAATTCGTACATTATAACAAAGATAGGGCTAAATCTTTTAGTAACATGTTGTGTACTTTTGATGTAAATACAGACACAAGTTGTGGCATAATTAACACAAGTTGTCTTTTGAATTACCGCTGACATTACCTACTTAATGTGCGCAACCAAGAGGAACATATTAACTATTTCACTATTGACTCACATTGCGTGTATAAAATAAATATTAGTCCACGTATTACAAATACCATTATAAACTAGTTGCTAAAAGTAGGTATAGCATCATCTAAACAAGAGCAGTGTATTATCGCCCTAAAAATAGAACCCTTCAAGTCTTTGTAGGACAAGATTTTGGTTATTTATAACACTTGGAAGAATTATTACTTCTGAATCGTTTAAGTCCTTGCTCAGTGTTTGTAATCCCGAGCCGAGATTAAATTGCTCGCCCAACGCTAATTAAAAGGGTAACTTTTTTACCTAGTTAAATGATTAATCGAACATTTGCGTTCTTACTGTATTAAAACAAGGTAATCATAAATTGTTCTCATTTTGTTTAGACAAAACCCTTTAGAGGATCGCAAAAATTATGTATCGGATGATATTTTACATAGATTAAGATTAGTACCTAACAGTTTACGACCTTTGGGTAATAATGTAACCCCTTAACAACCAAGTTTAAGTTTCTACAATTTAACAGGAGCGATTACTTTTTGGTATTTATAGACTAACAGTCAATTCAAGACCAAACTGTGACATGACAAGTGACATGCGAGACCTTTACTGTAAAGTATACCTACGTAGAACGATTGATGTGTGTCGGTCTTTGTCACGAGTATTTGCATTTTAGTATTTATTCGTAGCAAATAATTCGCTCTAGTCATCAGTAGCGATGTCCAAGTGACACCTGTCACGGTGGAGGGTTAGTGACATTTTGTCGGCCTTGCACAAACTGGATCTCTTGTCGTCTTGTGCCGACATAATAACTAAGCACTTATGTTTCGTTTAGCTACAATAAACATTGAATTAACTAGAACTTACGGTCTTATATCCAAATAAAAACTGTTATTGTATGTAACTTTCTGTATCCACAACATCACCATGGGTGATAACTTAATTGTCAGATAATTAGGTATTATTTATTTGTAAGAAAAACAAAATGTATTTTTAATTAGATACACACAGTTAATAATAATTGAAAATATCATTATCATTTTAAAAATGTGATGTTTATCTTATTAATAAGAACACGAAGTTCAGATATTTTATAGATGTCAGCACCTCTATAAGACGCTAGGAAGGGTCGAAACGGCAGTAATTGCAATTATTTAACTAATTGCGAAATTAATTATGATAATTATCGAACGGCTAGTGGCAATAATTTTGCACGGGTGTGCCGCAAGCGCCTTGAGTTATGAACGCCCTTTACCGCAAACTCATCCATTTTGCCCCACTGTGGTAATGACGGGCCCTAATTGAGACTATAAAAACTATTACAGTAAATGCATCGATGCACAAAGCATAGACTATAGTAATAAAGAATATAGGAACAACTTATATCCACAGTCTTATCGATCGGAATTAGCACGTGAATAGAAAATGTCAGTAGCTCATCGCCAATATTTCATTGCAAAACCAGACGCCTATTTGTCTTATCAATTACTACATGAAGATTCATATTTTATTAAAAACTGTAACCATTTGTCAAGAACAAATCTTAAAATTTATTCATATTATATTGTTTATATTACGAGCTAAAGGACGTCAACAAAGTCAGAATATAAAAGGCAACAGGAGCGATTAGCCCGAGGCACCAACTGCGTGGTCACGATTTATTGTACAATACAACTAAATTAACTTTGCAGTCACAAGCTTTAAATTAAACAACCCTCTCCTCCGTACAGCTGATCTAAATGGTTCAAATTAGTTTGGCAACTGTTTTACGGAGCGCAACCATATCGTGGTCTATTCGATCCTCAACACAGTAAAGTCTGGGCTGTTTAAGGAAGATACTTGTCTAGGCTCAAAACCAGTTCTATCAGAAATGATTGGCAACGAAGCTTGGCCAACAGTTTGGCATTAACAATATATTGTACCTAGGTATACATACTTGGTTGGTGTTTACCAATTTCAGTAAGTTCCGAAGTAAACATTTTATTTTTTAAATCTTTGCCATTCGATAAAAATAAATGTCACCAAAAACTAAAAGCCATATAAATGTAGGCAACAAAAAGTAGCCAAAAATTGCTTAGGCGCAGTTCCTATAAATACCTAGCGTGCTAGTTACAGTCAAAGCTTATAAATAGATAGCTGTATTTTTTATTAACTGACAGCTGTGGTTTTCTTGTTACACTTAACTATCTAAGTACTAACAATGTATCAAGACGAAGCAAATTTCCAAACGGTCACACACAAGGTGATAGTATAAACGGCCACCATAAAAGAGAATTACGTTGTTACAACAACTGCCAACAATTTTTCTTCATACTAAGTTCGTTGTAACACGCAAACCACGTCAGTATGAAATAAGTTTAACAAACAACCTATATTTTTAAAACAATCTCTACAATACATAAAGCTTTTGATTCAAGGAAATAAATTGTAGTGAGTTACATCATTGTAATAAACTGATCAGTCTTGAGCGTGGTCTTTAACACAATTTATGATGACACTTGTGTTGACTTATATGTCTTTAAAGTCATGGAATGCAATTCTATGGTAAACATCTAATGAAAATATTTACTACAGTTGAAAGTATACCTTAGATTTTCCGTTTCTTTTATCAGATGAATGATCTCCCGAATTCTGGACTTGCCACTTGTTGAAAACTAGTTCCATGATATTTGAAAATCATTGGATAAAGAAGAGACATTATTATCCATTATTAGTTCCATAAGTCGAACTTTTAAATAGAACTCTTCACCACAATCTGCCCAAAACTACACAAAACTTTCAAATAAAGCCAACAAATTGTTGGAAATTGGTCTATTTGTTCCCGGTCCACCGCCACTCGCGCTTCCGGCCTGCATTCATCACTCGGACAATATCATTAAGACATCAGACCGAGGGTAGGAAACACACCTTATTATGTGTGGTTCAGGAAATAGTACTGGCTTATTTAAGTAAAAGCCTCCATAATAATGTTTCATTTCCACTGAAGTAAATGTAGCCGTTTCGTGAGGAAGTTAGATTAATTATGTTGTAAATATAACTGACTGACTGTATCTGATATGGTTTTGCTTAGATAATTACCAAAACTGTTTTATTCCACCAAAATTATCTTGTAGTAAAACTATGACGATTCCTTATGCCACAGGGGCATCCATTCACATTTTGGCTATGTTTTGATCCCCCCTCTCCTCTTAGTGAGATGTCACCCCCCCCCCCTCTAAAAGTCCTTACGCAATTAGTGGACGCGCCCTTAGCATTTCAGCCTCAATAAACTGTTACAATTAGCTTTTGCTATAGGTTAAAATATGTATTAAAGATATTACTGAGTACCAATCTTCCCTTCGGTATACCGTAATAAAAACGTGATGTAGTAGTAAGCTCTTTGTTCAAAACCATTAACTCACAAATTAATAACAAACTGGCATATTACAATTGTAACGGAAGAATTGCATTACACTGATTCAATAACCAAAGGCATAATTACATTAGTCATGAGGTTATGGCTTTAGCGACTAATTAATGGAAATTGTTAATTAGAAAACACGCAAAACACTCGAGCCGTGCCGATCCAATCAACGGCTACTATCTAACCAGTAACAAAGCTACGTAATCTAGCTATAGCACAGGTAAATAAAATTAGAGTGTCCGACATGTTAACACTGTGCCAGGCAAACCTATCTGACCACCACTGCTTTTGGGTGGATACCACACAGGTTTTTGTTGGAATGATATCTACAGTCAGTGGGGCTTGACCCTTTGCGTGGTACTTTAATGAAAAGTAGAAATTATTAAAAGATGCAAGTAAGTATAGGATACCTGTGGTTGACCATATTCCGGTTGATGGTAATTCAAGCCCTAAATAAGAACACAGCTACGTGCTAAAAACGGAATAAGCATAATTTATTATAGACTTTGCGGACGGTCACGCCAGCCAACCACCAACACTCTAAACAAGGGCAAAGTCACAAGAGTCTACTAGTAAAGATACACACAACCATAAAAGTTAACAAGCTGCAACACTGAAAAACATTTTGCCAACTTTTAAAGGCGCTGCTGTAACCATTTTGATCGTAACGCGAAACGATTTAAAAATTAATTGTTAGGTTCGCTCAATACGATGACAGTGTGTAGTCAAATATAATCCAATTGACACGAAGAGCTAGCTAGTTACGAAAGTGTACAATAATTAGAACTGTTGGCGAATGAAAAAATACCTGAGAATTCTGATTGCCAGATAAAGCGGCGATTGTCTTGGATTGCATATTGAAAAAACATGCAATGGAGATAAGGAGTTACATGGTTGAGCGACTTAAAGGCATCGCGGGTCTACACTGGCTAATTGCATTTCCTACCTAGTTACTACACTGGTGCATAACGAGTGCAGTTATTCAGCTCGTTAAATTTTTGATGGTTTGAAATATTACTTTTTTAATTTGCAATGTGCTGTTGAATTCGGTGGCTCTTTATATCCTTGGGGCTGATTTTTTATTTCAGTACCTGTTAGAATTTATATAATTATATACTCTGAGACACTATGTAGGTCAACTAGAACATTGCTTTGCTGGCACATTCGATAGCAGTGCTTTACACATGTAAAGCACTGTTTGGTACTACCAATAGTATCATTTATCTAGATACTTCTAAGAACACGATCTACATGTCGCGTTTGTTACACTTGTATGAAGTATTCACGGTAGACAACATGACTCCCTCACATTATCATCTCGACTTACGGAAGTTGAATTACCGTATCAAACTATTTCTTGTACAAACAGCTTAGTTAGTGTCCTTACACCCTTGTCGCACTCACAGAATACTCACTCCAAGTACACTGACTAGTGTACGTTACATTAAACATAAATTTGAAACAGTTCTATCTTCAATTCCATTGTGAAACAGTTATCTGTGAAATCATGAATGGAGACATTTGTTTTAATGTTCAGCTATTTTCCATGTAATTAGATAAGTAGAATAAGCAAATAGGATTTTGTTTAATGTTTCGTCATTCACAGTAATGCTATAGAAGTTTACGTTACTCATAGATATGTCTCATGTTATAAACTAGTACAAAACTACCTACAAGCGATTTCTAATTAACGAACACTGTTTGCATGTCCACATAACTCACAAATCTAATAAATGACAAAATTTAATGAGATTCACATGAAATTACAGCTATAGCACGACTATGTGAAAATTACAAACTATAATAAAATACCACCCAGAGCAGTAAACAGGTGACAAACATTACATCAGCACAATATTAATGATATTAATATAAAACTTTTGGCGGCGTCTTTGTATGTTGTAAACAATGATGAGTGAAACAGTGGATTTATTCATAAATTTTTCCCTATAGCTGATAAGGTGGATTAGCCCACCGGGATGGCAGGATGTATCAGTAATCTTGTTTGCTAAGAACGTGTGTGATGTGTTTACACCTCATTACCGTTCTTGATATAATTCTAAAGGGGACACCTGTGTATCAACTGAACTCTTTTGTTTGTACGTTTAACTCTGACTTAAGTCCTATGTTTCCACATACCTACGCCATTTCTTAAAGTTCATGACGTAACAACTTATGTGCTGTGAATAAAGTAAGTTCACACACACAAACTCTTTTAAAGCTCAAGTTCATAAAGTTTAAAAAATAATCTTTAGCCACACTATGACTTTGATATAAATCAACGTCATGCCATCACGTTATTGGACTTCGTGTACTACCCAGTGCACCACTACTCGTCACATTATACCAGTCGACTAATCAACAGACCTCGACAGGTACATCATTGCCTATATTCCCAGCGAGGCTAGCCCTGGCGGACATGTTTACATGTTTACATGCGGCTCACCGATCAATTGCTAGAATCGCATAATACAGTCGTATATGTGTGCAATGTACAAAACTATTCACTGGACAATAGAGATATCTGATTCGCAACAATGCATATGTATAGGAATTTTAATTGGAAATATGAGAAGCGAATGTTGCGTTGCACGTTGTTTTGATTTAGCGCCGTTTCTATCCTGTCTACGATAGATTGTTACCAAGATAATATGTCTGTATTCTTTATGGCCATTGATTTCCATATGTAACGAGGTATAATTAAGGAAAAAAAACAGTGAGAATCGTATGCACACTATTCTCATATTGCGATTGCAGTAATGACCTGCTGCCTGTTCGAATTGTTTATTTAGCGCGGTAACTGACGTCTATTCTAAAATATTTCTTACTGAGGTTTCTTTATGCTTGCTGCTTGTACCCATTACCTACACATTGTTAGATCTTTTGCGCTTATTTTTACATTCAAGTTGAGCCACCAACTTTTGTTCAATCATTAGTTATTTGTATAACCCGCAAATCATTTGAGTACTTTGTTTTATATATGTTACAGGTAATGCTAGAAGATGGAGTAAACCTAGATTTACCCGGGTTAACTTAGTATTACCCAAGCTTCTTGGGTAAAGTCCGGATAATAAGTAAAATAAATTTTAATTCGGGGTTTACCCATACTCACCTAGGTCTACCCAACTCGAACTGGGTAATGTTAAAAATTTGTCTAAATAATTAGTGAAATGAAAATCCAAGGGCATTTTAAACTTTTATTAACAAAGGCGAACTTAGTCGCTTGAAGAGCATAATCTTTATAGCTTTAATAGTCAAATCTAATAGCGGGCGAAACATGATATATTTAATAACACAAACATATTAAAAGTTTGTATGACAATTAGTTCAAAGTAGGTACTACCGATCGTTGTTGTTAAAATAGAAATTATTTATTTGAGCAAGATAAACTACTGTGACATTTTGAATTTTGTCCGCGAATTGTGCCGCGGGCTCGAAAATTACGCAATACCTAACATTACCCAGCCAGAGTTGGGTATGGGTACACCTAGGTAAGTATGGGTAAACCCTGAATTAAAATTTATTTTACTTATATTTCGGAATTTACCCTAGAAGCTTGGGTAATACTAAGTCAACCCGGGTAAACCTAGGTTTACTCCATCTTCTAGCATTACCCGTAACATATATACAAAGAAAAATAATAAAACTTAATTAAAAATCACAGTTAAATTCTTTTTAGCAGAAAATTAAAATGAAATTAACAACAAGTCAATTACGGCCCCAGAACAAAATGAGGTAGGTATGTCTGTTATAAAAAAATGGGAGCCAAGGGTTGGCGAATTTCTTTCCGGTTCTGTACATTTGTTTAATTAATCGCATTCTTACGAATGGGCCCCTCGCCGGTCCGAATGTCCGAATATTTGGAGTTCTTTTGCTTTTCATAGTACTTCATAAAGAAAATTCGTTTTATTATTGAATTTAACCTGAACCTGTTTAAATCGTTGTTTATTATAAATATGATCGTTACAAGAATGAAAAGCAGCTTCTGTTTTGTTAGTAGTAAGGTTGTACTGTAAGGTTTGGGCTTCGTATACTACGCAATGTCTACCCAGTCTTAGCCACCTCCTACGCATGTTCTATGTAGTTGCTACAAATCACCAAAGCTACATGACGAGCGTTTTTGTCGAAAGTGTACGTTGCTTCAAGTAAACAACTAAAATTATGTAAACTTAACCTATTTCATCAAACTTTTTATAATTTTATAATATATACACTATACAACATATTATTACAATAAGACCAACATGTATTAAAATAAAGTTTGTAATTGTAAAACTAAAAACTGTAATATAGAAGGGGTCGTAATACAAGTCACTTCGCAACGATCTCGCTTATAATTACGTTAGATTCACAAAAACCGGGGGGCGCTTTTTGGAACACCAAAGGCATGGAATAGTAGTTGGATGTCTTTTTTTTATAATATGCGAATGAATTAAAAAAAGTTGTTGACTGTCTTGTCAGTTGGTCTAGTGGTCGCAAAGCGTGACTGCTGAGCATGAAGTCTTGGATTTGATTCCCAGTTCGAGCAAAGTGTTATTGGGTTTTGCCATCTGGAATTTCTCAGTTGCAACCTTGGATTTGTGTGTGTGTTGATAGCAATAGGCTCGCTCCCTATGGCGAAATTTAGGTCTAATGGGTATACTGCCTCACCCTTCGGGGATTACAGGCGTGGCGTAATGATGATGATGATGATTTTATGAAAAAAAAAATCTGCTATTATTGTGCATGTAGGCAAAAGGCACCTATTTACCTTTACCTCTAAATGCACAATAATTCGGCAATACATTTCTTGTGACATTTTTTTTTGCTATTGCTTTGTGTTATAGTAGATAAAGATATAAAAATATTTGATTCTTCGAACATAACAGAATTTTCATGAAAATACAGATAGATAGGTATAAAACCCATCTATTTACTTTGATTTTCATGTTATTTAAATACAATAAGAACTACTTTATAATATCACAAAAACTTTCAATGCTACGCAAAACAATATTTCGATGTGTCTAATCGATTTGCGACTCCATCGTACAGTGTTGAAAACACGCACTTAAACAGGAAAAAAATAAAAAGTGCAAAATCATATCGCTGTTACATCTCGAATGGTTCTTTTTTTATTTCAATTGTCGGGGGTTCTCTAAACGTTTGTAGCGAACTCTATTATTCGGGTCCCGTTGTGACGTAAGCATATTCACCACCCAGCAGCCGTTTGTTATTAAATATAATAATGTATATCATAACGTATTCATATCTATGATCTCTATGAATATGCCAATACCATTTTTTGTATTACACGAGATTTATATTTGTATTGCTAGTAATATGCACGCGGAGCAATTAGTTGAATTTATGTAACGTTTTATTATGACGAAATAAAATTGCTTTGTTCTAGAGATTTTTTAAATAAGTAAACCACTTCTAGGCAGCATTTTTTTTTTTAATATTTCATGGTCATTATAATATTATATGAAACCCACATTAAACATTGTCGAACCAAACTAAATCCCGCTACAGTTAACGTACCGATACATTTAGCTTAAAATCTCTATCAAGTCACGCATAGTATCAAGTAATGTTGAAACTATAAAAATCTAATAAATTCACTAACAAAAACGATTTATAACCTTTCTTAACATCGTATTACGTCAGTTTCTATTTACCACAAAATGTTTCATTTGCATAATAGCTTTTTTTCCCGCCATTACTATTTACGTTAATATTCTGATTCGTCGGAGCGGGGTCGCACGCACAGAAAACATAAAGACAATTTGTATGTGGCGGCCATTTATGTAAATAAATCTACGATACCGCATTATTACAATAATATGTACGAAACGGGTGTGGCCACTATGTTTACCATTATATTTGGGTGTGGTTTTGTGAACAGAATAATTAAATTACTTTAATGCGCAACGGATTTACTGACTGTCATCCTTCTCACAATTAAAATATTTTTAATATTGTTGAATGGAAGATAATTAAAATTCGCAACCCAAAACTAAATAAAACAACAGCCGAACTTAATAACAATTTCTGTTCGTTTAATCAACAAAACATCAGAAAGCAATAAGCTCTATTAAGAGTCCGATAGAATTTCTCATTTCATTCGTCTTAAGTCGTCAGAAACAAAGTGCGGCCGTCGTCGGTGGTGTTATTAACGCGTCTAAATAATTACAGGGCACATCAATCAGAGGGCATATGCAGATAGAGCATTTTGTGCGAGTCAGCGCGCAGTCGGCCCACTGTGCAACCCTTTCTTTGATATCTGTATGATATTACGAATGAAATTTATTAAAACTTGTTCCAAAATGTGTGCACTTAGGGATGGGAATTGTCGATATTTTTTAATGGAACATCGGTAATTCTGCAGTCACTACTTTTCTAGAGAAAGCCTGAGATTTATGTATTTTATGTCAAACATTATACAAATGTATCATGTGACCCACAGCAGAGAGTAAAAGGCCTCACTTCCTTTCCATTAAGTAATGTTTTTCTGTATTTTACGACACGAGCCCAATTCTTTAAGTGGTAGTCAAATTCTTCCTGACATCTCCTTCTAAGGCTACCGTTATATTTGTTTTTTTAAAGAAAGAAAGAAAAACTTAACAAGCTTTAGGTACCTATTAATGTAATGGTAAAAGAGGAAAAAAAATCATCGATGAACTAGAAACAACATTTTTATTATATTTTTTCCAAATAAGACTGTCGATAATCGCACGGTGCTCTAGTTCCAAGCATCAAATAACAACAAAATAATAATATCAATATTCCCTAGAGAGGCATGAAGCCTTTGATGTAACGGCTTACCTCGGCACACAATGATCGGCACATTTCATCTAGAACGCCTCAAATTGACCGCAATTAAAAGAACAATGACTAGTTTCAATTCCCCAAACTTAATTTCCTCCATCGCAAACGTGTAACTAACCGAAAAACGCATTTATAAATAAATTAATACGCTTTGGTTCAGTGGACATGTTTTGTGTGGGTTGTAATTACTCTAAATATCATGATGGTTTCAGAAATATTGAGACCCTAATGAACAATTTTAGAGGACTGTTATAATATGTACCCTTGCATGACTAGTCGCGTATCATTTTTTAATTTGGTAAGAAAAAAATATTATGAAATACACTTTAATATAGATAATAATAAACATTACCAATTAAAAAAGTTAAATGTATGCTTAATTAAAACTTTTATTAACTTCAGGATCTGATTTTAATTCTGATCCGGTAATTACAGAAAAACATAAAATGTGTCCGCTTATCTTACTGTGTAGGTAGTTATAAAAATGTAACGAGGGAAACGACTTTCCTAATTGATAGACAATCTATTGTTTACTTGAACTATATTATTATTAGCATTAAGAAACTTCAAGGTAGACTCTTTCTTCGGAGAAATAAGTCAATGTCTACAAAAATGTTAAAAAAGTTTAAATTGAACGAGTTTTATTAACCCAGTTTTGCATTTTATTACAGTAGTAGGCCGTAATTTATATAAAATACATATTAGATATTACTACTATCTAAGACGATTGCTTTATTACAAAACCGTTAATCTGTCTATTAAAGTAACGAAAATAATAATTAGTCTTTTGGCCGTGACTAGGCATCGTGCGCACACTGGGCTATCGGCACGCGTCAATACTGACGACGGACATCTTTACCCATCGTCACCACATTACATCAATACAAACCTAATTTTACTATCCAACTCTCTTAACTGTTCAAAACCAAACTTTAAAGCGCTGTAAATAAAGTTTAACTTACTTATTGGTAGACTTTCCAGCCGCATATCCGATTTGTTAGCCCATGTTACTCTGTCTTTGAAAGCAGTCTAATTAAGTTTTTTAGGACTATTGAAATTCATTATTGATTGACAGATGGCGCTAGCGGCTATTTTAAATGGATACATCGCTTGGGATGTGATTATTAAACTATTGTTTTGAAAATATTTTCGAAGACTACGGACGCAGTTCTTTTTGGTTTTCAACATGATAATAGTTTTTCCAGTTGTGTGGGCTATGGTAAGTAAACGAAATAATCGTGGCATGAAGTTCAATTTTAACCGCAACAAAGTTAACCTAATACTTACCTAACCTATGCTTATAAACAGATAAACTTATTTCTTCAGATTAGGGGCAGCTACAATAGACTTAATTTTTTCGTTGAAAAAAATATAGACCTATCACGCTAATGAAGATGCATTTGAAAATATGGCAACAATTACGTGCGTGTAATCATTAAAACTAATTTGCGATCACGTGTTGGCGCGTTTCGGAGCCGCCAGCCAAGGGAATCATAAAGAATCCATCAACATGAGCGCAACACCGATCACGAAATCCGCCATCAATCATAAACATCAGAAAGGATTAAAATCTACGTTGCACCTTCCGAAGCTCGAGTACCCTTGTTTTTCTCTAACCCGTAAATACTGAGGGGCGTAAGTATAGCCGGGGGGCGGTAAATATTATCAAGGGGGGGACGGGGGGTACCCCCGCCCCTGGAGGGGGCACTATCCCTTATCGCGAACGTTACCCTCGCCGCCGGCGGCCGCTAGACCGCCAAAATGTGGGGCAAATCGATTTCTCTGCCCCATTTTTGTGCATCTGGACCGCTATCGATTTTAAGCTCTTACAAAACAATCGATAATTGCATACATTGGCAACATTATTAGTTCTTTTTTACAAAACTATTATAAAACACGCGTTTTGTCGTTTATGTTATGCGCTAAAAGTATAAATAAGAAAACTATTAATTTCGCAGTCGTTAAACTGGAAACAAAGTTATTTTAAGTGCAGCGACGATAATTATGTTAAATGTGTCCGTCGTCGAAATGAAATAGTTTTATATCGGCTGTAAATTACTTTAATCGGAGTGTGATGCGCGCGGGGAGCCTTCTGCGGCTGCCTCGATCGCAATCACTCTACTATGTAGTGGAAGACACGTTAAATACACCTAAAAGTCTACAGTAATGACATTTGCAAGTAATTCGTAGTGCATAATTATTAGGTATGCTTTGGTAGTAAAGCATAATAGGAACCTTATAGTGAGAACGCTTCAATGAAAAATTGCTGTTTTAGCAATGTCGGTCAAGGTTAGGAGACTAAAATTTAAGTTCAGATTCTTGTAGAAACAAAGTAATATCCAGCTGAAACTTATTATGAACAATGTAGTAAATCTTTATTGGAAAAACAACACAACTAAAGTCTCTCGATTGAAACAAGGATTACAAAACGGATCTGCACTTCATTGCAGATTACAACACTGAAAATCACAAGCACGGTTTGAACTTTCATCAAACCGAATATGTACTCGAAAGGTTTTAATTAGAAGTGTATAAAAAGATCAAGTGGAACAGACAGTCAAACAGAAAGCCAAAGTTTTGAAATAAATATCTTCCACCTTACTTTGAAGGTCCTATAACACAACTTACGTTACATTGTTAAGTTTATTAAGGCGTGATTTGATTAAAAATAAATAACAGGTAAGTTGTAAAACTCAGTTTACTATCTTTTAACTGGCAACCTCCGACGCACATTCGATACTCGTCTACTATGTTTTTTTTTATCGATAACCCTTTTAAATTGTTGCAAATGTTTTATTAACTTTTATTATAAATCGTATATCAACGTTTAACGAGGGTTTCAGACCGACTTAAGTAGCCCTTATCTCATTTTGTTTCTTTGTTATAAACTTTTCTATGTGTTTGTATAAAGATGAACTTACGAACACTATTACTTGTAATTTACATCTCTACTTTTATGTTTTCTAATACTTTCTCACCTTACTATAAATTTATTATGGCTGCAATAAAGATATTTTGTTACGCTCGTATCTTCAGAACCGTTGTTTTGCCAAGTAGACAGAATGTTTTCAGAGTTTCTTGTGCTTAGTATATTTTACGTTACCTGATTTAACACGCAACCTAGCTTATGTGATTTGTGATTTAATGGCATGAAAAACATACCTTTTTTTTAAACTATTCATACATAATAAATGGTCGGTTTTTTCTCTTCCAAACACTGTCGTGAACCTAACCAATCATTTGCAAAAAGCTAGTAAATTGATACAGTATCATGAGAAAAACAAGTAAAACCGCGGTACACAGCGTAGTATCAGTTCATAATAGACTAATTGTGCGAATACATTTCTTACACCGTCTCTACACTAGCTCTCAATACGAGTATAATGACTTTATTTTGTCACGCTGTCAGTACGCACTTGACTACTTTTATAATTCAAATTAGTAGATAGTAACAATTACAATGCCATTGGCGTTTTTTACAATTAATTGTAATTCGATAAAAGAAAGCTCTGTCTTATAAACCATGTCGGTAATTGTGTGCAAAAACTAACTGCCAAATGCTGCGTAGTAGTATTGTATTTTAAAACGAGCGCTTTTTACTGTCATATATTTGAGCATGTCTGCCTCCAATCTACAATTACGATACAATACATATTATTTTTGTTAAACAGACAAACATATCTTAATTTAGAACATAAATGAATCTCGTTTGTTTGAACTTATAATTTCGCTGGCAATTAGTGCGCGCGTCTCATTCACACAATAGCGGTTGAACGAGTCTCGCAAAAACGTCATTCCGCTGCATTTCCGCCTCCCATTGTCTAAGCTCTAATCTGCATTGGATTAATAACCTATGTGTGTACGGACAGAAGAAAACTTATATTTAAATTTCTGTCTCCCGTTATTCACATCGATGCAACATGACTTCATTTGTTAGGTACAAGATTGGCAAAGATTGAAGATTTATTTTTTTGTTTTGGTTTGATAGTACATTGCAAGCAGTGTACAATCTATATCTCTAGTAAATATGTTGACAAAATAAGTAAGGGACGGCCTTTTAATTGAAATTAAGAGCTAATACGTCAATACTAAATACTTACTCCACATAAATACTCAGTAGATATACATTTACCTCCTATTAATAAATTAAGCGTATAGGCAAAGCAATACATATAAAACATACTCGTATTTATAGCTCTAATCTATTCTAACGTTTACTAATTAATGTGAGCACCGTACTTCCATACTCGTAACTAGAGCAACGTTTAATCCATCATTTTCTCGCGGCGTTTATACGTCTGTAACAGTTCATCTCATGATAAACGGCAATGACTCCTTCTTCTTACTATAATTAAACATGATTAGAGCTCAACACATGGTGAGCCGCAATTATAAGACGGTTACAACGGCTACCGGCGCACTACGCCACACGCCATGCGATAGTTTCTATCAACCATTCAATATCTACCTAACACGGAAGCGAAATTTAATTTTACACGCTCGTTATTTACATTGTCGCTTTTTGTTGGCCATGTCTGTAGCTTAGCATTCACCAATATCCACAACACAAAACATACAATTCTTTTACATTTTTACAGCTACAGCAAATATAACGAGCATTCCACGTCTGAGAAAAGTCGTAACAGATTCAAACGACACGTCCCGATGTCACCCAACCTTTTTCCTGAATGACGTCGAATTGGAGACTACCGGGAAGAAAACGCACATTCTGAATCCATTCAAATATACAGTCATGAATGAACCGAATGCGATAGAGACAGCGTTATAGTGTTCCACGAAGAGAGAGTGAGACGCGATTTCAATAGTACGCGAAACGGAAATAGAGAGGCCGAGATAATTCTGTCTAGCCGGGAGGGATTCCCTCGTGTCATTTGTGTGCGTTCGCTTTTTCGAATTGTACGGGAGGATTGGAGTGTTGGCGTACGTTCCGAGCGTGCACGCCGCCGACACTCGGAGGGTCCTTTATCGGTGTTCGTTTCAATTCGGAGGCTCTCGCATTCATTCTTTGCTTTCCGTCTGTGGCCCGAAGTTCCCCAGCTACTTGTTGAACATTCGTAATAAATTGCCTCCATGATATTTCCATTGTGGAACAGTTTGTCGCTTTACTGACTAGAAGGAAATTGCGTTTCCTCAAACCACTCGGGTTTATTTGTCGTTCAATTGTGAATGTAATGTTATTTGGATATTTGCATTTGGGCGGTAAAATACCTACAATCAATGTATACAGAATAGAAAGAAAGTGTATAGTGGGTCCAATAACCACTAAATTGATTTCAGTAAATTAACAGTCTGGGTAATGCGGAATATATCTACAAAGCAAAGTAGAGTTCCATTCGTGTAGGTGTGTTTCTGTTTGGATGGCGATAAAGCGTGCATCGAGGCGTGAGGAGCGGCGGCGGCTGCGCCGCTCCGTCGCCGGCGCAAGCGCAACAAGCCAAATGATCTAGGTATATCACCTCCAAATAAATTTCCAGATTAGGATAGGTACCTAATAGATACCGTACTAATAGATAGGTAGGTACTCGTCCGACGGTTAATTCTTTCTCGTATTCATTTCCTTTTGCTTATTTTAAATATTATTTCATTGTCAAATGGTGCTTAATTTTTATTATGAAAACTTTATCTACAGAAAACGACAGGGAACTAATAAATAAATAAAAATAAAAATAAATAGATTACCTAATTATCGTTAAATATTCAAATGAATATGAACAGTTTAATTAAAATGTTTAATTTATTCATTTTATTTTTGTTAATTCATCAACATAAATAAATTGTAAATCGTAATTAATTAATTTGGCAACACACGCGTCTCAGACACTGCATTGCAGTGTCTTGGTTTAATATTTCAATGAAAATCAGTGCTTGGACCAACGCCAGTCGGAGTCCGGACACACATTCATGATAATAATATACCTATTCTACATACGCTTGCATATGGACTACGTGGGTTTAAGCAAACAAATCAGTGTGCCATCCGCAAGCTGTAAAACAAAAGATAAAATTAAAATAAAGATATACCTGTAAAACTACGGCTATAATTCTAGTTCACCTAACAACTAACACTGACCTAACTAGGTATCCTACTTTTAAACAGCTATTATTATATCTAATATATTAATATAACATTTTGTTATAAGAAAAACATCTCGTCTGGTTATCCGTCAACGGATACGCTACTACAAAAACCTAAGGCTCTTTTTAGTCGCCGCTTAGATAATCATTGAACATAAATACAAATAAAACAATACAGAGAGAACCTTTATCTTTTTCATAACCAGTAAATACACACCTATAAGTTTTTAAACTAGCTACAAAAACGCTTGAAAAGTTCTCCGACGCACCTACCGGCTCTACAAAGGTAATGAGGTAGTTATTTCAGTCCTTTGTTTATTTACAAAATATCACTCCGTTTGAAGGCGGACCATCAAAATGAGTCGTAAAGCTGAAAATTCCATAAAAAGTCGTGTTGATGACCTCCGTAATTGAACCTCGCTCTTTGTAGCAGAGACAATGGACGGAACCCTGTGCTTTGAATCTATTGATTAAAAGAAAAAATAAGTCGGTGGCAGCAGTGCCTTTGCTATTATGCAGCTATGGATGGTGCTTTTCCTACTTCCTAATTAATTGAAAGAATTCAATTGATAATTAACAAACAGGGCTACGTGCATTAGCATATTATTTAAAAATCAATTAGTTAGCACGGTTTCTGATTTTTATAATTGATCAGTGAATATTTTTAAAACGCAATAGGTAACTGACTTTTACGTCTAACTTAAACATTATTATTACCAATTCATTAAATATTTAAAAAGGTATTGTGCTTATATATAAAAGAGTTATAGAAATAAAGTCAGAACACCCGTGCAGATCCTCGCCGGTAACGTGATACCTCTCGTTTATCTGCTGTCGAGCAATTATTGAAGCGTGAAAAGGAAGGTCCTCCTATTATTTACACAGCGTTTTGAAATGCGGGCGTTCAGTTTTTATTTAAAAAAAATATCGCATTTCCAAATGTATGGAGTGACATGTATTAGGTTTATGTTTAAATTAATAAATTGGTTTGATATTTGTGATGATAACTTGTTTTACAAAAACATAATAATGAAGTAAGAAGAATCAAATTTTTATGGTAATAGTGTAACTACTTTGTTCAATAAAGAGCATGGCGATCCATGCTCTTTAATTAATACCGGTATTTATCGTTAAATAAAATAAAAAATTAAACTCCTATCAAATCAATGCAATTTAGACAAGTTAACAAAACAGAATAATTTAAAGAAAATAACTGCCAACTCAGATCGGAACAATTTTAATGCGGACTGTACCTACTCCAACTATTAAAAAAAAGCGGTGCAAACTAGTTGTTTTATTAAAAAAAGTTGGGTATAAAAAAGCAAATTGTTATTTATGTTAGCAACAAGATTTCTTTGTCGACTGTATTAGTGAAATCGTAATACTGGAAACATGTCAATACGAATTTTGTCCGATTCAACGACCGCCGGCGAACGGTCGAGTTTTTTTATTTATTTCTACTCTGATTGGTATTTCTTATGATATTTCTTGTATTCATTTATTTGTTGGAAGTTAAATGACTCATTTTAAATAACCACTTTCACTGTGATGACAACCTTTGGTACCTAATTACTTTCTAAATATTGAATGTATTTTGTTTTCGACATTTTTGATAGAATTTCTTAACAAATTTATCTTTTTTTCAGGTTTTCTGAAACTTTAAATAAATTTAACAACTTAGTAAAAGTTTAATTACCGAAAACCATCTAACGAACAATAAAATATTTTATTTTAAAACATATATTATTATCTACTTATAATCTTAGTTATAACACCACCCTGGATTCAACATCAATCAAATTATTAATGTATGACATCATTAGTCATATGAATTAGATGGATAGTGATTTCATAAAGACTAACAAAAATGTGAGTCACAAAGGCGAACAGGCGCGCGTTCGCGTCACTCGTCTAGGCGTTTCCACTGTCCAATAAATAAACAAACACTAAATATTACACAAAGCGACAATAACAACAACAAATTAAACTTTACGCCTCCCAGATGCACACTTCCCGGCAACATTACATTTTTAAAAACACATTCAGTAAAAACACCGATATAGGCCTACCGGGCCGCCGCGCAACCACAACAAAACAAGATTTTTTAATCTAACTTTACCGTTTGTAAAAATTACTATTTAAATATTTAAGCCACAGCCGCTAATTAACTGAGATTTAACCCTTCCGTCGCCGACCGAAGCTCACTTTAATATTTAACCCGGTGGAAATATTTTGCGCGTATTAAAATGTGAAAAATTAATGGATCGCGCATCTCTCCCCGCGGGGCTTTATATGCAAGCCAACATCCGCTACACAATTTTTATTTTACCCTGACGACCTTGATGACACTTCCTGGCTCATCGTCAGTCTAATTAAAATATATTTTAACAGCTAATTTAACCCAGGTATAACTCGTCCGAGTCATAGACCTCACTAACTGTATAGCTGGCTATTTAGCTTGGTTATTAGGCCTATGGTATCCAAACAGTTTAAAGGTTTACTTTCTGAACATGTAGTAGCTAAAACAAAACTAAAACTGATATTATCATTGTTTGGTATGCCCCTGTAGTTGCATCAATATTTTGCTGCTTACATCCATGACTAAACTTTTAATTCTGCTCACAAGAAGAGGTCAGTGGAGGATAAAGTGTATCAGGGTTCATACAAAAACAACATAAACGTAACCTTATAAATAAATAAATGAGCCAAACACAGTTAAATCAAAGAAACTCTAAAGACACGGAGGTGATACCTACCTTCCTATCTGATCAGAGCGGAGGTGGCCTGGTCAGAGCGAAGTCGGTAACATGTGACAACAACAAGGAGCTCAGTAAGGTGATCGTGTGTTTAACGTACCTTGCCGTGGTGCAGTCGCGGTACAGCACGTCGAAGTCCTTGCACGACAGCAGCTTGCAGCGGTTCACGCCCGGCTGGATGGCACCGAGCCCGCGCAGGATGCGCACCTGCTCTACGTTACACACCAGCGGCACTATGTCCAGTCTCTTTAACTTCGTATACACTGTGTGCAGCCCGCCCACTAGGTGCTTGAGGAACAGCTCGAAGGCCTGCGGCAAGCACAGCATTGTATCCCCTTGGATGATGAAAGCCGCCACCTTCTGGCCGCGGTAATCCACCAGCTTACACTCGTTGGCGGACGGGTCAGACGTGGAGATAGGCGGCGGGCTGCCGTAGCGCGGCGGGCCGTGGTGGTGCGCGGCCGCCATGAGCTCGAGCGGTGAGTGGTGCATCATCTGCAGCGACCCCAGCAGGCCCAGCCCCGGCGGTGGCAGCGGCATCCGTGGTGCCAGCAGCGGTGGCGGGCTTAGCGCGCGCGCCGGCGACGCCGCCTTCACACGCGGCGAACCCCCAGACGAGCCACTCACCTCGCTCGCGGTCGACGCTGAGTCCACGGCGGACTCCATGCTCGCGGGAGACTACACACGCATCACACACCCGTCGTGCGCGCTGTTCCGCGCAACAATAAATAAAAAGCCGGAGCGAAACGAGGGCGCGGCCGCGTGCGCGCGCCCGCCCCGGCCGGCGTTCGCGATTGGCTCGCCGCGGCTGCAACTGTGCCATGATTGGGCGACGACGCTGCCGCGGAGTCTCCGCCTCTTTTTTCGTTGCGTTGCGTTACAAACGCGCGAAGAAACGTTCCTGTTTCTTTTGGGTGTTGTGTGTGTCGGGCGCGTCGCGCGTCTGCTCGGGGTGGATTGATAACAATGTCACCGGTAATCAATATGAGCCTAGATGCCGCGGCCGCGCGCTCTCTGCTAGCTAATAAATACTAACTGTTACTACTACAATCTTGTTTAATTACAAACTTATATTATAAGGCGGAAAAGTCTTAGATTTAATTAGTAATTTTTCTGAATGACTATTCTGAACCATTTTACACTGTTAGGTAGGATTTATTCAGTTGTATTATTAGGAAAACGAAACGGTAATAGAATTTTTAAAAATAGGGTATATAGAATATCTAGAAAATATCTAGCACTCTGCAGCTAACAGGTTAAAACTAACTTAATTTCGGGGAAAAAAGTATAGTAGAATTACCTATTAGGTGTAAGAACTTTGTCTTAATTTCCCCATATATATTTGATCAATAAGTAGGTAGAAATACTTTGTTTGAGCAGTTGAGGTAACTAGAATTTAATGTCGTTTATTATTTAAACTCAGTTAAACTTATTATTACTGCCTGGAAACTCTTTCATTAATAAAATTAAAATTAAATATTCATTATCAGGGTGTGTTCATTCGTATTTTTTTGACATAGCGTTAATTACCATTCTGCACCATTGCTACCACATTGTAATTTAACTACCCGCAATACAAGTATGTGCTTATTTATTACATATTACAGCATGATTACAATACAAAGGGGCTGAAGTGTCGAAACAATAGCGATCTCAACGATCGACAACTTAGCGAAACTCCCGAAAGCCACTCCAATAGGTTCCGTCTTCTTCTACACTACTATAACTTTTATGCCACAAACATCTTAACACACGGGAATATAAACCTTGGTGTTCAGTTTATAAGGGTTAAAAGTAATTTCAGGAGGTGTTACAGATCATTTTGTTTAGCAAAGTTCTTTGTTCAGGATGTTTTTCAATGATTATTCTTTATAATATTGGTATTAAAATCAACATGTGGATGTAGTGTAGTACACACTTGTGCTGTACCGATTATTTATTGAGTGTTTGTTTGTTTTTAAAACTTTAAAAATGTATTGTTTTTGAGTATCCAGTTATGGTTCTGTTTGAGTAGACGCTCTTATGAATGAATGGCAATAAACGTCTTAGGAAAAGGAGTGAGGTCTTTAGCCGTTATTAGGTATGTTACTTTAACAGTCACCACACTGTTTCTTATTTCCGTAGTTCATATAACATAACATCACGCCTGTAATTCCCGAAGGGTTAGGCAGATTAGTACACCCACATTTCACCATTCGCCATTTTTTTTCCGTAGTTATTTTTAACTTTATTTGTAATTAAAGTTAATATATAAGCAATAAGAGGATTGACATCATTTAATAGTTAAAGTTAAAAGATTATTTATCTATCTACGTATATTTTTGTTTACAATGTAATAAATACTACCGATTACTAATTATATTCCAGACATTCAAAATCCTAAATACAGGAATTGCTATCAGTTAATGTTAAAAGATTATTTACCTACGGATACCTATACAGGGTAATTGAAAATATACCCAAAACCTTAAAAGGGGTCATTGTACTCATCGTTATGAACAACTTTTACTATGGGACCAACCCTGAAATCATGAAAAAAACAGCTGATCCATACATTACGATCTTGTTATGTAGCATTTTTGTAGGGAACAGCTGATTTTTAGACCCTACGTCTACGATGTCCAGCAGACTCGAGTCTCAAATCTACTCAACATATGTAACCCGGTCTACGATACATATCTTTGTATCTAAGACATCAAGCGTCAAGTTGAACGTCACGCTAGCCAAATAAACGATTTTTTTAATAGGTAGACAATATTATAATACTATTTCTACTTCAAAAAGTAGCGTGCGACACTACGACATTCTTGAATATATGGTACGATATCCAATTGCGTGCTACGCTAGCCAAGTCTACGACAAACGCGGGACTTGGCCTCTGCGCTAGTAAGTAAACTCTCTGAATACATCCATATTTTTAGTCCGTATAGTCTACAGTACATGAAAACTTTGAGTCTACGAGACCAAACAGACCACTACGCTGACCAAGCAGACGGATATAGGATACATAAATGAAACTCTATATTTGCTCAAAAGAGCTCTCTACATACTGGGTACTTTTAGTTATATGATAGATCAGATACTAGTTTACCTCACACCGGTCTGCTAGATCTTAACCTTGCGAGAAAAAGCAATCATGAGTACCTAACAACAAAATATTCCACATAATACTACTTAATCTTGGTACGACAACATGTTTTTAAGATTCCTATACGTGTAAGTCTAATCTATATTTACCTAGCCATATTCAAGAAACCCATATTCGATGACGTCAGCACACACATTAGGTACGAACCATCATATACGTACAGAGTACAATAAACCTACCTGTGTATATGTTTTCCGCATATTACTCAAGGAAAAATAAATTCTTCTGCGTGATTATCAATCATATATCAAAGATAATGAGATGTCACCAAAGTGGCGTTGGAAACAAAGAACGATGTTATCTACGAGTATATTTACCCACTGAAACACTGGGTAACTCATAAAAGCTTTAAAATTGTTCAGCATTAAAAATGTTTTAAACTGTTAAGGGGAATACTACACCCTACAAGAGAATGAACAAGTATATTTAGTACATATATTTATTTGGTTTTAACTGTCTTTAGAAAGTCGTAAGAAGTTCTATGTGGTTGGTTTCACATGTAGGTATGTGTGTACGCATATTACTACAAGATTCCTTAATCTGGGAGTAATATTATGTTGATCTGACTTGATTCTTTTACTGTCTTGGGCATGTATTTGTTCAAAAAAGCTTAATTATACCATCCTGAAGTAAAAAACAATTCAGTATTATAATAATATATTTTACCAACCAAATTCAACCACGGCGGCCAACCTCAATGGGGACTAGCCGAGACGCAGGAGATATTATAGTGCACAAGTGTGTGCGCAAACACAGGTGTACTTCCTCTGCACTCACTCTCATAGTCCGATGGGGCAATCTGGACACAACATGCTCCCGGAGAGAGGAAAGTTGAAATTTTCATAACCTAATTAATGAACTATTTATTATCTACTTTTTAAACTAAATTACATTTGAAAACATACTATAAAAGAATAGTGACGAAATGGTGTAGTGGACGTTAGCTGTGCTAGTTCTTTTCAGGGTTTCATGAGATGGCCTTATTTAGAATGGAAACCACCCCGGGCGCCGGGCAAGTCGAGCGTGTGAGTTGTCAGTCCGCCACACTTTAGTATAATCTCAACATAATCAGGTAGTTGTATCCGTAAATACAGATATTTTTAAAACTTACTATACTAATCATGATTGCCTCGTTGGTCTAGTGGTCGCATATCGTGACGGCTGAGCATGAACTCTTGGGGTCGATTCCCAGGTCGGGCAAAGTATTTATTGGGATTTTCCTTCTGGAATTTCTCAGCCTCAGAGTCTGGATTTGTGTCCGGTTGATGGCAATAGGCTCGCCCGTCGCCCCCTATTTCATTGGACTTTAATCATAACTGGCGGAATGTGGATACTAATCGGTAGCTAACCTAACCCTTCGGGGATAACAGACGTGATTTTATAATTAGTAATCACGTATCTGTATTTCTATAATCTTTGAAAACTAAATGGTTTACAGGTGCAAGGTATTAATAATTTCTAAAATAATTTCCTTTATTTTTGTTTCCAGAATATTGGAACACCACGCATAGTTGGCTGACGATAGTTCAGAACAAAAGAAAAATAGAAAAATCTGTCAAAACAAGCTAAAAGCACGCTTTTATACATAGAGGAAAGTAACCAAATATGGAATAGTATCCCTAAAATGGAATACCGCCATCTCTCGGAAACGAATACTCCTAGTTGCAAAAGACAGTGATCTTCTGTATCTTTCCATCATTATACTCGCGTACAGGTTTTGACTTGGCAGTCGGGCGAACGTTGTGGCTGCGGTAAGAGTGTTTTGCTTTGGTGTTGTGAGAAAAGTTTTTAAGGTACGTAAAAACTAAGTATTTCTCTCAAAACGTGATTGAAAATAATATTGTATGTTATGACTATGCATTTACTACATGTTTATTTGATTGTTTTAGAGATTTTTTCTTGTCTGTGTTTAGTATTGTGTTTAGTAAAAAAATCTGATATATGTTTTGATTAGTTTGGAATTTCCGAATATGGACTATTGCACACATACGTTTATTATACGTTTTGACACAGACAGTGAGCCTGATGCCGTCATAGGACTGGAAGTTCCTGACTCAGAAGATGCAAAGTGTATGTTCTGTAACAGCCTGTTTTCTCAAGATACTTAAGGAGAGACATGGATTAAATGCCTCATGTGCAGGCTCTGGGCACATGGTGATTGCGCAGGTGCAGAGTTCGATACATGGATATGTGATTTCTGCAAGTAACTTAATAAGTACCTTTTTAAAATTGACCAAAGTTCCTGTAGATCTCATAAAAATAACGGTTTATTATTCATAGTTTTATAGTAGGTAGTCCATATTTGGGTACCTATTCCATAATTGGGTGCCTTTATGTTGATTTTGTTTTTGAGAAAATTTTATATTTTAAATTAATATATGTAAAACAAAACTGTCAATAAGTTAAGCGCAACTGTATGACTGATAATAAATAAGAATAAAAGTTTTTAATTTACAATGTCTTTTTTTTTATAACACAAAAACAAAATGGTATTCCATATTTGGTTACTTTCCTCTATATATCCACAGCATAAACATGAATTAGACAATGAAAACTGGATATCAAGTTAATCTAATGGCGAATTTTCAAGCAATCGTCTGACTGTTATTGACCTTAAACTAACGTTATCTTCGTATGAAACGTGGAATATTTTCAACGGCAGATAATCTCCAGTTGTCTTTATCAAGAAACAAATTAATAGCTCTTAGCCACCTGTTATCTGCTCTATAACTTACAGAGATTTCACAGCATATAATATCTTTATACGTAATTAATTACTTGCCACATATTTATCTTCGTCACGAAGTTTTTTTGTAACCGGTTTCTTATAATATCATCTTAAACATAACATCACGCCTGTAATCTCCGAAGGGTTAGGCAGAGGTGTACCCATTAGTACACTCGCATTAATTTCGCCAGTTATGTTTAAGTCTTACGTAATAAAGAGTGAGCCTTTAACCGGGCACAAATCCAAACTCTGATGCTGCTACTCAGAAATTCCTGATGGAAAAACCCAATAATACTTTGTTCGACCTGGAAATCGGACCCAAGACCTCACGCTCAGCAATTGCGATTTTGCGACCGCTATAATATCATCTTATAACTTAAAGCATTATTTTCATCAGTTTATAATGGTTTTTCATTGCAATAATTAAAAGAAACGCCAAATTTTGCAAAAACAAATTCAAATGTAATATCTACTTGCTACTTGGAACTTTTTGTATTTTTAGTTATTTCCCAGTCAACTAGAAATATCTATTTGTATAAATGTTTTTGTATTCCCGAATAAACCGTATTTCAAAGCATAAATATATTTACATAATTAAATTACGGGAACATAAACTCCTATTTGTCAGTCTGTTTTTCTTGAAACGCTGGTATGCTATCTGCTAGCGCCATCTGTCGCCGTCAAGTTGAACTAAAACAACTCTGTGTTGTCTCTGATTTTGAAGCGTAACTGTGGCGTAACATAAGCGTCATCAAATTTTTTGGTTTGTTAATATTAGAAACCGGCTGGTTTAAGCTTTCGTTACATCTTAAGTGTGAAAAGTATGTCAAAACGCTTACCTACTAAGGCTCTACAAAATTTATTTTGAGCTGTCTCACCGTTATTAATTTTTTTATCGGGATAAAATGTCAACTTTAGAAATTTTGTTGCCAAACGACATAGGCAGATTTACTAAGCTTGATTTTACTTTCACTACACACTAAATCAAAACAAATATTTCCGCCTCTTCAATTCCATATGAATAGCAAGAACATCTGTATCATTGCTCACACAAATCGAACAGGCGTGCCACCACTAAAGTTCATCCATACAACAATCAAAATGCAGTAATCGCAAAAGCGGCCAATACGCGGAAAAAATGAAGAGATTCAGGGGGATTAGCCCACAAAAAAGTATCGAAAACAAATGGTCTTTGCCGAGCAATAAATCGAGCTCAACATTGGGAAGCTGCAACAGACTGCGCATACTCGTTAAACTTTATTTTTATATTAAAGCCGTAACTTTGGGATGCGACGGCCAACAACTGTAATCCCCGCTGTGGAACGTGAAAATTTTGCATAGATATTAATATTAAATGAAATGCTACAGATTTGTTGCGATACTATATATTGTTAACTAATTTCATTTTACACCGGCTATCACTGTGAATCCATGTTTAGAATAATTCAGTGTTATAATAATTAAGACGGGACGGTTTCAATAAAGAGAAAACTACGGCAAGGAGTAGGTAAAATTACTCAATTTAACAAAATTTCATCATCAACATCATCATATCAGCCGTAGGACGTCTACTGCTGAACATAGGCCTCCCCCAAAAGATTTCCAATAGGACCGGATGGAAGCGGCTTGCATCCAGCGCGGTCTTTATCAGATCGTCTGTTCACCTTGTGGGTGCAACAGAATTTACCTATTAAAAAATATAGAGAAAATCGGATAAATTAGTCTTGACCAAACTTTGACGAAAATAATGTAATTAAGTGCTATAACAGTACTTAACATCCATCAAAGGCCTCCAAACAATTACCGACAAATTCAATTTTTCGCCGCCTAAACGTATTATGAGTAGGTGGGACAACGAGAAAACCGCAGGCTATTACACTATTAATTACATTGCTTTTCACCCGCCGGGTCGAAAGTGCAGTAAATAATGCAACCAATAGGTGCGCGGCCCCTGCTCCCAGAATCCTGGTTTCATGCATTTACTCGTGCTCGACAAGGAAATTAAATTTGTTCACAATGCGAGGTGCCACCGTTGCGCTTTCGATAATTTATGCCTTCACTAATTTGCTTTTGGCACAGCTTTGCGGTAAGATGTGAGAAGATACACGCAACATCAGTCTGTAGTATTATTAACTTGAGTAGGTACCGAATGCATTTTTTTTTTAATTTATGGAAAAGAAACAAACAAACAAATTATTTTGGAAACAGGCTTCGAATATTTTATACCAACTCCCTTTACTAAGAAAATGTAAATAACTGATAAGTTATTCTTAGTTGCCTTCGACATTTATAAGAAAGGGGTAAATGGAAATCTAACCAACACCTACTTGTCTGGTGTCAAAGCTGCAACTGTTTACTAAGCCTAGTAAAATCTGTTAACCCTTCGTCGGCGTCGGGGCTGAACAAAAACGTTAACACACCTCTTACCCATCAAATGTAAATTCTCTCTGGTGGGCTTTGAGATCGTGTTGCTTTTGATGTAAAAATCATACGTCTCTCCCTGCAAATGCTTGCCAATATTGACATGGCTTGCGCGAACACATAGCCGCGGTACCGAGTACCGACCACAGGGAACCATTATTCAGTCGAGAATTTACTTTTCTCATATTTTTCGTAAGTCATATTGAAATGTTTAGAAAAGTAGAGCTTTTTGAAATTGGTAATTAATTATGAACTGTAATACTGACAGTGTCTTTACTTGCAAGTAAAGACACTGTCAGTATTAGAGTGTAGACTGGAATGATTTACTTAATATTTATCTTTAAAGTTATTATCTGTAAAGCGCGACCTGGTTCCTTTAAATAGGTATTTAGGTGTAGATTTGTAAATACCGTTTCGTTGAGAGCAAATACTAAGTATTCAAAACATATGCTAACTGCCAAAATTGTAACAAATAATTGTCGTAGCATCTGTCGTAGCACTCGTAGCATCGTAGCACACGTACGCCTAGGGTTGCCAAATCTTTGTCGGTCAAATATAGTAGTTCTAAAATTCTTACCCATAAAAATATAGTAGGTAAGGAAAATGTTTAAAAAATATAGTAGGTTCCAAAATAGGTACTTTATCTCTTAATTAAATGAATATTATTGCTTGAGAGTTTGATGCATTTAAAATATAGTAGATTCGCCTACTATATTTTTTTCCCAAAAATATAGTAGGCGAGGGCTCTAATATAGTAGGATACTATATTATATAGTAGGGTTGGCAACCCTACGTACGCCTGACATAAACTTCCCCGTCTAATAAGATTTTATTAGACTAATCGTATTAGCTCCAATAACCAGCAAAAAGAGGTCTCAGTAAAGGTGCAGGTCACCGAGCAGTGACGGAACCCGTGCTTACCTGTGAAACTGAAGATCCCAGAATAGTCGTCTCTCGCACACACTCGTAAAGGGGAACTTTGTTATTTTTTCCAGTTTTCATCACTTCACGCTCTGTCTGTCTTTTGATTCAATGGCTGTGTAATGTGCTGTTGCTGCATTTATTTTGCACTCTTACCTTAGTGTTGCTAGTTTATTTTGCATTCTCTTGGTGTTGCCAGTTATTCCCCAACGCTTTGAAGTCAAAGCTCTTTTGACTTTGCGAGGCGGCTTAGTCGGCGCTGACCGCAGTGCAGTATGAATGATACTTTTTACGTTGAATAGTCTCGTGTACATTTTTTTTAGTTGCACACTAGATTTTTTGCGGCGTTGTAGACTTTATGTGCTGAACTTATACGCTCCCCTGGTGCTGTATAAAGGAATGTTTACATGGTAGAGAAAGCATACTGTATACAATTTTGTGGTGTAGGTATAAAAACACACACACGTACATTAAATTTATGTGACTGAAATAGGTCATTCAGAAACTGTTAACTTTACTCCGTACTTTTATTTTATAGGTAGGTTACCCATGCCTGCCAAAGTAATAATGTACGACTTGCATACGCATTATTGTAGGTGCAGCATGACATTATAATAAACTGTATCCCGATATCTGATAGCGGCACTGACGTCACATTTAATGGGAATAGATGAAAAATTATTCGTACTCTCGCACGTATTGAATGTATAGATGTCTACAGTGAGGGCGGCGGGCGGGCGCGTGATCCCGCGAAATATGATACAGGGCTGGCAATTACTATGGATAAAGGTCAAATTAAAAATGTACGGTACCAATTTGAATAGATTACGTTAATATCGTGACTCATTTAACTATCTACAGTTAGAAACGTTTTTATCCCTGTTACCTATAAATAAGTACCTACCAACTTTTTTTACTTTTAGGATTATCTTTATAGTCTATAGCTTAAATGTATGCCTGAAGACCTCATGTAGCGACACAATTCGGTGAAATTACTTAGGTACTCCACCTATCATTTATTGCAAAAGGTACATTTTGCCAAAATATTACATACTTAGCTGCTGTGAAGTAATTGTGTATTTATCAAACTGCCTCGTTGGTCTAGTGGTAGCAAGCGCGAACTGCTGTGCATGAGGTCTTGGGTTCGATTCCTAGGTCGGGCAAAGTGTTATTGGGTTTTTCCATCAGGAATTTCTCAGTAGCAGCCTCGGAGTCTGGATTTGTGCCCGGTTGAAGGCAATAGGCTCGCCCCCTATTACATGGGACTAAAAATATAATTTGCGAAATGTGGGTGTACTACTTAATGGGTACACCTCTGCCTAACCCTTCGGGAATTACAGGCGTGATGTTATGTATGTAAAACTGTAAATAAGACACTATGAATCTATATCTATATACCTACCTTTCCATCTTAATAAAACAAAGTCGGGTAAGCTACACCATTAATAACTTAAGAACGGTTGGAATTAAATAATCTTTTATTTGTTGCATTTGTCTCCACCTCGATTAGTAGAATAACTATTAAAACAAGAAAAAAGTACCTTTTCTGTGGCGGTACGAAGTTCGCCGGGTCATGTAGTAATGCATAAATCAGTGGCAGTTCAACCCTAAGCAAGTGTACGTGTTTGGAAACGCGGAGAAGTCGGATGTCAACGCGTGACGCGCTTTGAATGTACCTCCGCGGTGGCTCGTAATAAATAGAATATTTTTATCGGGCACACGCACTCTCCGCCCGCAAATATTGTGCCACCGTAATCTGACGCTTTGCTCAACACGTCTGCTTAAATTTAAAGATGCTCCAGTAATTCAATGATCGAAAGCTTAAGTAAATTACTAAAAACATGTGTGCAGACCTTTCAATTTGATGTGAGAAGAAAGAAATCTTCCTACTGACTGGATGAACTAGTTCTAATTCGGCTATCACTTGAACATAAGCCTCTGAGTAATGAGATTGATCTAAATTTACTTCTTGCGTTAAAGGCTTTTTGAGCTTCATAAACAAGACTTATTTCTTATCATAATATAGTAACTCTTATTGACGAGGATGGAAAAATAATCTGGAAAAACTTTTAATGTTTATTCTGGTAAAACATTTTCATTTTTACCTATTACAGTTATAAAAGAATCGCTCGTCCGCCCTCTATCTAAATAATTCTAAATTAAATTATAAAAGATTGGTTACAATAGGCCATCCGTCAAACGCCATACCAATAAGTGTCATCCACGGTTCCATATGTACTTGGTAGTTGATTTTTTATGGGGTTGAAAAAATAGATCGATGTAACTAGGCGGAGGCTTGTGATTGTTTTTTTTTTTGTTTGTTTTTCGTATAACTTCTTACCTGCAGTCAATTTAAAAACGTAGGGCCATATTACTTTTCTTTTCTTTGTTGTCCAATATAGGCCCAATCGTTCTACGTGTTATTTAATGTGCAAATCGTTTGCTTTTTTTTTTAATGCCAACCCGAATTAATATGTAGGTTTCCTGATCTGGAAAAATAAAGCAAACGTAGCAATTAGTCCAGTCCAGGAAAAAGATTAATGTGTTCCTCGTAGGCGACGTGCCGGGAATTTACAGGATTGCAATCTATAGAACAACTACATAATCTGAGAATTTCATTTATCTCTAAGATTTTCGCTTTGAACATAACATATCAGGAGTTATCCATCTATCCACAACAATCATAATGTTCTATTTTCCTTAAAATTTCAGAATTTTGGATTTTCAAAGGTAAACCGATTGTGATAATTTCCAGTGAGGTACCTATACAAAAGAACTATTTTAATCCTTGTGCGTTTGCGATAAACACGTCTGAGACAGAGTTAATTTACATTTTTGCAACACTTTCGATATTTGGTGAAAGGGAGGCTTAAATCTTTGATTGATCACGCGCAGTTGCCACCCTCACCGCTATTTAAACACAGATCAACGCAACAAGGATCTATTGTAGCATTCGGGTAGGTATTGAGTTATTTAAAACCTTTCGAGTAATTTTGAAGTTCAAAAAATGAGTTTTATTATTAACTCTCAATGATTACCTACTTGTTTCAAATATTAAAAGTGTTGATTTTATTATTTCCTTAAAATGCTTGGAGATAATATTTATTTCTTATTCGACCAGGAAGATACTCACCTGATTTTCATTTCACTAATTCCCAAAACGTAACACCTTGATATCGCAAACAAATTGTCTGGTATTCGTGAATATCTCACAGTTTGTAATCTAACGTTATTCAAGCCAGCTCTTGGTGCATTTTAGTAAGTTTCGGCTAACAGCGGTATTTTGCATCATAGGTACGTGACTAATCTCATTAGTGGAACAATGGTACAGAGAGTTCCTATCCGATGCGATGCTGCGCAACTTACACTAGACGTTTATTATTGTAATGTTTTCAGGAGCTTCATACAAACATATATAATATCACCGTGTATTTTATGACATTAACAATTAACTAGAAACTTAAACTGATGTAATCCTCTAAAATTACATTTCGGCTCTACACAGAAAATGTGTCCAGCTTGAGATAAAGCTATAAACTTCAAATAATTTTGTGTGATCATGTCAACGAATGTACATAGTAAACATCGTAAATCAACAACACAAACTCAATGTTTCCAAACGAAAAATATTTAAAATTCCCCAAGGAAATGGCTACTCGAAATGCGTAATTCGACATAGCGATCCCCGGTCACCGGCTAAAATGTAAAATGGCTCCCTTGCATTTTTTCCTAAGTGCCATAAAGTATGACATTTATTACGGTCAGATCTGCCTCAACCACTATTGATAGGCAAATGAGAGAGTTTTTTAAAAGAAAAACGATGTCTGCTTTTTATGTGTTCTTTGGATAAGGATGTTTTAAGAAGTTGCGACTTGCTTGTTCGTAATGGCCGATTTTCTGTGTTTTTGTCTCCGCGCTGCTCTTGATGTTCGACCTTTGTGCTAAAAGTTGGGCTATTGGCGCAAGTAATGTTGGAACTTGACCTTGGCGCTACGTATACAACTAGTGCACCACACTTACAAAGTACTCATAAACTAAAATGTAATTAGCAAATAATCTTGTTAGTGCCTACAATCTTACTTACTATTAGCCTTCTACATATCAGGATACTTTATTCCACACTAAAGCTCCGAAAGAATTTCAAAATTGAGCTATCATTGTCGATAAGGGCAATAACTTAAAGAATAGGTCAAGCACAATAGTGAGTGCCACCGATAATCGTATATTAAGGCCCTTATCCCTATGAGCACCTTTGCCACAATAGAAAGGAATATAATGTCGAAAAGTGGCCACATAAAAATGACATACGGTTGCCGCGTAGGTTTAGATGGCGAAAAAATAGCGGGAATAAACGTCTAGTGATATGGAGCTGATAAAAATATGGCTCCAATATTTTAAAACAGCTATATTATAGCAAAAAAGCAAGGTATTTAATGAAAAAACGATATTGCTTATTATGTTGCTGATATGTTGTCGATTTCTAGAAGTGATAAGGAAAGCCCAGAACAATAGACCCTCTTTTTCACTACGATGCCGATGGTTAAATCGTTTTTCCCATCAGGCGGCAAATGCGAAATCGTAATAAAACTCTCCGTATGATATGTAAAGTAGCCATAATATTGGAAACTTCCAAAGTCCATCAATAAATGTGGTGCTGCGTGGGGAACGTTACGCAGTCTTATGGTGTTTAGTGCTGTGTTGCCACATGCCGCGCTATCGATGATCCACCTGAACCACCCATCTCCACCTGATGATGATTAACCTTAAATGCACTTTTGAGGATCTAAATGAATGCCTCTGATTGTAAAAAAAGACTCGAAAAAAAAGATAATATAAAAAAATGAAAATAAAGACACACTCATTGTGCCTTCTGCAACAGATTAGGTACCTACTAGGTATTTGAAATACTCGTACCTACGTATTTTGGATTATGGCTATGTAATTTATGAACAAGTAGCGTACGTACTTCTGGAAACAATATTAAAACAACTATTTATCTAACGGCAATGACCGACAATCGTTTTGATAGCCCACCAACTGGTAGGTATGACTAGAGTGTACAATATTCGTAGTTTCGTACTAGACATAGACAGCACGACCCGTTGCTTAAAGGGGTATTCAAATGAAGAAAAAAACATATTGCCGAATTGAGAACCTCCCCCTTTTTAAAGGCGGTCGAAAATCGTATAAAGAAACAATATCGATAAAATATTGTCACAGCATTACCCCAAGACACGAGGCGTCAAAACGCACGACCGCAACTATCAAAGAGAAATCTTTTCCGTGTATCAATAACGTCGATCGAGCCGTCGACTAGACACATTGCGCTCTTTATGTCGATGCGATGTCACATTATAGTGCCATGTCGTATACCTACGTGATATGTACTGATATGGTTAAGATATTTTCAGATATGAATGGATATTTTACCCTTGAAATGTTAAATTCGAAGGAGCTTGCAAAACTATGCAATTGTAGAATTTTCAAAGAAGGCTATTGCTTACCTATTAGAATGCTAAAATAAGTATGTACTTTGATAAGAGATACTGACGCGAATCTCTAAGGGAATTGTTTAAAAAAAATAACATCATGACGGTACCTTGTCAATATATATATGAAAACATTATGCATGTTCGGAAAAATCTTCATCTTTTTAAGGAAATTAGTGATAGACATGATTTTAATACTAGAAATAAGAACAAATTAGATCAACCAAGTTTAAGATTGTCAAAAGTAAGCACTTCTTTTATGGGGTACTGTGTTAAATGCTATAATAAAATACCTCTTGATATTCTCAAACTAAATGAGAGAAAATTTAAAACATGCATTAAACGCACACTATGTAGTCAAGCACATTATAAGTTAGATGATTATATCACGGACAAAAATGCTTGGCTAAATGCTAGTCCTGCTCCACAGCCATTCGGGCTCACTAACTAGGATTGTTATATTTTATTTTTAAGAGAATGATGTTTCTTACCCTCTTTTTTGTCGACTTGAATAACTTGTACCGTTATCAGTACGAGTACTTTTTCTATTTAACATACCACAGACATCTAACAAATAAGTACACTGAAAGTGCTAGTATTGTATAATTTAATATTATTATCATTTATTTCAATTTTGTAAATGTGAGTACCATGGAGCGTTTTATTTATTTACTCAGTTTGACTTAATGGGCATGGCAGTTGGGAGCTTGTCATGCTCACTCAAATGTCTCGCTGATGGTGGCGCGTGTGTTGGATCACTTTGCTCCGTTCATGATGGTTGAGCTAGGTGGTGCTGGCTGATCCATGCGTCATGCTCGTGAACGAGTGCTGTCAGTTGGGATTGGTCATCTCTTAACTGCTATGGCTTACATCTTTATTTTTATTTTAACTTTTGAGTTAGTGACCTTTTAAATCATTTGTCATGAAGCAGGACCTCAACCTGATTATGACATATTGTGTTAGCGCCATCAACACTACCTGTGTGCTGAATCTTAGTTACTTAATACTACTTAATTACTAATTCATCAATTAAAATTAGGTACCTAATAATTTCGTAACACCATGTATTTAGGAATTGCCTTGCATAAATCATAGGTATCCGTGATGGTGATTAGCATAATAGTTAAAACAACACACGATCGTTACCATACAACAGGTTGCACAACAGAACGTCCGAAACAGGCCTAAGTAAATATCAAGTTGTTTCAAATGGGTGAGCCATTTTATTGACAAGGCCAAGTTATCCACTGATAATTTGGCATTGTCAATAAAATACCAGTGAAACACTGTTGCACTGCGGGTTTCTGTAGTGTGATACACTGTGGAGTCACAGTGTATCACACTACAGAAACCCGCACATCAAAATTGTTTATAAAATCTCAACAATGGCGCATCGTCTCCGTGTGGTTAGGGCGTGAAATTATTTTCTTGGCGTATGCAGATTAGGGGAGGGTGACTGGTGGGGTTCCCGGATTAGTTCCGGTTTACTTTTTATAGGATTCAGATGATAAATGTTACCATTGGATAGGCTAACGGGTGGTGCGTGTAACGTATCCAAATAAGCTTTCCAAATAGCTTATAATGTATTCATGCAATCGATGATGTTGGAATAAAATGGCAAATGAAGATAAGTGTGTGATACGTATATTAAGCATTTGGATGTATTGTACAAAAGACTTTACTAAGTATAGGAAAAGCCTCACGTAGTCACGTTCAAATCTATGCGTTTTGCATCGATAGGTTTTTAAGCGGTAAGTACTTAGTTTAGAACCCAATTTAATATCCCTACCCACATCAATTTTATCGAGATACTTACAATTGTTGACAACGCAACGTACGGCACCAGCATATGTCGCCACCCTTCTATCACATCACACGCTAACGGTTTAGGAGTCAGACAAAAAACGAGGAAAGTTGCCGAGCAGACGGGCGGATGGACGATTGCCGATCCCGAAATATGATTTATAGATCGGGCGTCATCGGCAATGCGCTTTCTATACGTCACAGGACATGTCACCGCCTCCACACCGATGTATGGGGAAAAAGAAAATCGCGTTGTATATTTTCGATAGTAACATATCAAATCAAGTCTACTCCCGAGGGCATAGGTATGCGTAAGGTGTAGTAAGTACCTATTACATTTTATACAGTTACCAATGCTCAAGTAAATATAAAACCGTATATTACCGTAAACCTGTAAAATCTAGACTCCGAGCTGTTACTGAGAAAACCCAATAGTTCCCACTGTTCGAACTGGATATCGAAGCTAACAGCGAGACTTCACGCTCAGCAGCAGGGCATGCCACAAACATATGAGGAAATATGAGGAAGTTAGTGTTCCTTTCCATTATTTAATATTGTTACTCGGTATTGTTTGAATAAAATTTTCATTCACCATCAATCCTAACTAAGCACAAAAAAAGTTTTAAAGAGTCTCCACAACAGTGTGCGTTAGCAATATTTTTCAGCACGAACCGAACATTTGTATCAAATCGGACAATAATCGCTCATATTGTCAGTTACAATACAATTTGTTTGGAAACTTGACGCGTGAGAGAAATAATAACAAATGATTCGCGCCCTAACACCGCCTGGCGTTGAAAGATCACGCCTATTGCTCTCCTGCTGATGAAAAAAAGTCTACAATATTACTCAGTGAGATGCATTAAGTTTGAAAGTCTTTATGTAATAAGTAGTACCTAACGATACTATTATGTAGCTGATACAGCAGTTATACTCATACATAGGGTGTTTGGTGCATCGTTTGCCAAATTGAATTAGCCGACAAGAGAGGTCATTTGCTATCTTCTTCACGCCCAATAATTCATTCTTTGTCAAATTGCATTGTTTGCAACCTTGACAAAAAAATGGGTTGGTAAAAATGTTACATGACACAACCACGTGTTTTCATTATCTTGAAAATGGATTTATTCTTCGTTGGTCCCGAAGTTTTGTCCCACATTCGAAAAAATTCTTAGTTCGTCCCATATGACTATTGAAGTGGTGCTTCGTCCCAAATTACAAGTACTTTAAAGGTACGGTCAACAAACAAAAAAGATACGTATTTGAAATTTTTACAAATACGTCAAATACAGATAATTCAATTTCAAAACCTGTATTTTAACCATTATCGAGCTAAGTAGTAAGTCGCTTAAGGATCTAGTTCCAGTTAATTTCTGCATTCCTGGTAGTAAAAAGTACTAACAAAAAGTCGAAAAAATTGTGATTATTACTAACAATCATGTATAAAACAAGCATTTTAAAAAACAGCATTTATAAACTAAAAATTTAATCAACAGTAAACTAAACTAAGAGATATATTAGGTATTATGTTTTTTTTTTTTTTTTGCAGATTGTACCTACTTTAAAGTAAGTTTAATAAATCTGAAAATGACGCTGGTCAAGCAGTGACTCTACAGTGTGCAATGTGCACTCACATTGCAGCAGTAACTCTACAGCCACACACATCGCTCGATATCGCAACATCATAACACAGTTCTTTCTGCCAGAATAGGGAATATGCATGTAATTTAAATTTGGTTCAAATATTTTTTTTTTCCGAATCCTTATTGACCGGACAATTTAACGAAACCATTATTTTTATAATCAATATATTTTTAATAACTTAAAATTAATAAATAAAACTGCAAATTAAGCGAGGGAAATTCAAATTTGTAAAACGCAACGCCATTGGTCAAAGCGAATCATGACGTCAGGTGACATTACAACACGATCGTATTGCTAACATTTGTATGGGATTGCAGGCTTTTGATTACAAAACATTGTATTAACGCGGGTGTTGTGATTTAATTTATTGTTTAAGTGCAATATTAGCCTCCTAGAGAAATTATTATTATATTCTTAATAAACTGTGAATATAACCTATTTTTTTTATTTCTATCAAAGTAAGCATACAAATACACACACTGTATTTAATTGCTAAAACTAATCACGTGTAGGTAATGTTATTCAAAGTGTGTTTAGTTCATTATGAAAATGATACAAATATGTGAGGCAGAACTCCTTTACTTAATCGTAGTGTCACATTTACACCTTTTTTGTTTCATTATTTTGTATTTTTCAGTAACCTCCCCTATCTGTAATTAAAAAAAAAACATTTAAGTAGGTATAACGAATTAAAAAGTCAAGGGATGAACGTGCCTGAGCCCTAAAGGGATCTCTCGTTTCTGTTGTGGTATTCGGAAACAGAGCTGAACAGTTACATAAACGCTGTATTCGTATTTTTTACGAAAAAAACACTAGACGAAATCACAAAACTTTGTCAACTGTAGGTAGGTATTTAGATGCTTATCTACTGCTTGTACGATTGATTTGAATTACAAAAATTACTTCTCACTACATACATACCTACTATCTGACGTCATCAACTGAGTGCGCCAAAATGGCGGCGTTTGAACAGCTCAAAAGTAATCTCTATTTTAAATGGTTTTTTTTTTAAATTTAATTAAAGCATTTTAAACAGTAATTATATTTTTTACAATGTTCTATTGGTGTAAACATACAAAAATAATACAACATGCATATACCTACCCTATTGGATGATATCAATGATGTGACCAATATGTGGTTTCAACAAGACCGTGCAATATGCCATACAGCCCGTGAGACAATAATTTAATTACACAACACAACAAAACACGTTTCGGTGATCAGAATTGGATCCCTAGATCGTGTAATTTAACACCATTAGATTTATTTTTATTTATTAAAACTTTATGCACATGTAAAAAATACACTGTACAAAGGCGGACTGAATGCCTTAGGTATTTTCTACCAGTCTACCTTTGGGTGATGCAGAGACAAAACATAGTAGGTGCACAGAAACAGAAAATGTGAATATGTGTTTTATGTGGTTACCTATTTAAAATCAAAGGTCTATGTTAACAAGGCCATAACCACCTCCCATGCTTTACAGAAGGAAATTATACGCTGTGCTTTAATTGCTGTATGCCTGATGCCAGTTACAGTGGTATTCTGGAGGAAGTATTAAGAAAGGAGTACAGCCCATCTACTACTATTTTAATTTTAATTGGGAGAAGGGGAAATGCAAACAGTGCCAAAATAAAGAAGTATTTTGATAGTTTAGCCATGTTAAATGTACATAAAATAGTGCTGTTTGCCTTTCCTTATGGCAATGGCCTGTCACAGACCGAAAATAACATCAGATATAGACATAATCTGAAAATAAATGCTATGACAATGTATAATAAAATGTTTTTGATTTATATTACTTAATGACTTACCTTATCACGTAAGGGATAATCACAAGATTGTATTGTTCGCGGATGACACTTCACTAATTTTTAAAATCAAGCGACAGTTAGAAAATTTTGACGAAGTTAACAATGCACTCTGTAAAGTTGTCCATTGGTTTAATGCAAATAATCTTCTGTTAAACGAAAAAAAAAAACGAATCTCATTAAACTTTCAACGCCAAATGTCAGGCAGCTAAGCACCAATGTACAGCTTAATGGAATAGAGTTGAATCCTGTTGAGTCAACGGTGTTTCTTGGAATTACCATTGACGCCAAATTACAATGGGGCCCGCACATAGAAAAATTGTCAGGCAGGCTCAGTTCGGCCGCCTATGCTGTTAAAAAGATTCGACAGATAACTGATGTGGATACAGCCAGAGTTGTTTATTTCAGTTATTTTCATAGTCTCATGTCGTATGGGATTCTTCTCTGGGGAACCTGTGCGGACATTAATACTAAGTATCTTTGTTCTACAAAAAAGGGCTGTTCGAGCCATTTACAACTTAGGTCCACGGGATTCCCTTCGAGAGAAATTCAAAGACATCAATATTCTGACTGTAGCCTCACAATACATATTTGAAAACCTCATGTATGTACACAAGAATATTTCAAATTTTAAGAAAGTGTCCGATGTCCATGGACTTAATACTAGAAATAAGCACAATCTTGTGTTACATCGCACTCGTCTCCACAGAGCAGGCAACTCGTTCATGGGTCAATGTATACGTTTTTACAATAAACTTCCCATTGATGTTCGAAATTTACCAATTAAAAAATTTAAAAGTTGTATTAAAGCCAAACTATACAAAAAGGGCTACTATAAAATTTCGGATTATTTAGATGATAAAAAAGCTTGGGATTGAACTGCTCGCTCTGCTAAGCCTTGTGATTATGCCCTTTGCAAATTACATTTTTCTTTTTGCACATTTAATTTTTACTAAACATGACATCTTTTAATCGAACGTTAATATGACATTTAGAGACTATTTTATTTTTATTATATATTTTTTGTTTTTTATTCTCATTGGGATATACTTTGAAAAGTATTTTTTTAATAACTTATATTGTAAAATGTGAACTAGGTATGTGGGTTGTTGCATTTTTCTGATTAGATTTCATGGTTGTCTGACAGTTGAGTATTTGATGCGGCCTACCCAAATGTCCCTTCTTTGGTATTGTTCGTCGTGTCGTTGAGCTCCTTAAATTCTGAGTCGAGCTTGACGATTTCTGACAAATGCGTGCATTGACTGGACAGGCCGACTCAAATTTGTGTGCCTCTCTCCTCAAGAGACCACCTCGGACAACCTACTTAGTTCGCATATGATTTGACCATTACAAGTAATTGTATGGACTTTAAAAGAGACTTTGACCTCTGAGTTTGTTTCGGTGTTTCTTCTCAGAGCAGTCGGCTAGGAAACACTGGACTCATCTAGTTTAAAATGTGACGTGTCTTATTTATAACCAATTTACTGAATAAATATTATTTCATTTCATTTCATTTCATGTGTTGTACGGAATTTTTTTTTTCGGTGTATATGTATGGAGTGTGTCAGCAAAGCCGTGGAGGCCATTTGCCCGATGTTATTCTACAATAACACTATTCTATGTACTTTTTGATTCAATAAAAATTACTAAAGATTAAAAACTGTGTTTTCTATTTAATTTAAATGTTGCGTTAGTTTTGAGACACCCTAGTAAGCATTGATTTCATTTATTAATACAAGAAGTAAGATTAAGCAGGGTAGTATGGACTAGTCTCACAAATATTTACCGTAGGTAATATTTGACGTCTTTGGGTACAAGACTTGAGTGTTAAACAGTAGGTACCTTACCTACTTACATAATAAACTTTTACTAACGATCGCAATCTAACTTTAAACAAAAATTACAGCTGAGCAACACTTAGTTATAAAAATCGCTGTTTATGGTAGCCCGCTCTTAGTTTCAATCTGTCAAAAACTAAAACGTCTTTGTACCAACATTTTTTGACATTAATTGTCGCTTTAAATGAGATTGTGACTTCATTTATATTCCTCACGCTTTGCGTGTCACACACAGGCACGGCCTGCGGTGGCGGCCGCGGTGGCGGCCAGTTGTATTTGATAGCAATGTATGTGAGACTTCACACAGGCGCGGTCACGACGCAGCCTGCGCGCGGCTTGCCGCGACCGTAAGCCCCACCCCCTCCGCCAGCACGCATGCGTGAGCGAGCGTGCGCCCTGGCGGCGGCCAATGCGCGATCAGTTGTGATTTTTTACAACAGGCCGCGTACCGCTTGGGAAATACCGCAGCCGCAAGCACCACCCCCACGCCCGGCCCCTTCTGCCACGCGGCCTGTTGTGAATTTTTACAACAGGCCGCGTGTTCCGCGTTTTTAAAAATGACGCCAAACACGAATATTATTAAAGAAATAGTAAAGATAAATTATAATTTCGCACTTTCTGTTCATAAGAGTAATATGCGATGCAAATGATAGGTAATATAGGTATCTCACACATCAAAATAATGTTTGATTAACCTGTTATTTTTTTATTTCCTAACATTTTTTATTTTCTGAAAGGGCTACATAAAGTCTTTGTTACGGTTAGCCATATTGACTGACGTGCTATTGTAGCACAAAATCCACAGCTAATCGTTTGACCGAAAGCGCTGTACCGCCCCTTAGGAAAGCGCGGGGAGGTGGGGTTCGAGGAAAAAAGACCATGAGTTCACACAAGATCGATATTGTCGGACTGATCTTACGATATCGGGATTTACAATATTTTAAGTAAAGCTTTAATAATTGGCGATAGACAGTCTCATAATAATTACAATTTGCGGCTTGCGGCCTAGTGGGCGGAGCTTGCGGCCGCGGCCAACCGCGCTCAGGCCACGTCGTGACCGCGCGTGTGTCAAGTCTCACATACATTGCTATCAAATACAACTGACCGCCACCGCAGGCCGCGCCTGTGTGGGACACCCTTTATGATGGTGCCGGTGACATTTGTCAAACTGTTGTTACGGCGATTTACAATCATGATTGAATATTTTAACTGCACACTAATATTATAGTCGTAAAATACGGAATCAGTAATAAGTAAGTAAATAACTAGTGGGTAAATTAAATAATGTCGCTGACATAATTGTGCGATTCTGACATCAATAGATAAATTGCTGACATGTGTCACCCGCACCATCGGTACCTATGGAATAAATAACATTTCTATTTTGTATAATTTTATTGATCTAAGTCTTATTGTATTTTTAACAGAAACATCTAGGTTCATTAAAGGTAAACTACTCTCTTCTCTACTAAGGAGAACCAGTTTCTAGAAAGAAAGCTCAACTACAGCTTAATGCTCGCATCCCTTGTAGTTGATGCTTTGCCTATAAAGTCATAGATGGCTCTGTTCACCGTTTTCACACGCGTTGCTATTATGCTATAATACCTATGATACATAGGTAATTATCTGAATTAGGTACACATAGCGCAACACGGACCACCGAATTATGAAAATTAAATTATCGATTTACTGTTAAAATGTCAATGTTCAAAACATCGAAAATTGTAATGTCGAACGATTACTTATAAAACCGATGATTAAAATACCTAATGAATGTTTACCTATATTGTAGAATGGTTACGTAATCATCGTTCAACATATCGAATGTCGTAAATATCTAAAATTTATATAATTTTGACGTAGGTACTCGACTTAGCCCCGGTCTACGGAGCTCCGCCAAGTCCCAAGTCCCGAGCTCGCTCGCTACACTCGCTTATGATTGCTTAGGATGAACCGTTTGACCTAGAAAAGAAAGAACTCCATACAGTGGTCTTTGGTAGGTACTGACGCAAGTTGCCACTAGCGCCACACGGCAAAAATGTTATAAAAAAAAACTACTTATTTCTGGTGATCTTTTGTCTACAAATTTTTACTATGGAAATGTGCTGAAATACCGAAATATTTGCTGCACAATTAATTATAATAAAAATAATAATATAATTTATTTGTTAGATCAGTACAATCCATATAGTAAGAACCTAAACAACTTACAAACTTGTGTTAGTACATAATTTCACCTATGTCAGAAACAATAAGTCAGAATACGACATAATAAACGACACATTATTTCTGGGCACGGTTTGTAGGCAACACTTGGGTCCTCGTCCAGTGTTTTAATATGAGGCCATCAGTGCATCAGTCCTATCCGCCACAGTCATCAAGAGAAGAGACTGTTGGCGCTGCCCCTCACCCTTCTAGTATTGAATGTTACCAATACTTCCAATTTTTGGTACCTAATTGTGTATTCTACCGAAAAGATAAAAATTAGAGAAATTATCCTGTACGACTGCGAACTATCTATGTTGATAGTTTGAGAGTTTCTTGTAAAAAAATAGCAGATCATTTTTACGGGTTGATCTCATTGTAAAAAAGTTCATAACAATGAGTAGGTACACTGACTCTTTTAACGGGCATGGCGCAAACGAAAAACAAAAATGTTTATTCTACCAATTTTCTCTGAAAGCCAGTAACTGAGTAACACTTGAGCTGAAATTGACATTTCTGACAGCTGCAAAAAATAAATCAATAAAATGTGTAAATGTCAGTGAAACTTTTACAAAAACTGTCTATCTAGTGTCAAGTTAAGTTAGTTTACGGTTGTAGCTTTGCAGCATTATTTTCACTATCTTCTACAACACCAGCGCGGTTCCAGTGCGATCCGTCGCGTTCCAACACAAAGTGTTGGTAAACATTAGCCAACATGAGATGGACGGTGCATATCGAGGGTGGACCAATGCGAGTTAATCATGCAGCGGTATGCATCGGCGAAAAAATTTATTCCTTTGGAGGGTATTGCTCCACTGAAGAATATAAAGATTGGGAGCCAATTCCGGTCCATGTGTTGGACACGAATTCCCTGAGATGGTCACCAGTAAATTATAAGAGGACTGATGTTGCGCCTTTCCAACGATATGGCCATACCACGGTCGCGTATGGGGACAAGGTAAACTCAAAGTAAATTCAAAGACAATCACCCATAGGTCACTCAGCTCGGCATTATATTTTATTTTAACTTGATGGCATTCTTACATAAATTTCCTTTTTGCCTAATTCTTATATTTATTTAGTGGTTACATAAGTTTAATTACTAGTGTATCTATTTTAACCAATTTTATTACTTGTTATTTATTATTAAAATTCTATTATCAATTTAAAAACTGCAGTTAAATACCTAGGTAGTCAATAAAATGGGTCAATATTTATTTTTCAATTTAATTTGCACACCCTCATAATATGGTTCAATGCCAAGATGTCACAAAAAATAATTAATGGTCATAGTACCTACAGACCTAGCTTAGGTCCTTGCCTTCATGATATTTTGCCAAAATGTTATATCAGACCATCTTTTAAAATAATGACAATGATACTAATGTTTTTAAACTAAATAGTTAAATTAAATATTTAATTTAATTTTGCAATGCATAGTAAGACAATTTCTCAGGACTATGTGAAAGCCATTAGTACTTGCGTAATCTAAAGTTGCAACCTCGAACGCTTGGAAAACCCATTTTCAATTGCAAAAGAAAATACTTTAAGATCCATGTTTTAAAATCTAACTGAAGTATTTATAAATAAAAGTCTTCCACCTATTGTTTAAAAAATACCTATAATATGGTTCCCTAGGAAACAAGGACAATGATTATAACAATGACAAAATTAATGAATGTTATTTACTCATATCATTTTATGTTCATTAATTCTTGTCAATCTAATTAAACATTTATTGTGAATAAATTAAGTACTTAATTCTTCCTCATACTTATGAATAATAATATCCTATTCTAATAATATTATAAACATGGATGTTCAAATGTTTGTGATTTTAGAAGTTTGTTTATCTATCACAATTCACACCCCAATGGCTAAACTGATTTGGATGAAATTTGGCATACAGGTAAACTATGATCTAGATTAGGGCATAATTTATATTCTAGTAATACATTCATATAGGATAATTAATCAAAATTAATTAATTAATACCTGGGGATTGAAAAGCTACAGCTGCTTTGTGTGCAAAATGGCATCATAAAATCACTAATACATCTGATTTAATGAAAGTAAACAGTAACTAAGTATACTAAACAACACAAGTCAACTCTTGCTACAACTTTGTTTAATAAGGAGAGCATACTATTAAACTTGGATTAATGTCTTACAGGTTTACATGTGGGGTGGCAGAAATAATGCTGTGGCCTGTGATACACTGTCATGTTTCGACACCAAGACTTTGGAATGGAGCACTCCAACTGTATCAGGCATGGTGCCCTATGCCAAAGATGGCCATTCAGCTTGCGTCATTGCTAACAAGATGTACATTTTTGGAGGATTTGAATATCTCACTGATCAGTATTCACAAGAAGTACACTGCTTGAATCTTGATACATTACATTGGAACTATATTGATGCACGAGGCACTGCACCGTCTCATCGTGATTTTCACACAGCCATTGCTGTAGATGACAAAATGTACATCTTTGGTGGAAGAGGGGATTTGAACAGCCCTTACAATTCCCAAGAGGAAATATACTGCCCTCAAGTATTCTATTTAGATACTACTGAAGAAAAATGGGTGGCTGTGAATCCTGGTGGAACATGGCCAGAGGGAAGGCGCAGCCACTCATCATGTAAGTTTTTTGTACCAATTAAGTACCATACGGGGTCTATGCTAAATGTGTTAAAAAACATTACAATTTCAGGGCTCTACAAGGACTACATGTATATTTTTGGAGGTTTCAATGGTAACTCGAAAACTCATTTTAATGATCTCTACAGATATTCCATTAAAGAAAATATCTGGCAATATATAAACGTTGGTGGCTCAGTACCTTGCAAGCGTCGACGTCAAGCATGTCTAATTCGTAAAGATGTAGTATATTTATTTGGAGGCACAAGGTCAGTGTTTTGTATGTCATTTGTCAATTACCATTTTATTTTATTTCTGGTTTGCATGTGTACTATTTAAGGTCAAATTAATAATAAATTTGAATTTAATTAGTAAATGGACTTTTCTTACAGCCCATGCCCTGGTAATAATCGCGTAACCGAAAATGTGGACAGTAACCCAGAAAGATTGATTGATAATAGTGACTTACATTTACTGGACTATCGGCCATCTCTCAAGACTTTATCTATTCTTGTTGTCCTAGAAAAAAACATTGACATAGCAATACTTCCTCGTGATATTATGTAAGTTTTCATTATTATCATTAGCTTACTCTGAAATAAAACTTCATGATTGGAATACTATTAACTTTGTTCACTTTATTTTTTCAGTATCGACATCCGCCTTATGACTCTTCCAAACCGCATTAGCCGTTCCATTAACCAATCAGGTTAGAATACAGTTTTTGTACTTCCAGCTGAATGTATGTAAGACAGCAATACATACTTCCATTATTTATATTTAGCCATTATGATATTTTGTCTTTACATATTTATATTATACTCGTAAGTTGTAGCATGAATAAAAACCTTTTATTAAATGTCTGTATAACATAATCTATATTACTTACATGGATATTTTTAAAACAAAATGATGTAACACTTGATTCCAATAAATATACAAATATTGCCAAATGAAACAGTAATTAAAAAGAATACAAAGAATGTATTTTCATTCATCCTCTTTAACAATATGTCTCTGTCGTTCAGGCACGAAGGGAACAGCACCTGGCTTACTATGGGCACGTCGGTTACCTTCTTTTCTCTTTGATTTTTCTTTAATAGTTCTGATTTCATTCTGGGCATTCAGTATGTGTTTGGGAACATGTCTATGACGTGCTATGCGTTTTACCTGAGGGTGGTTAGCGAACTTTTCCTTTAATGAATCAGCATAGTTCAATGCGGTTCTTTCACGCGGTTTGAGCTGAAACAAATTAATTTTTAATTATTAGAAAATATATTGAAAAAGTTTTACAAACCTTACACTTTTACTAATAGAATAATACTTGACATGAGACTTTCTGTATTATATTATAATAGTAGTATAAATTGAAATATGAATTTAATAATGATGACACTTACCACTCCAAGTTTTTCTGATGCTCGTGCTTTCCACATTCTAATGTTCATTTCATCAGAGCCAGAGAGTATATACTTATTGTCTAGTGTCCACTTAACACATGTCAGTCTTTGCATTCTCTTTGTATGGTATACATCTCTAGAGTTTCCTTTAAGACTCTCAAATATTCTCACAGTTTTATCATAGCTGCCAGCTACAAATTCTCGTCCTGTTGGTGCATAGTCTACGTCAACAACAGCTGATGTGTGCCCCATGTGGATGTTAACTGGTTGTTTCAGTTTCCTAACATCGAAAGTATATAAACTGAAAATCAAACGAAATGTATATGAAATATTTAACTCCCCTCGTTGGTTCACTGGTCGCAAGGCGCGAATGCTGAGCTTAAGGGCTTGGGTTAAATTCCCAGATTCTAGATTTTATAGTAATGCCAGTTCTAATTTTTCTTTCTTTTTTATAAAATAAAGTTTTACATTTAATACTACTACAATACAAACCCAAATAACCCATGCACTGTGGCACGCAAGCTTAACCACCCAAGCCCCGGCTGCCTGTATGACTGGTATGACAGAACTATAATCAATTGTGTCTCATTATGTGGGACTTCGAATATTAATCACAAAGTTTCACATGTTGTTATGTTCTGTATTTCGCTAAACAGTGGCTTTTATACACCTAAAAAAAGGATTGTTTTCTCTTTATTAATTTGATGGTCATTATGCATTGTTAATGGATAGCCATTAACAATACATAATGGCCATTAAATTATGTGATGTCTATTTACTAGATGTATTTGGGGCACTTCTATTCAGATTAAAAATGAATATTATTACATACTTATAATCCTCATTAGCAACAGTGAATATAAAGGCTTCCATAGGATTCCAAGATAGGGCATTAGACCTTAGTTCCATAACAACTTTTCTCAAAGGGCCTGATTCACGACAGTCATATAGAATTACACTTCTGTCACTTGCACATGATGCTAGCAAGTTTTGTTCTACCTGAAAAGAATCCCAAATAAAATACATATAATGGACAGGCAGAAAACTTCCAAGGCAAGTTAATTAGATCAAAATATTACCTGATTAAATGAAACATGGTGAAGACTATCCACTCCCCATTTAAAAACTTTTACAGGCTCATTTCTCGTATTTTCCCATAACTGACAGTGTTCACCACATGTCGCAAATATGGGTTTATTTCTGTGATGTGTTACACCTGTGACTACAGACATACTGAGTAAAGTGTTAATGGGTTCCTCATCATCAGGAGACTGTACTTCAGACTTCCAAGTTTTAATAGTTTTGTCATCACCAACACTGGTAAATGTGTCACCTTTGGGTGTGTAACACAGAGCACGCACCCAACCTTCATGAGCCACAAAATTTCGAGTACATTTCCTTACAGCTAAATCCCACAAACGAATTTCACCATCAAATGCACCACTAGCCAAAACTGCTAATCTGCTAGGATGTTTGGCAATACTGGAAACTCCATCTCTATGTCCATCAAGATTACCAATAAAAGGCTTGGCAAACACTCTTTCAAGTTTAACAGCATTCATTGCACGCACATATTCACGTGGCGCTTCAAGAGGATGTAAACTTGGGTCATAATTCCGTGGTACTGAAACAATCAAACTCTAAAGATATATGGCGACCCTCTCACTACATAACAGCCCACACATGCACTGCTGGAGTGCTGGTCTATGATCCAGCACTCAACCGAGCCTAACCACAACGGCCAGTCATATGCCTTCCGCAGAGACTGGGTTCAAAGAGTACCCATTGCCACATTATATGGCAAATTACAAATAAATTGTGTAAACATAAGCAAACTTACGTTTGTGGATGTCCCGCTTTGTTGCACGCAAATAATCATCTGGATTGCGGCTAATAACTTTTATCTTCATTTTCGACATCTTGTATGGCAATTTACTGTATTCAGTAATAAACACGAAAACTCTTTTCTTAATTTTACAACATAACCTCACTTCTAAGCTCCTACCCCATCCATGTGAATTTGACAGTACCGTATTGATGAATAGAGGTGAGGCGTATTTACTGGAACAGGTTTTTGCCGAAAGCGAAGATACTTGTTCCGTACACAGCATAATATAAACGAGTATATATATATATATAGTATTTGGCGTCCTACGCAAGAATTTCACATGAGGAATTTCTCAGTAGCAGCCTCGGAGTCTAGATTTGTGCCCAGTTGATGGCAATAGGCTCGCCCCTATTACATGGGACCTAAACAACTAGCAAAATGTGGGTGTACTAATAGCAGTGTTGCCAGCAAACTTTTGGCAAGCCTACTAGATGGAGATCCAAAAACCACCAGATTTTTTAACGCGTAATAAACTACCTACTCAAAACAAAATAGGGCCCACTATCTATTTTCAATTTTTCGTTTTAGAATTATTCAAGAGTTACTGATTAACAAAATGAAGCATTAGATTAGATTATGTAGTTGACTTGTTTGTGAGTTGTTTCGAGCGAAGACTTGAAGGTGTAATTCAGGTGGGAAGACAGAAAAAATGAAATGTTTGAAAAAACGTAAAATGCACAAATTCTTTTACTTGTTCTCAATGCGACTGTAGTTTTTGTTGTTTGTCGTTGCTTTTTTGGACAATTTTATTTGATTTTTGTGATAATAGTGATTACTATGGCTGGTTCTGGACGTCTTAAGGGCATGGAAACCGCAGCGAGAGCAGTTATCCTGCTTCAAGAGAAATAATCTCAGAGATCTGTAGCAATACCGTCCAAAAGTTTGGAAGCACAACATGTTTTCAACAAAACAAAAAAAACCGAATAGGTAAGTGCTATATAAATTAGCAATAAAATAAAGGCTTATGAGCTTCTACGATAGTTTACACAAAAAAAAGGATTATCATTGCTTGATTTTAACAAAACACGCGTTTAATTACATAACACGTCGGGTACTTCCTTAATGCCGTGGCGTGGTTGTACAATAACAATAAAATTACCTAATTATAAGAAACTGCAATTCTTTTGGTGCTGACTGGGCGGAGCATTTTGGCTCCGGTTTCTGCGCCCCTCACTAGTATTTTTCTTTTTGGCAGTGTAGTGCAACCTAGTGGTACTTGGTATTATCTACTCATACTCTTGATACAGTCAATCAACGCGATAAAATCGGATATTTTTTTGTTTTGCATAAAAACCGCATCATTAAGTACTATTTTTTTTTAGAGTAGGGTTGCAATACTTTGCCATTTTATAGTCTTTTCAATTTTATTCCTTTAGGATTCCAAATTATTAAAAACACAGAATCTCTCGGACCTACATGGTGGTTTTCAAATTTTCATTGGCAACACTGGTGCTGGTACTGCTGGTCTCTGTCAGACTGTCAGTTTATTTGTGTAGAGTGGCGGGTCTGGCGACTGTCTAAAAAATCATGTTTGTTATTGTTTCATACTGAGAATATAAAGTGATATAAACTCGTAATTGGTAAATTTGATCAGTAACAGAGTCTTGAGTAACTCTTTCGCAATTTAAATCACATACTTGATCAAACTGTTGGTAGTGAATTTTCGCTGTAGCCTGTAAGTCTAATTATTTTTATGTAATAAGATTATAAGCTTTACAACTTTTAAGTACCTACTTAACAAGCTTTTATTCCTAGATTTATTTGAATTTAAATATTCTTTATAATATTCGACATCAAACGTGATTAAATTAAAAAGAAATAAATACTCAAGTGTTTTAAGTAGGTGCCACAATTATTTTACTTTTATTTTCAAAAGCACCTTACAAGCTGAAATAATTTCTCTTACTCCACAAATATTATCCATGCCCATTTCTGTTTTTTTTATTTGTTAGTTATCTATTTTAAACACATATTTTCTAAGCTAGGCCCCTAGGCTAGGCTCGCCCCTTAATACATGGGACTAAAAACATAACTGGCGAAATGTCGGTGTACTAATGGGTACACCTCTGCTTAACCCTTCGGGGATTACAGGCGTGATGTTATGTTATGTTATATTTTCTAAGTTCAATAAAATCTTGTGAATCAATATGCACTCATTAATTATTCAAGTCCCACGTAATGAGACAATTGATTTTCTATTGTTCTGACTTACTGGTAAGCAATCACAGCTACAAAATACCTGCAGCACTAGAAAGTGTTGAAGAATTCTGAGTGAAACAAAATGACTTATTTCTAGGTTCAAAGGAAATCTATTATTTTGTTGTGATTAACTTTGCCAACTTCTTTCTTCTTTCAGTGTACTGTGAGTCTCATTTTGCTTCAAGTTGATCATAGGTTGATGCAAAATGATGAACACTCTCATTCTTTGTTTGCCAGAAAACTAAGTTACTAATGCAAACTGTAAAAAGTTTGCCTTTTCTGATCTTGTTCTCTAGTAGATTTCTTATACAACATTTTTGTTTTAATAATGAATATAAATTTTTGAACAGAATGGTATTTGTATAAGTATATATAATTATATAAGATGTTACGCTACTGTAGTCTCCACAACAACAACTATAATGATCATTTCCATGAATATTTCAGGACATTTAATTTCTGAAACAATTTAAATATCCATTTTTATTAAAATGTTTTACCACATCTCTCCTGCCCTTGAAAGAAGTTTAAAGAAGTCTGTTAGAAACAAGTCCTTAAACTGTTGAACACATTGTGACACGAAACCCAACAACAGTACAACTGTATTGCCAACTTGGATTTAAAGAAAGACGTAGGCCAGATTAGAAAATTACATAGAATTAGTAAACTTGCTTATGGAAAGCTCATAGATCTGCATACTTCTTTTTTTAATGAAATTTTAAACTAATGTTTTGTCATTTATGTAATTTATTGAAACTATTCATTTACATCTTGTTAAATTCTAATCTAATATAAATAAAATCGAATGCAAAATCAGTCTAAGTACCTACTTTATTATTAATCAGCCAAAATTAGATTCTAGTCAAACATTTATCAACATTTTTAATTAAAAACCTAAAAAAAGCCGGACACCATTTATTTTGGTCGGACACGCCATCAAAAAGCCTAACTATGTCCGGCTTTATCCGGACGCCTGGCAACGCTACCCATAGTGCTGATCTTGGCATCTGCTTAGGATAAGTAGGTACAAGTAGTATTATTAATATTATTATTATTTTTTTTGTGTACATAATTATGCTCTTATGTACACTAAAAAAGTAAAAATAATACATATAACAAAACTGTAGTAGGTATAGGTACTTGAGGTGCTCACCTCAAGTATACTTAAAATAAAAGATACAAAGTTACATCAAGTCACATCTTCTAGGATAGACTTTAGTTGCGTTCCGTGTCCACTACACGAACTAAATCACCATAAACATTCCTTTTGAAAGCTTATAATTTTTAGCAAATAGGTAAGTACATACTTTTACCACTATCGTTATTTTAACCAAATTAAGTACCTACGTAAAACGTCCTGCAGTTTAATGAATTTTGCAACAACGATCGACAGATCGAAAGATGCGATTATTTTGAACATTTTGGCTGAAACAAATAACTTCACGCTAGGCAGTCGCAAATCAATGTAAGATCATCAAGCGCTCCCCTAATGTATATAGCACGTATGAATTAATAAAGGACGTCATCTCGTCACAGTAGTAGTTAGATAAGGTCACCGGCTCGCTAGCTGCTCAATGGCAGTATTTTGTTCGTTGACCCGCGAACGGTTGCGTTGGCGCACGCTCGGACATTAGAACGCATTTATTCGAGGCACACATTTTTACATTTTGATCCCCATTTGGTGTAATAGTGCGTATATTAATTGGTAACTCATTGTTTTGGTATCGCCTTTGTGTATTTTTTTTATCATTCATTTTCGGCCCACTTGCTGTTACTTTGTATCAGGTAAGTAGTTAGCTACATAAATAAATGCTCCGGTCTCATGTACCTACCTAAAATTATGATTAATGTAGCTATTAACTATTAATTTAAATAACTTTTACTCTACAAAAATAAAGAAATGAAAGAATTTCGTTCAACTATTTCAATGTGCGATGCAAACATTAGTTTAACTGAATTTTGTTTACCGCATTAGATCAGTTTAATGAGGATTTCTTGAGAATAACTCAGCCAACAGTGATAAGAATGTCGATATTTATGTTTCTTCGTCAAAAATTAACTATACGTTCATACAGCGGCATGAATAAGGGCGCGCGACTGATTTCCGGAACTCAGCCGAGTGCCCCGGAGCCGGTCCCATTTTTTTAAGTTTGAACTTATAGGTATGTAAAACAAATTATGTTTAAAAAATAAAATCCGTCTACGAGAAAATCGTCCACCAAAAACTTATCAACAAGACTTCTAGTATACATATACATACAGCTAATACATAAACCATTATTTACACCATTTATGACTCAAGATCGGCTGGACCTATTTTAAAGATCTATGATCTGTTGTAGGTTCCTACCAATTGAACTCATCTGAGAATAGCAAAATAACAATTCAAACAAGAAAAAAAAAACATTTTGAGGCGGTACACCTACGTAGTCCGCCGGGGCAGCTTGTAAGGAATAATTTTATGAGAATAAGTTATCCAAAAATAATAATATTCAGCTATACAAAGAAACTTGTTGTAATGCCGCTTATTCCGTAGATCATACAAATTATATGTGACTACGACTTAATAGCCAAAAGACGACCCACAGATAGGGTTGCCAGGCCATAAAATGCAAAGGCCGGACTGCGCACTATATAAGGCCGGACATTTTGCCCTAAAAGCCGGACATGTTTTTTTTATTGCCAAACATAATGTTTTTACTGCTGGGCTGTTGAAAAAAGTATTTATACGTGATGAAAAGTGAGGATATTCGATATTTATTAAAAGATGGACATCATATTTATAATAAAAAAACTCGTTTACGAATTTGAAATGTTTATTAAGTTACACTAATACAGTTTTACTTACAAATGAATCATCAGTCTTTTGTAGATAATTAAGTATTATTAAAACTAAAAAACAAACGAATATAGCTCTCTTTTGGCATTCTTAATACTATAAACTAAAAAATATAATATAACAAATAAAAATAATCATTCTTCTGGAAAGTAACAAAAAGATAATATTAATTTTACTGCACGATTCGTACGACGATGGGCGCCATTGTCGTACATCATTATAGGCGGTGGGCGTCATCGAATCGCCACTCTGTCAAAAAGCCTAACAAAAGCCGGACAGGCCAAACACGTACATATTTGGCCGGACGCGACTGCAAAAAGCCTAACATGTCCGGCTAAAGCCGGACACCTGGCAAGCCTACCCACAGACCAAGAACCTAGTACCCAAGTACTACTCCTCAATAATTGGGTAGTAGAACTATGTAGGTAGTAGACTAAAAATCAAATTTTGCAGTTGATTGGACATGAATCGGATTTTCAGAGCTAAAAGAAAGTGTTTCTTCTAAATAAAAGAAGTAATGTCTTGGAAATGTTTGTTAATGGTGTCTACCTACTACCCAATTTATTGAATCTAAATAACCCGTCACGTCCCGTCCTAAATAAGTTATTTAGGACAGCTATTTATTATTGAGGACTATTGAAGTAACTGAAGTAACATCAATATTCATTGAAGTTTGAATGTACCGCGTTTATCATTTATCTCTTGTGAGTCTGATTTATTTTTAACTCGTCTTATACCTACCTAGGTAGTTAATTTAGTGCCCAGAGAATGCGAAAAATCTTACGTTATAAATCATGAGACTCTTCGAGAAAAATATTTAGAGCATTAGAACAATATTCGATAGCATAATATAGTGCACCATTTTGTTATCGTTAACAGATAATAAAGCGGTCAGTTGCCGGCCGGCTTCCGTACGCGCTGACAATCACGTCCACCACAGCAGATTCCTGCTAGTATTATTAAGCAAAACTATAAATAGTTTGTATAAGCAAATAAACACGTCCTAAGATTTTTATCACAGTTAACTTATGACAGCCTGTGAGAGGAACTAAATGTATTTTTTTCTCTGCTTGTCCGTGACATGCGAGTCACGAGTTCAGGATACATTTAACAAAAAAGACGCCTTAATTGTTTTGTTTCACAAGATGTGCACGATTAAACATTCAAGATTCAACAGGACTAAAAGATAAATCGTTTGGGATAATTACAATTTTAATAAAATGACGCTATATTTATTTTATTTTATTAAAGCTCTATTATGAGCCGGGTTAGTCACACTCACAATCACAACTCACAATGAATGGTAATACCGCGAGCAGTCATTGCCCGACCGGGCAATGTAAATCAATATGAGATGGTTCGCGCATTGTTTGTGTCGTACGTAATTGTGAGGATATTCAATGTATACATGTATACTAGGTAGGTACCTTCCTACACCTAAGCTTTAAAAAGTTTAATCCTGTATAACAATGTGTGACAGATATCATCAAAATATAATAGGTACTGTCCTAAGTTAGGTACTGGATAAAGGGGAATGGGTTAAAGAATACCCAGATACGAGGCTGCTACTGAGAAATTCCTGACAAAAAAACCCAATAACACTATGCCCGACCCGGGAATTGAACCCAAGACCTCATGTTCAGCAGTCGCGCTTTGCGACCACTAGACCAACGAGTTAGTAGGCAAATAGGGATTCATTTTTGTATTGGTATTTTGTTAAAGAAGATAGATTATTGCCTTTACTAAATTTTTCAAGAAGTAAGAGTTCGTTAATATCACTTATCCGAAACGTTTTTCCGCTTTAAGCCAAAGTTCTCTTAAAAAGCTAAAAAAATCCACACTTGTATGTAACCTAGGTCATCTTCGAGTATAAAATTAAAAGTTACTTATTTGCACACAGTCTTGAGAAAATAGTCTTCAAAATAACTCGACCGTTAGATACCTACCTACTACATAAATAAAGTTGGTGTTATAGCAAAAATCCGAAGTGGCGCCTTAGTAAACCGTTGTGAGGCGGTCGTTGTACTCAAATTTATAAACATAAGTTGGTTTTGTAAGATTAAAAAAAAAGTTTAACATTTTGCCAAAAGTTGGTTCTCAATTCTTACGTCAACTAAAATATTGACTAACGCCAACGTGTGGTCGTGTGTGTCGTGCCGGTAAGTATTAAGCCGAAAATGTTTACCCAAAATACCTACTTTGGATTTTCCCGAGAGCACAAATATATCTCTAAAATATTAGGCCCTAAGGAAGTAGTTAAAGTAGTTAATGAATACTCGTAAGACTAATTAATAGCAAGTAATTTTAAACAAAGTTTAAATCAATCAACTATCCATAAGCGTGCCTAAGCTTATTAAAGCTTCCGAAACTCATAGTTTTACGTTATTTCATTTGCATAATTCATTTATTGATGATATTTTACGAGCAAGAGTAATAAATTAAGTTGTGAATTACTTATCAGCCACATTTAGCACCTCTGTTGAATACAAATTATTACAAAAATATAACTGGTTTCGATACCTACGTAAAACTTAATGAAAAGCCATTTCTTAACTCAGATAAATATTTGTGCACAGTTTAGATACACCAAATGGTTTGGGAGGCCCCTTTAAGAATTAACTGTAAAATTGTATGAATCATAAACTATTATTTATTCATTTTAAAATAAAATCTTTTTTACTTAGCTTTATCCCTGTTGAATATCGATAAGATTACGATTCAAATATTTATTGCCAATTTGACATTATTTTATACTTGTTTTAAGTTCTGTATTGTTTATTTGCACGTCACTGCTAGATTCAATAAAGTTCATTTTAACTAACTTCCAAAAGCAAGCTCTTTTTTCTTAGAAGCGATTTTAAAAGAGTAACTCATGCATTCAAGTAGGTACTGATTACACCAGCACGGCACACTACTTGCGGAATATTAAAAACTATTAGGTACCTACCTACTAGCAGAAAAACAATCGATACGATGCTTAACTCTGGAATTTATTTTAATGTCTTATTTTCTTTCTAGGTTTATAGCCAAAAATGGTTCCTAATTTAAACTTGCTGCACGTAATATGTTTCGCACTGTTATTCGATCTGTGTGTGCGCACGCATGCGGAATTATTCACGGCGATCGCAGAAGTAGAACATTTGCTGGAAACGCATAAGAGAATTATAGACGATTTAGATTTTTATATTAATAAGGAAGAGAAAAGACTCTCCAACCTAAAGAGGTAAGAATTGAAATGAGTACCTATGAAAAAGGTGTTTAAAAACATGTTGATTTTTGAATCTACTGTAGCATTTTATTTTTATTTACAGGCATTTGAATATCTACAAAACGGAACATGAAAAGGCGATGGAAGATATTCCCAATTATTTGGGTAACCCAATCAACGCTTTCACCCTAATTAAAAGACTGACAACAGATCTTGATCATATTGAAGAAAGTATTAAGATAGGAACAGGTAACTATAAATAAATAAATCGGCGTAAAGATAGAAGAATAATGATAAAAAATAATTCTAATCAATACCATAATTTGTTGTTAGAAAATAGAAGGTATAAATTTAGTCACAAACTATGAGTACAAAATATGAAACTAAATATTTGCGAACTCACACAACAGTGTCTTGACTTTATCCAGATTTGTGTCACGAACACGATGCCGAAATCGAAATCAAAAATCATACTGGCATAGGTAGATGGTGATTATAAACTTCATTTACAGCTTCATTGATGCCATCTAGTTCAATTAATTAATGAATTTTATTAATGAATTTTCAATATTCATCAGTGAATTTTATTTCTTTGGTCAGATTTCAGATTTGCTTTATGTTTTTAGTCTATTATGATATCGAATTCCTCAGTTGACATGTTTTTAAAACATCCATGGGAGGCCAACAAAGACTCAAGAAGAGCATAATACATATCCATAATTGTTAAAATCGACACCACCACATGTCCCTACAGGCAATCTATACCGTGGATAAGTTTTATTGTTACATAAAAAACAATAGCATTCTCGCGATCACCAGAATCGAGCAAAGTATTCATTATCATTAAAATAGCTACTTTCAAAGAAATAATTAGTGTCACACAATGGGAAATAAAAACAACCTTAATATGGTTATTATTTTATCAAAAGTAGGTAATAAAGAGAGACAGAAACATAAACGGACTGTTGTTTAGTTTACTACGGCCATTAATCCATTATTATGATAGGTGCTGATGCAAGTAATGCTGCTTAATAATATGAGTTCAAGACCAGCTACCTAACAATTTTGCCTTGGGAGGTCATGACAATTAGTATGGAACGTTGATTACAGATTATATAAAGAATATAACAATGAACCACCAAGATGTGAAGTATCCCGCTCTGGAAGACTTGACGGGGGCCGCACAGGCGCTCACTAGGCTTCAGGAGACCTACCACCTGGACGTGAAAGATCTCTCCGAAGGATTGCTCAACGGTGTCGCATATAGGTAATACATATCAAGTAATATTTTTAGTCACTTGCCATAAAACAATCTTTATAATACAAAAAAAAAGTAAAGAATTTGCACATATGGGTCATTTGACAAAGGTTAGATAAGATTATCATACTAAATAAAGTAGTTCCTTCTCGTTAAAATTATTTATCAGTGAAACTTTTTTTTAAACAACGACGTAATACTTTTGGTCGTACAGGGGTTAATTAGGTGCAATTTATCTTCTAGAATCGTGTCATTTCTTAAATACCTAACTATCTACAATGTTTATAGTTTCACTATCTTTATTGTGTGATGCGAGTGTAACTAATTCTACAAGTAGGTACCTATGTCTTGATCAACGTGAAGCATGACATTAGCGTTTTAGCACTAACTCGTATACCTGCCTACCTACCTATGGTACAAATTACTGTATGGCTGGTTAAAATTTATGTTTGCATAATAGCTTACAACATGTTAAGTATAGTTTAGCGTGTCTTCAAATATGGTAGCAAACGCTAATAGTTTTGAATTTGTAAATTGTACACATACCTATTTATTTCCTACGAACTGGGCCCGCGGTTTCGCTCTGGTCGACCTGTATGTAACCTAAGACCTAAAGTATTTAATACTACTTATGTTATGTCATCGCAATTCTCGTAGTTTCTAATTGTAATTAGAAAGTACAATAAATGTACTGTATAAACTGTATTGGATATAGTAAAAGACCTACAGATATGTCTTACAAGAATAGAAGTAGGTATTCATTCTCTTTTGTTATATACGTATGGTATTACAATAGAAAAAGAAATATGGGGGTAGGTAATATATGTTTTTTCTATATCTAGTTCTACACAAGTCTTTTATTAAATCCTTCAAAGTAAGCTCTAAGCTTATCAACAATGTTGCTTGAAACAATGTTTTTCAAACAGTATGAAATGTGGTTCTCTATTGTGTCACCTAACTTTTTTATCCATAATTTAAAGCGCCATAACTTTTTTGTCGTAATCATTATTTGTCCGAATAATAACTTGCCCGAACATAAAATCACATGCCATAAATTGAAATCCCTAAATATGATATGTCCTAAATCCATTTGTCATAAATTATACAATCAATAATGTAAGTACAAAAGACATAAAACCGTTTTCAATAAAAGTTATAAGTCCTAATTCAAATTACACAATGTTTATTCATAATAATAATATTCTTATAACTTTGTATAACAAAACTTTTGCGGATAAGGTTTAGAAGTAAGTCGCCTTGATAGTGGTCGGGGCTGTGGGGGGAGGTTGGGGGGAACTGGTGGAGTCGCCCCCCACCAGTTTTCCCCGCCGGAGATGCTCGGCGGAGCCCCACTTTATATCAAGTCACTTAATGGGGTCGTATGGCGGACGGGGAAGGCAGGAAGATGGATAAAATCCCTCCTGCCTTTCTCCGTCGCCAGAGAGGCTCAACATTTAATACTGATTGAAAAAATAATTCATAAGTGAAACATTTTTGGTTTTGTTCACCGTGTGCATGGTCTTTAAGGTTACATAATGATAATTTCAGTACTCCAATGAGCGCAGGCGACTGTTATGAACTCGGGCGCGCGTTGTATAACGAGAAAGACTTGACAAACGCCCGCGCATGGATGATGGAGGCATTACGCAAATTTAAAGAAGAAAACATTTCCTACTCCTTTACCGAGGCTGACATACTTGAATACATCAGCTTCTCTTATTATTTGCTTGGTAAGTGTTCTTCGTAGTTTTGAAACTGTATTTGAAGCAAATATTAAGAGCATTAAAGAATCTTTACTTGTGCCCTAAACCAAATATAAAATAAAACTATATCTCAGTCTCTAAGAATTAAATCGTTTCAATCCTTACTATGACTTATGTTCGGTTGGGCACAAGTGGAGTAATTTTTTTTTAGGTGTACTTAATTTCCTTGGTTATGCTACACTCTCTACGTATTGAAAAATCAACGAAAGAGAAAATGCAGTACCTATAGCTCTAATTTCTGCGTAAAGTCAAAACATGATCGTTATCGATAATATTATATAAGTTCCTAGTATACAGGGTACTGCCATTATGAAGTTTCTAGTGGTTTTAGTTTAGCAATACTTATTACAGATACACGGTTATACGATAAGAAATGATTATTATTTCCAGGGGACACGAGAAGCGCTTTGGTATGGACACACAGGCTACTAGATGTTGACCCCAAGCACTCGCGAGCTAAAGGTAACGTGCCACACTATCAGAAGAGTATAGCTGAAGAAGAGCAGAAACTTAGGAAGGAACGGCGCGGGGTACGTTCCTCTCATTATATAATTTCTAGGGTTCCTTGCCCCAAAAAGAGCAAAAGTGATGTGAGGTGAAAATTAAAAATTGTAGTTCTAAAGAAATGTCTTTACTTATTTTATTCTACTATTATTTAAATTCAATGTTTACAAAGCTGTTATTACTTTTGGTGAACAGAGTTGATTGACACTCACGTGTAAACAGGTGTTACCATTAAAGGTCTGCAATTATTTGCTAATAAATAGGTGTAAGGTGATAACACAAACATCCATTATTTGTGTTAATTATTTATTTCCACGACAAGGACACCTTACGGTCATCCATTAGTGCCGACTTTATGAATCATAATCATGTATGAATTACTGTGGGGTAAGAATCCCACATAGTATTCCTGCTCTGAATACCGTGAATATGTATCTACTTTCTCTCGTAGATGCCAATCAGGTTCATTAAAAAATTAACTTAAACCTAATGATTAATGAATATCTTACTTTTTTACTCTTTGCTATTACATAGTTTCTATTTGGTAAGTTAAAGATAACTATAACATCAATTTCCCTTTAATTTACATACGTACGATATAAGAACAGAATTTTAGCGTTAAGGTCAATAACTTGTTTGGAATTTTATCAATAATTTAGTATGGGCCTCGTAACGTTTTAATATTAAACAAGGCATTGTTTTACCGGAGTACAGCGAAGCTAGAAGGCGGGCTTATTATTTTCCCATGTACATATGTATGTATCTTTATCTGTTCGCGCATTTCTTTAAAACTACCTATCATAATTCAAAAGTCAAATTCATAAGTCAAATGAGGTATTGTCAGAAGCGTCTTGATGGTCCGTTGGTTATAGGTTGTGCGACGTCACACTAAGTTCTATAAAAAAAACATTTTAGGGTCCGTACCAGAAGGTTACTAACGGGACCCTATGACTAAGCCTCCGCAATCCGTCCGTCTGACTGTGCGAGTTATTTTTTCATGTGCCGTGTCAAGTATATTTTTCAAATAAAAATATACTTTTGTCGTAGTTGGGTATTTTTAAACTTTTTAATCTAAATTTATTTTTATATTCTTGACTTGTTTTCTTAACAAATCTTTGTTTCTTCACCGTCAAAAATAAATAAATTAGGTTTGAGGATGACCTGTAGAATTTTTCAAGTACAGTATCAGACGTTTGGTTTTTAAAGATAAAAATATCTCATAAAGACCTGGTTATTATAATTAACAAATCGCAAAAAATATTACATTATTCAAATTAGTTAATTAATATTAAAATCTATTCGGCTATAAATTATTATTATTAATTGGTCTACAGGAGACTGGTGCGGAGCAGCAAGAAGAAAAACCGGTTAAATTGACCGGCTATGCTAAGGAGAGAAAAGTGTACGAGTCGCTGTGTCGCGGCGAAGTGGACATACCCATCGCTATCTCTAAGAGGCAAATATATTTTTGTTACTTTATTATTTTAACTATACTAAACGCTAAACTTTTCGGAAGCCGCGTCATAGAACGTGCTATAGTGGGACAATGAATATTTCATACCATCTCGCTCCCTAATTTAAACGACCGCTAATGTATATTTTATTGACGGAATAATGAGAATCTTTTAAAATGGACTAAGCTGCATTGTGTCATGTGAAGCCCCTTTTCCGGAGATCTTTGCCTGCGGAGACCTCAGTTTAAATATTGACTCACCATTCTTATTCTTGGGGCCGTTACATAAAAATCGTACATTATAACTTCGTGTACATTATAAAACTTTATTACTTATTTCAGCTCTCACACTTTATAGCGAGATATTTATCGCGCTAAGGATTATTTGTTATTTATAAAATAATTCTTCTTTTTATTTTTTCACAAGTGTAGGTAACTGTTCCAGTGCAAACATGACCCATTATTTTCCGTGACATAATTATAAAAAAGAATGTAATAAATAATAATGTACTAATAACAAAAGGAAACCACACACAGCTGGTGTCATATTTCTACTTATTCAATCAATATTGTATTAGTTTCAGTATTAACAATTAGTTTGCAAACAGCTTTACCCTTTGACTGTTATTGATACATTATTGTTTACAAAGAATGGGTAGGTCATTTGAAGGGCAATGATGCAATAAACACCCGTTGACAAGGTAGGTAGGTACTGCAGCATGTCATGATTTTGACTCGGAACCAGCGAGTTGCCGTATTATTTCTCTATGTTTTGCATAACTATGCCCTATCAAGGCCGATATAGGGTCTTTCCATTATATAATAGACCAGAACGCAGCCAAAGTAAACTGCTGGTGTAGACATTGTAATGCTATTTTGAAGCCTGTAATTACAATAATATAAGGTACAGTTTTGCATCCTCGTCAAATTCAATGAGGTAACATGCTAGTCATTCTCAACACAAATCTATAATAAAATAAATTGTATTTTCTTTTGTATTGATTCGAACTAACAGCCATCTTGTCGCTGGGTTTAGGCAGGTATCACCATGTGCACAAGCACATGGTGATATATCGTACGACACTGCCTACCGCATATGCAACGGGGCGATTATGTTCTTTATCTATGTTTACAGTATAGCAGCATGCTGCAGCATTGAGAACATAGACAACTAAAAAATCAAGTATTTGACCAGGTGTCGTAATTTTTTTTTTAACATATTTAATTTGACGGGGATGCAAAACTGCATCTTGTATATACACAAATTTTCCGTACTGTTCGTATTTATTTTGTAACGTATACGCGGCAGTCCCAGAGGCCTACCACCATTTTTCTTAAAACAGTACCATTTCAATAAATATTATTTTGTATTTTAAGTTGTTGAATTTTCAACTCTCGGCGCTGAGCCGAGCGTTGAATCCATGAGTGCACAATGCAAAGTAAGATTAAAATAATACTGTTTTAAGAGATGAGAGAAGGCCCCCCAGGTTACATATTATACTGCATCACTGACATGAGTTGTAAAGTAAGAGCTTTTAAACTAATCAATTACTAAAGAGCCCACCCACTCCGATATGGACAGTTTAGGTTCGAGAGGATGACGGAGGCTAGCTTGAGCGGCCATTCCTATTCCTATTAGGTTCTTTTAAACCCTGCAAGCAGAAACAGGGCCTCTGTGCTTGAGGAACAGTTGACAGTACCTAAGCCTTCACCAGTATTTCTTCAATTAGTCCAACAGTAGTTTATTAGTGTAGAGTAACGTATTAGAATTATTTCCGATCTTCGAGTATATTATGACATCACCTTTTTGCCTAGGTCACTATAAAGCACATAAGCTTATTTGCGTAGGTTTTCTAGGTAGGTTTATATTTTTTTTATAGGACTACTATGTTGGTCTAGTGGTCGCAAAATGCAACTGCTGAGCATGAGGTCTTGGGTTCGATTTACAGGTCGGGCATAGTGTTATTGAGTTTTTCTATCAGAAATTTCTCAGTAGCCTCAGAGTCTGGATTTGTGCCCAGTTGATGGCAATAGGCTCGCCCCATATTACATGGGACTTCAATAAAACTGGCGAAATGTGAGTGTAGGTACTAATGGGTACATCCCTGCCTTACCCTTCGGAGATTACAGGCGTGATGGTAATTATGTATATTTTTTTTATAGTACCAGGAAAAAGTGTCTCAATATATATTATATTGCGATCTTAATTCGAAAACCAAGATTATGTTAATATTCCCATTCGTTTTTATTGCTCTCTCGGGCAGAAATACTCGCTTTAGTAGCTGAGTAATGAAATTATCATAAAAAAGTAATTCAATTCTTATGATGTAACTGTGTATGGTATGGTTCTCTTCCCACGCATACATTTAGAATGGAATGTTTAAAACAAAGTTACCGGGTCAACAAAGTTGAGATGCTAATATGATATACTTCATCTTTCATTTAATTTATTCATTAATGTGTAATTTTCTAAAACCTCCCTGGTAAATAGATGTGAAGTGAGCTTGAGGTGAACTGTCAGTCCATAGCAATAGCTATCCAATCAGTTAGTTGGGACTTAGTATTTTGTGATGCGTCAAGTTATATCTAAATACGTTATTCCAATTTGTCAGTTCTTATTATCGGCTTGAACACTGGGAAGTTATGAAGGCTTGACATGTTAGGAACTGACTACGGTCCTTTAAAATTGTATAGTTCAAGAGAGCTGATACTCATAAATTGTCTTTTTCATTTCTAGGTTGACATGTCGTTACCTAACGGAGAACCATCCGTTCCTACGTCTGGCGCCCATCAAGATGGAAATGATGTATGTCAAGCCTGACATAGTGGTATTCCACGATGTGATAAGTGATGGAGAAATTGAGATGGTCAAGAAAATGGCCAGGCCAAGGGTGAGACTAAAAACGACATTATGATATTTTATATTGTAATAATAAACCTTTTAGTATGGGGATAAATTTTCCTATCGCCAAACGCGATAACGCATAAAAAAATACGTTTCCTTTTTTTATGATATTAGTTATGAGTCACATACTTTTATAGCTTTAATTTAATTAAAATACTCGTTTTCTTAAGCTTTTTGTCACTTTCAATGAATCTTATTAGTGGAGTTTACAACCTGTATTAATTCATTACATGGTAAAAATATTTAAAACACGGCGTCTTCCTGTCTGCCGGTCCGTTAATGCGATTGTTTGTAACTGGAAAAATATACATTAGATTTAGGTTTTTTAATTCACAGATGTTTTCTCTGACCGAGCTTATCTGGAGCCGTAGGGGCAAGTGCAACTCATGGTAATGATAAAAATAATTTCTGCTCAGTTCAAACGCGCGGTAGTCCACGACCCGAAGACTGGAAACTTAGTTCCTGCCCACTACCGCATCAGCAAATCATCTTGGCTGCGAGATTCCGAATCGGAAGCTATCGCACGCATCTCTCGCAGGGTGTCCCACATGACCGGCCTTAGTATGGACACTGCCGAGGAGTTGCAGGTCGTCAACTACGGGATAGGAGGGCATTATGAACCGCACTATGATTTTGCTAGGGTAAGTTTATAGTTTATTCATAACTGACTGTGTATGGATCTAATTCTGGGGAGAAAGTGCTCTCCACTACTGCATCAGCACGTCAACTTGACTGGTGAAACTCCCGAGTCGGAAGCGATCAGACACATCTCCCGCGCAACGTTCAGCCTTAGCGTGAACTCTAATAAACCCCACTATGATTAAAGTAAGTCCGACAGTTGCTTAGTCTATGCAGGAACTATAGTGCATACGGAGCGCGCTCTTTGGTCAGCACAAGAAAACGTTAAGATTTCATAGAATATTCTCTTCAGCAAAGTATTGACGAGTGTGTACTGTAAGAAGCTTGGAATACCTGCATAATAGCATGATCACTATAAATTGTTGGTACTTTCTTCTTGGGATTGGCAAACTCGTCAGACAAATGGCTTTGTGGCTATTGAACTTGACAGTGCGGTTAGGTATTTGAATAAACAAAACGAGATTATTGACCTGTGCTCGCCACTATCTTCATCTCTCATAGTAACGGAATTGATTCTTAAGTCTCATTTCAAAGACGAGAATAACTTAAAGGGGGAAAGGTCTCCCTTTCCTCCTTCCAGCGCAGTGGAACATTGATTAATGATAAAAAAAAAGTACGTTCTTAATTTAATATTTGGTTTTGTTTACAGAAACGGGAGAATGCATTCAGCAAGCAAGGTGGTAACAGAATAGCTACAGTACTCTTCTATGTTAGTATTCAAATTCATAATAATAAACAGTTGTTTACATAAACTCATTTATTTGTCATGAAGTTAGAAAACCAATTTAATAACATCAAAATGCATTTTGTGTTTTATACCTGAATACACGTTAGTTAACCAACAACGTGGAAGGGTTCGACTATTGAGACAATTTTATTTTCATTAACACTAATATAGGCGCTCTAAGTGTGAAACCAGACCGCGGTGATCGACCACTTCTGACATTATGTGGCCTAATGTGTATAAGGTGACATATTTTGAGGCGACGCCAATAAAACAACCCTATAGGGTGCGCCCAAAACGAACAATTTGCACTGTTTACTACATAATACTTGATACATTGAAATGACAAGAATGACATTAAACATGTAACATTAAATCAATATAGTATGAAAAGAATATTAGGATAAATACTTATGTATAGTCAAAACCTTAGCATGACCAAGCTTATTTCGGTACAAAATAAAACCATAAATATAAAAACACATTAAGTCTATTTTATACTAACTTCATTGTTTAAATACATTTCCAGTTCATTGTTTTTTTTAATATATTCCATTTTGTCTAGATGTCGGACGTTGCTCAAGGCGGCGCTACAGTATTTACAGAGCTGGGTCTGAGCCTGTTCCCGGAGAAGCGAGCTGCCGCCTTCTGGCTGAACCTGCACCCCTCCGGCGAAGGCGACCTCGCCACCAGGCACGCAGCCTGCCCAGTTCTGCAAGGATCCAAGTGGGGTTAGTAACAATACATTATACCCAGCCAGAGATGCTGGCCTGAGGCTGTGCCAATGTCCGCGAAGTCAGGTTTGAAATTATTCTTGGTGAAGCGCTCCGTGGTCTTCCTATCACACTTACGATGACTACGCCAGCCATATCCTGCAAAAGTCCAAGTGAAGTCCTAAGACCTGCCGAAAGTTGGAATAATAACTTTAGTGAACATGGTTTGACATTATCTGCTGGGAGCTCAACTCAAAGAGTGCGGTGCGGCGCGATTTGAATACCTTTTTTATTTGTAAAGACCGTAGATACGTATGATTCTGTACATAACGCTTCACAAACCGCGCCGCATCGTACCGTACGTTAGTTGTTTAGTATGGTTTTCATTTTACTTATACCATGCTTCTAAACTTATCACACTACAACCAACAACAACCACAACAACAACAACTTATCAACTTTTCACTATATCCCTTCATGATAAAGCCAACAAAAGTATTCTGCTTACAACATTCCAGTGTCCAACAAATGGCTCCACCAAGGCGGTCAAGAGTTGCTAATGCCATGCAATCTCGAGTATCAAGAAGAGGGCATGATTCGCCCGATCCCACGCCCAGTGCCCAAGACATCCAGGTAGACCTGCCCAATATTGATGAGTAAACTGTACAAATAGTACTGATTAGTGCAAATGTAGGAATCGGATTATTGGACTAGTTGCAAATGGTGTATTTGAAAGCAATAAAGTATGTATTTGTGAGTCCAACAATATTAGGATGTGCTGTGTTCGCAGCTTCGTGTATTAATTTATAATTATGTTAATTAAAAACAAGATACGCCCGCGTGCTGCTTTACGCACCCATTAAGCGCTTATTAACTTCTATAGACACTAAAAGAGCAAGAAATTAGAACAAAATACGATGTTTATTTTCATGAATATTAATCGGTACACAATGTTAATATTGTTGATTAAATTTCAACATTAATTTCAATACTAATAAGTCGGTATTCCATTCCTATTAATTTGTCGTTATTTAATTTTTATATGTTACAGAAACATTTTTAACAGTCCATACTTTACATCTGTTATTAAATGTAACATTTGTGTTTTAATTAAATGAGGACACGATGATATACTAGCCAATGTAGTATAGTATAATAGTAGTAGTCAATTGTGTCATGAATTCATGATTTATAAAAAAGTTATTATTTAAATTGTGCCTACAAATAGACATCTAAGTATCTAATCAAATGAAACATATAGAGGCTTTAGAGTTGCCGTTTATCTTAAAAACTAAATTAATAATTTATTCCCAGTGAAGTTATTAAGTATATGAACAGCTTTATTTAGTTCAAATATGATGTTATGCTAATTTCTACACGTAGAAAATATTTATATTATAAGTAAAAATGTTATTTTTAATATTTATGTACAAATAATATTATGTTTATAAAAATCAGTCATTCAATTTAGTTTTAAGTAACAAAAGATACTGTTTAATCTCATAAAATGCATTTATTCAAAGTCTTTAAACATATCTAATGTTAGTAATTAAGATACTGCTTTACTAGTTAATTGACTAAAACATAATGCTTAAATTAATTTTGCTCTAATTAAGAAATATTTCTAAAATCGATTATACGTAAACAGACATTGTTTTCCAGTTTTTTATTATACAATTTTAATTGATATATCGTATTTTAATTTCAGCAATTCTAGTTTAATCAAAATCACATTTAAAACCACTAAAAGTTAGTTTAGTCAAGTTTAAACTTTTAGCCGTGTAATTAGACTTTTCGTGTTCAGTGTAGTTTATATGTATAGGGTGACTGGTAGGTAATTAGGTAGAGACCGATACTTATACACATGATTGTACTCATATTAACAAATAAGCTTCCCGAAGCAACGTATTTTTTGTTATTTGCATGCCGTCAATTACCCGAATAGCACGTTGAGTAACAAAAATAGCACACAATCGGCTGTTATTTAATTTAGTTAGTTATCCCTTTTTCAAACAAAACTATTTAATATTTACTTTATTTTTATGTAACTATCAACCGTACAGAACACGCGCGTGCTCATGCACTTTGCAAGTTAAAAAAACCATTTCTATGGAAAAGTTGTTTGTTATCATAAGCACATTCATATGGTTTTTTTAGGTATCGGGCATTAATAAGCAGTCGCCCTATAATATTGTCCTGCTTTCTCAAACTGATTCAAAGTAATTAATAGCGCGGAACTTGAGATATGTTAAGGTAAAAAAACATCTTTTTCAATTTAGTACGCAAGTCTGAAATTGCATAATATCACGTTTTATAAAGCAGCTTAGCAGCACATCATTCGTGTGGATGAGGAAATAATAATTATTGTACTTATTTAAAACTAACATCGTAAACAGATCTTAAAGTAGCTTCGTTACTTCACGATCTCACAATTTTAAATGTATTTTTACAATAATTAATACATTATAACACAAAGTCAAAGTCAATGTAAAAAGTGAAAGTAATGCAGAAGTTCCTATCTTCTTTCTTGATTCGCTGTGAGGAGAGCAATTTAAGACAACAAAAACGTTACATATAGAATTATACGTATACTGTACATAACATTCCTGTTGTTTATACATTACCCTAAAGCTTCTGGCTCTTTATTGGTGGAACCCTGCAGCGCCGGCGATGCTCGTTAGAGTATTTCAGAACAAACAAAGTAAGTACATGCATGGAGAACTTTAGCATTGCACACTACTGTGTTTGCTATGAAACACTCTTCTTGTCTTCGCGTTGGTTTTGTTTCTCTTGCTGTCTTCAATTTGATCTGGCTTCCGTGGATTGACCGGTGCGTAAGCAACTTTTATTTGATTCACTACTTGTTGTTGTTCTACTACTTAAATACATAAATATATTTAATATATATTTAAATACATATATGTTGCAGTTTTAATCCTGGTATTTCTTAGTTATTTATTCAATCGTGTGGCAACTTCTGTGTACACAATAATTACAAATATTTTTATAGTTAAGCTTCTAAACCACGTAGCGGTGAAGAATCTTTTGGTGAGCCATAGTATACTTACAAAATTTCTTAGTATACAGGAGTAGTGATATAATTTCTTCAAACAGCTTTCAGTCTACATGTAGTTAACCTTCGGCGTTACATTTCATTGTCACAGTTTAATGGCTCTTTGTTTTAAGGTCAATAGTATAGTGTGCGGAAAATGGTTACTCGGGTTGCTTCTGCGGATTCCGCATTCACGGAAACGTTTAATGTTTCCTTCTTAGTTCTCTTACTTACGAGAACTTATTGGTTGTCGGGCATGCGTTATATTTATATAATTATGTAATGTAACTTGAAAGTATCAAGAAATATCATTTATATTAGTATACATATTGTATCATAAGTAGTATCTTTCTAGTGTGGAATACAATGACCCGCGTTTAACTTGTAATAAAGAACATGTTCAACATATATAATAATTATTATGTGTATGAAACAAGAAAATAAATATAACATTGCAAATGGACGCTTGCCCAGTGGGTGTGATAGGATTTCTAACCATCATTCATATAATTTTGTCAAATTTTTGCTAGCGACATTTAACTGTTCCAATTCAACTAAAAAAAATCCAACTAAATCATTAATTTGAGAAGAAAAAGTCCCATCATTACATAACCGCACCTATACTATTACATATTATGAAGAGGTAAAGTTAGCTTCTTTTTATGGTTTTCTTTTTGTTTGTAAGAGGTAATCTCTGAAAGAATTGGTGAGATTACAAACCGCCGCGTATCATAAGATGTTTTATGGTATACTTGACGGGGACGGAGGCACACTATCATACGTGCCGAAAGATTATACCAATGCCAGCCCTATCAAATCTATTTTTAATGCACTTGTCCACATTAAGCTTGGGTTGAGTGCATTTGTCTGGAACCCATATGAAAAGAAGTACATTATGACCCTAGAGAAGGTTTAAAAAGCTTTTCTTAGTTATTGGATAAGATTTTGTGCCTTATAAACATTCTCATACGCTGTTTCGGTTATAATTCGCTTGAGATACGAAAAAAATATGACCAGATAACTAGTTTGTGCAAAATTTTGATTTGAAAATCGATGCTCCAGAATTGCATGGTGAACTTATCCAATTGTTGTCCTGGTTAAATATTATCGTAGCAGGAGGCATACTTATCGTTTGATGTCAGTCAATTGTTAAAATATAAATAAAAATAATGCATAACTGATATCAGGGCAAAACGAAAGGTAGGCCGAAAATAGCTCTTCCAATTCCAGCTATTATCAACTTCCAAGATGATATTCAAATAACTGAAAAAGTTTCGTAAAAAAAATAAAAAGCTTCAATTTAATAAAAACCGATCAATATCCTAGACAGCTTCTACTTGGGTAAATTGTTGTAATTGCTCGATGTAGTTATAATGATCGGTAGTTACGACACGGTACACCACCACGGTGTCTCCGTTTAAAACTTAATTTAATTTCCGGTTCCTCGTTCAGTCTTAAGTGCTTTAATTTTGATGAACTACTCGGTGAAGTTTTGAACAGATACATATTATCGCGTGAAAGTAACTGCCAGTCCCCAAAGTACGTAATAGAACCCTTGGTTTATGGCAATACCGAACTAGAGGACTTAGCTATTTACCTCTTTGCAGCAACTTGAACAAAATAGTTTTAACTTCGTCCAAATGTTGGTCAATCAGGTGAACTCAATTATCTTGCAGAAAATAACATAATATATGTCCTTTACTCACCATATTATGTAAAATCAGGATAATCCACTTGCAAATTGTATTTGATCGGTTTTTTCCATCTTACAACAAAGAAAATAGCTCAATTAAATGTTTTTCCAGTAAACACGTTTATCATCAATTTGAAATCCATAAGGCATTGCGACAAGGAGCACAAGCACTGAATGGTACAGTTCTTCTTCCAAATGTTTGACAATTTCCTTTTAAAAAAATATCACTCACCCTTTCGAAGTCTATACGTTTGTGTATAGTAATCCTTCTTCATGGGTCAATCGAATTATACTGAATTAATAGCTTGTGAAAATTAATGTTAATGATTTGTGAAGAATTTTTTGAGCTAATTTTTATTGACCAAATTGCCAATTATGAATTTAAATGGTGGTCCACAATTAATATGTAGATACACTACACTTTCGAATCAGCCAAGTGCTGGTAACAAACTGATGGCTAGTGGAGTCGGTCGTCGATGGCTAACGATGAAACCGGAGCTGTGGACTGTAAACATCCACTGACTGGAATCCTCGCAGGCTGCCGATGCGCCGCCGACGCTCGCGCTTAAACCTCCATAACATTAGTAATATGGCACATAAAGATAAGTGCCTGACCACCGGGAAATAAATTCTCTCAACAGGCCCATGGCCTTTTGTTTTGTCTAGCTGCTTATTATTACTTTTAGTCTAAATAAATAATTATAGTAATTATGAAACTAAGGGCCATTATAGTAAGCCTGGCTTCATAAGATGATCATAATTGACGTGTCAAGTTACCACTGGTAGAAGCTATTACGTAGTAAGGCCCATGACCTTGTATTTTGTCTAACTGCTACTACTTTTAGTCTAAATAAATAATTATAGTAATTATGAAACTAAGAACCATTAAACTAAACCTGGATTCATAAGAATGATCAATTTGTGTGTCAGTTTACAATCTATAGTAAGTAATAAGGCATATGGCACTAGTGGTATCCCGTGGTTCCCACAGCAACAGTGCTAAGGTGCCGCTCATGAGGTATATATACATAGGTTCAATACTAATATTATGTGACTTTTTCAATGTACTTATATTCCAATCCGCCTTGAGCAAGTGTGGTCATCAATGCTCGTGCCTGCTCTGTCGAGAATAGTCCTTTGCCCAGTTGTGGGACAGTAAAAGACTGGTATTATTTAGGAATAGTTATACGGTTTATTATTATAGTTATTCAGTTTTCAAGGATGAATAAATTATTGTAAGCGAATTAAAATTTCCAGAGATTACCAAACATACACAAACTTCACATTTTCATTAGAAATAAAACTTTGCCTCGGCGACAATATAACGTATCGAATCGCGGCTTGCGGCCAAGGCATAGTTAAACATTTTGAGCACAAAATAGAATATACAATATATCCGGTTCGATTGACGGCCCCGTTAGTCTTGTGGTCGCAAGCGCGATTGCTAAGCATGATGAGGTCCTAGGTTCGATTCCATTTTGGTTTGAAATAATCACTTATGATACCATGCATTGTAACACACCAAAATTATTGTGCTTATGGGTGTATACTGCAGTACAGGGATCGTGGCATCGTGGGAGAATTTAAAGTTTAGTTGGTTCATTTAAAACTTGTATCCGTAAAAAAAACGTAGTGAAGTCTTCACTTTGACTATAATATCTTCAGAACCAGTGGATTCCCAGATAAGATCTAATAGAAAAAAAAAAATTATAATAATAAGAATATGTGGTTTTCGGAAATAGGAATAGTCTCTTTACACCCGTTAAAATGGCTCCAATAAATGCGGACAACTCTGGAATGACAGTATTCAAAACATAAAAAATATGTGTTCGTATGATATACGATAAAGTAATTAAAGTAGTAATAATAAAGTTAATAAAAATAAAGCAACTCTTATTTATTTATAGGTATGTACTTGAAGGGTTAACGGTAAACGGTGACATGCACCTAATTTCAGGTATTAAAATTACACATGGCCTTTAAAATATACAAGACAGCTAGTCTATTCAACCAAACGAAGAGGGGTCTTCCCACGCACTATGTGGCCACCCCTAATACATTATTTGTGCCTGATTTGACAGCAGTTGGTGGCAAATAGCGTATACCTAGCTTCATTTATTATGCTTTGGTAAAAGCTACCGATATTTTTTACTACGGATCATGGAAAGAGGATTCTTTGATTCATTATTTTTATGTTATCTGAGCAAGTTATGCAAGTTGGCGCAACTGGGCGATAATAGGCACATCTCCGGTCAACACCTCGGGGATAACGTGATGTTTTGTAATAAAATTTAACGTTGTGTAAATAAAATTGTATTGATTACAAATAATTATGCTGTAGGCACGCGTTTCAGATGTTTTCCAACACAAGAATCCTCGGAATGGTTAAACAGGATGGGACCTGCGTGAAAACTTGTTGTTTCTTTTTCACATGTTTGTAGACATATATGTTGGTATGTCACGCGACCTGTTTACATAATATTTTCTCTGAAAAATGCTTTGTTGACTCCGTAGCTGCGAGGAAGCGCTTGCTTTTCCATACCGTTGTGTTATTTTTCAGAATCTCCAGCAAATATACCTAAGTAATAGACAAGACTTGGTTGTCTGTCTGGCAGGTTGTTAATTTAAATGTTAAGGTAATTAATTAGCCGGGGTTGCGGGACGTCTTAACAGGATACCGTGGCCCCGGAACGTAAAGGGCAACAGAAGAAACAGGGTGGTTTTTTAGTCAGTAAAAGTCTGACAGTCCCTTCCGCCCCAACCAGTGCGGAAGGAGTCACCTAAAAAAAAAAAGTAATAATAAATTAAAATTAATTAATTAAAAAACCCGTCATGAGCAAGTCCGGCTTGGATTATTAGGGTTCGGAGGCTAATTACACTGAGCATTTTATAACAGCCGCAGCAGATATCAATCTGCGCTAGTTTCTGAGGTAGGTATACATCTAAAGTAATATTTAGCCTAATAGGTACCTATAAATAGCTAATGGCAATGGGGTGGCTTATATTTTTGAGGTAGGTAGATACTTTTTAGCTTTACAGACCTAGGAGATTCAGCCCAGGGGTGAACGGTGGTTAATTTTAGCTGCACCTATATTTTTAAAGAATCTTTAGAGGACGCTTTTTAATGATGCCTTTAATATTGATTTGGTAAGTTTTCTAAGGTTTTGACTAACGACTAATCTCGTCTCTAGATTTATGAAAGTGCGTCAAACCGTTACAAGCAGTAAGAAAAATCGAGTAGAAATAGAAAAGAGAAATGAGATTATGTAGATCGTGTAGATTTAGAAAAGAACGAACGCAATTGTGTGGCACAAAGTTTTATATGCTACTAGCTGACCGGCCACGACTTCGTTCGCGTGGTATCCTACCTCTACCCCTATCCTACCGATATCCTACCTTACCCTACCAATACCCTACCAGTACCTACCTTACACTACCCCTACCCTATTAATACCCTACCAATACCCTACCTACCGTACCCTACCAATACCCTACCAATACCCTACCCCACCAATACGCGACCGTTCCCCAACCCTAACCTCTTTTTTTTCCCTCACCTTTTAAACCTTCCCTAAACTTCCACAATCATTTCAGGACTAAGATAAGATAAATCCGTTCAGCCGTTCTTGAGTTATAAAATTACAACGAAAAGTGACATTGATTTTTACACCTAAAAGTTGAAGACCTTTAGTAGGTGCAAATATGTTGCTGCAAAACTTATTTGAATTTGGTTGAACGCAAACATTAGGATTCCTGGTTACTAGGTTCCGAAACTCTAGTTTTACAGAACAAGACAAAGACTACGTACGTAAGTACTTAGGGGTCGTGGCTTGAAATTCTGTGTCCGTCTTCTAGTGAAGGTTTCCTACAACATTTCAAGAGATGCTTTGTTTTGCCCACACGACGAATTTTTTGTTATTCTAAGGGAAAAGTGGGGATAGATATCATATAAGATACACAATGTTATTATCTACCTATTTTCGTCCTTTTCGTAAGATTTATGTTGCTCCTATAAAAGTTAAAAAGCAATCACTTCGCTAACTGCTATTTTGCTTTTGCGTACACCGTAAAGGGCAGGCGACTTTTTGTACTCCCGTCGTTATGTTACGTTTGAGAGAGTTCCGTTTAAAGTTTTATTAAGGGTAGATATATTCCGTTTACGGCTATAAAACTTCAGTTTTAAACACGCTGTTTCTTCTACCCTAGGTCAAAAATGTCAATGATGTGTAAGATCTTTACAGATCTAGTTTGTGGTTATGATGTTTCATTTTGCGACGTTAGCTCGCCTTTTATCCCATCACATTTCATTTTGGAGTCTTCTAGCATATTTCTATGTATCTATTGCTGATCCAACTATCTCCTAAGGCCGTAAGCCGTATAGCTATAAAATTTTGCTGTACTTAATAGTCTCTTACGATATAATATGCTAGCCCACCCTATTTAATAATAGGTCTTAACGAATATAGCTGCAAGCCTTTTACTTGTAATAAATAGTAAATACAATTACAGTATTTTAGTTGTCAGTAAATTTAACTAACTGTAGCATCGATAAGAGGAATGGAGTTGAATGAAAAACACAAATATGGTCAGTAAACCTTTATTGTTTTCAAGATGAGTTCACATCAAAAATAAAAACATCTTATACATTTTGGCTTTAGCTTGTTAATTAAAATATTTATCGAGACAAAACATTTAAAGTTTAAAATTCCACTACCCATTTATAACATTTAAGTATATTTTTGAAATACATAAAGTAAATACTGATCAAACATTTAACACATAATAACATTTATTTTCTACGTAACTATCAGGTAACACAACATTTATCTTGGAACAAATACGATTAATGATTATATTATTTATTACCTACTATGCGTCGTTAGACCATGAATGTTAGAAAGTAGAATTGTCAAGGTTTCAGAAGGTAAAAAAACAAATAAACAGTCCTGTCTCGCAACGTTACCCTGTATATATCTCACAACAACATCCGTTATATACTCATTCTCTTTAAAAATAATATCATACTTATAGTAAGATAAAGAGGATCAAAAATATAAATCTTCAAAATATCGAGATTCTTTAAGTAGACAATATTGTTCCATAGCAGAAATGTAATAAATCAGACTCATAAGTTTATCAGGAATGTGCAGAGCTTACGTCTAAGGGGTAACAGCTAGGAGTGTTTAACACTAATACATCATTCTAGGGATTGGGGGTTCCTACATCAAAAATTCTGTTCCTACGTACAACAGAAATACATTTATTACACCAAACACTCAAAAACAGTAATTACTTAGAATATCGAGCCACATTCGAGAAACGTACCGCGAGCTGACCTGATGAATATTGTGCCATTATTTTATAATAATATATAACTTATTAATAATAATTATCCTTATTTTTAAATATAATTAATAATTGCCAAATATAACATGTCTAAACTAAACTTGAAATGGCAAGTGATACATTTAACAGCCTGGTTGCAAGAATATCACAAAAATGTGACTTGGGTAATTTTTTAAATTAGGTAAGTACAATATTTTAGGTACAACAAATTAAAGAGGTTAGGGCACAAGCAACCTCTTTCATAAAAATAAATAAAAATAAAAAAATAGTCCCTGAAGTTGGTCTAATAAAGTCGGGTAAGAATTTATTAGCCGATAGAGAGCGGGACTAGGGGTTTAGATTTCATAGTTGCGGAATTTATTGATGACCTCAGAGGGTGGCTCTTGGTTGCCAGTTCCCCAGCGGCCCCAGAGAGCGGCACCGCCCTCGGAAGCTCGGCGAGCGGCCGGGTTGCTGGGGCCGAGGCTCGAGGGGCCCGAAGCGCGGCCGCACTCGCCCTCCAGCATGCGATCCTTGGTGTTCGGCTTGGTCCAGTGCATGGACTGCTGCACATGATCCTTCATGCCGAGCCACTGCTTGTACCCCATAGCGATGCCACTGTGGCGCCACTTATCATACAGAGCGCGCTTAGACGGATCGCACAGTGTCTCCTTCGCTTCCTGGTAAAAGAAATACATAATATGTTTACGAGAATCATAAGCACGCAGCTGGCATGGGAGGTCATGGGTTTGATTCCCAGGTCAAGCCAAGTGTTGTTTGGTTTTACCATTAGGATTTTTTCATTAACAATTAAGAGTTTCAATTTATGCTTAGTACACATAATAAGCATAAATTGAAACTTCAAATTGCTAATGAAAAATCGTTTATTTAATTCTTAAAAATTGCTTAATACGGAATACAGACAGAAAACATCATTGTAATAGTATAATATAATACTTTCTAATAAAACATACATCACGCCTGTACTCCCAGAGGGTTAGGCACAACAAACTATGTAAGTGATGCAAGTTACAAATAAGAATATCCTGTGAAAGACAGTAGGTATTATAACAGTCGAAATCGAGATAAAATATGTTTTCTTATTCAATGCAACAAACTCCAATCGAAGTAATATACGTATATTGCGGTTGCGGGCTGCGGCCCACCCACAAAGGTCGGTATTCATTTCAGAGTTTCAATATCTCAAATTCTTAACCAGGAGTTAATCTGGTAGGTATTTGGGTAATTAGTTTGGCGAAATTCAATTATTCACATCACTCCATACTTCATTTACTGATAAACAGAGCTTTATGATCTTTTTGTTATCTGAATATTTAGAATTAGAATAGGCAGGTTTTGAAGAGAAACAGATAAAGAGTAGACCTGCCTGACGTCCGAAGAAAAGAAACAAAATCAGGTGAGGGTGAGGCGGTGTAAAAGTCTCTTTACGAAGATTACGCCCCGACACTGCTGTAATCACGGCCGGTGACATGCAGCCGACATATCAAAATTATAGGAAGGTATCGTACACTTTTTTTTAAATATCGCAAAAAGAACTCCACTCGAGTGTTTTTATATATAATGTGCTAATGTGTTGTGTTGTTTTGTGGGTTTTTTAATATTATTTTTGTATGAATTCCATTCATGGAGTCTGCACAGACGAATCCACGAGAGATCAAACTGACTTGATATAATATGATACACATTCACATAACAAAAAGAATTTTAGTTTCAGCGTATTGCTTCGAATATTAAGCAAATAAGTGAAAAATATAATGTTTCCTAAACCTAAACCTGTGGTTGCTTGTATTTAATTACACAAAACTCTAAAACAATCAAAGGAAGAGAGAAAACTTGGAGAAATACAACTGTTATATTAAAGACAAAGTTAGTCATCACTTGAATGAAATAGGTATCTACAGCCAATCAATTAAACTCTTAACAAACTTAAACATCGAACTTTATGAGCCTGAACTTTCTGTTTCATGTAGACCTATTAAATGTCTACGTAAAACTGAGCTCGAGGGAGTTTCAAAGGAGTTTATAAACAGTTTAAATTTGGAAACAATTTTAATTTAGAATAGGTACCTATTTAACGAAATGTATAATTCTTCAACATGATACTAAAAACTACGTGAAAGACTTGTAAACTCTGTTAAAAAAAATTTTTTAACAGTCGAATTAATTATTATATTTGATAGGTACTAAGTCATTTAAATACCTATTCAAGTTGGAATCATAATTATTATTAATCTAAAACCTGTTCAGTTGTGGGTTCTGTAAAAAATTTCTGTTGGTTTTATCTTCACTAGGAGACAGTATCCTGTTCTTTTTTTTAATTATATTGTTATCGACTTTTAAAGTTTTACTAACAAACAAAGTCGTATTAAAAAATCTTAAAATATGTTTTACCTTTAGTTGCTGGAACTTGGCTTCAGCATCCTTGTCTCCATCATTTTTGTCAGGATGGTGCTGCAGAGCAAGCACCTTATACTCAGCAGTGATCTGCTCAACCTGTAATTTTGAATTATGATTAGCAAAATTCCATTTTATTCCGTACAATTGCAGTTCAATAAATTATAAAGTTTCTCATTACTTCTTGTTATTCAAAAATTATTACTTTAACTAATTTGGCCACAAGAAGTTCATTAGTAGTGAGACGTAATATAAGTATAACGGGGAACTGGAAAACCCAAACACAAGGCATTGACTCAACAAAAGTTAAATGTTTTTCCTCGAATGCGGAATAACACTCGCAGTCTACATAAAACTTTTACTTACTCAATTAAACTTCTCTAGAAATATTAAATTCATAAAAAAAGCTGTATTTATTTGATCAGATGTAGGTCAACTCTCAGGGCCCTCGACAAAATAAGGTCATCGAGCAGTATTGTAGAATCAATACACTAGGCACTAGGAATCCGAAATCAGAGAATTTCTGTTATTGTATGTCAATTGGGTAAAAATATGAACATAGTTTATGTACTTACACTTGAATTCTCGTCGCAACCCAACAAACCGTAAAAATCGTCGTCGGGGTTCCTTTGATAATTAAGTATTTCGTCGACGCCAGTCATTTTCACGACCCTCCCACACGAAACCCAAGCAGATACTAAATCTGAAGTAGCGTTGCGCGACCGCTAAAGTTACTAACGCAACCGATTTCAATAGTCGAGTGTCGACTCACACTTAAATCGAGTTGAACAATTTATAAAAAAAATTACATGTAAAAAATTAAACTGTTCCAAGAACCAATGTGGCTCGAACACAATGCAATGTATAAAATACTGTCTTCTAAGTTATTGTGTAACAAAAAATTAAATCAAAGTACATTCTTTTTTTTATGCATTGTACATGTAAATAGAAAGTATTTATTACAATGTTTTTGGACTCTGGTCCCTGCCCATTTATAGTGCGGCTAGTTTAATTACTAGTAGTATATTTACTACTTACATTGGAATAACTTGACATACTGCTAGACTGTACAGTGGGCACGGGCACCTGTTTGCAAAGATAAAGAATAATTTTGGTATTCTATGTTAATTTCAGTGTTATAAGTGTTCCGTTGTATACTTGTAGTATCTACTTACACTTGTGTGTTGTATCCAACTTTTGTTTAGTGCCAACATTATCTTGCGACCAAAACTCATGACCGGTTTTAGAACTTGCAAAAAAATTTCGTGACCTTGACCTTATTATCGTGCTGACCCATAATCTGACAACTATGTGGAAGAATTTTCTTAACTTGACGGTTTGAATGTTTTCTTAATTTTTATTTTTATTATTTTTCTAATGTAATAAGCGCAACTAATAAAAATTACAGAAATAATTAAGAAAGAGATTATTGGACAATTAAGAGAAGCGCAGAGTGAAAACTACATAGTTCTTAGCAGCTGCTAGTACAACACTTTACTGATTATTTAACTACTTCGGCTTGTGGAAATCGGCAGATTAAATTATTTCCGTAATCCATGAAAGATTTCCTTCAAAATAAAATATCAATTAACCGCGCTCGAGAATGTCCAGGTGACATTTTTTTTTGCAACTTTGTAACTCTTCTGTTTCCTTACATCACGCACAAATCGTCAGATTATTGAAATGCACACTTTTCTGCATGTAATTTAAGTCTCCCTGCCTTAATCTGACGCGCGGCCCTATATACAGGGCTTACATATGGTGGAGGTACTTAACGAGAAGCAAGGTGTCCCCCCTTATATTAACCTGCCGCGCTCGAGTAAATCCAAATATGCCTTCGTGGGCTCCCAGACTATAAGTAGGTATATAATTAATAATGCTCATCACGTCATATAATCATTCCTTGCTGAGAACATAATCGGAATTCAGAACATTATTTAGGTAATCGATCAACTGTTTCTTTTCTAGTTTACTTGCACCACAGGATCTGGTTCCGTAGCCTTTTTTCTGGTAGCTCAAGATTCGATCAGAGATTTCTGTAGGTAAATATTCGACTATGAAAAAAACTAATTAGCTCTTATGCTCGCACTACTTGTCTCGCATTCATGAATTAAAAAACATGATCAAAACTTTCAATCATAGCAAACAATTTAAAAAAATCTAAGACCGTTCGAGCCGAGTTATGATTGCATTTTGGTTTAGCAAATTAATAAGGCCCAAAACATTTTTTTATAACCACAAGTATAAATTATTTCAACCGAAATAACAACAATAAATGATGATTATTTTCATGAATATTAATTTTATATGCTACTTAAATATAGAAGACTGGCTCAAAATCGTGCACGCAATTTCATCCAAAATCTATAAATTACGATCTAATTTATGTACCTATGGTTATACTATGGTTCATGTACCAAAGCTCGGACCGCGCTGCGCGTCTGGTTTACGGATCGATGCATTCAGTTAGATAAACTGCGCAGACATAAAATCACTACATTGCACTGGCCTGTACTGAAAGTGGGAGAGCAAAACTTATGATATCTATGATTACTTCTATAGGAGAAACTGCGTCATAGCTCGCCAAGTATTAATAAATCGTTGTCATATAAATTACCTGACTTTTGTATTTGTCATCAATATTTTCGAATTAATCTGATTGTCCGGCATTTGCTCCTCCTTGTCTACTTTTTTGTGAATCTCTGCACCTTAAAGTAGAGGTTTGACGTTAGTCACTTTTTTTAGACCTTAATCCCTCACGTGGGTTTGTCAACTTTCACTGAACCTAACCCAGGTTTTACAAGCTGTAAAAAACTGTATGTACTTACATATGTAACTGTGTATGTTCGGGTGGCATATTGCAACTCAATTTTGAAGCAGATAGCTTCAAAATTGAGTTGCAATATGCCACCCGACTATCTTCACCCGATTTTTCTGAAATTTTGCACGCATATGTATATCGTGTGACAATTCAATATTATGATGACTTAAAGCTGATCTGATGATGTAGCTGGAAGTGACCATAGAAACTTTCTAAAAAACATAACTCTATCTAGTCTGGGCTCTTATGATTCATATTGCCGAGTACTTTGTCTGTAGATGGTAACCAGGGTCTGATGATGGATTCAACCCAAGACTGTGCAATTTCCAGTGAAATATAGTCGCGGCACTGCAGAACGAAGAATGCTAGATAATGCTAAGAATGTATTATGTTAGGCTTGCACAGTACACTAAATGCAGCGTATTACAGCTGCGGACCATGCAGTTGTATAGGTACCTACTTAGGCTCGAAGCTCTTCGCTGCAGGTCAAGCATACGCGGCCATAAGTAGGGTAAAATCATTAGAAGGTCTTCATATTGAAGAGTTAGACTGTTCGAAATTAGACGGCAAATGACCTACAATGATGCGTTGAATGAAATGAAGACTGAGAAACCTGTCCAGCAGTAACTAAAGAGTAAAAAAAAATAATTAAACATAACACACAATAATTAAACATAACAAGCTTTTATACGAATGCTCTAAAAAACTTTTCCTTTAAAACTTTTACTATCAACTTATAACGTCACTAGCTTTTGCCCGCGGCTTCGCTCGCGATTATTTCAAGTACCTACCTATCATAGTTTACTCCTAACTTTCTACTAAGCTCAACCATACAAACTTTAGGATCTCGTTTCATCCCCTTAGGGGGTGAATTTTGGAAAGTCCTTACTTAGCAGACGTCTACTAACTATAAACTACCTCACTGCCAAATTTCATCAGTCAAATTTGACAAATTTCGCCAGTTTTTGATATTTCGTGATGAGTGAGTGAGTACTTAACCTTTCGCGTTTATAGCTTTTGCCCGCGGCTTCGCTCGCGTTAGTAAGTCCCAAATAAAAGCTTAGGGCACCCCGACTCGGACAGGTTAGGTTAGAAGGACTGATATAAAACTACTCAAAACCACTTTAGACGGAAGCAGTTAGTCAAAAGTACTTTTAACTGATATTTTAGTCAAAAGTGGCTAAAGCATACGGGCAAAAGTACTTTTGACTGATTTGACTAGTCAATAGTAATACTTTTGATTGGTTAAGAGTTTTGACTGCAACAACAATAACAATAAAAAGCAGTTATCAAATATGTTTTAATTTCCAATTTCTCACTTGGTCCATAACATATATAATCAGAAGTTTTTAAATATTTAAAGACAGGCAAAAGATAGCAAAAATAGCTATAGAAAATGATAAAAAATATATAATTCTAATGATAAAAAATATGACAAAAATATGTCAAAATAGTTGAGCCTCATTCGTCTTCAGGAATTTCTCAGTAGCAGCCTCGGAGTCTGGATTTGTGCCCGGTCGATGGCAATAGGCTCGCTAGGCTATTATATGGGACTAAAAACATAACTGGCGAAATGTGGGTGTACTAATAGGTACACCTCTGCCTAACCCTTCGGGGATTACAGGCGTGATGATGATGATGATGTGTTCATTCGTCTTCTTAATAAAAAAAACACAAGAAAAACAGAAATCAAAATACAAAAATTTTTATTCTTCAGAAAAATATGCTTCACAAACCATAGAAGCTTATAATGCAATAACAGTTCAACATTATAACAATTGCTGTGAGCATGCAAAAAAAAAGCGGGACTGGGCCTGTCCCGTGCGGGACATTTAATTTTGATTTAAAAATCGGGACGTCTGGCACCGCTGCCCGCAGAGGTCTATCTTGAGCCCTTTTACTTAATTGTTCACGAAATCATCAAAAAACGTTAATGTTGCAGCCACTACGCCGGAAATTGCTTTTCTGGTAAATGCCAAAAACCCTAGGGCGGCTTGTAATCTACTTTCCTCCACTTTGCTGCGTAAATAGAATATTAACTTTTTGTGGAAAACTGACATAAATTAATCTCGCACGAAAATGTTAACCTTGGATAAACTACGTCGTTTTGCGATTGCTCTTAGAACGAGTACAAATATCTATTATGCTTAATGAATTTGCTCTAGTTTATAAACTTTAGCATAGGTACCTACTATCCCACACACTGTTGAATGAAGGCCCATTACGTAAAGTGGACCCTAACCACCTAATAATGTTAAACAGAAATATGATGGCCCACTACAAGTATGCAACGACCCGCTCTGGCTTCGCACTGGTGTACAGTGTATGTGACGGAGGTAGTATAACTATAGAATTTCTATACATGGTCGTTTCGGTGCGGGCGATTAATAATTATAAATCTCTGATATCTTCTAAGCTTATATGATGTAAAGGTCAATTTTGATCTACATTAATGCACAATTTATCTAACTAAATACGTTAGATAAATTGTGCATTGGATAAGAATTGATACTATATTGTTTAAAATAGCTTTGTAAATAAACCCATATATTTTTTTATTACGTAAAAGATAAACTACAAAATAAAAAGAAATATGTACTTTAGTTTTGGAAGTCGGTGGCAATACCTACATAACAAAAAATAAAACCAAAGCCGCCGACTTCCTAATCTAAAGTTATTTTTGTAATTTTGTAATTTTTGAAGGCAGTTTTCTTTTTTTTAACGCCCTAGGTAGTTGAAACTGGGCTATCGGCACTCTAAACTCACAAAATGTAAGTATTTTACGTAGGTACTGAATTTAAAATTCGATCATGATTCGAAAGACATGTAACGCCATCTAACATCATAAGAACGTTATTGTGATTTCTCTCGGGAACAGTACCTACTTCTTTTCGGTATGACAGAGGCGGACGTCTGTAAACGTATATGCAAAATTTCAGGATGATCGACTTAGTGGTTAAGGTGTGGAAAGGAAACAAACAAACTTATAATATTAGGTAGTTAGGAAGTTAGGATTATACATATAAAGTTATAAACCTTTCAAAAGACATTATCAAATAATAATAAAAATCTTATCAATATCCGTTAAGTACATAATTTAGAAGAATAAGTGTCAGCTCAGTCATAGAGGAGCGCAGCGGGGAGGATTTTATTACGGCACTGGAAAATCAACTTTAAAATTACCTATTGAAATAATATTTATTGTCAGTATTATCTTTTAAAAGACCATTTTTTAACAGGTTCAGGCAAAAAAAAAAGTTGATTTTAGAGTGTCTTAATAAAATCCTCTCCGTTGTGCTCCTCTCTGTCTGCGCTAACCTTAAGCAAACAAACAGAGACGCAAACAGCGACTTTGTTTTATACCTAAGTACTATTCAGAGAAGAGATAGTTACCTGCCCATGTACTATTTACTACGTTCACATGACTCATCCCACAGGTAACTAACAGATTTACGGGCGTCTATTTTTATTTTCTGGTTTCAACCCACGGAATGTGATATTGATATTTAAATCGTTTAAATAAATTGGTTAAATAATAAAGTACGCGTTTGTCATCTATCCTGTGGAACGAATGTTGAAATCGTAGTTATCACATCATAATCAAATAAATAAATGATTTGAATATTTTAGAAGTTACAGGGCAGTTAAAGTTTTTTTCACACATTTTACGAAAAAAAAAACGAGGCATGAATACTAGGTTTGATGATTTTTTTTATAACGTTGTAAGGAACCCCCAAAATTTATTGTATTTTTCAATTGTTGTGTGAGAATCTTAATGCCGTTCACAGAATACATACCAAGCTATCTGCTTACCAAGTTTTAACAGTATAGTTCTTATAGTTTCGGAAAAAGTGGCTGTGACATACGGGCGGACAGGCAGACATGACGAATCCATAAGGGTTCCCTTTATGCCATTTGGCTACGGCAGCCTAAAAATTTGCCGTCAGCGCCCTCCTGGCGGACGATAAAGTTCTTATCTTTTTATTTTAGAGCAGAGTTTATTTAATTAAAATAATAAACTATTTAAATGAGGCTGGACATGGCTAAACCAGCCAGTCTCTACAGCAATTTGTGGCTATGTATGCAAATGACTAGACAACGTACTGAAATTTAAATAAACTAACTTAGTAATTACTTATTATACGTGCAAAATAAGAATACAATATGTTATCCATTAAAATGTACGCGCCAATGTAATCGTGAAGGCTGACGACATTGCATATTCCGTGCATGCTCTAGACATTGGCGTCCAACGCGCTTTTGCATCAAAAATAGCTACTGAAGACGCGCTAAACGTAAGTTTACGCGGCTGAGCGGCCGTCGCGGCCGTGTGCCCCGCTCTATACACATTAAATAAAGATCACAAATCGAAGTGAAGAATTAAAGTGCGCTTTTTGTGAGTTCTCTGAAATAAATAACAAGTATAGTATGTTTTGGAGTAGCAGCCATCGGTAGGCGCTGTCAACGAACTATTCGCTCGAAGATCTTCCATCTTTGGCAGCGGAAGTAGCGGCGGATGTCCCGGCAATGGGTGAGCGGTGGCATATGAATGCTTAACAACAATGCTCGCATCTTCGTTCCCATATTTTCTATGCGATCCGTGTCTCTACCGAAAGTTTGTCAACCTTTATTTTTTGTTTGTATTCGTTTAAAGCTTTATAGGTAGGTTTAATAAAATCCTTTTGCCCTGGCTAACCCTCTCTTAATGTTTCACTTCACATTGTAAATAGAATTTTTAAGTAAGGCCTGACAAGGGTATAGGTTGAGCTTTAGTGGTTAATTGTCTGAACAAAATGTGTATTGTTTTATTATCAAACATGTAGAATTTATTTGTACTGTGATGAACCCCCTTGAATAAAACATTATTACTTCGACACGCACCTTGTTGTTTTGTAAAATGATATTCGCGGTTTTTTTCTGCTTTCGGTAAAGTTAAACGTATTACCTATACCCCAAAAATGGTTGGAGACGGTTCGTTGAAGTGCAAGGTCCCGGCTTGGCAGCCTCTATACCTACCCACCTAAGAAGTTATTAAGTATTATAATATCTCATATCATCTTGTATATGTATATCGATATTTTTTTTTCCACATCCTCATTTTCTTTTCTGTTCTCACTGAGATTAGGTAATAAAGCTTTTAGCTGGAATCACGCTCTTAAATTACTAACTTTGATTAAATTTCGTAGTTGTTGTTTATTCAGTATAAAACTAACTAGGTATCCGCTCAACAGAATTGTAACGTGCTGTCAACTTTCTAACACTGATTAAATTAGCAGACTATTACTTAGTTACAACTGAACGAGCCAATATAACCCTGTATTGGTTTAGCGTTAAATCTAATTACAAAGTTAGAATAGGTATTACATTTTCAAACAAAACACTACAAAAGATAAACAGCAAAACTTTAATTATGTAGTACATTGTAAAATTAATTAGTCTACTGAGCTCACAATTATATGTGTGACATTGACAACACCGGGTACTGTTAACCGTGCCAAATAGATCTCTCTACGGGTACGGTAGTCGTGCTCGTGCCATATTCAAAGAAGGAATCAATAAACTTTAATATTCATTCAATGTAGCGAGTACCTAGTACTTTATCGAGCTAAGATAACGACCCAACTTTTAAAATAATTTAAGTAATTTGTATAACTAGCGCGTCCACTATCGGGTAAACTACTAGCGTTTATTACAACAATTTATATGTTGGAAAAATAATAACATGAATGATGTAGTCGATGCGGGAAATTCATTGAAATAATCGTTGATGTACCTACCAGCTTCTTTAAACGAAACGGAGCCGTAGTGTGTTACGCACGTGTCATACTATACCTATGTATAGATGATGTGTACTCTTGGAGCTAAAGTAGAAATAAAAAAATACGAATGTGTTCTGAATTCTGAATCATATTTATTATTTTTACAATTAGAACCCCTCACTAGGCCACTACTGAACGAATTTACCCGGGGCGTATTCAAATGACAATTTTGTAACATCTCTCCGTCCATCACTCACATTGAATGTAAAACTAAATATTGAAAATAAAATTTTACGAAATATTTTTTCAGCATTATAACGAACAAGCACTTCAGTATTATAGCAATTTCATAAAATATGTGGGTTACGTGTGTATATGAGTGAAATGATCTAAATCACACCGCGTCTGGGTTGCGTTTCGTGAGAAGACAGGTTGGTCGATGAACTCTTCAGTTCAGCTTTCTGGGACACAGACTCTAACAAGTCAGTGTCTGGTTCTCATCATATTTCATTGTTTAGTAACAACCATTTCCGTAATACTTACTGACAGGAATATAATTTACTTACTGGGTCAAAGTAAATCGGGAACAAAGAAATGTAAAGTAATGCATACGAAGGCATTGTTTTAGTATTTTATAGTCGCTTGAAGGCGTCTACCGACACTTGTTTTAGGTCATTACATAAAAAGTCAGTAAAACAGGGATTATGACCGTGTTTACGTCTCACATCTCCATCATCATCATCTAAGTGTTGATCTATTAATGAGAGGATCTGTTGTATTAATTAAGAAATACGCTCTGTTCTACATTATACATATAAATTACTAAGTTAGTACAAATTAATTTTGTAGGTAATAATTAATTTATTAATGTTACTATGTCTAGGTAGGTAAAATAAAACAATATTTTTCCTTCCTCTCAAACATTTGATAATACATATATTATGCATAGGTACCTACTTCAATCAAGTTGATCTTTAAATTCTTGAGTTGATCGTTATTTACTTTTTCTGTATTTTAGCCGTTTTTCTATCATTACCTTTCTTCGTACTAGCGCTAAGAGAACGGCGACGAAAATACGACGCGGCTATGACTTTTTCTTAGTGCCTATAGTGTGTACTAGTTTATGCCCGCGATTTCGTTCGCATGAATTTCGGTTATCACGAGATTTAATTATTTAATTAATTCGAGATTTTATTAAAATAAAAAAGTCTCCTTAGAATCTCAGCTATATGCTAGTGAAGATCAAAATCGGGCCAGTTTCGGAGATTAGCTGGAACAAATAGAAAGACAGACAAAAATTTAAATAATGCGTTTTCTCGTGTAAGAATTCATTTATATTTTGTATAAACCTATTACAAACCGACACCTTCAATTTTATTTATTTGCATGGAGGTTACCCATTAACCCATATCAGATTATAGAGGCATTGTTCAGCTGCTGCACACCAGCAGTCAGTGCAACCCTACTTATTGTTCTTAAGTATACGATCCCGGTCTCCAGGAGCCCTTTCAAGAATAAAGTTCTGATATATGTAGGTACGTATTCACTGGTTCACTAGGTAGGTATATCTACCTACTAACATTAATATATTTTTCTCAGAATATCAATCTGAATAAGATTACCATCCATACTTTGGTGTAAAGACGGTTCTCAAATAATAAAATTCTATTTTCATAATATAAAGTGATCAGATTTCAATATATCTGGATTGGATGGAATGCTTCACGATATTTATTTGAGACAGTTAAGTAGGTACACGTATGTATACAGTAAATTGGTTCAAGAGGAACGGAAACATCCAATTGTATCTAAGCCCTCAGTCGTGGAAGCAGTATCCCGGGGCAGGGTCGTCTTGGCGGTGTCTCTCGACATCTCCAATGCCTTCAACACCCTGCCCTGGAGTTGCATCAGGGAGGCACTCCGGTATCACCGGATGCCGACCTACCTTCGTCGAGTTGTCGAGGACTATCTGACGGATAGGGCCGTCATCTACCCCGGCCAGCGGGGAGAGTGGAACCGGCGAGAGATGTCGTGCGGTGTCCCACAGGGATCGGTCCTGGGACCGCTTCTGTGGGACATCGGATACGACTGGGTGCTGCGCGCCGACCTCCCTGACGGCGTCAGCGTGGTCTGCTACGCTGACGACACGCTCGTCCTGGCACAGGGAGAGTCGCACCAGGCGGCGGCCGACCTAGCGACGCGAGGGGTTGCGACAGTCGTCGAAAGGATCCGGCAATTGGGACTCGAGGTGGCATTGCACAAATCCGAGGCCATGTGCTTCCATGGTCTTCGGAACGCGCCACCGTCGGGTTCCCAAATAACGGTGGGAGGGGTTCACATCGGCGTCGAGGCGACGATGAAGTATCTGGGTCTCGTCCTCGACAGCCGGTGGAGCTTCAAGGAGCATTTCCGACGTCTGGCTCCGCGATTGGACAGGGCTGGGGCTGCTTTTTGGCGGCTCCTGCCCAACCTCGGGGGACCAGGCGCCTCCTGCCGGAGGCTTTACGCCGGAGTCGTGCGGTCCATGGCCCTCTACGGGGCCCCTGTGTGGGCCCCTACCATCAGGCGGCGGCCACCAGCCAAGTTGGTGGCATGCCAGAGGGTCATGGCCATCCGGATGATCCGGGGATATCGCACGGTCTCCGGCGAAGCGGCAAGCCTCCTTGCCGGATTGCCGCCGTGGGATCTGGAGGCAACAGTCCTCCAGCGCGTCTACGAGTGGCGTGTGGACGCGCAGCGCCGGGGCGAAACCCCGCTGCCGCGGCAAATCGCGGCACTGCGGGGTGAGCTCCGGTGCGATCTCATGGCGGAATGGGAGATGCGACTGTCGCAACCCAAGTTCGGGCACGCCGCAATCGCGGCGATAAGACCCCTCTTTGAGGAGTGGCTGGAGAGGCGCTACGGCGTCCTCACCTACCGCCTGACGCAGGTCCTCACCGGACACGGTTGTTTCGGGAGGTTCCTGTGTCGGATAGGGCGGGAGGAAACGCCCGGGTGTCACCACTGTGTGGATCGCCCGGAGGACACGGTGGAGCATACGGTGCAGGACTGCCCCGCTTGGGCAGAGCACCGCCGTGTCCTCACGGAGGCGATAGGCGGCGGCGACCTCTCGCGTCCGGACCTGGTTCAGGCCATGCTCCGGGGCGAGAGGGAATGGGATGCAGTCACCTCCTTCTGCGAAGCTGTAATGCTAGCGAAGGAGGAGGCGGGCCGCGTGAGGGAGAGAACCACCTCACGCCCCAGCCGCCGCGGGAGACGCCCAGGGCGTCGGACGTCGCGAGGCGACATCCGGCCACCGTAGGCGCGGGCTTGCGGACGGCGAGTAATGGGTAGCTTGCCGTCCGATCAAGGATCAAGCCCGGGTCGACGGCGCGTTCTGTTCGCGCGCGCCTCAAAGAGCTGTCAGCACAGGGACGGGGCCCCCAACGGGGCCAACGCCTGCCGGGGTTGCGGGACGTCTTAACAGGATACCGTGGCCCCGGAACGTAAAGGGCAACAGAAGGAACAGGGTGGTTTTTTAGTCAGTAAAAGTCTGACAGTCCCTTCCGCCCCACCCAGGGCGGAAGGAGTCATTTGATGATTTTTACCACCTCAAAAAAAAAAAAAAAAAAAAAAAAAAAAAGCCCTCAGTCGTCCCGATGCTCGATGGTGCGCATACAACTGCCTAACTTTATTCATGACGTCCCAATTTATTACTCTTGCTGTATTTTTTTTTATAATTCCTACCAAAAAGGCAAATTTAGTACCTACCTACCTATCATGTATGCGTTTTGTTTTTCTGGAAATTTTAAATTAGGTACGTTATTATTAGGATAGCATACCTACTTACCACATGTGTAATACCTATTATACAATTTGCAGTTTTTAAAGATTCTTGGTTATCCGTCACAACAGGTGGTTTTAATGTTTAGTTCTGAAAGTGATCTAATGCTATCGACTTTGAATTTGATCTAATAATATTATCATCTCGTTCTAGTTTCATAGCCAAGCGGTAGCTATCACACAGGTCAATCGATCTGCAAAGCTCGGCCGCGCTTGCGCGGTGTAGTCTTCCCTCTCACAGCCGTAGCTGGGCGAACTGAAGCCCTAAAATCTGATACCTAATACTTACCGATCCAAACTTATCCGTTACTCCGTTTTTATTTTTGTATTTGAGGAATACTAGGTTGTAGAAGTCACTTATTTTATAATGCACACTCCACAACCACAGCTTACACATTAATATGTAAACATGCAAAGACATAAAATATATAATTGCCATTCTTTATTGGCACATAAAAAATATAAGATAGGTACTTAAAAGAGAAAAATAACAACGAATATGATAGCAGCAATTAATAATGAGATTCTGTCATTGGTAAAAAGTTTCTACATGAACTAATTAAGATTAAGATGTTATGTTCTAAAATAATGATTAAAGGTAAAAAAAAAATTAGAATTATTAATTAATTATTGGATTGATAAATCAAATATTTTCTACCCGGCCCGGAAGTGCCTTTATTACTTTCTTTTAAAAAAAAGAAAGTAAGTAATAAAGTAAGTAGGTAAGTGATAAACTTCCGTTGATTGATATCAATGTCATATCAATAAACTGAATTGAATGAAATCATGAGTAGGTACCTATATGCTTAAATATTAATCTGATGCTTTTTTTTGATCACTATATCTAATCATGCAACCAAAATATATATGTATAGTTATACTGAGTCTCCTTTATCCTTTCTTTTCCTAACCATTCCATTCGATACAAGAAATATTACATTCAATAAAAAATTAAAGTAAGTTATCATTTTAAAACCCTTAATAATTATTAAAAATAAAAAAAAAATCCTCCTTTTCGATCCAGGTACATAAATAAATCCTTGAAAAGGCATGAACAACTTTTCACATTTTATGATGGTAAATCAATATAGCTTTGCCATCAAAGCCTTTTTCTCCGAGCTAGTTATTAGTAGCACCGCGCTAACTAGGTTACCTAGGAAGGTAATTCAATTAGTGCAGACTGCACTTTAGATCGTTGATGGTGCCAATGTAATTAGCGCTGGTGTAAAGATAATTTTCTAAGGTTCCACACATTTATTGGAATTTAATTTGGCAATAACATTTATAGCTTAACAATTAATTGTTGTTAGTTCTCAAGCATCAAACCAATTAATAGACAATACAAAGGCGGCTGTTAACATAGGTTTCAGTTACAGCGGTAGTTGAAATATGTTGGGCTGTTTGGTAAAATTTTCGAAATTAATTAGTAAATGGCTCCAATTTGAGAAAAGTTTATTTCTTAGGTAGACACAGCCTTTAAATTAGTCGAGTCGAAAAGACGATGAGGTTCATTTTGACAGTAGTCAAAATGAACCTCATCGTCTTTTTGAGACTAACTTTTAGGACTCTCATTAAAAGAATCTCAAAAAAAAAAATTCATTTGGGCCCCAATTTTGAATTCACCGTGTGCACCTACATCATTCTCTAGGGCCCCGCTTCTTGTTCTATTCTATTTATAATTTAATGCTGCAGCTATAATGTTTACTTTACGCATAGCACATAAAAGTTTTGACAATATAAAAATGTATCAACACGTGGTTAAGGCGACACGGCCTTTGCTTTGGAAAACCCAGCAGCATGGTATTTGAAGTTTAGGTTATTATCGAATCTTTGTATTTTGTCTTGCGACTATTTCTAGAGTAACCTTTACTTTGATTTACCCTCAAAATACCTACAAGGGTAAAAGTGCCTGTAAGGCCTCTACTTGTAAATTATGAACCCTAATTTATTTGTACTCATCATGATTATTATAATGAGGATCCCATTACGCATCCTCCGTTAAGTATGCTCCACGGAATTGTGCTGTGGCTTGAATATTTACATGAATCGAGGTTCTGAAAACTGCGTCGTTACAATTAAATCTTCGATTTTTTACTTTACTTAGAGCTGCCGGGCGTAAGTCTTCTCTTCTTAAAAGACAAAAAATATTGGCTGATCACGATCATCAGGTAAAGATGCATTTTGAAATCGATTCTGTTCATGTTAGAAATGCCACACTGCTCTTTCATTTCGGAAGTGGACAGGAATAAGATATAAGTATTATTATTCTGTCACATTGTCACGTTTTACAAGACAAAGGTAAATGTAACAACGGATATTGTGTTCTAAGTTCAACTAGTAAATTGTATTGTACGCGATGTAGCGACAGATTGCCATCTCATCGCCCACGAGCCGTACTACAACACATTTCCCGCTACAGAACCCGGCGTGGGATGACTAACAGCTGACACACGCTTTCATTCCACTTCCCGATTATCATTAAAATTATATTTCAAGATTAAAATGGCCCATTCATTGAATCCTAAAAATAGGTAATTTAGTAAGTCAGTAGTTTAAAGTTTTATTAACCTGACAACCGGTTTGATAGTTTTATTTCTCTAAAGTCTAAAGACTTCAAGTTTCGGATCTTACACAAATATGATTTACGTTTTTGCCGCTGATGGCTCGTCAGATTCTGATGAAAATTTAGGTAACACGGAAAACGAGATATCCTGATAGGTTTCATTTATGTAACTTAAAGTGCTTTTTATATCGATGTTTTCATTTACTAAAACTGGATTAGAATAGATACGGCTTCGACGTCATCGGTTCCAATTCGCATGAAGCAATCATGTGATAAAACATCGTTGTTTCCCAAATTTAACGCGAAATATTTGTATTGAATACTGACCATCGTGGGGGGACTAATGACGAATTTTAATCACAACGTGCCATTTCTCAGCGATGAGTAAAAAACGCAAAAATAAACCAGCTTGCATTCCCTGAATATACGTCGGATTTTGAACTTTACAGTATCCATAACTAGGTAGGCATTCGGTAGATGAATATTTTCGAAAATGTTAACGCTGTAGTAGGTGACTATACAAGGGGCATGAAAGAAGACCCACGAGCTATACCCACTTTTTTCAAACGAGCAGAACCTTTCACTTCGCGTACTTACCATCTTACCTTTAAAATTATAATTTTACGCTCAAAGTAAGTAAATAATTAAGTATGTAAGTACCTACCTATAAAAAGACCTTCGTTCTTAAGTTCGACCTTAAGTACTTATTTATCTTCAATCAGAGAGAATGACACGGATTTAATTTCATCTCCAGAACAACTTAAAGATTATGTAGAAACAAATTATTATACTTTAAGATTATGTATTAAATGTGCATAGAGCAGCAATATTAATGCGTGGTACATCACTATGCCCTCAAATCCTCGCGCCACAAGACTGAGCTTTGTTTTACAGCAGATGCAAGTAAACACAGTCGACCCAACATCTGGTATATTTTTTTTACTTCCACTATACGAAGGGCTCATTCCTGTGTCAATCGATATGGCTCAGCTGTAGGAAATGGTTTAGGGCGAAATAAAACTACAAAGAATCACAATCAATACGTGTTCTGATTCTTTTGTTATCTACTGCCCTATTAATTCTTAGAGTGTTATGAACTCATCGTAATATTTGGTATTTGTTAGAACAACGATTTGGAAATAAACTTTAGTCATACCTTAACGTGATATGTTATAAGACCTAAATCCATGCCACATTGTGTACAAACAAACGATACATAATACAAGTATGTTATATCAGCCCGCGTCTGCTTTCCGGAATATTTATATGTTTACATGTTTTATGTTTATCATAGGTACCTACCTATTTACTAAGCTCTGTATGTAATTATGTATGCATATTTTACTAACTAAATTGGATTACGTTTCAATGTCTTATTTTAAAATTAAAAGCTTGCATTTAAGTAGGTACATTATTTAAGTTCATTCAATTTCGTTCATTCTAACACCAGCTCACTATCTTTTATTTGTCAAAATCTGGCAACCCTTCAACTGACAAGTTACTGAATAGAATTAAAAGTCCAACAGTAAAAAGCTGAAAGCTCTAATACGTTTCGAAGCGCGTGCTTCGCCAACCAGTGAAATAATCGTATGCGACTTTACAACCAAAATATTTTAATAATAGCGTCCAACGTCACAGTTCTCATTTTTCGAATCGGTCGACAGACGAGCCGGGATTGAAATTGTAACACACACGTACAGCAACATGCACAACTGGCTCTTGGATGTTCATTTCAGATTTTGTGACGCACTTTAGCTGTTTTTAAGATGTAGGTAAACTTCCCACAGACTTTAGTATTTTTTTATTTTATTTTTTTTATTAGCCGTTGCTGTCCCACTCCTGGGCAAAGGCGAAACACATTGCCACACCACATCCCCACTCCCATCCCCATTCCTTCCACTTTCTTCTGTGTTATGCCTCCTCTTTCCAGTTCCTGAGGAAGCCATCCAAGGCGTCCCGCCATCTCCTCGGTCTGCCGCGACTCCGTCTTACCGTGTCAGGGCTCCACTCTTTAGTATCCGAGTTATAAAATATATCCTTATGCAGTGCTTAGCTATAGTAGAAATTAATAGTTATGAAGCCTAAACAATTTATAATTACTAAGGTACATTAGGATATTGTTTAACTTAAATTACTAAACCTTGAAACGGCCTACTCGTAATAAATTACCTACATAAAATCACCATTTTCACAACATACATTAAAGAAAGCTTTAATACAAACAAACAGAACCATCTCCGGATCTTCAGCAGGCTCCCCCAAAACTTGTTTACCTGTAATATTCGTAGCTACATCCTCCCTTACTTCCTATAGGGTCTGTGTCTATTATTAGAAGGGTTATAATTATTCTGATACAATGTTCCCGGCGGGGTCTGTAAATGGGTTCGTGTTTACAAACACCACGCCTGACTCCTGGACGACGAGACGCAAGCGCAACACACGCATAAACACTTAAAATTAAAACTGGCCACACAACTCCCCTTTTCATGAATATGTACTGAAGACGCCATGCTTTGACTTTGTATTGGGATAGTCCTGGCCTGAAATATATTTTTTAAACCTCGTTACATTTCATTGATGTTTGTTTTTGTTGCTGTCCGGATTTCGTTAGCCGATAATACCACTGTTTGTAATAATGCCTTTGTCTTCCGTTGAACATTAAATTCATAGACAACTAGCTGACTCGGCCACGCGTTCCTGTGGCTTGAAGTAAGTAAAGATATTGAGTACAATTAGGTATCGAGATAAAAACTATCCTATCTTTTAAGTTTGACCAAATTACACACAGTAAGCCATAATTCATAAAAAATGGGTGAGTAGTTTAGGAGTCCATCCCGGACAAACAACGTGACGCGTAATTTATATATATTAAAATAATTCGTAGACCGTATCTTTGTTGTAAAATAAATAATTTTAGTTGGAGCTACTATCATATCAATTTACTTGGAATTGCGTAGGTACAAGAAATCCCGGGATATTAACTTTCATCCATATCGATCAATATTCATCGATACATGGTTACAGCGTACCAGGGCTGTGTATACACTGCGCGTTTCCTGTGCGCGCGTGCTAAGAAAGCTTTGCTTCCTTGTGAAAGCCCGCACGTGTGAGCCTAAAACTCGCGCTGGTTCCACCTGCGCGCGCGCCGTATTCCCGAGATACGCAGCCCGCAGAGCACGCCGCGCGCCCGTCCAGATGTGTCGTGTTTAGTGAACATACTGTGATCTCCGACCATGGGGCCCCAGTTTGACTATTGCCTTCGTGCCACCAGTGAGTTATCAATACTTTACTCCTACCTTGTTTGTTTTGTAAACCTCATTATGAAATCCCTGAACCAAAGCGTGTATACTAAACTTTTATAATTATCTAACGGCATAAGTTATACAAGTTATTTAATTTTCCGATAAAGAACTCGCTTTAGAAAACTCGTACTTGAAAAGTTGGTCTTCAGTCTCTAATATTTTTATTGCCAAGTCCTTGTTTTAAGAATCTTATTTATATTTACAAACAAGCTTCTTTGTGTATAGGTAGGATACGATGGATGCTGATTATGTTCATAAGGACATCAAATACATTGTTCCCTAATTAGGCCTTGGTGTGTATTGTTAGTGTCGATGATAACTGTTCGCGACATAGTAGGTATTGTCGCGAGTAATTAGTATTCAATGTACTGTCGATGCCGTAGTAATTAACGGTGAACTCGAGAAAATATTTCAGCTCTTTAACTACTGATCATTTTCAAACATATTGGTAAGAATTAAATTAGTCATTCGTCCAAAATTCTCAAAACACATTTTGGGAGTTTTTTTAAGCTTTCCGAGAAAAACGATTGGTTCATTAATCAAGAGGCGCCTAACTACATTTATTTAGACTGCGACTGATGTAGGTACTAATTAGAAATGTACGTTACTGGAACTTATAACCAAACCTACCTACACCTACATAGGTAGTAAATCAGGATTTTATAAATATAGTATTTATATCGTGTTGATTTTAAATTTATAAACTTAAAAAAAAAACGATTTTATTAGGCATCCTAATTAAATAATACAAAAGTATTATTTCAAAATATATTCAATAAATTAAATGTTATTTTTATTAATTATTTAGGTATGTATAAAAATACATACCTAAATAATTAATAAAAATAACATTTAATTTATTGAATATATTTTATAAATATATATATGTAAGTTTACCATAATTTATCCTTACTTCCTTAATAATATGTATTATAAATGCGAATATAACTCTGTCTGTCTGTCTGTTACGGTTTCACGACTAAAATATTGAACTGATTTTGATAAAATTTGGTAGCTACTTGGTAAGTTTGAACCCCAATGGCTATGTTCCTAGCCACTAAAATGCAATTAATTACAGTCAAATTCGTCATTACAGGCGATAATACAACAATAACACTGAATAGCATTGTAAATTTTGTTTAGGAATGGGTCCGCTATTGTTTGTCACTTGTTTTTATTTAGCCACATGTGTGCTAAGGGCCATTTCTATTGCCGCCCCACGACCCTGAATCCACCCGAAAACTCGCAGATGCGGGCATAACAAAAAAAATCGAATCTGGTAAAAGCACTTACACTACGTCATCTCAATACTTCTCATAGCCACAGTTTAGAAATGATTTTATCTTTATTAAGCATTTTTTTCATTTAACTGTGATTTTTCATCTTTTATTTACATTATGCTTTACTTCGTTTATTTTATGAAATTTGTAAATCATCATCATCCGTGAATGATACTTAAAGAGAAAGGTGTGCCTGGGAAGTATGTAGAGTTGATTCGAGCAATATACAGTCGATCCAGTACCCAAGTCCGGATGACTGATGAAATTTCTTAATAATGCAATTTCTGCCTAATACGAAAACGTACCGACACACATTCTAAAGTGTCGTTTACGACTACTGATGCTGCTATTAAAATTAGCCAAAATTAAATAGCTTAAACACACTTAATGTAAATTATTGTGTAAAGGTGGTACTACTAGTAGCATCTATTACTGTAGCTTTCTCTCACGTGTCATGTCAGCTAGCCAAATGGCTTATCATTGCAATAGTGAGACATCTGTGTAGACGAGGGAGTAGAAGTAGATAATGGGCGAAAATTGCCTTCAATTCGCATTTTCCGGCTTTCAAAAGTAGGTTGCTACACTCGGCCCGCACTGGACGTAATGGAGAGCCGTTAGTTCATTGGGGTTATTGAATAATTCCCGTATGTCGGACTCGTAGAGTACTGGCCACCGCCAGCCAGCGACGTCGCATCGACTCACTCGATGATACTCGGTATTGTGTGCCCTTTGTATTTATCATTTGTTGTTATTGTACCAAATTGGGTATAGATATGAAACGCAGCTTTGTGTATTTACAATTGTATTTTTGTTTTAGACAATCCGTCATATTTCGCTTTGCCGAACAAGGATGTGCCTGACAGCGGGGAATCTCAGGGTTCTTCCGAGCCATGTTCCCGGTCAGCTCCCAGCCGCGTCTGGCCGGACGCTGGGCGGCCATTCGGCTCCCCGCGCCGCAGGGAGCCAGAAAGCCCCAGGCGAAAAGAGTTTAGAGCTCTGCTAAGATCTCTGTCTGCTCGCGAGCCAGAACAAGCTGAAGCTTTTTTGAAAGGACAACCGAGACCAGGGGATTGTGCTCCTGGAGACATGAGACACACATTTACTGCTCCGCGTATCAAGTAAGTTAGCATTTTTTTTTTAATAACGTTAAAAACTGTTTTTGTTCTATTGATATGTTGATTTATAATTTCCTGTGTTCTACAGGAAGGGCAAAATAAGTACAACAGTGGTAACAACAGATGGTCCTCAGGAGCGCGAAGAAGTATTCTACACAATTCCCCTTCAGGGTAGAAGAAGGCACTCAGTAGGCGGGTACTTGACCACGGGTGCGGCGGGGACAGGAGAAGTGACTGCAGTACCCAGTGAAGTACCAAGGATGCCCCCACCACGGTTCAACCAAAAAGAAGAGGACACCATCAAGAGAAGAAGACCAAAGAATTTTCCTTTCAAAGGTAAGTTCAATATTCAAAATGTTTGTAACAAATGTAGAAGTGTTGACATTACCTAACTTTGAATAGTTATCTTCAAACTAAACATGAGGAAGTAAACAAATCGGAAACATACATACATAAAGATAATATTATGTGGTATAGTTTTGTTATGATTTATCCAAGTGTGAACTATTTGAGGAACATTATTTACTTAGGTTGTTTGCGATCTATCAAAACTAATAGATTTGACTTAAGAAGTGAAGATTGTTCCACAGTGTAACTTAAACTATTATTGGATGGTATATTTGCTATCAATTATTTACTCTAGAATGATTTACACGTAATACCTATTTACTTTTATTTTATGCGTTTATATTGCATTTTATTAGTAGTAGTAGTATTTACTCGGCAATTAGCATTCTTAGCTTAGTTTGCACCACTTATTTATTGATTACTTAAGATAATTAATGTAGATGTAGTTAGTCTTAGATAACACTTGACGTACCAAGAATCATTATATATCTTTCTTTGTCTTGGTTGTAACTAAATACATATTGAAAGTTTCTTAAAGGAAGCACTCGCAGTAAAATCTATTCTGAGATAACAATGATAGGTACGTGGAAGTGAATAATAATGATAAACGGTCATAAACAAGTCAATCGAAACCTAGAGCCGATATGAGAGAACGTTGCTCCCGACTGTCGAGCCGCCCTTCGACCCTCATCGATACTTGCGCTGCATGATACAGTATGTATCTCCCAAATGTCCAATAACCTCGGCGGCGTTTTTGATATCTTATCTCACTTGCCCTTTAAGTACATAATATCTAAAACGAGGATACGATGTAACATATTTAATGAGTAACAAAAAAAATGCCAAACGTTACGTAAGATATGAAGTCAAGCGTCAGATAGAAAAAAATAATAATTAAAAAACTGTTAAACTTTTAATAAAAGCTTTGGCGCTCATTCGCTACTGCTATTTTATTTTAATTTTAATTTTTAATGAGCGCCAAAGCTTTTATAAAAAGTGACATACTATTTTATTCATTATTTTATAAAAGTATTGCTTTCAAGTTACAATTTTAGCAAAATCTTATTTTTCCTTTTTAGTACATTTTAATATTTTATTTTTAAATAAAACCTTTTTTTTTAAACATTTTTTAGTTAAATTTTATTTTATACTTTTGAAATATAGTAATCAATATTAGATCTAGTATTAGTCAAGATTAAGTTGGTTTTTTTTTTTGCTATGGCTATATTCTAGATCCATTGTCGGATCAGCTCCATTTCATAATAATATTGCATGGTCATAAAAGACGTCTCCCATTTTGAATTAAGAATGACGTGACTTTACTTACTATCCTTCGCTCACCAAGCTCTTTCATTTGATACCCATATCATAGGGGTTACTTTGGAATTTTAAATCGCCATTTAGTGACGTCTGCCATATTGGATTAAAAACGACGTAACGTTACTTATTGTGTTTTGCTCATCAAGCCCTTTCATTTGATACCCATATCATAGGAGCTACCATGGAAATTGTAACTTGCCATTTTGTGACGTCCGCCATATTGAATTTAGAATGACGTCACTTATATAATTATGCATATTGTCATCAAAACCAAACGTGTGTGCCAAATTTCAGCTCGATAGCTTTAGTGGAAGTGGGTAAAATAGGTACTTATTGATTGCAAAATTCCAGGACACACATATGTACAATTGTACACACATACCTAAATACAGGTGAAGTTAAATAACAGCATTTAATAAAAAAGTTTGTCTCTCAACTTTGATATGAGATTATGTCAAGTTATCAATTTTCAAGAATGTTTCGCCGAATAGGCGTATCTGCGAAACGTGATCAGAATATTATAAAACGTTTTTTTGTGTTTACCATCTCGTATTAGTCGTCGATAACGCTTGGGGAATATTTACACATGGGCCCAAATTTGTTTTGCAAGATTAGGTGGTAAGGCGTCAGGGATGGCGTTGCCACTTGCGATTATCGTTGTCGTACCCAGCTTTTAGTATGCGAAGTGCGTGCGCTTGCGCCGCCGCCTGACGCCAGCGCGCGCAGTCCCCGGCCGCGCGCCACATGATCGCGAACCGACACTTCTCGCTGTCACAGTTCTGAGGGCTCTTGTATTAATTTCGTGCGCTTTCTAGTGCTCGCCTGCAATTCAGTCAGTGCAATGACGAGCGTTTAACTTGATACTCTCGGGAACAACGTCTTCACTCACTCGCGTCATTATGGAGGATAAACGGACCGAAACAATGGCAGACCCAAGTGAGTTTTATTTAAAATTTAAATTTTTAAATGTTACACTTTGTGCGTCTAAAAGTTTTTCCATGTTCAGAAATTTGAAGGTGCTTACCGTATACGTTTTAGGATTTTTAATAAGCAGTGAAATATATTTTCAACAATTGAAAAAAGTGTGTTGGTGCGAACTTTGTTATCTAATGTAGACAACATTCACGTCCCCTAACTTAAGACAAATAGGCCGTAATTACTACGCAGGCAGCGAGCAGATAAGTTTTAAGATTATAGGATTACATTTCAATTAGTTGATATTACTTGCTTAAAATATAATTCTATTTACCTTATATATATATAGAGTAAAGATGGGTTAATATTAATCTTTTACCACATTTTCCTTCATATTGCTACCTACGAGGCTACGAAGTAAAGCTTTATGCTTCATTTCCACCGTCCCTAATTAAATGTCTCCGCACATTTGACTGAGAAAATGTATTTTGCGGAGAACTTATAACAGTTATCATTACTTGCACGTTGTAGTTGTAGTGATAGGTGGTCTCTTTTATGTATCTTATTTTTTAAATGATAAGTTGGATTATTAGGTAAGTATACAGGACAATGACACTGCAATATACGTGTCCATGGCGACCAGCACAGCTCCAATAATGCGATAGATAATAAGCCATTGTCTTTGCATTAGACGTCTTCAGCGGCCTTCACTTTACTGGGCGCAACAACGTCACACTTTGTAATTCGAAAATGTCCAGCGCCATCCAAAATCAATGTCAAAGAAACACCGTACAACATTGCCAAATTAGGTTCATCGTTGCCATGCTGATATTTACACGATATTGAGCTTTAAAAGCTAGGAATTTAAGAGGGAGTCCAATGGGCTGGTTGGCACCCGACTTGGTCGCGTCGAACGCATTAAATATGCAGGATGGCATGTATGGCTGAATAAACATAGCGTAATTTACATGCATCGAAGCAACTCCCGTAATGTACTCGCATTGGGAATGTAAATGCGTAAACGTCTTGTATAACTTGTCTATATTGTCGGTAGGATCGCTCCCACAGATTGCGTTAACTGATGTAGCGACTACGGACATTGTTTAGGGACAAAAGATGGGAAATGTCGGCTTGTTGTTTAGATTAAGCACAAAAGGTTCGAAGATTAACGAGATAACTGCTACACGAGATTCGACACAGAATGATTTTCGGATGGATCTTTAAAAAACACATTGTTGATAAAAATACTAGAGAGACATGCAACTATCAATACTATTGTAGATTTACAGAACGTAGTGTACCTACATCTTCTTTTGTCTACCGAGCCGTTGTCGTGTTATCAGTCGGACCATTGAATTATAACTTTGTTTGTGACGTCTATCGACGTTGTATCGTGATAAATACAAGTCGAGACAAGGTGTTATCACCAAAGACCACATACAAGAGTATTATTAGTCAATACGGGGAAATTGTGTAAATAAACGTCTACACACAAGAACAGTAAATGATCCATTCAAAGTAAGTAACCCAAAAAAATTCAGAGTTCTCTTTATGAAGCTCAAAGGGAAGTCCTATTTATTCAATTTTTTAATGAGTCAGTAAGCGGAATTTGTTATTTAAGCCAACATGTGTATGTTTGCTGTTCGTAGGGCTTGGAACAGTGTGCTTAATGATAGTGACGATGACTCAATATTAAATTATTAATATAAAATGTGTCTTATAATTAAACCAGTATGATTTAGCATCGAAGAACTGACAGGAGCCAGAAAAAAATAACGTATATTCTAATATGATGAATCACATGGCGTCGCTTGCAAGCCAGCGTTCGTTCACTATTTGTGAGCGAACATGTTTCATATTAACCCCTTTTTTGGCAAACAATAATATCCTCTTACAACCAGGTTATAAACATTATCATAATCGAAACATAAACGCAGATTGATCAAATAAATTTTAATTATAGCTTATGGTAGTGAATGAGTAAAAAAATGAAATATTACATTACTCACGTATTTTCAGAATACAACACGTACATTCAATTTCAGATTCTTTTGATGCAAAATCTTATATTTAGTAATTCCCTACAATGTGATCTCATTTTGACTGACTTTGCTGGAAATCTACGGTGCGTTTCCTCGTATTTCTAAGAAACGTCTTATAACTAAATGAATAGGCAACGTCTCGTGTCGCCCACGTTCAGTCCCACTGGGGAATATTGGATGTCCTATTTACCAACAAAGTACGAGGGCAGATGATACAATATTGTTATCGTATTATTAGTCTTACATTTTTATTTTCGTACAACAACATGCGCAGATCGCACATCCAAAGGAAACTAATCTCATAATGGTATTATCGTCCGGTCAGTAATTACATTTGGGGTCCAAATCTCATTCCTTTTGCCAACAGAAATCGAACAGCTGGCTTAAGTAAAGAAAATACAGATTCAAAAGCTACCTGCCTTATTAGGAGGCGTTATAGGGCTACAATATTTTACCCGGCACATCAAAGACGTCGGCGGCGGCCATTGAACTGAAAACTGAAAGCGGTGGAGCAGCGAGCACAGCCCTGACTCTGTGGGCAAAGTACCTGTTTTGTTCTACTTTAAAAATTGCGTAACGTCCTTATTGTGGTGTTAAAAATAGGGCTTTAAATGTTACATGACGGAAGACATGCTGCGAAGGATTGATTTTGTACTTGTGTGAACGTAAATATGCGTTATGAAAGGAAGCGATACCTACTTCTTAAATTTTTTAATTTAACGACGGATAATTGCTAAGAAAAGTTCCTTTTTTGTTGAGTAAATAAAAAACAGGTCAAGTGCGAGTCGGACTCACACACGAAGGGTTCCGTACCATCGTAAAAGATATAACATTATAGTGTCGAGCCATAAGCCGCAAAAAAAGTCGGTAGAGCGCCATCTAGCGGCAGTATTCTTATATTAATTATTATGGTTTTATTTAGTGGTTTTTATGTCATATTATGTTTTTCAATGCAAGTCTTTACCCACTATAAACAATCAACTATTTCATCTTAGTTACTTTAAAGGGTTAATGCTAAGGATTTTGTATTTGGTACAAAATTATCCAACACCCAAGTTATTACTATTACTGCTAAACCAATAAAGTTATCTTAACCGCTATAGTTTTCCTTTAAAGTTCATGAAATTCACAACCATCGTGAATTTGCCCAGATTTTTCAAGCCAGCATTTTAGCTTTTAGAAGGTGGGGACTGGAATAAAAATATGTATGTATACACTTTAAAGTTTATTATTGCGTGAATGGAGCATTAAATCGAAAAATAATTTTACCAACCCCTAAGTTATCTTAGAAGACCTATTCAAAAAAACCCCACACGATGGGGGGACGACGAAAAAAATATTCATCCCCACTTCACATGTAGGGAAGCATAAAAACATATTTTCCAAAAATTTATTCCCACTTTGTCGGTGTAATATTGATATACACACTTCTACAAAATCACAGCTTTCTAGTACTACGCTCTCTTAGCAAAACCTCGGACAGACAGACAGACGGACATGACGAAACTATAAGGATTCCTTGTCAGAACTACGGAACCCAAAAAAGGAAATTCGTGCAAAAACAGCGTGACATAATAATATTCTGAATTAAAATAACGGACTTTTTAATTATAGTAACAATATTCTCACAGCTTGTTCTGCTTACCCTTATCAATTATAAGTTGGCAAATATAATTAACGAAATACCATTCTAATTTAAAATCCTTTAAAGAGACGCTTCCTTTCTACTTGAGGAGAAAATAGTCGCATAGCAACCTATAACTGCGCACAACGGTCGTCATATTCAACCCTCCAGTTCTGTTACTCGCTGCATTTAATCGGCTATAGTTATTCCGGGCGACGCTGATAGACGTTTGTCTATTTAGGAAACGGATATTACATTTAGTCGGGTCTTCATTTGGCGGCAGAGGTGGGTAAGTATAAACCCGTACGAGTTTCCGGCGCGCGCGCAGTGCATAGCATATTTTGTAAGCAGCCAATGCGTATGCGTGGCACTGGATGCAATAAAAAATTTAAACCGTATGCTTTCATTCATACGCTAGGAAAGGCATATACTTAATATATGTTTTTGGTTCAGCGTGGAAGCTTTTAACGCCCTAACTAACCATTACGCACTTAATGTGTAATGAAAGTGAAAAAAAAATTCCTAGAACTAATGCAATGTTTAGATTCACAAAAATAAAAACACTCATAGATAAAAGAGGAATTCAACATAGATGCTGGTATCAATTGACGTTTGTTTTATATCAGATTTAAATGCATTGCATTCATTAATCAATAACGGTTGATTCATTTAAGTGTCTTTACGATTACTGTAGGGACGCATATAACATTAATTAAAACTGCATCACATGCACAATGGGTATCTTTATAAGCTTCACACGGATAATATTACTTTTGAGTTCCTTTTCTACAAATAGGTATGAGTAACCCTTCTGTGCACACATCATTAAAATAATGTGCGATTTGTGTGTAAGTTTCTTTCGGAATTAAATTCAGCAACATGTGTGTAGATAGGTTTATGAAGCGTCGGATCCAAGCGCGATCCATGAACTTCGATCCAGCCAATGACCCCATCCAATAGCAAGTGAACGACATCGCTCATGCCTTGATTATCTCTTGACAACATTTCCTTTCAATGTGAGGTACCTATTATATTTGAGCTCGTTACAGACTTATTCATGACACCGATGTATGGCTTTATTTGGGTGGCTACATTCGGAATATATTATTCCTTCATCCTTATGACTTGTTAGCAGTCGCGCTATTTTAATATGGGACGATAATTATTTGTGTACGTAGGTATTTCGAGTGAGACAGTGTTATCTTCAAATTATTCTGTGAAATTTCGACAATTGAGTCACTATATAGGTAGAATATCAATAGTCTGTTTAAAAGTGACTCGAGCTGAACAATTGATTAACTTAACAGGTTGACAATATTGGTAAAGTGATTCTCTTCGATTGTAAATAGAAGACGTTAAGATTGTAATGAAATAGCTTTCTACCTAGTTTAAGTGTTTTTACTTCTTTGTTGCAGAAATGGAAGACATAGCAATACTGTGGAGCTCTGGATCTCCCGAGAGCGCGCTGTGGTCCGACTACTTGGTCGCGAGCTTTGATAAGATTATGTCGCAACGAGCCAGACATCATTACAGGTACACCTACTACTTCATTCATAAGATTAACTCGAATGCAATGTAATCGATTATTAACCTTGACTAATGCAAGGTTATCTGTTTATCAGATAGCGATACATAAGTTTTTGCTTTGTTTTATTTACTATCAATATCCGGTTTTATTAGTCCGTTGTCTACATTTTTTAAGTGTTCACTAAGCAATATATTATTGCAGAGTAACGCCAATAACCGCTGAGGAACTTCTAGCGGCAGACTCGCAAGAGAAAATAGACAAACTGACGAGGGCACAGTTGCAAATAGTGATTCTATGCCCAATGCTCGCCACTAAGTTAGCAGATCTGAAGAGAGACATCAACGGAGAGAATTTGTTCAAAATCGACAAGGTGCTAGTAATGCTGCTCGGTGTCGAGAAGAATCAAGTCATCTCCAGTAATGTTGAAGGTATGTAGTACCTACTGAAGAATAATGAATGCCTTCATTTAGAACATTCATATTCTTCGAAGATGGTGTTGCTTAAAAAAGTTATTAGAAATTGTCGCACTTTAAAATCTTCTCAACATTGAGCGAAAAAGCATTAAATTTCACCTATTAATTTGTTAGATCTAAATTCATAGGTTAGTGTAAGGTTTAATTAATTGGAAATTCGTAATGAAATGGTTTTTGTTTATAGATTATCCGACAATAGACCAGTGGCCAATGATGTGCGTTCGGGAGAAGGATACGACTTTTGTTGACACATTCTTGACAGCTGCCGTAGGCATCCTGCGCACTAAAGACTGTAAGGACACAGCTACCGACAGAACAAGCTTCTCTATCGTCCCCAAGAAAGTTAAAATCGTAAGTAAACTCCAATTACAAGTAAAACCATCCGTTAACAACAACTATTTATCTTAAATAAACACAAGATGGCATACTTTACTGCATACATGCCACAAATTCTTACGAATCAATTTAAACGTTTACGAGGAAATCCCAAGTCCATTACCGGCAAATTAGACCGTTAGGCACAAACGTTTATGAAACGCATACACAATTTGCAACCTTATATGAAAAGCTTTAGAGAACAAAATTGCAAGGAAGGTTACGTAGAACAAAGTCAACGCCTATTTACCCTAACAAAATAAATTCACAACGTGAGTTAATTAATGTCGTTTGCACGCAGGGACAAAGTCGAGTGATAGCGCTCCTCAACGACCCTATTAGAGACGAGGACAGCATAAAGATAATGGTGGACAAGAAGGGAGAGGTCATTAACATACCCAGCTTCAAGAAGAGGAACCCTTACACCCTTCAGTTTGATATACCAGGTAAAGATGCTTAAGAATTTTATACAAAGTGAGCGCAGTGACTTTGCCATTTTTAATATCTCTTTTCAAAAGGAATCTCTTTTAAAATCACTCTTTTCGTTTCTCTTATTTTTTAAATATATTCAAAAGTAATTTCCATTCAGGCATGGTCTTGCATCGCTCGGTTTACCTGCTTGTTCTCGGCGGATTAAAATGTTAAGAATTTTACAGAGTCATGTCTCGAAGTTTCCATGCTTGTATGGGTGCGTGTAAGCAAGAACGGCCAGTCGCTTGGGCGAAGACAAATCAAGTGCGAAAGCAGACTCAGAGAATTAGATCAACTGCTACGGGCATCGGATCATCCCCTGGAATTCATGTGCCAAGTTAGTATCCATAGATTCGGATGGCGTGATAGTCATAGATATATTCGTCCATAGTCATTTGAAAAAACATCTACTTAAAAATAAACTTTTGCCATAATAATAATAATTATCTGAATAATAATTATTATAATTATTCTGGTTGACTGTTAGAGAATGCCTAAGGCATTAAGTCCGCCTTTGTACATTTGTTGCATAAAGTTTAAATAAATAAATAAATAAATTATTATCAGCGTCAGATAGTACACACCTTGTGTTGCCATCTGACACTATGCTGAGCTGTGGCCCTTTTGCATTATATTATATTCTCTGTTGTCATAGTTTTAAGTTGATGAATTTTGATGTAATGCCAATAAATGCAATTTTCTTTCTTTCTAATTAACTCATCAGCAATGGGTACCTATGTAATACATGTGTTTATTTTTTTTATACAGACCTTGGGCTTTAAAACAACCAGCAAAGAACAACTAGACAGCTGGATGCTGAACGCCTTCCAGAAGAACATACCACCGCACTTCAACCTTCTGGCGTCAACTGAACAATTTAACCCGAAGTCTGATATGTCTAGTAAGCGTCCCCTTTCATTTAATTATTAATTACGGCTTATTAGCATCGACTTTCAAGTAATTTTATCTAAAGCGGGTACTTACGTAATTTTATTGTTTTTTTTCTTTGTTGAATACTAAATTAGGAAATGAAATTTTAGGTGGCGAAGAATACCCAACTTTGCTGCATTGGGCGGCACGGTTCGGGTTGGAGCGCCTTTGTTGGCAACTTTTGGAATGTCCCGGCGGAGGCGCTGCAGTCGCACTCCGCAATGTACGTCAACGAACACCTGCAGACCTCGCCCGGGACCACAAACATTATGCCCTCGCGGATGTACTAGCTGACCATCTCGTATGTACCTCATCAGGTTCTGATTCGATATAATATTGGTGATAGCGATGTAAGAATTGTTTTCCTAATCTATCCCATTTTTTTTTTCAGAAAATAAATGAATTCTCCAATATGTACTATTATCTGAAAAACATGTCCGACAACGACAAAGAAGAATGCCATGACGAAGCTAAACAAGATGACCTGAGAATTATTGAAACATGTGACACTGTCGATTCACCAGTTCGTGACCATACCTCCATCGATCCCTTCAGCGAAGCGTGCACGCAGAATTTAGAGAAAAACATCGAAAAGCCAGACGATTCTGAAAAGAAACAACGACCAAATCTGAGGCTCCCAAAAATTAAGGAACAGTTCTATCAAAACGAATTCCCGCTTCATGACAATACGATGGACAGAATCCAACAAGCGCTCGAACACGATTACTTAGTTCAACCTTCCAATATTAAAGTAGAAAGTCCTAAGTTCAGACCAAATAACTTATACGCAAATAGTTCAAGACTGATGCCACAACAGTCCGACATATTTTTGTACTCACCCACCGAAGAATCTAAGACTTTTACCATTGACACTCCTACTAGTGATATAAGTCAAATAAATCTTAATACCAGAGACGTCCGTAGCAGCGGTAGTGTGAAATCAGGGAAAGAAACATGTCCTCTGACTGGTCAAGAAGAGTTAGCTGAAATTATAAACGACTTCAAAAATAACGTTTTCACGATATCTGAGGTGGAAAAGTTGGTGATGGAGTGGAAGAACAGAAATGAGACACAACAGTCACTCAAAGAGAAGCAGGAACAGTTGAATAAAATGAGAGAGGAGTACGATAGGATTCAACTGAAGATAAAAGACAACATGAAAAGACCTACGCCCTTCGAGAGGGTAAAAAAAATGTTCTCAAAGAGCAAAAATAAACGTAAGTATTTACTGCACATAATATGTGTAAAATCACGCCCATTCCCCACAGGGATGATTTGTGTCGTATTTTCTGCAAATAACCCGTGTTTATCAGCATTTCTGAACGACGAAAAATTACTTTTTCAGACCACCATCACGACAACAACAACGGGACTATTGAAAAAAGAAATGGAAACACGAGACCAAATAGCAGCCTGAGTGAAAGTAAGATCAGCATTAACATTAAATAATGATAACCAATATGTCAAGTAAACAAAGTCATAAATCTCTATTTCTTTTACTAGGTTCATCTTCATCGGGCCGCCTGAGCACGGTCAGTGGGGGCAGTGTTGCTGAAACGAATAGCGTCCAGTCCGAAATCGATGACAAAGCCAGATCTATTGTAAGTGAAAAACTACTCACCGAAAATCATCTATTGAACTTGATGAACAAAATAAATGATTGATTGATTGACCTCTAACACCTAAATTATTATAAATCACTTCCTTCTTATTTTGAACTAGGTTGTGCCCGTGACTTCACAGGGACTTATTATTTTCTGATGTAAAAGCAGCCTAGTCACTCCTTATAAAATCAGCTATCTGAGAGTGAGTCTAATCAAAATCGGTTTAGCCGTTTCGGAATTTAGCCAGAACAAACAGACACTTCTTTTAATATTGTATTTATTTAATTGTCTAGGTAGATTTCATTTTGTTGTTCTAATTTCATCTTTAACATTTCTTAGATATCGTCCAGCACGTTGACAATGCACTCGGCGTGTGAGGGTGACAACAGACTGGACGACTATTTGATCCCGCCGCCGCCGCGTCCTCTTAACGGCGGTTGCCCGCAGTTTACCACTTTCGGACACCCTAAACAGGACAATAGGTAAACAAATTAATGTGTCGACCCTTCCGTCCATATATTTCTAACACAGACTCTTTCTTTAAAATTAATGATTTTATCACTTCTCTACAATGAAATGTGTACGCGTCCGACCTTTTTAGGCAATAACTTACATTATTTACTGAGAAAAACAAAAGTGAAATCCTGGCAAAATTTTACACTTCTTTAGTAATGTGCGTGGATATTAACAAATTCGGTCTTACAGAACGTTAGCATATTTTATACTTAATATCTGTAACTGAAAACGTAATCGAATAATTATTTGATCAGTAAATCTGCTTGTTGTGCTCCAAATTGTTTAAAGAAATGAAGACAACTTTAAGGTAGGTATTGAATAAATAAATCAATAAATGAGATAGATATAAAATTGTATGGTGTTTCATAAATCAAATGAATCGAATTGGTGGAAGTCTTCAATTTTGATGGTACCGCATAATTCATATAAACGTCCATTGCTGAAAGCAGTACCTATGACTCAGCAAGTATATCAATATCCACCTAATATCAAAACTGGGACTGCTCTACAAGCTGCTAGTTGGCAAAAAAGCTTTTGAAATGAATAACTTACGAACCCAATTTCCTTGTTTCAGAAATCAGCACATGGCGACTATAGTGGAGCGTGAAACGTCAGCATCTCGCGAAACGCTCGACTGTGACGCAGACACGCGCAACGGCACACACTTGCGACTAAACTTTGGTTCCCGCGACCGATCGCACCCGACCGGTCGCTGCGACGACCGCGACGGCGCGCACATGTACATGAACATATCTGCCACTCATACGTAATTTTTATTCTTAGCTTTATTCCAAATCACCTGACATTCGTGTATTTTTTACATATTATGAAGGGTAGGTCACTCGGTAACAACGACGTGTTGACATTCTGAAATAGAAATGAGTATTTCTCGTGGGTGTTGCATTGATCCACGCAATTTTTGGATTTAGAGATCGTGCCAAATAACTTAAGGATAGTCATTTCGGAAAGGAGGTATACTATAGTAACACATAAGACTCTTTCGTGTATAATAGCGACAAACTTATTACTATAATAGAAGACAAGCGTTTTACATAAAAAATGTTTGCATAGGTTTGCATATTAGTACCAAAGCACTATATCGAAACACAATAAAAGACTCATTATACCAATAAAGTTGTGTATCATCGTTCGAATACTGCAATATTTCCATTAAAATATATGAAGACTGAAAAGATGCATGTAAATATTGTATATATATTTTTAATCATTTAAACCTAATATCTCTATTTATTTTCGTCGTCGATTTCAAAGCAGATACGTAATATTTTAAAGAGTACAAAATATATTCAATTTTAGTTAATATAACCAATATTAAGTAATCATTAAAGTATTTGCCGTATAGTAAAAAAAACATTAGCAAACGCGGATCTTGGCACAAAGCTATGCTTAAAATATTGTATACCTTGTAATACTTTTGTATTAAATCGTCGAAGATGCATTTATTGTACCATGTATACTATGTATTGTGAATTAAAAAAGAAAAATTAAAAAAGTATTATTTCTTGTATTTTTAGAATACCCTCCCTCTATAATCTGCGCCGTTTGGTATGTAGCTAAAAATAGTTCGCTCTAGTAGAGGGGCCCTCAAAGGAAAAGACTTCTGTTATTTATCAGACTGACTAATTCATTTTATAGAAAAGATAGCGGTCCTTTGACAAACTGATTACACTAAAGACAAAATAAATCTGAATAGCGCCGGATACTTCGGGCATCTGTTACCAAATATTGTTACAAACAGGATTGGCTGTTCTGTTTCATCGTTTGTTAACCTACAGGCTGTAATAAGGAGTATTTTATCTTAGCCATAAGAAAGGGACGATACGTTACAAGCAAACGCATTTGAATATTGTTAGTATTTTTATTTGGCACCTACTTTTTGCAGACAATAAGTAAGCCACCAAATGATTAATACAAAAACATTTAACATAAATTAAACGAACCAAGAATAAATTATATAGTTTTACGACGATATTTGTCTATTGCTAAATAATAACTAATATAAACAATGAAACGCACAATAATTTTGCTAATTATTAATAACAATAAACAACATAAAACTAACTTAATACTCTTTCACTGTTTCATTGCTATAACAATATGTAAGCAAAATAAATGCGGAACTAAAATAATAACATGTACATTATTAAGGTGTCCATGAACATATCTTCTTTACTTATACATAGATATATGCATGTCACGCCCAGCGAAAAAGAAACATTTCTAAGAAATCTCGTCACATAAAAATTATAGGCCATTTCAAGCAGAAACAAGTTACATCATACATAATAATACAACGTCACTTTATTGCTTCTCAACGAAAGCGTATCTTTAAATTTATTGCTAATTTAAATACAGCAAAATATCACAAGGATAAACAAATTAAAATAAATCTGTTCACATTTGTTACTGGACATATAAGTATAAAATACTTAAGTAAGAATACCATTACTGCCTTCTATCTCAATAAATAAATTAATGTCTAACCACTTCACGTGTTTCACTGGTTTATTCCACTGTTTCACTATTGATGTATTTGTCTAAACATACCATGCTTCGGCGCCTTTAAGGCTGTTCAATAATTGTGAAGTTTAACAATTCGACAATTTTATTGTTCGAAAGATAATTTAATAAGGCGGTAATTTCAAGCCGTTCTGTGTGATTTACGTACAAAATGTCAATATTTAGTTCATGTATGGTACGTAAAACGTACGTACGTTGTGTAAAAATCTTAGTTATGTAAAAACTGGAGTTTTGTTTGGAGTACCTATAAGTGCGCTTTTTCTTTGGTATGATGTGGTTGTCCGTTAACCACTGGTTGTGGGAGCGGAGGTCTAGCTAGAATGGCCTGGTACATGCTCCAAACGGCGAGAGGTCGCATGTAGCCCACAGAGCGATGGTTACCGTTCTCGTACAGAGCTTCAGGGGTCTCAAATGAGAGACCCATTTGTGTTAATGTGTTATATAAGCCGCCGGCAGTCACAAAAGCCTCTTCATGCATACCTAAAAAAAAATAGTTGATATATCATATCAGTCATATATCTTCTACATTCAGTGTTAGCTATGAGAATAGTATCGTTCCTATAAGACCTCAAAACTGCTTAGTTTTTCAAGAATTATTCGAAACCGACAACATAGAGAGTAGAAAAAGGTCTTTCGATCTGCACAGAAAGATTATTTTATAAATTTGAAGTAAGTATTCCGATTATCAAACAAAGAAGCAGCGACAGTCCTTGCCGGGTGATGTCTGAATCAGAATATTTGTTACAAGCTTTTTAACGAAGTACTATTGGATAAAATTCTGTATAACTAATTTGCAGCAGCACTAATTTCGATAGGATTACAATTAATGGGAATTCCTATAACCTCACATATTAGAAGAGGATTTACTTGTTTAAATTAAGTACCAACCTTAAATACCTACCTATACATATACCTATATATTTTTACCTCTCTCTACTTTATATATTTTGTTGTTGTTTATTATTATATTTTATTCTAGAAAATTTTCTATATCTGTGCACCTACTATGTTTTGTCTCTGCATCACCCTAAGGTAGACTGGTAGAAAATGCCCAAGGCATTAAGTCCGCCTTTATACAGTGTATTTTTTTTTACATGTGCATAAAGTTTAAATAAATAAATAAGGTAAACTACAATTAGTGTCCTAGTGATACTATTGTTGAATAATCACTTCGTTCTGTTGCTATGTGATAGAAGGATCATCTAAAAGCTAACTGTCGAATTTAAAATTTAGTAGGTTTACAACCGTTTCCTACCTTCATAAATCATAAGTGCAGCAACTCCGTACGTGACGCCTGTCCACATCTCTTCGCTCTGTAACGCTGTCGTATCAATATGTCCGCGCGGACCCGTCACCCACCCGTTGACGGCGCCCATCTTGCCGCCTTTGAACTTCTGGACGTTGTTCTCGAAGACGGCTGCTAGGGCCTTTCGTACGTTGGCTTCAGGAAACACTTGCTCGCTCCAGCCTGATGCACGAAGGAACCTGAATGGTAAATAAATGAGTAGAAAGGAAGATTTCGGAAGAGCAAATATTTTATAAAGTTGGTAAAAATCTTAAAAACTAACTTTCGTTTGAGTACATCTTATCATCTTTATTAAAATCAGAAAGTAATAGTAGTTTCATTCATAAATTATTATTCTATTCAGGTAGAACTACTCACCAGTGTCCCGCCAGCTGATCAGCCATCACAACTTTACTATTGGATGGGCGTACGTCGAACTTATAATAGGAACCGTTCCACAGCTTCTCTTCAAATGACTGCTGCGCTTGCTCCAGTAGTTTGGCGAACTCTTTCTCATCTTCCTGATGGCCGAGGATACGGGCCATCACGCACACCGCACTTACTGACGCCACCCACAGACCTCCACAGTATGCGCTGTAAGTGGAAATAAACATTTTACTACAAGAATAGATGGCCAAAGGACAGAGGCTATCGCAACGTAAGTGATGCGAATAATATCTAGAAGACAGATATTTCTACATCAATAGGCTAAGTGTGGGTGGTTCAGTCATAACTACGATATCAGCGCAGATGTTGTGTAAGCATAGTGCAGTGTGCAAGTGAGGTTTAAATTACTAACATTGCTGTTACGTACATCTTGAAAAACACCAAATCAAACATGACAAGACATGAGACAGAAAAATAGATTAAGTTAAAGTCAAAACATTTATTTCAATTTAGACCATTTACAGGCACTTTTGAACTGTCAAGGAGTCGGTCAGTTAGTCCGAAAGCTGAAGCTTGTTGCTCGTTCCAAAATGGAGGTAGGCCTCTATGGAGAAGAACAAGCAAGAAACTCCACGGCACTCACATCAATTACATTTTTACAAAATACTGGTTACATTATTCTTGTTGCATCGACACGTGAAAACAATGAAAATTAAAATTTAAAACAATAATGAAATATAATATAATAAAAATCAAGATGTAAGCCATGGCAGTTAAGATGGCCAATCCCAACTGACAGCGCTCGTTTACGAGCATAACGCGTGGATCAGCACTACTTAGCTCAACCGTATTGAAGGGAATCGAATGATCCAACACACACGCCACCGTCAGCGAGACATATTGCGCATGACAAGCTCTCAACTGCCATGTTCATTATGTGAAAACACATAATAACTTAATAAATAAAAGACTTAATAAATAATAAGACGATTGTAACAAAAACAAGTTGCGTATTATTTACCTCGGTCCAGACATGACCCACGCGTCGTAGGTCTGGTCCGGGAAACCTCCGTTCTCGATGAGTCCGTCGTTGTCGTGGTCCCAGCGCCGGGCCGCGCGCAGCAGCGAGCGCGCGGCGGGGTACATGTCGGCGAGGTAGCGCCGCGCCTCCCACACGGCGGCGGCGGGCTGGCGCGGCTCGGCCCGCTCGCCCACCACCTCCGCTTCCACATCCGCGCTCCTGTATAACAGGTCTAGTATATCCCCCACCCTATATGGCTTCTCTTCGTTCACAACAGGAGACGACTGCTCCGTCAAACCCGGAGACTCATCCGTGGTCCCATCCGTATCATCAGCCTGCCCCGTCGACCGCGAGTACAAATCATCTTCAGTACCATCTTTCACGTCGTCTATAAACGCCATCGAGCGGTACCTTTCGTCGCCGAACGGCGCCGTGTGCCCTCTCAGCAACCGGTAGTCCCGTATCACTTGCAGTATGAACTTGAGATTCAAGTCCTTCCATTCACTCACGTCGTGGATGTTATAAGCGTTTATATGAGAGAATGGTACGTCATCTGTAAAATGATATTGTGTTATTATTATTATAACAATTTACTAAAATTACTTTTTATAGACGTTAAAATGATAAGTGTTAAAAATAATGATACTAATCTACAAGATTCAGTTCTTATGAAGTTAATTAACATGGAATATATTTTATTTAACAAAGCAAATTGAAATCATCAGAATCTGAGATAAGACAGAGAAATTGTGGTCCAAGAATTCACCCCTGTGCATTCCCTCAGCGCGCAGTGAATGTCCTCATATCGCAGCCGTCAAATATCACTTGATATGCGTAATCGTCCATGCATATAAATACACACACAAATATACGATCGTTAACGCCAATACTACACTAACAAGGAAGAATGTCATGATTATCTTTATCAGAATATAAAGCATATTCTATACTGAACTGAACTATTGGATGCAGTTGTCATCATTCATTTCAAATGACTAAGTGTTTTATACATTCTTAAGGCATTATTAAATAACATCCGGGCGTAGATGGGTCGATTTACTGGTCTATAGTATCACTAGTTCACTATTAACAGAATAAAGCAAAGGATTGGTTTGGTGAAAAATTATTTTTGTGTATGTATGATGATATCTAGGTTCATGATCAATAGTATAGGCCAGAGTTGGCAAACCGGTCGATCGCGGCTATGAGTCCAGTTGATCGCGGCAAGTTAAAAAATATAAATACGTATAATAGACTGCGCAAAGTTATTAAACCAAATGCGCGTATTTCATCTTGTGTGATTTTAAAATAATATAAATAAGTTTAAATAATATTTCATTTTATGTTTTTCCTCCTCATAAAACAAAAAATGCTAAGTAATTGTATACTATTTCATTTGAAATTTTAAGAAGTTTGTAATTGGTAGATCGCACACGGTCAACAAAGTCGATCTTGAGTCTAACCTAGCTGACCACCCCTGGTATAGGCTATACATAACATCACGGTGCGGCCTGTAGGAGCGTAGCAGTAACCCAAGACGTAACGCGGGTGAAGCAAAAGGTGTAGATAAAGATGACTCACCGGGATCACCAAGATCGTGTGGAATTGAATCTTTTATTTTAAACTTCACCGATTTTCCATTATAGAGTGACTGTCTACATTTGTCAGTCTCCTCTTCGATAGTGTCGCGGAACATATATTGTAGGACCACCTGAAATCATTTATAGTTTTAATATTATTCTTTTAGTTTAGAAAAATTGTGATTAAACTAGGTTTTTAGTACAAAGATATCTACTTACTTGCAAATTAGGCCATAATTGAGCTAGTGCGAAGGAAGCATAAAAGTGTACATCATACGTATTATACATTCTATATTCGTGGCCTTCTAAATACCCGAACAAACCAAAGTCATGCCTAGAACAAAATTAGCAAGTTTGAGATGAGCACATAGGACCCTTGTGTGTTAGTTAGTGGCAGTGTTAACACTTCATTTCACATGGTTATAAACCTGATGTGTACTGAGAATTTGATTCATGGGTTATTTATAATTACCTGGGATCGCTTTCCGGAAATTCGTCATGGACGTCAAACCATATTGTGCCACCATCAGCGACAAAATAAAGCTCATTCATTAAGGCACTTTTTAACCAGTCTGGTATATTACTGTGGAACAGAAACGAATTTATTGTTAATTTAATACTAAAATAGACATTTATAACGAAAAGAGATAATATTCTACCTATTATTCAATATAGGATCCTGCCACTCTGCAAGTAGTTTTTCCCAATTCTTATAATTTCTAAGCGCGTACGCAGCTATGCTGGCACCGGCGATACCATCGCTACCAAAGTATTTCGTATAAAATCTGTAATAATTAAAATTAATAATTAGAAGATTTATTCAATACACTGTCTCTAGCGAAAATATCAATAGCAAAACTTGCCTCTTATGTATTTTTTTATCTTTCTTATATCTTATAATAGGCATATCCCAAACAAGACAAAACTCAGTAGACGCCGCCTCCCCAGGTTGTAAAGATATAACACTCGAAAGTGCTACTGAATCACCTGCAAATAGCAATGTTGATTATACGTTTCCATTCTTATTACAGTCAAAAATTTTCATAAATTAATGGTCTATGTACATTTGTATATCTTTTTCTGTTTTTCTTTTTCTTTCTCTTTTTTCTCCTTCTCCTTCTCTTCTCTTGATTTGTCCTTGTCGGGCACTTTAGGCGGTGGCGGCGTGAGGCTCGGATCTGGCATTAGGGTACCGTGTTTCCTGAGGCAATCCCACACGTAACCTGAAGTCTTAGCGGCATTCCATAGACAGTAACCTTCGTGGATTGTCTCGTTGTCATCCTTCCTCTTGGCAATCGTAAACGTGCAGGGAGTCTCGGCGACTTTCTGTTCTAGAGTAACGCCACACGTGTTTTCCTCTGAATATCTTTCCAAATCTAGTTTGACTGGAATAAAAAAAAAAATATTATAACTAGATACATATAGAATACTGTAAAGCTAGTTTAGCTAGTAAAAACTGATACCAACCAAGAGACTTCTTCTTATGTGCCCCCCCAAGTACTTCAGTCCAAGTAAAAGTAATACTAACATTTCTTTTCTCATTACTAACGTTAATCGCAGTAAATACAAATACTGCGCACGGCAGGCTGCTGTCCTGTAAACAAGTATTTATTTTTAACGAAAAAATATCACGTCATGTTTTAAAAGGGGAATAATGAGTGGCCGAAGGTCGCGTAGGTTGCAAGTACGAAGAAATGTTGAGCAAGAGCCAGATATCAACACATCTTTGAAAGGCATCAAGGATTATTAAAAAGCTTTGATATTTTAGAAACATTTTATTTATCTCTGAAAACAAGCACGAAAAATAATTTAAGAGCAAAAGCTTTGCATCTTAGAATAATTTATATGCATCGAACAACAGTATTGTTTAAGTAATTGTAAAACCCATAACTGCATATCTGCCGAAATCAGAAAATATTTTTGATTCAAGGAAAGGGATTTTTAATATAAGATTAAACTGATTTCTCAAGCTAACTATTAACTATGCTGTAAAAAATCAGGTTGGTTTAACCATCTCCTCCAACTCTATTATGAAATAAATACTGTTTGAAAAAAAAATTATAGGGATTTGATAGTCAGTATGCAGAACTGACAAGTACAAGTTCTTTATTGCATAGTTCTAATCATTATCTACTACATTATTATATCTCCTTTTTTTGTGGTGGTAAAAATCATCAAATGAGTCCTTCCGCCCTGGGTGGGGCGGAAGGTACTGTCTGGCCTCTACTGACTAAGACGTCCCGTAACCCCGGCAGGCGTTTGGCCCCGTCGGGGCCCCGTCCCTGTGCTGACAGCTCTCTGAGGCGCGCGTGAAACAGAACGCGCCGTCCCCTGAGAGTTCAAAACTCTTATAGTACCTTGTAATTATGAGGTATGACAGGTGAGATTTGTCTGCAAACCAGTTTTATTCCATAGTTGCTAAGGTCGTATGTAGTCCACGCGCGCGGGTATAGTGCTGTGTACTCACAGTCTGCACCTTTTAAGTTCCATTCCCAAGTAGGAGGTGCCTTCTTTGGCTTGCTAAAAGAAAATATAGCATTATATTATGTATATTTAGGTACAATAACAGCCTGTAAATATAAAATAGTCGTTTCTGTATTTTGAATACAGAAATAAATACAAAAACAGGATCTATCTAGCTTTCTTTAAAACTATTATTATATTAAATGCAAACTCAGGATTCATAAGTTCATAACATTGTTGGTGTATTTAGATTATGGTATCATTATCGTTCAGATGGACACTTGCACCTGCTACCTGATAAAAAAATATTAACAAATGCTTATTAAGTAATAATCCAATGATAATAAATTCAGTGATATCACAATAATTCAATGATAAGATTATAAAATCATGAACTTGATACAACATTCTAGAGTTTAAAATACGATAAATAACCAAATTAAAGAACTTTTGGTGTGTTAAAATATTTTTGCAAACATACAAATTGATGTAAAATATAGGTAATTGGCTTTTTAATGGTCTTATATGTTAGCATTATGGTAATACATGAATAACTTACTTGTATGTTGATAAAACAGATTGGTAAACTGTTTCATTGTTGGCATTTTGTATGTTGACAATGAACTGACATTCTGGCACTGTGACATACTCATATATGCCAGGGTATAGTTGGAAGCGACAGAACTCGCCTTTGAACCCTCTGCCTATAGTCCCACCACCAATGCCTCCAATAGGACAGCCTACGAAATAACATAAATAATTGGTATATATACATAAAAACATAAACAAATTTTTCAACCTAACAATTGAAAAGGTTGAAATGAATAAACAAGTACTTATAAACTAGATGAAACAATTCAAGCCAATGGTTAGACCAAAACACAAAAATAAAGTAAAACTTTCCATCATATATTAATAAGTCAGAAACAAAAGAATGACAAAGGCTGCAAAGTATAAAAATATTATTGTCTATTTTTAGGGCCTCGAACAAAACTTAACCCTTTGACAGCCAACATTATAAATTGCTGAAAGGCTGAAATGTGTTCAACACTCCACATTCTTTAATTTAGACCAATTTATTGTAATTAAGGTCAAGGGGGGGATCAGGTATCTTCATAGATTACTTCACATCACACCAACATAAGACCAGTGAATCAATGCAATGTTATTCTAAAACAAAATGGCAAAGACTGAAACCAATTGTGAAAGAAGTTGTTTACTATGATTAGGTAATGGAGATAGTTAGATTAGATGTTACTAAGCAGATATTTCTATTATTAGCTTAGGCATGATGACAATTACATGTGTTTTGCTATTTGTTATTGTAAATCTGCAAAATTAAATTAGTGCAATGAGAATGTTAATGACAATTTACTTTTGATCTAATCTAGTTTATTAGTAGTTATTGGTTTAAAGTTCTTAGCAATTATTTTACACTACAAAAAGGGTTGATTTTAGTTTATATTTCTAGATGAAGGCTTTTAGTGGATTTTAAATTTATGATGACTGTAAAGTTAATAAACTTACCATACATCCTCTGAGCTGATATCATGTGGATGTAATCCATTATAGGACGCTTTTTATTTAACCTTTTCCCAATGTAGTATTTGAGATACCTGTAATAATAATAATAATAGGTTCTGTTAACAGATGCTTTACAATTTTTAAAAATAATTAACTGTAGCAAAAATGATTAAGGCTTAGGCTAACACCTCAGGGTGTGAATATGATAACTAAAACTGTTTCACTAGAATAATTTGATAGCAAAATGTAAGTAAGTATTACAAAATATTCACCTGGCAGTTAATGGCATCATGTCAAAAACTTGACTCGCCCTTGGTTTGATAATTTGCTTACTTTGCAAGGGGAATTCATGGTCCAGCGGTAATTTCAAGCCGTATTTAGGAGGCTCGCACAGGCCTAGCCCGCCCTCGCCTACTGTTTCCATCTCCATAATGATTGACAATTGGAGACTTATGTTCTAAACCTGGTAGTATCGGACGAACTTTCAGTTTCACAGTCTTTTAATCGAATCGTATTATCTCTATTGGTTCCCAAAGTACGATAGCAACTAGCAATAATCAATTTGTCAAATTAAGATGTAAATTCAGGGTGGCACTATATATTGGTTATTAAATTAAACAAAATTGAGAACTCTCGTCAAAGAATATCTTGAAGATTTATTTCTTAGAGAGATCTAGCGAATTAACAAAATTAAAACTGAAACTAGAAAATCGAAAAATAGTGACACGAGAATGCATACCCATTCTCCATCACAATAAATGACTGGACTGAAATACTGAACAGTATTGCCAACCCTAGTTTTAGTAAAGTAGTAGATGAACTGCAAAAAAATGGTAGAAATTGGTAAAATTCAGCAAAAAAAAAAAAACGCTAGATCTACTTATCCTATAAATCTAATTAAGAAGATTTGTGAGAATGCAATCATCTGCCTAGCCATTTCTTGACTATGTTAAGGACAGCTTTCAGCCCAATGGAAGGCAGCTAAATACCAGGACTTTACATGGAGCTGCTGCCTATCTGAATTTCACAACCTTATTGAGAATTAAAATAAAAAGTCCGTTTTAATATATTTCCAGTAAATCTCCCTCTTATTTGTTATGATTTTATTTTAATAATACTCTTAACCTTTCAGCTTCCTTTCCGGAGCCTATGATGATCATAACTCCTGAAAGGCAATTGAAAAACCAGGAACGAAATAAAAATAAAAGTTAATCAAAGACACAATTGATCAATAAGTGTTATAGCCTAAGGGCCCATGAACGCTAAACCTTACTTATTTTATAAAAGCTGAAAGTTTGTCAGCGCATGCCCCCAACACAAGTAAAAACGATGCACGAACAATGAAGTTTGGGTAACGGTTGCTTTGGCAGGTACACGGTTCTAAAAGTGTGAAAAATAAACATCTACTTTCGTCATTTTATAAAGGCTGATTTTTTGGTATTACCTTCAGAAAATTATTAAAAATCACGTCATTCATTGCCAGACACTTATCATGGTTGAAACCCCTTGCCAGACACCCTTAATGTTCACGAATTTGAAGGGTGGCCCAGCTAAGGACGTTCAAACGAAAATTTTGGACTCCTCTCTTCTTGGGCTATCCAAACCATCCCCATGTATGTTCTACGATTTTTTACGGTTTAGGAGCTAGACGACATTTTAATATGTTTTTGGGATATTCTTCTTTACATCAGATTTTGTAGATTTTCTCTTTTTTTATCGAATTTTTTGGAAATATTTTTATTGATAATGAATCCTGAAAGTATGGTATTCGATCGATAAAACAACCGTCTGTCTTATTGTCACCCGAAATTAAAAGAAACTTAGTTCAAAGTATAAAATGTTGTTTTGTAAATTTCGTTGCAGATTTTCGGCTCTTAAAGAAAAATCACAATAAGGGCCCAAATTACCTCAAAGTCATTTCAAAAACTTCCACGAACCCTCAACTCTTTAAAACAGTACAAGTAACTAGTATTTTATAGGTTATTCGGAGCAAGTGAAGCTCAAACATGGTAAGGCGAAAAAAGCAATATATTCATTTTCAAATGAAAGACGATGATAATGAATTTAAACGAACTTTTATTAAGCCTTATTGCCTGTAAAATACTAGTTATTTGTACTGTTTTAAAGTGCTGAGGGTCCGTGGAAGTTTTTGAAATGACTTTGAAGTAATTTGGGCCCTTATTATGATTTTTCTTTAAGAGCCGAAAATCTGCAACGAAATTTACAAAACAACATTTTAGACTTTGAACTAAGTGTTTTTTTTAATTTCGGGTGATAATAAGACAGACGGTTGTTTTTATCGATCGAATAACATACTTTCAGGATTCATTATCTATAAAAATATTTCCAAAAAATTCGATAAAAAAGAGAAAATCTACAAAATCTGATGTAAAGAAGAATATAACAAAAAAATATTAAAATGTCGTCTAGCTCCTAAACCGCAAAAAATCGTAGAACATACATGGGGGTGGTTTGGATAGCCCAAGAAGAGAGGAGTCCAAAATTTTCGTTTGAACGTCCTTAGCTGGGCCACCCTGTAATTTCATGAACATTAAGGGTGTCTGGCAAGGGGTTTCAACCATGATAAGTGTCTGGCAATGAATGACGTGATTTTTAAAAAATATTCTGAAGGTAATATCAAAAAATCAGCCTTTATAAAATGACGAAAGTAGATGTTTATTTTTCACACTTTTAGAACCGTGTACCTGCCAAAGCAACCGTTACCCAAACTTCATTGTTCGTGCATACCTCTTACCTGTGTTGGGAGCATGCGCTGACAAACTTTCAGCTTTTATAAAATAAGTAAGATCTAGCGTTCATGGGCTCTTGCTCTATTATTAAATATGCGTTATTAAACATACATACATAGGTTAGGTTAGGTTAGCTGGGCTGTTTCCGCACTTAGCCTCTTTATTGGGCCATTGAACACACATACATAAACTCACGCATTTTTCCAATGGGGGTACTTGAGGTAGGCAGGAACTACAGAACATACTCCTTTCGCCTCATCTACGTTCATACATCTCGTCATACAAGCACGTTGGTTACTCCGGACCAGGTCAGTGTAGGTCTTCCTAGGGCGACCCCTCCCTACGTTGCCACTCACCTCTGCCATATAAATATCTTTTGTTAATCGACTTTCGCGTGAAAAGCGTGCAAAAATAGGTAAATTATGTTGGTCTAATAAAAGATAGATCATGTTGGTGGATAGGAAGATTATGAGCGAAATAAGTAGATCTACCAAAAAGTTAGTAGGTATGACAACACTGGTACTGAATAACACTCATGAAATTCACTATTTGACATATAATGATAAAGATGTCACTTTTGACAAAACATTGTAGGTGTTGCCAAACTTCGAACACATGAAGAAAAAAAATCACAATAACATGCCTTTTTAATCGAACCTATCTACTATAATATAAAATTAATTACTACCATATAAATAAATCACCCACACATCTGCGTTTTAAATAATTTATGTAGCCAGCCATTTAATTGGTTATTTACATTTTTTATTGCGTATATAATATTGTGTCTATAATTATAGTACAAAACCTAAGATTTTAGTAATTAACGTTTGGCAACACCAAAATAGAATTCGGGTTGCCTAATAAAAAAAAGTTTAACGTGTGGTTGTGGTTACCTATTTAAATATTTACTCTATGGTTCAGTGGTGGTAGCTGAGACTGAGAGTTATTGTTGTTTTGATCATTATATAAAATAATCAATAGAATCTAAGACAGGAAGAACCTGGTTTGGTTTAGCGATATTCTTGCGAACAGTCAAGCTATATATCGTTTTTACAGTCATAGGTTGCATAGAGTCTCTGGTTCTTACAATATGCGTGTAGTTTATAGTACTACAAAGTTTACCTAGTTGGATAGTAAACAATTAACAAAGATGGATATCCCCGTGCAAATAGCTATAAGGCTAAAACCTCCAAGTCTTGAAGACTCATCGCAGTGCATATTCAGCAATCCTGTGACCCAAATTGTGATCACTGAAAGTGGGCAAACATTTCATGTGAATAGGGCTTTACCCGTGGATTGCACACAGGCGAATCTCTTTAATTCGTTCATGATACCACAAATTAACTGCTTTCTGGATGGGTGTGACACTTCAGTCGTCGTATTTGGACAGGCCAAAACGGGCAAAACTTACACTTTATTTGGACCAGGTCAGTACATATCCAAGCAACCCTCTGACCCATCTACACTAATATTATAAAGAGGAATAATTTGTATTTTTGTTTGTTTGTTTGTAATAGATAAACTCATAAACTACTGGATCAATTTTAAAAATTCTTTCACCATTATAAAGCTACCTACATTATCTGCAAGTAACATAGGCTATATTTTATTTTATTTTTGCGCGGGCGAAGTCGCCGGCATAAGCTAGTGTTTTATAATTTTGTATTTAGCTCATCCTAAGTTAAAGTTCACATATTCACGCTTCATGACCCATAAACCCTGATTATCACGACAGCTGGTCTAATTTATGGATTTGCAATATCCTTCCTTTGTTGAACTCATTTTAAAAGATAACTACAAAATGTAGAATTAATATTAACTGTACTATTTCAGGTTTTGAATGCATTCACAGTGAATGTGACCAAGGTATTGTACCTCGGTTTTTGTCTGAAATTTTCCACAAGCTTCACCAAATGCCAGAGAGAGAATTCATATTACACATAACATGGATGCAAGTTGTCAATAATAACATATTTGATGTACTGGGAGCTGGTCTGGTAAGGTGCTGCAATGTTGAAGAAGCCTTCCAGTATTTACAGTTAGGATGGCGACAGAGGTGTCAAGGAAACAACCACACTGTGTTCACAGTTAGTGTAGAACAGAAGTGGGTCAGCACTAATGGTGTACTCAATCACAGAATGTCCACTGCCAGTTTCTGTGATTTGGCTGCATACCCTGAGCCAGGGCTGTTTGCTCTAGAGAACATAATAAAAGAATTGCTAGCAGGCAATCCACCAAAGCAAATAAATTATGATCAGTGCATTCTCACAGCAATGCTTCGAGACTCCTTCGGAGGCAGAGCTTTCAACTGGGTCATTGGGTGTATAAGTGCAGAACCTGAAGATTATCAAGACACTTTAAAAACTCTCAACTTATGTTTATGCTGTAGGGGAATCAAAAATTTTGTTACTGTCAATTTATTTGCAGACAATAATACTCCTGTGTACACAGATAAGGCAGTACTACCACATGCAGACAATAACTTTAATTTGCAATTTGCCACAACTCAGTGGATTAAATTAGTTTCAAATGCAGAAGGACTGTTCAACAAAATTCTTCAGTCCAAGTCCTTGTCTGAAGCTGATATAAACCAAGTTAGTGAATGGTTGTTTTTGAAGGCAGAGTGTGATGAATGTTTAAATAATGATGCCAGTGTTGATAATAAGGATGCAAATATAAAGCAGGGATTGCCTAGAATAGCTGAAGACACAGAGCCAAGTGAACCTAGTGAGTCAGATGTAGACTCAGATTCAGAGGAAGATACTCATTCTGATACAGTATTTCAAGATAAACTTGAAAAATATATGGAATATTTTAGAGAAAAGAATGATCAATTGTTTGCTGACAGATGTGAAGAATATTTAAATCATGTTGACTCTGATGATATTACAATATCAGAATTAAGTGGGTCACAGTCTTTGCCTGTTATGACATCCCAGTCCAACTCTGGACGAAGAAGAACTATACAACCTGGTGAAAGTTTGTCTGGAGCAGAGTTGGAGTTACTGAGAAAAGTTGCAGCTAAAGCAATCTCACCTGAATCTCAAAAGATACTAATAGAATCTCACAAAAAGGATGTTGATCCAGAACCTAAATTAATTGAGAGAGAACTACTTAAAATGATTGACTCTCCTAAGATTGAAGAAATATGCAAGAAGTACAAAATGACGAAAGAAAAATACACTCAAAAGCAAATACTGGCTAGAAAACTTTCAAAAGAAATTGGTAGTAGCCAGTCACAGCTAAAGGAACTGATAAATCTTTGTATAGCCAAAGAGAGACTAATAAATGACTTGTCGAAATCTATGTGTCATACACAAAACAAGCATTATTCTGATAAGATTGAATCTAGTTTAATTGACCAAGATACTATGAGGGAAATAAAAAGGCATGAGACAAATCTTAAAACATACAAAAAACAAATTGAGCAAATCAAGAGACAGATTAAAAAAGACGAAAAACGTAAAAACACATTAGATGTCGAGCTTGTTAAAGATAAGTTAAAGCTAGACGAACTTTCGGACACATCAGTAGATGTCAAAGACAGGAAAACAAACTCACTAAAACACTTTACACATAGAATAACCCAACTTGACAGTATATTAAAGGAAAAGACTAATGATTTGGAAACGTTAGAAATGTCCAAAGATAAGGAGTTATTGTTGAGGAAAGAAATAAAAAACCTGAGGAAGACCAGAGAATGCCTACATGAACAAAGATGCAGTTTAGGGCATAAGAGGAAAATATACAAATCTCTTTCAGATTCTGAGGTAGGCTACCCAAATCAGAAATATCCGAAAATAATAAACAAGTATTCTATTATTCTTGTTACTAAAACTCATCCTCTTTTTAGGAGCGAAAACTGCTTGAATGTGAAGAAGCTATAGAGGCAATTGACACGGCAATAGAGTACAAAAACAATTTAATTTGTGGCAAATCACCATCAGCCTCTCTGTCAGATTCTCAAGACAATAAAGACTCGCGGAGTAGGGGTGAGCAAATGTTGATGGCGCGCCTGGACAAACTGTCGCATGACGAGATGAAAACTTTGCTTTATAGATATTTTCAAAAGGTAAGATAGCTGTAATCGTATGGGGACTCCAAATAGAAGCAGTCTAGTCAAATTCGGAAATCAATATCAATACATGAAAGTAAGGCACTCTTCAAAGTTTATAAAGAACTAAATAGTAAATCCTATATATTTTTCTTTACTTACTAAAGTCAGGTGAACACACACAAAATCACACCATACTTTATTTAAGATTAAACTTCAGTACTAATAAAATGCCAGTAGGGCTACATGTAATTTCACTGTTAGGCGCAGGTGTTGCTTATCTTTCACGTTTATTTAATGATTTGCATATGTGTTATCTAGACTGGCGAGTAAAATTTTTTTTGCGCAATACTATTTTTCGCGAAAAATTAGCTTCGAGTTGCATGAACATTCAGTAAACAAGCTAGTTGAAAAAATTAAAAAACACGACTGCAAAAACTGCACAATTTATTATTTTTACTTTGTTCACTCGTCAGTTTTTAACGTTTTTTATTTACAGTGTTAAATATTTTTTAAATCTACTTGTCAAATTCTAGACGATAAACATAGACACGACCAGATTCATTAAAAGGTTTCATTCAATGAGGCTGGTATTTATTTACGTTTGAAAGTGACCACACAGGATTCTTTGTATTTTTAACAAGCCTATGTTACTCGGAACGATGAAAGGATTGTAACGATACCCCATACATCTAAATCGGTTCAGGCGTTTAAAAGTTACGGTGGAATAAAGAATCTCACATACATACATACATTAACCCTGAACACATAACACTTCCTTCTTTGGGGCAGTCGTCTAAAAAAACCTGTAGTGTTAATCATACATATTTATATTGGCCATGTTTTCAAAAGGTGGTAGATTTACGTGGGGCGTGCGCAGCACTCGAAGCGGGCGTGGCTTCTGCCACCGAGGAGGCTGCAGTGTGGCGCGCTAGGGCTGCAGCCGCTTGGAGGCACGCACAACGTCTCCGACCACATGCTCATTCCAGGTAAGCTGAGGAGCTTCTTACTACATAGAAAGCAGCAACTGCTATTATGAACCAGTGCGTCATCTTATATGTAAGTAAATAACATAATTCTTAATAATATTTCAGACACTTCCAATCATTCCATAGATGTCTGGATGGAGGCAATGCCGAAAGGGCGCTGTCGCTGGGCATGACGACTGATTCTGAGACTTCAGACGATGCCATGAGATTAGTGGATCGTATGAAGCAGCTCGCGCGGTGTCCTCCAGTGAGTGCTATTTATTAAAAAGTTAGAAAACATATTAATTTTACATGGTCTTATTAATCCTTTCTTTTTCTATTTTTTTTTTTCAGCCTCCGGTAATACCTAGTCAAAACCTGCGGCAGCTCATGCCAGCGACAAATCTGCCGGTAGCCAAGGTAACAAAGGAGAAGAACAAACTCATCATAGTACAACAAAATAAAAAGCACTGATACTGGTATATCATTTTATTTGCCATTATTAATTCTATCTTCATATACGTTTTCATGAAATACTTAATGTTGTTTATTGAACTAGCTATATAATCACGGTACCTACTTAATTGCTACTGAAACATCACATTTTAAAATCTTGCACTGTAAAATAACTTTCAATGCTATTCATATTCACGTTTTTGTAAATATTTTTCCAATTAATTGATACTCGATAGTGTGTATAAAAATATATTTATCAACATTCTTATAAATATTAAACTAGATTCGAGCAATGTAAGATCCTAGTATGTGTATTCTAAATCCAAAACATAAAATAAACTGTTTTATCTAATATTATCTACAGACTATTTATTTACATTACAGTATTGAGATACTCGCTAAACTTCTTATTCATGATTGAAAATTCCAAGGTATACATAATATCCCTTCTGACAAAACAGAGTAGTAGTGGGTAATGTAGAGAACTGTTCCATAAAGTTTCTGAAACAAGTTAAATTACATAATTATATGAGTCTCAGGATGCATTAGACAACATGGGGCAGTCTTCGCGAAGAAAGAGCTTAAATGCGTACGTCATCGTAAACCTCGAACATACTGGCATGTAGAAAAGGCAACAGAGTAAGAATCATGAAATCTATGATTTTTATATGGGAGAAAAACTTATGTTACAAAAATCAATTAGCTGAATAAACATTTTAAGTGTTATAAAAAGCTGTTTCTTTTTCCCATAGCAAAAGTTCATAATGATGAGTACTATCATTCTTCTATAGGTTTCTGGTAAGCAAAAATAAGCTTGTATACAACGTGTGACGGAATGAGCGCAAGACCTCATTCACCCGAATTTGTATATAAAATAATAATATTTACATCATTTAGTTGCTCCGTACGCGTAAGCAATCTTTCACAGCACGAGATCATGTATGCTGGTGTGATGCTGTCATCCTTTTGAAGATCCCGTAGGCCAAACCGTTGCACCACTTCTTTGTGGAGAGCTTTTTCCACATGCTTGTTGCTGTAATTAAACAATATCTTAATTATATAAAAGATTATTTTTCACCTTTTGCGATTCAAAAGAAAAACCAACCAAGTGCGAGTCGAGCTACACGGGTTTCGTAGTTGCCATTCACAATAATGTTTACTCCTCAAAGCCCATTTTATAAGCTGGTCAACTATAATTCTAAATTGTAAACCCTACTTCCTAAACTGTTGATTATGAACCAACAACAACAATCGAACAATCGTTTTGTTGACAGAGAGGGAGGATACTTGACTCAAAAAAAAAATCACTTAATATTTCGAATTTAACGAATCCGTGAATCGAAAAATGGTGGTCACACACCAATAATATTTTTGGAAAACCTATTCCATGACACCCACACCATGGGATAGACAAGAAGAAAACCCAAAATTGCCTACAAGAAGATAAGCTTAAAAATGTTTTCTTCAAGATTTTATTTTACTACTTTGTCGGCGTGCCAATAAATTCCCGTGTTACAGCTGTCTTGTACTAAGAGACTGAGCTAAACAGCAGAAGGACGAACTGCATTAACCTAATAATTCCAAGACATACCTTCTCTAAAGAAACACTTTATTTTAGCCCTGAAAATCCGATTAATTTTCCATTAACTGTAAAATTAGATTTTTAATTACTTTCAAATTAATAAATAGTTGGTCATTGAACATAAGTGACGTCACAGTTATCTTTTGCCATACAAAATCTATGGGAGTCGCGTTTTGACAGGTCATAAAAGTACGTCAACTGATTGGTGATGTCATCTACCTGCCTATAAATCAAGTAACTTTCTCATCTCCCTGGTGACCACTGTCTACTACGACTACCAAAAAATGCAGGGAAAAGGATAGTATTCTCAAAGGACGTCTATAAACTTACATGCTGTATTCTGTCATCAATAGGGTCGCTTCATCCAAATTCTTAGCAATGAAAGTTATTAGTTCTTCTGCTGGGCAAGATGATGGGGTGATGAATTGTCCTGTCGGTGATACCATTAGTGGTCCCGCTTCGCTGAAATTTATATAAAACTATATAAAATTGAATTGAAGTCTTAAAACATATTTAAAAAGCAGATGTGCACATCTCATCAAACTCAAAATTTTGATTTAATATAAACTGACTCTCATATTATATTAATCAACGTATTGACAACCGTAGTGCGAAGAAGTCGCGATCATTTGCACGAAGATGGGCGTCAAAATATGTAGGATAGGAAGGTGGGGGGACGCCGTGACGTACGGTAAGTAAGAGTACTTACGGTTCAATAACTATTTCGTATTTCTCCAGAGATTCAGGCACACCTGGCGGAATCTTAAAACCACGGCCATAGAAATCGCCTATGGAAGTGATCAGTTGTCTCAAATGACTGCAGTATTGATGAGCAGATACCTTTGGCATGAATTTTCTAAAAAATAAAACTATTACTATAACTACCCATGATTAGGAAGATTAAGAAGCATCATACCGACAAAAAAAGTAATACGAGCGAAGACTTGCTGCTGAATTCAAATGCGAACAAATATTGCCACCGAGACTTAGGCGCTTTGCACACGGAGCAACTTAAGTTGATGCAACTGGCAACTTTTTAAAAGTTTCCTGTAAAAGTTGCTAATTGCCATAAAGTTGCCGGTTGCCGCAACTTTTTGGCAATTTGTAAGCAACTTTTTTAGCCGAGTTGCAGTGTTGCAAACTTAGCGGTAGTACCACTAGATCTGGTGGCTTGTGGATTTTTTAGTGGGCAAGTTTTAGGTTGATGGTTTTCAAAAACAAAATTGAAATAAATTTACAACACTAACACTTTCAGTGTACTTATCCGTTAGATTACTATGGTATGTAAAAAAAGAAAAAGCAATCGTACTGATAACGGTACAAGTTATTCAGGTCGACAAAAAAGAGGGTAAGAAACATCATTCTCTTAAAACACAATCCTATTTAGTGCCCGAGTGGCTGTGGAGCAGGACTAGCATTTAGCCAAGCATTTTTGTCCGTGATATAATCATCTAACTAATAATAATGCTTGATTAGATAGTGTGCATTTTATGCATGGTTTAAATTTTCTCTTTTTTAGTTGGGGAATATCAAGAAGTATTTTATTATAGAATTTTTCACATTACCCCAAAAAGAAGTGTTTACTTAGTGGGAAAAACCACTAAGTTAATGGCAACACTATGCCGGGCACAGGGCGAGGGAGGGAGGGTGTGAAATCGAATATTTGACAGTTGCTAGTTGCGGCAACTAGCAACTAAATAAATTGCTAGTTGCCGCAACTGAAAACTGTTGACGATTGCCGCAACTCGCAATTTGAGTTGCTCTGTGTGCGCAGTCCAATTGAATTACATGTAAACAGCGAGTTGCCAGTAAGTTGCCAGTTGCCAGTTGCTGCAAAAGTTGCTCCGCGTGCAAAGCGCCTAATTGACACAAATAACTTTGCGCCGTGAACATTTTTGCATACGCGAGTACGTTTGGAATATACGCGCGTACCAATAATTGACACTAAAGATAATTACAGAACAATGAGAAATCAGCTTTAATGTTAGGTATAAGGTGTACCTATACCTAACTTGATGTGTCGTAGTTTGTATGTTTAAAGCAAATTTATATGCTACGAAAATAAGCTTAATATGTGGCGTTCGGCAATAAAATATCTATTGTTGCAGCATAATCCATACAAGTAAGGAAATCGCAAATCTTACCTTCGACATATGTGTATTTCTCTCAATATACTGGACAACGCTTTCTCGTAATTTGGTATCATTACTAAGGCACTATCTTCCTGGCTGACTTTTTTAATGAGCTGTAAATAAGACGTAAAATAGTATAAGACTAACTTTTCCAAAGTTATATATTATATTTATGCTTGTCACATTTTTTTTTTTACTTTTACTTTTTGAAGCCTGTTCTTTATTTTACTAGTAAACAAAAACAATGCACAGATAATTATAAATATTATATTATTAAGATTACGCTCAAACATGTACGCTCACCGATATCCATTCATTTCTCACGTCCATTATACTCAGGAATACGTCGCCATCTAGGCTGACCCCAGTAAACTGCCCTAGCGCTATAGTCCTGCCTGAAATGTTTACAAAACAAATGTATAACTTTTGCCGCGGCTTCGCTCACGTGGTTAGAGATGACGTCTCGAAAAATTATTGCTCAGGAATGTACTACTGGATCGGTGTGGACCGTCTATTCAAATTTAATTTTAATTCGTTCAGCCTTTAAGGCGTGAGTGATTAACGAACATCACATTATTAAGTAGGATCGTCGATCACTAATTTAATGATTTATGAGTAGGATACAGTATGGTAGGTTAGGTAGGTTTGCAAAATCACATTAAGTATATGAAGAAGTTGTCATCTCTTAAAAAACGGTACACGAAACCTTGACTAGATAAGTCTAGTTACACATTTACGGGAAAACACTTGACAAAGCATCTTACGTTCGGTACGTACGCACTAGCACGCAGTTAGGTAGTCAAACCCGCGTGCCTTAGCCATACATCACCTATGTGCATCACGACAAATCTTCGCATTTCAATTATCATTTAGCCTCTTTTCACATGTGCATGTTCATACTTAAACTATTCCTGTTACCCGAGGTACTGTTGCGTTTAGTAAATGTGAGTTATTCGATAATCGCGTAAAACGAATGATGTGGAAATCTTGGCTTGCTACATTAGTCTCTTAACATGTCATGACTAGTTTCTATTAGTAAAACTAACCTTCCAAATTAGTCATAACATTGGGATGCTGTGATGCTAGCGCTGCTAGGCTCTGCAAGGCACCTCTTATATGGCTCATATTCCAACAGCTATCATATTTCACCTAAATGTAATGAATACAATGATATAGTAATTATGTAAAATAAATAATAATAATAAATAAATTTATTGCAATGAAAACTCAGTTGAATACACTCAGTTTAATAAACTCAGTTGCAATGTAATGAATACAATGATATAGTAATTATGTAAAATAAATAATAATAATAAATAAATTTATTGCAATGAAAACTCAGTTTACTCTGTGTTCGACAACAACTGTATTAGTATAAAACTGTGTCGCAGTCATTGACGCCCACCTCCGAAATTGACAAAAGCAAAGGTAAAAAACTAAAACTAATAATAAAACTAGTTTAATTAATTAAATACTGCCTAAGTTTTGTATTGTTTCTTGTTCAAACAGTACAAAAGCCCTTCCAGATTTATAAATCATGAGTATGGTAAGCTTTTACTTTTGTGTAATCAATCAGATAAAAAGTGTTTGATATTTAAGGCTTTTTTATGAGAATAAAACTTATCCAGATAAATTAAAAAAATTCTGCCTGATTAGTTAATCAGAATTTATTCAGTGATTCAGAAATCTTAAGTTTGACAAAGCTTGTGATTCATTCAGAAAAAAATTGTAAGTTTTAGTAAAAGCAATGTCAATCAATGTGAATGATTATTGTATGTTCATATTGTACTGTACCAACTTCTTTAATACCATAAGTTTTGCAAAGGTTGTCTATCAATGATTTCACTTGATCCCTTGTTGCAGCAGCTGACTTATATTTGTTCTTTGCATCCCTGCTGTTTGCAAATACCCATTCTCTGCAATTTTCAAAAAAAAATATATATATAATATATATATTGATCTAGCATTTAGTTCTACCATTTGCCCAGCCTACAAATTGTCGTGACTAGTCTAGAACTTTTAAGAAGGTACATTCAAGGTAAATTTAAGTAGTTACTAGCTACTATTAATTAAAAATGGTACTAGTGAGCCAATGATCATGTCTGTGTTTTCACTATAGAGGTTGCAGGTATTGACTCTTAAACATTAACTTATGGAGGAGTAATCAAAATGTAGATTAGCCTATAAGAAGTTTCTTATTATCTTCTCTAAAATGTTATAATTCACATAGATACTAGTACAATATAACTTACACAATATTAGCACAAGCTTTTTTTTCCTGCACTTTCCTCTTTATTTTGGACACATCAAATTCTTTTTCATAATCTTCATATGTCTGAGTAAAATCATATTTTCCTCCTTTGCCAAAACCCATTTTGCTGTGAACATAAACATGTTTTAATTTTAATTTTATTTTATGTAGTTATTTTTTTTTGTTTTATTTTGAGGAGCTCGTGGCTAAGTAATAACAGCCGCACGGGTCGATCCGTCAGGTTAAGCTACGCTTGCCGGGGTTGGTCCGTGGATGGGTGACCATCTTTACATACCGAGACTCCTCCGTGCCTCGGAAAGCACGTTAAGCCGTTGGTCCCGGCTGTCATACGTGGATCTTTGACAGTCGTTACGGGTCGTCAGAAGCCCGAAAGTCTGACAACCAGTCTTACCTAGGGGTATCATATTACCCAGTTACTGGGTTGTGGAGGTCAGATAGGCAGTCGCTCCATGTAAAATACTGGTATTCAGCTGCATCCGGTTAGACTGGAAGCCGACCCCAACATAGTTGGGAAAAGGCTAGGCAGATGATTTATGTAGTTAAGATGTAAAGGTTATAGGTAACTTGTGCTACACTAATACTCATGAGTTTTATTAGAAGTACTGCATACATTTTAGGGATGTTTTGCAGGATGTTAAATTATAGTTTCTATTGCTTGTTGTCAATCTACATAAACAAGCAAGACAGATTAAACAAATACATGATTAGATAATAGATGCTTGATTTTAGGCAAAATATCTAAATTCTTACCTTAAGTTGGATATTTTTGGCCTATCAGGTATCTTATCTATGTATTTGGTAGATATATCACAAGCATTGAGCACTTTGACTACTGTTTCTCTTACATTATTACTGTTTAACTGAATCTTTATGAGTTTGAACTCACCTGAAAATATGATTTCAATCATTTAGACTTTAACTGCAACATTAATAAAATGGAGATCAACCTAAATTCTATATGGATTTTTTCTCCTGCACTGGGAAAATATAGGCTTAAAATATAATCAACAAATAATATTTCAGTAAAAATCACATTACCATCAGGCATATCTTTTTGTCGCAAATAAAATGATAATGGAGGAACAGATATTCTTTTGCTGGATTGTTGAGCTTCTATTAGTGCACTCAGCTGTTGTAGAGAATGTTCATTGATATTCTGAAATAGATAATATTCTTAAATGTAGGTGGTAAGCAACAACATTTATTTTTGTCTGTGTAAAAAAAAAAAACTACCTTAATTCATGTTCATCCATGCTGCTAGCTGCTTTTTTTTTTTAGGTGGTAAAAATCATCAATTGGCTCCTCCGCCCTGGGTGGAGCGGAAGGGACTGTCAGACTTTTACTGACTAAAAAACCACCCTGTTCTTTCTGTTGCCCTTTACATTCCGGGGCCACGGTATCCTGTTAAGACGTCCCGCAACCCCGGGCTAGCTGCTAGTTGGATTGGGTTTTTCTGTCAGTTGGTCCAGTACAAGTACAAACTCTTTGTTGGAATGGAACAATAACTCAGAAGTTTCAAGTGGTCATGAATTTATCTATTTTAATGGGACTAATAATTGAAATAAATGATTTGACTTTGACTTTATAATATAAAAGTTAAGTTGACTTACTCTTTGTATTGGATATTTTCCAAACAGGTCGGGATGAACACTAAAGTAAAAAGGGCGCAGAGCAGTAGACACTTCTGCAGAACTTAAAAATCTGCACACCAGACTACTGGTGCACCCACCACTGTAACATTATAATGTAATTATTCATAAACTACAGTATTTAAAAAGACCCCACATAGTAACGATCTGGCTTTTGGCAATTGCTTAGCGTTAAAAAACAACAAATGGATGCTTTCTATTGGCGAGGTTTTAGGTAAGCACACAACTAACCATATTTTCGTTCTGCTATACATTTTTAATAATTTTACTTAGTAGAGAATCACATTAAATGTTTCTTTTTTAAATGTGTGCATTAAATATGCGTATTTTACATTTTTTTTGTAAACTTACGACCCTGAACTTGGGAATCATTTCACATTCGGGAATTGTTAGGATTTCTGACATTGACATTGATGACAGTCGCAAAACGTGACAGTTGACGTTTTATGTTGATATTCTAAATAGGTAATCTTACGAAAATATTGATGACCCTAAACAATGTAAATCTATACTAATATTCATAGAGCAACACGGGTTTCGGCGAAGCTGAAGAGTTTGTTTGTTTGTTTAGTTGAACGCGCTAATCTCAGTAAAAACTATATTTATTTATTTAACAATAGGAGCAGACTATCAATGTTTGTTACAAAATCGAGAAAAAAAAAATATTTTTAGTTAATCTGTTGCTCACGCTACGAAAACGGTTTAAGTTACGCAAAATAAAAAAAATCTGCGACGGCATAATCGTCTATCCACACATATCAGCGCCGTGTCCGAGACGTGGACGGACCTTGCCCCGTTCAAGAATATATCGATGCGTACATTTTATATGAACACACACGTCCGTGCCTGGGCCGAAGCCGAGACGTGCACGGGTGTTCCGATATTTTCCTTGAACGTTGTCAATTTTATCAATAAAAAAACATGAATGACGAGTTGTGAATAGAGATCACATCCATAACGTATGTGAACATAAGTTCCTGACGGGACTCGGATCACGGTCTTAGTACGACCACGGCCCTGACACGTCCCGGATATGTGTGGCTTAATTATGTCTATCTTTTAAGTTTGACTCTCTATCTATACCCTTTTTTACTACCACGCGAGCATTTATGATATACGTAAGGCGGTCATGAGGGAGGAAGGCGCTTTAAATGAAAGCTAGATTCATTCAAGAATAGTATAGTATAAGCTATATTATTATAACATCAGGCTACTACCCATGGGAGCGGAGCAGTATTCAAGACCTAATTAATATAACGCGGGTGACAAAAACCACGCGGACGAAGTTGCGGGCAGAACCTAGTTATTATGTAACATTGGGTTTGTATTTCCCGAAGATTTAGCAGAGATGCAAACATATTATAATACACCTTTGGTACACCCAGCTACGGATCTACGATTTTTTCGAACCGGGGCATTTCCTTGACAGTGGCGCCCCCTATCGCCACTAAGAGGTCCCTTGAGTGTTTGAGAAAAACTAAACTGCCAATGTCATTTTTGTGATTTAGCTGTAAATAAATCTTGGGGGTGGCAAATGTGCTTAACCCAAATTTTTCTACTTTTGTTCAAGTTCCATATAATAAGGTATTGCTGAGCCTATTACCATTCACAAGGCATAAATATAGGCTGAACCCACATTAGGCGTGCGCGTTCCCCGGGTGTGTGAGTAGGGCGGGCGTCGCGTGCGCGCTCGGAGCGCACTGCGTGAGCGCTCGCGTTTTGCTGCCATGCGGCGTGTGTGGTGAGTGCACGCGGCGCTCGATTCGCGTTCGTAAGAACGCCCCTTCGCCCGATATCCCTGCCGCCAAAACAGCAACGCGACGTGAGCTAACACTGCACTATCCAAATTGTAACTGACTTGACTGAAGGGGGTTAAACGCCGAGGCGATCGCCGCTGGTGCGCCGCGCGCTCGCTACGCGCCCGTCACACAGCGGCAACACGCATCGCTTACGCAGCGCGCTCGCGGCGCAATTTATTCGAAGAATATCACGAAGCTTTTCGAATAAATTGATTCAAAATGTTAACTTGTTAGGAATATAGTATTTTGAATTCAATAAGTACTTCTATGAAATACGTCTTTATATCAAAGTTACCACCGCTATTTTACAAGAAAATCGCTGTTAAACTTAGCTATTGTAACTGTTCCTATACTTATTTTTGCTCGTGACTGTACCTACAGTTTTAGACCATCATCGCTGTGTAATTAGTACCTACTTATAAGTAAGTGTCTCTTCGTGTTATTTCATTATCTAGATAGCTGGAGTAGGTATCAGGATCATAGAGTAACACAGGCCTCCTGACGGAAGATCAGGATGGACGTCTCATACAAACATTGGCATTAATTGACAATATATCTCATACATACAAGAGTCATGTAGGTCAAGTGTGCGCACTTAAGCTTTGAAACCTTTGACTTTAATAAAGCAATTATTTAGCAATCTTTCCTAAAGTTTGTTGATGTGTTCTGAAGATTCCGTTCACTATCATTTGCTTTTTCGCGATTACCTATGTGTTTGTTTGTTTTATACCTAATGCTTAATGAAGTCGTACAGTAGGTAATTAAGATTATATACCGCGGAAACAGAAGACAGGAAGGTATAGCTAAATGATGTAAGTTGGAGGTTAATGTTTTAAATGATTATAACAGGTGTGCAGCGGATTGGCTGTCGGCTGGTTGATATAAAATCTGAAGGCTGCGCGTGCGGCGGCGGCGCTGCGCGGTTTGTGACGCAACGCCCCGGCGCAGACGCGGTAGCGCCGCGTGCCCTCGCCAGCGCGCAGCCTGCCACTCGCCGAGCTGCTTCATAATTGTTACACAGACGAGTTTAATAATTAAGCGATAAATATACCAGCAGTGGCGGTGAGAGGAGGGCGGCAGTCGAGCGGCGGCCGCGTTACGTACCACACACCCGCACCGAGTGATGGACCCGAAGCTCATTCGACATTTTTCTATCGAACGCCGTAGGAATCTCACCGGACTGGTTCCCGCGCAACGCTGCGTTAGTGCGCCGCTCTGGTGAACCCTTTCGCTTGTAAATGTGCCGATATTTACATATGCGCGCTCGATCTCGCGTCGAACTTTCGATCTGCGCCCGCGCCTCACGGCTGAGTTGTGAGCCCCGCGACTTGGCAGCCGCCGGCGACTGCGAGCCGCCGCCGCCGCCCCAGCGCGCTCAACTGCTGCACGACGTGCGATGACCTACGTATGTCGACACCAACATATCACACATTGTTGACACTATTTACATTCAATAAAAAGCTTATTGTTTATAGATTAAGTAGTACTAAAGTAAACAAGTTTTCTAACTACACGTTTTGCAAATTTAAAATCTAGGCCTATTTATTGAACGTTAGCTCGTGTAACCTAATTAGGTATGAACTGCGGCCATATTAGGCGGCACTCGGCAGTATTAGAAGAAACTAGGATAAGTGAATAGGATCAGCACTCCACAATTTGATGACACAGCCATTACACTTAATTTTTTTAGTAATTAGTAAGTACAAATGTACATATTTAACTCACAAGTGCAAAGCGAACGTAGGTACGTAGGTATTGAACAAACACATAAGAAATAATGACTACTACAACTTAACACGTTATACATAGAAGAAACATTTACAATATACGTGCGCAAACAAATTCTGAGAAGATCCAATGTCCATTCGTATTGAAAATACACAAGTTATTAGATACCAGTATGTAAATTATTACCTTGTTCCAATTAAATCACTAACAGTCAAATGACGTTTTTGGTAAAGCTGAGCAGCTATCAGGGCAACAACGAATGACGTACCTTCACAAACAGGTACCTACCTAGTGGTAGTACAGGAGGTTTGTGCACGGCACAGGACACGAGATATAAATAAATTAATAGAATCACAATTTCAATGAAGTACCCATACATAAATAACAGGAAAACGAAGAATGACAATATAAATAAATGGTCTATTTCATTTGCATGTCTACATGTTTCAAAAACGGTCTACCAATGATAACTTTGTATACTTGGCTTGGTTGTAATAAATAAATAAACTTGATTGGGCGGAATTCTTGGAATTGTTTTTCTAACTTCACAATGCTATCAAAAAGTGGTCGCATGAATTATTTACCGATACGTACTCATTGGCACACGCCTGTCTTTTTATTTCATGTGCGTCATTTTCCCTTGAATAAACAGTTTTTCTTTATTTAATTCTTCTTTCTGTCTATACGATGCCTAGAGAGCCCGTAATTAACATAATACAGCAACATGATTATAAAACCGTCTCTTCTAGTTTGGGATGCGTAGTGAACTAGAACGTCCGCTGCATAAGCCATGTGCATGATACCTGTGAAATAATGTGGATAATGTAGTATCAACTGGTTTTAGAACTTGTAGAAGTCAGCCGAGGTCAATTTGTAGTTATCATAGCTGTTTTTAAATATTGAATTTGTTGCCCATACCCATTTTTAATTTGACTTTTAAAGACTGTTGTGGTGCATGTTCTTGATTTTCTCATTTGAAATCCTTACGAGTTTAGAATATGTCCAGTCCATACAAAAAGTATATGTTGCAAAAAGCCAACGCTTCTAAAGCCAATGCTTTATAAGCTTTCAATCCTTCCTACCCACATTTTTAGCTGTCCGTGATGTCACCAGTGTGGTGGTGGCAATGAGAATACAAATTGAAGAATTCTTCCTCTGCAAAGATGCTGTCAAATGTGGTTCTCTATTGTGTCACCTAACTTTTTTATTATTTATTTAAATTGCCATAACTTTTTTTGTCCAAATCATCATATTTTGTTCGAATGATAACTTACCCGAACTTATTATCACATAATATCACATGCCATAAAATTGAAATCCCTAAATAATATACCTATGTCCTAAATCCGTTTGTCATAAATATTACAATCAATAATATACAAAAGACATAAAATAGTTTTCAATAAAAGTTAGAAGTCCTAAATTCAAATTATTTGAAGTCAATCGCAGCTAATATTAAATTAGTTTAGAATCTATCTACAAATTAAAATTAGTCATTATAATTAATCATTTTGTTTTAATTACAAAAAATATGATTTTAAATTATAATTTTGTAAATTTTATTCATGTACCCAATAAAGCAGTTGATTGTAAACATATGGTTTTTGAGAGCAAGCAAGCATGCAGCATGCAAGCGAGTACACAGCATGCAGGCAAACACGCAGCATGCAAGCAAGCACGCAGCATGCAAGCAAGCACGCAGCATGCAAGCAAGCATGCAACATGCAGCAAGCATGGTTTCTGTCACGGCTCCGGCGCTGCGGGGCTCCGGCTGTCCCACGCGAGTTTATCGTCGCAGATGGGCTTAACACTCGCCGCCGCGGCTGAGGCTGGCCAGCATGCCGTAGCTGCTCCACAACTCGCGAGCCGCCTCGTCCCTCCGCGCCTACGCGATTTTTAATTACGCTCTCGGGGTAGGGCAGACAAGACTGCGTGGAGTCGGATTTACAGCGATTCGTTTCTGTCACTAAAACCTATTTTTTAGCAATTGTTTTAGGAATACTAAAATATTATAAATGAACATTTGGAATAATACACATTATTTAACACAATACTTAGGACATATGATTTTTGGTCATGTAAAATTAGGAGATTCAATTATTATAATACTCGATATTAGGACAGATTACTTTTAGAACTAAAGAAATTTATGTTAAACAATATTTCGGGATTTTAAACATTATGGTTACTGAAGTTTATAGCAAACGTGTTATGGATAATAATGTTCAGACAAACAATTTTAGGAGAAGTAAGGGAGTACCGTCAAATGTACATATTAGCTAATGGATGTGGAAATGGAAGAATCAAAAATCTGGTAAAAGAATTCTAAGTAGTGTAACCACTGCTGGGATTTGTTGTCTATGAACGAGAACCAACAGCTGCAATCTTAGCTCCGCCAGCTTGGTTTAATATTTAAAAGCGTTTAAGTGTAGTAAGGCCAAATTTCTAGTAGAAATAAGATGTAGGTAGATCTTCCTCGCGAGGGCTGTTTTGCGCGTTTTTAGGGCCAAACGATTTCCACTACATCTACATTATCATCTCAAACAGAACTTTTCACTAAATCATTCGGTTTTTTTTCATATAGTTATAGGTGTAAAATATGTAGATGGACAAATCACATACCCATTAACTAGGGCATACTATCCATCTAGCAACAACAAACAAACTAAGTCACTTATAAGCAAATATTGTTTCCGGGAAACAAACTTTTTTTGGTGTAAAAAACTTGTTTTAGTAAAAAAACATAGTGAAAAGTTGTTACTTTGACCTTCAATATCCCCAGATCCAGTGGATTTCCAGGTCTGATGTAATAGAAAAAGGAAGTATTGGTAGAGAATGTGATTTTCGAAAATGTGATACCTAGTCTCTTTACACCCGATATATGACTGTTAAACGTGGGGAGTAGTGGGGACCGATTTGAAGTTGATGATGCGTCGGTGAGCCAGGGTCGTGCCTCGTAGCTCGGTCCCGGTTGTGATTCGTCGATTTTTAACAATCGTTACGGGGAGTAACTTGGTTGTGGAGGTTACATAGGTAGTCCATGATGTTAAACACTGGTATTCAGCTGTATCCGGTTGGATTTGAAGTGACTTCAACATAGTTGGAAAAAGGCTTAGCAGATGACTATGATAACGGTATTCTGCAATCGTACTCCTGACAGTACCTACATACACTTTTATACGGCAATCTACATTAAAAATGTTAATATAGATGACAACGAATTAATCAAAAAGTACACCAATATCAGCATTATGACTAAGGTTTGCTATATATCTATGTAAAAAAAAACAAATTGAAAAAGAGTTAAATCAATATATGCGCAATTGTTTTTTGTAGTATGTACCATAGAAATAGCGATAGTCCTGCAGTTGAAGATATATAGAAACCAGAATCAGTGACGTGCTACGCACATTCCAATAGATTTTTAATCAATCGGCATTAATTTAAACAAAGATTAATCAACGAGCATTGTGTATATAAAATACCCTAGGTCATGTAATTGGTAAATCTATTAATACCTACCTGGGCAGGAAAATGACACGTATTTAATTTATCTAATTGTTTTAATAACGTTCTGACGAATAATTTTGCTACAGGTGTTCATGATAGGTATGCGTGAAATGAAGAAACTTTACACATCCTTTCTAGAAACGGAACTCGACGCACTAGTATTATTCATGTAGAGGATAATTTTTTTACTAAGACGTGTAGATTCGGATTCCCTATGTGCTGATGATATCCACTCTGAGTGTTAGGGATCCCACACAAAAACGCGAATTTGCATCGCATCGCATCCTGGTTTTGTGTGGGAACCCTTAAGTTCTTCCTTCTTCGCCTCTATAAATAAAAAAATAAATGCAATCTGTATCGATTTCTCAAGTAATTAATGTACACATAGGTACCTAATTATTTATGAGCTTCAACTGTGAAATGTGGATATAACACGTAATGAAATTATCAGTAACAAAACGCCAGTATTGGATTGGTGACCACCAGACCGTGGCGGCAGAAGGCCTTCACGTCCACGCTCCGGTGGTTTCATTGACGCCTCCTCTTTTACGCAGACAATTATAGCAGTATGTACACAATACCTATATTTAGTGTTTTTTTTTATGGAAGGTGGGTAAATATGTGGTTAAAATTCCATATTTATGAATTGTGGCGGAAAATAACAGTGATAAGCGACGAAATAGAGAATACTTCTTTCCTCGCCTCTTCCCGTTACGCGAGTCGGCTTCTTTCAGCGCCATTATTATGCTTCGCTGGTAAGCATCGTCATCGTCATTCGCTGGTAAGTTTTTGCATGTCCTTCCGGACATTTCGTCATCCAGATAAGTTGCGGTCTACATCTTCCTCTCTTTTTTCTAGCCATGAAAAGGTACTTTTTCACGATATGGTCATCGCCACCTTAGCCTAGACTCTATAGTCTTCTCAGTAAAAGGTGTCGTACAGCGACTAAATAGGGAAAAAATATCGTTCAAAGAAAGTTTAGACTGTTTCCTAATATCTTAGATTTAATGTTAAAAGTTAAAATAGCCAGACAGTCTATCAAAATCAGCAGTTAACTAAACAATTACAAAGCAACATAAACAAACTCTATTAATTATATTCGTGCAGAGTGCAACAAGTCGGCGTAAAGTAGTTAGAAGCCCTTCGCAGGCTTTGTCTCAGCAAGACAGATCCACGCAGGTTCTTAGGAGGCAGGTTTGGACCTCGGCCGTGTAACAACAACGAGCCAGGTATGTGTGTGTGTGCCATACTCATTTGTGCGCGAACCGGTCCTATAGACTCAAGCCACCGTTCGATTCAACCACATAATTTAAATAAATGATAAAGTCTCATGCTGGGTTTCACAATTAAAACTATTAAGACCGTCGGAAACTCGAAACGCTACGATTTCGTTTGCCCGTTACATAATTAGAAAGCAACAAGTGACAGAAAACTAACTCTATGAAACAAGAGGAGCGAGTACTGGCGAGTAAACATGAAAATTGTAATTCTAACGTCCTTTCGATGAGTTTTGAGAAATCTGTGTAATTTTCATAAACACAATGGCTTACTACGTTTTTACGACCTCGTATAATGAGCTGCGCTGATACATTTACCTTTAGTTTAGAGATGTACATGTTCATCAGTATTTTTGAAGAAATCGTTTAATTTATCAGCTTCCGTCTTTATCTTTTTATATCTCTCATGTGTGCGGAACCAACCTTACCGGACGTACGGTACATATTTTCGTCATTACGTGATACCGTTGGTACTTGCTATTGTTGAGGCAGATAACCGTAAGTAGAGTACCTACATACATTGAATTACAACACTTTGCTATTCAGCGTAGGTACCTACCTATGTAGATCTAATCTTCACGATCGTTTTTGCTAACAGAGGGACCTACCTAGAGATGAGCTTTAAGTAACACCATATTGTATGTTATAGATAAGTAGTATTTTGAATTTTGACATTATAACATAAAAATAATTTTTAAATAAGATTTTATTTTCTTTTTGACTTTTTAATTTCATTGGTTCAATTAAATAATTTATAATTTTAATGTTACTTTGAAAACCTGTAAGATTGTACACCTTCTTTGGTACCTATAACATATAGTATAGCACGTTATCATATTATATTTAACACCATTGCACGCATCCATTTGTACTGCAATCAACTCATGTTAAACTAATAAATTGATCTTTATCTCTATGACCAGTATGAATTCCGTTTATTATATAATCTAGTTCCCTTATCTTTTGTGGTTGAAGATCACAATTATCATATAAACGCATGGAATATAATACTAACTACATCTAATCAACATAAGAGCATACAGAAAAAAGTTTTTCGGAACCCATTAGCAATATTTTTTTCTAAAATGAAAATACTTGTTCTAATTATATAAGCCAACAAGCTCAGCAAACTTATCTGTGAAAACCTTTGGCAAATCATGCAGCAACTGCGACGTTTTAGAGCTAAATGTCAAAGTGTGCATAAACAGTCGTTTGTAACTCATTATCTACGACCATCATAATATTCGTAACTTGTTTCGCCTTGTTGAATCTACGAGTTTATTGACAGGTTCTTTTGAAACTACAGGTAATCTTAATATACCTATATTTACGCGTCACGTTGTTTGTCCGGGATGGCCTCCTAAACTACTCAACTATTTTTTTTATGAAAAAAATGGTTTTTGCTTTCTGTGCTTAATTTGGTCGAACTTAAAAGTAGGATAGTTTTTATCTTGATTATTGACCATAATATCTTTACTTCAGGCAGCGTCAGCTAGTAGATTACAATTAGATTTGAATTATATGTTTTATGGTCAGTGTCAATATAGGAGTGTTGACTCGTATCAAAAATCTTCTCTAGTTTAGCCGTCTACATGGAATTTTCTTTATTCTTTGACAATGTTAATAGTCTGTCCTTGTCATTGTCAACTGTTATATTCTGTCAAATACCTATTACTTATAGCACAGGATTCTACCTATTTTAACTGGTCCAGCCCCGACTTTTTTTTTTTTTTTTTTTTTTTTACCGATGGGAAATCATCAAATGACTTCCCCCGCCCTGGGCGGGGCGGGAGGGAGTGTCAGGCTGACTTACCGGTATGACAGAACAATAGAAAATCAATTGTGTCTCATTACGTGGGATTTGAGTAATTAAGTGGCAGTGATCACATAATTGAAGCAATAAATCATTACATATCAATAAACATATACAAATAATCATCTATACATCTATACAAATAAATAAAATTGAAATGTCTGCTTGTAATATTAACTTAACCGCTTTTTACTACATGCATATAAATGTATAAATACGGTACTTGTTTATGCCAAAATAACATTTTATTAAATTTTTGTTTGTCTGTCTGTCTGTTTGTTCCGGCTAATCTCTGGAACGGCCGGACCTATTTTGACGGGACTTTCACTGGCAGATAGCTAATGTTATAAGGGGTAACTTCAGCTTATTTTAGAAAAAGAATTAGGGTTCCACGCAAAAAAGTAAAACCTCGCAGAAAACCGACATTCACGCGGACCAAGTCGCGGGCATAAGCTAGTATCATAATATAATCATAAAGTGTGGTGTACACATTAGTACACCCTCATTTCGCCAGTCATGTTTAACTCCCATATAATAGGGGGGGAACCTATTGCCATCAACCGGGCTCAAATCCTAATGGAAATTTCTGATGGAAAAACCCAATATCACTTTGCCCGACTTGGGAATCGAAACTTTGCCCTCATGTTTAGCAGCCACGCTCTGCAAATTACTAGACCAACGAGGCAGCATCATTATTATTATTTCGTATTATCATTATGCTAAAGTCAGGTCCTTTCGTGGTTCCTTATCTTGTGCATCACAAATCAGACTCAAATATTTAGCTTAGGAAGATGATATGACTAGGCAGGAAATAAGGGTCGAAATATTGCCAGATGTGGGTGATTCCAGTATGTAGTGAACCTAAGAGCCTTGTAGCTTTTGAAGCTTTGTCTTTAATTCATATCTATTATAGGTGACCAACCAGTTAATTACTGAAGTACTCGTAGCACGTCGGTCGCATATTTAACATTTGGGATTCCACAACATGTTTTGTCAAAATACAACCATTATCCTACTCGCCCTCACAACCAGACTTTATCAGACTTGTTGTTTCAAATAGGACTTATCTAGTTTGACATTAGTGGTTAATTTTGAAATTTCTCAATTCTGCTCTTGGAATGGATTAAGTTTTATTTTCGATCGTGATATTATGTTTTAGCATAACGAGTTCTTCAAGGTTGAGATGGGTTAGACGCATTATCACTTGACAATATGGATGTCCTCCTGTCATTCAGACGAAGTATACCTTTTTTATCGAGTTATGTTTAGTAGAATATTCGATATGTTATCAATTTTCAAGTTTGTTGTGAGTGATTAAAAAGAAAAAGGTTATTTGTTATTTAATTGAGAGAACAGTGATTTTCTTTTTGGAATCTATGATCTCAGAATGGTGATATAGTGTATAGGTCGTGTTTTGTCGCGCGGACACTATGAGAGTCAACTGAGGTCAACTGCATGGTGCTAGAGGCGACACGAACTATCCGCGCCGATACAATGTTGCAGTCTTTACTCTAGGTACTGCACATTACGAGCACACGTGTCCGATGTGGCTCTTGTAGTAATATCTTACGAGCACGCGCTAAAGATTTTTATTAGAGCTTCCATATATTCACAATTCCCCTACTCTGGTGATAGTTTTACACAAATAATAGTTTATTATTATAATGCAAGTTAGTAAGTTTGTCTTTGCGGTCGAGTCTGAATTGCAGCTCGAGCCGTAGGCGACGGCGTAATGAAGCTGAGAGCGTAATGATAAATGCACACGCGTGTCATACGACGCGCGACGTACTTCAACACAATTCTGGGGCACATGCCCATAATATTCTTGGCCATCCCTTTTAATGTTTATTTATCATATATTATAATTTTAATCATACTTTTTGCTATTACATAACATAACATCACGCCTGTAATTTTTGAAGGGTTAGGCAGAGGTGTATTTCGCCATTTATCTTTAAGTCCCATGTAATAGAGGGCGAGCCTGTTGTCACCAACCGGGCACAAAGCCAGACTCCGAGGCTGCTACTGAGAAATTCCTGATAGAAAAACAATTACCAATTAGCAGTTACCTAATCACAAGAAATAGGAATGATAAAACCAATACACATTACCAAAAAATATATTATATTAACACGGTGGGTGCGGTGTGATATAATATAAAAAAGCACGCGTGCATAAATTCGCCGCATTATTATGACCCTAAGCGCTACAACAAAAGTCACTTTACGAGAAAAAGTGTGTTGAAAATTCATTTATTTCACATTTTAAATGGCAAAGAACAGCTTATTAGTATAAGTAGGTACAGACTTATATTCCTCACTTTGATATTGCATTGCAAATTACTTATGATAAAAAAACAAAGAGTTCTAAGAAAGTTCACCTGATACATAATTAGATACCCGCATTTCAATAGAAGGCAAATATTACATGATAGGTATGTACTTATAGCTTTTAGTATTCAAATATTAAATGATGTATTTCGGCTTCATTACTTTGGGAGCCCTGTTTTAAACGAGGCTCTTTGACGAGCTCCTAATCTACATTATTATATCACCGCTCAAATTATGTCAATGGCGGTTTCAAGAAATGTTAATTGGTGTAATTGGCTAGTGCAAAGTAGGTAATCTTTATGCTATTAACAACCGAGAAGCTACTTCCCATTTTATCATTGAAAGGAGATTTTTTCCTTATTTTTAGAATTGGTTTAATATGTCAATGTTATTTAAATTATTTAAATCAGGTATTGTATATTTTTACCTCCATATTATAATACGCCGATACCTATTGGTGTCTAAGTGTCACGTAAAAATAAAGCAGTTTTTAGTAAATTGGTTATTTATTTAAAACCAATAATTTTATAAAAATGTGGACTCTGTCAGAAACAAATCACGTTAATAAGTATAATACCCACAATCGGTGACGTACGAGTAGTCTCGTTGAGCGACGAAGTTTCGCATGAAACTGGTTCAATGTGAAAACTGTACTATTTTTATTAGGCAAACAAGTTTCAAGTCCTTCCTTATTGAAAGAGGTGTCGAGCAAGCAGATCTAATGTCCCGTAAGCTGTTTACTCGAGTAGATAAAGGCGTTATTGTCGGGGAAAAAGGTTGACCAAGCTGCGTTTCGCCTACGATATCGTACTATTTTCTTCTCCAGCAGCTGAACTAGGCAAAATGTTGAGTTGGGTACCTAAATGAGGCGAACTTCGATATAGTACTTCGAATGATAATGACGAAGACTATAATTGTGACTAGAAGTGTCTATCGGAAACTAAATGTGGAGCTTACCTCTGCCAGATATATTCCAAGCTAGTTAGAAATAGAATTTGGTAGACACACAAAAAAACGTCTGGAAGATCTATTTATCGATGAAGGCACTCGTGAAAGGAGACCTTCCAATTTGGCACTTCTCTTTTCTTTCATCCTTACATACGGCGTTAGAACTAGTCTTTGACTGCTCGACATAGGTTCAAGCTTCAGGTTTGTCAGCGAGCAATGGGGCCCAGCATTCTGGAAGTCAGATTAACGGATCGCGCAAGGAACACGGAGCTACTCTCTAAGACACAAATCACTGACGTACAAATCACAGTCGTGATGGCCCAGTGGTTAAGGCTCATGCATGAGAAGCGGGGTCAAATCCGGGCAAGTACCAATGTGAATTTTTCAATTCATATGTACTTTCCAAAGTTTATCATGGTGATGACCAAGATAAACTTTATAAAGTACATAGCATCGGCATCGGTGAAGGAAAACATCGTGAGGAAACCTGGACTTACACCCACTCAAACCATGTCAGAGGCCCTTGAGGCGGTTTATAAAGTCTGACACTAGGGTGTGTAGGGTCGTAAGACCTTACTGCCTACACGATAAGGAAAGAAAGAAAGACTGACGTAATCCAAAAAGCAGCCACGTTTATGTGGGACTGAGCCGACCAAGTCTGTCGAATGTAGTACAGATCACGGGCTAAGTCATCCACAATGACCACAATTTAGGTCCTGGAAAACGTCCAAGAGGATAAGTTATCTACTATGGAACAGAATTAATAATAGTTAAATATACTTAGGTATTTACGGTCGGTGGCGCCATCGAAGAAACAGGGTCGGGTCCACATCTATTAGCTTTTCAAAACTTGCTACTGGTGTGAGTCAATTCGTTTGAAAGCATATGTCTCAGTAATGGATTCATTTAGAATTCATTGATATATGCCACAAAGTGGGGGCAATGCTGTAGACCCGCTTATACCGAGTAATACATTAAACACTAATTTATAAAAGTTTGGAAGGCATTTTAGGGACAGCGACAGTATTAAGATTCATAAAGAAAAGTCATTAGCTCAAAACAAATCTCATTGCAACTTTGTGAAAGCTGCACAATACATTCAATTAGAAACAATTTTTTGCCTGTAGAGTGATTGTAGTGTTTATGGGAACTACTTATGATATTTATAATAGCAGTTAATACAAATTGTTAAAGACTTCAGTAGTCACTACAGATATATTCGAATCAATTTTCGTGGAAACTCATTAGGCAAGGATTCTATTCTACCGTCAAAAGAAATTGTCGGCCACCTCGAGAAGTCTTTACATTTCATACAATATACCTAACTACTTATACTTACAAAAGATAAGTTCATAAATTCTAGTAGGTAAGCGCAAAAATGTAGTAGAACTGCTTTTATGAGCTAACCTGCAGAGGTCGGAATTTAAATAAGAAAACTGAACATTTTCCGTCAATATGTAAACTTACGGTAGAATTTCATAAGGGTTTTTGCATCGTTCAAAATCCTTCTTCCAATGCAGGTAGTGTTTAAAAATTGAAATATTAAAGTTTCGGATTCTGACGTTCTCGAAACAAGATTTTATCTAAAATGTAAACAAGGTACCGATAATCATGTAAGCTATGAACGCCTCGTGCCAATTCTGGTTTCATGTCCATCGATCTTTCTTATTAACTCTGTACATGATATGACAGTACAGCATTTTATCGACTTCTGCCAATGCAACCCGAAACATTGCATGCTACAATGTAACAGCACTAATATGGACTGGAATTTAATAAAACTAGAATTACTTCTCTCAACAGATTGCATGAACGTGTTTGTTGCTTTAGAGATCTATTCAATTTTTAGTAAATGGAAATAGGTTTATCGAAATATATCTGTAAAGTCTGTATTAGTCGATATTAAGAATAGAGATATCGATAAAGTACAGACATAATATTAGTATTACGACCGTAAGTTATTGAGGCTTTTGTCATGACCGCCTGATATATTAGAGTTTTGCTTTACCTACTTATAGTTATACGGGTATTTTATTGTCTGGGATATTTACGTTTTCATAAAGGAAAAAGAAATATATTAAATCATTAAGCTATGGCAGATAATAATTTTCGGAGTTATTAATTTTTTCTAGGAAAATGTCAAATTGCAAGCTAACTAGGCGTCTTCTTCTACGTACAGAAGTAAACTTTTAATCAGCTCGTTTGCATGTGATTTTTCAAGATATTTTTTTTATTAAGTAGGTGCTTTTTTTTTACATACGCCATCTGACAAATCTTAGTTGCTATGTGATTCACATAATAAGTATGGCGGTTGAAAGCATTCTCATGCTCACTAGAATGTCTTGCTGATGGTGGCGCGTGCGTTGGATGATTAGGTTCCCTTCAAGATGGTTGAGCTAAATAGTGCTGATCCACGCGCCATATTCATGAACAGGCGCAGTTTTATGCACATATAGAAGCACCAATAATAATACAACCAGGATTTTGTAAAAGCTTCATTGAAAAGAGAGTCCGTGGAGTTTCTTAGTTATGGAATCAGTAACAAATATTTTTGTATTTACGTATAATTTATTTCTAACTATGCCATTTATTACTGCCACTAGAATACTTGTAAGAATTCTAGAATAGGGCAGTAGGTATATTTCGGCCCATCTGTCAGGACTTCTCGAGTATTGGGTAACCTCTCTTGAAAAGATACACACAACCCGCAGGTTGGAGTTGTTTACACTCACCAGATTCATACATTCAATTGTTTACATTATTTATTTTCTAGAATTCTAATTCAGTGGGATTATGTGTTGAGTAGGCGATAATTGGCGCAGATTAAAACAAACAAATTGTAAAAGATTTTTCTCATTTGATTCCAGTAGCATCTAGATGCCAGTGAAAAATACTTACCAAGAAATGGTTATCTTTTAACTCCAGTTCGTCTTAAACACGTTTTACACCAATTAGAGTTCTCATAACCCCTATGAAGGAAAAAACACAAAAAGCAAAAGTCGACGTGACGTGTCGGTGTTAATTTCCTGAACAACGCTAGACAAAAGAAGAACTGACAATTACGGTACGGCATAGCGGGCATTTTATCCTGGGTATCATTGAAACAAGGAGGAACGTAATCTGCAGCTATTCTCGACGGTCGTTGATCTAATTGAGCATTTGAGCGGTGCGTGCGTGCTAATGGACTAATTACGTGCATGAAGCCGTGAATTGGTGAGTCAACAGCAGGACGCGGCGGCCGTGGGAGGCAGACGGCGTGGCTCCGTCCACACCGCTGGCATACTTCGTTATCGTAAAACGTGATTTAGGCTTACTTTGATAGTAATCAATAGTAAGAATAAGCGTTGTGTAGGATGTTGGAGTTTACAAAGCGTGCTATTTTTTCCTGACCGGCTATATAGTTCCCAAATAGTGCTACGACTCTTTTTATTCACAATGTTTATGACGGATTGATTCGATGGATACTATCACACATTGACGCTTCAATAATTGCGTTAAAACATTTTTTAATAATGACACATATGGGTATCCGTAAAATACTTAAGAAAACTTTATTATTTGTAGAAACTTTACTTTGGAAATTATTAAACGAAATATTTAGTGCCTTGCAGTTGGTGCAGTGATTTACTAAATAATTGTATATATTTTACCAGCAATCTGTATAATCCGGTATTCTACACAATACTAGGCAATGTATAGAATACCTAAAACGGACAGGTAATGTATAAAATATAATTTTATACTTTGCCTAGGCATTAAACATACATTAGGTATATTAATTTGTACCAGGATTTTGTAAAAACCTAATTTAAAAGAGTGCCGTGGAGTTTCTTGCTCGTTCTTCTCCATAGAAGCCTACCTCCGTTTTGGGACGAGCAACTAGCTTCAACTTTCGGACTAACTGACCGATTCCTTGACAATTAAACGTGCCTGTAAATGGTCTAATTGAAATAAATGTTTTGACTTTGACTTTGACCGACTACAAAATACTGCAGTAACTTGAAGAGCGCAAGAATTTCAGACGAAAATGGTGACAACTTAAAACCGAAATAAATCCCAGTGATTGGCAAGGAGAAGTCATAAATAATGTAGGAACAAGCAAACACGTTTTGTATATGGACGCCTCTGATTGTGCCTACTTCAAACAAGTTGACAAATTCTTCCAAATACGAGCTATTTTAAAATGTTATGTATGTGTTTAGTAAATAAATAAAGGAGATAATTCAAACAATATAAGACTGAAAAAGTTTATGCAAAATGTTATTAAAGTAAAGTTAGTTATTGTCAATGCTAATGTTGGCAATGTTTCAAATCCAACAGCATACGTCGCGATTAATATCAATAATTATTCTATATCTTTCGAATAAAAACTGGTATAAAGTGATTCTAACTTTCGCTACCGTCAAAATACCTCATATAACGGCTCCAAGAGACACGCGCCAAAAAAAAGAACACCGCCGACAGAGCATTAGTTATTTGCGCGTAACGGCGCAGGCGCAACTCCGGTAGCCGTGCTGCCCGGTAGCACTCAATAAGTTGCCGAATTTCATGCTCAACATAATTATTGCGGTTAGGTCGTATTTATGAACACTTATACTAAATAATAATTGAGGTTTATTATCTTTAATAAAACCGCATTGTACCGGTATTTCTTTTCATTTCTCCATTCAATATAGGTGCAGTCTTTACAATATTCGTTTGTCTAAACCTTATATTTTTCTGGGAAAAAAGGCGTGAGTTTATGTATGTATGTTATGTAAACTTTATATTGGGGTGTTTTATTAAGACGTAAATAAAACTTTAATATTTTTTTGTGATTATCTTTCATTCTTCGTTCAGAATGTATGTAAAATATTGTAAATAATTTAGTTTACAACGTTTTCAAACGAATCATGAATTATATTACGGGTTCGACATTTGACTCTAATAGTAGTTTCACAGCGGTTACCTGATCGTAATTCGACAGTGCTTGATTACTCCAGATCTAGAGAAATTATATTAAACAGTAGTGGTTAGACAACAAATATGTCACACGCAATGCCTACCAAAAGTACACATGACAATAATAGATGAATACCTACTTGTTTACTTTATGTTTGACAGTATTTCAAATTACACCGCTTTCCATTAATAGATTCGCTTCATTCAACTAAGAAAGTCAATAATTAATAAATACTGTTTTTTTTAATTGTTTATATGTTTGAAAGTATTTCAAAATACACCCCTTTCCATTAATAGATTCGCTTCATTCGTAGGCAGTGTTGCGCGACTATATCACTGTGCATACTAGTTTATTGCCTCGCCTGCCTAAACCTAGCGGCAAGTGGCTAGTGCGACTATGAAATCCACACAGTGCTTCCTCGTCTCTAAGGAGGTGGTATCCTTTAAGATGAGGCTAAACCGCACCTTGAATAAGTATATATTGTAAATATAATACATTATTTACAGTAACGGGTATTTGAATTACAATTCTGTATGTTGTATATCACGACTATTCACGACACTACTTCACTTCTACAATAAGCGCAATAAATGTGGCCAGAAGAACTTGACCTATCACACTCTCTTACGTAACGTAATTTAAACATAACTGTGTTAATGTTACATCTGTTTCATAAAAATACAGTGGAGATGTACATCTGTGAAGGCACGTGGGTCAACACGCTGCCACCTGAAACACATCACCCATCATTGTTCACGGCACACTCATCGTTAAGACTCGCTGCTTGCGTTTTTTCTTTGCAATATTTACTCAACTACATCTCATTGTTATAACTTTCGTGGCAGCTGCGTCCTGCATAAGAGAAAGGTATAAAAACAACTAGGCATTACCTACCCATTATCTAAAAACGTGAAAAAGACAACGGCCAAGGTATTAGAGGAAGCGTCGTAAATGATAAGCACTGCAGTTGTACAGCTGTTGTAACTTCTTATCACTGGGACCGAGTTTGGTGAGTGACTAATAATGTTTTGTTTGGTGTCTCAAAAACTTCACTGATTTGACAGGTCCATAAAAAATCTAAAGTAATAAAAAACAAAGGTACTACCACCATAACGTTGTGGGTTTTTCGGTTTGTTTCTATTCTGCATCATATTTATGAGAGCGGGTTTTTTTGTTGTAACAGTAGTTGATAAATTGATACAACGAACATCTAAAAACTACGTAGAGCTTCCCCTAGAATAATGTGTAGGTATTAGGTTACTATGGTCTAAGGTGGTATTAGAGTAAATTTTTGACTTATCCTAATAACATTATTGGTAATTTAATAAATGCTCCTGAATTGGTTTCGCACTTGGCGTAGCACTCGTAGCAACGTAGACCCAAAATTACAAAAATAGACCTATAATTCGTAGCACACTCGCTAGTGCCGTTTCATGCATGTCATTGTCTTTTGGTATTCACTCAAATAATCTTTGAACCTGCTAAAAATATAGTGGTTTTACAAGTGTTGGTTCTAAGGTTTCTTTCTATATTCACGCTTAAGGTACGCGTGAACGTTATGAACTAGATTTTCGGATAGTAACTAGAGTTTCTGAAAATTGTATTCATGGGAAAATAGAAAAATCTTCCTACAAGTGTACAAGATGTTCACGTGGTGGTCCCAGCTGTTGTTGTTGTTTTGATGGTGGTAGTGGTGGTGGTGGTGGGATGGTAGATAGTGCTTTGCTGAGGGTTGTTCCCGGAGTGGCAGGCATGTTTTGTGAGAGGGGCGGGGCGGTGCGGTGAGGGCGCGGGGAGGGCGGGGGTCGGGGGGCGGGGCGGGCACGCCTGCGCTTTGCCGGCGCAGGCGCGGGGTCCGCGGACGACGCCGCCGCGTCTGCCGCGCCCGGCGCTCATTCGGGCCGCGATCGCAGTGCCGCGAACACGCGATGCGCAATACTTCAGCCCCGCACGCACGAGCGCGCGACCACTCCCGCGCGCCTGCTAGACAGAGTGATGTTACCAGACTCCGTTGTAATGTGCCATCGGTTCGGTTGTGAACGAGTGCCACTTCATCTGTTTCCCAAGCGTTGACTGTGCGTTTGTTCGAGGATATCGCGGATTTTGCGTACCCGTCGACGTTGGATGCGTTAAAATTTCGGGTGAGTGAGAGAGGCGAGCGGTCGTGCGCCCGCGGCCGGTTTGACCGCATTATTTTCGAAATACGTACGCCGCAATCCGGTCGACCGCGCTAGAACGATCAAAACATTATAACAAAAACATATAAATTTGGTGACGTTAATATACTTTTCCAGATCAGCCAGTACTTTCGTGCTCTTAAATACTTTCACAAATTATTTTTGTTTCACAAATATGCCACTCATATAGGATTAAAGATTTAAATTAAGATGATCGATACATAATTTTTTCAACGTTCTTAGATTAACATAAATAGTATTTATAAGTTATAAGTCATTTGAGCTAAATATTCGTGATTAAATAATGTCGAACAAACTAAACAGCGCGTACAGTTACTCGGAGCAGCACGAAACGCATCCCGTTGATGTCTTTTACTGAACGCTTTTGGAAAGTGCTTGAGCGATATAACCATGTTTATATTGGGTGTTTGTGTAACATGACATGTGATTTTGGTTTCTCTTCATTTTAATATGGTGTGTATCGTCAGACATGCATTTTAGTAACAAATTCTCGAAATTTGTGCTGAACGAAGAACGAGGTTTATAAAAGTAGAAGGAGTGAGAGTGTATTTGTGTTTTAGAGAACCATACAAAGTAGCAGCCGCTTGAACTGCGGAAATTCTTTTTTTTTTTAAGGATACAACTAAAGCTCATCTACGTTTGAATGTATCGCGTCACATGGCCTCTCGTATTTTGATAATCAAAGTCAAAGTCAACCACCACTTGCTACACTGTTAAGTATAGGTGTCATTCAGCTAATATTATAGTACTCTTATTAGAACGTTTAAAATACTAGGTAAGCTTTATAATAATTTCTCTTGTAAATTGTAATCTTTGCATAAGTAAAAAGCTACAAATTAGCGCAAATACAAAAACATGTTATATCTCATTGCATCCGAAGTAATCTCTGGTTTCTTTCAGTGTTGCGAATATTTGTGTATAAATTACCGAGACGAAAACATTATTGTATACAAATGCAGGGAAATTCCGAAAGGATAAATAAATAAACTGATAAGATAATAAACAGCTGTATTGCAGATAAGACTTAGTAATAATATCCTCCCGATCGAATTTCCCACACGGCGGCCTAACCCAATGATGGAGATTAGCCAAATATAATTATTATAGTGCACAAGTGGAGATTATGTTCGACCACGAGACCTACGGGACAGTTTTAGACTTATACTTAATTCCAACACTGTTTTATTAAGGTGTTCATATATTGAATGGTTTATTTCATATTTTTTTACACGTTGCTCGTGGTGTACCTTTAAATATAGAGGAGAATGTATGTAATCTGTGGGAGAGCTAATATATATTAAATCTGCCTAGGTATTTAAAAGAATCATTTACTTAAGTAATCCGCAACACGTTATTTTATTGTTAAAATTTTATAAAAGATAAGCATTAATAAACGACCATGAATCTAAAGGATGAAAAATAATGTAACTATCCCAATTCGGAAGGTAATATGTGGGCACTACCTTCCGAATTAGGATAGTCTTATCCATATACATTGAGCTCTACAGTGTTACGGTGTTAGGGGAGGGTATGGACAGATGGTCAGTGCCGGAGGGCGTGTCCTAGATCTGAAATAAAATAAGTCATCGTCGCCAACCACTATCAGTCATCACTTACCTTCGGTCAGAAACGTGCGCTACTATCTGATGTGTCCCAATGGACACGTGTCGGCGCGGCGCATGTTTACTCGATCTTTCTCATTAATTAATTCATAAAATATCTGTAAATTTTCCTCAATTAAAAACACGGTGTACATTTAGTAGAGTTAACATTATGAATGTTTATTAAAAACCATTTTAAATACATAATATTAAAATTAAATCAGAAGATATCGGAACATCAATGGTGTACTCCTATGGTAGGTACTACTATAAGTACATAAGCTAAATGTGACAAGAGGTTAGAAACTCACTTCTCCACTTGTGCATGTTGACCGGTATATGTACTACTCAGTTGAATTAAATATGCATGAATATATTACAATGTATGTTGGTGCATTCATTAGAAATACACCTAAAGATAAAACGACTGCCGGTTGGATACAGTGTCAGTCTTTGTTTGTCAACAAATTACTAGTAAAATGCAGCAGTGTTGTAAGTTCCTTGAAAATTCTTATTAAAAAAATTAGATTAGTTGTGTCGATTTGTAATTCTCGTTAGACCCTAGGTATCGATGATCAAGTCTTCATACTGCTTTACATTGATGAATATACTCGTATCACCAATGTTTTATTTGTCTACGTATTGTTAATCGCAAAGTCTTACCGCTAATAACATAAAGTCTGTTACACGAATTAATTTTTTTCTAGTATTGCTAGTAAGGTCGTTTATTCGTTGAGTGCATTGGCATTGCAAGCTCTACTGAAGAAAGATCTAATAATTTGATCAAAAATATTGGCTTATCTGAGGGTTCCGAAGTTTATTAAACAATTCAATTCGTCGTTTGTGGAATATTACTTTGTATGCTGTATTGATGCTTTCATAGTAAATATTTACTACCTGCAATTTTTTGTTTTGTGTTATATAAACCAGCTTTAACGTAAGTTTTTGGTTCTTTGCAGGTGGGTCGAGGAGAATTATGCGTGGGGCGTGCGCATGCGCGGTGGTGTGCGCGCTGGTGGCGCTGTGTGCGTGCGCGGGACTGGACGAGCACACGCGCGGTGCCGCCGAGCGTCAACTGTTGGCGTTGCTGGGCTTGCCGCGCAGGCCCGCGCGCCGTGCCGCGCCACCACCCGTGCCGCGCGCCATGCGCCTGCTTTACGAGGCCGACGGCGCCATCCCCGCCGCTGCCGCCAACACGGCGCGCTCATACCACCATACTCCCACCGAGCTCGACCTGCGGTTTCCCGGCGAGCATCGATTTCGTCTCTACTTCAATTTGAGCGGCATCCCCAGCGACGAGCTTGCTCGCGGAGCCGACATCACGTTCCAACGAGTTGATGGGGTCGAGGGCGCTCAGCGACTGCTCCTATACGATGTAGTTCGACCGGGCCGCCGCGGCAAGACGACGCCCATTCTGCGGCTCCTTGATTCGGTGCCGCTGAGGGCCGCCAAAGGTGCTGTCACAGCGGACGCACTCGGTGCAGCGCGCCGGTGGCTCACGGAGCCAGAACATAATCATGGACTATTAGTGCGTGTGTTAGAAGAGGGTGAGCAAAACGTAGACGCTAAACAACCTCATGTGCGAGTGCGGAGACGTGTCGCGGAGGAAGACGAAGAGTGGAGCACGCGGCAACCGTTGCTGCTGCTGTACACTGAGGATGCGCGAGCACGGGCCGCGCGGGAGAGCGGCGAGACACGCTTGGTCCGCAACAAACGCGCGACGCAGCGGCGAGGGCACCGGGCGCACCACCGCCGCAAGGAGGCGAGGGAGATCTGCCAGCGACGCCCGCTGTACGTGGATTTCGCGGAGGTGGGCTGGAGCGACTGGATCGTAGCGCCGCACGGGTACGAGGCGTACTACTGCCAGGGCGACTGCCCGTTCCCGCTGGCCGACCACCTCAACGGTACGAACCATGCGATCGTGCAAACTCTCGTGAACTCAGTGAACCCGGCCGCGGTGCCGAAAGCGTGCTGTGTACCGACGCAGCTCTCCTCTATTTCCATGTTATATATGGACGAACTAAATAATGTGGTGCTCAAAAACTATCAGGACATGATGGTGACGGGGTGCGGTTGCCGATGACGAAGGCGCCCCTCACGCTCAGTGCGGACCTAGTGTTAACTCGTGGACCCAAGTGTACATATAGTGACGGCCTCGAACATTGTACATATTTTTTGTGTATATATTCGTGTAATTATTATTTTATTAAACTGCAGATGTAATAAATGATGTAATTTTAAACTGTATTTGTCTATTATTCATTTCAACTCAATCCGTGGTGAAGATCATAATTAAATTGCAAATGCAATAATTTGTGTTGTATCTTAGCTATTCCGTACTTAGACGTTGAATTGTTTTGAGTACCAACATGATCTGTGTAGTCATCACACATTAATATGTCATTCTTCATTATCTAACATTTGTACTCAAAATACAAATCGTGCAGCTACAGCATTATTTAAACTTTACTAATGGCTACTTGTTTTTACCAATAGTAGGTAATATATTATGCAGAGACGCAACGGTTTCACCTTTTCAAAGAAAGTCTATAAGCAAAAAAGCATAGTATAATCTACTAATTTCCGTGTAGGTCACAAACTATAGTCTAAAAAATTATATAGTCATACGCGTATCAATGACGAATCGCTGCAGACTGCAACCATAACCTAGCTAACAATGTACAGAAACGATGGCCATGGTCGTAACAATCTGCAATATTAACTACTAAAATGACCTTTAATACGGTTCAAATGTGCTACAAGTGCCTTTCTCACCTTTAAGCTCATGTTATGCCTATTAAGGCCGGATATAAAGGTCATGTTCCAGTTCCAGTCAAAATAAGTCTTAATAGAAGAATGGACGTGGCAAGTAAGCTGGGGTCGTCTAGAGGTTTGTGTCACAGTAACCTCGCTGCAAGGTCACTTATGAATGAATGAAACACCTAGTAGGTAACATACATGATATCGAATAACTCAATTTTACCGTATGGCAGGACTTAGCCGCAAAACTTATCCAGCTACATTTTTCCAGTTTCGAACAATACAGAATCAGCTAAATATGAGTAGAGTTTTGAAAGCAGAAAACGTTGTAAAGGCCCCTGACGGTTGTAAACCCTTCTACATGATTTCGGTTTATAATATCAATGTCCTGTGGCTGTGGTTATTTAACGGCATCACTTCCTAATAACAGTAAACATACACCTAAATGTTTGAAAATTATGTCTTTGACAGAAGATGAAGAAAAGAAGATGATGAAAAGCAAATATATTTGGTACTAAGAAATAATTAATTTTAAATTTTTCATAGAGATCTAGTCCTACTAAAAACACACAGAAAGCAATGGCATGCCATATTGTTGTTAGTCGTCAAAGCTACCCCAAAGTCATAAATATCTAATAATTCATATCCACTGCGCCTGTTGCGAATACAATTATACAACCCAAGCGGCCGAAGAAAAACTGGATGAAAATAAAGAAAATTGTGGTATAGAAAAGTGTATATATTTAAGCAAGGGTCTGCTTAAAAACCGATCAAGTGCGAGTCGGACTCGCACACTAGGGAGGGTTACGTACCGTCATACCTACCTACAATTTTTAATACAACATACAAAAAATAGTTTATATAAAAAAATAATATTTTGTGATGTAACTGTGACTAACTACAAATTTATGGTTATCGGATTTCTTTCTTTACTTGTGCTACATGGCATTGCTTCTTTCCAAATATCATAATTCTAGGTCGACATTAAGTCCCCCTTAGGTTTTGATTCAAGCAAACGTTAAAATAATTATATGCTCTAAAAACGACCTTATCTTTCGATTGCGTTCACTTAGAAGTTTGTATTTTTTTCTGCTCCGAGGGGTAGCCGACTTGAGTATTTGATATTAAATTCAGCTTTAGACCTTCACCTCCTCCTTCCTGAGAAAATCGGTCTTGACAGACGGACAACAAAGTGATCCTATAGGGGTTCCGTTTTTGCCGACTGAGATAGGAAACCCTAAAAATAAGACAATGAAATATTACATTTCTGTTTATAAACAGACCAAAAAAATTAATACATTTATTAGGTACATAGGCACTGGTGGCAACTGATGTCTTTTTACATGTATGAATTTATTTATTTTATTTATTTGATTATGGTACTTCAACGACTTATTCACTAATACATTTTTTGGGCAATTGTAACAATTAAACTTAAATGCTAGAGTGAATTTGTCACTTACAGGTGTGCACAGCACTTACATAATTCAAATTTTTAGAGTACAACATAGGCTAAAAACAAATAACTAAACTACCTATATGAAAACCAAATTAGGAATTAAAATAATAAAAAGAAAACTAACTAACTAAATCTATTTTGTTGTTCTAAAGAATAGTACAATCAATGAAGTGGTCTTTTTACCTGTGAAAAAATTTTCATTTAGTTATTATGTTTCCATATTATCTAAGATCATAGTTTGGCCGATATTCATGCATGATGTATAAAAGAACAACAACAACAAAGAAAAATAATACATTGAGACATTTACGCCAAGCTTTGACAACTTAATTATTCATTTTAATTATTTATGAATATCTTAAGCCAGATTTCTGTTCGGAAGTTAGCGAGCTCTAACTTGACGCCGTACTAACCTAAGTCATACCAAGCCACAATATAGTGTAAAATATATCGAAGGCATTCTATCATTAAAATAAACACCAATTAATTCGTTGCTAAAAAAAACTAAATAAATCTTGAAACTAAAATACTATATAAACAAAATGTTTCAAAGTCTCGAAGCTTGAATCATTGGATACATATTAATTTAATTGTCCAAGAGTGTAGAGTTTATTCTCGGACACTCCGTATGCCGTCTGCATACGGGGCCGCATTCCTCCGAGGAAATTCATCTAGTTGAATTGTATAAGGTTAGATAGGCGCATGACGCGTGCGCTGGAACCTTTCTTTTCTAATGCATGCCTCTTGCTTTGTAAATCCGCGTCAAAGTATAATATACACGCATGCCGTCGTTAATATTATAACAAAGTAACTTCAGCCCCACATTTTTTCTTAAAATATTATGTAAAAGCTTATAAAGTTGTCTGAAAAGAATGTCACAGATAATATTTAAAGTAGATTCCATTTAGAGTGTGGCGGGCAGGTCTCCGAATTTCAAATATTTCGTCACAAGGCGGCTATATATCATGTTTTTGCCTGAACGCAGGAATGCACGCCGTATAATTTGGCCGGCCACGCGGCCACCCGGCAACTCCGCGTCTGCCGCGCCACCCGCCCTACGTCTATATTATCAGTAGATAAATTCAAGCTTTGTCTTTGCCTCGTATTTCGTCCTCTCGAGATTTTGCTTTTGTTTTTTTTCGTTCGTTTTGGACGGCAACAAAAAACTGAGTGGAGGCGAACGAAGTGGGTATAATTTATTTTATAGTCGGCTCGCTCGTAACTCGGCGGTGGACGGCTGGACGCCGATTTATCCCCATCTCGGCGTAATTAACGTAAATGGATTGGTCAGCGTCGGTACCTGTGTGCGCGCCCGCCTCGGACCTCACCGGGCTCGAACCACTCCCTGCTCATCAACAGCCGCCGGAGCCAATCCGCGGAAGGCAGTGCTAGTGCCTCCAGATAATACACGAGCAGATCCGGCTTAGGTAATCCAATTACAGTTTTGTTAAACCGCAAGTCGAATAAGATACGAAAATCGTTTGTTGATTACGTACACTGGGTTCGCAAGGAGCGCGACGACTTATCCCTAGGGGAATTATAATTGTTTTGCATTCTTGCACGGGTATAAAAACAAAAGGGCAAGGCACGGGCCCCCCGCGCTGCTGCCCTGCAGACCAGACTAAAGTCTGACGACTTGCATTCCCTCGAGACAAAAAGCTACAAATGAATTAGGGCGAGCTTTCGACTCGGCTTCACGTGGAAACTGATTGCTCTTGTTTGAAACATCAACTTATCTATATATTGTTGTTCGAGTATTTTTTTACGATTACCTATTGTTTATTAATAAAGTTAGTGGTTGTGAACGTTCTATATATAAATAATAATAATACATATCAGTTATTGTACTTATTTCAGAATGCCTGGAACTTTGAAAGCACCTCAGTTCATTATCTTTGAATATTTTCTCCATCCGCTTCATTTTCACAGTATGGTGAGGTCTGTGGCATCTACAACTAGCCTTACTTACACTATCTATAATTATATCCATCAAGGACTCATTTAACATACCTAATAGCTAACAGGTGTGCTATATTGCAGAAGAACGCGAAATGGTTTGGGTTACAATGTTTTTATGCAAAAGTAATATGAAGAAAAAACCAGTTTAATTTGAGCATGCTTGGAATATTTTAGAGGAGGCGTGCGGTCGATGGCCGTGCCGCGGCCGCGAGTCTTGGCGCAGGCGCAACACACCGCACGCCCGCGGATGCGCCCGCTCACCCCGGCATGTACACATGTCACTTATCTTATCAATTGCTCGCTAAACATACAGATACATATCTGGTCACACACGCCAACAATCACATTGCACGCTTTTATTACCAAACTTCATACACTTTTTGACAGTTTAGCTTATCTTAATCTCAAACATATTCATTTAAAATAACAGAGAATTTATTTAAGCATGACATGATATGTATGTATGTATTCTGAATATTTTCATACAGTGTCCATTTATTTACAGGCAATAACGCTTATTCGCGTTACGTTCAAATTATAACAGCGCGTTTTACGTCTTCATTCTTCTTTAGTTCAATTTAAATTTTCAGAATTCTTGCTTAGTTGAACATAACTGGCGAAATGTGGGTGTACTAATGGATACACCTCTGCCTAACACTTCGGGAAATACAGGCGTGATGTTATGTCTTGCTTAGTTAAATGAAAAAAAAGAATAACGTGCGCGGCGCGGTGTGAAATATTTAACACGTACCAGTGACTTGTTTGCGTTTCGAATTTGAGCATCGGAACGCATCTCACTACCATCAATTTGTCTGTCCATCACACTTTCGACCTTTCCCCCCGATGCTGAAGGTTGAAAAAGGTACATAATTATTTTGTCGATGTAAAAAATAATATAGTCGCGTGCCGAGTTACCCGCATGCCTCGCGTTTTGTTTGTCTCGTACGCACCTCAATCACAATCGACTTTCACCATAAGGGCAGCGCCACATGCTCACACCAATATCAAGCTGAGCAACACTTATGCGAGAATAAAGTTTTATTTCTTATAAATTAACTAGTATTATTTTTAAATTTTGTTATTATTTTAATCAAGCTACTAGTATGGACTGGCCTTTATCGTCAAGTGCAGTTTGTAAAGCGTGCCACTCAAGCATTACAGCTATCACGCTGAGCTGAGCTTTCGATGTACGCCCTTAGCTTATTCGCTGTTGTACAGTTTAATCGTCCCGTTACAACATTGTAGCGAGCTTTTCTGGAATGGTGCTTGCTTACATTATAAACGCAATTAATCACTTTCACAGGGAACGTTCATAATAGTACATTATGATACAAGTGAGGTTTGCCATTACGGCCGAGGCTGAACTGTATCCCGAGCCGAAGGCAAGTTCGTTATGGAGCAGATAAACGCTCACGTGTGTCATACGACGTTTTTTTCAACAAGTAAGGAAAAAATAAAATAAACATAAATTAGTTCTGTAACAAAGAATAATTATTGAAATAAATTTTCATTAAAACCACAATTATTAAATCCTTTCACAGTTCGTCACACTAATGTTAATAATTTTATTATTATATAAATAACCGTGCAATTTTCTTTTTAGTACTTTATTAATTTTAGCAAGATGTATGTATATGGCCATGATTTAATATTATGTAATTCCTGACGTTTACATACACCAGTAATATCAAATACGAGTAGGTATTAATGCAAATAAATATGAAAAGAGATAAAATTCTTAGTTACGTGTACCTACTTACAGACAAAGACTAGGTACAATTTAATAATAAATAAAGTACAAATTGAGTAGTTTTACTGACTTTTGTTGCCAAGTATTGGCTATTCAGAGCACAAAGTTTAGTTACAAAAGTTTTTCAATTTCATAAATATGGCGATTGTAACGGTGCCGATTCTATTATGCACGAACTAAACTTAATTTAGACAGTTTCTTTCTTTTTCTCTCCAATTAAACAAGAAAGGGACGGATGTAAATAGGATCTGTCAAATTTAGTCAATCTAACACATCTATATGTACAATTATAGTTGATATCTTAGAATGTATAAAATAGAAATATGGAGAAGTTGAAGGCGAAACTATTTAATTTGACATCTCTCACTTAGTTCGTAAGTGTCACCGTCCTTCTTTTAGCTGTACGTCGGTAAGAGATGCCAATTCTCTTTTAGTCTAGTTTGTGAACAAGGGAATCAACACCATTATCGTAGACTTCCGACCAATGAAAGAAACTGATACGCCGCCCGCCAGGTTTTCATAAGTTTTGGTGTCAACACCATGTTTGATGCTAACAGTGCTTTTAACTTAGAATGCACCAAAGCTAGCTAGGCTAGTATATGTATTTTTCAGTTCATTGAAATAATGACAGTAACACATATTCCGAAAATGACTGAGTACTTTTGTTTTTTAACGGATTAAGATTTTTATACGCTTGCATTATATAACTATTTCCGAAGGCGTAAAATTTCTTCTTTTATAAAAATATATACAAATATAATTAAAAATATATTAAATATTTTGGTAATTAAACAAATTGTGAAAATATTACGAGCTGTTTACTTTTTTCACGCGTCGTGCCTATGGCACGGGTATGGTGCGCTCAGGTGTTACGAGTGGCTAGGATACAAATAAAATAAGAACCTAAATGTTATTGTATGTAGAAAACAAAATAACGTTCTTAATTTGATGAATATCATATTTATTAATCTTATTTAATAAAATGATAATTACCTAGAAAAACATAACTGGCGAAATGTGGGTGTACTAATGGGTACACCTCTGCATAACCCTTCGGGGATTACAGGCGTGATGTTATGTTTAATAATTACCTAACATTTTACTTTTAAAAATATAGGCATAAAAACATACCATACTCTTCTAATTTATAAAGTCGAGTTGCAACAAGAAGTCACTTTCACAAGCGACCAGTAGGGACCAAAGAGGTGAAAAGTTAAAAGTTGGTAATAGGTGTCCCAAACTGAATTATTCATTTGATTGTATAATAACATGTCATGCAATGTCAATTAATTTACAAAAAATAATTTGACTTTTTTGTGAATTATTATATTGTTTATAACATAACATAACATTCACGCCTGTTATCCCCGAAGGGTTAGGCAGAGGTGTACTTATTAGTACACCCACATTTCGCCAGTTATGTTTTTAGTCCCATGTAATAGGGGGCGAGCCTATTGCCATCAACCGGGCACAAATCCAGACTCCGAGGCTGCTGCTACTGAGAAATTCCTGATGGAAAAACCCAATAACACTTTGCCCGACCTGGGAATCGAACCCAAGACCTCATGCACAGCAGTCGCGCTTGCGACCACTAGACCAACGAGGCAGTCCGAGCAACGAGCAACGAGTCGAGGCATTATATTGTTTATTTATCATATTTTATTTATAATTATCATATTTTGTTTAATTATTCACAAAATATGTAATTAGGCATAAAACAATCAAGAAATACTCGTAAATTCGGTTTAAAGAACTTAATTTCTCATTAAGACAATCGTCACTTACATTAGAAAAATAAATCTTATTACATACATAACATAACATCACGCCTGTAATCCCCGAATGGTTAGGCAGCGGTGTACCCATTAGTACACCCACATTTGGCCAGTTATGTTTTAAAACAGCTGCTGCAGCAGCTGCTGTTGTTATGTTTTTGTTTGTTTTGTTTTCGTGTTTTGTGTTGTTTGTTTTTGTGTGTTTGTTTTTTTCTGTTTGTGTTAAATCGTAATTATAATTAAATTAAAAATTATTACCGTAATACTGCGGTACTACACTCTTAATACACCGCATTGTGACCCTAAAAGCGGTACAATAAGAGCCTCTTTACGACCTAGCGTGTTCAAAATACGTTTACGTTTTGTTACAAACAAACGTTATCACTTTACTAGCGCGTAGAAACCTAAAACGTTAAAAAACTTATATTTGTTGAGTGAGAGTGTAGCTCTAGAGAACAGTTATAAGTAAAGCAAAAATAACGTTAATAAGCGTGGATGGTAATCCCACTAGTGGTGTAGTTGTCACGTGTCTGTATAACGGTGATGACATATTTAACCGGCCAGGCGGCCCCGCTCCGATGCATGCTACAACGCATCTCTCTGAGTCGTCACGACAACACTAAACGAGTATTTTGTCACCACTATAAATGCAACGTAACATGAAACTCTACACAAGACTGTTATAAACGTGCTGATTACTGTTTAAGGAATTTTAATTCTGCATTAATTGCTGGCTCTTTGGAATTCTTTTGGAAAAGCTGTAATGAAATCTTATTATAACATAAGTAGATAATTTAATTACAGATGCAACATAGAACACAATACGTGTCGATCGAGTGCTATACCTACTATAATCTACGACTTTTTCATGTGCAGTTTTTGAATACTACAAATAGGCTCAAAAACTCATAATTAAACTCCTTTTGTGAACTATTTAAATCCGCCTTTTCCTAGTTCTAAGCTCGCTAGCATGAAAATTGGGCTAACGAAAATAGTTTTACTTATTATTTATTTGACTAATCTTTTGTATTAAAAGTGTTATCGTTTATTACGAATTAATCCCCAAGTAAGTGTACCTACATAATATTGAAGCTCAGCAAATAAACGTAACAGAAGAATTCTAGTCCACAGCATGTTGCATAGAAATTAGCACCTTATCATACTTATTACCTACTTACTGGTCTTTTGTTCGCTCATAACAACTTAACACGTCCGCTGCGTTACAGACTTATTAACCGATCGTGTTAAGTTTCTAGTAACTGCGAAAACCATATATCTTTGTTAACAACAGCTATTGAGGACATAATTATGTTAGCGTCGTTAATATTTCCAGCAAATTTATATTTATGTAACTATAATTTAATGACTACCATGTAGTATACAAAATATATAAAATAGAGCAAACACCTTTTATTCAGTCAGCTAAACTTGACTTTGGTCAAAAGATATATTAATATTTATCTAGATAGCACTCTATTAAACGACATAATGTTCCTGTGGCATTAAAAGTTTTATTTACAAAACACCCACACTGGCATACAGATACAAGAACATCGCAAATAAAAAACTACAATTTGCCCAGTATGGATTTTGATACGCGGGCAGTGCGAGCGGCCGGCAGTGTACGCTAGACAGACATAAACAGCAATTTATTTCTGGCAACGAACCCGCGTCCTTGGCGCCGACCTTATTGCGCAACACCGGTTTCGAAATGCGCACACGCACGATCTATGTGTACCTATGTGCTTTGCTTATTTCTACCGATGATACATTATATCGATTCTTTATCCTAGCCAACACACGCTAAACTTTTACAGAACTTTCATGAATTTTCTCTATATAAAGATTAATGTTTCCACTGAATTTTAATGATTTCCTATTCCTCACATCGGTGTGACATGAAATCTGGAAAATCAATGTAAAAGCGGCCAAATACCTAAGTCCCTTAAAACTTGGACCTGTTACAAATTCATAACAAAGCGAAACAAATTTCTGTACACCAAGTCCCGACGTTTAATATCATATCTTCAGGTAGTAACTACGAAGAATGTAATATTATACCTATCTTTGTAACTGTGTAAGTAGTGAAAAAAATATTAAAACAAATTGTGGAGGCGCAAATGAAAAACAAATTGTTTTGGCACTTATATTTTCATTTCATGTCTGTTTTTTCTGGTAATAGTATGAACCTCCAATATCGTAGAGCTACGAATAAATGGAGGGGATATTTCTAAATTTTCAACTAAGTATAAGTTTCATTTCTTTTAACTTCTGCCTTTCTTGAAGAAAGAATGGTACCTATAGTTTTTCTTTTAAAGCATATAAGTACTCCTCATGTACAAAAGTTTTTTTTTTGTTAGACTGAAGATAGTTACATCAAGTTATGCACATACATTTTTCATAGTAGCTATGTTGATTTGAGGGAGATACCACATCCACTCATTTAAAATAAGGCGTTTATGGATGCGCGTGGCTGTGGTCGAGTGAAAGTGGCAGCAAGCCTCTTGTCTCCGTCGAGCGAAGGCCGTCCACAACGAGACCGCTCCGACCGCGCGACGTTAATAATATCCACACAAAAACTGTTGCACTAACGCTAAAGTAATCCATCATAAATAAATTGTACTTACCTAAATGATTTCCGTATTTCAAATACTATTGCGTTTAATACGATTATTAAAAGGTCGCTCTATATTAACTCGCCGTTTAATCAGGGTCTCCTATGGATTTTGCTTTAAAGTTTACATTATTTTGTGAAAAAACTAAAATGAAAATGTTTGTTGAACTGTTTGGCCTTTGGTACGATTCCTAGGCTTACCTTTCTACTTTAGTAAATTCTTTTCATTTTTTTTGCACTTTATTCTAAACCTTTTACAATATAACGTAACTATGTCATGAAGTAGGTAAGTAAGTTTATATTCGAAAGTTTATTATTAAACCATGTAAAATACTTGTAACACCTCTGTTGATCGATGTTCAAAATTCTTAAATGTGAATACATTATTGTCATTAGTTCCAGTATCTTTCATGAGTTGACACTTCGTGAAACGTAAAATAGAATTAAAAGTTAATATTATTTTTACTTACATTAGCTAAAATATATACATGTTTATAATATTGAACACATGGCCAATAGTGATCAGCTTAAAAAAACAAAATTCATTAGTCTGTAATACAACCTTGTATAGCGGCCGACATTCTGTCAGTGTTTTTGTTTAGGCCGACTTCGTGCAAACATTTTTTTTCCACTACTACCGTTATCAAAGTAGTAATAAATTCGTTTGATGACGATATTTACTGCTATATTTGTATTCATTAAATTTAAAAAAAGTATCAAAATAATTTGTCTTAAAAGCAAGATGTTGTGGAATGTAAGCATATTATTATTTATCTTGTACTATGAATAACACGCAGTTATTTATAATTCGTATTATGTATATCTAACTCATTAGTTGCAAGGTATAGAATCCGGATGTAAATAAATCTTGTAGCAAAAGCTTCGTTCGCAATGATGTGTGCGCCCGCGCTGCAGCCGGGGGCGCAGAACGGCGCGCGCGCTCTACAATTACCGGCGTGGCCCGCGGGGCATTCCTCACAACGTTCTGCCTAATTAGTTCAGCGCGCGATGAGCCTTTGTCTAACAGTTTAGTTCACCTTGCCGAGTTTTTACGACTGGCATACATTGGCATATTTGACCTCTGAGTTAAGGACACGGCCCTTTTTGCTTTTGCTACAAAAAATATAGTCGTGTGGTAGGATCTTAAAGGTAGACTAGAAAAGATGAACTTAGTAAATTGTTGACTTGAAATATTTCCGTATTTAAAGCTATGCCACATAGGTACTAGCTAGCTAGTCTGTTTAGCATAAAAGTGAAATAGGCGGGCACAAAGACATTGAATAATGAATTGAAATTAAAAATCTCTGAGTATCATCAATGAGGGAAAATATCAATCACATTTTAACTCCTAACTCGAGATATTATAAATTAGGGCACGACTAATGTGTTGGAACGGAGAGCGGTGAACAAGAACTAGTCGGTAAGCAAACATCGGTGTGGTGAACACCGTTTGGTGTGTTTACCAACGACGAGAGTGCGGCGCGGGCGGCTGCCGACATCTGAACACTGTTACGTAAACATGTCGAACACATAGTGCACAAACACTAGCTGCACTGATCTTTAAAAATAATATTTATTCAACTACTGCTAGGCTACCTCGCTACCTCGCCTCCTTGCACACTCAATGCTAACAAAGTAGAAAAGCTCGGACGTACCAGGTGTGTTTGTTATTACGTTGGCAATTGAAACTATTCTTGTTATGCAGATAGATACATAAAGACATTACGGAAAATTATTAGCAGAGATGCTGCGCAAAAAGCTGGTAATCAATATATGATTGGGTGTAGTATAGCTACAAAGTATTGTGCACTAGAATAATGTCTTGGGTACTAAAGTCGCAGATAAATGGCAATGCACAACGCGCTGCTACGAGCTAACATCTAGAAGGGACACTTCAATTGTTTACGCTACAGAAAGATAGTCATGGAAGGGTTTAATAATTTAATTATTAATCAAAAAGCTTACAGTCAACAAAAACAACACACAATAATACAACATTCATGAACAACAACATTTGTGAAATATAACATTCAATTGAAAGCCTATATAAGTGTACGTAAGAATATGTGCATAATAGTATGGTGTAAGAAAACGACAATTTCGTGGAAGAGACACCACAATTTTGCCAATGTCGCGTATGTCTTTTAAACGCTATACCTACCTATAATAGACAGTGAAAAGAAAATGTATAAAAAAGTTAAAGGTATGAGTGACGGAAAAACATGTGCTGTGTATCATCCTATCCTATATGTAAGCTTTTCAAATGAAGTGTTAAATAGAACCTACTTACTTATAACAGTGATAAATGATGCAAATACAAACAGCATTGTTAACATATCGTCACTATGACTGTAAAATCTTACAAACAAGGAAAGTAAACTTTGTAAAGGGTCCAACAGTACAACTGTAGGTCTAAACATCATAGGCAAAATCACAAATGTTGTTCAGAGGCGTGTCGTATGCGAATAAGGCTTATTCTGTGACGGAGGTACGGTCTGGTTTATAAATAGCTCGCGGCGGCGCGGGCAGGTGCAGCGCGCTCAGACGGGCGGTCGCCGCGCGCTCCGCTTCCGCGAATCTCCTTACAGAATATCTCCACACGCTACACTTGATCATGCACCCTACATCGCCTTACCCTACGATACCCCCGGGACATTCAACATGTCTGCCCGTTAACGTCTACTGTTGCCTGCTAAAATCTTCAAGCCGCTACGAATGGTGGAGCGGTGTAATGGTGTAAATCTGAGGACATTTCTAATCAAAACAAAGCCGTTTTTAAACATTTGAAAGGCAAAAATGTTTTGTCTCGTGCCTTAGTTCGCTTCCAAGTTAAAGAAGGGCTATTGTAGAGTACAAAAAGATTGCTTTGACTCCAAAACAAGACACAATACGCTAGCTAAGGCGTGGCGTGCTAAAGTAACCAAGGTGCCTAGACATGTTTGCCAGGTGTGCTCATACATTTAAACCACTTAAAGTATAATAGCCTCGTATCTAATCCTTATTCTAATAAACAAGATACCTACCTATAAATGTCCATAATAAATGTTCATAACGATATCATATTACAAAAATTAATGGTAAAATATTGATTCTCGTTCCAATACAAGCTTAGATCATAGAAAAAAAAAGGATGAAATCTTACACCGATGCTTTAGTTAATTAATAACGATTTAATTCTTTTCTTTGGCCGCATGTTCCGAAGATTACGTCATGAGAACTTCATTATACAGACGATTTGGCAGCGGAACGGATTAATTAAATGGAGGATCACAAAACAAAGCCATTTAAAAATTGTTTCGCCTACCGTCATTATTGCGTGGTTTTTTTTTCGTTAATTTTATTATGATGTAGGGCTGAGAGTCTTTCGCTTAGCGTATTTATCGATCTTCCTTTTGAAATGACTTATGACTATTTTAAAAAGCCCCGAAATAGAACAACAATGTGCTGCAAGCACAAGCTCAAAGCAGAATTTATTAGTCTCCGCATTACTTAAGAATAAAAACATCTGCCGATAAAAGCCTAAGCTGATATTTATAAACTTAAATATTAGTATCAAGGTTCTACACTTCAAGTAATATAAGTCGCTCGCGATGCTCAGCGCTTCGCAATGCGCCTGCGCACACCAGTCGCAGGAGGTTGCTGGAAACAGAAAAACATCAACGATACGTAATGGAATCCCGGTGCAATCGGCTTGCACCCGATGCGTGGACTTTATAAATAAATATTACTTTCGAGTCCCATCCGCGTTCCATGGGAAGTAAAAAGAGTATCGGTAACGGTTTCAAAAGTATCAGAATTATCTTTAGTTTATTTAACTTCTTATCCTGCATGATCGTGTCGACTGAAAGGAAACACGGAGGATTCATTTAATGACACAACGTACAACCTCAGACAGTAGGTAATTTAACATAAAACGATTTTCCGGTCAATGCAAAATTTCTTCGTAGACGCCTGTCATAAAAAGCTTTACTATGCTTTTATAATCCTGTATCAAATAATCTTAAGCTTACCATGAAGATACGCAAGAATATTTTTGTAAAACCTTATCTAAACTGCCATTATTTATTTTCAAAGCTCGACCCTAAGCGTTTATCGGTTTTATATAAAGACTAAATATCTGCTGCTCAAAAATACTAATATCTCACGATGTCTACTTGTTAGGTGGAAGTGCAGTTTGTGAAAAAATGCTTCGGGATAAAAAGGTCGAGTGGTAAATAATGTTTGGATGGGAATAATGATAGGCGGCCGGTAGACGATAGGGCGCCGCGCGGTGACGCCGCGCCGCCTGACCGAGTCGCGCGCGCGCCTACACACGGCGCACTACCGCGCTCAACTTTGAACTGAGCAACATTGTGCACCGCCCGCCGGCACCGCCGCGCGCTTATCGCTGCTCCACTTTACTGTAACCTAAGTATTCAATATATCTTATAAAGAAAGCGACACGACACAATGGTTGCGGGAGGAGTGCAACTTTAACATTTCAATCGGTGAATAAACTAGTCGAGTATCAGCAGGGTGTGTAGTAGCGTTAAATTGCAAGCGTAGGTAGCACAACACAAAAAAAAAAACATTATGCGAAATTAAAAAGTGCATTGATAGGTTCGGTATTGTGTTACTGTCCCATTGAGTTGCATAATGTTGTGTTGTGTTGCTGGCCGGCCGGCGTGGCCGTAGCGCTCGTGTTACCGTACACGTCCCACCTGCGCCCGCACCACCGCCACTTGCGTCATTTACAACTTTAAAATAATAAAACTGGTTTTGATTGTGATCTATACGATGGTGTATCACGATTAATGTCCCAAGCAGCGCACCTGGCAGCGCGACCCCGTGCTGTCACGACACTTGATACCGTGTAACCTGAAGCGCCTGATGTTTGTACAACATTAAATCCATATTCAAATCACAATGGCATTAACCAACTAGTTTACTGCCCAAATCTGACATAATCGTTCTTAATTATGTATCCAATTTGATCACTATCGGCCATGTTGAACATGATATAAAGATGACGACTGTTTTTTCTGAGTTGCAACTCGTTTTTATATAGGTTACGTTTTAATAGAATATCGTTTTCGTTGTCTATTTTCGAATACAATGTCATATTATTGCCAAAACGATTAAATAAATAGTCGAAATGTAGGTAAATGTTCAACAACGCTTCATTCTGTTGCAGGTAAATCATCTGAGAACACAGTGATGATGAATTCTCATTTGATTTTCCATACACGTACGTTCATACATATATATGAGACGAGTGTTATTTTTTTAAACAAAGAAAACAACCACGGTGCAACGACCTGCCCTTATTTGGAGCATACAACATTTCGATATGAAGTGCCATACAATGAAGTACCTGAACACAGATAGGTAACCTGGAAGTATTAAATTGAGAAACAGCAACAATGAAATAGCTTAGCTGTTTATAGTAATAGCTGGAAACTATGTAGATAATAATGGATATCGTTGAAAGATCGTTTAAATTATTTGAATAGTAAAAACGAGCCAAAAAGTTGTAATCGATATTTCTGGAAAATTATTAAAATGAAATAAGTTTAGTCTATTATAGTAGTTGACGTGAGCGTCGGTAGGTGCCCAGGTGTAGCAGCAACCTGTTCGGTCGCAGTATCATGTTACACTAGGTTTCACATTAGGAAATTTATACGACGGCTCGTATGACTACTGACTGTTAATTATTGTTTTATTGACGAGATAAATTATTGTAATTATTAATCGGTTCCGAGAATGTACTGCAAAACAAGGTGATTCATCCGCGTTTATTTCGCTGTGGCCCGCGCAGATGTGCGCCCGCGCCACGGGGAGTGTTGATTAAATTAAGTGACATTTCATTTTAATTCACCGACATAAATCTCGGACATTATGAGTGCCATTATCGTAGCTCGCAGGTGCCGCGCCCCGCTAATAAGCCAAAGGTCTCAACACGATAAACGAACTGACACAACGTCTGAAGAGCGGTCGTGTTGTCGCCGATTATAATTAACTTATTGGTTCACTCGCTCGGTGGGACCTACACATGAACGAAGTTAAGTGCAACCTTATCAATCATTTATTGTTGTTGCATCGATTTTATGTAATCGCGAGATAAATGTGATACTTATAAGCAAATATAAACAAACACTGAGAGTAATTGTTACTGTTATACGTCAATGTAGCTTATCGGCTATTCCAAGAAGGGCAATATATTAGAAGAAACAAATACTACGTAGGTACTATGTTAGATTAATAACCATTTTATCCCAACCATGTATCTTACAGTCTCTACAGTGTGCATCAGGTGTAAAAGCGCATGCATTTGGCTGTATTTCAAAGCTACGATATATTTTACCAATGATTATTCGATTTAGAGTTTCATATACCTAGCTATAATTATAACTTATGCAATATATGATTTATTAAAGTAAGTGGTGCATTTACTCAATGCGACGTAAAACCGAGCGTTAATTCGAGCGACTTAATTACATGCCATTTGCCTAGAAAAAGAATAACCGTCACTTGTTTTAATATCAATAAATAACTTTGTAAATCGATGCAGCGCTAATCATAAAACGTATGGTATTGTATGTGGACTCCCTTATGTACCTTCGATGCTGCGCACCCAGTCCCTGTCACTTTTATGCGACCACTTCATATATTTCCATGTATATTGTCAATACGCTGCATTTGCATAAGCGAGCCGGAGGAAATATTACGAGGTAGATACCAAGTACGAATGTGGCCGGCCCGCGGTGCGTTTCCATTTTGCAATACAATCAACGCTGTGCTGTGATACGTACGGCGGTACCACACCATATTATCATAAGTTTACGAGCGCGGTAAACCAACACATTTATGTGTTTGTACTTAACGCATTGAAGATTAGGCACGGCCGTTAATCGTTCAGCTATAACAACCATTAAATGATGCATTAGCTGATTTATGTTGTATTTACTAATAGCGTTGAGTTATAGTGTTGTGTCTCCGTCGAGCGCCATCGAGACATCTCGGTACTTAGCACTCGTGTTTCTAACTAAAAGCATGCTTAGCTGTGAAGGGTTAACAGGAGATTTGACATCGCATTATTTTTACAACTTAATACATTTATGGCCTACTGTGTTTTAAACTGATTATGAAGTAAAATTGTTTATGATAATATGTTCGATGTGGATATTACAATAGTATCTGTGCCATTTCACAGTGCACTTGCATTTATGTTCCTATCATATGATAAATTTAAAAAAAGGCCCAGTAAAAGTATCTTACAACACACATTACATTATTCTTATATTATCAGCCTTCATCACAATTGAAATCTTAATTCCTTCTGTGCGAGCTACTTAGCCACTAACATCAGGGTTTCTGTGTTATCAAAATTCATCCGTCATTTCCACGACCTGCTTGCATTTTACATTTTTTGAACATGATTTTTAACTGTATTTTTTTTACATTTGCTCCTCATTCCGCACTTTCAACAGTATTCTAAAGATCATTAATAACATATATATTGATAGAGGACCATAGCAAACCAGCATATTTAACTGCGGTAACCGGCGATAACGCGATCGAACGCAGCATCAAGCTTCCGTCGATGGGTTCTGCTAAAAGTAGCATATTTGCTTTATTCCGAAGTTCTCTCATCAACTGGTCGCCAAAAACTCAGGCTATATTCTTTACATAGCTGAATATAGCCTGGGTGTTCAGCGAGTAATTGATGTGTAAATTTTTCCTCATCTTATAATAATGAGTAATTCACTAGTTTTCCGCGTGAGGCTTACCTTAGCTATTTCAAGGTAAGTAATTGAAGACTTTTATTGCGTGTGTCAAGTTTAAAAACAAGTCGCTATTGAAATTTTTGTGATTTAAAAGCATTTAAATAAAACTTGAACTAATTTTGATAGTTAAAACTTTCTTTACATGGTTAACAAAACACTAGCCAACGCAACATATGAATTGTTGTAGCAATTTCCTAGACAGATCGTGGCGTAGCAGACGCGTAGCAGTGTCGTAGCCGTCTCGTAGGCGTATCGTAGGTCGCCGATAATCTGGCGACTTTATAAGAAACTTTGAGTTCAATGTTACAATATCACAACGTTGATCTTTTTAGGTATTGGAATAAATAATATAGATTAGACTCCTTAAAAAGTACTTCGCCTACATGTTTTAGCGCAACACTAAAATATAAGGAGCTGTAATGTGATACTCAGACTTTTATCCTTTAATGACAGTTTAGCTCTTGCTTGCTTGTCTTTTAAAATTAATTTGTTTTATTCTCTATACCTAACTTATGCTGAATAACTTTTTACATTTTTTAATTTGTGTATTTAGTTCCTACACCTTTAAATCATATCATTATGTGATAATTAGGCCTTTTTCTATTTAATAGCAGTTATTTCCTACGGTTACTTATGTTTTCTCGTAACCAGAAATCTTCATTCACACACCCTAGGGAGACATGCGGCGCAAAGAACGAACATAGGTTCTTGCAATTTTATTAAATTGTAATTGGTTTGCACTTTGAGATGAGAGATTTTATTTGTAGAGAAGTCATCACATCACATAAGAGAGTGTGAATGTAGTGCTGTTGCAGTGTCGTGGTGTTGTCGCGCTAGGTCACGCATGCGCAGTGCAGTAGCCGACCTTGCGGCGGCGCGGGCGCGGGCGTCTCATGTTGCGCCCACATTTCTGCAGCTCGCCGCGCGTGCGGTTCAATCCCGCGACGGAATGCCTCCATCCGATAGCTTCGACGAACATTTGATATACTCTAGACTACATTTCTGACATGCCATACAAGCAGCCAATGTAACTGTACGAGAATCAATTGATTTCGTGTCACTGCGAAGAGCCGACGAGGTCCTACTCGACTTTCTCGGAAAGTCGAGTAGGACCGAGTTGGCATCAGTTGCAGATGGACGAATGAGAGGCTGTGGCCCGCTTACACAAATACTTGTCGACATATAAAGGATTTTCTCCCCGTTTAAGAAGACAGTAGCATATATTTGAATTACAAAGTTACTTAAATGAGTTCTAATCTAAACTTAGATATCATTATACGAGTATCTTTTCTTGGTATAACTCAGATGTTTGATTATCTATTACTTGCACCAATATTACCCAGTGCTGTCATTTCACTAAAATTATTTTACAAATCTTCATTTGACAACTAACGATTTAGTCCAGTCAAATAAGACTTTGAAGGTTACAATAATTCCCATAGAGCTGAAAATTGGTATGAATGTTCAGAATACCATTATAAATGAATTGTGAAAAGTCCCCATCAATCCCCCTTGTGCAAAAAATTTTATTGATGGTGAAAGTTTGCAAAAATAGGTTATTCGCGTTTTTCAGCGAAACGGTGAGTTTTACAGCAAAAATAGTTCAGACAAAAATTGTAGATCATCCGATTCTCTACAAAAAATGTTTCTACACTTTTTTTCATAAGTATTGCCATTTCCGTGATATAGCGGTTGAAAGAATTGAAAAAAATATTTTATTCGTAATATGCACACGTTTCCACACCACCTATGAGGTAGTGTGCTTGGCGCTTTTTTTAACGTGGTTTCCCCGGTAGGCCTTTTCCACGATCTATTATGATCCTATTGAATGCAAATGGAGTATTGAAAATGATGAAAGCTGCGTAAATTATGTAATATATAAATGAAAAAATAAGTTGGAAAAATTATTCATCGGATTCATAATAATCCAATGGAACTTCTAGTATATTGTCTTCGTTTTCTTCTTCTTCTTTTTCTTCATCTTCTTTTTCCTCATCTTCCTGCTGGATACAAATATGTTCTGACTATCAATAAAACATACGAATGTTGAGGATCCTGATTTTTCTGTAATAATTTTCTTCTTGGCGCCGTCTTTTCACGGCATCAATGCTACTTTTTCGAGTATAATTTTTTCGACACTGCACATGAATTTTTACAGATGTCTGGTCTTTCAGGTACTCCGAAAACTCATCACCTCTTTCAATACTTGCATCAATTAATGCTTTCATGCCGCGATCAACAGTAACAACTCCACTTTCAGTCAAAGGTTGACTACAAATAAAAAGAATTGCGACATTTTTTTTTAAAAACAGTAAAATGCACAAACTTTGTTACAAAATATAAGCGATAGCCACGAGTTGTCACTACGAAGGAATGCTTACGACTAACAGTATTTTGTTGAGTATGAGACCTTCGAAACGGAGCAGGTATACGAGCATCGCCACGCTGACAATTGAATGGAAGACAGATGTTACTCAAGGCCATGCGACTAAATGAAAATAGGGGAGGAGTTTTTGACGTTCATTTATATTCTAAGAATTTTATAATTTGTATGTATAAGACATAGGGACTCATATATTTACTCATATAACGGTTCAAAAATGTATATAAAAGTACATTAACGTGCATATTACGAATAAAATATTTTTTTCAATTCTTTCAACCGCTATATCACGGAAATGGCAATACTTATGAAAAAAAGTGTAGAAACATTTTTTGTAGAGAATCGGATGATCTACAATTTTTGTCTGAACTATTTTTGCTGTAAAACTCACCGTTTAGCTGAAAAACGCGAAAAACCTATTTTTACAAACTTTCACCATCAATAAAATTTTTTGCACAAGGGGGATTGATGGGGACTTTTCACAATTCATTTATAATGGTATTCTGAACATTCATACCAATTTTTAGCTCTATGGGAATTATTGTAACCTTACCTCTATTTTAAGGACTAATTTGACTGGACTAATTGGCAAAAACGTGATTTGTCATTTCATCATTATAAGTACAACAACAAGTTTGTCAAATACCTAATTCACTTAAAAAAATAATTATCCTATAAACTTTTGTTTGATAACGTATTATTTGACAAACAATTCATATTTATTCTATTTTATCAAACAACTTTTGATGAAAATAAAAAATAGATATTATTTATAGTAGGCTACCTGAAGCCGAACTAGTTAGATTAGGTTAATTATGAAAAAAAAAAAAAGTTAGGTTAGGTTAGCAAGCGCCGAGCGAGCAAAGCGAGCGCTGCCGCGGTAGCGCCCGGCGAGTGCCAGAAACGACAAGATTATATGGAAAGAAATTATTCACATCTACTATATATTACTGCAATAATAGTTTTAGGGAGGTTGTTCAATAAAATTATGCAAAACAATACCGTCATGATCACTTTGTGACTGGTTTAGAAAATGTGACATCAAAATGATATATTTTTTTTTCTAAACGTGATTTTTGCATAAGGATCTAAATATGAAATGAAAAATGTTTATATGATTAAATATTATCTGAAATATTTGTAACGAGAAGCATTTCGAAATAAATGTTTGTAATGTTGTCAATGGTGTTTTGGTAAAACATTAGTAAACCATATTAAGCTTAAAATACCATGAATCTCTTTGTTCAATTAACGCTATTTCACACATAAGGAACGTTTGACGTAATTAGATAATTAAATCTGTAATTAAGTAGTCAATCTGCGAATATGTCTTGATCTAGCCGTCTTGTAAGCAAGATAATCATGTTGTGACATTATTACGTTATTTATCATCAGCTACGGAAGCAATGAAAATATTGACAGTAAACATGATTATAGATATCGCAAGAGCCACGCATTTCTGCAGGCAATATGTAGGCCTGTGGAGATACTGCGCCAAACACGTGCGCGTGACACCAATCCCTATCTGACAAATGCAACTATAAAATTTATGTATCCACTTCTATTAATACCGCAGATACTGGATGTAATAGCGAGGCTCGCATGATATACGGTGGAGTTTACACGTCCGTCGAGACCATGCGCCTGCTCTAATTTAAACCTAAGCCTGCAAGCGGGAAATTTTAATATTCCATTGCTGTTTAACCACTAATAATTAGACAAACGCGTAAAATAGTTCTAGTTAATATGCTAGATTACAAGCCGCGCAGATCCTATAGACTTCGCCGCGTTAGCCTGAATTGTGTTGGGGTGCTTGGATAGAAAACCTCCCCGTGTGCCCGTGGACTGGAGTTCCCTTTCGAATACGTCCGGGGGGAAGGCCAGTTTTCCGGGACGGTGCATCCTGGGGTGCGGGCAAAAACTCCCCTTTTAGGGGTCTCTTTGCCCCCATGCAAATATTCTGTCGGGTGGTCGCTCCAACGCGTGCCCCTCTGTTTAGCAGAGGGCACAGTGGCGGAGTAAGAGTGGGCTCGGTGTGCACTTACCCTGCCGCCGGGCTGGCAGGAGGAAGTCTCGTACCTCCTTCTGCCACCGCTGTTCTCGTAACCCCGAAGATTGTCAAGGTCATGTCTCTGACTTTTGACGGGGGTCGAGGGTCTTGGCTTAACCGCCCGGGCCGCGAGGTAGAAAACCTCTATAAAAAGTCACCCCAAACCTCCAAGCGGTGGCGCACCGCGAAGGAGGTTGTTAGCTTGGCTAATGGGTAGCTAAATTAGTCTCTAGTGCGAACCACACTTTTTTTGGTTGGTTGGTTGGAACTATATATACTCGTGGGATTCAATATGGACAAATTTTCAAAAAAACCCCAATATACTTCACCGGCAGTCGCCGTATCGAGCCAGGGAGGCTCACGTGCCCGTGGTGGGGGGTCGCTGGACTCGTCCAGCACGCCCTCATCACCGGCACCAGAGGAGCTGGCACACAGTGCCAGCTCAAAAACAGGGAGGGCGATGGTGCTCGAGTCGGAGTCCGACTCGTCATCGGATGCCTCGAGCGTCCGGAGCGTGGCCTCTAGACGCGAGCGGGCGGAAGCTGAGGAGAGGAGGAAGTCCTTCCTCAAGCGCCCCCGCCCGGGGAAAGGACAGGGGACATCCTCCGAGGGGGAGTTGTCCTCTGCCCGCAAGAGGCCCACGACCGGGGCGTCTGGTGGCGAGTCCGACACCGGCCTGGCCTCGAGGCAGGAGGGGCAGGTTGAACTGGAGGAGGCCGTGGAGAAGGCCATACGGGTGGTGGCCCTGAAAAAGACGAAGGCGTCGAAAGACAAGGCCATCACCGAAGCCACGGCCTCCATTCTGGCGGCGGCGGCGGTCTCCTTTACCGGGCCTCAGGTGGCAGGCCTGGTGTCGGAGCTGAGGACTGAGGTCGGCCACTTGAAGGCCGAAATCGAGGCTGTCCGGAGGGAGAACCTCCGGCTGAAGGCGGACCTGGCCAGGCTCCAAGGAGCCGGTCGTCGCGAGGCGCCACAGGGGGGGACCGAGAAGCCCAGCCAGCCCGCACCAGAGGAGAGTCCTCTCCTCAAACTGGTGCGGCAGGAGCTGGCCTCCTTCAACCAGAGGTTCTCGGTATTGGAGAGCAGGGTTCTGCGCCCCCCACTTGCGGCGACCTCTTACGCCGCAGCTGCCGCCGCCGCTAAACCGGCAACGGCAAAGGCAGCCCCGGGACCGGCCCCGGCACGGCCAGTTCCGGCGGCATCGGTTCCAGCGGGATCAGTTCCGGCAAAGCCGGCCCCCGCTAGGCCGGCTCCGGCTCCGGCCAAGCCGGCGACAAAAAGTGGCCGGCGAAAGAAGGGAAAGGGAGCTGCGGCGGGAAACCCGCCGACCCAGCCTCCCCCGTCTTCGGAGGCCCGTACTAACAATGTCGGTTGGCAGGTGGCTGGTGAGGCGAGGAAGGCTAGCAAGAAAGCCAGATCGGCGAGGAGGAGGCGGCAGCGCCAAGAGCGTAGCGTCGCGGCGCGACTCCGCGCCCCGAAGACCGCAGCTGTAGTCATCACGCTACAGCCAGACGCGGTCAAGAGGGGCGTGTCGTACCGCGAAGTGCTCGCAAAGGCGAAGGAGGCGGTGAACCTCCAGGAGCTCGGGGTCGTCGGGGGCCTACGGCTTAAGGTCACCGCGACGGGCGCCCGGATGCTGGAGGTTCCCGGGGCGAACAGCGGCCCTACCGCGGACGCTCTGGCCGAAAAACTCAGGGCGTCCCTAGATGCAGAGGAGGCCCGAGTGTCCAGGCCCATCAAGTGCGCCGACGTGCGCATAATGGGCCTGGACGACTCCGTAGCGGAGGAGGACCTGAGGGCCGCCTTCGTCAGGACTGGAGAGTGCGCTGCCGACCAAGTCAAGGTCGGCGCCATCCGCCCTGACTTCGCGGGGCTTCGAACCGCCATGGTTAGTTGCCCCGTGTCGGCGGCCAAAAGGATAGCGGAGGGTCGAAGGCTCCTGGTGGGCTGGGTTTCGGCGCAGGTCAAACTGCTCGAGCCCAGACCCCTGAGGTGCTTCCGCTGCCAAGTGGGCAACCACACGGCATGCGTCTGCACCTCGGAGGTGGACCGCAGCGACAAGTGCTTCCGCTGCGGTCAGCCCGGTCACATGGCCGCCTCGTGCAACGCCGCGCCGCACTGCTTTGCATGTGCGGCTGCTGGCAAGCCGGCCGATCACCGGGCAGGGGGAAAGGCCTGCGCCCCTCCCGCCAAGGCCAGGGGCAGGGGTAAACCCTCCGCTGCCGCTGCCGCCGTAGCCTCCACCGTCGCCGCCGCTGGTGCGGCTCCGCCCTCGAAGAGGGTCCTGGAGGGGGATGCAGGGGACCCCTAATCACGGCTCCATTGCGCCTCCTCCAGGCGAATATCAACCACTGCGCCGCCGCTCAGGATCTCTTGGTCCAGAGCATGGCGCAGTGGCTGATCAACATCGCGGTGGTCGCCGAGCCGTACTTTGTCCCACCCAGGGATGACTGGGTGACGGACCTCGACGGCTCGGTGGTCATAATCGCGTCGGCCGCTGCCGGTACCCCGTCTCTCGAGAGCGTCAAGAGAGGACGGGGTTGTGTGGCAGCACGGTTCGGGGAGATCGCCGTGGTAGGTGTTTACTTCTCCCCGAACCGAACTCTCGCCGAGTTCCACGTCTCCCTTAGGGAACTGGGAGTCGTCGTCGCCGGATTCGGTTCCCTCCCCGTGTTGGTCCTCGGGGACTTCAATGCCAAGAACGTGGCTTGGGGTTCCCGGTACACGGACCACGCGCGGGGCGGAATGGTGGAGCACTGGGCTCTGGAGACAGGCCTGGTCATCCTGAACCGGGGTTCTGTCCCCACGTGTGTGCGGATGCGGGGCGAGTCGGTGGTGGACATCTCGTTCGCCAGCCCCGCTCTGTCGCCGCGTGTCGTTGACTGGCGCGTAGAGGAGGGGGTGGAGACGTATTCCGACCACCGGTACATCCGGTTCGACGTCTCCGCCCAGACCCCAGATGCGCCGGTCCGACGGACCCCAAGTGGTCCGCGATGGGCGCTGAAGCAGCTGGACCGGGAGCTCTTCCTGGAAGCCTCGATCGTGCAGGCCTGGGTGTCATCACCAGACAGGCCTGCCGACGTCAACGACGAGGCGGAGTGGTTCCAGGAGGCCATGTCTGTGATCTGCGACATGGCAATGCCCCGGGCCCGGCCAGGAAGCGCCCGGCGTCAGGTGTACTGGTGGTCGCGCGAGATAACGGCGCTACGCGAGGCGTGCGTTGACGCGCGACGCCTGTACGCCAGGCACCGCCGGTGCCGCATCCGACCTCCGAATGCGGCAGCCATTGAGGCGGAGCTGTACGAGGGGTACAGGGCGGCGAAGACCGCCCTCCGAGATGGGATGCTGCGGGCTAGAGATCTATCCCGCAGGGAGATGCTGGAGTCTCTGGACAGGGACCCATGGGGGCGCCCGTACAAATGGGTGCGGGAAAAGTTCCGCCCCTGGGCCCCCCCGTTGACGCAGAGTCTCCGGCCCCAACTCGTGGAGGGCGTCGTGAGCGCCCTGTTCCCTTCTCGGGGGGAACATACCCCTCCGCCCATGGCTCCGCCCCTGGCGGTGTCAGACGAAGACGCGGACCACAGCGACGACGGCGACTACAATGCTCCGGAGGTGGCCGAGGTAGATCTGAGAGTGGCGGTACAACGGCTGAAGGCCAAGAATACCGCCCCGGGACCCGACGGCTTACCTGGGAAAGCCTGGGTCCTGGCCTCGGGGGCTCTCGGTCCTCGACTGGGGGGGCTCTTAAGCGCATGTTTGGAGAGGGGCCGGTTTCCGCTTCGTTGGAAGACGGGGAGACTGGTCCTCATCAAGAAGCCGGGGCGCCCTGCGGACTCACCGTCCGCATACCGGCCCATCGTGTTGCTCGACGAGGTGGGCAAGCTCTTTGAAAGAGTAATTGCAAACCGCCTCGTCGGGCACCTGGGGAGATCAGGGCCGGACCTTGCGGAAAGCCAGTTTGGCTTCCGCAGGGGGCGCTCCACGGTGGACGCTATCATGCGCGTGAGGGCCCTCACGACGGGGGAAGCAGTATCCCGGGGCAGGGTCGTCTTGGCGGTGTCTCTTGACATCGCCAATGCCTTCAACACCCTGCCCTGGAGTTGCATCAGGGAGGCACTCCGGTATCACCGGATGCCGACCTACCTCCGTCGTGTGGTCGAGGACTATCTGACGGATAGAGCCGTAATCTACCCCGGCCAACGGGGAGAGTGGAACCGGCGAGAGATGTCGTGCGGTGTCCCACAGGGATCGGTCCTGGGACCGCTTCTGTGGGACATCGGATACGACTGGGTGCTGCGCGCTGACCTCCCTGACGGCGTCAGCGTGGTCTGCTACGCTGACGACACGCTCGTCCTGGCACAGGGAGAGTCGCACCAGGCGGCGGCCGACTTAGCGACGCGAGGGGTTGCGACAGTCGTCGAAAGGATCCGGCAATTGGGACTCGAGGTGGCATTGCACAAATCCGAGGCCATGTGCTTTCATGGTCTTCGGAACGCGCCACCGTCGGGTTCCCAAATAACGGTGGGAGGGGTTCACATCGGCGTCGAGGCGACGATGAAGTATCTGGGTCTCGTCCTCGACAGCCGGTGGAGCTTCAAGGAGCACTTCCGACGTCTGGCTCCTCGATTGGACAGGGCTGGGGCCGCTTTTTGGCGGCTCCTGCCCAACCTCGGGGGACCAGGCGCCTCCTGCCGGAGGCTTTACGCCGGAGTCGTGCGGTCCATGGCCCTCTACGGGGCCCCTGTGTGGGCCCCTACCATCAGGCGGCGGCCACCAGCCAAGTTGGTGGCATGCCAGAGGGTCATGGCCATCCGGATAATCCGGGGATACCGTACGGTCTCCGGCGAAGCGGCAAGCCTCCTTGCCGGATTGCCGCCGTGGGATCTGGAGGCAATAGTCCTCCAGCGCGTCTACGAGTGGCGTGTGGACGCGCAGCGCCGGGGCGAAACCCTGCTGCCGCGGCAAATCGTGGCACTGCGGGGCGAGCTCCGGTGCGATCTCATGGCGGAATGGGAGATGCGACTGTCGCAACCCAAGTTCGGGCACGCCGCAATCGCGGCGGTAAGACCCCTCTTTGAGGAGTGGCTGGAGAGGCGCTACGGCGTCCTCACCTACCGCCTGACGCAGGTCCTCACCGGACACGGTAGTTTCGGGAGGTTCCTGTGTCGGATAGGGCGGGAGGAAACGCCCGGGTGTCACCACTGTGTGGATCGCCCGGAGGACACGGTGGAGCATACGGTGCAGGACTGCCCCGCTTGGGCGGACCACCGCCGTGTCCTCACGGAGGCGATAGGCGGCGGCGACCTCTCGCGTCCGGACCTGGTTCAGGCCATGCTCCGGGGCGAGAGGGAATGGGATGCAGTCACCTCCTTCTGCGAAGCAGTAATGCTAGCGAAGGAGGAGGCGGGCCGCGTGAGGGAGAGAACCACCTCACGCCCCAGCCGCCGCGGGAGACGCCCAGGGCGTCGGACGTCGCGAGGCGACATCCGGCCACCGTAGGCGCGGGCTTGCGGACGGCGAGTAATGGGTAGCTCGCCGTCCGATCAAGGACCAAGCCCGGGTCGACGGCGCGTTCTGTTCGCGCGCGCCTCAAAGAGCTGTCAGCACAGGGACGGGGCCCCCAACGGGGCCAACGCCTGCCGGGGTTGCGGGACGTCTTAACAGGATACCGTGGCCCCGGAACGTAAAGGGCAACAGAAGGAACAGGGTGGTTTTTTAGTCAGTAAAAGTCTGACAGTCCCTTCCGCCCCACCCAGGGCGGAAGGAGTCATTTGATGATTTTTACCACCTCAAAAAAAAAAAAAAAAAAAAAGCCTGAATTGTTACCGACCGTAATGCTATTCATTTTATTAACGCAAGCAGTGACATCATAAATAAGGAAATACTTAGTGCGATTGCGATATATTCAAATACAGTAAAAAAATATATGTTCCTCTCATAGCGATGTGAAGGTATTACAGATGCTCATTAACTTACAGAACTAATTACCATTGCTAATGATAGGTAAGCCTTTGAAATATGTATATGCTTAAACTAAAAATATACCGACCGTTAAGTAAAATGTGAGTGGTGCTTTAGTTCTGAGTATTTGCATCTATTTTTAGTCCGGATTGTTGGTCGGACTCGTAACCACAGGCGATAAATAATGCAAATAGAGCTTTTTGCATTGACACAGTATCTTAACTGGAAGTTACTCCCGATAAATTGTAAGGCGAACCCTGCGCTGGATCGCGAAGACAAGTGGACTATGACACTACAATGTTCTAAGTGCGTAAGTAATGATGGCATTACTCCGTGCCGTGGTCTCAACTATTCTTAGTAAGATGGTTTAAAAAAAATTGTGTTCACATACACACTTGATCGTTGAAGTTAACTTCAACTTAATCATATTCATTAATTGTGTGAGGTCTAGTCTGAACATTACTTATCAACTTATCCTTTAAACATTAATTATCAACTTGTCAATCCACGTCAATTTATAGGTACAAACAAATGAATAAATTATGATTCAGCTGTTGAAACGGGAATTTACGCCAATATCAAAGACAATCGATAACAAGTGTGTATATTGTGAGTAAAACGGATTGCGGTATACAAAAACAAAAGTCGATGTAAAAATCCAATGATAGTCACTTAAAAAATGTTATATCTCGTAGCGCATGTTAGTAACTTTCCTCGGTTAAAGTCAACTTACGAGATTGCCCGGCTCGCCAGGTAAGGCAACTGACATGAAAAACTCACCTTACTCGCTGACACGTAAGCCTCGTTGGAATCTATCGACTGACAAATTTAGCCACCTTTTAACAGGTAGATGGTCGTACTGCTACGGCTTACTTGAGATAACTCGTGTTTTGAAGGCCCAAAAACAGAGGTCTAACGATCGATCATTAGGACTTATTTGTTTTTTGACGTTGACGGGACACCGACAGGGTTAGTAGTGGACGCATTTTTGTTATTATCTATGGGTTGCATCAGACCATTCGTCATGCTGTCAAAGGAACAGGGCCCAACGAGACAATCAAAGTGACCGCTTGATAACGGCGCTTGGTAACGCTCCACACCTTCCCACTGCCTAGTGCTTGGCACTCTAGTAGGTACACCTTGCGTGAACTGCTTAATACGACGCTTTTATAGAACATGCAAAGTGTTTCAATGTATTCGGTATAGCGTCGTTGGTTAAGGGACGAGCAGGGGTGATTTTATAACAAAAGTGCTAAAGACACTTTCATATATTTATTACATATGTATTCGATTTCTATATTAAATACCTTAATTTTCCGTTCACTTTCTGTCAACAAACGATTTTCTTATAGGTGTTGTTAATAACTCACATTTGGAAGTTAATAAAACCAAACACTCTCAGTACAATTTCTGACTGAATAGATGAATCTCACCTGCAAACACATTTATTAAATTAAGTATATTCATAACCATGGACCAGAAACCACATTTTCTATTAACGCACGGATTGCAACAGCAGTTTCAGGTAACATGGAAGCATTCTTAATTCTTATTTCATTCTGTAAAATGAATTATTAATTATCCCTTAGCGTTTACAAATTTTCCTAAATATGCAGGAATCTACGAGTATCACAATTACAATAAATAAGCACTTTACGTTGTAACCCATAAATCATTGTAACTTGGTTCATTTTAGTCTTAACTAGGAATTAAATGTGCATATTATGTTAAACTACAATGTACATATCTTATTTAATACCTATGTTGCAACTGAACTTTGTACCGATGAGGTGATGACTAGATAGAGTAGTGGTCACTTCTCTAGTATAATATTCGACTCACTCCAAGTCTAATGTAGTTTAAATTACAGTAGGTATTAAATCGTGTATACCTAGTCAAAATCAATTTTAAATATTCTTCACGAATATGTTACCAATGCACATTGGAATAACTTCTAGAACATACAAAAACAACATTCCAAAACCTCCATCATCAATATGACAATTTTTTAACTTAATTTATACTAAATTTGAATGATAGGTTCATTTAAATTTAGTATATATGATGAATGTTGATTTAACTTTGTAATCGAACCTTAAGTATATATTTAGTTGTGGTTTTAAAATCATAATCCAAGCGGTTGTATGCGACACTGGAATATTTGCAGAAATAATAACTTATTGACGTGGACCCGTCGTCGGAGACCAGTATCTGCTCCACCACATAAATACATACCTACTGATATTAGTTTTAGCCTTCCGATTTTTTTATGTGCTCCTAAGGTAAGGCAACAGCGGCTATAGTTGCTTGTAAACTTGATTGTTGAACGGTAAGGTTATTTTTGTATTGGCGTACGTAAGATTATCGAAGGCAAGTTTTGCATACCGCAGGCCACTACCATAAAATACAATACATTACGAGCGGGCCAGCGGCTACCGTGTTACGTGATACGCGCTTCAAAAAGAATATCAATGAATATCAACTACTAATAGACGCTTTCTTATTAATTGGGCATCCGTTCGGGTTCTCATTTTTGCCATAAAGATTGAGTTGTGAAATTCTTTACTGTTTTATTTGATAATTTTTAAAGCTGGATAAAGCTCTGAATCTTCTCAGGAACATGGAACGAACGTATAAACATTCCGTATTAAAGTGACATCTCCACTTAGACCCCGATAAGTTTCCTTTCATTTCAGATGCCTATCTTAAAATGTCATAAAATTAATTTCAAGAATGTCTAATAGAACCAACGTAATATTAACCCTACAACTGCCGCTAAGGTCCAAATGATACGTGTTCCGTAGAAATGAAATGACATTTGATTACTCTCATTCATCGGCGACATCATAAACGACACAAATCCCATCCTAAAACATTGTTATCAGTGTTCCCACTCTAATCTTAAGGCAATAAAATTCCGATGGCCCAAGAAAACGGGGCAGCTCGATAACCATAAATTTGGGCCGAAGCGGATGGGACAAATTTTTATAATGGGCCTCCCCCATTTGGGTGCTGAGTTGCGTTAATGACAACCTAACAGTTTGTTTTAACATCATTATAGGAGCGTATCGGGCATTCCATCACAGGTACCTGCGAGCACACCCGGGCGCATACACATGTATCGACTCCCCTTGAACTTGATACATGCACCGATTATTGTCATTCTCTTACTGAATCCAACTGATTGTAATCTTACCAACTCAATTTGATAGCACTGGGTTAATTAATGACATTCCTAAAAAATATCAAGTCGGATGTACTTTATAACCTAAATAAAACAGGTGAAGCATGTTTCTACTTTGATACCAAGGGTTCCCTATGATAATCTTGACATATTATTAAATTTTAGTCAAAGTGAACAGTGTAGTTAAAAATTCGGCACAATCAGCAATTTATATTCGTACTTTGATAGCATAAATAGGTAACTTACCAGTTCTTATTTTATATAAAATATGCGGGCATGAAAAAGAGATGACATCTCGTTGTAATGCGGGCACGTATTATTTAACTTACACCAAAGGTAGCATTAACTATCCAATGGTCACATTGTGGAGGAGTCTGTTATCTCTTTTTAAACACAGAACCCAAAAAACGGTAACTGCCACTAATTAGAAACGGCTATTAAAATATTCCATTTTTTTATATTCATTCCGACTGTCGTTCTCAATTATGTCGTTGACCTTTTGTGGTATCCATACATAGGACAGCAGGAATCATTTGGAAATATTGAATGTGGCTTTTCATAATATTATTATGAAAAGCCACATTCAATATTTCCCAATCTGATGCAAAAATGTTAAATAAAACAATTTGGTGGTACAACTAGTGTCTAGCTAAGGGTAATGTGGAGGCAGTGGCTCGGTTAGTAAAACAAAGAGCGGCGTGCCACAGCAATATATCCCCGGGACAGCTACACGCATTTACAATTACCTTATCTCGGTCTGTGTCGGCTCCTGACATCACGCGACAAATATTCGTGATCATCGTACCAGTATCGACCAACTAAAATATTTTTAGTATCCCAAAATCCTAGTTTGTTTTTACTATAATCCATACCAATATTATAAATGCGAAAGTGTGTCTGTCTGTCGGTTACCTCTTCACGCTTAAACCGCTGAACCGATTTAGGTGAAATTTTGTATAGAGATAGTTTAAGACCCGGGGAAAGACATAGAATAGTTTTTATCCCGGAAATCACCCCCTAAGCCGGTGAAAAAGGGGGTGAAAGTTTGAATGCAAGTACGATATAAACAAGTTCCACGCGGACGAAGTCACAAGCAAAAGCTAGTACTTGTATATATTAATTAGATTTTCCGAGTAAACTGATTCCACTTTGTCAAGGAACTATATAAGAATTTAATACGCCGAACTTTTCCGCTCCCTACATTATACTTTATCGTAAAGAATGAAAGAACATTGGCATTTATAAAAAGGATAATAGGTAGATCACTATACAATCGGAAATTAAAATAAAAGGCGAAGCCTTTAATTAATTTTAGGCTCGCAGGGCGTAACGAAAGAAATTGACATTTCAATAGCAAAAAAAACATCTAACGTGGCCACAACCAAAGTGATTTAGCGCAGTTGCAGACAGTCACGGTTCCCATGGGAAAGCGCCCGCAAATATTGACACTAAGGCAACATGTTTATATGCACTTAATGCATCGCTCACTTTTTATATTTTATTTGTTCTGAGCGCGCGAGGCAGACGAAACGTCGGCCTCTTGTTTAAGTTGTTTTTCTCATAATTTTGTTTAACAGGTAGTGTCTAATGCCGGTTATAAAAATGTTATTTTAAAATAACGAAACATGTGATAGACACGTTTTTTAATAGTCAACTTTTCACGGTTCAATATTAGGATAGGTTTCTCGTAATTATATTTTGTTAAGGTCGTGGAGATGTTAAAAAAAAAAACCACATCTGGGACCCAAATGATGAGTCGCAAATCATAAGGAATAGTCAAACACGGAACCAACTATCAAAACAGAAAGAAAATGAATAAAGTAAAAAATACTAATAATTTTATAAAGATGGATTTTATTTAATCGTTTGATAGAAATATTGATGCATGTAATAATTGGATCAGTAATAAAATAAATAAAATATTTAATCTTGGTTCGCTGTGAAATGTCCATTGTCTATCGGCATATACAGGTTGAATAACTTTTACATTGGGACTTTTAGATTGGTTCTGTAGTTAAAGTTGTTCACAATGATAAGTACACTGACTCCTTTTCAGGTTTTTAGAAAATTAACAATCATTCTGTATAATGATGATATTGTTACCATCGGAAAATTCATTTCCTTGCACTGTAGTTGTTATGTAAAAATATGTTATTAAATAATGTTCTATGATGTATATTAATAACTTATAGAGTCACGCTTCCGCAGTGGACACTCAGTGACTGCAGCCATTTTGCGGTTAAATTAATGGGTCGAAATTACGTGTTATGTCCTTGCTGGTCCATGTGGGAATGCGCAACATGGTGCGTCACGTCCCTCTAATTACGTGTAGATGTGGATGCACAAATTATAGGCTGTCGGTGACGGAACGAGGCACCATTTTCGTTTGGAATGTCTTTGATACTTTTTTGGCCTAATAATTTTGTGTGAGACAAAACAAGCGGCGATTTTTTACATGATTTATTGATTCACTTAGGCAGTTAGGGCCTTGTTTTTTTCCACGACGTAGATGCTGCTTGAAATGTTTTTTTTAGAGCCAAATTTGTTATATTCGAAGACGAATTTTTTTTTACCTTTATTTAATGACTGGCGCAACTTTTACGATTCATGTAGAGTAATATAGGGGCCATATAATGGATTTTTATTGCGCCTCATTTAAATACTTGCGAAAAATATTATCTCATCGCTTTTCCAAGTCAGCTACGGATATGGGAAGGAATGTGCAATGGTAATAATTAGGTAACAACATAAGCTCTCAAGTTATTAGACTCAACGAGGAGAGCGGCGCTCTTTGAGCCGCTAACTTGTTAACACTTGTACGTTAACATTAACTGTTTTTATTTTATTTCTGACTTGAAGCCTCTTTTACTATATTCCCTATTAGGTTAGCAGTAAAAGAGAAAAACATCAAAGTCAAAACATATTCATTATTCCATGACATGGAATATTCAAAACATAAAAGTAGGCAGCGTTTAAGAAATACATTTCAAATCATACAATCGAGAATATTTTATGTTTAAGACATCAAAATCAATTATTATTCTCCAACTGGACCCATCCTTTGGGTTATTTATCATTATGATCTCGATCACAAAAGGACAACAACACGGAATAACTTATTTAGTGAGTCCAGACAACTTTATGTCTTATGGGGTACGGATGAGATGCGTGTATTCTTTTATCAGCGCGTTCGATGCTCGGAGCGATTTCGATTTGGGATACATGAAAGCGTGCAAAGGATTTGGACTGTTTACGACTACGTGGGTGGTTGTGGGCGTGGCATCGTCCATCCTCGTTACCCTAACGGCATTTTCATATCCCTGTCTCATCTGCGGCCGCTCCCACAGGACCTTTCTTGTTAACGTATTTTTTGTTCCTCTCAGCTCGCTTTATGGAATGGTCAGGCGAGCAAATATTTACTCACGATTTTGAAAATCTTGTTTTCATACTACCAGTGCTTAATGTACCTATCGATGATGACTGGTCACTTCTCCAGGATTACGAACCTTTTTAATATTGTATGTAACTTTATGTAAAACATAACAGAATAATATAGTGGTATACAGTTCATTGTTATTATTATTCAATATTTATAAATGAAAATCATTCAGTAATAGGTACTTAACACGCGATTAAGAGATATAAATGATTATACACAACATCTTTCCAAAAGTTCTCAGTAACAGGAATTCGAAAATAACTTCCTGACGCTCTCTTATTAACTTTATTTCCCACACTAACATTTATAGGTGCTATGGATGTGTGTGTGTATATATAACTTTATTTCCCTTAATTGAAAAACACTTTGGTAGTTTGGGTAGGTGTTGGAGACTCGGCGGCATGGACCAAAGGCAAGCTCGGACCTCACGCGCGTCCTCTGCCGACGATAAAGAAATTATCCGCTTTCAAACGTCTTTGGTACTAACGACCGCCAATCCGGCGCACGGTGCCTATTTGGTAGGTAGTAGGTACCGAAAGTACCCATCAAACGAAGCCTTATGAACATGATTACGAGCAACTATGCCTTAATTCGTTTTATCCTGTAGATAAGTAGGTACATCTTTCCCTGCGAAAATAGCCTTGTAACGGCGAGCAGAAAACTCACGTAGAAAAGATTTCAACGCGCTCTGCTTGGGCCTATGATTATTTATTATTTATTTTTGAAGTTTTGAAGATTATAATAGGTTGGGGAAAAAGTTTCTTCGCATTTTTTAAGAAAATTAAAAACATTTTTTAATATAGTTTATTTACATTTGACTAAAGTATGTAGGCACCATTTTGCTCGATAACTTTTTGTCAACTTGTAGGTAGGGACATGATCCCATTGCTATAAAAATTTTGGGACTTATGATCAAAATACCGCGATAAGTGGTTTTGGCAGTCCTCTTGTGATGTTAACCTGACACTGCCTAAAGAATTCTGAAGAGACCGAAACAAGTGGAAATCTGAAGGTGCAAAGTCAGGATTATACGGCGGATGGATTAACACCTCCCAGCCAAACTCTCTTAATTTTTGCTGAGTGGCTAAAGATGTGTGAGGTCTAGCGTTATCATGATGAAAAACCACACCCCTTCTGATAATAAATTCCGGCCGCTTTCTCTCAACTTCTTGCTTTAATCTCATCAGTTGTTCGCAGTAGAGTTCAGAATCGATGGTCCTGCCTGGTTGTAATAGTTCATAATGAATAATGCCCTTCCAATCCCACCACACACACAGCATCACCTTGTTGCAAGTTAACCCGGGTTTCGCCACAGTCTGTGAAGCCTGACCGGCCTTTGACCACGACCATTTTCGCACGTTCTTAGCTTCTTCAGCTAAGTCGTAACTGGCATCCATTTTATCCGTAATAGGGCGAGCAGAGCGACGTTCATCTTTGACATAAAAATTTCTGAATTGAAAACGCTTAAACCAAATTTGTGCTACTCTCACAGACACTGCACTAGGTCCATAAACATCGCAAATTTTTTCGCCGCTTGTGTTGCATTTTTACCTTTTTTGTAATAAAATTTTAAAATGTATCGAATTTCTCCATTAGATTCACTCATCTTGACAGTACGAAAAACAAATGAAAATCACACATTTTTCTAATTTGAATGTAAAATTATGTTCTTTACAATTTAAACTTTCAATGATACCAAAATCAGCCAGATACAAATAGCCAAAGAGATTTTATTACAAGTTCATAAATACAAAAATGCAAAAAGACTTTTTTCCCAACCTAATACAATCGGTGTTGGATATGATTTTATTTTCTTCTATTAAATTCTTACTACGTCCTTATTACAGTTTACTTCCTAGTTGTAGATTGAGGGTCAAACTTTATTGATATCGAAAGGTAGTCCTTTCGGTAGGAATAAAATTACGCCACACGTATGTCATGGTGCCCACAATGGTGAAATATATATATCTATATTTCACCATTGTGGGCACCATGACATTGGAAAAAGGAAAGACAAGCCTTTAGGTACCCAGCAATGCCACAATATAAGCTCGAGAGATAAATAAAATACAAAAAAAAAAACTAAATAACCACAAATTTGAAAACGTAAGCCTAAAAAAATTATGACGAAAAGAAATCCTTAAAACGGTAGCCTAGTACTAACCGGTAAATGTGTTTAGAATACTACAGAACACTCTTACTGGTTCATACTTGTTCTCAATTCTGAAAATTAGCAGGACCACATCTCATGTTCAAGAGACGGTAAAAAATACTGTCTTCTTTTATGTTAAACAAAAGCTGCCAAAAGGAATTATTAATGTTTTTGAATAGGACAACTTAAAAAACATTGAGTCACCAAACGAGGAGCATGAATCACACGACGTAGACCGCTACTTTATAACATTTTACCGATAACTTGATAATGTTACGAGAACATCTATTGTTTACAAAATAAAAGAACAGTTACACCGACTACTCACACTAAAGAACCTATTTCATTTAGATCCTACTATTCAAGTCCTAAATGTTTAAGTTAAACAATTGGCTTGACTAAAGATAAAAGCAAATAGGTAGTTCTAAGTACAGAAGCTTGTCTGCGATGCCGCTGGCGCTTACAGGACAATGGCGATTATCTAACGCTCAGACGAATACAAACAGAACGACATTACACCGCTGTGAAAAAATTGACAGCAGCGCTAAGGGAAAGTCAACAGGCACACAAAAGCCGGACCACAAAGTTTTAAGATAACGCAAACACTCTTTTTGTGAAATATGCGGCGTACGGTACCCTTTTGTGTTGGACCACATTGTTCGATACTTGTCCTGTTGCATTTCTGGCGGTGACGTCATAGTTCATGTGACAATTTCCCTCATGTGAGTATCGTGAAGGCAAAAAGAATGTTTCACATTTACCTTCTTCACTTAAGAACCTCTGAATGATAAAATAACAATAAATATATATTTGAATGCCAATAAAACGACAAACTTTATTTTCACGCAATCATTTTATTTACCTACATTTGTCTTAAAACAAAGTCAAGCAACGATTAAACTTTACACTACACAGTAAACATATACCTAATTATTAAGTAAACCCATCTAAAAATAATTAAACACTCTAAAACATGTGTGCACATCAATTAAAATTTGCGTTTACACAATCCATATTGATGGCATACCTATGGGGTGACGCATGTATGAAGAGTGCTGATTTGTGTAAGCGAGGAGTGTGGCGCTAAGGTACTATTTGGCCCTTTATTAAATCTTTTGTGTCCAAAACTTAGCGCCACCATAAAAACTGTACCGACGGAAGTAAGCTTACAAAGCGAATGCCAACGAGCAAAAAGTTCAGGAAAAAACTGCATAATGCGGTCGAGAGCAGTGTGGCCACTCAACTGCTCTTGTAAAATTTATAACAGCTCTATTTTGTTTACCTGCTTGACTCCGCTTTATATTGTGCAGTAATTGGAGGCATTTGACGATGACTTATTAATTTATTGACCATAGTTTCGCTTCACTTTTTATGGAGGTGCTAAAACGTTCTTCATTTGCTTTTGTTTATGTAGGTAGAGGTTTTTGTGCAACGACAATTTTTACTTTTTATTACATTATTGTTTAAGGATGACGTAATTTTTTACTTTTGTCTGTTGGATAATGTTTAATGAGACGCAATGTTTAAATACCTTTATTTTAGGATTTTCAAATATTCGGGCTGAATTGTTATTATTTAGCAAAAATTTTGCAGGTGTCCTTTTGTGAAATCTTCAGCCAAAAATTAACAAAAGTCAAAACACACAATGTTGTTTACGACCTTTGAGCCCAGAGGTATCGATTTGTGTTGTCAAGTAGCGCTTGCTAAGCGTTTAGATCTTAGAATAAGACTAAATTGTGACTTTTGATTATGTATGTCAGTGTTGAATGTTGTCACATGTTAGGTACCAGCTCGCGTGGCTTTCGCATAATATCCTGGACGTGTGCCCACTTGGCTCGCCCCTGGACACGTCGACTTTCTACACTAAATATAACTTTAAGCTTATGCAGGGACTCATGCATAAATATGTCCTTAGAAGTATTACCCGCAAAGACATGTTCTAACATTCCTGTGATAGGAGTTACAAGATCGGCAATTGATGATGATAGATGTACTAGGAAACCAGCTACGAATATTTATTATTTTGTCTTAGGATTTCAAGGATTCAAGGTACCAAAATAGGCGTACATTAGGGGCAATCATCAAAAAAACGTAGTAAATTATTAAAGTTCTATTTTTCCTTTTCAATGTTGTTACTGCTCCTAATAAACATTGCAATGGAATTACAACCTAATTTTGTGAAGTAATTTCAAATATAATATAATTAGTGAACTATCATTTGCCGTCATATAATGATTACAAACAGTTTGGTGTGGCCGACGCAGGCGCGGCGTGGGTAAGAACGCAGTTCAGGCTGGGACCGAGCTTACACATGCGATCACTCGCGTTACACTGAATGTGTTTGATACCTAATACTCAACTAAAACTTAGCGAAAAAAGAAAGTGCGGCAAAAAGGAACGCGTTCCATTGCAAGTTAGGGTATGTACAGACAACAAAAGAGATAGGTATGCAGGGTCGTCAGATATGATTAAAGTTTTCGATCAGGAGACTCGACGCCTTGGGTCTTAAGTGTCATCTTAATTATTCGGCACTTGTCGCGACAATTTTAAAATATTTGTCGAAAAATGACAATTGTCGGATTATTACGTTTATTAAATGAGCCCCAAATGTGTTGAAAACACATATGACAGACACTTCAATTTTATTTATTTGGGTAACTATAGGTTAAATAAATATTTTATAAATTACACACAGTTATAAATATTGTTACTGGAACTAATACCCATATTTATACTGTGCACTTATATTATTAACTAGAATTGACGCAATAGGTGTGTCTCATAATTTATTCATGATTGAAAAGGTCACTCACAATTTTGTAATCTCTAAATTGCAATCAATCAACAAAAAGGCTTGTAAAATACCTGTCTCCAAGCAGAAATGATTTCAAATTTTTGTCCACTTATTTATTTACTACACCTATGTCCAAGTATTACTGTTTGTAAAGAATGTCGAATTCCACTTGGTTACACGGAGTACACTTCACAGCAGCCTATCAGCGGGCTGTGATTCTGTAGGAATTTGTGCCTTCACTAAATGATTATTACCTTTGTTTTGTTTTTCATCCGTGCCTCGACTCGTAATCTTTGAACATTATTATGAGTTTTATGTTGTGGGAGTCTGCTCAGGCAAAGATGAAGTATTCCAAATACTTACTTATTTTTATTCTTCAATAGGTTTCTACCTTCTCAAAAACTATAACTTGTTACTTGTCGCTGAACGGTACTTGTCGCTGTAAGCCTAATAAAGCCTGCAAACTTTAATGTTTCATTCAAGCCAAGAAAATGTCTAATTAGCAGAAATCATGAAGTTTGATTACTACCTAATTCTATTGTTTAAAATACTGTCGGGAAGTAATAATAAAAAGAGCAATTAAAATATGTGTACCCGCAACTACGACGGCTTCGACACTATATTGATGCTAGGAAAAACGCCTCGAGGCATAATAAATTTCTATAGTTTCTTCAACGAAGTTAGGAATAATGGCTGGCTGATTATCATAAATTGGTACTCAACTGACCTGACGCTTCGGGCAAGTTGGTTCTAAGTAGAAATGGCTGCATAAACCACTAGACATTATTTAAAATCAATTCAAAATACCCGTGAGGATTTGTTTCTCATTTTTGGTTAAAAAATTCTTCATTTATTCTCATGTATCGATATAAATATGTATACTTGATAGTATCAGTTGCATTTCCACATCGTTCGAGCAACGCTGTCGCCCGCGTGTCTCGTACTACTTACACCTGTGACCTTCACCAAAATATGTCAAAATCTCTCTCTACACATCGACACCTTTTCAATTTCAATTACATAACGCCGACAAACACTGACGCCCTGCTACACCGCCGACTTCGAGACGGCAATGGATATGTGTACACACAAAATGTGTTATTCAAATGGTATACATAGTGCAGCTCACAATTCAGGTTCTCTACGGCACCTGTAGACGAATGTGCCATTTACATTGTAATGCACGCGCACTGCTTCCAACCAGTTCGATTAGGAGGGGAATGCTGTCCACATCACATGTCATTCTAATTCTTAGGTTAAAAGATAAACTGCTATTGTTCATTATTTTTAGATGCTTACGCAGTATAGTGGTTTGGTTAGGTTAAGCACATTTAGGATTTATCAACGAAAGTACCAAGATTGGTTTAAAAAAGTAATGTGATCTAGAAATACAATTATAACATACCTAATAAAATCATTTGAGTCGGGTACATGTATCGTTTAATGGTCTTATTTAATTGATATAATTGCCCTATGTGTATATGACAGCATCAACCAATGTGTAGGTATAGGTACTTACGTGATTGATCCCGGCGTGGGGGGAGTGGGGAATGCGCTGGCGCAGCGGCAGTGACCGCTGCAGCCAGGTGCGTGCGGCCATCGACACCATAAAATTAATAACCCGTCGAGCCTCCTAACCAATGCACTCTTGAGAATCATGCGCACTTCACGCGAGTATGGGACTCGCAATGAAAAATGACAATTCTTAAACCGTTTTACTAACGTTGATTGACTAGGATGCTAACTTTGACTTAATCGAATACTGAGGAGTGTTTTGAATTACAGATAGGTAATTCACAATAAAATTCACATTGTCCTTAATCTTTTGCGGCTTACTTGTATTTTTTATTTAAACGTCAGTTACATTTACATACTTGCATCATAGGTGAATAAAAATAACGGGGAAATAATTTTCCCGTATCAATGGAATTAGACTCCCCATTTGTGCAATGCGATGGTTGCACAAATGGGGAGTTCTCAGAGCTATGTCTGATTCCAGTTGCCATTGTTATCTCTATTTCCTTAAATGCTTTTTACTTATTAAAGTAGCATAATTTTGGTTAAAAATAATATTTGGGCTTTTTCAATGGTATATTGCAGATACTGTTTTGGACTAATTGAGCTTTTTTACAATTTGCGCAAGATATGGTAAGTTCAATGAAGTTGATGGTGTAAATAAATAACCAAGGAGATACAGGATTAAATATTCATGTTTGTAGACGGTCATCGTCTTCATCGTCGTCATCGTCAAATTTATCATCGCTTATTAAAAAAGCTACATGTTGTGTTTAATGGCGAAACCTGAAAAAAAACGGGTAAGGCTGTACCTATGTTTTTTTCAGTTTATTACATACACAAGTCACAACATAAAATTAACTACACTATGTACTAAATATGAGTATGTTTTTATCTGCCTACTGGATAAAATTAAGTCGTAAAAGCTTTCTATCCATAGAACGTTAAAAGGTTTATACAATTTATAGTGCACATAAAATATTTCATTCGTTTTCTTACAAATTGAATTATCATAAAATGCTCCTTTCAACGTATTAGGCTTCATTCAGGGCTGATGTTAGATTCATATTTAATGGCGGTTCAGGGTACGGGGCGGCTGCCCATGCGCAGACGGATCGCCGCGACCCGTAGGCCCCTGTGCGGGGGTAGGGGAGGGTCGAGACGCGGACTCCGCCGAGACGGTGAGTCTGCCTGATAAAGGAGGATTTTATCCGCTCGATTTAGCATGAAATTGGAACACAAAGTGAATAAAGCCACAAGATTGTAAACATTATGAGGTTCCCTTTTTTTTATTAAAGGCATTCGGCTTATTTACGGTTCTCTTTTTATTGGTCACCGGTGTCTGCCTCGAACCCTCTATTTATTACCTTGTTAAACTCTAGTTAACGAACTGATCGCTCAGTACCAGTTCCGTGCTTGCGATGCACTTAATTGGAAGTTTATCGCTTTACCCCAACAGGGTTTAATTGATTCGCGATGTATGCGACTGTAAACGGGGCTGTGCACAATTTCAGTAACAGTATTCGATTAAACAAAAAAAAACACATGAAAATGTTAATGGTCAGTTTTCAAGTAAAGTTAAGGCGATCGTTAACGCGGGTGTAACTCTCTAAAGTAATCCGTTCCCACGCGAGAGGGTAACGTCGGATCCACCGGAATGAATGACTCACTAAACTCAAAGCTCCATTTCCACAAGTCATAGTGCAATTAATAATATGCGGCATCCTGTCGAATTATCTCTCGTCGTGGCAGGGGTCCGGGCGGCTTTAATTTACCACAATGGAAGTTGGTTCTGAGAAGCGTTCGCCGGCGAGGCGGGCCGATCTTCGACGAAAACAAACAGAAAATAATTATCATAAAGATGAAGAGCGGCCGCTTGAGGCTCGCCGCTGCTAATGGGGGCCCACCTGGCAGCCTGGCTCCCTCCCTCGCGTGTGTGTGCACCTCGGGCCCACACATTCCTACCGACCAGCGCAGTCATGTTCCTGTCGAACTAATAAACACATGATTGGTTTTTGATTGCGCCTGGTCATATCTGGTAAAGTTTAGGAATAACTAACGCGTCCATACTGGCGCGTTTCGAACTTGAATCCATTAAAACCTCAATGCACGTGCCTACGTAACCTTAACACTTATTACTGTTTACTGTAGAGAAAGTTCGATGCGGAAACTTTCAATTTTAATCAACAGCTTAAACTACGGAATTTTTAGCGCTTATGTCAGTTATATCAAAATATGAGTCTCTAAACTAAACCACGTAGCACTATATCTTCCGAAATGCTACGACAACGTAAGCAAAGGATCTCGCAGTGTGAACGATTGATAATAGATCGAATATTTATTGTATTTCTCTAATGATTAGACACAGGTAATGTATTTCTACAAATAAGTCCACAGTTCAGCCTGCAATATATCCATGTTATTAATTTAGCACTAGCAATGAAAACTACTCCATGACGGTCTAAGTCATCATTGCTACGCATATTGGTATTCGTCATCGTCTATATAATTACAACCCAGTCATATATCAAACTTAGGTCAACGCAAAGAATGAGCAAAACTAAGAAAAATTGGATTGGAGGAGCAACGCAAAATATGAAATTAATAACTTATTTCAATAAGTACCTAATTATTTGTCTATCTATACTAATATTAGAAAGAGGTAAAGTTTGTTTGATTTTTTATTGTAAAAGGTAATCTCTGAAAGTACCCGACTGATCAGAAAAATAATTTTAGGGAAAGAATGCTATCCAGGAGTGCCATGTGGGTATATGGTGTATACGTATGGCTAAGTTTAATGGTACGAGTATACTACTGTGCCTCCTGTGATGAATGATTTAAGTCGAGTTGTACCCTTTTTAAGATTTTTACATAGACTAAATGATCTTGGTCTTACCAAGGGGTATGAAGGCTGATCTTCATTACGATCTTGTTATGTAGCATTTCTGTAGGGAACAGCTGATATTTTTTTCATGATTTCAGGGTTGGTCCAATTATAAAAGTTGTTCATAATGATGAGTACAATGACCCCTTTTCAGGTTTCGGGTAAATTTTTAATGACCCTGTATAATTAAACAATACTTGTGTCATTTATCACATCACTTTAACTTAAAATGGACAAAAGAACAGGTACAACGTAAAAAATTATTCATAAATTACTTTAAACTATAATATTTACCGAAAAATTTAAGCGCACAGTGAAATTTAATGTTTTTATCTACAAAAGAAGGTACTAACGTGTAACTTAGCGCATTTAATTCATGAACTAGATTTTTTATATGTTGTTTTTGCTCTACTGTAAGTGATGATTTTTTTACTGTGTAGGTATCATCTGTCACTGGAGGCACAGACTTTAACTACTAGCTAGTTCTTAATATCAATTTATTCTCTACCATAAGTGACTACCTACTCTTTGAATAGGTTTTGCGCTTCCACAATCACTCCTTTGTAGTCAGCGCTACTAACAGAAGCACCAGACAGCAAGTGTGAGCATAGCCTTTGTATACTTTGGCGTCAATATTGTTCATATTTACAGTTACCTACCTCACTTTTAAAACGGTTTCACTGATAACAGTTTACTTTAATACATTTCTTAGGAGTCACCCGATAGAGTCAATGTTAACATTTTTGTGATCTTTTTATGTTTGTGAAACATTGGAAACCAATATATTTTTATCTAAATATTCAGAAATATGATTACGGTACTTTCTCTAAACAATTAAAACAGAAAATTGCTACTTAGGTGCTTTACGTTAATAAAGAGCTCTTAAAATAATAGAGCTTAGGCGAAAAAGTTTCTCCGAAAGGCACAAATTATGATAACAATAAGTCTACGAATATGTCTAAGGGGTCTCACATTACGTTGTCTCGGCAATAACTTAACACTGGCCGCCATCGAACTGTGAAAGCTCGAGATAAAATACTTTGACGAATTCTTCGGCTGCCTACCTCAATGGCGAAATATGTTGTTTTTCGTATCCTTTTTCCGAGGCCGATATTTCAGAGCGGTTTTTGCGTGGATGCCGCCGCGTATCGGTCGGTGGTCCATTAAATGTGAACAATGGACCACTCAGGTTCTATTTGCCGTTTTATCTAACTTTGACGCACATTATGTGAATTTTGTCGGGACGTTTTTTGTTTACTTAATGACGCTCGCTTGCCGATGACTAATTAGGTACAAGCTTTAATATTCACTAGCACCCGTTAATATGTTGCATTCATAATACATACCCACATATAAGTGACCATCTACAAGCCTATATCTACAACAGAAATACCTACCAAAATGTATTTTAAAACGTATAGTAAAACAGGCGTTGATGCCTAACGGAAAATAATTACACCGTCAAATGCTCAATTAATTATAATCAGAAATTGATATTTCTATAGTTTATGTTATAAGTCATTCAATTCAATGAATGCCAAATAAATTAATATATTCCTATTTACGAAGGTGGGTCTCAGTTATAAAATAACAGGTAGGTAGTTAAACGTTAGGTTAGATAGGTATATCACTTGTGTATTTATAGGCATATCATAAGTGGGTAACATGAACAGGTGTAAACATACGGCATTATCAATGAAATAAATAATATTACAATAAATATACAGAAAAAAATGAGTCACTTCTCAAAATAGTAAAACGTCGAGAAGAAATTGAGTGGTGTGTTGAGAATTTTATCAATTATAGATGCTCCGGAGCCCCGAGCTGCGCCCCCCGCCGGCTTCAACTTTAGCCTTTAACGTTAACATGGAAACGGCTTCTTTATTGTATGTAATTAATTTAAATTAATTTTATAAAGTTGAGGTGTCGGCATGTAATATGATATTGTTGTAAAGTCAAACTGTTAGCAATATCCATAGATCGTTCAGCTCAGGTGTTCAACTAGGATTATTTATTGAAATATAAAATTATTTTGCGGTGACATTTACTCCTTACACCTGCAAAATCGTAGACGATGTCGACCATTACGACTTAATTTTCATTACAGCAGTAGCAGTAGGTAAGCTTATAATTGCTAAAGCTTCTTAACATAGGTATGCCTTTAACTATAACAATAAGAGTATCATAAGTTCAAAACTTAGGTGTAGGTAGGTGCGTTATAATTATCAATTAAGGCATTATACTGATTTCAATTATAAAACGATTTCTCATGAATTAAATTTTCACAATAGTTTGGAGTTGGAACAGTAACGGTATCATTGCATATTTTCTAGATATTGTGCTTAAGTACTTATAGTTGGCATTCGTTGGTTGAGAAAAACTCTCATAATAAAAGTAAAATTATTACATAGACTCATGGAGGCGCGACTGCTTAGCATGAGGTCTTGGGTTCGATTCCCAAGTGGGGAAAGTGTTATTAGGTTTTTCCAAAAGGAATTTCTCAGTAGCAGCCTCAGACTCTGAATTTGTGCCCTGTTGATAGCAATAGGATCCATTAAATGGGACTTATACATAACTGGCGAAATGTGGGTGGGCTAATGGGTACACCTTTGCCTAACCCTTCAGGGATTAAAAGCGTAATGTTATGTGTGTTATTAATGAAGAAGACTTTATAACTTGATTTAAGACCCCTAGACATACGAAACGTTAGGTTGAGATTTTTTGATTCTATAGTTTGACAGCTAAACAATCTATTGTATTTTTGTAACATTACATGGGTACCTACCTACGCATTCGGTTCTTTCTTAGTAATAGCTACGAGTTAAAAAATACATTCAAAATGAAAGCGTTCGCCTTATTATATTATCGAAACCATTCAAAAACTAGTGCTTTGCGTGTGTTCGGGACTTTTACGATTTCTTCTACATTCCACAGATCAGGGCGGACTATAACATAAAGTAACTGTACCTACTACTTGTAGGTACATGTACAAGTAATACTCACTAGCCGCCCTCGTAGTTACAAATATAATAAGTATGTACCTACAAGATAATTAGGATTTAGGTTTTATGCTACATTGTAATTAAGTATAGAATGTTTTTTTTTTAATTATTTATTTAAACTTTATGCAACAAAAAGGTACAAAGGCAATAGATGGTTGGGTAGGTAATGTTTGTAATACGTATTTATGATACTATGTACGTTATGATACAAATGAGTGAGGTAAGTTTGTCATCACGGTCGGGCCTGGATTACAGCCCGAGCCAAAGGTGACCGCGTAGTGGAACCGAGAGTGTATGATAAAATGCTAAGGCATTTCATACGACGTTTTTCAACACAGTAGTGAGGAATAATCATTGTTTGAAATGCGAAAATACAATTTCAATCTAATTTAGTTTATCATCAGTGACATTTACATATTCTTCTATGGCCAGGTATCAACAAGTTAGTTTTACAAGAGGCCAGTAGGAACCAAAGAGCGGAAAGGTTATTATAATACGGACTGTTAGTGTAAACACCGTTGTCACTAAAACCATAGGTACCTACTTGATTTATTATAAAAAAAATGTTTATCTGAATTTAAAAATAAATAAACAAAGTTTTATATCAAAATTTAAAAAAAATACTGTCCGACACCGTTCGTAAATTCATGGATACTATGCGCCCGAGTTACGTAATCACCGCAAAGGGCGTTGACCTGCTGCACTGGCCGTCCGTTATAACTACCTACATAAGTTTTAACTAATTACATCATTGTAATATAGGGTGAAACAATTTTGAGGAAAAATTGAGATTTTACTTTAAAAAAAAAATGATTTTTTTTTCATTGAATTTACGTTCTATTAGTGAAACCAAACCACTGGTTTCAAGGATAACGGTGTTTACACTAACACTCTGTATAGTTTGGTAAGAGGTGCCACAAACTAACATAACATCACGCCTGTAATCCCCGAAGGGTTAGGCAGAGGTGTACCCATTAGTACACCCACAAACACAACCACAAACTGTTTATTTTTATATTTAATGCAAATAAATGTAAAAATATGCATCTATGCATAATTAAGTATTTGTATTAAGTATTTGTATAGTAAGACCTTTGTAACTAACAACTATTTACATTATTAGTCTGAAATAAATGAATTTAATTTAATTTAATAATGAGCGTGTATCCATTGTATTATGTGCATTAAAATTGTAAAAATATGTCCCCACCATGAATCACAGTGTCACTTCAGAGAGGCATTTTGTTTTTTTCGGGAAAACTACAGTGAAAATAGCTTTACTCGTAATTAACATTGCCAGGTTTTGCCATTGTCCGGATAAAGTGAGACATAGTTAGGCTTTTTGATGGCGTGTCCGACCAAAATAAACGATGTCCGGCTTGCCCGGCTTTTGTTAGGTTTTTAATTAAAAATGTTGATAAATGTTTATACAGCATTTAATTTTGGCTGATGACTTTATTTGACTGATTAATAATAAAGAAGTTTAAGAATAAAGTTTTTGTCGTACCTGTTAACACTGAGACACAAAATCCTCAATAATGTAGGGTGTCCGGCCTTGTTACCCAAATGTCCGGCCAAACTGACTGGTCTGTCCGGCTATTATGTTTGACGACCTGGCAGCCCTACTCGTAATTAGGACACATTGTTGGTGCTTTTAATTGAGACCACGTTGGGACATATCAAAAAACATTGTTTGTTTTAAAACCTCACAGAAAACCGACATTCACGCGGACGAAGTCGCGGTCATAAGTTAGTAAAAACATAAAATGTCTAAGTAAACAAAAACTTTTTCTCCATATACTAGCTAAAATACAAATAGGTCCTAGGTAGGTACTGATTAGGAAAGTAGTAGATAAAATTTAATCCTTTCATCAATATGAAGAGAGATAGAAGAGTACTAATTTACTCATTCAAGGGCAATGCTCTGAAAGCTCAGGATCTAAGCAGGGCTTCCTCCTCATAATAAGATGTTGTCCATGCGAATTATCCATCGTTCGACCAGCAACAAACAGCAGGAGATGGTAATTTCACTGTTATCAGTCTATGATTGTACCAGCTATGTAACGACCGGGCGAGAATGTGCAAGACTCCTACTAGATTAGAAATAACGGTTTATTCATCAAGGACACTTACGATCATTTCGCTATCGTGTGATACACCTTATCAGCAAAGAAGTTTTATTAGAAACACGATGACGTGAAGACCTCCCGCACCGTAGAACCCTGCGGTACGGAAGCTAGCTCACGACATCGTACGTACGGGTGTACGTAAATTTAAATGCTGAAAGTTCTTCATCTTAGAAATTAGCTCCCTTTGGTCGTTCGAATTGCCTATCGGAAATGACTGATAGGTACAATTATTAACTTATAGGTAGGACAGCTGAACAGTGTTTGCCTCAAAGTAGGTACCTACCTAAATGTTGTTTACAATTTGAATCGGTCAATGATGGTTTTTCAGGTTTAAGGTAAAAAACACAAAAGGTTGTGACACGATTCCTAAACAATCTCAAAAAGTTGAAAATTGCAAAACAAACGATTGACTACAACGGCTCGAGTAGGTAGTTCAACGGAAGGAAAACAATAAAACAACAAACCTAGCTGTGTTTACATAGTTTTCATAGAAAATTATTTAATCTCGCACGGCTCAAACGAAAAACAGAACACTGTTGTTTGTAAACGAACAGACGGGAGCCTTGAGAAGTGCAGCTAACATGTTCCACCTTTTGCGACCGAACGTACATGCAGCGAAAGAAACTCAACCCTCCGCACAGGACATAAGGAACGAAATCCAAAAACTTTATTGATCCCAATTCTGTACTAATTTGATCATTAATCGCACAGAAAAGTAAAATCTGATTCGCAGCTCATAAGATTCAATTTGGCAATAAGAACTGGAATCTTCGGGAGTCGGGCACCAAAAAGTGTTTACTCGTAAACCACGCTCATTGTTTAAAGTAAACTTCTATTTCGATGCTTTACCGTGAAGCACTCACCGCACGAGATTCGCGCTAACTAATATTTCTCAGTACCCCTATAATAAACGAAAGCTAAACTGCGCACTTTAATGTGGGTAAAGAAAAACATAATTTATTTTATTGTAGTGCTAGCCCCGCGCTCTAAAATGTTCATAATTTTCATTGTTTATTTTGCTGAACTTATTACACTGCACCTAATAGATATGACAAGCTTTTTAAAAAAAAACTGACCATTGTCAGTAAAAATATTGTTTATTGGTTACGCAGATTGCACTGTCAGTTCACCTTTGTTGCAAATATACCTAGGTAGTGTAGCCATCTACTTGCGGTGTCCGGTGACCTATATCTACTAGTTCCTTATATTTATAAGGCTTATGGCTTTTCCCTTTCTGTAGTAACACTATTATCTACTGCCTCGTTACTTCGTTAGTTTAGCTAGTAGACGCAAAGCAGGACTGCTGCACATGAGGTCTTGAGTTTGATTCCCAGGTCGGGTAATGTGTTATTGGGTTTTTACATCAGGAATTTCTCAGTAGCAGCCTTGGAGTCTGGATTTGTACCCGGTTGATGGCAACAGGCTCGCCCCCATGATAGGGGACTTAAACGTAACTGCGAAATGTGGGTGTAGGTATAAGGTACTAATGGGTGTTATACTACACCTCTGCCTAACCCTTCGGGGATTACAGGCGTGATGATGTTATGATATTATTAAGCGGATATGCTGTGTGTGTGTCCACTACGTGTCGACTGTTTCTTAATCTCTGTTTAAGCCAAACGAATGTACCTAGCATCGCTCAATCACTGACTGGTAGATAGGAACTGCATATACAGTACCTTATCCATTACATCTGGCGCCAGCTTTACCACTACACATTAATCATCCATCTCTAGTTTTCATAATTTCTAACAAATTATCGAATGAAAAACATAAATTTCTGGAAAGTTTAGAATAATGTCCATAGGTACTTACTACAAACTCTTGTTTTATGAATCATCATGTGTTTTGAAATAAATAACGATAATACATTTTATACATTCATAATATCATCTATATCCTGGGTTGTGGAGGTCAGATAGGCAGTCGCTCCATGTAAAATAGTGGTATTCAGTTGCATCCGGTAAGACTGGAAGCCAACCCCAACATTGTTAAAGTTGACTGACTGCCCAGTCACAGCTCTTCAAGGATTGACGAGGACGTTTGTCTAGAGACCGGTGATGGGCAAAGTACGGGTAGATGGGCAAGCATTTAATCCGGCCCGCAATAATTATAATTTTGACGGTCCAGAAGTATAAAGTACTCGCCACGCACGCCATCCTCGTGCATCTAGACCTTTTACACCTAAGATAGGCTGGGCGTGGATATTAATTTTCCCATACAAATTTCAATTCTCGCCCATCCCTTCCACGCCTCGCCTCGTCGGTGTAAAACCACCTTAACAAGAAGGAAATTTGACCACTATATAATAAACAAACTTAGATTAGCTTTACATTTATTATTACAATTACTACGCTGACACTATGTGAAACTATCAATTAGATTCTTCTATTAGAAACTCTTTAACAGATTTGTTATATTTATCTGGTAATATTTCGTGTAGTTCATTTCGGGTTAACCAATCGCCTCGAGTCTTGTTCGGTTTTCCACTTTTGTAATTAGCATAATAGAAGAATACCTGAAAAAAAAATATTATAATTATGTTGCTTCTAATAATAATTTACTGTAGTATTTCGCTTGTGGACAGACAGCTGTCCATTTAAAACTTATCATATAAATATCTTTCTATATAATTATTTAATTATTAAGATCAGAAAACTAAATACACACTTATGTTAAAACATAAATGAATACAACAGAACAAACACAAACTGAACAACAGAATGAATACAAACATAAATAAAGTTACGATTATTTAGTAGTTATTAGCTTATTTCTAAATATCATACATTACAAGTGCTTACTTTAGCTCCCACCTTTCCATTTATTTCTGAGGGATATTTGTATTTGTAAAACCCACATGGTGCATTTGACACAAATTGTACTTTTAGTTCAGGTCCACACTGCTCTTTTACTATTCTTTCTGCAGTCTAAAACATAAAAATTGTTTACAGAATTAAGTGAAGTCTAATTAGTATAAAAGGAAAATGATTTTTCTGAAATTCATACACAAACTGATCCTATTTTGATCCTGTCATCAAAGTAAATTATGATATTGAATTAAGTTTTATATTTATGGACTGTTTCTCACTGCTGGATATGTTCCTGTTAATTTATCACATAGATTATTTTGGAATTCTAAATGAAATCTCTTGTATTAATCCTTAATGTCCTGTATGCACATTTTAATAAAACCTTTACCTGTCTTAAAGTTTCTCCTTCCCTCCATAAGCCTTGAGGCAGCAATGTTTTCATGTCTGGACCCAGCTTTATTGGTGTCACTAGTACCAAATGTCTTTGGAGACACCTTTCTGTGGAGGTCTTGTCACCATTTTTGTCAGCATCTGAATAAAAATATGTTTATAATTTATTTAAAACAAATACATAATTACAAACACCATGATAAAATGTGTTAAAGCTAATGGAATAATACAAAGAAAAATGATTTATTTATTTTATTAATATAATTTCATTCAAACATGATTTTTTGAGTATTTAATACATTACCAGTCTCCACACTGGCAAATTTAAACTGAGCAAGCTCTTCATTAGCAGCATCCTCAAAGTCCTGGGCTGTAATTTTGCTCACTGCATCAATGTCCACATCAGCTGATTCATTTTTAAGGAGCTCTGCTTGAACCCTTTAAATACAAAAAAAAATATATGGACTCTATTATCACCAATTCATGTTCTTTCCACTAATGTAAAGTATTGGGCTAGTACTGTCCTTCTTTTCATACTGACATTGTATTTATACAAATTTTCAATGATATGAGCCCAGTAAGTGGGTAAGTTTATATTGTTAGTAATATTAAATAATAACATAACATCACACCTGTAGTCCCTGTGATGTGTTAGGCTAAGGTACCCATTAGTACACCTACATTTTACCAGAAATAAAATAAATTAATCTAAATTTAGATTTGAATATATTAATTTAATTATAACTATTATCTAAATATTTAATTTTTATAAGAATTAAGTCCTTTTCGAGTTCATCTTAAACATCACTAACATTAGTAAAGGAAAACCTTATCATCATCGTCATAACAAAACCTGGACTTATATAATTAATATAAGTCTGAAATTCTCAATCGGCCTGGAGCAAGTGTTATGAACATTGCTTACGCCTTATGAGAAGAGAAGAGGCCTTTGCCTTGCAGTGCTTTCCTTATATTGCCTCTTGACTTGTATAACCAAAGAGATTGCAAAGAAAAATACAGAATACCTAAACAAGTCTGAGAAAATCAAATTATATTTCTATTACTAATGCTTACTTGTCATTTTCATGTCTAATCTCATGGTTAGACTTCATACTCTTCTCAATTTCTAGGGTGTACTGTAGTTCCTTGTATTTCTTATAAACCTCATTTAAGGGCGGCGTGACAACTGGTAGTCTTTCAACACAAACCCCAGTTACGATATCCCATGACGATCTGGTACTAACACCTGGAAATAATATCAAATAATAAATTGTAAATAAATTACATTTTTAAAATGTAAAATAACCTGAAATTTACTTACCTACCTCTTACAAAAATTCTGCGGCATAAGTTAAGTTCCGCTTGAACAAATGTTTTGAACAACATTTTGACTAAAAGCGAATACGTATTTAGATCCAAAATTAGATATTTGCACTTATTTTCATTGAATATTCTTTCAATAAAAATAGTACTTAATATTATATTTCCTTCTGTTATTTTCCCGTTTTTGCATTAGTTACCTATCTATCTGACTGCTGTCATCTGTGAAATTGACAGTGACAAACTGACAATCAGATATTTTTTATTTTTGTTAATGTTATTCTCTTTACACAATATATTCGGTAGTATGCATATCTATCGAATATATTGTAAGACAACTAAAAATAATGCTGGCTTTACACGTTGGCCAACTCTGTGACCAATTTCGTGGGACTATTCAAATGCGACAAATCAAGATTAAGTTTGAAGGTTTAACATTTTTGGTAGGATTTTGACCTCTTCCCGTATAGCATAGGTACCGCCACGAGTGGTGAGCACAAATTTCATCTGCGCATTTGTTAATATTCCGGTCTCTTTGGCGGAATGAAGAAGGCGGGGGGCGCCGATCTTGCAGTCGGCTGCATGCGATTGGTTCATCAATTGATGCTCATCGTCTATTGGTCTATCGCCTGTCATTCCGCTACTGTAAACTTTTATGAAATATTAGTGAATAACGTTTTGAATTTTTAATAGTTTCTTTTTGATATTACGTATTAGATGTTTTTTTTTTTTAATATGGTTTAATTTCGTTATGTCGTATTTGTTATGTTTTTGGTTTAATATAGTTCTAAATATATAATATAGTTTTAAATTTAATTTTTTTTTAAAAATGCATTTAACAGGAATATGTGTTAGCCTTTATTTGGCCAAAAGTGTACATGCGCGAAATCCTACAATCTATGCTCACGACTCGTGGCGCCAATTATACGCTTTGCCATCATGTCACCATTCTTAGTGACATGATGGCAGAGCGCACTTAAATATGTGACATGAAAATAAAGCTTCTGCTTTATTTCATATCACGTATTTTATACTGACGGAAGTATGTATTAAAATCTAAGTAACTTATCGATCCTGCCTGTATTCTGAAATGGAACTACATAAAATGATGAGACGCTAACTTTCGTTCAATATTGATTAACAAAAAATGAAGCCGCCTTCCTGGTACAGATAAGCTAAAGATTTAAATAACGCTTGACAAAAAGGTTTACTATCAATTAGTAACATTTCCAAACATGTCGAGAATAACAACCGAATGACATTTAATAATTTTGTATACTAGCAATACCTTTTTGCCGATTCTGCCTTTTCCGGCTCTTGTGTCAAAGAAAGTAGGTGAATATGTTTGTAATTCCAAAAATCCATGAAAATCTTCTAAAATATTTGATTTACCGATGTGATAGTGATTAATTTAAATGAGGAATATCATATAGCACCAGTTCTCAATTATATTTCATTTACCAAACGTAAAACATACCCTCCCGAGTTGACAAGTGTTACAACAAACAGGTTAAGTTCTGTAACTGACATTATTATCGTTTTAGGCTTGACCATGAAGCAAATAGTTGCGAATCAAAAAGTGAAGATCCCTGAGGGGCTCACTGTACACGTGAAATCGCGGTTGGTGACAGTGAAAGGACCGCGCGGAGTATTAAAGAGGAACTTCAAGCACTTGGCTGTTGACATTCGCATGGTGAACCCTCGAGTCCTCAAGGTAGAGAAATGGTTCGGCTCCAAGAAGGAGCTCGCCGCTGTCAGGACAGTCTGCTCGCACGTTGAGAACATGATCAAAGGTAATTGTTTACTTGTATTGTTATGTATTATAACCTGAAAATGTATTGGAGGTTACTCAAGTCTCCCTGTGTAAAACTCTATAATGGTTCCAAAACCTAGTTTCCTAGAGGTATTTGAGAGTGTTTTCACTGTGTCAAACATTTTCAGTTGGCCTTAGTTTGTCATTTTAGCTTTGGATATTGTAGTAAAACACTTATATATTAGCCACAGCCTGCTGTTACACTGAAAGTCAATTTACTTGTTCGAAAATATATTTGTTGAGAAACAAAACTTACTTTTCTGATTGATCACTTACAGAAGTGCTCAAAATAACACCAAATTGGGGTTTGCTGGCTTGCATTATTATTTGAAATTATCAAATTGTTTGAATACTCAATTTTATTTTTATGTTAATATAATAATTATATTCAAAGGGGAGGAAACATGTTGTATAAATTTAAGCATTATTTCATAGTTTCAGAGTATAAGGGTCGCTAAACATTGTTAGGATCTACACTATTAATTTAGCAGATAATATATTGAGTACACTTGATTTAGTTTTAGAAGGTTACTGGTACAGTTTGCTCAATATTGGTTGGACAAAATTTGAGTCAATCAACACAAAAAGGAGATGTTTTAGAAGAGGATGGTGACTCATTTATTTCAGTGAGAAATTGGATTTGTGTCATACAGAACAAGCTTCTTGATTACTATTGACCTTTTCTTTTGCTAGAACAATACATGGCCACCATGACTTGAAATCTGTCTGCTAATAACTAGAACTCAGTTACTTTCAATTTTGTAAATGAAACCCACCTTTATTTAGTTTGCCTTCGAAAAGGCTGAGCAGTAATTAGGTTTATAGCAATAATTGTAGAATTTAAAAACTGTTTAGTAGTACTTTCTGCAGTTTTCTACATTTTACCAAATAGTTCTTTTGAATTAATTGTCTAATCTTTTATTAAATCTTGTAACTACATAATATACATATTATTAATCCATCAAGTGTTGTATGCACTGCAACTGCATAGGTACACAAATCATACAGATTTCTGTGATCTTAGAGCTTATAATTTCTGAGTTAACCATACCCATGCACATCAACTAAATCATTGATTCTGCATGTTTAGCTCAAACTCAGAAAATTGGTCTATTTAAATAAACAATACTGTTTGTCTACTACTTTTTTGCTGACAATGACAGTCCAGTTTTTATGTACTACCTATTTATTATTTCAGGTGTGACCAAGGGATTCCAATATAAAATGCGCTCTGTATATGCCCATTTCCCCATCAACTGTGTCACCACTGAGGGCAACAGCGTCATTGAAATCCGTAATTTCCTTGGCGAGAAATACATCAGGAGGGTAAAGATGGCACCTGGTGTGACCGTGGTAAACTCTCCCAAGCAGAAGGATGAGCTTATCATCGAAGGCAATTCTTTGGAGGATGTGTCCAGCTCAGCTGCCCTTATCCAACAATCAACCACAGTTAAAAACAAGGACATCAGAAAGTTCTTAGACGGTCTTTATGTGTCTGAGAAGACCACTGTTGTACTGGATGAGATATAAGGACATAAAATAATTTTAATTTGACTTTATTTGTATTATTTTTAATCCAAGTATTGATCTACACATATACATACATAAGAACGCCACCTGCTACGATCCTTACATGCTCCTTTCGCCTCATCCACGTTTATACATCTCGTCATACACGCACGCCGGTTTTGAGTACTATGCACCTGACGTGACCATTCTGAAAAACCTCACCAATAAGGTCAATGTAGGTAGGGCGACCCCTCCCAGCGTTTCCACTCACCTCTGCAATATAAACACAAAACACAAAAAAAAAACATTACAAATAAACCAAATCACAAAACACAACAACAGTTTTTAAAGTTGCCGGTTTCCTCAACCGTCAATCGCAACGCGTCGGGCGATTTCACACCCTCCCTCCCTCGCCCTGTGCCCGGCATAGTGTTGCCATTAACTTAGTGGTTTTTCTCACTAAGTAAACACTTCTTTTTGGGATACCTACTGTTTATAATGCTATAATAAAATACCTCTTCATATTCTCCAACTAAATGAGAGAAAATTTAAACCATGCATAAAACGCACACTATGTAGTCAAGCATTATTATAAGTAAGATGATTATATCACGGACAAAAATGCTTGGCTAAATGCTAGTCCTGCTCCACAGCCACTCGGGCCCACTAAATAGGATTGTTTGCAACTGTACCTAGACTGAGCAACTCCTTAAAAAAAGTTGCTCACAAATTGCCAAAAAGTTGCGGCAGCCGGCAACGTTATGGCAACTAGCAACTTTTACAGGAAACTTTTAAAAAGTTGCCAGTTGCCTTAAGTTGCTCGGTGTGCAAAGGGCCTTAAGCTCATTTCAGACTACGCTATACTATTCTGCTATTGTACGAAATGTCGTGAGTCGTGGCACTTGCCGCCCCAAGCTACGCCTTTGAATGCAAAGGCGTAGCTTGGGGCGGCAAGTGCCACGACTTTTTTAATTGAAAAAAAATAAATCTAAGTCGCCCGAATGTTGTCAAGTAAATCCAACAACAGAAATTACAAAGTACCTACTATTAAAGTCTTACCACTGTGTTTAAATAGCACGACTTTGAAAAAGGGGCCAGAGTTGTTAGGCGTCGACGTCGTAATTTAATTATACAGGGTGTTTGGCGCATGGACCGACAAAAATTTTTGGGGGTTTGGTGAGGCCATGTACTAGTGAAGTTCAAAAAAGCTTTGACTTTTTTTTATAATTAATTTTGAATTTGTAATTTTTCATACATTATTTCATTTTTAAGAGTTTGGAAGCTTGACAAGTATTTTTTTACATGTAGTGCTATGAATTTATGTTTTATTTAGAATAATAATACACCAGAGAACGCAATAAAAGTGATTTGGTGTAAATACAACTACAGACTATAAAGTTATAACGTTTTAAAGGTGATAGTTCTGGTAATTTAAAAAAAAACCAAAAAAAATCGTTTCTCGAATACAGTGACATATAGGACATTGGGTCTAAGGGTGAAAACTAGTACATGGCCACACCAAACCCCCAAAAATTTTTGTCGGTCCATGCGCCAAACACCCTGTATACAACTTTCTGTTTCCCACCTGCAGGAATTTAACAAAATATTCTCATGAATTTTCGTTTACAAGAGCTAAAATACAGGTTGAAATTTTTACACCTCATCTGGAGGGAAAGAACCTACCTAGTCCAAATACTAAAGCTAGCAAATTCAAAGGAAACATTCCTTTATTTAAAAAAATAAATAAATACAAAGATTTTCGAAAATTCGCATAATACACTCGAGAATCGAACTAGCAAAAATCCAAAAAAATAACCTCTTGTGGTTTTATGGCATCAATCAATAGAGAGAAAACCATGAAATCAAAGCTTATACATTTAATGGGACAAGATAAAGCACTTTTATTCGAAGGTCAATCAAATTACTTATAAATAATTAATAAAAAAAAAAGCATTTTTACAGAAAAAGATGACCGCCTTCAAAAACTACAAAATAAAAAATAACTTTAGCTTGGAAGTCGGTGGCAATACCTACATAACAAGAAACAAAACTAAAGCCGCCGACTTCCAAGCTAGTTATTTTTTATTTTGTAGTTTTTGACTGCCTCGTTGGTCTAGTGGTCGCAAGCGCGACTGCTGTGCATGAGGTCTTGGGTTCGATTCCCAGGTCGGGCAAAGTGTTATTGGGTTTTTCCATCAGGAATTTCTCAGTAGCAGCCTCGGAGTCTGGATTTGTGCCCGGTTGATGGCAATAGGCTCGCCCCCTATTACATGGGACTAAAAACATAACTGGCGAAATGTGGGTGTACTAATGGGTACACCTCTGCCTAACCCTTCGGGGATTACAGGCGTGATGTTATGTGTAGTTTTTGAAGGCGGTCATCTTCCTCCATCGGTTACCAATCACATGAAAATTATTTCACAAATCACAATTTGGAACTGACAAGACTAATTTTAGAAAAATATGCAGATACAAGAATTTCTCACTTAATGAAAAATTCTAACCCACAGAAATGTATTTATAAAAAATAATTCATTTTAAAAACCAGTAATAGATAAATCCTTCACTGTTTGTTTTATTATATCTACATAACATAACATAACATCACGCCTGTAATCCCCGAAGGGTTAGGCAGAGGTGTACCCATTAGTACACCCACATTTCGCCAGTTATGTTTACGTCCCATGTAATAGGGGGCGAGCCTATTGCCATCAACCGGGCACAAATCCAGACTCCGAGCTGCTACTGAGAAATTCCTGATGGAAAATCCCAATAACACTTTGCCCGACCTGGGAATCGAACCCAATACCTCATGCTCAGCAGTCGCGCTTTGCGACCACTAGACCAACGAGGCAGTCAAAAAAAATGACAGACTTTTTTGTATTGGAAAAATACGCTATGGCGTCTCCCCTTCCGTCAGGAGGCCTGTGTTGCTCTATGGCATAAAATACACTAGATTACACTGAATAATATTGCACTCTTAAATTATTTATATAGTCACCCGGGGAAGAGAATAAAATAACTTTTAATCGTAATAAAAAGCACAGTAATTTTTTGCGAGGGGGAGACACACAAACATAATTTCCCAATGCCCCACGCAGAAACAATCGTTTGTCGCTGCGAAACTCACACATAGAAATAATAACAATTCACTAAAAATTTCGTACACACATAGATTTTGTGACTTTTTGTGTCATAACAGTGTAACGACGTAATGCAACTACATTGACAACCGTTGCTGTAGCAGATGTCGATACGCATTATCGATAAATTAAAGAATTCGGTTAAGAAAATCAGGTTTTAAAAGTGATATAATATTATAATTAAGATAGGACTTTATTAATTACTATTTCAATAGTTTTCAATTTAAAAAATAATTATAGTATGTAGGTATAATTTAAAAACAAGCAGTGAAGGATTTATCTATTACTGGTTTATAAAATCAATTATTTTTTTATAAATATATGACGAATACATTTCTGTGGGTTTGAGTTTTTCATTAAGTGAGAAATTCTTGTATCTGCATATTTTTCCAAAATTAGTCTTGTCAATTCCAAATTGTAATTTGTGAAATAATTTTCAAGTGAATGGTAACCGATGGAGGGGAATAGGACATTGCCAATAATCTTTTTTAATGATTTTAGCACGATTTGGTACCTATGTGGTACAAGATCGTGTAGGTTCATTGTCGTCGATTAAACATTGTCTTATTTCTTTATCACAAGTCCGACAAAATTAGATAAAAAAGACATTGTGACATTTAGAAATGCAAATGTCACACAGGGACTGATGGTACCTAAGGTAATATTTTTATCTATAACAAACAATCTAAAAAGTAACAACACTATCGCACTTGGCGACAGTGACTTAGTGGTCTATATGCACATATTTTTCGATAGAGGGGTACGCCTGCCTATGGCTACTCCCCCCGTGTTGCTCTATGGCTATCTCTAGTATTTAAAGTAATTTCCCTCCAGGGGAGTTTAAAAAATTTCACCCTGTATATACTATAACTTTGTTCCAGGTGAAAAGCTAATTAGTTGAATTCGTTTAATTATATAATAATATATTATACAAAAACGACTACCATTGATAGAGTCTTTAAGGCCATCTACTATCAGTCTTTCTCACGAGGTGTGCCACTATTAAGTCTGTGTTTCACTACTATTGCCATCCATACTTTTGTGACATTCTTAGTGAGAAATAGTGAAAGGTAAGCTCAACAATAAAAACAATAATCGATTTTCAACGTAAATAATTTTATTCAAACTATTCTATTGAACATCACTAACTCATAAACATTGTACATCTGCAAATATGGATGTGGATTAAAATGTTAATCTACGTTTGTTAAAAAGACATTATACACTTAATTTGCACAAACTCAATTTATTATTAAATAAAATACCTACTTAAAAATGATAAAATAAATAGCTTTAAAAATAAACCATTTTCGTGACTATGGTGTTAATACATTGATATAGAATCTTAAAAATAAATTAAAATATCTATTAATATTTACACATTACACAACAAAAACCATGAAAAGGAATCACGACAAACGGCAGTGTATCAACTTTGTGTAAAATAGTGCTCGGCCAATATTGCTAATATAAACAATGTCAAACCTCTTTGGTGGATTTAACATCAGTACTAATTACATTTATGTTTGTCGTAATGCCTTTTTTGTGTCAAAGTTTAAAATATTCTGTAATAATCGTCATTAGCATTTGTCATGTGGGAGTTAATTAATACATTAACATTCGTTCTGTTCATTTGCAACATATTAATAAAATATTTAAGTACCATGTTTTAAATATTTAAAAGTATATTATTCGTGTTGTTTATACTAAGGTAATACATAATACTCAGGGAATCATTACTTTGTTATTAGGGACATAATAATAGCAATACATACGCCATGACGTAACAACAATTATGCTCGCTTCTAGTGCCATATTTGCAGATGAGCATCAATTATTTCGTAAGAAAATAAAATTCTCAATAAATAAATGTCAAACACTATTTAATTGGTGAGTCATTTCACACCATATAACACAATTGCTTACTATAAAAATGATCAACAAACAACTTTGCACCTCGCCTAAAGTGTCAAGGAGGACAACAGTGTGCAGAAATGTCATGAGATTCAATGGTTACGATACGATATTAAATTGCCGCTTGAGCAAATAATCCTGATTATGTACGCCTTACACTAGCCATGCGTGAGGTGGGTTCAACTACACAGCGTAACTATATCATAACTAGTAGGTATACCTTTTATATAGCGGTTCAACATCACCTGTGCATGTGACTCGTCTCATATGATAAATCCACTATCTGAATAATGTAATTATATTAAACTCTTAACACTGAGAAAATTCAAAATGTATCTAGCAACCTGAGTAAATTAACATGTATAGTACCATTTTAAAATGTTATTAAATATACAAAAAATTTACAGTTAATTGAAGCACAATTAGTGGGTTTCGTCAAATAATACAAATAAAAATTCGATATAAAACTTGCATTCATCGACACGTCCTCGTTAATAGATTTGCACGATAAACATAAGCGTAAGTGAATAACAGTGAATGCTATTAATAGCGAGTTCTTGGTCAACAATTTATCCACATGTGACAATTTACATTAATTTTAGAAATAATCTCTTTAACGCTAAATTAACTCCGATATGGTCTATCTAATAAGCGGTGATTGATGAAAGTCTGATCGTAATTCTAACAAGACGTGAAAATCGCGCGCTTTGCGCACGTATAACATGGCGTCGACGCGTGGCGGCGCGTCGTCGTCCGCGGGACGCTCTACTGTTTATTGCTCGGGAGGAGTCGCGCAGTAGCGAGATTTCGTAAAAAATATCGGAGCCGCACCTTCGTACGAAATGATGGCGAGTGGACTCGAGGCACTATAATAGGTACTAGTTAGGTAGTACGCGGGACGCGCGTGGGTCGCGTGTGGTCCGCGTGTGGCTCGCGTATGGCACGTTACAGCGGCTCGCGGCGCGGCACCCACACGCTGGGCCCGCTCTCCGTCGTGATCACCGCCTTCACCTTCGCGTAGATCTCCTCCGGCGTGTCGCCAGTCACTACCGCTGCAGATATAGAAACATATATGTATGAATGTAAGCACTTCACAACTTCATACATGCATTCTAATTTATGATATGTTTTAAATAGTTCGAAGTTTTTGAATGAATAAGTAGATAATTTTACAAACCAGTAAAGTATTCAGCGAATTCCTGTTCCATTTTTAGCGCTCGTTCGTAAGTTTTCTTCGCTTGCTCTTCAGTCATCCGCTTATTCAATTCCCTATTAACAAAAACAGTTCAATAAAATATTGGTAAGATAGTCTCTACTTTTTAATAAAGTAAATACTCACATTATAGACTCTATGCTCTTTGGTTTTATAAATATGGCAATGGGATAAAGTTGCGCCACTTGTAATCTCTTGATTGCGTTGCCACTCACATCCAAAATGCAATGTTTGCCCTGTAATACAACGACGCATGAATACGAGTAGGTTTAAATTAAAATCTACTAAAAGTACGTACATTCCATGGTACATTCCATAGTAGGCGTAAACTATTCTTGATATTAGCATGCACATGACAAAAGCTTAGATGAGAATTATTGCGTGCTATCAAAAGTATGTCAAATATTACAGTAAGTTAATTGTTTACTCGATAATCGTGTGAAACTGTCACTGCCGGAATCTTTCTTTTCGCTCGCCCATGCCCATGCCCATGACAAAAATCTGACGCTTGCTTATCAGCCATGTAAAGCGCAAGATAATGCGAGCTTTCAAGTTTCTGTTCTACTTCATAGAAGTTATAAGTCAAAGTACAATTTAAAAGTATGTGGGTAAATATAAATTCCTATACACGTACCTTCTCAGCGACTTCTCTTACAGAGGCGACGGAGGTACCGTACAAGTTGTCGTTGTACTGTCCGGCCTCGATGAACAGATGGTTCTGAATGTCGCGCTCCATCTGCTCGCGACTCGCTACGAAGTGGTAGTCGCGCCCGTCCACCTCGTAGTCGCGCCGCGGGCGGGTCGTGTCTGTAATGTTTATGTGTGTGTTTGTTGTGTCATCATTATCTGCCTAGACTTTTCCCAATTTGTTGGGGTCAACTTCCGGACTAACCGTATGCAGCTAAAATACCTGCATTTTACATGGAGCGACTGCGTGTCTGACCTCTACAATTTGGTTACTGGGCAACAGTAGAACCCCTTATAGAGACTGACCAAGCTTTCGGGCTTCTGACTACCCGTAATGACTGTCAAAGATCTACGTATAATATGTCAGCTGGAACCAACGGTGCTATGTAAACCCTACCAACTTTCAAACTCCGACTGCTACCAAATAATTCTCAATGGAAAAATTAAATAACACTGCTTGACCTGGGAATCGAACCCAGGATTCAACACTCAGCAGTCGCGTTTACACATAGTTGTACTGTTTGTGTGGGCTGTTGTTTCCCTATTAACCCTGAACCCTTACTTTATCCGGAAGAAACTGGCGGGTTTCACATAAGCCAAGAAATAGACGACTACAGATCTAGACGTGGTAATCCAATAAATGCTAGAAAGATACTCACGAGGCACGCAGCTGCCGAATTTCTCAGGGAACTCAGATATTAAATCATCGTTTATTCTGTCCTTGAGAGGGCCCAGGATTATGACGGGCCGCGTGTAAGTTATGGTCAACTGTTGTACGGTTTCATACGATAGCACAGTTTCATCTTGACCTGCAAAACAATACATTTTAGTAAACAAATCAAATATGTGTATAATTTTCTACCTTCTTGGAGCAGACGGTGAAAGTGCCCATTATGTGCGTTTTCTTAATTTTATCTTTGTTAAATCACTGGACATGACTTTTCATTATTCTTAAAACCAGTTTAAATGATAGTCGCTTAGATTCGTGTAACCATAACCGTTTAAATGTGTACACATCATCCGTGCGATTTGTGCTGATATCAACATAACTTATTACGTGCAAAACTTGTGCTGCAAAATCAGCCTATTTTCATATCAAAACACTATGAACACGTTTGTGTAACGAAATCTAGAGAAAACTTCGTCTTATTGACACAAAGTTCAATAGTTTGCTTTTGATAGAACATAACATTCTAAATTCATTATAACACTATTATAAAATTTCTACCTAAACCTATGTAATATATTATTATATATTGTGAGAAGCAAATAACCTAATAGTAAATAAAAACAGTAGTAGGTTTACATAATAAAAAGTATAAGAATTGACGGTATTGTTTGGACTTACTTAGCGAGAGGGTATGCATTACAACACCTGCCTGCTACGCAAAACATAATTCTGGAATAACAATACAGTTCGACACAAGAAATTGTCATGGCCGTCATCAACCTTTGTAATAAATAGTGGCAAATGTTATTATTATTGTGTACCATTTAAATATTTCTTAGGTATCGAATTGTATGGTTTTTTTTTCTACTTTACTGTAAGCAACATGAATCTGTTTTACTTCTCACCAAGATTAAATAAAACCTTTTTGTTTTGCCAACATGTATGTCAAGGTATGATTTATTTAATTCTGGCTCAATTAATTATGTCCACCAATATCATCACCATAAGCACATGTATACATTTCAATACAACAATTAATATGTATGTCAGCGACTGCTAGGCTAATAAAATAATTACAGCATCCCTACACATCTGAAGCGATAAAAACTAACTCTAAAAATAAACCAGCACAGCGTAATTTTGAAAACGAAAACAAGCTCTTATGAGAATGTCGTGAGATCGAAAGTACATCTGAAACATGCCAGTGACGTAGTGTGTAGTGTAAACTAAAGGCAAAGCGCGTATAACTGTGCGAACATGCGTGGCGCCTGAAGCATCAGCTAGTGTGACAGAGGCGGCTCTTGTGTCCTCGTGTGCTTCCAGTGGCCCCACACTCCCTCCACAACCAACTAGCTAATCAATCGAGGCTCGAACAGCTGTTCGTACGCGTACTGTACGAGTGAACCAGTGTGTGGCGGTGGAGCTTCGCCCGCACCGCCAACTAGTGAGCCCGGCGTGATTCAACAATTTAGAAACAATGATCCAAACACTTTCGTGAGCTCGATGGTAATATCTTCGAGTGCGGAGAGGCTATTAGAGTAATCGCGTTGTATGAATTAAAAACAACTGAACATAAAGAAAGTATGACAAATAATAAAAAACTGGAGTGTTATTGAAATGAAAACTACATTTCTAATTGATGATCATAACCAGAATGCGGGAGGTAAGGTATCGGCTACGGCACTCGCAAGCTACTCCTCACTCCCAAAACTTACTCTCGTCCTCGAGATAAATGAGCGTTATCTCCTCCATCATGGGAAGTTCCACTCGGTACAAGATTTCCCCTACACGTAGAAAAATTAACGTTACATATATTTAAAATAAACGCAGCAAAATGCGTCCGTACAGTGGTACGGGACCAGGATGGGGAACCTCAGTTCGGATAGAATGATCGACAGGTATGTTCGACATCACTCCCTAGCATGGTTGTAATAGCAGAACTCTACAAGTTCGTGAACAGCGCTTGGGAAATAAATAGCAAATAATAAAAATACGTCTCATCGACGGGATGATAGTTAGATGTATCGTTGGCTTCGATTAGGCAACTAGAAGCACGGGACGGCGGCCGTGTCTCAAACCAACCCGTGTGCTCGCTGCGACCACTTCCATTATCAACATTAACTACTTGTGGAACACCAAATCGTAATTTCTAAGCTCTCATCACACACCCATGTTTTATGCTATCAGTAAAATCATTAAAGTTGTCTGTCTTGAAATTTTTTATCAGAATTTACCAAAAATCGTATTTTTAAAGAAATAAAATATGCTAAACTATTATTGTTACAAATACAACAAATTGGTCACAGCTAATTTATATAATAGCTGCACCTAATGTTAAAACACAGTAGTGCGATAAGAGCAGCATAAAAAAAAACTATCTAACACACAGAAGTAATAAGTACATAGCTTGTCACCGGGTCGCCGGTTGCCCGCAACATCGTATTATTCGACAAGCAAAAATGATATGCCGATTACTGGCAAGATTGCTAGACCGATACTTTAATATTATAGGCATCACCATGCGTCTCCAAACACACTACAAGCGATAATTTACTCACATAGATCCGGTACATTTTGATTTAAAATAGATAATAGTAAAATTCACTACCCTGTGATGTTTTAGACATTCACATAATAATGGCCGTGTTCTTTGGAGATCAATTGTGAATTCATGTGTAATTCCAATATGATGTTAAGATTTCTCATTACGATGATCAAAATATAATAGGTATAAAATACATAATAATATAGTAATTGCAATAGAAAAAAGATTCATGATATAATAGTTTTACAAGTGAAAATTACTGGGACAAAAAAATTAGGGTACCATAATAATTTATATTAATATAAAATCGAAACTTTCGGGCAATGAAATTAAACGTCTTTTGAAAAGCTATTATTTTTCTATGCATCATTGCTCTGTAAATAATGATCATTTACATATTTTCAACAAAAAGTATTTAATTACCCTCAGTAAACAACAGTGTCATCTTTATTTAGTTGTAACATATAAAACCGTTCACGAAGGCAGCTTTATTCACTTGTTTAACATCGAACTTGAATTGGTTCAGTGGTTAGAATAAGCGAATAGCTCCAATGTAAAACGACCTAACTTGAAACAGTGGTTATTAGCAGCCGCATGAAAAAAAAACTGCGTAATGACCTACATACGATTAACAGCACAGTAGCGAAAGTAATAAATATGAGAGGACAAGGGAATGTGCACTTACCGTCCGCGTTAGCATCCTCCTGTGTGTAACAAAGCATGAAAGCTGTAACAAAATTGTTTTATTAGTTTGTCTGTGCAGCAAAGCCTGTACTTACACGTACACCAAACCCCTGTGGCGCAGTATGCGAGGGTGAATTACCAATTACTTCGTCGCTTTTGCACAAAACATACTGATTAATTCGTCCAACTCTTGAAATAAAATCATTATCATATTACATGTACCACTGCACCATATAATACATTATTTATAATGTTTGTGAACAGTTAATGATATTTAAATGTAGTAGTGATTCACGTGCTGTGAATGTGTATACAGGAGTGTGAGGAAGTGACAATGTTGATGGAACTTACGTTCTTGGTCCGAACCGTCTTCAGACTTGCCGTCCTCTCGACTCTTCATAAATGGAAACTTTCTGCTGAACGACAATGTTTTCTTTTTTCTCTCAAGAGTTGATTGGCTCTGTAACGGCAAAAATGATAATAATTGTTACTTTAACTTCGAAATACAATCCGTTAAACCATGTTATAAATAAAGTTTAATTAGCAGTATTTAGTTTCATTTTCTTGATTTATATTACCGCTAACAAATAACATTATATCCGCAAACAAGGGTATTAGAAATCAAGTAAACATCAATTTGAAGTCGGGTTTTATACAGTTACGACAACGTTAGCAATAGTCAAACAATCAATGTAAATATGACTAAAGTGTTAGTTTATCTATTGCACATTTATTTACGTAACTGTTTTATATCAAACCAACCTAACTGGATTGTTCTCGTTTTCATAACTACCAAGGTGGAACAGTTTTTTACTTTCGTATATTAAAATCGCGCGATTCGCGCATTCGCGATTTCGCGAATCGGAGCAGATTCGTACGCAAAATCCGTTTTGGCGATTTGTTACGTTCGAACCCTTTTGTTGGAGCGAGATTATATGCGGTTGTTATTAAACAGAATTCAACAAACTCAATAAATCACATTCCACAGCTAGACATAGCAGGAGATATCCTAAGTTGTATTTTCGTCAAGTAACATTTTTAAGGTCAGCCCATGAACTTGCTTGTAAAGGAAGTGTCGTTACAAACCTAAGGTCATGGGCGTTGTGAGCCGATCCAGGTGTATTAAGGTACAAAAATAATGCGAGAGAGAATTGATGTACTTACAGTACTGACAGGTGTGCCTTGTCCTTGGAACTTAACCTGTCTGTCCCGAGCTCTCTGCTTACGCTCCCACCGTCGTTTTGATGGAATGATGCCGATCGCGTCAGTATCTGACTTGTCCAGTCGTCTGTAATCAATTTTAACGTGAATAACTAAAGCGATATAGACAAATTGGAGCAGTGACGGCTTAATAGTGCTTCCAAAAAATATCTTGAATACTAGGTCAAGTGATTAGGTTAATGACCAGTTTATCAGATAATGAGTTAGAAAGAGAGAGAGATAATGCGTATCTAATCTTAGCTTGCTCAAAGAAACGTCGTCCGGCGTTCGTGAAGGTTATTAGTAGTAAAATGTAGAAAAAAAATAATAAAACTTAAATATGGTACCTAGCTTGCCACCATTCGTCGTCAGAAGCGTTAGTTACGTGCAAAATGTCGCCGTATCTGAATGGTAAACCTCTTGAAGGCAGGCCGTCGTCTCTTATTGGATCGTAGTCGAACAATGCTCTGAAACAATATTAATACCATCATAAACCTAAATGGGTAAATTAAAAGGAAGTATTAATGTTTTTCCTGAAAACTATTATTATTAGTATTGCAAAAACGAATGATTTAGTGTCTATGTTTACAGACTAAAAACCGTTTTACTATGAATATTGACGAGACACGCAGGAAGGAAAAAATGTTAGTAATGTGATTGCCGTTATCTCACCTTACATAAAGGGATCGCTTTTGGGATGTTCTTAGTAGTGTGTGATGCTGCTTCAGTTCGTTGATACGCGCTTCGAACTTGTTGTACTCTTGAGGTCTGTACACCACCGTTAATTTCACATTCTGTCCCGTACTCTGAAATGTTATAAGTTACATGCTAAGAAAGTGCTTTATTTACATATAAACATCAACGATTTGGCTGTGTTCATGCGATGACAAATCGTAAAATTGACAACATCTATTTTTAGTCTGCTCATAGTGCTTTACTCCAGAGTATGATAAATGACCTCCAAGTCTAGTCTAAAATCATAAACCTTAACTTTCAATTATAAATTATCTACTTCCTTATTCATTTCAACACTAACAATGTCATTCAATGCATCCAGTAGTTTTCAAATGACACTACAATTTATTGGCTCCCACTCAATGCTACTGGTATATTGATACTTTAGTAAATAGAATCATAATAATGTAGATTACCTTCAAAGCTTTAGCGGCTTGTTCGTGCGTGGCGTGAGTAATGTCTACATCATTGACAGCGAGGAGTCGGTCGCCGCGCCGGAGCAGGCCCGAGCGCTCCGCGGGCCCGCCGGCCAGCAGGAACGATACGTAAATGCCGTGGCCATCTTCACCCCCGACTATGTTGAACCCGAGGCCTTGCGAACCCTTTTCGAGATCAACGACCCGGGTCTCTTCATTGTTATCTGTCACATCTTCACGACGCAGCGAATTTGCCGTGCTTGACGCAGTCTCAGTATTTTCAACCGTCATTCTTGTGGCTGTGTGAGCAATATTTAACATATATTTTAAGTAAATAATACTTAAGCACACATTACATCAGTTTATTTGCATGGGCAATATAGTATGACATTGGTGAGAGGCCCCCACTTTAGGGCAAACTATTAAGGCCGGTGGTAGTGATGTAACTCACGCGTATTGGCACGCGACGCGCGGGGCGAGGGCTGGCCGTGGCGCGGGCCCGGCACGAGCACGAGCAGCACGCGCTCCCCCGTCGCCTTCAGCGCGGCGACAGCGTCTTCATGTGTTACATTGTCTAAGTTCACATCGCCGTGCTGAAAAAAAAAAAAATCATAAGGAAAGCAAGCATTTGAGATTTGCCAAGAGCACACCTTTACTACAATGAGGTGGTGCCACAAGCAAACCTCAGGTACATAACGCCCATTAATTATTAATTACATGTAATTTTAACAAAACTCACCGAAGTATTTTTGACCATTAGCAGTTTATCTCCGACCCTCAAACGGCCGTCTCTATGAGCAGCACCACCAGCCATTATTTTGGTCACATAAATACCATTATCACCCGGGATATGTTGATTACCGAGACCTCCCGCTATACTGAATCCGAGACCTGAGCCACCTTTCACCAGCTCGATCTCTACGGATTCCTCCGGTTTTGTTACTTGTAAAACATTTGAAGTATCTTCTGTCGCGCGACGTCGTATTTTCTGTAAAGATTTTAATAAAATTTTATAGTAGCGAAGACGGGCGCGTTTCGGTAGTCATGTCTTGCGCGGGACACAATGTTCATTGTAAAATAGTCCTTGTATAAAGGTCAATTGCTGGAGTTTTGCATAATGGTGCGCACTCAATAGTTCGATTATGATTCAAAGTTGGCAAGAACTATTGGTCGGCAATCAATTCGTCCAACACAATGACGAAATTATACTGTCCTTGAAATAATGTCACCACTTGTAAAGTGCACATACATTGATTCTTCTGATTGCGTTTAATAGTAACTCTTTCATGGTTCGTTTAATTGATTGTTACGGACTGACTTCGGAATGCGTTCACTTGCTATTACACCGCGCTATACTACACGCGGCACAGTTTATTCTTGTATTGCCTGAACCACATTTGTCACTTAATTCAAAACAATAACTATATGATCAGTATTTAATTGTAATTACACGCACCACTTATTAAGAAATTCAAGTCATATGGAAACATGAACAGTTTTTATAAGTACCCGAATGTGAAAACTCCTTGAATGCTGTGTCTACGGTGTTATCAAATGACGTGATCAGCTATTAAGCTTATGGCTTGAGTCACATATTTGCTTAATCTCGTAACAGCTGATGTTTGTTTTGTAATAAAGTAAATAAACAAACTCACCAGTCTCACAGTATTGCCAGCCTTTTTTAATGCATCGACTGCGTCAGCGTGCGTAACACTGTCAACATTCGTATCATTCACCTGTGGAACAAAACGACAACTTTTAAGTAAATTAAAGTGTTCCCATTAGTAGTAGCTGTAGCTTGTACTGGTCATTGCAATCAAGTGTCGTCTAAGCGGAGTAAGGAGCAACTGGAATGCTAACATGCAGGTGATCATGTCGCCGATCGAAAGTCTGTCAATTAATCAATGGGACCGGTCAACGACAGAGATCTTGACCGCCGCGCACGTTTGGTCTGGGTGTTGAAATATTCTACCTACCTCTAATGCTATGTATTTCATTTAACATAGATAACGGCAAGGCCTCATCTCACACCCTTCAAGTAGGTACTTTACAAGACATATATTTAAAACTACTTTTTTGTCTCCCAAAATAATAATAACTCAGTTAAACTCTTACCTGCAATATCGCATCATTGATTTGCAGCTGGCTGGCGGCCGCCGCTCCTCCAGGAATGAGTTTAGTGACGTAGATGTGTGGATCATCGGCTACGTGAGGGTTGTCGGAGCCTCCGGCGATGCTGAAGCCGAGCCCGGCGCCGCCCGCGCGCGAAAGCACCACTGTCATGTAGATGTACCCATCCTCTCCTTGTGTACGCTCCGTGCCACCACCTTCTATGCCATTTACCTGCAAAGGCTGCAAGTTTTGTTAGCATACTGAAGTAACTGTCAACAAATCAATAGTTATATGAGTAAAAAGCAACAACTGCCAAGTATTGACCCATTACTACTACAAATACTAACAAATATGGACAATAAGTACCTCCACATCTCAGTGGTATGTCTTATGGTGTCACTTAATTAGCTTACTCTTCTGTTTTTAATGGATATTAGCTATTATGTATCTATAAATTGCAGAAAAATAAGAATCTAAAAATACATAGTTGTTTCACAAATAATTTGATATAACATCAATCATGAAATCATTAAACCTTTTGTTTTATTAAATAATTACCTGCTTCATTTCTGGTGATGTGACGTGAGCCTGAAAATAAAAGTTAAATTAACTTCATCATAATAATGTTGGAATTACAATGGATACTTATGATAATTCTATAGTAAGTCAATGAGCAGCTAAATATTTTTTATTTTTTTCTAAATAAAGATTGTGTGAAGTTGTTTGTAAAATATCTACATTTGTCTTTAGATAGGTAAAAAATAATATGAATAGAGATGATAAGAGCAAGTAAAAGCTAATGTAAGAAGAGCCTAAACGCTTAAAGTTCAAAACATCATTCTATGGTTATACAAATAAATACTCATGTTTGTCTATTTAATTCAAAACCTGGTTTATCAACAAGTATATAGCTTCAAAAAAAAACATAAAAACATACTAGTTTCTCATACAAATTATTATGTTGTTTTCTTAAAACCAAGTGATATTCAAATTATAATAAAGGTCAATGATAAACAATCATTGCTTTAAAACAGAAATATTTAGTAAAAAAGTTAAGACAACAACAGATTGCACCAGTGTAGAAATGTGTTGATGGTAGTACTCATTGACATAATATGTGATTAGTTATAATGCATATAAATGATAGAAATACGAAGGTTAATTTCAAATTGGTAAACATCATTCACACACTTAATTTACAGGTTGTATGTACATAGTCACCGCTAAATAAATAACAATGCCTAATTATATTGTAAACATTATGTTATATTATCTTGAAAGTTATTAGTAAACATTAAGTTATTATACTCAGAAATCAAGTATTTTACATAATAATAAAAATAGTCCACTTTAATAAATACTTAAATAAGTAAATATATTTGGCCAATTATTATTAAATACTTAAGAAGAATAAGCAACAACTGTCATACTGTGACAATGGTGAAAATTCATTAATGTTTTTTGTATCATCTGGTACTGAATCATATTGAAGTCTGTCACCTACTCACCGTATCAAGATTAAACAATGAGGAGACTTTCCGAAGGAATCCATTATGTGATTTTTTCTTCCGTCTTTCTGTCATTTTCAAGACCAAGTGTGCATAGCCCTCGGGGAATTTATTTTGTAGTCCGTACTACACTATGTACACTGCATGCATTGTTAGTCACACACTTGTGTCCACTTTCAGCTTACTTGACGATGTTCAGCATGCACCATTCTCTACCTAGAACCCACAACTAACTTGCACCAAAACATATCAAAAGTATGTGACCTTTTATAGGGTATGCGACCTCTTTTTATGTTGCAGGTAATCCCATTACAATTGAAGCTCTTTATCATGTTAGCTTGGTTTAAATTGCAGCAGTCCTTATCTAATGAATGGACGAAAATTAACCGAGCCCTTTATTGATAGCGATTTTAGTAGATAAATGTATGTATGGCTGGGTAATTATTAGGCGTGTTACCAACTTGTGTTCGATGATAGGATGGTATGAATGTCAAAGCGATGAACCTTAATTAGAATGTCCGTGTTACATTATTAGTGTGCAATTTATGGACACTTGATAGTATCGTGGAACTTATATTGTACCTACTAATCCATGGGCAAGTAACAGGGAATATTGTTACAAGCAAAATAACTCCGAAGTCTCATTAGTCTCACCAAGAATCGAAAACGTTCCCAGAGTGTAAAGAAATTACTAAACGTTTAAAAATAGATTAGTGTTTATTAAATGGCCTTACTTGCAACGAATACGAAATCTCGGCTGTGTGAATGTCAAAATTTTGTGTGCAATATCATTTCACTGATTATCATTTAGAGCAGTATACTTTCAGTCGATGTAGCGTTCGTACGTCATTGGCACAATTGTGAAATTTAACGGCACCAATCCACACAACGAAGAAACATTAGCGCACATATCGCCGAAAACTTGTACTATATTTTAGGTTATAAATAGTACTACGAGACGCGAAACACCAACCATCCGCCATTACCGTCCACTTGTTGTACCTAGCGCTCCGTTCAGCCACTTTCGTAAACGTCACGTCATCAAAATAAAAAAAAATTGAATCATCGCATCGATCCACCGTCCGATCCTCTTTCGATTGTTGACTATTTACAATAGATGGCGCTATGTGTATTAAAATTTGCAAGTCGAGCTGGTGACTACGACAACAATATTCAAAAACTAAAGAAAAATTCCGACACTATAAACTATCAACGAATTTTCACCACTGTTTTTATGCTGGGTACAAACAAAAATTATTATTCCAGTTATTCACTTTAATTTAACTGAACCGGATTTTTTTTTCACTAAAATATCTGCTTTGTTTGATAAGTTTTTTAGGTAGCACAGAATTTTTGTATTGTCTTACAAAATATTTTTTAAAGATACTTAATACTTAAATTATCGGTCCTTACCTTTTTTCCCTCGTTTTCTCCAGTCGGTAAAACGACAGGATATGCCTAAACAATAAATACATAAAAAAATATATGAATAGGTAACCACTTTGTTACAATGAGTTCATGATTATGCTGGGAACGTAAGACAAGAGGAAGGATAGTCCTCAAAATCATTTAAGTATTACAGAATTTTAAGGCCTATGATGCCTTGGTAGGTGCAACTGGAACACAGCATAGTGCTTACACTAATACAATAATACATTATTTTATAATTATTTGTGGTACAAATGTTGCTCATCACCACCTTCGCATATTTTTATTCTGGTGGCCGACGATAAGGCTTCACCGTTGCTAGCCCTGAAGTCCTTCGTGATAATAGCGACACTTATTGGTCGCGACCATTCATTGTATTACATCTTGTTGCACAATGCCGCATAGAGTAAATTGCCGGTTCAAATTGCCGATTTAAGTAGGTACCTACTTGTTCGGTTGTCTAATCGGTAAACCGTCACATATTGTGATGCAATGATTTAGAATCACTTCCTAGGAATCACACCAGTGCGATATACCTATTATTATCTTTAGGGTCATTTTGAAACAATTTTTTAATGCAAATCTGTTGTTGTTATGTCTAGAGATACCTTCGTCGAATCTGGCGTAGCATTTCTTGTTTCAGATTTTCTGTGATTCTCTTGAAGGAATGCATTGGATACGTTTCGGTAGTCACTGTCCTCTGTGTGTGATATCTGAAAGAAAAGTGCATTTAGTAAGATTCAAGTTCTCATGTAGGTAGGTACCTACCGATACATAAATAAATATGAGACAAATGCTCCGCGGAACTTGGTAGGTGTGTTCAGAAAATTAATGGACTAGGTAGATGTGTTACCCATGTTGTTACGACTTCATTATAATTTAGGCGAAGCCTGAGACATGACATGAACATCCTAGAATCTAGATGGACTTACAAGTGAGCAGCGCCACTAAGCGCATAGGTTGGCTCGACAGCCGCTTTCATCAAACTGTAAAACAGTATTAAAGTTTGTGGAGTTCATAATTTATCAGATTATAGCTAGCTAGACTCTCTCATTATACAGTAAAAAGTCTCGTTATACGCCGATTGAAGTTAAAATGAAATTCATAAATCAATAAAAAGAGCAGACATCGGGAAGTTTACAATAAAACTGTAAATAACCCAGTTAAAACTGCAGAAATGTGGAGCAAAGATTGCACAAAAATTAACAGTTGAACATTTACTTGGTATACCACAAAATTAACAGTTGAACATTTACTTTGTATACCACACACACTGTATACAAACAGCAAAACAGAAAGGTATGCAAGGTCGTCAGATATAGTTGAAGTTTTCTTACCTATCTGTTTTGCTGACTGTACATCGATTCTTTCTAATCCATATATGAAATCAGATTTCCCTATTGTCTGCTTTAGTCACCTATTTAAAATAAAATCTGAAGCATGTAAATCATCACCATCATCATCATAATTATCAGCCTGTGGTCGTCCACTGCTGAACGTAGGCCATGTAAATTACTAATTTAAAATTCTCTTACTTCGCGACGCACGTTGTCAGCTTCCCATTTATTCGCGATGCGTATCGTTTCCGCAGTCTTTTGTTGAACCGATTTGGTGTCATCGAGAAGCGTGAGCTCGTAGAACTCTTGAATATCTGCGACACAAAAGAAAACTGAGTAAATTCCTTCAATTAATAGACATTCTCAGGATAGGGGATTGTCATTGTAACTTTATTTAGGTAGGTAAGTTACCTACCTAGTTTATTTTCATATCTGTTGTACCTACTGGTTGGCATATGAAGCCGCAAAAGGACATGGTTAAGCTGACAAATAAAAAAAAAATAGCTATTCTGTTTTTTCTGTTCTGTGGTTATGCTATTGACAACAGGAGACGTTTAGAAATAAATTTTACAGTCTAAAGGTTTATCTAAAAGAGCAGCAACGCCGTTCCGTGGTGGGTATCCACCCACACAAGGGCGGACCCAGGAGGGGGTCATGGGGGTCATGACACCCCTCCCCTGGGCTAACTATTTTCTTTTAATTAGAATTGTTATTGTAATAGAAACGGAGCCTGTCCTGACTAGACCATATTATAATATGACCCCCCCTTGGCTTGAAGGCTGGATCCGCCCTTGCACCCACCACCATAGGTACTATAAGTATCGCGTGAGTCGTGTCGTGTTCAGATCGATATCGAGCGTGCGGGCGGCGACCCCACGGTGTTTCATGTGGAAGTAAGGTATTTACTGCATATTGTATTATGAAAGTAATACTAGGTATAGTATACACTGGGGTATCCAAGGCAGCAATGGCTGAATTTTACAGTCACACCGTCTCTAGATCGCGGTTCTCGTGAAATGATTGTCAGATAAATCGATACCAGAAGTATCATTTAATGTAAGGGACACAACACGGTTTTTCAGGAGAGCCAAAAAACGATTTTATTTTTTGAAATCTGTCTGTAACTTTTTACTGTCTGCTCCAATTTTAATTGTGTCTAGAGCAAAGTTTCTTAGAATTTCCTCTTCTTTCATGCTATAAATACAAGATTTAGGAATACCCAGCGATTTAAAATATAGCATGTCCATTACATTAAAAAAATATGTTTAAAATTTATATTTCATGTGTAAACAAACCGTCAAGCATAGTGTAAGCAGCTAGAGCAATAGAAAATTGTACGAAATTCTATTGTAATGGACTTATACAGTGTTGCAATTTGATTGAAACTGTAGATTATCTACTAAAATTATGGCATTTTAACACCATGGAAATAGGTTCTTTGCATGATTAATGTTAGTTTTAGCTTAGTTATCACAGATTCGCGTCATAGCGAGACAGCGCAGCGTCCGCGTGGAACTTGTTTATATCGTACTTGCATACAAACTTCCACCCCCTTTTCACCGCCTTAGGGGGTGATTTCCGGGATAAAAACTATCCTATGTCCTTCCTCGGATCTCAAACTATCTCTATGCCAAATTTCATCAAAATCGATTCAGCGGTTTAAGCGTGAAAAGGTAACAGACAGACAGTCAGACAGACAGACACACTTTCGCATTTATAATATTATAGTATGGATTTAATGAATGCACTGGAAACGAAAGACAGATAAAAAAATATGAATTTCCTGAAAGATGAATGAATAAAATAATATTCGATTATTAGATATTTTATGAATATTAATATAAGAAATTTATATTATTACAAGAATAAATAATTAGGAATGGGCAGACAGATTATGATGATAATTATTAGTAAATATAAAACTATTTTAATGGTGAAATTGAAATGGTTGGAATGACTTGGAGGGACATGTTATATAAATCGACTGATTTGAGGTTTAAGGTATGGGTGTAATTTTTTTTTATTATTATTTTGGTACCTACTTACTTTATTTTTCAGAGAAAAAAAAAATGTTAACGTCTGTTACATTTTTTTTTGTCATAAATCGTTTTACGCAGGCCAACATTTTTTACTGTAAGGGATTTTTTTTAACGATAGAATTTTTTCAATAATACCAATCGATAGAGCTTAAAATTCTGAATCCAATGACATAATTATAACTCATTTTCGGCAAAATGTCCCTTACGTTAATTGATACTTCTGGTATCGAAATGTGCAGTAGTTGGTTTGAATGAAGTGCTATGGAATTATTAATAAGTAAATAAGTTGGCCACTTGTGTTTCGATACATTTTTTTTAAACTACGGATACTTAAAATTTCTCAAAAAGAAATTTTTTCACGAATATTTCAAAAAGAACATAGTTCAAGTTGTTTTTTTTCAAAACCGTGTAATAGCAGTCCTCCTTTTCATTATTTATCTATCAGCTTAGGTAACGTAAATTACGTTAACAATAAAAAAACCGACGAACTTCATTAATTCGTGGTCGTGGTGTACGAGACTGTAAAATAAGGTAACAAAAAACAACGAATGGACTTGTTTTTACTTGTTTTTTTTTTATGTATTTTTTTCTGAATCGCCATTAGTTCTACTAGGTATCACCCATTTCAAGATAATCCATTCTTTACCGGACACCCGAAATTACTAATTTGTTTATTTTGACACAATCACAACGGGACGTATAATACTTTTTTCTATAAAAAAAACGCTAATATCACAGTTTCAGATTAGAAAAGTTTTCTTAAAACTGGAATACTGCAAACACATAACTGCAGCTATCCCTGCAAATTCTTCAACTGGGTAGTAGACACCATTACCCAACAATTAACTTCAGTAGAGAAACACTTAGGGGAAGGTGGTTACCCTTCGTACACTTTTTACATTTTATTTTTTTACTTTATGGATAATTGTCGAATTTATCTCGTTTATGTACTTAAGTGTAACAAATATATTGTAGTTTGTTACACAAAAGTCCGAAACCTAACTGTCAAAAGGTTGTAAAGTTATAGTCATTTTTCTACGACAAGATTTTTGTACGAACGTTCCCCACGTATGGGGTACGTTCGTACAGTAGGTGGGGTACTTTCGTACGCCATGGGGTAGATTCATACAGGGTAATTAAAAAAGCCTATTAAAGTCGTTAATTATTTATTATTTGTTATAAAAATAATAATTTATCAAAGGAACTAACTTAATAATATTTGACTTGACTCATAGTCGATAAATCTCTCCTTAGAAAAATAACAAAAAATAAAATGTTATAATAATATTTTAAGCTTCACGATCAGTCTAATTGAGGTCTCTACAACCATATTGTATGAGATTTTACAGTCAGGGTCTTTGACAATTTTAACTTAAAGCCCAACACACATAGAGAGCGGAAGCGGGACGGCTCTCGTACCGCTCCCGCTCTCTCTGTGTGTTGGGTTTATAAAGTAGGTAAGCAGGTAGGTATTTTGACGGTTACTTTGCTTACTTATTGCACATTATAATTATTTAAATGAACTGTATTAAGATATTTTAAATTCAACGCTTTCGCGTATTCGTAGCCACGCTGTTTTTCTATACGACAACCGTCCTTGAATTATATTATCAATTGCTAAATTCGTGGACTCTTCACCCATTTCCTGATTTCGTGTACCCTCTTTCTTATATTTTCGCACCATGATTCTGCAATAAAATATGAATTATAAGGTTTACCTACATAATAAAAATAATTCATTTTGTTAGTAGAAATACTTCATAAAAGGAAAAATATGTTGTAGGGCTGTCTGCACGATAATTTTATTATAAAAGTTGAGTTTTCATGTACTGGTGGTTAATAAAATCTAAAGGGGCACATTCGTACGCGTACGAATGTGCCCCCTGTTTGGCTGTCCGAAAGTGCCCCATTGCCTTGCACAAAATTAAAATACAACTTTATACAAATTCTAATTTAGTTTGAGAAATATAACAATTAAAGCTCAAAATAAACAATGTTAACATTATTTAATCATCACCATTTTGTCAAAAACATAACAATTCTATTTGCAATTACGAACTAAACATAGGTAAAAAATTTACTCACCGCGCACGAAAACACGTTAAGTCTTGTCAGCTCATACATCGTAGTGCGATTGTCGCGATACTCCACTAGCAACATGGTGGCCGGTATGTCTATGCACACAAGCAAAGGCGTGTTTCTGTGCCGTTTAGTTTTTTTGATAAACTAACTGTACGAATGTGCCCCGCGTACGAAGGGTAACCACTTTCCCCTAATCTTAATTTAACAATTTATGGTTTGACTTGTATGCCGACTCTATTTATTTTATTTTGGAGGGCTAGGGAACCATTTCGGTACTTATAATTATTAAATAATATTATAATAGGTTGGGGAAAAAATTTCTTCGCATTTTTAAAGAAAATTCAAAACATTTTTTTTTATATTTTATTTACATTTAACTAAAGTATGTAGGCACCATTTTGCTCGATAACTTTTTGCCATCTTATAGGTAGGGACATGATCCCTGGAATGATGATTGTCTGGAATATTCCTACTTATATTCCAGACAATTTGTAAAATTGTACCTACATAATTATAATCAAAGAACACTTTGGCGCACATAGTTGGCTATTATCAACGTTATTATGGTTACACACATTAAACCACGAAGAAATATTAAACTATAGATAAGCGATATCTCTACGGTCACAGGCGGCTATATTGGAGACGCATATCCCGAGATTTAAGTAAATAAACGGCTACATCATAATTTCAGTAGTAAATACAAGAATATTGCATCGCGTCCTGAAAAAAGTTCCGGGCGGCGTATGTTACGTACGGCCGGGTCGGGCGCAGCGCACGGATCCACCACGCGAATATTCAAAAATAGTTCAAAATTTCAACACACATAGTTTAAAATTTCAATTAAAACATGTCGAAGAGCGTATTGTGTAGGCGAAGGCTCAGTTAAAGCCGGTGACCCGTATATAGGTATGGCTGGCGATGTAGGTCAAACAGACCACCGCACATATTGCCGAGTTTACGTACATACGGCGAACGCATCCGTCCGTCTGCCACTACGATGATAAAATGGGACAATGGATTTTTGACTTTTTAATAAGTTCCTCAGGGCATGGACTTTAGAGTTATATTCAGCAGCCCAGCCGGTCACAAGCGGCGCGATTATTTCAAATCTTTTGCATTTTTTTTAAGCCGATTGGAACTGTAAGTAAGTAGGTATTGGGATTACCTACTAATAAAGTAATACGTTGTTGTTTACATTATAGGTAGTTGGTAAAGTAATATTATGCTAATTTGGTTGTAACATGTTGAAGTTGAAGTTCATGTTGAATTTTTTTGACGATTGAGGATAACGGAAAAACAATATAACAACACAGAACCATTTGCAAATCTCGGTGCATTTTATGCAGGTATTCAATCTTGTCCTTGTTTTTGTTGGCTTAAATAAAGAGCACAATAATCCGAAGAAATATAATGTGATCTATTATATTGCACCCTACCATGTATGTAGGTACCTACTTATCAGCATTGCCAGATTTTTCCAATCAGGATTTTGACATCGTTCATGAAAGCGGGACATAGGTAGGTAATAAAAACACTAAACTATGAACTTGATTATTTATATATTGCTTATCCTTGTACATTTACCTGCTGGCCACGACTGGTACTTATATGTACCATTCATTGATTTATAATAACCTTATCTTAAGGTCATTTAGTATCTGTACGTACCTACATAAAACTCATCAACAGAGGCTGGACTAGTCAGTTATCATGTCCAACACAAAAACAAGAGGATTGACACAAGATTAGGTGGGTATTTATATAATTTTCAACTGATAAATGCATTGCGTGCGTAAGTGACACATTTAATAAATAACAGAACAGTTGTATTGCGTGCTTACTCAATCACATTTGATAGGGTTAATTAGTTGCTGTTTAGAGATTCGTGTCGCCATAAAATAAAATAGTATCTAAGATCGAACCTTTAGGATCGGACCGTGAATTTGTGGGTCCCTGGGTTCTACACACATACGTTTTGAGCGTAACACGGGCAAAGTTTTGGTTTATGTTCGAGTTTTTGGTGAATGAGTTTTTTACATGACGCCGATTACAAAAATTGGGCTTAAGAATTCCACACAAGAATTTTCTTTTCCCTAAATTGAAAACAGAATGGTTATTTTATACGCACTACTTGAAAAACTTCTCAGCAGGTTTGTTTGTGATTGTAATGCAGTGAAGCCCATGTGTGTTCATCACACATGACGCATGCAGGCAGCTGCAATCAAGTACACACCGACTACGGGGCAAGGTTAATCCAATGTAGAAGATACTCGTAACGTTATATTTTTCAAGTTTTAACTTCGTTATTTACAACTCATATATTATATAGGTATGTTACACACACTACATTTGTAATAGAATCATAATTTAAACGTGATTGAATCTGAAGCGCAATTTGTAAAGGATTTAACCCTGAAGTTACTCTAGTTTAAAATCGACTTCCCAATCTGCAGATCCGCTGGCGTGCGGTAAGGCGCTTTGCACATAGAGCAATTATTGCAGCAACTGACAACTAGCTGTTTACATAAATATTTCAATTGGACTGCGCACACATAGCAACTCGAGTTTCGAGTTGCGGCAATCGTCAACATTTTTGAGTTGCTGCAATCGATGACTAAGTTAGATACTAATTGCCGCAACTAGCAACTATTAAATATTATACCGTTAACGCTGATCGCTGCGTAGATTGAGCAACTCGGCTATGAAAGTTGCTCACAGATTGCCTACCAACGGTAAACGTCATAGCAACTATCAACTTTTACAGGAAACTTTTAAAGTGTTGATACTAGGGTTGCCAACTCTTTGTCGGTCAAATATAGTAGTTCTAAAATTCTTACTCATAAAAATATAGTAGGTAAGGAAAATGTTTAAAAAAATATAGTAGGTTCCAAAATAGGTACTTTATTTCTTAATTAAATGAATATTATTGCTTAAGAGTTTGATGCCTATAAAATATAGTAGTTTCGCCTACTATATCTTTTTCTCAAAAATATAGTAGGCGGAGGCTCTAATATAGTAGGATACTATAATATATAGTAGGGTTGGCAACCCTAGTTGATACCTAGTTGCCTCAATTTAAATTGCTCCGTACCTATACAAAGCGCCTAAATTTGCGATACTAAACGGTTAGTAACCTGCTATTAGTAAGCAGTGCTGTTTCCCGTTTGGACGGGGAGTCTGCCAAAATAACCCCTGTGGATTGAATTAGGCCGTCACAAGTGCTTAGATTTTATAGCAGCCTTTCCTAAAGTGGTCGATAACGCCCCCTTATGCAGGCCTGCTGCAGGCCTAAAGGAGGGGGGGGGGGGGATTATAAGGGACCCAGAAAAAACATCGGGGCGTTGCATAGAGTCTTGGGGAGTGATTTGCAATTTCGTCTAATAGGTGGTTTTGAAGTAGGTGAAAAATGGGGCGCTAAAAAACAATTTATTCTCAAAGTGGGCAGTACACAAAATAAGTTTGGGAACCCCTGTTTTATAGAGTATTCAATTGTAGCTTTCATTTTAGTTTGCACAGAATAATAAATTTGCCGCACTTCATTTAATAGGTAGACTTTACATACTTATTAATTACAGATTTGAAATTAAGCCTAGTTGTCCGTACAGTTACATACATTAAGTACATAGAACATGACAGTCTGACTAACAAAACAAATACTTAACTGGAATAATATTGTATACTCCATGTAGTGTTTGCACCCTGATGCAAGGTTTCCAGGTTAATAAGAAATGTACTGATAATAGGGATTACCATCTATAGTTACAAATTACACTCTTGACAGTGTTCATACAGACATAAACGGCTTACTAATTATTTATCTAACATCGCTCTGCGGAGACCTTCGTGTAGTTAATATCGGATATATGCTAGACTAGTGTACTGACATTACAACCGGCTAAATATATCGTACCTATCACAATAGCAGTGTCGTGGTCAAGGAAGATTCAAGATCGCCAGTGACGCGATATGCGGTCACGCGCCTGTTCCGTATATTTATAGCATAGTGAGCTGAATCGGTCCCTTCGACCACTGAACTTCAAAGACGAACAGAAGTTCAAAGTAACGGCTAATACTAAATGGGGTGTTTGCTTTTGATTTTTGTTTCACTTTCAGGTAGCGCCGTTCTTGGTGCTAGCCGCGGGTTTATTGAAAAGTTTAAAGGAAACTTAAGGTTTTCTGACAAGGACCCAAAATTCCGCTTTGGCACAAGAATAAACAGATTTTTCTTCTTACAATAAAATTCTCGTACGCCGCGCGAAATATAACGCGCTTTGAGTATAATTAATTTACCTATCTACCCCATAGCCGGCACTCCTGTGACCCGTTCACAAAACAGGCTGATGTAGGTAGGTACCCAAACACGTGACGGCGTATTTTTGTCACCATTCGTACGAAGGGATGGGAAGGATTATTTTCCTAATCATTCAAAGTTTTGATTAGAACCATTTTAATAAAGTCCGGGGCTCGTGTGGGCGCTTTAACAACTTTATTTGTTTACAAGAAAATCTTTCCTGTTCCAGCGCCCCACGCTTTTTCCTAAAACTTAAGTCCGCCTTTGATTACAGTCACGTCTTTAGTGACACTCGCAGGATTAAGGCTGGGTGCACACGTCCGGTTTCCTGATCAGGTTTCCGGATCAGGAAGCGTGTATTTACATACTGTACATACATAAAATACACATACATACATTTTGTTTTACATGTATGTGTAATATACGATTTGATTAACGTAAAAATGATCAAAATCCGCCCCACTCATTTGGTCTCTAAAGCCCCACACAGGAACAAAGATGCATAGGCTGAAAACACATTAACACATTACGTCGCGCGGTCGGGTAAAAACAAGGAATATAGTTCCTACCTGTGAGTGTCGTAACTTCGTGTCAAGCAGTATTAAACTACTCTCTCGCGTTACTATAACCTGTACATAGAGTCGGTATGGTCGCAGGTACCATTCGTGGTAGAGTTGACGTAGGTAATTTAAAGCGATCTCAAGGGTGCAGGCAGAGTTCATAATAGAACAATACCAAAGAGTTCCATATCCTGTGAAACTGACAGAATCAAGTAGGTACAGGAATTTTTAATAAAATTAAGGCTCTATATATTACAGAGGAAAGGATATAACACTATATTAATTATATAGGTACTTTACTGCTATATTATGTATACTAATTATTATAATGTAGGTATAGGTTAGGGTTCATTCCCGGGAATTCTCGGCTCGAGAATTCCCGGGAAATCGTTGGGCTTTGTTCCCGGGAAATCAAGCTCGAGAAAAGTCGAGAACTCGAGAAATCATGTTTCTATGTAGAAATTAAATCACCGTTTGCTGTGTTGCGCGGCGGCGTGGGCCAGAGCACAACGGCACCCTTTGAACTCGCTGCAAGCGCTGGCGGCGTGGGCCAAAGCACAACGGCACCCTTTGAACTCGCTGCAAGCGCTATGCGGCGTCATTTTTACACGTTCATTCGTGTTTCGACTCTAGCCAAGTATATTTTACGTAGTGAGTGTTTCACAGATTACGCGATAAATCGAAATTAAACAGGTAAGTGTTTTCAGTTTCATTGACACATCATGGATTTATTATTCATATTATTTTTATCAATAATATAATCTGAATATAATCTTCAATTTTACTAGGTACGAGTACCTATCATGTTCTTTTCTATTATTTTTTAGTCAAACTTTATCACATAAAATAACTAACGATACATTAATTATACTACTTAGTCTAATTAGATTTCCTATTTTTCTAAAACAACAACACACAAGCTTAGTTTTTAATTATTCTGATATGTTTTTCTTATGTAAGTAATTTGAAATTAATTAATGTGTCATTTTAAATTTGTGAGACGAATATTGCCAGTTGTGTTGTGTGTGTATCACATACTTATTAATCCTAGGGCTTATTATCAAATTGAATTGCGTTTGTTATAGATTTTACCGAAACGTCACTATAACAGTAAAGATGGAAGCTTCAAAATATTATACCTAAATACATACATAAATATGATACTTTTATTTGAGAGAAAAACCACTGAATTTGTTGACGTTATTGGAACCAAATAATATGAGAAAACGTACGTGAATGTAAATTTCTCGACAACCCGAGAAGACTCGAGAAATTAGCCTCGAGAATTCTCGAGACCCGAGAAATTGAAAAGCTCGAGAAATCATGAACCCTAGTATAGGTATGGTAATTGGTTTGGTTGACTCACCGAGTAGAGCTTGAAAAAGTCGTGATTTAAAGATCCTTATGACTCTCTCGATGGCTAGACGAAGTTGTCGGTCCTGCGGTTTCACCAGTTTGCTGTGGTAGTCCTCCAGCAATTCTAATGCTCGATGGGCCTCTGTGACACCAACACAGCAATACATCAACAAAGAGCACATTGATTCGTCTTCCGTTTAAATAGGCACGTTGAAACTGGGTCATGTTTACCTACATTTTGTTTTCAAAATTTATTAGACATATATTAAATAGCAGTCAAGGTTACGAAGACAGTAGGTTAAGTTTGTCAGTAATTCAGGCATGGTAGGCAATAGGTACTCTTAAGAAGAATAAAATTACATAAAATTTACTATGACTGCAAAGCAAAAGCGCTTGAGATGGATATGTGTAGGCTCTAATACTTGACCTACATTTTATTTTAATGAAGGTCATGTTTTTTTTTTCTATGTGGTTGCATTAAAACGAAATATTATGGCGTCTATAGTTTTAATACAAGAAGGTTTAAATCGGTGAAATAAGAGGTAGGTGTAGTATAATAGGTATGGAACGCATAAGCGGGCGCTTTAGAACCCTCATATTATCGATGCAGATCAACAAAAGGGAGCTACGACGAGCGCTGCCAACCCCTTGGGCAAATTAAATGTAAGTCAATGACAGCCAACACGGGCTAAACATGATCACTGCAGACAATAAACGTCGATAACTGAATAACGAAATTCACCTTGCTTACGAACTGGCATCACGGCACCACCCCCTCACGATATTTTAGAAACTAATACACTTGAGACAAAATAAAATTGAAATGTTTTTTCACAGTGGCAAACTGATGACACTGATCATGTTAGACAATTTTAATCACAGCTATGATGATTTTGGAACGGCACATATTGTCGCACAACGAAAACATTTAAAAGATAAGGTACGAAGTGAAGCGCGGTGGTGATGCCGCTTATAAGGGCCATCGAATACTGCGCCCGATGGGATTGGTCGATTTTCACAGTGACGTCAGGGGGTGGAAGCATAGACAATGGAAAACATAGACTGGGGTTGAGAAAAGGTAAATTAGGGATGCGAGATAGATAAATTCACTTCGTTGGATATCATCGACTAAACAGCAAGAAACAAAAAAGTTAATAGTGTTCAGGTACCTACTTATACCTGAGTCTATTTATTTTGTAGTGATCGTTTTACTAGATTATTTTTGAGGGGTTGTTCCTATTAGTGCAGGACTACTTTACCTACTTCCCAAAGGGTCCATGACATTTTAAAATATAACAATTTTTCGGGCGATTGTGGGCCCATCAGAATGTTTGGTATAGTCAGCAATAAAAGTTTGGCTAAGGAGTAAATGTTTATTATTTCTATGAAAAAGATACCTAATGGATATGGTCATGGATAACTAAGAACTTCTTATTGCATCACTTGAATGGTCATAACCATTCAATGTAGGTAGGTACCTATTTTACTACCTACCTACTAGGGTTCATTCCCGGGAATTCTCGGCTCGAGAATTCCCGGGAAATCGTTGGGCTTTGTTCCCGGGAAATCAAGCTCGAGAAAAGTCGAGAACTCGAGAAATCATGTTTCTATGTAGAAATTAAATCGCCGTTTGCTGTGTTGCGTGGCGGCGTGGGCCAGAGCACAACGGCACCCTTTGAACTCGCTGCAAGCGCTCTGCGGCGTCATTTTTACACGTTCATTCGTGTTTCGACTCTAGCTGAGTATATTTTACGTAGTGAGTGTACTGTGGTTGTAATATAATTATAATTTACATTTATTATCAGGAAGAACCTGAATTTAAGATATTAAAGTTTTCTTTCATGTTATTTTTTTTTGTTTTATAGGAGCTATTTTTGTTTACGGTTTTTAAATTGTTTTTTTTTTTTCTAAATAACCAGCCAAAAATGGTGCTGTGATTGTAATTTAATTATAAGTTAAGATATTAACGTTTTCTTTCATGTTGATTTTCTGTTTAGTTTAATAGAAGCTAATTTTGTTCATAAGTTCTAAATAACCAGCCAAAAATGGTGCTGTCATTATAATTATAAGTTTAAATAATATTATTTCTGTATTTTTTTTTAAAAAGTTAATTAGCTTATTAAGATTAATATTTTTGAATATAATCAACAAAAGTTTTATGATTAATTTGATACTTTTATTAGAGAGAAAAACCACTGAATTTGTTGACGTTATTGGAACCAAATAATATGAGAAAACGTACGTGAATGTAAATTTCTCGACAACCCGAGAAGACTCGAGAAATTAGCCTCGAGAATTCTCGAGACCCGAGAAATTGAAAAGCTCGAGAAATCATGAACCCTACTACCTACCAATAATTTAAAATACCTACCTGCCAGAATGGATCAATGCTCACTAAATTGTTTTTATAAGACGTAGGTACCTATCTACTCGCGGAAAGTTCCGCGAAGCGGGGCTTAGGTAATGGTTTTATCTAAGAAAAAGAAACCCATGTCCGATTTGAGACAGTTATACAATATTTTGTGAGATTTACTTATCCATTATGTCAGATAGGTATTACGAATTTATTGGTACCTAGTAGAAATAAAATAGACAAGCATTATAAAAAATCACAGTTTCAGAATAATCAGAGTAGATAAATCATCTTAATCAAATCACGTCAACAACTAACAAGTCAGCTTCAAATATTCTTACAAAAAATTGTTTTTACTGACTTTACTTTGGATAAACCTCGTGGACCGAACATAATTTTTTCATAGACACAATACCTACCTACTAACCGACTGATCTAAATAGTTATCAATGATTCAATTCTACAGTAGATATTGGACTCTGGTACGAAACTTAACATTCAGTTTTATCATTCTTAACGCTGTAGGTATTTGATATTTCGTTATTCTAGGTCCTATTCTACTTAGGTCTGCGTTTGTGTACCTATCTACTTACATAACGTTTAGTTTGTAAACTCTCCAAGAACTAGATTTCAAAAATAATTATATCAGTTATCAATTTTTAATAAAAAAATCAAGTGGGTAAATTAGGGCTGAGAGGTAGAATCTAAAGTAATTAAGTAGGTATTAATTAATTATAAGTACCTAGGTACCTACCTACTACGTTATTTTATTTCGGATAGGTAATCATTAGGTATATTAGATTATAAATATTTGGGCAACTAAGTTTTATTTGTTCTTATAACTTTATTAAGATAAGACATCAAAATCAAGACTAATATTCTATTTCTTGTCTCGCTGTCGCCAACTATGATTTGTGAGAATCAACATGTAGATATAAGTTTGTAGGTAGGAATAGTATTAATATGTTACTCATCTTTTAAATGTAAAGAAAAGAGACGCAAAATATTAGATACCAATGGCAGTTCGGTATACCTACTACGAACAAATTCATTTTAATCAAATGCTTGTAGTGCAAACTTGATTTTGAGTGGCCGCGTACTCACGAGCTAGTGTGACATGTCGGTGATAACTTTTACGTTTTATTTTACCTACTAGCATTTGTTATTACTAGTTTACACTTTGTATATTTTATTAAAATTTATTATTTGTTTTAATTATATGATTTAATAAAATGCTTAATGGTCAAAATTATAACAATACATACGTAAAAATGCTGCGTGCGTAACATAAACTATTTTAATAATGAAGGTAACATCGAATAAAACGCATAACGGATTTTTGACAAATCGCTTGACCTTGGGCGCTCTGCGCAACATTCGTGAATCCAACCGAGCGAGATTATTGTTCTGTCGAGCTTGTCTCGACATACCTATCTACATTATAAAGTGTGTATGTAGATATTTATTAAGTAGTAGTGTAATTCAAAATCTGCGAGTGTGGGGCGCGAAGATGCCTCTATTTGGCAAAAAAGATTTCGGGAGGAAGTCCAAAAAAGATGGAAGAGATTCTGAGAAGCAACCGTCAATCGAAGACAAGTACGCCGTCAAAGATCTACTGGGCACAGGAGCATTTTCCGAGGTTCGTTTGATAGAGAGTAAAGAAAATGGGCAGATGTTCGCTTGTAAAATTATCGACAAGAAGGCTCTCAAAGGTAAGGAAGACTCATTAGAAAACGAAATTCGTGTCTTGAAAAGATTTAGTGAGCAAGCCAAAGGCGAGGGTGCGGACAAGAAAATATTTTCCCATCCGAATATTGTCCAGCTGCTGGAGACATATGAAGACAAAAATAAAGTGTACCTTGTGATGGAACTTGTCACAGGTGGAGAGCTGTTCGATAGAATCGTTGAGAAGGGCTCTTACACAGAAAAAGATGCATCCAATTTAATTAGGCAAGTATTGGAAGCAGTGGATTACATGCATTCTCAAGGAGTAGTGCACAGAGACCTAAAACCAGAAAATCTGCTATACTACAGTGCTGATGAGGACAGTAAGATCATGATCAGTGATTTTGGATTGTCTAAGATAGAAGACTCGGGCATCATGGCCACAGCTTGTGGTACACCAGGATATGTTGCACCTGAGGTTTTAGCACAGAAACCTTATGGCAAGGCTGTGGATGTGTGGAGCATAGGAGTAATATCATACATTCTTTTGTGTGGATATCCTCCATTTTATGATGAAAATGATGCCAACCTCTTTGCTCAGATCTTGAAGGGAGACTTTGAATTTGACTCGCCATACTGGGATGATATTAGTGATTCTGCAAAAGATTTTATTCGGCATCTAATGTGTGTCGATGTGGACAAGAGATACACTTGCAAGTAAGTCAATATGTCTAAATAATATCCAATTAGGTATAGGTATATTTAATGAATAATTACTGTCCTTTGCATGTTTGAATAAATAACTAGTCCAAATGGTTGGTGACCTTATAATTTTTAACATTATTGAGGGTGACTCAACAAATTCTTAATTTATGAAATGATTTCAAAATAATAATTGCAGTCTTGCTATACGTGCTATAAATAATAAACAATAAACAATTATACTTAAAATTTAAATAGTTAAATGATAAACTGACTGCATTTTATTTGGTATAATTGGGCAAAAACATTGCATTGCTTTGTAAGTATGTAGTGAAATAATAAAACTAATAATATGGATATATTGAAATAACCTTATTAATAAGTAAAAAAATGTGGTTGCTCTCGGGTAACATGCTGATGATTAGTCTAATTTTTTTTATAGGCCTCTTATTTATTTTACCGGCAATCTGTATAATCCGGTGTGTATGTGGCAATGTATAGAATACCTAAAACATGCAGGTAATGTATGAAATATTATTTATTTTATACTTTGCCTAGGTATTCTTTACAATACCGAATGCCCAGCTGGTAATGTGTGTAAAAGAGCAGGGATGGAGGTGACGTGCAGGCAGGCAGACAATAAACACGTTGTGATTTTTTTACTTGCTTGCATTTCAACTCGATGCGTGCGATGCGGCTGTAAGGATGCGCTAAAGTGGAGCCTAGGACAATAAATAACCACATAGGGGATGATGGGGCCTTTCAGACCCTGCCATCTCCTTCTAACCTAACCTGTCCGAGTCAGGGTGCCCCAAGTCCCGCGCTCGCTTAGGATAAACCGGTTTGACTTAGGAATGACGGTTGATAGCAATAGGCTCGCCCCCTATTATATGGGACTAAAACATAACTGGCGAAATGTGGGTGTACTAATGAGTAGACCTCTGCCTAACCCTGCGGAGATTACAGGCGTGATGTTATGTTATATATACCAAAATAATTTTTTCTTGCATATTGCCAGTGGACCAGCAGGTTCTCTATACAATCCCTAGGAATTCTATACATTACCTAGGTCAAAGTCTAAGTCAAAACATTTATTTCAATTAGACCATTTACAGGCATTTTTGAATTGTGAAAGAGTCGGTCAGTTCGTCCGAAAGTTGAAGCTAGTTGCTCGTTCCAAAGCGGAGGTAGGCCTCTATGGAGAAGAACGAGCAAGAAACTGCACGGCACTCTTAAATTAGGTTTTTACAAAATCATAGTTACATTATTCTTGTTGATTCTGTAAATTATGTAATGGACAATAATATTCATAATACTTCAAACATTACCTGGACTCCACATATTCTATACAATGCCTAGGTATTGTATAGAATACCTGTATTAAACAGATTGCTGGTAACATATACAGGGTAATTAAAAATATACCCGAAACCATAAAAGGGGTCATTGTACTCATCATTACGAACAATTTTTACTATGGGAGCAACCCTGAAATCATGAAAAAAAAAATGTCATAATGGAAGGTACACCCGTAGACTGCGGGCGAACATTCGCTGCGCCAAACGCAAGTGCGGCTAGCTACCAATGTTCGTGTGTTCGCCATAGAAAAACATAGACGGTGTGTGTGCGCCGCACTCGCGTTTTTTTGTCAAAACACAACGTGTGTGTTTTACCGCAGTCAATGAGTTAATGTATTATAGCCACAATTAAACTAAGTAGGCAAGTACATTACCATAGATTGTAATCATCAAAATGTTTCTTTTAAAATTGGTCTTTTGTGATGTTAATTAATGCACATATTATATGGAGTACAAATAATGAAAGATTCATTGAAGTTCAAGTCTAGCTGTAATTGTTATATGACTTTCCATTTTATTTATGTTCTATTTTATCATATTAACGGTCCCTACGTACATAAAAATATGTAAGTAAGGGCCATTTTTGACATGTCTTTATGTAAATAAGGACCGTCGATATGTAGTAATGGCGATTTATACATTGACTGACATTATAAACCCAGGATAAACTTCCATAATAAATGATGACAACTAAGTACACCTTTTTCCACTTAGAAGTTTTCATTACTTCATCATGTTGATGCTTCGGCAGCTATTTTAGAGATATAAAAGACATAGACCTCTCATTGACTTGCTGATAAGCACAAAATCTCGAAAACTACTTGACCTATAAAACTAAACTTTAGCAGGCAAGAGTATTTTATAGGAAGGAGACATCAGGTAAGAACAGATTTTATTGCATTATCGAATTATTAGGGTCTGTAACTTCGATGCTGATGAAGTCATTGGTAAAAGCAAGTATAAATAATAAAATTAAAAGTTATACCCATGATGGGGAGCCGTTGTAACTAATGTAACTTTTGGCAATGCTAAGTGTTTTTTTTCACATACATCTATTAAGATAACATTTTGATTCTTTAATTTACTACTAAAAGTGGGCAAATAAAAGTGCCTAACTTACCTATGGATTTTACAACTTCTTGCGCTCTGTGAGGACTGTGTGTGTTTCTTCTAAAGTGTGCCATACCAGTGGTCTGTTTATTTTTTCAACATTGTGTAACAACCTTGAAAAAACAAAACATTGACTACATATTTGTAAGGAATTCTTACTTATGTTTTATGAAATTGCAGGTTAACTTTTAGTGAAAAGTCCATCTCTGGATCTACCCTTGCTAAAAAACATATTATGTTCCAGGCAAGCTTTGGATCACCCATGGATTTCAGGAAATGCTGCCAGTAACAAGAACATCCATGGAACTGTTTCTGAGCAACTCAAAAAGAACTTTGCTAAGTCGCGCTGGAAACAAGCATACCATGCCACGACGGTCATCAGACAAATGAAGAAAATGGCGCTTAACAGCAGCAGTGGCTCAAGTCGCAGTGCTAATGCCTCCGGCAAACAATAGCTGTATTGTTTGTTTGTCCATCTTCCGATTGCCATTGTTACACCTGCCTAGAAAGGTACCTTAAAAAGTAGGTTTTTAATGGTCTCGAAATGACTAGTACGACGCGATCCTGTTACTGCAGCACCATTCGGTGTAATGCTTGTTAAATTGGTAGATATCATAATTAATTGGAATTCATTGTCAAAACAGTTGCTAAGAGACGCGTCTGAGATTCGTGTCATTGCTATTGTTATCGTGATGCCTTTAAGCCATATTTTCTTTATATCAGCGTTTCTCATAATCTATGTGGGGCAGTGCTTATAAAACTATTGTAGGCATGATACTTGATGATACATAATGAATAAAAATCAACAAACTGTTTATAAGACTTGTCTAGTCACTTATCATTTCTGCTTAAATAAAGGTATATGCGATTTTAATTGGATTAATAATTATGAATAATATGATAACTGTAGTCAAAAGTGACAAAATATTATGGAGTTACACTATGCTTACCTCTTCGACTCATCATTGATATTCCTATTCTACTTTTTAACATGTGTGTCTCTTGATAGGTACTTATCTTTTTGTCAAATTACACTTTAACAGCGACATGTGTAAGTCTACTTGCTCTAAAACCATGAATATTTTTACGAATTTTCAAATTTAATTTTTAAATGCATTTTAAAGTGAATCAAACTAATTAGGTAGGATAATAAAATGTTCTCTTTAAAAGATACTGACTAAATAGTTATTACTTAGGTATGGTGATACTGACAAATCACATAAAAATAAGGTCTGTTTGGAAATTCATTAGAATTACAAATTAATAAAGTGACGAATATTTACACTTAAATGATAATGGTTGGATATGATAAAGTATATTAGGCAATCAGAATGTTGAACCGCTTCTTATATCCCTTAACCATTTGGAGTATCTACTTAGGTACTGGTTAACGAAATTGCTGTAGTGACAACATGTATTGTGATTATTCTATTTGACCCTTCAAAGTAGTTGTTTTAAAGTTTTTTAAATGATCACCTATGCTATACTATACCTAGCGTAAGTTTTGTGATTCTAAAGCTAAGTCCTATATATCCACTATCATATTCAAATACCAGTTAGTAGTGATTTATGATATCTTACCTATATGCACTGTTGAATTCAATGTTGTTATATAATACTCTGCGTTTAAAACGATTGTAAAATAGCGCTGTTTTCGCAAATATCATCTCATAACATTTCCTAGCTAACATGATTTAATCCAACAATATTTTGCGCAACTCAACTTATTGTTTTACCGGTAAGAGTGAAAGATCTGTACGCAAGACTGAAATTGTAAAGTGATAGCTAGTTTTTTTCTGTATTACCCTGATGTAGTTAATTTCCGCCGCATTTTCAATACCTATTCCATTGTTTTGAGTGAAATGTAAGGTAAACGATAACGACGATAATTATATGCATTAGTTATAATAATATATTGTTTCTCCGTAGAAATAAAAAAGCAAAAATGTTTATTGGGTAAAAACAATGTAATGGGAGTGACATATTAAATCTTGAAACGAAAGTTAGTTAAGTTTGAACATGCACTTTGCACTTTTATTGTGCCTAGCTTTCTGCTACATTGTTGACAGCCCAATTTATTATATGTATAAGAGCGTATCATGTACAGATTCGATGAATCTCATTTTTTCCCGTTATAATTAGGTATGTATAAAATAAACAAAAACTGATCAGAAATCAAAATGCCGCCTGTGCTGTTTGAAATCAATGTTGAAAATCAGCCTCTCTATCAAAATTTGTATTGAACTTTCCCTGCTAAATATAAAAGTTTAAAATCTTACATTCCGCAGCGAATGATTTGACATACTTAATTATTTAAAATAAAAAGTATTTAAAACTTTTTACATTCCATTTCTTCAGTATATTTTTATACATGAATATTATACATGTTTATGATGACTGTATTTGCACCAACAGAAAGGGAAGAGCATTTTTTACATATTATTTTCATTTATTAACGTTGATGTACTTATATATTTTTTACATCAATGGTAAGTACTTAGTAGATTATCATATTAAGCATAATAAGTATATTTGCAAAGCTTGTATGTACACAAAATTAATGAACATTCCAAATAGGATTTTATTTAGTTACTATATAAAATGCAAAGCTATTTGTGTTCATAATATGTAATCGTTTTTATTGTCTATAAATTTTATAAAGGTGGCAGGCAATGAGAGTGCTTATTGGAAAAAGTCCGATTTTACTTTTGTAATAGCTGTTTATCTTCCGTCCACACTTTTCACTGGGATTTCGTTTTTAATCACAGCTTAGTCTGCGAGTCCGTGCCATGGTGTTGCAAATAATTTTGTAATATTTAATAACTACTTAATATTATATTGTTTACCAATTTTCCATTTCATATTTATGAAAATTGGCCTAATGAATCTTATAAGTCTGATATATTGTGAAATAAAATGACCACTCACTCCATAACAATTTTATTGAGATTTGCTTCTGTAACTTGAAAAGAAAGGCCAATCAACGCCGTGGCGCGGCGATCAAATGTGCGGAACGAGAGTATTCAAGTACCATTTCAGTAAGAACCAGGACAGGAAGTTATTTTGTTCGCCTTATTTCTTAGAAATCGGTTTTAATTTAATCATTTATAATAATCATGACCTAAATACGTGTTGATGATGACTTGCTAGTAATTAAGTGACGCGCCTCTATAAGGCAAGAGCCAATTAGTGTGTTATTCGTTAATGTTTTCGAAGTACTGTCATAATAAATCATCGCTTGATTGTTAAGCATGCACTGCTTTAAAGTTTATCATAATCGTAAGTGTAGTAATGTTCAATAAATAATTGTCTAAATGCGCCTTAATATCTGTGTAATTTTAGTAGTTCTGTCAGTGCTCCTTTGCTAGTTAAAATATTAAAAATAATATTATAGGTTTCGCCATACTTTATAATGCATGTAGAATTTCATTTAATTGTCGACGGAATTATTATTCTTACGTCATTAACCAATTATTTATGCATCTCCTTTGTCTATGTTTTATCAAATGACGGTATACTATGTAAAAGTGATTGATCTTTATGAAGATTTTTATAGTCATGTATTTTATGAATTGACAAACGGGCATAGATCCCATTATAATCTCTTTATAATATAGTAATGTTCGTTTTAACTTCTACGTAACGTGTCAATGGCTAACTATACAAAGTGCCATGAGTCTACCAATAGGTGTGTTTTACTACTTATTCATAAATTATGTGATCGATTTTATATTTCAATTTCCATTATCTTTTTTTTAACTACGCACAATGTTTTAACAAAGAGTTAATTTTAAATCTAACTATTATTTATGTAAAATGAACCATAACCCGGTGTTTCAGCACCTAGTTTGATTTGTAAATCTCAATGATTCTGTTCCTTTTTCTGCACAAACACTAATATTCACTAAACTCTTTTTAATTATGTATAACCGAATAATAGTAGATACGCTAATGTGATCTTGCCATTGTTGCACTTAGCAATATACACGACTTCTAAGTTTGCTCTCTTATCTAGGTGTTTTCCATTTTTTTTGTTAGTTGAGTTTTCACTGTGCCAAAACCATATCATGATCAGTGATAAATATTATACTTGTATGATACTATAAGATTTTTGTTCGATAGACAATTTAAAACAAGTTTAATCACAATAGATAGCAGGCCGCAGTGCTACGCGAGATATTCAAGTTCCTTGTCATTTCAATACTAATTATTCTTTCTTCATTCATTAATGTATGTTTAATGTAAGAGTTATCTATAACATATTTACTATTTTTCGAAGGTTATTAACTATGTATATGTTTTAAATAAACATACACGTTTTAGTTTCTATATTTATCTAATTAAGCACAATAGTCTAAGGGCTGGGATGAAAGTCAACAAGTTTGTTTATTCGGTACGTGCAATGTGCTTCTGTTCTATCTATTGTTTGGGTTGTGAAATAATTATTTTTTCAAGTCTTTACAAATGAAGGAGTTTTCATCGGGAAGTTGTACTTGTGACTAAGATCTGATTATTGTTGAAAAAATCTTGTGATTTAGATTTTATACTTCTTGTTTAAAACAATCAAAATTTATTAGTAGATTCTTAGATGTTAGCTATATTTTCAATGTCATTGTAAATAAAATGCCAACTTGTTGAGACATTTGTTTCATTGCCTATACAACAAACCACCGATCTTTATTATAATTTAAATTATTTATAACGTTACTTTATATTATATTACAATATACATAATTGGATATCAGATGTGTCAGGAATGTCTATTGTATCTCCTCGCCAAGGAGGGACAGTTGTTTAAGGAACTGCGACGCGTTAGGGAGCGTTGTCGCACCGTAGATGATCTTCCTGGAAGTGCCGCTAGTTGCTTGTTGCTGTAAAATATTAACATTAGTAGTGAAGCCAGTTTCGGAACTTTTATAAGGTCTGTCGGTATTTTTTACAATGTTGCATCTTACGATGGATAACCAAGCATCCTGTGCAATGAAATAAGATAATTCTCTATTCTAAGCTCCCATTTGGTGTAAGAGCATAAAAAACTACAAAACTCACATTTATGGACAAGCCAGAAAGGCGTGGCTTACTAACTCGTCACTTAAGTTTGCTTGGTCTGCCTCTAAATAGTTAACATGCAATGCTTGCGATGCGATATAACGAGAATTATGAAGTCTAAAAGTTTTGAATGACGAATTCTTAATGCTTCCATAAAACCAAGATATCGTACATAGATTGTACGTTTAGCAATTAGACTGACCCCATTTGGTCAGGCAACTTAGAAAGTAAGCTAACTCTGTCACAAAGCTAACAGTGACATAACATTATTATATACCTTGGCGAAATCAATAAGATTATGATACTCGATGTAGTTGCCTCCACCTACAACGAATACAACAGCGTCTGTCGGCGGGGAGTGCTTGGCGGCGCGCGCGCGTGCCGTGGCGTCCGTGCGCGCGGCGCGTGGGTCCAGCCACAGGAGCTCGCCGCTGGACTCGCTGCCGTTCAGTGCTGCTTCCACTGCGCGACTTACTGGTAGCTTCTGTGTATGTCAAGATATAGATAATTGAGTTCAAGAGTCAGCAGTTTCAATAAAAATATTTCTTCGAATTTAGTTATTAATACTATGCAATTTAAGCAATTATGAGAGCAGACACGTTGATTCTTCGTTATTGGACAGAATAAAGTGTCCACGATATTTATAAATATTGTTAGATCGTATGTGTAAAGTAATTCTGTCGTACATCCACATACACTAATAACAAATTCGACACACATTGATTTCTAATTGAGAAACAAGCACCAACTTAATAACAATGTTATACTCACGTGTTTTTTCACGACTAAGTTCTTAACTCCCTCCATGACAAATGAAGATCCTTGGGACACAAGTTTGGAGAACATGGAAACAGTCTTTGTGCCACCACCCTCGTATTGGCTGGACATTTTTGTGAAGCCTCTATGAATGATATAAATATATATATTATACATAATTACCATAACACAACACACACATACACAATTAATAACAAAAGGACATAATTAATATAAAAAAGCAACATAATTATTAACAGAATATGTTTGTTTTTGCTTAGTGCAGGCATGGTAGACAGACCATTTTGACCTATTAGTATGAACGACGGCATAATGGTGTAAATTAGATGATCAGCACCATTATGCCGTCGTTGACTTATTAACCGACTTCTAAAAAAGGAGGAGTTTCTCAATTCGGATGTTTGTATTTTTGTACTGTATAGTGCAGCTGAGATACTTAGGATTTGAATTACATCACTACACTATTATTTCCAGTATTATTAAAATTCCACTTACTTCCACCGCCTCATGTAAGCCATTGGTTTGATGTCACAGTCGGCGCTTACTAGTGCTGTTTCGAACCTCTTGTATTCGTCATCAGGTATTTGTGTTGTACACAGATAATAAATGATGAACAGCCTCATCTTGTCTTCAGGGGTCCCAGCGCTCGGGTCCAATATAAGATCCATTACAGCTTTGTATTCAATACCACTGCTTTTGCTCATAATTTTTTCTTCTAATTCAAAAAATGAATCTAATCTCCTGGATTTTATCGAGTTCAGAATAGCTGCAGAAAAAGAAATGATTTCCAGTTTTTATGAGAATATTTCTTTTGTGGGCGTGTGGAGATTATTGGCAAGCACTCAATTGGCTGTTGATTGAAAGTGACTTTGGCTTCTCAATTTAAACACTATGGTAATATGGTTGCCAAACCAGCCACCAAAACTCTCTTAGGTTTTTAATTTTAATAGAAGGTAATTTTAAATAATTTCGAATTAATTTGAATAAATGGAGACTGGTATTCGGCTTACAAGGTTCAGCATCCATCTTTATTCACTTACCAGTCGCAATAGTGGTGTGCATATCAATAAGTCGTTTCTTCTCCATAAGTTGTGGCAACGAGTTGACGGCACTCGTTAATCGTTGGGTGTTGTCGCTGACCATGCTTAGAGCTAAATCACTTTCGCCGTCAAGTCCCATGGAGGTCTTAAGCTTCTTTACTTCAGCCTCAGAGCTCCTGTAAATACAAGTTTGTTTTTGAAAATGTGTAATGTGTTCATAGATCGAGTGTTAAAACAAAAAAGCAGAAGACTTCTTGAATTGAGACCACAAATAGGCAAACACAGTCTGGAACACTCTTAGGTAAGTAAATGAACTGACAGCTTTGAAAATGCTTGCAGGGCATTGTGAAGAAACTTGTGATAGGCTTAGCTTGATTGAGTTACCTATATTTATCGAGATCTTCTTGTATAGCTTCTGCGACGGTGGGGAATGGGCTGCCCTTATGCTCTGCCCACAAAGGATCTTTGGAGTCCAGGTCACATACTCGGGTCTTTGCCTTCTGTTCCTGCACTGTCGAGTTCTGGTTTTCAGGTACCACTGCTCTGAGGAAAAAATATTTACATATTTTAATACTGTACACAAAAATAGAAATCAGTAGATATCTACAATAACAAAAATGAAAAAATGAAAATTAAAATTCGATATTATCGATAAACATACCTATTCAATGATAAATCTAAGACATCATGGGCCAATGCCTGGTATGTCCAAGTGTGATGTAGTGGTGTTGCCATATCTATATTCCTGTCTAACAATATCAACATGGGTCGAGTAAAACTGAAGGACCCCACTTGACCAGTGTTACCATGGAATAAATTATTTCTTGCATCCCATAGGTTTTCTCGTAGTTTTTTGTCGAGCTTTTTGGCAACCATTTCTGCGGCATTGCCTTTGCTGCTTCTTATTATAGGAACATTACCTTAAATTTAACAAACAATTAAAGCAGATAAAACTTCACATGCATCGCTTATTTCTCATAATTTTTGTCCATGCTTAGGACAAGCCGATGCTTAAGTGATTTTAAAAGTAAATAGGCTTAATGTTTTTTTGCATTTATTCAGTGTTATTAATCGTCATACATAACCAATTAACCAATCAAAACAAGGAAATTATTATCTTTTTTGCATTATTTCAGATTACAGCTGTACTACAAGGAATATAAGCAGTGTGACTCAAGAAAGAAGCATAATGGAATTTTATTGGTTAAGGGAATAATACTAATACGAATTGTTACAATAGCAATCATAATCAATAATTTATCATGCATTAATCATCTTTTTTATTGTAAGTATTTATTACTTAAAAGCTGGTTTTAAAATGTAAAGCTTTCAAAACTAGTATAATGGACACATACATTGTGCAGTTACTACAACATTATTTAAGCAATGCCAACACAAATGTTAATTATTAGAAGATATATGCCAAGAAAGTCTTTCCATTTTAGCATTAAACCTCAGATGGGGAATTTCATTTTATTTGTATTCTTAGTATGTAATTTTTATGAGCATTAAAATGGCTTTATTGTTACTTTCTGTATTCACTCATGAGTCATAAACTGATCACCTTTAACTTACCTAATGTCACAAATACTGAGAATAGACTTTCAACTATATTGTCCATAATGGCTTCCATTTCAGTGTCCTTAGTGTCACCTCTGTTTATAGCTGCAAGGTAATTATATAATTTTAAGGTCCAAGGCATCGTATATGCTTCAAAATGACAAACACCTAAACCCAGGTCGGAAATCCCTACCATAGACTATAGTGCACTGTACATAATAATCAAGATTCTAGTTAACAAATACAACTGTAAAACACTGTTAATCTGTTGCCTGCGGGAAAACATCTGTCATGTTATACAAAAAAAGGGCAAGTTTGGCGCACATACAGCCATGTGTGTTTCTCTATGGCGATAACACCAACGGTTTAGCCTGCCGCTGCTTCGGGCTTGGCGTAGAGAATGTTTGCCTGCAGTCAATGTGTTATTGGGGCTTTTGCAAGTCACTCTAACACCTCTTTTTCCCAATCACAAATATTGGTAAACTAATGGTGTGATGGTCATCTTTAAATATTTTTTCAATAAGAAAAATGGGTTACCTGTTTCAGACTAGAAATAAAAAACTGGTCCTAAAACAAAACCTATTAACATTTTATTTTAAAAGTTTCATTAAATATTAAGGCTGAAAATTACCATAATAAGATAGTGCATCTGACTGCTGATGTTTCATAATAAAAAGGTCATCTTCCAGACATATGAAGTTCAAATACTGGTCATACACTTTATGGATGTTTACAGCTGAATTAGACTGAATCGCTGATGCGGCTAGGTCCTCAAGTTTCTGCCTTGTTATAGGAGAAATGAAGTTCAAGTGATACTGGTCATAAATGCCATTGTCCAGATCTTGGCAGATTCGGCCAAGATTCTCCTCAGTTGGGGCACAGAAGTATACAGCAGGGACCTCAGGTATTGGGTCTCGATCAGAGTGCAGTTGACTGAAATTGAAATTAAAAGTTTCAATTAACATAAGCCGTTAGAAGTTTGTGACTGATGTAGTTTACACAAATGTTTTATTGACATAGAAATATTTTACATATTTACACTTATATGTAATGGTTGGAGTCAACTAATTGATATTGTTTGCAGATAAAGTCCTTCACAGAAGCTGGTCTATTATAACTTTACATAATTATATTACTTTTGAATGTTAAATGAAATCCAATTATAGAATAATAAAATTACAAAGTATACTATTTGTTTTGCTGAGGGGAACTTCCTAATATATTGGCATACCAGACATTATCCTTCATGATATATTATTCAGCAGAACATAACATAACATCACGCCTGTAATCACCGAAGGGTTAGGCAGTGGTGTACCCATTTGTACACCCTCTTCCTGCCAGTTATGTTTAAGTCCTATGTAAAAGGGGGTCAAACCTAATGCTATCAACCAGGCACAAACCTCGACTCCGAGGCTGCTACTGAGAAATTCCTGGGAAGATTCCTTAATTCAGCAGAAGTCAATAGTATTTGTTAGTTTGAGTTTTATAAAGATCCACAGGAATGTACGACTTACTAATTGGATAATCAAGGACTACAAACACGTAAGTAGTAGTAATAGGGGTTCTAAAGTATATAATGCAATGATTACTCACACATGCAGTGTCACTCCGAGCTCTCGAAGCTCCTTCACAGATATGAGTGGCGATATAACATCTTGACCCACTCTGTCATAGATTAACACCTTCCAGGTAGGTTCCGATGCCACGCTCTTTGTAAGAGGCTGATTCAAATTCAGCATTTGCTTCAAAGCATCTGCAAAATTTTAACACAAATAAATATTTTTTGTGCGCTACGTGTAATTGTCAAATAATATTAAATCACTATACGCACTGAGCTGCCGTTCACGTAATGTACTCATTTTGTTCTGCTTATAAATTACTCTTTCATTCAATGGCAATTTAAGTTTAAATTCACAACTTTAATACGTTTAATTCCATTTAAGCTTATTTTCTTTGGGAGTTGTATTTCGCTAATTGTCAAATTTGACGTTAGAAACACCGACACGTCGGCTGGGAAGACTTCGTTCAAAAACAATTTGGAAACACAGTCCAAAATAAAAAGTTAGTTATTTCAACTGAATGAATGGCACAAAGAAGTAGAAAAATACATTGCTTAGCCATAATATACTAATTCATGACAAAAAAATGTTTTTTTTCTTTTAATAAGGTTTTCTAATGAATTTTTCATGCAAAATGGCCAATATTTTTACTAGAGACTGATAGTCAGAAATATAAATCTATAGAGTAAAGCAATATTGTATTAAAACTTTTTGGTTTTTTTATATTTAGAGTACCGGTATTCGGTATTGTATTTTCATCTGTTTTTACGAATGCAGCAATATTTATGCTTATCTTTCATAAGTAGTTTCTTTATTTAAATCATTACAATAAATAATAATTAACCTAAACATAAAACCTTAAAGTAAATGTAAAATATGTACAATAATTTAAAAAGAAAGGCAGAAAGGAGAAACCTCATAGGGAGTCAAAAAAAATAGGGGTAAGCTTACAGAAATTTGGGCAACAAACTAATTTGTACGAATGTTGAGAACACCATTATAAACAATACCTATGTGAACGAGCTTCTATAATTAAAAGAATTAAAAAACACGACTGCAAAAAATGCACATATTTGTACTTTGTTTACTAGTTAGTTTTTTTTACGACGTTTTTTATTTACAGTGCTATATATTTTTTAAATCTACTTGTCAAATTCTAGACGATAAACATAGACACGACCAGATTCATAAAAAAAAATTGAGTCTGGTATTAATTTACGTTTTAAAATTTTAGCCACACCTCTTTATTTTTATTTTTACTAGCCTATGTTACTCTGAACGATGCAAGGATTGTAACGAATACCCCTAGCATGTAAATCGGTTCACGCGTTTAAAAGTTATGGTGGAATAAATTAACTCACATACATACATACATTAACCCTGAAAGAAGAAAAAACTTACAAATAATAGTTTAAAAAAAAATATGTACCTACCTATGAAAGAAAATAGTGCTCCGCCCGCAACGAGGTGGTAAAATCCAAGCTACCGGCGGTTAAGGATCCAGAGAGAGGAACCTCCTCACTATGTCTGCCGTGTAAAAGACAACCGCCTTCTGCATCTGACTCATTTGACCCAGCTGTTGAGCGAAACTTTTCGCTATTTTAACCGTTCCCTGACATGACAATCGCAACAATAATTGTTGAGTCCACACTCCACATGCTGGTTACCTCGTGAGCTAGATCGAGATATTTTATGTTCTTTTCTTTTTCAGCTTTCACAAGGTTATCATCATGGGAAATAGTGACATCAACAAGTATTGCACGATGCACCGACCGATCGATTATCACTATATCAGGCTTATTAGCAGTAATAAATCTATCAGTGATAATTGAACTGTCCCAGTAGAGCGTGATCGGACCATAATCGAGATCTGGTTCAGGATGGTATTTATAATACGGTACCTCGATTTCCTCAATCCTGGCTACTATAAGGTTATGTCTATGCAAATACTCTCTGTTAGCAAGACGAGAACATTTAGAGACAATAAGATAATGTCTTATTGACTCACCGGGAAGGTGGCAAGCACGACATAATTATACTATGTCCACGGTACCATCTTTTATAATATGTCTCTGGTAGTTTTTCGTCTAACTTCATCCATAATTGCAATGACAAAACCTTGTACATTGTATACCTCTCGATTATGCAAATTCTTGGCATTGAAAAATCCCCGTCTTTCGCATCTTCGAGGGATGTACAAGGGTCATCACAGATGACCTTGGGTGATGCATCCGATGTGCAGTCAACAAATGGCTCACTTTTCTGTCCAAAGTGTCCAACTTAGTTTGAGTCCATCTGAGAACACCAAAAGAGTAGGACAACAGTGACATAACCCAGCCATTGAAGGTGCGGACCTTGTTGCCACCAGATAAAAGACTATTAAGTACTCTTAAGAGTCGGTCCCTCAATGACTGTTTTACCGCCTTTTCGTCCATATTAAGAGCTTGCGGCATTTCCAGATATTTGTAGGTTTTGAGTTCAGAGAGGGATCTGAGAGTAATATTCTCTGGAAGAAGTAAACTCTTTGAGTTCACTACATTTCCAGACTGTGCACGAGCGATCGCACACTTGTGGACTGGACTTGTTGAATGATTCTGTGATCTTGAGCTGAAGCTTGAAGTCCACAAGCTGTGACTTTTTTGGTGCATACAACTTGAGATCATCCATGTACAGCAGATGAGATATAGGCTCAGCTCCTTTGTGAAGACGAGAAGACGGCCTTGAATCCTTAAGTATGGTACTTGAAGGGTTCAATGCAAGGTAGAACCACAAAGGGCTCAAACTGTCGCTTTGGAAGATACCGCGATTTGTCCTTATCAGGTTCGACGAAACAGTAGCATATCTAGATCCCGGCTCACGAAGAACCATGGTCCAGCGTTCCATACATGAACTGAGAAGGCAACAAACATACAACCATTCTGGGAAGTAGCCATAATATTTTTCCTTTCAATGTGAAAATTAATTTCGGACTTCAGAATGGATGTAAGTAATTTACAGATTCTCGGAAGTCAAGTTATAGGCCTATAATTTTGCGGGTCCGTGGTACTGTCAGACTTATAAAAAAGATGAATGACACCAGTAGTCATGAATTCTGGGAGCTCCCCCAACACGAGGGCATCCGGGAACTGAGCTGCCAAAAGTCCATGAGAACAGCGAAACCATTTCAACAAAAAAATATGCAATCCGTCAGGACCATTGCATAAGAAACAAGCAAACAACAACCAAACAACAACCGAGTCATACGCGCTTTCAATAGACCCAATCCAATCGCTTTCACAATGATTGACACAGGCACCGACCATCATCATATCAGCCGTAGGACGTCCACTGCTGAACATAGGCCTCCCCTACAGATTTCCAATAAGACCGGATGGAAGCGGCTTGCATCCAGCACAATCCCGCGGTCTTCATCAGATCGTCTGTCCACCTTGTGGGTGGACGTCCTACGCTGCGCTTGCCGGTGCGTGGTCTCCACTCAAGAACTTTACGGCCCCATCGGCCATCAGTTCTGCGTGCTATATGGCCTGCCCACTGCCACTTCAACTTGCTAATTCGCTGGGCTATGTCGGTAACTTTGGTTCGTCTACGAATCTCCTCATTTCTGATTCGATCACGCTGAGAGACTCCGAGCATAGCCCTCTCCATAGCTCGTTGGGCTATCTTGAGCTTGCTAATGAGGCCCACTGTAAGAGACCACGTTTCAGTGCCATATGTCATCACTGGTAGCACACATTGGTCGAAAACTTTCGACTTGAGGCACTGAGGTATTTCGGACGAGAAAACGTCACCGGCACTGATCATATATTACGCCAAAACGACGACATCACGTCTTTAGTAGGCGGATGCATTTCAACCATTTGTTGTGATGTTTACCAGTTTCTATACACATTCTTCTCATTACTTTGAAAAATGCGATTGATATGGAATCTATTGTATCTCTCCTTGTAACGGCGTATTCTGTTTGCCCAAGCATACACCTTTTTTTTCCAAAAAGCTATGCGCTCCGTAACTCAGTTTATATAATTTTGAGGACTGACTTTCGTTCCTTCGAATGCTTGGTTTGTGAAGCTCATAACTCTAGGACAAGTGTTTCCACTCGTCGAAAAAAAGTATGAAAGCAATTTCTATAGATTCTAAAGATCAGGTAAATATTTGAGTACCTAACTATAGATCACATGGTAATACCCAATAGATACCTACTATGTATTGATTCAGTATCTAATCTACCGCACAAGCACGTCAACGTAGGTTAATTAACCTACTGCATCAATCTACGCGCGCAACAAAATCCAGTTATGGCGTCCCTATTACAAAATCGAATTGGGATTAAACTTTTAGGTCGTAAAAGATTTCAAAATAAATGCTGTAATTTCGACGCAGATGTTTATTGATGTAGCTTGAATAGGCTAGATGACACCACCAGTCAATTGTCTTTTTGTGACATATCAATATGCTATTTTCCTATTTATTTTGTACTATCTTTTTCGTCCGCGTAAATTTCGGATATCGCGGACACAGACGAAGTCACGGAAAAAATTACCCATGTCCTGTCATTTCAATTATTTAGTTAAAATCATGATTCGAATCGACACGTGGCGCCATCTATGATCATACGAACGTTATTGTGATTTTCCTCGGAAACAGTACTTTTTTGCGGGATTAAAGTACCCTGTTCTTTCCTGTACACCTGGCAACGTATTTGCAAAATTTCAGGATGATCGGTTCAGTGGCTTAGGCGTAAAATGGTAACAAACAAACTTACTTTCGCATTTATAATATTAAATAATAATAATTATATAGTTAGACGGAAGGGACTGTCAGATTCTTACTGACTAAAAAACCACCCTGTTCCTTCTGTTGCCCTTTACGTTCCGGGGCCACGATATCCTGTTAAGACGTCCCGCAACCCCGACAGGCGTTGGCCCCGTTGGAAGCCCCGTCCCTGTGCTGACAGCTCTTTGACGCGCGCGCGAACAGAACGCGCCGTCGCCCCGGGCTTGGTCCTTGATCGGACGGCGAGCTACCCATTACTCGCCGTCCGCAAGCCCGCGCCTAAAGTGGCCGGATGTCGATTCGCGACGTCCAACGCCCTGGGTGTCTCCCGCGGCGGCTGGGGCGTGAGGTGGTTCTCCCCCTCACGCGGCCCGCCTCCTCCTTCGCTAGCATTACTGATTCGCAGAAGGAGGTGACTGCATCCCATTCCCTCTCGCCCTGGAGCATGGCCTGAACCAGGTCCGGACGCGACAGGTCGCCGTCGCCTATCGCCTCCCTGAGGACACGGCTTTGCTCTGCCCAAGCGGGACAGTCCTGCACCGTATGCTCCACCGGGCGATCTACACAGTGGTGACACTTGGGCGTTTCCTCCCGCCCTATCCGACACAGAAACCTCCCGAAACAACCGTGTCCGGTGAGGAGCTGCGTCAGGCGGTAGGTGAGGACGCCGTAGCGCCTCTCTAGCCACTCCGCAAAGAGGGGTCTTACCGTGCCCGAGCGTAGTGTTTGTGCTACAATCGGATGTCAGTCAATATGGCTAACCGTAACGTTGTCTTATTACTCTCATGACTCATTAGCCCTCTCAGAAGATGAGAAAAAAGGTAGAAAAAAAAACCGTTTATTTAAACACTTGAGGTTTGACATTATAGTAGTTATAGTAGTTTATCTCTACCTTTATTATCATTAGCATCGCATATTACTCTTATGAATAGAGAAGTGTGGGTTAAATTTAAATTATTATTTAAATTCAACTATTTCTATTACAATTTCCATATTTGGTGTCATTTTACAAAGCAGTACACGCGGCCTGTTGTTAAAATTTGCAACTGACGCGGCCGCCACAACATTTGCGCAGCGTTTGATACAGAAAAACTGCGTAACTGACATCACTGTGTCGTCACTGACACTGACAGGTGTAAACGCATTCATAGAGGATGCATGGAAGAATAAAGGACAACAGTTTTCCAACGGAAAAGTTAAGTTTGTCCCTCAGTACTGTTTATGTTTTCGTTAGAGGTATGTTCGGTGTGTTTTAATGACGGGAGGTAGGTTACTTTAATTTTAAAATATCTCACAGGTCCAACTCAGGCAAAAGCTCATTGTGAGCCCGAGCAAAAATTACTGCTCAATCCCCGGAATCTTCCGTTCATGCCGCATTAAGAAGGCAAGCACAACTGGAGCGACAAGCAAATTTTAGAGCTGATGAGACATTTTCTCAAAGCCAGGAAAGACTGGAGAGCCAAGCCGTCCGCCCGCCAAGCTCTGAGAGTGACTGAGACGCCCTTCCTTCAAAACAATTGCTTTTGAAGGAACAAGCCGAAAGCCAAAGAGCTGTAAGAGCAACTGAGACGCCTATTCAAACACGACTTCGTCTCAGAGAACAAGCTCAGCCATTACAGCGACAGAAACTCCAGAACAGACGCAGGCGAGAAGGACCTCTCTTGCAGAATCTCCGTAGGTATTTAATAATTCTGGATCTGGCCGAACAATAAGCCGAGTACAGCCCGAATTGATTGTCAAATTCTAAACAAACGCGGGCGAAGCCGCGGGTAAAAGCTAGTAAATAAATAAATGTTTACGTGAGCGACTGTTGAGCACCGCGGGCGTGCTGTGTTTTTGATAACTGGGGTTTTTTTTATCAAGTACATTTTATGTGTAATACCTTTTACTAGGGATGTAACCGCAACCTACCTATTTTGAAAAACTCAATAGACTTTATGTTCCGGTTAGCAATGAGTGATGACAAACATAGTTATTTCGTCACTTGAAATTTTTTTTTTAAATAACTGCAAGGACATAATAAAAGTAGTTTGTTCACAAAGTTACTGTGCCATTCACACACAGTCAAAATTTGTAACAAATTTGACAGCGACATGAAAAATATTATGCTTTAAATAGAGTGTATTTGGGAACAATCAAAGCATTGTTTCAGATGTATCTACGAACGACGCATTGGTTACTACTTAGTAACATAACATAACATCACGCCTGTAATCCCCGAAGGGTTAGGCAGAGGTGTACCCATTAGTACACCCACATTTCGCCAGTTATGTTTTTAGTCCCATGTAATAGGGGGCGAGCCTATTGCCATCAACCGGGCACAAATCCAGACTCCGAGGCTGCTACTGAGAAATTCCTGATGGAAAAGCCCAATAACACATAATAAAGAATAAGGATAAGAAAAAATTATACACATGCACCCCTGTGTACTGCATAACATATTATATTAGATAAGTTATTTTAGAATATATAATATAATTAAACAATATATTATTAGAAGAAACCAAACGTTCATCTAACTTAAAAAATCAAAACCAGAGTAGGATGCAACCACGCTCACCGGCGAATCCGATATTATACGGTTAAAACCGCATAATATTGGAATGGCCTAGTAATTTGACTGTGGGCTCAGATCAGACGGCATACTCTTAATTGATCTGGGAGCTTAACTCCCCAATTCTTTTACCATAATTGCCTCTGTGGTTCTCCACTTCATGTTGAGCAAAAGAGTGGAGTGCACTGGCGCATGTATTCGTTTCACCCGGCAGGTAGGTAGAGGAGACCTACATAATATGACACCAAAACTATTTAGCAATCATGTTATTGTAAAAAAAAATTAGTAGGTATTTAAATACAAACATTACTTTCATAAACGACGTACTATGTTAAGTGGGGTAACACTGAATAGGTATTTGAAAATTGTCTTTACGTTTATTTTGTCACTTCTCATTTCGAAAGACCATTTAGGATCTATAACGATTTAATTTTATAAAAACAGTGTAAAATAAAAAATCCCTAAGTATCACGTGGAAACCGTTGGATTAACACATAAGATACTTTTTAACTTAGTTTTAGTTACATCTATTGGGGCATGGATAATAATCAAAGCAAGTTTTGTAGCTGTACAGCGTATACCTAGTCTTAGAGAAATTCTTCTGTTAATTCTGACCTTGATTGATTGAAGTCCCTGTTTCCCCACCTACTTAGCCAACTACGAGTCAGTAAAAAAACTTAGTGCCATACTTGCTTGGTCGAGTGAATTTCCATCAACATGATAGGGATATACTTCTTAAGATTTTTAATATTATAGCGAAGACATCTAATGATTGAAACAAAGTGTATTTCTAGAATATGGGCGCTATGAACCTAACAACCAGTACCGAAGCGAAGTTATATACTTAATGTTAGGGTTAGCATCTTCATCTATTGCATCGGTGCCTTTCCATTTAAAAGCGATATATTGTCAATATCATTGACCGCACACGGAACCTAATATGACACCAATGCGACACGTAAGCAGCACCTACCTTTATTTGACGAATGTCAGGGGGTTTGAGGAGAAAGCCGCCGGCGGAGGTCGGCTGGTGATGGCAGCGCGCGGCGCGAGCCCGGCGCAGTGCGCGCGCGCCGGTGAAAGGCACCATGTCGATACTACACGCAGTGAACAGTGCGCGGACCGCGATCGCCATGGCCGGGTTACCATATATGCGAATATTACTCATTTGTGCTATTTTAATCAATGGTTAGTTCCAATTACTTCCATAAATATTTTTAATTTGTGAACATTTGATTTAGTGATAAATTACGACTTTAAAACAGTTTCCACATGTATAAGACATTAAAAATCATCCAATGCGTAATTCGTAATGTTATGCAAGCAGTCCGCGATCAATTTGTTAGTCGTTAACGTAACTGTTACAACGAAATGATACTATAGTGAAAGCTATGCATCGTGTTTAGCTAGAATTTTTACAATTTCATAATAAAACGTTGAATGTGAAAGCGTGCGATAGAAGTCTCTGTTATAAGCATTTCTAATTACTTATGTCATTTTTGAGTAGCATGTTATATTTAGAAAGTGTCAGATGTGGCTCAATAATGGTCCTAATTGTAAATCGTCTAGTACGTTCTTTTTTTTACTTGACATTGAAACCTGACCGGTTGCGGTCGAGGATATTGACACTTACGTCGGTACATAAAGTACTTAGCTGATTTTTATGTCTACAAATCTTACAAGGCTCCACTCTGGAAACTCAGTCGACAGTTTTGTTGCATTTTTTGTCGTTGAAGTCTTTTGACGGTCAATTCTCATTTGCTCGATAACTACGTGATAACGGTGTCAATTTTAGGAAACCTAGATGAAAATAGTTTAAAGGAACTTGAGGTTATTAAATATCATAACGTTGCCTCGAAGCGTAAGGCAGATGTGTAAAGGGCAGAAAGAGCAAGAGATAGGAGAGGGTGAAAAAAAGCAGGTGCGGCAATTAAATGTCTACAAATATTTCTGATAAAGTTAAGGAACTTTTTAAATTAACTTGATCTAATAAAGCCCCCGCATGAGCGTCTGCACCTGTAATTTAGAAGTACCCCTAAATTCAAAGCTCTCAAGAGCAAAGCGCGGCAAACTCTCCGGGACAGTCTACAACAAAAGTAATTAACAACTGTCAAACAAACCAAAAGAACAACTCTAACCGATGTGCAGCTCGTCCATGAATGTGTCTAGAGGAAATATGTCTTCGAATCCATGCCTTTAGTTAACTTCAAAGCGTGAAATGTGGAGAAACTTCGGTAGCTGTTACTAAAATTCCTAGCGTTTCAAAACGAATAATGAACAATTTATTGGCACGTTAAACAAACATATACAATCAATTCACAAGCCTTTGAAGGCCCAGTAAATTTTGTAATCAGTTAGCTTATAAATAATGAATGAGGTATGTGATGTGGCTTGTCTGTCTGATTACAAACTGTGTGATAAGCATTCAAAGATTAATCTGTACAATTGAATGGGTAGAAAACATTGAGCTCCCAAAAACTCTCAGACCTATTGTGCCTACGGGTCATTGTTTTGTCAGAAAAATGCTGAATAAATAAATTGAGGGCCGGTGTCTCATTATTTTTGTTTGTTTGTGATGTTTGTCATAGACGTTCTTGGATTAAAAAAAAAATAATGTACAGATTTGGTACCTTAGGGTAAATGTTGTTTTAAATTTGTTTTTAGGTCATGTCGAGAGGGCCTAAGACAGTTATAAACATTTTGTTTGAAGATAAATTGAAGTGTACAAGCTTTGTAAACGTTTTTATTACAAGAAAATATTATGTTATATGCTAAAGTAGTTGATATATGTGAAAATAAGAAAATGTCCCTATGGTATTTTAAAGTGAGATGTGGCGTGAGCTACGTAGGCCCCAACATCAGACGTCTTTTAACTGGCTGTAATTTGGCAAGATGTCTAGACAGCTAAGCGTCAGTCTTTTCTAATAGCTTTTATATTTTACAAATGTCTAACAGTCGCTTTACATTTATATTTGGTTCAAATCTTTTAAATTTATTTTGTTGAGAGTTTTTCTGCATTTTTTAGCTAGGTGTATTGAAGTTATTTATTTTGTAAAAGATTTTAGTTTTTCATCAGTTGACTGCAACATCTTACCACTTCTTTACTAATTTAAAATTATGACAAAATCTTTTATTGATCTACCAGGAACTTTATCAAGACATTTTGTCGCATTTCAAGTTAAAAATAAAACTCAAGGATGTCCGTGATTTGCTTACCCTACTCTCGCTTGTTTTTAATAAATCCTTGAGATATTTTTTAAAAACAACTACATATTTATAATTTGCATACATAACTGCGTCAGTAATAACGTATTCATCGTATTTTAATAAGGCACGCCGATTTTCTGGTTATGGATGTGATATAATTAGTCTAACAAGGAAGCTTCATTAAATAAATAATAGCTAAATCGTGACTACCCTATTCAATAATGTCCGATCGATTTGGAACTATGAAATGCATTACATAACCGACTTTTTCTTTTCAATATAATAATACTAAGTTATAGACGAAAGTATCTTCTTTTGCTAGCCCCTATTAAAGTTTAAAAATATAAATTAGTTAAAAGTTCGCCAAAGTTCGTGTTCGCGTTAGCCTCGGAGTCTGGATTTGTGCCCGGTTGATGATGGCAATAGGCTCGCCCCCTATTTCATGGGACTAAAAACATAACTGGCGAAATGTGGGTGTGCCTGGGTACACCTCTGCCTAACCCTTCGGGGATTACAGGCGTGATGTTATGTTATGTTAGTTAAAAGTTAAATAAAAGTAGAGCTATTTGATTAGTCACGATCACTATAAAACGAATTACGATCACTGTAAAACAAGTATATAAGTTGTGTTATTATGAATAATAAACTATCAAAGATAGTATTAAACTATACACAGAAAATAGCTTTTTTAAGCTGCAGACATTTTGGACTTTTTTTTTGAGTCAAATAGCCAATACTCAGCGAAACATCGTGTAGCTTCTAAGGAGACCTCATTCGTTAATACACTACAAACAGTATAGGAGATATGCACACACACAGATGAACATGCATACATACATAGACTGCCTAAATCATAACGGCCCTTTCCGGCTTTGCCCTAGTCGGGTAAAAACAGAGGTAAAACAAATACACTTTGAGATACGGCAAATTATAGAATAAAATAACCAGATGCGACATTATGTCCACCCGACTGTTAAGAAATGCGTCTTTATGTATCTAAGAGAAATTCCACTGAGAAAATCAAATAGAAACTGTTCTCAGGTTTTCCTCAAATAAAATAAAGACTTTGTAGTCTCCTGTCTGTGTTAAAGCTTGAAGCTCGCCATTTGTTCAGGACGTAGTTTTAAATACCTAGAACAAGGTGAGACAATGCTAACAGAGTTGTCCACTTCTGTAACTATAAACTGTTTTATTGATTTTCAGGAAGCTACCAGCAGAAAGAAAAGCCCGAGGACTTTGTTTGCCCTGAAGGCACTACAGGCAATGGAAATTTTGCTGATCCAGCGACGTGCAGGCGGTTTTATCAAGTAAAAATTATTTGTGTTTATTTTTCACGCATGATTTTTAAAAGCCAGCTTTTGACCCTCTGCGGCTTAAGTTACCCATTTAAATATTAATACCGAATTATGACTCAACTATTCGCATAGCATTTTTTTTCTAATTAGAACCTTTTTTGCATTACTCCTAGAAAAACACAAAGGCCTTTCGTAAGTGGTGTGAAATTTTTTTAACAGCCGCTATCGTCGGTTGGACTTTGCGAGATGCAATATATGTTAATTATTATAATTAAAATGTATAATTAGCCTAGCTGAACTTCCGCGTGCCCTAGTACCTTTATATCTTTCTATAAAATAAGCAGCTTCCATTATAAATATTATGTATTGAAGATTCGTCTGTTTACTTTTGATTACCAAACCTCACCGATTTAGCCGTCAGAATGCGATCGCAATTTCGTTGGGAAAGCTAATTTGAAAATTTACCTCAAATAGAAATATTAATGATGCAAATTGTGCCGTGTAAAGCGCCAAACTGTTTGTTTTAGTTCGTGCTCAGATTTCTAGAGTAGATTTACTTCAATTCAACATTCAACGAACGATTCTTCGAACATTCGTGAACATTCCCTGTTGTGTATAACCTAAGAAACACAAAAAAGGACTTTGCTTTTTTTTTCTTTGGCCTGCTGGTTGCCTCGTTGGCCTAGTGGTCTCAAAGCGCGACTGTTCTGCATGAAGTCTTGGGTTCGATTCCTAGGTCGGGCTAAGTGATATTGCGTCTTTCCATCAGGAATTTCTTAGTAGCAGCCTCGGAGTCTGGATTTGTGCCCGGTTGATGGCAACAGGCTCGCCCCCTATTACATGGGACTTAAACATAACTGGCGAAATGTGGGTGTACTAATAGATACATCTCTGCCTAACCCTTAGGGGATTACAAGTGTGAATATAAGAACTTAGAGAAAACGAACAAAACATCATTAATCGATTCTAACTTATTACGTAGGTATAATATTCGATTGTTATTATACATACGTATTTATCTGAATGTGTTCTTGGTTGGTGAATTCAATCAAAAATGATTGTATTAAATAATTCTACAGCTATGTACCTATAGGTAGGTAGGTTAGATTATAGATATAGGTATGTTATATATATAAATTTACCAAAATAATATATTATAAAATGTTGTATGAAAGGTCTACAATCTATGCGTCTACCTTTATCGATTACCATGTCAAGCCATAAACATAGCATCAAATTGATTAATCAACTGAAGATATTCAAACAGGAATACTATCAATCATTCGAATTATAATTACCTAGTAGGTTTATCATCATCGGTCATCATTTTAATTATGATTACACGTAATCATAATTTTATTATGAATCCTAACTAATATTATAAATGCGAAAGTAAGTTTGTTTGTTTGTTTGTTACCATTTCACGCCTAAGCCACTGAACCGATCATCCTGAAATTTTGCATATACATTGCCAGGTGTACAGGAACAAACATAGGGTACCTTTTATCCCGAAAAAAAGTACTGTTCCTGAGGGAAATCACAATAACCTACTTTTGGTGATAGATGGCGCCACATGTCTTTCGAAATCATGTTCGAATTTTAAATTTAAGTACCTAATACATTTTGTGAGTTTTGAGTGTCGATGAACTAGCTTCAACTAGGGTGTCATAAAATCGATTATTGATAATTCGGGGTTACTACAACCAATTTACGATTACCCAAGAAAAAAAGTACTAGGGTGTTATAAAAAGGTATATCTCTATGGCAGTATAAATAAGAAGTTTTAGTCAGAGTGAGGTCAACATTCTGGGTTTATCAAAAAAAGTACTAGGGTGTCAGAAAATGAAGGGTTCACTCAAGCAAAGTACAACCCGAATTGATTAGCAAATCCTAAATTAACGTGAGCGAAGCCGCGGGCGAAAGCTAGTAAATAAATAAATAAACTATTACGCACATACATCCTAACTAATATTATAAATGCGAAAGTAAGTTTGTTTGTTTGTTTGTTACCATTTCACGCCTAAGCCACTGAACCGATCATCCTAAAATTTTGCATATACATTGCCAGGTGTACAGGAACAAACATAGGGTACCTTTCATCCCGAAAAAAAGTACTGTTCCTGAGGGAAATCACAAGAACCTACTTTTGGTGATAGATGGCGCCACATGTCTTTCGAAATCATGTTCGAATTTTAAATTTAACTACCTAATACATTTTGTGAGTTTTGAGTGTCGATGGACTAGCTTCAACTAGGGTGTCATAAAAACGATTATTGATAATTCGGGGTTACTACAACCAATTTACGATTACCCAAGAAAAAAAGTACTAGGGTGTTATAAAAAGGTATATCTCTATGGCAGTATAAATAAGAAGTTTTAGTCAGAGTGAGGTCAACATTCTCGGTTTATCAAAAAAGTACTAGGGTGTCAGAAAATGAAGGGTTCACTCAAGCAGAGTACAACCCGAATTGATTAGCAAATCCTAAATTAACGTGAGCGAAGCCGCGGGCGAAAGCTAGTATAATATACAAATGTCATGAATAGGTTGGTAGAATACGGAAATAGTAGTATTTATTTTGCTACTTATTGACATTTGCGAATCTCGACCAACCAGTTTTCTCGACCAACCAAAAACCAGTGAAACAAGCCTGATATAATTAAAACAATGGTTAAGTTTTAGAATTTGAACGTAAAAATATTGGGCCCCAGTTTTTCGTATGCACTGTAAGTATTTATCGAGAAATATCGGTATCTGAGGTATTTTTGTATTGGTGGCCGGACCTCTGCGCCGTTTTTGTTATTCACGCGTCTTTATTACCTATGGTCGTTGAATGTTAAGTCGATAAGGACACGATGGCCCGCTGTGATACATCACTGCTTAAACAGGTATTGCGACCTATACCTACCTATGCTACTTGCATTAGAAATCTGTCCGTCTATATGAAACACTACACTTATTCCACATTAGAAACAAATTAAAAAACACGACTGCAAAAATTGCACATATTTGTACTTTGTTTACTCGTCAGTTTTTTTATGACGTTTTTTATTTACAGTGTTATATATTTTTTTAATCTACTTGTCAAATTCTAGACGATAAACATAGAAACGACGAGATCCATTAAAAAAAAATTGAGGCTGGTATTAATTTACGTTTTAAAGTGACCACACAGGATTCTTTTTATTTTTAACTGGCCTATGTTACTCGGAACGATGCAAGGATTGTAACGATACCCCATACATCTAAATCGGTTCAGGCGTTTAAAAGTTATGGTGGAATAAAGAATCTCACATACATACATACATACATACATACATACATTAACCCTGAACACATAACACTCCTTTTTTTGGGGCAGTCGTGTAAAAAGTAGTGACGATTTGGCTATAGTTTCAGCCACAATCATGTTTCGTTAATTTCAACTGCGTAATCCTTCTGCAGCTGATTTTAATGTACTTCTATGTACAAATACAAAAATGGTTCACAAAGTCATTGCACCTACTTCAGTTTTTATTGAATGAACACGACAGGTACCGTAATCAAATGTATTTTTATAATGATTACGTTTAAAAGCTACAAAAAACCTGAAACAATTGCAATACAAAACGTGTATTTAGTAAAAACTACGGCCTTGATCTTGATCGTCTTTAAGATGTGTGAATTGGGGGTCGTCAGCGGTCAACGAGTTCTTAAAAATCGACAGTATATTTTTTAAACATATCTACCTAACAGGTTCAAACTTAGGATATGGATATACTCACGTAGAGCCATTCCGTTTGAGAAGGGTAAGGTGGTAGTAATTTTGTGCAAAACTTATATTTAGACTTGCATTCTAGTTAGACTGGAAACCGATCGCACCATGGGTAAAAAAAAAAGAAAATATGGAAGAGAATCAACATGTATTAATACACAGGCAGGTAGATTCACAGGTGCTTATTACGATCCCCATATCCTGCGAAGAATAAATAGATAAACGTAAGGGGTGCGCACAACCGCTACATTCATATTTTTATGGACAAACACCAAACATTTTTCGCATAAAACGGTAGATTCCTTTTTTCGTTGCATGTAATAACGTGGGTAACCCCGCGTGACTAACTCCCCTGGGATTACACTTGAGTTTATGTTACGTCCGCGAAAAATGACGGATTCAAAAATAAAAATGGCAGCCCATAATCATGGCTAACTAATGTCTAGTTGTTTGTTTTACTTATAGTAGTTGTTATTGCTTTGAATGTGAAAATGGGTCTCGAGACGTCTTGTAACAGAATGTTTCGAGATTTTTTCTAAACTTAAGTGTCTCAGGTACTGCGACTATATGATTTTGTTAAAAGGATATAACTATATAACTTAAATATAACATCGTAAAATAATAGAACTTTAAAAGTAACATGATATGTGCACGAAAATTGTATGTATAACATATATATATTTATCATTGATAGAATCATGTTTATTATTTTATTTCGTTTTAAGAGGCGTGTACTCTTAATTTTTTGCGTAGATTGATTCTAAGAAATGTTTATCAACTGTAAGGATCTACTAAAGTAACGTATAGACTTTGCGAAATAAAAACACGATTTCGCACTTAATACGCTTATAAAAATTGATAAAACATAAGTATTGCTCGTATTGCGATCTGGAAGATTTCATAAGTATGTCCATGATATGAAAATGGTTAGCGAGATAAGCTTGGACTGTGCGATTAATCTAGTTCTTTTAATTTCTTTAATAAAATTGAAGAGGCGAAAGCTTTTTCTAAGCATTTTCTGAGCGGCACTGGCTGCGTATTGCGTATGGTACACTACTGCGTATGGTTTGATTCCCGCACGGAACACAACAAATATTTGTATGACTTACAGATACTTGTTCCGCGTTTGGCTGTTCGTGTATGTGAATTTATATGTTTCTAAACGCACCCACGATACAGGAGAAATTCCTAGTGTAGGTAACGTTTAAAGTTAAAGTAAAGTTAAGTAGCTATAAGTGGTGAAAATAAAAACGTCGTTTACATTTTGTTTTGTATATTATTTTATTGCCTAACTTTCAATTATTCGTTGTTGCCCTGAAACAAAAGGTGTGTGGACACTTTTTGAACTAGGGCAAATCCGAGAAATCTCTGAGTGATGGCAATCCTATAAACCTAATAAAGTTTTGTGAATCATACTTTTGAACACTCATGTTATTAACCTGTTTTTCCTCTTGGGCATAAAGTCCCACTATCGTCACACTCCTTAGTGCTTAGCTGACGGTTGCGTCCTTCAGCTTGCACAGTCGAACAAATCTATACATTAAGTTTTATTTTGAGTTTACTTGCTCATATTTCTAGTACTAAGTCTTCCTAGTATATACTAGTACCTAAAAATGCGGGCGCGAACCAGTTATTTAGCTGTTGACTCAACTGTGAGCGAATTTAAGCTGCGACTCCAACTTTAGGCTATCTTTTGGCTAAACTTGGGGAGCCGCTTCTAAACGTTTTTTTATTTTACTGTTAATAAGGGTTGAGTTTTTTTTAATACTTAGCATATAGTTAATTATCAACATAATATTAGCTTATATGATTCACACCGTGGAATAAGCGGCCTCCACTCTGTGTGGAGTGTAATTCACACTGCAGGTGCAGTCGAGACCAAACAGGCTATGAGTCTGATCTGATGAAAGTGGTTATTACAGTAACACCAAGGAAAAGCTAACCTTGAAGACATATCAGAAATTACTAATGTGTTTAATTTAATAGTTTCTACAAGTGTCTGGCCAAACTGAGTCAGCAATTGTATTTTTTCGTGCATTTAGTAATTTTGCTTAACTAAGTAAGAATGTAATCAGTTAGAAGGTTATTTCTGCTAACCCTTATACAAAGAGCGACACGATTATTCCTTGATTGATTTTATTTGTTAATTATGTTCGTTTTGTTCCAGTGTGTCGATGGCTATCCCTACCTGAACAGATGCCCCTCCGGATTATATTTCGATGATATTAGCAAGTACTGTACCTTCAAAGTTGAAGCCAGATGCGGCCCCATCGCTACAAGTAGGTACCTTCTTATATACACCCTGAAATGTAAACCGTTGCAAAAACGCGGCAGAACGATTCGCCCTCAGTAGTACTAATGGAACGTAGAGTTAAACTTAAAAAATAAAAATATTTTTATTTTAAAATATTAAAAAAAATATTCATAAACTCGAAAGCGTGAGTAACAATAGTTACACTGTCACGCACACAAACGCAACGTAGCCAACGAAATGATACCTACGTCCTAACGTAGGTATCATTCAAAACTCATGCGCTACCGACAAAGTAAAAAGCAATAAATCATAAATGTTCAGAGAAAAATAAACTCTCGTGCCTTGTGATACGGTATAAACTAGAGCGCGTAGCTTACACTCTCTTCATTCGCCGCCACAGGTCAAAAAATGCCGCGCCGTGCCGCGCAGTGTCGCGCACTCGACGCTCAGTTGTCTTGCGGACGTTGTACTTGTAGGTTAAATAAGTGAAAAATGGATTGAAATTACGATTTTTCTAATTTTGAGTGAGACCCATTATTAAAACTAAAAGAATTTATTTAAAAGTGCTCGTTTGTGTGTGGAATGTAGTGGCTTACACTTCGAACACTTGCTTCGATACCGCGAAGTGTAGGTAAGTACTTTGTGAATAGTGAAAATTCAGAAATAGGTTAGGTGATTAAAATCATTGTAAATAAGTTGATTCCAACTTTTTAAATACGACTAAAATACTTACTTTATTGTCTTTGTTTAACTTGTTATTTTGTTTTCGTGTTCAGTAAGTAAAGTTGTAGGTAATAAAAAGTATTTTTGACAGTCTTAAGCCTGTAAAAGTATGAAGGGAGAATTGGAATAACTTTTTGGGTGTTGTGTTACATTAAATTAACTAAAGATCAGAAAATCAGCTGTTGATAAGCGCAAGGGTTAACGACCCAGTGTTCTGGCGCCCGCGCCGTCAGCCGCTCGGGTCTCGGCCGCTGCGTTTGACTAGGTACTACTATTTGATTGCGTTCATTTTCGAGTTTCGCTTTTCACAATTGTGAATCTGCCATTTTTATATTTTCATAGTAAAGATATTTACTAATCGATTGTACTACCAAAACAAAGTCATTTCGCTGCAGCTTTGCAACGGTTTACATTTCACGTTGTATATATATTGCTTTTGTAATAGTTTCAAATTAATTTTGACGTTCTTCAATAAATTATAAAGCTAAGATGATTTTCAAAAGTTGCAATATTACTATCTTTATCTTAGATTATTTTATTACCTTCGTAATAATTTATATTTGATTTTTCAAATGTTAGGGTATCTTGTTATATTGCTTATCAATTTTATATTTTACTTTATCTATTTTATACACAATGGAAAATTATTTTCCCATTAACATGATTATCAACAAATATAAAGGTTTAATATGATAAACTTATAACAGGAAGCTAAACAACACAAACAAGACAGATACACGTGTATCTGTGTTGTCTAACTTCCTATATATTTTCAATGAATCGGTTCCTATAATCAATTCATCGATTCGTTAATTACCTATTTATTTGCCCGTCTGCAAGCAACTAATCGAATCTTGAATAATCGAATGCCTTGTAACGTTTAGCTTTTTGCTATACTGATGAATATTTTAGTTTTTGGGCACTTGCCCCATTGACAGCGACGCGGACGAATTTTTTGATGTCCTATGAGTTTTCTCCTTTCTGCCCTTTTTTTTTAAATTGTACATATTTTACATTTACTTTAAGGTTTTATGTTTAGGTTGATTATTGTTTATTGTAATGTTTTATAATTATATTTCAGTTATTTACTTTTTACATTCTAAAATAGTCTAACTTCACATTAAAAAAAAAACTGTCTGATAGATAGCCCTTCAATTCGACATTGGTTTGATAATTACCCTTATTTTACACAATTTTTTTTTTGTTAAGCTCCTGCGCCAATAACTGAAACACCCTTGGATTTAGCAACAAAGTGTGACACTAGCGAGTGCCAGTTGCCCTACTGCTTCTGCTCCAAAGATGGCACAATTATCCCTGGAGGCCTCGACCCAGAAGACGTGAGTGAACTATTTATGTTTTATAATAGACCTAGCTGACCGGCCCACGCGTTGCTGTGCCTGAGGTTTATAACCAAAAAATATTAAGACCAATAATTGTGATAAAAACTATCCTATCTTTCAACATAACATAACATCACGCCTGTAATCCCCGAAGGGTTAGGCAGAGGTGTACCCATTAGTTCACCCACATTTCGCCAGTTATGTCAAGCCTATCTTTCAAGTTAGATCAAAACGCACACGGAGTGCAAATTTGATTCAAATCAATTTCAAAGTAGTTTAGGAGTCCATCCCGAACAAACAACGTGACGCGTAGGTAATTAATAGATATGTGTGTAGAGGTATATTTAGATATATTAAAAAGGTCTGCTAGATTTAATTTAAATCCGCTTAGCCATTACGGCGTCATTCAGTTCAGGTTCGGAAAAAAAAATCAGTCAAACAAAAGATCGTATTAATAATACCTACCTATATTTAATTATCGAATAATTTCCTGGTACGTTTAGTTCTGTTTACGAAAACCTCTAAATAAACGAAAATGGAATAAGAATACTTTGTATAACAGGTTACTTTGAAATCAAATTAACGTCGAGATTCGTTATTTACGCAGAATTAATATGCTATTTGCAAAGTCAGCCTTGAAAATATTCAATACTTACTATTAACATACATATTTAAATATTAATTATTTCAAGAAGTAAAAGGCTATGTAGTATTGATTTCATGCAGCGCTTTAAAGCGCTATATTAAATTATGACAGTCGGTTGTAATAGTGGTCATAATGTCTATATATAACGTACACCTACCTAAAAGAAAATAACATCCTTAACTTTAATTTACGTCTATTAAAATCCTCAACTGCATAACAAATACATACCATACTCGTAAAAAGCTATGTTGTGCATGTTAAATAGCAAATAACGCGTTTCATTTGTGTATATCATGTGTACATATTTCATTTGTGTACTTTAAGTTTCGTAAGAATCGTAATTTTAAAGAAAAATTGTTATGTTCCTAGAAAATAACACGGGTTGCGAAAGAACCTTGCAGCCGGGTAAAAACACACATAAAAATATCCCGCCTATATCTACTTTGCCCTACCTGCGAGAACTCAATGTAGCTTGGCAGAATTTAATAGATAGTCTTCCTTTTCCTTACCAGATTATTTAGCCCATCTAACGGTTTGTAAAAAAGAAAATAAATAAGATGTAAATGTAATAGACCATTCATCGAACATGAAGTTTGTACGAATGTTAAATGTGTTCGAATTTGTATTGGTTAATTATAAATTGTCAGTGGTATTTCGATTGGCTATTATCGTACGGCTAATGTTCTTGGACTTAATCAATTAGGTTCCTATATTACTAGGCAATACAAAGGACGGATTAAGTAATACTTAATAATAGTTTAACTGACTGCAGCAGGTGATAAACAAATTTTGTGATAAATTGCTGTTTTTTTTTTTACTTTTTAATTCCTATTATTTTTACTATTTGATAGAAGTGCTGTAAAAATCTGTTATGGTTCAAACACCGACTTTAATTCTGTAAGCGATGATTTTACGAGCTATAAGTTGTCGTAAATTTACATTAACACTTTTTCCTTCGCAGACGCCCCAAATGATAATGCTGACATTCGACGGTGCTGTTAACTTAAACAACTTCGAGTTGTACAAGAAAGTGTTCAATGGACTCAAGAACCCTAATGGTTGCCCCATTAGAGGCACTTTCTTCCTGTCACACGAATACAGGTAATTACAAAATGTGACGTTACTTCCATTTAGGTGCGAGATATATGTTAAATGAATGGAGAGGCTGTTTAATGACAAGCAGTCATGAGCCAATAGTACGTACCTATCCAATGCATTGGGGTTAATATGAAATTCTTCTCAGCTTCAGATTTTGTCAAGAAAGATGTGACCCAAACTACAGAATATAACCTACTTTATCTTTCGATTAATTTGTTCGAAACATTTTGCTGAGTTCGCGTAATTAATTGGGATATTAATTTGGGATAATTAGTAACACAAGTTTAGTGTTGATTACTGCATTATGTATACCTTTGCCATTACTCAAACGCTGATAGATGCTGTGTGTTAGCGCAGTTGTTGGAACTTTACTGATGCACTTACTTACCTAACTATATGACAAGCTAATTACTAAGTTACAATAACTACATATACATATAGGGTGTCTGGTAATTAGTGACCGATATTTAAACACATGATTATAATCATGATAAGTAATAACAAACATACCCAAATATTTTTTATTTGCAATGCTCATAACCCCGGTCACGCCAAAGAAGTGCGCACGTGCAGCACGTGCGCCTAAAATATGATTAACAGTTAATAAAATAAACTGCATCGTCAATTTTGTTTGTAAAAAATTAACATAACATCACGCCTGTAATCCCCGAAGGGTTAGGCAGAGGTGTACCCATTAGTACACCCACATTTCGCCAGTTATGTTTTTAGTCCCATGTAATAGGGGGCGAGCCTATTGCCATCAACCGGGCACAAATCCAGACTCCGAGGCTGCTACTGAGAAATTCCTGATGGAAAAACCCAATAACACTTTGCCCGTCCTGGGAATCGAACCCAAGACCTCATGCACAGCAGTCGCGCTTGCGACCACTAGACCAACGAGGCAGTAAAAAATTAACTAATTAAATTTCAGCTGATTGTGTGTTATTTTTTACAGCTGATTGTGTGATGAGGTCGTAAGCTTCGCAAATAAAATAAAAGTTTCTTAGGGAATGCTGTTTGCTGTCATTACTATATTGTATTGGTTACTAATTACCAGTTACCCTATAGGATGCATAAAATTATAACGTTGTAAATTGATTAACTTATTGTCATCAATTAGAGACAAATGAACTGTTTATCTTTTTCGTGTTTGTTTTACAAGCTTTTATTGTCATTTACAGTAACTACGTGCAAGTGCAACATCTTGCACATGACGGCCATGAGGTAAGTCTTTTTATTTAAATGTAATTTAACCAGTTGACCTTTTGTTAAATTACCAATTTTAATAGCTTAATGCTACTAATATGCACTGTTTAGCCGTATCCGCGTATTCGTTAATGTGAAGAGTTATCTAAGGAAGAAGTTAAAAATGAGAACGTATTATTGATCGATGGGGGTTTAAGAATCAGATGCAGCGATATGAATTTTCAACATCGCAAATTGGGTTCTAATATTTTTTTCTTACTTCTTCATATTTTTACGTAACGTGTAAAGTTTAGATTTATGGATTATGCGCGCAATGTCACATTCGCAAAATGACATATTCAGTATTATTTGTTTTTATTAAATCAACCGACATAAACCCCTGCATTTTATTATATGTATAGATTGACGCAATATGGAGTTGAGGAACGGACAAAGGAAACTATTTTTCCACTTTTAAGCAAATATTTCAAATGAATCAAATCCACACAAATATAGCTTTCAATATTCCTATTTCCTGTACCTATCTTAGCTGTGTTTGGAGACACCAAATCATTTTCAAACCAAATGTCTATACTCGGCACATTTATCTGTGAGCTATACAACGCCAATCTTTGTCACTACGCCAACATATTCGACAGATCACTCCATTCTCTTTATACTATTTATCTACAAGAACGATCTAAAAACAATGCTTATACAATTTACAGATAGCGACAGGCACAGTATCGCAGCAGCAAGGTCTCCAAGACAAAGGCTATGAGGAATGGGCCGGTGAGATGATAGGCATGCGCGAGATTCTCGGCAAGTTTGCAAACGTGTCGCGGTCAGAGATCGTTGGCACAAGAGCACCTTTCCTGAAACCTGGAAGGAATACACAGTTCAAGGTACCTACTTTAAATGAAATTATTATGTAAATATCTATCTATTCGGTTATAACAGCGGATAGCTCCGTCTACCAAGTGCAAGTAAGGATTTGGTTACCTATTGTAGTCTAAATTATTTGTGGGAACTTCCTAAGCAAGACTGCATGCTTGGAGAATAGAATTCGTTATCTCCCAGGTTGGCTTTTGTATCCCTACCAATGCAAATAACATTAGTAAATCATAGGACAAAGATGTTTCCTTACATTCTTCCTTGTGTAATTTATCAAACTGACATATGCAAAGTGCTAATTAAGTCCCACTCCAATGCGACTTCAGTTGACAATCAAACTTCCTGTAAACGAAAACGTAGAATGCTTTTTATCTTTACTAGGTAGGCGGTTCCTTTGAGTACAGATTAAAATATGAGACAATAAATGGTCTTTGTGGCATAAGTCACAAACATTAATAGCTAAGTAAATGGAGTAAACATTGTAAAATTTGTACTTTCTGCAAGAAACATATACTTAATATGAACCCTTGCGTAGAAATAGAATATTTTTCGAAATAATAATAGGTACAATCCTTATTACGTGAAATTGACGTTGATGGGTACATACATAACGAAATTATATGTGCTCGTGTATTTCAAAAGCCATATTATTATTCTGCCTTCTTATTTCTGAGGAATTTCTCGTAGATTCTTTTGTCTCCAAATTGGCCCACGTCAAATATCAGGTAGCTTATTAGGGTATAATATTTTGACAGTCATTCGATATACTGCGTAGGTACGTCTCAAGTTTCTACGTCGCTTCACTTAGTGTCAATAATTCAGCGGTACCGTCTATTCGTTACCTGACAATTACGATCGTCACGCTCGCAATAAAAAGTGAGATATGTAGAGATTTTCTTTTGCAGTGCGTCGTCATCAGGGACGTACTTACGCACGGAACGTCAGTTGTCAAACAAGCCGGTACGCTCGAATATCGACGTTTGGATTGGCACCGATCGACGAACGTATCTAAATAAAACTGATTGAAGTACACATTGTAAGGTATTTGTTGTGCGAGATGCCGGTTTGGAGCGAACCTACTGTTAAATTATATGTATGGCAAAATAAATACTTTTGAACGAATGTAAACGTGGTCATTGTGTAAAGCTACAATGTAATTAATATGTAGCAGATAAATAACAAATTGTAAATTCAATAAATTTTTAGGCAAACAGTCATGACACGTATTGTGTATGTAGTTTTTAGATATTTTTTTTGAATAAATTCCGATGTTATTTATTAACATATCACCATATTGGGGTCAGCTTCCAGTCTAACTGGATGCAGTTGAATACCCGTATTTTACATGGAGCGACTGCCTATCTGACCTCCACAACCCAGCAACTGGGTAATACGATACCCCTAGGTAAGACTGGTTGTCAGACTTTCAAGCTTCTGACAACCCGTAACGACTGTCAAAGATCCACGTATGACAGCAGGGACCAACAGCTTAACGTGCTTTCCGAGGCACGGAATGATGTCAGTAATGTCTAAGATAAACAAGCTACTATAATTAAAAAAATTAAAAAACACGACTGTCAATTTGCACATATTTGTACTTTGCTTACTCGTCAGTTCTTTTACTACGTTTTTTATTTACAGTGTTATATATTTTTTAGATCTACTTGTCAAATTCTAGACGATAAACAGAGACACGGCCAGATTCATTAAAAAAATAATTGAGGCTGGTATAAATTTACGTTTTAAAGTGACCACAAAGTATTCTTTTTATTTTTAACTAGCCTATGTTACTCGGAACAATGTATATACATACATACATACATTAACCCTGAACACATAACACTCCTTTTTTTGGGGCAGTCGTGTAACTATAGAAAGTACATAGGTATGAATTGAAAAATCTCATTAGTACTTGCCCGGATTCGAACCCATAACCTCATGCATGAGAGGCGGGCGCCTTAACCGCTAGGCCATAACATGCCATGGCCATGGGTTATTTATTAACTTATACAGGGGGAAAATTAAAACAAATGCATGGGCGAATGATCTTATTAAAGAAGACAACACAATCGTTTATTTTAGCAAGACGTGCGTTCGTCAGATTTTTGCTTAAACTAAGGCTGGGCGCAAACGTCCGGTTTCCGAATCTGGTTTCCGGATCAGGAAGCGTATATGTCTACAATCATAACTCAAGTCTCAAGTAACAAAAAAACTTTAATGACCTCTTTGTTCACAGGTGTTGGAAGATTTCGGCTACATATACGACAGTTCGGTGGGCGTGCCTCCGCTGCCGATCCCCGTGTGGCCCTACACTCTCGACTACAAGATCGCGCACGAGTGCAAGTCAGGCACTTGTCCGACCAAGTCGTTCCCAGGTGGGTGACCGTTACATACTCGATAGATAAATAGCTAAAAATGGAGAAGATTGGTTAGAAAGAGTACAAGTCTTACTGTTATAACGATATTTACGCAAAATGAATTTAGAATTACGTACATTAATTTTAAAACTGAAACATTATTTCAATTATAGGTGTATAAGTAGGTATATAACAATACATTTAAATATATAAGTATTATATGTATAATCCACTTCCATTGTTTTCATAGAGAAGAAAAAACAGCTATTGTGTACACTACAGCGTCGAAAATTACTTGGCATCTTATAATGCCCGCTTGGATTTTAAGTGTGCAATACGTCACATGTTCTACACGACGCTTCCCACATATAAAACCAATAGTCATCACGCCAACACGTTCCCAAGTTTTCGTTTCGCGTGCAGCGTGGTGTTAGAAAGGACGAGGTACTCTCACATTTTCTAAATAAACGCCAAGAGTTAGACGCGGTGGAATAATGCACTCACCGACTTCAGATGGAACTACATAATACTTGCCATTTGATGAAAGGTTAGATGATAGGTCAAGGCATCCCATCTGCCTAAGCTTTTCCCAACTACTTTACAGTTAACTTCCTGTTTAACCGGATGCCAATCTTTTACATGAAGCAACTACTTGTTAGACTTCTATAACCCAGTAACTGGGTAACACGATTACTCTTAGAAGGACTAATTGTTAGTATTTAAGGCTCCCCGTAATGGCTGTTTAAAAATATCTAAGACTGATAACCGGAACTAACGGCTGAGGAGGCACGGGGGTGTCACACTATCTACTTCCAAAATTCGGGCTGAGAAATTCGAATGGAAAACCCCAACAACACTTTGCCCGACATAAGAATTGTGTAATATACAGATAATCCCCCGTTTAGGTCCCATCCAGCGTCGTGCTTGCAACCAAGAGACCAACGGGGCATCAAAAACAATTTCATGATGACGGAATACAACATGCATACTGTAGCTATACCTATATCTACCAAGGGTAAAATACACAGCGTCTGATTACATTTTATGTGCCTGTGTAAACAATTTTTGAACTGAGTTGTATTTAATGATTTGTCAAGGAATACACAACATTACCTTATTTGATTTAAAAACGTTTCTGTAAATAAAGAGGTTATTTGTTTGCAGGTCTGTGGGAGGTGCCGTTTAACGCTCACTACGTTGAAACGTATGAGGGCGGACACTGCCCCTATCTCGATCAGTGTGTGCTCCACAATCACGATTCGGATGAGGTGAGTTCATGTTGTTTTGTTTTTGTTAGTGTAACAACAGGACTATTATTTACAGTGACTAAACAATTCAGCAAGCTTCTATAAAAAGTTTCAAGAATTAGTTGGAAATACTAACCTTCATGATTTCGGTTTTCGTGTTTTATATTTTTAATACCTTTCTAATACCCTTTTTTTGTTTGTTTTTTTTTTATGGATGGGGAGTTATCAAATACTGTTCTGGGGGGAGCGGAAGGGAGTGTCAGATTTTTACTGACTAAAACCCATCCGTGACCCTGGCAGGCAATGGCCCTCGTAGACCGAAATAATACCCTATGGCCTATATAAATACAAAGCCAAAAATAATTTTGATTTAAATATAATTTTAAAACATGTAATTATTGGTGATAAGGTCCGCACTTGACCATATTTATTTTTAGGAGCAATAGGCGAAATCTGAATTGTATTGTAAAAAAATATTATTGTAGCATTAGAATAGTTTTATCCAAACTACTATATTAACCCCACTTATGTGATACTATCGATGCATACACAACAATTTAGTTACGTCAACTAGGATTCAACCAAAATTACAATGTGGATCAATAGAAACAAACGTGCTTATGAAATGCAAATTAGCCATAAAAATGGAAACCGACTCAAACTAAATTGTATATTCAAAAAGTTTTACATAATTAAGCAAATGTTTAGAATGTTGTTATATCATCGTATTTACCATAAACAATCTATTTTACAATTCAATGTGATTGCCGCCCATTGCGTCTAAAACTAAATATAGTCAAGTGCGGGCATTTATTACCAATTAAAAACTTATTTAAAACTATGTTTAATCAAAACAATTGTGACTTTGTTTTATTTATATATATTTATTTATATAGCATGGGAGTTTTTATTATAGCATACAGGCTAGAGGGAATAAACTCGTAGTAGTTGGCTATTGATTCTCACTACTGACTATGACGTAAGCTTTGCCATATTCGGTCGAGTTGAAATAGAAAACACACAAACCGTAACATGAAAATAACTGCCGAATTACATGGAATAAACGCACATATATTTTTCCAAAGAGTGATTTAGGCGATTATCATTTTTGGTGAAAGTTTGGGCAAAAATGATTTTTGAATGATGTGCGCTAATATTGACATCCCGGAAGGTGGCGGAATAAAGAATAAACTAAATGTGTGCGTTCCATTTCTCACAATACGTAGCAACTGCGAAAACATGCTTGGATCCCAACTTAAAAAATTACACTGCATCGTGTGCAAGGTTCATGCGGATTTCATAGAAGCTAGTGTAACATGAGAACTGCATCACCGCATGCCAGACCGGCGTGCGGTGCCGTGTGTTAATCGCCTTAGTCGTCTCTTACTACACAGGAATGAATAGGGTTGAATCGATCTGATGATGGTTCAAAGATGTCGTATTTCTCAGTGTAGAGGTGTAATAAAAGCTTGTAAGTTACGATTCGATTTGAAACTAAAGAAGACTGTTCACTACACCATACCATATCATGATCGTGCTGTAAACGTATTAGGCATGAAAAGAAACACGGAGCAGGTACTATGCCACTAGAAGGGTAGAATGTATCAACAGACTTTCACCGACAATTCTTAACGCTTCGTGCATCGCACACCGTGCTGTAGCAAAGTAGACCGCCTAAAATTCTGAGAAGGGGCAGCATCTACCAAGATTTTATAATAGTGCAATCTGCCCCATCAAATCAAATTAGTGGGGCCTATTCCACTGCAACATTTAAGTCAGTCTACTTAAAGACAACAGTTTCGTGACTTGGTCGGGCAAAGTGTAACTACTCGCACTCACAGATTCAATTCTCATGACTTTAAGCGTTTTTATTCTCAGATTTTAGATAATGTTATTCCAAACTCAAAATAATTTAATTAGAAAATGTAATTTGGAGTTTAGTCAGAATTAAAATCTTAATAAAATTTATTCGTTTGTATTTCAAAAGCAGATTAGTTCGTCTGTCCTCGGGCTTTCCAATATCCTTTTAAACAAATCTAAAACAGACTTCTGTTTGCTTTTATACCGTATCAAATATGCTCTTTGATTATTATGTACTTGCTGAGCTAGTACAGGGCTTTGATATTCAGAATTGTGAACAAAAACGGCATTAAAATGTTATATTCGAAATCCTTTTCACGCTTTGTACCACATGTTGATTTCATGAACATTGCGTTTATTTCCTGAAACAGTTGAATTGAAACCATGTTAATAAATGAACGAAGCCAACCTTTTCCAATCTATAGTAGAAAATTGATATTATACGTTTAATAAATGCAGTACATTTAGTTTAGGTAAGTAAATATTTGTAATTACGCTGTTGCGCATAGTTGAATCGAGAAGTGGAGCGAAAGCAAGGCGACCTGGAATAATTTATATACCTACGCACGTACGTTTTCGAGTGGCCTGCTATTTTATCTCTCTTTAATTTTATAACTGAAACCCGGCCAAACAAGTATAAAAAAGTTTATAAAACACTATTTGTACACCGGCGGTGTTTGTATTAGTTAGTACCTACCAGTTATTATCTAGTTACTCGGTTGATAGGGCGATATGCTCTATGTAGATGACTGTATTACTGTATTCTCTAGTAGAAAAATAAACGCGTTGGAAAACTTTGTGAGATGGTCGCACACTTACATAACCTATTGTATTTATTGTGTTGTTCTGGTTCCATAACTTATCGATGTCTAGTTTTAAAATGATTATTTTTAATACTGAACTTCTTTGCACGGATTGATTAATACAGACATGAAGTAAATAGTTTTGATCATGAAATATGAAAATAAAAATGGTATCGAACAACAGCCACTTGTTGATTAAGTTGTTGGTTGGTTGGAGCTGTTTGGTTTTGTTTCCAAAATAGTAATAGCTTAGTTTGTATTAAACGAAGTGCATTGAAAGATTCGTGTGTTTTTTAAAGTACTTTTCTGATGCCCACCAATTTTTGCATCTATTTACAACGAGTGTTTCAAACACTCTCTGTAAAATTGTCTTGAATTGCAATTACTGGTTATGCTTTGTATTTCACAAAATATTAATTTAAATAAAATATTTGGATTTTTCAAATTCATTTAAAAACTATGAGTAGTGAGGATTTATATTCACCTAGCCGCTAGTTCATTCAATTTTTATTTATTTATTCATAACAAATCTTCTTCCTTAACTAAAGAGCTACTTTAGTTAAGGAAGAAGATTCACCAGCTTTTACCGGCGTGTCATTTTCTATAGTCTCAGACCACAGTCATTGTCATTGATAACAAAACACTTTGCAGGTACTAGAATGGCTACAAGAAGATTTCAGTCGATACTATGAGCAGAACCGGGCACCGTACATGATGCCCTTCCACACCAACTGGTTCCAGATAAAGGAGCTGGAGCGAGGATTGCACAAGTTCCTGCAATGGGCTTCCAAGCAGTGAGTACCTACGGTTCAGTATGGTCGAGTATGTGCGGAAGCCAAACCCCTATAGATAAGTAAAGATCAGCTTGATTTGTATCTTAAGAGTAATTTAGAATAAAACTATCGTGATGATGGCCTGGTCCCGAAGCCCATGCCCGGTTGCGAACCCACACGGACCTTTTTTATTTTATGTGTGTTTTCTAAGTTTTCCTTAAACATCATTAACATCGGCGAAAACATCACGAGAAAGCCGCCGACCCGCTAATCTGTCTTGATCAAGCGTGGTGATCTAAGCTCGTGCCTTCTCTGCACGTGAAGAAGCTTTTGCCTTATTGGCAAAAATATTATAATGGCATTTGAAGTGTGTTCAACACGCACATAACGCATGCGATCACGAAGTTTATTATGCGAACGTTATAAATAGTGAGAATGGTATAGGGTGGGTTTGCAATCATTTAGTTTTTGAAATGTGTGTTATAGGTCTTCCACTTTCTACTCTAAATGTAAAGTGAACTTTGTACCTGACATGAAGATTGTTACTAAAAAATTAAAAGAAAAAGAAAAAAACGTTTTTAAAAACAAGCTTTTATTAATAAAAGCGTGTTACACCTTCCTTATTTCTCGTAACGTATTAGTGTAACACGCTTTTATTTAAAAATATGGGGCTTTTTCTTACCAGACTATTTCTTATCTGAATTAAATTATTTTGTTTTTTTTTTGTGCTTTTTAATAACAGGCAATAAAAGTGTGTTTTTAAAAACGTTTTTATTTCTTTTTTTAACTTTTTAGTATTTATGATGCGGAATTAACTACAGCTTAGTTTGTAATTATATTTAAATAACTTATATCTATGTTATTATAAGGACTTCTAACTTATGGTAAAATAATATGTAAATTAGTTTTCAACGAACGTGTTTTCCCTTTAATGGAGTTACATATGGATATTATCTAGGACCAGAATACTCGTCAAGACGAATCAAACGAGCCCAAACTTGATGCGGTTGCTTTATTTGATTACCAAGTTTCTATTGCCACCTTTCGGCTTCATCATCAGATCCTGGTTACCGTATAGGATCAAAGTACTCGTCAAGACGAATCAAGCGAGCCAAAACTCGACGGTGTTGTGTCGTTTTATTACGAAGTTCCTATGGCCACCTTCCAGCTCTATTATCAGATCAGCTCCATGTTATAATAATATTAAAATGTTCCACGATCACAACATGCATGCAAAATTTCAGCTCAATCAGAACTCGGGAAGTGGATCAAATTTATCTTTCAAATTGTTATGACAAATACACAAGTGAAACTAAATAAAAGCTTGTAATAAAATAAAATAAAAGCTTGTAATAAAAAAATCGCTCATCGGCAGTATATTTCTTGTTTTGCAGATAAAAATAAAATACTAGACCTACCAGGTATTCCAATATTTGATTTATCAAAATAAAAACCGAGTTTGAAATACCGGTTTTTATTTGAGTGCTCGTTTATTTAGGACTTCCATTCACTATGTACAGAGCGTGTAATAAAAGAAGTTTTCGTTTCCAAGAACGAAAGTACCAGTATACTTTCGTTCTCGGAAACCGGTAGTTTAGATACCAAAAAGAAAACCCCTTTTTTCATGAAATCAAATTTCACGTTTTATGTGCAAATGTATTTTTTTTTCACTTTCATTTTAATAAAGTGGAAGGCAAATAAGCCTCGACTAACTGCCCCATTGGTCTAGTGGTCGCAAGCGCGACTGCTGCGAATGAGGTCTTGGGTTCGATTTCCACGTCGGGCAAAGTGTTATTGGGTTTTTCCATCAGGAATTTCTCAGTAGCAGCCTCGGAGTCTGGATTCGTGCCCGGTTGATGGCAATCGGCTCGCCCCCTATTACATGGGACTAAAACATAACTGGCGAAATGTGGGTGTACTAATGGGTACACCTCTGCATAACCCTTCGGGGATTACAGACATGATGTTATGTGTATGACAAATCTAACTCTTTATAGGCACCAACAAATATTAATAGGTTTTATAAGACTTTTATGGATACATATAATGTGTAAGTAAATACGATAAAATAAAAATAATAACATTTAATGTCGAGATGGCCCAGTGGTTCAGACGTCTCTCATGAAGTTAGCAAGTTACCAATGTGATATTTAATTCATTATGTCCTTTCTAATATTATATTACCTTGGCCTTTACTGACATCAGTGAATAAAAATATCGTGAATAATTTCAGTCTGAAAGCGTTGTAGTTAATACTCTTGTTTTTCCTCTATGAGAATAGGCCTTTGCCCTGTAGTGGGATGATAATAGGCTGTGTTTCCAGTATTCACGTGTGTTGAAGAGCTCGTGGCTAAGTCATAACAGCCGCACGGGTCGATCCATCAGGTTTAGCTACGCTTGACCCACACCGAGACTCCTCTGTACCTCGGAGAGCACGTTATGCCATTGGTCCCGGCTGTCATACCAATATATACTATGACAGTAGTTACGAGTCGCCAGAAGCCCGAAAGTCTGACAACCAGTCTTACCAAGGGGTATCTTATTACCAAGTTACTTTGTTGTGGAAGTTAGATAGGTAATAGTTAGGTAGGTATAATTCATGTAAATACTGGTATTCAGCTGCATACCGTTAGGCTGAAAGCCGAATATTTATTTACCTTTACCTATAAGCCAAATACTCTTTTTAAATCGCCACTTTAAAAAACATTTATTTTTTAACACACATATTGTATAAAAAAGGGTTAATGCCACAAAATCACAAAAAAATCCAGTAGGTACTGGCTATTTACAAAATCGTACCTACATATTTATTCCGGTTGTAAGTATGTTGTTTTATAGAATTTCGTTTTTCATAAAATTTTACTCGTAGTATCATTTCATAGAATAAACAATACGCATAATTCTTACTTTGAAAACATTTAAAAAATCCTTAATTTTTGTTAGGAATAAAATTTATATCAACAATAAGAAATCAAATATTCTTTTTCTTCTTACTGTTTAGTTAATATAAAACTTACATAAAATATTTCCAAGAATAACATTTTATCTAGAGACAGATTCTGAATGTATCATTCATAAATTTGACAAAATGCATACCACTGACCACGAAGAGCATGCAGGGGTAAGTTCTGACTTCGAACCTAACCTGTCCGTGTCGGGATGCCCCAATAACTTGGGGTTATTAATTGAAAATGACTAATAACTTATTACTAATTTTCAATGAAAAACACTTACCGTCTATTTTTACATTTTCGTTGAATAAAATCCCATGGGAAAGAAATCGTACAAACAGTATTCGTTTAAAATAATTCCACTGTTTGATAAGTATGTCAAAAAATGTGATTATAAAATTCATTGAATTGTGTTTCTGTAAATAAAAAAAAAGTACATAATCAAGTAAATAATCGTTGAAACAATAATATTCTAAATAAGAGCACAAGGACCAAATATTAATTGAAACATTTTCTGCGTAACGAAATTCTATGAAATTTTTGTCTGCGAAACAAGGGGATACCATTAATCTAAATTTATAGGAGAATATTCGGATAATGTTAATTAATCTATATTTTAACCTTCTCATATTTTTTAAAGCTTCAGCATTTATATGTACTCGTTACATTATGTTTTGACAAGGACATTGTGTTCTGAGAATTCACATTATGATATATATTTAAAGTATTCAATTACAATTTATTTCATTGTTAAGCTTTAATAAACATGATGTTACGTGATAATGTGAGTGACTTTTATCATTATTATACAGTATGTTAAATATAGAGGCGTTCCTTAAACTAGTTAATCTACTTAATAATAGATTTTTAATATTTTTTCACCATAGAATTAATGTATAAACGTTCTAATATTACCTGTTAAAGGGAACGCCTTGCGTTAATTAATATACTGTATAATTTTACTAAATATCGTGATGTAAAGCAAAAGCTGCCAGCTAAGTCCACAACGGTGCTGATAGCTTAGAGAGCTCCTGGATTTACACAAGTACCTGTCGGCGCTTTTCTGTGTGTCTACAACATGATGTCCAACGACAATTTGTGTCCGTGTGCCACAAATAACTATCGACTGCTTATATAAGTAACCTTTCCCCTTTTCCCAGGAACGACGTATGGTTTGTGACAGTAACCCAAGCTTTGACCTGGATCACAGACCCGAAGCCAGCAAAGTCTCTAATCAATTACGAAGCATGGAGGTGTGACCGCAAGGACTTTCCACCAGCACCGTGCAATCTACCCAACAAGTGTGCATTGTCCTTCAAGCCTGCTGACACCAACTTCACTGACACGAGGTATATGGAGACCTGCAGCGATTGTCCTAACCAGTGAGTAATCTTACTATATTATTTAATCTCTAAATTTATCTAATTTAATTAGCATGAGGTCCACATAAACAAAATATGTTTTCAGTAAATATTCTTTGTCGCATTTTAAGCTACAGCACACAAGTTATGTTATTACTACGTTCATTTTACGGCCCACCACGTAAAGATGATCTTGCTTACTTTGTTACGGGAGTTTTAAATTTCAAAAGTTTTTTAACACGGTGTTAGGGTTCACTATCGCGGGTTGACTCCGCTTTTACGAGAAAAAAGGGGGAGACGTGATTTTATAAAATCGTTGTATTAAATAATTTTGGAAGGTTCGCGTAAGCTGGTACGCATCAAAGACAAATCTGGTTTAATAAGCTTAATTTTGTTCAGAAATTAAAAATGTCTCGTTGTTCTGTCATATTGTAAGGTAAATTACATAAAACATAACATCACGCCTGTAATCTCCGAAGGGTTACCCATTAGTACACCCACATTTCGCCAGTTAAAGGTTTTAAATAGATAATTTATGTACCTATCGATGATTCTATTGATTGCAACATCTTATCTGATTTTTCTATACTAATATTATAAAGAGGTAAAATTTGTTTGTAAGTTTGTAAGTTTGTATGTTTGTAAGTTTGTAAGTTTGTTTGTAGGGGGTAATCTCCGGAAGTAATGAACCGATTTTAAAAATTCTTTCACTAGTAGAAAGCTACATTATTCGTGAGTGCTATAGGCTATAAATTATAAAGATAACATGCATATTAGCCAAACTATCTTAATTTTTGTATAGCCAGGCGGAAAAAAATTGCTCTTACAACGAAGTTATTTGCATGCGCTGCCTTAACAGTTGTATATAATTGAAAACAATGTATGGCAACCTGGTCCGCCTTTAATAGTTCTACAAAAAAGTCTGCAACACCATATTTTTATCTTTTATATTTTAGCAGATATAGTAGCTTTTATGTGTTAAAAAAAGTATTTTTCGACGTACTTAGTACTTACCTTTGGATGATTTTTTAAACAACAAAATATTAAACCTTATCGAAAAAAAATATATATATAGTAAACCACACAAGAACATGCTTTGTACAGACGTTTATCCATTCATCCATACCCATGGTATTTCTGTTTTTTGTATATCGGACAGTTTCAGCGATTGTTTATTATGCCTAAAAGGAAATCACAACTTTCCCGTCAGACATCCCAGAGCAGCTCGAGTACGCCGTACGGAAGAGTCTGCTCTTGAAAATCATCAGCGCCTCTCGAGGAATACAGAAAATATTTCGCAAGCACGCGCTGGGGAATCTAGCTCCGAGCGTTCATAGCGGCTTGCTAACCAAAGCTGGAGAACATCGCAGGCCCGTGCTCGGGAATCTAGCGCTGAACGTGCGCAGCGTCTCAGTGATTTAAGGCTGCATGTCTCTGCAACAAGGAATAGGGAGTCTAGCGCTGAGTGCTCGCAGGGGCTTGCTAGCCAGAGCGCGAGAACATTGCAGGCCCGTGCTCGGGAATCTAGCGCTGAACGTGCGCAGCGTCTTTAGGCAGGAAATAAATCATAGCACTCAGTACTAACCGAACCACACTCATAATTTCATCACAAGTTAAAATGGTTACCGCCCAACGAAGTGGGCACGGGTCAGCTAGTTTTATTATAAAGTTACATGAGACAATAATAAAAACTTTATAGATGAATTACTAATTACGAATTACTAAGACACTCTATGGAGACGGTAATTTCAGGCGTAATTGTAATATTTACTTTTATTATTTTCAGGTACCCTTGGCTAGGCGACTCTGGCGGAACTGGCATACCTGGTAAAGACAACTATATACCCGACAATCTCAGGAGGAAGTAGTGTGTATACGAATAGTCCTTTATTACTACTGTATGTGATCTATTCAGTTCAGTCATCTTTTATCATGATATGAGTAGTCAACATTTTACCTGCAGCCATTCTGTCTGATCTCTTCGGCTTAACTTTATTATAACATGTTTACTTACAATTTAAAAAATAGCAGGATATTAAAAGTAAGAAGTTTAAAATAGTTAAATCATTTATTTTAATAATACAATTTAAAAATGCACTTTTGAACGTCATTAACAAGGAAAATAAACAATCTAGTTGCCCCTTCCAAAAGACAATTTCGTATGGAGAAGAACGGGCTAGAAATTCTGTACTTAGTATCACCATTATTATGTAGCAATATCTAGTATATTAGGTTAAAGCTACGTAATAATGTATTCGTAGCAACAACGCTGGAATCAAACTAAAGTCCGAATTCCAGAAGAAAATTTGAACCTCGGTGAGAGATAATATTAAATGTAATATCTAAGGTCTTTCACTAAGTCAAAGAATATCATACTTTGAATTTAGCAGTCAAAGCATCGTATTGCAATGCTATGGATAGGTATCGAATTTTATTTTTTTAAATCTAATATCCAACAAAAATAATTACCTAGCTTAGTATCTTTAATAAGCTTTAAAAATCCAATATAAGTTGCTGCCCTGAATAGATCATATATTAACTTTTTGTATATATTTCGTTTTGTAAGTAATTAAGGCATAGTGACTAGTCGTCGCAATTTATTATTTTTAATAAATATGATTTGAGACTTTCTGGTAGATACTTCTTGACGAGACAACTCGAACAATTTATATAATGATTTGTAAAATATACAATTTCTTGTAATGATTTTTAAATAATTGCCATTTTTGAACCAAAATACTCCTTATAACAATGACAATATCGAGGGCATGTAGAGTTGTATAACTAAGGATAGGTGAAAATAATAAATTCAGTAGATTTTTTAATTAAGATTCAGATAATTTAGCATAAGATTTAAAATTGACATGTAAATAGAATTCCGAGTATTCAGTCTGTGATTGAACGTTTCGATGTTGTTATACAAATACCTCGATATACTTCTAGCTTGGTAATACATATAAAATATATATCTGAACAACTTTGGTGCTTTGTATTAAATGATAAGTGGAATTACTGTTTTCATTGTTAACGAATAAATATAAATATTTTTACACAGGCCTGTTAATTTATTACCTGGCAAACGTAGGTCACCGGTATTTTACCGGTCCTTGTGGATTTTTGAGGCAAATATTTTTTTTCACAGACTTGCTCGTAAACTGGCTCTTATTGCACCGCTTTTAAGGTCACGATGCGGTGTATTACATACTTAAATATTTTTAAAAGTAACTAAACAAGTGGATTTGTAATGAGATATCGTTGTGTTGTACCGTTGTAATATTATGAACTATAAAATATTTGTATAAATTTTGTAACAAATCAATGTGTTATTATTATCACAAAAACGACGACTCGAAAAGTAACAGTAGGATATCATTAGCATGAAAGCAAAATCCATCCTAGTATTCTCAAAGCGCGCTACGGTGCATTAAAGCCTGCTCACACAAAACGTTCATGCGGCATGTCGCACTGCATGTATGAAATAATATGTAAGATGTCACAACTAATTCAGTGCGTTTGCACGTCAGTAAAGTATCAGATATCTGACGTCAGTGCCACGTTGGAAAATGTATAACAGGTGGAGAGTAGCTGCTACAGCGCTGCAAACGTGTTGCATTTAGTGTAAGTAAGCTTTAAACGTAAACGTCACCGCAAGGTAAGAGTAACCACACCTTATTTACTATGAGGCCTTTGTAGACAGCGTTTAGGATGTTGCTAAGTAGGTATCTATATACTATATAATAGTTAAATTACATACATGAAGGTAGTCGTTAGGTAATTGCTTCTTATATCTTTGCAGTTTTTCTCTAGTGCTCGATGAAGTGATATTAGTATAAGGACTACATGAATAGTATTAAAACAAAACACTATTAATTCACTAAATATAGCATGTTTTTTAACAAAAATACAAGGCCATATGAAGAGAGAAAAAGAAATCCAGTAAAAAATTGAATAAAATTGTAACACTACGCAAAGTCACTGAGGGTACTTAGAATTTCACCTGATACAAACAGGCGGGTGCTTATAAAACAATTCGTGTTTAGCTTTATAAACAGCTTCGTGGTCTATACATTACCTAATAAAATTCCCGAAAAAAGACTATTGTATACATATTTTATAACAACAGCTGGCATTTCGCGTCTCCGACCCGCCGGCAGATTTAATTTGAGATTGCGCTGCGAATGGCTGCTCCGAAACTTTCTCCATATTCACATGCATTAGCTCCTATTACAGCGAGTTTTTGTTATAGGTACATGTTCTGAATAGGTCCCACCCCATCCACAATGTCTTCTCTCGGAATCAATATTCTTAGTTACCAATGTAAGACGATAGATAAGGGCGGCGCAACTTTGTCAATCGACGTTGTAAAATGTAATTTGTAAAGTTGAGATATAGACGTATTTTGTGTAATTTACACGTAATTTGAGGACGTGTTTTGGGATTTAGACTGTAGTAAATGTTCAAGTTCCGCATCGTTTAGGTTATTTTATTAGGGAGTGCGCACATGTACCTGTATTATAAAGAAAGAGGCTGAAAACCCAAGACGATCAAGTGTGGGGCCTTGAATTATTATTGTACAAAGGTGAGCATTCGTTTTGTTTCTTCTATAAAGGCAGATCTCAATTCACTTCATAAAAGCATAGTTTAAAACACTTTGGGTCACCAAATATCATCTTAACCGGCTTCAAAAAAGAAGAAGGTCCGCAATATCAGTAGGGCTTTTTTTGTATGGTAGATATGTTCAATAATATAGCTTAATAGGTATCAACTCCCCCATAACTTGTTGGTTGTGGCTAGCAACTAAAAATCATCTTTACATAGCATCGTAACAGCTGCTCGTAGATTTTTGAAACATAGCGAGATGGAGCTATGAGAAAAAAAAAGATTACACTAATCCCCTTTTCGACAGAATAATAAAAATGCCTACGAAAACTCCTGCACGCAAGTCCCTAATGTGAAATTATTGAAGCTATTGCTATCAAAGAATCCGTAGACATAAATGTACAAAAATAACAGCATCTTGGCACGTACAGAAAATAAACACTTTTCCTCAATACGTGGATACAAATCACGGCACATATGAACATAAATACTAACAGCAGAGGGTAATGTGGAAAGGTGGTAATAAGATCCAGCGACATTGTCGCCGAGTGGCGAACATTACAAATCCCCTCAGGCATGCAAGGGAGCTTCATAAAATATAATAAGACCACGCGAGCCCGTGCTGGAAACAGGTCAGCCGCCCGAACGATACGAAATAGGCTGGTTCACCCATTTCGACGAGGTATGTTTTAATTTGTGACCGCAAAATAAATAAGATTTACTATGTTAGTATATACTCATATCTGGCAGGCTTTCTTATTAATTTTCAGCAATCACAAAAAATGGTTTATACGTATGTTAATAATGTAGTGAATGATGCAAGAACTTTATGAACAGTAAAATCATCCTTGATTTATCGTGAATATCTGCCATACTTCCCTAATATAATTTTATGACGACGACGGCTGGTTATGTGTGTACGAGAATGGATATGCCAGAAATCCATTTCATTCGAAAATTATCCGAGCATTCATCTGTCGACTATGAAGTCGTCTATGTAACTTTCCCAAATATGTAAATGGTAACATTTGAAACAGAGAACACAGAGCTTACGATAGTAGACAAGCTAAGTCAAGTCATACAATCCCGAAAAAATACTTTTCTGATTACAATCTCATCACGAATTATCACATCAGACTTTATTAAGTCGACCACAACAACAAGTTAATCGGAATCGATCCGTATAAGTCTAGTCATTATTTTCTCTTATCAATGTACGTACGCAGATAAAAGCTCCAAGTTATTCTCTTGGACGACATTTTTATGCCGTAAGAATAGGAAAATAACGAACTCATAAATGGGAGTCGGACGATAAACAAGCCATAGCCACTGAGATAAGAGTCTGTTCTCTCTGCGAAGTAATGGGACTGCGAAAACGCGGATAATAACTATACTACCTGCTTTACATACGAAAAGCATACGAGTGTCGAGAGTCCTCTGAACGTTCGATACATGACGTCATAAATTACTTAGATTATCTTCTTATTTGGTCTCCAGTTGATTTTATTACGCCGGTGTTTATATATCTGAGTATTGTGGGCGTTTTCTTTAGCGAATATATCTGGCGTTTAGCATTTTTTATTTTAAGCGAAGACCGCGATTATTTTACTTTCCATAAGGAGAACGGTAACAGGGGAATGGGTTCCGCCACAGAAACGATGGACGACTAACCTGTGAGTTGAACGAGTCTTGTTTATAGCCTCAAGCGGTTCAGTAAGACATGGGTTTCTACTCACCCTGTGCGGGATAAAACTGTGATACACACACACACCCTCACCCTCTCATACCTCCATATAATCTACAATCTACAAACATTCGAAGAGTCTTTCGTGTTGAGTTACAAACATCAATTTTACAATGTTGACAGTACAACTAAAGTAACTATTGTGTAGAAGAAACCCCAACATCTGGACACGAATAGCACAAGTTTCAAGTGAACACGGGTCCAAAGATGTCAGGGGTTGAATTTCAAAGGAGCTCGCATTTCCTCAGTGAAACTATAAACCAAACATAATTTCAGTGAAGAAATGTAAAGAAAGGAGTTTTAACCTTTCAATGTAAAATTCTTTAATAGGTAGGTATACCTAAAACATGGTCGTTGTGAAGTTTAGAAATAGGTCACCTGTCAGTGACGGCTGACCCATAGGTGGCATTCAGGTAGTACGGTCTCTATTGGGTGGACAGATACCGGATTCACCTTGGCAATATCACACGTTCAAGCGTGCTTATTCGGTATTATTCTCATAAAAAGGCCATTTACGTACGTAGGTTAACGTTCAAAATATTTCAGTAAAATTTGAACTTATCCATGTATATCAGGTGTCTCGTTAAACAAAAAAGGAAAAAGAAGCCTCAATTGTGTGCTCGGGAAAATATTGTCTATAATATTAATTAAACCCTCATTTTTACGACTGCCTTATAAAATTACAAAACACACCGCATTTAGAGTTATAATAGAGCGTGATATTCACGCGTGATATTCACGCGTGCTTTTTATCTTACATTATCGCGCTAATGTGGTAAAGTTTTTGATTTAAATTTTACTTAACTTGTTTTATACCTAAATATTTTCTGATTAATTTTATTAAGTACTAGCTGACCCGCCACGAATTCGATAGCGTGGTATCCTACCCGTACCCTAACGAAACCCCCACCTCTACACTACCGATTCCCTACCCATACCTTACTCTACCCTACCAAAACCCTACACTACCCCTACCCTACCCTACTAATACCCTACCCCTACCCTACCGAACCCTACCCAACCTTACCCTACCCCTACCCTACCCTACCCCTACCCTACCCCTACCCCTACCCCTATCCCTACCCATACCACTACCCCTACCCCTACCCTAACCCTACCCTACCCATACCCTTCCCCTACTCCTACCCTAACCCTACCCTACCCTACCCCTACCCCTACCCTAATCCTACCTTACCCCTACCTAGCTTGTTACTTCTCTTGTATCATAATGTACTATAATCGCAGCTCTATATCTCGAACAGTGGCGTACAGCGTGCATTTATATTAGACCACAGACGTTTGGTATTCTTATATAGTTCGCCAGCTTCGGCCTGTCCGGACGAAGGCATTTGGCTGACTTTTGTATTTTCCTCAAGACAAATAACATGTTTCATCTGATAAGGGGCTGTCGTCGGCTCGTCTGTCTGCGGAACCAATCGCTTTGTGGACGTTCCTTGTTATTCCATCTTGTTTTTATTGCGTAAGCTTGAGCGTTTGTTTTTTAAAAGCCTATTAACGTCTCTCCTTTTGTTATAAGAAAGGATTTCTAATTCATTAGCATATTTATTTTAACAAATACTTAGTTATATTCTTCCATATTTATGTGGGACAGCATTTTAGTTAGCATGTATGTCGTATGTGTTTCTTCCGCACATCAAGGGGATTGGAGGCAATCGCATACCTGGTAAAAAATATCAAGATTGACATAGGGATTGAATAGGTACACATTTAGCGTAAACTAGAAGGCGAAACCAATATTTATGTTAGGGGCAGCCCTATATTGGCACAGTTATCAAGCTTAATTTGAAATCGTCTGAAGTATATCCCTGGAAACACAGAATGACTGAACGCTGCACGTAATCGCCGCCCGGTTGCGACTGCATTATGAATTTGTACTCTTTTGTCCGCAGTTTTTAATTCTACCGGTAAAATGTATTGTTCATGGAACAAAAGTCTCTAGTGTCATTGTTGTTGGCCAAAGTTCATTTAAATTCCGTGCCCGTGAGAGGGAACAGTAGCAAATATGAATTCCTTTGCTCCTATTGTCAAACTGCTTTTGCTCGCTTTGGTATAATGCTTTTGAAAGCCACATTCTATTTTATTTATATACATGTAGGAAAACAACTCTTTTTAATATTTTTCAGTTAACAAAGAAACATAATGTTATGTATGTAACTATATGAAATTAGCGTGATTCTGTAAAATCAATAATGGAGGGATGGATCTGAGTGCTTTGCAAAATTTTTGCTGACGGCCGATACCTATACCTTTTTTTTTTTACCGATGGGAAATCATCAAATTACTTCCCCCGCCCTGGGCGGGGCGGGAGGGAGTGTCAGACTTGAATTGACTAAAACCCATCCATGTTCCTTCTTGTGCCCTTGTGCCCAACAACCAGCAGCCCCGGCAGGCATCGGCCCTTAGTGGCCCCTCCAATTGTTTGCTGACATCTCTTTGAGGCGCGCGTGGAACACGAACGCGCCGTCGACACGGTCTGTCGTTATTCAACGAACGGACGGTGAGCTACCCATTGCTCACCGCCCACAGACCCGCCGATACCTCTACCTGACTTAGGTACAAGTATGTATAGTCGTGAATAATTCAAAACATATTACACTAATTTAAATTCACAAAATGGAATACCAGGTAGCCACTTTATAGGTTACATCTATCATTAACCACCGTTTTATCATAACTGGAGAAATGTGGGTGTACTAATGGGTACACCTCTGCCTAACCCTTCGGGGATTACAGGCGTGATGTTATGTTTTATGAAACACTATTAAAAGTGCTAAAACATTATTCTTTCAGTCTGAAAACTATTTTTTATTTTATGCAGTAGTAATCGAAGCATTGCAAGTTTCAATGGCTGGCAAAGAAAAAGGAATGACCGCTGCGCACTGGCTTTGGTCCAGATCCGTCGCTTTTCATCACGTTTTACAGGCGTCGCAACAAGTTATGGGCCTCTTTTTGGAAACTCTCCCCTATCAGGAGGAATAGTATGCAATACGGGATATTATCAACTCGACATTACTTTGCCGTTTTTCATTCCATTATGGAAAACGCTCAGTGTTTATGTGTCAGCATTTATGCTAACGTGTACGTAGATATGCGTTTTGACTAATAACAGATTAAAAAATGGTCGGTCTTAACAATTCATCGCTAGGAAAACAAAAACAAAATACTTAGTTATAAAAGACAATGAAGAAAAATGATAGAACCTTTCGCAGACGCGTAAACAACAGCGCTAATTACAATTAAAAACATTTTATACTTTTTAATGAGACAATTAATTCACACAGTTTCTGAGTAAGAAATTAACATAATTTCTATTGTACCCATGTACCAGTACCGAGCTGGGGAATAATTTGATTCGTGTAATTATTACAGTCAATTTTCATCATTTCTTGGTTTAAATGGCGGGTTGCGGGGCCGAAGTAATTTTGTCCGGGCCAACAGAAGTTGAAAAAGGAAAATTACACAATTTGCTAATGGCCACGGCTCGGATAATAATTTGTTGCGCGGTTTTTATTACTAGAGAAAGATATTAATGTGAAATGAAATTTATATTTATGACTTATGATTGAGTTACGGGGCGGTGAACGTGAAAGTATTGGCCCTTTTTTATGTTCTTCGATCAAGTATGAAAAGTGTTGCCGTTGAGTTGGTTTTTATAGCTATGATATGATAAAGGAAATAGAATGAAGGATAAAATATTTGTCAAGATTCACGCATACCCCTAAAGCAGTTTAAGTCTTCATTCAGTTATTTTTGTCTGGATTTATTTTTTAGTAAGTATACGTATTGTAAAGAAAGCAGACTGCTTTTAAGTTTAATAAGTATTAATTGGATGCCACAAAGCAATTGCATTATAAATTAAAAAAATTGGTAAGTAATTTGGTAACTGTGGTAAACCAGGTAGTACTGAGAAACCAAGACTACCGCCATTAGGTACCCAGTTTCACAAGTAGGTTAAATAATAAAAACTAGGTACAGTCCGCGGGAATTTTGCCACTGTCAACAATGCCCGCTCCAAACAGAGGGAACTTTGGTAAAAATGCAATGTAATTATACTGGGCGAAATACAAAATACAAGCACTTTTGAAGGAAGTCCGGCCATTGTTGCATTTCCACACTGTGTGAACTTAAGGGGCGATGCCTACTGGAATAACATTTGATGAGAGCGACGTTAGGACTTGTTGTTTGTAACAAAATTATCATGCACTGGCTACTCACGAATGCTATTTGCAACATAAAATAGTTATACAAAAAATAATTTAAAAACTTTGCTCCAGGAAAGAATTGCTATTTTTATAACCGTTGGAGTTGCAGCACAAAATACGCACGTTTACATATATAAACTCTAATCCTCAGAACCATATCTGTTGGTCATATAAAAAATACTTGGTTTGAATCCTAGCTTCAGCCAAAGCGCCAAATAAGCTAGCAAACATATAATGTCGCGTCTAGAAGACTACTAAACTCTAGTTTCATGGCCCCCGTAACTACAAGACGTTATTAAAACAGTCAGTAGAAACATTCAAGGGAGTTCAATTTTTGCCGGGTTCGTAACGAAAGCGGTTAAGGCGTTTGAGGTCAGTCTAGTTGTATAAACGTCCAATTCGGTGGCAAATTTACAACTTTTTCACACTTCCCTGTCTCAAGTCGGGGCAGTAAACTGAGAAGCAATCTCGCCCCGACTACAGAGTTATTTCGCAGAATATTGCGGAGCGAGACTAATAAAATGACAAATGGCTGGTGTTTGTGCACTACAGAGACGAAGCAAGATGCATGCGGTGACATACTTTCCAAATGTATTTGCCAATAATTTGCATATGCGTAAGGCCGCATTGGTCTAACTATCGATATTGAAGTATATTATGATCATCATAAGACGTAGGCAATGTGTTTGGTCCTAGTTCCAGTCGAGCGAACGTAAGAGTAGCTTGTTCGGTGTAACCGATATCTTGGCATGCGGACCCGCTATGTTCAAATTCTTGAGTAGAAGTGCTCTTACTCACAATATCGGCCGGCCTCTCCACCCAAACGTCTCGATTTCACCTCAGCTGAGGACGTCGATGCGTTCTACCTGTGGAACCCTAATAATATGTCCGTGCCTGTACCTGCAACTATCGGTTTACATTTTGAAAATATAAGTTTCAAAGACGGATATTCATGTCTTAACCTTATAAATAAATTCTGCAAAGCAATTTAAATATTTAGACTATTGCGATTAACAAATGTGAGTTCAATCACTGTTCATTGGGCCTTCGATTCCGTAAATAATTATGTCCTACATACATACGTCAGTCACAAAGAAAACGTGCCTAACCAATAAAACGAAACAACGAGGCTATCAGAAACAGACGCAAGCGTCACTGCCGCTCTGACATTGACAAATAAGCCATTCTGAAAAAGATCCCATTTTCCCCAAGACCCCTACTACGTACGACTATTAATAACAATTAAAGAAACGAAAATAGCGCCGAAATGCAAATTGATGATAGAAATATTTCAAGAATACTCGTTATTAAATTTGTGTCTTTATTAAAATGTCGTCGGCTTTTATATGCGGAAGGTTTTTAGAAATTTATATGTACTTGTGCAAAGAAACGATCAATTTATTGTCCCATTTGTTCGTAATTTTATTTTCTATTACTATTAGAACATGAACAAACGACCATTTTGTTCGTATTATACAACGTAGTTAACATACAACAACAACAACAGCACAACACAACTAGCAACTAGCACATTACAACTATGTAAACAGCATGATATCGATCCATTTTCAACTAGTATGCCCTCGGCAAGGAAGTCCTTAAGCCGAAACTTTTTCATATAGTTTAACATAATATGATAGTTGTTAGTGAGAGTAATCCTATTGTCAGATTTTGATTTTGTTTAGCTGTGTAGTATATAAGTTATTCAGTAATTTCTTTCTTTTGTTGTTTTGTTCCTGTAGGCAACTACAGTGTCCATAAAACATAGTATTATTCTGTATCTTATAAGTGAAGACCTGTAATTGGCTGACAGTCTAATTTTCTGTCACTAGTCTGTTTTCTTCTAGCTGTCGGTCTTCCATGTTATTTAAATAAATAAACATATGTGATTCATTAACATTTCTTAAAATTATTTTCGGTACTTACCCATTATAACTTTATAAAACAGGTGTAAATGGCTACTCGTACAATATTAGTTTTTAAAATGTATTATCTGAACGTGTCGAAATGTAATTCCGTTCATATTGATACAATGTGTGAAGTTTATATTTTTATGGAGAGAACGTGAGGCTATGAAAATAGGCATTCAAGGAACGATTGTTGTTAAAATGGCTTAGCAATAAAGATTTTGTGGCCGCTAATGTGTTTAATCTTGTATTATAGATCTAGGGTTAACGTTATGTTCAGGTAGTCGGGAGACATTCAAATGCTATTTCGTATGAAACCGTATATAGTAATAAAGTCTAGATCTAAATCCGTTCATGCAATGTGATTGTGCGCGAATTTCAAATTCGAATACAAGATATTTCATGCATACGTGCATCGTGTGACGACTTTGACGATACATTAAAGCTCTGGCGATATCAAAGACGTGGGAGCTCATGTTTAAGATAGTCGCCCAGGGTTACATCGAGTTGCATGTAGTTCGTCGAAAGAACTCGATATCTGTTAACTTTTACGCAAATTCCTGTAGTAGGCGCGCTGAATACGGACTGAGCCAAACGGAAGCCGTATTACGAATTTAATCTCGCAGAAATGTGGTATCGTGGAAATTGCTGCAACAAGCCTCTGTTTACGACAAACGTCTAGAAGCAATATTACCTACCTAGAGGAAAAATTTAGAACAGCTGGATTATAATATTTTCTACATGAGTTTTAAATGAAAATTTTAGAGTTCCGTTGGTAAGGTAGCGGTATTCGTTTCGATAGCTCGACCCGTTGCTCCAATGGCTTTTGTTCTCCGGTAATTCTAGCATATTCTGTACATTAATTTCTGCAATTTATGTTGGTTAAGCTGTAATATCATACTCAGCTCCCAGAAATCTTTTTAAGAATCTATCGTTTAAAACATAGAAAGGAAGTGAACTTATGATTTCATACTTAACTGACCGCAGATGTTTATTGCAACGGTTGAATAAATGGGTATTGCTTACTAGTTACGGTAATATGATAGCCGGAGTAGAACAGGCACGGAGGAATAGCACGTTGCAGCATGAGAAGTTTTCCAATCTAACTTCATGGTACATCATGAATTGCTCGCTTCTTACGTGCCGTTCTCAATGTAATTTTGTGTTTATACCACAGTTCAACCATCGGCGTACCGTTCTTGCATCGCACCGGTGAATAATTTTGGGAATGAATACTGTGTGAAGCAGGCTTTTAACATAAACTCTTTTGGGAACCTCTTAAAAGGGAGCTTTTAGCGTGTTTTTTTTAATTTATTTGGGCAGCCGAATGGGAGCAGAGATTCTTGTTAGAAGGTGGCTGCCGACTATTCTAACGTAGCGAGATTAAAGGATGGCGTTATTCAGTATGTCAAGTTGGCAAGCGAAATGTTCTGTATAAATAATCCTGAATAAAGCCTTCACACAAAATGGGCGACACAAGTGGGGGGAAGGAGAGATTTATCCTCTTGAATCTAATCTTGCGGATGGCTAAAAGAGCAGTTTCTACAAAAAAATTGTCTCACTTGTCGCGTCTCGACCCGTCTCGCGACTGTATACACTGAGACAATTCCCGCCGTCTGCGCTCAACTCATCTGGCGTCCTGGCGATGATGCCATCTGAGCAGTTTAAAAAGTTGTACAAACGTAAAACTTATTTGTTGGTAGCTTTTACACTGCCGTACCAAAGTTAAGAAAATAGCGGTGAATACTAAACAATTTCTACACTCATTTTTAAGTACAATATAAAAATATTTGTAAGATCGGTACGTATTTTGAACAGCTATTTAAAAAACTTCATGAAGGATCCTTAATTTTAATTGACATGAAACTTATGATGGTGGTCCCATTTTTATGTTTTCAATCAAATACAATCTCCAACCCTCCCAATACAGGTAAAAGTCCATTAAAGGGATTTCTATAAAATAATCTGGTTAATGAAGAAAGGTTTTATACTTATTAAAAACCTGATTTTCCAAAGTACCAACAAAATGTTTAGTCAGCCACGTCAGCATTGTGCTTACACTTCATAACAAAAGTATTAGTCATATATAATATTATAATAGCACAATTGGATTTTTGAAAAAAAAAACACAACTTTGGTGCGCCGTCATTGCGCACCATAGTTGTATGCAGCGCGTTTATAGTCACGTGATATTTTTTGAAATTTTAACAATTTTTAATTGTTTAAAATTAATTGTTTTGTTTTTTAAGTTTTTTCCATTGAATATCAATATTATTAATAATAAAGTATTTAAATACATTAAAAAAAAAAACAAGTTTTTTTTTCTAATTCCCTATTAGTAAAGCTTACGTAATTATCGTTAGATTGTAAGGTTTAAATAAACAAACAAGATCTTCACAAATTAACAATTTAATGTTGGTTTCCTTACTTTTGTTGGCGAATGTACGGTTTACTCTTCGACGTAGGTACTTCAGAGTAGAATTGTTTCAGAGTTAATTTAAGATTAAAAGGAAATAAAGGTGCACGGTGAGTTACCTCGCCTGAGGTGAACCAACTTTGTGATTAAGTGGACGAACCCACTCCAACACTCATTTTGTATGGATGGTCTGAACTCTGGATTAGTTTAACATTTTGACGGAAATATTTAATTTAAAAGTTACTTATTTGACCTGGTCGGCTTGTAGCCGTTAATAAATTTTAGTTGTGTTTGAAGTTGGAGTGTTTTTTCTACATACTTGCCTATTAATAAAATGTTGAACGGATAAACTGGAACCCCGAAAATTTTGAATACAACTTAAATAGCTTTGGGCAGTGTCATAAAGAAAGTTAAGCATTTTTTTGCCTTTAACGCAGAGAGCATCTGCAATATTAGGTTCAAAATAATGTAATATTTTTTGCGGGTACTTAGTCTGAACGGTCCAAATCAAATGGCCTGCGAGCCATTCGACCGTAAGTAAAAATCGTCTACGGTCCAGTGATAAAATTATTTAAAGGTACAGTCGCATACATTGCGATACTCGCATAGTTTATGAATTTTGAACCATTTAAAACAATTATTTTTTAGTTCAAAATAAGACTGATTTTACTTAATCTTTTGCACTAGAGTGTACTTGATGCTGTTTATGACATGGGATTTGTTTACAAATTTTTATCACTGGGCCTTTGAAACGTCGAACGATTTTTGCTTACGGTCGAATGGGCCTTACATTTGATTTGGGCCGTTCAGACTAAGTACCTTTTTTTGCACTGTACGTTGTACTACGTTAGTTATAAATACTCCTCTATAAAATTTTCCAACAAATATGTCCTAAAAAAAAAAGAAATATTATGTAAGATGCTATTCAAAGTAGACTAATATTTTTGGCCAACAATATTTTTGAATATTGGAATAATATTAAATACCACAAACATTCTTAACATTAGAATTGGAAACAAAGCGTTCAATGATCCATCTATGTACTCTTATATCTTCTCGATCGAGTGCCTCCGAGTCGACAACGGTTGATACTAAATTAAAATTGATGAGCGAGAATTTATTCAAGCATCTTGATTTCAGCATAAACCATAAATCATGCGGCTTGTAAATGTTTCGTTTTCTTACAAATTTTGTGATGGCGGATGAGAAAAGTCTTTCTCAAGGAGTTGTAAAGCTTTTTGGATAAAATAAATGGTGCATGCAATGGGTGCATATTGTTGAGTGCTGGGTCCTAATGTTTTTGTTTGTTTTGACTTACTTGTTTTTGTTTTAACTTAGGAACTACATATGAGTTGGAAAAATCACATTGGATCCGGGCAAGAACCAATGTGATTATATCAATTCATATGTACTTTCAAAACTTTGTCTTAGACATCACTGACACTGGTCAGTTCCTCGAAAAGCACGTTAAGCCGTTGGTCCCGGCTGTCATACGTGGATCTTTAACAGTCATTACGGGTCACCAGAAGACTGAAAGTCTGACTACCAGTCTTACCAAGGGGTATCGTATTGCCCAGTTACTGGGTTGTGGACTTTAGATAAGGCAGTGACTGCATGTGAAATACTGGGGTTCAGCTGCATTCGGTTAGACTAGAAGCCAACAAAATTGGGAAAAGGCTAGGCAGATGATGATGATGTTATCACTTACTTTGTTCGAACTTAGGTGGCTATTTTGCCGATTATTTTAAATTATTGCTTTAATATTGGCGAAACCAAAATGTTGATTGAAGCAAACATTTTGATTTTTACCTTTTTATATTCTATCTATATCTGTAATTATTCTTATATCTGTAATTATTTACAACCAGCGAAGTGCCTCGGCTTCCCACAGGTGCTTTCCAACTGTTCCAGCTGATTTTCCAAAATTATTTTTTTATGCAGGCCATAATATATTCATAATTTTCCTCAAAACAGTGAAATTATCGAATCAGTGAACAACCCGTGACACTTGAGCCGTCAAACAGCGCGAGCACACAAGTTAGGTACTTTGTTTTCCTATCATTCCCAAATCGGCAAGAAATCATATAACAAATATACGTACATATGTGTATATTTGTCACATCCATTTTGGTTGAAAGTAGAACCCCTGGGGGATAAAAATAACTTTTTGTTTTATGAATTCTATGTGAGTGACGCCTACGGCGAAAGCCTATTATTGCCTGGGTAACGTGTATTCTACCCTCTATGTACACTCACATAATAAGGCAAAAACAATCACAATACCTTAAGTAAGGCATTAAGCAATTTAATAGTTTCTTCAAAGTTGCGAAAGTTTCTCTTTGTGTTTTACCAAGTTAATCTGTTTTAACCTTTAATTCTAGATAAGCATCTTGTGTTTAACAGTTGGAATGTTCGAGACAGGGCTGTCGATACGTAGTTCTGCAAGTTTTCTCGGTTCTAGGGCGCGAGGCGGGTCGACGTCGAGAGTCAGATTTATTTAGTCACGTAACCCCCAGTCCGAACTCGCTTCTTTCGCGTACTTTCTAATCTGCTATCAAACTAACTTTTTTATTACTTGGTAACAAGTAAACAACGCTGCAGGAACGTTTGTTCCTTGTAACATGAGAAGAGTAGGTATGATGTGTATTACGAATAAAGTAAAAAATGTGTAGTATAGTTAAGTAAACCACTTTTGTTTGAAAGTAACTAGGTACTCGCACCTACTTAATAACTCACAACAAAATTTTCTCCTAAAACACTCAATCTTCAAGAGCAAATTTTTTGCCAATTATTTTTATTTATTGCGCGATGAAAAATCTATAGACGCCATCTATTCAATAAGTAAAAATCCTCTACGATAGACTGTAAATAGCCTCTAATCGCCATTGAAAATCGCGGCAGAAGAAAAAATACATGATTGAAAGTAATAACGTTTTCCATTTTAATCATGATTTTCCTAAGGGGAACGGTGAAAAATTGTGAAATCGAATCACGATTGTGGACGTGAGAAAGTAATCAAAATTTATTATTCTTTTCTTCAATGTCGCTGACGTTACTTAAGAATAGAGTCTTCTGTGTTTTACTTTTACTATGTCTGCGTGTGGGTTGTGGGTTGTGCGACACCTCTAAATACAAATAACACAGAATGACTTCACACGAGTAATTTTAGTGGTCGAGTGGAGTTACATGTTTTCCTAGGAAATGTCAATACATTGGTTTTTCTTACAATATTATGTAAAAGCTATGTTGGTTGTAGACATCTGATGATGCAGATTGAAATTGATAATTACAGTAATATATGAATGTACAATAGGTGTAACAAGCAAAAATAATTAAAAAAATAAAAAAACACGACTGCAAAAATTGCTCATATTTGTACTTGGTTTACTCGTCAGTTTTTTTTTACGACGTTTTTTATTTACAGTGTAATATATTTTTTAAATCTACTTGTCAAATTCTAGACGATAAACATAGACACGACCAGATTTATTAAAAAAATAAATTGAGTCTGGTATTCATTTACGTTTTAAAGTGACCACACCGGTTTATTTTTATTTTTTACGATACCCCATACATCTAAATCGGTTCAGGCGTTTAAAAGTTATGATGGAATAAATAAACTCACATTCATACATACATACATTAACTCTGAACACATAACACTCCTTTTTTTGGGGCAGTCGTGTAAAAAGAAACTTAACGGAGTCCGAAGTTACATGTTCTTCCCGTCACTATGATCATTTTGTTATTCAGGATCATATCTGGGAGCCTTCTGGTTACGGAGATATTGAAAGTCTTCTTCTTCTCAACTCTCCTTCTTCTTTTCAACTTTAAATACTTACCTTAACGTATTTTTTGTTATATCTTAACAATAGACAATAGACATAATAAGCCGAGTGCCATAATAGTATGACACTCGGCAATAGTGTAGCTTTCTGTCAGTGGCCGCGTGAAAGTCAAATAAACCATGAAACATACTTAGATGTTTTATGGTGTATTTGACTTTCACGAGGCCAGAGTCACGGCAGAACCTGATTCAAATTAAAATACTTCACAGTCACCATGACAGGTATTACGCAAGGACTGTAACCAAATTATCAATTCGATAAAACTACAGTGTAACAATAGAGAACGTTAAATTGTGATCAACGTATTGTATACAAACTGTAACGAAAGGTTTGATACGCAATCGGAGTCGGCTCATGAATAAAATTATGTAACTCGTCGAAATATTCAGCATTATCCGTCGCCGTGGTGTAGGGGTTGCTATTGCTCTACAGGGTGTAGTTACTTTCATTTTAACTTCCACAACGACGTGAAAATATTTCTCGAGGCGTTTATTGCTAGCCAGAGAGTTGTGGTGCGAACTGGAAGCCAGGATATAGTTATTCAGTTGAGTTATTATAACTACTGTATGTAACCTTCACGGGTTATATTACAGTAGTTACATACAGAGGATGTTCTACCTGGTTTCCTTTTTGAGGGAAAATGTTGAATCGGTATATCGTAAATGTTTTGTTAGTAACATATTTTCTTGTTATGTTTATGAAAAGGTTACCTAACCCCTAGGAGTTTAATAAGCAAGGTTACATTCCTGATAAACAGACTGTGAGACTGCAATATGCTATCAGGACTGTAGAAGTAAAATAAATCAACTAACAGTTACTGGGGTCGTTGCCAAACAGTAACGAATTGAAATCAAATCAAATTGAAGGTAAGGCATCGAAATGAAAACTTATTTTTTTATTTAAATCTAACGAACACTTGCGTATGAAATCAGTGTAAGTACTTACTTCTTAAAACGATACTACTTGTACTTACTTCTTAGAAAGATAAATGGATGTTAATATAAATATTATGACTATGCGTAGATAAAAACCGGCCTTATAACGATAGTCAATAGGTAAAACTGTTAAAATAACTTTATTTTAGTGTTTTTTTTTTTAACCAAATGGTAATTAGTTTTACCTGTCATCGTTTTGTATTTATCCCGAAATAACAAAAAGAATAATGGCAGTAAGGCTAAAACTGAAAAGCAAGAATAAAAAAAAAAGAATTCCTTCAAGTGGGTATTTTATTTTATCATAATTGGACATGCAAAAGTCCAAGGTACTTTTCTGGGGCAGTTATAAAATTTATTACACGACTAATATCAGCAGGTTCTACGTCTTACATGATAAAAAAAAAAAACTCTTTTTTGGGGTTCCGAACCTTTGTAGGATAACTTTATTGTCCGTCTGTCTGTCCATCTGTCAAGATTATTTTTCGCAGGAACGTGTGGAGGTATAAGGCTGAAATTAATACCAAATACTCAAGCCTGCACCTCCTTGCAACAGTGAAAAGATTTAACTTCTACGTCAAATCTAAAGTTATGGTCGTTTATGGCGCATATTTTGACGATCGCTGGGAAATCAAAATCTATAGAGAACTTCCCGTTGACGTAGAACTATGAAATTAGGTAAGGAGCAATGCCATCTAGCACATGTATAGGAAGTCCGAAAACCGTAAATTTGGAGGTACATCACAAAATAATTACTATTTTGCGATTGTAAACTTATTTTTTTGTATGTTGTGTTAAATATTGTATGGTGGTCAGCCGGGGCTTGACCGGTTAAACGTCTAAATAATAATAGCTACCTATTACTACTGTATGTATTATAGTATAACTCGCTTTATCCACTTGTGGCTATTAGTATGTCTATTCGAGTAATATAACTTCTTTAGATTTAGATGCCATAATTTTGGAAAACGAGGGATGAAAACTTTTATAGCTTCGAAAGCTTTTAACGCGGGATGGTGTATCGGGAATGCCATAATTTTAAAGTATGTTCCCTGTTACAGCCCGAAGAAAGTTTTAGTGTGTTTTCTTTTGTTTCTACAGACATTCTTGCTCATAAGGAATAATTTCGACTGACAAGTCAGATAAATATTTCTCCAGTAAGTACATAAAACACGACATAAATGTGCCACAATAAGTAAAAGCTTTGACTGAAAGAATTTGTATCGGTTGTAGATTGAAAATGTAGTTGTACTTTCTATAATATCGATAGGTACTTCGTTATTATGCCGCTTCACTGGGCACCAAGTACTGAGCACAGCTCCGTTGGTAAGTACTGGATTGTCGACAAAAAATAGAAAAAATATTGCTGTTTCATTCAAAGCGTTGATTGTCGGAAAGACTCTTGTAAAGAAAAATCACTGGCAGACGCTGCAGTCACAATTCTGGTCCAACACAGTTACCTACAGTGCGCTGTGGTAAGAATTCCTGGAAAGTAGGTTAGATAAAAATCATGTAAAAATATATCGGGTTTCGCTCTGTTAATATTTTGTTCTGATCATTAAAACTTATAATCACTGTTAAACTTAATTGTTACGTAATTTTCTTAAATATGACAAGGTCCTTATACCTTGCCATATTCAAGAAAATTCGTCAAACTATTCCTAGAACCAAGTTTTAAGTCCTGTTGTTGAACAAATTTTCGTTAATAAATATTTAGTACCAGTTAGGTATATAATTTTAAGGTGTGACGGGTAAAAATGAAATTTCAAGTTTTTCATTATCTTTTTTATAACATCTCATAATCATATCTTTCCTACGATGATGGCAGTGAAAACCGAACAGAGGACTGTAAAAATATACGAGGCGCCGTTATCGCGATATAAACCACAATCAAGTCTATACACGAGCGGCACCGCCAAGCTTTACAAGAAATTAAAATTCCATGCTTAAGCCTAGAACTAAAACAGATTCACGGCAACTTCGCCTTAATTCTCTTCGCGTGCCGACTTACCTACGTTCTAATTTATTGGAACAGTGGAACAAGGAAGAGTTCGATCGGTACAATAAATTTCAAATTTCATTATTTGAAGAGGAAGTCGCGAGTTGCCAATTGCAATTTGGTTTTCCGATCACGTCTTCATACTATTGGTGAGGATATTCGAGCCACCTGTGCCGGTACTCTATGAGGCTTTAAACGCGCCTCTGCTCTTTCGATAAACCGACTGTGAAATATTCGCGGTGTACGCCAGACGCCGCATTTCCTTATGAATGATACATGCCACACCGGTCGCGCCGTTTTCTAGCTGCAAACGTTATCGAACCACTCGTATCTGGCTGTCGGTGCATAATTTCTGACTCCGTTGTGAAATCTGACTCGGTAGGTAGGTACCTAGTGTTCACATAGGCACATAGCCCCTAATAATTGTACATAAAACTCGCCAAGATATTTGTCAGGTGTCGTCCGCTGGACTGGCTGGGCATTACATTGTTTTAATCGTCATAATATAATTTTTTAATCGGCCATGTTATTGTTGATATTGTTTGTTTATGTATTACTAGCTTCTGCCCGCGGCTTCGCCTTCGGACAACGTAACTTTTCGTAAAGGAAGTCGAACTATTATCCCCAGGGAACGCGTTACTGAAATAAAAAGTATCCTATGTGCTAATCCAGGAAATTGTATATCTTTGTGCTAATTTTCATCCAAATCTGTTCACCGGCTTACGCGTGATTGAGTAACATCCAAACCTCTAAACGTTCACATTCAAAACTAACAAACTTTCACATTCATAATATTAGTAGGATAATGATTTCTTGTATAAAATAACATGACACGTGTGTTGCAGTTAACCTTTTGACTCAAATTTTGAAACAACGGTAAATTCATATTTTAATAATATATTTATTCAATTGCCTTGTAATCAAAATAATAATATTTGCTTTATTCAAGAGTGAGCATAACAACCAGCAATCAAAATGTCTCTTTTATTCAAAACGCTAACAAGCAAATTAAGTAATAAAGTATAATATGTTTTCTAATTATGTAGTTTGCAGAAATAATGTTAGTTTCATCCCAATATATCATGAAACTGTTGGCTGCTAAAATGTGCCGAGAGCAGTATTAAAGTAATACAAAGGCAGCTAATTCTGTGTATAGTAACGTAAAAACTTGGCGACGACGGCGTGTGGTCGCGACCGTATCTCAAATTAAATCTCACCAACAAATCTTCGCGGGGGGATGAACCGCTACGACCGCTACCATCGACCTTTGTATTCGCTTTGAACTCCCCTAATTTTCTGTTTGAAGTTCGTAACGTGAAGTTGATAAAAAAATGGATGTTTATTTGACACTTATCGAAAAGAAGGTATTTTAGAAACCTATGATAGTTAATTTAGCTCACAAAGCTTGAAACTTCTAGATACGAAATTTATTTTCGTTGGTGTTTCTTATCTGTTTATTTATTAGTACAATATCTGCAGCAAGAATAATAAAATTGCTTCGTTAGGTAACACTTTTTGGGACACTGAATGGCAAGCGTAGCAAAAAATATAACTTCCCCATCACATCGTGTCTCTTAAAGTGTACATTTTGTTTAAATGTTTGCGTTTCCGTGGTACGGGCCCAAGCTCGCGTCCTGGTTGCCTGCGAACGTTCGGAGTCGCAATTTGTTTCCGTACAGCCTTAAAAATCCGCATTTTATTGTTCCGCTTCTCATTTCTACTTGAACTGCGTTCGCAGGGCTCTCAATAAGCTCACCCTTGCACAACCTTTCGTGTTTTTATAACACAATAATTACGTTACACAGGTACACTGTTTGATTAAATTCTTCATCACTGAAAAAGCGCGTAGTTTACAGTTTCAACTAATAATTTATAATGAATGTTGGATGAATCTATTAATGTCGATGTTCAACAAATTACACCCATGGGTATGTACCGAGAATTGGTAAAAGCAGCACAATTTGAATTTGAACGGTTAACAAACAAAATTTTAATTACTCGTCTATTGAGGTCACAGAAATTTGAAGATAGAAGTTAATTAAACAATTTGTGAGTCAGCTCGCTCCAAAGTTAATTTTAACGTATTTAAAGAATCTTTTTACAAAAAACTATAGCGAAATTTGACGATAAAAACAGAGACCTGGACAAAGTATTTAATATCAAAGAGAACTTTACTAACGTAGTAATATTTATTGAATCATTTAGGGTAGGTATTCCTAGTTAGAACAGATTTGAGTTTTTATTAAATAAAGAAATAACATAAATTATCTGGTGGCAAATGCACTTACGACGATCAAACAAATCATTAGCGTATAAATATAAAACATTGAACGGCAAATAGCATACAAACATTAAATTTAATTAAAACTTACATAATTTAGAAACAGATTATTATTTTAACATTTCAATTCAGGCAAAATGCTACGTTTTTAAATCGTTACCAATGACGAACATGTTACAAATGAGAACCCGCAATCCTTCTCGGCTTTAATTCGTAGAAAATAGTGTTTCTATTAGTTACTACATCTGATACATGCAAAAAGTATTGTGATGCATTATGATGCCATACACAGTATACGCATTTGCGATGTTAGAGGAACAATTGGATGTTATTTAAATATTACACAATTTCAAGCCTCAATATGGAGTATAAATTATTATTAATAGACACAGATTCGTGCACTGACTTTGATATTATTTTACTAACTCATTATTTTCGAGAAGCAGCTGTTACTATTTTAATTTGAGAAAATCTTCGCGATGTTTTCAAGCATATTATTTTGACACCGGCGGCAGATGCTTTTATTAAAGTAAATATTTTTTACAATGACAAATAAAAATCCTAGGACAGAGACATCTGGTTTTCAGGGAAGAGGTATGATCGGATGCTATGCAAATTTTTAGACTTGTTACAAGAAGAAAAAGAGTTTACTTACATTACGTATGCTGTAGGAATTAGATTACAAAAAGGCCAATGCGAGTCGGACTCAATATTAAACACAACATACAAAAAAAATACACTATAATCGCAAATTAGTAATTACTTTGTGATGCAACTACAAATTCATGGTTTTTGGATTTATTCCCTTACTTGTTCTACATGGCATTGCGTCTAGATTTCTAGGCTTTCCGTAAAGTTGGCGTCAATTTGAAGATGAGCGGCCAGTATTGAAACTTGGATATTGTGAAAGAACAGAATAAAGCGATCAAAAGCTGGTGCATTGGGTACATTTGTCTAAACCATATCGGAACGGAGATATTTGATTATTGTATTCTACTATACTCTTTTAGGTTTCTGCCGTATTTTTTATGACTGCCTCGTTGGTCTAGTGGTCGCAAAGCGCGACAGCTGAGCATGAGGTCTCGGGTTGGATTCCCAGGTCGGGCAAAGTTTTATTGGGTTTTTCCATCAGGAATTTCTCAGTAGCAGCCTCAGAGTCTGAATTTATGGCAATAGGCACGCGCCCTATTACAGGGGTAAAAAAACACAACAAGCGAAATGTGGGTGTGGGTGTGTGGGGTACAACTCTGCTCAACGCTTTGAGATTATGGGCGTGATGTAATGCTAGTTTGTTAAAAATTCCAAATAAAATAAATGAATCCGTGGCTTCTAAGAGACAAGATTCAATCGAGACATTCATCTAGCTAGACAGATATATTACGTGTATATTCTCATAGAAAGACTACACCAGGGCGGGATGCAATATTGGGCCACTATTGGATAGTGTATTATTAAAAAACTAACCTAATGCTGCTGTTCGCATGTATTGTCCATTAAATGGTAGATTTTATACATAGGACGGGGCTGATATCAATATAATTTGACTCCGTCGGCACAATTATTAGATACTGTTATTCGACATGCCATTGAGTACAAAACGGACGAAGAGAGTTAAAAAATGTTTTTTTACTTATCATGTAACAAAATGTAATAGTGTATAATTTATTTATTTAGTTATAAGCTTTATTTTTATCCCTTGCACATACATATGTATTTTTGTGTTGTGTACTTAATTTGTTAGTTGTTTTACTTAAATAAGGTTAGTATTGTTAAGTGTAAGGGCCGATTTTTGCGGTGAAAGCCTCCTCCGAACCATTCCAGATGGCTCTATCCTTTGCCTGTCTGATCCATAGCTTTCCAGCTATTTGTATTATATCCTCACTCCATCTTGTACAAGGTCTATCCTTCTTTCTTTTTTTATCTCTTGGGTACTTATTTGAAATTATCTTTCATCCGTAGGTGTCAGAATATGACCCGACCATTTCCATTTCAGTGTCAGGACTTGTTTGACTGCACCCCCGCTTTTGTTATTTTTGAGCGGCCACGTTTGGCATGCGTAGTTAAGAACCGAGGTAAGGCAGATGTTCATCGCTTTCGTTTTCAGTTTTGTGGGTATGGAACCTTCGAAGAGTCGCAGACTACCTTGGACATCTAATCGTAATAAAATCCTGTACAGAGTAAAAAATCGATCGTAGAGTGAAGAATACGTAGAACAAATGCTGGGCTCTGAAGGGAATCTTCAAAGTTAGAGTATAATAATGTGTTTTTATTATTGCCCAAGTTATATAACTAATATTTTTTTTTATGCGGAGTAGTAGGTACTTAAAATATTTATATTGACGACTTTTTTAAAGCTTCAAATGAAAATATCTCAGCTTCGATGCCACATATATGTGTACTTAACACACCACAACAAAGTAAAATGAAAATTATTGATGGCCACTGAAAAAAAAATGACGCCCCTAGTCCATACAAAGTTACTCAATGCCCTTTCATGATTCTAGATCAACGGGAAGTGTCTTATAGGGTTTTGTTGTTTTCCCAGCAGGCGTCAAAATATGCCTTATCTTTAGATCGCCTTAATTAACTTAGAACTTTAATTTTTTCACTGCGGGTGTAGCATTTTAAACTTTAATATTAATTTTTAATAATAATTTCAGCTTGATACCTCCACGCGTTCCTGAGAAAAGGGTCTTGACAGACGGACAGATATATGTTTAGACGGACAACAAAGTGATCCTATAAGGGTTTCATTTTTGCCGACTGAGGTAGGTACGGTACCCTAAAAATGCGAATGTGACATGACTACGAAAAAAGCATACGCAGCCATGAAGTCACAATAACAGTAATGAACGAGTAACCCATTCCAATGTGGCACGAGGTGAAATGAATGTGAAAATTAAAATAAAAGTGCGAAAAGATACAAGAATGATAATAACTCACGTTAATGATTTTTAAATGTAAAGATTATCCCCGAAGAAGTTGAGCACAGGTTCCAACTGTCTAAAATAATGTCATTTATGTCAATTTAATGGCACTTTTGAACGTCATCATAATAATACAAGAATAAAAAAGAATTAAATCTAGTTATATGTCGTAAGTAGGCTGTTATATAAATGCGAATGGGAGAAATGCTAGATTTTCTGGTCAACGTGGCAGAAGCTAGCTAAATCTGATCGGCTAAGCTTGACATAATACTCGAAGTAACAAATATATTAATTAACATTAATCATAATATAATATTAAGTGCTTGTACCCTAGAGGACGTTAATAATGATACCTATGCCGCGATAAACGTGGCCACATACTGGGCACAAAAACTATAAATTAAAAACAAAAAAATAGGAGATTGTCCTTAATCATCGACTCGAGAAGAAGAAGAAATACTCAAATATATTTAAGGAATCCACAACAGTTTTTTTTTCAGAGTGAACCTTTATGTCTACCCTTTCAGGCTATTAACGCACGGCACCGCGTAACGCGAATTGCACCGTTCAACCGCGCGATCGAGCGGTGTACGTGTGTTAGGCGTTAACAAATTTCTTAAAGGCCAATTCGACATGAGATCCGCTTCACCGCCAACCGCGGTGTTGCGCGGTGCCGTGTGTCAATCGCCTAATACATAAGCGCAGTAAAACCTTCCTTTAATCGAACGAATGACAAGCCTATACTACTATAAACCTTTTATTCCAGGCTCAGTATGATAAATACACAAGTTTCACGGTCGAGTCTCGCTGACACACAAAGTGAAATAAATTGTATGAGTTGGTCGTTGCGTGCGATCGCCCGCGCCGCCGCCGCGCCGCCCGGACGAACGTGCACCTGTCAATTCCTTTCCCAACTTTTATTTTTCTTGATTCTATTCAGCTGGCATTTGGAATCGAAAATTTATCTCTATGTTGTTAAGGACGGCGAATTTTAACGAGGTAACAAGTAAATCACGATTTATCGGTACCTTCGCCTGGTTGATTTGTTGAAAGTGATGAAGGTTTTTGTTCGGATAAAGCTGTTTTAATGTATTTTAACGTCACCTAGCATTAAAATTAAAAGTTCATTCTTTTTTTTATTTCAAAATTGCAATACTAACGTATGAAATTTAACTTATTCAATCAATTGTCATACCTTGCTTGTTTTCATGCTAACAATCACCATATCAAAGCCCTCATAGACACCTGTCCTACCCCGACAAATAGCAAGAAGTGAATACAGCTAGAAACTTGAAATTAGTCAAGGAGTAGCGAAAAGTGAGTGTGTAGTTCCGATATTTTTGTCGCTGGGCTATAAGCGACGAGAGAGCGACGGGCTTATTACTCGCACCACTAAGAGCCATGCCACGCGATGCGAAGCGGCGCCGTACCGCAGGTCAACTCGCCGGACTAGCGACCACGCGGTGAGTGCGGCGCCGCGCCGCATCGTTTTGTGGCACCGTTGAGGCGTATGACGCGACGGAAAAGATCTTTGGCCCCATTACGACAACAGTGTGTGTAGTGCCGCTCCGGAGCCGTGATACTTACACCCCTCCTCGCCTCGTCTCGATTCCGAAGCGCGTGCGGTGCAGCGCCGGAGCGAGCGCACCGGACGGCGCCGTGTGCCATACCATACATTACCATACATTTTATACGTAGGACGCCGCTCTCAGAGCCATGTCATACGATGCGGTGCGGCGGCAGCGCGGCAAGACATTCCTGCGCAAAGCTGCTTGCACGACACACGATTTCCATTTTTTGAAGTGAAAGCTTTCATTCACACGCGCACGGACCCCACAACACCACCAGTACAGCATGGACGGGGAGCCGCTGCAGCGTGTCATGGAGGTTAAGGATTTAGGCATTCATTTCACCAGTGATCTGCAGTTTCGTAAGCACGTGTTACACGTTTGTAAAAAGGCGTACAGGAATCTGGGATTTGTGCTGCGTCAGGCAAATGACTTCACAAACGTCAAGGCATTGAGGGCTTTGTATGAGGCTCTTGTAAGAAGTCATCTGGAGTATAATGCGGCCGTCTGGAGCCCGAGTGAAATAAAATACAAAAATATGCTCGAACGGATACAAAACAAATACGTTAGGTTTATTTATTTAAAGCTGTTTGGTAGATACCCGGGATACCCGTTACTGTATCCCACCCTGTTTTGTCTCGGTATGGTGGGCTACTACAAATTAGAAGTCAGGCGTGAAGTGGCCCTGGCAACTTATATTTTCAAAGTTTTAAGAGGTCATATACAAAACTCGGGTATACTATCAGGAATTGGGTTTAATGTACCGGATAGGTATGCGGCGCGGCGGCGCAGGCCGCGGTTGCTGGTGGTACCGCGTGCGCACACTAACCTGCTGGGGCGCGCACCGCTGACTCGTTCGTTGCGCACGCTCAACACGGTTGCGGATGTCATAGACATATTCACCTGTACACTGGGCGAGTTCACAAGAGCCATGTACTGTGTAGCATGTAAATTATAGTTAAGTGTATTTTAAGTTACTTTGTCGCATTAGATGTATTCTGTAATGGCAAAGGAAACTTCAGAATAAATAAATAAATAAATTTCTAAAGACGAAAACTTCTTTAGCGGCGTTGAGCACTTTTTCTGTAATGGGTATAAAATCTTAAACTCGCGTCAGGACACGTGACCTGATCGAAAAAGCGTAAGACGGATGGAGAGTAGACAGCTATCCCCTCTCTACGGCGCGGCGAAAATGTATGCCTGGGCCTACTGTTTCGTTTAGGCAGCGCAGGGCGCTTGCGCGAATGTTCGTGTATAACTTTTTAATGTAAAATAATTGTCATAGTTTTAAAGTGTTAAATTTTTAATGTAATATAAATTGTCATGATTGTGTACGATAGCGCAATAAATGAATATTGTATTCTACCTCAAAAATGATAGTACTTTTATACTGATAAAGCAATTGGTGCAAAATTATTCCCTAACCATTCCAAAATATCAAACATGCTCAACGTTAATAATCAAGTTTTCACTTCTGCCGGCACTCCCGGAGTGCAACCCGTCTTTTTTTTTTTAATACAACGTCTTTATTTCAACGGCACCTTTATATCTTTCTTTCTCTCATTTGTTCTCAGTTAAAAAAGGAATGCATACAAATGATGTCACCGAGAGGAATAAAATATTAAAATTGTAAAAAGTGGCCGTATTACGCGGATGTTTCCCGCCGAGATTCGGATCGCGCTCGGCACAAATAACGTCAGTGGGGCCGTGCAAAATGGAGCGGATAAAACGCGCCGATCACAGCGTTCTTCAAGTACCTACCTCTACATAAATTGCCTGAATTTCATATACACGCAGATTTTTCTCGAATTGAAAAATATTGAGCAGTTGGTTAGTGCATTGTCCACACAATTAAAATGTCCAAACCCCCCGGGGTTTACAGGTTTAAATTTTGACTTGACAAGTCGGTATTTCAATGTTAGATATTTTAAGTTTATGTTAAACAATTTTTAAAATTATGATCTAATCGATATTTAAATTTTTGATGTTTTGAACGTTGACATTTTACCCGTAGGTATTTTAATGTTCGACATACAAATGACAACATGCAAACCATGGTTTGCATGTTTTAATAATTAATAATAAGTAATGCCATGCATGGCATTACTTATTATTAAAATATGGGGTAATAAATTAAAATTAAAAAAAATGGTCAATGTTCAAACCATCAAAAACTGAAATACTAAATGACCATAAAACCGAAAATTTAAATAACGAAAGTTTATATTGTCGAATATTTAGATTAGATAACCTACGTCCATATCTAAAATCTAATTACCTACAAAAGTGACATCGAAAGACTTAAATATCGAAGTACCTACAGAGTATCAAATGTCCTATATGTCGAAGAACATAGTATCGAATGTCCTAAATATTGATATTTATTTATTCATCATTTAACGTTTTTACGTTTTTTTAACGTTTTCGTGTAATTTTTATTATCATAACATAATAATCATCATCATCTGCCTAGCCTTTTCCCAACTATGTTGGGGTCGGCTTCCAGTCAAACCGGATGCAGCTGAATACCAGTATTTTACATGGAGCGACTGCCTATCTGACCTCCACAACCCAGTAACTGGGTAATATGATACCCCTAGGTAAGACTGGTTGTCAGACTTTCGGGCTTCTGACGACCCGTAACGACTGTCAAAGATCCACGTATGACAGCCGGGACCAACGGCTTAACGTGCTTTCCGAGGCACGGAGGAGTCTCATTGTGTAAAGATGGTCACCCATCCACGGACCAACCCCGGCAAGCGTAACTTAACCTGACGGATCGACCCGTGCGGCTGTTATTACATAGCCACGAGCTCCTCATCATAACATAATAATACTTTGGCATAATACAAAGGTAATGATTCGAACACCAATAAAAAAAGCTGTTTTATAATATAGAACCAGATAAAACAGCCCAGCCTATGGTGTAATTAAAACAAATACTAGACATTAGACCAGATCATGTTGTAACATGATCTGGTCTAATGTCTAGTATTTGTTTCACAAATGTTTTGTTTCAAAAATTCACTACACGGAGTACCTACGATGAAAATTTGATTAAAACTCGTCAAACAGAATATGATCATGCTTAAATTTTGTAAAACTGCTTCACCTGATCCTATGATTCAATGGAACCACATTTTTCCAGAATTACCTATCACGTAAAATGTGAGCAAGTGATATTGACTTCTTTATTATTTCAATTTCGAAGACTCGCGAGTCACGACTCTATTCCCAAAAAGTTACAAGTACTATTTCATTACATCAGCGTAATATCAATTTGAGGCACAGTCACGAAAAGTCGCCTTGACCAAAATTAAATTCGAATTTACCTCAAAAAGAAAAAGACACCATTAATAAAAGTTCCCCCGCCACGCTTCGTTAGATAGTGTTGCAGTCATGAAAATTAATTACCCCAAATCATCAGCGTCATTTTTAACTGGCCAGAAGTGTTGCCAGCTGTGACAGATGTAATTACTTATAGGCGATGCGAACTCGCCATAAATGTAATTGGCTTCATTAAACTTTAATGGACTCATATTAATACAAATGGATTAAGTCAAATTATATTACAGATTTTAAATATTGCCGTTATCTATAGCTTGTCATATTAAAAGTGATTGAGAAAACAATTTGCAATTGTCTTTTTAAAAAACATTATCTCAGCCTAGGAATTTACCCTGCATCATGGGTGCATTTGTAAACATATAAAGTCACATACACAAACAACCAAGGCCAGAACCTACGTATCGGGGCCTACTCGGCCATATGAATATTTGTTCCGTGTGGAAAACGAAGCCGTGGCATGCAGCACAACAGTCAATCGCTAAGCTACTGTGCTAATTGTGCTGACAAAAAATATTTTTTGGATATTGAAAAATAATTAGAAGGAAATCACAGATGGACCAAATCTGGGAAGGCTGGAAGAAAAATGAAAAAGAAAATGGGAAAGCGAAGCCTTCACATTTTGCTTCAACTCAGTAGGTATGCCGCCTTAACATAATTGGAGAGCGCGGCCATTTTAAAAGACGTTTAAGATTACAAACAGTTCTTCTGGTGTACACAATATTAAAGTCCTCTACCATATTGTATTACAACACATTATTATTCTAAGCTATATGAAAGTTACTGGTTGTCAACAAATTTATGAACATTTTAATAAAGCACACATTTTTAACTTTTTCTCAACTTAATTTAAATTTAACGGAAAAACAACGGGTTTTCAAATTACATGGTACTTTTATATAGTTACGGTTCCTAATCAGAGCGAATGGCTCAGGTCAGAGCAGTTATTTACTTCCTGCCTAATGCGTATCCAAGACGACTGCGGAAATTAGGGGCGGTACACACATTGCACAAAGTGTTTACACCTCAATAAGCGCTGTGGAAACGAACCCTGCAGCTCTTTTTAATGGCTATTTTATCAACCAAAAGATAGCACTCATTATTAACTAAAAGCTCCTTTATCGTTTTGCCATTTACACAATCTACCTCACCTATTTGCTCAAGCAATCTCGGTGTTATTGATTATCAATAAGAAATAATTGGGTAACGAAAATATCTAACAACATCGCGAGCTTTTAGTACTTTCAATAACAATAGTCGTTTAAAAACACTCCTACAGAATTGTACAGCTCTCAAATCAGAAGTAAGGAGAGTTATAATTATTATGCTAAAAGGAGGAGTGGAGCGAGTCGCAGATTCGCAAAATTGAAAATAAGATGTTGAAGCAGACCCATATTTTAGGGGACGACCAGCACAAAAATGTATTTACTTTTTTTTTAAAGACACTCAGTTGTTTATAAGGCGGCCATTGGTCCCGTTCAGTTCGGTCTCGTCGACTACATTAAACTGATTGCTGCAATTAGCGAATGGTGTAATTCTCGTTTTTCAAGCGTCTCCCGTCGCTGGGGCCCCGGCCGCCCCTCACCCCCTTTAGGAAATTACTTGAGCCCCGCAGGTCGTGGCGACTTTCCTGGGATTAAATAAAATTGAAGAACTCGAATGAAATTGTTTTGGATTTCTCGTCTTGATCAGTTAGGTTTGTCGACGTTCAACTCGGGATTGTGGCCTTAATTATAGTAAGTGGATTGCTAATCGCATTTATTTCGAGATTGTTCGGAATTTCTCCGAATTGTAGCGAGCTCGATTTGGCGACAGAATTATAGTGGTATTACTTTCATCGTTACCGCTCCCACAGACATTCTTATTTTCAGGCAGTGTTTACTTAAAGAAAGGGTAATTTTATCTTACCCAATTAAAAATTTAGGTATTGCTCTAGAATTATCATGGAGGTTTCTGGATTAGTCTTCCTACCATCTAATACTTCTTATATATATGTTCGATACACAAAGACAACACACAACGTTTTGGAATAAAGAGATTCAATTTGTATTTTAGTGCAGTTGAATATATATCCATTTCCGTTCTGAGCGAAGAATAAATGTAATAAAGATAGATAACTAGAACCAAGCAGTACTCTTAACAAGATGCAGCTCCACCAACGATTCAGCCCCGAAATGAGGCAATATGTGAATTCAGAGGCGACGGTAAAGCGGTGATATTTCAGGCATGTATCGCGCGGACAATAGCGGATTGTGTATGGCACTGTTATACTAGTTTTGTATTATATGGAGGGGGACGGCAATAAACAGGACGATTGCACGGCCGGCCCTCGTCCCTGCTGTATACGAGTTTATGTACGTGTACACTCGCCGACCTAGGTTATACGATCTAATAAAATATGCGTTTTACTAGGACTTTTACAATATCAAATATTGAGAGGTGGCATGATTGATGGGTGGAATGCATGAAGATTTTAGACATAGCGCTCTAATGAGCTAGTTTTATTACTAGTAGTTTTATTATTAGAAGTAATTAAATGTTTAGGAATTATAAAATTTGGTGAGCCACAAAAAATTGCATTTAGATAATTTGGTCAGCATACAAAGATTTTGTTTGCAATTAAAAAATCCAGCAGCAATCCTTGTTCCGCAAATAATTTTGACAATGGTCAAAAACATGAGTTTGCATAATAAACATTTAGTCCGCAAAATAACTACTTGATCAGCAAGCGTTTTGGGACATGGGGCACCCCGACTCGGACAGGTTAGGTTAGAAGCAGATGGCGGGGTCTTCCAGACCCCCCGCTTCGTGGTTATTTTTTTTATATCACTTAGATATAGGAGCCCCGCTCAGCGGGGCAGAACGGGGTTCCGTCGACTACGCCAAGAATTTTTTGCTTACCCTCTGAGTGCTCACCAAAATTTTATTAAACAGAAGCAGCTTATTGCAGCTTATATAATTAATATGCTGTACAAAAATAATTACAGCCATCCAGAATGACATAAATTGCTGTTTGATTTTGAAATGATTGCTGGCCATGTGTTGCTGATCAATTAGCTATTTTTGCTCACAGATTATATTTTTTTTTGCTCACACAAAACGAATACTATGCTAACCATTGAAATAGCACCCTCTTATTATTACCTACTTCTCTCATCGAAAACTGGCAGTTTAATGAATGAAGAATGAATACATAAATGCGGTCGTTAGACGAATAGAAATGCAAAAGTATTAATCATTTACTTATGTACGTGTATCTAGACACACGACTAACTTAGTTTCAAAAGTTGAGGGCTGTTCAATAGTCTCCTATAGTGTGAAGCTTAACACCATTATACCGGATCTACAAACTTTATGGTCAAACGGTCACGCGTGAATTGTTCAAACTGCTATTAAATCTGCGACTTCGTTACTGCGATGTAGTGTGGTGACGTAACGATGTTTCAACCGCTCTCGCCCCTCGCAGTATATCGACGGTAAAATGTAACATAGTGGCCAAAGTCGGTGTTAAGAGTGATTCATGTGGTACATACATGCAAATAAAATTCCTCATAGTTATACTAATATGAATTTACAACGAGACGATGAAGGAAAAATAGCGGAGCTACCGTTTTAATAATTCTGATGTAACTACTGTTATGGACGACAGTACACGCGCGCGTATCCTGTAGAGTATAAATTAATGATGCAAACGGACACTGCTTAATATTAATTGCTTACGTACGCAATAAACAAGACTAAAATTTAATTATTTTATTGTACTTTAATGACCCCTCAAAAGCATTCGAAAGTAGAAAAGAGCCGAGTCACGCATCAAGACGTTAAGTAGCATTAGGTAACTGGATCTCTCCTAGGTTATACCGCCCAACTATTTCAAGTTTCACAAAACCATTCGAGAAGTTATACAGGAAAGCCGTAGTAGCGTCGGGAGTTATTAGGTACATAGCTTGCCCAAAACAATGTCCTAAATATCAGGCGTAATTTAGTTGGCTGTCAGATTCGTATTGTGAAGGAGCGGTTGACCTGCCCACCCATAAATACAGATATATGAAAGTTAATAACATTTACCTAACGCAATAAAATATATTAATGTCAGTCCCTCGTAGGGCTGGCTGGCACGGTTTGTATTCGTACGATCAAACATGGCTCCCAAACCACACGTACGAATAATTCATCGCAACGTATTGTTAATCTCTCACGCATCACTCTCTCCGCTAATTGTTTCTTGTCGTCTACAGATAGTCATATAATAATTAATCAGTTATTTATTAGTAATACGTTGTTATCGGATATTGTGTTCTCTTTATCTGATGGCAAAAAGACCTTCATTATTACTTTGACCTAAATTAGCTTTTGTTTACTTTCATGTTTGATGTAACTTTCGCATTAAAACCCTTATTTAAAGATTTTCAGAATAATCTGTAACAGTTTATTTTAATTACCTTCCATCTATATAAATAAATATGAATCGCTAAATGTGTTGCTAAGCGCAAAACTCGAGAACGGGTAGACCGATTTGGCTGAATATTTTTTTGTTGTATTCGTATTTTCCGTACAAAGTTCTTAAGAAAGAAAATTTGTTTAAATACTGACCGAGTCGGAAATTGGCACCTGTGCAAAGCCGGGGCTGTTCGCTAGTTACATAAAATACTTCTTATAAATTGTTATTACATACATAGGTAGTAGGCATGTAAAAAAACTCTCATTTGCGTTCAAATCCGCAATGGTTTCCAATATTCACACTTTTCACGATCGCGAATTTTCGCAGGTATTACGCTAAAATAGAATAGGCGCGATAAAATAAACATTTTTATGACATTGCTCGGGCGTATTGCTTCATAAAACGCAATTATCCCAGGAATAAGGCCAACCTAACGATATAGGAAGGTCATTGGAAAGTTGCGAAAGTATAATCTACTTTGATTTCAGTGTACCTTTGTAATATTAGAAAATAATACTCAGGGGTTTCACTAAAGACCCCCCTAAGTATTACTGGTACTTAGTTAAGATAAGTTTTGGGTAATCAAGTATTTTCTTTGTACTCTTAATTTAACCGAGTAAAAGTTAGTTTTTAACTCGATAAAACATCTTCAGCAATTTAATTTTTTTAAGGAAACAACAGTGTTAAGCATTTTGAAGTTGATTGTTTATAATTTTATCAACTGACAGTAAGTCGCAATTCGTCGCTGAAAATAGAGAATAAAAAAAATTACGAACTCACAGAACTGGAAATATTTAAACAGAAATTAATTGAATTGTTTAAGACAATGATTTTTATTGTCTGTAGCTGATCGAAAATATGTACTGACCACTTTAAAATATTTCTGCAACACCAGAGGGCCAAAACAGGCTGCTTAAATTTTAATAGGTATTTGAGGTTGTCGTTTTGTATTAAATCGATGTTGTATTATTAACCTTTTTCTGCAATCTATTTTAAAACTACGCATTTTAGCGTTGGGACGCGGCTTTAAACTTTCGGAAAAGGCTAAATCGCCGATCGCCGATGCTAAAACCTACTCGTCAGTTTTTAAACTTAGTAGATAGCTTATTTTAATACATCAATCAATCTGACAAGTAGTTTTTGTACGACCTCAGTAATTGTGTGTATGATTTTGTATTCTTGGAAAGGATTTAAAAGGGTCCATCCTGGCTTTAGCCCTAATGTCACTTTGATTGAAACTGTACCACTTTTATTTGACCAAAAACTTCGGTTTGAAAATGGTACTATTGTATACTTTGCCCTCTATTTTCCAAACATAAATTTTTTGCTAATTCAATAAATTTTTGATAGAGATTTTTTTTATACGTTTAAGTATTTCTTGTACATTGCTGTACATAATTATAGAAATTATAGTCGTAAAAATTTTTCATCTACGAATGGTTTTTATATGATATCAGTTACAATGATATCATTAAAAAAAAGAAACCTAATTGCCATAATGGTTTTGTTGTAAGAAATATAAGTGTAAGTTAAATTTTTTGTCCGGATTGCAAACGCACAGAATTTCGAGTGTAGCACCAATGTCTTTATTTGTTCTAACTAACATCTACCTAAAGAGCATAACGGAAACTAAAGTTTTAATATTTATTTATGATTAAGTACGCAATAAACACTCTATAAGATGAAATTCGTTTATGAGTCTTAAAGCTAACGACAATGCCTCGTAAGGTGTGGACTCTATTAATAATTTTATTAATTCTGCCACAGCATCACAGGATGATTTATCGGGACATATCGGTAACGGGATATTAAGTGTTTGTTTAAATAACTATTGTAATATTTAAAAACAAATAAGTATCAATAAAATAACTCCTCACCGTTTTGTCACAAGATGCAATTGCACTGACTATCAAAAGAAGACGAAGATCTTATGGAATGGCTCAATTAAGAACCAACTATATTTACGTACTGGTAAGCCAAACCCAACACAAAAAAAAACTATCACACATTTACTAAAATAGTTGAAAATCCGGCTGCACTTAAAAATCGCATATCTCAATCCTTTTGTTAGCTTTAACAATAGGTAACTGAACCAGTTGGCTGTTGAAAAAGAAACAATGGGATACAAATTTATAATGCAGTCTGGAAATGAATCACGTCATGCCCGGGTCCTTCGGGAGCCGCCCTGAATGAAAATGAACAACAATACTGATTCAACGTGGACATGAATATAAAATATTTTCTAATATCCATCATGGAGAGTATCTCTTTGTTGGCTTATTGTCATAGAAATTCGCAATTCCACGTAAATTTGTACTGAGATGCTTCTTTTACTTACTTTTTTAATGCACTTGTCCCACCACCGACGAATAGCGAGAAGCGAGTAGAGTTAAGAACTCAGCACTAGTTGGCGAGCAGAAAGAGGTGTGTGTGTGGTTCCGATAGTTTTGTCGTTGGGCTATAAACGATTGAGGCGACACAGACAAAACACACGGCACCGCACGCCGGTATGCAGTGATGCGGTTCTCAAGTTACACTAGCTTCTATGAAATCCGCATGAACCTTGCACACGGGGTTTTCTCCCCAAATTAAGGGGGTATTTATATGCAATGGATTTTTTTAAGTTGGTATCCAAGCGTGTATTCGCAGTTGCTACGTATTGTGAGAAATGGAACGTACACATAACAATTTGTTCTCTATTCCGCCACCTTCCACTGCATTCAAAAAAAACATTCAAAAATCATTTTTCCCCAAACTAACGCCAAAAAATATTATATTGAGTATTGAGTATTAAAATAATGTATTCCCCAGAATTTTCCCCGTAGATTTAATTTTACCAAAAGGTCCCAAAAATGTTTCCCCAAATTGGGGGAAAAAAACCCCAACCTGGACACCCTGAAAACAAAGCAAAACCGGTAAAAAATAACTGGTTAAAACCAGAACTGGTCAAAATCGATCCGTGCGGTCATGCGGTCGAACCGCATCACCGTGCGGACAACCGCATCGAAATCCGCTTCACCGCAACCGGATCCCGGAGCGGTATGCGATTTGTGTTTGCCATGTTCTCTTTAGCGTCGAAGAAATTTAACATCAAAATAACTCACGGATTTCTAGAAAAGGGTCACAGCCAATCGGAGGGTGACTCTATGCATGCTGCTATCGAGCGTTCAAAGAAAAGACATACTATATACACTCCCGGTCAAATGTATTACTTGATAGAGAATGCTAAAGTTACTGGGCACAAGTACCAAGTAAAACAAATGACACAAAATGATTTTATGGATTTTAAAGAGTTAATAAAGGGGAAGAATTGGTTAAAGGACACAAACGGCGATAAAATTTACTGGAGCAAAATAAAAGAAATAAACTTCTCTCATGATCATCCTCATACAATTTTCTTCAGGTATAGTTTGGAAGACGAATTACGAGAGATGCAAATTATGATAAGGACTAACTCAAGAAGGCGGCGTGGAGAACCTACAGATGATCCTGAAAGCTTAAAACTAACGTACACTGGAATGTTACCTATATGTTACCCACTTCCGTTATTTAAGGACTTGATAAGTCTGTGTGATTCAGGAGCAATACCAAACCATAATCAAAGTTTTTATAAAAATCTACTGCCATTGGAAAACTCCATCTCGGTCTCCAATGACAGCGAGGAGGAAGATTAGTGTGCGATTCATTATTTTTTTTATTAAGAAGACTAGTACTTTATTTTCACGTAGATAAATACGTAATTATATTTTTTAATTCTATATATAGCTGTATTTTATTTCATCCTTTTACAAAATTATTTATATTATTATACCATGCATTAAATAAGATGTATTACATAAATGAAAACTGATCTTATTAACACTAATATAAATGCATACGGTCTTTCTAATCATATAATAGCCGATCAATGTACTGTAAACAAGCGTGTAAATACTTATAGCTGGGTTAAAAAATAAACTTAATATACAGACAATAATAGTGTAACATTACAGTACGTTTTATTCGTTGTATATTATTACACGAATAAACGTGTAATGATATATTGCTGTGACCTAGTCATGCAAATTTCACAAGAGTAAAAATATTAAATAGGTTTTCATGAATTTCCTGAATCTCGTTGATGTTTGAAAAAAAGTAAATATACTAGTCTATAGTTTTTTTTCTTACCTATAATTCGATAATACATTGTCTATACCTATTTACAATGAAATGAGCGTTATTGAAGTTTAAACGTTTTTATTTTTTACTGAAAAGTTGTAATTTTTCTCTTACACGTTTATTCGGTGGGGCCATCGATAATATACCTAAGTTGGAACATGGATGTTCTTTTTCCTTTTTTAGAAGCAACGCTGACACTGCACAGGTGTTGTACGCGTGTCCCACAGAAGTGGCCTTTAATTTTTTACGTTCCTTTACAGACGCGGCCTGCGGTGGCGGCCGCGGTGGCGGCCGCGGTGGCGGACAGTTGTATTCGCTAGCTATGCATGTGAGACTTCAAACACGCGCGGTCACGACGCGGCCTGCGCGCGGATGGCCGCGGCCGCAAGCCCCGCCCCCTCGGCCGCAAGCCCCGCCCCTTCCAGCCCCGCGCGTGTGGGCGCGAGCGTCCGTGCTGGCGGTGGCTAACGCGCGGTCGGTTGGAAAAATAGCGCCAAATACAGATTTTTTTTACTTCACTTACTTCTATAAATAATAGTAGGTATTAAAAACAAAATATAGAATGATATCGTTGAAATATTTGAAAAACGCAAATGCGATAGTGAGTAAAAAATCTTTGTTAAAAAAAATCGGTTATCCATATTGAATGACGTCCGATTGTAGTATAAACACCACAACTAATAGTGCTTCAGGCCGTCACCGCCACCGCGGCGGAGTGTTGTCGCAGCGGCTGGAGCCGCGGCGCGCGGTTGGCCGCCACCGCAGACCGCCTCTGTGTGGGACACAAATATTACATTACAAATTCGTATTACATGCATAATAGCAATATAAATGCGTGCCCTTAAATCGATCCGCACTGCAGTTTAGATTACATGCTTATAAAACAAGCGTAAGCCTCTCGGCGAGTATTTTGATAGCCAAGCGAGTGGTTTTTGAAAGAATTTCTCCATACGAGTGAGTGAGAAAATCGTCTATGGCTATTCGCTTTCACATCGACGCGGCAGTCGGACAGGTGCCTAAGATAGTATTTGTAGTTTTCAAAGAGGAACTTACACAACGCAGATAACCCGACACATACAAATCTTAATACAAGCGGTGCATTTTTCTTTTGAATGACGAGCGTCTGAAGAGCGGCTGATAATACATATAATGATAACCTAACAAGTATTCTAACTAAAGTAGCAGATTGACTAAAGCGACACGGCTGGCTTTGTGCCGCCAAAATTGAGTATATGATTGACCATCAACTGTCAATAAACATTAGGCTGATCAAATAATTTTCTAGTTCCAATGTACCTACTATTAATGACCGTTTGGCACAAACTGATACAGTTTCAATAACGAGGTATACGCTGCTGACAATTAATGCTGCGATCATGCTGAACATGGGATGTAAATAAATTAGCATTGTGTGTCACAGTTCTGTTAATTAGGGCCCCAATTAACAATTATGTACGTTGTGTAATTAATTACTGTAAGTTACAATAAAATACAATTACAATAAATAATGTAGATAACAATAATATTTTGTAAGGAGGGGATTATACCTATTAACGTTCTATCACTATAAATATGATATCTTGACGAGTATCATAGTGATAAAAGTACTTACAAAATATTGGCGATGTTTAATACTTATGTATAAGTTAACAAAAATAAAATAAAATATAACCTATGTTACTCGCAGATAATGTAGCTTTATAATGGTGCAAGAATTTTTATAATCGGTTCAGTAGTTTTTGAGTTTATCCATTACAAACAAACAAAAATACAATTTTTTCCTCTTTATAATATTAGTGTAGATGTAGAAATGTAATGGACTACTACTGTGTAGTATTCCCAGTGTTAGAAAGTTTTGTATTAAAGCTTCGTGAAAAAGGGATGATGAAAAATTTCACGCACTCAATCAAGCTCAAAATCGCTGGATAGGTCCAAAACACGAGTCATCCATTTTGTTGGTAGTGCTGGTGTACACTTGACTGATTTTAACTCCATTAGCGTACCTTACTTAAGTTTTATAATAAGATTACGCCCACTTACTTTACAAGGGTAGGCAAAGGACAGTAGGTATTTATCGGTGTCGATCTTATTTTTGTTGGACACTAACGGAGAGTATCTTGAGCATTTTGTACTGCTTAATAGGTAATCAATGCTCGATTCATCTCTGTATGACAATATCTTGGCCTGGGGACAACTGTAGGCTGGTACTCGTATTGTTATTAAGCATTCGCTTCTGCCCGCGACTTCATCTGCGTGGAAGTTAAATATTGGTATTATAAAACATATCTAAGGTTTCTTTTTAATCGGACTAGGGGTTCGTTCTGTTTTATTAATTGACATTTGACAAATAAAAGTGAAAATTGGGTTTTTGACACCACCAATCAATTGACATACTTTTTATGACCTGTCAAAACGCAATTCTCCCATAGATGACTGTGACCACACTTTTTGCTAACTCAATAAATTAGCTATTGGAAAATTAATCATTTTTTTTTAACAAAACTGTAACCTTTAACCGGTTACCACTGGTTGTACAATTTGCTCGTAATTAAAACAGATTTATACTCAAAAAGCAGGTTAGTGTCTTGTACATGTTTTGCAAATCCATTTTAAAAGGCTTGGGCTTGATTCCGCAGCTAAGCCGTTAATCCAGGCGGTTAGCCACCTCGCGACGGTACAGCAACACAACCATATCGCGTAATTAATTTTACACGACTAACTGCAAAGTGCTAACCCTGCTGACGCCAACGTTGCACTTGACAGCTTTTATCACACGCACGTCAAGAACGAAATTGTGTCACTAAAGATGCCCAAAGACACAATCATTATTGTTAGTGAGCAACTGTCAGTACTTCGTTTTCTTGTACTTAGCATCTTATATTTGATAGGCAGTAAAGACGCAAAACGGACCTTATAATTTACATCTATCTTGTTTATTTTCTTTATATCAGTTACACCAAAAAATTAAACTAAATAGGTACTTCAAAGTATTTTCAAAACGCCTACGTCTCTAAAAAGAAAATATTTCTAAATACACGAAATAGGTTTGATGTTGAAACGTGTACAGACTGCGCTAATTAACACAATAAATAACGCGATTGTTATCTAATGTACGAATTAAAACGAAACTGGGCGGTCGAGTATTACAAGGGGTAAAACATCGCGTCACAACACTCGTCGCTGTCATAAATCACTGTAGTACGCAAACTTAAGTAAAATAAACATGGTGAAAACTAATTAGTGTAGAAAATTCACGTGGGACCAAACAGGGTAATATGGGGGAAGCACAGTTTGATGTTGCGCTTACAAAATTAGGGAAGTTTAGGGCCAAAGTCGCCCCTGCCCGGAACAAGTTAATTTAAACTAGCCGAGTAATTTGCACAGAACCGTGACACTAATTCAATTAGTTACAAGGTATGCAAATAACGTGTGCCCTACACAATTGTTCTAAATTTTCATCTAAGCCTAATACTAGCATATATACCAACATATAATTTTTATTAAAAGAATATAACCACCGAATAAATTGCTTAAGTATATACATTTAGCGATGTTTTACAAGATTTTCCTCTTCAATATTAATAAATGATATCCTCAGCGAATTTCTTTTTCCGTAAATAGGTATGTAGGGACCCAACTAATGATCCTCTTTGCATCCGAAATATTGCTTCCGGCCACGAGGTCTGCCAAGAAGCTTTATAGTCATTTTCACAACACGTCTGATATCAACTGAACTGCCAAAAACCTATAACAAAGCAACCGCAAACCTATAACATAGGCAACAGCTATGTTATAGGTTAATTTCTGATTTATTAAAGTAGTAAATCTCAATAGTTTTACTACTTTAATAAATCATAAAATAATTACGAATCTTTAAAATAAGAATAGATAAAGATGTCTAGACGAGCATGTTCGAATTTTCTGTGTAAAAAATAAACAGGTAAGTATTTTTTTTCGAATTCTATATGTTAAAATATTCATGAAGCTGGTTCAATGTGGCCCATGTAAGCATTTAGGAGTTAATATTCTTCTGTAAGACGAGATGGCAAAAGCCTCTCCGAACTACGAAGGGATTTGGAAGGTTAACCCACTTCCTGCAGAGGTAACTTTAATTTAGTTACGTTGTTGGTCGTTTGTACCTTTGTCAAATTACATATCTACGTTATTCATTCGTTGGTTTCTTGTTTATTAACCATGTTGTAAGCGTTACAATTTCACGAATGAATAAATTGGAATTAAGCAGTTTTGTTTTGTTATTATACATATAACCTTTACAATGTTGTATTTTGCAGTATGTATTAATGTGTTGATCCCTGTGGAGAATTTTTGTAAATTATTCCGTTAAATCTCATTTATTTAGCCAGCCATTGGTATAATAAATGAAAATAGGAATACGTCAAAGTTGATTCTCTGGGAAGACCATTCATTCATAACTCTATGGCGCTTTGCACACGGAGCAACTTAAGTTGAGGCAACTGGCAACTCTTTAAAAGTTTCCTGTAAAAGTTGATAGTTTCTATAACGTTGCCGGTTGCCGTAACTTTTTGGCAATTTGTGAGCAACTTTCATAGTCGAGTTGCCGTATGCCGTTGCCGTAGCGACACTGGCATTGCCGGGCACTCGGAGAGGGAGGGAGGGTGTGAAATCGCCCGAAGCGTTGCGATTGACGGTTGAGGAAACCGTCAACTTTATAAACCGGTACAATATTTAAAAGTTGCTAGTTGCGGCAACTAGCAACTAACTTAGTCATCGATTGCAGCAACTGAAAACTGTTGACGATTGCCGCAACTCGAAACTCGAGTTGCTTCGTGTGCGCAGTCCTATTGAAATGTATGTAAACAGCTAGTTGCCAGCTAGTTGCCAGTTGCTGCAATAGTTGCTCTGTGTGCAAAACGCCTATGTAAAGCTTTTGCGAGTCTGCGATAAGCGCCAAACTATAACTGTTTGATTACGCATTTAGAAGAATAGAATACAACATGAATGCTAAAATGTAATTAATTTTATTTCGTAAACTAACAATATTTAATAAACTCATATTGCTGAAACTTTTCATAATATAATTTGTAACCGTATTCACTGTAGCAAGTTTTAATTAATGCGTTGTAGTTTAACATTAGTTAGTTATTATAATTATATTCGTTAGTTTTACTACTATGCAGTAAAATATAATGAATAAAACAGAAAACTAGACAAGGAAACTGAAGCTGCATTAACAAAATAAATAATAACATAACGTAACATCACGCCTGCTATCCCCGAAGGGTTAGGCAGAGGTGTACCCATTAGTACACTCACATTTCGCCAGTTATGTTTTAGTCGGCAACCGGGCACAAATCCAGACTTCGAGGTTGCTACTGAAAAATTCCTACTGGGAAAACTCAATAACACTTTGCTCGACCTGGATATCAAACTAAGACCTCATGCCAAAAATAATACCAGTATATTAATGTCCTACAGCAGGGAATTCTTTTAAATAGAAAAGGCACGATTATTGATTACAACGCTTGCTTAAGGCGGATTGGCGATTTCGACTTAGGCCAATTATAAGTCCAGGTTTCCCCACGATGTTTTGCTTTATAAACTTATACGGTGTGAACTTAAAAAGTTTTATTGGAACTGGCTCAGTATCGAACCCACAACCACGCATCTCATGCATGCATCTCACATGCATGAGAGGCGGGCGCCATAACCAACATTTCATTGACTGAATAAATTAATCCATGTAAATTATGTACAATGGATATATAATATACTTATAGACCAGGGTCGATAATTTTAGAAACGAAAAAAATTTATAGTAGGATGAAACCTATTGGAAAAGGAAGGGAATACCACTAAAATAAAAGGAAAAATAATTACGGGCGATCTGAGGTGGGGAAGGGGTAGGGGGGGAGCTTTTAAGGGTAAAAATGGGTAAATCTCGATTTCCGGCAAAACTACAAGTCCTATCGAAAAAAGTTAAATGGCAAAGTTGTAGATAATAAAAAGATCTATAACTTTTGTGTCTTCACTTTTTCTCCAAAACCTCAAATCTCATGTGAAAAAACCACATTTTTTATTTTTATCTTTTACAAAAAATTTTTTTTTCATGATAATTGGTGAAAACTTACCTCTTTATGTCCCAAACACACTGGAATTTTGAAGATTTAAAATATTAATTTATTCACCCTATTTTGCCTCGATATCGAAAAAAGCACCCTAATTTTCAATCGAAAATTCTCACGTCAAAATATCTGATTTTTCAAAAAAGTCGGTAGGGTTTTTGTTCGTTGAAATCTCTATTTTCTGATGATGTAAAAAAAATATACATTACTATGGAAAAAAAAATAGAAAATGCAAAAAAAACGAAAAATATTAAAATTCGGAAGTATTCATTAAAAAATTTACTTTAATTACTCGAAAAACGTTAGGTTCCATGTTAGATTTATAAACAAAAAATTACAAATCAATTGAACATAAATATCGCAAAAAACATAGTTGTTTTAAATATTAAAAATACGATTGAAAGGGGATTTAATTAAAAAAATGTGACTACTGCTTTTTTTTTCAGTAATAAAAGATAATTTATTAAATTTTCATTACATTTATGTATTAGATAATCTCATTAGATAGAAATATACACGTAAATCGTACTATTGAGTAGAGATTTTTTTAATGATTACATTATACATTATATTATTTTTAAAAGCATTAATCTTTGTATTTATCAAAACATAGTATTCAATTCGAATCATATCTTATTCATCAGTTTCTGTTTTTTTACATCATCATTAAAAAAATCTCTACTCAATAGTACGATTTACGTGTCTACCCTACCCCTTCCCCACCTCAGATCGCCCGTAATTTATTTTTCCTTTCATTTTAGTGGTATTCCCTTACTTTTCCAATAGGTTTCAACCCACTATATTTTTTTTCCGTTTTTAATTATTTTTGACGGCTTCAACCCTGGTCTATTAGTAAATAGCGCTTTCCGTTTTTCCTAGTAGTCATTATCAGATAACCGGTTTTTCAAAACTCAAGTAGTGTTGTTTGTTTGTAGAACAGCCTTAAAATACTTCCACAGTACATTCAGAAATGTACCTACTGTTTAAAGGGTATTATCATAAGTATACAAAATAAATACCATACTTAGATACTCTCTTAGATACGCTAAATAGCCACCTACTACTTGTAGGTAAATATTGTTGTGTCGCTGGAAGGACTTTTATAGCAAGAAAAATAAATAAACCCACTCTTTGTTCTGCCTTCCAAATAGCCCACTACAATGACATTAGATAGCCCTTCTTAATTTGCTCATTACCGGCAAAGAAAACAAACCGTTGTAAATAAAAACAATGTTTTTATTACCCATGAACGGTACGTTTTTTATCTCGAGGCGAAGGGTTTGGAGTGTTGGTGTGACAATTTAATACTACAGTCCGGTTTGCATAAAACCACGGCCACACAAAAGCTGACAACTTGCGGCCTAGTACTGCAGTAAAAGTACGCGGGTGCTGTCCGTATTGGTGTGGACAAATAAAACTGCAGTATCTGACCGCGCCTGCGATCGCCACTGCGCCCGCTAGTTATCAGCTCCGGTGTGGCCTGGCTATAACTCAACAACCGTTATTGGTTAAATTACAAGGTCATAAGACCATTATTCTTTGTGTACGTAAAATAAGATACAGTCATTTTTTGGTATCTATACTTAGGTACCATAATATTAAATAAAAAGGTTAGGTTTATATGTTATCTCTTTGGTTGCAAGATGTAATCTCTGGAAGTATTGGTCCGATTACAATAAATTTTTTCACTGATATGGTGTGACTGTTCCTGAAATGCCTAGTCTAATAAAATTTTTGTTTTTCTGAAATATAAGGTATTAGGGTGATTGTCGGCTTCCCCCGAAGGGGAAGGGGCCGTGCCCCGCCATCCGCACGGCCCTGTAGAGCTCGTCCCAGACTGGTCACTCTCCCACCATTAATACGAAATGAATTCCCATAAACCTACACTTCCTTGTCCCGACTGTGAAAGCTGGGGGACAAGGAGGGGACCAAGGATGTTAGTATGGGAATTCACAGTTAGATAGACATACATAATATAACATAATGCAATGTGATTGAAAAGACAAGAGGATATGCAAAAGTATAATATAAAATGTAAGGAGTGATGGCGGGATCGTTACACTTGCGCTTAATAAATTCATCATTTCGGACTACGTTAATTTAATCTTTACAACGTACTAAAGACCCACTTTAGTGACTTGCAACCATCTTTCAATGGCTGCCCAGTCGTACGTGTACGGCTAGACCTGAACGCATAGGTCCACTAGAGACACTGCTACGATTCTAGCGGAACACGTTCCCTAAGCTCTATCTACGTGTCTTTCACAATCCTAAGACAGAGGACTGCGAAGTCCACTGCCATTGAGGAAGACAAGTTTCAATAAATCTCCTATTCGCGTACTAGTATGATTGACCCTCTTACGACAGACTACGCCCTCTACACATACAATACAAAACTAGCACAAGTGTACCGTAGACTCAGTCTGTAGCAGAATTCATTGCGGTTGTGCTTGGTATACGCCGAAGTGGTTCATATCGTCACTTCTCATTCCCTCTAAACTTCCCCGGTTAGAGGATGCTTCACAACATATTTCAGAAGCTCAGCATCCAAATCACGTGTCTCGCTAAAGGGTGACGATTTAGAAATAGGCATCAGAGCCGGGTGGGGTTTTAACGAGACACGGACCCTAGCGTTCTATAGAACGGCTATTCCAAGTAAGTTTGCGAACTTAGTGGAGCCTACCCCCCTCCCCGGGAATGTACGCACAACAAGCCCAACGCAAGTACTCCGTGCGAGACCTTCTAAAGGGAGCAGTTATCATCAATAACATTTGGTTGTTTCATGGTATTTATACCGTTAGAATTTATTACAGGTCGGCATTGTAGCCTAGTTTTAAATAAGCATAGAAATCGTTTAAGGAATTAGATCCTTAAATAACTTCTTAGATCATTTTGATGATCTGAGTATTACGGTTCTGCCTTCCATATTTTGTGCGTCAATTGAAAGTCAATAGTCGGGTGTGTTAGTGTGCAGTGTACATGTGTGTGTATGAGTGTGGAGTGTATTGGAAGGCCTTCCCCGTTTCCCTAAAACCAAACGTTAAGATGAATCGCTGCCAAGGTGCGGATTAGGAGATGGACACATAATATACGAGTACATAGTTATAATTTTAAACATAGAAGTAACATAATGTAGTAATCTCGCCATTCTAGAATAAATTATTATTAATAGATAATCTGCGACACCGCCAAACTGCTACCTATGAATTACAATACAAATAGACCTGCACTAAGAATATTATTTAGGACTAAAACCATTAAGATTGAATAAAGATAATGCTTACCAAATTGTGTCTCGATTGGATTAGATTACTATACACTTACTAAACCCTGCAGCCCTGAATACTACACCTGCTGCCTGCCTCAACCGCCTTCCGCGCCTTAACACTCACTCTCACCATGGACGTAGCTGCCGCGCCAGACTCCTAACTTCACTCGCCCTGCCTACCACGACCGTCTCCTATTAGCGTCCCAAACCGACTGCCCCTTCGCCTCCAGCATCTTCGAGATCCTCACACTCAGCCCATGTTCACATACTTTTTTGCTCACAACGATTTATTGCCTTTTTTGTACAATTTCTCAATTGTTCTAAGGGTCCTTTTAAGTACTACTCGGGGCTCGTTTATGATAACCAGATGTGGCACTAGTATTGTGAGTTGCGCTTAGAAAGTAAATATTATAATCGTTTTCTTAGAACTTGACGAAATATTGCATTTGACCTGACGGCTGGCACTTGTCCCTAGTTTGTTTCCCATTAAGTAGAGAATTTATGAGTTCCTGAGTGGCCCGTGACCGTGTGAAGGTTTTTAAAACAAATATAATATTTAGCTATTCAATAAGAGTACGTGACATACAGTCACATTCCCCCCTCTGAAAATCAGACGCGTGACGCAGTACAGCGGATGAACTTTCACAATAGATTAAACTATACCTAAAATTTATTTACATATAATTAAACAAGTATTTGAAAAATACATAATAATCTATCAGTTAACGAGCAAAAGGAGAAAATCAAAGTATTAACCGCTCAAGGCCTGGCTGTCACACCGGTATGACAGAACAACAGACAATCAATTGGTTCTCACTACGTGGGAGTCGAGTAGGTAACTTATTATGGCATTTCATGATTTTTGTATAATTTATGCGAAATGTTGATAAGACAAACCCTGTTTTTACAATATTTTGTGGCGTGACCCAAGCGCTCGATTACGTTAGGCATGATATTATTTTAGATACAATAGAGTTATATGGTGTTAGAGAAAACGTTCTAGAACTATTTAAATCATAATTTAGATGATAGGAAGCAAGTCACAGAAATATCTTCAATAAATACAACAAAAACTAAACGCGAAGAAGTATATCGATCACATGAAGGTGTAATCAAATATGGAGTTCCTCAAGGCAGTGTATTGAGCTCTCTACTATTCGTATTGGATAATCGGTTGATCAACCTGTGACCCTCTTTGCTGACGACAGCACCATAAAAATTCAATGCAATACTAAAGACAAATATAAAAGTGACATTAATAATTCTCTTATTTCAATAATAAAATATTTGGATTATGATAATTTAAGGATAAATCTCAATACAACTACTATTATGCATTTCAGTCAATGCTGACCAACTTTATTTGATATTACGGTCTAATACAATGACTAAATAATTGAATATGTTAACACTGCTAAATTCCTCGGTGTTAATAGTTACAACTAACGACGAAAGTTGAATTGGAAAGAACACGTTGAAATTTTAAGTAAAAGAAACTCCTTTTATGCCCTACACAAAGTAGTTCCTGTCCTTAACACAGACGCACCGCTAACAGCTTACCACGGCCTAGTTTCATCACACCTAAGGTATGGAATTATCCTATAGGGCAAGTCCACTGACAAGGATATACTTTTCAAAGCCCAACAACAGCGTATAAGGATGATGTTTAAGTTAGATTCGACTGACAGTTGTTAACCGTATATCATTAATTATAGCATACTGACGTTACCGTCTCTGTACATTATTCGAAGTTGTCATTTTTGTAAAATGTAATCAGCAACTATTTCCACGCATGGCAGACAAAGTCAGTCGCGTCAGACACGATAACACTAAGCTCTGCTTACATGGTTCCAAAAAAGTATTAATGCGGAAAAGTGTATTTTGCATGGCGTCTTTACCTTTTAATAACCTTCCTAAGGGAAGAAGGGAACTAAGCTCACACATACAAAAAAAACGGCTAATATTATTTCTAGTTGGGAAAGCATTACAGTATAATAGAATTTTTAAATGACCAAGTGTAATATTTACGCATTTAAAAAATATTTACTGGCATTTCATAATTTTTATAAATTTAGAATTGGATGAAGTGACAATTTAATTATTTTTTTTTTTTTTTTTTTTTTTTTAAATTTTGTGTGTCAATTAAATAATGTTTCTAGTTTGTTGAAGTACCTACTTAAGAATGACTTTATATGTTTTATCTTTACATTTGTTTTATCTTTAAAAGTCATAAAAGGGCGAACATGACTGATCTTTTCTGTTTTGTTTATGGGCAACCTGCATGCCTTGTATGGATACTCATATTTCTACAAATAATGTCTTATAACTTATCTTTCATGGAGGTAATAAAATATCTGCCCACCCATCAGCTTTCTTGTATAGTCAAGTTGTGATTCTAATTGGAATACGATTCTAATAAGACTCATCTGCTACAATATGTTGTACCGTTACACAGGAGCATTTCAACTGGTACATAATTGCACTATTAATACCTTGTACCTATTGCACTCGCACCTATTTTTCCCGAAATTACTCTTTTCTTATAGATTTTATTAACATTATCACGCCTTAGTTAAAAGCAGAAATCCTGTGCATGCTTATAATATTTTTGTACATACCAGGGTCTCTTTCAAGAGTATTTGTGTGTAATACGAGGCACGCTACCTACGCTGCTCCCATGTTCTAAAATCGGCCTATTGCAGCTGCCGCTGGACAGGGACCTCTTCCTAAACGCGCCTTGGCGCTGAGTATGATTAGTCAGCTACCGTAATCGTATCCATGAGATTCTGAAATAGTCCGCACATATACATATTAGAATTTGTTCAAATTGCGTGCCCCCCTCTGATTCAAAGAAGGTTGAGCAGCTTGAAAATCCAACCAGATTTGGGAAGTCTTATTGGAATATGGTTATGGACATCAGAGTTGGAAAGTTCTAATTATAAAATGTTAACAAGAACTTATTTATCTGGAATAATAACTAAGGTGCCTTAAATCTGAATATTAGGACAAATTATAAGACCATGTCTTGTAGTAGCGGGTACTAAAGTTTAAAGGAATTATAACTTAACTTCGCAAAAGGAGCCACGTTACAGCTACAGTTCAAGTAGACGGGTGCCAGCCGATTTCAATAAAACTTGAATCCAAGCGCAACGCACAAGCCCAGACCCGACAAATAGTGCAGTTACGGTCACGTGAAGTTTCCTGGAATTTGAAATGAGCCCACACGAGTATTCTATTCATAAAATAAACCAACTATCACAGTAGCATACACTGAAGAAACAATCAAACCATTACCTTCTTCTCGGTGTGGGAATTGAACCCACAAATTTATATTAACACTGTAATCGAAGCACTCATCACCCTTTCAATATTCCAGTGTTGATTTGACTATGCGTGACCAAGCCAAGCACTCATCACCAAATAAATACATTGCAGGAATCTAACCCACACTATTCAACACTCTTCAACCTAGTGTTATATGGAAAACGTAGAAATCGAACCTACAATTTGTCGAACAAAATTAGAGTACTAGTCAGACCGTCCAACAAATTACACATTAATTATGATAGTGGCCGTATTTACCTTCGTCGTCCCTTACAACTTATTGCAAAATAAGTATTCTAATTACGTTGTGTTATTATTGTAGTAACCCTTTAATAGCTCTTTCTCGTTGTACTGAAGTGAATCAGTACATTTAATGACGAGAATCCTGGTCACGGCACCACATGTGACTGTTCCTGAAATGCCTAGTCTAATAAAATTTTTGTTTTTCTGAAATATAAGGTATTAGGGTGATTGTCGGCTTCCCCCGAAGGGGAAGGGGCCGTGCCCCGCCATCCGCACGGCCCTGTAGAGCTCGTCCCAGACTGGTCACTCTCCCACCATTAATACGAAATGAATTCCCATAAACCTACACTTCCTTGTCCCGACTGTGAAAGCTGGGGGACAAGGAGGGGACCAAGGATGTTAGTATGGGAATTCACAGTTAGATAGACATACATAATATAACATAATGCAATGTGATTGAAAAGACAAGAGGATATGCAAAAGTATAATATAAAATGTAAGGAGTGATGGCGGGATCGTTACACTTGCGCTTAATAAATTCATCATTTCGGACTACGTTAATTTAATCTTTACAACGTACTAAAGACCCACTTTAGTGACTTGCAACCATCTTTCAATGGCTGCCCAGTCGTACGTGTACGGCTAGACCTGAACGCATAGGTCCACTAGAGACACTGCTACGATTCTAGCGGAACACGTTCCCTAAGCTCTATCTACGTGTCTTTCACAATCCTAAGACAGAGGACTGCGAAGTCCACTGCCATTGAGGAAGACAAGTTTCAATAAATCTCCTATTCGCGTACTAGTATGATTGACCCTCTTACGACAGACTACGCCCTCTACACATACAATACAAAACTAGCACAAGTGTACCGTAGACTCAGTCTGTAGCAGAATTCATTGCGGTTGTGCTTGGTATACGCCGAAGTGGTTCATATCGTCACTTCTCATTCCCTCTAAACTTCCCCGGTTAGAGGATGCTTCACAACATATTTCAGAAGCTCAGCATCCAAATCACGTGTCTCGCTAAAGGGTGACGATTTAGAAATAGGCATCAGAGCCGGGTGGGGTTTTAACGAGACACGGACCCTAGCGTTCTATAGAACGGCTATTCCAAGTAAGTTTGCGAACTTAGTGGAGCCTACCCCCCTCCCCGGGAATGTACGCACAACAAGCCCAACGCAAGTACTCCGTGCGAGACCTTCTAAAGGGAGCAGTTATCATCAATAACATTTGGTTGTTTCATGGTATTTATACCGTTAGAATTTATTACAGGTCGGCATTGTAGCCTAGTTTTAAATAAGCATAGAAATCGTTTAAGGAATTAGATCCTTAAATAACTTCTTAGATCATTTTGATGATCTGAGTATTACGGTTCTGCCTTCCATATTTTGTGCGTCAATTGAAAGTCAATAGTCGGGTGTGTTAGTGTGCAGTGTACATGTGTGTGTATGAGTGTGGAGTGTATTGGAAGGCCTTCCCCGTTTGCCTAAAACCAAACGTTAAGATGAATCGCTGCCAAGGTGCGGATTAGGAGATGGACACATAATATACGAGTACATAGTTATAATTTTAAACATAGAAGTAACATAATGTAGTAATCTCCCCATTCTAGAATAAATTATTATTAATAGATAATCTGCGACACCGCCAAACTGCTACCTATGAATTACAATACAAATAGACCTGCACTAAGAATATTATTTAGGACTAAAACCATTAAGATTAAATAAAGATAATGCTTACCAAATTGTGTCTCGATTGGATTAGATTACTATACACTTACTAAACCCTGCAGCCCTGAATACTACACCTGCTGCCTGCCTCAACCGCCTTCCGCGCCTTAACACTCACTCTCACCATGGACGTAGCTGCCGCGCCAGACTCCTAACTTCACTCGCCCTGCCTACCACGACCGTCTCCTATTAGCGTCCCAAACCGACTGCCCCTTCGCCTCCAGCATCTTCGAGATCCTCACACTCAGCCCATGTTCACATACTTTTTTGCTCACAACGATTTATTGCCTTTTTTGTACAATTTCTCAATTGTTCTAAGGGTCCTTTTAAGTACTACTCGGGGCTCGTTTATGATAACCAGATGTGGCACTAGTATTGTGAGTTGCGCTTAGAAAGTAAATATTATAATCGTTTTCTTAGAACTTGACGAAATATTGCATTTGACCTGACGGCTGGCACTTGTCCCTAGTTTGTTTCCCATTAAGTAGAGAATTTATGAGTTCCTGAGTGGCCCGTGACCGTGTGAAGGTTTTTAAAACAAATATAATATTTAGCTATTCAATAAGAGTACGTGACATACAGTCACAATGGCAACTCTACGAATTGAGAGCTAGGCTTGGTTTTATGGTACACTTGTCGTTCACGAGGACGATGTCTTGGCCAGAAGCTAGTTATATATATTTATAATACATATAATGGCATCACTATCAATAAAGGTCTTTTTTTAGTTTGTTCTAGGTTTTGTCTACATTTGTAATTGTAACCCCTCTTTAGAACTACAGAGAAAACAGTAAAAATATACTTTTTTGGTTCCTAATGTCGTGCTTAAGATTATGTTGTTACTAGTATTGTCCTTTTTTCTAAACAACGAAATTTGTGACTTTACAAAAAACTTTTAACTGAGATTGAAATCGATTCCCCGTTTAAGCGGAAGAAACGTTCCCGAGGGAAATTTAAAATAATCGTTTGGGTATCGTCGCAGGTAAAACTTACTGTAAGCGATTACTTTAATATACCTACTTATGTAGGGTGTTTGGTGCATCGTTTGCCAAATCGAATTGGCCGATAGGAAAAGTCATTTGCTATCTCTTCACGCCCAATAACTCATACTTTGTTACACTTACGAACATAACATCACGCTTGTAATCCTCGAAGTATTAGGCAGAGGTGTACCTACCCATTAGTACACCCACATTTCGCCAGTTATGTTTTTAGTCCCATGTAATAGGGGGCGAGCCTATTGTCATCAACCGGCCACAAATCCAGACTCCGAGGCTGCTACTGAGAAATTCCTGATGGAAAAACTCATGTTCGACGGATCTACTTCGATGACAGCTTTGCCACACACTTTGCCCGACCTGGGAATCGAACCCAAGACCTCATGCACAGGAGTCGCGCTTGCGACCACTAGACCAACGAGAGTTTTACTTTTACGAGTTATTAAAAATTATAGTAAACGTTACCAGCAAGTAATTTTGAATTTGATAGAAATAAACAACAGTACACATACAAATTAAAATGAAGACTATAAAAATTACTTTTTAACTAAAATGCAAAGTTTTGGATTTTTTAAAACTAAAATTAAAATGTTGTTATAAAAAAACCGGTGTAACTAAGAATAAGTTATTAGGCGTGAAGAGATAGCACATTACCTCTCCTATGGGCCAATTCGATTTGGCAAACGATGCACTAAACGCCCTGTATAACAGAGATACATGTACAAACATTAAAGGCCTTTTAAATGTAGGGTGAAGAGACAGACAGTAAGAACTCGGAAGCATTTTTGACGGCAGCTGTCATCGAAGTAGATCCGTCGAACATGAGATTTTCTTTAATTTAGTTTCTGTAATTCTGGTAAAGTGAACCAAGACACGTCAATTTTTTTCCCATTTTTCGATGTAGGTATTTAATTTTAATAACTATGGACATATTAACGTTGATTGATTATAAATGTATTCTGCGTGCAGTCAACAAAAGAGACCCAGAGTTATCAGATATAGTCGAAGTTTTCTGGGAAACCGATGGATGTGAAACATGAAATTTAATTTATGAAAGGTTTCTTATCTATTTTTTAATTAAATTAGGTTTGAAAACATCCATCGGTTTCTAAGAAAAGCAGCTGTATCAGCTGTATCTGACGACTTTGCATACCTATGTATTTTGTTGACTGTATATGTATAACACTGCACATTAAACTGTTATTCCTGTATAGTAATGTAGTACATTTGACATTTTGAATAAGTTTAATGTTATTTATTTAACTTTTGAGCGATTGTGCGTAGATTCCTTATTCAAGTTCAATTATTACCAGCTAGTCAAATTGCTTGTGGTTGTAGCCCAACCGCAACTTTTTAAATATCAATTTCCTTAACCTACCTACCTACTGATCTGTATTTATTTCTCACCAATAAAATCTTCAATAGCTGCTTATTATTTGAAACATTCATATAAAGTTTTTTTTTTAAACCAAATCAATCTAAACTAAAACTGAAAGGATTCTCCTTTGGTTTTGTGCTTCGTAGATGCTCGTAGCGACTCGTAGATGCTCGTAGCAACTCGTAGATTCTCGTAGCAATTCGTAGACGCTCGTAGCAACTCGTAGATTCTCGTAGCAATTCGTAGATGCTCGTAGCAACTCATAGATGCTCGTAACAACTCGTAGATGCTCGTCGCAACTCGTAGATGCTCGTAACAACTCGTAGCAATACGTAGCACAAAGGCTATGATGCTTTTTTATTTATTTATAGACACTTTTCAACCGACTTCAAAAAGGAGGAGGTTCTCAATTCGACGCGTATGTTTTTTTTTTTTTTTTTTTTTTTGTGTGTTTGTTCAACGATTACTCCGCCAATTATGAATCGACTTGGATGATTCTTTTTATGTTTTCTCTAATCACATTAAGAGACTCGACTTGACCGGAACACAATGATACGATTCGCTCTTCTTGGAAAATAGTTACCATTAAAAATTCATAGTGACCTTTTAGTGGTAGTTCTAACAAAAAAAGATTTATGGTTTTGATTTGTATTTAGGTGCATTCAGCTGCGTGTGCGAGAAGTTTGATTTGCCAAGGTTTATGGTAAGACTTTGTTGTGTTGCCGGCTACTTAGATAATAATCCTATTCGAACAGAGTAAGCAAGTGATCGAATCATATGTATTCACGTCGAGTTTTGAATGTCAATATTTGAATTGTTCAAGAACAAAAAGATAATAACCCGTGAAATGTCCAGGGGGTTGAAACTCGTGAGATCATTCGATAAAGGGTTGAGCGCGGAAAGACTGCGACGTGAGCGGTTACCCAATCCTAGACAAATATTTGAAATATCATGCAAACCATGGGAAAAATGGAAAACATGATATAGCGACGATATCTTTCAAAGGGTCGAGGATTACCTATATCATTAAAATCCGATAATTATATTATATCCGTTAATAATTAGGAAAATGTTCAGAAACGAGCAATGTGATGTGTGATAACAAATTTTCGTAGATGAAAATGCCTATACATACCTACAAGGAGGCCAGTTCCCGACGTCCAAAAGAAAATTTTTGAAACCTCTTCTTATGGGCTTTCCAAAATACCCTCATGTACGTTCTGGCATTTTTTGCAGTTAAGGAGCTCACCGTTTTTTACAAAGAATTGGGACATGACAGATTTTGTCAGTTTTCACTTTATCTGTTTTCATTTCAGGATTTAAAAAAAAATATATAAAAAAAAATATCTAACTATATCTATATATCTATATACAACTGATAGCGTGATCTCCGATCAATAAACAAAACGATTGTGTTATCATCTCCCGAAGTAAATAAAACTTACTTCAAAGGAGACAAGCTTGGCTCGTAAGACACAGTAAGGTCTTACGAACCAAGCTTTTCTCCTCCACACGACAAAGAAAGAAGTGAGTTTAATGTAATTCAGAAGTTGATGACACTATGACGCTTCACCAGCCACTCCTTCAACACGGGACTTACTGCCGCTGTAGCGGCATGCCTTAACTTGTGTACCTTTTTTTTGACCCTGTGAAAATGCTCCTGCATGTGCAGATTGAAATAGTAATAATATAGCAAAATATTATAAAAAAAATGATTTGCTAAGAATTACTTTTCTAGTGCATAATTGTTATTTTTATTATAACGACAATTATGCCAAACAAGAAACTTTTGAATAATATATTAATGATGTCAATTTATTCACCTAACAATTTTCATAACAGTTTGAAAGAAATTTAGACGTAAGTCAGGAAAAACTTAAACTTCTTTGAAGAATGGCAACACATATAAATCTCTGGTGGCGACTTCATTCTGAATAGGTGGGGTCAACACCTCCTGCCTACCACCTAACCGAGCAGATGCAATAACGGCAACGTCACCAAGACAAGTGACCCACTGGATCATTTCAACGTCACAGCCTTGAAGGGAAATAAATAATGCGGCCTATATTTATTGTGGATTTCGTATTAATTAAGGTAATGCGTATAATATAGGGGTAGTGTTTAGAAAATAGGTTTTTTTTTTATATGACGTAGATAATTATTACTTTAGTTAATTAAAAGTTGTGATTTAATAAAGATCCTTAAAATAACGTAGGTGACTTCGTGACCACCGTGTGTGCAAATGATTACTTCATGAAAGTATAATATATAACTAACCGTAGTGTAATAAATATGATTACGGGGTGGAACGTTGCGTTTGTCCTTGTGGATAAACGCAAAATCATTTGTTGTTTTTAAACCAAATATCTGGCTCCATTAATTAAATCACCACACAACGTCCGTTACCAAATAGTACCTACTTCTTATACTACCCTACTTCCCCATTTAACTCTTTTAGGGGATGATAAGCAGCTAGTGCACTATATTTTTTATTTAAAAATTTTATAGGTTTAGTGCGACGTAATAATGTTAACAATTTCTATTATTTTTCCCAGTTCCTTTGGACACTTCATTGCCTGTCCATTATCAACAATGGTACATAAATCTCTTAGTCCAAAGCATTTACCTTGAGTGAAAGAGCTTCAAGCTGTCATTACTACTCCGAAATGAAAGCCGTAACCAACATTTAACAAATTATATTCATTTATATAGGTGATTTGCCAACGGTAACATTAAGCATCGTTCTATATAAAATAGATGTTTATCAATTTGGTACATTTATTACTTCAAACATGATTTAAATCTTATTATACCTTCTTACTAAGAATCGTACTGTTTATGGAAATATATAATTTACTTGGAACTGTTTTATTCCAAATGTCAAGGAGTTTATCATAAACGGAAATCTTAAAGGTGCGCTTCAAGTTTAACACACAAACAATACTTATTACCAGTGATCAAACGTCCGCTTCATTCAGCTTTTATTTTACTTGTGAACTCTAATGAATGCAGACTACTTTACAACTGGCTACCTATTACCTACACAAAGTCTTTCAATCCGTTGCGTGATAAGTCACTGTAAACACAAGAAACAGACGAAGTATTACGTTTAATTATACAGCAACAAAGACTTTATCAGTAACCACTCCAAGTTAACAGCTATGAACTCCAGTGCCTTCTGTGTACAAATTATATCGTTCCACACTTTAATGGATACGGTCCCGATATAAACGTGCATTGTGCATTTTGATATTAACTACGTTTTTTAATTGTACAGAACTCGGTTTTATACGAGGAAGTGCGCTTGCATGATGTTGAATCAAACTTTTTTCTTTAATTATGTAGGGGTCTAGAATTATAGTGGAGAGATATATAATTATTTCCACTGTTTTAAACCTAAGAAAATACGTATAGGATCACAATTTTGGATTTTAATCATTGTATTTAAGGCAGGTTCCAACGATCGATTTAATTATTCGCTGACTAAAGGAATAACCAATTTTTATATTCATTTTATAAAGCTCGCCCTTTCGTCGGTTTTGCCTCGCGTTCAAAAAGGGAATTATGAACACGCATTATATTCCTTTATCTCAACCAAAATAGATCGGAATGTCAATACTCTCACGTAACGCTACTTGTTCACGCAAAGCTAATAATGTAATTCGATCATCCTTTGTTCAATATTTACTTCCTCCGCGTGCTGAATACCTCTAAATTGTGAAGTTGAATGTCTTTTGAATATATGGTTTTATGTGTGAAACGGAGTCAAAGGGAGAGATATCGAGAAGTGCTCTGTGACGCCGCCGCCCGCGCCCGCCGGGCTACGTGAGAGATGGCTTTCAATATCAAATTGAATTCCGCGGTTCATTGATTTTCAATTTGTTAGGGAGTACTCTCATCGTTTACCATAGACACACTGGAGATCCGACTATTGTAAATCTTCCGAAAATTTTCACTACGAACCCCATAACTTTTCTTGAATGCAGGAATTTAGGAGGGTGATAAAGTTTCCTTTCCCCTTTCAAGGTATATTTCAATTTAATCAGTTAAAAGTTCATGTTAAAAAGGCGAGTAACCTCATTCAGTTGGCTGTTTATCTTTCTTAGAAGCTAAGTGAAACGTAAAATAAACTAACATCCGATTTAAAATATGGGATTAGCTGGAAAGAGGAAAACCTTTTACTTTTGCACTTTAATTTTTTTTTGTACCTACTTGAAAAGTTGTGCACCAATCTTGTGTAATGTAATCTTATAGAATAAACACATATACTGAGTGGGAGCAATATATAAAATAATCCATATTTTCTCAGTTGAGAAATGTGCAACTGCTGAAAGTACTTACTTACTCCTTAAATTTGTTTAACTTCAACTGCAACTGTGCGTCAGGAGCGGTACGTATTTATAAATTGAGCACAAGAATTTATTTCGTGTTTTATATTCTTTAATATTTTATTTTTAATGCTGACTAAAGATTGCAAATGCATAGTATACTATACTAATATATATACACGGTGGAAGGGACATCGTGAAGCAAACTTTTATCATGGATTCAGTTTATAAATCTACACCCTACAGGGGTGACATTTTCGTAGGTTATTGAAAAAAAAAATTGCTGTTCTTAAGCGGTATGAGGAACATTTTGGAAAGTTCCACTTCTTCCATTGAAAAGGGAAGAAAAGAGAAGATCCTGCGACTAGACGGGTGTAGTGACTGGTAGGCTACTATACGACGATAATTGTCGACATTTTGTATTTATGCTAACGGCACTGAGAACTTTGATATCCAGATGAAGGAAACGTCAGTTGGAGTTCGCATGTTGAGCGATAGATGTCGCTACAGTTCCATACAAAAATGTACCTTCACGATTAAAATATATGAAAGAGTTTATTATTTTTAATAACCGACGAAAAACGGTGAGTGTGTGAGGCCGATGTCCCTTTCACCGTGTACCTATCGAAATCAATCGGCCTAGCCTTTTCCCGACTATCTTGGGGTCGGCAGCCAGTCTCACCGAATGCAGCTGATTACCAGTACTTTACATACTGCCTCCACAACTTAGTACCTACAAATCTTACCTATATTGGCACAACGAAGTAAATACCCATTCTATTTTGTCTCTATATTTGTTCAGACATTAACCTCGGGAAATGTCTTGTGTTAGTCCACCATCCGGAAGAGTGGATCCGAGCCATAGTGCCATGTCCACTAATGATAAAAAAAAAAACATTAGCTTTACAGCCGTGTACACACAATCGGCTTTTATTTATCAATAACGTTGCAAAGAAAGTAGGTTTTGCCCTAAACATTTTGTGGAAAGGAAATGTGTGTTTCCCATGATTTATATCCCAAATAGGGGCGTGAGGTGGCCGGCTCATATGAAGCCGGCTGCCCGCTGGCGATAAGCTGAAGCCTTTCTATATACAGAATACACACTAAGAAAGAAAATAAACAAGTTGCTCTCACAACCTTACGCTCCGCCAATAATCTCGGAGGGAACGAATAACATTGGGTCGTTATATAACTCTTATTACAGACGCAACATTTACGAAAGTATCGCTTTAAGTGCCTATAAACTACGAACTCCATAAAAACAAAAGGGGTTTTCAATTAGACTGTAGCACTCTTTGATTTTTATACCTTCTCGTATATTAATCAATCAACTTTCGCGTTTTTTTATTGGTAAACGATTCATCTAAAGGTATATAGGATAACAATTGAGCTATTGCTCGCGACTTTGATTGCGTGAATTTTCAGAATCAGATCAGTAGTTCTGGAGATAATCGAGTATAAAGAAAAGCACAAACAGGCTCTTCAATTTCATATTAGTATAGCTTAGTTACAATCAGACGTTAGAGTTTTTAACTTTGTATAGTGAGACAACTATTCCCTTAGTACAATTCAATTCTTATGCATATCAAATGTATTTTACAAGATCTTAAATAAATAATAATATAGTTTCACAAGTCTTTGAAATAAGTATGCATTAAGTTATAACGGATAAAAACCATTACTAACCCCTAAAATAAACAGTAAACTTATCTCAGTATTTGAGTATTTTGCGTGTTTATCACCCTGAAAATGATATACTTTTTGATACATAAGCACAGGAATTCACGTTCAATAAATCAAAAGTAATAACTATCTATTTTATCTGATCCCAACGAGTTTTATTGCTGTATAAAATTTTATAACGAGAAAACTAATCCAATATTTTCTAGACATAGTGAGGTACAGAAATACTTCTTACATAGTGTTGTTGTAGCTTTATAAGGTGGAATGTTGGTTTTTGCGGTATCAAAATGGTTTGAATGTTACTTTTTACTTTAGTGTACTTGCTGTTATTTAATTGTTAAAAAAAAACAATGTTCCCTAAACTGTTTTACAATGATACGAACGATACGATTTCTTATAAACCAGTAGCGAATATTGTTTCAATTATTTTACAGTGTTAAAGAGGCTTAGCAAATCATCTGTTACAACCTTATTGTTATGGGATAAAATATAGTCAAGACCTATATAAACCGTTCACCGGTATCGTATTACCCAGTTACTTGGTTGTGAAAGTCAGATAGGCAGTCGCTTCATATAAAATACTGGTATTCAGCTGCATCCGGTTAGATTGGAAGCCGACCCCAACATGGTTGGGAAAAGGCTAGGCGGATTGATGTTAAGTTAGATGTGTGTAGCACAATTTTGCATCCTTGTCAAATTCTGGAAGATAACTATGTTAGTAATTCTTACCACGAAACAAGTTTTTGTTTTCAATACTGTATTTTTGAAAATGAATTAGCCATGATGCCGATGGGTTCAGGCGGGCGGGCGGGCGGGGTGATTAACCCGCACGCACACGGTGATATAATCGCACGACACTGCCTACCCGCCTACCTATTCTATTATTTGAAAGAGGTGTATTCTGAAATACTATCAAAATACTTTTATACTATTATGAAATAAGGGTAACCAACTAAAAACCGGCAAGGTGTAAGTCGGACTCACACACGAGAGGTTCCGTAGTTGCAAGTCCTTATCAATAATTCTATGCACCCTTGTAGTTGTGGAGCAAGATCCCTTAATTCATAGTATGCTCAGCCGCATGTTATATAAAGTTAAATTTCATTTAATTTATAACACTTACACTAATTTTCTTTACACCTTTCATTCATAATTTTCCATTTCCAATTACATTAATAGATTTATCTTTAAAATAAATTGTAAAGTTCCACCAACCCTCTTAAACGAAAAGCTTTAACAGATTAAGAAGTTAATATAAAATAATGTTCCTGTGAATTATTCATCACATTATCAGTCTGTTCCTAATAAGCACAAACGTTGCCAGAATTAAGATGAACGCGGCGAAGTAAGGGTTAAATTGAACAAAAACATTTCTGTGCAGGTGCGTTCTCTGTTATCTATGAGGAGTGCGAACTTGAGGCGGCATGTACTCCCAAGTAGTTATGCTAATTCCGCCAAGATATTGTTCGTGTCGACCTCTAAATATAATTTCCAAGGGTTTCTTCAGTAACAACGGGTGGCGTTTGCTACTTACATTAGTTTCCTCTATATTAGAAACTGTCAGCAAAATCAACATTCTGTATGTTAGTAGAGCACCATCTATTTGTGAGATGTACCTCACAAGTAGGAGGAGGTACTAAGTAGGTACCTCCGATATGAATGTGTAGCTGTTCATCAATTATAAATTAACCCTATTTCATTATGGATTTAATTAGTTAAGATTTCAGGCGCGGTGATATTGATTTATAATTAACTATTGAGCAGGATGTATAGCTTCGGCAATGAGGTAATTGTGTCGCCAAGACCGACAGCTGACGGCTGGATAATATCATTTTTGTGGAGATTGTGGAAAATGTGCAGCTTGGACATTGCAGAACCATAGTTTTGATGCGGCATTTGGTGTGTAGGTGTTGATGTTTGAGACCCTACCCGGTTGAAATATAGCAAGTTTTGCGAAGCAATAAATCTCGATTTGTGATCATAATAAATTCATTGAAACAAATCGCGATTGATTATAAAAGTATGGTCATCTTCTTAAATGCTCGTATTTTCAATAGTCAGTACATTAATAGCTGATGATAAATAACTGTGGGTATTTTTTTTATTTGTTAGCCTATTCTGTCCCACTCTTGGGCAAAGGCCTCTCTCCACTCCTTCCATCCTTCCCGATTCAGTGCCTCATCCCTCCAGTTTTTGAGAAATCCATCCAGTTCGTCCCGCCATCTCCTTCGTGGCTTGCCGTGGCCTCGACTCCCTGTTTCAGGGCACCAGTTCTGCGCTATTTGGGCCCACCGTTTGTCCGATATGCGGCAGACATGTCCTGCCCAGTCCCATTTAAGTTGAGCAACCTTTTGAGCCACGTCAGCTATCCCTGTTTTAGAGCGCAGTATAGTGTCTCGAACTCGGTCCGTTAATTTACACCTAGTACTAATGTACTGCGCTCCATTGCTCGTTGGCAAACCTTGATTTTGGACCTGAGAATTAGTCAAAGTCTAAGCCTGTGCGCTATACGTACGGGGAGAATGCACATGTCCATAAGCTTGCGTTTTAGCGCCATGGGCAAATCACCTTTAAATAACTCTTTCATGGACCAGTAGCTCTTCCAGGCATTCTCGGTTCGCTTTGCGACTTCTTTGTCTTGCCTTACCTGGAAAGAGACTCCTTGACCCACGTAAAGCTACTCCTGGATATGTTGCATTGTCTCCCTGTCTACTTTTACGCTTTTTGGTGTTACGTTGGACATGACTTTGGTCTTCGACATATTTATCTTCATCTTTCGTCCAACCTCAAGGCTTTCATCGCTGAGATCTTGTAGCATGCGTTCAAGCTCTGTGGCAGTAGAAGAAAAGAGAACAATGTCATCGGCGAAACGGAGATTGGTCAGTCTCGTCTCGCCAAGTACAGTGCCCTTTTCCTCCCCATTTCTCGAGGTTATTATATTTTCTAAAATTTCCTCAAATAAAATTATATCAATTGTGAAATATGATATGAGACGCACCCACATAGAATACCTACTCATCTGGTAAAAATAAGTCGTATACGTTAATATACGTAATCGTATAAATAACTCGTAGTTTATACGATTAAAGTACATAATTATTGTTAAACAGCAATTAGTTGTAGGTCATAATGGTGAAATAGAGCAAAACATTAGTATAATTAATCGCTGAAATGCATCCTAATCTCTCAGGAGTATGGAATGGGATCCCCATCCCTCCACTTGCTCGAATAATCCCCAAATGCATGGTTAAACTGTTAGGCAATAGATTAGCGTAGCACCAAGTGTACTTAAATATTAAAGAGGCAAGATAATTTGAGTGTGATGCCGTCTAGTTTTCTTCCAAAAACACTCGACTGAAGTGGCTGTACATTTGAATTATTTCAGAAGATCCAATTTTATTTATTTTGTTTATTTGCGTCGGATATTTTGAATTTGATACAGCATATCTTATCAAGTCTTTTGACTAAAGGATTGGCATAATGTTGTGAAAATAATCTAGATTTTGTTCGTGATTGTGCGATTATGTGCTACTGATTGATTTCGCTATGCTTACGAAAAGTATTTTCTTTTTAAATATGAATAGTATAAACCTTATAGTAAATACGTTAGAAATTTTGAACAGCATGTCAAATTCAAGTTAGCGCCTGTCCAAACTTAACTTTAGTAGACAAACTCTCAATTAAAATTGTTGCAGAATTCTTAAGTTCCAAGGAAGCAATTTAAAATACCGCAGATAACTAAGATAAGATATTCAAGGTAACTAAGAAAATAACAAGGTGCTGTCAATGAAAAATCCGATGGAGTTTACTAGGCGCAGATATAACTTCATTCGCACTTCTGTAGTTGACTGTACCTACCTACAGTGTTGTTTTACTGAAGGATAGAATCGTAAATAGGTATTTATAATGAATTTCATTCTAGCATTTTTGGGTAGATATGTTCTTTAAACTTTTTATAACATTTACAGATTTATGAATTATTGTATTTCAAGTATTTATTTGCATTCCATATGTGTTATAGATGTTACAAACAGGCTTTAAGCTAAGTACATTATGGACCCTATTAGGGCACAGCAACTTAAAATTAATATAATATTAAATCTAACATTTTATAAAAATTACAACAACTATGTTATTAGATATTATTATAACAAACATTGCAATTAAGTAAATACATAATTATATTGATGTAAATTATAATTAGGGACATAAGTAGGTACAATTATGCCTGTCTACACTGTATGAACAGCTACTTATATAGTGTGTTATTTTTTTATTCTACTTAGTCATAAATACTTACATATAGTAATAATACCAACTCATATTGTAATTTATTTGACAACTAACTTAATGCCTTGTTAGAGGTTATATTTATTAGATATTTTTGTCGTTTCAATGGCATAAAGGACAGAACTGTTTATGTTCATTGAAATGCCATGACTGAGCTTCTTTTCTCGTGAAAACCTCCAGTACCATTTTGGAAAGTTATGTAGGTATTTATTTCATAAAGAAATACTTGAAGGTGAAAAAAAAATATAGGTAGGTGTTAGAAAAAAGATACAAATAAGACAACCGCCTTCAAAAACAACGTAAATTTTAAAGTCGGCGACTTTGGTTGTGTGCTGCCTCCGGCTTCCAATACTTAAGTTATTTTATAATTTGTAGTTTTTGGGGTAAATTCTCTTATATGTAAAAAAAAATATTGTAACTTTATAGTAGGTACCTACTTCCTTTCATCCAAATCCATGACATAACGGGAACACCGCGTCAATTAACAAGATAAATACTACTGACAAGCCACAAGAAAGTGATATATGCAGAAAAAATATCATATCACCCAAGTAAAAGAAGTCCATGACAACTAAAATAATAATTCAATTAAATAATAACCTAAACACAAAACTTATATAATATACTAGCTTTTGATATAGAAAATAAATTATAACCTATGTTACTCGCAGATAATATAGCTTTCTAATGGTGAAACAATTTTTTAAATCTGTCCAGTAGTTTTTGAGTTTATCCATTACAAACAAACAAACAAACAAAAATACTAATATTATAAGAGCTTTAAATAGTACCTTCAGTGTGGTGTGTCGGGATTTTGACCTTGTTTACGACTACTTAGCATACTGAGACTAAAAATAAATACCTATTTGTTACTATTTTGTTGACGCAACTGTTGTGTCGTGAACGCTTTTATATTCATCCAATTTACTGAGCTTTTTTTTCTTTGAATCCCCATTCTGTCTACGCAGGTCTTGGACATGTTCATAAGTGGAAACTTGTAATTGGCGTTCATTAATTTGTTGTGTTACTAAAACAGATGTACTAGCTGTAATGTTTCTTGAAATTAATAAAATAAAATAACGAGTACTTAACTGATTGCCTGTACGCTAACGTAGATGGATTGCACGTCTATTGCATCAAAGCTTTGACTAGCTCAGAAGTTGCCGGAAATATGGGAATCAACTTTCAGTCTTATTAATCAAAATGTAATCTGTCTTCTCTCTTCTTTTTATAATAGCAAACCTACATTTTACTGATAAATCGATTTCTCAAAATTACTTGATTTATGAAGCTGAAATTTGTTAACTGGGTAGTTTATAGGTAGGTAGAAGACATCAGGTAACAACGGATTAGACTTTCGCTTTGACTTCCACGTGGACGAAGTTACGGGTAAAAGCTAGTTTTATATATATAGTTCATCTCTGGCGAAAAAGGCCTGGATAAAAAGGAGTAATCGATTTTTAAGATAGACCGATATTTGGTTTTGTTTCTTGTTGATCAGGTCATATAATTATGATAACGGTTAGGCCATTATTATGCTCGGTTTGTTAGCAAACGGTAACAAAAAAAGCTAAGGCGATTTTTTCTTATCTCAAGTGAAATTCGCTACATTCGCGAAATTCGTAAGCAGACTGTGAGTCGCACTGCCATGTCGTATAGACAAATTAATATGGCTAGACCAATATTTGAAAAATTATATGTTTTAGCCTTTGCCCTTTAAATGTTCACCATGAGTCCTCGAAATTTCTCAATTTATTTAGAAAAATTATTTATTTATTTATTGGTTTTAGTCTTATTCGATATGACATACATTACAACCACAATATACCTAATTTACTTCAGGTAAATTTTTAGGTAAGTAATTGTTTAAGGCGCTTTGCACACGGAGCAACTTTTGCAGCAACTGGCAACTGGCAACTTTCTGACAACTCGCTGTTTACATGTAATTCAATTGGACTGCGCACACAGAGCAACTCAAGTATCGCAATCGTCAACAGTTTCCAGTTGCGGCAACTAGCAACTTATTTAGTTGCTAGTTGCCGCAACTAGCAACTGTCAAATATTCGATTTCACACCCTCCCTCCCTCGCCCTGTGCCCGGCATAGTGTTGCCATTAACTTAGTGGTTTTTCCCACTAAGTAAACACTTCTTTTTGGGGTAATGTGAAAAATTCTATAATAAAATACTTCTTAATATTCCCCAACTAAATGAGAGAAAATTTAAACCATGCATAAAACGCACACTATGTAGTCAAGCATTATTATAAGTTAGATGATTATATCACGGACAAAAATGCTTGGCTAAATACTAGTCCTGCTCCACAGCCACTCGGGCTCACTAAATAGGATTGTTTTCTAAGAGAATGATGTTTCTTACCCTCTTTTTTGTCGACCTGAATAACTTGTACCGTTATCAGTACGATTACTTTTTCTTTTTGTACATACCACAGTCATCTAACGGATAAGTACACTGAAAGTGTTAGTATTGTAAATTTATTTCAATTTTGTTTTTGAAAACCATCAACCTAAAACTTGCCCACTAAAAAATCCACAACCCACCAGATACAAATTCTGACCACCAGAAGGGGTTCCCAATCCACCAGATCTAGTGGTAATACCGCTAAGTTTGCAACACTGCAACTCGGCTAAATAAGTTGCTCACAAATTGCCAAAAAGTTGCGGCAACCGGCAACTTTATGGCAACTAGCAACTTTTACAGGAAACTTTTAAAAAGTTGTCAGTTGCGTCAACTTAAGTTGCTCCGTGTGCAAAGCGCCTAAGTGCAGTTGTTCGACGCTACGTAGCACGTACGACGAAGCGTAACTCAGTAAACTCTTCACGACGTAACTTTGGTGGGCATTCATCTAAAACTTCGGCGGGCACCTGAACGTCGCGTGACTTGACGCAAGCTATGGCTGTGAGACCAAACTGACGGTAAAGTCTTGTTGCTTTTGTTGCACGTTATGTTATCTCTTTTGTTATTGTTACTGTTCTTCTATGGTAATCTAGCAATATGTTTAAAGAGAAGTACTTAAGAAATGTAAATTTGCGTTCACACGCTCAATTTAAATAATTGCCATGACAACAACGGACTCGATTATATAAAATGGTAAGTCTAATGTAACTCAAAAATGTTAAGATTAAACTTTAAAGTAACCAAATGAATGTTAGTATTTGTTTGAGTATTAAAGTAATGGCGCTCTATTTAATTTCTATGATACCGTTAGAATCCGCGTTTAAATATTCATTGTGCATGCATTCGGATCACATCCGATATTGATTAAATCTCAAATTTAGTCTATGAAACTGCTCATAAACGGATATTACCACTCGTGACACACCTTTGGCTCGGTTTTTCACTCATACTCGTGATTTAATAACCTCTGTTAAGCAATAGTTTCATAAACTACTACTATTAGTTTTCATAAACATAAAGAACATACGCTTACAGTTTTGTCTGGAAGTTGACCCAATTCTTAGTGGATTGCAAAAAGTGCGCTCGTATTACAACCGCTCGCATTGAACTGCTATTGTTCTCTTGTATTTGAATAGACTACGGAGCATTGTTGTTAGATAGGCGGGAGGTCTTATCTGAGTATGCATTGTTACTACGTATCGCATGCAGGTAACAAACTCGTTAAAAAAACGTATGTTACAACAGAAATACCACTATTGTTATTTCTGTTGTAACATTGGATTATTTGATTTGATTCAATGTCACTCTATATAGAAACATAAAGTTAAATCGAAATCCCTAATAATTAAGTACCTACATAACTTGCAAGCTTTTTTATATTGTACTCCAATGCTGGTTTTTTTTGTCCCGATTAAAAGCCCGCCCTCTGGTCACATGAAGAGCCGGCGAAGCGGTTGGTGAAGTCCCGAAAAACACTTATCTACATACATACATACAAAACTTCACGCCTTTTTCCCATGGGAGTAGGCAGAAACTACAGAACGCCACCTGCTACGATCCTTACATACTCCTTTCGCCTCATCTACGTTCATACATCTCGGCATACAAGCACGCCGGTTACGAGTACCCCGCACCTGACCTTTCTGAAGGTCAGTGTAGGTCTTCCTAGGGCGACCCCTCCCGGCGTCGCCACTCACCTCTGCCATATAAATACCTTCTGTCAATCGCCTTTCACTTATCTATGGGACCAATATTTTAACCGTCTGCTTCAACCGTGCTTTAAAGAAGGATGTTAATTATATTGGCGTCATTTAAGCTTACGGTACCTGCAGGAGTCGCCCCAGCAAAGTACGCTGTGCTAGAAAAATGCGAAGGCACAAGGGTGTCGACAAAAGATGCATCCCACACTAAATGTCTACTTGTTTAAGGCATTTTGGTCATCAATATTAACTTCAACATCAAGAAACAAACATTATACAACTACAAGTACGTTTGGGTCAGAAATGGTAAAATTTTTGTGAGAAAAGTCGACGGTGCAGAATATATACTTATCAAAAACTTGAATAGTTTAAGTAAAATTGTATAATTAATTGTTTCATACTGTTATATAAGCATGTCTGTGTACTTAACAATATTTTAAAATTCAACAATATAACAATCTATTATCAAAATTGTAGAGGTTTGAGAACTAAAACTAACACATTTTACAGTAACCTTTGTTCTATGGAATACGATGTACTAATTTTAACTGAAACCTGGTTGAATAGTAGTGTACTTAGTAGTGAACTATTTGATGATAGGTATGTTGTTTATAGAAGAGATCGCGAGACAACGGGTTTCCATCCTCATAAAGATGGTGGCGGAGTCCTAATTGCTGTATCAAACAAAATCAATTCAAATTGCATTGAAAAATGGCATAGTAAATGTGAAGATCTTTGGGTTACCATTGATACTTCGACTGGCCACAAATCACGACAGCTAGCCCTCTGTGCAGTCTATCTTCCTCCACCTGTATGCCTTCCAACAATCGAGCACTTTATTGAAAACTACAATAGCGTGTTCGAGACAACAAATATTCCGATTTGTATAATTGGTGATTTTAATTTGGGCATAATAGGATGGGCACCAGATGCGGTTAACAGTTCACTACCTAACACTTGTCTAAGATTATTAGAATTTTTGAACGTTAGTAGGCTTTCTCAGTACAATTTTATAAGAAACAGTTCTGCGCGTATCCTGGATCTAGTTTTATCAACATTATCGTCTTGCACTGTAAGTGAATCTAGTTGTTCTTTAATCCCTGCTGATAAACTTCATCCTCCGCTTGATATAACTATATCGTTTTTAAAAGAATCCAATCTCCCATACAATAATCTCAACAAGAGGAAAAATTTTTATAAAGCAAATTATAATCATATTAAGGCCTATATAAACAAGCATGACTGGATTCAACAATTTGCGAACAATAATGATGTAGACAGTATGTTAAAAGTGTTCTACGAAGTGTTAAACACTGCAATAAATGAATTTGTCCCAAATTGTAAGTCAATGAACTGCCGATATCCCCCATGGTTTAACAAAGCAATCATAAGAACACTCAAAGAAAAAAATAAGTTAAGATTGCGCTTTAGGAAATACAAAAATCCGTTGGATGAATTGGAGCTGAAATTGGTTTCTAAACGTTGTCAAAGCCTAGTCAAAGCCTTGTACACTGCATATATGGAAAACTTAGAGTCAGAAATTAAAGAAAATCCTAAACTATTCTGGACTCATGTAAAGGCTAAACGTGGTGGTTCTAGCGCCTATCCACTAACAATGACAGACGGTCAAACTATAACATCTAATGGTTCGGATATTTGTGATCTTTTCGGTAATTACTTTGCATCTGTTTACACCCCGGAACACGGTACAAAATTTAAAACCAACTCAACGTTTCTCGACTCATTGGAAACTAATAGCCAGTGCCTAACATTACCAGAACTGGATAGTGATTCCCTATTTAAAAAACTACAATGTGTCAACACTAGAAAAGGAGCAGGTCCTGACGGTATTCCACCCTTATTTATTTCGGCCTGTGCATCAGCCTTAGTTACCCCACTCTTAATGATATATAAGGTGTCACTTGCCACTGGAACCTTTCCATCTGAATGGAAGAAGGCTAAAGTTGTTCCTGTGTACAAGTCGGACAAAAAAGACACAATCTCCAATTACCGGCCTATCGCAATTCTTTCCGCGTTCGCCAAAATATTTGAGTCGATGATCTGCCCTCACATCCAACGCCATTTCAGACTTTATTTAAGCGACCACCAACACGGTTTTGTTGCCTCGAGGTCTACTGCCACAAATCTACTATCTTTCTCGGAGTCCCTAATAGAAACTATAGACTTAAATAAACAATTTGATGTGCTGTACACCGATTTCAGCAAGGCATTCGATAGAATTTCTCATTCTATACTAATTCGCAAACTGGCAGCGTATGGCATCACTGGTTCCTTTCTGAATTGGCTGAGATCGTATCTATCGATGCGTGAATTTTATGTCGTTGTTAACGGTTTTCGCTCTGCCAGCAACTACTGCATGACCTCCGGTGCCCCACAGGGTTCACATCTGGCCCCTATATTATTTATTATATATGTTAACGACCTTCCCCACTGTCTTAACTTTTCCGAGTGCTTTCTTTACGCGGATGACCTAAAGTTTGCTCGAAGAATAGAATCATCAAGCGATATCGCACATCTTCAAGATGACTTGAATAGGGTCGTTGAATGGTGTGAGACAAACAAAATGGATCTCAACCTTAAAAAATGTTACCATCTGTCATTCTCAAGAAAGTCTCACCCCATAAACTCGGAGTACTTCATAGGTAACAAAAAAATACAAGAAGTGGATGTAATTAAGGATCTGGGAGTACTGTTTGATAAAAAACTAACTTTTGTACCCCACATCGAAAATATTTCTAAGAAAGCTTCAAAAATGTTAGGATTTGTGCTAAGAACTACTAAGGACTTTAAACATGCTCGTACTAAAATAATGCTGTACTATAGCCTTGTACGAAGTGTCCTAGAGTACTGCAGTGTTGTATGGAGACCACACTACGCCACACATAAGTTACTCTTAGAAAGAGTTCAAAAACGGTTTTTGTGGCACCTCGCATTTTCTAGAGGAAAAAGTAAACAATTGCCCAACTATAATACCCGTCTCGAATACTTTAAAATGCACTCGTTATCAACTCGAAGAGAACTTATTGATGCCTCGTTTCTCTATAAACTACTCAGAAATAAAATGGACTGCCCAAACCTACTGACTCTCCTAAAGTTCCGTGCTCCAGCACGATTTCCGCGGAATCCTATCACACCACTACACCCTCCTTTGCGCAGAACTGTCCTAGGTACTAACTCACCGATAGCACGCATGTGTAAAATCATAAATAGTTGCAGTGATCTTATTGATATACACAATGATAACATAAGAATTTTTTATAAAATAATTCTCGAGCACCATTCTCACAACGAATGATCTCACAATTTAAAGTTGTTTTCGTTTTTTGTCAAATTTAAAGGTTTTATTGTTATCAGTTTATTATTTTTTATTATACACTTTTATGAATGTTAATGTTTTCACTTTGTTTATTTGAATTCTCGAAACGAAATTATTGTTACTATTGCTACGTAAAGTACGTTGGAATTATTATTGTCTAAGTTTATGGAAATATTATTGTCTATGTATTAACCAACCATTATTTAATACTAATAGATTACCATGGTACAAATTGCGATAGACACTATGTAATACCATAAACGGCGCATGTTGTGTTAGCCTGTAAGTAATTGTTGCACTTATAAATGTACTACTAGGATATTATTTTAAATGTATTGTGTAAACAATTGTTGGCTAACCTTAATAAATAAATAAATAAATAAATTATAAATTAGCCCAATATTTTTATGATGAACCTGTTCTAGTCGTTCGGTTGCTTGGTTGTTTGTACCAATTAAATCTTAGTAAAAATTCATAATCATCACAAGGCGCAAGGAAAGCTGGATAATCTCGATAAATTCAGGTAAAGCGGATAGTCTCGATAAAATACTACATGTGGATGTTTTTATTTTATTAATAATATTTTATTTTAAATAGCATTGTTCTGGAGGCCTAACATGATCTTGCTGACGTAGTAAATATGTTTCCACTTGCTCGTAAAGTAGCTCTTATTACACCGCTTTTTCGGCTACAAACGGCGTATTCCGCAATAGTTATTTTTACATTGTATATTAATTAATTTGCTTTTTAAAGCGTCGACTATCCGACGATAGTACATACTATTCGCTGACTACAAAAGTGGCCGCATAATCGGCTTTACCAGTCGGTAAAGCACATGTGTTTGATTTCCAGTTAATTGCGCCACTTGGGCACTACTCACCTATTACTTAAGTATACTTCACATTGATATCGGCCTAAAATGCACGCAAATATTAATTCGCATAATTTCATGAGTTCTGTACCTCTTGTCTTAATACCTACCTCTGAGATAATTGTTTGGAAGCCTTTTCCAGATATTACAACATTTCCTTTTGTATATTGAATTAATTTTTAACTCGCCTGAATGAAACAGAAAATGGAAAATTTATATCATTATTTTAAAAAGAAAGGTTGGAAAGATACTTCAAATTAAAAACATTCTGCGAACCATTATTCAACTACATACCTACGTAAAAACATAAATATTGCCGTGAGTATATCGAGCCAGTTAATTTAGTAGGCTGTAGATATATTAAATTTATTATAGTGACAGAGACCCAAAAATCTGGATTTGTGATAAAATTGCGCGCGCAATGTCCAACCAGCGTGCAATTAGCGTCACAATCAAGATTGCTTACGATAATCCCGCGATGCGGGGCGCGTTGCCAAAATCAGCGCGTTTACTTACATTTCTCCCTTTCGTTATTTTTAAGCCCTCTTACTCTTGAACCTTTAGACGATGCAATTTTCTTACTTAAAGTTTACTCTAAAGTGAGGGTTAAAACAATTTGGTCGTTTGAGCTGTGTACTTACTAAGGAAAAGTGAGCTATATTTGTGGAGCTTAGTCCGTGAAATTGTTAGTACTTGGTGTAAGTGTTCGCTGCCATTGTGCCTCGGAAAAATGCATAATGTCACTAGAACTGCATTATATTTAAGATTGCATTCATTATTTACTAGCTTTTTTCCGCGAATTCGTCCGAATGAATTGTCGTTGGATCTCTTTTTTTTAATTGATAAAATAGGATCGCACTCAAGTATTACGCAGAATCAAAAAATTGGGATTTGTAAGTCAATAATTGCGGAGCAAACAAACTCTTCGGCCTTATATTATTAGTATGGGTTTCCGGTTGCCGAAGATTTTTCATTTGTTTCAGGGTATTTTATTTATGCCTTTTTTCAAAGTAGGTAAAGTTCGTACTTCGAAAAACATACTTTTTTATGTTCACCTGTTTTTAACTAATTGTTGACCGATTTTCAAAACTATTATTTAATGTGAAAGGGTTTACCGTAAACGTGGGTTACTTTAGCTCCGAAGGGTCATACTCTGCCTCAAGACGGATGAAAAACATTTGAACTTCTTATCGCTTGAAAAATACAGAAAAAGTAAAATAAGTGAAACTTGAGCAAGTAGGTTTATCGACATTAAAGAGGGGGGAAGTTCCTGTCAAACTTTATTTTTCGTTTTGAGGTAAAGTTTTTCAACAGGTGTAAAGTAAACCTTATTTCCCCAGTACTCCTGAGGTAGTCCCACATAAATTACGTGAGGATATGATGTAGACCTTCGGAGATAAACAATGGAAGTCCTCAATAACGAGTAGTACACATGTTGTGATTTGGTTATTGTACTGAAGATTAGGATGCAAAGAATTAGGTACCTGGTTAGTCATCTATTGATCTACACATCATGTTCTTCTAAGATAAACAGCACTTAAAAGTATTTACAATAAAAAGGAGATCATGCGGAAGATGAAACACATTTGCTTGTTTTATCATGCATATGGATTACAGGAAATTGATACAAAAAATAAAACCTTTAAAAAAAAAGACTGTCGCAAGTCGGTGGCAATACAAAACAACAAACAGTACCCAAAGTTGCCGACTTCCAAAACTAAAGTTATTTTTTTACTTTTTAGTTTTTGAAGGCGGCGTCGTTTTTGCAATTTTTTTTTTAAATTCTTTATAATAATTGGAATTGAAATATAACCAACTTTAGCGGGCACTATATTTTGATCTCATATAATATTTTACTCTTATTATAGTTATTTTCAATGAACCCCTCAGAAAGTCAATTAGAAAAGACTTACAAAGTTTAGATATAACATCATCTACGATCATGATAAACGATCGGCATGGGAACAAAAGAAAAACAAAGTGAATTAGCCGCCTATCGGAACGTACGAGTTTCCAAAGTTAACTAAAGGCCGGTGGTAATTGGATTTTCGACAGGTAATGCATTAATGTAATGTTTAACACGGCTTTGAGGATTACTTCGTTGCCTGTTGCTTAGATTACCGTATCTGTACTAATCCAGTACTATTGGTTTTATAAAAATACAGGCTTTTCTAATATAAGACAGGTTTTTTTATTTCAATCCCACGCCTACATTAGATAGAAATAAAAAAGCTTACGAGTCTGTGAACTTATTTTATTAAGTATGAAATATATAAAATATGAAATTGTTTATTGACAGCCTCGTTGGTCTAGTGGTCGCAAAGCGCGACTGCTGAGCATGAGGTCTTGGGTTCGATTCCCAGGTCGGGTAAAGTGTTATTGGGTTTTTCCATCAGGAATTTCTCAGTAGCAGCTTCGGAGCCTGGATTTGTGCCCGGTTGATGGCAATAGGCTCGCCCCTTATTACATGGGACGTAAACAAAACTGGCGAAATGTGGGTGTACTAACGGGTACACCTCTGCCTAACCCTTCGGGGATTACAGGCGTGATGTTATGTTATGTTTATTGAAATAATTGATTTACAAAAATATTTAAAATTGGGGCATTAAAAACTATAGGTAAATAATATTAGGATGCTACCTCAAGTAGGAAGTAAGTATATCAGCTTCTTAGAAAATATTAAAATATGTAGCTCAAGCCTTAAATCGACAACGTCTTTATGCCAGATTGCTGCGTTCGACGATCAATAAACATGAAATCCATAATTTGTACTAATATATTTACGAATTCAAGTAAATAGCACACAACTTTAAAGCCGCATAAAACTGAAATCAAGGCTCGGGTTGGGATTTTCTAGGAAACAGCTCTGCCGAGGCGTTACATTAAACTTTCAGACACCAAGTCGCAACGCGGCGAGTAGCCTCCTTCCTTAGCACATTTTATCCCGTGTAATTTCACACTACAGATTTTCAGATAACGACGTAATAATGTTTCCCTTCGTGTGTCTTGCTTACTAGATTGGCACACACCTGCCCGCTAAATATGTATGCGGTATACATTTATAATATTGTAATTCGACCTTTCGCAAGGTAATAACATTTTATTGGCTTGCCGGTTCTTTATATAAATAAAATTGCTTTCAAAAACCGGATCTATGTTCGGAAACAACCGAAGCCCAGAATTTAAACGGTTGTAACCAGTACTAAAAACGTTTTAAGACTTATAAATATTAATAAGGCTAAAGAAAAGCTTATAATAACGCGTGATTTGGCATAGCTACGACCGTAATTAAATTCTAGCGAACGGATAATTTCTTGCAAATATAATGTAACATTTTTGACGTCAATTAGGTACCTACCTACAACGCTTCATGATATCTCAGAAATGAGTGACTCGAGTACTTTTTAACGCCAATAAAAGGAATTGACCCTGATTGCGTTCATTATAAAAAAAAACCATGTTTATCTTTCCTTTGCCTAGAATTGTCCGCTTAAAAAAACTTTTAACGATTTGAAGGCGGTTGTCTATTTTTGTAAGAAAGAGTATTATTTTTCACTTTTTAGTGCTTGTGTGTTAATGTTTAAAATCCTTACAAAAAGCCCTTTCAAACAATACCTCACACGATATATTTAATATAGAAAAGTGGTAAGAGGGGTTGGACGTACCTCTTTCTTCAGTCAGTCATCGACTACATGTCGACGCCCCCCGCGAATAATCCGGTAATCGTAAAAGTGTAAATGTCCAGGAAAAATAAAAAACCATTTTTCCTTAATAACTCTATTAAACAACAAGTATCAGAGACTTTTTATATCGCATTTGGAAGCTAATTTTTTCAGCTATCTGGTTATTTCAACAAAATTTAAGTAGTCCCAAGGGCTTCGTTATAATTTAGCTGGATGCATTTTACTATATTAGTGTAGGTCAAGCTCTGGTCAGTAATGTCACTTACGATATTGTTCGTGTAAATTTATATTTTCGACGGCAAAAGTAAAATCTTGTTGCGATATTATTCGTGTAAATTTATATTTTCAACGGAAACGGTAAAATCGTGTTACGCTGTTATTCGTGTAATTTGTTTTGTATACTGAACATTTGTAAAAAGCAATTATTAGGTTATTCGATTGTTTAACAGTAACGTACATTTTATTGTTATGACTATTACTGTTTATTTGAATAGTTTACTTAAGTATTAATATATTAGTAGTAATAATTATATATTAATTATACTGCCTGCATCGTAATCCAATTCCATATAATCCTGGTCAAAATAATATTTCAAAAGAAAACAGTTTGGTTTACTGTATGACACACTCTAACCTCCATCACATCGGACCATCGTACTTTTTCTCCTGTCTTATCTTGAAGCCATATTTTGGGTTCAAGAAGTTCTTTTATATTGAGGATTTCAGACTGTTGCATTTCTTTTAGGATATATTTGTCTCCGGAGACTTAAGCGTTCATGATGATACTACACTCGCGAGCAAAAGTATGGAATCACTTACTTGGAATTGATTTCTCGCGATCTTTAGTACTTAATTACTAGGTAAGAATAATAAAAATGGTACCATTTTAAAGGTTAAACTGTTAACTTTAAATTGATACCATATTCATTTAAATCACACGGTTCTTCATTGACTTAATCAGCTTCTGAATCGATTCTTGCGGGATACCTTCCCACTCCTCTATCAAAGCCGATTTCAGCTCATTCACACTTGAAGGAGCAGGATTTCTGGAACGAACCCTTCTGTTCAGTTCATCCCACACGTGCTCAATGGGATTCAAGTCCGGGCTGAGCGCTGGCCAGTCCAATGTGGCGATACCGACTTCTTCGAGGTATTCAGTAGTGGCACGGAAAGTATAGACAACGAGCGCTATCGTGCGTAAGGAGGAAGTCATCACCGATATATCCCGCATAAGGAACGACATGTTCCAGCAGTATATCCGAAATGTAGCGGTCTGAAGTTAGACCGCCTCCTCGTCCCCCGCCAGGCACGAAAACAAGCTCCGTTTTACCGTCAAAGTAAATGCCGGCCCACATCATACAAGAACCGACTGCTGTTCTCAGCGAAACAGCACTACGCAAATGACTCCTCAGAACGCCTGTAGACCCGACCCCTTCGGTCGCTGCCATGCAAACACATTCTGCATTCGTCGGAGAACACGACTCGCCTCCATTGCTCAACCTCCCAATCAAGATGGGAGCGAGCAAATTGAAGGCGTGCCTGTCGGTGACCTGCCGTAAGTTTTGGGCTTGTAGCAGGCCTTTTTGGAGTCAAATTAGCTTGCTAATTACATGTTTGCCGTTTATAACCCCACGAACATTTTGGAGCTCCTCTTGAACGTCGACATCAGTCAAATAACGGTTTCGGAGAGAGGTTAACACGATAAAACGGTTGTCCCTCTCCGATATGCACCGGCGCCGTCCAGATCTTAGTCTCGGGATAAAGCCACCAGTCTCCCGAAAGCGTTTATAAACTTTCGAAACACAGGACTGGCTTATGTGAAGCTGACGTGCGACAGCCCGCTAGCTGAGCCCTTCTTGCAATAGGGCGACGGTTTTTGCTGCTTCTGTAGGTGTAGTATCCATTGTCTTTCAAGTTCAGAGTCAAAAGTAGCGGAGATGTGTACCGGTCAACGTGTGAAAGCAGACTATTAAAGAAAATCCGCAATTCAAACATATCTTTTTCTTTATTTCTTCACGTAATCCGGGATAGCTTCTTAAATAATGGCGTGATTTGAATGAGTTTGGTATCAATTTAAAGTTAACAGTTAAACCTTTAAAATGGTAGCATTTTTATTATTCTTAACTAGTTATTAAGTACTCAAGATGGCGAGGAATCAATTCCAAGTAAGTAATTCCATACTTTTGCTCGCGAGTGTAATTACCCGAATAATATCGTAACAATGTTTACTGTCAAATCATATTGAAATTATTTTATCGTAAAGATCTAAAACCATATTATTCGTTTAAAATACATTTCAATTATTTTGTATGGAATATACGCGCTGTTTTTTATATCTTCGTAAATAAACATAGAAAAATTCTGAAAAAAAATTACATGGTGTATTTTAACTTCTAGATGCCGAAAAACGCATAACATGAAAAACCCCGTAATAGGTCATTACCGGATTATTCGCGGGGGACGTCGATGTATAAACAAAGCAATTTTACTTGTTACAATGGTTCTGCTGTGATCCTATGAGGAGTTCCGTTCCATATCTCTGAAGTTCATCGAGAATCGGGTAACATGCATACAAAAAAAAACATACCGTCGAATTGAGGACCTCCTCCATTTTGAAGTCGGTTGAAAAGGAAACAATTAGGTAGTTTGCAATCTAAAGTTTTTATTTAATTTTTATACTCAATCTACGGCTGGATTAGCAGCAGCTTTCGATGATAGCGTCGAAACAATATTAGTCCATTTGCCTCTAACTCAATGGTCGCAAGCGCGAAGTACACGTCGAGACGTGACTTGCATTGCTCAACGGGTACACAGACGTAGAAATTTTGAACCACATTGTTACCTGCGACGGAAAATGGATTTTATTTGACATTTGCGAGCGATCAGCATGTTAATCGAATCCTGGTTCAGCACCTAACAATGCCCTAAACGAAAACTTACTCCTAGAAAAGTGATGGTCATTGCTGATGATCTAGCGACGCCGGTGGGATTCATGACAGCTTCTTACCAAATGGGACGGGCATTACTGCAGATGTGTACTGTGAAAAACTGAACACAATGATGGAAAAGCTCGCACATCTCCAACCAGCTTTGGTCAATCGTTCGTCTCCGCCTCTCCTGCACGACAACGCGCCATCTCATACTGTGCAATAGTTGATCTCCAAGTTGCAAAAGCTGGAGTTGGAAGCTCTTCATCAGAAGCCGCACTCACCAAACCTTGCGCCTACAGACTTCTACTTTTTCCAGCTTGGTTCTATGTGTTGAAGGTTCGTTGTTATTTCATTATGGCTATCGTCTATTTAATTACTTAACTGAAGTGAGTAAATACTCTAAATATTTATTCATACTAATAAGTACAAAATCTTACAGATTGCTCCAAGATGATGCTATTCACAAACAAAAGTAAAATAAATGTAAGTAGCGACAAAATTACGTTCTATGTACGAAGGCCTACTAAAGAAAACTCCTTCATGTTCCTGACTAAAATATTACAGACAGTAATTATAATTAATAGAAGCCTTCAAAGTCTCCATCATGTAAACAATTTTGTATACTATGTACATTCATGTTTAGCTAGGTTTTGTTAATTACGTTTTACTTTAACAAGCAGTGCAGTATAAAAGCGATTTGTTATGGCTCGAGCGACGGTGCACACACTGGGGCAACTAACAATTGTTTCGTGTTAGTTTATGACCATGCTTAACAATAGAAACTTTACTCATTCTGTATCATAATCTAGTCTGTAAAGCCCTTTGAGAATAGGAACGTAGCATACAAGGCGTTAATAAAACAAGTGAACGTGGTTTTTTGTAGTCATAATTCTTAAATATGTGATTTGGAGCCTTTTTGCTGTCGAAAATTAAATAAAATCAATGTTTATTGTGATTTTTTGATTATTGTTACTATGGTATTATATGGGTCACTTAACTTAATATTCATTAGGATTATTTTATTTGATTGTTTAAGCCCATATTTAAAAACTAATAACATAAAACCACATTCAATTTTTTAAGGTTTAGATACTACATAAAATAAAATACTTTATAATTATTAAACAACGTAGGAAAATAGAGAACTCAGTATAAAAAAAACGCGTTATGCATTGAAAATAAGAAACAGAAAAAAAGGGTTTGTAATAATTTTAATACGTTTGTAAGGCTTTGAATTTAAATCAGGGTAAGAAATAAGTTGCCATTTCTCACGACAAGGCGTATTAAATCTTAGTTAAATTTGTTTACCGTCGCTACTGTTGACATTTTAGGCGAAGAAAATTGGATTAAGTAAATTTTATTCAAGTAGATTAGGTAAACTTTATTTGGTTTTACATGTATTTCAGGTATTTCAAACATTATTAACGTTGTTTTTAAAACATCAGAGATTTGTATATCTTTTTTCCATTTACTAGACTAGGGCCGGAAAAAAACAGCACGGTCAACAGAGAAACATAGGTTTCGTATAATGAATTTACCGAACGTAACATATACATATTATATATATATATGTATAGTGTCGATACTAAGTACGTTAATTGTCAAAATGCTTATATAATTTTAAGAACACCCCAACACCACCTCTTGGCGGCATAATTGCGGTGACTGTATGATTACTATTTTGTGTATTTTTGAGCTCATAGGCAAATTCTACTTCGATCTTGTTGCAAAGGCCCGGACAACGTACTTATACTGCCATCGACATCTATTACTATCGAGGAAATAAATTATAGTTTCCATGCACGCTGATGAAAGCCATTTTAAACGACAAAGTACTAACTGTGGTAACCGACAATTTTGACACTATAACAGGCATTAACAGTTATCAGGTTTTTAAAGCAACGGTTGTGCCTTGGTCATTAGAGCAGTACGAAATGAAAGTAGACAGCTTCAGGGAATAAATTTTAAACAACATAATTTTAAAAGAACGTATTTATTTATTTATTCATAATTGTATTCCTACGACGAACATATTATAGTAAAAATAATGTAAAAAAATGTTTTAAACTACATTGCTTTCTCGTTTTGATGGTAAGTTTTCAAGAAAATTTGAGTTAAAGCGGCTTTAATAAAGTAAATTGCTTGCACTGGGTTTCAGTCTAGTATACCTACAAACCATGTACATAGCTTGACTGCCGAGAAATATCAGACCGTCACTGAACAGGCGAAATCCTGTTTCAATTCAAAATGTTACAACAACATGGAGTCAAAGTTGAGATGAAACACAATAATCTGCGTACGTAGTCAAGGATTTTGTGTCCTTGTTTCATTTTTGTACGCTTTTGCTTACGTATACTATAGATAGCACTACGAGCAGAAACAAGTTCCATCGCAAATGTTTGTTGAAAACCTACTCATAATAAAAATGGAGTTTATTTGAACATTTTTGTTATTAGCACAATGCCTCGTCTGACGTTTCGTTAACATTGAAATCTTTTAACGTACCTTTTTATCGCTTTCTAGATTATATATAAGTGAAGTTCATGTTTCATGACATTAAGTATTATTCTCATCGTTCATTTCAATTCTGTCTGCCATTGATAATTTAAGAAGTTTTGAGTGTAATTACGTTTGTAAGGATTTTTCCATTTACAGCGGTTTCATCGCAACGACTTTTGTAAGCCTCTGCATAGCAACTGCAATAAAGCTTAGGTCTGCTAAAGTTAAGGAGTTTGGAAGAGATACAGCTTCCAAGTTACTCTCAAAACGTACAAGTAAAGTCGGACTGCGAAGTACCTCAAGTAAGACGAAATGTTTTACAGAGAACCGTGCCGTAATTTATTTTCGAGTTTTATGATTTTATGTTTTCATGTATACGAAAAGGTAGAATGCAGTTCAACGTACCTAAAATATCATGTTTAGGTTTTTGTGTGCTTATCGTATGTAAATTGGTATAGGGCTTGGTAGATGCAAAGTTTAGTAACCTACTAATTACTAAAAACCCGACAGACTTTTTATAGAAGCTGAAAAGACAAGGTTTAATAAGCTCTATGCTTTACTTAAAGATATGACTATAAAGCTACAAAAACAAACAATTTCGGATAGTTTTAAACCGTTTTCGAAGCTTTAGTAAAACACACGCGCACAGAAAGGTCCCGAATAATGAAATAAAGTTGTTTGAAGCATCTGGCGTCTCGTGGACAGTTGTAATGGTAATACGATTCAACGATTATAGCGGGACCCAATGTTCCCATTCGTAGATGTTTGGAATAATGAAAATCTTAACGGTTTGGGCCCCAAATTAGTTCTGTATATTACACCTTACAGATAGGAGGTATGGAAGTAAGGGTGATGGTTATAGAAAAGCTACAGAACTTTCCCAATTCAGGGGATTTTTTTGGACAACGCCTTGTATTAATTTTTTAAATCATCGCATTAAATGTAAGAGGAATAACACATTAAATTAAAATGTGTTAACAAACTCTCAAATAACTCTACCTTCCCTAAAAATCCCTTTGAAATTAAATGTTTAAATAGTCTCCACGTTTACTAATATATAAAAGATGATTAATTTTCAGTGCCTTTACTATTGTCGCCTGCTAAGCCTTGAATAGGGATTATTCAAATGTATAAAGCAACACTCTATTGTACGGAATCGCGTGACTAAAGCAAAATATCTTTGCAATTGGAAAAAGTTATGGTTTTATTTCATTCATTATGTAACAATAGAAGCATTGGCGTAATTTGTCAATTTTATTAACAGAAATGGAAAATAAAATAAACTAGCTTATTTTATTAGATCTCGCAAAGCCTTTTTAGCTGCAACATTAATATTAGAGCATAAGATTAGCTTCGTCTTAAAATATAATGTTTTTATATTTTAAGACTAATTATTATTAAAAAGGAATACATAATGCACCGCTATGTGGGGGCTCAACAAAGCGATCTTGTTTCTTTACAACCCGAAACCATTTCTATAGCTTTCATTTTACAACTGCAGTCGCTTTTAATAAAAAGACATTGAATAAAACGCCCATAGCTGCTGGGGACGATATCTTGCCTCAGTTTCGAGTCATCGAATAAGCAGACACTTCACACGCGTTCAGAATATATTGCTAATCATTTTATATTTTATTTTCATGTTTGCAAGTGAGTCATGGTACCTATTGTGTAATACACCGGCACCTTGTGGGATATCGGGGGTAAACGCTGGCGAACGTTCCCTCGAACAAATTGGAAAGCAATGAACCGCGGAATTCAATTTCATATTGAAAGCCATTCATCTTTGCCGCTTCTTCGAGACCGTCTGAAAGCGTTACATCTCGACTTTGCCACTCTGCTTTATCCCTTAAAAAGTTCGCCTTTTTCTGGATTGTATTGAGTAACCAGGTAAAGCATAGTGAATTGCGGTATCGAGGCGATATTTTTCTAAAAGATTTGTATCAGATAACACTGAACTATACACAGCTTATGAATTGGTTTAGTTACTGTTTGTTGTGGGAGAATAAGGATTAGTATTAGATTGGCCAGATGTGGGTCAATACCTACCTAGTCGTGATCATCTGGTGAAACAAGTTACAGGTCCCAACATGGCTGGAAAAACGGAAGCTTACAAAAAAAAAAAAAAAAAACATACGCGTCGAATTGAGAACCTCCTCCTTTTTGAAGTCGGTTGAAAATTAGCACGTTCAAGTGAAAAGTATTGACTAGAAAATGTGGAAAATTTACCGACTGCCTTCTGCGGTTTTTTGAAAATACAGTGTCTTCCTAAGGAAAGTCTTTTACATAACTAGGTATGCATACAATATTGACGTATACGCCAAACTAATAACACAAAGGTGACTTTTACATTTAAAGTAATATAAAACCTTTTAACCTAGCAATCATCATTACAAAATATGAAAAGTAACTTTTATAATTTGAAGTCATTCGTGGCTTTATGCCTTTCTTCTTTATAGCTGTTATTATGTGTGTGCCTATCAGTTGTTATTTTTATTTTTCGAGCAGCGAACTTGCTCACATTAACACTAATGTGCTGCCATGAAATGGGAGTTACCTTGGCGAAATAATTACCTTACTTTGTGCGAGAGGAAAAAGTTTTAGCTCGGCGTATTCATTACAGTATGGACCATGGGTAAGCTTGAACCGAAAATCCGTAAAACCGTAACAATGTTCACATTTTTGGGATGTCTGCACTTTGGTCTTAATATGAAACAGCTTTTTTAAAACGTGAAAAGCACATAGGTAGACGTGTCAGCTGTTTGCATGTTTTTACCGTTATCTGAAATGGAAAATAAGAACTCAATTAAGTTGTTAAATTCTACGCAACATCTTAAAGTCGCCATATGATGTACTAATTTTATTGTGTTCCTATGCAAAGCTCAAGGCTCAAGGAACACAATAATTGTATTCGTAACTTATATAATATTACACTACATACTTGGTGATGGAAGTTTTGTTTACATAAACAACTTCATAGATACTCGATAGTTGCTCTGAAAGTGTTGATATTAGTTGCCATTTAGCTAAATGTTTGATTAAGAGATCTTTACTATGCATAAACAATTGTTTGCTCGTCGCTAACTTTAGGTAATATTAGTCACAAATACACCGATACTAAATGGTCCTGTTTAGTCTGAGTTCAGTTTTATTTGCAATACACATAGTCAAAGCACTTGACTATGTGTATTGCAAATAGGCGTGTATTACCCACAAGTTCAAGCATCATAGAGAATGTTAATGGATAATAAATAATAAAAATCTGCAGCAATAAATAAAAAAGTACCTCGCGATATTAAACTATCTATAGATAATGAATCCTTACAAAAGTCAACAAACAAAAAGTATTTAGTCCTAATTCTGGACTAGAAACTATCATAGTACAACCATATTGAAAACATGCGTAACAAAATCTCTTCACTCACTGGGGCATTACGTAGACTTTCCGGCTGTATCCTACATAGAATCAGACACATGTTAAACAATGCACTCGTGAAACGTCACCTGGAGTATTTAATAGAAATTTGGGGATTTGCCGCTCTCTTTACAATTGCCACTATTTAACGTCTACTAAACAAATATACAACGACACTATGATACACAACATACAACAACTATACATATTTAATACAAGTATTCTAATTAAAAAAAATAATATCAAAGCAAACCCACTCTCAACTCCCATTCATAAAACGAAATCACGGATACCACAAACAAAACCGTAACAAGCTAGAACTCAGACAAACCAGGACCAATTACCGAAAGAAAAATATTCAATATGAAGGAGGTTATACAATAAACTGCCAGATGAAAATTACTAATGTGAAAAGCACAAATATCTTTAAAAAATGTTAAAAACTTACTTATGTTGCCAAAATTTAGTAATTTAATTTTCTCTGTACATACTTAATTTTTTTAGAACCCGATATATATTTATATTGTATTGCTCTTTTTTATCAATAACCTACTCACGGAGTCACGATGTAATAGTATAACTGCATGATCTATTTACAATCTCATATTATAAGCGAACTATTTGTGTTCTTTATGAGAATAAATATCTTTAAACCGAATTATAGAGAAGTTATAGTAGGAGTAATAATATAATAGGTAATAATGAAGTTTAGCGAAATAATCAACTATTGATAAATTCTTTTATTTTAAATTTTTAATACCTAGTTAATTATGACAAAAAATGTTACCCTTATTTAACCCAGTAGGTGTGCACACTTACCTTAAATATCAGTTATATTAATCTTTATTATGGATCTTCAGATAATAATTGCACGCATTTGTTCTAAATGCTCCTTTTTAACGGGAATCCCGACAAAATGGCTGAAACACGAACATGCTGTGATAAAATATGTTAACAGTTTTAATAAGTAAGTTAGTAGTGAATAGGCGTCGAAAATTGAATGGGAACAGCGGGTTTCACCACATAATGTTTATTACCCTGCATAGGGTGCTTATTAATAAAGCCCTATAGAAAGCAGGCAACGCGCAAACACGAATGACCCATGAAAAGAGCTAGTGAACGCTATAATGTGTACACAAAGGCTTACAACATCTAACGTTTCCACCCATTATGAGGCGAGACCACCATTCAGGGGCTCAAATGAGTCTTAATGAAAGGTACGATACCATTATGAAGGCAATTGTGAGCTCATAAAGGAAATTAAAAAGAGACAAAAAAGCTACGCTAGTTCCGTGCAAAAAGAGAATAACAAAAAGGTGTGCGCGTATACCTTGTGGAGTGCTTTATGGGGCGCATGAAAGAAACTGCCTTTTTCTCTTCTCATAAAAATGATGGAATGAACACGTTGGGAAATAATGGAAGAAAAACGGTCTTAGATTATTATAACAAACATGTTTGTAACGAAACTAGGCTAAGGCACTGATTAAAGCTGTCTTGAATGACCCATTGAAACATTAAAACCTTATGCTACTTAGAACGAGCTTTTTAGGCTTGTTCAATTACTGCAGATAGCTCTTGCTTTATTGATAAGGGGAATATAGACTAAAAAAACAATGATATTTAGCGGATGAATATTTACCAATTATAAATTTAAGTAATGGGTTCCACTAAAAACTAGAACTTGCCATAATTCCTCTTAAGACAGACTTGCAAATTACTCTTAATCCTGTTCAAAAATTAGCCAAATTCTTAATCAGCTTGGGCATTAACATTAAAGCGTCCATTCTTTGCTGCTGACACTGCATAATTCCCTCTGCCTAAACTACCCTCATTAACTTTAATAGATAGGCCCTAGTTAACTAATTAATGTTACGTCGCCTTTATCTTTAATTGTATCATTATTAAGTTTCAAATTGTGCGTAAGATTACAAGTTTGTTAAGAACTTGAGAGCAAGCTTGAGAGACAAAAGTGAGTCTAGCGGCCACCGGAGAATTGTGGTTGCTTAACTATTTCATTACTAGGAGTTAAAATTTAATGAAATATTCTCCATTTTAGTTTGTGAACAATATCAACGTGTAGAAACTGGAAGGTTGACAGTACACGAGTCGTCTTTGTGTAAAACGGCTAGATTTACGACTGCCATAATTCATCATTCAAGTTCAAGATAAAAGACTTCGTTAGCTAATTATAATCATTCTTTCAAGAACGTTTTTCTCTGAAGTACTCGCATCAGTAATGATGGTTCAAGTTTAATTATAGGTTCTACGACTTGTAGTCGTGACACTGGTAGGAAGCTACGTTGTAGTATCTATGGGTTTGGAAGCTACGCTTTGAAAACGCTGCAGAGAGACATGTCCTATGACATACGGCAAAAGTGTAGCTTTCATCAGTAAAGAATTTTTGTAATCAGATCAGTCATTCTGGAGATTACCTCTAACAAACAAAATAAAAAGCAAACAAACTTTACGTCTTTATACTATTAGCACACATAGGTAAAGATTAGGTTGTATTGTTGTTAATCATAGCATTGTTCATAATGTTCAAATCAAAAGAGCCCAGGAGGTTAAGGAAAGCGATTTCGGAATTACCCACTCGACCCCAAATAAATTCAAGATGCGCTCAGTATCGAGTAATTATTACGGTAGCTCTAGATGTCTCTAGTCAAGCAACGATTGAAGAAGTTTAGTACCTACTGACATTAATACTAGAAACCTCGGACAGCAAAATTATGGCTATCAATTTATTAGAATTAATGGATTAAATTGAGCATCAATCTGGAAATAGGAAAGACACAATTGAACCAAGTTGTCATCCGCCTAGCCTTTTCCTAACTGTTGGGGTCAGTTTTCATGCTACCCAGATGCGCTGAATATTAATATTTTACTGGTGACTGTTTCTTGACCTTTAAAACTGAATTGTTTGGTTATCGAAATTCTAAGGCCAGCTGTTGACAGATTTTCAGGGTTCATATCATCCGGAACAAATAGCTCTCCAGAACACAAAATGATTTCAAAATTAAGCAAATATACTATAGACTGTGCTGGAGAGCGGTTCCCCGATGCTCATTTGTATTGTTATTTTCAACCGAGTTCAAAAAGGAGGAGGAGGTTTTCAATTCGGCGGTATGTGTTTTTTTTTGTATGTATGTTGCCCGATTACTCCGGCAATTATGAATTGATGATTGTTTTTTGATACCACGCGAACACGAAGTCGTGACGGGTCAGCTAGTTTCATATAATAATTAAACCAGTCAGCTTTTTCATTATAATATCTATTGAGAATTTTTGAAAACATGTGTAGGAATTACTAGAGCTACGGTTTTATGTTTGTTTGAGTTTACTATAGGAAACTAAGGCGATTATCACACGGCACCGCACTCCGCTCCGGGATCCGGTGGCGGTGAAGCGGATTTCAATTTTTTTTCTTTTTTTTTTGAGGTGGTAAAAATCATCAAATGACTCCTTCCGCCCTGGGTGGGGCGGAAGGGACTGTCAGACTTTTACTGACTAAAAAACCACCCTGTTCCTTCTGTTGCCCTTTACGTTCCGGGGCCACGGTATCCTGTTAAGACGTCCCGCAACAAGCGGATTTCCATGGCAAGGTGATGCGGATCGTCCGCATGACCGCACGGATCGATTTTGACCAGTTCTGGTTTTAACCAGTTATTTTTACCGGTTTTGTTTTGTTTTCAGGGTGTCCAGGTAGGGGTTTTTTTTCCCTAATTTGGGGAAATATTTTCGGGAACTTTTGGTGAAATTAAAACTGCGGGGAAAATTCTGGGGAACACATTATTTTAATACTCAATACTCAATATAATATTTTTTGGCGTAAGTTTCGGGAAAAATGATTTTTGAATGAATTTTTTGAATGCAGTGTAATGACATCTCGGAAGGTGGCGGAATAGAGAACAAACTGTTATGTGTGCGTTCCATTTCTCACAATACGTAGCCACTGCGAAAACACGCTTGGATACCAACTTAAAAAATTCCATTGCATATATTTACCCCCTTAATTTGGGGAGAAAACACCAAAATTGGGAACCCTGCACGATGATCCGTACGGTAATGCAGCGCCCCGTGTGTAAAGCACCGCACGACCGCGCGGACGTGGCGAGAGCACCGCACGACCGCACGGTCGAGCGGTGATCGTGTGCAAGGTTCATAGAAGCTAGTGTAACATGAGAACCGCATCACCGCACGCCGGACCGGCACGGCGGACCGTGTGTTAATCGCCTAACTGTTACATGCTAGTTTGTTGCACGCCCAAAAATAAAAAAAATGTATTTGTACCACCAGACATTTACAAGAAAATAAGTCGTTGAAGGTAAAAACAAGACGGTGGGGCCCTTTGTTACATTTCCACCGTCTCTTAAGAGAGCAAAGTTGAAATAAACTTTGATATTGAATTTTCCAAATTATGCCACGGCGCGTGACAAAATTATTTGTACAGCTTTATTTGAAACGATTGTGATTTATTATTGAAAGGTTTTATGATGTTAATAATGGCTATTACTATGCTGGCCATAAATGAAGCTGCTTGTCCATCAGAGCGGAATGGAAATTGGCAAATTTTGGAAAGTATAAACCATAAGTATATATAAATAAATTATTAATAAAAAAAAAAAAAAAAAATAAGAAAATAATTCCACCAAATACTTATCGTGTTTAGGACCTAATCAATAATTTGCACTTCTTTAGTCTAATGGATAAGCAGTTCTAAATGTGTCAGAGGCTTTTACATATTGATTCCTTGGAAACGAGTGATTGGTGCCATTAGACATAAATTAAAGCTTAAAGTCTGGATTGGATTTTCAATGTTCTGATTCATAACTTCATCTTGGTGTAAAAATACCTATCCCTAGTTGTTACATTTCGATGACCAGATATATGTCATTGTCTTAATGTACTAATATTTAGCAACAAGCTAACTTGTTTCTGATTTAATATTTAAGAATAGATGATGTACTTATAAAATACGTCATCTATTTCTGCGGTTTAAAATAGGAATAAGGAACAACAATTTTGCAATAGTGTTCCTTATCTTTCAAATACAACTTACAAGTATACAATATATCTCTATTCGTGGAACCAGGCAGGTGCTGAAAGAGGTTCTTGATAATAAACTTTTTCACTCTCTCTGAAATCTTCCATTGTAGGCAAGTTTAATATGTTCCTACCTACATATTAAACAAGTCAAACAAAGGTTTTGGTTATTGGCACTTTTAAAGTATTGAAATAATTTATATAAAAAAAAAATCCATTCTACGAGGATATTTAAGTTTTGCATAATGTTCTTCGATGGCTATTGCACATTATACACGGCTTCATGTAATTAAAAAGATATATGTAGTTCAACATTGTATAAACAATAGATTGTGCGTTATTTAATACCTATTACGTTTTGCATAAACTCTAGTGATTAGTCAAGTTTATTATTTAATTAAGATTAATATTTAATGAAAAGAACGTGGCATCTTTTGTCCATTTTGTCTTTTATAAATCTGGAATCGTTTTACTATTCTATACAATTATACAAGGTGTAGGTCTCGTCAAATTTTAGAAGATTGTCATAAAATACATAAATTAAAATAAACCAGGTCAATAATGAACCAATATTGCTTGTTTATATTTGACAGTATTTCAGAAACAAATCATCAACGATCAAAATTGCCTCGTTTTGTATTTGGTATGCAGTGTCGAGCGACTATTTCACTGTAAGCGTGCGGGTTCATCACCTCGCCTGCCTAAACCCAGCGGCAAGATGGCTAGTTCGAAATAAAAAATCTTCGACTAAAAAGAACCTATTAATTTTATTATTAATTCGTGTTAAGAATCACTATCATAGTTACCTGCTTGATTTTGATGAGGATGCAAACCTACACTTTTTATCTTACTACGTCTACTTTAAATATAATCAATCAATTATAGTAAATTATTACTAATTTCGATTTCTGTCAACATATTCAATGAGTTAAACCATAAAACTCGACAACATTTTAATGTGAACTACTTATGTGTTGTACTAAATCATGTGCAAATATTGTAATTGGTCTAACTTACGTTGATGAACTACTAAGGTTTTTGTTACAATAATGTCGTTGGGGAGGAAAATTTTTAAGTATTTATTGATAACGAATAAGATTAATAATGAAGATAATTGCTTAAAGGCTCTTGGAACTCATACATTAAAACAAGATTTTAACATTAAGTTTACTTGATGGCTACATACTTGTGTTAAGAAAACAACGTTTTACACATGTTTTCCACAATTCCGTTTCCGCGTGGAGGTTGTAAATGTCTGCGACAACCATTATAAATGTACAAAAAGATACTGCAAAGGTATAAACATTCTACTAAAATTGCCTCTATTGTACACAGTAAACAGAGGGAAAGGGTTCTGACCAAATCCGCTGAAACTTTTTTAATGAATTTGTAATTCCTCTGTCGCAGTTTGTGTTACAGGTTTCTTTTACTTTTTGATCAAAATTTTATTGTCTGCGGAATATAGTTTAAATTTTTCGTGGTTTTTTTAGTGATTTCATTCTAAGTATATGGATTATTATATTATTTATTATAATAACTAGCCTGTACTGTCCCACTGCTGGGCAAAGGCCTCCCTCCATTCCTTCCATTTCTCCCAATTTTGCGCTAAGTCTTGCCAATTCTCAAGGAAGCCCACCTCGTCGTCCCGCCATCTCCTTTTTGGTCTGCCCCGTCTGGTCGTTTCGGGACACCAATCTAGGGCTCTACGGGCCCATAGATTGTTCGACATGCGGCAGACGTGTCCAGCCCAGGCCCATTTTAGCTTAGCAGCCTTTTGAGCCACGTCAATGATCTGTGTTTTGGAGCGCAGGGTAGTGTTTTACCGGGGTTGCGGGACGTCTTAACAGTATACCGTGGCCCCGGAACGCGAAGGGCAACAGAAGGAGGAACAGGGTGGTTTTTTAGTCAGTAAAAGTCCCTTCTGCCCAACTCTTGGGCGAAAGGAGTCATTTGATGATTTTAACCACCTAAAAAAAGGTTGGTGTTTTGAACGCGATCTGTTAGTTTAACGCCAAGAATGCTGCGCTCCATAGCCGTTTAATTATATGGATTAAGAAACAAAAAAAAATGTTCTAATTCTTTTAAGATTGAGATTGATATTTTGATATATCTTCCGTCTTAATAAGGAGTCCAAAAATAAAGTTAGTTATTATAAAATCTGATAGGTACCTAATATTTTTATCAAAATCATTGTCATTTTCAAGTATAATTATTATTAAAATTGTCACATCAATTTAATAAACTTAGAGAGGCTCAAAAGGATTACCTCTTAGCTCCAAATATGAAGACGGAGATATTACCCACATTATTTAATTAGTTTTGAAAAACTGACAAGTCAGTGTAGTATAAAGTCAAAGTCAAAGTCAAAGTCAAATCATTTATTTCAATTAGGCCAATAAGGCACTTTTGAACGTCAAACACAAAAAACAAAATAGAATTGAATCTAGTTGCCCCTTCCAAAAGGTAGTTTTGTATGGAGAAGAATGGGCAAGAAACTCCATACGTACTCTTTTAAAATCAATGTTTACAATATTTGTTTACAGAATCATACACGACATGGCACGTGAAAGCAATGTATGTACCCTATAAAAAAAAACTAATTAATCATAATAATTAAAAGGCACAAATTAAGAATTTAAAAGTTAAAATATGTTCAAATATACATAGTTTTCACGTGTTTACAAATATTGGAACTACAGACGACCACTCATAACATCTCAACCAACATGAAATAGTGTGTGAGTCCGCGCAATCTATAACACACTTCAAAATCAATAATCAAAAATAAAACAAAATTAAGTATTAAGAAAAATGAAAAACAAAAAAAACATTAGTAACCAGTTTGATTTTGTCTAGAATGTATCATTGTCCCATGGAGCAGGACCAGCATGTTTCCAAGCATTCTTATCTTGATTGTAATCCTCTAATTTGTAATATGCTTGTCTGCAAAGTGTACTTTTAATGTGTGTCTTAAATTTCCTTTCATTTAATTTTAATATATCAGAAGGAATTTTATTGTAACATTTAACACAGTACCCCATAAAAGATGTATTTACTTTAGACAACCTAAAATATGGTTGAGCTATTTTATCTTTATTTCTAGTATTAATATTATGTCTATCACTTATTTTATTAAAAAGTTTATGATTTTTTCTCACATACATAATATTTTCATAAATAAATTGGCAAGGTACTGTCATAATATTAATCCTTTTAAATATTTCCCTTAGAGATTCGCGACGAGGTAGATTATAAATGGCTCTGACAGCTCTCTTCTGTAAAATAAAAATGGATTCAATGTCAGCAGCCCGACCCCACAGTAGAATGCCATACGACATAATGCTATGAAAGTAACTGAAGTAGACCAGTCGCGCAGTTTCTATATCTGTCAACTGTCTTATCTTTCTAACAGCATAAGCTGCTGAGCTTAACCGTCCCGCAATTGATGTTATGTGAGGTCCCCATTGTAATTTCTCGTCTAGCGTGATTCCTAGGAAAACCGTTTGGTTAATAAATTCCAGTTTTTGTCCATTCAATATGATGTCACATTTGCTACTTCTAACGTTTGGTAAACTGAATCTAATACATTTGGTTTTTTTTTCATTTAATACCAAATTATTTACTGTAAACCAATTTTGAACCTGAAGAATAGAGCTATTTACGTCGTCAAGATTTTGTGACCGCCTGTCTATTTTAAAGATCAATGAGGTGTCATCTGCAAATAACACCATCCTCGGTTGATTTTGTAGTAATTGAGGTAAATCATTTATGTAAACTAGAAATAGAAATGGACCCAATATCGAACCTTGAGGCACGCCCATTGTCATTTCAGACCCCAATGAGTTTACGCCGTTAACATGAACTTTAGCCTGTCTTCCTATCAGGTATGATTTTAATAAAGCAAGAGATGTTTTACTAATACCGTAGTGCTCGAGCTTCAGCAAAAGGGTGTCATGGTTAACGCAATCGAACGCCTTTGAGAGGTCGCAAAAGATTCCAATGGCATCTTGTGCTTCCTCCCAGGCGTTAAATATGTTCTTTAGTAGGTTGACACCGGCGTCAGTTGTACAACGCCCTTTGGTGAAACCGTACTGATGTTCATCAAAGATGGAATTTTTATTAAAGTGACGTAACATTTGATTGAGCATTAACTTTTCAAATACCTTACTGAGAACTGGCAGAATCGATACAGGCCTATAATTGTTGGGTTCCTTACTATCACCCGCTTTGAATAATGGCACGACTTTACTATGTTTCATCAGATCGGGAAAGACTCCTTGGTCTATACTGGTGTTAAATATTAAGGCTAAGTAGGGCGCAATAGTTTCAATGATAGCTCTACTAACTTTTACAGACATTCCCCAAAGATCTTCTGTTGATTTAATTTTAAGATCTTTAAAAGTTTTTACGACAGCCTGGGGGTTTGTATGTTGAAATCTAAATTCCAAAGGGCAAGCCTTAACATTTTTTTTAAGTAAGGCAGCAGAAAGCGCGGGGGAGGAATTTAAAGCCTCAGTAGTTTGAAGGGGAATATTAGCAAAAAAAATTCCAAATTCCTGGGCTACTTCCAAATCTGAATTAAGTAAATAGTTAAGCCCAACTTATGGTACTAGTAAATTTTACATAGACCTCTTACATAGTGGGTTTATTTAATCTAGGACTCAGCACGTTCAATTTTAAGTTTGTTAGACTAAAATCTTGTTCAGATTTTGTAAGTTTGGTCATCAGGTTTAATTTTACTTAAACTTGTAAATTTGTTTAGACGTACAGTGTAGGTATATTATATTTTATACTTTGTGGTTAAATCATGAAGCTCATTGCGTGTAATCTCATCGGCTTTGCCGCTACTAGTATAAATACGGTCAGGTAACATACATGTAACTTAAATAGCGATAATAGGATTGTTAGATAACGTGCGTGAGAATATAATAAAAAGATTGCCCGTATTTACCTAACCTGATTCAAAAATGTATATTCGAAACTATAAATAATCACAACGCCACTCAAATTCATCATCGCACGAACATAATCAACTCGATCAAAATCCGTAACAGACATTGAATAAACAAACGATAACCAAACAAATCAGACTAATAACTAATTTTAGTAGAACAGACATAGCTACAGTTATACAAAAGAGTGAATAATGGTTTGACGACACCAGGTAAAAAGTAGGCAATAAGAGATTCGACGCAAATGGTTGGAACATTGTCGCATTAGTCATCACAATGCCGACTTGGTGACGTTTGGACAGCCCTGACAAATGATACCTTTTATTGAATAATTATCGCGACTCAACTGTCACGAAGCTAGCGTAGGTACATAAATGTAGGGGTGTGCGATGTATTGTAACAAAATTATGACTAAGGTGTTTGCTTACACTCAACGCATACACGCCTACTCTAGTTTTTTAACCAACGGATTTCATTTATTTAATGATCCACATCAGGTTTTAAATACTTAATGTTAGTTCTGTTGTCATCACGTATTTGATGAATGATGTTCAACTGGTTAAATAGAACTAAGTACTATATTTTCTCTTTGGCACCGCATTTACTGTACAAAATAGCACTAATGCTGTGTCGTGCCGCACTGTTACAGATTACAGAAATATGCATTACGCAGAAAACTTATAATAAATTCTATCAAATGGTTGTTTTGGACTTGGACACGATATCACTATTCATTATAATATATGTTTTGCTTTTTTACTGATTCGATATGTCTGATATGAATTGGCCAAGCAGCGTTGCACGATCCCAGACAGATATGCACTAACCCCTGTATCCTCTCTAGGCTTACCTACTGAAGGGTATGTACGTGTATGTGCAAAATGTTGTCGTAATATACAAGTTTGATATCGTCTTTATTTTTATTTCGCCCAAACATTAGCTTTTGGGAATACTTCATGTTAATAAATGTGAACTTTTAATCAAGATTTTTTTTTCAAATCTTTAACAAGGAATACTAAAATACTGATTGCAAACTACTCGATCTTTCTCATGTCTAGTATTCTGTTTACACTTAAAAAAGCCAAAAGCCTTTCGGTTTCAGTTAATACAAAGCCTTCGTCGACGAGCGAAGTGGCCTTTTTTTTTGCTAGTTTCCCTCTCACAACGTCTCCCGTCCCTATGGACCATTTTATTTTTGCTTCGTTCTCATCTTTTCTTCAGGACTTACAGGTATTAATTATCTTGAACTCGAATTCGCTTCGTTTGCGATGAGAAACATCAAAAGTAAAATTTGGCCAAATAAATTACGTTTCAAGTTTTAACGCAGTAGAAAAAAATGCAGTTGGCTGTTGATTGACCAAACAAACTAAAAACAGTCTAATTTAGCGACCTATTAGTTGTATGGCTAACTTCAACTACTAACTTATTCATATTAAATAGCTTCTCAGAATGCTGAAAAACTGTATAACTAACCTTTAAATATAAAAGTTTAATTCAACCGAAAGCAAACACATATAATGTGTTGCATTAAAGCCAAGCTTGCCACAAACCAGTGCAACTGTGTCCAAATTGCTTATTTTGACCATCTGTATTAATTATGTATGAGGGTATGACACTCCTGTCCTCGCCAGATACGACGTTCTACATAGTTAACTATAAAAAGATTGCTATGACATTTCCATAGCAAGCACGTCTAGTTAATTTTATACATGGAGAACGGACTTTAACTCGTTAAAATGTATATGAGGATAGTTACTGGTGGTAATTTACTGTTTTGCGGTTTAGTGTTGCTTCGGAATTAATTGTAAGCTTTACTATTTAGCTGTAAAAAAATTGTTGGCACGTGTTTATTCATTGTTTTCCGTTATCTAAGTACTTGTTTGAAAACCATTTCTAACAGACTGTTTTAAAAATAAGCAAATGAAAATCGCGGGTAAGTATATAAATATACTTACTAACTATAAGAAATTTATGTATATCTTTACTCTATTAAACAAAGCGCACTTTAAGTCTGATTAATTAATACAACCCCGATCTTTGCAACTTATATTGGCTAGTGCAACTATTAGTCCGCTTGATACGACCTACACTTTAACATTCCACTCATTCACTACACCATAAACTGTAAGCCATGTCTTTACACCTAACTGTGAATCATAAACAAGCTTGTAACTGGAACTTTGTCAAATTTAAGGACGTTGCACTTCATTTAATACGAGTTGCCTCTATATTTATGTTAGCAAACAGAGATTAAGCTCCGAGAAAGGCCAGCTATAGATAGCGGATACGACTTTTTTACCGCTTCAGTAGATATGTCAAGGTACTAAGATATGTAAGTTCAGCTCAAGTTGCTTGTATAAACAAAGATACACAGTTCGCCATAAGCAAACTTATCTCAACTTCTAAGACGTAAGAGAAAATATTATGAACATAGTTACTCACGTATGAAGGTAAGGAGCCAGATTAGCAGGACGCGTGTGACTCTCATTACAGAGAATTGCTGTAATTATGAAGATTAATCCTGAAAATGAGGCATTACACCAACAACGTAGATATAACGGCACAAATCTTCTTTGTGTACGTGAGGGTTGGCGTTTAACAGCTTTGCCCCCCTTCGACGAATGTCGACTTCAAACAGTAGTTCAACTTTTGGTCGTTAGTGGCCGAGATTTTGTAGACCCTTTAGGTGCTCGTTGGATAAATGCCTGATAAAAGTTGTAAAACAAACAATAGATAAAACAGCATCATACATCATATATCTCTTTTATCTATTGTCCGTTTTGTAGTTCTCGAGAGATAAAAAAGAGAATATCAGTGTGCAATGTGACTAGAATTACACACATATTATAATGCAACCAATCTGTCTATCGAGCAGAATGGGCATGTGAATATTAGGTGGCTCATTAGTGCTATTGTGTTTCATTCAAATACGAATATTGGAGCATTTATAATGGCAATTTATAATATAATTTCATAGAAGTATGTGTGATTTACAATATTTTCCAAAATTAAACTTCTGAGTCATTAATCGTGTAACAAATTTTCACCAAAAAGGTTAATTTTGCGAACGCGTAATATGAGACGTGTTTGTTTACTTTGCTCATAAAAGGTTGGTGTACATGTTATTCTGTAAAATTCAGGTAATCTATACAATACCCAGACAATGGATATAATACTTGGGGCGACCACGACCAGGTAATGTATAAAATATTATGAATATTATTGTCCATTACATACTTTACCTAGTTAATTTATAGAGTACCTGGTCCACCGTCAATGTGCAAAATAAATTGATTTTGGTCTATATACTGTAAAAGCCCGAATAATGGTAAATAATAGTTTTTACTAATCTTATCTTAGAATTAGTATTAGTCTAGTAACTGTAACCAACCTGGCTTTAGAATGGTTAGTCACAATCCTAACCCTTTTTTATGGTTTGGGTCTAAAATTCTTACATATTATTGTCTTAGTCTTATACATATGTTACCGGCCATACACAATATCAGGAAAAAAACTAGTTTGTCCTAGGCCAAACCTGTTCATCCTAAGGGAGCGAACGGGCTCGGGATTTGGGGTACCCCGACTTGGATAGGTTAGGTTAGAAGGCTTTATTTTTGAGGTTAACTAGATTGTCTTGAGCTCCATATTATGCGCTGCGCACATCTTCCCACCCACGTCGCACGCATTGGAATTGAATACAAGCAAGAAACAATTCGCAATACTTTATTGTCTGCCTGCCCGCACGTTACCTCTTTCTCTACTCTTTTACACACATTGCCGGCTGCATTCGGCATTCTATACAATACCTAGGCAAAGTATAAAATAAAGAAAATTTCATACATTACCTAAATGTTTTAGGTATTCTATACAATGCCTAGGCATTTTATAGAATACCGGATTATACAGATTGCCGGTAACATGCACAATAATATGCAAGCTATGACAAAGAAATTTAAAAAAAAATATTGCTTTACAAGAGTCAGACAGACGCACTCTAATGAAAGTAGAAAAAACTACTTACTGTTGTTTATTATTTGCGCGTAATTTTTTTATCGCTGTCTGCTGTTGGTCTATTGAAGTATTTAGATATTTATTTTACACATAGATACCTAGAACTAGAACAATTATAATAAAAGTTCCTTCCTTCGATATCCTGAACCTTTAATATCTCCAAAATTGGTGGATTCCCAGGTAAGATTTAGTAGAAAAAAATATATCGTAATAATGGGTAAAATATGTGGTATACGGAAATGTGATTGCCTTTTTACAACCGATACAGTGGGTTAACTCCTTTGACGCAGCACAAAATGCTGACAGACTACAAGTCTATTATTTTAACTGACTGATTTCCAAGGGTTGTCATAGAAAATATTTTTCGAAACGTATTTATAAAATATAATAAAGTTCAGCTAGCTATTATCGGTAGGTAGGTATTACATACATTTGCCCATTTGTCTACATAATATTCATAATAAAGTTTATCTTCATTGAAATATTATGTAATCTCACACGTTTTCTCTCCCGAGGGCGGCTAAGGTCGAGTTCTAAATGTAAGATAGAGTATCTAGGACTCGTCCTAGGCGTCGACAGCCGGTGGAACTTCGGTGAGCATTTCCGAGTTTTGGCTCCCAGATTGGGGCGGACCGGGGCTACTTATAAACGGCTTCTGATTAATCTAGGGTATCCAAGCGCTTCCTGTCGGAGGCGTTATGCGGGCGTCGTGCGGTCCATGGCCCCGTGTTTATGGGGCCCCGATGTGGCAAAGAAAGCGACCAGCCCGCCACGTGGCCCAGGGCGTATCGGCCACGGCGGATGGAGCTCCGGCAGGATTTCATGGTGGTATGGAGACAGCGACTGTCGCAACTCAGTGCTGGGCACGCCACAATTGCGGCTGTAAGTCCCAACTTTGAGGGCTGGTTAGAGAGGCGCCACGGCATCCGTGGCACCTCTCCAACCACTCCGGCCCTGGTGCAATACATGGTCCGGAGCAAAGGGGTACGGAAAGCTGTCACCTCCTTTTGTGAAGCAGTAATGATAGCAGGCCGCGTGAGGTAAAGGCAAACCTCACGCCCTAGTCGACGTTACAGACGGAGACGCTCCGGGCGTCGGGAGGAGTTGCGGACGGCAAGCGTTGGGTAGCTCGTCGTTTGATGAGAACCAAGCCTAGGTCGATGGGGCGTTGTGGTCCACACGCGACTCAAAGTGATGACAGAATAGTAGACGGGTCCGCTAGGGCCAGTGCCTGCCAGGGTTGCGGAATTAGTACGAAAGAGTCACCGCGGCCCTGGAAAGTGTCGCAGCCACCGCCATGAAGCTTATGCAAATGTGGTAATAATAAAAAAAGTACGCGAATACGCTGCTGTTTAAACCAAAAAGCAGTGCATAAGAGCCAATTTACGAGCAAGCGTGAAAAAGATTTTTATCATACTGTAGCGTTAATTACAAATAGTTGTTGTTGTAACTGTAGTTTATGTTCGGGGTAGCCCTAGATGAGCGTACCGGCAGGCCGAGGAGCTTTGTCGTTCGTGGGCAGTGCGCAGCGAGGCGGTACGCCATATGGCATTTCATACAAACTTTCAAGTCCTTATTTTTCGAAGTGAATGAACCGATTTTAGGCGATTAACACACGGCATCGCACGCCGGTCCGGCACGCGGTGATGCGGTTCTCATGTTACACTAGCTTCACTGAAATCCGGATGAACCTTGCACACGAGCACCGTTCGACCTTGCGGTCGTGCGGTGCTCTCGCCACGTCCGCATCTCCGCGCGGATGTCCGCGCGGTCGTGCGGTGCTTTACACACGGGGCGCTGCATTACCGTACGGATCATTGTGCAGAGTTCCCAATTTAGGTGTTTTCTCCCTAAATTAAGGGGGTAAATATTTGCAATGGATTTTTTTAAGTTGTTATCCAAGCGTGTTTTCGCAGTTGTTACGTATTTTAAGAAATGAAACGCACACATAACAGTTTGTTCTCTATTCTGCCACCTTCCGGGATGTCATTATTTGCGCGTTGCATTCAAAAATCATTTTTCCCCAAACTTACGCCAAAAAATATTATATTGGGTATTGAGTATTAAAATAATGTGTTTACCGGAATTTTCCCCGCAGTTTTAATTTCACCAAAAGTTCCCAAAAATATTTCCCCAAATTAGGGAAAAAAAACCCCAACCTGGACACCCTGAAAACAAGACAAAACCGGTAAAAAATAACTGGTTAAAACCAGAACTGGTAAAAATCGATCCGTGCGGTCATGCGGACGAACCGCATCACCGTGCGGACAACCGCATGGAAATCCGCTTCACCGCCACCAGATCCCGAAGCGGTGTGCGGTGCCGTGTGATAATCGCCTTAATGAAACTTTCTGCGCATAACAAGAATATAGGTCTAAAAAGATATCGGAGAATATTTTCGAAGTGTTTTATTTATAAATAGATGATTGGCTATGGAAAACTTAAAATCGGTCGAATTTAATATCGTCGGCCTTTTATGGCCTATGTATCGTGCTTATGCGTAGGAAATTTCATTAAAATCGGTTCATTAATTTCTAAAAAAAGGGCTTGAATGTTTATAAGTATGAAATGCATAGGTACGACGTAAATGCTCTTAACTAAGTAAATGTAATTACATTAGGCTTGTACTTTGAAGAATCAGGTATGATTTTAATTTTTTTAAAAGCTCTTGTTGTCGTTTTAATAGTAGGTACTTAATGTTAGCTTACCTTATCTTAGAAGATAACATATTGGCAGTGGGGGTTTAATTCACGACATCTAAGCGTTGCCACGCTGGTCTATGTATGTTGGTAAGATATATTCCTATCTAGAAATGTTTGATGATGTATTACAGTAACGACGATAAATTCAAACAAAATATTATTTATTGCCAAAGCGAGTAATAGAAGAAATAAAGCACATTTCCTATTCCATAAATACTAACTAATATGACGTTGTTTGCATGCAATCTAGGTAAGTACGCTCATAATTTTCTCATAACTAGCCAAGGTGTGGTTATACGGTTATTGATTCAGATTAAGACACCAGCCAGGCGAAAGATTACGTCGTTGATTCACTGCCAATTTGATTGCATTAGGTACGCTCGTACCTATATGCTTTAATTAACAATCCGAACCGAACTCTCGCGTTCGGCCCTGGTGCAAGCCATGGTCCGGAGCGAGAGGGAATGGGATGCAGTCGCCTCCTTCTGCGATGCAGTAATGCTAGCGAAGGAGGAGGCGGGCCGCGTGAGGGAAAGAACCACCTCACGCCCCAGCCGCCGCGGGAGACGCTCCGGGCGTCGGGAGCCGCGAGACGACTCCCGGCCACCGTAGACGCGGGTCTGTGGGCGGTGAGCAATGGGTAGCTCACCGTCCGTTCGTTGATAACGACAGACCGTGTCGACGGCGCGTTCGTGTTCCACGCGCGCCTCAAAGAGATGTCAGCAAACAATTGAAGGGGCCACTAAGGGCCGATGCCTGCCGGGGCTGCGGGTTGTTCGAAAGAGATACCGCGCCCCCGGAACGCAAAGGGCACAAGAAGGAACATGGATGGGTTTTAGTCAGTAAAAGTCTGACACTCCCTCCCGGCCCGCCCAGGGCGGGGGAAGTCATTTGATGATTTCCCATCGGTAAAAAAAAAAAAAAAAGCCAGGCGAAAGATTACGTCGTTGATTCACTGCCAATTTGATTGCATTAGGTACGCTCGTACCTATATGCTTTAATTAACAATCCTATTGTGGTCTCTGGTTAACTACGTATAATTACGTTTTACTATGATATTAGCGAGGTGAGTTTGTCAATACAGTCAAGACCTAATTATAGCTTGAGCCGAGGGCGTGGGCATAGTGTAGCCGAGAGTGCTCACGCATTTCATACAACGATTTCTAGCATACTAGTGATGCTAAATAAATATTGCCATATTATAGGTATTGATACCAAAATAAAATTTTTGTTTCATTTATCATGAGTGACACTCACACAATATCTTCTCTATCAAAAGTTTCTTGTACAAGCGGCCAGTAGGACCCAAAGAGGTGAACAGTTATGCGTTGGTGCCAAAAGCTAAAATTTTATTTTATCTATCATATTTTTATATTTGTTTAATTATTCACAAGATATTTAGGCTTGAAGCAACCAAAACTCTGACATAATAAAATAAAAATACCATTACAGTACTAGTGAGGTATAGGAACGTAATACACACTCGTGCGTCATATACCGCATTATGATCCTAAATCCGGTGCAATAAAAGCCACTATAGAAGCGTATTAAAACATATTATCTATTGAGATTATCAATACTGAGATAGCTAATATTGAACTTTAACGGATTCCATGTTTAAATAATAGAGTAGATATTTCTATCATCCACTTTTAAAAGTACGGTTACTCAGATCAGCTTGTAATGAAACTTTTTCTATTATTAAAGCAAAATAATACCAGTTTACACTCTCGAAATTAAAATTGTAATACAACGTTTTCGTGTAATAAATCCGACTTACAGTATTTGTATGAACATAAAAAATAAAATTCGGTGCACTTTCATAAAAGCAAGATGTCATAAACTCTGTTATGAATAGGCGGGCGAGGCGGGGGTAGTATGGTGTAAAGCAGTGTAAACATGCTGTAAAAACAAAAGTTTCAGTAGAATTACTCGGATTTGTTTTTGTATCTGCCTATCTGATATTGCAATAAGCATTTCTAAAAGTATTTATTACTCAGGGGCAAAACCCATTATGTTATATACAATAACTTTGAATACATAAGACTTTGTTACTAATGACTTTGTTATCAAAGTTGATAACTGACCCGCAGTTATCAACTTTGATAACAAAGTCATTTACAAAACACCCTTTCAATGTTATCAATGGATGACTCTGTACTCGTATATTGATTATATAAACTTTGGATCCCGGTACCTATTGAACTTCATCTTTTGATGCTAGATACTTCATGACCTTCTGGAGACATTCACTAAGCTTTCCAAAGGACGAAATTTGTCCAGCGTTATTATTGAAGAGAACAGTTTGTGATTACAAAGGATAAGATGATGAAGATGGATACGACAAACACATTTACGAAATTGACTTACGCTATCTCTCGGTCTTGTTAATGCCGTTCAGTATTGCTGTGTTGAGTACGGAAATTTGTTTATGAGCTTAACAGTTACAGTTACAGCCGCATTACTAAGTAGTCCACAATCTGATTCCCAATTCACAACAACATAAATAGTCATCATTTTTCTTCATAAATATTCCTTGGTAATTTCAATCTTGACTGAGCTGTATATTACATAAGTGACAAAAAAGTTAGGTAATGCAAAGCATCGCCGACTTATGACTAAATGCCGCCCCCACTCGTTTGGGGAGACAGCAGGCAGGCAATATTAATATCTACATACGTAATACGCTCACTTCGTCTTCATAAGTCGGCCACGTACATATTACGCAATTTTTATTACATCCCGGGCTGGCCCACCCTTCTTGAGGAATTTACTAAACAAGAAACTGCAATTTCCTGTGACTAATTCATTGCTATTATTAATCTTGTGGGTTGTATTCTTATATTCAGTTGGAATGTGGTCAAATGTTTATATGGTTGACCGTTTATGTCGACATTTGTATGGTCTTTTTATGGATGTTTGTTGTTATATACTTTTTTTTTTTGGGGGGAGAGGAAAATTTTAGGTTTGATGAATAATAATAAAACCATTTATTCAATATTATCATCATCAGCATACAATGAGTTGCTACTAAAATATAGGGTTGGTTGTAACTGACGCTTTTGTTTTCAGCAGTGGAACATTAGCTATTTAAATAATATATAACGAAAGCTTATGAGTTTGGTTACATTCTATTACTATGTTGAAATGCAAACCTTAATGTATTATATTTAAAGCACGACATATGCTCTAAATTAATCTGTTTAGTCATGCTTATTAAAATGCCGTGCTGAAACACGTGTCAATACTTTTTTTAACACGTGTAATGCTGTGAGAACGATAGATCACTTTGAGAATGGGACGCACCGGCACACTGTACATACATTGAGTTAAGTGCCACTTAGTTACTAGCTAAAACATTCTACCTCCACGGTACATGTGCAGCAAGTGTGTTGGCACGTCTTTACTTTTGTTAATATTGTATACAGTGTAGTATCTAATTTAGATGATTTATTTACAGAGACTGCAAGCAATCAATTTGTAATAAGGGTGCGGTTTGCTCAGCATCCTTTCAAACCCACTTCATTTACCCCAATGGTTATTTTAGGATGTTCTTATCCGAGCTATCGCTAACTTTAATTAGTATGTAAATTAGTATGTATGTATTACGAAATTAGTATGTAAACGTACAACAATATTAAAACTGTATTATTTTTATTTATTTATTCAATATATTTTATGTATTCAAGCCTGGGCAGTAGTGTGCAGATGGCATTACTCTCGTTGTATTGGTTTAAAGTTAATTAGTGCGTGCTTTATGAAATACAGAAATTCCTTAATTAGAACATATTATTATATTACAATATATAAAATCATAACATAACATAACATCACGCCTGTAATCCCCGAAGGGTTAGGCAGAGGTGCACCCATTAGTACACCCACATTTCGCCAGTTATGTTTTTAGTCCCATGTAATAGGGGGCGAGCCTATTGCCATCAACCGGGCACAAATCCAGACTCCGAGGCTGCTACTGAGAAATTCCTGATGGAAAAACCTAATAACACTTTGCCCGACCTGGGAATCGAACCCAAGACCTCATGTACAGCAGTCGCGCTTGCGACCACTAGACCAACGAGGCAGTTTTATGTTTAAGTAAAATTATGTTTTACATATTATGTTGGTAGTACCTACTTTGTACCTATTTTCGTATGTAGAGCGATTTTAATTTTAGTTACATCGACTTCACTGTCTGATAATTATTTAATTAACACACGGCACCGCGCACCGCCGCGGAGTCAGTAATCAAACACAAGTTCAATACGGTTCTGAATCGCCAAACGATTAATTTCACGTAAACAAGGTATAAAGAGAGAAACAAAAAAGAAATTACTTCCGCGTTCAGCAGCTCATAAATAGAATAAAACCTCGATCATTTTTATGAAACAGAATTTTATTTATTATTTTCGTTTAGAGCGATCAAGTGTGTAAAGAAAAGAGTATCGCCAGAGATTGTTGGCATAAATCATTTTTCAATTCAATTTAAACGACACAGTGTTGTTGTTGCCGATACCGGGCAACTCGCAAGGCGGCCGCGAATATCAGTGGATACACCATGTATTTTTCTTGTCTATTTATTTCGAAAGACAATATTTTTGATTTACAGTTTAAAAATATTGTGCCTAAGTGTGTGTTACTCTAGTATTTTTATTTTATTCTAGCCGAGTCTAGCCGCATCTAAACCAAACTGATTAAATAGTTGTTCTGTAACTTGGTTATGTATTTACACTAGACGATACACGCCTTCAATCCCCGAAGGGTTAGGCAGAGGTGTACCCATTAATACACCCACATTTCGCCAGTTATGTTTATGTCACATATCATAGGGCGAGCCGATTGCCATCAACCGAGCATAAATCCAGACTCCGAGGCAGCTACTGAGAAATTCCTGATAGAAAAACCCAATAACACTTTGCCCAACCTGGGTATCGATCCCAAGACCTCATGCTTAATTGGTATTGCTTTGCGACTAGACCGACGAGGCAGTAAAGATAATAATAAATAATTATAAATAAAAATGTAACTATATATGTATACTAAATAAATAAATAAAATAATTATAAAATCTTAATCTCTCTTAAGACTAGGATACATAACTTGGTTAAATAAGGCTCAAGATACCTAATGATTGATTGCTTCCCATTGTCCTAATGTTTTTTTTTTGTGAAAAGCTCACAATTCAGTTGGTAGATACTTACACAATAGTTTTCAACGAATAGTAATAGTGAGTCTCAACTTAAACTGAAGTTGCATTTCGTTAAACCCTCCATGCAAGGTCCACTCTATTCTAACGAGCCCCAAAGCAATTTCGGCTTGCAGTTTATCAAATCCAACATTTAAATGACCAAAGTCGGCTTCTACAAACAACTTGTTTGGTTGATAGGATGGCATCGGGTCGTATTGCGTTTGTTTGGACCTATAAATCTGTCTCTAACTTCTTCTTAACGCGTATCTAGTGTTTCGGCGTTGGCGTCTCGTTTCGCAAATGCTGGAAAACCAATTTTAGTATATTGCATTAAAAGTTGTTGCCAAATGCAGTTTGTGTTGATTTTAACGTTTTCTCACACCAGCAGCGTTTCCTACATTATAAATACGTGAAAGTTCGACTTACACAAATTGGAGTTCCCTTACCTAGCGCTGTATACTAGAATCAAATGGAATCAACATTTTGCGTTTGATTTCCCGGAATTCACGTGGAGGTAAAATATTCTCAAGCGGGTTTTTATTAAGAATGTCAACAGTTTGAATTTAATTATTTTAAAGTTATATGAATGTTTAAAGCAATAATACGAGTATAAGTAAATGAAAGTAAATTATAATTACCTAGTAATTATATTATAATATTTACAAAATAGTTTATGTTAGTATTCAGAAACCTACATGCGTGTCTCAATTCATGTCAATATGCCTCAATACAGTCGTACGATCCAATATGTCGTGAGTTTTATCTATCATCAAAACGTCCCACTTTTACTGGCGGGCGCTAGTTCACGGATAATAACATTCAATTTTAGTCGAAGTATTTACGCGTCCCCGCTAGGTCCCAACGCGCCAGATATTTATGGAGGTCTGTAGCAGCCTTCCCAAATTGAAATACATTAATATTTTACCATAAATGCGACACTTTCATGCGGAACATAACGTTATCGTAATTGGATTCTTCCTTCAAAACGATAAACGTCCACATATCATGTGAAAACTACCAGTTTAAGTAATTATATGCGAGATATGAGTTATTTATTGATTGGACCTGGTACTTTTACATGTAGCTTTGTAACATAGCGTAACTAAATAGAATACCGAACAGACACATTGACACAAAATTAAAAAGGAAGATTATATTAATAAAAAATATCGAAGGATGGTAAGTTCAATTTGACTTTGAAATAAAAACAGGTATTTCTTCTAGCGTCAGTGTTACTATTTCACACAATTTTTACCTGTTTTATTTTCTTGGTCACTTTCTCATGAGAAATTGACGAATCCAACTGGTAGAGACATAGGTAAGCTATTAAACTTAGGACCCAAAGTCACGGAACGATAAATAATGCAAGACCTATAAAAATTCACGCATGTTGTCGCACAAAACTTCAGTGAATTTCTTGTCGCATGTGAAGGTACACTTACGGACGTTATGTGTAGCGTACGTACACTTGCCCCTATTAATGTTGCGTTCGCAATACTTTTTAATACAGTAATGGTTTGCTCATCCATTCAACTACGTAACCAAAGAGAGATCTTTTTATCTGGCGCATAAATCGAATTTTCGTGTATTCCACAAAGATGCAAGCAGAGATTCCTTTGGGTTTCCTATGTGTACAGATATGCTGATATTGGGGATATAAGAGATGAAACTAGAAAAGAGCATAACTCGGTCTTCTCTGAATCGGGGTTGTCCCAACGATAAGCCTTACCTACGTCTTCATTTCAGTAAATTGGAAGATTCCTGTAATAGACTATTTTATAAAATAGCCTCTTTGTCTAAGGAAATCGATTGAACATACCTTGAATAAGCCCTTTGTCCGTTGAAGAAAACCCCTAGAGGTAACAGAGAAGAATACTTTTATAACGGTTATACGGCGGGCAGTACCTATACGTACGCTTGTGATAACAAAGGTAAATTTTTAAATATCCGAAACATCTCTTGATCTTTCGTTCTGCGATTTTGCTATATTAATATATATCTATTAGTGCTTTATTATTATAAAGCTAAAGAGGTTGTTGGTTGGCTTCTTTGAAAGTGCTAATCTCCGAGACGTATAGTCCAATTCTTATAATCCTTGCGCAAATGGGAAGCTTCGTAATCTTTGGGTGCTAAAGATTGTATTTTATTATCTATAATAAATTAGTGATCAGTAAATAAAGTTATGTGGAAGAAATCGCAAACAAAAGCTAGTTTTAATTATAATATAGAAAACTTATCACTAAGAACAAATAAACACGCCTAGAAAAATGATCAAAAACATTAGGTAACACAGTAGGTATTCAATTTGTGTATATGTGAATAAAAGTTTCATGATAAACAAGGAGATGGGTTAAAGGTTAAAGGTTTTATGTATAGGTTAATAATTGTATAATACAGATTGAAATGAAAATAAATAATCCTCGAAAGGAGATGGGAACAAATTGTAAAAAACCTCATCAGCCAGCAGGCTGCTTAAGTCATAATTAGCACAGTTGGTTCTTGTGACGGCAATTTTTTCATTTTCCTTGCGAAATTATACCAGCGAAACGTTATAAACATTTTTGTCTCTTTTACTAAATATTTCACTTTTACGCCCAGACTTTTCTAATCAACGTATTATTGTGTTAGATAATAAAAAAAATATGTCTCAGAAAATATCATTTTCTCAAGTTTTCAAACAAACAAACATCAAATCTTAAAAAGGAAATAGTATAAAATAAATATACAAAGATTTTATATATTATTATTTATATTATTTAATAATTAGTTACCAAAATTAACAAAACCGTTCAGCGTGAAGCGTTCTTATAATAAGAGAGAATTTCCACAGAAAAAATGCTAGATCCTGGAGAAAATGTACGATATATTTTATTTTTAAGGTCAAATAGACCCGCCGCGGAGAGCCATTAAATCACAATTAGAAGTAATGCGGGTGGATGCGTGAGAGGCGACCGGAGGCTTAGCGGTGCGGGCCCAGGCCGTAGGGCTTTGTTGGACTTACCCTCTTGTCTTTTAATACTTATATTTCACGCCTCCAATAGCCATTGTTGCTAGAAATACGTCTTATTAAAGCTCCTCTCATATAAGCTGAGTAACGTCCGAATTTATCTCCATTCAAGACATTGCTAGATAAAACTTTATTATAGCCTTAACATTTAGGTTACATTTAGAAAGGATAAGTAATGAGACGGCGCTAGCTATTTCGGTAAATGTACGTGATGTAGCAGACAATAAGATAGACGTCTGAGGTAACGACCATATTCCTTGAAAGCCGTAGGGTTATTGAGAAAACGACGCGACGCCTCGACTCGGATGTCCCAATAGTGGGTCCCATCGGTCGGCTCAACAATATTAGAGGTCGTAAGGACCGATGCGAGCAACCATCCGGGGACATTGGACAAGGTAGACTCGTGAAAAATTGTGCGTAAGAGAAACTTAGCTAAGTCTCGATATTAAGATAAACGTGAAGCAGAGATTCTTAAAAGACTTATTACGGTCGAAAAATTGCTGAGAATACGCACTAAATCAATAGATAGTATTTTATCTAAAAATTAGATTTATTGCCTTTGAGATAAATTAAAACTTTGGCGGTCTTAGACAGTCAGAACAGAAGGGTTTATTTCAAATCATTTGGACTGACTTTAATAGTTAACTCCTACGTTCAAAGAATTCGTGCGCAATAATATATGACATTATTAGTTAAATTAGGGCACCCACATTTCGCCAGTTATGTTTAAGTCTCATGTAATAGGAGGCGCACGTATTGCCATCAACCGTCACAAATCCAGACACCGAAGCTAGTATTGAGAAATTCCTGATCGAAAAACTCAATAACACTTTGTCCGACCTGGGAATTGGATCCCAGACCAACCACCACTTTTGCTACCACTATAACAACGTGGTAGTCAAAATAATAATAATATTTAAAAAAATCTTTATTGATACTAAAACCTGTGACATAGTTTAAGACTTAGATACATAACTCGGTTAACTAAAGGTAACTAAGATACCTAATATTTGATTACTTCCCAATGTGTAACGAGAATGAACTTGAAGCAGAATTAAAATTTCTGGAACTCCGGGTCTCCTTTGTTCTTTACAATCTCATTAACGAGAAATACTTTACAAATACCGTCCAATTCACCACGAAAATCTTATTATCTGAGATTCAGGATTGTCTCTTATTAACGAAAAAAAGGGACAACGATTGACCGGGGAGAAGCACCCACAATTTAACACGAATTAACAACCACAATGGCTTGAAATAATGAGTGGGGGAGGCCGAAGTTTTCTGCCGAACCCTCGGCAGGCTTCCCTAGATGGTGATTGATAGATCGAGTTAACGTGCGAACGCACTCGCGGTAATACCGATTATTGCGTATTGATTCGGTTTTATCTTTTCGTTTTCCCATTTACATACTTATTCGGGGCGCTTACAGAGGTCAAGTGTGAATAAGTAAGTCTTTTATGTAAGTGTGCTTCTTTTGCAAGTCAAGAGAAAACACTCTATATCGAGGATGCTCCATGATTGGCCGCATTATTGTAAATTGTGGAGTTGGATTATTTTAAATACAATATACACGTAATTAGAAAACGCCAAAAGGTGTTTGAGCACAAAACGATTTTCTACACATTTTAGGATTCAGTAGCGGTAATTATAAAGTAAACCAGAAATAATAAAATGAATACGAGCTGACAATTTTCCATTAAAATAATTTAATATATTCAAAACGTAAGCATTTCAATGACATTTAAGTTGACATCTTAAAAAGAATTCGCAATAGAAAACAAAATAATAAACAACAATATTTCCGAATCTACATTCACTCGGTTCATTAACTTTCAACGAGAAGGTAGAGGCATTCATTGGTTCAGACAGGTCAATCAATAAATCAGTCGTCACAGTACCCATTAAGTACCAGAGCATTCAAACATTGTTTGAATTCAGTGCAGCGAATGAGTCCACTCGTCCGGAAATGAAGAACTATTCATTATTGAATTCTAAGGCCTTGTTCAATAAAACTGACGATTTTACATATTTTTTATTTTTTTTTGTATTAAGTACCTATAGCAAACTTATCTGACCCGGTGATTATAATTGGGCCTATAGAAATCACTATGAAATATGACAGGTACTGTAATTTGCCGGGTCAAATAAACTTGTTGTACTAAAGTAAAGTTGACAGACTCATATAATGTCATACAAAATCGACAGCTGTCATAATAAGGTGCATAAACCTGTTTGTTTAGAGCAAATCATTAATGTTTTTCATTTCAATTTGGCTTGCGCGGTACCTCATTTTCTTATCCATTAAGGGCTGGCTTTTTAACAGTTAAATAACTTTTATCAGAAGAATGAATATGTTTTGATGTGTTTTTAAAACAAAATCAATCTACATCTAGCCCTCCGATAAAAACAAAAATCCTATTTATTTGATTATTGATTGGTGCTGAGAATGACTAGCATAGTTAATTTCCTTGAATTTAACAAGGATGCAAAACTGTACCTTGTATTCAAACAAAAACTTAGATCAAGCAACTTCTAATGACACTAGCTATCTGTCAGTGAAACTCCTGTCAAAATCGTTTAGCCGTTTTGGAGATTAGCTGGAACAAACAGGCAGTCAAACAATTGTTATGTGTTATGTCCGTATCTAAAACTCCTTCTTTAGTAAAAAGCAGATGTTTGACATTAAAAACAGACACTTCTATTTTGTTTATTTTGATATATTTACAGTACAATCACAGCATATAGAACATAAAGAGAATGCAGTATATTTCGTATTGCGTCTTCTTATTGGCGAATATTTTCCGTGACGCCAGAATGAGCGCGTGGGACTCGGGCACCGAATAATATATTATATTGCAAGAAGGTATATCACGGCGGCGACAGGTGTGCGGAGGCAATCCTCTTTTACCCTCCTCCGAGCTTTTCGACCCCAAGAAACCCCTTTTAAGTAACATGACTTTTAACTTTGTGACCCATCTTTGCTTTAAAGTGCTCAGACTTATCCAATTCTGGGCGCTTATTACTGAGCTTCCGAGGCGTAATTTAAGCGGAAAATCAGTGTGTTCCAGACCATAGATCACAGTAATGCTCCCTTTGTATAGATTGACGAGTAAAAAGGATCAAAATGACTGAGTTGCTTTTGTAACGGACTGACAGGTTTATGGTAATGAACATTTAATTATGATTCTTGAAGATTTAGATGTATTAAAAACTGCTTGACTTTGAAATAAAACATATTTTACGACAAAAGTAATTTTATTATATTTAAAAAAATATTATTTAATCACACGTATGTTATTTGGAAACATTATAATATTAGGTGTAAAAAGGCAAAAGACAAAAGTAACATTTACTTTGGAATATTATGGTTTTTTGTTCCCTGGGATGATCCAGGGAACCTTCTGGTTACGAAGATATTGAAGGGCAAAGCTCGATTTTTTTTTTATAACTAACCTTTGAATCCCCCGCCACCTCTGTACTGTTGCCTGCACCATACAAGCACACGTTTTGCGTGCGTTACATTGCGCGTTACTATACATAAAACAGTGATTTTATGTACCAAAAATGAAAGTCATTTCCCAGACATAATCTTTGTCTAAACTTGTTTAGTTTGATGTGTAGTTTGTGTATTTATATTTGGGTAAAAATGGAATTATACTTATTATAGAAGAAATAAGATGTCAGATTTATCCAACTTCGGATAATCAAAACTAGGTACCACCCGTTCCAATAAAAATATCCTAAAACGTTTTGCCTTAGCAAACTAAAATTCTCGTACTAAAACTTTATTTTGCTAGGTAAAAGCTACCTGCTTTAAAAACGTGCATTGTAAGCCTTGGTTTAGACAATCCTAACTAATATTATAAATGTGAAAGTAAGTTTGTTTGTTTGTTTGCTACCATTTTACGCCTAAACCACTGAACCGATCATCCTGAAATTTTGCATATACGTTACCAGGTGTACGGGGACGAACATAGGGTACCTTTAATCCCGAAAAAAAGTACTGTTCCCGAGGGAAATCACAAAAACGTCCTTATGACAGTAGATGGCGCCACGTGTCTATCGGATCATGATTAAATTTTAAGTTTAAGCATGTAATACATTATGAGTCTAGACTGTCGATAGACCAGTTTCAAGTAAACAACCTAGGAGTACGAAAGTTCTTTGCTTAATAATTTTTCATGCCCAAAACCGCTGAAGAATATCCTGACATTTTGCATAAAGTGGCTTCCAGACGGACGGACTTGCGGTTACGGCAAACCGCAGGCCGCGGCTCCTAACGCTCCAAAAACACACCACCGCGGTCACAGTGGCGGCCTGAAGTATCATTAGCGTGGTGATTGTGCTACAATCGGACGTCGCAATCGGACGTCAGTCAATATGGCTAACCGTAACGTTGTCTTATTACTCTCATGACTCATTAGTCCTCTCAGAAGATAAGAAAAAAGGTAGGAAAACCGTTTATTTAAACACTTGAGGTGTGAGGTAGAGATAAACTACAGTAACATGACGCGCCCTTCCACAATTCAAAACGTTTGAAAGTGTTTTTAAAAATACTCACAACGCATGTGTGCGTATTGAGACGGCTCTCGAAACAAAAACAAATCAGCGATTTGTTGTCCGACTAGCGGCGTCAAAAATTACTCATTATTATTAGTATGGCGCTGCACTGGAATTCTGCACTGAAAATGAAAATGAGAGGTACGTCGTCTTGCGCGGTCGGCTATTTATGATTAGTTGACAAAAAATATCCTAGCCTGCTACTGAAGACGATTACTCACAAAGTCTTTCATACAAATGTGACTACACACATTGAAATGGTAATATGGAGGGAAGCGTCAAGGTACCCTCTACCTATATTATAATTAGCATCGCATATTACTCTTAGGAATAGAGAAGTGTAAGTTAAATTTAAATTATTATTTAAATTCAACTATTTCTATTACAATTTCCATATTTGGCGTCATTTTACAAAGCAGTACACGCGGCCGGGTGTTAAAATTTGCAATTGACGCGGCCGCCACAAGATTTCGCGTTTGTCTGTGACCCACTTTATATACGTTGTCAGGGATACAGAAAAACTGCGTAACTGACACTGTCATCACTGACACTGACAGGTGTAAACGCATTCATAGAGGATGCATGGAAGAATAAAGGTGAACTTATAACTACGCTCTGTCAATGAAGCATACTCTGCGATTACTCCGCTAATTGTAAATTGATTTAGATGATTCTTTTGTTGTTTATTTTTTCGAATTGGTCCCAAATAAATACTGTCATGATCTGATGATGAACTTCGGAGATATGGAAAGGAAACTCCTCATAAGATCACGGCGCAGAACTGACTTAACAGTAAAATTGCTTTGTTTAATGCGTGTAGTCGATGATTGACTGAAGGAAGAGGTTAGTTGCTAAACTAACCGTGACCTATGTCGATGTATGTAGACAACAGTTTTTCAACGGCAAAGTTAAGTTTGTCCCTCAGTACTGTTTATTTTTTCGTTAGAGGTATTTCCGGTGTGTTTTAATGAGGGTAGGTAGGCTACGTTTTTTAATTTTAGAATATCTCGCAGGTCCAACACACAACCAAAAGCTCATTGCGAGCCCGACCAAAAATTACTGCTCAATCCTCGGAATCTTCCGTTCATGCGCATTAAGAAGGCAAGCACAACCGGAGCGACAAGTAAATTTGAGAACTGATGAGACATTTTCTCAAAGCCAGGAAAGACTAGAGAGCCAAGCCGTTCGCCCTCCAAGCTTCTCAGAGAGTGACTGAAACGCCCTTTTAAACGCAATTGCTTTTGGAGGAACAAGCCGAAAGCCAGAGAGCTGTAAGAGCAACTGAGACGCCTTTTCAATCAAACACAACTTCGTCTCAGAGAACAAGCTCAGCCATTACAGCGACAGAAACTCTAAAATAGTCGCAGGTGAGAAGGACCTCTCTTGCAGAAATGCAAACTGAACGCTGACGGACTTTTATGAGTCACAGTCTGTTGGTCTGTAGGTATTTAATAATTCTGGATCTGGCCGAACAACAAGCCGAGTACAGCCCGAATTGATTGTCAAATTCTAAAAAAACGCGGGCGAAGCCGCGGGTAAAAGCTAGTAGCTTATAAATAAATAAACAATCTTTGATGGCCGAGAGTGTAGCCTGCAGCTATCTTATATTATTCTGTGGACATATTTTCGGCGGCCATTTTCCATTGCCGATCAACCCTTTTGACAATTTATCGGGACATCACATTTTCATACAAGCGGGTGGCACGAACTACGCGACCGCGCCTCATACATATTCAAATAACGGGGGTTGTACAAAGCAGAAACACGCTGTGCCCTCGACGTGTTAGAATTACAAAAAAGTAGGTATACCGAATATGCCAACTGATAAACAATCTATATCGCGATAACTTTACAGATACCCATCTATGTTTTACGTATTTGCTGACCCCTGCTCGGAATAGAAGTTAATATATCTATATTGTTTTAAAAGACTTGTAGAGAAAATGGTTTTATCTTAGGTGCAAACCAAAGTGCATATCGACATTTATTTACCATACAATGTTCAGTGTGGGAATCTATATAATCTGGTACATAACCAGCGCATAAACGCCTTATAACTTCTCAGTAAAACAATTCGCTTTCATTATTTTTCTTCGCTTTGAATGTAGCCCATGGTTAAACTGAAGTCAATTAAAACTTGGTCTTAATTTTCAAGTTACGTCTTTGCTCTCGGTCCAATGTTAATATCTATAAAATTATTTTCTACAGTTGATTAATATTCAAATAAAAGTCAATTAAATTACTGTCTGAAAATTACTTTACGATAGCACTTACATTGTTATCATTTATGTTCAGAAAAGGTGAAAAAAATCGAGATATCTTCTTCTTTTTGTCTTCGTCTTTTTTAGTTTATGTTTTGCACAACTCAAAATCATTCAACATAGGTGCCATACAGGAATTCACGAAATAAAAAGAGGAGTGCTAGAGCAGATCATATTCACGATATATTGGACGTCATAAAAGTCAACAAAGCGCCCCCGATATGCGGCTACAGCAGTGTTCTGCTCGGTACAATAAACACTACATTTCCATAAGCCCTTCATAGCCATAAGTAGATTCATTGAATTACCTGTTTACTTAGTTATAAAATTACATGTTAAAAAAGAATACGAGAATCCTTTATAAATCTACGACTAAGTGAATCAAATGTCACAAAAACAATCGCGTTTTTTAGAATCGGGAGGCAAATATACCGCATAGCTAAATGATGTAGATCAGATGTTGATGTGATGGTGTATGATGTTATTAGATAACAATATCATTATTTGTGTCACCAGATCTCTGAAGACTGAACTTTGGTAGGTCCATAAACATAGGAACCATAAACTCGTCGGTCAGGCCAGGTGATTAAAACCTTACGTTTTGGTATTACGACGTACCTACACGACGAGATTCACGAGATTGTAATATCATAATAATTATTATTTTTCCGTGTTTAAGTTTTGGTTTAGGATGTATTATTTGTGGAGGAAAATCAACTTTTTTTTATTATTATTATTATTAATAAAAACTGGCATAATTTTATGGCATATTTTTGTATACTAGTTAATCATTATATAATATTTCTGCCTTTTTTAAATATTATATTATAGTGAAATAACTACAATCACAGTATAAATCACAATAGTTAGACATCATATCGCGAAGAAGAATCATCATTTGCAGATTTTGATATCTTCTTTAATATTAAGAACATTATTTTCGAGAAGTAATTAAATTTTTAGCAACTATAAAATTTGGTGAGCCACAAAAAATAGCATTTAAATAATTTGTAATAATTTTTTAATACAAAGATTTTGTTTGCAATTAAAGAAATTTGGCATCAATTCTTGTTTTGCAAATAATTTTGATAATGGTCAAAAAATAAATCATAAATAGGCAGCTTACAATAACATGAGTTTGCATAATAAACATTCAGTCCGCAAAATAACTACTTGATTAGCAAGCGAGCGAAGCGACCTCGGGACATGGGGCACCCCGACTCGAACAGGTTAGGTTAGAAGGTGATTTTTTTAAACCACTCAGAAATAGGATCGGGTCACGAATTTTTTTGCTTACCCTCTGAGTGCTTACCAAAATTTTATTAAACAGGAGCATCTCATTGCAGCTTATATTATTAATATGCTGTACAAAAATAATTACAGCCATCCAGAATGACATAAATTGCTGTTTGATTTTAGAATGTTTGCTGGCCATGAGTTGCTGATCAATAAATTATTTTAGCTCGCAGATTATACTTTTCTGTTTTTTGAAATCGGTCCACTAGTTTTTAAGATAATTCGTTATAAAAATACAAATATTTCCTCTTTCTACTACCATTATAATTATATTATAATAATGTTATGTTATAATAAGTATAGTGTAGATATTATAATCAAATGATGATCTCGAAAACATTGTAAAATATCTGTAATATCTCACATCTCGTTAAGCATTAACTTTACAAAGTTGCCAAAAATATGGCATGGTTCGACGATGACGTACTGAGAGCCTCATAAAAGTCTATAGCAGTTTTCAAACGTTTAATGGACGCCTTTCGCTCGCGTGGAATTGTATTCCAACTTATAGCGGCAACTTTGAATTTCGTTGTGGTTTTTGTTTTAAAAGTAGGTACCGTATTTTCTTTCATTTTACGGTATATAGAACTTCTTTGTGCCAGTCTTTACCGTCCCTGAATGAATCCTTACAAAGTTCTTATTTAAAACAAAGAGGCGATCCTTGGTTGTTCGGTAGAAAAGCAACTGAACAGATGGTATTTTGGTAAAATTTAAATAAGGTTTGCAGTAGGTAAACAATAAGTAAAACGGTTCTCATACAGATAAATAATATAAAGTCCTACTTTACTTTTGTATTTATATTATAATATTATAAGTAACATTTTATCTGCCAACAGAACTGAATTAAAACTACATACAACGATAAATAATCCTAAACGAAGTTTTATTATTGTACTTATTTTCTTAATTACAGTGAAAGAATTTGTAATCAGACCAGTACTTCTAGTGATTACCTCTTACAAACAAAAAATAAAACCACAAAAAATTTACCTGATTATAATATTAGCGTAGAAGTTTAGACTAGCTTCTGTTCGCGACTTCGTCTACATAGAAGTGGAGCGTATGTATCATAGATAGCATTTGGCAATCAACAATATTGTAACCTTTTATCTGTGTTTCTTTTTGTGATCGGACTTGTAATTTCAGATATTACCTCTTGCAAACAAACAGTTTTACATATTCATAATAAGACTTATTAGCAAAGTATGGTGTTATAATCAAACTTACACCACTAAAAAATAATACTTGATCGAAGTACCTATGTGGCATTAAAAATAGATAAATGTATACACAGGTAGATGTAGCTGTCCACCCGCTCTGGATATAATTTCTTAGTTGACTTTTACGACGTCCTTGGGAACAGATGGGGTGACTTATTTTTAGGTAGGGACTCTTTGGCGATATGCACCTTCTTTTATTTTGATGTCTTTGTTTAATCGTGAAGTGAAAGCTTTACAGTCAACAATCATAACGCTAAGCAAACGATTTATACTCCTGGTTTTTTAAATCAATACTGGAAAATATGTTTTGTGTTTTTTAAATCTTTGCCGATATTATTGTAAACTGATTACTGGATTTTTCCTCATTTATTTGTGAGTATTATAAAGTGACTAGCTTTTACCCGCGGCTTCGCCCGCGTTTTTTTAGAATTTGACAATCAATTCGGGCTGTACTCGGCTTGTTGTTCGGCCAGATCCAGAATTATTAAATACCTACAGACCAACAGACTGTGACTCATAAAAGTCCGTCAGCGTTCAGTTTGCATTTCTGCAAGAGAGGTCCTTCTCACCTGCGACTATTTTAGAGTTTCTGTCGCTGTAATGGCTGAGCTTGTTCTCTGAGACGAAGTTGTGTTTGATTGAAAAGGCGTCTCAGTTGCTCTTACAGCTCTCTGGCTTTCGGCTTGTTCCTCCAAAAGCAATTGCGTTTAAAAGGGCGTTTCAGTCACTCTCTGAGAAGCTTGGAGGGCGAACGGCTTGGCTCTCTAGTCTTTCCTGGCTTTGAGAAAATGTCTCATCAGTTCTCAAATTTACTTGTCGCTCCGGTTGTGCTTGCCTTCTTAATGCGCATGAACGGAAGATTCCGAGGATTGAGCAGTAATTTTTGGTCGGGCTCGCAATGAGCTTTTGGTTGTGTGTTGGACCTGCGAGATATTCTAAAATTAAAAAACGTAGCCTACCTACCCTCATTAAAACACACCGGAAATACCTCTAACGAAAAAATAAACAGTACTGAGGGACAAACTTAACTTTGCCGTTGAAAAACTGTTGTCTACATACATCGACATAGGTCACGGTTAGTTTAGCAACTAACCTCTTCCTTCAGTCAATCATCGACTACACGCATTAAACAAAGCAATTTTACTGTTAAGTCAGTTCTGCGCCGTGATCTTATGAGGAGTTTCCTTTCCATATCTCCGAAGTTCATCATCAGATCATGACAGTATTTATTTGGGACCAATTCGAAAAAATAAACAACAAAAGAATCATCTAAATCAATTTACAATTAGCGGAGTAATCGCAGAGTATGCTTCATTGACAGAGCGTAGTTATAAGTTCACCTTTATTCTTCCATGCATCCTCTATGAATGCGTTTACACCTGTCAGTGTCAGTGATGACAGTGTCAGTTACGCAGTTTTTCTGTATCCCTGACAACGTATATAAAGTGGGTCACAGACAAACGCGAAATCTTGTGGCGGCCGCGTCAATTGCAAATTTTAACACCCGGCCGCGTGTACTGCTTTGTAAAATGACGCCAAATATGGAAATTGTAATAGAAATAGTTGAATTTAAATAATAATTTAAATTTAACTTACACTTCTCTATTCCTAAGAGTAATATGCGATGCTAATTATAATATAGGTAGAGGGTACCTTGACGCTTCCCTCCATATTACCATTTCAATGTGTGTAGTCACATTTGTATGAAAGACTTTGTGAGTAATCGTCTTCAGTAGCAGGCTAGGATATTTTTTGTCAACTAATCATAAATAGCCGACCGCGCAAGACGACGTACCTCTCATTTTCATTTTCAGTGCAGAATTCCAGTGCAGCGCCATACTAATAATAATGAGTAATTTTTGACGCCGCTAGTCGGACAACAAATCGCTGATTTGTTTTTGTTTCGAGAGCCGTCTCAATACGCACACATGCGTTGTGAGTATTTTTAAAAACACTTTCAAACGTTTTGAATTGTGGAAGGGCGCGTCATGTTACTGTAGTTTATCTCTACCTCACACCTCAAGTGTTTAAATAAACGGTTTTCCTACCTTTTTTCTTATCTTCTGAGAGGACTAATGAGTCATGAGAGTAATAAGACAACGTTACGGTTAGCCATATTGACTGACGTCCGATTGCGACGTCCGATTGTAGCACAATCACCACGCTAATGATACTTCAGGCCGCCACTGTGACCGCGGTGGTGTGTTTTTGGAGCGTTAGGAGCCGCGGCCTGCGGTTTGCCGTAACCGCAAGTCCGTCCGTCTGGAAGCCACTTTATGCAAAATGTCAGGATATTCTTCAGCGGTTTTGGGCATGAAAAATTATTAAGCAAAGAACTTTCGTACTCCTAGGTTGTTTACTTGAAACTGGTCTATCGACAGTCTAGACTCATAATGTATTACATGCTTAAACTTAAAATTTAATCATGATCCGATAGACACGTGGCGCCATCTACTGTCATAAGGACGTTTTTGTGATTTCCCTCGGGAACAGTACTTTTTTTCGGGATTAAAGGTACCCTATGTTCGTCCCCGTACACCTGGTAACGTATATGCAAAATTTCAGGATGATCGGTTCAGTGGTTTAGGCGTAAAATGGTAGCAAACAAACAAACAAACTTACTTTCACATTTATAATATTAGTTAGGATTATCAGTTCAGAGTCATTCGGTATATTGTTAATTTAAATAGAATAATGCTGCTGCCATTATTCTTGACAAAACCATTTAACGAGTTCTCAATAATACTAATATACAATACAATCAATATCCATCAACATTTTACTCATCATGTTACATCAAGATCATAACTCTATTATTATTTACCTCAATCAACACTGCTATTATGTGCAGAAAATCGAGTGAAGGCTCCTTTGTATGTTACCTATACTTGACGTCCTTTGTTTTGTTTAGACCCGTCTCTCAAAGCACAGAGGTTGTAATCCATAAATTTACGTCGAGTGAGTGACCATTGTTGTACCTAAGGTTGGTGTTGGCGATAGCGTTACGGCCCTGTCCTCGTCGACCTGATGTATACACACCTGGAGGCACGGTATTGCCCCCGCCAAGACGAGCTAAGTGAAGCGCAAGGCTACTACCTACCTTTTCTCGAAGTGTTTCGTCGGTTTTTTGAACCCTCATAGAGTTGGTTTCCGATGTACCAGATAGTTCATATTCTCAGGATATGATGTCAATAATAGACTAATTAAACATACAAAGTCTCAATTGAATAGCTCTAATATTTTAGATTGTATTGATATCTAAAATACACTGATTTCGTCACTGACACACTGATAATCATCAAAATGTTTGGCTATTTCCTGAAGTGCTATTAAACTGAAATTTGGTATGTCTAAGTTTAGTATACAACCAACAAAAAAAAACACAATCTTATAACTTTCGCCCCCAATCGCCTAAAATGGGGGGGTGAAAGTTTGAATAAGACTTCAAACTGTTAGGGTACTTCCTGAAGTACTAGAAAGCCGAAATTTGGTATGTAAACAAAGTTCAGTATACAAAAAAACACTACCTAAATAAATACTAAAAAGACTGCCTAGCAACTTACAAAAAGAATTGAAATCCCACCAAAAACATTTCACGTAGAGCCAAGCTTCTGAATCTACACGGCCTAACTCTACCGACCCTAACTTCACAAATTCTATATATCAGTAAAGATGTATGGCTGCTGTTTGATAATAAAATTAGTAAATCCGATGTCCATGCACAGGGGCGCAACCATTGACATGACAGGCACGCGTGCGACAAATTCAATTTTTAAAGCTTAAAATCTGATTTTTACCTTGTTGGTTCTACGCGTGTATGGTGCGCATCCCTAGGCAGGCATCGGATAAGCTCCATTTTTCCTTAGTTTTATTTTACACCAGCAAAACCATCGATCACAGTTAGTGCAGGGATAATAATTGAAAATGAAGATTAGAACTACTTTACGTTTAGATAAACGTACAACGTACAACGTAAATTCCAATTCGAACAACAAGGTTTTTCCAAAGATTTGTTAAACCTTGTTGTTCGAATTGGAATTTTGAAGTACACTTTTTACCTAAATTGCACAATTAAGTATTTAAAAATATAGGTAGGTAGGTAGTTATTAAATACAGAGTCTAAGTATACTAGTAACGAACCAGAGAAAACTAGCGTTTGTCTATTATAAGAAAGTTCAAAATGCCAGCACAGTATAATTCCGGTGAAATTCTATTTAAAATGTAATGTTTAACTAACAAGCTACTATAATTTAAAAAATTAAAAAACACGACTGCTCATTTGCACATATTTGTACTTTGTTTACTCGTCAGTTTTTTTTTACAACGTTTTTTATTTACAGTGTTATATATTTTTTAGATCTACTTGTCAAATTCTAGACGACAAACAGAGACACGGCCAGATTCATTAAAAAAATTAATTGAGGCTGGTATAAATTTACGTTTTAAAGTGACCACAAAGGATTCTTTTTATTTTTAACTAGCCTATGTTATTCGGAACGATGCAAGGATTGTAACGATACCCCATACATCTAAATCGGTTCAGGCGTTTAAAAGTTATGGTGGAATAAAGAATCTCACATACATACATACATATATACATACATACATACATTAACCCTGAACACATAACACTCCTTTTTTTGGGGCAGTCGTGTAAAAACTAAACTTTGGCCAATTTTATAAAGGTAAAAAACAAAACGAAAGCGAAACGTGTATCGAAAAATTGAGCCCGTTCGCTAATTGTTGCCCCATGCTCCTTCATACACCGTATGTTTGAAGGAAATTGCGAAATAAGGCTTTCCAATAAGAACATATAAACAATGGATGGAACAGAAGCTTCCTCGTAAATCCAATAACAGAGAAGACATTATCAGGCGGTGAACGCCTCCACGGTACAGAATGTTTGATCGTAAAAAAGTGATAGGTATAGCCGATAAAATTATAATCATTTTTGTCTATGTACTATGGTATTTGGTCGTGAAATTTTATTACTAGCTAGGTTAATATCTGTTAACGAGGTTCTTCGAATCTTTTTATGCCGAAATAGAAAAGGTAATATTGGGAGTTATTATCGTGGCTATAATAGTAAAAATAAGAGAAGATATTATTAACATTACTGGCTATTATTTTAGTGTTTATTTTTGGTTAAAGTTTGTATTAATAAAAATGCCTAATTGTTTTTGTTGTTTTGCTTATTATTTGTTAAGTAAGTATTTTTTATGCTAACAGTACACACACACACTTTACACCACACTTCTACCTATACCTATTCATAAACATCTCTTCAACAAAATGTTTAAAAATGTAATAATAGCTACGGTTTCTTGACAATCCTCAAAGTAACGAGCTATATAGCCAAGCGACGATAAAGCCGGTATCTTTGTCGAGTTTAGGTACGTACTCATGTAATAGCAAGCTCCAAGTTGTAAAGAGAGCAACGTCGAAAGCAATAAAATGACCGATAAAATTGGTTCGCCGTCCAAAAGAGGAAACTTTGCATACGAAAAGTACCAACAAACGAACATTACATACTCTATATACTTACATGGAACGACGATATAATTCATTAGTTACTCAGATTTTTAACGTATCATATATTATATATAAATATACACATACATATACACATAATACAATATACACATAATAGTTAATACTCATACCTTCATACTCGATGTCAGTTGAATAATATTACATTTACATAAAGATCGACGTCCATTTTTCATAATAAATCCACGAAACCTCGAAGATAAACAATTAATATTTTCGATTCACATAAATAAAGATAACAATACAACAATATACAGAGAATAATAAAATTATAGATAGAGTTCTGCATTTATAACGCAAACCCACTCCTTTATTTTTTTTTTGAGGTGGTAAAAATCATCAAATGACATCAAATGAACTGTCAGACTTTTACTGACTAAAAAATCACCCTGTTCCTTCTGTTCCCCTTTACGTTCCGGGGCCACGGTATCCTGTTAAGACGTCCCGCAACCCCGGCAGAAACCCACTCCTTTACAATATAAAATGAACGTTCGATAAAGACAATACATTGGTATAGGAACGGGCACAAAATAAAATTAAAACTGTGTACATGCACTGAATCATGGGGTCAAGTGAACGTCCCCCGAGGATTTGGCAACCGATACACGGCTGTGCACTTAGGGGCAGGCAGCTGGCCCGCGGGTATAGCTGCTGATGTGATAATAGGCTTATATCTTAGCAGTCTGCTATTGATGTGCGTATGAATGGTAGTATTATTGTAATGGGTTAATTCAATAGCCCGTTTCATTATATGGCAAGGAATGATTTCCTCGCCATAAAATTCCCCAAAATTTTAATGCTTACATTATCCTGGAAATAAAATTTGCCACTGGATCCTATGGAAATGATTAGTTTGTGATCTTCGTAAATATTTTTGATGTCGTGTAAAATAGTAGTTTTTTCTGGAACAATGACCAAAAAAGTTAACATGAATGACTGATCGAGTACGAACAGTGTCCCAAAGAGGAAAACGTGTTTGTATCATCATATTTCGAGAAGTAGGTACTCGTGCATAAGTGGAACATATTCGTGATATCAATAAGCATCGAGGAGCCATTTACTTTAGTAGGTGCCTACTGTTTAAAACCGTCTCACCTCGCAACATTATGTTATGGAGCTATCCGTTGAGAATTAGGTGCCGATAACTGTTAGTATTTTATCAATAATTATGCTGTACTTACGGTAAACTTATTGAAATTCGTGGCAATACTAAAATAATGTAATTGTCACATCACATTATACTTGTAAGCGTGACATACACCTAAATTCTATACATACATTTATTTATTTTATAAAAATTAAAGTATCATTTATATAGGATCCAAGAAAGCGTTATTCGTTATTTTTGCTTGTTGGCTTGGCTCATTCCGGCAATCCAGTGTGCGCGACAAGTATCTAACATCAATCGAGAAGATTTTTTACACCCCATAAGCTACAACTTAACATAAGCTACAAAAAAAAACAATTATATTGCCAAAATGGGGAGATATCAAAAATAACCATTATTTACAAATAGCATTCGCAATCCCTTTCTGTTTTTCTCTTCGTTTTACAAAATCCTGCTAATAGTATATTAGGTATTCTGGGCACGCCCTTTCCCTATTACAAGGTACAAATACAAAGTGACAATCTAGAAACAAAACGTTTGTAAAGCGTAACCTCGAAATTGAAACCAAATAGAGCGCGCCACGTAATAATACTTTTACTTTTACAATATAGGTAATAGGTTTTTTGTGTAAGAATATTTTTCTTTTACAAATATAATACTTTAATAAAATTAAATTTTTAGCATGCTATCATACCTTTTTTTTCACAGTTTAGTGATTTTATTACGAACATGAAATCTGTTTCTCAATAATTACCTACTTTATTGTTAGTTTCTATTAACTTCATTAATATTCGCTCATTCAATATTTTATCGAGTACTAACATGTGTTAGTACTCGATGTGTGTAAACTAATATTTATAAATGTTATTGTTAGTTATATGTATAACAGTGGCGTGAGACAAGGCATCAAAGCGTCCATTTTAATTAAGAAATAATTGAAATCCTTTGAAGACTTGTAAGACATGCTAAGTACTAACTTAGCGGGCTAATGGTCTATACTATCTGTTGATAAAAAAAAACAATTAAAAAACATTTTTAAAAACAAGCTTTAATTTATAGTTATTACAATATCGAGTATTGGACATTGTATTGTCACCAGAAATAAAGGTGTATATTATATATATATATATATATATATATATATATTATATATATATATATATATATATATATTATACATGGTATATATGAGTTTATGTACTTGTGTACGATTAAACTTGTTTAGATTTTGTTTTCAATTATTTTAAAATTTCTTATCTGATTATTTCCTCATGTACAATTTTTTGCACCTGCTTTGTTATCTCTTCACCACCTTTGGTTGACTGGTAGAGAATGCCTAAGGCATTAAGTCCGCCTTTGTACTTTTTTGTTGCATAAAGTTTAAATAAATAAATAAAGGTGTATGTAAAATTTCAGCTGAATCGGATACCAACAAATGGCCGAAAAATGGTTTGCAAATTTTGAAACGACAACTTACTTACATACCTACATACGAACAGTGCAAGCTAAATAATAGCTTGTAATAACCTCCATCATTTTTATAAAGTGATAAAGAGGTTTAAATATAATTGTTTTTAAGCAATCCGTTTGGGAATCGATTCCGGCAGACAAAAATGACTATACGCATGTGAAATTCGGTCCTTTTTCGGACAGGAACTGAACGGTATTAGGTCCTACATTAAAATTGATTGCACGTGTCCATATCCTTTTTCGGGACTCATTTTCCGCAATATAAAACGAAATAGAATGAACCGTATTGAACTACGTTTTTGTTTTTTAACCTGGAAAAGTACAAAACTGGCGTAAAGCGGCTTTTTATGTTGATGGTTTGCTCTTCATTTTTTAGCTCATTTTTTCCTATTCTTTGTTGTAGTTTTTTATTTTATTTATATAGTATGAGTTTGCTCTTGATTTTAGACATAGATTTTAGACAGACATAGACAGATATAGTGCCATAGACAAAGTCTACGATGGAGAAGTTTATGAAATTTCAGGCACCTAAGGCACATAAAATACAAATACATAAATAAGTACCATAACTATAAACTAATACATATTTTAAATAATAAACTTATAAAAACTACTGCACACCAAGTGTCGGCGTCGTGTTACGCTGCGAGGTGTCGCGTAGCTGGCCGCGGAAACGCCGATACAGCACACCTTTCGGCCAAAACTCTTCCTTGAGAAAGGTCATCAAATATTCGGTTGGAACGCGCACCACAAACGACTTGAAATTGGTGCTATGGGTGCGCCTCCAACTTCTCCAGCCTCAAGGTCCAGTTGGCTTTCACCCGTATGTACTCTACGATGTCCTCAGCCTTCGTGGCATAGTGCAAACGGGACATGTAGAGGAATCCTTTAATTTCCTTTAATGACAACCAATGTAATCTAGTATCTATTGCAGATTTGCAGCACGTTAGGATCGCTGATGTGTTCTCGAATAAACTTAGTTACAGTTCAAGATCTAATACGTTGTTTAGGTACGGCTGAAATCCAGATAGCTAAAAAATAGTCTCTCTTGTTTGGTAAAGGTTCGAGTACCTTACTTAGGCGATTAACACACGGCACCGCACACCGATCATGCGGCATGCGGTGATGCGGTTCTCATGTCGCACTAGCCTCTATGAAATCCGCTTGAACATTGCACACGATCATCGCTCCGACCGTGCGGTGCTCTCGCCGCAACCGCATCTCCGCGCGGACGTCCGCCCTGTCGTGCGGTGCCTCGCACACGCGCTGCATTACTGTACGGATCATCGTGGAGGGTTCCCAATTTAAGGGTTTTCTCCCCAAATTAAGGGGGTAAATATATGCAATGGCATTTTTTAAAGGGCGTTATAATATGTTTATGTGTATTTTTAGGGACATTTGATTTCTTATATTTTTAATCCTATTTTTTTATTTGTTGACCTAGCAGCTTAGCAGGTATCAGTACACATGCGCGATAAATACTTCCGCGAATCCACTAGCGCGAATGCAAAGTATATTTTTATAAAGGTTCCGTACACACATCTCTTTGTCCATTAGATTTTAGATTAGATAAAATTCATAACGAGTAATTACGCGTCATGGGTGTAGTGTCCATAGTTTTCGGGAGTGCTGATGCCGAAAATGAGGTAAAAATGAAAATCCAAGATGGTGGCCGCAACATTTTACAAATTATGCTTCATGGGTGTCGCGTCCATGCTTTTCGTGAGTGCTGATTACGAAACGGAAGGCAAAATGAAAATCCAAGATGGCGGCCCTAAAATTTTACAAAATATCCGTCATGGGTGTCGTGTTTTTGGTTTTCGGGAGTGCCGATGCCGAAAATGAAAATCCAAGATGGTGGCCCGAAAATTTTACAAAATATGCTTTATGGGTGTCGTGGTCATGGTTTTCGGGGGTGCTGATGCCGAAAATGAAGTCAAAATGAAAAAAAAAATGGTGTCAAAATTTTCATTTTTTTGAACTAATTGTTGTTGTAACAATATGGGTATAATGTTATTCAAGTAAATAAGTACCTACATATCGAGTATAAAAATACATGTAATGAAGCCGAAAGTAATGTGTTCTTCAAATCATTGCGATATTTTTTTCTGGACCATATCTGAGAATGTAGCACCTTCAGTCAATGTTCCAATTTACGTTCTCGTATTATTCGAAAAAAAATGTTTTTACTAAACTTTAAATTCCGCCACGATTTCTGTACTGTTACAAACATCAGTAACCACAATATTGCGCGCTACAGCAAACAGGGTTTTTTTTACTGCAAAAATAAAAGTTTTTTGATGGTCAGTTTGAATAGAATTCATTTATCATTAGTCATCACACCCTCTAATTTTATGTACGTAGCATATCGTGGTTCCATATTGAGAGGATATGCATAACAAATTAACTATTAAAACTAGATTTATGTTCCGAATCATCATAGAGTCGGATATTTTTGTTTTATGATAGTCAAATCATGTACTCAACAAAGAATAAGGGTATTTTAGTATTTATTTTGATTGTAACATTTTTTGTTTTAGATATTGTATGTCCAAAGAAGCGTAATTGAATCAGTTGTTTAACGTATTAAAAACCTTATACTTAAATAATTTATTTTACATTAAAAACTAAATTGGTGCCGAAAGCGAAAAAAACGAGTTTTTGTAGATTAAAAAGAAACTAATGTAAAGTTATAACTTAACTAAAATAAACATTCTAAGGTATCATCGACGGCTTAACATCGCCGTGGCGAACTGAGGTTGAGGTTGTTAATAATGACCTGCAGAATAAAGCTCCATATCCTGGATAGATCTGCGAAAAGCTCGTCTTTCGTGATCAAACATTGGAGAAGATCACTGAAAACTTTATTTCTGAGTAAATCTCAATCATGTTAAATATGTTTGGGGTCAGTGGACTTAGCAGGCCACCTTAGTAGCATGATATTGTGCTCGCAGAACACTTTCATCACCGGACTTGCTGTTTTCAAGTACGTTATAATCAAAAATACGATATCTTGGCCGAGCTGCTGTTAGTAAGGAATGAACAATCTCGCCAATTAAAACGAGATTCATTGTTCAGCCTAGCGCCTAGACGAATTCTAGCCCACATCAACATCATTCCTGATAACGAGGATCCTTGAGGATTATAGGGTTGAGACTGGCATTCTGGAACTCGCTAACTATGTAGGTACTCTCCTTGAATGAAATAAAATCCGAAGCAAGACTCGATGCAAAACAGAATATGTGTACACTGACTGCTTGTACAGTGCAAATGTGCTTTGACTCACAATAAACGGCGCCTTCGATTTCGATATCTTTTTTAACTCAAGTCCTCATAACGATTTGGTCACTGGAGATCACTTAGTGCCGAGAATTGAAGTCTTCCTCCTGTTGACGAGAAGGAAATTGGAACTGCCATCTTTCAGCATTTTGTAGAACACAGCCTTGCCTCTGCGATAGTTATATCTTCTATAGCCCTCTAGCTTGCCCCTGATCAGCACGCGTGGTTGTGAACTTTATTAGGTGTTGACTTTGCCCACCTTCGAACATGCCCAAGGCCCTAAACATCGAGACTGCCTCCGACACTCCTTTCTAAAGAGTAATTTAATGAATTTCCATCCTTAAAAGATTTATTCCAGAAATGCCCAACGACCTCTCCCCACCAGTGGGGATGGGCGCAGCCTAGTGGGTATTTTTGGAAAAATATATTAAAATCCCCACCAGGTGTAGTTTGTTGTTTTAAATTATTAAACAAAATAATTATGCGTTAATCAGTTACAATACAATTACAAAAATTTACAAATACACCACTAAAAAGAAGAATACATTTGAATGCATAGTTCTACTGGTTATTTGATGTTACTGGTTTAACAGTTGCGTCTAGGCAAAAATGTATTATGTAGGTACCATCTTTTACTTGACTTACATATATGTGGGAATTCTGTTATTACAATTATCTACTGAGCGTAATCTATTCTCCTTCTTTTTAGTGGTGATTATTGTAAATTATTGTAATTGTGTTGTAAATAATTAACGCATATTTTATTTTATTGAAGGTCAAAACATACATTTACAATTTTTAATGGTTAGTCCTTTTATGGAGAATTTTCTTAAACAATCTGATGTAGTTGTCGTTTTCTCCAGACATTGCTCAGTAGTGAATTTCAATAAGACCTTTCTTAAGTTTTACAGAGTTAATTGTAAAGAGAACAATGCAATTCATGCATAAGTAATAACAGTTTTTTTTTAACTATTGGATAACATATTTGTTTATGTTAGTACCTACCTATATTCAATTTCAGTAAAAGCGTAAAATGTGGAAGACGTGAAAAGCTTCCTCAAACGAGTCAAAAAACATTACCTATTTTATTTGTTGTAACGTATTGAACATTGAACATAACGCGCCTTCGGTGTTGTGTTCAATTTGTTTGACAAAGTGATCGAAAGCCTCTGCCGTGTTCGATTTTGAGACACCATTTCACCTGTTATTGGCATCGACAAGTGAAGTATATGTCGCCACAAGTGCTTACACGCAAATATTTAAGGGCGTAAAACATTCAAATCAAACTTAATAAATTCAATGGACAGGCCGTTATTAATAGTGAAGATGAAAATATTGGTCCCAGGAGGTCGACTGAAAGCAATAAGCTTGTTGACATTGGTATAGACAAAGTTTTGTAATAATACCGATTTTCTAGGTAATCCTTTGATAAAACGTGAATATTACTCAGTTTTACTGTTCTAGTTTAACTGATTCATTTTCCGTTTTGATTAAACGAACCTTTTGAAAGTTGCCTTTCATTCAGCGCTTGAGTTCTACTGGAGTGGTACGTGAATGAGCGGAAAAAAAGCACTAATGTTCGAAACAAAAACGATTAAAAACTAAATACACAAAGCTATTGGGGGAATCGGTCTGATCAATCAATGTCCATTCGATTGTTTTCACTATTCGTTCCTAACACCTACAAAGTTTAATACCTGCATTTAGTGTTACCCCATAGTCGGATAAAAAGGTATCTAAATAATTTACAAAATGGAAAATATTTAAGTATTTATTTAAAGTAATAAGTACAACATTTACAAAATCATAAAAAAATACAATCAGAATAATTAAAATTTAATCGCACAATAAAATTTATCAATGGAAAAATGGATGGATTAATTCACGTAAATATTTGTCATCTTAGTACTCGCGAGTACTATTATCTCTGTTCGCTTGTTAAACATTATATCTTCAAAAATCTTTTTATCTTCAAACGCAAAGTATATCTCGATTCAACTTCAGTACTAGCCATCTAACAAGCGCGAGCGATCTGTGCAAGACAGTGATGACCCGGACAAAAGAAAAGTAGCTTATGTTCTGCAGCTGGCACACCTGTTAGGGTGAAACGGACATGTTTTGAAACAAGGTGATCATGTCTTTGTAACTCTGCCGTAAGGACCGTTCTTTTTTAGTTGCAAGTTTTTCTTTGTTTTCAAACGATTGCTTACTTACTTTTGAGTTGAGTTAATATTTTATGTGCTATTTCTGTATATACCTATATATAGAAATAGCATATAAAATATTGTATACCCACCAGATGGAAGTACCACCAGAATGATACTACAGGACTAAATTGATTTTCAGATTTAAATAAGATGTAGGAATTACAAAATTAATGTAGTTAAAAAGATGAAACGTAAATTACTTCAGTGTGAAAATATGAATAGAAGTCCATTAACAAAAGGGATAAATATAAAGCGAATGTGAGCTGATGTATAGTTGATTTTCAGCAGACATTTTTCATGCGGTGACGTCCTTGTTTTATGACGTTTGTCCTTCTGAAAGGTCAAGAGCGTGGTACGATCCTATTATGGTCGGTCACACGTCAGAAATGAATACATAGCAAATTAAAAATAGATATCCCACATAATCGTTTATTTTTCTAATATTATGTGATGCTATAAATTGTAATGGTTAATTACTTAAGCGTTACAATTTATAGCATCTTCGGTACTTACTTTTTGGATACTTACTTATAGTTACTACTATTTAGGAAGCTGCAGAGTAAAGAATCACATAGAACACTAATCAAGCGATCACGTTTCACACTTGAGTGATATTTCTTTTATTCATGGGTACACCCGCGTGAACTTCTGATCAGAGGTTCACTGTTCAAATTCTCATTACAACTGGCCTTGTCAACATTGAAATCCAATTTGTATCTCTATCGAGATTTGACGACACGGTTGGCGCAGTAGCTAAACAATTGACTGCTGCGCTGCGTGCAGCGGGTTCGATTTCCCCACGGAACATTTTTGTATAGCTTACCGGTAGTTGTTCCGGGTCTGTTTATTTGTGTATATGACTTTATATGTTTGTAAATACACCCATCATACAGGAGAAATTCCTAGTGTAGGCCAATAGTTTATCAATGAGTTGTAAAGGGTGGGTGCTTTGGGGTTGGGTTATTAAATTTTTACTGAGTTAATCCTCAACTCTCCTAACTTATATAAATTCTTGAGTTTGGATTGAATTCCGATTCTTTAATTTTCGATTTAACTACACTTATATAAATTATACAATATATTTAACAAATAGATAAAAGAATAATATAGATTTTTCTCATTAAGCAGTAGGTATTCATTTATTAGCGCAAGTGCAGTATACGTATTTAGACTTGCCTACAAATTGTTGAAAGTGTATTTAATAGTTACAACGTACACGCATACTATCAACACTCATTATCAAAAATCAACTTTAAATGAATGATTATAAAAACAATTCAAATAATATTAGCTAGAAAAATTCCTTCTATAAAACCGATTTTAACTTCATATATGTATATATTATTCAGTACTTGTTATATCGACAGCTCAATAATCAGATTATGTTCGTATCTCATAAATATCATGTTTTAATCTGCACACAGAACAAAACGAAGCGTTGGCTCACAATAGAGGAAGCTTAATGTGTAGGTTCTGTTTTCTTGTCACGTTTTTTCGCCGTTTAAACGTCCCTCCAACAAATGGCTCGGAACATAACTACATCGGCGACCGTGTACCTACTAAGAGAAATAAAACAGGAGAACAGATACAAACTTTTTGTTTTCGATAGAATTGCGAAAATTTTCCTACTTAGTCCTTAGATTAGACATCCAAGGAAAATTGAAATTATTTGGCGTTCATTTAAAGATACGACTGCATCTCGAGGACATTGGGGAATTTGCTACTTTGCTAACCTCGTTGGTTGGGTATCGTTTCTACCGACTATAGAAAAAGTTTAATTCGATTCAATTAATATGAGAAGACGAAGATAATAACTACATTCTGTAAACAATACGGTAATACTTTATAGAGCATAATATTATACGGAGAAATATCTAGTAATCTCAGCAAAATTAAATAAAAATAATGTTAAACATGAAATAGTTTGATGTCTTTAGTATATTACAAGAGGTGCTTTTAGCGATAACTAGGTACGTGATTAATGTTATTAAGCGCTTAATATTTGAACAAAATAATTAAGGTTTCTCAGAAACACTTCGAAAACATCATGAGCTTAGAATAGCGTTGAATAGCTCATTGTGATACTAGAGGCACGAGAGTAGTATTAATGCTGTGGAAATGCGTTCCTTGCGGAGTATGTGTGGTGTAACTTTGAACGATAGAGTGAGGAATGCGGTTATACGGGACCGTTGCGGATTAAAAGAAGATGTAGTGACAAAGATAGAAAAGGGTATGCTTAGATGGTTCGGTCATGTTGAGAGGATGAGTGAAAGACGATTGACATATGGCAGAGGTGAGTGGCAACGCCGGGAGGCGTCGCCCTAGGAAGACCTACACTGACCTTATTGGTGAGGTCCTTCAGAAAGGTCAGGTGCGGAGTACTCGTAACCGGCGTGCTTGTATGACGAGATGTATGAACGTAGATGAAGCGAAAGGAGTATGTAAGGATCGTAGCAGGTGGCGTTCTGTAGTTTCTGCCTACCTCCATGGGAAAAAGGCATGAGTTTATGTATGTATGTGATACTAGAAGGTAAAGTTCGCCATTCCGGTTGAGGTCGTTTTGGAGTGCACAATGTGATGATGAAATGTGCACACGTTTCGTATGATGTTTTTCAACACACTCCTGAAGAAAATAAAAAGAATTTTTGTATGTATTTTGTGAACAAAAAGAAAATGACTACTTTTGTGAATAAAACACAATGTTTGACAGTAAAATAATAATTTGGTGAAATATACTGTTATTTTTCTCATATTTTATTATATAACATATTTGGTTCTATTATTTAAAAAATATTTAGGTAGAAAACAATCAAAACTCTTTCAAAATTAAAAAAAAAGCATTAGTAAGCAGCTGTAATGTAGATAATGTATAAAGCGCACGTGTGGTACACGTTTCATTATGACCTACTTTACGAGCAAGTGTTTTGAAATAAAATATAGATTATGATTCTTAGAATAAGACTGGCATTTATTTTAAAATAGAAAACTTTAGAATTTTAATGGTATAATTGAAATTCAGAATTCACTTAAACTTTATTCAGGATAAAACAGGACGATGTCTAAGATAAATAAGTCGGGAAGTAGGATTGTAATGTATTCATTCCAATCTCATCCTAAATCCTTTTTGTTATTTTCTGTCCCCGATCCAGACGTCTTTGGAAGGAGCAAACCTCCAAAATTGCAATCACGCAAATTGAAAATTAATGGACCGCGAAATCCAATTTTGCATTAAAGCTTTCTTGTAGGTAAGTAGGCACTCGCCCCTGCTTCGCTCGGAGTGGTCATGGTATCATACTTATTTATGGTTTTTGAGACAAAAGTAAATGAAAAATGTTCGTGTTCTTTTGCAAGTATATGGATAACAAATTAGGATTGTTTTGCGTAATCTGTGCAAGAAAGAAGAAATGAATCAAGAGCAACAGACTACCAAACTCTTTAGTATTAAATTGGCATTATCCCGATTTCTTTTCATTAAATATCATGTAATAAAATCAATTTCAGTTATTTATAAGTCTACATACCTAGTACCTATTTTGGTATCTACTAAATCATAAACTCGTAGTTCTCATTCGGAAGTGAAATTTTTTGGGAGATGCGTATTTCACGGACCATCAAAATAAATTGAACGTGACTTTGGCCGCTTTGCCGTTACGCCACTTTACACAATAAAATATGTATTTTAATGCTTTCTGAGAGCCTTGAACTAGTGACTAGTCACTAGAATGGAAAGGTTTTTTGTTCTAAACAAAAAAAAAAACATTTATATGTAAACAAGAAATTGAATGATCTCATACAGGTCAGATACTCGTATATTACACCACCAGCTGAGAGTTAGTAATTTAGAAAAATAATTAAAATACGCAAATTAGTGTACTTACTACAAAAAATAATTAATTTCAGTATATTTTTTTAAGTGATTTTTTGATTGAAGATTAATACAATTGAATTTTATTTTTAGTATTTTATGTTTTGCTGACGGTCGCGAAGTAAGTAAACGAGATTCATAATTTTATTTATTTTAGCTATATATTTTATTTATATATTTTTCAGATTATTAGAAGCATTTGTAAAACTTTACATTTCGGGCATGGTGCGGTGCCTCGGCGCCCTGTGAAGTTGATATTTTGTTGTTTATAGTTTTAACATATTAATCAATTAAAGTGGTAATGAAAAACTTAATATTATTTTTAATTAAGTGGAAAAGGCTCGCTAAATAAACAAGCAGTAGGTGCCAACACTTCGTTTACATAAATTGATTAAGTAAAACCTTCGTCCAAGCGATCTGTCTACTTCGTAAATAATATGCCATGAACATACGCCACGTTCGTTCCTTCGACGATACCCTCTTAACTCGAGGTCGAACCCGAGAAAAGTGTCGTTTACCCTCACGTTATCTTCAAGTTCCAATGTCCAAATTCGTTTCATTTCGTTACAAGTGAAATATAGTTAAAGCCAAAGACTAGAACTAAGTATACGATGCTTCCTACATTTCATTGGGCCTCAGTTCTGGTGATAGACATTTTGGATTTAGCCAAGACTACGGAGTGATATTAACTCCAGCCGTAGCGTAGTAAAAAGTTTTTTTTTTTATAGTCACAGTATACATAATCCTAAGTTAAGTGAGCGACATTTCATAGGATAGCTAGGTAGAAAAGACTTTTATGAAAGGAAAAACTATTTTCTGTGGGAAATCTTTAGCTCGTCTTTATTTTCTTGCCTTGGTTCAGCAAACTTAAACTTTAAGAAGATTCAGCACTTGGTGTAAACTATTATAGTTATTGGAAACTATGTACGTGAATGTTCTTTGGCATTATAAACCTTACAGACAGTTACTCGGGATTCTTGAAGCGGGCCTATAGCCAGTATTTCGTTCGCTTAGAAATTCAGAATCCCATAAAACATATACATGAGGCAACATCATAGCTTACAATTTTAGTATTATTATATTGGTATTTAAAGAACATAAAATTAATAGTATTGGTATTCCGTATTGAAAAAAGCTCAGGCACACTGGCCATTCCTATAAATGACAAAACGTTACAATGGAACGGTAAAACTCGACGCTTAATAATAGTTTCCCGGATTGATCAATCTAACAACTGCGCTTGCTATATGCCTATGGACACAGCGGACATGTTAAACCGACAATAGGTGCCGGTTGTCATATGAATATATATAACAGTCGTTAAGGGTTTTACCAAATAATTGGACTGCTTCAGATAAGCCGTAAAAGGTTAGGCTTTGCCGTGACTGTTGGTACTTGTAAACCATGCTTAATAATAAAATTTATTTATAATCGACAGCGCGCTTTGTATTTGTGGTCTAGTTATATTTTGGCCGGTAAGTAATTAATAAGTAATTGTTTTATTTAGAGCGCGCTGTATGTACATTTCTTTTTACTAATAAAGCTAATAGTCGAGCATGTTCAGTTGCATGTTATGTCAGCTTTAGTACCTACTCCTCCTACACATTATTAGCATGAGCTTATGGTCGCCTAAAGTACATTTCTGTGTTATGCCTAATTCAAAAACCATGTCTGTGGTAATTAGGAATCATGGTTTGAGCAGGTTGAAAAAAAGGCAAATGGAAGAAACAAAGATTGTGTTGTGCTTTTACTACGTTAATAAAGTAGGTAATTAGGGTAATTAGTGGGCGTTTCGAACCTATACGTTGTCGTATTGATGTAAATCGAACATTTGTGACATTAGATAAATAAGGCTCATTTTACGAGGAAACATGTAGAAATAATTACGTATTTTCTTTCGTCAAGAGTTCGACACAATATTATCAAGGTCATGGTCAAGGTCAGCAGGACTAATCTCAGAATTAAAAACTTTCAAAATCTACTCGCAAGCATCTAGTTGACAGGTCTAGATTGAGATTTGAATGCGAAATTTCTTAACAATGCTAGAAAAATTGTCCCTTAATTTATTTATTTCAACTTTATGCAACAAATGTACAAAGGCGGATTTAATGCCTTAGGCATTCTCTAACAGTCAACCAAAGGTGGTGAAGAGATAAGATGGCAGGTGTAAGCTATTTGTACGAGAGTAAAACAACAAAATTAAAGATGAAAAAATTAATAAAATAAAAACGGACTAAAATATTTTGTATAATAAAATAAAGTGTACACAAGTACAAAATAATTAAATTCTAAATACTTACTATAAATGCTATATAATATACATAAACAAATATAATAAATACATATGTAAATACATATCTTATAAAGAATAGAAAGGAGGATTATAATAAAACTCTATCTATTAGCTCCGAAAAATAAATCCGCAACTTCCACTTGAATGCATACAAACTGGTAGCCGTCCTGATATCAAGAGGGCGCATTCCAAAGAAGAATAGCCTGAGTATGAAAGAAAGAATGAAAAAAGTCAGAAGTATGAGAAGGGCAGCTGAGTAGAAGATTATTAGAAGATCGAAGACTCTTAGAGTGAGTAGAACAAAGATATTGAAAATGGGAAATAAGATAAGAAGGAGGAGTAAGTGAAGTGAGAAGAGAGAAAAACACTTAAGCTCCGCCCTAAAACTCGACACGTGGTCATATTTCCGCAAATTGAAAATATAGCGAATGCAATTGTTTAGCATCCTGTCAAGCTTATCAAACCAGACCGCATTCAAGTCAAAGTAGCACACATCACCATAGTCAATTGTAGGGAAGATTAAAGTCTGCACTAGCATCGTTTTCGTCCTGATAGGCAAAAAGTTCCTCAGACGATATAACGAACGCTGGAAACTTGACTTTACTAGCCAAGCTTAAAATCAAGATACAAACCGAGATTTTTCACACTGTGGCTACTAGGGATGACAGAACGATTAAAAATAATAGGAGGAAGAGGTAAATCCGCCACTCTACCCATCATGCGTGAACTTTCAATAACAATGGCCTGACATTTTGTGGGGTTAACAGAAACCCCAAATCTGACAGACCAACTGTAAACGGCACCTAAATCCCGGTTTATATCCTGAATAGCCTCAAAAAAAAATAATTGTAACAAAAAAATATTCAAAAGTAGTTAGTGTTTGGGCGTGCCACTGTAGTCATATGTAAAGTAATATTAATGGAGTACCTACATTAGTATCAAGTAGTACTAAGTATCAATCAATACACAGTAACAAAAAACGGTTAGTTTCTACTAAAGCATTAAGTAAACGTTCATCGATTTCCAAGCTAATACCTACTCGTAGATAATAGCAAGCTAAGCTCGTACTCGTAATTTCTGATCATCAAGTTACCTTACGATGTTACACTAGCGTAGGTAGAACAGACATAATTCAAGAACTTAGGCGATTAAAGGATTACTTTAGGATTAAAGGCCAGCATCCTTTTATGCTCTTTTGAAGGCTCGTAGTTATTATTGTAGTCCGTAAACGGCAAGTCTTATTATGTTATTGTTTTAATGATATGTAGATCAATACTTAGATATGTAGGTATTATACTTGTAGGTACTATTTTCTTTTTAAATTTGAACGTCCGTGTCTAGGCCTTAGAAACGGACGTTCAAAACAAAAATTAAAAATTGGAAGCCCCAGATAATGGGCTTCTAACCAAAACACCTCCATGTTTGTACTGCGTTTTTTTTTAATTATAGGAAATTCTTACCTGTCTTCATATTTCCTTAATTTTCCTTAATTTACTTTTTCTGTTGCAATTACTTATATACAGGGTGCCCGGTAATCAATGGATTATCTTTAGATGGGTCATGGTAGAACTAATGACCATTCTGAAAAAAAAAGCAAATAAAAAAAAGACAAGTAGTATCAAAGATAATATGATTCATTTAATAATATTCGTTGTTTTCTGTTACCTTATTTTAAATTCTTGTACACCACGACACCCGATATATTTAATGAGCGTTCTGCGATCGAAAAAATATCGCCGGTTTCTTTATCACTCGAAGTGAAATTTAGTTCAAAGCGGAAAAAAGCTTCATGAAATTCAGAAATTCAAAAGAGAAACAAAAGAAAAGAGACAATCTAGATTCAAAAAACTTCAACAAAATTTCAGCTTTCCAAAAGTAGGTCTTATCTTCCGGTCTTATATTCAGGTCAACGTGGGAGTGAGATGTTTGACTCGGTGTGTGTGTGTGTCAAAGGGGGAGACGCGCGTAAAACATTACTTGCCGCCGCCTTGGGTCCAGTCGAATGGTAGGTGAGAGTGACAGACGTCCCCAAGTTCTCCGCCTCAAGGCTAATTCTGGAGGGCCGGAAGACTGCGTTGTTTGCCCTCCACTGATGCCCGGTGCACCTACTGAAGGCCGGGAGCGAGGTTCTGATCTTCCTCTCCTTTTCCACAACCTTCCTCTCCCTCCCTCTTACCTCCTCCCTCTCTTGAGATTACTGTTTAGCAGAAGGAATCCATCGCCTCTTACTTTCGCTGGTAACCATCAGAGTGGCTACGGCCGGCAGCGACATGTCACTGCCAACTACAGGGATGAGGGCACGGCGCGGATCTTTACGGCAGACGACGCAGTCAAATAATAAACATAACAAAGCTCATATTACATAGAAATTTGATAAAAGTTTTTATTCATTTGCTTTCACGTACGTACTAAAATATTGATTTTTTCGCCTTACCATGTACGAGCTCTCATTGCACCGAATAATATCATGTAAAGTATCGGTTATTCGATTGTTTGGAAAGCTTTTGGAAAGATCGGAATTACTTTGGGTTCATTTACTTTTACAGCGGACTAGATTTGGAATGGGTTTACTACAAAAAAAAAAAAACAGATTTTAGGTTATAATCGGATCATGAATAATATGGTTTTATAACATAGAAGTTTTATGAGAAATAAAGATACCAATTACGAAATTGAAACTAATAAAAGTCACAGATATAAATAAACAAATGTCTTAGATCGAAGTCCGAATAGAGGTCCTAAAGATCACCAATACAGTAACAAAGACCGAGCAACGAGTAACGTGACACCGATGCAAATATAATCGACAGCAGACCAGAGACGAGGGAGACCGAACTTTTAAAAAGATACAATGAAAACCATTTACAAAAACAAATGCATTGAAAAATTCAAAAGATCGGTTTCAATCAATGGGCATCTATAATCTAATTTAACACGATATGACGTTTTTCGGATAAAGCTATGACTAATGGTATAAGTTGCTTTAGATTGTATGCAGCTAGTCCGTAGCTATAAAAAAGTAAATAAAAGCTTGTAAAATACTCGCAACAAATATAATAAAAAAGCTTTTTTACAAAAAAAGACCACCACCTTTAAAATCTACAAAATAAAAAATAACTTTAGTTTTGGAAGTCGGCGGCTTTGGTTTTGTTTTTTATTATGTAGGTATTGCCATATAAATGCAATAAACATGTGCTACAGTTAAACATGAAAATGATGGTAAAATTAGCTTAAAAATTAAAAATTGACATGGTACAAGGAAATATACACTTAGATATCTATTATACATTCCTCTCGCAGTAGGTACTTCAAGCAGAATACAGGATCACCTTCCAATCATCCGCAAACACATCACAGTCCGGTCTGGTGTCCAGGAAACCTTTGAGCGCAGTGAGGGTACGCGGTATGGAAGATCTAGCCCGAGCAATAGTTCTACATGTTGGAACTACAAAATTCCTGCTTCGGCGATAATTATTTGGGACAAATAAATGACACAGTTCACAGTTTAACTCAGGAGCATCTACTTTTCCTCTAAGAACTTTGCACATGACAACTAATTGGTCTTAAAATCTTTGGACTTCCAATGAGTTATAGCCCAAGCATCTCAAGAGAAACCTTGTTGGGTGCATGTATGGGTAGTGTCCACACACATGCACATGCTTCTAATTTACATCTAACCAAGGCACTGTAAAGAAGTTTGATCACCCCCATATTCTAGAAATCATTAGAATTCCGAAGAACAAATCCCAACCGCCGAAAAGACTTTTTGGCCAACGCAACGCCGTGATATGGTCGTAGAATGTGAGCTGACGATGATTTAAATCTACCATGTCATCTCCTTAACTTAGGTTAACTAGTAGAGAATGCCTAAGGCATTAAGCCTGCTTTTGTACCTACCTTGTGTTGCATAAAGTTTAAATAAATAAATGAAGATACGTGTACGGTTTAAAATAATTCGCATGATGCACAAAATTTCAGGACAATCTGTTTAGTGGTTTAGGCGTGATAGGGAAACAAAGAAACTTACTTTCGCATTTATAATATTAATACATAATATATATTATATAGTTGGGATGGGATAAACAGATCTACAATCATTCTCAAATTTCATCAATATATATGTTAGCGTAATGGCATTTGTTTTTGATATTACTTTTTGTAACGTTTCCTTTTATTATTGTTCCATTTATCCTATCCAATAAATATCTGAAATATCTGTGGAAATGTGACAGTATTATCATAGCAATATTCCATGAGCACTCCCTTAGGAGTGGACGCCGGTTATTACTGCGTGGCACTTAATTAAACGGACTTTTTAGTTGTATTATGTGAGTCCTTCCGCCTTTTTGGTTTAGCGGTAGCAAGCAGAGGTTTGGTTCAAAAATACGTTCTGAAACAGAATGAAGAAGTTGAAATTTTCTAAGAGAATATAAAAACTTCTGTTCGGCATTAGTTTTCTTTCCTAGAAATGTCTCGATGTCTGTTTATTTAAGGTTAAAAATGTCCGTAATCAATTAAAAATCTCCTTGTTCTACGTTATTGTGTTCAAACAGTGTACAATAAATAAATAACATCTCCGTTACTACCAGGGCATAAAAGCGTGACAATTAATATTCATTAAACTTATTTGCATATTAATGTGGTAACGAAACAGCAACAAAAATAGGTTCTTATTGTTTAATAAACTTTATTTGTCTTTTTTATAACAAGATTTTAATCCAGTTCATTAGAAAAAATGAAGGCATTATTTTTGAAAAGTTCTAATTCGATAGTTCTAGTTCGAATTCTACATGATTTTGTTGAAAGATATGGTCGTTTCGATTTTCACCTTTATTCTTTCGGGTAACCGAACAAAGTTCAAGAAATGTGACGCGACATGACTCGTAGCGATGTTGTTATTTGCTGGCGCATCGTACCGGTGACGTCGTAGCAGCAGCTACGGCGTAGCAAGTATATTTTCAAAGCACGCGAGTGTCCGTCATTAAACATTTTAACCCAATAAAGATAAAAATAACCCTCTTTAATTTAGATAGTCCATGGCGACGATGCAGATCCTTCAGTATCTTCTTGATAATTCCATTACGCAAACAGATGGATCATTGAGAAAATTATGCAAAATCACCCAACTCTGTTTTAAATCGTTATTAATACCCGTGAGAAAAAGATGACTGGCGAACTGCCCCCAGCCCGGCTCCGCCGTATCCACTGTATCTTTTTCAGAAACATCATTAAAAAGCATTCAATGGTTCCGAGATCGAAATCATATCAGAGAAAATATTTTACCGCTTTTAATGACAGAATGTACATCAGTGAATATGAGAACTTTGAAAGTATATTTGTTTTTGAAATTAAATTTCTAAAATAATCAGTGTATTATGTCACAGTTTTTTTATTAATGTAACGGAGTTATTGTAATGATGTTATTATTGCTGATTGTTTTTATATTTAAATAAAAATAAACATATGCTCTTAGGTTTATGTGATGTTTTCTATAAACGTTTGAATATTCACCTGTCCTTTTATGAATTGTTTGTGAAACTTCATTGTCTACTGTTTAAACAATTGTAGTTCTTACTGAAACACGAAATAGCAAACCCCGCCTTTGTTCCACCTGCCTTACAGCGTGTATTGTCAGTTATTTACCTCACATAAATAACGACCCTTACACAGTGACGGTTACAGCAGTTACGCCCCAGTGGACAATATGCCTTACGCAAGTTAATGCTTTGTGCCAAACTGTGAGTACCCACAGTCTCCAGATATTCATAATTAAATTCTAGTTAGGAAGTAGGGACGCCTGTGGCACAGAGTAGCTTTTCAGAAATGGAATTTAACAATTCACACGAAGTTCCAACTAGAGACGGAGAAACCATAACTAGGAATAATAGCATATGTATAATAGGTTGGGTTGGTGTTAAGGCGCGCTTAAACGGGCAATCCCCTTAAGTAATTAATGCCCGGCAGGTGTTGCCGGAGGTATTTGGCCGACGTTGTAAAATTGATCCTTTTCTCTGGTATGATGTCTTAGTTGTCTACGGTTGTAAGAATCAATTGGCATCATAGTAAATTGTTAAATCGACATCATATTTGACTAACAATACCCAGAATTAAGCAATTGAGTTGCTCATGTAGATGTACCCTTATAGGTTGGGTTTGTATTACAGTTTGTCTGCGAGTCCCCTTTGTTTGATACAGCGGGTACCGGCCTCTTCTGCGTGCTCAGCGCTCACGACCGTTGGAGCCATTTGTAGCTACAGTATTGTTGTCAACTTATTCGTACCCAAAATTATGGAGTTGAGATAAATGTGTTGTGAGGCAACTAGGTTATTATGACCCATTATCACATTATTCAAAAAAACCTAAAGCCTTAAAAACACGCTTAATAATAATCATTACAAAGCTGTATCTTGAAAGCATACAAAACAGTTTAAACTCAAAATACACTTTATGCCAAAGTTTAAACGCATCTCAAGTATACAAAGTAAATGAGCATATTTAGTACATAGGGATGCGCACATACTCACATTGCTTCAAGTACTGTCTATCCTGTGCCAAAATATGAAATTCAAATTTGGAGTGATGCACCTCAAGTCGTTACAAACTCGTTTGGTTAGCCTTTGCAGCAGTTGATATATTATTTTATTCGTATACATTGCACGCGAAGACACCGAAAAATAGAAACTGGTTCAGAAAATACAGATATTTATCGTTACAAGTTTTAAGAAGATAGAGATTAGGTAGAATGAGTAGCGTGTAAGATGTTTTTATGATGGAAATGGTAGCACGTCGAAAAATCACAACACTTGTAACTACCTGGTTTGTACATGAACACAGGATTCTATTTATATGAATTAGTTACTAGTAGTAGTAACTAGATAACTAAGTAGTAGATGTAATGTTGCGTGTAGGTATTTGGGAAATTAAAAGGCTTAATTTATTTTTTAATCCAAAAAATAGTACTGACCTACGTTAACATTTTAATGCAAAATGCGGTCAAAATATTTGGTTACGAACTAGTACGTAGAAAGTACCTATATAGTAAATGTAAAAACACGCCTAATATTAGGGAGAAACTGTTTGTTGCCGATAAAAACGCTATAAATCTTTTTCCCTTTGATTGAAAACAGATAACAGTTAGTAACGTGACTACAAAAGTGTATCATGTCGATAAAAGTCTATCAGCTAACAAATCGAACACTCGCAGAGCCGCAACCATTGATACTTAACCGCGCATAATATTTTCGTGAAATTTGCATCATCATTTTGCGTCAAATGTCGAATACGATTTCCCTTGTAGGCACGAACAGGTCTATTTCCATTTTCAAATGTCGGCCCGAAGCTAGAGGCTCAAGTGTTCCGTCAGAATATTTGAATATTTTAACATCGACGCCAGCGCCAAAATAATATATGAATTTTTATTTTGTTGGTGAGAAACCCGGTAAAAGTTATTTTTGTATGATTAGGCATGCTTGATTAACGCTTTTAACTTTTCGATGAACTACAAGCGAGCGATAACCTCAAATATATGAGAAACATAATAATTTGTGTCGGTTACAGTTATAGTTTTATATACAGAGTAACAGAATCTAATCTAACTTTAGAATAAATTAAGTTTGTGTTTGGTCGCCATGTTAACTGTACCGTGTGAGTTTGTGGAATGAAAACAATTTGAACACAGCCAGGGCCCGACCACTTTTATAGTGACCTCCGTACGTGGACCGAATCCAAACCGCAGGGCATTAAAGCTGCAATAGGCATATTGCGCCAGCGCCCGCGGCATTACATGCTAAATTCAGAAACTTGACAACTCCTGGCTGTATGGATGTATGCTGTACGATACTGTCGTGCTTGTTTATACTTACTTATTCTAAAAAAATTTCATTAATAATTTATTATGAGCTAATAATGCAACAAAGATGAAATTTTCGGAATATCAAACTAAATAAATAGTTTGCTACTGTGAAAGTTATAAAACCGCGAGTGTTTAAACTTAGTTATGGTACAAAGTAGTTTTCTTACATATAGCCGCGAAGCCGCTTTTCAGACACGAACCTGACGTTCAATGTGTCAGTGACTTATAAACATAATAATACTTATGCATTTATGGTTATTCAAGCAGTACTTTTTTAATGTTGAAAAAAAAAACGGCCGACGTAAATATTTTAATCGAAAATTGATGCTGATTCCCTTATTCACAAACTAGACTAAATTTAGAGAATTGACATCTCTTACTAACATACAGCGAAAGGAAAGGACGGTGACATTCCGTGACATTAAAGAACTAAGTTAGCGATGTCAAATTAGTTTTGCCTTGAACTTTTTCGTATTTTTAATCCACACGTTTTAAGATTTTAACTATAATTGTATGGATGTCTCAGATTCACTAAATTTGACAGGTCTTATTTACATTAGTCTCTTTCTTGTTCAATTGGACAGAAAAAGATGGAAATAGTCTAATTTTAGTTGAGTTTGTGACCAAGAGAATCGGCACCAACGTTCAATTAAATTTTTATAAAACCCCCGACTAAAATAAAATTAAAATGAATTAAATAACAAAGATAAAAATTAAAGCATTTATTTTTCGAAAGGTCTGTCATATATTATATATGAATAACGAATGACTTCTCTTAGTCCTTCGTAACTTTATGTGCCCATTTGTTTCTCGTAGAAATAGATACAGTAATAATATTAAATATTGGTACTTTACATAGTTACCATGCAAGCTTTTTTTCAGCGATTCGCTAAGAAAATGATTAATATATACTAACTCAAGAAAATCCGTCATGGGATGCCATTCTTTGCCATGAAGTGATCTTAAAATTTTGCAGTTTTTTTTGAGTTTGTGAGTTATTTTAATTACGTTGGGTACCTCTAAAATAAATATCTGCATCTCTACGAAACACATTATAACTATATTTATTAGACTATCGTTTGAAAATATCATCACAAAGCTCCTAAAGATTTTAAACCAAATAGAGACGTAAGCATGTTATAAGAAAATAAAATGTATTTTTAAGTATTCTAAAATAAGTTACCACTGACGGTGTTTTTTTTACATTTCTAACCGCAATCTAGTTTAAAATCTTTCTAATTGTTTAAACTACGCTTTACCTACTAGAGTTTTGAAACAATACCAATAAATAATGCGTAGCTAAACATTCAAGTGAACGAAGGCTAATAATTACTGTATATTTCGAGGGAAGCAAACGTCACTAATTTGAAGAAAAAGAGTGTCATAATTAGTAGACTCTTCCTTAGCCACACGAACGTGCAGGAAGCACTTAATTGCGATCCGACCGTCGTAAGACCGATGTGTAGGTACTACAGCATGCATACTTCTCTGATTCGTTTTCCCGTGGTATAAGGTTCAAATTGCGTTTAGTCGTTTACAAACGTATTCGAAGACGGAGCAGTGCAACGTTGCAGACTTAAAATGGAAAACACATGTTGCCTGTCGAACTGCGATGACATGATGGATGAACAATACTTAGAACAAGTTACAATTAAAACTTTCCATGATATGATTGTCACATTTGTCACTTCGCTGCTCTGTCTCATTGTATGAACTACTTCAGTTATATATTCTAATTTCATTAATGGATATCGTTTTTAAGACAACAACAATAAGAATAATTTAATAAGATTAACAGAAGTAAGCCGTTTATTTATGCTAATCTCAAAAAGTAAAAAATGGAGACAATCGTGGCAGGCAAATTAGAGGAATTAAGTCAGGATTTCAGACTAATTAATGATCTTATACTAATTCATGGGAAACGTACAACGTACTAAATTGTATGTAGGTAGCCTTTATTTTATGATGTAAGCTAACTCAGAAAAGATTTTTGGAAAAAAGCGCGGCGCGGCGCGGGCGAAGTCGCGGAGTGCTAGTCTATATCTTCTATATTATAATAAATATGTAACTGGTAGCTGTCTGTACATGATCGATTTTTGAGACAAAATATTGTTGGGGGCCTTTATGAACGCAATAGAACCCAAAACAATGATTTTTAGATTTCTTTTCTGTTTTTCTGTTTGATGTTTGTCTGGATGTTTGTACGCGATAATCTCTGAGACGACAAAACCGAATGAAGAGCGGTTTTCACTAATGTATTGTGATGTCCTTAACTTAAAATTTTGTTTGTTTTATTTAAATCGGTTATCATATAAAAAAGTTATATCAATTTAAAGAATCTTTTCGAGCATTTGTTCTATAAAAATACCATAAAATAACTGATTAGTTGAATTGTCTGATAAGAATATTGTAGGTAGCTGCGGATTGAACTTCTGAAATAATTATCGTCACGCTATACCTTCAAGGAGATAAGCAGTCAATAATGGCAAGTGAGAACGGCTATTTAAGAACAATTTTTAAATAATATAAGTGTATAGGGGTTATATTAAATGCTAATTTTATTATATTATTAAGTAAATGCTATTGGTGTTCCTTATTAAATAAACATAAATAATTTAATCTATGTATCATAGGCCTATAAAAAATCTTCGCCATGTCATTAAGACAATTAAGGCAACCTATTATTATTTTTATAAAGAAGCATTTCAATAACATTTTACCTAAAGATAACGTAGAAGTACTTCCTAAGTATAACAACTCCGTCCTGGCAATTAAGTACGCCAATTATCCTCTCGCATGTAAGCTGTTTATTAATAATTTTAATGAATTACAGGTTTTAATCAAATATGTTAACAAATGACGAGGTTACGAGCGTGCTCCTAAACTCCAAGTTATAACCGGTACATAGGTCGCGGTCGTAACGCAAAGGGTCGCCATTCAATGTCGCCCTGCTTTGTTTATTAATGAGGAAGACCCGAGACACGGAGATTTAGTAACATATTAGCTCATAAATAAAGATTGTTAATTGAACTGATATTGGTTAAAGGTTTTCGGCTTAAATGGGTAGGTAAGCGGATTAAGATATGCATGTGCGGTGGTGTGTAAATAAGTAAGAGTGTTTTTTATTTGATTGGATGGATTATATCAATGTATTCCAATATTTACGCATATCAGAAATAGAGGAAAACATATTTTTGTAATTATCTCGTAAGTTTGTTACCTTTTACTGGATTATGAGGACTTAAAGTTACTATCGAGCTTAGGATTATCATAATAAACACGTCTTTCGATAATCAGGAGGTAAAGATAATAATTATTCCACGGACACCCTTAACGCCATCCTTAGCAGAATACGGATTCGTCAGAAACTACACGAAGATTGTTATTACAATAATATTTATTGATTATATTCGGTGAGTTATAGCTAACGAGCCAAACGATCAACTGTGATATAATGCAACAAACGAGATGGTAAATAATAATTAATTGCGTCGTTCATATCGCATTATTTTCAAGATGTAGAAATGAATTAAAGCTGGTAGTAAAACTAACGAAATATTTGTTTTTCTAAATTCGAATTCGAAAGCATAATGATCAGGTTGGCATTTATTGATCTAAGTACCTACATGTATTATGTCATGATAATAGTATAATTTATCAAGAGTTCATTGAAAACGGTTTTATAATATTAGTCGTAGCAGCACTTACGATGATGTAACTAATTTTGGATTAGCTCTACATGTATAAGCTATCTGTTTTTTTCTGGGTATCTTAAGGTACTGTAGGGTATCGTTAGCGAAATTAGATTAGGCAGTGAAGGAATTTTTAACACAAAAAAACTTGTTTTTAAATTTCAAATCAGAAATGAAAAAGTTATATTTCACGTGAAACAAATTTAAACACCTAAACTGCTGACGTATGGCAAAGGGCTTAATTTAATGTGACATTCATGAAACGGAATCGCCCACACGCATTTCTAAGTAGCTTATAAATTATAATACAACGAAATCCGCTGCGCTCGCTTAGAGCACTGTGACACGTTACGGGAAACTTCGGCACGGCGAATTTTTATGAGTGTCGCCTCCACACGACACACCAGGGACCCGGTGGCTTTTGAAACGACTGGTAGTCAAAGAGAAATGGAGATTTCCCAGTTACAAATGTGGAAGCAGTAGGTAGCGGCTGTATTTCTTCGCGGATTACTTTCTCGAAAGCACAGTTGTAACGCGCGTGCCGGAATTTTTATTACTCGCGGTTCCCAGAGGTACAGTTTCACGACATAGATACATTCGAATCATTATGTTTTGTAGCGACTGTACACGTTACTTCGGAATATGACTTTAAATAAAGAAACAGCTCCTTTGAACACGGCGCACAATGCTTTCGGCATAACAAATTTTATTACATGTTAATAAAACATTTAACGTCAGGATGCTTTCGTTTCAACTGAATAGATTTATAGCGGTTTATTACTTAGTGTTAATTATTATAATGTGTGCGAATTGATTCTAGAATGGTGGACGACATTAGTTAATTAACTGTATCTGTAATAATTAATAATTAACATCGCAATATAGTAGGTATATCATTTGTTGATTGGTGAATAATAGAATCTCGCTAAGTAATTATTTCTTCTATAAACTACATTACATACATACTTACCTAGATAAATACATTTTTTTTGAGAAATATAATTCCAATCGTCCACGTGGCTACAAAAGAAGTTTATTGTAAAAGTTAATTTACCTACGTGATTTACATAGAAAATCCCTTTATATTTTATGATGAAGTTTGTTTTTTGTTGATACCTAGCAACTTATATTTAGAAAACTAGTAAAATCACAAGTAGTTAAACATTTACATTTCGAAAATTAGTAGAATATTTCATGTTACGAGGTCTGTGTATCTATACATTATTTCGTCAATAGGTACGTAGCTATCTGTAAAGTGCCATAAGCTCCCAACCCGTGTTAAATCACACATAAAACATGGTGCCCGCCACTTACCTCGAACATAATGCTTACTAGGTCATGTGTCGTGTGCCGGCGGGACACTTCGCAGCCCGGCGCTGCGGTGCTCCAGTGCCTAATATACTCTAATAAGTAAAATCACCCCGAAGCTCCATTACACCTAAATCTTACCGTACAAAATTTCATAACAAGTAGGTGCAGCGATCTTATTAGTTACGTAGTTACGCCCGACGCCCCAGCCCGCCTTTATTAAGGCCTGATGAAAACTTTACATCATCATATTTTCTGGATCGTTCACCTAAATTAAAGGTAATTTATATCCCAATGTACACAGGCGGTGCCCGTTCGAGCTTTATTAAACAAATAAAGTAATGAATTGGTGAGCTTTCATAAACAAGCGTGCAGAAATTTGAAACTTTATTATTTACGGACGGTAAAAGACACAATGCTTAAATAAATGAAGGGTTCAGTAATGGCTCCGTAAGGTTTGCTCGGCTTATTTACTGTGGCTAGACTTTTGAAAGTTGGGATGTTTGTAGAGGTAACAACATAATTCTGTCGGTATATTTTGCTTGAATAGGAGAAAGTTTTGAGTCAGCTCTAACATGAAATCATAACATAAAATAAGTTCATCTGATATATCAAAAGTTTAATTAACAAAGCAAGAGTGTTAACGTTTGCGTGTATCGTTGGCTTCGCAAAAATGGCACATAGTGTCGGATGTGACTGGTTGCCGCGTCGAGTCGCAGTCGCGGTCTGAGTTCAATAGACTGTGATAGTGCCTGAGTGAGCGCAATGAAAGTTTGGCTGTGTACCAAAAATATTAACACAAATTTTAATATAATCCCTGTGTGCACAGTAGCGTGAAATTAAAAATATAAATATTGTGAGACACCGCAGCTGGTATTAATCCGAGCCGAGATTACCTACAGCACGAAGAATAATGACACACGCGCCCGCGCCGCCTCATAATATCACTAACGATGTTAGTCGTCGAGCTTCACCGTAATATTATTATGTCGTTAAATAATAACCACATTTTACATTATTAATAATTACCAGATTGTGTTCCTCATTAGCATCTTATTCTTGGGTGCTTTGAGCTTTTTGTATGCGATACCTACTCGACCGATTCCGTTCAACAAGGTTTTTTTAAAGAGTATAAAGTAGAGGAAAATCGCACGATGCATGTATTGTATGAAAGAATCTTCTATTTTTGTTTCAATAAATCTCCTACTTACAAATTGATAGAGATAAAAGTTGAAAGATGAAACAGCTAGATTCTGTAAAGAGTACCTACTGAAAATCCTGTATAGAGATGTAAGAAAGAACAATGCCATGACTTACATCTTGATTCTTATTATATTGAATTTTATTATTGTTTTATAGTAATCTTCATTGTTTCCACATATAGAAGCTACAAGAATAATGTCACCAGTAGTATATTGTAAAAACCTTATTGAAAAGAGTGCCGTGGAGTTTCTTCCTAGTTCTTCTCCATAGAGGCCTACCTCCGTTTTGGAACGAGCAACTAGCTTCAGCTTTCGGACTAACTGACCGACTCCTTGAAAATTCAAAAGTGCCTGTAAATGGTCTAATTGAAATGTTTAACTTTGACAAGTGACAAAACAACACCATAATTTTGGGATAAGAGCTGGGTGATGACTGGTTAGGTTTTAACTCCCAACCTTACACTCGGCAGTTGGAAATCCCAGCCATTCACGTTGAACTGTTTACTTCAATCTATAGGCGTATACATTAATTAATTTACCACAGAATAAAGTCACGCTGAATTTCTAGAAATAGGTTTGACTTTCAAATTAGGCGTCTCAATAGTATCCCTTTATACAATCAGAATATTTAACCAATTTCCAATTATGATGAACTCCTTTGATATTCGCAGTCTTCACAGTTTAATTGGATACTTACTGTTCCATAAAAGATATAAACACCTACATTGGTCTGCAAGTGCCAAGGTAATTAGTTACTTTTATGAACTCATGTCGAGGGTGCTGCGCCGTCAAGTCTTTGACATCAGTCGTTTAAGTGCATCTTATTTTCACATGACTACCCAAGAAAAGAAGTGCAATGTTTTCATTAAAAAGTTATGTTGCTTAATCTATCTATCTTCCCAGAATATTCCTGATTCCTTTTCAATAAGTGGTTTTAAATGGCAACAGAGTTTTTATTCATTTTTTGAGTGTCAACACAGTAATAGACTAGACAGCAGTACCCTTCTGGGCGTGTCCACTAGTATATTTATTAAATCTTTTTGCACATGTGTTTAAAAATACACCGTACAAAGCCGGACTTAATGCCTTAGGCATTTTATACCAGTCTATCTTAGGGTGATGCAGAGACAAAACATAGTAGGTGCACAGGTACCTTAAATTTCCGAAGAAAAGAAGATTAAATTATAATAATAAATACACACATACAACAAAATATACAAAGTAGTGAGAGATAAAAATACATAGATGGTGAAATACAACAATTAATTGTGGTAGTATACATTAGTCAATCCGCGTGTCAACCACGACGGTTATTACTATGTGGAAGGGCTCATAATTAACACCTTACAATACTAACTATTGGCACTATATAGCATTGACTTTCATAATAATAAATGCACATTTGTAAATAGCGGTGTACTAATATGTGGCTTATAATAATGTTTACTTTCGTGTATTAAATGTTTTGCAACCATACATACGTATAAGATTGCACTACTTAGGTGCAAGATAAATTCAAATTAAAGACTATGCAATTGTTAATAAAATTGTTTGGGACATTAATTATTTTTTTTTACTTACTTTTTTCCATTACTAATAAATAATTTGAAAAAAATATGCATCAAAATAAATAAAACTTTTAGCTTAATAAAGAGTCGATTCTTGACGAAAATTTTCCTAACACGATGTGTCATACTCACGGTATTTTATAGCAAAATGTCACTAATACCACTAATACTGTACGAAAAACGTTCATTGTCGATAAACACCTCATCTTAAAAATTCCCAGCCAACTTAATACACCACAAACTACACCGCGCTTTGTCGCTAATAAATGATGTAATATATCACTATGTATTAAACGTTATGCTCAAGCGACATTGCAGGTGAGATTAAGTCGGCGTACGATGTACAATCCTAGCTCTTGATTTATACTGCTAGGTCTGGCCATAGATCACATAGATGCGAAACTCGCTTTGAACGCAATCTAAATGCCTACATTTTCAGGCATGTCGAACAAGACACCATAGTCAGGATTGCGACGTCCGTTGCGGTGATCGCCCTCGCAAATTTAGTGCCTACAACGGGATCCCCTGTAATACTTTGCCTTGATTCATTAATGTTTTCAACTGCAGTAATTATTTCAAAGATATTATAATAAACATCTTTGACAGCAACAAGGTATATTATGCGACCGGATGCCATTTATAGAAGGTTCAACCCTTACTCTCCGTTTCGACACGGAGGAGCGGCGCGGTTTCTCCGAAAGAATATTAAAATGCTCATGTAAACAAGAATCGATTGACAACCGTTCGGTTCTAGACTTGCACGGTTTCCGCCGAGTGTGGAGGGGTGACCAATAAAACAATTATTTGAGATCATTATTTTATTTCTATCATTAGGTTATTTTGGTGGCGTCGGTGTGCGTAGAGAAAAGCGTAGGAGCTTGGCTTCTACCCGGTTTTACTGTTCTATGGCCTGAGGCCCGCCGCCCCACCTTACTTTATTATGAATCACAATACACAATGCATGTGTCACTGAGCTTATCATTCTAAGTTTGGGAGATGTTTGTGAACAGGATTAAGCTGGAGCTTCGTGATATTGTTGAAAACTAGCTGGGAGCTGTATAGAGGTATTCTGTTAGATATTATGAAATAAGATAACGAGGGCATTATTCTGTTTCTGAATTTACTTCTAATTGTACTGGATTTGCTGTTTTGATCCAAACATTTATTATAAACCCGATACTGTATCCACCGATGCCAAAAAATGCACTCCTATCTAATGACTACTGCAGTTATACCAAAATTTAAGCCTCTAAATATATGCCAAACATGGTTTCAAGCAGTGCTTGGCACTAATTGTGAGTCTTCATTACCATTTGTAATTATTCCAAACAGAAACTACGAAAACTGCTTTCATAAAAATAACATTTTATTACTCCACCTCGAGTAACGAGTCAGCTTTTCATGCCGCATATAATTTATACATTTCGAAAGTTGTTGTACTTTTTAATATTACTTCAAATACCACAACAACGAGCAAAAGAGCTTCAAGTTTTGAAAAGTCTCAAAGATTCACAATATCTTCGCGAAACTTTGCATCGTTTCCAAGATTTCCGCGGTTAAATTACCCACGCTTTCACATCTTTTTCTCGGTCCTTTGCAAAATCTCGGTGGGTGCCTTCGGAACCCATACAATACGTTTTCCCGTCTCTCTATCAGAGATAGTTTATATTTCTTTGAAACCTTTAGATATTTTTTAAATATTTACTTGCTTTGCTTGTGCCCCTTTCATATCGTGAGTACGAAAACAACTAGAATAAATAAAACACCGAAGAGAAAATATTTGCTTATGAAACTGTTGCGTAACAGGGGTTATTAAAATACTTGTGTGGGTGAGAGCTGATATACCTACTGTTGTAGCAGTGTATTTTAAGAAGATTTACGTCATAATATTTTTTTTTATTTGTTTAGAATTACACGTGCATAAAGTCTATCATTATGACACTATTTTTGATTTCATAATAGGTTTTGTACGACAGGAGTGTGTTAATAATAGTATTATAAATATTATAGTACCGCCTGATATCAGAGAGGTCAGTTTGTTATTAAAGCGGAAGTTGGATTGCGGTAATATGTAATGGAGACGAAAGACGCTAAAATAAATTCATTGTATCCATATTTCACTAATCATGAGTGACGTTCATATAATTTCTTCCTTGTCAAAGTATCAACAATATAGGTACTTTTATAAGTATTATTTATGATGAGATTAGATCCGTGTTAGGTTGACCTATCCTCATAGAGTTTTCTGATCAAATCTATTTCTTATGAAATATAATCTGTTATTAAACACAATATCATTCCATCATTCCATATCTGCAAGGCTATTTTTAATAAATTATTTTTCTTAGCAATTAATTTTCAGCGAGTTTTCTTTCATTATTGTATTCAACATATAGATAGTAATATTACAAACACAATGATATAGGGTTGCTTTTGTTAACAAACGTATTTTTTTTTTAAGTAACATGTTCCACGTCTTGACGTCAAAACGGCAAATAGATATTGTTGTTGCAGTCAAAACTATTAACCAGTCAAAAGTACTATTGATTTATGCTTTATTCAATAATATTTTTGACTAAAATAACAGTTTAAAGTACTTTTGCCAATGGAGCTGGTTAAAAGCACTTTTGAGTAAGTGATTCTGTCAAAAGTGGTTTTGACTGGTTGTATCAGTCAAAACTCTTAAAAAGTCGGAACCTCGGTCAACGGAGCCTAGAAAGGCTTCTATTTCTGAGTGGTTTAAAAAAAAATAACCGCCCTGTCCGAGCCGGGGTGCCCTAAGTCACGAGATCGCTTACCGCAAGTTTGCAGTCAAAAGTACTACTAACCAATAATTTTCAGTCGTAACCACTTTTGACCAACCTCAGTTCAGTTGTTCAGTCAAAAGTACTTTTGACAGTAGAAACTAACGTTACAACCTTCAAGTTCTAAACGGATAAAATACAATGGTTTTAAGCCTCCGTACAACCTTTTCGCACTGAGCGTTATGCACGGATAGACAGCAAGTGTGGATAATGCGGGCTTGAGTAAATGTTGTCGAATTGTTTTGTTACTATTGCTATCAAACAAGAACCTAAATCGATAGCCATGTTGAGCATACAGACATGGTGCGGCGACAACGTTAACTAATTAGTGGTCAAGAATGGATTCCTAAAACATTGGCAGTCCGGCGACAAAATGGATCAACGATATTGTAATAAACGAGTATAGATACCCAGGAGAGAGATATTTAGTGGGAGATGATGACAATTTGTGATCACTCGGATATGCAAAAAAGGGTTTAAGGTTTGAGGATTAAAACACAACTACGATAACAAAAAAATCTTATCCACATTATTTCTTCTGAATAAGTAATTATGTATTACGTAAAATGTATAGAATTTGTGGGTGTGGGTTGCGATGAGTCTTGAATAAAATCACACTTTCCAACAAAAGTAATATAATATTTTCCCCAACTATTGAAAGTTAGTAACTGCGATTAATCATTAATAAGACTAACTTTCGTAATAGGTTTCAATCTTACTAGACATCTAAATAATTATAATCGGAAAATGTTTTATTATTGGAGTTTATTACGGTTCTTATATATAGACAATGTTCAATACAAATAAAGTATAGCGTAAGCTGTGATTGTTGCGGTCAGTCTGTGGATGGGGGTAATCAGAGATAGATCATTGGAGATACCAAACCAAATGAATAAATGATATGATCATCTCCGCATGCACACCTCTGAAAGACAATTGTGGAGGTCAATTGGCAATCACTGATAAATAATTAACGATGTGGAAATTAAAACTATCGATATATATGGTACGTGGAGATAGTTTAGCCCTAAAGTAACTAGTAGTATTTTAAATAATTTAAAGTACCTCTGAGCACTAATGGCTTTCTATATTTTATGAACATCCAAAAAGATGATTAAGAATAACAATGTCGGTGAATACAAAACAATCCTTCCTATTTTATTATTAATGCGACAGGTTGTGAGGATGAATGAATGGATGGATGTTCTTTTATAAATATGAATAATATGATGTTCTTTTTCAATTTTAGGACTGTGGCTCAACTCTAAAATATACCTAGATGAAGATGCGGGATGCGCAAAAAAATAAAAACACTTCGATAGCGGAGTTTTTTTAATATACTAAGTATATAATTATATTTTATGATCAACCGTTAATATATCCATCAGAAGACTAACAGTAGATATTTCTGATGAAAAAAAAGCAATAACTTAACAAATATCCTGAATGAAATGGCAGAGAAAAGTAAGTTCCACAACATTTATTACAGTCTGTTAACCAGCAAGGCTTTCCTCCAAGTTATCCCATCACTAATTGAATCGATATCGTCTATACAAGTATTATATCGATTAGAACTGTGTAACTCGACAAAAGTTATCGAATATATTATCGTCGTAGAAATTGGAGTTATCATTTGTGTAGTGTAAACGTTTTGGCGAGTATTTTCACGCCTGTTTGAGTTTGTGGGGGGAGTAGAGACACTTTATTAGGTGTCAATCATGGCTGTGAAAGTGGCGCTCAATGTGAAGCTTTTAATGAAGCCAATTGACTCGGATTATTGGTAAAGTTGATAAGGATTCACGCTTCTCAACCATTGTGATGATGTTTAATAAAAAGTGTTAACAAAATAATTTTCAATTGGTTCAATTTTAGGTTACTGCGCATCATTCAGGGGGTGCAAGTAGTCATGAATACGAACAAGTTTTACCACGAGACCGACACTGAAATAAGAAAATAAGTTTCTGCTGAAGCTGTGCTTAACCAAATACATTACAAGGCGATCAAAATGTATGAAACAGCTGTATATGTATATTTTTACACTTCAGGGTTGTTCATATCCGTGAATACTTTTACCCCCTGAAAAATGTGCAATCAATTAAAAGTCAGCCTGTGCAGTATACAGGGAGGAAAGATCGACGCTTAACCTGTTACAATGTATTCAGTACATTATTCTGGCGTTTTAATTTTCTAACGCTCGTGAAACTTAATCTGGTAGGTATTGCACTTTTGTATAGAACAGTGGTTTTTATGCCACAAATCGGATATCTGGTGATTTTAGAATTATTTACTGACATTATCACTTCCATCGCGTATAATTTTCAATTGTCCAGCTCTGATTTCAATTTAGAAAACCATTTCTGCTTACATACCCAAATTTTTTAAATAATGATATCTGTTTTAAAATACAGTGCTCAGGTGGCAAACGATAGCGTTGGCATTTACCCGATACGCTTGCCACACACTAATGTAGCCACAAAGATGCTACACGTGTAGCACCGTAGACAGCTGCTACGTGCTACGACATTCGGTAAATGAGCGTGCTACGCCGTCACAAAAAATGACGTAATATCTTTACATAAATTTAAATGTAGCAACATTTGTAATTTCTTTTTTAACCACGCGTGTTAATTACTAGCTTCCAGAATTAAGATTATTTCTGCTGCAGCTTGCAAGACTAAGTGCAAACGTAACTATATTTTGCAACACATTTTAATGTAAATTTCAGTTCTGTAATCATTCTGGCATTTGTTAATTAGTGCTTACTTCGGAGGGGAGAATTTATGTTTATATAACAACGCAACGGTCGGAATAGCAAGATGAGAAACAAGAACAGTGTCTGTAATTAACATAGTAATTATAGGCTCCTAATTGGCTCACTGTTCATGCCTTGAGTATCAAACGGGCGTGACAGGACTAAAGAGTGGCGGGCTTCGGCGTCAGTATTATAGCTACGACATTTAATTAAGTAGATACGGCATCAATGCGTTGACGGTTGAACATGGAACGTGATTGCGCCTAACGCCAAAATATTAATTAATATAAGCCGGCGATAATATGACACCGAGATGATTCGACGACATTTTTCAACAATAACAGCTTACAAAATTAATGTTCTTATAATTAAGGAGCAAAATTAAAGATACCGTTTTTTGAACATGTTGCTTAAATTAGTTGATTAATTTAAATTAACTATTTTTAACATTATTATTTAGTATTGAAACCTGTCAAATGACTTTATTTTTTGTTGATGTTGATGGTATTTATAAGATACGTTCCCTATAGGTTTGACTATAATAAAACAAGGTTTTATTAACCAGAACGATTTTTTTCTTTGATTCTAAATAAGTATAGAAGACGTTTTGTTTTTTTTTTATATAAATACCCACCAAAATTTAAATTTTGTCTAAACATAAGAACTAGTCACACGTTAATATCCTGTCCCCTTATGTAAAATATTCCATCCCATCTAGGAACATTTTAGAGAATTGAACGTCATAAATTACAATCGACCGTTCATTCGCAGTTCAACTCTTCATTCGTTCACTTCGAAATTTAAAGTTCTATTCATATTGCCTCAATCAAAAGTAGGGGCTAAGACTTTTTACTTGTAGTAGTTCTCTCTTTAGTGAGTGCTCCACATTTAAACTTTAGTTACTTCATCAGAGGAGGAACTAGTAGAAAAAGCGTTCGTCAGTTAGTAAACACCACTGCAATTTATACTCGGTTTTATCCAAGAATAAATTTTTGATCTCAGGCACAAGTAGAAGATATTACAGGAAAAGTGTTTTAGTGTTTATATACTGCTATAACATAGGCTGACTTTTAAATGATTATCAATGTTTAAGCGGTGAAAATACTGGGCAAGCGGCGGTAAGACCCTTCTTTGAGGAGTGGCTGGAGAGGAGCCACGGCGTCTTCAACTTCCGCCTGACTCAGGTCCTCACCGGACACGGTTGTTTCGGGAGGTTCCTGTGTCGGATTCGGCGGGAGGAAACGTCTGGGTGTTACCACAGTGTGGTTCGCCTGGATGACACGGTGGAGCATACGGTGTAGGTCCGCCCCGCCTGGGCAGAGCACCACCGTGTCTTCAAGGAGGCGATAAGCGGCGATCTCTCGCGACCGGCCCTGGTTCAGGCCATGCTCCGGAACTAGAGGGAATAGGAAACAGTCACCTCCTTTTGCGAAACAGTAATGCTAGCGAAGGAGGAGGTGGAAAGCGTGCCAGCCACCGCGGGAGACGCCCAGGGCGTCGGACGTTACGAGTCGATATCCGGTCACCGTAGGTTCGAGCTTGCGGACAGCGAGTGATGGGTAGCTCGCCGTCCGGTCAACCCCGGGTCGACGGCGTGTTTTGTTCCACGCGCGTCTCAAAGAGCTGTCAGCACAGGGACGTGGCCCCAATAGGGCCAAACGCCTGGCGTGCGGGACGTCTAAACAAGATACCGTGGCCCCGGAATGCAATGGGCAACAGGAGAAACAAGGTGGTCTCAACAACATTTTCCAACTTTAAAATATAAAAAACATACAACAGTTCCCTAAAAAAATGCACTACAAGCACTATAAAAATGTTTGAAAAAGCTGATTTTGTTTTTCATATTTCAGGGTTTGTCCCATAGTAAAAGTTATTCGTATTGATGACTGCTTTCACTCTCTTTACAGCCAGTATATTAGAAGTTAACCAATGTCACAAATGATAATGATGACGATTCTTCGTAACGAAACACGACCCTAAAAAAATAAATTAGGTAACTAACTATGTACCTATAAGAACTGTGTGTACTAAGTGATAAGTACCTACCAAGTAAATACATAAGTACTCCTAACATCATTAAAATCTAGATATTTTCTCTGCTATAAACCTTCAATCCTCCAATCGTTTTAAATTACAAGCCCTTTACAAAACAGTATTTAGTAATATGAAGATGAATAGATCTCTACTTTAAATTGGATACCGTGGTTCATTGATTTTCAATTTGTATGGGGCGTGCAATGTTCGTTGGGGTGGACATTTGGGTCTCAAATAGGGAAATAAATCTATGTAGGTAGAACCTTCTAGTATAGCGAAACAAACCACTTTGCGAAACTATTAAGCCAGGCTAGCTATTACACGATTTAATAATGGCGTAGATTGAGTTACAAATGGTTATTATGTACGGCGAAGGGTTTCTTGCTACGAACCGCGCAGAACTGCGAGGTCGACTTATACTATTTAAACTTATAACATAGCCAGACATCGATGACATACGAATGATCGTGCATCTTGGAAAAGAAACGTCATATCTTTATAAAAAGCTTTTATTTTGTTGTTTAATTTAGCTCCTGTTTAAAAACAGCCGATTCGATCTTATATTTTCTCAGTGGGCGTGTTCTTACTCCCACATACTGCTTCCTACGCAATACAAGTTCATTGTTATTTGAGCTTTAGGAGCCTGTAAATCTATTAATAAGTTATAACTAGCTGACTCGGCCATGCGTTGCTGTGGCTTGAAGTAAGTAAATATATTGAGGTCAATAATCGAGATAAAAACTATCCTGTCTATTAAGTTTGACCAAATTACACACAGTAAGCCATATTTCATAAAAAAATGGTTTAGTAGTTTAGGAGTTTATCAAGGACAAAGACGTGCCGCGTAATTTATTAGGGTTCCGTAGCCAAATGGCAAAAACGGAACCCTTATGAATTCGTCATGTTTGTCTGTCCGTCCATCCGTATGTCACAGCCACCTTTTTTCGAAACTATAAGAAGTATACTGTTGAAACTCGGTAACTAGATGTATTCTTTGAACCGCATTAAGATTGTAACACAAAAATATAAAAAATAAAAAACAATAAGTTTTGGGGGTCCCCATACTTTGAACTGAAACTCAAGAATTTTTTTTAATCAAACCCATACGTGTGGAGTATCTATGAATAGGTGTTCAAAAATGATATTGAGGTTTCTAAAATCATTTTTTCCAAACTTAACAGTTTGCGTGAGAGACACTTCCAAAGTGGTAAAATGTGTCCCCCTGTAACTTCTAAAATAAGAGAATGATAAAACTAAAAAAAATATATATGATGTATCATGTAATCTTCTATCGAAAAATGGTTTGAACGAGATCTAGTAAGTAGTTTTATTTAATACATCATAAATCGTAAACCGCAATTTACCTTTTACACGCTGCTACGGAACCCTTCGTGGGCGAGTCCGACTCGCACTTGGCCGATTTTATATATTAAGATATCGGTAAAGAATTATTCTGCACAAAATCGAACTGCCTGACTCCGCATACAATAGAGTCCTCCGTCATTAAAGTCCAATTTGGTTTGATGCTACTAGTTAACAAAGTATCAGTTGATGTGGTGTGTTAAAAAGTAAATTGTCAGTCCCACTTTAATGACTTTAGAATTATAAGGACTACTTAGCTATTATATGTAGATGACTAAAGTATAAAATATGTTTTAAAATTGTTTATGAATAAGGTTAGTTAAATGGAATGCAGTATAACAAGAACCTTTCCTATAGCTAGCAAAGCGGACCAACGCAACGTAACGCAATATACGTCGCATTAGGAATATCTTGCGGACATCTGCTCTCCTGGTAGAGGAAAAATAAGTTTCAGGCTGATATTATTAGATGCATACTACAATCGTAAGTCTCATATATAAGTAAGTATTTCACTACTGAAAGCTTCATGGAATCCAATAAGTTTGCTATTTTGGAAGAGCTTTTATGAATGAATGAATAATGTAATGTTTTCTATTTTCTTCCGTTAAAATTTATTTTCACGTTTTATAGGAATAAATGTAGGTAATGACTGTAACTAGTCCCACAGAAATTATCCATCAAGTGGGAACCTAATTTAATGGAAGCATTCATCTTCTTCTTCTAAAGAGAAGACGAAAGCATTGAAATTACACCATAAGTTAAATTATCTTCCTCTTCATAATTGTAGCCTTCAGTATTGTAATAACTTATCTATTTGTAATGTTATAAATGAATGCTATAACATTTTACATATGTTACTTTATTACTTCTATATTGTAACTGTAGTCAAAAGGAGCAAGATTATGATTTAAGACTAAATAGATAGATTAAAATAAAGCAATAACCAATTTCACAAAAAAAAAAACTTTCTAGAAGTTTCTCCTCTGGATCCGATCAGTACAATCTACACAAAAAGTGTATTTGGTGCAGTGAGCGTGCATTGTCACCGTTCGCACGTACCGACTCAACGGTTCGCTAGCCAGCGCTGCCCAGATGTATTGGTAACCTAACAGGATGTCTCGCAAATAGAATGCGGGTTGCATACTGAATACCAACATTGAACCGGCAAACTGAACGCGGGATTACCTAGCTTAAACGGAACATTTTAATAATGGGTTTCTGTTACAGGCTGTCCCTTTATAAGGGAAATAGATAGAAATAGTTCTTATCGTTTTGTAATACTAAAAAGGGAACCAAACTAACAATATATTTGTATTTTTTTAAACCACTCCGGTTATCAGAAATACAAAATAATAAAGTTAGTCATTCCACTGAGAATTTCTTGAAAAACTTTTGTTGTTGTTGGAAAAACTTATTTATTTGTAAGAACAATTAGCCTTCAATTTTTAAACGACTTAAAAAAAGGTGATGTTTTCAATTCGACTGTACATTATTTTTAGTATGTTTGTTACGCGATTTTTCGATTAATAAGTAAAATTGCTTTGTTAATACGTGTAGTGGATGACAGACTGAAGGAAGAGGGAAGGAGGTATGTCGACCCACACTTTTTAAAATTAAATATTTCTTGTGAGGTATGGTTTGAAAGCGCTTTTTGTTAAGATTCCAAATTCAATTCACGACGTTGTAATATTGTACAAAAATGTGAAGAAAAATCATTTTACAAAAAAGACAACCGCGTTTAAAAGCTACAAAATATAAAAATACTTTATTTCTGGAACTCAGTGGCAGATAGCACATAATAATTTAACCAACAAAGGCCATCCAAAGCCACCGACTTCCAAAACTAAAGTATATTTTTATTACAAACATAGAAAGAGTATGCTGTTTACGTCCCGCAATAGACAAAGAATATTAAAAGTAATAGAAAATAAGGTATTCTGCTATTTTTCAAATAGGCAAATTAGTTAACTCATTTTTAATACCGTTTAACTAAACAAAAGATATTATGCCAAGTTAAAAAAAAACAAACGGAAAGTCTCAGTAAACGCCATCTACGTGCTAATTGAAGAACAAATTCCGTACGACGTAAATTGAAAGTTACTCGGAGTACCCGGGGAGAGCACGCATTTATTAACATGCGTCGTGTTGAATTACCTATGCCATTCCTAATCAACGATATTACTTGCAATGCCTAGACGAAGGAAAATATTTATGGCTTCGTCTAATGTATCACCTGCATATTTGCAGAGGTGTGGCATATTCATTTTGGTCACGTTATGTAATGCGTGTGCCAGGTATGACTGCAACTTACTTGAACTTACAAGGACACCAATACACTTTAAAATGTTTCTCATGTTCTATTCTGAACAAAGGATAGTGTAAGGTCAAGTTTTTAAGACCGTACATAGGTGAGAGCTGTCTTGTGCCGCGGCGCCGCGATGAGACCGGCTCGTCCCCGGACGGTCATTTCGACCCAGCATCCGAAAATTGTCACCTCACTCCCGTCTTCATTTGCAACAAATATAGAGCCCGAGGCTGAGCAATAAATTGCTGAATTTACTTTGCCTCCTTTTCCTCAGACGTGCTATTTTTCAGGCTCTTTGTTCCGTTACAAAAAAGGACACTTAGCATCAATTTTATTCCCGGAATTGCGTTTATAGGGACGCTGCAGAAGTAATAATGTATTTGTATCTTCGGATTGTTTTAGCTGTGGCAAGTGAATTTTGTAAGTTAAATGCTGTAGAATCCATCAAAGTAAATTATGGTTAATAAAAAATATGAGTTGAGTAGATTAATAAATTGAAAGGCCTGTTTATGAGTACAAATAAACATGAGGCAAGCATAAGGCAAGCCTGCGTGCAGATTGACGCGTGACATGCGCCTTAAGTGCTTCACATTATATCGTAATGTATATTTTATTTCTTTGCTATCAGTCACGTCTTGAATTAAACCTTTCGTTCTTCCATTACCGCATATACTTGCATTAGATACCAAACATACCTAGTGTATAAAATTATGAGTCGTAAAGTTTATAGTATGTTCTTATCGGTAACGTAAAATTTTATGATAAACATTTCTTTCACAAATGAAGTTATTTATCGCGGAATAGGCTGTTATTTGCTTGCAAGTACTTATATAATGGGTGGACCGGTGAAAAGACTTTTATCAAACCAAGGGTCGTACTAAATCGAAGTGTCAGCGGCAGAGCCCTTGTACTTGACAATAAAGGGGAATATACAGTCTCTTTGTTTTGTCCTACAGAAGATTTAATGTTACAGAAAAAGCTTTAATTGTAAAAAATATTGGTCGTAGAAATATTAAATTACTGCCTACAATGTCGTATTGCTTATTTTTCTAAAAAAAAATGTCTGCCGTAACTAAGATCATTCATCAGAGAATATATGATCAGAGAATATATGATTCTACAAATACCTTTTGCATTCAAAACATTAAATTCCCAGGGGGAAAAAGCAAACTCATCATCATCTGCCTAGCCTTTTCCCAACTATGTTGGGGTCGGCTTCCAGTCTAACCGAATGCAGCTGAGTACCGGTATTTTACATGGAGCGACTGCCTATCTGACCTCCACAACCCAGTAATTGGGTAATACGATTCCCCTTGGTAAGACTGGTTGTCAGATTTTCAAGCTACTGACGACTCGTAACGACTGTCAAAGATCCACGTATGACAGCCGGGACCAACAGCTTAACGTGCTTTCCGAGGCACGCAATGATGTCAGTAATGTCATGACGGAAAAGCAAACTATTGCTAATTAAAGGCCAGATACGGAAAGTATAGCCCAACTCTGCTTTATAGACCCTGAATACCAGTAACTAACAATTCAGATAACAGTAATAAATCAAGCCAATAAATTTCTGTCTTCAGGAACGCCTCTGTCGAAAAATTTTCAGAAAACACATTGTTTCCCTTTGCAACGGAAATCTAAAAACTGTAATAGTAGAATAATTTAAGTTGAATCGAGTTGGCACTGTTCCAATTGTTAAACTACCTATAATTATGTATGTTAATACGTGCGAGGTGGTTCAGATACCGTCTAACGACTTCCTTTGATAAAAATAAAGTTGCGTTGAAATTTTAGTTCCGTAGCTGCAAGTTTATTGCCGAATTGCGTGTGAAGTCTTGCAATCAAGGGTTTGCCATCGCCCTTTATATAGACATTGATTTAATTTACATAGGAATGTGATGGAGATGATAATAACAATCTAGATGATGTCAGTTGTAATGGATACGTTTCAATTTATTGGTTCTAGCAAGTAAGTAGTTACTTGTATCAGTACATAGGTATAATTTTTTTCCTAGTACCGTGTTCACTGTTGAGATCAAATTAAATTGTACACCTAGTGGAATTCTTGCATTCAATGTCTAGAAAAAAATGTCGTTACCAAGTTAACTTAGATATGGCAAAATGTTATGAAAAATACGAATAATAATAATGATTTTCAATCAATTCAATTACAACGGGTTTTTCTCTATTTCTTTCCATCGTGTATTGATTTACCTAAATTATGCATAATCAGTCAAGTATTTGATCATTTTGATTTAAAAAAGCTAACCAATTACATTAATAATCGCGACGTCAATGACGTCATCTATATCAATAAATTTAAATTAAAAGAAAACAAAAATTTATTGAAATCTTCTTAATTTCATATTATTGTATTGTTGTAATTATTAAAAAGCTTTCAATTAAGAAAAATACTTCAAACAAAGCCCATTGAGGAGGTCCGAATTACATTAAGACATTTCGATTAGGCTTACGGAAGCTTGATTTCCTTTTGTGAAATCTCAATTAATGCGCAAGGCTGTAAAAGGTGTTCTGAGCTCTCTAGTGCAACATTAACTAAGATTTTGCGCCAACCTCTGTTACACTGTTTCATATTTAATGTTGTTTACTCTTTTAGAAGCAGACAATGTGGTAATTTGTTAAAGGATATTATTTGAGCTCGTTTATGAGAGCGTGATGCGACCGTATTTGTTTGTCGGTTGCTCTGCACCAACAATCCGGGGCTGTCATCTGTCAAGCTCAACTGGCGACAATATGTACAAACGGACGACGAATAAATTGTCCAACATTAATATTGATGATTGGCGTTGGCGTTATTTTAATATATTGTACAAAATAAATAAGTATACAATGTTAGTATCGCCAATATTCGTGTTTTTAAATGTCCACGTAGGCATGTTGTTTTAGTACCGGTGCAATATGTCTAGTTGCCCACCGCAACACTGACAATTAGACATATTTGTCAAAAAATGACAAATTTATATGTTTTCTCGGCACTTGCTGTAATGAAGACACATACGTCAGAAAAAAGCAACGGCCGAATACCTGATATAATAATATAAGTAAGGTGCATATACACCGAGCTTGCCAAAAGCGCGGCGGCCGGGTCAACCTAATGTTAATGTAATGTAATGTTTTTCATAAATTTTCGATTTGGTTTGTTTTTTATCAATATAGGGCTGACGTCTTTACTGACAAATAACTTTTATCAGAAGAATAAATTACAGTTTTGACATATTTTCAATGTAGAATTTGTCAAATCGCTATTTATTTCTTCGATAAGATTTGAGTATTTTTTATACAATTTACAATTAATCATACATAAATGGACACGTATTTGTCACAGGCAAATGTGAAATTTCGTTGTTTTTAACACAGACAACATTAGCTATTAGGTAGTATTCTAATATCTCAAGAAATACAACAAAAAAAAAGCTTCAATTAGACCACTACAAGGCACATTTGAATGTCATTCACAAAAATAAACAATATTGAATTTAGTTGCCCGTTCTAAAACTCATTCTTATCATCTTTTATACGATATTTTTCAGCAAATGGGCAAGAAACTCCATCGGATCCATACCGTGGTTTGAGCTATGTTTAGATGGAATGTCAACTTTTGAAAAGAACTATGTTGGGTTCGGCTTCCTGTCTAACCAGATCCAACTGAACACAGAGCCGATCTAGCTATTTAGCCGCTCCGGGAAAAAATAATATTCGCCGCCCTTAAGGGCGGCGAATATTATTTTTTCTTAGTTTTTTTTTTCTTAGTTATTATTATGGTGTTAGTGTTAACACTAACACCATTTATGTCATGACCTTGCTATTCCATCGCCCCCCATTTAATCGGACCCGATGTGGCGGCGCGCAGTGTTCCACGAGCGCCCCTCTAAGACGTCGCGAGGGGGTTGAAGACCTCACTCTCCTCCTGACCTGTGGAGGCCAGCAGAGGCGGGATAGCACCACCACCATCGGGAATCACGCGCGCGTATGTTCCCATGATCCCCGGCATAAGTGTGGGATAAACACCGGGGTCGTTCTCCCCGCTCTCCCTGGGATGGTGGAATTTCTTGAGGATGAATGATGGTGGATAACTGTCTCTTCGATAGCTGATATTAGTGGTTTAGCGCGTGTTATTTACCCAAAACCACGTTTTTGTTCCGAATATGGATTAAAAAACATTATCTAAACAAGTAGTTGGAGTTACCTTTTTTATTTTTCGTGGGAAAATCCTCATGGATTCCCTCCGTTTGGGAATAACGGAGAGGTATGTCGGACTCTTACTGACTAAAACCCCACGTTTCCGCCTGCTACCATAAGTCGGGTGCCCGGTATTCGCATTACGCATGATCCGCGCCCACGACTGGTATTGAACCGCCATTGGCGATCCCCTTCGGGATGTGAGGCCTATCCTGAGACCGCACATTCCACTACAGAGGCGCGCACGGAACACTGCTCGCCTATCCCCACAATCACAGGCCTATGTCTGGTCGACCGACAAACTGTCCCAAGCTAATTAATAATGACTTTGAGCAGCTATAATTGGTGAAAGGTTATGGCAAAGTTTGCCTAGCTAAGCTTCCAATATTACAAATTGCATTTGGTGACGTTTTGTTCCAGCCTTGCAGCAGTGTGAAGATGGTCCTGGTCAGTGGTCAGCGAGCATCGTACAATTACATACAATAGTTTAATTTAAGTACACCTATAGTGTTACTTTTCATTTGAGCATGTCTATAGAATTCTTCTTGCGGCTTAATAACTTGTAATTAAAACTTAAACAGCGACCACAAAAGTTTTCTTGAATGAGAACTTCGCTTTCTACCTAACGCTCAATGTCATGTAGGTCGTTATTAGCCTAGCCATGATAATTATAAAACTTTGTGTGTGTACCTACAGAAATCGTACAGCAATATTGCTGTGAAGTTTTACTTATAATGGAGCTTATGAACAATCGACCTGAATTTACTCATGTTGAACGTGTTTAACATGTTCCAAGATTTGATTTTGATTGAGATCACAATATTTCAAATCATATATAATATGTAGATGTACTGGTAAAAGCGACAATGTAAAATATATAAACATTCATGAGCAGTAATAAAATTTCTCAGTATTTTCATCAATTCATCGCATACAAAAACCATTTATAGTACAATCTACTGTTTCAAATTTTTGTGCGTATACCTAGAAGATTTGCAAGCTTTTTATACAGGCTCCCAGTGGTATGGGCCACGTCTGTAAAAGAAAAACCAAAGCTGATGTAGTTTTCATTAACTGAAAAGCCTTCAATCTCATTATGGCTGCAATACAAAGAATTTGAGGAAAGGGCTCCGCCATTTTTGCCCACAAAGTGATGCTAAAACGCATTACGCTCTGATTAATTTAGAACGGCAAAAAATTCTAATGCTATCCGAAGACTTTCTTGTTTGGCCGAAAAGAAAAAATAAAACAAATTAATCATGGAACCCTTATTAACAAAGCAATTGTTACTGGGGCTTAATTTTGAAAACCAACAATGGAAAATAAAAATGGAGTGGAGTGCGCTGCGTCCTCTCGTCCTAATGAATGAGGAGTAATTTCAGTTTAAATAAAAGAGAGAACAATAAAATACCCATTTTAAAAACAGTACGATGAGCAAATTGCCGCGGCATCCAATTTATAGACAATGAGGGAGAACTGTTAACATTGCTATTCCCATTAAGAATAGCGAGCGCGGAACACTGCTACAGTTCGTGGTTCAGCTTTTTTTACTTATGCGCACTCTTAAACAAGGAAAATATTAAAACGTGGCTACGTTGGTCTAGTGGTCGCAAGCGCGACTGCTGTGCATGAGGTCTTGGGTTCGATTCCCAGGTCGGGCAAAGTGTTATTGGGTTTTTCCATCAGGAATTTCTCAGTAGCAGCCTCGGAGTCTGGATTTGTGCCCGGTTGATGGCAATAGGCCCGCCCCCTATTACATGAGACTAAAAACATAACTGGCGAAATGTGGGTAAACTAATGGGTACACCTCTGCCTAACCCTTCGGGGATTACAGGCGTGATGTTATGTTATGTATGTGGCTACGTGAAACTAAAATAAATGGAACGTTCGTTAAAAAAAAACAAAGATTGAGAATTAATTTAATCCATAGGTACATTGGCATAAAATATTATCCTGTACAGTGTCATCAGCGTAATACGTCACAGTGAGACAAATCCGATACCATCCGCGTCGTTATACATAACGCGGATGAACATATTAAATGACAAAAGGGGAGTTTTTTTCATTAAGTCCCTGTATTGCTACGAAATATTTCATTTCGATCGAATGATTGGCTCGGGCCCAACTGTGTGACTCGACGGATGCCGACAGACCTACGACGTTCTCTATCAGATGTTAGAGGTATATGCTATTTTTCTCCGTAAGAATACAAATGTCTTGCCAAATTGTCTACCGCCGAACTAGTCCAATTTAGAAAGCAATTTCGCAACCAATTCGTTTTGTAAGCGGATCAAGAGGCCAACCTTAAATATGGCCATTAAATCGTTTGCGCCGAACCCACATTCGTCTTTTTAATGCGAACTTCCAACGCTAACAAATAAGAAACTCTTATCGGCGCTAACTTATCACGTCTACGGTACAAGTTTCACCTACGTACCCTACTATTTTATAAATAAGCAAGAAATGACCAAGTAGCTCCAACATGCGGAAAACGTCCTAATTCGTCTGGTGTTTTTCTTTATTATTTCTTTATGCCATTGTCGTGTGTATATGATATAGAACTTTAGAATATGTTTTCGTTCGTATTATATATCTTGAGGTCCATTTGTTTTGTTTATTTTCTGAATCTATCTTAATTATAAAAAAGTTATTAATATTAAACCAAATATTAGATCCGTGCTTTCATTTGAAAAATTATTTGTTCAATAAGGTTCGAATTTAATCAAAGTTTGTTTGGAGAAATGTTTCAATAAACAATGTAATTTCTCCATTTTGAGTCACTTCTTACTAAAATTAAAACAATGATCATTATAATAGATATTATGGTAATTTTACCATGATGTAGCTTTAAAATATCTTAATTCTCTATCGTTAGCCGACATTTTAACAGGAAAGGTGAAGAATACAGAAATGATCTAAAAGGTCCCTGTTTTCATAATTCAAAATCTTTTATCCAGATCCACAGGCAGGGCTATTATATCGATGTAAACTGTTGACAGGGCAGTTTCAACTCGCTTTGACATGAAAGAGCTATGCGTGAAATGTTATGAATGGCATTTGTTGGCGTGTGTGGTCTAACGAGCGAAGTTCTGGCGTGATTGAAACCGTGGCCTTCCGATAGTCATCGTACCCTTTCATTCCAGCTGACCCTCGGATCCTACGCTACACATCCTGTATCCCTCATATTTGATAAAATGGCTTAATTAAAACTTTGCATAGTTTCGGCCGGACGACGAATAGAGCCTGTTTATACGCCTGTTATTACGCAGGATTTCTGTTAATTAAGCAGAATGTGGTTTTATATGATGTAGGTGTAGGTTTAACACTCGGTCCTGAATATGAAAACACGTCTCATCTTTTTCATAAAAAACTTTAATTACATAAGAGAAAAATCCCCGTCAAAATTCGTTTACCTCTTTTGGAGATTAGCCGCAATATACAGACAGACGGACAAAAAAAAATCATAATTGGTTTTAAGTATAAGTTTTTATCTTTATATTACAAACAGACACTTAGTTTACATTTTATTCATTGGCAGGGATTTATAAATAAGACGTTATTTTATACAAAGTTGATACGACAGATGCGCTTTCCTTTAAACTGCCTATACTAGATACCATTTTCAAGCTCTGTACCAAAAATCAATTAAATAGGCGCAGTAGTTTAGTCGCAAATGATTTTTTAAGTTTTTGCCCCGTTGGAACACGATGTATTTTTCCTAACAGCTGATTATGTCTATACGCATAGGTCATTCACCTACGTTACCGCTATAATACCTAGGTGTCTAAGGTCAGTTAAATTTATTTACAAAGGGTGTTTGCGTTTTACTCTGATTGGTAAGCTATTTAGTTTGTTTAAAAAAAAAAACTTATTTTTATTTATATATTTTTTATACCGTATCGAATTAACACTAAACAACACGTAGCAACACGTATTAACACGTAGTATAATTTAATGCCTCTCTGTCATATAAACTGTATGTAAAATAAAGGAGATATTTAGTCGCGATATTTTTGAAAGTTTTCAATCAAAAGCCTATTATTACATACGTACTTTTTGAGTACAAAATTATACATACCTACATTGTATATAGTACGGATGCTAGCATGGTCACATTTTTTCTCACAGGGATAGTGTTGATATTCGCGAACTAAAAAATAGACAACTTTGAAACCGAAAATTGATGGAAACTATCCTTCCACACTCAATAGCGGTTACAACGCTGTAGCAAAAAGAAAGTTTTTGGAAACATGTATGGTTAGAGAACTTCTCTTCAAACTTAGTAGTCATGTCCAACTTTAATAAATCATGGAATTTGAGTCTAAGTACTATATTACTATTCAGCCCAATTTCTCCTTATTGGTAAGAGTAAGGAAATTGTCTTTATGATATAATTAGTCGGTCATCAACAGGAATGCAATGATGCATTCAATAGTCCAATTTTATAGTAAGCTTTTAACAATTAGAGATGATAATTTGTACCTACTCTGGCGACCTGTATTTAAATTTAGTCTATTGTTAAACAAAACTCATCATTATTATTTACAACACAAACCTTCAGAGTAAATCAATTATGTGTGCTGCTGACAATTCCAACTCGACCAACTACAGGTGACAAACAAAATACGTTCTGCCGAACCAATGTAATTACTGGGCTATTCGCACGATTCTGTATTCGGCACAAAGCTGACATTGCATGCCGAGAGCGATCGAAGTTTGATTTCATATCGGAGGCAAGCGAGCTATGCAAGCAGTAAGGTAGCCATCGCACGTTGGCAAAGCAAACTCGCGGGACGTGAGGTACATAAACTTGTAGATCAAGCCAGAATCCTCCTAGGACATATTGGTCACGTATTTTCACCAACTGCTTTTATTATCTCTCCGTCGTCGCTTTTAATTTTCTGCCAAAGTTAATCGCCGCTAAGCCGAATAACTGCCGTATTCTTCGTAGTTGGTTTTATGTCTCGCTTAATGACTCGATGTCTCGAACTTCTGCGAGCGTCAAACTTTATTAAAGGAATTATCAGGAATTCGTGAGTTACGCTCACTGCTGTAATATTTTCTTAATTGAAAATGTTACAGTCACAGTTAACTTTAAAAATAAAAACAGGCAGCTTGATTTTTTTTACAGTAATAGTTTTTTCGGTTACAAAAACATTTACTTATTATCGCTCCATTCGGAAATTATTCATTTTGCAAACAGAAAATCATAACACAAATATTTATTAGCAACTCAATTAGCAAAATTCCCATAATGGAGATATCGATATGAAAATAATGATGACATCCGAAGAACTACAAGTATCAGTTTTTGCGAAGCCCATTATAACTTGTTGCCTTTACTAATTCTCAGCCAATATAAGTACCGAAGGAAAAACGTAAAGGGTGTGTTAGGGCGGATCCTTTGAGAATTACCGAAACTATTCTCACTTCCTGCCAGATGGCGCTGTTCTCCATCTAAATATTTAATTTCTAATACAGTGTTAAAATATGGGGTTACATTTACTTAAGTACAAATAATACTATCGTCTTTGTGGATGTTATTGCTTGATATGACTTTAAGTTTTTTTAGAGTTCTTCATAGATATTAAACTTTTCAGAAGAAAAAAACAGGTAGGTTAGGGTACCTACCGTTAATTATATCCATGCTATCGGGGTATAATGGTTGATAATTATGTTGAATGGTTAAAATGAATTTCCAACTACTAAAGTATATAATAAAGTACCTACTACAATTTTATTTTTAGCTAATATTCGGCTCCTTCCAGGATATAATGACAATGTATGTCTTTATACTTTAATTAAGTAGGTATGATTACACATTTCTTTATGGAAAGTCGGTCCAACAGATAAAATACAAATAAAAAAACATCCCGACCACGTCTACTTAGTTCCAAATAAACATGTTTTCGTCTACATTTCTACTCGTTATCCTAAGTTTGTAAGAGATAAATATAAACGCTTATTTGTGAAAGTCGTTCATCTTACTATCTACTTGGCTAGCCGCTTTTCTATATTTTCTACTATGATAATTATAACTTTTTTTTACAAACTTATGATTTTCATAAGTTTTTATGACAATATATTTATCATTATATTTTTAAGCAATGGTACCTTTTTACTGTAAGTATAAATAATACCTACTCGTACATACTAAATCTGAGATCTAAAATGAACAATGGATCAGCTTATTGCTAATGGCGATGTCCTCTAGACAACCTGTTGATGGACAAGACGATACAGCAAAATATTGAAAATGTTTATAGGGACATTATACAGGTAGTTCGTACAGACATATTTTGCAAAAATACGGAGTGTAAAAAGACATCACATAGCTATTAACTACGGGTGTACGTTGTGTTCTAGACAATGGTTTTATGGAAATTCGTTTTATGTATACGAACTATTACTGGAACTTGCTATTTCACGCCCTTGTTGACTGACTCCTTGCAGCTCTGCTTATCCACTTTTGTTTTTCCTGCTTGCCGCTTTAGGTTTTAGGTTTGTTTGCAATAACTATGTACACACAGCAAATTAGATAGGTTTGCAGGGCACACCAAAATATATATTGGTGTGCGTAAAATTAACGGATGTCATGCTTCGCCTATCATTAGTGTTTGCTTTAAAATAACCCGTTATCCATGCACACACTTGCTACACTTTGATGTTGCATGGAATATGAAGCATAAATTTAACTAATTAAACAATCGTCTCCGTGGCGCATTAGTGGACTGCCAACGACTCGATGTTTTTGTTTGATTGAATAAAATGTTTTACATTTGTTAGTTCAATTCATTGCTATTAGCGAGTCCGCTTTATATTTGTTTTGATATTAATTGTCTACCCTCTAAAAATGACAAATCATTTATAAATTAGTAGTTTAAGTTCATCGTCCGCACCAATGGGCTGTTAATAAAAATATCAGGAGGTAGTTACATTTGTTTTATGTGATTGATATTATTGTTAGTAAGATTACAATTGGTATCTTAACATCTGACTTACTAACATGTTTATTCATATCACTAATAAATAAATTATCCACTTGAATTTAAAAAATAATGTTGTCTAACTTAAAATGTTTGTCATGCACAAAACTTTGTAATTTGTAATTATACTCGAATACAGGAGACCGATACGCTTACACACAATCTTGGGTCTGGGTTGTAATAAAATGAAAGTAGTGTCAAATATAGCTTGTATATCAATACAAGCTATATTTGACACCACTATGACTAAATCCGCAGAATTTTCAGCGGATTTTATCAAACTTTACTACACTTACCCCACCACTGCGCATACTTACCCCCCTACTTGGGTAAGTGTACGCATATGGACTACCTTTGTAACTTTGTACCTTTTAATATTGAAAGAATTTCTCTCATTATAGATAATTATTTTCATATTTCTATTGTTGATTAATAAATAGTCTTACTAAATTAATAATGTTTTGTTTAATTTTGATTATAATTTATCATTTTGCAGAGATTTCAAAGCTAAAGTGCGCACTCTTGACCCACGTCTATAATAAAGTGTTTAAGTAAAAGTGAGTTTATACTAGAAGTCTGTAGTAATCTATATTTAACAGTTTCATTTTTAGTATATTTGTAGAGCGAGAGATTTTTGATTTCCTCATTTGCCATGAGATTCTTATAACACTCAGAGAGGTAAGATATAGATACCTATAGCAAAGGTCGTACGTGATGAGTAGTTAGTATCAACACAGACTAAAATATTTTAAAATATAAACTGTGTGTATTCACGTATATCGATGATTGTATTTGAAAACCTATTTTATTCATGAAATAAATTACTTTAGTTTTCTTGTCTTCTGGATTGTGAATTGAGCTACTTTTTATTTTTATGAATAGGAAAATATAACGTTTTTTAAACCATATTTCAACTTAATACATTTCAGGCCCAGAAATCCCAGTCACCTTTTGTAAATAGGATGCACTAATATCTAGTCTTGTGATGACCCAGTTTTCAGTCAAACAACATAATTTCAAAATGATACGAAACATATACTTACAATTACTTTTGTTAAGTTAGCATTCCGATGTCGCTAGTCGTGGTGACCACGACTAGCGACATCGGAATTATACCTTAACCGTGTATCATTTCACTACATTTGGATATAGCGTGCAGCAGCGCGTTGTCGACAATATCCTCTTAATACTTTAATATGTTTACCTTTATTGACTTTATCAGGCATTGTTTTGAGCGACTATATACGTTTACACACAGAATTAAGTTCTAATTATTTTCGTACTCATGCTGTAAAACAAATGACCTTGTTCTTATCTATTAGAGAGCTTTATTTAATTTTACCTTAATTTATCGTATCTTTCTGTGTCAAAAACAATTACCCGCTAAAAAGTTTTGATCAGACCACGAAGACAGTAACCTAATTACGAATAAATTGATAGATAAACTCATTTTCATCCTTTGTTTCAGATCTTAAAATATTTTAGGCATAACTTTAATGTATTTATTCTTGGTAATTTCAATGTTCTTTGAAAGCGTTATTAGACTCTCAATTTATGTAGGTGTCCCTAGTCATAGTCACTAGCATTATGAACCTAACACCTAAGGTCGCATGAAACACGACATTAATAAATTTAATGTAAAATATCCCCTACTGAGACATTATACACAGCTATTTGCGTCATACTTGTTTACGTGTGTAAGTATAAATAGAAAAAACTCGTTTCACCTCGCAGCTTTGTCCCCTGTGAATAACCGGGATTAATAATTATTATTGTGACAGTCGAGTGCTTCGTGTCACAACCAGAGCAATACAACTTCTTGCTTTTCCACTTGATTACTTTCGTACAATGGTCTGAACAAACAATAATATAACCTCGGGTACCATTGTTAAAGAGAAATCATTTTAGTTATCAGCAGTCCCCGTTGTCCACAGCTGTACGATGGCATTCACATATTTCCTTCAATTAACAGAATTTTTAATGTTTCGTTGAAAACAAGAAGTGTTTTCGTTTGGTGTCCCGCTTTTCATACTTACGTATAAAAATTGCTGAATTCGATTAACAGTAGCTGACATAAAATTTTACTATTATTTACACAATAGCAGAAAGCCGCCCTGTAACTATCGAATTTGTGGTGAATTCATTTCACCACAAATACATAAGTATGTGTATAGTAAACTAATTAAAAATGAATAAACGCCGCAACTACGTTTAAACACGTACGAATGAGACGACGTAAATGGCTATCGTAACATGTTCAGAGTTGTAAAATTCTACCATAAAATAAATTTAATATAAATCCAGAGTAGAGGCGACACATAAAATTGGAGTAAATCACCGAAAGTCAGGCGCTGGAGACGTTTACAGCCTCCGAAGCTGTTAGCTCAGGAAGTGTGTCGGGATCGCGGGCACCACTCAAAACGTGCAATAACCAGATATTTATGTCGCAACTGTACGTAACGGGTATTTATGCTGTGTACTATTTTTAACCGACTGCTTGAAAAATCTTGTGTTTATCATTAATTATAGGTGGTTACATTTTCAACAGTGCAGTGTGTATTGTAAACGAATTCCAAACGAGTACTTAACCTGTTTATTTATTTTTATTTGCATGCGCTTCTGGAGCATATAACTTTACAAAAGGTTTTAAAATATAATTGCTCAATTTAATGTCAAGGTTGTAATTACGTATTTGGTGTTACTAAACGGCAAAATCCCGATAAAACTGATATTTTCATTTTAAATGTGATTTTTTTAAAGATTGTAAAAAAAGCAGTTCTCAACCTACTTCAAAAAGGAGGAGGTTCTCTATTCGGTGGTATGTTTTTTTGTATGTATGTTACCCGATTACTCCGCCAATCATGAATTGATTTGGATGATTCTTTTTTTTTTAAAGAATTGTTCCCATAGAAATATTGTCATGATCTGATGATAAAATTCAGAGATATGGAACAGAACTCCTCATAGGATCATAGCAGAACTGTCGTAACAAGTGAAATTGCTTTTTTTATGCGTGTAGTAGATGACTGACTGAAGAAAGAGGGGTACGTCAACCTACCACTTTTACAAAATTAAATATATTGTTTGAGGTATTGTTTAAAGGGGCTTTTTGTAAGAATTTCAAACAATAACACAAAAGAATTACAAAGTTAAAAATAAAAAGCTCATTTACAAAAAAAAAACAACCTTTAAAAACTACAAAATAAAAAATAACTTTAATTTTGGAAGTCGCCTGCAATACCTACACAACAAAAAACAAAACCGAAGTCATCCGAAGTCGAAATATTTTTTTATTTTGTAGTTTTTGAAAGCGGTTGTCTTATTCGTAAAAAATCTTTTTTAAATTATTTGTGTTACTTTTCATGTAAAAATAATTTTATATAATGAAATGCAAAAAAAAACGAGTTTCGTTTAACGCATGTCAAGCTTTTAAATGATGCGACCTCGCGATTTCGCTGGCATATAATGTTATTAACACATAAATTATTAATAAAAAAAGCATGTATATCGTAGTTTCATTATATATTTGTACTAGCTGTGCCCGCAGCTTCGCTCACGTGGCCTTTAGTGTAACTTAAGGAATAAAGTATTAAATAATAAATTAATAAATCATTTTATTATCAGGCAACTGTGGCCCATAGAAAAAATACACAAAGTAACCTTATAAAATAAACTAACACAAATAATAGAAGTGGTGGCGTTCTGTAGTTTCTGCCTACCCCCATGGGAAAAAGGCGTGAGTTTATGTATGTATGTATATAATAAAAGTCTAATTAAATAACTAAACAACTAAACACTTAGCGTAGGCGTCGTGTTGCGCTGCGTGGTGTCGTAACCGACCTCGAAAACGTCGATATACGACACCCTTCGGCCAAAAGTCCGCTTTCAAGAAGGTCTGCAGCTAGTGGGTAGGTATGCGTACCACAAACGACTTAAAGTTGATGTTGGAGCGCGATTTCAACCTTCGAAAGGTTGGAATCGCGCTCCAACATCAAACTCCCTCAGAGTCCAGTTGGTCTTCACTCTTAGAAACTCCACGACTTTCTCAGACTTCGTGGAGTAGTGCAGACGCGAAATGTACAGCTGCTTCGTAGGCACAGCAGAACGCAGCAACATGTTGGGTCCGCTCGGCGAGGTACCGAACTGGTTACGTGAACAGGGCTTCCTCTTCTTCTTTTTCCTTTAGTATTGTATGCCATGCCATCATAATCCTCCAAGCGGATTGAATGGTTGCAAAGATGGCTTTTAAAGCCCAGCGCCCACTATCGGTGGGCATCGGTGCGGCTCAGTCCAGTTTGGGCTCCTTACGGCTTAGGGCGGCTTCGAGTGCCTGAGAGCTGCTTTGGGCGGCTTCGGCCTGCCTCGGCAGTCGTAAGCATATCTAAGGACGCCAAGGCTGTCTTCGGGTAGCTCTGGTGGCATTTTCGTGACAGACACGTCAAATGCCAAAGTGGCTATTAAATAGGAGATGGTTAATCACCATTTGCAGTCGTTAGTTTGCATTCGCTTTGTGAGTACCTAACTACGTTATAAATGGATTTATATGTGTTCCCATTGATGCCCTCCGTTCGGGGATCACAGAGGGGTATGTCGGACTCTGCGAATATTTAACCTGACATTGATATTGACTACTGATTTGTGTACCTGATTCTATAACTGTTTGATCTCGGCTCGTTACTGGATTTGATATATCGCGAAGTTTTATACTTAGTGCATTTATACTGGCTGCTGTACACATATTATCTCCAGTCAATTTAGCTTAAATATTATTTATGATACATCGCCATAACTTTTTTCTCACAGCAATTTGAAATGACACGCCTTAGTAACTATTGTTGTACATTAAAAGGGCCACCTAATGACACATGTGTGGTTGTTATTGGTTCCTAGACCAGCTTCCATACATTTTTGCCGATCCTCCTTTACTTATTTTTTGTTCTAAAACATTGAAACGCGCTTTAATATTACGCCTCACATTGTAGTTCGATCTGTATATGCTCAAGACTATCCGACCGCATCTGGTAATCAGAGCAATTGCCAACAGAATGTTGCGTGCTATAACCAAATAATATATGTTTTTGAACGAACTAATTTTTTAAAAACAACAATTAAAATAGCCATTCCCGTACAAAACATGATTTTGATTTTAAAGGATTTTGTCTCAGATTCACGCAATATGTGCGTCGCGATCGCCAGTTAGACGCGCTTCTCATTCTTCAGGGGTTTCCTGAGATCGAATGCTTGCTGTACAAACTTTTTGAGCGCTCAAGCGCATTTTTCTGTCAGTGAAGGTCTCAGATTCACGCGATAGTGAATGTGCGTTGAGTTCGGCAGTTAGACGCGCTTCGCGTTCTTCAGGTATCTCGCGAGACCTAGCACTTGCTGTTCGAACTCTATGAGAGCTCAAGCGAGTTTTTCTGTCAAGTAAACGTGCCTCGCGTTGTTCACTGTTCTCTTGAATCCAAGAGGCCCTCGTTCGAGAACGACATGAACTCAGTCGAGATTCTCGCTCAGCCGAAGTTTCTGTAACACGTATCCTGGCCCGACGTTCCTGAGATGCAGTAACTCTCACCTCATGATCTTCTTCAGATTCTTGTGATCGAATTAATCTCAGCCTATTAGAATTTTTGCAGTACTGGGAGGGTTCGATTTTCTTCGAGGCATAATAATATAGGTAGGTAATATCACAATGCTATTTTGTAAACCTATAATAAATACTTATCAATAATGACAAAGCCGTCAGTCGAAGTGACGGTTTGTCAAACGTGTAAAGAAGCATTTATCTCATAGGCAGGGACAAATTAAATAGTTCGATGACAATTACTCTAAAATAGCCATTCTAGTTTGCCATTATTGACTACTTAGCTCCTTTTAGCTAAGGTATAGCTTGATGATAATTATTAAAGAAGTTCAATCCACAGCTATCTGCAATATTATTTATCAGAAATTTCAATTATTTTACTTTTATTTTCTGGTATTTTTATAGACAAAATGTTTGACGTGAATCTTTAAAGTGATATAACTTTTTAAGTTTTGAACCGATTTAAATAAAACAAACACTAAATGTAGAGTACAGAGTACCACAATACATTAGTGAACCGCTGTTCATTCAGTTCATTCAGTTAAGCCGTCTCTGAGATTAGCGCGTACAACGGACAGACTAACAGACAAACAGAAAAGAAATCTAAAAATCATTGTTTTGGGTTCTATCGCATTGATAAATGCCCCCAACAAAAGTTTTTCTCATAAATCTCTTATGTACAGACGGCGGGGGTTACAGATTTATTATATGTAATAGAAGATTATATTTTCAAGAAAAATTATAATACACCTTTCGTATTGGATAATCTGTAGATTAGTGAGAAAATTATAATTACAGTACTGCATTGATGATGATTTAAAAATTACTTCAAAGACTAAGGTAATAATAAAGGTGTAATATATTCGAGACTGTGGAAACCCAAACCCATTTTTTTTCAATGAATTCCGTGCTATGAAAAAAAAATCATGCCCATTGCTTATCTGAAGTCCAACATGACTGAGAAAATGTGAGTAGCATCACGATATTAGTATGTTTGACCATTAAGTAGGTGTCACTTTTACAAGATTAAAAACTAAAGACAAAAATATTCAATCTACCTATGGATTAAATTTATTTTATAAAGAGCTTGTGTAACACTGCCGGCGCAAATGATTGTATAGTAAGTAAACCATAATTGGAAATGTAAAAAACTCTAAATAATTTCATAAAACAGAGAAATGTAAAAATACTTAAAATATGTACTGCTGCCACTGCTGCTGTTACTTGCATTTTCTTCTGTATGCCTACTTTATAAATAAGAATATAATATTACACATAACGAATCTGACGCGAACGCTGAACGACGCGACGCCCAGTGTATGATGTTTGATGTTAAAGGTACCATAGCACGGTACTTGCAGATAGCAAAGATGAAAGTTTATATTTACAATAATATGACACGTGGAAAGCCCGTTTGCAAGCCTACTACGTAATCTAGTCAAGCTTCTTCAAAAAAACCTCATTTTAACAGCATATCACATAAAGGTTTACAAAACACAAAAACAAATGCTAACGGCAAACATTTCCGTAGTAGAACACTGTCACCTTCGCACAGTTTGAGCTCGAAGCAATATTGCCATGTTATTATTTGGGGCGTTTACACCGCTAAGCCAGACATATGGGCCATTTGCCGACAGAATCGTGTGAACCGCTTCACGTTATTCATGGGCGACGCATTAATATCGTCCAAATGTGCACTTACGTCCAAAAATTAAAGTAATACCAATGTTTTTTCTTACTTCCTACAATTCTACTGTAACGTAATTGCCATGTTGACGTTTGGTACATAGAAAATCCAACGTCTGTTTATCATTTTAAAAATGAGCAGATTTTAAAACATTTTGTAATTTTAATCAGAAAAAGTTTGGCGATGTTTAAATGGGATTAGGTCTCATGTAGTTAGTTCGGAATATTTTTTAAAAGTGGCTAGCTACTGATGGTTTAAATAACACAGTAAAATTTGACCTAAATAGAACTCAGAACTTCGGTGGTGTCATCGGTGTTGTAGTTACACATTACCTACGTTAGAATATAAAACACAAGATGTGATCATCGCACCCACATCTAGCCATTTGATATTAGGTATTGTAATCAATACTCTTGATGAGCACATCAATATTAACTAGTGATGATCATGTCAGACATGCTATTTTATTTATGTGATCGATAAATGAAACAGATTAATAAATATTTATTTGATTATCTTGAGGTGTTGACGTATTTGCTATTTTCTATTACAATAAGAAAAGAAAAGAGAAAGTGTGTGTAAGTGTAAATGAAGAATAACCTTTTTTATTCATCAATACGGTATACACGTGGATATTGTAAGACAAATAAATATACGGATTTATATGGACAACAATATCTATTAGGGGAGATAATAATAAACAATATTAAAACCACAAAACCATGAAAATTAATTATTTAGCGTAGAATTTAATTTCCTTCAATTAAATAATAAACGCTACGCTGCGTGACTTAACGCCGTACTCTGCTACATCACGCAACTAGCTACGCCGTGCGGCTTCGCTACGTCTCATGTGTGTACGCTACACAGATCTGACTTCTACGAGGCTGCGCGACTCGCCTACCCTACGCGATCCAACTACACTGGCATCATATCTTAACACACTTTACTTTATTAATATTTTCCCCGTGAAAACAATCCTAATGCAAAATGTGGTTCTATGCAATAAATTTTAATTGCAATAGAACAAGTTACATTTGCTAACTCATCATTTACGAGCGCTTTAGTTCTGCGAGCGACCTGCGTGTTAGAGTAAGCAACTGTGCCACGATATTTCCTACACAGTAGGTATAAATATATAGTTTGAACCTTACCAATTAAGTCTTTTTTTACATTTTAATTAATAGCATAATCTCATAAAAATATTCTATGTCATCTACCTAAATTAACCTCGAGTGTACTCCCCGAAGCGGCAGACACATTATTTATTTTGAAACATGCATTGTAATATGGTAAGGTCTTGCATGGCCGTACACCTATATATAAGATATATACATATAACTACTTGCGTCTTCCTGAGACTTCGTTTGTGTAGGCTTCAGGAAAAGAAGAAGAAAACGAGATAGGTAAAATATCCTGTGTTAGGCTAGATCAATATCAATTTGTGTGCTTTTCAGCTAATTTGAGTGCTTTTAAGTGTGAAAGAGTAACAAACATCTAGCCGTTTTCACAAACTTTTACGTTCACAATAGTAGGTAGTACCTATTAGGAAGTAGGTTTTACTGACTAATGTAAAGGCATTAAGGACTATAGTATACCAAGCTATATGAAGCCTGATAAAGTATTTAATATTTTTGTCAATTCCTATCGGTGCGAAAGAAACAGCAGGTAAAAGTTAGTAAGCTATAAATCATAACTGTGCAGACTTCAGTACAATTTATGTCTTAGGCCCATTGGGTAGCTTAGCACTGTTTGATTGATAATGTGAAGAAGAACTTATTCGTTGAGCTCACATCCATCACATAATGACTCCCTCCGCTTAAGACATGTAAGTGCGAGTCACTAGAACAATATCTTATTAAATAAAGTAAAGTAATTAATGTAAAGCGACTGACCAACAAATTAAGGAACCAACTGCTACATTAAATAAGAATAATTTCATGAGAAATAAATCATAGAAAGCGATAATTTCCGTTCGAAGTAGAGGATTTGGAAAAATTAAAATAAATTCGTAAACAATAGGCGAATAAAAGTTAGGAATAAACCTAAGGGTAGCGTAGCTAGAGAAGTCACATATAAATATTTGTATTTACCTAGGCACCTAAAGCTATGTCGAATGATCATACCTACCGATAGGTATGATTATTCGACACCCAGAACGATGTCGAATAATAATACCTATCGAAAAACGAAAATATATTATCAGTCTTTAGGTTGTACCTCCGACACCAAATAAGTACGGCAGCGCGCAAGAATTTGGGGCTGCAGCTATTGAAATGCAACAGCTGGTACTCAATATCAATTTAAAAAGTCGTTAAACATGTCAGTACGAAATTGAAAACTTTGTAGTATTGAAAAAAATGCTATAAATTGCCTAATGTTTGTTTGTGTTGACTTTATATTCCGAAGTTAAATGCCATATCATATTACAGTGTTTTTACAAAAAAAGAAAAACGTTTGCGATTAACAATAATCCATAACGTTTTGACGAAAAGCTTTAAGGCTGAAACTCTGCGAGATGTATGATGAGTGCTGTCATATTAAAATTAACTTCTTAATAACAAACAAACGTCTCAGACTGACGCATGAAGAATAAAAAGACAAAAATAAATACGTATCGTGTCACATCACATTCACCTAAGCTATTTATTTCATAAAAATATAAATGTGTTGCTTCTGCCCTTGGCTTCGTTTGTGAAGACTTCAGAATTAAAACAAAACCCGAAATAATTCTACGGGACCACAAAAACGGTTTACAAATCCTGTGTTAAGGTGGATCAATATTTATATACGTTTTTTTTTATTTGCATACGTGCCAAATTTCAACTAATCTATTCAGCCGTTTCAAAGTTATAGAGTTACAAACAACCATTAATCCATCCATCTATCCCGCCAATTTTCGTGTTTAGAATAGTAGTAGGATTTCGATAAAATTTATTTCCTAAATAAAAATAAGTAAAACATTAAAGAGTGAGAGAGCGCATATCACCTTTGATCTTGTCCTTTATCGGCTACGCATCTTATAGTAAATACTTATGTATTGATTACCTCTCCTTAATATTAGTTTAAAAACAATAAGATTATTGCCTACTTAATATGACTTAAAAGGCAATTTATTTACTAGCCACGATATTAAACAATATATGGATGAAATTGCTTTATCCGTAAGCCTAAATAAAATGTTATCATGAATAAACAGAGACGAGAATGCACGAGTGTATGCGATTTCTGTAGAGTATTCAGTAATGAAAAATTGCTCGCTCCGGTTCCTAATATCCGTTATTGTCCATAAAAATCGATATCCAAAAGAATTTCATCAACCAAACACCACTTCGAGCGTGTATAGAAAAATCTTTTCACATAATTTTCAATTCTCACGCCTTCCGTTTATTCAATGAAAGAATTCGCGAGCTCGTTTAATTGAATTTTTTCACTTTGACAGATATTGATCGTCGGCAGTTTCAATACCTTTCTGTTTTATTCCACAAATACTTAAGCGCAGTATAATAAATCACTGAAAGTGAAAGCTGCTTTTTAAGCCTTTGAAAGTCTATAAATCATATAATAAATGAGAAGCTTCTGAACTATTCATATTTTTATGTACTAGAGCGAATTTTAGCGATCCTTTATTGAAATCAGTGCAGTAAGCTGTAAAACCATTAAGGTGTGGAGCGATTGAGGTATAAAAGTAGAGATGTGTTACTATTTTAAATATTTGGTTCAGCTTTCTGGATCAGGGAGTGCCCGAGCATTTACCGACAATGTTTTTTAATGAGTTAGTTTTTATAGTTTGGTTATTGATTAACATCATCTTTTATCTAGAGTGGGTGTATGTTTTGAATTAGTAAGTTTGTATATAATTTTAATCAACATACACTTAATTTAGTATAATGGTCTTGAATTCTGAATACATTACTGATCTTCTATTGTTCAAGGTTCAATCTCGGAGTAAAGCAAACTGTGATTAGGGCTTTATGCATGCCCGAGAGTAGCCCGAGATAGGAACTGTCGATAAATAGCGATAAACTTGCCTCTATATCTTTGAGACCTAATATTGCGAATGGCGTTCAAAAAGTGCTCCGAACAGCATATTGTGTGCTCATATCCTGTTTGCTGAATTATAATAATTAAACTTTATATTATTATTTTGAACCAATTTACCAGTTTTTTGTGTAATCTCAAATTTTGCTTAAATGCTTACAAATTTATTTATAATTACGGTTTCTTTGTACATATATTTAGTTACTATTTTAATTATTCCAGAAGGCTTTTTTAATATAAACTATTTTATAAACCTCAAACAATAAATAAACACGTTGCGATCAGAGCGGAGTTATGTTGAAGTATGGTATTAGTAAACCTAAAGATTTTTTAAATCAGTGCTTCAGTGTGTGTACTGAGGTTTATATTAGATTCTAGTAACATTAAGTATATTGTATTCTTGTGATTTTAAGGACCGTGTATACTGTGCACAAAATTGTAGTAATTTTTGAAAATGTTATCCGTAGACATTTAATCACAGCTCACATATTTATCGACAAGCGTTTGGTTAAGAACATCTCAAAATAATATGTCTACCTATTAGTAAGATATAAAAATAAGTATTATAGGTATATTATCCTACTTCTCCTAGACGTGACATTTTGTGATAGATGGATGACTGTTTGTTACTCTTTCACACTTAAACGGCTGAACGGAAATAGCTCTAGCACACAACACAGGATAAATTTTACCCAGTTTTTAATATTTTGAACTTAATTTGATGTTTACTCATTGAAATAAAATATTTTTACTGTTACCGTATTCTTGTGTCCTACGCAAAATTCTGGCCAACTCACAAACCACAAGTCACGAGGCGAGTCAATGAGTCAGCGATATCTTGAAATAGTGTGTATTCTCTTTAAGTTGGTACCCTTGTCACATCTGGCCGGAACCACTCAAAATAATTACAATCTCACAAAAATGTCACAAGCTCGGCTCCGAACAACAAAGTAGCGCTGAATAAGTGATGAAGCGAACCAATGATATTTATGATTGATGACTTTCAAGCCTAACATGGCGCAGTCGGTTCGAACGGGAATTAAAAATCGGTAATTTAATTCTTTATATTTAACTAATTTGGTTTTCAACACACAAGGTGTGTCAAATCATTAATTAGTTTCTAAAATGTCAAAATTAAAAAAAATATATATAATTTTAATTTTTTTCTCGCTTCACACATGGTCAATTCCTTAATTCTTCATTTGAAAATCAATATTGCAAAAAAAATATTGCCAAGTTTACAGATTTAAAAATATAATTATATAATTACCAAAAAAATTAAAACCTTTCTGTACATTTTCGAAATAAGGACATTTGTTTTGATTTCAAAATGTCTATAAAACACTATATCCCGCTGAGCTGAACGAACTACAAGCGGTGCTTAGTCGGAAACAACATTCTCCTTTAGGAAGGCGTCTTTTACAAACCGCTATATTATGACGTCGTTAAAATCAAGCTACGAAATTATTTCAATAACATCAAATTGTTTCAAGTAAATCACAAAGAGGTAAATTATGAATCGGGGTGTAATGTACTCATATCGAGTTCTCAAACTGGCACAGTAGGTGCTGCCAAAGACAAACTCTAAGAGTTTGGCTCACTTTATTGTAACTGGGTGTCGGTACCATACGTCACGTTCACAGTCCGCCAATTTGTCTGTCATTTGCCAAATCCGAACGCGCCTTGAATATAGACCGAATATCTACTAAATATGTATTCAGTGTTGCCACATGCCTACTAAAATTTCACATACATGTCTAATACATGTGAGATTGTATCTTTCAAGTCGCCTAGTATAATTTTTAGTACTAACATCTTAAAAAAAAAAAACAAATTGTAGGTAGGTACCTATATACATTCTTTAGCGAGACATGTAAATCGACTGATTTGTATTCACACGTTGGTGTTGCGGGAAATTGAATTCTTTTTAATGAAATAAGAAAAAAAATCAAGATAAAGTCACGCACATGGGAAAGCTTATTAAATAAAAATATGCATACATTTTGTATTCATGTCAATATCAAAGGTGAGCTAAAGAAAATTTGCATTTGTATTGAACAAAAATATGTCTCGCCTTATTGAAACTTTACTGCTGACTGTATTTCAATAATATTCCCGCTATGGGAGCCAAGTTAATGTCAAAGTCAAAGTCAAAGTTAAATCATTTATTTCAATTAGGCGGATATAAGGCACTTTTATACGTCATATACAAAAAAGGTTTAAATCTAGTTGCCCCTTCCAAAAGGTAGTTTTGTATGGAGAAGAATGGGCATGAAACTCCATACGTACTCTTTTAAAATCAACATTTGTACAATATTTGCATACAGAATCATACAATGACACGTGAATACAATGTAGCTTATATAAAAACTACTAAATCATAACGTATAAAATATATGGATTTACCAATTAAAATAGCATTTTAATTTAGGAGACTTAGGTGCCTTCACCAAATTCAAGTAACTAACCTTGCTACTAGATGTTCTTGAATCAATTTTAAAAAATTGGTATCATATCCTCTCTAGTAAATTGGAAGGGTACTAGGGTCATATATATGGAAGCAAGGATATTAAAGACGTGTATTTTTTTAAATCTTTACAAGACTCCTAATTAAAAACAGGAATCCGTATTTTTTTAAGCAATTTTTTTGTTGGCAAAGTTAAGGACCACAATTAGACAAAGTTTTCGTTTAAAAGGTTTCAGTATTTATAGTCTTATAAAAATAGCTTATAGCTCCTCTGTTGGGCACTTAGCATACCAAATAGGTAACAAATTTATAAACTTAACTAATTAGGCGCTTGCTGGACTGAGTTTCATGTTTGCTCTGAACATCGTAAACTTCTTCTAACTTCCTAATTTGGAACGGCCGTAATTATTGTTATCTGAATCATTTACAAACTTTGTACCCTTAGAGAAAACTGGTAATTAAAAACATAAAAATGTGGTTGTGCCCCTTTTTATTTGACCAATAAACTAGATTAAAAATATCTTATTGCTGTGTTTCTCTTCTTTTTTGGCATTTCAGTCGATATAATAAAATGGAACGTTAAATTTAAACACCGTTTTAGTGTGTGTGTGCATGCCTTAATTTTGTGTTAACATGATAATTTGGCAATAGAAGAAAAGTTCAGCACCGAATATAAAATTTGACAATACTTTATCTACTAATATTTGTCAACGATTATAGTTTTGGTCAAATTGTTTATGTTTTATTGTGAATCAATCATAAAACCTTAAATTTCACTAAATGGGTCAACAAAGTATACGTAGGTTGGTACTGTCAGCTTACATTATTCCGGATAATAAGAGTAACTGACATAATAATAATGTGAAAACGAATTCGTATTTCAACCTTTATTTAGATTTAGGTATAAATGTATAAGAAATTTATATTATTACTAGTTTCTGCCCGTGACTTCATGAATTTAGGAGAGAACCTTTCTTATCGCATGCTTACGTCATAATAACTATCTGCGTTTCAAACAGCGTAATCCGTTCAGTGGTTTAAGCTGAGTGTTTGATGGATCAGTCAATCATTAACGGTTGCCTTTTATGTATAGATTACAGTATATTTCTCTATACTATAGATTTTATATTAAAGTAGGTAACCAGTTAGTGCTGTCACTACACTTTTAATTCTTTTTAATAAGGCTTTTTTTATTGCCTTACTAAGTTCGAAAAACCGTACACGACCGAATAAATGAACGAATCAAATCGGTACGTATACCTAATTCGCTTTTTTTCCTTTATCCCAGATATTATCAAAGCTTACCGTTTTACATATTAAATACTAACGGGGACATTGTGCCCCAGTCACCCCAATGGCCGTTATTAGAGTGACACGTTATTTTTGTGAGATACGTACATACGTAATAAAGGCCGGGTAGACGCGTCCGCTAGACGGACACGAGCGAATTGATAAGGGTCACATCGGAACATTACCCCGACGGACAAGCTAAGACTACTTTTTTTACTCAAATTAGTTAAGCGAAACGTAACTCAATATTATTTTTTATTTAACTCCCCTCCGGAAGTTTCGTTATTAATTTTTTTCAGGGAAACTTGTTTAACTTTTTTAATTAGCTCCAGGGAATGTGTATCGAAATACCTACTGCTCTTTTTCATTACTTTTTATTTGATCCACTGAAAATCCATCTTTCAGAATTAATTACTCGTTTATTTGCTTTGCTAATTAATTCTGTGTTAACATAGCAATATTCAATCAATATTCTTCCAGATGCGAGAAATCAGATCTCATTTAAAATTTAGACAGTCTATGCGGAAATCAGATCATAATATTTCGAATACATCTCTGAATAATTAGCTAAAAATGTTTCGGTTTGCTAAGCACTCATCAGCTAAAGAAAGATAACTTCTAATCACACTTAATGACTTTCTTCACGCTGATTGGCCGTGAGCAAAGTACTAACGAGTCTTGATTTCAACAAACTTCGCAAATTGTTTGCTTATTCAACGTAAGGTAATAACAGCTGGGACACACGGTCATAAATTTCAGCAAGCGAGGTATAAAACATTCAGGTTCGCACTATACCCGCTATCGATCTCTTTTGTAATTATTGTGCTCTACATATTTTACACTTTATGGGAGTTGGGTATCGAGTTCTGATTACAATCAACAATTTCGCTTGCGTAATGTAGATTTATTTTTTAACGTGTGTGAAATATCGCGGTAGTTGATACCGTTTAATTTTAATGGTTCTAATGAACGTGTAAGGTTCAACCTACGTAATAATATTGTCTTTATTCGAATCTCTGTATTATCTATTTTGTTTTTTTACATATTTTATGCCTAAATATTACTTTGAGATTCTAGTGAGCTAAGTTTGTCTTTAAAGTCGGGTTTTATTACAGCGCAAGCAGAAGTCGACGACGCGGCGTTATGAAGCCGAAAGTATTTTGATAATATAGTAATCGCGTAATACACATTTGTGAGTAAAACATATCGATATTTATTCAAAATTATTATATTTGATACAAAAATATAAATACAGTTTTATAGAATATGAGCGAAGTAACATTATTTATTTCCTGTCAACCATAGTGTTAACAAGAGACTTTACAAGTGGCCCGCAAAACCAAATAGCTAAACAGTAATAGGTACCACAAGCTGCATATGTATTTGGTGTCTGTTGAAATAGAAACATAAAACATAATTTGCGTTTTTATATTTTTGTAAGTACTCTTTGAGCTGGGTAGTTTTCTGCCTAGTAATTATACCTACTTATTGTCCGTGTTGAAATTGATTGTCCAACAAGAGCTTTTTCAAATAATTATTTGCTAAAGAAAATGTTCATGTGTATTTTCCAAGATATTGGACAGGAGTAGGTAATAATATTTTTTACCCAAAGTTCAGAGAATGACGATTACGGACCATTGAAAAACGTCAGACTTAAAATGATTGGATCTTTGAATTCAGAAATGCTTTATCGACAGAATTAGTAATGGCTGCTCTTTACTGTAAGTCATTGAAATATAATTAATATTTTTTTAGCAAATTTTAGCAAAATATTTTTCATTTTTTATCCTCGTTGGTCTAGTGGTTGCAAAGCGTGACTACTAAGCATGAGACCTTGGGTTCGATTCCCAGATCGGGCAAAGTGTTATTAGGTTTTCCATCAGAAATTTCTCTGTAGCAGACTTGGAGTCTGGATTTGTGCCCGGTTGATGGCAATAGGCTCGCCCCCTATTACATGGGACTTCAAAACAAAACTGGCGAAATGTGGGTGTACTAATGGGCACACCTCTGCCTAACCCTTCGGGGATTGCAGGCGTGATGATAAGTTATGTTGGTTTTGCTAGAGAATAATCCATTATTATACAAGTGAACTAAGTTTTGGTAATTTAGGCGATTAACACCTTGTACACTGTACCGCACGGTCAGGCGGTGTACGTGTGAAAGGCGACGGCGCGGCGGATTTCATAGAGGTCAATGCGACATAAGATCCGCTTCACCGCCTACCGCTGCAGTGCGCGGTGCCGTGTGTTAATCTTCTAAACTCAAGGCTGCACTGCAGCCGGAGCCGAAGGTGATAATAGAGCCAAAAGTATTATGGTAAACTGCTCACGCGTTTTGTACGTGCTTCTCAACACACTATGAAGGAAAAATCAATATATTCATTGATACGAAAATATAATTACAGTTTCATCTAATATGAGTAGCGTTCACACAAATTATATAATCTCTGTCAAGGTGTCAGCAAGAGAACTCTCAAAACCGGACCATAAAGAGTTATTTTCTTAAATCATTTATTGTACTAAGTATGTTGATTTATTGAGAAATATAAATAATATAATGAAATCAGTTTAGTCGTGATATTTTATTAACTAACATAATTTACTAATTTGTTTTTTTGTCATAAAAGCTGGTAATAGTAGATTGCATTCTGTGTTTAACTAGTAATAGTAGACTATATTCTGTGAAATTTTAATAACGTCAAACACGTCGTAGATTCATTCCTGTTTTCAGCTCTTGGATATCAAACACTACAAAAATAAAAATGTGATATTTTTACTTGGTGCTATAGTCAGAGATAGCGCACAGCGCGCGTATAGACAGAGGCCAAGACCTAACACTCTAAAACGCTACGGCATTTTAGAGTGTTAGGTCTTGGCCTCTGTTGCTAGTTACAGTAAAAATTTAGATCAATGATATCAGAAATATTTCTGTACGCAATTAGTTGAAAACACTAAACACGAAACTGAATACCGTCGTTGTGAAATAGGGGTCAGCAACAACACCCTTTTACCTACTCTGGGAAATACTTAGAAGCATGACGTAAATTCTATTCACATAGATATTGTCCATTAAAAGTTAAATAACGAAATAATTCGACATAAAACCTATTCTCGAACAATTTATATACCTAGACAGTTAAATGGATTTCATTATTCCTTTTCACAAACATAATCATATAAGTAATGTTTATACCAAAATATCTACTTACACAGCACGTGTATTCCGCTATTAGAGGTAATTATAACAAAGGTACTTATGTTTACGAAATAAAATCTGTTTACCGTGTTGTTTTGGCTGGATATATAATTCTCTTATTATCACAAATAAATCTGCAAAGATCATAGATCATAATATTCTAGTCGGATATAATATAGCCTAAGGTTAATAGAGGCCCGAAATCGAATAAGCTGTCACATAAATTAATATCAAAATGTGCAAATAATTTCGAAATTAGAATTTGCAACTATCGGGTCTGTTTCTGTAAAATAACGACCTGTGCTAAACGATGCTTGTCGAAATAAACTCATTTGCTGCAAATTATCTTCGGGCCTGAATTTGTGTTTTATATCGGTTTAATGGGCTTCGGAGAATCAGTGTATTTGCCGATCATTTATTAAGCTTTGATTATTCAACAGGAGTTTCTGGCCACAGTCTTATAACAACAAACTGTGCTTAGCCTGAACTAAGACTGCCGTTATAACTTCGTCATTCTCAAAGTGTACAGAAGTGCAATAAGTAGGCAGTGTAAAAGCGTGGCGTATGAACTTGTTACTTGAAACAAGTACGAATATAATTAAGTGTAATTTGACTTTGCATAACCCCTGTTATTGAGTGGAAAATTATCTCGCGTTAATAAAAAACCCAATTGCTATTCGGAGCGAGCGAGCGTATTACATAAATAAACTGTTTGCTTTCGGTTCGTATTTGCATAGAAGGAAAATCGAGAGAGGCAACAAACAGGCGTGCCATGGACGTGCTGTGGACGTAGCGTGATGCGGCGTAGGTGGCTTTATGCTATATCTTCTCATTTTAGGAATATGTATTCTTGATATGTGTCAAGGTTATCGGCTCCTATAAAATGGTTATATTATTATAGTAAAGCAAACTGTTTTGTCGACCAAACCAAACTCAGACAATGTCGCTGTAACTGTTCCATGAATTATACATTTGTGTTCCTTGGAATACCTGACCCAAACAGAGATTATTACTTTTTGATCTTAATATAACAATCAATCGCACTTTCAAATGCAATGATTAAATGTATTTCGTGATCGCACTACGTCACTTTAACTGGTCAGTTGTACTTGTAATGGAATACTTGTTCATTGACAGAAAACAATAATTATGTTTTGATAATATTTCCCCAGAGCAAAATTTTAATTAACAACGAGTCAGATTTGGACTGATGTTAATCATAAAAACGTACAAATTTTACCTTTTTAGGCATAACAAATTCTCATCTCACGTAGCAACGGTCAAAAAGGGAAAAGTATGTGGCGGCTCTACGAACTAAGGCATATTTTATGAAGTGTCGTCAGAGCCTATGTATTCTACATAAAGCAACTATGTAAAATATTCGCGAAACCCACATAGGGGCCACATTGGCTGATAGCTGATAAATTGAAGGCTGTACGTGACCGCCCGCGAGCCTTTCACGAGATGGGATCATGCTGAGTCAGCGTGGTCGCGAATATGAACACCCACGCTTGGTTGGACACTACATGATATTTGATACTGAATAGATGTCTAACTGTCAGTCTATAAATTACGAGTGAAAATGAAATATTTGACATGTGTGACTCGCTCAAAGGGACTCAGTATGGGCCTACATTTTGAAAATTTATTGAATTATGTAAAGGACATGGTTATTTCGTTTTCGAGTGTGACATTTTATTTTTGGTATAAGATGTGGGCCGTCAAGGACAATAAACTCTAAGAGGCAACATTTCTTTGTCTAATGTTGACAGATTTTAGGATATCGATTCATTCTATGCCTTTATTATTGACTACTATCTATTTATTGCCCTGCTGGCCTCGTGGTCTTTGGTTAAATTTCCGGGTCGAGCAAAAATGTTAAATAATTAATTTTAGTGTGAAAAATCATGGAACCTTCAATATTTCCGTAATCAATTATAATAGAATTTAGTAGGTACATATGTAGGTACCTACGTAGGGCGATTGTACTAATTAAACTCAGGGGCTGGCACATGACATGTGGGGTTGCGACAGTCGTCGAAAGGATCCGGCAATAGAAACTCGAAGTCCGAGGCTATGTGCTTTCATGTTCTTCGGAACGCGCCACCGTCGGGTTCCCAAATAACAGTGGGAGGGGTCGCACGATCTCCGGTGAAGCGGCAAGCCTCCTTGCCGGATTGCCGCCGTGGGATCCGGAGGCGACAGTCCTCCAGCCCGAATATGAGTGGTGTGTGGTGGCGCAGCGTCGAGGCGAAACCCCGCTGCCGCGGCCAATCGCAGCACTTCGGATCGAGCTTCGGTGCGATCTCATGGCGGTATAGAAGATGCGACTGTCGCAACCCAAGTTCAGGCACTCCTCTTTCAGGAGTAGCTGGAGAGGCGCTATGGCGTCTTCGGCGTCCGGCGTGGTTTTTTAGTTAGTAAAAGTCTGACAGTCGTGATGACCTAGTGGTTAAGGCGCCTGCCTCTAATGCATAAGGGTGTGGGTTCGAATCCGGGCAAGTACCAATGTGACTTTTTCAATTCATATGTACTTTCTAAAGTTTATCTTAGACATTACTGACATTCCGTGCCTTGGAAAGCACGTTAAGCCGTTGGTCCCAGCTGTCATTCGTGGATCTTTGGCAGTCGTTCCGAATCGTCAGAAGCTTGAAAGTCTGACAATCAGTCTTACCTAGGGGTATCGTGTTACCCAGTTACTGGGTTGTGGAGGTCAGATAGGCAGTCGCTCCATGTAAAATACTGGTATTCAGCTGCATCCGGTGAGACTGGAAGCCGACCCCAACATAGTTGGGAAAAAGGCTAGGCAGATGATGAAAAGTCTGACAGTCGCTTCAGTCGACTCATTTGATGATTTATAATAATAATAATAGTAATAAAACTTTTATTTCGGGCGGAGTCCATAGGGATTTTTTTATTTTTTTTTACCGATGGGAAATCATCAAATGACTTCCCCCGCCCTGGGCGGGGCGGGAGGGAGTGTCAGACTTTTGCTGACTAAAACCCATCCATGTTCCTTCTTGTGCCCTTTGCGTTCCGGGGGCGCGGTATCTCTTTTGAACAACCCGCAGCCCCGGCAGGCATCGGCCCTTAGTGGCCCCTCCAATTGTTTGCTGACATCTCTATGAGGCGCGCGTGGAACACGAACGCGCCGTCGACACGGTCTGTCGTTATTCAACGAACGAACTGTGAGCTACCCATTGCTCACCGCCCACAGACCCGCGTCTACGGTGGCCGGGAGTCGTCTCGCGGCTCCCGACGCCCGGAGCGTCTCCCGCGGCGGCTGCTGGGACGAGAGAGTCTGGGCCTCTCCCGTCCCGCCTCCTTCTTCGCTAGCATTACTGCTTCGCAGAAGGAGGCGACTGCATCCCATTCCCTCTCGCTCCGGACCATGGCTTGCACCAGGGCCGGACGCGAGAGTTCGCCGCCGCCGATGGCCGCCACGAGGACGTCGCGGTGCTCCTCCCAAGCGGGGCACACCGCTACGGTATGCTACACCGTGTCCTCGGGGCGATCCTCGCAGTGGGAACACCCGGGCGTTTCCTCCCGCCCGATGATGTGTCGCCATGAGATCAAGCCGGGGAGGTCTGTCCGCTGAGCGGCGATTTGCCGCGGCAGCGGAGTTTCCCCCCGCGTAGCCTAGTACCTCCACGCGCCACTCGTGCAGGCGCGCGAGGACCAGCGCCTCCAGAAGTCTATAGGGCTAGTAACAATTTTCTTAAAAACTAGTGTTAGTAGGTACAAACATTTAACTAAAATATACAGCTACACTAGCGTAGAGCTGCATCCACTTCTGATTCATCGGCGTCACCAGAGAGTCACATCTCTTTTTAATGATGGCGTAGAAACCATTTTTTTGTGTCCGCAAACATTTCTGATGCACTGCAAGGCCACGGCAGTATCAGCAGTACTTTCAGTGCACTGAAATTGACCCACAGGCTGCACGTCTAGAAGGACTGACAGTAAGCTTTGAAAAGCTTACTGTGTAAGCTTCGCATATAGCGATCACCACCCAACAAAAAACAAAACCATTAAAAAAATGGGGGCTGGCACATAGTGGTATGATTTAGATAAGTCGCCCACTCTGTACGTTGAGACGTTTTTCCTTTAAGACAGCTTTCAATTATCGGAAAAAATGTTATGTTGCTGGCGTCAGTTTACATGTGGTGACAGGATTAAAGCCGTATAGTATTATTTGATTTATTACAGCGAAAAGTTTAACTTCGCCAGAAAGGGTTTATTATTCACATGAGACTGGAAACATGAATATTAAAATGTAAATAAGAGTGAAATCGTTTTATTAATAATCACACCCTGAGTAGGAATGCAGTCAGTGAACTTTTGGTGGTAATACAAACTCATAATTTACTTAGGTAGTTCCCACCACAAGCTTAACTCTTAATTGACTGCTTATGATTTTTAACTTCCCGGCTAAACGGCTGAACCGCCGGGTCGCGTAGGGAGCAAATCGGTCGCAGCCGCTCAGTTTCTGGTCGAACTAGTCCTCACACGGTGCATTACACTCGGCCACCGCATTCGAGAGCTATTTGCTGCCCGGAATCAGATTAATGTTGCCACTTTTCTACTTGTCGTAACCACCAAACTTTGCCAACCCCCTTTACCCACTCTATTGTATTCCAAAAGGAACTAGTCTCGTGGTTTTGCGCTGCTGATTCTCGCGAAATAGTAAAGGTGCTTCCTCACTGGGAGCATTAGACTGTAATGGAACAATCCATGAATCAATTTTTAACTTTAATGTAAACTGTTACATTACATGCGAAAGCTTCCGGTGAGGGAGTGCCTTTAGACAGAGTCATTGTCGTTTGGCAATTTTTGTATTTTTTATAAGGTTGCCAAAAGTGATATCTTAATTAAATTGTTGTTTGTAATTATAACATAAAGAAACACTAACTTGATAGCCTTATTTATAGCTTTATGATGAACGTTTTTGTCGTAGTCGGAGTTTTACACTAAACCATAGACAACAATGATATAATTAACTACACCGCTTCTATAAAAATAATTAAGCTCTGTTAAATAAAATAAATTATTTTTGTAAAGACGAATGATAAGATCAGGTACTGTCATTTTTCTTCGTCTTTAAGATTTAATTTTAGATTTTAAAATTGTTTTTCTTAGACTGAGTGCAATGCAGGGTTTTGTTTTGCAGAAGACGTTTTATATCACAACCTTACAAAGGTCATAGACGTTTTACGAGTATTGTAAAACACTTAGATTGATACATACCTACTTAGTCTTCAATAATTCCTATCTAATTAATATGATATAATTATATGTTCATTGAAGAATGACGTTATAAAATATCACGTTAATATGACTTATAAAGCCTAATTACGTATTTCAATTAGATTATTAAAGGCTGGAAGATGATGATGAATTAGATTATTAAAAGGCAATTTTGAACGTCACTTACAAGAAATTAGAATGATTGTTGTGGTTGTTTCGTATGGAGAAGAATGAGCAAGACCTTCCATACTTACTTAATTTAGAACAAATAATTATTGATGTTGTAATTAATAATATGTGTACAATTACTAATAAGTATCTATTTTATTTAAATGGCATCAAAAAATTCTTCCGCATTGCCGTCAACAAAAAATGTGCCCAAAAGACTGGCGACATTGCCACTTTTGATGGCAATGCTAAGCTTCTGGCCAAGTTTCAAGGTTCTGGCCAGCCATTGGGTCACAGGAAGTGACCAACCGTTTGGACAACTCCTTAAAAAGGGCATGGCACACGGACTCCATGACCGTAATTAAGATTACATAGTGAGATTTATTTTGGAAAAGCAGCTAGCATTCAGAACAAAACCTTAGCGTGAATAACATTAAAATAAAAGAGGCGAGTAAATATGTTTACAGACTGCGTGGTACGTTTGGGAATAGGCACACAATAAAACGAAAATAAGACACCTCCAATAAACTAACTCCTTATCATACGAAACGTATTATGCCCAATCCACTTAAAAGAGAAATTCAGTCTTTAATATTCATTCTAACTGCGACAATAACCCCAAAACATTAAAATGAAAACTTTTATCAAATAAAATACAATTCAACCGTGCGTATGCCGCGTTGGGTAAAAATGCGGTCGGTAAAAGGTGGTAAAAGTAGATACATTCCCTTTACCTCTTGCTTCCGTTCACGCGCAGGTGAAAATATTACGTGGAGGTGTAAACGAGCCCCGGCAAGGCCGTTATTGCCGCCGTTAAGTTAAAATTTTCTCTCTTGAATAGCAAAGCGAATGTGAGACATAAACACAGACATTTATGTTATTTGCAAACGAAACATCGAGATGAATATTATGTAAAATATAAGGATGTGATTAAAGGAAAATTCAATTCTATTTTATAAACAAATAAGCTGGATGTATGAAATCTTATGTTTTGTTGTTTTTGGGTGAATATTTCATTTTTATTTATAATATTTTGCCTTAAATAAACATTTTAAAAGAAAATGTTTATAAATCATAGTACTTTCGAGATAAATTCAAGAAGCTATTGTTGTAGGAATACGAAATAGGTGTAGAATATCTAGGTGGGGTACATCACATTATTTTCTAAAGGAACTTGTTATAAAACACGTTGTTAAGAAAGTTTGCATGCTGCATTGAAGAAACTCTGAGAAAAATACAGCAGAACAACTTTACGTAGTTATGATTCAACATAATATTTTTTCCTAATACATTTTGAGGTAAAACATAAAAAATACAGGTAATATTTTTTATGTTTTACCCCAAAATGTATTTGTCACTGAAATAAAAATAAACAGAAAAGAATTAACTTAATCGCGCAGAAAAAATCGTCACTAAATCCCTTGTTCACCGTTCAATTCACTGAGTCAACTCATATTACCGTTAAAGAATAATAACTTGTTTCATTTGGTACATTCAGTTGGCTAACTGACGTCAGTTGAACAAAACAAGCTGGCAATACAATAGATTTCCCTAAGGAGTGCTATATTACGACTTTCCATAGAGGAAATGTACGTAAGTGTTCTGAAAAAGTGTGGGCGTTAGTAATTTAATGGTCGAATTACTTTTATGACGGACTGCCACTTCTGTTTCAAAGTAATGGTCTTTGTCATTACTTTGTTGTGGCAGTCGACTTTGTGTCAAACGAGAATTTAAAATTAACATTTTATTTCAGTACAGGTTTTCTGATGTTTCATGTTAATGTGTTAAATGTGACAAAAGTGTAAACAATTTCAGCCATTATCATCATTTTCTTTTTATTTGTAATTGCAGACATCATTATGCACACATATTTTTCTCGTCGAAACTAGATATGAATATGTTTTTATGGGTCCACGTGTTAAATTACATATTTACCTTTCGTTACGGAAGTAATTCGATTCTTTTTCAACGACAGTTTTTTGTTGACAGTTCAGACTTTTGACAATGAGTACTAGCCAGAAAACAAAAATTTCATTACTTACTTTACACAACCATTTTAGAGTAAATGTTTAAAAACCCATTATATCGGGTGTCCGGTAAAGAATGGATTATCTTGAAATGGGTGATAGTAGAACTAATGGCGATTCAGAAAAAAAATACATTAAAAAATAAAAACAAGTAGTACCAAAGATATGATTAATTTAATAATATTAATTGTTTTTTGTTACCTTATTTTACATTCTTGTACACCACGACCACGAATTAATGAATTCCGTCGGTTTTTTATTGTTAACGTAATTTACGTTAACTAAGCTAATAGATAAGTAATCAAAAGTAGGACTGCTATTACACGGTTTTGAAAAAAAACAACTTAAAGTATGTTCTTTTGGAAAAAATTGTGAAAAAAATTCTATTTGAATAAGTTTAAGCGTCCGTAGTTTAAAAAAAATGTATCGAAACACAAGTGGCCAATAATTTTAAAAACTTATGTGTTTATAGCCGATTTCAAAATGGTATGATTCAGTTTTGTACCTAATGTAAATAGTGAATTATTGTTATTCGTTTTCAAAAGGAGCGGAATTTGGTTAAACAACAAAGTTTGCAATATTGTAACAAATTTGAACATTAGATGATCCTGACCATCAGGGTTTAAATAAAAAGATTTGTAGACGTTAATAATTAATAGGAAAGCTTGGTTAACCTGTAATGCGACTTGTGGGATGTGATATGATGAAAATATGGTGTGACCGTGTTTTTTTTTATTTGGGCTGTCTTAAGGAAAATTATTACGCGAAGTCGATCCTTGAAAGACTTAGGTAGCCGTGTCTGGTCAACCACATCAAAAATAAGCGATCGATGTGATATACGACTACTTAGGAGAGCATTTATTCTAAAATGTAGGGTCTGGATCAGTGTGGGTGGCAGACAATTTACAACGAATGTAATTTACAACGAATACAGTCTTAACATCACGCCTGTAATCCCCGAAGGGCAGAGGTGTAGCCATATTTCACCAGTTATAACACTTTACCCAATAACACTGCTCGACCTGGCAATCGAACCCAAAACCTCATGCTTAGCAGTCAAAAACAGTGTCATTAATATCAAATGCTGTTTTTTATTAAACCTCAATGACCAGATACATTTAATGTAAATAAATATTCTAATATCTCAAACTTTGTTGTTTACCCAAATTTCGCTCCTTTTGAAAACGAATAGCAATAATTCACTATTTATATTAGGTACAAAACTGAATCATACCATTTTGAAATCGGCTATAAACACATAATCTTATAAAATTATTGGCCACTTGTGTTTCGATACATCTTTTTTAAGCTACGGACGTTTAAACTTACTCAAAAAGTAAATTGTTCACGATTTTTTTCAAAAGAACATAGTTCAAGTTGTTCTTTTTCAAAACCGTTTGATAGCAGTCCTATTTTTGATTACTTATTTATCAGCTTAGTTAACGTAAATTACGTTAACAATAAAAAACCGACAGAATTCATTAATTCGTGGTCGTGGTGTACAAGAATGTAAAAAAAGGTCACAAAAAACAACGAATCTTATTAAATGAATCATATCTTTGGTACTACTTGGTTTTTTTTTTATTTGTATTTTATTCCAGATTAGTCATTAGTTCTACCATGATCCATTTCAAGATAATCCATTGAAAACCGGACACCCTGTATATAGCTATACCTCATTAAGGTTAATTAAAAACATTGACCTCGAGTCCGTAGTGATCATATAACATAGAATGAACCTAAATAATCGTTAATTAACTTTATACGGGACCTTTTGAACTTGAGTAATTAATGGCTTAAAAAGCGCCCCTCTAACGCCTATAGTGTTTCAAAGATACTTAATTACGCGACATAAAACCTTTCGTGCAGTTGAGGTAGAATATGATAGTATGAAGAATTATATTGTATCATATTAATTAAATAATTTTATGAGGTGGGGTAACGTGTATAGTACAGTCAACAAATAGGTATAGGTATGTATGACATTACAGTGTTTGACATTGCTCATGTTGCTTATTATTCTATCATAGTACTTAAGCGTACAATATTGATATTGCTTCAAGATTGTTATTGCATATTAAACTCTTTTATTGTATGTACCTACAACATATTACTTGCCAGCTATTCAGTGGGTTTGGTTCGAAGGGCTCCAGACTAAATTATAGTGACTATAAATAGTCCAAGCACGTTGAAGTTGGTAAATGGTATAACCGACACTTACTTTCATTGATAAAACTATGTTGGTGAAGTACGTCAGGAATGCGAGGCCGACGGGCGGCACTGTTCCTTAACTCAACGATAAAGTCATATAAATATACTAGCTTTTACCCGCGGCTTCGCCCGCGTTTGGTTAGAATTTGACAATCAATTCGGGCTGTACTCGGCTTGTTGTTCGGCCAGATCTAGAATTATTAAATACCTACGGACCAACAGACTGTGACTTATAAAAGTCCGTCGGCGTTCAGTTTGCATTTCTGCAAGAGAGATCCTTCTCGCCTGCGTTTGTTCTGGAGTTTCTGTCGCTGTAATGGCTGAGCTTGTTCTCTGAGACGAAGTTGTGTTTGAAAATGCGTCTCAGTTGGTCTTACAGCTCTCTGGCTTTCGGCTTGTTCCTCCAAAAGCAATTGCGTTTAAAAGGGCGTTTCAGTCACTCTCTGAGAAGCTTGGAGGGCGAACGGCTTGGCTCTCTAGTCTTTCCTGGCTTTAAGAAAATGTCTCATCAGCTCTCAAATTTACTTGTCGCTCCGGTTGTGCTTGCCTTCTTAATGCGGCATGAACGGAAGATTCCGAGGATTGAGCAGTAATTGTTGCTCGGGCTCGCAATGAGCTTTTGGTTGTGAGTTGGACCTGCGAGATATTCTAAAATTGAAAAACGTAACCTACCTACCAACATTAAAAATAAACAGTACTGAGGGACAAACTTAACTTTGCCGTTGAAAAACTGTTGTCTACATACATCGACATAGGTCACGGTTAGTTTAGCAACTAACCTCTTCCTTCAGTCAATCATCGACTACACGCATTAAACAAAGCAATTTTACTGTTAAGACAGTTCTGCGCTGTGATCTTATGAGGATTTTCCTTTCCATATCTCCGAAGTTCATCATCAGATCATGACAGTATTTATTTGGGACCAATTCGAAAAAATAAACAAAAAAACAATCATCCAAATCAATTTAAAATTAGCGGAGTAATCGCAGAGTATGCTTCATTGACAGAGCGTAGTTATAAGTTCACCTTTATTCTTCCATGCATCCTCTATGAATGCGTTTACACCTGTCAGTGTCAGTGATGACAGTGTCAGTTACGCAGTTTTTCTGTATCCCTGACAACGTATATAAAGTGGGTCACAGACAAACGCGAAATATTGTGGCGGCCGCGTCAATTGCAAATTTTAACAACCGGCCGCGTGTACTGCTTTGTAAAATGACGCCAAATATGGAAATTGTAATAGAAATAGTAGAATTTAAATAATAATTTAAATTTAACTCACACTTCTCTATTCCTAAGAGTAATATGCGATGCTAATGATAATATAGGTAGAGATAAATACATTCGTATGAAAGACTTTGTGAGTAATCGTCTTCAGTAGCAGGCTAGGATATTTTTTTGTCAACTAATCATAAATAGCCGACCGCGCAAGACGACGTACCTCTCATTTTCATAGAGAATTTCAGTGCAGCACCATTCTAATAATAATGAGTAATTTTTGACGCCGCTAGTCGGACAGCAAATTGCTGATTTGTTTTTGTCTCGAGAGCCGTCTCAATACGCACACATGCGTTCTGAGTATTTTTAATACTATTAAAAACACTTTCAAACGTTTTGAATTGTGGAAGGGGCGCGTCATGTTACTGTAGTTTATCTCTACCTCACACCTCAAGTGTTTAAATAAACGGTTTTCCTACCTTTTTTCTTATCTTCTGAGAGGACTAATGAGTCATGAGAGTAATAAGACAACGTTACGGTTAGCCATATTGACTGACGTCCGATTGCGACGTCCGATTGTCCGATTGTAGCACAATCACCACGCTAATGACACTTCAGGCCACCACTGTGACCGCGGTGGTGTGTTTTTGGAGCGTTTGGAGCCGCGGCCTGCGGTTTGCCGTAACCGCAAGTCCGTCCGTCTGGAAGCCACTTTATACAAAATGTCAGGATACTCTTCAGCGGTTTTGGGCATGAAAAATTATTAAGCAAACAACTTTCGTACTCCTAGGTTGTTACCTTGAAACTGGTCTATCGACAGTCTAGACGCATAATGTATTACATGCTTAAACTTAAAATTTAATCATGATCCGATAGACACGTGGCGCCATCTACTGTCATAAGGACGTTATTGTGATTTCCCTCGGGAACAGTACTTTTTTTCGGGATTAAAGGTACCCTATGTTCGTCCCTGTACACCTGGCAACGTATATGCAAAATTTCAGGATGATCGGTTCAGTGGTTTAGGCGTAAAATGGTAGCAAACAAACAAACAAACTTACTTTCGCATTTATAATATTAGTTAGGATTGTGGTATGTAGGTACATATTTATTAGGTAGATATATTGAGCAAAGTTTGGTACTGTCCCGTCCTTCAGACATACCGCAGTCGTATGGTGACACAGTCACATTTCTGGCACGCCGTTCTACTGCAAAATTCAAGTGCATATTTTCTATTGAAGATTCTTCTTCTTCTCAGCTTATCGATGGAAAATACACGTATAAAGTACTAAGTAATACAATTTTGTTAAACTGAAAAATACTTATTGTTTTTTTTCTGTTTACCGTATTTACCGTATCATATCATATACCTATGGTCATAGTTATTATTATGCATGCAGAATGTCCATGGATAGGAAGATTTTTTTTTTTTTATTACGTTAAGTGTATAGCTGCTTTATCTTTTACACATGAATGTAGGTACATCAAAGGAAATATTTTATGATAAGAAATTTAAAATTTTGTACTTGCTTCAGTGACATTTTTAAGCAAAGGAATAGCGTTCCACTCAGCTTTCACGTTAATGTAGGTAGAGCATATTGCGCCCGGGGGAATTGTAAAATGCATGCAAAGGTGATAACTTAGATGCTCCTACAACATGTTTACATGTTTAGATTTGATTAAAAAGATTGTAGATATTTCTCTAGAGGTTGTTGTTGCTTTCGTCGTCCGAAGTATTTTTTGTAAATTTGTAAACAAGAAATTTCACTGGGTAGTATGTAGCACTTGGGAATTTCGTACAGGATTTCACTGTGATTAAACTGAACATAGACTTACGTTTAAGTCAAGCATGAACACAACGTAGAAGTTTACCTTCAGACTAATGATGAGTACCTAACTGTTGAAATGTATGTGTTGGTGAAAAGGCGTGTTCAACTACTCCTCTGACTTGTATACACGCGGTTACATTATCTCCAAATTCATTAAAAACGTATGGACAATCGCAGTAAGTGGCAGTCGATGGTTAGTCGCCAAGTTGTGGCTGACAACAGTTGCCTAGTGTGCAGCAGCGAAAAACAACCATGGATAACGCTTAAGCTGACTGCTTCGTTAGTCTAGTGGTCGCAAGCGCGACTGCTGTACATAAGGTCTTGGGTTCGATTCCCAGTTCGGGCAAAGTGTTATTGGGTTTTTCCATCAGGAATTTCTCAGTAGCAGCCTCGGAGTCTGGATTTGTGCCCGGTTAATGGCAATAGGCTCGCCCCCTATTACATGGGACTAAATGGATGTACTAATGTGTACATCTCTGCCTAACTCTTCGGGGATAACAGGCGTGATATTATGTTTATGTATACATTATTACGCTTAAGGGACCAATCATCATCGAAGTAAACCCACTGGCAGTAACGGGTTATACCAATTAACTAAGTATTTAAAGTACTTTGTCAATCCGTTGTTAACAAGCAACACAATAACCCCTCCAATCAGTCTAATTAGCGTTGTCTAACAAGCTATTGTATTTTACACACAATAAATGTATACCTTTATATAGAAAATATCCTATTTCCATTATAATGCTTAAAGAGTTCATTAAGGAAGTTTATTGTAATTCAAACATTAATTAGGTTGAAAATGAGTACGAGTAATTTAATCTCCAAAATGTACAGTCAACAAAAGGGTCCAGGGTCGTTGAAGTTTTCGTAGAAAAATTGATAGATGTCGTCATCGACTGAAACTTAACTTAATTATTGAAATATTATTTATATACTTTTTAAATTTAAAATCATCTATCGGTTTCTAAGAAAACTTCAACTATATCTGACGACCCTGCATACCTATCTCTTTTGTTGACTAAACGTAGCGAAAATAACTCCCCAGTAATACGTCCCTGCTTCTTGCCTATAACCTAACCGCTGGCACTATGATTGTCTTCTACACCTAAAGGCAATTCTACTAACTAAATGACGTTCAAATTGAATCAGTCGCAGTGTCAAGTAGGCTTTATTCTTGACTAGCTTTTACCCGCGGCTTCGCCCGCGTTTTTTTAGAATTTGACAATCAATTCGGGCTGTACTCGGCTTGTTGTTCGGCCAGATCCAGAATTATTAAATACCTACAGACCAACAGACTGTGACTCATAAAAGTCCGTCAGCGTTCAGTTTGCATTTCTGCAAGAGAGGTCCTTCTCACCTGCGACTATTTTAGAGTTTCTGTCGCTGTAATGGCTGAGCTTGTTCTCTGAGACGAAGTTGTGTTTGATTGAAAAGGCGTCTCAGTTGCTCTTACAGCTCTCTGGCTTTCGGCTTGTTCCTCCAAAAGCAATTGCGTTTAAAAGGGCGTTTCAGTCACTCTCTGAGAAGCTTGGAGGGCGAACGGCTTGGCTCTCTAGTCTTTCCTGGCTTTGAGAAAATGTCTCATCAGTTCTCAAATTTACTTGTCGCTCCGATTGTGCTTGCCTTCTTAATGCGCATGAACGGAAGATTCCGAGGATTGAGCAGTAATTTTTGGTCGGGCTCGCAATGAGCTTTTGGTTGTGTGTTGGACCTGCGAGATATTCTAAAATTAAAAAACGTAGCCTACCTACCCTCATTAAAACACACCGGAAATACCTCTAACGAAAAAATAAACAGTACCGGGGGACAAACTTAACTTTGCCGTTGAAAAACTGTTGTCTACATACATCGACATAGGTCACGGTTAGTTTAGCAACTAACCTCTTCCTTCAGTCAATCATCGACTACACGCATTAAACAAAGCAATTTTACTGTTAAGTCAGTTCTGCGCCGTGATCTTATGAGGAGTTTCCTTTCCATATCTCCGAAGTTCATCATCAGATCATGACAGTATTTATTTGGGACCAATTCGAAAAAATAAACAACAAAAGAATCATCTAAATCAATTTACAATTAGCGGAGTAATCGCAGAGTATGCTTCATTGACAGAGCGTAGTTATAAGTTCACCTTTATTCTTCCATGCATCCTCTATGAATGCGTTTACACCTGTCAGTGTCAGTGATGACAGTGTCAGTTACGCAGTTTTTCTGTATCCCTGACAACGTATATAAAGTGGGTCACAGACAAACGCGAAATCTTGTGGCGGCCGCGTCAATTGCAAATTTTAACACCCGGCCGCGTGTACTGCTTTGTAAAATGACGCCAAATATGGAAATTGTAATAGAAATAGTTGAATTTAAATAATAATTTAAATTTAACTTACACTTCTCTATTCCTAAGAGTAATATGCGATGCTAATTATAATATAGGTAGAGATAAACTATTATACCTTGACGCTTCCCTCCATATTACCATTTTAATGTGTGTAGTCACATTTGTATGAAAGACTTTGTGAGTAATCGTCTTCAGTAGCAGGCTAGGATATTTTTTGTCAACTAATCATAAATAGCCGACCGCGCAAGACGACGTTCCTCTCATTTTCACTTTCAGTGCAGAATTCCAGTGCAGCGCCATACTAATAATAATGAGTAATTTTTGACGCCGCTAGTCGGACAACAAATCGCTGATTTGTTTTTGTTTCGAGAGCCGTCTCAATACGCACACATGCGTTGTGAGTATTTTTAAAAACACTTTCAAACGTTTTGAATTGTGGAAGGGCGCGTCATGTTACTGTAGTTTATCTCTACCTCACACCTCAAGTGTTTAAATAAACGGTTTTCCTACCTTTTTTCTTATCTTCTGAGAGGACTAATGAGTCATGAGAGTAATAAGACAACGTTACGGTTAGCCATATTGACTGACGTCCGATTGCGACGTCCGATTGTAGCACAATCACCACGCTAATGATACTTCAGGCCGCCACTGTGACCGCGGTGGTGTGTTTTTGGAGCGTTAGGAGCCGCGGCCTGCGGTTTGCCGTAACCGCAAGTCCGTCCGTCTGGAAGCCACTTTATGCAAAATGTCAGGATATTCTTCAGCGGTTTTGGGCATGAAAAATTATTAAGCAAAGAACTTTCGTACTCCTAGGTTGTTTACTTGAAACTGGTCTATCGACAGTCTAGACTCATAATGTATTACATGCTTAAAGTTAAAATTTAATCATGATCCGATAGACACGTGGCGCCATCTACTGTCATAAGGACGTTTTTGTGATTTCCCTCGGGAACAGTACTTTTTTTCGGGATTAAAGGTACCCTATGTTCGTCCCCGTACACCTGGTAACGTATATGCAAAATTTCAGGATGATCGGTTCAGTGGTTTAGGCGTAAAATGGTAGCAAACAAACAAACAAACTTACTTTCACATTTATAATATTAGTTAGGATACTGGAAACGTTAAAATCTAGTCACAATCTAATCTCTGCAACAATCAACGTCAAAAAATTGTCAAAAAAGTATGCAAATTAAAGGTATTTTTAACAAATGAGTCTGAAAATGCGATCGTTGTTAAACTTTCCTCCTCCAAACATGAGCAGCAGTTAATGCTGCTTTGGATACCTAAACCTGGATAGCTTCAAGACAATTAGGGAATCCCGCATGCTTATAACCATCAAACGAGAAACTGAAACACAAAAAAAAAATGTAATCGGCATTTTATTTCGTCGAAATTGTCCTTAAAAGCGTACTAGGCGAATCACATGGCGCATTTAACTACACAAGTATCAAGAACTTGACAAATATTTTCAGTTTTTATTGAGTAAGTAAGTATCGAGTTTTGCGATTTCTCCGAAACCATGTGAATCGAAAGACACGATGATTGAACAGCATTTTCGCCTTAATTTTCCAAAATATTTATTTACCTCAAACAGGTTGCTACAATAATAGTATACCATTTTCATTAATTTTTATATTTAATTTCGCCTGGCTGGCGCCTTCCGTAACGGATATTTACACCACATCACAATGTAAGTACAGATCAATAAGTCGATAGCGTACCTTTATTTTCCTGTTTCATAATAGTCTTTGTTGTAGGAAAACGATTGTTTGTTGTCCTGGAAACTGAATAAAAACTTTGAAAACACAGCAATGATATGAAAAAGCAGTCCTATGATTTTGCAGAAAATCGAGAATACCATCCTTTTTTAGTAACAAAATACCGAGATTATCTTTCCTTTTTGTTTCCTTTTTCTTCTACCAGAGGGCGGTTTATTACTTTACCGCTTTAGCCGGTAGGCGCCATTGCATTTTGATTTCTTGTGATTCTTTATAAATGCCACGAAACTTTTTTATATAAAGTAATAATATGCGTGTTGTTAATGGTTAATAGGAAACACGTACTGTTGCAAACAACTGTTGGAAACACTGTTGTAGGAGCATTTAAAAAACCATGGAATTTTGGAGAAACCACCATTGCTAGACCCAGGTATTCTATCAAAAATATTTTTAATAAGGAAAACGGAAGGTGTGTTACGGCCAATTTCAACCTCAAAATCTTTTTTTTTTTCAGGTGGTAAAAATAATCAAATGACTCCTTCCGCCCTGGGTGGGGCGAAAGGGATTGTCAGACTTTTACTGACTAAAAAACCACCCCGGAACGTAACGAACGTTCCGGGGTTGGTCCTTGATCGGACAACGAGCTACCCATTACTCGCCGTCCACAAGCCCGCGCTTACGGTGGCCGGATGTCGCCTCGCGACGATCAAGGCCCTGGGCGTCCCCCGCGGCGGCTGAGGCGTGAGGTGGAGGTTGTTCTCTGCCGCACGTGGCCCGCCTCCTCCTTCGCTAGCATTACTGCTTCGCAGAAGGAGGTGACTGCATCCTTTTCCCTCTCGCCCCGGAGCATGGCCTGAACTAGGTCCGAACGCGAGAGGTCGCCGCCGCCTATCGCCTCCGTGAGGTAACGACGGTGCTCTGCCCAAGCGGGGCAGACCTGCACCGTATGCTCCACCGTGTCCTCCGAGCGATCCACACAGTGATGACACCCGGGCGTTTTCTCCCGCCCTATTCGACACAGGATCCTCCCGAAACAACTGTGTCCGGTGAGGACCTACGTCAGGCGGTAGGGACGCCGTAGCGCCTTTCCAGCCACTCCTCAAAGAGGGGTCTTACCGCTGCGATTACGGCGTGCCCGAACTTGGGTTAACCTCAAGGCCTTAAATACATATTTTGCAACAATACATTTTTAGCTAATTTCACAACCTGACATAGTCAATTTTCTCCAACCGGACGACTGGTTGGTGCAGATAGATCTTCACCAGGCTTATTTCCATGTGGGGGTTGCGGAGGCCCACAGAAGGTTTTTAAGGGTTGTTTACAACGGAGAGATTCTCCAGTTGGCGGTACCATTCGGCCTGTCTTCGACAATCCGAGCGTTTGCAGCAGTTTCAAGCTGGGTGTCCGAAACCCTCCAGGGTCGGGGCATACGCCTATTAGTTTATCTGGACGATTACCGGCTTATCAGGACATGTCCATGTTAATGGCACAGGTTGCAGAAACGCTGACCATCTTGGAATGGCTGGGTTGGCACATAAACTACTTGAAATCGGCAACAGAGCCTACACACAAATTAGAATGTTTGGGTCTGGTCTGGGATACACAGAACCAGAAAATAGCTTTGCCCACCCAAACAATACAGGGCATAAAAAAATCTCTGACAATTTTTTTAGATCGGGTCAGCTGCTCTTTAAGAAAGCTCAGAGTGTAGGGTACGCCAAATTTCGCCAATTATGCGGTCCCCTAAGGCCATCTTCATTGTCGCATAGTACAGCTTTTTCTGGGAAGATTTTTCCAGAAAGGCCAGAATGCGGTAGGACTTGCGGTGGTCCAACCTCACTACAAAAGTAAGAAGTAACCCATTTCTTGACCACAGACGCAGTGGATGCGGGCGAGGGAGCGAATCTAAACAGTCAGTAAAAGTCGGGCAAATGGGTCACAAACCAAAAAGCCTAGCATTCGTACATGAAGGAGATGTATGCCGTTTTTACAGAATGCCCATATCTTAGTCCAATCGGACAACAGGACTCTAGTGCATACATCAGGAATCAAGGTGGAACTCGCTCCTTAAATCTATTGGGTCTGACATCCCGGTTGCCGAAGGTGACATGTCAATTGAACATTATGATGGAAGTGTGTAGAGACCTATTCTAAATATTATTATAAGAATATAAATAGAGATACCTGCTTTTCGCATAATATTCTTTTTCCTAATATACTTTGGCATAACGGATTTGGTATATGTTTTGGCATAAATTTAATTCGCATAACGTTACTAGGCCTACTGACTATTAGCATAATAATATTTAGGCATGCAATTAATAGAAATTACCAAAGACTTACCGTATGAAGTTTCTTGCAAATTCTTCTCCATACTACAACACCTTTAGTAAGCGAGCGAAGCAAGCTCGGGACTTGGGGCACCCCGACTCGGACAGTAACCTGTCGTTAGTATGTCGATAGTAACCTGTGTGGTTATTTTTTTTAAACCATTCAGAAATAGAAGCCTCGCTCAGCGGGGCTTCGTCGACCGGGGTTCCGGCGACTACGCCAAAACTAGATTGTGCGGCTATTGTCTAAATAAATTTATGCTTTAGAATTTTATGCTTAATAAAGTTATGCTTTAGAATGTTATGCTTAATTATTACTATGATTACAGAAATTATGCTTAAAAATTATGCTTAAGCTGTTATGCGTAAATAATATTATGCAAAAATATAATTAGGACAAACAAAAGTTTGTGACACGATATCATATAAACGGTTATTAATTATGTACTTAATAGTTTCATAAAGTACTACCTATTACACTATTTTTATAAGGCCTTAACTAAAAGACCTGTCAATTTTGGTGCCGATCGATTAAAGATTCCACCAGTTTACGATGACACTTCAATTCGTATGTTTCCATTACATCCAACGTGTATGACATGTCAAACCCTTAATCCTCATATGTACGGCAAAGGCAGTGTAAGAGGTGAATAAACTCGTTATAACATAATAAGGTTCGTACTACTTTATGGGTCACTAATAACTTTAAATTTTTATTAATTGTAAACTTTCGCCAGCTACTTCGTTTCCGTAAAAACTTCAGAATTATGCATAGTAGTTATTCCAGACATTTATAGTATATCTCTGTACCCATCCATTCTGCCATTCTGGTGTAATTAAGTAATAAGCATCCATCAATTTAAACTTATATATTTATAATAGTAGTAATAGTGGAGGAGCTCGTGGTTAAGTAATAACAACCGCACGGGTTGATCCATTAGGTTAAGTTGCGCTTGTTGGGGTGGTCCGTGGATGGGTGATGGTGGATGGGTGATAATCTTTACATACCGAGACTCCTCCGTGCCTCGAAAAGCACGTTAAGCCGATGATCCCGGCTGTTATACATGGAACTTTGACAGTCGTTCCGACGTGCTGCAATGTACTATTCCGCACGAGAGACCATGGACGCAAACTTTCTGACACAACGTGACCGTGCTAAGATCTCTAGATTATTTAAACCGCAGGCTGACGTCTGGGAGGAACTTTTAACCGAATGGCAATGTAGGTGGGATAATTCTATCAAGGGCCGGCACCTGCATCAGTTCTTTCCATCCGTTCGTGAGCGGCTGGCCAGAACATGGCTGGAGGTGGACCACTGTGTTGCCCAATTTCTCACAGGTCATGGCAACTTTAAGAGTTAATTATTTTCTTTCAAGCTTGTTGCTTCTCCTTTGTGTCAATGTTCTACATCTGACTGTGAATATGAACAATCTGCTCATCAAATCTTATGGGAGTGTATTCTTTGGCAGAATGAACGCAATATTATGCTAGATAGTGTACAGGCTACATCCGGTGTTGTTTATTATGCGGACCTTGTAGAAACTAGAACTAATTTCCGTGCGTTCAAGCGTTTTTGCCATACCTATTACTGGAATCAAAAGTAACAGCTCGCATTAGGACCCATTAATTTAGTAATAATTGCAAGCCGTGGTACTTGGCAATCTGGGCTTTTCCCAGTTGCAAACGTCCCTTTGTGCCTATTGGCCTAGTTCTGTTCAGTCTCCTGCAAACTATTGGAAACTATTTTTTTCTTACTCCTCCGCTATTATTTTCTGATTAATTTCGTTGCGGGACCCAAGACAGTTAATCGTTTTTCTGGGACTCGTCGAGCTTCATTGCCTCGATGCTTTTCTGGTGGCCTCCACTGTTGATTCTGGCTTTCAGGAGTTGCAGTGGGTGGGAACAGTGTAGCGGGCTTCTCCCAATAAAAAAAAAAGTCGTTCCGTATCGTCAGAAGCCCGAAAATCTGACAATCAGTCTTACCAAGGGGTACCGTATTACTGAGTTGTGGAAGTCAGAAAGGAAAAGAAAGAAAGAAAACAAAAACTATTAATTCACGCAAAAATAAGCAGTTGCTCCATGTAAAATACTGGTATTCAGCTGTATCCGGTTAGATTGGAAGCTGACCCCAACATAGTTGGGAAAAGGCTAGTCTTTTCCCAACTATTTTTTTATCAATTCATCTGCCTAGCCAGATGAACTGATTTGTAATAGTAAGTAGTAAACTTACCATACTTTTGGATACTTAGTAATAAGAACATTTCTTTATTTATCATAAACCACACCAAGGAACGAATTATCAGCTCCAATACTCGTTTATAAGTATGACGGGAACACACCGCTAAGAAATTACACGATTTGAAACTCCTCATACGACAAGGTCAGCAAGTTACACTAAATCAAAGCACATCACTCAATCCAATATCAATAGACGCGCAACAACCCCCAATAACAGTATAATCTATCTCCAAATCGTATTTAACGGTTAACAGCCAATAGTTCCTATTTCACGGTGAATAGACGGACGCAATCATTCGCCGACACCTTATCGTCAGCTAGTTAAGCGTTTCGCTGATTGTCGGATTGAGTTATAAATCTCTGACGGCACGCGATCTATCCCTCGAAACATGGTTTAGTGATACTGAAAGTACCTAGATATGTTTGGTGGAATTGATGTAGTGTGCAAAGTGTTTGAGTGGGGTCATAATGTTAGCTTTATCTGTTACCAGAAATATGTGTATTAAAATTTTCGATGTTACAATTTGCATTGTATAAGATGTTAACGAGTATTTCAGGACTTTTATCTCTTCCTGCTTCTTAGGTCTACAAATAGGTATCTTGTACCTACATAATATTCATCGTTCTAGCAATTTCTCTAAATATTTGATATCCTTAAAGATTACTTATATAAAAGCTAAAGGATAAATTAAAAAAAATCAAATAAATAATAATATCTAGCCTATATTTTCTGATTGATTTTCCGAATAAATAAAAATTGAAAGCTTCCGATGATCGCGCGTGGGTTGTTAAGGAAATGGATTACCTCGTTATCAGTAATTCGTGTATAATGTATTGATAGGGAATCCCCTAGAGATTTCTGCCTATATGCCACTTAACCATACCTACTTACCTACCTTACCTTATACCTATGTCTCTTTTATAATTATTTTTTAATTTTATGTTTAAATTTTAGCGAATGGGTTTTTCTATGGTGTTTTGTTAAAAAAACCCATTAAAGTTTCCAAATGTCCCAACTAATTTTTTGTTTTTATTTATTATACTTTATACACTTAGTTGTGCAAAATTGTGGCTAAAGTTATTGGGTTTCCCTAAAACTAGTAAATAGGTTCAAACTAAATATCTATCTACATATAAAGATCTACTAAATATCTAGATATGTACTAAATATTCTCGTTCAGATTCACAAAAACATCTTTAAGAGCATAATGTAAAAACGATCGTAGGTAGTAGCGAGAGTAGGTATTGGTTTTGTTCGACCCTGTCATTTTCGAATAAATATAGAATGCAATAAATAATAAATGAATAAATACCTATAGGTGCACGGGGTTTTTAGAAATAGACTGTCGCATTAATGAGACATATACGCCACTCAACAAAGTCTACCTTTTTTGAAAATTCGATCTCTTGATTCATCGTAGTGGTTTTTAGGTTCATTGTCAAAAATATAGCCTTTATAAGATATCTTGCCTGAAAAAATGAATCAGAATTGAAAAATAAAAATATGGAAGGACATAATGAAAACAAATACTATACATATTATTTATATTAACATAGTTTTCATTATTGTTTTTATTGTATGGTTTATATGAAAATGCAAATGGAAGCTATATTTTCTCGCGGCTCACAATATTTTGCACTAATTGCTTCGGATTAAGGTGAAGCAAAGAGAACTAAACAACAGAAGTAAAGTCGCCGATAGTGGTTAAATTATTTAATTATTCTTCTGCAGTGCTCGTTTCTTTTTGAAAAGAGGAGGATAGGCTTCTACAAAAATCGTACACTTTCAATATTACTGAAATTATTACCAACTTTAAGAGTTATTGACTGCCCCGTTGGTCTAGTGGTCGGCTGGTCGCAAACCGCGACTGCTGAGCATGAAGTTTTGGGTTCGATTCCCAGGTAAGGCAAAGTGTTATTGGGTTTTTACATCAGGAATTACTCAGTAGCAGCCTCGGAGTCTGGATTTGTGCCCGTTTGATGGCAATAGGCTCGCCCCCTATTATATGGAACTTAAAAACATAACTGGCGAGAAATGTAGAATTTGTGAAGTTAGGGTCGGTAGAATTGTCGTGCGGTCCATGGCCCTCTACGGGGCCCTTGTGTGGGCCCCTAACATCAGGCGGCGGCCACCGGCCAAGTTGGTGGCATGCCAGAGGGTCATGGCCATCCGGATGATCCAGGGATACCGCACGGTCTCCGGCGCCACCACTGTGTGGATCGCCCGGAGGACACGGTGGAGCATACGGTGCAGGACTGCCCCGCTTGGGCAGAGCACCACCGTGTCCTCACGGAGGCGATAGGCGGCGGCGACATCTCGCATCCGGACCTGGTTTAGGCCATGCTCCGGGGCGAGAAGGAATGGGATGCAGTCACCTCCTTCTGTGAAGCAGTAATGCTAGCAAAGGAGGAGGTGGGCCGCGTGAGGGAGAGAACCGCGTCACGCCCCAGCCGCAGCGGCAGACGCCCAGGGCGTCGGACGTCGCGAGGCGACATCCGGCCACCGTAGGCGCGGGCTTGCGGATGGCGAGTAATGGGTAGCTCGCCGTCCGATGAAGGACCAAGCCCGGGTCGACGGCGCGTTCTGATATCTTTTTAAAAGGGCAAAGCTTATGTGGTTGTCTTGGCAACATTTTACATGAAATGTTTTTGGTGAGATTGTTTATTGTTGGTGTTTATTGTTGGTGGGTTCTGTTTATTTTATCAGCGAGCTTGTTTTATTGATAGCTGCATGAAGCGGCTACATGATAGGTACCTATGTAAATAATAATAAAATTTGAATTAACTGCATCATATAAGGCAATGCTCACTTATATGATGCAGTTAATTCAAATATTTATAGGACTTACTTGTTGACCATAAATAATAAGAAAAAATAAAACATCATCATTATAATAATATTCTCAAAGAAATTCATTAAGTTTAAAAAACAATAGGTATTATATTAAAAAAAAAATCCCATGGGGGTAGGCAGAAACTACAGAACGCCACCTGCTACGATCCTCACATCACTCCTTTCGCCTCATCTACGTTCATACAAGCACGCCGGTTACGAGTACCTACTCCGCACCTGACCTTTCTGAAGGACCTCACCAATAAGGTCAGTGTAGGTCTTCCTATGGTGACCCCTCCCAAAAGAATATAACGAAAAGTAAAATAAGAGAATACAAACCCAGAATCTTTAATATAAATGCGAAAGCTTGGATGGACGAATGTTCGTTTCTCAATCATGCCAGAACGACTAAACGGATCTAAATTAAATGAATTATAGTCTGGAATAGCACGTTCTTTATACAACATTAATTCTGTTTTTTTTGTGTTCCCTTGGGATAATTTAGAACTTTGCTTACTTCTGAAGTTCAGAAGCTTGTAGACTACAATATCTAGTAGTGCCCTAGGGTTTAAACATCAAAGTTCATCGTAATTAAAGCTAAATTGATTTTTATAACAGCTACGAGCTTTATGTTCTCAGGGTTTTATCAGTCCGCCCCATTCCTCACCCACGGGTGTCGTAAAAGTCAAGATTATAATAACATTATGTTTATTTAAATTAAATAACTAGGTTGGCCATGATTTGAGAGGGAAAAAATATTCAGACATTTAATTTTGTGATGACTTGAAATTTACACACGTTAATAACAGAATTCTTAAATATTTCACCTAAGTTTTCAGTCATGGTGAGGTTAATACAGAATAGCAATAAAAAAATATCAGTTAATTTAACAAATTCTTCTAAAGTTTTAAAAGCATAGCCGGAATACATAATAGACATAACAAAAAAAAATGCAGTACTGAGGTACACATGGGGAAATACTGTCAGGAGTGTGTGCATGCCACATAGCTTTTAACAAATGTTGCTTACCGACTAACTTTGACGGTCTGTTACTTATTAATTTATATATCGTACACAGATTAAAATCCTCGCAGGGACCTGATTTTTTTTAATTCGACTACGGTAATCACAGGAAAAGGTCCTCTTACAAGAAAGTATGGGTAAAAGTACTGTAACCCTAAGACTACTACATTTTTTTTAAGTGTGGATAATCATAAAATGACTCTTTCCACTCTGAGCGGATCGGATAGAAGTGTCAGACTTTTACTGACTAAAATCCATCCATCATCAGTGTTCCTTCTAGTGCCCTTTGCGTTCCAGGGCAGCGGTAACTCTTTTGAACAAATTCCACGACACAAGCAAGCACTGGCCCTCGCGGGCCTTGTGTTCTGTGCTGACATCTTTTTTAAGCGCGAGGTTTGCCTCTTTCTCGCGCCTCCAACCTCTTTTGCTTGCATTACTGTTTCGTGAGACTACTACTTGGTATTAGGATTATCACTCTACTGTGATTGAAATACTTTATTTTAATTATATCTTCCTATATTGAATAAATAACCTTGTTATATTATAATATTTTTTATGAAGAGAGACCCAAGTCGCGACGTTCAAAAGAAAATTTTAAAAGCATTTTTCCATGGGCTTCCCAAAATACCCCCATGTATGTTCTATGACTTTTTGGAGTTTAATACTTCAAGCACCACGTAATGAGACACAATTGATTATCCAATGTTCTGTCATACCGGTAAGTTTAACGACTTTTTTTTTTAAGTGGCTAAACTTCTTGACTCATTTCAGACTTTGATAATTTTTACTATCTCTGGTGCATTTGTGGGAAATACCTATTTAACAAAACATAACATTTAAGTGGATGAATATCTGGAACGTATTTATCAAACAAAATTTTCCCTTTGAACTACGTTTGAGTAATTTTGGGTGATGTTAAGATTTATTGAATATTCAATATTTTATAAAGATATTTCCAAAAAATGCGTCACCTGATCAGAAAACCAACATAATTTGATGCCAGGCAGGAACAATGTGATCCTATAAGGATGCCGTTTTTTGAAGTGAAAACTTCTTTAGCGGCGTTGAGCACTTTTTCTGTAATGGGTATAAAATCTTAAACTCGCGTCAGGACACGTGACCTGATCGAAAAAGCGTAAGACGGATGGAGAGTAGACAGCTATCCCCTCTCTACGGCGCGGCGAAAATGTATGCCTGGGCCTACTGTTTCGTTTAGGCAGCGCAGGGCGCTTGCGCGAATGTTCGTGTATAACTTTTTAATGTAAAATAATTGTAATAGTTTTAAAGTGTTAAATTTTTAATGTATTATAAATTGTCATGTTTGTGTACGATAGCGCAATAAATGAATATTGTATTCTACCACATAAATGATAGTACTTTTATACTGATAAAGCAATTGGTGCAAAATTATTCCCTAACCATTCCAAAATATCAAACATGCTCAACGTTAATAATCAAGTTTTTTCCTTTTGAGGTACGGAACCCTAATATTCCAATATAAAAACGTATAGCTTTTAAACTAAAAAAAAGCCCAAGTAGCGCGGCTTCCAATATTTTTTTAAGTCTCGTCTTGGGCCATTTGGGTCCTCTTTCTTAGTCCTTATTATTCTAAACTAGTATTTATCTCATAGGCATGTGAACATATTAAATCAGGTAGGTGCCTGACTCAAACCGTCAGATTTATTTATTTATTTTATTATTTCAAACCAAAAAGATGTCATTAGTCTCATTTAGTGCACCATTTGTGACGTCGTTTATGGCGAATACGAATTGAATCACACTTTTAAGTTCATGATATTTTGAAAGCAGTTTCATTAAGATACAAACATTTTTCATTAATTTACCTACAAAAAGAAAGCTAATAAAAAAATGGGCACTTCATTTTAATATTTGTTTTTATTTTTTCATGGAACAATGGAGTGATATTTTATTTTTCAATACGCTTACTTGATTTGCTCGATGCAGTTGCAATATTTCACAGGGGCTACACGCCTAGTGTTACAGTAACGCGTTGCTGCGGCTCTATTCTGGCAATGACTGCAATATGCGTCCGAATGTATGAACGGGGCACAGGGGAGCTTTCCATCTAGATTGGGAGCGCGATGGCTATGCGAATATCAATTGCTTTAAAATGTATTGTTGGAAGTCCGCCTCGGATTGCCGGCAAACTCCGACTTTTTCATCGTTATTAACTTGAAACTCCAAACTTTGGCACTGTTGTTTTCTGAAAAGAAATATAGTTTGCTGTTTTCGTTACTTTAAAAATGTCTGGGGATATAAAATAAAAACAATTTTGGAAAGTTCGCTTTTCGAATCTGCTGATGGATGTTGTAACGATAATAATAGACCAATCATATAGTCGCTAGCATTTAGTGACGTAGTGACTTGGGGGCAAAATCCCTCTCAGCATCCTACTGAAATGCTTACTTCTGCGAGCAGGTTTGCTCTTGCGAATGTCCACTCAAAGCCGCCAATGAAGGCAAGAGAGAGTTAGGGGCTTTGTTCCTCGTCAGTATTCACTATAACGGCCGGCTAATAAAACGCACCAGACCTGAGGAACAATGTTTCTCCCGAGAGATCAGGTTCCGTGGGGTCGCTACTGCCTTTGAACTTTGAACCTCAGCAGGTTACAGTGAATGGTTTAACTTAACAGAAATATTTTTTGTAAAAATGAGTAATCGGCACATGATAATTAGGTATAGGGCTAACTTGAAAAGGTTTGTCTTAGAAGGAGCGTTGGGCTGACATGATGTCCAGTGTCCAATTCCTGTTACAGTTAAGCATACATAAGCATTACATTTTTCAATAGCTAGGTTATAAAATAAGGTCATAAAAAAATTTAGAAATTAACCAGAATTATTGGCAACTCAGGTATGTTACCAAATTGAATAAGGCACATATTTTACCTTTTTGCTACGCCAATGCAAAGACATAGCTTTTAAAAACCTGCGGAGTTTATTGACCTAGTTCACATTTCAACTTTGACAAACAAACAGATCGGTATTCTATCTAACAAATTCTTAGGAAGTTGACTTATTTATTCTGCTGGAAGTTGAGCTAATAACCTGGATCGTCTTAAGTGTACCTATGTGTACTGCACACTAGTACCTAGTGTAACGAATCACATAGCAACATGGTATATTATGTAAGGTACTTAAAATTTTAAAAAGGGACTTAAAAACCCAGTTTCTTGAACAAAAAAATAATATAGTCTTACAATAAGAAGAGATGAAGTTGAAGTTTCTGTGATTAATTGGCCATATTATCAACAACTAATTACTGCTAATTACTACTTACGCCTGCTTGACAATTAGACACATTACTTATTTTCACGTTCAGGAAACCAGGATTAAGTGTCTGTATATCGATGTATATACATAACATAACATCACGCATCACGCACTGTAATCCCCGAAGGGTTAGGCAGAGGTGTACCACAGTGTACACGTTAGTACACCTACGTTTCGCGAGTTTTATTTAAGTCTGATGTAATGGGGGACGAGCCTATTGCCACCAACCGGGCACAAATCCAAATTCCGAGGCTGCTACTGAGAAATTCCTGATGGAAAACCCCGATAATACTTTACCCTACCTGGGAATTGAACCCAAGACCTCCTGCTTGCTCTATATACTCGTAGCAATACCCAAAATATCATCCTGACCACGTAGTCTAGCACAGTTATTAATTAAAGCATTATATTAGTTAGGTCATGCATGCGGACCCCATGACGGTTACGTAAGCATGCACAATCCCTAATCAACATTCCACAACAGATCAGAGGCATTATGAATGTGAACCACAGTCGTCACTTGACATTCAGGGCGCAATGTACCTACTATGTTTATACTTCAAATATACTTTTTATTCGCATTTATGTTCTCTACGTGGAAAGCAACATAAGACTCCACACCGCGAGCCCGATTATATCTAACTGTAAAAGTTTGATATCAGAATCGCATAAGGGTAAAAAGAGGTGAAACTATTATGAATTTTAATATCTCACAAATAGTTTGACTCTGTCAAAATTTTGACAGACACGTTGGTATCGTATCATTAACACGACTGCTGAGGTATAATAAGGACTAATAAGGTTCGCTGGATCGACAAGGTGTTTTTAAATTTTTCCATTATTAATTTCTCGCTTGAAGTGACATCCCCTTTCTAGGAGAATTTAATCATTTCCCAGTCCTGTCGGATTGCCGTACATTCAGACTATGAGAGTGAAGAAGGATGTAGTGTACTTGTTTAGATAATAACCTGTGTTTGCACACACTTTGTACGCTATTATATCTCCTGCATACTTGGTTACTTTCCGTCAAGATTGAACGTTCGTAATCGAAATTCGATATTACTTAATATTGTTTAAAGATTTCTTTATGACATAATCTACACATTTACAAAATACGAGTACTAGCTTCTCGCCGCGACTTCAAACATCGGACCCTTGTTTCAACCTCTTAAGAGGTGTTTGAAATCCTTTCTTATCGGATGCGTAAATCATACAAAGAACACACCCTCCAAGTTTCGGGTCTCTACGATCAGCGATTTAGGATGTGCGCTGATCCGTCAGTCAGTCAGACATGCATTCAGGACAAAGCATTATATATGTATAGAATAAGATAGATGTTTTCTTTCTAATATTGCCATAATCATATTAATTATAATGCTTGGAAAAGAGGTACTTGTCTAATGTTGTTATTGTCAACAAATTATATTCTGCTGCTTCTTTATCGTGATGTTAACTTTTACAAATTCCATGGACAAAAGAGAGCTTTACCTTCACCGCCCCGTTGTGCACCAAAGTCCGTTCAAGATAACTAACAAATGCAGCTTTCTATATACCGCAGAATTCTGGAGCGAAATTTCGCTATCGCCTTATACAAACGATCCTGGTCAATCGCCTGCCATTGACGTGCTCGCTCCCACATTATTCGATAACGCCGAGTGCACCTGTATTGTACCACTAGCTTATACATAATACTTTGACTATGAGCTCTTATAGAAAATAAGCCGTCACTCTGTCCACACGGTGTCACACGGATGTCCTTAAGAGGTGCGATCGCCTTTTTACGAAGACCCAACCCTAATAACTTTACATATTCCTTTTTAGACTTCAACTTAAATTCTTAAAAAAGTAAGAGCATATTCGATGAATAGCGTGATTTGGCAGCGTGCCACTGGAACAGGTACGGCTAATACGTATCTTGAGGTGTTTTACCTCTTGTTTCCATTAATTTTACATATACTTGCCAAGATCCTAGTGTTATTTCCTTCTGCTAGTGCGAATAAGAAAATTTTCGGAAGAAATTGTGTCATTAATCATGACTGTTTTTACGTATTTTTTTATACACGAAAATTATTTTGTTTATTGCTGCATTCCGTGCAAGGGTTGTAGGAATGTTTAAAGTTTAGTTAACATTTAAAACATGTTTTCGTAAAAAAAGACGTAGTGAACATATTATAGTTATAACTTTGACATTCAACATCTTCAGATCCAGTGGATTCCCAGGTGTGATGTAGGAGAAAAATTGATTGTAATAATGGGTAAAATCTGAGTTTTCGGAAATGTCATTAGTCTCTTTACATCTGTTACATAACTAAAAGGATATACAAATTAAAAGGAACATTATTACAGCTAAGTAGGTAAATTAAAGAGTTATAGTCGATTAACGTATAAAATGTATTTGGAGAAGTAAAAATTTCGTACCAATTCCATTGAAAACCCTCTTCTTCACATAACATCACGCCTGTTATCCCCGAAGGGTTAAGCAGAGCTGTACCCATTAGTACACCCACATTTCGCCAGTTATGTTTTTAGTCCCATGTAACAGGGGGCGAGCCTATCAACCGGGCACAAATCCAGACTCCGAGGCTGTTACTGAGAAATTCCTGATGGTAAAACCCAATAACACTTTGCCCGACCTGGGAATCGAACCCAAGACCTCATGCACAGCAGTCGCGCTTGCAACCACTAGACCAACGAGGCAGTCCTCTTCTTCGTCCGCATTATTGTGATGGGCAACTACGAAACTCTACTTTGCACGTGGCCCGACACGCACTCGGCCGCTTTTTTTCAAATACCTACTGGTATTTAAATTATTATCACAAAAGAATTCAATTTCTATTCTGTTTGAATAAAAGTATGAACATTAATTTAAAACTAACTCGTTCCCATTGTGTTCGCATTATAATAGCGTTTTAAAAACACCCGGTTTTTATATCTGATAAAGGTTATTGTTACTTATATTTCAATTTACTGAGTCATCAATAAAAAATGCTATGAAAAGGTAAGGCTAGAGTGAAATAGACTAATTTAATTCTCTCACCAAACCAAAGCCGAGTCATGGTCGTGGCCATGGCCATACCTAGTCACTACACGTCCTACGTCTACCTTAATAGAGACCAAGGCGGACAAATTGTGTATTTTCTTTTCCTTATTAACCCTTAAAATCCTAACTGCAACAAAGTGAAACATATCAATCGTTAGACAATTGTTTGACAATAGTTCGCGCACTCAGGCATTAAGACCGTTATGAGTTCACAACGGCAAGTTTAGGGCCTGTAGCGCTTCGGGCTCAATTGAATTCCGATATTGGCAGTAGAACAGTATGGTAAAGTGGCTTATACGTTTTATTGATTTTCATTGGGGTCAGTTGAAAGCGAGAGAAAACTATTTTGTTGCAAATATACTTCGTACTGAAACTTCCTGTGAAACATTTGATTTAGTAGATCTTAGAATATCCCTATTTTATAATTATGTAGGTGCCTTATTACTAGTCATGTCCTGCACCTTAGATCAAATTTTAGCGAATATTGAGCCTCGAAATCTGGTTAGGAGACATAAAGATTTGAACCTGCTAATCCGTTATAAAAAAATAAACCTCATAGAAATATGAGAAATACGCATTAAATTAGAAAGAAAATGCTTATTGTCAACATAGAGCCAGTTAACAAAACAGGGAACACAGCAAGCCCATGGCCAATTGGCTAATATAAAACTCGTTTCCGATACGTTCGTGATAAGGGTGTTCGTGTAAGCGGGTATTCAAAGGCGAGATGGGCGCTTTCACTTATCCGTGGCGTCGATAGCGCCCCTGGCATCAAACCCGGGAAACATTATGTTAGGAGACAAAGGTGCCTCTTAGTCATAAGTGTCGTCGATGTTTTCATTATGCGAAGATTTTATGTAGGGTTGAGATTAGAGATTATTTGTTTTCGCTCGTCATTAAATTGAAAAAGTTGTTTATGCCTAAGTAGATTTTGTCATTTACTCTGATGAGTAATACCTATCTCAAAGATCAATGTTAACTCAATACCGCGTAACTCACAATTTATAAATGGATTGCTTCGACCATAACTTTAGTAAAAATGTCTAGTCCCAAGTTTAAAATCCGAAATACGTATTAAATTCAAATTCCAGTTTATTTTACTTGAAATCAATGCGTACTCTCATTACTCTGAAATTGTAATACCTACACGTTGCACCAAAATTAGAATACTCAAGACAAGCAAGCAATTTGTAGAACAATCTTAGACAATTTTGCGATCGGACGTCATCAAAAGTGGACAAACAAGAGAAAACACCATGTATAGTCAAGAACAGTGATTTGAGAAACAAATAAGGGTTCTGTGATAAGACTCTCAGTTTACATTCAAGTATTTTCATTGTTACGGAACAAAAGGGGCATCGTTGTTTGAAACCTGTTTTGTATAAAATGGCTAACACTCCACCAGAACTAAGAGAGCTTATTCAAGAACAAAGTGACGGGTATACTCGAGTGTCAAAGAATTTGCTAGTAATTGTAATATCGCGACCAGTTAACTTAGCATTTTAACGAGAACAACCATTCCGCTCCATTGTACTTTTACTTTATATACCTAGATACTTATTCCATCAGAGGCAACTGAATTTTACAAATGTTTTGTCCTTTTAAGCAGAAAACTCCGGCTGAATTTGGCATGTTTGTGGCTACAATCTCCAATTACCGTCCTTCACAGTTAGTTGAAAAGGTCATGAGAACGATATGCGAAAGCTTGTGAGGATAGATGGATTGTTGAATGGATGTTTATTAATCTTTCACGCTTAAACGGCTGGACAGAATTATTCCATGTTCTAAGCTAAGCTATACTGCTATCTTGTCTTAGCTTAGCTTCTTTCTTTGACGCAACTGTTGCGTAAGTTTATTGTATCGTCGATCTTTTTGTAACAATTCTATGTACTGAGCATTTTTCTTTTATTTTTATCTTTTTCTTTGATTCTGCATTCTGTCTAGGGCTGTAAATGTTTACAAGTGGAAACTTGTAATTGGCCTTCATTTATTATATTGTGTTGCTTACTAAGATGTGCAAGCTGTATGTTTTCTTAAGTTAATAAAATAAATTAAGTACGATACGATAAATTTTATTTCGTTATTGTGATACCGTGCTATGAATCAAGCCACAGTCCTAGTTTGGCTAATCAAGTCAAAGTCCGAGTTTGGCTTAAATCAGAAGTCTACTTAGACAAAATCGCGAATAGAAGAAGCGTCACATCAATAATTTACTTTTACAAGAGGCCAGTTGAAATCAATGTGCCGAAAAGTTGCAGGTTACAGGGGTAATTGTACAAAAGGGGTCATTGTACTCATACATCATTATGAACAACTTTTACTATTCCCATAGTGTGGGACCAAACCTGAAATCATGAAAAAATAACAGCTGATCCATACATTACGATCTTGTTATGTAGTATTATCTCTGTGGTATTATTGTAGGGAACAGCTGATTTTTTTTCATGATTTCAGGTTTATAATGCTAAATATTGTCTTTTTGAAGTCTACATAATAATATTAATTAATGACGTGTGACTTTTAAATATTATATTAAATGAACCAGCTTAAAGTCTTGTTTATAGCGTTTTAATGGACCTTGATTTTATTTTTTAAATACGTGTTTCAAATTTTCTGAGACGTCATATACCTACCCTGTAACCAGTGGAACATAATGACGCTTCAAATGGGACCCCATTCGTCAAAATACGACGATTAGTTTAGGAGATATGCGCACATAGATGAATAAACATACATACATACATATGGACTGCTAATATTAAAAACCCTCCGTAGTCTACTATAATACTAGAGTGCTCAATGTTCGTTCGTGGTACGCACGTGTGATCCAAGTTGTTGCGTATCATGCACCGCATCAAAGTCCGTACGTGCATACACGGCTTTAGGCTCGCCCAATCGCTGTTTCTACATTATTTTCATTCGCTATTTTGTGCCCGGTTGATGGCAATAGGCTCGCCCCCTATTACATGGGACTAAAAAAATAACTGGCGAAATGTGGGTGTACTAATGGGTACACCTCTGCCTAACCCTGTGGGGATTACAGGCGTGATGTTATGTATGCTATTTTGGTCAGAGCGTAATGCTCGGCAATGGCGGCGCGCCATCGCAATAGCTGATGGCTGATGAGCTCCACCATTGAGTTATACCGATAGTGATAGCATTTTTGTTTAATACTATGCAGAAATTCAGGCAAGTAAGTAGGTCAGTAGGGTGTATCCATAGATGCATGTCAATTGATGAGCGCCATTTTTTGCAACAACTATTATACCTAAAAAGGGTACCTATTAAATATTTGAAAAAATATTTAGTTTATAAGTAGGTACAGATAAAGTATATTGTATAATTAAGTGCTAGATATTACAACACTCGTGGATACTATTGTCATCCTAGTCTTTGTCTTAGTTTATTAAGCCAACTCATGTTTTAATAGTCTCTGTTACGCAACAGTTGAATAAACTACTATTTTAGCCTACTGTAGCCTACATTTTATTTGTATAGAAGCTTTTTGTTTTGCTTACAATTTTCATTAAATAAAAATTATACAATACATATAAGCTCGATTTTTACAAATTGTTTATAAAACCCAGCTTCCATAACCCAAGCCCTCTTGCCATAGTATTATGTGACACGTGGAAAATCTTATAAAGCTTTTCAGCTTACCAAAGAGCCTTTTTAATAATAATTTAATTTTGTCTTTCTACGCTGCGAGTACTAGACGCAGGAAGTTGAGATAAAGTTTAATTGCGTTTTACAGAGAACTCATAAGCTTTCCGATATCATGTTCATTAGATTTTATTAAAAGTCGTGAGTAATACCAGATGAAATAATGTAAACAGACTGTAGTAAAATGTTAGGATAAAGGTTATTTCAGGAATTGAACGTGTGTTAGTAAAATTAAGAACCTGTTTTTATGAGTATTAATAATGAGCATTTATCGTAAGTCTCAAAGATTAAAGTAGGTAGGTACTGCCGTTATTATTTTTAAGACGACCTATAATCTGGCAAGAAGCGACTTATTTTACTTATGAGGTAAATGGTGAAGCCGCAAATAATTCACAAATCATTTACGTAAGGATCTTCTACAAAATTTGTACAACATTTGGTAACGACATAAAGAAAATACTTAGAAGTAATACGTGTAATACAATTTAAATGACAATTGTGAAGCCTTAAATAAACAATTGCCCTGATTCGACTGCCTCGTTGGTTTAGTGGTCGTAAAGTGCGACTACTGAGCATGAGGTCTCGGGTTTGATTCCCAGGTCGGGCAAAGTGTTATTGGGTTTTCCATTAGAAATTTCTCAGTAGCAGCCTCGGATTCTGGATTTGTGCCCGGATCATGGCTCGCCCTCTATTAATTTTTTTTTTTAACTGGTATAAATCATCAAATGACTCCTTCCGCCCTGGGTGGGGCGGAAGGGACTGTCAAACTTTTACTGACTAAAAAACCACCCTGTTCCTTCTGTTGCCCTTTACATTCCGGGGCCACGGTATCCTGTTAAGACGTCCCGCATGGGACATGAACATAACTGGCGAAATGTGAATGTATGGGTACACCTCTGCCTAACCCTTCGGGGATTAAAGGCGTGATGTTATGTTTATTTATTCCCAAGTTAAGAAGAAGCCTATTCAACATAATATTTATCAAATTCAAATTTACTCATTCACATTTAAATAGATTAAATGAAATCGGTGGTTTAACATGTTAAATTATTTCGTCTTATATTCTATTATGCCTGTTTTATAATCGTTGTAATAAGTAGAATCCTTCAGCTAGTCGATACCTACAGTATAGCAATAGGTAGATACCTACTATACCATCGAAGAAGTACCTAGGGAAATATATTTACAAATATTAAGCTGGAGTTTGTTTTAACACTCTAATCTCGAGAAGTACTGGTTTCATTTCAAAAATGCTTTTGTTAATTGAAAGCTACGGTAACCTTAAATGCTATATTTCATTTTCAAAAATATTGCAGATCCTTAAAGAAATGCAGGTATGCAGACGAAATCTCTGGCAAGAGTTAGTAAGTATTAAAATCTTTATTTGCATATTAATAAATCTATGAAAAAGAAACAACCGTTACAAACAATGGCACTTACGCAGTGTGTTCCAGTTTTCGTGCTATAATGGTAAAGTATCTTAACTTTGGTCAAATAATGTTTCTTTAAAATAACAGCTATTTTAACGCTTTCAATAGCAATTCAACCACAGACGTATACTACCCTTAATAACGTATGAACAATCCTTGACGCTTATTACATATTTTCCATTTCCTTTAACCTTAAACCTTCGATTTTGTTTCCATAGAAGGGCCCCAAAGGCTTTACACTGGAGCCGTTGTAAGTAGAAACATTTATTCTAAATTTGATCCACTTACGAAAGTACAGACCCATAGTTTATCCCTTGTAAATATGTAAATACATTTACCTTTTCTTAAAAAACCAGCAAGGGGCAGTAGTTTACATTTAAGTATCTAAACCTGGTTTTAGCAATTTTATTTGGTTGGGTTTTTCGTAATTTAGCAGCAAAGAAATTAAAATATTAAATCCATGTATATGTATAATTTTGGAAGAAGCAAGATAACACGGTGGTTAGCTCGTAACATTCTGAATATGTAAACACAATTATAATGAAGAAGATAAAAGTGGTATATTCAGCCTGTTCTAAAAAAAAATGACAATGATCCCTCACTGTAATCTAATATTAGCCAAGTTTTATTTATTTACAGCCAGTCTAGATATTTTGTAAAATATTTAACAGTTTCAGCAAACATTAAATGAAAAAGTGTTCGTTGCAATGGGCGAGTCGAGTAGGCGGGAGATTCCACGCCGTCGCAGCTTGACTAATTTGCAGGAGCATTGAAACTACTTTACCGAGAATAGTTTAAGTATTTGTATAGTAACTGTTAATGTCCCACGTATAATTTATACACTATGAGCAAAACGGGGCTTTTTGTGAGGCTAGTTTTATGTACATTATACACACAAAATATGGTTCGTTACATTTAGAGTTAAATAGCTACTGATTAATTTTCAGATTAAAGTAAACTTGAAAATATTCTACATTCTTTACACTTGACGTTAATTTGATATTGCTTTTTGTCTCTTTCTGTAGCTAAGTATGTGCATTCTAATGGCAATCAGAGAGTTGCTTGTGTCGATTAGGTATATCCACCTAATCGAAACGATACGAGCAAGAAGAGGCATCATCGTATTTTTTTCAGAATTACTTCTGTGATTACCTTAAAGAAGAAGATTAAACGGTTCAGTTAACATTATGTCACAGCAAAACTGAAGAATTTTATATAAATATAAAAATAAACCTATTACTATGAAATGTGATTATTGCAAGGGAACGGTTCCACTTAAAGTCACGCACAGACACCGTACGTTACGTTTTCAAGAACGCAGAACTACCTACTACTGAAATATATCTTCTCGCTACATGTCTGAGGCTGGGGCAACAAACAAAAAAACGTGCAGTTTAGTGTAGTTTTGCTCTAAATTTTCATTTCCATAGTGCATACGTTGAACTTAATAGTAGGTAATTTCCAAAACATAATTCCTACTACTCAAATGTTCTAGCTAGCTTAGTAAGCCTTTGGTCCGGAACTCCCCAGTGTTTCAAACGATACTGCCACAAAGAGGCATCTGTCTCGTCCGATAGTATAATAGTCTCTTCGGGAAACTCGATCTATGCCATCTGTGTAACGATATGGCACTGCTTTGCCCAGCCAACCGTCTGACGTAGCCGGGACCAACAAACACGCCTCTATTTATTTATGCAACAAAAGAAATGCGTTTTTATGCAATAAAAACGGATTTCAATCGGTAGCCATTGGAAAATCCAAAGTAAAAGATTAATCGATTTCTTGGAACCTCTACTCAGCTTACATGAATTCGATTAAAATAATTATGAGAAGCTTTTTCAAATAGAAACTGAAATTATTCGAACGTACAAGATTTTTTGTTCTGAGATTGTTAAAGATTCATAACATTTTACAAAATCAGCAGAAAATTGTATGTTCACAAAACATTGTCGTAAGTCTTTTATCGAAAATTTTCTGCTATCGAGTTTGACACATGCTATTATCTTGAAAGTTGGTCATAAATAAAAGTCGTCCTTCATTTGCATATTAATACGATGAAAGAAAATTCAGTCTGCATTGGCTTCTGTTTTATCCCTACAGTGCAAGTCTTTATTCTAATATTTCCTAACAATGGTGATCGTAATGAAACCGAACATGTTCCATTAAAATGGTTAACTTGTTTATTGAATACGTATCGCTACTTAATGAGTCATTAATTACATAGTTACTTATAACAATCACACGTCATTAGCTGTAATCAAAAGTAATAATTACATAACACGCCAATTGATTTAAGTGTGCATCACTATTAAGAACTTACTTGTTGTTTACATCCGTGACTGATTTTCTCGCATAAACTTTGAGTGTAATATCTAAGGAAGTTATTCAGCTCGGCACGTTTGACACTGAAATATGATGGCAATTTTCAAGCTGCCGAATATACCTACCGGGTTGGCGGGCGAAACTCAGTCATTCCTACTGTTTGTCGATCAACACGCCTCGTATCCGGTGAAATTGAAAATGTTATTTGATTCTGAGGCTAGAATTTATTGTAGTCAACATGTGATGCCAATGACAGATTATATTTTTAACTGTAAGTGATTTTATTTTTGGGGGTTTGAAAATGTCTTATTTTTATTCATAAAGGCAAAAAGAATCAATAGGTGTTGCATTTTATGTGCAGTTTATTTTTTTTTGTAGTAATGTTGTGCATTTTATTTCACTGCAAGAAAAACAATTTAAAATTAACATAGTAAAAGAAAACAGAATGTAAAACAGAACGACAATCATCCAGAATAATTTCACAGCTGATTACCTAACCAAACGAAGCTGTACAATTAATTATATAGTCCAAACCGCAATACATACGATAGCTGTGTACCAATTGCATAAAATAATACCAAAGTCAAACGGATAGATACTCATAAGCAGGCTGTATAGAACGAGTATTTTACTGTGTTCCAGAATCAATTCTGCAAAATGATAATTTTATTCATAGAGTTCCCGCTAGAATCGTATCGCTTACTTTGTCCGTGATTCGGTTCAGAAATATTTTATGAAACAAACGTTCGCATACGCGTTGCTAATGTGCTAGTTTCCCGGTCGACTGTTCTCGAAAGGGTAATGAAGGCAATTATCAAGTTTTTGTCCGCGTTAGTTATATAATTAATGACTGGTAGGGTGGCTGTCCTGACGAGATCAGGATATACTCTACGTGCCTTTGAATATACACCACGTGTTAAAAGAAAATTTGGTTAAGTAATATCTAAACAAATACTATTTATACAGCGTATAACAGTAAAAAAACAACAGTAAACATAACTGGCGAAATGTGGGTGTACTAATCGGTACACCTCTGCCTAACCCTTCGGGGATTACAGGCGTGATGTTATGTTATGTAATAACAGCTTTCGTTCAAATATTTAAGAATCGTACTTACTTTCAAGTTAGTCTACTGCTTAGTAAACGAAGCCATTTTAAATAGGTATATGTATAATTAACTAGTACATTGAAAACAATTGCCTTATCAAACAAAAAGCTGTTATTTTAAGTAATAGAAACCAACAATAACTTCATTAAATTTAAAATTGAAATGTTTTAGTATGTCCTTATGAAATTAGTTTTATAACTGGAATATGGAAAAATATGTGAACATGAAAAAAAAAACAAAATGTTTATCATTATTATAGCTAATTGAAGGACTTTTCGGGTCAAGATTTGGAAGACGTTGATACATAGCATCTCATTTCAGTGGACCTTGTAAACAAGAACAGGCATCAGTCAAGCTGACCTCATAGGGAATATAAAATAGGTACCTATCTACATACATAGCATACAACAGGCAACAGAAGTAAAGAATGTTCTCGAGGCACGCCCATGAGTAATGACAGGCATCGGTCTCTCGGTTCCTTATGAACTGCAGTAAATTCGTGTCGAACAAAATTTCACTCGTTCTTGCCAGGCTAATAGAAATTTAGGGAGACGTTCCAATAATGCTTGTAAGAAGTCCAATTTGTCTAGACGCCGCAATATTCGGTTTGGTTTATGAAATAATAATACCCAAGCGTCGTTTATATACTTAAAGATGTAGGCAGTGTCGCTAGTATTAACCTAGTCATTTAATTTTGAACTGCACTATTAAAACCTTCGAGAGCTCGTCCTTGCTACCAACCTTGCTGTCTTACAAATTACCATAATGTGTACGATTTTCACAATAAGGGAAGATAAAAAAGCCATAATAACACTATTTCTCATAAATAACACCTTGAACGATCAGCAAATAAAGATCAAGAACATTAGCGATCACTAACCCGTTGCAACGATTGATAATGCAACTGACTTAATTGACATTTCATTCTAGGTGAAAACATTGTCTTACTCTTATTATACAACCTGTCTAAATTACAGCTCATCTCTCATCTCGATAATTCCGGCCTAAGATCTTGTCCAGAAAGGTCGAATTCACCGCAATTCGCTCGTGCGCATTACGCGCGACCGTTGCGTCCAGAAGGATCGCTCGATCATTTGGGTTTAAATTTAAAATCGAGTTAAATGAACATTCGCGCGACATTTGGACGAAATGTAGAAGACTGAAGATCTGGAAAAGGTCTAAACCTTATGTAACATAAGGCATTACCACGAGTTCCTTTATTTTATCACATGTTGACAAACAAATAGCACGCGCGACAAAATGAGTAACTAGAAAACCAGCTCAATCAAACAAAACTACTTTTTTCCTATAAACTTTTACTTATATAACATCACGCATGTAATCCCTTAAGGTTTAGGCAGAAGTGTACCCATTAGTACCCCCATGCCAATTATGTTCAAGTCCCATGTAATAGATGGCGAGCCTATTGCTATAAACCGGGCACAAATCCAGACTCCGAGGCTGCTACTGAGAAATTTCTGATGGAAAACCCAATAACACTTTGCCCTACCTGGGAATCGAACCCAAGACATCATGCTCAGCAGTCGCGCTTTGCGACCACTATACCAACGAGACACTAATAGTCATGAATACTACTAATAGTTTATTAATGCGAGTTTCTTTTTACAAAATGTGCAATTTCTTGCACCTAAGTATTGTGCCGGAGCGGAGGTGTGAAGTAAGGTATCTGTGGTTGGGCACGCCGCAATCGGGGACCCCTCTTTGAGAGGCGCCACGGCGTCCTCACTTTCCGCCTGACGCAGGACCTCACCGGACACGATTGTTTCGGGAGGTTACTGTGTCGGATTCGGCGGGAGAACACGCCCGGGTGTCACCACTGTGTGGACAGCTCGAAGGACACGGTGGAGCATACGGTGCAGATCTGCCCCGCCTGGGCAAGCACCGCCGTGTGCTCACGGAGCCGATAGGTGGCAATGACCTCTCGCGCCCGGCCCTGGTTTAGGCCATGCTCCGGAGCGAGAGGGAATGAGAAGCAGTCACCTCCTTCAGCGAAGCAGTAATGTCTATCCTTCGCTAGAAGGAGGAAGCGGGACGCGTGAGAGAGAGGACATCCTCCACCCCACGCCCCAGCTGCTACGGGAGACGCCCAGGGCATCGGACGTCGCGAGACAACATCCGGCCACCGTAGGCGCGGGCTTGCAGACGGCAAGTGATGGATAGCCGTCTGATCAAGGACCAGGCCCGGGTCGATGGCGCGTTCTGTTCCAAGCGCGCCTCAAAGAGCTGTCAGCACTTGGACCAACATAATCAAACGCCTGCCAGGGTAGTAGAACGTCTTAGTAGGATACCGTGGCTCCGGAACGCAAATGGCAACATAAGGAACAGGGTGTTTTTTAGTCAGAAAAAGTCTGAGAGTTCCTTCCGCCCTGCCTAGGGCGGAAGAACTCAATTGATGATTTTTACCACCCCAAAAAAAAAGGTATTAGTGGTTTGTAGACTGCACATAGTAGTATGTAATAAGTTATGTGTTGGCATATGCATCAATATTGTGGTTTTCATTTTATTAAAACCAGCAATGTTTGTACAAAGGATTGTGAAGGGTTGTTGTTTTAATCCAATTGTATAAATTGACTGCCTCGTTGGTCTAGTGGTCGCAAGCGCGACTGCTGTGCATGAGGTCTTGGGTTCGATTCCCAGGTCGGGCAAAGTGTTATTGGGTTTTTCCATCAGGAATTTCTCAGTAGCAGCCTCGGAGTCTGGATTTGTGCCCGGTTGATGGCAATAGGCTCGCCCCCTATTACATGGGACTAAAAACATAACTGGCGAAATGTGGGTGTACTAATGGGTACACCTCTGCCTAACCCTTCGGGGATTACAGGCGTGATGTTATGTATGTTTATGTTGTATAAATTCGGAATATTTTGTAGGGTGAGTTATTTCTGATATTTGGATTAAATGCTATCCACAAACGCTCTTTGTTGCACTATTCGTAAAGGTATCTAGAGCGTGGTTGAGTGCTGAACTAGCTGCCTAGTAAATTAGTTAGGATAATTATCTTATCTGCGTGAAATGCTCGACCACTGTGAAATGACAACACATGAACTCTATAGACTGAAGAGGTATTAGGGGCCTATTCAGTGTGTCTATTGATATCCACCGTGCTCGCAGTCCTACAAGGCTTGTTCTCCATTGTGCGCGGTAGTTAGATATCAAAAAAGTGTTTTTCTATTATCACTCTATTGTCCTCTTCTTTTCATAATTTTCAGGCTTTTGGAATCGGGACAGCTTAAATGATTCGTTTTTTAGGGTTCCGTAGACAAATGGCAAAAAACGGAACCAACGGCTATAAACACATAATCTTATAAAATTATTGGCCACTTGTGTTTCGATACATCTTTTTTAAGCTACGGACGTTTAAACTTGCTCAAAAAGAAAATTGTTCACGATTTTTTTCAAAAGAACATAGTTCAAGTTGTTTTTTTTCAAAACCGTGTAATAGCAGTCCTACTTTTGATTACTTATCTATCAGCTTAGTTAACGTAAATTACGTCAACAATAAAAAACCGACGGAATTCATTAATTCGTGGTCGTGGTGTACAAGAATGTAAAATAAGGTAACAAAAAACAATGAATATTATTAAATTAATCATATCTTTGGTACTACTTGTTTTTATTTTTTAATGTATTTTTTTTCTGGATCTCCATTAGTTCTACTATCACCTATTTCAAGATAATCCATTCTTTACCGGACACCCGATATATATATATATACTATACTTGAAACTTGGTAAGAAGATGTATTCTGTGAACCCCATTAAGATTTACAAACACAAATAGATTTTAAAAAAAATGGGGGTTCACCATAGGTACTTAAAACTGAAACAATATTATTTTTCATCCAACCCATACGTGTGGGCTGTGTATAGGTCTTCAAAAATTATATTGAGGTTTCTAATATATATTTTTTTTCTAAACTGAATAGTTTGCGCGAGAGACATTTCCAAAGTGGTAAAATAAGAGAATGATAAAAAATATATGATGTACATTACCATGTAAACTTCCATCGAGAATTGGTTTGAACGAGATTTAGTAAGTAATTTTTTTTTAATAAACCAATCGAATCGTAACTGAATCGTAAACCACAATTCTGCTACGGAACCTTCATGGGCGAGTCCGACTCGCACTTGGCCGGTTTTTGTTTTTCAATTTTTTTTTACATATAGACGTTTTCTAAAAAAAATATTTGATAATCAGATTATCTTTAACAAAATAAACAAGTCAAAAAATTCAAAAAATAATAACAAACACGAATTTTTGACGTTTTTCATACACAAGTTTAATCTCATAGCATAGCTACATATCTGGTACCAAGAGGCGAAATTTAATAGTTACGTCCAGTCGGAGAGAAAGGGAACCGGTGGCCGCAGCCTCCCCAGAGGGCGAACATTTTGACCGTAATCAGGCTAATGGACAAACCCTGTGTCCGATCCGCACAAGAGGTTCTATTCAACTGACACTTTAACAACCTTATTTTGTTTATACACACTTACTTAGTGCTTTAGTGCGGTTGAATGATACTCAACGTCATTAATAAACCAAGATATTAGCTAATAGTAGCTCTATTGCACTAGATCAGGTACTTGATCATAGTACTTTGTTTTTGTCGATTACCTTAGAGTAATGCAAAAAAATATTTCGTTTCTTAAATTTCCACATAATAAAAACAAACCAACAATAAATTTTATTATCCACAAAATTATCCTGCCCCCTGTGCGTGTGGGCTTTCAAAGTCAAAGGTGACCTTTCTACGCATAATGTTGTTTTTTTTTTAATTGTTGCCTCATTCCTTTTGGCAATAACAGCAAGATCAAAAACTTGCTTAGTTTATCTAGTTTTTTTTAAAATAATGTGAACATTTAAAATTCAAATGTAATGCAAAACAAAAATGCTGAAATCAAACGGTAATTTTGATATAAGGTAATTTAATATTAGTACTGTCGAACAAACATTTTATTAAACTGGCATTTTATTCATCTTTCGATTAAATCGCCAATATTCAATACTACTGTAGGCGCAATATGTTTTTCAGAAGGAAGTATACTAAAGACTTATTTAAAAGACTTGCCTACTCAGCGTACTCACTACGTTTAAAAGTAAGTAGTTACAAGTAAGCTGCTTGTATATCAAATAACTTGATCCGCTGTACCCACTATATTTCATAACCTCATTCGCGATAATATTTCCATGTTACCGCTACACGTACCTATATAACAGAGTCCCGACTCTTTAAAAGGAGAGGTAGGTACTCGTAGTCATATTTGAATAAATTTTCTGTTGCCTTTGTGGATATGATTTTGTTCCAAGTTCCACTTTCATAAGTAGATAGATATATGATTTATTTAATTTACAAACATTCTTTATGAAATATATGAAGCTTGTTTTACGCAAGCCGAGAGACATTGTTATGAAAGAATTTCATAAAAAAATATTGAATAAATAATTATTGAAATGTTCTTACTGCTCCATAAAAGTTTGATATAAAATTCGTAATAAATTGGCTATTTTCTTTGAATTTTTAGTTGTTCTTGCGTATCTCAAACGGTTTTTTATAAATTCCGGGAGTGTCTCCAGTAAAACACAGTAGGTACGAAAAGCGTCGCCAGTTGTATTTTGTCAAATATGATATTTATTTTAAAGAGATAAATAAAAAAAAAATACTTAACCTATCGTTAGTTTAGGAGGTGTTTGGTAAATTTTAACCAACAAACGGACAGGGTGGCCGCGCCGACCGCGGCCGTCGCCGTCGTATCGCGTGGTATGTTTTTTTATTTGCTTTATGTTCTCAGCCGCTTGTCACTTCACGTCGTTTTTATGAGTGAGAATTTTTGGCTTGAATGTAACGAAGTAGGTACAACAATTTCACAAGAAGTAAAGTTAAAAATATACTGCTTTTTAATAGCCTGTGAATAGGAATTGTATTTTTATAAATGCGTGCATTGGTGAAAGGTGGTTCTAAATATTACAATTAAAACACATAAATATGATGCCTGTAATCCCCAAAGGGATAGGCAGAGATGTACCCATTTGTATACCCATTCACCAGTTATGTTTAAGTCCCATGTAATAATGGGCGAGCCTATTACCATCAACCGGGCACAAATCCAGACTCCGAGGCTGCTATAACACTTTCCCCAACCTGGGAATCGAACCCAAGGCCATATGCTTAGCAGTCGCGCTTTGTGACCACTTGACTAACGAGGCAGTCAACTAATAAAAATAATTAAAACGAATATCAAATAATAGGTACTTACGTACCGAGTAAACAGCAATTCAGTTGTTGACAACTGAATGAACAATTGTATGTTGCAAGTACCTAAGTAAAAGCTTATACGAAAAAAAAGTAGTTTTGTTGGATTGAGTTGGTTTTCTAGCTACTCATTTTGTCGCGTGTGCTATTTGTTTGTCAGTACGGAGTAAAATATAAAACTTCAAGGAATAGTGCTGTACTGTTACTTGTTGGCTTACTTGTCATCCAATTTTTTTTTTTTCTTTCCAACACTAATCCTGGGCGGTGATATTTCATAAAGCTGAATGCACTGAATGCAATTTGAATTTGGTAGGTACACATTTGAATGTAATATTCGACCTAACCGTATTAGGTCCGGCAAAAAGCCTTTAATACTTAGAAGCGTAAACGCACGCATTTTGCAAGTCACTCATAGACAGTAGTGCGTGACACATACAGGGTGACCCAGATAAGGATGTCCGAATGAAAATTTTGGACTCCTCTCTTCTTGGGCTATCCAAACCACCCATGTATGATCTACGATTTTTTGTGGTTTATGAGCTAGACGACTTTTTAATTTTTTTTTTTTTTTTTTTCTTCCGATTTTGTTGATTTTCTCTTTTTGTGTCACATTTATTGGAAATATTTTTATTGATAATTAATTAATATTCTTATTGATAATTAATTCTGTCTTCGATATGATGTTCGCATGTAATGTTCAGTTTATATGGCACTATCTTTAAACAAATCTGATAAATCAAATAAAGTTAACATCATTGTGGCTGCTTTCACTGCTAGAGCGAAAATAAAAATTTTATCTGCAAAGAAAAATATTACGTCAGATCATTTAAATATGTCCATCTGATAAGTAACCGCCGCAGTTAAAGCCTCTGTCTGAATGCCGCTTATAGGTTCATCGTGTTTAACTTATGGAACCAAATTATGTTTATTTCCGTGACACTTAAAGACAGCTTTTACGTAGAATACTAACGAAACCACAATAACGCAGACACCACAGCCAAGTATCATGCATACCTAATGTATTAGTTAGCTCCTCGATGTCAAGAGGAACATTTCATGAAATTGAGTTGATCCTAACCGAGTTAGTCCAACGGAATCTAACATGAATATATGATTCTCTGATCGAGATAATGTAAGCGATTGACCGAATATACTGCTATGTTACATCAATTTAGTCTAAAAATACTTTATGTAAGTTCACCGATAGGAAAGGATAACCATTTAGCAGTCGATCAATTTGGGCTTCAATAACACTGTCATAAATACTGCGTTTTTTGTAACCTATTTAATTACCTTAATCTATTTTATGCCTTGGTATCCTAAGTGTGGACGCGCATCTGACGGAAAATGCGTCTGACGTATCAACGTAGTACGGTCGACGCAACGCAACGGATCATGGGTTATATAGGTATTTTAGGTTGAAATGTTTTAACACCTATTCGCCTTTTCTGGCGTAATACGACCGACGATGCGCAGTACTGTTAAATAACGCCCTTAGATAGCACGCTGTGCCTCTTTTGCTTCGTGTGTAGCAAGAGGCATAGGGCATTTAAATTAAATTGACAATCTGAAATCAAAAAATATGTTTTTAAAGTCCAGTTTTGGCTATACCAGCCTTAATAGTGACTAAAAGCTTGTAAGTATTCATTTTTGTTTGTAATCATTAAGTTTGACATTCATGCGACACGTAGGTACAACTGTCCACGTAATCTAATCTCAGCCACTGAAAGACGACGCCGCTTTGTTTATAGTTCACTGTGTTGCCTACACTAATGTCACCTCGGAATAATATCTCGGCTATGCAGGTGGGCTGCCGTCCGCCGGTACAAACGAGGTGGTTGACGAGATAAGAGCTCGCTCACGTAAGTGCCACCATTGTTGTTTCGAACAATAACCCCACGTTGCCAGCATTATCTGTAACGCGCCGGTCGGAACGACCTAATGGATGCCCTCCGAAGACTACCCCCCGTAATTATTTTAATTTTCGTTAAGTAGATGTTTAAGTACTTTTTGATCCTTTTATCCTTGAAATTTAAGTAAATATCCGAATTAGGGAGTTGTTACGAGTTTGGGTGCTGTTTAGTTGGAACATGTTTCATGTGACTTTCAGAATAAAGGGGAATAACATACTCACTGTTTTAATCAAAATGTATCTAAAGATGTTTTAGTCTTGTTTAAAAAATGAAAACATAGGGTTATCACGTGACGTAATATTCAAAACTATTAAGCCTTTTCAGTTGTAAATTGTTTAATAATATATTTAATTATTGAAAATTATCGTAAATGATAATTATTTCACAAACTGGTACGTCGCAAAAATAGAGTTTCCGCAACGTCACTGTGGTAAGCAATAAAAAATCGTAAGTCACTGTAATGGCAAGTTTAAGCTATTTATAATTATTTACGATAGTCGCTTACACTTTTTACTGAGAAAGTCTTATGGCATTATTGCAGTCTGTAAACGCAAAGTGTACAGACACACGCAGAAATAATATTGATCTATGATGAGTATAGAATTAGTTTATACTTCATGAAATAAAATACATGTAAATATAAATATTAGCAGTGTAGCTGCTTATTTAGATTTACAATAATATAAATTAAAATTTTGAAATTAAGTTTATTTTCCAACCCCGTTATTTTAATAATTGTGTTGTTGATCAATTTAAATAATTATAATCTATTCATCATCAATTAAAATAATACAACAACACCATAATAAATAAATTATTGTCGTTCACTATTGTCATAGCATGTTTCCCCATGTTCTTGCGGCTATTGCCCTTTCAACTTAATCCAATTTGATAAGCGTTACTTTATGAAAACAGGACAGGACGGGGAAAAAGGGTATGGCAACATGTCCAAACATTGAGTAAATTAATCACTTTTAATTAATGTAAGTGAATTGTGGAAGTACATGTTATACCTATAAATATATTACTGATATAATTATAAGCTTAACTTATCGATTTATTGAAATGGGTTACTTAGGACGTAATGTTATAGCTAAAGTCTCTGTATTTGTTAAATTTACAATCTTATTACTTTTCATTGTTTCATTTCAACTTAACATCACGTTTGTTTTCCTCAAAAGCCTTTACGTCGTACGGCATTTTATACAAGTTTTCAAGTCCTTAATTTTGAAATGAATGAACCAATTTGAATGAAATACAGGATACATAGGTCAAAAAGTTAGTTGAGAACATTTTCAAAAAATTGCGTTACAGAGAAATTCGAGAGACTTTATGTTTTCCATAGAAACAGAGATTTCCAATTATCTTTTTTTCAATAAGCCATGTCGAAAATGTTCTCAACTGCTGTATGACGTAAACGCTCTTAAAGGTCAGGCAAAGGACTTGCGGGCGGCGAGTCGAGATCGCCGTCTGATCAAGGACCAGGCCCGGGTCGACGGCGCGTTCTGTTCGCGCGCGCCTCAAAGAGCTGTCAGCACAAGGACGGGACCCCCAACGGGTCCAACGCCTGCCGGGGTTGCGGGACGTCTTAACAGGATACCCTGGCCCCGGAAAGTAAAGGGCAACAGAAGGAACAGGGTGATTTTCTAGTCAGTAAAAGTCTGACAGTTCCTTCCGCTCCACCCAGGGCGGAAGGAGGTATTTGATGATTTTTACCACTTTTATTTTTTAAGATGGTAAAAATGTCCCTGACCCTGTTTGCCTGACCCTCTTGGGTCAGGCAAAGGTGTATCAATTGTTTGGAAATTAAAACCGTAGCCTTTCACATAACTGAGAATATGAAACCACTAACTTTGCAAGGCGATTACTCTAATCGTCAATTAAGTCGTCGCCGAGAGAGGTCTAGCGCGAGACGTTTGTGGAAAATTGGTCAGAAAAGGTAGCACATAGCAAATACCTGGGAATGTTTCAAATGCAATCATGCTAAGAACGAAGGTGACAGTTCTAATTTCTAAACAGTTACAGGGGTTTCTCCAGTTATGTTTAATTTCTATCTAAATTATTTGGGGCAAGCATATAGCTATCAATTGACTTATTTATTCTTGTTCATTTCGATCATTTATAAATACAACTATTTCAAATACAAAAAACCAACGTACCTATTCTTTATCTATACCTATTACTGAGTGCTGAGGTTGTTTTAAACTCATATCTTGATTGTCATTCAGACGTCCGACCCGTAAAGCTATTGACACAAAAAAAAGGTTAGCGGCTTACTAAAAAGGCATACCTACTAAAAAATATGAAGTAGGACACATAAAAGTATCTATATAATATTAAACTATTCTGTATGTGTCCACGTAGGGTAGTTTCACAAAAATAAACAAATTTTTCACTACAGATCTGTCCAGCGAAATTTATACTGTGTAGTTACATAAATCATGTGCCTCGGGCACTCGCTAGCTAACTTTAACTCGCAGATAGGTACCTAGGCATATATCATATCCTTTTAATAGCCCACTTTTATTTTAAAATGAAGATATTTTGTGCATACGCAGTGCACAGTTACATAATTGTTTAAATACGTGATTATTGGTGTTGTGTAATTGTTAAATTATATTTGGGTTCGAATTGCCTTCTATATATTTTCTAAGTAGCAGTAGGTATATTTGGTTGTAATACAGTACAATAGCTGTTGGGTGGGTTAAAAAGTTACCACTTTGTCTTCATTGCGATTGGTTCAGCGATATTTCACTTTTGATACAACAAACAGACTTAGTTTCGCAATTTTAGCATCAGAGTGGATATTCAAGTTTATGAAGCGATTATATAACAGACATGAATAAAAAACTAGTGTAATTTAGGTAAAATTGCTATCGTAAAATATGAGGCTCATCTATTGACCTATATCTTTATTGAACTTTTCATACCTCTACCCCTACCTACCTCTACCTGCTTGCCTGTATTATGCATAGACTTAGACAACAATGCCATCTCTATCACTATAACTTCTAAACCTCGGAAAGGTACGATCTTCGGAGGGAGAAACTAAATCAGTTTATCGAGCCTTCAGATAAACTTTCACCTGAGCACGCGTTGCCGTGGCCAACTTGGAAGACTTTAAACAGACTCCGCACCCAGGTCGGCCGCAGCAAAGAGAATCTTCAAAGGTGGGGTTTCGCAGATGGCACCGATCTTCAGTGCCTATGCAGCGTCTCTCCGCAGACCATGGCTCATGCGCCACATGCCTAGTCACCTGCTCACGTGAGGACCAAATGACTGCGTCAGCGGATGGTGTTATGGTGGCTGGATATTGGGCCAAACAAAAAATTTAACAAATGGATATGTATCCATATTTGCTATCGATACGCTAAGAATAATGACGAAGTGTCGAGATGCCCTAGCGGTTAAGGCGCCCGCCTGTCATACATAAGGTTGTTGGTTGTTGTTGTTGGGTTTGAATCTGGGCAAGTACCAATTAGTCCGGTCAAATTAGACCAAAAAATAGGAGTGAGGTTACAATAATTCACACCCAGCTGAAAATTGGTAGGATTGACCAGAACACTATCATAAACGAACCCTAAAAAGTCCTCATCGATCCGACCTCTGGATTTTTTTTAATTAGGGGTCTAAGGTCGCAAAAATGTGTTTTTCGAGATTTTTAGCAAACCAGTAACTTTTATCATAAAATTACTTCAGAAATAAATTGTAGTACAGATAATTATCTATGAAAATGTATAAATACTTTTTTCCTAAGAGTCACTGTTCCCGAGATATGAGGATTCAAAAAGTTGGAAGAGTTGTAATCGTCATAATAATTAATTTTCTTTAGTAATTTAGTGTACTTAACGCGTTTTTTTTTACGTGGTTGCCACGGTAGGCCTTTTCCACGGATATTGGGAAGAGATGAAAAAAGTATTTATACATTTTTATAGATTATTAACACACGGATGCAGGCTAAATAGTTCAGTTATAAAAATCGTGATCACGTCGGCCTTCTTCCTGGATATTACAAGTTAAAGATAATTTGTCTGTTTGATGGTAAAAAGATCAATTTTATTACTCGAAATAATATCTCAACGTGTTAAGTTATAGGTACCATTCAGCCCTCCACCTTCACAGCAACCAATGATTCTTACATAACTTCATTCCACCGTATGCAAATTGACCAATCATTTTTGATGTCGGTGATGTCAGTTGATGCTGGAAATAAAACGCTATCAAACCAATATTGTGGACGAATGGTTATGCCGATATCGCGTCGTACACTCCATATTGACTGACTCCGAAATGCGAAAGCAGTTATGAACGGGTGTGTGTTAATTGTTTGTTATCAGTTACATACACGCATTTAAAATGGAAGCTGTAGGTTTAATCTTTTTGCAGTATAGGGCAGGTCAAATCATCATTGTCTTTATTAATTAGCATTTAGATCATTGCAGTCCACTATTAGACACTTCGTGTTCAGTAGTTTATAAGTTTATTGTTAAAACTAGCTGTGCCCGCAGCTTCGCTCACGTGGCCTTTAGTGTAACTTAAGGAATTAAGTATTAAATAATAAATTAATAAATCATTTTATTATCAGGCAACTGTGGCCCACAGAAAAAATACACAAAGTAACCATATGAAATAAACTAATACATATAATGGAAGTAGTGGCGTTCTGTAGTTTCTGCCTACCCCCATGGGAAAAAGGTGTGAGGTTATGTATGTATGTATGAAATAAAAGTCTTATTAAATAACTAAACAACTAAACACGTAGCGTCGGCGTCGTGTTGCGCTGCGTGGTGTGGCGTAACCGACCTCGAAAACGTCGATATACGACACCCTTCGGCTAAAAGTGCTCTTTCAAGAAGGTCTGCAGCTGGTGGGTAGGAATGCGTACCACAAACGACTTAAAGTTGATGTTGAAGCGCGATTCCAACCTTTCGACCCTCAGAGTCCAGTTGGTCTTCACTCTTAAAATCACCACGACTTTCTCAGACTTCGTGGAGTAGTGCAGACGCGAAATGTATAGCTGCGTCGTAGGCACAGCAGAACGCAGCAACATGTTGGGTCCGCTCGGCGCAGTACCGAACTGGTTACGTGAACAGAGCTTCCTTTTCTTCTTTTCCCTTTTGTATTGTCATGCCATCATTATCCTCCAAGCGGATCTAATGGTTGCAAAGATGACTTCTAAAGCCCAGCGCCCACTATCAGTGGGCATCGGTGCGGCTCTGTACAGTTTGGGCTCCTTACGGTTTAGGGCAGCTTCGGGTGCCTGAGAACTGCTTTGGGCGGCTTCGGGCTGCCTCGGCAGTCGTAAGCATACCTAAGGACGCCGAAGCTGTCTTCGGATAGCTCGGGTGGCATTTTCGTGGCAGACGCGTCGCAGAACAGTCATAGCGTTCAGCGCGCGCACCTCCATTAGCTTGGCAACACCCAGAGGCAAGTGGGCGCCGGGCATCAAAGTTACAGTAGTCAGTTTTTTTTAAAGAGGAATTTGTCTGTAGACGCCCGGACTCAGAATTTGTGCCCGGTTGGTAATTGGTTTGCGCCATACATAGAACTTTTATACATACACCCTCTTTACTCCAAATGCCTTTATTACCTATTTGTGAGGATGTGATGTCAAAAGAATCATCGGCAATATGGTCTACAGACCAATAACGCCCAAACATATGTCATTGGAAAGCTAGTTTCATGTACTACAATATTTATTATAGCGGTTCATTTGAAATCGCTGTGTGAAAAAAGTTATTGCCATGCCATGTTGGCTATTAAATAGTAGATGGTTAATCACCATTTGCAGTCGTTAGTTTGTATTCGCTTTGTGAGTACATAACTACGTTACAAATGGATTTATATGTGTTCCCGTGATTATTTAACCATTTTTTTTTGTTTTCGAGGGTATATCCTCATGGATGCCCTCCGTTTGGGGATAACGGAGGGGTATTTCGGACTCTGCGAGTACCTATATTTTAACCTGACATTGATATTGACTACTGACTACTGCTTCTATAAATGTTTGATCTCAGCTCGTTACATGATTTGATATTGCGATTTTTTTATACCTTTTTTATTTTTTTATACTAGCTGCCTACACATATTATCTCCGTAGTATGGTATTTAAGATTTGGCAGACATGAAGATTTTAGGGCACCTGTAGCCAATTTAGCTTAAATATAACTAATGATACATCGCCATAACTTTCTTACACAGCAATTTGAAATGACCCGCCTTAGTATCTATTGTTGCACATTAAAAGGGCTACCTAATGACACATGTGTGGTTGTTATTGGTTCTTAGTCCAGCATCCACTTTCCTTCCTTAAACCATTGAAACGCGCTTTAATATTACACCTCACATTGTAGCTTCGATCTCTATATGCTCAAGACTATCCAACCGCATCTGGTAATCAGAGCAACTGCCAACAGAATGTTGCGAGCTATAACCAAATAATATATGTTTATGGAGTAAATTTTTTTTTTTAACAAACCAATTACAGTAGCCTTTCCCATACTAATTATGATTGATAGATTCACGCGCGGCATGTGCGTCGCGATCGGCAGTAAGACGCGCTTCGCGTTTTTCAGGTGTCTCGCGAGATCTAGCACTTGCTGTCCGAACTCACTGAGAGCTCAAGCGGCGGATAAACTTGCCTCGCGTTGTTCACTGTTCTCTTGAATCCGAGAGGGCCTCGTTCGAGAACGATATGAACTCAGTCGAGATTCTCGCTCAGCGGAAGTGTCTGTTGCACGTATCCTGGCCCAACGTTCCTGAGATGCAGTAACTTTCGCCTCATGACCTTTTTCAGATTCCTGTGATCGAATTAATCTCAACCTATTAGCATTTTTGCTGTACTGGGAGAGGTTCGATTTTCTTCGAGGCGTTTTTAAAATTTATAATATTTTATTTACTAATATATAATATCACAATGCTATTTAGTAAACCTATAATAAATACTATTATCAAAAATGACAAAGCCGACAGCCGAAGTGACAGTTTGTCAAAAGTGTAAAGAAGCATTTATCTCATAGGCATGGACAAATTAAGTAGTTCGATGAAAACGCCGTTCTAGTTTGCCGTTATTGACTGCTTAGCTCCTTGGTAGCTAAGGTATAGAGTGATGATAATTATTTCAGAAGCTCAATCCACAGCTATCTGCAATATCCTTATCAGAAAATTCAAGTAACCATTTATTTTATGCTATTTTAACAAAATGGTAGACAAAATGTTCGACGTGTATCTTTAAAGTGATATATCTTTATAAGTTTTGAACCGATTTAAATAAAACAAACACTAAACGTTGAAGACAGAGTACCACAATACATTAGTGAAAACCGCTCTTCATTCAGTTAAGCCGTCTCTGAGATTAGTCTGTACAGCAGACAGACAAACAGATAAACAGACAAACAGAAAAGAAATCTAAAAATCATTGTTTTGGGTTCTATCGTATTGATAAATGCCCCCTACAAAAGTTTTTCTCATAAATCTCCTATGTACAGACAGCGACCAGTTACAGATTTATTATATGTATAGATATGTATTAGTTTATAGTTATTGTACTTATTTATGTATTTGTGTTTTATGGGCTTTAGTTGCCTGAAATAAAGGTTTATTATTATTATTATTATTAAAGATACAGTTTTTTGCCAAAATAATATGTACACACAACTGAAACATAATTAAATTAATTAACTGTTCATTATCTACGTTTAAAATTAAATTACATTCGAAAAATCTATCGGTTTCTTTGAAAACTTCAACTATATCTGACGACCTATCCTCCTGGTGACCTACCTATCTGTTTTGCTGACTGTACACACAGGTTTGCAGGACACACTAACATTGATGTTGGATTCTCGTAGTCACTACCGCGGAAAAAGCAGGCGTAGGACCAACGGTTTTACGTGCTTTTCAAATCACGGATGTGTCACGCCACCATCTTCCAAGCTCTGGGTTGCCATTAAAACTCATGGAAAAATCCAATATCCAGTAACAGAGCAAGCAAGATTTAAAAAAAAAATATGAAGCGATTACACACATTTGCTCGACGTCATGAACGATTAAATTTTAAAAAATATTAAGTAGAAATACAGTCCTGACTTTACTAAATCGATGCCTGCACTTTCAAAGTATTGATTCTGGCGCATGCAAAATAAAACGCGACTTTTGTAAGCGTGCCTGCTTATTCATTATGTTTTGTATAGCTCTTATTCATAATTGTACTCCTTTATATATAGCAAAATCAAATAATTACTAGCCGTACCAGCTATATGATAGCTAGCTAAGTGATCACCATTGCATATTGTAAACAATAATAGGCAATTTCGGTAGCCAGAATCAGCCATGGGCACTAAATTGTATTGATCTGCATGGAGGTATTAATAACAACTAGTTGCTTCTCTATATTTTTGGGCAATTAATAGCCCTAATAATTGCCAACATATAGCAAGAGCACTCTCATTCATGGCAGATAACCAATAATGTTTAAGCTACGGATATGTTATGTATGGATATTGCGATGCTCTTGAAAAGTCGACATATATTATTATGTATGATACTTAGGACTCTACCGCATATTTTAGTCAATTTTTACGGATCAACATAGATTTGTGACACACAGACGTAAATATATTTAAACCGACAAAATGTTCCAATTCGAATGACACTGCAAACATATAATAATATTGATCAATACAGTGGGCACGTAAATGCTAAACTAAGCATTACTTCTGAACAACCTATGAACCTAATTACTGTTACCGAAGTTTATATGTATAAACGTAGATACCTCCGTCCCTTATAGTAATTCGGCTGCATAAAAAACATATTATTCTTTTCTCATTTTATAAGTTTCTAAAGCTTATTTTTGAGGTTTTTAAAGAATGAAAAATAATCACATTAGTTAATAACAGTAGGTACATTATGATATAGGTAAGGTGAAGTTATAATTGTGGTCAAGGTTGAGTTGCTCGAGCCGAAGGCAAGGGCGTCATGGAGCTGAGAATGTAAATACTCACGCATGTTATACAACGTTTTCAACACACTAGTGTGGTAAAAACATTGATATAAAAATAAAATTACAAATTGATTTATCATGAGTGACATTCACACAATACATATTTTATTAGGTGTCAATAAGATACTTTTATATTTTTTATAAATAAAGAGGAGAAAATTTATACGCCGGTGCCACAAACTGATTTACTAATTTTGATAATATAAATAAAATGTTAATTTACAAAAATAAATAATTTGGTAAAATATAATGTTTATTTGTCATTTATAATTAATTACATACTTAGATCAATGAATCCCTTGTATTCTGCCACGTCGAGGAATGTTGTAAAGCACTGAAACCTCTTTTGTTATAGGTACAAAGTACTCGTAAAACAATTTCTTCTTACGCTCTCTAGTTACGGACGATAAAAGGACAACATGCGCGTCAAACAGCCCGCCCATGTATCTTCGTCATTATGTTCATTCGACTAAAAGCACTCGATCTCGTAATGCGATAGGTACTCGTATTTGTTCACATTTCTTACACTTAATTCAGTTTAAGTAGAGCGATCCTTTTAGTTATAAAAGCGTGAAAGATTAAACTTTTTAGTACATTGAAATATTTGCGCAAATAAACTTCGTGCTTGTTAAGTTAAATGATTTAGTTTGCTAGCAGCAGATGTAAGATGAACTTATAGGTAACTACGTCTACATGAAATTATAATATGAGAAAGGTGAAAAGTTCCTTAAACCAACAAAGAAACTCTCCATTGCTAATCTCCTGCTGCGATTTCACTACTGGCCAAATTATGTTTTTTTTTTACTAATAGAAAGCTACGTTATCTTTAATTGCTTTAATTTATTATCAATATCGGATTATCAAATGATTGGGATGATTGTAAGTTACAACAATGTTTTGTGTGCATGCAGGGTTTACCTTTAAGTGATTGTTACACTTTATTCTGATTTTTTGATTATTATTATTGCTTGTGTCAGTGTATACAATCGTTGGTGAACCCAATAAATAAATAAATCAATCAAATAAATTAGGGTCTGTTATAAAATTCAAAAGGACAAAGTTACGGTAAAAATCTAGTTTAGATATTTTTATAACTGCGTTCGATTTTTAATTGCAGCCCAGATAGTTCGACAGAGAGATTGTTAATTGTCTAAATTGTTTTCAATTTTCCATTTCGATTGGATTGTCAATTGAATTCCATTTGTGGCATACGCCGCGCCGCTTTAAGTGGCCAATGTGAACGGAACTATTTCATAGGCTATTTCATACCATCTTTGGAAATAACGTTTTAGCCTACACGAAAATAATATTTGTATGGCCTACATAGTTGTTCCGAGTTTGGTTGTTCCATGTGTGAGTTTATAATGTGTTAAGAGATATGCTATTGAGGATTGTGTGGATTTTTAATAAAATAGTTTTCTAAACTATTAGAAATCTATTTTATTAAAAATCCATCCAATAAACGTTTCTTATTAGAAACGTTCGTACGAAACGTTGTTTCTTTTCGTATGTCATTTCGATTTCTTACTAATAAGCAAGAAATCGAAATGAAATACCAAACAATGACAGCGATAGAAACAAGATCGATTTACATAATTTATTTTTTTAAAACAAGCTTTCATATTGTGTTTTCTTGCACTGTGCATATTGTATATGTATGTATGTAAGTATGTGTTGTATTTATGTATTCAACATTGAAATGATTGAAATTTAAATATTACTATTTAATAAGCCACAGATACCGGGACAGATGAAATAAAATGATACAACATAAATAACATCACGTCTCGAATCAGTAGGTAGAGGTGTACCCATTAGTATACCCACTTTTCGCCAGTTATGTTTAAGTCCCATGTAGGGGACGATCAACCGGGCACAAATCCAGACTCCGAGGCTGCTACTGAGAAATTCCTGATAGAAAACCCAATAACACTTTGCCCGATCTGGGAATCGAATTCAAGACCTCATACTCAGCAAACAGCAAGCAGTCGCGCTTTGCGACCACGAGACCACCAAGGCAGTCAAAACAAATGAAACAAAGGAGTCACAAATCATGCCAACTAATGATTAACACCTTCACGTCTATAAAGATACAGATATAAAAAACAAAACCAACACCTGCCATCTAAAATTTTACTCGCTTCAGTGAAAAGCAAATAGTAATAGTTATAAAACTTCCCAAAAGTTTTGGCCGAAGGCTTGTAATTAATGAGTAACGTTTTGTTAATTCTAGTTTGCGTATGGGTGGGTTACACGAGTATTGAAGATATTACGCTGCAATTTTCAACATACAGTGTGTTCCATGCCATCCATTCATGCAACACAATGTACATATTCTATTTCATCCCTACTGGACGAGACATCCATTGTTTTCTAGTAAAGCCCGTTGCACATTAATGACTCAAGTCCCTCGTAATGAGACACAATTGATTTTCTATTGTTCTGATTTACCGGTAAGTCAGCCGGAGCTTGACAGGTAAACTATTAATGTATAAAATTACAATGCAAATATTATAAAAAATATTATAAAAAGACTTCCTACCTGAGTTGTGACACTTTCAGTTTGCAGATAAATTTAATTAGAAACTTTTGTTTTTTTTTTTGGGTCATTGTGTTACCGTTTTAATTGTAAAGAATAAAATGAATAGCGCGCATGAACAATATCTACGTACCTATATAGGAAATTAGAAACGCAAATTGTGTGTACAAAGCCCCTAGTTTTGTGTGATTTACGATGTTTACTCAAACGACGGCGTGTTTAATAACCCACTGAAAGGTATGTACGTATGTAAATGTGAGGAAAGTACCCAATTTACATAGGCAGGTAGGTACATGGTTATGTTTTACTTTCGACTCGGCACTCGGCAATATCGATGCTAAATTAACACAGTATCTCTCATGTTACCGTCCTATTTCAGGCTCTTTTTCCCAGGTGTGCCAAATCTTCAGGATTTTTCCCCTTTTATTGAATAAATATTTGTTTTTGAGGCATTCGAAATGCCTTTTGTCATGGAGATGTTTATTAAAAACTGAGTTTGAATACATTATGAAACGAGCGCACGAGTAGGTAAGTTTCGTAACTTGTTGAAAAGTGGTTTAGTTTGGCAACTAAAATTGCCTTTGAATCTAAAGAAAAGATATCAAAATAAGCACGACGTTATCGTCCGTAAAAAATGGCCAAAGTGATATTTACAGTGACCTCGGAACTTTGACTCTTGTAAGTTCATAGTAAAATATAATATGCTGAAAAAACTATCCGAAATCTGATGTGGGCTCCATCCATCATGTGAGGCGACAGGGACGGAGGCTTGTCGACCCTAATCGAACCCCATACACAAAATATAACCGAGTATACCCTTGTATCTCGCCATATTTAGATACTTTCATTTGTAGCCGAACGATACAACCCGAGCTATACATAATACATGAATGTTGCTCGGTAACAGAAGTGGAAATGTACCCAATGGTTTATTACAAACCCAATGTACTTATTAGAGAATGAACTGTACCTAATTTCTTATGTCTTGTTTTCATCATGAAATCATGAATTTCATCATTAGAATATACGTATGCTGCTTTATCGCAAGGTCTCACTTATATCCAAGTTTTAAATAAATAATATTTATGAATCTAACCATCTTAAATTATATAGCTATGTTATTAACTGACAATAAAAACAGACTATGACTATGACTACCTCGACTGTTAATCACGAATAATTATGTCAGTTAATGAATTATTGAAATAAAATGGAGATTAAATGTTTAAACGGTGATGAATATTAACCCAGAGGGGTACTACAATACTAATATCACTAAAAGCGTTATAGCTATTAACATTATCCCCGAACTAATTTCAACTGCCTATTCATTTGAGGAACTGTTTAAGTTTCACTACCCTTAAACTGAAATCCCTATTGCGCGGTTTCAAACTTCTGTTAAAACACTGTACCTAATATAGATATTCTGAACAAACTCGGCATGAACTTATCTTTGATGAAACAAATCTGCCTCGTTTGTATGCAGCAGCAATTTATCTGTGGGTTTGCCGTATGTTTTATCAATCTTCCGATTGCCTTGCCCGCTACGGGCGACTGGAGAGCCCCGCCCGAATACACGCGATTCCTCGACAAATAAACCAGGTAAACACACTGTATTTGAATTAAAGTCTATTACAATGCTTTCCGAGTGATTCATCTTTTGGATAAAAACAGTGTTTGTTTTTCTTGCTTAAAATCAAAAAAGTCAGGAAACCACCTTACTTTCTCTACCCAGGTACTTACTTAGGTGAGTAAACCTCACCTAAAGACGTACTGAAATGTAAATTTAAGCGTTGATAGCGATGCAACTGCAATGTAAACTCTTTTATGGTTCCAAATTTTCAGAAAAGACGATTTTCTGTTTAGCCTGTGTACTTTACAGATAGTTTGCATTGTTTCTGGTATAAAAATAATAATACGTACTTAATATTATATAAACCTGGAATTTGAAAATTGTAGGTCTGCCTCGCCCCTAATACACGGTTTATGATACAGTTCTCGGAAAAAAATAATTTAGGCGTGAATTTTCTACATTTGCAAACTAGTAACATACTAAATGCTCACAAAACATTCATAGTGCACCAAAACAAAGTAAACCTTGTAGTTTATTCACGTTTCATTTGCCACTGCCAGCCATGACTTCAAGCGGTAGGTACCTATGCACCTCGTTTGCCTCCATTTGGCATTCTTCCCACGCAGAAAAAGGACGACATATTTTTAAAATTACAAATTACGCTTTGGGCATACATGTTATTGTGTTACAACACTGTTAAAGCCGAAATATATGTCATGCTTATCTCTTTCAGGTAAGTAGAACAATGCAGGTTACCCTGCTGTTGCTGAAGCCTGTTATTGTTATGCTGTGCTTATAGTTCAAACATTAATTAATATAATAGGTATAATTTTTACAGACTGCCTCGTTGGTCTAGTGGTCGCAAAGCGCGACTGCTGAGCATGACGTATTGGGTTCGATTCCCAGGTCAGGTAAAGTGGTATTAGATTTTTCCATCAGGAATTTCTCAGATTACAGAAGTATTTGGGGTTTACCATGACGTCGCGCACTTAGCTTTGTTAATATTTTTATTGTAACTACCCACTATTACTAAATTTAACATAATTTGTCATAATACCAACCCACTTTGCCAATCGGCTAAATGTATTCTTACCTTTTTTTTTTTTTTTTTTTTTTTTTGAGGTGGTAAAAATCATCAAATGACTCCTTCCGCCCTGGGTGGGGCGGAAGGGACTGTCAGACTTTTACTGACTAAAAAACCACCCTGTTCCTTCTGTTGCCCTTTACGTTCCGGGGCCACGGTATCCTGTTAAGACGTCCCGCAACCCCGGCAGGCGTTGGCCCCGTTGGGGGCCCCGTCCCTGTGCTGACAGCTCTTTGAGGCGCGCGCGAACAGAACGCGCCGTCGACCCGGGCTTGGTCCTTGATCGGACGGCGAGCTACCCATTACTCGCCGTCCGCAAGCCCGCGCCTACGGTGGCCGGATGTCGCCTCGCGACGTCCGACGCCCTGGGCGTCTTCCGCGGCGGCTGGGGCGTGAGGTGGTTCTCTCCCTCACGCGGCCCGCCTCCTCCTTCGCTAGCATTACAGCTTCGCAGAAGGAGGTGACTGCATCCCATTCCCTCTCGCCCCGGAGCATGGCCTGAACCAGGTCCGGACGCGAGAGATCGCCGCCGCCTATCGCCTCCGTGAGGACACGGCGGTGGTCTGCCCAAGCGGGGCAGTCCTGCACCGTATGCTCCACCGTGTCCTCCGGGCGATCCACACAGTGGTGACACCCGGGCGTTTCCTCCCGCCCTATCCGACACAGGAACCTCCCGAAACTACCGTGTCCGGTGAGGACCTGCGTCAGGCGGTAGGTGAGGACGCCGTAGCGCCTCTCCAGCCACTCCTCAAAGAGGGGTCTTACCGCCGCGATTGCGGCGTGCCCGAAATGTATTCTTACCTAGATATAATATATTTTCTCTGTAAGTGATTTTGTAAATCGTTTTACCTTTAATCTCATATACCTACCTACTGCTTTCCTTCTTAAAAGAAAAATCAATGTTTATATTCATTTTTTTTAATTACCTAACGTATGCATTTACTAAACATTATAATATGAATATGGACATATGCGACATTTTCATCAAAAATCACAACTGTAACATTAAGTATTTTAATTCAGATAACTGACCAAAAACACAACAAACGACGACAAACTGCCAACCGCCTGTAACGGCAAAATTTATTGTGAAACTTTGAACAATGTTAGAAGAGGGAATAAGTGCTATTTAAATACAACGAGTATTGGACCACAAAGGCCTCAGTTGTTATTCTTGGCAGAACTGCGCTCCTGGGCTGGACATTAACTATCGGGTGAATGGAGGGACACGCCCTCTGGCACCACTACAATCGTAAATAAATGTTTTACTTCAAATCCTAGTTGAATTATCCATGTGTAACTTTTTAATGCTGATTGAAGAAGAAGATAGGCCTGCAGGCTGAATGTCTCATGTATATTTGTATCTTTTATTTTGCTGTCTACTTCTTAGGTAATAAATATAATAAATTATTAATCCTAAATAATTTCCAATTAAGTAGTAGCTAACTATTCACTTTTTCGACTTAGGTATAATTCGAAATTTGAATCTTAAAAATTAATTCGAAAAAGTTAATTAATAATTAATTAAATTAATTTGTTAATTTCGAATTTACGTATTTTATACTTAACTTGAAATTAAGGTACTATTCAGACACAATTTATTAACTTCTATTTGAAATTATAACAGTTACGATAGTAAATTAAAATTTTATAAAAAAAAAATATCTATGTTGTACTTAGTTTGTACGTGAATATATATTATATTCTCATGATTAAAGTATAAAATAATGTATCACTTCTCTGAAAGAAGTGACTAGAATTTTAATGTTAAATCTTTAGAAACAAAAAGATAAGTACCTAGTTGAGGATTTTTAATTTGCGTGATGAATTTTATTATAATAATGTGTACCAACGATCCACACATGATCCTACACATTGAAGAAATTACTACAACTACAGAGATTGTCATTCTGACAAAATGTTCATCAACCCTCAACTTTCAAGCAAAACGTAAGTGGGTACATAGTTGGTTAACAAACCGGCCCAAAACTGCCCCCATTCTAACTTTGCCTATTATAATTCTATAACAATAGCCATCTCCAATCCAAATGGCGGTCAATGCCTTTAATAAATATGAAGGCTCGGGGATTGGAACCTTTCTGTTCAAACAATGGAACTGTATCTAGAGTATTTTAAAGTACTTGTAAGCTTCCCGCAGACATTGGTTAGTTTGTCTTTCTGACGTTAAAATTTGTAGTAGGTACGTAGTTTTGAATTGTTTTGAAAAATCATCATCTTTTTTAATTACATAATGACTAAAGATATCACTAGGCTATTTTTATATGGAATGCACTGCCCAACAAAAACAACTCAACCTAAAACACATGTGTTTACTTTGTTTCAAGCTGTGATGAGACAAAACAACAAACGTCGAGAGCAAAAACAATATTTTCATAATGGTAATTATCGTAGCCAGACACTAGAAATTGGGATGCATCGAGCCGAAGGGATGTGCGGCACACTGTCATGTGTCAAACTGACTGTCCAATTGTTAAATGGATAGCAGTGTCCGTCGACTGAGACCATCCAGCCGGCGGGACGTCGCATCTATCCGCCAACGATACGACGTAATTGAGAGATTAAACTACGTATAGGTATGTAATATCACAATATACGAATCTGTGACATATGTTTAAAGGGCTTAGAAGACATTTCCGACAAAGAGATTCACGCATGGAAGCACCTTTTAATGACTAAACTATCTACATAGCTATCAATTTAATTGTGGCTGGAGGCAACATCAAAATTAGCTTCGGCGTAATTACAGCAAACATTCGTAGCAAAATACACGGGAAAATATGTAAACAACACGTATTTAATATAATATCTCGCTATCAAATCAGCCGTTATCATTTCCAAAATCGGGAGCGTGTCCCAAAAATAAGCCCCGTTTATTGCCCTACGTATCCGTATGATTTAGGGTTCCAATTAAGGGGGGAATGAAAAAAAAGATTTTCTTAATTAGATGCCAAGGTGAAGATAACTCGCTTGGAGCCAAATCGTCAGCTCGTTGCGTGACTAACCGACGATTTATGACTTAATAGCCAAGTCCGCGCGTTAAGTAGGCCTTAGATAAGGCGCTTCTAAGTGATTGTCGGCGCTCACAACAATCGTAATTACTCCAAACTACTATCTTCCCTTAGCCACACGCGATCTCTTTCATCGCCCAACTTGAATTGTGCTAATTGCTTCCCAACACTATTTCACAAATCATTGCCATTCGATTCCTAGTTATTCAACTTGCGTTATCGTTTCATACTTAGCACAAACTAAAATTTAGAATTAAAAAAAAAATGGTGCCGATTCCCTTGTTCACAAACTAGACTTTTAGAAAATTGGCATCTCTTACTGACATACAGCTGAAAAAAAGGACGGTGACACTTACAAACTTGGTTAGAGATGTCAAATTAGTTTCGCCTTCAAATTTTTCATATTTATTTAATCTACACGTTTTATGATGTCACCTATAATTAAGAACAAGAATAAGAATGTGTCAGATTGACTAAATTAGACAGATCTTATTTTCATCCGTCCCTTTCTTGTTTTATTTGAAAGAAAAAGAAAGAAACAGTCTCAATTAAGTTTAGTTCGTGCATAATAGAATCGACACCATTATCAGTTATTAAAGTTAATTAAATAGAAAATAGATTGAAAACAGAAGAGTAATATTTAGTGACGCGAATTCTAATGAAGTTTTAACATTGATGAATGGATGTTCGAAGTTAAAAATAATATAGGTAAGTAGACATATCGACAGTAATTTAAAGGAGTGTTGTTCGTAGAAACAATGAATAAATAAACAAAAAAAAAATAACTTACAAAAACCAATGGAAATGAGCAGAAATAACTTACATTTACATTTTAAATTATTGAAATTGTGTTTTTAGGAAGCATTTAAAACAAACAATAAATTTACCAGTAGGGTTTATAAAAAAGAACAGTAAACACAATCGGCTTAAGCCGTAGGAGTATAATAGTTTCTCCACCTTTATTTAAGTCAGTTAAAAATATTAAGTGGTCATACATATATAACTTCTACTGAGTTTTTATTTATACGAAATTATACAGAATCGTAACGAAGTCCGCTTGACGATTCACGATTAACAAAGTCACGGAGAAAGTATCTACATTTCCATTCGACATGAAGTTTTAACGAACATCCATCGTTACGACTGCTAGGAATACAATTTGGTGGGTCCAATTAGTGAGTTACATTGAGTCTCGACTACATTTCTCCTCTCATTTCTATACTTTCAGTCCGGGATGAACAATTGTGTGCAAATTAGCAGTGACAACCCGCGGCGGGGGACCGCGCCCCTGACGCGGACACACAGCCGTGAGGGACCACTAACTGTGGCGCGCAAAACACATCTCGTAAATACGTAAACATGGGTATAAGTATGAAATTCGATTAGTTTCAATTACAATCTCTAATCGGAAAGGTAAGACATCATGGTATTTTTTCCAGAATTCATCAAAAAGGAGGGCTATGATTTGGTTACCTACTCAAGTGTACATCATAAAGCGTTTTCAACTTTTATTTCTGTATCTGCGTATAAGTTGTGCAGACTGATCGTTGGATAAGAATGGTTTGTTCGTGTGTAAAAAGGAATATTAATCGTCCTTGCAAATAGTTCAGACCTTTATAATGAAGTTCCATTTCACCCACCGCGGCTTTTCAATTTTAATTTTCTGTCCTTAATATTAATAGTTTGCGAAGGCTCCCATTGTTTCACAAAATGATGATAATATTTAATATTAATGTTTTATAAATTGCGGCATAGGTAGTATAGATCAAATCTCCTTTCTTTTTAATTATTTAGAAGATTATAAATAATATACTACCTAACAAAACTCTATTTATGATGTTAACCATATTGAAGGTCGTCTTTACATCTATGAATTTTGCAACATCAAAATGCTTTGCACTAATAAAATATTAAATGACCTGAGAACTTATTTAGTAGATAGTAAGAGTTTATTTCTTATTGATCTGCAACCATGCTGAAAAACACGACTTAAAGACTATCTCTAGGCATAGAAGATTTTGGGATTGGGATTTGGGGATTTTGGTCTATAATATACTATAATATACTTATTCTATTTATTAAACTGTGAACCTAGTTTGATGGTTATGGGCATACCTTCCTATGACTTTTCATATCGTTCATGGTTTAATAATAACAAACAGTAACGGCCTTAATATTGAAAGCATATTTTATGAACTGCGGTAAATGCAGCTGATAAGTTTAATGTTTTTGTTTAACTGCCAGGTAAAATAGAGGAAAATAAAAAACTTTTAAGAAATTAATCAAGATAAGTGGCTTAAGTAAAAAGACAGCATGTTCAATAGATCCACTTTGTCGATAAAAACGACACAAAATTGCGTTGCATTAATGTCGGCGAAGAACTTTACGAGCGTTCATAGTGATGAATTTAATCATCTACAAAAGAAACTTCTATGTTGGAGCGGTTCATAAGATGACTGCGATTAACTGCGGCTGCGTTGCCATAAAATTGAAAAGTTGAAACCGACTTAACCGATCCATAGCTATCTAAAACTTAACAGACAAAGAAATTCCAACTAATTTATTTTATCACCGTAATAAAAATACGAATCTGAGCTATTTTTGAATACGATAATTTATATTTTACTGAATATATATCGTTGGAATATCACCCTCGTATAAGTAATTCAATTTCCTTTAGGGTGACCCCTTCTAGGCAATCTATCCTAAAATAACATAATACGTAAAGATAGCGGCTTATGGTAATGGAAAGGAATGAATTTTACATTGTAAATCAATATAGCCAAGCGATTGACTTTTGTATAAAGCTTGGAAATTCAAGAGCTGTAATATTAAATAAAATACCTTTTCATTTGAAATATTATATCCCTCATGTCTCTCGTATGTACGAGTATGTTCTTTTAAACCAATAAGTGTTAAGTGTTTGGTGTCTTGTGATTGGTCGGGAATCGCAAAAGCGGCTGATGAAAAAGGTGAGCCGAGGAAAATATAAATAACCGAGCAGAAGCTGCACAGCAATAATCTTGTTCTGTATGCAACTCCCTTCTCTCAGAATCGACTCTTAGTAGGTTAAGGATTGCATTTTGTTCATTAACCAAATTGTAATATAATGATGGCTCGTCCGACTGAGTAAACCAGTTATAAAGTCAGGTAACTATTTTGGTTTATTGAAAAATTCCCATTTTCGTCGACAGCCAAATCGTTTGTTGGCTAATTGTAGGGAAATAGAAATTATTTGTAATTATCTCAAAAAACACAAGAAATAATAAAAAAAAACCATTTTCAAAGCTAATGGCACCTGTGCGACTGCCGGCGACAACTATCTCTACTCGTTTGTCGCAGCGACAAGAGCTATCAAAAAATACTAGCTCAGCGATGCTCACTGGGCGGTCAGAATACTCGCTAAGAGACTCTCGCTTGAAACACACACATACAGTCTACACTACATTGCGGATCAGAGTGCACACCTCTAAATGGTTACTATTAGCCGAGTGCAATTAGCTTTTTACCTAGAGCGAAGTTTATAGTGGCCGGATTTTAAAGAAAGATAAGTAAAAAAAATAATTAGAATGTAAAATAATGAAATAATAATTACTAGTATAACGGGGTACTAGTATCGATCTATCATCACTGACAGTAGTTGCCGATAAGCCTGACATTGTGATGATATTAGGTATATCGATTGGAGCGGCGCGCAATGATTGTGGATTAAGCAGTTTGTATGACGAAAACCTCGTGTAAATTGAGATAGATAAAATAACTAAGTATCTTGACTTGGCTCGCGAGGTTGTCGATATGTCGGATGTAAGTACAGCAGTCATTGTGCCGACAGTTGTGATGGGCAATAGCATAATATCCAAGAGTAAACCAACATCTGACGTGGCTCTCGTTGGACAGTTCGATCAAGGGCTTGATTCAGAAAGCGGTACCAGCTGCAGTACGGTATTGCTATAGATACGGCGTACAATGTTTCGTAGATTCCTCTCTCAAGAGCCCTGATCGCTGACAGCTTGGATCCTGTTCGCGATACCTGTGGGCTTCATTTTTTATATATCAAATGTTTTTGTTTATGAAATATTTAACAATGTAATTCTTATGTAAGAATTTACAGGTAGGTAGGACAAGTGTCTGAGTTAGTTAGATGGGTACTATTGAATAACAATACGTCTAACTTTACCGAACTTGTAACATGATTATACCTACTACTAACTATTACTACAAACCTATTACCATACACTTATTATTGTACAACAAACAACCATGCATAGTTAATGTTCATTAAGTTTAGAATTTGTACCATACTTACTGCACAACTCTGAAGTTGAAGCGAATTGCATAACTGATCCAGGATTAAATAGGTATTTCATATTTCAAAGGTTTCCACGGAGTTGGTAGCCTAAGGGAACACCCAAGTTCATTCACAAAAATACGAAAAATGATGTTTATCTTTAATACAACAGAGCCACACCAAATACTGAAAAGGCTGAGTTTATGAAAAATAACTTCACGCACAACCTATTTTATCCGTAAAAAGTGTCATTAATCGAAGAAAACATACCTGTTAGCTATCATCATTGTATTACCACTGCCAATCGATCCCAGTGAACCGCTAAGCCCAACGGCAACGTCCCTTTAAATAAGCATTTAATTAAATCGAAGAAAACATACCTGAAAACGTACCATGGAGCATTTTTTATTTATTAAGTTACGATGTGTTTTGACTTAATAAGCATGGCAGTTGAGAGCTTGTCATGCTCACTCAAATGTCTCGCTGATGGTGGCGCGTGTGTTGGATCATTTGGCTCCCTCCATAATGGTTGAGCTAGGTGGTGCTGATCCATGCGTCATGCTCGTGAACGAGTGCTGTCAGTTGGGATTGGTCATCTCTTAACTGCTATTGCTTTAATTTCTTTATATTTTTTTTACTACTATTTTATATTCATCTTCATTGTGATCACATATAGAATCGACAAGAATAATGTAACCAAGATTTTGTAATAACCTAATTTAAAAGAGTGCCGTGGAGTTTCTTGCTCGTTCTTCTCGATAGAGGCCTACCTCCGTTTTGGAACGAGCAACTAGCTTCAACTTTCGGACTAACTGACCGACTCTTTGACAATTCAAAAGTGCCTGTAAATGGTCTAATTGAAATAAATGTTTTGACTTTGACTTTGACTTTGAAATAAGTTAAAAACTTTAAATAAACGTTTTACTGTGACAGGAGAGATTCCTCTTAAATATTAATATTGTCAAAATAGCCATGTTATGGGCTGAGGTTTAAATGAAGACTGACTCTTTGCAATCAGCCTGCCGCTTAATTTTGAGTGCGCTTCAGATACACAAAAGGTGTTAAAAAAAAATTAAAACAAATAAGAATATTTTTGTAACAAGCCAATAAAGGAATTCTCATCAAAATTTCTCGTTCAAGTCACTTACGACGAGCTAGACTCGCCCGCATTCTTTAAGAGATCTTTCCCACAAATATGAAAATGAGATTTACAAAAACAAAAAAAAAAAACTGTATGATACGGAATCCCTTGTTTCATAACTTTATGAAAGAAAGGTTACTACTTATGAAGATTCTTCCCACACTTAAATTCAGAGTAAAGTTTTGTAACGAACACTTGATGGACTGGATTAATGGATAATAGGAAATACGTAATGATTACTAATACGTAATAACTAATAAGTAATAATTACAATTTAAATTTAAATTAACGAAGATTTTCTGTTTTTTAATATAGAATCATCTCTAAAAAGTACTGTACTGAACTTATAATGCCAAAAGTGATGAGTATGCGAATAAAGAATAAGGAAAGGAATTAAGTGAAACACAGAGCTTGCTGGTAGCACACTGACACACGTCATATATATTGACAAGTCAAGGTATCATAGATAACTATATAACAAAAAGCCAATGAAATCAATTCACAATGGTGTTTGCAAACAATGACTCAGCAAGCTGGGTGTAAGTAGCTTGAGGTCTTCGTTTAGTCGTGTAACTATGTATTTTTAAAATTGTTTTTTACGATGTTACAGTGTTACCGGTGCAGCAATGACCGGTCTTGCGCTGCCTGCATACAGCTTATAAGCTTAAACGCTTTATTTTATTTTATTTTATTTGTTAGGGACAAAAAACAGTTACACGTTACAATATTAACATTAAGTTTAAGCATATCAGTTAAAAACGCATAACCCACACTATTGTCCACGGAATAACATTGAATTTAAAAGGAATAAGGAAACGGACGCATGCAGAGACGGCTAAGAAGAAAAGAAGAATGAACCCGAAAGGTCACACCAACCAACCCTGGACAGCGCTCACCTTCCAAAGTAGGTGTGTTGTCACCAATCAGATCACAACACAACAAGAGCATCAGCAAGAAGCATTCATCAATATAGATTAATTAGTAATAATTATATTAAATTGCAAGTATATTAATAGATAATATTTAATATAAAGCTCAGGGTGTTTATACAGTTCCATGCAGCCATTAAAAAGTGCAACCATGTTTAATTAGAGTTCGATCACGATTAAGTAGTTGGATTACCATCCAAATCGAAATTATTAGAAACCTGATACCTTCGGCCTTATCATGATAAAGTAATTATGATGTATTTAAAATCTTCATGATAACGTTTATCATGAAGTAATTAATACATAATTATAAATATTTCTAGAGATAAGCGCGTTTAAACAAACAAACGAAAACTCTTCAGCTTTATCATAGGTATTTGTACTTAACGCGGCTTCACTCGCGTTCAGTAACGTCTTTGGTTACAGCTCCGCTCCCGTGTATCATAGTACGGTGTTGTTATATAACTATGCTAGTCCTCATTAATCTAGTTAACATAATACAAACAATGTAATACTTTTATACATAATACTTTTTTCTATTGTAACTGGTAGTTCCGGAGATTTGCGCGTTTAAAGAAACAAACAAAAAATTTCTTCAGCTTTATTAAGAATACATAGTAATATATGGATAGATTCTGTTTATCTGATCAAAAGGCTATCGCTAACGATTTCCATGTGAATATAAGTAAACGGATACAAAGCCTCCACAAGTCGTTCGAAGCTTCATTACTTCGACCGAAGGATCACAAAGCTAAGACAATCCCTACTTAAATACCACCCCTACAACCTATATAAGTCTGGTATTAGGAAGCTTTTTATAAACAAACAGCGTTCGAGTCTTTATTAAAATAAATACAAGGATTTCGCCAGTTTTTCTGGGAATCCAATGGTATATTTTTATAAAAACAATTCTTGTTAAATTATTTAATTTAATTATAGCGGATAGTGAGTGTACAGACTATAAAAGAAAAAAAAATAAAACTTTAAATATGAGTGACTTTGCTCGACTATTGAGCCCTTTTATAAAATAAAGGTTATATGTGTATGTGTACAATTTGACTTAGGTACACAAATATTTGGTAAATTCATCCCCCTTACAAGCGTAGTTGTACACTGCTGGAAAATGGTATCCCTAATTGAAAGCTACTAAGCTAGATACTGATAGATCTGGATACTGCTCGAATCTTGTAGTACAAGGATGAAATTTTTGACTACCTTAATCACATGATATTAACTTTTATTATAGGTATACCGTCTTCACATTCGTGTACATTTTATGGAATGAATGTACCTACTATTTATTAAAATAAATGCTTATTTTTCAAAAAAACTATTTTACACCTATAGAGTTTCTCTGATGTTTCTCTCCATACAAAACTAACTTTTGGAATGAGCGACTAGACTCAATATTTTTTTGTTTTTTCCGTTTGTAAATGACGTTCAGAAATGCTTATTGAAACATATGATCTGACTGTGACTTTTAACTTTTAGTACACTGTGATCTTATCAGCTTAAAGGTACGAAAATGCAGAAAGAGCGTTGTTCTCGTTCAGAGTAGGTACGATCATTGATCACCACGCTTGCTCAATTCGGATTGGCGATTTCAGACTTACATTAAATTTATTACCAAGTATCGTCATGATTTTTTTCTTCACAGATAATAATAATATTGAAAGTATTTATTGTAACAGCGAGTATTCACAGTGACAAAAGGTACAATAATTGCACTAGAATTTACATAGTAAATTATGTCAGAAATGCCAAAGATAAATTTAAAAAGTAGATGGGTTGGTATATAAAATGCTTGCATGAGAGGCGGCTCCCTTAACCACGAGGTCATCACGATGCTGTGTCATATAAGCGTTGCGCAATCTATAAATACTACTATAAATAGGTACTAGTGTGTTCTCCTAGAAACTTTTTAGGTTTTAGCTGCCAACTAAAAGTGTGTCAAGCGAAAACAACAGGTAACTACAGTAGCTGCGTCTACGTATGAGTGTGGTTATTCTATACAAATACCTATGTATTCGCTGCTGGTTGCTTGTGTTCTTTGTGCAACACAGGCCTGACTCCGGAGGCCCGTGTTACTCTTTGCATGTGTCAGACACAAAACTGTTTACGTTTGCGCATAGTTTTACAAATATCCATTTCAGTTATTTTACTTTAACTTAAGTACTGTTAAAGGGGCTGATGCAAAAACACTCAGCATAGACCTTCTTATGCAGAAGAAAAAAAAATCCCCGCCTCAGGCACTAAAACTTTTCTAACGATATTTATTGAAATCGGATATTCGGTCGGTGTCGTGAGCTTTTGACCCGCCAAAAGTATTGTATTACGAAAACTCACTGACCCGTATTGTTGTTTATATCCTTTTTTTTTCAAGATTAAAAATAAGGAAGGACACAGCGTTTTTTACTTTAAAAATATTCTTTACTTTGACATCTTGGAATGAACAGATTATAGGACTTACTTTCATCCTCTCTTATGCTGAGCTTACCCAATTTAGCTGAATTCAGTCAGCTCAGCATAAGCTTACTGCTTACGAAGATCTTGGTCAAATTCTTGCAAGCAAGAAGCTGCGAAAATTTGGTGTGGGTGTTTAAAACTGCTCGTTAATATTTTGAAAACTCACTTTTGCAAATGAAAATCTTCTGTGGCCGATGTGAAACTTTACAACTACTTTAGTAATTGCTCCAAAAGTTGTGTAATGAAAAGACCCAGCGGCTGCAGAGTTGAAATGAGGGATTCAAAATAGAGCAAAAAGAGAAATGTATTCAAAACCTTAGCAGCTACTTACGTGCACTACATTTTATGAGAACCTGGTACACCGCTAAACCAGGAAACTTCGTATTTTGACGAAACAGTCCTAGACTGAGATCCATTTATCCAGTAAAAATGTCATATTAAAAAAAAAACATATAATATTATGTTATATTAAAAAACCAGTCAAGTGCGAATCGGATTTGCACACGAAGGGTTCCAAACGAAAATAAACTAAGATATACTTTTAATATACTTTCGTAAAAAGAAACAAAAGAGGCACTATAATAATATTTTAAAAAGGACAGGTGTCTTGTATGGAGACCCCTTTCTTCTTTTTTTTTTATTGGTTGGTATAGCGACAATAACAATACACATTTTGTGAAAATTTTAACTGTCTAGCTATTAAGGTTCATGAGATCCAGCCCGCTGACAGACGGACAGCGGAGGCTTACTAATAGGGTCCCGTTAGCACTATTCGGTAAGGAACCCTAAATAAACAAGCTGTCACACTAAAATCTAAATCTGGACCTTTTGTCTCGACAAACAAAAAAGACCTATTTAAGATATCAAGTTCGCTTATATATCTACCTATTCGTCTGGCTATTCTCAAAATTTCAGCCATGCTACAATAAAGTAGGCCTGCTGACTCTGCAATCTCAGTTCAAAGTAAATAGGTAGTTTCATTTGGCAGCTGAATCTGTGATCCAATACTACAGTCATGTAATTCTTACCTTCAACAATAATTACAATAATCTTGCTATCCTTTACAATTACATACCTACCTAATAAATAGCTCAGTCACACATTTAAAGTGAAGCATTTCCAAGAAGTCCTCATTAATATCGATACAATAAAAACTGATCTAATTAATATGTATCGAGGCGAGAAATAGTGTAATTTACGCATTGACACGTATGAGACCGTAGGCGTTGCCGATTAGACCTCTCTACTCACTCAATGAGTTTATTAAGGTAAGTACATACCTAGGTACCTATATAATTCGACACGATGTAGCAGATATTATGGAATAAGAAAGCTGGTTATCACTTTCAAATTATTGGTTCTGGTGTATTTAAAAAAAAAACGCATTTTAACACACTTACTCGTAAACTTGGTCTTATAACACCGCTTTTAAGGTCACAATGTGGTGTATTATACTGAAAACACTTTTTACTATCAAAAAAATCATCATACATAAAATAAAAATTATATGTTTTATGCCTAAATATTTTGTAAGTAGATAAAATATATTATGTTTGGTAATTACATATTTAATTTAACAGCAATTTGCTTTCTAAATACAATAACGTTTAGTTTTTCTACTTTATTTGTGTCCTGGCCATTACTGTACTACCTCGACTTTTAATTCTATTCAGTAACTTGACAGTTTAAGAAATATTCAAACTAATAGTGTTGGGGTAGTGAACGAGTTGCGTAAAGAACGAATAATAAGAATAGTTTAATTTAAATAAAACTTTCAATATTCGTATATAAGATGAGGAATATTAGAATAATTAATAATTATTAATAAAAGTAATATCCTTATTTAATTTTCTTCTAATAGACACACATGCACAGGTAAAAGCAATAAATAATAAATATTTTAAGATGAAAGAAGTTAAAACATTATTTGATAAAGAACTTAGTAAATAAAAATAAAAAACAGCTGATCCATTCATTACGATCTAGTTGTGTAGCATTTTTGTAGGGAACAGCTGTTTTTTTTTTCATGATTTCAAGGTCCTGCCTCGTTGGTCTAGTGGTCACAAAGCGCGACTGCTGAGCATGAGGTCTTGGGTTCGATTCCCAGATAGAGTAAAGTATTATTGGATTTTTCCATCAGGAATTTCTCAGTAGCCTCAGAGTCTGGATTTGTTCTCGGTTGATGGCAATAGGCTCACCCCCTATTACATGGATCTTAAACATAACTGGCGCAATGTGGGTGTATTAATGGGTGCACCTCTGCCTGACCATCCGGGGATTACAGGCGTGATGTTATGCATGTATGTATGATTCCAAGGTTAGTCCTATAGTAAAAGTTGGTCATAATGATGAGTACAACGACCCCTTTCCAGGTTTCGGGTAAATTTTCAATGATCCTGTATATAGATAACTTTTATCATCAAAACATAAAGAATAAGCACTAATTATACTATGAATATTGTTATATACATTTAAATGTATTAACAACACTATGAGTGCCTACACTCCTCCAACATCCCGTTACGTACGTACAGTGAACGATCCCGCGAGAAATTTATATAATCACAACGATTGGTAATCGAAATAGTTTAGGTACTAGATTTATCGTTAGAATTGTTAATGAAGATTATCAAACATCTCAAAATAAACGTTCTTTTATAACACAAGACAGTTCCATTTTCATTGATTCCTTGTAAAAGAGTTGCAATTCCGAGCTCACAACTGAAACAGCAGCAAAATATTACTTTCGAGACATCTATTTTTCATTGCAACTGCCATTCGATTTATATACCTGTAGGTATTATTTATTACTTTCTGCTATATGTTCCAAATATTATACTTTGTGAAACGATTTATATTTTGGTTTTAATGGATTGCCAAGGTGAAAATGGAGAGAAAACAAAAGGCGAATTCTTTACGATAGCTTTGTTAAAAAGTTACAACGCTGATGACTACAATTTTTCAGCTCTGTATTGCATAAGTAATTCAAACGCATATTGATAACCTAATTGTTCATAATTATTATTATTGTCTATGTGTTGAATTAAAGGCCAACACGGACCAATGAACAAAATTGATTACCATAATTTTTACCCAAATGTGACACTTATCGTTCCAAATTAACCACAGTTGTCGTTCATGTATTAAATCGCATGCATAATAATTTCGTGTGACGAATTCTTACCTAAGTACTACGTGGTTATAAATAAATATTACAGGACCTTTAATGCTATTGAAGTTATGTTTATGAGCAGCTTTGTGAGATATTTACGTGCTGAAAACTTTTATCTAAAAGCAGGCTACCAAAGTCTTTGGAAACTTTTAACTGGGAACTCTATTGTAGCAGAAGATTAAAATTAATCCCGGTGAGGCGCTAAGACCAACTGCACTACGCCAAGACAAAGCGTTACGGCACAGATTCTCGAGATACCGCAGTTCCTAGCAATTTAAATGCACAAATAATATTGTCAGAGAATAATTTATTTTTGCATTAAAATTCTTATATTGTTGTTGATACAGTATTAATGCAGGTAATAAGAATCACCACCGTTGTTATTTAAATATGTAGATATTTCGACGTTATAAAAATAATGTTATTATCTTACTTACTTTAAAAATTACTAGCTTCTGCCTGCGTCTTCGTTCGCGTGAATTATGGTTAGGGAGCTATAGACCCCCGTTTTATCTCTTTCTTTTCAGGTGAATTTTGTAAAATCCTTTCTTAGCACTTGCTTACGTCATAATAATAATCTGCGTGCCTTTAAGCGCAACTGTTCAGTTGTTAAAGCTGTGTGTTGAACTGTGTAAATGGATCAGTCAGTAACGGACCCCTTTCATATAAAAAATAAACATATTAAAAATAATAATTTGGTTCGTGATCCTAGAAAACGTCCTACCTATTAAATAAACGTTCAAGGACGGTACTAAACTTTGTATCTATTAAACATAATAAAATGTCTTCATGAAAACATTCGCGTAATATTCACAAAGCTAAATGAATATCAACCACAACAAACTACCCCACACTTATTTACTCTATATTATTTTTGATTAGATTGGTTATACTCATATGGGAGTTCTCACCGATGCAGCCAGCTTTTTGTGACAGCTTTAAATAAGCTTTGGGCTTTCGCGTCCCGCAGCAGCCTCCAACACATACATAAATAACATATTTGATCTCCCATAAATTATCTTAAGAGTTTCCCTAATTATGTCGTGTGTCGAACTTTTGTTTACATTATTTATAATATGTACACTCCGCAGTACGACAACTCGATTAGAATAACATTTGAGTTGTAAGTAATGAGCTTACTACAAATACTTACACCATTCAGTAATACCGCCGTTAAAAGTCAAAATATATATATATAATTCATAATTTTTGGAGTCTGCAGTGTTTTCTATCATAATTGTTTATCAAACAAACCTGTTCCATTTTCCAAAGGAAATTATATTTCACAGCGAATAAATTGTTTACTATATTTGAACAACAACAAATGAACGTAAAAATACAGCCGACTTGATTTTCGCCTTTATTACGTCACGACCTATTGACTTTCACTACATTAGAAAAGTTTACAATAAATTCTCAATTAGAACAAATTAAAATACGTCGCGAAGCATATACCTAACGGCGGTGTGGGCTAGCAAGTTGAGTGGAACGTACCCAAACTGAAGCCCACTCAGTGCACTGCTGTATGTGCGCAACGCAAACATTTTTTGTGCATTTGCGAAACAACAAATGGTATATTCGTTGATGTAACGTGGACAAAGTTGCGATGTAGCAACTCGAGCAATTAAAATTTGAAGGGGACATAGGAATGAAATTATGCATGGACTGAGAGCAGTAGCCGGGTTCTGCCCTCAACTATTAATATTAATGAACTGTGACACGCCGTTCAACCGAGCCCGTGACGAGCTACCGTGTTTCTTTTGATTGTAAATTCAGTTTTGTTGATGTGCTTGTTGCATACTGAAGTTGTTGCTTTGTATTTCAGAACGTCGGCTTCATATAGCTTTGAAACGTAAATTGGAGCTAACGTTAGATCTCGCGCTGATAATTATGTTTTGCAGGGCTGAGCTCCACAAGTTAATCCGTTTTATCTTAGGATCTACTAAAATCTGTTCCATCGCTTCGTATTCTCACCGCAGAGGTGCCACAGTATTATTGAATAATCTAAGAATGATGGAAACTAGAGTAATCATAACAGGCCAATATGTATTGGTGTAGAATGCGTTGTAAATTACAAAATCTTGATTGTAAAGATTAAGCATTTAAAGAAATGTATAAGTTCCATAGTGAAAAAACCCTGTGTTATTTATAAATGTAAAGAAAACACTGATGTAGCACAGTAGTAATAGTGTGTAGGTAGGTATGGTTTGTGGAAGATGAACGAATGAAACGATATCGATAGGCACCGACATTGCATTTGTGTAGGTACCTATCTGAAAACACCAACGCAGCATTTGTCGCAACAATGTTTTTTATATTACTTTTTTTGTTTTGTTCTTTGTGTGACAGACTGCGACAAATAAACTTACTTTCTTTTATTCTTTCTATCTTTTAAAGAGATCAAACGATGCATAACCAAGCCGAAAGATCCATAATTTTTCTATCAATTCGATATGTTTTTTTTTATTCTGGACCTTCTTGTTACATAGACATTGGAGGTTCAAAATCCAACATATTAATAATGTACCATATCTTCAACCCCTGTACTATTGCATTCATATATAAGCATAATGTTTTGCGTGCAATACTTTACACACATCCAAAGTGATTTTTCACATCAAAAATAAAAGAAATGAAAATGATGAGCAGTAATTAACCTATGCGTAATTAACGGCTTATGTGATGGGTCTTTTATCCTGTACTAGTTGTAGTAAAGTATCGATTATTCACGATATTCTTTAGCATTCTTTTTCAATCCAGCGATTTATAGCGTGTTATTTATATTAAAAAATGTGGTAATACTTTGTTAGTTATGTTGTTAGTTATAATCGTGTGTTATGTACAAGCATCAGCAGATACCTTTTTTAACCACAATTATTCAAAATGTCAGACGTAGGCGTAAGCTAGGTACGTATTCCATTTCTAGAATAGTTATATTTTCAGTTTAAGCCAACCATCTGAGTCAGTTAGGTGAAGGGATAGGAAAGTCGTGACATCCCCACATGTGCACGTCAAAATTATCATATCAGTTGATAGACGTCCAACACCGGACAGTGTCCCTATTAATTACCATAAAGAACGGTCCTGTGCTATAAATTTATTATACGTAAGTGGACGATGAGCACTTATTCCTATGAATAAGTAACTATTTATTATAGTACCAATGTACTATAATAAATAGTTTTATGAAGCTCAACTCCAGAGCGTGGGTCAATTCCAAAGTCGAGCAAACAAGTAACCAACCAATAAAAGGCGGCCTTAAATTCCCTCCTACGAGTACTTAGGCATAAAAAACCTGAAACATGATTAGAAAAACATGAATTGAGTAGACTATAGATACCACCAGTTTCGCCCAACCTCCTCTTCGCAGGATAAAGGTGTGCTATCATAATATTATATTTTAATGTCACTGAAACAACGCAAAATCTTCAAACAGTATTTCATAACTGATTAAACATGCGTTGATTACGTTATTTTCAGCGTGTTGGACAGTGATTAAAGGGCAAGGGTAAGTTAATAATAGCAAATTTTTGTTACACGGAATTTGTATACACTCGACTTACAATGCGGTATGGATTGTAAGTAACTGATTAGATAGATATTATATATCAGACATAGCGCACATTATTATCAACATAATATAGTATCTCAAAAAAGCGTTTTTTACTTTGCACCCGTCCAGCTGTTCAATACGAATCAGTGTCAAGCAGTCAGCTGAGCAACCAGCCGAAGTGCTCCAGACACGACCAAGTGCTCCAGAGTTATCCACGCAGCGATAACCGAACCAGCCAATCAAACAGGCTCGGTACACAAATAACATACCAACACATAAATAGACATTCATGTAGTGTATGGTAAATACGATAGTTAACTAACTATAGTAAGTCATCAAGCGTAAAGTGGGTCCCACAATGGGTTAAAATCATCAAATGACTCCTTCTGCCCTGGGCGGGGCGGAAGGGACGGTCAGACTTTTACTTACTGACTAAAAAACCACCCTGTTCCTTTTGTTACCTTTTACGTTCCGGGGCCACGGTATCCTGTTAAGACGTCCCGCAACCCCGGCAGGCGTTGGCCCCGTTAGGACCCCGTCCCTGTGCTGACAACAATTTGAGGCGCGCGCGAACAGAACGCGCCGTAGTCCCGGGCCTGGTCCTTGATCGGATGGCGAGCTATCCATTACTCGCCGTCCGGTAGCCCACGCCTACGATGGCCGGATGTCGCCTCGCGACGTCCGACGCCCTGGGCGTCTCCCGCGGCGGCTGGGGCGTGAGGTGGAGGTTGTTCTCTCCCTCACGCGGCCCGCCTCCTCCTTGTCCAGCATTAATGCTTCGCAGAAGGAAGTGACTGCATCCCATTCCCTCTCGTCCCGAAGCATGGCCTAAACCAGATCCGGACCCGAGAGGTCGCCGCCGCCTATCGCGTCCGTGAGGACACGGCAGTGCTCTGCCCAAGCGGGGCAGAACTGGACCGTATGCTCCACCGTGTCCTAAAGACGATCTACACAGTGGTGACACCCGGGCGTTTCGCTTGTGGTGGCGGCCTACCGCGCGTCGCGGCTCCAACCGCTGCGACAACACACCGCCGCGGCGGCCTGAAGCACTATTAGCTGTGGTGTTTGTGCTACAATCGGACGTCAGTCAATAGAGAATATATAATAGAGATAAACTACAATAACATGGCGCGCCCCTTCAAAAATTCAAATGTTTGAAAGTTTTTGTGAAAGTATTTGCAAGACTCACAATGCATGTGTGCGTACTGAGGCGGCTATCGAAACAAAAACAAATCAGCAAGTTGTTGCTCGACTAGCGACGTCAATAATTACTTAATATTAAAAGTATGGCGCTGCACTGACATTCTCTATGAAAATGACACGTGCGTTGTCTTGCGCGATCTTGCTGGTTATGATTAGTTGACCGACAAATTTGCCGGCCTGCTACTGAAAACGAATACTTACAACTACATAGAAACTCTTTCATATGGATATGACTACACACATTGAAATAGTAATATGGAAGGGCGCGCCATGTTATAGTAATTTATCTCTAAACGATACACTTAGTCTTCTAAACAATTTCCCTCTGTTACCTTAATCTCTGTAAAACATTCCTGTTGGTATTTGGGCGTAAAAGTAATAAGGATGAACTATTGAACACATAACCACACAATCTGTTGGCAGTTAGGGTTACCTCTTATAGCTAGTAGGACGATACCAGGAGGCGAAATAGGTATAAGGATCGACTGTTTTGAAGAAGCTTAACAATGCGCATTTAAAGCAGCGGTGGTACTGTAGAGACCCTGGCTGTTTGAGCCTTATGCAAACTATTTTTTGTGAGATAAATATGACTTCTATATTTATAATAGAGGCAGACCGCGTGTCAGCCGCTGTCAAGCCTAGACTAAGATTTAGTATTAACAAATATAATTTAATTTAAAGTGAATACACAAAGTTTAAAGAATATTAAGTGTTTAAATCAAGTAAATTGATAAATAAGTACATCCCGGTACAAGTGACAACCTACGTCTAGGGGTCACAGTACACAGCCCTTAAACTCCCTGTATGTACCTATATCATCCAAAATATTTTTTATGTCAAAGTGTTCCGATGCAATATCATATCACTTTTTATGAGTTTCGAGTATTAGCCAGTTACTCGACTCTAACATTACATCTCTCTACAATTCGCTACATCCCGTTGCTATCGGTATTACTTCCCACGCATTAGGGCTAACTATATAATCCTTGTTGACTTCAACGTTTCATAGATAATTTTGAATAAGAATGTCCTTTTTTCGTTTCCAAGTCCTTGAGGTATACCCCTCCAAGGACTTGGGGTAATTTTCCTGATCCTATCGAATAACATTTTATTTTTGTTACAAGGTTCAAGAACAATATTATCATAACCTTTTCTTGTTGATGTGATTTTCAAAAATAATAAAAACAAATCACATAATTATGACATGCTAATAATGATTGTTTACTCTTGTAGCACATAAACGGGTAAATGGAGCGAATACTGCTCTAAGTAAGGTAAAAATAATAATAGAGAAACGTTAAGAAAACATCCATAATTTCTGTCAGTATAGAATCAACATTTAAAAAAAGCTTTGGTGTGTTTTTTGTTATGTAGGTGGCAATACCTACATAACAAAAAAAAATCAAAGCCGCCGACTTACAAAATTAAAGATTATTTTTTTTTGTAGTTTTTGAAGGCGGTTTTTTATTCGTAAAAAAAGCTTTTAATTTTTAATTTTTTATTGCTTCTGTGTTAATGTTCGAAATTCTTATAAAAAGCTCTTTCAAACAATAACTCACACCATATTTTTGGAAAGTGGTAGGAGGTTGACGAACCCTCTCCCCCTCTTCCTTCAGTCAGTCATCGCCTACACTTACAAACAAAGCTATTTTACTTGTGACGACAGTTCTGCTGTGATCCTATAAGGAGTTCCGTTCCATATCTTCGAAGTTCATCATCAGATCATTGCAGTATTTATATGGGATCAATTCAGAAGCATATTCTTTCAATCAAAAAAAGAATCATCCAAATCGATTAATAATAATTGGCGGAGTCACATACATACAAAAAAAAAACATACCGCCAAAGTGAGAACATCCTCCTTTTTGAAGTCGGTTGAAAAAACAGCGAGATTTCCTTTCTCATTAAAATATTCTACTGACAAGTTGGAATTCTTAATTAAAAGCAACACCGCAATAATATAAGACCAAAAAATAAATATGACTGCTTGGATACAGTTCATTTAGCAGTAATGGGTACCAACTTTAGAAAAAAAGTTAAAGCTCGTTCAAGCGTCTTAGTAATAATATATTTAGTACTGAGGTAGATATTTATTATAAAAGCTTTTTAATACTTTTCAACATTTTCAAATTGGTATTTTGCGGAAGGTTTATAGAATACAATTAGTCTGTAACGTGCGGTTGGATTTTGATAATACTGAATGCTTATAGCTTCCTAATGTAGGTATTATTTTTTCAATTCAATATTGTTAAAATCGATCAATATACCCAAGTATAAGGTGTATTATACTTTTACTTCTGTGTGGTTTACCTAAGACGTCGCCTTATTTCGTCATCTCTTACGTAATAATAAGTCTGGTGGGCAGACTGCCAAACTCACCTGAACATTGATGACGTCATGATGCAAACATATTAGTCTCTTTGGTATGGCGAAGCTGTAGTCACAGCAGTTTCGAATTTATCACGTTAATAAAGTTAGCAAATAATATTCCATTGTAATGATCAAAAGGATTTAGAAACGTCATATTGCTCATATTTTAGCAATAGGCTCGCCCCCTATTACATGGGACTTAAACATAACTGGCGAAATTTGGGTGTACTAATGGGTACACCTCTGCCTAACCCTTCGGGAATTACAGGCGTGATGTTATGTTATGTTTAGTCCAGATTTTGTAAAAAAAAATAATGTAGCCTAACATTTCTCAAGGATTATGTTTATATCCAAAACATCCCTAATAATAAAAAGAAAATATCTCAATATCGAATCAAAATACAAAGTGTCAAAGCAAAATACAAAAGGAAACTGAAGATGAAGCGAATGGTAATGGCGCAGGGGTGAGCGCGAAGCATGGAAAATAATGTCTTCGAGGGAAATTACTGTGAAGCTTAGGGGATGCTCTATCTCCACACAGGAAAGGCGTGAGTGTGAGGGCTAAGTGTCTTTTTTCCAAGTTATTTGACGCGCCATTCTTCCAGTCATGTCCTCCAAACGAAAGACGCAAAAAATTGCCAAGTGCAAACTCGGCTGTCGGCAAGAAGTGTAATCACTTTCCACATTATCTTGTCCCGAAAACGCTTATACCCTGTTTTTATTTTTTATGTTCTATAAATGTACTGTGACTGCAATATATCACCTTTTATCGGGAAAGGCAAATGGAGCTAGAGCAAATCCAATAAACGAAAGGCTGCGTTTAAACTTGGATACTACGTTTTAGTATTAAATCGTTGGATTCCAATATATTGTCTTAGCAGTGACAAGTTACTAGGTTGCCGGCTTCTAGCAGCGGAGTAGATAACTGATCACCATTAATTGACTTTTGCTGCTTGCAAGTTTATATGTATAAGAAGCGAAGTCCATTTAGTTTTATTTAACTAATTTAGTTTTATTAAACTAAGACTAGAACTAAAGTTAATAACTTCAGTTCTAGTCTTAGTTTAGACTAGAACTAAAGTTAATAACTTCAGTTCTAGTCTTAGTTAAATAAAACTTCTCCCAAATACTTAAATGTATCAGTAACAGGACATTTTATTCAAGGATTTTGACAACGTAAACACATCAGCTGTCTCGACGGAATCTTACGAATTACGTCAGGAGATTTAGTTCACCTTTCACTACTTTATTTATATATATCTGCAGCTATTGTAGTAAGTTTATTTATTTGTTTTGGGACAAGTCCACCACATTATTCCCAGGCCACTGCAACTCCAGAAAGCCAGAACGAACAGTGGCGATCACCAAAAAAGCCAAAAACGCTTGAACGCACGGAAATAAGATCTTGTTTTTACAGGGTCCGCGTGGTACAACACGCAACTCCGGATGCTGGAACTGAAATAAGCTTGTGACAATTTTCTTCAAATACAAAAATAAAGGGCGGTCGCGCCGCGAATTAGTGTATATTAGGTATTACTACACCCTATAGTCTAAAGATTCTTCCCGATTCAGCCCTGAACCTCTGTTCACCCCGTTAAATTATAAACTAGCACTCTTCCCGCGACTTCGTACGCGTGAGTTTTCTTACGGATCCCTATTTTTTTTAAATACGATATGGCCTATGTCACCCGGGGATAGTGCAACTTCCCAACAGTGAAGAATTTTTCAAATCGGTTCAGTAGTTCAGTAGTAGTGAATTTGAATTTGAATAAAAAGTAGCCTATGTCCTTTGTTAGGGTTCAAACTTACCCTGTGCCAAATTTCTTCAAAATCGGTTCAGTGGTTTAGTCGCGAAAGATTAACAGACAGATAGAGCTCCCTTCGCATTTAGAATATTTAATATGGATTATTGTATTGCTAGTTATTCTTTTACTGAATTCAAATGTAGGTGTATGAGAATAATATATATCCCTATCCTTCCAAAAGTGTTTTTAAAATCTCGTTATTTTCCGTAAATACATAACCACCGTCAAACAAATAATGAGCATGTATTATTGAATGAAACATTTCATAAAGTATTGAAGCTTTTATTTACAAAATTTTCAACATATAATATCACTTTGGGAATTTGCAGGTTTACTTGCATAACGCCATAAATATCCCTAATTATTTAATAAAAACAATAGTGATTACAATCCCTCAATTGTTACTTACAGTATGCCTACTATTATAGCAGGAGTAGTATGTTACGACAAAATGACCATGTATCGATCATTGGAAGTACAATATTTTTTCTAATTAGGTACTACTATTATGAAAATAATATTATTTTATGAAGTGGTTACCAGTACATTGGTGATCAAGTTGTTGCGCCCACCGTATACCGTACACATTTAATAATCTATTTTAATTGTCGTGAGAACATTATATACAAGCTTTATTAATTAAAATGAAAATACACGGTAGCTTTTTAAGTTAAGGTTTTAGTAATATTGTAAGAAATAATGTGTCATGTAGTAATAAACTTAATAATAGTGACAAATCTATCTATTTGTTTCAAGATTCGTTTTGTATACTCGACTTAAAATTCGAGAATTAGGTTTTCTGAAATCGTTTTACAAATAAGTTGATTTTAAAGACGACAATTAATAAATAAAATTGTAGCTTATCCACGTTTTAAAAAAAAATCTCAAGAATTCATAGAATCGATTATAAAAAAAACGCTTATGAGGAAATCGTTGTAAGAGTAAATTCATAGAAATATTTAATTTAAAAAAAAGAGAAGTTTCTCTACTTAGAATAAGTTTTGGTGGGCGCATAGAGAAGGGAGAAAAATATCCATATTATTGTAATGCTATAAATTGTTAAGAAGTGTACACAATACTGCAATAATATATTCACATGCGTTGCTTTAATTACTCAATTTAATATCATTATAGTAAAATTAAATAAAGCAATTACAATTTCATAATGTAACACAATTCTTGAATGTGAATGTATTTATAATAAAAACGGATACTTAGTCTGTACCTTTAAATTATTTTATCACCGGTCCTTTGGAACGTAGACGATTTTTTCTGACGGTCGAATGGCCCGCGAGCCATTCGATTTGGGCCGTTCAGACTAAATATCCATATAAACGAGGCTATTGTGGCTAGCTAAAATTTTTACAATAATCATTTTAAAAAATTATAATTTATCACTTTTTAAGTTTTTCAAGTTATTGTTACGTTATTAGGCCTGGTCCATACACACAATTATACAACACGTGAAAGACTTTTTATCTTAATAAAATAAAATATTTCAAAGATTTTTATAGAGATGGTATAGATAAACCACTATAACAGTGCACACCCCTCCATATTACTATTTCAATGTGTGTAGTCACGTCCGTATGAAAAAGTTTGTATGTAGTTGTAAGTAATCGTCTTCAGCAGCAGGCCGGCAGATTTGTTTGTCGACAAATCAAAAATAGCCGACCGCGCAAGACAACGCACCTGTCATTTTCATAGAATAATAATATTTCAGTACAGCGCTATACTAGTATTATTGAGTGATTAATGACGCTACTAGTCTAGCAACAAATCGCAACACATTTGTTTGTGTTTCGGGAGTCGTCTCAGTACGCACACATGCATTTTGAGTCTTTTAAATACTTTCACACTTTCAAACGTTTGAATTGTGGAGGGGCGCGCCATGTTATTGTAGTTTAACTTCTAGTACCTACTGGTGCATTACCCTAGTTTTTACAATATTTTTTAATACCAACAAGAAACTTGTCATGTTTTTATCTCTCTGCTGTAAAAGAAAGCTTCCGCCCAATATTCCCAGTTATTTGCTAAAAAGTCCTTAAAAATATTTTATTGAATTGGGACCAGTATTTCAATAAAAGTCTGGTTAAAGAAACTGAAATCATTTTATTTTGGCATTTATCTATGACTACAAAGCGTAATTTACATTTATTGTCACAGGTGTGAGAAGTAAAACGACATAAAATAATAATTAGAAATGTAAAAATCATTTTTATCTTCATAAAGTAAATATTATGCGCATTAAGTAGTTTTATTTACAATTTTATTTTACCATTTTTATTGGTACGTAATAACAATTATGTCTGGTTGTATATCTATACAAACACGACATAGATATGTTTCAGACTTCGTAAAATAATTAATTGATCACTAATTTATCATTTAGGTAGGTATGATAAATATAGCAAAAAAATAAACAATATCATTGATAATTTTTAAATCGTACCTTTCTTTTGCGTCAAGAAAGTTTATTATTGTAAATACTATTCCATGATTAGTACATTTGCAAATTAATAAACCGTTCTAAACCGGAGTTACCTATATAGTTGAACTTCACAAAAATATGTCAATCATTCAAATTGAGATTAATTTATCAAAAAAATCCCTAGCGTCTTTTTTTCGAGCGTATTCGTCACTGGTGTACTGATTCACAACATAGCACCTAATATTGCAATTCCTATCACGTTCTAAATGCAAGCCGTCAGTAACTTATGAATGTTACATGACAATTCAGCCGAGAATTCGCGTCGCGAATAATCTTTAGCAGCGAGGCTGCAAGTAATGTGGCTAATATACGTTTGAGCGGCAGCAAGAGATTTTACTACCATTTTCAGAAACTCTGTTCCTATAATATCTAACTGATAGTAGTAATTTTTCTATCTAAAAAATTTTAATGTGACAATTCCATTCTCATTACCTGTTATAAATCAGTACACGCATAAAACTTCTCATATCCTTAATCGGCAAAACTACAGTGCTGAGAACCTATATGCCATAGATAATAGATAGAAGGGATTAAGAGGCAGGCACGCCATCCGAAAGCGATCGGTCGCCGTCAATGACTTAAAGCCGTAACACAATTATAAGGTAATACCATCGGCTTCCAGTATAATAGGCTTAGTCTTGCAAGATAAACCCTGTTTAGAATCTATTAAGCAATCGTCCATCAAAAAAGTATTTTTATATAATTTATGATACATACACTAGCCTTTCTCTTCGATAACAATGGATCCGTAGTTTTAGGTCCGGCATTTTACAAAGTACAGACAGTTAAACTATAATGGAAGACAAAGAAAATAATAACAATAGACATAGAGTACCATAACTTTCCATTGAAATGGGAATTAACACTTTTCATAAATTTATCTTTGCACACGTATAAAATTGTTTATTTTAAAAGTCTATTTACAATAATTTCTAACTACTCCTATAACGTTGTCTTAAGACCCTTTAGTATATTCGTTTGAAACAACAAGTATACGCGAATTAGAGTTTTGCATTAATATATATAATAATAATAATAATAAACATCAATGATTTTCTGAGGCAATCACCACAGGCAAACAAAATACATTTTCTTCTAACAAACTAAAATTATTTTGTATCCATCTCATATTATAAACACGGCTACGCGTTTTTAATAATAAAACCATAAACAAAGTACATGTAAAGTTTACCACTTAAGAATTCAACGTTGTGCTTGGAAACCTATAATTACGGATATAATTGAATAATTCAAGGTAGGTACTTATGTACCTTTTATGTTAATGATATACGGTTGAAATATTAATACTTAATGACTATCATTCCTGAAAGAAATTTCATCAGTACGTCGACGAGGTGTAAAAATTCGATCAATTTACATTGTTTTATGGCTAGAATCTGCACTAACCTACTATGATGATTATGTTCTGACAGGTAGGTTATACTCCAAAGATTTGGTCTTCATAACTTTACAAGCAAAGGCAAATAGCCTAGTAGGTAAGAGTAAAAATACGTTAGATATACAGTCTCATTACAAAACTTCGTAGTCCAAGGTTAAACCATTAAAACAGTTACATTTTTAACTTTATTTCGACTAGGATGAAATATTGAATTCAAAAACTAGCTTAACCCGTTGTATGCGGGAAAACCGGGAACTGATTCTAAGTTGCCAATTTTGTAACCAAAACCTTACATTTGTCGGAAAAAAGTTAAAAGTACAAAACCTGGCAAAAAAGTTTAAACTTGAATTAAAGTAAGAACTTGTTTTGTAATAAGGCGGCTAGTAGCTCATATAGAAATGCATAATATAAATAACGTATTCAGTGTATAACAACACTTTTGGCAATTGACTTCCTATTTCATTCATTTGATGTGCCGATTTACACGAGGTCTGTTTCAGTAGATTCTTTTCTGCGATTTTTGCTCATTTGTGCTCTGACTCTTTTGAGGTTGGTGATGGTAATGACGTCGTTGGGCTGGAGTTGTAGTGCCCTTCGGTAGGACGTGGCTGCAGCAGCGTACTTCCCGTTCAGGTGTAGGATAGCGCCAAGATTAGAATGAAACTCGGCATCCTGCAACCAAAGCGACATTCTTTTCCAAGAACTTCGTAGAGCCGGTTATTAATAACACTAAATGAAATGATTTACCGAATACAAAGCAGAGATTATTGTGATGTGTAACGTCAAATATCTATGATCCCTTTGAAGAAGTGAAATGCTTTACCTAATTAGTAATATCTACCTACATTTATATTTGGAAGTGAAAAGTTGTAAAGTCAATAAATGTTAGTTTTATTGTGCAGCCGTTTTTGTAGGTTCACCCTTGTTTGGTATAACAACGTTTTGTCGAAAATCGCTTCGACTAATTTTAGTTACCATAAAGTCATTTCGTATAATTATTCATTTGATCGAATAATTAATTGGTAGATCTTTATTTAGCGTATTTATTTCTTTGAAATAATTTCATTTGACCGAATTTTCAATTGCACTAATTTTATTTAAACTAATGTTTCACTAGACAAATAATCATTCAGTCCGAAGATCGTATCGAATATTAAATTCTATTGTTTTTTAATAGGTGTGTGGGTGCGGTGGAGTCACCCCCCATCATTTTTCCCGCCGGAGATGCTCGACGGAGCCCCACTCCGCAGGGCTCCTACATCTGGGTGGTTTAAAAAAAAATAACCACGAAGGTGATGGCAGGGTCTGTTCGCTCGCTTCGCTCGTTCACTGGCCCCTGCCATCCCCTTCTAACCTAACCTGTCCTAGTCGGGGTGCCCCAAGTCCCCAGCTTGCTTCGCTTGCTCTTGCGCACACACACTTAGTAAAATACTGGTATTCAGCTGCATCCGGTTAGACTGGAAGCCGACCCCAACATAGTTGGGAAAAGGCTAGGCAGATGATGATGATGATCGCTGTTCCGGCAGCTAAAATTAGGGGTGATTTGAAAATATTAACAATGTTTTCTTTTCTGCATTACATTACACCAATTAAATATTCGATAAAATACATGTTATACCACCTGAACATTACATCAAATTAACATTATACCTTTTGATCAATAGCGCAAACGTTTTTATCGCAAATAAATATTCGATGAAATGAAAATTATATTAATCGATAATACACAAATTGATTATTTTCTTAAACGTTGTTCGAATTAGTGACCTTACATCAAAGTTGTTATACCAAACAAGAGTGAACCGTTTTTGTAACTGAATTATTAATTAAAAAAACGCTGAACTTAATATACGTGTGAGTCACACCTTTCTCAATATAGAAATACAGAGGCGAGTAAATCGGCAGCTGCTGTCACATAGCAATCAACAAAAAAAAGAATAACATGTTTAGCGGTCGTTCTTTGTTTATTCGTTTTTGTTTATGTACGTCATGGTATTCTACTATTGTTTTTGTTGTAAATATGGTTAAAATAAATGTTTCATAAAAATTGGGTTTATACAGTTTGAGTCCTTAGAAAACTCAATTAAATAAAATAGACTTACTAGTGTCTGACTTTATTTTATAACTGAATAGATCACCCCCATATGCGACCATTTACATTTACAAAACATCAATAATTTCCAAGAAAATAAATATATACCCAGTACCGCAAAGGTCAAAACGACTGGAAAACAAAGAAAATAGACCAATTAAGACCATGTTTAACAAACAAGAATATTCACTTGAACCCCCACCCCATTCCCCTTAGTGTGACGTTTTAAATCCTTATATAACAAGTATCGCAGTCTACTGAATCAATTCTACGGACACACGTCGCTCGCGCAATTTTTATGAATCTTGCGAGACATTATTGGCACAATAAAAATCCAACTGGATCCGACTGGAACGTTAGTTGAAAATACAGTTGGATTATTTCAAAACAAGTACTAGTCGAGTTCAACCGCTTAAGAGATAATAGACAACTTAGCTAAAGGTACTGGAATTACTGTACTTGGAATTTGCATACCTAATCATAGGTCAGACGGAAGGTGGCACAGAAACAGTCTTAGGCCTAGTGGATAAGCATTACTTTGCATGTGCTTTGGCTAAGATTATAATCCCGACTCTTTCTTGCACTAGTTATTTGAAAGATGTCCGACAGTGACGAGGATGCCACTTAATCGAAGCACCTAAGTAGGAGCGCCTGTCTTTGTCAATTTCAAATTCATCGTTCATTATAACAGCCCGGCTTATCGACTCGACATAGAAGATTTTTTAAATGAAAATATATTAAAAGTTACTACTTGTGGGCGATGCACTTACAGCTTACGGGTGCATTTTTTAGAAGCGATTCCGGCCGAGCCGTTGTCGTTTCTTAAGTGATGATGTTATATAATTGTTGCGAGTAATGACCATTAAATTTATCTTAGTCACCTTACCTTAGCTTAGTTATCTTAGTTACCAATGTAGAATTTTTAGACAAATTGATATTTCTTACACGGCGGTAAGTATTAAAAAAATTAAATACTTATTTTAAAACTTTCAGATGAAACTTACATCAGGTTTCAACTGCACTGCGCGCGTATACCAAAGTTCGGCGGTCTCGCAACGTTGCGCATCCCTAAGAGCTCGCGCAGCCGCAGCTGCGCGCGCGCTGTCTGAGGGAGACAACTGAGCTGCCGCTACCAGTTGATCTGCTGACTCTAGGAGACGACGTTGTGATCTCAGGAACATACCTATTGTGAAATATAGTGAAGTGATACAAATTATGTGAAGCAATGTGAGGGCTCAAAGAATAAAAAAAAGGATTGATAGGGTACACAAGTTAGCTATCCCAAAAGCATGGTAGGAATTTAAAAAAATGGCATATAATAGCCCAGTGAATTAACTTTTTACGGGACTTTTTGTTGTGTTTACAAAATTAAAGGAATTTTGACGTGTGTTGGTTTGTTTGAGTAAAAATATTATAAGTGGACAAATATTAGGTCATTAAGCTTGTCTGGAAAAGTAATTGATTAACGGCCATCATTGAAAATACTCTTACAAGTTTTTTCATAAAAAGGTTTTACTTACCGAACTGATCTCTTACTGATGGATCGTTAGGCGCTAAAGTTACTGCTTTTTTAAACCACGCTTCGGCTTCAGTACTCCTACTTGCCTGTAACAAAGTAACATGTTAATGACACTTGGACAAGTTTAATACTTTTGACGCAGCGATTAGTTCTGAACGATACTTGAGCGTTGTAATTCTTGTTAAGAGAATAATTGATCAATGCGGCGTAATAACGCAAACCCTTAAGGAGCAATAATCTTAAGATACCGCAATCTTGCCGCAGTAGAGAGTAATTTTAGCGGTTGTTGTTATGTGGTGTTTGTTGCAGGCGTGGCTGAGAGGCGACTGATAATAGATGCTGTCAGAGATGGAAACTTGCATAATAGCCATTGGCAACCATTCACTTAAAAATATAACGCTGTATGCACAGAGAGCCAGGGAAACTGTAAACTATCGTCAATATACATATCAGTTTAAGACAAACCAAAAAAAAATTACAATCGGTCAACCTGTTGTAGGTATATCAAAAACCACAATCCATTGCGTTTAGTTGATAGTAAACGGAATGGATTGTGACAGTAGTAGTTTGGAAAAATAGTCACACTAGCAAGTTTTCTTCAACAACTTATAATGAGAGACATGTTGGAGCTCCGAAAATATTCGAGGAAAGTTAATTGATATTGAACTAAATGCTATATTTTTTTCAATAATATAGAGTTTTACCCGATGGAGTAGAAGAAGGTTAAATTTGTTAAACAGGTTTAATTCTTTCCGTCTTTCTAATGTTGTAATCTCTAACAATACTAACATTTCTGGAGAGTAATTTAGCTAATGTGACGTGTATGGCGACGTGATGTGGCGCGGTTGCTAACGCCGACACTAAACTGTCCTCGGCCAGCGGCCATTGTTGTAGCTGCATATAAATCTCACCCATCATTGATAGGACACTCTGCGAACAACAAAACCGAAATTAGTCTAAAGATTTATCATACTAATTGCAGTTAGGAAGGCAGGAAGAATAGATCAGCCTCCATTTCGGAGCTATGGAGTTACACACGCTTACTATTTTCAGGCTTAGCAATTTTTCATATAACTTATCTAAGACTATTCAACTATACCACATGAACTGCTATCGTATGTTTTTTCCCCGCCTATGTGGAGCAGATTTCATGGCTTGGATTGTAGCCAGTTATTCTCCAGCGAATCCATTGGTACGTGCCCAATGCCAACTTCATGAGACAACACTGTTGAAGGCTAAGCTTGTTAAAAAAGAACGATGTGCTGGTTACTTACGTGCCGCGTCCAGCCAACGATTGATGTGTTTGTGTCTGGTAGTATTTGTAGCGCTTCTTTGTATGCTGAAAGTGCTTTATGCCAGTGCCCTTTCTGTGAGTGCAAAGCTGCTAGTTGTACAAGCGCGGATACCCGGGCTGCGTCGTGTTCTCTTCGGTCTCGCACGCGCTGCCCTTCGACTCGAGAGCCGGCTCGGAATGCGCTTGCAGCTTCCGCAAGACGACCATCCGCTATTAATGCGTTTCCAAGATTCACGTACGCCACTAAAATTATGTTCAAGATTTATAGTCGAACTCAAAAGATACTAATTTATTTTGTAAATTAAATATCTGGTCGTGATGCTGGCCACACAATAGCAACATGCCACGGCCACAAACGCCGCCACTTGAAGCTAGAAGTAGCCACAAAAGTAGCTGAAACGCACGACTGCCACTTGTGGCCGGTGGTCACCACTTTCGTTCAGTGGCGGCCATTTTTTTTTAACCTTTCGTGAACCGCCTGAATAAAAGTTAAGTCGAGTTTTCTACGAGTTTTCTAGACCCTGATTATTATCGAGGCAGGAAATGTGCGTCTCGCTCCTACTACATGGGATTTAAATAAAAAACAAAACAAACAAAAAATTATACTCTTATTTATATTAATAAAAAGGTAATTTAAAAAATCTAAATGAATTTAATGTATATCTATATACATATCCTTAGGTAATATTTTCTTAACTTAATTTATTTCAATTGATCGCGTTGCCTTTGATTAAGGGACTACTCACACTTATTCAGCTTTTGTCCATAGAAAACAACGATTTTGTATCGCATGCGTTCAGACGCGGAAAGCTGAACGGACGCATACGCCTCTCATACGAAATCGTTTTCTATGGACAAAAGCTGAATGGAGCTGAATAAGTGTGAGTAGTCCCTTAAACGGGTTGACTGAAGCAAAGGGAGAAAAGGGTGGGGTATCGCGCGAGTGGCGGGTGTCAACGTTTTGGGTCGGCGTTTAGAGGCCAGTGTCCGCCAAAAGTAGGGAGTAGTTTTGTGGCATGTGGCGGCCACCGACGTCAGCCATGTGCGGCGAGTCCATACAAATGTATTAAAAATAAAGGAAATACGTCGGTGGCGGCGTTTTGTGGTTGTGATCGGCGGCCCAAGAGCGGCCAGGTTGAATGTCGATTAAAAATAAAGGTAACCGTGATATTTGCTAATATAGTTATTAATTAATAGGATGAATTATAAGACAACAATTTCGTTCGTGTAACATCTAAACCAATTTTTTTTTTTTTAATCTGGTTGATAACATTTTTTAGTAGGCTAAGTATACAATTTTAAAATAAAACTATCAAGAGTAAATATCGTAATAGTAAATTCTACTTCTAAATCAGAGACAGCTCGAGTCCAAATAGGAAGCAAAATGGCTGAATCTATTACTTGTTTCAGTCCAACCGCTAAACTAGTTTATTACAGACAACTTCCCAACAGAAAACAACTCAACCATAAAGTTGAACTACGAAGTGGGTGGAAAATAGTTAAAAACATTTCTTTCCAGCTGTCCATAGAACACTCTATCAAACCTTATTCTTGTATTAACTTAACAATGAAAATATTATAAACTCCTTTATTTTCAAGACAATAGCAAAATTAGAGGAAAATGAAGACTCGGCCGGCCCTCATCTAAAATAATTTGAAAGGACAATCAAATTATTAGTAAGGGCTATGACGAAATACCAAAGAGGCTTTGTTTTTAATAATTAATTTATCTCAAGTACTTACAAGCCATTGAAGGTCTAAAGTAAATTGCTCTCTCAAAACTTTTGATAGCATCGCTGTAACGTTTTTGGTTTTGGAGTAATATTCCCCTGAAACAAAGATAAACACTTATTATAGGTACGTTTATGTTTTGGAAATTTTCTTCGCCGTTATTTATTTGTTGGTAATGCCTGATTTTTAACTGTAGTATGTCATTAAAATAGTTACCGCTTGTTCCAATCAACCCGGTAGGTAATTTAAAAAATATAAATGGTTCCATCAATTTGATGGTCAAGTCAATTAAATCTGTAATTAAATCTTCTGCTAAGCATTTTTAAAAGCTGCTTGCCAAGAACTATCATAAGATTAAAAATTAGTTTGAAATCGCAAAAACTTTAATAGAATTGAAGGTGCCCTGTCATTTCACCAAAAATTATTTCACAAAATTTCACTTGACAACCAACGATTGGCAAATACATGAATTGCCATTTCCTCATTATACAACAACAAGTTTCGCAAATAATTCATTTAACAAAATATTTATAATACCTATACATATTTATTATTTGACAAACAATTCATTTTTATTTCATTTTATATTTTAAAACAACTTTTGGAATAAAATCGTTTTACATATTGAATAATAAAAAAATACATTATTTATAGTACGCTATCTGAAGTCGAACTGGTAAGATTAGGTTAATTATTTAAAAAAGAAAGGATAGGTTAGGTTAGGTTAGAACTGTGACCCCCCCAGAAACGACAAGATTATATGAAAAGATATTCACATCTACCGTATATCACTGCAGTAGGTATGCAAAACAATACCGTCATAATCAAGCATTTGCCAAATAAATGTTTGTAAAGCGAGTGTTTATAAAATAAAACATTTGCGGAAATAGTTGTTTGTGAAATAAATAGTATACGAAACGTTGGTTGTCATCTAAAAAAATTTGTCAATGCTGTTTTGGTAAAACATTAGTGAACCAAAATTGAATCAAGTTTAATTAATCCCTTTTATAAAAGTGTATAAAAACCTAATTTAACACAAGTTATTATTTATTTTTCGTGACTAATACTTCCAAAAAGCAATAAAAACACAATTAGTGTAAAGTGTGACAATCGTCTTCACGTGGGTGCTGTTATAATATATCAGGTTGCATTATCAAGGAAAGTAAACTGCTGAGCAAGCATCAGTTTATTACTAGAAGCAATGACGTCAATCAAGAATCTTAGAAAGCATTTCCGTTTATGTATCAGTTTTAGTTCGGTATTTTCTAAGCGTGTATTTCTATTTCGTCTATTAAAGTTCCAGTTCATTTAAAAAGTGTTTAAAGTCTCCAGCATCCCACCCACCATCTTACGGTGGTAGCACAAAGAAACGTCACTTTTATAACTACGCCGTAGACAATTCAATGTTTATTATAAAAGTTATATCTTTTTTAATTAAGGGCTTTTAATGAGAGACATGTCAGCGCCATCGTAGGCATTGATTTAACAAATTAAGTATGTATTGTTTAATCCACTAAACATATACAACCAAAACAATAAAAGAATAAAAACGATTTTTGAAGAACAGCAACTAGGTGACACAATCACCAAGTTTTTGTACACTAAAGTTTCACGTGCAGCCTTATATTTCAGCACATACTAAACATTCGATCATCGACATTATTTAAACGTTCTTTATTGTTCAGTTTTGTTTAAAAGCAATCATTGTAAAAAATGTCCGCGATGAATTATACGCTTGTCTTTTATAAGTAAAAAAGGTAGTAGAATTTATGATAGTACCTACATAGAAGCGTGTCGATGACAATCGCTGAATAGTCTATGGCGACGAAGCTTAAAAAGCCTATATTTGAACACTGCCTATTTGTCGTTCATCGGTTCTATTCACACAATTCATCTTTCACAGCCACATCAGAGTCATCTCTTGTGACGTACTCATATGACGTATGAAATATTGAACCAGCCTTCGTGCAGAACTGAAGTTGTGGAGCTTGCCGCTTTCATATTCCACATTAATATCGCGATCCTAGTTTCACATTTGGCTCTAATTAGCGATGAGCATTTGCTGCTCCCAAATTCATAGCTCATCAAACGATGTTTCACACAGTGCTACCAAATTCTCGTCACTGTTTAGATCGTGTATACAGTATTCTGATTAATCTGAACGAAAATAGAATTGCGATCTTTTTAGAGTCAATAGTCAATAGTGCCGATTCCCTTGGTCACAAACTAAATTAAAATTAGACTATTTCCATCTTTTTCTGTCCAATAAAATAAGATAGAGACTAATGTAAAAAAGGGCTTTCAAATTTAGTCAATCTGACATATCCATACAGTTATAGTTGACATCTTAAAACGTATGGATTAAAAATACGGAGAAGTTCAAGGCAAAACTTAGTTCTTTGTCACCGTCCTTTCCTTTCACTGTATGTTAGTAAGAGATGTCAATTCTCTAAATTTAGTCTAGTTTGTGAACAAGGGAATCTGCACTATAGACGAACTATAATTATTAATCAAACCTAACAATAGGACGACATTTAATAAACGCGAATAATTTAAATTGTCATCCTTAATGAAACATCACCTGATGTAACCGTACAACGTTATAAAAGCTGTATAGATAGATGCGGCAGTGCAATATTGTCCGCATGAATAATGCAGGGCCACAACGAGGCTGCTTCTACGTGGGACCAACGTACACTAATGAGAACCATCCAGCTCGGGCGGGCTATTATACCCTCCTCTTCGCGAGCAATAATTTGTTACTAATTCCCTTCTAATTATAGTAACGGTGGTATTTTGAATTGAATTGCTTTTGTGCGGTTAGTGCAGCCGTCCAGCTTTACCAAACCTCGATGTGTTGACGTTGTTCTGTTGGAGTTTTTTAAATTAGGGTGAAATTAAAGTATGCAAATTATGTCCCTATGTATATATGTATATAAAAAATTATGTCCCTGTTGAGTATTTAGTACAAATTAAAGGTACTCGTAAGTTAGAAGTTTGGTAAGCCGATAACTAATACATATATGTCAAATTAACTTTTGTATTTTAGAATAATTTGTAAGTTAAAAGATAATGATTTTGTAATACTATAAGCCATTCATTATTTAATTTAAAAAAATACTTTAAATTGTGCTTTCAAATTCTATTCCTTCCACGAGCTTAAAATGCCCATTTTCTTTTATAAAATTGGCTCTTTAATTTAACCACTAACGAGCTAAACACTTAACTATCTTAGGAGCAGTATCTATAAATTAGCAACGTATCGCCGAAGCCGGTTGTATACGATCACAATTTTTATTCCTTCCAACGATTTCCGCAGCTCGAAGGTTTTTGTCTTTTAGTATTTTCTTGTTATCTCTATTCCCCTATATGAAACTGCCATATTAACGGTATAAGTGCAGAACTTATTATAAAATCGATTGCTTCTTACGTAGAAAAGGTTCTTGTAAGGATTAAATATTAGTTAGCTATTTTGTTGAAAGTTTGAAAAAAGAATCATTTACAAAAAAAAAATCATTTCATTGAAATGTACCTACTTACTAATATTATAGAGAGATAAATTTGTTTTTTTCTTTTGTTTTGAGCGGTAATCTCTGAAAATACTGGTTGGATTATCTTTAGCTTTTGCCCGCAGCTTCGTCCGCGTAAATGTTGGTTTTATCGTGGAAGTAGACGAAGTCACGAAATATACGGTAGCCTTTGTGCTTTCTGCCAAATTTCATCAAAATCGATGCAATGGTTTAGTTGTGGAAACATAACAAACAGACAGAGTTACTTTCGTATCAATAATATAGTAGGTATAGATATAATATTAGTATGGATTTGACTTCCACAAGGACGAAGTTGTGGGCAAAAGTTTCAGTTAGTGTTAAACTTTATACCTAATTGAAATTATAAAACAAAACCCCAATAACAAAGTCTCTTGAAACAAAATCATGAACATTTTTTCACACAAAACTGGCACAGTGCAGTATTTTCCTCAAATTGTTGCACTTTTCCCACTGAATGTCAATGTTCCGGTGGAAAATATTGTGCACAAGTAAAATAGGCTTTCACACATTTTAGCAGCGACACTCGTAGCCAGTCTTTTTTTTAAAACAACGTGTTATGAACAGATCTTTTCTTTTCATTTCATAATGGGCCCGCGCTCCCTCAGCAACCCAACTGCACAACTTTCGATTAATACGCCCTTTTGTCTGCCTATAAGGATTGTGTAAGAGTTGGGTAAAACTTGATGACTTTGTGTTTTATTTCTAACTGGTGTAGAAATAAAACACACTGGTTTTAATATATTATAATACCAGTGTAATATTTCTACACCAGTTTTCTATATATTATACGGATTGTTTATGCTCGTGCCTTCTCTGTTTGAGAAGAAACCTTTGCCATGCAGCGGGATAGTAATAGGCTTATATTATTAATTGCTACAGCTGATTTTCATATTTGATTTAGAAGTTAAATAACTTCACAAAATAATTTGTCTTTATGTATTATTTCAATAATTATATTAAGTTTTCTAGATTTAATATTAAATAAAAAAAATATACTCAAATCTATTTTCATATTATATTAATTAGTAATAATGAATTCCTTTATTTCCTATTAAGTCTTTAATACCAGGTAGTTACTAGTTGTGATTACAATTCACAGCAAACCATTTTACAGTTGGTTTGATAAAATCATGATAATAAGCAGTTTGCCTTCGCAGTTAATATCTTAATTACGGTTTGCATACCGATTCTCTGAAGTCAATTAGAATGGTATTTGCAAAAAAAAAAAACAGAAATATTATCGACTTGTCAATGAAGTAGGCAAGTACTTACGTTAATAGCTATTTCATGTCCATTTTCCTATAATTTGATGTTATTACTGTTACGGGTCACAAAACTTATAATTACTTTTTAAAATTATTGTCTGTGAACGATATTCATCAAATTTGAGTCCATTACGGTGACAACGAAGTTCCCTTAGCATGTAAAGTAAATTAAACGTGTGGAATTTCATTACCTGTTGGACACAAATGTTTTTACTGTTATTATATTTTTTATATGCTAGTTTTATAGCGTTGCTTTGTGTGGCTAACATTCTTACAATGATAAAATAGACAGACATATTTTTATACACTTTAATACCCATTGTTTGGTATTTTATACTTATCAACTAGGAGCCAAAATGGACATACAGCAAGATATTGGTACATGGTCGGTATTATGAATTACCTTGAATAGTGATGTCACATTATCAGATATAAAAAAAACCTTGCCTAATCGACAGCAAACTTTCAATTCACTTTGACCCTAAAAATCGTTACCAAAAAAGGTAAAATCATTATTTTGAAATCCAATTTCTATTACATCAAAGACTAAGCAATTGCATCGGGATTATGACCGGCAGCAGTCTCGTCGGCTAATAAGATCTGCAATCGCTTGCTAAGTAGGGTAATTACGACCATGCTCCCTTTGGTCCGCTGTGCCGGATTATGAGAGAGAAGTGGATGTTTATGGATTGATTTCGATATTACGGAACGGAGACCATATTATTATGTGCTGATAAAATCGTAACTTAGGGAGTTTTCGACTGGGTTTATTACTGTTTCGTCCTAGACGGACAGTACAATTCATTGGGTAGCCAATTTAGAATTAAAGTAATGATTAAACGATAAAAGGTAAGGGTAAAAATATTATTCACTTCTTTTCCTAAAAAAATATATTATTTTTATTGGTTCACACATAGTTAGATCATACTGACATCAAACATAAGTAACGTATTTACCTTGTACTTGATAGGTACTGTGTCATTTTGTTCTAGGTATATTTAATTTAAAAGACGTTACCCGATAAGACATAAGGAATTAGGAAATACTTCGAACGTGACAGCCCGAATGTGAGGCTTACATACTCCTTATACATACAATAGGCACAGAACAAACGATTAATAAGCGCTGGTCGTGACGGGTGTAGCGCAGTTACAGGCATTTGTAGGTGCGATGAATTAAATACAGATACGTTTTGTTAATGTTAACGTTGCATAAATTATGATGACGGAATGTTTGTTTAATTTGGCACGTTTGAGCGGCGACGCAAACGTTGCTTGGATAAATTGTAGGTAATTTATGCAGTGAATGCTCACGATTCTCACGACACCCGTCTGATGTCGGGGCCCGAGCCGGGTGCGTCGCACGCGATACCGACATTCCGCGATTCAACCAAGGCGCGAGGTGACAAATTGTGGATTGAAATTAATGTTTACCACCTCGCTTAAATTATAAGTTACGCACTATAACACTATCTTTATTGTTGCTATAATTTACATCTGAATTATCAACTCGATAAACCACGGGAACAAGATTTTACCACGGATTTATTTGAATAAGCAATTTGTCTGTTTCCATTAACTCGTCTTCCGAAATTTAAGTTCGCCGAATCGTTGACCGTGGTTGTCTAAATACGACAGGCTCAATTTAATTTTATCGTAATTTGAAGTTTTACTAATGAATAACATAAATCATAATATTTTAGAAGTTGCTTTAGGTATTCTTTGAAAATGATTTATTTATATAATGTTTCTTTGAAATTTTTGTCTTATTATTTTTTATGGACTATCTCTAACAAGTTTTGAGAATAAGTAGAGCAATGAAGGTATGCGCTCTTCCGAGCTTGAATGCTGAATCACGTGTCTGAAACATGTGTATAGGTACCTTAGGCCATTAACACACGACACCGCGCACCGCCGCGTAGGGCGGTGGCGGTAAAGGCAAGAGCAGCGCTCGACCGCGCGGTCGGGCGGTGTACGTGTACGTGTGTTAGGCATCATCGGATTTCTTAGAGGCCAATGCGACACGAGTTCTGAATCACCGCCAACCGCGGCGGTGCGCGGTGCCGTGTGTTAATCGGCTTACGGGCTTACCGCACTTTCGTTCGACTGTGATGACTGCTTTTACAATATTTTTTACAGGATATTCTTAAAACCAAGATGCATTGTAGATACCAGATGCGTTTCAGGTTCAACTTTAAAGCAGCCTTTTTCAAAGTGGGTGATAACGCCTCCTTGTGGGCGCTGCAGGCCTAAAGGGGGGCGGTAAGAGACCCAGAAAAATCGGGGCATTGTGTAGAGATACGTAATATTAATTCGAACATAATTATATCCCGATAGCTAATTATTACAAATCTTTTTTTTTTTTTTTTTTTTTTTATTTAACTTCTCCTGAATGTATGTATTATGTATGTATGTCCTGGAATTTTGCAATCAATATTTCATCCACTTCTACTAAAGCTATCGAGCTGAAATTTGGCACACACGTTTGGTTTTGATGACAATGCATGATTATGATAAGCATGACGTGATACTGCTGCCAGGATTGGCCCCAGACAAGGGAACTCCTCAACGGTTAACAGTAGGGACATGAAATTTTACATACTGGTCTAGTCTCCATGACAATGCATGATTATGATATGCATGACGTGATGCTGCTGCCAGGATTGGCTCCAGATGAGGGAACTCCTCAATGGTTAACAGTAGGGACATGAAATTTTACATACTGGTCCAGTCTCAATGACAATGCATGATTATGATATGCATGACGTGATGCTGCTGCCATGATTGGCTCCAGATGAGGGAACTCTTCAATGGTTAACAGTAGAATATGAAATTTTACATACTGGTCCAGTCCCAGGGACAATGCATGATTATGATATGCATGACGTGATGCTGCTGCCATGATTGGCTCCAGATGAGGGAACTCCTCAATGGTTAACAGAAGAACATGAAATTTTACATACTGGTCCAGTCGCAATGAAAATGCATGATTATGATATGCATGACGTGATGCTGCTGCCAGGATTGGCTCCAGATGAGGGAACTCCTCAATGGTTAACAGTAGAACATGAAATTTTACATACTGGTCCAGTCGCAATGACAATGCATGATTATGATATGCATGACGTGATGCTGCTGCCAGGATTGGCTTCAGACGAGGGAACTCCTCAACGGTTACCAATAGGGACATTAAATTTTGCATTTTACATACTGGTACAGTTCCTGTGACAATGCATGTTTATGATAAGCATGACGTGATGCTGCTGCCAGGATTGACTCCAGATGAGGGAACTCCTTAACGGTTAACAGTACTGACATGGAATTTTGCACATCAATTGGAATGACAGTTAGCAGGTCCACCTTCAGAGTTGGCTCCAAACCAGAGAACTCCTCAACGGTCGGCAGTAGGGATTTGAAATTTTGCATACCCGTTCGGATATGATAGACAGTTAGTGGGTTCACCATGAAATTGATGCCATATCCAGGGTTGGCTCCAAACCAGGGAACTCCTCAACGGTCAACCGATGTAACAGGCATAATAGGTATATATATTAAATAAATTGACGTAATTCTAAATCCAATATGGCAGACGTCACAAAATGGCGATTTATAATTTTAATAGTAACTCGTACGATATGGGTATCAAACAAAAGGGCAATATAATTGAAACAACGTAAAGTCACGTCATTCTAAATCCAAAATGGCAGACGTCTTATATGACAATGCAATGTTATTATGACATGGAACTGAAATGTGGCCATAGCTAAAGAAAACAGCAATGCTAAGGGGAGTACGTGCCGAGAGCTGAATGGTATGGGGGTGCTAAAAAATGTCATGGCGCTAACGTACAACCTCAGGATACCGGGGGCCCTCCTGTTGTAATCAATATCAATATAGATTTCAAAAGACTTAAAAGTAGAAAATAAAATTATAAATAAAAAAAATACTTAAAAAAAAAAGCTTTTATTTAACAAAAAAATGTACCTACTAAAAAGGAGAAAATAAGTTTTGGGTTGACAAAGGGTCAAAACTTTTATTTATAGTCATACGAATACAGAAATACCGTGAAGAAATACGTTAAAGGTATATTTTTGTTGAAATATATTGAAGGCCCAAAATTGATAAGCTCAGACCCTTTGTCAACCCAAAACTTATTTTCTCCTTTTTAGTACATTTTTTTTGTTAAATAAAAGCTTTTTTTTAAATATTGTTTTTATTTATAATTTTTTACAACCTTAACTCCGATAACTAATGCACCGTAGCACTTCTTACTGTCAGATTTATTAAAATCTTTTCACTTTTTCCCTGTGAAAACTAGCAGGGCAGAACAAGCAGCAAAGAGCCAAGTTTTCTTTAAGAGTTATCCGATTTTATTTTATGTTTCAATATCACTGTTTGATTTATTCGTGAAATAGAAGAAGCATTTAATTAAACGTGGCTGAGTTATTCTGACACGGGTAATTAAGTTAGTGATGCATTGCATAAAACGCGATGACATTATTACATAGTTCTATGTTTTTATTTTAATTATTGTCTCTGTGGTTGCATGTGATTATGGTGTGGATTATAATTAAGAAACCTAATTTATTATGTCGAATTTTCTCGCATAAATGACGCCACATCTAAACATAGACCTTTTAACTAAACTTTTCAACTAAACGTTTCGTCCAAGCAACGTTGAAACAACATTAACATCCGTAAAAGTACATTTAACATTAATTAGATTTCCTCCGGAAAAAGTAACGCAGAAAAATCCCAGTAAATTTACAATTACTCGAAGCAAGTGTTGTATGGTCCCGTATAAATTGTATTTGCATGTAGATGCGTCCAGATCTAGACCAAATCGTTTCACAAACAAGTATGCAAATACCAAGCAAGCGTTGTCGCGAGTCTAGATGGTGGGAAAGTTAAATATGTGTGTGTGAGCAAACACCGGTTTAATCTGCGCCTTATCGCCATTGGGACGTTGTAGTCCCGCCTCGCTTCTCTTTCTGTGTAACAGCACTGATATTGCATAGGGTTGAAAAGCAATTTAAAACTTTTTTCTGTCACTGACTAGAGAAATAACTTTGAATTTAATTTTGTTTGTAATTGATCTCTTTACTACATTATTTACTTAACTTTTTAACTGCTAGTGATGCTTTCACTAGTAATCAAAAGTTAGGACCTAAGCTTGATCCTCATTACTTTAGGAATGGTGTGTGACTGATTGGTAATAGAAAGCTTGACATCTCTTGGTAAACATTGTAATCATATTAGTCACAAAAAAAAATAAGCATTCGTCAAAGACATAATGTATATCAAGGGTTAAAAAGCTAATAAATCTAATATTTTATTGCTACTATTTCTAATAAAGTATAAGGTCCATTTTTCAATTTTAAGACAAACTACGAACCTAACTAGAATACCTATTACTATATATAACCGTACTATAATTCATCAAACAGACCATTGCATTGGTTGATGTAGGAATCTTGATTTACTGAAACAGGCCTTTGAGAGGTTGTGTGTAGCGTAGGGTAAGGAGATTTGCATTAGCCGTGAAGATCGAGTATCAAGATTAGAGAATTACATGTATATTAAGCACTGAATAATAGGTATTCGGTATTTTATCTGTTAATTTGATGAACCGAATAAAGCAAATTTAATGTTTCTTTTTACAAAATCGCGCACTGAAAACTATAAAACAAGAGCAATATTCATTTGACAGAACTTTTTAAGTAATAGCCGTGGTCGTGTGCCACCTGCGGTTGTTTCACACAATCTTTATTGGCTAGGAGGCACGACCACGGCTATTATTTAAATTTTTTTGTCAAATGAATATTGTTCTTGTTTTATAGTTTTAAGTGCGCGATTTTGTCGTAGTCGGGTTTTAGTTATTTTTAACTTATTTTTTTTATTCAATAATGATGTCTCTCTAATAATTTAAATGTATAAATAAAAATGAATGACTAAATGTGTTGCAAAACACATAACTCGGGAACAGCTCGACCAATTTAGCTGATTCCTTTTTAGGTGCGTTCGCAATGTATCGAATCTTTAAAAAATAAATTTAAATATCCACCGGAAAATTGGAATTTTGCACCTGTGCCAAGCCGAATTATAACCAAACAAATTATATTATGAAACAAACTAACCACTCGTTAGTTAGTTTTATAATATAATTTGTTTTATATTTACCTACGTTATCAATTTGATAAATAATAAAGTACATACCTACCTTATTAATTCAATACACAGAAAGCAAGCGTCTGCCGATTAACCGAAATATTTTTAATAGAGTTTAATTACGCTAACAACAATTTGCTGAAGCAATGTTTGCCGAAGCAATTTTTCCCTAATTTGATATCGTTCAATGATCATAAAGGCAGGCTTTGAGCTACGCGATCGAGACAGGCGACCGCTATCAAGATTGTTAGGAGAGCGAGACAGTCTGCATTATATTATTTGGTCACACGATTGCAAATGTTTTTATTTCTTCGATAAATCTTTAGCAATATGTTTTTTTTTATGGATTAGTCATTTGGATTTTGTATCAGCTACATCGAGTCGGGGGCGCGGACCTAGTCGGGGGTGCAGATCATGCATCAAGCGAATACCGGGCTCCCGACACATTGTAGCCGGAGTCACCATGGAGTTTCATCGATACGAGTCCACCATAACCCTCCGTTCTTCCCATAAATTAAGGGGACAATCATGACTTCTTTGTGTCAGATTCCTTTAAACCCTGCAGACAGAAATAGATCAATAATTCGAATTGACAGTCCACTACGCTCAAAGTCCAAGAGCAAGCGTAGCGAGCTTGGAACATGGGATGTTACGCACTCTTTCGTCATTGTTATTAAGACGTCTAAAGTTTCTTCTTTTTTTACATTTATTGTCACTTTTTTATTCATCGTGTTAATTTCGGTTGCAAAGCTTTATGTCATTATAACCGTAATATACAGTCCACTCATCGCAAACATGGGCCACAGCAGACTATTTGGAGTAACAAATATTGCAAATATTTCTTACTCCAGCTCTCTAGGTATGTTAGGAAATTTGATCATTCGGCGTGTATATTGGGTTATAGTAAAATTATCCGTATTAACCTTTTTAGGCAAACTCGATACTTTGTCAGTTTATTTCATCATCACTATATTTCCTCGAATTTCTGACGGCAATGTACCTACAGAACATACAAATCGTATCTTAGCCACTCAATATTTTCACTACAAACATTGTACAGTCGGTGATAGCTGTTGTCTGACCCACCCTTAAAACAAACGAATTTGAACCCTCTGCAAATAACATTAAGAGTTATTCAATTTGTACGAGTTAATTAGACTAGTAAGACTCGATGAACGAATACAATATTGGGGCAAAGGTGGGTATTTGAAAAACAATTTGCGTATTCATTATAAAACTGATATTCAAATGTTAGTAACGATGTGGGTAGGAAAATAAAAATGAACCGTGACACCTCAAGCCAGTCAAAACGCAATTGCAGTGACTACGCGCAAACATTTCTTACCTTTGCTTGAACGTAGTATTATATTATCTGTGCCTTGACTTAGTAAATTGCAAAAATCTTCTTTTCCAATGTTTTTGTATATATTCTATTGTTTGATTATCATGTCTCAATGTCTCAAATTAGTGATTATTTAAAATACAAAAAAAAAACTATTTGCTGAAGGAGAATGTTGGATGTTGTTGATCAGAGAGATTGCTTGGAGATATAACATAGAAGTAAGTGTGTTTGTCTATTTTATACCTAAGTATTCCTTATGCTGTGACAATGCTGTGAAATTATTTTTTAAATATTTACTTAAACATAAGTGACACCCGTTTTATTTATTTGTTTCAGAGAAATACAGTCAGATTTTGGTTTAGACATTTTGAAGAAACAGGAAATGTTCAAAATTGGCGTTCGTGACCAAAACCTGTAATGTTTACTCCCGTATTAGAACGGATTGTTAGTGGACATACTCATGCATGCTGCTGGATTGAAACAATACAAGCCGGCACGTAAAATTCAATAAACTGCTGTTCATCGCCAAGTGAAAGTCCACTTTGCCCAAGAATATATAGATTTTAATTGGGAAGAACATGTTGTTCAAGAGATGGTGCTCCACTTCGCTAATAAGACAGCACCACCGTCAGCAGCCCACAATACTAAAGTGTCAGTGTGTGTTTTAAATGAACTATTGTTATCATAAATTCTACGGAAGTGTTTCAAACATTGAATAAGAAGGTCCTTTTTACGATCATAACCATATTAAAAATCAAATATACTAATAAAAACAAGAATCATCCAAATCGATTCATAATTGGCGGAGTAATCGTAGAACAAATATACAAAAAAAAAAACAAAAAAAAAAACATACGCGTCGAATTGAGAACCTCCTCCTTTTTGAAGTCGGTTGAAAAATATATAAAGTAGGTAAAACACCAAAGTATTTAGTGCTATTTTCACTTTTATTTTATAAGTAGGTATGACAGTTAATGTGGTGATGTTATTGTTATGAAAAAGAAATATTATATTTCTAAACATATAACATGTTGATTCACTACATAATTTTTTACCTACTTTAAAAGTAAAAATATAGATATTTTATAGACAGTATTGAAACGATGACACTGCTTTTTTATCAAGTTTTAGCTCAAGAAGTTTATTTTGTATTTATTCTAACTTGTTTTATATGTTTTAGCTTTATAATATGACAAGTAATTATTATTGTCAGTAATGATTTTACTTTTAACCATATTGAATAAAATCGTAATCAAAATTATTGCTGTTTTTTATTTCTGTTGTGATTTTTGTATTTAAATAGTTAAATTTAATTAACCATTTTAATTTAATATAAATAATATTTAGAATGCAAAAAATATAAATGAATATTGTAAACGAAAAGTGTCAAAAATGCAAACTTGGGTTTGATCTCACTACCATGTTGCTACCACTTGGTCAAATCGTCTTTACAAATGAAGTTGAAATTAAGTAGTCCATTACGTGTCAAAACTGTATTCAAAAGATTATCTACCCTAACATAAAGTTTTAAAGATAAAATTGGCATAACAGTGTTCTTTAATATTTGCGTCCTTGAATAAGTCGTTCGAGCTCATTAAGCTAATACGTATCGAATTCATACATTATCCACCGCTAATTGAACAAGGTTCAAATTCGCCTAACTTTATTCAGCCAGTTAGGTGGGTTAGATAACAGCTATAACCGACTGTACATATAAAACTACTTGAACAACAAACTTCTATTTATTCTTTTACTGACAACCCTGTAAGTACATTGTGACTTGTGTACGTCCATCACTACTGTAAATATCGTCAAGTGATTCGGGATTTGTTGCTTCAAATCCTCGTGCGAGCTTACAATACCCGCTATTCATACTACGCCACTATGTAGTCTTTGCTTTGTTTACATTGGACGAATTTATACTGAGATTAATACTGTGTCGTCAATCGATAAGGACATAGGTACTTAAAATTAGAATGTGCTTGATCTTAGATGACAAATACTATAAAAATCGCTATAGAATACGTATTTTGACTTGGAGACATTTGATACAGAAGTAAAAAAATTGGAAAAAACAAACCTACGGTTCTTTTCATTTTGGTATGCTCACAAAATTCTTACATTTGTGAACAATACCTGAATCGTGTTCAGTCTACAAACTATTTAGTCATTCAACATATGCAAGGTACATAACGTAAGCCCCAGACATTCTCAAGCGACAAGCTATGCGTTCAAGTGATTTCTTGCCACCACAATTGGAATAATCTAATCTTTGCGAGAAATCGCTGTTCTGAGGCCATTAAGTCTGCCTCCAAGTAATAATTCACCCAATAAGATGACGTTCACGTTTTTACGTCGTCCTCACTTCGTTTCTACTTGAAATAATTATTTTATAAAGAACAATCATTGTGAATTTCATTGTTTCTACGGTAATGAGGGTGCTATTCTTATTTCTGAGTGCAGCCGACTAAGGGTGACTAACGAGTTGATTGAGGGGCTAGAAACATTGTTATCCGAGCACTAGTGCGTTCTAAAACCCTTGACATTGTTTACAGGATTTACTAATGGTATTGTACTATGCTTCCTGTGCTTTACCGATTGTTAATGGTAACATAGAGTCGAATCCAAAACTTAGAGTTAATTGTTCTCATACAAGATCTTTAAGGCGTTGTTTTTCCGAGGACCGGTATTATTATCCAAGAAAAAGTTATCTTAAAATTTTGTTCTTGATACCTGATAACAAATTTGTACAAAAAAATACATTACAACACTATTCGTTATAGCTTTTGTTATATTCACTCCCATCAATACCTATCATCATTTTGCAATACAACAACTAAGAAGACACTGTGACCTTTTTATTGTGTTTTGTACGGAACGGATATTCATTCAATCAAGGAAGCCAACTGATCGTAAGGACGTTTCCCAACTATCTCACAGCTGTGTGGCGCTCTATTATCTATTTGTATCTCTCTCCTTGATACGCCTTTTATACAACAGTTCTTTCGATTACAATGCGAGGTATTAAACAGATTATATCGGGCACGTGCGTAATATCGTATGACCTTAATGGAATAAGGAGATGTGCGATGTTCACCCATTCAGTTTACGGCTGAACGCATACTCGGCTATCATCACGTACGGTTAGCTATTTAAACATGAGACTCACTACGCCTGGGGTTGTCACACTGAGCTAGTGGACAATTGGAAGGAACCAGTACCCAATCTGCGCTGGCAGTGCATTCATATTTGGAAGTGGAACTGCAAAATAACTGCAGAAGCATGGAATATATTATATAAATAATAGGTCTTTACCTATGTAAATAAGAGATTCTATAATCAGTATGTTCAGATTTAATTATATGTAGATTGGCGCGGAATTCTTAATTCAAAAATCTTATTCGAAAGCCGTGTTATGCTATTTTCAAATTCAGTCATTAGATTTTTTTGTGTTTTATTTTTGTAAAATTATGGTAGTTTTTGGCACCATGGATAAACTGAAAATTCGTACAATATTCGAAAATGAGATCCTACGTGGAAATATGCTGCTATGCCAACAACACGAAACATTAACGCACTTGCATAAATACGGTTCATTATTGATTTCAACGTTTTAAATCTAAAAATATGGAGTTAAAGAACGAGCCTCGCGGTCGGCCGGTAACCATTGTCGACAACGACGAATTAAAGGCGATAAAGGAATCAGATGCAACTCAATCTACGGCTGAGCTTGCTGCAGGCCTTGGAGTTAGTGTCAAAATAACATTGAAGCACTTGAGTCAAATCGCAAAGATAAAAAAAGCCAGATATATGGGTGCCACACGAATTAAGCGAGCAACAACGACACTTACGCGACAAAGCATGCATAGCACTACTGGATCGGCATAGAAACGAGGATGTTCTGAATCGAATTGTAACCTGTTATGAAAAGTGGATCCTGTACGACAACCGTAAGCGTTTGTCTCAGTCGTTGAACCCGGGTGCAGCACCTAATCAGTTCGCTGAATAAAAGATTACTCATTGGAAGGTGATGGTGACTGTCTGGTGGAACAGTGCCGGACTTGTCCATCACAGCTTCTTACCGAATGACACAACAGTAACGGCAGATGTCTATTACCAAGAATTGCATGCAATGATCCTCTTTCGTCCGGATCTCAGTTGTGAGCAGACGTGCACGGCCTATTACTTAAAAATATTTTAAATCTAAAGTCAAACACTAACCAGTTTTAGATCTTATTATCAGGGTAATAAACTCTCAACTTCAACTACATATTTAATAGTGAAATTAAACTAGCAGTCGTCGCCGCCAGTTCCGTTGGCCAGCGGGCCCTGTCCCCCGCGACCCTCGAGTGACAAAGACCATCACCATAATTGCCCTCTCTGTCATCTACGTGGGCCGAACAAGCATCACGCGGCTCGCTACGAAACGTGACGTCAAGTGCTACGGGCTACGACGGCTACGGCTGAGCGGCTACCTGTGCTACGATTATTGTACTCGTGTCTGTTTACGGAAGGATAATAACATCGTTAAACTATTGTTAAACAGCGGAATGGAAAAACATAACTTAGATAAATCTTCGTCGGAAACAGATTTGGACCGGATGCAACAACCAGAGCATAAAACGCCCCCCAATTTTGTGACATCCCGGCAAAAAAGAAGACGTGATGAAGATTTTGTTGATGAATTTGCTATGTTTAAGGAAGAGATGCAGTCTATGTTCTCCAAGATGATGACAACACAAGAGAACGAATTTAAAAAAAATGCCGCTTTGCTCCAGGGAATACAACAATCAAGTTGCAACATCGAAAGTTCCATCGCCTCTTTGATGGCACAAAACGAAGAATTTAAGAAAAAAATTCAGACCCTGGAGGAAAAATCAAAAGAGGACAAAAAACATATCGCTATCTTGGAGGATAAAATAGAAAGTATGCAACAAGATAGCAGAAAGGCTAATTTTGAAATTAAAAATGTTCCTAAGAAGCCAAACGAAACCAAAGATGACCTAATTCATATGGTTACCAGCCTCTCGAACACAGTAGGTTGTCCTCTCGACAAGACGATTATCCGTGATATATACCGAGTTCGTACAAAGAAAGAATCAGGCAACTCGCCTATAGTTGTGGAAACAAACTCAACACTGATAAAAAATAATATTCTGAAATCATGTAAGGCATTTAATATAAAACAAAGGGCGAAGTTATGTGCTAAACACCTGGACTTCCGCACTAACGAGGATACCCCCATATTCATCACCGAGCAACTCACAGCAAAGGCTGCACGCCTTCACTTCCTCGCACGAGACCTCGTGAAGTCGAAAACCTACAAATATTGCTGGACTGCATATGGCCGGGTATACCTTAAAAGAGAAGACGACTCCCCAACCTTAATAATTAGAAGCGAAGCACAAATCCAACAGCTAATCATCAATCAGTGACTATATTACCATAAGGAATTTCACTACTTTCCTTGCTGCTTTTTTGCTTATTGTTTATGTTTATCAAACTGGGTATGTAAAGTCTGTCACACTTACTCGACATTCGCACAAATAACGTCATTCATTACACCACTAATTACACCTACAATTACACACACATTTTATCACTATCCTACATATACTGTTACAAGATTTTTTACACCAAAGTTAATTTTAATTCATTATAGGCTTTCTAATAGTACAACATATAAAAACAAACAACTAAAAATAAATATACTTATACTGACTAATACTTACATAAAAAGGAAATTACTGCAAAATCATTTTTATATGACCCGTCATCCCATAAATGTATGGCATGTGTTCTTACGGCTTCCGTCACGTTATACAAATAATACCCTGCTCCTACTATGTACCATGTATTTACTAAAACATAATAATGTGTGAACCACTAAAAACTATAAATGACCTCGATAATTTAATTATTGCGAAAACGATAGAATGTGACTGTAGTGAACTTGCTAGCAGCTATAACATAAATAAAAGTGACCTTACCATAGTGTCACAAAACATTAGGAGCATATACTGCAATTTCGATGACCTCATAACAAATTTGTCTAGCCTCAATTTTGATGTTGACGTAATAATTCTGACCGAATGTAGACTTGATCGAAATAAACCTATACCAACCTTGCCCAAATATCGCTCCTATGCTACTACTCGTCAACATAACCAAAATGATGGTGTGGTAGTATATATCAAGAACACCTTAAAAGCCAGTGTTACAGAATTAATACTAAGCCACGCATCAGGCCTACAACTAAATATAGTGAATAATGTTATTTTAGGTATATATCGCTCACCATCAAACACTAACGCGGAACCTTTCATAAACTCATTGGCACTCCATCTTGACAACCTAAACTCCCAAAACAATAATGTTATAATCGCTGGTGACATTAATATTAATATTATACCTAAAAACACTGAACAAACATATGAAACTAAAAATAGAACTTCCTACTTGGATATGTTATCGAGTCACGGTATTCTCACCGGTCACAACTTACCTACAAGGGAAGCCAACTGTCTTGACCACTTTATGTTCAAAATAAACAGAAAACGGCACTCTGCATTTATAGCCATCCTACGCACAACCATTACAGACCACCGTACAACCTTTCTATCGATATCTAAAATAAAACATTGCCAAACTATACCAACAACAACTACTAAAATTGATTTTGAAAATGCCTTACAATATTTAAAAGAAAAAAACCTATCGACTCTGCTTTTTTGTGAAGATCCTAACTTTATAACCGAATGTTTAATACAAGAACTCATTGACTCACTAAAAACAAACACAATTACTCATAAGATCCCTAAAAGTAAACGAATAATTAAACCCTGGATCACAGAAGGCATATTAAGATGTATAAAAAATCGTAATAAGCTCCAAAAACAATCTCGAGACGACCCACATAATGAAATTAAAAAAATTACATATGCTCGTTACAGAAACCATTGCAACAACCTCATAAAAAAAATTAAAAGAAAATATGAAAGAAGCCTCCTTACTAAATCATTAAACAATAATAAACTGCTTTGGAAAAATCTAAAAACCATCACCTATACAAATAAATGTACTAGAACTAATACTGAATTAACTAATCTAAAATCATCACCAACGGAATCAGCTAACTTTATTAATCAATATTTCGCAAATATTGGTAACCAGCTTGCAAACGACATCCAACAAAACATAAACCAGAATGACCTAAATCTATATCTACGTTCCCTACCTAGTCTCTCTAAATCTTTTGTTCTTTTGGATACAGATAACAATGAAGTAAACTCTATAATTAACTCCCTAAAATCAGACAGTGCCCCAGGATGGGATAATATCTCAACTAGGTATCTAAAACATGTAAAACATGAAATAACTCCAATTATAGCACATCTGGCCAATATCTGTTTTAAAAAAGGCATCTTCCCAAACTATTTAAAAAAATCCATAATAACCCCTATATACAAGGGTGGGCAGGAGGATGATATTAACAATTATAGACCTATTTCTGTTATTCCCGTTATAGCAAAAATATTGGAAAAACTTTTAAATCTCAGATTATTAAATTACCTTCAAACCAACAACATTTTATCTCCGTCCCAATTTGGCTTTAGGCGCGGTATTTCTACGGAGCATGCTATTACATCTTTAACTTCACTACTTACAAAAGAACTCGACACAGGAGTTAGGTGCCTATCCGTCTTTATAGACCTAAAAAAGGCCTTCGACACGGTCTCTATTCCCATACTTGCCCAAAAATTAGAAAAAATAGGTATCAGAGAAACACAACTAGCTATATTTACCGATTACCTGACTAACAGAAAACAGAAGGTTAAGTTGGGGAACTATGTCAGTGGGGAAGTTGATGTTACATGCGGTGTACCCCAGGGAAGCGTTTTGGGACCAACCCTATTCCTCATTTATTTGAACGATTTATGTAATATGTCAATCAATAAAGCAAAAATTTTTTCATATGCCGACGACACCGCAATTGTCTTTACTGGCTCAACCTGGGCGGAAGCCAAAACTAATGCAGAAAATGGTATGATACAAGTAGCATCTTGGCTGAATACCAATCTTCTAACGTTAAACACGAGCAAAACTAATTACATCTGCTTTTCAATATACAAAAATGTCCAACCAGAACGCGATTTTAACATTAAAATACATGAATGTAAGAGTGTGGCAAGCCACAATTGTAATTGTCCAATCATAAGTAAAGTCAACCACGTCAAGTATCTGGGTGTGATGTTGGATCAAAGTTTGTCCTGGTATCCGCAAATCGAACAAACTGCTGCGAGAATACGAAAGTTTATTTGGATTTTTAAAATATTACGACACGTAGTACCAAAGAGTGGCAAATCAAAAAACCTTCTTAATGAAGTGTATATATCGCTAGTTCAATCAGTAATAACATATTGTATTTCTACATGGGGAGGTGCACGTAAAACACGTTTTCTTGATGTTGAACGAGCACAACGGACACTAATAAAAGTAATGTACTTCAAAAAAAGGACCACTCCCACTTGTGAGTTATACCAAATTAGTAACTTGTTATCAGTACGAAAACTATATATTATACAAGTGGTAGTAAAAAAGCATAAAACCCTACCTTTAGATTCCAGTATCTTAGCTAGAAGAAGAAAACACAATGTCGCTTGCACCACTCTGGTAAAAACTGAATTTGCTGAAACCCAATACGACAGACGCTCGTCTTACTTATATAATAAAATAAACAAAGTAATAAATATGTATACCAAACCTGTTAAAGAATGCAAATCTTTGCTGGTTAAATGGATAAACAAATTAAGTTATGATGAAATAGAGAATCTGCTGGTTCATATAAATTAAACTATTCTTATTTACACAAACCATCCGTGCAAACCAATCTTGTACGCGCACACACCTATTCACTGATATACACAGAAACACATCTTCTCTCTCACACTCACACACACACCCTTTCACACTCACACACACGCACGCACCCTGACTTTCGCCAAAACTAGAGTTGTTATAACTTTTATTTACGTTTTTGTTTCGTAACTTACCTACTACACTCGTGTGATATTAAAGAGCGGCGCCTCCTGGCACAGGCATCTACATGCTTAAAAGGAGACGCCACCAACTGTATAACACTGTATAACGTGTAATAACGAAATAAAAACTTTTTGATTTTTTTTTTTGATTTTGATTTTGATTTTGATGATGGAGAAGCTCGCAATCAACAACCAAGACTGGTCGATCGCTTTTCGCCATTACTTCTCTACGAAAACGCGCAAGCTGACACTTCACAACAGTCCATCGCAAAGCTACAAGAGTTGCAGCTAGAAGCTCTCCGTCACCCACCGTATTTAACGGACATTACCCTAACAGACCTCTACTTTTTTTTAAAATATTGTTATTTTTATTGGTGGGAAAATATTCAACACCCGAGAGATAGTACAAAACGCTTTCGCTGACTTCATCGCCTCCCATCCTTCAGACTTCTACAGTAAAGGGATAAACAAACTGCCATCAAAATGGCAAAATTGTATAGATAATTTGAGCCAGTGCTTTTATTGAATAAAATAAAAAAAAAACAACATTTTTTATATTTTAAATCATATATTACATATCTCCAATTACATAGGTAAAGCCCTAACATTTATATAGGGTCACAATCCCCAGCCAAAAATATTGAAAGTAGGGTTACACATCAATGTTACCAAAAATACTTCATCACGAATCCCTTGACGATATTAAAAAAAAAAAACATGACCGTATAGGTTATGCAAATAATCGAGCAATAACAAACAGGTTGTAGAAATATAATTGACGTCTAGACTGTCGTGATTAACATACAACAATATAACGACGGTCCCTAGCTCGCTCCCAAGCAAGTCCATATAAATGTCGCACGCCTATTATATGAACATACTAACAAGGTTTTAATTCAAACAAGCTAAGAAGCTGACGTACCAAAATGGAAGGCTAAACAATACCTATTATCTGCATAGGGGCTGAGATTGAAACGATCTTGCTCGTAAACAGGCCGGTTTATGGCGAACATGTTTAGTGCAAAACAGGGGCCAGCTCAACCGCCTATCAACCTTCACGTGTTTACTTTGATTAACATTCTTAATTTCTTCCAAGCATAATGCTTGGAAGATCTTTCAAAGAATAAGTAGATTAGAACAAAACAATCTCCGACATTTACCTTCAGAAAACTGACGCCGCACAATTTCCTTGATATTTCTCTTAAAATTATGAAAACACTTCAAAATGAGACGAGAACTTAACGTAAACTTGATGAGTTGAAATGTAAACCGTAGATTGAAGAACACTTACCAGTCACCACAGGGATCTTATCAAACCGAGTAGGTAGGAATATAGTGCCTGTCAGTCCATTTGACCTCTTCGCGTAATTATATTATGATCGTGTGGCTTGACGTTAATTTGTGAAACTGCTCGGAAACCCAACGCTTAGGTGGCCGGGCAGAGAGCTCCGTACCCGATTAATTCAAGAACTGGAATCCTCGGTGAATTAATGGGACGGCCCGTCGTTCTTTGCCTATTGATCGAGCGTCCCCTAGCTGGAGCGGGACCAGTAGACATATTGTTTCGAATAAGCGTTTTAAATCATCAGGGTCTCGGTGTATTAATATACTATTTATATGTAGGCTTCGTTATTGCTTTGGTTGGATTGTAAAGAAAATCAGGTAATCAAATAAATGTCTAACAAAAATGACAACACAATACAATACCATAGTTAAAGCCAATATTTTAAAAGCCGTGATAAATTGCAACCGTAAAATCGCTACCTCCCTAAGAATTCGCTTCTATTATTATTTTCATGTAATCCTCTTACCTGAAATAAGGTAAAGTATTAAGGCGCTTTACACACAGAGCAACTATTGCAGCAACTGGCAACTTGCTGGCAACTAGCTGTTTACATGTAATTCAATTGGACTGCGCACACATAGCAACTCGAGTTTCGAGTTGCGGCAATCGTCAACAGTTTTCAGTTGCGGCAACTAGCAACTAAGTTAGTTGCTAATTGCCGCAACTAGCAACTGTCAAATATTATACCAGTTTTTAAAGTTGCCGGTTTCCTCAACCGTCAATCGCAACGCGTCGGGCGATTTCACACCCTCTCTCCCTCGCCCTGTGTCCGGCATAGTGTTGCCATTAACTTAGTGGTTTTTCCCACTAAGTAAACACTTCTTTTTGGGATACTGTGTAAAATGCTATAATAAAATACCTCTTGATATTCTCCAACTAAAAGAGAGAAAATTTAAACCATGCATAAAACGCACACTATGTAGTCAAGCATTATTATAAGTTACATGATTATATCACGGGCAAAAATGCTCGCTAAATGCTAGTCGATTACTTTTTTTTTTTTTACATACCACAGTCGTCTAACGGATAAGTACACTGAAAGTGTTAGTATTGTAAATTTATTTCAATTTTGTTTTTGACAAACATCAACCTAAAACTTGCTCACTAAAAAATCCACAAGCCACCAGATACAAATTCTGCCCACCAGAAGGGGGTCCCAATCCACCAGATCTAGTGGTAAAACAACTAAGTTTGCAACACTGCCTAGATTGAGCAACTCGGCTAAAAAAGTTGCTCACAAATTGCCAAAAAGTTGCGGCAACTGGCAACGTTATGGCAACTAGCAACTTTTACAGGAAACTTTTAAAAAGTTGCCAGTTGCCTCAACTTAAGTTCCTCCGTGTGCAAAGCGCCTAAGACTTCAACATAAATTAATTAATTGCCTCTTATGATCTTTTAGTCTGTGCTATCTAAAAACGAGTTATGGTATTAGTTTTACGAAGAAATTTCAAACAAGGGTAGTTTTAGAAACACGAGGAAGCAAATGCGGTGTGGCCGCCATTTGTTATATTTATAATATTTTCTTTTCCCGATGTCCTTAATAGGGATCGGACCTTTTGCCTTTTTAGTCCCTTGGGTAAGACATGGCGAATATTATTCCACCCTACACTAAGGGTACTCTTAGGCCCTTTAAATGTATTATTAAACTTTTGTTGTTATCGAGATTACAATAATATGGGTCTCGCATGAAATCTGTCTTCTTTGTTATTGCTTAAACATTTATGCGTATTAAGCTTATGTTAGTTTTTTGGATTATTTGTTTCTTAACATATTTACAAAGCTTTCTTAGATAAACGCATTTATTCCTGTCATTATATGGCAGCCAGTTCTCCAAACATTTTAACCGTCGTAGCTTGTAATTGGTAATTATCTAATAAAAGATTTCTGCAGTTCCGAGGACAACATTTAATTAGGTGTCAGGTAACCTTTCAATGACTAATAATATCAGAGAGCATACTCTCGGATCACACACATATTCTGTTATAAGCAAAGACTTGAAGTGCTTTAAAAGTTCCGCTTCTTATCTAAGTATGAAGATAAATAATTTTATAATAAAAATCTTACTACACTAAATTAAAATTACTCACAAATTATAATGCACGTCGGCCATATTTGGTCGGTACTTGATCGCCATCTCAAAGGCTACTTCCGCTTCCGCGATGCGGCCCTGTGTGGTCAGCACACTGCCCAAGTTGCCATACGCTGTAAAAACAATGTTTTGTTAGTCCTGTTAAAAATTCCATTCATAAAAAAATAAAAAATAAAATAGTGATGGACATAATTTTAATACTAGAAATAAGAACAAATTAAATCAACCAAGTTTCAGGTTGCCAAAGTACACACTTCTTTTATGGGAGTACCCCATAAAAGAAATGTGTACTTTTGTCATGACTAACATTGCCCACAATCGCTGTAGCGGTCTCTGGTTTTGGCCCAAGCACAGTGAAACGTTATGCTGTGTAGGTACTATATTACTAGAAGAGATGTGTCTGAGGCTTTGACTTTGGTCGCCTAACCGACTAGTCTAATAGTCAGCTGGGAAGAAGCCGACCACGAAGTTGATGACGGTTCGGGGCATTCGGCAATTTCCGTGACGCTTCGTTTACAGCAGATTCGCGCGCAAGTCGCAAACGCCGCCTGTGAGCGTGTTGGAACATGTTTGGTTTATTTCGCAATGTTCTTGATTTTTTCTTTTAGAATGGGTAGAACGGTTCTTTTGCAAAAAAAAAATAACACAATACCGATATTGTCAATTACTTAAACTGAAGGAGCTCAATTAAAATTTAATCATTTCAAAGTAATTCTCGTGTATGTATTTTTTTCCAATTGAACAATCGTTTCCGTAAAGTCAAGTGGAACATAACTAGTGCCAAATGATAACTTTTAGGGCATGTGTATGAAATATGTCGGCTTCACCGATTATCGGAACATCCTTAATTCATAGCATAAATGAATTGTTTAATAATAAATTTAAAAAAATCCTGACTTGCGTTAAACTATTACAGTATGCTTGATAATTGGGTCATGCATAGCTTGAACTTATAAAAAGAAATAAAAACAAAATATTCAGTTGATGATTACCTAATAGGCTCATTCAAAACTTGCCGTATTATTGTGATAAAACTGAATACTTAAAAAGTATCAGATAACTAAATATACAAAATTATTAAGTAATTTGCAAAACGTTTCGTCACTTTTAAACGAAATTGGTCAAATAAGCCATGTCGTTTTACCGCTAACAACGTTACGTTGCAAACACTCTGCAGTCCGAAGCGCTGAAACTCAATACACGTTTTAGATTTTAAAACTAGGCTTTTTCAAACTAGTCGCTTTACGTCGCTATATCTCAGCCTATTAGTCGGGTTTCGTATACGGGTCTGATTGGACCGCGCCCAGTCCCCTTTTACCAAATAAACATTAAGCTGCCATGCGGTCGTATGAACTCCTGCTATCCTCGAGTACTGGACGCAGGCATTTTGAGTTATCTTGCTGTATTATCTTTTGACAAACCCTTTTCAAAAAATGCTGTAATGAGTATTTGGTCCTTTTTTATACATTATGTGGTTCGCTTTATTTATATTAAATTCTTTTAGTAGGTAAGTACTTTTTATTTGGCCTAGTCTATTACAATCCATTTACATACTTTGGTGACGCTCATGATTATTATCTATCGTAGGTGGCTTGACCATGTTAATATTTTATGTGAGGTCTGATCAGGTAGCTTTGTAGGTACTCTATTAGTAGATATTAATGGACTAGCTTCTGCCCGCGACTTCGTCCGCGTCAAATTTGATTTCTCCATACATAATTTGAACCCCCGTTTCATAACCATAGGTGAAGAATTTTGGAAAATTAGCGGACGACTGTAATTAACTAAAATTAAAATAATTAACTGTAAACTACCTCGCTGCCAAATTTCATCTTTATACGTCAAGCGGTTTTCGATATTTCGCGATGAGTGAGTGAATGAGTGAGTGAGTCACCTTTCGCTTTTATATATAAGATAAGATAAGATAAAGAGATTTTTGATTGGATATCCTTGATGTTCTGAAACTTTTTTTGGATAAAACCAGTATATTGACCTTTTCCATCTGAGTGAAATTGATTATTTCTACTGTATATAGTATATACCATGAAAATATCAGTGTTAAGTAGGTGCTATTGATTTTAACAGATCAAATATAATTTTCGTTGAAACACTCTGGTACTTTTTCTTGGTTCGATTTTATGATTCCCTTGTATATAGACTCACAAAATGTATTAGATCATACTTCAATTGAATCATAAATCTATCGAAAAACACGAGGCTATGTTACTTATAGATAAAAAAAAATTGTTAAAAAAGTTAAAGTTGGTAAAAAAATGGTTAAAATCTATCTGTAGTTTCGAAACTTATTCGGTACAAATAAACAAACATAAAAATCTAGTCAGACAAAAAAGTAAGTAGTCAAAAAAAAAATCATGAATTGTGTCCTAAATAGATGAAAGACTTTGGCTTTTCCGCTTTTATTGTCATGACCTCTGTGATAATGTGTGCCATAACTTGGAGCGAATACTACATAATTATAGATAAGTCATATAATACTGTAATTAGAATTTATTTTAAGGAGTCTGCGGCAGTCACTTGTTTATGTCAGACCAAACAAAAGCGGAAGTATGCCACGGGTTGGGACAAGCATTCGAAAGAGGCTCGGGTTACGTTACAGCTTTTAGTGGTGTATGGTAAGCTATACCAGGCCGATTTACACACAAATGCGTAGTTCTCGCAAAGCTGTCAAGACAACCATTTAAAATAACAAAAAAAAAATACAATTATAAATATCCGACCGGCCACGACATTAAGGCGCTTTGCACACAGAGCAACTATTGCAGCAACTAGCAACTGGCAACTGGCAACTAGCTGTTTACATATAATATATTTCAATTGGACTGCGCACACATAGCAACTCGAGTTTCAATTTGCGGCAATAGTCAACAGCAACTTTTAAATATTATACCGGTTTTTAAAGTTGCCGGTTTCTTTAACCGTCAATGGCAATGCGTCGGGCAATTTCACACACCCTACCTCCCTCTCTCTGTGCCCGGCAATGCCACTGTCACTTCGGCAACGGCATACGGCAACTCAGCTGTGAAAGTTGCTCAGAGATTGCCATAAACTTGCGGCAACCGTAAACGTTATAGCAACTATCAACTTTTACAGGCAACTTTTAAAGAGTTGCCAGTTGCCTCAACTTAAATTGCTCCGTGTGCAAAGCGCCTAAGTACCTATAGATCATCTGCAGTAGGTACTTTCGCAGGAGTTCATCTCCAAATTGATTAGCGTGTACCAAAGAAAGTCGATTTAGAAATTAAAATTCTATCTAAGTAAGTAATGTAAAGTATTATAAAGGTACCATTATCTTTAAATCATATTAAATCAACAGCTAAAACACATGCAGGAATGCCAATATTCTGACTGGGTACTTAACCATACTGAATGCGAAAGTTTAGTCGATTCTATTCGATTCAAGGATCACTCCGCGCGTTTGTTAACATGCTGGTAATACACTGGTAAAATATTTCACTAGAAATACTCTATGAATTTTATAAGGGGCTTAAAGTATGAATATGGAAATCAGGAAGATTATAAATAGTAGATTTTCTATAGTTTTCGCGTAAAGTAAAAATATTTTACCAAAGTTATCACCTACATATATGTTTGAGGACGTGGGATAATCAGCCACACACATGGGACACAGAGGCCTGTATCTCATTGAGCAGGAACGGATCGAACCTACCACGCAAGCCCAGTGTGAGTTAAGAACGTCATTTGGTCTTGATTTGTCTTTTCAAGCTTATTTACTTATTAAAATACTAGAAATGAATGTTTTAAAACTAGCTGAGTACACAGGAGATATTACAGTGCACAAGTATGTACCTACGCAAATACAGTGGCACTCCCGCTTCACTCACTCCCATAGTCGATAATCGTAAGTCATGATGGGACGGCAATCCGACAAAACCGTGGAGAGATCAACCACAGGACCATCGGCTGGCGGCGGCGACACTAGGGTGTCACACCACCGACTTCCAAACTCCGGGCTGCTACTGAGAAGCTCCCAATGGAAAAACCCAATAGCACTATTACCCAACCTGAGAATCGAAATCAGGACCCTTCGCTTAGCAGTCGAGTGACTGGATTACTATAAAATAGTAACCTTTATTAAAAAAACTTATCACCTAACGCTTACATACATCTTTACTTATTTGTTTGACGTTTCGATACCTACAAAATATACAGTATAATAAAATATTTCAAACATTTCCCTCTCTTGAGTTTCGCGTTTAACAATGTTCGAAGCTAAGTAAAACCCCTACTATTATTGCTAATTTAATAGGTTCGGACAACAATAGATATCGGAGAGAGCCTTTATTTTTGGGGTTGATCCGGTTAAGAACCAACATAAAATGACCCAACACTGGAGATTCGGTTTATTGAAAAGTAGAATAAGAAATGGAATCCCGCAGCCTATGAAGACTTATGCTAACAAAAGACATTATCAAACAGAGGCAATGGATTTCCGAGGGATTCTTTTATATTTATGACCGCGTGCGTAGCTCTTCGGCAAAAATCAACGCAGTTTAACGAAAAATGTTCTCATAAAATAATTTTCACTGTTTCAATACTCGTTCCCGAGAATCACCGGTGAATTTAGGTTGTTTGAAGAGCGAGATTCAATAGAAATAATCCTCACTAATCTTAAAGAGCCTTAAATCGTACTTTTAACAATTTCACGTGTGTTTACTGTGAGTGTTCATCCGTAAAGAGGCGATTACATAAAAGTGTAACTGGGTGCTTCCCTTAAATAGGGCACATCAAAAAGAAAATAAAAATCTTATCCCATTTACGATCGGCACCATTAGCTGTAAGAAAAACATAGAGCGAAAAAATATAAAAGAGACACGGCGTTACTTAGTCGTTCCGCTGATTGGAATATCGGTCTGAAAGCTTTTTTATGTACCCACTTACACGGGAAATACGCGAAACATCGATGTTATACCCCTAGGTGTTTATGTATGCTTACTTGTTTATTGCTTCATATTTTATCTTTTAAAATAATGTACCTGGCCATATTTATTTACTTCACATTCGCGTACAATACACGAATACAGCTACTTCCAACGAAGTTTATAGCTGCGTTATGAACGTTGAAGAAATCGAGGAGGAAATAACATTATTAGAACACACGCTCAGTCTTTAAAGTAAGGTCCAATAATTGCGTCGATGGTTTAATTACTCTACTAACGAGTTCATATAACTAGAAATGGTTTCTGTGTAAACGACGGCTTAGAAAGAAAATAATAAAACCTACCGCGCGATTCGATCCTAAGCAATCCTTTTTATCACAACTGTAAATTACTTCTTTTGTAATTATTGTTCTATTGTTTTACACTGGACGACAGAGACTGACCCCCGCGACACAAGGTATCCTAGTGTGGGGGTCAGTGTCACATAAATGATGGATGTATTCTTTTATGAGCAATAAAAAATTATTATTATTAATTTATTTTTATTATCCTAAGCGGACATTGAGGTTAGGAAGCTATTAACATCTTGCTATCTCTTATTTTTATTAGGTATAATAACTACACGATGGAAACGACTGAACACGTCAAAAATATTTGCATTTCACGACGTTCAAAGTTGTAAGTGGTTAATCAGAAAAGGCATAATACTAATTTACACCAAGGATAAGGTTTAATAAACTGTTTCTATATAACGTATTAATTTTAATCAGAATTTACACATCCATAAATCCGAATAAATCGAGCGATATCGTCAATTACCTATCTCAACTTATTCGAATAGTATAGTACTCCATTTTAATAAAACTTAGTTGAATGGTTTGTATCGTGTACCATAAACAGTGACTCAGATTTGTTTCAGAACTCGAGCGTAGCGCGGCACCGGCAAAGAATTGTTAACATTTTTGCAAAAACATTATATTGTCATATTTATTACCTTTAACAGTTACCATCACAACCCTGTGGGTAATAAAGGCCTGTGCCGAAATGTTTCATTTAACCTCAATACCTAACCATATCCAATGTTCCAGTTACGCTTTTATTATGTAGAGGTCATCTATTGTTCGTTTTCAAACCAAAACTCTATAAAACTGAGCCCCTGAGCCGTATCTTCGTGTTGCAAATTGAAAAACATATTGTTATGCCGTAGATTAAATAACGTCCTCACTTAATCAATGATGGACATCTCTCCCACACAAGCTTTGTGTAAGATGGAATTGTGATGTTTTCTTATTATTATTTACGTATTAATATTACTTTTTAACCCCTTTTTCACAAATATATTTTACAAATAATTTTGTGGTGTCTCTTATTTTGTAAATAATGACTCTTATCTTATTTAGACACTATTCTGATCTAGACTAGAATCAAGAGCAAACCCACGTGACATTAAAAAAAACCGTTTTATGTCAACAATTTTAAGTTATTAACTAAGAGAACATTAACAAGCCTATACTCGGAAATCGTTAACGGACCTCATTTTTCTACATATTAAACAAATGATAAAATGATATCTGATCTCGACAGGACAACTGCGTAAGTAAGTTTGTGACACCTAAGTAGCCGTAAGACAAGTTCAAAAGAGATAATGGCGTTAATCTGTGAGAGTCGCCACTCGAACCAGTTGCTATCGGGGCAAAGATGGCGTCGATAAACCGTGGATTAACCGATAACATCTGAGGGGACGGCCAAGTACTGTAAGAACAACATAACATCACGCCTGTAATCCCCGAAGGGTTAGGCAGAGGTGTACCCAATAGTACACCCACATTTTGCCGGTTATGTTTTAGTCCCACGTAATAGGGGGCGAGCCTATTGCCATCAACCGGGCACAAATCCAACCTCCGAGGCTGCTACTGCGAAATTCCCAATGGAAAAACCCAATAACACTGCCCGACCTGGGAATCGAACCCAAGACCTCATGCACAGCAGTCGCGCTTGCGACCACTAGACCAACGAGGCAGGCACTGTAAGAAATAGGCTAGTAATGAATCGCCCTACTTATAATCATCTCAAACATGATGATAGTGCGATACAAATATTGTAAAAGTGGTTTGCGTTTCTTTCATTCATATTTTTTTAGCAAAGATTTTAAACTCAAATTATAGAAATAGTATCTAGAATTGTAAGCATACAACCGCATCATGACTTGACCTTTATATACCTAAACCTCTGCCGTCTGTCTGTTGGCTCGTTTGTCTATCTGTCACAGGGCTGTGAATTTTAAAACAGCCGAAAAAAAATGAACAGCTTAGGTAATTATAACCTCTATTATGAAACAGTCGGGTGCATTTTATCATATGGGTAAAAAATAAAAACAAAGATAATTATTCTCCATAGTTGCGGTAGAGGTATGGACGACATATTGTGACCTTAAACAAAAGGACCTAGCTGTTATTACAAAAATAAAACCCCAATATACGTACGAAATCTTCATTTATAAAGTAACGAGCTTGTACCCATTCATCCCGATATTATACCTACCTAATCATTAAAAATATTGTTCGGCTTATTTGTACTTACTTATACTACTTATTAAAAAAAATATTAGATAAAAAGGTATTTCACAAAAAGCGGCTTTATTAGGAGTTTCGTTCATAACAAAGAACAGTAAAAATAATGAATAAGATGTGACAAAGCCCTGAAAGCAGGAACGCGGATTATGTTAGAATAATCGGCCGTGTCTGTACTCCACATGTTTTGGGATGGAAGCAAAATGTTTTAGTAATGTTTACTTGTGTTACAAGCAAAAAGACGCTAAGTAGATAGGTACTTGTGTTACTATGTAGGTTGCCTAATTCAGAGGTTGATCTTCCATGGGCAAACGTTACTTCGTCATTATAATAGGTATGAAACGAGAATAAACGATTTGTTTTAAGTTATGATAGGAAACTATAATACTTAAGCTAGACTTAAGAAACACCGGAATCATAAAGCTTAATGTTAAATTCATAAGTTAATAGTAACAACAACGCAATCACATTAATAGCATCATCTCTCAAGTTTCGCAAACACTGACTTGTAACAACGTAGCTTAACACAAACGAGCATTAGATCTAGTTAATTGAATATTCTGTGTGATGGTTACTGTGCTAATCCACTATACGAACAGTTCAATAGATCAGTTATCACGGCAAAAAGTGTATTAGATAAAGCCAGCTTTGGACCGATTACATCGCCTCACCTTCCCCTATTCCGGCAAATTCGTGTAACAGCCTTGTGATTGGCCAGTTTCCCCGCCAGCAGCGGCAAATTGGATCCAGTTAGCCTGTAGGTCATGTTACTAAAACATGAAAGGAGGACTAAAGGCCACTTCAAATTGGAGATTTAACTATCGCCTCAATATAACAGAGTACCTAAAGTGTTGTTATTATTTTTAATTCGTTGTAGTACCTTGTCTATCTAGGTAAATGGGTTGTTTGAAGTGGATCTAGTTTTAAAAGCGACGACATCTCGTCATCGCTTTTAAAGTGCTTGAGTAAGTAGATGATTTTCTGATGAGCATTTACCGAAAATGTGAGTAGGTAACTATTTTATGTAACTATTGTTGAAAGCACAAAGCGTCTCATTTTGGGACAAACGCAGGTATACGGCAAATTTTGATAAAAACCTTAAATTGAGTTAATAATTGGGATGAGTTCATATGGTGTAGCTCGGAAGAAGACGCCGGAATGGAATTGATTGTTGGTTTCAATACTAATGATGATGTCGAAAAGGTTGCCGTTTCTTCGACATAATATATAATATCTTAATTCAAACATGTAAACTATGCTGACGTATTTAATTCAAAAACATCGCTAATACCATGTGACGCGTGTACCATTATTTTAAAGACTCGTTTTTCTTTGTGTGGGTATCCGCCCGCCTAGGTAAGACAGAGGGTTATGCGACATAACCCTATAGGCCGACATAACTTACGTCGACCTTCTACTCACTAAAACCACAAGGTAGCCGTTCTAAGCCACTGACAGTCAAGTACTTATCGACGCCCCCAAGGAATAAACCTGTATTATACTATTACTGACTTTTTACTGTTATTCCATTTTCGGAATCTATGGGTCGGGATACACCTATGCAATTTTTTTCGTATTTTTTCTGCGGTAATTTCCAACGATTTTCCTTATAACACTTTTGTTCTTTGTAAATTTTCCATTTTTTATTTACTAGAAAAATAACGTTATACATTATTACAAATTAAGTTCTGTGGCTACATTTCGGTAAAGTAATATTACTGTAAAATATTTAAAAAAAAAAATCTTGGTAAATGCGATTACAGGTTTATTATCGTAAATTTTGTGGTACAAATTTTCGCGTATTGGCGGTAACTTGGTCGCGCTCGGCGAATCAAGTACATTTTCGGGTCATAGAGGAGATTCCCAATGCATAGATAGAATTTAAAAACACTTCAAAAGTAATTGAGTATCAATCTCTCTCTCTCTCTGTAATGAAAAAAAAACGTTCAATAATCCAGTAAAGCAATATTATGCCAATAAGTTTTAAGAAATTTACAAGAATAAATCGGTAAGTAAACATTACTGGAATAATATTGATAATTCAGGATCGTAAGATATCAATACCCTAAAAATTTTATGAAACCATTTTCGGTAATATGTACTTTGGTGAATAACTTATTCTGTGTATATTTAATAGTTACACTTAATACTTTAAACTTTTCGGGTAAAAATCAGCTTTTCCGTCATATAACAATGTTCTCATAATTACCTTTTGTTGAAGAGATATACGCCAAAAACACTAAAACATTTTTCCTGTAAAATTTGATTTTTGCGATTACCGGTTTATTCCTCGGGGACGTCGTTATGTACTTGTAGTGGTCAAAGAAATGCCAGATTTGCTTACCTTCATCTATAAAACATGTGCGTAATGAACTTAGTGTTAGTTATTAAGTATTAGCTTTTGCCCGCGACTACGTCCGCGTGGAACTTGTTTATATCGTACTTGCATACAAACTTTCACCCCCCTTTTAACCGCCTTTGGGGGTGATTTCCGGGAAAAAATCTATGTCCTTCCCCGGGTCTTAAACGATCTCCATGCCAAATTTCATCAAAATCGATGTAGCGGTTTAAGCGTGAAGAGGTAAAAGACAGACAGACAGACATACTTATTCGCATTTATAATATAAGTATGAATTACTCACGTGCCGCGTCGTAAGACCTTACTGTCCACACGATAAAGAAGAAGAGTACAATAGTACTTAAAATAAAGTATCTACTAAGTCTAATGTAAACACCAAGTATACTTTTTAAAAGTGTTAGTTATCCTTTACTTACGCCTTTTATTTTTTTTTTTTTTTTTTACCGATGGGAAATCATCAAATGATTTCCCCCGCCCTGGGCGGGGCGGGAGGGAGTGTCAGACTTTTACTGACTAAAACCCATCCATGTTCCTTCTTGTGCCCTTTGCGTTCCGGGGGCGCGGTATCTCTTTCGAACAACCCGCAGCCCCGGCAGGCATCGGCCCTTATTGGCCCCTTCAATTGTTTGCTGACATCTCTTTGAGGCGCGCGTGGAACACGAACGCGCCGTCGACACGGTCTGTCGTTATCAACGAACGGACGGTGAGCTACCCATTGCTCACCGCCCACAGACCCGCGTCTACGGTGGCCGGGAGTCGTCTCGCGGCTCCCGACGCCCGGAGCGTCTCCCGCGGCGGCTGGGGCGTGAGGTGGTTCTTTCCCTCACGCGGCTCGCCTCCTCCTTCGCTAGCATTACTGCTTCGCAGAAGGAGGCGACTGCATCTTATTCCCTCTCGCTCCGGACCATGGCTTGCACCAGGGCCGAACGCGAGAGTTCGCCGCCGCCGATGGCCGCCACGAGGACGTCGCGGTGCTCCGCCCAAACGGGGCACACCGCCACGGTATGCTCCACCGTGTCCTCGGGGCGATCCTCGCAGTGATGACACCCGGGCGTTTCCTCCCGCCCGATGATGTGCAGGAACCTCCCGAAGCATCCGTGTCCGGTGAGGACCTGCGTCAGGCGGAAGGTGAGGGCGCCGTGGCGCCGCTCAAGCCACTCCTCAAAGAGGGGACTTACCGCCTCGATAGAGGCGTGCCCTGCACGGGGTTGCAACAGTCGCTCTCTCCATGTTACCATGAGATCAAGCCGGAGGTCTGTCCGCTGAGCGGCGATTTGCCGCGGCAGCGGAGTTTCCCCCCGGCCTAGTACCTCCACGCGCCACTCGTGCAGGCGCGCGAGGACCAGCGCCTCCAGATCCCACGGCGGCAATCCGGCAAGGAGGCTCGCCACCTCACCGGAGATCGTGCGGTATCCTCGGATGACCCTTATGGCGATCACCCGTTGGGACGCGTTTAGGTAGTGGGCGGCACGTCGCCTCAACCCCCGCGCCCACACCGGGGCCCCGTAAAGGGCCATCGACCGCACGACCCCCGCGTAGAGCCTCCGGCAGGAGGCGTTTGGACCCCTCAGGTTGGGTAAGAGCCGCTTGAAGGCGGCCCCAGCCCGTTCCAAGTTGGGAGCCAAACGTCGGAAATGCTCAACGAAGTTCCACCGGCTGTCGAGGACGAGTCCCAGGTACTTCATCGTTGACCCGACGCCGATGTGAACCCCTCCCACCGTGATTTGGGATCCCAACGGTGGCGCGTTCCGAGACCCATGAAAGCACATGACCTCGGACTTGTGCAAAGCCACCTCGAGTCCCAATTGCCGGATCCTCTCTACGACTATCGCAACCCCGCGTGTCATGACGTCGGCCGTCGCCTCGTGCGACCTCCCCTGCGCCAGGACCAGTGTGTCGTCCGCGTAGCAGACAACACTGGCGCCCTCGGGGAGGTCAGCACGCAGCACCCAGTCGTAACCGATGTTCCACAGAAGCGGCCCCAGCACCGATCCCTGTGGAACACCGCACGACATCTCCCGCCGGTTCCATTCTCCAGTTCGACCAGGGTAGATCACGGCTCTATCCGTCAGATAGGCCCCGACCACTTGACGGAGGTAGTTCGGCACCCGGTGATACCGGAGTGCCTCCCTAATGCAGGTCCAGGGCAGGGTGTTAAACGCGTTGGCGATGTCCAACGACACGGCCAGCACAACCCCACCCCGGGACACAGCATCCCCCGTCGTGAGAGCTCTCACGCGCATGATGGCGTCCACCGTAGAGCGCCCCCTGCGGAAACCAAACTGGTTGTCCGCATTTACTTACGCCTTTGAAGACCATTTTACTAATTATGTTTCATCTTTAGTAGTCATATTTTTCAGTCAGTCGATCACGCGCAGTACCGGTTTACATGTACAGACAAAGGTACAAACAATACACAAAGGTATATCTAATACCTTTGTGTATTGTTTAAACAGTCTAATTGAATAATTAATCCAACAGTTGTTTGTGGCCACGATAGGGGCATGCGACCTTGATTCGAACTTTGTGTGTGAATAAATGAAAATAATGTTCCTAAACTTCCTACGCCGTTAAGTTAGTATTCTTCTCGTATTTACATTAGTTTGTTTGTATATTTCTGTGATTAGTTCAGTTTAACTCAAGGTTACGAATCAACAAGGCATACGATACGAACAGTACGATTATTTATTCAAATATACTTGACCTGTATGTCAGTAAATATAAACATTAAGTAAAATTTGTCTACTAATGACGATTAAAAAAGAAATATAGGCTTCATCCAATAAATTCGTGTTATGTTTATTTGGGCATAGGTAGGTGTATGTTTAATTTAAAGCTAATGTTTGTTTCACAATCACGCTTGAACAGTTGAACGGAAATAGATGAAGTTTGACACACATACTTATGAACCATATCTAATATTCATATATACGATATTTTCCCCTAAAATGCAAATGTTTCTTCTCAACCTGTACCGAATGAGTCATTTTGAGGCGAGCTTAAAGTTAGCCGTGCATGTCCCAGCTTCAGTGAGTGGGGCAGAGCTATGAGTTTCGAGTGTTAAACGAATCACGAACAAAACCTCACCGACGACATTTGTGGACATTGTACCTACTGTTTATCTACAAACCGCACTCATTGTAAACAACTTATTATTGTATTCTTATTATTATTATGCCCTACAGGGTTCATAATGATCTTAATTATAAAAATTACCACAAAAGAAAAGCAAACAAAGATAATTATTGAGTAGGTATTGAGTAAGGAAGCTGTTATATAAGAGAACAATGTTTTGCGTCCATATATTGTTCACCCTAGAACCAAGAACAAGGAAAAATTACGCATTATATAGTTTATGATTAGTGGAGTCACATAAGTCTTTATTTTTATAGCGCACTAGCTTGGGAATAGCTATACTATTACTACAAAAAGATTTTTGGGTTATAATCGAATCGTGAACAATATGGTTATCGTAACTTTGTATTTATAACCTAAAAAAAAACTAGTGCCTTCATAAGCCAGTTACAGATGCAGATTCGATGAAACAAATATTCTGTTGCCTAGAAATAGTTATTAATTTCAAATAAGAAAATGCATCGCGAAAAAGAAGAATCCTACTACCTATAGGGAAAAATGTATCCTCTATTTAGGAAGTCTTTTAAATTTTTTATGTTCCCTGAGTGTTCAATTGCAACTTTACCTAAACAGAAGAAAATAAGACTACTGTCGCAAATGTATCGAAGGGAAATCAACATTGCACCTATAAAGCTGCAATTCCGCTTGTATTTTGAAGTCGGTTAAAAAAGGAGACCGTTTTCAAACACTACAAAGTGGACTACAAGCTTTAGTTTTGGAAGTCGGTGGTAATGCAAAACAAGCATAACCGAAGTTAATCAAACACTTCCGCAATTACGAGTTATTTTTCACTTTGTGGTCTTTTAAGGTGGTTGTATTTTATAAAATTAATCTTCTTAGTGACCTTTGCATGTAAACTTATAACACATAAATGGTTACTTGAATTTTCTGATAAGAATATTGCAGATAGCTGTGGATTGAGCTTCTGAAATAATTATCATCACTCTATACCTTAGCTACCAAGGAGCTAAGCAGTCAATAACGGCAAACTAGAACGGCGTTTTCATCGAACTACATACTTAATTTGTCCATGCCTATGAGATAAATGCTTCTTTACACTTTTGACAAACTGTCACTTCGGCTGACGGCTTTGTCATTTTTGATAAGTATTTATTATAGGTTTACTAAATAGCATTGTGATATTATATATTAGTAAACTAGCTGTGCCCGCAGCTTCGCTCACGTGGCCTTTAGTGTAACTTAAGGAATTAAGTATTAAATAATAAATTAATAAATCATTTTATTATCAAGCTAAAAGTGCTCTTTCAAGAAGGTCTGCAGCTGGTGGGTAGGAATGCGTACCACAAACGACTTAAAGTTGATGTTGAAGCGTGATTCCAACCTTTCGACCTCCAGAGTCCAGTTGGTCTTCACTCTTAAAAACACCACGACTTTCTCAGACTTCGTGGAGTAGTGCAGACGCGAAATGTACACCTGCGTCGTAGGCACAGCAGAACGCAGCAACATGTTGGGTCCGCTCGGCGCAGTACCGAACTGGTTACGTGAACAGAGCTTCCTCTTCTTCTTTTCCCCTTTTGTATTGTCATGCCATCATTATCCTCCAAGCGAATCTAATGGTTGCAAAGATGACTTCTAAAGCCCAGCGCCCTCTATCAGTGGGCATCGGTGCGGCTCTGTACAGTTTGGGCTCCTTACGGCTATGGGCAGCTTCGGGTGCCTGAGAGCTGCTTTGGGCGGCTTCGGGTGCCTGAGAGCTGCTTTGGGCGGCTTCGGGCTGTCTCGGCAGTCGTAAGCTAAGGACGTCCAAGCTGTCTTCGGATAGCTCGGGTGGCATTTTCGTGGCAGACGCGTCGCAGAACAGTCATAACGTTCAGCGCGCGCACCTCCATTAGTTTGGCAACACCCAGAGGCAAGTGGGCGCCGGGCATCAAAGTACAGTAGTAAGTTTTTTTTAAATGAGGAATTTGTCTGTGGACTCTGAATTTGTGCCCGGTTGGTAATTGGTTTGCGCCATACATAGAACTTTTATACATACACCCTCTTTACTCCAAATATGTTTTATTTGGAGTAAGGAGGGTGTATTAAGGGTGCCTTTATTACCTCTTTGTGAGGATGTGATGTCAAAAGAATCATCGGCAATATGGTCTACAGACCAATAACGCCCAAACATATGTCATTGGAAAGCTATTTTCATGTACTACAATATTTATTATGGCGGTTCATTTGAAATCGCTGTGTGAAAAAAGTTATTAGTAGATGGTTAATCACCATTTGCAGTCGTTGGTTTGTATTCGCTTTGTGAGTACATAACTACGTTACAAATGGATTTATATGTGTTCCCGTGATTATTTAACCTTTTTTTTGTTTTCGAGGGTAAATCCTCATGGGTGCCCTCCGTTCGGGAATAACGGAGGGGTATTTCGGACTCAGCGAGTACCTATATTTTAACCTGACATTGATATTAACTACTGATTTGAGTACCTGGTTCTATAACTGTTTGATTTCAGCTCGTTACATGATTTGATATTGCGATTTTTTTATACCTTTTTTTTTTATACTGACTGCTATACACATATTATCTCCGTAGTATGGTATTTAAGATTTGGCAGACATGAAGATTTTAGGGCAGCTGCAGCCAATTTAGCTTAAATATAACTAATGATACATCGCCATAACTTTCTTTCACAGCAATTTGAAATGACCCGCCTTAGTATCTATTGTTGCACATTAAAAAGGCTACCTAATGACACATGTGTGGTTGTTATTGGTTCTTAGACCAGCTTCCACTTTCCTTCCTTAAACCATTGAAACGCGCTTTAATATTACACCTCACATTGTAGCTTCGATCTGTATATGCTCAAGACTATCCGACCGCATCTGGTAATCAGAGCAACTGCCAACAGAATGTTGCGAGCTATAACCAAATAATATATGTTTTTGGAGTAAATATTTTTTTTAACAAACTAATTACAATAGCCGTTCCCATACAGCTTATGATTGATAGATTAATGATTTTGATGTTAGAGGATTTTGTCTCAGATTCACGCGATAGGGCATGTGCGTCGCGATCGGCAGTTAGACGCGCTTCGCGTTCTTCAGGTGTCTCGCTAGATCTAGCACTTGCTGTCCGAACTCTCTGAGAGCTCAAGCGAGTTTGTCTGTCAGGTAAGGACTCAAAGTCACGCGATAGTTGATGAGCCTCACGATCGGCGGATAAACGTGCCTCGCATTGTTCACTGTTCTCTTAAATCCGAGAGGCCCTCGTTCGAGAACGATATGAACTCAGTCAAGATTCTCGCTCAGTCAAAGTTTCTGTTGCACGAATCCTGAGATGCAGTAACTTTCGCCTCATGATCTTTTTCAGATTCCTGTGATCGAATTAATCTCAGCCTATTAGCATTTTTGCTGTACTGGGAGAGGTTCCATTTTCTTCGAGGCATTTTTAAAATGTATAATATTTTATCTACTAATTTATAATATCACAATGCTATTTAGTAAACCTGTAATAAATACTTATCAAAAATGACAAAGCCGTCAGCCGAAGTGACAGTTTGTCAAAAGTGTAAAGAAGCATTTATCTCATAAGCATGGACAAATTAAGTAGCTCGATGAAAACGCCGTTCTAGTTTGCCGTTATTGACTGCTTAGCTCCTTGGTAGCTAAGGTATAGAGTGGTGATAATTATTTCAGAAGCTCAATCTACAGTTATCTGCAATATTCTTATCAGAAAATTCAAGTAACCATTTATTTTATGGTATTTTAACAAAATGGTAGACAAAATGTTCAAGGTGAATCTTTAAAGTGATATATCTTTTTAAGTTTTGAACCGATTTACATAAAACGAACACTAAACGTTGAGGACAAAGTACCACAATACATTAGTGAAAACCGCTCTTCATTCAGTTAAGCCGTCTCTGAGATTAGCCTGTACAACAGACAGACAAACAGATAAACAGACAAACAGAAAAGAAATTTAAAAATCATTGTTTTGGGTTCTATCGTATTGATAAATGCCCCCAACAAAAGTTTTTCTCATAAATATCTTATGTACAGATAGCGACCAGTTACAGATTTATTATATGTATAGATAAAATATAATACATTTTAAAAATGCCTCGACGAAAATTTAACCTCTCCCAGTACATCAAAAATTCTAATAAGCTGAGATTAATTCGATCACAGGAATCTGAAGAAGATCATGAGGTGAGAGTTACTGCATCTCAGGAACGTCAGGCCAGGATACGTGCTACAGATACTTTGGCTGAGCGAGAATCTCGACTGAGTTCATATCGTTCTCGAACGAGGGCCTTTTGGATTCAAGAGAACAGTGAACAACGCGAGGCACGTTTATCCGCCGATCTTGAGGCTCATCAATTATCGCGTGACTTTGAGTTGATAGAAAAACTCGCTTGAGCTATCAGAGAGTTCGAACAGCAAGTGCTAGGTCTCGCGAGACACCTGGAGAACGCGAAGCGCGTCGTAACTGCCGATCGCAACGATTATATTAAATGTATATTATTTGGTATTTTTATAGACAAAATGTTCGACGTGAATCTTTAAAGTGATATATCTTTTTAAGTTTTGAACCGATTTAAATAAAACAAACACTAAACGTTGAAGACAGAGTACCACAATACATTAGTGAAACCGCTCTTCATTCAGTTAAGCCGTCTCTGTGATTAGCCTGTACAACGGACAGACAAACAGATAAACAGACAAACAGACAAACAGACAAACAGACAAACAGACAAACAGACAAACAGACAAACAGACAAACAGACAAACAGACAAACAGACAAACAGACAAACAGACAAACAGACAAACAGACAAACAGAAAAGAAATTTAAAAATCATTGTTTTGGGTTCTATCGCATTGATAAATCCCCCAACAAAAGTTTTTCTCAAAAATCTCTTATGTACAGACAGCGACCAGTTACAGATTTATTATATGTATAGATTGTTATAACGCACGAAATAAAGGCTAATATCGCAGTGCTTAAGTAGAGTCTGATGTGCGGACAGCACATTAAACTTACCTATAGATACCGTATCCGTACCTATAGGTAAAACCTAAAATAAATGATAAGTGTGACTCTAACTAACTTAATAAGATCTTTTTCTACGTCAAAGTTATCTAAATACTTCCGTGAGTGTAGTAATAACTTATAGTATTATCTAAGTAGGAGTTGGTTTTATTGTTTTCCTTAGCTTTCTTCATATACACACTAGTGTTGATAACGATATTTGAGCTTTTCAAAAGCTTGGCAATGTTATAATACTAGACCAAGACAACATTTTCCAAGTTATAATGTAAATTAATAGGTATTACTTTAAAATACATAAAAACATTGCCACATATTAATGTGGCAATTTATTATTGTATTATTAAAAAATAACAATAGGTAGTTTTTACATATCTAGTTATTCAGAAAACTGTCTTTTCTAATATTTGTTTCCCGTGAGTTGTTATGCCGCAGCTGCGGCGCGTGTTCAATATTTTACAAGTGATTTTAGATCTCGTAAAAATACAAGAACTTAGATATAAACTTTTAAAAAGCAACTCGGTCCTCTTATTTTTTCCTTACAGACCCATCGAGAACAAGTTGGATAGTTTTACAACGGAGACCCTTCGATAAAGTGTCATAATTTAGGTGAAATATTGTTTTTCTGGCAAGGGGAGCATATTTCGTTATCTTATTTGTGGTTTCTGAATAAGTTACAGTTTTCTTTCCTTTCAATAGTATATATTTACCAAACCGACTTTGGAGACCTGTTGATAATATTATTTATGAACTTCTCCGAATGTATGGACGTATTTGTGCAATATTGCTTGTTTGTATTTGTTTGTCAGGTAAATAATGTCGCTATTGGCATCTTTTGTTTTCTCTTTTCACTAACCTTTCTCATATGTTTTTTTTTTTTTGTATCAGCTACTCCAATTTCAAAGTTCGATTATGTTTAAGGGCGAACTAATTTTGAGCATTAAAAGTCAAAGTCAAATCATTTATTTCAACTAGACCATATAGAGGCACTTTTGGACGTCATATTTATAAAAAAGAAGAATTGAATCTAGTCCAAAAGGAAGTTTTGCATGGAAAAGAATGGGCATGAAACTCCATCTGTACCTACTTTAAAAAAAAATCTAAACTAACACATAATATTATGTTATACCTTAGTAAATGATTCTACCTACCGACGAAAACGCAATATTTTTATGTGAAGTCTTAATTACCTATATATGTATGTGTATATACCCAAAGGAAATTATAAAATAATTTGCGTACCAATTATGGACGCTTTACATTCAGTAATGAAGTAAACTTATAAAATATTCATGAACAATCGGTTTACAAAACACAAATAATATAATATTCGAGATTGAGTCGAATATTTGTCGTATAAAGGGAGGCAAAATGAGACCCATCAGACGAAACTTTTCTCTTTGCACGAAAGTTTGTGATGTGAACAGAAACCCGGGGCGGTGCCCCTCGGGACTCACATGCATGTTTAATGGCGTCCTAGAAAGGTCAAGAGTCTGAATGTGAGTGGAAGTAGTGAATACATTACCAGCTCCCAAACGGGCAGGTACTCGGATCCAAGCAGCCGCACCATGACAACCTCTTTTCTAACTTACAAGAACTAACGCGCCGCGGACAGGTAGTTTGTAGCTGTCTCTCAAACAAATTAATTGTGTCTTAGTTTTGAGCTGTAACGAGGGAGCAACTCAAACAAACTTTTGAGAAAGGTACGAGATGGAAGTGTTGGTTCCCCTGCGCTAACATTATGCCGTGAACTCGCAAAATTTTGCCGCGACGTTGACTAACGGTTAGTACCACTGGCCTGCTCGGAATTGAAACTTTGTGGGACTTTAAATTATGTGGCCAACTGTGCATTAAATGTAAGAAACACAATCGTTTCAACTATTAATTTTAGATTAATTTTAAGGTAAAAACTACGGAGTGTATCAGCTGACATCCCTCCCGCTGCGAGTAAAGAAAAGGAAATAGGTCAGTATGACGCTCGTAAACGAGGGTTAGCAACTAGTCACAAGTCGCGACCTACGCACTGTTGCGATACAATGCGGCTGCAGTCTCAAGTGGTGCTCACATTTCTAGCCCCTTTCAGAGAGTGGGACAAACACATTATATGTATTATGTTTTATAGTATATACTTATAAAGTTGTACATAAAAAGTGTAGACTCACCTTTTGGTGGGTTGATATGCAATGCGCTTCTAAAGAGGCTTTCCTCATCACGCCAGTCTAAGTTTCTTCGCATCGTGTAACCGCACATAGCGGACAAGGTCAAAAGCAGGGCCAACATGAACAGCCGGCTTCGTATCTCGCTACGATGCCAGTTCCGTGTCAGCAAACCAGCCCCCAGGCCCAGCAATAAACAGAAACCAACACTCGGTATGTATAAAACACGCTCTGCCACTACGAAGCCAACGTAGAACAGTAAATTAGTCGCAGGCACGAATGGCAGTACCATAAACGCCGTGAACATCAGCAACGCAACTTGGGAACTGAGATAAACGCTCCTCTGCGTACTACTCGTCTTGGACTTCGTTGAGGATATCAGGCAAATGCAACTAGACTTATGCATCGTTAAGTTATTGTTGTTGCTTACTCGACACACACTCGTGTGCTCATCATTGAGTGAATGTTTACAGCCAGTGCACGGACACAATAGCTTTTTAGATGACACATTCTCCTTGTGCGGCGCACGATAACCTTTTCTTCCATAACAGTCTTGTCCTCTATTATACTGCTTGCTACTATAATTCCTTTTGTGCTTAATTTTACAGTTCTGTTTCTTGTAATTTTTTGTATCTTGAAATATGTTATCTTGATGCTTTTTGAATCCACTGGTAAATGTTCGCCAGGTCACTTTTGAAATGACAGCATAGAATATCGCAGTAATGAAATTTCGGGCGTCGAACAATGTCGTTATCCTAGGTATCGAGTCCATCGACCAATCGAAGCTCAGATCAAAAGGGTATAAAAGGAGGAAGAAATTGAAGACGGGGAGATAAGCAAAAGTATAGAGGCGCGTAAGAATTGAGGGGTCTCGCGACGTGGGGTTATCAGCCGCCGCGAAAGAGGTGGGCGCCCCAGCGAGTCGTAAGCGCCAGTACATGATGGCGAAGCCTCCGGTCCCCAGCGCGAAAATGCTCCACCACCGGTGCTGAAACAATGGAAAAATATAATTTAATAAAACACGAAAATCACTAGCAAAGCATTCAAGTGAGAAGTGAACAGTTGTCTACGTCAAACTCTTAAGAAAGGGTCTAAAAGTATAACGTTGTTCCCAATTCATAAAATAAAGTTTATTCATAAACGCAAAGAGGAAAGTTAGAAATTTGAAGTTTTATTTTTCTAAATATTGTTGGCAACTCCATGGTGATTGATTACCTCGGAGCAATATTTCATTAATATCTGTCGAAAAATTTGCCGCAAAGTAATAGAATTATAGTAATTTTTTACAACCCGTCAGATGCGAGGTTTAAGCATGTAAATGTTATGACAAAATGTTTTTAGGGGTTAAATAAAAAAAAAACAACAAGTCAAAATCTATTTAAATTACAACAATAAGTAACTTAAAAGTATTAAATTAAGCCATATCCTGCTTAACAAACAATCCGCGTCATAACAATCAAATCGATCTCAGAGTCGAGAGATTAATGACCATTTTACCAAGTCGTCAACCGAGCAGGTTTTCTACACAGATTTATTTGCTCACGTTTGTTTGAAATTCAACCCTATGACATGAGTATTTACGGCTCACGTCTTTACTGGCACAAGGACGACGGTATTAAGAACTAATCCCCACCGCACCAGTACGTGTCGTAAGGTGACTAAAACTAGTGGGAAACTGTGGCTCTACGGATCTACCAGCGACGATATCCTTACTTGTACATCTTGAGTAATAAGCTAGACCGGTCACTATCATTTTATTTTATGGTTGTGCTAATTTTTAGCGAAAATTGATCGATAGAATTATTAAAAAATATTAGTAAGCTACAATTAAAGGACGGCTATTTAATCAAACAAAACTAAATCTACAATTAAAAGTAATTATCATTATAATTTTTCCGAGGACAGTTGCATAACTAGTGTATAGTCAAAGTGCCACCACACCCATCCACAAAACTAATAATTTAAAGCCACAGTGAAGGCACCCCGATAAAACTGATTTATAAAGGAGCGAATCGCGGCGAGACGTCCCTTAGATTATTAAATTACTACTAGCACGTACATAACGCCGACCCTCTTTCAGGCACTATATGATTAATATGAATATACGATCAGTTAGGTATTTTAATCTACTTAAAGTGGTGTTATTATGAAAGTTTTCACGGTTATTTAGTGGCGGTGGGGTTCGATCCGCGCCGGCCGGAGTGCGCTGCCGGCTTGTTAGTTGCGGGAAGCTCGAGGAAAAGATTTATGAAGGTTACCGCGTCCCCTGCCCGACCTGGCCCAGGGGAAACCCCCCGCAGAACTAACGACTCCGTTTCGGATTTCTAGCACAATTTACACCACCGGGGGAGCAAATCGGAAATCTCGGCGAAACATAGATGAAGTACAAATTAATCAGTCCGTATGAGGGTAAAAAGGCTGAATAATACATCTCACTTTTTGCACCTTTGTGATTTTGAATTTTTTAAGTGAAGGAATATAACGATATCAGGGACAATTACGTTTTTTTGAAACTCCATGTCGGGATAATAATAAGGAAATATCAGATATGTAAGGAAAATAAGATGTTCAACGTTACATGATAACATTATTAAACCAGAGAGGATAAATGTACGGCAAATTTTATAAAATAATATTTTACATTATAAATTACAGGTTATAAGTAGGTACGCAATATAGACAATTATACATACATGAACGACATATTCCCTGTAAATTGTCTACTTGTATTTCATCAGGCAAGTTGAAGTCAAAGCAAATAACTTAATGAAATAAGCGAGCGAGCTTGGCCTAGCCGTCAGAGCTGCGCTTATCTGGAAAATTTACTGGCTGCCTGACATTGCCATCGTCGCCTCGCAAATGCCGACTCATTTGCCAGTCCGTTTGAAAAACCCCCAGCATTAAGTAGTAACGAATCTTCATTAAAAATACCCACATTTATTTGAATCGGGAATTAAATTATATTTACTCAGCATGATTAACATTAAAAGTGTCGTTTTACAACTACAAAAAAACAAGCTTACATAAAATCTCGGGGACGGTTGGCAAAAAAAGTTTGTAGGTATCTAATGTTTTCACTTATTCTTGTTACTCGGCTATGAATAAAACGCTTCAACTAATTACGTCTTAATTTATGTCTTCTGGCACTGGATCAAGATAAAAAACGCTACGATTTAACACTGAGTCTCAGAAGTTACCTAACTTATGTGTATCAACAAAAGTACTGGCAGGAAAAGCCTCTTACATTTTTCTAAAAAATAATCTTCTCGAGAGCCTTCCAAAATGGAAATTATTTCTAACAAATAAAATGTTGCCACAGAGATATCCGCCTATGAACTCATAAACTCGGCGAGGTAGACGGCGGTGCCGAGGACTCCATTAACTTTAATACCCTCATAACTACATGACGAAATTTCTACAACAGGAAAAAGCTCTTTTAATTCCGACTGCCAAGGCCTTCGACAGGGAATGACAATATTTTTATACTGCTGCGTAACTATAAAGATAGGTTCAGACTCCACGCAACGCGGTCGCCTATGCTGCCAGTGTCATTTATAACTAACTATTTATTATGCGAGAAACATATAATAGTACTCTAGGCAAAATAACTATTTAAGTATGTAAAAAAAACATGACTTCGATCCTTGATCTTGCTTATACCAAAAAAAAAGTCAGTGTGGCTGAAAGAAACTTCAACTTCAATTTCAATATATACCCGGGAGTTTATACCAATAGTATAAACTTAAATATTCACATTCGGTACACAGTCTTTTTAACAATATTATCGTACATTATAAGTAGCCAGTACGTGTTTGTTTAAATACAGTCAGCGAACCATAACTTCTAATATCTGATTTGAGTTATCAAACAAGCGCTCAAAGTTTTTGTTTTGCGCTTTGTGTAAGTCCAAACAACAGACTAGGTACACATGCATTTTATATTGAAAGTTCCCGCACCTCGAAAGCAAGCCGGTTCGCGTTTCAGATTCTTGCACTGTGCTGGATTAAATATGGCAACACCTACGTAAATATAACTAAGAAATGAAACTATTTTCACATATCACAAGGATATTTAAACTGTTCTGGTTTGTCTAACAATACTTGTTGCAATTAAATAACTCTATTATTTAAGAAGCGCCTGAAGTGAAAACCAATTTGGGACGGTAGACTATGTATGATTAAACATATTTTTTTAGCAAAACTAACCCATTCTATCAAACAGCACTCAAAACCAGAAGCAAATAAGGCAATGTCGTCAACCTGTTTGCCTGTCTAAAACAGAATACAGTCATATCATATTTCATAACTTGCATTGCGATTTCTAAGGTAAATAAGTAAGTTTCCTGTGGCGAACAAATTTCATATCGTCATAAGCAGGTAACTGGCGAAATTCGAGTCACGTAGTCACAGCAGCAAATAATATTATGAGAGAAATCGTGTCTGGTGGGAGAGTAACTTTACCGGCATTTCGTCTCCGCCGTGGGTGCCTGTTCTTATTATTTATACTAGCGCTCGTCCCGCCGGCTTCGCGTGAAGATTTTCCTCTTGTTCAATTCATATTGTAAAGTAAGGTAGCATAAACATAAGCAAGAAATATATTTATTGAACATTTTCAAGGTCTGTAGTAATCTGAAGAGAGATGTAAATGTGTGGAAGTTACTCGGGTACTATTATATACTTATGATGAATATTCTATTAGTAAATTAAATACATAATTCTCTTTGTGGGTTTGACTGAATTTGAATTTTATATTTTCATGACAGTAACATGACAAGTAATGACATTATATAGAGGAATAAATGTATGAAAGTTACGTTCGAATAAAGAGGACGACTATTTTAATACTTCATTAATTTACTTCTTAAGGTCATGGCACATTATACCAGCATCGCAACGGCACCGCAGCAATTTACCTACTTGTCATTCCAATTAGAGTAATAAACCGTGTGTAGTATAATATATTTCATAATGTCAATATGAAAAAGCAAACGGCGGGCGGTCAGCGCGTTTGCCGCTACTTTACAACTCGACTCGAGCTTGTACCTCGCGGCCGGCGCGCGGTCTGCGAGCTTGCGGCTAACCGTAGCCCAAATTGAGACGCCGTGCTGCTGCTGAGCAGTTGCAGTGCGGAGATAATGTGCCATGACCCTTAACCTCCGGGGAAAAGGCAGGGGTGTTTTAAGTTTAACATATCTTTCTTGTGTTTATTTAGGCATCGTAGCTCCCAAACGGCTGTACCTGTATTTCCATTTCGATTCCAATTATAATTTTTTGTTTGAAAGATGTCTTAATCGTGAGTGTTTTTAGCTATGTTTCAAGAAAAATAATGTTTTATAGTATTCATTCTATTTAATTATTTATTTTATTTTAATAATAATCTTAGGAAAACTTACAGCTGATCTTATACAATAGTTCAGTTTTAAAAAACATAAACTTAAAGTTTATTTTGTCTTGAGTATTATTAAATTACCGTAATTTAAAAAACGTAGAAATATCCATCTATTTTAGGCGTAATAAGTCGGTACTCTCAAAAATAGAATTATGATAAAATGTTTGAATTGATTTTCTTTGATTGAAACCTGCCGAGTCACAGTGTGAGTTTGTCGACACCTGTATATTTATAGTGAACATGTACACGTGTAGTAGCACGTTAATTAGTCTCTCTTATTACATCAACAATCCTTTACATTTTTTACGCTTTACTAACGTCAAACAAATACAAAACTATCTGGGATTGTAACATCACAGGAACAACGGTGGTTGAAAGCAAAGGGATAGTTACCTACATTGAACTTGTCTTTAGAAAACAAGGGCTAACAGGTTGATTTCCAAAGAGAACATTACAAAAAACTTATTTCAACAAACATACAATTAAATACTTTCTACGAAGAAAAATAATCTCCTAGAAACAAATAACCCAACACACACAAAGCGACTTTTCTTTAACAATTTTCATGTTTTGGGTACAACATTGTTTTGACTAAAAGGCTAAAGGAACTTCGGATTTAGGGACAAAAAATAAAACTAATTTAGCACGTGCCTAGTTGTTTTAGAAAGGAGCAAAGTTATCCGTGTTGTACTACGCCGTAGCTGCGCGACATGACAGCTGCTACGTGTGCTACGCGGCGGCTTCAGCTACGACAATAAGCTATGTTATATTATTGCCAGGGGCGCTAAACGTAACAAAAATGCGAGACGCCGAAAATAGTACCGACCGTAAACTGGTTAAGTTTTCAATATCTACAGAATGTACAGAATGTTTAATATTTTACTTAACATGGTAGCGAAGCCTGCATTACTTCAACTCCAGTCTGTCTGCATCGGGAACAGATACTTTGTTAAGTAATAATTAACGTAAAGCATCATATTTACACGGTAACAAGCCGAACATAAACCGATTCGAATTACAATAAATACGGGTTTTATTAGAGGTTACACATTGTCATGTGTTGACTATCGATTCAAACTTCAGCTGCTAGACGAAATTCCATTCCTTAGGGTCATGCGTATTTGCTCAGTAGCTGGTATTACGTCCACTCGGTAAATAATGGTAAACCGAATATTTACCGTGACAGTAAATGTCAACAGACTGTTCGCTTTATACCGGCTGGTAGAGCAAACAAACGTAATCCTCAACGCTCTGAGGATGAGATAGTCTTAGATAGAGGGAAGGGTGAACAGTGAACCATGAAAGATTGTTCGTTCTGAAATCGGTGAATGGATTCCAGTGTATTTTCAATTTGTCATTCTTATATATTGAGCCTATTGAACACATAAATATGAAAGGATTCGTGCTATTCTTTGTGGGTTAAGGCAGTTATTAAATGTACTCTTTTGTGTGATGTTACATTTAGGTTTACAATTGAATGTGACAAAGTGTAGATATGTTATTATTACTTCATTATGATTCCAATAACAATAACGATATAATATCATTTCTTTTTCAGTCAAAATCTTCTCAATACTTCCTTAACAACTCCAAACAGATCTTTGTAACGTTATAGATGTTCAGTAGGTACTTACACCGGATGAATTGTACTAAAACTGAGCTTCGAAGACTTAAGAGATGCTGGAACACTCTACAGTAACAGTTAAATGCGCAAGTATTTCAACTTGGACGCTGCTACTGTCGATAGAGAAAGCCTTTAAACTATTCGTATTAATTACATTCCCAAATAAATTATTGAAGCTATTATTAAAAGTCGGCTTCCAAACGGGTATGTAGAAATGTATAACATTATACGATCCACGAGTCCAGATTTTAAACTACATCTGAAAAATTCAGATAAGAAAATTAACGTCACTGCTCGACATAGAAATCGAACACATGACTTCACGCTCAGCAAGTCCTTCTTTTGAAAACTAGATCAACGATTGACTTAAAAAAAATATTGAGTGATATTGATTTTATAACATAACATCATAAACATCACGCCTGCAATTCCCGAAGGATTAGGCAGCGGTGTACCTACTAGCACATCCACATTTCGCCAGTTATGTTTTTAGTCCCATGTAACCCCTATTACATGGGACTAAGCGAGCCTATTGCCATCAACCGGGCACAAATTCAGACTCCCACGCTGCTACTGAGAAATTCCTGATGGAAAAACCCAATAATACTTTGCCCGACTTGGAAATCGAACCCATGACCTCATGCACAGCAGTCGCGCTTGTGACCACTAGACCAACGAGGCAGTATTGATTTTTTACATGCAGAAATTTCACTTGCTTCGTCTGTTTTTGCTTCCACTGGGTATGGGGTAATGAGGCACTTGTTCACTATATTACTTGTTAGATTATAAGAGATATAACATTAATAAAATTCAAAGTGGGTCAAACCCAAACCTAATAAAACGTATTACGAGCTGTATATAACGCAGGAATGTTAGTTGTAGTTAACTAGGTACAATAACCACTTGAACTTTCGTGTATAACGCTCATAAAATTATCACGAAGTTACGGGCAACTTAAAACAAGCTGTAAGTAAATTGATCCGAAAACAGTGGCGGGTATTTAACAGTACATAGTTCTAAATAATATTATGAAAGCGGTTTATTTACTTTGATACGTGATACAAATTTTAGTTGAATATTTCGCAAGTTTTATGTTGTTAATGCACGATTTATTATGACTGCGTCGTGTGAGTTTTGACGACCAACTAGATTTTAGTCGTTGAAAACACAATTGCAGGGTTCAATTTCCAGATTGAGCAAAGTTGCCATTAAACAATTCTCTGTATCAACCGGCAATATAATCTTGTACCCATTTTTTTAGATTTAAACTCTTCCTCTTTTACATGGATCCTGTTTGAATACAGAGTGACTTTTATTTAACTGAGTACCTTACGGGGGTGAAAGTACTCATGAATACGGGTAACTTTTATTATCGGACACACGCTTAAATATAAAAATAATATGGGTTAGGTACCCTGCATTTAAATCGTGTCGCATACATTCTTATAAGAAACAGCTGTTTTTTTTTGAAGTGAAAACTTCTTTAGCGTCGTTGAGCACTTTTTCTGTAATGGGTATAAAATCTTAAACTCGCGTCAGGACACGTGACCTGATCGAAAAAGCGTAAGACGGATGGAGAGTAGACAACTATCCCCTCTCTACGGCGCGGCGAAAATGTATGCCTGGGCCTACCGTTTCGTTTAGGCAGCGCAGGGCGCTTGCGCGAATGTTCGTGTATAACTTTTTAATGTAAAATAATTGTAATAGTTTTAAAGTGTTAAATTTTTAATGTAATATAAATTGTCATGTTTGTGTACGATAGCGCAATAAATGAATATTGTATTCTACCACATAAATGATAGTACTTTTTTTCTTATTTCTGTGTTGGTACCATATTCAAAGTTATTCGTCATAGTCGTATTATATATTGTATGAGAACTCTCACATGCTGAAAGATGTGTAGCAAATAAAAGGTCAGTCGATATTAACACCGTGATCCTATACGTCGTGTATACCTGTGTCAAGTTTGCATTTTTGGCGATTTTGGCAATCAGTCACTGTTACAAATAAAAGTACAGAAATAGATAACTAAAATCAGCCGTCAAAGACTTTGTTTCACACACATAAATGTAGCTCAAATTGACTCATCCCGGGGCTACTTTTTTGATATAAAAGTGCCCTTGTATCATACTTTTCTATTCGTCTTGAAAATGATATAGGTATTTATAGTTAAGTGAAGTAATTTGCGTGTAGTCTAGTCTATGAATAATGAATGTGATCAATCACCTTCATCATAAAATAATTCATTCATAGTGGTACTGGATTTTATAAAAATACAAAATGCTAATGGATAAAACTGCTTACGATACGCAATTTTTAGAATTCAATAAAGGCAAGGTTTACAGTCTTAAAAGAACTAAACTTGTTAAATCAGAGACATCACGAATGATCTCGTAAGGAAACCTTGGTAACCGGTAAAGTCAAGTGTATATTTCATTTTTCAACCGACTTCAAAAAAGTGGGGATTCTCAATTCGGCCTTTATGTTTTTTTTATATATAATATTTATGTTCACCGACTACTCCGCCAATTCTAAATTGAATTGGATGATTATTTTTTGTTTCAAAGAGAACTTCGGAGATATGGAACGGAACTCCTTATAGGATCACAGCAGAACCGTCGTAACAAGTAAAATTGCTTTGTTTATATGCGTAGTCGATGACTGACTGAAGGAAGTGGGGGAGTGGGTACGTCAACCCTCCTACCACTTTCCAAAATTAAATATATCGTGTATTGTTTGACTGCCTCGTTGGTCTAGTGGTCGCAAGCGCGACTGCTGTGCATGAGGTCTTGGGTTCGATTCCCAGGTCAGGCAAAGTGTTATTGGGTTTTTCCATTAGGAAGTTCTCAGTAGCAGCCTCGGAGTCTGGATTTGTGCCCGGTTGATGGCAATAGGCTCGCCCCCTATTACATGGGACTAAAAAACATAACTGGCGAAATGTGGGTGTACTATTGGGTACACCTCTGCCTAACCCTTCGGGGATTACAGGCGTGATGTTATGTCTTGTTTGAAACGGCTTTTTATAAGGATTTCAACACACAAGCACTAAAAAGTGAAAAATAAAAAGTTTTCAAAGCCGCCGACTTCCATGTTAAAAGTTATTTTTTATTTTGTAGTTTTTGAACGCGGTTGTCTTTTTTTGTAAAAAAGCTTTTTGTTAAAGGAACTCAATGATGAAAGACATCTTTTTTCTGAAACTGTGTCTCATTTCTAGATTTAGGCGAAAAAACACATTACATGAAAAAAACAGCAGTTGGTAATATGTACTCAAATGTTACCAGAGGAATAAATTGTCAACAATGTCGTTACGAATTAATTTAAGACATCACTTCAACGACTATAGAGCTTTTCCCATAGTACGATATACAACTGTAACCTGTAGTACCAAGTTACGTTAAACATTTGGAAACTTAATGCTTACTCTCTCAGTTTTCCTCAGGAATCCTTAGGGAACTAAACTTACCCATGTCGTAACGACACAAACACCCCTGTGAACATTCAACTTCATTTTAACAGAGAAATTATAATAAAACGACTTATTATACCTTTGTATTTTATATATATTAACTTTCATAATTACAGTCAAACTACACCTAACATAATTATAATAGGTACCTTTGATATTTATGTCCCCCACTGGTCAATGTTTGCATAGGTTCTATGTTTCCATTGTTTATATGCTACGCTGTGGAAGCACGACGCTACCCGAGACAGGTAATTAAAGAAAAACAAGTGGAGTCTGGTCAGTTTCCACTTGGCAGCTAAAGTGGACGGTCGTAATTGCTTAATTCCCATTTACACTCAATATCCACGAATCCTGTTTCGAGCACTCGAACAAATAATTAGGAGATCGTGACGGGTGTGCCGTTCCACGATACAAGTGTCTGTGTATTAACCGTGTCTTTGTGTTGCAGCTAACAATAGATATTAATTTTTGTTCTTTACTTTTCCGTTTCTGCACTTGGTATTTTTCACTTGTGCATCAAAGAAATAAATGTATAGCACTGCTTCCAATGCCATATCTATCAGACAAAAGGTACTCGGTCCGGGATTGTAGCGGTATTTTATATTGAAACATTTTGCACGAAGAGTTTTTGTCTGAATATGGTTTATATAAAATTTAATATAATAAGTTTATTTTTGTTTACATTTCCTTTTTACGATATTTTTCCTTGTCGTCCTTTGATAGGTTTTAATTAATTTTACTACCTCGTTAGTTAGTGGTCCGATAGCGCGACTTTGCAGCATGAGGCCTTGGGTTCGATTCCCAGGTCGGGTACAGTGTTATTGGGTTTTTCTATCAGGAAATTCTCGGTAGCAGCCTCGGAGTCTGGATTTGTACCTAGTTAATGGCAATAGGCTCGCCTCTTATTACATGAGACTAAAATGTGGGTGTGCTAATGGAGGCAGGCCTAAAGGGTTAGGCAGAATTGTACAATTCCACCTAACCCTTTAGGGGATGACAGGTGTGATGTTATGATAATGTAATACCTACTTACTACTCATGTTGCTTGTCTGAGTCTCAAAATTCCAAATTCAAGGTTTGCCAAGAGCGATGGAGCGTGGTGTGTTGGCTAAGATCAATAACCGAATACGCAGTACCACGATACATTCCAAAGCAGGCATCGCCGATGTACCTAGGCCGTAAGTCTGCAAGACTGAAATTGGATTCGGCAGGAACACCGAACGCATAAGGACAGAAGGGCCGGAGTCAGTGAAGGAAGGCTGGCGTCGTCGCCGGGGGAGGCCTAGGAAATACTGGCGAGATGACTTAGAGACGTTTATTGATAAAGGAACAATTTGTGAAATATATAATTATCTACGTATGCTCTGCTGCTTTATCTCTAGTTCCAAAAGTGATCCATTCTCACCCACGGATCCGCCCACGGATGCCGCATTTTAGCTGGGACTTCTGACAGTTGTAAAACAAACCCCGTCAAGTATACAGGTCTAGTGTAAGCAACATACTAAAATATGTAATCCACCCTTATTCGTGAAATTACCAGTACCACCCATGGAGAGGTGGTCAAATGACTAGTTACTATGGTAATGTCGGTCACGACAGGTACGACTTAGTTAGGTGGCTACGATGTGATGCCATTTCAGCTTAGCACTATTGTTTGAATATATAGGATGATGCGTTACAATGCGTCACAATCTTGTATCAAGTAACAAAACCGGCCAAAAGACTCGCATACGAAGGGTTCCGTACCACCATACAATATTTAAATACAAAAAAATAAGTTTATAATCGCATTTTGTAATGTACAACTACTTAATGGTTTTCAGATTTATTCCTTCACTTGTGCTACATGGCATTGCTTCTTGAAAAAAATTCATTTTTCTAGGTCAAATAAATAAATAAATAAATAAATAAATATCTTGGGACAACTCACACACGGCTATCTGATCCCAAGCTAAGCAGAGCTTGTGTTATGGTAACCAGACAACTGATATACATACTTATATAATTTATAAATACATACATATTATAGATAAATTGATGAAATTTTTGAATAATGAAATGAAATTAATGTAAGTTAACTTTGAGTAACAACTTTTTCATACAGAATAGCTTTATTGTCAATTTTATTATTTTAATACAAGCAACAAATGGTTGAATTAATTATTTAAACTCGTACAAAACATTCAACCTGTATCTACAGGTTACTTAATAGACTAGATGGCCTGAACACTGACTGAACATAGTGTGTTATTTACGTAAAATCAGAATCAGAATTTTCATACCAAAAATTTGAAATATCAAAATTAATAGTCAGTCTACACAAGACATGGCCAGCCACCACCAGGATTGACATTCGATTAAGTATCACTGTGTACGCGGGGGAAATAAGCGTGATAATACATTTTAGCTGAATGCAATCACATTCTATTACCCTATGGGGCTCAGTCTCTAATATTGATACTTAAAGTCGTTAATTGAAACTCAGCAAGCATACCAAAAAAAACCGATGAAGTACGACTCGCACACGAAAGGTTCCGAACCACTATACAATATTTAACACAACAAACAAAAAAGTATGCTTATAATCGCAAAAAAGTAATTATTTTGGGTTGTGACTACTATACGGTTTTAGATTTATCCTATATGCTACATGGTATTGCTTCTAAACAAATTTCATTATTCTTGGAAACGGGAAGTCCCCTACAGGTTTTGATTCCCTAGCGGGCGTCAAAATTTGCGCCATAAAAGACCTTATCTCTTGATTGCGTTGTCTTAGAAGTTTAATTTTTTCACTGCTCCAAGGGGTAGCAGACCTGCTTGTTTGATATTTATTTCAGCTTGAAACATAGACGCGATCCTTAAGAAAAGGGTCTTGACAGACGGACAGACAGGCAGACAACATAGTGATCCTATAAGGGTTCTGTTTTTACCGACTTCAGAAATAAGCCAAAGTCCTCAATTAGGTACCCCACGGAAACGAGATAAACAATCTGTTTTATGCTAAATCAATATTTATATGTGTGCCAAATTTCAGCTAATTCCGTTCAATCATGTAAACGTAAATAAGTAACTAACATTCAGTGGCGTGCATACCATAGAGGCATAAAGACACTGCCGACCCTACGTAATTCAGATAAATATTTATAATGTTGTTCTGATATGTAATATTATTTTATAAACGAGTATTTATCAATAAACAAAAAAATCTTAAATCATAATTCAGCGCCATCTTTCGAGTGTCGTATAAATAACATTAACATCGATACAAAATAGTCAGCTCGTTCGTATAATTTGACGCGATTTCACATTGCGCTACGCTAACGCCGCTGACTGCCGCGGAAAAGACAAACTATTGGTGCCTTAATGTGTATATGTTTGCTCTCGAGGTCATACGGATTAAATGGGTGTGCGTTTGTATAGATACGAGGCACACATGTCACAAATAACGCACACAAACGCACCAAATAGACACTGCATGACTTGTTACACGACGAATCACGATACTCACCGAAGTGTTCCGATCGGAAGCTAGCTTTATTATGCGACTATTTTAAAAAGTAACATTATTTCATTCAACTTTCTCTAAATAAAGCACCATTCTTTTTGTCGTATTTTATAAACAAGTAGTTTGAGCGGCCATTAATCGTTTGTTTGTTTTGATTTGGTCGTGAGCTTTGTTATCAGATATTTAAGATTTAACAATGTTATTAGTGTGAAAAAATGGATAATATTCACTGTGAAAGTTGTTCATGTGGTGTGTGTATAGAGGAAATAAAAAAATATGTGTTTTTAAAACTATCGGTGACAAAAAGACGTAATCGTGAAAGGTCAAGGACACCGGATTTTATTTAATTTGACTACTATTATTTAATTTTCAAATTAATATGAAACATCAAAACATATAGGTATCCGTAAAATATGTCTACAAAATCAGTCAATCTAGGCTATTTAAGGTGGCAATTACCTACATTATTATTTAAGTTGACAAGACAACGAACCAAAACCATGATAGTTACATGTTTGGTAAGATACCTACCTAGCTTAAATAGCTTTTAACTGTTCTGCCTACCCTGACTAAAAACTCTGTGCACGCCCCTGCTAACATTCATCCATGCATTCGTCCGTCCTCACAAACTTTTGCATCTTTATAGGAAGATAGCATTTATAGTGGTAAGATAAATAAACCACCCTTTTATGGCAATGAAAAGCAACTATTGTTTTTTTTTTCATTTAGCGTGTGGGCAGTAAGGTCTTACGACCCCACACACCCTATTGTCAGAGTTTCTAAACCGCCTCAAGGGTTTCTGACATGGTTTGGGTGGGACAGTAATAGGCTGGGATAAGTCCAGGTTACCTCACGTTGTTTTTCTTCACCAATGTCAGTGATGTCCAAGATAAACTTTAGAAAGTACACGTAAATTGAAATACTTTGTAATTGGTACTTGCCCGGATTTGAACCTACAACCTCATGCATGAGAGGCGGGCGGCTTAACCACTGGGACATCACAACAATAACACAACGACAGCGACAATTTAACTACTATTAGGTAATTAACCCCTTGGCAGTTTAAGATGACCATGTCGGTCAAACATCAACAAAGAACAAAAAAACATAATGTATTCTGTTAAACAAAGCGGATAAGAAATTCTAGCATTTTGTTTAATCTGGGATCCGATGAACACACATGGTGATTTTAAAGTCTACTCTAAAGGCTATCGGAGCGACAAAACGTGACCGGCGCGAAGCCACGCTGCGATTTTTTCGAATAAATATTTTAAAGCGTTCGAAATCGATAGTCAAAAAACTACGCAATCTGTTAAAAAATTGTGTCGTAAAACGTATTGTTTAAAATCGAATAAAATAGGTATATTAGATTTTAAACAATACGTTTTATAAATAATATTTACAAATATTCAGATTTTAAAATATTTAAACATTTCAATCTCTTGTATCAAAATAGCACTAATCAATCCACGAAACAAATTACGAAACTAAACAATCTTCTTACTTTGTGAATTGGTATTAAAAGTCTACAATAAATTAGGATGTAAACATGAAAATGAGAATGAAATTGCTGTACCTAAGTAGGTACCTACCTAAAATGTGAATCTAACAAAATGTATTTACCTGAAGCTTTAGGAGAAAGTTTTGCTATTTATTTTTATTTTTATTTTTTTGTTCAGAATTAACAATGAAAATATTATATCTACTTTTTACGTAATAGACCATACTTTTTTGTCGCCGTTTGTTTTCCATACCGAAAATATCTACACTATCTACACTCACGAATATTGAAAAAATATCCAAATATGGGCGTGACATTCAATATGATTATATAGTTATTTCTATTGTGTATTGGGGTCGGCTTCCAGTCTACCCGGATGCAGCTGAATACTAGTATTTTACAAGGAGCGGCTGCCTGTTCGACCTCCACAACCTCACTGGGTAGTGCGATATCCCTAGATTGACTTTCGGGCTTCTGACCCATAACGACTGTCAAAGATTCACGTGCTTTCCGAGTCACAGAGGAGCCTCGATGTGTAAATGGTCGTCCATCCACGGACCAACAATGTCCAAAACAATTGTCGTTTATCAAAGGCGTTTGCAAAAGAAGTATTTTGTTAGGTTCTATAAAATATTAATAATTTTAAACAAGAACATTATTTTATGCCACAAAATAAAACAGTTAAATATCGAGAGTAAAACCTAATTTAGTATCTGAAGGCTCGCAGCTTATGCAAATGGCAATCACACAGCGAAAAATTAAACAGTCTCGCCGTCGCGTCGCCGCAGTTGTGTGACTTGTATGTCGACTCCCATCTGACAACTTCGTTATATCACCTACTTCATTATGTTGTTAATTAGTTTTAGCCCCTACATACGTAGGTATACATTTATTTAAAATCATACGCACCAATAAATGCCATAACTTCCTGTGGTTATACACGGATTAAAAAACAAAAGGATCAAAATTATAATGCTTTTTCAGGCCAATAAATCCATTCGTTGTAAATAAATGGACTAACTTGATTAAGAGCATGTGTCTACCGTCGAATAACATTTCAATTATTATGCCTAATTGCAATTTTAATTGTTTCATTCATTGATGAAATAAAGTAAGTACTTACTTGTGAGTTTATTAATTAAATTATTGATAACATTCACAATAGAACTCTTTGGCTATGTGAAATACCTACAAGCTTTTCGGCTTCAACATAATAATTTAATGTCAAGCAATAAACCACCACCACTACCTTTACCATACCATGTACCATTTTTGTGGTTTATATAAATACTAGCTTTTACCCGTGGCTTCGCTCACGTTAATTTAGGTTTTGCCAATCGATTCGGGTTGTACTCTGCTTGAGTGCATGAGTGAACCTTTCATTTTCTGACACCCTAGTACTTTTTTTGATAAACCCAGAATGTTGACCTTGCCACTCTGACTAAAACTTCTTATTTCTACTGCCATAGAGATATACCTTTTTTATGACACCCTAATACTTTTTTTCTTGGGTAATCGTAAATTAGTTGTAATAACCCCGAATTATCAATAATCAATTTTATGACACCCTAGTTGAAGCTGGACCATCGACACTCAAAACTCACAAAATGTATTTGGTACTTAAATAAAAAATTCAAACATGATTCGAAAGACATGCGGCGCCATCTATCACCATAAGAAGATCATTGTGATTTCCCTCGGGAATAGAACTTTTTTTCGGGATTAATAGTACCCTATGTTTGTCCCTGTACACCTGGCAACGTATATGCATAATTTCAGAATGATCGGTTCAGTGGCTTAGGCGTAAAACGGTAACAAACAAACAAACAAACTTACTTTCGCATTTATAATATTAGTTAGGATTAGGATGTATGATAGTTTGAAAGGTATATATGTTATGAGTCTTTGTTACTCGAAATAAATAAATTTGCTCTCCAATACGAAAATGCGTATTACAATCGGTGGGTAGTCAGTGCGCACCAAATTCATGAGAATGTGTTCAGAAAACGTAATGTCACTGAAAGTTATGACCTAAGTAATACTGTACATCAGTCAGCCTCAGCGATGTCGCCAAACGGCAGCAGAATGGAAGTGGCAGCGGGGCGCGGCGTAACAAATGATCAACTAATCGTATGGAGATGAGCGGCACAGCGATACGCTCCCGACATTTGCATATCGTTTGCAAACCTACCCTGTTCTACACAATTCTAGCAATTTCTTTATCAACTGACTCTACAGAGGAACAACGAATGCCCTTCGCGTTTCCTCTCTTTATTTCATTTCACCCCATTATGAGCGGGCTGCTAAAAGGTAAACCGCAAAAGGTTATGTTGCCCTGTCATGATAACCACAGCGAGCAATCGGTGTCACAATTTTAAAGCGGATTTCCAATTACCTACACAAAGGAAGCAACCAATAGTTGGAATTAATAATATACCTGCAGAGAAGTGGAAATTATTCGAGCTGCATGTCGGTTGGATTGGTTTCACTCATATTTGAACAACATTGACATTCATAAAATAGGTTTTTTTAAATAATTGTTACTTCATTTTTGTAAATAAATATGTTGCTGCCACACCTAAATTACCAGTAATGTTTTAAATATGGCCCGGCTATTCCGGCAATTGATATAATATTGCTGCAACATTTTTTCTTTTTCTGACAATATGTGACTGTAATACATTTCCATTAATGATTTCATTAATGTCCAGCCATACTTATAATGCTACAAAATTAGCTATATACTTATAGTAGTTGGGCCGCTCCGACAAGACCCACTGTTGTCGTCCATAAATAGAATAATATGAACTACCAACACGTGTGGTAAACGCTTCAAAACCGATGTGTACATATCGAGTATGCCCCGAGCACTATACGGCTGACGTGCCAGATTTACATTATCGCCCCAGTGAGAACAATGCGCTAGGAAACATGTTAATAAATCAATCTTCGCACAAAAAAATCCAGTGATATTCTAAATAAATTTAGCGTAAAATATATTTAGGAAGGTACGGTGCTGAAAATCCGATGCAAACGTATCAGCCAGCAAGCAGCTTGCTAATAGGTACTGTCGTTCATCATCGGTTTACAGTAACAAATATTATTTCAAAATCTATTTACCTATAACACAAAAACATTACTCAAGTAATAAACCAAGTAAACATAGAAACATTAGACATATCAATTTCATAACCAAACATTTTTTCATCGTTGGCTACTAAAATAAAGTGTGTGTCAAAAGCACATTGCCCTAGTAGGAGTCGACGCTAATAGTCGAGTGATTAGTGACATCGGACAGTAGTAATTAGTATTGGGCGTGTACGAATGTTTTCCAACATGAGCATACTGCATCAAACTAATGACTAACGGCCGTATATACAGTTGTCAATTATCGTTAATGAAATAAAATGCAAATCGATAATATTTTCAACAACAACACGCAATCCTATAAGTTGGCAGATATTTAATTTTGCTGTACAGTACATCTAAATTTTGCACATGCGAGGACATAATAGCATGCAAAAATCTTTTTGTATCTTGAATCATTTTACTACGTCCACGGATGATTCAGAAAATCCTCTACTGGAGCTTTTAAACGTAAATAGAGCCTTAATTACTCAAGTCCCACGTAATGAGACACAATTGATTTTCTATTGTTCTGACTTGCTGGTAAGTCAGCCGGGGCTTGACCGGTTAAAACTTTGGAATGGTGCAAATGCCAAGGCTTGTAGTTTACTGGAGTCATACACCTGTAACTTTGAAATAATACTGCAGAAATAGGATTAATACTACTATCTACTATTCATTTACATGCTCACTAATTAAGCTACCAAACGATTACCACTTCCGTTACCAATTATGCACCGCACTTGATAATCGCAGTATCATGTTAACTATAAATAGTCGAATGATAAAGCCCGATTAATTAAGACTTTAAACTGTGAATTACTTCATTTCATAACAGTAACTAAATATTTGTAATATTAAATAACACAGAATTGATTTCTATTGATTTTAAATAACTAAACGGCTACTTCTGTGGGCTACTTGAAATGAATACATCCTATCTAATATTATAAATGCGAAAGTAAGCTCGTTTATTTGTTACCTTTTTACATTTAAACCACTGAACCGATCATCTTGAAATTTTACATAATATACCAATACAATAATTTACATAATTTTATATTTTATATGTGTCGTGATGGCCCAGTGGTTAAGGCACCCGCCTCTCATGCATGAGGTTGTGGGTTCAAATCCGGGCAAGTACCAATGTGAATTTTTCAATTTGTATGTACTTTCTTAAGTTTATCTTGAACATCACTGGCATCGATGAAGGAAAACATCGTGAGGAAACCTGGACTTACTGTTCCACTCAAACCATGTCAGAGGCCCTTGAGGCGGTTTAGAAACTCTGACACTAGGGTGTGTAGCGTCGTAAGGCCTTACTACCCACACGATAAGAAGAAGAAGACATAATATACCTCGTCAGATGTACAGAAGCGGACATGCTATGACCCCAAAAAAAAAGTACTGTTCCCGAGGAAAACAACAATTTTTATGATAATAGTTTTTTCACATGTCTTTCGAAAAGGACATTCACTACTTCTTCCGCAACATCGTCTGCGTCCGCGGTAACCGAAATTTACGTGGACGAAGTCGTAGTAACATATATCTTTAATTTTTTATTATTTTAAGTAGTACAGTAAAGTTGACAGAAACTAATTTCTAAGTTCAATTATATATATGAGCAAATTGAAAACAGATATATCATTTTGACACCCTATAATTACATCGTTTCAAAATGTAGTATCATCATTCTATTTTATTGTACACAATTTGCTGTATGTGTTATTGGATCTCCCCGTTTATAATGCAAATTATTAACGCGCGTTCTTTTCCTGTTTCAACATAAATCGAACAGAGTGTTTAATGTTACTCGTAAGCGCGTTAACTGGCTTTATAACGATCATTCTATCATTGAGATAAATCAACGAATGTGCTTGAATTAATGTTAGAAACGTAAGTGACCTCGTATGTGTTTACGATTTAGCTCCTACCATTAGCAGGATATAAGGTATTTATTTTAAAACCTAAAACTTAACAGTCCATGCTTATTATAGTTGTAGATTTATATCGAATAAATAGTGGCACGGACTACTACGAAGTTGTTCAACTTGGTATCTCGCTCGCTGGTCAGTCGCAATAACTGATTGGAAACCATTTACTAATTGGGAATTGACACTTGTCGTTAACAGAATTATACAAGTCGGTAGAACATCTTCGCCATCCTGCCCATTATCCAGTATTTTAAGGGTCGGCGCAATAACACGTCTTCTGCTAAAACATTATACTATCTTTCTATGGTTGCAAGCGTGACTGCTAAGTCTGGGCTCCTGGGTTCAATTTTCTGATCAGGCAAAGTATTATTGTGGTTTTTCTATTAGAAATTTCTCAGTAGCAACCCGGAGTTTGAAAGTTAGAGGTGTGACACCCCAGTGCAACAGAAAGCACGTAAAGCTGTTGGTCCTGCGGCTGATATCTCCTCGGTTGTAGGATTGCCATCTAATCGGACTGCGAGAGTAAGGAAAGAGAGAATGCACCTGTGTTTGCCCGCACACTTGTGCACTATAAACCTGCGTACTTTGGCTTTGTTACTCCATTAGGCCGGTCCGGAAAATTTTAATATTAATTAGCATTGTTAGGCAGTAAATAAGATAGCGTCACTTTCATTCATTTGTAACGTTACACACAAAGCAAAGAGATTTTCATAAGACATAATACAAAAATCTAAATCATCGAAAACGACAATCATTAATATATTTAAAATTTAATTAAAGACTGCTCCAACAGTTGGTTTTGACTTTTCTATTACATCCAACGATCGCTCGTGACGCTTTCAAGAGCGCCATTACTGTATCCGACATTCAAGTGAGATCCCTTGCCTGACGCAGAGCGACTGATGTCTGACATCGCACCCCTCGACCTCTGGGAAATCTAAGCCATGTTAAAATTCTACATCCCATCCTTATTATAATCCCTTATTATTGTAATAACCATGGAAAGAAAAGGCCTGATCTACTTTCAAGCAATAAAAATATTATTTAATTTAAGAACTATTTCATTTTATTGGAAAATGTTAAGTTTACGCAGTTCAAAATAGAATTATATAGTTCTGAATAAGAGTATTGCTATCTTCTATAAACCTGAAGAGAAAGAAAGAGACGGTAGCAGTATATAACTATCAATCACAGGCTTACGTGATAAACTTCAGCTTATTTTCAGCAAGTGGCATCATTATAAGTCATGTTTGAAAGTACAATTGGCTAAACGAATAAAACAGCTTTAGTATTCTTTCATCTCTTTTTACTTTCAACCATGAATTAGTGTCATTGCTTCAAATGATTATTATGTGGCAGTAAAGAAGCGCTTCACGTACATGGACATTTCACTTCTGTAAACCTCAAGTTTGAATCTAAAGTTGGCTTCAAATACCTACCGTAGAGCAAGTTGGCAATACTATGAAGAAAATATAGCTATTTCCTGCTCACAATTTACATTTGATGACAGCTCCTTCACAGTATCACGTAGTTAAGTAAGTATGAAACAAAGCTAGCACTAGAGATGCCTAAATTCTTCTAGATATTAATAAAGGAACATGGTGTTTACTACTATAGGATTAAAATTCAATTTTTACAAAACTCTTATGTACCTATGCATAACAATCACGCCTGTAATCCCCGAAGGGTTAGGCAGAGGTGACCCCATTAGTATAGGTACCCACATTTCGCCAGTTATGTTTAAGTCCTATGTAATAGGGGGCGAGTCTATTGCTGTCAACTGGGCACAAATCCAAACTCCGAGGCTACTACTGAGCAATTTCTGATGGAAAAACCCAATACCACTTTGCCCGACCTGGCAATCGAACAAGACCTCACGCTCAGCAGTCGCGCTTTGCGACCACAAGACCAACGAGGCAATTATTTATGAATTTAGAAGCAAGGAGACTTCAATTGATATTCAAGTAATGGATATTGTTTCCCGTCTATGGGTTGAAGTACGTAATAGTTTAGTAATAAAACATAGTATTTATAGAACATTGAGCGAAGGTCTGATCCACACAACTAGTTTTTAAGACAGACAAAAATAAATAACAGCAGTGATATTACAATTTAAAATGTATGATAGGGCTTTTAATAACAGAGTGAAGATGGCCAGACTATTTGAAAATTTAAAGTTTTAATAAAACTACGATGATCTTTTAAATATCAGAGCGCTATTCTGAGCTTTCTCTGTTCCGTGTTTGAGCAATTCCGTCTGAAATACGAGGTCATTGTTGGTGGCACCGACGGCGTTGGAAACTGAAGGGTGGGGAGAGGTGTGGGGGGCGGTACCAGCAACTCCACTAGTGGGAAGAGGGGAGCACCAAACCCATTACTGTAGTAGGCGAGAAAGAAATAGGACGCTTGTGTCGAGTTCTGTTTAAGTAATTGTGTTTCATCCATTCTTTCCTCTTTCAAAATGAAATGGTATTATTGATAAAATTTTGCACTTGTACATAATAATATCGCGGTTCACCTCACACCGATGCTATAATTTATAGCGGTACTTTTATTCACACGATACTTTTTCTCTTTGATCGCATTCCGTTATTATTATGCCTTCGGTAAAATATTTCTCAATGTGGAGCTGACCTATTTTATCGTCCTGCAAGGCTTTAAGCGTATATAATGTTACATTGAAAACTCTCCAACAAAATCAAATCAAATAATAAACGCATATGGTTTGTATGAAAACGAAAAACCAAATTGAAATAATAGACATTGTAGTAATTTTTATATTTTGGGACGAGAACGCAACACGTCCCTGTAATACAGCAATTTACTTGTATCAACACGAAGCACAGCCAACTCTATCAAACAATCTAAACTCTAATAATAATTTAGTAGCAAGTCAACGGAAAATCGACCAAATGAGGACCGGCCTTAACTGCCATAGATACAAAGTGACCCAGTTTGCTTTTCATTAAAGTGTCAACGTCATTTTTCAGAAATTATACTTCGAAGATTTTTTTACGACTTGGTGTTTAAATCTTAATGTATTCTCAATTTTTCTTTCGAAATGGTGGCGTGTAATTTTATTTTGATAATTAAGAACAATGTGGCCAATTGTGAGAATATATTATACCTTTTCTATTTTTTGGGTCTTTGTCAGTCACAGTCTTAAATAAAAATTGTATTTTATTTTACAAATAAAATGCATTATTCGCCAACTGCCAGCCAATCAAGAAATCCGCATGCAAGTTACAGGAAGTATAACATTTCCCCAGTAAGTACCTAACAGTGTATCGGTTATTGGATGATCATGTTATGTGCAGGGAACGTATAAACAAACAAATAAACGTCATAGTCAAACAAAATAATAGACCATCTATCTCCGGATTGATTCAGTAGATGTGTATACTGTACAGTAGCCTTCACAGCACATAGTAGGCTCTATTTGTTAAAGGGAACCACAAGCACAGTCAGCCCTGGCGCTCCGTCGGCAAATACCACGTTAGTTATTTCCTTCATTTGAATGGCTTTGTATAGGTACTATTGGCCAGGTTGGCTTGGTACTTATGATGCTCTAATGAGCATCAATACAATTACTTTGCTTACTACAATAATGTGCTTGTATAAACAGACTGACCTAGACTAAAAAATACAGAACATATTGATACTTCGAATATATTTTTTAGTTTTGAAATACTTATTAGAATATAAAATATTTCAAACTTAAGACAAATTAATAAAGTACGCTTCGTATCTCTCTCCCTACGCATTTAAAAAATTGCTGTGCTCGACCGGGTCCATGATTGTTTCTAATATTTCTAATTTTGATTTCCTCCCTTTTAGCAGTAAATGATTTGAGATTTTAGTTGCTTTTTAGTCAGACGCATTGAGCGTCTCGCTAAAATAAAGCCACTGCATGTCACAAGTCTTTCATACGTAAATTCTACAAAAATTAACTATAAATTCTTAAACAAGTTAAACCGAATATTACTTAGCAGATTTAGTATCTTTACATTACGATCATCTTTCCGATTTGCAAGCGAAGTGAAACTGACAGTTTTTCCTCAAAGCATAACCCCTTTACAGTACGAGTATTTAAAGCTTGTTATGTACATTTCAAAGGTTTCAAAACATTTTAAACAAACAATTTCCTTTTGTATTTTAACTTGTACAGAACAAAGCAATTTCTAATATAATTAGTGCCCGTCAAAAGAAAAATAAGAATACAATTTTAATATTACTAGCGAGCCCGGGTAATTAAAAAAAATATTCTGATAACAATAAGGCCCCAACTAATAAGATACATTTTATTAACGTAATTTTATAATCAATTACGCGTAGAATTTAAAGTACAATATGTATCTATTTATACATCGTAACAAAGATTTCTACTAGACCCTGTCTACCTTCTTTTATTCAGTAAATGATCTTAAACCTCTAGCGTATTTTTTTTTTTTTGTCAGATTTAATTTCATCGAGTGACGTTTAGAATCACCGATTGAATTCATAATAAAAGTCTTTATGAAGATGATAACAACCGAGCTTAAGACTAAATATACATATACCAGTGCCTATGATGTATCAATGATAGGTATTCCCTTGTTACTAAATGCTATCTAGTATATTTCACACTATCAACGTTACTATTTTGTTTTACAAGAATGAAAAATACCTTCTAACAATATTTCTACGTGGAGACTTTGTCGTGTTTACCATTTTAGACAGCTCCATCTGGCCACAATTTTCTAATTTTAAGTAATTTACACTGCTGCTATCATTATGAATACAGAGATGATTAACTCCGAAACCTAGGGAAAAAAAAGATTTAGTAACGGATTGGGTAAGCTTGGATTATAACCCGATATTACTCATGGAGACTATAATAATTAAGCTGCGTAAAATTTCATACCAAATCGATAAGTTTATCTAACCGATTTTGGTTTTCAAAAGTCCTTTCGTGTTCCTTATCATCCATCATCCATATTAGGAGGAAGCGCCTGCCATAACAAACCGTCCTCGGGGACCCAGCTTTCACTACATTTGTGTAAGATAGATAGTATAATCATAGTGTGGTGATATAGTTTGAAAATTATTACAACACATATTAGCTAATCCAAAACCACCTGAATAGCATAACGCAGACACTAGGTATTATAATCCCCTTAAATTTTGAGTGTGATTGTATACCCATTGCATGAAGCAACGTAGAAATTAACATGGTTCAAGTAAAAGCAGTAAATCGAGAGTTCAAGAAAAATCTATCTATATCGGGTGTAGAGGCTAATTATACTTCCGAAAACCACAAATTCTGCCCATTATTACTATATTTTTTTCGAATACATCATACCTAGAAATCCAATGGTTTTGGAGATGTTAAAGATCAACGTAAAAACTTTCACTAAGATTTTTTTAAAGAGGTTTTAGGATCAAGAAGTATCAAAGCTGCCAAAGTTAACTCAGACATGCTGCGAACATTTAAAGGCAACAATTCAGAAAATGTTTCAAACTTTCAAATAATTAATTCAGCTCGAATCCTGTATGCAGATTTCTCGAGACAAGATGAGGGGAACTCAGCTTTCGTTTACAACAAAATGGATTAAATAACACAAACGAAACATGATTTGCTGAATAAATAATAATGACTTGAATCGCTTTCAGCACTTTTACAATTGCTTTTCAATGTCAATTGTATTCATGAAAAAACTAATACATTAAATACATCATTGGTTAGTTTTTAAATGCAAGATAAAATAATATTTTCAATAGCAATTAGTAGGTAGGTAAACAAATGAACAACGAAGTATCCAATGCTATTGGCCGTGTCACCAACATTCTAATGTGACGTTTTGTTTTGTTAGTTTCACTTCTGTCCGCCTGTCTGCCATTTCTGATGATGACTGCTAATTTTTATGCATTTCATTTATATATATATATTATGGTATTGTTTGTGAAAAAGATAGAATTCTTTCAATGCTTGCAAACTAATTAACGGAATAATAATTATGTAGGTCTTAATTATTACCAACTGAAAACGCAAACCACGAAACAAAAATCTTCGTTCCAATAGTCTTCTGCTGTATCCTTCTCACAGCTCTGGTTTTCATCTTCTTTCCTTGTACAGGCGGTTTTTCTTTGGAATGCGCTTCCTCAGAATATCAGGACGGCCACCAGTCGGTTCACGTTCTCTATTTCTCCTTATTTTTGTCTATCTCTCTCTCTCTCTCTGTTTTGTATATTTTGTTTGTATCTATGTATATATATATGAATTTATTACCTATTATATTTTATTCTTGGAAATTTTCAATACTTACTTATGCACATACTATGTTTTGTCTATGCGTCATCCTAGGGTAGACTGGTAGAAAGAGCCCAAGGCATTAAGTCCGCCTTTTGTACAGTGTATTTTTTACATATGCTTATAATAATAATATAGTTTTTAGTAAATAAAACGAGGAAATAATGCAAAACGGCAGAGAAGAAACGAAATCTGTCATAAATTTTCCCTATTTCAGGGTTCAGCTGAATAACAAATGACATCCACATAACAGTTTTACAGATTAGTCCTTGATAACCTTGTTTGAATATTCAATGCGATACAAAACCGAAAAAAATGGAATGTCTGACTTCATGCATTCTTTCCGCTTCAATGAAAAACGTAGAATGGAACACTGGGAACATTGCATTCTTTCTGTTTGACCAGATGGGGAAATCTATCGATGTTCCCTTTGTTTAGGATTTGATAGTCGATGGTACACTTTGTGTTTATACGAGAATTCTTAAAACAATCGGGTTGTTTGTATGCTGATGTATACCAATAATACCAAGAATGTAGAGGTAATAAAAATAATAAGTTTTGTGTTCTATTAATTGCTTAATCACGAGTGAAATCTACCATAGGTAAGGTTCTAATCAGTAGATGATACCCAACCATAATAATAAACAAAAAAATAAATTTTAATCATATAGTTGCTCGGCACGGGCTTCTTTTGCTTTTATTTTTTAATTAAATCCCGTATCATTATTATTTCAAAATTATTCATGCGAAACTAAGCATACAAAACAACAATAGTACGTTTCAAACCTGTTGTTCTCTTAGTTTGTGAACAGTGAATGAAAACAATGGTCTTATTGCATCCAGCGGGTTATTATTCGCTTTTGTATTTCATTATATTTATCACCACAATTATTATAGTACCTAAACTAGCTGACCCAGCGAACTTCGTACCGCCATATTCTTTTTTGATGTGCATAATAGATGTTGGCTGATTCTCAGAGCTACCCGATATGCACACAAATTTCATAAAAATCGGTCCAGCCGTTTCGGAGAAGATTGGTAACAAACGCTGCGACACGAGAATTTTATACATTAGATTGAGCAATACAAACTGACAATTAACACTTTAAGACTAAATTAATTCAATTCAAAAACCAATCAAAAGTTGTTCCTTTAAATATTTTGAAGATGTTCTGTGTATCATGTTATAAAGTGGTGTCACGTGCTACTAGGCGCCCAGTTCTATAGAGTGATGTAATTTGCTCGCTCCATTCGACCGGCGTACGAGACGCACCCGACCGTATATATTCGGTTTGTATCCCTCTCTAAACATTCACGTACGGAGCTTTCTCTAGATCCTTTACTTAAGTTGAATCTAACTAACATTTAAATAAGCGTTAAAATTAAAAGCTACTGCTTGAGATATTTTTTTATTTTCAGGGGGTATTAAGAAAAATCAAAATAAATATCTCCTTTACTTCCTAAATAAAATAGATATTTTTTTATTGATAGAAATTATACTCTAACCGGAATTTAAACAATTATTTACGGTTTTTTTTTGTGTAAGCAATTAAGTATTATTACGTACACAACATAACATCACGCCTGCAATCTTCGAAGTGTTAAGCAGAAGTGTACCTGTTAGTACACCCTCATTTCGCCAGTAATATTTTATGTCACATGTAATAGGGGGCAAGCCTATTGCCACTAACCGGGCAGGAGAACTCCAAGGCTGCGACGGATTAATTCCTGATTGAAAAACCCAATAAAACTTTGCCTGACCGGGGAATCAAACCCAAGACCTCGTGCTCAGCAGTCGCACTTTGCAACCAGATCACCGAGGCAGTCCTACTAAGTATTTTGCTGATTTATTAAGATGAATTTCAAAGATATGCGTAATAAAGATAAAAAAGTAAATTAATAGAAATCAAAAAGCCGACTGCGTAAAAACTTTGATTAATAACAAAAAAAAAGTAAGTACTCAACTAGCCTTTATGTAATTAAAGTTCATTTTTTATGCAGTCGAGTTATTAGTTTTTTTATTTACCTTTTTTGGTTATGACTACAAGACGGTAAATTTCACTCTTAAACCTTTATTCTACCCCAAACGAAAGAGTTGGAAGAAAAAAAAATATTATTTTGACATACCCACTATCACTATCACAATTAAGACGAATCTAACGCCACCTCTCAAGCTAAAATTCACTAAGACGTGGAGCCTACGAGCGTGCCAAAGAAATTATATACATACATACGAATATACCTACATACGAACATACATACACACAAAAAATCTAGGCACAAATCTTGCAATGCTTACATTCCTTTGTGACCTTGTACGAAGATATTTTAACTCCTTTCTACAAAACTGATCTGAGGCTGACAACAATACCACTCTCTCATGAACTAGCAGCATCTTGCACTCCAAGAATAACTCTTCTTAGTTGATACTTTTACAGCGGTCTACTAATAGTTTCACAAATCTGATAGTACCTATGTAGTAATTTTATTCTGTCTAAATATGTGTATATTTGAAATGTGTCAACATAGGAATCCAATCCGTAAGACAGTAGTAGTCCACCAGTGCACAGAAGCCCGCACACAGCGTGGCCATGTCCAGTACATAATGGATCCATGGATGGATGTTTGTTACTCTTTCACACTTTAATGGCTATACGCAATCAGCTAGATACAGTTTGGCACTCGATACGATAATTTTTATCCCGTTTTTATGTAATCATTAGATAATATTAAACTTAATTCTTAAGTCAATCCAGACGAAGTCAATCAAGAAGAAGAAGACGAAGAAGACTTAGGAAAATTGATTTATTACGAATCATAGTCTTGCATTGCTTGGATAAAATGACTGCCCATACCCATAACACCGAAGTTTGGCTTCCCACCGAAAACATTACGAGTTACGAGATTATTTTTCACATACTTGTAGATATGAACTTTTCTTATAAAGGTTTCGATTTATCTCATTTGGGTGCAACGCGACCGCTCCGAACTAGCGACTTTATCAACGGAGCGTATCTTTTACGCAGGTGTTGAACGGAAGGTCCGACTTTCTTCGATTTCCAACTTAAGGTACTATTCACAACTTTGTTCAGCGTCGTTTCTATCGATTTTAGATTAAGGAACTTTGAAAACCAGTAAAAACATTCTGTAATAAATTTTCGTACTTTACGTAGGTAGCAACTTACCAGAGCAGGGTGTTTCGAACTTGTTGTAAAAGTTTTCAGTAATGATTATGACGCCCGTAGTTATAATACTCTATCCAGCTTGGCTCACCTATCGCGAACTGTTCACATCTGCGTAGCCAGAACACAGGTCAATTATATTTACTGTTTGTGGATTACGCGATATTTCACCAATTTCACGCTGAATAATTTTGTTATTCCTATATTATATTTAACTTTAATTACAGAGTTTAAAGTAGATATTAAACTTAAAAAGTAAATGAACGACGTAAAAATAACATTTATGTGCTTACAATAAAATTATAGTAACATTTATGTACAAATTATAAAATACTTTTAAAATGAAATTTAATTTCACACGTGAGGTGAGGCCGTAAAAAGGATAATGTTGTGAAATAATTTATTCTGTATTTTGTCTGGCATCGTGTGAAAGAGGAGGACATGAAACATATCGTACCAATTTTAAATAAAAATCTGATCCTAGTCCATTGTTAAGTTTCCAGCACGAATCTGAAGCGAATTTATGGACAGACTTTTAACTAATAGACTTTTATGGCTGAGAAATGCATATTAAATAACATAGCAATTAGTAATGTATGATGTGCTTGCCTGTAAGAGATTGATACACTAGTCTCTAAGTATATTGGATGTGTCTCATATCTTTGTATCAGTGTATTCAACTGTTGGCGAGCCAAATAAATAAAATAGAAAATAAATAAAATACATAGCACCACGCGTATAATCCCCGAACGGTTGGGCTACCCATTAGTACACCCACATTTCGCCAGTTATGTTTAAGTTCTAAATAATAGGGCGAGCCTATTGCCATCAACCGGTTTAAAATTCGGACTCCGAGGCTGCTACTAAGAAATTCCTGATGGAAAAACCCGACCTGGGAATCAAACCCAAGACGTCATGTTCAGCAGTCGCGCTTTGCGACCACTGGGCCAACGAGGTAGTCATTGAAAGTTAAATATTATTTAAAATAACTATACCTACTGACCAACTATGAAAGCTGTTTGTGGGTGCGGCAACGGATCAATAACGATCCAAGTTTTTAGAGGAAAAAACTTCGAAAATGCTTACGATGAAAATAGAAACCTGATTTAAATACGGAATTAATCACTAGACTCTTTCGATATTTATTTTCATTTTTTATATTTGATCCTCACTTCTTTTGTCCACTTCGCACCATTTAAGTCCAAGTTTGAATAACATTCATAATAAACTAAATTCCGTGCCCTGAATTAAAACAAGAACCCAGCAGCGGCACCGGCGCGGTACAACATTCGTAGTACGTATATTAATGACAGTGTTTCTTCGCTCCTCGTTTCCGTTCTTTTGTGATTGCTCACGCCGGTTTCTCTCCGCTTTTTGAATGGGCACATACGTGAGCTAACAATTGTCCCGGGTATTAAGGTGTTTTTGCGGTAGTTGAATTTACAACGGACGTGTTAGTTTGATTAGAATTAAATTATACAATCCTCGTTCCATGCAAGCCAAGCGTTATACACGGACACGCAACAACAGAGTGTACATCATATAACTAACAAACCAGTCTCGTTATTCTATTCATAACCTCAATTAAACTAGTCAAACCCATTGACATGTACCTAATTGCCTTCCTAATTACGCCATTAAGTCCCTATATTTCATTTCTTCCGTTGATATCAATAACTTCTATTATTAAATAATTTATTGTGTCACAGAACACAGAGACTTTTTCCTACATATGTTATGTGAGGCCAATTCCAGGCTTCCAGCTCCGCATAAAGATGAGAATATGACATGAAAGTCGATAAATTTGGTCAATAGCCATTATACGACGTTGTCGGGGTGCGAAAATATGGAAGTGTGGGGGGGACTTCACGGCTCTTTGATTTAGGGCCGTCGGGCCACACAGTCACTGTGGAATGGAAGAGGCTCGAACAACACGCGCGAGACTTAATTGTTTGGAATGTCGGCGGTGCGTGGTACATCGCCCGCGGTGCGTCCTGTCATTATTTGCCAATTTGAATGCAAAACGACGTCATGGTCAAACAAACGCACCGGGATTTACCACGCGTAAATTACGTAAACCGCTACACACGTGTGTCTAATTGTTTGGATTATTGGTGGCATTTATTGATGTTTATATGTTCGGAAAAAGACTAAGATAATACGATGTCTGCCTTATAGAGTTTACAACCTTTAAATTTTAGAAAAATACACTTACATAATTACAGCGAGAAACAAAACAAATAATGGAATAAGATATTTATCTATATCCAGAATGCCTCCCTGAACGTCACTTTACAATTTAGTATTTTGACAGTTCTGTTTTCTCCCCAGAGGAAAAAATGTTGGTAGTTGTTCAGGTCTCCTCCAGCGTAGTAAGTATACATCTTTGGGACGGGAGGGACACTAGAACTGGATGCGGAGCGCCGCAGCTGGCAGCCATCCGAGCGGACATAAGTATATCTAGTACAACCTAACGAAATAGAAAATACCATTATTCTTCTCTCAAGACAAGGAGGCGTTCAACCAATGTTATTTACAGCCAGGTTTGTTTATTGCTTTACGTAAAAATAGTGATGTATCGCATCGAAGCCGTAATTTGCACGACAAAGAACTCGGCTCGGTTTGTGTCAGGAGTCATTAGGAAAATACCCATGATTTGGAACTTATTGGAAAATATTTGTGACACAATAACACGAATGCACGTTCGTGCTATCACGCCACAAATATTTTCCTCGCTAATTTTATTGCGACCTATTGTATAACGAAGGCATTAATAGCACTACTCATTTTTGTACAGAACTGAGAATTAGAATCACATTTGCAGTCACATTTACAGGTGAAAATAAATGTGATTTTTACTCACGAAAGAATGTTTATCACTGTTCAGTTCACAACGGAATGGTCATTATTTACTCATTATCGTTACTAAAGCTGGACTCACGTAATCCAACACAAAAATACACCTAAATAATAATGAATTAAACATTCACGACTTTGTGAACGTTAACGCCTTCTTTTACTATCGATTAATTTAAAATTTACAAAATAAATCAACAATTTAGTTTGTTCCTTCATTTTATTTCGTTCTAAACTTACTAAAATGATAATGCGGTAAAGAATACAAACAATAATTACAGCCCAAGTGAACTTTCCCAACTTTAAACACGTAGAACGCTCGAGGTCCTTTCAATTACAGGGTAAGCAGATTTCCGAGGAGAAACAACAAAAAGTTGATAAAGCTCGTGGCTTTTGATTTACTTTTTTGGGGAAGGAAGCCATGACAATAGTGAAAATTTTGAGGCACGTAACCGAACAATGAATCAATTAATTTCAATCTAAAGAGAATAAATAAGCGACGCATCAGCGGGAGAAATGAAACATTCAGATGTGAGTACGAAAGAATTAATGTACCCCAAACAGAAAAAAAAATCTATAACGCTAGCCAGCTATAATATCTCTTTAATCTTGTATCTGTCAAGCTTCCAATATTCTACATGGCAATCATCAGGTATCCAATAATTATTTATAGGAAGCACATAATGAATAAGAATTTATAAGTGAGATATTTCATGTGCAGGCTCATTTTACTGGGCCGCAGCAATCTTGGGGCATTGGCATTCAAATTGATGGTGAGGGTACGTTTCACCATTAGAGGGGACTTATTAATTCCCCTTTCGACAGGCCGACCGAGGAGGCAATAAATTCACCTCAACCAAAGGGATGACCAATTTCAGAACATTTACGAGCCACAAATTACGCGACCGCTGAAATATACTGAGCTAGGGACGGCGAGGACCGGCCACGCGGACCAAGAAAAAGCCCAAATGTTAATTTAATGTTGAGAGCTACACAAAATTGGTTCAATCCTCAACATGAGATAAATATTGCGCCTGCCCGCGAAAAGGTCCAAATACTAATTTTATGCAGGGCAAATGAGCGGAGGGCAGGGCGTTGAATCGATATTCATTTGGCTAAGCGTACCGTTAATTTTTCCTGGCGAACGATATCATGAATATTACGTATCTACTTAGTTTTATAAGCGACCTTTCATTATTACTGAATTTATACTTTGTCCGCTATAACGTACCTACTGAACAAAATTAACCGTCGCTTTATGTTTATAAAGCATTTATATACGTAAATTGTGCTTTTGTGTCGATATTTAGTGCATGGTTACTGGAACAATGTATTTAATGAATGCGCAAATTAAGAGGTGTGATTGCGATAGCGGTAGAAACTGATGTGTAATGAGAAACATAATTAATCAGTTAATTAATAAATTTAATGCGATACCAAGCTGCAATAAATCTACCGATCATTATTACCTACGTGCTCGTATGAATTTAAAGAAATACTAATTTGTTTTAAAATAACCACCCGTGTATAAAGTAAACACGTACAAAACGTAACTGCGAGTATTATTCTAACATTAGCGTACATGATGAGAAATATTATCGCCATATCCATAATGCGAAGGTTCGCAGGAGTTATGACAAAAAAAAAAAACAAAACATTCGGCAAGTTTCCGCTTTTAATGTCAGTTTTATTTGTTCGTCGATATATCTGAGCCAGTTCGGGGCGCTGTGCTAGCTAACTGTTTTATCACTTTATTGCATGAGATGGCATAAACTTGTGTAGGAGATACCAATAAAACATTTCTGTAGGGAAAAATAGACGTTTGTTTTGCTTATATCTCGATACATATAAACATATACCTTTTCTAAATCAAAAATCAGAAGGGCCATGTCAACCACGGAGAGAATTACGGGTCGTGAATACTAACTATGTCTGAGATATCCAAGCAAATATCAACTCTTTGGTTTACCGTTTATTATTTCTTAAAATGTGTTAATAAAGCTTTTTTATTCTGAAAAACCTGCATACAAATGAATCATGTTAGAAATTTCTTTCGTGAACCATGCCTATAAAGTCACCTAATTACTTCGCCTGAATTTGTACGCCGGTCTAACAATGAAAGGAAGGTCGCCTATCTTTTTATGTGAGTTTTAACGAACGTCGAGGTTTATAAAGAAAGATATTTAAAAAGAAAACTTTAGTAATCTGACTTGAATATGAAAATATTAAGTTTCACTGTTATATTATGTAACTGAAGAAATACAGTTCACAACTATAACATAACTTGCTTTAATGTACATATTTGCGGAGCACTTGCATGCAGAGTAGTGTATATACACTACACGGCGTAGAGCTTTCAACTCCCTTAGGTATATTAATAATTTTATTTTTACTCTTTTTCCACAAAAAAACGTAAAAGTCAGTCATGACTCATAATTTTGCCACGTGAACTTATTATCAAACTCCAGAGGCTGGAGAATACTCGAAACTTAACGGTCAAAATATGTTATCTTGAAAAACAGCAACCTGTTTGTTTGGGATAGCAGTTATTTACTCTAACAATAACTACAGCTTAGTGCCTGCTATTTGGGACCGTATAAAAGCAATGAAAAATAATGTTCCAGTGTGTGTTAGGGTTCTATTAGAAACTTATTGCTTCATGTGAAATTTTCGGCTCATATTAAGTTTAATTGTAACTATGAATTTTGAATTACGTACGTTGAATTTGATATTAATTAAATTTGTAAATCTGCAATCAAATAGTGAAAGCAATCTAACTATTGCGTAATTAGTGAATAATTATAATCCTATACAGAGAACATATAGTTTATTTGTTTGAAGTTCAAGAAAAATAAACAAAATGAATAGCTACGGAGCGCACAGTATTGTCTCTATCAGAAATCTGTTTTATAAGCACCAAGAAGAACAACTAAGATGTAAGCCCTCTCTACTTTTGTATTAAATCAACTCTGCTGGTATTTCAATTTGCGAAAGCTAATTCGCAATCAATCAAAATCACACGAACTAAAGCGGAACATGCAATCAATATCAATGAAAACTCCATTCGAATCCGATAGAACACATCCGCTAAAAGAATACTCATAGATTATAAACTCACTTAGGTAAATCATAATAGGATCTTTACTATACAGTCTCGTTCAGTGTATTTCTACACAAAATTGTCCTGGGACCGGCCCCGCAATATCTCTGTCATGGCTGCCCGCATTCGAAAATTGAATTTAATTAGCCCGCAGTATAAAACCGACCGCCTCCGGCACGCGTGTGTTAAACGGTTACCCTCTACGCCTGCGGATCTAATCCTACCCTATATGTACCTATAAACGTACTTAATATAAAGCGTTATATCTGTCTTTCTATTTGTGGTTGTATTTGTTTTGTCGCTGAGTTGTTTAAGGGAATCTTGTTTTATATTTTTATTTGTAAGGGTTGTGTTTTTGTTTTTTCGTTTGTATTATGTTGCAGTAAATTATTACGTTAGTAATGGACGTAACTAATAAAAACTAATGTGTGTTGGCTATTTCTCAAAAGTATCACACACGAATAAAAGCAGAAAAATAATAAAACTAAAATGGTTATTAAAAAATTATTAAGCAAGTCGTTTCCCAGGTCAGGCAAAGTGTTATTTGGTTGTCCCACCAGGAATTTCTCAATAGCAGCCTCGGAGTCTGAATTTGTGCCCGGTTGATGGCAATAGGCTCGCCCCCTATTACATGGAAGTTAAACATAACTGGCGAAATGTGGGTGTACTAATGGCTACACCTCTGCCTAACCCTTCTGGGATAAGAGGCGTAATGTTATGTTATGCTATGTGTAATTAAGTAAGTAAAATAAAATTTTACTGTCTCCTGCACTAGAGCAAACCTAATTTAGTAAAGGAGCCAGTGGTGTCGATTCTAATACGCACGATTCTTTCTTTTTCTCTCCAGTTAAGCAATAACGAGACGGATATAAATAGGAGCTGTCAATGTTAGTCAATCTGACACGTCCATAAAATTATAGTTGACATTTTAGAACGTACATATTAGATTAAAAATATGGAGAAGTTAAAGGCAAAACTGATTTGAGATATCTAACTTAGTTTGTACCTAAGTTTCACCGTCCTTCTCTTTAGCTGTATGTCAGGAAGAGATGTCAATTCTCTAAATTTAATCTAGTTTGTGAACAAGGGAATCGGCACCACTGTCTGCCTCCGTATTTTATTACACGACTGCCCCAAAAAAAGGAGTGTTATGTGTTCAGGGTTAATGTATGTATGTATGTATATATGTATGTATGTATGTGAGATTCTTTATTCCACCATAACTTTTAAACGCCTGAACCGATTTAGATGTATGGGGTATCGTTCCAATCCTTGCATCGTTACGAGTAACATAGGGTAGTTAAAAATAAAAAGAATCCTTTGTGGTCACTTTAAAACGTAAATTTATACCAGCCTCAATTATTTTTTTTAATGAATTTGGCCGTGTCTCTGTTTATCGTCTAGAATATGATAAGTAGATCAAAAAAATATATAACACTGTAAATAAAAAACGTCGTAAATAAAACTGACGAGTAAACAAAGTACAAATATGTGCAAATTGGCAGTCGTGTTTTTTAATTTTTTAAATTATAGTAGCTTGTTTATACAGCAAATATACTTCAAGTAAAAGCCGATCTCACACCACATCAGTACATGACAGTGTCACCTCGGTTTCTAAAGCTATTCGGAAGATTATTTTTAATACAATCACTTCGAATACTAGTGTAGGTACTTCTACTGAAGCAGAGCTCTTACAATCATCAACCTCGCAGTTGATACAATAAATATTAAAAAAAATATTTGTATCATTTATTATCATAGTGATAGTCTTTACTTCAAAATAAAATACGAAAAAAAACCGCCAGTTTATAAGTAGGTATTGGAAATAAACCGATATCTTTATTGGCCAGCCAAGTTTTCAAAGAAACTATATAAACCTGATTCATCATCATCTGCCTAGCCTTTTCCCAACCATGTTGGGGTCTAGCTGTTGATAACATTATCATCTACCTAGCCTTTTCCAACTATGTCGGCTTCGAATCAGCTTCCAGTCTAACCGGATGCAGCTGAATACCAGTATTTTACATGGAGCTACTGCATATCTGACCTCCACAACCCAGTAACTGGGTAATACGATACCCCTAGGTAAGACTGGTTGTCAGACTTTCAAGCTTCTGACGACTCGTAACGACTGTCAAAGATCCACGTATGACAGCCGGGAGCAACAGCTTAACGTGATTTCCGAGGCACGGAATGATGTCAGTAAACTATATAAACCTGATTATACCATAAAATACCTGCATCTTAAATGTATATTTATAAATATCCTCAACGTCCAAAAAATGAAAAGAAAGATATTAATTGGATAGTTATTTAACTACCATAAAATAAATTAAATAAATATTCCCAAAGCCTATTTGCTGCGCTATCTAATAGATGTACAAAGTATTGCTAAATGTAGATTTTATGGAATTTTTAAAAATAATTTTACTAAAGTATCATTAACTAATCTTAATGAAATTAAGACTACTGAAATTAAGAACTAATCTTAATAAAAAATTTATTGGAAATCTGTAGGGAAGGCCTAAGTTCAGCAGTGGACGTCCTACGGCTGATATAATGATGATAATGAAAAAAATTATCTAGATAGATAATACATTTTTTATACAACATCATACTGTATACAACATACTTTATATTTAAAACACAAATAAAAGTTGTTAGAAGGTATTTTTCCAACATTCTTTTGTTGCAAAAATACCTTCTATGCGATATGATTTCCTCTTCTAAAATATGCACCTATAATAGGTGAGTACCTACATATGGGTTTTCTTTAGTAAATATCCAAATAAATCTAATAACTTCAATTTGACATTGAAAAAATCGTCATAAAATACAATTATCTGATAATAGCCTTACGTTTATCGTTTCATATTTTTATTACCAGGAAACTCAAGACCAAAAGTCGTACACTACATAAGGTTTCAAAGCAGGATTTGAGTGAACATAAATATTTTCCATCAAAATATTTTTTAAGAGCCGTGTTTAGTATACGGCGATACGGCTAAGGAATCGTTTTATCAACATAATATTATCTTTATATCAAGGCATGACTGTATAATTAAATTCTCACGTTACAATAATAACTAGCTTTTGCCGGCGACCTCGTCCGCGTAAATGTTGGTTATCACGGACGCAGACGAAGTCGCAGAATAAAAAGTAGCCTCCTTCTCCTCCTTCCTTGGGGTTCAAACTTATCTCATACCAAGTCTCATCGAAATCGTTACTGTAGTTTAGTCGTGAAAGTGTAACACATAGACAAACAGAGTTACTTTCGTATCTATAATATTATTAAGAAGGGATATAGTAGGTATGGATACCAAGAATTTCAGCATCACGATTTTAAACCCGTACACATATTACTTTTATAACTACAAAATGCCATACATAAGTACTTCTGTAACCTGCAATAATTAAGCCTGCAAAAAGTAGCTAATACACGTTCATCACCTCATTAACTGTGGGTAATCACTGTGAGGTGTGTTTCCGTGTCCGCTCCTATGTAAAAGTAACGACACAATGACCTGATATAACGATAAAGACTGTTATAAATAAGGATCGGAAACTCATATGCATATTTAATTACCTAAAATATTTTCTTCGCTAAGAAAATATGGATAAGACTTCTAAAAATAATTGATTAGATAAAAAATCTTGGGATTTCGATATTGCGTAACAAATCAAATGTATATTTATATGATTTTATTCGTATTTTATGATGTGTGAATTGAGATGTGTGTTTCTGAATTGACGTATTTTGTCGATACTAAATAAAGTTCCATAATTGCTAACGTGTGTATGTACTTTAGGTAACTAGGATACATCCATTTTTAGGGTTCTGTACCTCAGTCGGCAAAAACGGTAAGCTTATAGGATCATTTTGTTTTTCGTCTGCCTGTCCGTCTATCAAGGCCATTTTTCTTAGAAACGCGTGGATACCTAGGTATATCAAGCTGAAATTAATATCAAATACTCAGGTCTGCTACCCCTTGACCGTTGATCTATAATCATGAAATTTAGCAATGCAAGTATCACAAGTTAAGAAATAATCTGAAAACCATAAATTTGTAGTTACCTACGTCATAAATTACTTGCGATTATAAACTTATTTATTATTTATGTTGTATCTAAATACCTATTGTATGATTCGTACTTGGCCGATTTTTTACAGTAAGCACACACATTTGGTCAATCTCCAACAATCTCGGAATTATGGGATTTCTTAGATTAACAGTCCATTCCGTACTAAACCAACACTTAAAGTTTAGATAAATATGCATCCCAACAAAAACATTTCATGTAAAATGTTGCCAAGACGACCACATAAGGTTTGCTCTGTGAAAAAGATATCAGATCATCATGTAGAGCCAAGCTTCTGAATCTACACGGCTCTACAATTCTACCGACCCTAACTTCACAAATTCTACATATCAGTAAAAGTGTATGGCTTCGCCGTTTCGCTACCGTCGTGGAGGTGACGCAAATATTTAGTTTCTGAAGTAAGTAAAGAAAGTAAAAAAACACCGTATACATTCTCTTAAACCTTAACTAAGAAAACTTACTTATAATCTCTTAAAATTCCAGATTTAAGATAAAAAGCAAATAGAGCGTAGATTAGATCCATTAATCTTTAGAAATACTTTAAAACTCGGTGCGCGGTATAATTTACCCATGCTCAACAGCGCGTGAATATGAACTCTAAGCAAAGACTACCTCTGGACGAAGACACAAAGACGTGTCTATTTAAATTAAGATAAATAAAAATACTTTTAAAACATTTTATAGTACTAGAGAAACTGGAGTGAAAATATATTCTTGGATAATAGAATGTTGAAATCAGACAGTGAGATAAATTCGATTGAAACGCAACTTCTTCATTTTACACATTAAGAAGATCTTTGTAATGATTTTTGGACCTCCCCAACTGCAAAACTAATTGCAGGTTAAATTCAGTAGTAGGTACCTACCCATTACTGCATTTAACCTGCAGTATATATCTATATAGAATGATTACATGCTCATAAGAATATTAAAAGAGTTAACAATTTTGGCGATTATAACTTTCAAATTACGAGTTTATTACCCTCATGATAATCATTTAAAAATATATATATTATCAGCCTGCAACACGTAAGTTACAACCGCTTTTCAGACTCAATAACACTGTAACATCACTATCGCTCACGAGATACAATTATCTCTGGTTGGTTATATTTCCCAGGTGTATGAATGCATGCAGTGGAAAATTAAAAAGCAAGCTTTTCCGAAACTCTATCGTGTTTGCCCAATCTCGTAAATTTAGCTGTGAATTCTTTTACATTTTTTGCGAAACGACTGTTCAACGAGATAAGTTTTGCGATTATTGTATATTTGAAGTAAAAAAACTAGCTTAATATGTCGATTGAATGTGATTTTTTATTAAAAGCTTACAAATGTATGTATTAATATAACGGGTGTTAAAAGACGCTTAACGTAGCCGATAGTTATATTTCATTGATCCTCTTTTATATTAGGTTTCTCGAAAACTTAGACACTTGTTCAAACTAACATCAAACTCTTTACGTAAATGTCGTATTTAACAGTTGTTTATTTAATTACTTGTTTGATTTTGTTGTAGTAGGGTAGGTTTGTACTTGAGTTCTGAGATAAACAATGATGCCCAAGTCCCAACTCACCAATTGTTTTGTGGCACATGACGCATTTTGGAACGCATGAGTCCCTGTTATATATCTACTAACACTACATATAACCAAACGCATTCGTTTTAAAATAATAGGTGATATTCATACACAACGTACATTATGTACTTACAATACGAACTAACGCAGCTACGTGAATGGACCGCGGCGGCCGGTATAACATTAGCTTCGCTAATTAATCAATTGCTAATCCTATTTGCATGACATTAGGCACTAAGTAAATGGAAAGTCAAGTGAAGGATATAGCTATAATACATATTTTATAAGACAATTAACGCAGCAAACGTTTCAATGTTTCATCTGTGTCACGGCTTTGAAATCCTGTTCATTAATAGATAATCATGTGCTATTAGCTCGATGGCAGTGTCAAACATTATCAATAGCGAGATGAGTATTCATTATTGAAACAGGTGCCGAATTAACATTTATTTGAAATTGGGATTACAGATTAAAGCTTAGTTGTGTGATTGTTAACTATATACAATTAGCGCAAAATATATTATAAACATTTTTTTCTTCGTTATTATCACAAAACAGAATTTATCAATAGCATTATGTCTTACGGTATTTTGCATGAGGACGGGCTGCAGATATAAATTGTGTCCTGCAAAAGACGGCTGTCAGAAAAAACATAATTGACATAATTTTAGTTCTCTTCAAGATGGTTGAACTAATTGGTATTGATCCACGCGAATTGTGGGTGAATGAGCACTGTCAGTTGGGATTGGTCATCAAACTGGATTTTGACTTTGACAATTACTTAAGGTGATCAACTGTTAAACGCGATATTTGTTTGTGTGGTGGAGTTAACCGTAAACCTGATATTAGGCACGCGTTCAACAAATGTCAAAGCTATTGTTGTAAGACCCTACACGTTTTACAACTGAGTGTAAGTTTTGTTTGTGGTGGTGTTGTTCTGTTCATAACAGTGTTACATGTTTGTGTCTTATTTTTCTGTCACTTTTCAATAACAGCCCTGTGTTAGGTTAATGAAAATAAGATCGCATCCTAACTATCCACCATTCTCTTAGGGAAACAAGCTACTGTAATAAAAAAAATACAAAACACGACTGCAAAATTTTGCACATATTAGTACTTTGTTTAATCGACAGTTTTTTTTTTACGACGATTTTATTAACAGTGTTATAATTTTTTTTTAATCTACTTGTTAAATTCCTGACGATAAACATAGACATGACCAGATTCATTAAAAAAATAAATTGAGGCTGGTATTAATTTATGTTTTAAAGTGACCACACCTCTTTTTTTCTGAACGATGCAAGGATTGTAACGATACCCCATACATCTAAATCGGTTCAGGCGTTTAAAAGTTATGGTGGAATAAAGAAACTCACATACATACATTAACCCTGAACACATAACACTCCTTTTTTTGGGGCAGTCGTGTCAAAAGGCGTAATGTGAATTGTGTATTTTATTTCCCGTTTCGCGTAGACGTTAAGAAGCGCTATGAAAGATTTAGTTTTCTGCGACAACTTGTCTTTTGATTTGTTAACTTATTTGTGCTTCAAACCGTTACTTTTTTTTCCTAGGTTAATTGTGTTTGCCAAATAAGCCAGCTCATGTTAAAATATCTTCCAATTTTTATGTTATTGTAATATTTTTTTATATTTAACGGTGATTAATTATAAATATATTATTATTCTAAACACAAATAATGTTGTCCTAAAAGAAAATTCTTTTAATGTTGTCAAAGCATTGCTACTTTTCTTTTTTTTAATATTGGATACATAACATCACTCCTGTAATTGAAGGAGTAGGCAGAGGTATACCTATTAGTACACCTCCATTTCGCCTGTTATGTATCAGTCACATGTAATAGGGGGGGGGACGAGCCCATTGTCTTTTTTTTAATATGATAATATAAATATCTAGATTTCGTGCCACGAAGATTTAAAAATAGAACTTACAAAGTAGGTACTTAATATTGTATTTTGCAGCTACACAAATTGTATTTCAGTGGCAGAAACTAACAGATTTGAAAAAGGTATCGTAATGAGGTTTACACCAACATCAGTAGCATAATTGAAAAATATTTGTTTGTGGTATAGAAATGTAACCAAAGAGCTAGTGCTAATAATAACAGTCGACCGAACCTATTGTCGTGCTAGACTTTTAGTTTCAAAAAATAAGTTAGAATAACAGTGTGTTTTACTAATGAAAGTATACCAATATAGTATGACTACACTGCTCAAAAACGACATAAACACTGTGTAGGTATCTATTTATTTATTTTTATTCTGTTTAGGTATCCTTTTTTAATTTTGTATAGAAAATAGCCTGCCATACAGGCTTAGTTACATACGGTTCCAAAACCGCAAATTGTTTGTAAATTTGTTGGCTGTATAGAGTTAAAATAGGAGGCTCTTTTTCAGCAAAATTAAAAGTTTTATCGTTTTTATGTTATACTTTAATAGCAGGAGGTATTCCTATTTAATCGTATTTGAAAGTCGTGGTTAGTGGTTAGGGCGCCCGCCTCTCATGCATGAGGTTGTGGGTTCGAATCTGGACAAGCATCAATGTGACTTTTTTAATTCATATGCATCATCGCCATCACACCACTCCACACTCCATCACTCCACTGACATCGTTCCTGGCCTCGGAAAGCACGTTAAACCGTTGGTCCCGGCTGTATGTATGAATGTATGACACATTGATCTTTCCCGAAAATCTGACAACCAGTCTTACCAAGGAGTATCGTATTACCCAGTTACTGGGTTGTGGAGGTCAGTTAGGCAGTCGCTCCATGTAAAATACTGGTATTCAGCTGCATCCGGTTAGACTGGAAGCCGACCCCAGCATAATTGGTAAATGACTGAGCAGATGATGATGATGTACTTTCCATAGTTTATCATGGACCTTCCTGACATCGGTGAAGAAAAACATCATGAGGAAACCTGGACTTGTAATTAAAACAATCTGAAATTGCCTCTCCGTCTTAAGCAGCATGGTGATCATGCCTTCTCTGTATGAAAAGAGGCCTTTGCCCTGCAGTGAGGCAATAATAAGCTGGTATTATTTTATTTCTATTTCGGGGTTCAGACTACCATACAATGTAATTATTAATAGGTAGTTTAAAAGTACCGAAGCACTGCCGACAGTCCTGTGATTTCGTAAATATTAACGAACTTATGAACGAAAATAGAGCAGTCTGATATAGTTTTAGTGCAAAAAGTTAAAAACTCACTATGTTATTTATATCGCAACGCCGAACTGTTGTGTATAACTTGTCTATTACTAATTACGATAGTGCTTCCAAAGTTTTCTCTCCTCCATCGAACATTCAGATCACGACTTGAAAACAATCAAGATGTTCACAGGATACCAATTGGATTACTACTTTAGTTCCAAAAACACATCTTTGTAGTGCCTCACTTCCGCTGTCTGTTTACTTATTTTACCTATTTTACTAGCGTTAGTGACATGGACTCTTTCAGTTTCTGTAATTCATGATTTCGTACAATGACTTACGCGACGTATCAAATCATAACATCGTTTCGGAATCCCTAAGTATTAGTAAAGAGTACACTGATAAAAGGTGCCACCAGGTGTCGTGAGCTTAAAATCCACTAGTTGTTGCTATACTTTTCTTCTGAGGAAGACCCGAAACCACAACTAGCCTTTTATTTTACAAGACTAATATAGACAGACATTTTCTTCAAAATATATATTAAACTACACATGGTTGGCATCGCAAGATGGGTTAAACTGCGTCTGTGGGATATTGGAATAAGAATAAATATGACCCAAAAAGATGGTATACAGATTTCACCAAATCTTTCACATAATTTGAAAAGATAAATAACTAGCTGTAATATCATTCAATCTATGTTCATTAGCTAACGGAAACCCGTCCAAACCTTTCGAAAACAGTTTCATAACTTTCTGATAGGTACCTACCTACTTGACCATAAAAAAAAACCAAACCCTTTCGCATTTTAAAAGTATTTACGTCCAAAAATTGTATTCCTTACCTTATAATACGATTCCTCGTAGCGAGTTCCCTTAAGAAAGTCATAGAATATGCAAAGAGGCAGAACCATTATGGCCGGCTCTTTGCACAGAGTGGCGGCCGCGGCGAACGTAAGTGTCCCCGCCAGCGTCAGCCACTGCAACAGTTCACCTGAGTCTTCACTGTCACAACCACTGAACTGACACTTTACTTTCACTTTGCCGTTAACTTTACAAGCGCCCAACATCTTCATAGGCCCCACTTTACGCGCCTTCAACAGATTACGAACATTCATCATTATGTGCTGCACCATGCTGTGACAACTCAGCCTGAACGGCGGGTCGTTAGATGTTATTTGTCTTTGCATCAGATTCTCTTTCAGTACATTACATTTGCATTGTTTCTTGTGTCTTTCCTCGCGTAGTCGGATGTGTTTGCTGTATAGCAGGAAACTCAATAGAAACAAGTTGCATGAGGCCAGATCAGCCCGACCAACCACTCCCGCCACTGCCTCAGTGTGTATTGGATGAGCAGCGAAAGCGAAGCCGGCGACCGCACTACCCACCCTCAAACAATAGGTTGGCAGCAGGCAACGAGCAACCACAACCACTAAAGCGGTGGCTGTACAGTGGAAGATAATATTTAGGAGATGGTAACTCCACGGCTTAAATCCACTAAAAGCATGGTTGAATCGATATGTAGCCACACACAGCGGTCGGTAGGAGCCGTGTGAACCGGGGTCGGTGAGTGGTGTTCCCCAAAAATCATTTTGAAATATTGCGTTGATAGGTGTGTGGCCGGTGACATCCGGGTTGGAAAGAATCGCCCGCCTGCGAAATAAAAAAAAAATAATTTAATTAAAATACTACGGATTTATTAAAATGATAATGATAAAAGATTGTTTCTTTATAATGTAATGATCGTACGTTGCATGCTCAGTGTACAATCAGAACGCAAACTTTATTTATACTAATATTATAAAGAGGCAAAGAAATCTCTGAATCTACTGAGCCGATTTTGATAATTCTTTTACCTATAGAATGCCACTATAGTTATTTGTGAGTGTCATAGGTTATATTTTATTACCAAAAAAAAACGGAATGCGTAAGGACGTCACGCGATCGAAGTAACGGGGAAAGTCCTAGTGATTCAAAAGGCATTACAGTCCTAGCAGCAATGGCTATAATGTCAAATGTTAACTAGACCACATGTTATTGTGGTAATTATGGCCACACAGATGTTGAATCATCGATAAAGGAATAGTTGAACGCCTGGTCTAGGTAGATATTTATTTTAGTGCAATTTGAAGTCAATACGGTATCTACTTTTCATTCATTAACCAAATGATTACAATTTCCGGAGATTTAATGAAATACTTTTGAAGTCCAGTAAAATTGTGTAAAGGCAATTTGTAGATTGTCATGGAGGTATACGGCACGAAGTAATAAGTAGGTATCTTGGCGACCAGCGCCTTCGTATCGTATATTTTTCATCAGCTTTGATTAAAAAACTTCGCTAACGTAACTTTTTCCCACCACGGCTACCTTTTAATGAAACATAAAAGATCAATACCTAACACAATTTTTGTAGCCTGTGTCAATCTGCGAACGTTTTCGCTCTTTGGTTATTTAGTAAACGAAATTGCAAACGTTTTATAAAGATAAAATAAAAAAGTTTAAGATATACCTACTGGATATTGGAAACAAAGAATTTTAAACAGGTGCAAACACAGTTTTCTGTACTGAAAATTATCAAGCAAATGCCTTTTCATAATCAAATATGCTTAGGTGGCTTAAAATCCTCGTAGAAACATCTGAAATGGGAAAATATAATTAAAACTATATCCGAAGTCATTTAAGATATTATACCTAATAAAACAACTACCTCGTTGTGGTTTTTCCTCAATTATTATTAAAATGAAACAATAAAGGTAATATTATGTTACTTCAAACTATTACAATGCTTTTTATATTACATAGTCAATTGGGAAAAAAAATAGTGCGTAATTTTTAATATTCATTAATTTGCTTAGATTTTTCAGTATTGTACATAAGCCTACAAAAAATACAGATCGAGATTTTAAACCGTTTGTCGCCTTTAGGTGACTGCATCGTGCAACACAAATTCTTAGCAAGTAACGGTTTACGGTTTATATTAAAAAATACGGGATAGGTAGTAAATGCGATTAATATTTAATTTTATAACTACTATTTAAAGAGGAATTAGCTTATTACAACAAGAGATTCAGGAACTTGATTAATAATACTTATATATACACGTCATGGCCTAGTCTTTGTGTTGGGTAAGGAACGTAAAATAAGGGAAGAAACCCGATAACTTAACGTAATAACGAATCAAAAGATTTCCGTTTATTATTCAAGATATGACAAAATAAAGATTACATTCAAAAAGATAACATGTTTAAAGCTCGTAATTTAACATCCCTTATTTGTAAATGCCTACTTACTATTAATTTATACAAAGTAAAAGCAATAAGGGATACCAATTTTTATTTACGCTACACATCAAGTTAATACCGAAGAACAAATTCAAACAGCCGTCCCTAACTGCTTAATTTAAATAAAATATTACCATCTTACCTGGGCGAGCAGTCGCTCATCGCCACCGAATCCGTTCGATGTTTTCTCGAACGATTGGCCCCGTGCCCTCGACCGTTCCCTCCGTAGGGCGCTCCAATACCGATTTAATAATGGACATGTTTTAACGTACCCATCTCTCCTCTCAAATTGATCTTAGTAACCGTGTTTTGACGTTTCCGGTTGACGTGTGAAGCAACCTGGCAGAATGGCGGGGACCGAAAAAGTTTACTGACCTGTGCTACAATTAGAAAGGCTGGGAGTAATGTTTTACTTGGTTTCTTAATTTGCGCGTTCCCTGGCATGCGATAACAGAACAGCAAAGGAAATTATTAACGAAGTTAACGTCAGGAACTCTATCCGATGGCATTGGCAGCCGGGGATGTTTACCGGGCACATTTCAGTGCAGAGGAAATTAAAAAGTCAGCGATCGCCTTGCCTTAAGCCAACTACATAATTTTGTCGAGAATAAAATAATTATATTTTTTTCTCTTATCGTATTCATAACGAATACAATGAGATTAAACAGCGTCTGAAGGTGCGCTTTCTAATGTATAGCCAATCTAAAATTTAATGAACTTATTGTTTTAATCTTTTGTTTTCTAATCCCCACTTATTATTATATTATAAATGCGAAAGTTACTCAGCCTGTTCACATCTGTCACCAAATAACGATAAAATATAAAGCGATTACCACTTAACCGATAATAATAAAATTTGACAAAGATCAAAATTCAGATCCAAAGCTCCACTTGCGATCTGGATAAGAACATGAACATGCCTGGATAGGTAACTCTTTAACGGATATTCACGCAGATAAAGTCTCTAGAAAATGCTAGTACAATAATATACATATTTCCAAATTTCAACCATGTAGGTTGCTATAGTCAGGATCACAATTATAAGGGAAAGATTTATTTTGTGAGGACAGCGACCACCCACACCTAGTCATCTGAAGGCACTCATCCCTTTATCTATTGATCCCTCATACATATTATTCGATCATTTTAGATTTGGAAGGTAAAGCCGGTGAAATAGCCGATTGAATAATATATTTTTATGGGACCAAAACCGTGCTTACTATGCGAAGAAGGAAAAATCATCTCTAACAGTCGGCCATTGTATTGCAAATTGTGAGTAAGACGCCTTTTCCTTCACTTATTTACATAAAAAGTTCTCCGAAGTATTTTGTTCGTAAATGACTTTCGTTTTGCACTTCCTCATTTCAGTTTTTGCAGTCATATAGATAGCTTGGTAAGTACGTAGTAAGTACTAGCATGTACAAGTAGTATTTAAACGGATTATGTCAAATATGCTATAATACTAATGTTATGAATATAAAAGTTCTGATTTTTTTATTCAATTACGCAGTACCTAACAGCTAAACGAATTTTGTTAAACGAATATTAACACAGCTCTTGGTACATAGAAAATTTCAATAAACTCAGGCATTTAAGGACCCGCGGACTACTAGTGTTATTTTTTATACTGAAGCCACTTACGTTTATATACGTTCTTTTAAATACCGAATACAAAATAATGAAATACAAAATAATGATTTTCGCAAGGTTATACCAGTACCTACCTGTCGATAGAATCTATATTATTTTATCGTGTTCAAGATTGTTCAAGAAAATTCATGGCTGAAAGTATTTCTTCCTTTTCTGCAAGTCATATAAAGGACGGGGTCCATAGATATTCTTTCCATGTTCGGGCGCGGTGACCAGTCAACATTCCAAACACTTCCCTTACAGGTTTACGTTCTTATATTCAACGCTAACACCGATACCACGCTTCGTAATAAAAATGAAAATAGAAATATGAAATACTTTAGTAGTCTCCGGTTATGGGCGTTTTCACTTTATGACGCCAGCGATTTCGCGATCGGTACTGCCTCGTTTTCACATCAGCACGAGAATGATAGCTACACGTATTCTACTGTCTGTATATAACATATATGTATGTTATTTAACACAAATATGCATTTAAGTAAAATCATATAGTTAAGAAGAGCTTTTTCTCAATCAGTTAAAATATATAACCGTTCGGTCGAAAAGTATTTTCCGTTACAGTATTGACATACACACGTAAGTGAAATGTGTGTGTACATTTTTCACTCTATTCATCAATCAAAGTCTCGTGTAGGTATTATTAATCGTATGAGTGAAAACAACAATGTCTTAAAAAAGAAACGTTTGATATCGTTAGATCCTTTCGATAAAATATCAATACAATTCTGATATCCAAGCAAAACATTTTACGTCTTTTCAATATCTCATATAATAAGAATATCAATCTATGTGCACACATCAAATAAGGTTGAAATAGCAAAATACGTAATCCCTTACATTTTATATCAAAGCCTATCCTGTAAGAATATTGGCCTATATTGGTTTTCATAACCATATCGATAAAAAGTAGTCGCATCCCTAGTAGAATCGAAACTAAGATTGAGATAAAGTTAGGATAGTGCGGAACTTTTTGTTGGGCGAGTTGCGGGCAGCTGTGCACAGTCGTCACGTAAGCCCTCAATTACGAAACACTGAAGCGGTTTTCGACGAGATCTGATCCAGAACAAAGTTCATCGATTCTATCGCGATTATCGGTTTGGAACGTTTCCACTGAGAAAATTAGCACTGTCCTCGAAATATACCTACGTCTCTTACTTTTGTGTTGTAGTGTTCATTAATACCGCACTTAACACATGACATAAGTATAAGTGCTTTTAGACAGGTAACTTTTTGTTTCCTCAATACTGTTTAACATTATTCAGTTTTGAAACTGAATGATGTTAACTGTTTTATAAACAACTGTAGGGAAAATATTGAATTCTGAACAAACTAATATTATTTCAAGCTGCCATACCGCTCAAAGAAGTCAAAAGAAGTATAAAGTATAAATCAAACACAATAATGTGGCTGCCCTTATACCCTCAGGGACAATGGGATCAAAGGAAAATCTAAATTATTCAACATGCTCAAGTCTGGGCGTTCGCCAAATAGCGGGTTACCTTTTTACAGCTCCTTCAATTCTCTAGAGAGCCTTATTTAGGTGTTAATTGGTGGCATTCCTCAGGAGGATCTGACCGTATTTCTTTTTTACTTAAGAAGTCAAATGATACAAGATAACTGTCACATTAAAGCTCTGACGTTTAACTTTATGTAAGTACACATATTATATTATAACCGTTCTTATTCTTTAAAAGAAGAAGAAGAAGACCGATAGAAGTTTTACATTTTTTGATTGCGATTGTTATTGGATTTTTTTTCATATCTTAGATTATGGCGTTTAACAGTAAATAGTGTCTTATAATTTCATTCAAAATAATCATGTTACGAAATAACCACAAATGGCCAGTTTAAAAAACAGATATTGTTTTTTTTTTACCTAACATAATAGTTACATGACGCGAAGTATTTACAAGATATAAGTTTTGTTGAAAACTCAACACTCAAATATAATTTAAGCTAAGTTTCAATTAAAAAAATGAATTATATTATGTACTCAAGATGGCTCAAGTCGAATTATAAAACTTTTTTAAAATATAATATAAGTAATATCTATTGTATCACATATCAAACAATGTCACGTTATTTCAAACATATTGTTTACTTAAAATTGCATAACTACTAGCTACTTTCCTCTGTTAAATGACAATACGACATTTAAAACCAGAACTGTCCATTGTGATCGCTTATTTTGCTGTGATCAGCAATTTACCTATTAAGTTTTAAATTATAATATCGTTTTACAATTTTTTTGTTTCGACACGTGTGTAATGTACGTTTATAACATGTTGGCTATGTACATGTACTGTAATATAGAGGAGAATGAAGTACAATGTAACGAAACACCGTTTGGCACATTTATGTAGTTTAGGTACTTAATTTAATAAGTATCAACAATAAATAAAATTAAATTCTTAAATTAAATTCTTAGCCAATTTATTTTTGGGAGAAATAATGAACTCAACATCTTTAAATTAGTACTAGAAATAAATACAAAATAACGCAACCTTTTTTTTGATTATCTAAAGTATTACCATTATACCTATATAAATAATATTATTATTACTTGTTTTATAAAAAAAGATGTTTACTTCATAATTTCTCAGAAAAATACATTGGTATAATAAAATCAGTTTTCTCTATAATTACCTATCATCATAAACGAATCCTGCGTCCAAGGTGTTGTAGTACAGCAGGAATGCCAGCAGCGAACTCGCTGCCGTTACCCAGTGCTTCATCTTCGTGGCTATGATGCTGACATCGGGGTTGCTCCTATCGCTCTGCAACAAAAATGTATTTATCTATAGGTATTTGTCATAGGCTTTCGAAGGAATATGGCTCCGCCCTCTTTGGCAGTGCACAAGCAATAGGTATTAGTTCGGATGCAGTGAAAAATACCTCAATGAGCGACTATTCTTTATGTCTTGTTCTGGACTCCGGCTCTTTTTGATGTAAAAAAAAGAAGAACTTGTGTGGTTTTTAGTCCACTGACATTCTTCGTATATGTTAAACATTTTGACAATTGGAGAAAAGCATAAGTGTCAGGAAAACTGGACTCGTTGAGCTTTTTAGAAATGTCTGATAGAAAGCTCCTAAACATTAAAGACTGTAATTAAATCAAGTGACAATCAGAGCAATTATTGAAATCATAATCCTCCGAAGCATTTATAAAGTAAATGTGTCTAGAAACACGCAAGCCTACAACTTGTAGTATCTCATTACGTTCAAATCGTTTGAAACAAACGATTAGTTGCAGTAGAATATTTAATTTAGGTTGGGACGTAACCTAAATTAAAAACTGTTCACATTAAGCTTGTTCTCTATTTAGTAGGAAACGTATTCATGTCACGTCATCGCGTTTTGGTAAAGTCCCATTCTAACGAGATGCTGTACTGTTATTATTAAATGTATATTTAAAACGTATAAAACACTAAGTTTAACAGCTACACTGGTTTTCAATTAAGCTTTGTGCGAATCACATATGAAATTTTAAACAAACAGAGGTATAGCATTATTATATATATTATATTTATATATTATATATTAAGCATTATATAGTTATAATTATCATCATATACGGCTGTAATCAATATAATAAAATAAAATCTTGTACGGCTATTGATTAGTTTTAGTTTGGCATGAACGTATACTAGAATACACTATTTTTTTAAACGTCAATTTCTAAGTGTGTCAGAAACCCATATTATTCATTATTTATTAATTTATTAAAACTTTATGCACATGTAAAAAATACACTGTACAAAGGCGGACTTAATGCCTTAGGTATTTTCTACCAGTCTACCTTAGGGTAGACTTTGTAGACTGTTTTTTAACACCTAAAAAAACCAAAAAAAAAGGGTGATGCAGAGACAAAAACAAAGTACATTAATTAGTAGGTGGTTTAATAATAATTTATGTTTACATAAATACTTATTCAAACTTGGCTTAGCTTATTTAGCTGTAAATAAAAAAAGGATAAACCTAAATATTTTATATCCATAATTTTTAGCATACCCTAGTAATTAAAATGTGACCTCCTACGTTATATTTTTAATATTTTCTAGTCTCATTTATAAATGTAAATAATTATGTAATTTTTATATAATTAGTGGCAAAACATAGCGCACTGCACACTTTTTAACTATTTTAATAAGTTATATTTAATAAATAAATCGATTCTTATTGTTCAAGACGGTAGAATTAAAGCTTATGGACGGGCCTAAAAGTATGAACGACATCTAATTACCAATAAAGTTAGTTGACCCTCGCATACCCACTTATAAATTAATTAGTACTTATTTGTAGGTAGTTGAATCTCCTTACTTAAAGCAGCTAAGACTATTATTGGTATATTAGTCAACCAGTTTAAGTCACTTCATGTAGAATACTGGTATTCAGCTGCATCCGATTAGACTGAAAGCCGACCCCAACATAGTTGGGAAAAGGCAAGGAAGGAAGCAGATGATGATGAGTCAACCAGTCTTAAAAAAATATGAGGTCTGTCAACTTTTGACTGATCAGATATTTGATGTTTCGATTTACATATTTTACCGTCGGTTACATTGTAATTAATCAAAGTCAGACCCTTAAAAGATAACTTTGAAGGTTAATACTTAATACGCAAACATGACATACAAATAATAGTCAACAACGAACGTGGATGTACTGCTTCACTTCTGATCAGATACAGCATACACAACAAAGTTAAAAAAAAACTAGCTAACCAAGCAATAACAAAACAACTTAAACAGTTCAAGGGTTCTTTATTTACACAGTTCAAAAGATAAAAACGCGAACAATTTTAGTTTTTTTTTTGAAATTATAAAGAAAAAAATCCTTATTTAGTTTCTGAATATGTTTGGATATATTTTTGTCACTCAATTACGCTTAAACCGTTGAACAAATTTGGAAATTGGCACATAGACAGACTATTTCCTGGGTTTCACATAGAATGCTTTTTATCCCGGCTTTCTATCGCAATGGGATATTAGTTATTATATTATTATATATTATAGTTATCATATTAGTTCAACTTACTTTAGGGAAAAATACTTTTTAGGCGGGCGAAGCCGAAGCAGAAGCTGTTAATACTATATTTTGTAGAAAAGATTACACACATTATAGAATGGATTTCAGTCTAGCAAGAGAATTAAAGTGAAGATGGACAATATCACTATGATTACACATTGTCTTGCATACGGCGAATTAGATCCCAAAAAAAAAAATCAGTTCTTCATGTTGCGATGTGTTTGTCATTAAATTCTACGTCCACCTAATTCAAAATATTCTCGTTGGCACGAGGAAGTTTTGAATCCACATCAATTGAGTTTTGAAATGAGAATTTTCATTGGACATAGTTCACGTCATAAAGGCTGTCGCCCGTCTCAGCCTGCGCCGCTGGTTAGCAAACAAAAGTTATTATTTAGTTTTCCAGATGTATTTATATTAGAACTTTTGAACGTTTTGAACTGTAATTAGTTTTCACTCGAAATGGGTTCCTATTAAATCCCTTATGATATACTACGAGCTTCTGCCCGCAACTCCGCCCCTTTTAAAGTTGATATATTATCTCACAGGAACTGTACATTTTTCCGAGATAAAAAGTAGCCTATGTGTTGTTAGACATTGCATTGTAAACTATTTCTGTGCCAAATTTCATCCAGATCCGTTCAGCCGTTCTGGCGTTATTGTTTAACAATCATACATACATCCAAATTTTAGCATTTATAATAGTAGTAAGATTGTATACTCCAGTGATGCCGTGGACGTTACCAACTACCGGTAGGTATAATAAAAAAAAAGAAATAATAATAAATATTATCGAATTTACTTTAAATTCGAAAAGGATAAGAAAAAGAGTATTCTATAAAATTAAACTAAATCTTATTAGGCAATATTGTACTTTGTATACCTTCTATTTTCTATGCAAATGGCATTGTGGCTTAAAAATCAAATACGATCAAATCCCTGAAGGAAATGAATTCTATAGACAATCCCAAATCCGCCTTGCGTGGTTTGATATACGCCTATTTAAATTCAAGTAGCCATATTTGAGGATGACTTAGGTACTCAAAGGAATCAATGCTGTGATCACACTTATAGCAAAAATCGCTAGAAATACAACCTCCGGTTAAATTACTATAGAGTGTTTTAAAAGAAACCTGAATATAAGCATGCTTCTAATCTTTCTCAAAATTTTAACACATCTCTGCGATTTCTTACGGAAAACGAATATATTAGCTTATCTTTATTCGTTACATGTGTAAAGACATACATCTGTAGTAAAATAACATCACAATGCTAATATTCCGTCCGTATCTGCCCTTTATGTATCCCAAAAGCGCTGTCGCATGCAAACGCAGGGGCTTTACGCGTAGAAGGCGTCTCGTAGGCCTATCCGACGGCTCACCGACGACCGACGACCGTTCGTAAACAATGCGTCACTGGGTTGCTTTATTACAGTTGTCAAGCACTACAACGTTGTTCATTTTATCTCTGGGACATGTCGACGAGCTGTTTAGCTGTTCGTAGTGTTTGTACTTCTGCTAATTGAGCTACAGCGCCTTCCCTGTTTGCTATCGTTTTGTGGTAAGAGGAATGTTGCAATAATTAGAAGTTCGTGTGAATTAAAAAATAATTAATAAAAAATAATCAAAGTTAGAAGAGACAATTTCCATCAAATAGTGTCACCAAATCACAAATACTTAAAATACCGTTTTTCATCCCCGTTGTTTCAGGAGGTTGTCATAAAAAACATAAATAATTACGACCTGGTCACTCATTATTTTTTTTTCTTATTTTATGTTTGACAGTACTTCAGGATAAACCTCTTTCAAAAAACAGAATCGCCCGTTGCGAATTGAATTCTATTTTTTTTTATTTACGTGCATGCAAGCCTACACGATTGGTTTTGTAATTAAAATATTATAATAATTACCTGTTAACATCTGCTTGCCTGGTAGCCATGCACAGAAATAAGTACGCAACCTACCTAGGCATAGTGTGTTAAAAACTATCAGTTGAGATGAAATTCATATGGATTGTGAAAAAAGTGAAGGGAATTGATTAATTCAATTAAAAATAGATATCAAAACTTTTCGATAGGCAAGTTATCATAGGCATTTTTGTTAATAAATTACATTTGATAAAAAATATGTCTCATCGAGGTCTGATGGGTGAAGGTCGATCTTTCACGGCTAAGAGCCGAGAGGCTATATTAGCAATTATTTTTTCAGTTTCCCATTCATTAACCGCTCAAGACATAGATAATTAACTGTATCTCATTATGTGGGACTTTTATAATTAAAATAAGGTTTTCCACTAGGATGTATTCCGTGTAAAGGTAGCGTGAAATGAAATCGTAAAAAGTAGATTTTTCCTCACCACGGTTTGTCCTTGAACACCTCTTTAAAGTAGAACAAACATATCGTGGACCATTTTATTTATATTGACGCCTTGATTGCGAATAATAGGCCCCCCAAGGCGTATGCATTGTACATTTTCCGCCCCGACAATTTCCAAACAATGTACATTATCATAATAATACTTTATGCGTACTTTCTATGAAAATTAATACAAACGACTTAAGTAGTAGGTACGATATTTTGGTACAAGTTTAAAAATAACAAGTTTTTTTTATTACAACTACGAAATGGCTTTAAGTTCAGACATTATTTTATTATTTGTACATCTTATTATGTTTGTACAGTAACATTGTACATTACATACCAATGTAAAACGTACATTTTAGCTAGTAGGTCTAACTAGGTAGGACGGGCCTGTTGGTCTAGTGGTTAGCGGCCCTGACTGCTAAGCCGGAGGTCGTGGGTTCGATTCCCACCCAGGACAAACTTTGTGTGATGAGCATGATTGTTAGTTCTGTGTCTGGGTGTGATTTATCTATAACATGTATGTATTTATAAATTATATAAGTATGTATATCAGTTGTCTGGTTACCATAACACAAGCTCTGCTTAGCTTGGGATCAGATAGCCGTGTGTGAAGTTGTCCCAAGATATTTATTAACTAATGTCTCTTTCCACAACAAATCGGTATAGGAAAATTAAAACATACTGATTTATCTAATGCAAAAGATTTGTTTTGTGAAGAAAGTAATCCGGAAAACTAGTAATAACTTTGTTTCATCTGTTATGTCGGAATGAAGCAGCCAATCGTGCAAAGCAAATAAAGCGAACTTTGTGGAGCAAAAATAGACAAAGGATCGGATACAGGTAAATAACTACGCATGACTTGGGCAGAGAAAGCAGTTCCACCGTTCTGTTCAGGGCTGCCACGTACCAAATTAACGCTCAACGTGTTCGCAATAATTTACTTATTGCCAAATAAATTTGCAAATTGCCGAAGCGGCTCCCTTTTTAAATGTAACCATTGGAAAGTGATAAATTACTTTCTTAAACAAATTTTCCGCCTCACTTTCCCGACGCGATACGTCGACATTTGCGGTTAGGTTGAAAAAATGTATTATCGATTAAAAATCAACGAGTCGTGATTCAGAATTTATGATCCATTATAGGTCTTAAGGTTAAACAAAGAGTGGGTAACACGAAAAGATTGCAAGTATTCGCATCTCGCCGTTACGTCGCGTCTTTCACACAAGATTAACGCTCAATTCAAAGGTGAACGCCGTTTCAAAAGCTATAAATTTCTCTTCCCGTGGCTCGTTTCACCCGCGAGAACGCACAAATTTATCGGAAATTAGTATCTACTAGAAACTCCGCCGGGATGAATAGACATAACGTTTACGAAAGCTCAGCTCAATTTATGTTACCTACAAGCTCGGGGTTGCGAGTTAACGAAAAACAAATTCAGAACCCGACTCGCTGACTCAGCAATCGAAAATTTACTATTACATTATTTAAGTATCATATTTGGTGCTATGCGGTTTGATGCCTGGTGTGGGTGCAGTACTGTTCCGTTTGGTTTACTCGGAATGAAATCCGACGGTTACTAATGAAAACTATCCTACAGTATCTGACTATCCCTGAGTAAGTTTACAGTGCCAATACCTAATGCAAAAGAACGATACCGATTGACTTATATAAGTTTACATGGAAGAATAAGTCAATAAGCCAGAAATAGGCACATAGCGAAACAAAGAGAGTGAACGACCCTTATTACCTTTCGTAAGTAATTCGGTAATGTCTTTTACTATTAGCGAGATCACAAATCTCAACCTTATGTAATCAAACAAGAAGATACTCAGCCGTAACTGTATTTTGTATCAATAAAATCATTTTATTGTGTAGACTTTAGCACCTTGTGCAAAAACGCCTCTATCATTCAAGTAACAAGTAGTAAAAGATATCAACTACTTTTATTATTTTATAAATACAAAATGAATCTACGAAACATATTTTTATGCATTTTAGAAGCTAATATGCTGAACTAGGTACTGTCATTGACCTACATTGCCTTACTCTGCTTATCAAGAAGAAAGCAAGAGAAGTAGGTTGTCCGACATAATAGAAGAAGAGAAAGAGCTTTATAACAGAAAAAAGTATTTTTCATCCTTTAAAAACAGCCGGATATGCCGACGTAGCTATTGAACACACCCTATATAAATATAAACAGCTTTCTGCTGGTGACCCTATCAGAATTTCCTGCTGTCCACAAGAAATAACATTTTTATGATTCTGTAAAGTAAACCGCCCGGGTTACGTCTTATAAATTTTACCACGACGCGACGCTCAACCTTCCCCGAGAAATGGTTGTCCAAGAATATTCCCGGATAATCAAAATGTAGGACTATCGTAAAGACACAACAAAGGAATACTGTTGTATTCATCAACTTTTAATAGCAGTCATAAATGAGGTTTGAAAAGATTCTGATGCTGGACGTTTCTGCTTTCATTCCAAGACAATGATGGGATCTTAAAGAGAAGCCACGCACCGATTGTAGGAAAGAATGGTTAGGTTTGTTACACTTTTTACATTTGCCGTATATCTTAGTCAATAATAGATTTAGATTTGAGTCCCATTACCTAGAAATAGTAGACGTTCCCGAGAAAATGATCAAATACCGAAACCATTTCAACTGTCCTAGTACCTAATGAGGTAAGTTGTAAAGGAAGACAACGTGAGTGCATATAAATAATTTAGGGCAAAACGTTAACGTTTATTGAAGTCAGTGTATTTATTTGTTAATGAAATCAATAAGTTAACTTTCTTCCTCATACAAATGTATGAGCAATAAACAAGGGACGTTACCAGCTCACTAGCTTTTACAGGATCAAAGGAACCGGCTTTGGCATAACGCACCTAGGTATGAACTCTCCTAGGCCTTTTCTACAATATCCACCTCTTGTACTAAACACTAGCTTCTGCCCGCGACGCGCGGTCTTTTATACATGACACAGGTAGAACGGTTACTGCTACGCTCCCCTGGGTCGTAGCGTGATGTTACAAAGCGTCCTCGTGAATCTGGCTATAAAAGACTTTTTTCAATTCAACTGACAGTTTTAGAGGTAAGCGCGTTTGAACAAACAAACAAAAAAAACTCTTTAGTTTTATTATATTAGCATAGATAAGTCGTATAACTGTTTACGTACCCACCAGCTTCGTGATGTTAACGTTAACACGATTTCATTAATTTAGGATAAAACGCTAACATGACAGGGTAAGGAAAATGAAACAAAGGGAATTCTTTCATCTGCTACGGAACAAAAATAAAGGCTATATAGACTAAAAGTATATTGCATGTAGTAACGTGCCTGCTGTTTCCAGTTATATAATCTCGTCAAATCACGAATGTAATGAATGTGCGAGGTCGTTGACGCAGCCGTCAACAATCGACGGAATTTCGATATGACGAGTGGTGGCAGGCTGTAAATTTTATTTTGCGTGTATAAAAAAAATTTCAACGATCCTAACAGTCCGTGCAAAGTGGTGCGAGCATATTAATTATATTAGCCGCCTGAGCTCTGGCGTTTAATTGAAAAATGACAAAAGTGTAGTTCCATTCGTCACATATTTTGGTGGGGAACAAAAATTATTTTATGAAAGGTAAGTAAACAAAATAGGAAAGAATGAATGTGGGTCAAGTGCGAACAAGTATTTTACGACTTTTTAAACGGGTAGTACTTAATTAATACTATAATAGTAAATCCCGTTTTTTGTAACAAAATTCACACTAAAAATTCACACTAAATAAATAAAATTTAACATATAAATATATAACAAGTTTGGTTGTAATAAGTAATAAGTGATTCGATTCTGGCGTAGGGGGTTACAGTTCTAACCTATCCTTAAGGCCTCTTGGACAGTGTCGGCGGCGGCGCCGCCGGCTTTTGCCACACGGCACGTGTCGCCGGCTTTTGCCGGATGTTTGTGCCGCCGGCATGTGCCGCAGAAAGCCGCGGAGCATCATTTCAGTTGTTTTGTCCATAGCGAACTGTACTTGCAACCCGCGCGGCCATGCCGGCGGCTCCTTTGTGCGTCAAAGCGTGCGGCTTTTTTTGCCGCCGGCCGCACCGCGGCACTGTGTGTAGGAGACTTAACCCAAGTTTTTGCACAATATATTTTTTAATTTTAGATGGATTTGCTCTTGACGCTAGTCTAGGTCGGAGGTGATAGAGACAAAGTCCACGATGGAGTAAACTTACCCAGAAGAATATTTATATTTATATTATTAATGTTTTTTTAGAACATGTTAAGATAATCAAGAGGTTTACTAGAAACATAGTCGTTTGTCTGGTATGCAGTAGGTTAATAATAATTAGTTTAGACACTTATAGAGGTGCAATTAAAAAATCCTTTTTTTAAACCCTTTAACTAAGTGTTTTAAAGTTATTATCTCGGCTGCATAAAATACATATTTTTAAATAATTGGTTGAGTAACCTATCTCAGGTTTCAACTCGAAACAATGATGTTTATGTAATACATAATGATAAACTATCTGAAAGTACCAAAATAGAGTTCTGATCAGTAATCTGATCTCAGAAAAATGATCCTTTTTTGCCTTTTTAGTTCTATCATCGGATGACAGATTTCACTTTCTAACAAAATGTACTCCTATTTTCTTAGAAAATCAAATCTACTGTCTGACATTTTCACTCTATCTATATACGTAACACAACGTATAAATAAACTTATACTTTCCCTATATTAATTTCTAATCCATTCGAACTATCTTTTAGAAGGGGCAACTAGATTCAACTATATTTTTTCTCTTATTAGTGACGTCCAAAATAGCTTTTTAATGGTCTAATTGAAACAAATGATTTGACTTTGAGTTTAACAATTGGTATTCAGTCTTATTTTTCTTTCTTATGATTTTCTGTTTTTTTTTTTATTTCACGTAAAATATGCCTACAGAAAAAATATCCTTACTCTTATACCTATAACCCTACCCAATCATGAAACGGTATCATTACGGTAAAAACTCCTAATAAGAAATATAAAACAGGAACTTAGCCAGCTAGCGTTTACGCAAACCGCTTTGATTTCTCTCGGTTGACTCCCAAAACTTCCGCGGGAGCAAATCAACAAATATGCCACGTTTCTCTTTCATTCCGCAGCCGTTAAGGAAACAACAGAAGAAATACTATTTTGTCCCGAGATACAAAGAAACGTGTATAAGAGATCCTTCGTATGTATTGGTCGCATTACCGTCCATAAGGTTCCTTAGTTCCTATCTAATTTAGCTCGGCAGGCCAGATAATCTAAGAAGTAATAGCTGGCATAAAGACGAGAGGAATGGAATACCGGCCGCCGGGAAGGTATGCAGGTACCTATTGTAATTTCTCTCCGGCCTCGCTCGACCCTCGCGTAGGAATGTCTGTTGTTTATACAACGTACATAACCTACTATTGATAAAACCTGATGAATTATTGACAGTACCTTGCCTTTGCTGATTATTTTATCAAAATCGGGTTGTTAATAATTAAATAATACCAGCCTATTACTGTCCCACTGCAAGACAAAGGCCTCTTTTCATACAGGGAAGGCAGGAACATTGATCACCATGCCTGCTTAAGACGGATTGGCTATTTCAGACTTATGTCAATTATAAATCCAGGGGTCTATAAACCGGGCACGCCGCAATCGCGGCGGTAAGACCCCTCTTTGAGGAGTGGCTGGAGAGGCGCTACGGCGTCCTCACCTACCGCCTGACGCAGGTCCTCACCGGACACGGTAGTTTCGGGAGGTTCCTGTGTCGGATAGGGCGGGAGGAAACGCCCGGGTGTCACCACTGTGTGGATCGCCCGGAGGACACGGTGGAGCATACGGTGCAGGACTGCCCCGCTTGGGCAGACCACCGCCGTGTCCTCACGGAGGCGATAGGCGGCGGCGACCTCTCGCGTCCGGACCTGGTTCAGGCCATGCTCCGGGGCGAGAGGGAATGGGATGCAGTCACCTCCTTCTGCGAAGCAGTAATGCTAGCGAAGGAGGAGGCGGGCCGCGTGAGGGAGAGAACCACCTCACGCCCCAGCCGCCGCGGGAGACGCCCAGGGCGTCGGACGTCGCGAGGCGACATCCGGCCACCGTAGGCGCGGGCTTGCGGACGGCGAGTAATGGGTAGCTCGCCGTCCGATCAAGGACCAAGCCCGGGTCGACGGCGCGTTCTGTTCGCGCGCGCCTCAAAGAGCTGTCAGCACAGGGACGGGGCCCCCAACGGAGCCAACGCCTGCCGGGGTTGCGGGACGTCTTAACAGGATACCGTGGCCCCGGAACGTAAAGGGCAACAGAAGGAACAGGGTGGTTTTTTAGTCAGTAAAAGTCTGACAGTCCCCTTCCGCCCCACCCAGGGCGGAAGGAGTCATTTCATGATTTTTACCACCTCAAAAAAAAAAAAAAAAAAAAAAAAAAAAAAAAAAAAAAAAAAAAAAAGGGGTCTATAAACGAGACAATCCAACAATTTTGTCACTTTTCGACAAATAAGCCGAATTTTTGCGACAAGTGCCGTTTAATAGTGATGACAATTAAGTCCAAATGTGACAGGGAAATAGAGTCAATTTTTGGTTTTGCCTGTACTCTCTGAGAAAATATTCTCTGATATTTGTCATGGTAATTGACATATTTGCCACAACCAATAACGAGGTATGCATAATAATATGAGAAAACATTAAGGTAATATTTAAAGAAGTCGGTTGAAAAATATAATAAAACAATTTTACTTTTGTTTTTTATTTCGACCTTTGTACTTGTTTACAACACTTTGTGTAAAACAAAGGCGTCCCTCGTAACCGTTCTACGAATATTTTATCATTACCAAAAAAGTTATATAACATAACATCACGCCTGTAATCCCCGAAGGGTTAGGCATAGATGTACCCATTAGTACACCCACATTTCGCTAGTTATGTTTTAGTCCCATGTAATAGGCGGCGAGTTAATACTTGGTTAAAAGGTGCGACGTTGTGCAGTATTTTATATATAAATAAATGAAGAAAAACATTTTTATTCTTCTATTATTCTATCAGCACACTGCGCTCCAGAACACAAATCATAGACGTAGCACAAAAAGCTGCAAAACTGAAATGGGACTGGGCGGGCCATGTCTGTCGGATGCCGTCGGATGGTAAGCGATGGGCCCGCATAATTATCACAAGAGTGGAGCCCTGACACGATAAGACGGGGTCGCGGCAGACCGAGAAGAAGATGGCGGGACGCCTTGAATGGCTTCCTCAGGAATTGGCGAGAGGAGGTAACACAGAGGAAAGTGGAAGGAATGGGGGGAGGCCTTTGCCCAGGAGCGGGACAGTAAAGGCTAATAAAAAAAAAACTATAAATTTACTTTTAAAGACGGCAGAGGGATTCTTGCAGGAACAAATGACTAAAAATTTAAAACAAAGTACTGAATTGTTTTTCTAAGAACATCACATATATCGGGTGTCCGGTAAAAAATGGATTATCTTGAAATGGGTGATAGTAGAACTAATGGCGATTCAGAAAAAATATACATTAAAAAAAAACAAGTAGTACCAAAGATTCATTTAATAAAATTCGTTGTTTTTTGTTACCTTATTTTACATTCTAGTACACCACGACCACGAATTAATGAATTCCGTCGGTTTTTTATAGTTAACATAATTTACGTTAACTAAGCTGATAGATAAGTTATCAAAAGTAGGACTGCTATTACACGGTTTAAAAAAAAAAACAACTTGAACTATGTTCTTTTGGAAAAAATTGTGAAAAAAAAAATATTTTTGAGAAAGTTTAAGCGTCCGGCGTCCGTAGTTAAAAAAAAATGTATCGAAATACAAGTGGCCAATAATTTTAACAAATTAAGTGTTTATCGCCGATTTCAAAATGGTATTGTCAAAAAATAACGTCCTCTAATTCCGACCAGAAATATAGACCAGTAATAATAAGATTATTAACAAAACAATACAAAGAATAATATTCCATTCCGTGCACATGACAACAAATATTAAAATCGAACCTAGATAGTAATTTCTGGCGCTCTAATCTCAGTGGATGTGGAGCAATAAAATAAAGTTCTATATCATTCAAGCAGTAAAGAGGTTATGAGATACCAGATGGGGTGACAACCGTCCCCGAAATCCATCCAAAAGGCGCCAAAACGACAGGTATGCCAAACGATTGTGTTATCATGCGCTACGCTCGTCTACGACAGTGCTACGAATTGGCTACGATTGCTACGAATGTGTTTTTGTAATTTGAACTTGTGATGTGCTCTTTCTAACTTTTCTGAACAAATTCTTGAATGATTAAGAATGTAAACATGCGTAGCTTTATTTGAATATGTACAACGAACGTGATTAGAAACATAAAAAGGAAGTGATTTATTGCTGGATAAATAAACTGAACGATCCGTCGTTCCGTTTTTATTCGCCTCGTTTCATTTTTTATCTTTACGAAATACCAATGTCACAACATGTTAAAATATAAATATGATATGATTATTATGATGATTTTATATTCTTGACCTTGTCCATCAAGAAATAACCAGGAAAGCGTACATCTACACTTACTAGAACCCGAAAAGCTGGAAGTTGAATAAAAGCGTTTTTATTATTTGCTTAACAAATTAGTCTGAATGAAGTCAATAATGCATATCAGAAATAATAAAACTGCTCATTGTTCGGAGGGTGTCAGGCCGGGTTTGTTTCTATTATCATCGGCACAATTATTCATTGATAGCTCGAGATAAGAATTTTCTAAATGAGAAATGCATTGTAATTATTACCTTTTTAATTATAATCCTTTCCTCGTTCACTTCATAATTAAATTTGAGCACTAATTTAGTGTCCGTTTTCGAAAGTTGAAAATAGTTTTTAAAAGTTTATCTAATAAATATGTCCGACAATATTTAACGTTACATCTCACTGATACAGAATGTGTGATCACATTCAACCGCGAATCGTTTAAACCGGCCGAACGTTACAATCACTACAAAGAACAGCGTATATTTGGAACCGGCTCACAGGAGCCATGACCAAGGGCCCGGGCCGCCTGTCGCTTGCCGACTGACGTTGGTATACACGACACATCTGCATTTAAGAAGCCGCTATCGTTATGCGACTAATCGATTGGTCGAAGCGAGTGCCACTGTCAACCGTCCCTTTCACTCAGTTCTCTCGCTCGTCTTTGGCGCAGGCGCACTCAACAACCGCTCTCTTTTAAAAGTAGCGAAAAGTAAATTCACTCATACGAACTGTTTACTAAGAGAACTGAAGACGCGGTTAATATCAAACATTTGAATTGAGACCATGGACAAGTACATAGTGGAAGATTTTATTATGGAGCCGATTATTTTTTTTTTTAGTTGGGTTAAATTCATTGGATAATAGTTTATTATAAGGAAAAGCTATTTCGCCTTCGGCGGTGGCTAGGGACGAAATGTCACTTGTTGCACGGCGACTTTGTTCCGGCGATGAAAGCCACGCACGGCATTGCACGCCATTCCTTTCCCTCTTGTTGTTTTAATGCTAATTAATTAACGTATTATGCTTTACAAACAGGCCAATCATCATTCTGCAATGATTAGTGTTGGCGAAAATAAATAGTGTATGAGCACAAATATGATAAAATGCGGTGTGTGTAATGAAATAATTACCTAATCTAGTTTATTTCGAGGCCAACTCCGAGCTATCTTCTCATTCAGAGAAGGACCATACATATACGTGTGTCCACTCGGGTATCAACGTTATTTTTCAAAATAGTTTAGATCAGGTGCGACTGTGATACGGCTACCTGTGAAAGAAAACACGACATTCTAAATACCCACGCCACTCAGTCCATGCCCGGCTTACGTGCAGCTTTATTAGTTTGCGCCTGTGAGATGTGTGTATTACGTACACATATACAACATTTTATAATTTAGCAAAGAACGAAACATAATATAAATGTATAAATTAACTGTTGATGGAAATAGACAGCTAAGAATATTGTAAAACCTTTATGTCTACAGAACAAAAAACACCAAAATAGAAAAAGTATGTGTAGTAGGTATTTTAAGATTGAACGCTGCCTTATTAATATTTTATAAAACAAAACATAAATAAAAAAAATACCTATCTACTAAAAATGAAGCACAAATAAACATGGAATCTCCAAACCGCTGAGTATTCGGCATTTTTTTTAATAATCTTCTTCAGTAGGTATAAAAGTAAACAATTCGTGTTCAAGCGTTGAACCTCTTTTAAAACTCCATTGAAGTTCTAAGAATATTATGAATGACTACCAAACCTACCCAATAATAAACCTAGTATTTACATAATAAAATTTTCCTCAAAATTCTTCAATATCTTAAAAAACCTTAGAAAACCTTGACTTGATATGTGATACGTACCTACATACTTGCTTATCAAATGCAAATACTTTTAAATTATTGAAAGCATCGATTACTTTTAGAAAAAGGTCTGCTTGCATCATGATTATGTCGAGCACAACTCAACTGTTCTTAGTAAAGTATTCTCTTTACTTTTGACGACTCTCACTCGAGCTTAGGAGCTTTAATAACGTCCTAAACAATTATTTATTGAAGATGTTTAAAGGTCCGTCTACATAATACAATCTCGTATCTACAAAGTACTAAAATATTGTATGTTATCTTAAATTATTGAAGTGAAAACTTCTTTAGCGGCGTTGAGCACTTTTTCTGTAATGGGTATAAAATCTTAAACTCGCGTCAGGACACGTGACCTGATCGAAAAAGCGTAAGACGGATGGAGAGTAGACAGCTATCCCCTCTCTAAGGCGCGGCGAAAATGTATGCCTGGGCCTACTGTTTCGTTTAGGCAGCGCAGGGCGCTTGCGCGAATGTTCGTGTATAACTTTTTAATGTAAAATAATTGTAATAGTTTTAAAGTGTTAGATTTTTAATGTAATATAAATTGTCATGTTTGTGTACGATAGCGCAATGAATGAATATTGTATTCTACCACATAAATGATAGTATTTTTATACTGATAAAGCAATTGGTGCAAAATTATTCCCTAACCATTCCAAAATATCAAACATGCTCAACGTTAATAATCAAGTTTTCACTTCTGTCGGCACTCCCGGAGTGCAACCCGTCTTTTTTTTTAAATGAAAACAGTAATCTAAATTTTAGGTTGGGGAAAAAGTCTTTTCGCATTACAGTATGTATGAACTTGTAATAAAATCTCTTTGGCTACACTATTTGTATCTGGCTGGTTTTGGTATCATTGAAAGTTTAAATTATAAAGAACATAATTCTAAATTCAAATTAGAAAAATGTGTGATTTTCATTTGTTCTTCGTTCTGTCAAGATGAGTGAGACTAATGAAGAAACATAACATAACATCACGCCTGTAATCCCTGAAGGGTTAGGCAGAGGTGTATCCATTAGTACACCCACATTTCGCCAGCTATGTTTTTAGTCCCATGTAATAGGGGGCGAGCCTATTGCCATCAACCGGGCATAAATCCAGACTCCGAGGCTGCTACTGAGAAATTCCTGATGGAATAACCCAATAACACTTTGCCCGACCTGGGAATCGAACCCAAGACCTCATGCACAGCAGTCGCGCTTACGACCACTAATGAAGAAATTCGATACATTTTAAAATTTTACTACAAAAAATGTAAAAATGCAACACAAGCCGCGAAAAAAATTTGCGATGTTTATGGACCTAGTGCAGTGTCTGTGAGAGTAGCACAAAGTTGGTTTAAGCGTTTTTAGTCCGAAAATTTTGATGTCAAAGATGCACGTCGCTATGGCCGCCCTGTTACGGATAAAATGAATGCCATTTTTGAAAAAGTGGTGCAAGATCGACATGTCAGTAGTTACGACGTAGCTGAAGAACTAGGAATTGACCACAAAACAGTTTTGGCGCATTTGAAAAAAACTGGGTACACAAAAATGCTCGATATTTGGGTACCTCACGAGCTCACTGAAAGAAACCTAATGAACAGTGTACTCATTTGTGATTCTTTATTACGACGTAATGAAACCGAACCATTTTTGAAGAAGCTGATAACTGGTGATGAAAATGGATCACGTACGACAAAGGTGAACACTCAGAACGTGCGAAAAAGATCGTGGTCAAAGGCCAGTCAGGCTTCACAGACTGTGGCGAAACCCGGGTTAACTCGCAACAAGGTGATGCTGTGTGTGTGGTGGGATTGGAAGGGCTTTATTCATTATGAGCTATTACAACCAGGCAGGACCATCGATTCTGAACTCTTCTGCGAACAACTGATGAGATTAAAGCAAGAAGTTGAGGAGGGGTGTGGTTTTTCATCATGATAACGCTAGACCTCACACATCTTTAGCCACTCAGCAAAAATTAAGAGAGTTTGGATAGGAGGTGTTAATGCATCCGCCGTATAGTCCTGACCTTGCACCTTCAGATTTCCACCTGTTTCGGTTTCTTCAGAATTCTTTAGGCAGTGTCAGGTTAACATCACGAGAGGACTGCCAAAACCACTTATCGCGGTATTTTGATCATAAGTCCCAAAATTTTTATAGCAATGGGATCATGTCTCTACCTACATGATGGCAAAAAGTTATCGAGCAAAATGGTACCTACATACTTTAGTCAAATGTAAATAAAACATAAAAAAAAATGTTTTGAATTTTCTTAAAAAATGCGAAGAAACTTTTTCCCCAACCTATTATTTTTATAAAAGCGAAAGGTCACTCAGTCATAATGAAATATCTAACACCGCTTGACGTATAAAAATAATTTTCGCTGGGAGGTAGTTTATAGCTAGTAGACGTCCGTTAGGTTTTTAAAAAATTCACCTCTTAAGGGGATGGAACGGAGGTCCAAAGTTTGTATGGAGAAATCAACTTTGACGCGGACATAGTCGCGGGCAGAAGCTAGTTTAGTATAAATATAATTCTATTAAAGTATCTTGTCAGATATAATTCTGCGAAACACAATTATATAGGTGAAAATTCATAAATAAAGTAGAGGAATTTAATGAATATAGAAACTGCAATAGTTCGGCGTTACACACGCACATTTGAAAAAGGATTTTTTTCAGGAAGATTTTTCCGTTACGTTCATAAACTTTTTAATAAAACATGATTGTGCGTCGTGCGTGAACGTTATAACTTCAGGGTTCAACTCTCGCAACACACATAAATAACTGCGTAACAGAAGTTTCGTACAAATTCAACATTATGCGTAGTTCAAACAGCGTTAAATTGTAATAGAATAAGTTGGATACGCAGGGCATCGTTAGTAGCTATTTTTATATGTACATATGCCATGCACACGAGTAACGGGTATCAGCGCTCGCTGGGCGTTCGGTCAGTGGGTCCCCACAGAGCGGTCGACGCGTGTACCTACGTAGATACATAGGCAGCGAACTCTTAACATTTAGCCGGGAGCCGTATGAAACGACGCGGAAATTCCCACTTACTCTCTGATTGCCACACTAGGGGGGTTAATGTCATTGTTGATTTGGAATGCCGAATGCGCTTACTGGGATAACGACTTTAACGTTTTTGCACTTTGCGATCAATTCAAACTGAACTTTAGATGATATTAAGCGCTTTTTATGAACCGAAACTGCTATTCGGTTGTAATGCGTTTTGAGGTTTGTATGATAAGCATTAGAACTGCGATTTAGGTTCTTTTATTGCGAATTCAATGTGCCTTTGTTTTTCAAGGGATTTATTTTGTTAGTTGAAGTAGGCGAACGTTTAAATATGTCCGTGTTATTCATTCATTTCCGAGAACACAATCAAACAGTTACCTATACTAAGTTTACAGACACTGTGCATACATAATGTATAAGATTTCTATAGTCAGTGAGAGAAGTCTGCAAAACTAATCAAGATCAAATTATTTAGAAATTAATCAACACGCTTAATTACAACTTATACGGAATTCCTAATATAACGCAGCAAACTTTATGATTACAATCATGTAAACATTAAACAATGAAGGCAGTGAGCCGAGACAAGTTACCGCAAACGATTGTTTACAGTACATCGTAAACTAAACACTACTTAAGCTGACAGTTCGTTGTCATCCAGATGCTTAAACTTGATTAATAGACGATTTGGGAGCGGTCTGATTAATACACGCGCGACGATCCATTCAAAAGCCGTAACAACTTAATCATGATCAAACAAAGCGGTAGGTACATAGCTGCATGATGGATCTTATGCCACTCATTGTACCTATGTATTGTCAATACATAACTGAGTCCCAAGCATACGGCCGTAAAACAGTGATGCCTTCCTCACCTTACAACAAGATAACGGCAGTTCTGTCCATGTCTCATAAGAGTGTTAACATATTGTCATTGTTGTATAACTCAAAGTGAAATTACTCCTCTGTTTCCTCTAATCATTCAGTCAACAGCAGGTTCTAGTAAATCTAAAGATGACAACAATACCAAGTTTCTGTTATAGAGTACCCACAATGTAAGAGATAGTACAATCTATAATATTGATAATAGTTTTCTACTAATGTAATTGTATTAAAGCTAGCCATGTAGTCGATAAAACAATAAATGTTAGTGACGTGAAACGTATGTTACAACAATAATGCTACAAATTACTATAAGTTACGGCTACGTTACCAAGCAAAAATCTAAGACAAAAAATACGATTGGTAGGTACTCTTTTCTTGAAGATGAATGTTCGAGTAAGACTGATATTTACTGAGACTCCTTCATCGATGAGTGATGTAAATGACTTACCTATGGACTTCTTTATCTTGTTCTTACCTTTCTTCATGTATTGCTTGGTTTGGATTAAAAGGCTTACTCTATGTCTATGTTGCACAGTGTGTGATTGTGATAGACTTGATTGTGTGAGATAAGCGAAACATCCAAGGGGGATAAAATTATTTGTAGCCTGAGCTATTATTTAAGACAGTTACGAGTAAATTTAAATTACAAATTTAAACTCTCATGTAATATTGAGCAAGCCTATTGCCATCAACCGGGCACAAAAACTCCGAACGTGCTACTGAGAAAGTCCTGATGGAAAAACCCACTTTGCCCGACCGAACCGAAGACTTTATGCTTAGCAATCGCACTTTGCGACCACTAGACCAACGAGGCAGTCGAAACAAAAGTATAGATGTATTTGAAATCAGGAAACTTATCGAAACGAGGCGACTCGGACGAATGAGTCCATTTCATTAACATGTTGTGGTTCGAAAATCAAATCGACTCAACAAATACAAAGTTTTTCGAGATAGTTTAATAAGATTAAGGCTTTAGAAGTAATTTAACGATCTGTATGCTCTGGAGTGTTTTTACTACCGCGGTGCGCGAGTTTGAGATTACCAGCGACGCCACCCATCAGCCGGCCTATTGACTCTGATTTTGTAAGGGCCAAGAGTTTGTAATGGCTATTAACTAAGCTCGCACTTGATTTATGGGAATTGATACTATCAAAATAGGCAAGTTGTCAGAACTGCCGTTATGTTGTATTAAATTGCGATTCAAATCCATTAATACCGTTATAAAAACAATACCACACACAAATATGCGGTACTTTTTATTATTAAAAGCTTTTATTTAACTTTACCTGTGTATAACCTGGAATTTAGCAGAATTATTATTTTCCTTTTTAGTTCATTTTAATATATATGTTACGGCTAAAACCCGAAGCGCGGCTGCACCTAGTTTTAGCCGGTTAGAACTACGTGTAGCCACTACACCTAGTTCTAACCGGCTAAAACTAGGTGTAGCCGCACTTCGGGTATTAGCCGTAACATCACTACATAGTATAAAACAAAGTCGTTTTCTCTGTCCCTATGTCCCTTTGTATGCTTAAATCTTTGAAACTACGCAACGGATTTTTATGCGGTTTTTTTAATAGATAGAGTGATTCAAGAGGAAGGTTTATATCTATAATAACATCCATTAAATAGTGGAGAAGTACTGTTATTTTTGAGGTTTCTATTGTGATGTCGTAAATAATTACATTTTTTCCGCTTACATTGCAAACGCAGGCTGAACCCTACGAGTTTTATCAAAATAATGTACTAAGTATTGTACACATTGAAAAGGTCTACAGAAAAGTCCGTGATGGTATATGTCTATCTCTTATGGATAACCCACAATAACTTTTTTTTGTCATTTACTTTTTACGACAAATAATGGCTAATTTTCGAAGCGATTTTAACCAATACAGCATTAATCCTTAACCAATTAAATAACTTGAATACATTGTTCATTTAATATAGATCTATATGGCCCTTTACACCGTATGATTTAAGTGAATATTTTCGAAGATATTAAAGATTTAAAAATTGCGGGACGTAGCGTTTGCGGCGGTACCGGCCGGCCGCCCGGTGCGGCAAGAGCGTGCCTATAACAACTGTATGTTGCTCTTTCAAGAGTGACTTCCAGAGAAAACATGTTTGTATTGTCTAATGACAAGAAAGCTTTGAACGTTGTTTATAAAGACATTCTGTAATAAGTTGTAAAAATAAAATAAATAGTTAAAAATGTAAAAAGTAAATAAGTAAAAATGTAGTGTATGAATTTAGATATTCCAAAGATGGCAGGAAATCTTCATGGTATAGGGAAAGGGGGATTGTTTTACTCAAAATTTAACGCGTGCGGGCCACGGGGAGTAATGAATAAATCAAAACTACTGGATCGATTTTAATCACATAGGCTATATATTTTATACCCGTGCGAAGCCGGGGCGGGTCGCTAGTATATATATATAGAAAGTTTAAGTTATAAAATATATTTTTAAAAGCAAGCTTTTTTAATTTAGTGTGACGTATTCTTCTCAGCAAACCCTTTCATTTGATATCTATGTCATGGAAGTGCACAAAATAACTAGTCCGCCATCTTGGCTGGTCCGCTATGTTAGATAAGAAGGACGTCCCTTAACTCACTAACTTCGTTTTAAGAGATGGTGGAAGGGCTCCAGGGGCCGTAGGAGCATAGAAATTACAGGTCGAACATTAAACACTGATTTTTGTAAAAATACATAAATAAACGTTAAAGTTCCCTTCAATGTCTTCTGAACCTAAGCTTTCTCAGGCATAGTCCAGAAGAAAAATAAATATCGTAATAATGGAAATACCTTGTAACTTTCGTCTTGTAAGTGTCCTTTTACACCTGTTAGTTAATGAGCTTTATTTCGCTCAAATTTTGTCTAAAAAATAGCATTTTAGTAAATTCCACACTACGTTCATCTTAGCAAAGTCTCAGTTTATCAATGTTTAGTGCCTCCAGATCAATAGACTCGTTTTGAATACAAGGAAAAAAGTAATATAATAAAGAATCTCTACACACTGTTATCCTTTTATTCGTTGTAATAAAAATCAATAACGCAAATTAATTAATCTATACGTACACGCAATAAACAGAAACAGAACAATATCGAAGAGGGAGGAGGCACTAATGAAATGTAGCGAGCGAGCGACGCCGGCAAATGTAGCGAAACAAACGCACCAACTTCCATCCCGCCCCGCCGAATATCAATGGTGGAAACACAAAGATTTTTGTCTCTGTATTGAACGAAAATCTTTTTCATTATACCCATATCTTTCGTTATACATTTAGTCCCCCGGAGATAAACACGGTTCTTTCTTTCTTAACAACAAAGAAAATCACTCGCACAAGTTTGCAATCTCCTCGTTTGCATATTAACGGCTACATTGTTCAAACATTATAGTTGACAGGTTTTGCTGCGCTTACACCAATATTTACCTCAAGACATAGCGTCCCGACGTCATGAGACGTAATCTATGTAGGTCCCAGATATACTTATATGTACGTGTGTCTACATGTACGTATAATGTATACGTAAATCAACTTAATATAATCCTCGGATGCTCGTGCCGATAACAAATTTTAATTAGCTTTCACATCCATACAAGTCCGTCAAAGAAGCCCTATTTAAATCTTATAATCCAATTAACAGACTAAAATATTCAAGGAACAAAAACAGAGAGGGTTGAAAGAGCTGCAAGCTATAATAAGCCAACAATTCAAACGTAAGACAGGACAGATTTCAGAAACAGTGGTGTACAAAGGGATCGACTACGAGCTTCCTCTCAACAATAACTAAACAGGAGGCGCAAACTTCCTTCTTGCTTACTTTTAAAAGGTTTATTCGACATAGTTTGTAAGTGAAGGCTAGGGTTTTCAGAGAATCTTGTATAATATATATATAATTAACGTTCTTAACCTTTAATAGGTTTATAAAGCTCAGACATATTAGTTTGCGCCTTTATCTTTACTAGGGAAGTTTGTTTAGGAGCGCAACTAAAATATAGCGTGGAACAGTGAAGCGCGTAACAAAATCCTGTTACAGACAAATTCGAGTACCTACAAAATACCAAGAGAATTGCACTATAAGTTCAAATAATTTAGTTTTGTAAATAAGACAAACTATTTACACATGGTAAGTATTTTTTTAGTATTGATAATAGACACGGAGATAAACACCATTTTAGATAAAATGCGTAAAATAGTTTACCTTATAGACCGACTATTAAAATATATATTGTAGAGGTATTTGTACGTTATCGCAAGCACGAGCGTTATATCAGGTATACCAGCATGATAATAACAATTAAATAATTTTAAATGTATATTTCGACATTACTCTATACTTGCCTATATTTGTCGGAAATACGAATGAATGTTTATCTTCATCAAAGGAAATCTTCATATCATTTGCAGAATTCCTTGTTATTTATATTAATTAAACATGTTTTACATGCGTTTTCCGACTCATACGTGATGAACGCCAATTTTATATTTAACACTGATTGGCATTTATTTATTTCTGGCAGATTTTATACATATAAATGCGAAATAAGTAGTTAAATCTCAATTATAATAAAATACTAAAATTATACTGAAATCAGTTTACTATTATAATGCACATACATCACGCCTGTAATCCCCGAAGGGTTAGGTAGAAGTGTACCCATTAGTATATCCACATTTCGCCAGTTCTCTTTAAGTTCCATGTAACAGGGGGCGAGCCTATAGGAATCAATGAGGCATAAACCGAGACTCCAAGGCTGCTACTGAGAAATTCCTGATGGAACATACAAGTAACACTTTGCCTGAGAATCGAACTCCAGACCTCATGTTCAGCAGTCGCGCTTTGCGACCACTAGACCAAGGAGGCAGTCAGTATTAAAATTGGCCCTACAGATAAATCTGGCAATCATCTATCTATATATAGGTAAATAAAAATGAAAATTGTGTTGCTGGGCGCAACACTCGAGATCGGCTGGACCGATATGGCTGATTATTTTTTTGTTGTGTTATAACTTCTCTTGAATATTTATTTTATTTATGTCCACTAGGTGGTGCGGAAAATTAAACCCGTGCAAAGTCGGGGCGGTTAGCTTGTACGTAAATAAAAATAAAACATAATTTATTTTACAAAATATTAAAATTTTAATAAGTACTTACCTGAAATAGGAATAACACAGAATTTAATATAACTTAATATAATGTATCTCCGCCTTCGGCAGTAAAACTCAAACGTATTACACAATTACTACAAATGAAGTAAGTACCAAAAACAATTGAACTTGCATAATATTATGTTAACGGTACTGCTGGTATAAGAACGTCGCCGTATAAACGTTACGTAACTCCCTCTGATGAGTAGGGACGTATTTTGCCAAAGAGGAATTGCGCACACTTGTGCTCTACTCAAAGTTTCCATTGTAACATCTTAACTTATGCAATATAGCGTCTGCTTCTTTAATACTTTCCACGACGCTCGATTACGTTTAACGACGCAGTTCGAATGAATTTTCTTATTTACAGTAAGCTGGCAGAAAATCGGATGGTATTCTTAGACGGCAGGATTTCACACGAAACGGGCTTGATACGAGAAGTTTTGCGCGCTGTTTCATTTTGCATTCAAATAGACCCAGTGACTCTAGATTTATAAGGCTGGCTTGTTGGTTCATTCTGTATGTATATCCATAGTCCGTACAACAATGTGTCAACAAGATAAAAACGTTAATGTACTTCTGTGTCTGGTGACTAGTGTAGAAAAGCCAATGTTTTATTATTACTATTGTTTACTACACTACCGTAATTGTCAAATTTCACGTAATCACAAATAAATGAATAAAGGTTTAAATTAAATCCGAACCTGTGTTTTAAATTACATCAAAAGTCAACAAACATCAAACTGAACAAATATTTGTATGGCCTACAGATAGTTGTTCCGAGTGTAGCTGTTTGTGTATGTGAGTTTAAATTTCTTGTGTGGAGAAAGGACTTTTAAATTTAAACAAATATAATATATAAATACTTACTAATTAAATCACTAATTAAACATCAACAAGTAGAATACTATTGTATTTTGTAAATGTTATAGTGAAATTACAAAAGTAGATACGTTTTTCTTATTATTGATTCATTCACCTCACTACAATTTATGCTGTGGTGGCTCACATGCAAAAATTCTCCTGAAATTCAATATCCATCATGTATTATAATAGCTAAAAGCTTTGTCCACGTAGTCATACACGCATGCTTGTGGGCCGTTATTGATGATGACGCCGCTATCGACGCGCCCATATCGATCTAATATCAATAACCTATCGACAAAAGCCTCTTCGATACTATATAGGTAATTTTATTTTCAGTAGAGTAAAGTTACTAGGGAGTGGTCATATTGGCATCCCTATTCTGAAACACTTAATAAGAGGAGGAGAAGTAAATAATGTTAATCTAAATATATAAAAGCGAAAGGTAACTCACTAACTCGCTCATTGATTCATCACGAAATATCGAAAACCGCTTGTCGATAAATATGAAATTCAGCAGGCAGGTAGTTTATAGTTAGTACACATCCGCGAAAGAATTTTGGTAAGTAATAATTTTCCAAAATTCACCCCCTAAGCGGATGAAACGGGGGTCCGACATTTACGTGGACGAATACGCGGGCAAAAGCTAGTAACTAGTATTTTAGTTATGCAAGCAGTTCCCCGGCGAACAACTTCAATTCAAACAACACAGCTGAAACAGTTCATATGTGTATTATGTTTTCTGAACTAACTTATTAATACCGGAACGCATGCTGACTCACGAAAATATGTCCAATATTATTATATTAGAAAATGACCAGTATACACACATGCCTGATATTTTGTCAAACAGATTCCAGCAAAGCTCAGTAATAAACCACGAACCATGGACTTACCGATACGGAATAGTGCCCTAAAATCTCTAAATAGGCCAAGCCACTCAGGTTATATTGTTCCGCGAACTCTAATTATTATTAATGATAGCGCACGTTTATGAAAATTCCGACGTGAAGAAAGGTTATCGGTTATAAAAACGACGTATATAGGTACAGTATTAATCAGCATGGTGACGACATGGTTTGTGATTCGTCACCTTTAGGACTTAGGCACTTCACACACGATTTCTGTTTAGAAATTCTGTGTTAATCTTACTGTGTTAAAGTTACCTACGTTATTTTTTTATTTTAATTATTTGATTACTGAAATTTATCTACATAAATGCGTTAATTTATTTTATTTTCATTGAATAAACTTGTGCAAACTAAGATCAAACAATAATTCTCAGAACGACTTATCTACTTAGCAAGTTGTATAATCTACATTAAAGGAAACATTTTAATAATTTTGATTGCTTTCTGAGATAGGAACCTATTACTAATGATTTTAATAAAAACTTGGATCATTTGAATCCAAAATGGAAAATTAATAACTTCAAACTAGCTAAGGCGCTATTACCATATTGCTAATAAAGCAGGTAAATATATCGTATACTTTTCAATTATTCGTTTCGATCAAGGCTAAATTTTCGTTAGAAAAACTGCGACCATTAGTTTACATTAGTTATTTAGTAAAACTACTTATCAAAAAGCTAGGTATTTGTTGCTATTTTCTATCACTTTTAAATTTTTTTAACAGAATGGTCTCATTTTTGGCCATTTATCATTAAGTGATTGTAGTTTTTTTTTTCTTATCAATATTTAGGATTTGTTTGTATTATTAGTTACTTTGTGAAAATACCAAGGTAAAATCTAGACAATTAGTTTAAAAGTTTACATTTTATACAACCAATTTTTATTTTATTTAAATAGCCAACTAATTTAAACCAAAAATCCTATTTTTGAAAGCGCTTATACTCCTAATAAAGTTGAAGCGGATTACCTACCTACCTGGCCCTTATTTATTTATTTATTTAAACTTTAACTTATGCAACAAAAAAGTACAAAGGCGGACTTAATGCCTTAGGCATTCTCTACCAGTCAACCAAAGGTGGTGAAGAGATAGCAAAGCAGGTGCAAAAAATTGTACATGAGGAAATAATCAGATAAGAAACCCTTGAGGCGATTAAAAAAGGGCACGCCGCAATCGCGACTGTTGGACTCCTCTTTGAGTAGTGGCTGGAGAGGCGCCACGGCTTCTTCATCTTCCGCCTGACATAGGTCCTCACCGCACACGGTTGTTTCGAGAGGTTCCTGTGTCGGATTCGGCGGGAGGCAACGCCCGGGTCCACTGTGTGGACCGCCCGAATGACACGTTGGAGCATACAGTGCAGATCTACCCCACCTGGGCAGAGCACCGCCTTGACCTCACGGAAGCGATAGGCGGCGCTGACCTCTCGCAGCCGGCCCTGGTTCAGGCCATGCTCCGAAGCGAGAGATAATGGAAAGCAATAACCTCCTTCGGCGAAGCAGCAAGCAGCCAGCTTGGCTTCGGCATTAAGTCCGCCTTTGTACTTTTTTTGTTGCATAAAGTTTAAATAAATAAATAAATAAATAATGCTAGCGAAAGAGGAGGCGGGAAGCGTGAGGGAGAGGGCATCCTCCACCTCACCCCAGCCGCCGCGGGAGATGCCCGGGGCGTCGGACGTCGCCGCGTCGCGAGACGACATCCGGCCACCGTAGGCGCGGGCTTGCGGACGGCGAATGATGGGTAGCTCGCCGTCCAATTAAAGACCAGGCCCAGGTCGACGGTGCGTTTTGTTCCACGCGCGCCCCAAAGATTTATCAGCACGGGGACGGGGCTGCAATAGGGCCAAACGCCTGCCGGGGTCACGAAACGTCTTAACAGGATACCGTGGCCCCGGAACGCAAAGGGCACCGGAAGGAACGGGGTGGTTTTTTAGTTAGCAGAAGTCTGACAGTCCCTTCCGTTCCACCCAAGGTGGAAGGACTCATTTATTCACATGATTTATACCACCCCAAATATGTTCATTCACGAAGTATCGTTTCTTTCAACTATGTGATCGGTTTACAATTTGAATATTAATATTTAGCATAAAAAAATCTGACCTGAGCCCTATTACAATAGAAACATACCGACGTCCAAGGGTTAAACCGATTGTCATGATTGCCCGATACGTTTTTCGTTGCTATGACAACTGCTATGATCTTTCGTGAAGTAAGTAAATAAATTAAAGTGCAGCTTACCTTAGCATGTCGTTACATTTCAACCAAGAGCCCTTCAAATTCACTAAGCATTTTATTTCATTATTAAGTAGCTTTCGCGCGCGATTTCGCCCGTGTATGTCGGACCCCCGTTTTATGCCCGTAAGGGGGGATTTTGGGACATCCGTTCTTAGCAGACGTCTACTAATTACAATCTACCTCCATGCCATCTATGTACGTCAAGCGGTTTTCGATATTTCGTGATGTGTGAATGTATACCTGTTTGTACCTTTCGCTTTTATATATTCGTATTCAGTCGATAAGCCATTAAATTGAGCAAAGAAGTTTTAATATGAATTCTCATCAGTTGGGGCTAATTATTATCTAGCTCAAACAATTTAATCCGATCTGCCATCAAACACTAATTGGCATCTTATTACCAAGTGCAGATTAAAACAAAGTATAGTTAATATACCTAGTCAATACTCGTAAATTTAAGAAATTATGTAAGTATTTATTCATTTATTTGAACACACGCTATTTTTTGGCAGTAAAAACCAAAGCGATTATTAAAACTACACTATGAATATTATAAACAAAATTAAAAGAAAAATATATGTAAATACTCGTATATAAATAAAACTCGTATACACTGACCTTATTGGTGAGGTCCTTCAGAAAGGTCAGAGTACTCGTAACCGGCGTGCTTGTATGACGAGATGTATGAGCGTAGATGAGGCGAAAGGAGTATGTAAGGATCGTAGCAGGTGGCGTTCTGTAGTTTCTGCCTACCCCCATGGGAAAAAGGCGTGAGTTTATGTATGTATGTATAGGTAGTAATTTATACATCATTATTTAGTACATGTGTACGTTTAAATTTATTTAGATACTTCTTTTGAATGATTTTTAAATCTCTTATTTGATTATTTCTCATGTAAAATGTTTCGCACCTGCTATGTTATCTTTTCACAACCTTTGGTTGACTTAATGCCTAAGGCATTAAGCCCGCCTTTGTACTTTTTTGTTGCATAAATAAATAATCTTCCATTCATTCGGGTAGCCCTTATTTCGAGGAGCCTTTGTTGCACATCTTTAACAGGTGCCACCATGTTGAAGATGGGCAGGAAAGGCTCCTCCAAAATTATACAACAATATTTGACTATATAAGGTGGTATGCCGTCAGGGTCTACTGAGCGCTTGGGCTTCACGCGCACAAAGGCGGTCAACATGCACTCACGTTCCGCAGCTGCCGGATCAAGCACCGGCCGCGCACGTCACTGTACTCTGAGTGGAGATATATGGGGAACATGAGACAAAACACTCCGCACACTCCTCTTCCTTTAACGATAAGCCGGCCTTTGTGACTTTGTTTGTATTGTGCCTGGCTTGTTAGGCCATAATAAATTTTCAGAACCATTTCGGATACACTTTAAGAAATTCTGAATTATGAAACTTATGCTTCAGACATGGATTATACGTACGATGTACCTTATTCATTAAAATCTTACCGATGTAATGTTTTTAAATGTTATGGTTTTAGTTCTTGCTATGTTGACTTATAAGCAATATTATACCAAAAGGTTTGCGTGCAGTGCCTTTAGGATGCAAAAAACAACTTGTATTTTTTCTGTAGACAAGTTTTCCTACACCTGAATATTGAACTGATTTTTTCCATACATCGGAACTAACTCTCTTTCTAATAGCATTAGGTAATATCCCTTTGAGCATAAATTGTTAGTTCTAGGTACTGTAACTCCTGGACGTGGATTACTTGTGCGGGGAAAAAGAATATACGTGATCGAAACAGTTTTAATGCTATGCTATACTTTTTATTATTGCTAAATAAATAGGTCTTGTCAGCCCTTGTAACGGACTGTCAAGTCTCACTGCGTGTAAAACCGAGTTTATCTCACAGGAATACTTTTACAAAATAAAGGTATACATGGCTCAACCAGTCAAAGCCTCTACAGTACCTACTGCTCACCTCCGCTCCTCTTACCCTTCCCGAAGTATAGGCATAATGTTTTTATCCCTTGTTGTTTCAGATGGTTTGCCAGTATTCTATAAGTAACACTCTTTTTTGGTTCAGAATATGAATCTTGGTTCAAAATCGGCTTACAAACTAGCTCACATTGAAGCATTAAACGCTTTTTAAAAGCTTTAGCTATGTAAAACGGATTGCCATACCAAAAAATGTGAAATTCAACTACTCACGAGTGAAAACATTTATGAAATGAACATATCTGGACCTAGATTTAATATTTTTTACAATTACTAGAACATAACCCGAGCTCGATAACCTCCTAAACACTAAAGATTTTTTTTATTCTGCAGTTCTCATACGTAAATACTAGATATTAACAAAACAAAGAAGTAATTAAATTAATTATGATTAAAATATAAACAAAAGAATGAAATATGAACAGCCCAATTAATATTTTATTGGAGAGACTACCCGCAATACAAGAAATAAAGATAAGCAGTGTAAATCCAAGTTTCGGGCCTGCTGCCAACTCGATTCGCATTGCAGAAAGATGAGCTATAAGATTGTAATGGAACGAGATATAGGAATGAACTGAAAATTGAACAAGCCTCGTTCTCTGGCCTGCCACATGTCATGAACAGTGATATAGTGTTATACAGACTTTTAACATATTATTTTGAAAAAGTTTTACTTGGAACACAGGCGTACACTACTGATGGTTATGATGCTGTATGGTTTAATTGCATAAAATTTTCAAATAAATTATATTATGTGGTACCTAGGACTGTTAATCGGCAGGAGGTGCGAGCACCCCGCACGTCCGCTATGTTAGATAAGAAGGACGTCCCTTAACTCACTAACTTCGTTTTAAGAGATGGTGGAAGGGCTCCAGGGGCCGTAGGAGCATAGAAATTACAGGTCGAACATTAAACACTGATTTTCGTAAAAATACATAAAAAAACGTTAAAGTTCCCTTCAATGTCTTCTGAACCTAAGCTTTCTCAGGCATGGTCCAGAAGAAAAATAAATATCGTAATAATGGAAATACCTTGTAACTTTCGTCTTGTAAGTGTCCTTTTACACCTGTTAGTTAATGAGCTTTATTTCGCTCAAATTTTGTCTAAAAAAAGCATTTTAGTAAATTCCACACTACGTTCATCTTAGCAAAGTCTCAGTTTATCAATGTTTAGTGCCTCCAGATCAATAGACTCGTTTTGAATACAAGGAAAAAAGTAATATAATAAAGAATCTCTACACACTGTTATCCTTTTATTCGTTGTAATAAAAATCAATAACGCAAATTAATTAATCTATACGTACACGCAATAAACAGAAACAGAACAATATCGAAGAGGGAGGAGGCACTAATGAAATGTAGCGAGCGAGCGACGCCGGCAAATGTAGCGAAACAAACGCACCAACTTCCATCCCGCCCCGCCGAATATCAATGGTGGAAACACAAAGATTTTTGTCTCTGTATTGAACGAAAATCTTTTTCATTATACCCATATCTTTCGTTATACATTTAGTCCCCTGGAGATAAACACGGTTCTTTCTTTCTTAACAACAAAGAAAATCACTCGCACAAGTTTGCAATCTCCTCGTTTGCATATTAACGGCTACATTGTTCAAACATTATAGTTGACAGGTTTTGCTGCGCTTACACCAATATTTACCTCAAGACATAGCGTCCCGACGTCATGAGACGTAATCTATGTAGGTCCCAGATATACTTATATGTACGTGTGTCTACATGTACGTATAATGTATACGTAAATCAACTTAATATAATCCTCGGATGCTCGTGCCGATAACAAATTTTAATTAGCTTTCACATCCATACAAGTCCGTCAAAGAAGCCCTATTTAAATCTTATAATCCAATTAACAGACTAAAATATTCAAGGAACAAAAACAGAGAGGGTTGAAAGAGCTGCAAGCTATAATAAGCCAAAAATTCAAACGTAAGACAGGACAGATTTCAGAAACAGTGGTGTACAAAGGGATCGACTACGAGCTTCCTCTCAACAATAACTAAACAGGAGGCGCAAACTTCCTTCTTGCTTACTTTTAAAAGGTTTATTCGACATAGTTTGTAATAGTGAAGGCTAGGGTTTTCAGAGAATCTTGTATAATATATATATAATTAACGTTCTTAACCTTTAATAGGTTTATAAAGCTCAGACATATTAGTTTGCGCCTTTATCTTTACTAGGGAAGTTTGTTTAGGAGCGCAACTAAAATATAGCGTGGAACAGTGAAGCGCGTAACAAAATCCTGTTACAGACAAATTCGAGTACCTACAAAATACCAAGAGAATTGCACTATAAGTTCAAATAATTTAGTTTTGTAAATAAGACAAACTATTTACACATGGTAAGTATTTTTTTAGTATTGATAATAGACACGGAGATAAACACCATTTTAGATAAAATGCGTAAAATAGTTTACCTTATAGACCGACTATTAAAATATATATTGTAGAGGTATTTGTACGTTATCGCAAGCACGAGCGTTATATCAGGTATACCAGCATGATAATAACAATTAAATAATTTTAAATGTATATTTCGACATTACTCTATACTTGCCTATATTTGTCGGAAATACGAATGAATGTTTATCTTCATCAAAGGAAATCTTCATATCATTTGCAGAATTCCTTGTTATTTATATTAATTAAACACTGTTTTACATGCGTTTTCCGACTCATACGTGATGAACGCCAATTTTATATTTAACACTGATTGGCATTTATTTATTTCTGGCAGATTTTATACATATAAATGCGAAATAAGTAGTTAAATCTCAATTATAATAAAATACTAAAATTATACTGAAATCAGTTTACTATTATAATGCACATACATCACGCCTGTAATCCCCGAAGGGTTAGGTAGAAGTGTACCCATTAGTATATCCACATTTCGCCAGTTCTCTTTAAGTTCCATGTAACAGGGGACGAGCCTATAGGAATCAATGAGGCATAAACCGAGACTCCGAGGCTGCTACTGAGAAATTCCTGATGGAACATACCAGTAACACTTTGCCTGAGAATCGAACTCCAGACCTCATGTTCAGCAGTCGCGCTTTGCGACCACTAGACCAAGGAGGCAGTCAGTATTAAAATTGGCCCTACAGATAAATCTGGCAATCATCTATCTATATATAGGTAAATAAAAATGAAAATTGTGTTGCTGGGCGCAACACTCGAGATCGGCTGGACCGATATGGCTGATTATTTTTTTGTTGTGTTATAACTTCTCTTGAATATTTATTTTATTTATGTCCACTAGGTGGTGCGGAAAATTAAACCCGTGCAAAGTCGGGGCGGTTAGCTTGTACGTAAATAAAAATAAAACATAATTTATTTTACAAGATATTAAAATTTAAATAAGTACTTACCTGAAATAGGAATAACACAGAATTTAATATAACTTAATATAATGTATCTCCGCCTTCGGCAGTAAAACTCAAACGTATTACACAATTACTACAAATGAAGTAAGTACCAAAAACAATTGAACTTGCATAATATTATGTTAACGGTACTGCTGGTATAAGAACGTCGCCGTATAAACGTTACGTAACTCCCTCTGATGAGTAGGGACGTATTTTGCCAAAGAGGAATTGCGCACACTTGTGCTCTACTCAAAGTTTCCATTGTAACATCTTAACTTATGCAATATAGCGTCTGGTTCTTTAATACTTTCCACGACGCTCGATTACGTTTAACGACGCAGTTCGAATGAATTTTCTTATTTACAGTAAGCTGGCAGAAAATCGGATGGTATTCTTAGACGGCAGGATTTCACACGAGACGGGCTTGATACGAGAAGTTTTGCGTGCTGTTTCATTTTGCATTCAAATAAACCCAGTGACTCTAGATTTATAAGGCTGGCTTGTTGGTTCATTCTGTATGTATATCCATAGTACGTACAACAATGTTTCAACAAGATAAAAACGTTAATGTACTTCTGTATCTGGTGACTAGTGTAGAAAAGCCAATGTTTTATTATTACTATTGTTTACTACACTACCGTAATTGACAAAATTTCAAGTAATCACAAATAAATCATAAAGGTTATCATAAAGGTTTAAATGAAATCTGAACCTGTGTTTTAAATTACATCAAAAGTCAACAAACATCAAACTGAACAAATATTTGTATGGCCTACAGATAGTTGTTCCGAGTGTAGCTGTTTGTGTATGTGAGTTTAAATTTCTAGTGTGGAGAAAGGACTTTTAAATTTAAACAAATATAATATATAAATACTTACTAATAAAATCACTAATTAAACATCAACAAGTAGAATACTATTGTGTTTTGTAAAAGTTATAGTGAGATTACAAATGTAGATACGTTTTTCTTATTATTGATTCATTTACCTCACTATAATTTATGCTGTGGCGGCTCACATGCAAAGATTCTCCTGAAATTCAATATCCATCATGTATTATAATAGATAAAAGCTTTGTGCACGTAGTCATACACGCATGCTTGTGGGCCGTTATTGATGATGACGCCGCTATCGACGCGCCCATATCGATCTAATATCAATAACCTATCGACAAAAGCCTCTTCGATACTATATAGGTAATTTTATTTTCAGTAGAGTAAAGTTACTAGGGAGTGGTCATATTGGCATCCCTATTCTGAAACACTTAATAAGAGGAGGAGAAGTAAATAATGTTAATCTAAATATATAAAAGCGAAAGGTAACTCACTAACTCGCTCATTGATTCATCACGAAATATCGAAAACCGCTTGTCGATAAATATGAAATTCAGCAGGCAGGTAGTTTATAGTTAGTACACATCCGCGAAAGAATTTTGGTAAGTAATAATTTTCCAAAATTCACCCCCTAAGCGGATGAAACGGGGGTCCGACATTTACGTGGACGAATACGCGGGCAAAAGCTAGTAACTAGTATTTTAGTTATGCAAGCAGTTCCCCGGCGAACAACTTCAATTCAAACAACACAGCTGAAACAGTTCATATGTGTATTATGTTTTCTGAACTAACTTATTAATACCGCAACGCATGCTGACTCACGAAAATATGTCCAATATTATTATATTAGAAAATGACCAGTATACACACATGCCTGATATTTTGTTAAACAGATTCCAGCAAAGCTCAGTAATAAACCACGAACCTTGGACTTACCGGTACGGAATAGTGCCCTAAAATCCGTAAATAGGCCAAGCCACTCAGGTTATATTGTTCCGCGAACTCTAATTATTATTAATGATAGCGCACGTTTATGAAAATTCCGACGTGAAGAAAGGTTATCGGTATACAAATGACGTATATACAGTATTAATCAGCATGGTGACGACATGGGTTGTGATTCGTCACCTTTAGGACTTATGCACACTACCGACTTCGCGTCGGTCAGAAGCCAGCTTTATATTTAATTAATTCACGAATTCTGCTTAGCAATTCTGTGTTAATTTATCTGCAATAGCTTTTTATTTTAATTATGCGATTATTATTTATCTACATTATTGTTTTAATTTAAGTATTTAATTTATCTTGAATAAACTTGGATGGTTGGTGGTTTCTTTTAACTATGTGATCAGTTTAAACTTTAAATATTAATATTTAGCATAAAAAAATCTGACCTGAGCCCTATTACAATAGAAACATACCGACCTCCAAGGGTTAAACCGATTGTCACGATTGCCTGATACGTTTTTCGTTGCTATGACAACCGGAGCTGAACACGCTGTCCAAGATCTTTCGTTAAGTAAGTATATAAGTGCAGCTCAGCTTAGCATGTCGTTTCATTTTAACCAAGAGCCCTTCAAATTCACTAACCATTTTATTTATTTTATTTCATTGTTAACAAGCTACCGCCCGCGATTTCGTCCGCGTATGTCGGACCCCGGTTTTATCCCCGCAGGGGGTGAATTTTGGGACATCCGTTCTTAGCAGACGTCTACTAAGTACAATCTACCTCCATGCCATCTGTATGCGTCAAGCGGTTTTCGATATATCGTAATAAGTGAGTGTATTTACCATTCGCTTTTATATATTTAGTAGAAAAGCCATTAAATTGAGCAAAGAAGTTTTAATATTAATTCTCATCAGTTGGGGCTAATTATTATTATCGAGTAATCGTCCCGTTAGCGTTAAACGCTAACAAACAAATTAATCCGATCTGCCATCAAACACTAATTGGCATCTTATTACCAAGTGCAGATTAAAACAAAGTATAGTTAATATACCTAGTCAATAGTCGTAAATTTAAAAATGATCTATTTATCATTTATTTGATCACACGCTATTTCTTAGCAGTAAAAGCCAATGCGATTATTAAAACTAAACTATGAATATTATAAACAAAATAAAAGAAAAATATATATATAAATACACGTATATAAATAAAACTTTAATTTATTATAAACTCTCTAAAATTAACAGTAGGTACAGCTTGGAAAGTAATCGGTAAGTTTTGTCCTAAAATATCTTCCGACGTACCTATAATATTGATAAGTTATGCGGCTCATAATATAAGGGTAAACTTTGGCAGGTTAGGCCTACCCGCTAGTAATTATCTAATAAAGCAGGGCGGCGTCGTGCACCTACGTACCTGTTCAGAGAACACTTCCAGCACCTCTAGCTGATGCAGTGACACTCGCAGTAGTCTGCGACGTACCTAACAAGTGCGGCGACCGTCCTACCTGCTTTATAATAGAATAATTAAAGAGCTCACGATATACCCATGTACTCTTAGGGATTGCAAAAAAATCATAGATGAATGGCTCCGTACACTAACATAATTATGAGGAATTGGAAACGTTTGTAAAACCATAAAAATCTTTCTTCCGTAAACTTGCATACCACATACACTTAGCGTAGAGTGTGTTCGTGGGGGGGTCCCACAAGCACACACTATACTTACAGACACGCACTACACTCACACACAACACTCCCACATGCACTACATTAAATAGTTATTTTTCCTGTTTTCCTGTTTCATATCTTTAATTTGGAACGCTGTGTCTCCTCTGGAGGTGAAAAATTAATTGATTTGAAGATTGACCACTACTGGTCGAAATACACTTACTTCAGTGCCTGCCCCTCCTTTCGTGACTGGGATAACTCAAGTAATCTTCGGCGGAAGTTGCGGATTTATTTTCAAAACAATTATTAAGAGTTTTATCGTAAACATCCTTTTTATTCTTATTATAAGATATGTATTTATATTTATATAATATATAGTTAGACTGGAAGCCGACCCCAACAAAAAATGGGAAAAGGCTAGGCTAAAATTTCATTATTAGTACTTGTGTACGTTTAAATTTATTTCATATTTGTTTTTAATGATTTTTAAATCTCTTATTTGATTATTTCTCATGTAATTTCTTTTGCACCTGCTATGTTATCTCTTCACCACCTTTGGTTGACTGGTAGAAAATGCCTTAGGCATTAAGTCCGCCTTTGTACTTTTTTGTTGCATAAAGTTTAAATAAATAAATAATCTTCTATTCATTCGGCCCTTATTTCGAGAAGCCTTTGTTGCAAATCTTTAACAGGTGCCACCATGTTAAATATGTGCAGCAAACTCCAAAATTATACAACAATATTGGACTATGTGAGGTAGTATGCCGTCAGGGTCTACTGAGCGCTTGGGCTTCACGCGCACAGAGGCGGTCAACATGCACTCACGTTCCGCAGCTGCCGGATCAAGCGCCGGCCGCACGTCACTGAACACTGAGTGGAGATATATGGGAAACATGAGACAAAACACTCCGCACACTCCTCTTCCTTTAACAATAAACCGCCCTTTGTGACTTTGTTTGTATTGTGCCTGGCTTGTTTAGCCATAATTAATTTTCAGAACCATTTCGGATACGCTTTAAGAAATTGTGAATTATAAAACTTATGCTTCAGACCAGGATTATACGTACTGTGTACCTTGTCCATTAAAATCTTACCGATGTAATGTTTTTTAATGTTATTGTTTTAGTTCTTGCTATGTTGACTTGATAAGCGATATTATACCAAAAGGTTTGCGTGCAGTGCCTTTAGGATGCAAAAAACAACTTGTATTTTTTCTGTAGACAAGTTTTTCTACACCTGAATATTGAACTGATTTTTTCCATACATCGGAACTAACTCTCTAATAGCATTGGGTAATATCCCTTTAAGCATAAATTGTTAGTTCTAGGTACTGTAACTCCTGCACGTGGATTACTTGTACGGGGAAAAAGAATATACGTGATCGAAACAGTTTTAATACTATGTGTATCATTTTTTATTATTGCTAAATAAATAGGTCTTGTCAGCCCTTGTAACGGACTATCAAGTCTCACTTAGTTTAAAACCGAGTTTATCTCATAGGAATACTTTCACAAAATAAAGGTATACATGGCTCAACCAGTCAAAGCCTCTACAGGACCTACTACTCTCCTCCGCTCCTCTTACCCTTCCCGGAATATAGGCATAATGTTTTATCCCTTGTTGTTTCAGATGTTTTGCCAGTATTCTATAAATAACACTCTTTTTTGGTTCAGAATATGAATCTTACAAACTAGCACACATCGAAGCATTCAACTCTTTTTAAAAGCTTTAGCTATGTTAAACGGATTGCCATACCAGAAAATGTGAAATTCAACTACTCACGAGTGAAAACATTTATGAAATGAACATATCTGGACATAGATTTAATATTTTTTTACAATTACTAGAACATAACCCGAGATCGATAACCTCCTAAACACGTTTTTTTTTATTCTGCAGTTCTCATACGTAAATACTAGATATTAACAAAAGAAAGAAGTAATTAAATTAATTATGATTAAAATATAAACAAAAGAATAAATATGAACAGCCCAATTAATATTTTATTGAAGAGACTACCCGCAATACAAAAAAGAAAAGAAAAGCAGTGTAAATCCAAGTTTCGGGCCTGCTGCCAACTCGATTCGCATTGCAGAAAGATGAGCTATAAGATTGTAATGGAACGAGATATAGAAATGAACTGAAAATTGAACAAGCCTCGTTCTCTGGCCTGCCACATGTCATGAACAGTGATATAGTGTTATACAGACTTTTAACATATTATTTTGAAAAAGTTTTACTTGGAGCACAGGCGTACACTACTGATGGTTATGATCCTATATGGTTTAATTGCATAAAATTTTCAAATAGATTATGTTATAAATGGTACCTAGGAATTGTGTTAATCAAAAATGTGTTAATCAGCAGGAGGTGCGAGCACCCCGCTTCTTCTACACAGAGAAGTGTAAAAATAAAGCTGGGGAGTGAGCACCTCTCCGCCGATTATTAGAAACGACAACTCTCATTTCATAGATTTAGATATTTTCGAGCACAATCAGAGAAAAATTTTGAAAAATTCTTTTCTTTTTAGCTACCTGTATAGTTATTCCGTGGGAAATAGTGTGGGTTATGCGTTTTTAACTGTAATGCTTACACTTAATGTTAATATTGTAACGTATAACAATTTTTTGTCCCTAATAAATAAATAAATAAAAACGTATATACCTTTGAATAATATTTTAGCGTTTACCTGTCCGGACAATAAGCAAGTCTTTGAAATGGGAACGCGATCCGAAAAACAAATACTATGAAAAACACAGAAACGGTCAAAGCAGATCTGAGCGCGTAATCAAGTTTTTTCCAAAAAAAAATCAAGCTTTGATCTCTTTAACAACTTTCATGGTTGTATAAAATTTTGCCCTGACAAAACTTTATAAATAGGTATCGGAATAAACAGAAAAAATCAATTACATACCATACGTACTAACTAATAACTAATCCATAGAACATGAAATCGTTTCCATGAAATTTATATACATGTCCTCATTTTACCTAAAATAAATAATAAATATTTCGTCTTTGACCTTTCGTACCAATTCGTCACCTTACATAAGCACATCATTATTTTTGGCTTAGATACGTCATAATTGACGAGGTACAAGTTCTGAACGCTTTTAAAAAACGGTTTCTGAAGCCATGAGTGAGTCAGTTCCTACTACGTTCTACTTTTTCTATCACTGTGATCATTGTGCTGGCCTTATCAATGCAGTTGTTTCTCATGTCTTTTTATTTATTTCGTTGAGGCTGAACAATATTTCACACGTCAGCCTACACAAAAGAAATCAATCAAAGTTCCTACATATTGCCGCAGTATATTTATTTAGTGTTTTCTAGAATCGTTATTTCGGTGCGATTACTAAACCTAGGTACCTACATTAAAAAAGACCATGACTTCTGAGTTTATTGCAAAAATGACGTGGCAAAAGCAACGATAAACATCAAGTAAATCTTAAAATGTGTTCTACGATTGTCATCGGACAAAGATACTTGCAATTTAGTTGAACTATAGATCATAAGAAAAACAATCGACAAAATTCGAGCACATTCACACACGCCTTAACTAGTATAAACACTTAACTCCAATGATAATTTAATATTCAATACACCAACTCTGAGGAATTGAACCAATTAGTATTATAACAATTTCCACATAACATTGTTTGACAGAGGAATTATAATTACAGCCCAAAACCTTCCGCGAAATGTCCTTAAGAAATTTCAAATTACATCATACAACTTTACCTTAGAGTCGGCAGACTAAATCAATAAGTTTAATTTCTGTTTCAAAGTTTCATTCTTCAATTTGTGAATAATTACAGCGAGGGGCTTCTATCACCCGTTAAAAACTTCTCAAACATACCAGCTTACATAGTAGGTAAGTATGTCAAAATTGTAAGTTACGAAATAATTTCGACAATATCACAGGGCACATTACAATTTTTCCACGCAAATATAGTTTGTAATAATTGATGTTTTTAAATACGTTGTACCATCGAAATCGTGTCATGGACTTCTACTTCATTTTTGTAAATAATATTTAATGCCAACTAATAATAACTAATAATTGGATTTTTCTATGTGAAACAGATTATTTGTACAGCGTAAGTAATATATAAGAAAACATAGTTCTTAAGGCCCTAAGGGTAAGGTACTAAGAGAATATAAATATTTTGAGAAACAACTATTTTATTCTAAACATTCAACCTCACTTCAATGCATACATATTTACATGGGCTGGTGAGAAAATCTGAATTACAACCAACGAATAAATTGCACTGTAACATATGTAGTTATCTAAAGTTGTTTAGTGAGAACAAAACTGTAGTCAAAGTTGCACAGAATGCACAGGCTATACGTAGCACAGACTTTGCATGGTATAAAGTACGGCAGATGTGAATGCGACCAAGTTGATGCGGCGACGACGAGCAACCTCAGCAGGGTTTGCGCTTGCTAATTAAATGCGGGGTATAACGCAGTGTTTGTTGTGTACGGCTGTTCATATATAACGCTAGTGTATTTTAGAATATCTGTGTTAGACAATAGTAAAGTAGCTGCAGGAAAACATTGTGTGCGTCAAAGCGTCATTGAATCCTATATTACTGCAGCTACAATATGATTCAAGTGATGTGGTCACGTGTTTCATATGACGTGTTTCAACATACTAGTGAGGTGTTTTATATAAATTCATCGATACTAGAATAAAAACACAGTTTATTTTTAATGAGTGACATTCAAACCGTATCTTCTCTCTCAACAAGTTACTTTTACAAGCCACCAGTAAGAACGAAAGTGGAGGAGGGGGCTATCTATATATTCAATCCACCGTCATTTATTTTCAATATTTGTCTAAAAATTACTCGAGAGATGTGCACTGTGTGATTTAAACTGATAAGATCTCATAGAGCAGCGCGTTTAATTACTTAAGTCCCACGTAATAAGACAACATTGATTTTCTATTGTTCTGTCATACCGGTATGACGGCCGGGTCTTGAGCGGTGACCGTGGCTAACTCAGTGGCGTGCATACCATAGAGGCAGAAAGACACTGCCGACCCTACGTAACTCAGCTACATATAATGTTGTTCTGTTAGGTAATATTATTATAAACGAGTATTTATCAATAAACAAAAAAAAACTTAAATCATAATTCAGCGCCATCTTTCGAGTGTCGTATGAATAACATTAACATCGATACAAAATAGTCAGCTCGTTCGTACAATTTGACGCAATTCCACATTGCGCTGTTCTAACGCCGCTGACTGCCGCGGAAAAGACACAAACTATTCGTGCCTTAATGTGTAGATATATGTGTGCTCTCGTGGTCATACGGATTAAATGGGTGTGCGTTCGTATAGATACGAGGCACACATGTCACAAATAATGCACACAAACGCACCAAATAGACACTGCATGACTTGTTACACGACGAATCACAATACTTACCGAAGTGTTCCGATCGGAAGCTAGCTTTATTATGCGACTATTTTAAAAAGTAACATTATTTCATTCAACTTTCTCTATATAAAGCACCCACCATGTTTTTTTTTTACGTATTTTATAAACAAGTTGTTTGAGCGGCCATTAGTCGTTTGTTTGTTTTGATTTAGTCGTGAGCTTTGTTATCAGATATTTGAGATTTAACGATGTTATTAGTGTGAAAAAATAGATAATATTCACTGTGAAAGTTGTTTATGTGGTGTGTGTATAGAGGAAATAAAAAATATGTTTTTTTAAAACTATCGATGACAAAAAGACGTGACCGTGCTTTGTTATCAGATATTTAAGATTTAACGATGTTATTAGTGTGAAAAAATGGATAATATTCACTGTGAAAGTTGTTCATGTGGTGTGTGTATAGAGGAAATAAAAAAAATATGCGTTTTTAAAACTATCGGTGACAAAAAGACGTGATCGTGAAAGGTCAGTGACACCGGATTTTATTCAATTTGACTGCTTAGTATTATTTAATTTTCAAATTAATATGAAACATCCAAACATATAAGTATCCGTAAAATATGTCTACAAAATCAGTCAATCTAGGCTATTTAAGGTGGCGATTACCTACATTATTTTTAAGTCGACAAGACGACGAACCAAAACCATGATAGGTACAGTACGATTCAAACTTAATGGCGGCTCTGAAGTTAGCTGCGAGTACAGTCTGCGCAGGTAGAGTGAAGTCAATAATAGTTTAGTCTCTATTTAATTACTTATTATTGTGTTCTGCGCATCGGAACGTACGATGTTCCGAGCCGCCATTAAGTTTGAATCGTACTGTACCTACATGTTTGGTAAGATACCTACCTAGCTAAAATAGCTTTTAACTGTTCTGCCTACCCTGTCTAAAAACTCTGTGCACGCCACTGGGCTAACTGGAGCTCCGTACACTTTACAGACGAATGTAATGTCAAGTTTTATGGTAATGACAAACGAATACGAGTCTGGTGAAGACAAGGCAAACGTTTTACAGAACCAGGCATCCATGGCACAGACCATTTCGGGGGTCCAAGTTTTATGGTGTGGGCGGAAATAATCTTGCCAGGCAAAACAAAACTGGTAATTATGAATGCGAGTGCTGTAACTGCTACCAGTTATGTTGAGCAAGTAATCTGACTTCATTTTATTTCAATAATTGACATGAAAGTAGATATTAACATATTTAGAATGTTAAGATGTAAGTAGTAGGTATTGATATCTTTATTCTTTTTTTTATCTTTTTTTTCTTTTTTCTTTATTTAATACAATATTTCACGCAGTGATACTTAAAGCTATGTCGACAGCTGTATTTCAAAGCTAAATTACCCACTTTATACAAACGAAGCGGCTTAATATTTACCACAATCTGTACATAGAACCAACAATATGCCAGATTGAGTATTTGGGTGAGTGGAAGCGTGGCTTGAACTTATTAACACAGTTGATTGCCGTGGCAAATTGGACGGGGACTTGCATACGCACCGCTGATATTCCAGCCACATAGCCAATAGTAGTCTCATGAAAGTCATGTGTGCTTTACATAATATAGAACTTTGTACATGATGAAACAATAATTACATTGTATGTCATGTCCAATACCTCAGCTTTGAATAAATTATGGAATTTGATTTCATTAAAAGCGCAATGAGCTGTTGCATATTGATGTAGAATAGTTTACGGTGTGTTTTGTTGACATAAACTAAACTTAATGTAAGATAAACTTGGTGCAATTTTAATTATGGTATCTATTATTTTCGATTTTCATTATGCACATGATGTTATGGCTTCCAACGAGATTTATAAATTAGTATTAGAAACTAGTAGTAGGTAGTTTCCAAACCAAACCAGCACAATTTAATTTGTCGTCTTAGTCGACATCGTTATGTCGGTGGCCTGCCGTATCCGTGTAATCTCACATGTAGGAGATACTATGTATTAGTACTACGTTAGCAAACGTACTCAATTTCAATCTAGACAACCGCAAATCGATGATTTGGTGGGACTGGGATAACCGTAGACAATTTACTCTGAATCTAAACTATTTACCTGAGCTTCCGAGTTCAGTTATGACAACGAGTGCAGAATAGAATTTTGTACAAAACTTGGAACAGTTTAAATATTCGTTTAGAATTTTGCTGACGTAGTACTAAAAATAATTTCACAAAATATTCCATCTACATTAATTCCACTTAACTTCGAATCAGAATGTAAGAAGAAAATATCATTTGTCAAATCCCTTCACAACTTACCTTCAGTTACTTCTTCTAAATCTGAAATATGTTTTCCATATAACATAAATTATCTCCTTAAGCATAAAATGAAAGAAGCTAGAGCATAAAATATGTCGTAAAACATGATTCACATGTATTATGTTGGTACTTATTACCGGAGCAGATATTATGTTGTATTTTACGAGGCGTAAAATGAACTGTTACAAAAGTACGAGCATTCACACATTAACGTGGGACGTCGCCTTATTATAATGCTAACTTTTTATTTATAAAGATGTATGAACAAAATGTTAAGATATTTTATTATATACAGTATGTAGTATAGATATTTTAGTATACACATTATACACTCGAAGCGAACGATCGCAATATTACCACAATTACCACGTTTGGCAGGTGAAGGACTGGTAATTACAGTATGTTGCAATTAACAGAAAGTAGGACGCTGTTGGCTATCCACTTGACATAATCTCTAAGTCGCTTTTTCCGATATTCACGAGTAATAAAGATATTGAGTATTGAATAGCGGTATAGTCCTAGTGAATACTTTAATTACTTTGCGTAATTTTCGAATCTAATCTTCATGTTATCATTCTTATCTCAGGAAAACGTAAAAGAATAAAGAAAGGCTGTTTTTGACAAAGCAATCATTAGCAGCGATCTATCGCTACATGTTCGCGTGTAGCATGTAATGGGTTAACTGGCTATTACAAACGTCATCACTAACAAAGGGTTAACGGAGTCAATTAGCCATCGAAAACACCGCCCCGTGACATTTAGAGGCGCTGGGTGGGACTGTATTTGTCATTAATTTAGGGAATGAGGTGACAGAAACAAGGGCGCGGTTGCGAACAAATTAATATTAGGTTCTGTTATGGAAACGGTCTTACAATATACCTATGAGTTTTAGTGTATGTTACCGCTAAATAGCTTACCACTGTGACCAAACTTAGATTGCAGAAACAATGCTTAAAACGACGTTACATCACAGGAAAAAGTTTCGTCATGATTTTTTGTTAATTTTATAAAGTTAGGCCTATTTATATGTCCTCCTTAAAATAATCGGCAATCTACTACACTTAAACATGACTATAGCGTAATTATACAATCTATGCGTTCCAGCAGCAAAACATGACAATGGTATTTTTGTAACAGATATTCGTTAAAATGGCCGCCCACTATTTCACGGTTTGTCAAAAAGAGTTATCTATATCCTAAATTGCATTTTGAACATTGTACGACTATTTTTTGTTTATTTTTATCATATCTGACTTCCATAAAAGGTTATCAATAACAGGTAACGAGTTTATCTAAATTAAATAAACTCGTTACTATATTGCAGTAGAACCGAATAGGTATTTAACTAACAGAAATATTAAAACCGTAAGCGACAAACAACACCACGTGAACAGTTATAAACAATACGCTTGTAATCCCCGAAGGGTTAGGCAGAGGCTAACCCATTAGTACACCCACATTTCGCCAGTTATTTTTAAGTCCCATGTAATAGGGGGCGTGCTTATTGCCATCAACCGGGCACAAATTCAAACTCCGAGACTGCTACAGAGGAATTCCTGAGGGAAAAACCTACTAACACTTGGCCCTACCTAGGAATCGAACCCAAGACCTCATTCTCAGCAGCCGCGCATTGGAACCACTAGACCAACGAGGCAGTCATTGTGGAAATCACTCACAAACATTAATTAGCAAAATTGAACCGAAATCAGTTGACAATTTATCATGTGGAATTTCAGACCACAATTGCAATTGCATCCGGGCCGCGAGTAAATAAAAGCCCACGGCTTCCGCCACCAAAACTGCGCACAGAGGGATGCGTTTTGGCACAAATTTTGCATAATAACCTTTGTGATGTTGGCTTCAGGGCGTGAAACTGCGAAATACCGCTCCGACGAGTACTGCAACATACGCGTATATTTAATAACATCTTTATTATAATTATGCAATGAGTTTTGTCGTCGTATTGCGATTTTTGAACTTCTTAAACAAACCAACCGTTGGGTGTATTAAAAACAATTCCGTTTGCATGATATTATACAAAACATTTAAGTATACATAATTATGTACCATGTTCATGAAATTGCGAGATTTGTTAAGTAAATGCTCGACAATTTGCTCGATGAATTTAAATGATTTTGATATTAGACTGGTGGTCGAAAACCTGTCTAATGGATTTTAAGTATACCAATCTATTAGCACCTACATTAAATATTTAGGTACCATCATGCAGGCCTTCATAAACATTTTATTATATTATTTACTTTATCAATAGTTATCATTAAGTTTTGTTGTACCCGCTTTAAGTTATGTCTCTGGTCAGTAGGTACTCCGCTTCCGTGGGTCATATCGTGACGTCATATAGCCTCTGCTATTCCTCATACATCTGGGTATCATATACTTACAAAGAAGAAACATTTTTTCCAATCCGACTAGTAGTTCCAGATAGGCCGTTTAAATAATTTAAAAAACTCTTCAGCTTGCGTATTTATTTTCACTTTATTTCTTAAAACTCAAACTGATTTCAGTTTATAATTTCAATTTGTGAATGTTGTCACTGCTAGTAGTGTCACAAACTAAGAAAATCTTATTGCAGGAAAAACAAAAGTGCCCTAACCAATGTTATTTTATAATATGGTTGACATTACGACACAGTAGGCTATCCTTTGCGTTTTGCTTTTATAAATACACGGTTAGAGAAACGTAAAGATAAACTACAATAACATGGCGCGCCCCTCCACAAATTCAAAACGTTTGAAAGTATTTACGAGACTCACGACGCATGTGTGCGTACTAAGACGGCTTTCGATACAAAACAAAACAGCGATTTGTTGCTCGACTAGCGGCGTCATTGATTGCTCATTATTATTAGTATGGCGCTGCACTGACATACTCTATGAAAATGACACGTGCATTGTCTTGCTCGGTCTTGTTAGTTATGATTAGTTAACCAACAAATCTGCCGGCCTACTACTGAAGACGAATACTTACAACTACATAGAAACTCCTTCATATATATATGACTACACACAATATGGAGGGGCGCGCCATGTTAAAGTAGTTTATCTTTTGGTCCATGAGTATTAATCGTTTTATTTCATATTAATTTATGAGAAAGGTTTATACCACAACATCTGCAGCAATGAACATAAAATAAATGTAGCGAACGGAAACTTTTCCACTAAATCTAAACGCTACCTATCCGCGAATCCCACTCCAAAACAATTTTAAAGATTTAATCTCGCCATAGCTACTCAAAAATGAGAAATTAGATTCACCTAAGCCTTAATCCTAGCTAACCCTGGGCAATTTATTAAAACTTCTTTATTTAATCTCGCAAGTTATAATTTTTGTGTAAAACTTCACAGAAACTTGAAGATAAAAGAAACAAAACAGCGGAAAGCTTTTTCAGGCTGTTATCAAAGGCCATTATCTCTTGACCTGAAAAGTGGAATTATATTTTGTTTCTTCTTATACGGAGTAAATAAGTTAGTGGGAGCGGAGACGTAATTTAAAAGTTACCTTCAAGTGGTCTTCCTTCCCGAGGCTCACTTATTAAGTGGCTGCCTAAACAAGATTTAACAACGGAGAAAAAATGCAAGTACTTGCCTTGTTTGATGACAGAAAGTCATTTACACGGAAATGTTGATGAATGACCGCAGGCCCATTGTTATCACCTTTCGTGGCTATATTTATTGCGTCATAACTTCATTTCAGCGTACTTTGTTGAGTCCTCCAGAATGGAATTGGGTCACCATATTCCTTTCCATTAATGGGTCGCCTAAGATGATCAGGTAGGTGATTTTACACTAATACTATAAAATCCAAGTTTCCCTACTGGTTCCGTATTTGCCGCAAGACTTGACACTGTTCCGTACTAGTATATCAATCATGTAATATTTTTGCAGGAGAATACTGAAACTTGGCAATAGGCCGGGTCAGAACTGGTATTTAGAAGAGAAACTACATTTTCATGCTAATCGAGAAATAAAAGAACAGGCATTCTCTACTTTTACAGTTATAAGTACCTATTAAGATACCATTCGCCCAAAAGGCTTTAAGCTCTGATGAAAATCCAGGTTTTGCCCGCGATTTCATCCGCGTAGAAGTCGAAAATTGTTCTAATATGTTTTTAATTGTTTTTTTACGCTATAACAGAAAATTTTAAGTGGATTGGACCAAGCAATGACGTTGTCCCATACAAACTTTGCCCCCCTTAAAGGGTAGAATTTCGGAAAACCCTTTCTTATCGGATGCCTACATCATACAAAAAAAAACACCCTCCAAGTTTCAGGTCCCTACGATCAGTGGTTTAGGCTGTGCGTTGATACGTCAGTCAGTCAATCATTCAGGACAAAGCATTTTATATGTATAGATAGAAGAAGATATGTGTATGTAATATATTAGGTGTTATAAGAATCAGGAAAATATGCACATGGTACAAAGATTATAATTACTTGTTAGTAGTATAGGAAATAAGAATTTATGTAATTTTTACAGGTGTCAACACACATTTTACCTATGAGTAATGTTTAAACGTTTTTAATATCCCGAAAGCTTTAATTAACAAAAATTACGTAACAGAACAAAGGACACATTATTAATATCACGTATTTACATGACAACGAAATTAAAAAACCAACTCTCATTTCCTCTTCGTCCATTTGCTTAATGGACTTATGTGGCACGGGGGACTTTCGCAACAACTTTCATCACACTAAAAGCAACGTACGGAAAATGCCCTCAGATTAATATACCTCATAACATTTTTTCGTCACTGAACTAAACGTTGATAGGAACGTAAGTACGTGAAATTCACATATTAACTAGCAAATGAGTACGAGTTTCCGACTTTTAAGGAATTAAAAACAGCAACGTTATCGTTGAATCCAGCTCGATGTGTAATTTACACATACGAACCCGTAGAACATACTTAGTAGTGATCATTTCTAGGTATGTTGTGCGATTACTTAAGTAAATTACACTGGGTGTTTGTACGTTTTAATAATGAAAATGTAGTATTATAGTATTGTTTTTCACTTTAAATGTGCGTTATAATATTTATCTATAACAGTTTAAACGGTCAAGTCCCGGCTGACTTACCGGTATGACAGAACAATAGAAAATCAATTGTGTCTCATTACGAGGGACTCGAGTAATTAATTTTAAACATATAATCGTCCCCATATTAGGATCAGTGGCAATCTAATCTGAGTCTCAATCTGTCAAAAATTACTAATGTCAAATGACATTTATTGTCGCTGAGATGAGATTGCTACCAGATTTTAAAGGTTTTTAATTAGTATAATTGGCCTTGAAATATATTTTCATCATATTATGTTTAACATCTCGTTAAACATTGTTAACATCATTTTCATAATTATATAATGTTAACAAGTTTAGCTAGTCAAGCGGAACGGTTTTCAACGACTACGTTATTAATTTTGTGAATTAATTGTTATAGTACATAATAAATTATGCATAGAAACTTACCCATATTAATCTTTTTAGGTAAAATGGTACATCTCTACAGGAATCATTTACTTAAGTATATTGGAAGGAATTAAAACTTTCATAATAAATTCACAATGTAGGCTAAACTTTAATAACTATATGGTGGGTGGGCGCATAAATATCGCGTAGGTACTAATTTATGAGTGAGCTTATAACATGGTTACGAGGGAAAATTAACTACAAAAGACCAGCGTAAGTGTTGTGAAGTAGAAATAACAAGCTGTTCAAAAAAAGTAGAACGCATTGATAGTGTATGGTAACATAATTAATAATGGGATCGTTTATGTATATCTTACCTATAAACAAATAAATAAGTTTGTTAGGTTGTAGGGGGTAATCGGTGGATCTACTGAACCGATTTTGAAAAAAAACATGCAAAAGAGCAAAATAGATATATTCACATTGTTTACATATAAAACAGCAAGTACAGTCTTTGCTAACGTTGTATTGGACATCCGCCGACCCGATTATGTGTATAGCGACCTTAAGTGATCAAATTTTTTATTTTGTTCTATTAATGTGCGATGAAGGCGACGGATCTTAATGGCACCTCCTTGACATTTCTAAATATTTTACTCAAATTTTAAATTATTTATGCATACATTGTAAGTAAGCACAACATGGTTCAAGATCCCAGAAGTACCTACAATATTTGGCTGACATTTTGAAAATAGTTAAAGCTATATGTTTTTACTCAGTTGGCGTAGGTACTTGCTAGCTTGAATGCTGGGCCCTCTTTTAGGTACCATAAGATAATCCAGAAAAAAAATAAGGCACAAACAAAAAATATTATGACTGCCTCAGTATATACGTAATGTTAGGTAGACTTCGGCTCTAACCATATTGCAGGAAATGTTGTTGTTGAATCTCTTGAATCGTAAATAACAAATGGGAGAAAATAAAACTTTTCCGCCACATCATCCTGTTTATATCGAGATTGTAAGGTGAGATACTGTGTACTATGTACCTACAGAGGTATCTAAAGGTACTCTCTAGGGGCTTCTGTTTTCAGACTGAACTGTCATTGTGAGCCGTTAAAATTGAAGTTTCCCAAAAGAGATTAGATTAAGTTAGAGCTCGTTTGCAGCCACGTGCCTTTGCACCTTGAAGGGTATTTCTCATCAAAGCGAAATGAATAACGAACTTTCTAATTAAGTTACACTACTTTGTTGTATCTGCCTTGACGAGGGAAGGAGTTACCTATGTGAAAGTAGTGGCGTGCACAGGTGCACAGTGGCGTTGCGCGTTGGCTGGCGGAAACGTGTGAACGCTTTCATTAAGAAAAGTAATAGTTTTATATTAACAGTTTTTGCCTTTATCTGTATCAGTGTTTGGTTCTCCTAAAACTTACAATAATAACACTGACTAGGTTCTGCCCGGGAGTTCGTCCGCGTCAAAGTTGATTTCCCCATTCAAACTTTGGACCACCGTTTCATCCCCTTAGGGGGAGATTTATGGAAAATCCTATCTTAGCGGACGTCTACTAACTATAAACAACCTCCCTGACACAGACATCAAGCGGTTTTCGATACTTCGTGATGACGGCGTGAGTAAGTGACCTTACGCTTTAATATATTTAGATTAAGTTACCTAGGACGTCACGCTATCCAATTTTATTTTAATGGTGAATCACAAACTCAAAGTATTCAACTAGATTGTTGAATCGTCGTTAACCAAATCTAAGATCTTATTGGAGCTGTTAGAGGCACTATGAATTATCATGTTAAAGCTATTTGAACTCATACAAAAAGACTAACTAACTTATTTCAAAGACATATGTATGTCACAAAAATATATTATATACAAATAGTTGTGTTTTGGTTGTATCTAAAACAAATACAAACAGTGTCGCAAGACAATATAAAACACAAAGATTTCTTATCTTAATCTTGTTACATACCTGAAAACAACGCTAGAGCTCCCAGAGTGCAATAAAAAATTCATAGATGTTTGTCACGTAAAGTTAATTTTTGAACAGACTCCAGCATCTCTTGAGTTTTACTTCAGGTTGCTACTTTTGTATTATTTCGTTATGCCACTTGAATATCATACCTTTAACGTCGAGAAGTCCAATTTGGCTAGATTTCCAGACTTCCTACTAGCACTAACTTTATTTTAGTGGTTACATTACAAATGTATGAGAGCAAACGAACTTAAAAGCTAGTGAAATGCATCGTAAATATCTATGCTTCTGCTAAAGTTAGCCTAGCCTACCTTACGATGCAATCCTCTCAGTTAATGGTTTTAATAAAGTTGTATTATGAAAATAATGAATTTAACCTGACCTGGAAAAGAAAGAAAAATGAAGCGTTGCTTACCTTTCTCTTTGTACTTGAGAGTTATAAGAGTACTGGTACTTAAGACTTAGGGTGGATGCTTTTAATCTCCATTAAGTACGTCTTATGCAGGAAAATAATAAAAGTAAAATGTTTGTTTTCTACACACCTTTTATTAACTTAATTTTCTAATACCTACATGCGTATGTAACAGTAAATTAAAAAACCTTTAATTTTTTATATGAAAAAACCCAATACTAACCAAAATTAATTATACAGCAAAATAGTTACCAGAAAATATTATTATTTTAGCATCAATTTGAGTTTGTGGTGCATCGCTATTAATTGAAAAGCAGAGCTTTTTATGTTACGGTTAGTGTGATTAATTAAAAAAAAAAACACTTATTAAAAGTTATTTAAAAGTAGCAGTCGGGGGGCTAAATGCTTCGCAGGGCTAAATGCTTTAAAAACAAACAACGAACCTAACCTGTCCGAGTAGGGGTGCGCCAAGTCCCATCTTTTTCAATAAATCACACTAACGTTTCATTTGATGTGCAATCAATATAAGATAAGATAATTTTTATTTGTGCAAACATGAGTGTACATACAGTATAGCATGCAAGGTGGCACTTTATAAATGAGCTGTCACGTTTGGCCTATAAGGCGTACAAATATATAAAGTAGTCAAACTTACACAACAGTTCAATATAATATAATACAATGCAATTCAATTCAATATAGTATAATTATAATCCGATTCAATTCAATATAAATCAGAATCAGAATCAGAATTTCTCAGTAGCAGCCTCGGAGTCTGGATTTGTGCCCGGTTGATGGCAATAGGCTCGCCCCCTATTACATGGGACTAAAAAAAAAAAACATAACTGGCGAAATGTGGGTGTACTAATGGGTACACCTCTGCCTAACCCTTCGGGGATTGCAGGCGTGATGTTATGTTATGTGTTATTCAATATAGCATAATTAAATTCATTCACGACATAAATTTAATAGGTCATTCATATTTCAATAATTTTATCATTTAGAAAGTCGCGTATGTCATAGTATGCTTTCCCTTGTAAGTGTCGTTTTAGCTTCATTTTTAATCTATGGACATTAAGTTCTTTCCACACTTTTGGTAGTTTATTATAAATTATGGGGACCATACAAAAAATGCTCTTTTGCATTAATGCGGTTTCTGACTGGGGTACACGAAGAATAGTGTCATCGCGTCTGCTACGGCTACTTCCTTCTGATATGCGTGGGAACCGATGTTGGTTATGTTTCACAAACATGACCACTTCCAATATATATAGCGAGGGCAGTGTTAGTATTCTGTAGTTAATAAAGTAGGGTTTACAGCTTTCGGTTGTAGCTAACTTAAAAATCGCCCTAATACATTGTTTTTGGGCTTTAAAAACAATTTCCTTGTTGGTCGAGTTGCCCCAGAAGATTATAATTAGAATATAATTGATTTGATAAAATATTTCACTGATGTGAATGAAATGAAGAATGATAAGTTTTTGATGTGCAGTCTTTAACTAAGTATGATAGCTTAATAAGGAACAAAAGAAATAACAAAGCAAATTTATAAGATTATCAAGCGATTCATTAAATTTAATCATTACAAGGATGTTTTCGCCTCCGTTGTCAGTGTTACGTAATATTAATCTAAAATCTTCAAGAATCCCCTGCCTGGCTGTAATAGCCTCGTGACCGCATCTAACAGTAATCCTTTCAAGTATTAAACTCCCACTTTAATATAAGTTGAACAATGCGGCGACCCATGGCTCAGCAGTAACAATAGCAAAGTTTTCATTCTAAGACTCCGTTTTATATCTGCACGGGCCCTTTTGTTGTTCCTCACGACGGGGTGTAGCGGCTTAATGCGGAAGCCCTTGTTATTAGGACAACATTACTAATTCTAGTGAAACACAATCGCTTTTTGATGCATATTGTTGCTTGTTATATTGTTAAGATTGTCTGTATGTGTCTTAGTTGGTAAGCCTTTATAAATAAATAAATAAATAAATATTTAAGACAAATATATAAAACTCACCAAAAAAATGCTGTATTATTCTTATAATTAGACAGATTTTTCGATCCTCAGATAATTTTAATCCGAGGTATAAATATGACAATATGACAGTCTTTCTATAGAAAATATGCCAACCCGCCATATTTATTCTTCTGATAAAAATCATCTAACGATCGGAAAATCGGCCCTAAGTTAGATTTTAAGTTTAAGTTATCAATCAAATCTCCTATCTTCTATGATGTGCCTGATAGGTTCCAAGATTGTTCAATTAACATTTTTTACTGTCAAGTTAACATTAAAATTTGTTAATTGAACACTACTGAACATAAGCATGTACAAATTGTGTAATGCAATAAATTATTGAGTATTGAACACTATGTATACCAACATCAAATTTTAACAATATTACTACGCTAATTTAAAGGTAAAATTCTACTCCGTTTATTCCAACTAATTCGGGCGCGGTTTCTCGGCTCGCATAACTGAGTAGAGATAAACTACTATAACATGGATGAGATAAATTACTTTAGCTTTAATATCACTTTTTATTTTTCTAGCTAAATACTGCTTAGATGTAAAATTTACTAAAATCGATATAGTTTGTTGTTAGAATACATACATTCATATAGCTATACACGTATCTGACTTAAAATACGTGGGGCACAGTCTTTTATTTGTACATGGGGTTTAAATGCATCGAGAATTAAATTATAACAATACTACTACAAACACCAATTTGTTCCACATGTTTTCATGTATGTGTGCTATGGTGGTGAAGGATATGTATCTTTAATCTTACCTGTAGGTATACGAAAGCTATCCCACTAAAGACATCCCCTGTAAGAATAAAACCCTGCTCGTTTTTAAATGATGCTTAGAAATGAGCGAGATTTAGTCATCGAATAGCTTCAAATCCAAAGACGCCACTTTACATACATTTAGAAAACTGCCGCCACCGGCTAAACGTACAAAGTTTGTACGCAGCTATACGTTTGTGTAGTACAAAAATGATATGCAACAAAAGTGTCTGTCGCTGACAGTTAGAAGCAGGTACGAGTTCTCTGTGCGTAGGTGCCCTTACAGATGTCGATGTTAATGCTCAATCAATCAAACCACTGTGGATTTGTCACATACAAATATTGTGCAAATAACAGAGATTTTCTTCATGTTCAATTTTATTTTTAGTATGTGTGTACGTGCTATTGCAAACTGGCCTACTATTTTTCACACTGGATCCCATTTTTTCAAGGATTTGAAATCATCAAATCACTTCGGTGCGGAAGGGACTGCCAGACTTTTACTAACTAAAACCCATCCTTGTAGCTACCTTCTACTGCCCTTTGCTTTCCAGGGCCGCGGTGGATCTTTCGAACAAATTCCGCAACTAAGATGAACCCCTACGATTAGAGTTCAATATTTATTTTACCTTTGCAATTAATTTTAGCTACCTTCTAAGGTGCACTCATATTCCATCATCTCCACAACAGAACGAAGGAAAGTGATGGCGATGGATGTGTAGATATTACGCGTGTGTATCAAATACACATATGTTATAATATATACTTGCTATAATTTAAAATACGTTTACAGCAAACGTAAAATAGAAGAATATCATTATGTCTCTAAAATTGACACTAAGCAACACAAATTATAATACAAGCAAGTGCACCAAAGGCAGTAAGTAGACAAGCGTCTTCGGTTTAAGCAGAGATTACACGGATCGAGCCTCATTGTCGATGGCACGTTTGAGATACTGCCATAGCCAACCAGGTTGATATAAGATAGGTTTCATGAAATAGTTATTTTAGACTTGAAACTATGACTCGAGCTATGCATGAATATACGTAATTAGCAGAAATCTTCGAAATTGTATTGTTCTCCTCGTCTAAAAGACAAAAAAGTAGTATTGGAAGACCTACCTACATCATTTGTTGAATTGTGTTCGATACGAGTCTGAGAGAAAAGAAGTATTTGAGGTCTCGGGGTTTGTCCAGAATTGATTTAGACACATTCCATAGGATTCTGTCCCAGCCAAATGGTGACGATGCGAAGAGTCTGTTCAGGTTCATGGTCTAAATGTAATGTTCTTCGGACTTTGATACTATTTATTTAAGCTCTATCTACATATATCTATCTTTTTATGATGGGACTGTCATACGCATTGCGGTAAATGTCCCTAACAAAATAGAATAAAAAAGTCGTGTTGAAAATGAACCAGTCCATTAAGCATACAGACAGTTTTGTTATATAAATGTGTACCTATGTAGGTATGGCTGACCGGATCGGATTAATTACTTCTATTCGATGTTGCAAAAATATAAAAGACTTCATATTCACTACCAACACGTTTACTGCCATAAAAACGGGCACGTCCTGCTGTTAGTGTTTCACTTGCACATTTTTGTAAACGAAGTAAGTATGAGCTCCGAATGGTTATTTGTGTAAAATGTAGGCGTATTGATTATTGTATGTTATGCTGCAATACGCTATGTCTTATTATTTAATACTAGCTTTAAAATAAAATAAAATATAGCCTATGTTACTCGCAGATAACGTAGCTTTCTAATGGTGAAAGAATTTTTAAAATTAGTCCAGTAGTTTTTGAGTTTATCCATTACAAACAAACAAACAAACAAAAATACAAATTTTTCCTCTTTATAATATTAGTGTAGATAAATTGACTAATAACTTTTCAAACACTAGCTCGTAAAGTGGCTCTTATTGCACGGGTGCTTCTTAGATTACGCGATTTTTTTGTTAAATTTCGACAAACTGTTTTGTTTGTTTTATGCATAAACATTTTGTGAATAACTTTTGAACTATGATGTTTATTTAACAAATTATTAATTAATAAAATATGATAAATAAACCCAACTTAATATTTCACTAAATAATATATTTTGTTAATGAATTAACATTTGCTTGCGATATTAAACATATTTGATAATTCGCACCTATTACCAACATATAATTTTTCACTTATTTGGTTCCTACTGACCGCTTGTAAAAGTAACTTGGTAACACCTCAGCAGAAAAGATATTAGGTCAATGTCGCTCATGATGTATTAAATTGTAATTTTGTATTCGTATCAATTAATTCCTCACTTAGTTAAAAACGTCGTAAGACACACATGAGCATTACGCTCTCGGCTCCATTACGCCCTCACCTTCGGCTCGGACTACAATTCAGCCTTGACCGTAGTATATTTACCTCACTCGTATCATTATGTAGGTACTATTAATCAATCAACGTATTGTCAGACCATCACTAAACATACATTTCATTAAAACATTTGCCATTTACCGATATTATACGTAAACATACTTATTATTTGTAATAAACACGCGAAAATCCGTCACAAATACTGTAACTTGCATTTATTACAGCTACAGTTATTGAACAGATGAAGACAATAACAATGCACCTCATAATAATATACAAAACTTACGAAAAATAATAAAGGCACAGCCATAACGCCTTCGTGAAAAAGATGAATGTACCTACCCGAAATAATTCACGAATAAAGAACAAAAAATACAATAATAACTCCTACTAACTTGCCGTAAAAGAAAGTTTTAAGAATTTTCGTCTACGAAACTTCGCCCAATCCAATTTCAGTAAAGCTTGAGATTATAATTCTCGTTATTCCAAATTAAAAACTGTTAGCTGCGGACTAACAAGACTTCGTTTTGTTTAAAATTAATTTAAACTGAGATGTAAAGGTCCATTTTATTAATGAGTAATAATTTCGAACGAATATTTAAATTGAAGTCAACTTCCTTATTATTTACCAAAAAGAACTGCTATCAACCAAGACTACGAATTCCACTTCGTGATTAGATAAAATCGAAATCAAATCTTATTGTTCTCTATCTATGAATTATGCTCAATTTTAATTAACGCAAACATACCAACTACTTGTTTCATTTAAAATTAAATTAACTGATCTTGTTAATTTAGTTTAACTATACTGATTATGTAGGATTATAACAAACCAGCTTTTCAGCTCTTCAGCCCGCCACTTCATCCGCCTAAATGTCGGACCCCTGTTTCATCCTCATAGGGGTAAATTTTTGGAAAATCCTTTCGCAGCGCATGGTTGCGTTATAATAACTGTCTGAGCTCCAAACAGCGCAATCCGTTTAGTGGTTTGAGCTGTATATTGATAGAATTGTCAGTCGGTAACGCATATAATCTAAAATAAAGTCACTCATTCACTCATCGCGAAATATAAATACGTATAAAGATGAAATTTGGCAGGGATGTATAGGGATGTGTAAGGGGATGAAACGAAGGTCCATAGTTTGTATGGAGAAATCAAATTTGACGCTGACGAAGTCGCGGGCAGAAGCTAGTGACTTAGTGAGTACATAATATGGAGTAATGTTTTTTTAGTATTGCCACTGAGGGATTTATTATCTGTGCTTATTGCCTTATTACCTACTCTTACATATTCCAATGGATATCATAGCTTGTAAATTGGTGTGGTCTGAAAGTCGAACCACTTTTGCAACATTAAAACTTCGTGTATTGTTCAGCTGTTTAAGCAAAAAAAAAATTAACCAATATTCATCCATCCATCGACACAATTATCCTGATAAAAATTTGGAAGTTGGAGTAGGAAATAAAATTGTAACATGTGGGTTGTCAAACTGATAGCCGTGGACTACTTTTGTTAGCACATGTATTTAAATTAATAATATCTAATTCGCACTCAAACTATACAGAGTGTTATTTTAAACACCGTTATGCTTGAAACCAGTGGTTTGGTTTCACTAATAGAACGTAAATTCAATGAAAAAAAAAACTTTTTTTATAGGTAACATCCATTTTTCCTCAAAATTATTTCACCCTATATTACAATGATGTAATTAGTGAAAACTTATGTAGGTAGTTATAACGGACGGCCAGTGCAGCAGGTCAACGCCCTTTGCGGTGATTTCGTAACTCGGGCGCATAGTATCCATGAATTTACGGACGATGTCGGACAGATTTTTTTTTAATTTTTGAAAGAAAACTTTGTTTATTTATTTTTAAATTCAAATAAACATTTATTATAATAAATCATGTACCTATGGCTTTAGTGACAACGGTGTTTACACTAACAGTCTGTATAGCTACCTTCTTCTTCACAAGGCCCAATTGATAAACTATTCCACCCAATCATAAATTGCAATATATCTACAAATAAAAGAAGTTGTCTCCATGAGATAGACGGAAACCTTAGCTTTTGTCCGCCTGAATAAACTGACAAACTCCCAACTTCGCCAACTTTGACTAATTAGTCGGTAAGCAAACAGGATACCGACGTCAAGCAACTGAACGGAATTAACGCGTATAGCAGAATATTGATGTTATTTATTTATAGTTAATGAAAACGGTGAAACGCCAATTAAAATAATTAACATAAAACAAATAACATGGATCGAATTAACAAGAATTTAATGTTGATAATTAGCCAGATGACACCAACAATCGATTGACGTACTTTTTATGACCTGTCAAAACGCGCTTGTCCCATTGATTTTGTATAGTATTAAAAGACAGTAGTGACACTTTTGTGCAGACTCAATTGACTAACTGTTTATTAATTTAAATGCAATTAAAAATCAAAATTGAATTGAAAATGAATCGGGTTTTCGAGGTTAAAATAAAGTGTTTCTTTAGGGCAGTTATGTCTTGTAATTGTTGGTTAATTGTGTCATCTAACCGATTGTGTCATAAACGTTATAAACAATAGCTAATTAGAGATAAACTCCTTTAACATGGCGGGCCCCTCCATATTACTATTTCAATGTGTGTAGTTACATCCATATGAAAGAGTTTGTAGGTAATTGTAAGTATTCGTCTTCAGTAGCATTCCGGCAGACTTGTTTGTCAACTTATCATAACTAGCCAACCGCGCAAGACAACGACCAACAAATCGCTGATTTGTTTTTGTTTCCAGAGCCGTCTCAGTACGCACACATGTTGTGAGTCTTGTAAATAGTGTCACAAATACTTTCAAATGTTTTGGATTGTGGAGGGACACGCCATGTTATTGTAATTTATCTCTACAATAAACAAGAAAAAGTGGACTGGTGTCTACTGTTTCATGCTTTCTCTCACAGAACATTAGACATCCGCAAACACATTCTGGGTTGGCAGTCAGCGGGGCATTGAGCAACTTTATAGTACGACACACAAGGGATTCAGTTCTGGTGGCAGGTTTGGTTGAAGGATGAAGAGGTTGTGCTGAAGGCTTTGACGGTGTCCGATGTATTTATCGGACACAAATAGTGGAGAGAAAAGGGCATGAAGCTCAGGGCAGTTGAGACGACGATGTAACCTATTTTAGTTTTGCTTTATTTAAGTCCAAGTAGACATTGAAAGTGAAAATCTGACCTCTGAATTTGTATGAATGTTGAGAACACCATCGTAAACAATATGTGAAAAATCGCCATCGATACCTCGTGTGCAAAAAAAATAATCAGAGTTCGAAAATATGGGATTTTTGCATTTTTCAGGTAAACGGTCAGCTTTATCATAAAATAGGCTAGGCAAAAATTATAAGTCATGCACTTACCTATAGCAATTGCATTAATACTTTTTTCTAAGAATAGCCATTTCTGAGATATAGCGTTTCATAAATTGTATTCTCCGTATGAGTGTTTACGCCGTACGGCGTTACATACGAACTTTGACGTCCAAAACTTTGGAAATAAATGAACCGATTTTTATAAAACTTCCTACACATAAGCAGGATAGCAGGATACATAGGTCTAAAAAGTTAGTTAAAAACAAAGACCTTGAATTTTTTTTTTTGCACTAGAGGTGTTCATTTTTCACATATTGTTTATAACGAGAAGACAATAAAAACAAGAAAAAGCGGATACTAAAACCGAAACCAAATAACACATCCTCTACATTTATGAGAAGTATTGTATTGCAAAAGCGTACTAGCCATTGTTTGTTTATTATAACATTGTTTGTTAAATAAAATAATCAAAATACTCATAAGGACTATTTAATTTCGTCACATAATATATAATACTAGATTATTATCATAGCTTTTTATGGGGATTTTTTGTTTAGGAGACTTATCAATATAATGAATATTAATATAAGAAACATGTCGATTATTGGATGTCGATTACTGGACCATTTCGATTACCGGGTGTCGAACTAAGAATTCTGCAGTCGAACACGAGACCAAACAAACATTTCTCTATTTCGATATATTCCTACTTGATTTATTAATATGAAATTTATGTTTGCTTTCAAATATTACACAATGAAGTCTGAAGTGTTACCCAATGGTCCAAAATACCTATATATATATAATATCATAAAGTAAGCAAATATTTAAAAACATGCTTGATTGCGTACGTTCAAGTGTCGATTATTGGGGGTCTTACCTTACAAATTTTCAACTTGTTGCGATTCACTGTAAGCTTACCACTATTTTTTGAGCTAATTTGACTAGTAGATAAATAATAAATTCACTATTTCTTGCGTCAAATCAAATCTAATCAAATCGTTTATTGCAATCCATGATGTGTCTGATCTGTGCATCTACTTGAAATGGAAAATAACAAAAGAATGTCGTTTTGTTCATTCCTTTTCTCAGAGACGGTCGCGATACATTGCAATTCTCAATATGAGTTTCGAAACGTACATAAACTAACTTTAAAGAGAAGCCTATATCGTCTGCCTATAGAAACTATTTACATAAACACGTTTATGTAAATGAATAAATATTCTGTGGTACATACTTGATATTTCTAGCATATTATAGTTATCTAATATTCACATATTTTGATCATCATCGGCCTACATTTCGGAAAATCCTCTGGTAAAGCAGCTTACCTATATGAAATAATACGTAACATAACATCACGCATGTTATCCCCGAAGGGTAAGGCAGAGGTGTACCCATTAGTACACCCACATTTCACCAGATATGTTTAAGTCCCAGTGAGTCCAGCGACTCTATTGTCATCAACCGGGCACAAATCTAGACTCCGAGGCTGCTTCTGACAAATTCCTGATGGAAAAACTAAATAACACTTTGCCCGACCGAATAGATCCAAACCCAAGACCTCATGCTCTTTACGTTCCGGGGCCACGGTATTTGATGATTTTTATCACCTAAAAAAAAAAAAAAAGACCTCATGCTCAGCAGTCGCAGGTTGCGACCACTAGGCCCACAAGGCAGATATTACTAAGGAAAGAGGACGGAAGTTAGTACTAATAAACGGATATGAACATGTATTTCAAGAACGCCTCCATATTTCCTATGTGAAGTTTGTTCCACATCAGTGAACCATTCAAGTGGAAACCAATATTGCGATGCGATCGAGAAACTTACGTTAGATCGCTGTTAGTTAATAATATGTTATTTATTAAGGTTTTATGTTAATTTATTAAGTTGAACTACATGTGGTTGATGCCTTTTTCTATATCAAATCGTTAACAAATAGCTACAAATACCTAGTTTCTTTTTTCTATGTAAAATAGCCATTATAAAGGCAGAATATAGATTTTAACACTCGGCGTAGCGGCCGTAGCAGTCCACTACGCCGTAGCAGCTACGTAGCTGCTCGTCTTTGTATTTATAATCGGACTTATTGAGTCTCCTACGCATTTTCTGGACTCCTAAAATAAATACATAACAAAGGATGGGCTACCCCTTAACTAAAAAAGTAAAATAAACTATACGTAAAACGAACAAATATGCATTATATAAACCTTGTATCATTAGTATGAGGTGTAATTTACGCAAAATGATTCAAAAATATGTCACAAAGTAACGAAAAATTGCAACATGGTATAGCTATGTTGATTAAATCTTGTACACGATACCTAGACGGGAAAACGTAACCTTCTAAACGAAGCCTAATTGTCTACGAAGTTTTAATAATATCGACAAGTTCACTTTATTCGTAAACAAATTCGGAAACGTAAACATTCGTTTTCCTTGTTTACAACTCGTCCAATTACAGATAAAAGTTGCTGACATGTTTAAGAAATAAATGTTTCTTTTTTAATACTTTGACACAACGTGATAGGCAATTACAGATCATATACCCACGTTTCGCCAGTCATGCCTTAAAGAGTGTTAAAAGACACTTAGCGAACTCGAAAGTTACATGTTTCCATCATTGCGATCATATTTTTGTTCTGAACCATATCTGGGAACGCTACTTAGTTTGATAGGCAGTATGCGTAATTAACAGCTGCGTGAAGTAGGTGTACGTTTAAATACTTTATTCTCAAAAAGACAAAACCAACACTTACATGAGAATATAAGACAGCATTATCATTATAACAAAACTTATTCAACGGTCACCGATACAATGCAATATTTTTTTTTATAGTTACAAAAGAAGAAGAAGAGAACTGAACTAATATTAATAACAATTTTGTTTACATCGTCAGTCGTCAGTCGTGATTTAAAACCGCTGAAAAAGCTTATACTTTCCTTTCGATAGTAAATGATTACAAAATTGTAAAGTATCTTATTACGCCACCTATTTTCATTTAAAATTGATTAGCTCCATTTTAAACGAAAATACGGGGTGTAACAAAAGGGTTCTAGTTAAGAACTAATTTTAGCTCTTTTGCTCGAGTAGCTAATCCCAAACCCAGGACCGATGTTCAGCAGTGCGACGACAAGTAACCTACAAGACATTCACAGTTACTATGTTTCATCGTTTTGTTTTTCAATATATCCATATCCATTATTTTCAGAAATGCAATAAATTCACGTGTCTACTTAATGTTAGATGAGAGTTAAGTGATGAAATTTTATAATTTACGATACACAAATTGGAACCCTTAAGAGTTGTTTGGCAATTGAATTCAACAACAATCAGTAATATAATACAAAAATATCAAATCTTTGGCTATCTTTGAATTTCGTACCACAAAACAATAAGCTCTAAAAAACTTACGTAATAGTGTATTCCAGCAAAAGGTTTTATAAGTAAGTCCTTGTTTGTGTCCCAAATTATTTACAGTATAGAAGTAAACGTGGTACACTCCCGCTCCTGTAGGCTATGCATAATTTCATCTTTATGCAAAATTGCTCCCTTGACACCCGATGGTGTAACGCCTTAATAATATTAATTAAAAAGTAAAATTAAGCTGTTCCCTTTGGTGAGGTCAGTAGCTTTGCTTTGTTCTGTTCAAATTTATTATTACATTATAAATCTGAAAGGTTGACTACCAAAATTACAGTAATCTAGCAATAGAATGTATATATTTTTTTAATATTAACTAGCATGACCAGCAGCACCGTTCAAGAAAACAACAATGTGTTGCTTGTCGGTGTTTCACTTCTCCACTGAATAAGGCTTCACCGACCAAGCCAAGTGATCTTGCTTGGTGCACTGCGATTTTGAATGAGTGTCACTGCTATCTTCTGAGTTCGTGATGTCATATTACTTTAATTTTTTTAAATTAAGTCTGGGACTCTAGTCGAGATTCATTAGTAGGCATATACTACTGTACTCAAACAGTTGACTGTCGACGAATATGATCGACATGTTGGATATAAAGGTCAACATCTCATAAGGAACACCGCGACCCCAAAATTATATTTTGTGCAACACCTATTGCGTATGTCAGTTACCTCGAACTCTACGGCCTACAAACACGGCTATATTTTCAAATAATCAGGGATTTATGAATTAATAAAAAATAAAAATAACGAGCTGACATTGCACTATTTATTACTATCCTAAATTTGGTAACCCAATTATTTTTATAATCATCATCTTGATCGCAAATACTCGCTACAGGTCAGTACGTAAGTGCCTAATATTAACAAAGTCACTCGTGACTAGGCAATATACTTATAATTTTTGAATAATGGGATTTTCCATCAAGATATTTTCAATAGCAGCTTTGGAATTTGGATTTGTGAAACATAACTGGCGAAATGTGGGTGTACTAATGGCACACCCTTTGTCTAACCCTTCGGGGATTACAGGCGTGATGTTATGTATGTATTCCGTCAACAAAACAACAAAATCTTCGAAGATTTTTACGCCTTAAGATAATAATGTCAAAAAACAGCTTGTCTGGTACAACTCCGCATGTAAAGCAAATTAAATATTTTATTAATTCACGTGTTTCATCTACAAACTAAACAATTTGGCCGATAATAAATATGTATTATGAAATGTAATTAGTCCACAAAGACCCATAAACTCTCCCAACATAAACTCATTTCATTTTACAACGCCAACTTTTTCCGCTAAAATTGCCTGTGAACGCTACAGCCGTGTGTACGAACAGTTTCATGCAAAGTTCGTAGTTTGTTTTGATCTTAATTCAGTTCGCCAAACAAGGCGCCCGTATGTCCGCCCCGTTATCTCTGATAATGTTGGGAACTCTGCTGTTTTAGGTGATACTTTATCTCACTTTGCAAAAGTTTCGTCAGCCAACAAGATTAAATGCAAAGTTTAAATTAATTCTAGGTTCCCGGAATAAATTTTTGATCTAAAGCTTTGACGAGTAACTGTTTCAGTTAGTGTAAAATCATTATAATTTTCAGAGTACATTGTTACTACTGTTTATTTAATGTCATTAATGTTCATTCGTTTCCACTTTAAATTACTGACGGAATTTGTCTAGCTTTAAACGAGCGGTGTACAAGCGTAAAATCAAAAGCAAACATCATTTACCGTGTTAACCAAGCTAGTAAAACACATAACGCGCAAATTGTTTATTTTGCCGAGTGATTTAAGATCGTGTGTTACCATTACGATATCTATCGCTAATAATATGGCAGGATTGCGGCGCCAACCGATTGAAAAACAGCCCTAAATCCGTTATCAGTGGCGCGCACGCCTCTGCTCTGCCACCCAGCTGCTGAATTTCCATATACTTATCGACGCGACGCTTTATTGGAAGCTCGATTGTAAGAACATAAATATTTATGAATATATGCAAATATATTAGTTGTGGAATTATGACAATAACTGGAAGTTTTATTCAAAATGTGTTTGGTGTATAGGTATAGTAGGTAAAATATTTCACTCAAACAAGGTTTTAATATACCCAAGTAGTAACCTATGTAAAGAAAGTCCCGCATAATCTGACCCCTTATAAAAGTAATAACCACGAACGTCAAATAGATCGCTTAATCTCAAATTTAAATTAAAAGTAAAAAACAGAAGACGTGCAATTATCAGAAATCCATTAATCACTGTATCGTCCCGTAGAGCACACTGCAGTCGATAAAGTTAACTTTTCAATATTCCATTAATTAATAAAATGGTTTTAAACAAATTCGTTTGCAACAAAACAAAACAGCCGTAACGAAGACTTAATAAAAACAAGTCCTGAAATTGTTTCAGTGTAGTTACTGTGCGCTAATTGAGCACAGTAATGGTTGAATAAATTTGTTTGGACAATAAAGACGCTTAAACTGAACTATGTCCTATTGTTGGGGGTCCAAATTGCTAATTTGACCGCGTAGATTTAATTATGCATGCCGTCCGACGAGAGGGGGTCATAAAGGAGGGGTGTCACAGGCAGACTTGTTTATAATGTAGCGAGTAATGCGCAATCCAACCCAGCCACGCCTGCGCCAAGTATTAACTTTTTATTACACTGAACGAACTTTCGCGGTTTACGGCCACGTTGGGGAGGGCACGAACGTGTCAAAATTTAAGCGCCTGTTATTTTAAATGCAGCATACATTCATTTTCGGGCCTGTCAGCAATATAGGCCACTGCAATTTTTAAATAAAGGATATTACGCGTTTGTTACACACTACGACTTATTTTTTGTAGGTATCTGACCTATCATTTTTCGAAATGCAGGCAAATTAAATTTTAATAGTTACAAAATAGACATGTACTTAGTTCGGTGGCCGAAATGCGCAAAATTCTTAATCAGTTCCCGAACCACAACGGCAACAGATTTAATTACCAGAGAGAGTGACGTCGTTCTCTTCGATTCCCCATAGTATGCATCGACTGTCCAATAAAACGTTGACAGTTAACGTAATTTATTGTCAGATTGACACTGGCCGCGGTCCATTGAGATGAGATAGTGTTTGGCAAATTTTAGCCTCAAATTGGCCGCCTGAGCGTTCAATATAGGGATTGGCACCACGTTTGTATCAATTTTGGGTGAACATGCAGCTCCGTGCCCTTTTCAGTGCAAAGAATTAGTGGCGAAAATGCTTACTTTCTTTAATTTGAAAGATTTTGATGGAAATAATTAAAATAATAACTACGTCAACACGACAATGTAATTAAGACAATAAATATTTAAAACTGTTAAATGAAAAGCATTAATTGTGAATCAATAGAATTAGTCCTCTTATATTAATAAACGAGAACATTATTATTATTATTGTACCTTGCGCTCCAAGGAACGCACTAATATAGAGAGATATTGGAACTCTTAGATTAATATAAAAACAAAAAAGTTTCTTAACTTGATCATATATTCACTTAAAATCAAAATTTAAGCGACTATTAAAACGTTATATTTTTCGATTACCGAACACAAATTGTTCACGAATATCGGTTCCAATAAATCTGGGTCAAAGAGCAAGATAAAATCGTCGATACTTTGAGATGCAATATCGTGTTACCATTATCACGATAACGTTATAAGTAAAGAAAGTAGGTTAATAGCTGCTTTCATGTTTAAGTCAGTGGTAACATACACACTGTTTATCACAATATACAGATAACCAATTTTATCTTTATATTTTATGCCTCATCATCATCATTGTCTGCCTAGCTTTTTCCCAACTATGTTGGGGTCGACTGCCAGTCTAACCGGATGCAGCTGAATACCAGTATTTTACATGGAGCAACTGCCTATCTGACCTCTACAACCCACTAAGTGGGTGAGACTGACTGTCAGACTTTCGGGCTTCTGACAACCCGTAACGACTGTCATAGATCCACCTATTTCAGCTGGGACCAACGGCCTTACGTGCTTTCTGAGGCACGGAAGAGTTTCGGTGTATAAATACACATGGACACCCATCCACGAACCAACCCCGGCAAGCGTAGCTTAACCTGATAGATCGACCCGTGCGGCTGTTAATACTTAGCCTATATTAAATAAATTTTGTTAACCGTATTTGAGTACTTTTGTAAGTACTTAATTATGTACATACGTAAGAGACGTCTTATAAATTAAGCTTGTTTTGTCTACTCACGTTTGCGGGAATTACGAACTGATCCTATCAAAAACTTTACACGATTTAATATCTCTCGTAATTCTATATAAAGAAAGCTTTTGCGGCAAAAGGTTCACGACAATTGAATTATTTCTGAGCGCAATTTTACTATTTACGTTTTGGTGTAATGTATGGTAGTAGTTTTAGTCGCAAAAAGGGTGTAATAGCATCATACTAGGGTTTTACACCAGATTTATAAAACTCATTTTAATCCTTGACGGCACCAGATTTATAAAACTCATTTTAATCCTTGACGGCACAGTTGGCGCCGAGGCTGAGCGGTTGGCTACTGCGCTGAGTATCGTGAGATCCATTCCCACACGGAACAAATATTTGTACGGCCAACAAATACTTCCCAACTAGCAAAAAGTTGTAAAGTATTTGAATTATACAACTAACACACATGTAAAGGTTTTATAATTGTTTTGTAGCAGTTAACAGTTTTAAAGTAGTGTTTAATTCGGGGTATTCCTCCCAGCGCACCCGTTTTGAAACGCACCCGTCGAAACGCACCCAAACTGTTCCTCACAGCGCACCCATTGGGTGCGCTTCGAATTTTAATTAAAAATATTATAATTTGATTCCTTGAAGCCGATAGTGAATCGATTAAAATAATCTTGTTGAGAAGGGCATACCTCGAAGCTTACTCCGAAGCTTTCTTATATTATTTTCGTGAAGATCGTACGTAAATCTTTGGAGATCGACAATGACACTCAATAACTTACAGTACAAAAGTACAAATACCTACACAGGAACAGGAACACATGTACAGGAACTGCTTGACACAAAGAGTGCATGTACAGAGAAAGGGGTATCGTGCAGAGGATGAAACACATTTTTCAGTTAGGATATTTAGTTTTACCATTTCTTAATCGATTTAGTAATAATAATAATACCTGCAACTTAGCGGTCACTACAAAGTGAAAAATTACTTCCAGAAGGGAATTCCACACCAAGATTTTATAATCGTAAATGCCCCTAAACCCTAACTGTAGCCATTTACAAACACTGAGGTGTGAGTAAAATGCAACACAAATGTATCTAAAGAAGCTTAACGTCACCTGGAACGCTCACACTCACCGCACCTAGATACAAAGACTTTAAGCTGATTATGACGGAAACGTACTTCGCTTGCTCACAGATAGGTCGATTATAACTAAACAACATTTTCATCGAGGCCAAAACTATATTCATGTATTAAGTCAGATGGGTTCTATAGGATGTTTTCCGTGGAATAGTCAGCAAGGTACATCTATCATTTAATAGTTCAATTACTGGTTATCAATAGTTTGGTTACCCGAAATACCCGTTATTATACGCATAAAAGTGGTTTCGAATAATTTGAAACCATCAACTTATGAAACTATAAAAGATTTTGGAATATTGGCTCTGGTTATTTTTTATTTATTTTCATATAAGATAAGAAAAAAGCAGTCAAGAAAAGAAGAAGAAAGAAAAGAAAAGAAAAAGGAAGAAAAAACAAGTATAGTCCTTACTTCCGTTTTTTTTCATTCGTCTAATTGTTTTGTCTTAAGAAAAATCCTAAGTTAATTTCTGAGGAACGCCTTTTTTAAGCTATTCTCCTGTGTGTTTGTTTTTGGGCACAATCTCTTTTTAAAAACCGCCTGTGACATGCCATCATTTATAATTACATATTTAATGTGCATTTTCTGTAACGTGGTCCGTTGCCTTGAAAGCTTCGGATCCCTGATCTAGAGGTTTGATTATGTTGACGGGTAGCAGTGTCCCCAGCTGAATGTGGTCGGTCATCCATCTGTTATATGATATTCCTGACAATGTTTAGGTATTTACGATTGTTTGAACCTTGTAGCAGCCGGAGGGACTTTTCTTCGGAAAATCAGACTTATACATTTTGCTTATTACGCTAATAAAGAGTTTCATTCCTCAGAAATATTGTATGTACTCGGAAAATGGCTTGTCAATACTTACATGCGCCTTATTTCAGTGTTACCTTTGTCTATCCGTTTCGATAAAATTACAAAAACTTTAATTATTACTTTAGTGCCCAACTAATATTATAGCTATTACCAAATTCACATCACATATTGTAATTTTAGGGTTGCCAATTTGTATGCAATCGTAGCAAGAGGCCCGTCTAGTCTTGTTTGTAAACTGTATTGCCCTACCAGCTACCGACCCATCGTGTTCGTCCCTAACAAGTTAATTTAAACTTCTAACGCTTAGCCGATTTAGGTTGATGGAGCTTAATTGTAATATTGTAAACAAAATTTAAATTAAGTTGAACCAAAATCTTTGATTAGAAATAGATAACAATCTAAATTCTGGTCCATTTACAAATGGCTTTACATTATTTTGTGTCAGCACCGTAGGCGCGGGCTTGCGGACGGCGAGTGATAGGTAGCTTGCCGTGCGATCAAGGACCGAGCCCGAGTCGACGGCGCGTTTAGTTCCACGAGCGCCTCAAAGAGCTGTCAGCACAGAGACGGGGCCCCAACAGGGCCAAACGCCTGCCAGGGTCGCGGGACGTCTTAACAGGATACAGTAACCCCGGAACGCAAAGGGCAACAAAAAGAACAGAGTGGTTTTTTAGTCAGTAAAAGTCTGACAGTCCCTTCCACAGCACCCAGGGCGGAAGGCCTAATTTGATGATTTTTACCACCCCAAAAAAAACGATCTTTTAATGTAAAACCTAATAGAAAAGAAAAGTCTTATCTAAAAAGTTCGATATATTATGTGAAATGCTTAGATTTCACTAATATTGTTTATTAAAAAGCTTTGTCCGTGAAAGTAGAGACGAAGTTATTGAGCTTGCTAAGTAGTATAAAACAATTGTTTAGATTACAAGCAATGTTCAAAAAATTCATTACTACTTTCGCAAATGAAATTATGTATAGGGGTGCTAATATTTTATACCAAATCACTAAATATTAAGTGACCGTAGCTAGTAGGTACAAGCATAATTATCCTTACCTAAATATACAAGGATAAAATAACCATAGTTATACCACAAGCTGTCAAATAATCGAAAAGCTAAATGTATATATATTATTAATAAATTCTTCTTTGAGGGAAAGGTGTGTGAGAATTAGGGTTGTCCTTCCCATAATATCGCATGCCTGTGATGTGGAAACTTAATAATAAATTCTGTTGTGCAAAAGGAACAAAAAATTAAAATTCTTTTCGTGTCCCAGAGCCTTCTCCGGCGCAGTTTTGTCATTTTGTTTGGAGGGATCTTGCTTGACATACGCAAATCCCTGTGCTGAATATATGTATATAATATATACTACTACGAATACGTAAGTGAGCAATATTAGACACGTTTTCTCATAAATCCTACCATATTCATGGCATGAATGCTCGAGATATATAGTATTTTTCATATTCAGTGATGGACAATCCAGCTGTCAGATACATCATAGTTTATAGTTTAATATCACGTAGGTAGGTGCATTACTAATATAATATTTTTGAAAAGCTGTCTATTATCTTGTTCATAAATTGTTATAGATATTAAACTTTGCAACTGAACATCGAAGCAATAAGAGTCACTTCCTGAGCAAGTGTGTTGAAAAATGTGAAAGTACAGATCAACCAAAAAGTTCTTTCTCATTTCGATGATTTTCGTTGCCCTCGATGCACAAAATAAATAATTAAGCAGCTAACTGTTTATATAATATTTGAAAAATATAAAAAAAAAATTGATAAAACCAAATTACCAATTAAAACAGTTTAATCAGCTTAACCATCGAGTCTAAAATTATGAAAACGTCGTATGACACGCTTGAGCATTTATTATTACGCCGCCACCTTCGGGCTGCAGTTCAGTCTCATCCCTAATGACAAACTTACCTCACTAGTATTATAATGGTACTTTTATGATTATCTACATATTAAATTTAAATAACGTCACGCCTGTAATCCCCGAAGAGTTAAGCAGAAAACTATTAATATACAATTACCTACTACAAACTTCACTATCAATGGGGTTAAAAGAAAACACAAAGTTAATTTTTTGAACCTCTAATTTTGACAAAAGATATTTTACAAGTTATTAATTTGCTAGTAATGAGTACAGTACAAGCTGATCAACATTATCGAAAGATATTTAAACGTCCCGTAACATTCATCGGTGTAACGTTTACGTATGCTGAACAGCTTGCAATATGTTTGTGAGAAACACGAGCCTTGAACCGAATGAATAAGTGTACCGTGTCGATCCTCGGGTAATGGACCGTCTATATTCGGCATTCGCTGACCAACTTTAATTGGCCATCTTTGGCTCAGTCCATTCCCAACACACATAGGTCACATATACCTTGACTTGAATTAATTCAGTAAAAAAAATCTATAAAACGAAATGAGATGATAATAGGTATTAAACGTATCTAAGTGGAAAAGCAAAAAATCTATAAACTTAGAAAAAATACAATAATTCTAAAGTTTTCATAGATATAAGCCCTACTTTGAATGCATGGTAAAGTAAACAAATGAAAGCAACTGTGCGAATATGATTCCCATAGTTAGTTGGTGCCACACGTCCGACATTACTACGCATGGCGATGGTGGTAGGGAGACGCCTGCAACGGGTTCTCTGCAGGAGCTGAGCAACGGCTCGATGTCTTTCATTGTACCGCCACTTGTTTACTCTTCCTTGTTTAATACTATCCACATCACTCCTCGAAGAAGTAATATCGGACGTGTTTGGATGTCGGGTCGAAGAACTCATCGTGTGGGAGGTCGAGGGCAGAGAGCACTGTGCCGAAGTAATGCCTGGTGAAATGCAAGGTGTCTTGTGGACGGAGCAAGAGGATTGCTTGGAGGTAGTCCCGCACAGTGCCCGTGAGGGTTCCACTTTCCGTGACGTAGCGCCCTCCTTGGGATACACGGGTATTCTGTAGACAGTATTAGACATATTCTTCAATTACCCAGGCAATTCGTGTAAAATAAACAGCAAATGTAAAACAAGGTCGGCAACGCTATTTTTTATAGCATTTTGGGTATTCAACTATTTAAATATTTAAACAGTTGTAAAAAGACTCTTAACAAAGCCGAAAGTAGTAGGGTCTTTCCAAAAGTTACATATTTTTTTATACCTGGGAACCTTCTGGATATAATTTGTTCCTACTATTAATTTTAAAAAATATGAAATCTAGTTTAATTTGTTATAACTAAACTGCACATGCCATCATCACCCTTGTACTGTTAGATGCGCTCGTAAGTGCAATGTTTTGGATACATTACACACTTCTATTACCAGTGACTTTTTTCACACCAAAAATAAAAGCCGTTTCGTTTGCTTTCGTTGTCGCAATATTTTTTGCTCAATGTTGCCTAGTTTGAGAGGCAGTAGTAAGCGTAGTTAACGGATATGTAATATTTATCTTTTTACAATGTTATCTTTTTATATTTATCTTTTTACGACCTCTAAAAGATCATATTCTGTTAATAATGTGAGGCAGCAAAACAATGTCAATATAATAAATATTGCATGTTATGGATTCCATTTATTGTCACGTGGCGAAAGCTCGTGCAAAAGCCGTATTTTTTTAGTTAAATTCTAATCTTCTTTTGAAAGACTTTTGTACATCGGATTGTTGGACACAGAAGCCTATATTTCTGTTCTAGTGGTGTCCATAGTACTAGTGTATAAGTGACGTTAGATACTTACATAGTTATGGCACATCATGCCCTATAAATGTATTTGCAAAAATTCTGTATAGGTACGTAGTTATTAATTATTATGATACACATACCTTGAAATCAAGAAAGTCGGACATTAGTTGAAGATCATTACGCCACGTCTCATGTAACGGTTCGTGTTTTTCAATCTCGTCTTTTTCGGGAACGACACGTAGGAGTGGATTCACATGGAAAATATAGCAGTTATCCGCCCACTCATGACTTATAGTATAACCTTAAAAACGGGTACAAAAATGATAAAAAAGATTTCTTTTTAAACATATCAGATACATTACATGACGAATTAAAAAATCCGATATTAAAAATGATTGTCCAATACCTTTGAGACTAAGCACCGTTAACGTTTGATGAACATATCCTGAAGGTTCAACAATATGTCGCTCAACCTTGACCACGAAAAACGGAGTGCGATTCACGATTCCTTGACTCACACCTTTACAAACCTAACAGAAAATGTATCATGTATAACACTCGTAAGGTTTTATGATTTTTTTCATCTACTCTGTAGAAACTCCGGCTGATTTAGCCATGTTCAACCTTATTTTTAATGTTGGATCCGTTGAAAAAGAGATGCTCCTTTTTAGAAAATTGGACTTTATAGATTTGACAGTCAGCCATGAGGGGTGACAGGGTGGGTTGTATAATGAGATTGAAATTAGTTAAATTTGCATCAAAACAATAAAGCAGACACAGTTTCTGTTATAAGTAGGAGAAACTACACGCTTTAGAAAATTTCTATATTCTATAAATTCGAGAGTTTAAAGGCAACTTACTTTACCCAATAGTTATAAATCATCAATTTAGTAAAATCTATTAATAGTGCAGGTAGATTTTTGGTCTAATAAGAAATATTCATTAGTCATCGCAAACTTGTAAAACTAACATTCCACGCTAGATAGTTTGTGAATTAACTCCCTATCTATCTCTGATAATATCTATTTCATAATTGGCCCTGTCGTTTCATTAGTCTCTAGAGAATTATACTGTATCTCTCCATTTATGGCTTTTAAGAGTAATCTAACCCAATCTATAAAATGGTGGAAAAACATTTAAGTACATTTCAAATAAAAAAAAATCAACTGAAGGCTCGGGCTTTTGTTTTTTTAAAGAGTTAAAGTATAGTATAATATTTGGAACGGTGGGAATAAAACTCACATAAATACTGCGACAGATGGTTCCATCCATCATGACGGTGTCAGTCTGGATGTTACCTTTGAAGCGTCGAAGAGCTATGTAGCGCAGAAGTACAATATTTGAACCTTCCAGCATAAAGTTGTGAGCCTTTTCGAAAGAGTGGTAGAACCGCTTCACAACATGCCTGTCTCCGCAAATGCGAGTCACTTTGTTATAGTAACCGCTCTCGCAGATGGCTGTGTAGCTCCGTCGTTCTTTGGTAATTTCTTTCTTTGTAATATGTCTGTGATTACAAAACAAAAGATATCAGTATTTCTGAAGTTTCGAGAATTTCTTTTTAACAATGTCTTTACCAATCGTCTCTTACTTCAACCTTGTTTTTTAGTTAACCATTTCTGTCCTACTCCTGGGCAAAGGCCTCCCTCCACTGTGTCTATTTTTCGCTATCCCGCGCATTTGCCTTCCATTTTTTCTATCCTGTTCGTCCCGTTATCTCATCCGTGCCTGCCGCGACCCCGTCATGAAATGTCTCGAGACACCAACTCATTGGCATTAAAATTAGGCTCACATTTAATGCAGATGCGACTGCGTAGTCCCATTTAAATTGAGCAAATTTTTGAGCCCCGTCAGCTATACCTGTTTGTTTTGATGGTATACCTATTATCAGTAGTGTTTGACGATCCGTTTATACCAAAAACGTCTACACAAAATAATAGCCACAGGACTGCCTGGCTAGGTATAAGAAATATCAGTAACAATATCTTACTCGACTCTATTCTCTTCCATCGTGTGTAAGTTACAATCCAAAATGCTAACAAGCTTTGAGCCTGTTTTTGCACCTTCCTTTGACGAATATGAAACCACTTGCACGAGAAGTTTATCTTTGTCCTCGCCTAGACTTTCAACACAAATGCTGATGCCTGTTTATAGAAAGCTTTTGTTAACAAATAGGTATTCTGACAAAATATATTATATTATTTATATATTAGCTCGCCGTTTCAATAATTAATAAAGCGATTCTTAAAGAGTTGATTATTTAATAATTGAATAAGTTTTTAATCTTCTATATCACGAAATCAGACTTTCTCATTTAAACAAGTTGTAGGTAGGTTACGTTACAAAGTGTAACGGAAAAAGCGCAACACCTTATACACCCCAATTAGTATAATAAATAATAAGATTAAAATATCATTTGTAATTTTTTATTTAGTTAAACCACAATAAGTAATTGGTCGCACTCCTCCGAAAGGGCTTTTCCTTGTTTTATTTTTTATATATTTGGTAGGTATGAGCATATTTCGTAAAGTGTACAGAATTTCATACCGCTAGGTGATTAAATTCATGTGGACGAAAGCAGGTTAACATATACTTACATATGAATAATGACGGAATTCGATTCAGAACAAACTATTTTCAGGTCTTGCGTTTATTCTGTTACACGTGATATACTAGCTAACATAACATTTTTGCCCTATATACTATAACATACAACAAAAAAAAAAAACGAAAAAAAAACGTACCGTAAAAATACGCCAACTGCCTTACTTACATGCTTTCTAATGTAATCTCTAAAGTACAAACTTATTTATGAATGATAAAAATTAGAATAAATGAAATATATACCCCCAACAGCACTGCAACAATCTAAAGAAGGTTTCCTTGTTTTTTTTTCGAAAGTAGGAATCCTCTCGCCATGAACGGGGCAGGATATACCAATTCCTTCCTCTTTATCATCGTGAAGTCCTTGAATCTCAAATTTTTTCGGCGGATCCTCGTCAACATTGATTTTGTCATGTTGTCCATACGCAAAATCAAAAAAAGTATGATAAGGATCAGCTTCATGACACCATCGATATCCCTCTTTACGTACACGAGATTTTTTCATTTTTTTCTTTGGTTCCTCTACGCATGTGCAAGGTCCGGTGAGATCCACTGTTCTCTGCGGATTTAAACATGTACATTCATCTATTTTAGCTGGATGTGTGTCACAGATGCATGGATTTGTGCAATCACATGTAGTGAAGCACTTGCAATTTTCTGGATCTCCACACGAGCAAAGTTCAGCTGGGAAACATTTACAAATGGTACCACCAGTCTTTTCGCAAGTGCAGACTTTTGGAGCATCACAGCTGCAAGTCGACTTATTTTCGTCATTTCTACAAGGTGCCTCTCCATCAATTAGTTCGCACTCTTCTGGTTCACATATACAAGAGCGTTGTGCACCACAAATACATTCAGTCAAACATGTACAATCTTTGCCTTTTAGGCAGTAGCACTTCTTCCTAGGTTCTGGCTTTTGACAAATACATGGTTTGTCTTTATATATTGTTTTAGTTCCTTCCTTCACAGACTCCTCCTCAACATTGCTTTCGCCGATACTAGCTTCTTCTGCTGCAAATTCTTCATCCTTACATGTGCATACAGAATACATTTTACCCGAAAAGCATAAACACGTTGATTCAGGTCTGGGTTTATATTTACATTTGCATATGGGACTAGGAAATTTATCCTTATGACATATACACGGTTTTTTTACATGCATACAAGTGCAAGTAGGAAACATTCTACCATCTGGGTCACAAACGCAGACTTTAGCCTTTTTGTCACATACGCACTCCAGTTGAGGAGGTCCTGGGTAACAGACGCATATATTTTCAAGTTCCATGCAAGTACACGAAGCCACAGTTTTGGCTCCACATTTACAAGGCACTTTAATATAACATGGACATTCCCCCGTTTTGTCTTTTTTACAAACACAAAATTCTTGTTTCTTTGCAGCTAGATTCAGTTTTGGTAATCCATCGACAAGGATAAAGCTTGTTTTGCTATTTTGCGGCGGAGGAGGTTTATCACAATCGGGAAAGAAATAAAAACAAAAATCATCAACTTCTTCTTCTTCCTCTTCATGTACAACTTCCGCGTCCGAAACGAAGTCTTTTACTTCATACAATGGTTCGTCTTTTTCTTCTTCTGATATTGTTGGTTCGGAAGAGTCTTCACATGTCCACTCTGATTCTGACTCTTCTTCCTCATTCGGGAGATCACCCTCATAATGTCCACAGCTAATAATCAATGTTTCTCCAAAACAAATATTTTCCTTTATTATTTGGTCTGTAAGTACGATCAAGGATCATTATTGAACGGATAATTGCACCTACTTACTATAAATACAATCCCGAATATAAACAAACAACATATAAAAACAGACAAAATATTATTTAAAATGAAATAGGTGAATACTGGTATGATCATAGGCATATATCAATTTAATGTGACGAAAACGTAAAAAACCGTGTAGTTTCTCCATTTTGCATTAGTAAATTTATATTCTAATGACTTATGTTACAGACAGATTCATAAAAAATGTGTCCGACTAAAACCAGTTTTTAGCAAAAAAAACTGGACTGTTTCCGAAACCGATACCTACCAAATTCGTTTGTATTTATTTTTTATGACTTTGTTAATTTTAGCTAGTTGCAAATCTGTGTTATGCCCATAGAAACAGTTCAAGAGTTTTGGTCAAAATAGGCGTTAGACCAACTTTAACCAAAAGCTTTAAAATATATTTCTTAAGTACGAGTAAGATAATAATTAATATTCCCTTCCTTCCTTGCCTTCTCTGTATGTCCCGAGGCCTTTTAATTTACCATGCAGTGGGACATTAATAGGTAGGTTTTTTTTTTAATATTCATAATATATCTCGGGAATTTCTCAGTAGCAGCCTCGGAGTCTGGATTTATGCCCGGTTGATGGCAATAGGCTCGCCCCCTATTACATGGAACTTAAAACATAACTGGCGAAATGTGGGTGTACGGTGTGTGGGACACCTCTGCCTAACCCTTCAGGGATTACGGGCGTGATGTTGTGTATGTTATGTTATATCTCGGAGTCGGGACCCTGAGGTCTCGGGCCTTTGTAAGGCGTTCAGATAAGTTTAAGTTTATGAGACATGAAGCGTCAATTATTCCTGTGTGCACTATGCAAGCTAGTACACTCAAGGAGTAACCAAGAACCAATCCCCAAGAGCGCGCAGCAATCCCCAAGGGCTTGCACCAATCCTCGGTTGGCGCAGGACTATTACACGGTATGGAAACAAACTAAACAAAGGACTATGGGTATGAATGGCTAAAGTCGACTAGTTATCTAGTACTATACCATCCTGGACACCTGGAAACTTGGACATATACCAGCCTATTACTGTACCACTCAAACCATGTCAGAGGCCTTTGAGGCGGTTTAGAAACTCTAAAACTAGGGTATGGGGGATCGTAAGACCTTACTGCCCACACGATAAAAAGGATTTTGTACTATGGAAGAACAACGGCCCCTGCCTGCTCAATGTTTGTATTACACACTCAATAAATGGGTCCCCGAAAGCGGTCGCTAGCACACAGTACCATAGCGATAAGGGGACAACATATTTTGAGATGCTTGAGGGGAGTGGAGACGTATTCCATGCCAATCAGGACAATTCCGGAAGTTCGGTCAAGATTCCAGCACTTTACTGAAATACTTTCTTCTCCCGAGCACGTCTGCTCTTGCGAATATCTACACAATCCTGCCTAATAAAGGTAGCTCAGGGTAGGCAGAAAGGTGGGAGCTCTGTTCCTCGTCAATGTTCACCACGGCCGGCCAATAAAGGCAAGTCAGAGATGAGGAACAAGACTTATCCCTGGAGATTACGTCGGTAGGGTCGCTACTGCCCAACAGCTCGGCACAAGCTGCCCTCGGGTTTATTATTATTACCCCACAACTATTATTAGCTATTACTGATTTGTTCGTTGCGTTATGCAATAGTATTGATAAGATTGAAACTTGAGACGACACATTTTGCATGTGTGATTGCTTCGAGTACGAATACAACATTACCCACTATACCTGTTTTAACAGGTAGAAGGACAGTGGGAAGTTGTAGGTATATAGTTCAGTTTTATCCTACGGTTAGGACGACATGAGCATTTATTAAATGATAACCACTGAGATTCACATCATGTATAGGTAGTATGATTCCGTCACCACATTAAATTTAAGACCAACAGTTACTTTCAAGCAGGTTATAAAACATTACGCTCTTCACTTACCTATTTCAAATGGTAATTGTTTTGATAAATCTATAAGTGACACGCGATCTTGTAGATCCATTATGAAATCTTTTTGCAATATTAAATTTATCTGGAAATAGTTTTTTTGACATTACGCCATGTTTTTATTTGGGATTATTTTGTCCTGTTTAATGGCAGCATTCAACTATGCCTAGTAGTCTGCAAGTTTCCCGTGGTGCCAACCTTTATTAATCTAAAAAGGTTTGTAGGTAGTTTTGATTTTTTAACAATGTCTGGTTTAGGTTTAGGTACCTACCTAAATAGCAGGTTTCGGTAATGATTTATTTTATGAGGTGAAAAAACGATTAAAATCTCCGAACTTTTAAGCGACTGAAGTTACGTTTCACGAAAAGTGTCTGGTAAAAACGTACCTACCTATAATAAAATTGTTTTCAACACGTTACAAGGCATAAACAATACCTTAAGCCATTCCATTAGTAGGTGTGGCTTTTCGGAAGCAGTCAGAGGTGACAAAAAAGCATATACTATGATGCGGTGACTGGTAGAACTAAACAAAGAGCCAATACTTTACCATAGTGTTATTGTTTTTAATTTATTTTATTTTACCAATTTATATTATTTTTTTGATGCCCTATGAGGGTTCTCCTTTCTGCCTTTTTTTTTTATAAATTGTACATATTTTAATTGAAGGTTTTATGGTTCTATGATTGTGGTATAAATAAATATTATTACAAAAATAAATAATTAGGAATATTACCGATTTGGTATTTCCTCAACACGTATATTTTTAAGATCGTAATTTGTTTATAATTTACCATATGAAAAATAACACCTTTTGATAGATGAACTATCATTTTGTTACAATAAAATTTCCGAACATATTTACGTTTCGTTTCACATATTACTTATTATCGGCGTCCCATAAAAGCAATTTGATTAAAACCTGTCATGTTTTTCTGCGTTACATAGAACGACCGAACGATCGACTTGACAGATGATGTGGCCTAACGTCTAGCGAATTTTCTATGAAATTAAAATTTATTAGAATGCGAAAATGATTGTGTTAAACCTTATTTTATTTACATTATTTATCTCAGTGTCACAATGCAGGGTTCCTGACAAAGTACATTGTGCTAACAAAGAATGTAATGGTAAGATACCTTACTGCAACACAATGTCAGTTTTCATGTGTTAACTTTCTAACAACATTTTATTTGTAACTCTTCCAGAACCTATTTCCAAAGCGAAAACATTGCTGAGTTATACTAGTGTTGATCCTGATCTACTATCTTTTCGCGGAAATAGCGATGCTATCGTTTATATGAAATCAGCTGGTACCAATTCAGACCTATGGTTCGTGAGCATTAGCGGAAAGACTGGCTTTGTTAACAATAGGTTTTTAAGAGAAAATAAAATAATAGAAAGGAATCTGCAGGTTGTTCCTTTCGAGGCTAACAATGAGGGCCATGTTAAGCCTGACAAGGTACAGCACCCTCATGAAGTGTTTGAAGGCACCACTATATATACCACCGAAGCAGCTGTCAATACTGCAGAACAGGATTTTTCTACTGAATCCCCCATGACCTTTTCCAATGAAGATCTCACTTCATCACTGAACAGTGCAACACCAAGTCAAAATGTACATGATAATGATTCTAATCAAGATAATGAAAAAACAAATGTGGTTAATGCAAATACACCTAATAAAAATGTTAATTCAGAGTCATCAGATACTGAGGAGCCTTCTCCATCAACACCAACTCCTGATTTTGCTGAACAAACAGAGGCTTCAGTTACTCCTAGTGATGTGAGTGATAGTGGTGAATCATCTTCAGAAACACAACCTGAAACAACTGAACAGGAATCCAACAATAGCGTTAATCAGAATGAGCCAATAGAAGTACAACAAAATAATGAAGAGCTGCCTAAAGAAACACCACTAGAAACAATACCTCCACATAAGTTATTACCTACTGTTAGTCATGGATCATTAAATAGTGAGCCTATAATAGAAGTGACTGAGAAAAAAGATTACTTGCAAAACACTTTAACTGAAAAACAAAGTGACAGCAAGGAGCAAAATACATCTTCACTCAATAAAATAGATGAAAACATACAATCACCTGAGGAAACTTCTAGTGAAACAAATATTGTGCCTAATGGTAATTCATTGAATAGTTTAGTAGTAAACCCAGGTGAAGAACATATGGCAAGTCCCACAAATGAACCTGATATGATCTCTACTACAGAAACAACCCCAACAGAAACTGTAGAGAATGCTTCTAATGAACCTGTAGTAACTCCAATAAATGAACCAGTAGTTAGCCAAATAAACCAAGTTTTACCACCAATTTATACTAACATGAATGTAGAAAACCAATACAACAGTCTGCCTCTAGTAAAAAGTATAGAAGCTAATGAAAATACTGCCTCAACGGAGAAAGTAACAGCAACACCATCTCTGGAAATACCACCAACAATTGAACCTGTACCAGCACCAACTACTGAAACATTACTCCCTGTGTCAACTGAAACAGAACTTCCAGTAACAACAGAAACTTTACTTCCATTCTACTCTGAAGAACTTCAGACTGAGTCAACTTCTGAAACAATCCCTCCGCTTATGAGTATGGAAGCTCCACCCACAACTGAAATCCCACCACAAGAGCTACCACCATACACATACATTACCACTCCTGCACCATATATGCTTGAAGAGCCTTATAAAAACGAAGTACCAGAGCCTGCTTCTTCCGAAGATAAACCTTCTTACCCTGACGTACCTGTTGAAGATGTTATCTCTGCCTTGCCCAATTCCCGAGAAGATTCAAATAGTGCACCAACAGAAGCCCTAGCAAAAGACGAAAACACAGAAGGATTCTTTTCAAATATGTATTCCACTGTAGCAGACATCTGGCCATCTTCAACTGAATCACCAGAATCTCTATACAATACAGAATATCCCACATATGAGAGCGAAAAAGCTGATGGAAATGAAGGATTTTCTTTTATGAAATATTTTATGTCTACTTATTATTCAATTATGGGGACCAGTGAAGAGTCAAAAGCTTTGTTTGCATCAGTTGGTAAGTTAATCAGCATTATAATAAATAATAAATAAATAATTTCATAAAAATCTTTTCATACAATCTCTGTGCCCAGCTACATGTGTCTCAAGTGGTAAGAGTATTTCAAAATCAATGGTTTTTATTATTATCTTGTCTTTTCTACGCAGTATGCATACTATATTGCAGTATTATATAACAATGAGTAATCACAAATCAAAATGCAATCATAGAACTATTCACTGGAATAATGATTTCATTTTAAAACATTTCATTTGTTAACAAAACATTGGCCTTTACTTTAGAAAACTATTGAATAGCTGTTTATTATACGATACCCACTACCTACATCTGTTATTACAATCAACATCTGATAAGAATTTTATCCAATAACGACACGATTTTGGAGATAGAACTCTGAAGTAGTTTTATTGTAAGATAAAACTACTTCAGAGTTCTATCTCTAAAATCTATCCCTTTCATAATAATTATCTACCAAAGCACTATTGTCTATGCCACACATGCCATGCATAACTAAATAGGTTAATATTTCAAATGTTTTATAGGCTTTAATTGTTTTCATTTATACTTTATCAGTTTTATTAATTAATAACTCATTATCGTCAACCAATTAGACACCTTTACAAATTATTCAGGTCATTGGAAATATTTTTTTTATGTTTCCTATTTTTCAGAGAATATTTTATTTACAGGACAAACATGCTTTACTGATGAGTACTGTGATGGCACATCAAATGATGGCACTAACCGCCTACTCACATTCCTTCTGACCACAGCCAGTTCCGTCCTTCTTTTTACATTAGGATACTACTACATAGATAATAGGAGACAAGACGGAAGACTCATTGGCACAATCAATTCATTACAACGGGATTTACTTTTCACAACTAAGGTAAGATTACTTTTTTATTGAAATAGAATACTTATCTCAATCTTCCTAATCTAATCTTATTGTTCACTTCTGACTGGCACCATCTTTCTATATTGTTAGGAAACAAATATTATTGTCATACATTTTTGCCCTTTGAATTTAAAACTAATAAAAAAAATTCCAGGAGTGTGAGATCCTCAAAGAGGAACTTACAACTACTAAAAATAAGTTAGCTGGCATTGAAGACAGCTCATTTGGCATGGATGACATGGTGCTCTCCCTCAAAGAAGAAATTAATGAGCTGAAGGCAACAAACGATAGGCTACGTAATTCCTTAGATGATAATGAGAAGTTGCTCAGGGTATCAGAGAATACTGCTGGGGAATTACAGAATACCCTGGGTGAAGTGGAGAATACTCTTAGTGAGCTCTTGGCTGAGAGAGCTAATTCTGAAGAGCAAATAGTGGAGCTGAATGGTGAGTTGACTATTAATATTGTTAAGTTTTTACTACCCAGGTAACAATACGCCTCTGCATAAATATAGAAAAAAATTACATGTTATGGATGCTATGAATATGATATACCTAATAATAATAATACCAATATCAGTTTAGACTTTAAGACAAATAATTGCATTTATTTGCATTGCAATTACTTAGCAAACCAAACTAAAATATTAAAGCATGCTGGACTGAAACTAACTGTCGTTAAATGATCCCTATTCGATAGATCTGCATAACATTTTCGTCATTGGTTTATACCATTCTAATATTATAAAGCTGAAGAGTTTCTTTTTTTTGTTTGAACTCACTGATCTCAGGTATGATTTTTGCGTTAAAAAACCCGTTTATCAAGGAAAGTTATAGGCTATAGCTATACTATAAGTTATATAACATCAAGCTACGACACAGGAGTTGTGCAGTTAACTGGGTATAAGTACTAGTAATTTTGTAGAACTTCAAGCAAAATACCGTAATCCAGTATCAGCAGCAGATCAAGATTTATACTAAAACATTATTAAACATCATGTTTATGCATAACAATTATTATTATATTAAATGTGGTATTACCTGTCAGCAAAAATTTATTAGGTACCATTGCAAGTTACCTGCAGTTACCTGCCCTTACCTTATCTCTTTTTTTAGGTAAGATTCAGGCATTCGAGGAAGAATTCATATCAGTTAGCCGAGAAAGAGATAATTACCAACTTAAGTATGTATCCGCTGAAAGTGCATTAGAAGAATTCAAGAAACAGAAGAAACAATTAGAGGAAGTCAGCCAGCAGTTAGCAGCAGCTAAAAACACAATTGAATTACAAAAACACGAAATTGAAGCCTTAAAAGTTAGTCACTTTAATACTATTAGACTAGAATTATGTTAAACCAAACCATGTTATATATGTATTACTTATTTATGCAAATAGCTTACAATAACTGTAATACCTGGAAGACATTCATTTAATTTATATTTTGGGGGATTTAAAATAACGAATAAAATTGAGTTATGACTTTATATATAGACTTTATATTTATTGATTGAAAGTTTTTAAGTCTATCAAGTCAAAATTCAGAAGGAAATTCAGTTATTTATATTTTGCCACAATGTAGGAAACACCATCAATCTCATATTGATTGGAATGATTCTCGATTGAATGATTCCGATTGATTGACTGATGCTTACCTAAAAATCTGCTATCCCTTTGATATAATTTCATCTAAAAACCATTTTATATTTTTAGGAAGCTATCAAGGAATTAAAGAGTGGTATGTCTGCAGATGTGGATGTAACTTCTTTTATAGACCACACAGAAATCAAAGCAAAACTGTCCAAAGCACTACAAGAGAAAAACTCTTTTGAAAGCAAGTTTGAGGTAAGAATTTTTAATATTACCTAACCCTTACTAATAATATGTAGCTGAAGCGTTTTTTGTTTTTTTTTTTTTTAAACTTGTAGTCCCTAGAGCTATTGGTCTTAGTCTGAAAACTCTTTTGCTAATAGATTTATTATGAAGATTAATTCTTATCCCAGAGCGCTTTAGGAAATATTTAACTATCAAAAGAATTTGGTGTCCATAAGAAAAATCACGAGGACGACTAGTAAAAATAATGAAACTAACAAAGGAATGTACTTAAAAACTATGTAACACACGACACAAGTCGCCATAAAATAATCCTTTCTTATTTATGTTGGCAGCTGTGGATCACAATTGTTATTGTTTAAAAAAAACCCTTAAAAGTATTACCGCGCTACATTGCTTCTTGTAATAGGCAAGTAGCAGTAAAAACTTGTAACTGTAACGACCATAAAATACGGCCGAAGGTCGAGCTAGCTTAGGTCTAGCAGTGGCCTGCTATAGAATAATGCTGATGAAAAGGAATCATGACCATATACCATGATTATTTTATTTGCTTTTCTCATTACAGACAGAATACAAAGAAAGAACACGACTTGCCGAAGAACTGAAGGTTACTCAAGAAACGTTAACAACTACGAGTCAAAGCGCTACAGAAGCGCTTACTAGGTTAGAGGTCTTAGGGAAATACTTTCAGGAGCGGGAGGGTGACCTTCTAAAGTAAGAAAATCAAATGGTTAGATCGTATGCATATTTCTAAATTATTTTAATAAATATTTACAATATATTTTTAACCTTTTTTAGAGAACTTAGCGCCAAGGAATCATTATGGCTGAGCAAGCAAGGCGAATCAGCCAGCACAGTGGAAAAAATAGAAATTCTCCAACAAGAAGTACAGAGATTCAAGTAAGTGTATTGAACATTGCCTTTCTACTTTAATCGCTTATATTCTATTTAATAGAATAATGCAGATAAAAAAGTGTAAGAAAAAAAATTAACTACAAGCATTGTGCGAGTGTGTTGTTTTATTCCAATAAACTATGTTACAGAGAAAAATGCGACGCGCTAACACTGGAATTAGCAGAACAAGAATCATCGCGTCGCAGCGCCCTCGGCGAAGTAGAATCGCGTGCGCACGCCGCGTGGCTAGAAGCGCGCGCGGCCAAGCGCGACGCGGACGCCGCGCGGGACGAGGCCGCCGCGCTGCGCCGCAAGCTGGCGGCGCTCAGCGCGGCCGACGGAGCCGTCTCACCACATCACAGTACGTTTTGAATACTCTCGGTAAAGGCACGAACTTTATAAGAATGTCTCATACTACAGAAGGGCTAACTGCCAGAGACATTTAAAACTCCATATTTCTTCCTGTAACACTACCTGACTTTCTAATAGCGCTGCTAATCATGTAGTGTTACACATCTTTACAACTTAAGACTTAAAATGCATTTTTCTCTATATGTCATAAATATCTATATTTGTCACAGAAGTGTCTTCTCCGATGGAAATTGTGGAGCCCCCGCTGCTCCCGCCCCCCCTGCCCCCGATGTTCCTGCCGCCGCCGCTGCTGCCTCCACTGCCGCGCCCGCCGCCGCTGGGCAGGCTGCCCTCACCGCACCCGGCTAGGTACGTAGTTACCGTCACTAGTGTATTGTAGTTTGATGTTTTATGAAATAACAAAAAACATTAAAAAAATTGTCTGCTAGCAACAAAATGCTAAATAATATACCAGAAACCTGAATAGGGATCTTCATTAAGAACAATTATTGTAGGGAACAGCTGATGTTTTCAATGACCTGTATAAATAAATAAAATTTAAGTGTCTGATTATAATGTCAAAATAACAGCTTATTCATCATCATCTTCCTGCCCTGGTCCCATGATACTTGGGGTCGGCGCAACACGTTTTCTTCTTCCATTCCGTCCTGTCATCCGTAATGTATCACTGATTCTCTTTTCTTTCATATCATTCTTAAAACAATCCATCCATCTCTTATTTGGCCCTTCTCCTCCTCTCCATCCATCCACATTCATAATCATAAGTCTCTTGGTCACATGCGTTTCATCCCTCCTCTTCACATACAAAAACAAACGATTCTCTTTCAACTTCTCTGTCATTGGCGCCACTTTCAAACATAATATATTCATTAAAAATATAAACATTTCTGATATCTTTGATATTTCTGAATCATTCCTCTGATATATTCATTTCTGACCTTATCCATTCTGGTCACTCTGCACATCCTTCTCACCATTCTCATCTCCGTTACATGCAATCTTTTTCCATCAGTCTTCTTCGCGGCCCAAAATTTCGATCCATACAGCCTTGTAGATTTTCTCCTTTAACTTGAGGGGTATCCGTGTCCCAGTGAACGGTTGCCATTTCATCCATTCTGACATGATCCGGTGCGTTACGTCTCGGTCTACCTCGCCATCCCCTTGGACAAGCGACCCAAAAAAACAATTACTTATTACTAAATGCATAAATGCTTACAAGACACTACAAAAAAAACTACTTTTTTATTTTTTGTCCGTCTGTTTGTTACGGTTAATCTCCGAAACGGCTAGACCGCTTTTAATGGAACTTTCACTGGCTTTTATTTTAGAAAAATAAATAGGATTCCTCGCGAAACATATAAAAGCCCGTGATACCGGACATTCATGCGAACAAAGTCGCGGGCATGAGTTAGTTGACGAATAAATAATCAACTAAATGAAACCTAAATAGAGTTGAAAATAGCGTGTAAGATATTCCGTGTGTCGCGATTGCGAGCAAGCTACTCGCGTCCTTGCATGTAGTCGCGCACTGAGCGCCTTCGACTGAAACTTCTTAACAGAATGCAGGGTGTGGAGTAGTCGCAATTATATCCTGAGAGCTATACTTAGGCATTTTGTACGGTGGTTGATTAGGTAGGAAACATATTTTTCTTGCCTGGTCATCCTCTGGGTTAATTATTTTTAACCGACTTCAAAAAAAGGAGGAGGTTATCAATTCGACTATATTTTTTTTATGTTTGTTACCTTTAACTTGCGGACTGTGTGAACCGATTTTCATGATTCTTTTTTTATTTGAAAGCTGGTGCTTCCCGTGTGGTCCCATTGTCACCATTTCAATATCTGATGATGGGATCTCGTAGAAATCGGGGGAACTCTTCAATTAATAACAGCAGATTAACCGCGATTGTTGCTATAGCATATCTAAGCATTGTTTACGCCATCACACAACATAATATCACGCCTGTACTCACTACAAAGGTTATAAAAACTTTTTCGAAACAAAAAATGTTTAAGGGCACTTACAACGTATCTGAAGAAAGAGGGGGAGGGGGTACGTCAACCCCCATCCTACCACTTTCCTAAATAAATTAATTGTGTGAGGTATTGTTTGAAAGGGCTTTTATTAAGGATTTCAAACATTAAAACACAAGCACTAAAAAGTGAATAACAAACAACAAAACCAAAGCCGCCGACTTCCAAACTAAAGTTATTTTTTATTTTGCAGTTTTTGAAGGCGGTTGTCTTTTTTTGTAAAAAGCATTTTTATATCAGCACAAGAACATGAGCTTTTTGTAATATTTATTTTCAAACTTCTTTACAACGCGTCCATCTGTTATGTTTAAAACCTAAAGGCTATTACAAAATACCTTCATTATTCACAGATATGGTGACAGACGCTATTCCCCCGACAGTCGGTATTCGCCCGAGAGTCGATACTCGCCAGACAGTCGGTATTCGCCCGAGACTGTGCGGTATTCGCCTGATAGTCGATACTCGCCCCGTTCGAGGCGCTCACCTTACTCGCCGAGGTCGAGGCGACGATCGAGATCCAGAGAAAGGTACGATTTTCAAGTTTAATTTCTATTTAATCTTATTTTCTGCTTATTTTTATGAGTTTTTATAGAAGTGGGTAGGCAAGGCAAGTCACGTACGGGACTTGCCTTTCGGAGAAACGCTTAATTTTGAAGTCACTCGGCTATCTGACATTGGAGATTTATAACTATATTCGTGTCGCGAAACGGCCCGATTACAATGTCAAAGGTCTTATACAACGCTATCAATATCAATGGCAATAACCTACTATATTAAATACAGTAGTTCTCAATTATCATTATAAATAACATTTATCGTGATATTTTTGTTCAATGTTTCTAAAACAACGAATCTAAAGATAAAATCCAATCTATCAAATAGTATTTGCCAATCACTTCGCATATTTTTATCAAGCAATTATTAAAATTTGTCAGATATGAAGACCCTCGCGTCACGCGCTCGCGGAATGGCCCCGCTCCTCCGCCTATAGACACAGAAACTGAATACAACTCAGATAGCCCTTCAAGGAAGCCGCGCAGGCGTGGTAGATACTCAAGACATTCAGGTAACATTCGACATTAAATTTAACATATCTCATTTTTATTAAGTTCGCCTTTCGCCTATCTCATGAAACATATTGGTTCTGTTGATTATTATTTACAGGCAGTAAAGATAAATGTGTAAAATTTTGCATTCTATTTACCGTACCTTAGTCAGAGAGTCCTTGCCATTTCTGGCAGTGCACATATTTTTTTCAACTTGATCATCCCTAATGAATAGAGTCTCCCGTAAACCGTTACAACTCTGAAAAATAATATTACCTATTTCCATTTTTCAATAACAGCTCCACAGCAACACAGGTAAACATTTTCGATACTCTTCTTTTATTACTTCGTACATCATTTTTTAATGTCTCTCTAATGTTTAATTCTTCAAATCTCTCGACAAATCGAACGTTATCTATTATTACTGTAATTTGTTTCAGGTCCTAGCTCAGGTTCAGGTTGTTCGTCGGAATCGGATAAATGAAACGCTCTCAATAGGGTGCCCAAACCAAGATCTACTTGTATATAATTATCTCGAGATGATGCCAAAATTGGTTACGGTGATTCACGAATGTATTAGTTGTGAAAAATAAACATTTTATAGCTTATGACTTGCGCTAAAATCTACAGCATAAGGGATAGTTTTCATTTGACACCTTTATTTTTCCCTAAACCATGCTATAGTATACAAAATGAAAAAGGTGAATAATGACACGGAAAAGATTGCAATTTATTCTAAAATGATCTGTGATTGAACTGTAATTGTCTAAAATTTAATAAAATCTTATTCAACAATTAAATTTCCAAGAGATCCAATTAAGGGGAATTGCTGTTGTACTTTTAGGCATAATTTTTTTAAATTAAAAATTTAAAGAAGTTATTCGAATTGGAACATTTTACGTTTTTGACTCATAGACTGAATAGGTGCACTTAGATCACATCCGATCTTTTAAAATGCACCACCTAAAACATTGAACTTTTGAGTCATAGTATACCAGAACAGACTTGCAATTAAACAATGTAACTATTTTAATATTGGTTAATAATGGTAACAGAAGCTTCTAAAGACAATGGTCAGTGTTGCCTGTAAACAGGAAATTCAAATGCCTTAGTTGCTATTAAAAGTAAGAATTGGATCAGGGGTCCAACTGCAGTCAGGTTTATGGTATTATTATGGTACCCATTATTTTGAGAAAAACAAAGCTTGAAGAAAATGGACAATAGCAGAACATCTGATTCGTTATTCTTTTTAAATATTCGTGTTTAGGCGCTTGTCCATTTCTTTTCATCATATGTTCCGTTAGCATACAAATCTTTATCGAATTTATTCAATGAACCATTTCTATTATGCATTTAAAATCTCTGAACCAAGCGTTTAACTATTATTTCTGTTCTTGTACCTGATTTTCTTTTATTTACATTGAAAAACAATGATTGCCACTAAAACGTGTGATCCTAAACTGTTATATCTAATAACTGCACAATCATTTTTGTTTTATTACTTACTGAATTCGCATGTACTTACAGTTCACATTATATGCCTTTCGCTGTTAATTAGTAATAGTCTCCACCTAAGAAATTAGTAATAAACTAGTATTGTAATGTCAATAGATAATCCCGTCATAAGAATTGCAATCTATAATTTATTGAACATTGTTGTTTTATTAGTCAGTTAAATGTATTATAATTATTAGATACGAAAATAAATAAATTTATCATTATACAGTGTCTGGTTTTTTTTTTATAACAATCTGAAATCTCTTAAATATTTATTGGCAAGTTGTGTTACGGAGTTGGTATCAAGTAGTTATAAAAACTAAAGGGAAAATGAAAATAATGATTAAGTTAAAACGAAAACTTTTATTGTTTGTATTGAACTATACAAATACGTTTGAAGTTCATTACAAATATGAAGTTTAATTATAACGATATGAATATAAAAGAAATAAAAACATTTAAAATAACATAGGTGATAACAACAGTGAATGAACTAACATGGGCTTCATAAACGATCCAAGTATTTAACACAATGTTACGTAAATACATAATAATGCATAAAAACTGTAAAAGCAGATTTAATATCAGTATTTCTTTAAAAATGTTACATAACTATTTCACAACCTCTATTTGGCTTTGTGGCATAAACGGAGTAAACCGATGGCTTAAGGTACGACATTCCATGGAACGAAGGTGCCTGGTTCTGGTTCGTCGAGCTGAAACATGAAATTGTATATTTTTTACTCTATTCTAATTTCAATTTTTGGTGGTCGGGTAATTATTACTTAACTTCTTTAGCTAAAGAATTTTATGCTCATCAACTTTAATTAAAAAACAAATATTTACCTTTTCGGTAATATGATCCTTACACGCCATACGAATGCGAGCAGAAGTTGCAGGTGCATCCAAACGGAATTCCATAGACACTCCGGCATCGGCGCGTGCCGCTCTAATTGCATCTTTTATCGCGAAGAATGCGGATGACGCCAAAAATAGCGGAGGCTCACCCACAGCCTGGAAAACACAGAATAATTATAATAACGTTTGTTTTTCCACCACAAAATTCAGCATCGTCGAACTGTTGCTTACTTTCGAAGAATATACCGCTCTTGGGTTTGGAGCTCCTTTGAGTAGAGATACATTAAATTCTTGAGGGATGTCACCGAATCCAGGAATTTTATAAGCACCAGGTCCTCTTGAAAACAATGTACCATTGGGAGAATAAATAAGCTCTTCAATTGTGAACAAGCCATAACCTTGCATGAAACCACCTTCGATTTGACCAATATCTATTGCTGGGTTCAAACTTTCACCCAGATCCATCACAATGTCACTTCTAATGACTTGGTGATCACCGCTCAGGCAGTCGATCTCGACCTCGGTACATGCAGCACCAAACGTATAGTAGTTGAAAAGTCTTCCTGTGTTAGTGTTAATGTTGTAACCAATGTCAGGAGTTGCATGAAACCCTGTAGCAGACAAGCTAACTCTGTTGATAAATGCTTGTGATACCCATTCTTCCCATTTCCCATTAGGATTCTTCTCTTTGAAGGGTTGTAGTCGTTTTGCAAGTATTTCACAAGCTTGCAGCACGGCCATGCCGTTCAGATCTGATCCGGCACTGGCTGCTGTAGCTGAGGTATTAGGTACTTTATCTGTTGAAGTTTCACTAATGTGAATCTTGGACACGTCTACTCCAAGGGCACGTGAGGCAACTTGGATCATTTTGGTGTGAAGACCTTGGCCCATTTCAGTACCTCCATGAGAAAGGAGAACTGATCCATCCATGTAAATTAGTACTAAAGCACCAGCTTGGTTGAGTAATTTTTCTGTGAAAGCAATTCCAAATTTCGTTGGGATTATTGCAATTCCTCGCTTTCGCCATCTATGCTCCCTAAAAATCAAGATAAATAAGTTGTTGCATAAGTCATATTTTTTTATTATAAATAATAAATTATGAAGTCAGTTAAAATAACTTACTTGTTAAACTTTTCAATAAACATTCTCCTCTCAGCTAATTTACTTTTTTGGACACATTCGTCCCAGCATCTCTGTAAGGTGCAATTCTCCAACGTTTGACCGTAATGAGTTATTGCATTTTCTTTGTACAAGTTTAACCTACGAATCTCATCAGGGCTCTTTCCTAATTTAAATGCAATATCTTCAATTATATTCTCAGCGCCAAACATACCCTGTGGACCACCGAATCCTCGAAATGCAGTATTTGATGGTAAATTGGTTCTGCAAACATGTCCAGTTACCTCTGCGTTGGGAATGTGATACGCATTCTCGTAGTGGAACATAGCTCTTTCAACCACCTAGCGAAACAATTATATTGTTATATAAACCTGTCATAGACATGAGTCTATGTTATTGTTACAAAATACTTTATTCATTTGGTTTTATAGCCAAACGAATAAAGTATATTAAAAAAAACGAAATAAATACTTTACTTACGGCACCTGACAAATCAATAGAGTATCCTCCATTGTTATAAATATTAACTTGAGCTCCCATTAATTTTCCTTCTCGAGTTACAGCAACTTTATATTTGATCAAGAACGGATGTCTGGTGCCAGACATCACCATGTCTTCGTCTCGATCAAGCATGCATCTCACTGGCTTCTGAAGCTTATGAGCAGCTAACGCAACAGGTAATGCCACGAGCATTCCACGAGATTCTTTGCCACCAAATCCACCACCCAAACGTTTGACACGGGCCACAATCCTGTTCATGGGCACGTGCAAAATATGGCTGATTAATTTCTGAAACAGATGAAAAGAAGTACTTATGACACATGCACGATTTTATTTTGTGTTTACATTTATACATATTAGCATATTGTATATATTTACCGCAATTTCTGTAGGATGTTGACTTGAACAAAATATTTCTAATTCGTCATCTTCTTTTTTTGGAATCGCAAATGCAGCGTGTGTTTCCAAATAAAAGTGTTCTTGTCCACCTATCCTAGATTGACCTTCAATTATGATATGGTTCTTGTCGTTGAAAGTTTGTTGAACGTCTCCTCTACCAATAGTTTTAGGGAATTGTGGAAAAAATGAATTATGCTCAATAGCGTCTTCTATCGTTACGATAATTGGATGGATATCTTCATATTCGATTTCTACCATCCTAGCTGCTTCTTGAGCTGTCGCCTGATCTTTTGCCACAATAACACCAATAGTCTGCCCCTGACTTATAACTTTCTCACTAGCAAATAATTCTTCGTCATGAAATATAGGTCCTACAGCATTTTGCTCGGGAGTTAGATCTTTGGCAGAGAAGAATGCGACGACTCCTGATTTCTCCAACGCTTTTTGGGCGTTCACTGAAACTAATTTTGCGTGCGCTCTAGTGCTGAGAACAAATGCCAAGTAAAGCTCGTCTTCTGCAGAAGGCATATCATCACAATATATCGCTTCACCAGTTGTCTGCTTATATGCTGACATATGCGTTAGCGGCCTTCCAACAGCGTCGCTTTTAATTTGTTCGTCCCCAACTAAATCGAAATATTGTGCGCTTTTTGGTATATCACCATGAAATTGTTCAGCACCGCTGCTATGAAATGGCAAAATTAATTCTTCGTGTATGTAATCTTTGGTCATTTGCTTAGCAATAGCCAAATAAGCTTTAAGGAATAAACTCATTGTTAAAGTTCTTCGGAACTGTATATTACCACCCGGCGCAGAAGCGCTAAGCGGTAAATCCTCTATTAAGCACGAATAAGCTTTGTCTAGCATACTTTCGTTCCATTTTTCTCTTTTTAGAGCTTCACTGGTTTTGGTTGCTAGTTTAGTTACAGGAGCCATACCACCAAAGCCTATGTTAATGTATTTTATTACATTAGTGTTATCTTCAAACTCGACGTTGATTGCAGCGGTGACGATAGAGATATCATCTTCTCTTCTTTTAGCTTGTTTATATGCCATTACATATTGGTATTTGTTCGAAAAAGGAATCTCTATGGATAACAATATTTCGTTAGGCTTTACTACGTTTTTCCTATAGCCAGTGAAAAATGTTTCATCCATCAAAACAGAACGATGCCCTCCGTCTTCGCTCATCAGATTAAGCTTGACTTTTAAGGCCATTAAAATTGGATTCAAGTCTGATATAGGACTGCCCGTCATTATGTTTCCGCCTAAAGCTGCAACGTTCCTTATTTGCTTACCTGCAAACCAGTTTAGCATTTTTACAATTGTTACAAAAGATCTGGTTTTATATTTGGGCAGATCCTTTATGTACTTTCTAAATTGGTTTTCTATCTCCGTTAGGGTAACAGCAGCTCCTATTTTTATACCATTATTATTTTCGGTGATGGCATTTAGTTCTGGTATGCAGTTGGGCATTATTACAGTTGGATAAACACAGTGTTTAAATTTAACTTCAACTCCGACCTCAGTGTTTCCGACGACTATTTTTGCATCAGGATATTCATTCTTCAGTTTCAAAATCGAACTCAAATCCTTCGGTCTAAACCACGAAGCTCTCTGCCCTTTAAATAATAAATATTGATCATCATATACGGAAGATAACTTTAGCTCTGGCGGAAATATGGGTTCTTGAGTACTATCATATGGCAAAAATGATGATCTATCAAAAATATGTTCTGTTTCACTAGCATCTTCCTCTTTATCAGTCTTATTTTTACAACAGTCTTTCCCCATGGCACAGACGCGCTTTTCTCCATTTTGTGCACCATTCGTTCCGATTGATGTGCTATTGCCAATACGTTGTGTCTCCCAATCCTCTATGAACGTCTTGTAGCCTTCTATAATGGCCCTGTATCCTGTACATCTACAAAGATTTCCTTGAAAAGCGACTTCCATATCATTGTATGTTATAGTACTATTGGTTCTAAGTAAAGTGTACATAGACATAACAATGCCTGGCGTGCAGAATCCGCATTGCGAGCCGTGTGCCTTAGCTATACGTTCTTGTACTGGATGTAATCTGGTTTTAGTTGACCCAATACCTTCCACTGTAGTTACAGACAAGCCGTGCATAGCACACACTGGCGCTAGACAAGCATTTACTGCGAGGTGACTGAATATTAAGGTTAAGGAACATTATAACAGTGTGCGGAAATAAAAACGTATGTTTATGACTCTTAGGTCACCTCGCTCTTAGGTAAGGTTAGGATGTTATACCTATTTTATTCATATACAATATCATTACTGGAACATAACACTCGATATGATGGATATATGTGTAATAGATCAGATGTTATTGCACATTGCGTCCAATAAACATCTCAAACTTGACCAACAATATCACAATGTTATCATAAGAAGTCACTTCAAAATAATATTATTGATCAACAAAGAAGACTTACGTAAATGAAGACTTACGTAAACGCAACTATGAAGAAATATAAATACTTTGTCATTTCATAAAAATAAGTTAGAGTAAGTTACGGATTTCAAAGGATACTTTACTTTCTTCTCTTTTCGATTATATTTAGAAATCATGACAGTGCACGCGCCGCATCCACCTTCGGCACAACCCAACTTTGTGCCGGTCAGACGAAGCTTCTTGCGAAGATACCAGAGAAGGGTCCATTCTGGATCGGGATTAGGTTCGACCACCTGAAAATGTTAAGACACCAGGTCAAAACAGAAATATAGACAAATAAGTAAGTTTATCTGTCTACTTTATAATAAAAAATATTATAATAAACGCGCTAATATCTGGAAGTATGTACTAGTTGGCTTGGAAAAATTCTTCTTGTATATTATAGTCAGATTCATTAGAATAGTCCAGGAGTGTACGACTAAACGTCGACAGACACTACGCTGACAGACTGAACACCGACAAGACTACTTCGACGGGACTGTTCCCTGAAAGGACTCTTCGCCGACAGGGCTCTTAGCAGATATGTATAGGTTGTTTTTATAATCTTGTCGTTTCTGACAATCGCCGGCCGGTCACAGTTTACCTAACCTTTTTTTTTTTGTTACCGGGGTGGAATGGAACACTACGCGCCGCCACCTCGGGTCCGGATAAATAGGGGCGACGGACGTGTCACAGTTTTAACCTAATCTTACCAATTTTTTTAATAATTAACCTTTATTCACATCTACTATGAGCCCTGTCGGCAAAGAGTTCCGTCGAAGTAAAGTCTTGTCGGTGTTCAGTCTGTCGTCGTTTAGTCGTGTACTGTAACTTAAGAAAGGTAAAACAAGCAACTATAATTAAAAAATTAAAAAACACGACTGCCAAAATTGCACATATTTGTACTTTGTTTACTCGGTAGTTTTTTTACGACGTTTTTTATTTACAGTGTTATATATTTTTTAAATCTACTTGTCAAATTCTAGACGATAAACATAGACACGGCCAGATTCAATAAAAAAAATAATAGAGGCTGGTATTAATTTACGTTTTAAAGTGACCACACAGGATTCTTTTTATTTTTAACTAGCCTATGTTACTCGGAACGATGCAAGGATTGTAACGATACCCCATACATCTAAATCGGTTCAGGCGTTCAAAAGTTATGGTGGAATAAAGAACATCACATACATACATACATACATACATACATTAACCCTGAACACATAACACTCCTTTTTTTGGGGCAGTCGTGTAAAAAGAAATAAATTTGAAATTTAAAAACCCCCGACGGCGGCCATCTTGCGCCGCTTATCATCAAACATAGCTAAGTACACACCCGACTAATTCACCTTTCACACAAAAAAAATCAGGATCAAAATTGGTTCAACCGTTCGGGAGCCACGATGCCACAGACAGACACACACACAAACACGTCAAACCTATCACACCCCGTCGTTTTTACGTCGGGGGTTAAAAAAACGCGGCAGAGTCGCGGGCAGAAGCTAGTCATTTTATATTTTAACTAACTTCTGCCCGCGACTTGTCCGCGTCGAGTTGTTTCATGCAAACTTTGGACCTCCGTTTAATCCCTAAGGGTGAAATCCTTTTTAAAGGCCCCTACACACCGCCGGCGGCTGGGCCGCCGGCATGTGCCGCACAAAGCCGCGGAGCATCATTTCAGTTGTTTTGTTCATAGCGAACTGTCCTTGCAACCCGCGCGGCCATGCCGGCGGCTCCCTTGTGCGGCAAAGCGTGCGACTTTACCAACAAGCCGCTGGGCGCGCAAGCCGCGAGGCTTGTAAAGGCACTGTGTGTAGGAGCCTTAACGCACAGCTATGTATTTCATGTGGATAGTGAGAGCAACATACCTACTAACAATTCAAATGAATTTATAATTATAAATAGTCATAGGTAATTAAATGTACTTGCACAACTATCACTAACTTGTATCATACGTAGGTAGGTACTCGTATGATATCCTAATGTTAAATGAATGCCGTTTTATATGAGCAAACAATATAATAATATATATTACTGAATACGAGTCGTCATTATTAATATGATTAGTAATAATAAGAGGGCGTTATAGGTCAGTGCTATCAGGGCCAATCTGCCGACGAACCCTCTGTATACATTATTATTCTGAGCGAATACGTTAATAAAAACGATCTCACATGATGCAATCTTATACCTACTAAGTAATAAATTTTTCTCGTTTTTAATAATGTAAGGTATTCCTTTCAATTTTAACGCCAACGTTCGATCAGCTCGATCTATAGGAAGGCAATCTTATAGTCACCTCATCTGAACGCACCTGCCTATTAACATTAATTTATATTATTACATTAACATGAAATAAGTACACGTGGAAAGACCACGTAAGATCATGAATAATTAATTATACGAGTACAAATGTTACAGAATTCACTCAGTTTGGGGTTGCATAAATAATCTACACTAATATTATAAAGAGGATTTTTTTAAATTTTTGTTTGCTTGTTTGTTTGTTTAGAATGGATAAACACAAAAACTACTGGACCGATTTTAAAAATTCTTTCACTATTAGAAAGCTACATTATCTGCGAGTAACATAGGCTATATTTTATTTTATTTTTATTTTAAGTCGCTGGCAAAAGCTAGTATTGTATAAGTAGGATTCCTACCTACCTAAATTGGGAATTTAGAATGTTATTTTGATTATTTTATTTTTTCCTATACCTACTACCACTCAGTTATAAGGAAAAGTACCTACCTACCTATTTCCATGCATTTAGAAGATCCTATTTTGATAAACTAAATCTTTTATCTAGGAGAAACAAGTACAAGGTGACGTAGACGGCCAAAATATGCTGCTTTAGTTTATTTGTTTAATAAATGAAAGGTCAGACTTATTGTTGTTGATTTACATTGCTCTAATCTAATGCATAATAAAATTATGTATCCAGGAATGTAAGACAATAAGAATCCTAAACAAAACAGTTAGTTTGGATGTCGTTTTGTAGTAGGTGCATTATATAGGGATCCGAGGTATGTACCTTCTTCCCCTCCTACTAGAAAATAGCCAAAAGAGTATTATTACTTCAGTAGGTAAGTACCTAAAACCTATTATAACTAAGCCCCTATAATAACAACAGGAAATAATAGCCTTTAAAGCCTAAAATTAAAATTATCACCTGCGTAGGTACCGATAGAGATAATTATCTCAGATGAGGAGATTAATTTTTATATACCTACCTATCTATAATTATTTTGAAGAGGGACAAGTGTTGTGTGTTTTCGTAGGTAGATAGTTAGATACCCTAAATATCTTATCTAGAGCGTTGGAATTCAACGTGAAAATAACATGTCTTGCAGCTAGGTAGATAGATATTCTTATGTAATTGGGGATAGATACAGCAACGCCTTGCAGTTTGCAAATCTGGAGGTAGGTATAAGTAACTTAGTAGATAATTGTAACAACTTACGGTCTCGTAGGTAGGTACTTATAACCTCATTCCTCACTTTAGGTTATATGAGACCGTTGAGGATTAAAAGAGGATGAAGTGACAAATACAGAAAAGGGTAGGTATGCTTAGATGGTTCGGTAATGTTGAGAGGATGAGTGAAAGACGATTAACAAAAGGTAGGTACCTACCTATTTACGTATAATATGGCAGAGGTGAGTAGCAAGGCAAGTGGCAACGCAGGGAGGGTCGCCCTAGGAAGACCTACACTGACCTTATTGGTGAGGTCCTTCAGAAAGGTCAGATGCGCAGTACCTACTCGTAACCGGCATACTTGTATGACGAGATGTAGGTATGAACGTGAATGAAGCGAAAGAAATATGTAAAGATCGTAGCAGGTGGCGTTCTGTGATTTCTGCCTACCCCCATGGGAAAAAGGCCTGAGTTTATGTACCAATGTAACAAACAGCCGATCCATCTTGTAAATATCGACCGCGGTGAACTTAGGTTAAGTGAGCTGCCAATCCCTAATATGATGGGATAACAGCTCACCTCAAAGTAGGGTTGCGAACTCCTTGTCTTTCAAAAATAGAAGAACAAAAATGATTACCTACCCTTTAAAATAATTATAGTAGATAGCGATAGGATGAAGAGAAAGTTAGTAACAAGTGAACAAATTGAACGTACTGTCAACTTGATATAGGTACCAGAATAATGTCCACAAATAGTTTAAAATTAACATTATTGAGTTTGCTTAGCAACCTCGGAGTCTGGATTTGTGCCCAGTTGATGGCAACAGGCTCGCCCCCTATTACATGAGACATGGCACTTTTGGTGCCCAGTGCCCAGTAGGTATATGGCATATGGGTTTAGGCACCGAAAGTATTAAACATAACTGGCGAAATGTGGTTGTACTAATGGGTACACCTCTGCCTTACCCTTCGGGGATTACAGGCGTGATGTTATATTATGATGTACCTAGTTTGCTTAGCCTTTAAAAATATAGTAGTTCAGCCTTTAGTCAGAAATATAGTAGTCGGGCCCCTAATATAGATACTATAGTATATAGTAGGATTCAAAACCCTACTTCAAACTTACTTTACATAAATTCACCAAAGGTTTTTTTATAGAGAGACCGCGGCTGTTTGTTATAATTACAAAGTTATACAACTTACACATACACACCTAGGTACCTACTTTATCAACCAGCGTGTCTAATTGATCAGTTAGTCCGCAAACAATACTTACAACTAATTTAAAAATTGTCTCGTCACATGTTAAAGCGCGTCACTCACCTTCTTTCCATTCACAAAGAATACTAACTCCGAACAAATATCGCCGCTTTCCTCTTCTACATTTAACAAACCCATGTTGTCTTAGTACTTTTATTATTTTGTCAAACAAAAGCTTTCGTAGTTCAGAAATGAAAACGTCTCACTATGTGGCGGTATAAAACACAACTGACGAATGAATGATCGCCGGTTGCGTGATCGTTTGCTTCTTGTTATCCGGTGCGCGGGCGCCGTACATCCATATGGACGCACAAGTCACAACCAATAAACAAGTCGTTATCTGCTGCTCTATACATAGTTATCTACATATTACCTATTGAAGCTATAAAAGAACAACTTGTGAAATCTTTTTGGTTGTTACCAATCATTATGGAATGAAATTGATACTGGCAAATAAGTAACTGGTTATGAACTCGTTAACATCACTAATGAAATCATTCAACACAAGGTAGGAAGGACGTCTCTGAGTTGTTGTAAAAAATCGTGTTATTAACATATTTTATGAGACAAGCAGGTTTTTTGTAGTCATTAAAAGAGATGCAGGGTCGTCAGATATACTTAGTTGAAGTTTTCGTAAAAACCAATGGATGTTTTCAAATATCCCTGGACCCTGAATACCTCTTTTGTTGAACGTAAATATTATCGATTATGCAGTACTTACTTAACCAAAGACGTAGGTAAGTAATTTGAAGCGGGTGAAAAAACCACGAGGACGAAGTCACGGGCAGAAGGTAGTGTTAATCAAACTGTGACTGAAGTAAAAATTCGGAAGAATGGCAATATCATCACGTTCTATTGAGATCGATCTACGAGTACCATCACTGATGGTCTATTGTTACCAATAAATAAAAACATTAGGCGACAGCACTTTACATCGCCATAATGTACCTATAACCCGACCGAGTGGAATTGCTCGTTAGTTTCGTATTACACGTGGATATGCTACTTTGAGTTGATTGAATTTAGGATTATTTTTTGTCCATTGAATTGTCGCTTAACGTAACTGACTTGAAGTTTTATATTTACTTATTTGATAGCTTCTCGTGACTGGGCCGATAGTCGTCAACAATACTATACCTACCGATTATATCGTCATTGGCCGTGGCATATAAATAGCCAAGAGCGTCGACCAAAACGTTGGACGATTACATCAAGGGCTTGATTCAGAAACGGTACTCCTAGACACGGTGCGTGTTGTTAGGTGATTCCTTTCTCAGGAACCCTGACCACCGGTAGCTTATAAACTGCTTTGTCACAAAGCACTTTACGTCAATACGTATAAACGCACAGCCTAAACCGCTGATCGTAGAGACCTGAAACTTGGAGGGTGTGTTCTTTGTATTACGTAGGCATCCGATAAGAATGGATTTTCCGAAATTCTACCTCTTAGCTGAGGGTGAAAAAGTTTGAATGCGACAACATGATTCCTTGGTCCAAAGTTCTTCGAAATGATGGAAGACGTGCTTCGTAATTTATTGAAATTTATCCCCTAGCGGGGTAAAAAGGGTACAAGTTAGAAAATCCTATTAGAACCATTTTCGACTTCTACGAGGACGAAGTCTCGGAAAAAAGCTAGTATTTTTATATTTTTAAATACATATTTACAAATGTATCTAACAAATAACATGTATTGTTAACAAATAAATGCCATAATATTCAGGTATATTCAGGTTTGACTGCCTCGTTGGTCTAGTGGTCGCAAGCGCTGTGCATGTGATCTTGGGTTCGGGCAAAGTGTTATTAGGTTTTTCCATCAGGAATTTCTCAGTAGCAGCCTTGGAGTCTAGATCTGTGCCCGATTTATGACAATAGGCTCGCCGCCTATTACTTGGGACTTAACTGGCGAAATGTGGATGTACTAATAGATACATCCCTGCCCAACCCTTCGGGATTAACAGACGTAATGTTGTGTTATGTTAGGTTATAAATAGGTATGTAGGTAATTACTTAAACATTATGAAATCGACAAAAATAGATAAATGGGTAATTACGTCAAACTTTCCACTTTTAAGTAATTAAATTTGATAATATCTCAATTAAGTAGATATTTTATACCTACCTATCACTAGCTTCTTAATGTTGTTTACACTAATAATCTAATAGAAGCGGCCACCTTTTATTAGTGCATCGGATGGGGTTCGAATTCAACACCTCAATCACTAGGTTACAGGAGCTTTAACTGTTGGATTATTATGTCACCAAACACATGCATTCTACATCGATTTGAACGCCATAGATAGGTACCTAATAGGTACCTGAAAGGTAAAGGAAAAGGCACGCTAAAAGTTGTAGCAAAAACGTACTCCAAAATATAAAAATAAATGTTATAACATGCATAAAACTAAAAGGTATACCAATAGTATAGGTACCAAATGTGTTAGAGCTGGTTCACATTAGGCCACCGACAGATTTAGCGTTGACCGACTGTTGGGTATTACTGTTCACACCGCAGCCGACCTTTGTTTACCTAATACCTTTCTTAAAAAAGGCAGATTAAAGTCACATCCAGCTAATGCTGATGGGATCCTGACAAACTTTTACACAAACATGGTCGCAAGTGCTCGTAACATTTTGTTAAATTAATATATCTTAAATTTCATACATTCGACCAGTGGCGGATTACCCTAAAGGCAAACTAGGCACGTGCCTAGGGGCGCGAGGGTACAAAGGGGCGCACAGGCGGAATGTAAAATAACGAAAAAATATTTATTATTGCATAAAATTTATTTACATACTAAAAACCCACCGTAGGCGCGAGCTTGCGAGTGGTGGGCATTGGGTAGCCCGCCGTCCGATAAGGACCAGGTCCGAGTCGACGGTGCGTTAGTGTTCCACGCGCGCCTCAAAGAGATGTCAGCTCAGAAGACAGGGGCCGCTAGTTCCAGTGCCTGTCAGGGTTACGGAATTTGTTCGAAAGAGTTACCGCGGCCCAGGAACGCAAAGAGCACTAGAAGGACCATGAAGGATAGGTTTTAATTAGTAATTCCTTAAAAAAAAAGAGGCGCCGATGAGATGCTTGCCTAGAGCGCTCTCAACGTTTAATCCGCCTCTCCTATTCGAATCATCATTCCTCAAATTATGCATTATGCATTATAACTCCTAATATCGTACCTACCATTCTCTCGGCTGAATAATATTTGTGTTTAGGGGACGTTTGGTTACCTTAGAACATATTAAAACAGTCATGTAAAATAAGACATGTAAAAAGTTAAGTTCTTTTTTTTTTTGTAGAGCTTTAAAGCGCCTGACATAAGTTTTGGTCCATATAATATATATACCTACATAAATATATACACGGTTACTTTTAGGTCATTCTGGAACCGAAAGCCATAAACTCGAGTCCCGAGTTCTCGAGTCGTAAGAAGCTTGAAAGTCTGACAACCAGTCTTACCTAGGGGTCTCGTATTACCCAGTTACTGGGTTGTGGAGGTCAGATAGGCAGTCGCTCCATGTAAAATACTGGTACTCAGCTGCGTCCGGTTAGACTGGAAGCCGACCCCAACATAGTTGGGAAAAGGCTAGGCAGATGATGATATTATTAATTTTCCTGAAAACATTTAATTAAAATAAAATGCAAAGAATTTAATTGGTACCGACACAAGTCACAATTGCAAACCTTGTGACCACTACTAGCCCACTGATTAACTTACAACCCACTTCCTCCAATTGACTAGTGACAAGCGCACCTACCTATCCTTATTGCTCTACTTACGGTCAATAATAAAGAGCACCAGGCTCCAGAGTCTGAGCTATATGTATAGATACCTATAGATTGAATAGAAAGATGGTTAGTTTGCTCCAAAGCTGTTAAAATCGCCAATGGCTTTGGCTTTCAGAGCCTTAACGAACCTTGCGACAATCTGCAAGAGCTGATACCTAATGATGAGGATGCAAACTGAGAATAAAACTATCGATAACTACTGATCGAACGATCGATATCATCTCTAATTACATTTAAAGACTTCCATCGCAGTAATTTTATTAATTCATGCAATTTTTATCAGGTTTTATATGTAGAGTATGTTCCAATTCCATAGAAGTCTATGAACGTCTCATCCTACGGTTTAAACTGGGCATTGGGCATTCTTTGAATCTTTCTATTAGGTATCGAAGCAAAGATTCAAAGAACCACTACAATGTAGTAGCCATTAACACAGGTTCACTGGTAATAACGTCGGAATAAAAAAAAATATAAAGAGTACACTGTAATTTAAGGTAAATTACAATTTTTAACAAAGTTATCTATATACCTACACAATGTAAACTGTTTTCAAGTATTATGAATACTTATTTGCTTTATTAATGTGTTATATTATCAAGAGATAATGCGATAACAGATGCTAATTTACACTCAAGCTCTGAAAATACATTGTTACCAAAGAATAAATAAGTCCTGTATAAAAAACATAAGCATCCGTATTATGTAAGAAGAAAAAAACAATAGACAAGTATTTTAAATTACAAATGTATTGTGTTAAAAATCCATACTTAATATTATATCTAAATGCGAAAGTGAGTACCTATTCAAACACCCTAATTCGTAAAGTGGTTATTGCACCACTTTATGGATTACGATGCGGTGTATAATGCGTGCTTTATACATTATCACACTAGTGCGGTAAATTGTAATTTTATTTTCGTATCAATGAAATTGTAACATGTTTATTCCTCGTATGTTGAAAAACGTCACAAGACCCGCGTGAACATTTATCATTACGTTCTCGACTCCATTATGCCCTCGCCTTCGGCTCGGGCTGCAATTCAGCCTCGACAGTAATGACAAACGTACCCAACTAGTATTGTAATGTAGTATTGTGTATTTGTTTCTTCGTGGCGCTTTCACGGCTGAACGTTTGAACCGACAAACAAATAGCTCTATAATATTAGGCTATAACATTCCAAGGTTTCCCGTTGGCCGTCACCGTGGGTTTTACCTAAAACAAAAACAATAATGTACCAACATTAGATACAGATAAACTTTGTTAAAAAGTATCTATGCTTCCAACTAAATATTGGTAACCGAATTTACCATTTATATGCCTCGAGACTAAATATGGTCGATTAATAAACTTCGGATTGTATCTACACAAATATCAGAAATCTACCTAATTTGCAAGAATCACTATGAATATTTGCCAAGTAGCCAAGTTACTTAGGCTTAGCAAGGCACTTAGGTCTAAAATAAATAATTTGGTAGTCACCTGTTTAGTAATCAGATCTTCGCAAGCCATCCTAATCCGAGCGCAAGTCGCTGGTGTATCCAACACAAAGTCTGGAGACACTCCACTGTCCAACCGTGCAGCCTTTATAGCTTCTTTTATTGCGAAAAATACTGATGCGGCGAGAAATAGAGGCGGTTCTCCCACAGCCTGGAATCATGGAATTTTGTGGTTAATCATTTGCCGTTGTATCTTAGCGTTATCATTATACCGTATATAAAAGGTTTTCGTTTTTGTAATACAATTCTGTAGCATCATGTAACTAATTAAATGATTACCTTTGACGAATAAACTGCTCGTGGATTTGGAGCGCCTTTTAGTAAGGAAACATTAAAAACTTTCGGGATATCAGAAAACCCTGGTATCTTATATGCTCCAGGTCCTCGCGAAAGAACTTCGCCGTCAGCTGAGAATACCATTTCTTCCAAAGTGTAAAAACCATAACCTTGCATAAAGGCACCTTCTATTTGTCCTACATCTATAGCGGGGTTCAAACTTTCCCCTACATCCATTACTATGTCTGTTTGCAGGACTTGGTGATCACCGGTCAAACAGTCAATAATTACTTCGGAACATGCCACTCCGTAAGTAAAATATTCATAAAGATTTCCAGAATTAGTCTCTGAGTTATATTCTATCTTTGGAGCAGCGTAAAATCCCGTGGCCGATAATTGTACCCTATTTACATAAGCATCTATGACCCAATCTTCCCATTTTCCAGTTGGATTTTTAGCTTTAAATGGCTCCAGTCGTGCTTTCAAGACGTCACAAGCTCCTACAACAGCCATTCCATACAAATCAGAACTTATGCTTGCAGCAGTCGGCGAGCTGTTAGGTACTTTATCAGTCGACATTTCACTTACGTGGATTTTTGTATAATCTATTTCTAGAGCCCTTGATGCTATTTGTATCATTTTAGTAAACAGTCCTTGGCCCATTTCTATTCCTCCAATGGAAAGTAGGACTGATCCATCTTTATACACCAACAGAAGTGCTCCTGCTTGCATTAGAACGTCGATTTGGAAAGATATTCCATATTTTGTAGGTACTAGGGTGAAGCCTTTCTTTTTCCATCTATTTTGCCTGTAAAATAATATAATTATATCAAAAAATAACACTTTATTTTATGTCTCTTAAATAAATTCACACTTCTAGTAAAGAAGAGTGAATTTATTTGAATATTGAAACTACAAATATACTCAATGCTTAATACTCATTACAGATTGTTGACTAATAATAACTCATTAACATAATAGCTACCTATTGAATTCTTCAACATCCTTCTTCCTCTTCCAATAGTTAGAAGTTTCTATGCATTTATTCCAACATCTTGATAAAGTACAATACGTCAACGTCTGGTTGTAATGAGTCAATGAGCCTTCTGCGTATAGATTTATTTCAACAATTTGCTCGTAGCTTTTTCCTAATGTATCAGCTATATGGCGTATCATAGTTTCAGCAGCCATCATCGATTTTGGAGCCCCGAACCCTCTAAATGCCGTATTGGAAGGCATATTAGTTTTGCAAAGATATCCACGTACTTCAACGTTTGGTAAGAAATAGCAATTGTCCACATGCATCAACGCTCTCTCCATCATCTGTTGATGATAAAAAAAATTAAAGGCCTATTTATACCTACCTACTACTAACTTTAATCATTTTTTTTCCGAGACCGGGATGGTTGGCGCTGTTTGGGGGAGGCCTACGTTCAGCAGTGGACAGCCACAGGCTGATATGATATGATGATGAATATTGTTTGTAGCTTAAACTTATTAATCTTTGCGGTTAATGGTCTAAGGGCTGATTTTTTAATAAATAGTTGGATAACTTCTACCCAACGAATAAATATTTGATATTATTATTTTTTAACCGCTGTAAACCGCCATATTTATACCTCCGTTATGAGCTACCAGACTATTGAAAAATTAGCTCTAATTACAGTAATTTTAGGAAACCAAACCAAATAAACAAATCCATTGCATAACAAAGTTCTTTTAAGACTTATCATACTCGTGAATAGACTATAATAATAAACTTACTAACTTATTATTAACTTACTGCACAAGATATATCCATGGAGTTTCCAGCATTTCCATAAATTTCGAATTTAGCACCAGTTATAATTCCTTCTTCAGTAAATCCTACTTTATATTTGATCAAACAAGGATGCCTGTAGCCGGTAACTTGCATATCTTCATCTCTATCCAAAACAGCTCTAACAGCTGTCTTAAGTTTATATGCAGCTATTGCAACAGGTATGGCTAATATGGTCGCTCTCGTTTCCTTACCGCCAAAAGCGCCTCCGACTCTTTTAACTTTAGCAACAACTTTGTGGTTTGGTATACGAAGTGTTCTTGAGGCTATGTGCTGAAATAATAAAAAAAAAACGTTTTCACATAACAACAAACCCTAGTCCCTAGTTTTAAACATTTTACCGCGTAAACATCGTAACAACTTACTGCTATCTCCTCTGGATTTTGGGTAGTCGCTATAATTTCTAGTTCGTCCTCTTTTCTAATGGCGTAAGCTGATATGGTTTCAAGATAAAAATGTTCTTGGGCACCATTTCTTACGTGTCCTTCTATTACGTACCTCGAATTTAATAATGACTCATTCACGTCACCCTTGCGTAGAATGCGGGGGTATCCAGAAAAAAATGATCTGTTTGATATTGCGTCTTCCAACGTTACAATAACGGGTTCTAAACGTTCATAAGTAACAACTACCAAGCTTTTTCCTTTCCTAGCTACACTCTCAGACGTAGCTACTATAGCTCCTAAAACACAAGCCCGGCTAGTTACAATTTCACTACAAAAAATTTCTTCATCTTTTACTATAGGACCCATTTTATTACATTCATCATCTAAATCAGCAGCTGATATAAATGCTTTCACTCCTGGTAACAACAAAGCTTTACTGGCATCTATAGATTTTATTTTTGCATGTGCTTCTTTGCTAAATACTAGTTTTAAATACAACTCTCCTGCTACGGGAGGAATATCGTCACAATATATAGCTTCGCCGGTGGCTTGCTTTAGAGCTGACACATGCGTTATCGGCCTTCCAACAGCGTCTGAAACTATTTGATTTTCGTCTCTTATTTCAAAGCACTGTGAACTATTTGGTTGAATTATTGCAATTTCCTCGACGCCACTTAAATCTTTATCATTGATTTTATTACGACCATAAGATCTGCGTAGTTGTAATACATATAAATAAAACCGAAAAAATAAACTTAAACAGAGTGATATGCGATAATCAGCCATTCCTCCGGGAACCGAGATATCCAACTGCAACTCGTTTGTTAACGATTCAAATGCTAAATTTAACATTTCTTGGTCCCATTTAAGCCCACAAATTAACTCTGAAGTCGCTTTTGCATAAATCGTTGTTGGTCCCATACCACCATAACACAATCTTGCATCAAATACTGTATTAGTAACTGGATCAAATATAACATTGAACGCAGATGTTACTATAGAAATGTCATCTTCTTTACGTCGAGCTTGTTTATACGCTTTGAAATACTGCATACTTTCAGAGAACGGAATTTCAACAGAAACAATTATTTCATTATCTTCAAGAACAGTCTTTCTGTATCCTTTGAAAAATGTTTCATCGATAACAACTTTTCTTGGTCCCTTGTTCTTGCTATGAACATTCAATACAGCTGAACACGCCATTAAAATAGGATTTAAATCTGATATTGGACTAGCCGTTACTATGTTCCCAACGAGTGATGCTACATTCCGGATTTGATCACCAGCAAACCAATGTAGCATATCATTCATTGTTTGATAAACTTTAGCTTTTACGGGATTCGCATCAATTTGTTCTTTAAGGAAGCTAGATAATTCACTTAAGGTTGTGGTTGCGCCAATAATGATGCCTTCAGAAGAGACTTTACAAAAGTTCATTTCTGTTACTATTGACGGATACAGCAGCATTGGATATATTTTCTTTTTAAATTTAACTTCCACCCCAATTTCACTATTGCCCGCAATTATTTTAGAAGAAAGATAATTGTATTTTAAAAGAAGCAAGTCGTTTAGTGTGTTCGGCCGTATCCATATAACATTTGCTCCGGCAAAAAATAAATACTCCTCTGAATAACGGCTATTTAACTTTAATTCTGGTGGGAAAATCGGTTCTTGTGAGGGATCATATGGTTTGAACGTTGACCTTTTAAACAAGTCATCGCTGTTACTATTAATTTCCTTATTTCGACAACAACTTTCACCCATTGAACAAGAGTTATTTCCACCTTCAAGGCTATAATTTCGTTCCCATCCTTCTATAAAGGTTTTAAACCCTTCAATGATAGGCCTATATCCAGTACATCTGCAAAGATTTCCCTGTAATGCCGATTCAATATCGTTGTAGTTTACTTTGGCTTTAGTTCGTAATAATGCATACATAGACATAACTATGCCAGGTGTGCAGAAGCCACATTGTGATCCATGAGCTTTCGCTATCCTCTCCTGCACCGGATGTAATCGCTCTTGCGTGGTCCCAATTCCTTCAACGGTAGTGACTGCTAAGCCGTGCATGGCACAAACGGGTGTCAGGCACGCATTTACTGCAATGTGCCTATTTTGCAAATACATAAGTTAAGGATATCATTTATTGAACGCCACGCCAGAAACTTTTCTGCCGTTTTGGGCTAGGTGGACACCATAAGCAGACAAAGACTCCAAACTAAAAATAAACACAATTCAGATACCTATATCAGAATATAATTTCACTGTGAAAATACGAAATCACTCCATTTAACTAAAATAAATATTAAAAAAAAACAAGTTTTATATGAAATGATTGTTTAAATCGTTGAATAAAAAAATGAGTAAATAATAACAAATATTGCGAGAACAAAAACTTGCGCCCAACGTGGGGCTCGAACCCACGACCCTGAGATTAAGAGTCTCATGCTCTACCGACTGAGCTAGCCGGGCAGTACATTTGAGGCCAAAACTGACCATAGTATCATAGTGTTGTTGCGGGACGTCGTAACAGGATACCGTGGCCCCGGAACGTAAAGGGCAACAGAAGGAACAGGGTGGTTTTTTAGTCAGTAAAACTCTGACAGTCCCTTCCGCCCCGAAGTCATTTGATGATTTTTATTATTTTATATAATTTTTTTTTTTTTTTAATTATTTTACCAGCTAAAATAATAAAAAAAAAGGTATCGTAGTGTTATAAAGAGGATACTTGATGCGGTCTTCAGTCTTTAAATATTGAGAGATCATAACTGTGCAGGCACCGCAGCCACCTTCTCCGCATCCATATTTGGTGCCAGTTAGCAGTAGTTTCTTGCGAAGGTAAAAGAGTAATGTCCATTCTGGATCTGGGTTTTCCTCGACGACCTGAAACATTAAAATGAAGGCACTACTTACTAATATTCGTAAAATGTTTTCCGATTTTATTTAGATTTAGTAAAAGTAAAATATCAGAAGGTGAATTTTTCAAAAAGTGTTCGTGCGACCGTCATAAATCTCAATTCCACCCCAATTTGTGATTTTGAAGTTATTGGCCAGCATCAGAATCGGCAATTTAGGTGATGGCAGCCCTTCCTTTTCATAATATTATTACGGGAATTTACAGGTAGTTACACAATGGTAAACCCGGGAATAAGAAGGCACCAACCAACTACTAAATAGGTATATTTATATTTAAGACTTTATTATGTTAAAATTTAAAGTTATTAGTAGTTGGTAAGCACCTAAGTAGGCACAGGCCTATGATGTTCTGGTTACATAAGTACTTACCCTACTTATACAGTGGTACAGACTATCTACCTATCTACCCAGACGAGTGAAAGGGTACGTAACGTGAATAGGCACTTTGCTATTCGATCCGGACTGAAACTTGATATTGTTATTGCGTTAGGCAGCTAGAGTTAGCCACCATATTTGCTGTCGGTTAAATTTTTCTGGTACAGAATTTCACGTTGCTGAATGTGTTCGTAGATAGGTACCTACTTTGTTCCGATTCTTTATTAGTACTTACCACATTTTTTAGAAAGTCCAACGTCGTCCCAATAAACCTACAGTTACCTATTTAAGTAGGACGGTTCAGCAACCTACTTTTATTGGATCAAGCGCCATTGCAAAGTGATTTAAAGGACAATTAAAAAATTTGTATGGACCCCGTCCCCAGAAGTGTAGCACTATGGGTCATGTGTAAAAAAATGTTCCTCTGAATAACAAATTACTGAAAAAAATTCAGGAAAAAAACAAATGTATAAAAGTCGGACTTTTTTTTTCTTAATGTAATTATTTTTATTTTAGACTAAGTATTATGATTACTATTTTATAATTATTATAATAATTATTTATTTAAGCATGCGTGCTAAATGTAATAATTCATTGTCTTTCTATCTTTAAGGATGAATAACTTTTTTAAATAATTGACACATTGACTTCCATACAATAAAATTCTGAATTGTTACACTTTTTCATTTCATATATGAGACAACGTGCTACAAGGGTAGGGCGCTTTTTCCCAATGTTCTTTACCCCCCTTCGTAAGTACGTAACTGTGCCTAACAGCCTGAAAGTACTTAGGTAACCATCATCTGCTTAGCCTTTTCCCAACTATGTTGGGGTCGGCTTCCAGTCTTACAAGATGCAGCTGAGTACCAATATTTTACATGGAGCGACTACCTATCTGACCTCCACAACCCAGTAACTGGGTAATACGATACACCTAGGTAAGACTGGTTTTCAGACTTTCAAGCTTCCGACGACTCGTAACGACTGTTAAAGATCCACGTATGACAGCCGGGATCAACAGCCTAACGTGCTTTCCGAGGTACGGAATGATGTCAGTAATGTCTAAGAAAAACTTAAGAAAGTACATATGAATTGAAAAAGTCACATAGGTACATGCTACATGCCCGGATTCGAACCCACAACCTCATGTATAAAAGGCGGGCGCCTACCGCTAGGCCATCACGAAATTCCCGGAACCTAGGTTGGGTGGGGGTTTACCTACCCCACTTAAAGGTTTGGTACAACATATAAACTTCATTAAAGATTAGTTTTTATTCAGTACCTTATTCTTAGGTCTATAACTTGCACTTGCATCTACGTGCACGTGCTAAACAATATAAGCAGGTTAAAAAAAACTAGGTAGATAAGTACATCATCAGCCAAAATTAAATTCTAGATAAACATTTATACTTAAAACCTAACAAAAGCCGGACAACACTATATATTTATAGGTACCTATAGATATTAAGATAATATGTTTATTTATGGACTTTAGAAAAAAACGACGTGCACTTTTTTGGCCGGGAGTTCGGGACGACAGGACCTTTTTAGGTAGGTATTATTTATAAAATAAGTAAGTACCTACCTGCCACTAGGGGTACTTAGTACTTAGGTACCTACTTATAAAGAATAATGCAGCGCTGAACTCTGATAAAACGCCTAAGTAAAACCTACCTACCTAACTAGTTTCTTTCGATTTCTAAAGGTAAACATGCACAACACAATTTACGAACAGGACAAGAGACTGGACTTACGACATAGGTAAGTTGGTAAGTACCTACCTAGGTAGGTACCTAGATAGACCATCAGTCATGACTAACTGCGAGGGAAGCACACTGTACCCAAAGTCCCAAACCCATTGAATTGGTTACAAACACTGCCAAACAACATTGATTATAAAACAGATGTACCTACCTAATGTAACCTAACTCATCAATAAATATGTAGGTATAGGTTATATAGGCACCTACTGTTACCTAACTTACCTTTTTACCATTAACGAAGAACACCAAAGTTTTTTGCGCGTCTTCGGGTATGAAACTGTTGACCAAATCCATTTGTATGACTGTGTCTTGATTTAATTAGAAAAAAAAACCCGTTTCTAATATTATAATGACATTGGGCAGGTATTGACGAACTGCGTCCGATAGAACGCGCTTCTCTCGTGTCACTGCCGCGCGGCTTCTATACAACAATATTAAATACAAATCTAGTGTCTACATAAGTACGAAATCATTACCTATGTAGGTAGGTAGGTAGGTGACTGCCTATAAAATTAGATAAAGATAATTAAACTTAAAGCAAGTGCCACTGTTTTGTGGGTTAAATATTGAGGTAAGATAAATAGATAATTATCTAACAAAAAATTACTGGTTGTTAGTCGGTACCTAGGTATTGGTTTCGGTGGGTTTGGTTTTGGTTTACCTACCAGGTAGGTAGGTACACCTACTTTTTCAAACAAATAACCAATAACCGATATAACAAATAACCGACTAAAAACCAGTTATTTTGTTAATTTATTCACTAAATAAACTTACAACCTGCAAGATGCACCCCTAATTATTCACAATCGAAATAAGGTGGAAGGAAATTCTTAATAATTGAACTAAGTCTTAAATTATGTGGGTACTTGCTCGATAATCATATGTATAAATAAATAAGTTTCTTAAAATAAATAGGATTGTAAAGATGGTTTTAAACCGGCGAGCACTCCCTCCAAAGCACGAGCCGAGCGAGCAAAGCAAGCAGTGCCGTGGCAGCGTCCGGCGAGTGCTAGAAATGTCAAGATTCTATCTATAGAAATTATTTATAGTCCGGTGAAATTAGCTCAAAAAATAGGGGTAAGCTTACTGTAATTCACAACAAGCTGAAAATTTCTACGAATGTTTAGAACACCATTATAAACAATTTGAGAAAAATTGCCATCGATACCTCTTGTGAAAAAAAAAAATCAAGGTCAAAGTTCGCAAATGTGAGTATTTTACATTTTTCAGGCATAAAATAGGTTAGGCAAAAATTATAGGTCATGCAATAACCTATTAGCCATAGATATAGGTTTTCAAAAAGTTCCATTCTCCTTAGAAGCCTTTACGCCGTACGGCATTTCTTAAGTACGAACTTTAAATCCAAAATTTTGGAATTGAATAAAATTTTAATTAATAATTTAATTACTTAACCCATTAACCGCCAAAGTCGGATTAATCCGACAAATATTTTCGTGTCCATTTCGCCAGCGTCGTATATAAACGACCAAATACACCATCACTTTTAGTTTTAATTTGTTATTTAATTATGCTGTATTCTATGAAAAATATGTTTGTATAAGGTAAATAGTTTACTGTGCCTGGCGCTAAGGGCACGAAAACTGATACGTCGCTTGGCGGTTAAAGGGTTAATTAATAATTTTTAATTTAAATTTTGATTTTAATAAAACTTCCTATACACAAGCAGGATAAGTACATAGATCTTAAAAGTTAGTTGAGAACATTTTTTAAAAATTTGTGTTAGATAGGTACAGCTAAATTAGACCGAACTTAATTTTTCTTTAGAAACAGAGATTTTCAAGGCATTTTTTAAATAAGGCGGCCTTTTTTAAGGACGCATCTGCAATAAGACTCAATTCACACCGAAACGGCAACAAAGCCTATCATTCTTCCCCCATTGTTTGTCTAGGTCAGCAGTCTAGGGCGAGTAATCCTGATGTTACCTAATGAATTTTGTATGTTCAGGTAAAAATAAAACCAATGTTAAGAAAAACATTTTTATTCTCTGGTAACTACACTAAATCCTAAAATATACTTTCAATACTACTTCTTTTACACATATTATTAAAGCAAAATATTATTGTTTATTTTGTTCATTATCATGAAAACAACTGATTGGTGTATTTACAGTGCAGTTTAAAAGTTCTAACTTATCTTTACACCAGCATAAGTTGGTCTAAATAGTCTAGATTTCTAGAACATAATTTAAAAAATTACATTGTTGAGTACCTACTTTATTTAATCAATATAGTAATAAATAAATACTATTCTTACATTCGTAAATTATTGAATTGAATTATGTTACAGATTTTAATCCACAGGTTTAAAATATGTACATTAAAATTAAAAAACGGGAGCTTATTTACATAACATAAAATCACGCCTGTAATCCCGAAAGGGTTAGGTAGAAGTGTACCCATTAGTAGGTACACCCACATTTCACCAGTTATGTTGAGGTCCCATGTAATAGGGGGCGAGGCTATTGCCATACACCAGGCACAAATCCAGACTCCTGGGTCCCTGGCTTCATGGGGGCATTGGGCAAAATGTAATGGCAATGCTCAAGACAAAATCTGTTTCAATTTTAGCCAATGTTGTAAAATAGGAGGTATTTTATTTGTGATCTGACATCATTAAAGTTTATAATTTTATGATTATACCCTTAAACCGATTTCAACACACCCTTTTTTTCAAGTTCTTTTTCAACCACTGTACCTTCGTAAAGAATTTTATCTTTCAATGCATCTTGTAAAAGTTGTGCATCAAACCGTTGTCTAGACCATGCATATCTACAATAGCACCAATAAACCATTGTGGTCATTGAAAATGTTCCCACACCTATGTGCTGTGATAACATGGGCCGAGATGTTTTTATGAAAGCTGCTAAACCAACACCCACTCCAGTTGTAATGCCGTATAGGAAACTTTCTCTGAAGCACGGTATTTTGGATACATCCCTACCAAATAGTACTAATCCCTGAAATTAAAAGATGGTTTATCGTTATTTTCATGAAATTCATCTCTGATAGGAATTATTACGTGTACTTCAAATGCGCAATATTTGTTATTATAACAATATATGTCAAAACGAAAACTTTTTTACGAATATAATGAAGTAGAAAATGGTTTTTGAAGTATCTGCTGACATGATTTAAAAAACTTTAACCTTTTTTTCTTCCTCCGCTTCCTCATCAAGCAAACTTTTCACTACTGTGTCCATAGCGGAAGTTAATAATCAATTATCTCTGTCAGCTATAATAATGTCGATAAATTATTAAATCTGACGACGAGAGAACAAAATAACCTCGAAAAATAATATGTACAAAATACCATGAAATCAAATAAAGGTCTGACTCTGAGTCTGACGGAAAATCGGAAATTGACGGAATGACATAGTATTGAGATTTTAGTTTGACATATATCATTTTTTAAAAGGTAACCGATAAGCTTTTGGGATGTAGTCTTTTAAGCCTTTTCGCTCGCTTTTCCGCATAGCCTAGTTAGTAGTTACGTTGTTATCTTGCCAAACTGCTGGGATGAGATTATATAATAAAAGATTAGAATAATAAATTATTATATATCATATTAAAGTCGCAAGCAAACTGCATGTTTGTGTCAGTCTGCAACTCTACGCCTGAACCTAAAGTCTGGTAGGTAATCTGCTAAATTACCAGACTGCGGCCAGTCAAATTAGAAAAAAAGCTAAATGTATTTGTTAAATGTGTAATTGGCGGCACGAGTCGTGAGCACAGATTGTGGGATTTCGGGCATGTACACTTTTGGCCAAATAAGGGCTATCACATATTCCTTTTCAGTGTATTAAAAAAAAAATTAAACTCAGCAAATTTATAAAACCAAAAAAAACGAATTTTACGAAATTTTATAAACGGATTTTATAAAAATTGACTATATTAAACCAAAAACACAACAAATACGAAATAACGAAATTAAACTATATTAAAAAAAAAACTAATACGTAATAACAAAAATAAACTATTAAAAATTCAAAACGTTATTCACTAATATTGCACAAAAGTGTACTAGCGGAATGACAGGCGATAGACCAATAGACGATGAGCATCAATTGACGAACCAATCGCATGCAGTCGACTGCAAGATCGGCGCCCCCCGCCTTCTTCATTCCGCCAAAGAGACCGGAGTATTAACAAATGCGCAGGAAATTTGTTCTCACCGCTCGTGCCGGTTTCTATACATATACTTGGAAGTTTATATTATAATGTCTTGATGGCCTAGTGGTTGTGGCGCCCACCTCTCATGCATGAGATTGTGGTTTCCAATCCGGCAAGTATCAATGTGTCTTTCAATTCATATGTACTTTCTAAGTTTATTTTAGACATCACTGACATTGTTCCGTGCCTCGGAAAGCACGTTAAGCCGTTGGTCCCGGTATACATGGATCTTTGACAGTCGTTACGGGTCATCAGAAGCCCAAAAATCGGACAACCAGTCTTACGGGGTCTCGTATTACCTATCCAGTTAGTTTACTGGGTAGTGGAGGTCAGATAGGCAGTCGCTCTATGTAAAATACTGGTATTCAGCTGCATCCGACTGGCAGCCGGCCCCAACACAGTTGGGAAAAGGCTAGGAAGATGATGACTTCGAAGATTATAGTTGCTGAAAGACCTGCGTCCTTGTGTGTGTGTGTGTGTGTGTGGCTATTTATATATGTTCTACAAAGCCTTGTGTACGTATGTCAATCAGATTGACGTCACTGAGATTCTTTCCATAATAAAAATAGTCTACATGTTAAACATAACCTATTTCTACCTCGCTTACTCGTATCGTTTTAGAGATATTCTATCCTGCTGTCAAATTAATAAAATATTGGATTCGTTGTATTTCGCTCGTCTGAAGAAAGGGGCAAAGGGCTGTTGGCTGATCATTGGTTGGGCTGACATGACATCTCTTGAGCTCTTTTATTTCAGTCAAGCCTTTTGTCCAAAAATTGGATTTATTAAATCATAAATTACTGTGTCACTTAGTATCAGCATACATCTCAAATTTGTTCCAGTTTAATATAAAGTGAAATCAGTTCGGTTCGTCTTAGTAAAATACTTATTTAAAACGTGAGTGATAAGTTTTAGATATTTTAGAAAGCTTATCGATAGCCTAGTGTTTATAAAATAAGTGAGGTTTATGAAGTAATAAGTACGAAGTAAGAATAAGTACCTAGTAACTTAGATCAGAGAAGTAATTATAAATCTTATATGATGCGCCAGCTGTGAAGGATACACCACAATATATTCTACATTTTATGATAGGTAAGTACTAAGTATTCAATAGCCAGTTATCATATTATCTATAAAGATATCTGCCTGTAGCGCGCGGTATCAATTACAGGTCATGCTTTAGTGCTGTTTATTGCAACCATAATTTTATTGAATTCCTTATTAGAGAACAGACTACAAATTATAGATAGGTGTAGTGGAAATCTAATTGGATTCTATTTCGTTTTAATTTTCCCACCAAAACCTAGTTCTTTTTTTTTAGATCAAGTAAAAATATAAATATGATACAAAATATTTTGTTACATAGGTACTTATATCATTAAATAATTTAACTGTTCCATAGCCACAATAAACAGTGAACTTTATCTGTAATCTCTGATATTGTGGGCTTCCATGGTATTATGTTTATAGTAATTATTTATTTATTATTGTGTGTGTTGGAAGTTACATTTTATATAACTGAGCACTTATGTAATAGTTATTGGTACTAAACAAAAATTGTATGCATACTTTTGATTATACTAAAAAATAATATAAATAATAATAGCTAAAAAAAGTCAGTATGTGGGACGTCTAACTGCTTTTTCAATGTTTCCTTGTCTAATCTATTTTTATAACATAAAACTGAGTAGGTATGTAAACCAATTATTTAAATAAGTGGATAAAGGAAAAATAATTTATACCTAATATTTATTGAAATAAGCAAAACTGCTCTGAAACTCTACTATTTATAATCATGTTAACACAACACGGATAGTAGCCAATGCATAGGTAAGTCTATAGTAGTAGTACATGTAAATGTCTGGCAATATCCCTGAATAACCCATGTTGTAATTGTAGGTATCCATTATATTATTCTCAAGTAGTAGTAATGAGTTAAAAGCAAGCACTATGTTGTAGTTGTGTTTGCAAAATATGAATTTAAAGCAAAAAGCTGAATTTATCATTATACGAATAAACAGGTACATTTGATATGTCAGGGAAAAATATAAATATTACTTAAAAATATAATTTTAACTATTGTATTATACAGTAGTCAAGTTAAATAAGAAAATTGTCATTCTATTGGACATTATGTTTGTTTAATCAGGGAATAATAGTACCTACATAAACATAATAGTGAAAAGTATGCAATGCAATTTTTTTTGGTATGTCATCATTATTCAATTTTTCATTTCAGTCATAAACTGAAATATTATAAAAAAGTAAATTAATTGTTCACAGACAATGCCTATTTATTAATTTTATCTAGTATGCTCTGACACTACACAACATAATTATGGGGCACAAATTTTCTGAGCTACCGGGTCTTCTTTTGGTTGCTTCATTCCACACAACTGCAAATAAAATAGGAAACTAGAAATTACAGCTTTAATATCTGCTCTTTCACTTTTGTAAAATTTAGATATACTTAGCTATCACCTCTGTCAACGCGAGAGTAATGTGCCCATATTTTAAACAAAAATCGGTATTTAAATGTCTGAAAAAAGAGATTTTCATACAAATTACTAAGTAAAAAGATGACATATGTGAACATCACCCAAATAAATCGTACATTACTACATTGTCACATGGTTACCTAGGGTTAATGCATTATAAACAAACTAAACTTATCTACAACTGTTCTTCCTTACTGCTATTTAATAAAGGAACTGAAGAAACCAAACTGTTACCATGGGTCTGTAGTTGACTGTATTATGGAGGCGAGTTGTCCTGTCGCGCGTATACCTACGTACCTATTACCTACGTACCTACGTAGGTAGGTACTGCACGTCACTCGAACGTATTGAGCGGGAGTCATTATATGATTATACTCATCAGTCCCAAAATATTGTATCATTAACGACGCCGACGTTTAGGTATTATGTAAATAGGGCTGCTAGACGAATGTGTGAAATATTTTCTTTTGCTCACGTACTTACCTACCTACCTATTTTTCAAAATATATTTAGGTTAGTATTGACAAGCTATTGAACCGAATTTAAAACGTAGGTAACCTATCGCAAAAGCAGCCAATATTTAAACTTCTATGTAGATACCTAGTATGGTCAGGTAGGTAAGGTACGCTTAATTAATCGAAGAAATCTAGCTTTTTCATGCTGTATGATGAGAATTGGTCAGTTCCCTCCGTGTATGAATTCGATCAGCTTATTACCTACTACGAAAAGTGGTTACGACTACACGTAAGTACACCGCGCCGTGAGTTGCAGGAAATACCTATGATGTCTAAAGGGCAACAATCAGCATTTCAGCATTGTAACAGTCGGTATTTTAGGTAGGTAGGTAGGCATGCCACCTTCAATTTAAAATATCAGACACAACAAGTAAGTGCCTAGTTACCTACCTAGGTCTTGTCTTACCTAATCGTAACAACCCGACTATGTATAAATAACGAGCACTAAAATATTCACACTAAAATGCGGACTGAGTGAATACGAAGAATGATCAATATCGGTTTGTTTTAAAGGCCACAGATAGGTAGGTAGGACATTGTTTTATTAGCAATCCAACAGAACAATCTATATTGATGAGGAGCACATCTTTCAACGAAGTGGCAGCCGCACAAATTGATCACGTCTATCGTTCACTTAAGGTCTCTAAAGTGGACGATAGATTTAAGAGCAAGCAGGTACGCATACCTAACGTGACCATTTTTATTTTTTATCAAAACGGGACGTTTTTAAAGTTGATTAGTTTAACTCAATTTTGATGCTCGCCAATTCCATACATTTTGGCGAGTTTAAGTAGCACTGAGTATCCCCTAGGATTAAAATAACGGGATTCTCAATGAAAAATAAAACACTTTTTTTATAAGAATTATTTGATTATTGCACATGTCATGTATAAAGTTGGCCACAAAATTGTTTAGTTAAATTTATATTTCGCTGAGGAACAAATTTCTCCACAAATTAGGCCATGCTCCGGAGCGAGAGGCAATGGGATGCAGTCACCTCCTTCTGCGAAGCAGTAATGCTAGCGAAGGAGGAGGCGGGCCGCGTGAGGGAGAGAACGTCCTCCACCTCACGCCCCAGCCGCCGCGGGAGACGCCCAGGGCGTCGGACGTCGCGAGGCGACATCCGGCCACCGCAGGCGTGGGCTTGCGGACGGCGAGTGATGGGTAGCTCGCTGTCCAATTAAGGACCAGGACCGGGCCTGCGGTTTCACGCGCGCCTCAAAAAGCTGTCAGCACAGGGACGGGGCCCCAACGGGGCCAAACTAAGGGCAACAGAAGGAACAGGGTGGTTTTTTAGTCAGTAAAAGTATGACAGTCCCTTCCGCCCTACCCGGGGCGCAAGGAATCATTTGACGATTTTTTCCACCACAAAAAAAAGGTTGCTACATCTATCGCCCGCATATAGGGCTAAGTGACAATATTCGTACCTTTGGTAGACCGGTACGAAAGTTGTCACAGTGATACCAAAACAATATCAAAATATTCATATTAAATATCAAAATAAGGCAAAAAAAAGTGATCAGGTTATGTTTTTAAATGTTTCCATATTTAATAATACAGTAATTGTACATTTATATCTTTCCTAAACGTAATGTTCGTAAAAATAACGATTTTTATATTAACCACTCTGCTCGACAAGATTTTGACATTTGACACATCCCTTGACTCGGCAGGGTGTTGTGGATCACGTCATAAAATTCTGGAATTTACATCAACTTTCAGGATTCAATTTTTTAGGAAAAATTAACGTTTTCAGCTATTTTATAAAATAAGTTTGTGGCAAATATCTTTAATTATAACTCGAGGTCGGTTAAACCACTTCAGATCACTGCAAAATTGGTACAATATAAGTTTTTCTGCACCCTATCCAAAGGCAGACCACTCAGATTAGCTAAAATTAAGTACTTAAAGAACCTTCTCGCTTGCTGAAAAGATGCATTCAGACGAAATAAAGACATTATCATTCCATCTCCATTGTTGTTTTTGGCATTATCCATACATAAGTACTTTAAAAATACAATCAAATTTTGACAAAATTCACACAAAATTGTGGCACTTCTTAGTGCTGACCGTTTACCCAAGTTTCATAATTCGATTCAAAAGTCGCGTTCAGCCTAATCGATACTTGAAATAAAATCGAGGTTGGCCAAAGGAGTCCGAATGAAAAAAAAAAACCTTTTGATAATATTTCTCAGGATTTATATTTTATATTAAATGGATAAATAAACGCAAAGCTTAATCAGGAGCGTAAGTTATTTTTAATAAGGTATAAGATTTACTTAAGTAGATATTTTAACCGACTTCAAAAAGGAGGATGTTCATAATTCATTAAATACATAATTATGCATAAATCTGCTAAAATATTAGCTGAATTATTTTGTTTTGCGTAGACTTAAAATAATGAGGTCTAAGTGAAAATCCAAGATGGCGGTCGTGAAATTTTACAAAACATGCGTCATGGGTGTTGGTTCCTTGGTTTTGGGTTTATTTCGTGGTCACGAACCCATGACGCATCTTTTGTAAAATTTCGCGACCGCCATCTTGGATTTTCACTTCGACCTCATTTTCGGCATTAGCACCCCCGAAAACCATGGACATGACACCCATGAGGCCATGACGCATATGTCGTTAAATTTAGCGGCCGCCATCTTGGATTTTCACTTCGACCTCAATTTCGGCATCACCACCCCCGAAAACCATGGATACGATACCCATAATGCATATGTTGTAAAATTTTGCGGCCGCCATCTTGGATTTTGATTGTGACAAACGGACGGACAGACGAACACACGCGTGATCCTATAAGGTTTCCGTTTTCATTTGGACGTACGCAACCCTAATCCAATGTTATAGCCCCAGTCAAACTAATTAGATATATAATTATTAATATTGATGCAAATAATTAGACGTTCTATTAAATGTGTGAAAAACGCGATATTCATCAATCTGAGATAAATGTATACTGTGCACGCTGCATCAAATTTTAAAAAAGTAGGTAACGCACCAAAATTAAAATTCTTAATTAAATTTAATATAAAATATATAGGTAGGTGTCATAGGTATAGTTCATTGGTAAGGACCAATGAAATATACCTATCGTAGATACATATTTTTTCTCTTGAGTCTTGAACTAGAAAACTATAAATAACAATTATTAACAGAGCTAGATAGCATAAATAATTAATGTTTATTGTAATTTAAACTTAAATTCCATTTATATGAATTTTTACGAGTCGATATCTGATATGAGTAAGTTTAATTACTCGAATCGATGAAATAAAAAAAAAAATCGATTGACATAATCACAATCGCACATCAATGCATTAAAAAAAAAAATGGTTGACAATTTCTAAGAACACAAAATGAGTAGTGGTAATGAATATTCCGTGTTTTTAGTCCCGTGTTTGTAATTTACACTAAGAATTGGACATTTTCTTGTTGTTTACTATATTTTGAATGACATTTGTCATGTTTTTAATAATATCTAAATGTATTATAGTGATATTTGTGACAAACAAAAATGTAAACACGCACGGATTGGCGCGAAGTTTCGACTTTGGATATCAAAAACTTTATTACCACTACTAATTTATGTTAAACTATGGATGAAATCGACAAATAAATCAATTATGAGTTATTTACTGCTCCTGTAGTGGATGGCTTGGATGTCTAAAATCCACAATTTTTATGTTTTTTAGCCTCGACTACTATGGTCTTCAAAATGGCGATGATTGCATTTTCACACTTGGATTTTAAAACGGTAATTTTATATACTCGCGTGCTAAATCTAAAAGAGTGGATGGCGCTAACATTTAAATATTTTATCGAACTCTGTTACTTAATGCTTACACATGAGATTAGATGGCTACCATAATCAGTATTTACACTTATTGGTCAGGATGACGCATGCGCGAACTCCGGGGTCCAATTGGACCCACTACCGAGCCGGCGGAGGTTTCTGTGTTCGGGTCCAATTGGGGGCGCTTCCGAACTATACGGTTAAATCAATTTTATTCGGTCAAAAAACGGCTCATGTATAAATCAGCAATTAAGTCGTGTTTGTGAGTGTATTTTTTCAATATTATGTTAAACTTTATGTTTATAAGTGATACTCGTTGTTATAGTGTATGGGTAACATAGTAATTCTTCAGGATTATGAATTAGATTTTTCAATTTATTACGTACTAGCTTCTGCCCGCGACTTCGTCCGCGTAAATTTCGGTTTCAGACGATCCTGTCATTTCAATTATTTAGTTAAAATCATGATTCGAAACGACACGTGGCGCCATCTATGATCATTAGAATGTTATTGTGATTTCCCTCGGAAACAGTACTTTTTTTCGGGATTAAAGGTATGTTCGTTCCTGTATACCTGGCAGCGTATATGCAAAATTTCAGGATGATCGGTTTATTGGCTTAGGCGTAAAATGGTAGCAAACAAACTTAATTTCGCATTTATAATATTAGTTAGGATGAGAAACGTCAAATCCGACTTGTTAGATCGTCGAAAGTTTAGTTATAATATGCATAAAAATTTGCTTATCTGCTACTGGTATGTCTGGTATTAAATAATTCAACCCCGGCGTCATTTCTGAAAGCTCGCTCTATGATATTATAATATGCTAGAAAGGTCAACCAAAACTAAACCTACCTATCCAATATTCAGATACAGACGAATAATAATCATAATATGAATTGTATCAGACATCAGTGTAAAAAACAAAACAGTTGAATATCACCTTGAGTAACGATCGACGGCGGCGCCTCTGAACGATCGCCCGCCTACTGCAAATAGATTTTTACAATCAACCTATTAACATAAATAAGTGTCCTCTCCAGTTCAGGCGAACTGAGATATTTACCAAAGTAAATAAATATTCAATCAACTTTCCATTTTTCAATTGAACGAGGTTAAGGTACATTATCAAAAACTATGGACCACCACTAGAGTAAAAAGTCGACTTGTTAGCAGTTAACAGACACAGAATGACAGATTCGGTACCTAACACCACGCAAAGCTGGCACGCAAGTTCTGCAATACGTTCTTATAATAAAAGCTTCGCAAAATCTCTACGTTGTCAATAAACTACGTAATAAAGTAATAAACAAATTAAACTATATAATATTTTTACGTAAATTATTACTTTCCTTTTGACATTGCCGTAGTCGAGTAAATCACTTTACTCAAGTATACATAATATCTACATATCTGTATTAATATAAAGCTGAAGAGTTGAAAATATGCCTTTTGAGAGCTTCCGTTGCGTGCAGGCAGTGTAAAACTTCTGAAATAAAGTCTGCGACAGCGTATATCTCTATCTTTTAGGTAGGTACACGGGACCGCGCAACGCCACGGAGGGCGGTGGCGGTTATGCGGATTTCGCGCACTTACGCACTAACGGCTAACCGCGCGGCTAGCCGCTTTTCCACCGTATGCATACCATGCACCATATGCAACCGCTTACGATTGCACGCACTAAACCGCCACAAAATCAAAATATTTTTTATATTGTAGTTTTTAAAGGTGGTTGCCTTTTTTTTGGAAAAAAGCTTTTTATTTTTCACTTTTTAATGCTTGTGTGTTAATGTTTGAAATCTATGCAAAAAGCCCATTCAAGCAATACCTCACACGATATATTTAATTTTGGAAAGTGGTAGGAGGGTTGACGTACCTCCTCTTCCTCTTCCTTCAGTTAGTCATCGACTACACGTATAAACAAAGAAATTTTACTTGTTACGACAGTGCTGCTGTGCTGTGATCCTATGAGGAGTTCTGTTCCATATCTCTGAAATTCATCATTAGATCATGACAATATTTCTATGGGACCGATTCTCTTTCAAACAAAAAAAAACATCCAAATCAATTCATAAATGGCTGAGTAATCGCGTAACATACGTACCTACGTACAAAAAAAAAGGAAAAATAAACATACAGCCGAATTGAGAACTTCCTGCTTTTTGAATTTAGTTGAAAAACAAAACACGACCACATAACGAAACCTAACCTCAAAATTATTTTTTCCTAAAAACTCAACGCCTTTAGAGTTATTGTTAATACCTATATTTTTTTTAATTTCATATACTCGGGTATACCGTATACTCTTAACTACACCTACGGTTATTCGACATGACATTGAGTACGAAATGGGCGAAGAGAGTTAATAAATGTGTTTTACATATAATGTAACAAAATTCAACAAAGTGTAGTGTGTGTGTAGTGTAGTTTAGAGGTATGGGAAACAGGGTGTAAAGTTTCTCATCCTCCATTGAAAAGGGAGGTTCCTCAGACCAGACGGGTGTTATGTCTGGCGGACCGACTGGCCGACGGTTGTTATTTATTTATTTATTTACTCAACTTCACTACATTGTACAAAAACGGACTTAATAAAGCGGACTTGTTTGTTGTCGGGATTTTGGTATATAAAATGTTAATGTCGCGGTCAACTTTGATAGCGCGATACAGATTTTGGGAGTATTAGTTCACATGCTGTGCGATAGATGTCGCTACATCACTCCGCTCCGAGCACACCGGAGGTCGATACTCATATTCAGAGCACGATGAGTCGTCTAAGTCTTGTGATGCGTGCCGGGCCAGCGGTCGGTTCCCGTGAGTCGAAACCAGATGCCGTATAGTTAGCGGTGAGTCGGAACTGTCTGCGGAGATGCCCCAGTGAGTCGGGGTGATGCTGCATTAATGCTGTTGCGTCGACCAAGACAGAAGTAGGTACGTCTCTACTTGCTGACCGGCCGAAGTGCAGTGCGCTATGCCAAGGTTGCTAAAGAGGCCGCTTATGATGGCCAGGTATGCGCGTCCGCTGCATGCTGATGGTCAAGATACCCGATACAGCCGTGGGTGCTGGCTGGCTGTGTGACTCGGTGCTCGAGTGCTTGAGGAAGTGATGGCGATGACGTCTCCATGAAGAAGCTGCACGAAGGCTGCGCTGACGTTCATGCTCGGGGTCACCAGTTTAGAGGTGTGAGAAACAGGGTTTAAAATTTCTCATCCTCCATTTTTTTTTTCATCCTCCATTTAAAATTTATTATCCTCCGACCATTCGGGTTTTACGTCTGAGCCAACTCTGACGGTTGTTGTCGGTATTTGGTATAATTATATGCAAATGTCGCAGTAAACTTAGATAGCGCGATGCCGACTTTGTGAGTTGTACTTCACATGCTGTGAGATAGATGTCGCTACAATTGTATACGTGTACTTAACACAATCCAACACACAGTACAACAAAGTAGCATGAATATATTGGTGGCCGATGAAAAACTATGATGCCACTAGCCATACAAAGTTACTAAAACTCTAACTAATAAAGAATAAAATTAAATTTATTTTAAAATTTTAAGTAAGTCCACAAAAAACACCTAAATTTATTTCTGGGCCTATAATAAATTAGTCTTCAGTAAGCAAATAAGTAAGGAAGTAAATTTAATCTTATGTAGAACATGATGGCGAAAACGAAAGTAGCTAAACATTAATTACTATTATTACACTATTTTTTTCCTGAATTTTACTAAAGTAAAAATACATTTTTAAGCGGTTTTTTACAAATTACTATTTTCTTAACAAAAAAGTTGTTAACCCTAACTTAAGTACGGGTGTGTGAATACGCGTAAGTCATACAAAGTCTGCCTACATAAAGGCGCTTTGCACACGGAGCAACTTTTGCAGCAACTGGCAACTGGCAACTTTCTGGCAACTCGCTGTTTACATGTAATTCAATTGGACTGCGCACACAGAGCAACTCAAGTTGCGAGTTGCGGCAATCGTCAACAGTTTCCAGTTGCGGCAACTAGCAACTTATTTAGTTGCTAGTTGCCGCAACTAGCAACTGTCAAATATTCAATTTCACACCCTCCCTCCCTCGCCCTGTGCCCGGCATAGTGTTGCCATTAACTTAGTGGTTTTTCCCACTAAGTAAACACTTCTTTTTGGGGTAATGTGTAAAATTCTATAATAAAATACTTCTTGATATTCCCCAACTAAATGAGAGAAAATTTAAACCATGCATAAAACGCACACTATCTAATCAAGCATTATTATAAGTTAGATGATTATATCACGGACAAAAATGCTTGGCTAAATGCTAGTCCTGCTCCACAGCCACTCGGGCTCACTAAATAGGATTGTTTTTTAAGAGAATGATGTTTCTTACCCTCTTTTTTGTCGACCTGAATAACTTGTACCGTTATCAGTACGATTACTTTTTCTTTTTTTACATACCATAGTAATCTAACGGATAAGTACACTGAAAGTGTTAGTATTGTAAATTTATTTCAATTTTGTTTTTGAAAACCATCAACCTAAAACTTGCCCACTAAAAAATCCACAAGCCACCAGATACAAATTCTGACCACCAGAAGGTGCTCCCAATCCACCAGATCTAGTGGTAATACCGCAAAGTTTGCAACACTGCAACTCGGCTAAAAAAGTTGCTTACAAATTGCCAAAAAGTTGCGGCAACCGGCAACTTTATGGCAACCAGCAACTTTTACAGGAAACTTTTAAAAAGTTGCCAGTTGCGGCAACTTAAGTTGCTCCGTGTGCAAAGCGCCAAAAGTGAAGGGATTTTGCCAGCAAATCAACGTATGATTTTGCAACTGCTCGTGCCCGTGTGGGTGAAACATTTCGTTAATCAAAGAAAGTGTCATAATTAAATTATTTAATTACGTGCACAAATATTTTCACATATGAACACATTTGCTGTTTCTGCTATCAGTTTGTTTGTTGAGAAGATAACTGTTGATATTATCACGTTCGTTTTTCTTTACGATTCTCGGAATTACTGAATTTGTCGTAGGAGATCCCATAATTTAATTTACATTTAGATTTACAAATCTGCTTTGACCAGTTCATAATCCACATTCAAAGAATATTGGAAAGAAAATAGCAGCAGAATTAATCCAGTGAACCTACTTTTTAACTAGGTTCACAAGTTCTTTTATTAAAATTACGTTTTAAGATCATGGACAATTTATAACTGTTACTTAACAATGTCATGAATTAAGATTGCGTCATAAAAGAAGTATTTTAAAAATTGGGATAGAATTTGTACGAAATAAGCCGGAGCTTTATAGGCCGTGATAACAATAAAAGTGTATTTAACAATAGCTTCCATGAGTGACAAGTGACAACGCCTACTTAAATTATGGGATAATACGTAGGATAAGTATGGTGTATCTTGGGTAGTCAGGCTTGCAACCACCTTGTTGACTGGCTGTGTCTTCGTCGGCTTGTGTGAGCTGCTACGAGAGAAAATGCCGGTTATTTTTTTCTAAAATGTTCGTCTAACTAGAGTCTAACAGTAGGTAGGTAAACGTTGGACTAACAAAGTAAGAAACCGCCAACAGCTGCTTCCGCCACCTACGCTTACATCCAAATCAAACCAACAACAATTTGTCTTAGGTTTTACTAGTTAAAACTATTTGGGCCCCTGAATACATTATCCTGAACCAACGCAGCCCGTACAATTTGTTTAATGTTTGTAATTTATTCAAGACAGTAATGAATGGATTTCTCAGTCGACAGACACCCATGTTTACCGGATAGATTCGCGACCTTCGGCAATTTTTGTAATGTTGAAGTGTTGAAAGTTTCAGCTACAGTTAGTCAGTGGCGTCGATCTGTATGAATCAGTCTACTATAGTGTTCACGTGCTCAGTCGCCTGAAATAGTGCAGTGTAGTAATTAGTGCAGTGCTGGTGTTACGTCTCGGAACTTGGCACCTCTACATATATTAATTTTAGTTTGGTCTTCAACTGGTATAAGTGTTAACCGCCAATGTTGTTGGAAGGCGAAAAATATATTACGTTGGAATTCTGGTGTTCATAATAACATTTTGCTTTAATTATTTTTTATGATTCCTCTCAGTGACAAAGTCGAGAGTTCATCAGTTCCGTTTAGTTCACCCAAGTCAGCGTTAAGATGTGTTTGTGTAGTGTATGCTGTAGAATAATAAATTATTCTTGATCTTAGTTAAATTTCTTCAATTTTGTTCGTAAGTACGAATAATAGATAATCTTATATTTAGCCTAAGTGTTTGTTTTATAAACTGAATAACTGCACCAAGTGACTGTTCCTTATAATTAAATTATTATTGTGTTTAGTATTTGATTACACTTAATTGAAAGTATGTACAATTTAATTTTTAATTCTTTACTTTGCTTACACCTTACACCTAATACATTTTTAGACTGAAGACTACTTTATTGTAAATTTATTCACACGTTATTACTTAATGAGATCGTTACACTCTGATAATCTCAGCGAAACAAATAATTGGTAGGTACATTCTCTTTCAATTTCAAGGGCAACCTTATAATTGAATAAAAAAGGAAACCAAGTAAAAGAATCTCAACCATTTGACCAACATTAAGTAATTTCCTTAAAACTGAACAGACTGCGAAGAGGTATTTTTGCAGTAAATTATAATTTCGGGACTTTCAAGAATGCTCCTTTCAATTCTGAGTTCTGACCTGAACAGACCTCTAATCACAATAGATCACCACACTCGCGTCAAATAATGAGTACCTAGTCTCCGGGTAAAGAAGTTAGAGGAAGAATCATTTATTTTTTCCGAGAACCCCACGGGCTTATAATAGCGGTGATTCTCCTAAAATAATTCATGTAGGTATACATATCAAAACCAATACAATAATACTTAGCCGTCCCATTTATCGAAACTTATTAATGTAATTTTTAAATAAAATAGCCTTGGTAATAGATCCCGATTCTACGAGACAAGTCTCAAGAAATCAAGATTTTAAAATAGCATAGCATTTTTTATTGTTATTAGTTATTATAGTCTGTAAACAATAAAAATATCGGAGTCACAAATTTCAAATTATACTTTCGTTATTTTATCAACCTTTAATTTAACTGTATAGGTAGTAGAAAACAGTGCTAGTAGCGAGCTAGCCGCTGAACTGATTTCAGGGCACTAGTGTCCGTGAAGGAAAGGCCATCGCTTGTTTCGCGGACACTAGATTAACGGTTGCCAGAATGTATATCAATAAGAACTGTTGGTAAATATTACACTCAGGGAGATAACAAAGACTCAAAATTCACAAGGAAAAAGTAGGTTAATTAGTTGCAACACGTACCTAGCCAGTTTCTAACTAAACGCAAGATGTCTGTAACACACACAGTTGCGGATGGTTCATATCATTAATGTACCTATCAATACTTCGTTGTTGACATAATAAAGCGTAATATTTTTGAAATCCTATACAATGTATATACTCTGACCTATAGACATATTCATTTTCGGTATTTATCTCTTACGATTTCGGCGACTATATCTCTGGGTATCATGGTTGCACTTGCTGTTTTTGTGAGCGCCGCTTTGGCACTCCTTCCGGGTCGTCTGCTGAAGTACACGTATACGTTGTACACCAGCTGCCTGGTATCTGCTGGTAACTCGATGCGGCTCTCCTCCCCACAGTCTGCGATTCTGCCATTGTATAATCTTCGCCAACTAAACATAGTCCATGCAGTCATAGCTTCGTCTCCGTATTGCGCCGTTTTGAAAATTAATTTCTTATTTGTTCCACAGTGACACTAGCCAATCTTGGTTTCACTTTAGATTCCACTTGTACTTGAACAAAAAATGTATACAGCTTTTAGTTTAGTATAACTTTGATTATCCTCCTTCATTTGATTCCGGAGATTTAAACATTGATCAAATATTTAACGTTGCTTGAACAGAATTAATTGCAGGTTATCACGAAAATATCCGTTCAATCACAAAGACGCTCACGAACTGGTTGCTACAAAGCCTCAGAAGACCACATTTGCAAACAAGTCACATGGTCGTGGCATCCGCTGTATTACAAACGTGATCACAATACTATAGGAATTGAAGATACAGCGCAAGTAGACCAAGATGCTTCGTACTGATACTTCGTATGCGCACTGGCATTCTTATTCACAACCTTGGCTAGAGATGGCATTATGTCCGTTACTTATAATAAAAAAATATATTGACTCTAACAAATATGTGCATCGCCATTTTCATGTGCACCGTTATTTAATTAGTATTTGGGTATGAGTAGAAACGTTCCTATATTTTTATAGGGTTTAAAATATGTCTTCGTCTATTTCAATAGAGCGTTGGTAGGTAAGTACGTTGATTTGTTGAGGAATAAAAAGCCTGAGTCCATGTCTTATTTATTTTAAGTCAAAAACTTGTCTTAACGGCTAAAAGAAGCCAGTCAAACCCGATTCAATTGCTCACCTTGAAGATATAATAGTCCAAGATTTTTTATGCTTTCAAATTAAAAAACAATATATCGTCGCTAGTACGACATATATCTACCTTATTTTATTTTAGATTTGCTGCGCCGATTTTCTTCGCAGGTAAATAATACGTGACTTCTCTGCTATTTAAAAGACAATCGCCATTGTAACATAAAACATGCTTAAAGGTCCTTTTGAGTTTAAGGATGTTTGTACTGAGTATTAACTCTTGTTACCAGAACACTAGGTAGAGATAAACGACTATAACTTGACGCTCCCCCTCATATTACCATTTCAATGTGTGTAGTCACATTTATAAGAAAGAGTTTGTATGTAGTTGTAAGTAATCGTTGTCAGTAGCAGGCAAAACATTTGTTTGTCAACTAACCACAAATAGCCGACCGCGCAAGACAACGCACCTGTCATTTTCATAGAGAATGTCAGATGTCAGTGCAGCGTAATAATAATGAGTAATCTTTGACACCGCTAATCGAGCAACAAATCGCTTGTTTTTTGTTTCGAGGGCCGTCTCATCTCAATACGCACACATGCGATGCGTTGTGAGTCTTTTTAATCACTTTCAATCACTTTCAAACGTTTTGAAATGTGGAAGGGCGCGTCATGTTACTGTAGTTTATCTGTGCCTGAAAACTTACAGCGAAATATTTCATGTTCGATATTTTTTGATCTTCATGAATTTTAGGATTTTCCCTGGTTTATATGGAAAACGACCGACTGAGGTTTTTGTATAGTTTGGATTTTAAAAAATATATCCATTGACAGATCGGTTTATTATCATAATCTGAAGCTTAACTAAGAAGTAGACTGTTAATATTTCATCCTTAGCTTGGTGAAGTTCAATTATTCCGATTAGATTTCATTTTTGTTATTGGGTAACAAAGAAGCCTTTAACAAAATATTGCCTTTGAATCCAACTACTGTAAAGCCAAAAAGAGGGTTTTGATTTTAGCAGTCTATAAATGTATATAGTCTATATAGCTATTTTTATCTGTGGGCGCTTATAGATTATATCTTCTACACTATTTGCCAAATTATTTGTTAGTTTTCAAATATTATTATATAATTTATACCATTGACTGTAGTGGAATTTCTCAGCAGCAGCCCTGGGAGTCTAGATTTGTGCCTGGTTGATGGCAATAGGCTCGTCCCCCATAACACGGGACTTGCACATAACTAGCGAAAAGTGAGTGTACTAATGGGAACATCTCTGTCTGCCTAACCCTTCGAGGATTACAGGCGTGATGTTATATATACCAACATGTAAGTCTTGTTCGTAGCATTTTTGTCGTAGTTGGGTTTTCGTTTTTAAACTTTAGATTAGCTTTCTGCAAAATAAAATGATACTCTCAATTAACTGGGCAAACATCATTTTTTTTATCAACCGACTTCAAAAAGGAGGAGGTTCTCAATTCGACGCGTATGTTTTTTTTTTTTTTTTTTTTTGTATATTTGTTCATCGATTACTCCGCCAATTATGAATCGATTTGGATGATTCTTTTTTTGTTTGAAAGAGTATAGTCCCGAATAGGTCCCATAGGAATATTGTCATGATCTGATGATGAACTTTGGAGATATGGAACGGAACTCCTTATAAAATCACAGCAGCACCGCCGTAACAAGAAAAATTGCTTTGTTTATAAGTGTAGTCGATGACTGACTAAAGGAAGTGGGGAGGGGGTACGTCAACCCCCCTCCTACCACTTTCCAAAATTAAATATATCGTGTGAGGTATTGTTTGAAAGGGCTTTATGTAAGGATTTCAAACAATAACACACAAGCACTAAAAAGTGAAAAATAAAAAGCATTTTTACAAAAAAAGATCACCGCCTTCAAAAACCACAATATAAAAAATAACTTTAGCTTGGAAGTCGGTGGCAATACCTACATAACAAGAAACAAAACCAAAGCCGCCGACTTCCAAGTTAAAGTTATTTTTTATTTTGTGGTTTTTGAAGGCGGTGATCTTTTTTTGTTAAGAAGTAGGAATAAAAAAGGGTAGTTGGCTATATTTTAGAACCAATATGGTAATATGGCGTTGACATCTCATTGCATGCATTTTCCACTGTCTACGGTCTGGGACAGCTCCATAGAAGTGGTAGAAGCCATTAATACCGAAAAAACGGAAACTGATCTCCAATCCATGGTATTGTTTTTGAATAAGCTATGCAAGATTTGTAGAACCTATGATTCACGGAATTTCTATTAAGGTATCGGAGAGCATAAATCATGGAAAACTATTTCTCGGCGAAGTGGGCGGTATGCGGGTACTTTTACATACGAAATACGACGATACACAGCAGTTTTTATCTTTATAAAAATCTATATTATTTTCCCTAATCTTCATTAACTACGGTGGTTTTTAGATCCGTTCTTATAGCCAATTGAAACCAACCTATTCTTGTAATACAAGGCTGATGACGGCTTTGTGGATGTCCATGCCCATGTAAAAGCATGGGGGATGAGATGGGAAGGGGATGAGATGGGACTAAACCGTCCATTCAGCGTTAATCGTTAAAATATCCATTCTTGTCTTCAGTAGGTACTTAAGTAACATGTTTGTTTACGCACATAAAAAACTAGAAGTAGTATTTTATTGGCACTGATTGTTAATTGTGCGCTATTTACGTCAATTCTTATTTATTTGTTTGCGTTGTGTAAGTACTTTACAAGAGTATTTAAACGCGCGCGCGATAGAACTAGCGCGATATATCATTACATCAGCGCTAGGCCAGAAGAAAGCAATCTCAATATATATGCTGAAAAGTCGTTCAAATTGTTGCAGAGTTTTCAACCGTTCTCCTAAAATTAAGGTTATTGTGTTGTGAACTATGTTCGAGTAGATACCTAAGTGTCAAGTAACGGTACTTAGATTGAATAGGACGGTACTGTTGGCGGAAATTAGTGCCAGAATAGACAATGATCGTGCTGGCAATTTTACGGTTGCTGGTGCCGGAACAATGTCAGTGTCCTCTGCACTGCTTTTTTCAAGTTTGTCGTTATTACGATACGCGTTTAGTAGTTTAGTTTGTTTGCTATTCAATTCTCACATTAGCAGATATTATTAACTATACATATTTGTATTTATTTTTACAATTTACCGTTATTGATTTGTGACTCAAGTACCCATGTCTTCTTCAAACGATATGGCACTTAACAAGTTGCTTATAGTCGCATAGATATAGGAACCTATTATTATGTAACACAGTAATTGCGTCAAAGTAGGTAAACAACTACAAATAGGGTTAGTAGGGTTTCCTCTAGAATGTCTAGAGTTGAATGACACATAAATATCATGTGTAACTCTTTGAATAAATGATAATAAGCCTACGTTTGATGTGGATTCTATTGAACAAAGGCATTATTTGATTGCGTTGTAGTAATTTCATGGTAGAATATATAAGATGATATGATTCCATAGATTTTATGACGAGGTGTCGCAAATTTCTTTGTTTCATGTAACGTTGTATAACCGTCGTAAACAGTCAAAAATAGTTGTAGTAAAATGCCTTCCTCTTTGTTTTTAATTTTCCTCGTTTTTACTGTATTCCTATTCATTTTCTTTGTTTTTATGATTAGGTACCTTTTGTTGGCTGCTTTGTACTACTGTGGCCTGCTGGCCTAATTGAAGGATTTTATATTTTTGTGTTACAATCTTATGAAAGTATCCCGTCAAACTGACTCGCTAGTTTAATATTTAAACAGTATTGAAAGTTTTTAAACGTATGCAAAATGTCAACATTTGGGGGTCGCTCTCAAAGCGCTAGCAGCAGCTTTGGTGAAATTGATTTTATAATTTGAAGTACTCTAAGAGTAAAAATAGATACCTATCGATCTTCGAAAGCAAGGCTATATCGGCACCCAGGTGTGTAATTTCCCGCTCAGGTTACTGGGTCTTTTGACAGAAGCTCCATAATACAAATTACAAAAGTATTCCAGATCTATTTAAATTGAGACAGGTTTCTAGGTCTGAGTGTAAAAAAATTAGATATCGTTTGAACAAGGTGTTACATTTTTCTATTTCAATATTTTAAAAAATATCTTTTTTTATAATCTAGAAGACGAGAAAACCAAAAAATGATTATACAACATACGTTATATATTTCAAGAATAAAATGGATTAAACATTATAATAATCAATAAACATGAATAAAATTGAGTTTCAAGCCCTATTGTACATAAACCGTTTTCGTCTCCTTGCTATAGCACCTGATGTGTTTGAAGCCGGGGCGGGTCGCTAGTAAGTAAGAAAGTTACTAAGTATGTAGACAATCACAATTAAAAATAAAATACCACAACGCTTTTCACCTTACCGTAAATTCCCTTTTATGGAAAAATATATACCGCATGTAGGATTAGATTTGTTGTAGGTGTTATTTACATTTGAGCATCCAACAACGGTCAAGTATCCTTATTGCCTTTATTAAAAATAGACTATCAAGGTTTGTAGTTCGTAATGTAATGTTTTCTAACAATACGTATCATGTTATTGTGATTACAATCAACACTCAGACACTGAACCAAATGATTTGGTCGCTAATTGTGATTATCATAACGGGTGTAATCGGAGACCTCGGTCTCGGATCCATCCAGTCATTGGCATGCGGTGACTCAGCGTGTGAGTCAAGAAGGATAACAGATTTTACTTCCAATCACCTGGTAAGTTTCATCATTACACTCCATTCATAATTTTCGAAATTCGAGTGCGTTTTTTGAATCTAAATCTGTATCTGGAGTAACGTTGCATCAATTATTTTTTTTCAAAGTTCCAAATAGATACTCGTATTAGTAATAGTGGCAACAGTCCTGTATATGTCTTCATTGTCTTCATCAAATGTTTCCATTTAAAGGTTTCCTAAAATAGATGGGTACCTACTAAACTATAGCAAATGTCTTCTGCTGCCACTTCATAGTCATCATAGTCATCGTTAGTCTTCTGTTACTACGATTTTGTAAGCAAACCTGTGTGTTGTGCCCTAATTTATGAACTGTATACAAATCTGTTCCAAATAAAACACATGATATAAAAACAACGAGCACATTGTTGCACACGCTTGATCAGCTATAAATAAATGGTGCAGACGGCAGACGCATGCACACTCTCAAATGTTCTGACGTTCAAAAGCCATATGTTCCGACTTCGAACGCTTACAATGAGCTCTCTAGCTTTGCACCTGCATCCGTCTCAGGCGTCCCAGTCCCGCTCGCACGTGCTTATTCCAGCTGTTGTTACGGAGTACGGTTCCGACACAACGATCAGGCTAAGATTTGCATGAATTCAAATTCAATAATTATTTATAAAACATTGAAGTAACATCCACTTGCCAATATTTTGCAGGGATTTTGGAGGTTTTTCTAGTCATTTTATATATTGATTCGACAAGGCTACTACGTCTTGAAACTTTGATGATTTTATTGACCTGATGGAACGAATTATGGAATTATCGAATACGAATTAAAGACAAGCAATTCGTATGATGATCTCACCGGTCGTCAATCTTGACAATGCAAAGGACCGGTCGTCTGCGGGGCGAGGTATGGGACGGGACGGAGACTCCGCTGCAGGGTTTTGTGCGATTCACGGCGCACGCGGTACGACCCACAGTCACTAGTCAGTGCGACAGTTGGTCGCTCAATGCGCGGCGCGCGCGCCTCTTTTCCAAATTCCGTCTAGATTCCTAAATTATTTTCTAGTCAAAATGAAGTTCAGTGTTTACGTTTTTAGACGGAGGTGTTTGTGCAAATTTCGAAAAAGTGGATTAGTTCTGTAATTGCTACTTGCAACGGTCCAAAGAACAATGCTGTGGGAAAAAATAACGTTCAGCTGGCATCGGCAGTCGTTCCCAGCTACCTACCTTACCTCGCTCCCCGCGTCGGCCGGGTACCGGGTTCAATGCGCCTCTCTGCGTTTATTCATCGTTTGTGGGAAAAGTTGACCCCTGTTTTTAAAAATTATTGTTAACGAATTCACACGACTCGTATTGTAGTCACTACTGCATCTTAAATGATCGAATCGAAAGTTTACGACATGAAAAGTTGTAAATGCAACACTTTAATAAAACAAATTCCGTGTAAAGTGATTAATGAGGCACCAGCGTAAATACCGAATGTTTTTATGCGCCAAACGACAAGGTTGCAGCATTCCGCAGACCTAAACTATTTATTCTCGGCTTTGCCATGTTTGTTGAGTTTCAACTTCGTCGAAATTATTATCTTACTGTGCTGCGAATAGAACATTAATTATCAGAGGAGGACAATACTCTTACATTAGGCAACGTGTGTAATGTTAGTGAATGAAATGTTGAAATAGCCGTTAAATATTAGATTGCGGATACGCTCGCCGTAACGTGAATAGTGACGACATCAAGTGATGTGGATGTAGTGAATTTATGTTCCGTGAGTGAAGTTCGTTTTGAAGATAGAGCTCTGTAGGAATTTGCCGTACAATGGGGAACCAAGGATCTTCAGCACACGAGCCATTCGACCGGGCAGCACAGGCGGCTGCCAATGCCGACCTCAAAATGGTAGGTACTCGTTTGATTATGCTTAATTTACAATTCATTATTCAACTTGAGTCATTGAATACGTACTAAACTAGTAGGTATAGTCAGTTGTGCTATGGCCAACGTTTATAGTTCCTGATACTGCTATGCCTACCTCACGTAGGTAGGTAGGAATATTAGATGATAAAGAGTTAGCTGCTTGCTTACCGTGCGTAGCTTAACAACTTGAAGTCTTTGTAGGTACCTAGGTACTGCGCTATCTACTTAGTTCGTTGGCTCTGTATAGCTCACACTTCAGAATTGACTATACAACGTCATCTTCACATTATGTTGAATTAGGTGTAATGTAGGTATAATATCATTCACACGTAGGTAGGTCCTATATCACGTCAGCGTTTTTTGTTCGCAAAATATCTACCTACTAGCTCTCAGTTTTTATAACTAAAAGATAAACACAGTGTCTGTTTACATTGTGCTTTTCTGTATTTAATTAGTTAGGTAGGTAAACATTACACATATCGAACATTTTTTATTTGTTACCTACCTGTTTGAAAATGCTTGTCTAATATAGGTATATATACCTATATTTTTTTAAGTTTCTAGGTAATAAATGTTTTATTGCCAATAACGTGTGTAGAAAAAAAAACGAATTTAAAAAAAAGGATAAATATAATTCCAAAATAAGAAAGAATCAACAAGAACTGTGAATAATCGCAGTCCCGCGCTGTACCTATTATCTCCATGGGGTTGTCACCGGAAAATAACAAGATCCGTAAGTTTATCAATTTACTAGGAAGTTTATAAACTTTCGTAAGATTCTAAACGGGAGATAAGTAAATTGCAATATTTTACGTCCACATTTTCGTAAATTTATCAATTTCCGACGTCATACGGTAAATTTATAAACTAACGAATATCTATTCGTAAGATTTTATATGGTTCGACCAATCACAGAAACTCTTTTAAATATACGATCTTAGAAATACGTAAAATAACACACTGCTCTCTGATTGGTCAATGTTCATAGTGGCAATGCTTATGGGTGTCCGCAGCTTGTAGGTCACTCATTATGGGTACTGCTAGATAATCTTAACAAAATAAAGCTATTTTTCACAGTTGCAACACAGTTCAACATTTAAAACTAATAAAAACGCACGAGCAAACCGGTTTGTTTATGTTCCGTGGCCAGCAATGGCGGCCGTGAGGAAGGAGAAGTGACACGTGACAGCCAACCAATCAGATCGCGCGTAGCGTTTGGTTACTGCTTACTTATTATTTTACGAGTGAGTTCAGTAAGTTTATCAATTTACGAAAATGTGGACGTAAAATATTACAATTTATCTCCCGTTTAGAATCTTACGAAAGTTTATAAACTTCCTAGTAAATTGATAAACTTACGGATCTTGTTATTTTCCGGTGACAGGGTGACTAGGAAAGTCGGTAGAGAGACACTCATAAAAAAATGGATTTCTATTTACAGTAGAGTACAACGATACTATGTAGTTCCAAGAGTCCCCTATTCTTCAATAACATGTTACTAACATTTAACTCTCATCCGTAGCAACATTGACCAAGGGCGGATCCGGGGGGGGGGTCATGGGAGTCACCATCGGTTTATATACAGTGAACCTCCGATAATCCGGCCCCCGTCTTACCCGGCACCCCCTGTAATCCGACATGCCTATCACTGTTGAATGTAGGAACACAGACATTATTTCGAGTACCATCAGCAAAGCCAACATAATTACGATCATTTTGAAAACAAAATCCTGTGCACATGATGACCACAGCAGCTGTGTCCACCATTTTTATGTCGACCAATAGTCATATAATAGAACACAAAAACGACCAAGGAAGAGACACTTTTTACGCTTAACACCCCTAAGACAAGGAACAAATAAGTAGGCGCTACTACAGCGACCGAGCTCTGTTGTTGACCGTACTTCAGATAGAATCTAGGTAATTCAATATTTTGATCTGTAATTTGTCGGACTACAAGGTAGGTAGGTACTCTTTTAAAAAAAAATATATTTTTTTTTTATCTTCCGGACTATGGGGGGGGGGGTCTTAGGCAGTACTCTATAATCTGTCAAATTCGATAGTCCGACACTATCTCTGCTGGGTTAAGTATGTTAGTAACATGTTATTAAAGAGTAGAGGAATCTTAGAACTAGTATTGTTGTACAGTAAATATAAATCTATTTTTATGAGTGTCTCTCTATAGGCTTTGGTGAAACGGGGGTCCAAACTTTGTATGGAGAAACAACTTTGACTCGGACGAAGTCGCGGGTAATACGTTATAATGACTTGCCAACCTAATAACTTAATTAACCTCTCAAAATTATGATGATGCAACTAAAGGTGCAACAGACGATCCTGCTTGCATAGACGATCCTGCTCTAGATGTACATTTTTTTAACAGATTATGATACGAATCATATTTTTTATAATTTTGTTCTTTATGGCAATGGACTAAAGTTAAAAATATTTTAAATCAATATCTAGATGACAGATTGACGAGTGCGACGAGTATAGTGGGTTTTATGCACATATTTATAATTAAAATAGTGGATTGTGTACATCTGGCCTAATAAGTGTGTCAATGTCATTAGTAAATGTGCCTGGGAAATGTACGGTCTTCAATGAATATTATGATAATGTGTATTTTTTTAAAGGTTTTTGTTAGTTCATCAATTCAATGACTTGACATCAAATTGATCAAATGTTTTGTTTTTATCAAAATAATAAATTTATTCAATAAAAGTAAAAGGTCAAAATTTGTACATGTTAAATACGTAAATGTTTTAAAGAAACTAGGAATGGTGAACAAGTTCATGATTTAATTTTTCGCCAATTTAACCAACACGTAAAAAGGTCTTACGTAAAATATAGGTTGTAATTCTAGCTTGTGCATCCAGCCTTGATAAAGTAGTTTGTCCACGGTCCCAGAGAGAGTGAAAATCTGTACTTATGCGCTCCCTCCACCAATGAAAGGGTCCCATCTTTAACCATTTTTTCTTTTAAACATCTAATCTTCACAATCCAAAAGGTTCCAACGACGCTGGAGTAAATTCACATTTAGCATCTTGGGCTCCCGTACTAAAAGTATAGATTAATTACGATGACGTCACAGTGTCTACCTGCATTATAACTGAGAAGACCGCAATGAATGTGTACGCTCAATTTGTACGTCCAATAACGTGTGTTTAGGTACCTATAACCTACGATACAAATTCGTATCCAATGTGCAGCCAGCCTTACGACTAGGGTTGCCAACTATTTGTCGGTCAAATATAGTACTTAGTTCTAAAATTCTTACCCATAAAAATATAGTAGGTAAGGAAAATGTTTAAAAAAATATAGTAGGTTTTAAAAAAGGTACTTTATTTTTTAATTAAACGAATATTTTTGCTTAAGATTTGATGCCTTAAAAATATAGTAGTTTCGCCTACTATATCTTTTTCTCAAAAATATAGTAGGCGGGGGCTCTAATATAGTAGGATACTATATTATATAGTAGGGTTGGCAACCCTACTTACGACCATGGACAGTAGGATGGCAATTGACAATAGTTATTGTTTTTCTGATATACTTAGGAGGGGCAGGGCAGGCAATTTCTTACTAAAAATACAGCTATCAGCTCTCTTTAATTTACTTTTTATTCTTATCAGTTAACGAATGAGTTGATATTGGTAATCTTCTGACTCGGTTTGATATCTTTCCTTTACATACGCGTAACATTTCACGCGGCCAGTCTAATTTGTTGAAACCTTGGAACACGTGCTCGTCAATGCACGTTGTTTTATTTATACAGACAATATTATATAATATGTTCTAACCGCTTCTACTACCTATTTATTACCTACAGGATTTCCTTAGTTATGTTATTAATTCATAACAGCGCGTAAATCATTGTAACTATTGTTTCTTCAATACAAAATAACTACTGAATAATTGAATAAGCACCTACATGCTTTTATTATGTCACAGACAGATACTTAACTACTCATTGAAGACAATTAGAATTTTGTCTTACTGTGCTCTCTGTAGAAGACGAGCTTTACTATTTATCATGCTTACTTCAATAAAAAATAGGTACCTAGGCTATTCGAGCTCTGGCATCTAAGTTTCTTTTTGGCCAAGTCAGACTAAGAAGGTCTAGGACATACTTTCACATAGTTTCATACATATTTATACCTATGACTAAGCATGGCTAAGCTTATGAATGACATCTCTTTAGAATACCTTTACATTATCCTTATTGCCAAATATAAAATGAAACAATATTATTAGCGCTACTTCTTAAATACCAATTGTCCGTCAGGTCAGAATTCATTGTAATGCTGTTATTGTCCGGATTTTACCATTGAATTTGTGGAAATGAATATGATGGTCATTGTTACCGGTACAGTTGATGCGTCATGGCGGGTACTGTTACCGTCAACATTTAAAGTCATGGAATTTACAAGCAGTTTAGTTTTAGTACCTGTGGTTCAAGATGTAGGTACCTAAATAGGAACTGCACAGTATTCACCTTTAACTACGTAACCCAATCCAGCATGTGAGCATGCGATACACTCTCCCGTGAGTAGGGTTACGATTTCAGAAGAAATCTATCTATTGTAAAAAAAAAATGCCAAATTACACGAAGAATATAAGCACGGGTTATAAGCATAACCCGTAATACAAGGTACCAAGAAACCAACCAAATACATAGGTATTATTATGATTTAATAATATGATTTCTTTTGTAATATAAAAAAGGAATCATATTATTTTAAAATAAAAAAAAACACACTGCGTACCTACTTCTACTGATATTTATCTGTGTGTATTAGTTATCTGTGCGCCTACTATGTTTTGTCTCTTCATCACCTTTTTTTTTTTAGATGGTAAAATTCTTCAAATGACTCCTTCCGCCCTGGGTGGGGCGAAAGGGACTGTCAGACTTTTACTGACTAAAAAACCACCCTGTTCCTTCTGTTGCCCTTAAGGTAGACTGGTAGAAAATGCCCAAGGCATTTAGTCCCCCTTTGTACAGTGTATTTTTTACATGTGCATAAAGTTTAAATAAATATTTCTCAGTAAAAACAAGTCCACGCGCCGGAAGTTTAAAATGCCTGACTTAGAAAAATACCGGACGGACGCCTGATCTACAGCTAAAATGCCTGAAAAATCATGCGAAAGCCTGGCGTATCGATATGGTAACCCTGTGCGTGAGGATATTCAAATCCTCCAATCAATTGTACATAATTATTATAATATTGAAATTAATTGTTACTAGAATTTTATCGCAATGCGCGACTACTGAGCATGAGGTCTTGGGTTCGATTCCCAGGTCTGGCAAAGTGTTATTGGGTTTTTTCATCAGGAATTTCTCAGTAGCAGCCTCGGAAGTCTGGATTTGTGCCCGGTTGATTGCAATAGGCTCGCCCCCTATTACATGGGATTTAAACATAACTGGCAAAATGTGGGTGTACTAATGGGTACACCTCTGCCTTGCCCTTCGGAGATTACAGGCGTGTTGTTATGTTTGTGTATGTATGTAGAATTTTATAACACTTACGTATTTTATTGTGATTTCCAGAAGTCTTCTGTGCGTGCGTCGTTGCGGCGTGCGCGCGCAGGCGCGGCACTATCTCCGCCGCGCGCGGGCATGGAGCGGCTGCGACGATCGTTCCGGGAGTCTTTCCGGCGACGCAAGGGCTCTCCGCCGGAATCGGCCCGGCCGCATCAATGGCACGCCGACGAGGCCGCCGTGCGCGCCGGAACGTGCACCTTCCCCGTCAAGTACCTCGGATGCGTCGAGGTCTTCGAGTCGCGGGGCATGCAAGTCTGCGAGGAAGCGCTAAAGGTGCTTAGGGTGAGTTTTAACCTTTTTGTCGCTGGGCCTCGCGTATCCGATCTTATTCTGAGCGCCAGCTAAAAGAAACCTAATAACAGTGGACCTAAAGGGTGTATGAATATTTTATTTAATGTCGGTGATGGGCGCTGTCGGCTATTGTCGACTGGCGGTGAAAAGGTTAAATAGCATTCGTAACTTAATAAACTGTAGAATGTGATCACTGATCAGTGGAGTTTGATTGCATGCGTTCAACTAACAATTTTAGTGAACTAATTCTTTGTATTTGCATTTCACGCGCATAATAAATTGTGAAACACAAATGCTGCGTATTGTAAAAAGAACTTGAAATATAAAGTGTCGCCTCTGCGAAGATTTCGCAACGTTGTTAAACGGTAGATATTCCCCCGACCTTGTACAACCAACTGTGAAGTTAGTGTATGTCGAGGATGAATCAATGCAATGCTGCAATCTCGCACCTTCCTCTACGCCTAGTTAGACGTTGTTTGATGCATCTTGGCATGTTTACGTTTCATTCGGTACGATGATTGCATCGCTATTCTAAATCTATAGCTATAAGATCACAAAGATCATAGTAACATTGGACTGTGTATGTACCGTATAGGTAATTATGTAGGTACCCAACGCAAATATTATGTAGTATCTAAAATAAATCTTAGCTATTCCGCATTATACTAACCTCTAGCTTTTTTCTTAAAGAGTGTTGGGGTTTACTTAGTTATAATTTTATCTAACCAATCACGAGTCTTCAACTCAACTAATATTTTATCATCACCTATGTATTTCCCCGCATCGTTCTAGCGTTCATGCTAGATGGATACATAGAACACTCTTCATTATGCACTTCATAAAGCTAACTAGCTATATCTTCCAGTCTAACCAGATGTGGCTGAGTTTCAATATTTTACATGGATCCGCATCCTAATTGAAAATTCTCATTATCTTAGATAAGTTGTCAGAATGTTGTGTTCAGATTAAACACAACATTCAAGAACATGCAACACTCATTCAACATTCAACATTCAATGAATCACTCATTCATGACTTGATTGCGGCATGTGCTTGATCTTTTTAATTGCTTAGCAAGCTTCCCTAGCGATAGCTGTAGTTACCGGAACATTTCAGAACTCTCGCCGGCGGCCAGTGCGGGCCGTGCTTCACGTTAGTGGCGACGGACTGCGCGTCGTTGAGGAGGAGACCAAGGGGCTCATTGTAGACCAGACCATCGAGAAGGTCTCCTTCTGCGCTCCTGATAGGAACCATGAAAGAGGATTCAGGTGTGATTTCGACATATTTTGAATAAATCTAAAGTATGGCTCTTCTTCTTTACCGTGTGGGCAGTAAGATCTTACGACCCCACCCACCCTAGTGTCAGAGTTTCTAAACCGCCTCAAGGGCCTCTGACATGGTTTGAGTGGGCAGTAATGCGACAAATAAATAACGCGGGATGATCCTTAATAGTGGGGACCCCAAGATGCTAAATGTGGATTTAATCCAGCCAGCGTCGTGGGGACCTTTTGTATCGTAAAGATTAGATGCTAAAAATAACTGGTGGAGGGGGCGTGTAGATACAGATTTTCAGTAATGAGCGTGTCAAATATAAGTAGTGTATGCGCCTCACGTGTTTCTGAAAACAGAGGAATATTGATCTGCTGGTTTGCAAGGTGGGGGTGGCCGTACGTAGGGGTTAAAAATGGGAGAAAAAATGATTACATTGAAATACTCGAGCGCGTCAGATTAATATACAGACAGTTCAGCTTGATGTCCTTGTCGTGCTGACCTTTAGTCAGTCAATTATGTGCAGGGACTTCTTCAATCTGAAGGTTAGAAAAATAAAATCCGCTGCCCAAACGTGCAGCTTTTTAGACAGGGCTTATATATGGTGGAGGTACTTCATAGGGTGCAAGGTATCCCCCCTTATATTATTCAGCCGCGCTCGAGTAAATCAAAAAAAATCCTTCTTGGCCTCCTCTACTATAATAGGCTTTAATAGATTTTTATAAAACATTCCTAAAAACTCTTCCTTTTTGAACTATTAAAATGTTATTTATAACAGTCGATCTCTGCCAGACTACCTGGTATTTTTTACTGTATTCAATATTAGACATAATTTCCTATCGCTTTTTTTAAACCATCCATACTTAGTAAAGAAAACTGAACTTCGAACTTGGAAACCGGAACTTTGGAAATATCCGTTTCCTAAATTACCATCCCTACAACTTCCGAAGACTCGTCGTCTCGCATCTATCCACTGTTATCGTGTATTTACCTACTAATTAAAACCTCGTTACCTTTCCAGTTACATATGCCGTGACGGCACGACTCGTCGCTGGATGTGCCACGGGTTTCTCGCGTCCCGCGACAGCGGCGAACGCTTGTCTCATGCCGTCGGATGCGCGTTCGCGGCGTGTCTGGAGCGAAAGCAGCGCAGGGATAAGGAGTGTGCCGTCTCCATGAGTATTGACGCTGCTAGCCACGCGTTTACTAGGCAGGGGTCTTTCCGCAAATCAGGTTGGTATCATAGTCTGTGCCTTTAAATCTTGAAGCCGTTAGCGTAAAGAGCTGTTAAAATATTAGTTATTTACAATAAAATAGTTTGACCAGCATTATAAAAAGTATCAAAATAAATGTGATCCAGACTAAGTGATTATTTGTGCTATTATTATCACTAGCATTCCACCCCGGCTTCGCACGGGTGCAATGTAGATACATAAAACTTCCTCTTGAATCACTCTATCTGTAAAAGAAAATCGCAATCAAATCGGTGCAGCCGTTCTGCAGTTTGCGCTTAGCAGAAGCGATAAATTTCTCATCTCTACAGAATATAAATTAAAATCAAGTCGTATCCCGCCCGTACCGCCCGCCCCAGGAGACGCTATGTACCTGCATTTTAAATCTGCAATATCTTTGAAAATATTAATTTAAATCACATGCTTTAAAGGGCCTTGTTTTTAAGGTACTTAATTGGAAAAGGATTAATGCCTAAAATTGCTTCTTAAATAAGCCATTATTTCTTGTAAAAAGTTAAGGATAAAAAATGGTTATTGTGGGTTATCCCTAAGAGATAGACATATACCATCGCGGACTTTTTTGTAGACCTTTTTAAGGTGTACAATACTGTAGTACATTGTTTTGATCTATCTCGAAGGGTTCAGCCAGCGTTTACAATGTAAGCGCAAAAAATGTGTTTATTTACGACATCACATTAGAAACCTCTAAAATTATCAGTGTTTCTCTAGTATATTATGCATGTATTATACATATAAACCATCCTCTTGAATCACTCTATCTATTAAAAAAACCGCATCAAAATCCGTTGCGTAGTTTTAAAGATCTAAGCGTATATAGAGGCAGACAGACAGGGAAGCGACTTTGTTTTATACTATGTAGTGATTCAGCCTACGGAAGGTTTTTCAAAGTTAGTTAAAGTGATTTATTATGGTCTTTACCCAGGCATAACACCTCGACGTGCATCTGAAGCGGATGCCAACAACAGCAATGGCAGCAACGGCGGCGTCATCATACCCGTGGGTTCGCTAGGCGGCGTGGGCAACCCGGCCGCGACCACCGGAAACATCGGACATACCGGACCATTCGGACACGTCGGACACGCAGTCAATACCGGACATGCAGTGGTGGCGGCTGCCGCACCTCGTCCCACTCCGCACAATCCCTTCGCAGTGGAGCGACCGCATGCCGCGCCACATCTGCTTGAGAGACAGGGATCGTTCCGCGGGTTTGCGCATCTTAATAACAGGTAAGCGTTTGTTAGGTGGATTACTGGATTGATACCAATGTTCAATTAGCAACCAATACCACCCACCTCACTGCACAGCATTGATTCTGCATATAATAATTTTATAATGGTGGTGACCATTATAACATGATTATTTGCAGAATCAATGCTTTTGACAAGCGTGGTCATGGTTTTTTTTTAAAAGCTTTTATTCAACTTGTTAATAAGTAACGTTGGGCCGACAATACGTTGGATGCCGGAAGTTCTAGAGGGCGCTGTAATGATGTTTTGGAGAGGCTATTAATGGCCTTTTGGCCGTAAGATTACGATTAGGATGCCCATGTTCCACTTATGAAGCTGCATAAATAAGGGTTGATGATGAGCTCTATAAAAGTTTAATTATTTTTCCAGTTCTCCATTCAAGCGTCAGATGTCACTGCGCATCAGTGAGTTGCCGTCGAACTTAGAGCGTCAGCGTGCGGGACTCGGCTCCCCTCCGCGAGTGATGCCGCCCGCGCCTGCGCCCGCGCCCGCGCCCGTAGCTGAGCCGCGGGCAGAAGTACCGCCTCCTCAGGTAAAGTATATTATTGCCGGAGACGATGTAGCTATAATTCAGTTTTAATTATTTGTGACTGTGAACAGTCTTTGATCATTACCAGGAGATCTGATGTTTACAGTTTTATATTGATAACAGGAGATGACATCGGCAGACCCGGTAGCAGCGATGTGCCAACAACTTTCGGCTGGTCTGCGCGCACTAGCTGAAGAGCCGGTAGCGATGGCTGAACCGGTCGCAGTGCCCGCGCCAGGCCTGCCGCATCCGGACGCGTGGCTGGGCCGCGTGGCACGCGTGCCGGGCATGGTCCACACTGGCCGGGCCCCGGGCCTGGGCCAGGCTGGGCGCGCCCAGTCGTACGCAGGCCGCGCCGCGTCCACCAACCCGTTCCTGTCGCCGCCCGACGCCGCGCCTGCGCTCTAGGCCTCGCCCCGCGCCGCTCCGCACGCACAAGAGGCCGTCCTCCTCATATTCGACTAGAGGAACCACGCCTCAGACTGGAACTCCCTCCACTCGTCACGGTATATATTCAAGCTCGGCAAATATTTTCGGTTTCAGTCGTGACTGGAGATGAGGAGTCAACATTGTCCAGTCCATAAGTCGTAGCGCGCGCGTTATAAAACTTCGATCCTTCTACAACCTTTAATAGTCATTATAAGTACCAATTTTATCTTTGTTTATGTAGAACGTCTAAATGTAAACTTGCCAGACGGCCGTGTATTTAAATGTACTAGATGCAAAGCCATACTGGAAACACCTGTACTTATTACTAAAGTTAATTGATTGATGTTGTCTTACTAGAATAACTACTGTTGTCTACTTAAAATAACCAAATTAAATTTAAAAGGTAACACCTTGTGCTGTAGTAGACAAGATAAGTAGCCTACTACTTATGTTATTTTTTTAATAATATTTATGAAACTTTGGCTTAAAATGCGGAAAGGTGTATCCTTAAATACGATACACACGACAAGAGATGTGATGTTCCTTTTTAGTAAATTAACTAGAAATACTACTTCAAGTCGATATTACAAATAAAATCGATGTTGTTGAACTTACGCAATTTATAAACGACACAAAAAGAGTTAACGAGAGTTAGGCGCTGAAATTGCTGTTGCAATACATTACGGAGCTCTATTCAAATGAGCCTATATATTTATTTATTCATTGGTCTTATTACAAAACAAAACAAAAGTAAAACTTAAATGCGATAAAAAGCTGAAGTATAATATTTATAAGTATTATATTTGATACTTAATGCAACGTATAACTGTGCTAATGTATTTCAGTGTTTGTTAATGTTAAAATCATATAAAAAAACTTTTATTCTTACCATCAAACAGTAGCATGTGTATCATTCGTTGCGAGATGCTGGTGTCTACATGAAAATTAAATAAACAAAACAAAATACGAACAATAAGTACTAACGTAAGTAATAGCGTTATGTAAATGATTAAATAATGGCTGAATATACCACAATACCATAATATACCTATGTTATAGTAATCCTTATTATACGTAATCGTATAACATACCAACATTTCTCTCGGCTTATGTTGCCAAACGACTAGCACTAGATAGTGCTTGTAAAGTACATTAATGTTACAAAGAGGTCCGATTGGTTTGATACAAATATAATTCAAAATAGAAAAAGAGATCCCAGAATGACTATTATTTTTGTATCGCTATAACCCGGTGCCAGAAATTGACGGATTTTGAGAAATAAATGAAAACTATGCTTGTGTGATGATTAGCTAATTTTTATTAATATTGTACTTAACTCTATAGTAAATCGCACAGTGCTTTTGCGCCACACACTTGACTACTGTTGTGTAAGTGTTCGTGTTTATAAAGTAATATGTAAGTTATTTTAATTCCATAATATTCGTCCATGCAGTATTAGTCGGGCCGAGCGGATTATTACTGAACACTGTACAACAACTTACGAACGAACAATGCAGTATTTTAATATTAAACCATTTTATGTAAAGTAGGATTTTGGATATATTTTTCCTTTTTTGTATATACTTGTAAAGTTGTAAGGTATTTATCTCTTCATCGTTCGTGGATCTGTTTTTTTATACTTTTTTATTACTATTTTTTCTAAGCTGCTGTAATTAGTAGGTGTCTAGATCGAACAAACGGTATACATCATTTTCATGTTAGTAATTAAAAAATTCACGTACTTACTTTTACAATTTAATTAATAATTTAGTTATGATGTTATAGTTTTCTGTTACGTTGAGCCAGCTATCTTAAGTATAGATTACGTGGTGAAATCAATTTTATTTTTGCTGTAAATATTTTTTATCATACATTAAAATGACCTCTCGGTTGATATCCACAAAAATAAATATGTTTGGTTTACATTATTAACAGTTAACACAAAAACTGCAATACTTTTTTGCATCATTACATTCCAGATTATTTTGAAAATAGCACACGATAATGCGACGCAATGTAATTGATAGATTTAGTATATATAACGCATATCACTGGCTAGCCTTGCATAAATTAAACGCACTTATGTACTTACGATTTGTAAAACTTTAAATAGTACTTAAAGTAAAAAAAAACCTTATTGACAACTTGTTTAGATATTACATAAAACTTATACCTAACCGAAAATTATTATTGTAGTATGTAAAGCAGCTGTAAAGGCACCTATTTGGATAATCTTAAGCATATTCTGAATGTCCTGTTTAAATGTGTCTTTGATATAAACCAAACTTCGTAAATAAATAACAATATTGTTTTTGAAAGTTTTGTAGTTCTTTGAACTAAATTTAGTGATTTATTTAATGTTAAAATGATATTCAAATTAAAACAAAATATGATAGTGTAAAGTTAGTATTTCACTGTCTCAATGTACACATTTACCTTGAATAGCACCAAAAAGCGAATGTCTAATTAAATCGCTGTTATACAAAGTACATTAGATTCGTAGGATTATAAATGAGTAGGTCATTCCGAAATATATTTTCGTGTGCTTATATAAAAAATACTATTGAAAAAGTTGTACTTAAATATATGAAAATCACGTTGTTTCGGACTTATTTGTTGAGTGTTATTTGTATATTATACAGTGATTTTATCCTTGTCTAAAGCATGTAAATATTGGCGTAAATATGTAGATATTTTAGATAATGAGAGTTCAAATATTATGAAAAATAATAAATTATGTTTAGTTGACTATCTCTTTTCATTTATTTTTCGATCTCCTTGTTCTCCTATATACTTTTAACGCACATGTTACTATTGCTTTCGGTTCTAAGAGATAATAGTGATACATGATTTCCTTTTATTAAGAGAAAAGAGTGAGACATATGATAATTTCCTCTTAACGATTCAAAAGTGGTAATTCGAAATTCATACTAGTGTGGTTCATTTAACTCATTGACTGCGGGAAAACACACACGTTGTGTTGGAGTTCGACTTGCATATGATTTGATTATTCGGACGACTAAGCTATTATATGTCTCGCTAGTCATTAATATTATTGTAATAAAATCGTTTTGGGTTGATCGTCGTTATAGTGCCGAGTCTGCTGGTACTGGTACGCGATTGGTGTCTGGTTTTCGTACCCTCGTAGGCTCTCTTATCGCGCGAGGTTTATGATTGCCCATAACAGGAAGTGGTGACAAATCATTTGGCTAGAGGCAATCACAGCACTTTACACTCCAGAGACATCCCGGGACCAAGAAATAGTCTTCTCCAACATCTGCCCAATCGATAGCTTTTTGTGAATCATACGACGGTGAATATTTAATTGGTTCGCCAGAAAATCGTATCACATTATTTATCCACTTTTAAATCCCACTGCAGCACCTCACTATACTTGGGAATATATATTAAGGGAAGAGGGAGGCGCCTTAGTACTACACAAATAACACAAATAAACAACAAGTTGGTTTGCTGCACCACTTTATTCATTTATGGGTACATGAATACATTAGTCAACGGCATAAACTTCAGTGCCTACGTACTACCTAAACAACGTATTATATTGTCTGTAAATTATTTTTCTATACATGACAGGTCAGGTGACTAAGAAACATTTACTTACATTACTAATTGTTATAGTTATAACCTCGCTACAGACGCTAAACGACCCAATAAATTACGTAACTTACAGTACTCAAAGCAAGATTATTTCAAACTTCACAATATACTTTTCATTTAATCAAGATAATCTTTTTATTATTTCATTTTTTGACTTTATAAAATATACAAAATTATGAATGCATATTTTATACAACATGTATTTACTTCGGCAAGATCAGGAAGGTGTTTTGAACAGTTACAACTTTTAATCTTAAACATATTATTCTATGGACATACATTAATATTTATTCTTGTCGCCAAGCGGAAAAAGTATCTTTTATAGTTTTTGATTATAAATCATGCATATTAATACGTGACATTAAATATAATATTGCTCAAGCATAACAGCAAATCTTTTTATTTAGTTTGGTTTGCATATCCAGTGCAGTAGCACTAGGTATGCAAACTTTAAATCATAGAGATCATGTAAATGGGAATTTAACTTCGCCATAAATAAATATAAACCAATTATGTTTATCTCCGTACAGTACGTATAAAACTGCTACAAAGATCTACAGTGTAAATAAATGAAATTATAACAAAATATACCTTTACGTCTGAGTATTGCATTATTGCATTGAAAGGACTACATGTTAATGTTAAGAAAAGTTCAAAGTATCCTGTTTTTATTTTAACCGTGAAAAGAATACAAACCTTATTTATATATTGCATCCATTGGGAATTGGTTAATTGTATTTTTTATTAATTAAAGACCTTAAACAGCTTCAGCACAGTAGACAATTATTATGATTATATTGTAAAACATTTAAATGTATGACAGCTTTATCTTATACGCAGACTTGTACGTATGCGACTAGGAATGTTGCATATAAATGCGTAAGCCGGGACCTACCGCTACATACACAAGATTAAACATTAACACAAATAAAATTATAATAATACGCTTAATTATTTCTTGCTTCACTACATTTCAATGTGAGGAAGAATAACACTCACAGATAAATAAAATATAGGTACAAAAATATGACTAGCACTAATTTATATTCACACGAAATTCTATCGCAACACTGGAAAGTGGAATGAATTTTATACATTGATGATGTAGCTAAATTCTTTATAAAACTAAATATCATATCACAATTTTAAAAATAATATCTTGCTAATTTGATTTAAAACATTTAATTCGATTTAAAATAACACTAAATAATATATTAAACTTTTTAGGATAATATACTAATTTCGAGGATTCTTGAGATCTATCTTAAATAATATTAAAAACAATAATTGTACAATTACCTAATCGTATTAATACTGTTTACTGTTTTAATAATAATATAAAAAATAAGCAGCACCGTAAATAAATTTATAAACAGTATTGTGTGGATTATAATATTAATATAAAATGAAACTAAAAACAGACGCTTATAAAGTTTCATCGAAAATAACTTTGGCGGTAAATACCTACAACTAGCCGGATAAATATAATTTTAGATTATCACTCAACAATTCAATTGCGTATTTATTATTTAAAATATCGCAGGCCAGAAAATATATTTATAATTATAGTCTGAAGCATTATGTTAGAACACTAATCCGTCATAGTGATGATGCTAGTAGTATTTCATAAGTTGGGAGGATTATTCCATTATGTTGTTAGGAATACTCATTCCTCAATCCTCATCATCACAATACAAATAGGCACGCCACAACGTAGCAACCTGTACTTCAGTACTTCTTTTTAAAATCATATACACATTAGGATCATCACTGAATGAAATGACCACAATCTGTCCTAAGTACAAAACGACTAGACTATGACCTATGACTGCATATAAACAATAGGTCCTGAGGCTATTCACTTTTTTTTATGTTGATAAAATTGTTACTTTGTTGACTGATAAGATAGTTAAATCACAACTAAAATATAGTTGAAATTAGCCACCAAGAGATAATTCACTAAGCCTTTACGTATGCTTTTATTCAAGACTTATTCAATTGTGATTTTGTTTATCAATAAATACATCTCAGCGTCCAGTGTGCGTCGGCACTGGTTATAAACGAAGCAGTAAGAAAATAACATTGAATGCGGGCGAGTCTGTGTCGGTCAGGGCGAGGCTAGCGCGCCGTGATGTTGTCGTGGCAGCGCTGGCACACGCGCACGGGGCGCAGCGCGCGCAGGCGCCGCACGGGCGCCTCGTAGCGCGAGCAGCGCCCGCAGAACACGGCGCCGCACTCGCGGCAGTGGTGGCGCCGCTCCAGCGCGGTGAAGCGCACCTGTGCGACAGTGTCATGATCGATTGAGCTGCCATAGTCGAGTGAGCCGCGTCATCGTCAGTTTGGCTATATTTTGGTTCGCTCACATTTTTCAGATTAACCGTATAGGTACTCGTAGTTCGGAAACGCCTCCGATTGGACCCAAACATAGAAACCTCCGCGAGCTCGGTAGTGAGTGAAATCCGGAATGAGGCGTTTTGTTTTGATCAGTGATTGCATGAGTGACCTTTCGTGTGTATATATAAAAGGTGCAGTTTTGCATACTCGTCAAATTTCAGAAGGTTCTCATAAAAAATAACCAAAAATATTACGATAGATACCTACTTGATCAATTTAATTAATCCTTTTTTTTTTGTTGTTTATATAGGGTGACTGGTAATGAGTGTTCGATATTTATGAACATGATTGTACACAGGATAACAAACAACATTGCGAAAAAGAACAATGTGGCGGCAATTATCAGTCACTCTTTAATTGACAGTACTTCTTTGTAACTATATAAATGTATGTAAAATAAATAAATGTAAATAATAATAATATCTTGTGAAGGTACCGTCCTTTAAATCCGTTTTAAATATTAATATAAAAAACATTAAAAAAAAATTGTACGAGTATTAATAAATTAGTATTAGTATAGATTCGTGTTGAGAATCACTAGCATACACTCCTTGAATTTAACTAGGCCGCTAAACTGCATCTTGTTTAGATAGATGGATACAAAGCATACCTGGCATTGTGTGCAGTAGGGAGCAGTGTCGTCCCGTATCCAATGATCGGCCGGGCCGCCCTTCGCTCCCGCCGCGCTCGACATGTCGGGGGCTGACCAACGGAAAATCTAGAACCAATAGAATTTGGATAGTGTAGTGCCTACTTAGATGGCCAATATATTTAAAATGTTTGCCAATAATCGGGTGGAGTTAAATGTTATGCGCATTCGCATGGTGCTAAAGTTAGAGATCGAATCCGAGCGTGGCGGGATATAGACACGTAGCCTGGATGCGTATTCAATTAGTTGTGTTGTAGTATAGTGCGGTGCCTCACCCGGCCGCGCGCGTCGCCCACGGCCAGGCCGCGCCCGCTGCGCGCGGCCGCCACGGCCGTGACGGAGGCGGGGCACGCGTTGTCGCGCCGCTCGTACGCCGTGTGCATCGTCAGCTTGCCGCGCAGCACCAGGCGCCGGATCCACTTGATACCTGATTCTGACGTTTTTGACAGTTTATAAGCTGATTTTCAACTCAAGATGTTATTAGAAAATAATTAGAGATATAAAACCCCTATTTCACGAAATATTAATAAACACAACACATGGCAACACAACCACGGTCATAGAACGTGGGGGTGTCATGACAAATCTGTATAGAGTTCCCATACTAGGCATTCGCTGTCCGTCACGACCGTAAAAGTCACAAATCGTAGTGTTATTATATATTTATAAAAGAAGTTGAACTGGTGATGAAGATAACCTTACCTATATCAAGAGTAGCGGGCTGTATCTTAGCTGGAGGTCTATGCGTGGCAGCGGGCGAGGCGGGAGCGGACACGACAACAAAAGAGTCGGTGAGACTGGTGTCAGACTTGCTAGCACGCAGGCCGCTTTCTTGGCTGGCATCCACTGACGCCGCGCCCGAGGCCTCCATAGAGCAAGACTCGCTTGAGTCACCGATGCTGCCGCCGCCTGTGTTATTTCAAAGCTGTTAGAAGCGTCTAAAAGACCTTTAAAGAGTGTTATGGGAATATTGACGGTCCTCACACCGAGCGTTCACTTGTTACTTGAATGTTTTCATCAAAATCAAATTAATTTATTTCGTGAACACAGGGTAGGTACATACCGAAGATGTTATAATAAATAGGATCCGAGCTGTGCCTCGCCAATAGGCATACAAAATATAAAGGGTTTTTAAGCCAAATACATTTTAGAAATTATGTGAATTATAAATCATGTCAAAATTATAGACAAAAAATCAAATTGGATAAAGTAAGTAAAGAATCAAACTTACAAATAAATAATAATGTCACTAATTCATACTAATCAAAATTAACAAAATAACATAATCACATGTACATTAAAACAATAACAAATTCTATTTATTTAGAGATTGGCTAATTAAATTTATCATTCAGAAAGTCGTATCAACTATAAATTAAGTACACGTGTGTGCTCCATTCTATGGCCGCCAGAAATACTGTAGTAAACTTGGTAATGATTTATTTGCACTTACTTTTACGATACAACGGATTCCCCTTCGACTTCCGTCTGAGCATGACATGCCCCTGTTTGTGCAGTGTACTTCGATGCGTCAAGTCCTTTTCAATGTCCAAGTCTTTATCATTATCGTACTCCTGTTTGGCTTCATCACAAGAGTCGATTAGTTCCTCTTTCGGTTCGATGTATTGTTGTGTTTCTTCGTTATCACTGCATGTGTCTTTCTCGTCGTGTCTTTGCGCGGACTCTTTAGCGCTTGTAGTTTCACACGCGTCTGATAGTGAACTTTCTGAACCTGATTTTGTAAGAGACCCTGTAAAAAAAAAAACCAGTAGTATTACATTAGGTTTATGTACTATCTGTTTCAGCTCGTGGAGTAATCACATGTGATAACTGTGCTATGGAGAATCAAACTGTTGCCTATCATTATGTAGGTAAAGTGCTTTCTATGTTATACCATATTTCAAGTTGCTCAACACATAAGTACACAAACCTTCTTTTTCTTGCGACAGACTCATCTGTTTGACCAGCTCCTCAACCCTCTTGATGGCCGCCTCTCTATCATGTGGCTTTTGTGATTTCTCAGATATTTCTTCAGTCTTAATTGTGTTTTCCGATTTCACTTCACATTCGGACTTAACGTCTTCTGAAAGATTTAGCTCGTCTTTCTCTTTGTCGATCTCTACAGAACTTGATACCGGGTCTACGCTGCCTCCTTCTATGCTTTCTGTTTGTTCTTCTGCAGTTTCTGCTAAGTAATCTATTGACCACATCTAAACAACAATTTAAAGCGTCAACAAGCTTATTTGATGTGTAAAAGAACTAATACAAAAATAACGAAATATCTAATCAAGAAAAGCTGAATTTACAAATGCATAATGTATTAAAAGTTTTAAGATAGATTCTTTTTTTAATTTAAAAAGTATTTTTTAAACTAGCCACTTAATTTATAGTTTTAATTTACGAAAATCCTACATATATTTCTCAAAGTCCTGTTTCAGTATTAAATAAGCTTACTCTGACAACGCCATCAGTAGAGCCAGTAATGATAACATTAAGCGGGTCCCACTCCCGCGTCTGACTAAAGGAGACGCACAACACCTGCTGCGTTCGCTCGCGGCCGCCGATCGTGTCCACTGCGCCTAATAGTTCACCGTTTATAGACCACGCGTACAGCCAGCTGCCGCTACAGGTTGCTATGTCACCCTAGAACAAACGAGGTGCACGATATACTGTGGATTACTTACACTATCGCTTATATTCATATCGTTAAATACACGATGTTTTATTTATTTTGCGGTGGTAACCACGTTGCGCCTTGCTTCGCCAACCTTTAGACGGTTTCACAGGTAAGAGTTCAAAACGTTTTCAAAGGAAATGTAATTCAGTTGGTAAGCAAAAGATTTGTATTTAAACTGTCAGGCATGCTTACTGATGAATGTTTCGACACTTACAGTAAGATCATCGATCGCGAGCGCAGACACAGGTGGCCCCGGCCCGTAGGAATGCGGCGGCAGTAACTGTCGAATGAACGTCCCTCGTTCCACATCCCACACGATAGCCTGGCCGTCGCGACTGCCGCTGACTACGAGATTGTACGCCTGGCTTGCAGCTAAACATGTGACCGCCTCCTCGTGGCCGTATAGACACACCTTCACAGCTAAACGACGGCGTCGAGCCCAATATTGCCAAACTGTTACCACCTAAAGGAAAAAAAAAACAAAACATTTTTTGGTGATTTTACACAAAATTATGACTCGGCATAGATGTTCCTGTAATATATGGAACGATGTCTTAAGCTTTTAGGAAAATAGACATTACTGTAACAAATAAACACATTTATTTTTATTTGTAAAATATTACTGCTATGATTTACTCACCGTACTAGTCCCTGCAGTTACAATCGTCTTATCAGAAGGACAGACACAGGTAACGATCTCGCCGCACGCCTGCGCTACAGCCTCGCAAACGAACAGCGCCTTATCATTATCATAGTTGCCAATCCGCAGTGAATGGTCCGCGAAGCCCCATGCTACATACTTGTTGTATGTCGGCGGCATTAGAACCTTGTTTTGTTCTACTGCTAGTATTGCCTTGTCCGTGTACAGGATCTGACCGACTGGGCCTTTTACTTCTGCAATAACATGGAAAATGTACGTAGATTTGAAATAATTATAATGATAAATGGTAGTCCAAAAGGCTTCTATGAGTCGCGAGCGTTATAAGAAAGCGAAGAGATAATGCGCTTTTCAAAGCATAATAAAGATATCACGATCGATCTATCAGGCACTGTCTACCTGGTGATTATCAGAGAATCCTGCCGGACAGCAAAAATTAAATTGCTGTCCAAAAAAACCCAGCGCGTGTCATCGGCAGATTCGTGTTCCAATATTGATTGAAGTCTCTTTTGTGTTTCAATATGATCATTAATAATGATGTGGATATTGATACAATGTTCTTTGTATATGACGCATAACGTACCTTTCACAGGTTGTAACGAAGGCCTCAAGTTTTCTAAATTATGGAAGAACAGTTTCTCTGGTGGTGTGATACCCTGAGACGGTATTATATTGTTCGGGTCCAATATAGTCGAACTTCGCTGTGACATCTTTTTGCTAGGATGCGCTTTCTTGAACAATTGCTTTGGTATTTGACCAAAGTTGTTTATGAAGCCGATTGTCGCATTTTTCTTCAGAGGGTCGTCGATACTGGAACAAAGTCACATGATATATTCATTCAAGTGTATGTAATGCAAGCACGTGGCGTATCAAACAAAATATTTCTATTGTTATTGGAAAAAAAGTTCGTTTTGTATAAACGTAATAAACGCAAATACGTCAAGTGCCATCATAAGATTTGTTTCAGGATGTCGATAAGGCATCTCTCACTCGGGTGGTTGGTCGCAGTCAGTATACTAACTTGTATATATCGACGTTGCCCTCGTAGAACAGATGATGGAAGACGTTGCAGGAGTCGACGGCGGGAGCGCCCTGTTGCTTGTAGCCGAACACGAGGTCGATCCAGTGGTGCAGGCGGTGCGACACGTAGTCCGACTCCAGCGCGGCGCGGTGCGCGCGGATGAACTCGCGCGGGTCGCCGCGCGCCCACGCCGGCAGCACCACGTCGCCCAGCGCCACGCCCGACTGCTTGCAGCCTGCGGGCATGCCGGTAGCGTCAATATCCAATTAAGAACATTACTCATTTTATTCTCATGTTTCAAAACAATCGTGTTACGTAGTCCTTCCCTTTCTATACGTACCACCGGCATAGTTTCGATTCATGCTGCAAGTGTCAGTTTTATTTAAACAAATTCACTGGCTAGTAATGATAGGAGTGCACACGTGCAGCTCAGTAAACAAGCGCTTTTATGTATGAAATAATTTACACAAAGGTACCTGAACAGCAGTTTCTGAAAACTTTAAAACATACTCACAAGAAGACTAAGTACTAAAATTTTTCGATATCTATGTAATGATATTGTTTTAAAATGTTTACTTACCTAAATCGAAGTTATTCGAATTCACCAGAAACTCGGGTAAGTAAAAGAATTCCGGTATAAGTTCTTTTACGTCAGCCATGTTATGTCGCGATGCCGAGTTCCATGCTTCTTTTATTGAATGGAACATTCTGGAATTAAACATTAACATTTGCCTCTACTTTCAAGCATGTATTCTATATTTATTTTCAGGGTAGTGATTTAGTTAGTCTCCTTCATCATTCAAATGTAACCATTTCAATGATCCCATTGTCATACTAAATTACAGTCTATTTCAATGACACTAATATAGATTTTTTTTAAAGACAATCTCTAATATTATATACAGATATTTTTCTGTCCATCACTACCCTTAAATGACTAGAGTTACCTGTCAGCCAAATCAAAATGTCCGCCTTGAAGCTTGAGGAAGTGCTGAGTGAAGGGCTCCATCCTGACTAGATATGAGCACACGATCATAGCAGAAGAGTAGTGTGTGCCGTAATGGTATGGAGGAGTTTCACCGTGAGGGTCGTCCCATTCCTGCAACAAACAGTTTATTTTCATGAGTCATTTAAAGGTGTACTTTTAGTAGCTATAAGAATATAATGACTATCGAAAATATTAAGTATCTAGTACATACATAAGGACTATATTCGCATAAATTGTATATAATTAACTTACCTTATATCGTTTCCTAAACTGTTCCAATCTATCAGGACTCTGGGCGCCCATGGGTTTAGTGAGATCGCGGAAGGTAGCCGGGTCGTTGAGATCCAGTTCAAGAGAATCATAGTCAGCCAAGATCCAGGGAAACACGGGATACTGCATCAGATCATTGTACGAGCGACCTGCCAGGGTGTTCAGGTGCATCAAGTATTGGAAGTTTGATATTTCGCCTCTCTGAAATAGTGAAGAGTGTTATGCTGAGGACGCGAATTTAACTTTTCAAGTGTGGTAAGTAGTACTTACTAAGTACTCACTACTGTGTTTAAATCTATATTTTTATTTCACTGTGTTAAGTGTGTATTAACAACATCATGAAACTTCTCCATGGTTTAAAGTTGCCCTTAAGCTTCATTGTTACCGTAAGGTTTGTAGTAGTTCAACATAGCTATGTTAAAGCATTAGCTCTACAAAGTGTACGCACCAGCCAGCGCTGCGTGACGGAGGTGTCCCCGATGAGCGTGGCGAGCAGGCCGCCCGGCTGCTCCACGGCCACGCCGCGCTTCTGCCCCGCCACCGAGCCCGCCGCGCTGTCCGCCATGCCTGTGGCTAGCGCTGTGAATCGGCTGTACACCTAGGGGCATATTGTTGCATTCAATACTAAACTGCAAAGGCCCCTATACACAGTGCCGGCGACAGAGCCGCCACTTCGGCTCTTGCCGGGCGTTTGTGCCGCCGGCATGTGCCGCAAAAAGCCGCGGAGCATCATTACAGTTGTTTTGTCCATAGCGAACAGTCCTAGCAACCTGCGCGGCCATGCCGATGGCTCCTTTGTGCGGCAAAGCGTGCGGCTATATTAGCCGTGGAGCGCACCGCAGCTTGGCCAACGGCTTAGCCGCCGGCACTGTATATAGGAGCCTTAATGATCCTGGTCTAAGTGATCGAGCATGAAAGAAAACAGTACAGTACGCTTTTCTAAAAACGAAACAATGCAAGGAGCTTTGAAAAAGCCCGGTTTTTTTTTTTATAACTTAGCTGCAAATTTTTACACCAAAAGTTGTTTATCAGAAAAAGTAACAGATAGCGAGTAGGAAATAGCTTACCTTGTTTCTCACTTTTCTGGGAAAAGCCAGCAAGTAATTTCTGCCGTCACTTGAAAATACTTCCAGCGCTATCGGCTGTAATAGATACCTCCTTTTGTGAACCTCCCTATAACAAATAAAATAATAAGTACCACAGAGTCACAGACAAACAAAGTACCGACTAACTACGTAATAAGCATTTGATAGACAAACCGAATATCTTCATACAAAAACTTAGAGCACTGTCTTTGATTGCTCCTCTGTATTCCCTGAGCTGGGAGAATAGGTTCGTAGTCATCTGGACAGCTGTCTAAGTCCCGTATTTCTCTGTTCTTTAGTAATGTGAACCCGTCTATGACGTAGCAGTGCTCACGACCGAACAGTAATAGACCTTCTGTTGTGTCTAAACCTTGTATTCTTGCGCAGCGGAACATGTGGGAGATCTAAAAGTAAAATAAAATTATGAGTATTTGATGAAGCTTGTTCGCGGTAATTCAAGTGAAAGAGTATATATGTTTTTTTTTTTTACTCGTCTGCATATGCATGTTCTACGGTACCTTTTCATGTTGTTCTAGAAGCCGTAGAAGAGTTTGATTATCAGGAGGAGGAGTTGGTTGTTCATCTTCATCCTCATTGTCCGGCCCATCTTCGTTAGCTGAATGCACAAAATTAAATAATAGTATTTTAATGTGCTTCTTTTACTAGTAATAATTTAATTTGCTGAGACTATTCCTTTTTTAGTTTTATTCATATTTATAGATGATTTCCATCGAATTACCTTCACCGGAAGATTGGTTAGTCCCGCGACTAACAACACCGCTACTGACGAGGTCTGATGGAGAACCGTCGCCGTCCGCCACGTCCAGTGATGTATCTCCACTACTGCAAAAAGTTAAAAACATTGTGATATTCAACCTGACAACGTTCGTCCGAGCAGGTGGAGTCGGCAAGAAGAAGCAGGGAAAACAATAACTACTGTGGAAGTTATCTATTCAATCTAAATATTAATATCGAAAACAGCTTGATGTATAAAGATGAAATTTGGCAGGAAGTAGTTTATAGTTAGTAGAAGTCCGCTAAGAACGGATTTTTCTAAATTCCCTCTAAAGGGATGAATCGAGGGTCCAAAGTTTGAATGGAGAAACAAGATTAGATCGCCAATAACCGACATTTACGCGGACGAAGTCCGCGTAAATGTCGAAGAATCGGGAATCAAAATAAAAAAAATAGTGAAGAAACATCATCATTATTCATCAAACAATTTGAGTTTAAGCACTGGCTCATTAACTAATTAACCTTAATTCTGCTAAAACCAATCAACTCACAATAATACGTCAAACTTATCTAATTACTTTCTGTTCTAATTAAATTCTAAAGACTACAACAATTTCATTTTCATCAAATATTCAAAATCATTACAATGGTTAAAATTTTCAGTGAATGGATTCGTTTGACACTTCCCAATTAAACTCAATTTATATTCGAAAAACTGGATGCCTTACGTCGTAGGCTCGTTGGTAGTTTCAGGTATATCAGTCGGCTCAGCTCCCTCCACCTCACCGAGGTTGCTAGCGGCTCGCCATTGTTGATACACGCGATAGTACTCCTTGCTATCCAAACTCTGGGCCACTTTGTATTTCAGTTGCTTCTAAAAAGGTGAAATTAAGAAAATGTATCGGAGCTTCGACACTGGCAGGTAATAAAGCTACACATAAAAACGAGTGTTATGTTACTGTATGTACATATTTTGGTATGGCATAAATGTTGAACGCAGTTTCAAAGATAAGCCTCGAACTAATATAATAGTCAGGTCATAAAATTAGAAGAATAGCAATAGTAAAGGTACTCCCTGCACCTTTATTACTGCTATTCTTCTCGTTTTCTAGCATTACATATTATTATCAGTACAGTAACGTACCACGAAAAAACAAAACAATTATTATTATAAACTCACATTATCCGGATCATCGAGATCAGGCCTGTAAGGGTAGTGCATGTAGAAGCAGTGGTTGCGGCGCAGCATCTTGCGCATGCGCGCCGGGCCCTCGGTGCAGTCGAGCGCCCACTTGGCCAGCGCCGCGCCGCGCGCCGGGCCCCACAGCGCGCGCTCGCGCGTCAGCTCGCGCCACGCGCCCGCCCACTCCGCCTGCACGTAGCGCAGCGTGTGCAGGCGCGTGTTGCACGCTCCTTGCACTACTGCGCACCATGCTTGTCTGCGGCACGACATGACACGTATAACCGTATGCTAATTAATTGTATGCTTATAACCCTCCATAATTTCTATAGCGGACAGCGCCTCTCATTAAAGGCGCTAACACGCAATTTTGCAAGTGTAAACCTCAACCAATGTGCTTAACTAACATTACAATCACATGTCAAGCCTAACAGAAGGTGTAAAGTATGTTACTTACCTCACAAGCTGCACATGATCCTGCATATATGCTAGCGCATGATCGCGTGGCGGGTTCGACCGTTGCTTAGCGGAGTCTTCCTTCTTCACTTTAGTTCTGGAAGCGAGCCGTGTGAGACCGCCGGTCACTTTCTGTATCTTTGACTGGATCTGATTGTGAAGCTCCCATGGTACGCGGTAAGTAGCCTGAAATTTAATAAATACATCATTATTATTGTTTTCCTATATCCTTTGCAATGTTCTTATTATTATTTTTATTTTCGCCTTAGTGCCGTCACCTCATCACCAGTGGCCAGAATATTTACCTAATCGGAATATCTCCCTGATCGGTATAATTTACCTAATGTTGGCGAGATAATACATCAGAGTGGTTGAAACTACAAAATGTTTGAATATTTTTGGATCTCGGAAATACTTTCATTTCTTAGTACACGAAGATTATACATATTTTCGCTAGAAATTATGTTCAGGAAAACACATCAACTGTAAATCTGATATACCTACAAGCTACAATCTATTTCGACAGGTAACAATTCTAAATTGAAGCTACTGACTTCTTAGTTTCAATGTTTAACAAAATCGGAGGTCGTATAATTAGCATTTCTTTTTACCTGGCTGTGCTACAAAATCCAACATTGAAAGTATCTCATGAATGCTAAGTAAAAATACTGTTTCCAGGATCCCAAAATTCAGAAACGAAAACAACAAAATTGTGGTGGTTTTAACTTTATGTTGTCTCTCGCCAACAAAAAAGTATAATTAAAAATCCATACCTTCCTTTCAATATCAATATAGTTGATCCACAGCTTATGCGCACTCTCATTGAGCTGCTCCCTCACAGCTGAGAGGTCGGGCGCGCGTGCGTTGCCGATGGGTGGCAAGAGCGTTATTTTGAACACTTCTTCTATCGCAGGCTTTTTGCATACGTATAACTCCTCCCAGACACGTCGAGCGGCGCCGGCCATTAGGTTACGTCCTGTTTGTAATTAAGATAATTACTAGAAAATATTTTATGTAATCCAAGAATACATTTTCTCACAAATTAATAAATGTTGGTTATCCCTTATTACCCGAGACAAAAATGGATTACAACTATACAAAGGTTCACTTTTTTTTAGATCTTGGGAATTAGGCTCGGGTGGGTTACGATATAAAAATAATTAAATTAATTACCTTGATGTGTAGTAAGTTTATCGTCCCTGGACTCCAAATCGCCACTAGGATTAACGTGCCATGTGGTTCGCATGTGTGAGTCGAGTGCGATCTTCATGTTAGAACTCAACTGCAGTAGGCAATAGGTAAGGCACCCGATGAACTCCAACTCATGGTTGCCCGCACCGAATATTAGCAACCTAACAAACACAACAAAAGGTAAGCTACAATCACCAACATTACAAATTGAACGTAATTAGAATCTTTTCTCTTTACTGGACTATGTCAATATTGACACATCAAATGCTGTTCCAGTAGCAATATTTAAATTTAAATGAAAGAAGAAAAACTGCTGTGGTATAGACAAGTTCACTTAGTTCACTTATAGTACAACGAGCAGCTAGACCATAGATTTCCTTATCGTATCACGCATACCTGTTAGTTGTCAATTTATGTAATGCCTCCAACACCGACATTTGGTCAGCTATTGAATCGGTGGACCGAGAGAGAAGAAACAGAATAGTTCGGTTCAGACAATGGTGTAATCCCTCCAGAGAAATTACAGATGTTTTCTTTTTCGCTTGCAAAATTAACTTTACTATAAAATCGAACACCTGTAACCACAGTTTACAATAAAATTGTATTCGCAAAATTAAAACTTGTTAAATACGTGATGTTTAACTTTGTCATACCTCGTGTGGATCCCGTGAAAGTTGTCCCTGCCATAGCTTATCAACGAGCCTCGCAGCTAAATAACAAACGTTAGATATATTGGACTCTGATCCAAACAACTCCGTGTTTAATAAATTCTCCATCAGCGTGGTTAGGACTTCTGTTTGATACTCAATCTGTTGCTGGCTGGTTGAATTTGAAGGTGAAGCATCCAAAACCAGGTCGATTACCTGAAAGAAATCATGGGGTTACAAAATCGGTAAGTGGTATTCCGTGGTATTTTTTAAGACGGCCGCAACGACCTGTGCCACAAGAAATTAATGACGGATTATGCGTGAAGCACTTAGAACTCAGCACATTGACTCAGGCTTACATAATGTGTACCATAACAAACGAGTGCAAGTAAGCGCTGTCGTCGCTATCATGGCCACTATCGAGGCGTTGGCGGAAGCAGGAAAATGTTACATAATATTGTGGGTGTGCTACATTAAGAACAAGCGTGCGACAGGCGCGAGATATGCGTACGTTAAACTGGTTTAGTACTCAAGTTACTATCACGCAGAGGAAATTATTTACGAAGGTTTTCATATGCAATGAGGTCGGTTAATATCGCAGCGTTAGTTACATTATTAGTGAAGTTAAAAGTTTTTATAATAATAAAATTCCCCATATTTACGCTATAAAAGTAGGATTTCCCTGGACCGGAGCTACATGGAGTACAAAACATTGACGATGGCACTGAGTCAGTCGCGCTTTCAGCGTTCTAGAACCAATATTGAAGCTGATACTCAGAGTTAGTCCTCTTAGATTTTTGATTAAACGTTAATTCATTATATCCGTGGTGGCGACAATTGGAACATGCGACATCTTTTATAACATACAGAATAATTAAAACAATGTAAACGGATAGACTGGGCAACAAAAAAAAAACACCAGCAATTAGACAGACAACAAAACATAGCATTCAAATACCGTACTGATGCAACATTTATGGCTTGGTGAGGTGGCCAGATCAAGTAAGGCAGGGTAGGGTAACTTATTACAACCTTATTTTTGAACGGTCTCTTCGGGGAATATCTCCGTTTCAGAGACATGAGGTGTGTATGCCATAAGACCTAAATTCCTCTGACATTACACAATTTGAGCGACTACAGTCCATTGCCAATCAACGACCGTCCGCTAAGCTTACTAATACTGCTGAATGGGACCGTAAAGATGTCTGCGTAATTTAGACCTGAGTTAAACAAATGCTTATTAATATTAGCAGATTGATATACCGGCGCAGTCTTGCCGGTGACGTTGAGCGGCAGCGAGTCGAGTACGATGACGCGCAGGAAGTCCATGACGCCCTGCCGCACGGCGTGCTGCGTGAGCGCGTGCGCCACGCCCGGGACAACTACCTCCTCCGAGCCCGGCGTCGACGCACCAGAGCTCTCGCCACTCTCGCAAATAGCTGGTAATATTCAGTAAAATAAAACTGAATAAAAAGGATTGTCTCTTGGCTTTCCTCGTTCTTTTTGCAACTTTTTTATTACGTACAAGAGTATATCGTTAGAGGTTACAAGTTCACAATGTGTTTTTATAGAAATATGAATATATTCAATAAAGTGTGGTGATAAATTAAAATTTTGATAAGACAATTGCTTAATTAAAATTTCAGATTTTGAAGGATTTGTCAGTCTGTGCTTGCGCAGTCGTTCATCTTTCAAGAACCTTGTCTGCTTATGCTCGGATTAGCTCACCACATCCCATAAGTTAAATAACAAGGCAAAAAACACTTACGCATATGAATATCGTCTGTCGAGTTCGGCGGGAAGAGGATCGCTGCTAAAGCGGTTAGAACTTCCGCCATCATCATAATAGGGACGAAATCGGGAAGCGTGTTGTACAGCGAAAACAGGACCTGTGACATTTTGCAAAACCATTAAGTCAATACGTTCTTCACTATCGTTCTTTACACAGAAGAACACAGAAGAATCGTTCTTCACTTAGCTCTGGTGTGAGACTGCAGCACCGTTTGTCACCTATGAAACTCTGTAGTGATGATGTCCCAAGTAACTTTAGCGAAACTTGCATGAAAAGGCCCGCACCATTGCTTCGTGTCGCTAGAATGGCTACTTAGACTGTAATCGGATATACGTGTTCTGAACTTACTTGCACTATGGCGACGGGATGACCGGCCAGCCAGTCGGGCTCAGTGCCGCTGTGCACGAGCGCGCGCACGGCGGCGAGCAGCACGCACACGGCGTCGGGGCACAGCGCCAGGCGCGCCGGCGCCGCGCGCGGGCCCGCGCCCCACGCCGCGCCCCACACGCGCTCCAGCGACACGCCGCGCTCGCCGCACGCGCCGCGCGCCGCCTGCCCCAGCGCCAGCCCGAACAGCAGGTAGTACAGCTCCGGGATCTGCAGGTGGGCTGGCACCAACCTGCGATACATTCTATTCATGACCAACGGAAAGTTCGCCAGTTCATATACAACGTGTAACGGATTAAACGCAGAACCTGATGACCAGATGAGGTTCTGCGTTTATTCCGTTACACGTTGTATTTGTATGAGTCGATTTACTATGTCATTTTGGCTATGGCCCTACTTTTCATTCTTAGCTTTCAAATCGAAATACTACTTGGCTGGAAAAATGGTAATAGAACTTCGAATCCCTTAAAAGAGGCTGAGACTTCAAACTTAAAAAAAAAAAGAATCTTGCCATGCGAGCAGCGTGAAGCCAGGAGTATGCAGTAAAGATGTGTGTAGATGCGAGTTGGAGTGCACTGTGGTGGCCATCACCACGCCTGCTTGCTGGGGCTGCGCTAAATTCTCTGTGTGGCGCAACCAGCCTCCATTGCCGACGCCTTCTCTAAACCTGTACAAAAATACATGGATAAAAAAAACATTTAAATATATTTTCTTCATTGGGGGTCAAAATGAAGGATTCAATTTAGATTTTGCTGAAAATCCCAGTGATTTTACATAACAATACTTTACCTTTGCATTATGGCAGACTGCTGACCTTGTCCCGAGCATAGGACCACTAGTATCCTCAACGCCCACAGAACTGTGGATGGATGAACATTTTCCAACATGAAACCGAGCAGCCAATCAACGCCCAGAACTCGTGAGATCTCTTCACAGACTATCGTGTTAACCAGATTCCTCGCCGTGAACAGTAAACCATGTATTACGTTAAAGCATTTGTTTCTTAAAATTATTAGTTCTCCCTCGCTCTCTGAATCACTTTCCTTCGGATCAGTTCCTTTTTCTGTCTGCGACGGTAACGGTAAAGTGAAAGCCATAAATTGTCCCAAACAAAGCAGGTCGCTCGGCCGAGGTTGTCCTCCTAGTAAGGCGGCCAATAACTGTATGAGTACATTCCTTGTGCTAACGACTTTTACGTCGTTTATTATATAAAGAAGCTTTGAGACCAGTTGCAGCTCCCTCATTGTGCGTAGGTTGTGCGTTCTGTGTGCTGTCTCGGTCGCCAGTTCTAGTAAGTGCTCTAAGAGAGATTTGATCAGTCCACCAGGAGCGCCGAGCCATACTTCTAGCTCGCATATTAAATCCTAAAAATACAGTAACAAGATTAAATGTATTGTACGGTAACTTCACTAAACTAGATAGACTATTCTATTATAGAAAAACACTGTAATGAACTTACTTGAAAGGCAGTTAAGTTAGGAATAGATGAAGTTTCTTTTTGGCTATCAACAGTTCCGACTAAACCAAAAATAAGATGCAATATATGGGAGTTGAGCAATTGTTTTTTTCGTTTTAGCAGCATTGCTAAAGTTTGGTATCCTTTCCGTCTGTCCATTTCTGCTTGGGCGGCCTTATTCGACCGTACGACGCACACCAGCGCTTTCACACTTGCGTATAAACATTCCACGTCTTGAGCCATTGCTATTAATCCTAATAATACTGAGCAGCCACCAACTGTATCGATCTACAAGGAAACAAAACAATGACAATCTTGAATCATGTTTATAACAATATTAGGCATGTGCACTTACCATGATGGCAGCAGGCTTAGGGCAGAACACTCTGACGCCTAAGTACCCAACAACCGTCCCGCCTAAGCATCGCGCCGGGCCAATGAGGTGTCCAGCAGAGTTGTGCAGTATCCTTATCGGCGTCGCATTTTCATGTGAAGACATACCAAGCATCTTCGCTATAGCTTTGTTATCATTCTTGCTATAAACTTTACGTATCTTTGCCAGTGTGAGTTGGGACATGGCACGTGCGTTTATACCGAACACGACTTTTTCTTCGGCGACCAAAGGAGCGAGTGGCTCTTGGTACTGGCCGGGTGGTAATGGTGCTTGTAGTGTGCCTACGTAGTGTGGGCCCAGTTGGTAGACTATGGATACGGTCTGAGCTGGGAGTACCTAGAATAGATGTTTAAGATGAAATGACACTCCGACGCATTTCCTATCGCTAGATCAAAGCTAAAATGGTTTAGGTCCAAAACACCAATTCAACCCAAATTCAGTGCGTGTGGTTCAGCCAATATGAAATTTGGTACAGCATTCTTCTTTGTTCGTACATATGCTCTAGTCACCTCGTAGACAACACAATAAACGTGGCGATCTCCTAAGAATAACTATCGATTTGCCGGGTTCACCCATACGCATACATAGTACAATTTGTAATACTCACATCTTCAAGCAACAGCGCAGGCCCCTGCCTCCACACGAGCTTGGAGTACCGCCTCCAGTGCGGCGGCGTGCCCAGCACGCAGTACACGCTGGACGCGCCCGACAACGTGGCCGCGCCGCCGCCCGGGTTCGCGCTTACATAGTGTAATTTGCCGGAATGCATGTGAGTACCTGCGAAGAAACAATCCCTCAGCAATCAGCCATAGAGTTTGTTATAGTTGTTTAGTAGATTTGCAGTTTCTTAAAACCGCAAATTTTTTAAGCGCCCTAAAATAGGCGTGTTATTTGTAAAAGGCTCATGAACTGCACGCGTGTATAAAGTTGCGCGCCCCAATCCTGCGCAGCGCGCGATTAAAACACCGCGCATGTGAATTGCAACAGCACCCAGAGCTAACGCCATTAACTCTAACGCAAGGTAGCGCTCGAGGTCCCAATGCGTGTCTAATGCTTCTAATGCCTTTGTTGGAACGCAATTTATCAGCATTCGAATAAATAAGACGCTCATCATCGTCTGCTTAGCCTTTTTCCAACTACGTTGGGGTCGACTCAGTCTAACCGGATGCAGCTGAATACCAGTATTTCACACGGAGTAACCGCCTAGAGGTAAACTACAAGAACATGGTGCGCCCCGCCACAATTCAAAACGTTTGAATGGGTTTGGGAAAGTATTTAAAATACTCACAACGCATGGACTAGTATGGCGCTGCACTGACATATTCTATGAAAATGACAGGTAAGGCACCTGTCATTTCGATCATGTCTTGTATGGTCGACTATTTATGATTAGCTGACAAACAAATCTGCCGGCCTGCTACTGAAGACGATTACTTACAACTACATACATACTCTTTCATACGGATGTGACTACACACAATGAAATAGTAATATGGAGGGGGGCGTCATGTTATAGTAGTATATCTATACCTAACCTCCGCAACCCAGTTATGGGATAACACGATATGCCTTGTTAAGACTGATTTGATTAAGACGATAAACACATTAGAAGACATATCGGAACTGCGTCCCATCATCAAATTAACAATGTCAAACCAAAAGTACATGTCCCTTGCCTTGAAATTTCAATAAATATATGACGTACCGTCTAAGTACAAGGAGAACGATGAGTTCTTGAGCACAGCGCGGTTGAGGACCAACACGAGATGGTGCCATTGTCCCTCATGCTGTAGATCCGGGCACCACACGCGTGCCCCACACTCTCCTGAACCTTCCGGCTCCCATTCCCCCACGTCTGTGGACATCAACGTTATTCATTGGGATAAATAAAAGAAGGACCATTTTGTATGGATCATACCTTTCACCTCATTCTCCTGACAAAAGAGACCACAATATGATAATTTAACACGCAATGAAATGCTGGATTCTAGTAACTTACTGTGCGGCACTAAAGTCTCCTGTGTGGACACAATGATAGCCTTGTCTCTCGCTGACAATACCATAGTAAGACAAACCAGATGTTCATCACGACTGTTGTTTATATTTCGAACAAGAGTCAACAAGCGGACACAGTGAGGATCTGAACGTGGGTCCGAGTACTTCTCAACACATATCCAGGTAGAATACGTAAGACCCGTTTGTGGCGGAAACACCCGATCACCTAGAACAAAACGTTTTCGTCACCATAAAATCGAGTCTAAGAAAATAAATAATAAAAACAAAACTCACTGGGCCGCCAACTACCTGAACCAATTCCACCTAAAGTGGCAGTGTCTTGTGATCCAAGAGCGTTTAAATTGGCAGATTGTGGCGCAATACTTGGCAAGTAAAGACAACCAAAGCCTTCGGCAGACATGTCGAATTCGACAAATGGAGGCAGAGTGCAAGAGTTTTGAGATCTGAAGAGAAAACAAAGGGTATACATTATTTGTGAGGCCTATAAATGGTAGATAGAAATTAACGAATAGAGATTAATGAAGCAGAACATACCTATAGTCTCTTGGCGTCGTCATTGATACTAAAGTTTTGATCCTGGTAAGTGGTACAGGTCCTCCGGGTTTACAAACCTGCCCCGGCTCTGGTGCCACGCAGTTTAAGGGATTGCCCATTCGTAGGAATTCCCTAAAAACATCACAATTTATATTTATTTATGCTTACACATAAATGGGACAAATCCGAGCTGTTACTAAGAAATGTCGTTGTCTTACCAATACCAATTTACCTTATTTGGGAATCAAATCCATAAGATTCCCACCAATAGTGCTTGAGACCACTAGACCAACGAGGCAGTTCAAAATCGACCTCGAATGGCGATTATGATAAGAAGCTCAATACGCGTAATATTTATAAACAATATAAAAAAATTAATGGTAAAAAATTCTTTTAAAGCAAGCTTTTTTTATTTTTTTTGTTACTAATTTTACCGTTTTTTACCCTTCAAGCCTTTTCATTTGATATCCATATCAGGGGGGTTGAGAAAATATATGTAATCCGCCATCTTGGATCGGCGGTCGAATACCACCAAATGGTCGAAAAATGGTTTGTAAATTTTGAAAGGACAACTTACGTACGAACAGTGCAAGCTAAATAAACGCTCGTAAAAAATAGCGACGACTCAATTTTACATATCATAACATCACGCCTGTAATCCCCGAAGGATCAGGCAGAGACGTATCCATTAGTAGGAACACTTATATTTCGCCAGTTATGTTTTAATCCCATGTAATAGGGGGCGAGCCTATTGCCATCCCCCGGGTACAAATCAAGACTCCGAGGTGGCCATAGATAGACTACTGTAACATGGTCATAGTAGTCATATCCATATGAAAGAGTTTCTATGTAGTTGTATTCGTCTTCAGTAGCAAGCCGGCAGATTTGTTGGTCAACTAATCATAACTGGCAAGACCGCGCAAGACAGCGCACGTGTCATTTTCATAGAGTATGTCAGTGCAGCACCATACTAATAATAATCAGTAATCAATGACACCGCTATTCGAGCAACAAATCGCTGATTTGTTTTTGTTTCGAGAGCCGTCTAAGTACGCACACATGCGTTGTGAGTCTTGTTAAAACTTTCACAAATAATTTCAAACGTTTTGAATTTGTGGAGGGTCATGTTATAGTAGTTTATCTCTACTAAGAAATTCCTGATTGATAAACTCAATAACACTTTTCCCGACCTCAGAATGATAACTAAGACCACACACGCAATATTAAAATAATTGTATATAAAGTATACTGACAATATTTTATATAAAGCATAACCAAAGAAAACCTACACGATTATAACATCAATAGGGAAAATAATATAGTAATTAATGATATAGTGTTATAATGTTTATGAATGGATGAGTGTTGTTTACCAATAATTACATTCTTTTTACTGTTAGTATGCCATTTAACATACGCGCGTGTACCTTTCAATTAACCACTATACTAATCTACTGATACTGTATTCAATTAGCACGTGTTTTCAAAGGGCATGTTTCGCAGTCATCTGTTTGCTTGACTTGGTCGTTTTCGTCAAAAATATTAAAAAAGCTGCTGCAAGAGAAGAGGCCATAAATAAAACCGTTTTCGGATTTCACAGTTTACATAGGTGTAACACGTGGATTCTCCAAGGACGGCATAACACAAACAATTGAAGGTTTATTTATTTTCTATTTATTTATCAGCAGATTATGTTATCTTGTTCATAAGCTCGCATTTACCTGAGTTCGGAAGGTCTCAGCGCGTGCGCAGCCAGTCTCTCCAGCATGTACATAGCGGGTGCGTGCAGCGGGTGGCGCTCGGCTCGCAGCGCCGCGCCACATACCCGCAGCACCACGCCCGCGAGGCCTGCGCCGCACATTACTTGCTGGTTGCGTTCGCTAGATCCAAAACGAAATATTGCCTTAGTTAAATATATTTAGTAATTTAAATTAAATTATTGCATTTATATTACAGTAATATCACTTTATCTCTCTCATTTTATATGCTTTAAACAAATTTATTGAAAAGACAAAGATTATTCTTAAATTAAATACCTAGATGATTATGACCTAATACTTAGATGATTGATATCATACCTTCTTACAAGGCTTTTAAGCACATGCGCTAAATAGTCCCGTATTGCCCTGGCATGTGCTTCATGTTCCGGTGGCCGGGGCAATGCGGGCAACAGTTTCGCAAGCACAATGACGACGCCAGAGTGGATGACCCACGCCTCCCCATTGTTACTGCCCGTTGATAGGTTGAGCGGGGCAGTACGTCCTGCCGGCTTCGACTGGAAAGAAAATATTATGTAAGCTGAAATGTTTGCCAACAAAAAAAAAATAAAGCTTGTGTGCTCCCAACGTCCAACAACTGCCGATGACAACCGGCACTTATCGATCAATATGATAAAGAATAGAAACGAACTGAAATAGAACTTTAACCAAAAAATAAAAAAGAAAACCTCACCTCATTGATTGCAGAGCTCTGTCGTGTCAAACTGGGAGATTTAACATTGAGCGATCCGCAGAAAGTAGGCTTATCAAAAGAGTCCAATGCGACATCGTACAAAAGTCGCAAAATAATGCACGCATGCACAAATACTACTGGAACTTTCTCGGGAAAACTGTAGAAAAAGATAAAGATAATGTGAATGTCATACTTCCAAAGTAAAACAAATGAATAGCTAAAGATAATTACGTCATTTCTAATATGTTGCTTGTGAATACTTCGTGGAATACTTCATAGAGCTCTGCATCGCCGGGTTCTGTGTCATTTTGTAGCTCAGTTTCATTTATAAAACAACCTAAAAGCCGTATTGTCTCGCACAGTGTTGTCATACATATCTGAAAACAATAGTACCTTTAGTACTTTAAGTAACTGAAAAACTATCGATAATTTATTGGTAGGATACCAACCTCATGATGAAAAAATTTCGCGTTAGCAGGCTCGAACCTCATAGCCGTACTTATGGTATAGAATACAATATGTATTAGCTGAAGAATATCCTTGTCCATCGGTTCATCACCTTTTAGTTTCCCTTCTAAAGAAACTAGAACACTTGTTACGTATACGAAACCGCTAACCTGTGGGAATATGTAAACTTTAAATAAACATCCGATAAACGTAAAGTACGAATTTATTTAATTAATATAAAATGTGTCTTTCATAATTAAAATATCATTATGGTGATAAGTTACTAATAGCCACCCTGGCTATCCAAATGTATGTTCCGCTTTTTTTTCACTGTCGGATGTCACCCCCGGACTGGTGGCACCCGGGGCGGTCGCCCCCTACGGCCCCCCGTAGCTACGCCACTAGCTAATGTACCTAGACTAAGTTTGGCAATAGGTAGGACGTATTGAAAATAAAAATAAAATTGATTGTGTAGCGAATTTAATTATTTAGTTTAATTACATACTTTAATTTTTTTAACTGTATCTTGGGTGCGTTTACAAAAGTATAAACTCATAAATTCATACAACCAGGTTCGGAATAATATCTGTACGTCATACCAATATTTGTTCCGTACGGGGATCGAACCCGCGACACCCGGTGCAGCCAATTGCTTAGCCGCTGCGTCAACCGTGACGTCAATTTCGTATCAAATTATACGATACGATTAGACGAGATCACCATCACCATCATTCAATTAGACTTACATCTGTCTGTGCATAGTATTTTGTCATCAAGGTTACTTTAGAACACACGTCAAATAGCAGTTTGCATACAAGTTAGCGCTTTACTAAGTATTACAATACAAAATTACCTTTCTAAATATTGTTCTAGTACGATGCGAGTCTCGTAAGCAAGCTAGCAGCGCCTTCAATATGTGCAGCTTGAGAAGTAACGCATCGTTAGGGGCGGCGTGCATGCCACACAGTAAAGCAGACATATCCTCTTCACCTGACCCACTCACTATAAGTTCTCTTACTACACCTAAAAGAAAAGTCATAGTCAAAACATTTATTTCAATTAGTCCATTTACAGGCACTTTTGATTTCTCAAGGAGTCGGTCAGTTAGTCAGAAAGCTAAAACAAGTTGCTCGTTCCATAATGGAGGTAGGCCTCTATGGAGAAGAAACTCCACGGACACTCTTTACAATTAGGTTTTTACAAAATCCTGGTTACAATATTCTTATTGCTTCTACATGTGTAGATAATGAAGATTAATATAAAAAAGTAATAAGAATAAATACGTAAGCCATGGCATTTAAGAGATGACCAATCCCAACTGACAGTGCTTGCTCACGAACATGTGACACGGATCAGAACCACTTAGCTCAACCATCTTGAAGGGAATCAAATGATCCAACACACGCGTCAGCAAGATATTTGAGTGAGTATGACTAATCGCCATGCTTTTTAAGTCAAAATTCAAAACACATACTCAATCAAAGAGTAGTACTCTCATTTGCAACATTGAAATAAATGATATTAAATTATACAAGACTAAGACTTTCAGTGTAATCGGCAGATGAACTGAATGTAAAAAAAGGGGAAAGTTCAGATAATGATACAAGTTATTCAGGTCAACAAAAAAGGGGGTTAGAACCATAATTCTCTTGAAAACAATCTTGATTAGTGAACCCGCGTGACTGTGGAGCAGGAAAAGAACTATAGGACAGTAATCTATATGCCTATATAAAAGGAGAAACAAGATATGATCGCGCAAAACCGACATATATGCGGACGAAGTCGCGGGCCGAAGCTAGCTATAGATAATTTCAACTTTTATTAATTAAAATCTAAAATGTGACTTTTGTTTACATACGGTATAATCAAGTGATTATACCGTATGTAAACAATTAATTATGATAATGTCGATATCGAGTTTTCGTTCCCTTACCTAAAGCTTTACTTCTACAAGATTCATACACAACCATTCCGTGTACACATTTAGCGCCGCCGCAGTCTCTAAACACGTTACAGTTATTAGAGTTTGCATTCAGCAACGCTGTCAAGGCTTCCATTACCAATGAACCCATTTCCTCTTCCTCCTCATCTAAATTAGGGTCTCTGATCAAAGAGTCGTGTCGAGTCGACTGTCTTTTCTTTCTTTCAGGAGCTTTTGGGGACTGATTTGGGGTTTTGTCGTGGGAAGGTGAGTTCGACGCGTCTCTCTTATTTTTTTCATCATCAAGAATTTGTTTGTCTTTGAGAAACACGGCGTAGCGAGACAGGCAAGTGACGAATACTTCTAACATACCCACCTCTCGGTATACGTCTTTGAAAATTGCGTTATGTCTGTAATATAATAGGACATTCGGACAATAAGTATATTTTTATTAATATTTTTTCTAAATAAACGCCAAACACAATACTTACTTTAAAACATTTAAAAGTGTTTTCATGCACAGTATGCTGCACGTTTTTGATCTATTAGCCTTCAATAGTAACGACAAAGATATCAGTTCCTTGCACGGAACAAAATTAAGCTGAAAAACAATAAACTCTAGCATCTCGAAGAATTTTTCTTGTATTTCAGCATTCTTAGTATATATTCTTTCTGAGAATTGACTGAGGGTATTCTGATTTTCAAGAATGAAATAGTTGGCATTGTCAGCGTGATAAACGCTGGATATTGCATCTAAAATCGTGCAACACAATGCTGGAGAGTTGGACTTCATAAATACTGACTGTAGGACCTGCAATTTGAAATAGTAATTAAATAAACAAAACACTGCATAAATATTATTGTCACATCCAGTGTAGCAACCATTTACTATCTCCTTTTTACATACCTGAAAAGCCTGTACATTTCTTACAGCCTGTCCAGGAGTGGAAGGCTGTGGTAACACAAACCCTTGAAGTTGAAAAAGCTCAGTGTTAGCGCGCGTAGGGCGCAGCTCTGAGAAGCCGCACGCGCACAAAGAGGATATCATCAACACGAGGTTACGCAGAGCTGCTCGTGCCTCTGTGCCACTCACACGTTCTTCTTCTAACCTTTATGTTTAAAAGAATTTGGGTTAAAAAGGATAGTTCCATTCGAAAATATTATATAGTGACTTACAGACGAAGTGTTGTAAATTTACAAAATCAAAAACTAGTATAAACACACTATTAAAGTACGGTCGCGGAAAAAGAAGGTAAAGGGATTTGATGAGAACGTAAGACGGTATAACCCCTGCCTGCAAGCGACAGAGACGACTAATGATAGGCCAGTCAGTATCAGAAGCGTAGCGTACCTTGGCGGGGCCCCGTATAAAAATTTGTTTGGGGGCCCTTAGAAAGGGTAAATATTTCTCAAAAAAGAAAAAATGTTTCCATAAAATTAAAAGAAATATTTATTCATCATAATTATCTATCTGTCATATTTTTAAAAACAATTCAAATTAAATATTAACTCTCCTTGCCTTTTTTTCGGCAAACTGATTAATTAAATCATTCATAGCTGATGATGACTTTAGTTTTTCTTAAGTTTCTGCCTCTTTGGACAATAGTGACAGGTCTGACAGGCGCTCCTGTCCCAGAGAAGTTCTTAAATAATTTTTTATCTGTTTTAATTTCGAGAAACTTCTTTGGGAAGTTTTTATTCATTTTTGCTTACGCACTTTGGGGGCCCCCGTAGGCCAGGGGCCTCGTATAATTGATACGGCAGATACGGCGGTAGCTACGCCCCTGGTCAGTATACTTAATATACGAAACTATTCATGTTCCGGAACCGCACCATAAATGCCAAAATAATAAGCTACAGTAAAGTGCTTACCCTGATGTCAAATAATCGGGTACACCTTGTCTCTCATGTCTGTGATAAACAAAACAAATCATAGGTAAAAAAAAAAAAAAATATATACTAAGTGCAATCACATGCTGCTACCAAAAAACCTAGATACCGGACATGCTCATGCTGTATATAATAATAATATAATACGCCATATCAACCAGAACTTACTTTAGAAGAAATTCAGATAGAAAAAGGTAGCCTTGGCAAGTGCGGAAATCATCCAGTAATAATTGACTAACTTCACTTGAATCCTTTAGGAAACAGAATACTGCTACAAACATTTCAACTACCTGTAAAATTAAAACAATCATAGGCATCATAACATTCATGGTTTAGTTAGTTGTGATGAGTTTCTTATTTAGATTCGTTGTTACCTCTAGAGGAGTCAATTCAGGTATCCTTTGCATGTTTTCTATGCAAAGTGCAACACATCCTTTATCTGTAACAATATACTTATAAATTGTAAGACGTCCATGCTGAACTATTTACTAATTATTTGTTTCGTTTATTAAACGATGATAGTGCATAGGTAAATAGATTAATTATAACTAGAATAATAACACTGATTTGAACAACAGATAAGGTCAAATTGATCTTTATAATGTATACTTTAAGCACTTACTGTGTATGTATTGAACTACAGATTGAGTCAATCCATGTCTAGATAGTGTCATCAGCACTTCAGCAGCTGATTTCCTCCACATAATGTTATGAGGGGCACACCATGATGTTATGGCGGAAAATAATAAGCTGAGATCATCTTTTCTTGCTAACTCCTCACAAGGAAATGGGTGGCTGCACAGTCTTACAAGTACCTAAAATAAAAGCTTAATTTTATTTGGGTAGAATAGAATTATTATTAACTACTAATTTCTTAAATTACAAATGTGAGGAAATGGGAAGGCAGTGTTCAGCTATCTAAAATTTAAGTATTGAGGGCAAAACCAGATCAAATATTACTCAGCTAATGTAATTAAATTCAATGGAAGCAATAATTATTTAGCTGCCTTATGAACAGTTATCTAATATTGTAGCACAACATTGAAAATGTTTAAACTAACAACACCTATGACTGTCATTATGAGAGACAATATTTAATTATATATGTATAGATGAATCATAAAAATATTTTATTTTATGTAAAATAGCCCAACATAATTTTGATGAAGATATTTTACCTGCACAAATATTTTTTGTAACAATATTCGTCTTTCCCTAGGAGTGAAGTCACTGTTTCCATCTTGAACATCAGCCTCAGATTCAGGTATTTCGGGCAGATCAAAAAATAGGTATAAACATTTGACTAACGTTGAAGGTATTGATGCAGTGGTCATGACCTAGAAATAAAATTATGTAAAATAGCACTTTAGATAAAACTGATATTCATTCTCTCTAAAATAATTTAATAGAACTTATTTTAGTATATTATAAAAATATAAAAAGAAAAAAAAACCATAAAACATTTATTGCATGCATTTTTAATTTTTGCATTATTTTTTTACTGGAGAATAGTTTGTACGCTGTAGTCAATTATAAATAGGTAAATGTATAAATAAATAAATCCTTGTAAAGTGAATAGATTCTGAAAAAGTATTTCAAGCAAGTTTTGTGCAAATACCTGTATTAAAGACTGATCACCAGCCGCCAAGAGATTTAAAGTTGAGAGCAACATCCATCCATTGCTCGACTCCTCAGAATTTTCAATTTCTAGGAACTTAGCTATAGCACAACTGGCTGCCTCTGTACTTTGGTTACTAGCTCTTTTCCTAATCTCTGACACCATGAGCTTAGAAACTTGCTGACAAAATGATAGAATATCCCAGAACTTTTCATTCATCTCACTTGATGGACTAGTGCCAAATACCTATTGAAGAGAAATATTGTTATAAGTTCTTCTGCGGTGAGAAAGAAAATAAAATTACCTTTATTTACATGAGATTTTTCAACATGTTATGAAACTTTTACCTATTCAATTGCTGTGCAAGGTGCTTTCCCTTCTGCCCAAAACATGAGTTACAGGTAATCAATTCCTATAGGTCAGCTAGGTATTATAATATATTTTATTTTTCAAACTTTTGATCCCCATATTCACATTAACGGAATGTGGCTGAAATGTGGTCACGGCACCCAATCCCCGTGGACACAAGCCAAGTAAGCAGGAGATATTGTAGTGCACAAGTGTGTGCAAACACAGGTGTGCACACTTATGAGATGAGAGCACTCCAACATAACCAAGGAGAGATTAGGCGCAAGAGCAATGGCTTTATGTGCTTTGCCAAGCACAGGGGTGTCACACTGGGATACTACTGATACATTAGTGATGGAAACACCCAATAACACCTGCTGGACCTGGGAATTGAACCCAGAACTCTAATTGTGCTCGCGACAACAACACCACTGGGGCTTGTGTCTAGTTAAAGATTTTTATAATAAACACTTCAATGAAAACCAATACCCTCTTGACTCCCAACCCTGAATGTGTGATGCGATATTGATTGTGTTTGCAGAAAAATGGAATGAAATTATTTATTTTATTTTTTATTTAAACTTTATGCACAGGTAAAAAAATACACTGTACAAAGGCGGATTGCATGCCTTGGGCATTAAGTTCGTCAATAACAAAGTTAGTTATGACAAAATTATCAACAAAAATATTTTCTATATGAGCCCAAGACCAGTCATAGGGTTAACTCGCAACTCACAACACCGAACCATGAAAATGTTTCCCCTTTAAACCTTGTTTTTTAAAACGTGTACTCCTTCAAAATATCTATCTACTCTGACTCTTGATATACACGCACAAATTCATTCATACTTAAATACATCCCCAATTGCTAGTGCGCTTAATATGTTTATCTCATTTAAACTACTTTATTTTTATTATTTTAGAATATTATAAGAATACCTTTTAAAATTTCTTAAATAACTAGATACTGCAATAAATGTAACTTGGGAAGGGCGGAGCACCCTGACACAAGCAAATAATTGCTTAAAAGCAGGCTCCTTATTGTAACTAGCATAAGTTATTTAAGCTGCCAATAAACATTTATAAATTATTGAATTGAAGTTTGAATTTAAATTAACTATAAATGAAATAAATAAATTCCAATAATATTATTACTTTTCAAGTAAAATGAGTGATACCATTTAACTGTTTATATGTTTAATTGCTGAAGATACTGAAGTTAAAGTAAAGAATATTAGTTTAGTTTTAGATAAATATAGCAGCATTATCCTTTTTTCTATAATGCATACACTGGCCAGGTAATACTCCTTGGAATAAATTAATACCCAATGATGTTTATTAAAACAAAATAATGAATCATACAAGATAAACCTGCTAAGCCCACTCATGCTATCAAGACTAATCAAGAGGCTAGTCAATAATACACATCATAACATATAGATTATGGATTATGATCAATTAATTGATTGCAAAATAAACACAATTACATAACTTTATTATTTGTATTCTGTTCTATTCTTAATTGTAAAAAGTACAAATATAAATAAAAATCCTAATAAAATAACAAAATGTATTTACCTTACAAAAAAGAGGTAACATATTGTACAATTTATCATCTTTTTCTGCATCTATAAGTGGTTGTGGAGGATGTGTATACTCCGAGAAGAGTTTCTTGAGGTGCATGAGGCCAAGTTGGACATGAGACGAAGAGCTGGAAGCCTCGGCACTCTCAGGAGATGCCGAAGTAGTCGCCCCACGTAATTTGCGCATTAGATTCATTTTTCAAATCGAAATCGATACGGTTACACTTTATAGCACATTATTTTTTCTTCTTTGTTTTATGTAGAAATGAACATTTTAATTAAATAATAATAAACATTGATTTTTCATTTAATTTATATAGTGGTACCACCATTTTGTACTATTATAGGGTAAATAAAATGTATACAAAACACATAACAGAATACGGGCGAACTAAAAATATTATGTAAATGACGATATTTCTTATTTTTTTTCTTTTGTAAATTGATTGATTATTTTCTGATACTTTCGTACGCCCACACGGCAAGTGTTTGCCATAGATAATAAAATTTATATTCCTCTTTCAGAACGAAAAAAAAACAAAGATGATATGCTCACTAGTCCAACTGATTGTTTTTGTTTTTTAGTGACTGATCGTATAATGTATTATGACTATTTTCAATCAATTTAGATAGCGATTAGAGTTTTATGATCTTTTGATCCTGATCACAGATATCAGGATCGCATGTGCGTGTGGTGTGAGGGCCACTTTGTTAAAACTCTTTGAAAATGTGCTTAGGAGTTAGTGTACATTCCCAAAGGAATGTGAAAGTTGGAATTGGATTTTGTGAAAGTCTAATAAGCGAGTTATAGACTGTAAAGTCGGGCCCTCAGTTTGCACATTGCGGATTGAGGGCCCACCTATACCGGCTAAACTATAGACACTACAGAAACCGTGTTTATGCCGAAATCTAAGCTAAAGCCAAACAAAATTTGTGGAAACAAGATATTAACGCAAAACACTGTCCTACTTCATATATCTTCATTCAAAATGGGCCCTCAGTTCTCTTAAACGTCAAAGTTTATTACACAAATTATAATGAAACCATTGACTTGCAGCTCCTGTTTAACATCTTATAAGCTACTAAATAAATTGTGCAAATTCGTGAAAGCAAGATCAGAACACCACTTCCTGTTGTTTGAAAGTTATGACCATTTTAAAATTCGGGCCCTCAGTCCGCCATTTTATTTTGTTTTCGTGTTATTACGCGTAACATATGAGAGATATGTCAAATACAAAAGCGTCACTTCTTGTGAAAAAAATTGTGCAACAAATTCGATACCAGAAAGAAATAAAAAGGACCCTCTATTGTATCTAAAAATCGAGTTTTATTTTTGCTGTATGAATTAGGTTATAGGGTGACCACAATTTCTATTGGTTTATTCTAGAAATCCCCACCGACCTTCCCCCACCAGTGGGGATTGTTACTTTTTCTTCCAGAAATCCCCACTAGGTATATAAGCACAGCCTAGTGGGGATTTTTGGAAAAATAAGTAAAAATCCCCACCAGGTGTTGTTTTATATTATTAAACAAAATATGCGTTAATCAGTAACAATACAAATATAATAATTTACAATACACATCACTAAAACGAAAGAGAATAGATATTTACATATTACGTTCAGTAGATAATTGTAATTCACGCTTGCATACATATATAAGTCAAGTAAAAGAGGCTACCTACATAATATATTTTGTTTTTATACCCTGGAGTAACTAAAATTTTGTCTAACTACTTTAGACGCGATTGTTAAAACAGTAGAACTATGCATAAAAATCTATTCTCCTTCTTTTAAGTGGTGTGTATTGTAAATCATTGTAACTGATTAACGCAAATTTTGTTTAATAAATTAAAACAAAAAAAACAACACCTGGTGGGGATTTTTACTTATTTTTCCAAAAATCCCCACTAGGCTGTGCTTATATACCTAGCGAGAATTTCTGAAAAAAAGAAGAACTAATTTTTTGAGTTGTTATTTAAATATTCAAGATGTTATAATTTTAATAATTTAATTTATTTTAATATTTTATAATTTTTAACTTACCAATACCGCTATTTACAACTTCTTCGTCTTTAAATCAGTGCCTAAGTAACAATCCCCACTGGTGGGGCGAGGTCGGTGGGGATTTCTAGAATAAACCAATAGAAATTGTGGTCACCCTATAACCTAATTCATACAGCAAAAATAAAACTCCATTTTTATATACAATAGAGGGTCCTTCTTATTTCTTTCTGGTATCGAATTGTTGCACAATTTTTTTCACAAGAAGTGACGCTTTTGTATTTGACATATCTCTCATATGTTATGCGTAATAACACGAAAACAAAATAAAATGGCGGACTGAGGGCCCGAATTTTAAAATGGTCATAACTTTCAAACAACAGGAAGTGGTGTTCTGATCTTGCTTTCACGAATTTGTACAATTTATTTAGTAGCTTATAAGATTTTAAACAGGAGCTGCAAGTCAATGGTTTCATTATAATTTGGGTAATAAACTTTGACGTTTAAGAGAATTGAGGGCCCATTTTGAACGAAGATATACGAAGTAGGACAGTGTTTTGCGTTAATATCTTGTTTCCACAAATTTTGTTTGGCTTTAGCTTAGATTTCGGCATAAACACGTTTTCTGTAGTGTCTATAGTTTAGCCGGTATAGGTGGGCCCTCAATCCGCAATGTGCGAACTGAGGGCCCGACTTTACAGTCTTTATCTCGCTTATTAGACTTTCACAAAATCCAATTCCAACTTTCACATTCCTTTGGGAATGTACACTAACTCCTAAGCACATTTTCAAAGAGTTTTAACAAAGTGGCCCTCACACCACACGCACATCAGGATCGCAATTACAATAATCTGAGAAAAATTTTTTGGGACGAAAATTACGTTAAAACCTTTATTACTTTTGTCCACGACTACTGAGAAGTATGCACCTCTTTAATTTAGTGAATAGAAGACCTGTATTATTAATGACACCCATTTTATAACTGCACCATCTAGGGTATGTACAGGCTCATAAAATGGACGTTTTAAGGGGAAAAAAATACTTTTAATTATGTTTTCTTTTCTTTAACTTTTGTTAGAGCTTTATAAACTTTCTGTCAATATTTAATAATTTTTTTTTCCAGCTGAAATGTTTTCGCCCTACCTACGGTAGCACTGCTCTGCGTGTCAGTCGCATAAAGATAGAAAACTATATTTGATGTTGTCATATCTATCAACTTTTTGATACATCTACCTATATCAAAACAATACTTTAAAAATAAATACTGACTTACTGACTGCCTCGTTGGACTAGTGGTCGCAAGCGCGACTGCTGTGCATGAGGTCTTGGGTTCGATTCCCAGGTCGGGCAAAGTGTTATTGGGTTTTTCCATCAGGAATTTCTCAGTAGCAGCCTCGGAGTCTGGATTTGTGCCCGGTTGATGGCAATAGGCTCGCCCCCTATTACATGGGACTAAAAACATAACTGGCGAAATGTGGGTGTACTGATTTGTACACCTCTGCCTAACCCTTCGGGGATTACAGGCGTGATGTTATGTATGTATGTTATGTAAAAATAAATATTTCCTAAGTATGATCACTTTTTCTAAAAAAACATTCACAAACATCTTAATGTTATTTTAATAGAAAATTAAATAACTGCTATTTAGACTGTCTCGTTGGTCTAGTGGTCGCAAGCGCGACTGCTGTGCATGAGGTCTTGGGTTCGATTCCCAGGTCGGGCAAAGTGTTATTGGGTTTTTCCATCAGGAATTGCTCAGTAGCAGCCTCGGAGTCTGGATGTTGTGTTGTGCCCAGTAGGCTCGCCCTCTATTACATGGGACTAAAACATAACTGGCGAAATGTTGGTGTACTAATGGGTACACCTCTGCCTAACCCTTCGGGGATTATCTAGTACAGGCGTGATGTTATGCAAGTATGTTTTGATACTTTTAGGTCCTATTGTTTATGTTTATCAATTAAATATTCATTAATGGAGTAATAACATTTAATTTCAAAGATTTCAATTAGACTTTATTTTATTTTATTCTTTTATATCCGATTTTCCTTTTAATTAATTGGTTCCTATAAAATACTACTTTTCTGAAACTAGGGCTGGCAACACTAGTTGTAATTGTCATTTGGACTTTGTTAATACGTGCGTGCATCGAAAAAAGTGTAATTTCTTGTTTCATTGGCGATAATTTTATGCACGTTGTCTTGACGTTAAGATTCTGCTATTTTCTTTAATGAAAATGCCGGAAAGCCAGAACCTTGTGCAGTGTTATAACCGTGGTTGCGGCCAACTCTTTGACCTCAACCACAACGATAAAGGTACGCGGATTTTCTAGACTTTTCTGTGTTCAGAGCTATGCCAGTGATGCCAGAGGGATAACATTCTTAGTTAATACTTACGTTTTGCGGAAATGCGAATAGTGTTCAGACGAACATCTGACCCATATACTTTCCTAAATTATGGGTTAAATTTTAGGATTTCATAAACATTTGAAAGCTGCACTTACGACAAGATCAATCAAGCCAGAAAAGTGGAAAGAGCTGAGATGGAATTTTGTCCAATAATGGAACGTATTGGCTTTAAAATATAGTGTTGCACCTGTGAGCTGAATTAGTTTCATAATATCTGAAATTAATTTCTGTGTAAACCTACAGATGAATGCCGTCATCACCCTGGCACTCCAGTATTCCACGATGCGTATAAGGGGTGGTCATGCTGCAATAAGAAGAGTGTTGACTTTACAGAATTTCTAAATATCAAAGGATGTACATTGTCAAAGCATTCAAATGAGGTCAGCATTCACACTTGGAACAAATATTAGAAAGATAGTATGACTGAAGTAACTAATAAAGATATTGAGTATTAATATTTATATTTAACTCTTTCTTTATAGAAACCTCCAGAACCTGAGAAAAAGGCTTTGGATAAAGAATTGGATAAAAAGGATGTTATTGAAGTGAGAACACCAGTAGTTGGACCACAGCTGCCAAGACCTCCGTTTGAGACACCCCTGATCACAGTAAAACCTACTATAGCTGAGGCTTTGAAAAAAGCTGTACAAAATTTGTCACAACCAACGGCTTCTACAGATGATGGGTTTGTAAATGTTAATAATTCCAAAACTATTAATACACCTACTAACTTAAGCTCCCCATAAAGGTTAAATATTTCACAACATTTGATCCTGATGTAAAAGAAATAATTGCTTATGATAACTAAACAAAATTGTGATAATTTACAGAAGCATAACTGTTGGTACAACATGCAAGAACGGAGGCTGTGGTGTTACCTATGAAGGTCTTCATACAAATGATACCATGTGCACCTACCATCCAGGCTGCCCTGTCTTCCATGAAGGTCTTAAATTCTGGTCTTGCTGTCAAAAGAGAACCACAGACTTTAATACTTTTCTCAGTCAACCCGGTTGTACAACAGGGACCCACAAATGGACTAAAGAGGTAAGGATAATTTTGTATGTCTGCTATCAATTAAGTACTTTAGTAAAAGAGTCACATTCTCTAGCTAGATAAATAATTACACTAGTTTACAAAATTTAACTTTTTTTTTTATATACCCCGAAAGAAATGTATATAAATATGTTAACCTACCTTTCTCAAACTTAAAAGTGTCTGCAGAAATATTCTATCACATCACAATGTTTTTCTGCAGTCAATTTCTTTTACAACTACCTGACGTGGTCACGTTAGTTTAATGTTCATTAATTTTTGGCTTCAAATGATAAATATTTTGTTTCTGATTGACTTAAAATTTCGAGTAGAATATGTTAACAAAGTTCTGATCATTAATTTCTGCCACATTTGTGTAAAGATTATAATTTCAAAATCTTTTTTGATATGTACTTTTATCTTTTTTTATAAAAAGTACATATCTTCATATTTTGGATTTTCCGTTGCAACAAAATGTAAGGAGATTACCTACTGTTGATATATTATATGAGAAACTGATCAATATTACTGTAAAAAAAAACAAAAAATTGCCATTTTTGTAAATAAATATTTCTTAAACCAGTTAAGATCGATTTTATTTTATTATTTTTCGTGTATAACACACTACATAAATAAACAATAAATTAACAACTTTCAGCTGGGGTATGAAAACTGTGTAAACTAGTGTTATCAACAAGAAGATACAGATATTATAAGCAACACCAGTGTATAAGCTTAAGTTGCCTAATAGTAAAGAAATGATATAAAGATATAGAGACAACAGATCCAGAAATTTATCTATGTTAAAATGCAAATTTTACAGGGTGCACCAGCTGGGACCGTTAAATGTCGTTGGGACTGGCATCAAACACCCGACTACGTTATTGTTAGTGTATACGCCAAGAAATACGACCCTGTACTCAGTTTTGTGAAGTTGAACCCTATTCGACTTAACACCAAGTTGGTATTTCGAGAGCAAGGTGATGCAGTATTTGAACTGGATCTTGAACTTAGAGGTGTAAGTACTTAACACAAAGTATTTTGCAGCACTTGTTTGTCATTGATCAGAGTATTTACCCGTTTTATTAACTATTGCAGGTTATAAATGTAGAAAGCAGCTCTGCATCAATGATGTCAACAAAAATCGAAATAAAACTTAAAAAAGGTGAGCCGGGGTCATGGAGCAAATTAGACTTCCCTCAAGCACAGCCAAAGAAAGAGGAAGTAAAACCACAAGATGACAAGCCATCCGATGACGACTATGAAGACCTTTCCACTGTAGAAGCAGTTCAATCTATAGGAAAAGTTAATGTTACTGGCTGATAAATTAATTTTATAAAAATGAAAAACCTAGTTAGTTATATTTTTTTTACTAAACACAATGAAATGTTGTCAATGACTGGTAATTGTAATTTTCTGCTCGAATGGTGGATGTGCATTTATTTAGTAGAAATAAAATGTACTTTTACTATTATGAATTCAATGTTTTATTTTTGGGGCCATTGTATAATTGAAATAAAACTACATATTATTTAATGTTAACTCCTTGATTAAATCAGAACATATTTTTACAAATAAAAGTACATACATACATAATTACATACTATAGTTTCTTTACAATATTTCCTCAAAACATTTTTGAAGTTATGACTAGATCATGTCACATAAAATTTTAGTACAGCTAACTAAGTACGTATATTTTATTACAATAGAATAATAACATTTACAAAAATTTATACAATGTGACTAGGTTGACTAGATAGATGAGATTCACAAAGTTATATTGTTACTCTCCTAATACGTGAAACATTTAACTCGTTGACTGCGGGAAAACACACACGTTGTGTTTCGACTAAAAAACGCAAGTGCGGCGCACACACAAACGTGTGTGTTTTTCTATGGCGAACACGCGAACATTGGTAGCTAGCCGCACTGGCGTTTGGCGGAGCAAATGTTCGTCCGCAGTCAAAGGGTATTTGGAGTGAAACACTTGCCAAGGATTCAATTCACGACAAGCTTCCACCCATTATTTTTATTATTATTCAAATACTCTCGTAGCTCCTTAACAATAAATTGTTAATACAAATGTATTCTGAGATTTTATCGAATTAATGGTTTGTGTCTACATAGGTTAGGTACTGCATTCTACAAACTTGCATTCTACAAAATTTATAATGCATAGAATAGTTTTTAAAATCGGTTTGACAACCTTACGGTCATAGAGATTGTGGTTGTTATAAAAACCCATAGGCCCATACAACGTGGAATTGTGAAATAAATTAAATCATTTTTATACTGCATGAGTGCATACATACATACAGGTATTATACATATTATACAAAAAACAACATTTATCTTCTAATAGGTAGGTGATAAGTTATTAGTGTCGGTACCTATTACTTTTATTAATTACCTATGTTATCTTTTCACCAATCGGTTGTAGGCTTCCTAGGAAATGTTGAATATGGCGGATGTAATTACTTCATAACCATTCAATAGCTATAATAGTTGACAAATAACCTGCGCATTCGCGAAAAACGAACCATAGTGTAATTTCTTAAACTGGGTTGACCCAGTAGGTATATGTAATTACACTATGGTTCCTTTTTCGAATAGGTAGGTACCTATATGGTTAAATTATGTTTTTGTTATGGTTACCTATATGGTTTTATTTATGGTTCAGTTCAGAGTCTTTAACCAAGTTTCAAATTTTAATTGACATGATTGTGTCAACACAGTCATGTCAATGAAAATTTGAAACTTGGTTAAAGACTCCATGTGTTTTTGATCAGGTACAATTGCGCGTAAAACATTTTCCCACAGGATATGACCCTAAATCAGAGAAATGAGACTACATGCAGACAATTTTACGCCAGCTGTATTCTCTGAAAGATAGGGCAGACATGTAATGTAGGTTATTTATTATCCCCGGGGACGGGGCAGGTCAAAGTCAAAATCCAAAATGGATGAATTTTAAGAAATTAGCGTCATAGGTGTCGTTCCCCTGATTATCGGGAGCGCTGATGCCTATACCCACATGACGCATATTCTGTAAAATTCGGAAACGCCATCTTGGATTTTGTTTTCGACCTCATTTTCGGCATTTCAGTTGAGCGTACCAGCTGCGGCGGGCCGAAAAGATCAGCCGGTACAACAGCAGGCGTTGCGGGTTGCGAAGACCCCTCTCTTTTATACCGCACCCATGCGTGGCACCTTCAGACGACCGAAGTAACCCACTTTTTGCAATTACACTAAGCTTATATGGTGTTTCGTACGAAACCTGCGCGATAGCCTCACTGTTGTTTAGAAGTTTGCGGGCTAATAAGACATAAACGTACAATCTTTATGACGGTAATTTTACGGCGACGAGCAATGTTCGCTGGTAGGTGGTGCCGGTGCATGAAATGCCGGCGTGGGCGCAGGCTGCATGCGGTACATATCGTGCAGTAGTGTGGCTACCGACACGTCGCCGACTGTGTCGCGGAACAAGAGAAGCTCGATGGAGCGCGCCCGCACCGCTCGTAATGATGGTAGCAATAGGAGGAGGCGACCAAATCTGAAGAAAATGAATGTGAGTGATTACACATGTTTATCTACATAGGTACATAAATCAACTAACATGTTGGTACTGTAGGTATCTATCAACAGATTCCATAGGATAACTACCGGTTAAAAGCGTGGATAAATAAATTTAATACAAACGTACCTACATTGATTTAACTAAATTACCTAAACCGTTTAGTTGGTACCTAATCGGAAGAGAGGGCGCTACTGAGCATGAAAGCCAGCCAGAGCCAGATTTGTTCAATCTACAAATGTTTACTTACCACCCTACAATACATGGTTGAGAATTGAGTGAGTCTAGGGCCTACCTAAATATAATTTGTAAGGATAAAAAGATAACATACCTAAGTCAGGGTACATATCATACGCCAACTAAAAAGGAGAAGACCGCAAAAACCACTATTTAGAAGGTTTAGGTCAAAATACTTGAGTGTGAGGTGCCCAGTCTACTAAGAAGATTGTAGATTTACCTTGTAGGTTGTCTAGTATATCTAGTCCGCACATAGTCAGCAAGTATGCACTGAGCTTGGTCTTGCAGCATCTCCACTGGTTGAGTCTCACTTAGCCCAGGTGTGTCTACACAAAAAGTAAGTATAGAAAATTTTTAATACCTAAGTAGGTTATTATGCTCCCTACATATAGCTCTATACATACATATATTATACCTATAGGGGAGGATCAGGCAAACCTGACTGACGTAGGTAGGTATTAGCTCACAGCTGAAAGTAGGTTGGTACCAGAATTAGGAACATGAAATTCTGCACACGGCTTCTTCTTAGGGATGATTCTCATTAGAACGTGCCGTGCACGGGCCGGGGCGTGGACGAGCCGACGTGGTATTGAAGTGCGTCGAGAGGGCCCGGACGGGACACGGATAATGCACTGTGTAATATAAATTGATTCATACAAAATATATGTAACAGATTTAAAACCGTGCCCCGTCCGGGCCCCGTCCCGGGCACGGCACGTTCTAATGAGAATCATCCCTTACGGTGCAGGCGAGCATTATGAAAGCAATTTTGCAAATTCAACTCCTTTAAAGGAGTGAAAAGTTCAATTGTATAAAAAATCTTATTTCTTGTGTTTAAACTTGGCAAGATTGCAAACCTAAGTAAATATTAAAGCTTGACATTACTGTTCCACTCAAACCATGTCTGAGGCCCTTGAGGCGTTTTAGAAATTCTGACACTAGGGTGTGTCGTCGTAAGACCTTACTGCCCGCACGGTAAAGTCTAAGAAGAACAATTTATACAAATTTAAAATCTACCTATTTTAAATTTGTATAAATTGTTCTTCTTCTTTGTACCTACTTTTACAGAAAAAAAAATCTTTCTATAAGAGTAGGTACCTACCTATAACTTACCTGGTGAAAAGAGAACAATAGCCTTCATACACCCACACTCGCTACCGTCGGGTGCTATTTGCCGAAATCGACATAGTATCTCCTGAAACAACATGAACAAAATTCGAACTTTATAAACTATTAAAATATTTGAAATCTCGAATTCAGAACAATATGAGTATTTTGTGATTGGCAGAAACAGTTTACTGGTATGTACACCTCACCTGTAAAGTATTCAACTCCAAATCTGCCAAAGGATCCGGCGGTAGTCGCACTCTGGCTGCCGGCGCTGCCAGCAATGGCGCTAGGTCCCAGGGCGCAGACCATTGTGCCAGATGTAGAAGGAATAGGTCCTTCCACGCCGCTCGCAAGAGTACCAGCTGGTCGGATGCGGCTAGAGCTTGGAACGGGGCTAGGCACCGTACCCAGCGCACTGCCATGAAGAGGAGACGGGCACTCGTTTCCTAGGGTCGAAATAGAAGTACCTACTTAGATATCTATTCTATTGCAAAGGTGAAGGGTACCTACTCCTGGTATTTTTATATACCTACGACCTAATCTCACGCGTTCCGACAAAAAGCTTCGGAATATTCTCAATCAGACTAGTAACTCCGGAAAACTGTCAGTCCTATTCTAAACATTCTTCTGCTAATAGGAAGCAACGCCACGACTTCGTCCGCATAAATGGCGGTTATTGCGGAAGCAGAAGAAGTCGTGGAATAAAACGTAGTCTATGTAATTTCTCTGGCTTCAAACTTACCCCGTGCCAAATTTCATCAAAATCAGTTTAGTGGTTTAGTCATGAAAGCGTAACAGACAGACAGAGTAGGTAACTTTTGTATTTATAAATGTTAGTAAGGATATTTTATTCGTAAGAGAATTCAGTTAGTGGGTACTATATAAAGGTACCTACATACTGGTAGCTAGGTATCTCTCACAAACGAGCATATAAATGACAAACATAAAACGCAACAAGTCAGGCGATGATGACTCCAGTGTCATAGTGCGTAGAGGGCAATGGGCGGGGTAAGTCAACTCAAGGCGATAAGTCACCCCGCGAACGCCCAATCGCGGCTCGCGCCCGCCCCTTTAGTCAAAAAGCCACCTATCAAGTGTTGATGTGTACACCCCTTGAAGCAGACTTGAAGTCGCTAAACAATAAGGAACGAAGAGAATGATTTTTCGTAAGTATGTCTAGGAATAATGTTTCTTATTGCTGTACTAGATTCCCTAGAACTTCATTGGCTTGTCTTTCGATCAAAATTACCCTTTTTCATGAGATGTACCTATACCTTCGTTCATACTACAATGGTATCGGCACAAGTCCGTTTGTAACACTTTCAAGGATCGCGGGTATCTGTGTAAATATAAGTTACCAACCCACGATGACTGAAATGAAATGCACCTACCTGCAAAAGTTCCCAAGTCGGCGCAAGGGGTGCTCCAAAAGCACTTGGTGGTGGCCGCAACAATGTTGGGTCCCCTTGCAACTGTAGCTGTTTTGCGCTCCACATCAGTTCCTAAATAAACAACGAAAGATTTTGTTATCACTGTGTTTAACTAACCTGTCGTTTGAAGAATAAAATTTAAAAGAATGCGTTGATCACAATTAAGCAATTTTCCACCATTTTCCACCTATGATTGAGCAGCGAAAATGCTACAGATAACTAGAAGTATCGTGTAGGATTAAGAGTTCAGATTTTGGCCTTGATAAAACATGGATGCATCTATTCTTACCTGGCATTTATCTGACGACATAAGTATGTGCAGTAAGCCGGGAGGCGGCGGTGCTAAGAACGGTTCTGGCACAAGCGGTAGCGGACTGGGAGCGCCAGCGCCGCCGCCGGCACCGCTTGACCCGGCCGATGACGCCGTGCTCAGAGGGGCTGGCTCGCTCATACCGCTAATACTGAACTGTTTGACGACGGAAAGTTAGTAGGTAGGTAAGTACTTTATTATCTACCTGGCGTTTTCTCTAATAACGAATGTCATTATAATTAAATTCAGACTTTTATAATGGATAAGAATTAAAAATGTAGCCAAAATAAATGGTTTTAGAGATGGTGAAAAGAAGCTCCCAAAAACGTTTGTAGGTAGGTACCGACTATTAAAATAGTCTAGCTTCTTCTGCTGCGGGATGCGCTTGCGCTAACCGCCGCTAACGAAACAAAAAGCTAACAAATATGGTAATAATTACAATGTGAGAGTAGGTAGGTATTACCTGAAAGTTGAAGGGTTGTGGCAGCGGTGCGTACGGCGAGGGTGGCGAAAGCTTGAGCGCATGAGGCTTGTGTGCGTGTCCGAGCGGTGGCGGGCCGAGTGCGCCCATCGCACCCGTTTGCAGCTTCGGCTTGCGAGGTCCTCGCTCGTGCTGCACCGCTAGGGGAGATGCAGCTATGTGAACAATAAGTCTAGAAGTCTTCGTTACAACTATTTTACATTCTAACAAATATGTTATGATATAAGGTGATGTATACCTAGGCGATATAATTTCAGCAAGACAATGCTGACTAGTTAATATTATCTGCTTGTATCTTTTACCAGGTTTATAACAGCACTTCTTCTTGGATAAGAAGATAATAGCGTTGCAAATAAATAAATTTGAAGTGGTTGTTTGTAATATCAAAATCAACGCTTGCAAACGCAAAATGTGTACACGGATTTTGCCCGTCTGACTGTCTCTTTGTTCTAGCTTATCTCCGAAACGGTTGGACCGATTTTGTCGGGATTCACTGGCAGATACCTATATTTCGACTTTTAATTCTATTCAGTAGGTAAGTTGACAGTTCAAAGAAAAATAATGTTACTAAGTATGAACGATTTTGCGTGGGGAACGAATACTTAATAAGAATGGTTTAATACCAAGTTAAGTACATTATTTAAATTCATTCAATTTCGTTCATTCTTACACCACCTTTCGAAATATAGGTACCTATTTGATGATATAAGGGGCAGGTATCATAGGCTAGGCTACTTTTATTTTAGATAAAGAATTACGGTAGGCACCGCACGAAAAAAGATCCGCGGATAACTGACATTCACGCGGACGAAGTCGCGGGCATAAGCTAGTCATAAGTAAATCTTTACAACTCCAATTCTATTTCAACACTTTACTGATACTGTCCATACCTACTGTAACAAAAATTGTTGATAAAAGATTGATATCAATAAAATGCGCGATTGACAAAAGTATTTGACTACATGGAACTCTGTAGGTATGTTGTTTTACACGGAGGATTATAGAGCCATGAACCGCTTATTCGCTGGCGATCCCTCGGTAAGCCGGGATCGTCCGCGCCTCGCCTGCCTTCGTTTATTGTGCATTCGTGGGTCGTGCTCACATGTAACGTGCCCTTTGACCGATCAGACAACGATTAAGTATTCTGTTTAGAATACTTTTGGAACTGACTGAAACACCGGTGTTTATTTGTTTATTGATAAAGGTTCTTTTGGAATTCGTTCATGAGTGTCGGTGACTCTTATTAAAGAGATCAGAGACCAGAGAGGGACAATTGATTCTTTGATTTTATTACGTTCGGGTGGGTAAGAATATCTAATTCGATGCTCGCAATTTGGTTTATTTAGCTGAACGAGGTAAACAGCGAATGAATCAACGTTAAAGCAGTTATTTATGTCCGCTCTGCAAACATCGGAGGAACAGAGTTAGGTATATTTCTATATCTTTTAAACTTAAAACGAATTGTTTTAATTGCATATCCAATGTGCACGGGGCCTGTGTAGGGATGACGTCACGCAATCAGCTTAACGAGACTGAGTCCATGAGAATGCGGCTATTGTGCCCGCACATGTCGGCGCATACGCTGCGTTCCCGCGCCACCGCCGCTGCTTAGTGCCAACAATAAATAATACAGAAGCATCTTTCTGAATCACGAACGATAAGAGTAAAGTCTGTCTGCTCACATGAGAACCTAAGAAATTTAGGTTCAAGTATGCACTGCATAATAAAACTTATAGCTCTGACAATCACTTAGCGGCCATTTTACTTATATCAATGGAGCTACCCTGCTCTTTGTTTCCTACCTGCGACTTGATCAAATTGAGAATAGTGTAGGTAAGTCTACTTACTAGCTGCAGTTGTTCCTGGTTTAGCTTATTGTGTTTGCATACAATCATGTACAACGCACGTAAGGCCTTTTTTAAACCAATGGCTGATTTATTATACTTACACATACTGACTATGATCTTGGCCAGTGCGTATAATGGAACTTCTGTGTCCTACTATTTAGTGATCAACATATTATGCGGCTTAGCAAACGATACAAATGACGGACGCACTATTCGAATAGTTGACAGCCTCTACGTACGTAAGTGGGGACTTTAAATATTAAATGAGAATAAACTAGAATAGCTTAATAGGGAATTAGTAACATTTAATGCATTCCTAACACCTCTCTAAGCTCCACTTTATACAGTCAGCAGCATTGGATAGGTAAACTCTTAGTGGAGTACCTACACTGTACATTATGATGTATTTATTTACTAAGTGAATACTACATATATTTTTTAAAAATAAATAAAGAATATTTAAGCTCAACTGGTGGCAAAGCTTACTTCCACAATTTTCTTGACATTAATAACTGCACGCAAAAACCCATCTAAAGACGTTCATGCCTAAACCAAAATATTTATGAGTAATCATCAAAAAGTGAGTTTTTACTATACTTGGTCGTAGCTAAGCCCTGTGCATACACTACACACGAGATATAAGATTTGCGTAGGCATGAAACCAACTGCGTTTTTAAACACTCGATTGCATTGAATAATATTACCGAAAACGCATAACGTGTATAGCAGTGTCAGAGCAACTGACGCAATGTTAACCTTTTGTTTATGGGGCGCATGTTATCCCAAATACAACACGTGCTTTTTTTCACGACGTCATCGGCTTCCCTCACTGTCCCTCAATAACCCAAAATACACTTTATGACTTCACTACAAGGTAGACATTTACTAATCGTAGATATTTAGGGTCGGTTAAGCCAAGGGGCTCAGTTTCCAGTGTGACGCGGATAAGCGAGATTTTAATTAAATTAAGGCGAAATGTGTAACAAGTTTTTTTGTTATCTGATGACTCAAGGTTATTATAGTTTTTAGTTTAAAAACTTTTATTTGATTATCATTTTAATAAGTTATCGGATTGCATAACTGTTTTCAGGCTGTTTTTATCTGTGCGTATTTTTATGTGTGGGTCACCTAAGGTCGGCGTAGACGCATCCGTAGCACTACGACTGCTACGGTAGCGTCTTTTGCTACGCCGCACCGCGCCCACCGCGTAGTCGCATGGCGAGGGTCATAATCATAACAGATTATCAAAACAAATTACGACAATGGTAACATGTTTTGTACTAAGATCAGAATAACACTTTGCAGTAGCTGTTTATAATCTATCTGTATGAGCATTTTGATTATTTTCAACAATATATTGATTTATCGATAAAATTACTGTATGATCCTAAAGTATTTTATTTTTTTGGACCATGGCCTACGTAACAGTGCTGCATATTTTATTAATATCTAACATAAAAAGAAATTATAAGAGATTAAAGAGATTATTAATTATTATAATTATTATGCACAAATATCAAATTTAAAATGTAAATATCGTTTAAGTTAAAGATATATCTTTAAGCTCAAAAAGAAGTTAAGTCTGTATCGTATAAGCTCGTACAAAAGGCCCGCAGTGAATCACATTGGCAGCGTTTAAAAGGGAGATTTAACTTCAAACATGTATCAGCGACAAACCCCTCGCACACTGAATTGAAAGCAAACAAAACATGTTTTTCAAAAAGGTAGTTTATACAAAAAGTATTTGTTATTTATTACCCGCAGGCATTGGCGGTTGGACGTCAATTACTTTCACTACATTTTAAAATTGTATTTAGTAGAATAGCTGACGGTAACAGTGTTCAAAATTGATTATCTACAAAGAGATATAAGTATAAAACAAATAGTATAGGTATTTGTACTATTGATATACGCAGCTATAAAAGTTCTATGTAGGCTCCTAGTTCCTAAATTACATCGAAGTTGTTTCTATGTAATACTAAACATTAGTCTACATCGTGGTCTACCTGTGACCTACATCATACACCTGTGCACTTTATCCGTGCACTCGCAAGGCGTAAAAGCATTTGTTGCGAGGCTACCCATACCAATATTGTTGGGTGGTGGGTACCGGGTAGGTTACCTATAATGTACCTACTGTACGACGTTACTGCCCGTGTAAATGGAGTTCTGCGGTCGATATCATAGTGATGTACTGCATCTCGATGTTGTTTTACAAAATAGAATGCCGAGGTTTCATTACACGAAAATACTTGTATCTTTTTCGATGTGTTTTGGTATTGAAGCCCATTATTTGCAAAGAAGTAAAAAAAACTTTCAAAGCCACCTCGTCGCACGGGTCGTACTTATTTTCAGAGGGAAATGTGAGTTGCCGCGTTAAACTTGAGATAATACAAAGTGTGTGTTTTCGTGGCTTGTTCTTTTTTTTTTATTTCGTTGTTCTAGAAATATAAAAAAGCTACTTATAATATTTATTTTAGAACTTTTATAAATACAAGAGACCTTTACTGAGTTGCTACTCCATTAACTCTAATACCATATAAAACGGTGTATCCTTTTCAAACTTTTCTTTGTTGCCAACAATAACTTGTGTAATTCTAGCTCCTTATTTATCGATAGGTGTGGGCACTACTCTGGCCGGGCAGACACGTACCCTGAGGAGGCAGCGTGGTGTGGGGTGATTAATGACCCAATAATCCCGGCCGCCCGCCTGCCTCATGAAAGCTTCACGAAGCCGAATTGGTGAGCGGTCAAAAGGTTTATTGACTGAACAGGCATAACCAAGACGCACTTACGTAACTAACATGTGTGTTAGGCAACTAAGTCATTAAGTGCGAGTAGCCGGTGTTAGGTAACTGACATTCTACCAAATGAAAACACGGATATAACTAAATTTTCCTAAAATAAGAGCAAGTGTCATTCAGTATCTCTTCCTGACTCTACTTGAGTTGAGTCTGGCATCAGATCGTCAAACAGCAGTAACACGACATTCTTCCACTTCTTACATTGACTACAAGTAGGTATAGGCACCTACTTCTATTATCACTGAAATTAAATCTTTATTCCCAGAAATATGTAGGCACCCAATGTGATTCATTCAAGGAGCATGACTGTGCACAAGTTGCCGACTTGCCGCCAACAGGCAAGCTCGCTCTGCTATGATAATACCAACTCGGATCAAGATGTTAAACCTGTTTTTTGCAACGTAGGTTTTACAAAATAGATTTATTGAATAGGGTAAGAGCAATGTTGTAAGAGGATTACTTTTTTATATTATTTAAGAAATAAACGTATTTTAGATGACAATAAATATATGTAATAGAATATTTAAACCATGTAGGCGTGAGTAAGTAGGTACTTTTTAGTAGGTCTTAATCTAGATTAAGACCTACTAAAAAGTACCTATGGACATACCTAGGTATGTCCATACCTAAGTAAATAACAAACAAAATGATACAAAACACAAATAAGAATAAGCTTAAATTGTAACAAACATAATAATTATAATAAAAGCTTTTAAAAAAAACCTCTGTTTTCCTTCACAAAGGTACTTAGAATTAATATATAAAATCAAACGAGTAGATAATAAAAGACTACTTCTTTCAGATTAAGTAAATTTGCCTTTGTGAGAGACTGGTATCCATACTAGAATTCCCTGGCTTACAGATTTTCAAGACCCCATCATAAGGACGATTTAGGTACTTACGTGATAATAAGCATGTTATAAAATACATAAGGACCTGTATATATAATGTATAATATTATACCTACTTATGCAGTGTTTATTTTTCACAAAGATTATTAGCGCTTCATAGCTGCGCATCAAAATCATCGCGTGGAAAATATCCTACGAGAGAACGACCCCGTGTCCCGACATTCGTTCCGACGTTAATTCCAGCCGCATTTGTTCCATTACATTTCCGACACAAAGTAGATACGCATTTGCCGAATTGACTAGGTGGATGCGACCAGGCGAACGGCGAACGAAGAGGATGGGGCGAGCGCGGCGAGCTGCCCGACAGGGACAGAGTATCAAAAGTGAGAAAGATGTATTCAGAAGTGAAATAGTCTGCTGGCTGAGCACATCATCATTAACGAGCCAGAGAGGGCGGAGGGCAGCAAAGAGGCAGAGGGGGCACGCCAGGTGGGCGATGTCCCACGCTCCGGCACACCTGCGCGCGAAATTGTTCCTTACCGCAAACGCCTCAGAGAACTTATCTCTTTAAAGCCAGCTCACTACAAGTACCGACCTCAGGGAATATTTTCGAGTGCACCGCCATAAATATGAGAAATATCCAGGTTTTTATTCACCTTCCACCCTGCGGGGTCCACCCGGGTCCCGGACAAACATCTTATATAATAGATGTCCAACAACGTCGAGATGACAACGGGTTTTCCTGCCACCTACATAGCTAGTTTTGTTTTTATTTACACCATGACACCTGTCGATTAGTACTCTTAGGTGGTAAAAATAATGTTTTGTTTACTTATTACATTTACCTATTGAGAAAATCCTTTCTATTTAAATTAATGCATAATAGATAGGTCGATAACTAAGTAAAATTTATCCAATGTACGTAGGTATGTACAAGAGAAATAGGTACCTATCAAATTTTAATACCAGTCATTCACCATTGTAAAGTATAAAATACGATGTATTGATAGAAGGCGAACAGAGCAACGAAACAGTATCTCCTCACAAAGTTGACGCAAAGTTACCGCCGCGGTTTCTGAACGTCGAGCCTGTTTCAGAACTGAACAAGTTGGGAGTGCAGCGCATCGCTTTATTTTACCACTATAAATAACTTTGTTTTGTATAGCATAAAGTTTACAGATGAACTTTTTCCATTTTATAACAGTTCAGCTGGAAACGCGATCGCAAGTAGGTAAGTAGTGTTAATGTACAGCATTTTTTTTTAATGATTAGGGGATGCACAATGTGCACTCGTATTATAACTTAAAATCATATTAATTAAAAAAACAATATATATCTAATAATTTTGATTGAACCAAACTGAATTTAACTACAAAAACAATCATCAATAAACCTCGACTAATCCATTCGTGTGTAATGCAATTAACCCACCCGCCGTATAACGCGAAAATTAATTAAGAATCACGTAAACGTGAACAAAAAACCACCCCTAAACCAGATGCAACGATTATCCCATTAAACATTTTAGTTCTATTCGCTATGACAGTGCAATAATTTGTTCACGCACAACATTAAAATGAAATTAGACGGGCGAGATTCACCCCGGGGGCGAGGGTTGAATCACTTGATCTGTCAAAATATAGGCAATAATAGTTGGTCGGGAGGCGACTAAACAAACACGGAAGCGGTGAATAAATCACATAATCGGATCGAAACGTAGCGAGCCTTTATTCTAGTCAACCTTTGTCACATAGTGAATCAATAGGCAGTTCGGACACCTGGGGGACAATTCTGCTCACTTTTAGGAACGATCGCAATCCAATCTTAGTCTCAATCTGTCAAAAATGCCTCTAATTTACCTTAATTTTTTGACATAGATTATCGTTGAGATGATATTGCGACTAGATTTTGAGGGTTTTAAATTAGTAGCATCGGCCTTCTCGAATAATACGTATCATTCATGTGTTATGAACAAATACGCACATACATACGCGTTTTTATTGAAAAAACAAAAGCAAAAAAAGGCTTTAATCACTTGAAATTATTTTGGGTATATAAATAGTTAAATACTCGGATATATAATTTAAATGATTATTATACTAAGCTCATAAAATATATACTTTTAACAAAAAGCTTTTATTCGAAATCTCTCTTTATCGTGTGGGCAGTAAGGTCTTACGACCCCACACACCCTAGTGTCAGAGTTTCTAATGCGCCTCTAGGGCCTGGGCCTCTGACATGATTTTCGAACTCTGAATTTATATATAATACAATACAATATTCGCAATTGAACCTGATTTCACCTGTTCAGTATTAAGTAAGACAGGTGTGTAAGTAAGTAGATATTTGTATTATAAATATATTTTGTATCTACTTTTACCAAGATGAAAGATATTGGTTTGAAAAAACATGAATATAAACGAACTGAGAATGTAATTAAAGGTAATAAACACAAGTGGAGTAGCTATTATAGCACAATTGGCGTCCCTTTGTTCGGTCTCCCCTCGGGTGTGGTCACGCTGCACGCTGCACTGGGCCCGCGTGAACACGTGTTACTGATCCTTAACACAGCTCCAAAAGCGCCGATCTACTCCATTTGATACGCTCTCGATGCCCCCACACGCAACACACGGTTTTGTATACCAATAAATATTCATTTTCAGTAGAATATTAAATAGACGATAAAGAGCTTGACTACTACCTGATCATTGTGTAGTGTGTAGGTATATGCTGCACAATAAGCAGCTACTAACTTTTTAGCAGTCATATAAGACAAACCTATTTGGTACCTCTATACATACCTATGAGGTATGTACCTCATAGGTACATAATATATGCAGGTACCTATAGAGGTACCTCATAGGTATACCTTATATGTATAAGGTATACCTATGAGGTACATAAACACTTCAGTGGTAGATTCTGTAAAGATTCTGTAAAATTAATTGAATCCATCTGTTTAATAAACTGGCGCTTGTTTTAACATTTACTGAAAATACACGTAGCGTTAAGGTTCGCTCCAATTCGTTACGACCCATTTAAATTCTCTTTTTAACACAAAAGGACTTCAAAAAGGTAAGCTCGTTGTAGAATCAAAATCTAGCGTGCGAACCGTTAAATTAAAAATAAATATTGCGAAACGTCAGCATGTTACGGGTCGAGTTCAGGAATATATCCAGGGAAAAAATCGAAAAACGTTAGAATGGCCGATGTCGGTTCACAGGGGTGGTTTGGGGTAAGGTGAATCTTTTTGTGAAGTGGAGAGAATTAATTTAACCCGCTGCGGGGTAACACGACATGGCGGTAATTGAAAAGTTTGCCCCTTGTAGCAGCCGACGCCGAAGGCGACGCGTCTTCGCGACACTCAGGTTTTATAACAGGCTTTTATGGTAATTGATATATTAATATAGTCTGTAATTTTTTAAATTATATGTTACTTACTGTACCTACTCCTTACCTCGCTCGAATACCTAGTAGAAAAAAATGGAATGTAAGTATTAGGTACCTACGAAAGTCAAATTCATCTCAACGCAATGTGTAAAAATAAACGGTCGAATTGATTTGTATTTACTTACTCCAACTAAACAATGAACAGAAAACACATTTTTAATAATTGATTAAGTCAATAAAAATGTTACTTAAAGTCTTTTGAAGTTAGTTTTTTGAACTTTCCAATTGGTGAAAACTGATTAACTTCGAGAGAGGCCATCCAAGAAAAAGCTTTTAGATAACAACCCTTCAACTTTTTCAACGAATATTAAAAAGCATTGGTAACTTTAAAAAGCGAACGCCTGGCTTGCTCGACCCTGATCGATTTTAAATTAATTTTGTAAAGTTAAATTGGGGATTATGTTTATTTGATCGCTTGAAAGAGACGCTGCTCTGATATAAGACTTTGGTTATAATGAATCTTAGTAAATTATTTTCGTAAAAACATAGATAAAATGTAAAAAAAGAAAACCATAAAAAGGATTTAATATAAGTATTTTGACCCTTTCTGACCACTTTCTTATATTTTTAGGTAGAAAATTATGATTTAATCACAGTACTAACTGTTAAATTAAAAATCATCTGGAATTATTATTTAATATAGGAAGTAGATATTTAATGATTTCACATCCATCATCCCATTTGCGTATACAAATGTCTACTAGTTAAGTTAGGGACACAAAGGTAGCCGGGCGTGTTGACGCATTGGCTAACATTCGATTCGTCTGTTTGCCGACGTTATTGAAGTTAGCTGATTGGCTCCCTGGCTGCTGGACTTGGCAAACTTAATGATTTACTTCCACAGGAACGTGACCTTTTTGTATTAGCTCTTCTGAAATTTAGATAGATTTATTTGTTATTGCGTGAAATGTTTTAGGCACATGAATCATGCTTGAAACACTAAGTATTAATAATGACTGATTGAGATACATTTCGGATAATTTGATGGTGTTTCTGAAATGGTCTTCGGTTGGTCGAATAGTTCTTTCTGAATGGTCGTGAAACCTAACAGATTTCTGCTACGTCCTCTTCTTACAATCAGTAAAATTAAGTTTTAGTACGTTTTAGCCGTGTCTTTCATGGAAAGCCAACATTGGTTACGTAACGCAACGTACGCACGTAACCAAGCGCAAAAACGATATTGTTTGAATTTTCTAATATTTTTAGGTTAGGGCTTAGAAAACCAAATAAGCCAGTCTGGCAACACCAATAATAGTTTTTCTTTTAAAGCACCTGTCTTTAACCGAGTTCTTATCTAAATTACACCTATATTTTCTTTTTGTACATTTTACTTGAAACATAGTAACTGTTCAACAAATTGTGTGAGCTGTGAATTGTAAGCCACGCAGGCAGGCTGCTCGTGACTGATTAATGGAATTAATTCATTATTCTGTGGTTGCGGCCGGGAAGCGACGCAGTCGAACTCAGGACAAATGAATTGATAATGTCGCTGTCTGCGATTGCTCACGGTTTCAAGTCGATATTTGCATTTGTGATAAAATTGTGTAAAAAGTAATAAATTTCCGGTTTTAGTAACGTGACAACTTGACAACATTTAAAAGATACAGTCGTGCCCATGGTGATGAGGTGCTTCTGTTTAAAAGTTTCAGTCGGTTACAATGTTTAGGGTGTCATTAAAAAACGGCGATAGAAAAAAAGTCGTTTGGAATCTGCATGTTTGTACCTAGGTGTCTATTTTAATTGAATAAGTACTTGTAGCTCTTACGAGGCCCTCGTAGGCAACGAGTGTTGATGAGGGTGATGGTGCTACGAATTCTAGCAAGTATTTTTCACCCTCTTCAACCGTTCGGCTGCAGACCTACCGTTCGATAATATCGTAAATCGTTACTATCCCGGGACATTCAATCTATTTGGATTGAAACACTGATTATAAGCATAGGTATTGATTTTGGATATTAATTACTTTTCTAATATTATATTTTTATCTCTAGTTTTTACGTTAGGCTTGTCAGCTGTCGGTCTGTCAATTTCCTTCTTAATTTAAACTTGATAACTATTTGACTAATAGGTAGAATGTTTTATTTTAAACGAATGAGATGTACCTGCCTATCATCCAGCCAAATCCTCTACAGTACCTATTACGACAGATTAAAACCAATTTACCATGTTATCATTCTTTATTGAAAAGTCTTTTATAATTATTCACCTACATTCATTTAGTACGTTTTGTCGAGATAAATTTTATAGTCTGTTTTATAACTAGGCGTGAAGCACAAACCCGTTACCTAATATGCAGCTATAGCACAGCATCAGGTATGTAGGTACTTAGATACGGCAGCGGGTGGAATGGAACTCGCGTCGGCGGGTAAGTTTCGTGAGGGCGTATAATTACGCGAGCGAGTAAACATATAAAGGTAATCCGGGCCGCGGCGGCACAAAGTGATGCTCGTGAATAAATTAGCGACGGAGCACCTGCGGCACCACCGCAGTGCCGCTGCTATCTACCACAGGGTTACTACTATATTGTATAGTACCTATTACTGGTAGTTCTGGTTAGTACTTTATAAAGTATCACGACATTCACGACCGCCAGAAGTGACGATCTCAAAAGTGCTTGGTTTACAACCGGTTGTTTCGAAGCTTACACGGTGATTACAGTTTACAGGTTCACACTACGATGTAATTTTTAGGCCCCTATATTACTTAATAAACATCTCTTGAATGAATTACCGTAAATATTATCACAATGCACGTACTTATAGTAAAAATATGTTTGGTGCATTATAATAATGCACCAAACATAAAACAACAATTATCAACAATTGTTGACAAATGTTGACAATAATTGTCAATCGTGAAATCGAGATTTATTTCCGTTAACAAAAAATTATGTCTATTTAATTGGAGCCATCTCTTGTAGTGCTATTTTCTAGCTAATCAAATATTATTGGAGCTTTGGCAACCCTGGAGAGGATAAGATGTATCTATCAGTATATAGAGTAGGTACATACTAAAAGGCTTCGTCACATGGCGAGAGAAGCCCGACTTGCGGGCGACATGGGACTCTATGAATATTCAATTATTCACAAGATTTTACTTAGAGCGAATTTAGATTTAGATCGAGTCATTTATACCGAGGTGAAATTCACTCGCATACTATTGGGAATTGAAATGGTATCGCATGGTATAGGCATTTACAGGTCGGTGGAGAAGCTATATACTTACGAACCTAAGTATTCCTCATTTGAAACTTTATTTAAAACCAACATGTACCTAGGAACGATTAGTAGATCATTTAATTTTTAACGCCCGACGTACAAACGACGAAGTGTTATAAGATTGACGTGTCTATGTGTGTCTGTCTGTCTGTGGAAGCGTAGCTCCCGAACGGATGAACCGATTTTGATTTGTTTATTGTATTTGAAAGGTGAATTAGTCGGGAGCGTTCTTAGCTATGTTTGATGAAAATCGGTCCAAGATGGCAGATAATGTGTACATTGCAAAATATCGTAATTTAATCTAGGATTAGAATGTAATCTAATTCATTAGTAGAAGTAAAAGACAAACACAAACAGTAAATAGGTACTGTACCTGTACTTTATATGAGTGTACTAACAATATTCCATTTAAAATCGCTATAAATAAAGAGAACAAAGGCTGACATTGCAACACCCAACACAATACATATTGGGTACATCGAGATGTCGTAATGACAGATAGGATCGGAAACTACGGTGGAAATTGAACTAGCCGCCGGCAAACGCTATATTTCACTCAATATTTGAGCGAATGGACAGTGGACAAAACAACCTGCTGCGAGCATGATGAACGTTATGTGTCGAGTGATAGCACACGTATACTGCGACAGCAAATAAGACCCACTATTGTCGGGATAGCCATTGTTACGACTACTATGTGGTGTTTTCAATTTGATTATGGTGTGAGTTCGACACTAAAATGTGCTGTAAATAAGCCGGTATAAGACTTACATTTTAAGAAATGATTCCTTAATCCACTCAGCCTCATCTGAAAGGTAATTATCATTCTCGTGTTTCATCGAGGCCTTGAGCAACTACTGCTTAAATTCCACTTACCATCTTTGTTCATATTAGCCTGGAAGCACTTGGCGAGGCGGCACGCCCGGCATTGATTCCTGTGCGTCTTGTCTACAGGGCAGCGGCCTTTCATCTCGCCGCCTGCCTTGCAGGTGTACACTCGGTTGCGGTGGATCGACCGCTTGAAGAACCCGGAGCAACCTAAACAAACAATATTATTTTCATGAACGGTTAGTTGTACGTAACCTGTAACAATGTAGGTAACTTGACCGGAACGTGTTCTGCAGTCGTATCGAAAGGTTATCGCGTACCTACAAGCAATTAGGCCGCTGCAAATATAATTTGGCGACATGCGGCACTGGGCATCTTAGACCCATCTGACACCCAGTGCGATAATGGAGCTCCTGTTCAGCTGTCCCATATGCTGGAATTGCTGGATTAATCCAACTGTCAATTTACTTGCACCCTTGACGACTTGTATACCTCCTTTGACGCAGCAATAAACGTGGTCACCTACTGAGCCCAAATATAACAAATTATTGTTTCAATACACTCGCTCGTAAATTGGCTTTTATTGCACCGTTTTTAGGTTTACAATACGGTGTATTTACATAACATTACGATTGTGATGTTTGCCTAAATATGTTGAGAATAATTGAACTATCTTTAGATATTATTATTATGGTTATCCTAAGATATTATTGTTATATTAAAAAGTAAAATAATTAAATTATAAGTTAATCATTGATGAAATATGATAATTAACATTTGGATATACCAAATGTTAATCACCACTTTATTTATGTTAATAAATTAACATTCATTTATGCTATATAAACAAAAAAAAATTGAATAATTTTATACTTATTAGGCCTGTAACTTTTCACCTCTTTGTTCTCCACTGGTCGCTTATTATGATAACTTGTTGACACTTTTATGAGACATTCCAGCAAAGGATTTTGTATGCCAGAAAAATGTCTTAAGACACGTGACGTGACTATAATAATATACTATAATTCTTCATATTCATTAATTAATTTCATGCAGATTTCAGCAAAAGGTATATCTTTTTTTATCATATTACTACATTAAATAAAACCTCCTTGCTAAGTACTCCAGTGTGATATCATTACGAAGGTATAGGTACAGGCCGTTTTCAGTCAAAAACATAATTTTAATGCCATTTACATTTATTTTTAATTAAGGTTTTTTACTTTTTACATGGCTTTTACTTTATTGTTTAAGCCTTTTTTGGCCTGAACTTGTGCAACACGTATGCAAATGCATCCTCTTTTATGTTTACAATTTCAAAAAATATCAATGAGGTTGGTGGCTCAGGGCGGCGGCACTGTTCACTATTTCCATCATTTTTGTGTATCTGTTAGCTGTTGTAGTCGATCTCAATTAAATAAAAACTCCATCAAAGTGAATTGTACTTTGAAGTGATGTACAAATAAACGACGAACTAAAAAAACGGAAGGTTTACCTTCTAATTTTCAATTTCAAAATTCTAAAAACAAAAACTATATAGTATGACGTATTGAAAGACGATGTTGTTTAAAGGGTTTTTTAAATAATAAAAAAACAATTAGGTTTATAATTGGCCGATATTTGCACACATAATTAAATTCTTCCTTGTTAAGCCAACTTAACAATATCTTTGGACTGCCCACTCTTTTATTACTTATTAGCTTCTGCCCGCGACTTCATCCGCGTCAAAGTTTATTTTTCCATACAAACTTAGGGGATGAATTTTCGCAAATCCTTTCTTATCGGACGTCTATAAACTACCTCCCAAATTTCAGCTTTATACGTCAAGCAGTTTTCGATATTTCGGGATGAGTGAGTGAGTGAGTATACCTTTCGCTTTGCAACCTCTTTTATATCTATTAATTTAAATATTTGTAAGAAAATTGTTACAACTTAGGAGAACACAGAAATGGGAAGAAGGTACATCTTCGGCATTTCCTGCATCAGTCGTATTTATTACATTTATTTTCCAATATTTTAGTCATAATGCTTTGCCGTGAAACCAAGCAGCCTTTTTTTAAGAATTTGTTATCATCAAATGACTTCTTACTGACTAAAACCCATCCATGTTCCTCCTACGAATAAAATACGCAACCCTGGCAGCCTGCGAATGTCATTTTTTTTAATTCAGCAAACACATCGACACTTCTCAACCACTATTGGAACCTAATTATGACTATTATATTTATACCGAGTATAATATTATTCTTTTTTCGTCACAAATTGCTATTTTAGAATCACTAGTTTAATTTATTCATCTATATATTGTTCACATTAAAAAAAAAAAGGTGTTCCTATTGATCCTTTTATTTCTTCATAATTCTTTTATTCTGTTTAATCGATATTGTACAGATGTGAGCCTAATATTGCCATAGTTATTTCTCTCTTAGTCATGCTTTGAGTGATGCAGGGACAAAATTACTGATACTGAATAAATTAACAATTGGATAGGTTAAGGTGACACCACTAAACAATTGACGTACGTTTTATGGACTGCAAAACGCGATTCCCTCCTAGATTTTTTATGGCAATTATCGAACTGTGGCTTCACTTATTTACCAACTCAATTACTCAACTGACTTAACATTTATTGATTTCAAAGCCAGTAAAAACCAATATTTCAGGAAATTAAAAATTAATAGGGTTTCTGCTGAAATAAAGTGTTTTTTTTTTGAAGTTGTGTCTTGAAATTCATGGTTAATGGTGTCAACTACCCAATTAATTTTGATACTTAAACAAAAATAATCAAACGGTTTGTAGCACCTATAACGAACCTATAACTTTTCACCTCTTTGTTCTCTTGGTCGTTTGTAAAAGTAACTTGTTGAAACTTGACAAATTTCATCTAAGAGTTTTGTATGTTTTTATGCCTAAATAGGTACTTTATAAATGCTGTTCAATAATAAAATACATAATTATGACAAATAAACGTTTATAATACTTATTCATTATTTTTTCTTTTTGGTCATGAATATATATTCCATTCCAAGTCCCACAATTGTCTCATTACGTGGGACTCGAGTAATTGAATAACCCAATAACCCAATTGTGAATTGTTACAATTCTATTACGCTCTCAGCTCGCATATCACTCGCCTTCGTCTCGGACTGCAATTCAACCTATACTGCAATTACAAACTTTACTAACTAATGTCATAAGGCGTTTTTAACAAGCTTTCATTAGATGTATCATTGATAGATACGAAAAGAATAAGAAGACAAAGCAATATAAATATTTCAATAGACTATTATAATTATTATATATTACAAAAAAAAAGCTATTATAACAGAAAATAAATGTTTACTAAGTGAAAAAAGAAACTCCTACTGGAAAGGTGGTCATTTTTTACAGTTATTTAATTTTATGCAGTTTTAATAACCTACCTTCTTAGTTATATTTTTCAGCAAAAGGCATTTCTTATTTTCTCATACTACCTGATTAAATTAAACCTCCTTATTAGGTAAGTACTAAAAAAATAATCTATCAATACGAATATAATTATCATTACGAAGGTGTACTGGCCGTTTGCGCTCAAAAAAATAATGTGGATACCATTAGCATTTATTTTTAATTAAGTTTTTTTTACTTTTTACATGGCTTTACTTCATTTTTAAGCCTTTTTGGCCTGAACTTGTGATGCATATTTTCAAATGTAATCTCTTTTATATTTACAAATAAAAAACAATATATTTACGAAAATTGATAGATTGCTAAAACAATAACAGAAAGCGTTTGAGGGGTGGCAGCACTGTTCAGTCCTATTACCATCATTTTGGTGTATCTGTTCACTGTTGTAGTCGCTCGCAAATTAAACGAAAACTTAAGAGCGTCTTTAGGGCATTGCAGCCATACTGTTTATTGCGAAACGACAGAAATCTAAAGAATAGGTAGGTACTTAATTCCTTAATTATCAAGAGACTGAGCAGTTACTTAGAGTCCCCGTCTGACGGATCACTCTACACACACACATACACACACACATAAATATATAAATACACCCTCACACATACACTACATACACTTAATTATATTTTTAATTAGTAAGCTTTTATTTTACAAGAACCATTTGTTACATAATTATGTGATGTTATCTTATAAGTTGTTAGTCCTAGGCTCTAGAAATTATCCGTCTTGTTGATAGCCACGACACAGGCTGTGCCTAGTGTGGCTATCATTGGCAATGTTATAATGTACTTCTTGTGGAATAAATAAATATTATTTAATATTATTATTAAATATTAAAATACTTCTTAAATGTGATTGTACTCGTTACTGAGATAGAGGACTGACTTTAAACCTTGTAAAACAATAGGGTATTGGTACAGTTAAATGAAAAACAAGTTTAATAACCTGCTGAACCAGATAGCAAAAAGAAATCATAATCCCGTACTTTTTTGAGTGTACCACCCGCCATGATAAATTTATTCGTATCAAATGCCTAAGTTTCCTGGGCTGAAATATACGTAAATACAAACGTATATTATAGGAACTCATAGCTTGCTAATAACCCTTATTTTTGTCGAATTGTCGGGTAAAATTTGCTATGAAAGGACTTTTATTTTTTGAGAGAAATATAATTGTTTATGTATTCACTGCAAAAAATATGTAACGCACGCTAAACATTGTGCTTACGGGTGAATCTAACAGTATATGGGCCGTGGGAATGTTTAAAGTTTGGCAGTTTAAACATTGAAAATTTATTTTTTGTATATATGTCACCGGAAAATAACAAGATCCGTAAGTTTATCAATTTACTAGGAAGTTTATAAACTTTCGTAAGATTCTAAACGGGAGATAAATTGTAATATTTTACGTCCACATTTTCGTAAATTTATCAATTTCCGACGTCATACGGTAAATTTATAAACTAACGAATATCTATTCGTAAGATTTTATATGGTTCGACCAATCACAGAAACTCTTGTAAATATACGATCTTTGAAATACGTAAAATAACACACTGCTCTCTGATTGGTCAATGTTCATAGTGGCAATGCTTTTGGGTGTCCGCAGCTTGTAGGTCACTCATTATGGGTACTGCTAGATAATATTAACAAAATAAAGCTATTTTTCACAGTTGCAACACAGTTCAACATTCAAAACTAATAAAAACGCACGAGCAAACCGGTTTGTTTATGTTCCGTGGCCAGCAATGGCGGCCGCGAGGAAGGAGAAGTGACACGTGACAGCCAACCAATCAGATCGCGCGTAGCGTTTGGTTACTGCTTACTTATTATTTTACGAGTGAGTTCAGTAAGTTTATCAATTTACGAAAATGTGGACGTAAAATATTACAATTTATCTCCCGTTTAGAATCTTACGAAAGTTTATAAACTTCCTAGTAAATTGATAAACTTACGGATCTTGTTATTTTCCGGTGACATATATACATAAAATAGTAAATCCAGAAATTTCCCAGCTATCGTCCAAAATAAAATTAAGTAACTTGTAATTACCCGGCCAAACACATGACTAGCTCATGATATTTGTAGATTTCCACCATAAATTGCCCACCATGTGAGGAATTCCGTAACGGAACGTAATTTCCCATGCGTGGGTTGTTCGTAACATATGTAGGAGCATATTGTATTACGAACGAGAGTTAAAGGAATATAAAAGTCCCGCTCTTATCCGATGGTGTTCTTACCGTCGCAACTGTAGATCCCATAATGTTTGCCAGAGCTTCTGTCCCCGCACACATTGCAGGGGATGTCGAGAAGACGGTCGCCTGTAACCAACATCAATTTTTAATACACTATAACAAGGTTCACATCATTCATTTAACATACACGTGGGCCACAAGAATTGACACTATCAAATACTGCGAATGAAACTAGTTGTAATGCTAATGAAATGAAATGAACTTATTATTATAATTTTTCTTGGGTACAACTTTTTAATTAGGTCTACACCATAATTTATTGGCTACGCCGTAGACTGTGCCTACGCCGTAGACAGTGTTTACGAACTCGTATTACCTACGTTTAAAAATATATGTGCAAAATATTGTAAGGGGTGATAAGTGATAGTATTCATAATCATATGAATAAGTTTTTATAGATAGCAAAGTCAGAAATATTTAAAACAAAGTTGTTTTCTATAAAAATAAAGTACGTATCGTAATCGTACGTAAATATGTACTTCGCTTTTATTTTTTGTTTTTTAATCGCCATATCTTTATTGTATGGAAGGAATATAAAATGTATAAAGGACATTGCCTTTCTTGTTTCCTACTACACTGAACGAAGTATTTATTTATGAACTGATACTTCTCCGCACCTCAGAGCTCCCCTTTCCCAAAATAGATTAGTCAGATTACACCAATCTCGCTAATAACGTTGGTGTTTTTGTTCCGTTTACAGAAGCCTTTCCCTTCGCCCCCTTTTCCTTAACGCTTGCGAAGCCTACTGTCACACCAAACTCAAGTTATAATATTTTCTGAAAGATGTCGGATGATTATCCACTTAAAATTTTCCTAAACATCGTTTAACATTATCAAACTGAAGATGCAATGTCCAGATAAAGAGTAGATAGTTACCTATGTATGTCTACTTCATAAAACCCTTGGTCTTAGTTAATACTCACTTGACAATGCTTTCTAAATAACATTATTTTTCTCAATACAAATCCCTACTCCCAATCTTAAGTAAACTGTGATCCTATTAAATTGTTCATTTCATGTAATTCAATTCGGTGTAACAAGAGGCCTCCGTCTTAATGCCGCGAATCCTTTTCAAAGAAGGCTCTTTTTTTCGTTAAAGCGGACTTATACGACTTTACTGTTCGTCTTTCGAGCCTCCAAAGAAAGCCGCGAAGTGTCGTAATTATCCCCTTTATTTTTACACAATTTAAGAATTTTTAAGGAGGTGAAATGATGGGCTTTAGCTTTCTAGTAGACAGATATTTGTAGATCATCATATTATCTTATGGATTTTACAAACCGCCATATAATCAATATAGCTTTAATCGTTGAAGATTTCAAAGGCGAACAAGAATTTCTATAAACGACTAAAATTTACTTTGTGCAAAAGCACAAAGAAAATTTTGGTTCTTAGAATTTTAGTCGGATGAGAACTGTCTGGATAACGTTTGAAGTTCTAAGTAGGTAGGTACTTATTTCCTAAACCTTCACAGCTTTCATCGCAATAGGATTACAGTTTTCCAGGAAAATTCTCACTTAAGGAACTGTAGGTATTGAATGTCTGTCTACCATAAAAGCTGCTTCTTCAAAACTATTTTCCTAATTTAGTGATTGTTTTGCATTTGTTTTTTTGTGTACATAAAACGTATAGATAGTAATATACAGGAGAAGAATAACGATAAAATTAAAAGATAATTGAAAAATAAAATGCTGAACATCTTGTTTTGCATTTAGTACACAAAAGGTTACACGTAGTAAGGATACTATTTGCTACAACTAGTAATAACGATTTCTTGACTGAGAAAGTATTGTTTCCTAAGTGAATGATCCAAAGACTAACCATATATTTCGTATAACACACTGCTGATGAAAAGCTGCACATTCACCCACCTATACGTGTGTGCCTACTGATGCGTGCGGTTCCGCGCACTGAACTCTAAATAACGCGCGACAAATTACGATAGTCGTGTGAAACGCCACACTTGCTAATGCTGATCAAATGAATATACTTACCTAATCGTTGCCCTCGTGATGTTTACGCGGATATAAGTAGATTATATTTATGATTGATGTTCCTCTATCTTTTTGGTTGTTTTTGCTGTTTGAAACTTAAACGAGTGGACAATTCAACATATGATATTTGGCTACAATACTATTATTGATAAGACGTGATTTATTGTAAAATAAAATTAGTAATATTTTATACACTCCACACTTGAATAGGTACGAACCTACATAAAGTATATAGGTATAAAAAAGCAAACGACCGAAAGGGAAATCGTAAGTGTCAAATATAAAACCATTAGAAATAGGTTAATAAAAAGTTGAACAAAACATGTTAATACAAGATCAAATATCATGAAGTTCATGAAGATTATATTCTAGAATTAAATTAATTACGAGAAATCAATTCAAATTACATACTTACCATTCAATCAACAAGTTCTGAGTGCATCTAATTTATTATACTTAATGAAGTTAATACATTATAATAAGATTAGATAAATAAATATGCTTTGACAAACCTGTGCTACGATTCAAATTGCAGCCTGAAATCTTGACTATTTACTTTGTGACGAACAAGTAAAATACTTAATTAAACTCAAACAACGGTAATAAGTTAGGCATTAAGTGATTAGATTAAGTTACATGCACCCTTTATACAACAATCGGGGTAGGGGAGCGCGGTCCAAGTTTCGGGTCCGTCCCTAAGTTACATTTGTAAGGACGCGGGTTTCGTCCGATTCACTGATCTCCCAAGATCTTATTTGCGTGCTAACTGCGGACAAAGGACTAACCATACGACGTTTCTATATATTGTATTGTATAGTGTTAAGCTTATTACTGCCAGGCGTTAGAAGCAGTCGTATTAGACAAAATAGTTAAATAGTTTTAATTTTATTGATGATATTATTGTTGTTATTTTAATAGCATTTTATTTGAGAGGGAATGTTCTTACTAACAAAAATCAATTATCATTTCAAGAAATCACAAATACCTACTTCTTAGTAAGTTATAGATTATTTTGTTCCATCAGTGGAACAAAATAATCGATAACTTCTTAAAATGCTAAGTATGTCATTTTTTACCTGCGCGATGTTAAGGGTAATTTGTTTGTCTGCAGCCTAAGTATGTTTGTTCCTTTGTGGCGCTAGATCAAACGCTTCGGCCGATTTTGATGATTGTTACTATAATCTAGGTTTTCGTCGCAATCTTGCGAGTAAAGACATGACAGTAATTTTACATGGCGTCAACCAGATATTACAGAAAAGAAACAAAATAAAGTCGGCGAACTTTGATAAATGGGGTTTTATTGAATAGATATTTGAAAATGATCTCTTATCGTTTTTCATTTCGAATGGTCATTTAGGATATATTTATAACAAGTTTACGTTGGTTAGCAACCATTTTCTCTTACCTATAGGCCTTTGAACCGATATGGTATGGTATGTTTTGACTCATGCGTTTCGAAAGAGGCATTACGATAAACTAATAATACCTTCACACGTATAACTCGGTGTGAACTTGATTTAAGTTCACGTATTTTTGCGGAAGGTCAAGCCTATGTAGTATTGAGCCGGGTTAGGTCTCTAGATGGACTAATAAACAGTAGTTTAGACGGTTACACCACTGTAAGCTACTAATTAATTGTAACTCCCCCGATATTAACTCTAAGCCAAGCTTACGAAATTGGTGGTCTTATGACTAAAAAGTCTATAATAAAAGAAGCAAGAGCCCTGACTGTGTGAATCCTGCGTACCTTGGGACCCATTGTTGGGGAGCCGGTTCAGATTTTTATCGGGTCCCGGCTATTAAAAGTCGCTGTGTTATATTTATTAGAAATCTAGACTATCGTACTTACTTGTTTTCTTTTTCTATTGAGTTTTAGACAGCACTCACTTTTTACGCAGACGAGTTTAATATTTACAAAACTTTGCCGGCAATTTTGCGAGAATCTTTCAGCACATTGTAAACTGCTCTGAGGTAAAAGAACTGTATCGACACCGCGCTCCATCCAAAAATTAGTCTTTTTATTTTAGTCAATAAGTAATTAAACTGGATAAGGTTTTGTACACAACATACGGGCATTAATATCTTGTAGTCGGGTTACTGTTAAATAACTTAAATTTCAAAACAATGATCATGTTAAAAATCTTGTACGAGATTTTTAATTACAATCATTATTGATTTAAGTTATTACTTACTCATACTTTTTCAGTAATAACTGGCATCTAGTGAGCTTCTACTTCGTCTTATTTTGGCTTTACTTAATTTTCCATTGGGTTTTAAACTCTGGCATCATTTTAAATCATTTGTCCATCATTTATAAAACTTTACCTTACCAAAGTTTAATTCTGATTAATTTATACTTGATTTTCTCCTATGAGACAAGTTTAAAATAATAAATAACGTTCATGGAATATACTTAGATGAACTTATTATGATGATGATCACTTACTTGAACGACCATGATCAGACATTCTTATTATTAATAAGGGCGTAAGACACACTGAAGTAAGTAACAATAACAAATGAGTGTCAAAAATCTTATCAGCTGACCTGTTCCCATCCTACGGACTGCCACGGTTGGCGCCCGTTGTCGCTCCCAGAAGGCAGACAGCTCGGCAGTTGTCTTTGATGCTCAAATAAAACTAACACCACTGTTACTGCTCTTATCTAAATACATATTTATTTGTATCACTTTTTTTAATAATATGTATTGACAAATCTTAATAATAATCTTAATCAATACACGGTCAGAATTTAGACAGTCCCTTCCTAAAGGAATTCATGAGTATTGGTAAAGTACGAAACTTTTAATGACTTATCTGGGTGACTTCACCACCCAGTCGCGGCTTTCGGCAGACTGCTCCGATAATTGTGATCTTTGAAGCCGCTGCGGAGATCGCGAGTCACGTCATCCCCTGATTACATTGAGTCCCACCCCCTGAGTGGGACAAGAGCATGCAGAGAGCATGCGGGCGAGCGAGATGCGTGTGATCCCATCTTGTGTCCCAGTCCACAGGCTACATTGTCAGGGCAGCGGTCGCTACGTATCTGGCTGAATTACGTACGAACATAATGGATGCATTACGTGACAAAATAAAGTGTTGCTTTCGCGACGTTTTACTTGGAAAAGTATTATTAATTTCTGTACATTTTCAATTTCGTAATATACAATAGGTATTTATAAAAAAAATGGGATATTAAAATTCGTTTTTTTTTTAACAATGTCAAAAATGAATTATCTACTATTAGACTTTCAACTTTATGCTTGTATGTTTCGTCCGCATTCATTATTGAGAAACAAAAGCCTTTATGAATTAAATAACAAAATAAAAAAAAGACACTAAAGGCCAAAAAACAAAAGGAGCACAAACAATTTTCTTTCACGAACTATCAGTACAGTAAACATTAAAATGTCAAGTTAGAATTCGGGGTGAGCGAGGCAGCTTAATTGCCTGGGCGGCAGCGTCCACCAATCAGAGCGCGTCTGGCGGGTGGAGGGCGGGCCGTCCAGCTTTTGATGTGAACCGAGCTACGAAGCGAAGTCGCCACGTGAACTGGAATCGGACAAGGACTCTGTCTAATGAACGATACTAACATCTAACATAAACGTATCCAAGAACTCCGAGTGTCGAACGGCGTTTTATTTGATCGTACACTTTTTGTTTGTGCTACACACCTTACATGCTCGATACAGTTTACGTTTAGATATGGCTTGTAATATTTGCCCGCGCAGTTTACTTTAGCAAATCATAATATCTTTACTTTTGGTTTCTAAAAAGGTTTTTTTTATGTTTTCTGGAAAAACTTATAATCGTATTGAATAAATGACGTGCATCCTTTCATTGGCTTGAAATATTTTCTAACTAATAGTAATAGGGACTGTCAATACACTACGGTTATATAGTGTTGTGACTTTTAATACCAAGTGACATTTATTTTTTAACTTTTGGAAGTACAAAGCTGAATAAAACTAATAAGTAATTTTTAAAGAAAATTCCATTTGTTTTTTATAAATAAAAACCAAATATGTATAATACAGGGAAGCGCTGTATAACAGAAAACGTAAATCTCAATCAAATCCCTTTTCAAAACAATTGTGCACTACCAAACCAACACTTGAGTCCTACAAGCTTTAGTAGATTCACGAGCAGCATTCCGGCCACCCTATATCTTGTAGTGAATCCCAGCGATTAAGTATATGAAGCATGTTGTTTTGGCGCGGCCGTCGGCGTAATCCCGGCGACCCGCGGTCGCACGCGATCTCACTAAACGTTCACACTCTGCACTCGAGCACCAGTAATCCAAGGATATGTTATTATTTGTTTTAAATAATGTACATAAGATAGTTATTTACTGATTCATATACATTATACAATGTTGAATGAAAAGATAAGTGTAAGTACTTTGTAGGTACCCGGCTGACATACCGGTATGACAGAACAATAGAAAATCAATTGTGTCTCATTACGTGGGACTGTAATTAAATTAAACTGGTTAAACGATGTATTATTCTTACATGTAGGTAGGTAATCGATGGGATTGTTTAACCAATTTAGCATAAAATTTAAGGATTGAAGAATCAACTAAACTTAATATCACTTTTATTATACTTACGTATTATACTGTACTATATTATGCTGTACTATATTATACTTACGTGACTGCCTCGTTGGTCTAGTGGTCGCAAGCGCGACTTCTGTGCATGAGGTCTTGGGTTCGATTCCCAGGTCGGGCAAAGTGTTATTGGGTTTTTTCATCACGAATTACTCAGTAGCAGCCTCGGTCTGGAGTCTGGATTTGTGCCCGGTTGATGGCAATAGGCTCGCCCCCTATTACATGGGATTAAAACATAACTGGCGAAATGTGGGTGTACTAACGGGTACACCACTGCCTAACCCTTCGGGGATTACAGGCGTGATGTTATGTTATATTATACTTACGTGACTTCAAACATTTCTCACGACAAGTCGCCCACAAACTCCCACATTGATATTTATTTAATAAGTAATTTAAACATTTTTTTTTCAATGAACACTTGAGGTTTAGAAGCACTTAATTCCTTTGTGATTTTTATTGTGACGATTGTTCACTTTAGAATAGAAAACATATGCAACAGTGACAAAAAGGGTATGAAAGGGGTGACGAATTCCCCGCAACGCACGCTATGTAAAGTACCTACCTACTTAAAAAACATAAAACTGATTAATGTGCGCGTGACCATTCTTTTGTTAAACGTTTCCCCTTTTAAACTCGATCAACAGTGCAAACTGGATAAATGTTTGTCATTTTATTATTAATTCTTTATTAAGTTTAAATGAATCTGTATTCTGTGATCGTATAAATTTTATTTAACACGCAATGGTAGTGTTAGTAATGGTATGAGAAAAAGTGTTTTTTTTAGCAACAGGTTAAAAAAATCACTCTTAATCTTACTTAGTTATTGAGAAATTCCTGATGAAAAATCCCAATAAGAGTTTGCCCGACCTGGGATTCGAACCCAAGACTGATCAGATTCAGCAGAGACTTAGCAGTCGTGCTTTGCAACCTACGAGGCATTCAGTAGCAGCCTCGTAGTCTGGATTTCTGCCCGGTTGATGGCAATAGGCTGACGAAATATAAGTGTACTAATGGGTACACCTCTGCCTAATCCTTCGAGGATTACAGGCGTGCTTATGTAATGTACTTACTTAGTAACTGAGTTATAACTCGAAGCTCTTATTTCTGTTACTTTACCAGACTAGGCCAAACCTAGTTGGATAGAGTTTAAAAATATTGTGAAATACAATAATTTTAAACTCTACAATATGCTTTTACTGAATGTACGCTATGCAATGTAATCCTTGTTTATTCTAACAACATTTTGTTGTGAACTGTAAGCACCGAAACTTTGAAACACCAAAATATCAATAAATAAACATAAAAAAGTATTTGTGACAAAATCTCTCGGGTTTAGTAACTATTGTTCCTATCAAATTACCACGTACTACTTGTTACTGGAAATAATCTTTACAGCAATCCTTTTACAAAAACTTAATTACATCCCTGAACAACTCTGTTCATAACTATCATTAAACTTACTCTCTAGGTAATCAGTCACACACATTACCCACTGAAATGACAACCTGTTCTATGCGAGTTGATTACCGAATCTTCGCACTCCACTCGCCATTATGCCGCATTCTGTCGGTGCCAAACGTGGATGATCTGTCAGATGTAAAACGACAACTCATTCGACATCAAGACACTCTCACACTTCACTAAGCGTCATTAAAGGGGTGGTGGATGTACGAAGGTATACTGCTTGGATGTGAAATCTTCCACCAAAACAGTTATAATTTATCGTTTTGATTATTTGCCTCGTTAGAATGTACGTAACACGTATTCGTTGAAAAAGTAGCTAGTGGCTACTTAATACCGTTAAAAATAAATACACTTCTATAATGAGCAGACATCGTAAAGATACTCGAATTATCCTGTTAACACTCTTCGAAAACCGAACCCTAATAAAAACCAGTTCAATTGTCAATTTTAACTTGATTTGTTTTTTTTTTTCAGGCATTTTTAAGCCATAACGTAATCAGGCATACCTAGTACGTAACACCTTCGGAATCATAGTTTTTTGTTTCAATTACTGTGGCTGTCTAAAATAATTGTTTACAATTCTACAATTAGTAACAACAATTTTGCAAACGCTGAAGACAAATATTATTTTCACCACACATGTTTTTTGAATGAAATAAAACAATGTACATTTTATTACGGTTCCTGCACAAGATTTATAGGTATAATCTCGTCGGTAAAAAGATGACGATTTATTTACCTCATTTTCATCGTGTTTCCATTAAGATACCCGATCCATGCATTATGTTCTTCGGTATTACATCTCTGTGTGGTGCTCTTAGCGGTGCGATGACGCGCACCTGTGTTGGGTGCCACTAATGCCAGTAGGAGGTGGTGACAAATGAGCACTACCAGTAAAAATCGCGCCCGTTCGAGCGTTCGCCGTATTTGGCTGAATTAATTCATCTCGTAATGTCTCTTAGAGCATCGCGCTTTAATGACGACCTTAGAAGCGGCAGACTGGCCAATTTGTTGTTTTATATAAGTTAAATATTAATAAGATCAAAAAGAAAATTACACGGTAAATACTTATTTGATTCTGATGAGGCACTTTTACGTAAGGTCTTTTATTCTTATTAGAAAAAAAAACTCAAAATAATTGCAAATTACTCAATGAAAACAATAGAACAGTAAACAAAATACCAGCATAAAAATGTTTTTACCGCGTAGTCCGCTTTGAGCGGCGCGACCATATCTATCGGTTGCTACGGCGTAGCGCGCTCGTAGCAGGCACTTAGCTGGTAGCCCCAGGCGCTCTGATTTATGTGCCGACTACACCCAGTAGCGACAATTCATTTCAATTAACGCTACTGTGCCCCCAGCGGTCCACCCTCATATAATGTTTATAATTATAAAGCGTAACTCTATTTGATAATAATATTACGAGCCGCAGTAATTATGGATCCTATTGTAATACGATAGAGAATTGCGTAATGACGATCTAAGTAATTTGTTATGTTGTTATAATGTTTCTACCTTAGTAATTATATCACAAGCGTAACTATGGGCTAAATCGCATGATTTCGCATCCGATCCAACTAAGATTACTGAACTTTTTCATTCTATCCCTTCGCACCTTCGCGGCAACAATTGCGAAAAAGAAAATAAAAAAACAACATCAGTCGTACGCTAAATGGTTTACACAGTGAATCCCTATCATTGCTGAGAATTCATTTGTTCGTTAAAAGCGTGACAATTGTGAAATCCGTGGCAGAGCGACGACGCGCGATGGTGCGCAAACAGAAAACGGCGGCGGCTCGCGAAAAAGTCCTTTTAAAAATGTTGCGGCACGTACGGGTGGGAAGGCACCCATTACTGTGAAGTGGCGATTGTTGGTTTAAAGATTTAGCTGCAAACGAGAATACCGAACTGTACTAGATGTACTGTGAGTTAACGCTGGAACGGAATATTTATGAGTTTTACATACTTTTATAATCGCAAGTAGCATGTGTATTCGTTTGTGAGTAATTACGCCGATTACGACCTACGCCGCACACTTGTCGATCGGCACAATACCTATTTGCTCTAGCGTCTGATTTCTAAAAGATTTTACTGAAATTGAAAAAAGAGAAGGCTTATTGGCCACAATATAAAGTTCACATAATAATGATCTATTCCAGGCAAAGGTATCTGTGTGCCGCCTTTGTACCTAATTGTTCAATCACAATCTCTCATAATTCAGTGGCGAAGTGAACGCGCCAGACGTGCAGACAAATATATAGATATACAAAATATAGGAATATAATATCACTAAAATTATCTTAGTGGCTAATAAGTGACAACAATGTATTGATGCAAGACTGTGGTAAAGTTAAAAACGAATTTAAACCAAAATCTTTTTATTAAACAAAACACATAATTGTATAATATAAAATGAATGCCAAAGTGTCCGGATCTTTTACAAAATTTAAAATGAAATACATTAATTCATTTACTCCATACAATTATTCACACCTACAAAAGTGTATTGAAATCGCTTTATCAAAAACAAGCATTTTAGAAATTATGACTTATAGGTATAGATGTGGTTAGATCTGCCAAAACTAATATATAACCTACGTCAAAATTTCTTAAATTTCGTTTTGGCAAAACCAAGGTCGAATCATGATTACTACTCATCACGTTTTTTCAGTAAATAATATTTTTCAGTAGTCTTAATATTTTTCAGTAAAAATATAATCTAATCTTTATTGGTGAATCCAGTGTTTAAGTAAATATATTAAGGATTCGTATTTTTGTTACGTAGCAATTCTATACAGATAGACACTAGTATCTTCTGCAGTTTTATCTCCAGGAATGTTAGCTAGATTGTATATAATCTTCTCGTAGATATTGATACCATTTAGGAAGGTGGAAACGGCAAGGTGTTCGTTGACCGAATGTAGGAGCAGCTCTGTGTTCGGCATCAGGGATAAGCCAAGAGCCGGGTAGCCGGCGTTGCGGACGTGTCGGGCATCCGTGGAACCGGGCGGCTGCGTGGGCAATAATGTCACGCCTCTGTTGGCCAAAAAGTAAAATCGTCATAAGATTGATAAAGAATAAAACAAAATATCTTGTTGTGCCGCTAATGCCTGCAAGGAACATAAACATTTATCGAAATAATAGACATTCGATAAACTATGTGACCTACATTGGTTTCTTCAAGACCTAGAGAGTCTGCTCCTCTTGTACTCTTGTACTCTACAGTAAATATAACTAAATATCATCATCATCTGCCTAGCCTTTTCCCAACTATGTTGGGGTCGGCTTCCAGTCTAACCGGATGCAGCTGAATACCAGTATTTTACATGGAGCGACTGCCTATCTGACCTCCACAACCCAGTAACTGGGTAATATGATACCCCTAGGTAAGACTGGTTGTCAGACTTTCGGGCTTCTGACGACCCGTAACGACTGTCAAAGATCCAAGTATGACAGCCGGGACCAACGGCTTAACGTGCTTTCCGAGGCACGGAGGAGTTTCGGTATGTAAAGATGGTCACCCATCCACGGACCAACCCCGGCAAGCGTAGCTTAACCTGACGGATCGACCCGTGCGGCTGTTATTACTTAGCCACGAGCTCCTCTGTAGCAAAGTAAATATAACTAAATATAATGTTGTAAAATATGATCAAGTTTTGCCATTAATAGCCCAAGACCTTAAGCAAGCTGAAGGTTAATAATAAAACTAAAATATAACTCACAGTTCTGTAGCTGCACTAGTGAGAGCAGTCCAGTAAGGGTTGGTGGAGTTAATTATAGTAGCTGGGGACTGTTGGTTTTTAGAGATATACGTCAGAGTTATGTTCTCCCCTGCCTCGGCGATCCATTGACGAATCTGTCAAAAATACATCAGAAGAAAATTAATAGAGACTTTCCTGGCACTCTTTATGAAAAGTTCTGAAATACCTAGTTGCTTAATATTATTTGTGTAACTTATGATTACTATAAAATTTTATTTTACGAGGGTTTTGCACCAATCTATTGCATTCCATGAATACGGGCTTGACAGGTTTTCTTAAAAGGGGTAGAGAAGCAACTCTGAATAATTATTTTTTGTGCCGATTAAGTTTAAAGGCAAAGGTTCTTTTAATGATCTGAAATACACTTACCGTAGCGTCGAAATCGTCCTCATTAACGGTGGCGCCCAAACGTATATCGAATAAGAGACTCACAGCATTTGCGATTATGTTTGCAGCTATTCCAGCCTATACATGTCGATAATAAATATGATTAAACTTATGATTTAAATAAACACCTATTTATTAAGATCTTCAATTCAATCGAAAAGAATAATTCATCTTGAGCTTACCATAGCAACCATCCATTATCGTGTTTATACAAAAACAAAAAACTTACGTTTATCATGTTAAGGTTCGTGGTGGTGTATTTGCTGGAATCGTTCGGGAGCGATTTATTTGCTATTTCAAACTGTTCGTCCCTGAACTTGAAAAATCTGTCCACTACGTTACGGCACTAGAAGAAATCAGTACTTATAACTAGGTACCATACACACTACACACAAAATTATCAAATTGATTTTACAAATATATTTTTAAAATTATTATTTAATTGTTAATATTATATCATTCAGATAATACCTTGCCCGTAGCGGTGTCGTTTGTTTCAGGGAAAGTGGACCCATGAGCAGATACACCGTGACATACAACTTGTATTTCTGTAACCAATGGGTATTGGTATTGGTAACCAAAAAGTAACATCATTATGCATGCTTTTATTTCGTGGGGAAATCCTCATGGAATTTTTCGTCAGGGGGGTAACGTTTATGTCGGACTATTACTGACCAAGTCCAATAGGAGGCGGGAGGGTCTTTCTGTTCAAACTATAACCATGAGCACCTTATGCCGTGTATAATAATACTGTAATTCACTTACGCCAAACAGCCTTGTCTCGATAGAAGATTGGTATGACTGGAAGTTGGAATGAAGTGCCTTCATCCAGTTCGAATCCCACGTTCATGGCTTCGAATTCTTCGGTTTTTAAAAATTGTATCATACCGAATTCCGCTCCAGTCTCCTCATCTGAGAAAAAATCATAAGATTAATAAAATTTAGAACATTCTTAGTTTACGTAAAGGTGATCGTATCAGAGATAGTGTTAACAAGTAAATTACTTGTTAACACTATCATTAGTTATCTACTATTAGTTACTTTTAGTTACTAGTAAATTACTTCTTAGACATTATAAATTGGATAAGGTATTATTTGTTCAACTGGCTGAGAACTTATAACAGTGCCAATACAGGTCATGATTTCCAACCTTCCACCTTAATCAGTTAGATACAGTTTGTTTTCCAAAAATAATTGTGTAAATGGAGCAATTATAACACATAGGTACACCAACCATAAAACAACGACCTTATGTATTCAGAAATATTATGCTCCAAAATTAATACTCACCCGGCATAAGAGTCATGTAAACGTCTCTTAGTAACGTAACATTGTTTTTCTTAAGTCTGCGCAGTGCTTCATAATACTGTATTGATACAGACTTCATGTCTTGCGTCCCTCGGCCGTAAATGTCGCCGTTATCATCTATGTAGCCTCCGAATGGGTCGTATGTCCAGCCCTCCTGCGAGAGAACCACACTCGTCACTTTATCATGGAACATTCTTTTACTTTATAAAGCGTGTTATAAATTGTGCGGGATCCCACACTATTTAATCGTTGGTGGAAATAAGAGTGCTTGTCTATAGTTTCCATATTTGTAAACACGTAAACACTTTAAGTGTCGTTGAACGGTTGAACGTTATTTTATAGACAATAGTGTAATACAATCCACTCATAGAATATTTATATCATAGAATAAGAAATCAAATATTCCTCATATTTAATATAACCTAGTTAAACTTTTCAAAAGGTATGAACCTTTGCTATATAATTACAACACCGAGTTCACAAAAATAATGTGGGTAAATTTTGGTCAAGCTGGAAAAACAATTTTGTTATTTTCATATAGCTCTAGAATGTCCTATGTACCTACCGCATAGATAAGTGCACGCGTAAATAAGGCCGACACTCGACGGTAGTGACTACATAATTATGCACGTACTGTGTTTTTTTTGCATTTAGTTGCTTAATTTAAAATGTGAATATAAAATTCTTTGGATTATGTTTCTGTGAAATATGTTTCAATAAAGTAAATACATATATGTATAATCGTTGAAAAAAAATTATTCGAAATAAAAATCCAAGGACAAAATATTATTTGGAACAACTGCGAAATAAAATTGTATGAAAATGTCTGCGAAACGAGTTTGTAACTTACTTTTACGTATTATATAGACGTTTTATGCAAGGTATTACGCATTCACGTATAATTCTGTAAACAAATATTGTAAAACATTGATTTCAATAGTTTCTTGCCCTTTCTTTTGTATACGAAACTACCTTTTGGAAGGGGCAACTAAATCCAGTTCTATGACGTTCAAATTGCCTTTTTAATGACTTAATTGAAATAATTGATTTGACAATACCAGTGAGAGATATTGAACTGTCCATTGTGTTATATTTAGGAGAATCCTTCGGGATGGAACATTTGAGATGTGAAGAGTGTTTGTGTAAGCAAAGAGATTATAATGAACGGGTTGTATTGTAATAAAATGTAGTTAAAAAAATAATGGGGACAAGCATTTTAGTATTTTTTTTTGTCAATTTATTCATTTGCAAACATTTCAACTTACCTACTCATTATAGATATCCTATTCAGTTTACAACTGCTATATAAATACCTATCAACTGTCAACCGCCGGTAGTTATTTTAAGCAACAGGTAGATAATTGAACACAAAATTGCTTTAGTTGTTATTACTACTGAAATTCAAAAGAAATGGATTTCCGCACATTCATAGTAATCATCAAATAAAAGATCCGTATTCCTCTTAGTTCTATCCGGTTTGGAAGATAAAGGATACTAGATTTGTTGTTGGTGATTCACAAGTTGTAACAACAAATAGTAGTTTTGTTGGAAAATGTACCTCTATGTTAGCAGGAACCACGTCCATGTGTGAGTTCAGCATGATGCTTTTCTGGCAACTGTCGGTTCCCGCCCATTTTAGCACCACGATTGGATAGCCTGGTACAATCTCGTAAACGTTGAAAGGTACATTAGCTACTCTTGCTAATTCTTCCCAGAATTCCACAGCTGCCGCTGTAAAGATACAAGGTCGTTAATAATTCGATGTATTCCTTAAAAATAAACTAGAGCAACCCCGGGCCCACGGGCCAAGTTGTAGCCCTCCAACGCATTTGAATTTGTCGGCCATTGGTTTTAAATCTGATGATTTATAAATTACATATGAATTAAATTTCTTTATAGTTTCTTGTGTTTAATTTTAGTAGTTACCACTACAAGCGGGGGTCCTGCGCCTCCAGAGTGTAAGAAACGTTGGCTAGCCTTGAACTAGAGCAAACATCACCCACTACTTTGGACAAAGGAATTGTAAATATTAAAATTGAATAAAACCTTGACAGATTGAAACAGAATTTTGTTGATGGGGATTTGTATCGATGGTATACACTTGGAAATATTAATACCAGCCTATTACTACCCCACTACAGGGCAATTCCTCTTCTCATACAGATAAGTCACATTTTATAGTAGTTTATTTCCTCAAAACGGCACGGCGTGCATTACTTCATTAGCATTGATCACGATTGCTCAAGGCGGAATGGCAATCTCAGACTTATATTTATATAATGTTCAGGGGGTCTACCGCCATCTCCTAAAATAGTAGTTAACTTTTACCGAAAAACTTAGACTATAATTCTTTGCTTAAACCAGGAGTAACCCTTCGAGCCAGTTTTTGAATTTCAAACTTTATTTTGATAAAGCTAAAGTTTGTAATACAAAAATTGGCTTAATGGTTTAAACCTGGTTTAAGCAAAGTCTTTGTTTTATAATAAAGCCTAGAAAATTTCTTTGTATTGGAAAAGTCATACTGGCACTTGCCCGGTATCAAACCTGCAACTCTATGCGTATGAGGCGGGCGCCACCAGCACTTGTCGAACACGACACACAGAAAGTGTAACTTTGAATACCTACGCGTTTGTTTCTCCTATCCTCATAGCAAGAAATTATAGAACGATCGATTAAATTAAGAAAAATGTTCTTACTCAAATCATTATTCGTTGTGGTGTTTATCTTGATGTATGCTTGGAGTAATTCCACCGGGGTGCTGTTGGCATAGTTTGTTTTACCACAGGCAGCAATGCTGACTTGCAGCTGTAGCGCCACCAGGACTATAAACACTATGCCAAACATGTTTACTCTCTGTAAAAATGTATCACATTAGAGAGAGGAAATTCATATTCACTCAGGTTTTTTTTTGATCTAACAACTTTAAACCGACCGTTTAATTACTGATTAATTATTGTAACTAAATTTTTAACTACTATTTAATAATTACAAAATATTGACGAGTACTATAATGTTGCAACACTCTTTTAAATTATAAAATCTGTAACACCACATTTTTTGCCTACCTACCTACTACACCTACTGCAATAAACAATTTGAATTTGAACCTACACGAGACCTGCATACTTTTATACCTTTATAATTACATAATTATGTAGAAAACCGTTGCCAGAAATTATAAAGATATCTTATTATTACAATACCAAAATTCTTGATAAAATAAATACTAAAATTCCCACATAAGTTCATGAGCATTATTTGAAAGAGTATTAATAGCAGTAGTGTGGCTTCAGATAGTAACTTTTTATCATTTTCAATTAGATTTTATTTTGTAAATTAAAATTACTTATTACAAAAAAAAAGAAATACAGTAAGAAATGTCTACTGAACATTATCGGTTAAGCGAATACTCACCCAGTTGTCACAGTACTGCAGTATAACTCATTATCACACCCGTATTTATTACGAATTTAGCGAATTGCTACCAACCTACAGAGACAAACTCGACTACAAACCAATTTACATACATACATACATACATAAACTCACGCCTTTTTCCCATGGGGGTAGGCAGAAACTATAGAACGCCACCTGCTACGATCCTTACATACTCCTTTCGCCTCATCTACGTTCATACATCTCGTCATACAAGCACGCCGGTTACGAGTACTCCGCACCTGACCTTTCTGAAGGACCTCACTAATAAGGTCAGTGTAGGTCTTTCTAGGGCGACCCCTCCCGGCGTTGCCACTCACCTCTGCCATATAAATACCTTTTGTCAATCGTCTTTCACTCATCCTCTCAACATGACCGAAAACCTTAAAGTAAATGTACAAACTGTACAATTTATAAAAAAAAGTTCAGAAAGGAGGAACCTCATAAGGCATCAAAAAATTCGTCCGCGTCGCTGTCAATGGGGCAAGTGCCCAAAAGGCTGACAGCATTGCCACGTTGTATGGCAATGCTGATTCTTTGGCTTAAGAAAAGGCCAGCCCTCTGGTCATGTAAAGAGTCGACCAGTCGCTTAGCGATGTCCCGAAAAACAAGGTGAGCGCTCGGACCTCATGGCCCCAGTGTTTCAACCCCAAATGGCTCAAACACATAACTTCCAAGAAGGTATATTTACGCCACTTGAGGTTTTCGGCACCAGCAGCGGCAGCCCCAGCACAGCACGTCGTGCTAGGAAGGTGGGATGGCGCAAGGGTGTCCACACATGTTGCATCCCACATCAAAGGCCTACCCAACTTCCAAGGCATTATGGTCATCCCATCTGGTCTCTTCCCATCGTCGCGTGCCAAGCCAATTGGTTCTAGAACAGCTGGCACTCCGGCGGAAGCAAGAGCACGACGGATAATGTCGTTGATGCTGGCGTGCCGTGCCATCCGGCCTGCGCTCTTACAACATGATAGGCCATGGTGTCCGAGGCAGTCGACTGCTTCACCGCACTGACAGCGATGCGCAGCCCCACAAGGAGCGCCCAGACGCAAGCATGTAACGAGCCGAAATGTAGTGTTAATTAGTATTGTATTGGACAAAGCCCTCGTCCGCCGTTTATGGCCGACATCCTTGATATTGCGATTTCCGTATATTCAAACTAAGTTAACAACATTTTTCTTTTGGCGTTACTTAATAAGTTACATGTTCCTTATGAATGTACAGTTCGTAAGTAAGTACAAGCAAAAGTATTAGACTGTTGACGTATAACATGTAGGTATTGTATCATTAACAACAATATTAACCTTTTAGACGCCCAACTATATAATACGCGATGTCTCCTCCAGCGCCACGCAACAAATGTATAACGTATCTATAGTAAAACGTAGGGATGGGATAAATTTTCTATCGACAAATAATATTATAAGTTGAAATTAATGTTTATTCACCAATTTACGAAGCTAAATAAAAACTGATACCGTATTTTCATATTTTGTTTTATTTCATTAAAAAATCAATATGAAAACCTGGATATATTTCCCATAATAAAAGAAAAGAATTGTAAATTTATTAGACGTGTGTTCTAAAAGGTACATCCCTATTTGTCTCCAAATGTAATCCTTCTACTTCATATCAAGTGATTGGCGCTCGAGGCACGTCAAAATCCTTTCTGGCATAAGGATGTCTAGATGTCTATTGAATGTGTTTACGTGTCATTCCAGTTCGAAGCGTGATTTCTTAATATTTAGGAAAAAAATATGTACCTACTCATAAATAAAATTTTGCTGACAAATCTAGGTAAGTACCTACTAGTCTAAAGATCTACAGGTAGATCGCTACGTTTTTAGGGTTCCGTAGTTATACGATTTCGCGTTGAATATTGAGTTACCCTTTTGTAAACTGGAATCACATTTAAACACATTAAATCGATAAAGGATACTTAGGTATTAGGTACTGAAGATCCTACCTAATAGGTAGTATATAATCTAAATGACATAATATATCTACCTATACCTAACACTTTTCTTTAGAAATCGATACTTACATGGAGAACAAGATTAAGATACAATAATATAATTTACTAGCTGGCCCGGCAAACGTTGTTTTGCCAATTTTTTTTTTTCATTTAGTGCGATGAAAATAAGATGTTGTCCGATTCTCAGACATACCCAATATGCACACAAAATTTCTTAGGATCGGTCAAGCCGTTTCGGAGGAGTATGGCAACGAAAACTGTGACACGAGAATTTTATATATTACATTTAAACTTACCTCAGAATCAGATTCTTCCGATTTACTGTCTGTGTGTGATAAATCAAATTCTGATTCAGGCTCCACACCTTGTAAAACTCGCAATAATTCGTCATATTCACTGTCACTCATTTTTTACGTGTTACACGTGCGCCAACGCAAGATGTAAACATTGCACTACACTAAAATGCACAAAGTCACTATGACCTTGAAACCCGTCCGCTTATGACGTCACAGATTTACTTCTATACAAGTACTTGGCGCTGTGCGCACTGAAAACTAGCCACTATGTAAGGATGGGTTTTTCAAACGGTGTTTCACTATCGACAATGATTAGAAAACCTATTTATTCTTGATTAAGGTGAATAAAACGTAGTTTATAGTGTACAATATTCATAAAATATTATTTATTCACGTCATTTTCTTGCAATAATAGTATTAATGATCGTTTCGACGAGATGAAATATAGCGAGGTCTTCATCGTGTCCCATCACTGGCTTACTTTATATCAAGTACTTGGCGTTGGGGGCATTAAAATATTTTCTGTTGTTTTTGTTTCTATTGAATATAAAACAAACAAGACCTTATTATGTGTAAAAAGGTAAAAAATATGGCTTATAACAGGGCAATTTTCCATAAAAATAAAACAAAAGGTCTTGTAAAAGTCGTAAATTTATTTTATACTATGATTACTTCTAATCAAGTAGTGGCGCTGAGGGCACGAAAATCTCGAACTTGTATACAAGTGATTGGCGGTCAAAGGGTTAATATATTCGGCACTAGTTTAGGATATCAAATTGCTATTCATCTTTGAACATTGAATACAAAACGTTATTAACATTGACAGATTACTTATCAATAACGCGAAATTAATAATATGCCTATTTACTTATATGGTTTTTTATTACCTATGTTCTTATTAGTGTATTTCACAATGTCGGTACACACCTACCTACTAGAGTAAATGACTGATAAAAATTAAGTGCAAATAGAACTTAATTAACGTTTTTCTTCTGACGTGTTTGAACAAAGAAATAGATCTATTGTTTTCGTTATTTGTTAAAGGTTTATGACGGGTAATTAAAAATCTAACTAAATTATGAGTCTAGCGAGTATTTGATTGTGGTTGACACTACTTGTAAAACATTTATTCATTACTTTTTTAAAACTCGTGTACAGTTCAACACCATTATGTTGGATTTATGTATGTATAATACACATATGGTAAAATTTTAATTAATTAAATAACTCATAACAGTATATAGGTACGGTATGACAGCTTCTGGATAGAAAATATGTCAAAATGACATATTTATTCTTCAGACAAAAAATATGTAATATTTAAAAAAATAATCCTTATTAATTACTTTGCGTTAAGCAATCAACGGTATGGTAAAGGCATATCGAATGGTGTACCCCAGTGATGGCGTACCAAAGTTAGTATTCTGTAATAGGGGATGAATTGAAGTAACTGCATTGTTGACATCGTTTCTTTGTCACCGGCAATCTGTATAATCCGGTAGGTATTCTTTACAATACGCAGGAAATGTATAGAATACCTAAAACATGCAGGTAGCTGAATTATACAGATTGCCGGTAACATCTATACTAATATAAAGCTGAAGAGATTTTGACTGTTTTTTTTTTTAAATTGAAACATTGCGTTGCATTTTCAAATTGTTGCTACTGGAAGTTTATATTAATTTGGATAACGCCAAGTTTGCTCGAGTCCATACATTGGTTCATTAGATAAATTTGCAATAAAATGGTTATTTAAAGGACAAGTTTATTTATATTCTAAAATTCATACCTTTGGTACATTATATGCCGGGGTTACTGGACCGATTACGAAATATAAAAAGCTACATTACTAATGAGTGTCATACGGTATGTTGTATGGTATACTTAACCCAAGTGGGCAAAATCGATACCGTGGCCCCGGAACGTAAAGGGCAACAGAAGGAACAGGGAAGTTTTTTAGTCAGTAAAAGTCTGACAGTCCCTTCCACCCCACCCAGGGCGGAAGGACTCATTTGATATTTTTACCACCACAAAAAAAGTACATTATATGACATTATAAAAAGATTAAAAAATTACCTTAACTGCCTATGACCGTTTTATTATTCTTTAACAACTAATAAATCTATATCACGAGCTGTATAAAATTATTGTCGGTGTAAAAAAATTATATCATTAGATACTTATTGTCATTTAATTTCAATTATTGAACTACGTAGTAACGCTCAAAACCGTTAGCTAATAAGTAGGTACTTACACCTGCAACTGTCCTCCATGAGTGCACCATAAAAACGAATAAGTAATAACAACAATAATTTTATTTTGACCTCCCCACTACCCTACGCTAGATATCACATAAATAAACACTAAACACTCTTCATTATCAAGGCATCAGATGAGAAGTGTCAAATTTGTCATCTTTATCTTGGAAATGAGATAATTTATCAACTGAACTGTTATTGTTCCTGTTTTATCAGTTTCAGGGTCTTTCAATTTTGGTAAGCTGTTAAACATATGTTACTTCCTTGGTAGTTATCAAATTACCTACCATTGGGTTTTCTTGTGGACTCCTGATTGCATACCTGTAATATGTTACACTTGTATTTGATTAATCTGTCACCTGTTTAAATAAATTATGACTTGCTTAAACCAAAATTATCAAAAAGTATTAACAGAAAATGTGTTAATAGGTATTTTATCGAGGGGTAAAAGAAAAAATGTATCAAGCGACAATGTGGTGGTGTTATATATTTATCCTTATTAGGTGTGTATAGTACGGTAGAGAGCCTGGCTGTTTGAGCTAAAAGCAAACTATTTGTTATGAGATGAATATTACTTTTAGAATAGAGACAGATCGTGTGTCAACGGCTGTCAAGCCTAAGCTAAGAGAACTAGAATTATAATAATTTATTTAAAAAGTGAATACAAAGTTTAAAGATCAATAACTCTTTCAATCATAAACTGATATCCCGGTACAAGTAACAACCCACGTTTGAGTTGTAACAGTACATAATACTTAGTAATAGTTATGGTACATTATATTATATTAATAATAAATATAAAAGAATAATATGGTTTATTCCTAGGACCTCGAAGTCGAAGAATACAGATTTACTATTATGCAAATTAGAGATGAAATAAAGTGCGGAACTTACCCTGTAAGTGCAATTTGCGCCATTACCATTGGTCAACACTGCTGCCTAGACTATCTATCTACTTGAAAATGTCAAAAAAAGAAATCAAAGTAATCTAATTTACGATTGTTTACATGATTTATTTGAAAAAAATAGAATACCTACTTTGTTTAAATATTGAACGATGTTATAATCTAGGTATCCATTCTGAGATACATCATATGAACTTTATACTGTTTAACTTGTTAGATATTAAATATTTATATGTTTACTTGATAAACAAGATCCCTATGCCTTGTCTACGGAATCCTATAAAGATAGTGTGTCATTACATTTTCAAATATAATAATGTTTGTACAGGAATACTTGTATGTTGTCTTATAGGGAAGGACAACGGTCTTTGGTAGTATCTGTATATTACTGAATACATGACATGACAACAAGCGTATATACAAACATACATACATAGGTACATGGATGTAGTTAGCTCATAACTGTAGGTTACACTATAATATCACTTACTTCATAAATTAAATTGAAAATTAAATTGAACAAAAAGTATTTTGTAGAATCTTATTGACATCTATGATGATAAACTACGACTGAAATAAAATACATCGCTAACTGTCACAAACTAAGCATGTCACAACAGAACATAATTTAAGGTTACTCTGAGGGTTGTTACAAATGAAACTTAAACGATACATTTAGTGGTTTTTCACCTTCACGGTTCACTGTACGTAACTATGTTATGGTTGTATAATTATTTTAATTGGATGCGTTAAGCCAGGTACCTACTTGCCGCTCCGTTTACTATAACTGCCAGTGAAAGGCAGCACTAAACATGTTAAGTCCCACTGAATTAATCAAATCGATTGGTTTCGAATCTAACGTAACAGAGTGGTTCAGTGCCAGCATTTTTTAATTGTTTTCCTGCGATGGCCAAGTTAATCTATTTTCAACCGACTTCAAAAAGGAGGAGGTTCTCAATTCGACGCGTATGTTTTTTTTTTTTAAACAACACATAACATAAAGCCCTTTCAAACAATACCTCACACGATATATTAAATTTTGGGAAGTGGTAGGAGGGGGGTTGACGTATCCCCTCCCCACTTCCTTCAGTCAGCCATCGACTACACGTATAAACAAAGCAATTTGTCTTGTTACGGCGGTTCTGCTGTGATTTTATAAGGAGTTCCGTTCCATATCTCCAAAGTTCATCATCAGATCATGACAATATTCCTATGGGACCTATTCGGAACTATACTCTTTCAAACAAAAAAAGAATCATCCAAATCGATTCATAATTGGCGGAGCAATCGTAGAACAAACACACAAAAAAAAAAAAAAAAAACATACGCGTCGAATTTAGAACCTCCTCCTTTTTGAAGTCGGTTGAAAAATAACTTTAGCTTGGAAGTCGGTGGCAATACCTACATAACAAGAAACAAAACCAAAGCCGCCGACTTCCAAGCTAAAGTTATTTTTTTTATTTTGTAGTTTTTGAAGGCGGTTATCTTTTTTTGTAAAAAAGCTTTTATTTAAACATAAAAGATTTTTAATACTACTGTGATGGTCACTATAAGATGCTAATTACGTAAAAACCTAAGACAGAAGCTCCTTCAGGTAGAGACTGAATAAATCATCTGACTTGGTATTAAGTACTTACATATGAATCTCACAACTTTTTACGATGGAAGAACTGAGTTGCGAGACTTGTTTTTTTTTACAAGTTTTGTTTTTGATGTCATACTATTTTTATTCTTATTCATTTTAATCCCGTTTTGGTACTCCTGTAAGATATAAATTATGTCACAGTACTTTGGCTGAATTCGGAACCCGTCTACGTCGGGTTTAGAATTAAGCTAAGCGAAGTCACGGGCAAAAGCCAGTTAAATAAATTTAATGTAAGGTATCATTTAATTCAAAAGTACTATTTAAAATACTTATGTTTCTAAGTTCGAGTTAAGTTCCTTTCAATTTTATGTATTATATTAAGTGTTTACTTGTTCTGGTGTCGAGATAGGCCCAGTAGTTAAGGAGCCCGCCTCTCATGCATGAGGTTGTGGGTTCAAATCCGGGCAAGTACCAATGTGACTTTTTCAATGCATATGTACCTTCTAAAGTTTATCTTGGACATCACTGGCATCGATGAAGGAAAACATAGTGAGAAATCCTGGACTTACTGTTCCACTCAAACCATGTCAGAGGCCCTTTAGACGGTTTGGAAACTCTGACACTAGGGTGTATGGGGGTCATGAGACCTTACTGCCCATACGATAAAGAAGAAGAAGAGACTTATTTTTTTTGTGGAAGAAAAAATAAAGAATTATTATTATCATTATAGGAGAGGTCGTATTAACTTCCGGTTGATGGCAATAGGCTCGCAAATATTAGGTACATGGGGCTTAATCTTAACTGGCGAAATGTGGGTGCACCTATGTACACCTATAATGGGTACACCTCTTCTGCCTTACCCTTCGGGAAATACATGCGTGATGTTATGTATGTGACTTTGACATTCAATATCTCCGTAACTCTATTCGGAATATACTTACTTATTTAGTGTGTACTTACTTTACTTTATCGGAATGTATATGTTATAGTCAAACCTCGAAGCTCCGCCGCTCCTAGGTTTGACTAGTCAAAGCCTAAGAGATTTAAGATTTTTCGTCAAATCTATGCATTAATTTGGTCAGACGAACGTCGGGACTCAATTTTATGAAATCGGTGTTTAAAAGGTGTTTACGTAATTGAAGTCTGACTAGACTTCAATTACGTATTAGAATGTCTTAGTTTGTTAGATTAGGTGTAATAAAAAGGTATTTATATTTATTTATTTAATGTTTGTTGATTTAATGTTGTCATAATTAAAATAAAAAAATAGTGTTTTTTCATGGTTCGCTAATGTTTCGTGATGTTTACGTGTGTCGTGATGGCCCAGTGGTTAAGGCGCAGACCTTACTGCCCACACGATAAAGAAAGAAAGAACTAATGTTTCATCTTCAATGTTTCACAAACAACTTATTCCTCAAATGTTTTATTTTAGGTATAATACTTTTTTTTAATACATTTTTGGCAAATGCTTCCTTTCCAAATGTTTCGGATGGTATTTAATCATTCATACATTATTCATTCAATATTTAGATTCTTTTGGAAAAACCACGTTTATATTATTATAACATTTTATTATTATTTCTTAAACCAGTTACAAAGTGATCAAGACGGTATTGTCTTCCAATTTCGGCCTTTGACTAAAAAGAATTTAGTCAAAGGCCGAAAATGGAATTTATTTCGGGGTTTGCCTAAGGCTCAAATCTAGAATAAACCAGTCATTCTGCGGAGAGTTTGCATATCGACCTTTGACTATGACTAGATACTTATATCATTTAATTTCAACACGATATTATTTCTTATTCTTTTTTATGGCAATACCACAGCAATACTATGACCGCAATATACTGCTGTGACGTCATAATTCTATAACCCGGGAAACGAAACGACGCTTTTAACTATCAACATTTTTTGAAAATACAAGGAATAGTTTAAGAGACATGAGAACAATTGAATATTTTTAACCACATTTGTCTTTGCCGTAGACAGATAAAATTTAAAAATAAAATAACACTTAATTTACATAATTATATTAGGTACTTTACATCAATAAAATTGTTTTCAAACGGTTGTCTTTCTTTGCGTGGCCACAGATCGTAGGTTGCCTAAATTTGTTATAATTTCGGTGTAAATATCAATGCCCCTCAGGAAGGTTTCCACATTTTGATATTCGTCCTTGTCGTGAACTCTGGAGATCGTCTTCGTTTTAGTGGTGAAGCCAAGTGCTGGTATACCAAGGTTGCGTAGGACGAGCATGTCGGAGGTCGCCGGACACACCACAGGCGTGACCTCGATATCCCTGAAAGATAACAAAATAATTAGACTAATTTTCTATAAACAGGTGGCGGTGTGCTCAGCGCTCACCGGACTTTTGGTACCTAGGTAAATTGATATGATTACGGAACCCTAATACAATCGGTTCTACTTGTATAACTCTAATTATATAATTACGAGCAATAAGACTTACATATTATTCAAGGTATTCTTTAACGAGACCCAATAAGGGTTGGAGTTATCTACAGCAGTTGCTTCTGACACTTTTTCTTGTCGAGCAAACAATATTTCCGTGTTGTTACCAGCTACTTGCGCCCAAGACTCCACCTAAGCAAAAGAGATGATTTAATAAACAGACTGGATTTTTTCAAACTTCTAATTTATATTTTACCGTCTACAAAAAAAGTATGTACTATGTCCGACGGTAAGTTTTTTGTATTGTCGTACGGCAATGGAGTCATTTCAATCGATGGATTGGAACGAATTTATTGCCGTTATTTATTTCAGAATGATACAACTAACGCCATCTATGAAATATGTAAGGTTATACTGCTGAATGCAATTACGCTAACTATAGAAACGATTGCAATCTAATCTCAATCTCAATAAGTCAAATAGGCCTCTAACTTACCTACATTTTTGATAATAATTATCTCTGAAATGAGATTGTGACTAGATTTTGAACGTTTTTTAACAACTAGTAGATATTACTAATTGGACTATCTGAGGATCTGAGTCCTCCAGTTCTTGTATCTACACTCTATAGACTGGTCAAATTAGACCTAAAAATAGGAGTGAGGTTACAATAATTCACACCCAGCTGAAAATTTGTAGGATTGTTCAGAACACCATCATAAACGAACCCTAAAAAGTCCTCATCGATCCGATACCTTTTTTTTTTTTGTTTAGGTGGTAAAAATCATCTAATGACTCCTTCCGCCCTGGGTGGGGCGGAAGGGACTGTCAGACTTTTACTGACTAAAAACCACCCTGTTCCTTCTGTTGCCCTTTACGTTCCGGGGCCACGGTATCCTGTTAAGACGTCCCGCAACCCCGGCAGGCGTTGGCCCCGTTGGGGGCCCCGTCCCTGTGCTGACAGCTCTTTGAAACGCGCGCGGACAGAACGCGCCGTCGACCCGGGCTTGATCCTTGATCGGACGGCGAGCTACCCATTACTCGCCGTCCGCAAGCCCGCGCCTACGGGGGCCGGATGCCGCCTCGCGACGTCCGACTCCCTGGGCGTCTCCCGCGGCGGCTGGGGCGTGAGGTGGATCTCTCCCTCACGCGGCCCGCCTCGTCCTTCGCTAGCATTACAGCTTCGCAGAAGGAGGTGACTGCATCCCATTCCCTCTCGCCCCGGAGCATGGCCTGAACCAGGTCCGGACGCGAGAGGCCGCCGCCGCCTATCGTCTCCGTGAGGACACGGCGGTGCTCTGCCCAAGCGGGGCAGTCCTGCACCGTATGCTCCACCGTGTCCTCCGGGCGAGCCACACAACCGTGGTGACACCCGGGCGTTTCCTCCCGCCCTATTCGACACAGGAACCTTCCGAAACAACCGTTTCCGGTGAGAACCTGCGTCAGGCGGTAGGTGAGGACGCCGTAGCGCCTCTCCAGCCACTCCTCAAAGAGGGGTCTTAGCGCCGCGATTGCGGCGTGCCCAATCGATCCGACACCTGGATTATTTTTTATTAGGGGTCAAAGTTCTCAAAACGGGTTTTGGGCGATTTTCAGCAAAACGGTAAGTTTTACCATAAAATTAGTTTAGACATAAATTGTAGATCAGATAATTATCTATAAAAATGTAAATACCTTTTGCCTAAGAGCCACCGTTTCCTAGATATAACGATTCAAAAAGTTGGAAGAGTTGTAATCATCCTAATATGTACTACAGTGACATAGCAAGGGCTGAAAATGATATAAGCGGTGTAAATAAAAAAAAATATCATTCTCCATTACATACTTTACTTAGGTGATGTATACAATTCCTAGGGTAGGGATTGTACAGGATACCTGCTGGGCCACCGGCAATGTGTAAATGCATTGATTTTCGTCTATACGTTACTGTAAATCATCTGTTTTACAAGTAAATCTTAGAATTGGTATTTGCCAAGGAACTGTAACCAACTTGGCTGTGAAATGGTTAGTCACAATCCTACCCCTTTTTTGGTTCGGGTCTAAAATTCTTACATAAATCTTAGGGGTAATTTTTTCAATTGTCAGATAACTCCTGGAGGGGTAAATATGGCGGTTTGACAGCTTTTGTATAGAAAATATGTCATCAATATTTGGTTCATCAGAAGCGAGCGGAGCGAGCTCAAGAGTTTCACTAAATTTCACTAATTCTTTTTTTGTTCTTTGTTATTGTAAGGAGGAAGGATCATATAAGAAAATAAAAAAAAAACTATGGCGGTACGAAGATCGCTGGGTCAGCTAGTTTTTTTTTTAAACTTATACCTAAATGTTGTAGTAACTATATTTAAAATAAAAAAGCAGAAAAATATCAGTAAGTACAATTACTATGAATGCAAGTCACTTACTAAAGTTTGCATCTCATCAGCATTCGCATCTGTGGACAATCTCATATCGACCCCAAGTGTAATTTTTGAAGGTATTATATTTATATCCAGTCCACCCTGTAACAATGACAACACAATCAAGCATGGTGTATTTTTATTAGTAACTATTGTCGACCATTTGATTAACTAGAGATGTGCCGGCTATTACTTTGGCCGACTAGTCGATTTGTCGGTTAAAAAGAGGCGGACTAATGGGCCGACTAGTCGGCCAAGCCGATGAAGGTTTTGAGTATTCGGGAATTTCCTTGAGGGTTCGTTTACAGCTGTGCAATATGTTATGTTTACTTAATTTGCATTGTTTCTTGATTTTTACTTTAACGCTGGTCAGAGAGCTATTTTTGTCACAAAAATACCTCTTTTGTAATAATGTGTTCTAGGATAATATATCATCGATGAACCTATTCTATAACACAGGATTCTGGAATGTTAAAAATACTGAGGTTTAATTATAATTATCTTCTTACGATGTAGATTAGTAAGTAGAATAGCCTGGACCTAACGTTTATGTATGTTTCTATGACCTCGTCAATCAAAAGATAATTTTTTATCGTGACCTAGTTAAATTTGAAACCGCTGAAGAAATAAATTACCTGTTAAATAAGTAACAGATGGGAAACATTGTAGGTTGTAAGTAGGGTTGTCGACCCTACTATATATAGCATAATGCTATTTATACTAATATAGCATAATCCTATTCCATATCAGAGGCTTGATTACTATATTTAAAGTATTAGACAAAACTACTATATTTTAAAGGCATCAAAATTAAAGTAATAATATTCGTTTCAAAATGTTTAACTGTAAAAAGAAATGTCAATAACTATTTCTAGTTGACAATACGTTCACTTTGTCCTCTTCTTACCTACCTATCTACTATTTTTTTTTCACCTTTTCGCTATTTTCTATAACATAAACATAACATCACGCCTATAATCCCCGAAGGGTTAGGCAGAAGCGTACCCATTAGTACCCCCACATTTCGCCAGTTATGTTTAAGTCCCATGTAAAAGGGGGCGAGCCTATTGCCATCAACCGGGCACAAATCCAGACTCCAAGGCAGCTACTGGGAATTCCTGATGAAAAAACCCAATAAACTTTGCCTGACCTGGGAATCGAACCCAAGACCTCGTGCTCAGCAGTCGCGCTTTGCGACCACTAGACCAACGAGGCAGTCTATATTTTTATGAATAATCTAATCATTTTAAAACTACTATATTTGACAAAGTTTGAGTAGAGAGATGGCAACCCTAGTTGTGAGGTTTAACAGAGTAGGTACTTTGATTATTGGGTTTAAACGTAAAAAATATTTGGTGAAACTTGTTCGACGTAGATACCTACCTACTGAAGCAGGTAAGATTTTAAAACTATTTTTTGTTTTTGAAAAGTCTTTTAATAAGCTTAATCATCCAAACGCGCGAGCTGACCTCGAGCTGAGATACCAAAAAAAAAAACCTTTTTGTTTTTCAGGTTGTAACAAGATATTATATCTATACAATATACAGGGTGTCCGGTTTTCAATGGATTATCTTGAAATGGGTCATGGTAGAACTAATGACTAATCTGGAAAAAGAAACAAATAAAAAAAAACCAAGTAGTACCAAAGATATGATTCATTTAATAAGATTCGTTGTTTTTTGTGACCTTTTTTTACATTCTTGTACACCACGACCACGAATTAATGAATTCTGTCGGTTTTTTATTGTTAACGTAATTTACGTTAACTAAGCTGATAGATAGGTAATCAAAAATAGGACTGCTATTAAACGGTTTTGAAAAAAAAACAACTTGAACTATGTTCTTTTGAAAAAAATCGTGAACAATTTTCTTTTTTAAACAAGTTTAAACGTCCGTAGCTTAAAAAAGATGTATCGAAACACAAGTGGCCAATAATTTTATAAGATTATGTGTTTATAGCCGATTTCAAAATGGTATGATTCAGTTTTGTACCTAATATAAATAGTGAATTATTGCTATTCGTTTTCAAAAGGAGTAAAATTTGGGTAAACAACAAAGTTTGAGATATTAGAATATTTATTTACATTAAATGTATCTGGTCATTGGGGTTTAATAAAAAACAGCATTTGATATAAATGACACTGTTTTTGACTGCTAAGCATGAGGTTTTGGGTTCGATTGCCAGGTCGAGCCGTGTTATTGGGTAAAGTGTTATAACTGGTGAAATGTGGCTACACCTCTGCCCTTCGGGGATTACAAGCGTGATGTTAAGACTGTATTCGTTGTAAATTACATTCGTTGTAAATTGTCTGCCACCCACTCTGATTCAGACCCTACATTTTAGAATAAATGCTCTCCTAAGCAGTCGTATATCACGTCGATCGCTTATTTTTGATGTGGTTGACCGGACACGGCCACCTAAGTCTTTCAAGGATCGACTTCGCGTAATAAATTTCCTTAAGACAGCCCAAATAAAAAAAAAAACACGGTCACTCCACATTTTCATCATATCACATACCACAAGTCGCATTACAGGTTAACCAAGCTTTCCTATTAATTACTAACGTCTACAAATCTTTTTATTTAAACCCAGATGGTCAGGTTCATCTAATGTTCAAATTTGTTACAATATTGCAAACTTTGTTGTTTAACCAAATTCCGCTCCTTTTGAAAACGAAAAGCAATAATTCACTATTTACATTAGGTACAAAACTGATTCATACCATTTTGAAATTGGCTATAAACAGATCATTTTTTAAAATTATTGGCCATTTGTGTTTCGGTACATTTTATTTAAACTACGGACGCTTAAACTTTTTCAAAAAGATTTTTTTTCACAGTTTTTTCCAAAAGAACATAGTTTAAGTTGTTTTTTTTCAAAACCGTGTAATAGCAGTCCTACTTTTGATTACTTATCTATTAGCTTAGTTAACGTAAATTACGTTAACAATAAAAAACCGACGGAATTCATTAATTCGTGGTCCTTGGTGTACAAGAATGTAAAATAAGATAACAAAAAACAATGAAAATTATTAAATTAATCATATCTTTGGTACTACTTGTTTTTATTTTTTAATGTATTTTTTTTCTGAATCGCCATTAGTTCTACTATCACCCATTTCAAGATAATCCTTTCTTTACCGGACACCCGATATATACAGGGTCTCCGGTAATGAATGGATAATATTGAAATAGGTCGTGGTAGAACTAATGATAAAGCACAAAAAAAATACATGTAGTACCAAAGATATGATTAATTTAATAATATTCATTGTTTTTTGTTACCTTATTTTACATTCTTGTACACTACGACCTCGAATTAATGAATTCCATCGATTTTTTATTGTATAAGTAATTTACGTTAACTAAGCTGATAGATGAGTAATAAAAAGTAGGACTGCTATGACGCGGTTTAAAAAAAACCTTCTTGAATTATGTTCTTTTGAAAAAAATCGTAAAGCATTTTCTTTTTAACAAAGTTTAAGGGTTCTTAGCTTAAAATAAAATATCGAAACATAAGTGGTCAATAATTTTATAAAATTATGTGCTTATAGCCAATTTCAAAGTGGTATGATTTATTATTGTACCTAATGTAAATAGTGAATTATTGCTATTCGTTTTTAAAAGTCGAAAACAGTGTTACAATGACCAGGTACATTTAATGTTAATAGATATTCCAATATCTCAAACTTTGTTGTTTCACCAAATTTCACTTCTTTTAAAAACAAATTGCATGAAAATTTTCCCTCTTTTTTTTTTTAAAGAACGTTATTCAAGTTGTTTTTTTTTAAACCGTGTCATAGCAGTCCTACTTTTGATTACTTATCTATGAGCTTAGTTAACGTACATTACGTTAACAATAAAAAACCGATGGAATTCATTAATTCGTGGTCGTGGTGTACAAGAATGTAAAATAAGGTACCAAAAACATCGATTGTTTTTTAATAACTCATATCTTTGGTACTACTTTTTTTTTTGTATTTTTTCTGAATGGTCATTATTTCTACTATGACCAATTTGAGGATTATCCATTTATTACCGGTCACCCGATATATGTTCGCGTAGTTTCGTCAAGTCCTTAATTAAACGTAACGTTGTTTTTATATTTATACACCGACTATACCTACTACAACACCTGTTTAAGCAAGTAGTCAAAGCATGTTTGATTAGGCGTTCATCAATAAGAATGGCAGATTATATAAATAAAACTCACATCCAACATATTTATGTTCACACTACCGTAACCTGCAAAATCGGTAGGAGTCTTAGTTCTCATGATTTCTTTTTGTGTATCTCTGTACGCCATGACAGTGTTTATAAATTGCTGAACCTGTAAAAAGTATACAATAAACAATAATTATTAAGGTAATTATCGATTGTCACAGTCACTGGCCTGATTTTTTTTAATGAAATAATGATTGTTTTGGTAAGCTACAACTTTTTTTACCGATCGTAGATAAGAATTTAGATTTTTCTGCGTAGTTCCACCGCAGAAAAGTAGATAGTAGGTAGCACAGCGTAACTCTTCGAGCTAAACAAGCTACCTAATAAGTATTTAAAAAAGAAATGTACCAAGTCAATAATACCTAATGTAGGTACTGTAGAGACCCTGGCTGTTCGAGCCATACCTATGCAAACTATTTGTTGTGAGATAAATATTGACTTTTATTTAGAATAGATGCAGACCGCGTGTCAGCGGCTGTCAAGCCTAGACTAAGATTCAGTATTAACAAATATAATTTAATTAAAAGTGAATACACGAAGTTGGATGAATAATAAGAGTTTCAATCAAGTAAATTGATAAATAAATATATCCCGGTACAAGTGACAACCTACGTCTAGGGGTCACAGTACCTATTAATTATGAATGCTTAGCATACCTTTTCCATGGTACTCCCGTCAGGCATCGACAAACTGTGACCACCTTTGCCATAGACTACGAACTGCATATCTGAAAAATATAGGAATCATCATATATTTGAAAACAATTCCCAAAAACAAAGTAGACGTGGAGGTAGTAGCTAGGTGGCACACTCATATTTCGTCGAAATTATATATATTTAAGTCACTTAAAGGAGGAAGATAAATCTGGGTTTTATCATGATGGGCGGCCCTGTAGGTACTATCACTAATTTTATATTTTAAACGGCATTGCATAATTATAAACTTAGTTACTCACACCAAGCTCTCCTGTCCACAAATGTCACAAAAAGTGTTTCATCCTTTGAAGCTAACCCTTCGTCTAATGCGAATCCAACGTTCATCGATTCAAACTCCTTTGTTTTGACAAAAGCTTTTATTCCGTTTGTACCTCCACTTTCTTCATCTGTAAACATAAGTATTACGTTAATTATCTAAAGATTAAAAAAAAATATTGAGTTCTTTAGAGCGAGAGAGAGCTAAAACCCTTAACTCTTGTTAGAGTATTCCGATCAGTGTAACGCGATAATCTTCGAATCGAAGATTTTCTCACGGGTCACCTACGATCGCTGACTGGCCTGCTGAACTGTACTCGAACTCTTTTCAGTGCCTACTAAATGCAGATAGTATTTAACCGTCAATTCCATAGAGTTTTGATAGGTAATACATTTGTGTCATAAAGCGCCTAATAGCGCCGAAACCTATTATAATCATTACGTCGATCGAGGACCTTCGTTATTTGACGTCACTTGAATGTAAAAAGATTTTGATAGTTTACCTACTAAGAGTTTCAGCTTAGGTAGTACATTATGATACAAGTGAGGGAAGTTTGTCATTACGGCCACGGCTGAATTGCAGCCAAGGGCGCAAACATTTTCAATAAACTAACTAAATAAGTAAGGAAAATATAAAATAAACAAAAATCAATTTAGTTCCTAAAAAAATATTATTGAAATAATGTCTAAGACACAATTTACAATTATTAAAAAAATGCGTAACAGTTTTTGGCTTTTTCAGTTAGTGATTGTAAAAATTTTGCTTTTGTTAAACATAGAGCTTCGCATTTAATTGCTATTAAAAATAACCCAGTAATACATTAACCGAAAATTACTAAGCATTTTTATTGTTTTTCCACAAGATAAAATGTTCATATGCTGACTTTTGCTTTTCCTTAGATTTTGATGGCTATCGTTTGCATTTTGTGCCTCAGTAACGATTGACGCGGCGTCGAAATATTTAAGCCTCTTCTTCATTACTTGAAATCGACATTATTCTTTATAATCACATAACTTCTTTTAGTGAAAAAAATATTTTTGAAAGAATTCCGACCTATATACTTTTATCGCGCTTCGTGTACGAATAAAACAGTATACTAAATGTTATTGTATTTACAAAGCAATACGTAAGGCAAAAAAAAGCATACTGTTTATTTGACGAAATAAAATGTTTATTTATCATATTTGAATAATAATAATTACTTAACATATTTTATTTACTCATTTATTTAGCCATAAAAACAAAAAAAAACTCTTTGCTGAAATGAAAAGTTGGAAACGTTGGAATTAAAGAGGTAAAATAATTTGTACCTATAAGTGTCACAAACTGAATTATTATTATTTTTTGTCATCATAAGCACAACTAAATGATGTTCTTTTTACAAGAAGAAATTAGGTATTTGGCGAAATATAATGTCCATTACATTTCATCAATACGGTAAAATAATATTTTGGTATGAAACAATCAAAACTCTTAGTCAATATAAAAAGGCCATTACCGCACTTAAAAAAGATGCGTTTGTCATACACCGCATTGTGAAACCGCATTAAAATAAAAGCGGTGCAATAAAAGCCACTTAACGAGGAAGTGCATTAAAAAGAAAAGTATGATTTACTAACCTGGCATTACTGTAAAATGTAAAGTGCGTGCTAAAGTAACATTGTTTTTTTTCAGGTTTCTTATAGCCTCCATGTATTGTATGCCAACGTCTTTAGTGTCCTGAGTACCGCGACCATATATATCTCCGTTTGCGTCCATATATGCGGCGAAGGGTGGATAGGACCATTCACTCTGTAACGAAAATTATTGGTATATGGTATAAGATTCCCAATGTGTTGTAGGAAGCCCTTGGTTTTGTTACCGTGAATGAAAGCATAGGAATTTCACAGCAGCGGCTTTGTACGCTTAAGATAGATAACAAACTCAATATCGTAGTGGTATTAGACCGCCATTGGCGAGCCCCTTCACCATGTGCGGTCTGTCCTGCGAACGCACATTACACTAGAGAGGCGCGCACGGAACACTGCGCGCAGCCATCACAGGCCTATGTCTGGTCGAGTGACAAACTGGCCCAAGTTTGCCCCTCGCAGGCCGCTCCTCACGGTGGCCGGTGATCATTGAATGCCCTCCTTCGCCCTGCTGCCCTTCTGTGGCGGGCGAAGAGGGGGGTTCGCTCCCTCTCCCTCTCTGCCGCCTCCTTTGTATGCATCACTTCTTCGCAAAAAGAGACGACGGCTATCTCACGCGTCCGTGCTCCCAACCACGGATTGAATCACGGCCGGAAGCGGGAGATCACCCGCACTAAGTGCTGCAACGAGGTCACGGCGCTGCCGCGCCCACGCTGGGCACACTCCCAGCGTATGCTGCTCCGTATATTTGGAGCAGTCCAGACAGTGATGGCAACGGGGCGTTCGCTCCTATCCGCCGCAGGTACTTCCCGAAACAACCATGTTCATGTCATTACCTGCGTCAGCCGGAAGCTGAAGGCGCCATTCTGCATCTCCAGCCAGTTACGTGGTGTATTTTCGTTCCATTTGGCAGTGTCTGAACACGAACACCTTCGACTAGTGTATGTTGCCATACGGCACTGAAACGTGGAGCCTTACTATGGGCCTCATATGGAAACACAAATCTTTCTGCGAAATCTAATGAGAAATGAGGAGTTCCGCAGAAGAACTGAGGTGACCGACATAGCTCTCAAAATTGCGAAGCTCAGGTGGCAATGGGCAGGGCAAATAGCCCGTAGAACAGACGACAGTTGGGGTCGGACTGACGACCTCGTAAAGGGCGCGTAATGCCGCTGGATGCGGGCAGCGCAGAACGTAATTATCTTTTGGGCAGGCATATGTCCAGCAATGGACGTCGTTCGGCTGATATTACAATTAGATTAAATACGCCTTATTGCTTTACCACAATTCTTATAATCGACATCCTTACATTTTGCTATGCTTCACGAGTCCCATCCTGATATATTGACATAATTATCTACATACTCATCGGATGGCTATAGGAACAGTCATAATTTTAGAGCCAACCTAGTGCGAGACGAAGCACTCACTCTATAATTTGTACCACCAAAATTTTTAAGTTACACTGCCTGTAACCCGTGTTCACAGCAATTCAAACTTTAGTGCTACTGTACTTATGACCCCTTATTGTATATATTCTTCAATTTTTTCTCATTCAGTCATGCTAAAATGATGTCGGTCTGATGACTCTAGGATCATGTACCAATGTGACGTTGGCGTTTTCATATTTTTGTAATGACAAGTCAGCAAAATGGCGAGTACGCTGCTACTCAGGGAATCTTAACTTATAGAACATTTTACCTCATCGACTTTGACGACGTCCATGTGCGAGTTGAGCATGATACTCGGCAGTGAGGGGTCATTGCCTTCCAACGTCGCTACGAATACCGGCTTCCCAGCTGGTGCGTACACTTCATACGGTATCCCCAATTCAGTCGCCTGGCGGACCCAGAATTGCACCGCACATTCTGTAAGTTATCAATTTATAGGTTGATTGATACTTCAACAAAGTACTTATACATAATCAATTTATAAATAGTATTGAGGTAGGTAATAAAATTAGATACTAGTTCACAAAGAAATAGGAACCTCATCGCTACCAGTTAATTAAACTAAACAGTGTAAATCTGCTGATGCTAATATTATCAGAGTACAGAGAACCTCTCAAGCAGAGGTTGCACATAAACCATTCACAAGAGTTTGTACACCGTGTATAACCGTTACGCTGCTTTAATGGAATATGTTTGATACGTGAACAGCTGAACATATTTTATGAGTAGGTAAGTGCATAATTATAAAAATATAATATCGTTAAAATAATGTCTTACTGCAGGGCAACGGCCTATTCTTATACAGAGAAGGTATAAGCATTGATCACCATGCTTCCTCGAGGCATATTTATTTATTAACTTTCTAAATATTATTTATTTATTGACTTTCTCAATAAAATGTGTGTGACGTCAAAACCATTTATAAACTGAGCAAATTTAAGACAAAATAAAATAAAAAATGGAAAATATAATATAAAGCATATTAATTGTAAGCCCAGGCTTTCCTCGCGATGTTTTTCTACACGGTTAATTATTGTCAGTGATGTCCAAAATAAACTTAGAAAGTAAATTTTACAATAACCTTTATAATATATACACCCTTTTTCCAATTTACTCTATTTATGTACCTACCATTTTTATATACTTAGGTATATTTTTATAACAGATCCTCAAGCTAAGATCTATGGTTACCAAAAAACCATTATGTCTAAACATCACCCAAAATTTAAACTTTTGTCCAAATCGAAATTTTGCTTGGCAAAATTCGTACCAGATTTTCAATCATTCAAAAACAATCAGATAAAGTGTGAAAATAAATCCAAGAGTAGTATCAAAATGCCAAGGCACCTAAATTTTTCAAAACAATACAAAAAAACGATAATTAATTTACTTGACATTATTCAGAGCAATTGGAGCTCGAACATAGAATGGCGCAAAAACAATATTTTTGTAAATTATAGCCAGTTTCATGAGTGTGATGTTATAGGCAATATTACATCACACTACGACCCACGAGAGGCTATCAGTAACCAGAGACTTAACGCGGGTGAAAACCACACGGACGAAGTCGCGGGTGGAAGCTAGACTGTACATAACATAACATAACATCACGCCTGTAATCCCCGAAGGGTTAGGCAGAGGTGTACAAATCAGTACACCCACATTTCGCCAGTTATGTTTTTAGTCCCATGTAATTGGGGGCGAGCCTATTACCATCAACCGGGCACAAATCCAGACTCCGAGGCTGCTACTGAGAAATTCCTGATGGAAAAACCCAATAACACTTTGGCCGACCTGGGAATCGAACCCAAGACCTCATGCACAGCAGTCGCGCTTGCGACCACTAGACCAACGAGGCAGTCAAACTAGACTGACTAACTAGACTGTAGTATCAGTAATATAGTGCTTGTGATAATAAATATAGATACACGTCTGTTATCAGCTGAGGAATGTTTAGTACAAACTTGATAGCAAAAGGTCGAGAAGTATATAGCAAATAGCAATTATGCCTAAGTGTCCCGGGTCCCGACCTTTTGCTATCGAGTATTTTAAGGACGCCTATTTAGTTGTACATACCTACCTACGTATACCTAAGTAGCTACCATCCATTAAAACTCAAAAGAGGTTTTTATTATTTCATCTTCTCAAAGATAAAAATTTAAATTTAAAAAACCCCCAACGCAAAAAAAAAAACTATTATTTTAAAAGACAAAAATAAATGTGATAATACTTAGGTATAAATAATAAACTTAATTTTCATCGCAGTCGGGGGACTTCCGCTTTGTGGCACACTTTGTCATCTAAGAAGTCCCCCGACTGCGATGAAAATTTAAGTTTATTATTTATACCTACGTACTTACGTATTATTTTAAACTTTTGAAATATATTTTTTTTTGCATTGGGTGTTCATAATTTTTATTTTTAAATTTAATAACTGTCTAAAATTGTGAAAAAGAAAGAGCTAAGTTTCATGAGTAAAACAAATTGTTAGTAGGTGCCTATGCTTTAATAAGTACCTGCCCAACGAAGTTGGTACTGCAAAAGTGTAAAGACTGGTTCGTTTTGCCATATCCAACTTACTACCCGACTACCTTTTACCCACGACTTCGTCCGCGTAAATGTCAGACCCCCGTTTTATCCCGGGGTGTATATTGGATAATCCTTTCTTAGCGCTTCCCATAAGAACTGTGTGCCAAACAGCTTCATTCGTTATGTGGTTTGAACTGCGCGTTGATTTTATAGATTAGTCGTCACAGTTGCCTTTTATTACGAGTAGGTATTATAACTATTAAATGTACCTACTTATATTAACTTCATGAGGTTCCGGTGGTTATAAGTTTATAACGTCGTGACGGATCGTAGCACCTCTGTAATCTATAGAGTTATGCCGACTTTGACTTTGGCCACTTAGTCGGTTGTAAAAAGGCCGACCGGTCACGGTTTTCAGTAATTTCCGTGACGGTTCGTGTAAGTACAGTTGCGCGCGCAAGTCGCAAGAACCGCCGCCTGCGAGCGTGTCGGATCATGTTTTGTTTACTTCGCAATGTTTCTTGATCTTACAATATTGTTATTGTTCATTAAAGCGAAAGAGCTCAATTAAAATTTAATCATGAAAAAAAGAAAGTCTTGGATTTTTTTGCTAATTGAGCAATGATAAAGTCATGTGTAAACAGTGCCAAATGATAATTTCTCGTCTTTTCTTGGTTTTTATGTAATGTAATAGCTTCTATACATTGTGCAATTTTAATCGACTTACAACGACAGCCTACTCCAAAGTCAAAACATTTATTTCAATTAGACCATTTACTTTTGAATTGTCAAGGAGTCGGTCAGTTAGTCCGAAAGTTGAAGCTAGTTTTCCATGTGTTCAATGTCGACTTAATATTTGTATAAAGAACTTTGATATTAATGAACATTTGAAAAAAATTAAAGAAAAGCTTGATTTTGACATGGCCAAAAACACCATGTTCACTAGCCAAAGCTTTATTTTATTTTCTTTGTACAATCGCCAGTACATCAGACCATACCTTTTTGTTGTAAAATCGCTCCTATTACAACCGCATAACATGCCGCAGTGTTTAACGCGCTGTTGTCCGTACTTTGGTTCCTTATATCTTAATGACATGTAACAATTTTCTTTTTTATTTCACTTAATATTATTTCCTGTCGAAAACATTAAGTGGCCCACGTTTGTAAGACGATCAAAATAACACCGTGTATACATTTAAATCACAAATACATATAAAGTAAGAAGCCGAATAATCGGCGGTTTATGCCAATTAGTCGCCGAATACGAAATTGGACGGATAGTCGATTTTACCAACTATTGTCGCCGACTAGTCGGAACATCTCTAGTAATTTATGAATAGCAGGTACACTTATTTAAAAAAAAGGTGCGACAAAGCGACTCAAAGCGTACTCACTTATATTTTCTCTCTGGCTGGTGTCTATACGGAGGTATTCCCGAAATCTGTTAACTGCACCTAGTTCTAGATATTTGCTGTATTTGTTCCGCAATGGTCCTGCATAGCTCTCGTGTGTTACATAAACAAACAGCAGAATAAGTAACTTTAACATATTTGTCCTTAACCTGAAACAAACAGTTAATTTTGTCAAGAAGTAGGCATCCATACTTACATACTCGTATTTTACTTGACTGCGCGACGCAAAGGAGGTTAATGTGTTTATCAGCCTATGTATGTTTGACCCTTTCTTCCGGCTCTTCAGATCAAACGTTTGTTCCGATTGAAAATCCCGACAAGTAAACCCGACAGGGTAAAAAATACATATTTTGATAAAAGCGTGTAACACCTTCTTTATTTCCCCGAGGACCTAATATAACACACTTATATAAAAGAAATGGGACTAAGAATTAAATTATTTCAAACTTTTATTAACAGGTTAGAAAAGCTTGTTTTCAAAAACCATATTTTTTCTTTTATTTTTATTTTTAACTTTTTAGTATTTCTGATGCGAAGGTTACTATATTAAACTCGATGGGGTTGTCTCGTTCTATTACGGAGTTCCTATGGCCACCTTCAAGCTCCATCATCAGACCCTGGTTACCATCTAGGATCCAAGTTCTCGTCATGACAAAACAAACTAGCCCAAACTCGATGGAGTCGTGTCGTTTTATTACAGAGTTACTATGGCTACCTTCCAGCTCCATCATCAGATCAGCTCGATATCATATTAATATTGAATTGTTCTCCGATGTATACATATATGCAGAATTTCAGCCCAATCGGAAATCGAGAAGTGGATCAAATTTAACTTGCAAGTTTTGATAACAGACACACAAAGTAAAAGTAAAAGAAAAAACTTGTACTTGTAATAATAAAAGCTTGTAATAAAAAAAAGAACTTTAACCACTTTAGCCTAGACAAGATTTTGGCATAATTATGACACATCATCCCTTAACTCGACAGAGTGTAGCAAATCACGTCATGAATTCATCAATCACGTCATTCAAGTCATTCAATCATTCAGTAATTTACATCTACTTCAACCTAATATTAATGCCGCAATGCAATGCAATATAAATGTCATGATGGCCTAGCGGTTAAGGCGCCCGCCTCTCATGCATGAGGTTATGGGTTTGAATCCGGGCAAGTACCAATGTTACTTTTTCAATTCATATGTAACCACAGAAAGCACGTTAATAAGCTGTTGGTCCCGGCTGTCATACGTAGATCTTTGACAGTCGTTACGAGTCGTCAAAAGCTTAAAAGTCTGACAACCAGTCTCACCTAGGGGTATCGTATTACCCAGTTACTGGGTTGTGGAGGTCAGATAGGCAGTCGCTCCATGTAAAATACTGATATTCAGCTGCATCCGGTTAGACAGGAAGCCGACCCCAAAATAGTTGGGCTAGGCAGATTGAAGTAGGTACCAATGTGACATCACTGGCATCGGTGAAGGAAAACATCGTGAGGAAACCTGGACTTATACCAGCCTATTAATGTTCTTATAGTTTAATTCTATTAATTTATCTATTTTATATAATATTTTTTTAATTTAAATGTAAATTAATTGTGTAAAAACTACATAGGGGAAGGTTGCTATGAATGGACCACTTAACTTTACGACCTCAAATCTCAAAAAGTATAAGTGTTAAAATGAAAGCAGTTAATTATTTTTATTTCATAAGATCTTTATTTGTTATAATCAAACGCACAAACAATTCGGACTCACACTTTTTTATACAAACGAAGAAAACTAAATCTTGGGCTGTTACCTTCTTTGGACCACGAGCACCTTCATTTTAGAAATTTGTTCTAGAGGTCCAATCGAGGCAACTTATCATAATAATCTATATTACTAACTAATATTTGTTGGAGTAATGCCGTAAAAGCACAGTGTCCATGTCAAGAACGTGTTTAAAAAGCTTCTGCTCTAATTCTGGAGGAAGGTCACTTCCGGAACCCGGTATCTGGACGTGTTCCTTTGCTTTTTGGTTGACTACATCTAACCTTCGTTTAAGAGTTGCTTTCGGCACTCCATAAATTCTACTTGCTTCGTTTAAACCAACTCTTTGTTTCCGAACTGATTCTATAGCCAGGTGCATACTAGTTTCATTCCATGCGAAGTACTTTCTTTTATTTGGCGACATTCTGGAATTTTAAATTTATAATAATAATGATAACTAAAAAATATGATAAAAAGTTGCTATGATTGGACCGGTCCAACGGTGGAACTCTCTTGAGGTCCATTGATGGCAACAAGGTACTGGTTAGGAAAAACTAAACTAAAATATTCATGGTCATGATTAGACAAAATTGAATAATATTCATGGAACCTCAAATAAACTGTCCATTCTTTCATAACAGTGTTTACATACAAATATAAATACAATATCACTTACGTCAAATTGTCCTGAGTGAAATTATAAGATTTACACCGCCGCAAACACAACCACACGCGTCACTCCTCACTACATGCCACAATGTCATTGGGGTAAGATAGGGGTGCAACTGAGTTGCCAAGGAAACGTTTCGACTAGTTTGGGTGTTGTTAGCTTGCACAGTTTTGGAAATACCTTGGTGGTCCAATGAAAGAGCTAGTCCAATGATCGCAACCTTCCCCTACAATAGTGCATGCGGTGTTGCGTGCTGTGATTGTTGCACTCATAAATGTATATTGTGTTATATAATTTGGAATGATTTGTGTAAACAATTGTTGGCTAACCTATTAATAAATAAATACTCGTAAAGATTTTTGAGCGGTATGCAGCTACTCATAAGCTAATGTACAATGTACAGAACTAAAGTCATGATTTTTAAATACGGAAAAGGTCCTGAGACTGTACTAACCATCACTTTAAATAGTTCTACTTACATTAAAAAATTAAAAATTGTAAGTAGCTTTAAGTATCTTGGACATTTATAGAATGAAAATTTAATAAATGACAATGATTTGGAGCGGCAGGGTAAGGGCTTCGCCTGCAGAAGCAACATGCTTGATTTACACATTGTTCTAAGCAAGTGAAAGCGACCCTATTTAAGGTCTACTGCCAGGCGTTCTATACCTGCCAACTTTGTTACCAGTACATAAAGATAGCTTACCACTCTCTCCTGTACAGTACAACAATGCGTTTCAGCAGGCCATGTTTAACCGGCCCAGGCGGTGTATTGCTTCTGAAATGTTCTTTGAAAACCGAGTGGGTAACATTTTTCCGTTCTAAGAAGGACAAGAGCTTTATTTCCAACACGATTGTTAAACTGTACGAATAGAGTTGTGGTTACTATATTCCGCACAATTTTCGTGACTAGAACCAAACTGTTCAACCTCAATAATGACTAGGTAATAAGTATCTACCTAATAATACTAATAAATACTAATAAAAGTAATACACTTGATATACACTTATATACACACAGACAAATATACACCTAATCACACATAAAATAAAAAATAAAAAAAATATTTCCTACAAAATCGAAATGTAAAAATTAAGATCTATTCAAACATCACGAGTGTAACAAAATATTAGTATCGTAAAACAGGATAAAGACACAACCTGTATCTAGACACACGGTAGCGTGTCAAGCCAAGGTCAAGCTAACAAAACTGGCTCTCATTTCACATTAATGTTTTTAATGGGATCACTTCTTGAAATACATTCTACAACTACTATGTTGTGAGATTGGCGGTCTCGGGTCAGTTTGATATTACATACTTACTAATTTATAATTTTCTTGTGTACCCTCTTTGTACTTATTGTGTTATATTTTACGTTGTTACGATACGTTGATCTAACTATGTAGTCGATGATTATAATGCACGGTAAAACTCTAATGAGTTTATGTTTGCGTCATCTCAAATATGTATTACTTTTGTGTTTTTAACTAGCAAATAAATAAATAACAAATTAATTATTTTGTAAGAGTATGTGTGTGCATAATTTATTTTTATCTAATTGTAATATTTGTTTATTGCATTTGTTACCAATATACTTATTGTAATACTTATTTTTAAGACATGTAATTACTACTATGGGTGATTGATGTTTAAATACGTACAGTCGGTTATAGCTGTTCCCTAACCCACCTAACTGGCTCAATAAAGTTAGGCGAATTTAAACATTGTGCAATTAGCGGTAGATAATATATGAATTCGATACGTACGAGCTTAATGAGCTCGAACGACTTGTTCAAGGACGCAAATACTATAGAATATTGTTATGCCAACTTGATCTTTAATACGTTAAGTCAGAGTAGATAATCTTTTGGATACTGTTTTGTCACGTAATGGAGTTGTTAATTTCAACTTCATTTTTTAAAGACGATTTGACCAAGTGGTATCTACATGGTAGTGAGATCAAACCTAAGTTTGCATTTTTGTCACTTTTTTAATGCATTCTAAATATTATTTATACATACATAACATTACGCCTGTAATCCCCGAAGGGTTAGGCAGAGGTGTACCCATTAGTACACCCACATTTCGCCAGTTATGTTTTTAGTCCCATGTAATAGGGGGTGAGCCTATTGCCATCAACCGGGCACAAATCCAGACTCCGAGGCTGCTACTAAGAAATTCCTGATGGAAAAACCCAATCCTGTCTATAAAATACCTATATTTTTATTTTTAAAGTAGGTAAAAAAATATGTAGTGAATCAAAATGTTATACATATGTTTAGAAATATAATATTTCTATTTCAAAACAATAAAATCACCACATTAACTGTCATACCTACCTACTTATAAAATAAAAGTGAAAATAGCACTAAATACTTTGGTGTTTTACATACTTTATAGATTTTTATTAGTATATTTGATTTTTAATATGGTTATGATCGTAAAAGGACCTGCTTATTCAATGTTTAAAACACTTCCTTAGAATTTATGATAACAACAGCTTCTTTAAACACACACTGACACTTAAGAATTGTGGGCTGCTGTCGGCGGTGCTGTCTTATTAGCAAAGTGGAGCACTATCTCTTGAGCAACATGTTCTTCCCAATTAAAATCTATATATTCTTGGGCAAAGCGGACTTGGCGATGTACAGCAGTTCATTGAATTTTACGTGCCGGCTTGTATTGTTTCAATCCAGCAGCATGCATGAGTATGTCCGACGTCCTTTTAGTGTGTTCAGCGCAACAGGTAGACACTTGAAATATTCACAGAATATTTAGTAATATATTCACTTCTAAAGTAATAATTAAAAAACAAATATTGAAGGGGGGCTCCCATACAGCAGACATGTTTTTTTCTGTTTTTATAGATATTGTGACGGAACCTTTCGTACACGAGTCCGACTCCGATTTATGTCTAACATATTATATGATAAAACTGATCGTTCCGCTGAAAAATACAAAAAAAAACCACATTTTTGCGAATTTTGACCTTGAATATTTTTTTTTTGCACACATGTGTTCGGTGGCGATTTTTCATTTATGTATGGTTTATGACGGTGTTCTCAACATTCGTACAAAATTTTAGCTTGTTGCGAATTCGTATACCCTTAAATATCTATTTTAACCGGACTAATAATTTTACCGAACTACATGTTATATTTTGCCTATTTACAAAATACCTTCTTACTTTTGGGCGAAGCCTTTTTTAAAGTGTTTTAATTTGTCAAATTATTTATTTGCTAGTTTCACCACATCGATACAATATTTTACGGAATTAAATTTGCTCACAATTAAATGTATAGCCGGTTTCTTGGTAGGATTTTCAATATTATGTAAATTAAAATAGTGTTATAAAAAGTCAAAATGTTGTGCTACAAAAGCGAGTGATTAAAAGGAATCGCTGCAAAACCGACTTTACGCAGTCTTTTCTGCCCTACCCTTTTTTTATTTTAGGTGGTAAAAATCATCACCGCCCTGGGTGGGGCGGAAGGGACTGTCAGACTTTTACTGACTAAAAAACCACCCTGTTCCTTCTGTTGCCCTTTACGTTCCGGGGCCACGGTATCCTGTTAAGACGTTCTGCAACCTGCCCTACTCCTAGATTGTAATTTAAGCCCGCATGGGCGCGGAGGGGTGGGGCAACCCGCGAACTGAGGAGCAGGTGGTCTGAAAGCCCGCCGCTGCTGCGGCTGAGGCTGGCCAGCAAACCCTAGCTACGGTGGTGAGCCTTAAAACCATTTGCCGCCCAAAACCCGCAGCGCCGGAGCCGTGACAGAAAAATGCATGCTTCTTAACGGGATCACTTAAAACCACTTTTGTTCTTATTTAACTGTTTTATTATGTGCCATTACATTTAAATAATGAAATAAACAAAATATAGTTTTGTGAAATATAAATTTAGTACCAAATTAAAACAGTGGTATAATTAATGCCAACTGATACAGTGGCAGACGTGACCTCGATGAAGTAAAAAAAAAACCAAACGAAAATAGTTGAGAGGTTTTAGGTGAAATGAAATTAGGTCAAATATTTTTCGACCTTATAATGGGTAACCGTTCACTCACCTGCCAGCTCGAGCCAATATCCTTACGTGAATGATCTTTTTAATGCTTACACTACACAATATATATATGCTCTCAAAGAATGAATAATACCGCAAACCGGTCCACCGATCAAGTCCTTTTAATTTACCAAAGTTTCAACTAAACAGAATTTCACAATCGTGCACTAACAAGTTCAAGTGTTAGCATACATTCTATTGTTGTGGTGCAAATGCCTAAACTACTAATTTAAATAAGTACAATAAATAAGGTGATAAAGCAATGTCAAAAGTCGTGTCATTCTATGAAGATGTCAACGATGTTATCTCTGATTATTACAAGCAATTGGTGCTTGATCTAGATAATTTGTAAACTAAAACTCCCACTCAGCCAAACGTTCGTTCGATTACTGATTGTAATGGTTAGGTATGTCCCTACACATCTACTTCGATAACTGTTATATAAACACTGTCAGAGGAAACCGTATACTACTGAGTCGAAATCTAACAAAATAACTAATTCGATACCTAATAGCCTCTCTTCTTAGCAATAATTTAAGTACCTAGTGAAATTAGATCCGTCAATCAAATTACCATAAAATGAGGCACGAGCCTGGAAGCCGATATTTGTGGCAAGAGTGGAAGACCCCTCACTGCTGAGTATCGTGCTAAACACAGGTACGTAGGTACCTGATCGAATTTAAAGATATTCACGAGATTCGAGATTTGTCGGCCACCTCTGGTTTTCGGCCAGTTCGTTATGTATAATAAGAAAACTTTACCGTACACATTTACAAAACAATTTAATGCATACTATTTATTTCTATATACCCTATAACTTTTGAATTTGTAGGTGTTTATCTGTGAGTCTCCCAGTTATAGTCAGAGAGAGTTAAAGTTATATTTAGTTGTCAACGAAAAAAAATAGTGAGCGCGTTATTTATGAAAGGTAAATTACAAAGTTATTTAAAGATTTATAAATATAAATCGTTGTTCTCTGAACTTCTCTGTATGAGAGATAAGTTGAATTAAAAAATTAATGAATGAAAAACTATTGCAGCAACTGGCAACTAGCTGTTTACATATATTTCAATTGCACACTTTTAGCACAATAATTATAGTAATTATGGCGGTGGCGCGACCAGCGTGGCGGCGCAACCAGTCGACCATAAAGATGATAGGTACGTTCGACGTATCTTCCGTCAGTTGTGAACCGACCTTATCTGACAGACTTTTTGACAATACAAGAGAGCTTGTAAATGGTCTAATTAAAATAAATGTTTAGACTTTAACTTTGAATTAACACCCGTTACTGTTAACCCATATTTATTTTGTTGTTGGTAGGTAATTTTTCATGCAAAGTTTAAATAAAAATTCAAAAAAATCATGATCTAGTCTTAGTCTTATATTTAAATAATAACTATGTTCATATAATCAATCCTTATTAGGCGAATCACATTTGGTATCGCCGAATTCTTCAAGGGACATTATGTTTGCTTGTCCTTCTATCGGCAAATCTTTGTAGCCTTCAACTTCGTCTATGGCGGAGTAAACAGCTTTCTTTTCAATCTTCGCTAGTATCTTCTTATCGTGAAATGAGTGATTGTGAAGGTTCGCCCTGTTGACAAAAGTAGTATCACAAATTAAGTAATGGTAGTATTCATATATTCTTCAAGCACTATACCTGGATACTAGTAGTTAAGTCACACCATTATTCCACCAACCTATTAAGTACGACGTTTCCTTTAGTAACCAAGAAAGCTGTACACTTTTTATTTCTGTAGTCCACACAGCGCCACCTCCGCATTCCTACTCGCGAAGTTGTCGAATGCAGATTGTATATGTACCGATTTAATATCACTTGAAGCGAGCCCCGAATTGATACTGTAAACTGTAGGTTTGATGATGACGCTGTAAACAAATGAAATTGTGAGGAATTATTATATTGTTATGGTTCAGATAAAATGCAAGTTATGAAACTTCCACTAACGGTAAAACGGGGTGAATAGAGAGGCAGGGGTGAATCGAGACGAAACTTTAAAAGGAATTATAACGTTAAACTAGTAAAGTTTGTCGCCAACAAGGAGACCAATTTGTTAATTATAATTCAGCAAGAACAGTAGAGTCTTTTTTGCCAACAAACTATATTACAATAACATTAAAATCTCTTTTAAAGTTTCGTTCCGATTCACCCCTGCCTTTCTATTAACCCCTTTTTACGGTATCGTCTTATTTATTTTGGGGTGTATCATAAAACTGCAAGAAGATTGCTCTTTTTTTAGCACCAGAAATAAAAATACCCGCAATTTAAAAAAATAAACTAACATTTATCCTTTTGGTCTTGAACAATGGCTTTGTCTTTATTGTCAATCATTTTAAAGTCCATATCGTCGTCGTCATCTTGTGTACCTGACTCGTCCATGAGATCACTGAAGTCATGGTGATGGTCATCTTGATGTGAACTGACTGGCGTGCTTCCGCTCACAGGTAGGTTTATAGATATTGATGGAAGTGTGCTTGGCCTGTTTAAATGTATTAAATATTAATGTAGAACACGGATTTGGATCTAATTAGTACGTGATTACATCGATTAAGTTAATGTTCAGCTTAATGTTACATATTGTTTGAGAACTTACATAGTATTCTCCTGTTTTAACAAAACCTTTCTTGCTGATGATGGTAAATTGACCTGCAGAAATAAATTGATTTATGTATAACTTATATTCTGCTATTATATTTGTTCACTAGCTTTTGCACGCGACTTCGTCCGCGCAAAAATAAAATAAAATATAGCCTATGTTACTCGCAGATAAAGTAGCTTTCCAATGGTGAAAGAATTTTTAAAATCGGTCCAGTAGTTTTTGATTTTATCCATTACAAACAAACAAACATAAATACACATTTTTTCTCTTTATAATATTAGTGTAGATGTAGATTTATACCTAATAACCACACCATCACTTAAAGAATTGAATTCCAGTAATTATAATAGATTAATTCACATCATGAGTTTCGCTTTAATACAGATGTTCTCTACTGGATATGTTTTTTTTATTAATTATGTAAATGTCATGCTTACCTATTATTTGCATGGTTACTGAAATGCTGACTTAAGATGTTAGTTTATTGAATTGTATGTGACAGTGCTGTTGGTGTGCTTATTATAAATAGATAAGTCAGGAACTTTTATTATAATTATGAGGTTATTTTTTAATTGTTTGCTTACCTGTGGTATAATAGATACCTGTGGTCCGGTCTTGTCTGAAGGTATACTAATTCTCGACATACCACTGACAGGGCATAATTCATCATCATCAAACTGTGGAATGTTTCCAGGCACTTTGACTGGAAAGCTTTGAGGTGTACCCTGCAAAATAAAATTGACATTAATAAGTATGATATTTGTTTTTTTTTCGTATTTAACAATGTTCAATTAATATTGCCACACTCGGCACAATGATTGCTTCGTCTGATATAAATTGTGAAATCAAATGTTATGTTACAGACCGCCTTATTGGTCGCAAAGCGCCACTGCTGAGCATGAGGTCTTAAGTTCGATTTCCAGTTCAGACAGTTTTATTGGGTTTTTCCATCAGCAATTTCTCAGTAGCAGCCTCGGGAGTGTGAATTTAAGCTTAGTTGATGACAATAGGCTTACGCCCTATTACATGGAACTTAAACATAACTGGCGAAATGTGGGTTTACTAATGGCTACACCCCTGCCTCACCCTTCGGGGATTACACGTGTGATTTTATATTTAAGTGCATTACATGCGAATACTCCAGCTGAGGAACAGAAGCGTAGCGTACCTTGGCGGGGCCCCGTATAAAAATTTGTTTGGGGGCCCTTAGAAAGGGTAAATATTTCTCAAAAAAGAAAAAATGTTTCCATAAAATTAAAAGAAATATTTATTCATCATAATTATCTATCTGTCATATTTTTAAAAACAATTCAAATTAAATATTAACTCTCCTTGCCTTTTTTTCGGCAAACTGATTAATTAAATCATTCCTAGCTGATGATGACTTTAGTTTTTCTTAAGTTTCTGCCTCTTTGGACAATAGTGACAGGTCTGACAGGCATTCATGTCCCATAGAAGTTCTTAAATAATTTTTTATCAGTTTTAATTTCGAGAAATTTCTTTGGGAAGTTTTTATTCATTTTTGCTTACGCACTTTGGGGGCCCCCGTAGGCCAGGGGCCCCGTATAATTGATACGGCAGATACGGCGGTAGCTACGCCCCTGCTGAGGAAGCACCGTAGCATCATTCTTACTTTGCCTAAAGAGTTGAGCAGAGGTCTTACTGTACCCACACCCACGTTTCACCAATTTTTTTATCTATAGTATTGGGGCTAAGCTAAGCCCATTTCCATCAACAAGGTCACAAGCCAAGCTCTGAGCGGGTACTGAGTAATAAAAAGTACTTACAATATTCTCAAGTCCTCGTATATGTAGCGACTTAGCCGTTTCTGCAAAGGATGAGAGGCAATCAGCTGGCACTACTACTTCACCTGTATAAATGTATTCTAGTACCAAACACAGTGTGCGGTGTGCAACATTCTGAAAAACATAGCACTTGTATTACATGTAACATTATAACATCTTGTTTATCAAAGTTTCATCATAGTATACACCAACTACTTGATTTAAAAGACATTAATTAAATTAAATTATTTCAGCAATAAAAAAATATATGACATGACAGGCAAAATAAATATAAGAACTGGATTGCAAACTACTCAAATATGAACCAGTCTATAGTAAAGTTGCGAAATTTCTAGGAATACTGATAGATAGCCAGTTGACTTGGACACCTCAAGCAGAAGAAGTCTGTAGGAAACTGAGCATATCTGCATATGTCCTATATAACTTATCAAAAAAGGTCAACGTCGCCACAACAGTAGTTGCATACCACGGTCTAGTCGCATCCATCTTAAGATATGGAATGATCTTCTGGGGAAATTGTACCCTACGAGAACAGGTGTTCCGGGCCCAAAAACGTTGCATCAGGGCAATACTTAACATGAAAGTGACAGACAGCTGCGATACTAAGTTTAAGTCCCTAAAACTCTTAACTCACCCGAGTTTGTATATATTAGAAATCACTCTTTTTGTTAAATGTAACATGAATCTTTTCACTTCAGTGTCAGACAAAAGAAAGAGACCTATAAGAAGTCATTACAAACACTTACTGCATGTTGAGAGATGTAACACGGCTTTGCTCAAGAAAAGTGTTATTCGTATGGGCCCAATCATATATAATAAAGTACCCAACATCATTAAAAATGACACAATATTACATTTTAAAAAGAGACTGACATTACTATTAATTGAAAAATGCTAGTATTCGATAAATGACTTTTTAAACTATACTGACTTACATAATGAATAATTTAATGTATGAAAAATTTAATGTATGAACAATTTAATATAATTTGAACTATATTGGCATACCTAATGATATAATAATTACCTAATCTTAATTTATTCCAATGTATTAGTAGTTTTGAATGAACAGTGACAATATTAACAACAATTGTATTTTGCATGCCTAATTATAAGGTAGATTGTACAAGGTTCCATCCCTCTGTAAAACCTTATTTTATGTACCTACAATCTATGCAAATAAAATTTTACTTACTACTTTACTTACTTACTTACTTACTTACTTGTGTATACCACTTACATTAAGGAATATAACTGGATGTTGACAAGGTGCTGAAATGATAAGGTCCTTTAAATAAGGGCTGGCCAGCGCCACTAATACTTGATGAACTTTAACAAAGTGTCCATCAGCAGCTATAGTCATGTCCACAAACTCTCCATTCTGAAATTAAGTAGATATAAACACAAATGAGCACAAGTAACATCCAGTCCCTGTATTGGCTACAATAACATAATTTATAAATTACAAGCTATAGTGGCCTATAATTATAAACCTTATATTGTCGCATTAGGAGCTTTTATGATAAAATTAACATGCTAGGAATACATTTAAGCAATTAAATAAATGTTTAGATTCATAAAAGGTCTATTTTACCTGCTGCAAAGAACTAAATCCACTGCAAATGCTTGACTTGTACGAATCCCAGGACAGCGAAAATTGTGACTGTACCATTTTATTTTAAGTAAATGATTCTTATCGGAAATTAACCACACAAGTTAATGATTACACAAGCTTTTATTGTGTTTACTTTACATAGCATTCGAACTTTATGAATTACCACTGCTGACAGAAGGACAACAGGTCACAGATAAAAAATAAAAATGAAAACAAACAACTGTCACTCAATTGAGTCACTGACAGTCGATCTCTGAAATAAAATTGTCAACTCAGTGGCATAGAGGTTAGGTACAACTTACACCATACCATAAAGCTTAGAGCATTTAAACCGAGAGAAAGAGGTTAGGTAAATGCTCTAAGCCATAAAGATATCTCGGTAGAAAAAGAAAGACGTTTTGACTTTTGACGTGAAACAAGGTCTATGTCGTATCTACAAAAAGAGACGAAGGTCAAAGTCAAAGGCACCTTTGAAACCGCAAACGAATCAAATTGTTCTTTTTTTAACCATTTTTCTGTGTTAATTTATACAAAAAGTCCATGAATTATTAGCAGGGCCGCTCGGGCGAGTGCCTGGATAAGCGCCCTTTATTATTTTACGCTGCAATCAAAATAGAGCACACATATATGCGTTTTTCTCCGTGGAAATACCAGTAGTGTTTGTGTGCGAATAATGACCCCGGGCTATATTACGGTTATCTGCGCATGTAGGGTTGCCAGGTAGCCAAACCATAGCCGGACAGACCGGTCAGCTTGGCCGGGCATTTCGGTAAAAAGGCCGGACACAGTACCTATATTATTGAGGATTTTGTGTCTCAGAATTAATAGGTACGACAAAAAAAACTGTATATTAAATCAAATTTTTTTGTTCTATTATTACTCCATAAATCTTGTTAAATTTTAATCTAATTTAAATATTATTTATCTTAGGTATACTTTGCCTAGGTATTCTATAAAATACCGAAAGCGTAGCCGGCAATATGTAGATATAAAAGAGCAGGAAAGGCCCGGTCAACGGAGCCCCGCGCAAATAAAATCGAATGCAAAGTCAGTCTAAGTACTTTATTATTGATCAGTCAAATGTCTATCGGAAAATTGTCTGTCGGAACGATACCCCCCCGTCACGCCGCGCCACGGGGGGCTTTCTTTGTTGCGAAAATTTGCGCGCGGCGCGGCGCGGAGCGTCTTGCGACTAAAACAAATGTATGGAGACGTCTATCTACTGCCACTGGGCATGCCACCCGTAGCGGCGACCGGCAGGACGACGAGCGAAATTTGCCAAGCGACCCGCACGAGCGTCGCACTGTGGGCTGATATCAGCGTTTCATAGACATTCAAATCATTTTTTCGAAATGGTCATTTTTTTTCACATGGAATGCTAGAGTAGACTAATTACATGCCTAAAAATATACTTTTTATGAAATGGCTGCGTAAACAGAAGTCTGAGAATTTTTTCTTTACAAAATTGTATGGAGACAACATAAAAAAATACAATAACTCTGCTATCGCACAATTGGCCCTAATTCCCTTTTAGGGGATTAATCCTTGAATTATTTAGGATTTTTTGACATACTCGGTATCACGGCCTCAGGTGCGCTTTTTTTTTAAAAAATGTATATATTATATTTTTTCTTCTTTGGTTTATGTGGCGCTTTCGTTGGACCAGTTTGGCTTAACAAACAAGAATATGATCTAAACAATTAACTACAGCAGTTATATTAAAAAAACCAATAAATTTTATTTTTTAATTACCAGTAAAACAATATTAAAAATTTTTAGTGTACCAGTTTGACTTAATATTTCATAATATAGTTTCTCGGTTGACGCATGGTTTATCAGAAGAAGATTGTATTACTTGAAAAGAATTTTGCCGAAAATTTACAAGAGCCGTTATAAAACGATGGCAGTCAGCACACCGGAAAATTGATAATTTTGGAAGAGAATACGGAAGCTGGCTCAAGGATGATATTGATTGGCCGAGCTGTATCAAAGAAAATCTTCTCGAGAATGCAACTAATATAGCAAATGAAAAATGCCCTGGTACATCACTTTCTGCGGAGTCTTTAACATCAACATGTGGAACGATGACGAAGAGAAAAATTAGCTCTCGGAAGCCGTTTGAAGAATTGAGAATAAAGCAAAAAAAAGACGGAGTGGTGACCTAATGGACCGTAATTCGACGGAACTTGTTAATGCAGCTATATCCAAATTGAAAGAAGATGGTCAAAACCTTTTTGTATCTATTATTGAATATTTAACAAAACATCCAGAAGTAGTCGACCAATTTTAAGACATGATAAAGAAACCACCTCACAGAGAGATTTTTACTGCTCAAAAGGCTCTTGGTTTATTGTTATCCCTCAAACTGTCAAAATGGCAATACATTACATTGAGAGAGTCAGCTATTCGAGAGGGTCTTAATAATTTATACCCTTCTTACTATAGGCAGCAAGAAAAGAATGAGTGCTATCCAGCTTAATATGACTCCATTACAGAAACAGACTCCTCAGCAAAAATTACGCAGCAGGCTTTGTTGGATTTGATGGAATATGAGATGAACGCAAACGCCTGCTACATTTATAATAGCAATGTGCACTATTTCAACTATGTCAACTCTTCTTAAGTAGGCGCACTCTCTTGCCTATTGGACTTGTCATGACGTGTGCGATTCTTATTTTGTAAATTCATTAAAATAAAAGTTTATTTTAATTCAAAAGTCTTGCTTTACTTCCATCAGGATTTAACAGTGAAAAGATTCATGAAAAAGTAGGGTTTTGATGGAGTATCCAGCAACGCAAAACACTGACGATGATGATTCGAGTATCTTCATGACCTCAGTGGTACCACTGAAAAATACATGTGAAGAAGAGATATTATGGGAGAATTCAAAGCCTTGCTCAGTTTCATTATGTCGGCCAGTGCAATTCTTATTTGTATTATTGTTATTTATTGTTTATTTGTTAAGGAAAGCGAAGCAGTAGTGAAAGAAGAAAAAAGAAAAATGGACGCCGAAATATCAGCACTTTGACCTACTGAATGTGGCAGCAATACTGTTCGACACAAACTTGTGCTGACCATGATAAGCTGCATGCTGCTGCTAAGGTTTGCACATATATTTTAGATGCAAAGTCAAATGTGTCATGCTACGTTTGTTTAACGAAGCCGTCCGAATTAAACAATTTGAAGGCAATTGAAAAACAAGGGACATCAGATTCCATGATGGATCTTGGAATTTCTTGTCTACATGCATGCATCAACATGATGGAATGTCTCCTGCATATTGGGTACAGACTGGATGTTAAAGTTTGGTCTTGTAAATCCAAAGCTCCACAGGATTCAAGAGATGCAAGAAACAAGATAATCCAAAATCAGCTGCCTAGACATCTGGTGAACCTATTGATAAATTGAAAGGATACACGTACAAGACTGCTGAAAGATATGTGGCATTATATGTATAATTGCTACTATATGTCGTCAATAGTACACAAATTACTACTTCATGGATCTGACATTATCAACCAGAATAAAATTGTACCAATCGGAAAGCTTTCTGAAGAGGCATCGGAAGCTCGTAACAAAGATTTCAGGAGGTTTCGACTTCGAGAGCATCACTCTCGGAAGAAAAGCAGAGTGAATTCCAACGAGGATATTTTAAATTTTCTTCTTCTTTCATCTGATCCACTTATTTCATCAGTAAGGCATACGATGAATGCAAAGAAAAATAAAAAAAATTGGAAGAAATTTTAACTCTTCTGGAGCTACCTGAACCTGATTCTTCTGACTTAATTCGTTTTTTTTTTAATAAAACTGTTGTAGTTAATTGTTCAGATCATATTCATGTATGTTAAGCCAAACTGGTCCAACGAAAGCGCCACATAAACCAAAAAAGAAAAAATATAATATATACATTTTTTTTAAAAAAAGCGCACCTGAGGCCGTGATACCGAGTATGTCAAAAAATCCTAAATAATTCAAGGATTAATCCCCTAGAAGGGAATTAGGGCCAATTGTGCGATAGCAGAGTTATTGTATTTTTTTATGTTGTCTCCATATAATTTTTTAAAGAAAAAATTCTCAGACTTCCGTTTACGCAGCCATTTCATAAAAAGTATATTTTTAGGCATGTAATTAGTCTCCTCTAGCATTCCATGTGAAAAAAAATGACCATTTCGAAAAAATGATTTGAATGTCTATGAAACGCTGATATCAGCCCACAGTGCGTCGGGCGACTCAAAAAATTTATGAAACAGTACAGTACCACAGAATAGACCAGAATGAAAGCTTCCTAACAGTGTTCAAAATTCTTACCTACTTTCATACTGGCTGTCAGTCGGGTATTGAAAATATTACTTTGACTAAACTTTGACTTACGCACGGACGGTCATGGCGAAACTAGGTACCTATAATGTTTCCTTCCTTGTTTTTCAAGTTAAGTAGGTACCTACTACCTATCTAATAGGCCAAATGGAATCAAATTTTCAACCCTTGCCAATATCCGTGGAATAGACCTACTGGGGCAACCAGGTTCAAAAAACGCGCTAAGTACACTATATCACTTTAGTACATATTAAGACGATTACAACTCTTACAACTTTTTGAATCGTCATATCTCGGGAACAGTGGCTCTTAGGAAAAAAGTATTTATACATTTTTTATAGATAATTATCTGAACTACAATTTATGTCTGAATTAATTTTATGATAAAACTTACAGTTTTGTTAAAAATCTCGAAAAACACATTTTTGTGACCCTTAATAAAAAATAAACCAGGGGTCGGATCGATGAGGACTTTTTAGGGTTCGTTTATGATGTCAAAGTCAAAACATTTATTTCAATTAGACCATTTACAGGCACTTTTGAATTGTCAAGGAGTCTGTCAGTTAGTCCGAAAGTTGAAGCTAGTTGCTCGTTCCAAAACGGAGGTAGGCCTCTATGGAGAAGAACGAGCAAGAAACTCCACGGCACTCTTTTAAATTAGGTTTTTACAAAATCCTGGTTACGTAATTCTTGTTGATTCTACATGTGATCACAATGAAGATGAATATAAAACCGTAGTAAAAAATAATAAAAATAAAGATGAGATAGCAGTTAAGAGATGACCAATCCCAACTAACAGCACCCGTTCACGAGCATGACGCATGGATCAGCACCAACTAGCTCAACCATCATAGAGGGAACCAAATGATCCAACACACGCGCCACCATCAGCGAGACATTTGAGTGAGCATGACAAGCTCTCAACTGCCATGCTCATTAGTAAAATCACATAGTAACTCAGTAAATAAAATAAACCGCTCCATGGTACTCACATTTACAAAATTGAAATAAATGATATTAAATTATACAATACTAACACTTTCAGTGTCCGTATACGTTAGATGACTGTTATATGTAAACAAATAAAAAGTAATCGTACTGATAACTGTACAAGTTATTCAGGTCGACAAAAAAGAGGGTAAGAAACATCATTCTCTTAAAAAACAATTCTAATTTGTGAGCCCGAGTAGCTGTGGAGCAGGACTAGCATTTAGCCAAGCATTCATCATCATCATCTAACTTATAATATGCTCGACTGCATAGTGTGCGTTTTATGCAAGTTTTAAATTTTCTCTCATTTAGTTGGAGAATATCGAGTGGTATTTTATTATAAAATTTTACACAGTACCCCTTAAATGAAGTGTGTACTTTTGCCAATCTGAAACTTGGTTGATTTAATTTGTCCTTATTTCTAGTATTAAAATTATGTCTAACACTATTTTTTTTAAATATATGAAGTTTTTTCTAACGTGCATGATGTTTTCATAAATATATTCACAAGGCACCGTCATGATGTTAATTGTTTTAAACAATTCCCTTAAAGATTCGCGTCTGAAAAGATTATAGATGGCTCTGACAGCCCTCTTTTGCAGGATAAAGATAGAGTTTATATCTGCAGCACCTACCCAGAGCAAAATACCGCATGACATGATGCTATGAAAGTAACTAAAATAGACCAGCCTCGCGGTATCCACATCTGTTAATTGCCGAATTTTTGAGAGATTTTGAGAATTTTCGAGAATTTTCAAGAGATGTTAAGTGAGGACCCCACTGCAGCTTTGAATCGCGTAATCCCTAAGAAAACTGTATTTTCGACGAACTCTAGAATATCCTTATTCAATATAACCTTAGGTACATTCATTGCTTCTAACATTTGGTAAAGCGAATCTTACGCATTTCGTTTTTTTTTCATTTAATACTAAATTATTCACAGTAAACCAGTTATGAACCTTAAGCATGGTGTTCCGAACAATCCTACCAATTTTCAGCTGGGTGTGAATTATTGTATGAGAGAGATATATCGATCTCGGGCTATACCAGTCGCGACGGCAACCGCAACTGCCCGTGGGGGCAAACTGTGCCGCGTGGATTGCCGCCCGGTCTCGTGGCGGTTTCGGACAAGTCATAGGAAGATACTGTGATAAAGTATAATAGCTTTTAACGATCTTTTTGTATTTTCTTTTTTTTCAAGATCTTTTAACGAATGCATATAATTTATTAAAACCCCGACATATTTACTGCCGCACAATCGTTTGTCGCACTACTGTTGTGTCCAACTACGGTCACACAATCGTTTGTCGCACAATGGTGGTGTCAAGTTTCAGTGTGTCGCACAAGCGTACATTCGAACAATCGTAATTCGTGAGTAGTGCACACTTCTGCCGCACATCCATTTGTCGAACTTACTTAGTACGCTCGGCCAACAAGGCGGCAACAGAATTAAAGGCGTTCTTAACGTCACTGGTTAGAATTTGAGGTAGAAAGTGTGTATTATTAAATAAAAACAAGATAATTTATTTTAAAAAAAAAAGTTTCTTCATGGCTTTGCCCACGTGTAACTATACACTTACAAAATCTTGGTTAGGGCGTCATATACAACTTTTTTTGAAGGCTGGATCTGCAGTCTGCGCTTGCAACGCAGTACAATTAATTCACACTATTCAATCAATAATTACTCATTCTGACCAGTCTTCTGCATCGGTTGGTACAGTCTGCCTGCCCAAGGTGCGCTGAACACACGCTTTAGTATTGTCACTTTCGCCATTCGTGTTGTTACGGCACTTTTTATTCATACGTTTTCTGCATCTAACTTTGGGAGGATTTTCTGTTACTTTGTCTTCAGCTTGTGATAAGGACGTAAATACTGCCTTAGATTTAAATTTCCTCAGTATTTTGAAGTCATGGTTAGAGTGGCTGTGAACTTCCGACCTGTTAGTGATAAGTGTTAAAATTAATAATAATTACAAATTACTTAGACTGCCTCGTTTGTCTAGTGGTCGCAAAGCGCGTCTGCTTAGAATGAGGTCTCGGGTTAGATTCCCAGGTCGGGCAGTGTTATTAGTTTTATCAACAGGAATTTCTCAGTAGCAGTCTCGGAGTTTGAATTTGTGCCCGATTGCTGGCAATGGGCTCGCCCCCTATTACATGGGACTTAAACATAATTAGCAAAATGTAGGGGTACTATTGGGTGCACCTCTACTTAACCCCTCGAGGACTTGCTGGGATAGTGGTTATTATACTTTAATCTGAACTTTTACAATACACGCTCCAGGAAATTTTAATCAACCTATTTTAAACCATTGCGATCAATTTTACTTCTAGATTGATCGTCCATGTAACATTCAGGTAAGTTTTCTTACAAAAAAGTTTAGCTAGTTAGTATTTACCTACATTAGGCACTAACTTGTAATACCCCCACGACCCCTGTACTGTTGTATGCTACCCTTAAGCACAATAATTTGCGTGTGGCACATTGCATGGTTAGCGTCAGGATGGATGGTTGCCTATCACCAGCGACTCTTAAGAGTATATTCAAGAATTGCTATAAATTTGCTTATATTTGCTACATTTGTTTAATAATTGCTACAAACTAAAAATTCAGACAAAAATGGATATTTTTTTGACCAGCCATTCTGATGTCAGGATGGCTGGTCAACTGCGTGTTCAGGATGAAGGACGCAGAATTTTTAAGTTTGTTGTATCAATAACTGCTTAATAATTGCTTCATTCCCGAATTTAAGTTTGAGCTTCGTACACACATTAGTTAAAAAAAAATAGCTTTATATTTTTTTTAATATGGAGAACCTTACTATAAAATAACATCTATGTACTTACATTAGCCATGTTTGTAAATAAACAAATGATTTTGTATTTTTTTTTTAACAATGAAGCGCCTGATGATTGGTAAAGGCAACAGTTTCTTTTACTACAACTTCTTATACAAATCGTGCAGGCGTTCACAAGAAATCACCCACCCCTATCTATGGACGCGGAATCGACTTCGATATTTGAAATTATTACTGCCATACAAAGAGACAACATATTATTAATCAGACAGTCCATACCTACCTAAAAATTCTGCGTCATTCATAACAAATATAAGCAATTTGATAGCAATTCTTGAATATACTCTCAGGGCCGTTCGTGATAGGCAACCATCCATCCTGACGCTAACCATTGCATGGCACATAAAGTGATTTTTCACAAAAATCAAAAAGTTGTTTCCCAGCAATATTTTTTGCTCAATGTAGCTTAGTTTGATAGGCAGTATGCACAGTTAACGGATAATGCGTTGTCTTTTTACCCCCCGAGATATAAAAAAAGTTTTTGTGGGATGTGTGCGCGATACACTCGGCCGCCACGACTGGCATGTACCTACGCGCGACGACACATCTACCATCGATATCGCACACACTGACGAAGCCGTCATAGTCTGGCCAATGAAAGTTGACCATAATATAGATAATACCGTTAATGTAGGTAGGTACAACAGCTTTTTACGCGCGTTGATAAACACTAGGGTTGGATTTACTATCGAGTCGCCTGAATTTGAGGATTCTGACTCTGTGGGGGGGGGGGGGGGGGTGGCGCCCCCATCCATATGCAGAATGTTCTTATTACCTTTTTATGATATTGTCATTGACCGTATCAACAAACGCAGGACAATGCAGTTTCCTGTAGTCTACACACCTCCACCTCCGCTTTCGACCGCCACATGAGTGATGATGGCAGTAGTACATGAAATGGTTCAACAATAATTGCAATGAACCTCGGTTAGAAAGTAAGTAATGTTGTGCTTTGTCTGTAACAAATGTTTCTGTTTTAATAAATTACAATGTAAATTAAATAAAACAAGATTAATAAAAACTAGCACCCTCATAAAACTGAACGTAGTTTAATAAATGTAACTACATATTATGTCAGATATTTGATAAGAATGTAATATACCTTTGTCGCCTATGCTAGGTGGTATGACATTTTCAGTGGAAGGTGGGATTTGAGCAATCGAATTCAATGTTATGTTTTCTTGATTTTGATAAGTAGTATTATCTTGATTTTCTTCTTTATAAACTACTGGACTATTTAGAGGACCATGATCTATCTCTACTTCATTAGTTGGAATATTTGGAAAATAATCTTGTTCGGAGTTATTTCTGTTTTCTACTGTAGCTGCATCAGTTAAGACTTTATAATTAATTAGATCATTGTCAAGAGAAATGATGGGCTCTCCTTGGTTGTGTGTTATTTTATTTTCATTTGATATTACTTCCACATTAAAGTTGTCACTGTTGATCATAATATGTGCTGCAAAATTATTGTCTGGTGGTGCCAGTAGTTCTGCAGCCCTAGAATAATAACTACAAATATAATCATATCCCAGATTAGTAGAGGTTTGTAAAACTTTTTTTTCCTTTTTGTAATAAACATTGCTCCACACTTTTTTACAATAACTCCAATATTGTCGACGCGTTTACAAATAATTGATATTTATTCCATGTGGGAATCAAACCCACAGCACATCAACATTTATCACTCTGCCACTGCACCAACTGTGTCGTTAAAACTTAAGTTTAATTGATATTTCTTTCTACAAGACTACCCATTGACACAAACTGAACATCGAACATTCGCTACGCCAAGCCCGTAGTGCGGCTGGCTACACGGTTTGTGTGTTCGTCGTAGAAAACACATACGTTGTGAGTGCGCCGCCCGCAGTCAACGGGTTGAAAATATTCTAAAGTAAGGCATAATATATTATATGTAGTTAATTCAAATGAAATGTCTAAAGCGCAATTGATCATATGCAGTACAAACATATTAAATAGGATTCCTAGCTTAAGTCAACATTCCTGCAACTTATGGCATATTTTCATACCTTGTGCATGTTTAACATGTACCTATATGTTTATAAAAATAAAGGCATTACAACCTGTTTTGCAAAGAAATATTAATGTGCCAAGCTCATGTGAGCTGCTATGATATCCTGGTTTTTCAACAACAATCAGATTTTAAAGATTCACAAATTATTAATGTACCTTTCGACTGCTACATCTGGTTCTTCTAGTTGTGATTGTGTTTTTGGTTTCTGAAAGTTTTAAATGTATTTTGTTTGCTCATTTTACCAAAATTATTGCAAATTATGCAAATTTATTTATAAAAATCTGTATACCTATATTATATTTAATTTTTCAAACAAACCTTTGGCAAATATAAATTTTCAACCCCATTAATGTGAAGAGCTCTGCAGGCTTCAAGAAATGCAGGTGTTGAATCTGTTGGTACTTTTACTTCTCCAGTATAAATATATTCCAATATGAAACTCAGTATCTCTTGAGTTATGTTCTAAAATGAAAGATATTTAAATTATTGTTTATATGCATTTATGTAGTGCTGTCTGAAAACAATCTTATAAGGATTAAATTAGAGGTCACCAAAAAGTTTTGCTCACAATGATCAATTCATTTCTTAAAACGGTTTAAGAAATGAATTGACCATTGGGGTCCGCACCACATTAAAAATTTATATATTATTAAAAAATGTAATTAATTAAAATATTCCTCATATTATCTATTACTATTAAAAACAATTTAATTTATAATGATAATACTACTTACATTTAGAAAAACAATTGGATGCTGACATGGAGCAGACAGTATCATTGCTTTAAGATATGGACTAGATAGCGCCACAATATTTTGATGGACTTTTACCAAATGGCCTTCAGCGGCTAAAGTCATATCAACGAATTCAGCATTCTGAAATTTAATATTAATTTGGTTAATTTTCGTAATAAAAAGGAAGACCTTATATTTTTACCAGCAGGAATACGTTATCAGAGCGACACGAAGATTAATTAAAAATATACCACTACACACTATTTTTTTGTTTGAAAGTTTACAAAACCGAACAAGGAAAACTTGTGTAGGTATATTTTTATTTTAGACAACCTGTTGTAAGTGCGAAAATCCTTTTGAAATACAATTTTTATATGACACCCAACTGATACAGAATTGTTCTGTACTAGTCATTGTGAATTTATTGTTTTGTCAAAAAAACATTTAAGCGGGAAGCTAGATAACTTAATTAAAAATCGCAGATGTTTTTTATATTACTTTCATAAGCTTTTTATTATACCTCGACTTATAATCTACTCAGTAACTTGACAGTTAAAACAAACAAAATAATGTTTCGTTACCTTTACCTTAACCAAGCTAATAGTGTTGGGGTAGTGAAATATTTTGCGTAAAGAATGAATGATAAAAATGGTTTGAATTTTAATAAAACTTTAAATATTCGTTTATAAGACGTGGAATATAAGAATAATTAATAATTGTCAATAAAAGTAATATCCTTATTTTATTTTCTTCTAATAGGAACACACAGGCACAGGTAAAAGCAAAAAATAATAAATATTTTAAGATGGAAGACGTTAAAATATTATTTGATAAAGGACTTAGTAATGTGACCCCTTTTTACACAAGTACTCCATTACTTGTGTATCTCAGTTATTAATTTTTTAAATAAAACATTGAACGTAAGTACATTATTTTAGGTTCATTCGATTTCGTTCATTCTTACACCACCTCACTATCTTTTTTTGTCACAATCTGAAAGAAAACCCTTTAACTGTCAAGTTACTGAATAGCTAACCATGACACGGACATGCTGTTATTAGTCATTTTCTTTAAAGTCAGTCTACTTTAAAGAAAATGACTAATTACCACATAATATTCAGATGTGTTTCTCATAATTTCTGACGACCGGATTTCTTTCCTTTTTATTATTTTATTAATTATTTGTACTGTTGACATTTGTTTGTAATGATTTGCATGGCGTAAGGTAAAATGTAGCTGTCAAAATGAAATTGCAACACTGACAGCTGTCAGTGTCAATAAATTGATATAATGAATATTTTTGAATTGGATTTATTTCGTAGGTACCTACTTAATAAGTACCTAGTAAAGTAAGTCTACGGGCCTACGTGATAACGTGTAAAATTGTGATGTCTTTTCTACAAAACCCACTTTAATAATAATTCAGATTTGATGTTGACTTACGTATAAAGTATGTAGATAAGAAGAAACCTGTTGTGATAAGGATTGCAAAAAGGTCGCGTTGGTCTCGTGTTTTGTTTGTGTGCGGTTCCAGAAGGTAGTATACCTTTATACAGTAACTACCTTGTTAAAGCTAATATTTATGCTTATTTATCTTAGTGTAGTAAGTATTAATATTTTTAACAAAATGATAGCAATGAAATCAGTCACTTCAATTACTGGTACTGTCGCAAGAAAGTTGTTATCTATCTCTTTGGATGCTAATGCTAGAACATATCGGAGGTAAGAATTTTTTTAATTAATGACTAGTCTATGAATTATAGTCTTCCTTCTGCCCTTGCCTCACGCTCCTTTTTTTCCAAACGTCACGTTTCGTTTTTGTGGTGTGCTCTAAATTAATTTATTTTTCCTTGCAGACATTCAAACCAAACTTGTCAAAAATTTGATATTGTCGTTATTGGTGGTGGCATTGTTGGTTCTGCCTCTGCCAGAGAGCTGATATTGAGACACCCTCAGTTAAAGATTGCATTAATTGAAAAAGAAAACCGTTTTGCCTCTCATCAAAGTGGAAATAACAGTGGTGTGATTCATGCAGGTATTTATTACAAACCTGGATCTCTAAAAGCAAAGCTATGTGTAAAAGGCTCAAATTTATGTTATAAATACTGTGATGAGAAGGGTATACAATATATCAAATCTGGTAAATTGATAGTGGCCACTGAAAGGCAAGAAGTACCAATATTGTTGGATTTGTATGACCGTGGAATTCAAAATGGAGTGAAAGACTTACAATTAATCGATTCTAAGAATATTAGAGAGATTGAACCTCTTTGCAAAGGACTGCAAGCAATATGGTCACCGCACACTGGGATTGTAAACTATGCTGTAGTTACAGAAAATTATGTTAAAGACTTCAATGAATGTGGTGGAACAACCTATCTCAACTTTGAAGTTAAAAAGTTCTTAGAATCTGAGGGTGCAGAATATCCTCTTATTATATCAGATGAAAAATCTAAAAGCATTTCTGCTAAGTATGTTCTTACATGCTGTGGTTTACATTCAGATACTGTAGCAGTATTAACAGGATGCCCTGAAGAGCCTAAGATTATTCCTTTCAGAGGTGAATACCTGTACTTAGTTTCAAATAAGAGTCATTTAGCTAAGGCTAACATTTATCCTGTACCTGACCCAAGGTTTCCATTTCTGGGTGTCCATATAACCCCTCGGTTAGATGGTCGTGTCATACTGGGACCTAATGCCATATTAGCCTACTGTAAGGAAGGATACAAGTAAGTTATTTCATCAATAATGTATAAGTATTTATCCTGTTTTAATAACAACCTATACACTTAACACAACAATATTTAAAGTGAAAATTTAAAATTATGTTGATGTTGTAAGGGACAAACAAGTATTTGTGCCACTTTCATTATGTGGGAGTCTTGATGTCACTGTAGGGATTAAATAATCAGACGCATATTACCCTAAAATTCATTTTTCACTAGGAAAGTAAGGATGCAACTTAGAGAAATAATTGATTTGAAAAATAATATGTACTAAAATGAAACCTAAATTACTCAGATTCTACTGTCTGTCGATCCATCTGACACAGGGCTGTATCTGTTGATTCATATTAGTAAACATTTAAAATTTTCTCAAAATGCGAATGTTAGGTTATCTTTTTATATACCTACCTAGTTTAATTTAATATATCATCATTAATGTGATCAATTCTATACCTACAGTCTCAATTTCACCAGATTTTTTCAATACAAAAGTGCATTCCATACTAAGCCATACCTGAAGTTTAGATAAATATGCATCTGTTTATCTGATACCTGCTTCTTCTTTATCGTATGGGCAGTAAGATCATACGACCCCACACACTCTAGTACCAGAGTTTCTAAACCGCCTCGAGGGCCTCTGACATTAATTAAGTGGAATAGTAAGTCCAGGTTTCCTCACGATGTTTTCAGTCACCGATGCCATTGATGTCCAAGATAAACTTTAGAAAGTACATATGAATTGAAAAAGTCAGATTGGTACTTGTCCAGATTTGAACCTCATGCATGGGACACTAAATATATAAATACCTATACTAAAGGCATATTTCAAACTACCAATCTGAACAAATACATAACATTATACAAAAACTGTAATTTTATAAACTCATGTCACAGTGACAGGGCATTTAAAGGTTTCACTTATTATCAATCCCATTATTTTTCTTACAAAAATATTAAACAAACACATATTTATGTGTGTTTTGTAAATAAGGATACAAGAAAAGTTTATCACTCAGGCCCATAAATTATTGTAAATTGTTATGTTTTCAGATATAGTGATATCAATGTAAAAGAACTGAAAGACATTTTAGCATTTCCTGGTTTCCGTAAATTGGCAAGGAAATATGTAAGCTTTGGTGCCAAAGAACTTATAAGATCAATATTTCCTGCATTGCAAGTAAAGCAGTTACAAAAGTTTATTCAAGAAATAACACCTGCTGATTTGGAGAGGGGTCCTGCTGGTGTAAGAGCACAGGCAATGGGAAAAGATGGTATAATTATTTTTTTCAGAATTTCGTTTAAACATACAAACTGATGTAATTATCATTATCCATTATTTTTTATTGTTTTCAGGTAGTCTCATAGAAGATTTTGTGTTCGATTCTCAGCCTGGGTCTGGTGCTATAGGAAGCAGAGTTTTACATTGTAGGAATGCACCCTCACCAGGAGCTACGTCATCCCTTGCTATCGCAAAAATGATAGCTGATAAAATGGAAAATCAATTTTTTAATTAGGCTCATTTGTAAGGTTAAGAGCAACGCGTTACGCGATACCTACAAATTACAAGTGACGTATTTTAAGACGTACCTACACTTTAACGTCGACAGTGGTGCCGATTCCCTTGTTGACAAACTAGACTAAATTTAGAGAATTGACATCTCTTACCAACATACGGCGAAAAGAAAGGATGGTGACATTTAAGAACTAAGTTAGCGATGTCAAATTAGTTTTGCCTTGGACTTTTCCGTATTTTTAATCCATACGTTTTTAGATGTCAACTATAACTGTATGGATGTGTCAGATTGACTACGTTTGACAGCTCTTATTTACATTAGTCTCTTTCTTGTTTTATTAGACAGAAAAAGATGGAAATAGTCTAATTTTAGTTTAGTTTGTGACCAAAAGAATCGGCACCATTGCCTACTAGACACAACTAGTCGTCGAACTTACGTAATACACTCCTTTTCACCTAGGTTGTCGGTTTGTACTTGGCTCTCATTTACCTTATAATTTCATAAAGTACTAGCTTCTGCCTGCGACTTCGTCCGCGTGGTTTTTGTCACCCTCGTTGAGTTATCGTCTTTGGTGACTGCTCCGCTCTGGATAGTAGCATGATGTTATACAGCCTATACTATTCCTCATGAATCTGGCTATAATAATACTGCGCCCTCCAACCGCCTCATGAGGGCGGTCATGAGACGGTCTGAGGGCGCTGTATTATGATAAACTTGCATGATACGCAAATGCGCGCGCGGTACTTGGGTCATTATTTTGTTGCGGAGTTATTTTAAAACTATGATACCTCCTAAAATATTCATTAAAATCAGACGATGTCAAGAGCAATTTTATTCAAAATGATCTGAATTGTAGATGTATTTTGTTTTATGAACCTTATATTAAGTATAATTTACGACTGTTACATATTTATATAATTAATGTGGAAGACAATGAAACTGACACCATTATTCAAATGAAATAAAGATATTAAAATATACAACTTTAGGTGCTAAATAGCAGTCACTAAAATTAGCAGATAAATAGTCATAATTATTTAAATAAGTATATTATGTATCTATAAGTTATAACATTATGAATCAACAAATAAACAATTTTTAAATGAAATCAAATATAATTTTATTTTTGATGCTAAGACCTTAGATCTTGGAGAGTCTCCAAGTAACTAAGTAACGAGTCTCCAATGGAGACTCGTTACTTATTTTCCTCTATGCTCCTCTATGCTCGTTACGCAATAATTCCACAAACTAAAATGTCTGTCACTTTTGATGGAAGAAGAGCCATACACACATTGGAGAATGCTGCACACATACCTACTCAAAAATAATTTGCGTCTTTAAACTTTAAACTCACACAAATCTTAATTTAACAAAAATAGTGTTTAATTATAGAGCCATTTATTTAGTTATGCTATTTGGTTGGTATTAAGAGACCAATCATGAAATTTGATGGTGTGAATTTCAGCTTGATAGACATTTTATTTTCTCGCATAAGTCACATCATCATCTGCCTAGCCTTTTCCCAACTATGTTGGGGTCGGCTTCCAGTCTAACCGGATGCAGCTGAATACCAGTATTTTATATGGAGCGACTGCCTATCTGACCTCCACAACCCAGTAACTGGGTAATACGATACCCCTTGGTAAGACTAGTCGTCTCGCATAGGTCACATACTCACATGTATTTCGTTAGTGATTATTTGATACATGCGTTAAAAATTAATGGCAGGGTTAGCCATTAATTTTTTTTTTAGCCTGGTGAAAACTCCAGAACGGAGAGACAGAGTTTCTCAATTCTCATAGAACCTTTCGTTTTTCCCACATCAGACCTTTTGAAACTTCCGTTTTTAAAATGGTTTAAATAAAACTGCAACTTTGGTTGACTATTTTTACATTTAGGGGCCCATCCAATTGAATTTGCCACAGGCTTCCAACAGTGTTCTTAGTCAGCCTCCATAGTTATGCTATTGAAAAAAACTAAATAAAATTATAATTCCAAAACAGGTAAAATACAGATTGCAAAATCTAATTCCTTGACAATTACGTAGGTACCTAAACCTTGACCACTATTACCTTGATTAAAGTAACATTGTTTCTTTGAACTGTCAAGTTACCTACTGAATAGAATTAAAATCGAGGTACAATCTTATGAAGCAGATCCAGAGGATTGACACGCGTACCGTAGCGTTTGTACAGCGTAGGCATTCGATAAACGTATATTCGATATAACGCAGCGCAGATGCCGCGACAACGCGGCGCCGCAGGCGTCGCGTAGTTATATGTTCGAATGTGCGTGTGAACTGATGGACCACACTGGGAATTCACGAAATGAAAATCTTAGGATTTAGTAGTAGACTTAAAACAATTGTAGAACGAATCTGGGAATTTGTAAGCAAATATATTAAAAACTACGAATCGAACGCCTATGGTGGACAAACGCTAGTGTGAAACAGAGTTGCCCAACTATCGATAGTTTCCCTATCGATATCACAAATTAACTAATACTATTGATTGGAAGCAATTGTATCGATAGAATCGATACTATTACATTATGATACAATCAATCGTATTGATAGTATCGATAGCTCACACAAACTAATACTATCAATACTATCGATATTATCGATAGTATTACTTTGTGTAAGCTATCGATATTATTGCTCCTAAACATATGCTGGTCTTCGATAGTATCAATTGGTACTATTGATACTATTTTTGTATATCAATACTATTGCCTTGTATCATACTATCGATAGTATCTATACTATTGATATGACGTCAACTAGCGATAGTTGTCAATCGATAGGCAACACTAGTGTGTAAGCGCTCTAAAGAATAATGTGGGGGCTTGACATATTTTCTTAGACCATAGTCTACATTAAGAAAGTACCTTGAACAAGTAGTTGACTGCCTCGTTGGTCTAGTGGTCGCAAGCGCGACTGCTGAGCATGAGGTCTTGGGTTCGATGCCCAAGTCGGGCAAAGTGTTATTGGGTTTTTCCATCAGGAATTTCTCAGTAGCAGCCTCAAAATCTGGATTTATGCCCGGTTGATGGCAATAGGCTCGCCCCCTATTACATGGGACTTAAAACATAACTGGCGAAATGTGGGTGTACTAATGGGTACACCTCTGCCTAACCCTTCGAGGATTACAGGCGTGATGTTATGTATGTTTAACAAGTAAATATTTACCAAATCTTTGCTATTATTCAGTGACAATCCCTTTATTACTAATGCATATGAAATTGATTTGAAGATCATAGGCGGTAGTCAAATGGAACACAATATTGCTGATAACCACGATGTACTCTGATAAACCAAACATTGAATACACTGAAAACAGAAAATAAATTATGTTAATACAACTCTGTTATTTCAGTTCTATTACCTTAAGTGGGAAAAAATGGTTCAACATGAGATGCCATAATAATAGGAAACAGTATATCTTGCTAGAAGGTCTCCTAAGCACAGAGCCAATGTAGTATGTGTATAATTAAAAAAAAGTGCATGATAATCTGTGTATGTAAATGCAAACCACTTTTTGTCTTTTAATTTTAAAACGTGACTGATGATCGTCTATTACATATATAAGAATCTCGTGTCACGGTGTTTGTGGTCACACTTCTCAAAAAGGCTTGACTAATTTTTGATAATTTTTAATGTATACTTGTTAGGTATGAGAATAGGTTGCAAAGTATATTTCATATTGATACTGCTAGGTGATTAGGGTAATAATAACACTATAACTACAGTGTTGTAATATTATGCAAGTATTCCAAGAAAAATATGTTTGATCTGTCAAAATCAAGAGGGTTAGTGTAATAAAATCAAGGGTATTTAAACAAAAATGTAGTCAACAAGCAAAGTAGAACCCCAAATGTGGGTGTATTTGGGTACACTTCTGCCTAACCCTTCATGGATAACAGGCGTGATTTTGTTATGAAGGTCAAAATAATATTAATCAATAGTGTAGTTATAGACATTAGCCAGAGAATAATAATAAATAACTTACCATAAGGTTCACATTGCCTGTTATGTCTTAGGAAGAAATAAGCAGCAGAAGCAAATGAAGTTACATTCACAATGAAAGCTCTCCATTTTAACTTCACGGAATGCCTTTCTCTATATGTAATGTTGGGTCTTCTTCGTAACTTAGAAAGCATTAGACATGTTATGAGCATATAGAATACTGATGTTCCAATGAAAGTTTTAAAACATGCCTCATGGTAAGCTGTGAAAATATCAAGTATTGTTAGTTTATTTACAGTATACAACCAAAATAATTGAATTAGGAAGTTCCTGGAAGTTTATCATACGTACGGTAGTTTTTGGACGAAGTCCAATGAGTCAGGCCTAACAAAGCTAGGTTTTCTATGATATTTGAAAATACTGCTAATTTCACTATAAAAACACAATTCTCCATTATAATACTTCTATAATAATTCCATCTTAAATATAGTATATAGAATCGTATAGGCGCATGTACATATATAGCAGTCTTCCATAGCGTGATTTGAGGTTCGTAATTTCCTATAGATGCTGATATTGATGGGAAGATGTTGGGAACTTTACAATGTGTATTATTAGCGCTTTCAAAATCTTTGTACATTGTTATGACAACACATGCTATAAAAGCAAACAATGGCACTGATACGGCAGCGAAGCACAACTTCGAAGGTATTTTGATGAAATACTTCTTTTCAGATTCATTGTGAAGAGGTAAATACATTTATTGACAAATAGAACGAAGTTCAACTTCAACTCTACATTAGTGACAGTGGCTTTTGTGGATTCAACTCTGACTGTGACTGAGTCTCTGATACCGTCAATTAGGGATGCCTAATGCGATGCGATATATCGAAATATCGATACAGCGCTATACGATAATAATATCGATATTTAATACGATATTTTAGCCATACGATGCGCCTCGACATATCGTATTCCAAAAAAATATCACAATCGTATCAAACCATAACTTAACTAAGTTATGGTTTGATACGATTGTGATATTTTTTTATTTTTTGATTATTAAACCCAACTACCTGTAAATATTGTTGCTCGTAATAAGCAGAGGTCGGAATTATTTAGAGTTATTTATATACTTACCTACACTGATTTCATAGAGCGAAAGAATAATTAATTTAAGTGCTGATGAGTGGCAACTATGATTTTTTGAAAATGAATACACCAACCTTTCATACATATAAATACTTTTCTTTTATAACTTACAATATATTGTAAAAATAAAGAAAGGTATGTCTTTCTTTAATGTTTACGATATATTTAGGGTTATAATAATATTTTACCTAGGTGTAAAATAACCTACTCAATCGATATACCCAAGCGATACGGTACGATGCGATATATCGATACAAAGGGATACGATAATATTGCGTATCGATACAAACGGATTCGAAACGCTTGCAATGTGATATATCGATACAATAGACTTTTTTGGGCATCCCTACTATCAATCAGCCCATCACAGTGTTGCCAACTCAGTTTTTTGAAGAGAGTTAGAACACCTTACTTGATTGGATGAAACTTTTAAATCATGATGAAACTGAAGCACTGGTAACATAGCTGACACAACGATCGGATCTGTCTGACTGTTGTATAGATAGCGTATGTGCGATGGCACGCTCTCACCTCGCATCACGTTAGCTTACATAACTTACATAACTCACACTCAGGGCTCGGAACCGGTTTCAAAAGAGCGGTTAATTTCGATCAAATACCGGTAAAAATATCGTTCCTTAATTTACCGGTTAATCAAGTGAACTGTTTTATCTAACCCAAACGATAAAGGTTACCGGTAACATAAGCACAAACGGTTTTGACACCCAAATTAACCGGTAAAACGCAACGAATATAAAATTAAGATATATTAAACCCTTAGCTATTGCTTGAAATTCTGAAAGCCAATTCATTACGTGTTCAGTGTCTGTTTAAATTATATCAAAAAGTAACATTGGTAATCGACTTTCGTTGTTATCTTGGTTTTAACCGGTTAATTTTCAGTATCAAAACCGAAATTCGTGGAAAACCGATAAATCGCATAAACCGGTAAAGTGCAACCTTTAACCTAAATTGATTTCGGTTTGGGGTCAATGACCGTTACCGGTTAAGAATTTAACCGGTTTCCGAGCCCCGCTCACACTCACAAACCTTCTCTCTCACTCACTAACATACACTCACACCCCTACACCCCCACACCCACCCACTCACTCCACACCCACAAACAAGTTTGTTTACCCAATATTTGTATGGAAGAGCGGAGTCTCCCAACACAGGCATTTCTTGCTTAAAGGGAGGCTCCAATCACTAACCTGTTTTTTTAAACATTGATGTGGAAATAAATGATTTTTGTTTTTTTTTTATTTGACCTAAATTTTGGAAAAAAAAGAAAGTTAAAAAGCTTTTTTAATTATTGATAAATAAAACGTAACTTGATATTATATCTTGTTAGATTAATAAGAGAGATAAGTATTAAAAAAACGATTATTCGTCGTCAGAACTGTTGAAACTGCATGTCTTCACTAATTCTAATCCACTTGTGCTTGGTCCTAAGTTTTCCACATCTTATGTTGCCGTGGTAGTTACCTACTAACTTCTTTCGCCTTAAAAAGTAGTATCGGATTCTTCTCAGAACTTTCGCACAACATCTAAACAAATAATTAACACAGTACTCCAGAAAGAAGAAGGAAGAGGAATGAACGATCGAACGAAACGAAGTACTTAATAAAACTAACAAAATAAAACAATACGGGGATTCTCCGTGTTGGAAGTCGTAAAGCAAATAAGGCTTTACTTATTGATTTACTCGTTGGTCTGCATGAAATTCGGATACAATCTAAAACTTTGATAAACAAAAAAAATTAAAGGGCTAAGTGGTTTTTTTGGAGCTAATTGATTGAAAATACGAGCTAAATTTAGCTCTAATAAATCTAAATTGGCAACACTGTTCACAGAGTATCTAAACACTAGTAATTGTGTTGCCATCAGTTAAACTAGCTCTCCATTAGATTCAGCCATAGAGCAACACAGGCCTCCTGACGGGATTCAGCTACAAAAACCAGCAGACAAACGCTAACAAAAGAAATGGCCCTTTTAATCGCTAAAATTAAAAAATATTTCTATCTCCACATCAGCGTCGGTTTCAGAGTACCTATACAATTTTTTTGGTATCTACCGATTTGTTTTAATAAAACTTTTATTGGAATTTCATATTCGTTGCAGCATATTCCAGTCTCAAACCACAGAGTATTCATAATATAGCAATTAAGAGATTTTTACCTTCATTCTGTTTCTCTGCGTGTTTTTTATTACATTCGTACCGCTAAATAGTCTCAAATTCGCCATTAGAATGAAGCAGTATACGAATGACAGTTAACTCGAATTCAGGGTATATTATTATTATTTTTTTAAATTTCGATGTGGTTAAAATAATATATTTCGTAACGTGTTAGTGGTTTAGTGACACCATGTTCAGTAATTGAAACTGAATTATATTTAGCCACTAAAAAAATCCACTACCTACTAAAAGCAATATTTGCCACTAAAAGGGGGGCGGAAACCATCGTTTTAGTGGAAATCCACTAAGATGGTAACACTGTTAACGTAATAGGAGAATTCAGGACTTGATGACACTAAGTACTGACTGATGCTAGGTTTAGAGAAGAAGCGTATTATACTTACTAGAACAGATCCAGGCACACGGTATTCAACGAGACTAGGTTACCTATACATAATCCAATTTTTTTAAATACTTGATCCACCTAGTTTCACCTTTTTATTAAGACTAGACTCGATTCCAAAAATAGGACTCGAGGCTTTTTACTAATGTAAAAGAGCTCGAGATATTAGAAAAGATTCGAGTCATTAAAAGGACTCGAGTTCTTTCAGTAGGTACCTTTTGTTTTAAGAGATGGCGGTGGGCCTCCAATTCTTCCCATAGGGGGGACTTTATCTTAACTTTCAATAAGTTGTAACTGCTTTCAGTCCGTTAAATAGATTAACGTATTGAAACTTTAAACTAATAATGACAGTAGGGGGGGGGGGGGGGCAAAATGCCAGCCGGCACCGGGCGGCTAAGGCCCACGCTACGCCACTGATAATTGCAAAAAACATGACAAGTTGTTGATTGTTTTACAACAATGAAGCAAAAATAAACAATGAAGCATTGCATAATATATTCATGGCTATAAAAGCTCGCAGTAATCTTCTAAGACTACAATTAATAAATAAAATAGCGTGTAACGGATCGTGTAGGTATATTTCGTTTCGTTCAAGGAAAATTTCGTTATTTTGTCGATACATCATAGCAACTGCAAAATCATTGATTCACAGTCAAAACCAATTTAGATATTATGTCGATCAAATTTTTTACCTACTTCCTTTGAAATTTAGGCAAATTATAACTTACTATGTTAACGAGAAAGCATGGAGAACATTCTAAATAAGGACATATTTAATGATCGTGATTTAAATGGACTTTCTCCAGATTACAAACCTCGGAATTTTGTGTTACGGATGCAGATGCGAAGAACACTGGTAAGAAAATAATAAAATAACATTATTTTTATTATATCTATCTATATTATTTCTATCATACATAACCCGGACCACTAGTGTCAACCGAGGATACCTCTTTAGGAAATTCAGTGTTTTTTAACAAATTGATCAAATAGGAATTTCATTGTTTTCAGGTCAAAGATACGCATAATTATGGTATTCTTAAAAACACCAACTGGATAAGGTAACTAAGTTTTTATCTATTTGCTAATCTTTGTTGCACCGCTGCAGCCGCGCGTTTTTATTTAAAGGTACCTATGGATTTACAGCACGTTTGCAGCGCAGCGGCTGCGGTGGGCGAGTAAGTGGCAGTACAAAATAACAAACAAAACCAAAGCCTTCCACTTCCAAAACTAAAGTTATTTCTAGTTTTTGAAGGCGGTTGTCTTTTTGTCGAGATTGTTTTTGGTCTGGGTATTATTGGTTGGTCTGAGGTTACTACCTAATAGACTTGGCTACAAAATCGCAACGGGTCCTATGATAAAAAAAAATATTGCGGGTCACTTAAGAAGTTATGACATGTATGTTTTAGGTAGGGTACTCGTACATACTTACTTAGTCTAGCTAGACTACATACATGTATTCGTTTATACGTAGATTCGTATAAAAGGAAGCCGTAATGCGTCTCACTAAACTGTGAAGCAGAAGGACCTCTAGAAGTCTAGACACGCATGATAACGCCTCATATTTTTAGGAGGCTATAAATATGTGCCCTAATATTTACAGCACTGCTTGTACAAATCGTGTGAACCTATAATAAAAAAATGACATATTATTATTCAATATTTAAGGAAATCTATGAAAAGAACAAAAGAAAGCCATACCATTAACAAGGAAATAGTAAAATTGCGACATGAATTCAGCAATATCAATTTGAAAAATCGCGTAACGTTAAAAGACCATGATGCTTTGAAGTTAAAATCTAGTGTTTTCAATGATGAGTCCTTATTTGATAAACGTTTAAATACTAATGAAGTCGAGGATAACTTTTTTTTACATGAACTTTCCGATGAATTGACTGAATTGGAAATTCGCAATGATAATGAATTTAAAGTGAATCCGAAAATTAAACCCCTAAAACATATTAAGATATTTAGAGAAACTCAATGCTATAGAAGACCAAGGCATGTTAAGAAAGGTTTGTTGGATTTTAACAAAGATATAAACGAAAACAATGAAGATATTTTTCGAGTAGAATGTACCAAAAAATCTAGTAGCCCTCATATTTTAGAGGAGAGTAAACACGTGAAACTGTCGAGCAAACAATTTCTACAGGAAAATGTTAATCCAAATACTTTGGACGCGCCAACGAGTGATTTGCAAAACCTTTTAATAATGATGGCTATATCATCTAAGCCTAATGAAAACCAAGAAATTGATGATGAAGACGAAATCAACAATTTTGAAACCCCAAAAAGTGAAATACACTTTTCAAATAATGATCAGAACGATGACCCAAAAGGCTCTATAACCTCTGACGGAATTGATAATATTTTAAGTATTACACCAATAAGAGTACAAACTGACAATAAAGAGGCATATATATTAAAGAAATATGTAAACAAGTGGAAATCTTATGTTAATAATAGAAAAAATTACATATCACAACAGAGGCAGCAAACATTGAATATTTTTTTTGATAAAATAGCAAAGAAAAAGATGGATATAAATCAATCTACAGAATCTGAAAACAAATCTAAACTGCTGGCAAGGGATTACAACACATATCAGCACAGGTAAGCTATAAAATTTCTTGACGTATGTGAGTCAACTAAATACTTTTCTTTTTACGTGTATATAAACATCAGAATCGGTATTTAACTAGGCAGTTAGATACCGATTCTGATGCCTATATTCGAGTACAAATAAGACTTACCACTGAGCCTCCCCACCATTTCCAGAAATGGTATGGTGGCTCAGTGGTAACAGCCCTGATTTAAGAGTTGTAGGTTGACTAGGCACTTCACTTTGTGCAACTTATTTTATTACCACTGGTCTCAAAACCGTGAAGGAAATCTTTTAAAGAAAATTTCAAAATTGAAAATTCGAAGATATGTGTCATTCACTATCTCGCACTGGGTCCACGTGTTCAATAAAGCATTTTAGAAGTCAGAAGATGTAGGTAGGTATGCCAAATTAGGCCAATAATACGGTGAGCTTAGATGACAAAAATGGAGGTATGGATATATTCAATGAGATGCCGTGCCGCTTTGATGAATCTGAAAACAGCGGATTATGTTTCTATCGCGTAGAATTAACATTTTCGTGTTAATATTTTAGGTACAAAATACAAAAGCACATAATAGCACTGCAGAAAGCAAAATTAGAAGAACAGAATCGTTTGATAGAAGAACTAAAATATAACAAGATTGTAGAAGCTTCCCGCCAGTCAGTGGATGATATGAGAGAAGAAGTGCGTAGGACGTATTATGAAATAGATCGACATCTGAAACCTAAGATAAAGTGTTTGACTAATGAGTTAAAGATACCTGAAATTGAAGGTTAGGCACGTTTTTACGTAATAATGATGTTACGTTTTTTTTTTTTCCCGTTAATTCTGCTTTTACTTTCAGATCCATCGCTTGTATTACACTGTTTGAAAGTACCACAGTTTTTACAAAGGATGGAAAAGAGAGCTCGAGAACGAGAAGAAAAACATGCAATGATACGAGAGCGAAGACGACAGATGGAAGAAGAACGGATCAGATTAAAACAACAGGTAATGTTAACTCTTCGATTCTTTGGGTAAAATATCATTTCAACAACAAAGTATTTTAAATAATTATCTATAATTTTAGGCAGAACTGGCAAAAGTCGAAATGGATAAGGAAGAGAAGGCGAAAAGAATTTTAGAGTTAAGAAACAAAAGGAGGAAAGAGAAAATAGAGAACATAAGAAAGAAACAGTGGGCATCAAGATTAAGGGCGCTCATAGTTATGGCAGATTTGCATTATGAGAAAACTTTGAAGGCAAAATATGGTATACGCCCTTTGAGAATATTGGTAGCAATGAAGAGAGATAACATTGAAAAAGCAAAAGCACATTATATTTTTCAACTTAAAAACAACACATTTTTACATTGGATGTGGCATACTGAGGACATGTGGATTGAAAGAAATTATAAGGCAGACAACTTTTGTCGTAAAAAATTGTTGGTAAAAGCGTTTGAAGCTTTTAAAAAGGTTTGTGTTGTTCAAAAACTTTTGCTAGCTAGACTTTAATTCGTAAGATTTTTAGTTTCCGAATTCTATCTATTTCTACAAGAGCCATGCCACATGATGCGGTGCGGCGTCGCACCGCAGGTCATCTCGCCGGACTAACGACCACACGGTGAGTGCGGCGCCGCATCGTTTTGCGGCACCGTTGGCCATGGCGCGACGGAAGAGAGAGAGTTGGCCCCATTACAACAACAGTGTGTGTGTAGTGCCGCTCCGGCGGCGCCGCGTTACTTACATCGATTCCCCGCCTCGCATCGATTACACTGCGCGTCCTTTGCAGCGCCGGAGCGCACCGGAAGGTGCCGTGTGCCATACCATACGTTTTTATATGTAGGACTGTAGGACGCCGCAGCGACACCGCTCCTGCGGCGGCGCTGCTCCGTCGCCGCACCGCATCGCGTGGCATGGCTCTTATTCGTTACTTAGAGGCAGGTAATGCAGCTGTCGCAATTTTTTTTTTGATAGTGACAGTTGTAACAGAACCGTTCTTATATCTAGTTATTTTCTTTTCTTTTATAATAATCCAGAACCACCATGGACTAGTTTTGAAGAAACAGGTAGCCGATGACTACTACGATTTATACGTCACGCAGATGGCTTTCAGAATGTTTCGTGAAGGCATTAATGTGATAAAAAGGGAAAATGAGATAAAATGGCAAAAATCAGTTTTGTATCATAGCAGGTATGTTTATAATTAAGCGTATTTATGAATGGATGGAGAAGCATTAGTAGACTTCGCCAACCTCTTCTTTTACGGTAAGTTGGTACCAAATTATAAAATTAAAAAAATGTCTAGGTTATAGACGTTGGAACTTAACTCCTGTCTATGAACCCAACCAATTATGAAAATAATCTGTTAGTCCTTTAAAATTGCGATGGAACAATCTAGCATTTGATACACTATAATTAATTATCATCAAATGGCCTAATTGTAATAATGTGTGAAATCTAATCCCATTAGAATGTATTTTATTATCTTTATAAAGTTACAGCTAATCAAACAGGCGATTTAAACGTGTGAACTCTAACACAATAAACGTCTATAATTATCATCGGTATTTCAGTAATCTCGTCTTCAAGACTTTCACATGTTGGAGAACATTGCCAGCTTTAAATGCACTGAAAAGGGAACAAGAAGCTAGGAAAGCAAGATGGCGGGAGAAAGTGCTACAAGTTGTACCTGACTATACACCGCCTGAAGATTAATATTATTAGGTTATAATAACCCCTACTAGACTCCGGAAAAGCCCAAAAGGAGGATACTTAATGATTTTTGTTAATAAACTTTTATATTTAATTAAAAAAAAAAAAAACATTTTTTATGCAATATAAAGGGTGTAAAAAGACGCTACCCATTGACTGCGGGCGAACATTCGCTGCGCCAAACTGTTCGTGTATTCGCCGTAGAAAACACATACGTTTGTGTGGGCGCCGCACTTGCGTTTTTTAGTCAAAACACGATGTGTGTGTTTTCCCGCAGATAATGGGTAGGCTGTTAAAGAATGTATGTGTAACTTCGCTGTTATGTGTGAGTCAAGTTTAACGTAGCCGAAGTTACATGTTCTTCCTATTATTGCTTATTGTTTTTCGTTTTAGCTAGACTATACTTGGGACCCTTCTGGTTACGGAGATCAAAGCTCTAATTTTTTACGTTTTGTTTTTACGAAAACCAGTTTAAAATGTTATTAACTTTAAACACTGACACGGCCCCTATTAGTAGAGGAGGCCAGGAAGGGATTTTTGGATTTACTCGAGCGCGGCAGATTATTATAAGGGGAAGGTACTTAACAGGGTGCAAGGCCCCCCACCTTGTACCCTGTTAAGTACCTCCACCATAGATAAGCCCTGTATATAGGGCCGCGCGTCTAGTGCAGGGATTTTAATTTTCAAACCATCAGATTGACCCTGCACAAAATTGTCAGATTAAGAGTCTGCACGACAAGGACATCTAGCTAAACTGTCTGTATATTAACATTTGTCATAATTTTTTCTTTCTGTTTCAACCATTTTCAACCCCTTTGTACGGCCACCCCCAGCATGCAAATTGGCAGATTAATATTCCTCGGTTATCAAAAACACGTGGGGCTCATACACCACTACAGTATTTATACGTGATTTATTTTTATTGTTTATAATCTCTACTTATGCGCTCTCTCCACCAGTGAAAAGGTCCCATCTGTAACCATTTTTACTTTTTAGCATCTAATCTTCACAGCCCAAAGGTCCCCACGACGCTGGAGTAAAATCCACATTTAGCATCTTGGCCTCCCCAACTATATACTATTGCAGTGATTTGTCACAACGAAAAAATGTCGTTTCTCAGCAAAATTTTTGCTCATGTTACTTAGTTTGATGGGCAGTAGGTATGCGTAGAACGGCTGTGATGTGTCTTTTACACCCCTTATTCGAAGTTCTAAATAATGTAGGTTATGTACATTCATTCAAAATGGAGCAATAAATGAAAATAATAAATAATGCAGCTGTCTTAGGACTACATAGGTAATGTATATACCAAAATGCAATTATTTATATATATTATTTATATTTTAAGACACGACTAAGTATACAGAAACGAATCGAAGCCGATTGCTCCGTACATTGAACGGGTTATTCCACTGCGCTCCAAAACCCACTGTTCTCATAATTTGAATGTTCTTACATTGATTCCACTGTGCTCCAAGAATTTTTAGCCATTATATTGGGATATTTTAGTTCAACCGCGCTCCAAGAAATGACGAGTAGAGATAGCAAAAAAATAAATTTAGCATGAAACTTAAGGAAAGTATATAAAATATCATAAAAATAGAAAGTAATACATATCTAATAAGTTTATTCTGTCACAATCACAACGTCACGACTAACAATACATTTAAAAAAAAAAACAAAAAAAATCAGTTTCAGATTAGAAAAGTTTCCTTAAAACTAGAATCCAAGCACATAACTGCAGCTGTCCCTGCTAATTAGCAGCAAATTGCATTGGCAGTAATGGTGTCTACTACCCAGTTGAAGAATTCTTCAACTGGGTAGTAGACACCATTACTCAACAATTTCAAGACATAACTTCTCTAGAGAAACACTTTATTTTAATTTAACAATTTATGGTTTGACTTGTATGCCGACTCTACTTATTTTATTTTGGAGCGCTGGTGAACCATTTCAGTACTTATAAATAACAGAAAACATAGAGTTGAACAAACGAACGAATTCGCTCTGGTGTGCGCGCCACAACTGGACGCAATGTAGGAGAGTCTCTAGTATCCTCTACAAGCGCGCGCTCAATAATAGGCCGGTATTTATTTAAATAAAGAATAGAATGTATGGAATGTAACTCTTAATTAGTGTATTCTTGGATATAACTTACTTACTACTTGGATATAAGTACAAATTAAAATAAATTACATGAAGTTCAATGATATGTCCTTCTTTTTAATTATGTATCACCTGGTATGGTAATGGTAGGATATTTTTTTTAAACTCGATAATAACGAAAATTTACCCTAAGAAAAATTGTATATCTTATCTTAAAAAACCATGTTGAAAATACCATAGGATGTTTCTTATCGTAGATAGATAGATCCTGAGCTATTTTTAGCATAATTTTTTTTTGTATAACCTCTAGTAACTTGATTATGCTTCACAAATAAAATAGGAAAGATTTATTGCTATAGCTACAAACTTCATTAAATAAACAGTTGTTTAGGAGTTTCGATATCAATATTACTGAACTACCCGTTCATAGGAAATAATTCATTGACAGTAGTACCTTCAAACGGGGTGAATAGGAATGCAGGGGTGAATCGGGACTGTACTTTTACAAGGGATTTTAACGTTGAAATTTGTATAGTCAGTTGCTAACAAGGACGCTAAATAATAATTGAATAATAATGAAGTAAAAACATAAGAGTTCATTTGTGTAACTATATTATTATAACTATATTACTATAAATTTATAATATTATAAATATATAGCTATATTATTTCAACGTTAAAATTTATTTTAATGTTTCGTTCCGATTTACCCCTTTATTTTATTCACCCTGCTAGACTATATTCCTTTCACGGGACTAACACAAACAAAGGACCATTAGCTATCATTAGTCATCTAGATTTGGGAATTTAATACAATGAATAGGTCCGAATACCTCGAAATTAAATTATAAAGCATACACAGGTAAATCATGAACCCGAGATTCAATATGTTTCCTCACACGTTCAGTACATTGACTAGCTTTTTCCATTGTGGTTCTGTAACAAAGCAAGATAACAAGTAAGTGTGTGAGTAACTATAGTATTTTATTTAAAATAGTTCAAAGATTTTCTCATTTATTTATTGTCTTTTCTACTTACCACTGTATTTTGGAATGTAGACTAGAAGTTGTCGAATTAAAACCAGGGCAATAACAAATAAATATCCCAATCCATAGACACAGGACACGAAGCATATTGTTGAGCTGTAATTATTTAACAGATAGATTACGAAAAGGAAAATGCAGTTTTGATTAGGTATGTTCTGATAACACAATAAAAACAAAACGTTACAAGCTCATCAACGTAACTGGCAAAATGTGGTGTACCTAATGGGCATACCTCTGCCTTACCCTTCGGGGATTACAGGCATGATGTTTTTTATGGTACAAGCTCATTTAAAACGTCGGTGACAAATTTTTGCTGAAAATTAACATTTTACTTTGTCCTTTGTACCTAATTCTAAAAACAAGTTAATACAGTAGCATTACGGAGCTTTATTACGATATAGCGGAAGCTACATTCAAATAATAGTCGTTTAAAGTATTTTCGATACTATTTTTTAAATCTTAATTAGGCACAATGGAGCAAACTAAAGTAGGATTCGTTATTATAAAGTATGGTTGGCAACCCTAAGTGCAGGCCACAAAGATACATGGGGTTGGTACTTGGTACACCGAAACTTTTAAACTCTTGGCATTTAGTAACTCCAAGTCAACTCCAAGGTATTTATTTAAAAAAAAAAGATTGGCGGGAAAATCATATGTCATTCGTAACTTTTCATCCTTAGTAAATAATTTATCGAGCGTATGCAACTATTTTGCCATTTATTTTGGACAAAGGTAATACCAGGTTTTCCCGTAAAAGGTGTTAACGAAATATTAAAATTCATTAAATGAGGTCAATAGCTAATGAAAAACATGTACTTTCATCCATTCTTACAATGTTCCGGCCTAAATCAAGAAAATTTTCTTGATTTAGGCTGAAATACTGAAAAACAACATCACATTTTGCGCAGTGTCAAAATTATGACAAATATTTCTTCTTTAAAGGTCCCAAGGGTTGGCGTTAGCGTTTAAAAAGTGGTTTGGCAAATATTTCAGTCAGTAGTAACAAAACTTACTTGAAATCATAATAGACATCATCACAGTCCCGTGGCATCAGAATAACTCCATAAAATATAAAGGGTTGACAAACTGTTGTTAGGCCCAAGTTGGTTCCGAAGAGAAGTGTGGCAAAAGCAAATATTTGACCAGCTAGGAAATAAATATAGTTTGGTCTCAGTATGCAGCAGTCCCACCTGTATCAAAAAAGTTATTTTTATTACGGATTCTAACTATAATAGTAAAAAAAACCGACTCAACTCATTGATAATGGTGCAGATTCCTTTGTTAACAAACTAAACTAAAATTGGACTATTTCTATCTTGTTCTGCCCAATAAAACGAGGGGCGGAAATAAATTAGTCCTGTCAATTTTAGTTAATCTGGAACTACCATGCAATTTTAGTTGACATGTCAGAACGCATAGATTAAAAACTTGGAAAAGTTCAAGACAAAACTAATTTGATATCTCTAACTTACTTCTGAAATATCACCGTCCTTTTCTTTTGCTGTATCTTAATAAGAGATGCCAATTCTCTCATCTTAATGTAGTTTGTGAACAAGGGAATCGGCACCATTGAATCTTAGTTTACCATAACATACAGTACCAACCATATTGAATGAAAAAATCTTTCATTAACTTCAATTTGACATATTTGACAGTAATGTGAATCTGAGGTCAGGACTGGGCTGTAACAAAATAGAACGGATTCATTTTAATACTGTTTGTTATACCAACAATCTGTACCCCGCTGTGCGGAGCTCCAATTTCTGGGTAGTTAAAAAAAACAACCACGGTGGGGATCTGAAAGACCCTGCAATCCCCTTCTAACTTAACCTAACCGAGTTGGGATGGCCCAAGCATAGAGCTCGCTTCGCTCGCTCAGGATCGTTAACTAGTTGGGCCTTAAATCGGAATTAATTGCCTGGTAACATTTAGGTATAAGAGTAAGCTTTCTAGAGTTGGCAACCCTAGTCACAATACTAACCCTTTTTTTAGTTTGTTAGTGTAAAAAAAGGGTTAGGATTGTGATTAGGGTTGCCAACTCTAGAAAGGACCGACTTGGGAGAATTTGAAAATATCGAGAAGGGGAAAGAAAAATTTAGACGATGTGAGAAATATCGTGCGATTTTCCGTACATTGCGGGACCGCGTGGCTGTCGTGTCGTAAGTGACCGATCATCGACGGAAATGTACCACAACCTGCACGATATTCTTCGAACCATCTAAATCAGATTTAATTTTAGAAAAACCGGAGCAAGTATTGCACCCCTGGAGGTCGGGAGGTTAACCATTATTACAGAAGTCTCCCGGGCAATCCGGGAGGGTTGGGAACCCTAATTGTGACTAACCATTCCATTGTCAAGTTGGCTACAGTTACATAGGCTAATACCAATTCTAAGATTTACTAGTAAAACCTATGATTTACAATTATTATTCAGGCTTTTAGGCCCCTCGCCCACGGCGACTTTTTGTAGCGGTGCAGTAGCGATGCTGTCGCGCGTCCGCATCGATACAGTCGGGAAGCGGTCGCTAGCTGTGTGTCCTCGCTCACGGGTTAGTAGCGATGCTGTCGTGCGTTAACGAAGCGCGCGACAGTATCGCTACAAAAAGTCGCCGTGGGCGAGGAGCCTTACAGTAACACATAAACCAAAATCTATTTATTTTGCACATTGCCGATGGAATAGCAGGTAATGTATACAATCCCTAGGATTTGTATACATTACCTAAGTAAGGAATATAATGAACAAGAGTATTCAAATGTTTCATAGCCTAGACACCCAAAGTATTCTATACATTTCTTAAGTATTGTATAGAATACCTGAATTATACAAATTGCCGGTAACATATGTATTTATTATTATTAAAAAAATTGTTTGAATGGAAAGCTTAATTCATTACAATACTAATAAACCAACTAAGCAAGTACAAACTGATAAGATATACTTAAGGTTAAAAAATCCCATTACAAGTTTCTGACAACACACAATCACAATTATTTTAATATTACTGAAAGACAAGTAGCTGTTAAATATTACCTGTACTCCTTTCCTTTAGATGATCCAGTGGCGAGTTCAAAATCAGCCACAGCCTTCATTTTGTAAAAGAAATAACATGTGCATGATAGAAGCAGCAAGAATATGAAATTTTCCAGTTGTGTTATTTCAAAGAAACCCAGCACTCCACTTTCAAATACCAGAAACAAACTTATTGCAGATGACATTGTCCATGAAAAGAAAAATGAAGACCTGAAAATAGTGAAGGTATATTGGCAGTGGAAGTATTACTTATTGTAAGGGACATACATGATTATACCAGAATTGGATTCAGAATTTTTTGCTGTGTCGAAGAGTATATTTGATTTCTCAGTTTGGTAAAATAAGAGCCATTGCCATACATGTTTTCGGACAGTCCAGAATAACATTTGGCAAACCAAAAATATATAAGACACAATTAGGTATTGATTTTTTAGAAAATAAAGTGATTAAAAAATATTGGACTTTAAATTACTTCAAGTTTCTCAGAATTTTAATAAATATCCCTTACTTTATTTTATCTTCAGAGCTTTTTTCAGAATTAGTCCCATGCTGGGCTAAATCTGTACTACTAATTACAGTGTCATGAAATGGTATAAATTATGAGCTGCTTACTTTAATATGCATATTGAAAATCGTAGTTAGATTGTTGTGAATCAACACGAAACAGAGCCTTTGAAAAAAAAAAAGTAACCTGAAAATAAACAAAAGGCACGAAAACAACTTTGAGAAAACTGTTTCTCTTGTGACAAAACAATATATTTTTCATAAGATTTATCTTATGAAACCAGGCATGGATCCAGCCCCCAAAAAAGATGGGGTCACTGTCATCTGAAATCACCCATATCACAATTATCACTTCTAGACTTTGAACTACTAAACCAATTTTAATAAAACTTGTAGAGCTTGTAAGCATATCAGATTAAATTATTTATAATTTTATTTAGGTGCTAAAACTAAGTTATTTTTCATGAATTTAGGTTGTATATAATGAATGTAGGCATGCCATTGGTGGATCCATGCTTGTATGCAACCATATCTGGTAAAACAAAGCCAGTTAAGTTTCATAAGATTCATCTTATGACTATAAATTAATATACATAATTATTTTAGGTTGTACTTTAATGGACAGAAGACTTTAGGCACTATATTCTGCATGCCTTGCATAACAATATCTAGATATAGCAACATAACACCTATTTGTCCTAAATGAATAGGCAGAGGTGTATGTAGTTACCCACATTTTGTCAATTATTTATATCCTATGTAATACACAAAGTGCGAGTAAGATTCAAACATAATAGCAATATTATAATTAAGTGAAAGTAGGGAGAATGTATCTACCTGTTTTTTTGCCGCGGTCTGGAGTGTACATATAAGGCACCCATTCCAATCACCACCATAACTATGATAGTCACTGGTCGCGATATGGTGGCTACTAATAACAGACCTGGTAGAATCAGATACGGCAAAATAGCATCCATATCTACTTTCTTGCTAGATCTATTTGGGCCACACGGTATAAGATCTTGAATAGTCAGTGTCGTGGTCACCATTTTAACTGCATGAACACAAAATTTACCTAATTTATTATTTTTGTAATCGGTGTCTTCGTTCGTATCACCGTATTTATATTTCTTAATTATATCAAATAACGATGTAAGGTGGAGGAAATAAATATGTAAGATCGTGAGATGTGGTATGAGAGATCGAATTGTGCTCTGAATGCTCTGATTAACTTCCTCTTGTTTAACGTCCAACTCCAATCCAAATCATGTGTTTGTTATAATATGCCAATGTCACTGTCAGTGTCATCAGTCTCAATACCATAACTTATAAAAAAGAAAAATACTTTTGGATATTGGTCTTTTGGATTTTTTTTTTATTTTCTTCTGCCGTCGTCTTCAGGGATTACAGGTGTGATGTTAAGTTTTTTATGTAATATACTTTACGTACAATATTGACAGATTTAATAAATAAGATAACATATAAAAAACGAATAAAAATAAAAAGGAACTAAAGCTTAAAGCCATCGAAAAAATCCATTGGCACGTTGGATGGCAGTGCTTACTTAGCCTCTGGCCAAGGTAATAGACAGCCCTTGGGTCATAGGAAATGTCAACTAACCGTTTGGACAACTGGCGAAAAGTGGGAAACATACTTTCGCCGTTTGTAGTTTCCAAACTGGGAAGATGGCATGGCTCGAAAGCTAGTAATAATTGGAAAAAAAAACAATAAAGATATACTTTAAACTATTTTTTTTCATCTTAAAATAAAGGCAAATTTAAATTATAGCGAGCGAAGCCGCGGGCAAAAACTAGTAATTTACATATAATCCTATTTTAAAGAATGTACATAATAATATCAATTTTATTAAAGTAGGTACTAATGGTACGGAATCGAATACGCGAACTTTACTAATAAATGAGCCGCTAGCTGAGCCATCGGGGTCAAAAGAAGACTTTATGATTATATTCATACAAATTTTAAATTTTCGGTGTCGCAATATAGTTATGTCGAGTTTCGGTATGTCGCACAAACGTGCATTCGAACTAGATACATAATGTTATATTAAAAACAACAAAATAATACACAAACATAAGGTCAGGATAAAATAAAGACCATTTGCCTCATGCTGTTTAGACGATTTAGACAGGGAATGGGCTGTATGGATCAGATCTTCTCTTTAAGGTGCATAGCCGAAAAACATCTGGCAAAGCACAAGAAAGTCTATTGCGCTTTCGTAGACTTGGAGAAGGCCTATGACAGTGTGTGGAGGGAAGAATTATGGTCAACTCTAACCATGTATGGTGTGGACGGACGCTTGATACGAGCACTGAAATCTTTATACAAAAGTTCCAGTGCTTGTGTTAGGATAAATGGGGCATACACTGACTGGTTTTGCATCTCAAGAGGTGTAAGACAGGGTTGTGTAGCGTCTCCTTGGCTGTTCAACCTATAACCTATACATGGATAGTTGTTTGGCGGATTTGAGAGAGAGTGAGTGTGGATTAAGGATGGATGAGTTACCTGTCAAATGCCTGTTATACGCAGATGATCAAGTTCTTCTTGCATCGTCGGCAGAACAGTTGCAAGACATGGTAACAGTAATGTATGATGCGTTTAAGAGGAAAGGAATGAATATAAATGTGAACAAGACGAAAGTGATGGTTTTTGAAAGAGAAGAGGATGTATCGGCGTGTGATGTGAAAATAAATGATAAGAGTGTGGAGCAAATGAATGAGTTTGTATACTTGGGCAGTATGTTTACTAGAGATGGAAAGATTGATGCTGATGTGGAAAGGAGAGTAACTGCGAGAAATAAAGTGAATGGTGCTATACATGCGGTTGTGATCAACCAGTCCATGTCAAAAAAGGCTCGAATGGCTGTTCACAACGGTGTGCTGGTTCCTACGCTTATGTATGGAAGTGAATGTTGGGTATGGCAAACGAGGCATGAGAGTAGGATTAATGCTGTGGAAATGCGTTCCTTGCGGAGTATGTGTGGTGTAACTTCGAACGATAGAGTGAGGAATGAGGTAATACGGGACCGTTGCGGATTAAAAGAAGATGTAGTGACAAAGATAGAAAAGGGTATGCTTAGATGGTTCGGTCATGTTGAGAGGATGAGTGAAAGACGATTGACAAAAGGTATTTATATGGCAGAGGTGAGTGGCAACGCCGGGAGGGGTCGCCCTAGGAAGACCTACACTGACATTATTGGTGAGGTCCTTCAGAAAGGTCACGTGCGGAGTACTCGTAACCGGCGTGCTTGTATGACGAGATTTATGAACGTAGATGAGGCGAAAGTAGTATGTAAGGATCGTAGCAGGTGGCGTTCTATAGTTTCTGCCTACCCCCATGGGAAAAAGGCGTGACTTTATGTATGTATGTATGTAATGACAGGAGAATTTAAGCCTAAAATTGAGTAAAACATAAACGGAATAGATAATTATCTAAACGTTTTTCGATTTTTCCAGAGCTGTTTTAAGAAATTTCTGATCTGCATTAATTATTTCCTGTACCTCGGATCATTTGTCCAATGAGATGAGGAAGTGGGTAGCTCAGACGTTATGCACATGATTTAGGGAATTAAGGTTGCATAAAATGACCACAAGTCACAGGTACATGTTGCGACTTATGGATGCCTCTCAAATTAAGGGGAAAATCTACAAATTCGTGTTATGAGTTGTACTTAGATACCTGACTGCTCGGATCGTCATCGGAATGTCGCGTCAGAACTGTAAGGAACGGAAGAAATGGCAATGTTTTCGGTGTTAATAATATGCATAATAATGTCGTACTACATGTCTACATTTGTAATCACAATAGCTAATCAGTAATTATCTTCGTTATCTCATAGGTAATTAGTTTGCCAACCGTTTCATTGCCTACTAACTGTTCGGTAACATATTTTATAAAACTTGTAATGTATTGCTGTAGAATCGTCCCTGGTTGTTGGACAGGCTGGGGTCGTGGCATCCGACACACATGCGCCGTGTCAGTCAACAACAGATTGCGCGCGCACGCGTAACTACGCTGTGTTTTTTACCTTATCCGCCGGTAACGAGTACGACATACCGACCGACCGACAGTATTGATCGGGTGTTCGCCACGAAACGGCGTCTTGAAAATGCGACACGATTTTTTCCGCGCTTAACCTGTGTTCGACTGCAAATTGTTAACCCGATACCATAAAAAACGTTAAATATGGAGAAGTGAGAAAAGGAGTTTAGAGTGATAGCTCTACAAGTTGACGAAATGTCCAAGGTAAGCGATATCGCATTGAACCATTGTTAGAACTTGGATTGTGGTGGTGCGGGTAGGTTCAGTTGCAGGTAGGTTAGGTAAGAATCACTGCCAAGGACGTGTTATGTGGTAGATTTTGCAGGATAGGTTTTCCATGGATTTGAATAGGAACTACATAGATTTATTAAATGCATGTTTCATAATGATAAGTACGATTGTCTCTTCAGAAAACGTTAAGATGTAAGTGCTCCAAACTTAATGAGAAACCACAACTAGTTTTTCCTGACTGATTATTTTCGTCTCCTTTAATTTGAAGAGATAAAATGTAAACCGCAGGCGTTCTATATAACGAACGAATAGCTAAGCTACGTAGCAGTGTAATGTATTATACCTGTTAGTAACTATATCAGATGTTTCTCGGGGATACTGCACCTACTTTAACTTTGCAGTTTACGATTTAATTATATTATTTTAAGACTTTATGATCCATGTATTGATCATTTCTGTATGTACTGATTTTATTTTTTTACAATCTATTTATTAATTTTCACTGATTTTTATTTGTCGCAGTTGATTTTAGTAAAATACATAGATACAATATCGTAAAATTTTAGGGTTAATTAGGTTTTTTTTTTCCCTTCGTAAGTGGTAGTTAGGGACTAATTATTGGTTTTAATAAAACAATGAATAGTAACTTAGTGTGTCGTAGTGGGAATCAAACGGAATAATACTTAATTTTAAGACTGCTCTCAGGCATCTTGGCGGAGATATTGCCAGCCGGTTTTTCAGAGCCCGTTTTGATCGCCATGTTCGCAGTGTCTACCTTGTAATGGCTGTTTTGTCTGCGGTTCGTCTTCGGTTATTATTCGAGGGTCTTCCTTATTGATCTTCTGGCTGTAAAGGTACATACTTGCGTACCGAACATATTACCTCATTAGAACTCATTCATCCAATAGAAACATTTTCAGCATAGGTGTTTGATCGTTAATCAACTCGTTTGGTAGGTATATAAAACTGTAAGTCTATCTGAAGTCCATGTTTTAATTCTCACCATATTACTGTAGTTTTTTTATGATTTTATGAGATCATACGCACGTACCTACCTACCTCGCGTTGTTCATTTTACTCGGCAAAGATCTTAATTAAATTCAATTGCTTGCAAATTGAAGTAGTTAATCAATTTAAGGTACCTATAAACTTTTGTACCTAGATAAACAATATTGTGTTGTGAATGTGTTTTAATAAGAAGTGGGGCCAACATGATACAAAGTTACCCTAATCTTAGCTTACGTCATGCATAGCAAAAAGTCAACCACAGGTCGTTGACAGTGCTAGTGTTTTTTTGCCCATGACCAAAACGAAACGCTTTGAAACCTGTACAATAATTGTTTGATTTTTACTCATCTATAAATTCTAAACCCAATGTTTATTTCTTTGAAATTCGAGGATGCTATGATGTTTCCGTATTGAAAAAAAGGTTACCTCGTTATGTTATAGGTACCTACTTAAAATTGCGCATTGCTTATACATGTTCGATTCAGTGTAGTTACTTCCTAACAGGAAACAAAAAAAAATCGTGGTAGTAATACAACATTTAATTAATTAAGTAGGTATATACCTACCTTTATTGCTTAAGATGAAATGATGGAACTACATGCTTCAGTCCGTTACAAATAGTTCGTCCATAGAAAGCTATTGTTGTGGCAGAAGTTTCGAACTGTAATCTGATTAAATTGCACCATGGATACTTGAAATTGGCTGCATTTATGATATGGTTTTGGGCATTTTCAGTGAATGATCCATGAATTATAAATTGTGAGCTAGTTTATGAAACAATTGAAGGCGCAGGCTATCAAAAACCTTGGATTTAATCAAGGACCAGAGTATTTTAAACCGGTACCGACCTACAGTATTATTATTTTACACGTATCGTATGGCGTCGTATCAGATCGTTAAGTATGGATTTCACGTTTCAGCAGTTGCGTTGCGATGTTGGCAATCGTCAATAATTTATTTGCGTTTTTACCTATTTCGTTAACAGTGATAGGTACGAGGGAAAGTGTAGCTGTGCCGTGTTAGCGTCTATTGTACATTCGTACTAGAAAATAATAAATAGGTAGGTACCTACGTATCTACTTTCTTTGAGTTATCGGGACCCCAACACAGTCATCATGTTCTCGTTTCAAGAGAACAGAATTCTGCTGACAGTACCTAGGTAGGTAAGTATTTACCTACTTACTTAATATTCAATTAGCATTAAGTATTCGAATATAGTACCTACCAACCCAATATACCTACCTAGGTAACGAAAGTTTGAGAAATAGTCAAAAGTTATAAATTATACATATATATATAATTTACATACACCAGCCTAAGTGAAGGTTCAAAGTTATCGTACGGAAATACTTATAAAAGCAGGATAAAAAGTATCACATATTTTAATCATGGTCATGTTTCATCCAAACCCATTTTGGGGTCTAAATTGGTCTGGATGAAACATGACCTAAAGCATGATTGAATCACAATGATCCAACCATAGGTTCAGACTTTCACATTTATTATAATAGCTGTAAATACATAAATGTAAGTATATGCTAGGGACTATAAGCTATAACCTAGGTACCTTCTGAAACATTTTATTTCAGTCATAACTCCTACAGCACTTCAATTATAAATGAAGCAGCTGGAAGGGAAGCTAAGCTTTCCGGGGTTGGTCCGCCGATGGGTGAACATCTTTACACACCGAGACTCCTCCGTGCCTCGGAGAGCACGTTACGCGGTTAACCCCGGCTGTCATACGTGGAACTTTGACAGTCGTTATGGGTCGATAAAAGCCCGAAAGTCTACCTACCAACCAGTCTTACCAAGGGGTATCGTATTTCCCAGTTACTGGTTACCGGGTTGTGGAGGTCAGATAGGCAGCAGTCGTTCCATCTAAAATATTGGTATTCAGCTGCATCCGGTTAGACTGGAAGTTCCAGTCTAGAACGTGAACGTATGTTGAGGTCGGCTTCCAGTCTGAAAGCCGACTTCAACATTGTCGGGAAAAGGCTAGGCAGATTGATTGATTATTGCATAAGGTTCGATATTAAACTGCCACTAGGAGGGAATTTTAATTTTTATATGATCTCAATGAAATTTTTATAATCTATCAATAGGTACCTAAAGAGAACGGCATTATTAGAAGCTGTAACTAAAATACCATTTAAAGTGTTTTAAAATCTCTACAACATGCAGGCCTTGGTGAGGCACCACTGACCTTTCCATTTATTTATTTTTTAATGTCTATGGTAAAAAGTTTACACTGCGGGCGGAAATACTTAATACCATGTTTGTAGGCAATAAAAATATAGGTAATTAATAAAAGCAAAATTGGTGTAAGTAGGTAGTTATAGGTATGGCTATGATTCGAACCTTGTGGATATGCCTACTTCATATGCGAAATTGTGTAAGGTAGGAATAAGAATTATTTATTACATTAGTGTAACAATCTGAATAAATTATGAGTCTGCTGTATTATACTTATTTCCACAGATAGTCTTTGTTTTATTTAGTGCTACCGACTACCGATGTTCTGCATTTTATTTGTAAATGTGTTTAAGACGTCTGAGATTTTTTATTTACAACTTGAAGGTAACCATTAATGCATTTAAAATGTTTGGGTATTTTCAATATTTACAAGGAGGTGTTCATATATTATAATGAGACGTCGTGACTTGTTACGAACACAGTCTGGAGGTATCAATGTTTGCCTTGTGTTTATGGAAAATAAGTGTTCTTAGTGTTCACGACCATGGTACACGTCGAGTATTGAAGATGTCTTTTAACAAAAAGATGAGGATTAAATATTCTGTTATTCAAAAGTATTTGAGTCTCATTTTTTTTGTTTAAGGCATTTTATGACGCAGCTATGTGCACACTTGGGTACACCGAAAGCTACTGGTTCTTGAAATCGTTAAAAGTTAGAAACTAATCATTACGGTACCTAGGTATTAGAAACGTCGACTAAAAATGAAGTCGATTATAAATATGCAACTAAGTAACTACTAACTACCTATGTTGTATGTAATTCGTTAAATGCGTATAATTTTATTGTGGGCAATAGGTATCTCGATTATCTACTAAACAATAATGAATAAGTAATATTTTTGTGCAAAGCGGAAGGGTAGGTAGGTATTATAAACTAGAACAATGTCCAATTAATGTTCGATGTGAAGGAAGTAGTAAGAACCAAGTTCCTGGTAGGTATAATACTTAATATTGAATTTAATAAAATTAAGTTCAAGGTAACTTTATTAACATCCTAAGTTCAATTAAAAAAATATATTGTGTTGCTTTTCCCAGTTTAACTTAATGTCAAAGATTAATTAAATATTAAAACAAAAATGATCGTACCTACCTAAGTTATCTCTATATAGGTAGATTAGATACGTAGGCACCCTGAACCATTTCAATATTGAAAAAAAAATTAAGCGTGTTGCTAAAAAACAAATGCAATGTTTATTTACCGTCTACGCAGGTCTATAGATTTTCAAAGTAATGAAAATACCACCCCAACTACCTCGTTGGTCTAGTAGTCGCAAAGCGCGACTGCTGAGCATGAGGCCTTGGGTTCGATTTCCAGGTCGTGTTATTGGGTCAAAGTGTTATTGGGTTCTTCCTTCAGGAATTTCTCAGTAGGAGTCTGGATTTGTGCCCGGTTGGTGGCAATAGGCTTGCCCCCTATTACATGGGACTTAATAAAGTAACTGGCGAAATATGGGTGTACTAATCGGTACACCTTTGCGGCCTTTGCCTAACCGGGGATTACAGGCGCGATGTAATGTTAAGTAAATCATTTTTCAAAGGTGCTGATTTAAAATAGCAATATTTCAATTTTGCTGCACGAAACTTAGAAATCGCATTAATTTTATGAAAATATTCAACATGACTGTATGGTGTACGATTCAGTCAAGAAATGATGGTCAAGGATTAACTCCGTATGAGGAAAAAAACTTGTTTCATTGCAACAGCATGTCTACACGAAGGCATGCAAGATTAATGCCAGTCGCTTAACTAAGTACCTAACTCCATTAGTTTATAATTTAAAATGTATATAGGTACCTACCTAGCCTACATTTGAATGGTTTGAGAACATTACCCCAATTTGGAATCGATAACCTTTACTGTGTCACGTTTTGAACCCTAAACTAGGTAGAAATGTTAATGTTTTGTTCTTGGGATCTTATTTCTTACTATTTTTAGTAGGCATGCCTACAACCTTTGATGAGGTTAGTACGGTCTACCTTTTCTAGGTCAGCTAGAACCTCATGCAAGTTTGAACGAAGCATCTAGCTGCAAGAACAGCTGTGGACTCTAACTCATACATAAAATAATAGTTGGCAGATGGATAACAAATTAAAATGCACTCATTTCCTTCTCTTAGCGTGCACTGACTTGAGAATAGGCACAACTTTCAAGGCAAATGTACCTACTACAGGGGAAAGTCTGCAAGTTTTTAATGCCCACGTATTTTAATTCGGTACAGTCTGGAAATTCAGAACTCTATTTTTATTATATTAGATATGAGTGGTCTGGTGTGGCCGCTGGCCTTATAGCACTTTGCTATCGTAATTACAATTCACTAGCTTCTGCCCGCGACTACGTCCGTGTGGTTTTTGTTACCCTTAAGTAGAGCTGCCATCGCCTAAATTGCTGATTCCGGACAAAAACTTCTAAAACCCCGGAAATTTTAGTGATTTTTTTTTTTAATTTCACTAAACTGTAAACTTTTTTTAGCTTTTAAAGGGAAGCGATTCGTCATGCATTGCATTTTTGCGTAAATAGTTAAAATTGAGCTCTGGTTCTCAAAAGAAATTTATTTTTCCGTTTTTGCAACATTTTTCATTGGTGCTCCGCTCCTGTTGATTGTAGCGTGATGTTATATAGTCCATAGCCTTTCTTGATAAATGGGCTATACCCAATATAAAAGTTTTTTTAAAAAATTTTAACCGGTAGTTCCACTCTTCAGCTTTATAATATTACTAGATTTATTAGTATAGATTTCAAGTTCTCTGGTAATAATGATGTTAAGGTACTTTTATACCTACCTATATAAAGTAATAAAAAAGTATATCTGTGTGTATGTGTATCTATGTAGTATGTCTTGTCTATTTATATAAAGTATTTTGAGTTACTTACTTTCCTACATAATTATACAATCAAACAAGCTTACCTGTACCTAAGTGATGTTAGATTAAAATTATTTTAAATTAATTATTTAAATTATTAAAAATAAAGCATGAGACACGATACTAACGTATACCTAGTAATAATTCTTCCATCGTCGAGGAGAGACAACAAGACTTATAATAACATATTATTCTCGCTCTCGCCATGCATGGTTCGTGGAATATTCTAAATTTTGTCTAGGTAAGTAGGTAACTACTCATATGAATTAAGAATGAGTTGTTGATTTGTTTGATTTCGCCGTGAACCGAGAAAGTTGAAAAGTCAAATAATTTCTAATTTATGTAACAACGACAAAAGAAGACCAGCGTTTAACGCAGTTACGATAATGTCAAACATTACAATGGACCAGTGACACACTAGATAGGTACTACGTGTTATGACGTCATGTCATGTAATAGCTTTCTATTTTATGCACAATTTTCGCTTCCCCTTGAACGTTAAATTTTAATGATAATTCAGAAATCGATAAACAACTTCACATCCAGGAAAGATCAGAATAATATCTATTTATCTTTCTTTAATGACATATTGTTTGAACTCGATATATGACTATGTATTGTTCTGGGGGCCAACCACAAGCTCTTAAAACAGTATTATTATAATATTACTTTGCCTTCTTCACTGTTGGATTTTCAACGCTCTGAGCAGCGCCGAGAGTTGAAAATGCAACAACAGAAATTACAAAGTAATATTAAAATAATATTGTTATAAGAGATGGCGGTAGGCGCCCTGGTTTCAACAACACTGAATGTTTAGTGAAAAAGTACCTATGTATTCAATTTCATATCGCTTGGAAGTATTCAAGAATCTCGTGTAGCAAAGGGCAACCCTACCACCTCTCTAAGCTTCAAGGTTATGGCATTATACCCATAAACAGTTTTCTATCACAACTCATACCTTATTGATCGCTTCTGAATATTGCAACCTAAAAATGAACGAGTTCGTTCATCATAATCATTAGCATTGTCTTAATTCTCACGATTACAACACTTAGGTAGGTACCTAATCTGAAAAAAAATTGCAGCAGTTCGAGGCAGGTCTCAAGGTTCAATAGATTATAGTAAATAATAGTTTTATGTTTCTTTATTTAAAGTCAATTTATTTCCATATCTAAGTAGATTGAAATGGCCTTTTCGTGTTTATCATTTTGTATTAATTTAAATACAAGACTTGTTCGGTATGCAAGATATTGACCTTAAGCGGCGCATATCAGAATTCAGTACTAAAAAAATTGTAAGAAATATCGAACTGGTTTAAATGTTATTTTAATAAACATCGTAGAGCTAACACAGCGCTGTCTGACGAAATAAATACCAGTTTATAAATAACACGACAGTATAAAGAAACAACACAATAAACAAGTAAACTAGGTAGGTAGTTATATGTTTGTATCACTGAGAGATTGTCATTGTTTTCATCTTGGAACATTCAACGTATTTTCGCACGGTCTTAATTTCTGAATACCTATCTCTACAATACTATCTAACGGGTGAATAAGTTCTTTTTTTGGTTTATTTGTACTAATTGAATGTTCTCACGAAAGCAAGAAGCTCGTGAATTGGTTGTTAGTTTCTAATTTTATTTATGCCTGCATTCGATCTTAGGAAAACAACTATTTCTTGTTTCATAACATAACTTTTTGGAGCTTCTCACAAAATTACCTTTAAAACACATTAGAATATGTTTTCGAAATTTCGTTTTTGAGCTTTTCTATATTTGGCTACGCCGTAGCCGCTGCGTAGACCTCGTACGTCCGGTCTTTAAGCTACATGTTTCGTAGGGCAACTAGATCGTTCATGTGATAATTCAATTAAAGGTGCCTCTGATATTTATGAGGTATTTTATTGTCGCATACGTGTTTTGATACTTTTATTAGAAGGGAGAAGAACAGTTATTATAAGCTTAAGTTACATTGTGTTTGTCTTTTGCGTATGTTTGTAGAACCGTAAACAAAAGAACAGCAAACAAAAGAAATCTTATGTAGAAAAATATTAAACACTTGACTTCATTAAGGATAAGTAAACACTACAGAATGCTACGTGCTATAAATCTTTACGTAAAATAATCTTAGTTCGGCCAGAACGAGCCAACCCACAATCACTCTATTGTTAAATTAATTAAGTATCTACGTCAAAATAATCATTGAATTATTCTGACGTAATACATTAGGCATATTTATGTCGAATGTGTTAGATTAATATCCAGCAGTAGTAGCGCAGGTACCAACCTACAATACACAGATATTAGTACAATTACCTACTTATTTTGTTGAAAAGAAAATGGGAAAAGTTCACCCTGTACCTTCTGTAGCCCTTTGCGTTCCGGGGCCACGGTATACTGTTAAGACGTCCCGCAACCCCGGGTATAGTGTGCCTACGTGTAATTTATTCATTGATACATTTTTAGCCGTGCGATAATTACCTATTATACATACATACAAATATACATAAACTCACGCCTTTTTCCCATGGGGGTAGGCAGAAACTACAGAAAGCCACCTGCTACGATCCTTACATACTCCTTTCGCCTCATCTACGTTCATACAACTCGTCATAAGCACGCCGGTTACGAGTGCTCCGCACCTGACCTTTCCGAAGGACAGCACCAATAAGGTCAGTGTAGGTCCTCCTAGGGCGACCCCTCCCGGCGTTGCCACTCACCTCTGCCATATAAATACCTTTTGTCAATCGTCTTTCACTCATCCTCTCAACATGACCGAACCATCTAAGCATACCCTTTTCTAACTTTGTCACTAGGTGAGTGGCAACGCCGGGAGGAGACGCCCTAGGAAGACCTACACTGACCTTATTGGTGAGGTCCTTCAGAAAGGTCAGGTGCGGAGTACTCGTAACCGGCGTGCTTGTATGACGAGATGTATGAACGTAGATGAGGCGAAAGGAGTATACATGTAAGGATCGTAGCAGGTGGCGTTCTGTAGTTTCTGCCTACCTCCATGGGAAAAAGGCGTGAGTTTATGTATGTATATTAATTGTTACAAAAATATTTTAATGTCGTTAAGACCTACGTACCTACCTACTTTCTTGGTCTTATCAGCAAGTTATTGCCCAACAGCGTTGCCAGTTTTTTTTTTGTGAAGTTGGGATTTTAATCTTTTTAAGTGAAAAGGCAGGATTCTTACGTCGAAAGCGGGATATAATAAAAAAACGTATATAAGTAGTCAGAAGTTTTTAAATATTTTTCTTTTTATTTGAGGTCAAATTACGTTTACGTGACAATAGATAGCAAAAATAGCCATAGAAAATGTATTGTAATTAATAAAAACATGATATTATTATTTGACATCAGATTTACACTATGAGTCTCATTCGTCTTCTGAATAAAGAAAAATCACAAACAATAGAAGCTTTTAATTCAATAATAATTCAAAATTGTAAAAATTGCTGGGAGCATGTTAAAAATAGCGGGACTGAGCCCGTCCTGCGAGGGACATTTAATTTTGATTTATAAATCGGGACGTCCCAAGTGGCAACGCTGCCTTAAGTTCATGTAATCACTGTAATCTCCGCGATTCTATAATAATTGTTACAAGTTTTAAAGCTGCAACGACATATAGGTAGGTAAATTGCCAGAAATTGAATTAGGTAGGTACCTACCTACATTAGCATCATCCGCTGTAATTAGATTAGCAACCAAGGTCACACACAAGTACCCAAGCGTCATAATGCGGACAAAATGAGGTAAGAAGATAGTCAGTCCATTTCATAAATATAGTAGGTCCTCCTATTACAAGATCTAACTAGCAGAACAGAAAGTAGAAGACCGTTGTTGAGCTTCTATATTAGTTAACTAGCGACTCGCCCCGGCTTCGCACGAGTGCAAAGTAGATACATAAACCTTCCTCTTGAATCACTCTATCTATTAAAGAAAATCGCAATAAAATCGGTGCAGCCTTTCTGGAGTTTTGCGCTTAGCAACACATTTAGCGATAAATTTCTCATCACTACAGAATATAAATTAAAACCAAGTCGCATCCCACCCGTACCGCCAGCCGCGCCGCCGGCGCGGCGCCGTAGACACGATGTACCTGCATTTTAAATCTGCAATATCTTCGAAAATATTCATTTAAATTCATCATCTTCCTGCCCTTGTCCCATGTTACTTGGAGTCGGCGCAACACGTTTTCCTCTGCCACTCTGTCCTGCCAGCCGTCATGCAATCACTGAATGCACTTTCATTCATTATCATTCTTCACACAATCCATCCAACTTTTCTTTGTGTGAAGAATGATATCAATGAAAGGGGAGATATTCTTTTAAATTACATGATGTGGGGGCCGTAATGATCTATATGAAATGCACAATGCTTTTAAGGTACTTAATTGGATAAGGATTAATGCTGTATTGCCTAAAATTGCTTCTTAAATATGCCATTATTTCTCGTAAAAAGTTAAGGATAAAAAATGGTTATTGTGGGTTATTCCTAAGAGATAGACATATACCATCGCGGACTTTTTTGTAGACCTTTTTAAGGTGTACAAAATATTACATTATTTTGATGTATCTCGAAGGGTTCAGCCAGCGTTTACAATGTAAGCGCAAAAAAATTGTGTTTATTTACATTACATTAGAAATCTCTAAAATTATCAGTGTTTCTCTACTACTATCACTAACACTCTTACCACAAAATCACTCTATCTATTTAAAAAAACCGTTTCAAAAGCCGTTGCGTAGTTTTAAAGATCTAAGCATATTATAGGGACAGACAGACAGGGAAGCGACTTTGTTTTATACTATGTAGTGATACTCACTAAAAATCTCATATCTTAAAATTGCTCTGAAGTATGCGTCATTTAGGTACCTAGGTAGATACTCGGAACAGCCTGTTTGTATCGGTTTTTATTGTGTAGGTACCTAAGTTCGGGAGAGTAACCATACTATAGACAGTGCAGTGTAGACTGTAGGTAATTCCTTTCATGCTTTAATCTTTAAAAGATAAACCGATACAGAAACTATGAAACTTATTATCTTATACTTTATTGTTTGTTTGCACAAACCTACAGATATGTATAGGTTTTTTCTATGTATATATTGAATAGGTTACATGCACTGATGCGGTGACCGCGACGCCGCCTAATTTAACATACATTGTAATCATAATTATGATGTACCTACATGTGCAATTACATTATTTACAGAGTGCTAAGTGTAAGTTTTTACACTCACGTTCAATTGCGAGCGCGTTTTGTATGGAAAATAAGGTTTTCCTAGTGACCAGATGACGCTATAACTTTTTCCCATATAAAATTCTAACGCACTCGCAATCGATCGTGAGTGAAAAAAGTCACACTTAGCACTCAGGTCCGTGATAAAATTAGCACTAAGTATTTTAAAGTTTATTAATTAATTTTATCTTACTTCTATCTACAAATTCTTGGTAGTTTGGTATGATTTTGTTTGACTAGGTTGTTTGTTTACTATCTAGCACATAGTTGTAGTAATCAAATTGACCTCAAGGTACTCATCGCTAGCTAGTTTCTTATTAATAGAAAAATAGTTGATCTACTCGTAGGTATGACAATGATTATCGTTGTTTGTCATCATCTAAAGAAGTCATATTTTATGTCATCTATACGAATAATTTAGGTAGGTAATTAAGTTAAACTAAATTGATTTACATCTGTTAATATTTAGAAAAGCATCTATATCTAATCTTATGAGGCGTCAACGTTGACTTTGTTGAACAGTTAAGTGATAAGACCATCGCAAACTAAACCAATCGCAGATAACACGCCACTAGCATAAACGGCGAATAGGTTCCGATTTGTAAAACAACTAATGAAAAATAAATAAGCATAAAATGTTACACAACTGGACCCGTTATTTATAGGTCGATTCACTGTTGTTTTAACGTAACGTTTTGAAGTATTAATTACAGTTCGAGGGAAAATGGCCGAAGTACTGGCATTGTGAAAAGTTAATTCCTTCTGACGGTTGAGCAACACGTTCAATGCACGAACTGTAAAACTCATTTTACTTGGTTTATAAATCAACGTTAGCTATGGTACCTACTACGTCTATTTAGCACTGTAGTAGTAACTTCGACGTAAAATATGGATTGTGTATCTAAAACGATAGTGTTATTATTTCACAGGTTCAGTATAAAATTCGCTTTGGACGAGGAAGCACGAACGATTTTTTAGATAATAGAGACTATGTTAACTAGGCTAATTCAGTGTAATAATGAGAATGAATTTATTAATGAATGGGAATGAGCAGCCGTGCTTGTCAGAGGAATCAGGTTGAGAAGTGCTGGTTGTCTTCTCACTTGGAATTAGCTATAGCTGGTGTCAAAGATTCCTGGTATCGCTGTGTTGATTCGTGACTTTGCGCTCTAGTAACGTGTTGGTAGACGTTTTTATACATATCGTATACGATAAATAATGATGCCTCATCAACAAGTAATGACCTCTCTGTTTTGTTTTTTTAGTGATTTTGCGTCAAATTGACTTTGTGTGGAAAATACGTGGGTATCGAAGTTTGGTGTACCTGTTTTAAAAATCTCCGTATTTTTTTGTCTAATCGAATATTTAAGCATGTTTTTTGAAAAGTAAAGGTAGACCTACATTGTACGAAATGACCTTACTTCAATGAAGAAAAAAAAAACGTTGCAACGCAGTGTAAGCAGATACACATGCCCCCAACAATAGTTTGTGTGCATGAAAAGCACCATGCGTGACCGTTCGCTGAACCGTGGTGAGCAGACAAAAGGGAGTGCTCAGCGCAGGCCCAAGTTGAGAGTATTAGCGTAATTGGTTGCATGAATCATATCGACATCGTACCAAGTCTTAATTAGATTAAAGTTACCTCATAACTAACTTTGAAACTAATCCGTATTCGGGTGTTTTGTTTGCCATTTTTGGAATCGTATTCATACGATACGATACGCAAACTTATCGAAAAGGTTGGTTCTTAAGACAAGTAATGTAATCAGTGCTTTATTGTGAACTTGTTGAGATATTTACTGAGGTAAACCCACCACCAGCACCCACTGTGAATTATTGTAATGGCGTCTTAATTAACCTGTTTAACTTTTTTTTTCAGATCCCTGTGGATAAGAATGGCAAGCTGAGAACATTAGAGTTGAGAGGAGTTTACTCCGCTTCGAAATTGAAAAGTTTGGACACGCTTAAATCCTTTGATGTTACAAGAACTGCTGAGATAGCAGAAAAGGCCCTTGCTGTTTCAAAAAATAAAAATGATGTAAAGGAACCAGTTTTTTGTAAGGCTTATGCATCATTTATTCCAAAAATGAGCTTAAATTTGGAAAAAGTAATTGAACAAAACCCGAGAATATTAGATTTGCGTGAGAAGTTGAATCAAATAACCAAAAAACAAGATAGCAATAATGTTGATAAGAAGACAAAAGGACTAATTAATGATATAACACAACACCTGGTTGACAAGAAAGATGAAGACGAGTCCGGCCCGTACAGTTTGTTATTTGATCTACAATCCGATCCTTCTACATCATTTAACGAAAGTACAGCAGTTAACGTTTGGAATCGACCTAAATCAGAAGTACTAAGTGATACAAATACACAAACATTTAAAAAATTAATTAATCCTATTAACAAGAGCGCAGACAGGCTACCGAACGTTTTGAATTTCGATGAAAAACCGATGAGAGAATTTGAATACTCTTGTGAAAACGAGTTTACTTTTCCGGCAAAAAAGACATTTAGTACACATTCCAGATCTGATCTCTGTTTACAGTTAAAAACACATGTACATTCAAGATTATTTGAATCCAACTTAAGTCCTAATGATAATTCATTGAATAGGACGAATGAGGAGAATTCACTGGACGATAGTTTAGGCATTTTGACTCCAGACCAAATGGATGATATATGTTATTTGGAAAACGCTTTTTCGCCTACAGTAGAGGGACTCCCAATTTTCTGTGATACTAATGAAAGTAAAATTTCTCCAGATAATGGTGATACCCCATCAACTGATAAGACTGATAGTAACTCTGCAGCATCGACGATACAAAATGATGGATTTGATAGCATAGAGAATAAAAGTTGTATGTTTGAAGGTCAAGTGGCGCCCATTGTAAGCTTGGAAACAATCATGAATAACGAGGATCACAATTCTGTAATATCCTATGATTCCCCAGCTCATAAATGCAGTGATACATTGTCTATACAAGAACCATTGTCAAATACTTCAAGGACTTTTGATATGCCTACTCAAGATATCACAATGGGAAAGGACGAGTTTTCTTCAAATTTGATAGACGAAGAATTTATGCCTTCTATACACAGCAGCATCTTGGAACCAGTCAGTTCTATTGCTGAAAATGCGGCCAATTTAGAAATAGCCCTTGATTGTAAACATGAGAATCTTTTAATTACAAATAGAATTGAACAAACACCATCGCCCGAAGATTTACCACTCGACAGTTCAGATATTAATGGTGAATTAAGTACCTACTCCCAGTTTTCAGCGTCAACGTTGCATGACTCGCAGACTTATTCAGATGGTAAAAATGACTATCCAAAATCAATGGAAACTTCTAAAGTTTCTAATAGCTTTATAACAAGTATTACTAGCATTACAAGTTTAGATGGTTACCAAGGTGATGGAGAAATGTCCAGGCCCGTGAGCAGAGGAGCGGACCACTCCATTGAGCAACGAGAAGATGCCATTGAAATGGACTGGCAAAATGTACCCGTAGCTAGAAGAGCAGATCCCATGACGGATTCAGATTTCTTTACAGAAAGTGATGCCGATGGTTTAGATGACCATATGCAAAGAGGTGACCGGCGAGCTCAAGTTATTGATGGGGCTCTTTATGGTGGAAAAAAAGTAAATGGTAATCCACCTCTCATTGTAAATAGAAATGAAGACTCTTGCATGGAATCAAGTGGAGTATACACTGACTTTGAAAATCATCGTACATCTCCTGTGTTCTTAAACGTCATCGATGACATGTCTCCTGATGGGTCTACTCCGTCCACTCGATCAGAATGCAGTCAGAAAAACGCTAGCACAGGCAATTTGAACGCTTACTTTTCACCACTTCAAGATACGTTAGATGAACATAAATCAGAAACGTCTCACGTAATCGATGATGACGAGACACCGAAAAATACTAGCAAAAGAAATTCTTTAAACAGTGTGAAGGATATGAAATGTTCAGATAAGAATAAAGAAGAGAAGAGAAGCTTTACATTAAAAAAGTACAAAATGCCTAAGCGTGATGTGCCAAGTAAACTAAAGAGTATGCTGGCTAACAGAAAGACTGATGCAGACAACAGTGTACAGAGTAGCCCAAAAACCGTGAAAAAGACCGAAAGAAGAGAAAATTTGGCGAAAAAGAATTCTATAGAAACAAAGAACGATTATAAGGTAAAATCGTTCAAGGATATAAAGTCGAAGGTGGACTGCTCCTTCTCTTTACAGCGATCTCAAACTTCGTGTAGTGTCAGTAGGATGTTAAGCTCAAAATCTACAAATAACAACGTAAAACCTAAAAGGTAAGTGATCATTATTTTGGAACGCTTGTGTAATATATATATGAAAATATAATGCATGTTCGCAAAAATCCTCATCTTTTTAAGAAAATTAGTGATAGACATGATTTTAATACTAGAAATAAGAACAAATTAGATCAACCAAGTTTTAGATTGTCAAAAGTAAGCACTTCTTTTATGGGGTACTGTGTAAAATGCTATAATAAAATACCTCTTGAAATTCTCCAACTAAATGAGAGAAAATTTAAAACATGCATAAAACGCACACTATGTAGTCAAGCATATTATAAGTTAGATGATTATATCACGGACAAAAATGCTTGGCTAAATGCTAGTCCTGCTCCACAGCCACTCGGGCTCACTAACTAGGATTGTTATTTTTTATTTTTTAAGAGAATGATGTTTCTTACCCTCTTTGTTGACCTGAATAACTTGTACTGTTATCAGTACGAGTACTGTTTTTTTTTTTTTTATATACATACCACAATTATATAACAAATAAGTCCACTGAAAGTGCTAGTATTGTATAATTTAATATCATTTATTTCCATTTTGTAAATGTGAGTACCATGGAGCGTTTTTTTTTACGTACTGAGTACTACGTGTTTTGACTTAATGATCATGGCAGTTGGGAGCTTGTCATGCTCACTCAAATGTCTCGCTGATGGTGGCGCGTGTGTTGGATCACTTGGCTCCCTTCATGATGGTTGAGCTAGGTGGTGCTGATCCATGCGTCATGCTCGTGAACGAGTGCTGTCAGTTGGGATTGGTCATCTCTTAACTGCTATGGTTTACATCTTTATTTTTAGTATTTTTTACAACTGTTTTATATTTATCTTCATTGTTTTCACATATAGACTCAACAAGAATATTGTAACCAGCATTTTGTAAAAACCTAATTTAAAAAGAGTGCCGTGAAGTTTCTTGCTCGTTCTTCTCCATAGAGGCCTACCTCCGTTTTGGAACGAGCAACTAGCTTCATTTTTCGGACTAACTGACCGACTCCTTGACAGTTCAAAAGTGCCTGTAAATGGTCTAATTGAAATAAATGTTTTGACTTTGACTTTGACTTTAAGGATCAAGTAATATTTAGTTGAATTTAGTTAGATTCTGATTCATATTCATAAACCATAGGTTGACAATCATTATTAGTTTAATTTCTAATGTAGCATTTACTAAAACATTTTACGATACGAATTTTTTTAAACATACCAAACGTCTTCTATTACTATCATTATAAACAGCTCGATAGCGCAAATGGCACGTTTGATATTAAATTAATTATATACCTATATAATAGCAGTGGCGGATCCAGGATTGTTGTTTGGGAGGGGCTTGACGGCCCGCCGCTGAGGGTAGGTTATAATAATGTAAACACTAAAAAGCCGGCCAAGGCCGTAGTAGCCCGTTATCATAATATAGTACGATTCTGTGGGATAGATCCCTTCTAACCTAACAGGTTCAACCTAACCGATTTCTTTTTTGTAGTCGTCACATGCGGATGCGCATGGAGCTGGGTTCTGCAGCCGGCAGCGGTAAGAGCAGCCTGCACAGTTCGCAAAGCGACATCAGCGCCAGCAGCACTCCACTCGGCAAACACTCCACTGGCCGCTTCCCACTGATTAGTAAGTACCATTTTTTATATCTGCTTTTCCTCATTGAGCAACGAGACTTACCGGTAAGTCAGAACAATAGAAAATCAATTGTATCTCATTACGTGGGACTTTAGTAATTAAGATGATAGGTTGGTGATGGTTGGCACATGGCGTGGTTGTTGGCGAAAATCTGCGTGACCTATCTGGTGTTTTTTGGTTAGAAAAACAGTCAGGTATAAACTATAATAACAACCGAATTAAAAACCTTTTTCTACTTTTAGGTCGGTTAAATATACCCATCCTTTTTTAAGGTCTTAGGAATATGACCATGCAAATAAGGATTAAACTAAGTTATTAATAAGGCTATATTAATCTTTTTATGTACACTACCCAATATTTCATCTCTAGAATGAAATGTATTATAACCTTATATGTCTAGAAAACTGTATTTGTTCACTAGATTAAATAATTAAATTCAGGCGTACCTACAGCGTAGGCGGTAAGACCCCTCTTTGAGGAGTGACTGGAGAGGCGTTACGGCGTCCTCTCCTTCCGCCTGACGCAGATACTCACCGAAAACGATTGATTCGGGAGGTTCCTGTGTCGGATTCAGCTGGAGCCCGAAACGCCCGGGTTTCACCACTGTCTGGATCGCCCGGAGGACACGGTGGAGCATACGGTGCAGGAGACGATAGGCGGCGGCAACCTCTCGCGTCCCGCCCTGGTTCAGGCCATGCTCCGGAGCGAGAGGGAATGGGATGCACTCACCTCCTTCTGCGCAGCAGTAATGCTAGCGAATCAGGAGGCAGGACACGTGAGGGAGAGATCACCTCCACTTCACGTCCCAGCCGCCGCGGGACGGGAGACGACATCCGGCCAACGTAGGCGAGGGATTGCGGACGGCGAGTGATTGGTAGCTCGCCGTCCGATAAAGGACCAGGCCCGGGTCGACGGCGCGTTCTGTTTTTACGCGCCAGGTCCAACATGGCCAAACGCCTGCCGGGGTCGCGGGACGTCATAACAGGATACCGTGGCCCCGGAACGTAAAGGGCAACAGAAGGAACAGGGTGGTTTTTTAGTCAGTAAAAGTCTGACAGTCCCTTCCGGTCCATTCAGGGCGGAAGGACTCATTTGATGACTTTTACCACATAAAAAAAAAGCGGCGTACTATCTACCAACTTAAGATCAAGAAAATTTGAGATCACGCATATCGCCGTAAAGCCTGCGTGATAATAACGCAACACTTCTAGTTTGTGTTTTGACACACCACACTACTTCAAGGTTGGCTAGCATTAGCTTCATGTGATTCAATGACATAGTGTGAATTCTTTAAACAATTCACGTCGCAAAACATTAAAATTGTAAACCTACGTACGTACGTTTGTAGAGGGATTTTGAGCTGCATTTTTCTATCTATAAAGTTGCTTGTTATAACATAAGCATAAATTATAAAAATGAAAATTTCATATTCTTCACAAATCTTTTTTATTTTAATAATAAATTTTCCCTTTTCATTGATTATTATCTAGTATTATTTACGTATTTTTTGTATAAATATTATGAATATAGCAGTGGCATAAGTACTGCAATGTTAACCCGATGCGTATTACTCGTGCTCCTAATTCTTGTGTAAAACATACACAGCATGGCAATGAGTTGTCCTTGTTTGTAAGGTATATCATTTAAGCACCTCGAGTAAAGATAGAATTCTCAGACTTTGACAATATGTACGAGACACATCTCACAGCCATTAACTACGCATTCTGTCCATCAAACGAACTAATATTGAGCAAAAATTACTGCTGGGAAACTACTTTTTATTTTGGCGTTAGAATTTCTATGGTATCGCGCTTTATAACGCCCGCAAAACATAATGCTTACGGGTGTCTCCAACAGCGCAGGCGTCGTAGGGTTCGTAAGAAATAAAGAAAACATTAAAAAGATGTTGAAATTTGACCAGCTTTGGTTCTGAACAATAAAGTATCGCAACGATGGGAAGAACATGCAACTATTAGCTTTGTTAAGTGTCTCATTACACCGGTTATAATAGACATCTATAGGTACAAGGTGCAGTTTTGCATTTGTAAGTACTTGTCGTTAATATTTGAGAAATTTATCTGAGAGCATTGTGTCCGCGATAGTTATTGCTTGTCATTTACTAACAGGCACTCGTAAATATCAATATTGTGGCACCTTATTTTTTGATATTGAAAGTAGATATTATTTATAAAATATCTGAAATTAGATTCCAGACTTCGACATAATAGAAGAATCTAATTGACACCGGAATAGGAAAAAAATATTTCTTAACTAATGAAGCGCCTACCGTAGCTTGTGAAGCAAAGAACGGCTCATGAGCATTTACGGTCATTTTACGTTATTGTGTTGATCGAGTGGTATAGTCAAATTAGAAAAAAATTAGAGTTATGTAAATTTTTCCGAAAATGGTACAATACAAAGTAATTATGACAATACAATGTAAAGTTAATTGAAGAGACATTTTTATAAGCAATATTAATAAAAGCGTTATATAAATAATATTTTTACAAGCTTTTATTCAACTTGCCATGTATGTAACTTGTATGTAACTATGTTTGTTCGGTTGGCATCTTGCAACTCAATTTTGAAGCAGATATCTTCAACCCATTTTGCTGATCATATAGAAATTCTGTAATACAACGACCAATCCCATCGAGTTTGTTTTAATATTTTTAGCGCATTTAAATAAAAGCTGTTTTTTTTTTTTTTTTTTAAATATTTTTATTTTACTTATATGCATTAGGATGAGTATAAACATATTTTTTTACAAACGAAGGATGAATTTAAAAATCTTTTCCGTTAATTTTCAGCCTAGATATCTACTTCAAAACTAGGAATTTAGCTTTTAATAGGAATATAAATCCTTGCTGTAAACCCCAATTAAAAATCAGCTGTGCGAGAAACACAAGCACCAATCGATGCGGAAGGTCAACACTACGTGTGACTACGGCAAGCAAAAGGAGCAAGCAAGTTCAGACCGCATGGCAACGAGCGTTTCCTCTCGGTTAGGTTCAGTTTGCCAGTCGCCGGTGAGACGTGAGCCGGCGCGCGCCGCCACTCCGCCAGCCTGTCGCGTTCGTGACGTCAACTTGCAACGCGAAAAATCAATGGATTCCCCTCCGACACTAAGGTTAACCGCATACCGCATTTTCTCAAAGAAAATGTGTCATATGTCAGTGAAGTGTTGACAATACATGCACCTGGGATACTAATATTGATTGATAATGATAAAAACACTACGATGTAAAATGCAACGCGTCACGTGAACGGTTTACTTTCAAGTTTTGTTTTGTGTGGTGCCATATTTTAAGTTTTAATTATCTTTAAAGTGTACCAATTATTTATTTGTCTTTAATTAACGTAACACTTGACATTTTCTTTCTTAACTTACTAAAATATTGGTGTTGTCGTTTATTTTGCGGACTGTCTCGAAGTCTTGGAATCAGTGCTGTTTATTTAGAAAGGCTTACCAGTACACTAAATATTTTTTCTGAACTAAAAGCGTAAATCTTCTGTTTTGCTAAATCACTTGGCCTTTTATTACACCTACTTGACTGTCCTTCAATTACTTCGTGTCTACCAACAACTGGTTAAACAAGTTCACTCGGCAAGCCATTATTTTTTAAACAAACATTTGTTACATTGTCATGTCATGCACATAACCACAGTCATGCCTTTTCCAAATGTTATTTTGATTCACAATGCACGTAATAATAAATTACTACATTAACATTGTTAATAAAATAGTCAATAACTGAGCAAGCGATTAAAAGCTTTGGATTTCGAATTAGGTGCATAACTCTACCTAGTTAACGAATCAATGATCATGACAACTGCATATCGATTGTAACTTAACACAAGCAGCAACTCCCATTAGAAATCGATTATTTAATACAGTGTAGGTGGGTATTACATAAAGCATTGTTACTCATTGTTAGATAGCAGACACAGCAGAAAATAATGGGCTAAATAGAAAGTACATTAACGCACATGCTCGGTTCGCATGCAACGAAGCCTCTAGCACATAATTAAAAAGTGATTTATAAACAAACGCACATTACAATTTGTATTGTTTTTGCGGAGACATTCGTTTTTCATATTTTCTCTTCAGACAAGTCACTATCAAGAGCTACATTATAAGAGGAAAAGCAACAACATTAGTGTCTAGTCTTAATTTAAAAATCGCTTAGGAAATGTGACAATTGAACAGTAATCAAAGTAAAATAAATAGATTACTTTACTTTGATCACCTTTCACTGTAACTTTATAGCGTACCTACTTACTTTTTTTTTTTTTTTTTTTTTTTTTTTTTTTTTACCGATGGGAAATCATCAAATGACTTCCCCCGCCCTGGACGGGGCGGGAGGGAGTGTCAGACTTTTACTGACTAAAACCCATCCATGTTCCTTCTTGTGCCCTTTGCGTTCCGGGGGCGCGGTATCTCTTTCGAACAACCCGCAGCCCCGGCAGGCATCGGCCCTTAGTGGCCCCTTCAATTGTTTGCTGACATCTCTTTGAGGCGCGCGTGGAACACGAACGCGCCGTCGACACGGTCTGTCGTTATCAACGAACGGGCGGTGAGCTACCCATTGCTCACCGCCCACAGACCCGCGTCTACGGTGGCCGGGAGTCGTCTCGCGGCTCCCGACGCCCGGAGCGTCTCCCGCGGCGGCTGGGGCGTGAGGTGGTTCTTTCCCTCACGCGGCCCGCCTCCTCCTTCGCTAGCATTACTGCTTCGCAGAAGGAGGCGACTGCATCCCATTCCCTCTCGCTCCGGACCATGGCTTGCACCAGGGCCGAACGCGAGAGTTCGCCGCCGCCGATAGCCGCCACGAGGACGTCGCGGTGCTCCGCCCAAGCGGGGCACACCGCCACGGTATGCTCCACCGTGTCCTCGGGGCGATCCTCACAGTGGTGAGTACCTACTTACTTGCCTTACAATATCTAGAGGTATATATTCTACACGCAAAAAGTAAATGTACAAAAATTTTTAATTGACACAGCTAACTCGATTCGAAAGCATGAAATTGGAGAGTCATGATATAGATAAATTTTATCTTTCACATATACTTGAGATGTTTTTAAAAGAATGATGTATCACAACTGTTCGTTTCATATACAGGTATCGAGTATCAATATGCATATCTTAACATACCTACGTGATAGTTTTCTGGAAAATGTTTACGTTTGAGATATGACATAACATTTATTAACAAGTCAGTGAAGAGTTTCCAAAATTGAAATTTTATTATAGTGTAATTTATAAACAATATTGGAATTTCATCAAAAGAAGGACTCAAATGTAAGCCATGGTAGATTATATCGCAATATTGATTGTATCAGCGAAGGTGTTGGACACAACTGAGGTGAAAATTTCGGAAATGCGGACCGCGGGCTACGCGATTTACTTAGCTCTTAATGGCATTGCACATAAACCGCGTTGCAGTGTTGTGTACCTGTGCCATTTCAAACACAGCAATTCACCTTAATACCATATGTACATATTCGCTAATAAATATTCAACTTGCAATTCTATTTGAATAGGAAAACCCAAAAAACAGTTCAGCTTAAACAAGGTGTAGAATATGACAGTGGACTTTACAATCTTATCCCGACTTGTCTATCTCTAAAGATGATAATGTTATCAAGGAAGATGCAGGTATAAGGTACATTATATATATATATATATATATATATACATAAACAATTTTCTATTTAGAAATGAAAGAAGTGAATGTAATACCTAAATGCCATTCGGGTTGCCATAAACCACATGTGTGAAGTAACGGCAATTACTCACGTGTTCAAAACTTTTGCGTCACAACAGTAAAGTTATTAAACGTAACGTTAAGGCATTGTACGTAACAAGAGTTTGATCTTTATCTATTCAGTTAAAACAAGTTTCTAAATCATACGCGGACCTCGTTATAGTAACTCCGTCGTCATAGATAAGTATTGCAACAATGACCATTACTTATCTGAATACGATAAAAATATTTAATGTAGAACAATCGGAAAAGGATATAATAATATCTAATTAACTAGGTAGGTACTTAATGAGTTCCTACACATATTTTGCCGGTTTTACCGTTTCATTAGTTAGCTAATTAAAACATAGAAGTACGAAGTAAATAATCCTAACGGTTAAACCGAATTCGAATACTTATCGCTGCTAAGTTTGAGTTCGGTATGGAAATTATATATTATCGGTACAGGTTTTCAAATATAGAGATTTTCAGGTTAACCCTAAAAATGTAGTTTAAAAGCGGAGACAGTATAAATGGTCTAGGCGATACTCGCGAGTGAAAACCGCTGGAAGCCGATGCAGTGTAACGGGTTATTCTCGTCGATGGATTTGTTGACGAGTCGAGAATCGTTGACCCCGTCGGTGAAGGCGAAACTGAGTGCGAACTGTTCCATCCACTACTTATAGATGTTAAAACCACATCTAACAGAACTCCTAGCGACCGTCCAGCTAACAGTAGGTACGATCACTAAAATCTATAAATTGGAAGCTATCATTCAGTACTGTGTGTGTGTACTCTAGAAGAACCAACCATTTTTTTCTTGATATTATTTTATGATAACATTGTTTTTGGGATTACATTGACAGTGGTTTAAAGTGATAGAAAACAAACGTCTAGGAAGAACTTCATAACTGCCTGCTTGGTCTCCACAAATAATGTCAATCCTTTTAATTGCAAACCTACTTCTATCAGGCGTATAAGCGTATTAAACCGTATTATAGAAAAAATAATATAATGTTTCTTTCAATGAGCTATGAATATAATATTGAAATTGTCGTCCTAATTTGACGGGCCTGTTGGTCTAGTGGTTAGTGGCCCTGACTGCTAAGCCGGAGGTCGTGGGTTCGATTCCCACCCAGGACAAACTTAGTGTGATGAGCATGATTGTTAGTTCTGTGTCTGGGTGTGATTTATCTATAATATGTATGTATTTATAAATTATATAAGTATGTATATCAGCTGTCTGGTTACCATAACACAAGCTCTGCTTAGCTTGGGATCAGATAGCCGTGTGTGAGTTGTCCCAAGATATTTATTTATTTATTTATTTATTAATTCTGTCTCATTGGAACCGATTCTAGAACAGCCTACTGTGTACTCAGCCGAACTATTCGGTCTCGTCTGACCCACATTCACCGCTATTAAACCATGGCCTAAAAGCCTACGTGACACGGCGTTCTGCTATTATATCATTACTGTCATTAGTTACATCAAAGGCTTGCACCTAAAATGTATAGGGCCGCCCACTGTGTGCTCATATAAGCAACCCACTATAACTTCAAACCAGAAAATGCTATCAGATTATAATAAAAACATGTCTACTATTTCACTTTCGAAAATTTTGCTCCTCTGGATATCGATAATACGATAATACCACTCTATTTCGAATATCTTAGTCTTTGAATTTCAAAACTGTTTCTTTTTTCTATTGGGGTAACTTAGATCAGACGTCAGTAATTTGGCAAATCTGTCGATTTAAAGATATTAATAGAAACGAAATAACTATCAGCGATTTTCTTGTATTGCCTTCGAAGTTTTAGATATCCAATTAATTGAAGATGTTAGAGATTATAATAAAACTACAGATAGGAACATACTCCGTATGCCTTTCTTAATAAATACTGAAGTACTAGTGAAGGGTAACGATGAACTTGATTTTTTCATCTACCACTCATACCTTAGGTACTTCATATCAAAGTTAAAACTACAACAGCTATAATTTGCGGCACCACAATAATTCTTTCAAGTGTAAAGTTTGATTTGGCTTTAATTTTGTAATTGTAAATTAAATGTCTTTTAAAGCTCGAGAATTGGTAATGCAAAATTATTCTCAGCCTCATGTAAATAGTAAATAACAGTCTATTGTTTCATTACGACTGAAGCATGAATATATCTTTTGATTTAAAGACAAATTCTAAATGTACAAGACAACTTGACAAGAAAGACAATGTAATTATTGCCTTTCATACCCTTTTACTTTCAATCATAAATAAATCACCAAACATAACATCCGAGTCATCAGATTGTTTGTTGTTTATTATTTATGGATTCTTTGCATTGACTTGAAGAATCCGAAGCGGCAAAGAGATGCAAATCATGGCATTCAATTGTGTGGAAAAGCGGTAGCCATAACGTTTTATGTCCATTCGATTTAGTTGTCTCATAGGCACTTAGTCCAGATACAAAAACATAAACCGTTTTAATGGATACCGGTTACCACTTTACAATTCCCGGTATGGTTTCCCGTTGATTGTTTGGTGCTAAGTTTGCTCCAGCCTCCCACGAGCGGTTTGCTTCATTTATAAACTGTTGCGTTTCCAAGAAATGACATTACAATCGCGCGTATGATGAATGTTGATTTTATCGTTATTTTGTATCGGTTTTGGTATGAGTTACTGGAAACGAAGTTGCTATTAAAATTTTTACTGCTGTAATGATCTACTTTTAATAAAATAATTAAAACACATGAATTATTCTTCACAGACTTCACATCCGAAATCATTTAAAGTCAATGCTACTATAAAAGTTGATGCTCTCCTCTAAACTCTAACACTCTTGTTGTTCTGTTAGTTGTAACTTGTATAAGTTAAAAAAAGGGGAGCAATATTGCATAGAATTTTATATTTCTAGCAGTCGAAAGTGTGACGACCACCTTTTTGTGGTTTTCTGACCGCAGCAAACCGGTCTCCGTACAAGATAGTTACAGGTGATTCCCACAAAGAACAGGTTCCTTTCGTATTGTTGAAAATCAACTTCTTCGTCCAGTGAGTGAACGAGCCGATATCATTTGTGCTCGTGTCAGGACTACTTTTACTTGAAGGAGTTGTAAGTACCGGTGCAGTGCTGCAATCAGGCCCTGTCCACTAGCAAAGTTAAATCTTATTTCGAATTCATTAAGAATTCAGAACTCATAAGTAATTTACTGGGTAACTTTTTTCTAAATAGAAACTGTTCTACTTCACTGGAAGTAGCTTTGTTGTGTTTGATGTATTAGTAGCCATATTCATTATGTATTTAGAGAGGTGCTATATCCAGCTATTAATGCAATTACGGAGTCAAGTTCAGTAAGAAACTTTCGGACTAGCAATTTTCTCATCGGACATTATCTACCCCTTCATAGGAAAATGACCGTTTTGATACAAACACTTGCGACTTTAGTGATATATGCTGATGCCCTTGCAAGGTTTGCTATCGTTAAAATGAGCGGATGAAAGCACAGACATTGCTTCGAAAGCAAAGTAATTGCTACCTGTATGTTGTTTTTGCAACTTGTTTGGCGTTGTCTGCTTTGGTAGCTTCTCGCCTATTGATACACCCGTCACAAACCAGCGTTTACGGCTGCTACGTGCGGATGTGTTCAATTATGTGCTCTACTGTTCAATAGATTGGTGCTAACAAAATGTTTCTCCAATGTCTATCGCCGTTCGCATGTTTATTGGTAGAGCCTTCACGTTCTTACTTAGTATTTGAAGTCGAAACGTTTTAGTGTTTTTATGTGATTTTTATTGCTATTAATTATGACAAAAATATCAGATAAGTATGTCAACGTAATAGCGCGATGTTATAGAAAGTTACGTGCGAAAAGTTATTGTTATGAATTTTGACATGCATTTAATTTGCATGCCCTAATTGAGGAGCTCAGCGTCCAGCATGTCGGTTGTCGCATAGATGATGTATGTGTTAATAATCTGAGTTATGCGGACGACATGGTATTGCTGAGTGCCTCGGTTTGTGGCATTAGTAAATTGTTACAAATTTGTGAAACTTACGCAGATGGTCACGGCTTAATGTATAATGTGAAGAAAAGCGAGTATGTTGTCTTTAAGGCTGGTACTAAGTGTCCCTCTAGAGTGCCCCCTATAAAACTGAATGGAAATGAGTTGGCTAGAGCACATCAGTTCAGATACTTGGGACATCTTATTACCGAAGACCTTAAGGACGACACGGATATTGAACGTGAACGTAGGGCACTGTCCGTTAGAGCAAACATGATTGCTCGCAGGTTTGCGCGATGTACTAATGAGGTAAAAATCACTCTCTTCAGAGCTTTCTGTACATCCTTTTACACCTGCAGCCTCTGGGCAGTCTATACTCAAAGAGCGTACAGTGCCCTGCGCGTACAGTACAATAATGCGCTTAGAACGATGTTGCGGCTGCCTCGCCATTGTAGTGCTTCACGTATGTTTGCAGAGGCGCGCATCGATTGCTTCTACGCTACTCTGCGCAAGCGGTGCGCGTCGATGCTGAGCAGAGTGCGGGCTAGTCGCAACAGCGTTTTAAGTATGATAGCCGGTAGACTTGACTGTCGGTACATGAATCGATGTATTACTGCTCACATGACTATTGATACATCGATTCATGGGTCGGGCAGGGGGCGAGTAGATTAAGGTTGTATTGTTACTAACACTAGTTATAAGTTATTGTACTACTAACCAATTGGATCCTAGTTATCTTAATAAAAGTTTTATTATTATTATTATTATTAATATACTCGTACAATGGATTATACTTGTAATACCTAATATGTGTAATACAAGAAAACGCCGGTTAGAGTCTTACTAATTTATTTATAAAAATAAATGACACTCACAACAAATAAATAAACATATAAGCAGCCAGCTATAAACAACTTACGAAATAGGTTGTAAATCAATACTACAATAAGTACTACAGCCTAGTTTGTAAGTCAGCTGAGGAACTAATGATATTAGTCATTTGTTGCAGGCATGCGGTTTGGCTTTTTTGAGTAGGTACCAGCTAATATTAAAATGCAATCTTTATAAAGCGATGTTAAGCAACCAAAGTTACTGACTCTTACCAGTGCTTTAGTTTATCATAAATAACACATTATTTACGATATGAAACTCGTTAGAAGTGGTAATAAAACTACGAAAATTGAACGGGTTGTGTTGTCTGCATGTCTGTTGCACGATCATACTCGCAACGAGCTCGCGTAACTAATGAGAACATGTTGCGACTTCATAATTCAATGTTACGTGACATAAATAAATATTTTGCTTTCGATCGATCACTACCAATCGACGGGACGTTGAAGCATTCCATTCAAAGTATCTTCGTTTTTCATTGTATTCAAAACTTCAACTGGCAACTAGATTCTAGACTGGATAAATGTAGCAAATCAAAGTAACGTACCTACTGATGTTCATCATTTAAGAACATTGTTTTCTCATAAATGCATTTAGAATAAGTATCAATTTAGTCCACTCTGTCAGTTAGCAAGTTAAAAAAATAAACTAAAGTTATTGATCCCAGTTGTTATTGAACATTCCATTTTGATCTGTACTAATATTGCTTTCAAAATGGTTGTCGGTGCCGATCGCGTCCAGCGACATTTTAGTCGCCCAAGTCAATCACGTGCCGGATGTTAATCTGTGCATGTGTCCTCACGCAGTGATTTAATCTCGTTGGCGATACCCATGCTGGGTGCAAGCGACCAATTTGCTATTTGAATGTACTTATATGAGCACCTATTCCGAGTCCTGTGTATAGATGCTATAAGTACTAACGAAGTTGACCTCCGCGACTTTCGGATCTCTTGCTGTTCATAATAACTGTTGACACAAATGTTTGTGCTAAAGAAGTTGTGTTATAACCTGCCTAGCCATTTACTAAATATAAACACACATTTAAAAACATGAGATTGTGAACGCTATTTTACCTAGTTGAAATAGAGGTTTAGTGCTGCATAGTATTTGTTGCATGTTTGTTGCCAACAGAAGTAACAGCTTGAATGTTAATAATTACATGTAGTTTTTGTTGCAAAACACAAGTTTTAGTCAAAGATAAAGCATTTTTTTCAATGAAACTATTAACAGGCACTTTGAACTGTCAAGGTGTCGGTCAGTTATTCAGAAAGTTGAAGCCAGATGCTTGTTTCAAAATATAGGTCTCTATGGAGAAGAACGAGCAAGAAACTCCATGGTCCTTTTTTGCAATTCAGTTTTTGCTAAATCCTGGTTACGTTATTCGTGTTGCTTCTATACAAATACATTTAAGTGAAAACAATGAGTAGAACAATTTTGTTTTAAAAGAAATACGATATAAGCCATGGCAATTTCGATTTGAAGAATCCCACCTATCGCCCGTTCAGGAAGATGACGCGTGGATCAGCACCATTTAATATACCAGCTTAACCATCTTGAAGGGAACCGAATAATCAAACGCACGCGATACATAAGCGACACATCTAAGTGAACATGACAATTTATCAGGAATACATACTATTAAAAGATTTTTGGAATACAGTTCATGGTAGAAGTTTTAAAACTTGGTTCAAAAAGGTGTTTAACTATCCACAGCTCAATTCCTTTAAAGTCAACTGCAATTGGCTCTGAGCCAGCAGTTAGTCGCCACGATGTTTTGTATGTTACGAAATTCCGCCAAAACTGTTGCAGTAGGCAGGAATGACCCCATTTTCAGAAGCTGTTATGATATGACGTGATTATTTATTACAAAAACGCATGATGCTCTATTGGGTTGTTGTAATTCAATTGTAATATATTGTGAATTGGATTTAAGGACCGTCCGTTTAATATGACCACAAGCTCACTTCTAGTCCCCGAGCTCCCTATTCTTATTTAATTGTAATTAAGTAAGGGATACGGATACTATAATATTTAGACTATAGGATAGGAAAATAGAAATCAGTATTTTATGTCATTTGTACATAGTTTTAGCCACAATATAACGCACTTCAAATTAGTTATTTTAATGCCATGAAGTACCTACCGTGTATTCAGCAAAATTGTCTTTTTCAGTCCTTACTTCAATTCTAGGTTTGAAATGTACAATTTTATCTGATCGACACCACGCCAGCTGCTAACGTTACTATGTTTCTCCAAGACTCGACCGTTGACCCAAATTGTTCAGTACCTTTTCACTTTATCTTTATAAAACGCCAGAAATAATATTCATAAAAAGCAGAATTTTAGCTATGATATTAGTTTAGAATCAATGCCCTTCATAAAGCTGCTAAAAATAATTTAACGAAGTATGAAATAGCGCTCAATTCGATTCATTTAAGTTTTGCAATGCGAGCTATAGTTTATAAATATTATTATTGCTTGGAACATTAGTAGTGATCTGGGTACAACGATGTGTTTGTCTTATTTCGGTCAATTCAAAGACGCGCATGACCGGGCTTTCTGGGCTATTAAACAGGCGGCTTGAAGACTTGACAGCTGTGCACTTAGAGCTGATACCATCATTTTTCGTCCGTGCTGCCTTGCTAAGCAGACGTGTTACCTATTTGTATTTTAAATAATATCGCACAACTAATCTTCACTTATTCTAAAGTAATTCTTATATTAGGGTCAATAAACCCGCAATTAGTAAAATCAGTGTAGCAAAAATACAAGGCAAGCCCGTCCTTGGCGAACGCAGAGTGCCTGTGCGAGGAGTGCAGTGGTCATAATTGCCGTCCTTGTCTCGCCGCGCTCGTCCGGTGACGGCGTAGGCGACTGCTACGCGGCCAACGCTACAAGTACCAAACTCTCAGCTACAAAAAACCGCAGCCGGCTACTAGTGCTACGCGCCAGCTTTCCAAGATAATCGTGCATAATTAAGGAACCTGTGAGTTTTAAACTTATCATATTAGAATATGAATCCGACCCGTACTCCACCGAAAGGGTTGTCGTCTTCAGACACGAACTTAAATCGACCCATAACAAGTAGCGAAGCGCCAATTCCTGCTTCTAATATTACAATGAGGTCAAACTCCAAACGTGTCCGATTAGAGGATGGCGATGAGCGAAATAACTTCGATGTGTTTAGAGACGAAATGATGGAAATGCTCTCAAACTGGATGAAACAACAAGATAAAAAACTAGAGAAACTTGATAAGGGTCTTGCGAAGTTGGGCAACCTCGAAAAGGGTATATCTGAAATCAAGATTGGCATTAAATCATCTAATGATGAAATTGAAAAATCGTTGGGAGATGTGTCGGGTCAAATAAAAGACCTAGACAAAAAGATTGACAGCTTAGACCGGGAATGGATTAACACGCGTGCAAAAATTGAAGAATTGGAAGACAGATACGAGGGTTTAGAGCGAGTGATCAGAAAGACAAGTCTTGAAATCAGAGGTGTACCGAAAAAGAATAAGGAAAAGAAAGAAGACTTACTCAACATGGTGACCAGTCTAATCAAAAGTGTTGGGAGTGACTGCACTCATAATGAAATTAAAGACATCTACAGGCTGCCATCGAAGGCGAGTGCATCTACGTCGGCAGTAGTCACTGAATTTACCAATACCTTTGCGAAAGACAAATTTCTGAAAGTCCTTAAGCAGTATAATACCTCCCACCCTGACAGTCAGATAAATACAAAACACATTGGTCTTCAAGGCCCTGAAATGACTCTTTTTATCTCAGAACATCTAACCCCTAAGGCAAAGAGACTTCTTTTTCTTGCTCGTGATTTCGCCAAAACAGAAAATTTCCAATATTGCTGGATTGCGAACGGCCGTATATTTCTGCGCAAAAAGGAAGGTGATAAGTACACGGTTGTCAGAAATGAAAACACTTTACAGCAATTGCGGGAATCTTACAAAATTATTAACTAATAATCAGTATAATGCAGCTGTCTCATTGGATATAATATTCTATAAACTTTCTAATGCAGCTGTCTCATTAGATATAATATTCTATAAACTGTCTTTAATTAGGCGTATCTTCATAGGAGTATGCGATGTAACTACTCACACACCATGTCTCAGCACAGGTATTTACCTTACATACCACTACACAATTACTTACACACACGACACATATGTTTCTCTAACATTACATGCTGTAAACAATATTTTCACGGTCTCTAAGATTCCTTATGACATCCAATTGAGTACAATCTCTCGCAGTGTTACATACCAACCTTTATTAAATATTGTTAATAATGGCTAATCAATATCACATGATTAATGACCTTGACAAGACTAATATTTACATGAACACCAAATGTAATACCCCAAAAGAATGTTCACGAAATATTGGTGACGCTAAATCGCAACTTACAATATTATGCCAAAATATACGTAGTATACATAAAAACTTTGACAACTTTTCAGTATTTCTGAGTGAACTGGATTTTTTGCCGGATATAATAGTTCTGACTGAGTGCCGATTAACTGAAACGACTCCTTTAGTATGTCTTAATAACTATGTGTGCCACTATTCTAAATACTATCTTAACCAGAATGATGGAATTGCTGTTCTATACAAAAGTAATCTTCAAGTGGCTATTGAGGAGCCTTCTTTTCAGGAAGCAAATTGTCTGCTTATCCACGTTGCTAAAGTATATACAATATGTGCTATATATAGGTCCCCATCTTTTTATAACATAAGCAATTTCTGTGAGTCTCTGGAAAAAATTATGCTACAATGCAATAGTCCCAACTGTTTTATAGTAGGCGATATAAATATTGATATCTCCCCTGATTCCAAGGACAGACGTGCAAGCGATTATTTGGATACAACTGGTCACTATGGCTTCTACCCTGCACATCACTATCCTACTCATGACCGTACTTGTTTAGACCACGTCTTGATTAAATCCAAAAAATTAGCAAAGGTCGTCATATGCAGGTCGGGTATAACTGATCACGATACAATTATTACTGGAATTATTAAAGACTTTTCTCACTCTCCACATAAGTTAAAATCTAAAATTAAAATTGATTACACTAACTTGTCAAAAGCTATTGAAAACATCAATTGGGATTCTATATACAAACATAATGACGTTAATAAAGCATTTGCTGATTTCACTGACACATTAAGTAATAATATACAAAATTACAGTACTGTAGAGACCATTCGAAATTCAAAATCTATTAAAAAACCCTGGATGACTAAAGGACTAATAAAATGCGTTAGAAAAAGAGACCTCTTACATATGGAAGCAAGAAAAAAAACGAATAAAGAAAATTTTACAATACAGCAGCGGTATAAAAAATACAGGAATCTTTGCAATAATTTAATACAAAATCTTAAGAATGAGTACGACAGAAAGTCTCTAGCAGATGCTAAAGGTGACAGTAAAAAGACATGGACAGTTATAAAAAGCATATGTAACATAAAAAAGGATATAACCAACAATCTAGAACTGTTACACGCCTATCCTGACCCTCAAGACTCTCTCGACAAAGCTAATTACTTTTTCACATCTGTTGGTGAGAAGCTTGCTGCGAAAACACTCTCAAATTTTAATAAAAGTGAATCCGATTTGGCTCTTATAACCAGTAGATTGTATTTTGACTCATCCCCAATTAACTCTTTTTATGCAAACCCAACTGATAATTATGAAGTCAATAAGATTATCTCAAATCTCAAAGATGAGTCAGCCCCCGGCTGGGACGGCATTCCTAACAAGATTCTTAAACTTAACAAGCTTCATCTCATCCCCCCGATTGTTTTCTTGTGTAACTTAAGTATCTCCTCTGGAATAGTACCGACAACCCTCAAAATGGCAAATGTCTGTCCAATTTTCAAATCTGGTGAGAAGACAGTTGTGTCCAATTATCGTCCCATTTCTCTTCTCACATCGTTGTCCAAAATCCTCGAAAAGATTATGAACATCAGACTGCTAAGCTACCTTGAAGGGAATAGCATTCTATCAGGCAATCAGTATGGTTTTCGCAAAAACAGGTCAACGGAAGATGCTGTTACAGATATAGTTGACTTTGTTGTCACCAAATTAGATGATGGTAACAAATGTACTGGTATCTTCCTTGACCTTGCGAAGGCCTTTGATACCGTCTCTAGAAGCATCCTTTTAAGAAAACTTGAAAGCATAGGTGTTCGTGGCACTGCTCTTGAGTGGTTTCAGTCGTACCTTGGCAATCGCACACAGAGGTTGTGTTTAGGTGATACCTACAGCTCTTACCGGTGTCTTAATTATGGTGTGCCACAAGGTAGCGTACTGGGGCCCACTCTTTTTATTATATATGTCAACAGCCTCTGCTCATTAACAGTCTGTAAAGCAAAAATTTTCGCTTATGCTGATGACACAGCCATAGTTTTTTATGATAGGACGTGGGAATCTGTCTATAAAGCGGCAGAGACTGGCGTAAGGCAGGTTGCCCAGTGGCTAAATTATAATTTGTTGACACTAAATGTAGAAAAAACAAAAATAATCAACTTTAGTGTCAGCGCTGTAAATACTTGCCCAAGTCACTTAGCTATCAAATTGCATACCTGCCAAAGTGACCCAGACTCTGAATGTTTATGCCCATGCTTTGAACAGGTAGCTCACATAAAATATCTTGGTGTTTACATTGACAAACACCTTACCTGGACAAAGCAAATAGCGCATGTGACTGGACGTGTTAGAAAATTGTTACATGTATTTAAGAGAATGGGTCAGATTGCAAGCAAGACGATTTTGAAGATGATTTATCACACCCTGTGCGAATCTCTTCTTAGTTATTGTATAGCTGCATGGGGGGCTGCACTAAAGACTCATTTCATAAAAGCTGAACGCGCACAAAGGGCCGTTCTCAAGGTGGCTTATAAAAAACCAAGGCGTTTCCCAACAAATGCCTTATATCGAGAGACGGGTGCAATGCGAGTGCGACAGATATATATTTTGGCCATAGCTCTACGGTTCCATAAAGAGGCTTTAGTAAAAATCGAGTCCAAAGCGCATTCCCGAAGAAAACCAGGATGGCATAAACCAAAACGTAACCTTGATTTTGGTAAGAGGTGTTTTCACTACATGGGTCCGTTCCTTTACAAAAAACTTAATGACAAAATTGATTTATTACAAATGACTAAATCGAAATGCAAAGCCCACATTATGACTTATCTAAAAGATCTGGATTACAGCGATACAGAGAAACTATTAAGTACTTCTTGAACGTCTTATTAAATGCTACCATGATATATTATTTTTCAGAGACATAACACTCACTCAACAAACACCCACACACCCCACATACAGACATACACTTACTCACACACAACATATACTCACCCTAACAAAACATGTTTCACACTCTTGTACACAGTTACTGCAAGACGCCATGTATCCCCCTAAAATTCGTACGATTGTTATAATTTTTGTTAATTGTTACAAATAATTTAAGTTACATTGTAGTGTTGAACAATGATGAAAGAGACTGGCCTCCACGACACAGGGAATCCTAGTGTGGAGACCAGTGATCTGTCTGACCTAAATATGTAATTTTCTGAACAATAAAAGTTATTATTATTATTATTTAGGTTTTAGCATTTGCTTTTCTCGGCTTAGCCGGGTAGGACTGATGGCACGGGCCTAAGCCAAGTGTTCACCAGTTGGGTTGAAAGTTGAAGAAGAAATAGGGTCAGTGCGGTTTTGCGCTGTAGTTTGACTGAGTGATGAGGGTGTGTTTGTGTGGGTGTGTTGGTGTGTGTCTGATTCACATTGTAGAAACTTCCTCACCAGTCTGCACGTATTTAATATCACTGCCTTCTGCAGCAGGTGGTAGGTGCTAGGTGGCAGGTTCAGAGAAGTAAGGGACTGGTGAAGTTGTTGCGGTATTACTCCTGTTGTGGACAAAACTATAGGAACTATTGTTACTTTTTGCAGGTGCCAGAGTCGGGTTATTTCATCTTTTAATTCGATGTATTTGGATAATTTTTCTGCAATTGTTGTTTGTAAATTGTGGGTATTTGGTATAGCTATGTCTATAAGGTATCCAGTTTTATTTATTTTGTTTATTAGTGTAATGTCCGGTCTGTTGAAATGAATTGTTCGATCAGTAAGAATGGCGCGGTCAAAATATAGTTTTGTTGATGAATTTTCTAGCACCGTTTCGGGGTTGTATTTGTAGTAGGGCACTGTGGAGTCTATAAGTTTGTATTGGTGTGAAAGTTTCTGGTGTATGATGTTGGCGACTTGGTCGTGTCTGTGTTTGTAGTCGGTTTGGGCTATTGATTTACATGCGCCTGTAATATGTTGGATGGTTTCTGGTGAGCTATTGCATTTCCTACACGTGTCAGTACTTAGATTTTTTATAATGAATTTTCTATAGTTTCTGGTCTCGATAACTTGGTCTTGTATTGCGATCATGAAGCCTTCAGTCTCTGGAAACAGTTCGCCCCGTTTAAGCCATGCGTTCGACGCTTCTTTGTCGACATTGATTTGGCTCAAATCTTGACGATGTCTTCCGTGTAAAGACTTTTGGCTCCATTCAGCTATCTTGGTTTTATTGTCGATGACTTTTTCGTTTTTTTGTTCGGATCTGTCTTTTAAATTAAGAGGTGTGAAGCGTTGGTCGTTGTCTATTATAAGTTTGTGGAGTGTTGAAGATTCAGCCTTTGTAATAAAATATTGTCTGAGGGTTGTGATCTGTCTATTATGTAAATTAAATATATCAATAAGTCCCCTGCCTCCTTCTTTTCTTGGTAATGTTAATCTTTGTATGCATGATCTTGGGTGATGCTTGCGGAATTTAGTCATGGTTGTATTAATTTTACGTTGTAGGTTTGCTAGGTCTGTTTTGGTCCAGTTGATGACCCCGAAAGAATATGTAAGTACGGGTATGGCAAAAGTGTTGAGTGCTTTTATTGTGTTTTTTGAGTAAAGTTGTGTTTTCATAATTGTATTTATTATTATTATTACCTGAACGTCTCTTGTCATTCAGTTTGCGCATCTTGCATGTGGAACAGAACAGCATCCGTTTTGAAATCAGTGGTCCGTAGTTACTTTATGGGTGAGTTCGTATCGGTGACCGATTTCAGAAAGACTGGCCCTATTTTTTAAAGATATTCGGAACGTAAACTGTGCTATAGATGAGTGTATTGTGTTTGTATTACAAAATTCTCATTTGAGAGATTCCTCTGGATGGTAATTTGCCACAACTTTAACAAATATAGTTTTTACCTATTTTGTTGTGTAAAATAAACAGGTTGTACAAAACCGGATTATTTAAATTAGACGTGTTCCTTATTATCATAACGGTGCTAAACGATCGGAGAGGCATTAAGAACGAGGTATTTTAATTCCCCGTTGTTAAGCTTTTAGTAGATCCAACAAATAAACAGTTTATTTTAAGGTGGTTCAACTGGCCGCTCGTTGATAGGTCAAAATCACAAAATGTCACGGGTTGGAAAGCCAGAACTTGCTTGCGAAGTAAAAAAATACCAACAGCTATGGTTGTTTTACATAGTTTCTGTCTCCAAAGAAAAAGAAACGTGAACAACTATGTATATTAGGTTTATGTGTCTCACTTGATATTTTACAAACAGATTTCAAGTAATTCAATCAAATCGCTTCCAGCAAATTACAGATCGTTTTAACGTTATTTTCAGTAGCATTTCGATGTTTTTAATGATTTTTGTATACCAATGAACAACACACCTACGTTCAATTCACGGCTCGTTGATGTTGATCATCTGTACAATCTCATTATTACATACAAATAGTCTTTATAAGTTTAGTTATAAGGTTTATATTACCTTGTAAGGTGTTTGGAATTAAGCATCGTCACGCAGTGGCCATCGTAACGACTGCACCTAGGTAATAATCATACCCGTATGTTTGTAGCTTTAATGCCATCATCTTAAGGCTATTTTTGTCGATGCAGTAAATGTTATCTGCACAGAATAACCTTTGAGGTTTACGTTATATTGTTGTTTGTTCCACTTGAAATCTAAGTTTTGAAATGTATGAGATTTTGCAAACATCTATCCATATTCTTCATCATTATTAAAAAGCTAGTAAAATAAAACTATCTGATCATGACTACAGACTTGACGGAATGACCGAAGGTGTCTTGCGCAACAAATAGTGTGTGCGATAATCTAGTTGTTATTTAGTTATCTCTGAAGTAAAAGAAAACAAGTTTACATCAACTAGGCCGGCACACTATAATAGATGCAACTAAAATAACTGGGCATAAAGCGGTATATGTATATTTTGACCTAAATACTAACGGACAAATGGAAAACTGTTGAGATTTGTCCTATATTCAATGTTTATTCCAAACAATATTAAATCTTAATTACTCAAGCCCCCCGTGATGAGACACAATTGGTTTTCTATTGTTCTGTAATACCAGTAAGACGGCCGGACCTTGAGCGGCTCAACTTGATTTATGATTTTACTGTGCTGAACACTACACACACTCATGTTTTTTTTTCAGAAAGCTTATTTAACTAAATACATCACAGCCTAATGTTCTATCAACGCCTTTTGCAACTGTATAAACAATTTCGCATTTCGTTAGCGAAAGCATTGATTTGGTCGGAACCAGATATTCGTGTATCGTTGTATGCAATCGGGGTTGGGTATTGAAGCGTAGCTTGTTAAAATTTTACGATACCTCCTACTTTAGATGCACCAAAATGACGCAACACTGCGAACCAGCTTCAAGTGAACGTATTTTGGAAACATATTTATTAGGTGCTTGAGAATGTACGCATAAATATGAAACTTTATTGTTTTATTAATGAGTATATATTTAAGAAGTAAGAGTATATAAATAAAAGTTGTTACTCGGGCACCTCCTTACTTAACACCTTGGAAAAAGGTAATTTTCTTCTCAAAGACCTATAGATTGTTTCATTAGACCGCCTAGCGCATGGCTGCTTTAACAAGTTAAGCAAAAAGTAAAGATTCGATAGCCTTACGTTTCTTAAAAATAATAAAGTGCTTAACATGAATGAAAAGGAAGTAGCTTTCTTCTCGGTCACAGCTTTTTTTATGAATTTTCTAAACAATAAAATCTGCAATTTTAGAATACTATGAACGAGATTTTGCCCGCGACTTCGTCCGCGTGGTTTTTGTCACCTTCGTTAAGTTACGTCTTTGGATAGCGCTCCCGTGGGTATCTTGATGTTATGTAGCCTATATTATTTCTCATGAATCTGGCTATCATATAAAGCGTCCTCCCTCCTCATGACCACCCGCCATGCCTATCATAAATGTGCGCGTGGTACTTGTTTAATATTTTGGTGCGGTATTATTTTAAAACTTTGACTATGATATCTCCAAGGTATTTAATGAAATCAGTAGATGTTGAGGGCAATTTTGTTCAAAATTAAATAATATCGTATTTATTTGGATAAGGATTCATATCATTTTTATAAAAACTTATAAATATCGCAAATAGGGCATTATTACCATATTTGATTACCACATAAAGGTTATAGTGAGTCAAACTTCAAAGTTCCTATCTGTCAGACTTTTTTTTTTGAACTTATATAGAGGAAAAATTCCGTTATACATGATAATAAATAAAATAACTTTAGTTTAGGACATCAGTGGTAATACCTACGTAACAAAAAAAAAAAACCAAAGCTGCCGACTTTCAAAACTAAAATTATTTTTTATTTTGTAGTTTTTGTAGGTGGTTGTATTTTTTTTCTATTGCTCTGTCATACCGGTATGGCAGCCGGGCCTGGAGCGGTTAAGTAAGGAATGATCAATACATTCTAATATTATTAAGATACCTTTACCTACGCGGGTGTCATATATAGATTCTTAGATAGGTATACAAAACATACTGTCGTTCTTAAAGATTCCATTCCAAAATAAATTTAAAATGTAAATTGCTTTTTTTCTTTGCAATATACCTATTACTCAAGCATAGTCTGGTAGGGTGCTAAACTGCTATGTGCCTACTGTAGTCTTTTACGTACATACGTTGTTAGCACTCATTCGTGAATAAAAATGGTTCCTTTTGTGTCATACGCGCGCGGTATCTTTTTCAGTGTCAGTTTCTGTTAGTTTTTTATAAAAACTGTCCTATTTCATTCTGATACTATTAATTGTATCTTTCAATGACCAGCTGGTAAATAACAATGAATTAGTGACTTATTAAAATAAAATCTGACGGCTGTAGTACCTAGTGCGCAACATCTTTATAAAAACATCGCATTATAATTTCTATGAAAATGTGGAAAATAACCGTGTGAAATTGAAAACTCCATTGAATTGTTTCCTTATAAAAGCAAGGTATTGTGAGAACTGTAATACCAAACATTGAACTGTTACAAAACTAACGTAGTTGAGACGTACTTAACGCCCGTGTGCATCTCTACCTGCGAGTAAAGACGGTCTGTTCGTTGCGAAGGCTTCAATCATTTACGCGCTGTTGATCTTAATAAAATCAGTAATGCAAGATAATCATTTAACTGCCGTGTTGAGGTAATTATGAGTTACAAGATGTAATTTGCCTTTACAAATCATAGAAAAATGTCGCTCCACCGATAGTTCTGTTTTCCATGTCAATGTTGGAGCTAGAAACACAATCCGAACACTTAAACACGTTTATCTCCATAAACTAAATATACCGCGCAACATTGGACGTGTTTAAAATATCTTCTTTAGCCGCACTAAAGGACACAAGTGCCCCTTCAAGTTATTTAACCCTGAAAGCATCGCTTACTAAAATAGCAACAAATCGAGAGAACTGGTAACACTTGCATATGTTTTGATGTGACTAATACGGTCTATTATTGCTAAACTTAGATTGTAACACTTCAATTTAGTTTTCTTTCAAATTGTATTGATGATATGTAATGTTTATTTTGATGTTAAATATAACGCTATCCTTAGGTGGTTTTCGTATTAAATATTATTTTTTAATATGTTCCTTAGACTCAATGTACTTACAAAATAAAATTAAATCACAGCGACGTTTCGTTAATGTGATAAATATGCGTGAGCGCGAGCTAAATTGGAATCAATTAGCCGCGAGCTAATTATAAAATAGCCGAACGAAATTGAGAAAAGAAAACTTACATCGGATAAGGAGATGCTGAGTGATTCATATTTATTGAAATGGCTGTGCCTATTTTTTATGTATAGTTATAAAAGGAGTTTTATTTTTTTATAAATTGTTGATATTATTCATATCACATTAATCATTGGATGGCATAATAATCCCCGGTAGGAAATGAAGTCGCCGACTGACATTACCTCATCGCGCTTATACGCCCCCAATTTCTCTGAAAAATTCGAAAATTAATTAATAAAGATAATTTTCCTTTTACTCATGTTACCTAATTTATGCAGATATTGAACTATAAACTCCTTGATAATATGTATAAATAATGGTACCTTTCTTGTCACGTCGCCGCGTCTTTCGTTGCCTTGTGCTCGAAATAAATACGACACTGGCAATAATATAAATGTTGAATGACAAATGGTAGCTCTATAGGGAAAATCCTTTTTAAACAGAAGACGTAAAATTGCCCTTTTATAAAGAGCTCTCAGATTTCGCTTATTAAACTCTCATCGTGGTTTCATTAGTTGTCCATATAGAATCGAGAACAGAGAGGGAGCTCATGTTACACTGGTACATCACATTTGTAGTGAGTCGCCTACAGAAATAGATTAAAGCGGTGCAATAATTATATCAGCGAATGGTCTTTGTTGACCACCGTAAACTAAACACGTGTGAGCTTTTACAAGTTTGTTATTCAGGAGTACTCACGATAAATCTGCTTTCCTTTTAAGTTACTTTACGTATAAGAAGAAAATGTCAAGTTGTTACACGTTTACAATAAAACAACATTTTTGAGATGTTATAACTTAAGTTATGATGGCACTATGCTACATCTAATATAATTGCTCTTTGAAGTAACTAATGAGTTTTTTAAAGAGATACAAACAAATATAGATGACGACAAAGGCTTCTAGAAATATTATATTAAAACAATTATAATGTGACTTTAAAGTGATAAAAAAATCTGCCGAAGTTCCTAAAAGTGCTTAATTACAATAAGATGGAAAAATAATATAATGTTTTGACTATTAATGAAGAAATTGAAGATGGGGGCACATGGGTCCAAAGAAAAGTTATACAGAAGTAACTCCGAGAAATATCCGTCTAAACTACCAGTGCCGAATGACAAAAAGTATAAAATAGCGGTAAATCGAGAGAGATTCGGATCTTTTGGAACTAGAGGTGAGTAGCGTTTCAATTACCAACCAATTTCATTATTTATATTTTTATTGGGCATTTAACTAAGTACATGTCCATATTTCTACTAAGGTTGTTATCACTTTCTCTTTATTATGCCGACAAATTAAAGCTTAATAAATTCCGTCTAGGTTCTTAACTTTAAGCCTATAAGCATAGTGTATTAAGTGATCATAACAAATGAGTCACATCATTTCGGTGGAATTTCATTGTTAGTTACAATGTCCACTTCTGGCGTTGCTAAATGATTGATGGTTTCTAAAAACTGTGTTTCATCAACTGCGTTATTTCGGGTGAAACACCTTTGTCCTTGAGTTAATAGCTTAGTTGAACTCCGAAAAATAAATAAGAAAACACAGTTTAGCAAAGTCGTGATTCAATGTTAAGTTCCTTCACCTGGTTTGGATATGTCGATAGTTTTTAACAATAGTTTATAGGTGTACTGTATTAATTACCTGATGGTGCCTAACTATGAGGAACATTGTAAAATAGTCATTTATGACAATGGGTCTACAAGTTATTGACCAATACATTATACATGCGTTTCTTCCTGAACTCTGACATAAGGTACTTATTATTTGTTCCAGTATTAAATGAAAGTTTATCGTTTGGAAAAACCATTGACACACCATTGACCTGTACAGTTAAATGTTTTAGTTACAGTTGTCCATAATGTAGTTTATTTTTGTTAGGTGTTGGAAGTGCAGTGGACCTGTGGGCGTCAGGTTAGTAATCTGGCCGAGGCATTGGGACAATATATTTATTTACACAACCAGAAACAATTTTATTGCATCTATAACGACCTTTAGGAGTACGTATAAACACTGTTTGCAAAGTTAATCATCTAAAAGTGAGTCGTAATCACAAAAAACTGGTAAAATTGTATTTTTTTTTATTTTGTGATAAGGAACAAAACACAGCGTATTATGATAATATAATACCTAATAATAAAGTTTATTAAATTTCGTTACAATGGTTACGTTATAATTAGGTTAACATAATAATTATAATTCAGTAACATTTGGCGGTCCGCATTTTAGGAAGAACGATGGTCCGCAAACTAGACGGTGCCTGTATCTTGGGGACCAGGCTTGTAGTATAAAATAATCCATGCGAATGGGATAGGTAAATATTATATAAAATTTATCTTAGGTAAAATTTTGTACCTAAGTTAAAATATTAACCTATTTACCTAGCCCAAGCTCAAATTGCAGTAATAGAAATACTTATAAACTACAATTCATATTGGAACGTTACAGTTTTGAATGTTATTAAGTATAATGTTAGTATTTGGTGCTTTAAGCCTTATTAGTAAAAAGATCTAAATCATTAATTGCAGCGGTTAATTGATTACTGTAGTGAAACTGACTGCCATTTTCGGTATTGGATTTAATAGTACCTATTTACCTTTCTATTTTAGAATTGACGGACTTGTGTAAGTATGTACCTACAATGTCCTGATAAAAACATAATATTATGTTTATAATCTTGAACCATTGAAAGACAACGTTTGCTATATAATTTACTTACTATACTTTAAATAGTTATAACACACTGTTGCAAAAACAGCTGTAATAGTGTTCATTTTAAAACCGGTTTATTCAAATAAAATAGTAATAAACAATGTTGTATAGGTATTTGGTCTGGCTTTTAATACAAAGTATTATGAAACAACAAATCCGCGGTAAATCAAGACGGCTTGTCCACATGTGCGTTCAGGTGGTAGAGAAGCCGTACATGCTACAAACCGTATTGTATGTCACGTGCCAATGAATAATCTATTCTCATATTCTATGAACAACAGAGGGCAATTCCCTTATTTTTAGGGACTTTACTAAATACTGTTTTTCGATGCATATACATAGTTATGGTTCTTAATCTTTAAGCACATTTCAATATGGGCAAATCTCATTTTCATGTGGAACTATTCTTAAAATCTGTTTATGTCTACTTTATAGTCAGACATGACATCGTGATCTTAAATAAAGGTTATCACTTGTCATTATGGAAATACACTATTGAGAAAATAATGCTCATCAGAGATAAAGATTAGCTAATTAGAAACTTAATGACGTCAATAAATAATCTGTATCTTAACTTACACTTGGCCTTAACCTTGCTGAATTTGTGTGGGCGGTTGCTAACGAGTTACAACTAAACCGCTATGGTACCTGTTAGTGTTAGTCAGTGCTATTGCCTAAATCGTAACTTTTGCAGTAAACATTCTACAGTATGATGTTTCCAAAGATTACCTACAAAATGTTAATTTCAAGGTAAATTGCTCAAACTGCTAAATTAAATTTATCAACAGTTAATGCTAATTTTGTCGCAATCGCAACGGACAATTACCGATTAAGTCCAGTGCAGACATAGACCACCTCAATAGGAGCCAGATACAGGAAAAATGATATTACGTTATCAACATTACCGATTCGACACATACAGAAATCAGAGCAGGCAATGATACAGCTGTTTACTTTACTTTCTTGGTATAAATGGACATAACTTGTATTATTCGCATTTCTCGTAAAATGAGACCTACGTATAGTCATTATTATTGTATGTATATAACCAGGTACCTTTAAAGCCATAGGTCTACATAGTCTACATAGTATCTGATCTCTTTCTAAACATCAATACATGTAGAACTACCAAATACTAGTAGATACTAGTAGAACAAGCAATACAATTATTTATCGAAATATCGACACCATAAATCGATCCATCATATCGAGTCTGTAATTAATGTCAGTATCAGTGATTATTGTATTTGATTTAAACACAAGCCATAGACCATTGAACCGTGTGTCTGTCTGTCTATCCGCCTGCGGTTCAGCTCAGAGAATCTTAGTAGGCACTGGAAAGCTTTCATTTGGCATGGGTACTTATGTACATAGGCGGGCATTAACTCGTTAATCGTTAATTAATGAAGTTAACAAAGTGTTTTTTTTTTAAATTACAGTCAACCAAAACTTAGAACAAATTACATTGGAAGCCCTCTTACTATTCCGCATTGTTGTGATGGGCGGCTATGGAAGGTGTGACCCGGCAAATTGGATTATTATTCGAAATAGGATGATGATACGGTTACAGCTTTTTCTTATGTCATTCTCTTGTTTTAATTGCCTTTAAGAGGTACCAACGTATTCACAAACAGCATCAAATACCAGTAGTCAGTGATTGTGGCATAAACTGATCTGAAAGTGAACAAATTATTTGGCAATCTAAATTAGGTAGTCAATTTATAAATTGTTCCGGTTCGATTAATGCTGTAAAGGAAATATGGAATAGCTCGCTTGAATAAAACATTGATAAAGTTTACGAGAAATCTAGAGCTTTCACACACACTTTCCCTTCACATATCCCTGGCAGATTTTTTTTATCCAAGCTAGGTTATCATTAATATCGAGATTGGATCAATGAATTCGCAATAATTTAGCAATACCGTTTGTTCGTAATGGAAGATATTGCGTATTCACCTTACCCTCGTGATAGACACTTTTACAGTTTAAACCACATAGCTCTAAGGACAGTAACCACATTATTTTCTTGAATTCTACTTGAGGCTACGGAATCAAACGTAAAGCTAAATAAACATTCACTTATGAAACATTTTTAATTCTTTAAAATGCTCTTAGTGGGTAACATGAGTTAATGGGTGTAAAATGTTGTACATCGCAAGTAAAGCGATAAGCTGATAAAAGATTTCTCCTCGAGCGTTCTTACTTATCTCATCTTTTTTTTCGACTTTGCACTTCCCACGGTATCTTCTATGGTATATGAGATTCGTGATGTAGATAATAAACAGGTATTCCTATTATGTGGTACATACGTTTTTAGAAGGCTACTTTATGTAATTTCGACTTATTCGTTTGATGTTTTTTTTTTATCTTGCTAAACTTTTTACGTTAAAGACTTATGATGGCACGTTTTTAGTCATTTAGAAAATTATTGAAGCTGAATTAAATATAAATTAAGACGTACCTACTCCATATTAAATGACTGGCAAATCTATTTATTGTTTACGTACGTAAGCAATAAAATTATTATTAAGTTTTTTTTTAAATAAGAATTTTGACTTTAATCTAAAATATTTAGACTTGCCCATCTGCGATTGACTGCCTCGTTGGTCTAGTAGTCGCAAAACGCGACTGGAGAGCAAGAGGTCTTGGGTTCGATTCTCAGGTCAGGCAAAGTGTATTGGGTCTTTCCATGAGAAATTTCTCAGTAGAAGCTTTGAAGTCTGGAATTGTGCGCGGTTCATGTAAATAGGCTCGCCACCTATATGTACACAGGACTTAAACATAACTGGCGAAATGTAGGTGTACTAATGGGTGTATGTTTAAGTCTTCGGAAATTACAGGCGTGTTGACGTGTAAATATTAGTATTGACCATACCCATATTGACTATTGTTTTTCTTCTTTTTCAGGGAACGGCAAGAAAAGGGAGAGCGCCCCTACGCCGACCACACCCGCGCGCCCTCCGCCCACCCCTCCACAACCCCAAGCTGTTCAAAGTGAGTCACCGTCTACGTCACTCATATAATTGTTGATATATTTATATAATTTAGGGTGCGAAAGAAGCACGGCCGTAAACGGTGTCAAGACACATGTCGTTAGAGGTACACACAAAACATTATTAAGTTGTAGGGTAATGACAATACAACAGTGGCTGACACTGAAGTAGATTGATGACATACGGCCAAAGCGTCGTCCAGGAGTCATGAGAAGACGTGAAAGGTGCCATTTATACACCACCATCCGACTTCCGACTTAAACAATATGTAGGTACTAGGTAGTGCATAGGTATGTCGGAATTAAATTGAATTGAATTTAAAACTAATCAGCAAGACAAGCCAAGCTAAGCTTAAGGCAATGTCACAGTCAAAAACATTTATTTAAATTAGACCATTTACATGCACTTTTAAATTGTCAAGGAGTCGGTCAGTAAGTCCGAAAGATGAAGCTAGTTGCTCGTTCCAAAACGGCGGCAGGCCTCTATGGAGAAAAACGAGCAAGAAACTCCACGGCACTCTTTTGATTTAGGTTTTTACAAAATCCTGGATACATTATTCTTGTTGATTCTACATGTGAAAACAATAAAGATGACCAATCCCAACTGACAGCACTCGATCAGCTATTTAACGAAGGTAGCCAAATGATCCAACACATTTGAGTGAGTATGACAAGCCCTCAACTGTCAAACTCAAAAGTCAAAACACATAGTAACTCAATAAATAAAAAAGCTCCATGGTACTCACATTTACAAAATTGAAATAAATGATATTAAATTATACAATACTAATAGGTATACCAAGCATTTTGTCTGTGATATAAACTTATAATATGCTCGACTACATAGTGTGCTTTATGCATGTTTTAAATTTTCTCTCATTAGTTGGAGAATATCCAGTAGTATTTTATTATAGCATTTTACACAGTACCCCACATAGAAGTGCTTACTTTTGACAATCTGAAACTTGGTTGATCTAATATGTTCCTATTTATAGTATTAAAAATATGTTTATCCTTAAAAAGATGAAGGTAAGATTAAGACCGGTTGGCCTGAAGCGCTTGTAGTCTCTCGATATTGAGAAAATGTAGATACAGAACCTGAGTTACAATGAAGTCAAAGAAAATGTAAATTAATAATAATTACAAGTACATCTGGGAATTAAGAATATTCTATGGCAACAAGAAAATACTTTTGTGTCCAAAATGGCTTTAATGTAGTAAATATCATGTGAAAGGCTTTTCATATCCTAGTTAGGAAAGGTTTTAAGCGAGGGATTAATTAGTAGCCAATCCACTTAAACAAAGTCGTGTCGTAACAGATACATAAGTGGAATAAACAAAATACAATTTCAAAAACTTAACTAATTTTGTGTTGACAGTCATAGAGTGGCTTACTATACCAAGTATTTATGTAGACATAAGCAGGCATAGTTAGGAAGGAAGTCAAAAATCTCTTAGGGTTACATAAAACATGCAGTGTGTATGGCAATGAGATAATAGAAAACCAGTAACGTTACCAGTAATAGGCAGACGTGACGAAATTTATCATTAAATACATCAAGTTAACCAACTATACATATAGAGTTTAAACGTGAGGGGCTGAAACTTACTGCCATATCTATTGATGCCCTTCAAATGCAGCCAATTATCGAGTTAAAATTAGCTCGGACTATTCGCCCAACTTAATACAATTTGGCACGGCTTGTATTTCAAAACATTGGAAAACAGACCTAAATTTATCATGCAATTTGTTTGAACTACATGCCATATAAACTGAAGATAAAACGATGTCGAGTTATAATAAAAAAAAACATTAGGTACATTCCAATGAAAATATTGTAGTGCTAGCAAAACCGAAAGATTTTTTTAAGTTTTTTACTTTGTAGTAAAGTACACATGAAAGTAAGAAGATGCCTTCCTAATGTCCAAGTAATAGCAAGACAAACAGGAACAAGCCGTAGTAACAACAATACACTCAAAATGTTCTGCATACAAAACCGATTTCGTAAGTTTTGTTACGCAAAACATCTTTGAAGTAAAAACAATGGCGGCTCGCAGAGGTTGTCCTTTGAAAACTGTGTCAAATGGTAACTGGTCCGATCGGTTCCAGCGCATTAGAATATATGAGCCACGCGTCACTACACGCCGGATTGATTCATTAACATGCTGATCATCGTACGTATTTTAAACAAGTTAAAGTTGTTGAGTCGCGAATTATTTTATTATTAAAAATAATTTATGGATCTGTCGTATTCAGTGCCGCTATTGTCCAATTTCTTAAAAATATTTGTGTCGTCTACCCCATTGATGCATCCTATTGTATTTTATCACAATATCTACAAATCAAACAATGTAAATGTTATATTAGACATTTGATCGTCTTTGAGCGCTGTCTAGTTTCTATTTCTGGTAATTTTGTAACGGTTTATTTTTATCACTGATTTGCATTGACATCGCATTGTTGCATCAAGAGTCTGGGTCGTTTCCTTATCATTCTGTTCGCTTTCTGATGGTTATTTGCTATGATAACCACGTCCATTATGTTTATATTTGCTTTCAACATTTGAATATTTCTAAATCGATCTAAATGCATCTGGAACATAATTGGTATATTCATTTTGTATATAGAATTATCATTTCTATTTCATCTTGTAGGTTGACTGTATGTATTATTATTTTTTAATGTATTTTGTTTAAATCATTTTGGTAAATGTGATCTAAACGTTGGATGTATAATGTCCTAAAATTTTTATTAATCATCTTGTGATATGTTTCAGCTAAGAAAAATGGCGTGGTGCCGAAGTTATCCTCATCGCCGGTGGCAGTGCGCGCACGTACTTCTCTGGCACCTCCCCCTTCGCCCCGAAAGGCAGCGCCGCACCGAGTGCCGCCGGCCCAAAGGCCTAATACCCTACCTACTAGCAAAGGTCAGTGGAAAGTTAATTCACTTCCTTACTGGAAATTAATTATCTTTAAGTAGATTATAATGTCGTATATTGGTATCGAAAGTTTCCGGAAGTTTTAATGGATTTATTGGAGGTGGTAGAGCTGTTTAAAATATTAATGGTAATACACCGCGAATTGACTGTTATGCGAGATGTTTTGGCTTACTATGTCCGTCCATGAGCATTTAAAACAAAAATGTGGGAGAATATTTCATTACGTAACTAGGTTCCTGAATGTAAATTCCATGCCATCTTCTGTTTTTTGCTCTGAGTTTTCTTCGGGTTACACATTCTGGCATGGCTACCTTCATACACTAGGTACCTGTTCTATTTTCTAATCGTTATCCTTGATATTAATCTCCAAGCTTACGCATCGTTCATTACATTTTCACTTTGACAACGCTCAATACTACGCTTTCAATTTATCTTGTTGGATTCGAAATTATATGACGGCTTGTAAAATACGGTCCATAGTGCTGCCATCTATTAAGTTTATGGTGAAAACCCGGCAATACTGAAGTAGATGGCAGCACCGCTGTTTGTATTCTCAACCAACCGCAACTATGTAGAACATTAAGAAAATGGCCAATCACATTTTAACCTAATAAAGGTTGTAGCACTAAATTAGTATTAGTGGCGCCACCGCCGCCCGTAGTTGAATTTAGTTCATATGCTTTATGATAGATGGCATTCTATCTAGTTGTTATCGTAGAATCTTTCGCAGGTGATTGAATTTGGTAATAATGTAATGTAAAGAACATTTTGAACATTTTATTTTAAAATCTATTCTAAAGTCAACTGCTATTTAATAGAGTCTAAGCACTAACAAGGTAGGCTTAAGAATCTTATAACTTTAAATAGATAAATGCTATGCAGTATGCTGTGTCGCGTAGACCAGGCATTTCTAAAGATGCACAAATAATAATCGTAGTTAACATTGAAATATTGTGAAAGTTAAACTTTTAAACTAAATATTTGAATGGTATATTTAAGCAAAAACTGTTTATACTTTGTGTCCTTTAAATAATCGTAATCGCATTAAGATTTTATTTTATGTAAGTTTGTTTGACCTAATTTATCTCGTACAAGTTGTCGTCTATCTCTAACAAGCAATATTATAGGTAGGCACTTGATACCCAAAGAGAGTGCGGACTCAGACCTAATTGGCAAGAAGCAGTGGCAACCTTCATGGGCTGAAACTGAAAATGTATGTACATAATTTGTTATTTCAAAGATTTGTCACATTCCAATTTGTAGATAAATGTCATCAAAAATCATATTTATTTGTCTGTCTTTACAAAATTAAATCATAGCTACTATCTATCAGGAATAAACAACTCTTGCACCAAACCACAAAATATATAAAAATAAAACAAACTGAGCGAAGCAATAAAACTGTAAGATGCGGTAAAAAACGGAACGAATTTTAATTACATTCGATGTAACGGGACTATAAAATTACAGTAGCAACTCTTAAAAGGAGTTTAATTTATCTGCTCGCTATGTGCGGAGGTATTTACTGTCAGGATGGTTTTTATCCATTCACGTGCGTTCGACATATGGTAGTGGCCTCCTAGAGTTACTACACATGCTGTTAAGGTAAAGTGCGGAAGTATTAGCATTTACCTTTGTACAACCGAGGACAATGACGCTTGATCACATTTCAACCTTATTACTAAAGGCCTAAGGGTGAAAAGCGTTCGCGATTGTACATTTTTATGTAATATAAAAAGTTGGGCAATACAACACACGGTATCACAGAAATCCGTGTCGCGTATTCTTACGAAATAATTAGTTATAATATTTATAGACAGACTGACAAAGAAATTAAAGATCTAGCTGAATACTGATTGTAATATGTTATCATTTTGCCCATGAGTGACATGACAGCGTCGCTACATAATAAAATAAAATAATAAATATTTAGTAAAATTGTTTGATTGATTTTACACCCAGGTGGCAGGTAGGTCCAAAACATTGCCGTTGCTATCGCTTCTACCCCTTGGGCGTTTTTCGTCTGTATCCTCACGATCCTGAAACTATATCTACTTAGTTTTTAACTATAACGCAATTACCAACATGGACATTCCTTAAGTCGTATAATAATAGCTTTAACTCTTATTTATCTTGGAATAATCGCAGATCACAAGGGCAGACTTTACCATCAATATTCCACAATCTGATTACCTCATCCGCTTCTTATAATTCACATTAACATTCGCACTCATGGACGTTATAATTACGCAACTCAATTATCATAGCATGATGAGAATACAGATGAATCTCTATAATCAAAGCGTGTAGGTGAAAATGTAGGCAATAAAAATTTAAGGAGAATAAATAGCCCGCACCTAATGTGGTAAAGTAAAAAGTTATGACGTCATTTAACCGAGTAGTGGCCACGAATGTGTGCTTTTATTATGTGTAATTAAAAGAAAAGAAAATACAATAAAACGTAGCCACCAAGTTACGTGCGCCAGAACTTATGTAAGAACACTGCATAATGGTTTGGAAACTGTTTTTAAGTTGTATAGGATTCACACAGTGATAATTATCTCGCCTATTGTAATATCTACCCACATGTGATCAAACACGTCCTGGGAGAAGGTTAGTAAATGGCACTTAGTGAAGGGAACACTTTCTTTTGTGAGTTGTGTGCATGAAAATCTATGAATCAGATATAATAAGTAAATAAAAATATTATTTTCAAGTACCTAAGTACAATAAGTGTTTATTTTTTGCAACGTGTTACCTAAGTTTATTTAAATGTGATGCGTTCGTTATCCATGTGCGATGAGTTATATTTGTAAATTCCATATTTAAGTGATTGTTACAGAAAACCTTGTTTTAATAATTTCAATACTTAAACAATAATTAAAGCTTTTTTATTTGTTTTTTTATTTTTGGACCACATCCTCTCCGGAGGAAGCCGACCAGTACATACCTTTAACACTATAATACAAATTTTATCATATGTATAAAAATATCATATAGGAAAAACTAAAATATTACCAGCGTAGGGTAGGTATTTTAGGAACAGCCACAAGTATACAAATATAATTTGTAGGTATGTATGTAGAATAAATAAATAAGAAAATTAAACAAAACATAACTATTTTACATATTCATACCTACTTACTCAATACAATAATTTTAAAGTAAGTAAAATAATATAATTTAACTAAGAAGAAAGCAACCATAAAATGTAATCATAGAAAATAGAGCATGACAGACCACCACATAGGGTGAGCGGTGCCCAATGAAAGTCCCGGCTGTCGGTTTGATGAAAGTGCGCGCGAAGCAGTGGCAATAGGTAAAAGAGTGGCCGGCGACACTGGCGCACGCGCATCAGAACAGTGATGACAAAAAACTTAGCCGCATTTACAGCCGAGCTCTTCCGTGCCGTGCTCATTAACAAAATTTAGTGATTATCCATTTATTGACTTCATAAATCATTTTACCTAATTTGGTAGAAAGTTCGGCCAGTGTTATTACATTTGTTCCCAGTGTGTCATGGTTCATGGTGATTTTTCTTTGTATTGTGATACTATTTTTAACTTAGTCGTCTCTTCATATTACTATTTCTCACGATGAGCCCGCTTCATAAATTCGTTTCATTTTTTCAATCGGACACTAAGAACAATAATAAGAGTCTTATACATCACAAGATATTCTCCAGTGAACTGAATATCTGCAGTGGAAGTGTGGACGTTAAGAAGAATCATTGGGGATCGCTGAATGGATACCGCAAGTGTAAAGGTACACAATTAAAAAAATAATTACAAATCACATTTTTTATGTTTATTTAAAACACACGTAATTATTGTTGGAATCAATTGAAATAATTAAATTAAAAACTTAGTCATTCAATAATATTAATTAATCAAATCATGAGAATAACTGATTCATTCACCCCAATTCGACCAGATTACAAAACATTAGCACGTAGGTGCATACGAAGTTAATATGTATTACTTAAGTCTAAGCTTAAATACCATTTCGAGTTTTGTTCAGTTTAAGGAAAAGTTGTCCATTCGGTTTCATTTTTGTCTTAATCTTTTTATTACAATATATTCTCTTCTCGTTTGTTTTTACTTATAAATAATGATATTAATTGACTCAGGGAGTGCATTAATATACCATATTGTTATAAAGTTTAAAATGAAAGGCAATCTCTTATGGCAATATCCAAACATGGTTAAATAAACTTCTAATTGACCCTAATAACTTCAGAAAATGTTTACACTGTATATTCGTTTACACACAACAACATCACGCCTGTAATCCCGGAAGGGTTAGGCAGAGTTGTATCTATTGGTACACCCACATTTCGCCAGTTATGTTTAAGCCCCATGTAATAGGGGGCGAGCCTATTGCCATAAACCGGACACAATCCAAACTCTGGCTGAGGCTACTACTGAGAAATTCCTGATGGAAAAGCCCAATAACACTTTTCCCGACCTGGGAATCGAACCCAAGTCCTCATGCTCAGCAGTCGCGCTTTGCATCCACTAGACCAACGAGGCAGTCGTATTATTCGTTTAATACAACAAATTGATCCTATAGGAGCTGCAAATATAAGTAGATGTGTGGATGGGATGGAAGTATTATTGACATTAATGCATTAAAGTGTCTGCCTTACAACGGATGCGCAATGCCATTTATAAACGATAGCTTAGCGATGTGGGTGGTATTACTTCTTCCATTATGGTCGATCTGTTTCTCGATTATACTCTCATTTAAAATGAAATGCTTATCTCAATAGCAATCCTGTTTGGTAATCTTAGTGTTACTAAAATAGTTAAAACCCAAAACTAAAGTCCTAACATTCACGGTACATACCGTGAATTTTGTAGGAAACCAGCAATTGTATTTGTAACACGCAGCAATTGAGTTAGTGAGTAAAACAGCAATGATCGTGAAAGCGCCTACTGTGGATAGTTATTTTGCGGAAACTTTCTATAGCAGTTAAGATTCGTAGCATAATACACGGTAGAATAACAAGACGAACACTTCAATGCCTCATTATTATCGTAATTACTCCTCTGTTTCATACATTAATAAGGCTTGTGGTGAATAATGAAAGTCTTTTCGCTGAACGACTTGAGGAAACTTTAGCTGACGCGTCAAACATTAAAAAACACTGTTTACACAATTATGCATGTAGAATACATTTGCAAGAAGTGATATAACAAATCAAAACTCCGAAATTTCCGCCTTACATTACGAAACCGGTATGAATCGTGTCAATACACTCGCGTAGGTGGTTATTTTTTCAATGGAAGAAAGTATGTCCTAAGCTCACAGTGTGGGAGGACAGACTTTTTAAAATTAGCCAATTTGCATTCTGAGCTTTGACTTTAGCCAGATTAAAAATTGTGAACTAAAAAATCTTGTCATCTAAAACAATGTTTTATGACGATAGTTAAAATGCCACCTACTTTGAGTTTTGTCAGTTGTGAAATGATGAATTGTCTAGTTCTTTTTCCATTAAATTAAAAAATGCTTTTAATTTTAAAGTAATGTAGCGTTACGTCCAGTTTGGTTGTCATCACGTACTCTAATCTTTTCCTTTATACGATCATATTATAGCGCATCTCCCGGAATATCGTCATTTAGGACTCCTACACTATATTTATCGTTTCCTTTTCTTCTTCATTGTTCCTTGAAACGCCAACTAATTTCAATCTACTAATTGGTTGGTTATCTTGACGTGTCAGTTTCATTCATACTTAATGGATACAAAGTGGTTGTATTGCAAGGCTTTTGCTTATTGGGTAGTGGCGTTTAATTTATGTGCCCGCTATTTCATATTATGTAATCGGACACAACGTTGTGCAAACTCTTATGGTCTTTGGACCAAATCCACTTTTTGTGTTCAATTTTATAGGACGGTAGCATACTCAGCATCATAAAAATGTTCCTAATTACTGAAAGTTCTCATAAATACATAAATAATGCAGTCCGCCCATTAGCACTTCTGTTACGCTTTGAACTTGGTATAGTCTTACATCCATTCCGGGCCTTCTCGTTTTAGCTCCGTCACCAATTAATGCATTTTTTCGTGTTTCGTCTTTAGAATATATTTATTTTCCAAAGGTATATCCTTTGTCTCATAAGGTTATTTAAGAATCACTTAAAGGTCTATATCTATTAAATTTATGTATTATAATGTACATTTTATTCTCCTGTAATGTTTGTCTTCTAATAATTAATAAATAATAATAATAATTATAAGATTTATTAAACAAAAATAGTTGCACAATCAAACACTTACAAACAATACCTTGCGTATAGTATAATAGTATATTACAATTATACACATAACCATTAGTTATTATTATTCAATTACTAGTTGTCATTGTTCTTCATGGCGACAAATTAAAGTATTCCTTAATAATCCTATTTAGTACAAAGGCAAAACTATAATAGTTTGCCAAACTACCACTACTACTACTACCTACTGTAAGTTCACATCTTTAACATTTGACAGTCGTAGTTACGATTTCGTTAAACTCTCAGTCCGAAAGTATCTACATATATTCCACTGTCTTCAGATAATCGTGACTCGTTGAGTATTTGTTAAAACATTTTTCCTTTTATGGTTGATTGTTTTATATTACGACTGTTACGCAATTCCCGTTTTTTCTACGGTATTATAAAATTGTATAATCTCTTTTATTGTCATAATAAAAAAGGGAGGTTATTGAGTCTTACCGAACAATAGTAGGCATTAAGTAGTTGAATTATTCAAATTCACTTTCTGTTGTTGATTCATTGATGTGCACAGTCCACACTTTCCACTGTTTTCAATATTTATTTGTAAGTTTTATCCTCAAGAAATTTTTTGTTAATCGAATGAAGATGACCTTCAAAAGTGGATACATATTTGGTCGTTTACGATCATTCCTCATGAGGATGCATTAGCATGAGCATGGGACACTTTTTATATTTTCTAAGTTTTTGCAATGATATAAACGAGGCGTGGACTTCAGGCTTGATGCTCCGAGGCCTGGTCCAGGCCACTGCCTAAGCAATTGTTTGGAAAGCAATTTAACACATAGCAAGTGAAATCGAGTTCATTTAGACAACGACGTGCTAGATTCTGTGAGAAAATATTATATTCTGATATATTAACAGTTATTTTATAATTTAATTAAATAAAGATTAGGATATGCCTGGGAACGTCAATTTAATAGAAGATCTTGCATATTTCAATCTGTATTGACGCTATCTCGTTTTAAAACGAAAGGCGAGACTTAGGTATGAGCGTGAACCAAATTACCAAAATTAAATTAGCAATATCCGTTCCTAAAAAAAAAGGAGTTAACATGAAACTGCATATTTCAGGCATAAAACCTCGAGTTTATATCAATCATGGAGTAACATTCGATACCAGCTACGTTTTCATCGCACTTGTTTTTTTTTTATAATTTTAAACACAAGGTTGAGTAGTTCCTAAGAAGGTTTTGCCCTTACAAACAAATTAATTTAATTCGCATTAAACATTGTTTCCAAATCTGTTGGTGGAACAATCTAACTATGCTTACTAGATTGAAATACAAATTGCCTTATTAGGTTAGCCTAAAAATAATATTTAAATCGATACAATGAAAGAAAAAAAAGTTAATAAAAGTTTTCTCAGAATATCCAAGAACTCGGAAGCGATTAGTTGAATTTTGCCACCAAATTGAAACATTAAAGTGTGGCAATATATCAATATGGACGCGTCTGAGTAGCCAGATGCGCATTTTATCGTTTCTGGCTAGTTTTCAAGTGCCGAAAACCCATTAGAGGTATATTAGTAACGGGAATAACCGATAGCGAGTATTTTTGCACAGGGTTCTGCATATTGTTTACAAAGCTTTTAAACTTTTGTTTTGTAGGTTGCCTAAATATCTCTTTAATTAGTCTGTAATTTGTATTGTTAAGCGTCATCACAAGCCAAGAATGAGCTCTTTAGTCGTCACGCTTGGTTCAAAACGCTATGAACGCTCGGTAGAAAATCCGTAACAGTTAAAACGATTTATTTATTTAGTTTAAGTACCAAGCCTCATAGTGTCAGTAACAATAAATGTTTTAAGTGAATATATATTCTATAATATAGTATTTCAGCAAAGACTCTACTACGAATAGGTTCTGTTAAATTATAGAATAAATTGTAAAAGTTCTTATTCTTATAAATGTTAGCACAATAAGAAATACCTACTACATTTAACTTGCAAGATTTTACATTTTAATAACGTAAATTGTTCTCTTTTACCTTATTTAACGCTATGTAAGAAAGTATATTATTTAATTATAATCAAATATGACGGCAAGTAATAGATATGTAATAAAATTGTAGGTCGGTATTTGGAAGTATACGGCTTCGATTCTCGTTCAACCGGCTTTTATCTTTGCCTGTAACTAGGGAACATGTTTTGGAACTATGTTGCACTATCAGTAGTCATTAAGAGCTACCTACATTAACCAATATTTTGTTAATCGACACGTAATACTTACGGTTAAATTTCCGATTTAGTTTTTAGTCAATGTGTTCTGCAATCGGTACGAACTGCTAAGCAACTGACAATTCATTTGATTGCTTACAATTAGGTTTTACTTAATGCATAATTACTTCCCAACTCCAAACTTTTTATGGAAAATTGTATGTTCCAATCGATTACTTTAAACAGAATTTGACTCTTTTTGCATGCACGACTTAGTCATCACAATAATAACTAAATTATGTGGGAAGATCTTGTTCAATTAGCGCAAAAGTAAAATTCTACAGCTGCTCGCACCAGATATCCAAGTCCAGATCAAAACGTGAAATGAAATAAATAACAGAAAAGCAACAGATCTCTACACTCACGGTTTTCATTTCTATAACAAAACTGAAATACCATTTGACATGTAAAACAAATAGCTTGTCAATTGTCTTCAGGGACAAGAGATTATCGTTGTTCTCCTAAACATAATTTCGTCTTAAATCTGTTACCGTGTTCTAAGTTTAGCTCAATTGAGTCAGCTCGCAGAAGTAAACATTGGTTGAGTAATACTAAGCCCCTTGTTTTTCAGCTTTCTTAGAGTAAATGCATTAATTTGAACGCGAATAGTCGTGCATCGCACTAATACTAATTGACATAGACAAATGGTATCGCTACCAACTACAGTATCTAATGAAATTAAACTGAATTGTTTTCACTAATGCAAAATATTTTATTGGTTAGCATGGCACAATGTGTAATAGAATATTTTGTAATTATATAAATTCTCATAACTGCGTGATTAAATAAATATCCATAAATATCCAAACATTGTTAAAAACGAGAATTATATACGTATACTTGTATGAAATAATATATTTATAGTGATGTGCTAAATAATTGAAGTTGCTGCTAATGTGAATGCTGACCGTGTATTACGTAAAATGATAAATTGACCAACAAAACATTAGCGCAACTAATAAAAACATAAACTGGGTGATGGTAAAAGCGGTATGTAATTTGCATATATGCATTATGTTAGTGTGTAGTACGAAGTATCACACTCTCTGCTCACCGCGCGATTCAGCAACTGCTTTCTGTCGTTATGTTTTTTCTACGTTAGTGCGTTTACCTGCATGCGGGTTAATCATCATTATAGTGAAACAATATACTGTCGTTGACTTGAAACATCGTATTCGATATATGTTTCAAGTATCACTACCATTTGCCACGATTATCGACTAATCAGGCAGGTAATTGAATTTATTACTGTTCAATCTTTGAGGTATTGGCATTTTTCTTTCAATTCGTGCGTGTTACTCGAGCCAAGCGAAGTCAAGCGACTCGCTTAGTCAAGCGTTGAATTGTTATGTGTGGATTAATGTACATATATTTTTTTTCTGAATTGTGGCCCTGTAATTTTATAAGTTTATTGGCCAATATACCGTGTCAACCCTAGCCATAAATTATGTAGGGTTTGAGTTATGAACAGATTTTATTGTTCGCTGCACGGATTCACAATCACTCACAGCACAGGCTCACCTACTGTATGAATTAGAAATTTAAAATTGTCTTTTTCATTATTGATATTTGCACTTTACAATTTATCACTACAGTTGAATCCTGAATGTGATTCTAGCCTTTGCTGCTGTGTAAATATTGTTTGTGTTATAGTTCTAATGATCGACCGAGTTCTTATTGTGGCAGATGTAAACATTTTGGAATATTGATGTTTCCAGGTTTGTCGATCGAAATATATTAAAGACAGTTGTCTCAATAAATACTGATTTGTTAAATAGTGTTATATAATATTAAAGTAAACGCATATCCTGTAAGTTTAATGGTAATTTTTTCAATGTCACCCTGATCAATCATTGGTCCGTCTAGCGGTGCGTTTGGGCGCTGACGTGCGGTTCCGTCCTCCCGGCGACAGCAGACTATTTACGTACATTTCATTAGTTCTCAGAAGCAAGCCCGCGAGGAAGTGACGAGCTCTTTGTATCGGAAGTCGTTGTATTTGTTCCTTTTACACTGTCTTTTCTCAACAGTGCAATTCTGTGTAGTGAGGTACTTTTGTAATTGATTGGAGGTTGTAATTGATTTGTAACGATAAGTCAGGTTAAGCCACATGCACAGTTTGACAACTACCTTGTCACACTTAGCATGTGGCTCAACCCGACTGCGCTGGCTCACTAATCGATACCTATGTTGGTGCAATTAGTAATTTATGAACAAAAAGTCATTAGGGCATTGTTTATTAAATAATTACTACATGATCTATATGTATTACGAAAAGTGGTTGAAAGTTTAAAGAAGTTTTGTTACTTCCTTTCGAACATTCAAATAGTGCCTAAGCTTTTTGATGTGGTTACATGAAAACAGTATCGGTCCTTACTTTAATGTTGCCATACGCAGAATGTAAACTGAGTGGTTGTTTGATCTCTCACCTCTTGACAAAGACTAACGAGATCTGTAGAGCTGGCAGTACTCTATTTAAATCATTTCTTTTAATGTAGGTACCCACCATTAAGATATTGTATTAGATAACCGTTTCATACTTGGACTAAGGCTTGAAACTAATGATGTCAATAGTGACATTTTGTTATCAGACTTAATTATATTTTTTTCTTTTAGTTTTGTTCTGTAAACCCTTAGGAAATACTAGACTGCATGTATTTCTTTCTTAGTCAATCCTAAATAAGTGTTTAATAAGCACTTTTCGCAGAATTAATCCAATATTTATTGTTTAAATGCATGCAATATCAAACTATTTTAGTGTTGTATTCAAGTTTCGTACGTGTTCGGCTTCGTAGTTCAGTGATGTTTAGACTTGCCAGTTCCTTTATTCAGTTTTCAGTTAGAATTGCTCTGAGTTATGGAGTGGGTGAGGCCAATTCTGTTAGGCATTCGTATACATCCGTTGAAGAACGTGCGCCGATTCTAAATTATTGTGTTCACTATATAATTCATGGCACTATTTTGGGCCTTAATTTGAGGTAGACAAAATTAGTATTCATGAGATGATACAAATTCTACGATTTGTTTATCAACTGAACCGTGAGGAACGAGACGGAATATGTACGTATCGTACAATTTTTTCCACTAGGTGAAAAGAATAAAAGAAAAAAGTTTAGGCTTATTTGTTTTTTTTTTAATAGATATCTTTTTTGTTGACCCATATGAGCACGTGTGTCGAGCAACCGGAGCAACAAGCCGAGGAATGATGCCAATAAGTCTTCCAATAAATAAAAAGGAAGGGACGCTGGGCTTTGTTGTGATGAAACTATTCGTTTTATATTTAGATACTCTTTAGCCCTTTACACTTGCTGTTCTATCAAATGTCGCAAGGATAGGTTAACTGCATTGTTTTTACATCGCAATCTAAATATCATCTGTGTGAACACGAGGATAGTTGTGAAAAAATACATCATTCTATTTTAGTTTTCTGCGGTATTATGGGAACATCCCACGCCAGTTGCGAAGTTCTTTCTAAACACTATTTATAAATGAATATGTTATAATATGTACCTACAGTACGATTTACGAGACGAGACGCCTGCTCAGGTGAGACTTGTGAGCCAAATGTTGGATAACTACGGGCTAGTGACATCTGTAGTCAACTGCTCTATGTATAATGATAATGAATCATCATTTATTGGATTAAAAATAGACGATCATCATTGTAGTGTTCAATTTAAGGCAGCTGATAAATGCCAATCTTGGAAATTGTCAGTTATCGCATATATCTAGTATTTTTTAACTCCTCATGTTCCCCGCTGTAGTTATGAAGTAACCTATCGTTTGTTATTGTTGATTCCGAAGTATAAACAGAGTTTTGTTTACTCATCTTCATCACTGATCAACTTAAGCCTATCTACCTAATGTAAATAAAGGCAGTTATTATAATATAGATGTACGGAGTCGATCATCACCTACGTAGCATTTCAGCAAGACGCTAACATATCTACCATTAGGAATTTAAATGCTTGTTACTTCTGTAGCGTAGGGTAGTAGTAGGCACGTCAATAAATACATATTGATAACACGCCACGTGCTACATAACCGGGCTAGAATGTTAAGTAGCCGTTCATTACGATAAGTTGTTGATATCGTCACGCAACGCAATAAACTCCTGCGACGACGTGTCTAACATCAAAATTACATACTTGAACACGGATTGGAAATCGCCGAAGTGAGGTCACTATTATTTTAAATAGTGCGTAGGTATGATCATACTTTTTTGATATTGGTAATGCAGTTGTAGTTCTTTGTTTGGATTTAACCTCTGGTTTCTGGAAGCCTCATCAAATCTGTGATCCCTTTGATCAGTAAATGTCTTGTCAAGTTACACGTTAGCAGAATATTAATATTGGTTGTATTAAACAACGACGAACTAATCATTATGTAACTTTACGTTGATATATGTTATGTTTAACGTTGGAATTATCACTGGTTGGTTGGTTAGAACTTCTGAAACCGAAGGTGAATCTGATTTTATATCTACTCATTTGCTTTCAACCATAATACGTACATGCAGTTAGTTTGACTCTTTATGCATTTAATTTGCAAATGTTCGCGTGTTCCTAAGTGTCGGGTTTGGAATCGCAACCACAGCTGTATCGCCAAACATGATGATTGCACCAGTTTCCTTTTGCTGCAGATAAGTCTAGCGAGAAAGGCCTTTAACCGGTAATGGGACATAACTTAGTTAGCACTCGCTACACTTTTACTCGATGTCAACGTCTAGAAACTCTTGATTGAAGCTCAGGTTAAACTTGATGAGAAAGCAAACTGCAAATTAATTAAGTTCTTAAGTAATCAGTTAATGCCCTCTTATCTAAGTAATTATATTTTTTAATTGCCTGAGAATTCGAACAGATTGATAAATGTTAGAGAACTTGGAGCGCGATGCGTGAGTGAAAACATAACATCTCAGTTTCAGCTCACTGAAATCATTCCTTTGGATGATACAATAGCAATGAACAGTACAGTAAAAACAATTGCAAGACTAATGTGCCTATGCAATTCTTTTGAAATACATTTTCGGAAGCGGATTCAACAGTTCTTTGTCAAAATGTTTCCTTAGTGCAACAAGTACAAGGACTGGCGTTATTTTTATAGAGAGAGTCTGTGCCAAAAGAGATTGGAACAAATCATATTATGTAGGTGGAATAGCAAACAGTAATATGATGGCACATGGCCATTAAAAGTTAGGCATACAAGGTAGCTAGAACTTTCTATAAAGATGTAAAGCTCAGAGACATCTTTACCGAAAGTGTTGAATTGCGCCGTAAAAATACCAAATTTCTGGCGTCGTTTTATGTAATCTTAAATTTTGTGAATATTAAATATATTAATTTGAGAACAAAAACATCTAGTTAAGTTCCAACATCTCCATGGTAATATTATTAAACCCTTTGTTCTCAAGTACGTAGACACCTTCTCATGTAGGTACTGTGTCAGAACAAACACGGCATTTTATCTAGATTATCTTATCAAGTATGGGAACAACTATCAGCAGCGTAATGTTAGCATACAATGGGTCATTGGCTCGATTCGTTCCTAAATCATTTGCATATTATGGCTACCATCGACGTTAACGGAGAAGGCACATTACTTACACTACAATGACGCTTTTATAAGAAGTGCTTTCCTCAGTAATGAGTTCGTTTATCACTTAGAAGTTATTCATTTGGGTCTTCGTTTACCAACTTCATGAGACAGTTTAGTTACGAAAATGTTTAAATACGAATTGTATGCGTACACGCGTATGACAATTAGAATAGTTCGATATTCCACGTTATACTTAATTATGAATTCAATACAGAAGCGCGTTACACGCATGGGTGCGTATATTACTCGTTTAAAGAGATTGCATCTGCGAAATTCTAATAAACATTCTAAGTGTAAAGAAAGTTGGTTTTTCAAGCCATGCATATGTATGGTAAGCGTAGACGAGGGCGGCGGACCGCGACTACTGCTGCAATTGTACAGTTTTACTTAGGGAGTTATAAAATAGCTAGCTGAAATAATTCTAATCGGTTAGAGGCTTGTTTTTCTTTATTGGCTGTTAATAAAGTGTGTTAGTAGGCTTTAGAAAGATCTTGTGATTAACAATGTGTTTTCCACAGGTATTTAATTTTCCTAATCACGAATTCTGTATTCTCTAAACGATTTACATCGTTTTTGTAGGTCTTCGTTCTTTTGACCCATTTAATCAAACGTAAACGCTTAGTATAAACCACAGTAAGTATCGATTTGCTGTACTCTAAAGTTAAAGCCTTGATTACATTCACGGGATTTTAGCCATGCCGTTATCTTGGCAGGTCGCGCTTCTCTTCCTTATGTTTATGACTGTAGAGTTGAGACTTCATTCCTAAGAGTATAATGTGACTTTGTACACATATACGGAACTAACGGATGCACTCACCGACGTATTCACTACACGTCACGAATAGTTTCCGCTGCGATTGTCGAGGCCTAGACTAGTATGCGTTAATTGTCGCTCGCTCTAACGATGGTTTATTAGTGCCACGCGATAACTAAACGTTAAAAGCTGAATAAGCTGATTGTTATCGTGGTCTACTCGATAGCTATACAAGAGAGCTTCTTGAGAAAGCTGAGTGTGCTCCAAATCGTAGATTGACCATGACGTACTGCTGGCTTTTTGTTTCTTGCACTGGGGCCTTACGACTTGGACATTAATGATCCCGGTGCCCTGTCATTGTTCATTCTATCACTCGATCTACGAAAATAGTGTGTTTTATTGGTGTTGTGTCTATTGTTTGTAGAGTGTTATAAACATGTGCCAGTGATACCTGTATACGTAAGTGCAGTCTGCTGTAGTCAGTAATAATTAGTGAAGTAGCGTCCGTACCACGGCTATGCTTCAGTACGCACTGTTTAGCTGTTACTATACTATTAATGATATAGAAACGTCGAATTATGAAGCGTAATATTATGAAATAGGTAACACTTTAGAATATCCTATGAGAAAATGCTGAATTACCTATTTAAAGAAGCAATATTTATGCTAGGCATTATAAAAAAATACAGACTAGTTTAAAATAACGGGTTAAGCTACTTACAGTGCATGCATACGTATGAGAGTGATATTTATGAAACGTTTAATTTGACAAAATAAAGATATTTACAATAAATTGCAAATTAATGTTAATGTCTGTGTGTGTCAATGCGTAAGACCTATCTCGTTCCTCAACTTTCCTCACGGCGAGTAGGTACGTTGAACCGTCACTCACTCAGTTCAAAAGGGAAAAGTTTCGCGAGAACGTGTACGTTGTACCAATGCAATACTTAGTAGCTACTGCAACAGACGAGTGTTAATTGGTTGCAATTCCCCTTCTTTCGTTCTCTGAAGGCATCACCATTTTGAGCTGTCGCTCATTAAAAATTTCTTGAACGAAGATTGTTTCTCCGTTCAAGGATAACATTTTGGTTTTTTGGTCTTTTCGTACATAAAAATGCTGTTTCCGCATCGCCATGTTTTCTACTGCTTGATTGGAGTTAATGAAGAAGACCGTTCGAATACCGCAACGGACGCGAAACGTCAGTTCAACACATAGCGTGACTCGGAACGCACGTTCCGAACGTCGTTTGTTACGTCTATTTACGTTGTTCGTGTTCGTCGCTTGGCGAATGTTTGGGCCAACATTTGCACTGCAGGATGGGTTATGTACCGGTGAAGTGTTGTTCAAGTGCAGTGAATTAAACTTACTACGCATTATGAGTTAGTGGTTTGTGCAACTTCGCAAATGTTTGTGGACGGACGAGGTTAGTACTCCGTGATTAACGTAAGGATTTTGTCAAATTAGTGTCACCGGTAGAGCGGCGGTTTAATAGAGGGATTAAGCGTTAATTAATGGTCTTAAAGAAGTTTTCTATTTTGACCAATAGACCAATTCACTTAAAATTCTTTTGTAATATCGCGTGTTTTATTCAGTGGCATTTAGAAATGTAGGTTGGTAAGTAATGTGCATATAATGTATAAAGATATTACACACTTAATGTTCTTTTTTTTTTGCTATAGACTGCTTTCCATTTTACAGCGACATGGAAGCGGAAGTGTCGTGATTAAAATTATAAATGTCATTAATATGTTATAGTTGAAAGTACATAATGTACATGTCGTATGTAATTACCAAATTACATCAAGCAGTTGGTCGTAAAAACCGTTCTGTCCATTTATAAAAGTCTGGTCTGTTGGTCATGACGGAAGCGTTCAGTTGGTACTTATAGGTACTCGGTAGGGCTTAAACTTGAAAGTTTCCGTTTGACCTTGCCCTCGCCAAGGTTAGCAATTTCCACGATTTTTTTACCGCATTGCACGGTTTCGCCATGCTGTCCGGACTATTGTATACCGAATATAATGGTGCCATTTGTTTAAACTACGGATGTTCGTTGATTGATAACTTTACATTAGGCTGAAGATAGGCCTGCGGCCTCGTCGAAAGCCAATATGGTTTTAAGACAATATTATTCACCAGTTACAGGTATACAATGAAGACATAATAAGATCAAATATTTGCTTTCGCATGATGATGGAATTTACGAGTAAATATGCATAGACGTTTTTCCCGCTAAATAAACAAACTACCAAAAACAGTTGATGAATTGCGTGATGAAAATAACAATCTTCTTCTTCTTTATCGTGTAGGCAGTAAGGTCTTAAGACCTCACACACCCTAGTGTCAGAGTTTCTAAACCGTCTAAAGGGCGTCTAACATGGTTTGAGTGGAACAGTAAGTCCCAAGTTTCTTCACGATGTTCTCCATCACCGATGTCAGTGATGTCCAAGATAAATTTTAACAAAAAAATAAATAAAAAATAAAAAATAACAATAACAAACGATCATTGGTAAACGCGTTACTAGATAATCCATGTGTACGAGTACTTACACCTTGCGTGTAAAATTGAGGTCCGCATTGACCATCACCTACTGAATGCAAAAACTTATAAAATTGTACCTCCTTGTAGATACTTTTATTAGGTCTTTCATTAGATAGAGATAATTTGGCGGCTTCCCTCAGTTCATTTTTACATTAGGATTGGATTCTTGCCAAGACATAAACAATACCTGGCCATACGTCACAAGTTTCGAGGTCGGCTTAGTGTGTATAGGTACTCTTTATGTCAATAGGTGTTCCCAAAAGTAATAATAAAAGTGTAAATTAAGCATGACGGACGACACACGTGTCCAGCCCGAAAATTGTATTAAACAGCCAGACTCATCATTATTTCTGTGTTGGTTTTTACATTCGTGCATGTAAAATAATGGAAAAGCTATGTTTTAAGAACCGTCCAGATTTCCTAAAGGTTGATCTGTTCTGGACAGCTGAAGTCGTTAGCGGATGATTTTATTTACCTACTTATAAAATCTCATGAACACGATTCTGGTGAATGACTACACGCTATTAATATAGACTTTCAAGGGGTAGTAGGCAGTATGTAATAATTACAGCTATTCATGTCTAAAAGTAAATACAGATGTAGGTAAATAAATAAACGTACAGGTTTTGCAGAAATAAATAATTGCAGGAATACACTTTGGCACGTTTTCTTGTTATGTCGATGGAGACAAGACATCAACTGTTTCTGTCGACTTTCTCCTTTTAATGCGCGATGTGTAGTGATATCTACATATCACGTACATCTTGTTTTTTGTATAATAACATTAAAAACTATTCTAACTATTGTAAGTTTTCTTGATGTGGATATATCGGTGAACGAACAGTGTTTCTGAACATTTGAGGTCACTAACAAATCTGTAAACGTATGTGATTGTATGTAAATGTACGTGTACCTGTGCTCAAATTAAAAGAAATATTTATTTTTGCAGTGGTAAAAATGTTATCGGACTCACAAAGTTTTACAATGTCTGAGAATAAAAATCACCATTTTATTTAGTCATTACGTCAAAAACTGTATCTAATTATCTTTTTGTATGAGCGTACGAATGAAGATACGATTGTGTTTTATTCATTGAGGCTATTGTTTTATTATTTCAGTAACACTTCATTGTTGTGCAGTGTTACGGAAATTGTGAAACTTTGTGATAATGTAATGCCGAAGCTGTAAAACGTCATAAATGCCATAAACTTATAAAATATGTGTATCCCATAACAACTTTCCACCATCAAATTATTGGTAGGTACATCACTCCCTTCCGTACCTTTTGAAAGTCACCGGCGTGACCGTTGTAACGAATGTGTAGTGCATTTAACCAAATTCAAAGAAAGAGGAAGTTGTCAATTCCACAGCACCTTTTTTAGCCGAACTAAATGATGCATCAGCGGAACATCCGTCCGCTAAGTTTAAGCTAGTAAATTCGATTCCACAGGTTCAAAACTTATTTATGGCAAGACATGACCGATTCGCTATAGAGTGTGAGTGATGACCCTAACTACCGACATCTATTAGTTAAGTACTCGTGTGGAAATTATGCCTATTAAAAGTTAATTAGTGGGAGCACATCAGCACACACAGGATGTTCGCGCGGTATTGTCGTAAAACAAAATACTAAAAGTAAGGTCACGTTTGTTTTATGTTAAGTGGGATTATTATTAAGTTGGCGAATAGCTGGAGGACGCATGTTTGATGGCGTGTCTGTTCTGTCATCAGCTGCTGCTTGTAAAAATAACTTGACACATGACAAATAAAGGGATTTGAATACAGCATATTCACTGCTTTTTACCCGACTGCCAGCAATGGTTGTTTTTTGCGCCTATCTTTTTATGTTTTTTTATAATATTCTTTATTCCCTCATATCTCCCAAACCACTTGATGGATTTCCTTAATAAAGGTATCGTTAGATTAGCCTCATTAGTCCAAGTTGTGTACTTAGATAGGTGACATAAAAAAATACAGTCCTGCTAGATTTTTTTATTTAATGTGATTTGAATTTTTTTTTTTTTTTTTATAAATTTCCTAATCATTTTGCTGTCAAAATTTACAAATTAATAGATATTAGTAACTTCCTTTTTAGTGTTGCAAAATCAATAAGTGGTCGAAATAGGTACGTGCCGGCATTTATTTGAAAATTAAACAAAACAAGTTACACAAGCCGTGAAAAGATTTTTCCATTTGAATAATTTATGTGATTATTAAATTACCGATCATATAATCGTGACCCAGATTTCGAAGTATAAGGAAATTGTGGCCTGCCATTGTCCTTATATTTTAATTTCTTTGTAAGGTGTCCTTTTAATTTCTCAAACTGATCAAAGGTGACGATGTATGACTTTTACTACTTCGTTAGTACACATACACTCTCGACAGACTTACAACGCGAGCCAGAGAAAAATTGACCGTTGTGACGAATTATATAAAGTTCTTTGTTCAGTTACATTTTAAAATACTACCTATAGCTATTGCCTTGCTAATGTTGATACTTTATAGTCAAATTTTGCGTAAACATTGCATTGCCTAACTATCTTTTTGAAGATGTTTTTAAAGTCTTGGTACAGAAATGGGGTCATCACGGTGCTCCTCATTAACAGACTGGCAAATGATAGATCGCCGTACGTGCGTGAGTGTTGTACTTACAGCGCAAACGCATGCATGATCACTATCTATAATTCTGAAAAGTTAGTGCTCTCTAGTTTTTACGACGTCTACCTGATTATGATGCCGTCTCACAAGATTAAAAGGAGATTAGATTTTTTTTTGTTTATGACTGTCTCACAGTTTAAAAAAAATATGTTATTAAAATAAATATACATATAGGCTGAACTATGCCACTCCTTCTTTGATTACCTACTGACTTCAGAAACCTATAACCATTGGGATTAATTCACCACTTCGTAATTTTCAAGTGAAATCAATTAATTGACTCCACAAGTCTACACCAGCTAACACAGTGTTGCGTACACGATTTGAATAATTCAAATTATTAAACTTTAAAAATACTTCAGACTTCTAATGAAACCCACTTACCACCGAAAGTAAGCATTCTCAAATACTCAAACAAAGTTTCTGAACAGGGTTCTATCTGCAAAGCGCTGCCTGTAACTACGGTTACGTTTTTGTAAACTTTATTTTATAAAGCGTGATGTGTATGTGCTTTTCTAATTCGTTTTGTTTTAACCTACGATCTTCAGGCATGAGCCTTGGCGACTATTCAAAAGTTCAAACTCAAGGTTTATCCACGCACAATCCAATTAAATTAAAGAGTTCAATACACTGTACTGTAAAAATCAAATTGATCGCGTAGTTCAAAGTGGAATAGGCTGGCAGCATGCCTAGTGCTGGGAGCGGCTAAAGATATCAGAGAAACAATGATTCAGCGAAGTAGCCTCGCAGGCTTGATGTAATAAATTAGTAGGTACCTACGTACGAGTCTTTCATCTTTTCAGAGCTAGGTGTCGGGCTCTGGAAAAATGAAGTCACAGAGAGATCTTGTAACCCAGCAGTAGAGTGTCAGGCTGAGGCTGTAACCGTAAAAGTTGCGGGCACCAGCGTGTAGCGGTTTAAATTTGGCAAGATTAACATTAACCTGAATGTAGGTAATTTCAAATTCGTAAAACGTAAATGTCATGCGTATACGCAGCGCGTGAGAAATAGTAATTAAGGCACCTACCCACATATCAGCAAATCTGCGCTAAACACAAGACGTGTCCGCCATCTACGAGACCCGGTTTTGGCGTAAACACAATCGAGTTTGTATTGCGATTGTGTCACCTTATAGGTCAACTTTCTTGAGCCTAAATGACGCACAGACACCTGTGGACAGAGACTAGGTCATGTATACTTGAGGTACGATACAAATCTCCAAGAAAAGCGTATTATAGTAATATAGGTAATATAAAGGTAGATTTCGGTCCAGTTTTTAACCTTGTTGATGTCAGTAGCAGGTGTTTTGTTTAATGCAGGACAAGGTCAGGTTTGGGATTGCAATAATAATGCGTAACGCTTGACAGGCTGTTCTTAGTTTAGATCTTTTAATATTTCATCGTCTATAAATTCACTCAACTCGCGTGTACAGGTATTCGACGGGTTTTACAGGAAAAATACTCCGTGATGTGTGCTGCACGTTCACATCTGTATGAAAAATAACGCAAATATTACCTTTAACACACTTCACGCTCTTAGTTCGAGGAACACATATGCCGTAGGTACTTCATGAGTTTTGTTATATCATGGCACAGTACATTCAACAGCCTTTGCTGAAACACACATTTTAAGATGTTATCACAATAAATAGCAATTTCACAAAGATTTTTATCTCGCTGTACAATAGGGTCGCACGGCATAATTTACACAGAATTATTACTAGGTTTTTTTTTAAATAGCCCATTTGGCCTAGTTGGTAGGTTCCTTGTTCGTGATCAAAGATTAATTTCAGGGAAATTCAAATAGGTTTGGTGTTTATTATCGTCATCTGTTACCTACACTACAATTCATGGAATTCATATTAATAAAATGTTAGTGCTTTTGTCGTTAGGTTTATAATGCTATGCATTTCTCCGTTTCCCACTCAGAGAAACTAAACAGTTTTTTTTTTTCCGTGGTTTTCGGTACGAACCTTACTCACTGTGTTCCTAAACGCCTGTGTTTAGGAACACAGTACATATGGGACCAAATCAGCAGATTTTTTTCATCAAAAATAAAACAAAAAGAAGTAAGAGATTTTTTTGCGCAATGCAAGATATATTGCGAAGCTGTCGTTGGGCAGATGACCCTTCTAGGGCGGGCGGGCGACTCGGCGCGGCCCCCTGACATACATACAAACACAACTAAAATTAGAACTGTGATTCTCTCACTACCACTACACGCTAGACGCAAACGAATGGATTATAGTATTATTAGAGCGGGTACGCGGTACAAATAACAGTGTAAATGAACTATTGCGGCAAGATTTGTTGCTATCCGGAACCCACCAAATGAGCAACAACCGTTTGACGAGCGAATGATAAATGGTATTCGTAAAAGAGCAGTTCAGGTTTAATATTTTAGCTTGCTATTATTTATAAATGTGATAATATTGTGCTTGAGGCGGAGTCACTTTGAGTGTCTTACACGTCACACGATACGAATACACGATACGTCTAACTAACCTCAAGATTTTAAATAATAGTTAACAAGGAACCGATCCAGCGATAGTGCTTTAGTAAAATATTTATTGATTAATTTAAAAACTAAAATAATAAAATAAATATATCTTTTCACGTAGTTAACGTTGCCTTGATCAACCAATCAAACACAACTATCGATTAAAGCTTTTTCTGGGAAAGGAAGTAAATGTTACTTTGTACGTCAATGCGTGATTCAAATAATGATATATTTATTTAAAATACTGAAGACTGAACGCTTTGATGGAAGCTTCGGTTACATAAAATATAGGTCGAATAAACATTGAATATCCTTTCGGTTCACTTTTACAGACTACACTATTGATCTTGAATAAAAATAGTTTAGACACGAATACGAACTATGCAGCTTTGATTCAATTACCTTCAGTTATTTTATAGCCATAGTACTTGAAACACGAATAGTAATTAAATTACTAGGTAGTAAATCCGTTATAACTTGCAAATTAGACATGGTAGTAAGTTCTATGTTATTTTTACTGACTATTGTTGAGAAGTTATTTAATAACTTTGGCATATAATTTGCAAATTGCTCAATAGCAAAACGTTTGATAACATTTAAATAAATAAATTGGTATTTATGCCGTCGGCCCCCCCAAGGCCGGAACCGACCTTGTGGACTTCATTGCTTTTGTGATACTTGTAAGATGTGTTAAGGGGGATTATTTAGGGTTGCCAAGAACATAAATTTCAATTTGATATAATATATATTATACATATTTTATGTATGTTTTCTTAGAAATTTACATATGTTCGTCTATGATCATACATCAGTTCGAGTCGTAAATTTATTGTTGACATATAACAGGAAGACGTATAATACTAGTAACTTTTTAATCTTAGTCTTGTAGTCAACGTACTGTTGCTGATAGAATATTCACGACACGGCCGCGGAGACCCGTTACCCTACTCTGTAAGTGGAATACTGATACAAAACAGTCAATCGCCTCTGAATCCATCGTAGTAATGACTGTGTGTGGTTTATGACTCTGCGCTTTCAAATTACCAAGTTATTATTTTGTATTATGAATGACACGGTACACGACTAGTTATGAGGTCTTATTTTTAAATGCCCAATAGCTTATATGGCTAAGACGGTGATAGTATTTCGCTATTTTATAAAAATCTTTGGAGATATTTTAACTTGAATGGCTTAAAGTGTGGATGCTACTTTATCGATTTCCAATTGGGACAAATGTTTTTTTTTATTTTTGGGAAATGTTAAATTAATTCATGTCCGGTCATTGTAATAGCCTCCCTCATGGCTCGCCCCCTATTTGCTAGGCGACCTTTTCGCTGATAAATAAATCATCAAAATGTGGGTGTAGTTAACGGTTGGTATTTCTAAAATAAATTTCTCAAGAGCTTCGTTAGCCGTGTATACAACAAAACGCTTATTCACAGTTAGAAAGGGCTCTCACAACCAAGCTTTATGTCAGACGTCGTTATGTACGTATACGTAAAAATCACATAACTATTGCAGAAGCATGTTCACGAGAACTGACATTTGTCAAGTACATAAAAATGTCAGCAATCATTTGATCAAACGTTCTATGTTTCTGGCGTAGGCGCAACGCTCTCTAGTGCTTTGACTAATATAAGTAGGTACACGTACTGTAGGGTTGATGTTATTTAAAGAATTGATTTGTATATGCAGTGGTTTACATTCGTAAAAAACACAGTGTCAGTATATCTTTAACATAAGTTTCAATGTGAAAATATTTTTTCGGCAGATAAATGTCGATCTGTCAAAATCTATTAAATATATCTCTCAATTCTGTAGTCATATTTAAACGAGCATGAATATGAGTTATTGAGCCCTTTACAATGCACAGTCATAAATTAATTTTATTTTAATATTATGTCAGCCCTACAGCATGTTAATTTGACGTTTCAACGTTCCCAATTGATGCCCACGCGCGAGTCTGTTTGACCCTCTCTAACCGGCCATTCACAAAATTACTATTGAGACATCATCCGCAATAATTATGCTTTATGAGCACAATTACTATTGCATCGTCATTGTCTAGTTCTTGTTTAAAAACTAATTCAACGTATTTGCTTCCTTTCTTGGCAATATTTTTGTCTGATATTATTCTTTAAATCATTGGTAGGGTATAATATAATATTTTGTAGTAACTGCAAGCCCCTCGTGTGCAGAACAGTCGTCATTAAATTAGTTTAATGTCGATTTAATAAGATTTTCAATTACGTTTGGTTCGTTTAAAGAAAAACTACTAGGTACTAGGAACTACTTGGCAGTGACATAATCAAGCAAGAGTTCCTATGATCGAAATTATTCTTAACTTGAATTGTCACTTTACACGCAAAATGTTACAAATTAAAGTGAAAAATTAACATGTTTGAGCTTTTATTATTACCACGTGGCGGAAATGGGCGCTGTCAGCCGAACCTAATGATGCGTGAAGCGAGCGGCAGTGCGCGTGGGAACAGTTACCAACATAAAGAGAGATCATTTTTTACATCTGCTAAATCAAAGCTGCTTTTTGTTGTCCTACTTAGATTGAATGATTGGATGGGTCGTCATTTTGTGGACTGTACGATAAAATTCGGAATAGAAAGGGAATTAAATCGCTCGTTTTTCTGTACTAAGCTACGGGTGTGAATATGAAATTGGATCAAAATAATTATCGATAAATTAAAAGTTGTAGCGCCATTAATTTAAAACTCATTGTGTGTTGCCTAGTAAGTACCTGTTCGAAATATTCATATCAAATAATAGATATGTACGTGCGTAAAACGCCGTCGATTTCACTTCGCCATGGTTGGCGTCGGTAGTGCTAAGGGCTTGCCGTGTCATCACGAAATATAGAAAGCTGTGTTTCATGTAACGCAGTTAATTAGTTCCTGAGACAAGGATACAATTAACAATACGTTTGATGAACACTTTCTCATAAATATAAATATTTTGCTTGGCTAATTGTGTTTTTTTTTTAATAATTGATCTGCAATTTTTTTATGAAATACCTAGGTACCTAAGTCTGAATAATTTTAAACCGTATGTGCTAGGTTCGCTGTCTTTGAACTTTAAAAATTGTTGGATGCATTAATATGTAGGAATGAATGGATTTGATAACAATCACACCAAGGGTATATGCATATTAAATTCTAGTGTCTTATGAATGCAATGTCATTTAATACCTAACTTATGGTCATGTGTAATTATTTATTTGTTTCGTTTTAAACTTCTTAAAATTTCTATTAAATCGTGAGAACTCTCGGGTTGTGTAATTAAGAAGCAAAAGGAGGAAGCATGTCGGTTTCTATTAGCGTAGACAGTTGCAAGCGCAGTAGATAACTAGACCAATTTTAAGACTGGCTGTCCTAAATAAATAGACACACATAATAAACATACTTGGACCCTCCAATTATATTTGTTTATTATGTCAAGATGCAGTCACAAGCAATAATGTAAAAACAGACAAAGCTCTTGGTAATTACTGGTTATTGTAATTACAAGCCTCATATAAAACACACTGAATTTTTGTAAGTTTATCGCCGTGATTAAAAGACTGATCCTAGTTAAAATTGTGTTGTCTTCCTTCGCCCTTAAAAACGATGATGAATGAATGAAAAGTTTTATATATTTTACACGAGCACATTAAAAAACTCCTGAATGAGTAGAGCCGCTAAGGATTAACATCTCTTCATACATGAAAAACGATTTTAGAGGTCGATTCACTGATTAGTCGGTTCGTGACACACGTCCTCGTGCTTGCGAGCAAACGATTACACAGTTTAAACACTTGAATAATTTAAAAGAACATGCATTTTCATGCTCTTCTAGGAGTTACGTTAAAGATAGCCCTCAGATTCTTGACCGCACAAGTGATGTGTCAACCTTAGAGAATGAATAAAACAACCTTTGAAACACTAATGTAGTTGCTGGCATCTTACCCAAAAGCAAGACGTCTTGCTGCATTTACATCCGTCATTATTTCGTTTTCTTGATTTGTTAACAACCGAATTGACGTTCTACTCATACTTTGTACACATATATTCTACCGAAGCTGCGATAGACAAATTGAATCCACTTATTCATACTGCTAGGTGGTCGTCTGTTACCGTCGGAAGTATATTATTATTGTGAGGTCCGAGGTAGGCGTTTGTTAGCAACCTGTCACTCCTACGCGCAGTACTTACCAGTGCTCTCTGACCCAGCACGATCCCGCGCGCGTGTCTATGAATGGTGCCGGCGTACTTATCGATAACATTACAAGTCGCTTTGTTTACGTGTTACTTATGTCTCCATTCTTTAAGAGAATAAAGTCTTTAACCATAAATAACAAGATGTAGCTAGGACTCGTGGCTCACGAACATCTTTCATTGAATTATTTCTGAATATGATAACCTGGTGAAGGTCTCGGGATTCCGTTAGAAAGGACCGGTTGATAGAGATGCTTGGGGAGGCCTATTATGTCCATGACTTCCATTAGAGTTTTCAACTACCCTCTAGCGGTTGACTTTAAGTAGGTAGGTTACTTATACTTGAATTTAAGGAAGATCACCAGAAAATACAGAGTCGCAGATCGATAATTATTACATACTAGATAACCCGCGGCTTCGCAAATTAAATTAAAAGTTAGATCATGATTCGTAAGCCATGTGGCGCCATCTATAATCATAAGAAAGTTATTTTGATTTCTCTCGGAAACAGTACTTTTTTTGGGATGACTTTGTCCGTTTCTGGAGGCCTGACAACGTATTATGCAAAATTTCAGGATGATCGGTTCAGTAGTTTAGGCGTGAAACGGCTGAATGGTAACAAACAAACTTACTTTCGCATTTATATTATTATAATTTGGAATAGGACAGATAGAATTTGGATTTACGATCTCTATGAGTGGCAGTAGGTAACTACCAGGCATATCCAGTTTTATGAAACGTTTGGCTTTGTAGCTTTGTGTAACGTTATTTCTGTTAACTTTTGTCATATTCGCGGACTGTACCTACTTCTATCACTTTGTATGTATTCAACTACATTTTTTGATAGCATTACCTAATGTTATTTTTTGTTTCTCAGAGCCACCGCGAGTCGCATCCGCCGTTGGGCCACGTGGCAAGCGTGTGCAAACGCCGCAGCCTGTGCGAACGCCGGCGGTGCCGCTCATCGCGCCGCAGCAGCCTCAACAGCCGCGGGAGCAGGCTGTTGCACTCGCGCACGCCGCCAAAGGCGTTGAAGCCCTGGGCGTTTTAGTCCAGTATTTAGTGTTTCGAGTAAGTACAATTTAAAATTTATTGGGTAAAAAACTGGAATTCGCACGACATGAGATTTTTTTTTTGGGACAAGCCCGCCAGGTTGTTCCCACCCACTGCAACTCCTGAAAGCCAGTATCAACAGTGGAGGCCATCAGAAAAGTGCAGAGGCAATAAAGCTCGACGAGTCGAAAAAAAGAATTGGATTGTGGAAATTATACATACATACATATATATACTAATATGTATAATAATAATTATTATTATTTTCTTACGAGCATTAGGTTCTATATTCAAAACCGAAAGCTCTAGCTTTCCATTTTTTACCTGCACATGGCACAAACATGCTCGTAGGTGCAACACGCAGTGTACCCACCTAGTAGGTAGTAAACTTTAAGTGCTAGTAAAGTACATACATAGGTGTGTGTATTTTGAAATAATTTTATTGTATTGGAGGCCGTCGACGTATGATGTAAAACTTCCATAATGTCGTCACATGTCAGAGTGTAGATCCCTACGAATGTGGTCGACGATTTACATAAGTTGTAGGCACTCTGTAGTGTTTACCAACCTATACAACAAACATTTGACGAAGCGTTAAGGTTGAGGCCAATGCGATTTGATTCAGATATCAGACCTCCCTCCACAACTGATTGTCAGACTCACGTCGTCAAAGAGTAACGACTGTCAAAAATCCACATATGACAGCCGGGACCAACAGCTTAACGTGCTTTCCGATTCACGGAGGAGTCTCGGTGTGCAAAGATGGTCACGCAACCACGGACCAACCCCGGCAAGCGTAGCTTAACCTCGGTAGGTTACTAGGTCATTATATTTTTTTTGTCGGATGTACCAAAGCCGGCGTGGATCGATCCGGTGATCGATCCATGCCGGCTCCGATACATCTGGCTGTTATTACTTACGCCACGACTCCACGAGCTCGTCTCTATACAGGGTAATTGAAAATGTACCAGAAACCTTAAAAGGGGTTTTTGTACTCATCATTATGAACAACTATGGGACCAACCATGAAATCATGAAAAAAAAAACAGCGGATCCATACATTACGAATTACGATCTTGTTATGTAACATTTTGGAAGGAACAGCAGATTTTTTTTTTCAATTATTATTATATTATATTACATTTTCAATTACCCTGTATATTTCCTATATATTTTACGAGTATTATGGTTGTTTATTTATGGGTTTCGTGAACCTACGTGATGAGCCAACACACGTACGATATACGTACTTCAGAGGTTATATTGCTTGCTTCGGCTTTACTGAGCCTGAATGTTTACCAGCAAACAGTTAATACTGATATAATTGTAATATTTCCAGTTGGACGCACTAAATGGCAGCAGTTGGCGTGTGGAGGCGGAGCGATGGCGCGGCGTGGCGGCCGCCGAGCGCAGCAGCGCCGCGCGCGCAGACCGTGACCGGCAGCAGCGCGCGCAGAAAGATCTCGATACCAGTCAGTATACAATACTTTATTATTCTTATTATTCAGGCGAAAGACCTTCACTGTTGGACATGCCACCCCTCAATATTTTTTAAATTGTTCTTTTTTTCCTGTAGGTACCGTGTAAACATTCGTTTTCATTTTGTAAAAAGCTGTTATTTTGACAATAGGTACTACAAAGAGATACTTCAATTTTATTCATTTGTTTAAATTATATTACATGCAATGTTTAATATTATGAAGTTATACACACAGACAGTAGTAGGTACTATACTTCCTTGGGTTACTGTCCGTACATTCCATTGGTACTATTCTTTGCCTTTCAATGACAACAACTATATAATTTGTGCACATTTTTACCTATCTTTATTGCATCGGGAAGTACCTAAGTATGTAAATTCATTTAACTTTGATAACAATTAATTCCAGTCGCAGAATGCCTGAGCAAGATCTCAGAGCTGGAGATGGAGGTCTCGTCGAAGGAAGAGGTGAACGCGCGCCTCCAGGCCAAACACATCGAGGAGGTCGCTACACTCGCCAATGACATCAAGGGACTCAAGGTAACTATCGTCATTAGCATTCCTTTTCGACTTAAATATATGAATTAATGCAACGGCTTTTTTATTATTAAAATAGTTTTACAAGCAATTTTGTTTTTATTGTTCGGTTTTCGCCGCACCGGCGACGACTGAAGAATGTAGTGTAGCCTTCAGAAATCATATTGGTCCTCTCACTAACTGAGCCTCCGAGAGCTAGTAAAACCTGTTGATTTTAAACGTGTAAAAACTATGTTTTATTTTAAAGGATACAATCGAATCCCTGAAACACGAAGTCGCCGAGAGTAGGGCGCGTTTACACGCGCACAGCGAAATCGAGCGTACATTACGCGCACAACTAGAAGCGGCTCGGGTGGAGGTGGAGCAAAGCAAGTCGTACAACACATCGGTGACATCGGCCAACACGTCAACCGACACGTCCGTGGACACGTCCGTGGATACGTCGTGGGACAAGTCGTGCAACATGTGCGACGCGGCCTGCGACCCCGTGTGTTGCGAGGTAGAAGATTGCGAGCTGCGATTAGCTGCGAATGAAGAATTGAGCACAGATGCCAACGAGTTGGCAGCTGAGGTTAGTACCTACTGAAACTATTCATAAAACGGGTAGGTATCATTATTATGAAACTTTTGAAATACGTAGTACGTACCTACTAGTAGTAAATAGTAGGGCTGCCGTTAATTTCCGTTAATGCCGGCAAAAGTTCTAAATATAAACAATCGAAATATTATTTCTATTTAGCATACTAGCTATAAATGTAACTTTGCAAGCATTCGTATTTGAACCTCCTTACTTACCTACTTAATCAAATTATTTACCTTCTAGGTACGATCACTCCGCGCGGTGATCGAGCTGAAGCAGGCGGAGGTCGCATCATTGCGCGATTCGCGATCAGAACTCGCGGCAGAAAGGGAACGTCGTGCGGCATGTGAGCGAGAGGCACGAGCCGCGCGTCACGCCGCTGAAGAGCTTCGTGAACGCGCGGCTGCTCGACAACGTGACACTGACCGTCTGCGCGACGACAACAGGCGTTTGAGGGACGCGGCAGCGCGCGACCGCGACCATGCCGCGCGACTTGCCGCGCTCAACGAGGAGCTCCGATATAAGCTTAGACAGAAGTCACAGGCATGTACTCGTTAATCTTAATAATATATGCCTTTTCTAAATGTGAGAAAATTGTTTGTCGTCCTCTTTCCACAATCGATTCGGTGATTAATGATATTAACCAATAGCAAAAACTGTTTGTTGACGAATTGTTTTTTTTTGCTAATAATAAAGATTATGGATCTTCTACGCTAATCCGCATATTATAAACTTTTCTAAATATGCCCTTGAAACCCTCAACCTCTAATGTTTGTTATTGTACCGACAGGTGGTGTCTCTGCTAGCAGGCGGCGGCTACATCGAGCGTCCGCCGCTGCGTGCGCGCACGTCGTCGGGTGACTCGGGGCGCTCGGCATCGCCCGCGCCCGACTCGCCCCCCTCGCCCGCTGCTTCGCCCGCGCCGGACTCGCCCCCTCTGCCCGCCGTGAAGGGCGTCGTCGAGAAACACGACTCCGTCAGCTGGGTTCTGGAAATTGAAGAGACACCTGAGGAGGTGGCTTCTAGGTAAAAGACTATTTTGTTTTAAGGTTATTTCCACATCTAACGATACAATCCCTAAAGTATATATCTATAAGTTTAGGCTATCCCTAAGTTTAGACGGTAGAAAAACTTTCAGGTTCATTTTCTAGGTGGTGTGTCCCTTTAGTGTCAACCTTAGTTTAAAGAACATGTGTACTAGTACTACACAGATGTAGAACTTATAAATCATCTCGTGCGTAGGTTGGCCAGGCGGTCATCATTCCGCACGACCGCGTCGCCGAGCGGCGTGAAGCGTCGCGGTGGCGGCTCGCCCGGCAGCGGCTCTCCGGCGCCCGCGTCGCCGGCGCCCAACGCGTCCAAGCTGTTCCGCCCGGGGGACCTGGACTTCCCCCCGCCCCCGCTCAAAGAGTCCGCCGGGGAAGCCATCTACATATACGACGATCGCCAGTATTGAAGTTTTGGACTATTGGACTTTGTGCTCGTGACCGACTAGTCTGTCCCGCGTGTGCGCCGCGGACGTGCGTCGTCTGGATCATGTTCTTGCCGCAGTATAAGTTTACTGCACCGTGTGGAGGCGTAGATTATAGAAAAACTGGGACCCAACCGGAGTGACTTCTCTTTATCTCACGTTTATGAATTGAATACGTATGTACCTTATATGGAAATGGTGAATGAAATAATGAAACTACATGATACATATTTTGATGTAAAGCTCCTAGCTCTGGAACACCAGTGTTTTAATGGACATTGCAAAATAATTTATGAGCTTGAAAATGTTACTTTACGTAGATTTAATACAAGTTTGCTCTTTCTCAATAGAATTTAGCTTGAGGTGATAATGATAATATGTTATTCTCATAAACGATATTAAAACAATACCTTAGATATCTCATTTTAATCGTAGCCGAAGAGTTTTTACCTATTTATCTTATTTCATTTTTATCGACTTCACACGTTTCTACCATTAGTGGATAAATTAAATGAAATAAGGTAAGGAGTAGCTTCAGACTCACTCTAAATATAAGAATATGCTTTTCTCGACCATCTGGCCTCGGAACGGCATATACTCGAATTAGGTTGCATTTGAAGGAAAGTATTTATGTACCTGTGGATTGCGCCAATCAATAAAAGTTATAACTTGGTGAACTATTACGAATACTTCTCGTCTATACTTCTTTTCATTTCCATTTATGTTATTCTATACTTACATCTGTTTCATGTCTCTCTTATAAATAACGTTTATTTTATATTCCTTTTAACCCCATTTCCCCTTTTATTCATTGGTGCAATTATTCTTGTTTCTGATGTTTATTGATAAAGAAAATGTGCTTTGAAAATATGTTATCTTGTTCAGGCTTGTCAGTGCTAGCAGGTTGTTATCTGTATTACTTAGCAATAGATTGATCGTATAATTAGGTATTTATATTGTTTTTGTATTGTATTTTTAACTTAATAATTATATTTTATCACACTCGTTGAATTATTTTGTACAAATAACAATTTTAATGATGAAAAATTAACATAGTTGTAAGTGAAGGTGTAATTATGACGTTTTTATTCTGTCTGTCGGATTTTAACGCTTTCATTTGATTAGGGCTGAAATACTTTCTTCTATTGTGAATGTTAATTTCGCATTAATTTTTAAAAGTTTCTTTTTAGACTAATATATATAGTCCGCTATTCTAGAAAAAAACGAGAAACCAAAGAGTCGCGTTCATCTAAACTCTTTGCCATGTTCCTTAATATCAACAAGTCTGTCATGAAATGTAGCATGATAGATAACATTATAATTTCAGTTAATATGATTTTTATTTATTTTTAAGCTTATCGTTATATAACATTAAATACCATTCCAAAATTAAACTGTAATCATAAATATTATAACGTGATTGCAAAGGATATTAATATAAAGAATAAAATAGTATGTTAAAGACATTGTGGTTTGATTTCCGTTTCTTCAGCATTCCGTCAATTACAGTCAGTCAGTGAAGGCGATAAGCATATTATGACGTTTGCTCAATTAGATGAATTACGGACAAGGTTACCTTGGCCTGTCCGCTTTTGTAGGAGAAGATTATATGGGTGATTTATTCATATGGTTTTGTTCTAATAAGTAGGTAGGTACCTAAATCGTTCCATCTTTGCACTGGTTTTATGTTTTTTTTTATGAAATAAGGTTTTGTGTAAGATGGCTTTTTAAGCTAAAAATCTGATTAAAGGTTAATTTGCGACTTTGTAAATACCCTTTCGGTTTAGCTACCTACCAGGATCGCTTTAAACGATACCTACTACGCTAGGTTAGGTTAGGTTAGGTTAGCTGGGCTGTTTCCGCACTAAGCCTCTTTATTGGGCCATTGTACGTATGAAAAGGATATCCTTGAGGAGTTACTCCAACCATCCCAGACCCTCCCAGAATGCCAGCAGTCTTTTCAGACTGTTGCAGGCTTCGGGGAGCGATACCGGCGATTGGAGAGTCCGTGCCCGTTGATCTGCCACGCTTCTGCACTCCAAGAGCACGTGCTGTGGTGTTTCTTCCGCCTCCATGCATCCTCTGCACAGAGGGCTGTCTGTCACACCTATGGTGAATAGGTGTTTGTTTAGGGGACAGTGGCCGGTTATGATGCCTATGATCTTCCGAATTTCGTCCCGTTTCAATCTAATAAGGCTGCGGGCAAATCTTTTTGATGCTTCCGGAACTGCATTCTTTGTTTGCCTGCAGGTTACACTGTTTCTCCATTCCGTATGGTGTGTTTCCTCGGTTTTCTTACGTAGCCATGATTTTATTTGTGACCTACTACGCTAAAAAGAAAGAATCACCCTGCTTGTATACACTTTTAGCAAGCAGACACGTACATTTTTTACGAAACGAAATATCTAACTAAGTGTATTTGCAAACATTGATTTTTATTCCCATGTCGTGATGACATCATCATCATCATCATCGACATGGGTATTAAAATTAATGTTCATAAAAAAGCAGTAATATCAGCTGATGCTGGTCATCTGGCCCTAAAATTCAAACTCCTTGCTACCCATTCCACCTTAAAAAAAATCCAATGGGACTATGGCATAAGTATATGGCTTTTCCATCGTTTGTGTGTGTCATTACACAAAAAATGACACATAAATGACATATAGGTACGTAACTGACATTTCTAACAAATTCTTGTCTATTACCTACCTACCTACTAACAAGATTTAAAGTCTCACTAAGTATGCCAATATAAACAGAGTCCTTGGACTAGATTGTTATCTTTGACAATATTTATTCTACTTTTTATAGCTCAGTTTTAAGTGATTACTGAACTAACAAACAAAATATTCCTATTTAACTTTGAATCACACTTTCACACTGTCGCACCTTAAGTTAAAAACCTCAAAGCTTCCACTCCCTATAAGATAAGTCTGACTCAGTCAAAACGCAAAAGAAAGTTTAGTGTATAATGAGCATGAAATAGGTTATGTGATGTCATGCACATCACAAAGCCGGTCTTATGGCAACAGCATTGACTAAAAATGGTAAGCGTATACAATTTATTCCAAAACTAAAATAAAATAAAAATACTTGTGCCTACTATAAAAACACGTCAAAATGCGTCATAAAAAATTGATCACCTCTAATCTATTGTCTGACCGCCGTAGAGTCGATATAAATGTACGAATCGCCTTAACTTTGAAGAAAAATATAGGTATAGTTTAGTACTGTAACTTGCACTCTTTAGTTATCCTGATAAGTTTACTACATACCTACCTATTGTATCGTAGAGTGAGATGCTGTAAAAACCCAAAACGTACTCATGATTTAGCTATAAAAAAAAAAAACTATCACAAAGTCACAAGGACACAACCTTGACTTCAGTAACCGCTTTTCCTTGATCCACAGGCAATATCACGGTATAGTTAATTAGCATTAGCCCAGCAACCTTAATTGGTCTAATTGATCGGCATCGAGGTGATTTTTTTTATTAGAATATGTTACGAGCTGTAGTCGCTAACTCGGTTCACCTATTCTCATAAACAGTATAAAAATCATGAAGATTATCAATTCATAAAAGACGCACGTTTACCAGGGTAGATCAGATTCCGTTTAGACCATGGAAGTTAATAAGTTGACACAGATAAAGTATTTTTTATTCCTTTTAGTGAAATAGTAAAAACCGACCGATCCGATACTGCATGAAAAAGAAGAAAAGAACAAACACACTTGCATGTTAGTAGGTATGCAGGTAATATTAGCAGGATGATTCCAGGAAAGATAAAGGGGTAGAAAATAAATAACTTTTGTCGGATAAGCATTCAGCGGAAAATAGGAAAGGCATCTTGAGACCTACTACTTACTCTAAAAGGAACAAAGAAAGGAATTTATATTAAATCGCAAGAGTAGGTAGCGAAACCTTTGCTTACAAGCTAAACTAGCACGCTCGCTTCTTCCTATTAAATGTTTCTAGGAAGACAGCCTGCAAGGAACAAGATACAGATATATTGCATGAAACGTAACATCAAGTAAAGATTGTATAGGTATATCTACCTAGCTAATATATTACAAGAATGTATTTCTTCGAAAATCTGTACAACTAATACTGTTGAGTTATTTTGGTTCTGAGAACAGAGATAGGGCAATCCAATGTTTTATTCAGGGAAACCTAATTTTCAGACAATTATTTTATCTGTTGTGGCTAGAATAGTGAGGTATGTAGGACACATACCTACCACAGAAAATTTCGCAATTTACCTCTATCTATTATCAATCTATAATGCAATGAAACGTTTAACACATCTGCAAGATAGCTACCGATAAAATATTAGGTAGTCAATGAAAGAGCACACACATTCAAAAGCATATTACTCGTAAGATTAATGAAAGATTTAGATAAAGAACATCATAAGTGCAGCGAAAATTACAATAATGCTTCCAGGATATTGAGCGGTACATTGGTACTTACACTAATAAGGGCGTTGCGTTGATGCCAAAATCGTAATCAGTAACGATTATGTCAAGGAAAGTTCAAAATGCCGCAACGGCCGTAACACATTGATACCGGCCCGTATATAAAAACAATTCGAAACCAACAACTTGACAAACCGTGAATAATCTTCAAAATGTTCACAAGTGTTTATGTTGTTTTCTTGATAATTGGTGCTGGTAAGTGTTAACTTTTAAGTCGTGCGTTCGGTATTTTTTTAAATTAAAATGTATTACTTTAATATCGGACATCACTCTATCATAATCGACGTCTTTTCGCTGAGTGATATGAGTTCGTTTTCATCTCCATGTTGCACAGGATTTCCTTTACCGTAGCTTATTTAAATATGAAAGATCCGTTCAATTTCCCAGTGCTTGTTTAAATTGTTTTTTTTTTTTAACAAATTCTAAGTCATAATAGTAGGTAGTAGTATTTTGAGACACTTCATTTTACTTACTCTGGCGGACAAAATTGATGGGCCATTTATTAGACACTGGGCAGAGAGACACGTGCGTACTGACGTACATGTACCAAATTAATTTTCGCTTTTGTTTTAAAATATTATCTACTAACAATAGGTTAAGGCAATACTAACACAATATGGATCCTGTAGTCCGAAATAAAGAATTATTATTATTATTATTATTCCATTTATTTATTTGCTTTACATAATTATTACATTTTTAAATATTAATATAAAAATAAACATTTAAAAATATAAAAAATAGTAGCCCACCGGTGGCGGAAACAGGGTCCAAGCCACCGGCGGTCAGGGCTCCAAAGAGAGGAACCTCCTAACTATACGGGCCGTATCCAGAAGTACTGCTTTCTGGATCAAGCCCTTGATCCAGCCGCCTAACGAGAGCCTCCTAAGATGTTGGTCGAGGCTCTTGGCTATTAAGCCATTGGCTGTGACGACTATCGGCACAATGATCGCTGAGTCCACCTCCCACATGTCGACAACCTCGCGGGCCAAGTCAAGATACTTGATCTGCTTATCTTTCTCGACCTTCACGAGGTTCACGTCATGTGGGACTGCTATGTCAACAATCATTGCGCGCCTCTCTAAGCGATCCACCACCACTATATCAGGTTTATTGGCCACAATAGTCCTGTCAGTGATGATGGATCGGTCCCAGTACAGTGTGACATTGCCATTTTCAAGAACTGGGTCGGGCACATACCTGTAGTACTGTACTTCCGATTCCACAAGGCCGTATTTTAGAGCAAGTTGCTGATGGATAATCCTGGCCACTAGATTGTGTCTATGCAAGTACTCTTCGTTAGCTAGACGAGAACACCCAGAGATAATATGACGGATTGATTCACCCGGCCGGTGGCATGCCCGACAAATGTCAACCGTGCCATCCTTCACAATAAATCTCCGATAGTTATTCGTCATAATAACTTCGTCCATAATTGCACAGACAAAACCTTCGGTTTCCCCAAATAGGTCACCAAATCGGAGCCAGGATACGGACGCTAAGAAATCTACATCGGGCCCATGTTGGGCCCGAAAAAAGCGCCCGTGGAGCTCCTTACTCTGCCATATCTCCTCGCGATCTTTAGTCTCAAGCACTACAGGTTTGCGCCAGTTCTCTTTAGCCAAGGAGAGCGGGGTAAGGCCCTTATCCACCAAAACCACATCTCGGTGCATCCCCACGTCGGCTTCTAGGAAATATTCCCTGAGACTGCATATCTCGCGATTGTGGAGAGTCTTAGCATTTAAGAAGCCACGACCTCCACACTTCCGCGGGATATACAGTCTCATCACCGATGACCGTGGATGATGCATCCGATATGCCGTCAGTAGTTTACGGACCCTCCCGTCCAGAGCGTCAAGTTCCGTTTGAGTCCATTTGAGTATGCCGAAAGAGTACATCAAAACCGGCATGACCCACCCGTTGAAGGCGCGCACCTTATTGCCTCCTGACAAAAGACTATTAAAAACTTTTTTCAGGCGGCCAAAGAAGCGCTCCTTCAACGATTGTTTCATGTCAATAGCATTGATGCCCAACGCTTCCGACATACCCAAATACTTATAGGTCTCGGTTGAAGAAAGGGATCTAAGGTTTATGGAATCCGAGAGTTGAATTCCCTCGGATTCCACAATCCCCCCTCGCTTGACATGCATGACCGCACATTTGTCCACACCAAATTCCATCCTGATGGCGCTACTAAAGGTTTCTGTTACCTTTAATAGTTCCATCAGTTGCAATCTGTTGGGGGCAAAGAGTTTAACGTCATCCATGTAAAGAAGGTGAGATACTACCTGGCCACCTCTCTTCAATCGATAGCCTAGACCTGAATCCTCCAGCAGTGTGCTTAGGGGATTCAAGGCTAAGCAAAACCAAAGCGGACTCAAACTATCGCCCTGAAATATACCTCGCTCAATCCTTATCGGTTCGCTATTCCGCTGGACATGTCGACACCCTGGGTAGCGAAGAACTGTCCTCCACTGCCCCATACACGATGTCAGGAAGGCGCGTAGAGTTGCATCGATCTTATACAACTCCAGCACCCTCATGAGCCATGTATGTGGCACGGAATCATAGGCCTTCTTGTAGTCTATCCAGCATGTCGACAAATCCTTACGGGATCGACGAACCTGTTGGCTGATGGCCATGTCAATCAAGAGCAGCTCCTTGGTACCGCGGGACCCTTTCCTACATCCATTTTGAGAGGGAGACATGATATTATTAATGTCTATATGATTGTTAATTTTAGTTCTCAAAATGGATGTAAGAATTTTATAGACCGTCGGCAAACATGTGATTGGTCTATAATTTTTGGGTTCCGCAGTATTACCAGATTTATGGAGCAAGTGGGTTATACCTGTCGTTAGGAATTGGGGTAGCGATCCAGATTCTAAAGCTGACTGGAATCGGGACGCCAAGCAAACGTGCGAGCTTCTGAACCATTTAATCCAGAAGTTATGCAGCCCGTCCGGTCCTGGAGATTTCCAATTAGGCAATGAACGGACCGCACGAGCTACATCTTGGGGGCTGATGATAATTGCCCCCATTTCCGGTATTGGATCGCACATTCGCTCGACTTCCCGGGTCCAATCACCTTCGGTGTGACTGACAGGCACCGACCAGATGCTGCGCCAAAACGAGCACATGGCGTCATCATCCGGCAGGCGCGTATCAGACACACCCTGAATCGGTCGCTCCCAAGCCCTGTAAACCCACCTTTCATCACTTTGGAATGTGCGATTCTGGGTGTATCGTTCCACTCTCCGCTTATACCTACGGATACGGTTTGCCCATGCATACACCTTCTGCTTCAGAAAGTCGATGCGCTCTGTGACCCGGGACATATAATCTTGAGGACTGATATCAATCCCCGAGAATGCCCGTCTCACAAAGCGCATCACCCTTGGGCGAGTATTGCCCTCCCTGAAACAGATAAGTTTGCCAATGAGCACTCTGGCCTCACCAATACGCCGTTCAATCCTGCACTGCCACGCTGGTACGGTAGGTTTTGGTCGTGTAGCTCTTTCATCATTAGAAAATTTGACGTGAGCTACACGACATGCCGCAGCAGCCGCACAGTACAGAATCGAATGAGCATCAGCGAGGTCTCCACAGTTATCAAAATAATTTGATAACTGTGAATCCAAAGCACACACCAGCGCCCTATTTTTGTTATGCATAGGCAAACGAGGTATGCGTGGTCTGTCCTCAAGCGGCATGAGTCTATACTCCCGAATCGCACCCTCCAAAGCACTCCTGATTTCCTCACTGCACTGGGTACTTACATGAATAACCATATCATCGCTCTCCCCGTCGTCGTGTCTGGGTGTTGTGGTGGATTGTGAACATACCACATCCACAGACTGCGACGGAGGAGCAACGACATGGCTCCTCTGTATCTCAGATCGAAGACGATCAAGTACACTGTCATCCAACATATGATTACGCAAGATGACCCGCACCTGATCCGACAGTCGTTGCGCCGAAACGTTGACAGCTGGCTCAAGCACCTGAAACAGAGAGAGCATCCGAACACGGTACGCGGTCAGGTTGTTTCCTCCCTCTGTCGCCCCAAAGTATGAGCGCATGACATTTTCATTGATGGATTGTGTCCATCTCATGCGCTGCACACTTCCGCCGGAAGCTGGGACCCTATTAGAGGCCTGTGGGCCTCGGGATCCTAAGCCCTCCGGTGGCCGGCGTCCTCCCCGTCGACGAACAGGTGGTGGCGTCGAAGGCGGAGAGAAATACTCGTCGCTCGAGCTCGACGCAACTGCCGAGGCCGGTATCACAGCACTCACGGTGGGGCTGGTTTCCGGCGGCGGCGAGGCGGAGCTGAGCGACGAGGCCGGAGATGGTAGGCGTGCTCTTCTAGCTGCGGCTCTAGTTATCATAATAAAGTTTTCATTTTCATTTTCATTGTTCTGCTGACGTTATATGTGACATGACATGTCATCCGGTTATCTGTTATATTTATTTTTGGTTTTCATTATACTATTGTAAATGCTTTTTCAGTAATTTCGCTCCTTCTTGGTCAAATATAGTTTTGAGTATGTTTTTGTAGGTATATAATATATTTTTATTATTTATTTATGAAAGAAAATCAAAAGCGTATTATGACGTTCAGTGTTGCCGATTATTGTTATTATTGTTGTTATTATTATTATTGTTATTATTATTATTATTATATGCATGTTACTAGACAAAGAGTTTGAAAGAACCTACCAGAGTACAAAATGAGGCCTGCCCAAATATCGTCACAATGGCTTTATCGCAGTTTTTTTTGAATATAAAAGCAGATTTTGAATGTTGACAAACCTGTCGAGATTTTATTTTCTAATAATATAATTATCCTACAGTGAAAGTAGTTTTGAAAACTTGAATTCATGTCAAAATTAATCCTTTATCGTCAGAATAACTTTAGAAAACGTGACTATAGAGCATAATTATGTATACCTATATATCCTATATATAGGATAAGAAATATATAGATATAGTCCTATATGAAAAAATGTCTTAAGGCGTCTCCACACACGAGCGATATAGTCATCAGGGCGATGATGTCGCAGGCGGAATAGAAATATAAATTGTTCTACGTATATAGCGTCCCAGTACCTAATAATATCGCTCATGTGTGGGGATGGCTTTACAAACACCACCTAAACTTTATCGCACTAAGATTTACGATTGCTTTATTACAGATTAGGTACTTATAAGCTATTTAGTAAACTTTGAGATAAAGTGGGTCAAATAAATAAACTGTTTTGAGCATAAAGAAAATATTCTTAAGTCAATAATACCTTTTAAGATCTATCCTAAATAATTAGTACCTACCATCTCAGTCAGAAGATTGAACCTCTAATAAAATTAAATTGAAGAATAGAAAACTAATAAGGTTCAGTTACTTACTTATGCAAAATTACAACCGTGGTAAAAGGCTTAATTATCTCTCTTAAAAAAGGCTTTTAAGAGAGATAATTGAAATCGTAATAAATGTTTTTTTGTCAATCACTCCATGTTAATAATAAATTAATATGAAGGGATTACATGTTACTATATGCATTTGGTTTTTCACTCAAATATGATAATCTACATAGGAAACATCAGTTTATCTTTTCATTTTTAGTTTTTTGCAATGATCAACAAGCGAAGCTGAGACTTTATAATGGGTAAGTTATTTTTGAACTGTTTTTTATTCTTAGTGAGTTGTTAATATCTACTTATATACCAACTTCATCATTTTTCTTTCCTTATTTATTTGGGATCGCGGCATTTCTTCTTCTCCTATTATCAATTTTATTATCATATAAATATTCACCCTTTTTTAGCTATTATTTGATATTGTCTTTTACACAATCCTTCCACCATACCGAAAACACTTCAAAGTACCTATGGTTAACTCACGTATGTAGAACGTCCCTTGCATTGCATTATTTTGGTATACTATCATATCAATCCTTTTTTTAAACAGGCCAAGTGTGTGTCAGGCAAAGCACAGTGTAGGCTGCCGTAGTAGCAAGCAACTACTTCATCTTAGTCACTTTATAGGATTAATGCTAAGGATTTTGTATTTGGAATAAAATTATCCAACACCCAAGTTGAACGACTATTACTGCTAAACTAATAAAGTTATCTTAACCGCTTAAGTTTTGCTTAAAATGTCATGAAATGCACAGCGTAAATTTTTACAGATTTTTCAAGCCAGCAGTCTAGCTTTTAGAGGGGGAGGGGGGGGGACGCCGTAATGGAACAAAAATTTACATTTTAAAGTTTAACATTCGGTAAAAATGGAGCATTAAATGGAAAAATATTTTTTGCAACTAATGTCATCAAGTGGCTCTTGACACTAAGTTATACTAAAACTGAACATTTACTACAAATATGGATCACTTAATTTAATGTTTATAATTAAATGTACAACCACATAAACACAAACTACATAAACACATTTTTTTATCATAGTTACCCTCTCACACTTACACACCCCCACATAGTTACATTAAGAGACCATATCATAGTTGCATTTACTTGTTATTGGTAATTAATTTTATAATGATATACTGTGCTTGTTTACCTACAATTGAGAGGCGAGGATGCTAACACCCTAAACAAAAGTTAATTTTTACTCTGGGTGCCAGAGTTAATCGAAAACACTCTTTTTCTACACTGTAACGATGCATAGTGTTTATATAAGTGTGTTTTGTGCAATGGAAGTTTTTTTGTCATAATTATCTTTGATCTTCCTCTAGTTTTGTAACCCTATATAAAATTCTGAATACTCAATTCATTCTACAGGACATGTTTATCAGCTCTCCGCATCAAATGCGCAAACTGTGACAGCCGATTTGACAAACGTTACTATTTTCCTCTATGATAATGACAAACGTCGTTTCTTACAGTTGTTTCGAAAATTATATCGAGGTGCGGTTTGATGAAGTCCAAAATATATTCTCTAAGTCGTGGTACAACTCTAGCAAACCGACGACAATATTCACCCATGGATTCACAGGAAAGTACTAGGAAACTACGACAAAAAATTTGCTTATTTTATTAACCATTCTAAATATCTCTGTATACATAGGTATGTACGTATAGTTACACATCTATCTAAAAGTTTAGCACGTGTTATGTTATAATGTCTTATTCAAGAATGAGTCTCGGGCATGTAGAAAATACGTGCATTATTAATTTGAATGGACATACATATTTTCAATCACAAAGAGTAGGAGTGGCGCATATTTCGTCTGAGTGAGACATGAGACTAACTTGACGATCTTAGGTAGCTCCTATATTTATTTGGTTGAATAGCCAGAACATTTAATAAATCATACGAACTAAACTAGAGGTTTTAGGAACACTAATATAACGTAAACTTACACAAAAAAGAACTTCACAGCGATTTTTCATAATGCTTATTAAGATAATCAGCTTAAGGCCAGAGCTCGGGAAGAGGAAATAATACAAAATAACTTACAGGTTATCCCTATGGGCCTGCGGTGACTGCTCTAATAAAAGCGTATTTGGAGCAAGGACAGAGTAATGTTGCTCTTTTAAACTGGGACCGTCTAGCCGCTCCGGTACATAATTCGATCCCCCATTCTTACTTAGCTTGGGCTATACCTAATGCCATTCGGGTGAGTCTAAGAATAATCTTACTAAAACTCATGTTTCATCAAAATAGTTCACTTCTTGTCGTTCGATTGCACCTGTTACGAAGGTTTTAGCTAGTACGAAGTTTACAGTGGAGGGAAATTTCATAGGTCTTCACGTTTTCTATGACACTGAGCAAACAAAAACGAGCTTACACGTGAAGAATATGTGTGTTTTTGTTTAGTTTTCCTTCCTGTCGTGATGGCCCAGTAGTTAAGGCGCCCGCCACTCATGCATGAGGTTGTGGGTTCAAATCCGGGCAAGTACCAATGTGACTTTTTTAATTCATGACATATGTACTTCCTAAAAGTTTATCTTGGATATCATTGACATTAGTGAAGGGAAACATCGTAAGGAAACCTGGACTTGTAAATATAATATAATTCTGGAATTGCCAATCTGCCTTGAACAGACGCGGTGATTAATGCTCATGCCTTCTCTATAAAAAAAAGAGTACCTATACCTTTGCCCTGCAGTGGAACAGTAATAGGCTGGTATTATTCACTTATTTTGCTCCTTTTATTCTTACTTGTCTTATCCCGATTCACTTTAAAATATGAATAAGTATCCATTTCCAATGCCTATATTCCCCCTTACAACTCTTTTCCGCTCTAAATTGATACAACATACATACGTGTAGATAAAAGTGATGTCGACAGTCCCAATTTCCTTTGTTTCTGTTCGAAAATAGGTAATGTACGAGTACATACCTAGTAGATATAAATATTGTTTGATCTCTGAAGTCTAAACGTCCCTATATCTAACCTAGTTTCACACGTAGGTACCTACATAATGTTTTATGTACAATCAAAAATATTGATTACTCGGCATTGAAAAAATAAAGGCAATTAGTAGGTACTTAAGTTTGTGCAATAAAACTGGCCATAGCAAAGCACGTGAAATCTTCATTTCGTCCCTATGAATACAAATGACAGTTACTTATAATGAGTATAACGATGTCTTACTCAGCTCGGCGCGGACTTTGCTGACGTGTTGCTGAAACTATCTTCGGCCGGCCTGGATTTGAGTAAAACGCACTTAGTGGGCCATTCCCTGGGTGCGCATATTGTTGGCATCACTGGCAACAAAATGACGAAGAAAGGAGTTCAATTGCCTTGGTAAATATTAGCTTAATTCATCTGTTTATTATTTTCTGTAACTACGGTTTTAAGCCCAATGTAAATGTTTAAGCGAAAGATCTAGGGATGGTCAATATTTGCTCTTTTAAAGGTCAGCGTTGTTCAAGGAATTCGCACCTATTCTATAAAGTAACTTTATAGTCTGGCAAATATTTGGGTACTTAGATAAATAGGTGCAATATAATTCAATACAATTCAAACAAGCGTAAATCTAGAAGAAACTTTATTTGCTATCACTTAGTTCAGGGGGCGGCAACCTTTTGGCAGGTAAGGGCCACAAGGTGGTAAAATAAACTAAAAGCGGGCCACAATTCTGATATTAACCCTAGAAGCCTAAATACCTACGTATAATTGGTCATATCCCATGAAAAAATAAATATAAAGCAGACGGATTGAAATGCGTACACTTAATACTACACATTATGTTTTGGCTTTATAGCTAAAAAAATAACTAATGTAAGTATCTATATCATTCAGAAATGAAAACTACAAAGTACCTAAATTAACTGATATTGTACAAAATTCAAAACATTCACGGGCCGCAAGTAAGACGTCCGCAGGCCGCGGGTTGCCGACCGCTGACCTAGTTCATATCGCACACCTACATCTAAACAGCGATTAACTTAAAAAATCACTTTTTTCAGAAAAGACGAAAAACTGATTACCGCTTTCCTGTGCACTTCAGGAGCTTTCTGTTTTGATCAATGCTTTTTAAATGCAAAACTGTATATTGGGGCTGAAAATTGAATTTTCGGAGTTATTCCCTTATTGCTTAACAAATATTTGTATTTTTTCTTGTTATTTAGTGTTCAACCTGTGTTGCTGAATTTAGTTTTTAGTTAGCTCTCTTTTGAAGATTCAATATAAACTTCAAATGTAACAGCATTATTTTATAATAATGAAACTCATATAAGGGTTTGTGAAATTGTGACCAACAGTAGGGGTAGGTACATTGGTTGATGAACTAGCAAGAAAACACTGAATTAAGTACTCAAAATATAATACATTATTCTTTATTAATCATTAATAAAATAATATTTAACAACTAACAGCTTCTTATGTCCCGCAATTATGCAAATACTTTAAGTAACACGATATAAACAAAATATTAGAACCTTTTGTTTCATGAAACACAATTTTAATTATATATTTAAAATGACATTTGGCTTATATTTAAGTATGACACTACTCTTTTAATAGAATAAATAAAAAAATACTGGATTTGAGTAAAAAAACATAGTCAAAACATAACACGAGTTAACTGATCGGGAGATCATAGCAAAGTGTCGGTAAGTGCTTCATAACTCAACAACAAACTGAAAAATATTCAAAGGTAAACAAAGAAATACACTATTTACTAAGTATTCTAAAGAGTGTGACTGAAATGTTTCATTGTATCATAACACTCCTCTAAGACGTAAGGAATGCTTTGAACCAATTGTTTTGCTTGTTGTAGCACAAGGCAACTCCACATTTCTCACAAATCGTCTTTGATACACCACCAAAATTCGCACCTGATCCTATTCTCAGCCCTTATGGGCCAATGCCCCACCTGGTCCTTCCCATACCGCTGCTACTCAGTATGTCCCCCACATACTGAGTTGGACCTTTATATCTTTTGGCTTGTATGTCTTGCTCAATAGTTCGCCGTTTTTTATTGGTTTCAGTCCCCAGCTTGCACAGAGCCAAAGCAATATCCTGAATACTGTTATAAGAGCCAGGCATTGGACATAACAAGATCTAAGAAATTGTAGAAAATGGTCACGCGAATCTGCCACTCTCGCTTCGCAGGCGTATTTTGTACCTGCTCATGATACTGTCGATCCAATCTATACCACCCAAATGGCGGTTTTATTCTCCTATATGGGGTCGGTCGACAGTCACGTATTTTTTGTTCGGCTTGTCGTATCTTGAAACCAGCTCTTCGACAGCTCTCCCACGAAACTAGAGGCTAGTGTGAAATGTAACAATTTGGCGTATCAAAACCATCAACGATTATTTTTTTTCTGTAAAAGAAAATGTATATTTCACTAACTGAAAAATTTAATATTCCATCGATAAAAACGTGTTCGATTTCATGAGCTTCGATGTAATATAATAATTAAGGCAAAAAGACTCCAATCGCCACTAGCAAAATACATAGTTCAATTTCGTTTATTTTTTAAAAAGATATACCTAAGTGTTTTAAAAATGAGTCAACAAAACAGACACAACTATAAATTGAAAAAAAAAAATCATCAATACGGTAACAATTTTAAATAAAAACAAATAAATAACTCTAATTTATTTAAGACGGGTACTTGAGTTTCGCATGATATTCTGGTGGCAACTAGCAATGACTCTGTTTTGGTGGGGAAGGAACGGGCTCGCTCGTTCATCAAAACGTGTTTCCGTAGCCGTCTAGCGTCAAGTAGGGGATCAATATTTGAATCTGTTTTATTGGTCGCTGGGTAATGAGTTAAGGAATTCGATGGTATGCTTAACTCAAAAAATGCGATTTTTGAGTTAGCTCTCTTTAGATCTAGGTGTGCGAAATATTAAAAGTATGTACCCATTTCGTATTTACATTCAATTATTAAGCAGTATGTTATGGATCAGTTTAGTGGAATAGTGTGTTTACGCCTCTATAATATTTCTTCAAATTTACTTTAACTTAAACAGGATCACCGGTTTAGACCCTGCAGGCGTCGTATTTGATGGCAAGCCACCGTTTGAGAGGTTAAACCCTAATTCCGCTAAGTTCGTTGACGTGATACACTCGGACCCCAACAGATATGGTAGCAGGAAGCAACTGGGTACCGTTGACTTCTGGGCTAACCATAGGAACTTTGGGCCTGTGGTCCAACCTGGCTGCGACAATGGATCGTACCCAAGGTTTTCTCCTGAAGGTAATTCTTTAAAGACCAGCAAATACTAATTCTATTCTAAGCGTTCTTAAATCAATCACGATGGGTAAACAAAGTTTTATCGTTTTCGACCAAAAACTTTCTGAAAACTAGACAGTATGTAATTGCACTCGTGATTCCAGTTCAATTTACATCACGTAATATTTTTTCCATAACTTTCAGTAGTCTCTTACTATTCGTACATGTTTAGATCTGTGCAGTCACCATAAGTGTTGGCAGTTCCTCGTCGACTCTATGAAGTACCCAGGGTCTCTGATGGGGAGTTACGCAAAGAACTTCAGGGTATGGAAGAATTACACGAAGCCGGAACGACTTGCCACAGTATTGGAAATTGGAAAATATTACGAAAATGTGTAAGTTTGTCAATTTAATTATTTTTCAGAAGTATTGATTGGGTTTTATTTTGTGAAAGTAAAATATTCTATTAGATCCTTTTTTATTCTTCAACTGTAGAAAATATGTTTGCACGAATAAACCAATATCTACGTATCACTAACTTGTAACATAACGGAAAAGGGCAAATCACCGTAGTGAAGTAATAACAATTAATAATAATGTGCAATGTCTCGTTTGAACCGTACGGTGGCGAGATATTTTACGCGAGCCACTAACCACCACCACTGGCGCAGCGCCCGCGCCGCGACCCGCGTTTAACATTCATAAGTGTCACTCGAACAAGCACCTACATTATATGTACTTTATTATGTTCTTGCCTGGGTATCTACCAAATATTCACCACCTGAACAAGATACAGGTCGATTTATAAAAAAATATTAAAAAAAAAAATGTATCTGTAATTTATTTATCATGACTACTTGAAAACATAAATACCAGACACATAGCATAGCTGTTAACTACATTTTATTATTTACCTTCCACTCAAAACCGTTAGTAGCTAGTTGTTACATAAAGTAATGCTCGAATATGTTGATTTCAGAGTACCCGGAAACTATTTCTTCACGACGGCTACATCGTCGCCGCACGGACTTGGTGAAAACGGCTTGTAGATTTACGTACATTTAAAATTACACTTTATGGCTGTGATCATCTATCTACAAAACTAAATGTATCCATCTACCAAATCGTAGATGCATGTTATTTAGACAATAGGTGCCATCCACTTATCTGTCTATCTAGCAATCAGTATTTATAATCCAGGATTAAGGAATCCAGTCCCAGTCAGTCCCTGACTAATTAATCTCCCTAAAATGGTTCAAGATACTAAGCGTTATAATATGTAAATTTAAAACTTTGATCCCGATAATTACCGCTACAGAAGATAATGATTCATCGAATATCAAGCAAATTAATCATCCAAGATGGAGGATTTTTTGCTCAAATCATTAAAGCACTTAAAAGGCAAATGGATTCTCTGATGCGAATGCCAAATGGATTCTGAACATTTTATAGATAGGCCTATGCCTACCTGGGCTATTGTTCCGAAGAGTGCGGCAATTATAGTAAGAGCCAATATTAGGTACTTTATATTTACTGCCTACTTTTCTGTTACCAATTCCGAGTTTATTTACAAACCTGTAAAATAAGTTTTATTAATAAGCTTTTTTTATATTTACTAAAACACTAAACTAAGTGGGCACTTAAGAAAATAAATGTGAAAAGAAAGTAAATATGTCTTTTAATTAACCGTTTTTGAAAAGAAATGAAAATCCGTAAGGCTCTTGATTAAGTCGAATGACTCGCTGCACATGTTACCGTCATCACACATTAAGGTACTTATATAGCAATCTTTAATCTGCATATTTATTGCTGTATGATTCTTCAAGGGGTACTCGTGAATTTTTGTATGGATCGTTTATTTCATGCTGATGCATGAGTGCCACAGCAAAATATAAATTACATTAGGTAGTAGTTCTGCCACATGTAAGCTTTTTTGTAATAGTTCGTTCTATGCTTCACGTAGAAAGGGCGTGTTATTTGGAACAGGTCAGTCCATCAGAGGCACGGTACGGAGCATTCCCCTGGGTAGGTCCGACCACAGACTAGGATGTAACCAGTCATACTGTTTAAACACACCACTGAAAACAGTTTTTAAATGCTCCTCCTGAGGCTATGTGTCGCCCGCGAGCTCGAATACAGACGTATGGCAGCTTTGAAATAAGAAGATATATACCAATTCATAGTCTAATAAAATAGAAATAGAAAAAAAAAAGTAAGATGGAAGGCATAATACTGAGAAATGTTAACATCGATACTGATCGAAGCCACAGCAGGAAACTTGTTTCGTGTTTCAAGATCTTTTTTATTTACGTACCTACTTGCAAAATATTGAAAAAGCCTTATAAATCCTTATAATAGGTTTCTATGGAAATGTAATTTTCTTCCCAACATTGTAGAGTAGAATATTTTTCACGGTATTTATACCGTCAGATTCCGTCAGAGTCCGATTTTTACCGAGAGTCAAGGAAAATGTCGAATAACTCTATCAGCTGCATTTACTCCGAGAATGTCGTAAAAGTCAATTGAGAGGAAGGGTTATCGTTACCCGTAGAAAGACAAAGTGCTGATAGCGTTCAACTAGGTTCATAATGCAGCTCTATCAATGGTACCTACCACCGAGCATCAAACTATCGTATCTCCGTGAAAAGTCGTTTTAAATTAGCTTGAAAACTTGGTTGTGGCTATTACTATCGCGAGATTTATTGTATTGGCTTCAAAAATGCTCTCATCACCATCACTGATGCTACTAGTAAATGTTGTGTTGCCTTGACACTCTGTTAAAACACGGTCGGACAGTGTTTTACCACCGGGAGAATGGAGGCTGTAGATATAGTACCTACTATATCTACAGTCTCCATTCTTCCATTCTATCCCAATGAATCAGCGAAATTCTTTACAAAGATTATATTGACTCAGCAATTATAATGATAAACATTTGCCTATTTGTTACTTTGTTCCGGATTTAGGGATAAATACTTACTTAGGCAAGTATACATAGAGCTATACGCCGGGGCGACTAATTGACCTAATTTGAATAAGCTTTCAGTAAGCACATTTCCTCGAATTTAGTTTCACTTATTTTGTCAAAGGTAAAGCAGATTAATAAAGGGTGATAAGAGTGATTACGGTCTTAATAATTCAATCTAAAAGTTCGTTAAATTGTTTTGATAAGATAGTAAAAGCTTTGAAATCACACAGTTTATTCAAAATATTTTAGCCGGCTTAGAGAACCATTGAACATAAATTATGTAGTGATGGAACTTAATAGGGGTTTATGTTAAAGTTACTTAACAATATCTACAGGATAGTTATTATTTACTAATGCATTAATTTGATTAACAGCCAATTAACAAGATCATGTAAAATGTCGATGGGACTAAACCGAGCACGGCAATTTTCATTGCGTTTTAACGCAGCCGGGACGCAACCAAAGTCGTTTGGTACATCTGTTTGACAATTTACGCTTTTAATAATAGTCGACACTGCCTTTGAATCGGTCGCGCACGAATTAACAACCGGCAAAATTAAAGCCTTCAAACTTTTTGCAGAGCCAGCGGACCGATAGAGCGCGTTTCATTCTGCCCTTATTTAGCCGCGGGGGGATTTTCTCAAAATTAGAAACGTCCCAAATCGGCTTCGTTACATTGTAACTCGTGGTAATAGAGTTATTCCCGAAAATATTGTTCCTTTTGTGTATCAAGTTGCTGATCAATCTATTCGCGCATAAAGTTACTGTGTATAATTAAAAAGCGAGAGCCCCTACAACAAAGTGATTCGCCCAATTTTGGGCACATGTTTGATTAAATGTAAAGCGTTATTTTTGTTACACAGTTACCATATTTAGAAAAAGTCATTTTGACGGTTCATCAATATACAGATAAACAGTAATTAACTATGCTATAGGTATTAGATACACGATTTGAAAAATGAACCACATTAGAAATGCTTAGTTTCGTCAGGTAAGCTCAGCATGCATAATTTACGATAAATGGGCGATATTGTGTCTTGACATATATGAGATGCTGCGCTTCAAACCAAAAATTAAGTGCACATCGTGTAGACTTGGATTTGTATAAAAAAATATATGTAAAACTTTTTTTTTTTTTTTAGCAGCCTCGGAGTCTGGATTTGTGCCCGGTTGATGGCAATAGGCTCGCCCCCTATTACATGGGACTAAAAACATAACTGGCGAAATGTGGGGGTACTAATAGGTACACCTCTGCCTAACCCTTCGGGGATTACAGGCGTGATGTTATGTTAATTATTTATACTTACCAAAGTTGCAAAAGTATGAATCTTAAAAAAACTAGGTGCTCATTGTAATAACTTTTTCCATTATTTACACTAAGCTCATTCTGGCCTGGAGTGTAAGTAATGCCAGTGCGCCAAGCGAGTTCGCTCCTTGTAATTATAGACTAAGACCTACAAAATTATCCACTAGGACTAGTATTTTCATAATTTATGCAAGCCAAAGTGTAGGGTTGAAACAGCGAGCCGAGTACCTGTGTTCAGCCAATTACCTGAATATCAAACCTGAAGTCAATTACCTCAGTAATACCGCTGTGTGGATATACAACGTTAACGCAGGTCGATATTATTTTGTATCGATGGTTTTATATTACAAATATGAAGCTTATAGAATAAAATTGTTAGTGGTAGCTGAATAAAATAAAACGCGCGTCATCACGGTAGTGACTTGGCGGCAATTAGTCTTCGTGTTGCACGATATGTATTTTTATGGTAATTGGAAATATCAAAAATCGATTGGAATTTGTATTGACAAAGAGAAAAATCATTCGATGTCATATCCTTAAACATACAGTTTTGTTTTGTTTATTTGCTATCGGGTTTCGGTTTAAAGTAATTTAATTTGGAAGCTATGGAGATAGGAACGCAATTTTTCGGAAAGTAGGGAGTTAGTTTTCGAAAAATCGCATTTTCTCAAACACCTATTAAACATTGAGTTGTTTTGGTGTGCGTAAACGCAAATAAGTAATTTAATATAAGTATTTCTCACTTGCTTCTAAGCTTCTGCGTATTTTATGTAAAGGTACTTTTTTACACATAAGTACCTATATTAGTACCTCTGTCATGTTATTTTGTTATAAGATATAAACCCTCTTCATCAGTAGTATAGCTTTCCAAAAAATTTTCTTTCTTAAAAGGTTTTATGTAATCAAATATGAATCGAATGAATACTTCTGGAGATCACCGCTTACAAACAAACAATCTTATCTCTGTATAAAATTAGTTTAGATCGTACACATAACGGTCGGTAGGACCGCTGATGACAGCTCAATATAAGCGTCAACAGCAATACCTACTCAATACCTTTATTGTTTTTCCATATGTATAATATGCTTAGGAGGTAACTTTTGAGATCATTATGGACCCTGTAACAATACCAGCAACCAGCAACTGCCTAGCAATAACAGAACAACTTGTTACTTGTTAAAATACTACATCACTCTAATACATTATCTCACTAAGGGAAAAAGCTAAATGTCACTCATAATACAAATGAAAATGGGTAGCCATACCTACTCGCTTACTGTGTTTCAATTAAAGTCCATTGACGGTTATGAAGAAAAAAGTCACATTATTCTCTCTGTCGCACTAGGGCTAGACTTACACGAGTCGTGGTAAAGTTGACCAAGTAACCCGTATAGCGAGCGAGCTCGTGTCGCGAGCTTGTCAGTACAAGCGGGACCGTGGGAACCCACCGTAAGGCGTAAACTTCCTTATTATTCTTCGATTTATTGATTCAGTACTTAGGAATGCATATAGGTAATTTTCTGTAAAATTGTTTGCTAAACGCTATATTTATAAACTTACACAAGAAAAACAAGATGTTATTTCAGGAAATCTTATTCTAAACCAGGCGTACTAATATCCCAACTTAATGAAATCAAACCAAATACCACATTTTTATACAGCTGCTATTTACGATCGATGAAGTAAAAACATTAGACATGATATTATGTAATCTATATATTCGAGTATATTACACCGTAAGACCTAGGGAGTTCTTATTCTTAGCCATAGCCTGGAATTTTCACGGAATCGTCCCGTTAGAAAAGCCGGCCTCTTATCGGTTTATCCGATAGGGGGCGGGAGGCACCCAAGTTGGAGATCAAAGTGATGGCTTCAGACTGAATACTCTCAAATATACCTAGTTATATTGTTGTATTACAGGTACTATGGACGTAATGCGGGTAAAAGATTTCTTGTGTCAAGGTACCTATTGGGCACATCTTAAATATAATTGTTATTTAATTTAACTTTTAAAAATACATAGGTATAGCAAATGATTTATTAAAACGAGGACAAAGTCCAAGCTTCTTTATAATATTATTTTGTAACTTCAACTAAAGTAAATTGCTAACTTTAGTAATAATTTTGCAATAGATTTGAAATCTAGATTTGTTATTGTGATGATCCCCTACCATCATCAACATCGGCAACATCGGCTTGCCCGGAAATATATATAAATATATAAAAGGCAACCTTTACCGACTGATGGATCCATCAACACATAACCACTAGACGGATTGCGCTGAAACTTTGCACACAGATAAATATTATGTCGTAGGCGCGGACGAAGTCTCAGGCAGAAGCTAAGTTAGTCATAAGGCACTCTAGCTTGCTTTGTCAAGTGTAAATTAAACTGCAGTTAATTAATTTGTGTGTATTAATTCATTACCTGATTTAAAGTATATTGACCAGACTTAACATCGGCGATTGACCGGCAAATTCAATATCAACGCTAATAAGGTAATATGGACCTATAAATGAAAATAGAATTACAGTGAAGTGACGCGAGTACAGGATATATTAACAGAAAAAGCTGTTCGTAGCTAATAACAATATGCATTGTTAAAGCCTAGCTACAAAGCACGATGCATAGCAGTCTCGACAAAATCCGAATTATTGCCACCTCTAATTAAAGTTTAAAGTTGTACCTTAAAAGTACTCGTTATGACTTCGAGCTGTGCTTCTCGTTATGCTTCTAATAAAAGTGTAAGTAAAATTTAGTGGAAAGCGTTACTTAAACACAGTTATCTCAATTTGCAGGATTAGGTAGTCGTTAGGTCAGCTCTATAGATATTATTAAAAAAAAGATTTATGTAATACAATTTTAAATAGTGAGTTCGATGCTCACCTGTCAGGATATGTTAAATGAACAAACTGCATACAAAATGCATTTTATAACTAAGTTAATGCAATGAACGTAACCACTTTATTTTATAACTTGCTTATACCCGCGACACAACGAAATTCCCATCGGCGTCTCAAATGATGCCGATAAATCAGAAAAAAACAGTCAAAATTCTTTTAATAAGTATGTATAAAAAGGTGTGTTGGGAATTTTCAGGGGGGGAACGGTGAACCCTTAAAATCCCCCTTCTGTCTCCGGCCTCGGGTAGGTATGACTGTAATACCAACCTACAATTAAAACACAGGATATAAAATTAAAAAGTACCTTTCATGTCTTCAATCGAACATTAGTTAATTACTGGCTACGTCCGCGGTACCTATTGATGTAAAGTAAAACGAAGAGTAGATTGACAGTTAAAAAAAAGGACTGTGCGCCCTTACTTCTTTGCTTATAAAACTAATGCACCGTTCTTAAACTTATTGACCACCATTAGTCATTCTAATGCGGACATAAATTGCGGACTCCGTCGCTTTATTGAACTACTACTCGTATTGCATTTCATTATTAAAAAAGTATACTTATGAAAGGTTTCAGGGCTGCCATCATTAGCTTAGCTTATAAAAAAAGCTTTTTTACAAAAAAGATGACCGCCTTGATAAACTGCAATATGAAAAATATCTTTAGCTTGGAAGTCGGCGGCTTTGGTTTTGTTTCTTGTTATGTAGGTATTGCCACCGACTTCCAAGCTAAATTTATTTTTTATTTTGTAGTTTTTGTGGCGGTCATCTTTTTTTGTAAAAAAAGCTTTTTATTTTTCACTTTTTAGTGCTTATGTGTTAATGTTTGAAATCCTTACATAGATCCCTTTCAAACAATACCTCACACGATATATTTAATTTTGGAAAGTGGTATGGTTGACGTACCCCCTCCCCACTTCCTTCAGTCAGTCAGCGACTACACGTATAAACAAAGCAATTTTAATTGTTACGGCGGTTCTGCAGTGATTTTATAAGGAGTTTCGTTCCATATCTCCAAAGTTCATCATCAGATCATGACAATATTGCTATGGGACCTATTCGGAACTATACTCTTTCAAACAAAAAAAATAATCATCCAAATCGATTCATAATTGGCGGAGTAATCGTAGAACAAATATACAAAAAGAAAAAAAAAACATACGCGTCGAATTGAGAACCTCCTCCTTTTTGAAGTCGGTTGAAAATAAGAATGCACTTAATATTACCTATTGTACCCATTATGAAATTATATAAAATATTTTTATGCCTCCTCGCAGTTATGTTCGCTCGCAAAAAACTGGTATGTTTCTACCCTAGTCGTGATAATGATGGTAGTGTGAGTTCTAAATTCTTAGTATTGGCAGTGACAAGCTTCGGACGTCTCTTCAACCCTAGGCTCACTGACTGGTCAGCAACCGTACAAGCGGAGTGGCGGCGGTGGCCCGTCGAACCTCATCAAATATTAAAAAGAGGACGGAATCGACTTTCGACTTTCTCACACACATTAATATGAATTTTGCCACATTTTTTATGCATGCTATGCAAATAAAGACAAGGATATTCATTAGTTACATCTACATTTCACTAGGTATCGATTCGATGTTCTTAGAACTACTTATATAGAACCAGTTTCAAATATAAAAATAGAAACCTTAGTACTTAATAATATAAAAATAGAAACCATAATTCTCTGATATATGCCTAATACTTATATAGGTATCTAATATTCGATCGGATTGTGAAACCAAAACTATGCGTTCGCAATGCTTGCTTATAGAATTTCGATGTTGTAATCTTATATAGGCGAGTTATTTTTAGGTTCTCTCAATACTTATAGGTATTCGATTTTATTGCTTTTGGAAATGTCGGAACTAGATGTTGCAGCAGTTTTAAACGCTATGTAGGTATTCTCTCACCTACGCAGTATTTTTTTGTAACAGTCATAAGGTTGTTGAACAAATTAAAGTCTTGTAATTTTCGGTAGAATGAAGTTCACATAATCATTGATTGTTAGATGATTAAACTAATAATACATAATCTGTAGATGAATGGCATTCCGATCTGAGAATGAATGGCATTCCGAGAATTCGGTTCCGGGTTGCCTACTAGAGATAAGTTGCGTCGGTGATGAGCCCTTTCGGCGAAGAGTCCTGTCGGCGAAGTGTCCTGTCGGCAAAGAGTCCTGTCAAAGTAAAGTCTTATCGGTTAATTTCAACTTACTTTTTCATTAAACTAGTATAAACAGTAGGTGCCTACCTACTATCTACTACCTACTATTAAATGACATTTTCTTACTACCACTACCACCAACCAAAGCAAAGCTCATTTATTCAGCCAGCTCTTACTCCGGAATATATTTTTTACAAATAAAAATGTTTAAAACATATTGCCTATCTTGCAACTCCAGTCCTCCTGGATAAGGGGTTTATAACAATTCATTTTCGCTGTAGATAGGTATTACAATTGGCATGTTACCAAAATGGAGGATTTCCGAATTGTATTGCCAAGAAAAAGTGCTGGTTTTATCCAGCTTCATTTAGGTCGTATAAGTTACTTTTTGCTCGCGTCTGTACTAATTATTAAAATTTGTTTACTAAGTACAGGAAAATTTGTTTAGCTTTTATATTAATAATTGGTAGTTTTGGCAATAAAGTAGGTAAAGTGTTGCATGATTTATTAGATTCTACAAATGGTACCTAATTGAATTCCCTAGTGGTTTTAGTCAATTAACATAACTTCGGTTGAGATAGCAGTATTCTTGATCGAAGAGATAACATAAATTTTGAATAGGAATGAAGCAAATTGATACTTATTCTGTCATTCAATTAGTAAACTAAATTAATCAAAACTCAAAGAGTAATTAACACTTTCCTTGTTTTAAGTTGGTCGTTCTGTACAAAAAGTTAAATCGATTCTTTAGTTTATTATACAATAAGATTATAAGATATTAATTAGGTGTAAGAATATAAACTAAACCTATTGATATATTTAGTGAAAGTTTATATTCCAAAACCATCAGGTACATTCAATATTTTTCTGCAACGTTTTTAGTGATAGTGTTTCATCTGAACAGATGGAAATAAGTATTTATTTTGGTTACGTCCTGGGGAAAATGGAATGTCCAAAGACATGATGGATATACCCCTTACAAATATCAAAAGTAAGTCGGGGAATGTTTTAACTCTGTATTATGAAACTTGTACAGTAACTCAACAGGCGGGCAGGACGCATGCGCCCTTACTCCTGAAAATGTTCATATTAGAAAGTTTTCAGTCGGCGCGCTACCTCTGAATCGCGCGGCGGTCGCCGTCGTAGGAATTCTGAAGTACTTTGCTTCGAGTGCGAAAACAAGCGGCAAACATTTTTCAAAGTGTTGGACTATGAACTATTCAATACATTTCGTGCTTCTCATACTGTGCTCAAGTTGGTATTGATTGTTCACATTATTATGTAAATTTTGTAGTTGTTTGTGTCAGTTTACTATTGCGTGTTGTGTAAGTTTAGCTCGTGTGTAATTTTCCCGTCATCCAGCGTTCTGATTGTAGGCGATTGGGCTACCTAAAGCGAAATTGTTAAATTAGTTTAGAAAATGTCGTGTGATGCTTTGAATCCAAATACATATAAAGTTCAGAAAGGACCATTAATTACCCCCAACGTCTAATATTAGTCTACAAAAACTTTCGCGATTATTTTTGTGTATAATTATTATTCTTTGGGCGTTATTTTTATTAGGTAGTTACTTTTATTTTATTTTATTTTTATGTCGTAATTGTCCAGTGGTTAAGGTGTCCGCCTCTCATGCAAGAAGTCGTGGGTTAAAAACCCGGGCAAGTACCAATGTGACTTTTTTAAATTCATATGTACTTTTTAAAGTTTATCTTGGACATCATTGACATCGGTGAAGGAAAATATCGTGAGGAAACCTGGACTTGTAATTAATATAAGTCTGGAATCGCCAATCCGCCTTGAGCAAGCGTGGTGATCAATGCTCGTGCCTTCTCTGTATGAGAAGAGACCTTTGCCCTGCAGTGGGACAGTAATTAAAACCGGCTGGCATTATAGTGAGATTGGAAAAATAAGTAATATTTTGTTAGGTTTAAAGATACTTTATTTCTCTTATGAACATGATACAGTTCACTTAAATGACTTTTATCATTTAATATAAATAATCGTCGTCTAATGACGAAGCATGCAGACGTATGTAATAACTAAAACTACTACTACTTGTTTCTACTTAAATCAAAACCACCAATCTGCTCATCTTAATTAATTGGTTGCATAATGTTAAACTGATTTCTAGGTGTCAAGTACTAAAACGTACGCAATCTAAACTGAACTTCAAGAATAAACAATTAACGAGTTTACAATTAAATGCAAAATCATGCAAATATCTTCATTCGCGTACAAAGTTTTACTTTTGGACGTGATTAAGTTGCCGGTAATGTATCCACTTGGTAACTTATGTAAGCGCTGGCTCAAAACACTGTCAAGTTTTGTGCTGAGCTCATGATAACTAACGTCTAACTTTTTAAATTGATAGTCAGTTTTGCTGTTTAATTTGCTTAATAAGAGAACTTTAGTCCTACTGGTAAAATTTTGAAAGGCTTAGTTGGTACCGACGTAGATTTACTGATTTGAACTAGGTAATTATTATTTATCAAATATATGAGTATAATGAGTAATTAATTAATTTATTCAGATTTGCCAACAGCTCCTAAATACATTAGTAGAGTTTAGTATAACATATTACCGGTTCTTCTATTCTTTAGAAATTAGATAACACATATGTACCTATTAATACCTAATAAACACAGAAAATAAAATAAAAAGATAAAGATGTTGTAAGAATCATAATAGAACAATTTAATCCAAACTAAGATTTTTTTAACGTTAGTAACCACTAGCTTAAAAAATCTTAGTCAGAACTACCGTTCTTCTGACGTAAGAGACTCTTCTTCAATAGAATGATTATGTGCTCACAAGTGCACCGGTAAAGGTTCGTAAATTCAAGCTCGATTCCGAAATTACAGCAAATTGGGTAGAAAACTGTTTTTAGTAAACATATTTAACCAAGCTTTTTATTTCCTGATTTAAAAATCATATAATGTAGTGGTGGTGTAGCCGCGTGTAGGTGACTGCAGGTGAGTAGGTACCTATCAAACTTCAACAACAGTACTTCTTTGGCCTTCCAGAAATAAAAGCATTCAATTTTATAGGTAGATATGAAGGTAATATATAATAGATAATAGAAGATAATAGATAAGAATAAGAATTTCACTATGGTAAACAACTGGAACTGGCGTTAACATTGACGGTTAATTTCCTGCTTTAGTTACCGCATTTCTTCTGTTTGCTGTAGGTAACGCAAAGGGAATATAAAGCACAATACCGTAACTGTCCACTTCTGTATAAAACAAAGGGATTGATAGAGTAGATTGTTTAGTGGCTTCCACTCAAACAATTTTGTTTATTGTTGAAATGAGTAGGTACTTTCCGTTTCTCTTTTTTTAAGCGGCAATACAAAATTAAAGTCGTTTACAAAAGTCACTGAAGAATCAAAGGACTCCTTTTACATCGCTGCCATTGTGCTCAGAAAACTGGTCACATTATGGCAATGTCAATGGCACAATTTTCGCACGTATTATTGAACAAGCTAGTCGTTAAATGTTAAAGTGTCGCTGCTAGTAAAAAAAGTAATAATAAAAATAGTGTAATAATGCCACAACGACAAAGATAACTAACGAAATATTGGAAGGAAAAAAAGCATTTTTACAAAAAAAAGACAACCGCCTTCAAAAAGGGTCGTTTGAAATGGTTTTTTTTGTAAGGATTTCAATCATTACCACACAAGCACTAAAAAGTGAAAAATAACTTTAGTTTTGGAAGTGGCAATACCTACATAACAAAAAACAAAACCAAAGCCGCTGACTTCCAAAACTAAAGTTATTTTTCACTTTTTATAAAACCATTTCAAACAATACCTCACACGATATATTTAATTTTGGAAAGTGGTAGGAGGGGGGTTGACGTACTCCCTCCCCCTCTTCCTTCAGTCAGTCATCGACTACACGTATAAACAAAGCAATTTTACTAGTTACGATAGTTTTGCTGTGAATCCTATGAGGAGTTCCGTACCATATTCAGCTCTAGGCGTAAACAATTAGAAGCAATGACATTGTATAACATTGTTAATGGTAATTTTGACTGTATAGACTTAAACAATGTTTTATGCTATGCAGTCCCTAGAACAGTCCACAGACGGCAAGTGCGTGCAGGCAAATTATTTGCAGTAGGCGATCTAACACTGGTTTACGTTCACCAGTCCGGCGACTGGCAGCAACCTACAATGAAGCATTCGAACACATAGATATATTTATATGCTCTCTAAAAAGATTTCGTAGCCTTTTGTATGAGACACTTCAACTCCTGGACTAATTGTTTGTTAATGCTGTTTTAATAACACTATTAGTATTATTATTGTTTTTCTACTTTTTTATAATATTGTTTTAGGTAAATTCTTTATTCATATAATATTGGCGTAACTGTCATGCAAGAACAGTTCACCTCCTAATGACTAAGGTTTAAATTATTAACGGTAATCTGTGAACAGTGCTGTGGGTTACATTATTACTTTACTTCCTATGTTTTTCTGTTTATAATACTGCATAATGTAGCTGTTTGCTGTTCCTATTCAATAAAATAAAATATCTCCGAAGATCATCATCAGATCATGACAATATTTCTATGGGACCAATTCGGAATTTTTCTTTCAAACAAAAAAGAATCATCCAAATCTGTTCATAATTGGCGGAGTAATCGGGTAACATACATACAAAAAGAAAACCGCCGAATTAAGAAAACCGCCGAATTGAGAACCTCCTCCTTTTTGAAGTCGGTTGAAAAAAATACTTTCTTTACTAAGTAGGTAAGCTACGGCCGGCCTGACATAACGAATTTGACATAGGAGTGGTTAGAAAAGTTTATCATGACATTTCTATCATTACCTGCTTAAACCTACTTACGTAACGCGACTTTCAGAAAAACTTTCCTAACCACTGTAACAACATTACGGTGGATAATATCTTAGGCAGAGTCTAAAGCCAACAGTTACAATTCTGGTTCAGAAAACTAGGCAATGTTATTTTAGCTATTTGAAAAATTGCTTCGCAGCCATAAAAAAAAATCTTAGTAGCCCAGCAACTTTACAAAAATTCTTGCTCAGACAATTTAATTGAACAATAATAAAAGAGGTAACTTTACGATGTGCTACGTCTAGACTCACATAAAGTATCTAAAATGTAATAAGGTAACTGGCAAAGTTTTATAGGAAACGGCAGGATGTTAGATTTCAGATATCAATATCTTTTTATGGCTCATCGTTACTGAATCTAGGCGTAAACAACTCTACGAATTGTTTCATACAATATTACAATAGTATTCTGTCTATCTTATAGCTACTTAAACTATAATGTACTACGACTATTTTTTTAAAGCGGCCCCTGAAATCCCGCTTTAGTTGAATCCAGTTTCTAATGATTTGATTGGTTGTGCCTATTTTTGTCAACCAATCAAAACAACTAACTGCTTTCCGTTTGATTGGTCAAAGGTCTGTGATAATGATCGGACCTGCCAAAACTTGAGGGCAAGTACGTTCATGAGTGCTAGTTTCCTCAATAGGTGTGTATGTGAAAATAGCTCTTCATAATTTTAAAATCAAATTCAAGTTGATGGTTCGTTTACATTAAGTTTAGATTGGATGTGCAGCACATTATTTAAGGCTATTATTTAACTCTTTCAACCTAAAATATACAATTTTGTTTCTCCAATTCCACGTAAGCGAACCCGCAGCCAAAGCCAGTAACATAACAGTGATTGTTAGTCAATATCGCTTGATAAACAATATAAATCGACGGATAAACAAACATAAACTTAGTAATATGGGTGTAATAACAATCGAGGTTTCAATCTACTTGAAAGCCTATAACTACCAACCAAGCTATATATAATATTTAACCTATATGCCACATTGCATTATTCATGGACTATTTGAGAGGGATAAACTACGAAAACAATATCTAACTGTAACGTCGGTATAATAAATTCATATCGGCGTAGGGGTGGTCTGTTATTGCGAAAGAATGTTTATTCGTCGTAGGATGAGAACCTAAGCTTATATGTAATGCATGCATATTGAATGGCATCAAACATTGTACACACATTTTTTATCATTTAGTAATTAGTTGAATTAAAATATTGTCGTGGCTGCTTCTGTCATTAATTTAATTATTAGTTACTTATCTATTAATAGTAATAATCGTAGGTACAATAAAAGATAATAATTTGAGGCGTCTTGCCTAAGTGTATTGTAATTACGAATTATAACCAGAGAACGGATTAGGGAGTATATTTTCCTAAAGTTCGAGGAAGTATAATACCTCCCCTAATATCCTGGAATCATAGCCAGTCTTGCTAAGGCGTACCTATTGTATTACCCAGTTACGGGGTGGCAGTCACTCCATGCAAAATACCTACTGGTATTCACCTGCATCCGGTTAGACTTGTAGCCGACCTCATAGTTGGGCAAAGGTTAGGCAAACTGACTGGTTCGCCAGTGGCGGAGAAATTGGTGAATATTCATAAGCAAGGTAGTTACACACGAACATAGAACCTCCTCCTTTTTTGTCGGTCTTTAAGTCTGTAAAAACCAGCCGTGACACTTCAATGCAACTGGGTAAGGCACCATATTTTGTACCTTACAAATGGCTCCAGCATTGAAACTATCAATTACTTTTTCACTACATCTCTATCTATTCTCATCATTTTTGCAATGCTAATGTCGTGAGCCTAGCGTTCTTCGATCTCAGTCCATAATTTCTTAACCATCATTTTACATTTATATCAATACATTCTCAAGCTTTTTACCAAAGGAAAGGAGACGGGCAAAATGTGCAGCAGATATGTACAGGAAAGAAAAGAAAAAGAAAAGGAGGTATTACAATTAATTTTATTAAAAAGAATAAAGAAAATTAAATAACTGCTTACATCTCAAAGCAAAAGTTTAAAATCATAATAAATAGTATTTTCCCCTTAAACGTCAAAGGAGACGGCCAAAAATTATATGGGCTTGTACCTCAGATTGTACAATGATATTAGACAGACATATTAAATGGGTGTCATTTAATACTATCTACTAACGGTATTGTGTTCAATAAATCAAAAAGGTGCATAAGTAGATACTTCTCAGCAGTTGTGAGCAAAAGTTATGAAGGTTTTAAAAGTTTATTTTGGTACTTCTTTACCATGTATTGTCGTGTACGAAGGCTTGCAGAAGCGCCGGCTACCGACCAGCTACAACTACTTACAAGTAGGGCTAAGCTAGCAATGTAGTTAACTGTAGCCTAACATTTCAAAGTTCCTATCAAAGTTTTCCTGGTATGGACAAAGTTCTACCGAATTAAAATTTCTACTTGTTGCTGCAAGACTAGATCTAATTTATACATGACTATCTACTTTGATTGACCCGATACTATTTTATTTAGGTACTGTAGAGACTTTGGCTGGTTGAGTCAAATGCAACCTATTTCTTATATGAGGTCAATATTACTTTAACTCAGTGTGTCAATGGCGCGGCGGCGGTCAACCCAGCAACTAGAATTAAAATATAATAATATATTTAAAAGTCAACACACAAGTTTAAAAGATAAATAAGTCTTTGAAATGTATCAATCAAAAATATAAATTCATGAGCAACTTCATTAATTTATTAAAACTTTTATTGTAATGTCTATGATTTGCATGCACTTGCTAATTTTATTTTTTCTACACCAGCAATGGTAGTATATGTGACTCTATGTTTAATTTAAGACCTCAATGTACCGTATACTTAGAAATAAATTATTATTATTTTCAGTAAGCAGTAATATACCGGTACAAGTAGCAAGTTAGCAACCCATGTCCGGGTGTTACAGTTTTTATTTGCTTCTCATGATTATAAGAAGCAAATCGAGTCGAGAGTCAATTAACTGAACCCTTTTGCTGATGGCTAGGAAAGTGAAGGGTTGGAGGGTATTCTTAATTTTTTTGAAATACCCATGCTTTCTGTAGATTTACCAATTGTTTTCTATTTCTATTTATTGTTAAAAATATCACACGTGTCTGGAATATATAGTACAAAACATGTCACATAACAAACACAACACACAAAATCTGATTGACAGTCCTTTGTGGTAAATAATAAAGAAGAAGGAAAATATCAGGAGAACCGGATTATCCTAAACAAATCACAAAAAAATGTAACAGCCGTTCTTGGCAGAAAGGTTACGGTAATTAATTAACAGTGACACAAAGAAATATATTCAGTTTTTGATCGTTGGGCTAAAAGCTAAAAAGGGGAGAATTTATTCCAGAGGAAAATAATTACCGCTCTCAAACAAAGAGATTAACTTATTCTCTGTTGCCAGCAACTGAAATACGAACGGTATTCCACAAAGGCAACATGAATCAGATTCTCTTTTATTAGGTCTGTGTTGTTCTCCCCATCAATTTGTGTCCTTACTCTCATTAAGATTAATACTTTATTCATAAACCTCTAAGCCAATGTTTTTGCTTGTCGATTCATTTCTGTGTGTTTTATGTTACTTTGTATACGTTGCTAAAAGGTAATAAAAAGGAAAACACAGCGTCTTTCTTTACAAAAATGTAATTACATAGAGCAAGACTTCGTTATAATTATTTTCCATCAGCTTTAACTTGAAAACTGAAATATTGCTTTTTTCGCCTTACCGTGTTCAAGTTTCAATCGCAAAGAATAATGTCCTGTAAAATACTAGTTTTTTGTATTGTTTTATAGAGTTGAGGGCCCGTGAAAGTTTTTGAAATTACTTTAAGGTTATTTGGGCCCTTATTGTGTTTTTTTAAGGGCCGAAAATCTGCAACGAATTTTACAAAACAACATTTTTCCTTTTGAACTAAATTTTGGCAATTTACATCATTTTCAGCCCTTGTCAATATCCATGGAATAGGCCTACCGGGGCAACCACGTTAAAAAACGCTCTAAGTACACTATATCACTATAGTAGGTACATAATAGGATGATCACAACTAAAAAATCTTGTTTTATAAAGTTTTTGTTTGTTCTAATTTGACCGGGCTATTATTCCAGAAAAACTATTGTAGTTCACAAGTTATCTAATAATTAGAAATTAAGCACAGTCAAACCATATTATGCTTCATTAAAACCATTTCGTGTCTTTAGATCTTGGTAAATGTTCTAGGCGCTATAGATAAGCCATATGGCAAAGCATTAAACTCGTACAAAATGCATTGTGCTTTATAGTCCTCAAAATAAAAGCGCAAGTATTTTCTGTGTTGTTTAGCAATAGGAATTAAAAGATATGCTTCTTTCAAGTCTATGCTAGCCATGTTACCGTTTTGAGGTATTAATTAGTAACGTTCCTACTTATAATCTTCCCTTTTAAAATGAAAGTTAGTTATAAACTCGTTTGGTGGCTTTAAATTCAAAATAAACCGCTTGTCACCGTTTGGTTTAGAAGTAAGGAATATCTTTGATATGAATTGATTCTCGGTCAGTGAACATGTTGATATCGCGCCTAAATTAAGTAACTTAATAGTCAATAGGCAATAGGCTCGCCGCCTATTCCATGGGACTAAAAACATAACTGGCGAAATGTGGGCGTACTAATGGGTACACCTCTGCCTAACCCTTCGGGGATTACAGGCGTGATTTTATGTGTCTGTATTAAGTAACTTTTTGATGGCCAAATTCATGTCTTCTTTGTCTGCCGGTGAAAGATAATTAAGAGGTGAAAAGGTTTGCACCGGGGTTTCGGAAAAAGGTATGGAAAAACCCTTACGAATCCATTCAAGAACGATGTCATTGGAAGTTATATCAAGCCAGTGAGAATAAAAATGACGTATTCGTCCAGAATGTACCTGTTCTATTGTTGAGGTTGAGCACGTGTTTTTTTCGTGTTCGAGTACCTCTGTGGCGCCGCTGGTTGCACCTTGCGTGTTATTTATTTATTTAAACTTTATGCAACAAAAAAGTACAAAGGCGGACTTAATGCCTTAGGCATTCTCTACCAGTCAACCAAAGGTGGTGAAGAGATAACAAAGCAGGTGCAAAAAATTGTACATGAGGAAGTAAACAGATAAGAAATTTAAAAAAAATTAAAAACAAATATCTAAACTAGTTTAAAAACTCATATATACCATATATATGGATATATGGTACATATGAGTTTATATTGTTATAACCTTTTTAGATGATTTAGTTTTGATGAATAAACAGCTTACAGTAGGTACTTATTAATCTCTCTGTGAAAAACTACCAAATTAAATTCTCAGTAACCAACCGTTAGATTAAAATTTAGTTAAAATCCCATAAAGTCGATTAAGTCAAAAAATAAAGATGAGAATAGGTAATATCGCCATTTTGGTACGAGAAAAATAATAAAAATAATCTTACTTTTATTCACGGCTGATGACGAGAAGAGATAGAAAGAGTCTGTCTACGTTTGATCTTTTTCTTCATTTCAATCTTGAAATAAGCTAATTCTACATTTAGTAAGTACGTCGGGTACAGACCGCCTGACATCGACGGATACATTTTTAAAGGGGTGTATTCTGACAGTAATCTTGTCTTCAATGGATTACATACGCAGTACGCTCACACAGGCTTTGGGGTTATATCTCGTTATGACAGCTTAAGCTTACCTTACAAAGATTAAAATAGACAGGCAAATAGACAGTTATGGCATATCGCATATTATAGCCGTTTTTGCATTGCATTCACGTATAATTCTGCATACAAATATTGTAAAACATTGCTCTTATAAGAATATGTATAGACTTTCTAGGCCATTTTTATCCATATTTTTACCTTTTTGAGAGGGGCAACTAAATCTTTCATTTTTTTTCTTGTATATGACGTTCATAAATGCCTTTTCATGGCCTAATTGAAATTGTATTGCATCGCTTCATTCTTCAGATGTAACATTCACAACCTCTACCCTACAAGGCAACTTCGCACTTTTTTATTTAAAATTACCTCATTTCTTTTTTTTTATCTGGTATCTACGGTCGGTCTGTCGAAGTTCATTCTTTTTCCGTGCGAGGCAACGACAACACGTGTTCTGCGATAACAGTCCCCGATTTGAATTTAGTATGTCAGTACAGTACATTCAATAATAGCAATAATGCCTAAGCGCAGTTCCAGAGATAAAATTGAGCGTTATAATAAAAAGATTCGTAGGTTAGAAGAAAAGGAACGACAAAATTGTCGTCGCCGTACGCGAGTGTTGGAATCTTCGGACTCCGATACGAGTTCCGATAATAACGGCGATAACGGTAAGCAATCATTTCATATTAACAAACTTTGGTGAACAAGTGCTTCAAGTAGGTATCTTAACCTCAAAAAAATCCTTGTTGCCTTGATTCGAATCGAACGTGGCAAGCCTGGGGGTTGGTCGTGAGTCAACACGACGGCATAAAAGCAAAAAATAAGCGTCGCTTACACGAGGTAGCTTAATTTTTTTGGGGAATAAGACATAGCCTGGGAGACCCCAGGCTATGTCTTATTCCCCAAAAATTCTTATTATCTCTCGGGTAGACACCAGAGAGAAGATAGAACGAAGGTAGTTTTTTGTCAGACATAGCCTGGGGTCTATCCGAGAGATAGAACGAAGGTATTATTTTGTCAGACATAGCCTGGGGTCTATCTGAGAGATAGAACGAAGGTATTATTTTGGCAAAGTACCCACGTATATTAAAATAAATTATTTTATTATCAGATGCCGACAAAGTTAAAAAAAGGACTCCCCAAGGACGCCAAGGACAAATTATTAAAAGAATATCTTGTCCCCTCCAACTGTGCACTTCTAAAAGCACGAAAACTAAATGCCGAAATTTCGGCAACTATTACAGATATGGCTAGAAATCGCGATAAGAAGATGGAGTTATCACAACAACTTCTTGGCGCTGGGATCACAGCCGTGAAGACGGTGATGACTCTTCTTATTACTGGCGAAGAAAAAATTCAAGCCATAAAGATGCTAAGTGATAGTTGTCGGATTTAACCCATCTTCATCATATGGATACTGAAGCACGTATAAAATTGGTGACACCTGGCTTAGAAAGAACATTCCTAAATGTTATCAAGGATAACGAAAGGGATAGCACTTTATTCGATACTCGAGAGATAATAAGAATTTTTTGAAAAATTATTAAGATTAAGTTTTTATAATTAAGATTAAATTATAATAAGATTTTTTTCAAAAAATTAAGCTACCTCGTGTAAGCGACGCTTATTTTTTGCTTTTATGCCGTCGTGTTGACTCACGACCAACCCCCAGGCTTGCCACGTTCGATTCGAATCAAGGCAACAAGGAATTTTTTGAGGTTAAGATACCTACTTGAAGCACTTGTTCACCGAAGTTTGTTAATATGAAATGATTGCTTACCGTTATCGCCGTTATTATCGGAACTCGTATCGGAGTCCGAAGATTCCAACACTCGCGTATTTTATCTCTGGAACTGCGCTTAGGCATTATTGCTATTATTGAATGTACTGTACTGACAAACTAAATTCAAATCGGGGACTGTTATCGCAGAACACGTGTTGTCGTTGCCTCGCACGGAAAAAGAATGAAATTCGACAGACCGACCGTAGATAACAAATAAAAAAAAAAATGAGGTAATTTTAAATAAAAAAGTGCGAAGTTGCCTTGTAGGGTAGAGGTTGTGAATGTTATATCTGAAGAATGAAGCGATGCAATACAATTTCAATTAGGCCATTAAAAGGCATGTATGAACGTCATACACAAGAAAAAAAATGAAAGATTTAGTTGCCCCTCTCAAAAAGGATAAAAATGGCCTAGAAAGTCTATACATATTCTTATAAGAGCAATGTTTTACAATATTTGTATGCAGAATTATACGTGAATGCAATGCAAAAACGGCTATAATATGCGATATGCCATAACTGTCTATTTGCCTGTATCTTTTAATCTTTGTAAGGTAAGCTTAAGCTGTCATAACGAGATATAACCCCAAAGCCTGTGTGAGCGTACTGCGTATGTAATCCATTGAAGACAAGATTACTGTCAGAATACACCCCTTTAAAAATGTATCCGTCGATGTCAGGCGGTCTGTACCTGACGTACTTACTAAATGTAGGATTAGCATATTACAAGATTGAAATGAAGAAAAAGATCAAACGTAGACAGACTCTTTCTATCTCTTCTCGTCATCAGCCGTGAATAAAAGTAAGATTATTTTTATTATTTTTCTCGTACCAAAATGGCGATATTACCTATTCTCATCTTTATTTTTTGACTTAATCGACTTTATGGGATTTTAACTAAATTTTAATCTAACGGTTGGTTACTGAGAATTTAATTTGGTAGTTTTTCACAGAGAGATTAATAAGTACTGTAAGCTGTTTATTCATCAAAACTAAATCATCTAAAAAGGTTATAACATTTTAATTTTAATATTACTTTCATACTTTGTTATTACGGTTGTTGCATTTTCAACTCTCGGCACTGATCCGAGCGTTGAAAATCAAATCAATAATATTAAACTAATATGGTTTAAAGAAGTTGCGGTAGGTGTAGGTTCCTCTGAGGAGGCCCGCGGAAGCGGGCCGGCACCAGTTGGGGATCGCGGAAGGCGCGTACGTTCCCGTGATCCCCGGCGTAAGTGTGAGTGGGGAACACTGGGGTGGTTTTTAGTCAGTAAGAGTCTGACAGACCCCTCCGCCCTCCCCAGGGCGGTGGACATCCATGAGGATTTTCCACCACGCCAAAAAAATAAATAAAAAAAGGTGTAGGTTCCTGTTTGACGTAAAATTATGCTTTGTTCGCAGAATGTATAGCAGTAAATATAAAGCGTATAGACGTGCCAGCCCTAGTGGAACTTGGCACGGAGTCAGTCATCCTAGATTGCGACTACAGCACAGGCGAGACTCCGGCTCCAGGTCTAGTCATCAAGTGGTTCTTCAACGGGTCTACCGCACTCGTCTACCAGTGGATACCACCGCTGCAACCTCAAGTTATAGGACTTTTAAAAGGAAAAGTCGACATGAGTTTTAAAGTTTCGGGTAAGTCAAAATTCGATAAAGACAACACACATTGTAATCTATAACGTGATAAACTCAGAAATATACCGATTCCATTATTCTTAAATTATTTACTTACATGGATTACATACAAGGTGTGAAAATATCAAAATATTATGTCATAAGTAGGTAGGTGTAGAAAAAATATTTTGTAAAGCTTTCTTATTATTCGACTTGTCCTAGTTACAGGCTCAATATATTACAAGACTTCGGTAAACGTTTTTACACATAACTAAAGTATAATTTTTTTAAACGAGTTGACAATTTGAGTAAAAAAAACCTACACAATGTTTTATTCATTAAGAATTTTCCCACCTCGGACAATGCGAGATGCTCTCTTAACGCGAAATGCATTGTGAGAGGCGGGAAGATACTTTGAGGTCACAGGTAGGAAGATACTTTAGACAGCACTAAATTAAACAGTACTAAAAATAGCGCAATCATTTAGTGTATTTTTTTTGACAGCCTGTCATTTAGATATACGTATACTTACTTTAAGCTGATCTATAACGCAAGTTAATTTTTCAAATCGTTATATATTATAATAATTGCGGTAGACCGGAGGCCGTTCTATTGATTGCTCAGTTTAGTTTGGTTCGGAACCCTAATTGGTTAAGCCCAACTTGCTGTTGGCCTTTCTGTCGCTGATTGGTGTATCTCTCTTTACTATGACGTAAGCAATAATAGTGTTGTAGCTTGGCCCGAGACGGAAGAATAACAATTTCCTAAAATTACCAATTATTTGCTTTTTTTTTTCAGACGAGCCGTTGCAAGCTTACCGAGCTATTAAAATAATTAACCCTGGAACACATTTGAGCGGTAATTACACGTGCGTAGTGTCCACTTTCATAGCAGAAGATAGTCAGACGAAATCAATGTTAGTGTACAGTAAGTAATTAACATATTCGATTACTAGACAATTGACGTACCTGATAATTGCAATTCACTATTTTACAAAAGGAAGTTAGACACCTAGCTAAACAGGGATGACTTTACTGGAGCTCTTATAACGGAACTTAGTTTTATGATGGTAAATAAATGCAATCATAGACCGGTGCTTGTGAGTGAGTATTTACAAGCACCGGTCTATATATGATTTGGGCAACCAAATCAATGTAACATCTTCCAATAATATAATTATTATTATTATTCGGCTAGAAGACCAGTAGGCCGAAGTCAGCAATCAACAGCGCCGCTGAACTGTTCCACCTCGACGGACAGATTGAAGTTTTCCAAACTGTCGGCTAATCTTCAGTAGTTGAAAAAACAATGCGAAGAAGATGAAGAGGCTATTTTATATTGTGTATACATCTCATGATCTCACCAGTCATCATTACATCTGCACCAGTGCAGTTTAAATAGAACGTCAATTTTTTTTTTTCATTTTCATACAAGAGTACCTTCCAAACTGACTCTTATGTGATTTTTTTTTATAAAAATCTTAGCAATATAATAATAATATAGATCTTAAAAAAATTAGTTTCAGTGTTACATTTTTTTTATTTGTTATAAAGGTTCTCTTTCCGTTGATAGAAAAGAAAACGGAGTATGAACTAGTTTACTCAACTAGTTTCAAATAACACTATTCCTTACAAATTCCTACCGAAAATATTAGACCAGTTTAGTCTTTGTAAATAAACAAATAATGATGATAAAATTGGTTGGATCGTACAGTTTTTAGGGTAGGTAATAGGACCTTCTCAATAGAAGCACTATCTACTGGATCCCATTGGGTTATGATTTTATGAACCTTATAGAAATATGCATATACTCATAAATAAATGTTAGTTTAATAAAATTGAAAATAATATCCAATAGCGCTGTTTATACTGCAAGTGTTTATATTGTGTATGATTGCGATACGGAATTAGCTAGAATATGGTAACTACCAACTAAATATATTATCGATATCGATAATACGTTTATGTATAATCGTGAACAGAGTGCTCGTGACAACAATGGCTGAAAAAATATGTATTTAGAAAGTATATCATAATAATTAAGACTCAAACTCGAGGCTTAAACATAAGAATCGTCGCTTAAAAAGATTCCTGTTTTAAAGGGTTTGGTCCCTTTTGAAAAAGACTCAGTTCATGAATCCTGCGAGTCGCGAGTCGTGAGACGCGCGCTAAAATACGAGTCAACAATGTGTTACAATGATTGGGCTTATAGGTATCTTTTGTACCATTAAAAGTTATTACTATTCCATTTATTTATTTTTCAATACATAATTATTACATTTTTAAATATTATTATAAAATTAAAAACATTTAAAAATATAAAACCGGTGACAGAAACAGTGTCCAAGCCACCGGCGGTCAGGGCTCCAAAGAGAGGAACCTCCTAACTATGCGGGCCGTATCCAGAAGTACTGCTTTCTGGATCAATCCCTAGATCCAGCTGCCTAACGAGAGCCTCCTAAGATGTTGGTCGAGGCTCTTGGCTATTAAGCCATTGGCTGTGATGACTATCGGCACAATGATCGCTGAGTCCACCTCCCACATGTCGAAAACCTCGCGGGCCAAGTCAAGATACTTGATCTGCTTGTCTTTCTCAACCTTCACGAGGTTCACGTCATGTGGGACTGCTATGTCAACAATCATTGCGCGCCTCTCTAAGCGATCCACCACCACTATATCAGGTTTATTGGCCACAATAGTCCTGTCAGTGATGATGGATCGGTCCCAGTACAGTGTGACATTGCCATTTTCGACAACTGGGTCGGGCACATACCTGTAGTACTGTACTTCCGTTTCCACAAGGCCGTATTTTAGGGCAAGTTGCTGATGGATAATCCTGGCCACTAGATTGTGTCTATACAAGTACTCTTCGTTAGCTAAACGAGAACACCCAGAGATAATATGACGGATTGATTCACCCGGCCGGTGGCATGCCTCGTCAAATGTCAACCGTGCCATCCTTCACAATAAATCTCCGATAGTTATTCGTCATAATAACCTCGTCCATAATTGCACAGACAAAACCTTCTGTTTCCCCATATAGGTCACCGAATCGGAGCCAGGATACGGACGCTAAGAAATCTACTATTATTATAAAGTATCTTTTAATCGGTAATAAATGTTTTAAACATACACATAAGTTTCCATAATTATGGTCTCACATTAAACGACTCGCTTTGTTAAAGGACTCGAGTCCTTTTCTTAAAACGACGAAGACTCGAACCTTTTAGTAAAGAACTCGAATCGTTTTTAATGACTCGAGCTCTTTCATATTAGTAACAAGCCTCGAGTCCTATTTTTGAAAACCATGGACGCGACGACACCCATGACGCGTAATTAGCCGTTATGAATTTTAATCTAATGGATAAAGTGATGTGTGTACGAAACCTTTTTTCAAGAATTCTGCCCAATATCCTAACTAATATTATAAATGCGAAAGTAAGTTTGTTTGTTTGTTTGTAACCACTTTACGCCTAAGCCACTGAACCGATCATCCCGAAATTTTGCATAAACGTTGCCAGGTGATCAGGGACAAACATAGGGTACTTTTAATTCCGAAAAAAAGTACTGTTCCCGAGGGAAATCACAATAACATCCTAATGACAGTAGATGGCGCCACGTGTCTATCGAATCATGATCAAATTTTAAGTTTAAGCATATAATACATTTTGAGTCTAGACTGTCGATAGACCAGTTTCAGGTATACAACCTAGGAGTACGGAGTTGTTTGCTTAATCATTTTTTATGCCCAAAACCGCTGAAGAGCATACTGACATTTTGCATAAAGTGGCTACCAGACGGACCGACCTGCGGTTGCGGCTAACCGCAGGCCGCGGCTCCAACCGCTGTAAAAACACACCATCGCGGTCACAGTGGCGGCCTGAAGTGTCATTAGCGCGGTGTTTGTGCCACAATCGGACGTCAGTCAATATGGCTAACTGTAACGTTGTCTTATTACTCTCATGACTCATTAGCCCTCTCAGAAGATGAGAAAAAAGGTAGAAAAAAACCGTTTACTTAAACACTCGAGGTGGTGAGTGGTGTGAGGTTATAGTAGTTTATCTCTACCTATATTATCATAAGCATCGCATATTACTCTTAGGAATAGAGAAGTGTGGGTTAAATTTAAATTATTATTTAAATTCAACTATTTCTATTACAATTTTCATATTTGGTGTCATTTTACAAAGCAGTACACGCGGCCTGTTGTTAAAATTTGCAACAAACGCGGCCGCCACAACATTTCGCGTTTGTCTGTGACCCACTTTATATACGTTGTCAGGGATACAGAAAAACTGCGTAACTGACACTGTCATCACTGACACTGACAGGTGTAAACGCATTCATAGAGGATGCATGGAAGAATAAAGGCGAACTTATAACACGCTCCGCCAATTGTGAATTGATTTGGATGATTCTTTTTTTGTTTATTTTTTCGGAATTGGTCCCATATAAATACTGTCAAGATCTGATGATGAACTTCGGAGATATGGAACGGAATTCCTCATAGGATCACAGCAGAACTGTCGTAACAGTACAATTGCTTTGTTTAATGCGTTTAGTCGATGACTGACTGAAGGAAGAGGTTAGTTGCTAAACTAACCGTGATCTATGTCGATGTAGATGTGTAGACAACAGTTTTCCAACGGCAAAGTTAAGTTTGTCCCTCAGTACTGTTTATGTTTTCTTTAGACGTATGTTCGGTGTGTTTTAATGGCGGTAGGTAGGTTCCTTTTTTTTAATTGTCTCACAGCTCCAACTCAGGCAAAAGCTCTTTGCTAGCCCGAGCAAAAATTACTGCTCAATCCCCGGAATCTTCCGTTCATGCCGCATTAAGAAAGCAAGCACAACCGGAGCGACAAGCAAATTTGAGAGCTGATGAGACATTTTATTAAAGAAGGGAAAGCCAAGCCGTCCGCCCGCCAAGCTTCTCTGAGAGTGACTGAGACGCCCTTCTAAACGCAATTGCTTTTGGAGGAACAAGCCGAAAGCCAGAGAGCTGTAAGAGCAACTGAGACGCCTATTCACACACGACACACAACACACATGACTACACGACTTCGTCTCAGAGAAGAAGCTCAGCCATTACAGCGACTGAAACTCCAGAACAGACGCAGGCGAGAAGGACCTCTCTTGCAGAAATGCAAACTGGACGCCGACGGACTTTTATGAGTCACAATCTGTTGGTCCGTAGGTATTTAATAATTCTGGATCTGGCTGAGCAACAAGCAGAGTACAGCCCGAATTGATTGTCAAATTCTAAACCAACGCAGGCGAAGCCGCGGGTAAAAGCTAGTCCTCTATAAAAATATACTTCGCGCAAAAATCATTTTTCCCCAAACTTACGCCATAAAATAATGTGTTCCCCAGAATTTTCCCCGCAATTTTAATTTCACCAAAAGTTCCCCAACCTGGACACCCTGAAAACTGGTCAAAAGTGGTAAAAAATAACTGGTTAAAACCAAAACTGGTCAAAATCGATCCGTGCCGTCATGCGGTCGACCCGCATCGAAATCCGCTTCATCGCAACCGGATACCGAAGCGGTGTGCGATGCCATGTGATAATCGCCTAAACCAGTTATTTTGGTACGCTAAGCTAACCACTTGACAAATTAGATCAGCTTTGGCTAAGTGAATATTGGGCCAGGGGGGATAGATTTACGATATGTATCGTATACATAGCAATATAAACTCATGTATAAAATGTAACAAAATATTGTACTTCAACCTAATATTGGTATGCTTTTAATAAATAAACTCACAAAAGGAGAGACGTTTCGGTTTATAAACATTATGTAAGTATGGACGTGTCTAAGGAGACATGTCGATGAATAAAAGTCTGTTAGAATTTTCTGACAAGAGTTGACTAGTTATCATTTGATTATTGAACATAAGTAATTTTATTTTCCATTACTTTAATTGATCTGAAATACCTACACACTCACACACATCACTTCACTTTACCTACATTTGTAAAATTGTGGAACGAGAATCCAAAATGCATGACGGTTTACTTGTATCATTTTGCTGGCAAATTGGTTGAGTTTAGGGCTACGCTTGTGATAATCAGGTTTATCGAAGTGCAGTGTGGACGAATTGGTTCTACGTTGGACGCTCCCCTGTACACTCAGATTAAGTTTGACCGAACGTATGTAAACCCGTGTGTCATCCGTATTAATGCACAGGTACTAGCGACGCGTATATGTATAGGGTGGCCTAAGTTGCGATGTCCAATTTTCGAAGCCTCTCTTTTTGGGCCTTCTAAAATACCCCCTTGTATTTTCTACGTTGTTACAGTTTATGAGCTAAACGATTATTTTTTTAAATTTTTAAATTTCTACCTGACTTAAGTATAAGTTCCGAGTGTGGTGTTTTTATAAATCGATAAAATAAATGTCCGTCTTATCATATCCCGAAGTGTCAAAACTTATTTAAAAGGGGAAATGTTTTGTTCCATAAAATTACTTACAGATATTCGGTAGCTCAAAAAAAAACAAAAGACGGGTGGTAATGACCCCACAGTAGAATCAATATCTTCCACTGACCCTCAAGTATACAAAACAATATAAATAACCGGTATTTTACAGATTTATCGTTGCAATTGAACTTCACATGAAGCTAAAATCAGGTGCACGTGATCAAAAATATCAATATTTTAATCTTTTAACCTGATGAAAATGAATAAAAAACAAAATTTTATTAGATTTTAAAGTAATATGAGAATTATGTCATTTTTTAACTTTTTATAACTCATTTATAATAACACTAGCCTTTGTCCGTGACTTCGTCCGCGTTAAAACAGATCGCGTTATTGGTTATCTTTAACCAATAATTTTAAATAGATATATTTAATTATTTGCATACCATGATGTGTTTATAGATATTACATAGGGCTTAAAGCTAAAGTACGGTTATGGACTCTGTTACGGCACAGCAAAATTGTATTAAATAAACAAAAATGTAACTCGATAAATATGATTAGGTTTTTAAATTAATGAAACCCAAACATTGTTTTTTTTCTTCCGACACCCGGTGTGGCACTCACCCTCCCGCCGTATTGACTCACAAAGGCGTGTAGATAACACCGCTTGCGCTTTAATCTCGGGCCCGTCTCTGTTGGGGCGACGAACTGAACCCGTGCCCACCGTCCGCAGGCCCTATTTCACGGCGGCCGGAGATCGTTTTGCACCTGGTGCGTCTGCTGCAAGTGGGATGGAAGGAAAAAGTCTCTTTTTCATTCTTCTCGCAGAAGGGGGCAACGGTGTCCCGTGTTCTTGTTCTCGACCATCGACAAAACAACGTCCAGGAGCGAGAGGGTACCTGCAGTTGTTGCGATGAAATCATGGCGCTGCGCTGCTCAAGTTGGGCACATTGTATACATCGCCGTGTTCTTAGGGCAGCCCTGACACTGATGATACCACCACGGACAAGTGGTAAAATACCACTTTTTCGTATAGTTTTAGGGAGCTAAGGACCCGTGAAAGATTTTACAACTACTTTGAAGTAACTTCCACCCTTTTGTTATCTTTTGAGTGATTGAAAAGGTGGAACGAATTCTCCCTTTTAACTAAGTTTTAGTATTTCGGATGATGCTTCTTCTTTTTTTTATCGTGTGGGTAAGTAAGGTCTTACGACCCCACTCACCGACCAATCCGCCCTCTATCACCAATAAAGTTATTGCAAAAAATGCTATACATAAAAAGAAAATAACAAAAGCCAGGCAAGAACATCATTTTAAAAACGTGTAGCACCTGAACTATGAAAAATTGCAGAACATACATGGTGGTGCTTTGTGAAGCCCAAGATTTGGCCATTATAAGGTGGCAGATGAACGGTTACCGAGGGGCAGATATTCTTAACACCAATAAAATTGATGCTCCAATGTTACGTTCAGTAGGTAGGTAGGTCCTCACAAAAAAGTATAGTCAGAAACTAAAAGCCAAAGGTATAGTTGTATTTAAGGTACTGCGACACTCAACTCGCTTCAGTCCTAAAAAAATAATAAAAACTAGCGAAATGTAGGCAGAAATAAATTCTCTTAACGTGCTCAGGTTTTTAAAACAAATTGTTTTCATTAGATTACATAACAGAATTGTTCGGCTCACAGTTATTTTTATTCCACAGGTCCGGGCAAGAGTTTTCTTTTCAATCAAGAGAAGAAATATGTATTTTTAGTAACATTAAAATGTGCGGCAGAATACTTGTATCCACGACCAGTGATGACAATATTGTCAAAAGGGTGAGTATAGACTTGCTCATTTAGGTTTCTGTGTATTTCATGTGCGAGCGAGCCGCCGCCGGTGGCGGAAAAGTGGTGGTGCGGCGCAGGCGTCTCCCACGCGTTCATGTGTAAGTTAATAGCATTAATAGCAATTGGATCCGCTTCGGATGGGGCTATGCCGGGATTAAGTTAGTTGACACACGTTCCTATAAAGGTATGTGCGTATATTACGGACCCATTACACACGAGCTGCACGGATGTAGTCTACATGTCAGTAGGTAACGAATGCTTTACATGATTCCTGGAACTTAGTAATAAATCTCTGTTTCTGTTTTCCATAAAGTAACATATGTTCTTGGAGTATTTTGATTTTGCAAAACGGATGACTCGGAACTCTGTACATCAAACAGGTCTGCATAGCGAAAAATTAAAAATAAATCTTGCAAAAGCTAATAAAAAAGTTAATTGTCGAGAAGTATAAGAAGGTAAAAATATTTATTTATAATGTGAACCGAGCGGAAAAAGACGGGCAGACGGCAAATTTATGTGTAATTCATGAGTGAGATAAGGTCAAGTGATCTTGATATACGAATCTTGAGCTAATATTGATGATCTTGTCGTACTATTTTATACGCATTTATGGTCAACTGATGCAAATGAAGTGCAGAGATCTAATATTTTGTTATTGGTTTGTGCGCTATACGAAATGCGATATTCGAAAGTTAGTACACAATTAAATACTTTTTCCAACAATTATCGATGTTTTGTCGCTTGTTTTACCAACTGTTAGATCAGATATTTAAACGACACCGTGGGCGGTTTTACAGTGTCGATATTCGTTCGGAACATAAGTTTGTTTTCGTAAACCTTTATCAGGTACAGTCTCCAAATTTTTGATCTTTTGGTTTCGGTGAACTGGTATTTACTAAACATGTTCGAATAAAACAAAATATGATGTTGTCCCATTTTGTTACGATTGAAGGCGGTGAAAAACTAGTGAACAAACTCAGCCCAGCTCGGGGGCAATGTCTAAGTGACGTGTTTCACGTACTATAGTTTTTCTTGCTCGATTCCTTCAAGACACAGTAAAATTTTATAGCTATAAACTTTCTGAAAGATTAAACTTTTGAATGGTGAATGCTGAGATTAAAGCCAGCTTCAGACGAATATAGGCAGACTTATTTTTGCTGTAATTTTTTGCCATAAAGTTGATATTAAGGTTAATGTTAAAGGTTTGATGCTAAGTACTTACTATCTAAAAGACAATACTTTTCAGGGATTTAATTATGTAAAATAAAAAAAAAGCTCTTTATTAAATTGATACCATTGCTCCAAGCGTACTGACCGTTATTTTTCCTTCTACAAATAAGTATAATTGAAAGGTCGTGCGGTACTTTTTCATAATTATGCTTGAAAAGATCAAGAACTCCATTGCAGAGAAGACTTCGATACCTATATTATGATACTACACTAGTTCCTCACACACTTTTTTTACAATATTAAAAACTCATTTTAGTTTGCCACTGGAACGCGCAGTCACAGATATGAAGATGGACTCCTGGGGCATGTACTCTGTGGAAATGACTGTGCTGGTTCATGATGATGACGTCACCAGCCCTTGGGAGGAGTTCGTCTGTCTGTTGAACCTGCCTTTAGCTAATTATACTAATAATAGAACCACTATTTATTATCCCGGTAAGATTGATTGAATATAAGAATTTTGAATTTGATGTTTGAGTAGTAATTTGAACGGATCAGCAAGCGCTCTTATTAAGCTAGGTGAAGCGACGATCTTTATCGATTGGTTGGTAGCAGTTGGATGAGAGTGACCGAGAACAGAGCTAAATGTTTCTGACTGTAAAGGTTATAGCCAGGATTGGTTTGATATAGGCAGATGATAATAAGGCTACAGTAACGTAGAATTTAAGGTAGGTATGTTGGCTATAAAACCTCGAAAGTTTGGATGTGTTTGCTTGTCATTAGAACGTGATATGAAACCCTTTACATAAGTGGCCGGTAATGCAGGCTATCCCACAGAATGGCTTATTATTGTGGGATTCGATTGGGTTCGGTAGTAAGGCAGTATGTCTTCTAGCTTATCTCTATAGAAACATTTACTCTTTTTTTTAATATATTATTTTTTAAGCCACATTTCCTATCATTAAATTGAAGTTTGTTTATAGGACTAAGGAATAAACTCTTTATTAAAGTGTCTTATCACCAACAGGTCTTATGCCAATGCATAGCGCTAGCATAGAAGTGAAGAAACCGCTGGAACATCAAGCTAGCAGTAAGTTAACTTATTATTCACTTTAAACCTTTCCTAAAAATGTCTCGTGTCTCCACAATGACAGATGAAGTCATTTATTGTTTTTTTAATTTTTGTAAAAATAGAAGCGGTGATGATGATTAAAATACGTAAGACTTGTATGAAAAGATGTCGACTATTGGTCTACAATGACCGAAAAATTGAAATGAATGAATTATCTGCCTCAAAATACTTATTAGCTAAAATAAATTCAATGTTTCAAAACCGTAGATCCATCACTAATTGACATTGCACACGCCTCCAATGAATCTGTATCAGTACAGATTCATTGGAGGCGTGTACACTTAGTAACGATACAATCACACTAATTAATTAAAAACTTGCCAGCTTAATTACTGTTCACAATTATATTTTCAGATGGACCAACACTCGCGAGCTGCAGTTTTTTATTCACTTTATTAATAAGCACTAACATATATTTTTAATACCTATACTAAGTAACGCTGTACGCTACTGATATAGACTAGAATATCTATTGAATCTACGATTTTATACGTTAATTAAGATTATTCGCTTTTTCTATAAGTTCAAAGTTTGGACTGAAATTAACGATATTTTTATTAGCGACTAACGATTCGTTAATAAGTAGTAATTTTGTAGTTCATAACAAAAAGTTGTTTGAAAACGTTTACAAAATCTGTGATAATTTAGTTTAAATATTGCTAAAAAGTCAAAGGACTTTAATTAAGTATTTCATTTATATTGTTTTACAACTTAGGATGTAAAAATTATTAGTTATATGTGACAGTATTATAAAAATAATAAAGTTACCGTCTCCGTACCGGTACTGATTGTAGCTTTTTCATATTATACAAACTGTAAATAGACCGCTTAATGTACTTTCATGTTTTCTATTTGTTTCATAAAAATAATTGCCTTTTTAATATAAACAGGCATAATATTAATAATTGACGGGCCTGTTGGTCTAGTGGTTAGCGGCCCTGACTGCTAAGCCGGAGGTCGTGGGTTCGATTCCCACCCAGGACAAACTTTGTGTGATGAGCATGATTGTTAGTTCTGTGTCTGGGTGTGATTTATCTATAATATGTATGTATTTATAAATTATATAAGTATGTATATCAGTTGTCTGGTTACCATAACACAAGCTCTGCTTAGCTTGGGATCAGATAGCCGTGTGTGAGTTGTCCCAAGATATTTATTTATTTATTTATTTATTTAATGCACAAAAAAACCTTCCTATGTACGCATCTATTCCATCTATACATAACCAAATAATTTCTGTTACGTGAAAATAATGTAGGTATTTTTAAAAGTAATGTTACCTAAATGTAGTGGTCCTACAGTTAATTATGTAACATATTTAAATTTTTAACATTTTTATAATACAAAACAAATTGTGTCTTATCAGGCCGGTAGAAAAAGATTTTCTTTTTTTTTTAAGAATAACTTGGTGTAAACACACGACGGAACTCGTATAATGTTTGCAAGTACTTACATATAAAAACATCATGAAAAAGTTTTTTATATGTATATAAGCCATCTTTCATCATTTACAGTACGTAAATATAAATAAAGTTTAAGTTTTTGTTTTAAGCTGTAATTTCTCCTACAAACTCAACAGAGATCCGTCGCTGATTTTCTTGTATCAAAATATTATATTTGAGTATCGTGTGTAAAATCTTTATAACCCAAGTACATGGTACAGTAGAATGTTTAGTGAGTGAATGAGTTTTACGTATTGTACTTTCAATAATGTCAAAAACGTGTATCGAAGGTACTATCGATCTGCCAGGGTTACTGATTATGTTCGAGAGAGTCAACGCGGCCCTGGAGCATTAGGAGGAATACGGTTGGCGGTGGGTTTTAATCAGTAATAGTCTGACACTCCGTTTCGCTCCACCCAGAGAGGAATAAGTCATTTGATGATTGCCCATCCTAAAAAAAGGGTAGGATGTCGAAATCTAAAAGTATCAAAAAGTCTAGTGAACGCGCCAACTAGTTACATCAACTTATTGAAGTAGAAAAAGTATTGGCCATTAAAAATTGTAAATATAGGTTAAAATTTTATTAAATAATAACAACAAAAAGGCGCATTTTTTATTACTAAGGCATAACTTAGCTAGGTAGCAACGTCCGGAGTTAGAGAGACTAGACTTTTGTCCTTTTTTCTTGTGATTAACAATTTATTTGACGCGGGAAAACTTAATTTAGAGCCGTAGGTATATTGGGAACAGCTCAAAATTAAGGACGCTGTTAACTCACCACGAGTAAGTTGCTGTTTATACTAATAGATTTATAGGGATTTTTAGATATACAGGGTTGTGGCAGATGCCGCCAAATGCAACCGATGAAGACACAGAATTACTTCGATTTTCAGAAATACAGCCATGTTTTTGCGTGAAACATGGCTGTATTTCTGCAAAATTCTACAAGGCAGCAGTTCTAAACTAAGGATCCTCAGTGGAAGGAAGACTCCAATCCCGGCACTAAGTGGTCATCAGTGACCAAATCGTGTAAAAGGCAACGACGGATTTCATAGAGGCCATTGCGACATGAGATCCGGTTCACCGCCTACCGCGACGGTGCGCGGTGCCGTGTGTTAATCGCCAAACCTATTTAATCTATATTATAAATGGCATAGCGAAACAGCGTCGTGTTCTGTATTGAATGCGAGGTAGGTAAGGCATATACAGGATTTAATAGCCTCACTGTAAAGTCAGTCTACGTAACATCTAACGATGATACACAACAAAACATGTTTTCTCAATATATTTTATTATATATATTTTTCAAAAGGATAAAAACGGGTCGGCCTTGCATACAAAGGGTTCCGTACTACAATACTGAATATACATATAGGGTGACTAGTAATTATTAGTGACCGATACTTAAATACCAAAGAGATTACAAACAATTTTTCAAAGAAAAGGTTTTCAATACGCGCTCTTTTGCAATATCAGCGATTCGTGAAAAAGCCATAGTTTTTTTGGGAATGTTGTTTGTAATCATCAGCACAATCGTGTGTTTAAGTATCGGTCACTATTACCAGGTCACTATTATTAAATGTAAAAAAAAGGTAATTTTATCTCTATTGGGTATAGAGATAAAATTACCATTTTTTACGTTTGTTTTCATAGTGGCCATAGTAATGCACAATCTGTAAAAATTTTAAATGTTTGCCCATTGCAGTTCAAAAGATACAGACCAGAAGGACCGACTGACAGCGAATTGTTAGTAATAGGGTGTCGTTGGCACCCTTTAGGTAGAAAACCCTAAAATAAGAGTTTTGCCCGTATGACGGAACTTACACGCATAAAGCTAATAGTAGGTACTATGATTGTCTCGCCTTTCTAAAAAAAACTAATTCAAATCGAACTTACAACTCTGTAATATAAATCGGCTTCGGTTATTCATAGATAGATAAAATGTCGTAGGTATCATCTAAATGTATTAATTGAATCCGATAACTTACTACGAAATAAGATTAATAGGGGAGAGGTGGTATGAAAGGGACACGTATCGAAAGGGACAATTCAAATTACCAGCAAAATAAAAATCGCTCCGAAATGACACTATTATTGTTGTATGGCAACCTCGATGCACATTCATTCAAACAAACTTCACGCTCCTGTCTTTTTTAAAATGGCGATGTCGGGCGTGTGTTTATTTATCTAACCAAAAGTTTTTTTTTTGCAATTCTTTGTAAACCTTTTGTCAAATGCTGCTAAATAATTGTTTATTTGTTTACTATTATTTACGTCGACTACATACTAACAGATAAAACAACGAAAGGTTATTAAACTTTTATTTCAAATTATAGATATTGTGGTTAAATTTTTAATTTTTGTATCATATTTATGAAAGGGACACAACGAACGGTTATGAACGGGACGTATGAGAAATATAAGATTAAAAAATGTTATTGAAAACAGTAGTCAATAATTGACTACTGTTTTTCAATCACATTTTGTATTTGCAAATTGTATTTGTTTTAATATTATATATAAAGAAATATTTTTAAACTGATGATTTTTGTTTAAATTGTTCAAAAATGTTAAAATCGTAGTAATACAAATGTGATTTTAAAACATAAGGACAACTTTGTACGTATTCTCTTATGTTTAGTTTAAGTAAAGCAAATTTATAAGCCATTTTTCTTTGATATTATGTACTGTCCCTTTCATAAATTATGCAGTCCCTTTCAATGCAGTCCATTTATGAAAGGGACATAATACACATTTTTTTAAACTACGATAATTTACAACTAAGAATAAAGAAAGGTTTAATATTGCATTTTATTTCAATAGTTAAGTACTTCCCATTCAGCACTAACCTGTTTAAATTGTTGTCTAATTTATTTACTAGAGCCGCTGCAACAAAATTGTCCCTTTCATGCCACCTCTCCCCTAATTATAAGAAATACAACTAAAAAACTTAGTTTTTTATCTCCATATTTGTTGATTTCAATCTGAGGAAATTGACTATCTAAAATTGTAAATGTATAGCTCGGTGGAAAGATTTTTCATAATAAGATAACACAAAACATGGATGTATGTCGACGGAAATTGTTCCAGCAGTTGTTAGATAAATGTTTGTAGGTAGGTACGAATATGCTCACTTACAGGACCTATGTGCGAGTTCATAGAACTTACTTGTACAGTCAACAAAAGAGATAAGTATGCAGGGTCTTCAGATATAGTGGTTTTTTTCTTAGAAACCGATGTATGTAGATAGTAAATAGAAGAGTAAATAGAGTAAATAATAAACAGTTTATTAATTAAGTTTCAATCGAAAATATCCATCGGTTTGTAAGAAAACTTCAACTATGTCTGACGACCCTGCATACCTATCTCTTTCGTTGACTGTACATGTATGTATGTAAGAAGGTTAACTCGGGATAGATATATTACAACAGTAGATAAAGAGAAAAGTGAGCACGGCTCAGTAGATACTGTCTCGCTGCAGTAATTTGAGAGAATTCCTCAGAGAGCCTGCGCGATATGTCTGCCTGAGTGCGTGGCGTCCTTTAACATTACCATAACTGTGCCATAGCTATTTCCTTCTGGTCAAATTCCAAGGAAGTAGGTTGAAGTCTATGTAATTTAGTTTCTATGGTAGCTTCTATTTAAAATACTTTAAAATATTCAGGTTTCTATGGAGCTTTTCAATTTGAGTACCTAATAGAAATGTTTATTTTATCATAACGTACTTATAAGTAAATTTTGCTAATTTCGTTTATTATGTAGATGAATGAAAGTGAGCAAGTGTTAATAAGGTTTGTTACACAAATTGCTCGTTAAGTGATGATTGTCCTCAGCGGCCAGCTTTTCTTTATTACCTTAAAGTAAAACACTTCTGTAGTTCATAAGCGCAAACAGCACTTCTAGTCATATCTGACTCCGCGGTGGTAAGTGCTAAGTTGCCTCTGTATCTCTGGCGATAAGTTCCTAATTGCACTTCACTGTGCGGAAATGGGGTAAAGCGGGCAACGTCGGGTGAACACGTACCGCGCGTACGTGTTCTGAAATGTACTACGCTTTAATGCGTATTACACGCGGCTTGATGTTATGTCGAGCACTTCGATTTTATGTATTTCAATTCGATATGGAGGCCTATCACGACTCCAGACGAATGAAAGAAAAAAGTTTTAAGGTGATTTCAGTGACGCGTGGATTACTCGTCTACCTTATCTGCAACGGGAAATGTTAGGCTGTCGTTACCCGACGTATAAGGCGCTTTGCACACGGATCAACTTTTGCAGCAACTGGCAACTGGCAACTTACTGGCAACTCGCTGTTTACATGTAATTCAATTGGACTGCGCACACAGAGCAACTCGAGTTGCGGCAATCGTCAACAGTTTTCAGTTGCGGCAACTAGCAACTTATTTAGTTGCTAGTTGCCGCAACTAGCAACTGTCAAATATTCGATTTCACACCCTCCCTCCCTCGCCCTGTGCCCGGCATAGTGTTGCCATTAACTTAGTGGTTTTTCCCACTAAGTCAACACTTCTTTTTGGGGTAATGTGTAAAATTCTATAATAAAATACTTCTTGATATTCCCCAACTAAATGAGAGAAAATTTAAACCATGCATAAAACGCACACTATCTAATCAAGTATTATTATAAGTTAGATGATTTTATCACGGACAAAAATGCTAGTCCTGCTCCACAGCCACTTGGGCTCACTAAATAGGATTGTTTTTTAAGAGAATGATATTTCTTACCCTCTTTTTTATCGACCTGAATAACTTGTACCATTATCAGTACGATTACTTTTTTCTTTTTAATACTACAGTCATCTAACGGATGAGTACACTGAAAGTGTTAGTATTGTAAATTTAATTCAATTATGTTTTTGAAAACCATCAACCTAAAACTTGCCCACTAAAAAATCCACAAGCCACCAGATATAAATTCTGCCCACCAGATGGGGGTCCCAATCCACCAGATCTAGTGGTAATACCGCTAAGTATGCAACACTGCAACTCGGCTAAAAAAGTTGCCTACAAGTTGCCAAAAAGTTGCGGCAACCGGCAACTTTATGGCAACTAGCAACTTTTACAGGAAACTTTTAAAAAGTTGCCCGTTGCGGCAACTTAAGTTGCTCCGTGTGCAAAGCGCCTAAAGCTCGACGGCATGTAGACTAGCTTATTACTTCAATTTGTATTTATCTTTGAAGGAACGTGAGTGTTAACTCTGAATATGTCATTTATATAAATATTAGGTACTGAGGAGGTAGCAATTGTCCACTATCAAAAATTAGGTGGTAGTGGACTAATACAATTTAGTTCAAATACAAACGACGAAGACAAACGTTTTGTTAGTACGTTGATGAGTAAATAAAAAGCCGCCAGCGAAAACTAAGTTTGTTTGTGGCTTATCAAGTTTCAAACACTACGGCAATCTTTTGTTCTTCCTTATCCGTGTGTAAATAGTAGAATTAACTTTTGAGCTAGTGGAGTGATCTTTTCGCGGCGAACACTGATTGCTTTAAGGAGGTCGAAGGCAGTTTCGACTCTTATCTTGTTCGTAGTTACATACACTACTGGCGTCCATAAAATCTAATGTAATGGTAGTAGGGGAAGTGAAATACAAATTATTTGCTTATAATAAACTTGTACTAGTGCTGCCTGTGACGCTGTCCGCATTCAAATTGGATTTTGAAGGAAATACAAAAATAAAGGGATGGTAAAGTTGTGCTATGTGCAATACATGTAGATAACATCCGATATGATTATATTATACGGTAGCTGTAATAAATAGATGTAGTACATATCCGAGTATTCGAGCCCTTAGTTTATGAACGACTTATCTATATTTAAATAAAGCAAAAGTAAATAAGCTCGCTTACGAAACACTTTTGTATATGAAAAAGTGTTTTACTCAACTAAGTGAAACACGGTGGTTTCTTTGAAAATTTTTCATCTATAATCACAGTACGCATGAATTAATTAAATCAACACACGCCACTGGCCTAACTAGGTTTAAAAGGCTTCTTATTAAATGAAAGCTTGCGCTTGGAAAGTAGAAGAAACATTTTAATTAATATAACGTACTGACTGCACCTTGTGGCATCGTTATAGCAACATTTTTATTTATTTTTTAATTTACGGCTTAGTGAAACTTAAATAATTACTTTATTTAGGTAATAAATATTGCTATAATTTTCAATAAACCTACCGCAACCTGTTTACCTAACAGAAACTTAACTTTTGAATTATTGCAAAAAATCAAGCATCGTTTTTTTGTTTCTTTATTTGGGATCCATTACTATTAATTAATAGTAATTAAAATTGTCTTGCATGCAATTCGTAAGCAAACTTCAAAGCAAGTAAAGTACCTTATCTGAATACTCATTATGGTTCGAGAAAACTACACACATATTTGAAAATAATTTCTTGTTTTAAGGCTAGGTTCCCAGGGCGGTGGACATCCACGAGGACTTTCCACCCCTGTAACATAAAAAAAAAGGTATATCACATAGGTATACGCAAGGAATCTCGCAATGCTGATCCCGGTATGTTTTGATTTGTGCTGAGACGTTTGACAGAACAGTCTGACAACTACGTCTCATACAGTCGGTGGGGTATAATTGAAGTTTAAATTTTTCGTTCGTGAGTTTTATTCCGATAACTAAAAAAAAAAATATGAATAGCGTAGGCACCTATTGAGTGTCTACTACAAATCCTCTGGATTCGATTGCAGAAGCATTTTCCTAACGATTGAAAAAGCTGTACATAATATAGATTTAGACCGTAACGTTGTTCAGCTTTGATCATTCATCGCCAAAGCAGTCGCCAAGAAACCTTTGAAAAATCCTAAATTTGTTGGATTTTTACATGAAATAATACGAAAAGTCTTATCATATTTGATGGGATCAGATCAGTGATCCCTGTGAAGTGATCTAAGTAAGGTAAAATAAACGTTGAATGCTACTAAATACATATAAATTCGTCATATACACAGAAGAGAAGAATTTCTGGAACAGGAATATTTTTACTTCATTCAGGGATTTTCTTTACATTCAAATGCCGAACTGCCTCGTTGGTCTAGTGGTCGCAAAGCGCGACTGCTGAGCACGAGGTCTTGGGTTCGATTCCCAGGTCAGGCAAAGTTTATTGGGTTTTTTCATCAGGAATTCCCAGTAGCTGCCTTGGAGTCTGGATTTGTGCCCGGTTGATGGCAATAGGCTCGCCCCCTATTACATGGGACTTAAACATAACTGGCGAAATGTGGGGGTACTAATGGGTACGCTTCTGCCTTCGGGGATTATAGGCGTGATGTTATGTTATGTGTCAAATGCCGAAAAAAATCTAAGAAAACAATACTTACAAATCCTCGTTTTGTTGTAAGTTACTTACGTACTACATATTGTTTATCTCAAATACCAATTAATTATTTCTCTCGAGAATAATAAATATTGAGCATCCATGGAGAAACAACAGAGCTACGGCGCGTCCCGCGGGCACACGTTAATTTAATTTTCATCAATCAATATGACAAATTATCAATATACGCAGATATCTAAATAAACACTCACATTCGGCAATATTTCATTTCAAAAATAGTACTTGGTGATCCGAAAAGTCTTACGTTGCTCGTGACAGCACGAAATAGAAGTAATTTTGGGTTCTTTTGCTAAACAACAACCCATGTCTGCGCTAGAGCTAGGTATGTAACCTAATTATTCTTTAGAAAATAACAACCAATACCGCTGTTGTATCAGATTTACTTGTTGTTAATTTCTGGGCTTTAAACCTTGTTTACCTTTGTTTCTTGATTTATTCATAATAAATTCCATTGTTTCGCTAGAGCCTGAAGGATTCTAATTAACTTTAAGGTAAGCGTTTATTAGTTGCTCAAGCAGTAAATAAGAAGGTAAACAAGTCTCCATTGAACAAAGGATCCTTATTTCATGAGTTGATACGTATCTGTGTATCTTTGAATTCTTTCGTTCAAGGCACCGTGAAATTGCATGGTGAGTGCCGTATTCTCGTCGAAATAACAAAAAAAAGAACGGAAATAGGAATAATGAGTCCTGTCTGATAGAAATAGGATAGGATTGGATGCTTTTGTTGGTGATTCCCAAAAGGTTTATTATATTTTAAAGCGCCTTTACCTGCTTACAAAGCAGTTGGTAGGCTTTGTAAGATTTCTGTTTTTCTTACTTAGAATACAATACGAATACGAACTACAACTGAGTGGCATTAATTTGGTAAGTTTGGGATTTAATGTAAAGTTTGTATGACTCCAAGTAGCCAGCGCTGTTCTCATTTGAACAAGCATCTATAAAACACTTACTAAATAAACATACGCACCGCGACCCTGAGGCATGGGCCAGGGATGTACTGATGATCTACTGTACAGGGATATTAGTCTACTATGATTGAAACAAGTATATTTCTATAGACTTCGTATTAATTAAATAATATAAAAATAAAAAATATGTTTTTATTTTTAGTTTTTATATTTTGGCTTGACAGCCGTCGACACACGGTCTGTCTATTTCTTCTTAATTTAAAAAGTCTTTATTTCTAAAGTACCTATATTTTCTGTTACTTATTACATACCTTTAACAGCCGGCTTAGACCGAATGAGCTACTGCCCCTCTCCACCCACATCGCTTAGTGTAAACAGAGACCGAGCATTCTTTCGTTGATACTTAAAAAATCCTACTAATATTATAAATGTAAAAGTTTGTGAACATGTTTTGATGTTTGTTACTCAATCACCCATAAACCGTTGAACAGATTTTGATGAATGGTATTCGATTAACGTTTCGTTACACCTGGCACATAGATAGGCCATTTGCCGGATTAACGCATAAGATGCTTTTTATCTCGGTAATTACCCCCTTCCCTTCCTTAATTCCCTTGGGATAATCGTTCAAGTTACTTTACATATGGAGTAGCAGTAAAGATAGCAATATACAGTATTGAAAGTTACTTTTTACGCGAGCAAAGCCGTGGGCAGAAGCTATCACATAGGGGAGAGGTGGCATGAAAGGGACACGTATTGAAAGGGACAATTCAAATTACCAGCAAAATAAGAATCGCTCCGAAATGACATTATTATTGTTGTATGGCAACCTCGATGCACATTCATTCGAGCCAAACTTCACGCTCCTGTCTTTTTTAAAATGGCGATGTCGGGCGTGTGTTTATTTATCTAACCAAAAGTTTTTTTTTTTCAATTCTTTGTAAACCTTTTGTCAAATGCTGCTAAATAAATGTTTATTTGTTTACTATTATTTACGTCGACTACATACTGACAGGTACAACAACGAAAGGTTAATAAACTTTTATTTCAAATTATAGATTTTGTGGTTATATTTTTAATTTTTGTATCATATTTATGAAAGGGACACAACGAACGGTTATGAACGGGACGTAGGAGAAATATTAGATTAAAAAATGTGATTGGAAACAGTGGTCAATAATTGACTACTGTTTTTTAATCACATTTTGTATTTGTAAATTGTATTTGTTTTAATATTATATATAAAGAAGAATTTTTAAACTGATGATTTTTGTTTAAATTGTTCAAAAATGTTAATATCGTAGTAATGGTCTTTAGAATGAGAAAATAAGACTAAAACAATGTGATTTTAAAACGTAAGGACAACTGTGTACGTATTCTCTTATATTTAGTTTAAGTAAAGCAAAGATATAAGCCATTTTTCTTTGATATTATGTAATGTCCCTTTCATAAATTATGCAGTCCCTTTCAATGCAGTCCATTTATGAAAGGGACATAATACACATTTTTTTAAACTGCGTTAATTTACAACTAAGAATAAAGAAAGGTTTAATATTGCATTTTATTTCAATAGTTAAGTAATGTAGGCTTCCCATTCAGCACTAACCTGTTTAAATTGTTGTCTAATTTATTTACTAGAGCCGCTGCAACGAAAATGTCCCTTTCATGCCACCTCTCCCCTATTATATATATATGGTGACTGGTGGTGAGTGTACGATATTTATACACATGATTGTACTCATGATAACAAACAACTTACCAAAAAAACAAAAACAAAATATGTTTCTTTTTTTCCTATTTTGGTCATATTTTGGAGGCCGGCCGGCCTCGCTCGAATCAGCTGTGCATGCGTTCCGTACAGTTGATATTTTTTATCGAAAAAAGAGTAAAACATGTTAAAAGTTGAATAGTTTTGTTCGTAAAAAGAGATACATTAGATAAATTAACACTGATGAAATGTATTTTTTATTTTGTTTTATTTTTTGTCTTTTCTTTTCAGTAAATTGTTTGTTATCACGAGTACAATCATGTGTATAAATATCGTACACTAATTACCATAACTCTACACAACTCTATACATATAACATACCTACTCTCGTTATACAAAAATTTCAAGCTCTGGCTCTGGTTTTATGTTCGTTTGGGCTAAACCCACCTTAACATTTACTTTCCGGGGTTGCGGGACGTCTTAACAGGATACTGTGGCCACGGAACGTAAAGGGCAACAGAAGGAACAGGGTGGTTTTTAGTCAGTAAAAGTCTGACAGTCCCTTCCACCCCACCCAGGGCGGAAAGAGTCATTTGATGATTTTTACAAATTAAAAAAAAAAAATTATGATCCGTACCAACGAAAGTATAATTTTAATAGCTGAAGAGGATGTTGTTAATTTATTAATACCACTTATAGTTTGGTAACTCAATAATAATGTTCAGAGAATATTGTCGGAATTTGTGACGAGGTCAGAAGTACTTCTCAGTCAGATGTTGCCTCCAATATTGATTGGAATGGCTTATATAATAGAAGAGTATAAATGTATAATAAATACACTTACAAAACAACACCTTACAGTAATGTTACTGAAAAAATGTAACGTAAGAATAATTATATTGTCAGTAAATATTATTGTAAAGTATGACTTGAATTGCTTACTAATTGATCCGATCTGTTAACTTGTTATAAGGCAAACAAAATCTCAACGGAAAACTCAAAGTATAACTGTTATAATTATATTTAGCTTCGATAGTTTCAAACTGTTCAGTAAACTACTTATTTGCATGTATTATTTCATAAGGATAAATTTTTCGTAACATACGTTAAATGTACTTACGTTTAAACATATTAGTCAATATACTTAAACTTTCGTCTCATGTTAACAGCACTAAGGCAGTAAGTTCAAGTTTTCTCCAATGTTGCTCAAACTAGCTCAACTACTCATAAAATCTTAATAGAATACCGTCACTAGTTAAGTCCTTAAATATATTAACCCTATTCCAGCATATTGGCCTTAATTTAGCAAAATAAAGGGTCAGGCATTAACTGATTAAACTGATACCCACCCTTCTCAAAAGGTCTCGTCTGAAGACAGCAAAAAGTCAATCCACCGGGTTTTAAGCTAAAATATTGATCATAAAACATGTTATGTATGTAACTTTGTAATATATTATACAGATTAATAAAATGAGTTTCCGTTTCGGAAATAGGTAAATTGGGCAACCCTAATTTATTGTTATCGGTAAGCAATACTTGTATCAATTGTTTGGTATTCAAACCACGTTAATATTCGTTCGGGGTCGTTAAGAGACCAAGCAAAAAATGTATCGATTATGCACTTTTACGGTTCCGAAATTATCGTGGACAGGTATTTAGTCGCAATTAAGGCTCTGTCCACTTGTAGATGTGGTTAAAGGTAGAAGATATAGAGCTATGGAGAACCCTAACTCATTATAAATATATAGCCTTGCTTAATACATAGCTTCCGGGCAACAAGAAGATACTAAACATACAATGAGTATACCTACAAAGAGAATAGGTACCAAGTAAAATCAAGATGTTTATTATTATGATGACTAATAACATTATCACAACCCATAATAGACTGTGACATAGTAAAGATTTTTTGGGCAAAATGGTAACGTAATATTAGTTATATTTTATTGTATGTATGTCGAGCAAAATGTTATTAGGCTTGTTCTATAAGTAGGTATATCAGAGAACTACCTGAGTAGACTAAAAAAAAAATAACTTCGCTCTATATGACATGGGACTTATAACATACTTGATTGTGCCCGACACTTCGTCCGCGTCAATGTCGGACCCCCGTTTCATGCCCTTAGGGGGTGAATTTTAGAAAATTCGTTATTAGCGGACGTCTAGTAACTACCTATAATCTACCTCTCTGCCAAATGCCCAAATGTCATCTTTATACGTCTAGGCGTTTTCGATATTTTGTGATTAGTGAGTGAGTGAGGGAGTGACTTTTCGGTTTTATTACCTATATACCTAGATTTGCCAAAATCTGACAGCTAAGTTAGTTAGTTAGTTTCCTACCTACCCCATGAACTGTGTGTGATGTGGTATGCAATATAATAGACATTCCTTGGTCCGTAGGACGTACTCACTCACAGAAATACGACAATTTATGACACATAAAAGTAAAAGAAAATATTTGGATTCTGGTAAGCTAGCCAACTGTCACTTAATTGAAACAAATGACTTACGTGACGTCAACCTTTCTAAGCGCGATCAATTTTATTGCTAGCCTAGTTTATATAAAATACGATAAATTGTTACCCGAGCCTAGTAACTAATTTCCCGCCAGTAGCTCTCTAAGATGAAAATCGACCGATAAGATCTTGATACGCCCTCATTTGATTAACGTTAGGATCCTGACTGGATACCAAATCCATTATCTTGTTACGGAGTTTGTGTCTAGAATAAGTGGACTGGATTTTAAGCAAAAATGTCGAAGCGATACCTACCTAGAAGGATAAAATACTTATCAATAATGGATAAAGGCAATTAAATGGCGCGTTTAGTGCCAGAATGGTAGTTATTTAATGAAATGAAACTCTGGATACCTATACAAATTTTTTTCGTAATAAGCGACTGAATATTTTCTATAAAAAAACATAGTTGTAGTTTTCTGTTAATATTTATTTTAAGTAATTTCTCTACACAAAGTGAAAATGTGTACACTCAAGAACGATACCTTTTAAAGACATTACTGGATTCAAAATTATATAGGTACTTTTTAGTAATAGTAGGTATTAACGCCATCTCCCTTCGATTTTCGACAACGTAATAATCTTAACTCTTCTCAAACCACTGGCTTTTTCTGAAAATGGTTTCTAGCAGTGTGTAGTGAATCTGAATGGTTTTCACAACATTCACTAGATGGCACTGATATTTAAAAAGCACGGTGGCGCTTCCAACTATCAATTTGATAAATATATTAATATGTAGTGGGAATATAAAGAGTGACAAAAGGAAACGCTGCAATAAATCAAATTAAAATGAGATTAAAGAAAGCTATCAAATATCTAATAATTAACTGCTTAACCAAAGCAGATACTTTAAAGCAAGTCTTGCAAATAGATACCAATATACCATACACACATTATACTACACTTTAATGTATCTTGGATGTATGTACTCCTTGGATTTTATCGTAATTAAGGAGTACTTACGAAAAATCTGTTAAATAACAGACCAGATCTGAATTAACATATAAAATAAATCAATGACTAACTTATACTTTAATTAACCTTTACTTTAATTATATACCTATTATTATTACATACATAAACTCACGCCTTTTTCCCATGGGGGTAGGCAGAAACTACAGAACGCCACCTGCTACGATCCTATTATTATTCTTTTCTAAAATTGTTTTGTATCAACAAAATTTAATGTTTTTCCATTCGTCGAATACCCGTTTTATGACCGCGAGATAAAAGAAACACTTTCAATACGGAGGACTGACCCAGTTAGTTTCAATAAAAAACAAAATAATAAAAAGTGATCCTACTGGTTTCGCGAGATATGTACTCTTATTATCATGCTGTTAAGCTAGTTTAGTACTCCGTAAAAAGTACATATTACGTAAGATTTCGTTTTTATTATTGCTTAATACAAGGCTCTACTTCGTTACTACAACATTAAAACTGGTACGTTACTTAAGATTTTCAAGTTCTTTAAGCCTGTTCGAACGGCTATTGGCCATTGATTTACTTCCATTAGTGCCAAAGTTAGCCTTCGCTGTCTGACTGCGGCTACCTGAAACATAAAGGTGAATGAACCGGTGATGGTGGTGGTGGTGGTGAGGTGAGGTGGTGAATGGTGATGGTGGTGATGGTGGTGTTTGTTTTTAATGATTTTAAAATGTAATATTTGATTATTTCCTCATGTACATTTTTTTGCACCTGCTTTGTTATCTCTTCACCACCTTTGGTTGACTGGTAGAGAAAGCCTAAAGCATTTTTTTGCACCTGCTTTGTTATCTCTTCACCACCTTTGGTTGACTGGTAGAGAAAGCCTAAAGCATTAAGTCCGCCTTTGTACTTTTTATTGCATAAAGTTTAATAAATAAATTAACCATAGTAGTTACTGTATGTCATTTTTTAGTAACATTTTTGTTCGGGTTATATTCAATTATTTTTATTTTCTTGTAAATTTTGTGAAACCTACTATTATAAATACGAAAGATTGGATGGATGGATGTTTGTTACTAAATCACTTCAGAACTGAGACTGAACGGATCTGGTGGTTTGGCACAGAGATATGGTCTGAATAGCACATAGGCTACTTTTTTTTCCCAGAAAAATCTACGGAAAGAGTCATTTGATGATTTTTACCACCTCAAAAAAAAGGTGTATATATACAAACTAGGTTCAAAAGATTTTTGTAAGTATAGAGAACAGATTATTATTGTATTTATGCGGGCAAGCATATCAAGTTACGGAAATCATTTTTCCTCTAATTAAATAACATAAATCTTTATTTGCAGTTTGTTAGAACCTATTTGGTGTCTGAAATTACACACATTCCATTGTATAAATAAATAGTTTCAGGAACACAACAACAACACGCAAACGTACAAAAGTTAAGGGAACGAGAATGTAATAATAAAAGGTAATGATTTATACATAGCAAGAAACACGTATCAGGCAGGGAGTGTGCGGGTTGATGGCCCAGTTGGTATTCCAGTGTACATCTTTGTTAACAATGTTTTTCTCCGACAGGCCTACAAGACTTAAGTCTAAAAATAACTTAACCGGCTCCACCTCAATTTACTTATAAAAAGAGAAACACAAACGTTACAGTTAACCATGTTTTTAAGCACAGTGGGACCAGTAGGCACATACCTATAACGGAGAGATTTTGTAATCCGAGGGACAGCCAATATGACGGTTATTAAGATTCAATACACGAAGCCTTTGGCCCCTGACATTTCTAGTATTTCGAACTAATAATGTCGAAAAAGTTTCTGTTTATATTTATAACAGAATACACACAATAATCCGTAGATACTATCGAAACTTATTTGCATAACATTTCTTTTGCTAAAAATATCAAAAGAAAGCAACATACTTGTAGGGCGTAGGCTACTTTTTTCCTTTTAGAATTATTAAATCAACTTTCTATAAGTAGCAAATACTTTGGCACATTTAAATATGATTAGTCTTGATGAACCGGGTTATTTTGGGGATTAAGATATTCTATCAGCTTTCTAATATAATTTATTTTACACAGTTCTAAATTCATATAATTATGTAGACACAATATAACAGATTACAATGCAAATATTGTACGTATGTATGTTAATGGCAACGAAATAATAGTGCACATTAAGCTCTACTTCACGACTACCGTCTAGCACAACATTATTTCGTCACAAAATTCTTGCTCAAATTCAAAAAATGGTAAGTACTCGTAGATACCTACTTACTAAGAAATGTTCATGTAACGAGATTATAAAATATCACAAAATATACCACACCTACCTAGCTTTTACCACCGTCTTCGTCTGCGCTAAAATCAAACCTTCATATGATTAAAAAATCTCCACCATAACCAGTTTTAATCTTTTACTATCTGTGTAATTTGGTCTAACATAAAAGATAGGATAGTTTTTATCTCTCATTATTGATTAGTGATCTCAATTTTTTTTCCAGTCTCCTCTGTAACTCTTGACCAGGTCAGCTTGCATGCTACATTTATTCTATGACTTTCCAATAGTGAAATATTTTTTGTAATGAATTGAGTGCCTCATATTAGTATTACTAAAAACATAAATGATAAAATACGAGTATAACGATTTTTTATATAAAATACTAGGTTTTTCACGCGACGGCGGCGTGAAAAACGATAGTGTACAATTTTCAGTACAAGTAAATGTATGTGTACGCAGTATCTGCTAACACTGCTCGACCCAAAAAAAAAAAATAACCTCCTCTTTTCATTTTTTTAGTATTCTATTTAAAATGGTTTGGACGCGGCCGGTCACATTTCTGTGTCAATTTTCCAATTAGTGCCCGTTTTTTTTTGTTTATCGTGTATTTTACTGTCTTCCTTGAAATGTAAATTCACTTAGATTTAATGTTTTATTAAACACTATTAGCGACTCGCATTGTCTTCGTTTACGTGGGAAACAAATGCCTCAACATGACGTTGCCTGGCGCCAGAAGTAGGGGACGGCCCAAGAAACGCTGGCTTGATGTCGTGCAGGATGACATGCGTGCCAACGGACTAACCAAACAGGATGACGAAGACCGTGCAAAGTGGAGAAGACTAAGCAGGAAAGCGGACCTTGGGTTCTCCCGCGCTAGGCGGGACGAGCAACCGGGAGACACGCTAGGTTGATGATGGAGCGACTCGCATTGTCTTCGATGGAGGTCGTATTACTATGTCTTTATGCCCGTTTCGTCTTTACTAACGAAAACAGCGATTTTGTTTTAAACTTTTTAATAGTATTTAGAGATAAAAAAAACACGTCAAATTGCAGAATTGCTGCCCTCCAAATTGTCACCGGTCAGCATTATTAAAAAAGGGCACTGTAATTCCAGAGCTTACCTCTTACAAACAAATTACACCTCTTCATAAAAGTACCTATAGATTAATTGTCGCATATCATAATAGGTACTTAATACGTGTTAGCTTACTAAAAGCCCATTTATACTGTATAATCTATGAAGCCCACTCTCCCACGTAATTATCTGATCTTGTCATGTTATGTGTATGTCAATGTCATCTGCTCCTTAATGATGGATCATTGGCCATTCGCTTTGTGCATAGATACTTCAAAAAACAAAATGGAGTAGGTACCTACCTATTTCTTGATTTTAGATAAATATTGAAACCCCTAAAATGGATAGTGGTACCCAAGCATAAAAAAAAATCGCTAGAAGTACCTACCGCACAAAATGAAAGGTGCAATATAAACATAATTATGTAGATATCTATAAATTAATAAAGAATCATTGATATCCTACTTTTACTTCTCAAATCTATGCTAAGATACACGAAAAGTAATCACTACACAGGTATTTGATATGCACGACGTAGCTATACTTATAAATCTATCACCGTTACTTAGATGTTGTTAACTTATTTATACTTAGGACAATTGCCTTAGAGAATTCTCTTCTAATTTTCTTGTTATGGTCATGACTTCCTATGAATGCACGCACACACATATGTGAAGGCACACCTGCATAAATATAATTGTCCTTTGTAATGTACGTGAGATGTCCTGTAACGGGATATTATATGTACGTTAGCAAATGGCTTGAGTTGTATTTAACTATAAGATATACCTACACTCGTACCCCTTTGTTAGTACTTAACGGGATCACTCTTTCAACGGGTTTACAGTCATCATCATTCACGATTCGCTCATTATTTACCGAGTAGTAGGTAGGTACTTACTTAATCATTAAGTGTACCTACCTACATTATTCGATTATATAGAAATGGAGAATGGCTGGATTAAATTGTATAGTGATCTTTTATTTTAATTGGCTGTGCCTTATATGTAGACAGAAAGAAATGTCATCAGCTCGTAGGTAGGTACTTAAGAATTTTCAATTGATCTTTTTCTAATCTAAGCACCCTATAATATAAAAAATTCATGACACAAATGTCACTCATTGCTTGTACCTGATTATTATTATGTGGGTACCAGACCGAATGACAAGATTTCTGAAGCACGGTTTACACTTACGAACTCTGTACGTAGTTGTATCAGTTGAATGTTGATCCTAACTTGCAATAATCCTTAAATATATGCATTTAATAAAAATATTTCTCAAAAAATGCTTTTGTTGTCTACTGCAATGAGTAAATAACGCAAACGCTTTAATTAACATTTTCTATGATGCTTTATACCTATTCAATGACAGTTATAAGCTGTAAAGGATTTGTTTAATACTTAAGTTCTTGTTGATATTGGTCATCATGTCAAACTAGCGGTAAATTCAAGTGCGTGGTCAAGGCGCGCTTTGCGCATACGCTTCACTCTATCGACTTCGAAGAATGCTCCACTATCATTCCTCGACCATTCACTGCAGTGGCAGGACGTGGTGAACATAAATAACTTTAAGGAATTCAGAATATTGTATTGATTTTAGTTGGCTTATAATTTTTAAGGTGAGTGACGCATTTAATTATAATACTAATCAAGAATCGGTTATTATAATTTAAGTTCTTGTGAAAAAAATTCGTGTTCTTAAACTACCTATATCTTATTTTTTTTTTAATGATCCCTAACTTCCTAACTTTAAAACATAAACAATTTTTTTTTATTCTTTTAAAGTCCAAAACAAGTAAGACACTTATTACACTTACTTGTTTGTAACTTTTTACCGCGAGTTGAACGCTAACTATCACTATTTTATTAAAACATGCCATTTTTCATCGATTTCACATATTATTAATAATTGCTTCAAGAAAGCGTGCAGAGCGAAAAGAGCACAGGTATCCACTTTGTATAGTTACTATTAATGGAACTTTGTAATCAAGTTACCACTTACAGTTTACTTAATTTCGCTATTTAAAAATTCAGTATTTGGGTTCACCAGTCAAAGTTGAATCATGAAAACAACAATCTGTTGGGATGGGGCATGCTTTTGCCGCACGGCATCTTAGACAAACTTTTCAGTCCAAACTCTTTAAATTTTATGAACGGATTTTAATAAAATCCGTAAAATGTTCTCCACTTTATTATGTGGAGTTGTGTATTTTTTAGTGGTCGTTTTCCCGCAGCGTTATAATTATGTTTTAATACAAAACAACCTCGAAACAATGTATCTTTTAATGCTGAATTTTATTTAATTATTTGAATACAAAAATCATTTTTATTTTTTTAGCTCAATGTTTCGATAGTTCTCCTGAGGACAAAAATCATTGTGCCACAGGAAAACCACCATTAAAGTTTCAGCATGTAAAAATACTGAGATACTGCGCGGCGTAAATACTCCTAATTACAAATAACGGAGTGCCAAAACTATAAAATAATTGAACTTTAATTTAGGTATATTGAACCAATTTTGTTAAGAACTTTTAACCGGAAATGTGGCTAAACTACTTAACATATTATAATTATCTATAAAACTAAGTATTATTCAAAGTTGATGCTTGCGTTCATTAAATAAAAAATATTTTTTATTTAATGAACGCAAGCATCAACTTTGAATAATACTTAGTTTAGTTAAACAGTTTAGTTGTCATCTTTTTTTTTTGGTTTTTGTTATCTGCACGTTAACACGCACAACAAAACTATAAAGAATAAGGCAATTGCCATCGTTGGCCGATCAGTTGCAGAATAACGATGAGTAGGATATTAAAAAAAATACCAGCTAGCTATAGCTAGCTGGTATTTTTTTTTTTAACCTTATAAGGTTAGATGAGGTTTAATTCTTATTCAGGTTGTGTATTAAATAAAGTGTTACTTTTGTAAAATTGTGAGCCTTTATTTAAAATCACAGGGATAAACACAAACTAATAGTTTGAACCAAACTATCGTGATTCACATTCATGACTATGTTTATTTACGGTTTTTTGTATATTTTTTGGTTGTTAGAACTAGAACATACCTACCCACAAATATGATAATTATATTCTAAAATGGAACCGTATACCCGAGGTGATCACGCGGATATGATTGATATATTTTCTATCCTACTTATGTGTGTCTTGAAACATTAGGACACTTTATGACCCACTTCTTAATATAACCTTCAATTTAGTAGCAATTTATAAATAAAAATCTACTTTCAAAGTTTAACATCCATGGAAATGTTTAAATATAGTACGTAGATTGTTATCAAATACTCTCCGTTGTTCTATCGTGATTTGTGGATCATGTTTATTCGTATCCTGCGTGAATCGTATCCAACACTATTGCATTTGGTACAGTTGTCATCATTATGCCACCCTGCCGGGGTTGCGGGAAGTCTTAACAGGATACCGTGACCCCGGTACGTAAAGGGCATCAGAAGGAACAGGGTGGTTCTTTAGTCAGGAAAAGTCTGACAGTCCCTTCCGCCCCACCCAGGGCGGAAGGACTTAAAGACATTTGATGACTTAAACCACCTCAAAAAAAAAAGGTGGTATATCCAACTAGGTTCAAAAGATTTTTGTAAGTATAGAGGAAAGATTACTATTGCATTTATGCGGGCAAGCATAGGTACCAAGTTACGGAAATCATTTTTCCTCTAATTAAATACATAAATCATTATTTTGCAGTTCGTTTGAAGGAGCCATTTGATGACTTTTACCACCTAAAAAAAAAACATTATGCCACGTGCGTGACCGATTTATGGATTTTAGAATTCTGTCGTGTCAGCCGATCATGCGGTCGCAATATTATGGCGCGAAGTGAGTTGAGCTTCTTTATAGGTTGTTTAATTGGACAGTAGCATGGGAATATTAAGGCGAGCCGTAATAGCGGCGGTAAGACCCCTCTGAGGAGTGGCTAGAGAGGCGCCACGGTATCCTCACTTACCGCCTGACACAGGTCCTCACCGGAAATGGCTGTTCGGGAAGTTCCTGTTTCTGATCGGGCGGGAGGAATCGCCCGGGTGTCACCACTGTGGGGATCGCCCGGGGACACGGTGCAGCATACGTTGGTGGTCTGACCTGCTTGGGCGGAGCAACGCCGTGTCCTAACTGAGGCGAGCGGCGGTGTTGACCTCTCGCGCTCGGCTCTGGCTCAGGCCATGCTGCAGAGCGAAATCATCATGTCATGATAAGATGGTCATGATAAGATGGATGGTCATGAGAAGCAGCCACCTCCTTCTGCGAAGCAGTTATGCAAGCAAAAGAGGAGGCTGGACGCGTGAGAGAGAGGCTATCCTCAAGCCCCAGATACCGCAGAAGGAGACGCCCCGGGCGTCGGGAGCCGCAGGGCGATTTCCGGCCATTGTAGGCGCGGGTCTTTTTTTTTTAGGTGGTAAAAATCATCAAACGACTCCTTTGTGGGTTGGTTCCTCCGCCCTGGGTGGGGCGGAAGGGACTGTCAGACTTTTAATGACTAAAAAACCACCCTGTTCCTTCTGTTGCCCTTTACGTTCCGGGGCCACGGTATCCTGTAGCAATTGGTACCCCGCCGCCCGATAAGGACTAGGCCCGAGTCGACGGCGCGTTAGTGTTCCACGCGCGCCTCAAAGAGCTGTCAGCACAAAAGACGGGTCCCGCCAGGGCCAGTGCCTGTCAGGGTTGAGGAATTTGTTCGAAAAAGTTACCGCAGACCTGGAACGCAAAGGGCACTAGAAGGAACACGGATGGGTTTTAGTCAGTTAGAGGAGGAGAACTTTTTCCGCTCCACCCAGAGCGGAAAAAGTCAATTGATGACATCCCATCCTTAAAAAAAAAAACTATTGTCTACACATAAACATAACATAACATCACGCCTGTAATCCCCGAAGGGTTAGGCAGAGGTGCATCCATTAGTACACCCACATTTCGCCAGTTATGTTTAAGTCCCATGTAATAGGGGGCGAGCCTATTGTCTACTACTAGTAATATTGCCATACTTACTCATAACGCTTGGCAATCAGATAGGCAAGTATGATGCTGATCAGTAGGCCGTGTGATGTTGTCCAATACTATCATCCCGTCCAGTGTTATCAACATAGGTATCATCATCATGTATGTAGGTATGTCATGCATCACTGTCTTTAATGATGCTGCTACTTCTAATTCGATCACTCAATGTTGAGAATCGTGATTACTGTATTAAATAAAAAAATCATAAATTAAAATTCATTTGTTTCAGTATTAGGTCGTGCCGTTTAAACAATTACCATTGTAATAAAATTAATAAATATGCACGGCAAAGCATATAGTCAAGTAAATTTACACGGTAATCACCTAAATTGTGTGTAAGGTTTTTTGTCACTTTCGTTTGAATGTTATTATGAAATGTCTTCGATGTGTTTTAAAGTTCAATTGAAAATATTTTCCCTCTTTTCTGGATTGATTCAGTGATAACAGCGTAACCGTTTTAAGGCCTATGCAAACAATGAGTTGCGCCACCGCACCGCAAAGGTTTTAGCCGCATCGGAGGTCACACGAGACGTAGCCTGAAGTCCTGGGTTTGATCCCTAAGAAAAGTTCCTTTCTATACTAAGACAAGATAAGATACAATTGGTTTTTCCGTTTGTCATTGTGGTCGAGGCTGAATTGCAGCTCGAGCCAAAGGGGACGGCTTAATGATAATAGTCACGCGTGTCATATGTTGGTTTTCAACACATTCGTGAGGTATTTGAATTTACTACAAATAAAATTACAATTAAAGATACCATGAGTCTAGTCCAGTCAATTTAAACATCCGAGGTTACAATAATTCACACCCAGCTGAAAAATGGTAGGATTGTTTAGAACACCATCATAAACGAAACCTAAAAAGTCCTCATCGATCCGACACCTGGATTTTTTTTAATTAGGAGTAGGTCACAAACATGGGATATTTAGCAAAACGGTAAGTTTTATTATAAAATTACTTCAGACAAAAACTGTAGTTCAGCAAATTATCTATAAAAATGTATAAATACTTTTTTCCTAAGAGCTACCGTTTCCGAGATAATAACGATTCAAAAAGTTGGAAGAGTTGTTATCGTCTTAATATGTACTATAGTGTTATGGTGCACTTAATGCGTTTTTTAACGTGGTTACAATTTTCACAATGTCTTTTTTATCCCCTTTTGCCGAGAGAGCTGTAGAATATATAGCCGAATTTGTTATTTTTCGATATCAAAAAAGAAATAAGTGGAATACGTGCATTACGTCCATTAAAGGTTTGCTCGGGCCGGTTGACGAAAAAAGCTTAATTTATGCTTCACTTTTATACCTTATACTTGTGAAAAATAAATAAGACAATGTTTAAACGACGACTGAATACACCTACACGACCTTGTACCGCACACCAAATCGTGCCAAAATCCTATTACCCTCCATCAGTTACCGTTCACATGAAAATGATTTCACAAATTACAATTTGGAACTGACAAAGCTAATATTGGAAAAATATGCAGATACAAGAATTTATCACTTAATGAAAAAATCAAACCCTCAGAACTGTATTTGTCATAAATTTATAATGAAATAATTCATTTAAAAAACCAGAATAGATAAATCCATGATAACTATTGAAACAGTATCTATCCTATCTTAATTATAATATTATAACACTTTTAAAACCTTATTTTCCTAATCGAGTTCTTTAATTTATCGATAATGCGTATCGACAGCTGCTACAGCAACGGTTGAATGCAACTTGTCAATGTAGTTGCATCACATCGTTACACTGTTATGACACAAAATGTATCTATGTGTGTACGAAATTGTTAGTGTATTGTTATTATTTTTATGTGTGAGTTTCGTAGCGACAGATGATTGTTTTTTTGTGGGGCATAGAGAAAGTGTGTTTGTGTGTGTATTTGCCCCCGCAAAAAATGACAGTATTTTTGTATTGAAAAACGCTATGGCGTCTCCCCTTACGTCAGGTGGCCTGTGTTGCTCTATGCATGCAACATATCTACAACATAGCAGAGGGTACGTTGACCTACTTAGGTTTCGGCAAATGTATCTTACCCATGTTATTGTACTTTCTGTTTTGTTATCCTTGTAACGTTCTTTTTTTTCAGGCATAATGAAAATAATACAAACACTTTTTCTATTTCTTATATCAACAATATCATTGACCAAAGCCCGTCAATATTACGAAGACGATGAATTCGCATCTGTTGAAGACGAAACAGACTATAGAGATGCGCGGATACTATGGCCTTATCCAATGAAGCAAAATGAGACAGAAAGTAGCAAGGCCGCAAATCTAAAGACTATAGAAGAACTGTTACGAGGAGAGAACCACGAGAGACAAAGGCGTTTCTTGCCTTTGTCTTATCATCCTTCGAAAAATATTATGGCAGACACGATGATGCAGATAATCTCCAACTATCAACCAAACAATGCTAAGGATCCTTTGGAATTCTTGCGAGATCAGTATCCTCTACCCAATGGTAACACATGTTTTAAAAAAATACGATTCTTTATTGTGATAGTATTGAGACCATGCTTTTGTAATGTATCACTACAATTTTTGGGTGTAGTATCGTACCTCATTGTTCTCATCTTTGTAATTCCACACTTAGATCTAAAGTTTTAATTACAGTACCTATTGTTTACTTGAAGGCTGTGACAGGAACTTGACACTTAAAAAGATCCCCACTTTAATGTTGTAAATATAATATTAATTTAAATAAGACACTGTTCTTACCAAATTATTTTTAACTAGCTTTTGCTGCGTATAAATAAATAAATAAATAAAAGTTTCAAATTTCATTAAAATAAGTTCAGTGGTTTAGTCGTGAAAGCGTAGCCGACAGACAGACTTTACTTTCGCATTTATAATATTATTATGGATTTATTTGGACTTTATATGTATATTGTATAGCAAACATTGGCGACTTCTATCAGAAATCACGTCTCACATTACTAGACAGTAAAATTACCTTGCTAACGCGATTCTTCAATCCATTAATCTTTTTTTATTATCGTTTATTACTACTTAGCATAATAATTTCAATAAAACCCTTACTTTATAACAATATATATAAGTAGCCATCAATATTATTAATGAGTATCTAATAAATGTCTTTTCAGGATTAAAATGTCCGCTTGACGAATACGACTACGTAATCGTGGGAGGTGGATCAGCAGGCTCTGTACTAGCTTCTCGGCTGACTGAAGACAAGCCTAAAGCCACGGTGCTGGTTATCGAAGCCGGGAGGCCAGAGAACCTGCTCAACGATGTACCAGCTTTAGTGTCCACTATGCAACTGACTGATTTAGATTACGTGTGGCCATATACGATGGAATATCAGCCTGGTATTTGCTTAGGTAAGTCAAATAAGCTTTTACCTAGTAGTGACTGAGTAACGTAACGCACGCAAAACGTTGTGCGTGCGGGAGTCATTGGGCTTTTAAAGTTTAGTTAAAAGCCCAATGACTCCTGCGTTATACATCCATCTTTGTTATTTTTAGTTCTGTTTTTATTCTGGACGTAGTATACCGTGCGCCGACGAACGCTCATGCAGGATCACTCATGTAGGTTCGTTTATGGAACACTGTGTCAGCTGAATAAGTAAAAATAATAATTCTATTTAAGTACCTACTTAAATTATACGGAATCAGGAAGTCCTCTTAGAAGTCATTACGTGGGTATGTGAACATTACAATGTTGTATTTCTTAATAAACTATAGAAATCAGTTATTTTATTATAATAGGCTTAAGTACCTACCTATTACAAAAAACAACTGGTTTAGCATCGGATATCTACTTGATACATATTATAAAATAACCTTCCAAAAGATGGCACAAAACAATACATTCGTAGCTCGACGATTATGAACATTAACTTTGTTATTTTATTGTGTCACAAGTCACACGTTAATATTGTAATGCTATAATAGTAGCAATAAAGTTAATTAAACTTTTGTTGTTTGACACTGAGTTCACTGTCCTTAAACAAGGACTTGTTTTACCTTCTGACTCTTACTTTATACAGGATTTAACGGAAAAGGTAATACACATATCAAATAAAAATAATATATTGTGCATTTTCAAAGTTGTTGGTTTTGAGTTTAAATTTTAAATAGAGATTCTAAACCAGACACACACTTCAGATCGTTTGTATGGATAATTAATTATATATAGGTACCCTTTCCGTAATATGCTTTAAAGGCTTTCGTAGAACTGTGACACAGGATAAAACAGGTTATATGTTGATTTATCGTCTATCTTGCTATCTTATTTATAAATAACCAAGTGCGTGTCGGGCAACGCGCACTGTAGGGTTCCTTAGCTTCCCGTATTACTTGTTTAATTATAAAGTCTACTTAGTCGTGATAGTTTATCTTTTAACTTCGTTGTACGTACACACAGTCGTATTTTTTTCGAAGTTCCAAAAACAATTATTCAGTAATTTAAAAAACCAAACAAATTTAATTAAATATTTAAGGAAAACTGACTTGATTTGACTGCCTCGTTGGTCTAGTGGTCGCAAGCGCGCCTGCTGTGCATGAGGTCTTGGGTTCGATTCCCAGGTCGGGCAAAGTGTTATTGGGTTTTTCCATCAGGAATGTCTCAGTAGCAGCCTCGGAGTCTGGATTTGTGCCCGGTTGATGGCAATAGGCTCGTCCCATTACATGGGACTAAAAACATAACTGGCGAAATGTGGGTGTACTCATGGGTACACCTCTGCCTAACCCTTCGGGGATTACAGGCGTGATGTTATGTTATTTAAGGAAAAAAAAACAAGTAAGTATGTACTTACTTACTCTAGATTTTGAGTACTATAGTCTAAACTTTCACAGCCGGGACCCATTATTGGGAAGCCGTTGTAGTTTTTTAATGGCCGTGCCGGCTGTTAATGTTTTTTATGTATGCTAAACAGCTGTTGTTTTATTTAAAATGTGATTTTTAGTTATTTTACTCAATATTTTGTAGAGTGTCGGAAACCCAGTAATCAAAGAACGAGACAAAGTTCGACCTATATGGTCAGGTAAAACTTTTGGTCTTTTCGATAGTCTTAGGTAGCCCTAACGTGATGAGTGATAATTGATATAATTAGATACCTAATAAATTAATAAGTAATGAGCTATTAGCCATTAGAATGCATCCGTAAGCACAATGGTTTGTGTGTGTTTACATTGCGGACTATCGTAAATAGAAACTTTTCACATAAAAAAAAACAGCAATTTCGCAGCAATTTTGTTTTGTTGATAAGCAGTATGAGGTTGTTTTCACCTCGTATATTTAATAAGTAAAGAAACCTTAGTTATTCCTGCGCTCAGCGGTCAAAACAAAATAGTGACAAATGTCATTTCGTAGCATGTGATACTTACTACGAAATGACATTTGTCACTTTTTCAATACACACTTGTTCAAGCAAATCTCAACTTATTACAATTCAGGGAGGCCCAGTCAACGAGGCAGTAAAATTACCTTTAAGAACTTATATAGGACCTATTCTTAATTGCAGCAAGCTATGATGAGCGCTGCTATTGGCCTAGAGGCAAGGCGCTGGGAGGTACCAGCGTCATCAACTACATGCTGTACACCCGTGGCCGTCCACAAGACTGGAACAGAATTGCCGCAGATGGAAACTACGGATGGTAAAAAAAATACAATAGTTCTTAACAAGCGCATATTTTCTTAATGGTTATTTCCCCGCGGGTGTACCAAAGTTTGAGCAGTAACCCTAGTCAGTTAAAAGTTTTCCGTTTTTCTTATAAATGCTGTAGTTGGGTCCCCTGTGGCTAAGGCCTGCTACCCGCCGCTTTTCCAATTTATGCAAAATTTAAACAATGGCCACTTACTTTTGACACCGACATTAAGTATTTTTAATCAGCCAACATAAAACAGACAGAACCTGCCTGAAGCAAAAAATATTTCAACACTAAAAGATGAAGGTTCATTAAGTTAAGTATGTATATGGTTCTACATTTTCTTTTACTTCTGCGGATTGATACCGAAAAATATAAAAATCTCTAGCCACTAGTTATATATTGAGTCGAATGCCTTAAATGAACTGTGTTAGAGCAAAAGGTTAACGATCCAGATCACTGAATCTTAATATAACCCGCTGCAGTGAGGTATTGTCTCCTATATTCAGAACTCAATCAGTTTTAATTAATAATGTGTCCCATATTGTCATTTCATCGCTACCAAAAGGGCATTTACGGTTTAGTACGGTTTAAATACGTCGTTTCTCTCAAGTGCCTTCGGTAGAATCCGGTCGGATATACGTCACGAATCTTATAATCGAATATAATTGAATTTCATAAAATTTGAGTACTGTTTTTAAATCATAGATCGCTTCTGCATTTTTAACGCGATTAAAGCACGGCACCGCGCACCGCACCGCGGTAGGCGGTGGCGGTAAAGCGAATTTCTAGGCAATGCGCTGCGCGGTAAGGCAGTCCAAGCGCCTGGCCGCGCAGTTTGATTAACGCAGTTTTGATCAGTTTTCAGAGTGTCCAGATTGGGGTTCTTTTTTCCCCAGTATGGAGAAAATAAAAATTTTGGGCAACTTTTGGGGAACTTAAAACTGCGGTGAACATTTTGGGGAACACTTATTTTTGGCATAAGTTTGGGGAAAAGCTTTCATTCCATAGATTAAAAATATTTAAATAATCTCATACGATTTTTGTTCACCTTGTCGTAATTGAAATTACGCGAATGCGCGTGTAATACTTACAATGCAATGCTTTCTGACTTATACTACGTCTACTACTACTTTAGTAAAATAAATATATCGTGTAAGTGAGATATTGTTTGAAAGGGCTTTATGTAAGGATTTCAAATATTAACGATAAGTAATATTGTACAAAAAAATGTAAAATAAAAATCTTTTATGAAAAAAACCGGCCAAGTGCGTGTCGGGCCACGCACATTGTAGGGTTCCGTAGAAGCCCGTTATCACAATATAGTACGATTCTGTTGTTCTTTATTCTGAATATAAGTAATGGTAAAGATATTAGGAGTTAATTTAGTATAGCGCCATCTAGCGGCAGTGTTGTGAAACTTATAATTATTTATACTGATTCATTTTCTTTATTTTTCATATTTTTACACATATTTTCCTTAAAAAAATACAAATAATATAGTTAAAAAAAATATGTATAAAAATAGTTATTATAAATAATAATAATTTAATTTAATGATTATTTATTATTATTATATTTATTAAAACAAAGAAAAATACAAATTTTTCCTCTTTATAATATTAGTGTAGATTATACCGCTGCAGTGTGCCTTAAGGAATTAATGTTCGAAGGATAACCACGTTTTCTATCACAGATGGTCAATTCGTTACACGACACTTATAACTCATTTTCGGCATCAAGCTATAAGTAAGCATTAAAAATAACAAAAGAAAATATTAACAGTCTAGTATTCTGGAACTATAGTTAAGAGTAATATTTCAATATCAGCTTAGTAAGGAATCTGTCAGCTTTAAATAAATTATTCATGACCATACATTTAAATAGGTAATGTGTTTCAATCCAATATACCTAATCACTAAATAAATCTATCTATAGGAAGATATATTAGTTATTAATTTCGTTATTAATTTCCACAGGAACTATGACGAAGTGTTGCAGTATTATATAAAATCTGAAAAATCGGAACTGAAAAAATACAGGAACGAACCATACCGGGGCCGTGACGGGGAACTAACAGTCGAGAATGTTCCAGTCAAGTAAGCTACTAACTGTTATTAATTTAAACTATCCAAAGTTCCTAACTTAATTAAAACTGAGACTTGGGGAGAAAGCTAATAATTAACGGGATGTATTTCGCTTTCAGGACTGGTCTCGTTGAAGCATTTCTTAAGGCAGGAAGAGAAAACGGTCACCCCACAGTCGATTACAATGCACCAGACCAACTTGGCTTCGGTTACACGCAAGCGACTCTCAATAAAGGCCATCGGATGAGCGCCGCTAAAGCATTCCTGCACCCGCATAAGAAACGCCGTAACCTGCACATTCTCACCGAAGCTAGAGCCACCAAAGTCCTCATAGATCCTAACAGTAAAAGAGCGTACGCCGTACAGTACGTAAAAGACGGCGTCAAGCGCACAGTGCGATGCCGTAGGGAAATTATTTTATCGGCAGGCCCAATAGCTTCACCCCAATTGCTTATGCTCTCGGGAATAGGTCCAGAGGAACATTTAAAATCTCTGGGAATCCCTGTTATTGCAAATTTACAAGTTGGAAGGGTTCTTTACGATCATATCGCGTTTCCTGGGGTTATTTTTAAACTAAATACAACTAACGCCAGTTTGTTAGAGCCTAAAATTGCAACATTAAATAATCTTATACAGTGGTTACACTACGGAGACGGACTGTTTACAACGACCGGTGGAGTTGAAGGTATTGGCTATTTGAAAACATCGGTGTCGCAGGACCCTGAGAATGTGCCAGATATTGAATTATTAAGTATGGGTGGGTCTATCATTATAGATTCGGGAGGTGCGCTTAGGGAAAGTTGGAGAATTTCTAAAAGCATATTTAATACGGCTTACTCTCCTTTGTATGGCACAGATACATGGTCAGCTGTCATAATGCTGACGCAACCAAAGTCAAAAGGTTACCTTGAGCTTAAAGATTCTAATCCGTTTTCACATCCAAAAATGTACGGTAATTACTTAACTGAGCCACAGGACATGGCGGCGATTTTAGAAGCTGTCAAATATGTAATCAAACTGGCGAACTCGGCAGCATTCGATAAATATAGCCCTAAACTATACCTAGCCGACTACCCAGCCTGTAGGAATTTTGAACCCGGCTCCGACTCGTATTGGGAGTGTGCCATTAGGACTATGATAATTACGCTACATCATCAAATTGCAACATGTAGAATGGGTCCCGATACTGATCCTTATGCTGTGGTGGATCCTGAGTTGAGAGTGTACGGCGTGGAAGGACTGCGGGTGGTGGACAGCAGCGTGATTCCGCGGCCAACATGTGCGCATACCAACGCGCCTGCTATTATGATTGGAGAAAAAGCTGCTGATTTGATTAAGAAAACCTGGTCAAATGTGGTCTCGTATTAGTGATATAATTAAGTTAAATTATTAAATTCTAATTGTTTAAGACTGTGACTAATAGATACGTGGAAATTATATTATGGGTAATTTTATTTATTTAGTGAGAACCCGTTGGGATGCAGCACAGGTCTACAATTCTGGAGAAGTCTGCAGTTTATTTAGTTGCATCATGTAATTGTAGTAAAGCGATAATCTATATAGTTTATCGCTTTAGCGACTCTAACATACTACTTGGTTATAAATTTTACAACAAAATACCTTAATACATCATAAACTATCTTCTGCCTGCGACTTCGGCCATGTGGTCTTCTTCACCCACGTTAAGTAACTCTATGGTTACTGCTCCTCTCCCATGGGTCGTATGTAGCGTGATGTTATGTAGCCTTTACTATTTTTCATGGATCCGGCTATCATTTACAAAAAGGATTTTTCCAATCCGACTGCCAGTTTCAGATATTAACGCATTAAAACAAGCACATAAACAAAAAGCTCTTCAGCTTTATTATATTAAGTATAGAAGATATACGAGTAGTAAGGATACCTTCAATATACTTATGTTAATACAAAATCTCACGAATTTGTGCCTCACAAAGCTAATAAACGACTTTTTACAATCAAATTTGCAGCCCTCAAGTACACTGCTGAATGTCACAATTAAATGATCACACTACACAAAAAAACGTTTTGGTTGAATAACACAATCAGCGAGCATCGTTTGATTTCATTATATTAATAGGCGTCGGGCGCAGGAAAGGGTTTTACGCCGCGTCATGTTTCCCCAAATAATAAAATTAATGGTTCTTCTATACAGAGATCCATTAAGGTGGGTATTCAGTGTTTGCATTAATATTACCTTTGGAAAAGGAAAAGATTGATTTTATAGTGCTGTAAGCTCTGCTCTTTGAGAAATGTCTCCGTTTAATGGTAATGGAAGGCAAGAAATATATTATTAACTCTTGCACTTCGCAGGCAATATTAAACGTTCTTCGAAAGCTATCATAGACTGAACTAGTTGCAGCCCTACTTCATGTTGCGGTACTTGTTTGAAAGAGTTACCGCAGCCCTGGAACGCAAAGGGCACTAGTAGGAACAGGAATAAGTTTTAGTCAGTAAAAGTCTGACACTCCCTCCGCTCCGCGCCCAGATCGGAAAGTCATTTGATGATTTCCCATCCTTAAAATAAGAAAAGCCCTATTTTATTTCTGTTTTATAATCTATATTATTGACTGCAAATAAATAACTTATAACATCAAAATCCATCTGTTTGATTACTATGGATGGACATTGAAATCAAAAAACACATATTTCGATAAGTGTAAAATCTACACAAAATTAAGGAAAATTTGCCAGAAGTAACATTGAGTTAGCGCTAACAAGAGCAACGGTATTCGAAGCAAGAATACTAAGCAGCTATCAACACTGTAAATGTTCGTCGTTATATTTATCTAAATATTTTTATATTTTAAAACATCTAGTCATACTAATTATTACCGATCGTAACCAACAGCCCACGTAGAGTAGGTGTATTTTAAATGTCAACCAGAGTAATATAAATAAAACGTCTTTTATTCTTTACCTTCTATCTTTAGAAATTGTTTTAACATAAAGCCCTTTCTACGACGAATGAATTCCCACTTCAATAATTACGAAGGTCGTACATATCTGAATAATTTAAAACAAAGAGCTGCTAGTTTCTTTTACAGCAAACATTAATGAAACAGTTCCCTAGTTTGTACTTACTATTCTATTTAAAAATATAAATACAGTGTAGGTACGGGCATCATGCAATCAGTAAGATATTAAGTATTTATCGGTAGTGTTGAGTTCCTAGAATGATTTTTATCAGAAGTGTTTATGCAACATGTGCATGCAGGACATGCTACTAGTTTTGCAGTTTTCATAAAAAAGGGTTTTTTTCGTATCTTCAATTCGCAAAGGCCAAAGTATTCCTAATACTTTGGTTCTTATGCACCTACTATAAGCCACTATGAAAGGGTACATTTCAGTCTTAGGTACATGTTTAATTTCGGAATCTGTACGCTCCACTTTGTATTGTAAATGTTAAGATCATATGAAACACATATGTTCCAATATAATACAAGAACATAAGCTGCCTGAATACGTATACGAACAAAGTATAATAAATCGCACGAAACAACGCAGCAACAACATGAATATTCAAAGCCGGTCTCTCAAATCGGATTTCAGTTATGCGTGACTCTAAACTGTTAGCAAATCGCCGATTTCCCGAGATTGATAACAATAAACTGAGCTGTAAAGGCGAAGGCATAAAATATTTGGCAATGTTAATTTGATCCTAACAGGATCAAATTCGGGCACACCGCAATCGAGCGGTAAGACCCCTCTTTGAGGAATGGCTGAAGAGGCGCTACGGCGTCTTCACCTTCCGCCTGACGCAGATCCTCACCGGTCACGGTTGTTTCGGGAGGTTCCTGTGTCGGATTCAGCGGGAGGAAACGCCCGGGTGTCACCACTGTGTGGACCGCCCGGAGGACACGGTGGAGCATACGGTGCAGGTCTGCACCGCTTGGGCAGAGCACCGCCGTGTCCTCATGGAGGCGATAGGCGGCGGCGACCTCTCGCGTCCAGCGAAGGTTTAGGCCATGCTCTGGAGCAAGAGGGAATGAGATGCAGTCACCTCCTTCCAAGAAGCAGTAATGCTAGCGAAGGAGGAGGAGGGACGCGTGAGGGAGAGAACATTCTCCACCTCACGCCCCAGCCGCCGCGGGAGACGCCCAGGGCGTCGGACGTTGAGAGACTACATCCGGCCACCGCAGGCGCGGGCTTGCGGACGGCGAGTGATGGGTAGTTCGCCGTCCGATCAAAGACTAGGCCCGAGTCGACGGCGTATTCTGTTTCACGCGCGCCTCAAAAAGCTTAGCACAGGGACGGGGCCCCAACAGGGCCAAACGCCTGCCGGGGTTGCGCGACGTCTTAACAGGATACTGTGACCCCGGAACGTAAAGGGCAACAGAAGGAACAGGGTGGTTTTTTAGTCAGTAAAAGCCTAACAGTCCCTTTTGCCCTACCCGGGGCGGATGGACTCATCTGATGATTTTTACCACCTTAAAAAAAAAAACACGATCAAATTAACATTCTCAAATGAAAGATTATACAAAAACGGCAGGTGCGTTTTTTCTGTTCACTCATACGTAATTCTATACTTTGTAGCTGTCAGTGGTAAACAAAAACAATATGAACACATACACACATTGGACGTGATTCATGACTCGTAGCTTTATTATATTTATGTTGGTTGGTAGGTTACTACTATACATTAGGTATTGTGTTACTTGTTGTACACGTTGTTACTTTTGCTTTGTCATAAATCCACATGACAATGTTCGGTCAGATGTGATAGTGAAGTAGCACGATCGTGATCCATAGCCTTTGTAGGATCGCAAACATCGTCGTAGCAGTTAACTGGAATAGCCAGGCTACCGATATTTAACCCCGATACTATTCGATTTCAGCCGATACCCACATTAATCATGTTTGGCCTGAATCGTCTTCTGCAATAGATTCCAGCATATTTAGATTACGAATAAACAATCACTGAATAGAAAATAAGAAAACCGTTTATTGCAGAGAAAGCAGTAAGTATGTTTATTCTTTTATTAAAATAGAAACGTCATATCCCATATATGCCTCGTTGGTCTAGTGGTCGCAAAGTGCGACTGCTAAGCATGAGGTCTTGGGCTGGATTCCCAGGTCGGGCAAAGTGTTATTGGTTTTCCATCAGGAATTTCTTAGCAGCAGCTTTGGAGTCTGGATTTGTGCGCGGTTGATGGCAATAGGCTCACCACCTATTACATGGGACTTAAACATAACTAGCGAAATGTTGGTGTACTATTGGGTAGGTACACCTCTGCCGAACTCTTCGGGGATTATAGGCGTGATGTTACAAACATCATAAAAAATACATTGGAAAAAAAAGCAGAGAATACTCCCTTATTTTTGCGAAGGAGCGCTGCCATTTGCACGGTCTCAGTCGCATAATTACTGGCTCGGCACTTTTCAACATCACTGCAAATTGTAAATTCTTTTTCACTGCAAACAAGCTAAACTTCTTATTATAAAAGTAACTGCTGGATAATTGCCGCAGTTTTAGGGTTTAATCGGCAAGTTTTATCATTTATCAAGTTATAATTATAGTAGTTTAACTGTTCTTGATGTTAATCACCTCTATAAAACACGAAATCAGTTTCACACATTGTTCGTAAATAAAATAATAATGTTTGGAAAGTAGCCTTCTCCAGTGCTTTTGAAAAACGTGGGTTTACAAGAATATTTTAAACCAACAGAGTTATTTATCGTGACAATACCTATAACTATTATGGTTTAATGCGAGACTTATATTTTATTATTTATTTATTAAAACTTAATGCACATGAAAAAAATACACTGTACAAAGGCGGACTTAATGCCTTAGGCATTTTCTACCAGTCTACCTAGTCTAGTCTATTATGGAAGGTAATCGACGCCCAAGAATTACAAAAAACAAATATGACCATCAGTATAAAAAATAACAGGCAGAATGATGATGATGAAGATAACGATGGCGAAAATGTAGCTATCTTAAGAAAAGCGAAGGTTGGGCGGCAGGGGCTCCGCATAAAAGCAAACCGTAGTCAAACATTAGTTAATGATAATTACGACACCAACGCAAAATAGGTGGCTGCTATAGACCGGGAGAACGTACAAGTTAAAGGTATATTATCTGAAGCTATAGATACCCAAAAATAATCATCGAAGATAAGGCACATTAATAGGCAAATTATGATTAGGTAATTGCCTTATAATCTAAAGCTAGGCCCTAGGTTTTAATCCCATAACCATATCATAATTTTGTTATTCATTTATCCGTCTAGAAGTCTGAAGTTTAATAATTTATGTATTAGCTGACTCGGCCACGCGTTGCTGTAGCTTGAAGTAAAGATATCGAGGTCAATTAATAATCGAAATAAAAACTATCCTATCTTTTAAGTTTGACCAAATTACACACAGTAAGCCATATTTCATAAAAAAATGGTTGAGTAGTTTAGGAGTCCATCCCGGACAAACTACGTGACGCGTAATCTATATTAATATTATAAAGCTGCACGCGGGTGTAACCGCGGCCGACAGCTAGTTTATAGTATACTAGCTGTCCGCCGCGGTTACACCCGCGTCTTTGGTTACTGCTCCGCTCCCGTAGGTCGTAGCGTGATGGTATATAACATATAGCCTTCCTCGATAACTACTCTATCTAACACTGAAATAATCATTCAAATCGGACCAGTAGTTCCAGAGATTAGCGCGTTCAAACAAACAAACAAACACTGCAGCTTTATAATATTATAGTATAGATTAAGCGATATTATCGTAAGTCAATGACAGTTACCTACACTGTCATTGACTATAAATAGCAACGAGACCAGTGCAATCTCTAAATTCATGGTATTTATTATGCACGGTGGAATAGCAAAATAACATTACATAGGCAAGATCTATCTTTATTTATAAAACTCAATTGCCGTGCGTTAGCCTCAAAAATTTGAAAATGTCTCCAGTCTCCAATAATTATTCTTTTTTTTTTGTTTTGACCGCCTCAATACAGTAAGGTTTAGAAATAAAATGTTAAACGAACTTTAACGGGTCGTCCAGTTATGGATAACAATATAATTAATCACTATACATGGAAAAATAGGGACAAAAGGAGTTCAAAAGAAAACAGATACATAGCCTCTAGGAAAATTAGAAATATGTAGTAAAACAGCAAAGATGTGAAAAACAACAGAAAAGCATTTTTAAAACAATGTACTTGATGTATCTCTTTCAGACGCTATCAGGATATATACACCCTCTAGATTGACATCAAATTATGTATTCCGGACCTTGACGTTAAGGCAACCAAACACGGCCGATTAACAATAAGTATATTCCCATGTCATTGTACATGTTTTTTCCCTTCTAATTAACGGCTGCTATTGCTATTGCCAATTCAGAAGATGCAGTCCGCACCTTCGTTTAATGAAAAACAAATGTCTGCGTATAAAAAATAGAAGGCGTTTCCCATCCCGCACCTCGGCGCATAGTCGAATTATCGACTTTGCAAGATACGTTGCCAACTTATTACCTATCTACCGACTGCAGCTGTCATTACCCAAGAATAGGCAACGAAATTACCCACTTTAACCTCCCGCACTTACAACTAACGTTGTTTCAATTAGTGTTCGTACTAATTGTTACTTACTACTTTTCTGATAACGATCGTGAACTTACGTACGTGGAACGAATTATTTGTTTCGAATGCCTACTTGTCGGGAAATCGTGTAGAAATAATAAATTATGTAAGCTACCTTTATTTTCGAAAGGCGACTCTAATCGTATTGTTATAATTATGACTTAGGTAATTTTTTTTTTATAACAGTAAAATATTTCAAATAGTGAGCAAGTGAAAAAGGTAATCGTCCATCATAACATTAAAGCGATAATAAGTAAGGATATCATACGATCCCGATAAAAAAAGGTAGTATAGAATACGTCCTAGAAAAAATGAAGCAAAGAAAAGAATTTTCCATCCAGCAATATTTATGAATGTGTTCAGTTTTAAAATCTACACAAATTTTCAAACTGCTACTCTATGCCATAAAAAGCAACATGTCTATGGTTGGACTGTTTGCATGACAATTCGTTCGGTAGTTACAGTATTTGCGGCGGGAGCGAATCGAGATCGAATCGAGAGAACGTGGGTAAATAGCCCCCAGTTCAATGAATGAGCGGGAAGCGCAGTCGCCTACGCTCCGCCGAGCGCGCGAACGTTGATACCGGACCGCGGTGCACCCTCAACAAGTGGGGCATTAAACCTTGCAACTCTCGAACAACTAAATTAAATAAATTTAAGAAGCTACAATCGGATAAAATTATATTAGTGTTAATTAAATTTTAAAAATATTTTAAAGTGCTGAATAAGTGAGAAAGTTTGTGATTTCATAAAACGTTATCGTAAGCGAATTTTTGGCGCAGCGGTATTTTAGGCAGCCGTTGCATAAATTATTCTAACTTAAGCCTGAAACCTGACTGCTGATGATTTATTTTTAATTAAATTTGTGTAGATCACAGTGTTAAATTATGCTTTAGCTATACATACCTATACATGAAATAGAAGTTCAAACTCGTTTTAAAACCATTTACATGCTTTAAATATTAGATGAATACTGTTGCCAATATTTTTTATTTCAGGTATTAATGTAGGGTAGGTGTCTCTTATTGATGTACTCATTAAACTGTAATGGAATTAAGAAAAATATAATTTTATGCTTTTAATAGTCCAAATTGAATCCGATGAATTTTTTAAAATTAAATATAAATATTTCCGTCGGATTCTGTCTAGTTAGGTAGACTATGAAATTTTTAAATTTTTATTCAACTTAATTGTGAACTAAACATTTTTTTTTTCTTTTTTTTGATATTTTAGTACTCCTGTTCAGTACATTTTCTTTGAAACCCCTTAAGTTTCCGAAATCAAATTTATTAAAAGTAACACATAACGGTATGTTCCCAAAATAATAAAACAGAGACTTTTATTTGTCTTTTTTTCTAGAGCCAATAATGTAATGTTACAGTAGTTTGACGCATTTGTCTACTGCTGTCGTTTTTAAACAATTATTATTGACATAGGTGTGCTATAGGTATAGCACAAAATATTATAAGTGCTCAGTTCTTGGAGCCGTCAACCTCAAAACAATTTCTATAATTATTAAGCATAAAGCGTCGTAGGACGAAGTGTCTTAACTAAAATAAATTAGCAATTAGTGACTGATCATTTTCTTTCAAATTAATACAAATTGACCGAAAAACATTTTGAAATGAAGCGTAATGAGGGTAATTTATTAAAGAAGGTATATAATAGCCGTTCAGAAAGCTTTGGCCTCCGGAAGGGGAAGGGGGAACAAAAGAGCGGTCATCCGCACACCACCATCCGCTTACTAACGAAGCGGGAGCTGCCAAAGAGAAAAAATCCTTCGCTAGTGCAATTACTACCGGACACCGATAGCCTCAAAACTTTGTTTCTTGCTAAGTGTGGCCGAAACTCGAGGTACCTAATTTATATAGGATTAATGCTCGTTTTTTGATATCGTATTTTAACCGGAGTTTATTTATATTAGTTTGATATCGCGTTTCTGAGCATTTAGTCAAGGAAGAATCTCGGTCAATTAGATTAGTTTGTGCAATCCATTAGTTTACCAGGATTTCTGACACGGGGCTACTCAGTTATAAATGTTTCAAAAGCAAAAATTTGAATTGTCGTATTTCCAATTTCGTATTTTATTACATTTTCCTTAAAAACGGGAAAACTCCATTTGCAGTGACTAAATTAAACACTTGTGAATTGTATTAATTTTTCATTAGTAGCCAAATAGATAAATATTTTGGAATGTATGAAATGTATGAGAGTATATATGAGTGTATGAATGTACGAGATGTATGAATGTGGAAGAGGTGAAAGGAGTATGTAACGATCGTGGCAGGTGGCGTTCTGTGGTTTCTGCCTACCCCCATTCTGTGCGTGATTTATGTATGTGTATATAATTTTCTCTTTGTTCTAAGCAGCAACAGCCCGACAAATTTCGAAACACCAAACTGGCTGCACCTTTGACGGCAAACTGTAATTTTGTTTAAGTTTTCCGTGCTGTATCTATACACACATTGAAGTTGCCTGTCAAGGTTCAACTGACGGTGTACGTGGCGCCATTACCACGTAGCTCGTGAAATACGACATAAATGTACGAGTTACGACTCAGGTCGTTTCTTCTGCCCATATAATACGCCCTAGTCGCGATAAATTGAAATTGGCACGTTTATCATCACCTCCTCTGTGATTGTATTTTTTATTGTATCATCATCCTACACAGCTGATTACAGCTGGCGCTGAAAGGCCGACGAATCGCGCTCACAATTATTACGGGTATTCACTTATCTAGTCTTTTTGATGTACTTAACCAGTGGCTTTTATAAAGCACATAAAAACGGAAGTTATGTGTATAGATTGAAAGCTTAAGAATCTATTCTCACTATATCCTTCATTAAATTTAGCTCTGAACCACTGAATTTCTGACTTTATACCAAAGATAGTTGGAACACATAATGTAATTAAATACGTCACTAATCTCCAATTAATTTTCCAACCGCACACTGGTACACACGCTTTACGATGACGCAGATAGCATTTGATCTATTAAGCTACCCGAAAGTTGATTTGCATGGGACGGGATTGAAATAGATGAATCCATAAAACATCACATAAACATGATTTACGACATCACGTGCGTGACGAACTAAGAATCAACTGCACCAATTATTTTTATGTAAGTTTATGTAGTCTTCCTTATGACCTGTTCTCTATCAAAACGTCAAGTTAACGGTCGTGTAGACTGTTTATCACGCTATTTTATCATTTAAGCATGATTTGCGCAAATATAATGGTTTTTGATGAACATTGTTTGTTTGCTATTAACAAAAAGTAATGAACTATTTATCCAAGAGCCTTTAATAGATACAATATTTGGTTATTTTGGTATGTTCATTATAGGCCCATATGTGGCCCATGTGTGGTGCTTGAAAATCGAAGCGCTCATAAAATCTTCATGTGGTGGTAAGAAACATGATCCAGATTAAGGAAGGCATTGTTTCCTCCCATATTATACCTACATAGAAGCGATCTCCGTTCTCAAGCTGCTACCGATCGGTGGCGATCAAGCGCTGAAAAGGCTTATCACGAATATATAATATGCTTAATTTGGCTCCTTCAAAGTACTCGTTAACACAACACAGATTTTGTTAAGCCATGATTGAGCGCAATAGCATTTTTATGTAAATTAATTTAATTGGCTGTATTAGCTTTTAAAAAAGGGCTGTAGCTCAGCCAATTTAATAAAAAAAAATGTGTTCGACCTAACTAAAGTCCAGTGGAGCGTACTAACGATAAATTGTACCAAGCATGTCTTGTTACCTGCGAGCATCAACCGTATGACCAATTATAAACCTATATATTTACATATGTGATATTTATTCTGATTGCAACATAGCCAGACTTTGGTGGCACAAGGCAAAGTTTTATTAGCTTTCAGTAACTCCACAGACTAAATTCTAGTAGTTGCTACTCGGTGAGGGCGGTCGCCATGTTTCCCAGTTGTGTTTTGTTCCACGTTCGGTCTGCGTTATGTTTTACAATATTCTGTGTTGACTGAAAGCTCAAATTTTAACTGCTCGTTGCACCATTCATATTAAAAATATCGATATAGTTAATTCAACGGTAGTTATGCAGCGGTAATTAAACACGTTGAGGTATACAATTAATGTAGGTACTTTATTATTGATGTTGTTTTGAAACACGATACTAGGTAGGTAGGTAGGTAGGTAGGTAGGTAACATCAATCGCCTACCTCCCCATAGGTCGGACGAATCAATTTGTAAAGCATAGATTTTACGGGTACAACAGAGCTAACGAAGGGGCTTAAAGATTGCCGAATACATAAAACGTGACTAGTATGGATAGCTCCGAACAGTTCCGGTGAATTTGTTATCAATGAATTTTTACTTGTATGAAAACGTTAACGATGAGAACTGTTTTTTTTTATAGTCTTATAAGGTAAACTTTCGGAACAAACTTAATGACTGAAAATCTGATCCTTGACTAGTTTCAAAGTAATAATCTTTGAAACAAGCGAAGTTAGAAATAGGTTAACGTTTGTTTCGAAATTCTTGCCCAACATTTCTGAAGGAGAAAGGAAAGGCTTGAGAACGTCATAAAAATGGTTTATTAACATTATCACGCCACCGACACACCGCTCCTTTGTGTTGAGTAAGAAACTCATTTATGACACATTTCAGTGCTTTATTTTACAGCTGACAATCTATTGTACTTGTAAATTAAAATTGAGTTTATTTATTATATTTCTTGTGGTTAGCTGTATAACTGAGCAACTTTCTGTGGAAGTTGATGCAATTAGCGTAGGTGTAAAAATAGGTTAGCATGTGGTAGGTATTATTTGTAACAAAGACGCGTGGGTAAGGAAGTTGTGTATCGCTTATATTTATACATTGTCGAGATTCGCGCTGTTTGGATATATGAATTATTAGCTTTTGGCACTTCGTCCGCGCTAAAATAAAATATAGCCTATGTTACTCGCAGACAATGTAGCTTTCTAATGGTAAAAAAAAAATTAAAATCGGTCCAGTAATTTTTGTGTTTATCCATTACAAACAAAACAAACAAACAAAAATAGAGAAGCCAAAATCGCTTAAACCACCTTCTTTCTTTATCGTGTGGGCAGTACATAAGGTCTTACGACCCCACACACCCAGTGTCAGAGTTTCTAAACCGCTTCAAAAGGCCTCTGACATGGTTTGAGTGGCACAGTAATAGGTAATAATTAGGTAGTAATAAGTCCAGGTTTCCTCACGGTGCTTAAACCACCTAACAACGTTGTACTTTTTATTATTGTAGTATCACGTCTCGATCTGGTTTTAATCGAATGTCTTATGTAATTAATTTTGGTCAGACTTCAGAGTCATTATTTTTTTTTTCTTTCAATAGTTAGTACATTGCAAGTATTCAGCAGGTACATGTCTAATTAGCGAAGCCCTTTCTTAAATAAAATATTTTATTTAAATCTGTACAGTACAAATGTATTTGAATGTGTGTGTGTAGTTGTGTAGGTACTAATGTACAGGGCCTAGTTAAGGAGACATCAGTTCACCCTTTAATGTGACTCTTTTGTACAATTTGTCATGAATCCTCTCGTACTTATCTTTGATTATATTTTTTATATGTACAAATACACATTTATTCTTCAATGTTATTAATTGTTACAATTAGCAATATCCCTAAAACAACATGTTTACAATTTTACAAATATGGACTAATACAAAACAAACAGAAACTGTAAGTATGTGTATCGAATATTAAAATTAGTCGTAATAATTACTTAGTTGTTGTTGGGTATTTTCTTCATGACAGAAAGGCGTCGCATACATTTGCATTTATTAAAACCAGTACTCGCGTTTTGTAAAAGGTGTTAAATCTAACTTTTCTTTCATGCACGATTTCCATTGTAGTGTCCACGTCCGTCTTTTTATTTAACTAATGGATTAGCTAATTAAATATTAATGTTACGTTCAAAACATTTACATATTTACTACAATAGACTAAAGCACTTGGCATACTCTAATTCCAGTTTCAATTAAAACTCCAATTTTGCATTCGGCGAAAACAATACAAAAAGTCAAAGTTTTATATTAGAAACACTTTCCCTACGCGCCAAAACGGTATCCTTACCAACAAAAACAATATTTCGTTTAAGTTTCACCTTGAGACCCAGCTTTGGCAGATTTTTTTGTGAAATCTTTTTATAGCAATGTCCGAGGTTCGGAGGTTTTGTAAAACCTATCTCGTATACTTTTACGACCTTACATCAAACGATACGAAAGGAAAGATCAAGATTATCGATATGTGGTCTGTTTTATCTTTAAAACTCTGGTTCGGTTACAAATCACTCAGCCATGCAACACCATGTAGGGACGTCGGAAATCTGAATACATGAATGCTGTTGTATCCTTTAGCCTAATAATTTCGCATAATTAGTGCAAACCATTAATCTGCCGCCATGCCAACTATAAATAAACGGCTTTTCAAGAAATACCTGAAGTTATGTTCAACGTCGTAACGGCTACAAAACACAGGCCAACGTTTTTCGAAGCACAGCGAATGGGCGTAGAAATTTATTGCTACCAATTTTAATATTAGTTACAAGCGAGTTTAATAAAGGGAATAATATCTTTTGACCACTGAGAGATAATGCTTACATTTTGTGTTAAAACTCCTGATACTCGCACATTGTGGCTGTTGCTCTTGTCCATGACTAGAATATTTTGAAGCTGTTACGGAGCCAAGGCGTAACACACGACACACTAAAACAGCTACGCCGAGTTGTAAAAAGTCGGTTAAGTGAGTTGGGCTCTGCGGGTTTCGTACCTGTCCAAACTTTATTACACGGAATTAAAGTACCGCTATAATTTTCCTGTAATCTTTATTCTACTTTAGAGTTTTTACGTAGAGGATATTTTCGGACGTTTTATTTTTTGTGATGAACTTATAATGCTTAGTTACCTGTACCGCTAAGAAGTTTCAATAGAATCATTATCATTTTCTATTTATCTGCTGAGAACTGACAAGCGTATAGTGAAATTTTCTACTAAAAATATAGTCCAAAGTATAGTAATATATTATATTAGGACGTCGAGCATAACTCATACGTTTATTATAGCTATTAATGAAATTATTTCACACGACTTTCACTAACGAGATCGCAGCTCTCTAGATTTAATGTTATCACATCACATTAGCATTGTCAACTTAATGTTTAACTTGAAAGGAGATTACTTCCCGGGGTGTTTTTACGGGTAATGTAGATAAGACAGTAACTGGGGTAAGGAGGGGTGGAGGAAAATAACACAGAACTTATCATGCCGCTACTGGTATTTGCAAGTAGGTCCGTGAATTGTGCAATAGGGACGCGTGAAGCTTTTAACGATGCTTTGTTCAGTTCAGAGAGGTTTTCGCAATTGGTCAACATACCAGTACATACCCGAAACACGATTTTAATGAAGTTCTTAACGTTTAAACAGACTAATTGAGACTTAGAACTAAGTGGCGAATTTCCGAAAGCGTATTTTGGAATAACTTTTCAAAGAGAAGCTTGTTGCATCAGTTTATTAAATAGGCTTGAAATTTTGAAAGAAATACCATTTAGAACTTTCGGTAAATAATATAAAATATTGTAAACACAAAGAATTAACATTCGGTTATAGCATAATACAACACACATACTAATTGTAAACTTGCTTAATTCCTCCTGAATAGCCAACATTGTAGGATATTGCAGGTTTATTTCACGTAATTAAACGTTTAAGCTGTGTTTAGACAAAGGGAAAACAGAGTGTCAAAGCATAGAATTTGAAATGGAAAATCTTGTGCAAATTGCAAGGTAGGCTTTACAAACGTAGCAGAGTATACCTTTAAACCAAACAAACGTGGAGCCGCACCAATTTACCGAACAACCGTAAAACGACAGCCTAAAATCCAGCTCCATAGACAAAATGACTATCGGTGACTCTATATCGGTCTTATCTGTTCTGCAGTGATTGGAGATCGTCAACTTGTTTGAAGAGGTAGATTTTGAAAAAATCGCCCAATTATCTTTATAGTCAAACAATAACTTGAAAAATGCTGCTTTTTCTTAAATAACCCTCGCCTGAATTAGGTTAGCACCCGCTTTTATTGTTTCTATAGCGGGGTGGATTTATTCCTATTTAATCTACTATAATATAAAAGAAAGTCGTGTTAGTTACACTTTTTATAACTCAAAAACGTCTGGACCGATTTGGCTGAAGATTGGCACGGAGGTAGCTTAGAAACAGGAGACGGACGTAGGATACTTTTTATCTTAATTTTTTTGTTTTTATCCTGTGTCCGTGGGTCCTATAGCAGTAGAAATGAGCAATTTTACTTAGACTGGAAAGGTCAACATACTAATAAGTGCTAAGGTGTCAGAAAATCAAGGGTACCTATTCAAACAAAAATCACTTCACTCATTATTAACTACAAGCAGAATACAACCTGAATTGATTAGCAAATTCTAAATTAACGCGAGCGAAGCCGCGGGCTAAAGCTAGTACCTAGCTAGTAGTAGTAAATGATATAAGAGACAAGCAGTTTAATAAAAATTCAATCTTGTTTATGCAACATAAAAATTCAGAGGAAGAATTTACACACCCTTACAATAAATAGGGCTTTGTACATTCAAATCTAAGTTTATTCTATCCAAACGCCCCTTTAAACAAAGGTACGTAGCACAGTAATAATTATCAGTGGGCATAGAGGACAGGATCTAAAGCGACGGCGTGCGTGTGCCCTCACAAGTTTGGCAACGCCTTGCCGAGGGTCACGCGACCGTGTCAGTTCAATTTGGTAAATGACCGCCGTACAATGCTGTACACTAATATGGGGACTTGTATAATTATATACGACCTTGACACTCTCTTCCGTGGGTAACTATATTTATTGTGACGATATGATAATATATTGTCTACTTTTTGGTGGATTAAGAAATATTACATCACTTGCAATCTAATTTATGGCTGTCAGAGTCTATAATACCGGACAAGCTACTCTTTAGTTCCAAATGTCTACGAGAAATGTTCATAGGTAAATGTGTATTGATGTCGAAGTTTAGCTTGCGACCTCCTCATGTTCATGAATAAGTACTGCGTTTGAGTCCAACTACTTGGACTATCTCTGAACCAAGACGTAAGAAAAGGCATTTGTGATACAAGTTTCTAAATAATAATATTACTTGTAAGAGACTAAAAAAGGTACTGTAGTCAGTACCTTTCTAGTCTCCTGGTGTAAGAAACTTTTGCATACGGTATAAAAGTAAACTGGTTTCAAACAATTTAATAAAATGAATACAGTGAACGGAATCCATAGGGAGCCGTCCGTAATGCAGGCCACGCCCGCGCCCATTTGTTGAATTTATAACCGTAATGTGGTCTAGAGCGAAATAATGAGGCTTGTGTATTATCCTGTAAGTAATCGCTTGCTAACGGCGAATTCGAACCCGACAGTCCCGACACTTTTGATCTACGTTATTAAGACCGTATTCTTGAGCAAACAATCAGAAATAATGTTAAAATGTCAGAAATAATGTTTTTATAATTATATTCTTTTAACTTTGGTGTTTCCTAGAGTCATATTGATACATAGTTTTCCCTAAAATTCCGCCATGATTGACACATTTCCGGTGTCGCATTACCCACCTTCGTACTGGCGAACATTTTCTACGAAAATTGTATAAATCAAAGAAGGGATTTTTTTTCCTATTTGTTCACTGTTTATTTAACATTTGTCGCAAATACTTAGCTAGGTAAGTATAAGAAAATGAAATTACCATCATTATTTTACTCTTTCCCATTCATAATAGGTACCTACTACGCTACAGCAGCCGCGCCAATTAATCAATTGAATGGAGGAACAGAAGAACATAATAAAATATAGAACCGACAACCATAGCTTTATTTCGAAAATGAAGATTTATAATAGGACCGTCAGTTGAGTCAGTGAGGACACACTAAGACAGAGATTGATGATTTCTTCGCTAAATGGCAATCCTGAAAGTAACGACCACGTATTTTTATTTCTGTGTTACTTTGTAGCATGGCGGTTGATCAATATTAACGTCAGGGTCCGGAATACATTGCTTGATCTCAATCTAGAGATGAATATATCCTGACAGTGTCTCAAAGACATACATAAGATCGGATTTATTGTTATATGATGAAAACATTGTACCTAACATTGTTTTCATCGTATAACAATAAATCCGATTAACGAATAATCGTTAGATTGTGTTGGACGCAACCATTTAAGAAAGTAATTTCCTACTTGGTTTCGTCCAACACATGCACACAAAACTAAAGCTACGGTAATGGAATTTATTCGTCGCGTTTGTTTTAAGTATAGGTACCTACATAGGTAAGTTGCAGAACTGAATTTGGCTTGTTGACTTCCATGTTGTACCACGTTATTTTACAGTTGAACCAAATCAAAATTGACTATTTTCTCATTACAATTTATTGACCACCAGTTGCTTTTATTGGCCACAAGTAGTAGTAAGTACCTTTACCGTTTTATATAAAACAGACAACGAATATAAAAATAATAAGGTTTTTAGTGCACACACACTTATATGCATGTTTTTAAAGCTTCAAAATACTGCTTAGGTTACTCCATAATCGTAACTTGATAAGCATAAATTCTTGCTTATTATGTCATCTGATACATGGTTGTTAGATCATTATTATTTACCTCTTTCACAATTATGCATGGCGACCACATGACACCAATCAAGCGAAAGTACCTACCTTGAAAATATGTTTAACATTTTTACTACCAACAAAAACAAATCGTGCAGCAACTTGCAACTCCTTTTCCTTTGTTAAACAGGAAAATTTCTTTCTAATTCTACAAAGCCTAAAAATGTTTACGTAGACATTGTGGTCTCTGCTTCTGTACCTTTTGACCGATGTTTATGACTCCGAAGTTTTTACTGTCGCCTACAAAACCAAGAAAAATACTGCGGACACAATTAACTCGCGTGTAAAGTTTAGTCGGGGCTGTTGTATTGTTCCCTTTTTCATGTAATTGACACTCACTTTGTACAGATACAAAGTTTACGAGGTTCTACTTTCATTTCTTTCTTTGAAGAACACTTAAACTCAAGTGCTTTTAATGTTAACGTGTGTGTATTAAAGGCAATAGCTATATGTATACTGAATAATTTGAAACAATTTAGTCGGGTACGTACGTTATGGCCACCTATAAACATCTATTCGTCGGGTTCCCTTCACTAAGCATGCATGACTTGGCTAAACAATGTTAATTGGTACGTATCTACATGCTTATGAGGGATAGTGGGTACCCTTCAAATATAACCTGCGTTGTCTTCAAATCAATTCAATCAGTACGTTATGTCTATCCCACAAACAAAATACCTATAACTTCCTCTATAATTGACCAGAACAAAGCGTGACCAGATTGAGAGATCTAATTAAATATTCAAAATTTGATTACAGATATCGCTTTCCGATTCCGTTTCACAAGGGAGACACAATTGATGGGAATAATAGAATGGAATAAAAATTTCAAAGACCAAAGGTTGATAACATTTTATCTATCGGTACTCGAAGCGTTCAGTCTCCCGAGATTATCGAACTACGGCGATGCTAAATTATTACAAGCGGGACCGGGTACCAATCAATGTTAGTCTATTGCACTAAAATGGCACTGCAAAGGGTGAAAAACATAGTTAGGCACTTACAGCGTATGTGAAGCAATCCTCGTGCATTCCCAGTCAACGCCTTATTAAAGTCGAGCGTTTACAAGCTCATAAATTTCCCCACACTACATATATTAACGACATGTGTACCTATATTCAGCACCCACCGTTTAACGACTCATAATTTCAGTAGGTACATAAAATGTTCGCTAATTATTTGTAAATAAGTAGATATTACTGTAAAAATAATAGTTTATGAAACTGTTGCTTATCAGAGGTTGTTAAACCACTATGTTATGTTATCACACCAATGTTTTCAACCTAATTAAATAAGATACCTTACATGAACATGAACATTAGACTTTATATACATATATTTTTTAACCCCCTTAAATCAGCTTTAATTCTTATGCGGCAATAGAATACATACTCCGTGAAATTTCAACTCTTTATCTATAACGGTTCAAGAAATACAGACAGACTGTTGGACAACTGAGGCTTAGTAATAGGGTATTTTTGCCCCCTTCCGGTACAAAACCCTAAAAAAGAAATTGGTTTGTATACTAAAAAAACTGGAACTTTATCTACGATATGAGAGTATATAAATTATTTAAAATGTTACCTTATAGGTATGCATTCTTTACTTCAACGTACATGTCATTTAGACATATTTATTGTTATGGTGAAGTACCGATTTAGGAGTTCGTGGCTAAGCAATAACAGCTGCTAGTTAAGCTATTTTTTATTTAAACTTTATGCAAGAAAATAGTACAAAGGCGGACTTAATGCCTTGGGCTTTCTCTACCAGTTAATCAAAGGTAGTGAAGAGATAACATTGCAGGAGCAAAAAATTATATATGAATAAATAATCAATTAATTAAGAGATTCAAAAATCATTGATTTATTAAACAATTACATATCTAAATAAATTTAAACGTACACAGGTACAAAATAATTAATATACATGTATAAATTACTATACATAAACTCATATATACCATATGTACAAACATACTCAAAAATACATATTTTATATTATGAATAGAAAGGATGTTTATGATAAAATTCCTAAGAATTGTTCTGAAAAATAAATCCGCAACTTTCGCTTGAAAACATAACGACTGGTGGTACGCTTGCCGTTGATGGTCCATGGATGGGTGACCATCTTTACAAACCGGACTCCTCCGTGCATCCGTGGTCCCGGATGTCATATGTGAATCTTTGCGTTACGGGTCGTCAGAAGCCCGAAAGTCTGACAACCAATCTTATCTAGGGGTATCGTATTACCCAGTGACTGGGTTGTGGAGATCGTATAGGCAGATGCTCAACTCGCTTTATGTAAAATACTAGTATTCAGCCGCATACGGTTAGACTGGACCCCGACCCAACATAGATGTGAAGAGGCTGGGCAGATTAATTGATGATGAAATGCCAATCTATGCTTACTTCCTTTGCTTAGGGGTTAACTATAGGTTGGCGGTGTAATATTACTAAAGCTACTGACCAAGTGAAGTGCTAACAGAATCAATAAACACCATGTTAGTGTCTGTCGTGTAAATAAGTGCGTGGTGAAACAAATCGTGCGCGGAAGTGTGTACAATGATGACCAGTTGATGTCGATAGAGCCCGCAAGGTCTGCAAGATGGTACCTAGAGGGAGAGGGCGGATGCTCTCCATCCTCTTCAGCGCGTTGTTGCTGGGAAGGGCTATTGCAGGTAAGAAGCTAAGAATACTTTAAGATAAAACAAGTCATAATTATGCAATATGTTCATTGTACCTACTGCTTGGTTCATATTTTTAAAATAATAACTTGATTTTAATGAGATGAGACATTTTCGAAATGTCATGTATTAAAACGACCATTGGAAATCTCTGTTTCAATGGAAAATCTAAAATCGGTCGTATTTAGCCGTAACACAATTATTTCGAAACTTTTCTCTGATATCGTTTTAGAACGAAATATCCTTTAAGCATTTTAAAGAATAAAGACTTTAAAGTCTGTATGAAATACCGTACGGCGTAAACGTTTGATGGTTACACACATGAAGGTAGCTTTTAATTTTGGGCCCGCTTTCTCAAATCAATTTTTTTCTACAATAACAATAAAAATACGTATCCAAAACCAGGTAAACACTATAAGATGCCAATTCATGTCTCAAAAAAAATATCACAGTTGATCGCGTGAATTATTTGGGTTGCCGAGTTTAACACCTCCTAACACAAACACACGTTGCCAATGCGGAAGCACAACTGTGCGGGAGCGGGGGTTAATACACTTAAAACCCATGGAGGAAGGCTTGAATAGTTTATTAATAATTTTAGTTTAAACAACCATGGATTACATAAAGAATCCGCGCGACCACTGAAGGGTTAAAGCTAATTAGTTAATTTCTAGTCTATTTTAAGCATACTTTTTAGACGCACTGCTGCGAACTGTTCTTGCTGGGTACTGCCTAATGTAAGACATTTGGCATATTGCATTAATTTCTCATTTTATTATTGAGAGACCGTGGGTGGCTCGTTTTATTATATCATATTTATACACTAACAAATCAGATGTTTTGACTTAAACAAGCTGGATTTTCTACAGTAATTTTTCTCCTGTTACCTACGAATACGTTATCTATGTGCCTTTTAGACGTATAAAATGATTGAAATCGATCCAAACTGAACTGACATTAGGTACTTACGTTATAGTCAACTATAAACATTTAGTCGTAGGATTCCCTTTATTATGCAAGATTAGGCTAAGCAATACTAATTGCTGCGGAATTGTACGTAATACTGTCGCGATTACTGTTAATAACCAAATAACCTGCTTAATAATTGAGTAAAACTATGCATGTTCCACAAACAAAATACCAATAAGTATTTAATTTATCTGGCCAAAGTGTGACCGGATTGACAGATCTAGTCAGTCAGGATTCATTTTGAGATATCTCGATTGCTTTCCGATCCGAACTGAACTGATACTGTCAGTAGCTGCAGTCATGTAACTAAACTGATTAAATATTGACTTCCATGCTACACGAGAAAGAATATCCAAAGCGCCTCGTCGGGCTAAAAGCGAGTGAATCGAAAGCCAACGTGAAACTTGCATTAGCCTTGTATCGATGGACAGCGAAATGTCTATTTTAAATTTTGTTAGCATAAGAAGGCGATTTGGACGAAATAACTTAAGCCTTCTACAAAGCCGATTCTATTATTCATTTAATGTACATTTGCCAAGATTATCAAATAGGTAAGTATTCAAATATCACACCTGAAGGCAGGTATTTTGCGTTCTAGCCTTTTAATTACGCATTTCAATGAGTCATTCTGCTACTGTTACAATTAACTGTTTTTCAATTTCGCGTGTATTTCCACGTCATTTTACATGATTTTTTTATGTGTAATGTAGAACGTATTGTAATTAAAAATGTATGTACGCACATGATACCAACAAATATCGACACGAACATTAATGAACACAATCCTCCTATAGGCCTACGTAAAGACCAATGACTACTAATTTTATTATGAACAATCGAACAAATAAATAGCCGGGAACACTCTTAATTGTCAAAGGCACAAAACAGCGGAACCCTCGTAGAGACCTATGTGGACTTAACTTAGTTATTACGTGCCTCCATGGTTCAGTACAATCGTCTCCAAATGATTTAATCTACACGTAGCAAAACAAAATTGTCTAATGAAAATAGTCGATTATTAAGGGCGTTCATTGATAGGTGCTAGGTATGTATTTAAAAAAAGATTTTTCAGTGTTCTGTACCAATTGGACATTCTTACTTAGGCACTATTGTCAATTTACTTGATTGCAAACCCTACCGCTAACCGGTACTTATCGCTCTAACAAACGATCAATAAGCCTGTAATCCGCAACAAGGAAAATCTTTTGCCTTCGACTGTACAGCTTCCAGACTAACGAAGCATTAACACAAATAGTTAAAACACCGAAACAAAGTCGAATTAATTTTCGCTAATTAGCCGACGACGGTTTGTAAAGTAGTCATCTTAGATGTTTTTATTTATGTAACCGGAAAATGCTTGTACATCGTGAACAAACAGCAGCCATGCTTAATGTACACTATAGTCATACAGATAACATCCCCAGTTTTAGATAACAAAAAACATTTAAACACATTAGATATTTTGATTAAAAACATCACTTAAAATAAAAAATGGACATAAGCTTCGTAGCAAAGACACTTTAAAATGACCATCACCAGAATTAGGGAGCAACATTCTTCAATTTCATGTCACATACACGTACGGGTACAGGTTTCTTTTTTACATTTAAAGGATGATTGATAAATAGTTAGTGACCGATACTTATAAATGATTGTATTTATGTTAACAAACAACTTTCCCAAAGAAACGGTTTTTTCAAATCACTTGATTTATATCACCCCAATAGAATATTTAGTAACGAAAATAACACACAATCAGGTATAATTTAATTTGGTTGCTTATACCCTTTTTACAAATAAAGTTATTCAACCTCTACGATGCACATTTTTTTTCATTTCGTTGTACGATTCGGAACATACAATCATGTGTTAATATCGATCACTAATTAACATCACTATAAAATATAGGATTTTATAGGCAATAACGTTTTAGTTTATCTATATTCTGAAACATATCACACAATATCATTATTCACGTAATGTTTATGTTGTTCTACAAACGATCGTGCTACCCTTTTCTAAAAGTGAAAAAGGTAACGGAGAACAATAAAACACTTAATAATAATAGCGCGAATCACTGAGTATTATCTCTCAAGGCTATTGTCAAAACTAAACCGCAGAACAGCTCGTCACACAATAAATTCTAGCTTATTTCCAGCAGCCATTGTTTCTACCAGATATATTTTGAGTCTCTTCAGAAATGAATCATTAAACAGTGTCGAGTAAGGTAGCAAGTGCCACTGTTGAAATAAATCAATCTAGAACTGACATGCGACATAAAATACTGGGCTAACCAAACAATAGAAATTAGCCAATTTACTACACACTTTTTGACCCAAAATACTGAAGAAGGGTGTACAATTTTCCCTTTAAAGGAGACATTATTAATTTTTGTACTGATGGCCATAAATGCATCTGCATGTGACAAACATCTGCAAAAGTTCACGTAGAAAAGCTACGAGTAGTCAGGGTACCTACTTACATAAGTAAAAGTTAAAAATATGTTGTTACTTCAACATAGTATTTTATGTTCCACTTCGTAGGTAATTGGTTGTATTGATGTGAACAATTACTTTTCCTTTATTCTATGGCAGAAGTCATTAAATTTCCCTTGAACGTATCGCGCGTAAACTGTGGCCTCGATCAGTTCGTGGGCCCCATTAAGTGTACTTAATTAACGTGTAAACTGATGAACTTTCTAATGGATTTTGTTTTCAAGCTCAATTAAGTGTAGATACTGAGCCTGAGTGATGAACGCCGATATTTTAAATACTTATACGTTCTTAAGAAATTACACCTAGCTGCGTGAATACAATTATTTATTAAATAGATTGCATTTCTATCAAATTTTTATACGTATAATAAACAAATAATATAATAATACGAAATATATCGTAGTGCCCAATTCTTCAACACATGACTGTAGGTACACAAAGTCAAAGTCAAAACATTTATTTTAATTAGACCATTTACAGGCACTTTTGAATAGTCAAGGAGTTAGTCAGTTAGTCCGACAAATGAAGCTAGTTGCTCATTCCAAAACGGAGGTAGGTCTCTATGGAGAAGAAGGAGCAAGAAACTCCACGGCACTTCTTAAATTAGGTTTTTACAAAATCCTGTTTACAATATTCTTGTTGATTCTACGTGTGAAAACAATGAAGATAAATATAAAACAGTAGTAAAAAATAATAAAAATAAAGATGTAAGCCATAGCAGTTAAGAGATGACCAATCCCAACTGACAGCACTCGTTCACGAGCATGACGCATGGATCAGCACCACCTAGCTCAACCATCATGAAGGGAGCCAAGTGATCCAACACACAAGCCACCATCAGCGAGACATTTGAGTGAGCATGACAAGCTCTCAACTGCCATGCTAATTAAGTCAAAACACATAGTAACTAAGTAAATAAAACGCTCCATGGTATTCACACTTACAAAATTTAAATAAATGATATTAAATTATACAATACTAACACTTTCAGAGTTACTTATTCGTTAGATGAATATATACATGGTTAACAAAAAGTAGTAGGTACATTAATTCTATTTATACGAATGTGAAGACGATGTTAGTAAAATAAGTCGTGTAAAGTACTACAATACGTACCAAGTGCTACAAAGATTAGAAATAAAAGCTAAATTAATTGTTGTAGAGACACAGTGCTCACACGTTTACAATATAGTGATCGTAAACAATATATTTTCTAACATTTCAAAAAAAAAAAAACAACGAATCATTGTGTGAGCCATATAATAGTTATCACCAAATGTAGAATAAAAATTCGTAGTCCAAAAATTATAATGACCAGTACAAATCATTTAATTGAATAATAGCAGCCAGTTGCTTACATTTTATCAAGACTTTAAATTGCCCTATAAAGCAGGACCAGCATTCTTCCAAGTATTATTATTTTGAATATAATCCTCTAACTTGTAATATGCTTGTTTACAAAGTGTACTTTTAATATATTTTTAAAATTTACTTTCATTAAGTTTTAAAATAACAAAAGGTATTTTATTGTAACATTTAACACAGTACCCCATTAAAGATTTGTGCACTTTGGATAATCTAAAAAATGTTTGCGCTATTTTGTCTTTTTTTTCTAGTATTAAAATTGTGTCTATCACTTATTTTATCGAAAAGATGTATAATATTTTCATAAATGTATTGACAAGGCACTGTCATGATATTAATCTTTTAAAATAATTCCCTAAGAGATTCGCGACGAGGTAAATTATAAATGGCTCTGCCAGCTCTCTTCTGTAAAATAAAAATAGATTCAACGTCAGCAGCCCGATCCCACAATAAAATGCCATATGACATGATGCTGTAGAAGTAACTAAAAAGAATAAGCGAGCGGTTTCGATGCCCGTTAACTGTGTAATCTTCCTAACAGCAAAAGCTGCAGAGCTCAGCCTCCCTGCAAGAGATGTTAAATGTGGTCCCCATTGTAGTTTGTCTAGCGTTATTCCTAAGTACTCATACTCATGATAACAAACAACTTTCCCAGAGAATGGTCACAAGTACGCATTTAAAAATGCTAATAGTCGAGTTCAAAAAATTACGCTAAGCTGTAAAGTCACAGTAGTTACTTACTTTGGCAGAACCGAGTGAAGAGATTTTACAACTCCTTACTTTGCCTCGCCGCGAATGCTTTTCTCTAAGCTATTACTGGTAATATTTTTTCCTGCCCGTACGAAGAAAGACAACATGACATATGTATGATGTTGACTCCCATCGTAGGCATAAACTGACATGTCTTGAGTACTTTTCTACTGCTCACTGCCACATGACAAAAAAGTCTTATTTTAACAGCTAGCTGTTCTCCTCAATGCTTTAAGTTTGCATACTAAAGAGTAAGTACTAAAGTTTTACTATAAGTAGTTCTAATTCAGACGCTAAAAACTTGAAGATTTGTATGATAAAATGGGGAGAGTAACAGTCGTCTGTTTTTGGGCATCCCTTATGATACATGGTCCCATAATTAGGAAACTAGTAAAACTTTTAGAAAAGGTGAGCATACGGTGAAAAGCAGACAAAGTGGTCCACTTGCAAACTCCGAAATTTAGACTCTCTAGAAACTTTCCCAGAATGTAAACCAGATACCTACTGTTTTGAACACAGTACAGAAATAGGCATAAGTAATGGAGTCGGGTTTTCTTGTATTTATTTTATCATTTGAGGGTAATCAGTCATGAAATTACGAACTAACATATCATTATAGCAGCACGAAAGTAACTAATGATTGTCAGTGACGTTCATGTGAGTTAGTTTTTTATATATATCAAGAATATTTTTTCAAGTCGCGTTTGAAAGCGCTAGCTCGCGACATTCTAGTTTTCTTATGTTTTTGCAAATTGTAACTCAGTACTCAGAGGCCCTTGAGGCGATTTAGAAAATCTGACACTAGGGTGTGGGGTCGTAAGATCTTAATGCCCGCACAATAAAGAAAGAAGTGAAAAAGAAGAAGAAGCCCTATTTCCGTAATCAGTACGGTGACGAGTGGACCCAACATGCTGTTGCTTGCTGCTGTGCCTGCGACGCAGCATTGCCTACTCCACGAAGATTGAAGAAGTGATGGAATTCTTGACAGTAAAGGCCAACTATACTCTGAGGGTGGATTGCTTGGAATCACGCCGCATCATCAAATTTACGTGGTTCGTGGTACAAGGTCCAACCCAGCACCTACAGACCTTCTTGAAAGAGGACTTTTGGCCGAAGGGTGTCGTCTATCGACGTTTACGAGGTTGGTAACCCGTCACTTCACACACTAAACGGCTTGTAATGTAACATTTCAATCAATTTTAAGCTTTACGTTACAGTAGTTAAGTAGTGCCTCCCAAACTTGACGAGCATTCGCCTGTACCTAATTATTATTATTATTAGATTCAATTTTGAGCATTTAATTGATTTCACATTGTCCGATAAAGTGATAATAATTCGAAATATCGAGATATTTTCAGAAAAAAAAACGCTTAATTGGAAGTGGTGCGCGTTGATGTTACGAATTGCATCAAAATATAACACATTGTATCAATGCTCGTTCTCCTTCCTCACTTTTGTTATGCTCGACTCTGTATCGTTACATTACAGGCGAATGCTCCAGGAGCACCTTAACTATTTTCAATACAATATAGTCAATATAACTTCGTTAGTTCTTAGTGGCCGCAAACACCATTAAATGTACTGGTTATGCATGTTTAGGTATACGTTAGTGTCGCGGTAATTGCAAAAAACGTAAGAAATTTGGAATGTCGCAGGCAACCTACACGCATCTTCCTTAAACTTATTTGTCGATCCCGAATCAAAAAAAAAGTTTGACATTAATTCATTACCGCAGAGTGACTCAATTGCAAACCAGAGTTTTTAAAACTAGCCTAAGCTAGGTACGTCGTCCAGTATAACTAAAATTCAAACCAATTTACCTATTTAAAGATTTTATGCCCTAATCATAATAATAAAGCGAAAACTAATTTTCTTTCCAATCCGCTTTATTCTCCTTTAATGTTAGTATTGCATGCTATTTTAACGTAAATATACCTACCTAAGCATAGTTTTATATAAATTGAAAACTACATTTTTTCCTTTCAATACGATTAGTTATCACTCGTCAAGTTGACTGACATTCTATTAAAACCATCTTGGATTATCCGGAATAAGAATCGTTACAATTTAAGCGTCCTAACATCCACTTCCGTCGTTAAAACTTTACGATGTAATTCAATTTTCAGATTCTTATTCTGATTAAAAAAAAATAACTGGGTTAGATACGATGGAAAAGTTTTAACAAAAATCACTTTCTGTGAAATTAATCAGAAAATATATTGAAATACCTCTGTCCACAATAACTAAAAGAATAAACATGATGAGATGAGATTTATTACAAAGGAAAACAAGGAAAAGAAAGAGCTCCTTTCTTTGGTAGCACCATTCGCTACGTAAGCTCATTCGTTCGCAACTTATAAGTTTGATGTGATACAGGAATAAGTTTGGCGCTGGAGAGATTCAAGATCCCATAAGTGCGCTTAAGGAAAGTGGCGCGCCCCTGTTTCACTCGTACTATATGTTTAAGGGATTCCTCGCAATACACACATCTAATGTTTTTGTACCTTGTTGTTGTACCTCTTTACATAACTACTATAATTACATTGTTATAAGATTAGGCAGCCGTAGAACTTTTATACGGCTTTGCCAAACTCTGTAGGTTATGGGAAATCTATTACGAACATCGTTTAACTTCAAAAACTATCTCGGCTAATCTACTTGCGATCGAGAAAGGTTCGAGTTCAAAATTACATTAATTAAAATTTAATTACCGTGGCTAAAAGCAACTGTTACTGACAACTGATCTGTCGACGCACAGCTTAAACCACTGAACAGATTGCGCTGTCATTTGGCACGCAGATAGTTATTATGAAGTAGGCATACGGTAAGAAAGGATTTTCCAAAATTCACTAAGGGAATGAAACAGGAGCACAGATTGTGTGGAGAAAAAAAATTAAGGACCCGTTACAAAATACACGCGGATGTAGTCGCAGAAAAAAGCTAGTAAAATTAGTAAAAAGTAGTTTCGGACTGCCGCTACTTCCAAATCGAATCAATTTAGATGTTCTAATATGAAGAATACCGTTTATTTTTGTAATTTTAAGCTTCATCAATCCATACGTAAACCGATATTGAGTTATAGCTCTCTTGTATCCGTCCCTCGTCCCTAGGGAAAACTGTAAAGAAAACTAAAGAGACAGGCTGGAGTGAACTGGTGGCAGTCTACCCATGTAACTAGCGCACGGTAGGTTTGTACTTGACTGGAACTTATGTACCGATCTAAGTTACAATAAATAAATCTTCCTTTTCCTTGTTCTTGTCGCACGTGTAAACTAATAATACCTACTTCATTTTTATTGTACTCTTTTGTAAAAAGGTTACAGCAAAAAGTGAACTATTTTATTCCTGAATTCTGAGTTATGTTCAATATTTTATGTTATTTTTGTATTGTGCATGCAAATAGAGAATTCCGTGGTGTATTTAATGATCAAAAGAATTAATAACGCTTATAGATATGCACTTTATATGATACGCTGAGCAATTAAAACATTATTCACACCTCTATGAATCCATGTCGGTTTTAGGCTCGACAACATTGTGTGCTAATAATTCAAAAAGTTATGTTTTATGCGATGATTACAATTTTTTTTTTTTTAACGGGCATCGTTTAAAGAAAAACTTTCCCAAGTCGGACCGATTGTTATTGGGTTTTTCCATCAGTAATTTCTCAGTAGCAGCATCGAAGTCTGATGGATGTGTGCCCGGTTGATGGCATTTGGCTCGCCCCCTATGAGGGCCCTATGCGCCCCCCTACATGGCACTTAAACATAACTGGCGAAATGTGGGTGTACTAATAGGTGCACCTTTACCTAACCCTTCGGGGATTATAGGCGTGATGTTATGTTACTTTGAAATCACACTAGGAATTTCTCCTGTATCGTGGATTCGTTTACAAACATGAAACTCACAAACAGCGCAGCAGCTAATCGCTCAACCACTTTAGTTAGTTCATACTTTTTATTTAAACCTAAGTAAAATGAAATTAACTTAGAATAATCATACTTAACCTTCAAGAAACCAATAATTATGTAAGAAAACTTCCAGTAAAGCATAATTTGCTCTAGAATGATAACACTCGGTTGTTCTTGTGATTTACTGTTGTGATATACAATCGTAACCCACGCAACGTAATAAGTAATATTAAATTGTTAATTAATGCCAACCACTGAAATAAGGCAAGTGCTTTACTCAGGCGGCGGCGGCGAAAATTAACTATGTTAATTATAACGCCGTTTAAGATCTTAGTTGTTATTTACATTATTATATCCCTACTAACTAATTCTGTTTATTGTTTGAAATGGTACTTAGTTTGGTCTTTACGTGTAAACTGCTGATACGACAAAATTAGGAAAATTAAGTGTACACAATAACTAAGTATGTTATTACTACAATAATTTTAGGATGTTTACCGACGTATTTATTGCTGAAAAACTAGACCAAATAATACCGGGACATTTTAAATATAAAATTTCTTTAAATTCCCCCGAAGACCTTACATAAGTTTTTTTAAAATATATAATCTCTACATCAATGTTCTAAGCCTTATCACAGTGTTACTTATTTACAGATATATGTATGTAACACTGTGATTTCTGATTCTATTCGCCACCCAAACAATTGACAGGCCTAGCAAAATATCATTTATTATTATATCAATATTTTCCATTTATTGAAAAGGTTTTTTCCAAACAGATATAGGTTCACCCATTTTCCAGATTTCACTTTGCAAAAAAAATTAGTAGTAGATATTGATTCGTTACCAAAAATCCAAGGATAAATGAACAAAGAGGCGCGGGTCCTTTGAAAGCGACCTGAATACCACGTGGGAGGAACATTGAATAGTATTATATAAAGGACATTGTTCCACAAAAAGAAACCAACACATACTTTGCTTTTAGGGTTCCGTTGTCGAATGGCAAAAGCGTTTCTGTTGTTTCCTTACTAACAGCTTATTATGCCACGTTCTCCCCCAAACTTTAAAATTTGAATTTAAAAAGTCTTACAACAATAATAAAGGAGTCTTCTTGAAGGTATCTAAGTTAAGTTATATTTGTAATGTAGGTTACATTAAAGCTCAACAATCCGAACTTCGAGTACATCGTTAATATGATTACCTAACTATATCTACGATTGCCAGACAGTAGCAGTCAATGTTACCAATACTTTGTTTTATGTTCAAAGTACTAACCAGGGCGTAAATTCGGAGCCAGCTTAGTATGACAATGAAGTAGGTACCTACTCTGTGTATGCTTGAGGTTAACACTACACACCTCAGGCAAATACGCGGCTCACGTCAAATCCACATGTTGGTCTAACTATTTAAGCTTATGAATGTCGGCCAGATATTCTATTTATATGTTAGCCCAAGCATACATGAACGTAGTGATTGTATCTCTGAATAAGGCCTAAAATAATATTTAATGTTTTATTCATTGCCTACCTGTACATAACGTAGGCTGTAACGTAACCCGAAGAAGGTTCTTGACGTGGTGAAAGTCCACTCGGTTTCTATTGTTTAAAATTCTAAAGAACATGCACACACATCGTTTAGAATAAAGGTAAGTAAAGCACGCAAAATATTATCTTTTGGAGGGATGGAGCAATGGATCTGTATATTTATCAAATATTTAAACTTAAGTATACATATGTTGCGGGCTTGCGGACGGCGAGTAATGGCGAGTAATGGGTAGCTCGCCGTCCGATCAAGGACCAAGCCCCAGTCGACGGCGCGTTCTGTTCGCGCGCGCCTCAAAGAGCTGTCAGCACAGCGACGGGGCCCCCAACGGGGCCAACGCCTGCCGGGGTTGCGGGACGTCTTAACAGGATACCGTGGCCCCAGAACGTAAAAGGCAACAGAAGGAACAGGGTGGTTTTTTAGTCAGTAAAAGTCTGACAGTCCCTTCCGCCCCGCCCAGGGCGGAAGGGACTGTCAGACTCATTTGATGATTTTTACCACGTAAAAAAAAAAGTATACATAATATGTTCAACTTAAAATGTATCCGAATTTTTGATAACAATCTGTTCTAAACAATTTTATTGGCCAATCTATAGAGGAACCAAGTTTTGATGTGGGAATACAAACAATTCGACATTCTCAGGCGATTCCAAACCAACAGGGTTCACCTTACACACAACATTTCAAACAAACCTTTACAGAACATTGGGTTTCGCTGAAATGTTGCTCATAGATTCTTTGTGGCTACGAAAGGCACAAGCGATTCTCAAAGTTTAAAAAAAAAAAACCCTTTTTCGCTTGCGTTAGAAAAATAGTGTGAATGGGTACATGTATACAAGATTACTTATTCATTACCTAAATATTGTTATGCACTCTCCACTTGTCACTTCCTCAATATGTTCCTTCGTTACCCCGCGGAGTACGGTATAGTGATTCCGTTCCTGATTACCAATCAATTTAGCGCAACACGAAGCGCTCCCCGCTCGACTTCGTCAACGAACAGAGTTCACGAGCACGCTCAATTCAGTTTAGATAATAAAAGACAACGTACTGAAATAAAACAGCAACGAGAAAAGATATACCTACGCTGTAGGATGGTACTGAATTTCTGTGAAACATCCAAATCGCTCTCGGGGACACTTCTGTTTCAATTCCTTGAAAGTGTCGGGCAGAAATTGTGTTAGGTTACGCGCATACCTATGTAGCTATACGTACCATGTTAGGGATTGCCACAGCCTTACGCGAAAATCTTCTATTCCAGATTCCTGTAGTCTTGAGCGCCGACAATTGATATGGCATTACTCAAGCAAAGGTCAAAAGGTAAGGGAGGGAAGAGGAGGGGGGGGGAGGTAAGGTAATTTATCAAATTAACAAAGATGTTACTTAGATGAAACAGAATATAAAATGTGTTGAAAGATGTACTAAGGCTAATACAAATAGGCCTACAGGGATCAAATACAAACATCATTTATAAAATGCAGGGATCTAAATCAAGACATGCGAAGGCAAGACTAAAAGGGTCAGATTAAACAGGCCGTGTAGGACTTGTGGTAGGTATAACAGTCTCGAGTCAGTTGCGTGAGCTGTGCCTACAAACGAATAGTAGTGCGTAATAACTGTGCGTAATATACTTTACAACCATAGCAGCCTAATTAGGGAGACAGGCCGTTTCGAAAATTATACGTAGATACGTAATAGAAACGCCGCGCGCCGGAGTCACGCTGTGCACGTTTAAAACTCCCCAGTTCGGCACCCTTTTGTCGCAGAGTAATATTTTATACATTGAACCCTTCATCAAGGAACGTGATGTTGGCGTGTAATCCGCTACACGGGTGAACTTTAGCTTCCAACTGTTTCTTCAAGTATATTTATCCTGTGAATGGATTGTTTTCTTTCCTCTACATTATTTAATTAAAGATAAATGACGCGCCATCAATACGAATGACGATATACAGGGTGTCCGGTTTTCAATGGATTATCTTGAAATTGATCATGGTAGAACTAATGACTAATCTGGAAAAAAATACAAATAAAAAAAAAACCAAGTAGTACCAAAGATATGATTCATTTAATAAGATTCGTTGTTTTTTGTGACCTTTTTTTACATTCTTGTACACCACGACCACGAATTAATGAATTCTGACGGTTTTTTATTGTTAACGTAATTTATGTTAACTAAGCTAATAGATAAGTAATCAAAAGTAGGACTGCTATCAAACGGTTTTAAAAAAAAACAACTTGAACTATGTTCTTTTGAAAGAAAATCGTGAACAATTTTCTTTTTGAGCAAGTTTAAACGTCCGTGGCTTAAAAAAGATGTATCGAAACACAAGTGGCCAATAATTTTATAAGATTATGTGTTTATAGCCGATTTCAAAATGGTATGATTCAGTTTTGTACCTAATATAAATAGTGAGTTATTGCTATTTGTTTTCAAAAGGAGCGAAATTTGGGTAAACAACATTCTGAATTCACAATATTCTGAATCGCCATTAGTTCTACTATCACCCATTTCAAGATAATCCATTCTTTACCGGACACCCGATATACGATAAAAGTTGTGCTTGCACCTTGTGTATCCTTACAGCAAACTGTGTACAACTGTACGATGACGTAAAAACAACAATAATGCCCTTCAAAAACCCGTTATTTATAAACTTAATTATTTCTTAAGTATGTACTTAACTATAGAAATTATTTAAATTTGAAAAAAAATATTTTAACGCAATAATTGAATTAATAAATTAGTTAATTTACAAATAATCTACGATTCTATTCATAAAACCTATTTATTTCTAAAGCATTTACTTGTACAGTACAGTACCTACAGATTTTAAGAATCATGCTTCAGCGGACTAACTGGCTAACTTCGGCTTTTCAACTCTGACCTTACCTCCTACATAAATAATAATAATACATACATAAACTTACGCCTTTTTCCCATGAGGGTTGGCAGAAACCACAGAACGCCACCTGCTACGATCCTTACGTACTCGAGAACCTTTCCACTCGTCGACGTCCATATATCTAGTGTATACACATATTTCAACCTATTATTGTCCCACTGCAAGGCAAAGGCCTCTTCTTATACAGAGAAGGCACGAGTATTAATCACCACGCTTGCTCAGGGCGATTTCAGACTTATATTATTTACTAGCTTCTGCCCGCGACTTCATCCGCGTCAATTTTTCCATACAAACTATGTAATGCAAAGTGGATTCTGATTAGAGATGGTTCCATAAATCATATGAGCTAAAATTAACGGTATGTTTAATCGTTTTTAATTTATGATAGGTACATAGAGGAAGTTTAGAACAAGGCTAGCAAGTTCATGTTAGACTTTAGAATTGCAGGAAACATAAAATATTACCAGATACTCTTATTTATTCCCATTAGTTCCTACAACTTTTACAGCCTGAATATTTTGCTACAAAAGTTATGTCTGTGGCTGTGGCCTGGCTTATCTGGGGCTTATAAAGTTAATCCAATTTATCTTGGTGTTAAATGATTGATCAGAGAGGAGGGACCTTGTTCTCGTTCGCTGTTCATTTGGAGACTAAATTTTGTTGTTCCTGATGAAAATGTTTACCTTACTAACTATTATATTGTAATAACTATCTGCATAGATCTTGGTGTGAAAAATTGCTCTTTAACGAAACGCGCTATGTAACGTTCGCAAAACATTGTGCTTAGAACACGTGGGGTATTTATAGTATAGTTAGAACATAAAAATATTGTTAAATGGCAACATCCTGAGACGAGAATACAAAACAGCACCTTGTGAATGCAGGATATTTAAAAAAAGCTAGTGATTGTTAATTTGGTTCGTGTTCAGACAACTTATTTGGCAGTGAATTAACATATAATATTGTACCATAAGTGTCTAATATATAAATCTAATGTTATCGCTCGAGTTGGTGTCCAATAAATTATATTCGGGCATTACATAAAACCTCACGATACCGATTCATAAAAATAAAATAACATTCAGGCAGTTTAGCGACTCGCTGTGAATATTGAAAATGGCTTTTCCGAGTATCGTCTAAAAATTAATCTTGTTATTCAATAGTATCTTTTATTGAACGCCCATATTATTTACAAGTTAAAATTGAAACAAATATTGTTTTATTAAAATATCTATAGTGTGCCGTAAGCACCCACGTCTTGAATAGGTTGAGATCGACCCAACCTATCAAAATATTATAAGCATAACGAAAATGTAACTTTATGGCACCAGCATTCCGTTTAAAGGGTGAAAAGGCTTCATATTTATAGCGCACTATGTTAATAGGTAGGCATCTACTCTTTTCACAAATATTAGGGGTTAGTAACCTTATAGTCAGTCAGCATATCTACACAGGTCTACAACATCTTATCAACTGTAGCGTAACGAGTTTCACGGAAATATAAAGTTTTTATTCAACCCCAAGAAAGTAGGTACAAAACTTTAGGCTTAAGTTCGCCTCGTAACAGTAATTGGATTAATTTACTAAATTAAATCGTACAAATCTTAATTAATTTTTTGGTAGAACGTTAATTTATACAAATTACTTATAATCTACGTTTATACATAGGTATAAACGTAAATATGTCCATTGAAAAATGTTTGTTTATACCTTTGTATTAAATACAGGAAGAATATCTTGAGACTAGAAAAATAAATAATACCCCAATTTTGTTTTTTCGCTCAAAGTGTAAATAAAGATAAGATAGGTATCTTCTAAATATCGCACTGTGCTGCACGGTACTGCTACAACTATTAGATAAACTCACATTACAACCATCAGTAAGACTAGGTGAGGTGTCATGATGACCTAGTGGCCTTTCATGCACGAGGTTGTGGATTCGTAACCGGGCACGGGCAAGTACCAATGTGACTTTTCCTATTTCATATGTACTTTCTAAGTTTATCTTGGACATCAGAGACATCGGTGAAGGAAAACATCGTAAGGAAACCAGGACTTGTAATTAATATAATTCTGATATCGCCAATCCGTCTTGAGCAAGCGTGGTGATCAATACTCGCTCCCTTCTCTCATCTCTGTATGAAAAGAAACCTTTGCCTTACAATGGAACAACAATAGGCTGGTAGTATATATGTAAGACCAAAAGAACATTTAGCAACATTATCTTAACTAAATATAGCCCGGTCAAAATAGATATTTAAGTGTACAAAAATTCACAACGAGCTGAAAATTTGTACGAATGTTGAGAACACCATTATAAACAATATGTGAAAAATCGCGATCGATGAATATTTTTTTGTGCACAATTGGGATTGTGCACAAAAAAATATTCAAGGTCAAAGTTCGCAAATATGGATTTTTTTGCATTTTAAAGGCAAACGGTCAGTTTTATCTTATAATAGGTTAGGCAAAAATTATAGGTCATGCAATTACTTATAGCAAATTTATGTATACTTTTTTTCCTAAGAATAGCCATTTCTGAGATGTAGCTTTTCAAAAAGATATATTCTCCTTACGAGCGATTACGCCGTACGGCATTACATACAATCTTTCAAGTCCAAAATTTTGGAAATGAATGAACGGATTTTAATAAAACTTTCTACATATAAGCATATTCTTAACTAACTTTTTAGACCTATGTACCTATACATAGGTCTAATAAGTTAGTTAAGAATATTTTCAAAAAATTGTGTTACAGCTAAATTAGACTGAATTCTAGTTTTCTATAGAAACAGAGATTTCCAAGGCATCTTTTTTATATAAGACATTTTAGATCTATGTATCGTGCTTATCTTTTTGAGTCAACTACATGAAGCTGACTCAAAAAGTGCACAATAGGACAACCCAGTTTATTAGCAATGACACCCAGGAGACTTAATAGTTAAGCTTTTACCTCGCCATTTACTATCTACAAGGACGTGTGAAACATCCCAGCAACAGAGTTGGGAAAAATTTAATCAGACGCTACCATTGCGAAGATGGTACAGATAAACATAGTAACGTAAGAAATATAGGGGTCCAGAGGTATCTCCGCAGAGCTACAAATTGGAATTTTAGACAGCTTCAGAAGATTGATGAGTAGGGTAGGCAAGGCAGGTTTTGAATATATTCATGGGTGGTAGTGAACACATACACTGATCACCATGAGCTCTACCGATTGCTTGATTACCACTTTCCACACAACATGATAAGACGTTATTCGTAACATCTATTTCTTATATTGTTACTAATGGTACAAGTAAAATTATAAATTAAGTTTATAGAATTTAGAATCTAAAAAAAGAAGGAAGGATATGATACTCCAATCGCATAAACTGTCTATCGTTCAATAATCGTTTTAATTTTCTAGGAAGATAAAATTGGTTTATATTGGATATTGATGGCGAAACAGTAGGTAACTTATAAATATTTTGTAGTTATTTGGTTACATAGTGAGGCAGCAGAGGCTCTGCAAGCTGCATTCAAATCGGACATCTGCAGAGAATTTGAATTTGAACGATCCTACTACATCATAATCTCTTTGCATATTCGCCTTCTTAGGTGTATCATTCGATCGGTACTCGAAATTCTATCGAGTAAGTAAGACTACACTAAGTAATAGTGACATACAAAAAACGAGCTGAGAGGACTTTAGTTGTTTTTACATCCGAACGCAATTGAAAACTAAAATTCTTCATTTTCAGAACCCATACAGATATTGGTATAATATCCTGTTGTGTACTACCTATTCGGGCATTAGCCTTTAGTAGTTACCAAAAATTCTAGGTAGGTACAATGTACATGCATTGTAATTAATGTTTCAAAAGACCACAGAGATCACAACGCAAACACCGATCATAGTTTGATACTTTTATATCGTCCACATCTATATGTAGTAACTAAAAGCCTGCAAAACAAAACTGTAGGTAATCGAAGTCAAATTAGAGGAAACAATGACAAGGTAATTGTTTGTGTGTGTAATAGTGCTTAGTGCACGTGATACGACACGGCACGGCTCGCGTGACCGCCTGTCGATCGGAAAAGCTTATCACAAAGCGGAACCCAACCTCACCGACATCACCCATATTTATAACCGCTGAAATGTCTTCATAAAAAACGTCATCTTGTCCAGTGTCCTCTTTTTATCACCCAATGATTTCTTATCTTCAGAATATTTTCTTCACAATGTCCAGATTTCCCATTGGAATTTTGCCCTTCAAGTAACAGCTTTCATGAAAAAAGCTATGTAGGAACTTCCCCAAAGATACTTTAAGATACAGATATATTCAACATGTTTAAAGTTTGCTAAGACAAAACTTCTCGAGATGGCTAGGTAAGACATGTTCTGTACATAAATTCTAATTTATTACACTGCAGTTGACATTTAATCATATCTCTTACATGCAAGTAACATTACGTACACGTCATAAATAAAGACCTAGTGCATTAAAGCGACTGTAGTTTTATATCAAACAGATATTATATCTAATGAATTAACCAAGAAAACCTTCAAGTAGTAGGTAAGTATCTCAGCGTAGTAAGTTAGAATAGCGTCGGCAAGTTAATATTAATGTACTAAGTATCCGAATAAGCCGTGGATCTGCTCCAATGGGTATCGAGCGAGGGTGGCTGCGATGAGTACACTTGAAATAATAAAAATCGCATACGCTGCAGCGCATGCGGCTCTTTGTGACAGTCTGTATGCAGCACGCCCTCGAGCAATCAGCGAGTACACGATAGGCGATCACACCGATACAGTGCATCGACCGGCGCCGTTTATAAGTGAGCGATTTATTTTTCTAACAATACATTTAATGGATTCTTAAAGTTTACGTTTAAATTAGGGGCATTAAACATACATATAAAGAGATAAATAGTCATCATAATGACCTTACACTAAAATAGTTTATTAATAAAACTTAGAAGACACATGCCCACCCAATTGCCCAATATTCTATAATGATGCAAGTGCTTAGGTAAGTACTACTATTGTATTAATTAACACTAGAATAGTTCTATATAAAACATTGGGTTGTTTGTTATTAGAGATTTGGTTGAATGTTATCTATACATTTAATAAAATCGTAGCAAAGTCAACATTTAATGTTTTTTTGAAAAGGAGTACTTACTTAATTACTTAATAATAATAACATTTACCAAAACCTATCCATGGGACACTGTAATTTTACAAGGTTTGCTTAACCTTGATTCTTTTTATCGGAAACTATTATTATGTATTCTAAGTCGATCGTCAAACCCTTCGAATTAGGAGCGCGTTTGTAGTACATTACTATTTACTCAGTAAGTATTATGTATAATTTATATCGTAACGTCTGCCAATAATAATATTACGTACCTACCTAAGAGAAGCGTCTTATAACAAAAAAATAAGACTAATCTCCGTTCTACGAGCTCAAGTAGCGTATTTTTTATGAAATAAACTATAAAAATATCGTAAATCGCGTAGCACCTTCCGCTACGCCGTAGCCAAAGGAGCCAGTAATTTTATTGTAAGTGTACAAGTATTAGTAGCGCTCGGCCGGGGCTCCAGTAATGAGCTTTTTGTTCTCATTCTGTCAACCCTCAACAACCAGAAGTATTTTGTTAGATGAAGGACCCTTACCATGAGCCAAATGATGCCTTTCGTCTCTCTTTGTTATTTATTAAAAGATCTGCGACAAACCCGAATAAAATATGATTCCGTCTCATAATGATTTGTCGAATATCTCTGCAATATTAATAAATAATTAAGGCCTCCCATTTTCATATTGTGTTTATAACATTTATTCACATTTCTTGAGTTTGCTCGCAGAATTTCTTTTTTTACTATTTCTGAATCTCACGTGTTACAAAACTCGTGCAGAATACTAAAATCAACAATGCTGGCTCCTTCTTATCTTGGCTTTCTACTTACTTTAAACGCCAGCAGAGACAATGTTTTTGCGGTCGCATGTCTCTTTGGCTTTTTTTTTTTATTGTGCGCAGATATCGTAAGCCTTAGAACTCTTTTAGAATATCATAGTATTGGGGGTAAAACTTGACCGTTCGACTTTATGGTTACAGTACTAGCTTAAATTGGAAGTATGTTTAGATGCTTACTACTTTCGGTATGTTACTTAAGTCTGATGATGCACTGTTTTGCGATATCAACTGATTTTGGTAACAATAAATTGCAGTCTATTATATTTTATATTCTATTATCTATATTATATTCTATTATGATTAATATTCTATTATTGTTTTATCTATTCTATTTAGTATTATAATCTATCTGTATGGACAAATTAAATGTGCTCGTTCTACGAATTTAAGCAATAACTTGTAGTAATTAGTATTTCCTCGGAAATCAGTCGGTATTCATGGACAAAGTTGGGCATTGTTCGAACGATGTAATAACTCTCAGCACTACCACAAGAGACACGGATTTGCATCTGAGCGATATTTGCTAAATCGTGTCGTGGGTTAACGCGCTTAAACTTGAGCAATTTGCGAGAGGACTGAGCACGAGAGCATTTACTACTCCTATAATATAGGTCACCTAAATGAAATATAGCACCCTACGACGTTCCAACACCCAAGTTTATCAATGTCGGGAAACTAATGAGTAACACTCAAGTTATTAAAGGGTATACCCCAACGAGGTGTTTTGGTAGACAAATTTAACTTCCGTGAGATGTGCGGGTAGGCCCGTTTCGCTGTTTACTATGAATGAATGAATTTAAATGAATAGTCTAACTATTTATAGTATGAATGTGTAATAGTAACCAAAATTCATAAATGAATAATCATATAAAGCGACGCGCATGTGGTGTGTCGAGCACAGGCGACATGACTCACAGGTATTATTGTTTACCACGTAGACAGTGTTTATTAGCACACACGCTGTTACTAGAATACATCAACTTATAATATTTGCATTGCAAGTGTAGTTTAAAATATTCTACAAAGCTTCTGAATCAAAGTTATACTTATATTCCTTGTTGTTAGAAAGAAATGAGAAAGAATAAAAAAAGAAACAATGAAAATTAAACTAATAAAACTGTTTAACTGCTAAACGCTTTCGTTTACACCTCGGTAGACCTACTTACCTGACATTTATCAACCAAGTGACATTTTGTATTGCAACTAAAATAAACTTTTAGTCGAAGCGTATTACCTGACGTAACGACTGTTCACAAACTGGCTGACTGGCTGGCTGACTGGCTAATACTGGTCCAGTCTAACCGGATGCAGCCGAGTAGCTGCATCCGGTTAGACTGGAAGCCGACCCCAACATAGTTGGAAAAGGCTAGGCAGATGATGATTTATTTATTTTATTTTTTTATAATAATAGAACCGCCGAGGCCAATTACCCTATTTAAACATATTAATAACATACAACATAACAACATAAAACATATTTTTTTTTTATGAACGACATTCATTCATCTTAACAAACGGTAGCAATATCCAGACAAGGTACTCAGCAAAAATATCGTAGAACATGAAATACAGGACGCGACAAGAATAAACAATACAAACAATGCGGCGCTACGCCACTGATTTCCACCGCTGACGTTAGGGACATAGACATTATGTAAATATTTATATACAAGCCATACACCCCAGCCGTCGAGAAATCTCGCAGGGACGATCTAGCGAATACATTTGTCATTCCGACGAAAATAGAAAGCGATCATGTTTAAAATGTCATTATTCACGCTCCTAAGTAATTATGGTTCCTTAAATTACATAAAGATCAATGGTGTTTGATACTTTTAGCAGCATTGGTTAGGTTAGGTTCTGCCCGTGGCTTCACCCGCGTATAAAGTGTCTTTCCGTAAAGTAAGTTGAACTATTATCCCTATCCCAAGGGAACACATTTCCGGGATAAAAAGTATACTCTGTCCAGGAAATGGTCTATCTCTGTGCTAATTTTCATCCAAATCTGTTCAACAGTTTACGCGTGATTGACTAACAAACATCTACACATCTTCCCAAACTTTCACATTTAAGTATAATATTAGTAGGATTCATAAGTTCTAATTCATAAATGGTGACCTTATTCTTGAAATTACCTTTCTAAGATACGAGGTTATTTCATAACTTCTACCGCTTATCTTGTTGCGCATTTTGTACAAGCAAATTAGGAGAATAGACATTGTGAATACACATTGTGTTTTGGCTATTAACAGTACTTACTTTAGTAGTAAATGTAACTAAATTAAATTTCACAACATTGTACTTATCAAAGGTTTCGCAAAACTTGTTAACAAATCGTTCACATGCCTATATTACAAGATCTTGCTATTTTAAAGGTATGAGAAACAGGATGTAAAGTTAACAAGAGGTTTGCGCTACAATAATCGCCTGCACTGTAAGCAACTCCACCATGAACTGCTCAAAACTTCAACCGTAACCCCATCTGCAGCTAGCGTTTTCAAATGGCTCAAAAATTGAGAAGGTTTCCTGTCGCCTAATTCTTCGTGGGAAAGAAATTGAGTAATTTGATGCTGACGAGAAATAGACAACCGCTTAACTCCTGTTTTAATTTGTCATATCTGTTGGACGACGGCGGACTCATCACAATGACTTTTACCTCACGTATGAACCTCTGATCGAACTGTCAGATCACGTGGTAAAATTTTGTGGGGTCTTCCTTGATGCCGGATATCTGGAATTGCGCCTACGCCAGAGCGAACTTTCGGATCTATAGGTCAAAATGGCGGTAAGCGCACGGCCACTCTGTTCACGCAGGCGCCCAAAAACACCGACTTCGTACGACTTAGCTGCGTTTCCGTCCATTTTTAATTCGCGTCGGAGTCACGAATTGTGGGAGCGTCGAGCGTGTGTTTCAAACAGTGATGTGCGTAGCATCTAGTGACGCGCCGCCTCACTATTATTTAACACATTAAAGCACTTATTGTCATACCTCAACCTGCTAAACAAATAGCAACAAACGCTACGGGCAACATCCTAAACTTAGAGAAACAATAGGTACCTAAAATGCTTTGTGTGAACGTACACGTCCGTATTAGACAATTAGACGAGGGTTCTAGCATATACCCGTACATACAGTCATTATCGCATTAGAGCGTATGGTTTTTCGTTCGTACAATATTACAGTGTAGGCCAAAAAGACGAATACTTTGTGAGTAAGATACGGCTCCCCCGGGATCTCGCGCGGTGCCTTCGCGTTATTTAAAATGTTGCCGCATGCATGCACTTACATAGCTTTGAAGATGCATTTTTACTTCGTATGCTACACCGAACGTCGGACTAAAAAATACCCACAAGCTCGTCGGAAATTGTCGATAACAATGCAAACATAACAAACAGAAATCTATGTTAAAGCTGTACGAGCCTCTTATAAAGAATACAATCAGACCCATTCTGAAATAAAAAGTATACCTTCTCAGGCCGGAAGGTCAACGGTGTATTTTTATTAAACTGTGGGTGTATTGTTAATTTAATTGGGAAATGTGATGAGAAATCAATAATACCTAAATGTACTTACGTATTATACCAAAGGCTGAGGTTCCAAGAATCGGATCTCCAACACGTTCTTCCAAATAAAAATAGATCTACTGGCACAAGACCAGAAAGATCCATGACATTGGTTAAAACAGCTCACAAGCGCGGCTGTGCTTAGAGCATTAATTATATAAACAAAAATATACGAAAATGCAACTATACTATAAAATAACGACTTTAATTTAGATGTTATATTTTTATATTGACGTGGAACGAGTACGTATTTAATAAAATTAATGCGGAACCGTTTATTTAACGGGACGTTTTGTTTATTTTTACTAAATATTCTGCCTAAAATATTGCTCTAATTCTTAGATCGCGATTTTTAAAACCGCTATAATAACGCACGTGTTCTAGTTTTATTGAAATTTAATATTACAAACAATATTATTTTTAGTTTTTGTCAAGGCGTTTTTATTACCTCACCTCTTTTATTAATCTTGTACTAATTTATTTAATTAAGAATTAAAATAATACATACATTATTTACAAGCTTAATAATAAAAATAAAAAAACAACCAGAATAAAAAAAAGAGAAACTAAGACTAAAAATTAAAAATTTAAATTAAATTTAGATGTAGAATAAACAAGTTTAATACAAATGTGTCTTATTTAATTTAAATAACTACTCAATTAGTCAAAGTAGATTTTTACCTTTAAATAATTCGTTTTGTAACTGTTAATAAATTACCCGTGACATAAGTTTTTGACCGTCTTTGGAGTACGAACGGTTCGAAAAAGTGACGGGTTAGATTGACCAGTACTTATACCCAAAGTATATTTAAGACAAATAGACACTTTGTAAAACAATTACAATTTAAAATGAACGCTTTCGTATAACTTTTACATGATGTGAACTGACCTGTTTTGTGTGAGCTTCTCATCTTTGTAGTTTCATCTAGATAAGACTAACCAGTACTAACTGAGTAATGGAGAATCCTGTATATGTACCCTACCCACCCACGATCGTGTCACGCATGCCGTATGTCGAGCCAATTATGCTAAACGAAGCCAAAAGCTTATCATATATTTTCAGCAAAATCATATCTTTCAGCTAAGGAGTTCATGATTCTTAGTTCATGGCTCTCATTCTTTTTAACGAATAAACAAATTACTAACCTAATCCTACTCGTATATAAAATCAGTTCATGGCTGCAGTACCTAAACAGTTAAGAATGGTATAGTGAGCATTGTAACTAAAATTAAAAAAATAAAACACAATGTTACTAAACAAAATATACTTACATAGAGACGTCAAGACAGGTTTACTACAGCGTAGAGGCGTAGCACATACTACGGCGTAGAGCGTGGACTACGCAAGCAGGCTACGACACAATGTATCATATCCACTCCGCGACAACTGGACACGATCACGTTTCAGGCGAACGGTTACTTTGTTCTAGTATCTTCTATTTGTTACAAACGTTTACTTGCATATGATATTAGGTACATCTGCTACGTAAGTAAATTCTTATCACATTTTACAAAGTTGCGTCAAAAACGTAAGCTACAAATATTATTATTTCCATTACGTTAGGATTAATACTACGATATTAATTTCCAAGATTTCAAATTCGTAATAATTTCAAAGCCCTATTGTGAATTTGTATTATTTTAATTATAGAAAAAACGTTAGTTTAACAGTTAGTTTTTTAGTTACTTTTTCGTAATCGACTGTCGCTTAACTTGCCTTACTAGTTTTGTTACCAACATACTAACAATGTAACTATGTTATACTAAAATATACCAAAACACAGCCGATTACTTATGTTTGTAGTTATACGGGCTGACTTTTAAATGACTACCAAACTTTCTATGGGAGATGTTAACGTTGTATACTTAAGGCTACTTATCTAGTCGTCCTGCCCGTTGAACAGTGGGCAAGTCGCGAGCGGCTTTGTGTGCCCAAACGCGCTCCTTGATACCGTCGTACGATTTTAATGTACACAAAACAAAAAATACAGTGCGAAAGCTTCGCCTTTTACACGACATTCTTTATTTATGGACGTGCACGCTTGCCCCACTTTACGAATGGATGTTCAAAAGCGAGTTGCAAAAACATTTTATGTAGAAATATGTGCTAAACAAGCCAACATCATAGCTCCCCATACACGGATTCATTTACACAATATTTAAATTGAAAAATGAATATAATAATAATAATAAATAAAAAAAAATAGAAAATAATCAACACACCGACAACTATAGTTCAACTTATTGTCGATTATTTCGTCTTAAAAAGTCTTTGTTCATTTTCATAGGCTACTACGGCAATGATAAAAAATATAAAATTAACTTTTAAAAACTGCGATTAACAATAAAATATTTTAATACACGTATAACAACAAAATTCAACGTTAATTGTGTTATCAGCGCATAAACAAGCTTCATTCAAACTGATAGAATTGTTGAAATGTACTCGTGAAAGCAATTAATCTCTGTGTAAACGCCTATGTTCACCATAATATAAAATCAAAATCCAATTTAGTAAAGGCGAGTTCCCACTGACACATCAACCGGAAACGATTAATTTGATATGCTTTGACGTCATGATTAAGTGTCTTTTCGTTTCAACAAATATTAGCTTTTTGATTTTTATATGGAAAATAACATTATTGGGAATATCCGTTTATAAGTTAGTAACTCTTTTGAACCTTTTAAATTGCTCAGCTATTTCATTACGTATAAAATGATAACTAGTTCCTCTAACAGCAAAACCAACTTATTAGTATCATAAACTACCGCTGCCGCTGACTCGCCTTTCACGACTACAGTAATTATTTTAACTACTGTTTTCTGTTTCTATCGGAATTGGACTAAAATTAACTTACAACATATATAAGTAAAAATATTATATGGTCAGAAGTTTCATTAAAATAGGTTTGTTTAAGTTCCAAAGTTACAACTCAATTACAGTTTGCATGTTAGCATACAGATTATGATCACAATTTTCCGATCATTGACTCACATTTCGAAAAATCTTTCCTTTCTTTTATATTTATTATTATGTACAATTCTACTAACCATATTTTTTCAACATGCAATCGCATGAAAGCTGAAAATTGTTTCTTTGAACTTTCTACGAAATATTCCTTGTACAGCGTCAATAACATAATATACTTAATTATTGACATCTACGAGTAATAATGCCGTTATAATTATTATAATTACCGAAGTTGGCATTTTTAAGTTGACATAGGAAAACAAATACTCTACAAGTGTTCACAATATTATATTAAATAAATACTTTTTTTAACAATATATTTTGTTAAAAGCACAAAATCACAAATAAACTTAACTACCCAATTTATTTAATCATAATATTCATATAAATATGTACAAATGTATAATTATGATGAAATCTGTCTTAATACTTCATTCGTATGTGAAACAAATTGTTGCCGCAATTAATAAAAAATAAAAAGTAATTACCGTGTACAATCACAGAAAATGGGACTTCTTAACATTCAGACAGAATTAACGATACAGCCAAATGGTCACAGCTGGGCCAAAAAGACATAGACAAAATATGCCCCAAAACTTAATTTATTATTAATAATTTATTAATAATAATTATTATTGTTATATTTTAATAATAATAATAATTTATTTTAATTAATAAATTAATTAATAATAAAGAATATTAAAAAAGTATTTACATATCAGAAATTAAACAAAACGGAGCTTACATAAACCAAATGGGCTCGGCAAATCGCTGCACCATCCCTATGGACTATGTAAAGATAAACGCCAGTGTTTAGTCATGACGAAATGATACGAGACACATTCATTATTCTGTAACACTAATTGCTTGACCACGTTAACCAGTTTGAAATCCCTTTTATGTCATACATATGTGCCAATTATTGCTCGCTCGTATATCAATGTCATAGTTAGGTGTACGTTCTCAATTACGTAAGTACTTACGTAAGTAGCATAATCTCCAAAGGATGAAGTCTTTAACATCTCTACTTATGTTCTCATGCGAAATGATTACAAGTAGACATGCACGTACAGTCCATTAGATTACTTTTTATAAGGCTTGCTCTCATGGGTATGATAATTTCGCCATCGTTGGTTTTAGTATTTGAACGAAAGATTTACCCTACGTTGACCCCCGTATCTACCCAACCGTAGAGTTATGTTTTTGGTTGCTTTAATGAATAATACTATTAGAACGAGCACAGCTACCTGTGCTCGTGGTAGGTACCTACCATTTGAAAAATATTATACTGCTTTTTACTTTTTGATACACAGAATAATTAATGAAGGAAATAGCTTGTATCACGCGCCGAGTCTCGGCGTTTATTAGGGAAAATAATTAATAAAATACGTGTTTGGCGAGCAAAGTGTTAATGTGTACAAAAAGGTTATTCGTAAGTAATATTTATGAGCTTGGGTTTAGATCTCTAGCATATTTTATTTTGGATGAAGAAGAATTTTTAAATTGCCTTTTTATGTCGGGTGTAATCTACTACTACTAACTACCCCAACTTAGAAAGACAAGTACATCTACATTTATCTACATCCTACACGCAACACAACTACACACTCCCTCCCACACACCCTCGTGCATAAGCTCAACCATACTGTTATGATTGCAGCCATCATTGTTGTCAATTTCTAAATTTTGTGAATATGTACTACTGAAGGAACTGACTCCCAAGTTACAGGCAATAAACCTAGTTTGGGAGCCCGTTACTGTGTACCTATAATGTATGTTATGAATATAGTTTCGTTTTAAATTGTTAAAAATATCACATTTCCGAAATCCACATATTCTACCCATCATCAGCCCTACATCATACCTGGGATACCACTGGTTCTGGAGAGATCGAACGCCAAAGTTACAACTTGTCACTGTTTTTTTTGCGAAAACCAGTTTCGAATGTTCCAATTAAACTTTAAATACTTCCACGCCCTCTCTACTATTCTATTCACACACCCAAATTACACACACAAATTACTATGCTTATGGGTATAAAAAAAATTCTTCGAAAAACTGTTTATGACCAATATTTCGAACAATATGTTTATGCATTTTACTTAGTTTGATAGGCATTACTTCTTTTAAATAAAAGTCTCATCGTTGTCGGAAGAAAGTCGAGAACTAAGCGGTAAATACTTTAAACCTACACACGAGCGCATCGTCTTGATTAAAACGAGGAATTTTATGGTTATTTCTTACCAGCTGTTCTCATAGTACTTACATATTTGATTGGCTACAAAAAGCTATTATTATTTTATGTATTCAGTATAAATTAAGTCATCTAGGTACTTGTAGGTACACAAGGAACAGTCCGGCGCCGGGCGGAATGTTTGACTTGGGAGTCTATTCTGTTTGCTCAGTCCGCGCAATCAGCGCGGCAACTTGTCCGGATAAAACTATCCTGCGGGCTGCATCGCAGCACCACTGCGCTCTCATCTATGCAAATATAATGCAGACTGCCCCGATTTTATACTTCAATCAAAATATAGGGATTAAATGTAAAGTAATAATAATTTTAGACAAAAGGTTTTGGACATAAGCCTCTTCCAAACATGTGAAAACAAATAATTATGAATCGATAATGTAAACTTAGGAAATCCGGTTGTCTGAAAGTAGTGCTTGTTTATAATAATTAAATGCACATTTTACATCGACCTATTTTAAACTTAGCTTAAGTAATCGAGTAAGCGCCAAATTTACCTTCAAACTAAATTTTCCTCTACATAGTAATTCCGTCCGCTAACTTCGGCCCCAGAGTATATTCTTGTGAAGTTTGGTAAACTTGTCGACATGGTGTTCCGATAAACATTACAGATAATATCTTTTCAAACGGCTTGTACCCACTAAAATATTTATTTACTACAAGGTCAACAACTAGCGTTCAACACGATATCCAGTCGATATTAATCTTAATTTAATTAAATAAATGTATTTCACCGACAAATCTACTAAAAATACAAATAACTTAAAATAATAGGTATGTATGTCGGAGATTAAAATCTTATTGCTACAATGCCATGTGTTTTTCAAAAGTGGAACTGAAAAAGTGCAACACGGTTGCATCTCATCTATGGATGGAGCATCTTGCTAATGGAGTTAGTACTTTGCCGAGAGTCGGTATGACGCAGAGCTGTGAAAATATAAATAAAGCAGTGCTAGACATGGTGATCTGGACCGCGTCGGGGACGGGCTGCATGTCAATTGAAACTACCAGATCTCTCTGAGTTTTGTTAGTTTAATATTGTGAAAAGCTAAGCGAAGTATACGTAAAGCCATTGTATTCCAATACTATCCTTTTGACGTCAGAAATGCGATTCGGTAGGACAGTGAATCATTGTAGAATAAACCATTCTGAGAAAACAATTGAATGCTGGAAACGAGACTGAAGATTTTTGTCGCTGACATTATCAGCAGGCAGTTGAATGCAATGAAACAGCTTTAAAATCACTAAAAAACTGCTAACAAACCTGACCAAAAGAGAGATATCTTTTACAGAAGCCATTAATAAAGAGAGTCAAAACTGATCTCAGTTCTGCCGTTCTACCTATGTGTTGTTACAAACTTTTGAAAAATTTAAGCCTGGAGTACATATTCTACGCAGCAGTGGCACAAGTGCATGCTAATTTATATGAAAATGACGATCTACTTATAGTATTTTAGACATATGGGAAGCATTCTAACATCTTTCTACCTATCTATATAATATAGTCATAATTTATCCTTTGTTAGGTAATTAATTTGTTAAGAGGATGAGTTAAAAGCGATTAATAAAAACAATTTATATGGCAGATGTGAGTGGCCACTCAGAGACGGAACGCCCTAAAAGACCTACACCGACTTAATTGGTGAGGATCTTCAGAAAGTTCTCGTAACCGGCGTGCTTGTGGACAAGGCGAAGGGAATAGGTGTGTAAGGATAGCAGGTGGCGTTCTGTGGTTTCCACCCACCACCATGGGAAAGAGACGTGAGTTTATGTATTTAGGTATAAATTTATCCATTGTTGTAAAATCCTCATGTAAATAATATAATAGTACACGCTCCAAACACAATATTTCTTCTTTTAAAATGTATAATCGTATTAAAATCAAATGGAAACCTTCAGCTTTTCTATTCAACAAGCTCACGGACCGAGAAAATAAAATGGCGTTCGTTATAAAATATGAATAATATTTCAGCTGAGTTCGCTAGCGTTAATTTGTCCCGATTCAGCAACCATTTTTGAAACTTCATCAAGTAGATAAGATTGCTAACAGAAATAGTTTGTAAGAATTCTACAAGCTGTGTTGCTTCTATGATTTGAACTTGGTTAAAATAAGTATTTTTGAGCATTAGTTAGGTTTTTATTTTCAAATAGTATATCGATTAGGTCGGTGGCCTTGAATGATTACAATTAATGTCTAATAGAACAAATCTGCGGGTATAACAAAAAATTGACACCGTGCTGAAATTCCCGTGGTATGTTTTTAACAGTGTAGGTACTGCATAGACTGGAACTCGTAGTCTTGATAAACCAACCAAACCAAGCTTAAATCAATTATGGAGACGGGATATGTAAAATAAACAGCGGTCATAAATATTTTTACATTTTCGAAGTTACATTTTTAATCTTTATAGAGACATTTCTTGCAAATCAGTTTTCCCGTATGTTATCTTGCAATAAAAAACTTATTACTTATTTTTTTATGGCAAAACATGTTACACATTATGTTACACCTACGTTTGTCTGGCTTGTCACAAAAGCTCGGATTTAGAATTTCTTCATGGTAATAACGTCATCAATTTTTATTCCCTACAACACTCTAACAAGAGAAACCACTAGACGCCAAATTATTAATTCAAGAACTGTGTTGTATGGCATCCGGATTGAACTGATCATGTAGTTACTTGTTTTATTCCGAAAATAGGCTACGATCGAAAGCTCTTCTATTTAAATAATATACTTCGATATCTCTCGAGCGTATCGTTTCGAAGTTAAGCGATCTGGAAGAAAATCCATACATTTTTCGTTCGGAAGTTGCACAGCTGTAACGTTTTCCCACTTGACATCTATAAAGCTGGCACAGATTAATAACCTTCAATGTACAACACTAAAGAAAGCCAGGTACAGTCACGTACACATATATTTTACGTTGTTTTTCCTTATAAAACTGTCGCGGAGGTTTCGTGGAATAAACGTTCGTCTTTTCATTCGTTTTGTTTTATATTTTTGATTGATTACGTCCTAATGTCGGATTAGTGAGAAATTTTGGGAGCGGTTCTGTGAAAGTTAAATAAATGTTTACAGTACTTAGGTACGTAAGTTATCTTTTAAGTTATAATTTCTCTTACAAACTCAACAGAAATCCGTCGCTAATTTTCTTGTCTCAAATTATTTGGATGAGCTTTTTATAGAGTAAGTTTGTTGATATGTGTAGAATCTTCGTAAGTTTTATAAAAACGTTGCCCTAACTAAACGTTGCTACTGTACGGTGGGGGCAACACCGGCACCACTTGCAGTGCACGGCACGACCCCGGCATCCAGGCCAGGAACAAAACACTTGCAGGCCATACAAATATTTATTCCGAGCGGTTCTATATGTATACACAGAGAACAGTTTTTAGTGTCAATTAAGTAATTTCTAAGATTAGGTATGTACTCCAGATATATTAACAAACATACACTCTATTGAAAGCTTTCTATAGCATAAAAACACGGAATCCTATTAATATCATAAAAAGGAAAATTTAAAAAGACGTTTATATGTTTGGATGTTTGTTACTCAGTCACGAATAAACCTTTGAATAGATTTGGATGAAAATTGGCACATAGATAAACCATTTCCTGGATTAACACATAGAATACTTTTATTCATGTAATGTGGTCCCTTGAGACAAAGTAAATAATAATAGTTAAACTTTCTTTACTGAAAGTTACTTTTTACGGGGGCAAAGCCGCGGGCATATACTAATAAGTAATATGTTCTAATGCAAGAAAGAATATCGATGAAAAGTTTACACGAAACCTTGCCTATGGTGGTACATCTCCATATCACAAGGTTATCTACACAATCCCGAAAGGTCAAATCTATTCGGTTTGCACTTAGCTTCACGTTACGACCATATCGAGTCCATCGAACATTACATAAATGTGATTGATTCCCGAACCACGGCAGTGAGACACCGAAGAATCGAGCCCAACTGCTGTAATGATTGCCCATTCCGGAGTCGTTAAGAGAAACCTCTCGATATACCTACCGATGTGTTGGCGCGTGCGTTACAGAACTGAGTCGTTTTCGTTTTCCGAATGTACTTGATGTCTACAATCTATGAGCCATTCATTTCTCAAGTACTTGTTAACTGAACAGATTACATTGTTGATAAGAGTCCCCTTGAAAAGAATTTGCATTTGTTTTGGTACCCAGAGCGGATAATTATATTTCAAGATTTAAATTGTTAATGGTCAAAGTTTTAATTAAATTCTATGAAGAAAATAAATTGTTAGACATTAACGAATAAACTCTCGGCACAATTTGCGCCCGCAGCATTTACGGTTGCAGCATAACCGCAATCGCTAGCATGGTGATTATTCCGTGCCCATATGCAGTTGAACGGTAATTTCTGAGGTAGAAGTTGTGAAACATAAGACATAAATAAACAAAGAACAATAGGCTAGTTGTATATTTAATATTATTTAAACTAAAGCCACAGTTTCTAAAAGCACTGTTGAAGCGAATATTCTATTTAAACCTACTACTTGACCGCAACCGCGTGCTGGAGTACAAAAAAACCCCACCGTGAATTTTGAGCTCTATATCCGATTACTAAAAATACCGAAACGAAACCGGTTTGAACGAAACAAAACCTACTTTCCATTTGTGTACACGTTTCAGAAGACATGAAAAACCACAACATATTTGAAATTTATTTAATACGCTGTATTATATACACCTTCCTATGATCCACAATAAAGACGAATTTTATCGAATTAAAACGCAACGTGGCACAACTGATGCCCCTGATCTGCATACACTGGCGCGCTTTTTGCCCCTAACTATTACTACCGCAGCAGAAAGCACATACTTTTTACTGTACCATCATGTCTACGCGTTTAGACCCCGTACCTACCTTGAACTCTGACTACTAAATGACCCCTTGAATTGTATTAATTCGAAAAAACGATATGTTTGCGGATGAGTTTATGAAGATAATACTAGTATGTTGAAAGTACTGTAAGCGCTCTTACGCAATAGCGCTTATGATTGTACTCACTAAACCGCCACTAAATTTAAACCGCGGCGGTTGAATGGAGGGTTGCGGCCCGCTTTGCGGCTAGCTGCCATCTTGTGTATATGCACTGGAGGTCAGTTTGTTATATATGCACGTGTTTTGAATTGCACAGCCATGAACTTTGCGTAATTCATTAATAATCGAGAGTAATTCTTCAAATGACGTAACACTCATTATAACATAGCCGAAAAAATATCTTTTCGCTTCTTCAGTTCTAGAATACAACTTGCGAACTGGCCAAATTCGTTGCGTATTTCTAGTAAAGGATGAATCCAGTTTCTATGTTTTCGGGAGTAAAAATAAATAACACAAGCTATCTCGAGGGCGCCCAATCGCTTAACGCGATTCGACGATTCGACCGCGAAAAAACCGCGTTACGCGGTTGACCGCTCTAACGAACCGCCTAGGCGGCCAACCGCTAGTGCGTAATGACCTTAAGAGGAATTTATTAAAACGATGAAAAAAAAATATCATGTGTTATAGGTACGAGTATGTTTATTTATCTTTTATTTTTCTCTTTTCAAATTAAGTTTTGTGTCTTTAGTTATTGTAATTTGTTTCAACCAGTTGTAATAAAAAACAAATTAATGATGGTTGAGCTATTATATCTTTATCTGTTTTGCATAGAACCCATGTGTTGAGAACGAAAACTAACACCATCAGCTAAGGCACTAATATTCACACCAGCTATAATATGTATGTCTAGTGGGTTAAAAACGGTGTCTAAAGTCAGATCACCTGTGGTACATTTAAAATGATGCGAACACTAAGTGTTTGCATTTAATTTTTTTTTATGAATAATGCTTTATGGTATTTTCGATAACTATTTGCTCAGTCAGTTTGTGAATTCTGAATAGGTGTAAAAGACATTTTATTTGCCAATAGACATGTTATCATTTTCGGGGAATGTTTCGAAGTTCCTACACAAGAATAGTATAAGTATAGCATAGTGTATACCATAGTGAATAATGGTTGTATAGGAGATGCAAACAGACCGCGCCCATGTTCCGTCGCATCAATTTACGTTTCAAATCGTGCGGCCCTGCACATAATAAATATTGTCATCATTCGAACGTTTGACAAACAAAATGTCAAGCCTCATTATACGGTAAATCGGTGTTCCTCTCGAAACCATTACACTGCCTAATAGCTCATAATTATAATGGGCGGTTAGGCTCGAATTTCACATGATTGTTCACCAATTTTGAGAGACTTTTCAGAAAGTAGATGGCTCATAACCAGATCGCATGAATAATAAGGCATTGTATTCCTGAAATATATGAATTATTTTGAATTCACATTTAAATGAATTATTTATTAAACAGAAAAATTTAGTGAATAGATTTATCATCAATTAGTTCTATTAAAGTTATTAATTAATGGAACCAATAAAGTAATTTTGACATAATTATGCTGCTATATTTTTTCAGAGCCGAAACACTATAAAAGTTTTAAAAAATAAATTTGATTCTTCTACTCCTAATAGTACCTTTAACACAAATAGTCTTTCGACACGAACCATGTCTCGAGTGTCGACCTTATATTAATTAAGCATATTGAGTTGGAGGAAGTAGGGCCTATTAAGAACAGGGTGAGCTAAGTTTATCCCCAAAGAGCACGCCGCTATAGCGGCGGTAAGTCCCGTGTTGAGGGAGTGGCTGGAGAGGCGTCATGGTGCCCTCACTTTCTGGTAATTTCTGAACACGGATGCATCGGGAAATATCTGTTTCGCATAGGCGCGGAGACGATGCCTAGGTGCCATCATTGTCGTAGCCGCCCCGAGGAAACGGCGCAGCATACGCTGGAGAAGTGCCCAGCTTGGACAGCGCAGCGCCGCGATTTCATCGTAGCGACAACTGCGGATAGCCTCTCCCTCCCGGAAGTGGTTCTGTTTATGGTCGGGAGCGAGAGTGCTTGAGACGCCGTCGCCTCCCTGTGCGAGGAAGTAATGGCCACCAAAGAGGCGGTGGAACGGGAGAGGAAGGTTTCTTCCGCCCATCCCACCCGCAGTAGACGCACCAGGTATCGGAGGGAGCAGAACGATTTTGCGGCCACAGTGAAATAGAGCCTGCGGGCGGCGGACTCGGGGTCAGTCCGCCTGAACAGAGATGTACTTAAGTCGAGTCGTGAGTAAGGTGCGAGCGGTGTTCCCGCACTCTTTTGTAGAGTCAGTACGGCCAGTGGGTGACAGCCGCACTGGGTGTCCAGATCCGTCTTGTGGTGGCGGCGGGTCAACACCTGCCGGGATGCGGAAGAATACTTTGAGTGACCCCCGTGCCCCGGGCAAAGGTAGTTAGCGGAACAAATAGGAGTTTTAGATGGTAGAAGTCCAACACACCCCACCACAAGGCGGAGGCAGAAAACGAGGAATGCCACACGAAAAAAAAAAGAAGTAGGTAGGTAAAGTAATCTAAGTAAAATTTGATTACTACTCATTCTATGTATTATTGTGGAACTTCGGTACTTTAATACCCACAGTTTACTGATGTCGTATTTGATCGTTTGCAATCAGGTTGATATTTATTAAACAGAAGTATAAAATTTGACAAGTTTTAATAGAAAACCCCTCATGTCAAACAACATAGGTATGTAGGTATATGTATCTGCATTATAAGTACTTAGTTCACAGCTATTAAAATATCATCAACTCCAACCAAGTTTTTAAATTATTGCCTACGAAAGAATATTTTACGATTATTGTACTTCCCCTAAATTGGACAGTTAATGAAAAAAGCTATAAAAATAGATACATATATATAACACACAATACCTAGTACACACTAGACCTACCGTTTTAACATATTAATCGAGTAGGAAGAAGAAGGCAATAAGTCAGTTTCAAAATATCGCAGAATAATTCACGTCGTATAAGTGTGAATCATGATTTATCTCACGTTTGCGCCTCCACAGAGCTCCTTATGCAGCTCATCCCGGAAAACAACCTTGACCTAAAAATAAACTAGATAAAAGTGTAGGTAGGTAGGTACTGGTGAAGATCAAAAATTATTTTGTGTAAAACTTTGGATATTTTTGCTTGTTATTAAGATAACATCTCCCATTTAGGCCCAAAATTCTAAAAATGAGAAATAAAATTAAAATATTTTCCACTTTTATGTGGTCTTGTTTCTTAACACCACTGTATAAAATTTACAATTTAACTAAGACTTTGTTTCTCTTTTATCCTAACCTCCTTAACATGGCGGGTGAAACCCTAAGCCTAATTTAAATAAATGGAACCCCTATACAAACATAAAGAATGTCTGATTGGTAAGTGTTATTTTTTATCTTGATTATAATCCAGTAGCGCGTATCAGACGAAATCTAGACTGTTACTAGGGAATCTAAACAGAATACGTGACCAGACGCAAATAGCGCGAGAAGCAGCGATAAATCGCACCGGTAGGTATAGGTTTGTCCCTGATAGACAATGCAGCTTTTGTTAGGACTTGGTGAAATATGCACCCCAGCAAAGCCATTAAATCGATAATCCTCCATAAAGACAAAAAAAAACAAATTCTATCGATAAACATTTAAACCATCATAAATCAGTTACAGACTTGCAGCCAATACGTTTATGATTTTTAGTTTTCACAGTTCCGCCACATTATTAGTATTCGTGGGTATTAGTATTCGTTTCTTTATAAGATTGTGAATAAACCTTAAAAAATATTACTTTCTCTTAAGTTCTTTTATAACTTACCGAAACGAAACTGGGAAATTATTAAGTGAAATGCGAAATAAGTGGAAGAGAAGAAATCTCGCTAATGAAAATTTCGTAGATCAATACGACCAAGACGATAATCAAATAAAATTATTCAGTTGTATCCCTTTACGTATTCAAAGCCACCCTCAAGGGCTCATTAAAGCTTACTTACATAAGATTGAAAACTGCTTGACCCGCAACAGAATGTGACCGCACTTGTGAAATGGAAAAAATAATGAATGCTTAAATTTTTGGAGATGCTCCAGTTCGTTTTATTTAAGTAGCTCTCTCGCTGAAGTTTCCACGTCCCGTTTTAAGTTGAAGTTGAAGTTATCTAGACACCCAGAAACCGTCGCCCTTCAGTCGAGAGGGGTTTATGACGGTTGACACGTTTCGTATTTTAAGTTAATCTCGGAGTTCTTAGTGATCCCCGATTTTTGTTGTGCAAACAATTTAACACTTGAATCTAAACTGTATATTTTGCCTGTACATGATTTATTTTAAACACTTTTATTAGGTACTTACTACCTTCATTTTCAACATGCGTTAATTTCCATCAATTTCTTTAGCACTCATGACAATTATGTTCAGTACCTAAGTACCTATGTTTTTTTTTTATACCTAAGGTTGAAAGTTTTTTACTTGTGCAAAAATAACTTGCTCTACTGACACTAACTCACTGCAGCATGGCAATCAACGCTGCCGGGGATTTCTAATTATATCGCTGGACCAGCAAAATAAACCAGCCGAATAAAATTGATGTCAAGCCTAGTTAAGTAAAAGTAATTAATATGTATTTTTACTAAACACTGTCGTGAGTATAGTCGTAGGTATATCAGAAAGGAGCAGTGTCACAAAAAATACAAGTCACTTGGGTAACTGCTGTCAAGGTGCCTTATGAATTATTCATAGAAATGAACAGTAGCATGACCCTCCGGCAAGTGTACTGACTATTTAAACTTTAGTAATCCCTTCAAAAATCATGACTTTAGGTACAACAATAATATGCCTACACATCCGCACTGATTCTTAGATTCTTGATAATAGAATGGAAAAATAATGCTGCATATATCAGAGCCGCGCTCAAACTGTGTTCTATGCTCGTGGAAAACTTTAATAACAATCAAGCCGGAGCCCCTCGCATTGTGTTCATAAAGACTGCATCAACACACAAGATATTTGCATCAAAAACAGATACAATCCGTGTGGGGACGTCTCAGAATAGAGGTCGAGTATACCGCGCCTTGGCTACTACACCGACCTAGGAAATAAATATACTGGATACTCTTAGTTATACTACAAAATCATTTTCTTTTATTGCCGAAAACTCATATGACTATCGTCGTAATGACTCTATGAAGCTAGCGTTGAAAAGGCCTGTTCTTGTAAGTTCGTTATGAATCTTATAATGATTCTATAATGGCCAGTGAACGTTGGTTTTAATTGTTAGTTAACTAACACGACTTGGAATTTCTGAAAAATCCATTAAATCTAAAACAAATTAAGGGTAAGGCACAAGTGTACCCATTAGCACACCCACATTTCGGTCCCACGTGATAAGGTCGAGCCTATTGTCGTCAACCGGGCACAAATCCAGACTCCGAGCTGTTGCTGAGAATTTCCTGGTGTAAAAACCCAATAACACTTTGGCCGACCTGGGATTCGAACCCAAGACCTCATATCCAGCAGTCGCGTTTTGCAACTACTAGACCAACGAGGCAGTCGAGGTAAATATTTTAAAATCATTCAAAACAAAAAAAAAGTATCTACTCTTAAAATCTAAAATGTAAATTATTCATTACTTCTAACTGTGGCACAAACGGAGTAAAACGTGAGGTACAAGAAAAAGGAAAGATCAAGCATCAGTCTAAATAAATTAAGACCCGGCTCCCTCGCAACATTATTTATATCAACTCAATTCAGTCAGTAGATAATTTACGAAATCCATCAATTCCGCACATTGCTAATCATTGTAATTATGTATAGACCACTGTACATTTTGAATAATATATCGAGCTTTATGTAGGTACATATAAATTGTATACATGCGGTCTAGCTCAACAAACCTTCTCGGTAAAAAGGTTTACTCTCTGGAAGGGACATGCCCCTTATGACTCTCTAGGGCATCGTCTAAGATCTGTAGCCACCTGTTTTTTTTTTATTTTACGTCCGTTTTATTGTCATTGCGTCCAATGGGTCTCTATAAAAAGAATCTTGTTATTTCTTGTGTATGCAATCTAGTGAGTAAACATAATATTATTAGCACTAGAGGCATATGGTAAGTGCTATAACTACCAATAAGGGATGTGTGCAATACGTTGGTCTGTATACGACTGTAACCTGGTGGCGAGAGACATTGATCTTTAAATTATAAATGAGTGTTGCGAAATAGGTCGAATCAAACGTACGTGTGATACGAGCACGTATACCGTGTGTATCTCTCGGAGAGCTTGAAGGAAAACACGAACAATCTTCTGGGATTCCTTACCCATCTACTTAGTATATGATTCTTTTACATTTAAGTTATTCCATGGGCTGCTCCATGAAGTTGAACTAAATCGACTTCTTTTAAAGAAAATAAAAAATGAAAAATCTTACAAGGGTGCAATGATGGTATCTTACTTTTGAAGTGAAAAGTTATAATGGATATTGAAGGCTCATCTTATAGCTCTAATTAATGGATCTACTTTATTAAAGCGGTGATTTGAACACAAAGTACTCTACAAAAACGACAAAAATTTTCAGGAAAATATCTAGTATCGTTTCAAAACTTTTGTCGCATTTTGTTAATGGGCCGCTTTATTTTCAAATAAATATCACGTTTTGGTAAATTTTTACGAAAATACTTTTTTAAGTCGCTCGAAAACAACAAATTACACTTTTAATGAATCCGAAAGGTTTTACGATTGTGCCGAGTTTTATTGTATAGAATATTAAATCCACGTGCTCTGAACCGAGGGCCTTTATAATTCATTAAAGAAAAGCCTTCGGTCATTGTGTTTATAAGCATATACCAGCTTATGAATAATTTGTGTCAACGACATTAAAATGTTTCGTAAATAATAAACAGTATTTGTCCAATCTATCAAATAAAAAGTAACAAGACTAAGATAATTATAACAACACACTGTTCCTAATAAACAACCCAGCTTTTTTGAAACAGTGTCTTGTTATATCTAATTAACGGATACGTTTATACGTTTCTTGCATCTTCTTCAAAATTATAGGTACTTAGATTAGAAAACTACATAATTTACAAATTCGATAAATCGTACATTACTCCTCAACGATTATTTATACAAACATTTTACTAATAAATTACGATAAGCTACTCTAAATGACGTCTAGACCATGAAGAAATTGTGCTTCATGACGATAATAAAGTATTCAAATTTTAATGATAACTGATTGTTCTCGGTTGGGGTGAAAGGAATGTCGTGGCACATGCACGCTTTGGTTACGAACTTGTGTCGTTTATTTTTACGACAGTTACGAACTTTTACTATATATATGTATGTGTCTATTTTCTTATAAAGTTACACCAACAAACTTTGGCCGATTGGATGTTTTTGCATACATTAAGCACCTAAAAATACAATAAAAAAAAAAATACGTACGGTTTTCAACCGACTTCAAAAAGGAGGAGGTTCTCAATTCGGCGCGTATGTTTTTTTTTTTTTTTTTTTTGTTTTTTTTTTTTTGTATATTTGTTCTACGATTACTCCGCCAATTATGAATCGATTTGGATGATTATTTTTTTGTTTGAAAGAGTACAGTCCCGAATAGGTCCCATAGGAATATTGTCATGATCTGATGATGAACTTTGGGAGATATGGAACGGAACTCCTTATAAAATCACAGCAGAACCGCCGTAACAAGAAAAATTGCTTTGTTTATACGTGTAGTCGATGACTGACTGAAGGAAGTGGGGAGGGGGTACGTCAATCCCCCTCCTACCACTTTCCAAAATTAAATATATCGTGTGAGGTATTGTTTGAAAGGGCTTTATATAAGGATTTCAAACATTAACACACAAGCACTAAAAAGTGAAAAATAAAAAGCTTTTTTACAAAAAAAGATCACCGCCTTCAAAAACCACAAAATAAAAAATAACTTTAGCTTGGAAGTCGGTGGTAATACCTACATAGCAAGAAACAAAACCAAAGCCGCCGACTTCCAAGCTAAAGTTATTTTTTATTTTGTGGTTTTTGAAGGCGGTGATCTTTTTTTGTAAAAAAGCTTTTTTTATGTCTATGGATACCTATCAAACAACATTAGGGCCCACCTTTAATGATAAGTGGTCATCGCTGCGTATAGCCATCTGCAAAACCAGAAACCATCCCAGACACAAAGTTGCAATGTCTCATAATTATGCTGTTTAGTTATATCCACACCAGTTTGTTTTCATGTTCATCTTGCCTTTTCGTCGGACGCATGCATGAAACGCAATAGCGCATGCAATTAGTCATGCGCTAAAACTACTTCAAAACAGCGCATGCCCGTTGCGCACGCTAATCCGTCACCGGTGCAGGTAGGCGCACAGATGTAGACAATAAGCTGTGATGCAGGATGATGAAAGTTGAAGACGCAAGATGAACATGAAAGCATAGCCACAGCCTTACAACTACACTGGCATGCGCATCTATACCCTTACAAATTTTAAAATATGCAGGCATTTGTATTATCATTATGATCTTAAAAACAGCTATTTTAATTGAAAAATATAATTCAAATATTCATCTTATATTCAGTGCCGCTACAGACACAAGCGGAAGCTGACTTAGCAGAAAGCCGGAAGCGGTCACAGAAGTTACTAATGTTGGATTATGGAATAGTGGGAACACGACACTTGTCCCGACGACTGTGGCCACACATTACTCACTGTCTTGTGCACGTTCACGGCATCTGTCACTAACATATAAATAAACGTGTCCCGACACTGACAACAGGGAAAAAAGAGCCCGGGCAATAATAAAGGTTCCTAGTTTTCCTTGTGCAATTAATAGAATACGTCAATACCGCTCAAACAAGTACAAGGCTATTTAATTTTGTTCTGAAATCATCCCCAATATATGTATGTAGGGAGGTGCTAATCCTAAAGAATTTATTTAACTACTTTTTCGGCGAGGTTAATAATTAAATATACCAATGTTAAATGACAGCTTTAAGAGTCTGAGCTAAACCGCAGACGGACAGACAGACATCGCGAAACTTGGTATAAAGATTCCTTGTTGACTGCGAAACCCTAAAAACGGAATAATACCATACGGGATGCCTCATTTGAAAACTTTTGTATGGCAAATAAATAAACAGGTTTATTCCTAAGCGTTGACGAGTTTATTATACATTTACCAAGAGACCGTTACGTTAACTTGACGTTCTTGTCATAAGTTCCCAAACTTGTCGTAACCCCTATTGCTCTAGTAGACAATGGCCTTTTGAACTACACTTTAATGTAGATTGATGAATTACTAACGGCTTTGACATATCCCCTTTGCATAAAGGCAGCATTTAGAATGCTGACGTGAGCTGTTGTGAATAGTAGTAAACTAAAACGCATTCATAGTAGGAATGCTAGAGTAGGCTGTCAAGCAATCTATAAATAACATAATACCGTCCTTTGAGGTAAGACTTATTGTTACATTATTAAAGAGTAAACCAGAAATAATTGTACCAAATAAAACTAGAAATTTATTGTGGCTCGTCAGCCTGGGAACAAAGTCTCAATCGATGAAAAGAAATAAAGTTTGCACCTCACTCGAAATAATTTATTCGATAGTTTTCTATTCATACAAAATTGTTTATTCTCTGATGCACTAACCACTTGACGGTACTAAGCAAACCCTTTAAACTACCTAATGATGACAGGAATTAAGACTTAGATTATATGTTCTTTACAAATTGGAGACTAATGCTTAAAGGGGTCGGCAACCTTTTGGCAAGCAAGGGCTGCAAAGTGGCAAAATAAAGTAAAAGCGGGCCGCAATTCTGATATTAACCCGAGAAGCCGTAGTCATATCCCATCAAAAATATAAAAATGTTATTAAAAATATACCTACGGATTCAATTCTAACACGCAATACTTACATAATGTTTATATGTTTGGGCTTTATCGCTAGAAAAATAACCACTGTAAATCATTCATTTAAAGACGTCCACAGGCCGCATGAGGCCCGCGGGCCTCGGGTTGCCGACCACTTCTTTAAAGGGATATTTGAAATCTGTCCTGAGCGGGACTAACGAGTGATTGAAGTTTTTATATTATGTTAAAGATATACAGCTAATAATAATTAATTATAAAAAAAAAAACAAATTAAATTAGCTTAGCAAAACGAGCCAACCCACAATCTCTCAATAATTAAATAAATTAGGTAAGTCACTCATAAAACTCAATACACCAAATGTTTTATCTACTGTAATAGCTCAATGTAGGTACATCCAAAACTTATGCTTAGAAAAGAACATAGATAAATCAGCGTTAAAATTCCTATCCCATCCCAAATCCTATTAAAAAAATAAATTAAACCCAAATAAGATTAGCATTCTGCGTTCGAGCTACTGGAATCATTGTTTTTAATATTTAAATACAAATGCACGCGGACAGTCTGTACCTACTGACCAGCAAAGGTAGAATATAATATATATAATATAATTATATATATAATTGAAGATTATCCGGATTACGGACGCTAGACTGGGTAATTAAAATAGTATTATCTCTATTGGCATGCCTACAACATTGATAATTATATATTCAATATGGTTTACAACATAAATAAAAACAGGCATATTTATTTTTTAACGGATTGGAGACACCATCGTGTGACCCGCCACCTGACACCTGCGAAGGGTTCTTGTATCGTAGCGATTGGCAGCAAATATTTCATAATGTGCTGGCAGGGAAAGCCTTTCAAGTACCAAAGGAAAAACTCGACGTTTTCTATGCGCTTACTATATATAACTGTCTTAAACTCGGTTGCCTCGATTATTATCAAGATATGGTTATTTCTTAATCCCGTTTCTGTACATGCTTTTACGATCACAATTCATTTATTCATTCATTTTGTTTCATGTTTAATCTGTTGAGGTCTGTTCATTCATATTATACTAATTCCCACTATAGCTGGGCACAATAACTACAAAACTTAATTTCGTTAATCGCTAAAGAGTCAAAATTTCGAATATTTTACACAATTTAAAGTTGACTGCTAAAAGTTAACCATTCATAACATAAACTAAACTAACTGTTTTGGCTCCTTTTGGAAAAATCTTTTCATTCTTCATTATTGCTGCTTCCACTAATGACACTATACTTATAATTTTCATTTGCTTCCCTTTCTCTATTAAGAGCGCCTTCAACTTTTGTTATCAAACGCTTCTTGACTTGTGATAACTTGCTGGTATTATACTTTTGCAGCCACATAGGCTGCAGCCAGCTGGCACTCTTTATCTTCCATATACCGTTAAAATCTTATTTTTGTGTCAGATAATAGAGCATTAGAAGTGAACTTTATGCCGTACAGTCGAGATTGTCACACGGGGTTATAAATGACAGAGACGGCGATATACCTCCAGAGCCGAACTTCTAAAATCTGAATTATCTTATTATAAAGCACCGGGTATTATTATTTAATACGCATTAGTATTTAATGTTTATGACGCAGGCGTATCTTCCTTTGACATAATATAACCTCAAAATCTCATAACTAAATATTTTAAGAAATGAATGTTAAAACAGAAAAAGAACAGATTTAATTTGTGTTAAATATTTTCATGTTACTTTATATAATGAGAGGTAATTTTGTATCTAAAGAAACAAAATTACCTTCATCATAACATGCTCATTTTTGTCCTTTTATTTATATACTAGATAATGATACCTACTAAGAGTCATACTAAAGAAAAATAGGGCTCTCTTTCATAGTTTCCACTGTCACATAGTGGACATTCATGAGAAGTTATAGTAATTACGTTCGCAACAGACTTACGATCTTTTGCACGTTCAGTGAGAACTATACGTAGGTAGGTACTATACGCGGTGGTCGTCAGGCAGTCAGTTAGATTTTCCATATAAAATTGCAACACTTATACGGTCAAAATGTATGGATCAGCTTTTCTTTTTTTAATAACCGACGAAAATTTTCTATTCAAGGTTATCTATAACTATAATAATGAACTGAATCCAAAGTTGTCGTTACGGATTTAGACTTGTACGCCTGTTCCTTTTAAGTAGGTAGTGAGGTATTTTTACACGACTGGCCAAAAAAAGGAGTGTTATGTGTTCAGGGTTAATGTATGTATGTATGTAAGTTTCTTTATTCCACCATAACTTTTAAATGTCTGAACTGATTTAGATGTATGGGGTATCGTTACAATCCTCGCATCGTTCCGAGTAGAATAAAAAAACCGGTGTGGTCACTTTAAAACGTAAATTAATACCAACCTCAATTTATTATTTTAATGAATATGGTCGCGTCTATGTTTATCGTCTAGAATTTGACAAGTAGATTTAAAAAATATAACACTGTAAATAGAAAACCTCGTAATAATACCTGACGAGTAAACAAAGTACAAATAATTATGTGAATTTTTGCAGTCGTGTTGTTTTATTTTTTAAATTATGTTGCATTTGGCTTTTGTGTTCACTATTATGACGTACAGACTTTACAAATGCAAAGCAAAGAATCGAATCATGTTAAGTTCCTACATTAAACACTTTTCGGCTATAAACTTATGATAAGTATATTTCATAAGGGTCGTAGGTCTACCTTTTAAGGGTTATTAGTCTCTGGCATTTGCTTAAAAATATTTTCTGAAAGTTTCTTATTGTAATATTTCAATGACAAACTAAATCAATTTTAAAACTGCTCCTCAAAATATGGAGGGTTGAACAACGACAGACATACTATGTGATTATCCAAATACTAAGCCTGTCTTTTTTGTGAAAATCACGCATCTGTTAATGTAATCATCAACAATTATAATACTAATTACAAACTAACACGTCTAATTTATTGCATTCAGTTATTCAAGGATTGGCTTTTTAGTTAGCATTTTTTAGTTATTATTGCTTTTGTACACGAATGTGTCTAGTCAAGTTGAAAATGCTTGGCATATTTGATCTCATTTTTAACTCCAATATTAAAATGATTAGACTTTGTCTACTATTCTGATTTTGTGCCGCGGCGTACCAACTAAAAGTTGCAATGTAGCGGTGAAAATCATAAAACGTGCAAACCATAAAACTGACGGAAATGGTTTATAGCACGCAAGAAGGATGCGAGCTAGTTCCCGGAGCTTTTCCATTTCACTTGATTGCACATATATATCATCGTCAGTTCTTCTCACGTTCGGATTAAGGAAATTGCTGTAGACTACTAGACTACAGACATTGCCTCTCTTCCTCTAGGAAACTGTTCAGGCGTACGCATATACGTCAATACCGGCCTAGGTACACAGTATTATGAAAATAAACGCATTTCTGTACTCAAATTGCACACGAGTATTTTATTATTATTGTACTGTATAAGTAGGTTTAGAAGTATATAACCATATTATTTTACTTGGATTTTCATGGATCTAAACATGCATGCGACGGTTGTTGTAATAATTAGTCTTGTTGTATACATATATGTAGGTACATATTGCATTTTCACATTACCCACCGCACAATAACAACGCATATAAAACGTGTTGTCATGAACCTTGAGTTTACCGAGGCGCACCCGAGAATGTTACTTACTAACAAAGACACATTTTCCTAATACGAAAAAGCTACGTACCGAGAACTTTACATCTAAGTGAAAAGAGTGCAAAATACAATGAAAATGAGACGGAGAGAATAGTATGGGTTTTCTTGGATCATGGGAATAAAAGGGAGCCGAAGCAATTTCTGAAAAACGTGACAAAGGTCATAAAAAAGGACATTGTTGTGCCTGTGACGGGTGCGTGCAAAGGCGCGCGTGGAAATACCTCCACACTGCTCACCTATATTTCAGCAATTGCATGTTTTGATCAGATACAAACACAGAAGCGAGTCTTTATAATTTAAACGAGAATTGTTTATTAGGTACTCATATTCGTATCTGGAACCGACTACACTGAAAGGTAAAAGATATTTTATTTTTCAAACGTAAGTTGAAAACAAGTTTTAATTTCTAAAATACACCTTCAATTATAGAAATGATACAAATGGTTTCACTTTGCTATTACACCGCATTTACTGTAAGCCCAAAATGTAACAGTAAGATTTCGTCCACGTTTATACTTCACTCAGCCTGAGCCATGTGAGTAATAGGTAGTGATATGCTTGTATTTTTTCCAGTACGTGGGCACGCGGAGGTGCGCGTGGAGTTACAAATGGAGCGGTGGGCGGCGCGCGGCGGCTCGGTGCGGCTCCGCTGCGTGCACGACGTGCCGCCCCATCTCCTTGACAAAGTGGTCTTCCTCCGGCACGGCACCAAAATCTTCCAGTACATTAGGGACCGGAAACCGCCTTATAGAAACTTTACTACACCAGGAGCCGTACTCAATGTAAGTGAATAATGCACATTTTCCAACGATTGTGTTAGCTATGACAGAGCTCTCGACTTGAACAGCCTTGAAAAAAATTGTTATTACACTTTTTTAGATAATGTATTTAAAAACTAGGAGTGTAATGCTTTGCTAACGTGCTCACCCGATACAAGATTATTTATGTCAGTCAGCCTTTTTATGTTTTAATAAGAAGAACTTGCGCCGGGTTTCGTTGGATTTCAAAATAAGAAACACAACTTCATACCTATAGCTCCATATATCCTTCATCAGTCTCAATGTAGTACCTAGCGTACTTCAGATGTCGCGGCAGCCTCATCCCTCCATTCCTCGGGAGGTGCAGCGATTAGTCTGCAGTGCATATTTATAACATTACCTCATGTAACATTAGTCGTGTCAATTCGCAAAGCTTCTACACAGTCACAATTCAAAATCCACACTCACACTAAAGCCACAGTATAGACATAATACAGTATTTTATCTTCTTACAAATGGTCGGAATGCAAGTTATGCCTACGCGCGTCGAGGTCAGTACTCACTCGGTACACAAACAATCTGGAATGAGCCGCAGTAAGGAATGGACGGTGTGATAGTTTTGTAACCAATAAGCGTGGGATTCGTGACAAATATTTATTGAAATAATTAGTACTCACTTAAATGGCAATAAGGTATTATAGACTACATTGTGCTATTTTAAGTTGCTTGAAATCGTCAATAACGCACCCAAAAATATATTTTTTTATGTTACTTGTTGTACGGATTTTATACACTATTAAGCTTTCCGTACGTCTCCGTCGAAGCGTAAATATTTTTCAGTACCTACCTATCAAAATAATGGTACATACATTCATAAACTCACACCTTTTTATCGTGTGGGTAAGCAGAAACCACAAAACGCTATCTGCTACGATACTCACATACAAAATTATGGTGTTTTTTTTTATTAAATCTTCTAATAAAAAAACTCAACATGTGTTTTATTGCACACTTCCTCTTTCATTCACCATATTTTTATATTTAAAATATCTATAAAATTTAGTCACAATACTAGATTGATAGAGATACTCAAGTAGGCTGATGAAATTAAAATACTGTAGGTGGGCAGCCCTAACGCGTATTTCCGTCGCGCCAGACTGTAGGCACTTAATTCAAGGACAGCGCCGAGATACAATACTGTATATTTCTATACTGTGCATACATTTTGCATTGAAGGCGCGGAGCCCGTACAAACAAAGCTAAATGTAAACTAGCCGTACTCGTAATTAATGGACTGGGGGTATGCGGCGGATTGCATCGGGGCATACCTACTAATTGTTTGTCATTTTAGTTATTATTTATATAAGTTACCGGTTATCACCGGGTTTTATTTGGTTTGAGCCGAAACCCTAATTATAAAAAAGTAACCTTAGTTATGACATCAACCAACTGCCAGTAAAAGTCCCATTAAAATCGTCTAGCCGTTCGGAAATTAACCGGAAAACCACTTAACATAACATCACGCCTGTAATCCCCAAAGGGTTAGGCAGAGGTGTACCTATTAGTAAACCCGCATTTCGCCAGTTATGTTTAAGTCCCATGTAATAGGGGGCGAGCCTAACCAAACACCAAACACCGGAAAACCAAACAGACAAAAATTTTTAAAAATGTTTTTATGTAAATGTCACTGTAAAAATTACCTCAGATACTCAGACGGTATAATTAATTTACTAAAGTGGTAGTAGACGTAGTAGTCAGTACATGGCATTGCATTGTTTTACGCGCGCTATTTCAATTACTACAAGGTGAAGAAATCCTATGAGATTATTTAAATATTTTTAATCTATGGAACGTCTGATTAAGAATTGTGTGTTGATGTGATCCCGATAATTTTCCCCGCAGTTTTCATTTCCCAAAAATTTATGAAATTCGTGAAATCCATCCGCGAGGCGCACCGCTAAGAAATCCGCTTCACCGCCACCGCCACTAGCCTAAAAAACAACACGGCCACTTTACACTATAATACAGTGCACGTAGTTATAATTACCAGGTTGAAACTTTATTCACGTGAATATTCAAAAAGGTTTTTTTACCTTAGCCGTTGCACTATTATTAAGTTTTCAATACAATTTGAGCTGTTTGTCAGAGACTTTATTAGACTTCATCACTAATTAAAAAAAAAAAACGAAACTTAGGTTATGTTTACCTAACCCCAACCTAACTTTACCAACTACTCCGAATCACCATTGTGCAAATACCAAACAACCATAGAGCTCATATTGCATTGAAAATTTAATGAAAGTTCGTTTAAATTCATTATCATCGGCTTTTATTTGAAAATGAAAATATTGCTATTTTCGCCTTACCATGTTTGAGCTTCAATTGCTCCGAATAATGTATATACTATATATATATATATATATATAATAAAAATACCTGTAAAATACTAGTTATTTGCACTGTTTTAAAGAGCTGAGGGTCCGTAGAAGTTTTTTAAAATGACTTTGAGGTAATTTGGGCCCTTATTGTGGTTTTTCTTTAAGAGCCGAAAATCTGCAACGAAATTTACAAAACAACATTTTTGCTTTGAACTAAGTTTTTGTAATTTCGGGTGACAATAAGTCAGACAGTTGTTTTTATCTATCGAAGACCATACTTTCAGGATTAATTATCAGTTAAAATATTTCCAAAAACTGTGACACAAAAGGAGAAAATCTACAAAATCTGATGTAAAGAAGAATATTCCAAAAAAAAATATTAATATGTCGTTTAGCTCCTAAACCGCAAAAAAATGGGTTCCGAATGGCCCAAGAAGAAAGGAGTTCAAAGTTTTCGGTTAGACGTCCTTAGCTGGGCCACCCTGTAGAAACACAAACGAACTTTGTTTAATTTTCGACTTATTTGTAAATTTAAATAATAACTTGTTATTATAGCCATTAACTCCTTATATCTTTACCATTACTTATATTCAAAATAAAGAACAACAGAATCGTGCTATAATATTTTGATAGCGGGCTAATTCGGAATCATACACTTGGCCGGTTAATTATGTTATTGGTTAGCTCTGAAAAGTTCCTAAGAAATGAAAAAATGAAAAATTAGGCATATGAAATTACTGGTTCACATGAGAATCATTTACTTTCTAATCGAGGGGCTCAATATTACCATCAGCAACAATAACTATAAAATAAAAGAGGTACTTGAACCTAAAACTATTAACGAACAAATGTATAATGCCCACTTGAGATACAGATTGCCTATAATTTTTTATGGCTGACAATGCTTTGTGCACTATACCTCCATTTTAGAAACAGAAATGGTTATTACAATTTCAAAATAATTAAAAACAATTTGTAAAAAACCGATGACCAAAAGAAGTAAGAAACAAAACATAAAAAGGATTTTCAAAATGGTTGATTTGACGTGAGACGTCCCAAAAATAACTAATTATGACTTTTCTTAATCCTTTCTTCCTTTGTGTACCCATTTGTTATTCGTAGATATAGACAGATAGGTATAGACACAACAATAATATCAAATATAGATAGTACACAATCACATATTCACCTATTATTCTCATTATAAACTCTAGAAAATCCGTCTGGTGCTTTGTTTGTTCATCCTTAAGCAAACTCGTTAAAAAAACTTTAATTAAATTCTTATTCAATTACAACGTTTACATCAGTCGTTGGAAAGTTCCAAATTTTAAATATTTCTTTTCATTTCTAAATAACTCTTTCGTAAATTGTTGTACTTCTTTATGTTTGTTGTCCTACAAAATGTAAATGGTAATGTAAATGATAGGTATAGGTGTATCCAAACATGCTATGTGACAGCGATAATTTCTCTAATGACGATGCTGTCCTATACCTATACCTATACTTCTGTCTGTTGCTTCTGCAATCAATACGGTACGGTCTACTACCTATGTGCCTTCACAGAGCTCGCAACGATGTTGTTCGGCTCCATCTTTTGATGCTTAGCAGTTTAATACACAAAAGATAATCACCAAACACAGCCAAAAGAGCCCAAACACAGTCTACTAGCTATGTGCCTTCGAAAATTAATCCACAATGTTCTGTTGCTGTTGAGGAGCTCGTGGCTAAGTAATAACAGCCGCACGGGTCGATCCGTCAGGTTAAGCTACGCTTGCCGGGGTTGGTCCGTGGACCAACCATGGGTGACCATCTTTACACACCGAGATTCCTCCGTGCCTCGGAAAGCACGTTAAGCCGTTGATCCCGGCTGTCATACGTGGATCTTTGACAGTCGTTACGGGTCGTCAGAAGCCCGAAAGTCTGACAACCAGTCTTACCTAGGGGTATCATATTACCCAGTTTCTGGGTTGTGGAGGTCAGATAGGCAGTCGCTCCATGTAAAATACTGGTATTCAGCTGCATCCGGTTAGACTGGAAGCCGACCCCAACATAGTTGGGAAAAGGCTAGGCAGATGATGTTCTGTTGCATCATCAGAACCTCAGCAGTTCATGTACTACTATCTGAAACTAGCCTTATAAAATGAGCCTAAACACGGTGTATTTGGGACAAGCCCGCCACACTGTTCCCACCCACTGCAACTCCTGAAAGCCAGAATCAACAGTGGAGGCCACCAGAAAAGCGTCGAGGCAATGAAGCTCGACGAGTCCCAGAGAAACGATTAACTGTCTTGGGTCCCGCAACGAAATTAATCAGAAAAGAATAGCGGAGGAGTAAGAAAAATAATAGTTTCCACTTCCCTCCATACAAGCAGGAGACAGAACAGAACTAGGCCAATAGGCACAAAGGGACATTTGCAACTGGGAAAAGCCCAGATTGCCAAGCACCACGGATTGCAATTATTACTAAATTAATGGGTCCTAATGTGAGCTGTTACTTTTGATTCCAGTAATAGGTATGGCAAAAACGCTTGAACGCACGGAAATTAGTTCTAGTTTCTACAAGGTCCGCATAATAAACAACACCGGATGTAGCCTGTACACTATCTAGCATAATATTGCGTTCATTCTGCCAAAGAATACACTCCCATAAGATGTGATGAGCAGATTGTTCATATTCACAGTCAGATGTAGAACATTGACACAAAGGAGAAGCAACAAGCTTGAAAGAAAATAATTTACTCTTAAAGTTACCATGACCTGTGAGAAATTGGGCAACACAGTGGTCCACCTCCAGCCATGTTCTAGCCAGCCGCTCACGAACGGATGGAAAGAACTGATGCAGGTGCCGACAGGCCCTTGATAGAATTATCCCACCTACATTGTTATTCGGTTAAAAGTTCCTCCCAGACGTCAGCCTGCGGTTTAAATAATCTAGAGATCTTAGCACTGTCACGTTGTGTCAGAAAGTTTGCGCCCATGGTCTCTCGTGCGGAATAGTACATTGCAGCACGTCGCTGCACCTCGAGATCGACTGGAAGTACACCTGCAAGTACTGGTAGACCTTCAGTACTAACGGTCCTATACGCTTTACATAAAAATATTAAAGCTAACCGTTGACTTAAACACGGTGCAACACGTTAAACACGGTGTACTACCGATGTGCTTTGAAAAAAGTTTGCGGCGTAGTTTATGTTTATGTTTAGTTGTTGTTTGTGTGTTTATGTTTAATTTATCAACGCCCCCTGGCGGTTTGTCACAATCAAACCAAGAATTATTTAATACAAATTAATTAAGAAGCAAAAAAAGTTTATTGCCGCGCGAGTGGGCCGTTGAATCACAAACCCTTTACCAAACTGTTTTGGAGATAAATAGGTACATTCCTGAGCACATACAAACAAACGACCTCTCGCCCTAAACTCATACACCTCCGATCCGTTGTTGGTAAGAATAATCTCATTTATGACAAGCATTCAAAGTAAATGTTAGGTAAATGTTCGTTACGTGCCGGAGATGGAAACAACAACCCTTGACGCAGAACCTGTTGCCTGTCCATTACGCCGCAAATCTGTCATATAAAAACATTTTTGTTATCAAACTTGTCAAACTCAAATAAAAGTTTCCCACCGCCGCATGAGCGGATGTGACTGAATTAATCTCACCGACTGGATCGATGACCTGGAATTAAACCGGTGGCAATATTTCGAAAGATTAAAACAGAAAACATATAAAACATTCAGTCCTAGCAGGCAGCAGCGTACATTTCGTGTGAGTCACAACCGCCAATTAAATATCAGCAACGCTACTTTTATTGTCGTGCAAAATTTATTTAAAATATTTTAATGCGAAATACCTATGTTTAAACTATTATTATTCTGATTAAATAATCTCAATAACATTTTTAACAATGCGTTTTTTTTCTCTGCTCTTCAAAAGACATTCAATCAACAAATCGAAAGCATGCATAGTTTGCCTGGCTAAGTTTTAATCTATAAAACAAATTATAGTTTTTGACGATTAGACCTTGGCTCACCTAGAAGTTAATCACCCTGCAAAACTCTATTTTAGAGTGATAAGATTAACAAACTATAGATAACTTAGCCATTGATAACTTAGCTGTTTTTTTTATCTAAAATTTATTTAGGTATATTTTATCTGTCTACAAGATAGGTATGTACACGTATCCAAGTAATATGTAGGTACTGTTCCCGCCATTAGCTGAGGTCAGCTCTCAACGTACTTTATTTACGTTATCCGTTCGCTAAGACCGTACTTACACAATATTAACAAGAGTATTAGGTACCTACTCAAGATTACGCTAGGTATATTTTTCACTTTCTGCAATGATCCTGAATATGTGAACGTACCTTAAAAATGTACAGCTGTAGGTGCCGGCTGGGTAATGGCGCGGGCGGAGTTAATTTTCCAGGTCAACGTTACCTTAGGGTTGCCACACCATCTAACTTTAGTTGGATCTACTCCTGAGCGTGTGTTCGCGAGTCCATGAATTTTATTGTAATTTAGTTTTAAGATAAAAGTAGTTATTTTAGTGCTGTAACACAAGTGGTACCTACATTGTTAAATGTTTATAGTTACTGCCGCGTTACTCAGCAATACTAATATACTCATTCTTGGATTGATTTATCTTTTGAATAAATATTTGTGCTTTTATATTTCACTGTTCCTATCTGTTGGTTATGGATAATTTATTCACATGGAAAACTTATCAATACAATATTAGTGATCGAATAGCATAGTTAACTTAACAGTACCTTCACCGATTTATGTAGATATATAGAATAATTTATTATTGTATCCTATTAAAGCGTCAGTTCTCTTCTGATAAGTAGGTAACGCCCGTGTGTAGGTATATTGTCACCCTAGCTTTCTCCTATCAGCAATAACCGCTTATGGCCGTACCCACCAATTGATGTTGGGTCAAGATAATGCCGATGCATAAATAATGTCAGGTCGCTGACCATCGCCGGAACCGTGAGGTTAACTCACCCTACAAGCTCATCCATACCTGCTCAAAAATAAGTGGAGATTCGTACGAGTATTTGAATACCCTTTCCAATACGATAAGTACTAGTTACTTTTTAGCATCCGGTGGCGAAAAAAATATAATAACTTATTTCTATACAAGTAGGGCAAATACCTATGTGACTTTTTAATTCAGATGGTAGGTACTTTCTAAGTTTATCTTGGACATCACTGACATCGGTGAAGGAAAACATCGTGATGAAATCTGGACTTACTTATAATTATTAATATACCTAAGTCTGAAATCACCAATCCGCCTTGAGCAAGAGGGACAATAATAGCATATTACTGGTATTATTATTATTATTATTTATTAATATACAAAACAAAGTAGCTTTTCATTCATCTAAGTAATTTTATATTCAGTATATTGCTAATCAAAGCAGAACAGCAGAAAGAGGTTTTAAAAATACCATATTATTTTAAAAATTTTAGAAAGCAGATTTCAGAAACCTTCTTTTAATGAAAATTTGATTATAAGTAGTTACTGCACAGGAAAGTTTTCCTCCGGCACCTTTTTACTAGTTCACCGTCTAATTGTATAAAACATAATGAATTAAACGCTATTCTCTCGAGTGTCGACGATCCAAGCGGACTAGCTGAGGCATTTTCCGTATCCTTGAGTACAACATTATATTTTATTCAGGCTAAATAGTGTGCTGAATGGTTATATTTTAATGGCAAATACATTATGTGGAATTATACTAGTAAAAGAGCTGTTTATGAGAGCCTTATCCGGGAAATACTAGCCAGCAAAGGTGCTGGCTAGTATTTCCCGGATAAAGCTCAGCAACAATGCTTACCGGTGGAAATAGGTAAGGACCTATTTCCGCCGGTAAGCATCGTTGCTGTTTCTGACTTCTAGGGTAATAGGTGCCGGTGGTTACACTGGCAGTTATTATACAGACATATTGCCGTTGTCTATTGGATGAAAACGCACTTTAGATGCCTCTGGTGTTGTGTTTTTTGTTCGGAAGAGTTACCGCGGCCCTGGAACTGGAACACAAAGGGCGCTAGAAGGAAGGATAGGTTTTAGTCAGTAAAAGTCTGACACAGTCATTCGACGATTTCTGATCCCTAAAAAACAAAGATGCTTCTGGTATTACAAATATCCAAAGGCGATGATTTCTACTAACCAATAAGTACATAATTTATTATTTGCCTTCCAATAACAGTAAAAGAGCTGAAGTAGGTACGTACTGCAAAAATAAACAACCAGTATTTTTAAAACGCCATAAATAATATTAAAAAGTAGGCAAAGAAAATAAAAAAAAGCTCTTTGGTGAAATATACGCATGATACACTTCCCAAGTTTCATTTCTTCATTATTGAATATTATTTTCCCGCAGCTTTTGTGGGGTGGTTTCACTCTCACAAACTTTATTTGTAAATGTAATTTTCGACGCTTATCTTTTAAATTAAATACTGCGCTGTGTTAAGTTAATTCAAAATAAGGATACATTTGACTATACGGTCAAGCAGCTACTATACAGCTATGTTTATGACAATACGTGCTGACGAAAGACTGATTACGATACTGATTTAGTATACACTCTTAAGAAGTTCCTATACCAACACGTCATAAGGATAAGGTAAATTTATTTCCGCTCATTATTTAACCACATAAGAAAAAGCCGCAAAAACGCTAATCAATAAGATTATTATAAGATACTCGTAATTATATAAACAGCTTTGGTTTATTATTGAAACTATTATAATCCACACGTTTATGAAGTCTTCGCATAAAGTTATAATAAAGACTATAACGTGTGCTAACAGCAGGCAGTATACACCTAATATAAAAGCGCACTTAAATTATTTCAGCATGCCTAAGGTAGGGTGCATTGCATGCACGTTGCTCGTTCCGTTCCACCGCAGGAGGGCGTAACAGGTCAACCTCACTACCGGGTCAATCTAGCGAATTGTGAATATCCGAGTGAATTGTTTGAAGGCTTTACCTCAGCCGAGGTTACGAGTTCCGAATTTCATTCGTATTTCGGATACAATACAACTTTACCATTGCTCTACTCAACGTCTGCAACAAGAGTCGATTAACATTTATGATTTTTATATACTAATTATTAAGTAGGTAAAATATTAAAAGTATAACGCAATGAATATAAAATTAAGATATAATAAACCCTTAGCTATTGTCTGAAATTCTGAAAGCCTGTGTTTAGTGTCTGTTTAAATGATATAAAAAAAGTAAACATTATTAATCGACTTTCGTTTTTGACCGTATCTATAATATAGATTTTGTGTCCTTAATAAGTAGCAATGGCAAAGTGTCAATTAAATAATATTATTATATAATATTAATATGGGGACTGAATAAATAATAGATTGCAAAACATTAATCCGACCACCAATCGCTACATTTGGAAAACAATGGAATACGTTCAAAGCTTTCATTAAGTTGTGTTTGAGGTTTCAATATTTATTTTAAATATTAATTTTAGTTTTATGTAGGTATCTATATGAAATTGACATTTTATATAGTTACGGATTGGATTTTATTTAGTTGAATATGTATTAATTTATATTGCAATTGTGTCATGCATCTACCCATAGATTTGTGTCCGAAATAAATGATTTATTTTCATTTCATTAAGTTCTTAGTTGTGTTGACCCGAGGGTACATACATGCACGTAAGTATATTCGTAATGCATGTAAGTATAATTATGTTCATTTTGTTTGGGAATGATAGATTTAAAAATAACACTAATAACATGAGCTACATAATCCATTTAACATGCTTAGGTTACCTATTAAAAAATATTTAAAAACATTTTTCAAAGAACGATCGAGCCACTTGCTCCTCCGACAAATAAGAATCCAACGCAAAGCTTAGCTTTCGCTCACTGGGATATCGATTAATTTGCCCAAATAACTACTTACCTCCATATTCCCACATTCCTTATTCTATTCAAACATCCAATCATATTAAGTAGGTACTTACCTGCCTACTTGTTGAACCATCCTCGTCGTGAGCATGAATATTTCCGTGTGGCCCCTTTTAACTTATTGACATTCACCTTTTTGAATGATCACAACAAACTTGAAAGGAAGGGTCGCCATGTTGTACCAATTTATGGTCAGTAGAAATCTGACCAAAAATATACACATTTTATTGAGGAATAAACTTGATTTTGTTCTTTTACATTAATAAGTGTGTACTAAATTAAACAGAACCGTCTATTAGCGGTATCGCCATGAGCACTAATAACAAACTGGTTGTAGGTTTCACTGTGTTATGATTAGCCTTATATTTTGATACATCAAACGATTGTTAATGTTAAAACAAATGCACTCAAGATCGTTAATTATAGCGGTCTATGAAAAAGCAACAGGCAACATTGTTCACAGGTTATACTTAAGAAACATTCTAGTTTAATAAATTGCTCCACAAAACTAGGTCCCTATAACAAAAGCTATTCTATTAAAATTCAGTGAGCGTGTTTGTTGAAACTAATTGACTTGTTTGCTCCATTTCAGATCGCCTTAGCGACGGAAAACTCAATAATCCTGCAGAACTTGGATTTCGCAGCGAGCGGCAGCTACTCGTGCGAAGTGTCACTAGACACACCTATCTTCACTAAAGCCTCAACCGAAAAACAACTCACTGTATTCCGTAAGTTTATCTTCTGCCAATTGTGTTACTTACGTAAGGACAGATTTATTGGTGCTTAAATATACATCAATCAGTTTTTATCAATTGTCATACATTCATATGATTCATTGTTATTGAAAATTAAACAACATGACGTTAGCAATGATGTAAGAAGGTTTGAATAAAAAAAAATGTTTTTTTTTATCTCTAGGTAACTTCTACAGAGTATATTAGAAACTAGAAATATTATAATCTGAAAAAAAAAACACATTTAAAGGAATCTAGATAGCAACGCTCCACCTCCACAACAAAGTCCGAATTCAACCACTCGTAGCAATATAGAAGTGCTTTTTAAGAGAAGCGCACACCGTCACACACTTCGTCAAAATAGGCAAACAAATACACGTCAACGCATTGAGCCATCAAATCGCTATGTCAAATCGGTACTTCAAATCTCTTTTCTACATTCTTCATTCCTTAAATTTGAAAGCTGAAATAAACGAACACTGGGTGTGCTCAAAGAGAAATTTCTTTTTACCCGACTGAACGACGAAAAGAGTAATGTATTTATCAGCCTTTGTATTGTATGTTTGTGTGTATGTTATTTTGTAGCGCTTCAGAGATAATTTTGATGATTCTTACATCGTTCGAATTGTCTTAATCTTACGATTGTTACTAAAAAATGTATAGTAATCAAAAGTAAAAAATAAAAAGAGAAAAATAAAAGTCGACGAAGTATGTTAATTATCATTTAATGGGTAGGTATTTCAAAAATATCTTTAGATTTCACGTATAATTTTTCCGTTTCGAATATTCATTTAGGACATAAAACGATTTCAAGTTAGCTAGCAACCATTTTTACTCAAAATCCTAACTAATATTATAAATGTGAAAGTAAGTTTGTTTGTTTGTTTGCTACCATTTTACGCCTAAACCACTGAACCGATCATCCTGAAATTTTGCATATACGTTACCAGGTGTACGGGGACGAACATAGGGTACCTTTAATCCTGAAAAAAAGTACTGTTCCCGAGGGAAATCACAAAAACGTCCTTATGACAGTAGATGGCGCCACGTGTCTATCGGATCATGATTAAATTTTAAGTTTAAGCATGTAATACATTATGAGTCTAGACTGTCGATAGACCAGTTTCAAGTAAACAACCTAGGAGTACGAAAGTTCTTTGCTTAATAATTTTTCATGCCCAAAACCGCTGAAGAATATCCTGACATTTTGCATAAAGTGGCTTCCAGACGGACGGACTTGCGGTTACGGCAAACCGCAGGCCGCGGCTCCTAACGCTCCAAAAACACACCACCGCGGTCACAGTGGCGGCCTGAAGTATCATTAGCGTGGTGATTGTGCTACAATCGGACGTCGCAATCGGACGTCAGTCAATATGGCTAACCGTAACGTTGTCTTATTACTCTCATGACTCATTAGTCCTCTCAGAAGATAAGAAAAAAGGTAGGAAAACCGTTTATTTAAACACTTGAGGTGTGAGGTAGAGATAAACTACAGTAACATGACGCGCCCTTCCACAATTCAAAACGTTTGAAAGTGTTTTTAAAAATACTCACAACGCATGTGTGCGTATTGAGACGGCTCTCGAAACAAAAACAAATCAGCGATTTGTTGTCCGACTAGCGGCGTCAAAAATTACTCATTATTATTAGTATGGCGCTGCACTGGAATTCTGCACTGAAAATGAAAATGAGAGGTACGTCGTCTTGCGCGGTCGGCTATTTATGATTAGTTGACAAAAAATATCCTAGCCTGCTACTGAAGACGATTACTCACAAAGTCTTTCATACAAATGTGACTACACACATTGAAATGGTAATATGGAGGGAAGCGTCAAGGTACCCTCTACCTATATTATAATTAGCATCGCATATTACTCTTAGGAATAGAGAAGTGTAAGTTAAATTTAAATTATTATTTAAATTCAACTATTTCTATTACAATTTCCATATTTGGCGTCATTTTACAAAGCAGTACACGCGGCCGGGTGTTAAAATTTGCAATTGACGCGGCCGCCACAAGATTTCGCGTTTGTCTGTGACCCACTTTATATACGTTGTCAGGGATACAGAAAAACTGCGTAACTGACACTGTCATCACTGACACTGACAGGTGTAAACGCATTCATAGAAAGGTGAACTTATAACACGCTCCGTCAGTGAAGCATACTCTGCGATTACTCCGCTAATTGTGAATTGATTTTGATGATTCTTTTATTGTTTATTTTTTCGAATTGGTCCCAAATAAATACTGTCATGATCTGATGATGAACTTCGGAGATATGGAAAGGAAACTCCTCATAAGATCACGGCGCAGAACTGACTTAACAGTAAAATTGCTTTGTTTAATGCGTGTAGTCGATGATTGACTGAAGGAAGAGGTTAGTTGCTAAACTAACCGTGACCTATGTCGATGTATGTAGACAACAGTTTTTCAACGGCAAAGTTAAGTTTGTCCCTCAGTACTGTTTATTTTTTCGTTAGAGGTATTTCCGGTGTGTTTTAATGAGGGTAGGTAGGCTACGTTTTTTAATTTTAGAATATCTCGCAGGTCCAACACACAACCAAAAGCTCATTGCGAGCCCGACCAAAAATTACTGCTCAATCCTCGGAATCTTCCGTTCATGCGCATTAAGAAGGCAAGCACAACCGGAGCGACAAGTAAATTTGAGAACTGATGAGACATTTTCTCAAAGCCAGGAAAGACTAGAGAGCCAAGCCGTTCGCCCTCCAAGCTTCTCAGAGAGTGACTGAAACGCCCTTTTAAACGCAATTGCTTTTGGAGGAACAAGCCGAAAGCCAGAGAGCTGTAAGAGCAACTGAGACGCCTTTTCAATCAAACACAACTTCGTCTCAGAGAACAAGCTCAGCCATTACAGCGACAGAAACTCTAAAATAGTCGCAGGTGAGAAGGACCTCTCTTGCAGAAATGCAAACTGAACGCTGACGGACTTTTATGAGTCACAGTCTGTTGGTCTGTAGGTATTTAATAATTCTGGATCTGGCCGAACAACAAGCCGAGTACAGCCCGAATTGATTGTCAAATTCTAAAAAAACGCGGGCGAAGCCGCGGGTAAAAGCTAGTTGTTAAATAAAAATAATAAAGCAATTTAAAATTCTGTTAATTAACTGTAGGGACCCATTATTGGGAAGATATGAGGTCTCCATTTTTAATGGGTTTAACAGAATTCTAGACTACTGGACTGGTATTTTTTTTTCAGTTTTGTTTTACGCCGTCGGGATTTTTTATCTCATTGGTTTGCTTGTGAAGCGTTTTACAGATTACGATTAGATATTAGCAATCCAAAAACATACAAACAGACATTCATATTAATCTACTAACTTTTAAGTGAGTCTGAATCTTTTAGCGAAACCCATTTATTCCACATTAATTTAACTATCGGAAATTTGATGGCCAAACTACGGAAGTACCTAAGTAAACAGTTATTTGCATGCGCGTTAAACTTAATCTACATTTTCAATTGTTTACCTTAAACTGAATACAAATAAAACTGTTCCCGTGCTCCTAAAGGATAGCACCGATATAAGTATCAATTTTCTGGACAAAACATCATCATTAGCGTTCTATTAGAATGCACGATGAACGCCGACCGGTGCGCGGCGCGTGAGACACATACCAAACAAGATAACACGGACCATTAAAATCTGACAACACACAACTTTGAACCTTATATCTTCCCAAAATAAGCCATATTTACCTAAATACTCGTAACAGTCTAGAAATCCAGTCTGAAAGATACAGACAGATACGCTCAATGAAATGGAGTTATTTCGAATCGGAAATAGTAGTTTGATTAGGTTTTGAAACTGCTTTTATCGCATAGAGAAAATTGGGTGAGTTCTGACTTGAAAAAATGCTGCTTCAGCAAGACAAAAGCCTCAAGTAATGGTTTCTGCATGCTACATAATATTGAATGAATACTCTTCCACCCCTCAAGTTACGTATAGGTAAACTTCCTATTTCATGAAGATATTTTATTCGCATTATTGTGTTTTGCAAACATTGTTCAAATTATTGTTCTCTTTCGTGAAGAAATGTACGTTGGTTATTTCTGCTCTCCGATCATTTATCAAGTCGGGGTCGTGCAACAAATATCGCGGTCTCGTTTTTATTGAGGAGAATCTGTTTCCGTTCCCTGATACTTTATATATACGTATGTGTCTGTATGGTAACCCCGATAATGTATTATGTAGCACCCATGTAACTAATTTTAAGGTTACGGACCAAGTAGTGCTGACCTTTTCTCCTCAACAACACTGAAATTAATATTAGAAAACTGTACTGTAAAGATTATAGAAATCATCTTGTCTCGGGTGAGATAGCTATTGCAAAAAATATCAAGCTTCTCAGTAGCAGCCTCGGAGTCTGGATTTGTGCCCGGTTGATGGCAATAGGCTCGCCCCCTATGACATGGGGCTAAAAACATAACTGGCGAAATGTGGGTGTACTAATGGGTACACCTCTGCCTAACCCTTCGGGGATTACAGGCGTGATGTTATGTATGTATGTATCAAGCATCCGGTAGCCGGTGAAGCCGCAGACTCCAAAATTGTCCATAATTTGGAACCCTGCTACGTAATAAATGATTAATCGAGCACTGAAAAGGTTCGGAGAAGAAATTCCTCACCCAATGGTAGTAAATCAACAGCTACCTATTTCAGGTGAAAGCGAAAAACGAGAATGTTACTTAGTGATTCTGAAAAATGAGACTAAAAACAGAGTAGAAGAAAATCCGCCAATCGGCAAAGTACTTTCTGGAAACAAATGTTGTTTTATGTATGTACCTACCCATCTTTTGGTAATCTAACACTTTTATTGTTTCGAGCACTTTATTGATTATTTATATCCCTGGTAATTTATAGCAAGCAAAAAGTAAGGAAAACAAATAGAAATATGTTTTATAGATAATATTCTTCCTTTTATGTACCTATTCCCTGCAATTTGAATCATGTGTTTATGTTAGGTATGAATAAAGAAAAGGTTTGTGTCATTGTCATACGAAAGTTGGACCATGTGCATTTGACCTCTACAAATCTTAATTAAAGTGAAATGGGTTTTATCTACCGTATCTATTCTGCTATTCTCTTTTTATATGCTTCTTAATTTTTTTGCCATTTAAAGAACCCCAACTGAAAGTAAGCCAAGTCACCATTTCGTCACTCACCCGTAAAAAATAATAAGCTTACCTAAGTAGGTACATACTTTTAATTATTAGTAATAAGTACCTATAGATACCAATAGACGTATACTTAGATAAAATTTTAGTTTATAAACTGAATAAAGTTTATTCCATCTTTCAGCAGAACTCATTTTGCCAAAGAAAATATCAGTAGCGTAGTACCCAATAAATAAAACATGTCATTGTCCACAAATATAATATGCGTATTACAAGTACCTAATTAATGTAGATAAGCAATTAACTTATCATTTACACAAACGGTAACCTAAGTGTGTGGAATTTTCCAATTTGAAAATAAACAATGCCATACTTATATTATTTAACAAGTAAATGAATAGCTAAATATCTAATTCTGAAAATATAATCAATTGACTACTAGAACAAGTAATTCCAATAATATTTTAACAATAACGATTTATATAGATACCTACACAAACATCTCGCGCAATTTCCCCACGTAAATACACGTTAATCCAAGATTAGAAGATATAATGCCCCTACTTAGATTACTCCCAAATTACAAAGCATGCGCGAAATAGCAATGAATTAATCGAGAGTGTTAATCCTGTTAAAATAAGGGTAATAAAATTTTTATCGGCTTAATAATTAATTATCAGCTTTAGTTACATTTTAAAGCAGATAAACATTAACTACATACAGTATATAAAGTCCTTGTGCCAACAGCATACAACAAACGTCAACAATGCGCGCCTGCCTGATAATTTGTCTATTGTTTATTCATTCTGCGTGGACCCACGAAACAGCGGGAGAGGAATTGATAGGTTGGCATCAGAAAGTTGGCATTAAGAATGCTGAAAATATAAAATTGTCGGAAGAGGCAGCGCGTAATGGTCGCATCGTTGGAGGAGCTATAGCCCCGGTCTTCGCTCATCCTTATCTCGCCGGTTTACTCATCGATATCATTGGATTCACGTCGCCGTCGGCATGCGGAGGATCACTTCTGTCTTCAAGCAGAATCCTGACGGCAGCTCACTGCTGGTTTGACGGAAGGAATCAAGCACACCGAATCACTGTTGTTTTGGGTTCACAATTCCTGTTCCATGGCGGTGTCAGAGTTTCTGTATCTGGTATTGCTATTTTTCCAACATATGACTCGAGAACATTTGCTAACGATATTGCAATGTTATATTTACCCGTTCAAGTTCCTCTCTCTGGTGAAATTCAGCCAATAGCATTGCCGTCTGGGCCGCTCTTGGAAATGGATTATATTGACAAGCTTGTCACAGCCGCCGGGTATGGAAGGTACTCAGATCTTACTAATCCCACCACAAACACTATGGCTAGAAATGTTATGCTAGAAGTGATGCCATTGGAAAAATGTCGGTCATTCTACGGTGACCTAGTGCAGGATTCAAACGTTTGCACAAACGGCTACGGAGGAGTTGGTATTTGCCAAGGTGACTCTGGTGGACCTTTGACGTTGAATAACCAAGGGCAACAAGTGTTAATAGGCGTGAGTTCATTTGTGGCACGCGATGGATGTGAATTAGAATATCCTTCTGCATTCGCAAGAGTCAGCAGTTACATCAACTGGATACGGGTACAACTTTAACTAACATTGGTTTGAGACTTTATACGGCGTTTGAACTTGAAGATCATTCAGTGCCTTCGACGAAACGCTTAGTACATTGATGATCATCTAATAAAAACCAGAGAGTGAATACATAATGTGCAACGTCTAGACTCAGTTTTAAATAAAGTGAAATTTCCTAAAATCTATTAGTATGTCTAGTATTTTCTAATTTTAGACCACTTTATATAATTAATAAAATGGAAATATTTGTGCCCTTGATTTATCAGCTTCTTATTACTAGCAATTGAAACATGCAAATGTATAAAATCATTTTTTAAAAAAGGCGTAGTGGCCCGTCTTACTCGATAACTTGTAAAGCCAACTTATCTGTGATAGCTTTCCTTTTAACCTCGTTGTATACTACTACCTTGATTTTAGTACATATCTAATAAGAACCATTTAGGTTGCGGGGGTAGCACTAGTCTCGAACGAAAATTAGCCTATAAAGCTTGATATTTCAAGCAAACGGATCGAACAGACGTGGACATGGGGAAACTGTAGGAGTTCCTTGTTGACCATGGAACTTTAATAAAAAATTATAGTTTGAAATAGTTTGTAAAATCTGAATGTAAGATAAACGCTGCGACAACCTCCAATAAGTCAGAGATCTGTATCAGTTGTAGTTGTAGCCATAGATCAGACACGTGACCTAATAAATGTTAAATGTTTAAACAAACCACTTCTTTATTTTGTGACTTGTCTCCCAAATACTTACCTTATCCTAGAATTATCCAGGAGTAATGCATTTAATGTGTCGGTTGAACACATTTATCTATTCGACCATTTATATATTTGAACACATCGTCTATTCTGAAACATATCCATCGAGGAGGTGAGCTGCCTACCCTTAGTATGAAGTGGGACGACAGCTGAATTAGTGATTAGTGGTAATTAGTGATTAGTGTGTTAAGACACTAAGTATTAGGATAACGGTACTAGGTATAAGGATTTAGCTGTCTCAACTAGAAAAAGAGTTTGTAAGAATAGCCTCTTTTTTGTACCGAGCAATGTCCCACTCCAAATGAGGCGAGGCGAATGTACGAATATGACATTCAAAGTAACAAGTACAAATATCACGTTTAATAAAATTTGTGTCTCAAAGTAATAAGAAACGATCATCATAGTTAATATTTTTTGTAGGTAAATGAAAAGTTAAACAAATTAATAACTAATATAAAAGCAAATAAATAAAATACAACGACGTGCTATTGTAGCATGACATGTGCCCCGCTCCCTCTCTCACTTTACAGTTAACGAGGAGGGCAACAAGTAACGCGACTAGGTACCCACCTAAAATTTGAAGTAAAACAATTTTGAATGTCTAGCCTCTCTTACATATTGATGTGTTGTTCGGGACAAGGGTTCTGCCTCTTGTATGTCCTGCTCAACACTACTGCTCATCACGTTAGCTTTACTATACGTAAAGGCTACAGAAACAATCTCTAAGGACCACTTCGTCAGAGCGTATACAAGCCATGAAATAAACCTAAATCCACTGGGTCTTTCAAGAAATTCAGTGAACAATATGGAAATATTTTTTGATTAGGTTATTAGGTATCTTATAACGTATACCTTTCACCAAAACGAAGTTATTAATAATGCATGTGCAGATTGCTACAGTCTAGCTAAAACCCACTTTGAAAATGGTTATTAACTTTTCACAGGTCAATATAATGTATCAAATCCAATTCTTATAATATATCTAGAAAGAGAGGCCGTCAGAAAATTGAGACTTGGGAGTTCGTTGAATTAATGAATGACAAAGAACTCGTTAATTAATAATTTTCTAGGTATTCGTGTAATCTAAATATTCATGACATTTTGTTTATATTTTGCGAGGGATGAAAATAATGATAATTATATTGATTGTGTTTGGTATTGGTTGGTAAGTTGGCATTCATATTTATGGTATTGATCGCGTAAACATGCAGTACGTTCGTCGGCAGGGATTTTTGCAGTCTTTACATAATAGATAAATAGGAGTAGCATAAAATATTGAGACTAATGTCACCTCTTTTCGATACCAACACAATAATGTGACAAGTCTAATCAATTGGTAGGTACACTATATGTTCGATCTTTCTTTCCTCCATCGAAATATGAATTGTTTCGCCGTTTAGTCCAATTATGAATAGTAGTACTTTTAACTTATCAAGTATTTATGAAAAAAAAATGCACTATTTTTTTACGGCGCTGCCGTTTGTCGACAAAAAGTAGATACTGTTTTAACCAAGTGAAGAACACGACCGTAGCAACGAAATATAACATAAGTACCTACAGCTGGCAACAGACTTAAATGGTGCTGATGAGTTATAGAAGTTAAGAAATAATGCAACAATTCATAGTAAACATAATTATGTTTTTTTTTATTTGCAGATCCACAGAAACATCACCCTAGAATCGATTTCCCGACGCGCTACCTTAGCTTCGGAGAGACACTGCGAGCCAACTGCACTACGGCACCTGCTGTACCAGCCCCACATATTACGTGGTTCATAAATGGAAGAAAGGTAAGCGTAGCCACAATATTTAAAATACTAAATAGATTTAACATTTTTTCCAAATGAAACAAAACTTTCCTTGGTTGGTCGTATCACTTAATTCACCAAATGTGAAATACTTTATAGTTTTTTCATATCCGTTTAGGCAAAACTATTTAAAGTTTTACATACAATTAACACTAAACCTTACATTTAGTAATCCACTGAAGATTCTCTAGAAGTCAAAATTTATAAAGTTATCAAACGCTGATTGAAAACCTACCGACGATGCCAAAACACATAAATATATTACATATACACACACACACACACACACACACACACAACACATTAACACGCATATTAACTTCTTCCCGTTTACTATATAATAATGTAGTTATGTTAACTTATGTTGAATCAACCCGCTAACATTAACTTCTTCCCGTTTACTATATATGTAGTTATGTTAACTTATGTTGAATCAACCCGCTAACATTAACTTCTTCCCGTTTACTATATATGTAGTTATGTTAACTTATGTTGAATCAACCCGCTAACATTAACTTCTTCCCGTTTACTATATATGTAGTTACCTATGTTAACTTATGTTGAATCAACCCGCTAACATTAACTTCTTCCCGTTTACTATATATGTAGTTATGTTAACTTATGTTGAATCAACCCGCTAACATTAACTTCTTCCCGTTTACTATATAGTTATGTTAACTTATGTTGAATCAACCCGCTAACATTTCTAGATGGACGAACTAGTAGCCCACTCTCACAAGTTCCGCGTACCTATGAGTGAGCGCAATGGCCGGCGAGGGTTGCAGAGGACTTTCGAGTATGACTCTGGCTTCAGCAGTCCCCCCCCTCTGTTGACCCTCACACATGCATCCCACGTCGCCACCAGACCGCCTGGCTGCAACTTGAAGGTAAATCAGGTAATCATAAAGATAAATAATAATAAGCTGATCAAAGTCAATAACATTACAACGTCACCGCGCAAAGGTTACGATGACCTCAATAGAGTTGGTAGACATCAACCTTAGTGTGCTAGTTTTAATTGCCTAAAATGTAACTAACACATAACATCACGCCTGTACCTAATCCCCGAAGAGTTAGGCAGAGGTGTACCCATTAGTACACCAACATTTCGCCAATTATGTTTAAGTCCCATGTAAAAGGGGGCAAGCCTATTGCCATCAACCGAGCACAAATCCAGACTGCGAGGCTGCTACTGAGAAGTACTTTGCGATCACTAGACCAACGAGGCAGTCAAAAATGCTTAAAAGGTGATGCACTAAAAAAATTAATGCTTAAAGGACTGAAAGAATTAAGCTTAACATTTTAGCAACGTACCTACACATGTTTTAAAAAACAAAAAAAAATTTACGCAACTTTTTACAACTTATTTTTAACATTGATGTACAATGAAAGGCGCTAGGACCAAGCTAATTTAATTCTAAACTAAGTTTTTTATGACATGAAATATATTTTGTTTGCATTTGGATACGTTGCTGGGCGCAAGGAAATTACTTTTATGCAAATTAACCATTATGTTCGTACGTGCACGTCTACCTACTGACGGAAATACGTACATATAAAGTAGGTACCTACACATAGAATATTTTTCCTTACCTTAAATATACATGTTTGTAAAAGTTCCATCATAGTGCTTTTCCCCCCCTCGGGACAGTAAAAGCGCGTCAGATGTCAAACGATCCCCGCGGTGAAAAGTTGACACAGAATATCTTTTGTGCTCACTTGTATAAATTAAATTCAATCAATGTGTGAGTGGTCTTCTTTGTCTATTATAATACCTAATTTAGGGATGAACAATTTTTAAGTGGTATTCAAAGAAAAGTAATAAGGAGTTCCCACTAATGATCTTAAGCTGTACCTAGAAGTAGAAAATGTGTGTTTAAGTACCTACATCCACACACATTGATTGAAAATTGTATTCAAAGGTTTCAGTCTAAGTCGGTAGGCAAAGATACAGGTAGATTTTATTACTATAAAGATGTAGACAAAAGCATGATAAATATTTGCTACTACTCTGAAAAATTGCAGTCTGGATATTTACACCCTCTCATTTTATTTTTTGAATATTTAACGTTCATCATTACTCTGTCTTTATTTTGCAATCAAGCTTAACACATCATAAAGAGCCATCGTAAAATTACAATTAATTTTACGATGGCTCTTTATGATGTGTTACGGTGGCAATATAACTAATTTAAAGAATAGACTCAGGTAGCTTAATAATAAATCTGAACCATATCCCCCTTAATCTTTCTAAAACTTTGATGTACTTTTCCAGATGGCTGAAATAAAAGAAAACGAAGAACTGAGCGTCATTCATATAAGCAGTCGACACAAGAGTCGCAAACCAAGCAAGAGGGACCTTTACGTGACTGTATCGGAGCTACAAATAGTGGCGACGGGAAGGCTCGAGATTACCTGCGTCAGCACGATACCAGAATTCAGGAGTATCGAAGACAAGTTCGCCGACGTCAGAAACGATACTGTTATAGGTGAGACAGGCATTTAACTAGATTTAAAAGAACGTAGGTACGTACTTCCTGTCTTCCCTGACAAGTCATGGGACAAAGAAAACCACGTTACGTTGTCGAAGTAATACGATTGTTATTATTTTACCTCTGTTGAAAATATACCCTGTATCTGAAACTTCTTGAAACCAGGTTTAACAAATGAGATAATGCCTTTTTAATAAGACCTAGATTTATGTGTATCTAATACTTGTGTTAATTAATTATTTTTATTACCTTTTTCGGTACCAATAGGTACACATATTTCATGAATATTTTTTTCTCTATTTCCAGTTGATGTCATCAAGCCCTCAACGCTGTCTCAGCCGGCAGCCAACCTAACAACGGCTGATTCCAGCACCTCGGGAAATTCAAAAAAGTCTAAAAACCTGTTATCATCTCTAATGTGTATTATATTAATTTGCTTGTTCACAATTGCTTGATGGGCAAGTCATTAAATTAAATAATGGGCTGTGATAAAATATGTAATAGGTATGTTCATATTATTATAATATAACGCGCGTGAGTGATAATGTGAATAAATGCTACTCGTGGTGTGCAGGCACAAACAATATTATCCTAAATTGGATGAAATTTAAAGGCCACTAGGCCGTACGAGACTAGATAGGTATGTACCAATATAGCCTAATAAGTGGTGAGTCAGTGTTAATTATGTTCCTTAAAGAAATAGGAACATTATGTTAGGCATTACCAATGTACAGGCAACAAAAAACAAGTGAACATTGCCATTGTTGTGCCTAGACATTTCAAAGTCGCCAAAATAACATATCATCTCCGTACGAGAAAATATAAATGTAAGTACTATTTAATAAATACCGTACCTACCTAGATTTAACAATTTAATTATGATACGTACTCACTTTAGGTATTACTAAAGAAACCAAAGTGCTTAATTGTATAAATATTAAGCTGTAAAATTATTTGATGAATGTTATACCTACCTGTCTACCTGCATACTTTATATTATCTATAGAATCTAAAGTTTTACCTACCTATTATCTGTTCTATATCAACGTTGTTCGTGTACCTTTTCCTACCTATCACATTATGTAGGTGTATGTACCTATTAGTTTCGTTTGGCCGGGCTGTCTTCGCACTTAACCTGGCCATTGTGTGTGTCTCTCTGTGTGGTATTACTCCAACCAGCCTAGGTCATCCCAGAAGGTTAACAGACTTTTCAGACTGAAATGCCTCAGGCTTCCGGGAGCGATGCTGGGATTGGAAAATCGGCGCCCGTTGATCCGCCACGCTCCTGCGCCAATTTTTAAGCACATGCTGTGACTTCTTCTAACTTCGCGTAAACCTATGGTAAATAAATAGGTGCTTATTTAGGGAACAACAGGTACAGGTATTTTGTCCATTTTTAGTCTGGTGAGGTTGGGGCAAGCTTTTTTTGGTCCCACCGGAACTGCATTTTATTCTTGCCTCCGCGCTTCACTGTTAGGTATTCCATTCTGTAAAACCTCTGTTTTCCTTAGTTTTATTACTACTATACATAACATACATAACATCACGCCTGTAATCCCCGAAGGGTTAGGCAGAGGTGTACCAATCAGTACACCCACATTTCGCCAGTTATGTTTAAGTCCCATGTAATAGGGGGCGAGCCTATTGCCATCAACCGGGCACAAATCCTGACTCCGAGGCTGCTACTGAGAAATTCCAGATGGAAAAACCCAATATCACTTTGCCCGACCTGGGAATCGAACCCAAGACCTCGTGCTCATCAGTCGCGCTTTGCGACCACTAGACCAAAAATTTAAAAATACTACTATGTAGATACTTATAATATAATACCCAGAACATCAATGCCCCTCAATTAAACGCACCATGGCCCTAATTCAGTAGATAGGTACCTACCTAGCACATCTACCTACATAGAGACGAACATGAACTCACGCATTTTTCCCTCCAGAGATACCTACCTACTGACAAGTATATTTATCTACCGTTATTTGAAGGCCCTAGACACTCGTTTATTTTTAGCTCTGGCTTGTTACAAGATAGCAATGGGTACCAGAATCAACCAGTCAGTCCAGGTAGTCTACGTAGGTATAGAGTATAAGGTAGGTAGTAATTAAAACAATTATAAAAACCGTTTACGTACGTTGACATAGATATCTACCTACTGAAAAACAAGGCTTTTGCAATGAAATTACAGACAATTCTACCTCAGTATTTTTTGATAAAATGCTTGATACTGAATTATATTTTCAAAAACGACCTATTGCAAAATAATCATTATAATATATGTTATAGGTATTGTACCATCATCATCCGCTCCCAAAGTACGGGTAGCGACTCACTGGTATGCTCAGCGAATGTAGGGTGGGCCCTGGACGACAGATTGACGGACTGAAACATTCATTTCAGTCCGTCGATCTGTCATCCTATTTTTCACTTAAAAAGAAAATAGCACTTCTTGTATTTCAATATTAACACTTTGGATCGGAAGTTCGCAAGTAAATATTTCTATTTCTTGTTTGAGCAGTGTCTTTTTGCCTTAATCGCGGTCCAATCATCTTTGAGTACCACTGTATTAGATAATAAACATGTGAAATCAATTTTAATTATAAAGAATTGTAGGTACCTACCTATAATAGTTTTATTTGTTACACTAGAACTAAAGCTGATCTGTTCTTTCACTTATTCATTAACAACCTCCGTGTAGATTTACCTATATTCCATTTCTCAGACGCAGAATTTCGACAAGAGTTCATGTTTACGAGAAATATCTAGGTATGTGAAAAAAGGCATTGTTATCGCAACGAGGCTACGCTGATACAGGTACATGTAAGTAATTAAGCATACCAAGTAAATCTATCAACGATCTATAGGTAGCGTTGCCAGGCGTCCGGATAAAGCCGGACATAGCCAAGCTTTTTGATTGCGTATCCGGCCAAAATAAATGGTGTTCGGCTTTTGTTAGGTTTTTAATTAAAAATGTTTAAAATTGTTAATCTAGAATTTAATTTTCTCTGATGACTTTAGTTGACTGATTAATAATAAAGTACCTACTTAGACTGATTTTGCATTCGATTTTATTCATATTAGATTAGGATTTAACAAGGATTTATGGTACCTACCTAATAATAAAAAAAACTTGATTTTACATACAATTTTTTTGCCGTACCTACTTAGTACTGAGACACAAAATCCTCAATAATGCAGGGTGACGTTTTTATCCAAATGTCCGGATAAACTGACTGGTATGTCCGGCTATTAGATCTGGCGACCTGGCAACCCCTATCTATAGGCCACCTATCGCAGCGAGACATCAGACTATGTCCTAGTGGTCGCATGGGAGGCGGTATCGTCAAGAGCCATGAAGCCGAGCTGACATGAGACCACCGCATTAGCAAAATATTTTTTTAGGGAGCAAAGCATAAGTACCTACCTTAGAAAGTTCAACACGCTTCATCTTCGATGCGTCATAACTACGAAGTTATGTCTAGGTATAGACGCAGGTGCGGCCTTAGTAGGTACTAATTATACTTACACACAATGTTTATAACTTGTTAATATGCGTCTTTTTGAATGTAAAACCCTGTACATCCAGAACTCACTGGTCTATGTGCACTAAAATTGTTAATAAGTTCCTTACCACCTACCTGCCTAGCTGTAAATTATTTTATAGAAATGAAATGAAATGAAAATGAAAATGAAATGAAATGAAATGAAATGAAATGAAAATGAAATGAAATGAAATGAAAATGAAAATGAAATGAAATGAAATGAAAATGAAAATGAAATGAAATGAAAATTATTTAATTCCAAATTAACATCCAATTTCATATTTAAATAAAAGCACATAGACAACTATAAATAATAATAATTAATACCTAATAATAAGGATGATAAAAAAAAAAGTACAACTACAATAATTCAATTATTGCGAATCAGGTTACCGGCGGTATGGTAGGACTACCACCTTTGATGTAGAGGACTATTGTCCCAGTCACGCACCACGGTCACCCCTAGTTGGCGGAGCGATGTATGCAGAGCGTGCCTCGGCCGATCGACTCCATAACAGCGCTGGCCAGCAGGGCGCGCGACCCGCGCAGATCATGGCGCTAGCGCTGCACCACCTAGGCAGTCGGAACATGGTGCGCCACGCGTCGTTGTTCTGCACTCGCATGTCGCTAATCGCAGCCTTGATGTAGTTAGCCCAAAGCTCGACTGTATAGACGTTTGTGCAGTAACTGATGAAGAGCTACGTTTTCGCAGCGTCGCTACAGCGGCTAAACCGCCTCGCTAGCATGTTGCCACGCACCGAGATAGCTCGTCTCTGCCTATCTATATCAGCGTGATCGGGCAGATCGGCTGTTATTACGTGACCCAAGTATTTCACGCTGTCAACCTTTGACAGCGCAGTGCCGTTGAGTATGATGAAATATGATCTTCGGAGTATGTAGGTGGTACGGTCCGACAAATGCACTAATTAGTTGATTCTACAATGCCAAACAATAGTCCTTGACCACGGGTAGTGTGCGTTCTTATTCTGTCAGTCTGTCAGATAGGTACATAATCAGCGAATGATAAATCTCAGCGTTATTTGGTACGAATGTTTACCTAAATATGCTGACTCTACATATTATAGTTAGATAGGTAGGTGGAAAAATTATTTGAGCGTTGATTCTAATTATGTAAATATTAATTAAGACAATTTTTACTTTAATGAACTGTAAATAGTTTTACACTTTTAACACCCATCTATCTATAGGAATAATTAAAAGAATTCTGAAAAAAAAAATACAGATAGTGCCATGAAGAAACGAATATAAGATGGCAGCGTTTATCATGTCCTGTCACTCGCTCGCTCTATCTACGGTCGAACAAGCTATTTGGTTTACAGACAACAATAAATATCTTTCTGCTACATTGCCATTTATTGTTTTTTAGTGTTATCTTTTAAGCTTGTGATGTCGAATAATTATGAAACCTTAGAGTGATTTAAAAGTATTGATACACTCGAAACTTTGTTTAAAATTAGTTTGTTTGCTGCCTGTATACCAAATAGCTCGTTTGTACCTACTGTACGAATGGGATGGTATGATAAGCCCCTTTGTTTGGCCGCTTATTTAAATATTTTCTATAACGGCGCAAAATTTAATAGAGTAGATACAAGACCTTACAAAAGATTTAAAAAAATACTCATAAAAAAACACTTATCCGACCACTCCGACAAGTGTTGGTTCCGTAGTAACTCGCTCTTAATTTATTATGAATACAATGATCCTTTCACGGGTTTGAGGGTTTTCTTTACACATTATTTAAGTGTTCTAACTGTGAGTGGTACCTACATCGTACTATCGTTCCTATCAGTTCCAGAAATGTTTGTTTTCTGCGCTCGATAGCCGTTATCTGGATAATAACATACCTACAAGTGTGCCAATTAACATCATGGACCTAAAAGTCCTAAACCAATCAACTTTTGACTGATATTTTCAAGAAAAAAATACACCTACGAATGATTTTTCCATTGGAAAACTTAACCTTTGACTTTATAAAACGACACATATCAATTAAGTACCTTAAAGCTATCCTATTTTAACAACTAGACTACATTTCTAGCTAGTACGAAAAATATAAGGTTGCAGATTATGAGTAGATAAGTACCTAACTATTTACAGAAATCTCATCTTTTTCATAGAAATCAGATAGATACTTACAATTTAAAATGTACATATACCTTCTTAACTAAAATGCTATGGAGAGGTGGATTGAGTAGTAATAACAAATTAAACTGTCCATTTAGTGAACTTGTAAAAATCTCTGCATTACGAGAATATCTAATAATTTGATAAATTAAGGTACCTATTAAGTTAAAGGCATTTTTTTTAAGTGTACTGACTTACTTCTGTCGTGATGGGCTAAATTTTAAAAGTGCGTGGGGTTTACTATCAATTTGTGTTCAATGTGGCAAGTCAATAACTAAAGCTATTTGAAGGTAAACTATAAATTAGATTACTACTATTGAACTGACTACAAATTATTATTAACAAGGAATCCATGCAGTGTTGTAATGACCATCGGAGCGACATGCGACAGGTGCAAATAATTACTATGCTCATGTTTGTTTTGTAGAGTTGGACGTTTTAATATTTAGTTTGTAGCTAATTAATATATACACCTACCTACTTATTTTTTTTTTGGTAACATATTGTTAGTGATGGATAAAGTTTAATAAAGACGCTATGGTCAGCGTTTGTGCTGTCTGCACCTACCAATTAGGTACCTAACTTTATTAGGTACCTTGATTATATCTCCCCGAGTTCGGTGGCTTTACGATTGTCGTTTGGACGGTTCATAATATCTTTTTTTTATTTTTAAAGTGTTTTCTAATTATGTATCATACAATTGTACTGTTTGTTATGCATAAAAACATAGTAGGTTACCACCTACACATTTAAATTAAAAAATAAAATACTTAAGAGAAATAAAGCAATAGTATCTTAATTATGTAATATTATTTAATTTCACTTCCTTGAAGGCTCTATGTATGTGTATGCATCTATATAAGTACCTAGTATTAAAATAGTAGACATTACCACATGCATTACACAGCTGCTGCATTAAACACCTCCCCTACTTTGGTAAACAGCAGGTAGAATAAATTTTGAACTGTTAATTAATTACACCTAGGTAAGTATGAAATAAATTAATTCCATTTATAAAAAATAAAATTAAATAAATTATAGATAGATATATTAATTAGATGGTTCGGTCATGTTCAGAGGATGAGTGAAAGACAATTAACAAAAGTTATTTATATGGCAGAGGTACCTCCGGGGTTGCGGGACGTCTTAACAGGATACCGTGGCCCGGGAACGTATAGGGCAACAAAAGGAACAGGGTGGTTTTATAGTCAGTAAGTCTGACAGTCCCTTTCGCCCCACCCAGAGCGGAATGTCTCAATTGATGATTTTTACCACCTTAAAAAAAATAAAAGAAGTACCTATTGGTGAGGTTCTTCAGAAAGGTCAGGTGCGCAGTACTCGTAACCGGCATGCTTGTATGACGAGATGTATGAACGTGGAGAGGCGAAAGGAGTATGTAGGCAAGGATCGTAGCAGGCGTTCTGTGGTTTCTGCCTACCTCCATGGGGAAAAAACCTTATTTTATGTATGTATGTACGTAAATAAAAAAAACTGTATTTATAATATACCTCTTTATTTTAATAACGACTAAATAATAATACAAATAATTTATGAATAGTTTATACGCTGTAAATAGACCATCAATAACACACAGTTACATGGTGATAGTGATAATATTACCGCCTTTTATTAGGAATACACAATAGTCATAAACTCATAACTAACCAATTATCCTGTTAGTTATGAGTTTCACCAAAAATCCCAATAGCCTACTAAAGTCAAAGTGCCTAGCATGAATTATTTAATGCATATCATGTTAAAGTGATGAAATTTATATGCATAATGAAAATGGTACCTATACCTACCAAACTGAAACGGTTTAGAGATAAACTACTACTACTGTAAATACTGAAAGTAGTATTTATCACTATAAGTATACTACAACGCACAACGCATGTGTCGTACTGAGACGGCTCCCGAAACAAACAAATCAGCAATTTGTTGCTCGACTAGCGGCGACATTGATTACTCATTATTATTAGTATGGCGCTGCACTGACATACTCTATGAATGTGACACGCGTGTGCGTTTCCTTGCGCGGTCTTGCCACTTATGATTAGTTGACCAACAAATCTGCGGACTTTCTATGTAGTTGTAAGTACCTATTCGTCCTTAGTAGCAACTAGTGACCAGTGATGGGCGTAACATGTTATTTATGTAATCTAATTAATAATTGAATTACATAATAATTTGATTAAAATAAAATTTAATTACATATTATTCAATTACATTGTAATTAGATTACTTTGGATGTGCTATGAAATTAATTACAATGTATTTAATTACGAAATAATTTGATTACAATGTAACCTAATTACATAGTATTTAATTATATTATAATTATAATTGCTTTGAATATGAAATATCGCATGCTTGCATCGCACAGTTGCGATATAGGTATTGCAAGTGCGGCCCGTACGTCATCGGGAAGTAGTAAGTAGGTATAATGTGCGGGGGAGCGGGGGGGTTCTATGCATTGTGCTCGTGCGCCGCCGCTCCTAGCCACCCCCCTTCACCCGCCCCTTCAGTCACTTCTAATCTTTTGTATTGTAAGCACGCAACATTTTCTTAAGATTACAAGTCGTATGTATTTTGGTGATTAGTGTAAAAACTTTTGTGTTACGTACAATGAATGAAAGTGCAAGACTACTTTTAGAAGATGACAGTTCAGTGGACGAATCTGTGTCTGCTGGTCAATCGACATTACCGTCACCAAGCAATATTTCTGCAGTGCAACCCACTATACTTGACGGTAAATTCTTTGAGATACTTCATGATTCATCAGGAACTGATAAAATAGTCGCCATTTGCAAGAAATGTCTGCCTAATAAAGTAGAAATAAAAGGCTCGAGATTGTGTACATCCAATTTCAAAACTCATTTAAAACGGAAACATGGACAAGAAACCATACAAGAATACCAAGAATATATTAAAACTAAAAGATCGAAAAACATTCGTACTTCCAGTTCGTCAAACGAACTATCACCACGAAGGTCGTCAAATGTACCCTCATATTCTCAAGCTGAATTCGATCGAGATATTGTTAAGTATTTTGTTAACTCAATGATTTCTCTAAAGTGCACTGAAGACCCTTACTTCCGACAAATTTTACGTCGATTAAATATAGGTGCGAATAATCTAAGAATCATGAGCCGGCGGACACTTGGAAGAATGATTACGGAATTCTTTGATGAAGAGTCTACTTTAGTGAAACAAGAACTAAATCAAGTGAAACACGTTTGTACGACAGTTGATATTTGGTCTGGACGTCGAAGAAGCTTTTTAGGTGTAACAGCACACTGGATTGATTCACATAGTTTAAAGCGTGTCTCAAGGGCATTAGCATGTCAACGTTTTAAAGGCACTCATAGTTATGACAAAATATACGAATTGTTGCAAGAAATTAATTCAAGGTATGGCTTAACTAGCACAAACGTTGTGGCTTGTGTTACAGACAACGGCAGCAATTTTGTGAAAGCGTTTAAAAGTTTCGGTGTACATCGTATCAATGTTTCAAACGAGCAAAACACTATTGATTCTTGTGATGAAGACTCCGATACTGATAGTACAGACGACGAATTAACGTATCTTAATGACCTTTCTTCAACAATTACCCATTTAGAGACTTGTTTGCCATTACACCTAAGATGCGCTTCACATACTTTGAGTCTTTGTGCCACCGACGCTAACAAAATACTAGAAAACCAGGAAACGGAGCTATCGAAAATGCATGACCAAACAATCAAAAAATGTAACACATTATGGAAAGCTGCAAATAGGCCAAAATCGGCTGAAATTTTACAAAATATTCTTGGCCATACTCTAAATAGGCCAGTAGAAACAAGGTGGAATAGCCTTTATGATGCCTTAAAAAAAATCGCATCCATAAAAGATAAATCTGCAACACTTCACAGAGCTTTAAACATAAAAAATCCACTTCGTGAATCTGAATTTACCTATATAAAAGAATACCTGTCTTGTACTCAACCTGTCGCTGATGCGCTTGACATTCTTCAAGGTGAAAATGCAACCTATTACGGAATATTTTTGCCAACTATACTCTCGTTGAAGAAAAAGTTGACAAATTTAACTGAAACAAGAGACTATGAGTACTGCAACACTCTGACTGAAACTTACCTCAAAAGTGTGCAAACAAGGTTTAAAAATTTTCTGAAAATTTCGGGACCTGAAGCTGAAAATGCTGCTTTAGCTGCAGTTTCTCATCCTAAATATAAAAAATTGAAATGGACATCATTAATTGGCCAGGCAGAATATAGTATAATGAAAAATTTACTCGTAAAAGAAGTCGTAAAGATAATACCAAATCAATTATCTCGAGAAAAACCATCAACCAAGTCGAGGGAGGATGACTATTTTGAAATCGATTCAAGTTCGGATTCAGACAACCAGAGCAGTGAACCAAGATCCAAAGCTGAACTTATAGTCACTCATTTTTTGGCAGAAGACAGCAGAGAACTTCAAATATTAAATAATCATAAGGAAATTAAAGAAATATTTTTAAAATTTAATACCCCTCTACCTTCTTCTGCACCTGTGGAACGTATGTTTTCGTACGCGACAATGATCAATTGTCCGAAAGCAAACCGTTTGTCAGACGAAATGTTTGAAAAAAGAGTCATATTAAAGGTTAATTTAAATTATAAATCAGAAAACTAATTTTTTTTTTTATCAGCCAATGGTGAAAATTATAATTAATAAAAGATCTAAAACTAAACAATGATTGACAGATGATTACATTTTTTTTTAGTATTAATATGTGTTTTATTTTCGTATTTGTTAAAACTGTATTAAATAGGGCATTTTTGTAAGAGGTGTCCCAATACTTATATAAATGTGTAATTACATTTTATCAGATTACTTATGTAATCTATTATAATGTAATTAGATTAACTTGCAATTCAATTACTTTGTATTTAATTACAGTATGTACTCATTGCAATTAGTTACTTAAGTAATCTGTTACAAAGTATTTCAATTACTAATTACAATGTAACTGTAATTTGTAATTATTAATCTAAATACTTTTTGCCCATCACTGCTAGTGACGAATACTTACAACTACATAGAAACTCTTTCATATGGATAGGTATGACTACACACATTGGAATAGTAATATGGAGGTGCGCGACATGTTATAGTAGTTTATCTATTCCAACAGTCGATTAATCCATTAACCGTTGGTCAACATTATCTTTAAACCATTACCTTGTTATCCAATGGAGTTTATACTCACTAACGCTTCGTCAGCATAACTCTACGTCAGTGATCGTGTAGGTACACACGTTCCGTCTATTTTTACATTTTCGTTGAAATAAAAAAATACAAGAAACAAACAAACAATACATATTAATTACAAAATAAAATATTTCTACTGTTTGATAGTATTTACTTTCACCTGTCCCGGTGTCTGTTGGTCAATCGTTTTTTGGGTGAAAAGTTCGGTCAAAACGTTGTTGGTTTAAGCATTCACTGACGTACGTAGAGTTAAGTTGACGAAACGTTCGTGGGTGAAAAGTTAATGTTAGGTTTAAAGATAATGTTGACCACGGTTTAGGGACCAATCGACTGTTGGTAAACCGTTGCAGTTTCTATATCTAACTATATTAATTTTGAAACGCGACTTTATCATTACAGAAATCGATATTACGGATACCATGACGTATTATTAACACAATAATGTATTGCATTAGTTAGTGTATTGCGCCCACTATTATTATCATTTATGTTTATGAAATAATTTAAAATTGTATTTTCAGCATTAATATTTTAAACATTGCAGCCTATGAGCACCGTCCTTCTTATAAACTTTAAACATAAAATATTACCTAAATACCTACTTCTTGTACCTTAAATTAATGCAAGCATTGCAGGTAAGTAACTAAAAGTGGTAAGAGGTGAGTAGTGGATTAGATGGGTGAGAATAAAATCATGCTGACCTACACCAAAAAATATATACCTACCGACGCGAGCACACATCGGGTCGCGCGAAATTTTCTTTTAATTTAATAAAATTTATGCAGCAACATAGTTTAATATTATACAAACAAATAATTCGCACATTCTCGAGCACAAGACCTTTCATACCAAAGATTGGCAAGACGAGGAGTGGAATAATTTGTTTGGGCTACATTGAACTAAGTATGTTCATACATACTACGAGTAGGTATATGAATAGACTATTTATTACTTATACTTTCAACTCTCGCCCACACTCACCTCGCCGTTTTAAAATCACCATAGCAAGTATAATATTGTAACCAAACAAAATAAAAAAATATAATGGATTAGTAGGTTACTTAAAGGCGGTGTCAAAAGACACGTCACACAGCCGGTAACAATGATGGTCCAGAACAAAAAAAAAGACCGGAAAAATATGTAAACATTCGGCTTCGTTATGTGTGTAATTTATATTGGACATAAAACTTGCATTTTTTGCAAATGGAAGGGCCTCACCTTTTGCCAAAGGGGTCAAAAACCGTATCGGCTGTGCATAACACATTTACCATACGTCGAGTTCCACATTTCTTATCTAAGCCAGCCAAATTAATAAATGGCGGGCGTATTAAAACATCCAAAACATGGGTCTATGGGATAGTTTTTTTTTTTATTTTACAAAGCGCTACCACATTTTGCTACGTTACTAGACATTAATTGATTTATCAAATCACAATTGTTCCGGATATTACATAAGAACAAATAGGTGAAGTTACAAACAAATAGATACCTACATAGAAACAACACACCTGAGTGGCTTACAAACCACAATTTTATTAGTAGACCATCTAGTATATTTCTGTTCGTTGTAAAATGTAACCTGAGGAGCATTTAAATGGCCTTCATAGTAGGTACCCAATCATCTATTGTTTGCCACTCAACTAACAATCAATCTTTTACAAATAAATTACTTTGGCAATAGTTTTAACAGCTGTGCATCTTTATATTAAACTATTTATCACATTTTAATATACCTAGTTACAGAGAACTAAAATAGACATACACTACAATAATAAATTGACGGTAACTTAATAATAATACAAAAATAGATAGTTATAGGTACATACAATAAATTTAAATTTATTTAATGAACTAAATTCGACTTTAATACTTATTAAAGTTTCAAATACGAAGGCTTACCGAAGCTTTCTGAATCATTCTTAGGCAGTTGTCCCACCGGCAACGATGAACGAGTAGCGAGTAGCTCTAGCTACAATGTACCAGTGTTGGATCAATCAACTAATTTTTTCAATCAATTGATTATTCATGACTAATTTAGTGATGACTTATTTAGTCATGATTGATTTAATCATGAATAATAAAAATAATCATAATCACGAATAAATAAATTAGTCATCAGTCATTCAATCATTATTTTTGTTTGATGATTAAACTAAAAAATCTAAGTTAGGTGACTCTATTTTAGTTCAATTGAACACATCTATAAAACTATAACTGATCACCACCTTAAGTTGACTGATAGAGAATAAGTCCATTATTTATAAAATCTGTGTTCGGAAGAGAGTAGGTACACATATAGATCTTATACACCGGTGACTATTAATAAAGAAAATATTTTTGAAGTATAACCAATGCCATCTTCTGGTCCTGTACAGGGATGTTTTCACATGCAACAATGACCAGCCTACCTAAATCACATAGATTGTCTGATGAACAATTTGAAAACTGCCTGGTTTTGAAAAGCAATTTAAATTATTTTAAACTTAATAAGCCCAAACTTAATAATTGAAAATGTGTACCTATTCACTTTCTACCAGCATGTAAATTAAAAGTTAAACTGATTCTGTTGTAAAACTTGTCTTTCATTTTTTTATGACCGCTTTAATTAAAACCTGTGATTAACAAATCAACATTCATGGAGTGTTGGCTAGAAAAGCGTAATTTTATTTATTATTTTTAGTTAGTCATTAAAATTTTAGTGATGATTAAATAACTAACACTAACACTAATTAATCTTCAATCACGACACATGATTGAATTTTTTTAGTCATTATTCATTAGTCATGAATAAATAATTTAATCTTAATCATCAATCATCAATCAAACTAAATTTTGCCCAACACTGCAATGTACTAACGAGTTGGCGAGCCGCGGGTAGAGAGTTTGTACTATTACTCGCATCACTCGCAGAAATAACGGCTGGTTGCTCTCTCGGCGTGAGTTCTGATCGCTGAGCCGAGTATTATCTATCATAGCTCTTATCGCCCAGCGACAAACTAGTGAAGCGAGTCCTCGCCGGCAGTGTGAACAGTCAGCGATCAACTATTTGTATATGCATCTCTTTCGTTTACACGGCATGTATATGTATTGAACGATTCTTGAGCGATAAAATAGCCGATAGTTAGTCGTTTTCTCGCCGCCGGTGGGACAACTGCCTTACTAACAGCGTGGTAGATTCTTAATCAAAAACAGAGAAAAGTACCTACCTATTCTTATTTAAAAAAAAAAAAACTAACTTTAACTGCGACGTTTATTTTTGTTCTGTATTTATGTCATTCGGTTTTAATTAAGGGGAAATCTCTTTTAAATTTTGAGACTACACCTACCTAAGGTACCTAGGTCATACTTCTTTCTAGTCTGGGTGACTTTCTCTAAGGAATTAGGTAAGTACGTACCTAACACATTTTCAAATTCGATAGTAGTGACAAAAGATTTTTTATAATAAACCCCCGCTTTTGCGAGCTAAAAGTAATGTGAACTAATGTATCAAATTGTCAAGCACGCGTATAAGCTGCTGTGCCTGTGATTGGATGTTGTCTTAATAATAATACACAACACTTCTGCTTACGCGTGCTTGACAGTTTGCCACATTAATTTGTCTTCCGCGAAACGGACCCCCCCGTTTACCGTTTCAGTCCGTTTAACCTACAGTAAAATGTTTTTCTTTAATAATATTTTTAGCTTGGAAGATTAGCGGAATAGAGGCCAACTTTAAGCAAGTCACAAACGGCTACCTAAGCCGTAAGAAGTAATTATGATCTGGATATCGATTTGAAACAAACCATAGTAGTAGCAACTTACATAGGTAATTAAAATAGGCTAATGATGTTGGCCACTAATCGCACAAATCACAGCCGTATTTTTTTTATCAACAATTTAGGATCCCTTTTCCGTTCTGGGTCAGAAAATTACATAAATTTTCTGACATATAATTAACCTACTGAAATTAGTCGATGTCCAAAAAGTAATATCTATCAGATATAACTATACCTATATCAATGGCGGTCAGCTAATTACGGACACTAATGCTAAATAAATAATGTTAGTTGTAGGTAGGTAGGTAGGTATTATGTTTTATATTCATGAGATTCTTAAGTTAACGTTTATGAATCTCGTAAGATCGTAGGTAGGTAGGTACTGTGAAGGTTGCTTGCTAAAGCAAGCAGGCTGGAAGATTTCTATTCTAAACTCTCTGACAAGCCATTATTCCTATTTAGAATTAAAATAAAATATGTATTATAATGACAATAGATTGATCATTCGCTCAGCTAGGAGCAATAGAGTAAAAAGCTATTTCAATATAAGTAGATATAAATCTGATCGTTCGTTTCAATAAGTATAATATTTGTGCCCTGCAAAATAACCCCAAAGGTCCAAAAGGTGGATTTCGGTACCTCGTCACGCCATAGTGACGACAGTACGGTAGGTACTGTCGTCACTATGGCGTGACGAGGTAAGCTGTTGAAAAATTGTGATCAGATTATTGTTTACAAATCAGGGATGTTATGGAGTAACCGTAACCGTAACCGTTTCACAACTTTCGGATAGTTTCGAATAAAGGCACAGTCTAAATATAACGACTTATTTCGACAGGTTTTTGTCTCACCGCTCGCCAGGTTTATCTTGCTCTAAATAATTGCTTCTTAAGATGATTATAATACCAAATGATAAACAAGACTAGATAAAACCTATAAATAAAACCAAATTATTACATAACTATCTATTTGTGTTTATATTTAACTTCAATCTAATATCCGTAACCGAAATTATCCGAAACAAACGGATAATCCGAAATAATTATATATCCGTAATCGTATCCGAAATCGATATAATTTTATTCTTATGTACATATCCGTATACAGATCCGAAATATCATAATTATCCATAACATCTCTGTTACAAATCGATCGACAGTTTATGATCTATGTCGTCTACAACTAACCACAAAAGAAGTAGTACAATGAATAAGAGGTTGGCTTATACTTTTATTCATCAATACTATTGTGGTGTATACCTCTACAGACCGGTAACTTTCCTATGTAATTATCTATTTGATGATTCTAAACATTTGATGTTGCTTAACAAGCTTGGCGTTGTTTTTCTTCATTGCTTTTTTTATACTTTGCTGTCTAACTGTTGAACAATTTGATTTGAAACTACTTTTGTAGCTATGGAAGCATTTGGTATAAGGAAACGGTCCATATCTTTTATCAAGAGATTGTCACCATCGGGTACACCATACTTGAACGTAATTAATTCAGGATGCCTCTTTTTAGCAGTTATTTTAACAATAGTTGACAAAGGTCTTCTAGACATGACTTTTGCGACGCCTCTTTTGTTTGGAATGTCTCGTAAAACAATCAGGTGAGTTTCAGAAACTATTAAGTATGAGTCGTGCATATATCCATTAAGCAGAACTTCTTGACAAGGGAAACTGTCAATAACATTGTGTTCCTTGAGGTAGGATTGCAACTCAACAATTTCTTCTAAAGAATCATCTGTAAAATCTCTTCTGAGACTGTCTGATCTAGAATCATCATCTTCATCATTAATGCTAAACACTGGAGGAACATTCCTGTATCTATGCTCCTTTCTATCTCCAGCAGAGACATGCCACTCTCCACTATTATATGTTGAATTAGGATTGACAATATATTCAATTAACTTACCCCTGACCTCTTGGCTCTTCGCTTTCATTGCTGAAGACAATTTACTGAATAACTGTTTAGCTGGAATATTATCCCTAACTTTGGTTTGGTGTATTTCTGCACCTTCATTATTATTATTAGGTGCACAAACTAAACAAGTAGATGGATTATGTTCCTCCAAGCAGTCAGTCATATGAGGACCAAAGTAGTCATGAATTGCAACAAATCCTCCTTCTAACATTGAAACATGTTTAGTATTTCTTTTCAAGAAAGATGCAACTACCATGTGGGCATAACTATCTTCCTCCGTTCTACCAGAACCAACAAAGCAAAGGTGTTCTCCAGCAGCAAGAGAGCCAGCAGCCAGTGCTTGTCGCTGAGCATTCAGCAAACCTTGAACAGCTGTGTTGAATGCTGAAGGTTCTTGTAACATCAAGTTACAATCAAGGTGAAATGCTGTTGATAAGTGACCAGCATTATATTGCTCAGCTGGTCGACAGTCAACCAAAAAGAATTTGACACTGTCACTATTACCAGAATCCAAGGTTGCACTCTCAATTAATTCATGAACGGCTACAGGAAGACATAGTGCTTGAGAATAGAGTTTAGAATTGATTTCTACTCCACTTTCAGAAAACAATACTTCTAATACATCTTCACGGAATGATTGGGGAGTCTTTAATGAATAATAATGTGCAAGTGAACAAAAATCTGAAACATCATTGGCTTCTAGATCTGAAGGCATTTGAATTAAAGTTTGAATTATAGCATCTTTGTCTTCGTTTTTCATTTGCAATAACTGTTCTCTAGCATTAATAATCATTATTAAGCATAGGAAAAATATAAAAAAGGGATCAGACCTTTGAAAATATAAATCCCACATAAACAGAACTACCTCTAAACTGCATGTACCAGCAAAAAGAGATCTTAACCATGATAAACAATATTGCTCAGGAGTTATTCGTTTAGTGTCTAAGAAGGAACAGAGCTCTGGATCATGATATTGAAGGATTAATCGTAATATATGAAATGGAACACCATTCTTGACACAGCCTTGTGGAATGTACAGCTTCAAAACTTTTTCAAATAAATTGTAGGTATCAGATCTCGGCAATTTTAAACTCAATAATGGCAACAACATTTCAATCCAGCCATTATTTGTACAATATTTGATAGATTTAGACTTACAATAAAAAGTTATTATTGATTCAATATCAGAGATAACTGATAATTTATCATCATCATCATTTCCTAGTCGTTTTACAAACTTCTTGACATCATCTCGGAGTTCATTTTGATTTGTTAGATCAAATATTTCATCAAAAGAAAGCAGTTGATTGCCTGCTTCTTGGCAATTAAGACAAAGAAGCCAAACATCAGGCCGTAGACTTTCTGGTATCTTCTTGCCTTTAGTGAGTACATTAATTTCTTGTGCTGAGCAGCCATCCAAAAGTGCAGACTCTAATTCAATTAGCCTGAAATAAATATATTATTTTTTCTTAATAGGTATTGTATAATTTGCTTTTGCATATTTCGTTTGTGTATTGTAAAGTACTAAAAGTGAAAATATTCAAATATTCAGCATAGCTGGAAAGTAACCAGTCATTTTAATAGCACATTACAATGCAAAATAGGCATTCCCAATTCTTTGACAGCACAGCATCCGAACTGAACATTGTGTTTTGTTTACGTAAAATGGTGGCACACAATATTTACCATGTACTGTCGTCTTCGTCACTTGCCATCGCATTAGATTGTACTGTCCTGTTATCACTGCTTATTTCACCTAATTGACTGAATATATCTTTTTCAGACTTCGGTCATGAGTCACGACAGAACTAATAAGCACTATTAGACGAATTATAAAATTGTATAGGTATTGATTAGCACGAAACGACACAAAAATTATAGATTTATATGTTCTATACACCAGAATCTGTACCTCGATTGCTTTAATTTATCAATAATAATTTTGACATTTTGTTTGTAGTTCCACAAAATGACAGATCCACATTCGTAAACAGTATTGCCAGCCCTAGTTTTCGGAAAGTAGTAGATGTACTGCAAAAAAATATTGATAGAAACTAGTAGATTTGAAAAAGGAAAATAGGTTTCTAGCTCTATCTATCCTATAAATCTAGTTCAAAAGATTTGTAAGAAACATTATATATTTCTAGTAGGTCAACCTCATACATTTTATGCGTTTACTAATTTAAACGAAATCCTTCTTTACGAATGTAATTTGCAGCACGTATCAATAAAATTTATTCATTGATTGTGTCTTTCATTTAATGTGGATGAATGGATTGTATGAATAATGATATAAAAGAAAAGGGAGTTAGTGATTGCAGGACGGAGTGGAAGAAGAAAACGTGCGCCGACCCCAAGTTATATGGGACAAGGGCAAGAAGATGATGATTGTGTCTTTAATTATTTAGAATAAAAACACAACGGATTAATAAGTGTTGTTAAATACTTACGCGTTATTTAAATCTTAAAAAAAAGTATTTCTATTCTTACAAGAAACGAAAAAACACAAAGAGATTCAAACGTTGATAATATTTGATTTTCCATAGACTGTTTTGCTAACTTCAAAAATAGGTAGATTCCAGTAGATTCATAGATCATGTTGGTAGATAGGTAGACTAGGTACGAAATAGGTAGATCTATCAAAAAGTTGGTAAATATGACAACACTGTTCCTATATCTACTTATTTATGCCCTTCACTCATGCAAACACTATCTAATCCATACAAGAGGCATACTTCAGCGCACTTTAGTGTTTTTGAGTGACACTAAATGAGAAACTGTTTCCCTAATGATAATTATAGAGAGAGAGCCTAATTTTAGAGCCCCTGGAAACAACCCATTTCCCAGTGGCAACTTTTTAGTAGTTAGAGACTTAGGGCGCTCAGACTTTGTCTTTGATTATCTCCCAGAAGTTCAAACTCAATATTTACCAACAAGTGGTGGATTAAGTTTAAATTGAAATATGGCTCAAAAGGCTGCCCAACTTATATGAGACTGGGCAGGACTTGTCTACCGGCCTGGCAAACTGTGAGAGAGAGAGATAATTATTTCTTTATGTTTTAAACATGTGTGGGCTTGAGCAACACAGAGCCGATGCCCGCAGCCACAACCTTATCTTATTCTCAATAGTAAGACGGGGTCACGGCTGACCACGAAGGAGATGACAGCACGAATCGAGATGGATTCCTACAAAACTGGAGGGATAAATTAGTACAGATAGATGGAAGGAGTAGTGGGAGCATAGAGCAACACGGGCCACCGGTGGGCATAGAGCAACACGGGGGGGAGTAGCCATAGGTAGGCGTACCCCTCTGTCGAAACATACGTGCAAAATATGGACCACTGTTAAGTCACTGTCACCAAGTGCGATAGTGTTGTTACTTTGTAGATGTTTGTTTGTTATCGATAAAAATATTTACTTAGGTAACATCAGTCCCTGTGTGACATTTGCATTTGTAAATGTCTTTTTTATCTCATTTTGCCGGACTTGTGCAAAAGAAATAAGACAATGTTTAAACAACGACAATAAACCTACACGATCTTCGATACCACACATCAATCATTCAAAAAGTTTATTGGCAAAGTCCTATTTCCCTCCATCGGTTACCATTCACATGAAAATTATTTTTCACAAATCACAATGGAACTGACAAGACTATTTTTGGAAAAAATTGCAGATGTAAGAATTTCTCACTTAATGAAAACCTCAAACCCACAGAAATGTATTCGTCATATATTTATAAAAAATAATTCATTTTAAAAACCAGTCACAGATAAATCCTTCACTGTTTTATTTTTACTTTTTTTTTTATAACTATTGAAATAATATTAATATTAATTTAATATTAATATTTCAATAGTTATCAAATAAAAAAAAAGTAAAGTCCTATCTTAATTATACTTTTAAAACCAGAATTTCTTAACCGAATTCTTTAATTTATCGATAATGCATACCGACAGCTGCTACAGCAACGGTTGAATGCAACTTGTCAATGTAGTTTTATCACGTCGTTACACTGTTATAACACAAAATGTATCTATGTGTGTACGAAATTGTTAGTGTATTGTTATTATTTTTATGTGTGAGTTTCGTAGCGACAGATGATTGTTTTTGTGGAAGTGTGTTTGTGTGCGTATTTCCCTCCGCAAAAAATGACAGACATTTTTGTATTGAAAAAATACGCTATGGCGTCTCCCCTTCCGTCAGGAGGAATGTGTTGCTCTATGCCGGTGGGGGGCCTTTGCCATTAGAGAAAGCTAATAAAATAGGGCCCGTCCATAAGTACAAGTCAAAATGTGATATAATGTATTATCTTCATTTGTGTGGCTGCGGAATTCTTCATACTTGCAAAATCTAGACACGCGGTAGCGTGTCAAGCCAAGGTTATGTTTACTGGAAGGCTTCATGTTTTTGCAAAATATACTAATAATATAAATATAATATTTCCATCAAAAATCATTTCGAGAGCTTTGATGATAATTGATAAATTTTACTAAATGAATTTTGATAAACATTCAACGTAAACATTGTTGTAATTTACAAAAAACACGCAATTTTGAAGGATCATTTGATTGAAAGTATCGATATTATTCGATATGACAAATAGAGCAACACATGATATCATCCATAGACAGACATGATTATTCTAAAAGTTAGGTCAACTCCCAAATTTGTGGATAATGTTGGATCAACTCGAGTTAAATTGAGTTTACTCAAACCGAGATAATAAGATGTACGAAATATACTTCAACTCGCTACTCGAGTTAAAATAAGGAATGGACCATCACTACTATCAGTAGTTGTGGATCGTATCTTGTGGAAAGTCAAGTCAAAGTCAAAATGTGTCACTTTTGTCAAATTGTCATTGTCATAGACGACGTTTATGATTTTGACATTGTATAAATGTATAGTTTATTGTGATGTCGATTTGTATCGGACGGGTACAGATTTTCGGGGCGGTTATTACGATTGTAGAAATTTTGGAGTAAACATTGAAACCTGATTTCCTATTATTGAATAGGCTTCTAATAAAGCCACAATATTTACTACTATATCTGCTTAATTTTTATTGAAAAATGACACAATGTTCCCAATTGTTTCCCAATAGAGAAGCTTTTATTGTTTTTGCCCTGTACATAATTCTCTTCGTATTTCAAGGTCAGTTTTAGTTAATATTATTCTACTAATATTACTCATAAATAAACTAACATACATTTATCACCAATCAGTATGTACTTACTCAGATAAATTGATTGTAAAGGATGTACACTCTATGCAGGATACATACGTATATAAAATGTTGACTAATTAATTATCTGAACTAGTACCAATATCTAGAATAATATATACCATACCAATACACAGTAGAAATCATAGTAGGATTTTTAACTTTTTAGACTACCTGATTAGTTTCTAACAATGTGCATAGTGAACAAGGTAGAGTGTAGCGATCTTTTATTTATTATTACTAGTTTTTGTATTATGATCTCTGATCTTTGTGTAAATATTTAAGTAAATTTTACTGTTGCTATTACCCCTTTTTTTAACTGTCCTAAATGAGTAGTGTTTTTTGCTACCTACTAATAAAAGAAACATTTATAATATACAATATGTTTATTAATTACAAAATGGATGAAACCATGATATGCCTGCATTTTTATTACGAGTGTTAGTTTTATCTAGGTAGGTAAATTGTTCAACTATAATCCCTTACCATTCTCAATATTTTTCACTGCAGTCAAACAAACACAATAATTATTTGCGTTGTTCTTCCCTTTTGGAACAAATATTGTTAGGGTCTTCCTGACAAACCCATTTTTTTTTCATCAGCCCAAAGTGCTATTTCTACACTACTCTCTGTCTATCGTGTAGGCAGTGAGGTCTTACAACCCCACACACCCTAGTGACAAAGTTTCTAAACCGCCTCAAGGGCCTCTGACATGGTTAGAGTGGAACAGTAAGTCCCAGGTTTCCTCACGATGTTTTCCTTCACCAATGCCAGTGATGTCCAAGACAAACTTTAGAAAGTACATATGAATTGAAAAAGTCACCATAGTACTTGTCCGTATTTGAACCCACAACCTCATATGCATGACAGGAGGGTGCCTTAGCCACTGGGCCATCACAACAGTTAAGTTCTACACTACTACAGATAGGCTATTTAAACATAAAGGTGTTCTTGCTATCTTAAAGACTAATCAATATAAGTACAGTCGAATATGCTATTTGGTTTATAGACAACAATAATTTCTGCTACATTGCCATTTATTGTTATTTTGTTTTCACTTTTTAAGCTTGAGGTACCTTGAAACCTTTTCAGATTGACACTCTCGAATCATTGTTTAAAAGTAGTTGCAAATTAGCTGCCTGTATACCAAATAGCTTATATAACTGTACCTAGCAATTTTTTACTAAAAGGATTTTTGTGTTAGCCTTCTATAGTTATTTATATTGGTTTAACTTCACAAATAGTAGGTGGCTTAATATAGAAATCAAAGTAATATACTCACAAGAATCAAATAGGTATAATAACTACGGTTTTGGTGGATTTTACACCTCAACATTTAAAGTATGTGTAGGTCTACTTATTCAGTGTTTATTTGCTGTATACTGTAGCTATTTTAGTAGCAAAATATGTAATGGCAATCAAATTTTCTAGTCTAGTCAATCTGAATTTTATATTTAACACAATCAGAACACTTAGCAGCGAGCATGACCTCAATCATTAAATAGAAGACACATTATCCATCTTAAAATCTCTCTGCAAAATAATTTCTTAACATATTTCAATACATTCAATATACCTACCGAATGTTATTTCGGCCGAATTCGCCCAGTTGGTCGATAAAAATAGAATGCCGCTTTATTGCAAGTCCTAAACATCTGACAAAATTGAATTAAGTAGTTATACAATAGCGCCAGCTAGCGAGTTTGCTCCTAGAAGTAGGTATTTTTAGGGTTCCGATTTCAACCATAAACGTAAAAGGATAAACGGACAAGACAAGAGACAAGAGTTGTGGTCTTGTGGTAGACCACAGATGTTTCGAAGGAATTTGAAATGCATTATTATCAAATCTAAAATAAAATAGGTACGTAATATTATTCTGCAGCAGGACATTGGAATGGAAGTAACTACGTGAATTCAGAAACAATTCAATTCTTTTTTCTACGCTCGATCTCCGCATCCACCTCTATTCATAAGCAGTAGACGCGGTGGGTTCCGTTCAAGTTCTAAACAAGCCAAGAGCAATACCGAAACCTAATCGTGAATATCATAGTACGATACCGTAATAAATATTGTGTACCTACGAGTAGGTATCTAAATTAGTTTTTATTTTATTCACTCCATCTCTAAGGCGCTCACTCTGACTGATTGTCAGTCAGACTTAAGAAATTGCAGAGCCTACACGAGTAGGTACATACAAAAAAATATGGATCCATCAGTCTCTACCCTAGACGATAGGTTTTCCGTCAGTCAAAATCTCTGCCATGGTTTTGCCATGGCAAAACCTACCGTCTAATGTGCGTGGGTGCCTTACAAATTCTCATCTGTAGGTTAATATTGTTTTCCATGGCTTCTAACCATAGAACATGATAACAATATTGTATAATTCCAGGTGTGTTTATAACTGCATCAAAAACAGAAAATGGCGGCTATGACTACAATACAACACTTGTGGTTTTCCTATCAGAACTACTTAAGCTGTGTGCATCAGCGTTATTGTACACTTATCGGAGGGAGTAAGTACCTATGCATAATGCATTGTGGTATTTTTACGCGTTACAGATTACCTACGTCTACACGGAGTCGACGGCAAACATCACGTTAGATGCTCTCGCTCAAAGTTCAAGTCTTAATTACTGTGTAATAAAACCCATTTGCCAGCACTTTATATTAAATAATTGCTGGCATCTACTCAAGCCCCGGCTGTCATACCGGTATGACAGAACAATAGATAAGTAATCAATATTGTGTTTCATTACGTGGGACTTGAAGTATTAATGTTCACATAACTCGACAAAATGTAGGTCGATGTAATTTTATGGTCGACGGTCTCATCATTCTAACTAAACTACATAATGGTGCCGATTCCCTTGTTCATAAACTACACTAAAATTAGAGAATCGGCATACCTTAGGTACTAACATACAGCGAAACAAAAGGACGGCGACATTTTAGAACTGAGAGTTTCTAATTAATTTTGCTTTGAACTTTTCCGTGTTTTTAATCAATGCGTACCGACATGTCAACTAAAGTGCATGGTCGTTTTAGATTAACTAAAATCGACAGGTCTAATTAATTCCCGCCCTTGTTTTTCTGGACAGAAAAAAATAGAAAAAGTCTAATTTAGTTTAGTTTGTAAACAGGGAATCGTAACCAATAAAAATCAAATTAAAAAGAATTTAAAAAAAGATCACAGTCATTAAACTCTTAAAATTAATTATAATCAAATTAATAAAAATCTAACCTGATTAATCTAATTTGAGTACCTTATTGGTTTAGTGATCGCAAAGCGCGACTGCAGAGCATGAAGTTTTGGGTTCGATTCCTAGCTCAGGCAAAATGTTATTGGGTTTTTTCGTCAGAATTAAATATTAATGAATCTCACTTTACTCGGATTATAAGATCATATTTTTAACAGTAAACAAGCTTAAATTCATTCGTTTTGTGCGTCGTCCAGTTAGTACGACTAGGTCCACCGGCTCCTTGAGGGTCGTTATATCCGGATTCTACTGTATTTAGATAATATAGTCGTAGACCTTGACGGCTTGAGCCATTCAGGTTTACATAGGTACATAGCTATTTTTATTTCTTGTTCAAATCCAACTACGAACCTATTTCAACGCGAAATTAATGTGTATGCTATAATAAGAATAATTTATTCGTAAAACATACCTAGGTAAAAATATCGTAAATATTTAAATACGAGGTGCATTCAATAAGTACCTAGCCTCATCGCCAGAGGGCGCTATAGTTTCAAAACAGTTTTACCACAGTGTAGCACATTCTTTTTTAATTCTTTTTTCAAATTTTCATTCCAATCCCTTCATTTGTTTTAATTTGACAACTTATGGAAGCGAACGTGTCGATCAGTTTTACAAAAATGGAAAAAGAGCAATATCGTTCGGTGATTCGATTCCTATTTTTGGAAGGGAAAACGCGCATCGAAATCAAAGAGCGCTTGGATGCTGTGTACGGTGACTCTTCTCCATCGATGGCCACCGTCAAGAATTGGTTCAACGAGTTTGCACGTGGCCGTACGTCGGTTTTTGATGAGCCACGTCCAGGTGCACCGAAAACAGCTGCTACGGAGGAAAACATTAAAAAAATCCATGATGTCGTATTGGCAGATCGCCGATTGAAGGTTCGGGAGCTAGCTGAGACTGTAGGCATTTCAGAAGGAACAGTGCATCATATTCTTCACGAGGAACTCGGCATGAGAAAGCTGTCGGCGCGATGGGTGCCGCGTTTACTCACACCAGAAAACAAGCGCAACCGTGAGACCACATCGGAGACGTGTTTGGCGCTGTTTAAGCGGAATCCAGCAGAGTTTTTGCGTCGTTTTGTGACCGTCGATGAAACCTGGATCCACTGGTACACACCAGAGACCAAGGAGCAATCAAAACAATGGATCCAGACCGGGGAACGTGCTCCAAAGAAGGCGAAAACTGTAAAATCGGCCGGAAAAGTTATGGCCACCGTTTTCTGGGATCCACAAGGTGTAATCTACATCGATTACCTCGAGAAGGGTAAAACAATTACAGGGCTTTACTATGCCGATTTATTGGGCCGATTCGACGCCGAATTAAAGAAAAAACGACCCCAATTGGCGAAGAAAAAAGTGCTGTTTCACCACGACAACGCACCGGTTCACAGGTCTGCCGTTGCCATGGCCAAATTGGTCGAATTACGCTACGAATTGCTGCCCCATCCACCGTATTCTCCAGATTTGGCCCCTTGTGACTTCTTTCTGTTTCCTAATCTGAAAAAATCACTCGCCGGGAATAGATATGGATCGAATGAGGAAGTCATCGCCGCCACGGAGGCCTATTTTGCAGAGTTTGACAAAAACTATTTTTCGGACGGGTTAAAAAAGTTGGAGCATCGCTGGGCTAAGTGTATCGAACTAAAAGGAGACTATGTTGAAAAATAAATTGCCACTTTTCCAAAATTTTCATTTACTTTTTGTAGGCTAAGTATTTATTGAATGACCCTCGTAGTGCAATATGTATGTTGTTTGCTTTGCCAATAAACACATACCATAATTATAAGCGAGTTAATTAAAAAACTGGTTTCACGGAACTCTACAATGATGAGATTGGCTGAGAATGATGACGAAAAATCATATGTAATAATTGTAAGTACTACTTAGGTTTTTCATAAACGTTTTTAAAATTACTTTTTGTCTATTTCCAGAAATAAACCGCATATATTCAGAGCTATTTTCATAAACTATAAGCTACTGCTGATGTACTTTATCCCATCCATGCTGTACTGCTTCTACAACAACTTGGCGTTTATCAACTTGTCCCACTACGACCCCACGTCGTATTACATCCTGCTGCAGTTCCGAGTCGTGTTAACGGCATTACTCTTTCAGGTAAACTAAACTTTTCTTAAATGCTTACAAGGTAAGGTTGTTGAGTAGAGAATGTAAAAAAAGTAAAACATGTTTAATCTATATTTTTGTGTTGTTTTCAGTTTTTATTCAAGCAGAAGTTGTTCTTCATGCAGTGGATATCACTAGCCGTACTAACAATAGGATGTATGATCAAAAATTTTGATGCTGCGTCAATACAATCGAAAGGCGACTCCAATCTCTGGTCACAATTATTCAATATTTATTTTTTATCTATTAATTTTCAGAACTTTTGTTCATGTCTAGCTGGTACATATAACGAATATTTGTTGAAAGGTTCTAATGTCGATATATTCCTACAAAACGTATTTATGTACATGGACTCGGTTTTCTGCAACTTCTTTATTTTACTGTTTAAAGGTGAATTAGCGACAATATTCGACGATTTCAATTCATTAGCCGACATTTTTGTCATACTTATAACCATAAACAGTGCTGTGGTAGGTATAGTCACAAGTTTCTTTTTGAAAAATCTTAACTCTATTTTAAAAACGTATGCAAGTGCTTTGGAGTTAGTAATAACAGCTGTAGTATGCTATGTACTATTTAATATTGTGATAACAAAATTTACAGTGTTATCAATATGTCTAGTCAGTATCGCTGTCGCTATGTATTTTAAAAATCCAGTAAGCAACGTTAACGTCAATAAGGCTGAGGGTATAGATAGCATACCTCTTTTAAAAGTTACTACAAAACAGTAAATAGGATATATTATTATTAGGTATAGGTATTAACTGTAGATAACTGAACGAATAGTTGGGTTGCAGTATCTTGACAGGTCAAAGTGAGGTAAAGTTTTTGTTAGAAACTGGTATCCTTACAACTGTCAAATTACTGAATATAATGAACTCCCAAATATAACTGTACCTATTTACCTAAACAGTTCCAAGTCTGATCTTTCGTATTCATATAAAAATTGATGTAGCTTAAGAAACGTTACAAGCGCATTAAGTGTAGGTACCGAAATAAAAATCTAGCAACGAATGAAAACGAATCATATTACAACATAGTGCTTGTGTGATGCTTCATCAAATGAAAAAATAATGAAGCAACATCAGTTTCAAAACTTTCAAATTGAAATAGTAGGTTCTTAGTTCTTAATACCTATTGTTACAATTTATTTATCAGCGACTTCACTATACGCCCGTCAGATTCCATAATGGTCATTAAAAATTGCAACAATCGGAATGGATGCAATAAAAACACTAAGGTAGGTACTGTCAGCAACGAAAGCCTTGTTCATTAGACAAAAATTATTTGATACACTATTATTGGCCGGAGCGAGCTCGTGGTTAAGTGACCGCATGAGTCAAATTTAAGATTAAGGCAAACTACCCTTGCCGCGGTTAGTCCGGTACCATCCATATTAGACAGAGACCCCTCCGTGTCTCTGAAAATGCGTTATGCCGTTGATCCTCGCTGCTATTCGTAGATCTATGACAGTCGCTTTGTAAGTTTGGGCAAGCAAACTTACCAAGGGTTATGGTGTTAAATAAAATGTCAGGATTGCGGAAGTCAGATAGAGAGTTCGTCCATCCGGTTGACTGGAATCCGGCCCCAACATAATTTGGAAATAGGCTAGGCGGATAACACCTTTCTGCATTGCATTGCATGTAAAGTTAGCTTTACTTAAATTTTACATCAGTCTGTAATGACTTTTTTTCAGCAATAATACAAATTGCAATTTACTGGGAACTTTTGTTAAAATCGGCAACAGCCAAATATTATCAAATACTTAGTTTATAAAGCAAATAATTATCTTCTCTATCGGTATTTAGGAATAGTATTAGTACTAAGTGATAGCGTACAGCATGTTAGGGTCTAGTAAAGAAAAAATATTTTTTTTTAACGGGTTTGGTAAATAGGTCTGTATTATAAATATTAAACATAAAATGGAATCTCATACGATTTGATCTTATGAGTAGTTTATCTTTTATTAGTAAGTTCTATTTTAATCAATACAAGTACCTACCTACTACAAAAAAATTAATTACTATGTAGTTAGGTACCTACATGTATAGTGAAATTAGTTTTTGGCATAAAACCTCCAAACACATTTTTCTGTATTTTAATCGTTACATATACCTACCTATCACAGTTACTTAGACATAAACACATTGAAGCATTGCCTACCTAAAGCTGGTGTTACACCGGCAAAACGAGGCGTGGATGGGATGGGCGCAAATTGACGATTATCGATTCACGCTTACCCTTTTACATCGAAATATGTCCATCGCTTTACTACTCTATCCTAGATGGCCGTCGCGAGACTTGTATAGCTTATCTATCCTTTTTACAAATTAAATAAATACTATTCTTTATTTTTTTATTAACCGTTACTGTCCCACTCCTGGGTAAAGGCAATAAAATTCAATATTGTACTAAAAATATTTCACTTCTCGCCACGCACATCTTTTAAACCTTCTACACCAAAGATGGGCAGGGCGTGGAAATGTATTTTTTCATTCAAATTTCAATTCCCGCCCATCGGCCACGCCACGCCTCGCCGTCGCACCGGTGTAAAACCAGGAGTTATGTTTGATCAAATCGAAACGCGACAAGTTTTAAAAAGTTTACTGCAAAAGGCCACAAAGTCAAATGCATAGCAGGTGCCTGCAATAAGAAAAAGAAAGCTTACATAGTTTCTTTGATGATAGTTTATTAGCATAGTTTTTTGGTGATTTCTACAGAAGCACCTAGGTACTAAGTAGGTATACTTACTTACGTAAAAATCACCGTAAGCAATATAACTGCGGCCATCCCCTTTCATACTCTTGGATAACTTGTTATTACCTCTATTTAAACCAAAATAATATTGTGTACCTACCTACTTATTTTCTTATGTAAGTAAGTGATATGAATAGCTTTTTATAATGTAAAATTCTGTGTTCATATGTATAGGTATACCTACCTTAACCAAATTTTATAAGTAAAGAAAATTGCCTCGAAAATGAAGTAGGCAAGTACAGTCAACATCACGAATACACGACCGTATTGTAGGTAAAACTTGAACTACGAAAACAATCCTGACTGTTGCGACGTAAAGGTGCTGTCAATGACAATTGTTACTATTGCCATGCGGTTGACTGTACCTAAAGGGGCAAACCAAAAAACTCAACATTCGAATATAACTGTAAATAACTAATGATAAGTATTCTTTAGCTTTAGATGATTAATGTACTCATTCATTACTACATTTTTACCTATAAAAATATTTGAAATTAGGTATATGAAATAATTATTCGAATAAGTATTACATATTGCGAATATTTTTATGGTTTTGTTTTAGGTACACTTTTACTTCTCACACGAACTAGAAAATAGCTTTTCCCGTCAGTTATCAGTGGACTTATCATAGCTTTAACAGGTGTAAACTACTGTAAAGAGACCACAGACATTTCCGAAAAGCACAATTATTTTATCCATTAGCACCTTTTTTTTTTTTTTTTTTTTTTTTTTCGATATTTTTTACTGTACTGGTTCGATATTGAAGGTCAATGTTACAACTTTTCACTACCTACGTATTTTTACGAAAACAAGATTTACTTAAATGTTAAAAGTTGTTGTTTAGAGTTTAGTTGTAAACTAAACTTTAAATACCTACTCCCAAGACCTCTGTACTGTTGTATGCCCCCATAAGCACAATCATTTATTAATATAATAAGTTATTGTTATCTGGTAGCAGAGAACTAAAATTCGGTCAAACATTCGATTAAGTTTGGGTTTGACTACTAACCCTAAATTCTAAAATCCCAAATACTTATACAACGCAACAGACGACTAACAAAACAAAAACATGGCTCGACCATGCTATGTAGACCTCAATCTATCATACATTCAGTCTGACTGTACAGAGTGTTGAGTTATGATAATGTTGGAGGCATAAGATTAAAATCCTTGGTACAACGCCATCTGTTATTAAAAAGAAAGAACTGAAAAAACCTTTTTTACAAAAAAGACAACCGCCTTCCAAAACTAAAGATATTTTTAATTTTGTTGTTTTTTGAAGATGGTTGTCTTTTTTGTTACAAACGTTTTTTCAGTTCAGTTTATTTTTCATTTTTAGTGCAATTCTTTTATTATTTATTACTTGTCGTTAATATTTGAAATCCTTACAAAAATCGGTTCAGCCAAACATGATATAATCGCGAATTAACATACATACATACAGGTAAAACTAAGATCCCCTTTTTTTTAAGTCTTAAAATACCGAAACTTTCTCCTAAATGTAACAAAATAATACTTTTCTGAACACCGCATAAAATATGGTTTTGCCAAACGCGAGATAATCGCGGACAAACATACAGGTCAAACTGATATCCTCTTTTTTTTTTAAGTCGGTTAAAAAGTGCAACATCGTTGCATCCCTTCTGTTTTGGATGGAGCATCTGCACGCCCTCCAGTTTTAACAAGAGTACTAATGGTGTTAGTACCTACTTGGGTGGGAGTCGGTGCTACATAGAGCTTTCAGAATGCTGACAAAGCAGTGATAGACATAGTTGTCTGACTGCCGTGAAACGGATTGCTGCATGACAACTGAACCTGCCAGTTTAAGAATCTTGTTAATATAATATTGTGAAAAATACTATGATAAGCCTGTTCAAATTATCCAAAAAATTAAGAATGCTTCGACATAGTTTCGAGTGGAACCTCGGGGATAAAAAGTGTTTTATTTTTAATTTATAAATGCCCATAGAAGTTAAAAATACGATGCCATTTATTTATGATCGAGATTAGCCATGTACTATCACATGAAATATTGTAATTAAGTTGATTTATTAAACATGTTTATTTATAAAAAAAACATTTCTGTAAACAACAACAAACTTCAAGTTGACGAAATAAAGAAACAATTGAAATAGACCTTTTATTTACATGAATGTTAATCAATTATACTTTACCAAAAAGCACATTAAGTTTATACCTAAGTTACAATCACAACAAGTCGATATTTTAAATACAAACAATACATTATCACATCTGGATGCACTTAGAAATATGTAAGAATATATTCTATTATTATTTTTGAAAACTGTTGTGTAACACAACTTTTATACTTGGATCTTATTTACACATACAAGTGCAGTTGCCACCATTGTATTCATATCACTAAATGAAACTTCCTCATCAGAAGTAATTAGGTCCCATACTTATCAGCTTATTTATGCACATGAGACACTTTCGTTCCAAACAGTAAAAACTAACAAATAAAGAAAAGAACAATACTACAAGCTTCAAAAATTTTGTTATGCAACAATTGCAGTTAAATCATTTCAGTACCAAAAATATTATTTCGTAATTATGAAATATAATTGATAAGTGATATTTTTGCAATGGGTAAATAAAATATTGAAATATTGTTGTGCTTTGAAAACTATATGATACATCAGATCACCAGATTAATAATTATATAGGCTTGTAAAGCAGTGTGGTGACATACTTCTTCCTGTACCTGTGGGTTGCCGATAATACCATAACTCCATCTTTTATGGACAAAGCATACAGATGATTCAACATAACATGATTTGGTTCAGGTAACAATGTTGGTTCACACTGAAAAATAAATAACTTTAGTATTTAGTTATTATTTTACATTTACAAAATATGTAAAAATGTTGATCAGAAAAAAAAAATAAGCAGTGAGAAACTTACAGATAGTGGTGTATCTTTATTCAGAATAACTTGTAAGAGATGAGGTGGTAAAATAGGTGGACCTGAAACTTTCTCCCATGGCTTTGATTGTGGTATCTCCTGAAAAACAATAATATAGATATAGGTAGTAAACTAAAAACCTTAATGCTGTATTTTTTTTCGACATACCTGAGAATACTCCGTTTGGGCACTGCTGTGAATCCCTTCACTATCCTTTGCAAGTGCTTGAAAAACTTCAAAATCAGACATTTTTACAGTAACCAAGTTATTTTTACTACCCATTCCATTATCCACTACCTTCTGTAACAAGTTTAATATATGCCTGAAAATATATATTCTAAGATTTGTTAGATATACATCTTTACTAATATTACAAAGCTTAAGAGTATTTTTGTTTGTTGTATAAAATGTAATCTCTGGGTTGGATTGGAAATTAGACAAATGTTTTTTTTGTAAATGATATTCAGACTCACGAGTACAGGTTGTGTATCATCACAGTATGTACAACCCAAGAGAGATCAGCAGGAACCAAAGAGTAAAAATAAAATAGGAGGAAGAAATTAGTTGGTTATAAAGCTAAAAAATTTTACATACTGAAATGCTTAACCTTGTATTTATGACCTTAAAATAAAATTTGTAACAATGAGCAATCTTATCACATAAATCAATCACTCAACAAATAAGTTGTGGATTGATTGAAAGAAAGGAGAGATTTTAGGCTGTGAATACAAAAATATTATTAAAATAATAATTAGGTACCCAAAACAAAAACTTATAAATAATAATAAAGTACAAAGTATGTACAATTTATAAAAATGAAAGAATGAAGCATAGACGGTATTAAGAAACGTGCATAGCTGTCAATGGGGCAAGTGCCCAAAAGGCTGGCAGCATTGCCACATTGTATGGCAAAATTGCCATACAATGCAATACTTTAGCCAGGGAAAAGGCATGTTGTTTTTTGGGACATTACCAAGTTACTTTTCCCATGACCAAAGGGCTGATCTAAGTATTGAGTTTTACTTTAAAAAAATATTATACTCATTGTTGTACTGTGTATAATAATAAATGTCAGTTAATATAGTGGGTAAATTGGAGGTAGAAGTAAAAAGTAAGCTCTTCCAGTATTTTCTAAAAAGTAGATATATATTTGAGAATGCCTTACTTTATGAGTAATGCAAAAAAAAAACACACACAAGAAGCTTGAATAGAATAAAAATATATGTTTAAGAAATGTTAATGATAATTATTTGAATAAACCATACCACAGAAGGGTCATGTCGCCATTCACCATCAACAAAATACTTATACTGATGTTCACCTTCAGGTAAGTCTATGATCGTTACAAAGTCTCCATGGGACTTAACCATAGGAATTGTTTTCCAATCGGTAAATGTTCCACTAATATATACCTTAAAATAGAGAAGATTATTAACTAATTGCACTAGGGGAAGAATAAAGTATTACTGATGCATACTTTACTTACTTGTTTGCCTCCTCCTTCCCATTTAAAAACAGTAGGCAAAACTTTAACATCATCAATAATCTTACTACCCTCAGTAAGAGTATTCGACCTCTCTCGTGGTCCACTATATTCTACATCGCTTTCAGGAACTGCCTTTGTATAATATGGTGCACCATCTTCAATGTTATTTTCTTCATCTCGAATAATACGATCATCATCAACCTTTTTATCAAATGTAAACGCTTCTCCTTCTTTGGCTGGCGAGGACGGCCCTACATCTGGAGCCTTAGTTACAGCGTCTCTATGCCATTCTTTAGGTTGATTACTCCCTGCGTTTCCCATTGTTCCACCAAAATTCTCCCAAAAAGTCCTATTTGTGTTACATAGACGTAAATCAGTGGAAAAGCAAATCTTTATTCTTCTACGAAGTACCTACGATTTTGGTAGTGACAATTGACACTGACATAATATTGACAGTTCATGACGTTAAATTGCATGATTATTAGAGGAGCGACGTGGCATAGGTTTCCGGTTTATGGTTTAGATAACAACTATTTAAAAGCATGATACCTTTATACTATGATCTTTCTACGTGAACATAGTGTGTCCTATATGTTCATCTTAAATAAATTCTTCACACGCGCAGTTTGTAGCGTGAGTAACCTTCATAAAAATGATTCGTGATCCCCTTACATTACACCTATATTATGAATGTGTTAAGAAATTCAATGTAGCATTCTAAAAATATATGAACCCGTTTGCATTACATTACATACCTTTAAACTCACGCCTTTCTCCATGGGGTTATCCAGAAACCACAGAATGCCATCGGGCAGGTTTGTGGGGTCGCTATTGCCCAACAGATCGCCACAAGCTGCCCTGAGGATACTGTTACTTATTATTATACTCGTAGAACATGCACTCTAGTATGTAACTGTTTATTATTTAAAAGTAAATGTATTATGATAAAAAAGGAAAAAGGCGTGAGTTTATAATACAGGCAGCGCCTGTATCTATGAGGGCAATTCGGGGGAATCGCGTTTTGATTTGACAGGTCATACAATCATTTAAAGTATGTCAATGGGTGTCTAACTATCTACATCCATCACAGAAAGTGAAAGCAAAGATTTTTTAAAATCTGTTTACATACAAAAGTTAATATAGAAAGAGGGAAACATTTGTTAGTAAATTCTTTAACAATTTTTTTTAGCTTCTAATTTCATAAGTTTTAACTTATTTAGGGCTGCATTTTCAATCATCAGTTAAGTAAACTCAGAGTCTAGAGTCAGATACTTTAACCAAAGTAAAAATATGACAGTATTTGTTAAATACTGTCATATTTTTTCTTTACAAAAGCTGTCAAACCTCCGTTATGTCAAAATCAAAAACATTTATTTCAATTAGACCGTTTACAGGCACTTTTGAATTGTCAAGGAGTCGGTCAGTTAGTCCGAAAATTGAACCTAGTTGCTCGTCAAAAAACGGAGGTAGGCCTCTATGGAGAAGAACCAGCAAGAAACTCCACGGCACTCTTTTAAATTAGGTTTTTACAAAATCCTGGTTACATTATTCTTGTTGATTCTACATGTGATCACAATGAAGATGAATATAAAACAGAAGTTAAATATAAAAAAAAATAAAGATGTAAGCCATAGCAGTTAAGAGATGACCAATCTCAACTGGCAGCACCCGTTCACGAGCATGACGCATGGATCAGCACCACCTAGCTCAACCATCATGGAGGGAGCCAAATGATGCAACACGCGCCACCATCAGCGAGACATTTGACATTGGTTTTAGAGGAGGTTTTTGGAACTAACGGCTCGAAGATACTATCTCATCCGTATACGGTCCTACGACCGCTTCATACGGTCATTCGGAAGTGAAAGTGACTTTACTTCAGTCTGTACTAGCTAATATTTATTTGGCAATGTCATATAGCAACACGGGCCACCTGACGGAAGCGGAAACGCCATTTCGTATTTTTTCAATACAAAAAAGCCTGTTATTTTTTGCGGGGAGAAATACACACACAAACACAGTTTCTTAATGCCCCACACTAAAACAATTGTCGGTCACTACGAAACACACATAAAAATAATAACAATTTCGTACACACATAGACATTTTTTATGTCATAACAGTGTAACAACGTGATGCAACTACATTGACAAGTTGCATTAAACCGTTGCTGTAGCAGCTGTCGATACGCATTATGGATAAATTAAAGAATTCGGTTATGATAATCAGGTTTTAAAAGTGATATAATATTATAATAAGATAGGACTTTATTTATCACTAATTCAATAGTTATCAATTAAAAAATTAATAAAAGTATGTATAACAAATAAATGACGAATACATTTCTCTGGGTTTGAGTTTTTTATTGAGTAATTCTTGTATCTGCATATTTTGCTAAAATTAGTTTTGGCAGTTCCAAATTGTGATTTGAATTTGTGATATCATTTTCATGTGAATGGTAGCTGATGGAGGGAAATAGGACTTTGACAATAAACTATTTTAATGATTTTAGAACGATTTGGTGTGTGGTACAATATTGTGTAGGTTTATTGTCGTCGTTTAAACATTGTCTTATTTCTTTTTCACAAGTCCGGCATAAAAATATAACTTCTTTTGAAGCACAAACCAACTTTCCTCTGCTTTGTTGATGCGTTAAGCTTTTTTCGTCAACCGGCCTGAACAAACCTTTGATGCACGTATTGCACTTAATTTTTTTTATATCGAAAAAATCCGGCTATATTTATTCGACAACTTTCTCGGCAAAAGGGGATAAAAAAGACATTGTGACATTTACAAATGCAAATGTCCCACAGGGAAACAAATAAAACAAACAATCTACAAAGTAACAACACTATCGCACTTGGTGACAGTAACTTAACAGTGGTCCACTTAAGTGGTCCATTTGCAACCCCGTGTTGCTCTATGGGCAATGTTCATTATTTTGGTAATTTTACTTGTGTAGATAATCTTTTAAAATGCCACTTATTTTGAAAAACGAAAATATTTTTTAGAAATTTAAACTTTTTTCGCAAAGTGTGACAAGCAGTACAATTTGATATTTAAAACACAACACAATAAAGTACGACCGCGTCTGTACATTTATGGAATCGAATGTAACTTTACTTCAGTCTGTACTGGTCTGTACACACACAGCGTAAAGATTCTTACACCCTACAGACAGACTATTAAATTTTTACTAAACACATCACATTCGTTCCCTCATCTCTATTGTGTGACGATCACGATACTACTCTATGTAATTTTATCATTCAAGTTTTTATTCAATAAACTTCATTCCATTGTGATTACGGGTGTCTGTGAAGCGTATGGCTCTGCGTAATAATATTTACATATAAGCATAAAAGTATAAAATATAATAATGAATGATGAAAAGCAACCACTGCTCACGGGACCCAGCAATCTAGAAAGTGTTGAACAGACTGTAGAATTAGTGACAGATCCAGGTTCTTGTGAGAAACCCAAAGATTATCACCCAGGTTCGGAAAGATGCTTAGAGCATCCGACTTCCAACTTCGATACTTTAATCCATCTTTTAAAAGGAAACATAGGCACAGGAATTCTAGCAATGCCTGATGCTTTTAAAAATGCTGGTCTTGTACTTGGTGAGTGTTTGTTTTGTTTTTGTATGTATAAAAATAAATATCGATGTTTAGCGCTATTTATTATTTACATTTGTAGGTTTTGAATACATTAACAGGAAGGTTTATTCATCCGTTATTGAGAAAAGATAACCAAACGTTTAGTAATATTATATTTATTTATTCATGTACAGGTTCTAATAATTTACTTTAGTACCTATACTAAATTTTCTACTTAAAATAAAATGCGGAATTTAATTAAACCCAAGAGGGTTTAATTAACTTCCGCATTTTATTATCTTTAAGTAGAAAAGGAAAGGAGGTCTTCCTCCTGCTCAGCAGTTGCGCTTTGCCACCACTACACCAACATGGCAGTCAACTGTTAGTTGGCTTGTATAAAAGTGCTAAAGGATATTCTTAGTTTTAACAAAATCTTTACCGTATAATAATAAGTTAGAGTTAAATTGCTTATTAGTCTTTTAGGCTAGATTGTAATCATTTATTAAGAAATCTGTTCTTAATAATAAGGAAAAAAAAAAAAAAAAAAAAAAACTGTTGTCTGTTGTAATCAGTTAAATTTTATACAGACTTCTTTTTATAATGTAGGCAATAACTTTATTAAACTCTCGAGTGCAATATATATGGCACCCCATAGGTTCTTTCATAACTGTAGAGATAAAAACAGGTACAAGGCTTTACAAATTAAATAGAGGTTATTTTAAAATTAAAAGTAAAGCTGTGAAAAGGGGTAAAATTTGTTTGTATGAAAAAATATTATTCCTACATCACAAAGGTGGTTAAAGAGGTACCTATCTTAATATTTTTTGTGATTGTATAAATTTTCCATAAGCACTCATTATTAATAAATTTAGGTTGATATTTCCATTAGGTACTGTTTTGTATTAAATAAGTCTTAAAGTTTCAGTTTATGTTTTCATTAAGTTGGCTTGTTACAACACCTGGTTGTATGAATGATTAATGTTTTCCCCTGCCCAGGTGTGTTTTCAACATTATTCATTGGAGCAATATGTACCCATTGTATGCATGTGCTGATAAAATGTGCACATGAGCTCTGCATTAGAAGTCAAAAGCCAGCACTTGGTTTCTCAGAAGTGGTTGAAGACTCTTTTGCATCAGGACCAGTTTCTTTGAGGCCATATGCTAAAACAATGAAGTAAGTGTTAAATATTGTTTATAAATGTGTAATCCATGTTATTGTAATAAGAATTACCTAACATTGTTTCACTCACTTACATGGAGTGTTCCTCACTCAAATAAGAATGTCACTGACATTATTCATAACTACATAACAATTTATAATCATTTGTTATGATCCAGACATATATCATTGGTTTTTTCTGATTCATTGTATTATCTATCTGTAATTCAATAATGCTGTACATCATTTACATTCACATATCACAGTTAGAACACATAAAACACAAGTATAATATATAGCTGAATAGATATTAGATACCTCCCATAAAGGGCTGCCATCCATCCAGGTTTCTGTGGATTTGTCCCAAATTATGGGGGTCCGTGGGTCGTCCGGAAGGGGTTGGGTAGTCTGGGTGAAACCCAGACACACAATGTCCGGGGAATCCTGATTAATTAAAAGATAAGCGATAATTTAAAACAAATATTAGTTAACAATTATCTTAATCTTTAACAATCTTTTGAAAAATAATTTTTTCTGGGATGTCCAGGAAAATACTCAATTTCACCCAAATAGCAGCCCTACCTCCCATAGTAACTATTCAAATTATTTTTGATTAAAATACAAATATTATCAAGTAGACAAATAATTTGCAGCAGCTAAATAAATGCAGTATACCATTAAACTAGGTGTTGCGTAGCACAAGATGTTTATTATATTGTTTATGCAAAGGTAATATGAATAAATGAATAATTACTTAAAGTTTAATATAATCATCATAAATGTATATCCCACCATGCCATTTGCCTATTGCGGGAAATGTTGGTTGTGTTTGATTCCACCAATCACACAGCTATTCAGGGAATATGATGTAAATCACATATCTATTGAATTTTTGTTAATAATGTAGTGATTCAGAATAAACAACTGTTCAGCAATACAAGAATATACATATGAACTGTCTTTTGGGAAAACAATCATGCAAATATCAGTATTTTCGTATTAGTAGTAGGTATTCTCAAATTTGTACATTAACCTCTTCCTATTAATTAGGTTTATTTGTTATCATTGAGGAATATTACTAGCAAACAAACAATAAATGTCTGCCTTCATTATATTGATTAAGATATGAACAGATTTACTCATGAACAATAATAATGTTGATAAGTAGGCATGTTTTATGAAGTGCTCTTATCTATTTCACCTCAATTGCTTTTATTTTTCCTACCTTTACTAACAACATTATTACAAATGTTCATACTAAATGTTTTACGTGACACTATATTATTATGTGTGATTCATATATTCACAATCATATGGAGATAGTTAATTAATTTCATAGGGTGGTCTGTAACAGCTATAATTTATTAGTGTGATTCTATACGAGATTGGCAAATAGATGTTCGATTCACGGTTGTGCGACACACTTAAACTCGACATCACACTATGCGTCAGTGTGGACTCAAAATTTGTGTTCATATCATTTCGTTTTGTTATTCAACCTGGTTCAACCTTTTTTTTTTGTAATAATTGATCCTTTTTAGTGATTACTAATAACAATTTATTCGTGCTTGATTTTGCATCATTATGATAGGATACAAGGTCAACGTAAACTAAACGCTTTTGGCATGTGGCGCACATGTCATAATAATGATAATACCAGCCTATTATTTAATTGTATCTGGACTTACTGTTCCACTCAAACCATGTCAGAGGCCCTTGAGGCGGTTTAGAAACTCTGACGCTAGGGTGTGTAGGGTCGTAAGGCCTTACTACCCACACGATAAGAAGAAGATTTAATTGTCACACTGCAAGACTTTGTGTTAGATGGTTTATTGTCTAATGGCAAATGGTATGGATTGGTGCGAGTGCGACAGTAATGTCGAACTTATGTCGCACTGGTATGATGTTGAGGCTCACTATGTCGCACAAGCGTGTTAACTGCTGATATATTGGTTGTTGGTCTTAGGTATCAAACCCGTTTTCAAACTATGGTACGTCACAGTACAGTTCTGTCGTTTTCACGTTGAATACTCTTAGTTATTAAATAATAATTCATAGACTATGTACCCACAATGTAGGTAGAGCATGACTGGCTTGAGTTTTATTGTTAAGAACAGGTTAAATTCATTAATAAATAACACTTATAACAATATATATTGTTTCAGGAATGTTGTCAGTGTATTTTTGGTATTAACACAATTGGGATTTTGCTGTGTATACTTTTTATTTGTTGCCTCTAACCTTCAAGACACACTGCATTTTTTTCATATAAATTTAAGTGTACATGTGTACTTGGCTTTATTATTTCCGCCAATACTTGCCCTGGCTATGGTGAAGAACTTAAAGTACCTGACACCAGTTTCTCTGGTTGCCTCTATAATGACTGCTTGGGGCCTTGTGATAACATTTTACTATATACTTCAAGATTTACCACCTACCCGTACTGTGAAAGCATTTTCTAGCTGGCATCAATTACCTTTATATTTTGGTACGGCTATTTATGCATTTGAAGGAATAGGAGTGGTGAGTTAAATTTTATATTAATGGAATGTATTGTAAACGTACAGTAGTTTTTAATTTTGTAATTCGCCTTTCTTTTCTAACGCCACTGCCGCTGTATTTTTATGTAGAACGCTACCTAGCCTTGATTTTTCCAATAATGTATAGGCTGTAGATAGTCAAATCAAAGAGGCAGTTACCGGCTTATGATTATCAGAGAAATAACGGTTAAGGTCTATTAATCATGCCCTTGACTTGTAACTATGATCACTGTAGGCGGGTGCCTACAGTGATCATAGTTACAAGTCAACCTAAAAATGGTGTTAAAGTTATGTTTCCACTTAACCCTCGGTCTAAAGCTAATCGAATCGAATCGAACTGAGATAACATACCCAATAGCTTTTTCAAGTTAAATAAACCAAAAATAATCAAATAAGAGCCTCCTTCTTTTTTTAGACAGCAGCGAATCATCAATATAAATAGTAGGTGAGTTAATCCGTAAGTCAGGAAAATACTTTTTATGCGCTAATATGGCGCTAATAATTCGTATACAGTAAAGTTTGTTAGTTATGTGCAGACCTAGGTATTTAGAACTAAAATTTGAGTACCTAGTTGTGGTCTAAAATTTTCGCCAAATGCAATAAAATGTGTGGTGTGCTGACGATAACGTAGTTTAGGCGTGAACAAATCACCTAGTTACAAAGCACAGTTCAACGAGCCTCATTACCGACTGACCAACAACGTGGCCAGGCGCAAATACGCGAAAGTAACAGTGTTGTTTGTTAGCAGGTATATACCTAGTTAGCTTTCCGTTACTTACGTAATGCCTTAGAAAACCCGATCCAAAACCGCCTGGACACGGATACTGCAGTCTGTCTAAGTGAATTTATTTACTATCTTTAGTTTGCGATTTCGGCCAAGTGGAAGTCGAAGTTAAATTCATTCTTATCTCACGTCTTGTACCTATACATGTCATTACTAATTAGCGAAATTATTCAGGTATCTACTGTGCCTGAAAGTTTTCAGCCTCATTTTTCATAAATCGTTCTCGAAGTTTCGTGTTTAGTCAATAAGTGTCTAAAATGACCTTTCACTTTTATATGTATTATAAAATTTACTTACATTTAACCTCATTTATCAGTTTTTCCTAATGGTATATTTTATTTCAATATTATCTAAACCTGACTGATTTTTTGTGAGGTCAATGATAATTGAAACCTGATTTTAAAGTCACCACGACACCGCGACACATGGACCATAATTCGCAAATGTCCCGATTATATAAAAATAAAAAGAAAGCAGTACCCAAACCAAATCGTACCCCAAAGTTCAGCTTCAGGAAATGCGTGATATAAATCCCCAATTTAAATCTGAGCCGGCCGGCGATATAGAATAGTTTACCAAGTGTATAATGCCGATGATCTAGTATGGCCATATTAATCATAACATGTATAGCAACATCAAATGAATTCAGTATTATTAATAATTCATGATACGTATTATATAGTAGAATAATACAAATATTATACCATACATAAGTAATCGTCTGCAGTATTTCTAAATAAGTATTATCTAATTCTTAAGTATCCTAGAAATTATTGTAATCTCTAACTAGGGAATGTAATTGATACAGCTATAGGTACGACTTAATAGACCCCACATGACGTCAGTTACATACATGATATACTTTGGTACCGATGCAGAATTGCTGGGAAGTCTTGACGTCATGAATGCGCCATGGTGACGCAATGCTACAAGATCTCTTTAACTATGTAAAACAATAAATGTTAATGTTCTAGTCACGATCCACGTATTCCGTAGACAAGACATATATGACATTTTCTCTTTAAGAGTATTATTATGGAGTAGTATATTACAATACTTCGATATAAATATGTTGCTAAACGGTCTTTTTAAACTTTTGTCTTTCAAAATGGAAAAGGCTTCACTAATTCATTTAATGGTTAATATTATGCTATAATGTTTAAAATAATATGATTAACATCTCATAGACATTATTTTTTGTTTTTTCATATACCTCGAAAAAAAAAACACTTACACATTACTAATTTATAATAATTCAGTCGTCGTAGTCTCGTACACTAGGAGGCCAGCGGTCGTACTGTTATTCTCGCTTATTAAACCGAATGACGGATGAGTTGTTCGCGTTATTATTTTAACATGAGTAATATCTATGGAAATTATAGGCTAATTATTGTAATAGGACGTTTACGTAATCGGTAGGGCAGTCAATGTCCTCGCTTTATTTTCGTTCTTGTCTTTATTAAAAGAAACACAGATAATACAACATGTATGCCTACCCATTTTTATCTGGAGACAGCTTGCATAATTAACTGCTTTTACTAATTATCTTTCTCATTAATTAATTAATTTATTTACGTTATATAATATGCGGGATCTATAATAATTACATCGTAAACTAATTGCAGATCTTACCTTTAGAAAACAATATGAAAACCCCAGAAGCGTTTGGTGGCTGGAACGGTGTCCTTAATACTGGCATGGTGATAGTAGCCGCACTGTATACTGCCATTGGATTTTTCGGGTATTTGAAATACGGTGAACGAGTGCAAGGAAGCATAACATTGAACCTGCCCAGCTCTTTGTAAGTTTTCAGTTTTAACAATCTTATTTTCCCTTGTCCCATTATTAGCATACTTAAGTAATTATCCCAATATTACAATATTGATATATTGTAGGGATAAGTACATCGTCTTGAATGTGTAGATTATCGTTGAGCTTTGATAACCTTTCCCGAGTAGTGAACGCATCCGCATTAAAGGTCCATTGCTATCATCAAATGTTTAGGTACCCTTTTCAGACATTTCAATATTTAATTCAATATGATTGTGTTACTGTTAAACTTCATTTATATTTTTATGTGCAGGTTAGCGCAAAGTGTTCGGGCCGTTATGGCAGCTGCAATCTTTTTATCATACGGACTACAGTTCTACGTCCCCATGAACATTGTTTGGCCTTATATGAAGTCAAAACTAACGAACGAACAAGCACTTAAACATGGTGAAGCAGTTACTCGGTTTGTGCTGATTTGCATAACATGTAAGTCCAATTTGTATTTAGATCGTCCAAAATTATTAACTGAATTTATTTAAAATAAGTCGGCAAGTCCAAATTGACGTAAACAAATAATAATGATGTACTGTCCTAACCATGTCTGCCTGGTTCGTAGGTTATCTAGTTGGACTAAAAACAATTAGGGGTATCACGAACTACAATTATATCTACCACCCACTTTCACATCATTATCATATGCCATGATAGGCACATGTTATCATGCAAATATTGATTTTTACCTCATATATACATTATACACGGTGTGAGATGTATAATCAAATGAAAATTCTCATATACGTAATCGTTGAACTGTGTTAAGCCCATAACGTTTTAGGCGACTGACGGGAATCGTTATCTTTGCAGTCCTGGCGGCGGCTCTGATTCCAAACTTGAGCGGAATAATCTCTCTAGTGGGCGCGTTCAGCAGTTCGGCGCTCGCACTGATCTTCCCGCCGCTGATAGAGATAGTGACCTTCTGGCCTGACCAACTGGGGAAGTACCAGTGGAAGCTGTGGAAAGACATTGCAATCATCATCTTCGGTGTTACAGGATTCGTATTCGGTACTTTTATCAACGTAAAGAATTTATTTTTTTATTGATTAGCTTAAATATCAATGCTTAACAAAATAGAAAATATTAACCAAAGAGTTTTGTAATATTTAATGTTGTTTTATATGATAATCGTGACAATAATTGTGTGTAGCAGTGTTCCGAAATATTTTGCTTTATAAAAATATTTAATTAGCTTATAGGTGTTGATTAATTGACAAGCTCAGCTTATTTTTACACGTTTATTTTATATTGAACCTTTTTAGTATTGATACATATAACAAACATTGAAATGGGTGTTATTTAAAAGTTTTGATAAACATGACATGGGCTTGTACTCATGTATAGTTATTTATTACCTATTATGTGTGCATTAGCTCTAATTTAAAATTTTGTATACGTATTATGCGTTTAAATATGCTGAAAGCTGCTTACCAAAAACTTGCATAATAATTTTTGCATTCCACTGTTACTCTAAATAGTCTAACTAAACCTAAATGACGTTGTACCTGTCGGTATTTCTATTATGTGATCGTAGTACCTTCCTATTTTTATATGTAATTATTAAATTAAATTATTTTTGTTATATAAACTTTAAAATCCTTGTTTAGTCTTTTTAGAACTCTATCTGTAAATCTATTTACAGCACCTAAAGTAAGATGTAACTTTAAATATTTAAATAAATGTACCTACATAATCGAATATTTTGATCTTCATAAATGTTAAATAAATATATAAATTATACTTACTAGATGCATTTATAAAAGGTGCTTATGTAGTTCAATGTGTTTGGTGTCTCTATATAAGATTATGGTCTTAGCTTATGCATGTGTTGCTTTAAAATCCGGTTTTAGATACCCCATTTTGAAATACATATACTTAAACTTGGTACTTTTACTGTCATACACTGTGTTAAAACTAGAACACGCGCAGACAAAGTGGGCCAGCGTTAACGTTCTGTATGTATTATTTTGGAAGCGATAAAGTAGATGACCGCCTCGCAGTAGCGGTCATTAATGGGAACATAAAATGGAGAGTGCTAGCCGCATAACGATCTAGTGTCTGCGCGAGACTTGGTAGTTAATTTATTTATTGAGAAGTTGTTTGACTAAATAATAAGCATTTATAATCGATAGCGGAGCATGTTATTAATTTGTACATTTATTAGTTACTGTAAAATAACATGTTACTAAGTTCATAGTGATCTGTAATAATTTACTGTTTATGCTACTGCAAATCTGTATAGAATCTGTTATAAAATAACCTCGAAAATGAAAATGTTATAGTTTGCCTATTTAGTGGTGATGTACTTATGTCAAAGAAATATAGCTATGGTGCAAATGATCTGATTGTTTTCCTGGAACACCTGAAATTTAATCATTATATAAAAAAAACCTGACAGAGATTCCACTACATGTTCCATAAATTACACCAATGGTATCAATATGAATAAACAGAACGAGTCATAAATAAAATACGTACATCAACCCGGACGCGGTCAAACACACCATATTATAGAAAACTAGCGACGCGCCCCGGCTTTGTAAGGAAGCAATCTACTGATAACTGAATATCATGTTTTTTTATTGACATTATATTTGGTGTTTTTTTCCATTTAGAATCTATTTTTTATTTTCCATGCGTACCTACCTTGTCCTTACAATTACAAATATGTACATTAAAAAAGCAATTTAAATTATGATGGAAAAACCCGTGACTAAAAAGAAATAAGTAACAAAAGATAAAAATAAAAAGCGGTATTTGTCGCGAGGAAAGAAAGAGGGAGGGAGAAAAACGTAATAGAAAAAAAAAGCGTCGTAGTAAAATTTTCATAGTTTTGTTTGTAAAAAGGGATAAGTACCTGAATAAAATAACAGCTGATTTTGCGTTATTTTTGTTATTAATGTATAAGAACGTTAGAAACGTTCACTTTTCGGTGAAGTGTAAAATAGCCTTAAGAAGATTAGATGGACGTCAGAGTATCTACAGGAAAACGAAAGGTTTGCGCCATGCGCTTCTATAAGTTAAACAGTGGGTTACCAGGGAGAGTTCATAATGATTTAGAGCGGTATCTCTTAAAAGGCTCGTACTGATCTTGTTGTTTTCTATAGAGTTAGTGCAAAATATGCTCGAAAACTCGCTTTTCCACCATTTATCGGAGGCAATTTTTATTTATTGCGTAACAATGCACATTGCCATACCGCAAAATTGGGATTCACATTTTATTATGCCCCGGCACGCAGATAGAATTAGGAATCTTAACTCAATGCAGCACATTCGAGATAACCTTAGAAGACGTGTCTGGGCAAAAGCACCAGCCTCTGCGACCTTAGCAGAGCTCAAGACGCGGTGGTAAATATCATCAATTGACTCCTTCCGTCCTGGGTCCCAGGACGAATGCAGGATGATATGAAGGAATGGAAGGGACTGTCAGACTTTTACTGACTAAAATACCACCCTGTTCCTTCTGTTGTCCTTTACGTTCCGGGGCCACGGTATCCTGTTAAGACGTCCCGCAACCCCGGCAGGTGTTGGCCCCGTCAGGGGCCCCGTCCCTGTCCTGACAGCTCTATGAGGTGCGCGCGAACAGAACGCGCCGTCAACCTGGGCTTGGTCCTTGATCGGACGGCGAGCTACCCATTACTCGCCGTCCGCAAGCCCGCGCCTACGGTGGCCGGATGTCGCCTCGCGACGTCCGACGCCCTGGGCGTCTCCCGCGGCGGCTGGAGCGTGAGGTGGAGGTTGTCCTCTCCCGCACGCGGCCCGCCTCCTCCTTCGCTAGCATTACTGCTTCGCAGAAGGAGGTGACTGCATTCCAATTCCTCTCGCCCCGGAGCATGGCCTGAACCAGGTCCGGACGCGAGAGGTCGTCGCCGCCTATCGCCTCCGTGAGGACACGGCGGTGCTCTGCCCAAGCGGGGCAGTGCCTGCACCCTATGCTCTACCCAAGCGGGGCAGTGCCTGCACCCTATGCTCTACCGTGTCCTCCGGGCGATCCACACAGTGGTGACACCCGGGCGTTTCCTGCTGCCCTATCCGACACAGAAACCTCCCAAAACAAGCTCAAGACGCCTGTAGTAGAGGAGTGGCACAATATCACTCAATCAAATATCCAAGATTGGAGAAAAAATAACCATCAATTTGCCAACTTACCAGATCCCTAATGAAGTCACACTTACACCCAGCCAGGTAGATTGCTTAGGAAGGCTGAGAGTCTTCGATTTAAATACCAACGTCACCTGCATGCTTTGCTAAGGAGCGAATCCACAAATAGTTCCAGGATGCCAGGTGTCGGCGATAATACTACTAAGAAAAGGAGTTTGAAGAAAATCCAATATAAGAAGGGAAAATATCTACGATGGTATATCTAGAAGTGAACTGAAACATGTAAAGGTCGTAAAGAAGATCAATAGGTACCTCCCGGAACCTTTTTTGTGATCTAGCCTGTAGCCTGTCACCTGTGCATAGAGCAACTCCGGTCAGGTGGCCCATGTTGCTCTATGAGCCTGTGTTATGTATCACTTCTGGGCAAATTGGCAAAGGCCTCCTCAAACAAACTGTATCAGGCTTAAATCTTTATAAGGTACAGTTTTATCAATTTATAATTATACTTTTTACGAGCTGTGAAATCGCGATTCGCCTTAAAATGAAATAATAGTAAACTAAGGACAAGGCTCGGGACAAACCGCGCAGTCTGTTTCACGCGCGCCTCAAAGAGCTGTCAGCACAGGGACCCAACAGGACTGTTACCGTGTTACCGTTACCGTGGCCCCGGGACGTAAAGAGCAACAGAAGGAACAGGGAAGCTTTTTAATCAGTAAAAGTCTGACAGTCTCTTCCGACCGGCCCAGGGCCCAAAAAAAAGGTAAACTGTTACGTCACTTGTTCGCCAACACAATTGACTAACTTACTATTCGTTGATTTCAAAGAAACAAAATTCTGATATAACAGTTAATTAAAAATTAATTGTGTGTTCAGGGCTAAAATAAAGAATTCAACATCTGGGAATTACTACTAAATTTTTCTATAAGCTTGGATGAACTTTCTTTGTCCAAGGCAGCAAGGGTTTTTTGCACTGACAAGTACATCTCGTGTAAATCATCTTAGATCACTTGGCAATTATTTTCAGAATTTACTTAAAAGGCTGAAAGGCTCAAAATATATTACGTGTCATCGTGTGAGGTATTTATGTATTATTTTTAGTATTTATGAATTATAATTATTGGACATTTTATTTTATAAATATTTCACACGTGTGTTCAGTAAGAAATATCGAGAATATCATGCTGATTTCCGAACGAGAGGAAGAAAACACGCAACACTACAGTGAAATGTCATTCACCGACAACAATTAAAAAATGTCGGAATCGTGTCAAGACGGTAATTGTCAAGGAAATAATGAATTTGGGCCGGACGAATCACCCACCAAACTTATCGTCAATTACATTCCTGAAGTCATGACGCAGGATATGATGTTTTCTCTATTTTCAACAATGGGTAAACTGGAAAGTTGTAAATTGATAGCAAACCGAGGCTATGGGTTCGTCGAGTACTCTCGTCCCGAGGATGCAGTCAAAGCACGTAAGGCCTTTAACGGTCTTCTAATGCAAAACAAGACGCTGAAAGTGTCGCATGCACTACTGAATCCGGAGTTAAAACCCCCTTCGAAACCAGAAGCCGACTGGAACCTCTATGTATGTAACCTGCCAAATGAACTGACCTTGCAGGATTTACATGGACTATTCGCACAATTTGGTAAAATAGTTAATTCTCGTATAGCAGCAGGAATAGCATTTGTTTTATATGAGCATCAGTATGAAGCGGAAAGAGCTATTCAAAACATTAATGGCACCACACCTCCTGGCTTTCTACACCCATTAACAGTTAAGTATGCTAATAAGAGTAACCCTAATAAACATAAAAACAATAACAATAACTTTCCTAAAAGTCCCCTTGTGAGACCTTATCATTGGATTAATCATATGAACGCCATTGGAGACCACAATTCTCCGAGTACATGGTCTATATACATTTATAATATTGCTCCAGAAGTGGAAGAGTTGACTTTGTGGCAGCTGTTTGGTCCATATGGTGCTATTGTGTCTGTTAAGATAATCAAAGATCATTCAACTAATAAGAGTAAAGGATTTGGATTTGTTACGATGAGAAATTATGACCAAGCAGCGATGGCAATACAAGCATTGAATGGATATGTTCTTCATGGCCAACCTCTCTCGGTTAGTTTCAAAACCCAGAAGAGATAATGCTTATGTGAAAGACTTAATAAACTTTACAATATCAATACAGTAATAAATAGACAAAAACAATATCTAATTGATTGGCATTTTGAAATTTTGCATAAATAGTCTTGATTTTTGAATTTTGTGTACGCACCGTAACCATAATATGTGCAGTCAGTTGACTCTTGTTGAAAATATTATATTACTTTGAGCTATCGACATTGTTAAGTTTGTTTATGAATAATAATTTATTCGGTTTGCTCGTTAAATGTTTCAAGTTTAGTAGAAGTTTAAGATTGTATTGAATATGATTGTTGTTTGGAAGTTCAACATCAGTTGTGAGCTGTAATGCTTTCATTATTTTAATCTTATTATTTAAGTATAATAAAACCATTTTAAAGAAAGTGCTTTTACAAGATCTAACTAATTGATAAGCCACATTGAGATGTTTAATCAGCTACTAGTTTTAGTTGTACACTTTTTATAACATGATGTCTATTTAGGTAGTGAAAACGAAATCTAGATTATATCATATTTATACATTTAGTATAAAATTTGCTGAATTAAAGTTCATTTTCACAATTTTAAATTGTATTTTGATTTTGTTATAACCTGTTCCTGTTTTCAGCTTATACTTACTGCTTATAGAACATCATAGTATAATGTATTGAGGTGAATATTATTTTATGTAGCAGACCATAAATATTTTATGTTACCATTACTCGTAAGTATCATGTAATTAGATTTCTATAGTTTTAAGTTAAACTTAATGTTTTTATGGCAACATCAAGAAGTACACAGTTAAATGATCCAAAACAGTGTATGGATAATTTAATGAAACAAAAGTACATATGTAATTACTTGTTTTATAGTTACAATTGAACTAAATTGTATAATAAGTAAGTTAATTTAAATCCATTCAATTGGTTCAGTTAAAACTTACCTAGTACTTATTGCCTCACATGTTGGGTCACCTGGGTGTGAACTATTTAAACATCTTGGCATTCTTCTCAAAAGATGGCGCTCATCATCATTGTGTAATCGACATGTTATTAAGAACTTATTATTATTTATAATTATTCATCATACAGTATGTATTTCGCAATTCAATGTCCTTCAAAAGGTTATGCATAGAGGTCAATAACCTGAGTTTCACCTCATGATTAAGAAGTGCTATATAGTCATATTTCGACACAAGAAAAATATTTAAAAACATTAATCTATTTCTCAATCATGAGTCTAATTCATGTTACTAACTTTTTCCCGCGACTACGTCCGCGTGGAACTTGTTTATATCGTGTTTGCATAAAAACTTCCACCCCCCTTTTCACCACCTTAGGGGGTGATTTCCCGAAAGGGCAACAGAAGGAACAGGGTGGTTTTTAAGTCAGTAAAAGTCTGACATCCCCTTCCGCCCCACCCAGGGCGGAAGGAGTCATTTGATGATTTTTACCACCTAAAAAAAAGGGGATGATTTTTACCACCTAAAAAAAGGGGGTCTTAAACTATCTCTATAAAAATTTTACCTAAATCGGTTCAGCGGTTCAATAAAGGAGTAACAGACAGACAGACACACTTTCGCATTTATAATATTAGTATGGATAATACTTAATATGTAATATTTTAATTTAAACTCGTAGAGTTCTATCTAATATAGTTCCAATACTTTCTTTAGACGTATCAAACACTGCTAAATAAATAAACAAATATAATTAAAAAATTAATTGCTTGAAATATGGTTTCAACTGCATATTATACTAATTTTCGTCAAGGCCTATGAAATAACGGTCAAGAGTGTTGTTCAACGTTTCAGGAGGCTCTGGTTGGATGACTAGAGCACAATCCAGAAACAAAGGCAGTAGGTACTTCTCGGCGCGCGACACATATTTTAAAGATGTCCTGGATTCCTGAAGCCTTAACCACCGGTAAATTCGACCTTATTCTGATCCCATTATTTTTATTTTTTATATAATTGTATAGAAATGTTTAAAATGCAATTTAAAAAAGAAAGAAGAAATTAGATGATGTTTAATAACTAGCAAATAGTATATTTTTACGATTCTGCCTAGGTACTAATCATTCTGTCCTGTGTCTACGTGGATTGTAGGTAGGTATGTATAATTACGTGCGACAGTCGTCACCTGTAGTTGGCGATAATATTAAAGAGCATTTTGTTTGTCTTATTATGTGGTTACTAATTCGCAACCCAGTCTGGCCTGCCTGAAACGACAGAGTCAACGATGAATAACCATAACTCTCCTTTTGGCTTTGTCGTAGTCGGGTAAAAAATAATAGTCAAGACACAGTGAGAACAGTGCTGTACCTATATAAGGTACTACTTTAATTAGTGTTACACGTTATACCTATTATAAATCAATGAATCGAATTCTGAATGAGGACTCAACTCGCGTGCCGGTAGTCGCGCTTGCAACAACTGCTGTGCATGCATGCCTTTAAATATATTAGATGAAATATTAGATTATTGAGTGATCTAATTTATTATCAGTCCTAATGGTTCAAGGTTTATTCATAAATACTTGATTATAATTACGAAGCGTACGAAGTGTTACGATAAGACAATAATTGTAATATTTTGATCTTGCAAAACATATGTGGTTTAGCGCCATCTAGTGATAGGTGATCAAAATATGGCACATATTAGAATTTAGATTTTTATGTCTTTCAGCGTCGTATAATTTTATAACAGTATTTTACAGTAAGTATAAAGTTTAAAAAAGTAGTTAAGAAAAAAAAACAGCAGCACATGAGTAAAAAAACACGTCTCAATACTTAAAAATATTTTGACTTTTGCGCTATTTTCGATAGCTATGGCGCATGCTCTGGAAACCATGAATCGATATAAAAGTAGCAATAACCGTGTTAGGTGCCGGAGGTCACGCAATCTCTGACTTGTTTATAGTTTTGTTTGAGAATAGATCTTATAATTTTTAATACCTAGTTGGAGTAGGACAAAGTTTCACAGTGCGTTTGTTTGCCGGGGATACGGCCGTGGCGGACGGAGAAGGTTCCGTGGTGGCGGGGGGCGTCGGCCTCGCCGTGAGTAGCAAGGTAAGGGAAATGCTCAATCGAAATCCATGTTTTCCCCTCAATTCTTAGGATTATTAATTAATGCCCCTTAAATGCGTGAAAAGTGAATGTACTATGTACCCTGGTAATCGACATCACCGCAACAGGTGAACCGCAACTACCAATGTTAGCCGACGACCTGACGTGTTCTCGTGGAGTTTTAATGAAACATAATAAAGCCAAAAGTGATTGTAAAGCCAAAAGCCCTAAATTGTACTTTATTTTGCTGTCGTTAATACCTACACTTCGGACGGAGCTAAGGATTTAAAGACATCATAGCTGTACCTTCCTCATGAACATAATGATGAAGGTAGATAATTATACCCATACCATTACCTACCTACCTAATTCAACTATTCATCGAGATATTCATATTATTTATAGAGCACAAGACTTAACTTATTTTTTTATATTTTTAATTGTGGACAGCAACAGCAATTTATTTTTAAGTTTAGCACCTATCTATGCAGAATGCCCGCATTGATATCGATCGTTAGAAAAACAACTATAGTCAGTCCGACACAAATTAAATGTTTGTGAGTCTGACATTATTGTGCCTGTACCTATGTATTATGGTGATGGTATTATAATGCTCCTCTTTTTGTGCATTATTTCACTAGAGACTTTGAAGTGTGGAATACAGTTCGTAGGTACCTACTCCAAAATCTTCATTTTTAGAAACTTTGTCGCAGTTTATTGCAATACATAACATTTTTCTATGTGCATACTTTTCCCAAATACGCGGTGTTCAAAGAATCAAATCTGCAAGGCTAATGATTTGTCCCTCTATGAAGGTGTACCCAAGCCCGGGGGCGGCGCGCGGCGTGTGGGCGCTGCCGCAGCCGCCCCCCTGCACGATGGCAGCTGAGGAGGCGCTGCCGCCCTGCTCACCCATGTCGCCGGACGCGCCAACTGCGCCGCCGCGTACCATTACCAGCTATAACCAACATTCTGACCTGCATCAACTTATATTTGAAGCTGTCCGATCTGGGTTAGCCATATCTATCTTCTTATTTTAATTAAGGCTGGTGGCTCATATGTTGTGTCGCTAACCACACATGACACGTCAGCGTAAACACAGAGTTTATCGTTTCAAAGAGGTTATCTAAGTTAAGCACCTACATTCCCATGGGAAGACAACATGATGAGATTGCATCTCAAGTTGAGAATACGTCTCTAACGATGTCATTCCGTCATTCTTTAACCAAACCATATTTTTTAGCGAGGTATCGGAAATCGAGCGCCTAGTAGAAAAACTTGGCGTAGAAGTGTTGAGTGCCCGAGACCAGCACGGCTACACGCCTGCACACTGGGCCGCATTGGACGGCAGCGTCGCAGTCATGCGCTACCTCGTCGAACGCGGAGCACCGATAGATCTGTCCTGCTTAGGCACCCAGGTAATTAATAAAGGCCACCTTATGATGCATAATAATTAATAAAATGTTGAATTATGTTGGGAGATACAAACGAATGATACCTACACTACGTTTTAATAATAGTTACTAACTGTTTTTACTTGTTCCCCTAGGGCCCCCGGCCAATCCACTGGGCCTGCCGCAAAGGCCATGCATCCGTTGTTCAAGTGCTGTTACAGTCCGGGGTTGCTGTAAATGCTGCTGACTTTAAAGGTAGCTACCTACGTACCTTACCGGAAAAAAAAAATAGAATTACTCCAGACTAGTGCTGTTCAGTACAGTACCTAATGCGAGGGTTTGCCTATAGGTTTGACTCCACTAATGACGGCCTGCATGTATGGCAAGACGGCCACGGCTGCGTATCTCCTGGGCATGGGGGCAGCGACCAGACTCTCAGACATTAACGGAGATACTGCCCTCCACTGGGCCGCGTATAAGGGTCATGCGGATCTAGTACGCCTGTTAATTTACTCAGGTGTGCCTCTACATTGCACTGACAACTTCGGATCCACACCGCTACATTTGGCATGTCTATCGGGCAACTTGACTTGTGTGAGACTGCTTTGTGAGAAGGTATGAAGTATCAACTAGGTAGCTATTATATTTTACTATATTAACTAGGTAGCATACGACATAACTCCATACAATTTTCGTAATATTTTTAGGTCAAAGCCGAACTGGAACCTCGTGACAAAAATGGGAAAACGCCATTGATGCTGGCACAAAGTCACCGACATTTAGAAGTCGTAAAACTGTTACAAAAGGAGATGAAGCGCAAATCACACTGGATGCCACCGCTATCTGAATTGTGGGCTTTGTTGTTCGGCGGCGCTGGGGACTCCAAGGGTCCCCTACTCTTTTTCTTGGTATCAGTTCTTCTTTGGGGGTATCCTATGTATGTGATTAGATGCATACCACTGACCTGGAACACACTACGTTTATCACATTACTGCTTCCTATATTGGAATGCGATCATGTGGCTAAGCTGGGTCATCGCTAATAGAAGGGATCCAGGCTACATTCCACAAAATTCGGAGACGTATTACAGAGCCATCAGGCAGATTCCATATTATGACAAGTGGAAGAAAAGGAACGTCATTCTGTCAAGATTGTGCCATACTTGCCGATGTCTGAGACCGCTAAGGTAGGTTATATAATTTAATGGTGCTTCAAGGAATACAAGGTATTCTATTTGCCGCCCTTAAATATTTGTAAAGACTCAATCGTTATAAAAGTATAAAATTTACTTACCTAATTACCTACCTAAGTAACACTTTCAAATCAATTTTATTTCGACTATGGTTTGTGATCATTATCGTCGTCATTAAAATTCGATATGATATTATTTTAAGATATTTATTTTTAATTATAGTATACCTAACAACCTACATCATAGCAACTTATTTGCAAATACCTGTAATGCTGGAAGCGGAAGCTTACCTATCTACTCAAATTTATATTAAAGAAGTGGGTAAGGTGGGTAATCAAAATTACAAAGTTGGTTTTAAATATTCACCGCGCAAACTAAATTGCAGTACCAGTTGGTTACCTACTCAACATTATATTGCCCATAAAAATGTGGTAATAAAAACAATTCAATACACAACCTCGCAATGATCTGTTAGAAAAATAGGATATTAAATCATTTTTTGCTGAGCTACGATTCCCGGGGATATTCAGTATTTTTTATATGCTTATCAGGATTTTTTATCAGTATTAGTCTGGATTTATATCCGAATAATAGTGGGTTTGCCCCTTTTTACCCGACTGTGCGATTAGAGGGTAATGTGTTTATCAGCCTATGATGTATGTATGCAGGGCCCGATCTAAGGGGGGGCCAGCCGGGCAAATGCCCAGTAGAAGGTAAAATTGAAGGTGCTAGGTTGTTGCAAAAGTCCAACATCACACTTTCATGAATTTTTGTATTATTATACAAATAATTGTTCGGAAGCCGTGGTAGACTAACATACCTAAATGTGAATATTATACAATTAAAACAAAATCACATAAATATCATCCCATCTTTAAAAACAAAAACATGAATTATTATAATTATGGTGTTAGTGTAAAGGGCGGCGAATATTACCTAGGGCCCTATATAATATATATAATGTAGGGAAATAAAAAAAAAAAAAATATCTTGGGACAACTCACACACGGCTACCTGATACCAAGCTAAGCAGAGCTTGTGTTATGGTAACCAGACAACTGGTATACATACTTATATAATTTATAAATACATATTATAGATAAATCACACCCAGACACAGAACTAACAATCATGCTCATCACACAAAGTTTGTCCTGGGTGGGAATCGAACCCACGACCTCCGGCTTAGCAGTCAGGGCCGCTAACCAACAGGCCCGTCATATAAATGTGCTTGTTCCGTTGTGGCGCTTTAAAGACCGAGAACGCGTGGGTCGATTTTGATCATTCTTACAATCATGAAAGTATTACAATGGTAGGTATTTACAATTATTCAATCAATATCACATAACAGAAGTACTATTACTGTAAGTAGTATTACTGTACTTACCTACTTCTGTTTATCTTTCAGTTTACAAATTTTTGCGGAGTCAGGTTTACTGAAACTGAAACACAACTGACCAAAAATAGGTGTAGGTGTAAACATTCTAACTAAGTATAGGTACTTAGGTAGAATGTTACCTACAAATAGGGTACCTACAGGTAGTGTACACCTCTGCTTCCCACTTAGGGAAAATTACATTTAATCGCTTACATGTCCAGGGCTAAACACTGCCGTATCTGCAAGCGCTGCGTAGCCTACTTCGACCATCACTGCCCATTCATCTACAACTGCGTGGGAGTACGCAACAGGATGTGGTTTTTTCTGTTCGTCATGAGTGTGGCAATCAACTGCACCCTGTCCATATACTTTGCTTGCTACTGTCTGCTGCTCGAAGGCTTCGGGCTGCTGTATGTCCTGGGACTACTGGAAGCTATCACGTTTTGTGCCCTGGGGTGGATCCTTACTTGTACTTCCGTAAGCATATTTTGTATTTTTTCTGATAAACTACAAGGTATGAAAAATTCTGCGAAAAATAGTGGTACCTATGAGGACATGAGTGTGTGGAAAATGAAGCGAGGCCTTTGCCCTGCTGTCTGAAAACACAGACTAGATAGACCGATATTTTTAAAGAATCACTTGCGAAGTGAAGGCAGGTGAGGCGAAGTATTCGAGCGTAAGATAAGGTTAAGGTAACTACCTATCGGTTCCCGTCACTAGAGGTGTCCCGTCACGGCGTCACCAGTGGCTGGAAACGGACGGCTTTAAAAACGCCACAAGTTGCTAGATAGATTCGATTCCTGTGTAGTGGCACTACAGTGTAGGTAGGTATTCATCTATAATCTGCATTCCTACGTAGAAATCAAACAGCAGATGTTTATAGAAGAACTAGGAAAGTAGGTAAATTCTTCACTGGAAAACACTACAAATAGTGAGATAGGTACCTACTTACTGCTATTATAAATGCGAAAGTTTGGATGGATGGATGTTTGATATTTGGCACAGATATAGATTGTAGTCTGGAATGGAGCATAAGTTACTTTTCATCCCGGAAAAATGAACGGTTCCAGAGGGATAATATAGGTATTAACTTTGAAGCGAGCGAAGTCGCTGGCAGAAGTTAGTAGTGAGATATGTAGGTACAATAACTATTACGGTAAGTAAGTAGGTACGATTGGTACTTACTGTAATGACTCTGTGAACCGCAATGAATCTAGCTAGCTAGTGGCGTTGCTATTAGCCGTCCCCGTTCTGCCATTAGTGATAGGCTAGTGTGATTCTTCTTTTTCTTTTCACTTTTAGGGACCAATACGGGACGTTTCAAACAAATCAAATAAAAAATCAAAGTAAAAGTTTTTATACCTATACTTATATTTTTTACTTTTAGCTTGATTTATCGTTTATAATGATCTCGTTTAACGCATAATTACGTCATTTTAATTTTGTCGAAATTATTGAAACAAGGGACAATTATGGGAAACGAAGGTCAAATACGGTGAGAGTCCCGTTTGTACGGGGCATATGGCAACCCTATTAATGGGACATCCTGCCTCTAATAGTGATGGGACACGATCGCCACAGGTACCTACCTACATACATCTATAAATTCCTTTCTATTGTTTTTACAACCGTTAAGTAGGTAGGTACAAATTGGTTCTCCAATTTGAATTATTTAAAACCCTTTAAAACACCGTTGCTGACGTAGCATTGTCAATACGTCATCCTCCGAATATTTACACATTTGTCAATTATTTTTGATGACGTGAAAGATTTTCATACTTAGGTAGGTTAGGCTACGTAACTTCGATACAGTAGGCAAGTGATTTGGGTAGGTAGGTACTTAGTAAGTAGATACCTGCGACTAGTATGCTGACATTATTATAGCCTAATATTTTATTCGATTTCAGATATTGCACGCCTGCATGAATTTGACTACAAATGAAATGTTCAATTACAAAAGATATCCCTATTTGAGAGATAAACGTGGTCGTTACCAGAATCCATTTTCCCGAGGACCTATTATGAACTTGATAGAATTCTTCGTGTGTTTGCCGGACAAGTGCGATGAACAAGATATCTTTCACGAAGAGAACATATGATGCGAGGCACAATGACGCAACCTAACTAGAAAAAAGTCGCAAAAGATTACGAAACAAAAAAACTCATTATTATGAACAATTTTTGCTTATCTAATACCTACCTACCTTAGCTTAGGTTCAAATAATATCAGTCTATCATTTTTACTTTAAAATAAACGTTTCTACTCACGAATGACTTTTTGTCAAAATGGAGACGAAATAATAGCTCATAATTAACTAAACAAAAAATTCAAGATGACTGCTAGTGCTAGCCCAATTTTGTCATTAGAAAGTTACTAGTCCAAGTTGAAATATCACAGCACCGCTTAATTCGACATGACGTGTAAATTACGAGGTACATGAGCCTACACACCTTTCTCACTGATATTCTAGTCGTGCATTTTGCCTTTATTATTTATTGCCAATGAGAAATGTATATACATATGTATATTTGTTTATTGAAAAAATTGCTTTTATAATATACTATTTTACTCATGATGTTATTTTATTATATACTCTCTCTCACTATGTTTACGATACAGCTATCATCAGCTGTATCGTAGACATAGCACATGGGAAGTAGGGTACCTACCTATCTTACGTGCGAGACTGGGTTGGGTTTTTATGTAAATGAAAGTAGTGTTATTTTGTGCTACAGTAATTTAATAATTATTATTATCAAACAATAATTTAGAACAAAAACAATATTAAGTATTTGAGGAAGCTTCATGACATGAAAAGTTAATTTTAATGAAATGACATTTATTGAAACGTTTATGTTTGCATAATAATGAAAATTAAAATAATAAATTCAAACATACTCTCTAAATTAATATTACCTACAATTGTTCACTTTCCGCTTACATACAGGATAATTTGTTATCCTTCTAATTATCACAATTCTCTTACACATCAGTCAATAAAATACACGTTGTAATAGCACATACGTATATGAATAGATAAATAACTTTCATCACATTGAAATCAGTAGCGCAAGAGCGAACTAGGATTCAGGCCAGCTGATCCAACGTTCTATTTATCTTCTAATTTAAATATTATGCTATGCAGTAATGTTTGTAACATGGTGGAATCATAAATAGCCTTTTAAGTTTCGTGAAATGTTACGTTATTTACAGAATAATGCATATAAATCGATAACAATAACCGTTTGACCTGCACTTCTGTATCTGCTTTTACAACATGAAATAAATATCTTAAGATCTTATATACCACATATTTCCTTCATACGTAAAGTTCATTAGCATTAGTATTACCAATTTACTGGGACTTTAACAACTTAAAGTTTGTACTTACTTACAAAATGCAAAAGACTAGTTAGTTAACTGCATAATCAATTAAATAAAAATAAAATAACAATATGTGGTTTATAATACTGATGTGTTACCTCTATCAAATTATTTCTATCACATAGAATAACTTGTTCTAACATCCATAAACTTTTAAAACAGTTAAAAGTATGTTTATTATTTTTCTATATCATTTTAAAATATGTAATTTAATATTTAGGGTGATCCTAAATGATGTGAATATAAGGCGAATTATAATTAGGTATCTATTTTGTAATATGATAGTGAGACCTATGAAAAGTCCGTGGTAATAAAGAAGTAGCGTGGAACAGTGGATCGTTCCCCTCATGGAAGCACCTAAGGAAGTAGCGCTACAACATTTATCATTAGCTGCTTACTATTCAATAGCAAACCTGTGTTTGACCTATTGTCGCAGTGCATCAGATAATACAACGTATGCTTCACGAGTACTTCCCTAATGTGTATATTTATTTTATAAATAGATTTGTAATCTCTAAATATCTAGTTAGTAAAATATTTCGAATTTTATTGTGGGTACACTTACCCACATTACAAACATGCAGTAATTTAATCATCCTTGGGATTGATTCTAATAGCAGCAGCGATTTCTTCTTTGGATTGATTTTTGTCTCCCCAACCCCACAGATGATGCGAGCCGTCGCCGGTGCGCTTGACCCTGTTCTTGACGATATCGTCAGAGACAGTCTTCATGTCGTAAGCCCAACCAAGTTTAGCAAAGAAATTAATGAAGGTGGTGGTGAAGTTGAGTTTGTTGTTGCCTAGCTCAGCAGTTTTGTAATCCCAGGGGAAGGTGTGGTGATAGTTATGGAACCCTTCACCAAGAGCGAACATCGCCACTGACATGTTTTCCGAAGGCTTGATGCTCTTGTCATAAGGCTTGTCTCCCCACTTGTGAGCAGCGGAGTTGACGAGCCACGTAACGTTGAGGATGAAAGCGTAACGAAACATGGCAGCGACAAAGAATGCATTAGTCCAAGTTTCACCCCAGAGGTATACCGGAATCACTGAAGGCATAACGAAGCAGGCCAAGGGCATCAAGAGCAGATAATATCTAGAACAAATATAAATACCTAGGTTAATCCGGATAAGTTAGTCTAGGATCAAGGAAAAAAAAGCTTTAAAAAAAAACTGACTTCTGCAAAACCATGGATGCAGTGGAAAGATTAACCGAAATATCGAATTCTAGTTACCAAGTGTTATTGTCGCAATTTTGGGGATATATTACAATACAATGTACATTTTAACAAACTTGGTCTAACCTAGGGGTATTGGGGAAAGCCAAGTAATTCAGTTGTTAGACAGGCAGTCACTCTATGTAGAATACTAATATAGTCGAGGAGAAGCTATCACACGTTCCCATCTATTTATTGTATGAAATACTTCCAAGTTCTACCACCCCACAGGTAGGTGACCTTGATCTTTGAACTTGCGCTCTAAAATGTGTAATCAAACATATTTTTCCACAGAAAATAAACTCAATTCGATCTTTGAACTTGAACTTAAAAAAGTGATCAAATATGCGTAACGTGTTGGTATAACACAAATAGAATTAAGTATGTAATGCAAAACTAGAGTTATGCAATACTTGCTGTTATGAAGCAAAAGAAATTGACTACTTAGTTAAATAAATATATACTTACTTTTTCTGGAATCTGAGAATGGGGTCAGAGAGTAAGTCGCTCATGTCGAGTCCTTTGCCCTTTTCCTTAAGGTCGGGATGTTTCCTAACAAGCAGCCAGCCAATGTGAGAGAAGAAGAAGCCACGAGTCGCGTTGTGAGGATCAGCATCGGTTTCAGAGTACTTGTGATGCATGCGGTGGTCGCGAGCCCAGTCCATAGCAGCATCCTTTAAAATAATAAAAACATAATTATGATTTATTTGACTTAGGATATCTTTCACACATATTTTAGTTTCACAGAATAACTGACGAAATGTGGGTGTACTCTCTTTCTTCTACCCCTTCCAAGATGTATATTATAGTAAAGTATAAAAAAAACAACTCTTTAACATTTAATATTCTAAAAGGAAAATTTAATTCTTCTTCTTTTAAAAAACATTGCTTTACACAAGGAATTTCTCCTGTATTGCTGGTGTGTCATGATATTTAATCTAACGTAAACGACCAGATCCGAGACTACTAGCTATTGGCCATATAAATATATCCTAGCGGAAATCAAACCCGTGACACACAACACTAAACGCCGTAGCCAAGAGTAGATATAAATGGAAACAAATTGCAACTTCAGTGAAGTTCATAAGGAAAAGACAGAAAAATATGTTAGTGATAATTTGTCAATGCATGACAAACATAATCGCCTCAAAAGCCCATTTCTATACTGGTCCCATAGAAAAATAAATTTAGTTACCAAGGAAAATAATATACAATCTGCCTGTTTACTTACAACATAATCCATACACATATTTTAAATGCGAAAGTAACCACTGTCTGTTATGCTTTCACAACTAAACAACTGAACCAATTTTGATGAAATTTGGTACATGGTAAGTTTGAAACCCAAGAAATTTATGTGAAAGTAGTCACAGGCAAAAGCTAGTTACAAAATAATATTTATTCATTGTACCTAAACCTTTAAACAATAATTAGTTATTGCATGAAATATTAATAATCCATTGATAATAAATATTCAATCAGAAACAATCTGTTGTGACTTTGATCTTTAATATAAATTTAAAACTCATAAAGCTATAAAACTCTTCTATGATAGTAATAATCAACAAAATGCTAAAAATTACTCCAGACCCAACTGGCTAAATGATTTAGGTACCAATGATCTTCTTTTATTGTGACTATAATATTATATAGAATACCTTCATTTCAGCAAAAAAACTCATGGTAATAATGTAGTGCAGTTTTCACATGCGACACCACTATGCTAAGACTCACTCATTTAGTATTATCATCATGTTCAGTATAAGCTATGCATAATGCATAGTACACAACAAATAAGTATTTTTACATGACCCAAGTCTTTACATACAAAAACACTCTCAAGTTACAACACAACTTTTATTAGTTGCATTTTTTTTGATGATAAGTAAAAAGTTATTCTTTAAAGATATGTTTTAAATAACAATAAATGATTTATAAACTGCACACAAGCAGCCATAAATTAATGCAATGTTATAAAAATATTTTTTATATAGAATCTGTTTTGATGTGGTGTTTTGTTTGTTGTTATTGAGTATTGACAGTACATAAAAATATTCAACTACATTGTTTTCTTACTGTAAGAATGATACAAATAAATATCTAGTATCGTACCTGGAAGGCAATGGTGTTAAAGATGATCAGGATAACTTTCAGCGGCCATTTAGCTTTGTAGGACTTGTGGGCCCATAAGCGATGTGCTCCAGCCGTGATACCAAGCCCAGACATCACATACAAGATATAGGCTGAAAACATACACCACACATTACTAATTTTACTTAGTTATGGTAATAAATGCACATACAATATAGGTAACTGATTTTCTAAAAAAAAAAAATAACTAAAGTTCTTTTTATATCAATATTCAGCTTTATTTCTAATTTAGTATACATATTTAGAAACAAAACTCACCAAATACGTCTGTTTGCCATTTAGCAGAGAACAGGAACAAATAGCCGCCATATAGAGCTGCTAAGTGAAGATATGCAAACAGTAAGATGTTCCTCCACACATATTGCTTTGGTCTGTTGTCTGCTTTTTGCACTGGAGGGGTGGCGAGGGCCAGGTCTGGTGTCGCTGCGTCGCTCTCGAAGAGAACTCCGTTCACATCTTCCGCTATATTCGGAGCCATCTTAGTAGTGAACTTGTGTATACTGTGGACAAATAAAATAAATAATTTAACAGCACTACACTGCATCAAAACGGTAAGATTACTTGGCATGAGGGGTTTTGAAATAGACTTCAATGGTTTTGCAGGATTTAATTAAGAATCTAGATTAAAGGTAGAACTTATCCGTTTAATGATAAAAAAATAATGTAATTTCACATCTGATGATGTGAAATTGTCAACACATAAAATTATAGGAATGTTATGTAAACTCAAGCTTTTTTCACCTACCGATCTCAGGTAACTCGATCTCAGGTAACTAATAAAGTAACGATTAGCCGTATCACGCGACAATAGATTTTTTAACAATGCGGTTTTTTTTTTTCATCTGTTTGACGTTTCAGGAATAAGGATGTACAGATACAGTTATGTGTATCGATTGTCGAGAAATACCATGGTTGATAAGCAGTCCCTAGTGCGGTTATTTTAATTAGGTGTAATTTTCAATTTTTGGGTAGGTAGGTACCTACATATTTTGTTTGACTGACTGAGGGTAACAATGTAACACTATGAGTCTATAACTAAAAACATACAATGTTTAAAGCACGTTATTGCATGAGTAGCTCGCCCAACTATGTAGGGATGGGTCATTTAGTTACTATTATGAACGTGTTATTAGTGTCATGGTGTTATTGAAAAAAAGTTTAGAAATTAACAAATTGTCTCATCTGAGTTCTTAGACAGATTAACTTAAGATTTTGAAAATTTTGAAGTTTAATTCTCAAAAGGATGACGACCAATCGGCGGATAGTCATGAACAAATTCTTGAATGAGGGTATCTGCCTACCTACGCCAGCCACATAAAAGTCGTTGCTAATAACTAGATGCCAACATATTTCTGCATTTGCACCATGCGGTATAGTTTGTAAATCCGCGTTCGTTTAATTTACACCTAGGTACGTTGAGCTAGCACTATTCTACATGCTGTGCCAATAGAAAAATGTTGAGCAATGCACATCGAATTGGTACCGACCAGACTTGGCTGTCGGTAATTAGGTACCTACATACTTACTTAAGTACTTATTTTAGAATAAAACTTTTAAACCATTCTATCGATATCACAGTTTTTCACAAGTCCATTACAATCACCAACACTTTTTATCTTTCTAAATTATAAAGAAAGTCCTTTTTGACCTTCAATTTAGATGCACTAATGTTATTCGCCTATCAGGTGAGACGTCGTCGTGCGAGAGGTTTAACCCACTTTGCTATAACTGAACTCCAAGATAAATAACACCATAACAACATGACTGACAAAATAAATGAAAAAGTGTTTGACTGAGCTAAATAAAAATATTAAAACTGTGAAACTTACCAATAAATAAATGAAGGTACTTATGTTTTAATAAATCTTAAAATTTTTAGAAGTAGTAATTACACTGTTAGCAGAATGGTAAACCATGTATAAGTGGGAATCCTTGTTCGTCGAGAGCGTTATATATAATCTGATAATGTTTAATCAAAATAACAATAATATTAGCAACAAAACGGCCGGCCGGTGCAATCGATAAGTTCACGTGTTGGACTGTGGACCTTCTCACTAACACGGGGGCACGCTCGTGGCGGTCGTTTGGGACTGAGCGAGTGGAGTGCTATGGTAGGCGCAACGAATGCGCGTGGATTGGATGGCGAAGTGGCGCGATGTCGACGACCACGTCACTGGCTCGTCACGTAGATGGCACGATGTACAGTTGTGATCAGGCGATGTTTGGACGAACTTCGCAGAAGGCGGGAGTTCGAACTTTGGTAAGGCAAAAATATTACCTATGTTATGTGTACATAAGTTAGTACCAACATAGATAGAGACTGATTCAAAGTTTTAGAGACTGATTTGATGTGCGACGTGTCCATTGCGTCATTAGGTAGGTACTGATTGTTGATACTAACTGGGTAGGCTTCAAATAGATTGGTTATTGTTTATTTTGGTTATTGTTACCTACCTAGTCAGGTAGGTAGGTAGGTAGGTACCTAATGTTAGGATAACTTTGAGAGCAAGACGTAATGATGTACCTACTAATACTTATAATAAGGGTCAACTCCAGGCAGTTAAATATGTCATTATATTATTATATAGTTAATAATAGTGAGTATGCTAGTATTTTACAATAGAAAGAAATAGGTAGTAATATATCATATAAGTATTTATTTATGGCCTTTTAAACTTCTTACTCATTCCTTAATCCTAGATATAAGCGAAGAAGGTGGGTGTCAAACTGAGAATAAAAAAAAAACCACTATGTTGTTTGTTGCGGAGAATTCCAGAAGCAATCATCCTTACCTACAATAATGTTTTGATGAATCATTCGTAAATCGTAGTGATTATAAGCTTATCATTTTCGTAATACTTTTATTATGTATTTCTCTCAAAGGTCGATCAGTAAGTACCTACAGCAGCATTTGCTGACCAAGGTCCGATCCGAGTCAGGCAGTGTAAGTACTTACCTAGTGAGTTTTCCGTTAGGAATTTAGAAGAAAAAAAAAAAAATTTTTTTTCAGCGTAAACTTAGAGAAACGTAGAAATCTAAATGGACAACCCTCAGTTAGAGGTCATCGCTAATTTATCTGCCTTTGTCTTTAAAGTAATTTTACATAGAATCAGTTGGTTAGCCTTACCTACCGTTAGATCAAAACACTAAGTAGGTAGGTAGGTAGCGGTTTCGTATTTCGTTCAAAGGGCTACAGATTAGGTTAAAAAGCCATTTATTTCTCCTTGATCTGAGGCAGCGGCAGATATCGTATTGACTAAGGGAATTTTCCTTTAACTCTACATAGTTGGTGTAATTTGTAACATCGATCAATTTTCCACCAACTGCCAGCCACTTATTATTCAATCTAGACTAACTGTTGAGTTTAACGTAAGCAGGTACCGAACTACTAGTCCAATCTACCTATCATTTACCTATAAGCAGTTTTTGGTGATAAATAAGTACCTTCTACAAGAACCTAGTAGAAGCGTTGAGTAGGTACCTAAAAAAGTCTTCAGAAAATAAGCCTTCCTTCCCGAGTATCTAGGTACCTACATCATAATGTTGATCGAAAAACTATCACTGCTGTACACAGCCAGGCGCGGATGCAGCCGATTCCAGCCCGCAAAAAAGGATAGTACCTACTTAACTAATTATTCATTATTATGACAATTAAAAAAAAAACTTTATAAATCTACCTATAGGTATTTTTCTATAATATTTTTATTAATTTTACCTTTTTTATTTATTTTAATTTTAGACTAAGTAATTTAATCCATCAACATATAATATTTAATTATTATTTTTGTATGCATTCTATAAAATTAACATTTAAATTTTCTGGTACCGAACTACCAACACTGTGATATGCATGTCTGTAATACCTATACATAAACACTAGTCCTCTACACTACAATGTTAATGTCCTGTCTGTGTTTATATTGTTGACGTGCCTTTTTTAAATAAATGAATTAATTAATTAATGGTTATTTTACTTATTTCGCGTGACAAACTTCCGTCCTGGATTGGCTGGTTTGCATAGCCCATAAACGTATAAGTATGTACTTACCCACATGTCATTATCTATAGTCACTAGCACTAGGTACGCCAGTGCCTATACGTACCTAACTGATTAATCTTTGCTCAAATAAAGTCCAAAGTCCAGAGGTCGCAATTCTTGACATAGGTACGTGGATCGCAATGATCGGCTAGATGCTAGGGAGTAAGTGGCAACGGTTGAGTATACGTATACCTACATACATACTAGGGTTGCCAACCCTACTATATAATATAGTATCCTACTATATTAGAGCCCCCGCCTACTATATTTTTCAGAAAAAGATATAGTAGGCGAAACTACTATATTTTATAGGCATCAAACTCTTAAGCAATATATTCATTTAATTAAGAAATAAAGTACCTATTTTGGAACCTACTATATTTTTTTAAACATTTTCCTTACCTACTATATTTTTATGGGTAAGAATTTTAGAACTACTATAATTGACCGACAAAGAGTTGGCAACCCTAATACATACCTACCTCAAATGTAGGTAAACAAATAGTCTGCGAAGGTAGACTCGTCATCTCTGCAAGCAGCGATGAGCCATCAGTGATTCGCAAGATTTTATAATTTACTTCATTTGATTACGACTGCTTTATTCAGGATGTAACATTATGAACCCATTTTAGCCAGAATATAAAAATACTATTTTCTTACGGAAAGTAGGTACCTACCTAACATTACAATGAAAATTTACAATAAACTCCATATTGAATCGATTTTTGGCATTAAGGCGCTTTGCACACGGAACAACAGTTGAGGCAACTATCAACTCTTTTAAAAAGTTTCCTGTAAAAGTTGATAGTTGCTAAAACGTTTACGGTTGTCGCAAATTTATGGCAATCTGTGAGCAACTTTCATAGCCGAGTTGCTCAATCTACGCAGCGATCAGCGGTATAATATTTAACAGTTGTTAGTTGCGGCAATTAGGAATTAACTTAGTCATCAATTGCAGCAACTGAAAACTGTTGACGATTGCCGCAACTCGAAACTCGAGTTGCTATGTGTGCGAAGTTCAATTGAAATATATGTAAACAGCTAGTTGCTGCGATAGTTGCTCTGTGTGCAAAGCGTAGTTATTTAACCCGTTTTTAATTTCACAAAAAACATGTTACCTAACGCAGCCCGCGCACGGGCCACAAATAAAAGAATGTGTGAAGTGAATAAAAGTTACGACCTGCAACACGGGAGGTTTTCTAGACCCTGATTATTACCAATGTAGAGAATTAGAGAATGAGTGATTTATTTATTACCTACTTGTTAGTTTTTTGTGTGAATATATTTTTGATCACAAAAAAGCAGCCTCGGAGTCTGGATTTGTGCCCGGCAATAGACGGTTACTGTTACCCAGTTACTGGGTTGTGCAGGTCAGAGAGGCAGTCGCTCCATGTAAAATACTGGTAATCAGCTGTATCCGGTTAGTTAGACTGAAAACCGACCCCAACATAGTCAGGAAAAGGTTAGGCAGACTGAGTCGTACTTCTGTGACTGATTTGTTTCGTTTTGCGTGTTGCAATCCGTCAAACATTTATACCAAATCATGCATGGATGCCAAGTGTGTAGACTGTCACGTCATCATCACGCCCGTCAGCGTGCAGCGCCAACGTTGCGCAGACGCGACGTTAACGTCGCGAGATTCTGGTGGTAACTACTAATAATTGTACTTGCTTAGTATTAGTGGATGGAACGCTTGCCACTAGAAACTCGCGCGTTAACGTCGCGTCTGCGCAATGTTGGAGCAGACGTTGGAGAAGCGCCTACGCTCGTAAAACGCCAGTGGGATAGCGGCCTTCGTGTAAAACTGACATACATTATCCAGGCGATGAACCTGTGGTTTTAAAAATATGTCCTAGAACAAGACCTGCTGGCAGGCATTCTTAGGTCTACTCACAATATCTATACATCTATAGAAAAAATAAAATTAAGGTGTATGTTTGTAATATGAAATTAACCGATAGTTACTACATGCATATGAATGTATATACGGTACATATAAACCAAAATATGTTTTTTTTTAAATTTGCCTATCTGTCTGTCGGTTGGACCGATTTTGACGTGTCTTTCACTGGCATAGCTGATATAATAAAGGGTAACTGAGGCTACTTTTATTTTAGAAAAAGAATAGGGTTCCACGCAAAAAAATAAAATCTCGCAGAAAACCGATATTCATGCGGACGAAGTCGCGGGCATATGCTAGTTTTAATTAAAAATTAAACTCAGAATAATGCATTTTGTATAAACTATATTTCATAACTTTCTATTAATCTACAAACTCTTGCAGAACACAGCAGGCACTCGGCACTTATCCTTGTCGTCGGTAAGGTGCGGCTCGCCTGGCAGAGTGCTTATTCTAATAGAATAAACGTTTTGTGGGCGTAATTGTTTAAGAAAATATAATATTTAATGTCTACTGAAATTATTTATCATCATTACACAATTAATAAAAAAAATAGTTATTATTAACATAAAATATTTTTTAATTATTAAAAAAAAATATTATTAAAAGAACCAATTGTGGTGACTAATATTCCTAGAAAGTCTTCTACGCACCCAATCGCATTAAACGCACTCGCATCCACCATCATGAATTCATGATGACTGAACTTGGATATTGAACATTAACATTTGATGGATACTGTGTGGAGTGTTACCTCATTTAGAAAATGTTATTCGTTGAGGTAATTTATGTCATTTGTATCATCATAATCTTGAGAGAGTAAAACTTCGGGCCATTTGGCGGTGGCTGGCGGCAACAGCGATGATGGACAGAGCAGTAGTTCTTGTACGGAGCCCAGCGTGTAGTTGCCGAGGCAGTTCAGAACCCATTCGTAGTTAACTGGCACGACACTCTGCTCCATAGCGAGGTCTGAAACAAATCAACACAAATGATTAAGTGATACATAGTAGTGTACACAATACTACCTATTTATCACCTAATCTTTTAATTATAGTCTAAATACCTACGTTCGTACACCAGTTTTTTGTCTTTGCTAATGACATTAACTTAAAGTATGAGAAAATGAAGTGGGAACTGCATAAAAAATCGGAACTTTATTTAATATAAAACCTAATTAGCATTATGCAAATAGGGCTCATCAAGGTCGTCCCCAATTTTTTTTGTATTACTATTATCCAATCCTCACGTGTCTGAGTTGCAGATATGAGTGCAGGCTCATCTTTCTGAATCTTTCAGTTTTTAGTGTTTATGGGATATCAAGTGTCATATAACTGACTGATCTGTCAACACACAGCTCAAACCACTGAACGAATTGCGCTGTTTGGCACACAGATATTATGTAGTTATTACGACGTAGGTGCTAAGAAAAGATTTTCCTAAATTCACTCCCTATGGGACTGAAAGTCCGAAACGGGCGACCGAACTTTATATGGAGAGTTCACATAACATAACATCACGCCTGTAATCCCCGAAGGGTTAGGCAGAGGTGTACCCATTAGTACACCCACATTTCGCTAGTTATGTTTTTAGTCCCATGTAATAGGGGGCGAGCCTATTGCCATCAACCGGGCACAAATCCAGACTCCGAGGCTGCTACTGAGATATTCCTGATGGAAAAACCCAATAACACTTTGCCCGACCTGGGAATCGAACCCAAGACCTCATGCACAGCAGTCGCGTTTGCGACCACTAGACCAACGAGAGTTCAATAGAGTGAATTACATTAACCCGAATTTAATGCGCGCGAAGACACGGGCAAAAGCTAGTTTACGCAGAAAAAAGAAATTCAAAGTATTTTTTACTGTGTATTTATATATTTGGGATCTCCAATAAAACTTTATCTATGTAGGCAAAAAATTAGTTCCGATACCTACTTAGGCATGAACCGATTCTGCGGAACTTTGTACAGAAGCTGCAAAGCAAGTTGGATTGTTCTGTTACTATGTAGTTACTTGAGACATTGTTTTTATTTTAGTCTTTAAACGTGTACGTATTTGGCACCAGCTTACCAGTTTATTTATATGTGTTACTAATATAGCTCATACTACGGTTTATATTCAGGTTTGATAACAAAGTAAGGATGTCAGAGTTCTACAAATGTTCTATCATTCATCTATCAATCATTTTACTAGATATTTCATACAAGTAAGTATCATCAGGGTGCACTACTTATCTAAAAGGCTAAAGTACCTTTTTATATCAAAGTCGATGTTGGTAATCTACATTATTATAATTAGTATATTGCGACAACCAACATTCACGTGGACCAAGTCACGAGCAAGAGCTAGAAGATAACTAAAATAATAAAATAGATAAGCTAAGTAAGCGCAGGTGTTTGGATTACTTCACTAAAACAATGTATTACCGATACACAACTTTATTCAAATGAGAATTAAGAGGTAAGGGCAGTAAGTAGGTAGATATGTATATAAACATCACGTTTCACGTGCTAGGGTACTATCTCATTCACGCATATTAGCCACAGCACGAGATACGAGGAAAAACGTTAAATTAAAGGTTAAGTCTTGCTTATTTCAGACAGACGTACAATAACCTACCTAAAGCGTATTCATGACTATAATTAAAAAGATAAGTTCACGTGTACGATTGTGTCACATTCTCATAGTATTTTGCGAAAAGCAGCTTTATCCGGAGAGGGTGTCTTAAAACGTGATTAAGATAATTTGACCTGGACTTTGGGTCGAAATGGCAACTACTGAGCGTGAGCCCTTTTTAATTTTAACTCGGGCAGTTTTACCGGGGGCTTTTCCGTCAGAAAATTCACTGTAGCACCCGATAATCTGCAAAGTGTCCGTGATGTATGTGTTCTGTTTATGAACATTAAAATAAATACATTCCCAGATTTTTCAGATACCAAAATTAAGACGGAAGTGCTAAACAAATTAGTGAAAGTATTCGCACTAGGTTCGATATGAATTTTAGGCTTGATTTAGTAATTCCCAGATGTTTTAAATATTTCGAATACACTGTTAGACTTGCTATTTATTATTAACTGGCACTCTCCCCGCGACTTCGTTCGCTTGATGTTTCTTACAGATCCCAATTTTTTTAATAATTAAAATATAGCCAATGTCACTCGGGGATAGTGTAGCTTCCCAACAGTGAAAGAATTTTTCAAATCGGTTCAGTAGTTTCGGAGCATATTCAATGCAAATAATCTAATATATCCTCTTTAAAACATTAGTATAGACTAGCTGCCCCGGCGAACCTCAACCGCCTCAAAATATTTATTTTTTGTTATTTTTTCGCACGTTTTGGTCTTTGTTCTGATATTCTCGGATTAGAGGAATCCAACAAATCATAAACCATAAAAATCGGTCCAGCCGTTCTAGAGATATAAGTGTTCGAACAAACTCGATTTTGTTTTATCTATCTTAATATATATAAATCTCGTGTCACAATGTTTGTCCTCAATGGACTCCTAAACCACTTAACCGATTATAATAAAATTTGCACACCATGTGCAGTTCGATCCAACTTGAGAGATAGGATAGTTTTTATCTCAATTGTTGGTCTTAATAGTTTTTGAGTGCAAACCTGAGCCACAGCAACGCGTGGGCCGGTCAGCTAGTGTATTATATTCTATATTATAATATAAAACAAAGTCGGGTTTGTTAGATTATCTTACATGTAAATCGATCCTCTTGCGTGCGCTCCGGTTCGGCCAGCAACAGTGCGGGTTGGCAGGAGCCTTCAGATATCCGTACGAGTTTAGGTTCTGCTACCACGCGGCCGCCAGCAGCCAACAGCATGTTCTAAACGAAACAAAGGGAATATAACAAACAAATATTTAGAAATACTAATAACAATTATATTAACAAGATTTGCATTGCAGACTTTTTGTGTTAGAATAGTACTAGCCAAAATAATGTACAAATACGTAACATACTACACATAACAGCAATATTGTTATTTACTTCCGATCTCGTGCAAGAGTCACGTGTCTAAACAATCTATGTATGTTCATGTGTTGAAATCGAAAGTATATTTCCTTCTAGTTACAAGCTTTTATTTAGCTTGCACTGTTCGTATAAACATGTAACTATTTGCGACAGGTTAAAGATCGTAAGTTCATAATTATCCAAGCCAGCTTGCCTTTTTGCATTTTAGAGAATTGTTACATTATAATTATTTGACATATTTACAATCATTCTTTTAGTAAGTAACTATACACGGTTACTTTTAAGTCGTCCTGGAACCGAAAGCCATAAACTCGATCATCAAACTCGAAATGATTGGGGCCATTTTTTTCAAAAAGTAACAATAAAAAAGTCATCTGTTCAGTACACTTTTACGAGTTAGACGAACATAAATGTACTGAACAGCAGATTTTTTTATTGTTACTTTTTTTTAACCGTGTATATTTACAATCTGTTTTCAAAAAATAATCAATGAATTGAAATGAGTTTTGATTATTTTTTGTGAAATTTACTATTTGAAATTCACGATTTATTATTTATTTTTTTGCTGTAATAAATTAATTAATGTACACCATGATTCAAATACAATGCGGACTGTTATAAAAATAATGTGATAATGTTATAATTAACTTTCATTCTCACGTTTACATTGTTAAGGACAGTACGTTTCCAGTGAACAATGCAATGTTAAAACTGACCCTGCATGATCTTATGCGCATACAATAGAGCACTTACCGATTAGTGCAGCCAAACTGCCACGGACATATACGAGTCTATATCAAGCAGTCAAATACCAACTCACGGGCATCGTCTACGACGCGCGAGAGTTAGGTTTAATTTGGTTGCACCATTCATCCGGTTAATTATGAGTTTAGTATTACAAAACTGCCACCTTGGGCCCTAACAGACAATATTATGATAAATCAATGAAGGTCTAAAGTACAGCTGTGTGCTAAGGCCTATATTGGAATCTGATCTTTGCACAGTAAGATTAGAGAAATAAACGTTTCGTGTTTATTCAAAGATTAAATTGTAATCTTCTGTCCTACCTATCATTTATTAAGTAATACTGAATAATTGATAGGTTGGACAGAAGATTAAATTCAACAAAACAACTGCATATACCTTTAAAGTTTCCACGTCGAGTACGCTAAAAGGTGGCATACAGTAAAATGTGATGCCTTCAAAGAGCTTTTGTTTCGCGATCCGAGAGCGTCTGGGTCCCGGTTCCCCTGTGCTATCGAGAGCTTCGTACTTCTCCTAAAAGAACAAACAAATGAAAATTTTGATTTGGTTCTGCCCTTAAATATAATTTTGGCCGTAAGTCTGACACTACTTATAAATAAAAAAATATAAGAATATCAGCCTAGTTTTATTGCACTGCTAGGCAAAGGCCTCTTCTCATACAGAGAAGGCACAAGCATTGATCATCACGCTTGCTCAAGGCGATTTCAGACTTATATTAACTGTATGTCCAAGTTTCCTCACGATGTTTTCCTTCACAATGTCAATGATGTACAAGATAAATTTAAAAAGTACATATAAATTGAAAATGTCAAATTGGTACGTCTGCCGGATTTGAACTCACAACCTCACGTATAAGAGGAAAGTGCCCTAACCGCTGAGCCATTACGATCTTATATTATGCGATATATATTCGAAGGATTAGGCAGAAGTGTACCCATTAGTACATCCACATTTCGCCAGTTTCCTATGTTTAAGTCTCATAATAGAGGGTGAACCATGTATATCAGGAACGCCGTTGCAATATGTCATATTTAGGAGGAAAAAAATGTCGGCTTAGATTTATCCAAAGCTTTACATTTTTTCAGATCGCCATTTGGCAAAAGAACTTTGAGCAAAAGTGGCATGTTTAGTAGAATAGCATGAGACAGATGTCAGACATTTACAGATCAGAACAGCCAGTGTGTTCAAAAGTGAACCTTAACCTTTAAATGAATGAGTTATTATGTCCAACGTTACACTTATAAGTTGATGATTCAATGTATCTGTTTGTAACAATTGTTTAATTTTAACGATATTGCATCACATTTTCCTATCACATCATTTGGTACTACACAGTGAAGTACTTATTTTTCTCAGACTATTGAATCGCATTTGCTTATGTATATCTGCTGTGCAACTGATATCGAGATATTTGCAATTGTATACGCCATATTATACCCATGTAACATCCATGATGCTGACGCTTTTTAGTATAGAGTACATCGCGTGAGTTGTGTAAGGAAATGTCGTCACCCGCTTGTTATCGTAAGTGTAAGCGTAATTGTTCATAAAATACACCAATTATATTGCAGTTTATTTTAAAGAAGACGCCTTTACTCTGCAGTTAGACTGTAATAGGCTGGCATTATTATTATATCTTTCATCTCATTATTTTGTGTACGCACGGTCGCCAGCCAGTGGGCCAGTGCATCCTGCACTCTAACCTAGGGTACAATTGTACATTGCAAATGTCTCGCACTCCCGACAAATGACAGCACTAGAAACGCCCTGTGCGGATTAAATGGATAAGAGTCCGCTATAACCATTCTTTCTTCCCGACTCGAAGGTTTCAGTTACATGTATTACATATCAATCAACAGGTTGAAATTAAAAATTTATAATAGAATACATTACTTCATTGACAATTTCTTTAGTCTGCAAACATTGTTTGACCCAGTCAAATGACACAATCCACTTAGAAGATGCCAACGCGCACATGTATTTTACAGATCTGAAAAGGAAGATACGAGTTATTTGTGCTAAGTTTACTAGACTGATGCATTCATGACAAATAATTGTTTATGTGAATGAGAATATTATGTAATTAAGCATAGCAAAGCACCTCAATGAAATAAAACTATGTACAAATTATAAACATGCTTATCTCATGGAACTAAAGTTATTTTGAGATTTCTGATTAAAAGTATAAAGATGTAAAAAAAAAACAAAATAATACCTTTGTGATTTATTTTCTTCATCAACACCTACAATCAAATGCGTGATATCCTTTGTATACTTGTCCACGTGTCTCCATTTACGTTCATTACAAAGAGATTTAACTTTTGCTATTTCGCTGGATGTCAAGCATGAGGCAGCTAAACAATACTTCTTGTTGTTTAACCCCAGGTTTTTCGCAGTAAGCGGTCGCGCAGCTGGCGTGGTGGGCGTACTCTCAAATGCTTTACTCATAAATTCTCTTTCTTGTGTAGTTTTAGCAATCACCTCAGAAGTAGGACAAAGAGTCTGCTCAGGGTCATCTTCATTTGTTATTTCAAAATTAAGTGATTTTCTAGCCACAGGCGTCGACTTATGCTTAATTTGATCCGCAAACTTGCTGATAGTAAGAGGCGTCTCCAGTGCTTGGTTTTGAATAGCAGTGTCAATAACAGTCACATCTCTACTGCTTTTGTTAGACTCGGTAACAGTGTCTGTTAAATTGATGATACTCTTAATGGTTGATGTCGATTTTCTTAATGAAACATTCTTTGTTTCATTAAAAGTTATTTGTGACTGGTTAGATATACTGGCCCTTTTCACTTTCGGAATAGATAAGTTCCTAGAAAAAATAAAATAAACAATAAGTATCACCAAAATAATTTCGTCATTTCATTGTGTCAACTGTGAATATGTACTTACTTTTGTGGTGTTTCTTCAACAACACTCTTATCATCATCATAATCTTGAGACATCTTTGTTTTATTTGTTTTGATTATTCCATCATTGCTATCCTGAGCAAAATTTAAATTATGACATTGCACTGGTGTTAAGTATTCTTCAACCTGTAGTGGTTTCAAGATAATTATTTATCCAAAATATCCAAATTTTTAAATAATAATTTAAAAAATACCATTCATTCCTAGCAGCATAATAACAACCTTGGGAAGATATAATATACCCTATGTATATTTAGTAACAGTGTACTTTTTTTTGAGGTGGTAAAAATCATCAAATGAGTCCTTCCGTCCTAGGCGGGAAGGGACTGTCAGACTTTTACTGACTAAAAAACCACCCTGTTCATTCTGTTGCCCTTTACGTCCCGCAAACCCGGAGTAACAGTATACTCATAGTTAAAAAGCCGAATAATAAATAAATAAATATAAAAGAATACAAAACAAAAATAAATATGATCTATTGACAAGCGTTATAGTATTTCATTATTTCATTATTATTTAAAAATTTGGATACTTTTCAGTATTTTTTTATGGTTATGATAATTATATACTATGGTGTTCATAAACACAAAATAACTCACTTGGCCAGTTTTAATAATTTCTGAATTTTCATCTTCCTTTTCCACAATGGAGAACACATTTTCACTGTGTCTTTCATTAAAGTAATCATTTAAATTCGGCGTTATTTCGACATTAATTTCTCTTGCAATCTTTTGAATAGTCTGTGTTTTCTGCATTTGGGATGAAATTTTTGTGCTTGTTGTTGGCTCTTTATCATTTTTGCCACTTCCTGTATCTTTTAAAATGGAAGCACTGCCTACTTGTTGACTTTTTCTAATGTCTTCCATGTCTGCATCAATGCTGGCAAATACTTGACCCATAATAGCATCATAGTTTATCTGTTCACTGTCAGGTTGGGTATATTTAGGTTTTAAATTTTCTCCTGGGTTAATTTTAGTTTTCTTATTTTTGGGTAACGATTCTTCATCATCGTCTCTATCACGTTTCTCTGCAAGTTTTTGAGTTCTGAATTTACTTTGCGCTGTGCCTAATATTTCTGAAGGTGCATGATCTCTCAAATTATGAACATTTGTTTCCTTGACTGAGCCACTATTGAATAAATCTAAATCATTCAAGTTATCTATATTTTCTGTCTGCTCTATAGTTTTGTTTGTGTTTTTTTCTTCAATTTGGGGAAGTATAGTGGGAATGCCATCGAGGTTTTCATCCTTGTCATTAATTACTTCACACTCCATCACATTGAACAGTTCTTTTTCCACACTTTCAGTAATTTCAAATTGAGCAGTTGCTGTATCAGCTGAGGCTGTATTTTTCTTTCCAGATGTAGTTTTGTCCATATTGGTGTTTATTACTTGCAAATTATTATGTTTAATTATGTTATCTACAGGTGTTTGTATATTCTTGCACTTATTTATGTTAATAACTGGTCCTTGTTCCTTATTTTCTATGTTAATGTCTATGTTTTGTGTGTTTACATCTTTCACCAAGTCTTTATTGTTATTTAAATGATCTGACTCTAAAGAAGTTTGTACTTCACGATCAGTGTTAATTTTTACCTGGACATCACTTTGTTTTTTTTTAATTACAATATTAGTTATTGTATTTCCTACCTTTATGGTAATTTCAATATCATCTGCATTTTCTGAAGCAACTGGTAGAGAGTTGTGGTTAGGTGTTATTTCAAAGACGTCTGACTTTTTTGGGTTCAATGCACTTTTTTTTATAAATGGCATTTTATTTACTGCTGGTTGGTTTTGATTGAAATTTTCAGAATGTATTTCTTTTTGCTCTCTGACATTGCTTTTGTTTTCTTCCAAATATTCATTTGAAATCATGTTACTCTGTGGCTCTTGAACTTTATTTGTACCAGGTTTGGTTTCTATCTCTTTTACACTGCCCTCTTTTAGTATTGATTTCACAGCATTGATTTGATTAGCATTATCAAATTGTCTGTCATTAATAGGTTCATTTGAGTCTATATTCATTACATCATTTTCATTATTTATGAAGTCTGGTGTATTGTCATCAATGTTGTAAGCCTGTGGAGTAGCAGGCACAGGCATATGGATGGCAGGCTTAAGGTTCTGTGTCTTTTTAACCATTTCAATAGAAACATTCAGTTTGCTCCGATTTTTCTTGTTTAACTTACTAAATTCCTTCCTCATTTTTTTAACATTATTCCAATTTTGTTTTTGTGATTTCTTATCATTATCACCACTCGAGTCTCTAGAACTATGCATGTTGGAAGATAGTTTAACCTTGCCAGTGCTATCATCATTTTTCAAATCCCTTTTTCTAGAGCTCCTGCGAGGATGATCTGAAGTATATTCAGTGTCTTCAACAAAAAATGGTTCTATATCCATAGGTCCCACAATATTTTCATTTTGTTTAGTTGGGACTACTGGGTCTGGCATTGTTTCTATTTTGTCCCAATCATCTTGTGGTGGGGGGATATGAACCACTTTTGTTGGAGGGCTTGCAATTTTCTTGCTATCAGTATGAATTAATATGTTGCTAGTTGAAACCTCTAAGGAATTGGCTAGGTGTTGCGTGTCTTGTGAGAATGTTTCAGAATTTTGAATAGGCGCTGAAAAATGATTTTGAGAGCTTGTTAACCAATCCTTCACATTTTTATCTGGGTCTTTTTCTGAATTAATTTCTCCTGGCGTGTCAAGATTGAACTCATCCACTGAAATATAAAATTTATCTATTGAATAACACATTCAAAAAGCAGGTGAATTTAGATAATGGAAATTAGAGGACTAAGTAATGACTTACATTTGATGTTAAAAAGTTTTTCAAATGCCTCACCAAGCACTTGAATATGGTCAGTCAGAGTTTGAAGCGGTATATTAAGCTTCAATGACTTGCGCTCAAAGTGTGTTGCACAAACAGGACATGTGCGACGACCGCGCCAGCAAGTATGACACAATGTGTGACCGCAAGCTGCAGTCGCAGGTGCTATGAAGTATTTACAACTAAAACATGGAATAGGATCATATTTCGGGGGTTCTTCTAAAAAGCATGTTGTGACAAAGCAATGGGTATGTTTGAACCTTTAGAAAGGCGCAACTAGAATCAATTATTTTTTATTGTTTAGGACGTTCAAAAGTGTCTTATTGAAATAAATGAATCGATTTTGAATTCAAAATAAATGTTAGATGCCGTACCATTCCAAACAGGTTACATGGTCGATTTGTTGAGACGTTAATTTAGATAGTGTAGTCAAATCGAAATCCTTCGGGTTCATTTTAAAAAAAAGTCCTTTAATCCATAAAAGTAGCACTTGTTTGTTTTCCACAATTATTATTATTGAAATATTAAGGAAAGATCAGGTCTTCGTTCATCCTCTGCTAACACCAGTTAGAGCAAACAACGATTACACAGTTATCATAAATTATGCTATTAACTATATAACTACACAGATTTTCTAAAACTTCAATTCAACAATTTCCAATTTCTAAGTTACGAAAAACAAAAATGATTCCTTTATTTTTTTCCCGCCTTTGTTGTCAATGTCAAATATGACTGACAACTTGACAAACAGTAACAGAGTAGACTAGGTATGGGTCAACTCTACTTACTAACTCGAGTTTTTGTATATTCTATAACTGAAACAAGTTCAATCGCAGATTCGCAGTTCATTGGTAGTACGCAGAGTCGCTAGCGCCAAAATACCCATGGTACATACCATACATTTTTATATTTAGGAAACCGTTGCGACACCGCTCAGGCGCCGCGCCAGAACCGCCCCGCACCGTGTGGCCTGGCCCTTACGCTACACTGACGCCGCGCGCCGGGGATCATGGGAACGTACGCACCTTCCGCTATCCCTGCCCTGACTGGTGGATCCCCGACCTGAGGAGGCCTTCATAAAAATATTTTTTTATAAGTTTACTAGCTGACCCGTGCCCACTTCGTTGGGCGGTAACCATTTTCCTGTGATGAAATTATGAGTGTGGTTCGGTTAGTGCTGAGTGCAATGATTTATGTCCTGCCTAAAGACGCTGCGCACGTTCAGCGCTAGATTCCCGAGCAAGGGCCTGCGATGTTCTCGCGCTCTAGCTAGCGAGCCTCTGCGAGCGCTCAACGCTAGACTTCCTATCCTTTGTTGCAGAGACATGCTGCCTTAAATCACTGAGACGCTGAGCACGTTCAGCGCTAGATTCCCGAGCACGGGCCTGCGATGTTCTCCAGCTTTGGTTAGCAAGCCGCTGTGAACGCTCGGAGATAGATTCGCGTGCTTGCGAAATATTTCCTCTATTCCTCGAGAGGCGCTGATGATTTTCATGAGCAGACCCTTCCGTACGGCGTACTCGAGGTGCTCTAGGATGTCTGACGGGAAAGTTGTGATTTCCTTTTAGGCATGATAAACAATCGCTGAAACTGTCCGATATACAAAAAATAGAAATAAACATAACATCACGCCTGTAATCCCCGAAGGGTTAGGCAGAGGTATACCTATTAGTACTACCAACATTTCGCCAGTAAAAAATAGAAATACCATGGGTAAATGGATAAAACGTCCATACAAAGCATGTTCTTATGTGATTCGTGAAAGGATGGCGGCATTTTGCGATTTAGTAATTTTATATTATCTTCGAAACGTTTTAACCAATTGACATACTGTTTCGGGCAAATCGTATCTCTATGATGTTCTTGTGATAATAATAATATTTTTTTCGATAAGGTGTAATATTTTGTTTTTTAAAAAATCGTCCAAAGGTAAGTACGTCGAAAAATACTTTTTTTAACACATAAAAGCTACTATATCTGCTAAAATATAAAAGATAGAAACATGGTGTCGCGGACTTTTTTGTAGAACTATTAAAGGCGGACCAGGTTGCCATACATTGTTTTCAATTATATACAACTGTTAAGGCAGCGCATGCAAATAACTTTGTTGTAAGACCAACTTTTTTCCGCCTGGCTATACAAAAATTGAGATAGTTTGGCTAATATGCATGATATCTTTATAATTTATAGCCCATAGCACTCACGAAAAATGTAGCTTTCTACCAGTGAAAGATTTTTTAAAATCGGTTCATTACTTCCGGAGATTACCCCCTACAAACAAACTTACAAACTTACAAACAAATTTTACCTCTTTATAATATTAAGCTTGTATATTATAAAAAATAGATTACAAAAATACTAGCTTCAGCTAGCTTTATAATATTAGTATAGATTGCTCTACTCGAACTAAATAAAAGGATTTATTATTTTTAGTTCTATATTCGCTTCAGGCTGCCTGATGATAACAACTTGGTAGAATGCAGTTTTTACATAATTTATAATAATACACCATGGCAAATTTGCAACACTGCGCACTATCTGTCAAGTATAGTCAAGGGGTGCCGAGAGCTAACACCAGTTTTTTCTGTAAAATTCTATAAATTCCGCTAATAAAACCCTACGTAAGACTAATTTAGTTAAAATTAATTAAAAGGCCATTTGTTACATTTGATCGCTTTACGTATTTTTATCGATATGCTGTTTTTGGGCTTTCTTTCAAAATTATTACATAATCTGAGATTGTTTTATATTTTTAATAAATAAAAGAGATTTAACCTTTTTATCCCTATAGTAGTGTATTTCTCGCCTATTATTTACTACTGGTTATTGTCCTCATTTAAAAAATGAATACAGTAATAAAACATTTCGTTTAGAGGTTAGAAAATTATGAAATCAAGATCAAGAGCAGAAAAATTGATGAACCTCTAAACTTTACTTTGTTTTCAAATTTAAAACTACTTCACAAAACCATTAACAATAAATAAATTATAAGTCTTTTTTATTACTATTGTATGATAATTCTTAAATTGTAGTTTCATATCCAATTGTTCATAGAATGGCTTTGGCATTCCGCAATGGGCTGAGGACAGTGGCGAGGAAGGTTCTAGTCCGCAACTATGCAGAAGCGGCTAAGGGTGACGAAATGGCACTCACATTTGCTGCTGGCAACAAGGTACCCACTGTTCTTGCATGATCCTCGTAATAATGATATTTTATATTCCTGAATATAAATCATTTCACATTTTTTTCAACACAGTTTATCAACAATTTTGTTATGTTCAATTATAGAATGTTGTGTTACACATAAAAGTCAATAAATAATACAAGAATTTAATTTATATAAGCTTTTATCATTTTTTATTTTATTAACTGCTTTTTTTTTCCTGAATCAAGAAATAAAATCAAGCATGTAGATCATTTTGGTCTTGTTTTTACTATTTACTACAATGTAAATTTATTTTACATTATTGATGCACACAGAAATAAAGAAAACTAGGAGGTATAATTATGTGTAAGTGTTGGAATCTTTTATAATGTCAGAAGTGCCACAAGTACCCGTTGTGATTTTCTTCTGAGGTGGTGCATTCATGATGTCTTTGTCTGCAGGTATTTTACGACAAAGTAGTTGTCAAGCAAGTTGATGTGCCATCAATGAGTGGAGCTTTTGGTATTCTGCCCAAACATGTGCCCACACTCGGTAAGTACAGTTTAAAGAGTCCAGTTTTTTTTTTTCTAATGAATTAATACAATTAGTTAGGGTTTGTAAATTAAGACAGAATGAGAGATTACCTATTTTGGAACTGCAAATTTTTCAATTCAATTTCAGACAAATAGGCTACATATTTTTGTATCTAATGTTATATTTGCTACTGATCTGTTTGCTCATTGGAGCCCTATTGGGCAGTGGACATGTACCTCCTATTAGAGTTTTAGTTAAATTAAAGTTACCAATTCCTGTAATGTTTTTCTAGCTGTCCTGCGTCCTGGCATAGTTTCTGTGACAGAAAATGATGGCAAGCTCAATAAGATCTTCGTATCCTCCGGCACAGTCACAGTCAATGATGATTCCTCTGTTCAGGTACATACTACATACATAGTTCATATTACAAAGTACGAACTGCAGCACCTACTTGATATAATGTATTCATATGAATGTGTTCCACCCTAATATTGACCTCCTATAATAAATGTCAAATAATAATGTTAATGTCATTGATTAAGGTCATATTAACTTTTCTTTGAAAATTCAGGAAATCTTTACTAATATTATGAATGCGAAAGTAACTTTGTGTCTGTAAAGCTTTCACGACTAAACCACTGAACCAATATTGATGAAATATTGTATGGGTAAATTTGAACCCCAAAAAAGGGCATAGGCAGGGGCGGATTCATGTATAGTCTTTTTGGGCTGCAGCCCAGGGCCCCCATGATTATAAGGGCGCTCATTGAAGAAAAAAGTATAAGAGTAGGTATCTTATCCCTACACTCTCGCCTCCATTACTACAATTTAGTCTCGGTTGTAATGATTAACTATTATTGGCCTAATTTGTTTCCTTTATGTAGGTACCGTAAATCTATACATTATTATGGCATTGTCAAAATGGCAACAACTTTATTATTAATTTAAGGTAGGCCCCCCAAGTAGTACTAGCCCAGGGCCCCAGGAATTTACAGTCCGCCCCTGGGCATAGGATCCTTTTTATTCCGCTACTTCGTCTGCGGCCGCGATAAGCGACATCTACGCTGATGAAGTCGCGCGCAAAGGCTAGTTTGTAAACATATATACGCTGAAATGCCGCGTTATGGCGAAAGGGCAATCCTTTAAATAATGCACTTTACATCTGGAATTATTTACTCATTTGAAAAGTTCTCACAAAAAAACAAATGTTTCCATTCATATTTCAGGTCCTTGCTGAAGAAGCTCATCCCTTGGAAAGCCTTGACCGCGGCGCGGCGCAAGAGTCCCTTAGCAAAGCTCAGTCTGACTTGAGTTCAGCTAGTAACGACAAGGTATAGATTAACGTTCTTAACTATAAAAGATACTCCGGTCATTGGAAATATTACCAACTTCACCTGTCTGACTACTAATATGGTCGATTTTGTTATTGTCATGGAAACATAGCGGCACAAATGTTGTGCTAATGGTTATATGACACTTGGAGAGGTGATTCACTTACATTATGTTAAAAACTTAGTATGTAATGAGTAAGTAATATATTGTGCATCCCTTTTGCTTTCCTCTTTGGGCATGAATGGTACTTTTCCGAATGCTAAACCTTTAACAAAGATAAGCAGATGTTTCCAGTATTGTAATGTGAGCAATAATGCTATGGTCACTAATCTATTTGCCAAGTCTTAAAACGGTAATTAAACATAATAAATCTTTATGACTTTCCAGGCTAAAGCCGAGGCAGCTATCGCCGTGGAAGTCGCTGAAGAGATTCTGAAGGCGGCGTCTGGTTAATGTGTTCGCTCAGCACTGCCACCAAACAGTTAGTGTTAAAAGAACTATTTAATATTTACGTTTCTGTATAAATAAACACCGTCTCCAGTAGAACATATGTATTTTATTTATAATCGATAAGTATCTTTATTTTTATGTAGGTATGTATAATAAATATATAATTGGGGTACAATTAAAACAACATTACATAGTTGACATTTGAGTAGTTTATTTAACACAAATCAAACACTTTGGTACAGTTAGTTAGCTGTGGTTATCGATGTCGTATCGCCATAATAATAATTATCAAACTTACTTTCAAGTAGCTGCAAACCAAACGCACATCGACAAAAGCAAAAAATATAATAAAAATGAACCCCTCTGCTGCCAATACAATTAAGATTATGGTACAAATTTTAATTGATTATTTATCATATAATTTTGAATAAATTTCATTTATTTTGTTCACATTTCAATTTTAACTATATTTTTTCATTAAATCGAATACTAACTGGAAGGTTAAGAGAAGATTCTGTTGCTAGGAAGTCGCGAAACCTAACTACGAGCCTACTTTGCGAAGCTTACACCACAATACACAACATATTATAATGGGAAACACCTAGAAAATGACACTCAAGTGTCTTACATCTAGTCATCTGCGTAATATAGAAGGATAAAATTACGACTATGATTAATAAAAATGCACCTTACTGTACTAGATTAATATTTTAAAAGATTATTTTAAATTCCATGTCAGCAGTGTTTGTTACGTTTTCGATAGTGTCATAGATTGAGTAGTTCATTGCTGTTAAGATAGGTAACTGTTAATATATTATCATTATTATGGTACGCTTCCTGTATGTCTTATTTCATCGCGTAGTCAAAGAGTAGTCTAATTGATTATCATTAAATTTTACATAATAATGCGTAACGCTTGTTACTAACTAGCTACGGATTATATAGTACTTTGTTTAAAAGTTGATTAATTATTAATAAAGAAATTTATATCTAAACTTATTCTAAATAGTATATGCATAAATGCGAAAATCAAAACCAACATGTTTGACACAAATACGACGTGTGGCAATAACGAAATGACAAAGAGAATAATTAAAACCAATAACGTTAAAAGGAAGCATCGTTACAACCATTCGGTTGTGGTTACCTAATATTACCATCCTAAGAGTATAAATAAAGATTACGTCGATACTATTTTGTGTAAAAAATTAAAAATGGGATAAAAATACAAAATATCACATACATTATTACATGTTGAGCTTAATTTAAATCGAATCCGAAACACCCCAAACCAGCTGCATTTTACTGAAGCTATTTTAAATTAAGCTAAACAAATAAGGTTAACTACAATTAAAATGACGGAAGTCTGTAGTAATCGTCTAGCGAAGTTGGGCACGTTGGATGAAGGTATATTATAACACGTTAAAGGACAGGATGTAAACGCGTCACCTATCTATTTAAGCAAATATATATCAATTTGAGATAACTACCACAACCATAATTTTCTGTTTTTACATGGTAATACTACAGTGACGCATCCTAGGTTGCTCTACTCTGGGACGGTAGATTCTAATTTGTACATAGCCCAACTTTGCAATTTTACTACAGTTTGAATAAAAAAACCGCGTTTTACAACTAAATAGAAAAAAATGTCCAGCCAACTAAGTTGGGATAAATTTAATCAACGGTTAATTAGCAACACAAAATGCGACACACAAATTAAACTGTAATAAAATGAGTAGATTTGGCACGAGTATCACCATCTTGCTGAATGCTAGACCAAATCATAGAGCAAAGGTGCAATGGAAGGTTTATACTGAAAGAAAGTTCTGCGTAAGCCTGCGAGCGATACATCAGCAAGATGGTAATGGTCCACGTAATTAATTTATAAAATGTGCGTGTGTCGCCGCGCTGTGACACGGGTCCACTTCACAGGTTACACTGCCACAGTATCGTAGGCTGTGAGTCCCCGCCCGTGGACTGCTTGCTGGGGGATTGGGGTGGTTGCTTCTGGTCTGAAAACATGGTCCCAACATTAATGGACACGTTATTGATTTCTTCTTCAATGATTAAACAGCTGGTAAAGGTTTTTTACATTGACGTTACCTTATTTACATTTATTTTGAGAAGCAAATGGGTTTAGCCTTAATATCGATAAATAGGCATGGATATATATATTATTTTAAGCATTTGAAGGAAAACCACAGCACTCCTAGTCTAGAGGTGAGTTTTTTCTCTTTTAAGGAACACCGATATGTCCGCGCTCTTCTCTTCTATTTACATTTACAGTGCTATAAAAATCTAGTGATATGTATAATATGTAGCTAAAGAAAAAAATGGTTTGGGGATACTATTTTTTTTTTGTAACCGAATAATTAAATTGTAAGCAACTAATTTCATCACGCACGGACTATAAGTAACAAGTGCCAGGGTTCTGTTCTATTGGACTATCTTCATATTATGTAACGGCTATAATGTATATTTCATGCGTTTGTTATATCTGCAACGCAATCTTCACAAAATAATATCAAACTAGCCGAGGTATAAATAAATTATTCGCCTTACCATTCTTGGAGCAAAAAATAATATATTAGTGCACATTGGTCAGAATGTTAGCCACATAAAGGTTAATTACAAAACAAAAATTTCAGGCAAAAATAAGGTGGATTATAATTTATACTCATTAAAAAAAAAAGTTCATTTTCACATACTTTGACTTACTGTTTCCTGTTGATCATGGATGCAGAACATAACACATGCTTAATAACGAGCATAGACTAGTACACAATGCTTTATTAGGTAAATATATCTATCACGTCACAATGTACTCGTGCTAGCGCACACACAAGGATCCGGCTTATGTATTAGTAGTGTATTCAATGCGTGTGAGTTCGACAGTGCTCAATATTGCTTTACAGAGGGACACCTATGTATTGTAGGTCAACTTTCATTATATTTATGATTTGTTAGCTAGATTAAAAAAGAATTTAAAACTTAGTTGTCTTAATGCAGTTAAGTAAAAGTAGTTAAAAGTTTGTACATATTTTCTGTCTGTGCTATACAAATAATTAATTGGATTTTGTTTTGTGAGACAGTGAATAAAAACAAGGGTCTGAGTTATAGGGTACATTGTGCAAGGCCTATCAAACTGACCTGTCAATGAGTTTCCTCATTTCCTCGCTGTGCAAGCCGTCCTTGGCAGTGTGGGCCCTTACTGCAACAACACACAAGTCACGACGCGCTCTATACTAGCCACGATACCTGGAGCCGCCTTCTACGCGACATCTCGAACAATAACCACATTGCATTCTCTAAGGTTTACTAGTAATATAATTATTTATTAAGTGCTTATTGTTCGCTCATGTCCATCTCCAAAACACGTACTAAATATCTACAGAATCATTTTAAATGAAGTGAATTATTTAACACAATCACGTCTAAGCACATAAAATAGAAATTTTAGATAAACTGATTCAAAGAAAAGTAGTAAAGTATTTACCCATTGTTGAATCTTGCACTTGTCAAAATTAAACAAAGACAGTGTGTTTTAATTGTTATCAAAACCATGTCAAGTAACTAATTTTGTCAAGTGCTCAAACGAAAAAACAGTATAAAGTAGAAAATTCCGAAAAATAAAGATAGGTATGCCAATTACAAGAATTCTAATCTTGAAGCTTTTAATTTAATTTGTTATTACTGATACAAATGTTGCATGCTGTCAGTCACAATAATTAGAAACATAAAGGAATCAAATAACTTGATTCAAAATGTTTACCGTCTTCTGTTCAGGTGACACCCAAGTGTGCATAAACCAATTCAACAATCAATTTTAAGTTAACACTAGCAGCTTGTCTAAAATTAAGATAGTTTGGAACAAATAGATAAGTAATATACATAATGTTATAGGTAAACCATACTTTTTTGTTCTAGTTGAAAGTTTTACTGGGTATTAATTTGATTCCATTTGGTTGTCATCGTAGGTCGTGTGTATTGTACGTATATTTCACTTCTTAATTAATCAAAATGAATTCTATTTGACGCAAGGCTAGTCTTTTTTATATAAAAAATTAGTACTCAGCAAATACGTGATTTTTTAAATATTTTATTGCAAAGCAGCATACATTACTCACTGAAAGCATGTTGACAAAAAAGTATGTTTTCTTTTTGTTTTTCTGTATTCATTACTTTGTTGATTAATAGGTCCAAATCGTGCCCCTTTCAGAAGTTGGAATGGAGGGGAGGTATTGTGAATCAACAAGATGATAATTATATATTTGAGCTTATTTCAATTTATTGTTATCTTTAGCAAGGGAGTATTGATAGTAAGTCAGTTGGTTCATGTTTCAGTTACGTACCGGGATAGTTGCGTGGCTGGTCGCATTCGGCTTCGGAGATTTCGTTCGAATCCTTGCTCTCATTGAAAGAGGAGGAGCAGTTGTTGTCATTGTTGGCGTTGCGGGGTGGGGGTGGGGGAGGCTCGGGAGATCCGCCGCACTTGCGAGTTCCTACACAACGATTCGGAATGTAATACGAACTTACTTTAGATTTTTTGAAAACGTTTACAAGTATGTCCGTCTCAGGAGAGATCCCAGAAGTGTCAGTAGTATTTTTGTGCTCACGAACTGCGTCTTTTATGACTGGTTGTTGCTCGTAGAAATATTTGCATTTTAGAAAAACTTGTAGGTACATGTATCCGGATAAAAATATAGATTGCCACTAAATTTCTTTAGCCGTTGAAGCTTGATCCAGTAACAAGCTTTCATATTGATATTTATAATATCAGTATAATGAGATGACTAATAATATCATCTCAAAAATATTCCTCTGTAAATAAGGGCTCTTTAATAATAATCTTACCAATGCTGGGGCGAGAGCCGTAGTGGTCAGAATAGGGAGTGCCGTAAGCGCCGGTGTACTGTTCGTCTTCGGGAGCGCAGCAAGCGGGCTCGTCGTACTCGGGGCCGCAGGCATACATCGGGCGGGAGTAACGGGCACGCTTTAAAACAAATGGTGGTTACATTAAAAATTTAAATGGATTTCCCTAATGGATTGTGTGATTTTTTACTAATTCTATTTCGGAGAGGCTTTTGGACAGTTTAATTGTGAACTCTGATGCTTGAGTTCAGGTAGTTTGCAATTTTTTTGCTATCTACATAAGCGAAACTGTCGATTACTGCCTCAATGAATTTTATTTTCAACCGACTTCAAAAAGGAGGAGGTTCTCAATTCGACGCGTATGTTTTTTTTTTTTTTTTTTTTTTTGTATATTTGTTCAACGATTACTCCGCCAATTATGAATCGATTTGGATGATTCTTTTTTTGTTTGAAAGAGTATAGTCCCGAATAGGTCCCATATGAATAATGACATGATCTGATGATGAACTTTGGAGATATGGAACGGAATTCCTTGTAAAATCACAGCAGAACCGCCGTAACAAGAAAAATTGCTTTGTTTATACGTGTAGTCGATGACTGACTAAAGCAAGTGGGGAGGGGGTACGTCAACCCCCCTCCTACCACTTTCCAAAATTAAATATATCGTGTGAGGTATTCTTTGAAAGGGCTTTATGTAAGGATTTCAAACATTAACACACAAGCACTAAAAAGTGAAAAATAAAAAGCTTTTTTACAAAAAAAGATCACCGCCTTCAAAAATCACAAAATAAAAAATAACTTTAGCTTGGAAGTCGGTGGCAATACCTACATAACAAGAAACAAAACCAAAGCCGCCGACTTCCAAGCTAAAGATATTTTTTATTTTGTGATTTTTGAAGGCGGTGATCTTTTTTGTGTGTAATTTTTGGCTTACTGTGTAATCTTATCTTTTAAGAAAAAACCGAATAATAAGATTCAAAACACCGAACAAAACCCAAAATGAGTGAATCATATAGAACTACTAGTAAGTCGGTCTTTTTATGGACTTTATACAGATGTCTGTTGTGCGGTAAAGTGACTTACGTATTGGTCTTCTTCAGCGCAGGTGGCCGGGTCGTCGTATTCGGGAGCGGTCGAGTAGATAGCGCTTTGTCCTCCCTGAGAGTTCTTGCGGGCATAACGGCTGTTGGCGCGGGGCTGATAATAAGATAATACATTTCGATCAGTCGATCACATCTTTTGAGAAGCTTATGTTCTTAGTATATAATTTTCTCTCGTAGCGCGTCTATAACAGTTTTCAGCGTTTTAGAACTTACGTCAATGATGTGTAATGATTAAAATTTTGCGGTTAAATCTTAGAATATAAAGTGTAGGCCACGTACTGCATACGGTCGTCAATGTGAAATCATATTTATAAAGAACCGGACTGCGCATATGGCAGTACACGTAAAGCTTTTTCTACACATGCGTCCGCGGACGTCATCTGCAGATGCCTCCGCAGGCGAGAGGGGGTGATTTGTGCATCTGTTATAGTTATTTACCGTCCGCAGACGCACGCAGACGCGTCCGCCTCGAATCCGATTGTTGTCGGTTTTTGTGACGGGTTTCGGCGCGGACGTCTGGCGTCTGTCCACACGTCTGGCGACGCATCAGTTTAATCGGAGTTGCGATTGAGACATTTGAGAGTGCAGGCGTGCTTCTTGCGGTTTAATTCTTGTTGAAATGGCTAATAATATGAGCACCGAGGAAACTTTTAGGTTTATTAAGCTATATCAAGCTGTAAACTGTTTAATATCCATTTTTAAACGTGCGTGTTGCGTTTGTCAAGAATAAACCTAGACTGATCGACCTGCAGACGTGTGGACAGCTCGTGGTGATCCATCTGCGGATGCATCTGCGGGCGTTCGCGGATGCATCTGCAGACGTGTAGAGGAGGCTTTAGGCTTGGGTCCACGCACCATGCTTTGTGATCCGGCGCGCGAGTGCGCGGGGTGGTGCGGGTGCGGGTGCGCGAGCGTGCCCGCGTGCGCGGGGTGGTGGTGCGGGAACGCCAGGGCCTTGCTGGGGTCCATCTCCTCGCGGAAGCCGAGCAGGTGGAACGTCGCGTACGGGCAGATCTCGTCTTCCATGCCTGTTACACACAATAAAACAGATGTTAGCATTAGTATTTTTGTTTCCATCCACAGTAGGAATGGTTTGGAGTGCTTATTCGGGCGAATGCTTATCTGCTAAAACCAGCGCATTAGAGTACTTTGGTAAATGACACGCAAAAAAGTTGTCTAATTCTTTCTTCAACACAGCTTACAAATTCAAAGGAAGGGATAAATAATAGACGAATTAGTACTCCAATCTGTTAACTAATTTGTGGTATAGTAGTTTTAGTGTAAGTTTTACCATTCACATATTTTTATCATTACATTCACACGTTATACCATAGAGAAATCGGTCATACTGATATAATAGTACTTAGTTAGTTCCATTATTGTCGATTATCCATGCTCAGACTTGAGTAGTAATTAGTTGTCACTCAAAAACACGATATGTACATAAAATATGTTATTTAGTGGTGTATGTATGTATATTTGTAGAACTAGCATCAGTAGATTAGGTTCTAATGCTATGTCCTATTACTCACGCTTTTTTGTGTTAATTTAGCTGATACAGAGAGACGTAATATCTACATTTTGCTAAAAGCAAATAAAAATAACTGGGGTTAGAAAAGTGCCAATAAAAATAAATACAGAATAAATAGATTACCATGCAATCAAATATAATGTAAAAAAAATATAAATCTCATACTCACTCATTTGTTGTTAATAGCAGGACATTCTGATAAATAACTCACGATTATCATTCACTTGGCAACTAGAGTTATATGGCCACCTGAATCAGTATTATACGCATAGGCGCCGGCAGCAGGGTTCAAGGAGGTGCCTTGGCACGCCCCTTTGGATAGAAAATACTTTTTTTTATTGTGTCTGTATGGCGTAAGGATGCTGTCCAATTAATTTAATTGACATTACATACATGTATGATTATAATTATGTAATTTATATTTTATTAGTAGGTATAGTGTGTAGATGCAGATGCACTCCCTGAAAGTAATCCTGACGGCGCCATATTCAAACGTATAATACAAATGTAGGGATCATTTTTTTTGTACTTCATATGAGCATAAAATTAAAATCTACTTTTGAAAAATCCTCCATTATTTATTTTATGAACATGACACTTGACATTTTTAATAAATGTTTCAGGCAAATTATTTAGTCTAGATAAAAGACTGGGATAACAGAAGGCTGTTTATCGTTGTGGTTTTTTACTTGTATGCTCATGTACGCCGGCATGCAGGTACGCACTGACCTGTGGAGGCGGTGTCTCCAGATCCCGCGCGGCGCAGGCGCGGGCGTCGCACGCGCTCGTAGTGATGGCGGCGCGGGTCCCACGTCGAGTGCGCGCCCACTGAACCACACTAACGTTACGCATGCGCTAACACCCCGCTACACCGCTCTAATATCGTCTCATTCATTTCTATGTTTGCTGAATTGCTGTATCTCATATATGTATTAGCAGGTCAATCGTAGACAATAAGTGAAGTACCTATAAGCTTGATATGCTCTACAAATGATTCTGATACATTTGGCCCCTGATTACTTTTTGCTGTACTTACTATACATATACTCAAGAAAGAAGATATTCAGGCATTAGCTCCAGGTCATACCTAATGTCGATATGTTGAAGTGATCAAACAAGTCTGATAATAAATAACCATTTTTCATAGTTTTTGAGAATGAGTGAGATTATATTTGAGACGATATGAGAAATAAAAATAGGGAAATAACGTTTGTGTCAAACCATCATACTGACATAGCTCTTGGATTTATCACAGAAGTAGGTGCTTAGGTTAAAATAATATAACTGTTTTATTTTTCAGAATGCTATACAAATTATGACGAGATTGACAAAACGTCAAGCTGATAATAGATATAATTTTAAAGTAATAAACAATGCAAAGCTAAAATAAACATGAGGGTTGAACATCTAAGAATCAGGTAAAAAAATGGCCTCAATAAATCAAAGTAAACAGTAAATAAAGTAAATGGCTCTAAGTAAACAAAACCCTAATACCTTGGACAATAAAAATGTAGGTACAACATAGCTTTCACCTTACATTCACCACTAAGATATCTAAAGAAGGAAAGAGTTATAAAAATTAAGCACAGGAAAATAATCATAGCGGAAGTCGTGCAATAAAAAGAGAAGTAAAATAGTGTTAATAAAACCATTACCTCTAGTAATACATTGATGCTCCCTAATCGGTGAACTGCGGCTGTTATGCCAATTGGTGTTTTGTTTGGGATAAAAACGTCGACAGGAAGAGCGTAAAACTTAAGAAATATAGCCACATCCCAATTTAGGCCTAGTATCCATGAAACACACGATGAGGGCGGTGAGGGCCTGTTCACACGATGCGTCGCTGCAGCGGTTTACATATAAAATCTATCGTATGCCACAAGTGCCCTCCTCCCACGCCCAGCGGTCCAAGACGAAGCGAGGAGTGAATGCGTTACAGCGCCGCGCGTCCTGGCGGCACCACTCAGTTGTTTTGCAGCGGCACGGTGCCGCAATCGTAACCGCCAAAGCGGTAACATATTTGCGGTAGCGCGCCACAAAGCATCGTGTGCACAGGCCTTAAGGCGCAATAGCGCGTGGTATTTGTGAACCGTTTTAATAAACAGAATGGAACATTGATTTTCTATTTAAAATAAATAAATAAATCATATAGTCACGCCCCGGGTTTTGTATTTTTTTTTACGTCCAGGCACTGTCTTAATTATTTTAAATAACGACAACTTTAGAATACGACTGTGTGACTGTGCGAATGTGCAGTGAACAGTATTGGAGTAGCAGCATCGAGAGCGTGTCGTATAGCATGTTGCGGTATACTTACTGATGACAGCCTGTCGCTTGACTCGGTCACAAGTGTTGTAGTTGGAGCCGGGCACGGGAGGCAGCTTGCGGTTAGGAGGCGCGATGTAGCCGAGTTCGTCCCGGAGTCCTCCGCGCTTGTCCAAAGTACCGCCGGCACCACCTAATGCAGCCTGCGATGCGTTGTATACTGCGTCGTCTAAGACACATTGATTAAGTAAGTTAAACATATATCATTTGATAGTTTATTATTATTTGTTATACTTATCACCGATTAAAAGTCAGTTATTTAGTTTTATTTATTATGACGAGCAAATCATATTAAACTATGAATTTGGTAAATCAAAATACAACAACTAATGTCTTTTTTTTAACTTAGTCCATGCTAAGGATGAGTAGGTAAATATAATTTGATGAGTTAACTATGTATTCAAACGGTTAGCTAGATGAATCATGATTAAGTAAAAATTAACTTTAAATATGAAGAATCGGATTTGGATAAAATAAATAGTAATAAAGCGGTGTGCCATGCCACCATACATACAATACATGTCCTTCTGACCTCGCAGGCGGTGCGGGGTGTTCCTGCGAGCTAAGGTCAGACATATCACCACCACGCCTACGATGAATACCACGATCGTTGCCAAAATTGGTACCAAAACTTCAGGTTCAAGCCAAGCCTTGATCCAGGGAGGCAGTTCCTTATCAGATCCGATGTTGCCGGGTAATGGAGCAATGGTTCCTATAATATGCAAATATTTGTAGATATTTACCTTTATGATGGTCTCTGGCACCTCGTACTACGCAAACAACTACGATAGCAATGATGATAACAAGTATCGCGGCCACCACGGGCACGATAAGGTTAAGGTGCGACAGGATAATCTTGATAGTCTGTTCCGTGGTAAGAGTGCCACCGCCGACCTCGCGCGCGGGCGCGATCGTACCTGAAATGCAAGCCCCACGTTACAAGAGCTATTTATTTTGATAACTATAAGACACCGGCATAAGAAGGATTAAATTATAATAAAAAAGGCGATGCATTTCAGGTACGTTTTTTGTGTTTCCTTAGATATAATTTGCAGTAAAAGGGCATAATTTATGTTATAACTCAACAGTGATCTATGGTTCCAAACCGACCATCGTCATAATTATTACCTATTATATAAAACAATCAATATCGTATAGTATAAGCAATTTTGTCTGGCAAATGATTACTTACCGCCGGTCATAGTAAGAGTTGCGAATTCGTATTCAGCGACATTGAATCCAGCATTATTATGGGCCGTAATCCTCAACACATACCACGTGGCGGGTTCCAGATCTACAAATTAAGAACTCAATATTAAAAAAACTTTTTGTGTAACATTTATTCATAATTTCATACCATACATCCACACTATATTATAAATGCGAAAGTAACTCTGTCTTTAACGCTTTCCCTAATAAACCACTTAACCGATTTTGAAGAAATTTGGTACGGGGTAAGCTTAATTAAACCTCAAGACATAGGCTACTTTTTATCGCGCGACTTCATCTGCTGTATGCGCGATAACTGATATTTACGCCGACGAAGTCGCGGGAAAAAAGCTAGTATTGTATATTTTATAGGTGAACGCACCGAGTACGACGAAGTTTCCACCAGGTTTCACAGCGTTCGAGATTTGATTCCATTCTGCAGCGCCCCTGTTACAATAAGTACTTATGTAATCGACATAATGTAGTGTTAGGGCGATTGTGCACTACAAGGAATTTCACTGTCCGAACATCCGATTTATTACGGTCCGAAGTGGCATGAAAAACACGGATGATTGGCTTGTGCACTTGTCCGTCTTTACTCGGATGATACGCCTCAGTTTAGGGTAGCTCTGTCTTTGAAACTACACGCCACGCACGCGAAATTACTCTGAACGAAGGCGTAGAAAAAACCGTTCCGAAATGGGGAAAAGTAAAATGTCGGACGGTAAAATTAAGTATAGTGCACAAACTAGTATATTCATTATATGGCGTGCCATATCGGACCGTAAAAAATCGGACTGCCGGATAGTAAAATTCCTAAGACAGTAGTGCACAATCGCCCGTATTGTCATAATATTATATAATACGAGTAAATCATGGTTTCGCCACAATTTAAAGGCCTTAGGACGCACAAAGTATTGAAAGACATTGTGTTTTGGTATAAGTCGAAAAACATGAAAAGTCTTAGTTTTGTTCCATCTTATTTATATCGTATAATATATATTATTTATACACGGTTACTTTTAGGTCGTTCTGGAACCGAAAGCCATAAACTCGATCATCATTCTTGACGCGATAGGAACCAATTTTTTTTTCAAAAGTAACAATTAATAAATACACCTGTTCAGTACATTTTGACGAGTTAGACGAACATAAATGTATTGAACAGCAGATTTTTTTTATTGTTACTTTTTGAAAAAAAATATCCCAATCGTTTCGAGTTTGATGATCGAGTTTATGGCTTTCGGTTCTAGAACGACCTAAAAGTAACAGTAAAAGTAAACGTGTATATTAGAGATGTAGTACATATTATAATTGTAATTATGGCAATTAATTCCTATGCTGACTGCCTCGTTGGTCTAGTGGTCGTAAGCGCGACTGCTGTGCATGAGGTCTTGGGTTCGATTCCCAGGTCGGGCAAAGTGTTATTGGGTTTTTTCATCAGGAATTTTTCAGTAGCAGCCTCGGAGTCTGGATTTGTGCCCGGTTGATGGCAATAGGCTCGCCCCCTATTACATGGGACTAAAAACATAACTGGCGAAATGCGGGAGTACTAATGGGTACACCTCTGCCTAACCCTTCGGGGATTACAGGCGTGATGTTATGTTATGTTTATGCTATAAATGTGTAATTGTGTGGGCAAGAACTTATGGCCTAGTCTTACGGGTTTGTATTAACCCCAATTACAATGTTATCAGTATAAAATTATCACAACTTACTTTTTCTTATTCTCAACGACGAAGTGGCTCATGGGACAGCCGCCGTCCAGCCACTGCTTGAGGTGCAGCGTGACGGACGAGCTGCCTACTTCGATGAAGTCGGCGGCGCGCGGCACGGGTGGCTTGGAGCCGCGCGTGCGTGCGATCACCACGTCCGATGCTTCTCCGGTGCCGATGCTACAGAGAGTGTGAGGTATTTTTTTTAGTAACCTATCTTTTTAACACTATTTATCAACACTCACATCGTAAAGTTCCTATAATGAAATCTAAAATATGAATTATCATAATGAGAGACTTTATGCGATTTAGACAAAGCACAGGTAGTGTGTGCCACAGACACTCAATGTACAAGTCAATAATGAGCGATACAGGTCATTTAAATGAGCGTTACATTTTAGGATAACATATCACCTTCAAATTATTTCTTTTTTAAATATCTAATGAGTTTAGATAAAGTAGAGTACCTATCTAACTGTTGAACCCTCTCATGTTTTAGTGGCCCTTGTTATGACAAGGGCTATTTAAACACTAGTGGTTTCATGATAGTATCTACGAGTATTTTAACTACTATTATCATTTAATGTAATTATGATATGTCACTTATCTAAGAAAGATGCTACATAGCTAAGTAGTCAATAAGTAAAGTGCTGTAAAATTCGATTATTGAAAACCTATTTCAAATATTTAGTTGAAATAAGCATTTGTCATACTTATATGTATGTCGTGTAGTCCATAAACCTAATTTTTGTGATCAGATTATAGTTGGTTACTTACCCATTGTAAGCCGTTACGTAGAGTTGATATCTGGAGCCGCAGAACAAGTTTTCTAAAGTGTATGTGTCGGTGGTGCTTGGAATCTGAAAAAGAGGACACAGGTATATTTTATAACGATTGCGTTATAAAGTAATTTTTTGGTGATATTTGTGTTTCTCTTGTATGGGTGAGGGACAAGTATTAAAGAATTAGACATACTGCACTCATTTCAAATATAATTAGAGCAGGAATGTAATGTATGGTGCAAAACACACGTGAACCACAATAGGTGAATCGTTATGCCATTTAAAAAATATTGATTTACCTGTACGGTTTCCCAATCTCCAAACTCTTGCTTGTAGTGGATAGTATATCCGGCCGCGGGCGACTGGTCGACATCGACGGACGGCTTCAGACGCAGAGTGAGAGACGATACGGATGACGACGCGATGCTCAGCTGAGGTGGGAAGGGAGGCGCTGAGGGAACATTGTGAGTTATTATAATACATATTCAGATATTTAAACATTTTCTATCGTTTATCGTATTTATATGCTATCATAAGAAATAAAAAAAAACGGTCAAAGTGTGTTATAAAAATAGTCAATTTAGGTATTAGTTTGAAGCTGAAGCTCGAATAAAGTGCCATCTGCAACTTAAAAGATATAAACACGTACGATTTATGCACTTAATGATTTCTAAAAGAAAGGAGCATAGTATGGACATAGTGTCTTTACCGAGAACAGAGAGCGTATGCGTAACGGTGTCAGTTCCGAATTGGTTGTCAACATGACAGGAGTATTCGCCGGCATCCTCCCGAGCCACGCCAGCGATTTGTAGAGATCCTTCAGGCAGTTGACGAACGCGTTCTGATGCTTCCAGGGGGTGACCTTTTACCTACGAGCATTTAGAAAACCATTATGAAAACAAACGTAGATAAGCATGTAGAGCAATTGTTTTTAAACAAAGCGCTACTCTCTTTACAAAAAATGCGCTCTGTCGGATTTTACCTACGCCGATATACCTAATGGGAGTACCTAATATGTTTAAAAGAGTATTGTAAATAAGATAATGCCTTACGTGCAGTCAAAACTTATATATCTGGGGGAATACAGACTTGATGTTTTCATCAAATCATGTCTTCCCGAAAGATGTTATGTAATCTATTCATTACCTTCCACAAAATGTTGGGAGGAGGAACGCCGACGGCAAGGCAGGGCAGTTTGACATCTTCCTTGTAAGTTGCTGTAAACGATTCATCGAATGAGGCGATCTTGGCGGGTACTGAAATAAACAAACACAAACAATATAAAAAAATAGAAATATTATACAAAATAAAATAAAAAATGGAAACGAAACAATAATAACAAATTTTTAATATATTGTTTTTTTAATTGTTTGAATGTTTTTTTTTTTAACTTCAAGTTGTGTCTGGTTGCAGACGGTGGTCTCAGATGATAATGTCTTTAAGGGTCAATTTACCTTTGTCACTGGGGCTGCAGGATGCGGTGGCTGAGGGCTGCCCTTCACCAATGATGGTAGAAGCAGTAACCCAAAAGTCATAACGACCAGCCTTTAATTCAGTTGCGGAGTAGCTCGTTTGGGAAGCGGGTACCTATAAAACACGACAAGCCTTTAGTTGATCGTCTACTGACGCGTTGAGTTATAATAATTATGATCTCTTCTCTCGTGGAGAACATGTTTGGTGACATTCAGATATTTATATAATTGTTTTGCCGAAAACACGATAGTTATGTAAAGCAAACCTTATTGGGATGAGGTTCAGCGTTTTGTGCTTGAGTGTAAACGTTGTAGTGAGTGACAACACCGTTAGGCTGTGCGGGAGGCCTCCACGAAACGAGGATCGAGTCTTGTCCCATAACCAGGGCCTTTACGGCGCGGGGGGCTTCCGGCACTGTGAAGTGAATATTATAATGGAATTAGATACCTCCGTTGCTAATGGGAAAGGTATGGAATGATAAGCCAAAAAACTCACCATCCTGTTCAGTTTGGCAGTGGATAGGTGCAGATCGTACGCCATCGCCTCCGTTGGTAGTCGCTAGGACTTCCATCGAATAGTTTGTAAATTTCTTAAGCCCATGAAGAATTGTTTCGCTGCTAGCTGTAATCTTAGTGTCCTTGGACTTCTCGTCTATAAATAACCAAAAGTATTAGGAATTTGAAGACCCTTTTGTGCAGTATTAGCCCGGCGACTTTATAAATAAAAGTTTCGTAAGATACTTACCATACCAGGTTTCGCTAGGCCCGTAGATCACTTTGTAAGCCTTAATAAGTCCGTTAGCTGCGGCAAGAGGGGGAGAGACCCATGACACGCGGATCGTTTGCGCTGTGAGAGTGGTGCAGAGTACGTCCTGGGGCGGGGCGGACGGCGCGCCTTCCGCGGTGTATGCTCGTACTTCGCCGGACACAGGGCCTGATCCCATCTTGTTGAAAGCCTGTACTACGATCGCGTATTGGGTGTAAGTCCTGGAAATTAGGATGTTTGTAAACATCATTTTCTCAGTAGCACAAGGAAGGAATGCTGACTATGATCATAAAGGCGTGAAGTAACTCATTAAGCAAGGTAATTTACAAGCAAAGAGCTACTTTCTTCCAATAGTGACCTTGATGCAAGCAACTAGATAATATTTTTTGTGACAAGGGTTTTTGATAATTTTCTGAACAGTTTGGAAAATCATCAATAACGAAACAAATAGGAACAAAAGACATAATACTGATTACACTCTTGAGACTGCCCAAGGTGTCATAAGCAGTAATATCGATGTTGCTCAGGAATTTGCAGAATTCTTTACTAGTATTCCAATTAAAACTACTGAAATCTTAGATTCCTCACCCTCACTTGCTATTGACTTACTAAGAGTGAATGTTACAGCCTGTCCTAATGAATTTAAATTTAAACACATTAACCCTGTGGTCGTTTTAAAGGCTTTTAAACAGCTTAAGATCAAGGCTACCGAAGATCTGTGGGGCATGTCTACTAATGTCTGTAAATCTATTATTGAGACAATAGCACCCTATTTAGCTTTAATATTTAATCTGTGCGTAGACCAAGGGATATTCCCGGATTTAATGAAGTACAGCAAAGTTATACCGCTCTTTAAATCCGGAGATAGCAAGGACACCAATAATTACAGACCTGTTTCGGTTTTGCCGGTTTTCAGCAAGGTGTTTGAAAAAGTGATGCTCAATCAAATGCTCAATCATTTTAACTGTAACAACATCCTACACGATCAACAATATGGTTTCACCAGGGGACGTTGTACTACTGACGCCGGTGTTACTTTAATTAAGCACATCTTTAATGCATGGGAGGACTCACAGGATGCTGTTGGCATTTTCTGCGACCTCTCTAAAGCGTTCGATTGCGTGAATCACGAAACACTGCTCCTAAAGCTTGAGCATTACGGTCTCGGTGATCTAGCACTTAACTTAGTAAAATCGTATTTGAATGATAGACTACAGCAAGTTCAAATAAACGGTGTAAATTCATCAAGCTTAAAAGTAAAGATGGGCGTTCCGCAGGGTTCAATATTGGGTTCGTTCCTCTTTTTAGTATATATAAACGATTTACCTCATTTACTAGAAAACCAACCACAAATGGTGTTATTTGCTGATGATACTTCACTCATTTTTAGAGTAAATAGACAAGCACAGCACCTTGACGACGTAAATGACGCTATGCTTAAGGTTCACAATTGGTTTACTGTTAATAATTTAGTGTTAAATGAGAAAAAAACGAAATGTATAAGATTCGCTTTACCTAATGTTAGAGGGAGTAAATGTAACGTTATATTGAACAAGGACATGCTAGAATTCGTTGAGAAGAGTTTGTTTTGTCAGTTTTTCTAGGGATTACGCTCGATTCAAAGCTGCAGTGGAGTCCCCACTTAACATCTCTTGCAGGGCGGTTAAGTTCAGCCGCTTACGCTGTCAGAAAAATTAGACAATTAACAGACGTGGATACCGCGAGACTAGTTTATTTTAGTTATTTTCATAGCATCATGTCTTACGGTATTTTGCTTTGGGGACGAGCTGCAGATATAAATTCTATCTTTGTTCTGCAAAAGAGGGCTGTCAGAGCCATCTATAATCTTGGCAGACGCGAGTCTCTAAGAGAATTGTTTAAAAAAATTAACATCATGACGGTACCTTGTCAATATATATATGAAAACATTATGCATGTTCGAAAAAATCTTCATCTTTTTAAGAAAATTAGTGATAGACATGATTTTAATACTAGAAATAGGAACAAATTAGATCAACCAAGTTTCAGATTGTCGAAAGTAAGCACTTCTTTTATGGGGTACTGTGTAAAATGCTATAATAAAATACCAGTCGATATTCTCCAACTAAATGAGAGAAAATTTAAGACATGCATAAAACGCACACTATGTAATCAAGCATATTATAAGTTAGATGATTATATCACGGACAATAATGGTTGAGCTAGGTGGTGCTGATCCATGCGTCATGCTCGTGAACGAGTGCTGTCAGTTGGGATTGGTCATCTCTTAACTGCTATTGCTTTAATTTCTTTATATTTTTTTTTACTACTATTTTATATTCATCTTCATTGTGATCACATATAGAATCGACAAGAATAATGTAACCAAGATTTTGTAATAACCTAATTTAAAAGAGTGCCGTGGAGTTTCTTGCTCGTTCTTCTCCATAGAGGCCTACCTCCGTTTTGGAACGAGCAACTAGCTTCAACTTTCGGACTAACTGACCGACTCTTTGACAATTCAAAAGTGCCTGTAAATGGTCTAATTGAAATAAATGTTTTGACTTTGACTTTGACTTTGACTTCTATTAACACTTACTTTAAATTAAGTATGTCCAAATGATGTTCCTTGCCAGATTCCTTGGAAATATCAACAGTTTCAAACACGAAGGACTTGTTGCTAGACGCCAGTTTGTAACCAACATAGTATCTGGAAAATATAAACATAATCGTGGTTATTTGTTTCTTTAAAATTGGAGACCCAATATAAGTAGTTATTTTATGAGTTTTACCCTTGCAGTTCGCCGTTCCAATCCTGAGGTGGGGGAGGCTTCCAGGTGACTCGGAGGGTGTGCTTATCAACGGCATCGACTTTGCAATCTTGTGGGGGACCAGTAGGAGCTTCTTCAGCAGTGATAATAGTTACAGTCTCAGATGGCTCCGAAGTTCCCAGTTCGTTTTCAGCAACAATCCTGATGTGGTAGGCAGTGGCTGGTCGTAAGCTAAATACTCCGGCTTCAGTCGCGTCTCCCGGTACAAGAACCCTATAAAAATAATATGATGTAAAATAATTATTTGTTTAGTTAATATTAAACGTCTGTTTAATATTAACTACACAAATAATTATTTATATATATAGTTTGAAGCATGAATAGTTTTTAACTGTAAAAAAGGCTGGTATGAATGGATACCTGTCAATATCTTTTTCCCAATTGCCCTTGGCACGTTTATATTCAATGAGGAACTTCTTGATTGGTGAGTTACCATCGTAAGGTGCGGCCCAAGACAGTTGCACGGTCCTTCCTGATTTGTCCAATACCTTCAAACCGTAGGGCGCTTCGGGAACCTCTATAAAGTGACTTCAGTTAAGTATTTTGAAATTCTACTTTACTACGTTATATATAAGTATGGTTGTATATTCATCTTTTTTTACCTTGAATGATCATGTTGATGCTAGTATCATCAGAGCCAAAAGCGTTGGTAGCGACACATGTGAAGAGTGCGCTGTCAGATCGTTCTGTTCTACGGATGCTAAGGTCTGATACAACACCTCCGGGAAGAATTTCTTCGCGAATGGTGTAACGTGGGTCGGATTTGGGTTCGAGACGTTTATTGTTCATGTTCCAAATGATACCGATTGGCTGGAAACAATAAAAAACATTAGTTTTGTTTTTTTTTATACTTATTTGAAATAAGGCTTTGTCCAAGATCGTTACCTTTTCTCCTTTGGCTTGGCATTGTAAAACAGCTGGTTCACTACGGCGGGCAGTTTGGTTCCTCATTTTGATTTCAAATTGAGGTGGAGCTGAAATTTTAATGAGAGATTTTATAACGATTTAAGTATGTAGTTTTAATATTGTTTTTTTTTTTATTCAGCTTACCTTGTACGCTAATAAGAATTACGGCAGACAGTCCTGATCCGATTCCATTAACAGCTTCGCATAAGTAGTAACCCTCATTCGTCTTTTGAATATTCGAAATTGTTAGCGTTCCATCCTCAACTTTAACATTAGGGTTGTTTGGCTTAAGATCTTTGTAATCACCAGGGGTATCACCTAAAAGGATCACACAAGTTATGTAATGTCTGTCATGAAAATTATCATTATGAAGAAAATAAGTAAAAGGATGTTATAATTACCTTCAGCCCTTTTCCATGTTACTTGGGGCTTAGGGAAACCATCGGCTTTACATTCAACTTTAGCATCAGAGCCTTGCGCAAATGCCTTATCAGTGGGCTCAATAATCCAGCGGGGGGGAACTGAAATATCACCGATTAGTTATAACACTTGCACTTTCTGCTACATAAAATATGGGCCAAAATATTTTTGAATATTTATCGACTCGACAATTATTTTATTCTCTATTTATGTTTTGTGTGTATAGAGAATATTTCAGTGACAAATTGTATGAAATTGCAAACATTACTTTCTGGATTATAATGTATATTTTTAAATGAAAGTGTACTATGTATTTTATGATTTTAAAGACATATTTTGTTAGGTAGTTATTATCATAATTAGCATATACTAATTTTCATAATTTAAACTCAAATTTCGTTGTTATTAAACAAAATCTTATCGATTTATTAGATAACCAATGGGGAATCATCGTATTACTGAATTTATAAAAAAAATATTTAAGTATTGTGAACTTTATGTATTTATGTCGAATGCAGAAATTACTTTGATAAGAATAAAAATGTCTGATAAAAGAATCAGCATTTTTTATTTCGATTAAATCTACTCTAGTTCAAGAATACTTAAATATTTCATATTCACTGAAAAGCTCCTATAACGACTAAGTATTGGCTCTAGCTCCAAATATTAAATTTCTTAGACATTGTAAAAACATTTTTAAAATGCCGTAAAAAAACATACAAATACGTGCTATGAAGCGCCGCCATAGAAGCTTTTAAGTCAGATATATTTTACAGCTTGCAAAAAGAAAATCTGGCATATCAATCTACAAACCATATTATGTATAATATTAAATTGGATAAAACCAAAAATAAAATAAAATAAATTAAAAAGCATGTCTACACTCCACCATCAACAATCAAAACAACGCGCTGATTAAATATGAAGAAATAATGCGTATCTTTATTTAGTACTGAAAAGATTAGGTAGGTATTACACATTATTTCAGCAGATTTATTATATATAACGTTAGTAAGCCAAGCAGTAAGCTATAAATTAATGGCAAATATGCAAATTAATTAATGAAAAAAATATAAAGAAAGGAACCCAAAGGAGAGGAAGGTGTAAGGATTAAAATAAAATGCAAGGAGTGGATGAAAAGGGTACGTCGATGATAGCCGCAGCCGGTTCCGATGGAAAGCATTCAAAACGACAGATCTAAACCCTGACTCGAGATTGATAACGTTATTCGTTTGTCTAATCACCTAAACGTGATCTGAATATTATATAAAAAAATGAAGAGAGCTATAAAGTGAGAGTTTCATATCTCTACCGATCAACGACATCTTGTTTTTTTTTTTAAGTAACGGAGTAATTAAAGCATACAATATCGAATCTACGCAAAGCTGGTCCGTGCTAGGAAGAAGGGTACACAGATGCGTGTCGTATACCATGGACTTCTAGTGAGGCGGTATAGTTGGACATGCCAGCGGCATTGCGCGCGATGCACGCATACGAGCCGCTGTGCGACCAACCCGCCGGGTCGATCAGAAGCAATGAAGCTCTCTGCGCAATTTTAGTTGCCGTCACACCGGCTTTCTCCTTCAAAGGTTGCCCTTCAAAGAACCACTGAATATCAAGAGGTTGATCGCCCTCCGAGACCAAACATGTGACTTGACTGGCCTGCCCCGCAAACAGCGGAGTCTCGAACGAGAATGGAACTATGCGAGGCAGTACTGGAAATAACCATAGATTTTTGGGTTAGATCAATAATTAGGATATCGTTGAGACAGGCAATGTTAGCGACTAGTCAGAAAAAAGGTATAGAACGGTGACTGTGAATGGACTGTCCTTTCAGGTGCGATATTGTGCTGTTAGTTCCCATATTAACGATTCAGTTGGCATCATAACATTATCAGATTTAGACGTGCCATTGACGACGAGTGTTGCTGCATATTCTGCGCGGCCGGCCGCGTTTTGCACGATGCACGTGTAGTTCCCTTGATGATTTGCGCTCACGGAGTTGATGGTGAGGATGGATGCACGAGGACTGAGAGGCATCGTCGTTATGTCTCGCTGAAGGCTCGAGTCTAAAGTCTCGCTGCTGAATGTCCATGAGATTTCGAGAGGCAGATCTCCCTTAGTGGCGACACAATTCACTAATGCTGTGTCACCCGGGTTGAATGGCACCTCACCGAAATTGAACGGCATTATCAACGGTGGTACTAGGACAGTAAAAAATTATGTTTAGTGAAAAATGTTTAGGAAATGAAAATTGGAGGTAAAAGGACGGAAGCGTAAAAATAGTCACTTTATGTTCGCACCCTTTACAACCAAATCGGTGGTATGCGAAACGACGCCCGCAGCGTTACTCGCAGTACAATTAAAAAGCCCTGCGTGCGTTGCATCCACAGACTCAATGGTCAATACACTACTTCTTCTGTCGTTGGTACTAACACGAACTCCGGGAATGGATTTGGCAGATTGATTATTGACTGTCCAGTCAATAAGAACCGGTTGATCCCCATGTGTTACTATACACTGAAGAGCAAAATAATCCCCAAGAAAAGCCGGTTCTGGACCGGCAATGAAAGGTGCAATCTTGGGAGGAACTGAAACAAAGTTTATCTAAATGACAAAATAATAAGTTTCTATCGTATATGAGACTAACCGTAAACAACTAAGTCTGCTGAATGGGTATTACGGCCAGCACGATTTTCTCCAATACATGTATAAGAACCGGCGTGTTTTGCGTCCACAGATTCTATTATTAGTAGACTACTGCGTTTTGAATTGGTCACAACATAATTACTATTCCTCTGAGAAATGGATAGTCCGTTAAACATCCAAGTAATAGTGAGTGGAAGGTCACCATAATTTATAGTGCACGCAGCCTGTAAATATTCTCCGACGTTGGTGGGTTTTTCGCCGAATGTAAAAGGCAATATGTTGGGAGGAACTGGAATGTTATAATATTTAAAAGTGAAATTGGATAATTATTATACTTGAGAACTAAAAACCGAAAATGTTGATTATATAAAGATAATAAAGACACAAAATAAATCTAATTTACCGAGCACCACAAACGAGAAACCATTAAGCACCGTTTATAATCAAAGTAGAAGTGTGGTAGTGGACTCCTGCTTCGTTTTCCGCGACACAAGTATAGTTTCCAGCGTGATTGTGTGCTACTGAGGCTATACTTAAAATAGCACTTCTCTCGCCTATGTGAAATACGGTTACTCCAGATCTGGGTTTAATAGGTTCGTCATCGAAAAGCCATTTTAGTCGCAGAGGATGGTCTCCCTCAATTACAGAGCAGGGGGTTGTAACTACTTGTCCGGAGTTCATTGCGACTTCGCCAAAAGAGAAAGGTTGGACCACAGGAGGAACTAAACAGAAAGCAAGCACATCAGAGCGTTAATGTTTCAGTACCAATAACGTTGAGAAGAGCCGTGTGACCGGTGGTGCCTGCCCTATTGGTCGCTGTGCATGTATAGTTGCCACTATTAGGTCCCAAGGCGGTAGGTATATCGAGGACAGACACGCGTTCGCTTAGAGTTGTAGTCTTTACACCCATTCTGCGGGTAATAGGGTGCCCTTGGAAGCTCCAGGTGATGTTTAAAGGTGTATCGCCCTTCGAAACGTGACAGTCAAGGTGCACAGACTCTCCCGCAAATACGGCTTCGTCTAACTCGAAAGGTTTGATGTGAGGGACGACTGAGTAAAGAAAATATTGAAACGTTAGTAAATACGTATATATGGCGCATGCTGTGACATCTAGCGGAAATACCCTTAATGTTGAGTGTAGTGGAATATCTATCTTCTCCCGCTCTGTTTCTAGCGATGCAGGTGTAATTTCCACTGTGGGCTCCCGTCACAGACGCGATGGATAAAAAGGATGTTTGCTCCGCCATTTTCATGGTTTTAATTCCCATATGAGTAGATAGATCTTTGCCTTCGAATGTCCAAGTAATGGACATCGGTCTGTCTCCTTTACTGGCGTGGCAGGTCATTTGTACAGATTCTCCGTAAAAGATCGATTCTTCAATTTCAAACGGCAGTATATGGGGAGGGACTGATAAAAGGAAAATGTGATTTCTAAAATGTAAATCTAAACGTGCAGTATATCTATACACATATGGAACAATTTTCTTACAATAGCTATTGTACTAGGGGAACACATCCAATACCATGAATATTGACGAGAACAGAGTGATATGCGCGTCCGGCGCGGTTACTGGCCGTGCAAGTGTAGTTGCCGCTGTGCTGGCCCATAGCGGTTGGAATACTCAGGACTGAAGCTTTTTCTCCTAACTTAGTAGTTGTTATTCCCATGTTATTATGATAAGGAATTTCATGGCCTTCGAAACTCCAAGATATTTGAAGAGGACGATCGCCTTTTGATACATGACAAGTAAGGTGCACAGATTCACCAGCGAATATAGATTCTTCAACTTCGAATGGGATAATGTGCGGTACCACTTGAATAAAAGAAATAAACAATTACATAAAGGAGTTGATTTTAAAGGTCAAGGATTTTCAGAAGTGTCAGGAAAAACTATTCAGGGATAAATATTCCTATAAATTAGCGTTACGACAAGACTTGAAATTCGACCTGATTTATTTGTGACACGAAGTACGGATAAACTCCATATATTATTCCTCCAAAACCAGGAAAAGTTTATACTTTTCTACGAGTTAAACTTTTGTAATGCATTCAAAGAATTCGAACCCTAATTTACCTACTTTGACGTCAAATGTTAAAGATCGGCCTTATTATTTATTAATGAAATACAAATGATAAGGAATATAAAACAAAAAAACATGAATAGAATGCGTAAACAGCTTTCAGACATGCCTACAGAATTCATGCTTATTCTGTCAGCAAGTCCTTGCATTGATTCACTGTGAGGAACGTAAAACAAATTAATGATGAACAAATGAAACTGACCATGAACATTGAGTGAAGTAGTATGATTAGTGGAACCGGCTCTGTTAGTAACTACGCAGGTATAGTTGCCACTGTGGCTGGCAGTCGCCGCAGATATCGACAAAAATGAAGTACGCGATGTCATTTTATTCGTCATGATATCTAGATGCGATGAAGTATTTTCGAACCCATGAAAATGCCACTTGATACTAAGGGGCAAGTCACCCTTGGAAACATGACAATTTAGCTGTACTGTTTCCCCAGCAAACACCGACTCGTCAGCCTCGAAGGGTACGATGTATGGCAACACTGTTAATCCAGAAGGCTTTGATTATTGCAGAGACAAGCGTGCAGCGTGCGCGAGGCTAGGACGGCTAAGAGACTTTAGGAATACCATTAACGTTAAGTGTGGTAGCATGAACTGCTAGGCCAGCATGGTTGGCGGCGTGACACGAATATTCGCCACTATGGCTAGCTTGCGAATTAGATATTGTCAGTAACGAAGTTCGTTGGCCGATCTTCATCGTAGCAATTCCTTGATGTGAGGATAATTCCTGCCCGTGAAAACTCCAAGTGATTGTGATAGGAACATCGCCTTTTGACACATAACATGTCAACTGTATAGGCTCCCCGGCGAAAACTGGCTCTTCGGCCGTAAATGGAACGATGTGCGGAGGAACTGGTGAGGGCAAACAAATTATAAAAATAAACAAAACAATAGTAACACGCTAAAGTGACCAGTGTACCCTGAACGTTTAATGTAGCTGTGTGGTTGGTGCTGGCTACGATATTGGAAGCTGTGCAAGTGTAATTTCCGGAATGTTTCTCTGTTGCAGCTGGGATGGCCAAAATTAAACTTCGGGCTCCTACTTTTGTGATTATGACTGCGTCCGTTTTTTTTAATTGTTTATTTTGGAATGACCAAGTAAGATTCAAAGGCATGTCGCCTTTCGGAATATGACACATAATCTGTATGCTTTCACCGTAAAAGACGGCCTCATCGAACTCGAATGGGGATATGATTGGTGCCACTGAAAGAGATAGCCAAATATTCTAGGTAGTTTTGTGATACTATACATAACTACAAGTACTTTTATAGGATTGGGTAAGAGGAAACAGATCAACGTCAAAGCAAAGACAATTCACAGAGACCATATACCCTTGACATTGAGCGTGGCGTGGTGGCTAGCACTGGCGACAAGATTAGAGGCGGTGCATGTGAAATTGCCAGAGTGTTTAGCCGTCACCGCAGGGATTATGAGAACTGAACCCCTATCTCCCGCGTTCATGATGTTCAAACCGGGTAGTGAACTCACTTCTCCTCCGCTAAATGTCCAATTGATTTTCAAGGGTTTATCTCCTTTCGGCACATGGCACATTATTTGAACACCCTCTCCATAAAAAACGGATTCATCAAATTCAAAATAGGTTATAACTGGTGCCACTGAAATGTATGATTTCCTAAACGTTAAACACAATTTTATTGTGCACTAGATATTTAAACCTGGATGTTTTCCTTTCGTTAAATTTGGAATATTGTAGTCAGATAAATGAGAATCCATTTTATGGCCCGCCAAAGTTACAAAAGGTAAAAATAAATTAAGAAATAAAAACAACTTATGATACATCATCTAGCAGACACAAATGCATTAATTCAAGGTACCGTTAACAAATAATTCCGCAGAATAATTCATGGAGCCTGCCTCATTTTTTACCACGCATGTATAATTGCCCTGATTTTGATGGCTTACTGATTCGATGTTAAGTTGACTTGATCGTTTCGTGTTCACAAGATTAATTCCGATATCTCCAGATTTCACAGGGTTTCCATTAAAAAACCATACTATTGTCAATGGAAGATCACCTTTACTGACCGCACAAGTAACCAAAACCATTTCTTGAGCATTTACTGGTCCCACGCCGAATTCGAAATGTTTAATCTGTGGAGGGACTGCAGAAGAAAATAAAATTATTTTGCAAGCATAACAAAAAGGTGGCGACCAGACACCGCGAATTGCGATTGAAAAATATTTGGTTTTGCGTATCAAGTTTTATACTAGACGGGTTTTGCTATTTTTTGAGTTGGAGTTTTGTTGGTTTGAGTTGGTTATTTTAGGTCAAGAATTATAACTGTTTTTTTTTTCATAATAATTATTATTTTAGACAAAATATTTTTAGCGTTGGTCTGCTCGTACATTGCTACACCCGGTTTTTTAAACGAAAATCAACACAAAAATTTGCCTACATAGTTAAACGTATCAACTGCTGTAAACTTTAATTGGCTGATTGAATAATCAACCGTCAGTTAGATCAGTTGACATGAGTTCAGCTTTGACGTGTTGTAGATTTTCAAACCTCAAACCAGGTGTAAGTTTTATAAGAACCTACAACATATTATTTTTCATCTAAAAAGGCCCAGAGCGGATTTATTAATGGTAAAACTTGGCAAGAAATTAATAAGTTTTTATTTATACGAGTTTTGAGTATGAGAAATAAAAAATAAGTTAGGAAATAACACAAAATAAACAACAAATATTAATAAATCGTGCGAAAAAAAGCTTATAAACTTTTGGAAGTGTTTGTAATCTGTACCGTTCACGTTGAGAACTGCACTGTGGCTACTGCGACCGGCTTCATTCTCAGCTATACAAGTGTAATTGCCTATATGTTCATGTTGAACGTTTTCAATGCTCAGAATTGAAATTCTTTTTCCGTTTCTGTTTATCAGTATACCATTGCCGGAGTTAAGAGTTTTGTCGTTTAGTTGCCAGTGAATTTTTAAAGGTAAGTCCCCTTTGCCGACGGTACAAGTTAGAGATACAGTATCTCCGGCGTTGAGTATTTCTTCCCCAAAATCAAAAGGCGTAACCTGCGGCACAACTATATAATAGTTTATTGTTATTAATTGAATTAAACAAAAACTTAAGAGCTTTATGCTCTGAACCAAGGTTGGTTGACTCTTTTCTTAGTCTTTAAAGCACAGTTACTGTTGAGTTTCCTATTTTTTAATAACATAGAAATGATAGCAGTAATCAGGGAAACTATGAAGGCGGGGGTAGGGGTAGTATAAATGAGGGAAACAAAGCAACAAATTAACATGATGCATATGGTCACAATCGAGGTCAATAGGGTATAGATACCGTTAACAGCCAACTCAGTTGAGTAATTGGCATGACCAGCTCTGTTGGCGGCTGAGCATGTATATACTCCTGTGTGTATAGATGCTACTGAATCTATAGACAAACTGCTTGATTTATGGCCAATCCTAGACACGGTGATTCCCTGAATATCACTAGCTGGTTTTCCGTTCAAGTGCCAAGTGATATTGACTGGCGTATCACCCTTCGTCACCATACATTGCACCCCGACTGCATCGCCAGCATTAGCTGGTTCCTCTCCGAAGGTAAAAGGATGGATTTGGGGTAGAACTGTTTAGGGAAGCTACTATTAATAAGTTTAAAATGCCAAACATACACATCAAAATTATTATCACGAATCTACTGAGAAATCAAAATATAAAGAACCATTAACTTCCAGTGTGGCACTGTGATTGGCTTGACCAGCTAAGTTTTCCACGTAGCAAACGTACAATCCCCTATGGGTGCCATTGACAGAATCAATATTCAGTATAGACATTTTACGACCCATGCCCCCAATAGCTATTCCGATGTTATTGTCTTGAGCAATTTTTCTTCCATTTAGACTCCATGAGAAGTTAGCCGGTAGGTCACCCTTATTCATAACGCATTGAATTGCTGCCGGGTCACCAGCGTTAGCTGGCTCGTCGCCGAATTCGAAGGGTGAGATTTGGGGAGGAACTGAAGTTATTAAAAGTAAATAAAACAAGTGTAAAACTAATTAAGAATAAATCAAACCATTGACGCTTAGAATCGTAGTGTGGTTTGTTACGCCAGCTTCATTTCTGATTTCACAAGTATAAGAACCTCGATGAACTGAGCTAATGGGTTCTATGTTTAATATCCACGTTTTCTTGCTGATATTCGTGAGTGCGATGCCAAGATTATTGCGCGGTTTTATTTCTTCTCCATTGAAGCGCCATGTGAACTTCACGGGCAAATCACCCTTGCTCATCACGCATGACACTGATGCCGTTTCTCCTTCATTCAAAATTTCTTCTCCAAATTCGAAGGGCGTAATTTGTGGTGGAACTATTATTATGGCGACGAAATAGTACATTTTTTAATTTTCAATGGTTTAGAGTTTTGGACAGTGTGTATATTATACAGTAATATTTGCCTGAAGAAGGCCGATCGCCTTTCGATGTAAGACAAAACAAAAACTTGATTACAATTAAAATACACAAGAATACTGGTTGGTTTGATTTATGCCAAACTAAAAATGATTGCGATGATGTCTTAATTCCTGACTAAGAGTACACATAACTTCATTGACGCCGACAGTAAAGGGCGTAGGGTAAAAGCGTTTCAGAAGTAAAATAAGAAAAAATGGAAATAAAAATAATCAAATGCGTACGCTGCTTTCTGGCATGCTTCCAGGATTCATGCTGATTCTAACAGCCTTTTATTGATAAGCATCGATTCGCTGTGTTACAGATCATCGCACACGGCTAGTGTGTGATGAACAAAAGACAAAATAAATGAAACTAACCATGAACATTGAGAGAAGTAGAATGATTAGTGGAACCCGCTCTGTTAGTAGCTACACAGGTATAGTTGCCACTGTGGCTGGCAGTCACTGCCGAGATCGACAGAAATGAAGTACGCGATGTCATTTTGTTCGTCATGATATCTAAATGTGATGATGTATTTTCTAGCCCATAAAAGTGCCATTTAATGTCTAATGGCAAATCACCCTTGGAAACATGACAGTTAAGCTGAACAGGTTCACCCGCAAACACCGACTCGTCCGTTTCGAAAGGTACGATATGTGGTAATACTGTTAATCCAGAAAGGTTTTGATTATTGCAGAGTCAAGCGTGCAGCGTGCGAAAGACTAGGGCAGCTAATGGGCTTTAGAAATACCGTGAACATTAACTGTGGCCGAATGAACTACCAAGCCGGCACGATTAGTGGCGTGGCATGAATATTCGCCGCTGTGGCTAGCTTGCGAATTAGATATCGTCAACAACGATGTCCGTTCGCCGATCTTCATTGTTGCAATTCCTTGATGTGAGGACAATTCCTGGCCATGGAAACTCCAAGTGATTGTAATAGGGGCATCGCCTTTTGATATATGACACGTCAACTGTATAGACTCTCCGGCAAAAACTGGCTCTTCAGCCGTAAATGGAACGATGTGCGGAGGAACTGGTGAGTGCAAACAAATTATAAAAATAAACAAAACAATAGTAACACGCTAAAGTGACCAGTGTACCCTGAACGTTTAATGTAGCTGTGTGGTTGGTGCTGGCTACGATATTGGAAGCTGTGCAAGTGTAATTTCCGGAATGTTTCTCTGTTGCAGCTGGGATGGCCAAAACTAAACTTCGGGCTCCTAATTTTGTTATTACGACAGCGTCAGTCTTTTTTATCGGTTTGTCTTGAAATGACCAATTCAGGTTCAGTGGCATGTCGCCTTTCGGAATATGACACATAATCTGTATGCTTTCACCGTAAAAGACGGCCTCATCGAACTCGAATGGGGATATGATTGGTGCCACTGAAAGAGATAGCCAAATATTCTAGGTAGTTTGTATTTTTTTGACACTATAGGTACAACATAAGCAAGTCATATTTGTCTACAAATATTATTTTTAGAGGAATGGTATAAGTGGTAACAAATAAGAACGCAAAAGCAAAGACAATACACCGAGACCGTAATAATACCCTTGACATTGAGCGTGGCGTGGTGGCTAGCACTGGCGACAATATTAGAGGCGGTGCATGTGAAATTGCCAGAGTGTTTAGCTGTCACCGCAGGGATAATGAGAGCTGAACCCCTATCCCCCACGTTCATGATGTTCACACCGGCTAATGAACTCACGTCTCCTCCGCTAAACGTCCACTTGAAATTTAAAGGCTTATCTCCTTTTGGCACATGGCACATTACTTGAACACCCTCTCCATAAAAAACCGATTCGTCGAATTCAAAATGAGTTATGACTGGTGCCACTGAAAAGTATGATTTCCTTCTAGAAGTTTAACATTAATGTCACGTGCCCAGTACATAAACCTGATTGTTTTCCTTTGCGCAAATTCCGGTGACTAGATTAGAGACAGTCAATAATTTTATAGCCCGCCAAAGTTACAAAAAGAAATAAAATATAGAAAACCTCTTAATCTAGCAAACAAAAATACAATTCAAGGTGAAGGTTAGACTCGTTGTCTAATAATTTCGTAGAATAATTCATGGAGTCTCCTTCTTTTTTTTTACCATGCGCACGCATGGTAAAATTATCTTTACCACTACGTAGGTAGGTAATTGCTCTGTTTTGTATGACTTACAGATTCAATGCTAAGTTAACTTGATTGTTTTGTGTTCACAACAGTGTTTCAAATGTGTATCAGATTTATTCTTAAAAAATTGGGATGGGACAAAACTTGGTTGCAGAATGGATATAAAATGCACTATATTTTGATGAAAGAAAAGACAATTTTATTTTTACACCGTGATTCTGCTGTTTTTACTTTACCACACAATATTATCATATTTTATTTTTTTACGAAATATGTTATTAGGTGTAGGACTGGGTTGTGTATAAGGAAAAATACAATGTACGAAGATGCACAAATAAAGAAACAGATAATACTTAAATAGTGCGAACAAAAGCTTTTGGAAGAGTGTGTAATCTGTACCGTTCACGTTGAGCACCGCACTGTGGCTACTGCTACCGGCTTCATTCTCAGCTATACAAGTGTAATTGCCTATATGTTCATGTTGAACATTATCTAATATCAAAATTGAGACTCTTTTTCCGTTTCTGTTTATTAGTATACCATTGCCGGAGTTAAGAGTTTTGTCGTTTAGTTGCCAGTGAATTTTCAAAGGTAAGTCCCCTTTGCCGACGGTACAAGTTAGAGATACAGTATCTCCGGCGTTGAGTATTTCTTCCCCAAAATCAAAAGGCGTAACCTGCGGCACAACTATGAAATAGTTTATTGTTATTAGTGTATTAGAAAATAACTATAGTTTTTTTTAGAGAGGTATATTCCTGAATTGAATTATGTACACTGTGATGCATAACAATTATATTTGTGATTTATGTTTTTAACGCTTTTTCATCAAAATTTTGACCAATTCGTCAACACCTTATCTTTATTGTCAACGCACCTTTTATGTGTTTTCTAGTGCAGGCATTTTATTTATAATGCCAAAAGGGAACTGAAAAAGGGAATAAAATTGGGAAACAAAGCAACCAATAAATATGATGCATGTGATCATAAACGTGCTCGATGGGGTATAGATACCGTTAACAGCCAGCTCAGTTGAGTAATTGGCATGACCAGCTCTGTTGGCGGCTAAACAAGTGTACACTCCCGTGTGTATGGATGCTACTGAATCTATAGACATGCTGCTTGACTTGTGGCCGATTTTAGTCATAGTGATTCCCGGAATTTCACTAGTTGGTTTTCCATTCAAGTGCCAAGTGATATTGACTGGCGTATCTCCCTTTGTCACCATACATTGAACTCCGACTGTATCCCCCGCGTTAGCTGGTTCCTCTCCAAAGGTAAAAGGATGGATTTGGGGTAGAACTGTTACAGGAAGCTACTATTTAGTGTAAGTTAAAAAAACGTAAAAAATAAAATAATAAGGAAATTACATATTAATCAAAATACGAATAACCATTCACTTCCAGTGTGGCACTGTGATTGACTTGACCAGCTAAGTTTTCCACGTAGCAAACGTACAATCCCCTATGGGTGCCATTGACGGAATCAATATTCAGTATGGACATTTTACGACCCATGCCCCCAATAGCTATTCCCATCGTGTTGTTCCGAGAAATTTTTCTTCCGTTTAGACTCCACGAGAAGTTAGCCGGTAGGTCACCCTTATTCATAACGCATTGAACCGACGCGGTATCACCAGCGTTGGCTGGCTCGTCGCCGAATTCGAAGGGCGAGAGTTGGGGAGGGACTGTAGTCATAAAAAGGATTCGAAAAATAATTTCAAATTAATAAAGAATAAAGCGGACCGTTAACGCTTAAAATAGTAGTGTGGTTTGTCACGCCGGCTTCATTTTGAATTTCACAAGTGTATGAACCCCGATGAACTGATCTTACGGGTTCTATGTTTAATATCGATGTTTTCTTGCTGATATTCGTGAGTACAATGCCAAGATTGTTGAGCGATTTTATTTCTTCTCCATTGAAACGCCATGTAAACTTCACGGGTAAATCACCCTTGCTCATCACGCACGAAACTGATGCGGTTTCTCCTTCATTCAGAATTTCTTCTCCAAATTCGAAGGGCATAATTTGTGGTGGAACTATTATCAATCGTATTTATTATAAAACGGGTAAGGGTTGGGATAATGCACACTACATAACCGAAAAAGCAAGCTGAACGTTATTAGAATAAGTACCGTTGACTTCGAGTACAGCGCTATGATTAACTGAGCCAGCCATGTTCGTCGCCACACAGAGGTATGTACCCCTGTGTATACCACTTACAGAATCTATGTTTAGGATCGAGGTCTTTTTGTTTATAACGGTTAAAACAATTCCCATGTCGTTGTTCTTTGGTATTACTTGTCCATTGAGAAACCAGGAAATGTTAAGGGGTTGATCGCCTTTGCTTAGTGCGCAAGATAAAGAGGCCATGTCACCAGCATTTGCTGGCTCGTCACCAAACTCGAATGGTAATATTTGAGGGGGTACTGCATAAAAAATATTACTTTAAAAGAAGCACTAGTGCAGGGGAGTGTGTGGCATACGATGTAGCTTTGGCGGGCATAAACATCTTGGTCTATACGTATTTAAATGAGAAGAAAATAGGATTAATTTCGAGAAATAGGTAATCTATAGATTTTGTTCCTGAAAATAAATCTGATTAGTACACAACACACGTACAATATAATACCATAATTTAATGCTGCTGTTTTAGTTATATTGTTGTTAAACAAAGTTTTAATTTCCAAAGAAATTAAGTTCCGTTCTAGTCTATCAGCATTGTTTTCTTAAATTATGGTATTAAATAAGGAGAAACAACCGAGTTCCATGTATGTTTTTTATTAATATATTATTATGTATATATAACATAAAATATGTTGTACCTTAAAATGAATTAGGAACTCGGTAACAAACCGTTAACTGTCATTTAAAATATTATAAAAATCACAATTTATCTCTATTAATATCCTCGCTATCTGAAAAAAAAATTTATTGCAATTGTACCTACTTATAATATGACCAGAAAACGGGGTTTTCTCGGACAATAAACATCTTATGAGAATTGCGAATGAAATGAATAAACAGAAGGCCATTCATGACGTGTACTTGTTTTAAGTCTACTGACTTCAAAATGTTATTGACGCTTTTACTTGAATATATTTTAAAACATTAACTAACTTCGTTGATTGTCAAAAAATCATTGCATTCACAAGAAATTAAACATCTGGCGTAGTATTTCGTAGGTACCTTTGAGATAAAATACTACTCGGTAGTATTGTGAGCTGTTTTCTTAAAATAGATGACTTAGTAAATACGTGCATGGATATTCTGTAATTCCTACTTTATCTGATTATATACGCGTGTTGAAATAATTTGTTTACATGAATTTATTGTATTTGATTTTTACTTAAAACATGCCCAAATTTATTTGCTCTTGAAAGATAAACAAGAACCTTAAAAAATGTTTATTTAAAGGTGGAACTCTAAAATAATGAACTATTAGGTTGTCGTTCCAGTTACAAAAATCTTTAGTTAGTTTTATGATGCGAACTGCTGTGCACAAGCTGTGCCTTAAGAGTGGTTGGGCAACGATGACCATCAGTAGTTCGCACTAGAATCGAATAAATTGTAGTCTTCGTTTGATTACTCTCAAAGGTACCTTAACTGCATAAGTGTAAACGAACTTACCCATCACTTGTACTTCTAGCGTTCCTTTAGCGGTGTATCCCTGTGAGTTCTTGGCTACACAAGTATAGGTAGCTTCGTCGCTCATTCGCTCTACGTTTTCGATCACGAGAGTGCCATTGGGGAATACCTTCTGTTTGCGGTTGATGGGCAGCACCCTGGAATTTAAATGTCATTCCTAATGAGTGATATACTGTTCTGAAAGGCTTAATTTAATAACCCTAAAATAGGTTCAGACAGTATAGGACCTATTCTATAGAAACAAAAGTTGCAATTAGAACTTTTATCGTTTTCAGGCCAAGTGGCGGAACGAGTTTAGCGAGTCAAAAGATTGTATGACAGAGAATGAAACTTAATTCCTTTCGACTTTAGACTCTAAATACCTAGACTATTTGTGATGTGGTAAAAATCATCAAATGACTCCTTCCGCCCTGGGTGGGGCGGAAGGGACTGTCAGACTTTTACTGACTAAAAAACCACCCTGTTCCTTCTGTTGCCCTTTGCGTTCCGGGGCTACGGTATCCTGTTAAGACGTCCCGTAACATGCTTAACCGCTTCATTCTGAATTGCTACAATCTTCCATAAAAATAATAATAACAAATCGTATTAACCTGTTATCACGTTCCCAGACGATAGAATCAATAGGATAGCCGGCTACTGGGCAGTGTACGATGAGATTATCTCCGGCGACTACGGGCCGTTTCTTCATGGGTCGCACGTAGGGCAGGCCGTATACGTTGACACGGGATGAATGGGAAGCGCTGCCGACCTGGAATTTATGAATTAGCTTTTGAGATCAATAGCTCTTGTTCGTTGTAGGTGCACTCCTTCTTTACCGTAAGAGTAGTTTGACACAGTAATAAATTACATCTTTGTCATTATTTGGTTGGCAAAGTGTGACATCTCTTACCACAAAGAATATATTTAAGACATTTACCTTGCTAGACGCAATGCACGTGTACAATCCACCATCGTTGGTATGTACTGAAGAGATATTCAAGTGAGATTCAACGTTGCCATCAGCAGTCACGAACTGTCCAATCTGAAGCCTTTCGCCGCTGGTCAATTTCTCGCCATCCAAAAGCCACGTGATGTCGGGAGTAGGGTTGCCGGATGCGACGCATTTCAGACGGAGGGATGGGCCGGAGCGGAAAGTTTGTTCGCCAAAGCTGTGACGAATCAGTGGCGGTTCAACTGAAAACAGAATTTTAGAATGTTATGTAATAAGAATAGAATAGATAGAAATTAATTTACATTATAACATAACAATGTAATCCCCGAAGGGTTAGTCAGAGGTGTACCGATTAGTACATCCACATTTCGCCAGTTATGTTTGAGTCCCATGTACCTAATAGGGGGCGAGAGTAATTTAGAGGTGATTATTACAACGTGGAGTTTGTTTTAACTCACAGCGTCCTCCCAGTTTCAATTCAGCGCTGGCACCTGCACTTTCTTGATCGTTCCTGATGAAGCACTGGTACATTCCTTTGTCTTCTTTCTTTACCGATTCAATCCTGTGAAATAGAAGTTGTTAGAGTTCAAGTGTTTCTAAGAAAATATAACTCATGTTCGGAAGATGGTACGTTTTCCTACCTAAGAGTGGCGTCATGATGTTTCATGTCCTTTCCATCCTTAAGCCAAGTAATAGTTTTAACAGGGTTTCCTTCATATCTGCACGTAAACACAGCGGGTCTTCCAAAGTCAACAGTTTGCGTAGCGGGCTCAACAGTAGCCTTAAGGGGAGCAGTGACGGTTAAAACAGTTTCCACAGATTCACCTACAAATTCAAAGATTTTTGTAATTATTATTTAAATAGTAAAATAAAAGCTTGTAAATTTAAAGCATGTACTTTTTTTCATTAGTCGTATGATACTGACCACCAACAGAATTGTTTACAACGCATAAGTATTTTCCGGAGTCTTCAACTTTAGCCTCTTTGATAATTAAGGTTCCTGATACTTGTTTCACTCTGTCGTCAAGGGTTACTGGCTGTTTCCTAGTCGTACCTTCAACGAACTTGTACCATCTGAAACAAAAGAAAACAGGTTCAGATAACTTGCCAAGTATCCATAGTATGAGTACAATATCAAAACAAGGACGTCGGTAGCTCATTCTTTTAAGTAAAGTAAGATAACCGAGACGTTATTAGTCAATTTAAGATGGAATGTAGTTGTTAGAATTTCATTATAAGTAGGTGTCTACTGGGGAATAAAGTTTCTGCTAGAGCCACCCACCTGAATACAGGAACTGGAAAACCTTGACTTAGACATAAAATAGTGCCCGCTTCTCCGACATTAAACTCCGATTCTTGTAAACGACCACTAGACAGCTTAGGAGGAATACTGTTTGTCGGTTCTTAAAGAAGAAATAAAGGCAATCTCAACCATTAGGTACACTGCACCTGTTTGTTAGTGTGTAATAAATACACGTTGCGAAGAAATTCAAACGAATTGAGAAATAAAAGTGATATTCACGAAGATTTAATGAACATAAAAAGCTAGCCGTTGGGACAGAGTTAATAAGCTACCGCATAAACCAGGGCTGTTCTCTTGCTACAAAAATAAGTAAAGTGCAGCCTTAACTCACGAAAAGCACAAAGTAAAGATTAAAGCGTTTGAACGAAAGCAAGAACACCCTGACACTTACCAACAGGTGTCTACGCCGCTCAATCGTTACTTTGGCTGGGGACCGTAATAGGCGCGCGGCCGGCCGCGATTCATCACGCCTTCATGTCACGTGTGGGCGGGGCGGCCGCCGCAACAGACTGCAATAACAACGGATATCAGTACATTGGATGATAGTATGGTATGACTACGTGATAAATGAATGCGTGAGATGCTTGCGGCCGGCCCCTGTCTTTAAAAGCCATACCTCGTAAGAGGGGCTGGAAAAGCTTGAACGTCGCATAGGAGCGCGAGGCTTTCACCTTGTCGACCTATATGTCGATTGAGCCCATCGCCCGTCACCTTTGGCCCCGTCCTACCAGTTGGCTCTGGAAGCAAAACCGTCCTTGTATTGCCTACTCACCTAAACACGGGCGCCGGATAAGCAGCGACTTGGCATGTTAAGTATGCCACATCCGTTTGCGCCACGGTGAACACTTCCCAGCCCTCAAAGTGTTTAGTAGAATCCTTTCGAGGGGCAATTTTATTGGTTGGTTCTGTAATTACAGAGACGACTAATTTGCAAACCCTATTTGTAATCGTATTTGGTCACACTCCAATTGACACTTGTATCAGTTACTAGACGTATAAAGTAAATTATGATATCACTTACGCACATTGACGAGACACTTAATCTACAACAGTCGATACGCCTAATGAATGGGAGGAACCATGGAATTACAAATGAAGATACCTATTACCTACTTTTAGTTTTGAGAGTTAGAGATCTCGATGACTCTAGAGTAAACAAAAAACACTAGTAGACGCACCTTGAGACTGGCACAGGAAATCCTTGCGCAGGGCACAAAAGCGCTAGCGAAGTATTTCGAGGGTAATATACAGCAGCTTTTTGGGTTGTCGTGATACTTGGCGCTGCGCTCCCGATCGGCTCTACATAAAATTGGAAACACGTTTACTATCCTAAGTCATAACTGATGTGATGAATTAAAATCTCAACCGATTTTTTTAGAAGCTGAGACAATATGAATTTTCTAATCGTACAACAAACTTGCCTGAATACGGGTACGGGAAAGGCCTGTGCTTGACACAGTAATCCGAAACTTTGTCCGACGATGCGTACAAAAGTTGTGCTACGAGCGTCCGTTGAAAAAGTTGGTGCTTTGGAGGCCACAGGTTCTGTGATGTGAGAAAAAAAACACTTGCCTGAAAACTGGAGCGGGATAACTCTGAGCCTGACAAAGAAGAGTAAAGGGCTGTCCTTCGCGTTTGCGAAAAATGCTTCCCATTGATTCAGTGGAAAATGTCGGGGACTTAGCGCCAACTGGTTCTATAACATTATGTTTTTACTGCTAATTAATAAAAAATAATTTAGAAACTTGCCTGAAAATTGGAACTGGAAAAGCTTGAGCTTGACAAAGTAAAGCAAAACTTTGACCTTGATGCCTTTTTATAGACGAAAGAGCTGATTCAGTTGAAAAAGAAGGAGCTTTGGATCCGACGGGTTCTGCATAAAAACCATTACAAGTATTACTCAAGTGAAGATATTTTCATCTCAGAGGAATTTTATTAAAATCACTTTTAGTGAGTAACTACATATCCAAAATGTACCGCAAGTGACTATAAATTGATCTTTTACTTGCCTGAAAATCGGTATAGGAAAAGCTTGAGCTTGACATAATAGCGCGAAACTTTGACCCTTATGTCTTGTTACTGCTGACAGAGTGAAATCAGTGGAGAAACTAGGTGGCTTGGAACTTACGGGCTCTGGAGAGAATAACAATTTATTAATTTCGACTTACCTAAATACAGGAGTAGGGGATGCTTGTGCCTGACAGAGCAATGCAAAACTTTGTCCAATTTCTCTAACGAATATACTGCCTTTAGAATCAGTCGAAAAAGAAGGAGCTTTAGCACCAACAGGTTCTAGAAGAGGGATAATAAAGTCAAAAACTGAACCTACCTGAATACTGGTTGGGGATACCCTTGTGCCTGGCAAAGCATAGAACCCCCAGAATTAGCTTCTATTTCGTAATTATAAGAACTTGCAGAAGTAGGAAATGCAGGCGCTCTTGCTGTTACTGGTTCTAAACCGAGAAAACAATCTAAGTTATGGATCACTCACTTGAATACAGGAGGAGGGTGAGCTTGAGCCTGACATAAGAGAACTATGGCTTGTTGTATCACTTTCGTAAGGGTAGTGCTTTTGAATTCCAAAGAAAACGACGGAGCTTTGGACCCGATAGGTTCTGTGACAAACACGTTAAATATAATTCATGTACCTACTTTTTGCTTTCAAATACAAGGTTTTCTTACCTGAATATTGGGACTGGAAATGCTTGCGCTTGACACAAAAGAGCAAAGTCTTGGCCAGTTTTACGAGTTATCCCAGAGAACTGGACGTCATTGGAAAATGTAGGGGACTTTGAGCCAACGGGTTCTACAATTGAAAATATTAGGTATGATTTATTCACCTGAATACTGGTACTGGAAAAGCTTGAGCTGGACATAGGATGTTTAGACTCTGGCCAGTATTCCTCATATACCAGGAAAACTTATTATCAGTGGAAAATGTGGGTGACTTTGATCCAATTGGCTCTAAAATTATAAAATATCGTAGTTATGTAGGTACCTGAATACAGGAATAGGATGTCCCTGGGCCCGACATAGCAAAGCTAAACTGTTTTCTACAGGTCTAATAAACCACGCCAATCTGTCATCAGAAGAGAATGTGGGAGGCTTGGAACCTACGGGTTCTGGAAATTTTCAGAATTTTTGTATAAGTAAAACTTCTCACCTAAACAATGGTACAGGATACCCTTGGGCCGGACATATTAATGCGAAATCTTGTTTTTGTCGAATCTCAAACCACGCTAGTTTTGAACCGCTCGAAAACGAAGGGCTTTTGGATCCAATTGGTTCTAAAAACATAAGTAAAATACCTGAATAAAGGGGCTGGGAATCCCTGTGCCGGACAAAGTAACGCGAAGCCCTGCTCAACGTTCTTTACATACCACGCCATTTTGAAATCCGTAGAGAAGGTAGGGGCTTTTAGACCAACTGGTTCTAAAAACAAACGCGTCCTATTATTGTTGAGTTAAAACTCACCTAAAGACAGGGACCGGGAATGCTTGTGCCAGACAAAGCAACGTAACGCTGGAGTCCATCGCGAATTCCACAAACTCAATTGTTTTAGTAGGTACTTTTGGTGGGGCGCTATTAATTGGCTCTAGAAGAAAATAGATACAAATCACTTAAGTTTACCTGGAGAAAGGTACTGGGAAAGCTTGAGCGGAACACAGCAACGTTACGCTAGCATTAACGAGGGCACTGAAACCTCTAGTACTATCCAGTGTTGGAAACTTCGGAGGAACTCGTCCTACGGGCTCTGGACATAAATATAATCATTTTTCTACCTAAAGTAAGATATTTCTTTTACCTGAATATTGGAACAGGGAACGCTTGCGCGGGACAAAGCAATGTGACAGTGTTACTGAGAGACACTTCCGTGATATCGATCATTTTTGTGGCTACTTTCGGAGCGGCGCTACCCAATGGCTCTAAGAACAAGTTACATAAGGAGATATATATATGTAATTTATGACTAATTATATACCTGAAGGCTGGGGCAGGGTAAGCTTGAGCGGGGCACAAAAGAGTGACGCTATCACCTCCGTTTGCATCAAATGCACGACTTTTGTCGCCAGTGGTGAATTTTGGCGGAACACGACCAACGGGCTCTAGGATCAAATCAAATTTTTATATTTGGTTTCTAATCCTTTGTGGTTTTTACCTGAATACTGGGACCGGAAATGCCTGCGCTGGACATAATATCGTCAAGCTGGCGTTATATACAGCGCTGAAACTTCTCGAACTATCCATCGAAGGAAATTTTGGTGATACTCGCCCCACAGGCTCTAAAGAGATAAGATCAATATAAATCAATGTACCTGAAAAGTGGGGCTGGAAACGCTTGAGCTGGGCAGAGCATTGTTTCACAAGAATTGGAAGAGAAAGTAAAACTGCGTCCAGTTTCAGTTGATGGAAATTTCGGCGAGACTTTGCCCATAGGTTCTGTATAATTATAAGAACGATAGACAGTTTAAAGATTACCTAAATGCTGGAGCAGGGAATCCTTGTGCAGGGCAAAGTAAAGGTACTCCATCGCCCATGTTAGCAATAAACGTCCTACTTATGTCTCCGGTTGGAAATTTAGGTGATACTCTTCCCATAGGCTCTATGAAAAAATAAACCTACTATCAGAATTGTCTTACCTAAACATTGGGGCAGGGAATGCTTGAGCGGGACATAAAAGCGCTACGCTTTGATTGCCATCATAGTTGAAAAGTCTACTTTTTTCTAAACTTGGAAATTTTGGCGATACTTTCCCCATAGGTTCTGAAGCAAATTGAATGCATTATGATGACATTATACTAAGGTATGAATTAAATAGACAAAAATACTAGAAGTACCTGAAAATCGGGACTGGGAACGCCTGCGCAGGGCATTGTAGGGCAAATGAATCAGATTTCTTGACTCCAATCATAGTTCCCATGACGACAGAAGCAAATTTTGGCGGAACGCGACCGACAGGCTCTACAGATGCAGCGAAAAGAAAAGTTTGAAGTTAAGATTACCTGAACAGAGGGGTTGGGAACGCTTGGGCGGGACACTGCAAAGCGTAAGAAGCGCCTTTTTTAACTTCAAACATGGTTCCCGTCAATACAGACGCAAACTTGGGAGGTACACGGCCAACGGGTTCTAAAAATGGTCATAATATTACTAGAATAGCAAAATGCCATACCTGAATATGGGGACAGGGAATGCCTGAGCTGGACATTGTAAAGTAAATGACGCTCCCGACGTGGTTACAAACATCATGCCAACCTGTGTAGTGGCCAACCTAGGTGGCACGCGCCCTATGGGCTCTGAGGAATTACGTAAAACGACGTTATTGTGAATCTTACCGGTACATTGGTGCTGGGAAAGCCTGTGCTGGGCACAGTACAGAGAGGCTGGAGAGCTCGGTAAACTGGTAGCCACTTGTTGTCGACGCGCTAGGGAACTTGGGAGGTACCCGGCCCACTGGCTCTGCGCATGTTGGGAGAAGGCGAGATCACGAATACAGGACACCAAATATTCAATCGGAAAGTAGACCCTAAAAACCCCTACTGATCCCTAAGGGTATCAAAACTACCGCGTGTCAAGGCTCTGCAGGGTACCCTATCCCAACATTCAGGCAAGTTATAAGTACAAAACAGCAAACTTAAAGACACAAAATAGAATTTGTGTATTTAAGCTCTGTAAAATATAATACAATAAAAATAATCTTTATCAGATTAAACCAAAAAAAGTTAAATCGATAATTATATAAACGAAATTCAGTAACTACTTTAAATATGGTATGTTTACAAATAAAGATTATAATTATTGCACAGAAAACCTTTTTACATGTTATTTCAAATAAAATATTCTCATTTTTTAACTAGGCCTATTACCATACCTTATAAAATACTTAAAGTAAATTTTTCCCAAAACTGTTTAAATGAGAATATTTATAATAGTTTTTATCAAAAAAAAATTGCAGTGTATAGTGTGAAGCACACATAATTATTTCAACAATCATGAAGTATACAGAAGAAAATAACTAAATATATTTTTACTGTTACGGTTAGGTTAGGTACACAATCTTGCATAGAAAAAAAACAGTTTTGTTATGCAAAACTAAAAGATACATATAACATTTATAATATTATGATCAAACGTATATATTTCTGTGCTTTGTTGTAATATGTGCAATGCACTATCTCTGCAAAAACAGTAAATAATCGCGTCATTAATTCATGACCAGAGAGCATAAAAGTTAAAAAGTTAAAAATTAAAGTTCAAAAGTTTAAAAAATACATTATGGATTAAAATTTCATCAAATAAGTAATGACGCACACCATGAATTGATGACACCTTTACTGTTAAATGTATACCTATTTGAATGAAAAACTCACCGGTAATAACAAGTCGTCCTTTAGTCGCAGATAGTCGGGTTTCTCCAGTAAGCCTATGCTTTGTTCTACATTGGTATGATTTGTACCCATCTTCAGGTCCAACATCTCGAATATGTAATTCTCCAGATGGAAGTACTAAGTATTTGCCCTCTGTTGAGAAAACGAGAAGCTGTTGCATTAAGTCTGTTAACATTCAGTTTGAAAAAGCAATTCAATGTAATGCAACACAACATAAAGTTGCGATTTACTTATAAATTTCATAGCATGCATTATACTAAGGAAGAAGGATGAAGGATAAAGGTGAGCCGTGAGGCCCATGGAATCATGGGAAACCATTTCAGGAACAATGCCCTAAACCATACATCGGTATACAATCCTAGCAACGGACGAGGCTAGTGACATTTAGAAAGACATTACATTGTACAATTCCCATATTATAATAATATGACATGTCAGTGCTATCCTCAGGACAAATATAGGCTGTTTACAGCCTGAAAAACAATTTACTCGTACCGTCAAAATTATTTGTTGATTCTAGTTTGATGTCTATTTCCTCGTCGCCTTCACTGATGATCCAAGATATGACGTTTACATATTCTGATACAAAGCTTGGTATGTGGCATTTTAAAATAGCGCTATTGCCTCTCAAAACGTACTCTTCCATCAAGTTTACTGCATATGCCTGAGATACCACTGAAACAATATTGTGACATCTGAGACTAGTAGATTCAATGTTTGGGTAGTAGCAAATATCTGTATAACAGTAGGCAGTCAAATATTTTTCGTGAATCTTAGTATACGGTTTGAGAATAAGATTCTGTATTTTAAAAGAGAAGAATTGGGATTGAGAGTTTAGGTTGAATAGGATGTTAGGATCAAACACTGACGCAGAATCAGCCAGATGGTGTACCTAGATCGGACGAAGCATTCATTTCAATTTCTCGCTCTTTCTCGCCTTCAGAGATTATCCAGGAACTTACTGATACGTATTCAGAGACAAAACTTGGAATTAGACACTTCAGAATAGCAGCGTTGCCACGCAAAACGTATTCTTCCCAAAATTTCACATCATAAGCTTGAGACACGACTGAAATCGTCACGACAATATTAATCAAACTGCGTAAACTTTCAAATGACCGCTACTGTTATTTTACATATAATTATCAGAATAATAACCTATAATAAACCTATGAACAACGAAAGAGAAAAGGGAAAGGACGGATAATGTCTCGGTGGGATGACATTGTTAGTACCTATATGTTACCTAAATTAAAATCGGAATTTAAATTTATCTCCATTTCATCCTTTTCCCCTTCAGAGATAATCCAGGAAGTGACCGTGACATACTCAGTGACGAAACTTGGAATATGACATTTAAGTATAGCGGCATTTCCGCGCAAAACATTTTCTTCCCATAGATTAACTGTATAGGACTGGGAAACCACTGAAAATATACAACAATGCATGGTGAACATCAACAAGAATCTATCGGTTTTGTATAAGAGGATGGATAAATGTGATAGGAATTTGGCCCTTGTTTTGTTTTGTTGAATACCTAAATTAAATGTCTGATCTAGTTGAATTTCTAATTCATCAACGTTTCCTTCAGAAATGATCCAAGATGATACTGTAACGTATTCTGTTACAAAGCTTGGTATGTGACACTTGACAATTGCTGAATTTCCACGCAGAACATTTTCTTCCATTAAATTCACAGTGTACGCCTGAGATACAACTGAAATAGTTTGAAATAACTCATATACGATAAACATAGAAGAATGCAAAACAAGGAATGGGGAGGGGATTAGATAGCGCAAAATCCTGTTTTATTGGAAGAATACCCAAGTCGTTAGATTCTGCATTTATTTCCAATTCATCGGTTTCTCCCTCTGAGATAATCCAGGACGATACACTAACATACTCGGTCACGAAGGTCGAAATATGACATTTCAGAATGGCTGCGTTCCCACGTAAAACGCTCTCTTCCATAAGGTTAACCGTATAAGCTTGTGTCACTACTGTAAATATGAATTTGAAGAATCGTATGAGCATAATAAACAAGACCATTATTCAAAGGATAAAAAGGATGGGACAGTCAGATACATTGAAGTAATCTTTATATTAAATAACTACCCTCTTTATCGACAGTATTGTTTATAGTTATTTCGATTTCATGTTCTCCTTCAGAAATTATCCAGGTAGCCACTGACACATATTCGGTTACGAAACTTGGAATCAGACATTTTATAATAGCAGAATTCCCTCGCAATACGTTTTCTTCAACTAAATTAACAGTGTACGCTTGAGAGACAACTAGAACAAGAAATTGTCAATGTGTGTTGGTTTTAATAACAATTGTAATGAGTAAGGAATGACAACCAGTCAACAACCAGTCTTACCTAGGGGTATCATATTACCCAGTTACTGGGTTGTGGAGGTCAGATAGGCAGTCGCTCCATGTAAAATACTGGTATTCAGCTGCATCCGGTTAGACTGGAAGCCGACCCCAACATAGTTGGGAAAAGGCTAGGCAGATGATGAATGAGTAAGGAATGATTTTAATTTACAAACGGGCATCAGAATTCCAATGACTAAGGACAGACAGGATACTAAGGTAAATTATTCCAATTTTGAATCAAAAGTACCGTAATTTTCATTGAATGTGTACTCTCCTTCGTCGGTATCGTGCCACGAAACTACTTGAACGTGATCAGACACAAATGAGGGTATATGACACTTGAAGACAGCAGCATTCCCGCGAATGACATAAATGTCGTATACTTGCGATTCGTAGAATTGATTTACAGCTGAAATATTTTACATATAGGGATAAAACTAGTATACATTTGTAGCCATACATTGACTCCGACACGGGGATTCAGTGGAGTGCGGATAGGGACAATTGGGGCCGCGCGTTACTCTCTATTACCGTAATTGCTCTCGGAACGGTTGAACGAATACCCAGAAAGAGATTCTTCGTCTGCTACCCAATCCACTACATAAACGTAATCTGCCACGAATGATGGAATCGTACATTTGACAATGGCGGAATTGCCTCGTAAGACATCTTCATCAATAACACGTGGTTCATAAGTCTGATGTACCACTGTGGACGGTAAAAATGTTATCTATTTCTCTATTAATAAATAATTTACTACATCCTGTACTAAAGAAATATAATTAAATCAAACAGAAAGCGTAAGGCAGGGAAAGAGGAAAAATCTACGTTTACGATCATGAACTACCGTCGTTAAAATTAGAGTGCTCCTCAGCAGATACCGTGTCATTGTCCATAATCCAGGCCACAACATGTACAAAGTCCGCAACAAATGAAGGCACGATGCATTTCAGAATTGCTGTATTGCCTCGCAAAATAAATTCATCGTTGACTCTAGCTTCATATGCTTGGAGTACAGCTGTGACAAAGAAAGGTAAGGAATCAGGAATGAGGATTGCTCTCTATAAGCGAAAAATTACCCTCGCTACTATTTGGGTAATATGTGCCTCCATCGCTATCCATCCACATTTCAACGTATACAAAATCAGAAACAAAGCTTGGCACTTCACATTTCATGATAGCTGCGTTGCCGCGAATCACGTACTCGTTGTCAGCTTCGGCTTCGAAAGGCTGTGACACCACTTTATAAATAAAAAAATTGAATGTTATTATGTTGGATGAGTGATGAGGAGTTTGTTTGGATGGGAAAAGCGGTTTTGAAGAAATTCTTAAAGCCCCTGACCCTGTGCTGCGTTTGTATTATTGACTGTGAGGATTTGTCCATCATCCATGAGCCACGCTTCAATGTAAACGAAGTCACTAACAAAAGATGGAATCTTGCAGTGAACAATAGCAGCGTTCCCTCTAATCACGTATTCGTTTTCGGCTTCGGTCACGTAATACTGTGATACGACTAAGGAATAACAATTAGACATGTAGCTGGAACGGTTCGAGGTGTAAGGAATACGGGAAGCAAGTATGATTTGTTTAAGTGGGCAATGTACCGAAGTCTCCTGAGTGAGCAATCTCTGTTCCTTTTTCTTCGATCCATGCTTCCACCTTTACGAAATCAGCCACAAAAGAGGGAATGGAACATTTTAAAACAGCAGCATTTCCACGTATGACATATTCTGTGAGAATCTCTGCTTCATAGAACTGATTCACAACTGAAAGAATACTGATCCACGTTTGTGATCCATAACTAATGAAAGCCTAAACGGTAAGGGAAAGGGTGGAGGATAATAAGGCATGTGTTGTAAAATAATTTGCATCTGAACTACCGATGTCATCGGTTGGTAAGTATTCGCCGCCTTCAGAGTTGACCCAAGCTTCCACTTTTACAAAATCAGCGACAAAGGAAGGAATATTGCATTTAAGCACGGCAGTGTTTCCTCTGATTACATACTCTGAGACTACTTCATTTTCGTAGTACTGTGTTACAACTGTAATCATTTAAATTTGGTTCAGTTTTTAGAAAGGATTTAGGAATTGGCATGGTGTGCATGATAGGCATTTGAGAGCTAGAATGTTATATTTAGTTGAGCATGTGGTACCATCTCCCTCCTTATTTTCCTCGTGAGTAAAAGAATTGCCAGCCTCGTCTTGCCACGAGATAACATTCACAAAATCGCCCACGAATGACGGTATGGAACATTTGAGAATAGCAGAGTTTCCGCGAATCACATATTCGTTATTTACTTCCGATTCATATTGCTGCTGTACCACTGAAAATGTCACGTTTGTAATTGAAGTATTTTCTTGTGGATAAAAGGACTTAGGAAGTGACCAGAAAATCAAAACTATGGAAGAATAACCGTAGTCTTCGCCGGGAAGGAAGTCTTCATTGTCATCAGTGTGCCAAGAGAGAACTTCAACGAAATCGGCTACGAACGATGGGACCTGACACTTAAGCACGATACTGTTCCCAGTAATGACATACTCCTTATTAACGTCGGTGTCGTAATGCTGGGCGACCACTTATGAAACATGGACAAAGAATTATGTATCATTTCGAAATTGTTGACCATAGGTCGGTACATAATCACAAGAGTTATTGATATTAGACCTTTATTTAGTAGTACCTGAAAGAAAATTATTAAACAACACATAACATAACATTACATCGAGCCTTTAATTCCCAAAGGGTTTGGCACAGGAGTACCCATTAGTTTACCTACATTTCGTCTCAGTTATCGTCTCATTTATGTTTTTTTTTAAATCCTATGTAATAGGGGGCTAGCCAATAGGCTAGCCCCCTGGATACGTGCACAGTTGATGGCAATAGCCATCAACTGTGCACGTATCCAGACTCATAGGATGCTTCTGAGAAATTCCTGATGAAAAAACCCAGTAACACTTAGCCTGACCTGGGAATCGAACCCAAAACCTTATGCTCAGCTCGCTTATCTAATAAAACAAAATAACGTGACTTTACTAAAACGAATAATTAGATCATCTATGGTCTTGCATTCTTGATCATTTAATTGACCGTATTTGACCTCATGTCATAAAGGGCAGCGCCCTATGACGGTCAATAAAACTTTCATTCTAATTTAGTCACTGCAGCTACATGTCTTTAAATGAATGATGATCCAATATGTCTACAAATTGTAGTAACGACCTATCAACACGTTTCAAATACGTGTGTTAAAAGCTCCCGTGAATAAACCGGCATATAATTAACATTCTAATAAGTATGACGCCTATTAAGGCATGTCCTGTAATGGACATCGCCAATAGTGTCATTAAGCATGAGTGGGTAACATCCAATGCATTATCAATTTATTCAATTCCTGTTGACTCCCCCAACTCCCTCAAATGCGTGTAGAACATGAGATGTTAATCCCAGTAGTCAAATACCAAATCTACAAAACACATCTAAAGTAAAGATACATTTATCACTTAAACAGTTGACTATCAAATTACAAATGAAGGGGGTGATAAGTCAACAAATGAAAGCTTTCGGCTATAAACATCATCGTGTTGGTTGACATAGATATAGCATATGTCATGTCACCCATTAAACATTATTTATAATTCTGTTATAAAGCTTTATGGCTCCTTCTTTCACGCGCACGCGATATAGATACTTAGTTTTGTTGTAACACAATCTCGTGCTTAATGTTATTGTATTGCTGCACTGTTACTTTAATAAGTCAACGCAGTGCTCACTTTAAGCATCTGTGTTTGTCCGTTAGCAATTTAAAGTTTGTGGTGATAAATGTTTTTTATACGAGGTATACCTATTGTGTTTAAAAAGTCACATGCCAACGGACAAAAGCAAAAGAATGTGCCTCTTAGAATTAGTGATTTTATGCAAATTGTGCTTACCGGCTCGTACATTAACGTCCCGGGAATGAATAGTGCCAACAGAGTTGCGAGCGAGACAAGCATAAACCTGAGCGTGAACCTCTTGCCGGTAATCCTCCGCGCGGAAAGGCGGGAATAGAAGGTTTCCGTTCGCTTGAACCTAAGGAAAGAGAACATATTTTTTTTAAAGCAATAGGGTCCTTTAAATCTAATTTATACACTTAATGCCTGGTTCTTTTAATTTCAATGTTAAGTTTATCATAGTAGAAGTCCCGTTTTGGGAAAAGAGTTTAATATTACCTACTCCTTCATGTGCGTTGATAAGTTTCTTGTTGTTGTTGACATTAGTACTTACTATCGATGTGCTCGATTATTGTAACACCTTGCAATGAGATGCATTTAAGCGCGCAGTGCGGAGGCCGATTAAACTAGTTGTCCTTGTCATGTAGTACAGGCACCAAATTCGATCAATATAACAACAACCAGAAACGTTTCTTTATAATTATTACAACATTCAAACCTATGAGACTATTCTACTGACTTTTCTCGAATCTCATTTCTTCGAAAGTATTTAAAACATAACAAACCTAGTCCAAAATTTATATTTTGAGTGTTATAAAAAACTTGTTTTGTTTTCATTCAAAGGAAAACGATCATAGCAATGCCTCACCTGTCGCAATCCAGGGACATCACCAACAGCAGTTCCATCAGATCGCACCCAAATGATATCGGGGGACGGGGATCCTCGGGCCGCGCATTCCACAGTCGCTCCGGTCGTGTTGCTAAAGTCCACTCGGTTCGAAGGTTCCTTCATAAATATCGGTCCGATTGTTTCGTCCTCGCATAGCACTGACCCTGTAGAAATTCATCAATTAAACACTTCGAATATCAGATATATCAAAATGGACTATCGAATGGGTTGCACAGTAAGTGATAGGATAATGCTGTAGGTGCTTCTTGTTACATAGTGGCATTTGTCACACTGACCACGAGCTTAACCGTTTCTAACTGGGAGCCTCAATGTTTATTGTTTATATAGAAATGCTGCTGTGTAGTATCAAGAATATCCTATTTCACCATTTTGATTTACTATTGAGCGAATTCGGTAGGTTTTTCATAACGTAGTTTGACTTTATAGTAATAAGTAGTTATAATATAGTGTTACATAGACATGAGTTGGCTAATTTTTCGGACAGCTTATGTAGGTAACACATCCAGAAACCTCAATACCAGTTTACGGGAACTAAATATCCTCGACCCAGTTTTTAATGAAGCCTGGGAATATAATTCAGCACAAGTGACGCTCTCTCATGCCTCGCTACTCGTTTCACTAGACGAAGAACTCGAGAATGACACTCACTAAATGTTAATTAGTGACCTCATTAGGTCAACGTCCTGTACGACAAATGACTTATGTATCCTGTGTAGTTAAAATACTTTGGTTACTAACGTGTACTGAACTATTGACAGTTTTTATGGTTTTAAAGATCCTCAAGTTTACTGCATCTTTATTATGAACATACGAGCCGAAAGTTGAGTTTACTGGTAATAATCCTACAAAAGCGCCCTGCTTTATGAACAAGTACATATAATACATACATAGGAATCGCTTTCATTGCAAATTCCAAACAAAGTAGGTCAGTACTAATTCAAAACTTATTTTACAAACAAAAAAGGAAGACAATTGGAGGAGAAATCGTTGATCATACATAACAAAATACATCCAGACGAACATTGAACATACTTTTTTAGAAGTCGGTTAATAACTAATCGTTAGTTATATTTTCTAAAATCTGAACTTGTTTGTATTTAAATGAAACGGTCAAAAACGTTTTATAGCAACCCAATTCGAGCCACTGCCGATGGAAGACAAAAAATAGCAACAAAGCGAACAAAAAAGCGAGGGCGTGTTGCGCGCTTGCGACAGATGTGCGCCTGCGCACGCTTCTGATTGGTCCCGGCCACGACAGATGTTCTTCACATCACAACCACAACCTGAACGCAGGATGCTGGATTCAACCCAAATTTATAACAATATTTGCAACGATTTCTATCCAGTTACTTCCCGAAAAACAATCGGTTTCTTTTTCTACGCGATATGATCTAAGTTGTGTGAGTTTTACAGTTTTATCTTAATTGTGCGTATGGCACAGCGATATGAAGTTAGGTTAGTAGGTCATATTGTACGCTAAGTACTAACTTAGTGTTAAAAACAACTAAACAATATGACCTTTTTGCAGGATTATAGATTTCAAGGTCATTGGTGGTATGAAACAATACAAAATTAGGTATAATAATTAGGTAATTCTATAATCCTGCAAAAAGTGAAATAGCTCTAAAGTACCGCAACCAGGTGTTATTCAGTAGCTAGGTTGTGAAGATCAGATAGGCAATCTCTACATGTAAAAAAATACTGGAAAAAGGCTAGGCAGATAATGATTATTTTATATCCCTACAAAAAAATCCTGGCTAATAAAAATTCCTTCTTTCTGATCTAAGTATCATAAAATCTATAGCTACATAGTGTGTTTTTCTCATTAATTAAATTGTTACCTTAGATAATTTGATTTTATTTATCGTCAGTATATTTTGCACACGTTTGAATGTGTGCTATCTATATTCTGTAGATAAAGCGATAACACTGATGTAGGTGTAGATCAGTATCAATCGTCACTTTCACTTGCCAGCAATGTTATTAATTAATGCTTTGAACTTATTAGCTTGTCTGTTTTAAATAGCCAGGTAATATCTTCACGGCGTATTTAGCCTTTAGGTCGATAATTTATTAGACTTTCGTTGAGGTTTTACTCAACAACAATGTTACCATCGTTCTCGATAAGCATTTTATAACAAAGCGCCATCCTGTGCCACTGTTTACAACTGGTTGCATGAGTTACGTGGTCGAAGCAAACTCACTGATGATTAGCGAGACGGACGTCGAGATAACGTAAAGTACTGGTAGGTACGGCTAATGATAGACGCCGCGCCGATAGAAGGGTGACATATCAACAGATTCGGGCAGCTTTAGACATTCGTTTAAGAGTCAAGTATACAAATTCTTACATGAACAAAATATAAAGGAATTAATATTTAACCCTGAAGATGCCGTGGCTGCGTTTGAAAAAGGCGTAGAAGGATTCTTAAAGAAGAGTGCGCCCACTGCTTCAGTCAATGGTTCCATCGCATGCGACGGTGTTTAGAAAGAAATGGGGACTTCTTCGAAAAGCATTAGGTACTTATAAATATTACCAGACTTCAACATCATTTCATTTTTTATTTTCTTAAAACTTTCAGTGTGACCCACGTGTGTTCTTTTGGATGGAACTTCCTTTGAGGTTATGCTTTAATAGCTTTTTTTCATTCATTTTAAGCCCTGCTGAACTTATCATAAAATATCCTTCTGTAAATTCTAAAATTCTAATCAAATAGAATGACAACTGATGATTTATGTGACGGAATGGAGTTCAAAGAACAACAACAGTGTTTATATTTCAATGGATCACGTCATCTTTTCCAAGTATTTCCAACACACTACAAAATAAGTGAAAATCGCACCTGTCTGTCATTATGAGGTCAAGGTGCCAAAATGTGTTAAACTTGTGTCATCTTTACATCAGTAAGTTCGAGGGTATACCTACATTACTTTTTAAGTAACCTTTAGTTAATGAATTGGAATTAAATCAAAAGATTTATATGAGAAGATGCAGATTTCTTTGTTTCGACGAAGGTAAAAACCGTGAAATCATCATTTCATTCGCAGACGCGAGAATATGCGAAACCAGATTTAACAATTCCTACAAAAACAACATTTTTGGATTAGTTATCCTTACTTTACTGCCTGAATCACGAGACTGTTAGGTCTTATTCCCTTGCACTGGCTTTCGCAATAGGTATCCTGTCAATTTAACGAGGTTCTAAAACTCGTGATATTTTTAAGAATAAAAAAGATGCCAAACAATCTGGTAACCCACTTTGTAAGAAACGGTCACAAGTCACGGTCACATATATGCCTATGGCATTTGAAATCTGTTAAACTTTTCCTTTTTTTGTTTCCGGGTAGAGAATCCTCATGGATATCCGCCGCCTTGGGGAGGGCGGAGGGGTCTGTCAGACGTTTACTGACTGAAAAATACCCCGGTGTTCTCTTCCCACATTTACACTAGGGATCCCGGGAACGTACATACGCGACTTCCGCGATCCCCAATTGGAATTCTGTTAAACTTGAGGAATCTTACCTTTACCTCACCTTATTTGCTCTACGACGCTACATACTATACTTCTATTTCAGAGACAAAACTGAAATGCGTCACGTGCCTGTAATTTGGCCCTTATCCTCTCTACTTTCGAAGTCCTAAGAAGTGAATGCAATATCACGTATTCAAAGGCTGCCACTTGTTTTGTATTCAATCTTATCGTATAACGGCTCACATGCAAGCTACAGGGACACGTAATTCCATGAAATCAAAATGCTGTCGGTAGGTACTGCACCTATCATTTGATAGTAAACACTCCGATAGCTTTATGGTCATTGTGTCAAAAATGTCTAAGATCCATTAAATACCGTGCAAATAAAGTTGCATTGGTAAAGACTTGAACCTTTTGATAATACTATTTAGAGCAGTTAATGATCTATCATACACACAGACATAATATCTATCCTGTGTTAACCGCGTTTAAATTCCTAATGAGTAACACGTTCAGCTATCTAAATAACGAACAAACGCATCGGAGAATTCCAACACAGTAATACGCGATGCCCATGTGGAGAATTCCAAAAACTAAACGGTATGTCGCGCGTCAACTTGCTTTGATTTGAATTCCTAATTTTGAAAACATCAACCGTTCACGTAAATGCTAACGACCTATATTACAACTTTTTTATTATGAAAATAGTCTCAATTACCATTCAATTGAGTAGCGATGCACAGTCTATTACCTAATCAGTAGCCCATGAACTCAATATGATGTACTGTATTCTGATTTAATTTATGTTTTAGTAGGTAAAAATCAACTAAGAATAATTGTCTTTCACAAAATAAAGAACGACATTCGATTAAGAAATACAAAATAGAACATTTATAAACAATGGAAATGGTTTAGTGTGATGAACATGTAACACTATGGGCTGTAAATCTCGACCGTTGGCCGTTGACCCGGTGAAATTCTTAGTTGTCGGCAGCTACCGTGTTGTATTATCATCAGCTTTGCTTATCTTTTGTTTCTCAACGTCTTGCAACATGAGGTTTTCGTGCCGTTACAAAAGCGCGCTCGACAATACTTGAAAACTTTTGATGAATTAGAATGATTTTACATCGTTCGTTTAGTTTTTTTATTCTGTAAGTAGGACCGCCAATTAGTTCTTTATTAGCTATGGTAAATTAAATTATTGATAACAATGACAAACTGCTCTATTCTTATATTGACTTTGTCACTATTATTCTTCTTCTTTGAAAGTCAATGGGGATTGGCATTGGATCATTTGCTTACAAGGCAACGAGCTATTTAAGGCACAGGGCACATCCGAATTAATTACATGTTAGCAACGGCCACATTTATACGTGTTTTAATGAGAAGCTCGTTACCACGTTTTTTAAAAAACAGAATTTTCATTAACAGTTCCGTCGAGCGCTCTTTTGATCGCTCATTAACATCGCAAACAGCCACAAGCACGTGCTTGTGGCTGTTTGCGATGTTTGTTGATAAACAGTGTGTTCATATCGAAATAGAGATAAGGAATAACGAATGTAGAACGTTTGAATTATTCAATAAAATAAATATTTGGATAGACTTAGTAGGATTAATGACAAGACAACGCTTTCCACGGACATGATATAAAACAAAACTTTATTCTATCAAACACCGTTATATTCAGTGACCGGAGAGACCAATAATGTCATAAATGGAATTATTGAATGATTAATCTCTGGCTTCGTCTATGGGTCAAAAATATTTATTGCTCATACATGAACAAAGGATGATTAAGGGACTTAATTAAGGACTGTAACAAACTGTGCACGCGGTTAGTAAATTAGTGATTACAACAAATAAAAATTGCTTATGGTTGCGTGTCAATATGTCATTCTGCTGTCCACAGGGACGGTTTTTATTCCGTGTACCTATAAAAGCGCGAGAACGACAGCTAAATGGATGAGATAATAAACTACACTGAATCTGTTTACGTTGCACAGACACGGTATATTATGGCAGCAAGGAGCCCAAACAGGAGAACATGTGTACATTATGAATTTATGATACTAGTGAGATAAGTTTGTCATTACGGCTGAGGTTGGATTGCAGCCCGAACCGCAGGCGAGACCGTAATGGAGCCAAATCTGTAATGATAAAATGCTCATGTGTTTCATACGTATTTCAAAACTAGTGTGGAAAGTTAAATAAAATTACATGAACTTGAGCATTTTACATTGATAAAATTTAATAATGCATTTGCTCTTTAAAAATCGACATTTAGCTCTTGGTCAGCCAGCATTAGTCATTCGTTTGCTTTTTTGCAAAAGATGATTGAATCATGCTGATGTAATTGGCCTCTTTAAACGTTCATCCTGATGACGGTTATTTTTACTATATATCTTCTATTGAAAATAGTGCACAGCAATAGTAGATATCGGTGTATTGGAGTCACGGTCATGACCTTCGCGCCTCGAAAGGCCAATGTTCTGCGGTGTTTGTCGTAAAATCTAGCATTTAAACTGAACCTGGCGTCCTCGCCCACGCAACGCTCGTTGCCTGCTCGTGCAGTATGAACGAGACATAGCGAGCAACTGCACAGCTATGCATTGCGAGAAAAAGACAGAACCACCTGCAGAGTCGTCTGTTTAGATTTTAACAGGTCGCCCTGTTACCGGCCGATGTCCTCTAAATGCAGCGATCGAAATCAGTTGGACTGTAAAACTATGAAAAGCTCCAATTTACCGGGTATTTAATTTAATTGGCTAACTACAGACTGAATCGAGTCAACTGGATAACTTTAGCCTGTTCAATTTATACTATAAGGACTTAAGGTTTAAACACCACTTAGAAACAATCGCTTGTTGCTGTAACTAATCATCATGAGTAAAGAATATCGTAATTAGATGAATCATCTAGCGTTCATCATTGATGACTGAGACATTTCTGCAGGTGCTACTAGTTATCGATTAACTACATTATAGCGTTAATTGTGTCGATTAACATTATTTATTAATGTAAACAACACTCTATTCTAAATCCTTGTATTTAGCCTTGTTTTTTTTATACGCTGTCAAAGGAACTGGTCTCATGCTTGTGAGTGTGATTATGATCGCCGCCGTGAAATGACCGAATTCTGGATAACAGAGCAAAACACAAACCAGAAAACTGTTTATGGCGTATCATTTTTGTTACATAATTATGCAATTAAGAACCTAATTTAATTTACCTTTCTTTATTTTCAATACAGAATCTACAAAAGGCTCAACTCACAGTCTATCTGGTTTCCATTCACCCACGCATACGTCGGGCATTTTGTGGAATTTACGATGCAATTTTTGTCCGCGGCACATTCAGACCTCTAATGCGGCTATCCGCATTCGTCCGCCTTTGTGCTAGAATACATAAATCGGCGGTAAATCGTAACGTTACGATTACAGACTTGACTTTGAACTTCTCATTGACTTCCATTTACGTTGCAGAATTTGTAGACATCCAACTACAGAATCTATAACCTCAGCGTTTTTAAATTTGTAGAAAAAACCGCAGCCGCATGCGGGTGTTAATAAATATTGCAACATGAGTTTGATCGTTCACTCCCCTTTTCCTACACTCATGAGAGGGGATGAGGTTTCTTCTTAACCAAAATCCATTGAAATAAAAACAAGATACACACTCAGCGATTTAGAAACGAGTGTGCTCATTTCATTTAATTTAAAGCGTTTCAAAAAGGACTTCATGCAGAGGTGATGATGTCAAAATGGGCATTGCTTCTTGCTAGGTCAACGAAAGTCCCCTATAGGCCCCAAAATATATAAATTGCGTTGCCTTTAGAAGTTTGATTTTTTCACTGCTCCAAGAGGTAGCAGACCTAAGTATTTGATATTATTCAGCTTAATACTTCCACGCGTTTGAAAAAGGGTCTAGATCTATAAGGGCTTAACCCTTATAGGATCACTTTGTTGTTTGTTGACAGTCTGTCCGTCTATCAAAATCCTTTTTGCCGTCTGAGGTACGGAGCCCTAAAAATCGAACTATAGTTCTTTCTACTTATTTTCACCTACTGTGTTGTATGTTATATATATACGCTATGGAAATTTTGTGTAGAGCTTACAACAGAAGTGTTTATAGCGTTTAGGCACATGATTTTGGCCAGTGGTCGTAAACAGTGTTACGTTTGAATAGGTTCGTTGCCCGGCCGCGCTGTATCGACCCGTGACGTCACAAGCGTGTTCCTGACGCTACTCGCGCTTTAAGGGGGTGGACCGTGGTTGGTACCCCAATGGTCGTGACGCGCGTTTTTAACTACCTACGCGCTAACTGCGTAGAAAGTCACCTTTCGATATTTATTACAATTATGCACAAAGATTCTGTTAATTTTGTTATTAGGTATAGCTAATTGGTACTAATTTATTTAGGAGTACCTAATACTTAATTTATGAAGAAATATAGGTAAATTATGTTATTATCTTTACTATCGATATTGGCACCAACTCATGAGTCTCGCGTGGCAGCACCATAATTTTTGGGGCACATAGAGATCGATTATTGTAATGTTCTTTTTACTAATTCTTAAGAAATGGTATTGTAGTAGTAGGTATAATAAGTGTTGTTCAACTTACCTATAGCGGCCAGTGCCACGAGGGCAGCGAATCCAATAAACGACATGTTATCGCACTACGACACTTCACAGATCACTTTGGTTTCGTGCACTACTCAAAATGAAAAAATCCACTATCGAAATAAAACAAAAAAATATCGTAGTGCCGCGATGCGGCTGGGCTCCGCCCGAATCTGAAACAAATCGACATTACAGTTAAAATTATGCTCTTTATTTGGTAGGAAGTTGCTCTAATATTAAAAATATTTATATTTGGTTGAACAAAAGGAGTTTTGGTATCCCAAAGATCGCACGTAGATTCAACAGTTCAACTTTTAACTCCCGTTTTGAACATTTCAAAAGTGCCATTATGATACGCCACAAGTTAAAAACCCATAGATCAAAGGCTGGCAAAAGGCTTCGTAACATCGACTTTTTTATGCTAAAGCTTCCATTGTGGACCTGATTGCACAGCGCATGTAACTTTTAGATAAGCTTAAATGAACGCGGTATTTACGAAAGGATCGAAAAACAATGCCAACTTACTCTATGTAGGGTGTTCGTTAATCAAAATAACTGTTGCTGTGACTCAAGAATTCGAGATTATGGGCATGTCAAGGTTAGCTTGATAACTTGCATTAGCTATAGATATTAGCCGTTTAACTAAGCGGTTATTTATGCAGAGCAACCCAGTTCTTTAAATACTTTTGTTTGACTGCCTTTCATATAGACCTTTTCGTGTGATTAAAATAAAGTCAATCTACACCTGTTTTAACCCAAATATTCCATAATCTACTTACGAAATTAAAATATACGAAGTTCCAAATGCTTGGGGGCAAAAACTGGACGGAAATACGGTCAGTCACGCAAGGATAAACCAAATTTTGTATAATGGACGAGCGTACACACTCCCACTGTTTTGTTAATGCACTTCTACAGTTGTGTACCTACCTAAAACTTAAACAATGTGAGAATCAGTAAAAAATAAGTGCACTACGTTGGCAATAACATTATTTGGGCAACAGTTGAACTGTAGTCCGCTACAGTGAGTTCAAGGGCGTTCAACCCTATTTCTGGCTAGTAGGAATATTGTTTGTTATCCCCCCCTCTAATTTATTTAAAAGGGTGGTGTAAGCTCAGGGATTAAGAACATTAACAGATGGACGTTATTACTTTAGTTCCTGTTTGGACTAACAAAGTTTTACCTGATGAGTTTATTGTAGCGAATTATTTTAACGGCAAGTGTTATCTTCTATAATATAAAAATAAGTCGCTGAATGTGTTGCTAAGCGCAAAACTCGAGAACGGTTGGACCGATTTCGGTAATTCTTTTTTTTAAATATTCCTTGAAGTACGAGGATGGTTCTTACGGAGAGAAAAAAAAAAATATATAATTTCATCATAAGAAAATGGTTACCGCCCAACGAAGTGGGCACGGGTCAGCTAGTTTAAAATAAAATTCATTAAACTAAAATGTGTTTGCGAGTGAATTAAGTTCCTACGTTTAGCTACAACAATGTCTGTAATGCATATTCCAAAAATAACCTAGAGTTATCTCTTAAACAAGTTTTAGTAGTTTGCATACATTAATGTAGTAAATCAAGAACAAGATGTTGTATTTAGATCAGAAACTAGTTTAAATTAACGTTAAGTTTATCCTGTTAAGAAACATTATTATGATTGTGTCGTTGTACATACATAATGTTTCGACTTAAAACATCCATCTAACACTTGAGAAATGACGGTGACATCATCGCGCCAATTTGTAAACTAACCCAATCACTCTGGAACATAGAAATCTAGATCAACAACAAGAAAATATTGTGTGCAAAAATCTAATTAACAACTTCTATAACTACCAACTTAAATATGTATATTATTATATCATTTTTTTTTATAATCCTTTATTCCACAATTTCTTTATACCTGTACTGATTATATAAACAAAAAGACTAAGGTAACACTTCTACATAGGGCTAGTTAAGTCTGCGTCTCGGGTATTCATACAACCTGTCGGCCAGACGATCATTCAAGCTATTCAAATAACGCTTAATTAGTCATCAACAACAAGTCTGCGGCAGAACTAATCAGCTATTGCTATTGCTCATTACTGTTGCGTCAGGAAGACCTTAATGAAAATGGCTATGGTCCAAGCACATTACACAAGCGTTTTACAAGACAAATTACAGCTCTATCGTTTGACGGTTTCCTTAACCACAGCCGCCATATCTGTAGTACAGGCCCAACCTCGTGCATGAGTGACGGAAGACTATTTTGGGCTCCATTATCCAGAAATGGCTACGCGCCGCTCGTGTTTAGATTTAACGAGTGAGTTTGGGTACGCAAGAACGTTCATATGTCAGACGAACGTGGTACGCAACGTTATTTTGAATGTTTCATTGTATTGCAAAGAAAGAAAGGAAATGAGGAGATATAAAATTAAATGGACCCATTAATTTAATTAAAAAAATGGCTAGGTTCTCATGGAGTTTCCACAAATACTTGACTCTTTTACTTAGCACAGAATTTCGGGGTGGATATTAACAGTTCGTGAGTAACATTATTAACCTACCACATATGAGTTACTAAATACTATTTACCTGACTAGAGATCGTGTAGGTAATTTTACTATCCATTACTATCCAATTTTACCATCCAATCTAATCACAGTGGTAACGTGCAATTATTTAAAATATACCTACTCCGTCATTGAAATAGTTATTTCATGCAGGAAAAAAATCGTTACCAAAGGTCTGTCTGCGAACTCTATGGCGACAATATAATATCTTCACAGGTAGCAGTTGTCGTTATAGATATTTGGTTCAATAGAATGGATCGAGTCGCCTCCGAGCCGTCTGGGAAGCTGCTATACGAGTCCCCCTCCCCCCACCCTTGCTAAGAGGAAGTAAAGACAGCGAATTTCTTCCCCCCTGTCCTTACAAGAACCCCTCACATCACACACACTATTTTTTTAGTTTAATAGACGTGGGCTGATAGTTAGGTTTCAACATTGAAAGCTTTATATCCATTACCATTAAATTTATTTGATTCACACTTCAATGCTTCTGAAAATAGAATATAGGTACCTACGTAGGTAAATTGAATGGTACTAATACTCTCTTGCACTGACTTTTAGTAACGAAAGCAAATACTTATGTATGTGTAGGTAATTTTGTTAATACCTTTCTTGCTGTATATTGTATTGATGTTACTACAAAAAAGGGACAGTAAAATTATTCTTCAAAATAATTTTGTAAAGGGAGGTTCCTTTACCTGCCAATCTGTACAAAAAGTACGCTCCATCTGTTGTTCGAAAGTTTTGCACCTGCCTCTGAGGAACAGGCTTTATCGGCCAATCGCTGTACTTCTACATCGCTCATTTCTCAATGTTTTTAATTCCATTTTTTTTTTTGGGCTTTTTTATATAGGTCCCTCTTACTTATGCTTGTGTTTAAGCAGTTCCAATCGAATTGTCACCCCTCTTAACTTTTTGAATGAGGGAAGGTCGGTTTGGAAGGGTCGCCGAAATTAATGTCCTAAATAATGAATGTAATAATAGGTATACGTACTCTATACTACACCCACAAGTCACACCTATGGGAAGAAATGAAACGGCTTCAAAACCTTAGGAATGACCATTATACTCTTTGTGCTGCAAATTTTATGGAAAGACCGGTTTTCTATGCAGCGAAAGCTAGCCTGTAAAGGTCTTGCATCTATTTATATTGAGTAGAAGTCTAAATCTGGGTAACTGTAAAATTTACAACCACCTTATTTTACGCGTAGAATATACCTACTTATACAAACACTTAATTATTGTATTCCTATACCTTATTAAATCGTTACAGAGCTTATTTCAGACAGTTCCTTTTAGATAATCGCATGCATGAGAGGTGTCTGTGCCACCACGTGCTTCGACTCGCAACCGAATGAATCACACTGATTAGTCAAAGCTTACTACTTGTATTTGAATGAATTATTATAAAATCTATAGCTTTGTTCCAAGCGTACGTAGTACATTCACATAAACATGTTCATCATCTGGATTAATCTTTCGTGGGGAAATAGGAGAAAAGGATTAGTTTAGCATTTATTGTAGGGAGTTAAACGTTCACAATTAGGATTATTTACAAATCCCTTCCAATATTAAAAATAACATCCGAATCAGATCGATAATTGCGAAACGTGAGTGGCCAAGCGAAGTTTCTCAATATCCGCCACCCACCGGCATCGTTTAGATCGGAACATTCACAGCATAATGTAATTTAATGAAGAGTTTAATTCAGAATGTTTCACCAAAATAATATAATGTGCGACCCAAGTATATGGCGACGAAGTATACGAGTTTAGCGTATAATTGCCGATAGACGGCAGACCATTAAAAACTCGGGAGGCAGGGCAGATAAATTGACTCAGTCTAAATTACATATCATCCATTATTCAATCATTGTACCTATACAAATAAAGTATAATATATCAGAGAAGGAAATATCAAATTAAAAGCAAGATATAGCACGCGACTCTATCTACACAGCCGAGACAACATCGTTATCGATCGTGGTCGCGCATTCGCCGGGTCGGTGCTTTTGCAAAAATAAAAACGTTTTTTAACATAAACTCGAGATGATACTGGGTAGAAAAGCTTAGTTTTATTTCACGACTCTTACCTCAGAAGACCGAGTAGCTGCTCAGCGCAACACCCACAACACTTGAAACACAACACACGCGAAGGGACGAGTGGCGACGACCGACCCGCCCAGGCTACAGACGCGGTATGAGTAACTTGTATAGCTATGATATAAACGGCCGATGACATCCGACCGCAGAAAAGGATGGGTGTATTATATCGTATCTCTTCTACGCCTCAACGAATCAACAAAAGTCGTCCTGGCCGAGACGGAACGATTTTAACCGAGGACCGAGGGTCGCAGGACATGAAAGTAATGCGCACGCAGGAAATTCGTAGACTCTTATGCGTGCAGTTCGTAGGTACTTGTAGCAGAAGTATTAAAGGTGTTTAGCGTTGTCTCACTCTCGCTTCGTCTCAGGATGTGTTACGTTATTGACTGGAACATTTTACGATTTGTATATAATAGCGTTCTGACTCTATGGTGTTTACGTATTTTTAATTTAACTAAAGAGGGAAAAATAAAAACAAAACTAGATTAATAATATTATATTTTATTAAAATACAATAATAATTTATAACAACATATAAATAACATTTTTATGGCAGCTTATGTATAATATTTAGTCTGCTGTATAATATAGAAAAATATTCATAAACCATAAGAATACAATACTATTATTCTTATTTCGATTTATTCTTATATTGTTTTGTATTAATGTGGCAGTACCTATGGAAAGTCTCGACGAAATAAATGTCGCTTTTTCTTATCATAGGTATAAAATTATGTTTAATACAAACATGTATGGCACATAAAAATAAATTCTTATAAATACATAATTTGAAACAGTAATGGCTGAAAGTCAAAATTTTAGGAACATAGTTACTTGGTTTTGGCATAATTAAACATATAACTTATTGTTTTGTAATTCTTGCGGCTTAGTAGTGTTTACTATATTACTACACAAGATCTTCTCATAATTTTCACTTGACAATATTATTATATCTATCTAATTATATTTTATTCTACATACATTTAGTTTTCAACATCTAATCTAATAGCTTTCAAATTTACTTAACAATATGAGGATATTACCATATTTTATGTAACAAAGTTTATTGAATAATGCTACAAAGCCGTCATGTGTGTGGTTGCATATTATTATTAAATGAAACAATAGCTGCATGCATTTTATTTTGTTCTTTTACGGTTTTGTAACACTATTAAAATTACTTTCGTTATAATTTAAAATTTGTTTATGTAATATTTTCTACTAGTTTGTTTATACCAAAGATGAATAATATTTCTTGGCTCTACTAGATAAAGCGGAAATAGGACAGTTATTTTGCATAAACATTATTCATTTTTTTTAACATTTAATTAATGAAGATACCTTTTAAGAAATATTAATGAGTACCTACTTACTAATTGTCAAAGCAGTACTTTCGAGACCACAAGAGACTTGGTGTTACTGAGTACCGTTCTAATATCAAGGTGAGCGCGGGCTGGTGTGAATCACGGGATTAATGGCTTTAGACCTCATGTGGTGCCGGCAGTTTCTCCCAGGAGGGCTCCACGCCCCAGATCTCACGCGCGTACTCTGCAATAGTGCGGTCTGACGAGAACTTGCCGGAAGACGCGATGTTTTCGATCACCATCTCAGCCCACTTCGCTTGGTTCTGTGGACATGAAGAGTATTTAAGTCGAAAATTATTTGCAACGGCAACATTTCAACTTACGGAGGGAAATTAGCAAAGTCTAGCTTTTGTATGTGAAATAATGTCATTTAAAAGTTATGTTTGGAGTGCACTATGAAAGCGAAGGGTGTCTTGCGACATACAAAATAAAATTTGACTATTTCAAAATAACTGTCCATTTGCATTAGGGAAAATAATGCTCCTAAGTAAACCACAATTAGTTTACCTTCGAACATAGGTAAGGGTCTGGCAACTTCTAAATAAAGGTTGATTACCCACCTTTATTTAGATGTATTATGGACCACTGAACTGATTCCTTTACGGTCCCACATTAAAAAGTGTGGCTAACACCTGTTATTATGTTATTATGTAGTTCCATACTGTTTAGTATGGAACTATGTCGCACGTCGAGAGTAGTCAGTACGTAATTCGTTAAATAGGCATGCTAATAACAATTCTGCGACTGCGAAAACTAAAGAAAAAATTGCACACACATATGGAATCTCTTACAATTTGAGCGATAACATTACATAAACAATATTACGTTCACATTATATGTAGTAACGTGTTCAGTGCCAAGTTATGCCAATAAAAGATACATTGTTGCTATTGAGTTATTAATATAACTTGGGCCTAAGGGTTGAATAGTGCAGAATTACTCATTCCTATTGATAAACCAAATGATAAACAAAAGTAACTCGACATTTTTATAATTATCAAATGATTGTAAACAAAACTCTTTATCGCTGTTATTTAGGAAATTATTAACACGTGATAATAATTGATGGTATATTTTTTATCTAAACCGGCTTAGCGCTCTTACGCACTAGCGGATAACCGCTTACTGTAAGGACGAATTTTAGTTGGTGGAAAAGTTCAATAAAACTCCTGGACAGAAATGACACTCATTGGCAATGTTATTGCTGAAAATAATATTGTTTGAGGTGCTAGATCAGTAGGTAGTAGATGTGGTTTTAGCGTGAATAAAAAAATGGTATAATCTTCTTTGTTCTTGATGTCCGTACCGTTTTATATAAACTCTGAGAATCAACACTGAAACAAACTTTAGTAGACAGTCCCATTATGTAGGGCAAAATCTCCATTGGCTTTTTGGGAAAATAATAATATGAACCAACGTACCTGATAACAATCGGAGACCTTCTCCTGTGCCTCGATGTACGCGTCGTAGTCAGCGAGGTGGAGGAACCGGTCGTGTTGCAGCAACACATCGGCGATGTGCGCGAACCGGCCCGGCTCGCCCGGCGAGAAGAAACCGCTGCGAATTTGCTCGATGCACTGCCGCAACTCGGGGTTGCGTTCGTAGTACTCGTACGCGTTATAACTACGCATACATTCAAAATATTATATTTTTCAATTGCATTGATAATTTATCTTTTCCTTTTTGTGTATTATTCGAGGGCACCCTAGTTCAGGCAGACCGTGACTGACTGGGAATCCTTGTTATTCAGTAAGTTGGAATTGTGCCCAATAAATAGCAATAGCGTCGCAGATGGGACCAGCTGATGCCAAGATGAGAATTGTAAACAAATGCTTTCACTTTCGGAGTAACAGCCGCAGTAAATACGGGGCATACAATAATCCTAGATGTGTTTTATAACAAAATTAACTAAATCGCACCATATAGGAATTAAACAATAATGAAATCAGGGTTAAAGAATCAAACACTTTTTTTTAACAACACTGCTATTATGTCATTGATTCTTTAGCGCAATTTAAAATAGAGAGCGTTGTCAAGACACCTACAATCCGAAGAAATAATAATAGTAAAGTAGGTCATTTAGATTAGCGCTAGAGGTCGTCTTACCAGCTGCTCAATGAAGCTGAATGGCTGGTGCTAGATAAGGAATATGAACTACTCAGCGAATATGACTTTTCCGGTCTCATTGATTATAATTTATTTATTAATCGATTATGAGCATCACGTTATCACACTGCTCTCACATGTTTTGCTGAGCGTATTATATAAATAGTTATCAGTAATTATTGCAAACTAATGATAAGTTCGAGGTTATTACATTTGTTATTGTACAGAAACTTAGTGCAGTCTAAGGAAGGGCTAAAGTTTGAAAGAACCACATGAGGATAATTACAACTAATTTGAAAAATAATAATTTCAAATAGCTCACCCTCTCTTCTGCAAAGCTTCCACGTCATCGACCCTCATGCCGAATATAAAGAAGTTCTTTTCTCCGGCCTCCTCGGCCATCTCAACGTTAGCGCCGTCCATGGTACCGATGGTAAGGGCTCCGTTCAACATAAACTTCATGTTACCAGTACCGGAAGCCTCGGTTCCGGCGGTGGAAATCTGTAAAATAAGAAAATATACAAGTTAAACATGATATCAAGCACTTGCCCAAAGTAGTCGGTACAAATGAATGATATAATTTTCAACTTAGATGCTATCGCCAGTCAATCTCATAGGATTTACGACTAACACGTGCTTCCTGAAAGATTTCAACGATAAAGATAAATGACTAAACAAAGTATATGACGTAAAATAATAGCACGTCTCGACCTGCGTCAATTGACTTGTAGTGACATAGTTTCAATCAAAAAAGTCTTTACCCAGAAGTTTTTTAATCAAGTAGACTGCTCAAAATAGATTCAATTATATTTTTTAATAATAATAATAGTAATACATATTTAGTACCAATACTTCTTGGTTCCGTTTTTTTGATGAACAGCTTGTCATTGTGTCGTGTGTATAGAAAACTGGTCAAAAAATGCATCAGCTAATGACTTACGAAGCTTGCTGTAGAGAGAACTGGGAGTTCTCAAGCGATAGCAGTTTCTCTAGGTACTTAAAGACTTAAAGAAGAGAGAGATCAAAGACAAAACAGAACCAACCTGCTCGCTGAGATCAGCTGCAGGCATGATGCGCTCAGCCAGCGTGACGCGATAGTTCTCCAAGAATATTAACTTCAGTTTGTCTCCGACGTCGGGGTCGTTGTTCACCTGGATCAAAGAAAACAATTAAAAAATTAAAATAGACTCCAAATAAAAGATATATTTCAAAAGAATTGTAGGACGATGTTGTAATTACATAATTTCGTTCTGTAGTTTAAAATTGCATAAAATACAATATAATAAGCGCGGAAAGTGACAAAATGTAAAACTACTTACAGTATTGCCAACAGCACAAGCCAAGGCAATCATTTGCTTAGCAACATAGTAGCCGGGGGCAGCCTTTCCTCCGATCATTACTGTCCTGGGGGTGATGGGCGCAGTGGGGTCGCGCTTTATACGGTTATACAACGTGATCACGTGAAGAATGTTCAGAAGCTGACGCTTGTACTCGTGGATCCGCTTCACCTGCACGTCGAACATTGACGCCGGGTTTATCTTCACACCCGTGTCCCTCTCAATCAAAGAAGCAAGTCTCAATTTGTTTTCCTGCTTGACTTTCATTACCGCACGCTGGAAAGCAGGATCTTTCGACCAGCGTTTCAGTTGTTGCAGTTTCTCCAAATGAACCGTCCATTCCTCACCAATCTTGTCACAGATGAGATCGGACAGACCTGGATTGCACAGAAGCAGCCAGCGGCGGGGTGTGATGCCGTTAGTCTTGTTCTGGAACTTCTCGGGCCACATCTCGAAGAAGTCCCGGAAGATGGTTGCCTTGAGGATGTCGGAGTGAATGGCTGCGACACCATTGACCGCGTGGGATCCAACAACGCACAAGTGAGCCATATTCACTCGCTTGTCACCCTCTTCTTCGATGAGCGACATGCGACGCATGCGGTCCATGTCGCCGGGCCAGCGCTTCTCGACTTCCTTCAGATGCAAAAAGTTAATGTGGTAGATCAACTGCATGTGTCTTGGCAGCACATTCTCAAGCATACTGGTGGGCCATCTCTCTAGGGCTTCAGGTAAAACAGTGTGATTGGTGTAAGCGCAGCACTTTTGTACTAGATTCCAAGCTTTTTCGTAGGGTAGTTTCTCAATGTCAAGCAAAATCCTTAGTAGCTCAGGAATGGCAAGCGCAGGGTGAGTGTCGTTGAGTTGTATAGCAACTTTCTCTGGAAGACTGTCGAAAGTTGTTCTGACTGCTTCGCGACTACCAAATTTAGAGTTTTTGTACCTCCTGATAATGTCTTGTAGTGTAGCAGCGCACATGAAGTACTCTTGTCGCAAACGCAACTCCTTGCCTTCGAAGAAGTTGTCGTTGGGGTACAGAACTCTGGAAATGTTCTCCGCCACGTTACGATCAAGAACAGCTTGGATGTAGTCGCCAGAATTGACTGGAAATAATTTATTGAATTGTTATGTTATCAGTTACCTATTGACACAAACTAACAATGGTTTCGTGTTTAACTTGTCCAATAAAAGTTTAATATAAGTCGATGCAGTGTCTTCTACTTACAGAATTTTAAGTTGAAATCGACGGGACTCTTGGCAGACCAAAGACGTAGTGTGTTGACGACATTGTTGTTGTAGCCGGGGATCGGGTTGTCGTAAGGCATCGCGAACACGACCTGATAATAATCAATCAATTTCTTTCTTATCAAACTTTTTATGACTTCGTTATGTGATTGTCGAGCACAATTCACCTACTTGATTTTTCTTAAAAATATGCTAGTAAAACTTTTGTGTCCCATAAACTGTTGAGAATTATATAAATAAAATAAAATGAATAAATAAAATATAAAATAACAGTCATAGCCGTCAATGATTATGTTGAAAAGTTTTTGTTCAATATTATTAAGTGGTTTTAAAATTATTATTACCTACCTCAGTATTTGGTTTAATATTAGGGTGAGAGACATTATCAGGCATGACCACTGGCCATGTACAGAACATTAATTTATCATGAACAACACATGCGTCGCAAACCACACAACATAGGGATGGAATATTTGTTGTTGACACACGATTATTAATACAAGGACTTTTCTCCGACGACCTATACAGCAGATAAGTATCGTACGATATCTCCACAGGGTTCAAGTTAGACTTGAGTTCAAGAAAGGAATAACAACATCGTACTAACTGCAATAATAAGTTAATGATTTCACGTATCTATAAATAGAGTAGGTACCTATTATTTTGCAATTTTGACACGAGGGAACAACTTAAGCGTGAACTAGACCAATTGGTCCACAGGAAGTAATGTCTTTCTGCGGAGCATTGCCGAGTCGACTAGTTGTGTGGGTCTATTTGACTATCGTGTCAAGTGTGATTGACTGCAATGCCTGAGGATAGTTTTAGGTACAATGGCGTCAAATTGTACCTACAAAAATAACAGGTCCAATCCATGCCAGGCATTGCCAGGCACCAGTTTGCAGTTTTAGCTAACTAAATGCAACGATTGTTTTGATAACATTTATATTATTTTGATGCGCTACAAACGTCATATCTAATCGTTTATAATAAACAATAAATAATATCCTTCCATCATTATAATTAGATAAGGAAAATATTTAATGTTTATGTTAACTGAACAAGTATGTCAGTTTCAGAATAAAACTAGGTTTTTGAATATGTTACACTATCAACATTATAATTAAGATTTATATTTTCTGTGTGTTCAGAGCATACAAAGCCAGGTGGTTTCACAAAGTATAGGTATTGTCCACCAAGACTACTTTAATGAACAACAATTTTATTTTGCTTTCACTTCTGATTAAAGTATTCACGGCAATAAATTAGCGTTACTTATATGAAAACACACGTTTATCACATTAAAAGTATGAAATTAATGTAGTAGTAGTAGCAGAAACCTTTCATATTTATTCAAACTTTAAAGTGTATTTTATAACCGATTAAACTATATTTAAAAAAAAATACAGTAGATTTAAATAATATTTTCATGTATTAATTAAATTACATTAATTAAAAAGGAGTACATTACAATAGACGCAGCGACTCAATCTATGTACTTTAAATTAAATTAGATGGAGCACTTCGTGAGAACATTACATGATGGGAGTGGGGCTAGTATTATTCGATTTTGTTCTCCGTGACTCGGACAAACTAAAGTGAACAACAGGCTGGACCATTAAACTATGAACTAAACAGTATTGTGATTTACAATGCCCCAAAGCAGTAGTAGCAAAAAACATCACCGAGATGGTCTTTATATAGAACTACTTGTTACCTGAGTATCAATCCACTTTTTTCCTTCGGGTGTGTCGACCACGCGCCCGTAGAAATTAACTGGCAGCATGAACTCGGGACGCGCCTTCTCCCAGGGGTTGCCGTAGCGCAACCAGTCATCAGGCTCCTCCTGTTGTGCACCGTGTTCTATCTTCTGCGCGAAAATACCGTACTCATACCTGATACCTATAAAATATGTATCAAATTGTTATCATTTTTGACTGCCCCATTGGTCTCGTGGCCGCAAGCACGATTGGCTAACACTAGGTCGGGCAAAGTGTTATTGGGTAATTTCTCAGTAGCCGCCGTTTAGAAGTTGAAGTGACAACCCAGTGTTTAGAAAAGCATGAAAAGCCGTTGTCGTTGGTCTCAGTTGTCATTTGTAGATCTTTGGCAGTCGTTACGGGTAGTCAGAAACCTAAAAGTCTATCAACCAGTCATAGCAAGAGATATTGTGTTACCCAGTAATATTTGAGTTGTGGTATTCAGATGCATTTATTTAGACTGAAAGCCATCCCCAACGTAGTTAGGCAAAAGCCACCTGTTTTGTAAGTTTCACGTAACCGTTATAACACATAAACCATTACAGATTCTAGACTGCTACTAAGTTTTCCCATGGAACCCGATAATACTTAGGCCGACCCCGGGATCGAAACCATAGTCCCCAGGAAAAGGATAAATCAGTATTGCATGCAAAAACTATGTGATGCTCTAATCTCCCGTGTATTATACCTTAATACACGGGAGATTAGAGCATCACATAAGGCAATACTCAAAACCTGATAAAAATAAGCATTGTAAATCTTGACCGTTCATTTAGAGATCAATAACGTGATTCCGTGTTACGTTATCGGGAGATTATGTAGTTACCTAATCATAGAGAACTTCATTACTTCGAAGATCAAAAAGCTATTTGTTTTATTTAGTGAATAATTATGCAAACGGGCTGATGTACATCGCGTGGTACGCGGACATTGACCTTTTTTCACTGGCGGCGCTTATCATTTCGTGTAGCTGTCTACCAAATTAAAAATCTTAAGTTTGAGATGTGTCTTATCATGCTTTATCAAATGACTGTGTTTATCTGTCGCCGCATAATACAATGTTGATTATTATTGATTCATATAAAATTTGTAGACTGGGGAACCTGAGTGGAAAACATGTAAGCACCTAACAGTTTTAAGTTACCTCGATTATACTTATTATGTAATGTTATATTCTCATCACAACGTAAACACTAATTACAGTGAAACTGAAACGTAGCATGCAATTATTATTTTTTGTTTTTAGAAATGTTTTATTTTAACTTTAGTAGGTAGTTTAGAGGTCAATACAGAAAAGAGTTAGATTAGGCAGCAGAAATAATAATGTGGCTAATACTATAGGTATTACGTTTTTATGTTTCAAGTGTTCAATTTAGTTAGTAAATTTATAATTGGCGACGCGCCAGCGATGGCGACGGTGTTGTCAACTGCTTCAAATTAGTTTACACTGGCTAAAATAATGTCAAGTATGTTTCCAATGTCCTGTGGGTCACACAGTTACAAGCTTCTTGAAATAAATTAATTTTATTGTTGCGGTATCTTCTGTATTGGATTTATTGCTAATGCTTCTTTTCTATTTCATGCTATTCTATGTATGAGTATTGCTTGCGTTAGTTAAACCTACAAGCTTCTAAATGGGCATCACAAGATTCTAACACATCAATCTGATCACAAAAAAATCTGATTTGTCATAGTTCAAAGTGCCATGCTGCATGTACAAATATAAGTTAATATAAATAAAAAATGGTAGTTAAATCTGAAGTTTATTAAGTTTAATAGTCACTTACCATAACCATAAGCAGCCAGACCAAGAGTGGCCATGGAGTCAAGGAAGCAAGCGGCCAAGCGTCCCAGACCACCATTGCCAAGGCCTGCATCCTCTTCCAACTCCTCCAACTCTTCAATGTCTAAACCAAGCTGGTACAGGGCTTCATCCACAGTTCCCTGGATGCCTAGGTTGATCATGGTGTTTTGAAGAGACCTCCCCATGTAGTATTCCAAGGAGAGGTAGTAGACACGCTGATAGAATAATATTGAGATTAATAAAATATTTCATAAACTATAAAGGAATGTATGTTTCGTTATTTGGAGTGTTTGTAGCTAAGAGAAAAAATGTTTTTACACATTGTAATATTATTTTAAAATTTTATTAACATTGTTCCTATTTTTATTATCAAAAAATACGAAATCAATTTAATATTAAACAAAGATGTTGGCAAGTAATATGAATAGAAGTACTGATAAAATTATTGTTGCGTAAAAACATTATGAAAAGGTTTTAAAATTAAAAGTAAACTAGCAAAAAATAAACTGCTCATTTGCACTTATTTAATTTTGGAAAGTTTCAAGTTCTAATTTTGTATTATACAGCAAAGTTTCAAATCTTTATTGGAATCTATAGGAATGAAGAAGACATAGTAAATGTAAACTAGGAGAATAACTTTTGAAGAAAACTTTTTAAAAGTAAAGTGGGTAATCCTATATGATTGTTGTTAAATTGTTAATTTTTTATTTTGGATTAAGTTACCTTGGGGTCCTTCTCATAGTAGTATTGTTGCGTTCGAATCCAGCGCGAGACGAGGTGGTCCCTCACGGTGTGGGCCAAGGCAAAGTAGTAGTCTCTTGGAGTCGCAACATTTCTATCTTTCACCAGAGTGTAATGCACATGACGATTGAACGCTTTCTTCACCTCGGTAACATTTTCTACTGCTACGATACCTCGCACAGAGATTTGCTTCCGCTTGTCCGAATCGCTTTGTACGCTCATCTTGATTTATTCTTGGACAATATCAGGTAAGGCCGTGCAACCGCTAGACCCTGTCAACCCTGACTGATCAGACGCGGCTCGCGATATCGGTCACCTTGAGAAGGTCAAACATATAAAGCAACCACAGACAATTAACCGGTTTCCTCGGAGTGTTTCAGCAAAAATATAAGTTTTAACAATTCTCAGTTATGTTAAATATAGACTCTTAAATGTATACGATACGCATATAAATATTTTTATTCAAAAATTCAACTTATTCTCGGGTTTTTTATTTAAACAGAATAATAATAATAAATATTTTAAATGACATTATTTACTGTTAAGTCTATCAGACTGCTGCCATTATGACAACTGTCAGCTGATTGAAATTACCTAAATCGGATATTCTCGTTATTACTATAGACCAATGACCGATCCTTCTTACCATAGAAATAAAGAGAATAAAGACGTCATATCAATTGTTTCTGTCGATACGGTTCGACCGAACAATTTAACAAGAAAAAGTGTTATTTTTAAGCAATTGTTGTATTAGAAATATTCAGAATTAGGTATATTTTTAACATAAAATATCAAAAATTCAAATTCAAAGGTAATTGCCGGCACGAGTTGTGAGCACAGATTGTAGGATTTTGCGCATGTACACTTTCGGCCGAATAAAGGGAAACACATTTATACTTCAATGTCTTTAAAAAAATTAAAACCACAACAATTTTAAAAGAAATAATAAAAACGAACTATATTTAAACATAAAAAAACACAACAAATACGAAATAACGAAATTTAACTATAGGTATTAAAAAAAACATTTAATACGTAATAACAAAAACAAACTATTTAAAAATTCAAAACGTCTTTCAGTAAAATTGCACAAAAGTGTACAGTAGCCGAATGACATGCAATAGTCCAATAGACGATGAGCATCAATTGACGAACCAATCGCGTGTATCCGACTGCAGGATCGGCGCCCCCCGCCATTCCGCAAAAAGAAACCGAAAAATTAACAAATGCGCAGTTGAAATTCGTGCTCACGACTCGTGCCGGTACCTATATATCAGTTTTAAGTTGTTCGACAGTTTCTGATGGCATTGATGATTTTGCGTACTAAGTAGGTACTCACCCGTCGCCACCGTAGGTATTTAGTCGCTAAAATACTGCGTCGCAACTCGCGGCCTAACGCCAAATATTTTTAATTAGGTGTTAAATTATAAAATATTCTTTGACGTCGTCCGGGGTGTTATTTACCCGTGGGGATAAACTACATATACTAGTGTTCTTTGTTCAGGCTTTAACATATATAATTCAAATGCCACCAAATACAGCGGGAAAATGAGAAGGAAAAGAAAACAAATAAATATTTTTCTTTAACATTATAACATTTATTGGGTATATCGTTTTTAGGAAGAGGAAAAAGCTAGGCATGAGTACAAAGAGTATGTAGGCTAATCTAAGGTTAAATTAGTACGTACTAATCATACATTTGACTGTGTCACAAGTTTTTTTAGTCAAAATAAAGTTGTTATTGGTGCCGATTCCCTTGGTCACAAATTAAACTAAAATTAGACTATTTCCATCTTTTTCTGTCCAGTAAAACAAGAAAGAGACTAATGTAAATAAGAGCTGTCAAATTTAGTCAATCTGACACATCCATACAATTATAGTTGACATCTTAAAACGTATGGATTAAAAATATGGAAGAGTTCAAGGCAAAACTAATTTGACATTGCTAACTTAGTTCTTTAATGGTGCCGATTCCCTTGTTCACAAACTAGACTAAATTTAGAGAATTGACATCTCTTACTAACATACAGCGAAAGGCAGGACGGTGACATTCCGTGACATTTAAGAACTAAGTTAGAGATGTCAAATTAGTTTTGCCTCGAACTTCTCCGTTTTTTAATCCATACGTTTTAAGATGTCAACTATAACTGTATGGATGTGTCAGATTGACTAAATTTGACAGCTCTTATTTACATTAGTCTCTTTCTTATTTTATTAGACAGAAAAAGATGGAAATAGTCTAATTTTAGTTTAGTTTGTGACCAAGGGAATCGGCACCAATGTCACCGTCCTTTCCGTTCGCTGTATGTCAGTAAGAGATGTCAATTCTCTAAATTTAGTCTAGTTTGTGAACAAGGGAATCAGCACCATTGTCCATTTTTCTGTTACAATTATTTTATTTATGACCATCCTCCAATAGTAAACCTTATGGCTACAGAAATAAAGACCACTGTAAAGCATCAGAAACACAATATCTGTAAACAGAGTGGTGCAGTAAAAAAAAATAGTTCTAATTGTGGATTGAGTGATAGTCACTTGCATCCTATCTTTATTTTTTAAACTAGAATAATAATACTTAGGTAAATTAAATATTTTACAATAAATGATCATTTTTGTATGAATTAGGTAACTATTAACTCTCAATGTTGTCCAACAGATATATTCTTACAGGCACTTAAGTTATGTACTATATATGTACCTTTAAAACGACTAAATACTAAAAAGGCAGTAAGAAAATAAGTAACATTTATTCAACAATATACAAATCATTGAATTGACTTTATATACATATTAATAAATTAAGATCAATATTCTTGTTTGACTGACCTATTATAACCAAAAAAGGCTAGACCATGGAAATGTTCTTTGGTATCTAATATTAAAGGAAACGATAAAATAATTTCGAGTTTTATCTCTTTCCTACAGTCAATATCTATCATATTACAGATCTCTATAAATAAAGCGAGAATAAGCACTTTTAATATTATAAAATTGCTTTTATATACGCTTACTTATTTACTTAGTCGCTTTCCATAATGCGCCTATATTACTGAGAGATTACTGCCCGCAACCAATCCATGGCCAGTTTACAATCTCAAATTGCATATCATTAATTTATTGGTAAACGTAATAGGGTAATTGTATGATCGTGCTTAACTTATCAAAATTGACATCAAAAAATTGCATTTTCCATTAGGTACATGAAACAGTATTATTTTTTTGCATTTTCCTTATTAACATTCAGTACCCAAGCACTTTTGATGCGGAATAAACGCCTAGAAAAATCGTCAAAATGCGTAACTCTTTCATGTTCATAACAAAGTGCCGGGCACTGTTATGAATATGAAAGTCGAAAGGGCTTTGCAGAGGCAGTACAGTCAGTTAATACCTAGATAATGCAGTTCCTAGTCTTTCAGATCTAGTTATTGGCAGTTCCTAGATACTACTACTAACTACTTCATAGTTTCATTCATGCATTCGTCGTTCAGCCCCGTATAGGAGAGCTCGTGGCCGGACTAAGATAGATTTGTTCGGGGTAGAGATCGCCTCTTATGCGGACAGCACGCACGCCGTCTGCGGATGCGCGGAATTCCAGTTCACCGATCAGTAAGTCATCCGCATATATCGCCCAATCTTCCTGCTGACGAACTATTCGTAGTTTTGTCTGGAAGGTAATGTTATTTAAAATAGTCGTCGGTTAGAACAAGTTGGAGGATCCGAGGATCGTGATTCTCAAAGGTGGCGAACATGTATAATACCATCATCAATTTTTTGTATACATTATTGACTACTAGATACTTCTTGACATTTGCAAAATAAAACGATTACAACGATTTTCCAATTTTAAATTGAATAATATTGTAAAAAGTATAAAACTTGCATGGCCATGTGACGGGAGAACATTATCTGTATAAAATCTATAACCCTACTAATGTTAAGAAAGAAAGAAATGATTTGATTTGATTTTAGTAAAGGAAAAAGGTGGAACTAAAAAGGACGAACCGCATTTCCTTCGCAGCAAAGGCAAAATTTTTAACATTTAATAATGCGGTCGCTCAAGCTCGACTCAAGCAACTTAGTACCAACATAAGAAGATACGTGAATGACAGCTCACATAAGTCCCAGGTATAAGTTTAGCGGTGCGCTGCCGTTGCTCAAGCCCCCACTCGCCGAGCCACGCGTTCAGCACGACGAGCTGTCTTTCCTTTTGAGATTCGAAGTAAGCGCGTACGTTGACGTGAGCTAGCACGTTGGGTCGCGGCCATTCGCGGGGAATATCCATCAAGTCTATTGCGAAAGAGTGGAGAAGAGGACGAAGCCTGGAAATGAGATGGTAGAATTTAAGTAACGACGTTATAGCTATATAACGCGGTGAGACATTTGATATAATAAAGTAAAGTTTGTCATTGCGGACGAGGCTGAAATGCAGCCGGAGCCGAATGCGAGGGCGTAATGGAGCTGAGAGCGTAATTAATTTTTGATAAATGCTCACCCGCCGGTCTCATACTATGTTATTTAACACACTTGTGAGGCAAGAGTTGCTATAAATTCATTGTTTATTCATTGTAAATCAATTAGTTCATTGACAAGCATGAATAATTTGGTGAAATATAATGTTTATTAACCATATATGTTATTATTTATAAACATACTTGTTTAATTATTTACAAAATATATTTTTTTGTGGCTGTCTGTATGTTCGTTCCGGCTATCTCCAAAACGGCTGGACTCATTTTGACGGGACTTTCACTGACAGTTACGTAGCTTATGTTACAAGGAGTAACTTTGGATACTTTTTCTTTTTTTATTTTACTACTTTTTACCTAAAAAAATAAGGGTTCCGCGGTTACTATGTGATAATGATAATTTACTTCAATGAACAATTAAGTAAATAGCCAACGAATCTTGTATACAGGCGTCAAAATATAATCAAACTTAATGTATTATATTCAAAAAATCAATCTTTTCTTTTGTAGGCATGTTGCTTCAACACAAACATTTTTTAATGAAACTGTATATCGGCAGCCGAGTGATATTGGACATCAGCCAACAGTAAGGCATTGAGTTGTGGTAGACTGGAAAAAATTGATCTCTGCGCATTTTTCATAGACACTTTATATGTGGTACTGACGACTAATGTGTTGTTTAGATAATATCGCATGACTTTCGGCTTTCGCGATTGTACGCGCATAAAAGGACGTTCTTAGAGAAAACCGGAAATGCTAGACATACCTGCCGTAAATAACAAGCTGGTATCCCTCGGGAATGCCTTTCGATAACGATGCGATGACGTTTGCTTGCCAGATAGGTTCACTGTCTTCTGCTTGTGAATCTAGACTAGGTCTTAAGGGTACCTGAAAGCACAAATATATTTCCATTTAAGAAGAAGTCTATATGAAAATTAAACAATAGGGCTAGGTATGTCTCCACACACACTGAAGAAAGAAGCAGTGGTGGATCGGGGGGGGGGGGGCGGTTCAAAGGGGATCAGCCCAAAAAAAGCATCTGAGTTCTTTCAGACAAATAAAGTGAACTTGATATTATTAAAATTTCAATTAAACTGTTTTGTTTTCAAATAAACCCTAGCGAGGTGTAGCGGCATTCCTCGATCCGCCACTGCAAGATATCACATTGACCTAGGAAAATGATACAAAGCCTCTCATCAACATTGTCCTGTAAATATATCTTTTTTTATATACTTACTTCAACAGGAGGTGGAGCTAATGTGGGAAATATATCAGTCTTCTGAACTTTCAGAGCCGCATCTCTGACGCCCGTAACCTGCACCCACTCGGCAGTCAACGGGCTTGGAATCCTATGAGTGTAGCTGCAATACTGCATCCCGTCAATTGCCCATAGCGTTTCCTTCTCATCTACTACGATCTCTATTGTAAATGGTTGGTTTGCTTTGAAAGGAAATAGTCTGAAAAAAAAATACTGACGTGTTAATAACGCTAATTTGGGGAATTGACTATAATGCCCTACTGAATATTTAAAGTATGTTGGACGCTAATTAATTAATAATGGTTGGCGACGAGTTAACAACCTTTAACAAAAGTGCTATGCTGTACTAATATAACGCAGTAGCTTCTAACGCGACTTCGTCCGCGCCAAAGTTGATGTACATAATCCCACCTTTTTTTTAGGTGGTAAAAATCATCAAATGACTGACAAAGGAGTCATTTGATGATTTTTTTGAGGCGACAGAAGGGACTGTCAGATTTTTACTGACTAAAAAACCACCCAGTTCCTTCTGTAGTCTTTTGCGTTCCGGGGCCACGGTATCACATAATCCCACCTATGTTCTATTTCAGACTATAACCTATCTCTGTGCCTAATTTCATTCAAATCCGTTCAGCCGTTCTCATAAACACCCATCCATCCAAACTTTCGCATGTACAATAGTAGCAAGATTCATCGTTGGTTGTTTAGATTGATTACATAAGTAGAACGTGGAAATAAGGTCACAAAAGGAGTGGGAATTTTGGTATAGTATTGTTTTTACTAAGTAGGTACCTGAATGCAGTAGTTTCCTCAGGTCCCCATTTGTTGTGTCGTCGCGTATTCCGAACCACGTAACATTGTGGAAGACGAACGTTAAAGTGCACAGCGATTTCGCCATGCGCTGAATCACTTTCCCCACTTCCTATGTTCACTGCAAACCTAGCATTTAACAGAAGGTCTCTGATACAATACAGATATAAAAATATCAGACAATATAGTGTTACAGAATACATTGGCAAAGTAACATTTAAGAAGTCCAGTTTCAATAATTAGAACTCTGATTGGTTGGAGATGCATGAAAGGTTGGTCAGTATTATCAAGGTTAATTTGGCTTTGAAATACCTACAGGTACTTTGTCAGGTGGTGGTGAGGTACTTAAAGTGCGCCAAAAGTTGCAAGTCATTAAAAAAAATTTTTCGGGACGTCAGATGTCGTTGGACAAATTCATTGGGATAACACAATCTGTGCTTTCATCGTTGACCTGGTTTGCGCGTTCGCAAAATATAGCAAGCTGTAAGGTCATGTGGAGCACACTGCGGGCGCTGACATTTATTGCAGAAATTTGGCAGCTATTAACCGAATTTAGTATCTACCAACAGGCCACGGATAATATACGAACTATTTTTATGAGTTACAAACAAACAGTTAATAGAGTCCAATATGTAGGTCTGTACTGTACCTACCTACCTACGCAGTAGTTTAAATCAAAAGTTACCAAGGTAAATCCTCGCTGGGCGTGCCCGTGCATATAATATGTGATCCGATACTCAGGGGCTCTGTCAGGGTCTGCGTAAACTTGACATCTCGTGCCTCCGCCAGTTGAGTCTGAAATAAAACAATCAAAGCTTTTATAGGCTACATCAACGTGTTTTATAGCCATTTTTAGTAACAGTGGAGATTGTATTACGTAGATTCTGACGTTTGCGGTTTTCTTGGCCCTTCCTAATGACAAAAGCTTCTTCATATTGGACAAGTGGTGTAAAATAGAAATTGACAACTGCGTCAAAGCCTATGCGTTTCTTACGATTTGTGCCTGTCTAATACTTTAATGTGATACATGACTTGGTCGACTGGCAGGAAATACTGTTGCAGTCTGTGAGTCTGGGTAGGTATCGCTAAAGCATAAATGTTTTTCCCTGTCTATATATCTTAGATCCCTCTAAGATATTAATCTTAGGGGGATCTAAGATATATAAGATCAGACTGTCTGAATAGCAGCGTTGCCAGTTTTTTTTTTTAGACTAAAAAAATATTTCTTATGCCAAAAAAACTGCCTTTCTGGCACTAGTCCTATTACAACTAACAGCTTTGCGGACGAGATTTTTGATGCCCTATGAGGGTGGCCTGTGTTTTGTGCCCTCCTCTTCTCGTTCATAATAATTTTTTTTAAATTTATTAATTATTATTTACGGATTTCGATTTCAGTTGTAAAATAATATTATAAGATAAATATAATAAGATTCTATTAACCTTGTGACCATTCATTGGAAGGTCAGTTACGTACCGGGCTGTTAAAGTTATGAGATGTGAAGCGATGGCAACGTAGGTAGGTAATTAATTACCGGACAATTAATTAAGAGTTCAACAAGGTTAGTAATGGTTAAAGTACTTAACAACTCAAATACAATGTACGAGCTAGTTGTGCACTTTATTTTGTTTGTTAGTGACTCATTTCGCTTACTTTGTGAGTCAAAGTAATCAACAAACGATTCACAAATTTGCTCACCAAAGACGTCTACTGAATTACGAGGATGAGGTCATTGGGCATGGCTTTGACTTAATTGGTGTCAGGGTTTTTTTAATAAGACACAGCATGTAGGTGCCTATATAGGTACGTACAGGAAGGTGCTTACAAATTCGGACTGCGTGTACAATGGGTGCATCTATAATAGATACCTCAGTTATGCTACAGCAACCATACGGTAGGATGTCGCATTATCACCCATTGGCAGAAGCAGAAACTGAAAAAGAGACTTTTTAGAAGCAAAGACTTTATGTGAGGACCATTCAACATGGAACACATATTGTCATTTTCCTAAAGTAAACCTGTACGATTAATACCGATTAGTAGGTTCGGTCAGTGCCCAGCATTACTTGACCGGAAAGACGGGTCAGGTAATTCAGAGTACGCGGACTACCTAGACCTACAATAGGTAACCTCTACATGAACTGCACCTTGGGAATAATAAAATAACATACAACATTTGGTTATTACTTACTTACTTACTAGTGTGCCTTGTACCTACAATAAACAACTACCTATAACCTATGTAATTGTATAAATTCTCGTGCAGTTCCTAGGGTCGTTCAGTTTATTTTCGTGCAGTTTTTTATTCTCGTGCAGTTTTGCTTATGTAGATTTGTATTTTATGACAAGTTACGTGCTGTGCACCTAAAATATATCCATACTAGGTAATTAATATTATAAATGCGAAAGTAACTATCTGATCTGTCTCTCGACTAAACAACGACTAGCAAAGGATAGAAGGCAATTTTCCTGTTAGTTGGTCGTAGGTAACTAGGTAGGTACCTTTATAATGCGCTTAGGGATAATATCTAAAAGAGAATAATTATACTGAAATTATCATAAAATCATGATATAAACAGGTATTTCGAACTTTACCGCACATGCTACACTACACACACCTCTTCTGCCCGCGACTACGACCGTGTGCTTTTTCTTTGGTTACTGCTCAGCTCCCGTAGGTCATAGCGTGATATACCTATAACCTATACCAGGGGTAACCAACTAGTCAATCGCTGCTATTAGTAGGTACGTTCACATTCACAGATGCAATGGAACTATCATAAGAAGGGAAAAGATATGTTACTTGTTACACTAGTAATAACATGTAAGTATTTATGTAACATAGCTAAATATTTCCCTTCTTGATAATAGAAAAAATATTACTCGAAGTAAAATGTCTGCTGTAAGTAGGTAGGTATCTACCTACTTATTAGATAGTAAACTATGTGAAATACGTTAAGCTTATGAAGAAGACAGTGTAATGAATTGATTTTGTAATTAGTAGATCAGTCTGGTCAGTCAACAGTCCATCTTGTGTATTTTAAGTTGGACACCCCTGGCCTATACTACTAGCAGTTCCAGAGATTAGTACGTTTAAACAAACAAAAATCTCTCCAACTTTATTAAATTAGTAATAAAGATAGATTTACCAAGTGTCGTCGTATGTTTTATGGAACATGACGTTATAATTGAATTAAAGTACTCGATAAGATAATATCCCGATAGCCATAGTAATATTATTTTATTACAGGATTACGATTTAGGCAGGTTTAGGACTTTGGATTGAAACTTGAGACTTTGTACGATTTCCTGCAATTGGTACTCTACGCCTACGCAATCGCAATTCAGGATCAATTTTCATGCAACTTTAAAAGAAAATAGCGTTTAAATATAGCGTTTAAATTTATCGTAGTAGCTATCTAGTTTTAACACATTTATGTCGTAATTGTATTTAAGTATCTACCTACAACCCTCGAGCAAAAAGTGTTAATAGTATCCTACAAAATATCTTTTAGACGGATCTTTCACTGGCAGAAAGCTGATGTTATAGGTACGGAGCAACTTAAGCTACAATTTTAGAAAAAGAATGAGGGTTCCGCAAAAAAAGCCTCTATGACCATAACTCGGTCGGAAAGATATTATAATTTAGTTTTCTTGGTTGTGAGCGAAACCGTGGGCAACAAATTAGTATCTATTAAATACTATAGGGTGTAAAATACAACTTTACAAAGTATGAATGTGGGTTAAGTGTTAACGTGTTAACTAGGTAGCTGCTTCATATTTTATAGCTAAGCCATCACTGTTACTTAGCTAAATAAATTAACATCAACACTTGCCTGTTGTAAGTAATTATTGGAAGGCGTAGTACAACATTAATGCCATGAAGTTCGCGTGTCCAAACACAATCAATATGCACCTAGCTTGATAGAGCTACCTATGTAATGTGCCTAGTTGGGTACCTACCTATAACTCTAAACAGCTCGACTGTGTCGATGTAACAATTTCAGTGCCAGAGGTCGGTATAAACTGTTTCATGTTTAATCAATAAGTTATGTTTTAAGTAGATAGAGGTACCTACTTACTGTACTGTCTGCTCGAGTTGTTTTTACGAATATTACAAGTATTATGTGACTTGTGCTTAGCTAATTCCTATAAGCTCTGTGTTTTGTTAATCTTAGGGTTTATAGACGGTTTTCGTTAAACTGAACAATAATAGATAGGTACCTACCTAGGTACTCGTTATTATGAACACAGTCAGTACCTACCTAACCAACCGAGAACATATTATCTTAGTCATCAAGGGTGTGACGAGGAAGTAAAAGGTAAGGTATATTTACCTTTTTGTTACCTAGGTATTTAAATACCTAGCTACCTAAATACGAAAAAGATAGGTAAATATCTAGGCTAGTATTACCTAGGTTTAAGTAGGCAAACAATTATAAAAACAATCAAATGCACCTATTTTACTAAAATAATAAAAATAGCAATGATCACGATACAATCCGCACACATTATTTTAAAAAATGCAGTGAAATCAGCTTCAGTCATTAACCTTCGCACTGAAAATAAAATAGCGAGATTTTGCCGGTTGGTCGGAATTAGAATATTATTTTCATTATAACTTTGTCAGTGCAGCCACGCTTTGCTGATAGTTATCAGCTATTGTATAACCTATGTCATCTCAAGGCATCATGCTACTCATCACACTCGAAGACCGGTGAGGTGTAAAACGGTAAACTATATTTTTTTAATAGGTAAATAAACTTTACAGAATGAAAATGTTAATCAGAATAAGTCATTATGTAATAGAAAAAATGTTTCGTTTTATATATAATTTACTCAAAAAGTGCTGACTCTGATTTTAACCGACTTTTTAGGCAGGTAGGTAATAAATTTTATTATTATTATTATTTATTATAACATATTTAAAAAAAAATATTAATATTTCATAACTAGTTTGTTCCCGCGACTTCATTCGGATGAATGTTGGTTTTCTGCGGGTTTTTTTTGCTTGACTCTTTTATTTTTAATAAAAGTGAGTAGAATAAGTTACTACTTTTAACACCGCCAGTGAAAGTCCTATCAAAATCTGTCCAGCCGTTTCAGAGATCAGCCAGAACAAACATAACAGTGTAAACATTCCTAAGCATTTAGCAAGCTGTTGCATTTTGACATAAACAGACACTTTAATTTTATTTGTGTGATTTATATTCCTCGTTTTATATGGGTAGGTACGTGCCACGTTAAAAATTCACCATCGACAGATTAGGTGCCAACTTTAAACTATTACCTACCTAGTTAATAACCTAACTTAGTTAATCTATTGTAGATAAGTAGGTATGTATTTGCGATAGTTTTCTCAATATTTTCTCATATAGGCGTAAAGTTTTGCTTATGGTTTTAATACCCATTAAGTACCTATTCAAATTATCGATAAGAACAATAGCCTCAGTTTCTACAAAAGAATTAGGAATAAACTACCTAGATTGTATTGAATTTCTTGTATCGTTTTTAGGTAGGTAAAAATGATACAAAATTTTCATAGCGTCGTTTACCTATTTGAAATCAAAGATTTTTTTTTAATATTTAGGTACCTAAATAGAGTATAGGTATCTACCTAACTAGTCGTCGGGACCAGTATAACCAATTAACCATCGTACCTCTAGGTAATCGAAAATATGATTGAAAATCCATATAATTAGGTAAGTGCTAGTGCTTAAGTACCCTACCTAGTTATCTAAGTGCATAACTACGAACCGTGAGCCTGTGAAGTGTAGATCACAGACAGTGTTGGGTCAATCAACTCATTTTTTCAATCAATTGATTATTCATGACTAATTTAGTGATGACTTATTTAGTCATGATTGATTTAATCATGAATAATAAAAATATTCATAATCACGAATAAATAAATTAGTCATCAGTCATTCAATCATTATTTTTGTTTGATGATTAAACTAAAAAATCTAAGTTAGGTAACTCTGTTTTAGTTCAATTGAACACATTATTTATAAAATCTGTGTTCGGAAGAGAGTACACATATAGATCTTTTAAACCGGTGACTATTAATAAAGAAAATATTTTTGAAGTATAACCAATGCCATCTTCTGGTCCTGTAGAAAGGATGTTTTCACATGCAACAATGACCAGCCTACCTCACATAGATTGTCTGATGAACAATTTGAAAACTGCCTAATAATTGAAAATGTGTACCTATTCACTTTCTACCGGCATGTAAATTAAAAGTTGAACTGATTCTGTTGTAAAACTTGTCTTTCATTTTTTTATGACCGCTTTAATTAAAACCTGTGATTAACAAATCAACATTAATGGAGTGTTGACTAGGAAAGCGTAATTTTATTTATTATTTTTAGTTAGTCATTAAAAGTTTAGTGATGATTAAATAACTAACACTAACACTAATTAATCTTCAATCACGACACATGATTGAATTTTTTTAGTCCTTATTCATTAGTCATGAATAAATAATTTAATCTTAATCATCAATCATCAATCAAACTAAATTTTGCCCAACACTGATCACAGATCATGTCGCGTCGGTGGGTAGCGAATTAGCGATTAGTGATAAGAGTGTCAACAAAAAATATAGTCATTCAAGTTCACCCAGAGTGGCGGCAGAAACTAGTAGTAGGTAAGTGAGTCATGTTATTTTCAAATGCGTCACTCAAGGTGGAGGAAAAATAACTTTACTATTCGTTTTAATTCACGATTTTAAATAAAATGTGGTGGCAACTTTTAAAGCCTCAATTATTAAGCAGTGAAAAGTGTGCACCCTAATCTTTTTAATCAACGCCTTGATTTATTAATGGCTAAAAACAAACAACATTCATTTAAACAAACACTAAGCAAAACTCAAAGCTTCAATTATTTAAATATTTATCATATAAAATTACCAAAGAAACCGGACAGTTTTCTTCATTTTCATCTGTCTCCGGTGGTCGAGCACGACAAAACAAACGGCGGCAAAACGCGCCGCAGCTGCATCTATCGCCGAAACAAACCATAATCGACGTTTATATATTTCACAGCACTCGCTAGAGGAGCATATAGCGCGATACTACTATTAAAAATTTTACAGAATTCACGCGTCCACTACATCCTACAAAAATATCCGCTGTGCTCAATCGCGGTGGTACGATTAGCCGAGCGCGTCTGGCCAACTACCTGCCGCAAAGCTCGTCTTGATCGTAGTGTATAGGTACCTAGTAAGTTTGTTTGTTGTTATGGTGTATAACAGGTGCACACAGTAGGTAGGTACCTATACCTCTATACCCTGCCCAATGCACAATGGTATGCCCGAAAGAGACGACAAATGATCTACCTTTTCACTCTTACACCATAGACAATCATGAATCATAGCATCGAGGCAAACGAAGAGTGACAGAGGAGACTCTAGTCTGACACTTCACTTTAGTTTTGTAAGGGTGCCTGATTTTATTATTACCAAAGTTTAAGCCTTGAGCGTTAAGAACAGTACAAACATGATTGTTTTACGTTCACATTTAGTTATGGTACGCAAATTACCTACCTACTTGAAGAGCAAAGCTTACTATGTCTATCGGAGTATTGAAGAAGATATAATAAATTTTATAAAACTCGTCTTTTGTACATAGGTACTAGGTAAATAAGGTGCGTTGGGGTAAGATCGGCGCTGGGGTAAGAACGTAGGAATCAAATATTTCATTTATTTGGCTATATTTTTTAATGATAGTCACATTGCGTACTACTTCATTTTGTTCCGCCCCGCCCTGCAGTGACCGCCAGTCCCTCCGGCAACTGGGACGTGTACTACGCGCCGTTAAAGGAAACAAGGTAAGTTTTGTAAAATTTACGTCCGTCCGGTCTTTCACCGTCATTTGTATTTGCATATATTAGCTAAAGTATTGCTTATTTTGGTATTATTTTGCCCAAATACTAAGTTTTAAGTAGTGATAACCCGATAAAACTAATCCATAAATGTCTACTATCTCTATAGGCTGAAATCCGGTGTTACCCCTCCCGAGTGAAGATCGGACAAAAATATCCGGACTTAACCTGTTTCAAAATTGGTAGTGATTGTCAAACTTTTATTATTTAGTTCCATGACCCGCATTCCGCACATCGCCGTCGCGCGTCGCCCGCCGCGTTCAGAAGTCTCATAACAGCAGCCAAAGGTTGCCGAATGGCCGGCGGCGCCCGCACCTGAACAACGACCATGATAGCGGTCAATTCTTTGATATAATTTGTATTAATATTATTTCATTCCATGTTTGATTTTTATACTTTAAGGTGGTAAAATGTTGATGAATAATATAATTATATTTGTATAGGTAATTGTTTAATAAATGTTGATGAATATTAAAATTATAATTATATTTTTTTTTCAATACCGTTGTCGTAGACAGTTTTATTAGGATTCTTATCCTAATTATACTGAACTGTATGTGACATTTGTTAAATTTTTAAATTATATCATTCCGTGTTTGTGACTTTTCTATACCTAATTTATTATTATTACACTATATTTTTTTCTACTGCTTTTTTGCTACTTCATCCCTCTACAAAACGTACAGTAGGTATTCCGATTTCATAAGACGCTTTATCACACGCTAAATTTATTTGGTAGTATGCTTGTGGATAAAACAAACTTTGAGAACCTTATTATCTCCTAAATTTGGTATGTGGGGTAAGATTGGACAGTTTAAACCAAAAAAAAGGGAATCATTTGGAACATCTTTGTTTTTAGTATTATGAAGATTTTGTTAATGTCATTTAAAAGAAGAGGGAAGATTGCATACATTCTTTTCTTATATTTTGTGCTCCTAGCAATAGAAATAGTATTAAATTGTCGTCCGAACTTACCCCAAGACGGCCAGATCGTCATTAAACTCTGAAATTTTTTTTCCTGATTTTACAGGCTTCCCAAACAAAAACTATTGTGTTTTAATAAATGAAATAATATGAAAATGATACTCTGATTAATAATTATCAATTTCCACCATTTCCCAAGAATGTGGTGTTTACCAAAATTGAGAAAAAAAAGTTTTTGCAACATCCTTGCAACTATTCGAAAATCCGTCCGGTCTTACTCCAACGCACCTTAATCAATTATAATATTGAGATGACAACTTAAAGAACTTGTCATCTCAATATTATAATTGGTTATTTAGTGACCATAATTCGATTAAAGGCAATACGTATTAAGTAGGTAATATGTATATTTTCAAGGAAAACGTTAACTGTTGGTTAACATTTATTTCTTGAAAAGAGAAACGATGTCTTATAATAATTATTCGTTTTATCTACTATCTATGTATAATTGTCCAACTTTTTACACAAAGTACCAGATAGCTAGTAATTTAAAGTTGATCTAAAACGGTGAAAATGATCATTGGTTTAGGTAGGTACCTATGTTAAAAGTAGTATTAAAAACTAACCTCAAAGTCCAGCGCATCTTCAGCGAAGTCGTATTCTATAAAATCTCTTGGTATCGTCCCTTCTTCTACGTCATAATCCATTCTAACACAATTCACACATTTCATTACTTCAACGGGTATGCTTCGATTTAACAGCCGTTTGTAAGGACTAGGTACACTCGGTATTGTGAACTGTCAACATTGTTCTACATAAAATCAATACTTATTACAGAATTGCCGCAGAGCGCAAAATAACAGATTTCAATAATTAAAGGCCCCAATAGATTAAATTAACAGGGTAGTTAATAGTGGATACACTGCAGTTGCGCATTGCCTAGTGCTAATGTTGCCGAATGAAAACAAATAAGCAAGATTGTTATATACCTACGTTGTAAAACAACTTTTTCTGTGCGACGACAAATATTAGTTCTTCTCTTTTACTCCGGTTACGAAATATCTGAGAGAAAAAGAGATAAATGTGATGAAGTGCCTACTTACCTATTTAAATGTCATGTCAGCCTTTATCACAATGATTGAACAAAGAATAAACAAACCCAAACCGAATTTGCCTGTGATAAATCTCTTTTTTTTTGCACAATGCTGCATACATTGTTATTCGTTATGCAAAAAACAATAAATATCTTAGTTTTTCGTCTCAAATTCTTGATATGTCGTAGGTACCTACGTTTATTTTATTAAAAGGTAGGTACAATCAATTATGATACCTACTTCAAAATAATAAAAAAACAGGTAGTCTGCCTACCTGTTTTTTTAATATTTGTTATTATTATTGGAAATAAAATAGAAAAATATTTTAAATTGGTACTTAATGGATAGAGGGAGTATTAAGGATATGTATCATCTACACACGTTATTTCTGGTGTCATGTTGAAACAGTAAAGAAAAACCAGCAAGAAATAAACATTATTTTATTAAAAATAAGAAAGTACGTACCTACTTACAAAATAAAAAGGTATTTGTATTCAATACCAACACATTTAATACACACTTAAACAATGACATCCTCCTCACAAGATGGTCTATATTTTAAATATTACAGCAGGGTACTTGCAAAATGAGATCAATAGGTATTAGGTATATATTTTATATTGTTTTATGAATAAGTAGGTCCTTTACTTACCTACCACTTGTACATTTTTCGTAGTAGCTTTCGTTGTTGGTAGTGGAACCTAGAAATAAATAAAATAGATATTGTTTGCACTAGAACTTCACGTTACAGTAAATAAACATTATAAATATTAAAACTCCATAGGCGTAATCAGGGGGTTGTTGCAGGGAGAGTCAACGATTTGTTCATCTCCGCTACTCCGCGGCCTTGACCAGCTAGCTAGGGGACATTCATATTCATACCATTATTTTTTTATTTTGGAGCTAGGTATAGATTTTTTTTAAGGTCCTTCTCTCATCCAAATTTCTGGAACTTACCGTAACTTATAATCTCACCAAATGATTTGTTGAATCCTGGCTATGACCTTATTTTCTTTATTCCATAAATTATTGAATAAATGGTGCAAAAGTCTAAGTTTCCTAACGAGTTTATTTCTTATCGTTGCTGAGGGTATAAAAATAACACAAAATGTAGGTTCCATATCACGAAAACGACAGATTATTCCGCACTCTGTTTTCACACCCTCATAAGATAGCAGTAATATTAAAGGTCGTAACAAAAATCTTATGTTATTTTACCAAGAAAGGATGATGTGCCCTCTGATGCTGCAGCAGCTTGGCTCGCGTGGCGTACTGCCGCGGACACGCCGGGCACATGGCCGGCTCGCACACCCGAGTTCCGCCTTCTAATGCCTGACCACGGACTTTTGCTGCGTCTAAATGGATCACATAACGTTAACGTCATCACAAAGTGTTAAAGACAGCCGTGTGTTTACGGCTGTTTCAAGAAAATGTTCAAAAATAAAACAGCTGGAAGTCATGGCAAAAGTTGTTTATATTAATGACTGGGGATATTAAGGACTGGGGAGTGAACTTAGGATCACGGGCAGCAATAATACGAGCAAGAATAATTATTATGTCTACTGTCCGACTACTCGTCCATTTTAGAAGGCATTTGGGTAATTCAAGTTAGCATTGAAGTTTTCGGTTGATATCGATCACAAAATATTAAGGGGCTTAGCGTTTATTGGCCTTTTTACTCTACGCGAGGTGGATTTTTGCTACTGAAAAGTTAGCAGCAGTTGTTACTGATCGTAATTTCCACAGAACTGAATAAATTACAAAAATCATGGAGAGAAAGGTGCCAGGTATAAAATCACACATCGAGTGCATAATGTCCTTAATTTTTGACTGTTTTATATGAGTAAATCTAATCTGCACATGATCCACATATAATATACAAAGGTCCCTGGCGTTACTGTGCTGTTCCGTATAGCTAACTTTACCTGGATGATGTTTTTGCACATGCCGGTCACGCTTGGACGCTGTCCTGTACATTTTAGGACACGTTCCACATGGAAAATGGCGGACGCGTCGCTCCAGCGGCACTCCAGCTGACCCCGTGTTGTGAACTCGCCATAAATGATTCACCAGCATGCCTCGACGCTGATACGGATCAAAATTGGGATTGAGACACATTTTTAAATTCTGCCGTTTGTTACAGGGTCGCATTTTCACTCTTTTGGTACGGAACCCTAGTAACAATGTTTTGTAAAAAAATATTTTTCCTTACTAACCTTAAAAGAATGTTGGCAAAGTTCACATTTGTATGGTGTTTGGCCTTTTGTATTCGTGGTTACAGCGCGCTTATTATTATCATTGTCCTGCAAATAAAATGAACGAATGTTTATGTTGCTAATTTAAGACATAAATAATGTAATTCTTTTTTATAATAAATTAAGTAAAATCATTTTGTTTTCTTTTTTTAAATCCTCCGATTGCAGCTAACATAATTAACCATTGGTGATGATTTATTTTTACTATTTATATTTTTCGACTTACGTTCTGCAAAGGGCTTTCGCTTTCATTTGAATGTTGAGACCAAACGTGTTCCATAAACTGTTTCTTATTCGTGAAAACCTTTTCACATTCACATTTCAATCGACGGCCAGGACATTTACTGCAAAACAATAAAATGAATTACGGAATGGGTAATAATACAAATATTTAAAATATTTTAATTTAATAGAACTGTCTTATTTGTCTAACAAATAAGACAGGCAGGCTCCCTGTTAGTGGCAATACGATCGTTTCATAATAAATGCGACTTTTGTGCTCTGGTTCAGTCAGATTCATTCAGCCCTTGGGCCAGTTAGCTAGTCAGTTTAGTTGAAAAGGTAACCCTGATATAACACATTTAAATTGCCTGCCTTATTGGTCATCGCAAAGCGATTCAAGGTTGTGTTGTGCTGTGTGTTCCAATACTGTTTTGGGTAATTTAGGTTTTCCGTTTGGAATATTACAGAGGGCCGTTGTTTCGAAATGTGCCCATGCTAAATGGTTGGTTGCCGTTATAGATACTCAAATACTGAGTATTGTACGATATTTAGAAGCTTGTTGATAGATCAAAACAAAATATCTAATGCAATCATCAATACAATCATCGTTCTCTGCCTCATCTGTTCATCTGCCTTGGCAGATGATGACTATTAATTAAATAAAAAGCCTTGGCTTTTCCCGACAACGTTGGGGTCAGCTTTCACTGAAATACCAGTTATTTTAATTTGATCGATTGCCTATCTGACCTCCAAAACCCAGATACACGATACTCCTTGATAAAACTGGTTGTTAGACTTGTTTTCTATTTAATAGTATTGGTTTTTAAAGTATCATTTAGTCTATATTTTATTTTTTTGAAAAACCTGAATCAATATTCAAGTTTAAGAAAGCTAAAAAACTCAAACAAACACATTATTACTTTCTTCATCAGTTCCCATACAAAAGTGCACATTAACTACTAACATTTTAAGTCTCCATTGGTAAAATTTCAATTTGCAGTGATTGGGGCACAATAGTCGCGGAATTGATGCTCGACGGAAAGTTCGAAACGAGGAGTTTTAAAATTGTACCGAACAGTGTGGGTGTGACTTGTGGTAAAAATTGCGAAAATCCACTGAAAGCAGGAAGTGTAGGAGGACCGCACGTTATGGCAATGGAAGTATTTCGGCTGACTCATGATTATTAGTAATATTATTATTATTCCACGAAACATTCAGAAAACGTCTTATTTATAGAGACTGGTGATTTCTTACCTTACGTGCTGACGACTTTTTCCTTTGATCACAATTTGATTGCAATGAGGACATGGGGCAGGAAGTTCTTCGCTTTGTTTCGGTTGTTTCTGAAAGATATGTTTTGTTTCAATTTTTATGTAATGAACACAATCAAATAGATACCAATCTACTTTATTTACCAACGACTATGCCTATTTTAACGGTGTTCATGAATTCATTAACAATGAAAGTTGCCTATTTATATAATTTTATGTCAACCATTGTACACATTGTAGTTCAAACCTAAACAAAAGTACCTCTTTAGAAAGTTTTTCACAATTGTCTGCTTTTAATGAAAAATCCAAATCGTTGGTCAATCCATTTTCATCTTTATACTCAATAGTGTAAGGAATAAAATCATTATCAGATCTTGAGTTGCCTGAAATATCAAGACTGGATATGCGGTCTGTATCAAAGAGATTTGTGGAGAAATCTAATCCATTCGTATAGTTTTGGAAGCTTTCGTCTGAAGGTAGTTTATCTTCAGAGCACATTGATTCATTCACTTTTAATGGAGGCACTTCCACATAAAATTGGTCACTGGTGTCTTTGTTCCTGGAACAGTTTTTCTTTTTGTAATCAGCTATTTCTTTAAGGCATTAGTTACACAATTAAATATTGCTCAAAGGCTGCACATAAATATTTCCAACAATAAGATATGTATTTAGTTAACCAACTTACATTTTTTCCAGTCTAACAGGGCAATGACGACTAGTATGTCGTCTTAACCTGCAATAAAAGGGAACAATCAATATAAAACAACTATTAATATCATAATATCAATTTCTGTTATAAGTACAACATTAGTATCAATTACTTACGCAAACATTTTGGAAAATGTTCGCCTACATTGCCGACAGCGATACCGTCGCTTAGGAGGTTCGTCTTCCTATAACAGATATATATATTAAGAATAAAATACGAAAATGAAACACGAAATCAATGTGTCATTAGCAGCTGAATACATTTTAGCTCCTATCTACGGTTTGAATTTAAAAAAATTGTCTAGTGAACATTATGTGCAATATTCTGTTTTTTTTTTATATAACCTACACCTTTTTATTTACCTTATGGCACAAATAGGTATGAGTGTCGAGCTGTTTGGCAGATCTCATTGTTTGCTGACATTCAGGGCACCACCATGACTTTTGTACTTGAGTTTCTGTGAATATTGGAGAATGTTAACTGCCCATTGCAGTATGAGCAAGACCCGTGAGCGTACCCAGCCCTTGACACAGGAAGGGGGGGAGAGGGTTAAGAATTTCTTGTGGTAATATCTAGTAGAACTTAGGTAAAGTTACGTAATTTATTAGCTAAATGTATGAGAGGCAGAAGGGTTCAAGGATGGTAGTCCAGAACCAAGGACTCGGTAAGCCCATGGGCATATAGCCCATGGGTCTATAGACCTGACCCAACGTAAGTCACAACAAAGTTCAGTTACAAGTCACCTTTCTCAAAGTCCTTAGTAGGTCCTATTAGTCCATATTCATCGGCATAATTTTTACTGTAACCAAGTAACAAAGGCTTTCTCTTTGGCACGATTTCTGTAGTAATGATAAATAATTCCTGATTTTCTTCATAAATCCAGACATTGGCAGAGTTCTGGTCGCCTAGGGGTAGTAAGCCGATCCAGTTAGATTTGTCTAAAAATTTACATTAGCGCTCTTATCAATTTAGTTAAAAATAAACAAAGATTTCTAAAAAGGTACAAATTTGTTTTAATATTTTTACAGATACTCATAAAATACCTTTATCGGAAGTATCAATATGTGTTATAACTCCGTCCATGTCTTTCGCAAGAAATAATGGTTTTTTATTTGATGTTGCATTTAACACTAGTTCAACTGCTTCTGAATGAGTTATTTTTCGTTTTATTCCTGAAACAATTTGTAGATAATTTAAAACATTTAGTTTAATCCTTAAGTATGTACAGTCAACAAAGGAGATAAGTATCCAGGGTCTTCACATGTAGTAGAATTTTTGTTTCGAAACCGATGGATGTCTTCAATTGCAACTTAATTATTGAATGGTTTATTAACTAATTTTTAAATTAAAATTTATTTAAAAACATTTATCAGTTTTTAAGAAAACTTCAACATGTCTTTTGACCCTGCATACCAATCTCTTTTGTTAACTGTACAAAATCAACGGTGACACATCTAGTTACACATTTCAGTATGACCTGGATTCGTATTGTACGAAAAGCCGATACAATGCGAAGTGGAAAGTAGGTATAGTTTGATGTGTCGTTGTGTCTACTGTTTACCTGTGCTTACCCTTATGGGGGATCAGGCGCGATGATGGTTGTTTTTTAAATTGTCTATAGCATACCTTCTATGGGACCAAAGCGTGCGAGTTCAGGCAACATACGTCGTGTTGCAATGATGTGGCGTCGTTGTATTTGTAGTACTGGCGGCAGAACAGCTAGCGCGCGTGGTGGGACAATCCGATCGGGTATTTGAACTGTAAAATTAAATGATGACATTATTAATTCTGTCTCTTCTTTAACCCGAATCCAATCTATTATAAATTAGTCAGTACTCCTGTTAGGCTAGACATTTAGTGGGAGCAAATAAGGATTAATGCTAGTATTTAGTTGGATCATAATTATGATGGCGTCTCTCATGATTTGAAACCACCATAAAAAATATTTGGCATCATTATTTTAGGGTAATTGAGTAAAAATGTTAAATAAGCATACATAAATGAAGGCCATTAAAATATACCTTAAAAAAAGGAAGCATCACTGCTGCTGTGCACACCCAATTGTCCCACTTATTTTGTAAATTATTTATTGTATATTCTATTTTAGTGGGGTTAGTGCAGTATGTCTTCTATACTCTTCTACTTATAATGTTTCTGTATTTAAAAATATTTGAAAGCTGAAGAGTTGGTTTGTTTGAACTTGTAAATATCCGGGACTCTGGGGCCAATTCCAAAAATTCTTTATTTAATCGGAAGCTACGTTATACCTAAGAGGTATGGGGTTATATTTAATTATAACATATGAATGGAAAAATTTACACAGACTCAATCTTCAGATTATTTAATTAGGATAATCATCACTTACTATATTTTTTTATCAGCTGTGTACTGCCCTCTGGCTCACATAGTGGAATTCTATCTTCCATATGTTCATCTTTCATCACTAGAGATTTATGCAAATTTCTCATTTTCCTCTTTATTGGTAGTGGTTCAGTGTTGCTAAACTGAGTTGAAGAATGAATATCTGAGTCTGGCATTACATTTTGTAGGTTTTGATTTTTATTATCTACAATTAATCCCATAATTTTAGCTGATCCTTGACTTGAATCTGGAATCAGTTACTTTAATTAAAGTGATAAGTCATACATAATTCATAAGTCATTGTTTCTTGATTACATAATTCAAACATGCATAAAGGAATAAGTTTTTTTTTTTAATTCTACATAATTTTGACATAATGAGGCTAAATATTGGCCAACAAAACATCTGGAGTAAAGTTATACCAAAGAAACCACAAAAAACATATGGTAAAATTAAAGTTATTATGGGCCTTTACTATGTATCTCCTAATAGGACAACTAACTAACAACTAATAACTAATAACTTCGATTACATACGAACATAATAACGTCCATTAATAAGGAGAAGGATGATTAAAGTACCTTAAAAAGTTGAGTTCACACTGAGCAAGATTAATAAATTAATTAGTTACCAATAAGAACTTGTAGATCTCCTTCTCTTTGTTTCAGAGGAATCGGTAATAAGTACTGCTTGCGACCAAACTCTAGGCTCTAAAACAAATCACATCTTTAAAGCAATTGCAAGCTGAGATAAATGGTTCTCCATTGAAACTCATTTGAAAAAAAATATTACATTGTCTAATAGGTGGAGAGGAAGAACTTGTTCATTTAAACTTAAATTTATGCTGGAATCCATTTGGAACAAGTAAAGTTGTGTTGGTCCATTGGGTATTTGAGTAAGCTGGCCCTCTGACTGAGAATCTGCATGGTTCATAATTATCTGGAAAGACAACAATTAAAAAAAAAAAGTTAACTGATTGTCTTACGCATAGGAGGACTGAAGTTGCCAGGTCTGAGGACCTGAGTCAAAAAGCCAATCAGAACAGACTAACCAATCAGACTTTTGGGTATACTAGGTAAAGTTACAACTTCACTAATTAGGTTTTGCCCACTACTTCGTCCACATACATTTGGAGACCCATTTCATCCCCTTGGGAGTGAATTTTGGAAAATCAATTCAGAAAAAAAAATACAACATAATTTAATAAATCAGTCTTCTATAAAATGTTAAAAGCATAACTATATTATTTGAGTAAATGGCCATCCAAAATGCCTAACTACATAAATGTCTAATTTGATCAGGCCTAGCAAAGTGGCAACTTTTAATAGGATGTGTTTTCAGTATTCTGCACATAGACCTATGTACCATTAAATGGAGATTAAATTAATTTTTACTTACCAACTTGTTTCAACGTTTAAAGCTTTAATGTCGTTATTTTTAGTTTGATTATGTTATTGAAACAAATATCAACCTAAAACACCTGTATCTTGAACGAAGTTATAGATGGATTCTATAAAAAACGTTTGATAACTTCGAAGAAAAGATGGTAAACATCCTAAATTTAATTTAAAACTAATAAAATTATAAATCCCTAAATTGTAATTGAGCTAGTTTTAAACAGTTGAACCCTAGTTCACGGTAGGTTGATCGAGTAAAATTAAATTTGTCATTTGTTTGATTTTCTTTTATTTTCAGATCGACGACATAAAATGCATTGCATCAAAGTCTGATCTGCTTAAGATAATGTCAGTCGATTAATGCAATTTTGCATTTCTCAATTCCGGTTCCGGCAGGCTGGTTGATTGACCAAAACGTTGACAGTAACATTAACAGTGACAATCTCAGCGTCAGCGTGTTTAGACATACTCATGGAAATAGTATGTACGGTCGTGGAAATATAATGTTGCAATACTTACATGGTGTATTGCAACATTATATTTCCACGACTAACTGTAAAGGCGGTTTTACGCCGGCGGTTTTAGGCGGACTGACGTGTTGTGTCGTGACGGGCTCTGACGTGATGGCTAGTTTTCACATCTTTAGGTTGTGTTTTGACGGCGTCTGACGATATTTTGAATCTATACAGCCGTAACTCTCGGAGAGTTCATACAGGGGTTGTTTCATTTTTTCTCCTATCTTCTCCCAAACAGATGCTCTAATGGATTGGTTGAAACATACACATTGTATATTCTTTACATTTGGTGTCATAAATCGCTTTATATTGTCGTACTATTTCTATCAGGCCGTCCATACTTTAAATTCTTTTCCAAAACTTTAAATCGAGTGAATAAACAAACGTAAATAAAAAGGCGCGCGGTTCTAGCACGTCATAACGCAGTACTGGCGCGTGCACACTTGTCTGATGCGTCGTCAGGCGGCCGCTCGATCGGAATCTCATTTGATGCGTCGCATCAGAAGCCATTACAACAGAAAGCGACACACAAATATAAATCTCACCATACTAAATGTATGAAACCGATCGTTCTGATGCGTCACAACACAACACGTCAGACAAATGTAAATCCGGCTTAACAAATCCGCTGAACCATGAAAATAACTAAATAGCCAAGAAGTTGAAAGTGAAGAAGGTTTATCACAATCTCATGGCTCTCTGCACTTTCACCAAAGAACTCAACCGAAAAGTATTAATGTAAATTATAACGGGCAGACAGTAGAATCTGTAACAAATACAAAATTTCTAGGAATAAATATTGATTACAGACTTTCATGGACAACCCATATAGACAATCTCTGCAAAAGAATCAACCAATCCTCATTCGCTCTTTACAAGCTCTCCAAAATAGTTAATAAAGAAGCAATATTAACGGCCTATCACGGAATGGTGGCACCATTACTGAGATACGGCATTATATTTTGGGGTAATTCGGTAGACAAGGAATTTATATTTAAAGCTCAAAAGAAGTGCATTAGAGCAATGTGCCAAATAAATAGTACAATTAGCTGTAAACCTTATTTTAAAAATCTAAAAATTCTCACATTGCCTTCCCTATACATTTACGAAACAAATATTTTTGTGAAATCAAATCTAAGCTACTATAAGACTGCTGTAAAAAGCTGTTATCGAAAATTAAGGGATAAAAAAAGGTTAGAGGTACAAATACCTTATGGTAAAACGGCACTACTAAATAAAAGTGTACTATGTATGACATCATTAATATATAATAAATTGCCTGATGACTTTAAACAATTACCAATCCTTCAGTTTAAAAAGAAACTACATTCATTATTGATAGACAGATGCTATTATGATGTCAAAGATTACTTGTGTGACAAAAATATTGTATTCCAATGATAAGTAAGGAAAAATAAGTATAATTTTTTATGTATGATAATATTGTGAATTCTCCTCCTTCCTCTTTTTCTTTACATAAGATTTTAATTTGCAATGTTGTAAAAAACCATTATGACTAATATGACCTACTTTTTTTATTGGACTATACAAACAATTTTGATTATGATTATTTATATACGCATTGACTTTTAATAGACATTACTCCTTATTGTGACATTTGTAATTTTTTGTAATATTTTGATTGTATTTATTTCTCATCATTTAATTTAATTTTGACATACCTCTCAAATAATTTGAATTTCCTCCTCGCATGATTGGTATTGTACTTTTCTCTTTGCATGCCACCATATTTGTACGCCACTAGGCATAACATAGCGACCATTGTACTTATTTAAGATCTATTTCACTACCTATGTTACACAAATAATAAATGATTTGATTTGATTTGATTTGATGGCAAATTGAATTAAACGATCATGATACTTTTTAATATTTTTTGTCTTTAGTATTAATTAATTTGAATTATTGTTTTGGTGTTATTGGTATAAATATCATTTAAATCTTACAATAAATCATTTATTTAATTTAAACCACAGAAGGCACTTTAAATTAAAACGAGACTTTGTGATCATAGCCGCGTAGTGAGCGAGATCGGTAATGGGCTTTGGACAAAAAGCTACTTTGGAGACAGTTCAGTTTTAAAGTTGCAAAAATTTCTTACAGCCAGTTGGTGAGTCAGAACAAGTTCTGACTTACCAACTGGTCGCGTGTCTGGTTTGGTCTTAGTCCATAAGTTAAAACAACAGGTAAAACAAAGAGGTACAGGTAAATAAAGCATAGGTAGTAGGGAGATATGTTACAAAAAATACATCATTGTGTATTTATCTTAAAATAACAATACAATCATATACCTAACAATTTTGTGTAATTATTTTTCGTTTGCTTCAAAGGTTTCTAAATTCCTAATAATTCAAGTTTTGAAGTGAGATTTTAATTGTAACTTAATTAATTATTAAAGTTAACTACTTGATCTTGTCTATGCACATAATGTTCAAGCCAAAACTAAATAAAATAAGTAAGTAAGTAAGTTTAAAAAAAACTTTACAATACTAAGGACTTAATAAATACTATAATCTAGGTAGATTGGCAAGGTAGTTATCTTAGTTTAGGTACCAACATTGCAAATTTATACTATATTACGCGTTGGCAGCTATCCAGCTGCTAAAATGAGAAACGCGAGCATTGACACCAGGGTAGAAGGAATCAGCGCACTGGAAGCCCCATGAGACAACACCGACGATGACGTCACCCTGGTGAGCGAGGGGACCACCAGAGTCTCCCTGGCAAGCGTCCTTGCCGCCGACGTCCAGGATACCAGCGCACAACATGTTGTCGGTGATGTCGGGCCAGTTCTGGTAACCGGGCAGTGTCTTCAGGTAAGCATAACGCTCAGCGCACAACTGCTGGTTGATAATGTTGACGTCAACGTGCATGAGCTGTTCTGGAGATGGGCCACCAGACTGAAAAGTAAAAAAATAAATAAATACCTGAAGTAAGTAGCTATGTAAGTTGCCAGAAATTAAACACCTCTAGGTAGGGAAGACCGAGCTAGGTTAACACAAAGGTCAAATGTTGATGCCTCAGCAACTACACGTTAGGGCTTTGGTAATGTAGGAATTGAATGCACCAATGACATGAGACCCAACTCGCTAGTATATACGAGCCAACGGTGTTCGGAGAGCGGCTGCGCTGTTATAATTTCCGTCCATAAAAAGCGAACAAAACTTGTTTTTTTTAGTTGTATAGGTATTGTTAAGTGATTAAAGGTTTTGTGTCAGGTACTTGTATGTTTTTAACCGTATAGTTCGGAAGCGCCCCCAATTGGGCCCGAACACAGAAACCTCCGCCGGCTCGGTAGTGGGTCCAATTGGACCCCGGAGTTCACGCATGCGTCATCCTGACCAATAGGTGTAAATACTGATTATGGTAGCCATCTAATCTCATGTGTAAACATTAAGTAAAGAGTTTGATAAAATGTTTAAATATTAGCGCCATCCACTCTTTTAGATTTAGCAAGCAGGTATATAAAATTACCGTTTTAAAATCCAAGTGAATATGCAATGATCGCCATTTTGATGGCCATAGTAGTCGAGGCTAAAAAACATAAAAAATGTGGATTTTAGACATCCAAGCTCCACTACAGGAGCAGTAAATAACTCATAATTTAATTATTTGTCGATTTCATCCATAGCATAGTTTAACATGAATTAGTAGCGGTAATAAAGTTTTCGATATCCAAAGTCGAAACCTCGCGCCAATCCGTGCGTGTTTACATTTTTGTTTGTCACTAATATCACTATAACACATTTAGATATTATTAAAAACATGACAAATGTCATTCAAAATATAATAAACAACAAGAAAATGCCCAATTCTTAGTGTAAATTACAAAGACGGGACTAAAAACACGGAATATTCATTACCACTACTCATTTTTTGTTCTTAGAAATTGTCGACCATTTTTTTTTTAATGCATTGATGTGTGATTGTGACTATGTCAATCGATTATTTTTTTATTTCAATCGATTCGAGTAATTCAAATTACTCATATCAGATATCGACTCGTAAAAATTAATATAAATGGAATTTAAGTTTAAATTACAATAAACATTAATTATTTATGCTATCCAATCATTAATTATCAATTATTAATTATTATTTATAGTTTTCTAGTTCAAGATTCAACAGAAAAAAATATGTATCTACGATAGGTATAGCTCATTGGTCCTGACCAATGAAGTATACCCATCATACCTACCTTTTTTTTTGTTTAAAAATAATTAAGAATTTTAGTTTTGGTGCATTACCTACTTTTTTAATATTTGATGCAGTGTGCCCAGTATACATTTATCTCAGATTGGTGTATATCGCCATTTTCATACATTTAATAGAACGTCTAATTATTTGCATCAATATTGATAATTAGCTTATCTAATTAGTTTGACTGGGGCTGTTACATTGGATTAGGGATGCGTACCTTATAGGATCACGCGTATGTTCGTCTGACCGTCTGTCTGTCACAATCAAAATCCAATGTATCGTATCCATGGTTTTCGGGGGTGGTGATGCCGAAATTGAGGTCGAAGTGAAAATCCAAGATGGCGGCCGCTAAATTTAACGAAATATGCGTCATGGGTGTCATGTCCTTGGTTTTCGGGGGTGCTAATGCCGATAATGAGGTCGAAGTGAAAATCCAAGATGGCGGTCGCGAAATTTTACAAAATATACATCATGGGTTCGTGACCACGAAATAAACCCAAGAAAACAACACCCATGACGCATATTTTGTAACATGGACATGACACCCATGATGCATATTTTGTAAAATTTCACGACCGCCATCTTGGATTTTCATGAAAATCATGAATTGTCTATTTGCTTAAGTGTCCATTCGCGAAAATTCCAATATAAAGCCTATAAAGTTCGTGTTGGCTTACTGTAACGCAGCTGGTCCAAATTGGATAAAATTATAGGTACTTTACGAGTTGTGACAGACAGACGCACAGAGAGGCAGACAGACAGACGGCCATGACGACATTTTAAGTGTTACTTTTTTTTTTTTTTTAATGGGACAAGCCCGCCGCACTTTTCCCACCCACTGCAACTCCTGAAAGCAAGAATCAACAGTGGAGGCCACCAGAAAAGCGTCGAGGCAATGAAGCTCGACGAGTCCCAGAGAAACGTATAACTGTCTTGGGTCCCGCAACGAAATTAATCAGAAAATAATAGCGGAGGAGTAAGAACGGAGCGGAGGTTTAAGTGTTACTTGTAGGCAGAAGCGTAGCGTACCTTGGCGGGGCCCCGTATAAAAATTTGTTTGGGGGCCCTTAGATCGGGTAAAGATTTCTCAAAAAAGAAAAAATGTTTCCATAAAATTAAAAGAAATATTTATTCATCATAATTATCTTTCTGTCATATTTTTAAAAACAATTCAAATTAAATATTAACTCTCCTTGCTTCTTTTTCGGCAAACCAATTAATTAAATCATTCATAGCTGATGATGACTTTAGTTTTTCTTAAGTTTCTGCCTCTATGGACAATAGTGACAGGTCTGACAGGCGTTACTGTCCCATAGAAGTTCTTTAATAATTTTTTATCAGTTTTAATTTCGAGAAACTTCTTTGGGATATTTTTATTAATTTTTGCTTACGCACCTTGGGGGCCCCCGTAGGCCAGGGGCCCCGTATAATTGATACGGCAGATACGGCGGTAGCTACGCCCCTGCTTGTAGGTTTAAGTCTACGCAAAACAAAACAATTCAGTTAATATTTTAGCAGATTTATCCATAATGTATTTAATGAATTATGAACATCCTCCTTTTTGAAGTCGGTTAAAAATATCAACGTAAGTAAATCTTATACCTTATTAAAATTAAGTTACGCTTCTGAGTAAGCTTTGCGTTTATATCCATTTACATTTATTTTTTTATTTTTTTTATTCGGACTCCTTTGGCCAACCTCGATTTTAATTTATGTATCGATTAGGCTAAACACAACTTTTGAATCGAATTAAGAAACTTGGGTAAACGGTCAGCACTAAGCAGTGTCACAATTTTGTGTAAATTTTGACTAAATTTGATTGTATTTTTTGAAGCACTTATGTATGCATAATGCCAAAAAAAAAAATGGAGATGGAATGATAATGTCTTTATTTCGTCTGGATGCATCTTATCAGCAAGCGAGAAGGTTGTTTATGTACTTAATTTCAGCTAATCTGAGTGGTCTGCTTTTTGGATAGGGTGTAGAATTACTTATATTATACCAGTTTTGCAGTGATCAGCAGCGGTTTGACCGACCTTAAGTTATAATTAAAGATATTTGCCACAAACTTATTCTATAAACTAGCTGCAAACGTTTTTTTTTTTAATTTGAATCCTGAAATTTGATGTAAATTTCAGAATTTTATGACGTGATCCACAACATCCACAACACCCTACCGAGTCAAGGGATGTGTCAAATGTCAAAATCTTGTCGAGCAGAGTGGTAAGTAGGTTAATTATCTAACTTTTGCTACATAGTCTCCCTACCTATGTGCTACAAAAAATTCCTTTTAAATTAGTCTGTACCTCAACCTACTTATTTTACTTTAATTACTCAAGTCCCATAATGAGACACAAATTGATTTTCTATTGTTCTGAGTTACCGGTGCGATAGTGGTGATGAATACCAAATAATAATGAAATTACCAAGAGTGTGCCCCATCCAATAGGCGTGACACTGGTGCCGTCAGCGAGGTGATAGTTGGGACCAGCGATATTTGCAGGTTGGACTCTGCTGGAATACACGGCCGCATTGTTAAGGCGGACGATGGCGACGTCGTTGTTGATGGATGCGTGATCATACTGCGGGTGCAGGATCAGCTGGCTGACAGCGTGAACAGAGCCACCACTGCTCGCCATCGAGCTGCCAAGAACGACTCGCCATTGCGAGCTCTGGTCACCGCTGAAGACAGTCATTAGAATATTGAAATATAGATCCTGAACTTTAAAACCTAGGGAATCGGAGTACCTATGTATGTTGCATTTAGGTACAGGTGTAAAAAGACTCATCTCATACCTAGCCATTTACATGCATACTGATTACTGACCATAAAAAGAAATAAGTAGGTAAGTAACATTGATCAAAAAATATTACTGGGAAATAAAAGTAATTTTTAGTGTGAAAAACCACTCATCATAACGCGCAATTTATCACACGCGAAAAGTAGTGCCTAAAGCTGCATGCAACAGGGCGTGAAGTAATTTGAAAGTTGTAAAAAACATTAGTTAAAAACGTTGAAATTTTGGCCTGCAATATCTATGCAACCAGCAGGTTTCCTGGTTTCATAAACAACCAAAAAAAATTTTGAATGTTGGGTAACTATCAGTTTTATAAGGGTGTCTTTTTATATCCGATGCTATATTTACCCGGAGTCGCGGGACGTCTTAACAGGACACCGTGGCTCCGGAACGCAAAGAGCAACACAAGAAACAGGGTGGTTTTTTAGTCAGTGAAAGTTTGACAGTCCCTTGGACTCATTTGATGATTTTAAGACACCAAAGAAATAAAAAAATAAATAAAAATGCTATGCACACGTAGTACGTATGCATAGCATTTTTATTTAATAGGCCAATGAGAGGTACGTATTACGTACCTCTCATTGGCCTATACATTAAAAATAATATACTTTGTTACAAGTACTTTGTACTGTCTAAGTACGCTGTTGGTGTGCTTTAATAAATAAATAAATAATACCTACTTGAATACTCATATTATTTCCATAGTTGTATGTGTTACTTACTAGAAACAGTGCGCAGCAGAGAGCACGGATCTAGGGGTGAGCAGAGATCCTCCACAAGACTGGTACCACCATATGCCCCACAGGTACTGCATGTTGGACATGTACGGATAAGTCTCGATGCTAGTAACAGAGCCACCGACAATGCGGTTTATGCTCTTCGGTACAGCTGTAAAAAGCAGGGCCGTCTTTAACCTATTGTAGGCCCTGGGCTGCCTGGGCACGTAAGGATGTGTTTGACGTATTTTGATAGATGACAAATAAAATTTATTTATTTATTTAAACTTTATGCAACAAAAAAGTACAAAGGCGGACTTAATGCCTTAGGCATTCTCTACCAGTCAACCAAAGGTGGTGAAGAGATAACAAAGCAGGTGCAAAAAATTGTACATGAGGAAATAATCAGATAAGAAATTTTAAAATAATTGAAAACAAAATCTAAAAAAGTTTAATCGTACACAAGTACATAAACTCATATATACCATATATAATATATATATATATATATATATATAATATACATACTCATAAATACATACATACCTATTTTATAAAAACTTAAACTTTAAATATTTAGTTGTACCTAATTTAATTATATAAAATCAATAAAAGAAACATAGGTAATACAAATATTTATAAGCTAAGGGTTAAGTTAAGGAGCTAGAAACTTAACGTAATTGCCACTGAAAATCATTAAATCGGGTGGTAATAGAGCTATTATTGTTTTTTGAGGGCAGGCCGAAGCCCCCGACGGTCGTCGGGTCCTGGGCACTTGCCAAGAGTGCCCAATGGAGAAGAGGGCCTAATAAAAAGCACTGTTTTTACATCACTGTGAGTTAATCAAATCATTATAGATTAATAAAATAATGATAATAATTATTTCTGATTAAAACTTACCAAGGGCGGAGCCCATCAGTAGCGCCAAGAGGATGATGATACGCATAGTTCGAGTTCTAGAAATCCAGAGTACCTTCCTACTGTGTTTAATTATCGATAGCTACGTATTTTATACTCCAATTATTTTATTATCTTTATCAAGTTTTGTATGGCCATAAAACCCCAAAATAAATTATAGGTTTACGTGGGTAGGTAGCTATAGATATAGTCGTAAATTCTACTGAAATCGAGACCTAGCTATTATTTGAATTCCGCGGTGAAACCTTTTGCACACACATTGCGGGTGGCGATGGCGATATAACATCGTTGCAGAATCATAAGTTGAAAACTCCATACAGGCAAATATAAGTGCCAGAATAACACAGATTTTTATTACCTACTTAATAAAAAAAATACATACAAAAATTAATTTAAAAAATGACTTTTGTAAATTTTATTTTTGTCTAGTGCGTAAAAAACAGCCCAAAAATTTGGCCCTCGGCTCCATTATGCCCCCCCCTTCTTCTGCTTGGGATGCACTTCAACCTCGGTCGAAATGACAAACTTACCTCACTTGTACCATAGTGTACAAGTGTATTGTTGACGAAAATGTTGTTTGTTGTGATTCGTGTAACATAGGTATCGTTTGTTGGAGATTCATAGTAAATAAATTCACTAATTGGGACGAACAGTCATAAAGTTGAAATTGATTTAAGGAGACAATAATAAAAAAAATGCATAAAATTAGGTGGTTTTATATTTACATTTATGTACTTAGGACCTACTTATTTACAGATTAAGTTCCTATTAGGTACTTAATTATCTACAATTGCTAAAATCAGTAAGTAAGTTACTACTTACTACGGTAACGTATGCAGTGTAATTGATAAGCCCTTTTCAGTATTCAAGTTATTTACAATCATACTTTTTCTTCTTCATGAAGAATCATACTTATACCTATTTTTATTAGCAGCATTTTTGTCTTTTAGCTCGCGTTGGCAACAATCCAGTTGCTGTAATGAGAAACGCGAGCACTGACACCTGGGTAGAATGGATGAGCACATTCGTAGCCCCAGGAAGTTACACCGACGATGATGTTGCCGAAGTGCGCGAGTGGGCCACCGGAGTCTCCTTGGCAAGCGTCCTTTCCGCCCTGGTCCAAAATACCGGCACACACCATGCCGCTGTTGATATCAGGCCAGTTCCCGAAGTTTGGCTGAGTCTTCAGGTAAGCATAACGCTCGGCACACAGCTGTTGGTTGATAACGTTGACGTGAACGTGCATAAGCTGCTCGGAAGATGGACCGTGGAGCTAAAAGTAACAGTGTAAGTTGAAAAAAAAGAATATAAATTGGTAAATAAAAAAAATAAGGAGACTATTTGTTATTCGATCTCAATCTTCTGATGTAATTAGGTATTCAAATGTTAAGTCTGTAGAGATACGAAATTTAATAAATAGATAGATAGATACCTGAAGATGTCCCCATCCAACGTGAGTGACAGGGGCTCCGTCAGCAAGATTGTAGTTGGCCCCAGCGATGCTAGCGAGTTGGACTCTGCTGGAGAACACGGCCGGGTTGTTGAGGCGTACTATTGCTACGTCGTTGTTGAGGATAGCGTGAATGTACTGCGGGTGCATGATAATCCGGCTGATAGTGTGAACGGAGCCACCGCTGTGCGCATATGAGCTGCCAAGAACTACACGCCAAAGTGGAACTCGGTCCCCGCTGCAAACAAAAATTAGATAATATTATATTTATGTTTTTTACAGTTATTTATGAGTATTAGATCACAGTATTTTATTATTTTAGGAGGAGAAGGTTAATTGTAGAAGTGGTTCCAAGTAGTAAGTTGAAGTAATGTAGATCACCTACTAATTAGTACTGATATCATATTCATATCAATCTATTAAATTGATTATTTTCTTCTTGATATTATTTTAGTTGTTAATTTACTTACTAGAAGCAGTGTGCAGCAGAGAGGACCGCAGTGGAAGTGATCAGAGATCCACCACATTCCTGATTCCACCAGACGCCCCAATAGGATCCCTGCATGTTTGACATGTACGGGTAGGTCTCGACGGTGGTAGCGGAGCCACCGACAATGCGGTTCGGGCTCCTAGGGTTAGCTAAAGAAACATACAATTAACTTATAGATTGTAGGTACTTATAAAGCACAGAGCTACTTCAAGCAGTTTTATTGATCACTGGCATACGGTTCAGTCGTCTGATGACGTTATCTTCGTCGCCAACGGAACGCGAAGCTCATAGGACAAGCGTTTTAAAATATTGAATATTGTCCAAAAGGCTAGTGATAAGTAACTTACCAAGGGCGGAGCCCAGAAGTGCTAAGACGATGATGGCACGCATGTTTAAGTCAAGTTCAAGTCCCAAATACCCGAGTTCTATTCAGACTGTGCTAGATAAACAACAGCTTCGCATTTTATACTAACATCTGTCTGCTATCATATTGTGTTCGAAGATAATCACAATTTTGTATTAAGAAAACCCCATGTTATCAATAAGTACTTTCCGATATTTATGATTAAGTAGGCATAATCCAATTAAACAATTAGGTAGGTACCTATTTAAGTTAACAGACGTAACGTGCCATCGGCGTCGCCCGCGTGGTCCATGCGGATATTAATATTTCTTTGTTTTTCTCCTTAAATAAACTTAAATTACCTACTGTTCTAGCGCCTGCACAGTAATCAAACCTCAAAAAATATTTTGTCCTACTCACTATCAAAAACGCGAAAGTGTTTAAGGATGAATGGATGGATGTTTGTTACTATTCTGAGCTATAAACGGGTGAGCTAAATTAGGTAGCTGAAATTATTTCGCATATATATTTTATTTTGCATTTTCATGGGATAATGGTTAGATCTTTGGATCTTTGAATTGATGTTCGGTTCGGGTGAGGGCATGAGATAAGATTATTTTGTGTATTTTTCTATGGGCCACAGTTGCCTGATAATAAAATGATTTATTATTATTTATTATTATTATTATAGGCTTCCGACAAGCATTGCTACAACGACCGGTCATGTGCTGCCTGCATTTGTATCATGTACTTATAACATTACCACAGATAACATATAACACTTTACAATACGAGTCGTGTACTACCTAAGTAATATCGTAGTCTACGACACATTACTCACATTACGTAGGTAGATAACAATTAAATAGTGGTCAGCACAGCAGACCAACGTGACGGTGCTTGAAGAGGTTGAAGAGGATGTTTTAAACTTTTAGCAGGCGGCACCAGGAAACGCTTCGCGACATTCGCGACTCCTCGAGCCGCATCGCGAAGTTGTGAGAAATTTGCTAGGTCACGCGGCTCCGTGAGCCGCAGCACAGGCTTGGCGGGCTCTTGCACGCCGCCCGCCTACCGAAGCATTTCTGTGCCGTCACGCTACGAATCGAGGTGCAGCGTGACGTCATGGGGTCTATTCGAATTCTCTCACTGAAATGACCTTTTTGTGTAGTAGGTCCTTATGTAAACAAACTTCTATAATGTAGGTATCACTATCTTTAAAAATGCGCGCCTTGTCGCGTCGCCTCTCGGTGTGAGCCGACCCTAACTGATATCCTTATTAGTCGAAGATAAAATCATTATTGTTCGTTTAGGAAACCCCACATCGTGGATAGGTATTTCCACAAATCCTCCTTAGTAGTAGGCACTCATTTTTATCAAAGTAACATCACGCCTATAGGATGTAGTAATGGGTTAGGCAGAGGTACCTACCGTTAACCCATTACTACATCCAAATTTCAGTTGTCATGTTTAAATCCCATGTAATAAGGGGCGAGCTTATTGCCATAAACCTACAGCACACGAAAAGACGATGTCGTGTTGCGTAGCAATTATCTTTGATCTTCTGAACAGTAACCAAATCATTGATCAATGAAAAATAGTGATGAGTGACATCCCAACTATAAATATAATATACAATGTGTTAATGAAATTACCCAAAACCCCGGACACCCCAACCGATTTTTATATTAATAAATTGATATGACGCATAATTATTTATTTTCATAAATGAATTATAGTAATAGATATTTGTAAATATTGTTGTCGCGCTACTTCTTACAGATTGGTACCTAGCTCTATCGCCCTGACGCTGTCAAACGTTTGTTGACACGATAAGGGACAGTAGTGTACAGTAGCGTCGTTAAAAAGTATTAGTTAGATACGGCATGACAAATAATATTTTTTTGGAAAAAAATAATAACCTATATTAAAAAATATTGTACCTATTCGATTTTGCTGCCGATTCTAAACATACTAGTTTCAGGTTTTGGGTTATTTCATTAACACATTGTATAAATTAATATTATAAATTGAAAAGCAAGTTTGTTTGTTACCATTTTAAGCCTAAGCTACAAAACCGATCATTCTGAAACTTTGCACATACGTTGCCAGGAGTACCTACAAGAACATAGGGTACCTTTGATCCCGAAAAAAAGTACTATTCCCGAGGAAAATCACAATAACGTCCTTGTACTTACATAAAGAAAAGATTTTTTTAAACATTTTAAGTCTGTTAAAAATAAAGTCTGTGAATTTGACAAAATGGAAGCAACTGGAACTAATGACATCATCATTCGAGCCGCCATCGTATCTTCTCTAAATAATACTATGACAACAAAAAGAAATGGTTTATTTAAGTACCTATATTCTGCTGAAATTATGCAGGTACTTAGTTGATATTCGTATTTTTACTAAAATTAATTGAGTAGAAATAAAGTAGAGGAGTAACGAGGAATAGAAGTTAAAAAATACACATACCTAGGTACACTACAATTTTATTATTCTTAAATCAATCTTTCAGTTTTAGGACATGACAATAAAGTGAACATACAAGTGTTTGCCAGTAGGGATATCTACCTAGTTCATAGGGTATAATTATTATTATAAAAAGAAAGACCATTAAACATATCATTAGTATTTATGTCACTGAACTAAAATGGTTTAGTTTGCGTTGGCGACGATCCAGTTACTAAAATGCGAAACGCGAGCAGTGACACTAGGATAGAACGCATCACCGCAGTCGTAGCTCCAGGAGGTTACACCGACGACGATGTTACCGAAGTGTGCGAGGGGACCACCAGAGTCTCCTGTGCACGCGTCTTTTCCACCCTTGTCCAAAATCCCGGCGCATAACATGCCACTATTGACTTCGGGCCAGTGCTCGTACCACGGCTGAGTCTTTAGGTAAGCATATCTCTCAGTACACAGCTGGTGGTTGATGATGTTCACGTGAACGTGCATAAGCTGCTCAGAAGAGTTCGGATCATCAGACTGAAAAAAAAAGATAAATATTAAAAATGTATAATATTATATATAATATTTATTTTGTTTACGAAATTTTTACTTTATTAGCAGTGTCACACTTACAACATACCCCCGCCACGATGCAAATGAACTAATGTATAATTACCTACTAACACAAGAGCACCGGCCTGGCTGAGCAAAGCCTGAAGCTAATCAAGAGGTGCTTACTTAAGAACGTGATTTTGAAGAAAAATATGGTTTGTCTACCACAAAAAATCTTTTAATAAAATTCTTAGTTATATTTTGAAGCTATTTTTCAAGCATCCATCATTAACAGAACAATAACGGTTCTGATTATGTATTGGCCCGGGCTGTGAGTGTGGCTTCTTTACGTAGTAATATTATAGTTATCATTCTTTACTTTTTAGTCAAGAAAGACAAAATGATAATAAAAACCTACTAAACTAAATATGTACGTACCGAGAGTCTGCCCCATCCAACGTATGTGACATTGGCTCCGTCAGCAATATTGTAGTTAGGACCAGCTATACTAGCGACCTGAACTGTGCTGGAGAACACGGCCGGGTTGTTGAGGCGTACGATTGCCACGTCGTCGTTCAGAATGTCGTGAATGTACTGCGGGTGCATGATAATCCGGCTGATAGTGTGAACGGAGCCACCCCTGTGTGACAACGAGCTGCCTAGAACTACACGATAATCCGAATCCTGGTCACCGCTGTACACAACAATGAGATAATAAAATTAGGTATAAAGAAAATTAAAAAAAAAAAAAAAAAAAAAAAAATAGGTAAATTAGGTATAACGTGCTTGTGTCATTCAAAACTTTTAGTAAGTATTTTGAATAAGTCTCAGTACCTACCACAAATTTTCTATTTTATTATATATAATGGGTCTACACTTACTAGAAGCAGTGTGCAGCGGAGAGCACCGCGGTAGAAGTGAGCAGAGATCCACCGCACGAATGACGCCACCAAACTCCGTACCAGATGCGTTGCATGTTGGACATGTACGGATAAGTCTCGACGTTAGTAGGAGAGCCACCAACGATGCGGCTTACGCTCCTTGGTACAGCTGTAAAAATAATTAGGTTACATTTTTAAGTTTATCAATTTGTTTTTTAATTCTTGCCCCACACATGGTTTACATGGTTTAAATTAACTAACTAAAATAGCTACTTGTATTCCATACAAATATTCATTTCCTTGCGGAATCTAAACCGCGAGTCGCAACACGCAGCCAATTGCTCAGCCAAAGCGACAATTGTTCCGTCCAATAAAAAAAAAACACAGTTTATACCTAAGGCTGAGCCCAATAGGGCTAAAAGGATGATACGCATGGTCCAAGTCATAATGTAGGTACTGTATTATCTGGACGGTTTACTATCTATTTATACAAAAAAAAAAAACTATTATCTTTGTCATACATACGAAGATCACGATAACATTAGCAAAAAAAAAATTCTCCTACTAATAAGTAGCTACTTATGTATTATATTTATTAAGCATGATTAAGTACTATCATATTTAGATTTGATGCTTGGATCAAAATATTAAGATAAAAAATATGAGTCACATTTTTTATGAACAGATTAAAAAAAAATACGGTTTCTTTATTTTATTTGTACCTAATGTACACACCGCTTCCCGTGAGTTTAGATTTCCAATCACGGGGTATCAAACCAAGCCAAGCCAAGCTTGGAAAGTGTGGACGTGTCGCTCGTACTTGTTGATCAGAGGCTTTTCTAATTCCTTTGAGTATTATTATTTCTTTATCTATTTTCGATACAGTGTGTAGCGAAGGTGCAAACGCGGGCAGCGCGGTGGCGAGGCTTCTATGCTTATCACGTATTTAACCTGCATGTGTAAGTACTGCCTTTATTTAAGAAAAATAACGGAATGAACCGACCGATATTTACCTACATACATAATAAGTTTCACACCGTTAATTTCAATAAGCAAAACCTTTGGCCTACTATAGTTCAGTAGTTGTGTTACATAAAGAAAAGTAGGTACTTCCTAAAATAATAACAGCATAATATATATATATGTATAAGTATATTGCGTACCTACTTGCAGTAAGTTGGTATTGCTAATACGACAATAAGTTGTTGTGCATGTGCTTGCAGATGTCTTAGTTTGTGTTAGCTTCAATGCAGTTGATACCTAAGTAAGAAACGCGAACCTGACACCAGAGTGTCGTTTCGTGTTGGTAAGGCAGCATGGCGCCCTCAGTTATCCTTAGATTGGACATGGTTGTATCGGCAAGTACGTATCGGCCGGGAGCCAACGGCAACGCCCCGTTGTCATCATTGTGTGGACAGTGGACTGTCCTAAGGACAAGGCGCTGCATATGCTGGAGGATTGCCCAGCGCTGTAACCTCACTGCAGCACTTGGTATAGATGTACTGGCGCCTCCTACCGTTATTCAATCCATGGTTGGGGCATCAAACACGTGGGATGATGTTTTTACTAAGACTTGATTTGCTATTACATGTGTTTTGCTGAGGTGGCTAACTGATCAAGGTGTCCCGAACGTACAATAAAGAGTCGTTCAGAGAGGGGTTCTTTGAATGCTCCTCTACTGTACCTAATAATAATATGAACCATGATAGAATTTCATCATATTTTTAGGGTGGTTGCAAACGTAGTAGAGTTTTTTTTAAATAAAAATAACGATATGCACTTAATTAAAACTAATTTTATTGTATACCATAAAATATGAACACAACACAGCAATTTATTAGTTTTGAAATTTAATAAACCAGTTATTATTTTAAAGATTTACATTTCCTAATTTAAGCATTAGTTAGGATCCAGTCAGTGTATCTAGAGACGCGAGCGTTGACACCAGGGTAGAAGGAATCAGCGCACTGGAAGCCCCATGAGACAACACCGACGATGACGTCACCCTGGTGAGCGAGGGGACCACCAGAGTCTCCCTGGCAAGCGTCCTTGCCGCCGACGTCCAGGATACCAGCGCACAACATGTTGTCGGTGATGTCGGGCCAGTTCTGGTAACCGGGCTGTGTCTTCAGGTAAGCATAACGCTCAGCGCACAACTCCTGGTTGATGAGGTTAATGTCGACGTGCTGCAACTGTTCAGGGGATGCGCCTCCAGTCTGTAAAGTACATAGACGTAATACTTAGTTAAATGAACCGGTCAAGTGTGAGTCGGACTCGCACACGAAGGGTTCATGCAAAAATACAGGTCTCTTGTATGGGGACGCTTTCATTTTTAACTTTTATTAATTTTATTGTTTGTTGGTATAGCGGCAATAGAAATAAACATTCTGCGAAAATTTCAACTCTCTAGCTATTACGGTTCATGAGATACAGCCTGCTGAAAGACGGACGGACGGACAGCGGAGGTTTAGTAATAGGGTCCCGTTAGCACACCCTAATAAGGAGGAGGTTGACAATTTTCCTCATATGATTTTTAAGCTTTGTTTCTACACTTAGTATAGCTAGAGATAAACTACTATAACATGGCGCGCCCCTCCATTACACTATTTCAATGTGTGTAGTCATATCCATATGAAAGAGTTTCTATGTAGTTGTAAGTATTCGACTTCATTAGCAGGCCGGCAGATTTGTTAGTCAAAACTAGCAAGACCGCGCAAGACAACGCACGTGTCATTTTCATAGATTATGTCAGTACAGCACCATACTAATAATAATAAGTAATTATTGACGCCGCTAGTCGAGCAACAAATCGTTGATTTGTTTTTGTTTCGAGAGTCGTCTCGGTACGCACACATGCGTTGTGAGTCTTGTAAATACTTTAACAAATACTTTCAAACGTTTTGAATTTGTGGAGGGGCGCGCTATGTTATTGTAGTTTATCTCTATGTACTCGTAACGCGGAAATTCTTGTCAAATTTTCCCAGGATTTGTTAATTACCATACATCTAGAAATCGATGACACAATCCAACTCCGAGAATATTGATATTTTGTATTCCATTAATTGATTGCTATGAACAGTAATATAGAATACCTAATTCAAAAACATATCGACAAAGAAAAAGTAAATTTTTACCGAGAGTGTTCCCCAACCGATGGTGGTCAGGGTAGTACCGTCAGGAATTACGTAGTTGCTGCCAGGAATCCTAGCTGGCTGGATGACACTTGATAAGGCGGCTGGCACAGCGAGGCGGACGATGGCGACGTCATGGTCCAGGGTGGATGGGCTGTATCCCGCGTGTACGACCAACTGGGAGACAGTGTGCAGAGTGCCACCGCTAGATGCGAGAGAGGTGCCCAGGATCACGCGCCACTCCGACGGAATGTCACCGCTGCGTTATGCAAACAAAGTTTAGAAGATGGTAGTTAACTAAAATGTTAATGTTAACACATTTCTAAGGTATGTTGAACATGACGAATATAAAAAAATATAAAAGTAAAGGCAGAAGGATAAAAAAAGAAATGACCAAGAGAAAGTCGGGCTACCACAATTAGGGCGCTTGTCCACCGCCGCCGTCATCAGGAGGATGTCGTCACCGAGATACTGTATATAAGATAAGATTGTTGTAACCGAACGTGACAGCACCGTGTGTCCGATGCGAAGACTCGGCAGTTCAGTTTGCTCATAATACTGATTATGTATGATAGACCTTCGTTAAAGTGTCTCTTCACTCTGGTTATAATTCAGCTAAGTAACGTTTTTAATTTGATATTGGATAACCTACCTACCTACAGATAGGTATTATTAATGTTTAATAGATAACCCTATTAATATATCTGTTCAGTTTTACAAACCTTGACGATTATAAAGAGAATGGTAATTTTTTGCATAAGCCGGCCGAGCCTTAACTTTATGATCAAATATTAAAGTGTACCTAAGTACGTTGTTTTAATAGTTAGTGCATAACAATTTCAGGTGAAAATATTTTTTGTTTTACACTTTTTACAGCGTAATTTTTCGGTAACCGGGTTTTAGTTTTTGTACTTAGGTAGCGGCACCTTATTTTTTCTTGCTTATAGAATAGAATCCAAATAAATAAAAAAAACTATTTATTATGGTCTTTGACTAGGGTCTGTTGCGTTAATTTTAAGACAGATAGATCCCTTTGTGACAGACGGATAACAAACTGATGTTATTAATGTTCCGTTTTATCTTTTTAGCTCGGAAACCCTAAAAAGCCAAAAGAAGCTAGCAAATGAAAAACAAATTATGTAACACTAAAATATGTTTTAATATAATGTAGGTTAAGAACATCGTGATGGCCCAGCGGTTAAGGTGCCTTTCAAACATGAGGTTGTGAGTTCAAATCCGGGCGAGTAATAATGTGACTTTTTAAATTCATATGTACCTCCCTACTTTCTTAACTACCTTGGACATCAGTGACATCGGTAGGAAAACAGTGAGAAAACCTGGACTTGTAGTTAAAATAAGTCTGAAATCGCCAATCCACCTTGAACAAGAGTGATGATCAATGCTTTGAGAAAAAGCCCTTGGAATGTTTCCTGCGTGGGCAATAATGCGCCAGTATTATTATTATTATTTAGGGGAATAAATACTTACAAGTAGCAATGAGCCGCGGAGAGTACAGAGGTAGTGGTGAGCAAAGAACCGCCACACGCCTGGTACCAAAAGATGCCCCACAGACCGTACTGCATGTTGGACATGTACGGGTACTGTTCCACAGTAGTGGGAGAGCCACCGACGATGCGGTTGATGCTCTTAGGCACCGCTAAACATAGTAAACAAAAACATATTATTGGTTAAACAACTTCAACATGTAAATATTTAAATAAATTATAATTATTTATCAAAGGCAGCTCACCGAGTGCGCAACCCAAAAGGGCTAACAGTATGAAGACACGCATTGTTGCTCAAGTAACCTCGTACGCTGGCCGAGGACGTAAACTGCGGTCTTTTAAATTAAATGCTGTTATCCATATCTTTTAATTATCAAGTAATTTTAAGATAAACCAAAATCAAATCATTCTCTATAATTATATAATATAAATATCGTGTCACGGTGTTTGTGGTCGCACTTCTCCAAAACTCCTACACCCGATTTTATATGTATATTTGGTAGGTATGATAGGTCGTAAATTATATTTAACCGGGATGAAACAGGGGTTTTTTAAACTTTGAAAGGAGAAATAACATTAGATCGCCAATAATCGACATTTACGCGGACAAAGTCGCAGGTAGAAGCCAGTTCTTTGTAATATTATGGTTTACATATCAGGGAAAACCAACCAGTCATAAGATAAAGGATATTGTTTGGTAGGTAGGTACCTATGTTATCCGATTGGAGATTTCTAATATGTAATTGAAACAATGTAAGTCATTAGGTGTTAAGTACTATATGAATAATACACACTCTTTATTAAAATAGGTACCTGACGCGCATATTCTGAAAAATCAGGTAGGTACGGGGGCCATACTGAGTTTTTAGAATAGGCCAGTAAGAAAAGCAGCCGGTGAAATATACTTATGTTCTTTGGGAATCTGTATGTGTAATGAATTTGTATTGTCATTTCTTTTTAAATGAGAATTACCAGAAAAAAAGTATTTACCTACAATAAAAATTTAACTAACCGGGATTCTCCTAACATTGTGTCTGGGTATGACCCGGACTCTTTTTTGACAACTCCTTCCAGATGCACCCCGGACGCCCTCTAAACTAGGACAAATCCGGGGAAACCTGGACGAATGGCAGCCCTACCCATCCCGTGCCACAGTTTTGCGACTACCGAAGATAACATGAGTGCTGTGCGGTTAATGAAGCTGATAGAAGGGGACACCATTCTATCAGCTTCTGCAAAGCTGCCCGAAATTTGATGATATGTCAATATCATCAAATTTCGGGCAACTTTAGGCATCTATACCTATGAGCATCATTGTGTTGTGCGTTTAGGTACACCATGGACTCCGACGAATAAACTCTTAGACTTGAACAAAAACTACGTGCGCAGCGTCACTAGTAGTTCGATGAAAGGATGAGCAGCTGCAGCCGCGTGTTTTATATTTACATGGATTTACAAAGCAGCGCTGCAGCCGCGCTGTGTCCGCGAGGTTACTTTACCGAAAATTTAAAGGCGCCTTTTGCTTTTACAGGTCGTATCTAAATAAAACAATGTTCTGGTATATAAGTTTTATTGGAATGTTCTTTAGAATACGTACAAATCATATGGAAAACTATACTAAATAATTTAACCTTTAAGCTGTTACGCGGAAACAATCCAAATTTAAAAAATATGGAGGTTAAATGTAATCACTTTGGTCACTTACTTATACACAGTAAACATTAGGCATCGAGACATAAGGAAGTGCTCGGATTTTTAGAAAACGAATATTGATTTTACGACGATTATTTAAATAGTAAGTTTTTTCTTTTCACGTAAAAAGAAAAAAACTTAAATAAACAATGCCTATTTGCTGTGTACCTATGTATCGATTTGACAAAGTCTGCGCAAGCCCATATGTGAAGATAAAAGAAATAATAACTTAGATAAACCTACCTTAAAGTGAGTGGTGGGAAAAACTTATTTAAATTCTTACTTCGAACAGATTACGTACGTTCTATGTAATGAACTAGTAAATGGTAACTAGCACAGTACCTAGTAATTTTTTTGCACATATTTAAAAGCAGATGGAACAAATAATTTTGCTTTTAACTGATACCATTTACTAATTACAGTACATATGTACAAATTCATTGTCTGCCTTATTTAAAATAATTTATGTTAGAATTACGTTACGCTATGATGTACAAAAAAATAAAAGTAGTATCAAAACCCAAATATGTACCTAACTACGTCGAACCACACATTAAAATACAGGCAGATATTCAGAATAATTGACGAAACAACATTCTATAGCGATGAAATATTTATATTAATCCTGTGTATTGAAGCAAGTGGCTCACAATCATCGAAACCGCTCATAGAAACAATTTTATTTGGCTGAATAATACTACTTGCATATTTAATTACTTTTGGTTATCTTCATTCCTAAAGTAAAAATGCGTTTTAATACTTACCCTTTTTTTTTTATTAGCTCAGGGAAGACTTTGTGCTTTTGAATTTTTTCTCCAAAATGGGACCTTCGTCATAAGACTACGTTAAATTTCGCGTTCCGTAATTAAAAATAAAAAAAGTTTTTTCATTTAAACTGGTTCATATAAAAATATGCTGATTTCGAAACAATTCGGGAGAAGAATAATATAAAAAAAATATAGTAACTATGCATGTTAGAGTTACTATTATGTTATTTTATATACATTATCATGGTTTATATATTGTACATACATTACGGAAGACTGAGATAAGTGACAAATATATTGTTGGTCCTTCGTAGTTTTCACCATAAGGACATGTATTCCATTTTAGGTCACAGGTTTTTTAAATTAGTAAGTGCACTAAAATGTTTTTGGTCCTCAGGAATCGTAACTTTTTACTTTCTGATGTTTAATTATAACAGTGGTTTATATAAAAACGACGAAGAAGGTAACTCTTTTAATTATTATTAATTTACTCATAAAAATGATTCAATTGAGGCATAATATACGTGCATTTTCTGAGATTATATAGAGTATAAAGGGACGCAATATGCTATTAAGTCTCTCCCGTTATGAATAAAATTAACGCCTACGATAACCTAAACTAATAAAGCTTTTTGAGTGATTACATCTAATTAATGAGACTTATATTTACACAAACAAAGGTACAAAAAAGACAAGCTACCAGATTATCCGACTTGCAAATCGGTGTTTTAAGTTTTAATACAGCTTGAGTACACAGCTTCAACAGACGGCGAATAACTTACCATAAACACAGTTCTAACAATTTCATGACAGTACCTAATATGAACTATGTTCAACTTGCGTAAATATTCAATGTATGTTTTAAACGAGTACTATTTGTGCTAACCCATTTTTTCTCTTATTGTATTAATATTTGGCAGGTTTCAAGTCTGTTTATAATAAAGATTACATGCTAAACAACTACTACTTATGATATAAGAGCAGGGGCGTATCTAAGGTGGGGCAAGTAGGGCACAATCCCCGGGCGCCTATCGAAAGGGGGCGCAAACATCTCCCATTTTTAAAATGTAGGACTGAATAGTACCATATAAATAAAAAATAACCATTATTTTATTTAGTGCACCTATCTGTCTTTTTTTTTTTTATTAAGATAGTTTACGAAGGGGCGCAACTATGATGCGTGCTCTATGCGCCATTTTCTATTGGTACGCCCCTGCTCAAGAATAATCATTTCAAATATGGTGGGCTATAATATATTCGTCGTTATACATTCTCACGTTGTAATAGACACTCCATTGTATTCGTTTGAATACTTGATCAATAATATAAAAGCCCACAATTTATTTGATTGATTCTATATTTTAAATTAATTGGTGTTAACTTACAACTTGTCTTCGGTTCTTCTTAAACATAATAATATCATAATCTCGAAACAATAATCTAGATTACTGTAATTTAAAGCCTACGTTATGTCAATATTGTATTCAATAAACATATAATATACAAATAAATAATATTACCCATAAAACGTTTGTAGTATAAACTGTCTGAATTATACAGATACATAGTTAAATAGTAAAACGAGACTTATAACAATTGTATCCAAATACGTCAATTTAATTGAGACAATAACGTCAACCATTAATATCATAATATATAATAATAACAAATCATTCTATAATTAATACATACTAGTACCAACATTTGTTATTATCTATGTTAAATTACGCCAAAACAAACGCTTCACGAGAAGCACAGAAAAGGCACGAAATTCATAAGACAGCGCATGATTTAACATTGTAATTAATAATTACACTATTTAGTAATAGGTAGGTATATATTTTCATAAGAATTATTTTATAATAATTGAACTTCGTTTTTTTCTTTTTTTATAAAAATATGTAAGCTACCACGTTTCAAAGCTTGATTCGTGATTTTAATTTAGTATCACTTATTGGGAATAAATGGGTATATTGAGTAGCAGCTATAGTTTAACCCAAAAAGATTATAAATATTGGACAAATATTAGATTGACGATAAGATACACCTGCATTTGACAAAACCGTTATGTTATCTGGGATAACAAGATAATGTTGTAGTAATTAATTATAATTATCTACTATATGTAAAAACCAGGTACAAATCAATAAAACGTTAATTTCGTCGAAGATTAGGCCTACTTCGAGCATGATTAATGTAACAACAAGTACACATGGCGACAGCACAGAAGGTCCATTTAATGTGAGACTTGTTTATTATACAGTAATTGTAAAGCTAATATGTCGGCCTGTTAACATTTTACAAGTTTTTCAAATAGCAGTATAATTTATGACAAAGAAAGACAACAGGTTTTCAATATTCAAGTCTTTTAATAGACACATTCTTTAAATACGTTTAGATGCAACGCGTTCGCTGCCCATTTTCTTATCCTTAATGAGATTAAATAAAAGTTATGGGAATCCCGATGTCTGAATTTACTTTTACGTTACACCGTTAAACGCTTTTATATTCAATTCACAATCTTCTTCTTAAATAGGTTTAATGAACTTTAAATGATGATGATGATAGCATTCTCGTAAGTCGTGTTGGACGGTCAGTATTAAGGCGTGTCTCAATGTCGGTCGACAGTCCTCTTGAGCCACTGTGTAAATTGTCTTAGCTGCCATACTGCCTTGGCGGATTCCTCGCGAAGCCGCGCATTGTGTCGCCGTAACCGACGGACCTAAAGTTATCAAAGATAAATTAGTAAAGCCAGACTAATTTATCTTAATCCGGTTGAATTAAAACCCTATCGCTTAGTAACGTCATTATCAAAGATGTCTCAAGTTGTGCACTGCTGAATATTGCTATGAGGTTTAATTCAATCATCTTTGCATTTAAACCTATTCCTTTTCACCACGACAACAAGTGAAGAATACGGCTCTTGGCGTATACGCCAAGAGCCGTGACAGTCACGGTATACAAACAAGCATTGCAAGCACTTAGCAGAGAATATTTCGACAAGACGCCCGACGTTGTTGGTGACAAGTAGTTTTCCGTTGACTTTTTTATTTTATCATACGGATGTTTGATAATAACGAATTATGGGTTTTTCTACTACGCGTTTTTTAAGTAGCGCGTAAGTTGATTTACCTGAATTATAGAAAGCAAGTACATTTATTAGAGACGTACCGACTAGTCGGTGAAGCCGACTATCCGGACACTTTCCGTCGGAGACACTAATAGTAAAAGTCACATAGAACAATAATAGTATTGTCTTTTTTTTAATTTTATTTTCGTAACCGGCCTGGTTGTATGACGAGATGTATGAACGTAGATGAGGCGAAAGGAGTATGTAAGGATCGTAGCAGGTGGCGTTCTGTAGTTTCTGCCTACCCCCATGGGAAAAAGGCGTCAGTTTATGTATGTATGTATGTTATTTTTACACATAAACACGGCAGATCCGGGCAAAAGTAAAAAAAACAAGAAACATTGCGAAGAAACATGTTGACACGCTCGTAGGAGGCCGTTGCGACTTACGCGTTTTAATTGCTATTATACACCCAAAACCGTAATCTTAAATTAAAAGGCACACAACATAAGTAAAATTAGAGCAAAAATAAAATAAAATCTGGTTTTCAACTGGACATGTGGTTGTGCGGTGTCACGAACGTAAATAACTTTTATAGTGGCCTAAAGTGTGTAAGTATCATGTAATCTGATCGATTTATAAAGAAAATAGAAAAATCCGATCCATGTCACGTTGGATTGATCGTCAAGACAGTGTGGGAGAAGAAATGTATTCACCCTGAAATAAACGCAAATTATGTTTCAATAACAAAAACTGTACTTGAACTAAACCTATCGAGGTCAATCAGAATGCATGCATGAGACATTGCTGATTTGCGACGCGACACGGGTCGCACGCACAACTAGTTTCTAATGTGTTCACTGTTAATGCTCTTAATTTGGTTGAGTTTTGGCCAAAACAATTAAAAATAAGTAGTTTTTGACATCATCGATATAACGAAAATGATCGAGTATAATTTGATAATCACCTCTTCTTCCAGTTGGTGCCGGTGTCTCTGCGAGGCGGCGGCGTCGCTCTCCAGAGCAGACACGCGCGCCGCCAGCCCGCAGGCGCAGGCGGGGCCGGGCGGCGACGTAGCTACCACTGTGCTGCCCACTGCTAATGTACTTGGAGGGGCTTCGGATGCCTGAGGTAATAAACTTCGTATGTAAATCGTAGCTCATCCCGACTTGACTTCTTTGACGTGGGCCGTGGCTAATATTTAGGGGAAAAGAGCATACCTCCCCCCGGTCAATATCATTCATTCCTTCCTTGTAGTTACTAATTCCGAGACAAATGATCCATAGTAATATAAAACTTATAGGGATATTAATTTTATTATCAAATGATTATGCTTACAGTAACGTCGTTCCAAGAGTCTGTGATGTGTTCGTTCGGCAGAGTTTCTAATGAAGGGTCGGTGTTGTCCATAGACGGGTAATGATGCTCCTCGCAAATCTAATTATAAATGAGGTTGTATAAGTTGTTAAATAAAAAATATTATTTAAAATTATAACACGATACTTACTACTTGCATATATTGCAGAAAGCAAAAGCATATGGCCAGCTTTAATTGAGAGACTAACGAAGTATAAAAAAAATATAAAACATAAATGGATAAATCTATCATTATTTGTTCACTGACAAAGTCGCCATCACGGGGTTAGACAGGCTTGCTGCAGTCTACAGTGCATGGCCGTTGATATAGCACATGCGAGTTTATGGCATGTATTAGTATCTAACAGACTACGATTTTTCAAAGCCTGACTTTGTTAAAACTCAGTGCCCAATATTTTTGAAAAGTCTCAGGTATAGCGAGTCGAAGGTCATATTAGCACAGAGTATTTGAACAAAAAAGGTTGTGGTCACGAGTGGCGGTGGCCTACACGATCAAGTATGGCATTTGAGCAAGTATCGCCCCGAAGCAAATACACCTGATATCATAAACCGTTTGTAAACCAGCGAGTCTGTATACCTGCAGCATGGCACGCGTTGCAGTGTGCACGAGTGTGGCCCAGTCCAGAGCGCCGGCATCCGGCAGAGGCAGCGGTGCCGAACCGCTCACTGGCGCGGGGCCAGGGCCAAACCCCGGCCCGGGCCCGGCGCCACCCACGCTCCCCACCGCCGAGCCGGGCCCGTTGCTGCTTGAACCGCGTCCACCCTCACCCAGCTCTGCGTCCATCATGCGGATAAGGTCTTCCTAGATATGACAGGGGATACCATTCTTAGTAAGTCAACAACAACACACATACCTTTCTACCAAAAGAGAATACGATGATTTTCATTTTGCAGAATGTTCAATTCTGTAATTTATAAGCTACAACCACTAGTACGTAACTCTCTGCTTGCGTTTCAATTTCCCATGGCTTGAGCTCGTTCTATCATTGATCTCATTCAAAGTTTTCCACCAGGCGAGATGAAAATCGAAAAGGACCCATTAATAATTAAAAGCTACAGCTTAGCCAAAAAAAGAAAAGGTCTCCATGACAATAAGTAAAGTTTAGCATTTTAAGGCTCCTACACAGTGCCGGCGGCAGCCTCGGTGCGCCAGGTGGCTTATAAAGCCACACAATTTGCCGCACAAAGAAGCGGCCGGCATGGCCGCCCCGGGTATGTAGGCGATCCGCGAGGGTTGACAGTTCGCTATGGACAACTAACAACTGATATGATGCTCCGCGGCTTTGTGAAAGTTTCTGCAGCGGCACAAACGCCCGGCACGTGCCGTTCGGCAAAAGCCGGCCCTGCCGCTGGCACTGTTTGTTGGGGCCTTCAAACGTGATTCTTTTACAACGAACATAAATGCAGCAATGGCAGTAAACCTACGGTAAGGGATGATGTATTAGCAGAAGCGCGCTTATGACGCGCATGACGCGGCGAGGCGGCGTCGTCGTGTGAGCGCCGTCGTAGTGCTGCTGCTTCCGGCGCCGGGGACGTCTGCGGAGACCGGCGACCGCTGCGGCAGGAGCCGCCTGATACAAACAACGGGATTCATTTATTTCTTAATTTTAATTAAAGAAAAGGATGTTTCGCTTATAATACTTGGTTGAAAAAAGGTTCACTTTTGAATTCAAGATGTAAGAAACTGATAAAGGGTTTCTTACATCCAGGGTGGCATGGCATGTCCTACAACCCTGTAGAAACCGTGAGCAATATAACCGGCAATCTAAATCAATTGTATCGTTTTTATTTATATATATTTTAGAGTCGATTATGTAGCCTACTTCCTGGTAGTTTCACAGATTCTGCCGAATCTACAAAGTTCTCAGTTATGAATGATTTCATAAATGTTCGTACCTGTGCCGTACCCGGAGCTGTCGGAGCGCGGCGGCGAGAGGCCGCGCTCGTAGGCGCGGCGCGGCCGGCCCGGCTGCTGCGCGTCCGCGCGGGCCCCGGGGCCCGGCAGCTGCGCGTCGCGGGCCCCGCCCGCCCAGTCCTCCAGCCCCGCCTCGCACTGGCACTTAGAGCTCGACGCGAACGTTACCGTTACCTGGTGAAATAAAGAGGTCGTGTATGACTGCAGATCCAACGCTAAAACCTATAAAAGCGAAAAGTTCATCTAAAATTGTCCGCGAAAAATTAAGACGCTAAATTTCAAGTAATGTTAACTCTGTTAACAATAATACCACGATATAACTATGAAAAATTAGGTCTGCCGCCGTTCACTCACCGTCACAGGATCGGACGTCTTGAGCAGGTCGACGAGCTGGTCGTGGTGCAGCGCGACCACGGCTGCGCGGCACACCTCCAGCAGGCGCGCGCCGCGCTTGATGCCCGCGCGGGCCGCGCACCCGCTGCTCTCCACTAGGGTCACTAGACCGTCCGGTTGCACGTGGAAGCCTGGCCAAATAACTGTCATTATCTAACTGCTCATGGGGTCAATTACCAAAATAATATACTCTTGTAGCAGGTGGACAAACATATATTAAGTGTACAATGTCATACGTGTAACTTTTATAAAATCTGGGAATTCGGCATAGCAGTGTAGCCGTGGGTAGTTACCGAGTTGCGGGCTGTTGCCGCGCTCGAGCGTGATCTCGCGCAGCTCGGCGGCGTGCGGCGGCGCCACGCTGGCCAGGCGCCGCAGCGCGGGCCGCGCGCCGCGCACGCGCACGCTCTCGCCGCGGTGGTAGTACACGCGCGCCCACGAGCCGCTCACCACCCAGCCTGCACGCACACCATTATACATGAAGAACTAATCAAAATGCCCGGAGACCTTCATTTTTAAGGCCCCACAGGAAAGTCCGGGTAAGCAACCGACGACCTCCTCATAAAACTAGTCGTTTTGTTAAGATGAAGTAATGCCGTTAAGTAGATTTTAATATACTTGCCTAATAACGAAGTAGTGGGTAAAACCAGAACAATTTGCCGCGTGTTGTCCTCGACGAACACTACCGTATCAGCCGATATGCCCATTATGCATTCGAGCAGGGTTCCACCAGCACCTTCATCTTGTACTTGCACCTAAAATATTATTTTTTCCTTCAAATGATTGTGCTATTAATTGAAAACAAGTGCTTTTGCGACGTGAGACATCATTGCTATAGTGTAAGAGAGAGAGAGAGATGGAAGAGAGAGATGGAATATCCCTTTTGCGAAACGGAACAATGACAACTCTGAACACTTCAAAATACGAGCCAAAGCTTTGAAATTACAGCTTCTAATCATGTTTATAATATACAACTTCGCTATATAGCATTTGTTTTATAAATTATTTTATAAAAAGTGGCCAAATAGTTATACTCACGCGAAAACAAAGCGCGCCTCCAACTAATACGTCGTTTGTACAGTTGTCGACTCGTCCGATTAAAGTACTGTTGGCGGAATTGTTGCCGCTTTTCATTAGTAACGACGAGAATATAGCTGGAACACAAAAAATTAATGCAATATTAATTAAAAAATAATAATACAAGAACTAAAATAAGTTACAGCTTGGTGCCCAGGTGAAATATGACATTATTATACCTACTCATATCATTTTTATTGCATTTCAGAATATTTTAAGTTGGTAAATTGGGCTTTGAGTTTCGCACAATCATCGGAACCTCTTAAGCACAGCCATTATAATGACTATAATTATGGCTCGTGTCATCTTCTGTCTCACGACAGAAGCGCAAAGCTGAGGTAGGAATTATCTAAAATTTATTGTGCCAATATTTACGGCCATACTGTGTCTAGATAAAGGAACATGCAAGGGTACTTACAAAACTTTTGCCCAGTCTCAACGGTGTTAGGAGTCACATGATTCATCGCTAATTCTTTTAAGTACTCTTGACGCGTGCGCGTTGCCATTGTGCTAAACTTTGGTGATTGTATTGCAGCATTTTCGCCGTTTATTACCTACAACATGATACAGAAGTTTGTAAATTTCTAAAAGGTTCATACCTTTTAGGACATAAACGAACGTTTATTTACTTACTTTACTTAACAGTAGGTCAGTGAATGTTTCGCCTTTAGGGTAAACTGCGCCGTCTTTTATCGGAGGTCCAAATAAAGGCACTTCTTTAGCGCGACTTACAGCTATACTGTAATGCGTATTTTCTGTACATGGATCAATAGCTTTAACCACAACAAAAACGTGTTGGAACTGTGAACGAATGTTCCGCGGTGTAAACGGCGCAGCACCGGGTTCCTGGAAGACAATAGTTACTATATCGTTGCCAATGTGGCGTTTCCTCAACAACTGTTGTCTGTTATTCGGCGTATAAGGCAACATGGTCGATACATGAAACATGATGTCGCAGCCTTGGTATGTGGTGAACACAGAGTATAGTCCAGTGGAGTCAGTTTTATTGTCCAGCCCTGCCTTATATTTATCAAAGTCTTTTAATCGAACTGTCTGGCCCAACATTTTTAGAAATTCTACAAAAGCAGGGCCTGCTTCTTGATTATTGTACATCTCCTCTTCAGTCGACTGGCCGCTCTTGCAGTACATGACTCCAACTTTGTAATGTCTGGTGACACATTGTTCGTCTAGTTGTATAAGTAGTTTCTCTGTACGAACATTGTTCGAACCAAGCCTGAAAATTAATTAGGTCATCATTTGCACATAAGACTGAGTAAGTAAGACTTGGTTAACTATTCAAAAGAGGGAAAAAACTATTGTTTTGCTAACGAGAAATATTTTTTTCTTAATCAATAACAATAGCAAAAAAGATAATTATATACGCAGTTTATTTATCATTTCGTGTGTTGTGACGCAACTTGAAGAAACGATTCTAAATGTATGAACGCAAAACTTACCTCAAGCAGCCAACTTGTAATTCAGGCGCGATGTATTCCAAAGCGTCTTTCGTATTGTAAGTTGCGCTGTTGTTGCTAGGCTTAGCTGTGGGCAGCGCGTCTTCGAGCACGGAGCCGCGTAACGTTAGCAGTTCAGAGGTTCGCACGATGATGCGGTACTGCCACACTAGTTGTGTCGCGGGCGCAGACACGTCGCCGCCTCCGCGGCGGAGCTCCACCCTCTCCTTCTTTATTGATATCGCAACCGGTCCGAGATTCTCGTCCATTCCGAACCAATTTTGATGAGCTATAGAATAAAAGCGAGGAAATTATTATACCCTCTAATTTTTCCTTCTTAGTCATTCAAAAAGGTTATTATTTTTGCCGAAATAGTCCGAAAGGTTGGTATCCATAATAGCTTCTTGATACATTATGTTGAAGAATGTTGGATCAGTAGAAAACAAAAGGGACTTCAAGAGGTCACTTATGGGTCTGACACTATTTTGTAGGAATCAAATAGAAAGAACCGAATAACTCACGTTGATTGTGGAAATACGTCCTATAGTATAAAGCGCCAAGATCTTGACTCTCTATTGGAAATGGTGAAAGCGATCTGGCAAATGGGCAGCCATGACGCCAATGTGTCTGTTCTGTTGGAAATTCTAGCATAGAAATCCCGTAAGCGGCGCGAGGACGGTGCCAGCCTCCTGTCTGACCATGTATAGCACCACGAGCAGTCTTCCAACATAATGACACACAGCGTTCTTCTTCACCTGAAAAAAGGCAATATTAATAATAGAAATATTTCTGTGAATTCATTTAACTCTGAATATTTATTGAAGTGAAACTTCTTTACGCACGCTCGACTTGGGGAGTAAGCTGGCGAACGCGTGACGTAAGCGTTACGAAAAGTGTGATCGGGCAAGGCGAACGGAAGAGAGAGACAGCAGTGCGCGCGCACATTTTCTTTCTCTCTTCCTCTCATAGCCAAATACGAAAGAAGTTTCACTTCAGTCGTGTGGTCATAAGCACACTCGTTTTTTATCTATAATGGGCTATATTTGCTGGAAATCATTTGTGCACCACTACTTAACCTATCAGGGATTACAGGCGTGATGTTACGTATTATTAGTGCCTTGTAAACTTGTACACTGCAGAATATTAGTTGCATTTTTTAAATTGAAATTGAAGACAAAGTCAAATCATTCATTTCACTTTTAAATCAATTAATTAATCAATCAATTGATTAATCAGTAATATTTTAATGTAGTGCAGTAATAGTCATTAACATTACACATGCTATCAAAAATTGATAGCATGTGTAATGTTAATGACACTTGTGTTAATGACAATTTTTTTTAGTAAGTATGAAGCAGTAAATCAGTAATAAATGAAAGTGCATCAATTTTCTATAAAAAGTGGATGTAAATTATACTAGGTAGCTTGGTACAGTTCAATACAATACTTACTCTTTTTCATTTAATAATGAACGGTAGTGAACACCTTTTTATAATTTTAACACTCTGCCTTTTATAATTTAAATCTTGAAACCTATTCTACGAATTTCAATAGAATCTAATTAATTATAAGAACTTAAACATAATAAATTAAATTGCTTTGCAGTAATCTTCTTGCCTGCCTTAGTATTACGAGTCATGATAAAAAATAGAAATGCCAGACTATGAAAAAATTAAACTAATAAATCCAACTTTATGAATGTACATACTTAATAATAACTTTGACAATTTGGCACAGAAAAGTCAGCAAATGCAATTTAAGTAAATCTTGGTACAATTTTTAATTACATTATCAAATATTTTGTCAAATGTCAATCCAATTTCTATTTTATTGTTTTATTTATCAAATAGATTAAGAAGATTCTTTACTTCTTTATTGTTGGCAAGTGTACACGCTTAACGCATGACTAAGTAACTGGCTATGCAATAATTGTTGCATTAATGAATAAGTTATATTGTATGGAAGCATAAAATGTTTGCAATGTAGTAAACAATTAGAACTAGTTTACCAAGGAGACAAGTAAGTTCATAACTATTCTATAATAGTAAATAAAGCTTAATACATTTTATACAGAATTTTTAATTTAAAATATGGAATATGAGGATGTACTGCTTGTGGATGGAAAGTTTATTAGTTTTTTATTTGTAATGTAGTTAACATGGATAATTAAAAATGTAAATATATCTTAATTTAAAATTATCAAAATATTGAGTAGTCATAATCTAATTCTAGTTAGTCTTGATAAAAGGCAACTAAGAATGTGTTAGCAGCTTGGTATCCTGCACAAATTGTAAGTCAGCTGAGGGTAATAGGCCATCATGGTGTGTACACACCACTCAATTGTCTGTACAGACAATCAAGTGCCTTCCTGTCACTACTTACAACAATTGTGCTCATAAGGCTAGCATGCTACTTTATACAGAGTTCATATATACAATATTAATTAAAATGCCAGGTTATATTCTACTACTATCTTGAGCTTATTGACAAATCTTAAATCAATAAATACATGAATATTGGTAACAGTTATTTTAATGTCAAATATGACTCATACAAATAATAAATTCTTCTAATAACAATGTCAAATGTGTGAGTTTAATTTGTGTCACCTGATTCACAGATGACACAATGGTCATTTTGTAGTAAGTGAAATCCAATGCAAAGAGACAATTGTGACACCTACATGCTTACTAGTGTTATTTCTTCATTAAATCTGTAGAGTAAGAGAAAAAAAGGCAACTAAAAGAATTAGTGTAGCATACAAAAGGATAGAAAATGCTACAATGGCCAATGACCTGCAAGTGAGTTTTATGTGGAAACCCCTATGACCAATATCTTTACAAATGTCTTACCTCCCAGCTCATTTCTGAAGAATGGACAGCTTTCCAGCAACTCATTTGATCTTCCATCTCCTGTGTCTGGTACTGCATCTTCTCCTGGAGGCAGTCCACGAGTTGCAAGCAAAGATGCAGCAGAAGCTCCTGTGGTAGTATTACGTCTCCTACTGAGCAGTGCTCCGCGGATCTCAGCTGCATAACTTAAGTTAGCCAGGAGTGACTGGCAGTCATAATGAGCAAACTGTTGTCTTTTGTTACCCTCTGTAACTGTAGAGAGAATACTATCATCTAGAGGTGGACGGTTTAACACAGGTGCTGCTCCACCCCATAGTTTATTCAGTTTGAGTCGAGGTTTTGGACTGGCATTCGATCGAGAAGGTGGTCCGTCTGCATGGTCACTAGTAATGCTATCAGAGATTCTATCGACGGCGCGGCTGAGGCCTGGTGTCTTGTCCGGTGCCGACACACCGCTGTAACTGTGTACCATTGCGGGTAACCGGTCGTTAGCGCCTCCAATCACGTCAATCGAACCATGACTTCCGTATTCCCTTCGTAAGCCATTCCCCGAGGGATGCTCAGCATATATCAAGTCAAGACTTGAATTGCTGCGATAAATAACATCTCTGGCTTCCTTTCTTCTATTATCTGGAGCGTACATGGCATTATTTTCCCAAGCAAACTAGTGCATTTCCTACCACTAAAAGTAAGTTTTGATCGTTGAATTATACTTAGCTCAATCTGTGTAATTTATTTAGTTGCTCATCAATGTAAAATCCTAACTTGATAAATAGCACAATATGCAACTCGGATGAAAAGTAAGACCAAATAATAAACCAAACTTAATTTTAACATAATCACAAGAAAATTAACGTTCAAAATTATCCACCAGTAAAATAACTACCACTTCGTTTACTACTCGTGATAATAATTCATCGTAATCAATGAATAAATAAAATTGAATAATAATTTTATTTTGCGAAACTTTATTCTTGTCAATCAACCACATATATTAAAAACCATAGATAAACATAAAAATATTAAATAGAATGTCTGTATGTGAGAGTGTTGCCAGATGATAAATCAGGAAATGGCCAAGGGCAGTGCTTTGTGACTAGAAAGCTCATCTCAAAAGCCTAGATGATACTTGTTTTACTTACTTACAGGACGACACTGTACTTACTATTCATGTCACATTTCTACTATTAAATAATCATGTGCAAAACAATTCCAACGTGCGCTCGTTTTTAAGGCGTACTTAAGGCCTTCGAAATTATAATTTTTTTACGTTCCTTGCAGCTCAGTATCAAAAATCTAAGGAATTGTTGGATGCAAGAGCGAGCGAAGCGATCTCGAAAATCTTTAAAACCTCATCTCAACCACCGCGTTGTTCAACCGAACTTTCACTTTCGGTTTCGGTTTCTGCTTACTATCGGCAAAGAAATTGGGTTCACACTGCGATCGGTTAAGAGCTGCCAGTGACGAAGTGTCATTTTGCCTCGTCTACGCTTTCAGTCGTGAGTCGTTTTATGACTTGCTTTGCTTGATTTGTTTCCATTAGTTTGAGACTGATTATTATAATTTAATTTATTTTTCCAATGAACATTTTTGTTTGTTGAACAGTTGAGTTTCGGTCAGACACTACCTTATCACTATTGGCCACGTTGGCCTATATTTACCGTTTATTTTAAAAATATATGTCATTAAAAGGGTAAAATCGTCATTATCTTGCCGATTTTTTAGACGGTTTAATTTTCAAACAAAAACTCAAAGGCCGATACGGATTCTGAAAGGACGATTGGATCAGAGCTCAAAGGAACAGCGTGAAAGTACAGATAAAATATATGTGTCATGCATGGAATTATTAAGTAAAGAACTTAATAATTCCATGCATGACACATTTTTTTCTTATAGTATTATTTTCCTGATTATGGCAACACTGAAACTGGCCATTTTAAGGACGACGTTATTAACCAATGTCTTCTAAATGTACTGTTGACAGTTGTGCGTAGCGTTGCCAACTCTAAGTCTTTTTACGTAGATCTACGTATTTTTACGATTTACGCCTTTAATGCAAACCTACGAACTTTCATCCTAGGACGAAATTAAATAATAGATTAATTATAGAGATTAATTATAGAGATTAATTATAGAGATTAATCGTAGATTCTAGAATCTACGATTTTTTCTTAAATTTAATCTGTGACTCATTAGACTGAATGATCATAATTTTCAGTACCTTCGCGAAAAAAAGTTTAAAAACGTTCCGTTTCATATTTGACGAAGACTCGCCTCGCCACACAACAATGAACAGGACAAAGTATGTATTTCATAGAGTTGTCCGAGTGTCATGTCAAACATTCAATTTGTTGGATTGCGATATTTTCACCTCTACCAGGCCTCCGTCACTCCATGTACTTGCGCGCTATAAGTGCCTACCGCTCAGCCGAGCGGTCTCGGTCCGCCGGCGGATCAAATTCAGTGCGGTTTTCGCAAGCGAAGCGCGCGCACGCCGTTCAATTTTAATAGTGCTGTTCGTTCGTACGCGTATTACGATGCCGTGTTATTATGTTTTATCTAGGTTTCTTCCACAGTCAGCACCAATATATAAAACAAAACAAACTTACAAATATAATAAAACAAACTTTAAAAAAGAGAACCGACTTCAAAACAATAAAACGTAAGAAATAATTTCTTTTTCGATTCGTAATACAAGCTGTTAGCACTAACATAAAAAAAAAAAACAAATTATTTCTTACGGCTTAGTGCTTTATTTGAAGTCGGTTCTCTTTTTTTAAGGCTTTTTTTTTTCATTTCTAGTGAACATCTCCGAAGATCATCATCAAACTAAGAAGTATTATACTTATTTTAAAACGTTCTCCTAAAGGTAACAAATCCTTTTCTGAAAACCGCATCGATATGGGTTTAGCCAAACGCGAGATTATCGCGCACAAACATACATACCTACAAACCATACAAGTCAAACTTCTCAGTTTGGCCTGTATGTCTGATCACCTCCTTTTTGTTAAGTTGGTTAAATATTTTATAAATGATAAAATTTTTAACTGCCACGTAAAAGTCAGAACATATTCACAGTTCTCAATAACATAGATAAAAAGTTATGTTAATTTAATTTTATCGAAGACGCAGCCCTGCGATTACTGTGGAATCGCGCGGTGCGATGCAATCACTGCTGTACGCTTGAGCATTTAGGCGCATTTTAGCATACAGTGGTTGTTGACGCGAGGGAGTAGGCAATTATCGTAATAGGTATTGGAAATTTTGTACTGAGTGAAGTATCTGTTACGTAGTAACTATTCAGTAATCTGTGCCTCTACCCTCAATTTTACTAACTTGAATTTTGAAAATAAACATTGCCAGTGGCGAAAAGAAGAATGTTCCTTAAAAATATATTTAATTTAATTTGCCTAATAATAATGAATAGTTTTAATAAATTGTATGACAAAACATTTGATAAAAGCTTTTTTACAAAAAAATATGACCGCCTTCAAAAACTACAAAATAAAAAAAATTACTTTAGCTTGAAAGTCGGCGGCTTTGGTTTTGTTTCTTGTTATGTAGGTATTGCCACCGACTTCCAAGCTAAAGTTATTTTTTTTATTTTGTAGTTTTTGAAGGCGGTCATATTTTTTTGTAAAAAAGCTTTTTATTTTTCACTTTTTAGTGCTTGCGTGTTAATGTTTGAAATCCTTACATAAAGCCCTTTCAAACAATACCTCACACGATATATTAAATTTTGGAAAGTGGTAGGAGGGGGGTTGACGTACCCCCTCCCCACTTCCTTCAGTCAGTCATCGACTACACGTATAAACAAAGCAATTTGTCTTGTTACGGCGGTTCTGCTGTGATTTTATAAGGAGTTCCGTTCCATATCTCCAAAGTTCATCATCAGATCATGACAATATTCCTATGGGACCTATTCGGAACTATACTCTTTCAAACAAAAAAAGAATCATCCAAATCGATTCATAATTGGCGGAGTAATCGTAGAACAAATACACAAAAAAAAAAACATACGCGTCGAATTCAGAACCTCCTCCTTTTTGAAGTCGGTTGAAAATTAATTTAAATAAAAGTAGTAAAATTGCTTTAATAATGAATACCTAATTCTACGTAATTTTCTAATCTGGCCTACGTACGTCTTTCTTTGAATCCGACTTGGCAACACTCTTGTGCCGCTCTAAAACAGTAGGGTAGGTACCTACGATTGGCGATTTTTATAATGTAAAGAGAACCGTAGTCACTGTAACTAAAATTATTGAAGTATAACTAAAAAATATATATAAACTCTTTGCATTTTGTCTCTAAATACATTTTATAAACTATTTCGCACATCTCTGGTTTAAAGCGTTTACTCTGTACCTACGGCATACTACAGTAAACTTCCAAAGCCTTTATTTTTGTAAATTTTTAAACCGATTTTATTAAAATTTTCTATCATCCACGACCACGCATATACACACCAGCACACCCCTACACAATTGCAATCATTTTTCTTTAAGAGCCGAAAATCTGCAACGAAATTTACAAAACAACATTTTAGACTTTGAACTAAGTTTTTTTAATTTCGGGTGACAATACCTAAGACAGACAGTAGTTTTTATCAATCGAATACCATACTTTCAGTATTCATTATCAATAAAAATATTTCCAAAAAATTCGATAAAAAAAGAGAAAATCTACAAATCTGATGTAAAGAAGAATATCCCAAAAAAATATTAAAATGTCGTCTAGCTCCTAAACCGCAAAAAATCGTAGAACATACATGGGGATGGTTTGGATAGCCCAAGAAGAGAGGAGTCCAAAATGTTCGTTTGAACGTCCTTAGCTGGGCCACCCTGTAATTTCATGAACATTAAGGGTGTCTGGCAAGGGGTTTCAACCATGATAAGTGTCTGGCAATGAATGACGTGATTTTCAATAATATTCTGGAGGTAATACCAAAAAATCAGCCTTTATAAAATGACGAAAGTAGATGTTCATTTTTTCACATTTTTAGAACCGTGTACCTGCCGAAGCAACCGTTACCCAAACTTCATCGTTCGTGCATCGTTCTTACCTGTGTTGGGAGCATGCGCTGACAAATTTTCAGCTTTTATAAAATAAGGAAGGTCTGGTGTTTATGGGCTCGTGTTCTATAACAAAATATTAAGTTAGCTTAGGTTATTACCTAATTGCAACTCTAGCATGTAAATTAATCTAACTACCTATCGGCCTATTTTATTGTAAACCTGTTCTTTATGTTAAACTTGAAAGTGCAAATAAACATTTTATTATTCAACAAATGCAGAAAAAAAAACACAGCAACAAACATTATCTATTTTTTAATAAATGAATAGTTTAACAATATTTTCTAATGAATAGTGTGTAGAGTGAAGCTTTTCTAAAACTACTTAAGTTAGTAATAACAATTCTTATGATATTTTTAAAGTTCTATAAGGAAAGGGAAAGAAAGACAAGAACAGCTGAACTAACCATTGTATGGCTAAACTAAACCAGGCATTACTAGTTTAGTTTAGTACTTAAATGTTACGTACTTTAGTTTATACAGAACGTTAGGTCTTCATCTCCGGGCACGCCGCAATCGCGGCGGTAAAACCCCTCTTTGAGGAGTGGCTGGAGAGGTGCCACGGCGTCCTCAAATACCGCCTGACACAGGTCAACACTGATAACGATTGTTTTGGGAGGTTCCTGTGTCGGATTCAGCGGGAGGAAACGCCCGGGTGTCACCATTGTGTGGACCGCCAGGAGGACACCTTCGCCTGGGCAGAGCACCGCGTGTCCTCACGGAGGCGATAGGCGGCGGTGACCTCTCGCGGCCGGCCCTGGATAAGGCCATGCTCCGGGGTGAGAGGGAATGGGAAGCAGTCTCCTTCTTCTGCGAAGCAGTAATGCTAGCGAAGGAGAACGGGACGCGTAAGGGAGAGACGCCCAGGGCGTCGGACGTCGCGAGCCGACATCCGGCCACCGTAGGCTTGCGGACGGCGAGCGATAGGTAGCTGTGACTTGCTGGCCGATATATTATATAACAGCCTTTTCTTCATCTGCTGTCTGTTCAGGCTCTTAGATGGGTTGACGATTGGATTGGACCACAGATGGCACATGTGTATTTAGCAGGCTTTGCTTAACATGTGTCGCTTCGCTTTGTATAGGCTTGATCGAACCTACCCTATTATTTTTGAGTGCCAAGAGAGGATCCCGAAGGTAAGTCATCTGTATTTATCGTGCGTTTGCTTTCAGTAGTGCCCGAGGTAGACGATGAATGCGTGCTCATTAAAGACTTGACATCTACTCCTTTGGAAGCGTCTTTCAGGGCCTCGTCTTGAGTTTCATGTCCGCCTGCTGATTTGCTCTGGACATGTTTCGCAAAGCTCACGTTCGAGATCTAAAATGTTGTAAACAGGTTAGTAACTTACTTGTTGCCGTCACAGTTCCATCAGGGAGACAATTCTATTGACTCTACATATTTCAAAAACTTTTAGGATCGCTATCTAATCTGTAAATTTTAGGGCTGACTTGTCAATAGTAAAATAACTTATATCCAAAGAATAAATATGACAGTTTGACATATTTTCTATGCAAAAGCGGTCAAACCTCCATTAATTATCCCTCCGTTACTTGAAGATCGAAAAAATAGCCCTTAATCTGTTAAAAATGCTTTAATTTATGTTTTTTTTAGATGAGTTTGCGATAGTTTTTTAATATTCTTATTCAGTACCTACCTACTCGTTGTATTGGCCTTCTGATTACCGCGTCGATTGTTACTTTTTAGAAGTGTCAGAGATAATTAGACGTAGGTACAATTTGAAAAACTTGGGTTTTCTAAGAAGTGTATTGACACACAGACTAAGGAAAAAGAAATAAAATCTATTTTTGTTTAATAAAAAGCCTAATTTTCAATAAGTAGGTATGTATAAGCGTATTGCATTATATTATTATAAGCATACACAATGTGATTCCCACTACTATGTGACTAACCGTGTCTAACTCCTTAACTTTCAGGGCATCCTCAACTTCCCGTTGAATTTGTTTAATTTCATCTTGTTCAAGTACTTGTGCTTTTAGGGCGTCAATCGCCATGATAACGATTTTCTCTATTTCCTCCACTGGCATGTCGATACCGCAGTCTAACGAAAAAATATGAAAATAAGATTTAACATTTCACAGATGAACTAAAACAGATTTTGGGGGATGCGCCATTTGTTGTTACACATATCATAATCTTGTCGGACGAGATGTACTTAAGCGGGGCGACTACGAGGCAATTAACATTATTATGCTACGTAAAGTAATGGATATATTGAAGTGGATCAACCTTTCACATCTTCTATCACGTTAAAAAGAGAAATTCGGCCGACAGTATCCATGGTGACCGCTTGAGTTTCGTCGAGGAGCGATCTTATAAGAGAAGTCAACGTCTCTGGATCATCTGAAAAGATTCAACAACCGTTAGGAAGCACAAAATATCCACCAAGAAACAAATAACGTAAACTTTCAAGAGCGCTATAAAATCATCTAGGTACTCGATAAGTTTACCTACGCCGCTAATGTGAGTGAACATTTAGGCAAAAACTTAAAACTATTTGCTTTAATCCATTATTCGTTAGGTACCGGTCTGAAAAGGGCAAGTCGAGAGAGAAATAGCTTTGTAGATCGTCTCTGCTACGCATGGGTACTTAAAAACAGTATCTTTACTTACAAGACTTGTTCTAGTGAGGTATACTAACCAATTTGGTCCGCAGAGTGCAATAGTGCCGCGATGGCGGGCCCAATACGGTCTTCAATGTTATCACGTTCATCCGACATATCCCTTAGAGCATCCTCCAAATTATCTACCAAGTCATCTGGTGCTTGTTGAGTTTCAATCAGCTCCATCTAAGACACACGTGCAACAAAAATGTTTATCATGCCTCAACGTATAATATGAATCAATTTGATCTTATGGTTTAAGGATACTGTAGTACAACCTCCCGGCATCGCGCTTCAGTAAAAGTTACCTAGTCATGTTTTGGTCAATAAGTAATGAAACTCAAAAAAAATATACAGGAAAACGATGCGTGGTTAGGTTTAGTTATGCTTAGGCTTCAAAATAACAAGTAATTCTAAATCTACCACGAAATGTGATATTCATTGTTGTAGGAATTAATATATTTTGGATGAAGCACCTCTGCTTCATGTCTATTTCATCCCTGGAAGCAAAGTGAACTATATTATTACAAATAAACTTACTTAAAACCTTAAGGTAGGTACAGACAGCGTCATGAAGCCCCTTTGCTAAGGTATTTTAATGCTGAGAGGTACTGAGCTGATAAAGCTGTCTGTAACATAATTAAATAAATAAAATATCTAAATCTCACTTGTTGTTTGACCAGACGATCGGTCAAAGCAGCTAGAGCATCAAATGCACGAGTTTGCTTCTTATACCGGCTCGGATCACCACCGTGTCTCAGTAGCCACTTTTGAACGATAGTGTCGACCAATTCATATCGAGATAACCGTCTAAAAGTAATAATAAATAAATTGTGAAAATGTAGAATGGAAAGCAGAAAGAGAAATCAGCAGGAACCTATAAAAAAAAAACTACACTTTCTAACGCCGACACGACGCAACAGCCTTAAATCGGACAGAGGTGCGGATGGCTCGAAGATTTAATTCGCCCATATGCAAAACTTTTTGAGTAAAATAATATGGAAAATAAGCTATAAGTACGCGTATCTACATACTTATTCGTACAGCTGCGTCTCGCCCAGAGTGCGGGGGCACAATTTCAAGCGGTAAAATTTAAGTATTTGAAGCGTTTTGGGATTACAGCAGTCACCCGTTCAAGCGTTCCTCCCATAAATTAATAATATTCTTCAGATTGATTTCGGTCACTGGTGCACTCCCTCTTCCCTCACTCTCATAGTCCGATGGGAATGGGACGTCAATCTGACACGACCGGGGAGAGATCAGGTGTAGGGGCGGTTTAAGAGCTTTTAAACTCCGGGCTGCTACTGAGAAATTCCTAATGGAAAACCCCAATTACACTATTTGCCCGATCTGGGAATTGAATTCAGGATCCCACGATCAACAGTAGCGCTTGCGACCACGAGAATAAAGGGGCAGTCAAACAAAGTATCTAAGTTTTTTCAGTTTCATGATAGGCATGGGCGTAGTGTGGTGAGCATAATTAGGGTTCGGTGGTTGGTTGCAATATTTGTGTTGCGGAATAGGAAGACCAAAGACAAGATGGACGAAGATGGTCTGAATGAATGATGCTATGGCTCGGAAGGAATGTGGATTCAGAGATAACAAAAAAAAAATATTTACGGAAGAAGACTTGCTGCGCCAATTCCAAATAAATTGGGAAAACATAAAGATAGGAAAATAATTTACCGGATCTAGAGGCGAGTGAATACAAACCCTTCCATAACTGCAGGAAGCATATCCATGACGTCACGTAGCAGGATATCCGCGTCATCACGTGATACACGCATCGCGTCGAGGCAGTCTAGCAACAGTGTCGTGACGTTCACTTCATGACCAATCTCCGTATCCGAGCCTATGGGAGTTCTGCAACCAACAAATTAAAATACCTACTAAAACTTAAAGTTTAAAGTAAAATATTTTCACTTTTTAAAATTGAGTTCCTATGGTGGACTGACCATCGTAGGAATACCATTTAAAAAAGTTAATTCATCAGGAAGAAAAAGGAAAATGTTTATTTCTCTACATAATATAAAACAAAGTCGCTTCCCGCCGCCTGTTCACTTAGATCTTTTAAACTATGCGGACATACAATACGCGGATTTTAATGCGGTTATGTTAATAGATAAAGAAGGTTATGTATTTAATAATAAACGTAGTACTATTGTCAGTCCGTTATTTAGAGCGCTGTATTTCTAGAACCACTTATTAAGATAATGTTATATAGTAAAAGTCTAGGCAATGAAGCTAAAGGTGGCACAACATCCACAAAAGTACGGTATTATTACAATAATAGGTTCAACTCACATGGGAAAGTATTTGACTTGGTACGACATAATGGTCCGAGGGACCATGAACAAGGAAATGTCAGACTCGCGTGGCTCTACGTACCAAGCGCTAGACGGCATTGGGCTTAGCTCTGACAACGGCTTCAAACGAAGATCATAGATCTCCTCTTGTAGTTGCTGTTAAATATAAAATAAGTAGGGTTTTATTTTCTAGTATACAGGGGTATGAAAATTTCCCAGAAACCTGAAAACCTGGTAAATTTTCAACGACCCTGTATAATGACTTTATTTTGAAAAAATAGAAACATATAAAGTTACATTCACAAACAACTCTGAAGAACCACTTGTAGCCCATACAAATACATATTTTTTTCGTGCGGGAATCGAACCCGCGGCACGCATCGCTGAAGCCAATCGCTCAAACACTGTCAACTGTATCGTCAATCTAAATGTATGCTATATTATATTTACAAGTAATTCTGCCTGTTTGTAATTTTCTTATGGCTTTTGACATGTACTGGCTTTTTCCACAAAAACATTTATTGGGTTGAAACAGAATGTTGAGGTGTTACGGTTTAATTCGGTTTACGGTGTCGCGATGGCTCAATGGTTAAGGCGCTCGCCTTTCATGCATTAAGTTGGATTCAAATCCGGGCAAGTATCAATGTGATTTTTTCAAGTCATATGTACTTTCTAAAGTTTGTCTTGGACATCACTGGCATCGGTGAAGGAAAACATTGTGAGGAAACCTAGACTTACTGTTCCATTTAAACCATGTCAGAGGCTCTTGAGGCGGTTATAAACGGTTTAATTCAAAATACAAGCGGAAAGGGTTGTGGGGAAAGTGCTGATTATTGATGGAATATTTCCAAATACTAATAGTAAATAGTGTTCAATTTGTATTGAATGGCACCTTTATCTGTTGTTTCTGTCGTGACCGCAATATAAGTAGACGAGTGACGTCGCGCTGGTATTGTTTCATGTTGTATCCACCGGGCATCGGGCCGGGGTCCTTGCGCGCCTGTCAAATTTAAACAAAAACCTTAGTCTTGACACAGCTTTTTTTATGTTATATCTTACTAGCTTTTGTCCGCGTCAAAGATAATTATTATTTCCGGGATAAACAGTAAGCATCCAATGTGTAGTACCTAGGCCCTACACATTTTTTTTTTACCTGTAATATGGGTTTAATGTTTAATTGAATAGTAGGTACACGATGTATATAGTGTGGTGGAGACTTACACAAAGATGTTTTTCTTTTAGAAAAGACTGTAAATCCCGTTGATGGATTTTGTTGGTAACTCTAAAGTTACGGAGATTAAAGAGTTTAGAGTCATAAGTTACAGTTTTCAAAAAATTATCTTATTATACAGAAATTGAAACTGGGTTTCTTACCTTATATGGTAACACATCGGATTGCAGTGCCGCAGCCAAACGGAGCCGTTCCGAATAATGGTTTAAAGCAGCGAGATATTTCTTTTCAAGAGTACTCTGGCGCTCCTGAAATTATTTACTCATTATTATCATTATCATTTTATTAGGCAAATCGAAACGTAATCGCCTCTATTACATTACATTCTACTGCTTTTCGTAACGTCGTTTCTGTTTAAATACCACCATGCTAGTTAACTAGTTATCCGCACACAGTTAGATACCAAGCTAGCCACCTGGATGTATGGACATTTGGGACACATCACTGGTCATGGTCTAGCCAGGAGCTGTCTGTTGTCAGCCGGCCTTTTGAAGGGTCACATAGGTACGACTTATTTAATACAAATAAGAAAGAATTTATCGTAATCCACTTGTTTGAGGTCACTTGTCGTATGAACGTAGGTCCACACGAGACAAGTACGGGCTAGCCATGCATGCTGCCTGGTGAACGCTAGGTTCAGAACTTCAGACAGGCCGAAAGAGAGCCATAGAGTCCATAATTTTGTGAATGAATAAAGACTTGTAATAAAATACGCACACTCCAGGTCCTGAACTGCGCGACGACATGCGGCAGCGTGCCGTAGGTGACGGCGTACTTGTGGCGGCGCGCCATCTGGCGCAGCAGGTCGTCGAGCGTGCGGTCCACCTTGCGCGGCTTGCCGAGCTTGCGCGTGAGCACGTCGCGCATTTGCGCGCGCAAGTCTTCCGCCTCTGCCTCCATGGCGCGCAAGTCGACGTTCATGCGGAATAAGTGTGTGCGGTTTATCCTGTAAATCAACAATTGTTTCTAGTACCTACTTTTATCTGACCACATAAGGCTGAAAGTTAGATAGGCAGACAGTAGACGTTGGTCACAGGCGGCGGCGTTCGAACAAGTTGACAGTTTTTATAGACTCCCTCTCGCAAACCATTCCTTTTCTACAAAATCAGTCGAATGATACGTTTGACCTACACTTAGTTCCGGAGGCCGTCTTGATGTTTCATCGAAATAAAATACCCTTTTATCTTTTTCTTTGATGCTCCCTACGACGTTTTTTATACCCGTGTTAAGTTACGTCTTTGGTTACCGCTCCGCTCCCGTGTATCAATCAGTCGAATGATACGTTTGACCTACACTTAGTTCCGGAGGCCGTCTTGATGTCTCATCGAAATAAAATACCCTTTTATCTTTTTCTTTGCTGCTCCCTACGACGTTTTTTATACCCGTGTTAAGTTACGTCTTTGGTTACCGCTCCGCTCCCGTGTATCATAGCGAGATGCTCTATGCTCTTTAGGTACAATTCCTCATGAATCTGGCTTTTTTTATGGCTGAACAAATTTTATCACTGACAACCTGCATGCCATGTTATGTAACTCATGTTTCCACAAATAAATAAAAAACTCTTCAGCTTATTATACGAAGTGTAACTAGATGTTGTTCATACAAAAAGTATTCATCTGATCTTCCCCTTTCGCCCTGGTAATCGTTGATAGATTACTAGTTGAACTTACTTCTGCCTCTGTCTCTGCTGCAAGATTTCGTCCTGTATTTCAAGCACTCGTTTCCTTAGGCGCGAGAGCAACGCTTCAGGGAATACCACAGTCTGCGACAGGCCCTTAGCACCGGTGCAGCCATTGATAGCCGTTGCTCTGATCTGGTCGTACCGAAGTACCACCACTGTATCCACATCGTTCATATTGGATTGTTTCTCCAGCTGAACAAAGCATTTTATATTAAGAAAGCTAAAATACATATCTGTTTCAAAGATGACCGAGTCTGGATTTATGCCCGGTTGATGGCAATAGGCTCGCCCCCTATTACATGGGACTAAAAACATAACTGGCGAAATGTGGGTGTACAGTACACCTCTGCCTAACCCTTCGGGGATTACAGGCGTGATGTTATGTCTCAAAGATTGCCTCGTTGGTCTAGTGGTCGCAAGCTGCTGTGCTGTGCATTTGCAAAGATTTAAATGTAGGGCACTTCTGTAAACTAAATGTTCGATAATCGTACCAAACTGTAGTTATAACGTCATTTCAATGAGTTTTTATCGTTGAAGCTGTCTGATGTTTCAGTAGATAAACCGTCATGGGGTTTTTACATACAAGAAGGAGAATACAACTTTTTGAAACCTATATCTATCCCAGAAATGGCTATTCTAAGGAGAAAACAATAAATGCAATTGCTATACAGGTATGCATGACCTATAATTTTTGCCTAACCTATTTTATGATTAAACTGTCCGTTTGCCTGAAAAATGCAAAAACCCCATATTTGCGAACTTTAAACCTTGAATCTTTTTTTGCACACGTGGGTTCGATGGCGATTTTTCACATGTTGTATATGGTGTTCTCAACATTCGTACTAATTTCCAGCCTGTTGCGAATTTTTGTACCCTTGAATATCTATTCTGACTGGACTACTAGTATATTCATGGAAATATAATGGACTGTTATGTACTTTGCTCTCCAAAAATATACATATGTCTTCTTAAAAAATACAAAAAATATATATTTCTAAATAGTTTTTTTTTGACCCAAAAACAAAATGGTAAAGGTAGTTGATCACTTACCTCTAGTCCTCTCTTACCATAAATTCCCTGAGATTGTTTTTTCTCGTTTCCAGTTGTATCGATAGCTTGCGCTTGATCTTGTTGTGTGCTTCAATGTCTCGCTTCAGGAGTTCAACCAGACGGCCTTGCTCTATCATTTCTTGTTCATGTTTATGTCTGTACACAATGTTTAGTTATGCCCTTTGTTGAATAACGCTTTACAAGATTTTATTGGTATCACTGTAGCAACAGCTCTCTCTACCTGATTATATGGAAGTACTGACTTACCGTTGTCATAATCTATGTAAGTGAAAACGTTAAGTAAGAACCTAAAGCATTTATTTGACAACACGGGTGGCGCAGTCGAAATTTGGGCTTTGTAATGATCATAAGCTTCCTAAAACAGTTGCTTTACTATAATAAGAGCTATGATTAGGTACCGACCTGGTGTTCCTCAATTCATATGTTAGGTCATAGGTTTCCTTTTCGCATCCTTCGGGACAGATGTTAGGGTCGAGGCGTATTGGACCGATGTCTCGACTGTCCAAGCTTCCTTCATCGTCTTCTTCGCTACTCGACTCTGACGACTCGGACTCAGACGATTCTTTAAAACAATAAAAACATACATTATTAATTAAGTGCCTAAAAAGATTTAGTAAGAAATATATCTTTCATCGTCATTTTGGAGACAGATATAGTACGAAAACTTAATAGCGACACTAGTTTACGATTTACCATATATATATAAAGGCATAACAAAGAGAACGAAACTATGATTTACCATCATCATCATGAACACGTGGCGGTCGATACTTCTTCTTGAATATCCTGCGCAGGAAGTCAGCGAACTTATTGTCTTGCACCAGCCGTTTGAACTGCCTCTGTAGCTCTTGACATTTAACGTCCAATTCCTCTCTTTCCGTTAGGTGCTCTTCAATGCGGTGCTCGCAGTCACTGATCTGTTCTTGTACTCCACGTACCTAAAAGGACCATGATAGTTTAATGTTCTCTTAAACGATTTATCTATAAATATAAAAGTGAATCATTCATTTTATTACAATCCATTTAAAATACTTATTAATTGAAATCACCTGCATTAATTTTGAGTATACTCTTTCAGCTAAGCGGTCTTCATGCATCTCGAATCTATTTAAAACATTCATTTCTCTGTGCAGCTGGTATAAATGAAGTTCTAATAATTGGTCCTTTTCCTAAAAACAGAACTTTTCTCAATAACAAAACAACAACTAGGTACTAACTTCTTGTTTATTTTAATCGATTTTATGATAACTTCGGTCGATATAGAAGCAAAATAAAGTTAGGTAAGCAGGACATTTTTTTTTTTACCTGAACTCGTATGCGTTCCCTTTGCAATTCTTTCAGCCGGAAATCGTACTTTTCCACTGCCCTTTTCGCGTCACCAAGCAGTACGTCCTGTTCAAAGATATGCCTGTAAAACATAACCAATAATGTGATAATAATAATGTCGATATAATATAATATGAACATTTTTGAAATTATAAAATATTTGTGTAAGGATGACAGCGTTTAACTTTAAGGTAAACACTGCGGCATTTTATGCGGTGGTAATATGGGCGATTTTACAATAAAAAGGTATAGTTTGATGTGCTGGCAACAATGTTTACATAGGTACTAACCTACTGTTTAGATAGAAGTTTGGCTGTTCTGCCATAATTCTTATAGTTTTATATTTTTTTAAATATCAAATGGTATAATCGTCTAAGACCTAGTTGATGTAACCGAGCTTCATAATTTCAGGCAGATGAGTAAATTGAACGCACCTTTCAATGCGTCTTTCACGTACTTCATTTTCTATGGGCGTCGATTCTTGATCTTGCCTCACTTTCAATAGTTCCCAAGAAGCGCCTAGTGGTCGTGATTCTGAAATAATTGGAATATTTGTTAAATTACTTAGTTTATATTACTTTATAGTAAAAATAAGGCTAAAAACAGATGTAAAATTAATGAAGCTAAATGTGTTCCGGCCCGGTGCTAATGTTTTGTAGCACAGAATACAGCGTATGCAGTGTAGTATTATTATTTAAAGGTGTAATTGTAAAAAGTCATTACATAGCCGTTAATAATGCGTACATTTAGCAAAAATGATTGCTGGGAAATTACTTTAATTTTTGGTGTGAAATGTCACTGTCTTAACTCCAAGGTATTGCGCTAATGCACACAAAACATTGGTATTTAAAGTTTTATTGTAACATTTGAAGCTTATTTCGTAAAAAAATATAAAAAGTAGTTGGAACCTTTGTCTTCAATATCTCAGTAACCAGAAGGTTCCCAGGTGGGTATTGAGTTTGATTGACCGAAAAGATTGAGATATGTCGGGTTTGAAATCTTCTTTACTTGACAAGAAATGTTAATAAAAGCATTAAAAACACATAAGTACTTACCGTTTATGGGTACAAATCTAGTAACCCTTGGCTGACGCACTCTGGGTTTCTGCTGCACCCCAGAGAGTTTTCTGCGATCTTGCATTGCTTGTGACTTCTTTGATTGCATCCGACTGGTCATTTGAATTGGCTCTGGCTTTACCTATAAGAAGAGCACCCTGCCTTGGGTTCTTGCCATAATAGTCCGTTTTGCACGGTAGGTTCTGGGCAGATCAATGTGACAGTAAACAAATAGTTGAAGCGCACTGCACATGGTGCAAAATCGCATAACGCATAGATTGTGTGATATTAACCTATTATAAGAGATCTACAATAAGACATGTCTTACCCATTAACCTTAACCTTATTAACCCTTGACCGTGCTCATATAGGTATACCAGAATCTCATGGCAAATGTGGTAATCAAAATTTGTTGTGTGCAATACCGGGGAAATTGGATTAAACGATTTTGATATGTTTGTCTTTCGTGTAAATGAACATGAATAAATATCGAAAAATAAATCAATCGCTTACATTCTAATTTATTATACCTACAAATAACATTATTATACCTAAAAATAACATTAAAATAAACTTAAAACCTTATTCCGATCACGCACAAAAACACCAATTCCATTTCTTGATTTTTATCAGATGAAGAGGATAAAGAAGATAAAAGCTGTATTTATTGTAAATCTTTCTTCCAGCATTTCAATTATCATGTCTTGCTCACTATTTGACTTTAGTTCTAAATAACAACTACCTATCAAAGTTGATTTTCTTCTTTAGTCTCCTCTTTTACAAGGCGTGGAAAATTCATCATAATTTGATGTCCAATGATTCGGGTAGAGGTTTTATTACAGGTTATAATTATGTAAGAAATAATAAAATTGAGTAAAAGTACCTATATAAATAACTAGCCTCAAGTTACCAGTCAACACAATAACGCGCTTTTAAGTCAGGTGTCATATTAATATGACTATTGATATTTCCATATTATGAAAATCACTTTTTTCCCTCTCATTTCTTCAGATTCTGGTCCTATAGCATGCAAGCTACATTAACAAGATTGTGTGAAAACAATATTACTTTTCTACTTAATTTCTTTTTCGTGTTGCGTTTCTATATTGATTTTACTGATTACTGATTCAACAGTTTCTTTACTTAGTGATTTTACTGATTACTAATTCTAAATAATAATATGGGTGTGATGCAATCTCAAAGACTAAGCCAAAATATCTCGACATCCATTCTTTGCAATAATTTTATATGGAATTTTCTGCCTTACATTTAGCAAAATATAAGGGACATAGAGCCGCAGTTTTTTAAATAATATTGCGGAACAATATAACCCTTTTTTCCTCACTGGGATAAAAAGAGTTATAAGATGTATAAGATTTATTGGCAATCTATGTTACTTATTACTCTGCTTCCATACCATTTAAACTGGAACAAAACGACGCTACTTGGAAGTAGGATTAGGGATGTACTGACTTCAAGGTTTCTCTCTGGGAACTCAAGATCATCGTCGAACTGCGGCAGAGCGGGCGGCGGCTTAACAAGATTCGCTGGTATCTCACAGCGAATCTCCAGCAGTCGCTCCCCAATTTCTTTCATATACTGCAGCATTTGAACTTTACGCTCGCGTAGTTCAACTACTTTCTCGTTGAATTCGTGTTTTAAGTCGTAGATCTAAGAAAAGAGTATTTTTTTTCTGTTGCGAATAATACATAAAACATGTCAATATATTATACATATATATAATAATATACATATATAATATATTATTAACATGAATAATATAATCGGCGACGTAGAAATCGCACCGTGTTTGTAAACATGCCTCTAACATCTTTTATAAACATGTCAAACTATTTTCATTATTGAGGGAACTATTCGATATCAGTTGAAAGATTATGTATGATATTAAGTATGTATTGTCAATCATATTTTTTTTTGTTTAGGACCATTATAGAAATATACAGTTGACTGAGTAAAGAAAAATAAACATTATTAACCCTAATTTCAAAAAGGTTTATTGTTTTGATTATTTACGACTTTACGAGAGTTCATTATTGTGTCTAAAATAAAACGGTAGTTAACAATTAATACCAATTTCCATTGAAATAAATGCATACTTTAAAACATTGGTCCGTGATTAGATGTTTATGGATTGTTTGGTCCAGCCATCCTGATGGTGACAGTGCTTTTGCTTGGTAAGCATATTATTCATTGGATTTTCTCTTTCCGGTTTATAAAATAATGAAAACTTATAATTTCAATTAAGTTGATAACTCATAAAGTTTAAGGGAGAGACGATTAAAGCGCCAATTGCCATTACGATTGCCGTTTACAGTTAATTCTCATGAATGGGAAGCTCACCTCTTTCCTGACGAGACAGACACGTATCTGCGTGTTGTGTCCCGCAGGCGCAACGTAGTCCGCCTGTGTCTTCAGTACGCGGTTGCCGATAGTAGCCTCCGCTTCCTTCAGGGCATCAGCCGCACCAGGAGGCATGGCGTTTGGGTCCGGTTTGAGGTTCAGATGTTCTTGCCACTGCGCATTATAAGGTAGGTAGGTACTAGGTGTAGTGATTGAGTCGCCTTTGCACACATTCTAGCTGCCGAATTCTTTCTCAGATTTCGACAGAATTAACTTGTGTACCTATCCATAATTCCACCATGGGGCACCAGGCGACAGTTAGTCAGATTTATAACAAGACGTGTGCGTATGGGCTTAACCGCTTAAAGACTTAAGGTAGAAACACGTAGTATGATTCAGCGTAGGTATATTTATTAGTTTTTACAATGCATCATCTCAAATTTTATTTAAAACTATTTAATAATAAAAACGACAATGAATTTGATGATGATTTATGAAAGAAAAGGATTTGTTGTACCAATTCCTAATAATTTGGTACCTATAAGTTTGGTACTGCAGGAGAATAATGATTAAGTATATAAATAAATGCAGAAAATTCAAAACAAACCTCAATAAATTGAATATGATGTCTGTTCAGGCGCACATGGTAGTTTTTCAAAGCTTTCTTTAGTGGGTATGGCGGCTTTGGTGGCAAGCCTAGTAAGAACGAGGCGACCCGCGGGGGCCCGAACGATGCTTTCCGTGCGGCTACGCGCCGAACAGTCGATTCCGTATGCCTGTTTTTGAAAATCAGGTTCAGTAATAATATAGTCTTATGGGTGTATGAGAAACAATACCTTAGAGTGAAGTGCCTGTTAGGAAGAGTGTTAAGTAAATTATCAGGATTTACTTACTTCAATTCTTTATCAGCTAACTCCAATAAATTCATATTCCTAGCAGCATGTAAGTAGGTACATTTAGAAAATACAATTTATAAATTTAAATAATTCTAGGGTTGAATTGAATGTCTATATATAATAAAATGAACGATAAGATCCAACCTTCCTCGTAGAGCAGCTTCAGCCATCATTCGGTATACTTCTTCCATTTGAGCATAAAAATCATTCGAGAGATTTTTTTGTCGCAGAGGTCTTAACTTAATTTCAGGATCCCTGCATTAAAGACTTATTAATATTAATACATATACTCTGCATCTGATCTAAGTTCTAAGAAAGATTTAAGAAAGGTAGAATATTATTATTATCAACTCATACTGTCCCACTGTTGGTCAACGGGCTCTTCTAATTAAACAGTTTTATTTTTGTTTACTGTTGTAATGGAATCTTTAATGAAGTAGGCTGGTTCATCTCGATCGAAGGTATCGACCATTTTCTTCCAACGGAAATTTAAATAATAATGCTGGTACTTAGTTTGTTTAACGGTTATCTTGAATGGCTCTAAATAAAACTTACGTGATAGCTCTCAAGGTAAAAGGGAACACATCCAGCATTACAATGTTCCTCGAATACATTTTATGCAAGCCTAAGTCAGAAGCTTCAAGCTGATGCGCCAATTTCCTAACAGTGAGTGCTTGAGCATCGTCCAACTCTCTTTCTTGTACTTCTAGAGGTCGCGGGTCTAAGGTTTCGTCTATTTGCTGGGAGAACGGAAGAGCTCGGTTCCTAAAGAATTTTAGAAGATTTTACTTACATCTTTATACATTAGTCGGTTAATAGCCAGCATGCTTCAATATAAATTTGTATTGTAGTTTGACTACGGTCTATATTAATAACTACATAATGCTTGTAACTTTTACTTTCAACTTGAAAGAACGCTCAATGGAAAGTATTAAGACTACTTACCTAAAAATAATAACCTACATAAGCAAATAAAAAGCAAGTTGATAAATATTATATCCATCCCGTATTGACAGCTCATAAAACCCCACATATACATACAACACACCTACATACACACATATACATACTACTGTTCCATTCAAACCATGTCAGAGACCCTTGAGGCGGTTTAGAAACTCTAGACACTAGGGTGTGTGGGGTCGTAGACCTTACCGCCCACACGATAAGAAGAAGAAGCTCATAAAAAGTACGTAAACTTATTAGTGGTGTCTACAGTACTATCTTATAGGAAAAAACATCATGCTTACGCTTTTATAAGTTTGTTATATTCAACTGTGAGTTCAGCCAGTTGGTCGCGAACTCTTTTCTTATGTGCGTTGGCAATTGCCATCATTTTGTCGTATTCCTCTTTTTGCTTTAGTTGTTCGTGGGACATCAGCTCACCTTCAACAGTGCTAGGCTCTTTTACTCTTGTTATTGTCTGCAAAAAACGATTATTCTACTTATTAGAACCTTATAAATTTATAGAAAGTAAAGATTATGGAAAGTTAGTTTTTTTTATTTGTCTAAACATGTTGTGTATACATACATGAGCGTGCTAGATATTATATCTGGAGTTTAAGTTGCAAAAATAGTTATTTTAAAATATACTAACAAGAGATTCTGGAGGTGGCGGAAGTGTCGGTTCTGGTAGCAATCGTTCTGGGAAGTTGACATCATAAGCAAATATATTTCCATCATTACCGGAAGAGTATAGACGCCTGAAATATTTTATAACAAGAATAAAATAATTCTAATCCTTTTTAAGTTATTTTTTTATAATTGTGCTCCTTTGGTAAAGTACCAATACCATATCAGGCGCGGCTTCAACCCTCAAGCAAGATGTGGTCACGGTCACTTCATCATGCTTATCACAATATCCCGTCTAGACTCCAAAGTACTGAACGGTTCTTAAATGAAACTTTTACAGCTTAAAAGCCTATCAGATTTATTTAAAATCGGGTATGCATTTTACACTGTATTTATTTTTATACTTATAAATATATAGTATACTTTATATACTTGCGTCACGTGCTACAATGTGAAAAAATAACGAAAAGATTGTCTAGCCTGTAAGATGCCCATTAACGGTAAAAAAAGTTAAAACGTAATTACTCTTACATTGAATTGTTGCTGAGTTCTAAGCTAGTGATAGACCCTGTATACCGATCATGCATCGGTAAGTAGTAGAAATCTATGAAGTCTACGCGAGGAACTGGTTGTTTCTGAAAATGTAAGGGCATGCAAATTTAAATCATCGTAATAATTATTATAGTAGGGGAGGCCAGAAAGGGATATTTGGATTTACTCGAGCGCGGCAGATTAGTATAAGGGGGAATAACTTGCACCCTGTTAAGTACCTCCACCATTTATAAGCCCTGCCTATAGGGCCGCGTGCTTAGGGCAGCGGATTTAATTTTTCAAACCATCATATTGAAGAAGTCCCTTCACATAATTGTCAGATCAGCACGACAAGGACATCAAGGTGAACTGTCTGTATATTATTTATGATTAATCTGACGCGCTCGAGTATTTCAATGTCATAATTTTTTCTTTCATTTTTTACCATTTTCAACCCCTTCGTACGGTGGGGGTGCCCACCGTGCAAACCGGCAGATTAATATTCCTCGGTTATCAGAAACACGTGGAGCGCATACACTATTAATATCTGACTCAATCGAGTATATATTAGTTTTTACTTTTTAGCATCTAATTTTCACAATCCAAAAGGTATTACGACGCTGGAGTAAATCCACATTTAGCATCTTGGCCTCCCCAGTTTCCTTATTATGTTTATAGAATTTATTAGCTGAACGGAAAACTGCAAATGCGCTTGGTTTGACGCAGCCGATTCTATACTGCAGCGTTTTAGCATTCTGCTAAAGTGGTTGAAGTATATATCCTAAATTAGGAAACTTCCAACCCTGTAGCTGTGCCGCTGTGGCAGTACAGAATTTTTCATCTTAGCGTGACGATGACAGTTTAAATAGAGTCAGTGGCAACTCTAGCAAACTCTCAAAGATGCCTCTCTTCTTTTCAACCATTCTGAATCTTGAGGCGCTACAAAGTTGGTGTCATGCTCATCCTGTTATCTTTTACTTTCTTACAAATTTACAATCTTGCAGTTAAAGCAAAGAGGATTAAATAAAAAATAATGGTCCTTATAACTTAAGCTGACCTCTTCTTTAGCCAATCGTCTGCCTTTAAGCTGTTTCAATAGCTTCTGGATCGAGTTCGTCCAAACCTCGAAGTGACGATTAGGGTTGTCTTCCTCTTCAGTCGGCATGCGCACTACTCGGATAATTCCGGTGTTCGTCCCACAAACGAGGTAGCGGCCATCGCATCTGTTTCAACATCAAACGTTTACATTAATCCAAGGACAAAACTTTTCGTAAGCAGAGCGTTTGCAAAAGGATTGATGAACGCAAGCATCCACAAAGAGAAGCATTTTTTAATTTGTGTACCTTGGCCATGTGGTGAATGAGGACCTGGCTGATGACCAGGATGTGGAACGGGAACGCAGGGGGCTGGCGGTTCGGTGTAACATGCTGGCACGCAGGTTTTCAAGGTGTAGTGCAGAGGTTAAAAAGACGTTATTTAGGGCCTACTGCCAATCCTACTACACCTGTAGCCTGTGGTTCAGTTACACACAGAGGGTCGTCAGCGCCCTGCGGGTCCAGTACAACAATGCTTTCAGGTTGCTGATGGGACTTTCTCGCTATTGCAGCGCCTCAGCGATGTTTGCGGACGCTCAAGTAGATGGCTTCCATGCCATAATCCGTAAGCGAGCGGCATCGCTGATGCGCAGGGTGAGGGACAGTTCCAACCTGAGGGTTGTTGCTGATAAAATAGAAAGTCCTCTATGGAGGCATTGGATACATATCCATATTAAATAGTTCCTTCCTTTTTGTATAATGTACTAACATAGATTTTTAAGCTCTTTTGTATTTACTAACACTATATGGACACACTAGTCTGAAATAAAGAAATTGAATTGAATTGAATTAAGACATAATAATTTTGATTAAATAAAAACTTAGGTAAAATTAATAAAAACTCTTTATAAAGGTACTGTAACGTGTCGTGCTAAGGCAAGTTAATAAAGCGCACAACTTCAAAAGGCAATTGCAAGGTTCTTTTTGCTTAGGGTTATTAAGTGATCAACATCTTCTTTGAAAATTGAATAAAACAAATGCAGCAACGGTACAGGAGCGACACGATGTCGCGCGTCGCTTCGTGCCGTGTTTCGTGGCGCGTTGCAAGGCCGGGCGTGCAGTAATTTTTACGATGCTTATGGACGATATGATATTTTCAGTAGGAAGGAAGTAGAAATATCTTACATAAATTTCAACTTCGTCAGATCTTCACACCAAGCCCCAGGGAAAGGAGCGTATTTGAGGATCTTGTTGTTTCCCGGCTGGATTAGGAGTAAGGCACCTGTACCTTTCTGAACGGTCCATATGCCGTCATCACAATACTCGGCCCAAGTGATTGTTGTGCCCAACATACTCTCGCTTTCCACTAAAATCATAATGGTGATATTAGCAAGAAATGTTTTGGCAGTAGATGTGTTCATTTTATTCAAAACAGAGGTCAGAAAAGTGATTGATACATACAGTCAGGCAGGTAAATTACTTGACAAACTTTAAGAGAGTGTCTTATTCCTGAAAACAAGCAACTCATACTATGAGATAAACTATCAAATTATGAATTAGTTGTTCCACACATTTTGGTAATTCTAGTATTGCATTTTTAAAAGAAGAACGTTCCAAAAGACGTAATACGTACTTAGTTGCACTTCACCGACCCATTCTTCCTCTTCGTCGTCATCTTTTCCGGACTCGTCTTTAGCTTTCAAAGCTTCTTCGTCTATGCTTGCAAGATCTTCTTCTTCTGGGAAAGGTCTGTTGCGCATGCTACCAATGTTATTAGAATTATGTTTAATTTTTATTGAACACTTTCATAATGTTTTATTAAAAATAGCGCGAAGTGAATAGAAGGCAATTAAGCTTTAAGGTGGTAACAAATTGTACCTCACTGGCAATAACGACTGATTTATTTAATACCACTAAATGGAACATGGTCATCAAAATGTTAGATTTACAGAATTCTGCAAAAAGGTAGTAAGTACTTACAAATGTTTCTTCACTAAAGTCTCTTTATAGGACTTAAAGTCCAACTTGAAAGTTGTAATTGTATTGTATTTGCGCACTACTGGGTCCGGGAGCACTGTTTCCATTATAAGGCCTACTTGACCACAAAGTAAGAGCACGAGTTCCTGATATCATAAAATACGAAAACTAATATTAGATGAGACTTAACAGGTATAAGTCACGGCAGAGTAAGACTAATTTGTTTCATGAATCAAAACGATAATCAACACATTAAAAGATATTGTGTAGATCATTTGTGTCTAACAAAGGAACCAGCTAGGCATACAAAGAAGTGCGATATGGATTTTTTCTCGCGTCAAATCCATTATACATGAGAATGCGTGAACCTATTCAAATCGTTTCGGAGGGAGATGATGCGACGAGACAATCTTGTCGCGCTACGCATTTTAGCTTAGCTGCCCAAACTGTTTATCACTTACCTCGCCAGGTTTAAAGGTCATAAATGCGATGTTATTCGGTGTTTCTATGTAGCCGATTCTCCAAAGCTCTAACGGAGTGAATAACTTCAACTGGTACATGAATATGGTGCTATCCTCCCCACATGTTACCAGTAAAGTGCGCTGTTCGTTTATCGTTATTTGAGTTACTGCTTTCGAGTGTGGTTTTAGTAACTGAAAACACCATGATGTCTGATGTAGGTAATCAGTCGATTCGAACCTTATTGTAACGATTAAGCCTTGTCGCACACGGCACACGCTATAGCCACAACAAGTCAACCGTCCACGAGCTGCAAACTGCAGCTGTCTTACAGTATGTTATGAACTCACTGTAGCGCGTGGCCTGTGTTCAACAATATATTATACTTAGGCATAAACAATAGACATTATAACAGAACGTAAAAAATATTTACTTTTTATTGTTTTAATTTATTATTCTTATTCAACAAAACAAAATAACTTAACGTGAAATATCATAGGTACTTTCCTATGGTTAAACAAATCGAACGTAATTTAATAGTAATTGAAAATTTCAGAAGAAGGAGTTCAGCATTCCATATTATTTTTCTCACCGATATCATATCTATGACGTCAGGATTCTCAGAGTCCTCACCATGGATAGTTAGTGTCGAATGTACTCGTACATCGACCATGTGTTTTTGATTCTCAAGTCTATCTGGATGCAGCAACAGCGTACGCATTATACCGTCACCGAAACCCACTATCAAAATGCACGATGTTTCATCCACCTGGATATAACAATTTCAACATTGTTGGGTGTTCAATACTAAAAGATACTGGACAACTTTATTCGTGAAACTTAAAGCTCTTTACATGGCTGTATTGTACCTACGAGATTAATAAAATCATCAAGATATAAGTCAACTTACGTCCAAAGGAGGATAAAACAGACACGAAACCGAGGTTGGGAATATATAACGAGCAAGGAGTTTATGTGACGTAGTGTGGTAAGCTTGTATAGTTCCGTCTGCTCCTGCCGTGATCAGTATAGGATGCGTCCTTAGAGCCGCCGTAGCAACAACTCCACCGGCATGACATGTTATTACCTTTTGATGATTACATTCTAATTTATCAATTTCTAAGTCCACAGTCCAAATGCCCCCGTTGCCATCCTTCGAAAGAGTAATAAGATTAGAAGCTTATTTGTATGTCTGTTTTAGCTTTACCTACCTACTTGATTCTCACACTCACTTGGGCATACCAATACATGTCCTTCCTATGTTTAAGACACATTATCTGGCAACCCGGCACCTACAAAAAAAAACTTATCTTCAATAAACAATAAGTAACAAACTTACACAAAATTCTGTGTAAGAGTTAAGCTAACACACTCATAGAATTTTTAACCGGTCCGGTAAAAAATTCTATGAATGTTTTTCAAGTCCATTAGCGATACAAATTAGGATACGTACACAAGTTTCGGCAACAGGATTTAGTTCAACATAGGGGTCTTCCTCGGGAGGATCAGATTGATCCACTGTTTCCCAGTACCATGCACGAACACACCCGTCGCGAGAGATCGTTGTAACTTCGTCATATTTTGGGCTCAGCATGAACTGTATCTGAAAATGGTTAGAGCAAGGGCAGTACTGAGTACATTTGTTTAGATAGGTAGGTATATATAAAATTCATCTTTGTAACCAGGATGTAGCTAGTTATGATGTAGGTCTTGGGGGCTTTATTTTTTTTTTTTACCGATGGAAAATCATCAAATGACTTCCCCCGCCCTGGGCGGGGCGGGAGGGAGTGTCAGACTTTTACTGACTAAAACCCATCCATGTTCCTTCTTGTGCCCTTTGCGTTCCGGGGGCGCGGTATCTTTCTCTCTTTTTCTCTTTTTTTTTTTTTTGTATATTTGTTCTACGATTACTCCGCCAATTATGAATCGATTTGGATGATTCTTTTTTTGTTTGAAAGAGTGTAGTCCCGAATAGGTCCCATAGGAATATTGTCATGATCTGATGATGAACTTTGGAGATATGGAAAGGAACTCCTTATAAAATCACAGCAGAACCGCCGTAACAAGAAAAATTGCTTTGTTTATACGTGTAGTCGATGACTGACTAAAGGAAGTGGGGAGGGGGTACGTTAAACCCCCCTCCTACCACTTTCCAAAATTAAATATATCGTGTGAGGTATTGTTTGAAAGGGCTTTATGTAAGGATTTCAAACATTAACACACAAGCACTAAAAAGTGAAAAATAAAAAGCTTTTTTACAAAAAAAGATCACCGCCTTCAAAAACCACAAAATAAAAAGCTTTTTTTTGGTAGGTAGATATTTCTTTGATTTAACTATTAATCTAATTTTAAGTGTAGTATTAATTTATTCTGGCATTGTTTTGTTATCTTAAAGGTGAGTATAGACTAGAGCATTTTCTCGAGCATTTCTATGTAATGTATCGTTCTTACGAATAGTACAATACAGATAAAAGCTCAGTTTCCAAAGCATTTCCATGTAATGTAACGTTCCCGGGAATGCTCGGCGTAATGCTTACAGCGAGTGTGCATTTATCCGTAACATTTAGTTGTACCTTGCGTTCATTTTTCCTTGAAATGTCGGACCTATAAGTTGCGTCAGTTGCGTGTGCTGCGTTTATTTTGATGAATTGCTCGTGCAAAGGCTCGACGAAATGTTACACCATTCCGCTTGTTGGTTTGAACAGTTACTGTTGTAACAAATTGGCGAGCGTGCTCGACGTCTGGTTCGTCAAGGGTGACACACAAGAACATATCGTACAGCGGCTCGTTGTTCTGTTACAAGTAAATAATGCTCTAGTCTATACTCACCTAAAGGTGTCTGACCTTACCGGGGTTGCGGGACGTCCTAGCAGGATACCGTGGCCCCGGAACGTAAAGGGCAACAGAAGGAACAGGGTGGTTTCTTAGTCAGTAAAAGTCTGACAGTCCCTTCCGCCCCACCCAGGGCGGAAGGAGTCATTTGATAAATTTTACCACCTTAAAAAAAAGGCGTCTGACCTTACCTAGGTCTTTAGTAGAATGTGGGTACTTACAATCGGTGCATTATGACAGAATTTTCTTCCTTTCTGTGTGACTTCTACTTTGACAAGGCCAGCTTCCCACACTAATATGTTTCCCCATTCACATCCAGTTAATACCTAATATTAATTGAAAGATAAGTCAGTATATCTACTTTCAAAATCGCTCTGCTGTCATAATTTATTCAAACGTAGGTATCCTCTGTTTTTGTATTCATACATATCGGGTGTCCGGTAAAGAATGGATTATCTTGAAATGGGTGATAGAAGAACTAATGGCGATTCAGAAAAAAAATACATTAAAAAATAAAAACAAGTAGAACCAAAGATATGATTAATTTAATAATAATCATTGTTTTTTGTTACTTTATTTTACATTCTTGTACACCACGACCACGAATTAATGAATTCCGTCGGTTTTTTATTGTTAACGTAATTTACGTTAACTAAGCTAATTGATAAGTAATTAAAAGTAGGACTGCTATTACACGGTTTTGAAAAAAAGCAACTTAAACTATGTTCTTTTGGAAAAAATTGTGAAAAAAATTCTTTTTGAAAAAGTTTAAGCGTCCGTAGTTTAAAAAAAATGTATCTAAACACAAGTGGCCAATAATTTTAACCCTTTGTAGCCCAAGATCATAAAATTTAAAAATACTTTGGAATATGACAGGTTTAAACAATTAAAAAAATACGTATTTCTCAGAATTTAAAAAATATTTATTATTACTTATTTATTTGACATTTTAGGGAGTGTAACATTACTGTAACATTGAGTTAAACTAAAAGAAAATGTACCTATGTAGTATGGAAGGATCTAAAGCAATTATTTTGTTTGTTATAACATAACGCTACTCCGCATTTTTCGCACATTGTTTGTGATACACCAGTACACTTTGGAAACTTGCACCGAACTCTTTTCTCGACCCAAATCGGCCAGTGACCAATTTGATCCTGCCTTACTGCCAATGGGGGGACGTGTTGTGCGGGACCCTTGTGTTTTTTGGCTAAGATTTCATTTTCGATCGATCTCCGGTTCTTGATATTAGGTTTCAAGCCAAGCTTGCATAAAGTCTCACCGATCTCCAGTCGAAAATCTGCTGAAGACATTTGTTTATCATTGCAGTTTTTTGTCTGCCTTACTCTTCGATATAACAGCCAAGAATTTGCCATAGTCAGATCTAATAAATGATAGAACATTCGCACTTGCCATCTTTTACTTCGTGTCAAAATTTTATACCTTCCCATGATACTATCAATCAAATCTACGCCTCCCATATGCCGATTATATTCTCCGACAATATGCGGGCGATCAATGTTGATGTACTTCTTATTGACCTTATCATAACGTCTGACTTGGGCCTTCGGCAGTTCACCAGCAAAAGATGATACGAGCGTTACAACTTTGTTGTCTTTCCATATAACGTTTGACACATCAATTCCGTCCATATTAGCAACATATTCAATGGAAAATCCCCGATCTTTTTTCATTACTTCCTTGTCAGCAGGTAGTTTACAATCTGGAATGCGATTGCGTCGTACTGTCCCAAGACTCAATATACCCTCTTTAGCTAAGTACTCCAGTAATGCCAAGGAAGTAAAGTAATTGTCGAAATAAAGACGATAATTTTGATGTCGCGGTATGCTCCGCGCCATTCTGACTACGACGTTTGAAGATGCTCCTAAATCTGGTTCTTCGGGGAGCACAACATTTTCAGCTCCTGTTTCAGGTTCAATTTTATAGGCAAAACCTGAGACCCCACTTAGTACAAAAATCTTATAACCCCATTTGTGTGGTTTTTTGGGATTATATCTTTTCAAATTACTTCTTGCCTTAGTGGAGCAAATCTGTTCGTCCACACAAAGGTATGCCTCCAAAGGAACTCCACTAAAAGTCCTATTCAAAGTTTCTACGACAGGTCTAATTTTGAAAAGCCTATCACCATTAGTTGCATTACGTGGGGGTAAATTAGAATTGTCATTGAAATGAATATACTGTCTAATTTTTTCAAACTTTTGCTTTGGCATTATTTCTTGAATCAAGGGTGTACCAATAGATGTGTTCCAATGGCTGGTTACCCTTGGCAATTGTATCAATGACATCATATAAGTTGCACCAATGAACTGCTGGATATCTGTATCAGTTATTTGAAAAGATTGATTAGGATTTTTTTGAATAATGTAGAGATTTGTTTGTTCAGTAATAAAACTTATCAATTCTTTGGGGAAAAAATAAAAAAAGAATTGAATTGGTGTATCAAGCTCAAGTAAACTAGGCGGTAAAGTAGTATTTCCCGTAAATCGCAACTGCTGGTCGTTTAGAACTAGGTTCTTTTTTTTCCATTGTAATTTCTGTTTTTGTCGCTTTTGATTAGCCAAAGTTTTATTTGATTGCTGTCCAGTATCTGCAGACGAGGGGCCAGCAATTGGCTCACTACGTTCAGATTCTTCAATAATTGCATCTACATCAACTCCAGCATTTTCTTCACAATCAGAAAAAAGTTCTAAATCTTCTAATAACGGCTGAAAATCTGGATCAATAACGCTGTCATCATCGTCCTCTAATCCGTCTTCGCTATCATATTGGTGCAATATGTCACATATTTCACCATCCCGCAGTGAATGTGACCCCATTCTGAAATAATATGAGATAATTTTACATCAATATCCACATACTTTAGTTACAATTAATATTACCATCGTCACTCAATGTAACAGAAATGTTACAAACATATAAAGTTACGTTTTTCACATAAAAAAGCAAAAATATGCTTTGGTAACAATATATGAATCAAATCATTCACTTACCTATAGTTTTCGATGAAAACAATGAAATTTTAAACACTTTTAGTATTTTTTTCAAGCAACGAAATTTTACCGACTATAAAACTTGTCACTGTCATCAACGCACCAAATTCAAACTCGCTAGAAATAATAAATTACGCCATCTATATTTTGTATTTGTTACTAAAATGTTCGGTGTGGTATGTTACAATACAGTGATACTGATTTTATTGAGTTTAAAATGTTTAGTATATATTTTAGCGGGATTATTGAGGTTTGTTACAGAATTGTCACACGAGGCTACAAAGGGTTAAAAACTTATGTGTTTATAGCCGATTTCAAAATGGTATGATTCAGTTTTGTACCTAATGTAAATAGTGAATTATTGCTATTCGTTTTCAAAAGGAGCGGAGTTTGGTTAAACAACAAAGTTTGCAATATTGTAACAAATTTGTACATTAGATGAACCTGACCATCAGGGTTTAAATAAAAAGATTTGTAGACGTTAGTAATTAATAGGAAAGCTTGGTTAACCTGTAATGCGACTTGTGGGATGTGATATGATAAAAATATGGTGTGACCGTGTTTTTTTTTTATTTGGGCTGTCTTAAGGAAAATTATTACGCGAAGTCGATCCTTGAAAGACTTAGGTAGCCGTGTCCGGTCAACCACATCAAAAATAAGCGATCGACGTGATATACGACTACTTAGGAGAGCATTTATTCTAAAATCTAGGGTCTGAATCAGAGTGGGTGGCAGACAATTTACAACGAATGTAATTTACAATGAATACAGTCTTAACATCACGCCTGTAATCCCCGAAGGGCAGAGGTGTAGCCACATTTCACCAGTTTTAACACTTTACCCAATAACACTGCTCGACCTGGCAATCGAACCCAAAACCTCATGCTTAGCAGTCAAAAACAGTGTCATTAATATCACATACTGTTTTTTATTAAATCCCAATGACCGGATAGATTTAATGTTAATAAATATTCTAATATCTCAAACTTTGTTGTTTACCCAAATTTCGCTCCTTTTGAAAACGAATAGCAATAATTCACTATTTATATTAGGTACAAAACTGAATCATACCATTTTGAAATCGGCTATAAACACATAATCTTATAGAATTATTGGCCACTTGTGTTTCGATACATCTTTTTTAAGCTACGAACGTTTAAACTTGCTCAAAAAGAAAATTGTTCACGATTTTTTTCAAAAGAACATAGTTCAAGTTGTTTTTTTTCAAAACCGTTTAATAGCAGTCCTATTTTTGATTACATAACTATCAGCTTAGTTAACGTAAATTACGTTAACAATAAAAAACCGACAGAATTCATTAATTCGTGATCGTGGTGTACAAGATTGTAAAAAAAGGTCACAAAAAACAACGAATCTTATTAAATGAATCATATCTTTGGTACTACTTGGTTTTTTTTTTATTTGTATTTTTTTCCAGATTAGTCATTAGTTCTACCATGACCCATTTCAAGATAATCCATTGAAAACCGGACACCCTGTATATATAACTAGTTTACGTCCGCGCGAATGTCGGTTTTCTGCGAGGTTTTAATTTTATGCATGGAATCCTAATTTACCCCTTATACATCTGCTATCTGCCAGTGAAAGTCCCGTCAAAATCGGTCCAGTCGTTGATGAGCCGGAAACATAGTAAATAAAATCGTGTAATGAATGGTTTGAAAAGGTTTTTTGTAAGGATTTCAAATATTCACGACAAGCACTAAAAGTGAAAAATAAAAATCTTTTTTACAATAAGGACAAACTTAATTACAAAAAGGACAACCGCTTTAAAAAACTAGAAAATAAAAAATAACTTTAGTTTTGGAAGTTGGTGGCGTACAACATAACAACGAACATAACCAAAGCCGCCGACTTCCAAAACTAAAGTTATTTTTTATTTTGTAGTTTTTGATGACGGTTGTCCTTTTAGTAATAAAGTTAATTTTATTTTCATGTGCCTACCTACTTGCTATAGGTATAAGGTAGATTAAAAAAAAAAAAACTTTTGCTCTCGTAAATATTCTACATTATGTCACCTTTTCATCGGGCATTGGATAAACCCCGAGTACATCGCAGATTTCTGTTTTCCCAAATCTGCCCAGTTCGCCTTTCAATTTAAGCCCAGTGAATGTTTCAGCCATTTTCCAGAATTTAATATGAGCAGCACCTAAAGCGATTGTAAAAAAAAAATACTAAAAATACTTTTTTTTTAACATTCTTTAGTTAGGACTTTATTGTTCTAGAGTTGTAGACCATAACATTGTTTTTATGAAAACCTATTGTAAATGATTATAAATAACTATAAATACTGCGAGCGCCGACGCCCGCCGCGCGCCACTGATTCACCACAGATGTTATGTGGTGGTGCAACATTTGTTGCAATACATGCTTGTGCAGTAGGGATAAAATTGCAAATTAGGTAACCTTTTGAAGCAATAGTTTATCTGTGGTGGCTTGAAGGGTAATTTTGTTTTATATTATTGTTATTATGATAAAATATTGTTAGTCTGTAAGCTTTCCTAAAATAAAATAAAATACATGTCCAAACAAATAATAATGCCTAAATAATAGTTAAAGTAACCATAAGAAAATGTATATCACAGACCTGCTGTTGTGAGCTGGCCTGGACAGTAAGGTGAAAACATAACGGTGTTAACATCGTATGTAAAAGCGCTGGTGCGCAGAAGAATCCTGTGTTTTTTCCAGTTCCAAATGGTAAGATTATAATCAGGTTCCTTGCCCACTGACGCTAACAGCTCGCCGTCAGGACTACAAAGTACAAAAGAAAATCAAAAATATTTTTTCTTTTCTAAAATTCAATACGTTATTGTAAAAGTTTTGAACGGATTGATATACTTACCTATGTATAGAATAACCTTCTTAAAATAAATCTTCTTGGAAAATCTCTAAACGTTCAGATAACGAAAAGGTCTGCGATTAAAGCAAATTACAAAATAAGAAACGGATGTTAGTTAAAAATTCCAGTAAAATATGACCAGCGACAATCTATTCTCATAGCTCGACGATATTAATAAAGTGCGTTGACACAATTACGTCTAGGTAAGTGTTAAAATTAAATTACCTGAAGTCTAGAATAGCATATGCGTTAGAAGTACCATCGCGAAGAACAGCATCTATTTCCATTTGAGGCCATGTGTACATAATTATCAACGGGTCACGTTCGCTTTCTCTATCTTCTGCTATCACAATGCGGTAGTTGGGGTCTTTTCTGAAGGACTACAGATCATGGAAAAGAATACAATTTTATTAGGTATTATGAGTGATTAATTTATTTGTGACAAAGGCACGTGTACTGATTTGAAGAAGAGCGATAATACGTTAGCTCCTCCAGTCTCCAAGTAGGTATAGTTATCTCGTACGGTCAATCGCACATCACTAGTAAGTCTAGTAACACCAATTACGCATAAAGGCGCTGTCGGGGTGTACGTACGGTTGTCCTAGAAAATGGGGTTATCAAATGAAGCCGACGTCCACACAGACCCACATTTAACTAGCCTATAGCAGGGGTCTTTAACCTTGTTGATGTCAAGAGCCAAAAATATTTTGTTTTGGGTTCCGTGGACAGCAACTCAAAGGACCGTAATACAACGCTACGTGCGCTTTCCTATACCTAGCAATACGAACGCGCGCGTTATTAGCACAGTATAATAGGCACAAGCTCGGTTATTTGGTTTTTTATATTATTATATGAAATTAAAGTAACGTTTTATTTTTCAATACTTTTTATTATGAACTGCGCTAATTAAGAATAAATAAAAATTGAGGATGAAGGCGGGCCGGGTCTCCGGGCCGCAAACTAAGTGGGCGCGGGCCACAAGCGGCCCTCGGGCCGCGTTTTTAAGACCTTGGGCCTAGAGGATGTACAAATAAATAACAAAATAATCTTATTTACTGTTATGCTCCCAACTGATCCTCCAGTTGTGCTCCGTCGAAACCACATCTGCTTCGTTTGTATGTCCAAAAATGTAATCATGCTGCCAGCCGAATAGCACACAACCATGTCGTCGCATGCGCATAGATTGAAGTACTTATGACAGTTGTAACCAAACGAATATCTTAATTCGGTTAAGAAAATATAAAACACTATTAATTTTCTGTCAATCTTCAGGGACCTCGAGGCCTCGAATACCAGGCCAGTTTTAAGACACTTTTATTAAATTGACCAAACTACGTTTTTTTTGCGAAGGCTGTGAGTGTGTATTTTAATAAATACTTAGGTTTTCAGAATGGCATATGGACATACCCAGCTTTTGATACGGGTTTCCCGCACATGTTTTATCCAATACACACTATACGAAACTGAGGTACCTAAATGAATGCCGGGTGAACATACACCAAGAGGAATGGGCATACCAAGGTCTTTCATTATGTTGCTTTAGGTTAAAAGGCAAAAAATGTAAAAAGTGCTGTGCTATGTGGGTACTACTGGAAACAAACCAATATCGACCCCAAATTGGTGTTAAAATGTTTGCAAATTAAGTCTCTCTCTCTATTAATCTCCTTTCAAGAAATGCATGAACTTACCAACCACCTGTACACTAAATATTACAATTGCGTAAATGTAGATGATAGTCACTCTTCCGTTCGTACGGTACCTACTTCCGAAAAGTTGAGCTTTGTGAACAATCGTTGCTGTTATCTCTGTCCTCAATTCTGACAGACCCGTTTTACAATAACAATAATTGAATTATGAAACAAATCCGTTTTTTTACAAAGTAACTACATTATAACGGAAACCCCGAACTTGAAACTGAATTTTTACGCTGTATTATGCGGTTGGTTATTTAGGCGGTGTCATAGTAAACGGATTCTACTGAACTTACTTACATGCAATATAGGTATATATTTACAAGAAATATGAAAAGGATACTCAAAATCAAACATGTTCTCCGGTATTGAAGACATTGGACTAGTAACAGCCCCAGAAATGAAGTCGTCAGAGTCGTATTCTGTGAGGACGGATTCTTCCAGTACATGTTCCTCATCTTCGGGTTCTGGCTCAATTTCTTCCCCTTTTGAGACGTAGGTAAATCATGAACACGTAATTTCTATTCCGGTTGCGATATTGCTGTCAGTTTAGTTTAAGGGTTAAGCCAAAACTAGTATGCTGTGAGTAGGTACGTAAGGTTGCCTGGTTTTATTAATTTTGCAACTACTCGAACCCTGAATTTGAGTCCCGTTAGTAGCGGTAAACTCTCCCCCTTGTTCATGAGACCCTCCTGTCTCCTTAATGGATTCAATAACGTAGATAAACTGGTAATAATGATACCTATTTACTAGATTATATAAACATATTAGATAAATAATATTAGTACTTACCTTCGCCTTCACCTTCCTCCCCATATTCAGGTTCGTCGTCAGCCATTATTTATTATTTCGAGTTGGTCATTAAATAAATTGTAAGCAACTATTTTTAATGCTACAATATTATAATCAACTGTTTGCTCTATCAATACTTGATTAGCAAATAAATAAACGTCGTTGCCCTGGCAACGATTATTATATATTTTTTTAATTTCAGGCTACACGTGGAAAGTAGGTATGTACTGTATGTATGTGGTGTCACCACTATGTAGATCGCCCGGAGGACACGGTGGAGCATATGGTGCACGACTGCCCCGCTTGGGCAGAGCACCGCCGTGTCCTCACGGAGGCGATAGGCGGCGGCGGCCTCTCGCGTCCGGACCTGGTTCAGGCCATGCTCCGGGGCGAGAGGGAATGGGATGCAGTCACCTCCTTCTGCGAAGCAGTAATGCTAGTGAAGGAGGAGGCGGGCCGCGTGAGAGAGAGAACTACCTCACGCCCCAGCCGCCGCGGGAGACGCCCAGGGACAGGGACGGGGCCCCCAACGGGGCCAACACCTGCCGGGGTTGCGGGACGTCTTAACAGGATACCGTGGCCCCGGAACGTAAAGGGCAACAGAAGGAACAGGGTAGTTTTTTAGTCAGTAAAAGTCTGACAGTCCCTTTCGCCCCACCCAGGGCGGAAGGAGTCATTTGATGATTTTTACCACCTAAAAATAATATATCCAGAAAAATAATTAATCGTGAAAGTAATACTTTATATACCTACTTATTTATTACTAGCATCTGCCCGCGACTTCGTTTGCGTAGATTTCAGAATTAAGATAATGTCATAAATGGCCCCTCGAGATCATAACAGCGAGATAAAAAGTAGGGTCACTTGTAAAAGCTTTTATAACTTCACCTCTAAGTATGTATGTAATGAAATATTGCAATCATTATTTCACCCACTTTCTCTTAAGCTATCGGGCTGTTTGGCACACACGTTTGCACAATGCGTCAAAACTTAAAAGGTAAGTGGAAATTAGCGATTTTTTGTTTGTGGTCTTTGAAACATAATGAGTTTTAAAGACCACAAACAAAAATGTGGTGGGGAGCTAGTATAACTGTTGGCAACACTGTGACGTCTAGCTATCCTGCTGATCGGACTGCTGGCAAAAGCCGTCGCCGTCAATTATGTCAAAATGACAAAATGTCAATGTCAACTGATGGTTTGTCTTGTCGCATTGTTTTTTCATCAAAACAATTCGTTTTATTTGGACTATGAACTTTGTTTTGGGTTAGAAGAATTTGTTACGTCTTATATTAATTAGGTTGTGAAAGTAAGTAATTGTTAAAAATGTCACAACCACATCGTAGAGCAGTTTTGAATCTTTATAAAACGGTATGTATTGGTTGTCAGGGAATAGTTTTAGTTAGAATACCTTGCTTTATATTCTTCGCGTATGTGACCTTGCGAATGATAACAAGAGCAATTCCTAAAAATAGTATTTAAATTGCCAATAGATTCAAACAAACCTTTTTCGTATTCTAGTTGTTACATCTGGGTAAAGATTGGCCTCAAGGTTACGATCTATTTCGAACAAGACTTCACAAAGTTTTTTTAAAGAACAGTGGAGAACAGAATCCCGATAAGGTCAAAATGATGGTGAAACATGGAGAATTCGTTATCAAGGAAATTGAAGCACTTTATATGTTGAAGAAGTATAGAGCCATGAAAAGACGCTATTATGATAAAAATTAAAGTGGTAAGTTTTTATTATTTTGGATCTAAAGTACATGTACAGAAGTGTATTAAACTATGTTTACTACACCTCATTGTGCTCAGCATAATTTTAAAGTGCTAGGTACCTATTTGTAATAAAATTATTTCTAGTTTTTGAAGATGCTGCTAAAGTCATTATAATTTACTTTAAAATATGTATTGTATAAATTCGTATCTATTGTAAAGGATTTTAATAAGAAGAGACTCAAAATAAAACCAAATATCTATGTAATTATGTATTATAGACATTTTTATAGTTTACATAATTCATTACTATTATAAACTCTAGTAAAAATTATATTATATTGTGTAATAAAATAAAATATCTAATATTTCTAAACAAAATGTTAATAAATCTTTAACATAATAATGAGATAATGATTTTTTATTTAATTAGATGGCAAGTGATATGATAATTTAATTTTATCAATCCATTTCAGAGATAGGTATATACATTATATCTATGATAACAATTTTGTGTCAACGAAATTATAAGTATATAATAATGCTATATAGTTGGTGCAAGAGATGGGCAATGAAGGGATACAGATAAACCCTGCATATTTGTGGATATCTGAACTACAAATGAAAGTTTAATTTAACATTGGTTACATTTTTACGATTCTAAAGTTAGCAAAGGAGTTTGTAACAAACAGCAATGATTACAACAGCCCAACACATTAACACCACTTTGTATACAAGCTAACTATCCGATGATATAACATGTTACACTTGAAGTGTGATTAAAATGTAGGTTTCACTCATAGATATTGCTATAGATAAAGGTTTTGGTTAAGATATGAACAACCTGGATTGTGATTGGTTTCTTGCATACTCGTCTACTATGTTATCAAAGTTATATGACACAAATAAAAACTCAGCATTGGTTGACTTTTTAAATAGAATAAGTACCTACTTATTACATGGAGTGAAATTATATTTTAACTTATGTCATTATAACTTTGGTTTGTTCTCCAGTCATTTATAGTTCCTAGTATAATTATTATTCATTAGAATTGTTTTAATTTAAATGTTAAAATTGATTGTACCAGGTTGTTTACGATTTTAGAGTTGACTAGTATGTCTATGTAGATTTATTTGAATTGTGATGACTACACTGATAAAAGTAGGTTGCTCTATAGCATGAAGAGTATGAAACATGGCCAGTTTCCGATTTCCCTTAATATTATATTCTAGCGATTATTCACATGTTTTCTGATGTTTGTTCTTAATATTACAAAATGTTAATAATAAATAGCGTTTGAAATATCTATATTGTCAATTCTAACGAGGCTTGACCGCTCGATCGGGGCGGTCAGGGATTATAAATTAGTTGAGTGGAGCTACAACAGATTCACACAGCCATTTTGTAATACTCAAATATTTAAGTAGATGATATTTTATTTTGAATTGTTAAGATAAATAACGATTTTCTGAAATTCAAAGAACAGTAGTATTTCGTATATTCATAACGCGAGCTACATCCTGAAACTTACAGTAACTGTCGATGAATCTGTTGCATTGTTGCTATATATAAGTTCTATATTAGATTAACATAGTAATTATATTTATTGTTAGATACAGTACTTGAACCACAAGTCTATTCCTACTTGTTTCGTGTTGGTGCACTTCTAAATTTACTTGAAGCCCGACTCCATTACCCCTATAGGTACATAGATATAAGTACAAAGGTATAGTGTGATTGGGGAATTTAACATGTGATTACATTATATACACAATAACACATAATTATGTTTGAGATCAACAACAGTCAAGCTTTAGCTAAGTACGTAGGTATAATAGGTACTCGAACCGCAAAGTTAGAGATGTATCGATTTTTAAATACATGTACCTACCTAACAGTAAAATGTTGGTACCTCGAACCGATAGTAATGTAATAGATAACTTGCGACGAGATTTATTAACCATTCTAGACGAACCACTTATAGACGCGACAAGACGAACAGCAGTCTAATCACGATTTAATGTAATATCGTAAAGAACCATTTAAACGATTTGGAACTATTTAACAATATTTAAAGTATAAGTATTTTTATTTGTAGATAGTCTTATACGTTTGACTAGTTTCGATGATACCACGTATATTGAGTGTCCATTCCTATTTAATAAATTAAAATAAATTATTCTACCTAACCTAAATAATAGTATTTCTGTGAAATAATGTAAAATAAGTCGTTCAACTAACCAATAATAGCGATTAATCGATGGAGACTGGACATCAAAGATTTTAATTCATTAATAAAAAATGTCTTGCCTTAAAACAATAATGTTTAGGTACCTATACAATAGGCCTATCGTTCCTCAAAAGAAGAGAATAACAGTTTCCTGACAATATATATTTAGTTGTCTAATTATAAGCTAAATAATCCAACTAAAAACTAAGCTTAGTGGCTTCATCCTCTTCCTCCGAGGAACATAATGTTATTTATAATAATAAAAGGGTATCAATACTATAACACTTATACGATAGTAAAATAGAATGTAATAAATTTAACAGGATACAACTTATTTACACAGCTTTATGTAATAGGTTTTAAATGAAATATATATTTTCGATTACATGAACCTCAATTTACGGCTTACAATAACAAAGCATTTATTAAACGAAGCTGATTATTTCTTAGCGAGAATTTTAAACTAAACGTTTTTTTTTGGGAGAAGTGGGAGAAGCAAAGGAATTCTAACAATTATCCCTACACTCTTCACAACAACATACATATTGCTAAACCAACATTCTTATAATTTAGCAAGATTTGAGTATTAGTTAGTCGAGACGAGATGAGAACAAGACTATAGGTAGAACGATACACTTTGCGCCTATGCATTCGCTAATTCAACCAAGTTAATCTAGCTAAATCAACGGTTGTGTCAACTACTTTTCCCGTGCGACAATCTAAAACCAATCTCCTCTGAACTGCATAGATGCAAACTTATCGGATATTAAGTAACTTTTAAGCAACTTTCACATGATTAAATTGTGCGGTTGAAGAACATTATAACTTTTCTGCACATTTACAAATTTTGACCGTAGCATATTTATTAGGTTTTACATTCGAAACGATTAAAGACAACATTCAAATCACAATGATGAAGCGCTAATGGTAAAAGTTCAGAAGTAGGGGACACAGTTGATCCAACGTAGAATTCGTTCGAATAGAACATACCGGCAAATGTTCTTAATTAACACAAGTATAAATAAATATAAGTCGCTTATTCTTCACACTCGTACTTCCATGTTTGTAATTTCTGCTTTCCCAACTGAAAACATTATAAATTAATAACATTTTAATACTTTTACAATAAAATTGCTTCTTATTTATTTTTGCAAACTACCTATCTACTTGTATCTAGACTGATTTTAGGTGAAAGATGAATGATACCTAATGATATATAATCTTTCGCTGTCTATATGTATACTTATCATAGGAAATCGCATCCTATAACTATTTACTTATAAGTAACTAGCTTTTGCCCGCGACTACGTCCGCGTGGAACTTGTTTATATCGTATTTGCATACAAACTTCCCTTTTCACCGCTTAAGGGGTGATATCCGGGATAAAAACTATTCTATGTCCTTCCCCGGGTCTTAAACTGTCTCTATACAAAATTTTACCTAAATCGGTTCAGTGGTTTAAGCGTGAAGAGGTAACAGACAGACAGACACACTTTCGCATTTATAATATTAAATATTAGTATGGATAAACAACAGACACACCTCAGTTCAATATTTAATCCTTCTTCTCTCCATCATCGGGGTCTTTGAGTGTGTGCCACTGCGCAATGGGGCGCCGCGGGCTAGCCAGCATGTCAGACCAATGGCGAAGCTCGGTGCCTGACGCGTTGTACCCCAGCACGACCTTGCCGATAGGCTCCGACGTTCCGATGCGATCGTAGTCCACCACGGTGATCACTAGGTTTACTTTCTGCAGTGCGATTCAGATTAATGATATGACATTGAAAGCATTTAATAAAAACTACATGAGCTAAGAAAATGGCAGAACTTTCTTTCAGGACAAGATTTTTGTATCCGATCACAATAGGTTTACGAACCGTTAATTATTATAGCGTATCAGTCTGTACCCACTTTAACAAGCCTTTAATATTTTTGTTTTTACAACTTGGTCAGGTTTCGTTGTATACGTGAGGCGAATAGGTATTATTGACGACTGGTTATTGTAACGATCCGTTTTCCCTGTAGGAATCGGGCACAAAATATTTAAGGCACGACACCAAATCATACTGGTTTGAAAAATATTTTACCAATTCATTGGAATAGGAAAATGTACAAAGTTGTTAAATCCATAAAATTATTCTTAAAACCAGTATAATTTTTAAAACTATGAACCTTAGATTTTTGCAAGCTTTTGTAAAGCAAAACTATGTACCTAAAACTGTATATGATGAAATTGTGAGTATCAGAGTGTATGGTAGGTATTTTTTTACATTATTATTATATCAAGAAAAAATAGACCAAATTATCTACGCCGTAGAATTCAAATATTCCTTTGGGATTTTCTGAGCTTTTACAAGGCTCAAAAGTGAGTCATATTGATTTTTCGAAAGCATAAGTTGTTTGAAAACTAGAATAATATAATCTTATGTAGAAATATTAAAATTACACATCGCATCCCAAGGCGATTTAGTCATACCAACTTAAAATTAGTGATCAATGAAATTAAAGCAAAGAACGACTCTAATTGAGTACGTATATTTATATAATTATGTGTATATAAATACTGCCTCGTTGGTCTAGTGGTCGCAAGCGCGACTGCTGTGCATGAGGTCTTGGGTTCGATTCCCAGGTCGGGCAAAGTGTTATTGGGTTATTCCATCAGGAATTTCTCAGTAGCGGCCTCGGAGTCTGGATTTGTGCCCGGTTGATGGCAATAGGCTCGCCCCCTATTACATGGGACTGAAAACATAACTGGCGAAATGTAGGTGTACTAATGGGTGCACCTCTGCCTAACCCTTAGAGGATTATAGGCGTGATGTTATGTTTTTTTTATGTGTATATAAATAGGCTAAAGAAATTGTTAGATAATGTACCTACATATGAGACAATGTAAGCAGAAGATAGAATGTAGAAAGCACAGTAAAGACAATAAAACATACTACTACTTTTGCAAACCTTAAAAAATTGTATAGATAAATATAAGGTAACAGCAACAAGTCGATACATACCTCACAATAAATAAATCAACGCAACATGGGACAAAGCATTCATACAGACAAAATATGCAAAATATGGAAAGTTATTAAGAATGCAGAAGAAGAACGAGGAACTGGATTCCTTAAACCATAAGTAATTACAGTTTGAAGTAACCAAATTGCAATGCAGTCACGAGGGGAGATTGCTAACACCACTCAGATTTAAAGGAGGGGAATATAATATTACTTAAAGTCAATCATTTTATATCCAAACGAAAAATGAAAACCTTCAATTGAAACGCACGATAACCAAGTTACAAATGAAGGTCAACATTTTAATGATTACGAAATATAAACTTTTGACTTTGAGCAATATAAAAAGGGTAAAAAAAGACGGGACGGGACATTAACAGGAGCAGAGACAGATGGCAGAATGATAAATGAAACGGCGGAAGTCTATACTAAGGGATACTACACATGATCTAACTAGACAACATCTATAAAACACAAATGATCATACCAAACAATAAAAATCCTAGGACATACTACATTGAGATAACCGTATATGAACAACAATACGTAGTATGGTATTTTCTGAATAACTAATTCCTTTAAGATTTGTGAAATGCCAATGTTTAAAGAAGGCATACCTATCTTCTTTAATTAGGACAAACACAAGAACAGATAAAATGATACAACACAAACATGTCATGTATAGGAAAGGAACGGGTATGGATGCAAGTGGTGTACATAATTCATATATTCACAACAATTAGTCCACAACATCAAATCGTGCACAGTTAAGACAGTTTGAATGAAAAATACATAGCGCGACAATATGTGAGAACAATAAAGATGTATTGTGCAGAAATGTCTTTTCCGTATGTATTTTTCATTGATTGGTTTGTCCAGACTATGCGCTGCGACATCGAATTTTGCATGAATCTCGGCTCGCACCTGTATCTGTTCGAATGGTACTTCAAAAGTAAATGACTCGTTGTAATAGGGATTCAGTGTGCATTTCTTGATGCTCGTTTTCTTCTTCTTGAGACGTTTGCCATTTTGCATGAGTGCTATCTTTACGTACGGATCTGTGCGCAGGCGCCGCATCAGGAGTAGAATATGAAACAGATAATTTTGCATCGATTAGTAACCAGTTATGGTTGGGTATAATTGTAGTGACAAATTATTTGTATTTAGCTAAATTAATAAGAATATGCTGCGTAAAAAAAAAAGTTTTATCTTAGCATATAAAATAATTCTGGATCCAGGTGAATTGATTGATATGTAAGTGCACATATAGGTATTGTAAAAGAATATTGTGTGGATCACTTAATTAAAATGATTTTTTAATTTTATGGTTTGAAAGTATTACTCAAACATGTAAAGGATTGTATGAATGTTACCGAGAATTGTTATAGCTACATATTACATGAAATGGTTTTGGAAAATAGTAGGAATGTGGCATGCAATGTTATTTCGTTTATATTGTTTCGAGTGCTAGTTTCTATCCTAGAATTTATATAGATACAAATTACTATGCAGTTACAAAAAAAATATATAAAAATGGTAGGTACATAAGTATAAAATGTTTACCCTAAAATTCCTGTAAAATTAGACATCGGTGTTATCAGTGTAGTTTGTTTAGGTTAACAATATAGAGTAGTATCCATAACGTATATTATATTACCTGATAAACCGCCGACGTCCATTTTCTTCAAGTTCTTTGCTTCCAAAATAACAACTGTCAGTTTTCCGGCCGTCGGTACATAACGCAATGAGAAACAAATGTCTCCCAACTTGTTGTCCTGCAATGTTGAATAATATGCATGACTCTTTGTCCTGAATACAGTAGAGATCGAGACCTATCCCTGATATATCCCGATAACACGATAGTGACATGCAAACATGAACAACCTGTATTATTCGTCACTGTAACCTTTTCTTTGTACAAAGGATATTCTTTTATCTCTGACGTAATTAAAAGTATTAATTATGCTGATATTTCTCGTTGTAAATGTGTTTATATTTTTAATTTACCATTGTCAATAAACAGAGTTGAACAAACAGTTTATCTGGATGTGAGTTGTATGGAAGACAATACAGGAAAAGTTGTGTAAGGAATATATATATAGCGTTCAGAGAACGGGTCAGAAAAGCTATTTGAAACACAAATAATATGGGCCATAAATAACGCGGCTTAGGGTGGACCAGGGCACTCAAAATCTCGTTACACGAAATAAAAAAAAAACAAATAAATATAACAATAGCTCCGTGTAGTCACCTATAAGCGTATTTATGGTTGTTGGTTTATCGGCACAGGGCTTCAGTTTACCACGGATTTAAATATTTAGCCATCATGAATATTTATTTTAGAATGTATATTATACATAACAACTGAAATACTGCGCCGATCCACGTGCTTAGGATAGCCCGTAAATAATTGAGATTAATAGCCTCGAACAAAATGGAATTTGCAGCTAATCATACGCACATTTGACGAACACTTTCATTGCGTTACATATAACGTTTTAGCACATAGATGCCACTTCATCTAATAATATAAACACGATACATTAAACTTTTTGAAACATAATTCTAGACGAATAAATAAATATATACATCAATGTTTATATCAAACCTAATATGAAGCAGTTTTCCGCTGAAATATATAAATTTATATTGGTAGGTAGGAGGATAGAAAATGAGGAGTGTTTTTATTACGATCTGTTGCCGAAATGAAGCCAATTTGTATTTTTTTGTGACACCCAGCTCAGATCATCAAAATGCGAAAATCATGTAGCTAACTTTTCCTAAACTGTGCTACGATTTGAGCCCTACCACGTTGAGTTTTCCTAACAGCTATACGATGTGCCTAGTCTGTAACAGAGACTAACCATTTTAGGAACAGATCGCAATTAGCTAATAATACACATATAGGTACAATACACACATACAACAAACAATAATGAACCATTGAAGAATGATGTAATATTTCAGGTCATAATTAAGTAGGCACTTACCTGGTAGGAATAAAAATACAGGCAAATCTTATTATTGTGGTCGATTATAATGTAACATTTCTTCAATGGATCTCTTAGTATAGTACTATATATACATACATACATCGATAGGTGCTTTCAAATACAGCACACTAGACAGTAAACAGATATTTCAATAACGTTCTAGTGTTATGGCGGTGTTAGCTATAAGCTGCGTCTTGTGAGTTATTGGTAGAGGTGTTGCTAAAATATGTTCTCGAAGGAAATGTAGGTTCAGATAAGTAGACAAATATAGAACACTAAAGAAACTAGTTCCTGATATACCTACAGAGCTTCTAAAGAACATAATTTCGGGCGAAACACATTGTGGTGGTGATTGTTAAAACATAAGAAGTAGTTCATTATAATATTAATTCCAGAGACAGCCTACACAATGTGCTTCCTCTTGGTTACACCAATACCACTAACATGCAATACCTAAGTACATATTGGTTCGATAGGACAATTCTAGGATAGTTCTTCGTTCGTCGGTCAGAAGGTGACCTGCAACATACTTGAATAAATGCTTCATTAATAACATTGTATTTAATGAAAATGTTATGAAGATCACACGAGGTGTAGTCACATGAGAAACATCAAACCACACACGCAGGGAAATATTTGTGCGACTGTTTGTAAGAATATTATTAAAGAGGTAATTTTAATAATTTAGACATATCTGTATAGTGAAGGAACCAATGTACTTATATTTGGATTACGAGTGAATAACACCAAATACATAGCCAATTAAACGTGTAAGTAGGTACCACAAATAATTCTGATTTGTCATTTCGTTCGAATTCATGTCAATACAGTATAGTGATGGGGACACAAAATGGCAAGTCAGACAATACGAGCAGAATAAGATGACAAACATGCAACATTCCCCAGCCGCAATATAAAATAAAATCAAAGTGTCGGATGGATATAAATAAAAAGAAGTAATAACAGAAAGTTATAAAAAATAATGTGGTGATCACAGGTTAGGTGAATAATTTTCAGAATTTGAGACATGGATCAAATATTATGTTCCAACAATGGTGCCTAACATCCTAGAACAAAGAACATAATGGTCTGAATCTTAACCCAATTCTCTTTACAAACCATTGTATTTATCGAACCTTGCTTTTGATTTGGTTAAATAACCTTTTGAACCGTCTGTCGGTATACCAGTACGCCAGTTTGAGTAAAATTCATGTATAATTTAACAATAAATAATCTTGATGTGTCTCAAAATAATACTTACGTGAATGATCATTTCGTTTTTGAAGCGGCATGCAAGATTGTTCAGGACACAATCAAACACAGCCAAGCAGAGCAGAGAAAATATGGAGAAAAAGAGAAAAACCAAGTAAATACATTTTTGCTGTCGAAATTAATTTTATCAGAAAAATAAATGACGACTCATCCATGTTGAGGTGCCTTGACTGCCGAGATTTCCTCCTTAACACATTTATAAAATGAAATGATTATTGGTTAATTTCGTCAAGATTCCTCTCATTCAAAAAGTGCAGTAAAATTTTGAAAATGTAGGCCATTCTCCCAATGAATACTTAATAAAAAATAATCTAGAAGATGAAAATCTAAGATTGTAGATGATAAAATTTGACTGAATATTTATAAATGTATGAGAGTAAATGACAAGTTTGATTGGATGCATTGATTGAAAGAATGGCAAAATATTAATTAAAATGATGCTGTTCTGCCAAAACACAAATTTAGTAAGAAAAGGATATTGTAGTTTGATGTAGGTCTGTAAGAGTAACTTATGTTGGTTGTCATGTGTGTTTTGCCAGTCTAGCCTAAGCTAAGAAAAAAGATAATAAAATTGTTTCCTTGGTTGATATCTTTCAGAAGAGTTTTTCGTCAGTGTTGTTTACTTATTTCTATATAATATTGTGCATTCTTTGTTCGTAGGTATATAATGTTCCTAATTGGTATTTATTTGTGAATCAGAATGATGTTGATGTGACCTGGGTGTGATTGTAAATTTTACCAATAAAATTGTGATTTGTTGCAACATCTGCCTAAGACAACAAGAGAATATTCCCTAAAACTTCTACTCGTATCATAGCAGCGAGAATTCTAGTGACTAACTTTTATGGCCCAACGTGCAAAGCTATATTATAATTGTAGAAAATAGACCTTTAATGCAAAGACATGTTGTATGGACATAGAGTATTCGACTACGAGTGCCAATGAATTTACAAGTAAAAAAATTCAATGTGATATTGCTATAAAATATCATTCCAATTTTTAAATGTGAATTTGCTGAAAAGTAAAGCCTAACAAATTATGTTACATTACAATGCATAAAGTTGTTACAGGCACTTTGATTTTCATTTTATATAGATGAATATTGTAGCTATGAAGTATTGGCTATTTAGGTAAAGCAAACGTGGTCAATAGCTTCTCGTGCCTTCTGACCGACACGTCGTTATTTAAAGACTCATTTACATTTGTACAAGACACGCGGATGTTTTAAGGTGGACGATAATACTTGAGATATTTTTTGTGTGAGTGAATCCGCACCTGCCCCCCTTCTCCTTCAACACTCTGAAGCTCGCGCCACTCCTCGATAGTTTGTGCCAAGTCTACTTGGCACAGCGGCACCTTCACCTCTCCGATCTGGTCATGTTTTGAGAAACGATCGAAGTCGAAGATCGCAAACACAAGAGTTTTGTTCATAGCGTCGGCGTAGGGCACATTCTGTATAAACAAGTTGAGAGTGAGTAACATTTGTTTTTAAAATGTATCAAATTTAGCTTCGTGGGTTATCTATGCTTTACCTTGAACACAAAGGTTTCGTTGAAGACGGGATTCAGAGTCTTCCGATGTACTTTTGTTTCAAACTTCTTCTTTTTGTCAGGAAGTAAGTAAACTTTAACGTACGGGTCCGACGTGCCACCCATGTCCAGGGCTGGAAGTTCCTCGGCTTGAATGACGGTCACAGACAAACTGTTGCTGTTGAAATCATACTCCAGCTGCAAACAGAAACTTACATGGAATGGAAGTACCTACCTACGCTGCAATGATTGTAAGACCATGACAGCAGTAAATGTGCAACTATAACCCTATCTACGATAATTAAAGGTTTGATGGTGCATTTAATTCCCGTAAATTGCCCATAGGCGCAAAATAAGATTCTCCACATCGGTGAGACGATTAAACCATAAAACGAATTAATGAGTTGAATGAACGAGTTAATTATGAAAAGAAAAAAAGTCACTGTCTAAAGAAATGTACTGATTTATAATTAGTGCGCAATCTACATATAAGAAACTACAATGGAATGCAAAAATGGGCAATTGTTTTGTTGTTTACAAACCATTTGCTATAAAATTTCTTCACGGGTTTTTCTTTGCCATGTAGGGTACTAGTTTCACACATACCTTATATTGAAGTTTTCCTAGCTTCTGTTCCTCTTTCTTGGAGTCACCGTCATCTGGTTCCTCTGCGTTCTCCGTAAGCTCCTCCATGTCAGGCTGAACCTACATGCACGTCCCGCGGCAAATTTCATATGAATATCGTATTTCTTAAAAATAGTTTCCTTTTATAATTGTAAGGTCCACCGCCTTTCTTGATTTTAATATTTTCTAACTACCTACCTGGATAAAACTTAATTAAACTTAATAAAATAAACTTAATTATTATTTACCTAAGTTTGTACGTCAAAGCGTACCTACTTAGGTAAATAATAATTAATAATTATATTTCATCATCAGAATTTCCAAACACTAATTTATAATCGAGAGAGTCTATAAAAGAAACCTTTAGACAACAGAACCTATTCTATTAGTTCAGATATACTTCGTCGGTAGAATAATTACCAACATCTTTCAAGTTTGAAGAATAATGAATTGAAGGAATGTTAGATGTAAAAGTACTAAAACATTACCTTTTCCTTGTAAGCGGAACCGAGTAGCTGGACGGATTTAAGGTCAACACCTTTCATTCCTTTTTTGCCATCCTTGGAGCGTCGCTTGCGGAAACACCGCCTGATGCAGCAGAAGCATATGCCAAGGACCACTACTCCCACACCTTAACAGAAGTTGAGCATGAGGTGTCTATTAACATCAGCGTCAAAAATACTCATTAAAGAGAGGAGATGGTAGTACCTAGGCACTTAACTACTATAGTCAGGCCCGTATTAGCCATATCGGGGTACATAGCCAATGCACGTTTAGTGGAACCTTTACCCTTTCCTAACTTCCAAAAATATATTTTTTTTATGATTGTACTATTTTTTATTACTTTATTATGAAGGTAGGCCATCACCCAATTTAGTATAAGAAAAAAAAAGGAATATAATACTTATACATATGTATTTTTCTATTCGTTTATTATTTTATTTAATTTTTGTTACATACAAATCTTCAAATTTAATTTGTATACTCTTACCTATCTCAGTTCAGTTGTTTTCAATCAAATCAAATGATTTAAATTTCTTTTTTAATAAATAATGCATATTATTTTTATATAGTAGGTACCTACCTCTTATACGATAATTGAACATCGAAATGGTACCTACCTACATAATAACATCGCGAAATTTGCGCCAGTAGCTTGTTAATAATAGATATATTATTAACAATCTACTGGCGCAAATGGCGCGTTTAATTAACCCACGTATAAACTAAAATAACCGTATTTAGGTACCTACCTACGCATACGACGCGATAAGGATATTGTTCAATTTGTTTCGTTTCGGTATTAACAAACAATATAGCTTTATTGTGCTTGTTAATTTGCAAAAAACGTGACTTTAGTCAAATATAACATAATGGAACTAATTATTGAAAAAGTTCATAAGTAATCATTCCAAATTTCTGTTTCACTAGACATCAAGTTAATAGGAAAAACGTAGCCGGGTACTTTCTTACGAATAGCTGGTTGTCGACGTTTTCGTTAGCATAATCATGAGCCTAAATTACCTTGTTTGAGATTCAAGATATTCGCTAAAAGTTAGTTAGATACAACTAATGATCTAAACTAAGGCTAGACAATACTTACATCTAAATTCTAACGAAATGCGATCTTTAAGTTTCGCATTTCGCAGAGCCCCATTATCACAATACACATTAGGGGCTGCTATATTCCCATGGGAATTTTGAACCATGCTTATGTAATATGCACCAAGGAACATTAGTCCAGTAGAAAGGCTAGACAAAATACCTATCTACATAATCCAGACCCATATACGGAATGACCTCAAGTAGGTACCTTTTAATAAAATGCAGCCTTCCTTAAGCTGACCATAATAGGGTATCTAAAGGATAAATTTACATAATTTCATAAAAGCAAAAACTCCTTAGAAGTAATTATAAATCACCAAGCACTTACTATCAATTGTGGAGGAATGAGGTGAAATTTTCGTTCAGCTAAAATAAAAAGGAGTGTCATTGCTCGGTTGAGCGAAACAAACCTAACATTATTAGTTTCCCGTTGGACTTTTCGTGCATGATCTAGGATTCTGAGACGGAATGGTTATTTGTAAAGTACTTACCGACAAGTATAGCGACTAGCTGCCATGGCTCTATATTCATCTTGCGCGCTATTTCCGCCGTCTTCTCGCCGATGGTCTCCTGGCTCGGCGGTACTGTCGACGATGTTATCGGCATCATGGTTCCTCCTTCCGTGGAGGCTGCAGAAGGTTTTGTTTTATCAGAAAATGCTATATTGCTCGTACGGTGATGGTTACTGGTTGCTTGTGAATATTATATACGTTTATAGACTTGTTTGCTTTCGTTAAGTTAGGTTATAACTGATGAATTCAACCAATCTCATCATGGCCTACTTCCAGAAAATATTTCTGTTTAGGAAAATCACTAGGTAAATCAATCATCCGAATCCTATGCTTTGTTACAAATTGTATCTATCCTCAATATGAGTCAAAACTAAAACTAAAAAAAATACCTACCATCGGGTTTTAATTACTTACAAAATTACATATCAATCGCAGTAAATTTGCCTAATATAAAGTAAGTCTTATCTTCCCTCCCTAAAATAATTCAACTGAAAAAGTGCCTCACTTAAATGTAAAAGTCATAGATAAGAATTACGTCTTGTAACGGTCTTCAATCTGCGAGAGATAAATCTATAAGTACCTATATTGTTGAGATGAACTAAAGCAAAGTAAGGTTATAGGTGTTTAGCCTCGTCTTACTCATGTCCTTTGATGTAGGCGTAGTGTCCTCGTCCAATGTCTCCACGGTCGCCTGGCGCCGCCACCGCAGCAGCGTCTCCAGCAGTGGCGACATGATTGTCTGCAAAAAAAAAAAACCTTTAATTGTGAGTTTCTACTAATCTCCGTTACATTTTTATTTGCCCAGTACTTTCTCAAGCTATGGTGTTAGTAAGTACTGTTATTTGGGTAGGTACTAAAGGTCGGATTTGAAAAAAAAAAACGTAAGTTATGTAAGCACCTACTTCATTATTATGAAAATATGTCTGTTCAGTCGCTCAGTCCGTTTTAATGTGAATTAGAAAGGCTATTAATCCCTAAAAAATACTTAAATTGTTAATTTAAATAAAAATAATCTGTGTTGCCATCATTGTCTCATGGTCTTTTTTATTTCCTACCTAAATAAAATGAGGATAACACACTTCACGGCTTCATTACTTTTAATTAGTTCAGCCCACGGTCGACCCTATCCTTGATTCGATTTATCACCAAGGACAAACCAATAAAATAAAGTTATATTATGTAGTTTTATAATTGCAAACTGATCTGTGTAATTGCGAAACTATGCTGCCAAAAGTTGACTGTAGTCCCGAACAGTAGATCGAATGGAACCTAAAATACTGGCCTACATACCGTTATTGATCTTATATATATGTCTCGGCAAGAGTAGATAAAATATGATGTATTTGACTATTGGGCACCTATTTTTCAGATTGTTAGACCATAAAATTAAAATGGTGACCTATCTATTGCTTTTATAATTTTGGTATTTGCTAACGCCTATTGTTCGTCGCCGTCTGCGGTAACATTTTATAAAAGTTACAAATGCTCTTGTTGTTGTTTGTCCCTAAAAACTTCCTTTACTTATAACGTAAATTGAGTGGTTTGTGGGGTAGGTACCACAACCCTCCAATGATTCATTTCTAGAATTAAACACTCTGAAACGGCTATAAACTGCTTAACTAATAATTTTCTTAGAAGCTACTTCTTCTTTCGAGTCGTCCTTCATTCGAGCAGGGCCGAGGTAGTATAAACTGTCAAACTTAAATAAGACTTACTCATCTATATGTACATCTATAAGGATTTAAGACTATGTATGAACGCCTTGAGTTATGTTAGGTATGCTTGGCATTCTTCTATCTTTTAAAGTGTATTCTTTCAATAAGGGTGTAAAAAATCGGATTCTGACACAAAGTACTGACATAAATGAGAAACAACCTTATACTGAAAAAATAATTGCAGTACTCGACGTACAGCTTCGAAAGCACCAGTAAAAGAATCGTTACACCACTGACCTTATATTTGTTCACCATTCAGTTATTTGTCACTTTATCTAACAATTACTACTTCTGTAGTCACTAAGCACGGGTTTGGTACATTTCTGTCGAATATTGTATTCGACTGGAACCACGACTCGGTAGTGAAGCCAGGATGGCGGAGCTGCGCGCGCATGCGATCGATTGCCGCTGCGCGATGCGATGCCTCTACGTTCAGTTCCTGGCCAAGTCCCGATGTTTACGTCACTAGTTGCGTACATTGATGGCCAAGCTTAAAATGTTAATGGTTCAATGTACGTCGAAGTCGTGTCGGTGGTAAAATTATTGAAAGTCACGCTAAACTAACTGTCTTATCACAAAACTTATTGGTACACAAGTCTGTGCTATTTTACCGTAGTCGACAATTTCATATACCTACTTATTATGAATGTCCTAACTGGTAAAATAATAAATCAATAAAAGTAAATGATAATTTAAATGCTAAACCACAAAATTGTTATCGTGGTAGGTATGCCTACAGACTCTGTATACCTACCACGATAACAACTTGGAATATTACAGAGTTCATAATATTGCATATTGGTCAGTTATTTGCCGCACTGTAGTACCACGGTCGAAAAGGTCATTACTAGGCTTAAGTGTGAGAAGGGAATACCGGGGTGGTTTTTAGTCAGTAAGAGTCTGAGAGACCCCTCCGCCCTCCCCAGGGCGGTGGACATCCATGAGGATTTTCCACCTAGGTAACAAAAAAAAGGCTAAACCCGTAAGTAAAATTAATTGCATTAAATTTTTTGTAAAGTACCTACGTAAAAGGTAGTGTTTGTAAACAAATAAAATAACACTTATTGTAGGAGGAGGAGGATCCCCTCAGAGAATTACTCTATTTCCTCATCTGAATTTTGACTTCATTGGAGAAAGGGCAAACGAAAAAGACTTTGTTAGAGAGTAAACCTTTCTTTACCGATCTGTTATGTTAGGAGTTTAGATTTGGGCTGGTGAGGCAATGAGCAAAAATTTCGAATTTTCTTTTAAAATCTAAAAGAAAATTCGTTTTTGAATCCCACACGATCGTGGGTCCAATTAAGGAAGATATTCTTTGTCTCTGTAAGGTCGTCGCGTCATTCGTTGCAATGTATAGGTCTATTCGAGAGATTTAAAATTAGATTGTGTTGCCGTCGAGAAGTCGCCGCCCCGCGCCCACGCATACGTATGTCAGTTTAAGACAATGACGGTTCACTAGGAAAAATGTAGTAGGAAACTTGGAAAAAAGAAATTATTTTTTTTTTCCCAAGTTTCCAACTACAGTTTTGTTCTTTTCATTAATTATCCACAATTAATTCCAAAGGTACGGGGGGTACCTACGCGGCTATGTCTATGTGTCATTGACCAACAATATTATTTAAAGAGATACGACGGCAAGCCTATTTTATATCGTATCACCTGCATAAAAAAACCTAAAACTTCACACCCTTATCCTAGTCTTCCGAAGAGCAGACCTAAATCATTGTAAGAATAGGCACTGAAGTAGGTAATTATTAGGTATTGCTAGATATAGTTTAAATGATATTTCTAAGAGCTGGTGCTGACGCGCGTTCGCAATTTACCAATAACGAATGGGTTTCACTATCGTGACGTCAGGAGATAAGCAAGCAGAACCTCCCGGATATTTTAATTAGAGAGACAGAATTATCTGAAAAAAAAAGCATTTAATGCTATTTATTTCTAAAAACAGCTTAAGCCCAATGTTAGGTGGGTGGGTAACCTACCGTAGGTTACCCACCCACCTATTTAAGGATGTACCTAACGAATTACCTATCAACATAAAATTATTTTCACTTTTCATTGAAATTTTGACTGCCTCGTTGGTCTAGTGGTCGCAAGCGCGACTGCTGTGCATGAGGTCTTGGGTTCGATTACCAGGTCGGGCAAAGTGTTATTGGGTTTTCCCATCAGGAATTTCTCAGTAGCAGCCTCGGAGTCTGGATTTGCGCCCGGTTGATGGCAATAGGCTCGCCCCCTATTACATGGGACTAAAACATAACTGGCGAAAGGTGGGTGTACTAATGGGTACACCTCTGCCTAACCCTTCGGGGATTACAGGCGTGATGTTATGTTATGTTATGAAATTTTCATTCAAGGCTTACTTACGTTCCTTGTATTGTCAACTAAATACATTGGGTAATTTTAATCGATAAAATAAAGATTTATAAAGGTGATAAGGGACGTTTAATTAGGAATATACTACTAACCCAAGTAGGTATGCCGCTTAGTATAAAAAGCCTACAAAGCATTGACTACAAAAGTTATCTACCTAGTAGGATATTGCATCAAGATTTGTATACATTGCAGAACCAACTCATGTAAACACTACCAAACAATTATTATTATTCCTTATAAATTTTTGACTGCCTCGTTGGTCTAGTGGTGTGCATGAGGTCTTGGGTTCAATTCCCAGGTCAGGCAAAGTGTTATGGTTTTTCCATCAGGAATTTCTCAGTAGCAGCCTCGGAGTCTGGATTTGTGCCCGGTTGATGGCAAAAGGCTCGCCCCCTATTACATGGGACTAAAAACATAACTGGCGAAATGTGGGTGTACTAATGGGTACACCTCTGCCTAACTCTTCGGGGATTACAGGCGTGATGTTATGTATGTATAAATCTTTGTCATGTTAATTTCAGATTTGGTTTCCGTACGCACCTTATATTCCCTTTTGATTATATAGTAGGTAGGTTTTAGCACAGGTACTTGTGAACTAATCTCCCATACAACTAAATAACTAAGTATACATATTTGTAAGGTAATCTAGGTAAAATCTAGGTAATCTCTAGGGACGGTATTTGTCGGACGGATTCTGCGTTAAAATTTTAGATGTCTGAAAGTCTGGGATCATCAGACTCTTTAAGCAGTCTCAAGGGTATACTGAAATTAATGGGTCCGTCTCAATATTTCTAAGGTTTTCATTAAAAAAATTACTTTGCGCCATTATTATTATGTGGTATGAAATTATTTACGGTCATTTCTTCTTAGTTTTGACCGAAACCCTGACCGAGCCTAATGCCAATACTGGCTACGCATATCGATCGATATAAGGCAAGATACTCGTACCAAGAAACCCATACCTACGTATAAGTAGAACATCCATAAATCTTACCAGCAACATTAATCCTATTGCACTGAGGCACTGAATATAAATGTGGAGTCGAGTAGGTACTGCTCAATGAGTTGAGAAAGAAGGGGACCGGTTAGCAAATAATTTGGCATTTTTTTTCATATAGGTAACCTAGACGTTAATTGAAAATTATGTTAATTATGTTTTTGATCGCAAAATCGATTGTTTTTTGTTTTTAAGAAAATAGTAAGATTTAAAATGACTTTCTCCCCATATAAGTTCGGTACTTATTCTGGTCACTATTTCACCCTGCCAGTTCCGTAATATGCTTGCCGCAGCCATCACAAGAAGTTCGCAAAAAACGTAGATGGATCAATTTGTATGCTTGTGTGAAAAAGTAGTTATTGGAAAAAGCTTGGAATAATTCCAAACGATGTGGATATGAGTGGCAACGGGCGACCTTGTGTGAGGGCCTGTGACGGACAGAGCCGCACTTTGGTGTGAAAACCTAGTCTCGTTCTTAATTAAGCCAGCTAAGAATGCCTATTATGGGTTCACATGTTCAGATTGTGAACATTTGCCTTGCTTTCTTTTATAAAATGTCGTTTTATTATTGGTTGTAAAAGTAGCAGGAGGTAGTCCTGGCGGTAAGGGATCACTGCTGCCCATATAAGACCTACGTTATTCCAGAGACAGGTAAATTAAACTCTGGCACATGTATTTCCAGAATATAGCAACGCTGCTTCGTAATAAGTCGTCTATCCGTAAAAGAAGGCAATTAAAGTACTAGCCCTGAGTAAATCTTTAACGAAAAGCTACTATTTCTATTATTCTTCTAACACAAGAAGTCCACACGATAGTCTATTCTGTTGTTGTAAAAATGGGTCGCTTTTTCTCCATCATATTGTATCTAAACGTGTAATCAACGCGTGTAAGTCTTTGGCGCATGAAATACATATATTATAAGTTCTGATAAGTGCGACGGAGCGTTGTCGGTCGGAGACCATGAAAATAATGGTCTCTAGAGAAAATCAATGAAAGATGTGGCCTGACTTCGGAGTATATTAAAGTACATATTCATAGTTTTCATGCCAATAATTGAGCTACATCATGAAAAATCTTATTTTTATTGATTGTAGTTGTAGTGCATTTCAGGGATAATCTTATAATGCAAGGGTGCGATCACTGATATTTAAAATCTCAAGTTTTTTATTGTATGTCGTGAATTGTAGAATCGAAGCCTTAAATAAAACATTAACAGCAGTATCAACACTATCTAATGTCAAGTTACAGAATGTGATTAAGTTGGTACTTACATGTAAAAAATGAGTAGCTCCTACTTAAATACGTAATTGTATTCGTAGTAAAAGTGCCAGTTATTGCAATTTAATTAGATAATACAAATCAAACAGCACTGATAACAGTATTCGTGGCTTCAACAAATTAAAGGAACTATCCACGGGTGGTCTCTATAAACAAAATGTGCAGAAGGTTGATATTATGATGTTATATTTGTTTGTGTGCTAGATAGTACTATTTGCGAAATGATAACAGCTACGGACAGCTGAGATAATGATGAGGCACGTTCTAGCTAAATGTTGAATGAAACATCAATGTTATTTATATTTTTAGGCTTAACTTAATACGTACCTAAATAATCGGCCTGTAGATATATAATTAATTTATCTCTGTAAAAGACAGCAGGCCATATTAATTACGCTACCTGTTGCTGATTTCGGACCACCGAAATGTTTTTTATTAAGTCCTTGTTACCTAATAATTTATTATTTCCAGCTTTCTTTGTTTCGAGGTTCTAGTGTAAATCTCTACTCTGAAATGGCTATATTTGGGCATGGGATGATAGTTTAGCTTCTGTTCACTTTTTCTTTCTTGTGTTACAAATCTGTGTCAACAAGAAGTTGGTACCATTTGCGGCTAATAAATAATAATGTCTTTTTGGGTAAAAGTTTAAGTTAGAAAAAGTTTGTAAATCATGAAAATTTTCTTTGTTGGTGAAGACCAGTAAAAAAAAATTTCATGATTTACAAACTAGATTGTCGTTGACGGAATATTTACACGACTGCCCAAAAAAAGGAGTGTTATATGTTCAGGGTTAATGTATGTATGTATGTGAGATTCTTTATTCTACCAAAACGTTTAACCGCCTGAACCGATTTAGATGTATGGCATATCGTTACAATCCTTTCATCGTTCCGAGTAACATAGGCTAGTAAAGAATAAAAAGAATCCGGTGTGGTTACTTTAAAACGTAAATTAATAGCAGCCTCAATTTTTTTTTAATGAATTTGATCGTGTCTATGTTTATCGTCTAGAATTTGACTAGAAGTTTTAGACAATATATATAACACTTTAAAAAAAAGTAAAAAAAAACTGACGAGTAAACAAAGTACAAATATGTGAAATTTTTGCAGCCGTGTTTTTTAGCTTTTTTAATCATAGTAGCTCGTTTCCGTCCTGGTATACGCCTCACACCTAAACCAAATGTTGGAAAATATTTCAGAATTTAATGAGCTCTGCAATGTTATGGAAATCCTAAAAACATTTACAAATATCAAATACTAACTACAGATTTTGTGAACATAAGATTTCTATTATAAATCCAAAGATAAAAAATAGCGAAAAGTCATTTGACCTATTTATATTACCGATCTATTGAATTGCAATGTAAGGCGCTTAGATTCTTGACTACACAAATAGTTATAGCCGCCTAGCCCGACCTAAGCGCTTGGTTGTAACCTATTTTCCTGAATAGACTCTTAGAACTCGCGTGTTATGCCGGGCTACTTTTACACTTCCATGTTAGATCACGTGTAGATAAAACATTCAAATTAGAAGCGAAGTCATATTTTTATTTATTTGTTTCACTCATTGTATGCAATCAATTAACCTGAAATTGATATTAATAACGTGCAAAAATAATCAATTTTAGATTTCTATAGTAAACATTTCAATCCTAATTGCGATTTTGGCGCTGTAACGAAGTACTGTTTATTAGGGATGTTCTGATTAGTCGGTAAAGCCGACTTTATAGTCAATTTTATAGTCGGCAGTTAGTCGGTAACTATTCGGCAAAAAGTGCCGACTATCTGGCTTGTTACTTTGTATGTATTACTCAGTATAGATATAGTAGGAGTTATATTAAATAAAAACCTTGATTGTTAATTTTTATTCGGTGCTAGTTACACTTGACTTTACGGGAAGTCAATTAGTAAATATATAGACATACACGAGACTTTCTTCTTGACATGATCAAATTTTAATAGAGCTCATTTACTGTAATGAACAATAAACGTATTGTTTTAGTCGTAGGCTACTTGTAGGTATTTTTAATCCAATCTTATGTAACAGCTTATGTAACATCCAAGATGATACTTTTCCTTATCATTGACATTTAAACTGGAAAGTCAATTTAGATCTTTACGTAGGCTTACGTAGGCCGTAGTATCTACTTGTCTAAGTACATAAATATGGTGCCAATTAACATTTTAACAGGTCAAAACATTCCAAAAAAAATCGCCAGCACAAACAGATAACGTACTCCGGTATTTGGACCGGAGCAATTAGTTTACTTTTCGCAGGAAGTAGTGTTACAGTTAGATATGTTTTTTATGCGAAAAATAGCATAGTTACATTAAAAGCCCTTAATTATTGCTCGTTACTCCAAAATATATTACATCAAGAGCAATTCACGCTGATACAGTTTTATCTAGTAAGAGCGCCAGTCCGATATCTTGAAAAAACTTCGCGAGTTTAAGCGATTCGGAGAAAAAGAAATGAAAAATTAAAACTGATTAAAGTTAATTAAGGCTGAGAATAAATTAATTTGGACAATCTTTTAATAAATACTGACGAGATTGCGAGTGTATTACTTTTTCTAGGGTAAAATACTGATCTAACCGTAAAATAAAATTATAAATAAAAAAAATATTTAAAAAAAAGCTTTTATTTAACAAAAAAATGCATTAAAAAGGAGAAAATAAGTTTGTGCTACAATAATTTCAGGCTGTACTCGTATGACTATAAATAAAAGCTTATTTATAATTTTATTTTCTACTTTTTAGTCTTTTGAAATCTATATTGATATTGATGTCTTCATTTTTGGTCCCACTTGAGGAGTTCCCTGGTTTGCAGACAACCCTGGATGTGGCATCAATTTCATGGTGAACCCACCAACTGTCTATCATATCCGAACGGGTATGCAAAATTTCAAATCCCTACTAACGACCTTTGAGGAGTTCTCTGGTTTGGAGCCAATCCTGGCAGCAGCATCACGTCATGCTTATCATAAACATACTTTATCTTTGGGATTTGACCAGTATGTAAAATTCCATGTCCCTACTGTTAACCATTGAGGAGTTCCCTCATCTGGAGCCAATCTTGGCAGCAGCAAAACGTTATGCTTATAATAATCATGCATTGTCATTGAGACTGGACCAGTGTGTAAAATTTCATGTCCCAACTGTTAACCGTTGAGGAGTTCCCTCATCTGGAGCCAATCCTGGCTGCAGCATCACGTCATGCTTATCATAATCATGCATTGTCATCAAAACCAAACGTGTGTGCCAAATTTCAGCTCGATAGCTTTAGTAGAAGTGGATGAAATATTGATTGCAAAATTCCAGGACATACATACATACAGGTGAAGTTAAATAAAAGCGTTTAATAATAAAAAAAATAACACATTGACATTTGTCGAGCATGCCACCGTCCCGGGGAATCAATCCGGCACATTATATCTGGGTGTTCTCGTCTGGCTAACGGAGACTACTTGCATAGGCATAACCTAGTAGCCAGGATTATCCACCAGCAGCTTGCCCTTAAATACAGTCTTGTGGAATCGGAAGTACCCTACTACAGGTATGTGCCCGACCCAGTTCTTGAAAATGGCAATATCACATTATATTGGGATCGATCTATCATCACTGACAGGACTATTGTTGCCAATAAGCCTGACATAGTGGTGATAGATCGATTAGAGCGTCGCGCAGTGATTGTGGATATAACAGTCCCGCATGACGAGAACCTCGTGAAGGCTGAGAAAGATAAACAAATGAAATATCTTGATTTGGCTCGCGAGGTTGTCGACATGTGGGATGTGAGTACAGCAATCACTGTGCCGATAGTCGTGACGGCCAATGGCATAATAGCCAAGAGCCTCGACCAACACCTTAGGAGGCTCTCGTTGGGCGGTTGGATCAAGGGCTTGATTCAGAAAGCGGTACTCCTGGACACGGCGCGTATTGTTAGGAGATTCCTTTCTCAGGAGCCCTGACCACCGGTGGCTTGGACCCTGTTCCCGACGCCGGTGGGATACTATTTTTTATATTTTTAAATGTTTTTATATCTTTTTCATAATAATATTTAAAAATGTAATTATATATGTATACAAAATACATAAATGGAAAAAAATAAAAAAAAAAATAAAATAAAAATAATAAATAATTAATATTCAAAAATGTAATGATTATGTATAGTAAATAAATAAATGGAATAATAATAATAATTAATTTTAAAAATGCAGAAATCACACTTTTCATCAAGAACGTATATACCTATACCTATATTACAAAGTAAAATCTTAATTCTTCTTAATACGAGTTCGAAATAAAAGTGTCGGTAATACTCTCTATTTCTGAAGTTAATTGACAGAAACAGTGTTACAATTTTAAATAATAGATTGCCCTTTTTATTTCTCTAAAAATAAAAACTAAGGTTGTTTCTCACATTGTAGTTTTTGAAGGCGGTTTTTTTTTGCCAAAATGTTTTTTGATTTTTACTTTTTAGTACCTACTTCACTGTCATCCAAATCCATGAAAAAAGTTAACACTGCGTAAATAACAAGCAAAATAAATGTGTTTCACAAGATTCGCATAACGATACTGGAAATATAAAATAACGTAAGGGACACTTGGTCGAAAATTTCATAGTTAGTAACTATATGTGCTGTTCATCGATGAGGAGTTCTACGGCGGGGTAACATAATTAGTTGACCATGGATAGATAACGAACCAGCAATTATCTTTGATGTTCAGAACAATAACTAAATCACAATACCTGTACTGTTAGTTATTGAGGCGTTCTATTGTTTATCTCGGAAGATCTACATAAGACCTTCATCAAATTAATATGGGACCACCTCTGGAGAATATTCTTTCGATTAGTATATTTACTTTCACTTGTATGTTTGTCATCACAAATTGCAAGTTTTGGTCCACTTTCTAGGTTCCGATTGAGCTGAAATTTTGAATGCATGTCGACATTGGGGAAAATTTTAATATTATTATACATGGAGCTGATCTGATGATGGAGTTGGCAGGTGGCCATAGGAACTTGGTAATATAACGACACAATCCCATCGATTTTGGGCTCGTTTGATCCGTCTTGACGAGTAGGTACTTTGATCCTTGACGGTAAGCAGGGTCTGATGATGGTGCTGGAAGGTGGCCATAGGAACTCCGTAATAGAACGACTTGAACGATAGAACGAGCTTGGAGCATTTTCATTAGGGTTCACTTATGTACTATAATATTGTTTTTTTCGCCTAACCATGTTCGAGCTTCAATTGCACCGAATAATGTCCTTTTTTAAAGAGCTGAGGGTCCGTGAAATGTTTGAAATTATTTTAAGGTCTTTTGGGTCCTTATTGTGATTTTTCTTGAAGAGCCGAACATCTGTAACGAAGTTTACAAAACAAAATTTTTGCATTTGAACTAAGTTTTTGTAATTTCGGGTGACAATAAGACAGACAGTTGTTTTTATCGATCGAAGACCATACTTTCAGGATTAATAATCAATATAAATATTTTCAAAAAGTGCGATACATAAAGATGAAATCTACAAAATCTGATGTAAAGAAGAAAATCCTAAAAAATATTAAAATGTCGTCTAGCTCCTAAACCGCAAAAATCGTAGAACATACATGGGGGTGGTATGGATAGCCCAAGAAGAGAGGAGTCCAAAATTTTGGTTTGCACGTCCCTGGGCCGCCCTGTATGATACCCAGGGTCTGATGATGGAGCTGAAAGGTGGCCATAGAAACTTCGTAATAAAACGATACAACCCCGTCGTGTTTGAGATTTGGTTCTAGATGGTAAGCAGGGTCTGATGATGGAGCTGAAAAGTGGCCATATTAACTTGGAAGCAATCGCATTGAGTTTGGGCTCGTTTGATTCGTATTGACGAGTATTCTGATCCTAGATAATATATCCATATGTAACTGTATTAAAAATAATAGTTTGTTCGTAACTAATTTAAACATTATTTTACCAAAGGTTTAAAGTCCTACTACGGGCTACGTAATGAAAAACTATACTATTAGGCACTAAGCCAATCGTAACTAAGCCGTAGATATTTCCGATACTAAAAAGTTAACAATAAAACTAAAAGAAAAAAAATATCATTTTTAAAAACAAGCTTTTGACTGTTTCTTACCAGACTATTTCTTATCAGAATTTAATTTCAGTCTATTGCAATGCTTAATAATCTAATCTTCTGTAAACGATCAACGAACCCCACGGAACAGTAATCGTTAAACAACAACATACTTATGTGCCTGTTCGAGATCCTGTAGTTATAAAGTTACTTCCTTAACTTCTCACCTTGACTGACGCAGAAGGTAGCATATACATATTAATAAAAGTTGCAGTAAATGGTACAATCACGAGAGTAGACGTTTCACTCGGTGGTACGCTCAGTCGATCAGTTAGTACCTACTTTGTTTAAAGTTTACTTACCTGTTTGTCAGAAGTTGTGGACTAATTGAACCAATGGATGTTTTAACATGACGAGTGAAACTCTTTCAATATTTATCCTTTTCAACACGCTCGTAAAGTGGCTCTTAGGCGCTTTGCATACGGAGCAACTTCAGTTGAGGCAACTGGCAACTTTTTAAAAGTTTCCTGTAAAAGTTGATAGTTGCTATAACGTTGCCGGTTGCCGCAAATTTTTGGCAATTTGTAAGCAACTTTCATAGCCGAGTTGCCGTAGCGACACTGGCATTGCCGGGCACACGTAGAGGGAGGGTGGGTGTGAAATCGCCCGAAGCGTTGCGATTGACGGTTGAGGAACCCGGCAACTTTAAAAACCGGTAGGTACAATATTTAAAAGTTGCTAGTTGCAGCAACTAGCAACTAACTTATTCATCGATTGCCGCAACTCGAAACTCGAGTTGCTCTGTGTGCGCAGTCCAATAGAAATGTATGTAAACAGCTAGTTGCCAGTTGCCAATAGCTGCAGCAATAGTTGCTCTGTGTGCAAAACGCCTTATTGCATTGCTTTTAGGTTAATAATGCAGGTTAATATTACGCAAGCGTGCTTTTTACATTCCACCATCAAACACAAAGACGCACGGCAAATTACCATCCCTACCTTGTGGCTTATTCCACTTATTCGCATTTAGCGTTTCCAAATGTCGTTTTAAATGCGCACAGCAAGAATGGAACTCTCTGCCTGCGTCTGTATTTCCTAACGCTTCGACTCTAATCTCTTTAAAGTTAGAGTGAACAGGCTTCTTCTCGGTAAGCTCACTCCATCGTAGACTTTGTCTATTTCAGAACTGACCTAAACTAGAATCAAGAGCAAACGCATGCTCGATTAGGGATTGGTATGATAGTTATTCGCTATTTTGTCTGCAATGAGATTATATTTGTTTATTATGTCTAAATATTTTGTGAATAAATGAACTAAGTAAATCATAAAATATGTTTTAGTAAACATCATATTTAATTAAATTATATATTTATATTAAAAAAATTAACAGTAATTTGTGTTCTATGAACAAAAATATTTAATTTTTATTTTATAAATTAGGTTGTTGGGCAAATTCATCAGTCAACCACGGGGGCGAGCAACCGTCTGGGTTCGATGTTTGGTACAGAATATTAAAAATATAGGTATATTTTTAATTTTTACTTACAAGTATGTTAAATAAAAATTGACGTATAAAACGCGTAAGCATTTTATCATTACACGGTCGGCTCCTTTACAGAGTTCGCCTGCGTCACGCGTGCGTAATGCTACGTTATGGTCCTGAAACCGGAGAGCCATTTTACGGGGAGGTGTGTTAAAAAATGATAAGTAAGTGAGTGTCATGCACGGCACAAGTAAAAAGTATCTACCACAAGCTGATTACATAGACAAACAAACACAGCTTTTATATTATTGTTTGCTTTATAAATATTTTCATGATGTGGCTAGTTTACCACGTCCTTCCAAACGTGACGCTAGGTGTTTGTAGGCACCAATCAGGGGATTATAGGTATGGTACAGAACATACTTTTTATAGCACGAGTTCAATAAACGTCCGACTTTGGCATCGTTGTCTAATCTATTCATATAAACACCTTTGTCCTGATTGGCAGATTCATCAACGCAGAACCTGAACTACTGAAATTGAAAACGTGAATTTGTACGCTACTGGGGTAATGGTTGGTATATATTCGAGCACCTATTAGGTATCTGAAGAAAATCGTGAAACGCAGAAGCCATGATGAGAAAACGCTTAAATCTGACTTGGAAATACTTTTTGTAATAAGTACCTATAACGAAATAGCTTCGTCCCACTTCGACAAGTTTTCAACTTGAAAACGTAATTTTATACAGAAAAATGTGTCGAAACGTAACTTCTAACGTAACGTAACTTCGGAATAAAGCGAATACTACAAAAAAGTGACTACGCGGATGTAGTAATGTCTGACTGAAACAGTTTTAAACAATTTTATATTTTTGTTTAAACTGTTTCCTTTGTTTTGAACCTCGCATAGTCTTTACTACTTAAACGCATGCTACATACCTGGTCGGCGGCAGATGCTTATGTTAGGCACAATATTGTTAGCACTACCAAGTCATGTTAATTAAGTCTAAGTAGCTTATAAGAAAATTGTATAAACATTGGAAGAACTAGCCCGCATTCTGCAGAGCAATGACGCAGATTTGAAATCATCATTGCATTAAGCATAGATGATGATATAATATGTAAATGTAGGAATCCCTGACTACATCTTTGGCAAATACAAGCATGAAGTTGTGGAAATTGTTAATTAAAAAAAAAATTATAACAATGTAGTATCGATGTAAGTGTAAGGTCAAAGATGGTTTAATGGAGTCTGTCAGTGCTTTATTTAGCAAGAAATGTCGTAAACGGTAGCTCGTCTACACGTTAATGACGTTATCACATACGTCATAGTGACACGTAATACGATAAAAAAGAAAAATACACGTGTAGTTTGGTAACGGCAAAGAGATGTTTTGATAAGATCATGGATAAGAACTTATTGATTTTGGTATTACTTTGATATAAAAAAGTTATACTATATCTAAACAGGCGGGCTTATGTCATGTTCACGATATCTCTTGTCTTCTAAAATCGCTTGACGAATTCCTCTTTCAAGTTACAATGAACAGGCTTCTTCTGGGTAAGCTTACTCCATCGTAGACTTTGTCACCTCTGACCTAGAGTAGATCCGAGTCAAGAGCAAACCCATCTTGTTTAAAAAAGGAAAAAAGCAACATCGGCAATAATAAAATCATCTTTTGCATAATCTTGACTCCTTTTTACCCACGACGACGGAAACGGTATGCGTTTAGGGTAAAACGTTGTTGGTGTGTATGTACAAACGATATATTTATTTCCACATTCAGACAGATCTAGAATCAGATTACTGAAAAGATTTTAACTCGCTAGAGAGAGCTATTATAATCATTTATTGCACGTTAAAATTATTATTTTCCCTAAAACGGCTTGACCGATTCAGATATGTGTTTTTGCCCCACTTGCAGAGGTAAGGCTTAATTAAATAGTGCCTGATATACCCTCCAGTAAATAATATAAATTACCAGTCAAATGCCGAAGACATGCGATAGCACACCGAATAAAACAAAAAATCTACTACGTCTACATAGAACATTTTAAATTTTAATATTGACATAACTTTAATCGAATCAAATATACCTACCATGTACTTACATCCTATATGTATATTTGCAATTCTAAATAACGCTGTATCTATTGTTAGGTACCCGCTTCATGTTCAGAATCAGTCCCCTTTTCTCAGGAAAGGTCACAAGAGGTATTTACATTACAGGTAAAAAAAATATCGATTTATGACTACCGCGTAGGTGTTGCTTATTTATTGTAAATATATAGTAAATGTAATATGTACAATAGATTTCGGTTACAAGTATTTTATGCTGGATGTCGTTCTACAATACAAATGGTGCTTTATCGTCTGGCAAAAGTATAAATAGCCAGATCGTGTTGACAAGGGATGGCTTCTGTAGGTTAGGGTTGTGGCAAAGGGTACGGGTAGGCTGCTATGGTACCTGTTTAAAAGATACGTATTACCACCCAGTGAGAGATACGTATTACGACTCTCCATAACCAACTTTGCGTAAATATTATGAGCACAGGAAACCCGATAAAGTAATGCGAGACAAATTCTAAAATGGACGTACGTACGAGTATATCACTGATATTTTAAATTACGCTGTAATAAGTTTTAATCGTCCTCTTTGGCTCAATATCATTCATTTGGTTTAAATCATTAAAAGACAATTCATAAAAAATGGAACGAATTAAATAATCGTGCGTTGGCCGATGTAATTTTTGATTTCATTCTTTAAAGAGGCGTCAATTTTTGTTTCAAGATTTAACTGAAATCGTCAAGTGTAATACTTACCGTGTGTCTACAGATCACTTAATATGAAAAAATAACAGCACTATCTATTTCCATCACGCGGTTAGTTTGGTACGCTGTAAGCCTTTCAGCGCAGTTTCACGGTAGCGTCTCGGTTTGCGCCTGAAACTCGACTGGTTTCAGAGGCGCTGTCGTCGCACTCGCGCCCCTGCAGTGGGGTCGCAGCGGCTTCAGCGACTCATATCAAGCGCTACGTGATGATTATGTTACTCTATGATCATGTAATGCTGAGAGATACTTTGAAATGAATTTTATAAACAAGTTTTGCGGGTTAATCTATACACTTTGTGCTTTTTTATGTCTATTTCCATGATATGACTATTTTATTAAGGCTATTGAAAGTTATATTTGATATTATATGTTTTTAACAATGTTAAGGTTTTAAGAAATAAAATGGTATTTTTTGTAACAATGTACTTCTTGTTTGTTCTTTTTATAAATAATTGAATTTCCATAATAATTCTATGGTATCCATAATTGTTAGTGACAATTAATTAGTACTTAAATAAATCCAACTAAAGGTTTTTTGATTCCAGACACCAGAACATACCTTAATAAGAAATATATTCTGCCGTGATTTTAATCAGAATTGCACAAGGTACAACAGCGCTGAAGCAGCTGCATTGGCGACAGTCGACATCATATTGCTAAACCTCATTGATTTTCAAACAGCTTTTATCATCAAATCTCATTCGTCAACCTTTACCAAATATCAATGCAGTTCATGAAGGTTTTACGATAGAGGTCACCAGTATTAAAATAAATTATCTTCTTAAATAAATAAAAGCGAAAAGTCACTCTCTCTCACTCACTCACTCACTCATCACGAAATATCGAAAACCGCTTGCCGGATAGAGATGTAATTGGGCAGGGAGGTAGTTTATTATTATAAGACGTTCGCTAAGAAAATATTTTTAAAATTCTCCCCCTAAGGTGAAGAAACGAGGGTTTAAAGTTTGTATAAAAACTGGAGAAACGTGGGAGTAATCTAAGTTACTCGAATTTGACGCGAGCGAGGCCGCGGGCAAAAGCTAATTCTAAATAGTAATAAGCGATGTTTGAAAGGGGTCTACTTCCAGCAGTGGACGTTTGTCGGCTGGATCCTGATGCTGACGTTGAATGACAGTTAATTAACTTTTAGGTATTTGAAAAAACAATTATTGCAGCCAGCATTTCTATGAAATTAATTGATATGTTCTATACTAGTCTTGTTGGAATTCAGTTTATTTTTCTTTAGCTTTCAATATATGTATTCATGTAGTACCTATAAGCTTATTCCCGCGACTTCGCCCTCTTGAATCTCGGTTATCTGCAGGGTTTAATTTATTTTTTAAATCAAATACGCCTAATTTAATAACAGGACTTTAACGGATAGCTGATGTTATGCTGAAGTCCTGTCGTAATCGGTCTAGCTATTTCGGTGATTAGCCAGAATAAACAATCACAACAAAAAAGTCACACAAAAAAAATATCAATGTCATATGGCAATTTTATTTATTTGTGAAGATAGATGTAGGTAGAGCCTTCACCTACTAATATAGAAGGCTATCTAGTGCGAAATATACGTATTTTCAGTGTTGACAACATATCGTGTCAGGGCTCTTTAAAGTATAAGGATTAACTCAAATATATGCATAGAGGCATAGGCAACTAAACGTGTTAGGGTCATCTAATAGAGTAGGATTTACATCACCACCGTCATGACAAGCATATCTTATTTCAGGTGTCAAAACGCACTTGATGTTTATTTATTGTGATGTTTCCGTTTGAGGGACACGGGTGGCCTGTTTGCCAACTTGTTCCAAAAAACGGTGGCAATCTGTGGCAATCTATGTTGTTGAATCTTCTGAGAGGTAAGTACGTGCCTATATCTTTCGCTTGTTCTTGAAACGTGCTCAGACCATGTTTATTTTTATAAACAAAGCTTTACTAAAATTATCTTTAGGTAAGCCCACGCAGTACAAAAAATATGTTTTTTAATCTGAAGATTAAAGAACGAAAAATATTTTGATCCTATACGGGATAACCAAGTCGGTCAACCTATTTAGGTATTATGAATAACCATGAAAATCCATACTTCTTTTTCTTTTGTAATCTCTTAATATGTAGTAGGTATAAAGCAAACTCGCTATTTTTGTCTGTCTGTTTCTCCGCAAGGTCTACCTTGGCGACGACGTCGGTCGTCATCAGGTGTCTATTGCGTGACGACATTAGCTTATGATGTCCTGATGCATTCGGTATATCTACATACAATGAACACATCACAATACACATTGATACTTATTTTTGCGCCAAGTTTAATAACTACAGCTCCTATGTAGGACATTATTATACCACTACGTATTAATCATCAATCTGATACATATTTTGTAAACATACCTATTGAAAATTGTGTTCGTTACAGAGTGAGAATAAAACATTGTTAAGTTCTGTTTAAAGTGGAAGGTGTGGTGGTGGTGGTGGTTCTTAGTGCTGATATAGGTGTTACGTGAATATGGGATGAAGCTGCTTATAATTGTTTTAGCTACGTATGGTATTTTTTTAAATATATCCAGAGACTTCCAAATCGTAAAAAGATCATAATAAGGACGTTTAAAAATACAAATTATTTACAGGTATACATATGGCAATAGGCTCGTCCCCTATTACATAGGACTTAAACATAGGTAACTGGGGAATGTGGGAACTAATAGGTACACCTTTGCCTTACCTTTCGGGGATTACAGGCGTGATGTTATGTTACATAATTATGTATTTTTCGAAACGTACTTTTAACATATAAAAGTAAACATAATATGAAACAAGCAATAAATCTTTGTTTAGGGAGGGGGAAAGCCAAAGCAACTGACATTTTGCTCTGATTCGATATTCGATTGAACAGTTCCCTGGGGATAGTTTAGAATGTTATTTTATTTGTTGCCCATGCAATTTAAAAGTTCCATCATTTGCAATATCTTTGGATGTAGTAATTCTTTAATTAGCCAATGTAATTTCTTTTGGCTGAAATAAGGCTTTTGTTCAATATGTTTTATACTTATTCATGTGTGTATCTAAATTCTAAATATTATCGATTCGTGAGAACCCAGTATTGGGCTACCCCAATACTGGGTTCTCACGAATCGATAATATCAATAGGTACGTTTAACAGAGTTTTAACCAATTTTAAACCTCTTGTAAATAATTTTAGGTACCTAATTAGTACTTATCTACTTATACTGGGCAGTATTTCCCAGGAACTATAGGTACAGGAATTATCTATTATTATTACCTACACTAGTGTAATGTTTATAAATACCAACAAGTTACATGAAAAAATGCCGATTGAATTAAAATTACGAGGATACGTTGCAAATGGCGCCGGCCCGATTAGAATTTGAGCCAGCTAAGTATAAGACAAGGTCAACCAATCGATAGTATTTTTATTATGGTATGATTCTTTAACTCGGGTTCAGCCAACTTTAATACTTACTAAAATATAATCTGTTGTCTATTCATTTAAAATTGTATAAAATTTTAAATGAATAGACAACAGATTCTTCTCCATCAACAGAGTCTTCTCCACTTACTTTGAACCAGAAAGAAATGAAAGTTTATTTATTTGTTGACTGCTAAAATATATGATTATTCAAATGCCGACTTTTGAACATCTAGGTGACCTTGAGTGGACAAATATCGTGTTGCATATTTTAAACTATTAATATTTTTTGCTTTATTTATCCAGACAAATATTTGTAAATCTCACAATATTGTAGACTAGCTTGTATAAATCTTTAGTAGATACTCTAGCGGCAATAGTGTAAACTAACATGAATGCTGCACTGCTGATTGGAAAATTAGTAGTCTCGTGTAGCGAGGGTTTTTGGTTTCAGTGTTCATGCGAACGGTGTAATGTTTCTACACGGATAATAGATGGCGTTTATACAGTAACTCTATAAATTTAATACAGATGGCGGTAGGCGCATGCTTCAACGCAACATAAAATCGTTGAGAGAAATAATTACGTATTGTACTTATTTGCGCAGATTTTGGAGGTTTTATTTAATGAAGTAACATTCATCACGTTATGCAAATAACATAATAATCTAAAAAAAGAGCTGTTCTCATTACTTGTGTCGGGTTTTATTTAACTTATTTTGGTTCTTATATATACCATTTGTAATACGGTAATTTAAGTAGGTACAATTAATAGCCTATATAAGCACTTAAATAAATGGTTTTGTACGAATAGATCTATTTAACTTGTTTATTCTTTCAAAACCACGGGTATATTATTTCGGAAAAATGTCTCGCTTTCTTGATAAACTTATCTACTTACTTTGTTGAAATTTTCCTCTAAACCATCGATTTTGTGGATATTAATTTACAAATCTGTATTTATCTGTAAATACAACAGTACATAATTACCCATCATCATCTGCCTAGCCTTTTCCCAACTGTGTTGGGGTCGGCTTCCAGTCTAACCGGATGCAAGTGAGTACCAGTATTTTACATGGAGCGACTACCTATCTGACCTCCACAACCCAGTAACTGGGTAATACGATACCCCTAGGTAAGTACAGTACGTAACAGTACATAATTACCCATAACTAAAAAAAAAAAAAACTGAAATAGTCAAAATCAAAGAAATAAAAACCGCTATTAACATAAAAAACCGGCCAAGTGAAATAATGTAAAGAATGAATTAAGATCATCCTGGTAATCACCAGAACACACAGGTACACCTGTAGATCTAATTACTTATTTTATTAATTGTACACGGAAAGGGACTTTAAGAAACGCTGACATTTTTGTTTGTTTTTACGTTAATACATACATACATAAACTCATGCCTTTTTCCCATGGGGGTAGGCAGAAACTACAGAACGCCACCTGCTACGATCCTTACTCCTTTCGCCTCATCTACGTTCATACATCTCGTCATACAAGCACGACGGTAACGAGTACTGCGCACCTGACCTGTTTTTACGTTAATGATATGAAGTTTTTGAATTCACAGGTATGTGTACGATAGTATCACCATATGACATTATAGCCTTAAACAATAAAGAAAAAGTGCCGTTATTCTGATTGTTAGACCAAACATAAGATTGGAACATAGCTTACCCTCATTTGTTAACAAAATGGTTCCGATTTGTTTTCGCTTTGTGATCTTGTTTATAGATAGTTTCATCTATTGAGAACATGACGTACAAGTACAATACGAATGTTCTTGTTATGAAGTATTGGACTAACTGGACCGTGTCAGGAAGATGACTGAGGGTAGATTGTATTCCGAATGGAACTGTATTATAGACGGATTTAACGGGTCAAACCGCAACGTTTTTTCTACCCCGGGAACAACCGTAATAATCTCCTCGTGTTGTGTAGGTATTGGTAAAACATAATATTGTTTTTTTTTTTTAATAAAAATAAGTCCTTATATTTTGCTGGATTAGCTTCATTTTTATATATACTGTCATGTTCGTATTTGAATGCTCTCAACAACATAATGTTCATTAAGAACCTCGTAAATAAGAAAGGAAGGCAATTGTATCTTAAAACATATAACCCCGCCTCTTCTTCGTCCGTGTCTCAAGAGACGACTTGACTTATGGATTAAGATTTAACCGGCAAAGCAGCTGTAACGGGACCAAAAGACACTTAACGAAGCCGAAAGTTACTTGATGTTCCCATCATTGCGATCATATGTTCTGTACCATACCATACCCTGTATATAAAAGATTTTCATTTTTTTACCCAAATACTAAACTTTAAATATCATAATCAATAGATCAATGGGGGCTTCGATCTATTGATGAATGAAAACTGAAAACTAAAAATGGAAATTTCGTAGGCTGACTTCACGTGAAATCATGAATATGAATCTTGAACTTACTGTACCCACCTGCCTTGGGTGGGTAGGTACAGTTTCTGTTATGAAAGTCAAAGTATTAAATTACTCAAGTCCCACGTAATAAGACATATAATGGATCACATTTGATTTCTATTGTTCTGTTATATCGGTATGACATTTAACTTCAATTAAATCAGTCAAGACGTTCGTCAGTTTATCAGAAAGTTCAAGCTACGGGCCCGTTTCCAAGCCTAGGAAGTTTTTTTATGGACAAGAACTAACATAAATCACTGGAGACTCTTATCAATCAAGTTTTAAAAGAATCTTGCTTACATTATTTTTCTGTGAATAAGAAAACGACTCCATACCCTACTTCGGGTACCAAGCTGCTAACTATGTGACATTATTCGTCAGTTTGGCAGGAAATCATAGTAGGTACATGAAATGACTTACGTTCTCATTTTTATTTAGTAGTGTGAAATATGTGGGTGAAATGAGGGAGGGAATAAAGCTTTCCGGATGGGCACTACGATACGTAACGACTGTACGCACAGAGAATGTACCGTGGTAGGCTTTCAAATAGTTTGGATAACGAATTAATTTCCGTACATACGCATAAAAGCTAACATCATTTAGTATGAGCATATAGAATTTCGAAACTTATACCAATATAGAAATTAACGCAAAGCAGAAATTAAACAAACGCAAGCTTATCTTTTATTTATTTATTTGGTATTTATGAATTTTGAATTTACGACGCTCGTATATTAAACGGTGCTTCCCAGATAAAAGCGTTAAGATAAATTGTGATCCTTATTCTCTTGTACGGGACCAAAACTTAATTTTGTTTCTTAAACAGTTGCCTACAACAGAGTGCCGAATGAAATCCTTTTGAAGTCTGGTTGCACCAAAGTTAATTTAAATTTGAGCAGTCCTTAGCAAGACCTCAAAAATATTGTTAGATATGCAATTAAAATTTCCAAGTTTTATTCACAGACATGAACAAGAAAAAATATATCTGAATTTTTTTATCATTAAATTAATTGCTCCTAAATTGTGTTTTTGTGCGATCCACCCTCTGGATTTAAAATAAACTCTTCACTTATTACTTAAGTAATACTTAACCTAATTAAAAACTAAATGTTAGTCTCTCCGGAAGTTTAATTTAACCCGGCTTTCGTGATTTTACGACACGAGTTTCATTAGGCATTTTACAAAATATTTATGGCTACAATAAAAAAACTCAACATTGCTGGTTTTATTTTAAGGGGCTCTTTGAGGTTAAACTGTTAAAAAAATACAATCGCGAAACTTGAAGACTTACTCCTGATTACTTCGATCCCTAAGGAGTTTTACAAAATCCCGTCTTATCCCATGCCTAAGACCTGAAAGCCGCTATGCAAAATCGATAGCCGAGACCCCTATTCTGTAACTTTTATTTATCAAATTGACACCAAACTCCTCCGAATTTGAAAATTAATGGTAAATTCGACATTCGGCTTGATGTAGTATGAAAGAAGTTAACGAATCGGAATTAATTTTACTTGTTTAAGGACAAAAATTCATGCTGGAAAACATAGTCTTTCTTTATTCTTATACTAGCTGTTACCCGCGGCTTCGCCCGCGTTTGTTTAGAATTTAACAATCAATTTGGGCTGTACTCGGCTTGTTGTTCGGCCAGATCCAGAATTATTAAATACCTACAGACCAACAGACTGTGACTCATAAAAGTCCGTCGGCGTTCAGTTTGCATTTCTGCAAGAGAGGTCCTTCTCACCTGCGACTATTTTAGAGTTTCTGTCGCAGTAATGGCTGAGCTTGTTCTCTGAGACGAAGTTGTGTTTGATTGAAAAGGCGTCTCAGTTGCTCTTACAGCTCTCTGGCTTTCGGCTTGTTCCTCCAAAAGCAATTGCGTTTAAAAGGGCGTTTCAGTCACTCTCTGAGAAGCTTGGAGGGCGAACGGCTTGGCTCTCTAGTCTTTCCTGGCTTTAAGAAAATGTCTCATCAGTTCTCAAATTTACTTGTCGCTCCGGTTGTGCTTGCCTTCTTAATGCGGCATAAACGGAAGATTCCGAGGATTGAGCAGTAATTTTTGCTCGGGCTCGCAATGAGCTTTTGGTTGTGTGTTGGACCTGCGAGATATTCTAAAATTGAAAAACGTAACCTACCTACCCTCATTAAAACACACCGGAAATACCTCTAACGAAAAAATAAACAGTACTGAGGGACAAACTTAACTTTGCCGTTGAAAAACTGTTGTCTACATACATCGACATAGGTCACGGTTAGTTTAGCAACTAACCTCTTCCTTCAGTCAATCATAGACTACACGCATTAAACAAAGCAATTTTACTGTTAAGTCAGTTCTGCGCTGTGATCTTATGAGGAGTTTCCTTTCCATATCTCCGAAGTTCATCATCAGATCATGACAGTATTTATTTGGGACCAATTCGAAAAATAAACAAAAAAAGAATCATCCAAATCAATTTACAATTAGCGGAGTAATCGCAGAGTATGCTTCATTGACCGAGCGTAGTTATAAGTTCACCTTTATTCTTCCATGCATCCTCTATGAATGCGTTTACACCTGTCAGTGTCAGTGATGACAGTGTCAGTTACGCAGTTTTTCTGTATCCCTGACAACGTGTATAAAGTGGGTCACAGACAAACGCGAAATCTTGTGGCAGCCGCGTCAATTGCAAATTTTAACATCAGGCCGCGTGTACTGCTTTGTAAAATGACGCCAAATATGGAAATCGTAATAGAAATAGTTGAATTTAAATAATTATTGAAATTTAACTCACACTTCTCTATTCCTAAGAGTAATATGCGATGCTAATGATAATATAGGTAGAGATAAACTATTATACTTTGACGCTTCCCTCCATATTACCATTTCAATGTGTGTAGTCACATTCGTATGAAAGACTTTGTGAGTAATCGTCTTCAGTAGCAGGCTAGGATTTTTTTGTCAACTAATCATAAATAGCCGACCGCGCAAGACGACGTACCTCTCATTTTCATAGAGAATTTCAGTGCAGCGCCATACTAATAATAATGAGTAATTTTTGACGCCGCTAGTCGGACAACAAATCGCTGATTTGTCTTTGTCTCGAGAGCCGTCTCAATACGCACACATGCGTTGTGAGTATTTTTAATACTATTAAAAACACTTTCAAACGTTTTGAATTGTGGAAGGGCGCGTCATCTTACTGTAGTTTATCTCTACCTCACACCTCAAGTGTTTAAATAAACGGTTTTCCTACCTTTTTTCTTATCTTCTGAGAGGACTAATGAGTCATGAGAGTAATAAGACAACGTTACGGTTAGCCATATTGACTGACGTCCGATTGCGACGTTCGATTGTCCGATTGTAGCACAATCACCACGCTAATGATACTTCAGGCCGCCACTGTGACCGCGGTGGTGTGTTTTTGGAGCGTTAGGAGCCGCGGGCTGCGGTTTGCCGTAACCGCAAGTCCGTCCGTCTGGAAGCCACTTTATGCAAAATGTCAGGATACTCTTCAGCGGTTTTGGGCATGAAAAATTATTAAGCAAACAACTTTCGTACTCCTAGGTTGTTTACTTGAAACTGGTCTATCGACAGTCTAGACTCATAATGTATTACATGCTTAAACTTAAAATTTAATCATGATCCGATAGACACGTGGCGCCATCTACTGTCATAAGGACGTTTTTGTGATTTCCCTCGGCAACAGTACTTTTTTTCGGGATTAAAGGTACCCTATGTTCGTCCCTGTACACCTGGCAACGTATACGCAAAATTTCAGGATGATCGGTTCAGTGGTTTAGGCGTAAAATGGTAGCAAACAAACAAACAAACTTACTTTCACATTTATAATATTAGTTAGGATAAGCGTATATTTATTTCTAAGATATTCAATTTAATAGCTAAAAAGAAAACGAAGCGGTGACCCGCTTCGAAGTTTTATTAATATCGACCTTAGTTTCAGTTGTAAGACCAGTTCTAAAGAAATAGTTCATATTATATAGGGTGACTGGTTTTAACCGACACTTATACACACGGTAACAATCAACTTTCCCAAAGAAACAACTTTATAACACTCGTTTTTAAGACTTCCGGACCGCAGTCGGCAAAAACGGAACCCTTATAGGATCACTTTGTTGTGCGTGGAGGTAACAAGCTGAAATTAATATCAAATACAGGTATGCTACCCCTTAGGTGCAGTGAGAAAATTAAACATCTTAGTCAACTCAATCTAAAGAAAGGTCGTTTATGGGGCATATTTTGACGCTCGTTAGGGAATCAAAACCTATCGGGGGCCACCTGTTGACCTAGAATTACGAAATTTGGCAGGAAGCAACGCCATGTTGCATAAATAAATGAATTAATCCGAAAAATGAAAATTTGTCGGTACATAGCAAAATAACTACTACTTATTTTTTTAAGTCGTGTATAATATTGTATGGTGGTACGGAACCCTTCGTGTCCTAGTCCGACTTGCGCTTGACCGGTTTTTTTTTTTTTAGAACAGTTGATATCGCAAAGGTTTCATAGTTGAGAGAAAATATAAAAATGCATATTGAAAGTTGAAAAGTGTTGTTTGTAAAAGTTCTCAAAAATTTCTTAAAAAGTTTTAGATTTTTTCTCACGTACATAATATTTTGATAAATAAATTGGCAAGGCACTGTCATAATAATTATTAATCTTTTTAAATAGTTCTCTAAGAGATCCGCGACGAGGAAGATTGTAAATGGCTCTGACAGCTCTCTTCCGTAAAATAAAAATGGATTCAATGGCAACAGCCCGACCCCACAATAAAATGCCATACGACTTATTGCTATGAAAGTAGCTGAAACAGACTATAGTTCGAACAAAAGTGCTGTACCGCGACTTAGGTATGTGCGCAGCGAGACGCGGGTAAGTACCGGCCGCTCCGTTCCGTCACTCTACCGCCGACGCTCACGGCGGTAGCTAGCTAGCGTATTTTTTTTTTTTTTTTTTCTTTTCAATATTTAAATTTTAGTGCAAGGGACAAAGGTAGGGAAACTGGAATTTATCAAAATTATTTATAACGGATAGCTAGCATTTGTTTGTACCGGACCGTCTATGTCAGACGCACATGAGACAAATCTAAAAAGATGGGTCGTGCGTTATCTAGTGATTTCAAGACCGTAATTTTAAAAATGGGCGAATATTTTAGGAAAAGAAAAGTAGAGCTTTGAATAGAATAGTGATGCGAATATTGTTAAAATCGTAGCGGAGACAATTTTCAATTTAAATTTACTTTTTAAAGTATATCTTGGATGTTAGTGACATCGGTGAAAAAAAAAACATCGTGAGAAAACCTGGAACTGTAATTAATATTAGTCTTGGAATCGCCAATATTAAAGCTTAACATAAAATATTGTAAGCCGATATCGTAAGATCAGTCCGACAATATCGATCTCATGTGAACTCATGGTCTTTTTTTCTCGGACCCCACCTCCCCGCGCTTTCCTAAAGCGCAGTTCAGCACTTAAAGTCAAACTTATAATCGCGCAGGTATAGTTTGTTTGTGTTCCAATTAACAAAACGGAACTCTTAACTCTGAGATCACTTTTTGTCCGCCTGTCACAGAGGTGTTTTTCTCAAGATCTAAGCAAGGTTGTGAATTTTGACACAATGTCAGATATTGATAACGTGCACACATATCGCCAGTTTTTTAGTAATCTTCAAAAGTACTGGACCGGAAACAAAATTAAAACACTGGTACAAAGTTACACTATAGCCAAGTGCCACAGTCGAAAGAATCCGCCAATTGGGACTCGAGGTGGCATTGCACAAATCCGAGGCCATGTGGCCATGTGTATGTGTGTGTGGTCTTCGGAACGCGCCACCGTCGGGTTCCCAAATAACGGTGGGAGGGGTTCACATCGGCGTCGAGGCGACGATGAAGTATCTGGGTCTCGACCTCGACAGCCGATGGAGCTTCAAGGAGCACTTCCGACGTCTGGCCCCGCGATTGGACAGGGCTGGGGCTGCTTTTTGGCGGCTCCTGCCCAACCTCGGGGGACCAGGCGCCTCCTGCCGGAGGCTTTACGCCGGAGTCGTGCGGTCCATGGCCCCCTACGGGGCCCCTGTGTGGGCCCCTACCATCAGGCGGCGGCCACCAGCCAAGTTGGTGGCATGCCAGAGGGTCATGGCCATTCGGATGATCCGGGGATACCGCACGGTCTCCGGCGAAGCGGCAAGCCTCCTTGCCGGATTGTCGCCGTGGGATCTGGAGGCAACAGTCCTCCAGCGCGTCTACGAGTGGCGTGTGGACGCGCAGCGCCGGGGCGAAACCCCGCTGCCGCGGCAAATCGCGGCACTGCGGAGCGAGCTCCGGTGCGATCTCATGACGGAATGGGAGATGCGACTGTCGCAACCCAAGTTCGGGCAGACCCCTCTTTGAGGAGTGGCTGGAGAGGCGCTACGGCGACCTACCGCCTGACGCAGGTCCTCACCGGACACGATTGTTTCGGGAGGTTCCTGTGTCGGATAGGGCGGAAGAAAACGCCCGGGTGTCACCATTGTGTGAATCGCCCGGAGGACACGGTGGAGCATACGGTGCAGGATTGCCCCGCTTGGGCAGAGCACCGCCGTGTCCTCACGGAGGCGATAGACGGCGGCGACCGCTCGCGTCCGGACCTGGTTCAGGCCATGCTCCGGAGCGAGAGGGAATGGGATGCAGTCACCTCCTTCTGCGAAGCAGTAATGTTAGCGAAGGACGAGGCGGGCCGCGTGAGGGAGAGAACCACCTCACGCCCCAGCCGCCGCGGGAGACGCCCAAGGCGTCGGACGTCGCGAGGCGACATCCGGCCACCGTAGGCGCGGGCTTGCGGACGGCGAGTACTGGGTAGCTCGCCGTCCGATCAAGGACCAGGTCCGGGTGGACGGTGCGTTCTGTTCGCGCGTGCCTCAAAGAGCTGTCAGCACAGGGACGGGGCCCCCAACGGGGCCAACGCTTGCCGGGGTTGCGGGACGTCTTAACAGGATACCGTGGCCCCGGAACGCAAAGGGCAACAGAAGGAACGAGTGGTTTTTTAGTCAGTAAAAATCTGACGGTCCCTTCCGCCCCACCCAGGGCGGAAGGAGTCATCTGATGATTTTTACCACCTAAAAAAAAAGCTAAGTGCCACAGGCTATTTTTTGTTGGTATGTTTGACTTCTACGCAGAGATAGTCGCTGGAGAAGCTAGTATCTACTAAATATTATATTTATACTTAATTACTCAAGTCCCACGTAATGAGACACGATTGATTATCTATTGTCCTGTCAGTGGCGTGCCTAGGGGTCATAGATAGGGCAAGACCGACTGATTTTTAGGAAAAAAAAAAAAATATATTCACGATCACACAATTACACTTAATTAAAATAAGAGCCATCTATTAACATTATCGGCGCCACTAAGCTCGTAGAGTTCGATCGCAGGTAGTAAAATCACAGACCAATAGATGGCGCAGAAATAATTGATTGGTGTCTTTAAGCATTGTATGATATTGGTAGAAAATAATATTTCTTTAAAAAATTTAACTTCGAGTTTAATGCGAGATATAAAAACATCAGCTATAGAATGAATAATATAATTTTGATGTTTATACAAATACTTGGTGGTTTACCGCCTTATTGTTGTTGTGTATTTTCGTCTAATTTATAATCGTATTAGAATCGTATCTTATTTAGACAGCAAAGACACAGTTTTAAGAAATTGCCACTGCATGTATAGACTTATAAAGTGGGTTCAAGCTATTTGTTGACGCTAAATGGATCGCACACAATATCAACTAACCTCAAACGGCTTGATTGCTGTCGACACGTTGATTGTGATTAGAAATAAAAACACATAAACAATAACAATCAGGAGTAAGTTTAGGTGAAGTAACGAGACGATAAATTATCTCTAAAACTCAAAAGTATTTACCTTCTTGAGTAATGATTGCACACACTTTAATCCTTCAAAAGGAACAATGGCATGCGTTTCTGAATTCATGATACAAGAAACGTTAATCACAAGATAATCTAATCACAAACCTTAAAACAAATCTGAAAATGGACATTTAAACATAACAACAAAGATGCTCCATAAACGACTCAAAACAAAATTTGAACTACTTTGTACTGTCTTGTAAACGAATCATTCAAATCGATCAGCCTCACACTCTCAGCAACTTCATGCTAGTTATATCCAAAAGCCAGGCTTGTTTCTTCATACAAATCGGCGAAGAAATGAATGAATGATTTAAAAATATTTTTCGCAATTTGTACTGGATGAGCAGTAATTCCGACAAGCCACATAAGAAGCCCACGCGTGCGGGCGGGATAGCAATATACACAGCGAGATTATCGATTTGCGAGCGATATCAGCGTAAGTGTGAGACAATAATTTACCTATTTTATTAATACAATGGTGTTTTTTTATATATATTAATCTTTAGTTATTGAGGGCAAGCCGGGCTTTTCGGCTTCCATGGAAGGCACGCCACTGTGTCATACCAGTATGATAGCCGGGCCTTGAGTGGTAAAATTCACGTTATAGCCCCATGTCTATATGGTGAGCCAAGATACATCAAATATCTAAGTATCTAGTAAAGTAAATGTAAACAAACAGTACTAAGTAAACTAAAACATTAAAGTACATTACCCTGTGCTATACATAAGTATATAGGATATGGAGTAGAGGCCACAAAAGCCGCAGAATATAATGGGATCTAATCTCGAGTAATGAAATTCTAATCTTCATGTGGCTCAAAGCAACATCTACCTGTTGGCTTATTTTTTGTTTTCCATTGCATTCAAATAAAGGAAGGTGTGGGACAAATAAAAATAATTAAGACCTTTGGTATCATCTGCCTAGCCTGTTCCAAGAGACACAAATACACTTATTCAACTTGAGTCCGCGCAAAGTTTGGACCGAAGCTACCTTTGAAAAATATATATATAATATTTTTATAGTTGAAAACCGTATTACAGGTACAGTGAGAAATAGTATTTTCGTTAAAAGCTTTGGATTCCGCGTTCACGCGCATTTTATTTTATAAGCTGGACGCTTAAAACCTCGCGACTATTAAAGATGGATTTGCGCGCAATTATTCTAACGTTTAAATACAAAAAATATTATGGAAATAACTACGATTTTTCCAAACTTAACAGTTCTGAAAACATGTGGTGAGGTCATATTACAAAATTTTTAGCCAATACCAATGTCAATTTTATAGTAAATTTTATTGATTCCTTTTTTTATATCGCGCATCGTAACAGTCGGCAAATTTATTTTCACTAATGGTCAACATTATGCATCTGGAATACGTTATGTGTTGATTAGCTACCTACTATTTGCTGATTCTTGATTTATGCAATAGGTATTAAATACAACTGAATTAAGCATATCGCTTATCATAACATTACAATTTACTAATTATCAAACTTGCTTATTAGTAATGTGTAGCTCGACCAATCCACACGGTTTGGTTTACATTAAAATGTATGCATTCAGTGGAAATTGTTACAATTTGCGATGTTGTAGTGTATAATACGCAATCAGGATCGCTTTAACCGGACCCGGTTGAATGGGAAGGCAACGAGCGTGATTTTGTGCCACTATGACTGTGCTAGTTAGGAATAAAATTGTATTACAATTTGCATAATTATAAAGGAAATATTTACTCAAGAAAAATATAAATCATGGGCATCGCTATTATATTTCCTCGAAAACAAAACTATTGCGGAAATACGGAATGGAAAATGAGTGGTCAACTGTATGAAATTTCCAAGTTATTGACTTTCACATCACGTTATCAATACATTTCGTGTTGGATTTACTGCTTAACGTTAAAGATATGGCATCATGTCAGACACATCTGTTGTTTCAAAATTGTGCAGTGTTCCGTGTAGATGTTCAGTCATTTAGCTTTGTGATGTTTTGCCATAGGCTTCCCGGTTTCCGTTCAAATGCATCCTCGATAGCGAGACTGTTAGCTTTCACATCAGCCTTCACGTTGTCGAGTGCTTCTTTGCCCTCCCATGGGCTCTCTCACCACAACTAGGTCACCCCATACATTCCTTATGCAGTCCTTTAGCTTGTTCTCAACACACCTACTTGTTTTCACACTGCTTTCTCTCTGGAAGGGTTGATTGTAAACTTTGATAATGTTTATACCCACATTACACGTGTTGGTTCAATGTCCGACTCGTTTATAGTATAAATATTATCAAGGTCAAGGCGTTTAGAATTATCTCCAATTATTTTAAGCATTTGCTGCTTGTCATAACTTTCACAATTTCATTAGAATTACGAACAGTATCCCAACCTTTGCTAATCTAAAACATTTTGATAAATTATCTCTCAGCCAACATTGTGTATTCTTGGATGCTTACATTATCGCCATTGTTGTTCGTTGTAGTTATAGGGACTTTGTACCGCGGGTCGATCTCAATTAGATTTCCGAGCCTATCTCGGTAAAACCTATTTCCAACATATTTACAATCTTTTTACTTCAGTTACGAAACTCAACTGTGTGACTAACCGAGTTTCGAAGTTGCCGGAAGCGAGCGTCATGAACAAAATCTAAGTGAATTTGTCAAACCCGACTATATAATAAGCTTTCAACAAAGTTGCTTAGCAATCTACGTAAGTACGTATACGTTGATGTTCCTTTATATTTTCTGACTAATGTGTCAACGTAATCGTGTTTCATTACCTGCTTGACCTGATTTTCAACGAAGTTTTCTTTTTATTATAACGTTTAGAGTAAAATATTACGGGTTTAGTGGTAACAACGATTGTTATGTAGGACAATGACAATGGGTACACCGTACAGGTTTATATGACAAATCTAAATCTTTACATCCATTATTTTAATAATTGAATATCGCGTAAGTTTAGTTAACTTCCAGCTGTAACATAATCATAAAATTCTAATAAAACTGGGTCAACTCAAGATCACCGACATGAGGTCGGCTATACCTATAAGGTCATTACATACCTACTTATCAACCCGGCATCCGAACAGCATCGTTTCGACGCTAGACGTCTACGTATTGTTAACTCGCAGCCCGCAAGTAGACTCAACGCTCCAACGAGCGATCAGCGCAGCGGGTGGATTGCTTGCGTGTGAGGTGATCCGGTGAGGTGAAGGAGTTGCTAAGTGAGTCGATATGTAAAAAATATATTAAAAAAAAGCTTTTTTACAAAAAAAGATGACCGCCTTCAAAAACTACAAAATAAAAATAACTTTAGCTTGGAAGTCGGCGGCTTTGGTTTTGTTTCTTGTTATGTAGGTATTGCCACCGACTTCCAAGCTAAAGTTATTTTTATTTTGTAGTTTTTGAAGGCGGTCATCTTTTTTTGTAAAAAAGCTTTTTATTTTTCACTTTTTAGTGCTTGTGTGTTAATGTTTGAAATCCTTACATAAAGCCCTTTCAAACAATACCTCACACGATATATTTAATTTTGGAAAGTGGTAGGAGGGGGGTTGACGTACCCCCTCCCCACTTCCTTCAGTCAGTCATCGACTACACGTTTAAACAAAGCAATTTTTCTTATTACGGCGGTTCTGCTGTGATTTTATAAGGAGTTCCGTCCCATATCTCCAAAGTTCATCATCAGATCATGACAACATTCCTATGGGACCTATTCGGAACTATATTGTTTCAAATAAAAAAAGAATCATCCAAATCGATTCATTATTGGCGGAGTAATCGTAGAACAAATATACAAAAAAAAAAAAAATACATACGCGTCGAATTGAGAACCTCCTCCTTTTTGAAGTCGGTTGAAAAATCGGCCTTTCTCAGGTTAGTTCGATTGTGTTTATTTATTACGATTTCTGGAAATTTAAAAACAAAGTGCCTTGATTTAAGGGTAGGTACTATGCATGTGCGGGCCCGCATTAAGTTAAATCGCGTCACCCGCCAGAGGACACAAACCCGACATCAATTTCTAAATAGAGAGCAAAATTTCCGCGGAAAGCCGCTATCCGATTACCTTGGGGATGTATTCTAAACGCGTCGATTTCTGGCACTTTTAAGTTATAGGTTGAAAGCGATTGATGTAAAGATACCAGTGAAAAAAGAAAGTGTTACAATGGAGTTATAACCTGGAGTACCTCAGTAAAATCAATTGGAAATTTTAATGATATTTAATGATTCATTTTAAGCATACAAATTAAGACATATTTTGAACAGTTATTGTTGGATATTAATGTAAATAAGTTGCATACTGAATTAGTTTGTCGTTTTCTATTTAATTATTGGTATATTGTGGCTTATTTTATGAGACCTAAGCTCAATTATGAAACTGTTCGTGGTGTAGTGATCTTTGATACCTTCTATTTTTCTTCATGCTTTTAATATCATTAATGTTTAATTTTTAGGAAAAAAACCTCAACTCGTATATCCAGTTATAAACATTTATTATAATTATTATATACCTTGACACTGACGTATCTAGTGTAAGAATACTACTGAGTATGCACCCTAAACTTATCATGTTTGTAATCGTTAACTAATAGTTACTAGTTGGTTCGTAATATTACATTAGATTCAAAAAATACATTAAAATTCAACATTTTATAACTTGTTCTTATCAATAATTTAATACTCCCGACGCAAGAAGATATACAATTTTACAGCAACGTAACAATTTTTTCCCGATATCAGTGCAGTCGTTCAATTTTCTCTCGATCGCTATCTTTCGCAATTTGCGAACGGTGTGAAGCGAAATCGCTTCCCGCGCGATAATCGACAGGCGACAGCGATCCGACATGGAGCGACTCTGATTTATGGAGCAATATTTAAGAAGGGAGACGGTGCTCGACGCCGCAGGGTTCAAAACAAACGCTTTGTAATAACCTTTTTAAACGCCAGAGTTATAGGGTAAATCAGTATGTCAAGAAAATTTGGCGAAATATTTTTTCTTTATTTGCATCCCGAATGTCAGTGTCTCGGCATTTAAGAGCAGTTTTGTTAGAATCTAAATGTAATATTTTCTTTTCACTACAATATTCCGTCTTGTTGTGATTTTTATCGACGTCGGTATAATCATATTTCTTTTCCTATTTCCGTTATTTCTTTTATGTAGATTGACTAACTCTATTTAAGTAAATTGACGGTATAAGTGTAGTTAAAATGGTTATATTGTATGGTCGATGAAATTTTGTGGCTATAGGATATGGCAACAAATAATTATGATGTGTGTGCTTGTGTTTAGTCAGTTTTCCGTTTAAATCTACGCACCCATTTTTTATTTCTTTAAAATACATACAGTGAACCGAATGCAGCAAATGTCACGATGGCCCTGTGGTTGAGGTCCTCTCATGCATGACGTTGCAGGTTCGATAGTGAGCAAGTATAAATGCGACCTTTTCAATTCATATGTAGTTTCTCAGTCTATCTTAGATATCTACTGACATCGGCATAAGAAAACATCGTGTCAAGTCTAAAATCGTCAATCCGCCTTGAGCAAGCGTGGTGATCAATGCTCGTGCGTGCCTGCTCTGTATGAGAAGAGGCCTTTGCCCTGTAGTGTGACAATAAAAACATTAGCACCAGCCTTACTGTTATTATTGACTCGTTTTTATAGAGACAATTACATAATAAAAGTATTTGTTTGGCAACACAATTAGTTGAAATCTGACACAATTACAATTTGCATGTGTTAACGAATTGGGACAAAGAACCTAAAAAAAAATATATTTTTTGTTAGAGTAAACATCACAACACAAATTTATATTCAGTTTGTAGGTTTTAGTTTGTACCTACTCGCTGCAACAGTAGAAATAAATGAAAAACGACGACTAAAATTATGACAACAATTATTACGTGTCTGTTTGGGGTATTCCTCCCAGCGCACCCGTTTTGAAACGCACCCGTCGAAACGCACCCAAACTATTCCTCACAGCGCACCCGTTGGGTGCGTTTTGAATTTCAATTAAAAATATTCAAATTTGATTTCACAAAGCGCACGTAACATGAAATAGAGGATGTACCATACATATTCAGTAATATCGATATTTTAAAATTAAACTGTAAATTAATAGTGTATTAATCAAAACTACCAGGAATGCATAAATTAACTGGATCTAGGTGCGTTAAGCGACTTACTATCTAGCTCGATAATGGTTAAAATGAGTATGTAAACGGTTGATTTATTTTCCAAGGTTATTATGTTATTGTAATTTTTATGTTATGGTTATTTTTATTTAATATTAAAGACAAATAAAAATGAAGCAGTATCAAGATCGATTAATTCTATTTCCCCGGTATTAATATTATATAGTGTCACTAATAACGAATACTTCTGATCGTTTAGGGTCCTACCTTCTGTTCATTTCCGTCACCGTGGTAATTTTTAAAACAATAAATAATTCAATTTCAAAACCTGTATTTTAACCATTATCGAGCTAAGTAGTAATGTCGCATAAGCATCTAGTTCCAGTAAATTTCTGCATTCTTGGTAGTAACATGTATTGTATCGATATTACCTATTATGAATCTTTCATGGCTCATCTCTATGTTACGTCATGGGTGCGCTTTGAGGAATCAAATTTGAATATTTTTAATTGAAATTCGAAGCGCACCCAACGGGTGCGCTGTGAGGAATAGTTTGGGTGCGTTTCGACGGGTGCGTTTCAAAACGGGTGCGCTGGTGCCCTTCTGTTTATATTGATTTGATACACCTAAAAAAATAAACAATGTTCTGTAAGATCGAGCAGGGGGGTTGAAATCGAATGACGAGAGATCGAATAACACTTGCTCGAAAACGTTAACTCGATCGTTAACTATAAGTAAATGAAATCGAAGAATTATGAGCGCGACAGTTCACTACCTCGAAGCATCAAAATCTAAAAAGTAGGGAACCCAGCAGGGGGCTATACCACCATCTCTTAAAACAGTATAATTTATTATTACTTTGCTTTGTGCACTGTGAGATTTTCAGAGTTTGCGCGAGTTGAAAATCCAGCAACAGAAGTTACAAAGTATTATAAAACTAATGAATTAGATTTAAGAGATGGCGGAACGCCACCTGAAATAATAAATAATAATAGACAGAATAAAAACAGCTGTATAAAAGCAACACATTGCCTAGAATATTCAGGCAAAAAATCACAGGCCTTGAAATACATTCTATAGTCAGAAGCACAATTTCAAAACTTTTCTTTTATATTACCTACCTTTTCATTCCTAATCCAGTCTACTCGTGTGACCCTCATTTCGGCCGAGTGGAGATATTTCTCATCGACGTATATCATCGGCGAGCATTGTGAGATGGACAATACGATAGCTCTTTATAATAGTCTCGGGCGAAAGACTTGCTATTATACTCGGGTTTAGGACATGACTCAGACATATTGTGACTTTGTTAAAAGAGCCGATTTTCATCGTAGAGGGATGAACTAGTCAGACGGAAATAAACAGTTTTAAATTTCGACGATTGTTTATAACTACCTAAGTAAGTACCTACATTATTTTTGTTCGCTTGATCAAATGGACGTAGTTAATTACTCAAGTCCCACGTAATGAGACACAATTGATTTTCTATTGTTCTGACTTACCGGAGTCAGCCGGGCCTTGAGCGGATTAAAAAAATATTTAACAGTAATTTAATAAAATTAATGTTGCATTTGCCCTTTAGTTAGCTCATTAATATAATTAATAACCGGCAATATTATAAGTCATTTTCGGGTAAACCCTGGTTTATGTATCAAATGAGTTTCGCTCCAGACTATTATGAGCGCAGCGGTAACTGTTTGAAACGTCAGAAAATGTAAAAGTTGAATAAAGCGCAATATCATGGATCTGCACAGGGCGCAAACAGTGCGAAAAAATATTTAAGTAGGTAATTCTGATAAATATTTATTTTTATAAGCAACAGTAAGGTTCTCGCCAAGAACAAAATTGAAAGACGGCTAATCGATCATGGGATACTACACAACAAGCACAAATGGGCTTGTTATAAGATTACGTTATTATAAGTAAGTTACTGACTACCTACCGAGTACTAATAGCATTTGTTTAACTAAACTTTTAGAAAAAACGGACCATCCAAGCAGAAGCTTTGAATGACACCCGTGAACAAAGTGACTTAATGACATTTATTAATCATGGTTGCCCAATAACTTTACTGTTAACGATTCATTAAATATTCATTAATCAAGTTACCGTAACATGTTACGTTTAATATTAAAGCGTACCGAAATTAGAGTGCATGTCGCGCATAAATTGGGATATTGCTCCGAAAAGGTAAACATGTTTCATCTCATAAAGTAGCCGTTCACCCTCACATTGTAATGTTAAATACTTTTTAGTTAATTACGACAGCCCTAACGGTTGAGTGAGCAATTTTGTGGGCGCAGTAATGACGTCAGAGCTGTATGTTCCAGTTTAATGTTTGTTACGAAATTCTCTCTCTACGATAAGGTAACTTATCGAAAAGTAATCTTTTCGAGAGTTTGACAATAGAAATATCAATCTAATAATAGCACTCCGCTCCGACGCTCCGCCTTTGATTTCAGTATATTAATGGTCTATAAACGTGGGATTGCTCTCGACGTGGTACCTAGTTATTTTATTTTTTTAAATAATATCGAGAACCGTAAATTTGAAGTTTGCGAGTCTGATTCGCCCTTCGTAGGTTTTTTATTTGCTTCCGTTATATATGTTTGTGTAGTGTTGAATGTTCTGATTTGTTATGAAAAGTAAGATCTGAGTAACAGTATCTGTTTGTTGTGTAGATTGCAGTGTATGTCTATCAATCCGTTTGCTTCTTCTTGACATGGTAGTGTTATACGCTGTATGTATGGTTTTAGATGATGTTCCCTGTGATTGTTAACAAGTGTCTTGATTGTAGGTAGGTACTGTAGAGACCCTGGCTGGTTGAGCCATATGCAAACTATTTAATATGAGATAAATATGACTTTGATTTTAGAATAGAAGCAGACCGCGTGTCAGCGTCTTTCAAGCCTAGAGTGATAACTAGAAGTAACAAATATAATTTAATTTAAAGTGAATACACGAACTTTAATGAATCTTAAGTTTGTAATTCAAGTAGATTGAATTATATATCCCGGTATAAGTGACAACCTACGTCAAGGGGTCACAGTACCTATGTTGAAGGGTTTTGATATCGGTTTTTAACAACATACATAGATATATGAAGAATGGTTATTGCAAATGGTATTTTTTTTCAAAAGTCCCTGTTTTGTCATCTTTTGTTGGATCTGTCTGCACATGAACATGGCGTTTTTTAGGGCCAGAGCAAAAAGACCCTGACTTCTAGGATTAACCTATTTATTAGAAGTCAGTGTACCTTCCAAATTATATGTGCATAAGTCAATAGAATTATAATTAATTAATTATGTGGATAGAACCAAAAGTTATACAAAACAAAAATAAAAAGTAATTGTAATAAGACAATGTACGCTGATCCAGGGCAAAAGATGTTTTATAGGAAAAACATAATAAAGAAAGAAAAATATGATTGTAAATTATTGTTTTATTGTAAATTGGTTGTGTGATAGGTATGAGGGTGTGCGTGTATGTGATTTATAATAAAAGTGTAAGTGAGTTTCAATTTGTATGTAGGAATGAGTGAGAGAACGTAGATGAGGCGTAAGGAGTATGTAAGGATCGTAGCAGGCGGCATTCTGTAGTTTCTGCCTGTCCCCATTGGAAAAAGGCGTCAGTTTATAATAAACCTTTATTTCAGGCAACTAAAGCCCATAAAACACAAATACATAAATAAGTACAATAACTACTAGTTTATGTATGTTATGCATGAATGAGTGAGACCGAAATGTTTAATGACTTGGGTATTTTAAATTCATTTATCTATATGAAATTCAAGATTTTTACTCTCATAATGATATTTCGTCTATGGCAAATACCTAATTATTTAAGTAACTAAGTACGCACATAAGTAAGCAGATAGCCGAAACTAGGAAACTACCTACCAGTTCTTTTTAACGCAAACGGCGTAGGTCGGTCACATATTTATTTATTAATTCAAGTATTTAACTCCGTGGAAAAAAAGGAATAAAGGTAGTAGGTAATTGTATAATTGTTTTTAAAAATGTTATCTATGGGTGCGTTATCGAAGAATTCTAGCAACCAGACACTGCACGAATTAATAGTCTATAATTTAACCTTTCCATATTAAGAAATCGCACGCTTACTGCTTACAAAAATATTACATCATGCATTCGTCACTACGGCGCAGTTGAGACTGTTTGTGTACCGAATTCGACGCGCGTGTTAAAAACGAAAATAAAGATAGACAAACAATATCCTATTTACTTATGTTAACTGAACTAATTGAAAATAGTTGTAATTTACTGGGTGATATTATGAAAAACTGGAAAGAAAACATTTTACCGATTATATTTTATCACACAGGTTTACATCACATATTCAACATAAAAGGACATAACAACATGTGTATATTTACAACTGTTATAACGAGAGGTATATAGAATAAAATTTATCAAAAGTATATTACGTGTTATGTATATTTATATTAATCCAGCATTATAATACATATCTCATAATCACATATCATCTCATCATTTCATAATTTCCAATAATAATAATTACAAATAAACTTATAAACTGAATATAATAATAAAGTAACACAATTTTTACATAATAACAAAAATAAGGGTACTTAACTTTGTACATGCAAGTGATCTCATCGGAGGCATTTTTATCCTATTCTAAGTGAAGTCAACTGATCGACTAATAAAAAATTACGTTATTATAAAAATCAAGAATATTGTAAAAATATTAGTAGATAATTAAACAGTACGTTAAGAGAAATATACATATAGAATTACTATTTAATTTTAATATCAATTTTTATAAGCGGAAATACTATGACTTACATTAACAGTTAGCAACTTTAGTTAAACATTCAAATAAAGTCAAATAAATAACAATTATAAATTAAACTTTAATCTATTTTATCACGGTTAGGTATGACCTCCGACCGTTTCTATGAAGATAAAATGCTGTATATTTTTATACTGTACTGGACTGGGAATCCAGTGTTCGTTTCATGTAGCAGATTTGAGAGTGGATTGAGTGCCATCCAAAACCATAAGGGCGTATTCAGATGACACGCGCCGATCACGCACAGCACCCGCGCACGCGTTGTGCCCGCCTTAAACCCGCACACGCGCTGCATCCGCCTCGCACACGCCTCGCGCCCACTTAAACTACTAGTGACTGAACTACTTCGTTCACTAGGCATAGTGGCTTCCAGGAGGGTGCAGAGCGCGGGCAGGGCGAGTGCAGGGTTGGCGCGAGGCGGGCGCGGGGCGTGCGCATGGCGTGCGCGTGTAGACCTCGTTAAATGCAATTTGAGATCTATTGATGCATTATAAGGCTCAAATTCTTATTTAACAAATTTCAATGCGAGTTGGACGCGGGTGGCGTGCGCTGAGCGTGCGCGTGTCGTGTGAACGCGCCCTTAAGGGCTTAAAGTATTAAAAAAAACTGACGTTTTATATGGATTGGTTCAATGGCCAAAGTCGTGGAAATTTAATTTATTTTAGGTGCAGTTTGGCAATTTTGCATAGAATATTCTAAAAACGATCTGAGTGTGGGGTAGATATTATACATATATATATAAGACATGTAACATTTATATGAATAATAACGGAATTATAGGCCTTGGTTTTTAGGTAGGCAGTATCTAATTACTACTGTTAGGTAAAAAGTAAATAGATACTTTATTAACGGCATGGTAGGAGTCCGTTTTTGGGCTAGATATTGTAAACGCAGAGTGGAGAAAAAGAAAACAAAATCCAGCCACACGAAAATGACTTGACATTTGGAATACCGTTGTAACACGAACACACCTGAGATTTTCACAAACCCAGGGCCAACGAAAAATTCTTGGTCCGGTTTTAATGCTGTCATTTGGACAGGCGGAAAGGTCCACTTTTTGCATTGGGGTTTTTGTGCTAAATAATGTGACATTAATAAGTCTCACCTCCCTTAAAGGGATATGTCACGTACGTATTTGGGTCAGCTCTTACATTCATGTCGCTTTGATAAATAATTAGGGTCCTGTGACAAAAAATACTGAACAATGAAACCTTTATGCAACTCAGTGATGTCCGTCTGTTCGTTACGCACAGTTAAACATAATGTCCCAAAGGTTTTGTAATAATAAATCATGGAACTGAATAAATTCCTCATCATAAAGTTAGGAGCAGCGTTAAGTTTTCACTAAATTCAGTCGTGGTATTAGTGCTCCAAAAAAGGCGTGTGTTACTAATTCGTGGTATGTGATTACGTCTCGGTCCTGACCGCTTTTTATTTAAATTGGGACTACGTTCTGAAACGTGACCCATTTATAATTCATGTAGATTTAAGACTAACCAACTTACGGTGTAACGAGTAAAAAATTATCTCTACCGGTTCTGTTTTTCTACAATCTTTCTGAAACGAAATATTTTGCCATAATATTATACAAAATTATCTTATATACCTACAACATTATCTACCAAAACTATTAAACGTATGAAAGTCAGATAGCGAGATAACAGACAGCATATTCATAACTACGTCAAGCATTCCGAAATAAAATTGAATGTTATGCCCGCTTTGATGCGGTCCCACCGCAAATTTGAACAATAGACTACATTACACAAATATAGGTAGGTACCTCACTACGAGGTACACAATTCAAACGCACAAGTAAGTACAGTGTATAAAGCAGAATCGAAATGTTCGCGGGAAAATTTTCCTTAACACACAGCCTTTATTTGCATTGGAGCGAAAATATTTAATCAGGCGTATAATCTTAGCGTACCGTACGCTTTTGTGGTACAAACGCGCACCCGTCAAAGCTACGTGGTGTTGTGTGAGAACTCTAAATTTTTGTCACGACATTTGCCTACTTTTTCGAGAGCTTATTTAAAAATTGTTTAATAGTGCACACACAGCAAATAGCAGGGAAAATTGTGTTAGAAATTTTCTAAACATTTTTTCTAATAGGCCTATGGCTTTGATGCAAATGTACCTACTCGAGAGGATGTTCAAACTATAACAGTTTATTATATTTCGGATATGACGTGTTAGGTAGATACTATACCTATGCCAGTAATTTTTAATTCAATGTTTTGCTGAGTCTTGTTTTGTAAAATGGAGTTGATGTTTGAAAGTTTTGATCTTTTTCATCCCGACACGCTTGCAGTCCACCACTGTCCCTGGCTTTTCTAGATACCATTAAAATGTTTCGATATAAATACAAACAATTCAGCAATACACACAATACACAGACACAATACACATGTACAGCTACAGTAACAATAAAATTCAAGGGGTTTAGACCCCTCAGTTCTAAACAAATGTAAAACTCAATCAAATCAGCTAACCAGCGAATATATAAAGAGTACCGTTCACTGAATTAATCCCACACTTAACTAGTGCAGGCCGTAAAACCAACAGAGATAACACGTTATAAAGCCTTTGGGTTCGAATTGAACGTTAACAGTTATAGCTCCGATCTGGTTTGTAACATTCCATGTAATCATGTAGAATGCTTGTACTTACGTACTCGTAAATCTGGTTAGAGTGCGCCAGTTTAACGATGTTCATACCTAGGTATATAGACGTTTGGGGAAATGAACGAAATCCTGTCCGTCATTCGTCGGCGGCGCTTGTCTTACGTATGTCAGGTAACGTAAAAAGCTTTGTGAACAGAGTTTTTCTAAGAGCTTTATACTCTATATTAAAAGCCGAGCCTTTCTAGTCTAGGAAAATTAGACTCAATTTTGAAAGGGGTTCAAAAATTTCTTAAGTTTTCCCGAATTTTGGAACTATGAATTTAGTTTGGTTGACTAAACCCTTCGGAGAATTCGGTCTTAACGTAGATACCATTGATCTATTTCAGATATAACCTATAATCATTATCCCTATCCTTTTGTGGGATAATGCGTAAAGGTATCATCAATATCATGGCAACCTTCACGTACCTACATAAGCTCACAGTTGGGCCGTACTCTATTCTGTTCCATTATGGTCTCGATCCTCCCATCTAGTATTTAGATAAATGTAGTAAAGTAAGTAGCACCTAATGTATGGAGATACGAGTAGGTCTGCAAACTCAAGTGAGCCTAATATATTATGCGTTATTCGGTTTCAATCTATCGATTTTACTTCGACGTTGTTAGAAAGCGGGACTTTCGCGATTTTCCGCACCATTAGTGATGTGACAAACGGCGGTTTGTACTCACGATGTCGTTTTCGTCCATTACGAGATTTCAAAGATCCAACATTCGTATTCGCTCTTTTAACTTCGATCAGATATCGCACTCATTTTCGCAGTCTGGAATCTTTACAGATCTTTGATGAACACTGGGCTGATTATAACGGATAATATCAAAGGAAATTCTTAATTAGTAGAATATTTCACGCTTTTATCAAATTGATTAACGTTCGATTTCCGTGTCAAAGGTAATTGTACGAACATCTCGACATAGGAGTTGTAAAATCTTGTTAATTCCAAGTAATGAATGTGTTACATTTCATATTCTCTTTCATTAGATGTGTATTTTGCTTCCCAACGAGCGTAAGTGTTTACATTAACTGTAACTGTTATTTACAAGGTGGGAACAACAACATTAGAATATTGTTAAATGTTACCTAAATATTGAATTTACCTTTCATGGAAATGTGTAGGGTAGCTTTTATTAATATTGTGTATGTCATAGTTATTTGTGATTTCAACATAATATGATACAATTTCACCATGTCAGTTGCAAAATTATAAGTCGTCATTTAAATAGAAATATCAAATAGGAAACTTGTTTGAAATCGAAAGCCTAATGTTACTAGATTCATTTACAAACGGATTCAGGTTAATCATTTGCGAAAATAGTTCAGCTGATTGGCTCATACACAAACCTGGGTACTTTGGTTTGATCTAACAACTAAAAGCATTATATTTTTTTGGAAACCGAAAAATAAATGATATCTATAATTTATATTTACTAATATTACAAAGCTAAAAAGATTGTTTATGATGGCGCAAATCTCAGAAACTTTTGGTCCGATTTAAAATAATGTTTTTTCCATTACGTAGCGTGTTTATCGAGGAAGGATAAAGGCTAAGATCACGCGATAACCGACGGGAGCGGAGCAGTAATCAAAGACGTAACTTAACGCGGGTGAAACCGCTATTTACTAATTCTCCTAACAGCATTCCATTGTGCCTACCTTGCTCAGCATTTCTACAACAATTACTTTTACATGAAATATGCCGCAGTAGGTAGGTATTTCGAGTAGTTTAATTTGCAGCAAAGACACCTTTTTATCAGAGTGTGTATTTCTTTAGTTCTTGAAAACTACGCAATGAATTTTGATGCGATTTTTACAGTTATTTAGAGAATTTGTTTTGGCATCGACTTTGCTTTACAACGTGGATATGCCATGATAACGATGTGGGCAAATTTTGTATGCCCTAATTAGCCCCCTTATTAATATTTAAGCTTCATATATGTTTTTACTTATGTTTTGTCATGTCGGCACATCAGTTTATTGCGCTCGTGCGGTACAGGGGCGGGTAGTTCGGGTAGTTTCTGTATAAGTCCATTTTCAAGTAATCATTCAAGCTCCAACGGTAGGTCACCGTTGGAGCGTACTTATTATAAATAAAATAGTTAACATGGATAAAAATAAAGATGTAACAATGTAGGTACAGTAACAGGCACTTGGTAAACAGTCTGGCGATGGCCTTGGCAGTAGGTATGATGTCTTGTTATTAACACTCACGAAACTATTGCCCAATCAATTGACATAATCGTTCAAGACATGTACTGAGAAAAGATTTCTTGAGAAGAATCTCACGGGAAATTAATACATATTAATTACAGATTAACTAGTAAACAACTGCATTGAGGCCGCGAGATTTACTATTTCAGGACCCAAACTCCGAAATGATTAAAAAAAATACCATGATATAATGACCTTTCCGACAATATTAGTCAGTTAATTTTCATTTAAAAACTCTTTTCACATGATTTACGAAAATAATCCTAGTTAAAACATTTCCCACGCCCCATATGTGGTGATTATTTTCATCTTGCATTTTCATTTTCATGACAAAAATTGTATAGTATAGTATGAACACAAATTCGATATCATGCTGCATTGATTCATAATCGAGAATGCTCCAATGACGGACTACAAAATGGTAGACTACAAACAAAATATTATAGCATTGCCATGGAATACCATCACAGTTTTTTTTAATCTCCACAAACAAACAACATAAAGCCTAAAAAAATATCTCATAAATAATGCTTATATCGTATTTACAGACAAACTTTTGTCGATATTATTTGTATGTATTGCTTACGTGATGTGGGTAAGTTAGCAGTATCAGATATTGAACACCACAAAATTGTTTACCCTAAAAAAATAAGTCGTGTTTAGTCTTGGGGTAGCTTTGGTACCTACATAATATTATTACGTAGGTATATTAGAAGAACGGCCTAAAGCGAGGATCGTAATTTTTATTTCACTGGGTAAAATACTCGGCGATAGTAAACCATTCCAACTAAAAGCGCCCGTGTTTTACCTCCGCTTCACAAAAATCAGATCAACACTTTTATTTACCCGTGTTTTACATATAACGTACATTCACTTTGTATTTTATTCATAATGATGTAACTTTTTTATTAAAGTTAGCCTGAAAAGCTAGGGCTTCGTGTGGCGGAGCAACATAATCATTGAATTAAATCAGTACCGTAAGCATGTCAGGGGGCAACAAGCCATAACTCAGAAGTGGAGAGCGTCTCGCGGCCCATAACATTCAATCGTCCGCACGGAGGGAGAATTTTGATGACCTCAAGGAAAAGTTTGCGTCAGAACACTCTGTATAAATCCGAGGAGTCATGTCGGGATTTCCTAAATCGCCTTCTTTATTTATTGCACGGCTACTACAGTAGGCAGCCGTTTAGGGAGTGACGTTGTGTTACTACTACGTGATACTTTTTCCTAGCTGGATGAAATACGTGTGTCTTTATTACACAATCATGTGCACCTAACCTAATATCTCATGGAAGGTAGCCCGCGTTTTCTTCTCCTGAAGACATTAGTGTGTCGGCAGGATTAGCTCTGTCTTAAAAGGTAATTTTTCGTTTCGAAATGTCGCTGGTAATGTTCGTTTTCTTAAGGTTATTATAAAATGAAATTACCTAATTGCATCGTGCTGACACAGCTTTCTTGGAATTAAGTTGTTTGAAGGTTTTCATAAGTGTGTAAACACAATTATTCTAAAATAGAGAATTAAACGAGAATATTTAGACCTCTATTGACACAGCGACTGAGTTTAATTGTTATGCTCCAATGAGACAAATATTTTTAGTACAACCTACAGTTATAGCGGTGGTTGAACATCACGTACTCCCTCAAATCTCATATGTAAATTAATGGTCCACATCAGATATACAATAGCAATAGATAAGTCTTTGTAACATAATGGCTACTTGTAAAAGAAACTTGTTGACACCTTGACACGGAATATATTGTGTGGATCTCTCGCTTGATAAATTAAATTGTAATTTTATAACAATTTATGTTCCTCATAAGTGTTTTGAAAAAAGTCGTATGATACTTATGAGCATTTATTGTTATGCTCTCGGCTACAGTACGCCCTCGCTTTCGTCCCGGGCTGCAATTCAGCCTCGGCTGCGATAGAAAACATAATCATAATTAACGACAAATCTAAATTCCGAAATAAAACCTAACTAAATGTATTCCAGATAAATTCTATATCCGGGGTTGCGGGACGTCTTAACAGGATACCGTGCCCCCGGAACGCAAAGGGCTACAGAAGGGACAGGGTGGTTTTTTAGTCAGTAAAAGTCTGACAATCCCTTCTGCCCCACCCACGGCGGAAGGAGTCATTTGATGATTTTTACCACCTACAAAAAAAAGATAAATTCTATATATATAACATACAATATTACAGTTTAAGACATTTATCTTTTCGAGGGTAGGTGCAAGAAAAGACACGACGTATCTCTAGTGCTAATTTAATTTTTTAAATACAAATTCTTATAATTATCGGTATATTTACATAAATTATAAGTGTATATCCTCTATACAACGTGTACTCACGTTTGCAGCACATTTATGTGGCTTAAGCCATAATTTAACACCACCTGCCAGCTCATCATTTCACTTCACTGTTCATCACTGTCACTGATCACATTTGGGTAATTATCTACAATGTCTCAATTCAGCGAGATCCTATCTGCCCAGAAGACTCTGGAGGAAAACTTCACCCGGAAGATGAGCGAATTAGAAGCGCAGATTCAGTGTGCCGGACCTGCCAAGGACACCGTGGCGAGGGTAGCTGAAGAGTTTCGCGCCTTCAGAGAGCTGATCTTCAGCATGCTGAGCTTGCTTCGAAAACAGATCAGCGAGTGCGCTGGTCAGGTTGACATGTTGGAGACCAGGCATCGGAGAAAGGCACTGATCTTCCAGGGTATCCCTGAGGTTGATGGGGAGGTCAGCAGCACGGTCGTCTTGGAGGTGCTAAATAAGAAGCTGGCTCTCAAAACTGTTACTGCATCCTCGATAAAGGTTTGCCACAGATTAGGTGTAGCCAATAAAGATCACCATAGGCCCATCCTCGTCAAGTTCTCCAGCTATGATGACAGGTCTGCGGTGTGGAGAGCGAAGGCCGGGCTGAAGGGTTCGTCTGTCTCTGTTAAGGAGTTCCTGACAAAGACTCGACAATCTATCTTTGGTAAAGCGCGTCTACACTTCAATATGCGGTCGTGTTGGACTCAGGATGGCGTCATCGTCATTAAAGCTCCCGATGGAAGCAAACATAAGGTGACGTCAATCGAAGAACTGAATCCACTGCTGGTGAAGTACCCCAAGGTCCATACTTCTGGAGATGGCCTGGAAAACAAGACGCGTTAATGATGGTATGAATTTGCTGTTACTTGTTGGCAGTATAGGTACCGATTCATTCGATTACTAGTATTAACTTACCTTAGAAATTGTCATCTTTAGCTGCTTTTCAATATTATGGTTATAGTTCATCAATGTTATTAGTCTTTCTTTTTTGTTTTTTTTTATCATCTTACTTCATCACAAGTCTCTGTTATCATTATATCATTCTTCTACAAGTTTCACATACAGTAATCGGTTTACCTCCAACAAGTTATCTTTTTTTTTTTTCTCTTTAACATTACGTTGTTCACGCGAAGTGTCATGACTGTCAATTTTGAAATCATACTATTTAAACGACGTTTTTTAAGATCGGATACGTTCACAGAAAGTTGATGTTGTATCAAAGACTTTTGGGGTGCGCTCCGTATACCATTTTAATGTTAGTTTGTCCTTACTCCTTGACCACCTTTTTATTGTTTATGCGATAGTTGTTTTAATTTACCTGTTGTTACGGTGTTATTTTATTAAGATGATGTTAGCTGGCGGGTGGTGCAGAGATGCAAGCGCCGTACTAGAGTTTCGTGCAGTTATTTTATAATATCAGTGTTTTAATTTAGGTCAGTTTACTTTATTATTTTTATTTTTTTATATTATTATATTTTGTGGTATTTATTATATTTTTTTTTATACTCGTATTTATGACAAATATTTTTGATGATGAGTCTTTTTTCTCTGCCAACGAATCTGCTGCCACTTCTGATGATGATAGTTTTTGTTCCATCACAGACACCCTTGGCGATCTTTTGCGTCAAAATTTTAATCAAAACCTTGACCGGCTGTTTAACGTTTGCCACATTAATGCCCAAAGTGTTCCAAGCCACTTCAACGAATTGTACGATACATTTACGAACAACAACGTCCATGCCATCCTGATCTCAGAGACCTGGCTTAAGCCTGAACTCCCATCCACTACCTACTCTCTCCCAGGGTTCGTTCTTCTCCGGAATGATCGAATCGGTAAGAGAGGGGGGGGTGTAGCAATCTATCTTCGTGCTGATTTTCCTTTTAAAATCCTCGCTTCTTCCTCTAATAGTTCGGCAGAGTTTCTTTTTCTTGAGGTTTGTGTTAAAGGTGCTAAAGCCGTTATTGGAGTTGTGTATTGTCCCCCTTCCGTTGATTACTTCATCGAATTCGAATCGGTCCTAGAGTCTTTGGGTTCGGAGTATGCACATCACATTGTCATGGGGGATTTCAACACCAACCTCCTTGCCCACAATTCCCCTCGGTCCTGTAAACTCCTACATCTGGTCGAGTCAGCCAGTTTGCACGTGTTGCCTCTTCAACCAACTCATCACAATACTATCGGTGATGATACCTGGCTCGACCTAATCCTCGTCTCTAATCCTTCCCTTGCCTCCTCACATGGTCAACACATTGCTCCTGGCTTTTCTCATCATGACCTAATTTTCCTATCCTATAACCTTAAACCTCCTAAACCCAAACCTATATTCCAGTACAGGCGTGCCTTTGCGCGGATGAACATTGACCAGCTTGTACAAGATGCTGCTAATATCGACTGGACACCGTTGGAGGATGCCACTGCAGTTGATGACAAAGTGCGTCTCTTTAATTCAGCCGTAGTAAAACTGTATGATGCTCATGCTCCCATCAGAAAAATCAAGCTGAAGCGTCCGCCGGCGCCATGGATGAATCGGGGAGTTCGGATGGCAATGCGACGCAGGGACCGCGCGTTCCGGAAATATAAGAAGGATCGTTCGGAGGATAACTGGACCCTCTTCAAAACTGCTCGCAACCGTTGTAACCAGATGATACGCAACGCTAAACGCCGTCACATTCTTGATAATGTTACTTCCTCTTCTCCTGCCGATATTTGGAAGTTCCTTCGAACACTAGGTATCGGTAGATCGCAGCATTCAGACCCTTCTTTTACATTTGGTTTGGACGATCTAAATCGCCATTTCGCCACTGTTCCCACTCTTGATAGTCTAACCAAATGCCACACCATTAACTATCTTGATGGTCTGACGCGACCCAATATTGCCCCCTTTGCCTTCATGCCAGTCGATCCGGGTGAGATCAAAAAGATTATCCTCTCCATTAAATCAAAAGCCGTGGGCTGTGATAACATTAGTCGCCACATGATCGTGACGGCTCTTGACCAGCTCCTCCCTGCAATCTCCCACATCGTTAACTTCTCCCTCTTCTCCGGTGATTTCCCTTCGCTGTGGCGGAAAGCCCATGTTCGACCACTACCTAAAATTCCTAATCCCACCCTTCCCAGTCACTTTCGACCAATTACTATCTTTCCCTTTTTGTCCAAAGTCCTTGAGGCCTGTGTCCATAAGCAATTCTCCCACTTCATTCACCGTAACTCCCTCATTAGTCCATTCCAATCTGGTTTCAGGCCTGGCCACAGTACCGTCACAGCTCTCCTCAAAGTGACTGACGATATAAGGCGGGGAATGGAAGACAGTAAAGTTTCCGTTCTAGTATTGATTGATTTCTCCAATGCTTTCAACACCGTCAGTCATGAAGTCCTTTTATCCATCCTCTCCTATCTAGTGGTCTCTCCTGAGGTTTTGAACTGGTTTTCTTCCTATCTTCGGGGGCGACAGCAGTCAGTTCTGGCGGGAAACTCTTTTTCCAGCTGGCGTGATCTTAATGTTGGCGTCCCTCAAGGCGGTATTTTATCTCCACTTCTTTTCTCTATTTTTATAGATCTTATTACTACCGAGCTTCAGTGTGCGTATCATCTGTACGCTGATGATTTGCAGCTCTACAGTCAGGCAGGTATTGACAATTTAACCGACGCAATTGAGGAGCTAAACCGGAATTTAGCAACGGTAAAAGATTGGTCTGATCGTTTCGGGGTAGCGGTAGACCCGGCCAAGTGTCAGGCTATCATTATAGGGAGCGCCACTAGCCTGAGAAGGCTTAATGGTTTAGTGTTGCCGCCGGTTACCTTTGATGGCACAATCATTCCGTTTAGCTCCGACGTCAAAAATCTGGGTTTGCATGTTGACACTTGCCTGAGCTGGCGTAAGCAGGTCGCCAATGTGAGCAAAAGAGTCACCTGGACGTTGCGGTCGCTTTATAGATTGAAAAATGTTCTTCCATCACACATAAAGGCAATGCTAGTACAGTCCCTGATCTTTCCCCTTCTCGATTATGGTGATGTGTGTTACTATGACCTGAATGCAGATCTCCTCAATAAATTAGACCGACTTCTTAACAACTGCATTCGATTCGTTTTTAATCTCCGTAAGTATGACCATGTGTCCGCGCATCGGTCACTCTTAAAATGGTTACCCATCAGACAGCGCAGAGCGTTAAGGGCTTTAACAACCTTATTTTCTCTCCTAGACAAACCTAGTTCTCCTTCTTATCTGACTTCTCACTTTCAATATTTATGCTCTGCGCACAGCAAGAACCTTCGTTCCTCCAATAATCGTCTTCTGCGATGTCCTTCCCACCGCTCTGGTTTTCTCAAATCTTCTTTTCCTGTCCAGGCGGTTTTCTTATGGAATGCACTCCCTCTGAATATCAGGATGGCCACCAGTCGGTTCATGTTCAAGGTTAAAGCTCGCGAACACTTACATAATAAGTTGGCAGACTCGTCCCACAATTAATTTGTTGTACTTCATCTATGTATTTTATCTCTCTCCCCACTATTTATATATATATATATATATATTGTATGTATGTATGTATATATGTATTTATTATTATAATATATTCTCTTAATTTTCTGTATCTGTGCACCTACTTTGTTTTTGTCTCTGCATCACCCTAAGGTAGACTGGTAGAAAATGCCTAAGGCATTAAGTCCGCCTTTGTACAGTGTATTTTTTTACATGTGCATAAAGTTTTAATAAATAAATAAATAAATAAATAAATAAATTTATTGAAGATATTTAGATTCAAGCCATGTATACAATCGGTCTTCTTCCTGTTAGTTATTTCGTTTATTTAACCGATTTTCTTATTTGTTGTTGTAGGTAATACTGAAACTCGTGTAAATAGAGGTACGACTTTTACAAATGAAAGTGTATTTTGCCGATACACATTTTGGTTTGTGTCAATAAACATTTTTTCTTTCTTTCTTTATACAAACGTTATTTTTCCGTTGCGATTTGCGAACACCGGGACGAAGTAATAATTGCGAGAATTTAATGATCTGAATACGTGCTAACAGAAATAATAAACAAGCAGTGCCCCGGGGCAAAGACTGTGCATAACTCTATTTTTTTATTTTTTAAGTGTTAAGTACCGTATGCTTCATTTTCTAGAATGATAATTATCAACTTTCAGTCGGTTATTTGGTTTAACCATGTAAAAACGAAACAGACAAACACTTTACTATGACATTAGGACAGGTTTGTTAGAAAATGTCTTATGGGCACATGGATTTATTGCGTACAATGTAGACTATAAATTCGTTAGACATATCATGGGCTACTGTGTAGACTCTGTACGGTTACCCGCGATATGGGAAGCCATCCATTTCTTTGGTAAAAGTACCTAACGTAGGTAAGACATTTCTTCAGTACGAATAGAAAATATGCTTCACGTTTGAACTGTTTGAAGGCAACCGGAGATTTTCAACCTAAAGTTCTAGTTAATTTTTTATCTGATAACAGAGAGTTTTTCAAGTTGGTTCGCGTTCCACGAAAGGAAAAGATGATGAAAGAAATTTTTATTAAATAATAATGGTAACTCCATTAAGAATACCTATTTGGGTAGCCTATCTAAATATTGTTTTTATTAACATTGAAGAAAACTTCGTTATACGTAATAAAACTTTTTTAATCCAGTCCGCCAGTCTCATTTGCAAACTGAAAATTGTAATAAAATTGAAATGGAAAATATAAAACACTGTTAGAAAAAATTTTTACTTTTAAGTAAAAATCAAACAAAATAATAAAAAATATTCTGCCGTAACAAAAATCCGATACATCGAGCTCCAGTATGCTATTCGTTACTATAGCTCGGCAGCTGTATTGATAGTACTGGAGCTCTATTGAACTTGCTTTTAGCACATGTAGCAATAAAAGGCTTTGCATCAAAGGCCCTTAATGTAATTGCTGAGTGGGAGCTCGAATAAGCTCTTACTGGCGTTAAAATAATTCCCCTCAGTGCGGCGGATGTGACGACGGCGGCCGGCACCGGTAGCGGGCGCGCAACGGCACGTCCTTCCGGCCCCGGTCGGTGCGGCTCCCTTGAGCCCCTTAGGTGGCTTTCATGCTACATACTACGAGAAAATTATACGAACACATTTATAGAACTGTGGCGATGTCGACGTCTATATAGCTCTACTGCTGGGACAGAACAAACAGATCATAGTTTTTAATAGGGATAACACGAATAGTTTCGGCAAACAGTTAAGTGGTAAAGGGGTATTTCATTATTTTGTACCTGCCTAAGTACAATAATTTCGTTTTAAGTTAATGGTTAAAATTTAATATTGTATTACAATTATATTGGATTGCTGAATTATACTTGTCAATTTTTACGTTTTAAATATAAAGGCAATTAATTGTTTCAGGGCAATTTTGCTTTGCTTTTTCCAAAGCTTTCGAAGCGGCGTGTTTGTGGTGTACCCAGTAACTCGCCTGTATTCTTGTGAGGTGAAACTTCGTGTTCAGAAACTCGTAATCAGACCCAGACATAGTTTTCTGACACATCCTACATAAATACTTGTATAGGACACTGGCAAAAGTTTATTTCTAAAAAACATAATCTACGTTATTTAATGAAAATACATTTTCTTTTCTTAATCAGTTTCTGTTGTTAATGGTAAAATAAAATATTGTTATGTTTGCTTTTGTACATAAGTATTGTAAGATGATGTAGACGCGTATCGAGAGGGTTGCTTCAAAGTGGAGGGCAAGAAAATAATACTAGGAAGGATTTTGGGGAAGGCCTTTGTCTAACAGTGGGACATTATAGAATCAAAAAATGATTGGTTATCAAAACGAAGTTCCTCGAAGCCATTATTTAAAGTATTGGGTTAGTTACCTACTGTTAGCAATCGAACTCTAAAAATTTTGTTATATTCATATTCAAAGTTCTTGAATTAAGTGTTAGAACGTACATCGATGGCATTGAACGTAGTTTTAGTATGCACGTGAACCTAGCAGAGCGCGAGGTCATTTATAAGCGCGGTTCATATCGTGTGATTTGGTTTGCTAACCTGAGTGAGACATGAGCGAGGGTCAGCCCGCGCGCCGCGTTAAATATATGGTAAGTACTGTTATTAAAGTGACTAATCAAAATCAAGAGGTATGCTATGCGAACCCAGGAAATGCAAAGGTCAAAATGTGACATTCAATTGAATTAATGCTTTGAATGTTTGCTACACCGACAGAAGAACACAGGATAAAGGGCTCAAAAAGGGCCATCAAGAAAGCACGTATCGCGTGATCCATCATCAGTTTGACAGAAGGCGTTCCTGCGCAGCAGGTTTTGTTGTTTTTTTTTTAGAATCAATAGGTATCTATCTAATTCGCTTTATATGCAAATTAAATAGAGCACCACACAGCATAGCTCAGTTTAGTTTTATGTTGGAAAGTCACCCGTACGCTTGGCGGTGATAAGGCCAATTTATATAAAGTACGAGTACGTAGACTACATTAAATCCGGTAGTGTACCCAAAGCTTACACTCCTGCAATTTATTTCTGATTGTCTTATTAGTTCCTGTAGATAGGAATATTGATTTAATAACCTTTAAGTCTAAACTTATTTGAAGGGTGTTATATAAACTACTTTTAATTTTGTGGCTACCGGTGTCTTTCTGGTTTGTTTTTTAGTGCTTTTGTTTTGATTGACTAGTCTCGTTATTGAAACGTTAATTGTCCTTTGACGCATTTATTTAGAGATTATATCTTGAATTTGTATTTTTCCACCAAATAGTTTAGAAATTAATTATAATGAATGAATAATGCCTTTAGCTTTTGCAAAATATTAAATTTTTCATAATATGTGCTACAAAGAATTTTGTTACTTGGCTATGGGAGTTAGCAATTGAAATTTCTATCTGCGCTGCATGCTTATTATCAAGTCCCATTCAGATATGATAAGTTCGGCTGCCATAGTTGTAAAGTTCAAAACTTTCTACGTGATCAGTATTCTATCAGATCGAACTGAATTCGCCGAAATGGTCAACTGTGAGGCAATTACCATGAATAATGTGTCAGTTCTAAATTAATAAACGTTTGGCCAATAACTCAGACTAAATTTAACGCAATGCGGTAGAAATTACAGCTGCAATTACACTGTAATTAACTTGTGTCGTTTGTATCGTATTTTCACTAGCGCTAATCATTCTAAATTTTATTTGGTTAATTTTTCGTGTATATTTAACAAATATTATTTATACCTCTAATCAACAAAATTTTAGATATTGTCAACGTAGTGGAATCAAGCATAAGTCATAATTAACTTTTCACTCGAGCCCAGTACGATATGGATGTCACTTCATACTATGTTAGTATGAACTGGTACGCATGTGCATTGCTCACCTTGACAAAGTGGTGGTGGTGATGAATAATAACTAAAATAAAAGTAAAAAGTACTGACAATGCTATTGTTCCGTTTCTTACTCTTTGTCTTTGTGCTGATTCTGTACCTATGAGGATTCCATTGGAAAACCATAAAAGATGGAATTCTTTAGTGCAAACGCACTAACAATCAAAGGCAATGAATTGCATCAAGTTACTTATTTAACGATATACCTACTACTACTTTTTTTCTCGTGGCTGCTATAAAAATAATCAATTATTTAAAGATCCACAGGATTTGCTCTGTGCATCTACTATAAAAGAAGAAGAGATATTTTATGGTAGCAGTCAATGAGAGCCCTATACTATATACTATATTGGCTACGGTCGTCTATAGCTGATGTTTCATAATACAGACTAAGATAGCAGTAGCTACATAAACTGATCCCGCCCTCAGGTAAGTTATTCTGGTTAAATCACATCTTGCCTTCCATTACAGTCCCACAGCGCTTTGGATAAGCATTGCGATGCTAAGTCGCTCGTATACCAAACTACTTTATCAACTCACAGTGCCACTTAATGGCACATACAGTGCGGGACAATGTTGAAGTACGGAGGGAAAATTGGTCAATATGGACAATATAGGGTTCTATTCATAACTCTGGAGAAACAAAATAACTTGACAATAAATTAGAATTTAACTCAAGATTTCTGAAGATTGAGGCATTGATTGGTAAAAGTTTTAGTGATTTTTGTTGAAGAATGAATTGAAGAGAATATTATTTTTATAATAAGATAAAAGTGATGGAAAGCAGTGTGTATTTAAAATGTAAAATTATATTGACATTCAAATTAAAGAAAGAAAGAAAGAAAAACTGTTTATTTACGCGAAAATGACACACATAACACATACTTAAGTCGCTAAGGATCATCATAAAGTAAAACTTAAGTAATAATACTTAATTTTTATTTTTAGCTTCATTTAGTTTATATTATTATATAATTTTCGTAAAGTAAGTTGAACTATTATCCCAAGCGATCACATTACCAGTATAATAATACGCTGTGTTAATCCAGAAAATGGTCTATCAATTTGCCAATTTTCATCATCTGTTCAAAGATTTACGCGCGATTGAGTAACAAACATTCAAACATCTTCAAAAACTTTTACATTTATATTATTAGTAGGATCACCTTTAGGAACATCTAATCCCGGTAACAGAGAAGGCGCTTTATTAAAGTGGGTACCTACGAGTACATTGACGTTTCAATTCTAACGTAAACACTCAAAGTACATTTTACCTCAGTAATATACTCGTATCGAGTGTATTAAATGATTGTTGAATAAAAAATAAGAAATCTTTTTATACGTGTATTTATCGTGCAGGTCTTGTTGTTTTTTTCAGTTCTCTTAAAGAGTTCTTGTTCGTAAACAAGTTCTGTGTGGGAGGACTCTTCGCTCCCCCTTTCGCTTCACTTAGACGATATGGAAATATGTGGTTATTTTTTTTTTATCACTACCCCACCTTTGTAGTTTCTCCTGTACCGTGCGTTCACAAACATATTAACTTATTTATACAAACAACCGGACTCGGAACCTGTAGGCCATACAAATCCACACAACACGTAGTTTAGCAGCCAATCGCTCAGCCACAGCATCAACCGTGTCGTCAATAGTATATGTAAACCAATTAAAACTAAAATTATATTACAAGAAATGTAAGAACAGTATTAATAAAAAAGATTGAGATTGTGGGTTAGAATTCGGGAAAGTACCAATGTGACTTTTTCAATTCATAATAATATGTATGTACTTTCTAAGTTTATCTTAGACAACACTGACATCATTCCGTGCTTTGGAAAGCACGTTAAGCTCTTGGTCGTGGCTGTCTTATGTGCTATCTTTGACAGTCGTTACGGGTCGTCAAAAGCCTGAAAGTCTGACAACCAGTCTAACCAAGATAATGGTTTGTGGAAAACACTGGTATTCAGTTGGATCCGGTTAGACTGGAAGCTGAGCCCAACATAGTTGGGAAAAGGCTAAGCAGATGATGAGTCCTGCAATTCACGAGCCGAGTCATCTCACTGAAAAAAACTACTACTACTCTTTCAACAAAATTATTGCACAACCACAACGCCTCATCGCGGGAACGTGGCGTTTCGTTACGAGCCGTCGCGGACACGCGGCGATTCCGTTGCGAGTCGCGACGATAATCGCACGTTCGTGGAGACTACCCGACGATAGAAGCGTGGACTCGCCGCGATTCTCTCGCTCGTGGAGGCGGTCCCTTAGTCGCACGTGAGCTCTCGCGCTGTTTCTAGTTTTTATTTACGTACTGCTTGTTTTTTATTTATCGGCAGTGTTGTTTTTAATTGCGCGTCACGTTGATAAATTTTCTTGCAAGCGCAACTTTAAACTTCTTTTACTTTTCATTTGTTGAGATATTTTAGTGATTCTTTCATATTTTTGTTATATTTTGCTTTTATTTTTATAATTTATTCATTAAAAAAATAATTGGAAACTTTTCCATTGGCATGACACGGACCACTGGCTCTGGTCCAGTGGTCCGTGTTGCTTAATGGGAATAACAAAGTAAACTTCGTAGGTGTGTCACTTATTCTCGGAATTTTATTGAACGAGTTTAATATGAATTGAATTTATTATATCATTCATTCGTTTAACGTTGCGAAATTTAATTATAATTGGGTACCCAATTATTATTCGTGTGTCGTCGTATTGTATGCCTCAATGAATATGAAATTATTGGTATCACACTAGCGAAATTTTAATAATTAATAAATCGGTATTTCTTGTAAATCATTGCACAAGCTTACGTTTAAAACAACTTTTTCAGTTAAATCAATCATGGAACTTCAGATGACTGTAAAGCTGTTTTAATTGTAAATTTTATACTTATGTACTTAGTATTTTAGAAAGTAACAATATCAATAAAACTTAGGTAACTACAATTTAGTAATGGAAACGTGAAGGTCACATTTTTCCATTGTGATCTATAAATGTAAAGAAGGTGATTGAAATCGGAGCTTTTAAATTTGAATCGAAATCGGTATCGGAACATTCGAAACCAGCAACGAAGTCAGAGGCGGAGCCGGAGGTAAAAAAGAGATGTGTTTGCTGAGTCTCTTTTTTCAGTTTTCAATAAAATAATAGAAATAACTATTTTTTTTTATTTGAATCTTTAATGAGTTTTTTAAGTTGTATACTAACAATATTATGGGTATATTGCGTGAAATAAATAGTTTTTTTTTTTTTTTTAATGATACAGTACGATTCAAACTTAATGGCGGCTCGGAACATCGTACGTTCCGATGCGCAGTACACAATAATAGGTTATTAAATAGAGACTAAACTATTATTGACCTGCGCAGACTGTACTCGCAGCTAACTTCAGAGCCGCCTTTAAGTTTGAATCGTACTGTACCTATCGATTCTTAAAGAAGTAAAATGCACTTCATGAACAAAAGCTCCCCACAGATTAGGACAGCACCACAAAAGAGTGGTTTTCTACTGAGCTTGGTAGACTAGACAAGTATGAGGGTGGACACATATATGACGGAAGTAGCGCTACGCATCGCCAGTCAAGTAACAAACATTCAACCATACATACATAACCGATGATGAGTTAGTATGTTGACCATACTAACCGAATCTACGGTCTGTGGTCTGTAAGTAGATCACTGACAAACGATACTTGTATTTTAGCATTTATCTCCTTCGTTTCAGCATTGTGGTATGGTGCAAGGTTATAAGAGTGTGTGCAATAATAAAATCTACAACTTTAAAGCAAAATAAAAATATAGTTAAGATCAAGCTTTATAACAATACAAGTCAAAAATCAACACATTCATTGAAAGCACACAACATTTAAACATTTGTTAATACATAATTTAGGTGGGTCCTCCTTGAATTTCGGTAGGTAGATTAACGAAAGTGTTGATATGTAATTTTGTTTCGTCAGCTTCTACCCTTACAATATACATAAAAAAAGTTCCACTATCCATCTCCAAGATGCATCATGAAATCATTTCGGTGGTGCCAAATTATTGTGTTGTCATCGGTATTACATATATTTGCACAGTTTTAAATATTAGGTAAATTCGACTACTAGCTTTAATAAAAATAGAATCATGTGGAAAATAAATGTAGGTAGTATGTAGGTACTGTATTTACAATATAACATACATATTTCCCACACACTATTACGCCAACACGTTAAATATTTTCAATGGTGCTTTCCGAAACAATATTTTTATTTGTGACATAATTGACAACGTTCACAGCTTAGAAAAATATATTGTCTCACTAAATGTTGTGTACGCTAAGGTCTGGCGAAAATAGTAAGACAGTGTGATAAATAATGAAATTTTCAGGTCTAATAAACTGTCAGAAGAAAGTGAGCCAACGAAGCAATATGGCACAACGTTAGTACACCGAAGTCTACGAAGTCAAATGATTCCTTTATCAAATATTTTGATAATTTTGTCGATTTGTGTCGTGTTTGCGTATTACTTGGGTCTTAATAGATCTTAGTTGGAACCGAATTCATGAGTCCTTCGGCTATTCCCAGTTATTTCTCATATTGAGATGCGACATTGCAACCCTAGTAATAAACAGGAATTCAGCTCCGATAGTGTTTAGTCCGGTGTAGTAATATTAAACGTCAGATGAATCGACCAACAAAGAAACATTTAAAATATATATTTCTTAATGACGGCTATACCTTCTATTACACGATAAAAGAATGTAATTTTTTATTTTTCATTGTATCAATACTGAGATTCAGACAGACCTCCCGAATTAACGTAAGCAGAGTGCTTACGTTAATTCGGGAGGTCAGATGACAATCGCTCGTGCTGTGAGGATATAACCAAAACCTCATTATATCCTGGCTTAAGGGCCTAGTTGTATGCTTGTAAATGCTCATTAGCCCGACGGTCCTACGCTAAGAAGTCCCTGGCAGCGAGCCAGTATGCCAACACAATAAGAACTTACTTATATACATATTGGAATATAGTAACACCGTAAATTGGCCTCGGCTATCCAAATTTAAAATATAATTCTGAATGCAAGTTCACCTTAAATAGCAGCCGAAGAGAAAGTTTGCGAAGTAGGCAACAAAGTCAAAAGTTACGAGTACTTAATGCACTTTTGAATATAAACACGGAGAAGTAACATTGTACTAAAGTTAGTACAATGGAACCGTCCAACAGTTAAAGTTGTGCAGCTATTTTACACTGACACGTTTCGTATATCAAAGAGAATTATATTATTATTATTTATAATGAAATTACACAATACCGCTAATGTAAAGGTGTTATACATAATAACGTTTCGTTACTTAAATATTTCAAGATTATTGTTTGCGATATATTATTTAACAAACGATTGATATTTGAGTTTAAAATTCAAAATTTTTTGGTTAAATAACTAGCATAACAAGGTACCTTTACACACAAACATTTTTTATTTGTTTTATCTAAGGTGATCATTGGTGGTTTTTGTTCAGGTCTCTGGAACAACTTACGACCCACGGATACCCCTCAAGTTGAAGGGAAAAATCTACAAGTCCCTGATAAGACCTGTCGTACTGTATGGATCGGAATGTTGGGCCGCGAAGAAGACGGATGAAAAAAGATTGCATGTAGCGGAGATGACAATGTTGAGATGGATGTGCAGAGTGACCAGAATGGATAAGGTCAGAAATAAGTACATAAGAGGAAGTCTAAAAGTGGCGCCAGTGACAGAAAAGTTCAAAGGGAATCGTTTGTCTTGGTATGGGCATGTGAAGAGGAGGGATGAAACGCATTTGACCAGGAGAGTTATGAATGTGCATGGATGGAGAGCAAGATTAAGGAAAAAGATGGATGGATTGTGTGAAGAATGATATGAAAGAAAAGAAAAGGGATATATAGGATTGCATGACGGCTGACAGGACGGAGACGGCGCAGCACGTTTTCTTCTGGAAGAAGATAACGTGTTGCGCCGACCCCAAGTAACATGGTACAAGGGCAGGAAGGTGATAATTGTTTTATCTAAGGTGATAAAAAACATTAATCAGCGCCATTATAAAAACATTTACGTATTTACCAATTAAATTAATTATTTACAGAAGAACGATTGGGCGTGAATTAAAAAAAGGTTGGTTAGTTAATGTAAATAATTATTATTATACCAAACAGAAGTTTTTTTACATCTACTTAGAATTAGTCAGATTAGTGTAAACTTTTTTTGTATACTTTTACAACTTTTAAATCAAATCAAATCAAAACTTACAAATAGTAATTAAAATATGAAGTAGGCACAGTCATCAAAGACATAAGTAACTAGGGTCGTCAGAAATAGTTAAAGTTTTCTTAATAATCGATGGATGTCTTCGATTGAAACTTAATTAAATTTTAATTAACTATTTATTATCTACTTTTGAAATTAAATTAAGTACATTTGAAAATATCCATCGGCTTCAAAGAAAACTTCAGCGATATCCTAGACCTAGGTTACTTTAATCTGTTGTTGCCAAGTGCATGTCAGGCCATGCACAGTGTAGGGTTTGGTAGTAGCCTGCAGTAGCAAGCAACTACTTTATCTTAGTCACTTTTAAGGATTAATGCTAAAGATTTTGTATTTGGTACAAAATTATCCAACACCGTTCAACGACTATTACTGCTAAACTAATAAAGTTATCTTAACCGCTATAGTTTTCCTTTGAAGTACATGAAATGCAATTGACAATTAATTTTTCTAGATTTTTTTAAGCGAGCAGTTTAGCTTTTAGGTCTCCACCTAAAAGTAGCCCCCCCCCTCCCGGGGGGGCCCTACTGAAACAAAAATGTGTTCTTTAATGTTTAGTAAATGGAGCATTAAATCGATAAATAATGTTAGCAACACCCAAGTCATTCAACGATACCCCCACACGATGGGGTAGACGACGAAAAAATATTCATTCCCACTTCACATGTAGGGAAGCTATCCAAAAAATATTTTCCATAATTTTATTTTACCACTTTGTCGGCGTAATTGATATACATACTGTTACAAAATTACAGTTTTCTAGTACTAACGGTCTCTTAGCAAAACCTCGTTGAAATGCCCAGCTTGACCGAAGCGGTGAACGTCTAGAAAGTAGCTTGCCTTATACGGATTCTACATTCTGCATTATTTTATTTTATTTTTAGAGCATTGCGTTTACGAATGCTTCAAAGTGGTTACCTATTACTATTATTAAACATTTTTATTTAGTTATAATCTATAGGTAATAATTCTAATGAAATACTATAAGCAATCACTTGCTATAATTATTCATTCCGGGCGTTTCATAAGCTGGCCATTTGCCAGTGTCGTGGGACCGGGTCTTACGATCTTAAACATGCGATAATTTTCGTCTAAGATTTAACTAGAGAGATATTCTAATAGGTACTAAGTATTCCTGTTTGTTTTAATTTTCGCGGCACAAATGCATTATGTTAACGCAGTTTTTCATCTAATAATACAAAGGATAGATTTTAGCCATTTTATGAACACAAAGACGGAGTCAGCGCAAATTTTATTAATTGACATTGACGTGCACGTGGACGTAAGTAAACCGAAAATAAGTATTGAATAGCATAATATTATAATTCTCCAAGTGGGCCTAGTTGATCTTAGTCTTAAAATAATCCTGTGGTAAACTGTGGGAGAAGACAGATATAATACAACTTTTCTTATCTCCCATAGCAAACAGCGTGATATTGTATAGCTTATAGACTGACCAGACTGATAGAAAGTATAAATTCGTTATTTCTGACCATGCTTTTCATGGACAGAAATAACGAATAGTCCTAAATTGTATTTATAATGGAATAATTCTCAAGTTTGTTTAGGTAGGGTACAAATACAGGGAGCTTAAAAATATTTAACTTGATATCCGTTTAATTCATTCTTATTTTTATTTGACATGAGTAAGTGACATTCAGCCAAACAGGAATCGTCAAATAATTTTGAATGAACTATTTCATAGAGTTAGTGCACAGTTATCATTCATTTAATTCGACTTGTGTAGGTACCGTAAATCTAATTAAAAGAATATACGCATGTCAATATTAATTAAAATCAAATTATTTTCAGAATAAAATAAACGTATAACGTAACGGCTTCATGAATCACATGTCCTTTGCCTTATTGAGTTTGACACAAAGAATGTAATACCTAACTAGTTTAACATTATCGCATTCAATTTTATAGATTTTTTTGTTTACTTGATTTTTGGTTTTCCGCTTTCGATTTGAGTTACGTACGGATTGCTTTTTTTATGAAATAACTATGGCAATTTTTAAAGGATTTTGATTTTACTTCTACACACGATACCTACTCAGTTTGGAACACGGACTTCGATTGGACCTGCCTGAACGACGACTCTGCTTTTTGACGACGGTCCTGGACCTGCTTTAAATACGACTTGCTGTGTGTTTTGGACTTGTGCCTCATGTGATGATAATGAATAAAAACCTACATAGTGTCAATATATTGTTATCTCGATTTTGCAAGGATGAGACGTAAATTCTCTTATCAGTGTCAAATGATGAATTAGGCGTTGTTTAAAACAGGCATGGATACTGATGGATAGCACCACAAGCTGTAGGTACTGAGATTCCGTAGGTATTTTAATGACAAATAAAACATTTAAATGGTTTTTTGTTGTTTTATTATTGCATGTTAATCCATAACCTAGTTTTTTTTGATAATTATTGAAATTGTAAATGGGTTTCCTTCGATTTTTAGTAGAATTTGGCGTATATTTCATTGTTGTCCATTTTAAGCATTTTTCTCTACGAGCCATTGGCAATGCTCTTTAAGAAAATATGTCGGTTAGCAATTGCGTGATGCTTCAACATTCATTAATTTATTTAAATTTTATTAAATGTATATTATAGATAACGAACAAAATTGCAACTAACATATTTCACAATAATTATCTCCTGCCTTCACGTCAATTTGCTGAGGTACAAGAAATACTTTACCGATACTGCGATCTGTTTATTCGGTAGATATCTGACAATGTAAATTAACATAGATAGGTATGCTGCTGCTACCACTGTTATTCGTGTAAAAGCGAATGAAAACCATTCGGCAGTAAATCTATTTCCTTAGTTAAAGTACTTAGTTAAAATCGGTAGTTTATAAGCTAGAAACGCCTTTGCTGCAAAATTTGTTTTCTTAAAGTTAGGATGAAAAATGAAATGTAGTAAGTTAAGAGGAAGCTTATATAAAACCTACTTATACACATGTGAAGATTACGGATAAAGAAGATACATAAACGTCGTATATTGTGTATAGGTACTTGAATGTAACATTGTACGTGTGAATTGTACTGGAAGATGTTCTTTGAGTATTCTGGAATACCTACTTAGTAGAAGTAGACAATGTACAGAATTCTTTGTGTTAGTACTACAAACATTTCTTTTATTTCCACATCAGTAAGCAGAACGTCGCGCTCACTTATAAACATAAATGAACCTACTGTTTTTCTGTGTGAGCACAATTTTGTGTACCCTTCTTAATTATATTTCTAAATTTCATTGTATCCTCTTAAATGAGAAAGCGTTCATTGTAAGCGATGTAGGTAACTATCCAATCCTCTATCAATATATTCATTTTATAATCCGATTAATGTTACTGCATTAAAGTAACTACCCACAGTAGTTAGGTATAGCTTTCCTCGTTTAGTACACAACAAACAGTAAGAAAATTGAAAAGCTCGCAAAGGTTCTAACCGTAAGCTGGCTAGCCTAGCGACCTAATAGGTTTACTATCTACTGAGTCCGAGCACTGAACGTGTTTGTGTTCCAGACTTTGTTTATTTTTACAGACGTGTCTTTAAGTTGATCCTTTCGAGGTAAACGACGAACTTTAGCCAATCTACACGTAACTGGTTAAATATTTAAAGATAACTTAGATAACTTACATTTGCAGTTGTAGGTGGTGCATCAGTTGTGAGCCCACCACAAACGCCTAGGGACAGGAGGTGAGCCTAATTGTACTTTTTAGATTCCGGATACAATTGGTCAAGCAATTAAAAAAAAAATGATGGAGATTATCCATGAGGATTTCAACTTGAAAAAAAAAAAGATAAGTAGGTACTGACAGCGATTTGTATTGTTAATAATGGCTTATTTATACAAAAACAAAGCGTATTTTTTCCAAATACACAATTTTAATGCCAAGCAATAATAATCACACTATTGTTTACTGAGAATTGGAAACAAATGGCGTTGGAGCGAACAGAATATATCGACCACTAAAACCTTTGCTTCATTGACTTACAATACAAGTTTGACCAAGAGAAGAGTGATAATAAATAACACTAAATTTATTTATTTATCTGAGAAACAGTAGCACTTATGTAACGAAACAACTGTGCACTACACCATATTATAGTATGTATAATACACCGTACTATAATAATAGTATGGTGTATTAGGTAAGTATTCGAAAAAATAACTTTTTTATTAACACAATTTTATTACCACATTTGCAATACTTAAGTACAACTTCGACTAACGCAATTAAATAAAACACAAACAAAAATTTTATATATTCCACTTAAGTTGCTGTTGCTAAATTGCCAGATACTTAAGTTGCGAGAATGTCACCCGGTGTACTCAAGCGGCAGAAACCGCTAGACATATTAAGTACGTACCTACAATTAGGTACTAGGTCTCCAGAGATTCTCGGGAGCCCTTTTTACAGTTGCCAAAAGTCACTCAATATATTTAGGTCGGTTTCAGTTGGAGTAATTTGTGAAATTCGAGCTCAGGGACTGTTTGCCTAGCCACGCCGTCACGCCGTCAGATGTGAAAGGGCGAATTCTGTATTATTAACTTTGTGGGTGTCCGAAGAATGTCTTATTAGTGCGAATTGACTCGATTTACTTTATGTTTGTTCTAGGAAGTTTAAGTTCATTACACGTTTATATCTCGTCACTATAAATAGTATCGCAGGTTGGCTCGTTGGACAGGAAGAATCTAGATTAATTAACATTAGCAATTAATCAGAGAATTTTTATGAAAAAGTGAACGCGTTAAAAGGGTAAGCATAAACAGTACCGTTCATATTATATAGGTCCGTAATCGTATTAACGGGAAAACCACTTATATAATGATGGTGATGGAATTGAAACGTATTACTCCACTCCTCAAACAGCGTGGATGCAGTATGGAAGTAATTCAAAGAAGTAAGACTTTTTTATATCTGATCATTAATCGCTCTGAATAATAAAATATCCTGTACCTATAGGTATTCGCGTCACCAAATGCCCCTGATGATACATTTTTCTTCACCGCTAAGCCGGTAATAAATTTTAATTATGCACGTATAGGTCTGACCGCACATTTATATACAGTAGCCCGAATTAATGACCATTGGTTTTCAGTTCCCCGTGCTGTCCCAAATGTGTTACATTCGATAAGTAAGAATTGGAGATTCACCCTTACTAATATTATAAATGCGAAAGTAACTCTTTTCGTAAGTCGTTTCGTGTAAGAGAGCAGGACCAATGGCTTTACGTGCTTTCCGAGGCACGGGGGTGTCAAACCAACCGTGTCCAAACTGAGAAATTCTCACTAATAACTTGAATTATCACTAATAACTGTTCTCATATTGATAAAATGCACAGAACTTTCAGTGAAGGTTTTCTAATATACATAGAAGCTATTAATTAACACCATTTATATATTTTTCGACCAGGCCTAAAATTATAAGCGTACTTTCCTTTGGGATATAGTTACTTGTTTTGTACCACCACATTAGTTTATTACTTAATTTACCTGAGTCCAGGTCCATTGCCTTACATGATAGATCTCCGTACGGCAGAATCGTATGTGTTTACGACGACTTATTCATTCGTGTTGACTAAATCAAAGACATTTTGAAGATTTTTCGATTTGCCGCTACACAGGCGGGTGGCGCGATTGATTGACTCTGCTATACGACGACGTAACGTTTTCCATTTATATGAAGAACTCACAAGTTCCTTCAAGAAATACGCAAGGGAATGTAACTCTTGTGTAGGTACGCTACTGCGTTATATATTTAAAATCACAAACAAATTAAGAATATAACATCCATGCAAATATTCTTTAAGAAAAGGTGTTATTTTTAGTGTCGCTTCTACAATAAAATACTAAGTAAATAAAAAGAATAAGCAGGTAGATTATTAGATAGAAAATGCAATGTTAATATTAAACTTACGTAATATATTCATACCGTCTTCTTGGTATTGCACCGTGGAAGGAGATTTGTCAGAAAACATACATCCACGTTTATTTAAAATGCGGGTGCAGTCCACCAATTGGAAGCACCAATTTATACAGTGCGTCAGTTCGGTAGGAATGTTGGGAGTAAATGTATAGCGTCGGGGCCAGATAGTTATTTGAGTTAGTTAGTTTAAAAATAAGGTTATATTTCTAGCGTGAAAAACAAAAAATTCTCAGGGTTTCATGTTTCCTGGTGAATGTTTGATGTAAAAGTTAACACTCATACTCAGAATAAATGACTTTTATTTTAATTAATCAAATGTTACTTCAAATAATCTGAAAACGTAAAAAGCTAAGATATTACATATATTATTATCTCAATACCTTGTTAAACAGCGTTCGTTTTAAATCATATTTTAATCGCCTTGTCTTAAGCCGATAAAGAATTCCGGTCAAGGTAAAATATGATACAAACGGCCTTGAAATTTGAAAACAGATAAAAAGTTCCGTTTACAATCGAGCCCAACCTTTTTCGTACATAATGGGATGAGGATGGGTATTTTCACCTACCTACAGTAATTTGCCAATAGGTTGAGCTTCTGATAAAAGTTGTCGACAGCTGTTTTGTCTTATGATAATATACCTACGTCAGTGCCGGGGTTGCGGGACGTCTTAACAGGATACCGTGGCCCCGGAACGTAACGTAAAAAACCACCCTGTTCCTTCTGTTGCCACAGAAGGAACAGGGTGGTTTTTTAGTCAGTAAGTCTGACAGTCCCACCCAGGGCGGAAGGACTCATTTATTTTGATGATTTTTACCACATCAAAAAAAAAAGACAAGTATGTTTTTGGGTCTGTCGAACGTTAATGAGGATTTCCGAAACATATAGACATTTGACAGCCTGCAAAAGATGTAATAACATCGGGGAATAATAATATTAAAAAGTAAGACATGAATTCAGTTAAACGTTTTTTAAGCGAGATCTTTTACATCTCAAAATACAATTCGTTGTAAAAAAAGGTACGTAATATAGAAAAAGGTTAGGAAATTGAAAATTGTGCCGCGGAATATAACCCCATTACTAAGGAAATGAGGTACGTGAGTATGTTTTAGAATCCTCCTTTCTCGTCGGCTCGTGGCAGTGAGTTAACTCGGAGTAACCCTACCTGTGATGTACTCTGTTTTTAAGCAATAAGGAAGATTGTCCTGAAAACATTTGACGATCAGGTTTTTCAATTGGTTTATCGATATTGAGTGGGTTATGGTTTTATGGTGGGCTTTATTTTATCCTTATAACATGTTCAATACCGCGGCGGCAGCGTTGCGGTGATATAATTAGCTAGTCTAAGTTTGTCATGTGATTATACAACTCTGGTTCACCTTATGTTATATTTTGTTGCAGTAATAAGGAATTGAAGACTTTTATTAAAAACTTACTTCGTTTAACAAGAACTATGTACGAACAACCTTTCACATAGCAGCTACTACTTAGATATCAAAGTATATAGAAGAAAATCGCAAAGATAAAATCTGCACTCTTCTTTCTTGAAAGATCTCGATAAATGCAGAAAAGTTCCTTTTGTATGCTTGAGGAAACATATTTTTGAACACTTGCTCGTAGTGGCTCTTAGTAGTCTTATTACACCACTTTTAGGGTCTCAATGTGGTGTATTAGTATAGTATAAGTATTTCTTTAAAGTGACAGATGTCGACGTTCAGAGTGTTATGAATAAATTTACGTAATGGGTCGAGATTCGATTAAATAGGTATCTATTACCTCAGGAATTTGCAATTATGTGCGTCACAAGTAATGGTGTTAAACTGTACATTTACAGTCATATCAGTGGGTGTGCAGATATAGAATGTATAGGTGTGTTTAGATATGGTAATGTGTTCAGCTTAAGTTAATGAGGTTGCGGAAACTGTTTTCGGTTGTGATAGGTTTTTGATTAAATCCATTACTAGGAGCTGAGTGTTTTCAGGGATTAGAATAAGCTTTGGGTATCGTATTCTGACGCCGCCGCGCTGTGCGAGGTGATCTAGTAAGAGTAACTATATTTTTTATGTGCTTCCTTCAAGTCTTACATAATTAGGCACAATTTTGATTATCTATTGTTATGTCATACCGGTATGACAGCCGGGGCTTAAATGGTTAGACTTGACTGAACCAGCCTTATATGAATTGAATAATTCTAAACCTGTGACATCTATTTTATTTTATTGTTGTAAAAAAATTGACCGACCGATAACTCTTCTTAAAAAAAGGCAAATAAGAAAAAAACATAAATTAGCAGAAGCGCACAAAGGCACACTAAGTAACAAGCTACTATAATTTAAAAAATTAAAAAACACGACTGCCAATTTGCACATATTTGTACTTTGTTTACTCGTCAGTTTTTTTTTTACGACGTTTTTTATTTACAGTGTTATATATTTTTTAGATCTACTTGTCAAATTCTAGACGACAAACAGAGACACGGCCAGATTCATTAAAAAAATTAATTGAGGCTGGTATAAATTTACGTTTTAAAGTGACCACAAAGGATTCTTTTTATTTTTAACTAGCCTATGTTACTCGGAACGATGCAAGGATTGTAACGATACCCCATACATCTAAATCGGTTCAGGCGTTTAAAAGTTATGGTGGAATAAAGAATCTCACATACATACATACATACATTAACCCTGAACACATAACACTCCTTTTTTTGGGGCAGTCGTGTAAAAATTGCCCAAATATTTAAAATACAGGTTTGAAGCTAAACTCTGCCCTACTTATAGCGGCAATGTAACAAAATAAATACTAATAAGGACCCAACGATTTTTACTTTACTTCAAATGAAAAGAGAAAAACGTTCTTTGCTGTTTTTCTGCTTCCATCTTGACGTAGAAAAATGGATCACCCAGATGCTTCCGATTACATTAAACTTCTTAACAAAACTTAATTAGACAACATAGGTATTGGGTGTCTACAGTAGGTAGGTACCTAGGTACCTAATGTAGTCTTTTTTTTAACGTTGCTCCAACACTAGGAGTTTCTGTACACTGATGGATGCATTAACAAACATATAAACTCACATACTCAAACAGCCAGACTCGAAACAACTATCTGTAGATCAGACAAATATTTGTTCGGTGTGGGAATCGAACCCGCGACACACAGCGCAGCAAACAATCGCTAGCTACTGCGCCAACCGTTACCGTCAAACAAAAACTAAAACAAAATTATTGCAATTATAAGCTGACATTACAATATTTAACAACAAATATTTCATTACATACCTACATAGGTAAAATAATTAGCAATCGATTTATTGTTACAGTTTAATTATTATATTCAATTTTTTTCTGATTAATGTCAAAGAGTAGATATGAATCGTAACAATATAATTGAAAGTCAGCGTTTCATAAAATTACTTATTGTTCATAACGGTTCCCTGTAATATCGTAAGCGTTCCGATGGTGCGCCGCAACAGATCGCCCTAATGAGAAAAGTTGGATAGCCTCCGTGAGCCTCAGAAACAATGCCGACACCCAACAATTTCCTGACACTGGACAATCAATTCAAAAGCTTTTTACAGTACAGAAGTGGGGGTCGCCGCCATCATCCCCCTCTCTGAGTTTCAACTTGCTTGTTCTCAACATTTACGCTTTCAAAAAACCTAAAAATAAATTATCACGCTTTGATTGTCCCGTCGAAAGTAATAAAGGGAAAGGCGGTGACGTCAACGTTTTCATTATTCGATTAGACGAGAAATGAGCAATCGTGTTCGTGTTCTGAAACCCGTCTTGTCAACCTTCAAAGCCGTGAAAATTTGTCAAACGCATAAACATTCACGCTTCATAGGTAAGTTAAAAGAACAGAATTGTGGATTTGTAAATGACTATTGTTTTCACAGTCCATCATTTTATCGGTGCAGGTATTATACTATATGGCACCTTATCGTTAATTTACAATTTAAGTCCAACTGTGGTCCAACATTAAATGGCGTTACGGTTATTTCGAGCAAAAATGCTGTCAGAAACGTGTAAAAATGAGTCTAAAAATGTTTTGTTTTAACGTAGGTATGCAGGTACCTACCGTCGAACAAAATTATTCATCTAATATAAACTGCTTATGAAATATTTGGTAAGTACCTACCACACGTAATTACCATTATTCCTTAGATGCCTAAAAAGTTGCTTTTTAAAATTATTTATCTTATTTTCCCGCTTCTTTCCTTCCCCGACTGAATATTATAGGGGAGTTTGTTTTCTTGTTTACAAAAGACCATACGGAGTGCCGTGTTTGCCTTTGTTCGCGTAATTACATTGTTACTTTCGTACCGCACCTGTCACCATCAAATGCTGCTGACAAATTTTCACATTATGAGCTTCGAAACTTATTAAAAGAACAATTAAAAACTTGAACTACTGGCTGTAGTGCTCTTTGTAATAGAATTTTACACGCTAAAGCAGATCTAAAGAACTTATGACTAATAGGTGCTTGTGTAGGCACTGAGTTTAATTAAAACATAAGAAAAGATCGTCTTGCCTCTTTGCTCTTCATTGATTTTTGAACATAAAAGAAGTATTCCAATGACTTTTAAATGTTTGTTATTTATTAATAAGTCCGATGAAGTCAGCGCTGCAATTAAAATAATGTTGGTCATGCGATTTTATTCAGTACCTGCGTCGAACTAATTACGTGCCGTTATCTGCATCAACAAACGATTTTGCAACGTATTGTCTGATTCATATCAGTCATAATATTAAAATGCATGAAACGGAAATTTATATGTAAATCAGTTCTCGGTACCTACTGGTTTATTTGCAGAGTAATTACGAATTACTTGATGGTGTGATATGGTGCCCAAATACGCCAATTGCTAGTTTAACAGAGATTTTACTTTCGGAGTTAATTTAATTTGTATTTCTAAATCTAAACATAGTTTGAGCCTCCATCTGGAATGGGGTTGTCATTAAATTGAAGACGATGTGGTGTCCAAAACAATAAAGCCAACCTACCTGCCTACAAATTGTTGGTTAGAATTCAAAGGATATTTTTCGTTCCACATAGTAATAAGGAGGCCAAATATAGATTTGAGTTGTCAGTTCTTGCCGAAGCCGTCCCTCGTCATACGGTGCTGTCCTGTCGCAATCGTATATATTTTTTCTGGCCCACTGGATTACACTACACGGATACATAAACACGATTTGATGTGTGTTCGTCTCTTATGATGAGAAAATACTTCCCTAGGTAATGTTGTGTACCATAGTATGCCATATATTTTTTTATTTTATTTCAGACGGTATAATTAAGCGTTACATATAGTATAGAATATCTTATATAGCAGGAATGGCCAACCGGTCGATCACGGCTATTATTCCAGTAGATCGCGGCAAGGCAAAAAGTATAAATACTTTACAGAAGTAATATACAGACTGTGCAAAGTAATCAAACCTAATGTTCGTCGGCGCATCAGCTTTTTTTTTACTTTAAAGTAACAAAACGTAAAGACCGTTCGACCGCTTGACATATGCTCATACATTGGATTAAATAAGGTTGGCAATTTAAAAAAATAAATCATATGCAGTACCTGCTCTAGCCCTCACGACTGCCTGCCACATCATTGATACGCGCGTGGTACTGGAACATTAATTTGTTGCAGAGTTATTTTAAAATTATGATATCTCCTAAGATATTTATTGAAATCATATAATGTCAAAGGCAATTTGGTTCAATATTAAATACTTGTGGTAAATTACGTATTCATTTGTAATTTGTTGGATTAATATTAGGTTTATTAACAATTCCTTTGCAAATAATGTATTATTTTTTAAGTTTGATTACCATAAAAATGGTTACATTGAGTCAACCTTAAAAGATAGACATATGCTGTGGCGGGCATTTTTTTAAAACTTTTGAAAGTGAACAATTCCGTCATACATACCTATTGCATAACTTTAACCGTTTACGCAGCGCACGCAACGGAAGCTCTCGAAAGGATTTATTTTTCCCATTATTGCAACACTTTTCAATGATGCTCCGCTGCTATTGGTCATAGCGTGATGTTATATAGCCTTCCTCGATGAATGGATCAGTAGTTCCTGGGGTAAGAGAGCTCAACCAAACAAACAAAGAAACATACTCTTTAGCTTAATTATATTAGTATTAATATAGTATAGAATACACGCGCCTGATCGGAAGCCAATTGAACAATGTTTTAAAACACCCAACTCGTTAGGGAAATAACAGCGGTTAGTGGGTGTAGCTGAAGGGCATTCTGGCTTGAACACTGGTCATGTTCGGATAGATAGAAGTGGATATTATAATTGATAGTAGAGACCGACCGAAAATCCGGTTTAGGTTTCGGTTTCGGCCTGGTTTGGTCATAAATTTAGTTTCAGTAACAGTTTTAGTGTTAACCGAAAATCGGCCAAAATTTCGGCCATGCCGAATCCAGGCCAGGATCTCTATTCATCATAGCATAACATCACGCCTGTATTTTCTCATCTAGCTTTTTAGACCTATGCATCCTGCTTATGTGTAGGAAGTTTCATTAAAATCGATTCAATTTTTCCCAAAATTTGGACTTGGAAGTTTGTACGAAATGCCGTACGGCGTAAACGCTCTTCTGTAGTTTTTAACTTTATCCATTAATCCATAAATCTTTAATTTCCATTGCATATATTTACCCCCTTAATTTGGGGAGAAAACCCCTAAATTGGGAACCCTGCACGATGATCCGTACGGTAATGCGGCGCCCCGTGTGTAAAGCACCGTACAACCGCGCGGACGTCCGCGCGGAGATGCGGACGTGGCGAGAGCACCGCACGACCGCACGGTCGAGCGGTGATCGTGTGCAAGGTTCATGCGGATTTCATAGAACCTAGTGTAACATGAGACCGCACGCCGGTCCGGCATGCGGTGCCGTGTGTTAATCGCCTAACACGTTCTTTTTGTTCGGCTGAGAGCAAACGCGGCACCCATTTGGATTGCAGCTTTCTCATGCCCAAATTTCCAAATTATGCACACTGCCTTTTGAAATATTGAGAGTGTCAGCAATCTTCTGCAACTTAACTTTACGGTTGTCCAAAATCTATTTGTGGACTTTTTAAATGGTTTCTAGTGTAGGTACCTCTAGTGTAGGTACCTCTTATTCTCTTTTGGACGTCCCGAGCGTTCGGCATCATCGGTTTTCGTACGACCTCGTTTCAACTCAGCAAACCACCAAAAAATAGTTGAGGAGCAGGTGAACAGAACCGGAGTAGTCCACTATAAATTCAAAAGCATTTTTTTCGAATCGTGATGTCCAAGACCCGTTGCGTCGATCCCTGTTAATATTTTCAGTCAGACTGGCTCTTAGTTAGCCAAAACGGGCTTTAAAAAGTGCATTTTAAATCGAAACCGGATCAGAGATCGAACTTAAAGATTTTAAAAACTAACTACTAAAGCGGCGTCATTTGCTAGTAAGTCCCGCGAATTTTAGCCCGAATTGTTAGGTGCCTGTAGATCAATTAACTTAATCAATCAATTAGTGTTTGAGCCGTTTGGGGTTGAAACACCGGGGCCATGGAGTCAGAGCGCTCACCTTGTTTTTCGGGAAATCGCTAAGCGACTGGTCGTCTCTTTACACGACCAGAGGGCTGGTCTTTTCATAGGCCAAAGAATCAGCATTGCCATACAACGAGGCAATGCTGTCAGATTTTCGGGCAATTGCCCCATTGACAGCGTCGCGGATAAATTTTTTGATGCCCTATGAGGTTTCTCCTTTCTGTCTTTTTTTTTAATTGTACATATTTTATATTTACTTTAAGGTTTTATGTTTAGGTTGATTATTGTACTTGATCAACTGAACATTTATCATACCTTCAAAATTATGATAGTTAACTCTGTACGGACGCACCCCACTCCAGTCATATTAATTGCTCATTCGTCACACAAAGACTACGTGAAATTAAATCGAATTCATGAAAAGCCAAACAAGTCTCTTCATTAAAATAATATGAGAGCGTGAGACACCCTCTTCAACATTTTTTATTCCCGACTTACATAGAATTGGGACTGTATAATGATGACCTATTTTACGACGCGCGACTAACAACAATATATTATTATCTAAATACTTAACAAAAAGTTAATTATTAATATTTTGTTTTTCGAAATGATAGTTGATTTATGTTTTATTAAAGATGGACCAAAGGAAAAGGCTTCTCAATATTTGCTTACAGAAGCAGCTTCAGGAATTTTATACGTATAGTAAAAGTTTTAGTTAGCGGCCTTATAAATTTGCACTCTTTTCTAGTAATTGTGGTTTCTCGTTGAAGTTATTATGATCACAAAACGTTAGAAATCTTAGTCTTACTGAAGTAGAAAATTTATCGTACTTAGGTATCGGCAAAACTGCAGCAGAGGATTTGTATAATGATTACTATATTTATATTGAAAGATACTTATTTCGACATTTTAGTAACACATTACCAAAACGATTAAAAATAAAATCTATGGGTTAATTAATAAATTATTTAAAGAAATTAATACACTTGCGTCTTATTAATTTCTTTGAATATTAATAAGATGCAAGTGTATTGAGTCAACGTTAAATATTGTAATACTCAAAGAGAAGCTCAGTTCTAAAGCAAGGGGACGCTTCCTTCATCGATAAGGGACCTACGGTCACAAGTCTCTAGAGATACGGTTATTTTACCTAACTCAGATTAAATTAAATGAAAATTACGGCAAATTCGAGCTGCTATTCCATCATGCTGGCAAGTCATTAAATGTTAAACTATTATTTTATATCAATATCAAACTCTAAACCGTATATTTTACATAAACAATTTACATGCACTTTTAAATTGTCAAGGACTCAGTCAGAAAGTTGAAATTAGTTGTTCGTTCCAAACAGTAGGTTCCTATAGAGAATGAGCAAGAAACTTCATAAACACTCTTTTAAAATCTATTAAATATTACAAAGGACAATTTTGAATAGGTGGCTAGCAAAACAGCAGCTATGATACTCGACTATGACTGCACTATGCTAGCTAAAAATACTTGTAACTATTGCGACAATACCCACGATGCGAGAAAGGTTTCCATTGAAGATTGTATTGAAGACACAACATGTGTTAACATACTGTCGACATTTAGGTAACAATTGTATGCACCGCAACATCGTTCACCTAATCATAAGTAATGATCAGAAACACAAAGGCAGCAAGTAAGCGAGAATGGAGAACCGTAGTCAAAAGAAAAAGTCTTCGGTAGGAAAAAACAGTAAAAACACACAGTAAAAAGTAAGGCGCAAGCGCAAGCAACCATGAACCTAGAGAGAGAATGAATGACATTGATATTTTGGGTTAAACATAAATGTCGACAATAACGTTTCGTTACACAAAATCCATGACCGTGACACTATGATATGTATTTGATTTACGTAATACTTGCATAATGCGACAGCCACAAACGCCGCCACCTGCAGCTAAAAGCGGCGTTGTGGCGACGTTTGCAGCGAGTCCATTCTAAAATGTATGAAAGGAACAGTAACAAACAAACTCCTTAAAACACATGCACTCCAAAGCCCAACTATTATTTAAATAAATATGTCTCTTATTTTGTAGTATCCATTTAATTAGTTTCCCATTAAAACGAAACATCATCCAGATGACATTTTTCAAGTAGAATTCCATTTGCATAGATAGGAAATTTCACGTTAATTAATAGTCGCCGTTGCTTTGAGAAATGAGGGTTACGTCTGACCGCTTCATTCTCCTTTGACAAGATTAATGGAATAATTCCACGCAACCACTACGTCACAATCATTATTAAATCTGTTTTGAATATTATTCCAATCATAATTTACTAATTGATTGTTATTTATGATTTTAATTGTGTGTTAAAAACGCGAGGTAGCATCTGCAAAAATGTAAGTAGTCTTAAAACATTAAAAACTAACTAAATTCACAAGTCAGTTAACCACAAGAATCCGAGTTCTTAAAATAATGTAGGCAGTAACATCAAGTACTGTTAACGTAGTGAAAAGCCTTTGTTTTGTTAATTACTGAGCTCGGGGCAGTCCGCACCTGCTTTCACCACACCAGAATAAACTGTGGGACTAAATTTCCTCTGTTTAAATTAAAAGATACTCCTGACCAATAGTTACTTCCTCCCGCACAGAATGGAATTTCAAATTAACTCGAATTTTGGATATTTTAGGGAGAACTTTTAAAATACACTTCGCCATCTGTATAGACTACAGACCCCTCCATAAATGATGACGTTAATAATTCCATTATAAGGGCTGCTATAAATTTTTTGGGAACACTTTCCTCTGTTATAGGCAGTAGACAGAACGAGTAATGGAACAGAAGAGGTACTGGGCAGTAATCATTTAAGTAACGATCGATGGCGACTACTTACGGTATTTATAGGCCGAGCAGTCCTTGATATTTTACCCGAAAACAAAGATAATATGAATACCCAATATATATATTTTGTTTATGTATAAGGGTGACGTAATTATATTTTGAAGGATCTGATTCAATAAACTGTAAGTACTCCGCTATCGTTTTTATCTCCGTTTCCTCATGAAATAATCGCTAAAATAAGTTTTAAAGTGTTTTGTAGTTTCCCTCATTAAATTCCAAAGTTGTACACAGGTTAACATAAGCGAGCGGATTGGTTACAAAACAGATTTCGATTTTTTGTCTTTAGGAGCAGAGATAACCTTGAGGGGACGTATTCGATGGCAAAATATTTCTTGACGTTGGAATTTTGATTAAAAATACGTGATCAATATTAATACTTTATTATTTGCTTATAATAAGTGGGTAGCTTTGTATTATTAAAGTTTTTGTTACACTTACAAAAGATCAAGTTATTTATTATTTTTTGTTGTAACAGCTAGTATAAAAAAAACACTACGCTTTATTGCTACGAGGTAAAGTTTTGCGATAATTTGTGATACAAAATTAATGAACTCTAATTTCGTAGAGCAAAAATGCCATATTTCTAATTCTGGTATGCATGTCACTTCAAATTGTACCTACCTACCTAATTCTAGTGGTAACACATCCTAACGTCTAGACTAGAACGTGGAACGGTGGAAAAAAACGCACTCTACAACTCTTGTCAAGGGCGTGTCATTGTAACAATCGTAGGACGTAATCACATTAGTACTTGACGTGAGACGGCGACGCGTGCGCTATCACTGCCGGGGGCGAAGGCTCCGCTAAGAGAACTTGGAGCACCCTTCACGCCCCCTCTGTCGCGAAGCCTTACCCTTAATCAAACTACGCAGTTATTCCTGCCCCTTCAACCACCTTAAAAGGTGTCTGAGCCCTTGTTGTATTGAAATGTGTTTTTTTTTTTCCTTTAAAATAATGTTAATTTATGTATGTATCAGAGTACCTAGTACAGCATTGTGGTATTGAGGCTATTTGTATGATTCATACCCGCATGTGGGAAACAAACTTTATATTTTACATCGAAATAATAGTCTTATTTTATTGAAATGATGAATACCGAGAGTAGAAATGAACGACTTTTATCTAAACATTACGTGATAAATGCAACATGCATTTTTAAACCGGTACCGGTATGAAATTCACGTGTCAACATTTTTGTGTTTTTGGAAATTAAATTCCAATAATATGAACCGGATGAAAACGATGCCGGTATATTGGAATTTGAAAATTATGAAAGCGGCTTGCAGCTTTCAGCTTTAACAAAGCTTGCGTAATTTGATTAACTATGCCTATTTTTTAAATCCTCATATACTCATAAAAAAATAGAAATATAGAAACAGATACAATTTATTAATAAGAAAAAAAAACAAACATTTTAGTCGATAATTACGTCCTTAATAACAAAAATATATATATTAGATTAATAATTAAAAAAAAAACCACTAAACTACTACTAAACACTATTGGGGACAGCTCTGCCTAACTCTTCGGGAATTACAGGTGAGACGTTAAATATGTAGTTTCATAGTTGATTCATTGGTTTTTTAGCATAAACAACCCTCAATTATTACTATTCTACTCTCAGGACATTTATTCGTTCCTCGTCCTATATTATAACACAACAATTTACATTGCTATGTACATGTTTACTATTACATTTGCCCACAAATACCACGAATGTGTAGGTACAATCCTAGCCATGTCGGCGCGCGGTCTCAGAATGTACCGCAGCTTCCCCTAGTCACTCCCACGCAACGGAGCACAGAGGATTAGCTCCAAAGTTCGTTTAAATAAAACTACTAAAAGAAAATTACATAATACGCCACGGACTAGCTAGAACCAATGTTTATTATCATTTTATTACACGGCGACCTTTTGTTCAATGTACCTGACTGTAAGACGGGCGTCTTTTTTTAATTTTTTTTGGTTTGGGTTAAACTCTCTACTCTGGATACTGGTGCAAACTCATCTATTTGTGTAGTTACTCGAAACTTAAAGTTTCTTTATCGTGTGGGCAGTAAGGTCTTACGACCCCACACACCCTAGTGTCAGAGTTTCTAAACCGCCTCAAGGGCCTCTGACATGGTTTGAGTGGAACAGTAAGTCGAGGTTTCCTCACGAGGTTTCGGTTTTCTTATGAACCGTTTCTTTTTTTTTACTCCTCACTAGGAATTTCTCTTGTATTACAGGTGCGTTTACAATAATAAGAACTAGCATACACAAACAACCATACCCGGAACAACTACCTGTAGATTTATTCCATGCGCTAATCGAACCCGCGACACACTGCAACTGTTCAGCCACTTCTTCAATCTTGTCACATAACATCATAACATTACGCCTGTAATCCCCGAAGGGTTAGGCAGAGGTGTACCCATTAGTACACCCACATTTCGCCAGTTTTGTTTTTAGTCCCATATAATAGGGGGCGAGCCTATTGCCATCAACCAGGCACAAATCCAGACTCCGAGGCTGCTGCTGAGAAATTCCTGATGGATAACCCAATAACACTTTGCCCGACCTGGGAATCGAACCCAAGACCTCATGCACAGCAGTCGCGCTTTCGACCACTAGACCAACGAGGCAACCGTGTCCTCAACGTGATTTGGCTTAGTCTAGGCAATTAAGCTTGGGCTTGAATTTCATATCGTATACAGATGGCAGTATTTTAAAAGCTATATATGCTTAAAATATGATCAATACTACTGGCTATTTGCTAATTTATCTTTGTCTGTTCGCGATAAACGCAAAAACTCCTGGACAGAGTTTCATGCGGTTTTCACCTAGGTACCTATAGGTAGAGTGTTTCATGAGGAAGGTTCAGGTATATAATTTATCAAGGTTTTGTGTAACTTGGCTGAAATATAACGATATTTGGTGAGTGAGTAATTTTGGAATTATCAGGGAAGCAATTCAACGTACTTTTAGCAACGATCGCAATCTTATCTTAGTCTCAGTCTATCAAAAAATCTACTAATTTACTTACATTGTCGCTGAGATGACATTGCGGCTAGATTTTAAATTTAAACGATTTAAAATTTTCAGAAGTATTTTCCCTTTAAAATATCAAACAAAACTCGACCCAGCAACCGAACAATATTTTTAATAACAGATTACATAACGCAAATTAATTAATAGGGAATCTCTGTAAACCAGGATCATATTTTGTTACTGTAGGAGCATATTTTATTAACATTAACAAAATGAGTCATGAATAAACGTTTGGGCTATTTCGGCGTAAAAATGTTGTTGTCAATCGTCTGATACTCGACGATGATTCCCTACCCTAATGGACATACACTCAATTAGGTTTTACTGCCGCACCGTCATTCAATTTAATGCCTAACACCGACCGCACCGAGCAGGTACCTATTTATTTTTATCGACAACAACAAAAAAGAGGAACAAAGTTTTTTATACAGAACAACATTTGTATAATAAACTTTTGCTACTTAATATTCCATTGCGGGCTTAAAATCCGTAGTGTAAACTTTACTTAAAGTTTGATTCCAGTCTAGCGAGATTTGTGTGGCTTTGGCCGCAGACGTCGTTTAACCTTTTGTGTGATCGAAAAGGAATATCTAAAGAAATGCGCAGTTTCATATTTATAAGTGGAAATATAATGACTGCAAAGGATAGTCGCAGCTGGATTAAGTGTCTGTGATAAAAGTTTAGCTTGGTAGCCATGACTTTGCATATTTAGGTATAGCTTTATAGTACCTACATTTATGGATATACCAGACTACATTTCAGATATGATTAAAGCAATTTTTATAAAGCTTTAAAATAAATCGGTAGGTATAACACACACACGCAGTGGAAACATATTAATATTACATACATAACATCACGCCTGTAATCCCCTCCTCCCCTCCTCCTGTAATATTACATTTCTATGTTATTGTAATATTTGTCTATCGTGTAGTGCATGCAACATACTGACATTTTCATAGTTTTTCCACAAATATTGTTATCTGTTTTTCTCGTGCGACAGGTAGAATGTTACGCTACACACATTGTTACGCTAGTCACGTTAGTATTAGTGCCGATTCCTTTTTATTTACACGTCATGTAACATTAGCCGTAATAAAAATAAGTGCCTACTTAAATGAAGGTGCACTCCATAAAGTGTTCAATAGGTATAATGTACCTTTAGGACCGGTACAGACCCCGGGTCGAAGGCGCGTTCTGTTCGCGTGCGCCTCAAAGAGCTGTCGGCACAGGGACGGGGCCCCCAACGGGGCCAACGCCTGCCGGGGTTGCGGGACGTCTTAACAGGATACCGTGGCCCCGGAACGTAAAGGGCAACAGAAGGAACAGGGAGGTTTTTTAGTCAGTAAAAGTCTGACAGTCCCTTCCGCCCCATCCAGGGCGGAAGGAGTCATTTGATGATTTTTTCCAACTATAAAAAAAAAGGACCGGTACAGACGATCTGGCTCGTCGACACGTAAAAGAAGTTTTAATGTGATTCTGTTTCACAAAAAAACTCCTACGGCCCAGTAAAAGCAGACAGTTCAGTACAAGCAGCGATTTTTAATAAAAATAAAAATAAATCAGTCACTTGCCGAACAGTGATGGCTGTCTATACAGAATTTTCTAGACGAATGAAGACAAACGTAAACGAAAGTCCTTGACACAACCACTTACTTCCGTTTACGCGCATGAGTTATTAAAACGCCTAGTCGTGGGTGTGTTACAGCCTTTATCCTCATTCTAATGTACCTATTTGATCGTTCAACTTTGCTAATAAACGTTGGAACAATGATTTCAACGAAGCTCAGCGGTCGATGTTACACACAAACTGAATAGTTTCCTCGTTGCCACTTGAAGTATTTGACTAGACACGTGATTGTTGCCGTACGCAGGTACTATCAAACGCTATAATTAACTATGTCGTTTGGAATTTTGGACTTTGGTTTGTAGATTTTAAAACACACGAAGGTAGTTAAATATTTAGCTTTTTTATTAAGAGAAGTTAAAACGAGCAGGAGCAATTTTCTCTCACGTAAATCGAAACTAAAAATGACCCCAAGAGATTATTTAACTGTTAAGTATTAATTGTCACACGACATGAATTCCTAACACGGCTTTTAAATTGTAATAAAAGTCGAGGATCATAAACGTTAACGACTGCGTCATTTAACTTCGATTAAAAAGAAAAGTAATAAAAAAGGGCCATTGCCAGTTGCTGAATTCGTGCGAATTTTATGCCAAAACATTTTGGACGGTGAGTTTAAAGCAACCACAATACCACTACAGAGCAAGACTTTTGTTCAGTAATTGCTGTAAATATTCTCCCTACAGTTTATTACAGTATCAGAGCCCGCGATTTATGCTAATTTAGTATTTTGGACAACATAATTAACAGACTAGCGTTTTTTATCCTCTAACTGAAACTCGGTTGCACTAATGAATGCTGTAAACAGTATCCATATTTTTCGTGTGCCAGAAAAAAGAAACGTTATAAAATGAACCCAGGCCTGGTGGCGCTAATGATTTTTATCTTAGATTTTAAAGTAAGTATATTACTGTCATCAAATCATCATCAAGTCATCATTCTATCAAGTGGCTATACATGCATGTTTTTCCGGATAAGTTGTGAAGACGCTAAATAGAAAACTCGTTTTTGAATAAATAAAAATCTCAAACACCCGATCTTAGGTTCCCAAATAGAGGGAACGACTTACGCAACCCAAATGAGGGCACGCCACAGCAGCGGCGGCTACGCCAGTAAAGGAAGGATGATTGAAAGATGGTTGTTTCGGGAGGTACCTGTAGTGGATACTTACGGTGCTGGAAAACTCGCGGCAGCACTTGATGCTGGTGACCTCGCGATTTCGACCGTGATTCAATCAAATGATCGGTGTCTTAGGTATATTCTACGAACCAAATGAACCAAACGAATATACAGCGTCATTGCCGACTGTTACATCACTGTAGGTTATGTAGGTACCTAAAACACTGTTCAAGCACTTTAGCATAAAAGCTCGGCCACTTCCAATTTCTAGTGCTTTATCTGTGAAATTCAAACGTCTGTGTTAATAGACGTTGGCTACTTTTAAATGTTCCATTATTCAACAAGGAACTTTTAAATCTAACCAAGTAAATGGCAGCAAAACTGACTTAGGTCATTTGGTATTCAGAATCGAATCTAATGCCTACTTAAATAAGTTAAATATAAGTTTTGTGGTAGCAAAAGGGCGGCTTAATAAATGAAAATATTGTAAAGGGTTACAATTTACAAATTTAAGTAGAACTTAGCTGTTTTTTTACGACATTGAGTGGCAAGTAAACTAGCAGCCTACTAAGTGGTTACATCACCGCCCATCTATGGACATCAGTGCTGCCATCTTAGACTCAAAGCTATCTCATATGATATACTTGCAAAGGCACCAGCACGCATACCTTTTTATCAGACACACAAGAACTGGCGGCGGTACAAATAAACCTGTTTTTTTATAACAAAGAACAGTACTACTTCAAAAAATGGTTATTTATAGAAGGATTCAGTTGTTCCTATAAACGTAGAAACTTATAGAGTTTAACATGCGTGTGCCTAGTTCGATTTAGTACAGTAAGCTACAAGTGAGCGAGCGATACCAATTTATGACACTTGATATCTACGTGCTGAGGCATGGAAGGCACATTAAGCCGTCGGTTACGCTTCATATGTCTGAGTGGTGTTCGTCATTTAGGCGTGTGGGGTTTGAGAGATAACTTGGGAAGCGACTATCATGCTCTGTGTTTTGTATTGGTTAGAAAAGTTTTTGAGATCAAATTGCATTTGAAGAAGACAAATAATCAAAATACAAACAACTTAGAGGAGAAGTTACTGCTCCGAAATGAATGGAGAGGTTTGTCTATTAGAAAATATAGATATTACACCCTTACAGGCTTCCATACTTATATTGTATAAAATACAAACTCAAAGCTCTACAATCTGCTATATTGACGCATATAGTATTTTTGTATTTTTTCATATTTGCTTTATAACAAAGTGGGTATTATTTCCTAATTTAAAACAGTACCGACGATATATTACCTATTCGGATGACTTTCCACAATTACACGAGTCGTTTGTGGCCAAGTCTCAAATAAATAAGTTAAAGAAGCACTCAGCTAGTCCTTATCTAAATAATTTATAAAGGATGCGAACGTTACCTTTCCGTCATAAAGTAGGACAGGACTGCAAACTTACTCTTCCCAGCACTGGACCCGCATAGGAAATTATGGAATGCTAACATAACTATGGAAATCTACTTTAAATATATTAGAATAGAGCAACTCTGAGGAAAGGCAGACAAAATAATCCAAAAGGCTTCCTTAATTCATTTCCATGGGTGTTGCAATAAGTTTTTATAGTAGGAACAATTTTTCATAAGAAAAGTCTATTGTAGTCTTTTGTGGACTAGCTTTTATAACTTATTACTACAACTGATTGGGTTCATGGTTGCGTTAATAAAGGTTTATTATTTTAAAGTCAAAATCAAAACATTTATTTCAATTAGACCATTTACAGGCACTTTTGAATTGTCAAGGAATCGGTCAGTTAGTCCGAAAGTTGAATAAATTATTATAATAATTATTATTATAGGGTAATTTAATACCTACATATTTTCTTCTTGACGTCGTCGCACTTCCAAAAATAACCATTTGTGGGTGGTGTTTACCACTCAAATTGAGTTGCTTTCGGAGTTTGTTATATTTGGAATTCATGTTTCATACCCAATCACGACCCTATCTAAACGGTTATTAGAATTCAGGGTACAATCGTGAAGACATTTACTAACATAATTACTCTACATTATGCCATTAGTTCTACCCTAATGTCATTTAACTATAATTTTGTTGTTGTAAAGCGCCCAAATTGCTAAACATGTTACGCACAACATTATTCAGTAGTGGGTAAACTCGCTACGATCATGTGCGAATATGTACGTCTATATTTTTCGGCGGTTAAAACCGCCTAAACAGAACATACATTTTTGAAGCACTTTTAGTATCCTCGTTGACCTAATACAATCTCATTTCTGTGTACATCCAGTAGGTAAAGTGAGAAGCAGAAAATTTATTGTTGGAGCCATTGTGAAACCCATCGTGCGTGCTTCCGACTGTGTAGCGGATACAATAAGAATTGATATGTGAGTACGCTCGTGCTACAGCAATATGCACTATTTTATTTGCAGAAACGGAATGTACAGCGTCACTGCCATTATTCCATGTGTTCACTAACCCGTAACTTTGTTTCGGACACTTCTACGCCAATAGAGATTAACGATTATTATTTAAATGATTCTGGTGTATAATGTAATAATAAAGAATATATAGTATAGTTGCTAATGTATATTCTGGGCTTAAAGGAACATGTCCCGTTCAGAGAAATGTTAATCCTAATCCAATTAAAAGCGTTTACGCCGTTCGGCATTTCATACGAACTAACAAGTCATTTTTTTTCAAAATGAATGAACCGATTTGAAAAGGTTCTCCGGCAACTTTTTAGACCTTTGTATCCTGCTAATGCGTAGGACATTTCATTTAAATCGGGTCATCCATTTCTCAAAATAAGGAAAGTTTGCATGAAATGCCACAATTAATTTGTTGTGCTTCTCCGGTCTATGTATTTTTACCTTTCTCTACTTTGTATATTTTGTTTGTATGTATGTATAATATCTGTTTATTATTATATTTTATTCTCGGGAATATTCTATATCTGTGCACCTACTATGTTTTGTCTCTGCATCACCCAAGTTAGACTGGTAGAAAATGCCCAAAAAATACATGGTAGAAAGGCAGACTTGATCCGCCTTTTTATCATACTTTGCAAAAGTATCACATGCTATTTCGATTATTGTATTACTTAAGCATTCGTAAATTGACGTCATGAAATACATCACGCGACGCGTTTCTGAAATCTATGAGCATTTATATCGAGTACACTTGTACCTGCTGAAATACTCTTTCCTCGTAAAACTTTCAGCTTTTGAGAGCACTTGTCCTAGTTCTTTTTTTTATTGTTTCGTGCATAATAATATAGTTCGATATAAAGTAGATTTATACTTAGGTAGGTAAAACAACATGTTCCAAAAAATATATACAGAGTGTTAGTGTAAACGACGGGCCTGTTGGTCTAGTGGTTAGCGGCCCTGACTGCTAAGCCGGAGGTCGTAAGTTCGATTCCCACCCAGGACAAACTTTGTGTGATGAGCATGATTGTTAGTTCTGTGTGTGAGTGTGATTTATCTATAATATGTATGTATTTATAAATTATATAAGTATGTATATCAGTTGTCTGGTTACCATAACACAAGCTCTGCTTAGCTTGGGATCAGATAGCCGTGTGTGAGTTGTCCCAAGATATTTATTTATTATTTATTTTAAACACCGTTATCCTTGAAACCAGTGGTTTGGTTTAACTAATAGAACGTAAATTCAATGAAAACAAATATCATTTTTTTTTAAAGTAATATCTCCATTTTACCTCAAAATTATTTCACCCTATATTAGAATGATGTAATTAGTTAAAACTTATGTAGGTAGTTATAACGGACGGCCAGTGCAGCAGGTCAACGCCCTTTGATGTGATGTGATTACGTAACTCGGGCGCATAGTATCCATGAATTTACGGACGGTGTCGGACAGATATTTTTTTAATTTTTGCAAGGAAACTTTGTTTATTTATTTTTAAATTCAGATAAACATTTTTTATAATAAATCAAGTACCTATGGTTTAGGTGACAACGGTGTTTACACTAACAGTCTGTATACATTTAACACTATTTATTTTAAGTTGTTTTTATCAAGTGGAGTCATTGTTCCTGTAAACATATAGGTATATTGTTGTATTCGTATTATTTTTGAAATAAATCTAAAAAGCCATTACTTCATAAATTTACTCCTTTATTCTGGTTTTAATGATAGAAAACCATTGGTATAATACACGTCTAAATATAACATGTCCGTATAAACTGAAAAGCATAACTGTAAGTATCATATTATTCCTAGCTCGGCTTATGTCAAAATCGTTCCCGTATCCTATCCAAGTTTCTTGCAGCTTACAACTCAATTTCCTTCAGTAAATCCTGGATCAAGAAAGGTATACGCTCTTCAGTTATTTTATGAATACATCATATCATCAAATACGTAGAGCACTAAGTGAACATGAGTATTAATAAATTCTGACGTAGCGTCAGAATTTATTTATTGTCAGGTAGTTATTTAGCCGTAGCACAAAAAAGTAAGCAGATTGGAACAGACTCTCGATAATGAAATAATCCCGTTTATTCGCGAAAACAACACCAATCTGAAGCGTAGTCAATGAGCGTAACAACTCTTCTTTTTAATCGTATATTCATAAGGGCGACACGTTATTTTGACGTGGGAATGATTATGTCACTCGTTACCAAAATGGCGGTGGTCGTCATTAAGTCGGAGTGCCCTCGTTTAAGTCCACGGCGCGTAAACAGCAGCGGAAGGAAGGCGGGCTAAAAGCCCGGGGTACTGGTGCAGCTTGCAAATTAGCCACGCTTGCTGGATAAAACACGTGAGGACGGGCTAAGAGATTACTTTCTACGAAACACCACTGTGTATTTGCATAGGTACGTTTAAGGGCTCAGCTTTTGACTTTTTTCCCCGTTTGGAAAATTTGCGAGCGTGTCCCAGTTACCTACATGTTAGCTTGTTCATAATATTTGCTTACATTTTTTTTTCATAATATTATTCAGTCTTCATCAAAGTAGATGGAAAGCTGTGGACTGTTTCTATATTTTTTTTCATTTTGATGTCCCGCAAACTTAAAAGATTTTCTTCTTTATTTCTGCGGATAGGTACCGTAATATTTCAACAGATTTAAAAAGAACAAGAATGAAACAACTGAAACTGACACGCAGAAAAAAGAATAAGAAATTCTGGAAGTCGGAAAACTAATTATGTTATAATGATTTCATTATTTATTCAGAGATTCAGCGAGTTGTACGAAATGATCGAGGTTGGAAACGGATTTATACAGTTTAACTACCAACATACAAGTACCTAGTATGTGAGTTTATCTGTAAAATAAATACACAATATTTAAAACTCCTGACATTCGGGTAGTAGGGGAGTCCAAGGTGCTAAATGTGGATTTACTTTAGCGTCGTGGGAACCTTTTGGATTGTGAAGATAATATGCTAAAAAGTAAAAATGGTTACAGATGGGACCCTTTCATTGGTGCAGGGAGCAGTACAAGTACATATTTTAAAAAATGAAAAAAGACTGACTGCCTCGTTGGTCTAGTGGTCGCAAGCGCGACTGCTATGCATGAGGTCTTGGGTTCGATTCCCAGGTCGGGCAAAGTGTTATATGCCTCGGAGTCTGGATTTGTGCCCGGTTGATGGCAACAGGTTCGCCCCCTATTACATGGGACTAAAAACATAACTGGCTAAATGTGGGTGTACTAATGGGTACACCTCTGCCTAGCCCTTCGGGGATTACAGGCGTGATGTTATGTATGATGTATGTATGAAAAAAGAAAATCGCGAACATCTACTCGAGCGTGTCAGATATTAAAATAGTGTAGGCGCCCCACGTGTTTCAGATAACCGAGGAATATTAATCTGCCGGTTTGCATGGTGGGGGTTGCCGTACGAAGGGGTTGATAAAGGCAGAAAAAATTATGACATTAAAATACTCGAGGAGCACGTCAGAAATAATATACAGACAGTTCAGCTTGATGTCCTCGAAAAATCCCTTCCTGGCTTCCCCAACTTTTGAACGTTTTGATATCACATTAACCATATTTAGAAAACATAGATTTTTCCACAGTCCACTGCTGAGAGATCTTAGTGGTTAGGTTAGGTTAGGTTAGGAACTTTCAAAATAATTACTAGAAATTGCTGCCAAATGTTTGGCATAAAATTAAAATAAATTGACCATTTCCACAAGTAGCAGCCGATGTTGTTACTAAACTGTCTCGTCTCTACCTCTAGTATCATTTACATGTGTTTAGTTAAAATTTAAGCCGATTCGATCTGACAAGCTTGCGGAATGGACTGGGGATTAAGTTACTCTTGTAATAATTAAATTAAATTTAATTAATAAGCCGGCCAATAACAAATAGGGCTCGCACAATTCGGGGTCTGAATCAAACTACAATGAGTTTATAGAACAGCTGGTCTTGGTAATTATACTCGATGTTTAATTACAAACATTGAGTTTAACTACTTACTGACCAACAGATGACTACTACTACGATACTTTTTTATAAAGCACGCTGTCTGGAAAGTGCTCTTAAGTACATGCGCGACAGAGCAAAATAATCTTTACCTAACTTAATAAAAACAATCTGTTATTACCCGTTTTCTTTATAGAAATGAATTGTTTAGAAGTTTTGTAAGGCTTTCCCGAGACATTATTTTTCTTTTTCTCACTCACGCAATTTTTATTATTTTCGTTTTTCAGTTCTTTCTCCTTTCAGTAAACTTATTATTACTACACGTTCTAAGTATTGCCTTTTTCAACCGACTTCAAAAAGGAGGAGGTTCTCAATTCGACGAGTATGTTTTTTATTTTTTTGTATGTTAATTATTCCGCCAATTATGAATCGATTTGGATGATTCTTTTTTGTTTGAAAGAGTAAAGTTCCGAATAGGTCCCATAGGAATATTGTCATGATCTGATGATGAACTTTGGAGATATGGAACGGAACTCCTTATAAAATCACAGCAGAACCGCCGTAACAAGAAAAAACATTAACACACAAGCAAAAAAAGTGAAAAATAAAAAGCTTTTTTACAAAAAAAAAGAACATACGCGTCGAATTGAGATCCTCCTCCTTTTTGTAGTTGGTGAAAAGAATAACACATGAAGTCAAATAGAAGTAATACAAGCGCACTAACCGATATAACACTAACATGATATGTACCTACTATTGTTTTAAAGATATTTCTTCCAACCATTGTAAAACAAATCTACTTATAATCCAACTTACAGATGTTTCAACAAGTAGCAGCAATAAATGACGGTTCACCCTCAGAGTATAGCTGTCTGAACGTTGAACAAGGCGTCAGGGTCCAATGCTGAGCGGGATTTACCGCGGTCAAACTTAGACGCGTCTCCCGCGGGATGATCACGTTCAACCGCCAACCTGTAGACGATTACACGTATGCCAAAACTTATTTTATTGTAGCTCTCATATTGTTTTTGACATAAAAGTAGACTGAGATCCCAAAGTCGCAAGACCTACGTCATTTCAGCATGACTGACATTTGGAGAATAGATTAAAGGAATGAGTTCAACGCTGGGCTATTTTCGAGGTATCACGTTTAAAAGGTACCTGAATCACTTACGTTTCAAGAGAGGCGCCTGGTGTTTATATATTACTAGCTTTAACCCGCGGCTTCGCCCGCGTTTGTTTAGAATTTGACAATCAATTCGGGCTGTACTCGGCTTGTTGTTCGGCCAGATCCAGAATTATTAAATACCTACAGACCAACAGACTGTGACTCATAAAAGTCCGTCGGCGTTCAGTTTGCATTTCTGCAAGAGAGGTCGCAGGTGAGAAGGTCACCTGCGACTATTTTAGAGTTTCTGTCGCTGTAATGGCTGAGCTTGTTCTCTGAGACGAAGTTGTGTTTGATTGAAAAGGCGTCTCAGTTGCTCTTACAGCTCTCTGGCTTTCGGCTTGTTCCTCCAAAAGCAATTGCGTTTAAAAGGGCGTTTCAGTCACTCTCTGAGAAGCTTGGAGGGCGAACGGCTTGGCTCTCTAGTCTTTCCTGGCTTTAAGAAAATGTCTCATCAGCTCTCAAATTTGCTTGTCGCTCCGGTTGTGCTTGCCTTCTTAATGCTGCATGAACGGAAGATTCCGAGGATTGAGCAGTAATTTTTGCTCGGGCTCGCAATGAGCTTTTGGTTGTGAGTTGGACCTGCGAGATATTCTAAAATTGAAAAACGTAACCTACCTACCCTCATTAAAACACACCGGAAATACCTCTAACGAAAAAATAAACAGTACTGAGGGACAAACTGAACTTTGCCGTTGAAAAACTGTTGTCTACATACAACGACATAGGTCACGGTTAGTTTAGCAACTAACCTCTTCCTTCAGTCAATCATCGACTACACGCATTAAACAAAGCAATTTTACTGTTAAGACAGTTCTGCGCTGTGATCTTATGAGGAGTTTCCTTTCCATATCTCCGAAGTTCATCATCAGATCATGACAGTATTTATTTGGAACCAATTCGAAAAAATAAACAAAAAAAGAATCATTCAAATCAATTTACAATTAGCGGAGTAATCGCAGAGTATGCTTCATTGACAGAGCGTAGTTATAAGTTCACCTTTATTCTTCCATGCATCCTCTATGAATGCGTTTACACCTGTCAGTGTCAGTGATGACAGTGTCAGTTACGCAGTTTTTCTGTATCCCTGACAACCTATATAAAGTGGGTCACAGACAAACGCGAAATGTTGTGGCGGCCGCGTCAATTGCAAATTTTAACAACCGGCCGCGTGTACTGCTTTGTAAAATGAGGAAATTGTAATAGAAAGAGTTGAATTTAAATAATAATTTAAATTTAACTCACACTTCTCTATTCCTAAGAGTAATATGCGATGCTAATGATAATATAGGTAGAGATAAACTATTATACCTTGACGCTTCCCTCCAAATTACCATTTCAATGTGTGTAGTCACATTCGTATGAAAGACTTTGTGAGTAATCGTCTTCAGTAGCAGGCTAGGATATTTTTTTTGTCAACTAATCATAAATAAATAGCCGACCGCGCAAGACGACGTACCTCTCATTTTCATAGAGAATTTCAGTGCAGCGCCATACTAATAATAATGAGTAATTTTTGACGCCGCTAGTCGGTCAACAAATCGCTGATTTGTTTTTGTCTCGAGAGCCGTCTCAATACGCACACATGCGTTGTGAGTATTTTGAATACTATTAAAAACACCTTCAAACGTTTTGAATTGTGGAAGGGCGCATCATGTTACTATAGTTTGTCTCTACCTCACACCTCAAGTGTTTAAATAAACGGTTTTCCTACCTTTTTTTTTATCTTCTGAGAGGACTAATGAGTCATGAGAGTAATAAGACAACGTTACGGTTAGCCATATTGACTGACGTCCGATTGCGACGTCCGATTGTCCGATTGTAGCACAATCACCACGCTAATGACACTTCAGGCCGCCACTGTGACCGCGGTGGTGTGTTTTTGGAGCGTTTGGAGCCGCGGCCTGCGGTTTGCCGTAACCGCTAGTCCGTCCGTCTGGAAGCCACTTTATGCAAAATGTCAGGATACTCTTCAGCGGTTTTGGGCATGAAAAATTATTAAGCAAACAACTTTCGTACTCCTAGGTTGTTTACTTGAAACTGGTCTATCGACAGTCAAGACTCATAATGTATTACATGCTTAAACTTAAAATTTGATCATGATTCGATAGACACGTGGCGCCATCTACTGTCATAAGGACGTTATTGTGATTTCCCTCGGGAACAGTACTTTTTTTAGGGATTAAAGGTACCCTATGTTCGTCCCTGTACACCTGGCAATGTATATGCAAAATTTCTGGATGATCGGTTCAGTGGTTTAGGCGTAAAATGGTAGCAAACAAACAAACAAACTTACTTTCGCATTTATAATATTAGTTAGGATTACCAAATACTTTCAGTGGGCCGTAACTTTAACTGAACGCTTTAAAGGTCGGAACTTGGAGTCGGAGTCTGGCTGAAGATGATTGGTATGAAAAGCAGTTAACTCAGTAGGTAAGTATTCTATTCGGACACCGTGTTCATAGAATTGTCTCATAAATAACAGAGAATAATAAACTCAATATTCACACAGCACTGTCTGTCTTGACCTAAAATCCGCCAATTTAGTTAGGTCGATAGTTAGGCGAATGGTAGAAAAAAACAAGACAAGGGTGTAAACAACTTGAATAGATCTTATTTATGCTTAACCGTTGCTCATAAATATAAATTCGGCGGAAAATTGGGTTCCTAATTGCGTTACTCTTTTCAAAAATTATTATTGACTAACGCACCGTTGTAAGCCAATGAGAACGACAGAAGCATTTTATAAATAACAGTGATATTACGTCAATATACGCTACGATAGCAGCGTTATTGTGATATGGGTCCCGCGCCGGTTTAATTACAGGCACATGAGACATTTCAATCTAGTTTCTGGAATGGTAACGCATCTGTTAGGCCTCTGGCTTTGCAGATTTCTATATGTGGCATGCAGTTTTCTATTTATTTGGCCATCTACGACCACTTAAAAACATCATATGAAGTTAAAATATTTTAAATGATAATTGTTACTTTTATACATACTATTGCATTTCGTCTTTTCCAATCCCTGAATACCTATCATTATATGTTAAGTCAAGTACTACATTAACTATTCGAACTGACAATTCGTAATTATAGTATTCATACTTTCTGTTTTTCGGCACTTGATGTCAAGATTTAAGAAAGAAAAGAAAATTCCGTCTTTTTTTCCTCTATCGTCACTTATAGTTTCTGTTATTCACCAAACGATGTTTTATGTACATACATAAACTCACGCTTTTTTCCCATGGGGGTAGGCAGAAACCACAGAACGCCACCTGCTACGATCCTTACCTAATATACTCCTTCCGCCTCATCGACGTTCATATAACTCGTCATACAAGCACGCCGGTTACGAGTACTGCGCACCTGACCTTTTTGAAGAACCTCACCAATAAGATCAGTGTAGGTCTTCTTGTGTAGGGGTATGTTTTATGTACAGATAAGGAAACCGCCTACTTACCAAACGCCAATCAAATCTAAAGTCCATCTGTATAAAAATAATACATTAATAAGGACTATTAATAAGGAACTATAGATACCTTTATTTAAAGATTTTTTCCTCATTGATTTATCGGGTATTTTCCTATTACGTGCCTATAAACATCTCATGTTACTGGTGACGTTTAAAATTTTAATATTTTCCTGAAAAAATGTGACAGCGTAACCTATACCTAGACTGTATTGTACTTATGTTTTAGATGTTATTGTAATAATAAAATAATCTTGTTGCCTATTTTTGTGTAGTGTCCTCGACTAACTGTGATTATCTTTTTCACGTTACACGTGGCTATTAGTTTACGTAAAGAAGATGAGATGAAGAAAGAAATACAATACTTAGGGTATTCAAAGTATATTTCAATATGTGAACTACCTATAGAACGGCAGTTAAGACTAAGAAATCCAGAAAACTACCTACAGGATAAAAAGAGAGCTTGGTTTTGGGGAACTGGTTGTCTTCGTAGGATCAATGACAACAAAATAATAATAATATCTAAAGATAACTTTTAATTACTGTTTTATTATATCTAGAGTAAAAACGCCTTAAAGGCCTCTGTAAGTAAGTTTTTACCCCTAGTACGCACGCCTACCAAAGGTCTCCCATGGTCTCAAGATAATGTAAAGATATTACAAAACACTATTGATGCCCTTCGTAAATAAAATTGTCATCAATCACTTTATATTATTAAAAAATAACGTCGTCGTTTGTAAAAACATTTTGCGTGTCTGCAACAACTTTAAATCTATTTAATTTGATTTATAAACGTAAGAAATTTGCTTTGTTGGAAGATTTTTAGAGGAAATTAAATGGTCATACCCTCTTAAACTGAGTGGCTCACAACAGCGCAATTGCAATTCTCTCGAATAAAGCGCAGAGTACATGTGCGTTTATTTACGCTACATTAACACTTTTTGTAGAATTCCAAATAGCGCTATTACATGGCTTCTAATTATACACGGACTATGTGCTCGCCATTTTTGTTTTCGTTTTAAAGTTTTAATGGAACTTATGGTGCGTGGATCAAGACTATACTATTTTCTATTGTATATATTTGTTTGTCCACATTGGGTGGTGTATTGCGATGTAGGCACATCAGTAAACACAGGCACACAGGCGGCCATGTGAGATCGATCTGCTTGTGGGGTCCAGATTCACTGTCAGTCTAGTGAAGCTGTCGACTGCCTCGAACACTGCCCTGTTGTACATTAGCGCGGAATTAACTCCAGAGCGCCAGCTGTTTTGGAACCGATTAGCTTGGCACGCGACAGTGGGAAAAGATCAGATGGGGTGACCACAATGCATCAATCGGAAGTTGGGTAGACCTTTCGTGTGGCATGCAACATGGGTCGACACCTTTGCGCCATCCCATTTTCCTAGCACGACGTACTGTGCAAAAACCTTAAACGGCGCAAATATAACGACATTCTCGAAAGCTAAATGTTTGAATCGTTTGGGGTTGAAACACTAGGGCTATGGGGTCCGAGCGGTCATCTTGATTTTCGGGACATTGCCAAGCGACTGCGCGACTCCTCACATGACTAGAGGGCTGGCCTTTTCTTGGGCTATCAAATCTGCCAGCCTTTTGGGCAGTTGCCTAATTGACAGCGATCCTTTATTTTTTATAAATTGTACAGATTTTGAAATTTTAATATTATCTATAAGTTTTATGTTTATGTTAATTATTTATAAAGAAATGTACAGTTTTGATTGATATAAAAAATAATATAAAAGTAAACACCTACTAAATGCAATTTAAAATCAAAGTGAAAATTTTCTTAACAAAGCAAAAACAGAACTCATAAAGCAATAAAACAGAAAACAAACAACACCAAGAAGCATGAATCCGTTTGAAAACTTCAATATCCTGTCGCAGTTCATATTAAAGTAAATCAAACTAGAGTCGCGTTTCCGCCGGGTCTGTACGGAGCCTTAAATAACGCTCGTTGTTTTGGCCGTCATCCAAGGCCTTGTTAAGGAAACTGGAGAATTTCGCGGAGCCACCATTGTTTCTTGTTGTGTATATAAAGGCGCGACAGACGTCCTGAGCCTCGGTCTGTAAATGTATGCAATAGAATAATTTCCGTTCAATTATTTCGTTATCCAGTGTAATTGAGGCTTTAGTGGCGATTATGCGGTTCTGTTATGATGTTTAATTTGGAAAGTAAGTGGTTTTAGGCCAACAAACCTACTTAATGTATGTACTTGATGTTATGTAAGTTTGTATGTTGCTTTTGTAATAGGTATTTATATGTGTCAGGGGCGTCCTCCTTGGGCAATAACAATATGTTGCGATTTAAACAGCTCCTGTCAGTTTGTAACAAATTCCTGTATATACAGTTGTTTTGGAGCGGTCATTGGAGACCACCCAAATTCAACGGGTTTAGGATAATGATGGTTTAATGAATGTCATTACTGACAAGCTGAAATGTATTAACTGAAATATAATTCTTTTAAACTAGGTATTAACATAGCAAAAAACATAAAAAATCCAGATAGATCAAAATAAAGTACGTTTTGTATATCTTAAAAAGGTCTAAAGAAAACGCCGCGATAGTACCTATATGTTTATCTCCTAAGGAATACCCACAGTAAGAGTTATTTTTATCTTTTACATGTTACTAAAAATAATGGGTTTACGAAGCTATTTTTAATAATACAGTCCAATGATCCAATTAAATCCGTTAGATACATTGTGCATTTAATGAAGATCAAAATTGCCCTTACCGGATAAAATTGTGAATCGCTTACAGCGAAACGGGCATAGAAAGACATTCTGTAGATACGACTCTATAGTGCTTTTAAAGGCTAATTGTGATTGAATCTAAGCTATATATCCATTTACCAGGTCCATTGTGATAAGATCGACTTAGATAATTGCACATTATTAGATAATTGGAAGTAGCACAGAAGAGTATGTAATGAAGAGCTTCCTATCTCAGAGGCTCTTGGATTCTAAAGTTAAGTTTTAATAAATTACTTCATAAAATATGAAGCCATTCAAGAAATGAATGAAAATGAGTTTATCAACTCTGCGTGTTATTTTATTGTAATTTTTTCAGCGTGTAAACTTCAGTATAATTAAAAGTATTTCTTTTAGGCTAATTATAATTTAAATTATAATTAGCCTAAAAGAAATATGAGAACAGACCAAGACGAGAGGTAACCACACCTTTGAAGAAGTATCAGTAAAAGTTAAGCTTTGTAGTGTCGTCCCTTTTCCACCAATCTATTTGACAGTCTCTTTCTCAAGCTCGATGTACAGTTAACAAAAAGAGATAGGTATGCAGGGTCGTCAGATATAGTTGAAGTTTTTTAAAAACCGATGGATACTTTTGATTGAAGCTTAAGATAATTATTGAACTATTTATTTTTATCTACTTTATAAAATAAATTACATTTGCAAAAACATTCATCGGTTTCTAAAAAAAACTTGTACTAAATCCGACGTCCCTGCATACATATCTGTTTTATTGACTGTACCTATTGACCTCCTATTCCACTAGAAAAAGGGCGAGTTCTATAAATCCCCTATTTATAGAACTAATTACCGTTTTTCTCAATTAACCTGTCAAGCCCCGGCTGACTTACCGGTAAGTCAGAACAATAGAAAATCAATTGTGTCTCATTACGTGGGACTCTAATTAACAACTTTATGTGCTTTTTCGAATATTTTTTATCAAATATTATATATTCAATTCTGGTGCAGCAAATGAGCTACCTTTTTAGTAACGTTTGGCCAACTCCGCAGCAGCCGTATAGCGGAACATCAATGATTTATGTCTTTAGTTAAACGATAGCTGGCAACCATTAGTTTAGAAAGTATCTAATAATGTATGCAAGAAAAGGTAACATTTGGAGAGGTTATTCCACCAGTATTTGACTACCAAGGCTTAATAGACAACGACTAATGTGAAACTTCTAAAAACACTTACAAAAAATTTAACCATAGTTGTTTAGGTAACATTAATTGCAAAATCTTCGTAACGCGCTCGTGTAATATGTTGGCAATTTACGAAGAGCTTAATTTACTTCGTTCCTTCGGGAGCCGTTGGTAAATTAACACTTATTACTGAACGTTTTATTGATCCAGTTTAATTAACTACTTTTACTACTGTTAGTCTTTCAATTTAACAAGTTTGTATTGGTTCAGTGGATTCTGTTTTGTTTTCTGCACTGTGGTTGCTATGTTCTGTACGAGACAAAATGTTATGGTCCCATGGTTTTTTTTTATATTATATATTTGTAGAATTAAGGCATGCGAGAGCAGTGTGTGCAAGTAAATAATAGTTATTAGGAAGAATATGAAAATAAAATAGAAAATATCTTCTGATCTCTTGTTCTTTTTACCAGTTTTGTTGACATAATGCCTTCAGAATAAAGAAAGAGCTGTCTTACTTTATAATTGTTCAGATCAGAATAGTAAATTATGACACGAGTGAGGTAAGTCATTAATTGCGGTCTATACTAGATTAACTGGCAACGAAGGCGAGAACGCAATGGAGTCGAGAGTGTTATAATAAAATGTCATGACGTTGTTCAACTTACTTGTGAAGGAAAATATTATATAAATATAATAGATATCATAACCTTTAGTATTTTGAACGCGGATTTTATAATTCAATGCGGGGCGAATCCTAACAGCTGTTCGCCCCCGTGGTTGACTGACATAGCAACCAAACAGCCTGATTTAAAAAAATGCATATGACATATAATAATAATAATAATAATAATAATAATAAATACTCAACACTTGCCGCAATACTCAACACTTGCCGCATCACCCGAAAGTTCCTGACCTCTTCTACAATTTCATCCACATTTTCAATCTAAAGTACCCCTTACACACTTGGCTCCGGCCCGTAGGTAAGGACTTTTAACTCTCTTAAAAGAGAAGAAAAACGAAGAACCAAAAATAATAATAATAATAATTTATTTATTTCACTCTTCACAAAGGTTCACGTAAAAATACAACATATGTATACAAATAAATAAACCAAAATGCACTAAGCATGATCCTTTGTGAGAGACTGGCGTCCATACTAGGATACCCTGTGTGACGGATCACCAGGTTCTCACCCTGTAATTGCGTTAATGGCTAATTACTGTGTCTGAACAAATTCCATACATCGAGGCATTAATAACTGAACAAGAAGGCGCAAATAAGATGAGAAACATAAACAATTAAATTATTTTAAAAGTAATAATGTAAGAATCAGTTTAGTTTTGGCATTTGAGTCAAATGAATTGATCTACTTCTGACTTAAGAGTGAACATAAGGGTATAGTAGCTATAGTAATGTTATGATGAGATTAGATAGAGAAGTGTGTGTAGTATGTCAAGTGTATGTGTGGAGTGTAGTGTAGTGTGGTGTAGTGTAGTGTAGTGTAGTGTAGTGTAGTGTGTGTTGTGTTGTATTGTATTGCAAGTATAGCGTTTTGTTGAGAGAGTATTTCTTATTTATTTATATATATATACATATATATTTGGTGTTGTGCTAATCATGTGTTGTGTTTATGATTTGAGTAATTATGAATGATTACGAGGGAACAATTAACAGCTGCTCCGTTGAATCATAATCCAAGTTTTGTAACCAGGCCGAGAGTTTCTTTTTGCAAATGTTTTTTGGCAGGTTATAAATCGATAAGATTCCATTGATTTTGTTATATAAATAGTTGCCAAGGAAACCAAAATGTCGACGAGCAAAAACTGTATGGAACTGAGTTGTGGTACAGACTGCATGTCTACGTCGCTTACCTTCAAATAGGGTAGGGTTATAGGTAAGAAGAGAGTGCTTGCGCAAGACGGTATTATAGATAAAAAGTTGACGTACAGTCAACACCCCAACTCGCCCATAAAGTTCCTTGGTGGGAAATAAGAAGGGAAGAAAATGACTGACCTTTAAAACCGCCCTTTGAGCACGTTCGACCCGAAGCAGGGATGCTTTTGTCGCACCACCCCATACAGTTATGCAGTAACAAATTAACGATTGGCATAATGCAAAGTAAACAGTTTTCAATATCCCTGAGTCCGCCACGTGACGAAGGTTTTTAAATATGAATATTAATTTTCGGATTCTGCTAGCAAGAGCCTCTATGTGTGAATGAAAACTTAGAGTGCTGTCTAGTGTGACGCCTAGGTACTTTATCGTTTCTGTGTTTTGTAAATGAGGACATGTGCAATGAGCATTAGACGTCAACAAGCACGAAGACGAATGGGCAATAATTTTAAAATTGTTAAGAGAACACGTTGGTTTTTTTAAGTAGAAGGAGATGTATTTAGTCTTGTCAACGTTGAGAGCTAGTTTATTACTAGCTAGCCAAGACAATACCAAGTTTAGCCCGATCTGTGCACAGCTGTAAACTTCGGGCCAGGTATCAGCTTCAAACAGCAGCGCTGTGTCATCAGCGAAAGTTATGATCTTACCGCTAGGCAATTTGAGTTCACAGAGGTCGTTGATGAAAGCCAAGAATAAAGGCGGGCCGAGAATACTGCCCTGTGGGACGCCGTGGACGACTGGTAGATCCTCACTGGTCCACTCATCAACTCTAACCCTCTGATAACGGTTAGTGAGATAGTCCGAAAAAAGCTGTAGCTGCACATCTCTTACGCCAATATTCTCCAATTTTTTCATTAGTAGTGGGACGGAGACCGTGTCAAAGGCTTTGGCGAGGTCCATGAAGATTACTATGACCTTCCTATTGGCATCGAGTTTATCAGAAACAAACTTGGATAAGTCATGTATGGCGTCGCTGGTTGACATACCAGAACGGAAACCGTACTGAGAAGATGATAATATTGACTTTTCTTCGAGGTAGTCGACCAGTCGCTTTTTCATGATCCTCTCCAGTATCTTAGACAAAGCCGGCAGAATGGAGATAGGTCTATAGTTGTTAACACAAGCTCCGTCACCACTTTTGAAAATGGGGCGAATCTCAGCTATTTTCCAGGCGTTTGGGAATTTGCCAGAATCAATGGCAAGGTTGCAGATAAATAAAATAGGAGAAATCAGTACTAAGCTATATCTCTTCAATACGCTGGTCGAGATGTTATCATAGCCAACGGAGCAATCAGACTTCAGACTGTGGATGATGCTTTTAATCTCTTCGATGTCTGTAGGGAGAAAAACCATCGAGTGGGGATGAGTCTTAAGCGGTGGTGGGCTCAAGTTATTGGAGTAGCAGTGATCAGCGATATTTTTGCCGATGTTTACAAAATACGTGTTAATGGCATTAGTGGAAGAAATTGGATCCATGTTGTTTATTAGCAGTGACGCTTCGTTCTTAATGTTTTTTGTGTGGGTGATGTCTTTTATTGTGTTCCATAGTTTTTTGTTATTAGTTTTAGCCGCGGTCTGAAGTTCCACTTTATCATGTTCTCTTTTAATTTTCTTTAAAAGGTCGTTGCAGAAATTTCTGTATCTTTTGTAGGTTATGAGTATGTTCTGGTCTTTGGGGTTATTTTTTGCTTTTAGGTGCAGCTTGTCACGATTTCTCATGCAGCGCAATAGACCAGGCGTTATCCACGGTTTAGTAATTTTTTTACGGTTTGAAGTTTTTATCATTTGAGTATTTGATAATATAACTCTCTTAATTGAGTTAACAAAGTACTGAACAGCAAGATCCACATCGGACATAAGGTACAATTCACTAAAGTCGAGATTCATAATTTCATCGTCTAATTTCTCGTAATTTATTCTTTTAATTATATTATAGGTCTTATTTATAGGTTTTATTAAATCCAGAATAAGGATGACTGCGTCATGATCAGTGATAGAAGTTTCAGCTACATAACAAGACGCTGGAAGTCTTGTTTTCAAAATAATGTGGTCTAAGCATGTTTTATTATGGGTAGGGATAGTATAAGCAGGCAACATACCATGGGAAGCTAACAAATTAAGGTAATGAGAACAATTCGAGTCAGTGTTATTTTCAGTAATGTCCACGTTTAGATCACCTAATAAAATAAAGTTTTTTATATGCGAGACTGTTTTCAAAAAAGAATCGAGAGATGAGAAAAACTTACTAAGGTTTTTGTAACCAGCGGGTCGGTAAACTGCTAACATCGCCGTGTTATGGTTAATTTTAATCATTAGACAGTTGCATTCAGAGATGATAGGTTCCTCCACGCAAACACTAATAGTATTTTTACAATAAATAATGACCCCTTCATTTTGGGTTAAGGTATTATTAGTCTTGTAGTGATTATAACCATCAAGTGGTGGAATATGTAGTGCGCACGACAACCAGCATTCCGTTAAAACAATGAAGTCCCAACCTATTTGCGATCTCTGTAATAATGTGACCAAACCTGTCATATTGCGTGTTATACTACGGATGTTTTGATGTATAACTTTAATTGATTGATTGGAGTCAGTTATAATGAATCTGCAATTGTCAATATCGCAGGTGGACGAACGCGCCACGGAAATGCGGTCAAGGTCAGTGATAATGTCTTTCGTACTATTGAATTTTAACGTTCAGGGATAGCGGGCTCTTAACTTGGTTGATGCTACAGAAAACATTATTATATAATATGGGAAAGAAATATTTGATAGATGTTGTAAGGTTTCTTATAAAAACAAAAGAAAACATTGATAAGCCGCGCGTTGAATGTGAACACCAAATACGCTTAATTTGTATAGTAACAAATATAATGTATATTATGTAATGTAGTGTGGAATGTTTATGTATGGCAGTAATAATGTATATTAGTGTAGTAGTGCGGTAGTGAATTGGTTGTGTTATGTGTTTTGAGTTGCCATAACAAATTTTGATTGTTTTACATTTATATGCAAACCAATAACAGGACAAGTTCAAATAAAGAAATAGTAAAATAATTATAGCTAAGTAAGTGGAACATAGAATTTCATGGGCCAGTCATTGTTCTAGGCTCAGTTTAAGGTCTTCTTCATTTTTGATATGTACGTGTTTATACCCCTCCTTTTGACGAAGAAAAACCTTTCCAAGTGACGTCCAGCAATACTTGTAATTATTCTCACTAGCAAATTTCCTTGCTAGAAAGAACAAGCGTTGGGCTTTCATAGTCAAGCACTCCGAAAGATAAATAGGCTTTATTTCGCCTGGTATATTTATGTGGGAAGTATTAAACTTGTTCTGAGCGTTCTTGCGGTTATAATTGCGCACTTTCTGCAGAATGTTTTCTTTTGCAGATACGGATACGAAGTCTACAACAATGGATGACCCACCACTTTTTTTACTGAGGCGAAAAATATCCTTAACTTCATGACGTTCCAGGGGGATATCCAGAACTTTGGCCGTTTCAGATACTATAAATCGTAGATCCTCCTTATTTTCTCCTTCTGTTTTTGCTATATTTCTAATTTCCACTTTTGTAAGACATAACATTCTTTCTAAATTCTCCACTTTGTCCTCCAGCTGGTTTATGTAGGCACGCTCAGCTTTTCGGTCACTTTCAATCTCATCTAATCTTATTTTCATGTCGTCGTATTGCTTGTTTATAAACTCTGTGGATTTTTTTAATTCTGCATTCTGAGCTATAATTTCGTTCATAGATTCTTGAAGTGACGTAAATTTATTTTCGGATTGTGCAGTAGATGTTTTTAGTAGATCACGGATCTCCTGCATAAAAGCGACCAATTCATGATCGTATTTCCGTTTCGGGTTACGTGACGTGACGTTTGATCCGTCTATGCTGCTTAAATTTGGGGCAGATCCCGATAAACTAATAGATGGGTTACTCGTAATGATAGTTTCGGCGGCGCTAACATTCGGCGTTACCGGCGGCGTTGATGGAGGTGGTGTACGTCTCATGTTGTTAATGATAACGTATGATAGGTACCTTAATAGTATCCGACAGTTTGTACTGTGCGCGTCTCGTAGTTCCCGGTAAGCAGCAAGTCGGAGTCGTAGGTGAGTCACAGCCGTACGCGCAGTCGATGTGCAAGCAGGACAGCAATTATGGGCAGCCTGCCGTTCTCGCGGAGGTGAAGGCGGTTAGCGCGGTCCTTACACAGCGCACTTTGCGATCAACAGGTATAAGTTCGTCACCACGCAAATTTGTCCACTTCCAGTATTCACACACAGGCGACAATCCCATAAGAGGGAAATGCAAATAACAATTTTATGTTATAATTTTGACACACGTCCAGTCTCGAGCACAGTTACGGGCGAAGAAGATACGGGAGAAGACATATGTGCACATATTACTGTAATTTTATTGACAAATAAAATAATTTGATGAAATATCATGTTAATAGGTATATAATATTTTATTATTAACTAAGTAAGTTCATTTATTCGAAAAATTTAGGCAAAAAATAATCAATAAAAAACTGTAACCGCACTAATGACGTAACGACACCCTATACGCGGTGTAATAAGAGTCACTTTACGAGCAAGTGTGTTGAAAAACCATTCAAAGGTAAAAATAAAAAATATTGCAGCACAGTTTACACAATTCATAATATAGGTACTGTGGTTAGCGCAGCGGCTAGCAACGTCTAACTATTGTGGTCAACCATAATACCAGTCATACTACATGATTATATGTGTAGTGGCCCGATCGTTAAACCTATTCATTTACTTTACCTTCTATCGATGGTTTAGATACGAAATCTAAGGCTAAAATATGATCGTGGCATGACACACTTTGTTATAGGTAGCTACAATAATTATAACAGTAAAGTAGTAAACCTGCAGGATCAATAATATTTTTTCTGAAATTTGAAACGAGAGAAACTCAGATTTAAATTCCTGTAACATATTTATTTCATCGAAAATAATTAAATTATTGCATACCTAACCATTTCAAATGTATGGTTTACATAAAAAGTACCTACATAATAATAAATAAAATAATTAATTTATATAATTAATACTAGCATTAATAAGCTTACTAATTAAAACTATTTTTAGACTAAATTCTGTTAGTGCTTTAATTGATCCCTTGCGCTAATATCTATGATTACTCATTATGGTTATTTATAAGTAGTTATTAAAAACAAACGTAAAGCGAACTTGTCTCGGGCACGCCGCAATCATGGCGGTAAAACTCCTCTTTGAAGAACAGGTTCTCACCGGACACGGTTGTTTCGGGAGGTTCCTGTGCCGGATTCAGCGGGAGGAAAAGCCCGGGTGTCACCACTGTGTGGACCGCCCGGAGGACACTGTGGAGCATACGGTGCAGGTCTGCCCCGACTGGGCAGAGCACCGCCATCTCACGGAGGCGATCGGCGGCTGCGACCTCTCGCGTCTGGCCCTGGTTCAGGTCATGCTCCGATGCGAGAGAGAATGGGTAGCAGTGCCGGGGTTGCGGGACGTTTTAACAGGATACCGTGACCCCGGATCGTAAAGGGCACAGAAGGAACAGGGCGGTGTTTTAGTCAGTGAAAGTCTGACAGTCCCTTCTGCCCCACCCAGGGCGTAAGGACTCATTTGATGATTTTTACCACATAAATAAAACCGAACTTACCTTGCTATTCATGTTCAGAATGGCCAATATGCAAGTTGTTAACCTACCATTGCTGTAATTCTTAGTCTATTTATTTTTAACGACTTCATTATTCTATACTATTTATTGACACACAAACATAATGGATTCAGAGTTCGTAAACTACCAAAAGTTGGTTGACCCTCAAATGTCATTTGGATCTCATGTTTTTTATAGCTTGTTCATTCATTTAAATGAGACAGTATATAGCAGAAACGAATCCTTATTTGATTGAATCTTTCTTTACAAGCCAGCTACGATCCACTCACTCCTCGATACAGTCGGAAAATTTGAATATTATTCCAATCATGGTACACCGTTTCAATGAAAACGACACGGTTTAGGAAAATACGTGGAGATGTGAGCAAACATAGCCAACACAATCATGTATTCAATTTGTGCGGGGATTACACTTACTTTCTGCCTGATTTTTATTCATTTTGTATGCAGTGTGTGCCTATATCGCTGCCTATTTCCCTTACGATTTGGTCGGAAGTTTGAATGGTGCCAAGACGTATGTTACGTCAGCGCTTGAAGCCAAGTACGGCAATAAAGTGTGTTAGCTTTAAAGAGCAAGCGAGATCTTTGGCTAAGGAGCCCGGCAATTGTCGGAGACAGTAAACCTAATTTGTTTAATCGTTGTGAATAAGATGCAAAGTTGCATCAGGCCAAAGGCGGGTCCAGCCTTCAAGTCAGGTCATATAATAAGATCTAGTCAGGACAAGCTCCGTTTCGATTTCAGTAATAAATCTAATTAAAAGTAAATAGTTAGCCCAGGCCCGATCATGACCCCCATGACCCCTTGGATCCGCCCTTGCATCAGCCCTAAAGCTTTTTTTAAATAAATTATTTCCTACAAAACCCTAAAAAGGCGTCAACTAATGCCTTAATATACCCAGATAATGAAATGGTGCCCAGACTCTACCGTTATAATTTGTTGTCACCATTCGATCCTCGGTTCAGAAAATGAAATTTTAAAATTCACATAGCGAATGAGGTGTATGCTAAATAAGGAATAACTCAGAAACATCCTCACCGACAACTTTTATTATGTCATTTGTGGAAGTCAATATACACCATTGTGTATATGTCTGCGCATTCGCTTCAAATATATCTTTATACTGCAAAGTTTATTGGAGAATAAGGATTTTTCATCTTACTTCTGGGTTCCGTAGTTAACAAGGATCCCTTATAGTTTCGCTATGTCCATCCGTCTGTCTGTTCAAGGCTTAGCTCAGATTTTACTACAAAGCTGTAAGGCATTATTTTATATATTATTTACACCAACAAAGTGAAATCTCCAAAACAATTGTTTTTAAGTTAAGATACTCTGTACTCGGTTTTATACTTTGTTTTTATCCGTCTTTCCCTTGGTATGAAACGTCGTTGGAGAGGTCGTGCAAAAATATTACAAATAAGTTAGAAACATTGTTAGATTCAGTGAGACGTTTGCAAAATATTAAGCCTAAGTACTAACCTTTATTAGAATCAAGTGTTTGTCAATAAAGTCCTTCTGCAAACTAAATGGTTGGTTTTGGAGGTGTGAAAATAATCACGGTTGTAATATATAATAACGAAGTTAAAAAGACAAACTACTTATCACACAGAGCCAAGTAGGCGTTACAGGTTAACAAGTAACAGTTGATAAACTTATAAAATGTCAATAACTACGGAACCCCACACTCCCCGTGGCCCGACGCGCACTTAGACCGATATTTTTTTATTAATCTATGTATATCAGAAATATAAATCGATAGCATTTCCAATATAACCTCAATATTCTGTGGAGCTAAGTTTATAGGTATTCCATTCAGTAGGTAAATTTTTCTTTTAAAGGTTTAATTTTCTCATGTATTTATTTTAATTAGGTAACAGATATCAATCATTGTTTATTATATTCGCAGAATAAAAAAGATTAAGTGAAAAAATAACATACATAACCAAGTTGATTTTCAGGACCGTTCACATTTCAGGAACCAGAACACTAGGTTTCTTTGTTATGCACTGGTGAAGTAGTTCAAATAATTGTGTGCATTTTGTTACTGAAAATATGGTCAACTGTGCTGTGCAAAGTACCACCATAAAAGTCCCACAATTATTTTATTTTAATTTACCACCAAGAATTAAATAAGAATTATACCTCTCTGCTTTGGTACATAAAATTATTTTGTCAAATTTTATTCCATCCGTAGTTTTGGCAAGTGCAGGAGATATTTCTTACCGCGACCCGCCCTCTCCGCATAGCGCCCGGTGCTATTGTCGTCATATACCAGTAAATCTTAGTTGCTTTCTTCATCTAGTATTCCCTAAAGGGGATTTAACTGAGAAAATTGTTTTCAAGACAACTCAATTCAACAAGCGACTTGCGTGAAGATAGGTAAATCAGTAAACCAATCATCGTTAACATATTAAAGAGGAGATGATAAATATGATTTGGTTTAGTTTAGAATATTTTCACAAATTGTGGTTAATAAAAAACCAAAATAAAGTTAGACCGTGTAAAACAAAATGTTTAATTAATAAATAAAAAATCTAATATTTATTGAGAATGTTGATTTGTGAATAACAATGCGTTAATTAGTTGTTTTCACTAAATATCAAACCGCATACGTTTATTTTTAAGATAAATACAAGTAAGTAGAGGTACCTATGTTCATAATAAATTTCTTTTTAACCCATTGGGATCTGACGTGGGTTAATTAGATTCTATTGTTATAACTGTGTAATAATTGGGCGAGGGATAGATATTATGCTCTAGAAGATTATACTCTATTGGCTCGTTTATTTATATTAAGGACAGAAGGGTTTTTTCTTGGTCGAAATAATATTTTTCGTTAATGTGTTCTGCAAGTTCGCGGGTACGTCCTCGATTCTGTCGTAGCGCGGCCGAGTAGCGATAATTTTGCGAAAATGGCCGCCATGTCGACAGCAGTGCTTCTGCCACGAGCCCGGGTGAAATAATAACCACATTATGATTTTAGACAGGCTACCGCTTAAAGTGGTTTAAGGTGACGCAAAGTGAGAGAGGGGCTTTGTGCCTTTGTGAAAAATGTAATGAGGATATCCGCCTCTTCTTGTTTTGTTAATTTACTTTTCAACTAAGAGGTAAAACTATGAATGAATAGTAGCTAAAGGACAGGTTTATTCGTTAACAATGGCGAAGTTCTCAGAATAATATCACGCTGAAGTAAAGTTTTAAATGTTACTCAGAAAACATTTTGAAATAATGTTATTCAGTGAGAGATCTTCTTCTTCTTCTTAAGAAACAGTAGGTATTTAGTTTTTATTTTATTATCTTAATAAATGGACTGGAATGCCTTAAAGTTCATTTTTCATATACCTACCTATCTTATTTTTTTTAAATTTTTGATTCAAGGGTCGGATTTTCTTGAAGATTGTTTGCTTCTTTTCAATTGCAAGGCCGAATCTTTTATCGATGATATGGTTAGTTTAACAAATCGTCTGTATTTTCCCGGAGCCCTGATGGGATGACGTTACTTGTCAACTAGGTACTAAACACAGAACCTCTAGTACGCTGGCCCTTTAGGCTCATTTATTTCGCTTGCTGAACCAGATATCTATTGGATACAACGATAACCCTTTATATCGTATCGGTTATCGGTTATCGTGGTAACCAATAGATATCTGGTAACATTGCTCTAGAGACATGTTAAATATCATAATAAACATTCACTAAATATTGTAAGAAACTGTTTAAAAAAAGTTAAATAATGGATAATAATTGTCAATAAATTTAATTGTATAAAGTTCGTTAATCTCACTGTATTTCGTAACAATCCAAGCAGAGTCTACGCGAGTTATTTCTTTTATCAAAGTTACGGTATTTAAATTTCAAATTGTTTAATTTGAAATTTATAAAGGTATAAAGGTATAAAGGTACCTACTCAGTGTCGTAATTGTGCCGAATGCTATAATAATCTCTGTTTTGCAGGAAACTGACAGAAATTGCGACATCGTGGGACAGAAAGCTTTTGTTCGTTCATATTTTTTTATATTATTAGAATTCAAATTAGGCGGAAATTGAAGTTTTACCTAAAATTTGTAAAAGAAAAACTAAATTAATTTCTAATTAAATAACTTCTTACTTGCCTAAGAAGTTTTTACCTTTTTATAGGAAAACAGTAAAAATAAAAACGCCTATAAGGCAAATAGATATACTATTTATACGCCTTTTAAAGATCACAAAGTACCACATCGATGTCGTTAAATTAACAAAGAAATTAATTTCCCCGTCTCGGCTTTCAGAAGTAATTATTTGAAAACAGATTGCGCCTGTCACTACGAAGGCGTTGTGTACTTACAGATTTGCGACACTTTTCCCTTCAAAGTAGATTACTTTATATGCGGGAATAGTAACGAAATTGTTGTTTAATATGTCGTTATAAAATTATGCTATGTGTGTATGTGTTGATATTCTTTAGTTAATTAACTTTTTTTTTTGGAGGAAGAAATATTAACTTTGCGCATCAAAATGTTTTATTAAACGAGTTGAAGAAGAAGGCTTCTTCTTCAACGCGTTTAATAAAACATAGTTCAATTCAATTCATAAAACGCTTCCTTATTGAAACCGTTTCATTACGAAAACGCTACATATGTATTTCTATCACTGAATGGTTGACCTAATTTACCCAATTTCGATTAAAAACGACTTATCAGATCAGCAACGTTTACGCTTTTTTTTTAACCAACATCTTTTCATGTAAAAAATATAAGATAAAAATTATAGAACGCAGCTCGCAATCGCTTTATTTTAAATTATAACAAAATTTTCGCAAGCGATGGCATAAAATGTAGCAAAATGTTTTCCATTCTTTATTTATTGTACGGTACAAGGACAGCTTAACCAACCTAAGTAAATAGGAAACTGGAGATAATACAAACACAGGCTTATTTAGGGTGGAACTAATCAAAACCGGAGCTAACAAGTACCCATGAATAAATTGGCGCTAACATTTGCATATTAAAGCCAAATTTAAAAAATGATACGTTACCAACTCTTTCGTTTAATTAATAATTCAAAGAGAAGCTATTTATGGTTGCTATTTTTATTACACTTTTTTTTAAGGATGGGCAATCATCGAATGATTTTTTCCGCTCTGAGCGGAGTAGAAGGGTCGGAAGGAAGTTTCAGACTCTTACTTCAAATCAAATCATTTATTGCAATCCATAATGTACACTTACAGGTGGTAAAATGAAAATAGAAACAATCATGGACCCTGTCAGGCACAGCAAATTCATAATACTTCCCAAAACTCATCCGTGCCCCCAATGCCCTTTGCATTACAGGGCCGTGGTGACTTTCTCGAACAAATTCCACAACCTTGGCAGGCACTGGCGCTGGCAGACCCCGCCCCTACTACTACTATGCTGACTGACACCACTTTTTTCAACATGCGATTTTATACATCCCATAACGACACTGAAACTGTCAAAAAAATTGGGATCCGTAAGAAAATTCATGCGGACGAATTCGCAAGAGCAAGCTTAGAGCTCACTAAGTATATTATTATGAAATATTTGAGAATACGATATGGATTTTAAAGTACTTATGTACAGTTTTTAAAATAAAAGTTATACTAGGTATAATTTATCAACCGGCGCTAATTAAAAAATCGCCTTGTCGATACCATCCACGACAGAATCTTTGTCAGGTTCAGAACTTTTATTCTAACTGAACGACTCGATAGACGGCTGAACAGAAAATGTAGCTCAATCTTGCTTGTATGATATTGTTTTCCTCATTATGTAAATATTAAGACGTTTCTTCTGTATAACTTGTGTTGACTCTAAATAATTGAAATAACCCATGCCGTTATTAGGTAAATATTATCCAGTCAGTCAGGCGGTAGGGCTGACTGCCCAGGATCTCTGACTGCGTGGTTGTGTGCTTACGAAAATGATAGCAAGCTCTCCACATAGATTTAAGAAAAAAATACAAACCGTAATTACAGACCCTTTATAAAAGCTATGCTGTTTTATGGACGTAAAAATATAGGTATGAGTGTATGCGGAATTTACCAACTCAGGTACCTCTAGTATTGAGAGGGTGTGGAACAACGTCAAATATTTTATTTTAGTTTTTGGGAGTACACTTACAATTTTTATTGGATATTTAGTGCATATTTGTCCATTTTTATTACACGACTGCCCCAAAAAAAGGAGTGTTATGTGTTCAGCGTTATTGTATGTATGTATGTATGTATGTGAGTTTCTTTATTCCACTATATGATTTAGATGTATGGGGTATCGTGAAAAATAAAAAGGAACCGATGTTGTCACTTTAAAACGTAAATGAATACCAGACTCAATTTTTTTTTTTGATGAATCTGGTCGTGTCTATGTTTATCGTCTAGAATTTGACAAGAAGATTTAAAAAATATTAACACTGTAAATAAAAAACGTCGTAAAAAAAACTGACGACTAAACAAAGTACAAATATGTGCAATTGTTGCAGTTTTGTTTTTTAATTTTTTAATTGTAATAGTATGTTGCAAATGTCCGTGACGTGTGTAAGTAGTCAGTTTTTGTTTTTTGCCACTGCTTCTGTGTAGCTAAGTAAATACAAATAACTAGTGAAGGTGGATTCTTCTAATCCTTTGACTATTTTTATGGACTGCACTGTTACTTTTGAAATGGTACCGCTGTTCTCCAAAACTGGAAAGTTTTACAGTTTTGTGGAACAGCGGTACCATTTACAAGTCGTTACTTGTCTTGGTTTTATTCAAAGATATCAAACAACAAGGGTTTTACGTAACACTATTCAGTGTGTTCCCTTGAAGAGCGAAAGTAACAGAAAATTCTTAATCAAAATGTAAAGGAAAAGATAGATTCATAGATTGTTCTTGTAAAAGTATTAGTTGAATATTTATCTTTTTCTTTACAAATGATCGTGATTTTGTAAAGATAGATAGAAACCTGTATAGAATATTTTATAATTCCAATTTCATAATACGAAAAAAGTTTTTGTTATCACCATTTGATCTTTAGGATAGAAAAGTAAGAATAAGGGTTTTATTTTTAAAAGAAACAAAAGCTTGTAAGTTTTTTAGAGAGGCAGCATAACATTTCGTACTTAGTAGATTTATCTCATGTTATGTTTTGTGCTTACTGTTTTTATTTCGTATTTGACAATTTCTCATTATGTTACTCTTAAAACTGACCCGTTTAGGGACTACAATTATATAGGCACAACTGGTTAGTCCAGTGAGAATAAACAATAGACAGTACATTATTTACGCCATAGTTACCTCTCCAGCGAGTTATTACACTAAGTATACCACTTACTAATGGTGATATTTGCGTAGTATTAAGATTATAAATATTCATTCGTTCCATCTTGGGAAAACCTATTTATAAATTGGTCTGGGTAGGGATTTAGGTAAAATCATAACAATTAATATCACCTGTATATCTATAGTAGTATTAACCTGTACTATCAAAGCCCAATTTAATGATCTAAATTCCAATGGCATGAATAGCTCATTAGTTAGTAGGTATCGATATAAAGTTAGTCAACATCTAGGATAAATTATTTTTATGATTATATTACCATGACAGCATAGGAAAATTTTATAAAATAATTCTCGAGCACTATTCTCACATCTCACAATTTAAAGTTGATTTTTGTCAAATTTAAAGGTTATTAGTTTATTATTTTTAATTATAAACATTTATAAATGTTTATGTTTTTAATTTGTTTATTTGAATAACTGAAATGAATTTTTTGTTACTATCGCTGCGTTAAGTTACGCTGAAAATATGATTGTCTATGTATTAACCAACCATTATTTAATACCAATAAATTATTATAGTACAATTGCTATAGACATTATGTAAAACCATAAATGGCGCATGTTGCGTTAGGCTGTAAGTAATTGTTCCACTTATAAATGTAATATTAAGATATTATTTTAAATGTATTGTGTAAACAATATATAATAAAATAAATCCTAACTAATATTATAAATGCGAAAGTAAGTTTGTTTGTTTGTTTGTAACCACTTTACGCCTAAGCCACTGAACCGATCATCCCGAAATTTTGCATAAACGTTGCCAGGTGATCAGGGACAAACATAGGGTACTTTTAATCCCGAAAAAAAGGACTGTTCCCGAGGGAAATCACAATAACGTCCTTATGACAGTAGATGGCGCCACGTGTCTATCGAATCGTGATCAAATTTTAAGTTTAAGCATTTAATACATTTTGAGTCTAGACTGTCGATAGACCAGTTTCAAGTAAACAACCTAGGAGTACGAAAGTTGTTTGCTTAATCATTTTTTATGCCCAAAACCGCTGAAGAGCATACTGACATTTTCCATAAAGTGGCTACCAGACGGACGGACCTGCGGTTGCGGCTAACCGCAGGCCGCGGCTCCAACCGCTGTAAAAACGCACCACCGCGATCACAGTGGCAACCTGAAGTGTCATTAGCGTGGTGTTTGTGCTACAATCGGACGTCAGTCAATATGGCTAACCGTAAAGTTGTCTTATTATTCTCATGACTCATTAGCCCTCTCAGAAGATGAGAAAAAAGGTAGAAAAAAACTGTTTATTTAAACACTTGAGGTGTGAGGTTATAGTAGTTATAGTAGTTTATCTCTACCTATATTATCATTAGCATCGCATATTACTCTTAGGAATAGAGAAGTGTGGGTTAAATTGATATTATTATTTAAATTCAACTATTTCTATTACGATTTCCATATTTGGTGTCATTTTACAAAGCAGTACACGCGGTCTGTTGTTAAAATTTGCAAATGACGCGGCTGCCACAACATTCCGCGTTTGTCTGGGACCCACTTTATATACGTTGTCAAGGATACAGAAAAACTGCGTAATTGACACTGACATCACTGTGTCGTCACTGACACTGACAGGTGTAAACGCATTCATAGAGGATGCATGGAAGAATAAAGGCGAACTTATAACACGCTCCGTCAGTGAAGCATACTCTGCGATTACTCCGCCAATTGTGAATTGATTTGGATGATTCTTCTTTATTTATTTTTTTCCGAATTGGTCCCATATAAATACTGTAATACTGTGAGGAGCTCGTGGCTAAGTAACAACAGCCGCACGGGTCGATCCGTCAGGTTAAGCTACGCTTGCCGGGGTTGGTCCGTGACCATCTTTACACACCGAGACTCCTCCGTGCCTCGGAAAGCACGTTAAGCCGTTGGTCCCGGCTGTCATACGTGGATCTTTGACAGTCGTTACGGGTCGTCAGAAGCCCGAAAGTCTGGCAACCAGTCTTACCTAGGGTTATCATTTTACCCAGTAACTGGGTTGTGGAGGTCAGATAGGCAGTCGCTCCATGTAAAATATTGGTATTCAGCTGCATCCGGTTAGACTGGAAGCCGACCCCAACATAGTTGGGAAAAGGCTAGGCAGATGATGATGGTCCCATATAAATACTGTCATGATCTGATGATGAACTTTGGAGATATGGAACGGAACTCCTCATAGGATCACAGCAGAACTGTCGTAACAGTAAAATTGCTTTGTTTGATGCGTGTAGTCGATTAATGACTGAAGGAAGAGGTTAGTTGCTAAACTAATCGTGACCTATGTCGATGTATGTAAACAACAGTTTTCCAACGGCAAAGTTAAGTTTGTCCTTCAGTACTGTTTATATTTTCGTAAGAGGTATGTTCGGTGTGTTTTAATGAGGGTAGGTAGGTTACTTTTTCTTACATACATACATAACATCACGCCTGTAATCCCCGAAGGGTCAGGCAGAGGTGTACCCATTAGTACACCCACATTTCGCCAGTTATGTTTTTTTTTAGTCCCATGTAATAGGTGGCGAGCCTATTGCCATTAACCGGGCAAAAATCCAGACTCCGAAGCTGCTACTGAGAAATCGAACCGACCTGTAAATCGAACCCAAGACCTCATGCACAGCAGTCGCGCTTGCGACCACTAGACCAACGAGGCAGTCAACTTCGATACTTTTTTTTTATTTTAAAATATCTCACAGCTCCAACTCAGGCAAAAGCTCATTGCAAGCCCGAGCAAAAATTACTGCTCAATCCCCGGAATCTTCCGTTCATGCCGCATTAAGAAGGTAAGCACAACCGGAGCGACAAGCAAATTTGAGAGCTGATGAGACATTTTCTTAAAGCCAGGAAAGACTGGAGAGCCAAACTGTCCGCCCGCCAAGCTTCTCTGAGAGTGACTGAGACGCCCTTCTAAACGCAATTGCTTTTGGAGGAACAAGCCGAAAGCCAGAGAGCTGTAAGAGCAACTGAGACGCCTATTCACACACGACACACAACACACACGGCTACACGACTTCGTCTCAGAGAACAAGCTCAGCCATTATAGCTGTAAGATCCCTCTTTGAGGAGTGGCTGGAGAGGCGCTACGGCGTCCTCACCTACCGCCTGACGCAGGTCCTCACCGGACACGATTGTTTCGGGAGGTTCCTGTGTCGGATAGGGCGGGAGGAAACGCCCGGGTGTCACCACTGTGTGGATCGCCCGGAAGACACGGTGGAGCATACGGTGCAGGACTGCCCCGCTTGGGCAGAGCTCCGCCGTGTCCTCACGGAAGCGATAGGCGGCGGCGACCTCTCGCGTCCGGACCTGGTTCAGGCCATGCTCCGAGGCGAGAGGGAATGGGATGCAGTCACCTCCTTCTGCGAAGCAGTAATGCTAGCGAAGGAGGAGGCGGGCCGCGTGAGGGAGAGAACCGCCTTATGCCCCAGCCGCCGCGGGAGACGCCCAGGGCGTCGGACGTCGCGGGGCGACATCCGGCCACCGTAGGCGCGGGCTTGCGGACGGCGAGTAATGGGTAGCTTGCCGTCCGATCAAGGACCAAGCCCGGGTCAACGGCGCGTTCTGTTCGGGCGCGTCTCAAAGAGCTGTCAGCACAGGGACGGGGCCCCCAACGAGGCTAACGCCTGCCGGGGTTGCGGGACGTCTTAACAGGATACCGCGGCCCCGGAACGTAAAGGGCAACAGAAGGAACAGGGTGGGTTTTTAGTCAGTAAAAGTCTGACGGTCCCTTCCGCCCCACCCAGGGCGGAAGGAGTCATTTGATGATTTTTACCACCTAAAAAAAAGAAGCCATTACAGCTACTGAAACCCCAAAACAGACGCAGGCGAGAAGGACCTCTCTTGCAGAAATGCAAACTGAACGCCGACGGACTTTTATGAGTCACAATCTGTTGGTCCATAGGTATTTAATATTCTGGATCTGGCCGAACAACAAGCCGAGTACAGCCCAAACTGATTGTCAAATTCTAAACAAACGCGGGCGAAGCCGCGGGTAAAAGCTAGTACAATTATAAGTCCAGGTTTCCTCCTCCATGTTTTCCTTCTCCATCGTCAGTGATGTCTAAGATAAACTTTAAGAAAGTACATATGAATTGAAACCCTCGAACAATAATATTTAGAATCAACAATAATGCCTATTTTTGTATTTTATTCAACAATAACTCTTCGTTCGAATTTAAAATTAGAATGGATAATAAAAGATGCAACTGTTTCACACTGCTCATACATAAAAAACTTTACAAAGCAATGAAAACTCTTATAAATTAACACATTTTCAAACATAAACTGTAGTAAAATACATAGTTTATGATATTTTATACGATACTTTTCTGCAACGTAGCCGACCCGCCGCTAACGAGCCAGCTATGAATATTCTTGATTTCTTGCATATTCATCAGGATATGAATCACAATACTTTTGTATTTTAGAAGTTAATAAAAAGGACCTCTCTTGCAGAAATGCAAACTGAACGCCGACGGACTTTTATGAGTCACAATCTGTTGGTCCATAGGTATTTAATATTCTGGATCTGGCCGAACAACAAGCCGAGTACAGCCCAAACTGATTGTCAAATTCTAAACAAACGCGGGCGAAGCCGCGGGTAAAAGCTAGTAAATTATAAAGCAGAAAAAAATATATAGGGTAATTGAAAATATACCCGAAACCTTAAAAGGGGTCATTTTACTCATCATTATGAACAACTTTTACTATGAGACCAAACCTGAAATCATGAAAAAAAAAATCTGCTGTTCTCAACAAAAATGCTACATAACAGGATCGTAATGTATGGATCAGCTTTAACGTTTAACGTTTCGGGTATATGTTCAATTATCCTGTATATCAGTGATTTATAGATAGATAGTCATAATATTATTATGTACAAAAATGTAATGTTTCAATCAGGTAAACCGCAGCAACACTGTTCGTTTCTATGATTTCTTTTTTTCAGCACTACCACTGCCGTCTGTCGTGACCTGTGGAGTTCCTGTTTTGGGATGGCATTGTCAAATATAGTTATTATGCATTTAATCTATAATTGAGTCAAGATAGGTATATAAGGACCTTATCATACTAGCGGTTTGAAGACCGTCCCGCCTACAAACACGCAATGAAAACGAAACGAATTCGCCTCGCGTCCGCGACGTCACCGATGTGCAGTCGCGGCCTGTTCGCGACGCATTCGGTGCGCGCCCGTTCCGCTTTGAGGACACTCGCAATCCGCTAGTATGATAAGGCCCTTAGGAAAAGAACTATGAAATAAGATAACACAATATTATATTCGTTATTAGAATGCTTTTCGCCTACTAACCCAACACAAAGACCCCAGTCATATTGAGTTGTCTAACAGTATGTAAGTTAGAACCCAAAAAACCTACACATACTCGTCAATCATCCCTAATGCGACCAAGTGAAAGTATATAGCGGTTTCATCACTCTGAAACAATAATTGATGTATGGATATGTGTACAGCTGAGAGCAAGGCCATATATTTTCATCCTCAGAATCGTTACTTTATATCAGTGTTTGTTTATTTGTTACTAATCGATTTCACAAAAAATCGCACAGAGTGTAAACACAACCCAGAAAAGGACATCGAAGACTGTTTATCCGGTTATTCAGTTATTCAGTTATTCTAGAACGCAAAAAACACCGTGGGCACTGGTAGCTTATTTCAATGATTGTTTAATTATAACAAGCATGAACACAGCACAGGAGACGAACCGGGCAGCGGCGGTGCTATAATTTAACGCTACACTTAAAGTATGGGTAGGACCTATACGTATACAGCTGTGCTTGCGGCTCTACCCGCGTGAAAACTTTTTAATTTTCCGTGATGCAAAACACTTTGTGTCCTTTCCGGATTTTAAGTTACCACTTAGGTACCTACGTCTCTGCTTTATTTTATAAACGTACGTAAATATAACTATCTTTGGAAAACTCAAATACTTATCTATATGTTTTTTTATTGTGTGTGTGAGATGTGTTTTGATTTGATACACACGTTGGCAATTCTATTTCTATTTGTGATTTTAAAACTAGTCTTGTTTAGACCAAAACCGTGATTATAATTCCCACTAAGGTTCAAAACAGATATTACCAATAATATTCATTTCAATAACTTTCTCAAAACATAACGTCTATAAACAAGAGGGTTTTCACTTTGTGGCCAACAAAATTAATCTACATCAACTTTTTTTATTAACTTCTAAAATACAAAAGTATTGTGATTCATATCCTGATGAATATGCAAGAAATCAAGAATATTCATAGCTGGCTCGTTAGCGGCGGGTCGGCTACGTTGCAGAAAAGTATCGTATAAAATATCATATACTATGTATTTTACTACAGTTTATGTTTGAAAATGTGTTAATTTATAAGAGTTTTCATTGCTTTGTAAAGTTTTTTATGTATGAGCAGTGTGAAACAGTTGCATCTTTTATTATCCATTCTAATTTTAAATTCGAACGAAGAGTTATTGTTGAATAAAATACAAAAATAGGCATTATTGTTGATTCTAAATATTATTGTTCGAGGGTTTCAATTCATATGTACTTTCTTAAAGTTTATCTTAGACATCACTGACGATGGAGAAGGAAAACATGGAGGAGGAAACCTGGACTTATAATTGTACTAGCTTTTACCCGCGGCTTCGCCCGCGTTTGTTTAGAATTTGACAATCAGTTTGGGCTGTACTCGGCTTGTTGTTCGGCCAGATCCAGAATATTAAATACCTATGGACCAACAGATTGTGACTCATAAAAGTCCGTCGGCGTTCAGTTTGCATTTCTGCAAGAGAGGTCCTTCTCGCCTGCGTCTGTTTTGGGGTTTCAGTAGCTGTAATGGCTTCTTTTTTTTAGGTGGTAAAAATCATCAAATGACTCCTTCCGCCCTGGGTGGGGCGGAAGGGACTGTCAGACTTTTACTGACTAAAAACCCACCCTGTTCCTTCTGTTGCCCTTTACGTTCCGGGGCCGCGGTATCCTGTTAAGACGTCCCGCAACCCCGGCAGGCGTTAGCCTCGTTGGGGGCCCCGTCCCTGTGCTGACAGCTCTTTGAGACGCGCCCGAACAGAACGCGCCGTTGACCCGGGCTTGGTCCTTGATCGGACGGCAAGCTACCCATTACTCGCCGTCCGCAAGCCCGCGCCTACGGTGGCCGGATGTCGCCCCGCGACGTCCGACGCCCTGGGCGTCTCCCGCGGCGGCTGGGGCATAAGGCGGTTCTCTCCCTCACGCGGCCCGCCTCCTCCTTCGCTAGCATTACTGCTTCGCAGAAGGAGGTGACTGCATCCCATTCCCTCTCGCCTCGGAGCATGGCCTGAACCAGGTCCGGACGCGAGAGGTCGCCGCCGCCTATCGCTTCCGTGAGGACACGGCGGAGCTCTGCCCAAGCGGGGCAGTCCTGCACCGTATGCTCCACCGTGTCTTCCGGGCGATCCACACAGTGGTGACACCCGGGCGTTTCCTCCCGCCCTATCCGACACAGGAACCTCCCGAAACAATCGTGTCCGGTGAGGACCTGCGTCAGGCGGTAGGTGAGGACGCCGTAGCGCCTCTCCAGCCACTCCTCAAAGAGGGATCTTACAGCTATAATGGCTGAGCTTGTTCTCTGAGACGAAGTCGTGTAGCCGTGTGTGTTGTGTGTCGTGTGTGAATAGGCGTCTCAGTTGCTCTTACAGCTCTCTGGCTTTCGGCTTGTTCCTCCAAAAGCAATTGCGTTTAGAAGGGCGTCTCAGTCACTCTCAGAGAAGCTTGGCGGGCGGACAGTTTGGCTCTCCAGTCTTTCCTGGCTTTAAGAAAATGTCTCATCAGCTCTCAAATTTGCTTGTCGCTCCGGTTGTGCTTACCTTCTTAATGCGGCATGAACGGAAGATTCCGGGGATTGAGCAGTAATTTTTGCTCGGGCTTGCAATGAGCTTTTGCCTGAGTTGGAGCTGTGAGATATTTTAAAATAAAAAAAAAGTATCGAAGTTGACTGCCTCGTTGGTCTAGTGGTCGCAAGCGCGACTGCTGTGCATGAGGTCTTGGGTTCGATTTACAGGTCGGTTCGATTTCTCAGTAGCAGCTTCGGAGTCTGGATTTTTGCCCGGTTAATGGCAATAGGCTCGCCACCTATTACATGGGACTAAAAAAAAACATAACTGGCGAAATGTGGGTGTACTAATGGGTACACCTCTGCCTGACCCTTCGGGGATTACAGGCGTGATGTTATGTATGTATGTAAGAAAAAGTAACCTACCTACCCTCATTAAAACACACCGAACATACCTCTTACGAAAATATAAACAGTACTGAAGGACAAACTTAACTTTGCCGTTGGAAAACTGTTGTTTACATACATCGACATAGGTCACGATTAGTTTAGCAACTAACCTCTTCCTTCAGTCATTAATCGACTACACGCATCAAACAAAGCAATTTTACTGTTACGACAGTTCTGCTGTGATCCTATGAGGAGTTCCGTTCCATATCTCCAAAGTTCATCATCAGATCATGACAGTATTTATATGGGACCATCATCATCTGCCTAGCCTTTTCCCAACTATGTTGGGGTCGGCTTCCAGTCTAACCGGATGCAGCTGAATACCAATATTTTACATGGAGCGACTGCCTATCTGACCTCCACAACCCAGTTACTGGGTAAAATGATAACCCTAGGTAAGACTGGTTGCCAGACTTTCGGGCTTCTGACGACCCGTAACGACTGTCAAAGATCCACGTATGACAGCCGGGACCAACGGCTTAACGTGCTTTCCGAGGCACGGAGGAGTCTCGGTGTGTAAAGATGGTCACGGACCAACCCCGGCAAGCGTAGCTTAACCTGACGGATCGACCCGTGCGGCTGTTGTTACTTAGCCACGAGCTCCTCACAGTATTACAGTATTTATATGGGACCAATTCGGAAAAAAATAAATAAAGAAGAATCATCCAAATCAATTCACAATTGGCGGAGTAATCGCAGAGTATGCTTCACTGACGGAGCGTGTTATAAGTTCGCCTTTATTCTTCCATGCATCCTCTATGAATGCGTTTACACCTGTCAGTGTCAGTGACGACACAGTGATGTCAGTGTCAATTACGCAGTTTTTCTGTATCCTTGACAACGTATATAAAGTGGGTCCCAGACAAACGCGGAATGTTGTGGCAGCCGCGTCATTTGCAAATTTTAACAACAGACCGCGTGTACTGCTTTGTAAAATGACACCAAATATGGAAATCGTAATAGAAATAGTTGAATTTAAATAATAATATCAATTTAACCCACACTTCTCTATTCCTAAGAGTAATATGCGATGCTAATGATAATATAGGTAGAGATAAACTACTATAACTACTATAACCTCACACCTCAAGTGTTTAAATAAACAGTTTTTTTCTACCTTTTTTCTCATCTTCTGAGAGGGCTAATGAGTCATGAGAATAATAAGACAACTTTACGGTTAGCCATATTGACTGACGTCCGATTGTAGCACAAACACCACGCTAATGACACTTCAGGTTGCCACTGTGATCGCGGTGGTGCGTTTTTACAGCGGTTGGAGCCGCGGCCTGCGGTTAGCCGCAACCGCAGGTCCGTCCGTCTGGTAGCCACTTTATGGAAAATGTCAGTATGCTCTTCAGCGGTTTTGGGCATAAAAAATGATTAAGCAAACAACTTTCGTACTCCTAGGTTGTTTACTTGAAACTGGTCTATCGACAGTCTAGACTCAAAATGTATTAAATGCTTAAACTTAAAATTTGATCACGATTCGATAGACACGTGGCGCCATCTACTGTCATAAGGACGTTATTGTGATTTCCCTCGGGAACAGTCCTTTTTTTCGGGATTAAAAGTACCCTATGTTTGTCCCTGATCACCTGGCAACGTTTATGCAAAATTTCGGGATGATCGGTTCAGTGGCTTAGGCGTAAAGTGGTTACAAACAAACAAACAAACTTACTTTCGCATTTATAATATTAGTTAGGATATAGTTACGTCTGAAATTGCCAATCCGTCTAGAGTAAGCGTGGTGATCAAGGGCGTCTTTTCTGTTCTAGAAGAGGCCTTAGCCCTGAAGAGGGACAATAATAATTTACTTCATGTAACTTGGAACCCTAGGTACCTTTGAACAAGAAGCCAAAACCAGCTCGCAGAGGCCCCTTAGACGGCTTTAAGATAAAATGAAACACCAAATATTACCTATTATCCCTGTATACTACGCAAGTACATCTATAGAAAACCCCCGGTTGGCACAGGACTATAACAGGATATGGAAACAAGGAACGGGACTATGGGTTTGGTGGTTTAAATGAATTGGTAACCTATAAGTACTATAGAAAATAAAAATAAAAATAAAGTTTTAAAAACAAACTTTTATTACCTGTTATTAAAAAGCACATAAAAAAAATATTCAGATAAGAAATAGTCTGGTAAGAAACAGTCCTAATTTTTTTAATAAAAGCGTGTTACACTAAGACATTACGAGAAATCAAGGTGTAATACGCTTTTATTAAAAAAATTGGGACAAAAGCTGAAAGCTTACCGGGTACTTCCTCACTTGCATTTGTGTGGGAGTAGGTATTTTCTTAGTTATGGTCTGTTTAAGTACTTTATTTATCGTAAAGAATATCTGTCTTGCTACATCATCTGCAATTCAAAAGTTTCAAGAATCTGACTTCACACTACAGAAATAGAGGATTAAAAATAAATATTAAATTATATGTTCAACAAAAGGAATATCAAGAATATTTAAATATTATTAGATCAAGTTATTGTTGAATTTCACATTTTAATTAACGAAAATCCTATTAACGTAAAACTAAAATACTTGAACACAAATAAATCCTTAATACTTTGAGGTTGTTGTTGACAAAAATAAGAAATGATTTACTGGCACGAGTCGACGAAACCACACAAGCGCTCTCTCACGGCGGCGTCGCTGAAGCTTACTTATGTAGACGGGCCTGATAAGTCCCACTTTACTCTGATTTGTGGCTACCGTAAGCACCGATATATATTTTCATCAACGTTATTTATACGAACAAGTTTTTTTTATGACATTCTTAAGGGGCACAAAGCGCGACAAATGTCTTAGAAGCTTTTGAAAAATACTTTCCATATGTTACGCATATTTTATGAGTTTTATGTAAACGCTTGCAATCAAAGAAGAGTTTATTCGCTTTAATAGGATCATATTTGTAAAATACTGGTATTCAGCTGCATCCGGTTAGACTGGAAGCCGACCAACATAGTTGGGAAAAGGCTAGGCAGATGATGATGAATAGGATCATATTTGTAAGCTGTAAATTTAACCGGTAACCTGAATTTATCAAGAAAATTCTTAAGTACTAAGCACCAATTAGGTAACATATGACATGACAACAGAACTATCACATTTGCAAAAGGACTACTAACTTCAACATGCTTAATCATTTTTAGTCTTTAAAGTAATACACATTATATTATAATGTTACTTAATTGGCTAATTAATTGTATTTATTAATGTAAACTTAATGCACTTGCATGTAGTTTAATAATTGTGATGATTATTTAACTACAGAATAGACTAAAATAATACGTTCTATTACCTAGCTACCTATCAACAAAGCGCTACTACTTCCACCCTCCGCCACGGTAACAAAAGAAACGACGGGAGTCGACAGTTGTTGACGAGCGAACATCTTAGTTCGGTTATTCTTTTAACTGTCTGCACAATAGCGGGTACTTTATTCGTTAATTTGCACATAAGGGTAGAAATAATGTTTTACAATATTTTGTTTTAGTATTGAAACATTTTTATCTTAGTACAAATTTACAAAATAATGGTAACGGAGGTATTTGGAATACTCATCGCTTTTACTTTAAAACTTATTGTATCGTCGATCTAAAAAACTTCACAAAGTGGTTTTAAGACCGTCATATCAAAGTTTTTTTGTACTAACGTGATGTACAGATCTTTTAGAAACATATTGTCCCTTAGTATAGGTACATTCCCGTAAACTTCCAAAATACGATGTTTTTTAAAGGTACTCTTACGAGTAGGTAACGGTTGGCTCAGCGGATTTTTATCAAAAGTCATAAGCTAAAACAACCGTTTGTTCAGCTTTGACCGACCCGACTTTGTAAGCAAAATCGGTAATTGACGATACGAGCTACGACATAAGCTCTTGTGGGTTAAAAAATCGAAACGGTCATAATCAAAGGCTTAGGACCTGAAGCCGACGGCAAATCCTTATTCACACTTTAATGAACCGTAAAGTAAAAAAGAAAGTAATACGGTAGGTATTATAACCTATTTTTAAGGTTTATTGCATTAAAAAACCAAATTTAATTGTCATTAAAAGAAATTGTTTTCCCAATGTTCTAGACTTACCTTGACTTACCTTATTATTAATTAGGTAGTGGCCTCTGTGTATTAGAAAAACACCCACTATAGCAAGGTTTAGCTAGGGATAGCGCCTTAAGCGGTTGGAAACTTTTCATAATTATTTTAAAACAAGTTTCTTTTACCCAACGACGGATCTAAAAGTACTAAAAACTTACTTAAATAATACTGCGTAATCGAACTGGTCACAAAGTAACAAACTTTACATAATTTCACTAAGATAGGTTCCTCTTTGTAAATATTTACGAACAAGTTTTAAGTCTTAAAGTCAAAATCTCGTATGAAATATTTACCTTAAAACAAAAGATAAGTATGTCCCACATCTAACAGAAAATGAGCATACGATGTAGATATTCAGTTTCACTATCCGTTTTCCTCTTGAGCAAGCATAGACTCGGATTGGAGCTGGTAAATTCTCCTGGTAGAGTAAAAAACGAAAAAAGAAATACAAAAGGCGTCAGCCAGCAAAATTACCTGGGGCCACGTAACAACGTAATATCGACCTTAACTTTGAAGAAATAAAAGCCAAATGGCAACAAATAAAATCTTGGTAGACATGTTCGTGAGCTTCATTTGGGCAAAGGGAGGTCAAACACTTAAACTCCGGAGATACAAGATTGCAGACGAGTTGAGGCAAACGAAGCAAGCTTCATGAATCGCTTTCGTGCATGCGAGGGGGAATTTTTGAGGGTTGCTATGTAATCAACCTGCTATTTTGATGGTACTGTCATGCGCTTGGCGAAAGCTTCTTATGACGGGAAGATATTTATTGTACGTACGTAAGGATTACTAACTACCTACAGCATGCGCTTAGAATTTTGATAATAATATAATTAGTACACTGCTGGTAAAATAAAGAAACGTGTCTTCACTACATAATCATATTTCATAGGTAATAATATTATGTATGTAAATTATGAATTTGGTATGTACTGTAAAAGTCTCTTGTACAAACATCCGTTCTCTATTCTTACCCCCCGTAGTTGTAATATACATTCTGCTCGGTGGAATAACACACACTTATATATACAGAACAGATCATCACTGTGGACCGTTTGAAAAAAGGAAAACAGGAAACGTGTGAAAAAATAATCCTTTTTTTCCCGTCGAAAGGCGTGAACGCGACGCATCACCTATTTCTAAAGGAACGTAAATAAACGCACCTTTAAGAGTGCGTCTGAATCGACACATGTCCGTACTTCCTCGCCGTGTGTCAACATGCACAGGAGGCTTATTCTGGGGCAATAGGTATGGCATTACTAATTTATTCTCATACACGGCTTTCCTGACAAGTCTTAGAGGTGTGAACATTTTATATCAAGACTAAAATAGTCTTCTTCACTATAACAAAGTACCTATGTATTCACTCAGTAGTAATTGGCGAAAAAGTAAGTTACTGAATAAGATAGAGCAATGAAATCGATCATTTTAAACGAACTTTAATAAAAATAGTAAGTAGTTCGAACAAAAGTAAACAGTGTCCCACACGTCAACGACAAAATAATGCAATGCCATTCACGAAAACCACAAAAGAGAGAAAATAAATCGGAATAATCCTTTCTATCGCTTAGTATATTCAGAGGAACGCTTCTAATTACTACAACTCGTTGGTGCGGTTGCCTTTGCCACATCATCAAAGGGGTTGCAAGTGACGTTGGTACTTGCAAAGAAAACAGCTTTTGTTTTCTTTGACCGGAGCTTAAACACACGACAACTTTAAGATTTTCTTACCTAGATTACTTTTTTATTTAGGTATCCTGAGCTTACATTTGATAAGCCTTTAGGCTATTTCACAAAGTGCTTTAACTTGCTAGATAAAAAGAAACATACAACGACAACATTGGTAGTTAAAATAAATGGAATTGCTTGACAAATCAAAACGCTTAGTGCAGAAGAGCAAAGTTCAAAGCTCCGTTGTAAATCTAGATCGTAAACTAACATTAATCGTCCGTAGAGAACAAACTAGTTTCTCTAATTATTTCCTCGCCTTCGACCCTCTGGTTTTGTCTCACGGATTGCTGCATTCAAGTAACGATACCATTAATCGTGAAATTCTATGGGATCTTTAGTGCGTCACAAAATTGCACGACTTAACGGCCCTGATAAATTTATCACTGAGAGAAATTAAAATGGTTGTTAGTATACCAAATTAGAGTTGAAATTATTTCCAATACGAACCTTCATCATTTCTTTGGTTATTCAACTACCAATATACATTATGTTTGCAAAATACCATAAAACGGAAGGAAAATGTGTGTTGAGAAATTTGAGCGATATGTTCCATTACATCGGCTTCTAAACGTCTACTAATATTCTGTTCCTGCCATTAAATTCAAAGGAGGCAAAACATCGAGGCAAATTGGAGTGGTCTCCAAACGGGAAAACGAATAAGTATAAAATAACATAAACATTAAGGGAATTTATCAAAACTAAAACCAAAATAGCGTAACACTGCACAACTAAGAGGATTAAAAATCGGCCAAGTGTGCCTTGTTTGTTGCAGATTTCATAGGAATATCAATGATATTTTTACAAAAATAGATTTTGAATTGCCCGTTACAGCAGGACCAACTATTGTGAAGTTTTTATAAAATTCTCGATTTTTCGTAACATCACGTCTGTAATCTCCAAAGGGTTAGGCAGAAATACGCCTTCATTTTGTTAGCTATGATCAGGTCTCATGTATTACAAGCCTATTGCCTATAGCCTATTGCCATCAACCGGGCAAGTACAGACTCTGAAGCTGCTACTGAAAAAAATCTGAAGAGCCCAAGAATTGCTCAGCAGTCGCGCTTTGCGACCATTAGACCAACGTAACAGACTGACTGACTTTGACCTTCAGCTAAAGCATAATATCCGTGTCCAAAAAACGGGTAGCTTCTTGACGCACAAACGCACCATATTTATTTAAAAAAGCTTCCATTTTCAATTTGTTTAAGTACGGAACCCTAAAAATATGACAACAGGAAATATTATTAATGGACATCAGTGATAATGACAACAAAGACTACAAATGTTTACAAAGACTCAGGTATAAAATATTCGAATGCAGTATTCCAAGATTCTACCCTAGGATGGAGTACTGCTCGGAGTCTACGTATCTCTACGGTATAATAATACAGCCCTGCAATCACGGGTTGTGTTTGCCCAAGGACCGTGGTATTTATTTGCTAAACTCTTGAAGGTACGCCTGGTAACGTCGGCCTAATTTTCAAACCGAAAGCTGAATAGCCATTCAATTGCGGATCGTATAAACATTCGCGAAATATAGGTAATTGGTCCCATTTGAAGTTAATTTTGGTAACTCTTTATATACCTAATGAAGTTCCCGAACTCTAAATACAAAGATAGGGTATTTTTCTTTATGACAAAATGCTCAATATTGGAATAGAGGGATGACTACTCGCTATCCATATTTTTGTACAAAAATAAAGTAAAATAAATAAATCTTTATTCCGAATCTTAAAAAATAAAATACATCATAAATCTGAAATTAACAATGTAGTTATAATAATGTAAGATGCATAAACTGTATTCAGTTATTGCCTGGATAGTACTGTATTCAGTTAAAAATCTTCTTAGTGTTTATCAAACAATGAAACGCAAATACTGTAGATTGTTTGATTTAGAACATTAAATTGAAACTTAATTCCGACATTGTAGTTAGCAGAGGTAACATTTTAATAACTTCACATAGGTTATACCTATAAACGAAATACCAATAATGTCATATCTTTTCATGATTTAGTTTTAATTCCTTAAGTACGTTTTAATTAATTAATTCAGTACTACTATCATTGAATTCTCTTCGATGGAAATAAAATCTATAGAGCGGTTTACAAAGGTTAAACTTTTACATAGATTTGTTACTATTAAAAGTTCACCACAAAGGGAACTTGATCAATCGTTGAAATTATAATTTCGAATGAGTTCAATCGCTGTAATTTTTTTTTAAAGTCGGGAGCTACCGCTCCGCAATTGAATAGGAGTTTTCAATTAAAGGGGGAAAACGAATGAAAGCCTTTTCGACGGGTTAGAAGCGTGTTACGAACATAGTAAGTGGCCAGACGACAAAAGACTTCGCAATTAAATTTTGGGATGCTAAGGCCGTAATTAAAATGGTCCTAATTTAATCATAGTTTCGTGCTAATCAAAGATCGAATCTTGAGTAAGTAATAGGAGTAGAAGTAGTTTGCTTCAAAGATAGCAAATCGGCGTATCTTTAACGTAACAAACGTACATTTTCAATCTAAGTTTCTCGATATTAATCTACATAGTGGTTTCATTTAATGATTTACATATTTTATTCTGAAACATTCCTCCAAGGCTTTATAATAAATTCATCGTAATCTGAAACATCCACATCATAATTTACTTTATCTTGCATATAACTCACATGTATATGGTGTGTAAGTATACTTACGTATATATTTCTTGTTGGTGTGTATTTTGTGATCCAGACGACTTGGGAGCAGTATATCCTAAACTTTACCCAAAACCGGTTTGCAATATTAATGTATTGTACGTGGTAATCTTACTGATGTCGATACTGAGCTGAACAACTGAAATTATAATAACTGCCTTCCTTATACTCTGCGTGAGTATTATGATATTCTATCTGCGGAGGTAAATGAATATACGTGTGTGTGTATAACTAAAAAAGTATTAGCAATAGATGATTTTACGCCTTACATTATGTAGAGGGGTAAACGGGCGCACGTTTCGGACTAACTATTAGGCTCAGGACGGAACTCACGTGCGCGCGTTTTCGTCAAAGAAATTTACGTACGTATCTGTAGGATGCGGTGATGAACTCACGGAAAAAGCCTCCGTGAAATTACCTTCTTAATTATGGTTTTGGGTATTCATATAAAGTTGTGTTCTGTTTACTTTATCCAGGAGATTGTAAATCTCTGTAGGTACATGTTTCTTAGTATTTCTTGTTTTCAGATTCAAGAACTGGAAGAGCCTGTTTTGAATAAGTAAAACATATTACAAGTGGAAAAACTAAAATCAGTAATGCTATCTCATAACCCTTTACCTTTCAAAAGGCTAGTTGACGCCACCAATCAATTGACGTACTTTTAATGACCTGTCAAAACGCGATTATTCTATGGCTTTTTAGGGCAATATCCAACTGTGATGTCACTTATTTGGCAACTCAATTAACTAACTAACTATTTATCGATTTCAAAGCAAAATAAAAATATAAGCAGTGTATTAAAAATCAATCGTGTTATTAGGGCAAAAATAAAAGCGTTTCTTTAAAGATGTTGCCTTAGAATTATTGGTTAGTGATATCAAATACCCAATTTAACAACAGAGTTCATATGACTTTTTACCATTTGTTCTAGCGCGATTTATTGAAATACACCCGTGCAATTTGTGCCAACTTTATTGCAAAAATACCTCGACTTGGGTTGGAATGCACCATATATAAGTTTATGAACCACTGCATTTTTAGCCTCTCCGTAAATAATAACAAAAAGAGTTATAGTCAGGTGGGATCCATGTCATTTAATAGAGTGTGCGGCTGTTGCCAGATACAATATCGCGCATTTCAATTCAATCGTAGGATGAAATTAATATCGGCGAAAATGTTTTTATAGTTTTCTGTCTTAATGTAAGTGTAAAAGTAACAGATTTTTTTTTTGTTATTTATGCGTCTCCGTTTAAAGTCAAAATGGCAGCAAGAATTACAAAAAAATCAGAGCAAATGCAAGAAAAACTATTTTTATGTTCTGCCAATAAAAGAAATCAATATAAGCAGGTCGTCAGATATTGTTACGGGTTTCGTAAATATTTGAATTTCATTAAATAAAATAAAACTAATCAACTGTATATTTTCTACTTTCTACTCTAAAGATAAATAATACCATTGAAACTGGTATTTCCTGACTATTATAATTAATCATTGATTGTTTCAACAACAGTTACTTCACAATAGCCTGTAGCTATTTTAAAATAGACAAACAAATTGTAGCAATTTGTTCAATTCTGTTTTGTGGCACAATACAATACTACGTACAAGATCCATCGCTTCTTCCATTTAGTAGGAACGAACATAATAGAACGAGAGAATCCAGGGAAATAGGAAATTTCATCGGCAGGCTTGATTTGTAGTCGCGCCGCGAACGATGACACACAATATGCGCTTTAACATGGTGATGGTATTCACGCATGTCATTAATCCCGTACCTACATTAAGCCTGCGTTTAAATGCTAATATAAATTCGTATCCATTAACCTTATCGTGTTTGAATTCTTTGGATTTTTTTAGGTAGGTACAGCATGTTTCAAAACATATTATAACGTTTTAATTTGTGGCAGCAATTGGAGGCATGTCAATATCACTACAGAGACGTTTCGAGTGTGGAGTGCACCCGCCTTTATTGCGAGCTACTTGCCATTCAGTAAACTGAAATTCAAACGCAAGGTTCACTGCAAACAAAACTGAAGCTTTAACTTGCTGTTAAATTACGAAACTGCCTTTTACTACTTAGTAGGTACTAATCGTAAGTAGGTACATACTCTTTCCTACGTAACATATTTTCTTAAGCTTACAAATTATTTTTTGGAAATCTGGCTAAAATGTTTTATTTGCGACGGAGAGAAGAAGAAGTATTTGTAATATAATTATTTAGACCTCTCGTCTCGTCTTTGAATCCAATTACTTAAGTAATTTCAAACTTGTTTGTTTAATATAAGCTGACACTTGTAAAGCTCAAAATAATAAAAAATGTGCAGATATCTATTGTACCTACTGTATACGCAAACGTTGAAAGAGAGAATGAAAAATGCATTTATCGGCATTACAGAAAAATTGATTAAACTTAAAAACTATAAAAAAAACAACAACAATACTTATGATGCTAAAAGGGCCACAGCTCAGAATAATGTCAGATGACAACACATTAAAATGTTGATAATCCCAGCAATCATTGGCGGAAAATAATAGTTACAGAATCATACTTGTGATAGTCGGTTGGTGACAGATAATTATGTGTATATGTCATAGTCAAAGGTCGGAATATCCTAGGTTTGACCAAAGCGTTCAGGCAAACCCCGAAATAAATTCCAATTTCGGCCTCTGACCAAAGTGGTTTTAGTCAAACCTAGAAGTTCTTAATTTTTCAGTCCAACGTCGAAACTAAAGTAATCTGTTTCGGGCTTTGTAGGAGTCGACTGTACTCAACCTTTATTTAAAAAAGGGTTAGGTTAGGTTAAAACTGTAACTTTCCTACAAAACCCCCCAGAAATGAAAAGATTAAAATAAAGACATTCTAATACCTGATTGAAGTTTGACTGGTCAAACCCCGATTTTATTAAATTGGTTTCTCCTAGGTTTGACAAAAATTCTTTTGTCAAAGGCAGAAAAACTCAATTGTTTGGACATTGACTAAGACTTGAAATCAAACCCTGACGATTGACTAGTCAAATCTAGGAGCACCGGAGCATCGACGTTTGTACATAATTATGCATATTATATTTCTCTGATATTAAAAGAAGACCAGATTTCGATAGTCAGATAAATGTTTCAAATTCAAACAATCATTTAATTTATATTAGGTATCTAAAATCAACACCCATTATAAATATTGGAGTCAAGTTAGTTAGTAAGTCAAGTTTCCAGTGTTTGTCAGAAAGTCAGCGGTACTTTGCGTTCCTTATATCGTCTGAGGAACTTTTTGCTTATCAAGACGAAAACGATGCTAGTGCAGACTTTAATCTTCCCTATATTTGACTATGGTGATGTGTGCTACTTTGACTTGAATACGGTCTGGTTGGATAAGCTTGACAGGATGCTGAACAATTGCATTCGCTATATTTTCAATTTGCGGAAATATGACCACGTGTCTAGTATTAGGGCGGAGCTTAAGTGGTTACCCATTCGTCAGAGAAGAAGTTTGCGTGCGTTAACCACGCTTTTCTCTCTTCTCACTTCACCTACTCCTCCTCCTTATCTTATTTCAAATTTTCAATATCTTTGTTTTACTCACACTAAGAGTCTTCGATCTTCTAATAATCTTCTACTCAGCTGCCCTTCTCATACTTCTGACTTTGTTCATTCTTCCTTTCATATTCAGGCTATTCTTCTTTGGAATGCGCTCCCTCTTGATATCAGGACAGCCACCAGTTTGTATGCATTCAAGCGGAAATTGTGGATTTATTTTTCGGAGCAAATAGAAAGAGTTTTATTATAATCCTCCTTTCTATTCTTTGTAAGATATGTATTTATATATGTATATATTATATTTTTATATATGTTTATGTATATTATATAGCATTTTATAGTAAGTATGTAGAATTTAATTATTTTGTACTTGTGTACACTTTATTTCATTATGTAAAATATTTGAGTATTTTTTTTATTTTTATTTTTTTTAATTTCTGATTTTGTTGTTTTACTCTCGTAAAAATTACTTGCACCTACCATGTTATCTCTTCACCACCTCTGGTTGACTGTTAGAGAATGCCTAAGGCATTAAGTCCGCCTTTGTACATTTGTTGCATAAAGTTTAAATAAATAAATATTCGAATTTCGTACAATAATCTATCAACTACACATTTGAGGATAATATTCTCATCAAGTTTAGTTAGAATTGAGCTTTTGATTTATGGCAAAGCTAGAAGGGATCCTTAATTTTACGTCCATTAATATTGTGATATACGAAATGCCACTTGACGTTGATGATGCTTTAATAATTATCCAGTACAACAACTGTTATCTATTATTTCACTGTAAAGTGACCACTCCAATTGAACAAAGTTAGTATTACCTAACCATTTGCGATCTACGAGTATGTAGAGTAATAATAGCTAGCTAGCTTTATTTCGTTGAACCAATAATTGTACGAGATGTTTTACTGACTAGTCATTTGTGAACAATAAATTCGTTATAAGTGAGATTTATTTGGTCGATTCGACTGTTTGCTAGTCAAATTATCATCTTAGTATAATTATGTCGAAAGCGAGTATCGTTTGAAGTGTGGTATTTTATCTTTTTGTGATTTTTTATTTAACTATGTTTCCTCTTATGGTAAGTTTACCTACCATATGATATTGACTTCAGATGATAAAGCAGATTTTTAAATTAACATTTTATTGTAACAAGGTTTTAGATTTTAATCAAAAAGGCTAAGTTGAAAAGTTCTTTTCTACTTAGGCTAAATTGTTAAGCAACACTGACTGAGTTGGCAATTCTAATAAATTCGTCTTCTCAATTTAATTTAATTAATTCAAAACTATATTTCGACAAACAACAATAACGAGAAAAATCTCCAAAGGGAGAAAAATCTCTTTAAAACAACTTTAATTTGTAGTGAGATACTACAAATTAAAGTTGTTTTAAAATAGCTTCTAATTAGTTTATTCAATATTTCGTTATATCGAAAGGCGTAGAAATAACATCGAGTCAATTTGCTCGGGCGGCGATCATAGCGTTATCTTAACGAAATCCCGTCGAGCTAGCATCAACTCCGCCGACATGGCTGCTACTGGCAGCCTTTTTTAATTTGATACTTTTAACTGATATCAAAAGTAACCGAACGGACGCGTTAGTGTTGGTGACAGTGATCACATTAATATTTGCTGTTTATAAAGCTATGGATTCTTAAAATATGTTAATTAATATCACAATTAGAAAATTTTAGTAATTCATAATTTTACCATAAATATAGAAAAGAAAATAGGAAATGCAATTGACTTAACGTATAAGTTCAATGGAAATATCTCATAAAGGAAAGAGTAGCTGACAACGCCAATGACCATAAAGTTTTAACACAATAAACGATTCAGTTTTTATTTAAATAACATTAAATAAAAACGAAGTCTCCAGAAAGCGATCAAACTAAAGCAGCTCTATAATGCCGGAATATAAAATCAAATTTCCAATCTTTATCCACTTCTGCAGTACATACGTATTAAAAAGACTTCCATAATCGCTTTTTTATCATCCAGTGGGATATCATTCTGCATTTAGGCAATAAAACCACGGTGGCGCGCCCCCACGCCTTATCTCCGCCGAGCAGCCACGAAAATATAGATCTAAAAAAAATTGATAGCAATTTATATGTTAAACATCGGCTTGAATGAGATATTTCGCATCTTGTACGTTCTGTGCATGATATATGTACTTAAAGATGAGCGTTATTCAAAATTGGCTTTCTCTGGCTTAGGATGAATGTTGAAATATACCAAAACGTAGGTTGGTTAAAAATATTTATTCTCTTTTTTTTTTAACTTATAGGTGTTGGATCTGGTTATAGGTACCTACTAGTTGCGGTTAATCCATTTTCGCAATGTATGCGAACATTCTTTGCATTCTTTGCCGAACCAACTCGCAAAACGTTCGTGCATCTTGTCAATATTATGTGACGTACTTGGGAGCTGTTGCGGATGTTCGTTCGTTTTATATCCGATCTAATAACGTAACGTCGCATTTCCAAAGTTACGTCTTTATTTTGTAAGAGGCAGTCTATATACCTTCGTATACTACTAAACCTATTACGACGATTATTTAATGTGGTAAAGGAGGGGAAAAAAAATAACACTATGAGAAGACAAGGGCGCGGTATCGGAAGCGGGGCGGGGGTACTGATAAACCTGTGGCAAACTCGAAACTGCTATCAAGCCACGGCTCAATAGATAGCTTTCATGGTAATTTGCAACTAACTAGGAACTACCATTTATGTCAAGACTGAGTAGGTACAGACTAGACTTACATACGTAGCAAAGATCTGTGCTAATATTATGCATTTGAAAAGTTTGTTAGGTTGTTTGTTCTTTTTGTTAATTTCCGGAATTACCTACTTCTTAGTCCGATTCAGAACATTCACTGACTAATAGGAAGCTATTTTATCCCTGAGCGCTAAGGCGGTATTTTATTATTTAAAAAAACCTGCGATCCGTACAAAATCTCATGCGGACGAAGTCTAAATCTATGATATCGGGCACCTGCCCAGTATCGACCAGTAACCAGGTTACCAGTATGACTTTCAATTCGTATATATTTTCTAAGTTTATTTTGGTCATCACCGACTTCGGTGGAAGAAAACATCGTATACCTGCACATATAATTAACATTAATCTGCCTTGAACAAGTGTGGTAATCTCTTCTCTGTACTGTCTGTCTCGTCTGCTCTGTTTGGGAATATAATAGGCTGGTATTATTATTGTAAAAAGTCTTTTTAGCACTGAATAGGCTCTTAAAGATTAAAAAAACCTTGACGGAAAAACCTAGCTCTAATAAAATTGTTGTCTTGCATGCGACGCACGTGAGTTTATGGCAAGAAAACACACTATAGTCGTGTTTTCGCCTTGGAAATACTCGCTGTCATTTATAATGTTTTTTATGAACCACGCTAAGGGTGCGTGAGTCTTTGAATTGCAAATTAACTACTTCCCTTCATACCTATGCATTTTTTATCTTTTTTATTTTACCGAGGGATTAAAATTTGTTCTAGAAAATAGTTCCTAGGATAATATAGGTACCCCACCCCTCACAAAATAATGCCAGAAGACCCTTTTGCCTTGCCTGGCAGATTTATCTAGCATGTCAGTCGATATAAAGCGGCCGTATTATGCGTCTCGTCTGTCACGCGCCCCTTACAAACTCAACCCTCGAATGCTACTTAACCTTGACCAGAAAAACCGAAGCCTGAAGGTTACTGCTCGATTAATCATAATATTATGCGTCTATTTATTAGATAGGCAGTCGGTATGTTCTCGTAGTACCAATTTAAGTAGTTTTATGAGTTTTTTCTCTTTATGTTACTTGTGGGTATTCCTTTGTATTGTGACTCTCAAAGGAAATTACCTATAAACAGAGGGCGTAGTACAAGCACACAATTCGACTATCATGTTGCATTTTGGTTACAATTTTACGATAAGCACAATTAGCCTAGGGTTTAGTTTCATCGTCAGTCACCTGCTACAGTTTGTTTGTTACTACTTTGTTTAAATGACCTCATTTAAGGTTACCACGTTTAAGCCCAATTTCTAGAATTACTTGCTTACTTAGTGTGTTCTTAACACGAAACCATACTAGTCTACCTAATTAAAAGAACACTACACGTTATTACAAAATAACAGCTAAAATATATTTAAATAGATTGTCTCCCATAACAAAAAATAATGATCGCGATATTGTAAAGATGTTTAGGCTTTTGTAAGTGCTTTTTTTGCACCTGTTGTTTCTTGAATCGTAAATAAAATTACATTATGAGTTGCTGATCAATCGCTGAGTTAGTAAAACTTCCTACAGTTGTATTGTTTACGCAATATCAATCAGACTATGAAATCGGTTTACCCTGCAAACGCGTTGCTGCGGCAAAGTTTAACAGGATGCAGTAATGTCAGTTCATTTACCGGAGACGCTAGTCGCTAGGAGAGAATTATGGTTGAAGTTCCACTATAACTTACATACCTTCAGCGAATATGCATCATTAAAATGTAGGTACGATATATTGCACCTTAGCTGTTCATAATGTTTTGTAAACATTATCATGCGTAGGTTATACCTTTTTGAGCGAAAGGGAGTGTCAGACTCTTACTGACCATCCGTGTTCCTCCTAAGGAGCTGACTGCTTCTCATGCCCCGTCGCTATGGACATGGCTCGTACCAGGGCCGGGTGCGGTGGCCGCCGTCAATGGCCTCTTCATTTCTATTTAGTAGGTAGGCAGTGCAAAAAGCGATAACGTGAATCATTCCAATTTTAATCGTCAACTTTCTATGAAACTATTTGATTGACAACATTATTCTCCAAATTACTTAAAATGCGTTAAAATGTGTGGAATGGAGATAAACATGAATACCTATATTTCAGTAAACTTGAAATGCCGCCGTCGTTATCTACAAATATTCTCCAAGAATACATAAGTACCTGGTTGTAGATAACACAGAACATTGTTGCTAATAACGCTCAATGCACTGGGCTGATTCCATGAAATTATTCATTTTTACGTAATAGAATACCTAGTAGTTGAAGTAGAATATTCATCAGGAACTAGGGTAAATGTTTAAATATTTAACATGTCCCCGTATGTAAAATTATTGCAGCCTCAGAAATAAAATTACACGCAAACGTACTCCCTTCCGCTCGTCTGACAACCCAATTACCGGCCACGGTCTGCGTGAGCCGGTAATACGACTAATATTTGCTACATCCAGACAAATAACTGCTAGAATAACACTGAGTTATAAGAATATTCTTTAAAGCATATTTTCATTGGTTTCTAAAACCTATCTAAACTTAATATTATAAAGTTGTTTTTTTTTTTATAAACGCTCCACATAACATCACGCCTGTAATCCACGAAGGGTTACACAGAGGTTTACCCATTAGTGCACACACATTTCGCCAGTTATGTTTAAGTACCATGTAATTGGGGGCGAGTCTATTGCTACCTTAGGGATTTTTAGCCGACCCGGGAATTGAACCCAAGACCTAATGCTCAGCAGTCCCGCTTTATGACCATTAGTAACCTATCTCTATCAGTTACATTAACGAGTAACATATGGTGGTGGAGTTTTAGGTACACGACAGAACACACTCATTCAAATAAAAGGGTAAAGTCTTGATTCAATAGTCGGCGATATCCGAACGCGTATTGTTTCTGCTATTGTCCACGTAAACAATAGTAGGTAGTACCTAACGGTTATTTCCACTGCTGTGAGATATCAATATACGGTAGCCAGCGAGACGCGTAAGTGCAAACACGACACGTCTACAGGAAGGTATTTGTCGTGCTGCCTTGTCGCTCCTTCCTTTCATCGTTATGATTAATGACACGTTATTTTTCATTGGAACAGCTGCTACGTATTTTTTCTACTTCCAAGTCTTCTGTTCCATGACGTTTACCTATTAGTCATGCTCTGAAAAGCTTTCGGTGTGGATTTTTAAACTTGTTTTTTCCCTTCATCTTCGACATTTGAACGCACCACCTCGGTTTGACTTTGACTTTTAAGAGCACCCCTCATTATTGTTCGTACCTTTTTATTTAAAAGTTGGAAGTCTTACATTCTACATGTTGTTACAAATGGAATATGTTAGGAGGGCCTTTTGTGTTCATTAATTATCGTGCTCGCAAAGGTGACAAAAATCTCAGCGACCGTAAGAAATAACGTGTAAGGGCTTACGCAGACCGGAACATTATGGAAAGGGATTTCAATTTTTACTAATGGACATTCAAACGTATCGATATAGAAATACGACATAAATTGCTATGCTTTAAAATGATGCCGTGGCATCGAAAGTAATAAAAAAGTGATAGTTATGTAACATTTTTCATTTAAGCTATACGTTGGTTCCTTAAGTAACTTTCAGAGGAACAATACAAATTGTAGCACAAAGGCTACATATAGTATTTGTACAAACCTCTTTGTTAATCAGTAATAAAGCGAAAGGAAGCGGGTTTCCTGGTAATTAAATAACATTTTTATTCTAAAGCAGGTTCATTTTTACAGTACTCAACCCATACGTTGTTAAGATAATTAAATTATGTTATTACATAATTATATCGTTCACGGGTCGTCGACTGTGAAACATTGTTTAAATGGCTGATTAAAAAAAGGTTTGTACTATAGCTCATGGAGGGACGGTAGGGTAGGTACTGTAGGTACGTGCTGGGCGGCGACGCCAGTTTCTTTCATTTCCGTTTTTGGAGGAAGTTTTCGACTCTTCCTGCCTGTAATGGACTAAACTCGACATAATTTTATCCACTGTGCACAAAAATATATCAGGCACAAACAGTGTTAGATGAAATAACGAACGAATGGCAAATAGAGATTCAAATCTTTCATTCGGAGATCGCAGTCGGATTTTGTTTTTCAGATGGCTACGTCAATTAAGTTATCCCATAGCGCCTGCAGTCTTCTCAAGTAACCCAAACGAGTTAGTATTGCTTTCTCAGATAGGTATTCAACTCATAAAGTGGACACAAAACCAAACTCTGTTAAATAAAATTTTACTTTTTAATAATCACATTTTTTACTTAGTGGATAGAACACCCTTATTAGTTGCAAAGCCGTATGGGCTCGATTCCCAGGTCGGCCAAATTGTTATTGGGTGTTTTCATCATGAATTTCTCAGTACCTAGTAGCCTAAGAGTCTGGATTGGTACCCGGTTGATGACAATAGGCTCGCCTCCTATTATATGAGACTTGAACTTAACTGGCAAAAAATGTGGATGTACTAATGGGTACACCTCTACCTTACCTAAAATATAGATATAGATAAATAGAGATAAAAATAATAAATCAAGTTACTATCAGGCAACTGTGATCCATAGCAAAAATACACAAAATAATCTTATATAAATAAACTAATACATATAATATTTTTTTATTAAATAACTAAACACGTAGCGTCGGCGTCGTGTTGCGCTGCGTGGTGTCGCGTAACCAGCCTCGGAAACGTCGATATACAACACCATTTGGCCAAAAGTCCTCATTCAAGAAGGTCTGTAGCTGGTGGGTAGGACCGCGAACCACAAACGACTTCAAGTTGATGTTGTAGTACGAATCCAACCTTATTAACCTTATTCCTTGCCTTGTGATGTTTATAGAAATAAAAACTCAAACAAAACAAATCCTCTTTGTGAAAGAAAGAAAATCAATAAATCCTTCTTCTTTGCTCTTTCCACCTGTGATGTTCTAAGATGTTAATTTATTTTCCCTTTCCAATTATTTTTCCTTTACACTTGCCTCTTTTTTTCCTCCAATAGTACTTGTTTTTCTTTGCTTCTACTGGAACTTTAGCTTTTCTCTTTTTGACAAACTTGAAAAGTGTAACGATACATAGGTATTTAATTATATGGCTAAGTATTTCTCTGTATTTTCATTTCTTCTCCATTAGTTCTGAAACAGCTAACTCGTAGTTCGCCAGGAAAGCCATGCCTCGACTATTTTTTCGATTTAAGTTCATTTAAGATGAATAATTAGTTACCGTGGTAATGTACAAAGATTTATATTTTTATACTGGATTCATAGTTTTATTCTGTTAATACAAAACATGGGTAAGAATAAACATGTCGTTACTTACCCCGTATGTTATGATAATTTTAACAATCAAATCAAGTTACCCAAACTAAATAACAAATTTTATCGATTGTGGAAATTTTATAAATGTATGTATTTTATAAAATAAATAATGTTAACAAGAAATAGAACACGTGGCTGAACAAAATGTAAATTTTGATGATGAGTTTTTTTCATCCTTGGGTGACACCACAGTTATCCATGCTAGCTACGCCGCTGAATTTTCGTGATACCTGCTTAAAATAGACGCATCAAATAATATATCCTTTAAAGAAACAAAAATAATAATAATAATAATATAGTTAAAGAAAAATATTTAGAAAACATACTTATGCATAAATAAAAATCCTTCCTCCTTTTTTAATTTAGTTTAAAAATAAAGAAACAGGTACTAGTAGGTAATTTAAACTTAGTTCTAAACATTAAAATTTAAGCGGGCAACTGAAATAGGACGATTTATTCGATGTTATGCTTCAGTAACATTAGCTTCCCAAATAAACCTTTTGGAAATAAAGTTTGTCTATCGTTCTCCTTTATTACTTACTAATGTAGATTAATTAACTTCTTTGTTTTGAATGGTCTGAACACGATTCTGACGTCAAAGAGCTCCTTCGCTGTGATTTTGTCGGGTTTTTAATTGCTAATACTACTTAATACACAAAAAAAAACCTAGTGCTACTGCTGAGCGTAATGTTCTTGGTTCGATCGCTGGCGTCAAATTACCGAAAGATTGCCTACCCTCTAAGATAATACAAGCGTGATGATATGTTATTTTGTGCTTGGAGTGTTTTATGTTATGACGTACGCTTGATCTTATTCTCGTGTACATCCGAACGAATCAAGAGCAATCACGATGAAATAGCTTAATAAACTCTACTCACGTCGGCAAAGTGATTCAATTGTGGACAGAAGACTGCGACCTGTGTAGGTTGCAGTCTTCTATCCATGTTATTATGTAGGGGGGCACTACATTTCCATTGTAGTACCCAGGAGGGTAAATATTTTTTTTATTTTTTTTTTTAAATGGGTGAATAATATTTAAAGAAGAGTATGATAGGAATCATATTCTCCTTTAATATTATTTTCATAAGACATGGCCTTTTACGACACTCACGGCAAGTTGTTTCTATAGAAATCAAGTGTTTGCAGTGATCAAATTTTAAAGTTTAAAAGCGACCCGATTTCGTACGTCCATCCTTGATTGGCTATCATTACGGTGACGAATAATTTAGGCTATTTAACACTGCGGTGCGCGGTTACCCAGCTTTACGTACCCAAAATAATATATCTTTGTAATTACCACCTCCATTGAATAAAATGAAACTGACCAGCCCAGTTATTGAGTAAGTACTATTCCGTGTTAATGTCAGTTAATTTTCCCTTTTCCTAAAGTAAGCGAGGGTCCGAAAAACAAGGGTGTATGAGTTTATCCTTTCGCATTAATTATGAGTTGATTGTACGTAGAATTATGATGTGGTTGTAAATGACAAGACATGTTCATTGTTTGAATGTTTTTGGTTATAATATGACATGCGTTGCAAACGGTACAGACAAACGTATTAACATAATTATAAAGTTTTGTACTGTTAGTACGAGACCGGGGCTGCAATTCACGGAGTTTAGTATTAATAACCCAAATTCTAAGAAAGTATAATAAGGAATTACAGTGACTGTGCATTACAGGTTAAGACTCATCAGTCATGCTCAATGCGTCGTGGGGACTAGTTTTGTGATGTGCGTCTATTTTGGGCACTTAAGTACCTGGGTCATATTAAAAAAAATTGTATTTTTACTAATGTCGTAATGTCCGATACGATATTTTTCTACTAAGACTCAACTGAGTTTGTTTTTTAATTTTCAAACCAATATAATGCTTATTTGTGCTTAATAAAAAAAAGATGAAACCTTTGATAAAGCTGAATAATGTATATTAAAAAAAACAGTCATTGCATATATTCCGTTCCATACAAGTATTCAATGTCCACATTCTTGTCAGCGCTTCTTTAGAATAATTATTAATAATACTATTTACGTTACAGTTCAAAACATTTTTTTTTCTAATGGCTAATGTTTTTAACTCATAACTTTTTCTAAATAAATAATGAAATCGTAACATTATTCCTCAAATTTAATTGATGAATGTATGTCCTGATCTTACTCATATCTGTTATTCTTCTCTGTAACGTTTTTGTAAAATTATTTCCATGGTAATAAATAAAATTATTGCTTCTATGGGGTGTCTGGTAATTAGTGTACGATATGTAAACACATGATTGTAAGTACGATAGCAAATAACTTTCCTATTTATTTTTTATTTACTTGCATGACCCATTTTTTTTTGTTAGTTGGTAAATATCATCAAAGGACTGTCAGGCTTTTACTGACTAAAAAACCACCCTAGTCCTTCTGTTGCCCTTTACGTTCCGGGGCCACGGTAACCTGTTAAGACGTCTCGCAACCCTGGCAGGCGTTGGCCCCGTTGGAGGCCCCGTCCCTGTGCTGACAGCTCTTTGAGGCGCGCGCGAACAGAACGCGCCGTCGACCCGGGCTTGGTCCTTGATCGGACGGCGAGCTACCCATTACTCGTCGTCCGCAAGCCCGCGCCTACGGTGGCCGGATGTCGCCTCGCGACGTCCGACGCCCTAGGCGTCTCCCGCGGAGGCTGGAGCGTGAGGTGGATCTCCCTCACGCGGCCCGACCGTTCCTTCGCTAGCATTACTACTTCGCAGAAGGAGGTGACTGCATCCCATTCCCTCTCGCCCCGGAGCATGGCCTGAACCAGGTCCGGACGCGAGAGGCCGCCGCCGCCTATCGCCTCCGTGAGGACACGGCGGTGCTCTGCCCAAGCGGTTGCATGACCCATGCGTGGTTAAAGTGGAATAGCTTTGCTTGTAAAATGGGATAACTAAATTTAATTACCGCTTGTTATTTTTCACGAAAAGTTGTTTTTTATTATGAGTACAACATATTCTAAACATATTTGTAAGCATAAGTTTCTTTTTTAAATGGCCTACATTTCAGGCCGTCATTTTGTATACTGATTAACTCCTAATTTGTCAGTTGAAATCGTACAATAACTGTGGTATGATTATCAGTACAATTGAAATAAATAATTGTCACCGATTAAGATTTTTCTTATTTATATCCTAATGCATACGATATAGATTCAACATTAGGGTAGGCCTATGTGCAGCAGTGAGTGAAATGATGAATCCAGATATAAATTTAAATAATTAGAAAGTTTTTTTTTTAACGTGGCTATTTAGACTTGCCCTAATAATTCCTTTCTGTTACTTTTCTGTTGCCATCAAATGATTTTCCTATCTGTTTCATATCCGTAACATACATTTTTTTTAAATATGACCCATCTATATATATTTCTTTATTTTTAAACCAACTTCAAAAAAGGAAGGGGTTCTCAATTCGCGGGGTTTTTTTTATGTATGTTTCCATAAATATTTTTCCTTAATATTTTTTTTTTTGAACGAATATACTTTACATGTGGTCCCATAGTCACCAGGTCTCTTGATCTGGTGACTACTCGGACCACCTTGGATAAAACCCAGGGGAAAACGAGGGCACTGAAGTTATTTATTGGTTTGTAGTTTTTTCGTTACAAACATTCTTTTGAGAACCTGTTTATAATACATGTTTTATATTGTATCTCTACGTTCGTTAAGCGGCATGGCAATAAAATTAGATCCTGATCCTGAAGACTTATCAGCGCTAAGAAGCTGTTGAATGATTTGAGAACTCAATTACCTTTTAAATTTAGAAAATGGTGAAGAATACCATGAACATTGAAATAAAAGCCACTTTTTATAGAACATTTGTCAAAATTAATTAATAAAAGACAACTACATTATGATAGGTCGGTTTCTGTACGTGTAGGTTCCACTTTAAATTATTCGGTTTGGACTTTTCGTTTAGAAGTAATGAAATATATAAAAAAATTATAGGTAAGAAAAATGACACGGTTTCAACAAACTGTTACTGTCCTACGTTTAGTCTATTAACAAATACTAATTTTAAACTAGCAGTGAATTGTTAGCAGTACCTATGTTACGGTTCGCAATCTTTCGACAGGTTACAATCTCCTGAGATAGATTATACTCTAAAGGTATTTACAATTTTATGGTGACATGGACATTGAATTTACTTGATAATGGTGCCAATTCCCTTGGTCACAAACTAAACTAAAATTAGACTAGTTCCATCTTTTTCTATCCAATAAAACAAGAAAGAGACTAATGTAAATAAGAGCTGTCAAATTTAGTCAATCTGACACATCCATACAATTATAGTTGACATCTTAAAACATATGGATAAAAAATACGGAAAAGTTCAAGGCAAAACTAATTTGACATCGCTAACTAAGTTCTTTAATGTCACCGTCCTCTCCTTTCGCTGTATGTTAGTAAGAGATGTTAATTCTCAAAATTTAGTCTAGTTTGTGAACAAGGGAATCGGCACCAATGTTTAATTAATTAATTATGATTTAATAATGAGCAATTCTATATTGTAGTTTTGATAAATAGGTACTATTGCGGTTTATGCACCATCTCTTGTTAACAATTTGTACGCCACCATAAATGCGGCTGAACATGATAGAACATGTCCTGAATTGAATATATTCTATGCAATGTACCTATGTACACTATTTTTATACAAATAAATAAACTTACCTACCCCTTAAATAAATAAATAAAATAAATAAATGTTTATTTTTCCAATAAATACAGATACAAGGAACAACATAAAGTTATGAAAATTAGTTACACTGACATATTTTAGAATACAAAGATAAAAACCTTCTTCAAAACGTGGCAAAATTTTACACCTAAATACTAAATTCGTACCTACATGCGAACGTGGCAAAGATATCGGATAAAACTAGTTTGCATCTTTAATGCACCACTGGAAAGAGGGCGAGTGGTCCTATACATATGTAATAATAAAATACAGTTGTCCCCAATACCAGTCCCCTAACTAATTTTGAGACAAAGGGATCCTGATAACTTTCCATACTTTATTTCCTTTTTGTTGATGAGAACTTCCCGATCGGTCGAGTTGGCCTGTGTTTTATCGTCGTAAGTAAATGAAATTTAGTGCACATGGGCCCCGATCCATATTTCATGAATTCTGTTATATTATTTATCCATATAATACGACCTTGACAGATGGAATAGTCTACAACGCCCTTCATATTTTTAGTAATAAGCTAGCAATGTTAAAAACATAACAGGACGCCCTTGAATTATTGTTAAAAACAAATGTTTCTATTACGTATCCTACTTTTTTGCAAAAGTGTTAAATATTAGCAGTTTACGGCTAACATTTCGACAACCTCTCCATGGGTTGGATTAACTACTATACTATGATTAAAATGTTGCTATAGAATCGCTTCTAATCGTAGTTCCAATAAAGGTGCACACCGGAGCGGTTAAATAACCTATCCAATTTAAAAATACTTTAAATTTAGATAATTATATTGTTCAATTGGCTCCTATACAACGATACATCGCATTGAGTAAAACTGTCCAAATAGCAGTTGCTAAATAGGCGATGTCCAATTTATAGGAACCAATTTCGCTGAGTTGACTTTTACAAATTACAGTGAAAGACAAACAGCTGATACACAGGATGTTCTTCTTTCCTCAATCTGTGAGAAAATAAATTATTTAAGTTATATGAGTATTGCAGAGAAAGGGGAAACAGGCCCGAAACGTCAACCCGTGTCAAACAATATAAATGGTAAGCTAACAAGTTTAATAACATTATCAAAAACTCAGAGAATACACAAATAATTTTCTATTTTCAATTGTCAAAGAATAATTTTGACAGTTAAAAACCTGTCAAGCTTTCGACATGATTCCACATTCAAAACTTGGCCCTTGATGATGGCAAAAATGGTGCTTAATTTATTTGAATACGAGACAGATTTAGAGAACGTAAGTCTTTAGATAATTTCTTTTTAACTTTTCGAGGAAGTGTAAAAGCAAAGGTTAGAAAGTATCAATTATTCTGTACTATTTTCATTAAGATTTTAGCCACTGGTTACACAATCTACATGGCTGATTTATTCTTTATTACAGACACAAAAGATAGAAAGTCCCAAACTTAATTACTATTGTGTCAAACAATTAGAATAAAACAGAGGTGCGATCAGTACACAAGGAACAAAACAACTCATCAATATTAAAATAAGCCTTTAAAATAATATAACAAGCACTTAGTATGTTAATCACCGAATATAAATACGCGCTGCGCAAATATGAACATTTACCTATTACTCAACGATGATTTCGCTGGACGGTTGCCAACTCGTGTCTATTCTCACATTTAAGTTTTCAGGAAGGAACAGCTTCGTATTACAATATCTCAAATGCAGTTCAGATTAGATTGCTATCGCTAGTCTAAAACGGTTCCGAGTCAGCCAGAAGTAGTATATTGTTATACTTTTTCTACGCTGACTAAAATATGAACACACAATGTGTTCCGTTTTCAGTGTAACAATTAACCACTGTTGATTTAAAGTATATCTTTTAGTTACTGGGAGAGAATAAACCATTTTATCTATTACTAGAAGATAGAATGTATATAATAGGTATTCTCTAATAAGATACCGCTCCTTTCGTGCTGCTACTGTTCCGATCGGCCATCTCAGGAGTTTATTATGTGCTAATAGTCTATGTATGCTAAAAGTTGTCCTAAGATCATCGGTTTGTTGGGTCGTAAGCTCCAATAGAATGTTTTTGCAAAAGTAACTCTAATCTCTAATCTACTCTATTGAAAGTTCCACGAAATCAGGACAGCTACATTTTTATTACAAAAAAAGGTACTTATCAGCGGATTTTAGCAAAACCACTTAACACACAAGTCCTAGCTCACAATAAACTATTCCTGTTCACATAAAACGTGTTCCATAGTATAAGATTAACATTCCATAATATACTTTTAATAAGAATAATACAAACACAATTAAAAATAACATAATCAAAATAACATAGACAATGGAAATAAATCACAAATAGGCATAGAAAAATACAGAAATAAATAAATTTAATGACACTGAAGAATCACTCATTACATTGAAAAGTACCCTAAGTTGTTAAATTTTTTCTTCCCACATCTTGAAATTGATTCAGAAATAGTGAGTAATGCATGGAAAATCGATAACTATTCCCTACACCGTATGTTGTATTGGTTGTATAATGTATCAATATGTCGTAACCAGTCTTTCACGGAACCAATTTCTTCACACTCCCTAGTGTAAGTGGCGCCGCACTTTATTCGGATTCTTTCACGGCAACAGTTGTTCATCTTTGTAACACAACGAGGAGGCTACTATGATCATAAAAGTCATTCCAGTTTCACTTAAAATTTCCCTATTTATCTTAACTTTGTTAAGCTGCTGCGAGTTCGAGAATAATAAACGCATGGTAGCGCCCGTCTGAATAAAGAATTCGTATTTTAAATTCTCCAGAGAAGTCTTGAGAACTCTACAACTATAGTTTATCATTACAATGGAACTGCAGTGCAACTACAACTTGGTTTTACTTAGTACACAGGCGCTTAATTTATTTATTTACTACGATACAATGGTTGCATTATTATTTTGTTTACTTTTTGACGCTAAAATTTGTCATACAATACCTGCCTCAAGGGCAGTCTGACAAAAACAATAATATTTCATAATTTAAAATTCGAGTATGATAGCGGTTTCGATTTTGTTTCAAATGTAAAAATTAATATAATGTGGAGCGGATATTATGTGAATCAGCATAAAAAATGAGAAAGGGCAGGCCCCATTGATTCGGACAGTTTGAGTGAACGCTTCATAAAAACAGAAACAAATGGATATAGGAATGGATATAGGATAACATAATGGGCCAAGTAGAACTTTGGACAGGAAAAGATCCCATTACGGCATTCTCCAAAAAGTATACTACTGCCAAAAATTTCGCATCTAAGTACCTAGTTCTTATTTAGTGTCACATACTGCATACATTTGCACCCAAATCATGACATGCACTTAGCGGCTACACACCTGTTTGTAGGTATTAGATTAGCTGGAGAGTTCCCGGGAACTCAATCTATTTGATTTAGTACCGTACACTGACACGTCCACCGTTTAAGCGGCTAGTTACGGAGGGCTTAGCAACCGACTAGCCCGTGCCTAACTACCTAAGTTGACATGATACACATCGACCATCGACAGATCAAAAGAAATAAAACTGAGGAAGTGACAACATATGCGGAAACTAATTTAACTAATCCTGTCCTCGTTTCGCCGGTTAGTGAAAAGATTAAACAACCAGCAACCAGTCAACCACCTACATGCGAATAGGAATTTCATTTACGGGATAAGATAGCTCTTATATTAAGAGGTAGCCCTCTTAAGCTTGTCTAGGTAGGTACAGAGATAACAATTAACCTGTTACATTATTGTATAGCATTCTGCAGTACCTAACGCAAAAATAATGAATTAAGTTTTTTCAGTGGGCGGTTATTTTTTGGCTTGTTATTTTTGAGAGACTTGTTACTTCAGTGTATGATTGTCGTATACGGTAATAAAAAAGCATGGTATTAAACGTTTTATGAACATTTAATATTTTCCTTAATTTTGTCCTGTCAATAAAATAGTCTGAGAAACCATTTATAATAGAAGACAATTAGCAATAGAAGGGTATAAATTGTAAAATTATCATTACCAACACTATAAACTACAGACTATCTTAGTCTCCTCTGCGTATGTATGTGTGGTACCATATAATGTTTTGTGTTGTATGACTGCGGTTTCTCCTCAAACTTTTGAGATGCCATTTAGTCTTCACCATACTCGCAAAACATGTCTTTTGTGTACTAACAAACCAGTTTTAGGTAATTTGCAACCTACATATAGGATAATGGAAAGAATGGTTTTGCCGATATGAAGCGCTTTCTAGAAACGCTATTATGGGGATTAAGAGCTCAGATTTCGACAAAGCATATTTTCAATAATTATAGTTGAAACGCACAGTGAATGTTTGATATTTAATAGTGGATAACAAATGATTGTTACAAAAGGTAGGTAGTAAACTCATCGCGAATAAATACGATATATTCGCGTTAAAGCGTAGCAGTAACGCGCTTTTACACGAATATATCGTACCTATTTTTTCGCGGGGAACTGGAATTTAGCTGTAACATTGCCCACATTGTCAGCACTGACCTTACCGATATTTTCGAGAAGAAAATTCATTCATTCGACGGATTTTGATTGTATAAACTAAAAAACATTCACACACCTCGAGACACCGCATCTAACCACCACAAATTTTGAGCAATCTGCAGCTCACCGTATATAATTTTTGGGGACCCCACAGGACCACACCAATTACTCGTTTTGATTAGTGACCGCACCGCCGAGTGAATTACCGTTTAATTGAAAAGCCGGGAAACAAAGGATGGGAACTTGATTATTTGACAACAAAAACTAAAGCCCGGCTTCATCTACCACCCACCTTTATACATAATATTAATCTATATGGAAACAATAACAGCTACACTTGCGATCGATACAATACAATCTCCTGATAAGGCTCCCGAAATTATCGTTCTAATTACACCAAATTAAGGGAGAGTTAATGAAGAAACATTAATTTCTAAGTATGTATGTATACGTAGGATCGTGTTCATCTTGAATATTTTGTGATATAAAGGGTTATGACCCCATCTACCAGGATTAGAACCCATTTCATGAGACGTTCCGACATTTTCAATCTAGAGTTCATTTTGTTACTTACCTTCCAGATTGCGACGTACCATAAAGAAAATCTATAACTTTAGATACTAATTGAGTTGATGCTGTTACTATACAACACTCATGGACATCGATTAACGTTTATGATCCATTATCTTGGCACAGTGTCTCTTGGTACACTGTCTAGAAGCTGATAAATATGTAGCTAAGATATAAGGTAGCTACATGTTGTGTTGTTAGAGGCGGTGGTGCTCACTTGTGACTTGTATCAATCCGACAAAATTAAGTCAGGTAGCACAAATATGTCAAACTAAGAGTGGACCGCCGTTGCCTTTGGCTGAACAACACATATACACCACGGAGATTTTCTTTAATGCCCATGTGCCTTTATAGTTTTTAATTAACTGTCCTACTCTTACATTTGCTATCTATTTACAGAATAGCACTCCTGATATTCAAGATAATAAAAGCTGGCATTCACAGTTAGAAGATTGTTCCTGACACCAGGTAAAATTTACCTATGGTTTGGGCTCTACGAGTACCCATTTTTAGTGTTAATTTACAAACACGGTAATAGGGTAGATGACACCAAAAACCAATCAATTGACGTATTTTTTATGGCCTGTCAAAACGCGATTTTCCCATAAATTTTTCCTCAAAAGACAACTGCGGCGTCACTTTAGTGCCGACTCAATTAACTAATAATTTATTTATTTGACAGCAATAAAAATAATTAAGTTCTGCAGTTAATTTAAAATTAGGTAATCGGGTTTTCAGGGCAAAATAAAGTGTTTCTTTAGAGAAGTCTTGGAATTATTGGTGTAAACTACTCAAGCTTGTTCCATCAACCTATGTATTATATGAACGTAAAGAAATCATTAACCAGTAGAAGCCCGATTACAGGATATTATACTTAATTACAAAACATGACCTAGTTAAATACAAAAGGTGCTGGTACAATACATTAAAGGCTGTCTTCAACGCCCATACAAAAAGACCCATCAAAATAGTTAGTAAACTAAACAATGAATAGATGCTGAAGTGTTGCCGACATCGTTCATTATGCATAGGACCCATAATAACATTAGCTGAAAGTTATAGATGGGTTGAAAGTTATAACTATAAAGTCATATTTAAGCATCGATGATATTATTGATACGGGATGCAGAATCTACATATTCGTCACAAAAGTGATTCTTCAAAATATTGTCACTTGTAAAGTGACAACGTACCTCGCTTAATGTGCTATTTTTAATATTACAGTATCGTCAATCGTCATCATCATCTGCCTAACCTTCTCCCAACTAAAGGCTAAAAGCTAGGAAAGGTTCGGAAAATACTGGTATTCAGCTACATTATTATTTTTATTTCGTTTGAGGTGGTAAAAATCATCAAATGACTCCTTCCGCCCTGGGTGGGGGTGGTGGGCAACAATGATGTTGGCATGTGCCTAATACACATCATGGAGTTCGTATATGTGGCCCAGTATATACTCTGCTGATATAGAATAAGTTTTCTAGTCTGTCTAGAAAACTTATTCTAATATATATCAGCAGAGTCTATGTCACATTCATATGACGTGCTTGTACTTGGTAAAACCTCATTGGATGCGGATTGCTTGGATATTTCGGAGTCTAGTATGGTATTTTATTGAGTAGTCCACGGAATTTAGAAGGGACTGTCAGACTTTAACTGACTAAAAAACTACCCTGTTCCCTGTTTCGGGGCCACGGTATCCTGTTAAGACGTCCCGCAACCCCGGCAGGCGTTTGGTCCCATTGGGGGCCCAGTCCCTGTGCTGACAGCTCTTTGAGGCGTGCGCGACCCGGGCCTGGTCCTTGATCGGACGGCGAGCTACCCATCACTCGCCATCCGCAAGCCGCATCCGCGCATCCGCGGCGTGCGGCGTGCCCGGTATTCAGCTGCATCCGGTTAGAACCGGATGCAGCTGGATACCAGTATTTTACATGGAGCGACTGTCTATCTGACCTCCACAACCCAGCAACTGGGTAATACAACACCTCTTGGAACGACTGGTTGTCAGACTTTCGGGCTTCTCACGACTTCTCACTCATAACGACTGCCAAAGATCCATTCATGACATGCTTTCCGAGGCACGGAACGATGTCAGTGATGTCTAAGATAAAGTCTTTGAAATTGAAAAAGTCACATTGGTACTTGCCCGGACTCGAACCCACAACCTCATGCATGAGAGGCGGACGCCACAAGCACTGGGCTATCACGACACAAGCAGTATCGTCAATCGTATGGACAAATAATATTGCTGTTGATGTCCATATTACTTTTGAGCAGCGTACCTTTAGCAGTCATTAACAGTTTGTTTGCCTTTCGCATAATTATTAATAGCAGAATACAATGTTTATTTTCGTCCACTATTTACATGAAAAATATATCCGTAGGTAGGATTGTTAGAAAATGTATGCTTAATAACGTTAATTACCACCAGTTCCTCATTAGCGATCCTCGTTGAATTCTAGAAAAACTGTTGCGAGGGAAAAGTTTGGTGACGCTCTCTGGGTTAAATTGTGCAGTTTATACTTTAAACCGAAATAACAACAAATTTCGTAACTTGTTTATTTTATTTGTGTCTAAGAACAAAGTATTATCATGCTGACATGAATGTGACCTAGATGGGTCGAAAATTTTGCCAATCTTTGTAGAGCTTACGTGGGCCTAAAATGTGATCCTTAAGTAAAATATAAGTAGGTGACATTTAAAAATAATCTTTTGGAATATACCTATCAGAATCTTTCTATTATGGTTGAGTAAAATACAAGAAGGACTGACCTTTGCGAGGATTTACACGTGAACAAAAATAAATCATTTTTTTATTTTGCTATATTTGGCTTTATAACACCTAATTCATTAGATATTGGTTGACTAGAAACCTTTCGAAGACCTCAAAAATAGTATAGCACCGGTCAAATTACTTATTACAATTTAGAGAAAAGAAAAGATTTCAAATAAATTATTAGTAATTAATAGCTAAGGTAAACAGTTAAAATCGAACGCAAGAGTGTTATATTTTTTAGAAAAAAAAATATATCTAAAAATAAAAACTGGTAAGTTCATCGGTGTTCAATGGTGTATTTTTAAATTGTACACATATAACCTTGAATATTTTATATCTAACCTTCTATCATGAATTCAATGGTAGCGATTTAATTACATTATTTTTACAGAAATAAGTTTTTATTAACAGTGGTGCCGATTCCCTTGGTCACAAACTAAACTAAAATTAGACTATTTCCATCTTTTTCTGTCCAATAAAACAAGAAAGAGACTAGTGTAAATAACAGCTGTCAAATTTAGTCAATCTGACACATCCATACAGTTATAGTTGACATCTTAAAACGTATGGATTAAAAATACGGTAAAGTTCAAGGCAAAACTAATTTGACATCGCTAACTTAGTTCTTTGATGTCACCGTCCTTTTCTTTCGCTGTATGTTAGTAAGAAATGCTAATCCTCTAAATTTAGTCTAGGTTGTGTACAAGGGAATCGGCACCAGTATTCAACATTCTAAATAGGTACATATTATAATTCCGAGATGTTTTGAACTACATATTCGATCATTTCCAACGTTTTTACGATATTACGACAGTCAGGATTCAGCAATCAAACGTATGGCTTTAAATATTTGCCGTTTCGACATAAAGCGAACATGTATATAAAGCTGAAAGTTTCAGTAATATATTTCTATATAATGTAGGGACTATGCCTGAAAACGAATGTATTACGTAAATAGATATGAAAGCCAATGAATGTCAGGTGCTTTTATATTGCAATACACGTGAAAAAAAAATTGAATAACATTAACAAGAAAAAAAACACGCTTTTGTAGGCAAAAACGTAGTCCGCATTTACAGAAAACAAAAGATTTTTAACAAACCGTATGTAATAAAAAAGGCCCACGCTTTTATAATATCTTTTGCTTTTTAGTGCACTTCCTATAAAACATGTTTCTTTGTCTGTCAGTCTCTCAAAACCCTTGTTCTCATGAACGCGTGGAGGTATCAATCTAAAATTAATATCAAATACTCAAGTCAGCTACCCCTTAAAGCAGTAAAAAAATTAAACTTTTAAGTCAACGCAATCTAAAGATAACGTCATTTATGGCGCATATTGTGGCGCTCGCTAAGCAATCAAAACCAATAGGGAATTTCCCGTTGACCTGGAATAACGAAATTTGGCAAGAAGCAATGCCATGTAGCATAAATCCAAAAAGCGTAACATAGTTACATCAAAAAATAATTACTTTTTTGCGATTACGAATTTATTTTTTTGAATGTTGTGTTAAATATTCTACGGTGGTCCGGAATCCTTCGTGTGTGAGTCCGAATCGCACTTGGCCGGTTCATTTACCCAGTTTCCTACAAATGCAAGTTTAAAATAACGGTTGTCTTATTTATAGAGGGCCCTGCTAAGAGAGATAGAAATATACCGATTCGCATTTTTAGAGGTGAAAATGTTAATAAATAATGCATATTTTTTGTATTTTTAATTTTCAATACAGTACAACACCCATCGCTATTGAGCTATAAAGTCCCAATTAAAAGTGTGAACATGGAAAAAGTCGTAGAAATCAAATCTCATCTAAAAAGGTTTGACAATACCCAGTAACAGAGGTATTACAGTACGAAAGTATCGAGACCCTCTGCTACTCTCTAATTCTCTGCTAATTCACATCCAGGGCCTGCTCAACCAGGTTTCACTGTACTTGTACTTTTAACAATTTCGAGATTTACTTGCGACAAGCCCAAACACCACTAGAATACGCTGTCCGGTTATAAAGTTCCAGTGCCTACCTTCCTTCATCATCTGATCATTTAGTATTACCTACATAGATTTGCAAAGTTCGAAATCCAAATTCAAAAATAATTTTATTCAATTCGCCTTCCTAGATTTTTTAAATTAGGCCTTGTAACTAACTTGACAGGGAACCTAATAAAAGCATGTTAAAAGGTACCAATTTTTGTAAGATTTTATAAAATATGTAAATAATAATGTTAACATTTTATCTGACGACTTTATTCGCCCTTAAATGTTATATTATGTACAGTTTAATCATCGTCGGATGCGAGATACTCGTATAGGTAAACAGGACGTTCTTCCGAAATTGGGGACTTAAGGCAACCCTATTTACGAGCGTCCCATTAGGAAGTGACCTAAATCCGTTGCTGTCAACATTTCTCATGTTTCACCGTCCACTTTCATGTATGTAAATTAACTTAGCATTATATTATGTTGACTTACTCGTCACTGGTTTTTATTTATTGGTGAATTTTTACGTTTTATTAATGGACTTAGATCCCAGGGTAGCCAAAAAAAAGGTAGGTATGTTCAAAATTGACAACTGGTTTTTATGTTTTACAGGATAAAAGTTATGGCCCACGAAAAGTGTCTCGCAATTATGATGTTGGTTTTTAACAACATGGTGTAAAGTACGAGTACGAGTATATATAAAATCAACTGTCAAACTGTCAACTGTCAAACTTTTAAGTAAATGGGTAAGGTACCTAAGCCCAGCATTCAATCTCCCAAGTAGGTATACCTTCTAAACGAAATATTCCTCTATCTGTTCTCATAACCTGCTAAAATGCCGCAGGTCTAGCAACTCTAAGATACCGGACCATAAGACTTGGTATAAGTAGTACAATGTTTATGAATATTAATATTTTGGGTAAAATAATATTACCTACTAGCTTTTGCCCGCGACTTTGTCCGCCTAAATGCCGGTTACCGCAAACGCAAACGTAAATTATATAAGATATTACACTGAAATGGTTAACAAAAAGGTCAGCTATTTACCTAGCATCACCTAGAATCGAAATTAACGTACCTGTTTCAGTTCGTAATTAATGTAGGTATTTGTAAAATAGCCACTTTAATTTTTTTTTTTTTTTTTGGAATTTGGTCCTGGTAATAAATATAGCTGTTCTCTTTTTTATTTTAAAGATAACTAAGGATACCTAAAAATAGTCTATGTAAATTCGTTCTATATACATACATAACATCACGCCTGTAATCCCCGAAGGGTTAGGCAGAGGTGCACCAATTAGTACACCCACATTTCGCCAGTTATGTTTTTAGTCCCATGTAATAGGGGGCGAGCCTATTGCCATCAACCGGGCACAAATCCAGACTCCGAGGCTGCTACTGAGAAATTCCTGATGGAAAAACCCAATAACACTTTGCCCGACCTGGGAATCGAACCCAAGACCTCATGCACAGCAGTCGCGCTTGCGACCACTAGACCAACGAGGCAGTCAATATCGTATAGTCGTTCTATATCCATAAATGAAAAGACTGAAATTTTCATTGACTTTCAATAAAATCTTCTGTGATCCGCTTCACCGCCTACCGCAGCGGTACGCAGTGCCGTGTGCTAATCGCCATAAAGGGGGCGGAATTATGTTTTATTTAAACATTTATTACTTATTACATATTTAGTGAAAGCTTTAGTCAGCTTCTTAGAAAATCGACACATGTCAAACCTAAAAGTGAAAAAATCCTTAAGGACTTGGACTTCAATGGAATTGATTACTTATAAAAATTACCTAAATTGGTTAACGCTACACAAATAACATACGAAAAAAAATACTGCCCAACCCTAATTCAACTACCTCAAGAAATAAATAATTTTTAAACATCACACAACACTGAATCTAAAATTTTATAAATGAACGGTGTCTCCTGCCGATTTTTTTAATTCCAATACCACAATACACTTAATGAAGACAGCATTAGCAACAGCTGAATGATCCTATATAATTCAGAGCTAGGATAGAAATTACTAATTTAATGTTTAGATTCACGTCCGTACAGCAATGACGCGCTGTTACTGATTAGATAACAAAAGCTGCATTTATCAGTGTTTATTATCCTACATTTATATGCCATAACTTAGATATGTATATAGTAGTTATAGTTGTTTTGCTGATCCAGTGGTCACAAAGCGCAACTACTAAGTGTAGGATATTGAATCCACAGCAGGCAAAGTGCAAAAAAACAAGTTGATGAATGTTGTGTTTAATATGAGTACTTTATTTTCAGATAGGACTTCGGGCAACCCGACTCGGAGAGGTCAGGTTCCATTCAGCCCATAAAATGCTCCGTTTTTCAATGAATATCCATGCTTTACAAACTCAATTTTTTGCTGAAAATATAATATTTTGAGGTAAATATTTTTAATGAAAATGATTTTTGTTAATTACAGTTAAATGATGCCGTCGGATGCTAAGCGATGGGCCCGTATAACACAAGAGTGGAGCCCTGACACAGTAAGACGGGGTCGCGGCAGACCGAGAAGGAGATGGCGGAACGCCTTGAATGGCTTCCTCAAGAACTGGCGAGAGGAAGCACAATACAGAGGAAAGTGGAAGAAATGGGAGGCCTTTGCCTAGGAGTGGAACAGTAACAGCTAATAAAATAAAAACAGTGAAATAAAATAAATTACGAAAATCGGGTTGCTTTTTTGAAGATTTTTAAAAATCGATTCCTGATATTCAATGGAAACTCTTAAATAAATTAACATTGCCCAGCTGGGATTTAACCTACTAAGGTACATTTTTCTTTTTCATGTTTTCTTTTTTTTACTTTTATGTTCCATAAGACTTGCCAAAAAGTTGCATGGAAAAGCTCAAGAAAACATAATATCTAGCTAAAGTGCAACGTTGAATAGAACTCTAAGATGAGCTAATTAGCAGCTTGACGTAATTGGCGTAGACGTAAGACGCAACATTTTTATGAATTCTCCAACACTGCTTTTAAAAGGCTGGCATAGATAAGTATTTAAATTGTATTTTATATTCTACATATATATTCTCTGAAGTTTATCAAAAGGGTTGGATACCAGGTACTAAATTTACCTACAGAAAAGCTGAACACTTGACTCATTGATGTCACTGATTCAAAGATGGGAAAATTCAATTTTTCTATATAGTATGAAATTAAAGTGGAGAAGCAACTCTATAATGCACCCTGTCTGTCACATAAGAGAATTGATCGTGTGGTTACACGCCAATATACATGTAAATAAAAGTAATAAACATTTTTTTACACATTAGAACTAGCCACAACACAATTCATCAAAAGCTATGAACGTCACCCTTATTACATGAAGTGCTTACCACAATATAAATAAACAAGGAGTTCTAAGCGTCGTCGTCGGTTAGTGGTAAAAAAGAAGTTAAAGTTTCCACATTATTCCTGTGAGGAAACAAGAAGTGTGCAAGTTTGAGGAGGATGTTTAAATTGTCGCTCGGCTACACGAAACTGTTGGTGGCCTGTAGCACCATCTGTGGCCCACAACCAGAGTAATGCTTCATTGAAAGGTCCACTGATTTGTTTTGTAAAGCTGGCCACCCGTGGTACGATACTAAGCTAAGCTAAGTAAGATAGTGCGGCAGTTGCTTACGTACCTAGGTTTGTAAGCTACTGAGTGCTGCTTTGATGTTAAAGGTCTCGGCATATCACAAAAGGCTACTTAGCTGAGTACCACAGAGCGATTGCTTGTCAATTATTGTGTAATCTTATACCAAGATATCACGTATCACGTTTCACATATAATTTCATCAAAAAATATTTTACAAATTTTCACTTGACAACCAAGGATTGGCAAAAACATGATTTGTCATTTCATCATTATACAACAACAAGTTTGGCAAATAATTCACTTAACAAAATAATTATCCTATAGACTTTTGTTTGATAACATATTATTTGACAAACAATTCATTTTTATTTCGTAGGAATAAAAACGTTTTACAAAGAAAAGGTAAAGGTAAGGTAAAGTAAGGCTAGGTTAAAACTGTGACCCCCACGATAAAATTATATGGAAATAAATTATTCACATCATTAAGTACTGCAATAATAGTTTTAGGGAATTTGTTCAGTAAATTATGCAAAACAACACCGTCATGATCATTTTGACTGGTTTAAGAAAATTTACATAAAAAAAAAACTACAAAAAAAAGTGTGTTTTTATTTTGTAGTTTTTGAAGGCGTTTGTCTTTTTTCAAACAATACCTCACACGATATTTTTAATTTTGGAAAGTGGTAAGAGGGTTGTTTACGCTCTTCCTTCAGTCAATCATCGACTACACGTATAAACAAAGCAATTTTACTTGTTCCGATAGTTCTGCTGTGATCCTATAAGGAGTTCCGTTCCATATCTCCGAAGTCCATCATCAGATCATGACAATACTTTATGGGACTAATTCGGAAGTATACACTTTCAAACAGAAAAAGAATCATCCAAATCAATACATAATTGACGGAGTAATCGCGTAACATACATCCAAAAAAAAAACACACTGCCGAATTGGGAACCTTTTCCTCCTATTTGAAGTAGTTTAAACGTCATTTTTGCAAAAGGATCTAAATATGAAATGTTAAATGCATAAATCATTAAATTTCATCTAAAACAATTGTAAAGAGAAGCATTTGTCAAATAAATGTTTGCAAAGTGACAAAATAAAACATTAAATATCCTTTCTATTCTTATTATAAAATATGTATGTATTTATGAGTATGTATATTAAATATATATATATTATATATGGTATATATGAGTTTATGTACTTGTGTACGATTAAACTTGTTTAGATATTTGTTTTCAATTATTTTAAAATTTCTTATTTGATTATTTCCTCATGTACAATTTTTGGCACCTGCTTTGTTATCTCTTCACCACCTTTGGTTGACTGGTAGAGAATGCCTAAGGCATTGAGTCCGCCTTTGTACTTTTTTGTTGCATAAAGTTTAAATAAATAAATAAATAAACATTTGCGGAATAAGTTGTGTGGGAAATAAATAGTATATGAAACGTTGGTTGTCAACTGAAAATGTGTCAATGGCGTTTTGGTAAAACATTAGTGAACCCTTATTTCAATACTGCATGCACAAACTTGAAACGAGCTTGCTTGCCATGAAACAGGAAATCACCGGAAATCCCTGAGAGCTTTGATCAGATACGGTTTTCTTATCAAACTCTATTCGCAGTCCATAATTATATAAAAATATCAATATCCATTAGTGTTCAGACAACCAATTTATATTCAAGATATACTCATGACAACGTGTGATGATTATGACATTATCACACTAAGCCGGTTCATTGTAGCCTACATTGTATTCAGAGGTCTATAATAGAGCGTAGTGTTCCTTGAAGGACAGTGTTAGTACAAAGGTTGTGCACGCTTAGGTTGATTATGACGACACACTTCTAGAGTATGCTATCGGAGTATTAAATGTTATTGGGTTTTTCCATCAGGAATTTCTAGGTAATAGCCTCGCCCAAGTAGCAAATATAAATAATATATAACTAATGCGTTCTCTTTTTTATTTATTCTGGTTGTTTTTTATTTTATTTTTACTAATGCGTCGAATTGAACACACAATCTGTTGAACTGCTACAAAACTATTATAAAACCTTTACATGTCTGTTAGTTGTATATTATAATTCAAATGCTATACAACTTTTTGCTAGTTGGGCGGAGTCTGGATTTGTGCCCAGTTGATGGCAATAGGCTCGCCCTATTTTACACGGGACTTAAACATAACTGGCGAAATATAGGTGTACTAATGTATACACCTCTGCCTAACCCTTTGGGGATTACAGGAGCGATGTTATGATGTTAATTCTAGACTAAAATATCAGTTAATAAAAGCCGTTTCCTAAAATATTTACATCTAAAACAGTAAGGTTAAAATCTAGTTGGACCTAATAAAAATAAAACCAAAAATGTTTTCAATGTAAAAGTAACTTATTGGAAATACTCGATGGCCGCAGTTGGAGCGGTTCGGAGTCAAGTTACGGAGTCTAAAATTTAAACAAAGTTTGTTCCGGTCCCTGGACATGGTTGGCCACTCGAAAGCCAAGGGTACATTAGAACGCGGCGCGGCTTGGGATAGGTATGGAAGCGACTAGTTTCGCCCCACTGTTTCACGCGCCTTGAAATTCACTAAAAAACAGCATTTTTCTGGCATAAAAAGTATTATAAATACAGCTTTCAGTAACTGAAATGTTTGCTTTTCATATATCTTTCACTACAATATCTAATCGTTTGGATGTTGTCTCAACATCCAAAATTATAAGATTTTTTCGTGAATTTTCTCGTATAGGTAATGTAGTTTTTCAAGTAGAGGTGACAGCCTCGTTGGTCTAGTGGTCGCAAAACGCGACTGCTGAGTATGAGGTCTTGGGTTTGATTCCCAGGTCGGGCAAAGTGTTTTTGGGTTTTTCTATCAGGAATTCCATCAGCCTCGTAGTATGGATTTGTGACCTGTTAATAGTAATAGGCTCGCCCCCTATGACACTTATCATATTTTAGTAGTTTTTATATAGGATAAGGTGTATGAGTCTGTATACAAATAATGTAAACACTGATTTTAAAAGAGTACGTATGAACTTTATTGCCATTTCTTCTCCATATAAAACTACCTTATCCCTACTGTCCCTTTTGGAAGGGACAACTAGGTTCAATTCCTTCTATGTTTTTGTATATGTCGTTCAAAAGTACCTTAGAATGGCCTAATTAAAATAAATGATTTGAGTTTGACGGGACTTAAATATAACTGGCTAAATGTAGGTGTACTAACGGGTACACCTCTGCTTAACCGTTCTGGGATTACAGGCATGATTTAATGTGAGGTAATGTAGTCACATAATGTTTGATTTTGTCCTTTCAGTCGCATCGCAAATCGCTGCCTAATGTAACCTCAGCTTAACAATAAACTGCAGTTGCACCAGCTTGCAAATTACACCAACAATTTGATCGGCTAACTCTTCTAACGGTTAAATAAATATCCTGGAATTTCTTATTCACTGCGATGGAAACATCGTTTTCGTATTTTCGTTGTTTTATTGATTGATTGCAGGTTTTATGACTATTATTTACAGGCTGTTAGCATAGTGTACTATTTTTGGCTTATTTTTCCCATGTTAACAAACTTTGTATTAACACACGTTATTAGAGTTTGAGTGGTACCTACGGTAAAAAATTATTATTGAAATCAGTTCACAATTGCTGGAGATATCGCGTAACATACACAGAAAAAAATCGATTCGTCAAAGTGAGACCTCCTCGATTTCTTAAGTCGGTTTAAAATCACCTGTCAACTGTCAGACGAATTGGTCTAGTAAAATAAGCAATTAGATAAAGACAATGGACTATTCGTCATTTAATCATAAATAATAATAATTATTTTTATTTATGATAAAAAATAAGGCTCCTATAAAAAGTGTTTGGGGAATTATGTATGTACTATTATGATGTTTAGGAGTACAGGAGCTTGCGACACAAAGTTAACCAAATAAATCGCTGAGCCATTGATTATTTAGAAAGTTAGTTTTCTGAACCTAAATAATGAGTTTATAATAATTTATTTGAAGACCGTACATTATAGATACTACATCATTTGCAATTAATTGTCTCCATTTAGCGAATCACTGAAGCAAGGCACTAAATTAAATTGGCACTTATCGAATCGTTAGTTTAGTTGCGGTGACTCTCCTTATTGGCTGGCCGCATACCGCGATCAACTGCGACGTTACCGAAGCCAAGACTCGGTCAAGCTTCGGAAGTTATTAGGACATACTGAGTTGCGGCCATTCTAGTCTCGCCGAATCGCCCGATATATGGCAATAAACTCGCAAACTGAACATAGTTAACTAATTGCTAAGATTGAACACACAATGACTGAAATTGAAACTTTTAAAATATATTATTTCAAAAAAGACAACCGCCTTCAAAAACTACAAAATAAAAAATAACTTTACTTTTGGAAGTCGGCGGCTTTATGCTTTGCTTTTGTTTGTTATTATGTAGGTACTGCTACCGAGTTCCAAAACTAAAGTTATTTTTTATTTTGTAGTTTTTGAAGGCGGTTGTTTTTTGTAAAAAGCTTTTTATTTCTCACTTTTTAGTGCTTATGTGTTAATGTTTGAAATCCTTACAAAAAGCCCTTTCAAACAATATCCTATACTGTATAATAAATTTGGAAAATGATCGATGACGTACCACCTCCCCCTCTTCCTACAGTCAGTCATCGACTACACGTATAAACAAAGCAATTTTACTTATTACGCCAGTTCTGCTGTAATCCTATAAGGAGTTTGGTTACATATCTCCGAAGTTCATCATCAGAATATGACAATATTTCTATGGAACCAATTCGGAAGTATACTCTTTCGAACAAAAAAAGAATCATCCAAATAAATTCATAATTGGAGGAGTAATCACGTCACATACACAAAAAAAAACGTGCCGCGCGAATTGAGAACCTCCTCTCTTTAAGTCGGTTGAAAATACTGTATGATTCAGACTATCAGATTTAGGTCGACTGATACTTTGTCTTTGTTTGGTTAATAAAATAGGTTATGAAAAGTTTTCATTTTTTTTTCTACAAGGTGCAAAAATATAGTAATTCTTTTTTTTTATCCTGGCGTCGTTATCTCATCACCTTGTGAATATAAGCACTATTCCTAATGTTCTCTGGAAAATCTTAAACATAAAAGCGACTTACCAAACGTAGGTGCATAATATTTTCCATCCACGTTCATACGACTTGAGTTTAAAAGTGTTTCCTTACTTATTGCAATTTTGCTTGTCAGGCAAGAGATATGTCTCCTGAAGAAATTCTTTAAAAGGACTAGTAATACTACTTATTGAATTGATGTTATTGTTTATACATTTCCTTGTATTACCGTTTGGTTATCTAATGCTGAAAGCATTCGCATGGAACATCAGTTTATATAGAAATAGATGTTAATTAATATGGTAACAGCAATATTTTGGCTCTTCCAAATGATTTAGCCAGAATATACCTATTAATTACTATTTCAATTCATTAGGTAAAGCTACTTTCCATGCGGTGGATAATATCAATATGTAATTCCTGGTTATATTTCGGGCTCTATATAATATAAATTTAGCGAAACTGAAGTGAATTAATTAATTGGAGCTAAAAATCACATAAGTAATTCATATAATTTTTGACTTGATACAAGTTATGAAACCATTCACTTTTTCAAACGCTCCAATTACGCACTTTATAGGAGCGCGCGTCGACAGCGTGTTTTTCATTCGACATAGCAGTTCGTTTGAGGTTGCATCGATGCGGCGTCTGACTCGCGTACGTAGGCTCTAAGGTATGAGTATCTATAACTGCAGAGTAATTGAGTAGAGAATTCTGTACCCACATAAATATCTATAAAAATAAATAAAATTGAAGAGTTTGTTTGTAATGTCAAAATAACAGGTTTTTACAACATGCATATTAATGTTTTCACGGTAATTTTACGATAATAGCATTTTATATTTTCTGTCTTTCTGTTTGTTACGGTTAATGTTTGCAATGGCTGGATCGATTTTGACGGGACTTTCCCTATCATGGGACATGTGGCTGATATTACAAAGAGTAACTTATGCTACTTTTATTTTAGATAATTAATCAATTGCGCAATATAATACAAACCTTGTGAATAATCGACATTCAAGCGGATGAAATCCCGGGTTTAAGCTAGTAAATAAATATAACTGGTATTTTTACTTTCGCAATGTAAGTACCTATATGTGTACATGCGTTGTGAAATAATGAGGCTGGCTATACTCTGTTCATACTCGTATATTGACAACGTGGCAAAAACTAGATATTACGCCGTAATAGGGCGGGCATAAACGAGACAAATAAAATTGGCGTCGTTAGCGGTAACCAAATTAGAGCGAACCTGCACTTGAATTACATCAAAGTATTTTTAATCATAAGTACTAAAGAATTGTAATTATATTGTCTACTCGACTCGAATACTGAATGGACACTAATGTTTTGTCAAAGGTGAGAAAGCGATTTTTAATGGTGTCTTCCTGTCTAGAACTGGGTACTTTTATAATTCTTCGGAGACTTAAAACTTTCTATCTGTACCTATATGAAATGAATGGCTAAATGTATTGCTAAGCGCTATTTTTTTGTTGTGTTCGTAATTTCCGGAACAAGATTATTATAAAGATATTTTTTAATTCACTGGAACAGACGTAAATTTGCACTCGTGCGGTGCCGGGCGGTTCGGTAGTTACTAATACATATAATTCACCATGAATTACGAATCGTTGAAAATGGGTTTGCACAGAATTAAACCATTTTACAATGAACTGTTGAAGCTTACTGTTTTCAAAACACGTATTATACAAGTCCGCCATAATGCTACAATGTTTGGCAGGATAAATAAAAGACAAAAAATCGATCATTTTGTTTGTTTGCAAAAAACAATGAATGCGACTTATGCGACTTTTTGAGTGCTTCATACCCAAACGTTGGCTGGCGCTATTTCTAATGACTGTTGAAGATAAGCTTCACAGCAGATATTTATAGGACATAGTTAATTACATAGCATAACAACACGCCTGTAATCCCTGATGGGTTAGGCGGAGGTGTCCATTAGTACCTACCCGCATTCCACGAGTTATGTTTATTTAAGTCCCGAATAGAGGGCTCACCTATTGCCATCAACCGGGCACAAATTCAGACTCCGAGGCTGATACCGAGACATTCCTAATGGAAAAACCCATTAACACTTTACCCGACCTGGAAATCAAACCGGAGACGTTATGTTCAGCAGTCGCGCTTTGCGAACACTAGACCAACGAGGCAGTCATTAGTAAATACAATGTGTTAATGAAATTACCCAAATCCTCGGACACCCCAACCGATTTTTATATTAATAGATTGATATGACGTATCATTATTTATTTTCATAAATTATAGTAAAAGTAAAAGTTCTTACAGATTCGTAGCTCAATCGCCGCGCCGCTATCAAACGTTCCTTGACACGGCGGCATGGGACAGTAGTGTACAGCGTCGTTAAAAAATATAAGATACGGCATGTCACATAATTATTTTTTGGATCATAACTACGGAAGGAGCAACTAGATTCAATTCTATTTTTTTTCTTGTAATAATGTTTGAAAGTGCCTTATAATGGCCTAATTGAAATAAACGATTTGACTTTGACTTTGGAAAAAAATAACCTATATTAAAAACTATTGTATTCGGTTTTGCTGCCGATTCTAAACAAAATAGTTTCAGGTTTTGGGTTATTTCATTAACACATTGTAAATATTATTGTTAATTAATTTAGATAATAAGATGGATGATAATAGTTAATGGTAGATTGTTATTACACACATAACACATAAACACAATGGTTGCTGTCAAATAACGCTTGGTACCTATAGCATAATTTAGGTTTTCGCTAATGTAAACCATTATAGAAAACATTATTCTACTAGTACACAAATATTTATCAAATTTTCAATCTAACGTGCTTTAGAACCCTCATGTCCTCAGTGTGTTTATTGATTATTTTGAGCTTAAATATTATTTATTTATTTAAACTTTATGCAACAAACAAGTACAAAGGCGGACTTAATGCCAAAGGTATCTCTTACAGTTAACCAAAGGTGGTGAAGAGATAATAGGGTAGGTGCAAGTTATTGTAAGAGTGAAAACAACAAAAATAAAAATAGGTAGATTAAAAAAAAATGTACTCAAAAATTTTACATAAATAAAATGAAGTGTACACAAGTACAAAATAATTAAGATTCTAGATGTTAGATTAAAACTATAAAACCGCATATAATATTATATGTATAAACATATTTAATTATACAAAAAAGCAATAATAATAATAACAAGTACATTTAAATATAAATTGCTGAGAGGGAAACCAAAGAAAAGGTGGATGGATTTCATGAAAAATGATGTGAAACAAAAGGGAGCCAGTAATACCATGACGATAGATAGGATGGAACAGAAGAAGAAAAACTGTTAAGCTATGGCCACACCAATGCGCTTTCATGACTATTTTCGTCTTCAATATTATATTCATCTCGCATGAAGCGCATGAATCTTCGTCATTAGCGTGCGCTACGGGCATGCACTGTTTTGATAGATGACTAGTTTTAGCGCATGCCTTATTGCATGCTCTGTTGCGCTTGTGTGTATTTGCATGTGTCAGAAGAAAAGGCAAGATGATCGTGATAGCGCACTGGTGTGGTCATAGCATTATGCCGATCCCAAGTAACATGGGACCGGGCAGAGAGAAGATTTAAATATAGATTGCTCTAGTTTTGTTGGTTTCGTAATGATTTAAAATGAAATCTTAGATTAATGTATTATCATTATTTTATTATTGTTTATGTTGGTGTTATCTAACAACAACAAAACAAAATCATCGGGTAGTTGTTCCGGGTTTAGTTGTTTGTGTATGTAAGTTTATATGTTTGTAAACGTACCCACAATATAGGAAGAATTCCTAGAGTGGAGGAGGGGCAATGCCCGAAGTACAAACAACACATAAAATGTGTAGTCCGCTTTATCTATCATGTTTTATGAAGTATAAATAATTAATTAATACACAAACTCACGCCTTTTTCCCATGGGGCTACGATCCTTACATACTTCTTTTGCCTGATCCACGTTCACACATCTCGTCATACAAGCCCGCCGGTTAGGAGTAGGTACTACGCGCCTCTCTGAAGAACCGCACCAATAAAGTCAGTGTAGGTCTTCCAAGGGTGTCCCCTCACTGCATTGCCACTCACATCTGCCATAAAAATACCTTTTGTCTTCCTCTTTCACTCCTCCACTCATCATGACTGAACCATAAAACAAAATGAATACATATACATTTTAATTCACAACTAGCTTTTCCTAGTGACTTCGTGTTAGTTATCGCGGGCTTAGATGAAGGCTCAGTCGATAAAAAGCCTTTGTCTTCAAAGTTACCCTGTAGCTACCAACTTCCATCAATAAGGTTAAGTGGTTGAGTCGTGAGAGCATAACACAAACAGACATACAGACAGAGTTACTGTCCACCATATTAGTAAGTATTTTGTTATTATCATTCATTATATTAGTATGTTTTTTACATCATAACGAATTCATAAACACAGTAGAACAGTACATCTCAGCTATTTTCGGTTGAACAAAAGTTTATTGAATCGATAGTATTAGAAGCTAGTGCATCTTATTTATATTTAACACATTGCAACAAGAAATAACGGTTGATATGCCAGCCGAGAGCCAGACTGACCTACTTCTTCCAATTGAAATTTATAAGGTAGATCTCAGATTGTAGACAATGGCCGATTGGTTCAGTAGGGGATACTTGAAACTATTGTTATATATACCTACTCAGTATTACAACGGACACAGACCAGACAAAGAGCAAATCTTACAAAGGTTGTGCAAACTGAAACCAACCAAGTAACAATTTTACCATATTAGAACTAACAAAAGAAAATATTGTGATCAACTGAATCAGTGAACAATAATCGTACGTGCATCAAGTCTGTCGTCTGCAGACCCCCTTAATCGAAGGCAGACAACAATACATCCAGTTAGGATTTATTCGAAGATCTTCTAAGGAATCAAAATTTCAAATCTGTGAGAAATACAATGTAACTATCTGGAGTTCTATTTCAGGATAAAGTTTTTGAAACAAAAAAGACATGAACATTAAATTTTTCTACGGAAAGAAATTATTTAGTTTTTATACTTCTAAAAAACCTTTATTGCAACAGCTTGGAGTCCCTTTCCTTGGAGTCCCTTTGAAACGCTACTTATTAGCAGGCCGTAGCATATACCTTGACAATCACCACGATGGGGTTTACCAAAGACGGTGATTATTATTTCCGGGATTACAGAAAGAGTCCGTAAAGAATAAAGACCAGATAATAATTTTGATGTTGACATTTTTATTTTTTGACTACTTTCAAACCATGTCCAGAAATTGGTTCATAATTTTACAATACATCAATAATACATAAAGATAAGCGCTCTAAATCACGACAAGATATTATATAAATTCATATTCTAATTTCACTGAAAGTCAGTCTTCGATTCAACAAGTATTTTTGGCAGAAAATAGGTTTTAAGGGACCATTACATTACGTTTGTACCCTACAACAGATTTTCTACAAGTATCATTCGACTAGAGGATCTAGTAGGACAGATTATTACAACATACATGAAAAAATGAGTTTCGTTTTTTTTTTAATAAAAATAATCAACTGAGCAACTGCAACAGACGCTTTGTCTTTTTTTTATATATATATAATAAAGATATTAGCACGCATCACATGACTGTTGAAGGGAGAGGACGGGGTTCATACAAAATTCCTTAAGGTGCTTTACGATTTGCAATGAAAATACCCCATGTCCAGTCTAACCCATATCACGTCTAGAACTTACCATTAGCAAAATTTTCGTACATAAGCACTTTATTTACCATCCAGGGTTTAAATAATCTTTTGGTTTAGTAGATCAATTCTAATTCCATCAACCGAGTTATGGGCTAACTGATTTGTTGGTCGTATGTGGCAATGGCGCACACCATAGTCGCGCAACATTCATATAAAGATTAATAGGGCTCGCAAACGTGACACATGGTGTACGGGAAGTTGCAGTTTATCTAACACATAAAACCGTTTGTCTTGTCTAACTCATCAACGCACAACATAAATTCTGAGGAAAACGGAAAAGTTGCTTACAGTAATTATACACTCGGGTTTACAATCTGTGTACGGTTTAAAAGCATGTCGGAAAGGAAAATAGGTACTTACTGAGGAATACTTTTCAAACTTCAAAATCGTCTCACAGAAACCCCACTTACGTAGGTATAATTATATATTTATATACCTTTATGTATTTGTTGTAATAAAGTTATATTATCGTTCTCGTAAGCAGCGCGGGCTGTTCGGCTAGTTTAAATATAATTTAGAAATGGACATGCCATTTTCCTCCACCGAGAAAATTAAAAGTGCTTCGTAAAAATCTCACTGCGGTTCATTGCGAGTCATAATGTAATTCGGAGTGAATAAACAAGAAATATGTAGTCGCCCGTGTTTTTTTTTTAGCGTTTATAAAGCAAAGAGCTTTTATGGTTTATAGCTCAATAATATAGGCCATAAAAAGCCCTCGGACCCACGTCGGATTTAACTTTGTTCTCCAATTGAGTCTTTGTAGATAGGGACAAGACGTAAGTGTACTTTGTAGTCGCTTCTTTGCTATCTGCATTGTACAGGCCAGTTCACTTACGCCGCTTAGTTAAGTATAATTACATATCACGAAAGCGGACAGTGTGTAAAAAAAATCATATTAAATATGATGGTAGTTATAAGAATACCACTTATAAAATATTTTCCCTATAAAATTTAAATATGAAAATGAATTTCCTCCTGTTGTTTCAGCTTACATTATAAATACAATTTCTCATTTTCTATAGCAATTCAAGTTGGATTACAATCACATTCCATAGTTCAGTTCAGACATTTCAGGATCGGTCTGCATTGTAGGTTTGCGATAAATGACAAAAACCCGTTATAGGGAGTCAGATAGAAATGTCGACGTCAATCTTTAGTTGCCTAAGCTGTGCGTTGTCTGGCAATCAGATAATTATTTATACGTGTATATGTCAAACAAAGAAGACAGCAGATAAATAGCGATACAAGATAAAGAGGGACAGAAAATAATATATCAAGTTTCGAACGAATGAAACTGAAAAGTTGACACATATCGCAGTATGTTGAAACTTGTGCGGGAACAAACATATGTTCCGTCATTGTTTCAGATTTCGTTTTTGTTTTAAACTTAAACAATAGGTAACTGTTCTATCGAACCGGATCATAAACGAAATCACCGTAAAATGTATTTTATTCGTAATATTTAAAAGTATTCGTATAAAGGTATAAAATAAATCTGTATTGGCAATAACAATATTAGGGGTAAGCTTTTCGTTAATATTCGTAATTTACATTAGGTACAATGATTTCATATCAACGTGTAAAACCATTCTGTAGTTAGTAAATATCGTATAAATTTGCAAAATTCGACTGTCAGTTTCTGTTATAGATCTTACGAAACAAACAAAATGGCTACCTATATTATTTCTGTATTACCCAGTAAAGGTATGGCGATTTAATTTATAGGGCGTAAAAATGCTAACTTAGAGCCGATGCCGAGTTAAGCCTCTCCACTTCTCTGGATTATTATCTTTGCAGCGACGCGATTGAATCGACGATAAACTTCTACTTGGAGTCCAAACTGCCATTAAAGAATATTTTATGAAGCGTTTACTGGTCTTTGTAATATGATAATGCTGTGTTTAATTGTTGTTGTTGAGAAATGACCGTTTAATCTGAAAAATATATATCTTAAAAAGCGCCCACGTGTATGTCGGGCCACGCGCAACGTAGGTTTCCGTAGTAGCCTATCACAGTAATGCAGACTATAAAGAGGCTTTTTTACCCGACTACAGCAAAGCCAAAAGGAGGGTTATGATTTTAACCGGTATGTAAGTTTGTTTGTTCCTTCATAACTTCTAAACTACTTATCATTACTTAACAAATGAGGTGTCGTTAGAAGCGTCTCAGTTGTCCGCTGGTTATAGGGTAGGTGTCACCAAATCCAATATGGCGCCCTCTAGGGGATGTGAAGTTGCTGCCAGTCGCTACCAGTCGCACAGTATCGACATGGGTATCAAATTAAAGGGCTTGATGAGCAGTTTTGAAATATATATACTACTTTATATAGGTTTTACTTGCTACTGTGTCTGTTTTAACAGTGTCAACATGGGTATCAAATGAAAAGGCTTAATGAGTAGGTACATTTGAAATTCACTCGCTACTTTGCTTTTATTATTATATCAAATTATTAAAAAGAGTTAGTAATAGAAATAATTTGTTTTAATTTTGCTAGAAACACAACAATTATATAACCCCCAAAATAGTGTAAATAAAAAATAGGTTAAAAATAACTAAAACTCGACTACGACAAAGTCGCGGTTTTAGTTATTTTTAACTTATTTTTTTTTAAATAATTAATAATAGTTGGTACAAAAGTTTTACTTTTCCAAGTATTTGAGTACTGAATCAAAATATGATGTTCACACACCCACAATTTATTAAGAAAGAAAGATCTTTTATTTTCCCACTTTGTACTATATAATATATAATATACCCATTCCAAATAACAGTCTTCTAGTACTAAGAGTGTCTGAGAAAGGCAGATAGACAGACGGACATGGCGAAACTATAAGGGTTCCTTGTTGACTACGGAAAAAAAAACGGTCTAAAAAAATGCACAAAGTAGATAAATGGTTAGATATTATATAGGTACATGGCCAACCTATCGTAAGTGGCACTGAAAGCCAACTACGTGCTTAACTATTTAAGTGCATAAGATAAGAGATAATCCTATCCTAATCCTAATCCTAATCCTAATCCTATCCTAACTAATTATAAATGCGAAAGTAAGTTTGTTTGTTTGTTTGTTACCACTTTACGCCTAAGCCACTGAATCGATCATCCCGAAATTTTGCATAAACGTTGCCAGGTGATCAGGGACAAACATAGGGTACTTTTAATCCCGAAAAAAAGTACTGTTCCCGAGGGAAATCACAATAACGTCCTTATGACAGTAGATGGCGCCACGTGTCTATCGAATCATGATCAAATTTTAAGTTTAAGCATCTAATACATTTTGAGTCTAGACTGTCGATAGACCAGTTTCAAGTATACAACCTAGGAGTACGGAGTTGTTTGCTTAATCATTTTTTATGCCCAAAACCGCTGAAGAGCATACTGACATTTTGCATAAAGTGGCTACCAGACGGACCGACCTGCGGTTGCGGCTAACCGCAGGCCGCGGCTCCAACCGCTGTAAAAACACACCACCGCGGTCACAGTGGCGGCCTGAAGTGTCATTAGCGCGGTGTTTGTGCCACAATCGGACGTCAGTCAATATGGCTAACCGTAACGTTGTCTTATTACTCTCATGACTCATTAGCCCTCTCAGAAGATGAGAAAAAAGGTAGAAAAAAAAACCGTTTATTTAAACACTTGAGGTGGTGAGTGGTGTGGGTTATAGTAGTTTATCTCTACCTATATTATCATTAGCATCGCATATTACTCTTAGGAATAGAGAAGTGTGGATAAATTTAAATTATTTTTTAAATTCAACTATTTCTATTACAATTTTCATATTTGGTGTCATTTTACAAAGCAGTACACGCGGCCTGTTGTTAAAATTTGCAACTGACGCGGCCGCCACAACATTTCGCGTTTGTCTGTGACCCACTTTATATACGTTGTCAGGGATACAGAAAAACTGCGTAACTGACACTGTCATCACTGTGTCGTCACTGACACTGACAGGTGTAAACGCATTCATAGAGGATGCATGGAAGAATAAAGGCGAACTTATAACACGCTCCGCCAATTGTGAATTGATTTGGATGATTCTTTTTTTGTTTATTTTTTCCGAATTGGTCTCATATAAATACTGTCATGATCTGTTGATGAACTTCGGAGATATGGAACGGAATTCCTCATAGGATTCCGCACAGCAGAACTGTCGTAACAGTAAAATTGCTTTGTTTAATGCGTGTAGTCGATGACTGACTGAAGGAAGAGGTTAGTTGCTAAACTATGACCGCGACCTATGTCGATGTATGTAGACAACAGTTTTCCAACGGCAAAGTTAAGTTTGTCCCTCAGTACTGTTTATGTTTTCTTTAGAGGTATGTTCGGTGTATTTTAATGACGGTAGGTAGGTTCCTTTTTTTTTTTTAATTGTCTCACAGCTCCAACTCTGGCAAAAGCTCTTTGCTAGCCCGAGCAAAAATTACTGCTCAATCCCCGGAATCTTCCGTTCATGCCGCATTAAGAAAGCAAGCACAACCGGAGCGACAAGCAAATTTGAGAGCTGATGAGACATTTTCTTAAAGCCAGGAAAGACTGGAAAGCCAAGCCGTCCGCCTGCCAAGCTTCTCTGAGAGTGACTGAGACGCCCTTCTAAACGCAATTGCTTTTGGAGGAACAAGCCGAAAGCCAGAGAGCTGTAAGAGCAACTGAGACGCCTATTCACACACGACACACAACACACATGACTACACGACTTCGTCTCAGAGAAGAAGCTCAGCCATTACAGCGACTGAAACTCCAGAACAGACGCAGGTGAGAAGGACCTCTCTTGCAGAAATGCAAACTGGACGCCGACGGACTTATATGAGTCACAGTCTGTTGGTCCGTAGGTATTTGATAATTCTGGATCTGGCCGAGCAACAAGCCGAGTACAGCCCGAATTGATTGTCAAATTATAAACCAACGCGGACGAAGCCGCGGGTAAAAGCTAGTGATCTAATAATCATCATCGTAACGATGTAATCGACATGTGATGGCTAATCCATCTGACAAGCGCAGATAGACAATTTCCGAATGGTGCCGATTCCCTTGTTCACAAACTTAACCAAAATTAGACAATTTTTATCTTTTTCTGTCCCATTATACAAGAAAGAGACTAATGTAAATAAGAGCTGTCAAACTTAGTTAATCTGATACATCCATACAATTATAGTTGACATATTAAAACGTATAGATAAAAAATACGGAAAAGTTCAAGGAAAAAATTATTTGACCTCTCTAATTTAGCTCTTAAATGTCACCGTCTTTTTCTTTTACTGCATGTTAGTAAGAGATGTCAAGTCTCTAAATTTAGTCTAGTTTGTGAACAAGGGATTCGGCACCATTGTCCTCTCTCTTAATCATAACGACGATCCGATAAAAGTGACATTGTAAGACCACATGTAGATATAGAAGTAGAATGTAAATGTTTAATTCTAAAAGTAACAATCCAATGGTCTTAGACACTTTTCATTATTATACTCACATACAAAGTAATGTCAGTATCAAACCCCAGAGAAAAACGAATGGAACAGTAGGAAGAACCTTTTTATAATAATTGAAGAGACTCATGCGTCTCATTGTCAATAGTAGGTATTATGAAATTTTTATAAGAACTAGCTGTCCCGACAAACTTCGTACCGCCTCAGAATCAATAAAAGTTGTATTTTGTTTTTAGTCAATATTTTCCTTGTCTTGATAGCAAAGGTAACTAACCGACAGCAGTGCCATCTATCAGGTCCAATTGTATTTTCAAACCATCCAGGAACCCATTAAAATATACACACAAAATTTCATCCAAATCGGTCCAGCCGTTTAGAAGTAGTTAGGTGACAAACACACATACAGAAAAATTAAGTATATAGACAGATAGAATAGGACGTCAAATTAGCTAGCAAGAGGTCTAAGGCTTGAACAAACCTGTATATACTCCAAAGAGTAGGTATATACGACATATTCTAATTTCTCTGTTTCAAATAACATATTTTTTGCATAACATCCGTGTGGTCGTGCACCTATCCCGCACACTAAATAAAATTAATTTATTTATTCAGTTGAGCGAGTGAAATTATAATGCTACTCTAATTAGGTATTCACCCGTCGTATGTTGGTACTGCATGAGACAATGCGGGTTTTGTTTCAGTACAACTCTGCATACGTGTTGGGATAATAAAAATTCCACGAAATTTAATTGCAATATTTTGAGGTAAATCGGCTTTATATACAGGGTAATTGAAAATATACTCGAAACCTTAAAAGGGGTCATTGTACTCATTATTATGAACAACTTTTACTATGGGACCAAGCCTAAAATCATGAAAAAAAAATCTGCTGTTCCGTACAAAAATGCTACAAGATTGTAATGTATGGATCAGCTGTTTTTTTTTTCTTCTTAGGGACTTCTTAGATAACAAAGTATAAAATATTTAGACTAGCTTATGCCCCCGCGATTTCGTTTGCGTGAATGTAGGTTATCACTGGGTTTTTCTTTTTCTGAAATAAAAGTATCCTCTTTATGACATCCTAACTAATATTATAAATGTGAAAGTAAGTTTGTTTGTTTGTTACCAATTTACGCCTAAGCCACTGAATCGATCATCCTGAAATTTTGCATATACGTTGCCAGGTGTATAGGAACCAACATAGGGTACCTTTAATCCTAAAAAAAAGTACTGTTTCCGAGGGAAATCACAATAAGGTTCATATGATCATAGATGGCGCCACGTGTCGTTTCGAATCATCATTTTAACTAAATAATTGAAATGACAGGACATGGGTAACTTTTTCCGCGACTTCCTCGTCTGTGTCCGCGATAACCGAAATTTACGCGGACGAAGTCGCGGGCAAAAGCTAGTCAACTATAATTATGCCTTTAATTAAAGGCTTGTCAAAATTGGCCCAGATTTCGGATATTAACCGAAACAAAAAGGCAGACCGAAAAAGAAAATATTTATTTTTCTATGTACCGAGTAAACATTCACATGTTTTTAGTAACAAAATCTGTTATTTTTGGATTACAAACATCCACCGCAATTTTATTTATTTGTGTAGATAAAACTCTACGCCAAGCAAGTACTAACGCGTCGACGGTTTTCGGAACCTTTCATGACAACTATATATTATGCATATTCAATATTTGCATATGAAATACTGACTGCGTCGTTGGTCTAGTGGTCGCAAAGCGCGACTGCTGAGCACGAGGTCTTGGGTTCGATTCCCAGGTCGGGCAAAGTGTTATTGGGTTTTTCCATCAGGAATTTCTCAGTAGCAGCCTCGGAGTCTGGATTTGTGCCCGGTTGATGGCAATAGGCTCGCCCCCTTTTACATGGGACTTAAACATAACTGGCAAAATGTGGGTGTACTAATGGGTACACCTATGCCTAACCCTTCGGGGATAACAGGCGTGACGTTATGTTATGCATATGAAATACTTAATAATTTACGTATTCACTGAAAACTAAACGAAGCTCTTACACCACAAATACTATTTTACTCCTGGAAGAAGCTAATCCACAGTTTGCTCTTCAAAGTTTTCGTATTGTTAGTAAAAATTGAATAAAACGAAGAATGTAACATAAAGAATTATTTTTGAAGCTACATTTACATAAAAAACCTTTATTATTTATCTAAAATGGCGATATGGTTATTATTAATGGTTATTTTTTTCTAAATAAGTATGATTCAAAAAAGTGTACCAAATACAAACTGTCATACAAATAGTAATAAACCATTATTAAATGAAAATCGCCACACTAAAATTGCGGTGTAATTTAATAAGCCACCATGTCTGCATAAATCACTATTATATAGCGTAATGGTTAACAGACCAAAAACGTGAACATCGACCACAATTCGCAAAGGCCCGTCACAAATTACAAACTAATCATAGTCCACCAATTGGGTCGCTCGGAAGAGGTTAATTTTCCCAATCCCGACGCCGCGCTAACGCTCCGTGCCCGTTACAGCCGCCCCACCAATTAGCTTTTACTGCCCTTGTGGTCCGATAACTACTCCACGAGACTTATCTATCGAACGATCCGGGTATTATGCCCTAGTAAACACTAGTAGAAATTGTATCTAAGCTCACTTACTTGTCGATAGCGAGTGTGCTTCACGCTATTATTATGAAGTGTTGCGTGATAATGATGATGGATCAGCCTGTTACAGTAGTGTCGAACTTGGGAATATAACGTTTATGTAATATTATGTTGATGGCGTTTTAAGTACCTTGCGTCGTCCTAAAAAAACTGTGGTTATATAGGGAGTAAAAACACATTACACACCGACATACGAGTTGACTAAATATACTGCCTATCAAACTAAATAGCATAGAGCTAAGACTATTGTTATTTACTTTTGCTGGGAAACGTCATTGCTTAATGTTAGTTCGCAATATTACGGCTTACGGATTCATCCAACAGTGTAGGGGTAGTGCGGGTATTTAAAGTTTAGATCAAACATTTAAGATTTGTCCATATCGTTAGAACTTTCACAGTCAATATCTTCGCAGCCAAAAGGTTCCCAGTGTAGAATAAAAAAAAATTACCACATTGATAAGCAGAACATGAATCTTTTAGCATCATTAAGCGTCTTCTTACACTCGTCTTACAGGGTAAATGAAATTGTAAACACGTAAGATGTAAATTTTAGAAACATAGTTACATATGTATAGTCCTCACAATATCACATAGTTCTCACAACGACACTCTATAAGTAACTCTGCCAATTTCTTCCCCTACATATAAGCATCTACCGTGTCTTATTGTTTAACTTTTCTCTCCTAGGACGACACATAAACTCGTCGCAAATCCTACAGAGGGTTTGAGAGCATCGTCTTAGAAATTTTCCAGTCAACGAAAGCAAGGAGCGACAATCTCGCCGACCTACGTCTTATTTTTCAGGAGAGCCGACCCGTTACGACAGAGATTTACATTTGAAATAGGCTGAGACACTCTTTTATTTCCTTTTATTTTTTGTGTCTGTTCGTATTGCTGCAGCTCCCCTTACATCTGGCATATCTTTCGCCGCGACTAAGTATAACTCAGTCTCCTTACCTGTATAATTTTATTAACGAAAATTGAATTATTTTATCGTAATTGAATTTTCAAAATAAACGCGCTCGGCTAGCTACTAGTTTGCTCAGGTTTCGACTCGGCAAATTTCAAGTATGCAATTATGAAAGTTAATTTACTACTTAGTGATCTCAAAGTGAGGCGCGCCGGTCGCTTATCTGATTAAATTGATAATTTTTAATTATTAGTTCATGTCTTGGAATTAAGTACCTATAGCGATGAAAGTACTAAAATAAGGTTGAATAAGCTTTGAAAAATTGAATAATTTATCAGTCAATATTCTGGAAGAAAATTGTGTCGGATGATGCTATCCATCAAAGATTTTCTTTTACGAGCTAAGCAGTAGGTGGGTGCGTATACGTTCCTATGTTATACAACGTTATTGATGGACTCTCGCAAGCTATTACCCTTGCAAAAAATATTAACCCGTTTCCCTCTTTTTATGACTTGCAATTTATTTTAAAGCATTTTAATGACTAACGCAACGCCGTGTAATATGCTAATAACAGAACAAAAATCCGCCCCAAAAAATGAATTTAATGAATTCGCATCCATTACTTTAGAACATAAATAAAAAAAAAACTAAATTTAGACATAATTAAAAAAAAACATACGTTAAAGGAGTAGCTATCCTGTTAGACAATACATCATTTTGAATTAAAGTCTGGCAAGAAAACCTTTGGGACGGATTCTGCCCAGATTAATGACGACCGAATACCTTTCCTACATTATTATAGCTACACATATAACTGTACCTATAGTAGGTACCTACCTACAACTAGTACCCTTCTGTCTCCTTATCATATGAATATTATCTCGTCCATGCAGTACTATAGGAAATTATCTGCGTGTTATCTGCAGCATATTATACTAAATAATCTTACTGCGAACTATGCTATAAATAATAATATGTCATAAAGCATTGAGAGATATTCCAGAACTAGCCTGCTCCGAATACAATTTCCTTGATAAACTGCTTATGAAATACATAAACAATATTCACAACGGGTTTAAGTTGAAACAACTTATTCAAGCATTCATGAAAGAAACATTTAAATTGTTATGAAACAGAATTAACAAACAAACAGACAGCCATAAATAAAAGCTAAGCAGACAATATGTAAATCTCGTACATTTTGCGGAACAGTCCAAATTGGGGGCTCACCAATTTATGCATTTGTTAATTAAATTATATCACGGAACACTTTCCCATGAGGATCTTTTAATGTCCAACTCATAAGATCGGAACACATAAATTAATGGAGCTATTCATTATGCCAGGCCACGCGCCTTTAATTATTAAGGCGACGCACATTTCTCCGCGGAACTTGGGCATAGGGCCTCAGCCGTAAACACAAATGTGTCAAACCGATACTAAAGACGGAACTTAAACAAGGCTACTAACCACGCTGTTACAGCGTATAGCATAACTATCAACAAGTTATTGTCCCGATAACTAAGCAATATCTAATGAAGTACAGAACTACTTTATTACTTGCTTAGATCTCATTTTGAACTGATAACATATAGCAACAACCAACACCGATGAAAAAAAGTCTACTTAAGGATGCATACAGAAGTATTCATCCTTAGACAGTCAAGATGAGGCCTACGGGAACACTGCAGCCCCACACAAAAGAAAACTTTATACGTATTTACTTAGTGTTTTATGTCTAAAGCGCGCAGTGGAAGTCACTTTCATATTACCTCTAAAGAAATTATTCTTTTTATTTTACTTTGTAATTAATCATGTTGGCTACTCTTCCTTCACTTAGCTCTGAGCGTTTTCTCGGCAGCAGCTGAGCAATTTCATTTATTCAACAGTACCTACCCATTCTTTCTTACACTGCTTAAGTAACTTGAACTAGATAAATTAGCTGAACTACTGAGTTTTTCATTTTTGTTTGAGTTTTTTGTGTTTAATTGGTAATGTTTCACATCTTCTTTGAAGATTAAAAAACATACGAAGGAAGAGAGTTTTATAATAAATTGCCTAATGACCTATAAGGAATGCAATCGTATTTTTTGGGTTCCGTACTGCAATCAGCAAAATCGAAACCCTTATAGAGTGTCCGAGAAACGTTTCTGAAGTCATGACTCCGCCACTAAAGAATAACACAGAAGTAAAATATAAATAATTTTCACTTTACACACGAAACACTCAGGAGGCCGAACAGAAATAGGCTAATAGGTAAAGTCACATTCACAAGTGGGAGAATCTCAGACTGCCAAGCACCACAGATCACATTTAGTATTAATTAATGACTCTAATGTGAGCATGTGTGCAATATTGGATTCCAATAATAGATATACCTAACAAAAACGCTTGAACGCACTGAAATTAGTTCCAGTTGCTACATGGTCGACTTAGTTAACAACTCTGGATATCTCCTGTACTGTAGTTTACACTATCTAAAATATTACTCTTACATAATTCACTCCAAAATTCATTAATTCATTCATTCATTTCATTTTTCAATAGGCTTGAAATGTGCAGAGGTGTACCCATTAGTGCACCCACTAATGGGTACACCTCTGCCTAACCGTTCGGAGATCACAGGCGTAATATTATGTTATGTAACGATAGTTTTGCTTGTTACCCCTCCAAAAACCTACTTCACCAATTGTTTAATTTTTTCTTGCTTTGTATTTACAACACTAATTGTTTAAAATCTACTTCATACTTGCTAATTTATTTAGGAACAACCGTCAGTTCGTAAGTTTAAGTACGTTTAAAGATTAACTTGTATTTCTCATAATATAGGAATTGTATTCAAACCCTCTTCAAGATATTATGTAGCTTCTTTTATGTTTGATGTCTGAAAATCGGACATTGGCTCTTATTAGCACTTCTAGTCCGCTCGTAACTCGTACGTGCATCTCGTCACAATATATCTGTCGTACTTACCGATAACTACCGACATTTTTTATTCACATAACATAACATCACACGTAGTTTTATTAATCACTCCCCGAGATACTACTATTAATTATGAAATACGAGTACAGCAAATTTTGAACCCTTTGAAAGTACAGCGTGCTTTAATACAATGCAGTGTAACAATTATTAAAATTCTTATTATTTATTTTATTTTCATACTTCTTTAACTTATTCATAGAAATACATTCTAGTTTTTAGAATATTTAACCTTATCATGTCAATATAATTGTTTGACAATCTAAAAAAGAGCCGCATTAAATATTAAACGTAAAACCGCATTTTTTTTAAAGTACCTACATTCTACATTTAAGTAAAGCAACCCACAATATGAAAATGTAAAGCTGCGGCTACAGAATGGGATATTGACACACTTTGACTTGAATTTAAAGTTTATGAATAATGTAAAATATGGCAGGCACTTGTAACCCAGGCGCAATTTTTACAATATTATGAATCTACAAAAATAAGAATAATAACAAACATTTTCCCAGATTGTGTCAGAAACTGTAAATATTTCTTACTCATGCGTCATCATTCTGCTACTCACGCTGAATTACTGTCATTGTCAAGCATGCATTGAAATAGCAATATTACACATGCTCAGTACAAATATAAGAGGATACGGAAAATGTTCCTTGTTTTTCCTTATATTGCAAGCAAGTGTACGGCACTTTATTGTGGCGTCATCAGAGCCTCCCTCGTGACAGCTTACACATGAATTCGGGGATAGACAAAGAGTGTGCACGATGAAAGAGCTTTTCATTCATCCTAGTTTCCAGGCGGAGTTGCGCGACTGCTGTGCACGCTTTGATAACAGTTAACGGGCCCTTGGAAGTAAATAAATTGTCATTACGTGAACTTATCTCGGTAATAAATATTATTGTACAATTTGCAATGCCACGCTGCGCACAACTTTTAATTCTTTGTTAAGGTGGGAGCTGCCAATTTATCACTTATCGAGTGTCAAACTGAATGCAGTTCTTCTGAGAAATATGCACATCTACTGCATAGGATCCATCCTTCTTTTTATGTCGACAGCAGTTCTATAGCAGCGATTTAGAATGAGAGAGATGCTTGATTAACTAAAGTAAGTACTTACGTTTTACTGATGGCATATATTATTGTAAAGAATCTGAGGACAGGAAAGCCTTTTGTTTTTACAAGCTTTTATTTACTTTCACTTAGCGTGTTTGTCATCATAAATTTAAAGTTATTTTTTTTAGATTTACGGTGAAAGGGTTCATTAGAGGCGACCGAATATTAACGTGTAGGTGATCTAAATTGGGGTGCTTTATACCACAGCGTTACCTTTACCGTTTTTGCTGACTGATTCGAAAAATTTGCATAAAACCACACCATAAGATTTAAGCGAACATCAAATAAATAACTGTTGTGCCGGGGAAACGATTACTATAACTCTCGGAGCCGATAAGAGAGTCTGCCTGCACCCTATTATAATTATTATCTTTAAACATTATATATCTTTGACTAATTTACTACTAACACTTATGACTTACAATGAAAACCCGAGCATAATATGAAATAAAGCTCGCAACATAGTTTACGGCGAAGTAGTGAAAAAGCTTAAAAATACCCAGTGCCAGTGGGACTCGCACACGAAGGGGTCCGTACGACAATACAATATTTAAGACAACTACAAAGAAGATAAGTCTAAAATCGCAAGAAAGTAATTATTTTAAGATGTTACTAGGTTACTTTAGGTCTTCTGAATTTTTTCCTTTACTTGTGGTATATGGCATTGCTTCGTTTGACGTTTGTTTTTTTTTATTGCACCAAGGGATAGCAGACGAAGAAGGAAGGGAAGGAGGGAAGGGGTATTTGATACTAATTTCAGCTTGATACCTCGTGGAGGTATCAAGCGCTCCTGAGAAAAAGTGTCTTGATAGAAGGACAGACACACGGACAACAAAGTAATCCTATAAGGGTTCCGTTTTTGCCAACTGAGGTACGGAACCCTAAAAATGCAACGTAAAAGAGCGTGAATGGAGTAAAAAAAGAATGTTACGCCAATTACAAAACATTCTTTTTAAACTCCCTTCACGCTACAAACGTGGAGTGAGTGACGCACTCGCCTAATACTGACATTACACCGAAAAACGCTGTGAAATTTAAGAGGCTTACCGTTTGGCGCAGTAACAAAAAAGTAAAAGGTATGCGCTTCGTTAGTAATCATTGATCTTGCGAAATACCTATGAAATCCAGAATGATGTGTTCTAACCTAAAAGTCACCCCTCAATGGTCGTAAATGTGACTACTGACTGAGCATGGTTTAATTTCAAGTTCGGAAAAGTGATATTGGGTTTTCCACCAGAAACTCAGTAACAACCCGGAGTGTGTATTTGTGCTCGATTGCCGATTGCAAATTTTTGAATAAAAATCACGGACACAAGAGTCATATGATATAAACAATATTAGAACAAAAACTTTCTCGCAATATTTAGACAGAAATCTAAAACTACTAAGTATTTACTACAACAAGTAAATAGAAATACATTTAGCAGCCTAAGTAATGTATTGTGTATACTACTGTGTGTATAGTATCGAAGTAAATTCAGTGTTATTTGCACTGGCTTGGACTGCGAGTCGTTTAACAAAATGACGGGCCCTTTTTATCTTAGTCGAGCTGCAATTTGTTACTGGCTCTATTTTCTCGAGACCGCAAACCAACGGTTGCTATTTTGAATATCCCTTTTCTTTAAAATTCAATTGTGTAGTTTGCTTTGGTGTTGAAACTCATAATTTAGAACTTGAGAGTTGTTTCATTACAATTCGTAAAATTACTAGTAGTTTCCGATTTGTTTTTATCATATTTTTTTTAGAAACAAATGAAAATGTATACAACGAAAAATATTAATTTGTTACCGAAAAGAAAGAAAACAATCGTGATATTTTTACATTACAGAGATGATACTAAGCACCAATTCACCAAGTGCCTAAACTATATATAGTTACAGGCAGGTCCTCAAAACTGGTAAAGTGGATAAAACAAAGTGAAATGATTATTTTTATCTTATTCCCAAAAAAAAAGAAGTTGAGAAAACGGAATTATAGATACAATAACTTTTTGGTTCATACATGAAGCTATCTAATTTGATTGTACAATACGCGCCACGAAAAATGAGACTTGACATACCGCACAAACTTTATTATTTCGTAATAAATATTATATTATTGTTAAGACTTTTAATCTAAATGTCATCAAAATATCCCTAAATAGATACACATACTATGGATAACTATTTTATGTATCTATTCCTGCGCAAGCTTGTCTAGTCTCATTTTACGAGGCGCGTATTTTAATAGACTCGCTTTCATTATATAGTATCAGTGGCGATTACGGCTTCCTTTCGGAAATTCGACACAACAGCTACACTACCGCCATTAAAAAACATAGTCAGTTTTCTGTTTACTATTGCCAAATAACATAATCACACTGCAGATATTTAAAATGAACTAAATCATTATAATAACATGTGAATTAAACTTATGGAGCCAGTCTTAAAAATTACTCGATCTATATAATTAAACATTTAACTAAGTAAAAATTTATTTAGTGCGCTAGGCAAGTTCTCCAGTCGCTCGACGCCCCGCTGTGAGATCACATTCATACCAAAATCAAAGAATTATTTAGCTATTACAAAAATTAAACATAATTTAGATCGGTATTTCGCTACCACTATCGGTCCGGACTAGTTATATTCCAAGTAACATTAAATCGGTACCCGAGCTGCCTAGAAACTTAAGAATTCAGCGCCTTGAGTTTTCATAAAAGGAAACGCCTTTGGTGAAGACCCGCATAAGTATACTTACTCTGTTCTCTCCCTTTGACCTTATACTTTTATTTAGTCATGCGTAACAGAACAACATCCAACAAAAGGGTAGTTTCTTAGAACTTAAACCATTTTTAGCAAAACCAAAGTACCGTTAGATCAACAGAAACTTTTAACATATGTACCCGCTCTACCATAACACGTGTACTTATATTACTAATTCTTGGCACTTCGGTAATAATTTGGGTTTAATTACCACAAAGTTTGTAAGAACAATACAATTTGATTTCATTATGATTATCATCGTCTACACCTACAGCTTTGTTTTGTTTTGTGTGCGCTACGCAGCGTGGCGTGCACTACGCATCGTAGCGTGCACTACGCATCGTAGCCTTTGCTACGACGACGCGCCATGGATCTTCGTAGGGCGCGCTACGCTGCGTAGCGCTATTAATGAAAATTATTTTAATACAAAAAATTATGAAAATAAAAAAAAATATGAAAAAAAAATTGAAATTTCGTCGTATTATTTTGCTTTCGTTACTAAATTAGTACATTCGTTAATCCATATTACAAAGGAACTGCCACAGACTAATACAATAAAATAATACATCAAATTGATTGATTGGTAAAATACAAAATTGTGAACGTGGCATCACAAAATGTACGGTGAGCAATATGGTTGTGCTATCAATAACATTCCATTAAAATGTCCCTCTGTGTGCAAGTACTCGTTTTCAGGAAATTTAAAACAAGGTTTTGGTTTTATTATCGACATTGATGTTTATGTTTCAAAACAATAATTTCATTACCACGTACTGTAACTGAAAATTATTTACATGTAAACATTTGTACATTCCAGGTTACTTAACATATCTTCCACTCATACCAAATTCAAAATCATTCAAAAATCCGTCTGCGTCTAATAAATCTTGTAGTTAACAAGCGGTCTGAGGCTCATCGGGTAGTAAGCTCACTTGAATCGAGCTGGGCCGACGGATCCCGAGCACCCGAGCGCACTTCGTTTGTCGCGATATCGCTCATAAGCGCGCGCTATCTTGCCGCGCCGCCGCGCCGTCGTCCTATTCACCCGAAATAGTACCTCAAGGAGTTTGGTAATGAGTTCCCTTGAAAACTGTTACTAGCTCCCGCACTATTTTTTAACGACGTCATTTTTGAAAATTGACTCTTTGCGGTGTACGTTCCTTAGAGGGACGTTGTACTAGCTGCCGCTAGAATGTAAACGATAAAACTGTTTACCTTCTAGCAAAATTTTATCAATACTATGAATATTTCTGTCTGGTAAATATACCGATTTCTGTCTTTTCTGACATTTCTATTTAATGGCGCCAGACAAACATTTCCTATCCGTTTCTTTTGTTTCCGTATAACGTTCACATGTTTTTTTTTATACACTATAAGATATACAATAAATACCTTTTTTTTTGGTTAATTTATAAAATAGCATCGAAATGTGGGTGCTCTAATGGGTACACTTCTGCTTAACCCTTCGGGGATTACAGGCGTGTGTTATAATGTTTCTAGCATAGTATGCTATCTGCAATGTTGTTACGCTTAACTTTATTTTGTTACATAAAGGCGTTTTTTAACTAGCTAACAAAATCTCGATACTTTAATTAAAAGTTAATAACAAGGCTATAGAGCGACCGTCAGCTACGGTCGGCCATTTACTTCACTTTGCCCGTACGCTACCGACTAACTAAGGAAAGGTAAATTTACATTACAAACGAGCGAAACACAAAATCTACGTTAGTATATCATTACAAATGTATTTGTCCTGAGGAACTTGGATATTTAATACGTTTGCTTTTAATACAGAATTAAGTTACAGTTTCGCTCTGAAGGCGTTCAAGTATAATGTTCATAACTTTGTTATGTAGATTTTATTTTAAGGTTTTGTCAAGTTGTAGGTAGGCCTAAACTGTTACACACAATGGATTGTATTCACATAAGTCATACAACAGCCGAACATTAATGAGGCTAGCCAGTGCTCACAAAACATAGATTAATAGAGTTTTAAATCCGTTCCAATTTGCTGAAGCACAAACAATTTCAGTCGGCAAATGGGAAAAGTTTGGAAAAATCAAAAACATTCGACGTGACCCCCGACAGAAGTTGAGTGCCGCCTACTCACGTACCTGCCTCTGTTTTGTTGCTTTACAAATTGATTCCTTAACCCGGTTCGATGGAAAATACTTACATACATATTATTGTTATTTACCTATAGAATCGCAATAATATTTACGTCCGCTTACGTCCGCTTTAGGGTCCGTTCACACAGACCCGCTCGGAGAGCAAGCAGATTCTTTTGATTTTTTCTAGGCACAATTTTGAATCATTGTGATAAGGTTTATTTTCACATGTCACTTCTTTTATTAAAGAGAACGCTTGAAGGCAAACCTAACACGCTTAGTGAGAAATAGCACCCTAGCGCGCATGCGCCGACAGCCGCCGCTCAAAAACAGTGCTCTTCAAGCCGGTCTACATGAAACGGCTATCGGCTCCGGCTAGTTCCAAGCGTAATACTTGAGCCTTTCTGTGTGAAAAGGAGAGCGCCGGCCGATGTCGGCCGATGCTCTCCGAGCCGATCTTTGTGAACGGAGCCTTAAATCTTGCTCAATTTTAGTTAATCAGATCGCACGGAATGTCATTGGGCTCGAAAGGGGATTTTTAAATCCCATTAAAGGCAGCATTTTCAGCAAAATCTGGTGGAGTTTACTATATTCGTATGTACACATTATGCTGTGGCACAAAGACGACAGAATAAATGCAGACAGCTTAAATGGAGTCAAGAATAAATATTTTTTTGTTTGGCCATAAAAAAGGCACAAAGTGATAAAGACAATAATTCTTTATACGACTTAAAAATTCAACGTCATTATAAAGTCAAAGTGATAAAACAGTTTAACAGCAAGCTGTTCTTATTGAACACTCTGGTACCTATTTACAAATCTAAAAACCAGACCTTCCTAAATAAAGATACTTTTAAATTAAAAATAAATAAATTAAGTTCGTTTTCAATGTTTTATTAAGGAGGAAATAAAGAAAAAAATATCATTCGTATTATATCAGGCTTACGAGTATCATCTCGCTTTAAAATCAATCAAAATTACTCAATTACCTAAACGAAAGTAAACTCTGGATCCAACAATTGTAATATTTCCTTAGACTTTAGTTTTAGCTTGTCTAGCAACGTGCGAACATCGACCAAATATCAAGGCGGCTTACAATGAATTAAATACCTCTTTCTCACAAAGAAATGGCGTGATAACAGGTAACATTGCTAACACTTACATGGCTATGTTGTTCTGAAATGAAAACTCCTTTCTCATGCTGCACTTGGTAAAATGGTAATATCCTACAGTAAAAGTCGTTTACTTTTTTATTTGTCTATTACTTATGCAATCAAAATGAAGGCTACGATAAGTTTTATTTTATATAGTTACATTTTTTGTTGAAGTTTTCCTTCAAAAACTTCACGCCTACCTGCTATGATTCTTACATATTCCTTTCGCCACATCCACGTTCATACTTCTCGTCATACAAGCACGCCGGTTACTAGTATTGCGCCAGGTGCGCAGTATTAGTAACCGGCGTGCTTGTATACCTTTCTGAAGAACCTCACCATTAAGCCCAAGTATACAAACTCATTCATTTGCGCCGCACTCTCATCATTTATTTTCACATCACACGCCGATAAATCTTCTTATCTTTCAAAAACCATCACTTTTGACTTGTTCTCATTTATATTTATCCCTTTCTTATTAAACGCTTCATTCATTAACGTACCATGTCTTGCAACTCCTCTGCCTGCAATGCAAGAAGAATCATGATCATCTGCGTATAACAGGCATTTGACAAGCAACTCATCCATCATTAATCCACCATCACTCTCTATCAAATCCGCCAAACAACTATCCATGTATAGGTTGAACAGCCAAGGAGACGCTACATAGCTTTGTCTTACACCTCTTGAGATGCAAAACCAATCAGTGTATGCCCCATTTATCCTAACACAAGCACTCGAATCTTTGTATAAAGAATTCAGTGCCCGCATCAAGCGTCCGTCCGTCCAAACCATACATGGATAGAGTTGACCATAATTCTTCCCTCCTCATACCGTCATAGGCCTTCTCCAAGTCTTCGAAAGCACAATAGACTTCTATCCACCTTCTTGTATACACCTTAAAGAAAAGATGTGATCCATACAGCCCATACCTTGTCTAAATCCCACTTGCATATCACAAATTTTCTTATCAGTCACTCCTATCACCTTATTAATCAAAACTTTTGCATACAGTTTGCCAACAACGCTGAAAATACTAATGCCGCGGTAATTTTTACACTCCTGCTGTGAGCTTTTTCCTTCATATAGTGGTACAATTATAGCCTTGCATCAGTCATCCGATCATAACTCCAACACATATTAACATTAACACATGTTACATTTCAACACATATTACATTTCGACAGGAACTCTATCATATCCTGCAGCTTTGGCAACTTTCATACCTCTCTGTGCTCTTACAATCTCAACCATCTTTATTTTATTTTATTCTCTTCATCAACATCTAAGTGTGGGTTTTCAAAACTGGCTTCCACCCAGTTGCCCACTCCTTGCATGCTATCCTGATCACTAAACAAACGGTCAAGATATATCTTCCAGCGTTTCAAAACCGGGCCCCGTCCCTGTGCTGACAGCTCTTTGAGGCGCGCGCGAACAGAACGCGACGTCGACCCGGGCTTGGTCCTTGATCGGACGGCGAGCTACTCATTACTCGCCGTCCGCAAGCCCGCGCCTACGGTGGCCGAATGTCGCCTCGCGACGTGCGATGCCCTGGACGTCTACCGCGGTGGCTGGGGCGTGAGGTCACGCGGCCCATCTCCTCCTTCGCTAGCATTACTGCTTCACAGAAAGAGGTGACTGCATCCCATTCACTCTCGCCCCGGAGCATGGTCTGAACCAGGTCCGGACGCGAGAGGTCGCTGCCGCCTATCGCCTCCGTGAGGACACGGCGGTGCTCTGCCCAAGCGGGGCAGACCTACACCGTATGCTCCACCGTGTCCTCTGGGCTATCCACACAGTGGTGACACCCGAGCGTTTCCTCCCACCCTATCCGAAACAGGAACCTCCCGAAACAACCGTGTCCGGTGAGGACCTGCGTCATGTGGTTGGTGAGGACGCCGTAGCGCCTCTCCAGCCACTCCTCAAAGAGGGGTCTTGCCGCCGCGATTGCGGCGTGCCCGTTTCTGTCACCCCTCGAGCCAATCTCACCTGTTTCCAGAACGGTTTAACATTAGCCCTGAAATTATCAGTGAACTTCCTGATATACTTTTCTTCCTTTTCAACCTTCTTTTTTACAATCTCTTTCACTTTCGCTTTCATTTCATAGATATCTTTCTTTCACTCTTTCTAAATCATCTGTCATATCCGTTGCCTGATTCATCCTACTTTGGGCCTTACAGGCTAACACATTAAGCCATGCCTCTTTCTTCTTGCTCACAACCTCTTTCACTTCACCACCAGAATCATCCGTCCTACCATATTTCCTCCATGCTAGACCACATACCGTCGTGGCCACTAGCACCATTTTGTTTATTTTATCGTGCTGTTCACCACAGTACCTCTCAATTAAATAAGGATTGACCAAATTCAATAGGGATTGAAGTTGGTGACTATTGGCATGATATGGTAACAATACAAAGCTCAAACATTTTCTTACTTTTAAGAAAACATTTGATACTATAGTGGACGCTCAATATAAGAACATGTTATACAAGTGCATGCTATTAACCTAAAAACTTGACATTTCAGAACAGACTATTATCTTCCCCTTTCTAACCAGACTGTAGGAATATACAATGTATATCGGACAAGCTTGAATGAGGTGAAGATTATTTTGTTACTAAAACTACTAAAAGGTTTCCCTTGTACTGAAAGCAGTTATGCTATAACTAATCACCAAACAACATCAGCTCATCTGTAGTCCTGCACACCAACAGAAAGTATAAATATAAAAGTTTTTCTCATCTAATATTGTACCAGGAAATTAATAAAAAGTAAACACAACCTCATTGCTGCTTAAACATCTAATAAAACCGGAAACAAAAAGCAAGCAAATCAGTTTTCGTACTCGCGCGATACTAAATAACATAGAAGCAACATAACAAAGTTACAATAAGGGTAATTTCGTAAGTTATAAAGCTTATGACTTGCAAAAAAATAAAGTAAGTATACAGTGCGTAAACTTTTATTTTATTGAAGCAGCGCGCTCACTCGATACCGTGACGGGTAAGTTTACGCGTTCAGCAAGTTCTTTGTAAAATCTAAAGATCGGCTTTCTTTTGCACAAAATAATATGAAACATGACATGAATTGAAAAAGTTCACCGAGGAGAAACTCGTGACAACACAGCCGAGTTCTATTGTTGAAAACGACGGTTACTTTTTTAAAAAGGAAGACGTCCAGCACCCTTTTCGCTAAACTACCCGCGCAAGCCTTGTAATTGCAAGATGGAGGTATTTGTATTTCTTTTATTGACTAGTGTAACTCCATAATCTTTATCGTTAAAGCTTTATTTTAACGGCTTTAACGGCTAATTTCTTTCCTTTCCTTCTGCATTCAATTTTCATTTTAGAAATACTAGGTATACCTAAGTGTTACATTTTTATCCATCAATTCTGATATGTGCGTGTGGGGATAGTTTTGGTATAAACACGTGATGAATTTTGCATCCACAACACAGAACTGTATACATAGATCTCTTCGTAGTTTTACGTTTTATCTCTTTTGTTGAATTTCAGAGTGTGCTTGTGTCAAGGAACGGATATAAATCTACTTTTTATGTTTTTAATGAAACCCGTTGGTGTGACACACATTTGTAATACTATTGTTGCCTTCGACGCTATTTAACTGTAAGGCGTTAAAGTGAATGAAAACGGTGGCCGGCGAGCGATTGGTTGTAGTAGTTAGCAGGACGACGGCAACGTTTTGTCGAACTTGAAATGGAAAAGCATCGACATCAACATTGAAATACCTAAATATTTATAGGAGAGGAATTTTAAATGTATTCGGGTACGTAACGCGGCCGTGTATCGCAAGCAGAGATCGCCGGCAACAAATTGCGGTTGGGCGAGATAAAAAAGGTCCGTCCGTCATTTTGCTAAACGACCGACCGGAGTACGGCGTGGTCGGGTTGCGGCCAAAAAAACGACGCCGACGACCCTTGCCGGGAGTTCCACTTCTGTCTTGAAAAAATGATATCACTGTCAATTCTATTTACGATAGTTGTTAGTACTCTGTTGTTCGGAGCGTGCCTAGGGACAGACTGACTAGCAAATCTAGGACGACGTTCAGTTTTTTTTGGATCATTATCATTAATTTTAGAATTAATGATAATGGTGGGTGAAGTTCTGCTTTCCTAGTTAGGATTTAGAACCTAGCTAGGAAAGCAGAACTTCACCCACCAGATTATGATTGACATGGTACTGATACAAACTTATACGAGTATGTTTAACTTTGTGAATGCTTCATGTACTACGATCTCTTTTTATGTATTTTTTTGTTTTTGCATAACATGCAAAGATTCTAGGAACAGAGTAATTAAGAGTAAAAAAAATAAGAGTAAAAAAATAAAATATCAGAGCTCAACAATATAGTTTTGCTTCCTAGCTAAGCAACATATTGCATTCCATAAACTCTTTTGATGTTTGCGTTGTATTTTTATATCAATCAATAACATATGGCTTCCATATATAATAGAATAGCTTTACATTGCAGTTAGAATTCAAATAATACCCATATTATAAAATACACAATCATTCTTGTTTTTTTGTTTGATATTTGAGTTATCTAACATATTTATAATCTGGTTTGGTTATCTACGACGGTGTCTAACAATGGTACTTGTGATTTTGTTATACTAATAAAGAAATATGATAAATATATATACACAAATGATAAAGCAAAATGAAAACTATCTCAAAAAACTACAAGATTCCATCAATCGGCAGCAAGTATTCTGACTGGAGATAAAAAGGAAAACCGCCATTCTTAGAAATGGGATCCAAGATGGGTTCCGTCTATTGCCTGTTCTATATACACACGTATGTATAGTACATACTCTGCCATTGTCTACACTATATAAACTCCTTGCGGCTTCTTTGTGTAAAAGGTAACTAGACGTTACATACTCGACACTGCCAACTAATTTGATACCGCCAATATACATAATACGGAGTGCCGACTCAATTATCTATGCCTATTAGACTCATGTTACGGATACGTACGAAAACCTTATTTTAGCAAAACAATGCGACCATTACAAATACTCAATATCCTTCCTACACTGAAATACTATGCACTTAAATTAAAATGAAGCAAAATAATGGACATAGTTAACATATAAATATGGTACCACGCTCTGGGAATTAAACACATTTTGTGTTCAAAGGTGTCGGGGTGTTCGCTACAGCCATAATGAGACGATTCCACAGCAAACAATCACCGACCGCTCTGAATAGCTAAGCCCAGATATAAATGAAGCTAATCTCATCATAATTATATTGTATATTACTTATATTTTCGAAACCGAATCAGAACGCGAGCATTGGCATAAATAATCACCAATTAAGTAATACAACGCATTTCCGAGTGTGATTATCTAATAATGTTATAAATAGAATATGAGTATAATATCTAAGCTGAAATCTTTTAAATACTTAAATCTTTTTCAAAGATTGGAATTTAAAGATAATTCAGCAAATAGCACCGTTTTCAAAATTTGTCATTAGGTTATCATAAGAGTTGGTGAATAAACCCACTCAACCCTCGATTCCAATGGTAAATATATGCAAGTGAAATACGGTACGACCGGTTTTGACCCGTGACACCTGGCCAGTTCAAAATGTGTCGTAGACTTTTTAACAAGGTTTGGTTACGACCCGGATTTGGGACGAATATCGAAGGTGAAACGTGTTGTAGCAGTCCTATTTCGAACTGAAAAATGTAATTACGTCCTCCGATTTGGGTTTTCGATTTTATGAGAATGTAGTAATTATAATATCTACGAACAGGTAATTTAATAAATACGCTAGCCATTGAGTGAAGGTGGCCGTCATATGTTAAATCACTCCTCTCCTAAAAGGGTGATGTAAAAGGCAAATAAGGAATTAAAGCTATAAAGAAGATGGGTAGTAGCCACCACCTGGCTGGTAATAACATACTGCGATCGCAACAACACAATCCATCTACCAAGCGTCTTAATTTTTACCCTGTTTAATGCAGTTTACCTCCTAAAAGTATACTTTTGTTTAATAGTAATTAGGTATTGAAAAACCAACGTTTATAATAGTCAATTACTAGCTAGTTTTAAACCCTTTGGAATGTTGTAATGATTTTTTAAAAAAGAAAAGCCTCTTCTAAATCCTATTTTCAACCGACTTCAAAAAGGAGGAGGTTCTCAATTCGACGCGTATGTTTTTTTTTTTTTGTGTATTTGTCAACGATTACTACGCCAATTATGAATCGATTTGGATGATTCTTTTTTTATTTGAAAGGGTATAGTCCCGAATAGGTCCCATAGGAATATTGTCATGATCTGATGATGAACTTCGGAGATATGGCACGGAACTCCTTATAAAATTACAGCAGAACCGCCGTAACAAGAAAAATTGCTTTATTTATACGTGTAGTCGATGACTGACTAAAGGAAGTGGGGAGGGAGTACGTCAACCCCCCTCCTACCACTTTCCAAAATTAAATATATCGTGTGAGGTATTGTTTGAAAGAGCTTTTTGTAAGGATTTTAATTTATTTGGTTATAGAACATTATAAAATGAGAGCGCTACTTCAAAGAACAAGTAACCCTTTTATTTAGATTAACAAATATGTTTTAATAATCTTCTGTCCACATTCAATCTTAAAAGGGAATAAAATTAACTTACATCTTGTAAAATCCACAATCGGACTGAAAGCTTCCTTAAACTTCACAGGCAATAATTCAAGGAAGCCATTCACAATTATTATTGTCCTATATTTCTTCTGTAATACGTCAAGTAAGAAATTAATTGTGAATACCTTTTACTGATTCCATCAACAGCATAATAATAATTATTTGCATGTTTTACGTGTGTACATGAGATCTTAAACTGCAAATTGGAAGGTTCTCGAAATAACAAATATATTAATGTACTTTAATATTAGCTTATGAAAATGCTGCATAACAGGGGTTAATGAAATCTTTAATAATATAATAATAATAAATTCTTTATTTCTCCTCACAATGACAAGTGTATTCAAAGATTTATATATATATTAATTTAATTTGTCTGATTAGCAATGTGAGGAGCTGGTGTCTGAGTTAGACATAAAATGTCTGTATTACAAATCACCAGGTCTCCAAGGGTGACCAGATTATTTTTATCAAAAAAAAAATAGGTATTACGATATTACAATCTGAGGTAATAGATAAGACAAAAAAAATTAAAGTTATTATAATTTTGAGGGTAAAAGTAAAAATGAAGCAATAGACAAAAAAATAATCAAAGCGCCGTATCGTGTTTGTGATGTTAGTGTCAATGTGATGTCACTGTGTTATGTTGAGTGTAAGGTGCAGTGTGCCGGTGTGTACGTGTGAGATTTTGGTGTAAGTTATAAACTTATATCGCACCATAATTCAATTAAAATAAAGCTAATTTTCTGTTGAACCATAATCCAAGTTTTGTAACTAGTTCGAAACCAAAGACTTACATTTAGTTTTTGTTAAAGGATATATCGATAAGTATAAGTAATATGGTATGATAATGATGATAGTATTTAATAATATACTATTGTAATGATGATGAGCTATTAGAGATATACCGATGAGGGCAAAGAGCATAGAAACTTAATATAGAACATAATTATGTAGAAAACGCAAACCAGTAGGTAAGTAGAACATTGATTAGGCAAGACAAGAGGTACAGGTCGATGGATAAGTGTCATATTTTATGAGAAGAGTACTATGTAGCTGTTTATTTTTTTGTATTAAGTGTTTCAATAGTGGTTATGAGCAGTTTCGTACGCTTAATATACAAAAATAGATTAAGTAGTGTATAATTCTAGATTCAATATGATAATTTTTCTTTTCTCTTGTAAATGACGTGCAAAAGTGCCTTTTAATGGTCTAATTGAAATAAATGATTTGACTTTGACTTTACAACCTCTAAACTTTTATTAGTTGTTGTAATCGTTTTGGTTTTACCTAATTTATTCGCAATATATATTATCATTGTTACCTGTTATTTCACTATGATATCGGTATTCAGTTGAGTAATTCAATTACTTAGTGAGTCGACAGTAACATATATGTCAGGATTCTACTTACCTAAGTTAAGATGTTTAAAATTGTTAAAATATTACTTATATTTTTTTCATATCAAATATGGTCCAAACGAAACGGTTAACCAAGGTTAACCAAATCAATACAGAGCATTTGAATTTAAATTGAATATAAGCCTAAAAACCTGAATCAAACGATACTTTTAGCAAAAAGCCAACAATAACTCTACTGTCTATATTTCTGGTCTGTTTTGTGGAGAAAACCACAAGATTCCCAATTGTAAGTTGTTTGCTGAAGAAACTTATGAATCTCGTCTTGGCTTTATGCGAACCAAAGGGTTATGTGGTTATTGCTTAATTATTGTTATTAATTTTTGATGCAAGAGAAGACACCTCTACGTACTGCATCTTAATTCCAAGATCGTATCTTAAAGATGAGCTAATGAAGACATTAGGCACTCCAGTTACAAAGAGAAAGGTTATGTCAGGTATTTCCCGCCTTTATGATTCGCTTGTTTTTATAGCACTTTACATATTTTGTGTCAAAAGCTTTGGCTTTCAGGTTTAGAACAAGATGAAGAATTAAGAAGCATGCAGAATTGAATAAGCTATAATGGTTTGTATGGAACACGTACATAAAAGTTAAAAGTAAAGTTTTGGTTAAGAAATTGCAGATATAAAGAAAATAGAAAGTTTTGCCCAATGCTGGATGATGAAGAATTTCTTGGTGCAGTGGTCGAGTTCATAATTGTAATAAGGATGTGAACTAAAAACATTAATCTTACCATAAAAATCTCACTTTACTTTAATAACTGATGAGGCTTACGATAAGACTTTTTATGGAGGTCCAACTTTAATGTTGAGTCATTTGCGTACTAGGTATTGGTTCATTTCATCTATATGAATAGTTAAGGCATACAAAGGCAAATATGTAAAGGGTAGGCGGTATTTAGCTAATACTCAAACCCAATTCAAGGGTCAGTTACCGTCTTAAGAGAGTAACTGACCCATGATGGAGTCACTCCAGCAAGACCGTTCAAAGAAGTTTGTACTTTCGGCAACGTTGAAACGATCGAAACGAACGAAAGATCGAATTTAACTTGACCTATCAACATACGGATTACCAAAGGTAATAAAACATAATATTTGCCTATGTATTTTCACCATAGATATTCGTTTAAAAATGTATATCTGCGGATACTTCTACGAATAAGGAACCTTGGTGTCTAGATCCGCGAATACGGATACAGACCTCAACTATATTACAACATGTTTCGAGTTACATCTCAACCAGGAACATCTTTACAAACGGTAAAAAAAAGAATTCAGATAAAACTAATTTTAAACAATTCATGGAAAAGACAAAATGTGGGATAATAGAAACCTCTTTCATCTATGCATTTAAATTTAACAATTTAAATGATTCGTTTAAGATTCGCCAAATAGTAACATGTACAGATACGGATACGAATCTTTCTTCTCCCTCAGATATCCACAGATAAAGATATCCGGGACATCACTAATTTGCACCAAAGGTAGCCAAAGTTGCGTATTTAGAGCTATCAGTGATTTATAGATTCATCGTTTCAATGGCTTGAGAAAGTCTATACAGACACTGACGTTTAAAGCGACAATAGGACGAATTTTGTAGGTGCATCGTAAAACTATATCGTTTAGTTGCTTGAAAGCATCGTCCATAGCTGGTGGTATTAAAGAGTGGATAGATAAAATAGTTGAAATGCATCCTGTACTAAAGACACATATGGATATTAAATGCAATCAACTTTTAAATAAACGTCATATCTCAAATTGTGCTACTCGCTACTCATTACAAGTTGTTGTTGTTAATTTATTTTACAGTGCGCAATTAAATAACATACGCCGCTCATATCGATACGCATTTATTTGATTTAATTCTTGTCATGGGTAATACATTCCTCTTCACTATTAAAGTTGCTGTAGGTCCCATATAGCGAAAGCTACTACGGTCAAAAAGGAGTCTACAGTTGGATTTATTCAATTTGGGCTTATTTGCATTCTTACGAGACGTAAGTAAATCAACTTTTTATTTATAAGTTGAAAATTAAGATATTATTATGTGGTATCATGCTGTTCTATGAAGATTCTAATTTACATGTAAGTATGTCAGCATCCTATTTTTATGCATTATTCTGCTACCATATCAAGCGGTTAAAATAAAACAATAAAGTTACAGTACATTTCTTTGACTAGAAATTTTATACGAGAAAGTAAACAATTCCATAAATACTTTCCATTATAAATATTCCAGTCAGAGAAATGTGGTTTACTTCAGATGGTGGTGTGGACTGATTAGAAATTCTGCCTTTGAATATAATACGTAAGTACTTCCGTCCAAGTTTATAGAGTTCAAGTTTAGTAGGTAGATATATGAGGGGACAAATGGGACTTGCAACTGCGTCATCCACCTTGGTCGTAATCTGAATAATTAATAGAAGTGCATGGTATTAGACTTGTCCGGACCGGGTCTGCCTTTAACCGGCGGATTCAGTGGACAATAACATTAAATCAACATGAACTTATTGCTAGAATACGCAACGGGAACGCGACGACATCGTCCCGACAACGAAGAGGCAATTTACAGCAACAATAAAAGTATCGCTTTTATTGGCGAACACACAATTCGTTCGGACAGCTGTAATTGCGAACTCTCGCACTGTCTATTGGTTTCGTAATTTAGATCCCATACTTTTAGCATCATGTTCGTGCACTGAGCCGATTCTATTTTTATTTTTGTGTTTTTTGTGCACTAACTGACTGGCCCAATAAATAACAGACTGTACAACTATAAATTTATCAACTAATAGGACTTTTACCGACAAAAAACAAACCGGTCTTGCGCGAGTCGGACTCACACATGAAAGGTTCCGTACCATCGTAGACGATATAACAGTATTGCCATTGCAGTATGGAGGCAAAAACGCAAAAAAAGATATCTTGTATGGGTAACCCCTTTCATTTTTTTATTTGTTGGCAGTAATAGAACTACACTTTTTGTGAAAATTTCAACTCTCTAGATATTGGTTCATAAGATACAGCCCGCTGACAGACGGACGGGCGGACAATGGAGGCTTAGTAATAGGGTACCGTTAGCACCCTTCGGGTACGAAACCCTACACAAAGGTAATACGATATGGTGGTTATGATTCTTACTATGCTTTGTTTCACAATAAAATAGTCGATGACAACAAAACCCACTCCGGTTGATATACAAGTAATGTTCCTAAATGTGAGTTGAAAAACTCGATAATGAAGACAATACATGTAGTAACACGTAGTAATTATTGGGAGTGTTTTATTGATTAAGTTACTTCATCAATCGTTACGAAATGTCGTCATGAGCGCGTGTGAAACTCCGCCAGCCCCTGGCACTAAGCCAGTATCATCCTGAATATTTTTGGTTCGTTAGTGTTACGAAATTATTGAGCTTCGCTAAAAGCACCTGAGTCTACATTCCCCTTATAAAACTGTGAAAGGCTTAACGTTGGAAATATTTACATAAGATATAAATATTGACTTTACACCTATCAAAAACAAAGCTGCGTATTTATTTATGAAGATTATCTTTCTAGCTGTCTGATTGCTTTACAATCAGATATAAGCCAGGTATTGATATATTATAGTTTTATTGTGATTTTCAGTATAAAATCTAATATATCTGGATTGACTATTTGTTACTTATATGCACTAAAGAGCTAAGGCACCTACATTCATCTTGCTTAGTAAAGTAGGTACAATCTAAGATACAAATTCAACGTTAGCAACGACGCGGATAAACGATATATTTAGTAAAACTGTATTGAATTGGACTTTGTAGTCAACAGTTTATACCTAATAGAGTGTTGCCCCAACTTCAGATACGGGCTGGAGCAACCAAATGGAAAACTATTAAAACAATAATGCAAAAAATATATAGCAGGTGCCAATTTAGTTTGTTGTCGAGTCTTATCGGTTTTTTTTTTGTGCATCCTCTTTAAGAAATAAATAAGACAGCTAGTTTGATAATGATTTGGACTAACGTATAGATATACCTAGAATACCTTATAAATTCTTAGTGATTAGTAGAACCAAACACTACTTCTATAAAGTAGGCGATTATTAATGCTTATACTCGTATACGACATAGTTCTAGTGGGAAATTGTGTTTCAAGTACCTACTATATTAACAATAATAATTATACTGCTTTCAATATTACCCCAGATTGGATATTGGTTACTTACCAAAACATTTCTTTTCCATCTTCAAAAATCCACGTCAATTCAGACGACCCAGTGTTGACAAAAAAAATTGAATAGGCCTCTCAAGAAATAGTATGATTGGTCTTTGAACGCAATCTAAAATAGAGAGCAGATTTAAGCCATGGAAACGAGCTTAGGATAATTTAGAACCCAAAACAATAAAAAAGAATAACTTTATTCAGTATTTTTGTCTTAGATCGATATTTTATTCTAGACCGTGTACGGAACGGCTGAGAACCTTTCTTGACGATTGCAATTGAGACTAGGAGATTGTTAAAGAGTAAGCGGTTTGTATTGGTCAATAGGCAAAAAAAAATCTCTTGTGAACATGGTCTGGTTACGAAATCAGATGCAAGTACTTGTAAGGAAATGTTAGCTATAAGCCGTTCACAATATAGGTATTGTAAACATTTTAGCACCACGTGTCTATCAACTTAATTAATTTAGCTCTAATTTCTTAGTTTGTAGTACCTATCTACTTTAAGTGATTATTAACTTAAAATCCATTGTCTGCACATTTATATTATTGTAATTCCATTTTTATAAAAAAAAATAGTATTTAGTTTTCTGCCCATTTTTCTTGCCACTACAACCTAAAAATAAAATAAAATATATAATGTTCTTGATGTGTACAAGGACAATTACAAGCAAGGACAATTATTTCTCTTAATTACAACTGAAGAGACATAACCATTAGCAACGTTCTTTTTATTATTATCGCATTATTTCTGCCTAAGGTTGCTCACTTACCGTGCCTATTCTTTTAAGCAATTTTAACTGCTCTCGATTGACGACGACGGCTACTCGAAGCAACGCAGTAATACCTACCCGTACCCGTCAATAATTTGTCTGCTTTGAAAAAAAAACGTTTGATTCAGAAGCTAGTTCTGAATTCACATGGTACAGAGACCACATCGGTGTTTAATAAAAACGCGAATTTTGAACTTATCTCTTCGACAATAGTAATTATTGATTTAGTATAGTTTTATCTTATTCTTATTTTCTCTTACATCTAGAATTATATTGAATACATACTGAATTGGTAACAAGCTTCATAAAATTGCTTACCTACTTTGACAAATCGTAAGTGATTAGAGTCCACGGTTAGCTCTGAATAATAAAAGCCTCTAGTTAGGTTTATGAATAGAATAGCTTGAAATGTTCGTTGTCCAAAGAGTACCGTTCCTAATTGAAGTGCTTTCAAAAGCCATTGAATATAGATTGCAACAAGAAGTTTGCATTTCCAAGCAAAAGGAAATGTTGAGTGGCATTCATTCAAATATCAAAGCTATTTCTGTCAAAGCACTGTATTTATTGTGTGATAAAAAATGTACATAACTAGAATTTGATGTTAATGACCATTGAGACACTATTGTTAATCGTGGCGTTTTGATTTCATTTTATACGAGATTGTTCCGCGTTTGTAGAATTCTATTCCAATCTTACCAGGGAAAGATAGATTACAGTTTTCTATTGGAACTCGTCCAACCGTAACACAACTATTGAAAATATTTAAGTGTATCAAAATCAGGTAGCAAAATTGTTCTTAGTTTTACTACCGTTTTAGCAAAGGCTATAGCGATAGCCTTTGCTAAAACCAGCTAGCTACACAGGTCCCAGAATCCCTTGTTGTATGTTTTTGTATTATTCGATGACTCAATCGAAACTATGAGCATGCGGGACCAACATATGCAAGGAAACGTCGCGTAACGCCATATTACACATACCATGTCTTTTTTAGTATTACAGGACCGACCAGTAACGCTGAATTGATTAGATGTTCCCAACCATAATTATGATCTACAGGCTAGTTTGTATTTGGTTCATTTTGGTGCTTCACGAAAAAAAATGAAAAATTCAGTTCGTGATTATGGTTGGCTATAATATAGTTTCAAAAATAATTATGATTTACATTAAGGTATCATTGAGAGATTGATAATTTAAAAATAGTTCAAATTATAAACGGATGCCTTGGTCTAGATACCGAGTTGATTCGAAAACTTGTCCATTTTATTACTGTTCCAAGCTTTGTGTAGTTAACAACAGTCTTGCTACAACTATTTGAAGCATGTCACAGACACACAACATGTTTCGTCAAACGCAAACCAACAAATCCTGTGGCCACAACATTTATATTAGGTCTGGTAGCTTTTCAAAATTATTTCCCCAATATCAGCCACGTGAATGCCGAGTAATAGTTACTTACTTTTTCATTTACATTGATACCATCGAACGACTTACTTCTAGCTTTTATGAAATAATCAAACTCTATACAAAAGACTTTGAAGGAGTTGTAAATTTCCTTTTCAAAACGTTTTTATGTTGGTAATGGTGGAGAAACTTTGACCGCTTTGCGCACCCGCTCAAGTTGGTAAAGTCTAATTTATAATTTTCATAGATGGTCCTGTGTATTGGTTGAAATTCTTTAATCTCAATTTAGGTTCTTATTTTACTATCGAATTCGAGAGTCCGGCTTTATAATAATCATAATAATAAGCATTTATTTCGGTTAACCCATACAGTGTTAGTGTCAATTTAGCCTTATAATTTTAACTTATGCATGCAGTGTACTTTTTCCATATGTGTGTTCCATTATCTTGGTATCTCATTCTTCTAACAAAAGGTTACATAACTGAAACAATTGAGACATTTAAAAATGATTTATTTTAACTTGAAATTATGCTTTCATGTTTTCACTTTCTTACAAACAATTATTTTAAATTACATCAACATCAGTTCAAATATGAACGCATTTATTTACAAGTTCTTAAGTTTCTAACAATTCAGTATTGGGTAACTTTAATCACAAGTCATCCCACATCTAGTCAAGTTTATAAATGTCCAATCACATATTCGTCTATTAAATCAGACGTACCTACATACATAATATAAAAAACATCTATTTAATTACGATACAGTAATGACGTCAACCACTCCGGCCTCGGTTGTGAAGGCTTGTATTCCGAAGGGCTTAGAGCCAACGGAGACGCAGCATCTGCTAAAGCCACCGAGGACGACGTCTCTGTTACAGCTATACTCGGTTTTGGTTTCAGTATAGAACGCAACTCGTCGTTGTCTGAAGCCCGATTTCTTTGCAAATTCTCCCGGGTCTCTTTCATCCTTGAAAGTTGTTCTCTCAAAGTTCTATATTCGTCGAGGAATTTTTCCAGTTGGGAAGCTCGGAAGTCAAAGTCTTCAAGTGGTTGCCCAGTACGCGAATAATCTCGCAATCCAGAAAGGTCAAGAAGTGGTGTTGCAGAGGGCACAGTAGGTTGCTCCCTGGAAGGTGAAGCCGGCAGACTTGGATTTCGGCGTATTCTATTTCCGCCAGTGGATAGATCTAAAAAACTATTCGACCGTCGGCCAGACCTCTGTCGGCCTTTTTCGTACGTTCTGTCCAAAAAGCTAGCGGAGTCTGCACCGGAACTGTTTCTTCTGCTATTAAGAAGAGGACTACGACTATCGCCATCCTTTTTCCGCGGTATTGTGTAGAAGTAGTATGGATCATGTTTCATTTCACTTCGCAAGTACGAGGAGGTTCCTAGGGCACTCATTTCGATTAGGTCAGGGTAATTCTTTTCGCTGTCACTTCCAGATAGGTCGTTATCAAGTCGCTCGCGAGGTCGTGTACGTGGACATGCGCGCCCGTTGTTGTTAAACCGACTATTTTCAGAAGATAATATCTCTACGTGAGCACTCATCATTCCCGTAGAATTGGAGCTTTGCACTGATTCTGACGTTACATCAGATCTGAAACAATACATTAATTTAATTGAAATATGAAATTGAAATAGAAAAAAACAGTGGAAAAGAATGATCGTGCGGTTATTTCATTACATTGTATTTCCTAAATCAATATCCTGCAAACATCCAAAGGAACCAATCAACAGTCAGTCGGCTGCCTCACTAATCGAAACTATCCACGCATGAAAAGATGATTGACACAATCAATATACTCGTCACGCCGGAGACATGAGCACAGGCAACTGAACCATTCACAATTTACAAAATAAACTTTATTCCTACCAACGATTGAAGTCAAGACCTCCCCGTCTGAGACATTAAGCTACTAAACCGAGAGGATTAGACAATAATTACTGAACTAATTTTCTCTCGTGCTCCCTAGGTTTGGGGAGATTTTCATCACAAGCTCGCCCCACGACCCACGTTAATTTGTAGTAGGTTCGCAATCAGTTACGATTTAAGCACTTGGCTTAGCATAAGCTCTTACAGACATAAAAACCCAACATATAAACGTTTAATGACCAAATTGAATCATCAGAAACATTGACGTAATTTTGTGCAGACTTGTGAGATTATTTGTTCAACATACATTTCATCCATTAAATATTGTATCGAACATATTAGATTGGGCTTTTTACTCTAACCATTTTTAACTTTCATCTTTTACTATTGTATTGAACGCCATGATCCTACAGATTTAAACTACGTCTTACTTAGCAGTCATAACAATATACCAACATAACGTCACGCCTGTAATCCCCGAAGGGTTAGGTAGAGGTGCACCCATTAGAACCCATATTTCGCCAGTTATGTTTAAGTCCAATGTAATAGGGGGCGAGCCTATTGCCATTAACCGGAGAAACTAATGGAACCGATGGAAATCGAACCCAAGACATGAGGTCTTGGGTTCGATTCCCTCAGCAGTCGCGCTTTGCGACCACTACACCAACGAGGCGAGGTATGTAATACCTATATCTGTTATTGTTTCCTGTGACCCTAATATAACGATATAAACAAATGCGTAGGCAGACAAATGGAGTCAAATAGTATTATATTATTATTAAAATACTAATTATTTTTGCAGGAGTGTAAAAACTACCGCGGCATTAGTCTTTTATATAAATGTGAACAAGACGAAAGTGATGGTTTTTGAAAGAGAAGAGGATGTATCGGCGTGTGATTTGAAAATAAATGATAAGAGTGTGGAGCAAATGAATGAGTTTGTATACTCTTTCCATCTCTAGTAAACATACTGCCCAACAGTATGTTTACTAGAGATGGAAAGATTGATGCTGATGTGGAAAGGAGAGTAACTGCGGGAAATAAAGTGAATGGTGCTATACATGCGGTTGTGACCAACCAGTCAAAAAAGGCTCGAATGGCTGTTCACAACGGTGTGCTGGTGCCTACGCTTACGTATGGAAGTGAATGTTGGGTATGGCAAACGAGGGATGAGAGTAGGATTAATGCTGTGGAAATGCGTTCCTTGCGGAGTATGTGTGGTGTAACTTTGAACGATAGAGTGAGGAATGAGGTTATACGGGACCGTTGCGGATTAAAAGAAGATGTAGTGACAAAGATAGAAAAGGGTATGCTTAGATGGTTAGGTCATGTTGAGAGGATAAGTGAAAGACGATTGACAAAAGGTATTTATATGGCAGAGGTGAGTGGCAACGCCGGGAGGGGTCGCCCTAGGAAGACCTACACTGACCTAATTGGTGAGGTCCTTCAGAAAGTTCAGGTGCGGAGTACTCGTAACCGGCGTGCTTGTATGACAAGATGTATGAACGTAGATGAGGCGAAAGGAGTATGTAAGGATCGTAGCAGGTGGCGTTCTGTAGTTTCTGCCTACCCCCATGGGAAAAAGGCGTGAGTTTATGTATGTATGTATGTAATTATTTTTATCATAGATTGTTTTAGAAAAATTTAATTACCGTAAATTGTATTCACTGAATCGTGGAATGTGTAAATCTCGTTCGGGTTGACCCCTTGAGTTCGGCGGTTCGAACTCAGCCCTGCACCAGCCTGCTTCCATAGGTGGCGTCTCCGAGCAGTCTCTCTCCTCCCGCATTTCGCCCCTTAAATATCCCTCGAACTCGTCCTCTGGATCATGTGATGGCACATTTCTATAGTCACCCCTCTTACGGGCATTATCAGAAGATATCACTCTTGGTGCTTCAGCATTAGTTTTGAAATTTGCTTCTAATTTATCATAACTGTCATCACGATGATTTGTCGTCACTATCTGTTCGTTCCATCTATCTAATTGTCTTTTCTTACGAGTCTCGTATACACATAGTCCTATTAAACACGAACTTAACACTACCACTGCTGATACAGCCATCCCCGCCATCAGTGCACGCCCACCAAAGCTTTTATTTTCTGGTTTCTTTTCTATTGCTAAACTTAAGGTCGCCTCTGCTTTACCAGCACGATTTTCAGCATTGCATGTATAAGACCCAGAGTCTTGCATGTCTACAGCTTTAATGGTTAAATTACTAAATTGCCCTTCACTTCGTAACATAAAAGCTCTACCAGAATTGACATTATTTGAAGTTGCGTTGGCGAGAAGGCGGCCTGCTCGCACCCATCGCACTCTCGGCGCTGGCACTCCGCTCACTTGACAGACAAGCGTCACTTCATCACCTTCCATCCCATTGAATTGACTAGCTACGCTTACTTCAGGGTGACATGCAAAGTCTTCTAGATCCAATCTATCCCACGACTGAGATTTTAATCGTGGTGGTAGTGCGCAGTCAGGCACCACGGTCGCGGGGACATTTTTTCTTATCATCCAATCTCGCATTGGTCTTAATACACACGTACATTTCCAGGGATTATTCGCCAGCTCTAAACCTTTTAGCGATCGTAGCGGCGCTAAGACCGCTACGTGAAGTACTTGCAATCTATTTTTACTAAGCTCCAAATATTCCAGAGAAGACTCGAGTCCTGCAAATCCGCGTGGCTCTATTTCGGCTATTTTGCAAGCACTGACTGTGAGTCGCACTAGATGGGGTAGTGCTCCAAAGGAGTCGTCTCCAACTTTCGTAATGGGATTACCACCTAGTCGTAGTTCTCTAAGCTCTGGAATTGAATCAAATGAATGTGAAGGTATAGTTTCCAGACGGTTGCGCGAGAGATCCAATTCGACAAGGTTTACAAGTGCTCGAAAAGCGTATTGTCTGATGGTCCGTATGTTGCAGGAGGAAAGATAAAGGCGTTGAAGGTTAAGAAGGCCGGCGGCTGCGAAGGCGTCATCGCGGACAGTGGACAGGCGGTTCTCAGCCAGGTCGAGCAGCTGCGTGGTGGGATCGAGACGCGGTGGCACGGAGGTGAGGCCGGCGCTGCTGCAAAGCGCGGACTCCTTGCCGCTGCGCCACTTGCACTCACAGTGGCGTGGGCAGTCGGCAGACGCTGCCGCCGCCAGCGCCAGCACCATCAGCACCCACATCCCCAGCGCCTGCTCACCCAGCGCCGCGCCGTTCGTCTTCACCGCCCAGCGTCATCCCCCGACCCAAGTGCACCCTGTCGACAAACATTTATTTTTAACTGTTTGCTATTACTTTATTACCAACCCATCAATCCTGGAATTCTATTCTGAGTGAAAGAAGCCAGCACCCTACTTGTAAATACATCCACATAAATGATTTGATTGATTGAACAAGTTGTTACCCCAGACGTTCTAATTTCAATAACGTGTATACATATATTCGGTCTCGTGGATCTGGATCACTCGATTTTTGCCTTTCATCTAAAGATGAATATTCGAGTACATACTAAGTACCTATTTGAATTTCTGTTTCAGTTTTCACGCTTACCCAATGTTACTAAGTTAGTTGAGAGGGCCTGTAGGAGTCTTTATTTATTATTTATATGCGACGTACACGTCAGCAGAAATATTTTTATTAGATACCTAAGTAGGTACATTTTGCGGCTGGCTATAAACTTTATGTCGTTACTTGACCGAAAAAGGAAAAAATGGGTTCGGTGCCCTGTGTTTTATAGAGGTTACTGTACAATTGCAATATAAAGTAAAGACTAGTTCCCTCTTCGGCATTCCATTTGTTATAAACTACATAATGGATTCTAAAAATGTTTTCTGGTGCCATTAACGTTGGAGTATGACGGTTGTTCATGAAAAGAGAGGGTGTAAGGTTTTAGATTCGATATGATAGCTACCTATAGAGAAGGAATCAGATAGAATGGCTCACCACAACTAAGTAGAGCTAGCTCTCGTGCCAAATATTACTTTACAGCTTTGCGGTTGTTATGCAAATACTGATATCAGTTCAGGCACCTAAATACCGACATTGTTGTTCTACCCCGCTGTTATGGTAAAATATAACTTCAACCTAGCTACCGATGTTTCCAAACAAATGCTTTCAGGTAAAATTTATATTACAATTAATATTAAAATTATTTTCCGTACTTCTCGGTTTATTCACGACCGTTTTTATTTGAATTTTGATAAAATGCTGACCAAAGTTTAGCTTTTTATAGAATACGTTACCTCTATTTTGAAATTAAGTAAAATAGTCGGCAGCAGTAGCCAGCAGGGCTTATTTAGTTCATATACATTATAATTGTGATACTTAGATATGAAAGAAGTCTGTGTAAAGATAGCGACCGACTGGGGCAGAATAAGGTATTCTTCAAGTAATCTTCTGCCTAGGCGAAGCGTGATTGGTAAATGGACGTTTCACTGATGATAGTCCCTTTTCGTTTCTTCAGCCATTAAACTTGAAAAGATACTACAAGGACTCAGCAACGTAAGCCCTGAGGGTGGACTAAAAATGCATATGTTAAAGGCTCATGGCCTACAGCTTACCGCTCAACTCAAAACCTGTAAGACTGAAGTGGAATTGGGCAGGCCATGTCTTCCGAATGTCGCAAATCTGGAGCCCTGACACGTTTGGGTCGCGGTAGACCAAAGAATAGGTAGCGGAGCGACTTGAAGGACTTTCTCAGGAATTCGCGAATTGATGCAAAACAACGAGGAAAGTGGAAGGAATAGGGGAGGCCCTATTCCTTAATTAGAAAAAGAGTGATTGCATATGCCAATATAGATTGTCACTCTTACATCTCTTAAAACAGTATTATTTTTATTTTACTTTGCCTTGTGCACTGTTGGATATTCAACGCAAGGCTCGGCGCCGAGAGTTGAAAATCCAGCAACATAAATTACAAAGTAATATTGTAATAATGTTTTAAGAGATGGCGGTCGGCCTCCTGAACAATCAAATTCCGAGATTTGTCAACGGCAATTCAGATTTAATTGCGCGTTGTAGAGTTGGCCGGTAAGTTAGACTAATAATTTTAGTTTTTTATTATTTATTATATGTATAATTGTAACTTCTTTATAGGAGTTTGCAGTAGGTACCGATAAATTAATCGTTAGTATAATTAATAAGAGGAGGTAAGAGGCAATCGTCTTGGCTAGTTTCGGTTTCAAGTTAATCTATACTTCTTTACTATAATATTATAAAGAGGAAAGGTTTGTTTGTTTGCATTGAATAGGCTCAGAAACTACTGAACCGATTTGAAAAAATATTTCACTGTTGGGAAGCTAGGCTAGCCCCGGATGACATATTATACGGCTATATTATACTTATATTTAGTATATTTAGTATCAGCACTGCACCCGTGCGAAGCCGGAGCTGGTTGCCAGTTAGGAATAAAGCAACATTTCAATTATTCTGAGCAAGACAGAATAATTGAAGGGCTGGAAGACGATTTATAATAAATACCCCTTTGTTTTTATTTTTATGAAGCACAAGTAATGCAAGTGGTGTTTTTGGAATTATTTTCAATTTCCGAATTATGCTATGTAATATAGCTATGTAATAAATTAGTATGTAAAGTAATACCTACACGATTTATTTATTTTTCATGGTTTATTCATGTTCATTAATAATAAAATAATAAAAAATAATAATACCAGCCCATTACTGTCCCACTGCAGGGCAAAAGCCTCTTTTCGTACAGAAAAGGCACGAGCATTGATCACCACGCTTGCTCAAGGCGGATTGGCGATTCCAGATTTACATTATTAACAAATTAATATAATTTAATATTTTTTTCCAAGTATTTGTCTTTATTATCATTGACAATAAAAAAAAAAAAACTTAAACATTATAAAGATTGTTTAATCCTATTTCCTCGGTAGTGCACACTACAAATTTTGATTTCCCTATTTGCCACAAGATTTTGTTACACTTACACTTATAAAAAAATAATTTTTATTGTAGTAAAATTTTCATGTTAGTGAACTTATAAAAATATTTTATTTTATTTCTCAATAGTGTGTTGAAAAACGTCATCGTATGATACAGGGACCATTTATCATTATGCTCTAGGCTCCATTTCACCCTCACCTGCAGCTCATACTGTATTTTAACCCGGGCCACAGTGACAAATTTACCTCAATAATATCATAATGTACTATTATTGTGCCAAAATGTCAATACGAAGGCAATATTATGGAATAACAACAGTAGAGGTGATGTGATGATTATTTATTTGTATTCGAATCTTATATTTGTATAAGATGCCGCCTTTTTTTATTAAAGTAAACTCTTATCAATCATTAAATCAGGAGTGCTTTATGAGTGCTCAAAAAGCGAACCCCACCCTTAGCGCAAGGTTTACCTTTATTTCGATCGCAAATGTCCTTCACCTTTCTTTTGACATCGAATAATAGAAATTACGAGTAAAAGGAACGAGAAGTGGCGGTATGAGGTTTTTATTTTATTCAAGTTTCATGATTAGTAAGTAAGTAATTATAAATATATCTTTAAAATGGTTTTATGACTGAGAAACAGGTTGAAGCCGCGCCTAAAACTCTAGGTCAATTGACAATAGCAAAAAGGTACCTGACAACCAAGTGCCTCTACTAAATACAACGTCACAGTGCCGACACACATATTGCAGTTTAGACAATGCATAAAATCAACTGTCCTTCGCAAATCACTCTCCATTTGCATATGCCTTACTTGAACTCGTGCCACTACCGACTGTACGGCACGCCTAATTGCACCGCAACAAATCTGTGGCGCACTGTGCCCCACAACTCCATGGCACCGACGTGTAGACCTAATGGCTGCCACTTCGATCACGCAACTCTCGCGTGTTTCGTTTCACTCACGTACCTCATATGCAATGTATGATTATTCGATTCTACGTGTTATAACAGCCCTGCATGCCAGTTATGTAGGACACGAGGTCGTATCGTACTCGAACACACACACACACACACACGCAGAAGAAGGGTTCAGTCTGAACATTTTACTTATTCAAATAGCTATCTAGGGACTATTAATAAGCCGACACCCACAAAAAAAAAGTTTTTGTAATGTTTATCATGTTACAACACTATTACTTAACTTTTTTTGTAAAATTATTATAAAATTTTGTCCCCTGTTAGTTCCTGTAAAACTATAGAGTGCTCCGATAAACGTCCTGACGATTTATGTCCAATAATGAAACAGGCCTGCCGAACTAGTCCACATTTTAATCCTTTAATAGTCGTTCACGCCGAGCTGAATCTGCCCTCTGACGCAGTAATAGATTTATGGTTAAAATACACTTAATGGAAATCTACAGTCAAATAATCCTAGTATAGCGTGGTGATATGTGTAACGTAACGTTGTGTCATTTGAGTATTCTGAAAACAAAAAGTTCGACCTTTCAGTTAAAGGGGTTGGCCCTAAGTCCACAAAGCTCTGAATAATTTAAAATCAATTGGATTGCTCCAATCATTCCGAACTTCCTCGTGAAAAATGTTGTACTTCGCTGGTTTAACAAAAGGGAACCTCGGACACTAATTCAATAATTCCACACATAACAACAACGGACATTTCATTTCATGAGGTAACTTCTCGTTGAGCTTACCTTAAGGTAAAACGTCACCATTATTTACGGCTAGGTGTCGGCCTTTTAGTCCTCTAAGGAAATGTAAACGCCTTTTATTGTGCCTATTTTAGTAAAATGTTAAAATTAATTTGTGTTCGTGTAACTAAATGAGTTTGCCTGTGGGAGCTTTAGGGTCATTTCTACTTCTCAAATTGTTGGATAGTTTTGTTTATATTTAGTTCAACATTATAAGTTTCTATAAAAAAATGTATTAATTTCTTTAAGTTACTAGAAACATATGTATAACGTATAATGTTATATAAATTCGTAAACCAAACGCCATTAAAAATAGAAAGAGGGACTTATCTTTACGACTTGTTGTAATAAATGTTTGTTATTTTATAGCGTAAGGTCTTTCCAAATTGTAGCAATAAATCTTGGTTATAAGTTATAATAAATAGTCCCAACAAAATAATATTGGGGAAATTTTATTTATTTTCGGTTACCATAGCGATCCTGCGTAATAGACCAAATATTCTTATAGGTTGTATCTAAGATTTTCATATATTTATTTATATAAATGTATATTCTGCTAGCACGCTTCGCTTCGATCCACGATCAGCGCTAGTAAGGCATAACGTAAGAAAATGTCGTTTCATACAAGTTCGTGACCTTATTTTGTGCAATATATGTGCGTACGAACATTTTAGGAGAAAATTCTTTGTAGGCATTGCTGATCCAAACCGACAGGCGGATGACGACGGACAAATTTATCTGTTAGGGTACGAAGAAAGAATACTAATACTTGGGCTTCCGCACTTACAGAACTGATCGATTGGATCATGAGAAGTGACTAAGAGAAAAGCTTAGCTTCGAGCAGTTAACACTCCAAATAACAAAAGTAGGCACGCATTGAATTTCAACAATGGTACACTATTGTCAGATGTAATATTGTATTGGAAAACAAGTTTTTTTTAACTCAAAATTCGTACTTTATACTGTAAGTACAGTATAAAGAACTAATTTGTTTTACTTTAACCTTAAAAAAAAATATCTACACGTGAAAAAGAATACCTACTAAACCTTGAAAGTATAACAAAGCAGAAACAGCACTCTTTTGGATTTATACACATACGTTATAGGTAAGTAAGTTGTTAGTGTTTATTATTAAAACAAAATTTATATAACGAGCACTGTTTTATCTGTGGTTTTATACTAAGCTGAAGAGTTTGTTTATTTGAACGCGATAATCTCAGGAACTACAGATTCAAATTTAAAAATACTTATTCGTTGAATTGTCCATTTATCGAGGAAGGCTATATAACGTCACGCTTCGACCAGTAGGAGCGGAGCATCAATGAAAAATGTAAGCAAAAACGGAAAAAAAAAAATATTCCTTTTGAGAACTTCGTTGCGTGTGCTGCGTAATTTAAATGGTTGTTACAATTACGCAAAAATCATAAATTATGGATTTTTTTTCTTTTTAAAAGCTCTAAAGAAAAGTCTTAACATAATTTCCACTACAACATTTCTCTATAGTACCTACGAAGGTGCAAAATATTGTAAATAAAACTTTAAACACAAATCGCTGATTATAACAGTACCATTGAAAAACAAATATACATTTTAACGAATGATGTAATCTTCTTTACCCTCTAAAAGCCTTTTTAACTTAACAACAAATACAGAAACAATATTTTCCTACCAGACTCGTATTTCTTATTTAAGAACATTATAATCTCATGTTTCCATTTATTAGATAAAGTCAGCTTCACAACTTGTCTTTGTTCGCGCGTAACACTGTAATTTTCAATTAGTGTTCGTAGTGGAACAAATATGTACATAGTTTACAATCTTGTATGACAAGCAAAATCGTTATTTTCATAATTACAAAGTCATTAATGTCTTGACGACACTCCACTCAAGCGTAAAACGAGAGGAGCAATCTAGTGAGGACCCCTCCTTCCTTTAGTATGTCGACATTTATTGTTCCATCGTATAAACGTAGGTATATACATATTTACATGTACACATAGCTACAACTTTAGTCCATCTGTTCATGTCAGAAATGTATGCAGGCTTTCGTGCGGAAAATAACTTATGAAATTCACGAAAGCGTAGTAATTTATCATTGTAATTATTTATTATAGTTACCTCAGCCGGTAATAGCTCAGTTTGTGCGTAGATCGTTCGATTACGACCCTTAACACGTTCGCAGTTCTATGTTATATTATGTAAACATGTTCCTTAAGTAATGTGCAGACCCCATCGGCATTACAAACTTGGTATGGTAGATTAACTATGGGTTTTTCTTTCTTTTTCCGTTCATTTTTTCTTCTACTTAATTTCGCTGCGGGTTCGAACAGTTTCACTGGTTTAGCGGTGGGAGTATATGGGCGTATTTTTAGAAAGTAATGTATTCATTTTTTTTTTTTTTCATTCGATGATGTTAAGATTAAAGGAATTTTTATTTTGGAGTTGATTTTATAACTTTAGTACCTAGTGACAATCATTCCCGAAAGGTAAGGCAATGATGTACCTATGGTACACCCATATATCACCAAATTTAATATTTAGCCATCAACGGGGTATTTAAACGACTGAAACAGTAAAGATACTTCTATACGAGGACATAACAGTAAAAGCAACGTCTTACTTAGCACGCGCCGTTAGTACAACTACTAAAACACAACTAGTAAAAACCATAGAAACGCATCTCTCGCCGTTAACTCTTATGGTATTGCTCGGCTCTGAACGTTGTTTTCCCACAGTTTCAAGACCGAATGGGAATTTCCCAGATCACATATTGGTTCTACCTAATCTTCACTTTGAGCGGTACAACATAGAATTTATCGAATCGGATATTCGGAGCGGATAATCTTCAATAGGGGACCCAGCGGTCAGCACCACATTCCCGTGGCTTTTGTTGAGCGTGCGTGTCGAATTTTATCCGCAAATGGCAACATTTGTTTTATAGGATACTATCATGCTGTGAGGGTCCTTACATTCAAGCCATAAAACCATGTGGAACTCATGGATTTTATATTTCACTAGCGCGCGTTGCGCCTCGTCTTGCCTAGCATACCTACCCTGTCTATTTTCAGACATTCGTCGTTTTGCTTGAGTACCCCACGTTTGAGAAAAAGGTCAAACGGGACATCAGAGGATTTCTTTGTGAGCTTCACACTTATCATTACAAAGAAACTTAAGAATACTGACTTGGGACTCGGGAAAAATTATGTTCGGCATAACGATTGTGTTAAATGTATGTATGTGAACGCAACCTCTAGTTAGTTCCTATTTTGACCACTTGGGTCGCTGCTCTCTCTTTCACCTACTTCGAATATTGTAACCGTCATTTTCTATAAGTAAAATACATTTTTATTCAACAAGTCTTCGACTATTTATTATTGCACCACAATAATCCTTTAGATTGAAACCATCAATTCAGTTCTATCTCGCTATTCTTAAGTGTATCTGAACTGAACTAAGCCAACACGCAGCAGATACACTCATAAAAAAAGGCATATGTCACTAGATCCGATCGAAATGTTCCCTGGATTATGTTAATCCGGGCCATCAGCTGGTATTGTATGCAAAATTTTATTCCGCCCCTAGTTACGTTGTGAGTTTATGTAGTAGTATTCAATAACGGTAAAGTACATATCACTAGGTAGATATAAGTATATTAACTGATGAAAATACTCGTAAAACAAGCTTCTATTACAGAAGTCCGATGCTTTGCGGAATTTCCATCAAACCACTGGTCTTGGTTTACATTTAAAAAGAAACTCATGAATCTTGTTCAAGAATGTTCTGAAACAGTACTCGACAATGTTTCAGAATGGACATGGTGCTTGAAAAATTCACAATTGTATTTGATCTAACCTATTCCTTTTGCGTCTGAGAGAGCAATTACAATGTTAATGTCGCGGGTGAAATTAAAATGAAATTACCTAAGTTTAACAGTAAAGGGCTGATTTAGACGATACGAGAAATATCGGTTGTCGTGCCAAAAGTGATCGATCATCGACGGAAATGTACCACAACTTGCACGATATTTCTCGCACCATCGCAGCTTTAAAGCAAATCTCTCGAACATCTACTTAAAAAAGGTTTAAGTACATGTCAAACAAGCATTATTTTACGGCAGAAATGTTAACGAATGACCTCCTCACAAGGCAGCCCATTACTCCACTAAATGTACCTCTTTATATGATTACTTACACTTCCTTACTCCAACTTGAAAGTTGCAGCGGTGCTTAAGATTTAGGTGTACAACTTGCATGTGCACGTAACCCAAAATGAAATATGGCTATACTGATACATGGTATAACGATCGAACGTAAATCGGTAACCGCTGTTCTATATGTGACGGATACAGACTTTGCGTGGCATGCGCGTACGGTGCTCATCGCATGCTTTGCAATGTGTGGATGTTCATATTGGACCTGAGCATGCGCTGGTTTTATTTTTACTCGAGGCAAACTCATAGCGAGGCGTACGTTGCGAATTATACGCAGCGCATGCCTCGCAATGTCTATAGCCGCCTGAAAAAAATGGCTTCGAAGGGTTAAGTCTACGATTAACGAATAAAAGTCTCCAAGATTTATAAACAATTGGCTTAAGATAGAGGAATCAGGAAATAAAGAATGATTTAAATAATAACTGTCCGACATTTAAGCCCTTACGGAATGAATAATAAATTCTTAAGTGGCACGATTACTTCTAACCAGACTTGACTTTGATACAAATGCCACAATTTGATAAACACTGACAGGTATAGCTTTAGTATCCTTTTTTATTTCAGAAATATAGGTATTACACTGTAATTTTGTAACATCAAGGAATATAAATCTTTGTATTCTGAGTAAAAATACAAAACATGGCTACAATAAAATCATAAAGAACCGTCGAAAACTACTTTGTTAGGCTGCCGAAAAGGTATAGATTAAGATTTGGTAAACTAGATTAATTATCGGTTAGCTGCTGAATATACTGGAAACAGCCACATGATTGGTGTTGACATTATCCAGAAAGATAACCCCGTACGGATTTTATTAGAAAATCTTGTTTAACTACAAAGCCATAACTGAATAGCCATTACCTCGATAATGACCTTTTAAAACTAGTTTTATTTGTATTAGAATTTTCTCCATTCTATATTAACGTAGGTACCTATCCATTATAATTTAAACGGCAACTTTTTGATGTTCAAAATTGTTTGCTGTGACAATAAATGGCGTGTTATTTACTTCCTATAATTTTGTATTGAAATTTGAATTAACAGAAAAATTTCAAAATTCAAAAATTCAAAATTCTTTTATTTGCAAAAACATGTATAGATAATATACATACATGGTATGCTTATTATAAGTGTTACAGGTTAATTTATGGTTATGTTTGACCACAGCTGGTGTACAAATTAGGTCGATAGACCATAAGACATCAAAAACATAAAAAACAAGGAATAATAAATTAACAATTAACATTAATATTAAATTGAAAAGTCATAATAATAATAATTTTAGGTAAATAATCATACAATTCAAAATAAATCAAATAAATTTAACTAGTTTATTTACAGCAATTTGTCATTTACAAATTCATTGACATTATAGTAAGCTTTTCCAGTCAGTATTTTTTTAATGCTTTCTTAAATTGGTCTGTATTTAGGATTTTTACACCTTTAGGGGATTTTATTATAAATTATCGGCGCTCTACATACAACGATTTTATGCAGTAGTGTTGTCTTAGCTGGCTGAACACGAAGTTAACTACTATCCCGGCGATTTCGTATTATAATGTCCGATATTCAAGGAAACAAATGGGGGTTATTTCTAACAAATAAGTAAGGCGATTTCTAAAATATATAGTGATGGCAGAGTGAGATTTTTATGTTTTATAAAATGTGGCTTACCACGTTATATTATAAAAAAAAAGGTTTACAGGAGATAGACTTATAAAAAAAGACGGTTGATATCTTTTACACAACCTACACAAAACGGGAGAAGAATTCCATTCTATTCTGAAACCTGCACGCTAATACAACATGAACATAAATGATTTTGATAATAGAATCTTGAATTATTCATCTTTTACGGTTATAAATAAACTAATTTTACTATTTCTGAATAATATTCGTCATTCACTAAAACTTTGCATGACCCTCCATGCAAAGTTTTAGTGAATGACGAATATTATTCGAATATTATTACGGAAAAAATATCACATTAAATGTCGATTAAGTTGGTACAAGCCGCAAGCGACGCGGCGTCGCGTCGCCGCTTACGGAGTGACGCGGATGATCGATTATACTAATTTACCAACTCACCTCAAATACTCACTACGCTTCGCCCGAAGAAAGATCGCGTCATCTGAAACCAAATTTTTTACTTAATACATGGAAATTAATTAATTTACTTAATTACTTTGCCCCTTTTTACTCAGGGGAGCTAACAAGATTGCTTCATTTTGAAACCTCACATAGTGCAGCTTTAGGCTCACCTAAAGCTCAATTACAAAACCTCAGTTTTGTAATTGAAACTTGCGCTTTTGAATCTCAGTCGTAAGAGTTACAATCTGAGGATTTAGTCTTTAGGATTCCGACAAAATTTTACTTTTTCTCTAGACGTTAATTCATGATAATATTAAAAAAAGACAAAGGCTGTGGTTTTAGTGAATTTTTATAGTGCAATAACACTATAAACACACACGCAGCTACTTTCCAAAGCACTGGGGAACAGCTGGTCTAATGAATACCAGCACATGATACCCGATTTCCTCCCTGGGGTAATCTGAGACGACTGAGGGTTATCTAATACAGAGACATGTTAAGGACAAGACTGTCACAAGTCATCCTTTGTCGTTTGTCGAGCGTAGAGATTTAGTCTCTTCTAGACCCCATACCTACACACTTTTTAATATTATCTTAAACTAGTTACCAAATGCGAGCTATTAGGTTACAACACAACAATCTCAATCAACAAGTTGTAACACCAAAACACAAGAAAATAACGACAGACTCAGGAGTTCAATATAGCGTAGAGCTTAACACTAGTGGCATAACTTTTAAATAAATTCTATCCCACGTACGACCTTCAAGCTTAACGTCAACTGAAACTTCAGAATTTCTTTCTTTTGGTATTAAAACCTTTGTGGCAAATCCAAAGAGCGAAAAGTAAATCCCTGCTCAGAAAAAAATGGGAAGCTTTCGTAAAATGTTAGCTAATGACGTCACGAAAATCGAAGGCTTAATGCTATCGAACGACATCTGAAATAGACGGCTTAAGTACAAATTAAAGGGAACAGAAGGGCGAGCTGTCATTCATATTGATTAGTGCAATGCCTCGACTTCGGTAATTAATTGTTGTAATGGGGAAATGATAATAACCGGCACTGGAATATAATAAGCTGTTGTAAAGTTCTTGATATTAATTACTCAGACAGAACAGAAAACTGGTTTCAAGGAGGCTCTCTAGATGGCAGCTAATACCAGTGACCGAATAAAATCACAAAACATGTATAAAGTAATTGGTACATAATAAAGATCAGCCTTTTAAAAATCCGCTGTCTTTCCCTTAATCCGTCAATTCATAAAAGGTCCCTTTAGAGCAGTATTGGAATATTTACTGCAGTCATAAAGTTGAAAGACTGACCTATACTTATACCTTCGATTTCAAACAAGTAACTTAATAAGAAAAACTAAACCGATAATTTGCTTTACTTATGGCTGATTTTTCAATGGTCAGATACTTATATCCGAGGTATAAATATGACAGTTTGACAGCTTTTCTGTAGAAAATATGTCGGACCGCCATAATATTCAATTATTAATTCTATTTATTTTACTGATAAAAATTAACTAACGATTGAAAAATCGGCCCTAAGTCACCCACTTTCGTACCAGAAAGAGCCTGAGGTTGTTTGTGTAACCAAAAAGCTAATCTCTTTTTTATAATCATGTTATTCGTAGGGACCAGGGCAACTTTGCCGATGGGCACATGTGCGGCGCAGTAATATCAAGCGGGCGGCGTGGAAGCTTAGGCTCGACCCAAGCAGTGAACGTATCAGTATTACGCTGACAGACAGCGTAGTGTAGCGGTGCACAGTGACCTAAGGCATATAAAGAAGTCCTTGGATCTTTTGTGACCCAGGCCCGGCGCAAACGAATCTAACACCAGTTTATTCTTAAATGTATTTTTTGTATATTGTATTTATTGTATTATCTGCTTTTTATTTTAGATTTCCGTGGCTAACCTACTTAACCACTCTGCTCGACAAGATTTTGACATTTGACACATCCCTTGACTCGGCAGGGTGTTGTGGATCACGTCATAAAATTCTGGAATTTACATCAACTTTCAGGATTCAATTTTTTAAGAAAAATTTACGTTTGCAGCTATTTTATAGAATGAGTTTGTGGCAAATATCTTTAATTATAACTCGAGGTCGGTGAAACCACTTCAGATCACTGCAAAATTGGTACAATATAAGTTTTTCTGCACCCTATCCAAAGGCAGACCACTCAGATTAGCTAAAATTAAGTACATAAAGGACCTTCTCGCTTGCTGAAAAGATGCATTCAGACGAAATAAAGACATTATCATTCCATCTCCATTGTTATTTTTGGCATTATCCATACATAAGTACTTTAAAAATACAATCAAATTTTGTTAAAATTTACACAAAATTGTGGCACTTCTTAGTGCTGACCGTTTACCCAAGTTTCATAATTCGATTCAAAAGTCGCGTTCAGCCTAATCGTAACTTGAAATAAAATCGAGGTTGGCCAAAGGAGTCCGAATAAAAAAAAACAACTTTTGATAATATTTCTCAGGATTTATATTTTATATTAAATGGATAAATAAACGCAAAGCTTAATGAGGAGCGTAAGTTATTTTTAATAAGGTATAAGATTTACTTAAGTAGATATTTTAACCGACTTCAAAAAAGAGGATGCTCATAATTCATTAAATACATAATTATGCATAAATCTGCTAAAATATTAGCTAAATTATTTTGTTGTGCGTAGACTTAAAAAAATGAGATCTAAGTGAAAATCCAAGATGGCGGACGTGAAATTTTAAAAATAGAACAGGGTGGTTTTTTAGTCAGTAAAAGTCTGACAGTCCCTTCAGCCCCACCCAGGGCGGAATGAGTTATTTGATGATTTTTACCACCTCAAAAAAAAAAAATGGGTGTTGGTTCCTTGGTTTTGGGTTTATTTCGTGGTCACGAACCCATGACGCATCTTTTGTAAAATTTCACGACCGCCATCTTGGATTTTCACTTCGACCTCATTTTCGGTATTAGCACCCCCGAAAACCATGGACATGACACCCATGACGCATATGTCGTTAAATTTAGCGGCCGCCATCTTGGATTTTCACTTCGACCTCAATTTCGGCATCACCACCCCCGAAAACCATGGATACGATACCCATAATGCATATGTTGTAAAATTTTGCGGCCGCCATCTTGGATTTTGATTGTGACAAACGGACGGACAGACGAACACACGCGTGATCTTAAAAGGTTTCCGTTTTCATTTGGACGTACGCAACCCTAATCCAATGTACGGCCCCAGTCGAACTTATTAGATAAGTTAATTATTAATATTGATGCAAATAATTAGACATTCTATTAAATGTGTGAAAAACGCAATATACACCAATCTGAGATAAATATATACTATGCACGCTGCATCAAATTTAAAAAAAGTAGGTAATGCACCAAAATTAAAATTCTTAATTAAATTTAATATAGAATTTAAAAAAAAATATAGGTAGGTATCATAGGAATAGTTCATTGGTAAGGACCAATGAGCTATACCTATCGTAGATACATACTTTTTTCTGTTGAGTCTTGAACTAGAAAACTATAAATAACAATTATTAACTGAGCTGGATAGCATAAATATTTAATGTTTATTGTAATTTAAACTTAAATTTCATTTATATTAATTTTTACGAGTCGATATCTGATATGAGTAATTTTAATTACTCGAATCGATTGAAATAAAAAAAATAATCGATTGACATAATCACAATCGCACATCAAAGCATTAAAAAAAAAATGGTCGACAATTTCTAAGAACACAAAATGAGTAGTGGTAATGAATATTTCGTGTTTTTAGACCCGTGTTTGTAATTTACACTAAGAATTGGGCATTTTCTTGTTGTTTATTATATTTTGAATAACATTTGTCATGTTTTTAATAATATCTAAATGTATTATAGTGATATTTGTGACAAACAAAAATGTAAACACGCACGGATTGGCGCGAAGTTTCGACTTTGGATATGAAAAACTTTATTACCACTATTAATTTATGTTAAACTATGGATGAAATCGACAAATAAATCAATTATGAGTTATTTATTGCTCCTGTAGTGGAGCTTGGATGTCTAAAATCCACAATTTTTTATGTTTTTTAGCCTCGACAATATGGTCTTCAAAATGGCGATGATTGTATTTTCACACTTGGATTTTAAAACGGTAATTTTATATACTCGCGTGCTAAATCTAAAAGAGTGGATGGCGCTAACATTTAAACATTTTATCAAACTTTGTTACTTAATGCTCACACATGAGATTAGATGGCTACCATAATCAGTATTTACACTTATTGGTTAGGATGACGCATGCGCGAACTCCGGGGTCCAATTGGACCCACTACCGAGCCGGCGGAGGTTTCTGTGTTCGGGTCCAATTGGGGGCGCTTCCGAACTATACGGTTAAACTGCCTTCATAAGGTAAAATATTATTATTTACCTCAACATCTGCCTAGCCCTTTCCCAACTGTGTTGGAATCGCCGGTCGGCTTCCAGTCTAACCGGATGTAGCTGAATACCAGTATTTTACATGGAGCGACTGCCTACCTGACCTCCACAATCCATCAGTAACTGGGTATAGTGATACTTGTTGTTAAGACTGGTTGTCAGACTTTCGGGGTTAAAACCTGGACCTAAACCCTTTTTAACCGACTTCAAGAAAATCAACTGTAGGTATGTTGCTATTTTTTTTTGTTTGTTTTAACGCGATATCTCTGTCAATTGTGGACCTACATAGAAAATTCTTTTTGTTTACATAGAGTGATACTTCAAATTTCATGATCTGATAATGAACTTCGATTATAATTATGAAACGGAACTCCTCATAGGATCATAGCAGAACTCGTCGTATCAAGTAGAATTGCTTTGTTTATACGTGTAGTCGATGATTGAAGGAAGAGGGGAAGGTAAGTAGGTAGATTTCGAAGAATTGAGAACGTCCTCCCTTTCTTAAAGCCAGTTAATAAATAAAGAAATAGTCTTGTATCATATCCAGAAAAAGATTTTTTTGTGTCGTACAAACTCTTTTACGAGTTTGATGAAATTATATTACCTATTTACATATATAAAATAATTGATGTAAGTACCTACATAAAATAATGAAAAAATCAGGATATGTTTCGTTCGCGCCGGGCCTGAGTAAATTTGAATGGATCGAGACCCTTCTTCGACTACGAAACACAGTAGAGATTTTTCCATTCAACAATGAAAATAATGTCAATACCTGAAATATATAACTTATGTTCTATAATATATCAAGTATTATATCAATCACCATGACACACATAATATATTTAAGTAAGAAATTACACGAGAAAATATTCGTCTTGATTTTCTGTAAATGGTTTTTCTATGGCACACTAATTACTTACTAATCGCTGGAGGGTAACTCATCAATCTCGTCACGCTCATTACAAGTACATATTATTATCTATTAGCGTAGTAAACGACTTTGTTTACCATTTCTGGGTTAAACAGGTGTGAGATGATGTGTTTTGTTTAAACGTACTGCTATTGACATAATATATTAACTAGCTTTTGCCCGCGGCTTCGTCGTCGCGTAGAAGTCGAAAATTTTGTTTTGCTATTTAAAATCCCCCCCCCCCCCCTTTTACCATCAGCAGTTTAGGCTGTGCGTTAATCCGTCAGCCCTCTTATGTTGTTTTCTTTATTTTTATATTCCCGATTTACGGGCAAAGCCGTTTAGGGATTTCCAGTCTTTGCTCACCCATTTTGCTAACAGTACGCGATATTTATTTTAGACCGGAAGTCTTGGACTTGTATCTGATTTTACCTTACCCTTTATATATCTTGTAACGGCTAAGTACTTGTAAAATTTTAGGACAAACATTCTTTTTTTTGTTTTTTCCTGGCTTTCTTTTTCTTGCTCCCTATGCTATACCCAAAGAGAAATTAAATCTTTAAAACTAAGTACCAAGTAGTTAAAATTGTGATGATGATAGAATTTTAACTATTATAACTATGTTTAAATGGTTACCATCGTTAATGCTTTTTTTATTATAATTACAGCTTATATCAGTCATGAATAAAATAAAATATGTACAAAATGGCAAACCTTTTATAAATCGGTTAAAGATGATAAAATGATTCCCTGTGGATTAACTCAATTTGCTAACCCTTAATTTTTGTAGTTTATTTTTATGTAATAGTTAAACAGTTATGCCTATTTTTCATATAGGTATAATTATTTGCTTAATTAATCTGTAGAGAGCTATTATTATAAAAACATGTGTGACAGAGTATAAAAAAGTAGTTTACTTCAACTTATTAAAATGTATGTTTGTTTATTCTTAAATAAACATAAAGCAAATGATAATAATTATGTGATGTAGACTAAGAGACTTGACCCTTTAAGTATTAGTTTGTAATGTTTCTTATACCTATTAATGGTATTTAAGAAAATATAAAGCTATTATAACTGCTTAGATCAAACCAATCACCCCAATGTACACTAGTGAAAAACAATATTGTACTGTAAATAGAAACCGGTTGAAAATGTAATCCTTTCATTATACAAACCTTGTTAAGTGCTTAAAACAATCAAATCAGTGCGTGCTCTATTTGAAACAAAAGCTCTGTCAGTTAACACGTTGCGTGATAAGAAAATCAATCTTTTCAACCAAATCACCAGGCGCGCGGGACCTTGCCGACTTTTATTTTTACATGCCAATTTCGGGTTCTTCTTTTTAATAGCGACATTCGCGTGCTGAATGAGCATGGGTCATTCCGCTGTAATTGTAGTGTGCCCTTTGGTTATCACGCGATCGCGTGACGGCAGCGGCAAGTTGCCTGTGGGCGGCAGAAACCGACGCCTTGCCGACACGACCAGGTCAAGTTTTCATAGCTTGCGCAGCACAACTTTACAGACAATAAAAAGCTATTTTTCTTTGGACAGATTTGTCCGCATTCTCCTTTGTGTTTTAGTTTTCAGTTTAACGGTTAATTGTTTTGCTTGTGCATTGGTCTGTAAAACAATAAAAGCACTTCGAACTGAATGTTCCAAGATCTCAGAGTCGCCATGCCTACATCATTTAAAGGGCTAAACTTTAAAGCGTCAGGTTATGGTCCAATTAGCTGCCACACTTCAATCCAAGTGAATAAAGTACTAACATTTTTATACCTGACACTGAAAAATGGTCTAGTTTTGAAAAAAGCAAGTACATACTTATTTTTTTGAGACATATTCCTCTCTCTATCCTCACAATTTCAGCGACACCAACATGACGTAGGTACATATGGCGACTCTGGGATCTCAATTCAAAAGAGGATTGGTAATATAATTTAATTTGCAAGATTTAAGAAATCACACACTCTTGATTTACCTACTTTCTGTTGATACGAACGTGAATTGACAAATATCCTATTCGTCAGATCCAAACCAACGCACAATTGCACATTGACCTCAAGCCCTGACAAGCGCCCACCAGAACCGAACCGAACCCATTGCAAATACGATTGAGCCAATCAAGTTAAAACTGCGAGAACCCTTTAATTTAATGTTGACAAGGAAACCAAATCCAATAACGATTACCAAATAAGGAAATGAGAAAAATGAAATTCAAACTCCCCTTTCAGCAAAGTTTTTCAGTTTTCGCAATCCAGAAATGATTCGACTACTTTTGAATGGTCGTTGACTTACCGAAACGTTTCTAAGCTATTTGCCACCAGAGGAGGGTACTCGCAAAAGCACAAAATCTCCAACTTGCCAAATCCTTATTGCAAACTTTTTAATTTAAAAAACAGAAATATTTGGTTTTTCTACTTCCGCTTGCGACCTGCAAGGGTCCTTGTTAAAACTTTCTTTGAAAGAAATCGTTTAATAAGTAGCGTTTATCTACAATATTTTAATCGTTTGAGATTTTTTTATTATTCTAGTTATTTTAAAGTTAGATCGTATGCGGCAAATATTTCAAACAAAAAACTTGAAATTTGCATGTAACATGCAAGTAAAATGAAAGTAACACATTTCCTAGACGGAATTTGCACTTACTCCACAATATTACAGGAATTCGCACGCAACCCCCGCATCAGAGCTGCCAACCTTTCTTTGTAATAAAAGTAAGAAGGTGCAATGATACTTGTGAAGCTTTCACGTATAATATAGATCATACCAAATGTTGGTAACAAACAATACCTACCTTAAGAGAGAACCAACAAAGGTTTGTGCAATCTGGAAATGGTTGAAGGTCACTCACAACATATTTTTGCGTATGGTGGTTATACGTTTGTTTAAAAAGGTTTTACAACACTTTATGTGACGCTAGTATTTATAGTTTTGTTACAATCAAAATGGCCCTAGAAGGATATAATTTATAGTCTTCTTTCTTCTTTATCATGTGGACAGTAAGGTCTTACGACCCCACACACCCTAGTACGGTAATGCCAGAGTTTCTAAACTGCCTCAAGGGTCAATTAATCTACAGTTAAACCTACTTACCTGTACTGCGTCTATTTTTATTGTTGCATGTATGTATGACTGGGCTGACAGGTATCCGTTTTCATTGGGTAGGTAAATAAAACGCTTTATTTGTAAATATGTATAGTACCTTAATGACAAATATGAAATTAGTTCTTTTTATTACAGAAATAAAAAACTGGCTACCTGAATTTTGCTCATTTTCCAAACCCGTAAACCGTAGATTTCATGTTTTCAAATGCTGATGTAAAGCATCATAGTTAAATACTAATTACACACACGCCCTCAAGTAGACTATACGAACTTTGAGAAGCGATACGTTACGATACATTTACTAGCCAAACACAAACTTCATAGAGTTGAAAACAAGCGTTTAATGCTTTTAACATTTTGCTTCACGAATCTGATAACAAAATCTGTATAGAATTACCGATCGTTGGTCACTCACGTTTGAATAAAGATATAATTGTATGGCCACTGTTCATCAATTGAATTTGTGCCGCGATGCACCCACTTTCGCGAATCGGCCAACTGTTTCAATAAAACTGCTGATGGAAAAAGAAGAAGGGTGATGATAAACATTTACCATTTTTCAAGTTTTGCCGAATAATGGAGCTAAACGTTCGCGTTGCTGCAAATATTTCGCTATTTATTCTAATGGATGAATATTAAACTAACCTTGTTTAAAGCGTATTGCCAAACTTTTTACACGAGTAGCCTGTGGGTCTGTTACACGCGGATTGAATAAGCTGCGAATTCAGCACAGTAACAGCTTCAGAATGCTTTTGGGCTAGCCGCGTTTCTGCAGTGCTTCGGGCATGTTCGCTCAGGCCTACTATCCATGACTTTTACGCCATGTTAAGAGTTAACAAATAAACTTGACTCACCTATTTTGCAGCACTTCATGCAAGTACTGGTGAGGCAAGTTTTTTAATTATTGTTTTCATTTTTAATCTTTATGTTTTTATTCCCATAGTTTTCCATGTGTATTTTACTAACATAGTTTATAAGTCTTTTAAGTAACTAACCCGTGGACCTCTGATGTCTGATAAATAAATGAATTATTATTATTATTATTTTAAATGTTCGATACCTGTAATACGTCTGTTCCGCCAAATTATATAATAGCCTTTAGTAGTAATGTAACATTCGCTACACTGCTCATAACAAGTGAATATTCAGGTTTATCAGCGCCTCTACACACAGAGGTTGTAATAAAAACTAACACGCGTATAAGTAGTTAGGTAGGTACCTACCTATTCATATAAATACTGCGTTAATTGTTATTCTTACTCACAGTAAGGAAGGTTAACCTTTAACTTTAAACGGTTAAACGGTTAAACTCTAACGAACAAGAAAGTAGTATTTCTACATATTATAAATCAGTAGATCTTTTGTAAGCGACTAGCTATTCTGCCCGCGACTTCATCCGCGTCAGAGTTGGTTTCTCCATACAAACTTTGGACCCCTGTTTCTTCCCGATAAGGAATGAATTTTGGAAAATCCTTTTTTATCGGTTGCCTACGTCATACAAAGAACAAGCCTCAAAGTTTCAGGACTCTATGATGAGCGGTTTAAACCGCGAAAAAAGCCTATCTGTCAGTCAGACATACAAGACAAAGCATTTTATATACCTACATATTTTATAAAGAATAGAAGAAGATAAATTAACGCAATTTGTTTCATTCACAGAATATACTTACAAAAGGTAGGTATTTATAAAGCTTTCAATTCTAATATCTATTACGAGCGTTTCGAGTATATTCAACTCAGAATACACTCGCACTAACGCAACATTAACGTTACATTGCTCATGATAAGCCTACAGATCTGATCCGGAAGCCATAAATACACAACAAAACCTTTGTCATGAACTGTAATGCAGCTCGCAATATTGTTGAACAATTGAATATTTCGTTTGTCTCTGGCTACTTTTTAGGATTCCGTACCCAAAGGGTAAAACGGGACCCCGTTACTAAGACTTCGCTATCCGTAAGTCTGTCCGTGCGTCTGTCACCAAGCTATGTCTCATGAACCGCGATAGTTAGACAGATGAAATTTTCACATATACTCTATTTCTGTTGCCGCTATAACAACAAATACTAAAAAACAGAATAAAATAAATATTTAAGGCCAAAATATGGGCGCCCCATAGCCCTCACGTTTGTTGTATGGGAGCCCCATACAACAAACAATTATTATTTTGCTCGTTTTTATAGATAATGGAGCGAGTCCAACTCGCACTTGGGCGGTTTTTTATTACAAGCTTTTATTTACTTTCATCTGTCCCTGGCTTATCAAATCTTACAAGTTAAATTTAAGCCACTTCCCGATGTTTGATTGAGCCGAAATTTTGCGTAAATGTGAAATTTGCATGACAGTATAATGATGTCAGAGAGTTGAAATAATTATAGAGCCGGAAAGTGGACAAAGGAACTTAATCTAATCTCACCAGTTAAATATGACCCACTTCTAGGTGTTCCATTAGCTGGAATTTTATAATTGAATACATATGCATATTACACGACAATGCAGTATAAAAGCACGTTTTAATATCTTTTTAATAGAATTAGTTATTATTACCCTACTACGGCAAAGCCAAAAGGAGAGTTATGATTTTGACCGGTATGTATGTATGTGTGTTTGTTTGTTCCCTCATAACTTCTAAACTACTTATCATTACATGACAAATAAGGTATCGTTAAAAGCGTCTTAGCTGTCCGCTAGTTATAGAGTAGGTGACGTGTCACCAAATCCAATATGGCGGCCTCTACGGGATGTGAAGAAGTTACCGAAAAAAACAATTTTTTAGCTCAGTATCGACATGGGTATCAAATTAAAGGGCTTGATGACCACATTTGAAATATAGAATGTGGTAATGAAATAAACCGAAACCTGAAGCTATAGTTTGTTTAGAATCGGCAGCAAAATCGAATACAATAGTTTTTAATGCAGGTTATTTTTTTCCAAAGTCAAAGTCAAATCATTTATTTCAATTAGGCCATTATGAGGCACTTTCGAACGTCCAAAAGGAAGTTTTGGTCCAAAAAATAATATTTGACATGCCGTATCTTATATTTTTTAACGACGCTGTACACTACTGTCCCATGCCGCCGTGTCAACGAACGTTTGATAGCGGCGCGGCGATAGAGCTACGAATCTGTAAGAAGTAGCGCGACAACAATATTTACAAATATCTTTTACTAATTATATTTATTAAAATAAATAATTATATCAATTTATTAATATAAAAATCGGTTGAGGTGTCCGAGGTTTTAGGTAATTCATTAACACATTATATAGCTTTTACTAGCTACTTTGCCTGTTTTTAACAATGTCAACATGGGTACCAAATGAAAAGGCTTAATGAGTACATTTGAAATTCACTCGCCACTTTGCTTTTATATCAAATAATTAAATAAAGTTAGAAAACAAAATAATTTGTTTTAATTTTGCAAGAAACACAAAAAATAATGTTACCCCCAAAATAGTGTAAATAAAAGATAAGTTAAAAATGACTAAGACCCAACTACGAAAAAATCGCGCACTGAAAAGTGTAAAACAAAAACAATATTCATTTAACAGATTTTTTTAAGTAATAGCCGTGGTCGTGTGCCTACTGCGGTTGTTTTACACAATCTTTATTGGCTAGGTGGCATACCTACGACCACGGCTATTACTTAAACATACTAACTGCATGGGGATACAAATGAACAATTAAGTGAAGGTAAATAAGCTTTATTAATCTTAATTTTCGAAATGAATAATTCAATGATACCTACAATTAATAAATTATTAAAAAAGGGCTTATATCTACCTAGAATAAAACTTTTATGCATACAAGTACATCTTTTACCTAGCACATTAGTGAACTTCGGGATAATAATTATATATTTTTAACGTCTCTTTAACGAAAACCATTATAGTGTCTAAGAAGAAATGCCGAATTATTTTAAGGTAGTCAAATGACTATCCTAACTAATATTATAAATGCGAAAGTAAATTTGTTTGTTTGTTACCATTTTACGCCTAAGCCACTGAACCGATCATCCTGAAATTTTGCATATACGTTGCCAGGTGTACAGGAACGAACATAGGGTACCTTTCATCCCGAAAAAAAGTACTGTTTCCGAGGGAAATCACAATAACGTTCTTATGATCATAGATGGCGCCACGTGTCGTTTTGAATCATGATTTTAACTTAATAATTGAAATGGCAGAACATGGGTTTTTTTTTCGCGACTTCGTCTGTGTCGCGATAATCGAAATTTACGCGGACGAAGTCGCGGGCAAAAGCTAGTCCAGTATATACTAATTTCAATTGAATTAGATGCATTCTGATACAGCAACATTTTAGTGAGATGCGTTTTTTTGACGTTCATTATATAAAGTAGAACGAAGCTATCTTTGAAACTTGACAATCTTCTCGAACACTGCACGTTCTTGTAATATAATCGTTGGCTAGTTTATGTTTCTAATTGTAGCATAAAGTTGGAACAAATGGAGTGACCCTCGTCAGTTGTAATCCGGCGACAACATTACCGTCTTGTGATCTTGCGACATTGTTTGTAATTAATCTCAAATATTATCTCTACATTCACACTATGAAACTAAAACATGGTGTTAATACCTTGTGTACCATGGTGTAGGGGCTTACTGCGGTCAGTTAGATTAATTGTGTAGCTGAGGTATCATTTCACAGGGAAACAATTTACCTATTCATGTTCCTTGTGGATGAAGGGATCAAGACCCCAGGATAACGCAATACGCAATACCTACTCTACTATAAACTTATTTATTTTTCTATCGAATCCATAAGACATGACGTTTAAGCCGTGACTTTACACGTCGCGCTAGACATACTATCGCGGTGCAACACCTGACTGCTACCATTGTTGGAAGCCAATAGGCTTGACCTAATAATACATTGTATGCTCCACTTCCTCGCTTGCGGTTGACAATAATCCCCTGATAATTGTAATGGTCTACAAAGACTATAAGTGTCTGAGAGGCCCAAAATAGTTCCGGTAGGTAATCTCAAATGACTTAAATAGCGCATAATCATTCATCACGCAACTATATGAATTATATTTCAGTTGCGCCATCCTGAAATAGATGAAACGCTATGTAAATATAGTCATAAAGATGAAGCAAACAGTCACGCAACGCAATCAGTCGCGTGTTTGCAGTGCTCTCCATTACTGGTTTGTGGAAAGTGAAATTAGAGGAATAAGGTCGCTATCATATACAGACGTTGGTAACCAGAAAACAATAACGAATTATATTAGCTTATCTGGTAGGAGCAGAATAACAGGGAAATAAAATACAACATAAAAAAGTTAACCGAGCTTTTCAAGTGATGCAGGCGTTAATTAATTAGGTATACTGAGGGTATTCAAAAAACAATAAACTTTATGTTGATTACTGAAATATTTCGTATGACCCCAACTAAGCTAAATTTAAATATTTTACCTGTCTACGCATAACATAACATAACGCCTGTAATTCCCGAAGGGTTAAACATAGCTGTACCCAATGAGGACACGGTGGAGCATACGGTGCAGGACTGTCCCGCTTGGGCAGAGCACCGCCGTGTCCTCACGGAGGCGATAGGCGGCGACGATCTCTCGCGTCCGGACCTGGTTCAGGTCATGCTCCGGGGCGAGAGGGAATGGGATGCAGTCACCTCCTTCTGCGAAGCAGTAATGCTAGCGAAGGAGGAGGCGGGCTGCGTGAGGGAGAGAACCACCTCACGCCCCAGCCGCCGCGGGAGACGCCCAGGGCGTCGGACGTCGCGTCGCTCGCCGCCGCGCAGCTCGCCGTCCGATCAAGGACCAAGCCCGAGTCGACGGCGCGTTCTGTTCGCGGGCGCCTCAAAGAGCTGTCAGCACAGGGACGGGGCCCCCAACGGGGCCAACGCCTGCCGGGGTTGCGGGACGTCTTAACAGGATACCGTGGCCCCGGAACGTAAAGGGCAACAGAAGGAACAGGGTGTTTTTAGTCAATAAAAGTCTGACAGTCCCTTCCGCCCCACCCAGGGCGGAAGGAGTCATTTGATGATTTTTACTACCTTGCCCGACCTGAGAATCGAAACCGAGACCTAATGCTCAACAGTCGCACTTTGCGACCACAAATGAGATTGAAATTGATACTTTTAAGCCAAATTCGTCCGTCACTGGAGCAGCAGTTAGTTTGTAGTATCAACGCAAAGATTTTAACATAAAATACAGCTATAAAGAATTCTTTCAGAGTTTAATTTTACTTTCACCACATTTCAGTTCAGTTTTGTGTTAAATCGTAACGGCATCTCGTCTTATAACGGATAGTATCACGATATATGTAGTTATATGGATATTTACAATATGTAGACGTTAAACATATAACGATTATAATCAATACATTAAAAAAGTCTCAAGCTATCATCATCATGCACCTACATCACAATACTTTAAAAAATGCCTTTATGCAGCTATATTCTGATACTCCGATTCTACAATAAAAAGTAACTTATGGGCACTTGAAATATTATGTATATACTTGATAGTGTGAATTGCTATACGAAACACAAGTAAGTAAAACAATATTTAAATTGTTTAGTTATGCTCCATACAAAATCGTTGGCTTAGCACAGACAAGTACAAAATAAAATTAAACCTTTGTTCCGTCAAACGTCCATCCATAACAAGTAAAGCCATCGGGCTATATGACTCGGAAAATCCGTAATAAAACGCAACTTACGTATCATTTAACCTTTGTAGTTTACATTTTTGGCGTTTTTGAGCCATTAACAGCATTCGTGGTTACGGTCTGTCTGACCATATGAGACATTTGAACGTTTTGGTTAGCACCAGCGACATAAACGGTCGCACCAGTAGAGAATACCATACTACGATAATCGTTAAATAATTCACGGTATAGTTTCATCACATAGGTACGTAACCCTACGTTTAGGTAACGACAACCATTTCCCTCTTCCGTAGTCCCCGTGGAATTCACGATCCATGTGCGGGATTAGAAATACTTTTAGAGCATATTTTTTTTATTTCCGATGCCGCGTTCACTTTAGGCGATTAACCATTAAAAAGGATAAGGTGGATAAACATCCACAGTCAACTAAGTAAACAAGACTATTCGTTAATTTATTAAAATGCTATGTTATCAAAATAACAAAGTAAATCGTTATTTTAATAAAATTGTCCATTGTAGGTAGTAAATAATAAAAAAATGCAACGAAATGTTCTTAATTAAATTGATGTCGGCTTTTATTTACAATCAGTGTGCAAAGATGAGTCAAACTGCGCACAAACAATAACTGAAACAAATACAAAGCCATTACAAATATTTAAAAAGTTTATTGTTAAAAGAATATCCGTTATAATAAATGTAGTAATTTACAAATGTAACAGTGTGCAACGAAATCTAAAAAAAGAAAAGTATTTAAAAAAAAACATTGATTGTGGGTAGGTAATTAATATTCACGTATTATACTTGCATAATCAAATACGATCGTAAGTTAACATTTTTCATTAACGAGTTAGAAGATGCTGCTACTTTATCTATCAAAGAAAAAGCAGTCAAGTGCGGGTCGGACTCGCACAGGAAGGGTTCCGTACCACCATAAAATATTTAACACAACATTATAATCGCAAAACGATTTTGTGAATCTACACTAATATTATAAAGAGGAAAAATTTGTATTTTTGTTTGTTTGTAATGGATAAACTCAAAAACTACATTATCTGCGAGTAACATGGGATATATTTTATAGCATATTTGACTTCCACGCGGACGAAGTCGCGGGCATAAGCTAGTAATAAATAAAAATCAATTATTTTGTGACGTACAAAATGATTTAGGGATTTATTCCTTTTCTTGTGCGAGATTTTTTAATTGCTCCAAGGGGTTGCAGATCTGAGTTTTTTATATTAATTTCAGACTACAAAATCTTTTAAGAGTTCCGTTTTTGCCGACTGAGGTAGGTACGGAATCCAAAAATCAGCATTGAAGAATAAAGCGAATTAATTCAATTGAAAAACAAAGCAACGACTTCCTAAAAAAAAAATATCCTAATATTAGTTAAAACTATGTCAAGTTTATTAAAGCAGTTTGCGAATGTGTTAAAATTAATTACCAATAGATACGTACGAGGCCAGAAAATTTAACACAATACCCTCGAGAACTTCCTTACTCACGTATTAATAAAGTATTTCGGTAGTGTCTAATATGCTCATATTAAATCTTACTTGTTGATAAAATGTAACTGAAGAAAATCTTTAGAAACACGCATAGTATTTTGTCTCTGGATTCACTTAACCTCTTATTTCGTAATGAAAACCATAAAAATGTTTAAAAAAAATACGCCGAACATCCACATTATAGCTATATTATCTGCCTAACTTTTTCCCAACCATATTGGGGTAGGCTTCAAGTCTAACCGGATGCAGCTGAATACCAGTATTTTACATGGAGCAACTGCCTATCTGACCTCAGTAACTTTAGAAAGTACATATGAATTGAAAAAGTCACATCGGTACTTGCCCGGATTCGAACCCACAACAATATGCATAAGAGGCGGACGCCTTAACCGTTAGTCATCACGACATTATAGCCACATTTTAGCTATAATACCTTAATAAACAAATAAACAAAAGGAAAAAAAAAACACCAAAAGAAAAGGAATTGGCACTTGCACACTTCGTGACTTAAACAAAAGCGTCGTTAACAATTGGTGGTTATTAAAGGACCCGAGTATAATCACCCCTTGCAGAATAAAATTACCGTTCTGATAATTCTCAGTACACATAACATAACATAACATCACGCCTGTAATCCCCGAAGGGTTAGGCAGAGGTGTACCCATTAGTACACCCACATTTCGCCAGTTATGTTTTTAGTCCCATGTAATAGGGGGCGAGCCTATTGCCAACAACCGGGCACAAATCCAGACTCCGAGGCTGCTACTGAGAAATTCCTGATGGAAAAACCCAATAACACTTTGCCCGACCTGGGAATCGAACCCAAGACCTCATGCACAGCAGTCGCGCTTGCGACCACTAGACCAACGAGGCAGTCAATTCTCAGTACCATTCTTAATAACATTTCAAACAGTTTTCACTCTGAAGAATACAAAAAAAAACCGAAATAAATAATTTTATGTTTAAAATTTATTCTGTGAAATCTGAATTTTTGAAGAACGCTATTACGGAGAAATTGCATCGTTATTTATGGAGCTCGTAATGCACCTACCTACACGTTTGCAGGACTTCCATTTCATTTATGAAAGCTACATCATAATCTCAGCCAAGTATTCCCATAAGTTTGTTTTATGTATGACTGAATACATTATATTTTTCGATGAATCGTGCTGACTCCGATAATTCTGGTAATTTTCTGGCTTTGTTTAATATAATCCTGCTACGTTCCATGTTCCTATCTGGTCCTTAAAACTGAAATACAACTTAATCAAGACATTTCTCAGTAGCAGCCTCGGAGTCTGGATTTATGCCCGGTTGATGGCAATAGACTGGGCGAGTCTATTACATGAGACTTAAACATAACTGGCGAAATGTGGGTGTACCACATTTCGCCAGTCACCTCTGCCTAACCCTTCGAGGATTACAGGCGTAATGTTGTTGTCGTCGAGACATTTCTCAATCTATTGTGATTTATCTGCATTTTATGGTCAATGACCACTTTCGTTTACAAAGGCCGATGTCGCTGAGTCTGAAACATATCCATCAGAGTATAACATCTACATATGTTTGAATTGTAGGCGTAATATCGACTGTAGCACTATTATAACAAATGTTTCTCCATGCGACTCAATTACTTATATTATATACACGAATACTGTTTAGTTAGGTATCTATCATTCCGAAATATTAAAATCTTATCAATTAAAACTCAACTTTGAATAGTGAAGCACTCAGTAAGCAAGTATAATAAGACTAAAAAGTGTAGGGCGCGGTCCTGCTACTAACAAACTACAAAGAGATTTGCTGAAACCCCAAAAGGTTGCTTGTTACTTAATCCAATTTCCAAGCAATCTTTTGCTGAAATTCTTTTTAAATGGATGTCACGCGCTTGGTATTATATACTTTGGACAATTTAGAACAACATCGTAGTACCACCCGTAACCGTTCCCTAACCGTTTTTATACTGTGGTTTTGCTACTCTACTGTATAGTTGTTACTTTTATACTGTATTTTAGACTATGATCGTGGCATTTCTATTTTATCTATATGGATGTTTCAGTTGAGGTTACGCTGTAGGTAAATTTATGATAGGTATATCAAAGTGGAAAGATAGAACATTTCATGTACGGAATAAATTATTCAATTATTGTAATATTTAATTAAGCTCTTAATTCTATTTAAAATATACAAATTTAAAAGCTACTAGATATTCATTTGTTGACTAACTCATAACACCGTTCAATTTAAATAAATGAGATCTTTAAACTAAACGTTATTATTTTGTAGGTGTTAGGGATGAGACCCGCCCGAGTATATGATTAATTTATTCCCAGCCTCCTTTATAATTTCATCACGAACAGAACCCCGTTTAATTTAAAATAAATAAGTCTTTTTAAAGCGAAAATTTTCACGCTCTTGTATTTAATTCAATGAGTATTTGGAGGAAAAGAGTCCCTCGAAAATGACTTTTTAAGAATTTGGCGGATTCATAGAAACGAAAAGTAAGGATCGAGGCATCAAAAATATTCAAATCACAAAGGTTACTTTTTCGCTACAATAGTACGGAGGACGAAGTATTTACATAATATATTTTATAAAAAAACATGAGCCAGTTTTAACGAGAAAATTGTTTAAAATTCTTCGTCCGCTTACTTTGGAAATATTTAATCTAAACTAAGTATAAAATAACAAAAAAGATAATTACTTAATTAGCTTTCTATACTTTGATATTCAAAAACATCAAATTATCTTGGTTTAAGATGGAAAATGAGAGGGTAATGTGGACAAGATTAAATGAAATAAAAATAAATGTCAGCGCAAAAGATGGCGAAACAAGCTCACAAAATGAATAGGTAGTCCACACTAGCTGTGGGATAATGTCTAGGATTAGTAGCAGTAGGTTTCGAACACCTATAAACACCCTCCATTGGGCAAAACGTTCCTTTTCTACACAAATACTTACTCATGTAAATTAGTTTTTTTTAATCAGAATAATGATTTTGTGAGACTTTCATCTGTGCCAGACGAATCAAATTGCTAAACAACTTACACAGGGTTTCTAAAACATAATATGTACCTACTCAGAAATTAGCTAACAAATGGTGTAACACATGTTAACGGCTGACTGACTGAATCATTATTAACATCCGTTCGAATAACTTTGACACGAATTTAATTTTGTCATGTCCTTGATTTTCTTTTCAGAAACTGGATATTATACACTCAAACGATCAGTCACAACAATAGCCAACCTTTAAAAATAGCCTGATCAATACTACAGTAAGTACATATCATATACGTATTCGTTTTGTAACAAAAATATTGAAAACGCTAGATTACCATTCCACACACGCCGAAGTAAGGACGTGATTCGTTTTCCAATATTTGAAACAAAGCGGGCCCTTGACAAGAAAGCACAAATCAAACTATGGTATATCCGTTCAACTATTTTAACTGTCGTAAATACAAATTTATTGTGGTGCCATTGTGTTTGCTATTTTATTGTTGATTTCAAGTAAGTTCTTCAAGTTTAATTGTTGGCAACCACGAACTATATACGTACTTTTATTGCCGTCTCGATAACGATTATTTAGGCGGTTTATGATATACAAAATGGATTACGTATTTTCGTTTTTTTTTATGGCTAATTTCTTACCATTATGCAGGCCAGTTGCATCTGGCTATCTACTATGTCATGCCAATACCGAATATTTTTCCTCAGGTATCCAGTTAAAGTCAATCCATGCCCATCTGCCACTGATACAATCTTTTCTTAAGCGTGGCTGAAGATTTTCACAGCGTTCGCTGACAGATTTTTTTACTATTTTGGTTTCGATAGTTAGTATACGTCTGGCATACTATACTGAATTTAGTTGCAACGATTTACTTTGAATATATATCTAGGTATTGTTTAAATAAATGTGAAAATAAAATAATGACTATTTCAATTATGACATGAATCTCATCTCTCTTGAGTAATATTAAAACTGGATCCAAAATGTAAGTTTCTCTTTTTTTCTGATTGTTTTTTTTTTCATAAGCTTGTAAATAATGTATAAATTAAGTAAAGCTCTTTTAAAATAAAATTAAATTAAATTTAAATTAGTTGGTTCGATGGAATAAAAAAGTAATTATCCACATCTTTCGCAATAAACAGCCACTCATGTGCATTTGTAATTAGAATTACTTTCCATCGCGTGACTAGTGACCAATGAATGCTTAGATTCCTGTTGCCACAGTCAAGCATGCGTTACAACCTAATTCCATCTGAAATAACTAGGTAGGTACAACTGTTGTTTTTACTGGGAATCAACTCGTGTAAGTTTCTGCTAAAATCTATGCATATGTTCATAAAATGCCGAGTTGGGAATAATTTATAAAAATAAACTGGTTTCCTCCTTTTGAGCATTCCATTTCAGTAACTGCTATAGGTACATACATAACAAAATGTACGAAAAGGTCTTCAGTTCATTGGTAAAAGTTTGATAAGTGAAGAGGTAATTATGTTTGCACATGAGCGGAATATGGTCGGAGTGTATTCACCCATCGACATGTAATGTTTGGTAAAGAAAGGTTTAATCTAAACTAATACATTTAGATTAAATAAACGCATTACTTTAACTTTTCGTTCCAATCACTACGTGTTCACAGTATTAATTAGTTACATTGCATGAAAAAGTAACTCTCAGATAAGCAAACACCTGTAAATGTTTGTATAAGTTACCGACTAGTACCTGCACCAGTACCTACATTATTAAATCTACATGCGAGCAGTTGAATTTGCACAGATTCGGTGCACTTGACAAATATCACCTACGAAAACCGTGGAATAAAATAAAGCCGGAGTAAAGTTAACGCAAAGCTAGCTGTAAATGTATAGCTTAGCCGAATGTTATACAGTTGTGGTGTGTAAAGAAAGAGCGTCATGCAGATTACAACTTTGAGATCAAATATTATGCTCGAAATGGAGAAACAATTAGGTACTAACAAGAACACAAACTGACATGGTACTTAAGTAACTATTAATTCTGTAACAACGTTATTGCAGCATAGATACTCATTTAGGTAGTTGATATGTCTGAAGCCCTAATATGCCGCGGAACATAAAAAACCGCATCACATAGGTACCTTATTAATTCTCATAACTTTTAGACACACATGCAAGCGTACCAACAGTATCTCTATTTCAAGAAAAAAAAGCATAAAACGCAAATGCGACGTAATATTATGTTCTACATCTTCAATACCTGTTCTACAATATCGGAACAGTATCGTGGGAACAGCCGTGATTTCAGTAAATAACATTAAGTTTTATGATTCACCCATATGCTTGCAGGTGAAGTTTCCAATCTTCTTCCGGTCACGCCAACGTCAACTTTGCTAAAAGTAACAATATTTTGAAAAAGGAACTGAATGTGGAGCGTGTTCGTGTGTTTGGGCGTCTTCAGTTTATGGTTCAGAAACCAAATTTATTAAAAAGACGTCTCTAGTTGTCGATATTTCAGTCGTAGCCATGGTAAAAGTTTTTCGTAATCAAAACTCTTATCCACTCCACCGCCCAATCCCCGGCTGACTTACCGGTAAGTCAGAACAATAGAAAATCAATTGTGTGTCATTACGTGGGACTTGAGTAATTAAACTTGAGTAATTAAACTATGATTACCTATTAAACGTCATTCAGATGAAATAGAAACTCAATTGCCATGAACAGTGTTTCCTTGCTAAACCAACTTCGTTAATCAAACAGGAAAGTTAATCTAGTCTGCGCTTCTTGCGGAAAATACGTAGGTAGGTCTTTAAACGTCACAAAGTACAGGACCTAGTTCAACTATGATAGTCAATAATGGTCCGTCGGACTGATAACACTATTTATCGAAGTCAGACGTCAGTTCCTATAAATGTTTCATAATATAATAGGTATGTTTAGACTACAATCGGACAGCGATCAAAACTTCGAATTATTTTTGTGTTAGACAATTCCAGAAAGATCAAATCTACAACCCATTCTATTCGGAGTTGTTTCAAACAAAACTTTTATTTGATACATTATCTCTTTAGTATTCTGTCATAAGCACAAGCCCTTATCTTCTAAACTTTAAAAGTATAAACCATGTCAATACATGCACTACACGAGTACACAATGCTTCTTTGATTTTTCACCCGGGCGCGCATGAAGTGCGCTCTTTAGGTGAACAGGGCGAATCTGACAAGTCTGAGATACGAACCGTAAGTAGAACGACGCGTCGTAAGTGGCCCAGTTAGAGCTTTTGTCCTATCTAAACAGTTGTTGCTGTCATAAGTAGCCGGGAACGATTGTTTTATATAATACGCCTCGTACAAGAACGATACTTTTACATCGTTCCAGTTAGGTGTGTTGTTGACTTACCTATATACCAACAATATGAGTTGAAATAATAATGGTTCTCCAAAATATATTTTTAAGAATTAATATTTATTTATTTGACTGCCTCATTGGTCTGGTAGGTCTTGGGTTCGATTCCCAGGTCGGGCAAAGTGTTATTATGATTTTCCATTAGGAATTTCTCTGTAGCCTCGGAGTCTGGATTTGTGCCCAGTTGGTGGCAATCGCTCGCCCTCTACTCGTATTACAAAGTCAAAGTCAAATCATTTATTTCAATTAGAACATTAAAATGCACTTTTGAATGTCATTTACAAGAGAACAGAAAAATTATCATATTGAATCTAGTTACCCATTCCAAAAGGTAGTTTCGTATGGAGAAGAACGGGCAAGAAACTCCATACTTACTCTTTTAAAAAATATATAATATGGTTTACAAATGGTTTACATGGGTATACTAATGGGAACACCTCTGCCTAACCCATCGGAGATGCGGACCTGATGTTATTATGTTATTTATTGATATTGTTTCTAAATCACGCGGCGGCGGCGACACGATTGGCGCAGAGACTGAGCGATAGCTGCTGCACTGTGTATCGCGAGTTCAGTTCCCGCACGGAACAAATATTTGAATGGCCAAATAGTTATTCCAGGTCCGACTGTTTGTGTAATAAGTGTACGTTTATAAGCGCACCCACGATATAGGACGTATTCTTAAGGTGAGGCAACATTTAAAAAATAAAAAAGATTTTGCTACTTTATTGGAATTAAGTTATAATAATGATAACAAAAAAGAAAGTATAGGTTTGAAACCATGACGAATGTAACTACTTGATGTACCTACTATTAATTCCTATGCGTAATTCCAATAATGTCTTATTATGTCATTAACATTTTTCTGTCATGTGCCATTATTTACTACATCGCGCTATACAGGTGTAAAAAGGCACATCACATTATAGCCGTTAACTACGCATGCTGCCCATTAAACAAAGTAACATTAACCTTTATTTTAATTGAAAAATTCACAAAAGAATCGTGAGATATTTAATTAAGTATTTTTAGCAATTTCTTATACACATTATGGCAATATATTATTACGCAAGGTGTTAGGTAGAACGAGAGACGAACTTTAAGGGAGTGAAATGGCCAAAAAAACAGCTGTTCTCTAGGTTATTAGGTTGAGTAACGGAAACATAAATTGTACCTATAGAACAGCAGATATTTTCTTCTATTTCAATATTGGTTACTTATTAAAAGTTGTTCATTTTCATAAGTACGATACTCCCTGAAAGTAACCTAGGTCACTCGTTCTACCTTGATAGGTAGAACGAGTAACCTAGGTTACCTTGTATATTGTATTAGTTGCTCGGGCGGCGCAACCGAGACTACTCTCAAACCCTTGGAAGTGACTCACAGAGCTATACTAAAAAACGTAACGTTTAGACCCATTCTGCATCCAACCACACAAGGTTACCTTAACTGCAACTTCATCCAGCAAGCCATTCTTCTCTAACACTTCCAGACTCAGTTTAAAAGAAAAGAAATCATTTGTTCTGTTCCTCAAAATAAGTTTATATTAATAACTAAGTGATTTTTTACCATCTTGGTCAATACAACAAAATTAACGCGTCCGTACCTATCTATAATTTACGTTACATGCTAATCTTCGAGGCTTTAAACTATCTTTCGACTTCTTGATAGCTTGCACTTACACTTACTTACCACGCATACCACACCGCACCCACACTCCCGACTCACCCACTACAACTACCCCCATAGCTTCATAGAATGGCTGCCATTTTAATTTATTTTGTATTATTATACTGTTTGTACAAAAACCGATGTTTCTTTACTGCAGGCTCAAGAAACATGAACGTATCAGTGTTATTGCTACCCCACTAGGGAATGGAGTCTGTTTTTCCTTAATACAGATTATTTTGTGATCTAGCTGGTTTCACTCTACAATTTGTGTGTATAACATGCTTTTAGTTTTGTTTCTTTTATGTGTGATGTTTTTCAAATTATTTATTTATTATTATTTATTTATAACAGCTTACACTATCATTACAGGTTTGATACTAATGCGACAGTGAAGAACTTAATCAATCAATACGTTATTATTATTCCCAGCTATAGAAACCGACACTGGCTTTTGGCAAAAAAAAAAACACTGACCTTCGATATCTCTGTAAACAGAACGTTCCCAGATCGCAAAAAGCTCCCTTTTAACGATGTGTATCAGTATATAATATTTATTTTACACTTCGGTAGTTACAAAATGCATATTTACGCATTTAAGGCTCTCTGTATAAACGTTGCCTATATATAGGTATAGGTATGTATACGCTTATAAAACCATCCATTTACCAGCATGAAAACTGTGTGAAATTCGACGAGCTTTTAATAAGGCCTAAACAATAGGTTTCGCCTGTCACGTTCGGTCTGAATTACGGCGCGTCATGGATACATCAGTGACAAGCATTCATGTCGATGATAGACACTCGATTAAGTACTGCATGCTCGACAAAACCTACAAAGCGATCATTCATTTTTCCAAGTTCATTTACATTACAGTTTTACGGAAAATAATGCAGATAGTATGTTTTCTGCCTTATCGTGAAAATGAAAATAATGACGCACTTTAGCTTTACTTTATTTGTTGTTACACGGATATATAAACGTAGATGTACGTCGTTTCGTGTATTCACTAAAATACTTTCCTATAATAATCTCTTAATCCTGATTTTAACCGGAAGTAACGCCACACCTACCTATTTCATCTCCGAATTGAACACCTGGGTAACATCTAAATATTAAAAGAGAAGTCGGTTTAGAAGGTGGAAACCAACTTATTTAGTTAACTTTAGATACAACAGCGTTTCACCCAAAAACCGTAACCTTTATTAAAGTGGTAACCCTGTCGCCAATCCTAAAAACAACCTTTCTGCATGCTTTTAATACAGAAATGTATGACGACTACCCAAAATGATTAAAAAGAAAATATTAATCCGATCTTGTTTTATGAAACAATTAGGGAAAAAATAAATAGGAAAATGTAAAGAATATTCTAATTTTACTTTTTTTACGAAGCCTAAGAACAAAGTTCTTGATCGGTATTGTTCTTAGTTGTTAAAGTACGAGTACTAAGTGGGTATGATGTCCTGCGTAATTTGTAGGTGCTTTGTAGCGCCAGATGGGGAAAAGTTACACAATTGTTTAAACTTTTATTTGCAAATATTATAGCAGGAAAACATTGATTTTTGTGTGAAAAAAAATACTATTTATAATACATGTACCACCCCATATCTCACTCATGATTTATGACACCATGCATTGTAACACACGCAAATTATTGTGCTTTAGGCTCCATACAACAGTACAGGGGTCGTGGAAGTATTTGAAGTTTAGTTGGATTAGAACATTTACAACTTGTTTTCGTAAAAATCGTAGTGAACAGTTGTAACTTTGACGTTCAATATCTCAAGAACCAGTGTATGATGTAGTAGAACAAAAATATTCGTAATAATGGGATGGGTAGAATATGTGGGTTTCTGAAATGTGATTGGTCTCTTTACCGGAGATAAATGCATGATAGTTTGGCTTATTATACCTCTAATGTTACTAAAGCAATGGACTAATAAATTGTTAAATTATCATTTTAATTCTTGAAAAATGTTATATTGAAACGATATAATTAATGAAGAAAATAATTATGTTGGTTTTGGGTGAGTAGTACCAAAAAAAAGTAAACAAAATCAGAAAATGCAGGAAAAAAAAGTGCAATGTCCATAAAATTATTATTGTTTATGCATCATTACATTTAAGTAATCAGTAAGAAGTATTGTTTAGCTCTTGTTCCACAAAACTTTAACAAAGCCTGGTTATCCATAATTTTTGCTTTTGAAACTGGAAGGCCATGTTGTGTCTCTATAAAAAAATAATCTTGGATGATCCTTTTCTACCCTGATTTCTCTTAAGGGTCGAGATAAAAAGGACATGTCTTCTTATAGATAGGTGAAAGGAATAATGTCCCTTTTCTGACAAGTGGTTGGTCAACTTCAATCACATGAAAGGGGGATCACGTGAAACCGACAACCATGGACAATGCTTATTTTTTTCCTGTACGACATTGCTTGTTATTGCAATGTATCAAAATCTTAATATAAATAAATTACGCTTCACGTTGTTTGTCCGGGATGGACTCCTAAACTACTCATACATATTTTCTGAAATATAGTGTGTCATTTAGTCAAACCTAAAAGATAGGATAGTTTTTATCTCGATTATTGACCTCAATATCTTTACTTACTTCAAGCCACAGCAACGTGTGGCCGAGTCAGCGAGTTTTTTTTTTATGTCTTGGTGTTTCGTTCTACCACATTTGTACTATAGAATGGTATTACCAGTGAAAAAAATAATAATATAAACATTTCATTAAAATTGTGGTTACTTTTTTGTATATAAACATATGTATGACTTTTCATGGATCAAAATATTTATTCAGCAATGGCAGAGAAACCCGTTTCGCATTTTCAACTTAGATTTTTATAAGACACATAAGCATTTGGAAGTACTAGAAATATTCTACTTTAGTCTACTACAAATAGTCTACTTTCGAAACTGCTTATGTATTTATACATGCTTCTATAGCATTACTACAACACTGCTAAACATGTAGGTACCTACTTAACTGTTACGACCCTGTTACGTAAGTATAAAAATCATATAAAGTTTATTTATCTTTACTTTTAGTTTTTGATAAATAAATAAGTATTTACTGAGATTTCGACTGGCGTTATTAATATCTTTTCTTACAAATATTAAAACTTAGTTAGATACATGTGTTCACTAAAGACTTATACCATAAAAAGAAAACAGACAATAGCTTGTAATAGTGACTCGACATTACAGACTGGTTCGGGACACGACTCTCGTTACTAAGGTGGAGCCAATTCCTCGCTGGTAGTAATGTTCGGCCCTGAACTAAATTGACCAATGTCAACTCCCTCAATCCACAAATTAGTTGTCTTGTTTTAGGAACATAAACATTACATTTATGGCATTATTGATCATTATTACCAACAAAGAAATATCTAGTTTTTAATAATTGATCGTATTTTTAAATTGGCCAACAAAACATGTTTATCCTTATATTGTACAGGGTGCAATTTTTTAACCTCACCTGGAGGTAAACTACTCTAAATACTGTAGATAGCAAATTTTACTAAAAGAAACATACCTTTATTAAAAAAAAAAGTAAAACTGCATTTAAAGATAAATTATACATACATGGATAGAATTTGCTTGAAAAAAAATCAATTGTAACATAATATCAGGTAATGCGTCTACTTAAAAGACTTCTTACGGCACCTGCCTACGTTATTGAATCACTATAAGTTCACTTCCCTGCTTAGTAACAAACGGTCAGCAATATATTACATAATATCTACGAGAATTTTTTGAATCGGTAAAATTAGAAGAATAGGTAAAATTTGTAGTTTCTTTATATTTTGTTTGTAAAAGATAATCCCTAGAAGCATTGATCCGATTTTAAAAGTTCTTTTACTTCTAGAAACCTTTCCTATTGCCGAGTGCCGCAGGATAGGTATGTTTTAAAGATAATTAACAATACTGCTCCATTCCTCTGAGCCCACGTGTGTTCTCGTTGGATTTTGGCTCATTTTTAAGTCTATGCAGACGAATTCGCGAGCAGAAGCTAGTCCATCATACTTCATCATATATAGAAAAGCTTTAATATTTCAGTTTCCATTTACCGCTCTACTCTAATTTATACAGAGATAAATTGCGGGCAAAAGCTTTTTTTTTTTAATCGGACTTTTGTTTTTCATTTAATTAAAATAAAAATGAAGTAATCGAGTAGGTTCCTTGAAATTCTCAAGTAGTATACGTAAGAGATGGAATCCCTCTCATTGTACTGAACACGTTAATTTTCGTAAGATCCATTATTTTCAAGATGATGACAATATTAAAATTGTCAGAAGTAAGTAATTAGATAACAGAAACCGTCCTAAGAGAAGTAAGTTTATTAACAGATACCTACATCAATTATTAAGTAGGTAAATCAATAACGTCAAGAATATGAAACTACGAGCAGATAGATTATAAAATGGAAATGGGCTTACGATTACGATTATTACGATTTCATCACGGAATAAGTCTTAGTTATTACAATTACAAAAGTGAAAAATTTGGATTGATGCTAGTTACTAAAATACACCAGGACGGCTAAACGGATCTAGGTGAAAGTTAGCACAGAGATAGATTATAACCTGGAATAGTACATGGGCTATTCCAAACTATAATATATATACTTCACTTTTTAGTATCTACTTCCTATCATCCAAATCCATGAAGATACAGTAGCATTACGTGAAATAATAAGCAAACGTGTTTCATCTTCCTCATGATATATTTTCACTGTGAGTAACAATATGACCTGTTTATCGATGAGGAGCTCCACGGGGTATCTTCGAAGAACGTGAATAGTTGACCAATGTTAGATAAATAACCAGCAAGTAGATATCTTTGATTTTCAATACATCGACTAAATCACAATAGGTACGTGTACTGCTCGTTATTGAGGACTGAAACAGGCAGAAACTCACGGTACGATTTTTACTACAGTATTACTCTAATTTTACAACAACGTACGTTTCTCGTATATAACGCTATAAACGGTCATAACTCACAGAAGAGACCTAAAAGCAAAGAAAGAGCACGATTGTAATCGGTCATCTATTCTTGTATAGGAAGGCCACCTATTCAAACTGAGTGGCCGAAGCTTACCATGTGATTGAACGATAGATCGACCCTACAATTGTCGTACAGGCGGTAAATAGCTAACTACATTTTGAATACCCAATAATTCTGGATAAATGTCTGAACAGGGTACTCTCTTCTTAGCGTGTCGAAGACTAGCAGTCTGTATTGGCTTGGTCCAGAAATCACCCACTTAGGAAAGACTTCTCAATATACATAAGTCCTTAATGTACACAGAACAATTTCTTCACATGTTTGTATTTTATTTTATTGAGTCACCTTCACACAATTTTCAGAAAATTGTGAAAACCGTATCAAAATCCATTGTGTAGATTAGAAGAACTCAGTGGGAAACACAAAAGTCACTTTGTTTTATGATATATTGAGAGATTGAGTTTGTACTGTCAAAACTAATAATTAATCTGCTGACTTACAACCCTTTTAATTGAAGTACCGAGTAACATTATTAAATTCTAAAAGTAATTTCGACAAAATCAAATGGTTTTTCCAAAAATAGATCGATAACGTAAGCTAACATGTAACAAAATGGCGGTTATAATTGGTTGTTAACTATAACAGCTCCATTATACTAGATATTTGAACGAATGTCTATTGACAGGTTGTGTGATAATAAAATAACACTTCATTCCAACGGGTAAGAATGCCATGGTTTACGAAGTTTATGACAAAAATAATAATTATGGCACCTATCAAGCATGACAAATATTTAACCGATTTTCATTTACGCTTCTCTGCTGATAGAACGGGAAACGATTCGAGTACCTACGCATCTGGAAATTTATATTTATATTTATACGAACCAAAGTATATTGAATTGGAATTCTTAGTTCAATATACTTTTATTTGTGAGATTTCAATTAGCCAAAACAAATATTTAGTTCTTTTTACGTGTTAAGATCACACACAGATTCATATCAAAACCATCTGTAAGCAACTGTCTCATGAATCAGTATAGTCATTCATTTATTTCACACCCACGCTTAAAGAGTTTGCGTGGGCGTGATTGAAAAGGTACCGTAGGCAACTTGATAGTTAGGCATGTAATTTTTATACAGATCGTATGTTTGATGTAGAAACACCCAGCACAAAGCTGCCATCTACCAATTCTGTATATCAAACTAACTACTTAGCTTGGAGCAAATATATTTCTTGGAAAACCGGTAGCGCGCAATGTAACACACGCAAAATATTGCTCGAGCTACAAAATGCAACGATAAAATGGCCGTGAGGAAGGTATTTAAACTTTTGTCATAAGATACAGTACAAAAACCGTGATTCAATGATAACTCTTCGGTAAGTGTCTTTTTACATTCGTCGTCTTTATGGAGTAGTTCGTTAATTCTGGACATATTATATTATCATATATACATATCATATAATATATAAATTCATGGACGCTGACCTTAAATAAAGCTAACAACAACCTTATTTTTAGAATAACATAATATCATAGTCATGTTACAACATCACGCCTGTAATCCCCGAACTCCTACATTTCGTCAGTTATGTTTAAGTCCCATTTAAACCAGGGCGTGCCTATTGCCATCAAGCCACAAATCTAGACTCCTAGGCTATTATTGAGAAATGCCTGATTGAAAACCCAAAAACGCTTTGCCCAACCTGAGAATCGAACCGAAGACCTCATGCTCAGTAGTCGCGCTTTGAGACTAACGACATGCCGATGCTTCATAAATAACCTTCTAAACAACAAAACCCGTAATATAGTTATCCAATGTTTGTTAAATATTAAGCACTCACTAGTGCCATTCGGATTGCTTTTTCCACAATAGTTGCAGCGGGTGCTCAACTACATAAATGTATGTACTAAGTTGTCACGCGTGTGCGCCCGGAGTACGCCGATAATCCCCTTAGTGGGTAACGAACTGGCCAAGTGCCGGACAGATAACTAGCTATTCCACTTTAGGCTATCTTCGAACTGGTAAAACATAGAAATGTCACTTTATATTCAATAGAGAGCTTTTTAAACCGTAACTGCAGTCAGTTTTATAAACGTAGCTCGACACTGTACGTATTTCTTTTTTAGAAATTGAGTTTTTACAGGTTAGCCCGCAAAGATCGAGAATTTGAAAAATAATACGATTTTAACACACGAGACATTTTAATAGTTTTGTGCGAAACAAGACACAGATGACTTTATTTAGAACATAATTATAATAGGTACAATATTTTTTATCAATATTTAATAAGTATTATTATTTTATCACATAGGAATAAATTATTAGAAGTCCACTGCGAACAATAACCATAATACTCGATTACCTTAGGCTCCTAGACGATAAGCTTTACTCTCCAATGTGGTGATTTTTATAAACATAAAACATTTTGCACATTTTAGTCTAAACGTACAGCTTCGTAGATGGCTTTTAGTCTGAAATCCCTTAATACTTGTTCGCAGGAAAACAAACCAAATCTTAGCCGTATCGGTTTTCAAAACTGCTATTTGCTACCACGTGATATGTAGCAGCTATTTTAGTACGTATCGTACGTTGTTTGTATGTACAGAGATGATCGAAGAGAAAATCATGGTCGAGCAAATTGGCGTATGTAGTGAACGTGCAGACGACATCAATGCTGTAGAGTTAGACTGCAAATTCATCCAATAATAATTATTTGGAATGCACCGGGAGAATGATAACCACCAAAAACACACACAAAAATAACGATATAAAATACGAAATTATGATATTCAAACACAAAAATCAAACATAAACCCTTAAAATTGCTAAAACCCAAAGAATGTAAAACGTCCAGCAATAAGGCCAGAGTTTCGCATACTCAAACACTCCAACAGCGAGGAGCAGCTAGTTACGTAAAGTTTATCTCGTCCCTATTCCGGTTTGTAAATATTAATTCAAGCAATTTGCTAAATTTGTCCCGCGTTAATTAAATAGTAGTCGCTTCGTAATCCAATAAATAAATCGTACTGATAAATACCGGCCGATATAATTGTAGGGACACGAGCCGGCGAGCACGACTCTCTGTACGTAAGTAACGATCGACTATTGTGTCTCTGAAGGCAATAATTCACGAATGACGAATTCGTTGTAATACCCACCATTGTGTTATATTGTCCCACAGAAGACGTATTAATCTGATTTTATTTCTTTTGTTAGGTACTGTTACGCGTTTCATCTTTCGGTTTTCAGTTTATTAATGGCAGACGGTCAGTGACCGTAGTGCTCGCGGATTATTCGACCTAGTAACTCGATTCTATTTGCATGAAACTTTAAAAAAGAGTACCTATGTTCACTGCAAACGAAATGGTGTTTTATACAGAGTGAAGAACACGTTATAAGCAGATATTAGAGCCAAGTGGCTAGCCACCTAATTTAAGCCATTAGTTAACCTAAGCACTGTCCATAACATTAAATGTTTGCAACTGTCCTCTCCTTCCATTTATGCTTCAAGCTACACAAGTAACGATAGGTTAAAGTGCAACAATATTCATTTTAAATTATCTTTTATTAAACCAACGTTAACAATGTAATCATATATTAGTTCAGAAATGTACAAAAGCGATTTATAACTAAGTAGTCATAACTGCGAACACATGTAAATCGTATTCACGTACTAGTAACAGTGCAATTAAATTGCAACTAATTTTATTGCACGCAATGATATCTGAAATTGTATCATGTTTCATTAGATTTAGGGTTAGTCGTAAAACCATGGGTCTCTTATATAACTTTAATGCCAGTAAAAATGCATGGTATGCAAAGCTACAGCAGTTTTCCAGGGTCATAAAATGCCCAGTTTTATGACACCAGTGAACCCCAAGTAAGTATTCAAACGTATTGAGCAGAAGACGCTTGCTTGTAATTGAAGTTGTTTGAAAAGTGTACTTTGTATATTATTCACGACTGTCCCTAAAACATGAGACGTGACTTGAAAATGAAACATTTGAAGTTACAGTATTTGTTACATAACAGTTTAAGTTTCATTTCTAACACTATGTGAACCATAAAACGATTACTAAATCCCGCTTATTACCTTCATTTAATTTAATATTTTATATCCTCATTTAGGCAGTTAATAAAATAAATATTTAAGGTATTGTTCAATTTTAGATTAAAATGTCAATGATACTTCCGGACTCGGGTATTTACTATTCGTTCGTTGTATTTTGGGCTTGAATTGATTGCGTTGTAGGTATTGCATTGTTACATTTACCTATGTTTATTATTTTTGAAACATAGGTACTGTATTTATAAACCAGTTTCGATCCTAACCGTTATAATGGTAAAAGTCATTTAGAATTATTCGATTTAAACTGTGTTTTTACCAGTAAACACAATACGGTCAATTAAAAGTTGCCTTTACAACTAGTTTTCCATATGGCTATTTCAAAATTAGCGTCTTACTAAACCAACAGAGGTAAATTAAGAACATAATCCTTTTTAGTACTTGAATCAAAAGGCAACAAAGCATATGAATCCTTCCCAAATTTAGATAGGTACGTTCCGTTTTTCAAAAAGAATGAATTAGGATTTAACGGGTAACTCACAAATTCTAAAATAACTCTTCTGTAGTCCAAAAAACAAACTTTAATACCGAGTCTTCTATTAATATTGTTATTAATGAACCCAAGTCAGTCTGATTAAATTCAAAGCTGGAAATGATCAAAATGTTATAACGGTAATTTGACTACTGACATTAATTGCCATGGAAGATCGAAATTTCAAATTATTTCGTAAATGTCTATAATAAATAAAGACCAGCATAATATAAAGACATTTAATAAAATAAGCGACACGTCAGGGTAAGTTGTAGTGAGACACCAACACAATTTCACGAGGACGATGATCAGTCCCATGATACCTATGTTTATGGGGTGAACCAATTTCCACTAATGGGGCACTTGATACCTACCTTCATAAACCCATAAAAATGTTCTCTAAAAAGGTATAAAATAATTTCATTGAGCAAAAAAAATTCTCGATTATTTTCATCACGAACATCATCATTATGAATCTAATCATCTTAATCATTTGCAATGATCAGTGAACCATTGCTATAGTCGACACTTAGCTCACGGATTGTTGTTCCGGGATACTAGTACCTACACGTTTTACAATATCCACTTAATGACATCGCGCATAGCGCGCGGCGGGTGCAGTGATAGTAACCAAAATATCAGCATTTTATTGTCCCTCTGTAGGTAAGAGGCTTGCTTAAATTGGATTGGCGATTTCAGGCTTATATTTTATAAGTACAGATTTCCTCAAGACGTTTTACACCACCGATGTCAGTGATGTCAAAGATAAACTTATAAAACATATTATGTACATAACATAACATATAGTCACTGGGCCATCACGAAAGTCCCGTATACATACAGCATGTTATACACCCACAAATGGAAAGTTGTGATTTAGTCCTATGTAATAGGAGACAAGCCCTTATGTTTAGTCAAGACACAGCCCCAGACTTGAGTTGCTATGTGAATTTTATTTTTCGGTCCTTTATTCAACAAAACGCCTACGATTAAAGAACAATATACCGAGGCAAATTAAGGTCAACTTCCTAATAAAACGTTGCTCAAAGCCTTGCCCTTTATTCTGGATGTATAGTTAATTAAACATCTCATTCTACTATTATTTTAAGAGTATAATGAATACATATGGGGTAAATGCTAAATAGGCTACCTTTCTCTTTTCGTCCTTAAAACCAAAGTAAATGTGTAAATGTGATTTAGAAATTCTCTGAAAGGGCAAAAGACTGTTCAAAGACTGTACATATATATTATATACCTATTTATAATAGTTAGTCAGCACCAACATATTGTATACTGCTGACAAATAGCTGTATCAACTAATCTAATCACCAATCGTTGTGATTGCCACAATAACCATAATCTTTCCTTGAATTGGTTTCTAAAAGCAAACAATACGTAGCCATTTACGTAGTTATTTACGAGATTGATACGTGATCTTGTCTAGACAATTAATCTTTATAAATAAATAAATAAATATTTTATATTTGTATGTATTCTTATTTTAAACTGAAAATACGAAACAAAACCCATAGCATTTCAAGTTACCGTGAGGAGATTGGGCAAACATCGTCGTATTTTGTATTCAAACGGTATGTATCGACGAAAAAATTAAATGAAAAGTAGTGAAACCTCTTCACATCTTCTACAGATCCAAAATATCTTCCTCTTTACTATGAGGGAAACTTTGTATCAATTAAACTCAATTTAATTAAGTAATTTTAGAGTGAATAAGCTAAAAACGTGTCTAAATCGAAGTAACTTTACGAACACAAAAGGTCAAATATTCATTTAAAATATTATTTTGTACTTATTTGCTGCATTTATCACAAAATTATATGTCAAATAAATGAACAGTAAACACGTGTATCAAGATAATAAAATACTTTGAGAGTTAGTCTCACATTTAATTATATCAAAAGCATTTACTATTGACCGACAAAACTCTGAATGACATTTCACAGTTGACTCGAAAAGCTTACAACATTATTGTAATCTAATTCAAAAACCTTATTCTCACCTTATTAAATGCCATACTTTTAGTAGGCCGCCTTACAGTCATTCCCGACGTACTTAAGTCAATTTTGTTCGCAATCCAATGCACTTGAGACAAAACTTTCAACACCAACCACACGGTACTCAAACAGTTGTACAATTATTTTAACTATTCAAACTTTCTTTATCACACTTCTATGATTTTTTACAAACACCAATTATTGTTTATTTAACGATGTTAACTAAAATTGTGGAGCTACAGACACACGACAATCTCCGGTCGCTGTGTTCGAAGACTGAATTTCCGCCCGCCCAAAAGGGCCGAGCCGGCACGAAGTATACCGAGCCTTTCCGACTCGAACCCGATTCATGAAACCCACTCGATGAAGTGGTAAGTTTTTACGACTACCCGTTGGCGAGCGCGGTCGGGACCAATATAAAAGGATGGTTTGGACACCTGTTTCTGATTATCTTCTTATATTCACTTTCTATTGTATTCTATTCTTTTGATGTTACTCATTAATATAGTCTGAATAATCAGAGTAAAAGCTTCCACAGTACTTACAGTGCACCTTGGTAAAAATTGTATCAATATTTTCATTGTAGGTAGATACTTATCCAATTTAATTATTTTAAAACAAAATGTAAGATCATTGCTTTCGGTAAGCCTTTAGTACTACTATTATCTTCACTTTATAACCACCAAAAATAGACCCCTGCAGCTTACACATCCGCATATTCGATTTACAGTAAATAGTCATACCTACAAATCACTACTCTAACAATTTCTTCTATAACTACACTCAATAATATGTAACATTCAATTAAAACGAATTAACTGTTGAACTTTATATAGAACCGGTTTAACAAAGCCTGGGTATTCAGTAAGCATCTAATATTCGCCAGATTTACAGGCACCTGTGAGCTAAAGGTGGAATATTGCATTGAGAAGTGCAATAAAATCGGAATCAACTGTTATTACTCCTCTTGCACGGTGTAACAATGGCATTAAAATGGCCCACGTTTTATATGGAACTGGAGACGAGCAAGCTGCTACTGAATATAAGTAAGCAGTCAGTTTTTTTTTTTTATCAGGAACATTACCTATACATAGGAAATTGCAAAATTTATTTTTATTTGCCTTTAGTTATGATGCTTGTTCATTTTAATGAAGCAGATGAGCCCTTTTATATGAAAACCCAAAAAACTACCAGTGGGTTTTCCATAGGAAAATATTCGTTTTGTGTATGAACAAATTTAATGACCTTAAGGATAGTCAGTCAATTGCAGTGTAATACTCGATTGAAGAAATATATTTATGATAATATCTTTTAGAACCGTTCGATCTCTGTAATAGATTACTGATAATCATATTCATATTGCAATACTCGTAATCTATCTATACTAATATAAAAGTACCAAAAGTTGGTGAGTTTGTGAGGTTTTAGGGGTAATCTTTGAATCTACTGAATAGATTTTGAAAATTCTTTTTCAAATTGGAAGCTACGTTATCACTGGTGCTGGCTATATTATTATGAAAAGTTAGGGATCACTAAGAAAAATCACGCGAGCGAAGTCGCGGAGAGTGATAGTGAGTTATAAAAATCATTAAACATCATGTTTGGTGTTTCATGAAAGGTCTAAAAGAGCACATTTCAAAAATGTAAGCTATACACTTACCAAAACATAATAAAAAATTAAGTCAAAAGCTGTTTATTAAAACAAGTTGATGCGTTTATAAAAATCTTTGTTTAAGTAGTCTACTACTTAAATAAAGACTTTTTTTAAGTCACACGATGTTTGTATAAGCTACCTTCAAAATAATATTAGGCGAAGTCGAGTGACTGCAGCTTTAAAAAAATAAATTGTTTTGCTAATTTTATATTCTAACTTAAGTTTTGTTTATAGCTTTTAGGTGGACATATATGTCGCACTTAGTCGGGTTTTAGTTTGTTACTAATTAAACAGCCTCGTTTATCACACGTTACATTAATTATTATTGTAAATTTATTAATATTAATTTGCGCTTCGTTAATAAATTTAATATATTCAGTTTATGACACATAGGTATTACCAACGTATAACTTTTAACCACTTTGGTACCTATTGGCCGTTTGTGAAAATTACTCGTTGACAACTTAACTTTTAGATTTCAGCAACATACACATAACATCACGCGTGTTATCCTCGAAGGTTTAGGCAGAGGTGTCCCCATAAGTACACATTTCGCCAGTTATGTTTGAGTACCATGAAATAGGAGTTTTTTTTTAAGGTGGTAAAAATCATCAAATGGCTCCTTCCGCCCTGGATGGGACAGAAGGGACTGTCACACTTTTACTGACAAAAAAACCACCCTGTTCCTTCTGTTACCTAAAATTTTTCCCGTTTGATACGATAGACCTCAAATCTCTTTGCAGAAAGTTTATGACCCGGGCTTAAATCTTTTGCGGGGATTCAAAGTTTGTTAAATATCAGATATTTCACAAGCCGCCGACGCGCGACGGTAAAACCACATTAAAATTTAGGTGTGTACTATTATTGATTACGACACAAAATAGGAACAATAATAAATTGTTTAGTGTTAGTGTTTAAAACAAACACGCACGCACACAGTGAAACGAGTACCTATACACAAATTAAAAAAATAAATATATTCATTATTTACCAAGTGTTATCTGATTATTTATGGCTTTTATGACGAGCGCCTAAAATTTTACGGGGTTGTTAAACTGCGCCCTGTACACCTCTATATATATGTATAAAAGGCGAACCTGACTGACTAACTGACTGACGTATTAGTGCACAGTGTGTGTCCAAAACTATTGGAACGAGAAACGTAACATTTTACATACGGCCTCTTATAATGTAGGCAAACACTCACACACAAGTAAGGGTTTTTGGAAATGCAACACCTAAGAGGGGGTTAAAATAAAAAACCTATCCATTTTTTAAAATTAAGCATTTATGTACGAAAAAAAATTATTTTACATACATTATTTTTGGAAAAGTAGCTCTAACGAAATAGGGAATGAAATTAATGTTGCACTTAAAATTGCCACCGCTGAGACTGACTGACAAAAATAGCAGCGCACAGTCAAAATTACTAGAACTTGGACGTTGCACACGGCTTCCTTTTAAAATATGGGCGAACAGTTTGGAAGGATTTTGGAAAATTCAACCTCTAAAAGGATAAATAGAAGGAATTACTTTTAATCGAATTTTTTGGCTTAATCAACTTAAAACTTGGCACGTATACGAGCCTAAGTTGGTAATTAAGTTTGACGTTAACAGTTTTAAAAACGTACCTTTCAAAGGGGATTTAATTTGTAGTGAAAAAGTTGCGGGCCGTTCTTAATGTTTAATTACACTTTAATATTTTAAAATTCTTTGGAAGATATAATATTAACCTTCAGTTTCTCGAACTCGAGCTCGCGTAAGCTGCTGTGATTCGATGACTGAATTATCAACAATCAATCACAACAGCTCACGTGCCCTTGTCACTTTAATTGGTCGTTCCGGAAACCGGGAGTAATTTCTAAACATCTTTATTCTATCTAAATATAAATATAATAAAAGCGAAAGGTCGGTCACTCACTCACTCATCATAAAATATCGAAAACTGCTTGAGGGATAAAGATGAAATATGGCAGGAAGGTAGTTTATAGTTACTGGACGTCCGCTAGGGTTTTTTTTTAATTCACACCCTATGGGTATGAAACGAGGGTCCAAAGTTTGAATGAAAAAACTTGGTAGAAACGTAGGGGTAATTACTAAACCTCCTAATATGCATTCAGAGCCCATAAAAAATGCAATGAAATGCAATTATTACACGAACCAATAAGAACGCCAATAAGAACGGTCAAGTGCGAGTCGGACTCGCACTTGAACGGTTTCTTACCATAGTAGAAGATATAACAGTATTGCCATTATAGAATCGAACCAAAAACACAAAAAACAGGTCTCTTGTATTCCCCCTATAGACCCTCTTTCTTTTTTATCTTTTACAGTCCGCTGTCAAACTGACGGAAGCTTAATATTAGTTAGCACCCTTCGGGTACACTACCCTAAAAAAGGCCAATTAAAATGTAAATTGTAAAAGTAACTCACTAAGTTTACACCAAAATAAAACCGACCGAACAATTAATATAATTATATCGCAACAACAACAATGAACGTATTACAAAATCGTTAGGAACCCCACAATCAGACTGATTGCATGTTATGCGATTTGAATTTGAGCGGACGTACTTACATTTTCGATTTCCTTGAATATCCTACAAGAAACTACATCCCCCAAGAATCGCGCGGTGCTGACAGAATATCAATTTATATTTTGAGACTGTATTCTAAAACATCTCGACTGCATTCCGAGTTAATATTTCAGGTGTAATCTCCGAAGCAAATATGACATTAGAGATTAAGATTTTCTGAAAATTATAAATGCATGCATGCAACCATTTAAGTTCATCCGATGATTTTGTTTAAATTCATGCCAATAATGTTTTGTTACAAAGATCAAACGAATCAGAACGTATGGCGTGTGGTTGCTGCTAAAACTTGTTATTTTCGGGCCTATCTTATTTGTTTACGAACTAGGACATGTAAGGAAAACACACTGTACGTGTTAAGAGGCCTGCGGTTTTTGTTGGTGTTACGGTATTTGAGGTTGCTAGATGTACGGATTAAGCCGAACAATGTGGCTTTTTGTGCTTTAATCCGGATAAAAATAGCACATGTGGCCAGTTCAAATTTTGTTGAAGCCTTTTATTTCGAGTAACAAAGTAGCTCGGGCTTCAAAAGTGCTACGTGATGCATAGTTGCACCTTGTACTGTTTATTTAGGTTTAGGGTTAGGCGTAATTACCTGCACTGCAAAAACAAATTAATTAATTGGCACTTGGCTCCGACACAGACACTATTGATCATGGAGCTTCTCTTGATGGAGATGTTGCCTTAGTCAAGGTAAAGCTTCGTTTTCAAATTGGCGATTATGATGTACTAGCTCCTGCTCGCTACTTGATATATTATCCCATGAAAGTTGACATATTATCCCACGGGAATCGTATATTTTTCCGGAATAAAAAGTAACCTGTGTGCTGTTCCAGACTATAATCTATATGTTTACTAAATTTTATTCAGATCCGTCCCGTAGTTTTGGCGTGAAAGAGTAACAAACATCCATACATTCTCACAAACTTTCGCATTTATAATATTAGTAGGATGTTAATAAAACAAATAAGACAAAAGAATGGTGCATACTCATTTAATAAACATACAAATCGCCATTATGCCACTTACAGGCGCTGAGTGAGTTGCCTATTGTCAGCCGAGAGCTGCATAGTATCAATAGTTTAACATCCTGCCCTGCCCCGGCCAGCACTTTAAATCTAATACCAAACCCTGTTTTTAGAAGTAATCATATTTGAAACTCTGTCTTATTGTGAACAGCAACCACGATTTTATAATTAATATTCGGAATTTGATATTAATTAATGAGTACTTCTCCCGTTACTTTCTAATTTGTTCTTACCTTTGTAAAAATACATTTTCCTTTCGCGTGTCGGAGGGTTGGGGCGGCCCTTAATCATTTTTCCCGCAAGTAGGTGGCTGCGTAGCTACCTATTACGTTATTGTAGCCATGACAGCGCCCGGCTGCTGAAGTAATGGGTTGGTCCGGTTCGTTAGCCCGGTTCTGTCCCCCTGATTTAGTCAGTACCGAATGTCTAACCCCATTCTCCCTCCGATAAAACAAAAAATAAACTTGTTAATTGGAACATTACGATTCAAAATATATCGAGTGCCAGATTTCGTATGTTCGCGGTGGAATACAATAAAATTTAATTAACTTTATTCCAATTCATGCATATTGGTGTGAAATCACTCTGCTTTTAATTAGTCATATTACTTTTACGTCTCTGTTTGATGATATATAATACTGAGTGCAGACCCTCTGTGTTCAAACACTGTTCTGCAATACACTAAATATTAGCAGTTAAACTTACGATCCACATATAAAATACTTTATCCGAACGTGAATTCAGATGCGAATCGGAAAATACAAATCGCGTAATCGGTTACACTATCGTAGACGTTAGTAGCTCACGTAGCATGGCGTCTATTAGCGTAGAGTTGCTACGGCGTAGCATGTAGCTATTCGTAAATCTCGATCGAATGGAGAAACGGCCATAAACTCAACTGCAGTTGTATTTTATTAAAACTTTTCAATTATAAAACCATGTATAGTTTACGAGTACGTAGGTGAAATGTTTGCTAATACTTGTGTATTAGCAAACATTTCACCTCTTTGGTGAACCGCTGGCTATGGTTGAAACCTCCTTGACAGAAAAGAAATTGCGTGAATCTTAGTCATGAATAATAAATTAAATTGTAATTTTATTTTCGGTTTAATGACTTTATATCAACCGGATATAGTGATGGAGATTTTATTATAAAATTACTACTTTTCATATTGTAACATTTGACATTTAAAACCCGTTTCTTTGACTTTGGTTTTATTTCTATGGGATCTAAAACATCTCCTTTGATTAAACGATTGTACTCTGATTGCTATTGTCCACTTAAAAATACTTAGAACAATACTATACATATATACACATTATAAGCGATACATCCGTTTTCGTGCCTTCGTACACGGATCACGGCAATAAACTGAGCTTTCAGCCGTTCCGCGCGGCAGTGACGCATATTTCTTATTTTTATTTATTTGTTTTAAATTTAGCCAACTTGTTTTATTTTGCTTTTGTATACAATTTTTCTTATATTATAATGAATCATTTTCATTGTCATTTACGTTTGAATAAACAGTTATTTTTTTGTCTTTCTTTCTAGCACATAATATATTGAGTTCGAACCTTTCAACGTCTGTATCATCATCTAGAAGTACGGCCGTGTTCATGGCCCTATATATTATGCACTTTGATATGAAGCTGCCATCATAAAAAATGCACTATATTCTCTGATTAATTTTCCTTCCTTTGTAATTCGTACATAACAACAAGACTTTTCAAAATAAACGTCAGCTTCGTAAAAAAATACAACACAAACTAAAAACGGAAACGCAACGAGAAAGGTCTGCTGTATTATATCTTAAATGAAGACTCTTTCCCCCTAGGAAATCGACAACGTTGCTGCAACACAGCGACCAGTTAAAAATACACCGTATTACTACAATTTGTAGAAAGAAAACAAGTCGAAATAGACGATTCGCTATCGTTAAAATTCCCTTTACGGCGGACGGGGGAATTTGAAAGGGCTCCTTAAAGCCCGGATTTACTACGGAAAATTATATCTAAGTCTGTCGGAATCCGTCCACACGCGAGATGCCGATTTAATTGTGTTTACCGAGACTTAGTTAGCAAACATTGAGCTACTTAATTCAGGGATATAGGGGAAAGGAAGTCTTTTATTGCATCGCGCTAACAAATTGACAATGTTCGTTTTATAGAATGGTTATTAGTAGCTTCGGGTGTAGCACTGCAGGCTATTGTGTTTTTAGGAAGCTTTAGTAGAAATCACCTTTTGTAACGATATTTTTTGATTGCCATGTTCAATATTGATTTCAAACTTTGAACTACGGATAGATAGATATATCCGTATTTTAAAGTTTTAAAACGTCTTGCCCCGTTCATCATATTTTAAGTATCTAGTAGGTGCCTAAATCATTCCACATAATATTTTACTGGTACCGGTTATGAAGCTAGTTTTTAGCCTCAATTAGAACAGAAATTTACCCTTTGAGTGCCGAGTGCTTTTTGCACACGTGCGCTTATGTACTTCTATGCGGTACTTACGACATTCGAGAGATCGTGATAATCCGGCTGATCTCAAGATAATAGATCTCCTAATAATAGCTCTATGCCAAACGATGGCCCAGGGGGGCTACTTGAACGTTCCAGATTAGTAACACCCTCGGGACTTTGCCAAGATATTTATACCCTATGACAACCTGAGAACTATTTTTATACATTACATGTTATGTAATACCTAGTAGCAAAAATTGTTGCTTAAGAGCCTTTTGTCCCGGGGCGGGAAATCGTGGGATCTGTCAAACTCTTACTGATTAAAAACCACCCATGTGTTCCCTTTCCACACTTACGACGGGGATCGCGGGAATGCGTACGTTCCCGGGATCTCCGTCAGGACTCCTTTCACGATTCCTGACGGGTGCTGCGGACCTCCTCAGGTTAGGTGTTTGTACCTCGATGTACTTTTCCTATTGTATTGTACATAAACATACATGCAAGATTTCTGTGGAATTAGGTATCATTCTTGACATTATAGTTTTATATAAAAAGATAAATAAGTATCTAGATAGCAATATTTTTTATTTACGTATGTAATGTTAAACCAAAATATTCCTAAACAAGATAGAAAAATTAACACGGTATTCGTTTTCATAACATGAGTGAACATGAAAGGCATATACCTAGACCTAATTGTTATAGCAACTAAGTGTACTTTAACATGATGGCAAAGATGTTGCAATTAATAATTCAACGACACTGATGTAAACTGTACACATCCTCCTCCTTAATTCCTGTCTGACGAAGTGACGCCACAGTAAAAGCCTTCGGTAGTGCCACGTCAATCTTCATATAGGCGAGTATAGAAATATCATATACCAGCCACGAATCTGATGCAGCAGTCAGAGTGCACCATTTTCTGGTAATCTAATAAACGGCTGGTGCCCATGTTCCGCGCATGAGAATATAAACGCACTCTGACGACGGGATTCACTCAAGGGTACTTTTACACAATTTCCTTGGCAGACCCTTTTCGCTCGACTCTCCACCTTTTTGCCCCTTAACCTTAGCACCTCTCTTCAGTTTTTTCATAATCAAAGAGACACAAGTGTCTCCATTTATTGAACTTGTCTTTACATAAGTTGTATTAGGATTTTATTGCTAACCTTATAAATGACTCAAGAAAGTTACCTAAATTATTTATTCTTAATAGTTATGCATTATAAAACTAGAACTATGATAACTCTATATAACTGAATTTTGATAAGACAGAGAGAGAATTGAGAACATATAAATATACAGCATGTCTGTCTGTATTGTTTTAGTAAATATTGTAAAATCACAAAATATTACATAATTATAATCTCCATCAATATTTTCTACCTCATAAATTATTTGGATGTCTTTATTAGTTCCTAATAGTTATTATTCGCTAATCACACTGGGCGATTTTAGACAATTTTAATTAGCAATACAGTCTGGACCTTTAAGGACAGGAGCTTTATACCTCGTATAGTCAATTCAATGCCATACAGAAAGCCTGTAAGTACCCATCGCGTGATGAAAATTGACGGAACAGACGAAAATACTTTCGTTTCAGTAGAAAATATCTACGATACCTACACAACATCATATGAATTAAATAGTCTACATATTAGTATCCGTTATCGTCCAAGTTGGCTCGTTACAAGATCGTGACGTCATTGAAGTAAACGAGTCACATGTAACCGATAAGCTTAACGACAGTTCCGATTTACTACAAGAGTACGGATATTCGACAATGGTTTGGAAACGTGCCCCCGACTGACGGCTAGGTATTGAAGCTTTGTGGATTTGGAACCGACTTGTTTCACTTTCACAAAGGCATTTACTCGAATTCCGCCAAATTGAACGATAAACTATATCAATACTTTGGTGTAGTCTCTTACTTTTCAGTCAGTTCAGGCAGCTACAACTTATGAAAAGGGAATTATACGCTTATTTATTTATTTACTCACATAAGGTAGAGTGTCTATTATGAAATCAAAAGTTGTATCATAATAACAGAATTTACGAACACTAATAAAAAAATAATAATTATAACACACCTTCCGTAACAAATAAATGCTTAAATATCACTGAGGTCATTTTACCAAACTATAGAATCAGACATCGCGGAGAAATCATTTTGGCGCGATCTCAAGCACACCCTCACCCTCTCACGCATATATACTTATATAGACACTAATCTGTCAAGTACAATATACAACATACCTATAAAACCTAACTTACCTTAATTTTGAGTTTTAATTTTCTATCAAAATTATATATAAAGAAAAAAAAAACCTGTAGTTTGGCCTAATCAAATAGTTTCATAAGTGTTGTACCTAAATGTTTTTTACTTGTTCAGCTTATATATTACCTATAATAAAAATTTTCCATGGAAGAGCACTGATTTCTGAGATACAGGTTTTACTCAGTTTGGAAGTCAGGAGTTTATTTAGTTTAGCTGCCTAATTTTTTTGTTATATATATGTTTTTGCTAGTTCTTAGCACTATTTCTGTATTAGGCTATATTAAGTGGTCCAGAACGTTATTATTATTAATAATAATTATCTGCGGTGCATGGGCCGCAACGATCGCGTTATTTGTACAAAAGAGTCAGTAATTTTTTTTTTATTCAAACGTTTAGACGTTTTTTGTTTTAATTAGACGTTTACTCTGCGTGTCCCTCTGTTTGTTCTGGCTAATTACTAAAAAAGCTATACTTTAATTTTAACGAGTTTTTACTGGCAGATAGCTCATGTTATAATAAGCCTAACTCAGGCTACTTTTATTTTAAAAAAGGAAATGAGGTATTTCAGCGGTTTTTCAGCGCCTTGCCACAGCATGCTACGATGTGCCGCGTCAAAGCACGCCTCGGCATCTCCTGCTAGCCGATACACTTTTAGTCTTTTATTACGCAAATACGCAGTACGCCACGGTATCCTGCCGCGGAAGCCCGTGGCACGTCTTTCATTGCACGGCATCATTTTAAAGCATAGTAATTTGTGTCGTATTTCTATATCGATACGTTTGAATGTCTATTAGTAAAAAATTAAATACCTTGCCATGCTGTCCCGTTCTGCGCAGGCATTAAGGGTTCCCTTATAAAACAAAAACACCGCCGATAACCGACATTCGCGCGGACCCAAGTTGCGGACATAAGCTACTAGATAATAATCGAAGACTCGATCACGTTTTACTAAACTGAAAGACTATGGAACATTAACTATAAATATCAATAATTTATATAAAAAACTTATTTACGCTCATAAATACTGAATTTACACATATCAACATTCATAGAAAATGGCCGTAGGAATTTAGAGAAGCAGACAGATTTCATTACGCTAAAACCGACGTATGTGACGTGTGAGCACGGCTCAATGTATTCCACAGTGGTAAGTACTGTAGGGACTTGGCTTGTTTAGCAATATTCAGCCGGATTTTTACCCAACTACGACGAAACAAAAAGGAGGGTTATGATTTTGTTGTGATGTTTATCTGTTTTCTCATAACTTTTAAACTCCAATGAAAAACAAACAAAAATGAGACAACGTTGGAAGCGTCTTCATCGTCCGCTGGTTATCAAACCTGATGTAGGACGTAACATTTAATTAAAAATGCATCTTACAGCGGACATAAAACATGTTATCATAAAATCAATTTCAAGTAATTACTTATAATTACGTATCATCTTTGGTGTCGAATGAAAGGTCATAAATAAACACATTTCATAAATGTATATACATTATACCCTACCCTAACTTAATTTGATTATAAAAATTACGTTCAAAAACTAAATCTCGGCTTCTAAAACAGGCTTTAAAAAGTATGAAACAAGAAAAATTGAATTTGAAATTTGAAATATGGGTACACCTCTGCCTAACCCTTCGGGGATTACAGGCGTGATGTTATGATGTTAAGAAAATTTGCTCATATGTTTTGTTATTGTTAGTGATATTCGAGGATAGCACCTGTCGAATGCCATTTTGCCTTAAATATTGTGATCATACATATGGCATACGAGTGCTGACATTAGGTATTATAATATGATTATATTATTCATACAATATACGAAATAATAATGAAATGTATATTTCAATCGTATAGATTGACTTTCTAGTACAGTAACTGTTCCCCTGTAGGTACAGCACTGTTTCAATAGGTTTCTTATCTGTATGCTGACTCGGGAGGCGGATTGTGGGCATTCAATAGATATCTTAAAACATAATAAAATAGAAGACAGTTAGTAATATTGTTTCACGACTTTATTTATTCTCAAACTGAATCATAAATCTTAATAAAAATATCAGTAGTCTCAATACACTTATTTAATGCCATTAAATTATATGTATCTATATAGATATTATTAAGATGAGATTATGTTCATACATATTACCTATTGTCCTAAATTATTGGGAACAATATCTCCAGGGCATCTGCCTCTCTGTTTGAGGTATACGGCTGGAAAAAAGGACATAGAATTAATTCGTGATATTAAGTATCTTATGAATACAGAAAAAATTTGATCCTTTGCAAAAAATGGGATGTTTAATAATGAATATCATATTTAAGAGGTATTATGATTTGTGTAGTACCCTTACCTACACCACATTTTTGAGCACAATCGAACTTTCCTGGATTTATGTATGTCACGTTATTCGTACCACACACTGGAGCATATTCTGACGTGGTCGGGCAGTCCTGGACACATTTTTTTCGGCTTGCTGCCGCCGCTGTACTGAAAGCAAAAGGAAAACCACATCTTACTATATAATCTATACTAGTATTTTAAAGCTTTTGGTTCGTTAGTTAGTTTACACGAGAATATCTAGGAAACTACCACTCAGATTGGAAAAAAAAATCTTGTATACAATAGCCTATAACATTATCCTACGACTCCCGGGCGCGGAGCAACAACCAAAGACGTAATTTTTGCGGGTTAAACCGCGGGGTGTAGTTAGTGAAATAATACTGTCCACTAATGTTCAAAATAGTTTGCAATCAATTGTTTGACATAAAATAACCATTAATAATAACGTGCCACAATTAAAGGTTATATTTCTAGCGTCATATCGTAAGCGTATGATAAAGAATAAGAAATTTTATTTGCTCAAACATGTATGCATACAGAATTAAAATAATACATGCATGCAAGATCTCAAATAAAAGTGGCTCACGACATGTCTGCCATTTCTCATTATTAGCTTTACTATTTAACAAAGGAATGTAATGGTATGACAAATTGGATTAAAATTTAAAAACTAAAATGCGATCATTTTAACAGCACTGTTATGTTTGAACCTTTTTGGATTGTCATTTTTATAGCTGTCAAGTTGTGACATTGAATGTAATGAAGGTAAAATTAAAAATAAACAGTTTGCTTCTGATCTGGACCTGGTTGTATCTTTTATTGGCGACTGCGGAAAATAAGTTGGATTTCGGTGAAAATGACGGCAAATGTAACAAATATAGTGTTTCCCGGACAATTTAACCCAAAGACTGATAAGTGGTGTGATTATAAAGAACAATTACTATGTGCGCTGGATGCGGCGGGTTACGACAAGCTTCACCTAGACAAAGGACGATCGCTGTTTCTTTCTCAGTGCGGCAGAGACACTTTTGGATTAATTGCATCACTTTTAGTTCCAAAACGTCCTACGGAAGTACCTTTGGTGGACATCTTTAATGTTTTGGATAAGTTTTATGAACCCGAGGTTAACGAAATTTTGCAAGCGGGAAAATTTTACAAACGTCAACAAGTTCAAGGGGAAAGCGTGCAAGACTTTGTAGCGGCTATAAGTCTGCTTGGTGCAAAATGCAATTTTATGGACTTAAAACGCCAGTTGAGAGACCGACTAGTGTTGGGGGTGCGGGACGATCGCTTGCGACGTGATTTATTGAAAAAGAAAGACTTGACATACGAGCTCGCGTTACAGATGTGTCTGGACTATCAAGTGACGTTCCCTGATTTGTACCCTGCGTGTGTGGCTAGTGAGTCTAAGCAAACTCCGTCCAGTGTCACGGAGGCTGAACCAATGGACATTGGCAATGTTAAATCGAACGAGTGTCGACGGTGTGCACACGCACACAGGCCGGGTGAGCGCTGCCCGTTTGTGAAGGCGAAGTGCTTCTACTGCAAAAAGTTTGGCCACATTGCGGCGGCCTGTGGCAAGAAGACAGGTCGTGTACACCAGGTCGGCGACACGAGGGAAGCGAACACGAGTGTGGACACTTCAGCTGAGAAGATGATGGGCGTATACGTTTGTGTGGATAATTACTCACCACCTATTACTACGGACGTTACGATAGACGGCGTTCATTTATCGATGGAAGTGGACTCGGGTGCATCGCGTACCATTATGTCGGAAGAGACATACAAGAAGCTGTGGTCGACGCCCCCACCTCTACGAGCTACCAATCTAAAACTCGTGACATGGACTCAAGACCCTTTGAAAGTATTAGGACTAGCAGACGTGCGTGTTGGGCTAGGTAATAAGGAAGCGCAATGTGAACTGGTTGTGGTGTCGGGGAACGGACCAAATCTGCTGGGCAGGAACTGGTTCCATACACTAGGCCTTCAAGTATCAGGATTGTGCTGGACTGAAGAGGAGATAGAACAATATAAAAAAGAATTTCCTGAACTATTTAAAGAAGGACTCGGCGAGTACAAAGGTCCTGAGGTGTCACTTCACGTGCGGCCGGATGCTACGCCTCGCTTCTTAAAGGCACGCGCGGTGCCCTACCCCCTTAAGGAAAAAGTCATTAGACAGTTGAACGAGATGGTGGAGGCGGGTGTTCTGACACCTGTTCGTTATTCGCAGTGGGGGACACCGGTAACGCCGGTGATGAAAGATGACGGAACAGTGAGAATATGTGGTGATTATCGTGTCACGGTGAACGCCGCTATAGATACAGACATCTATCCGTTGCCGACATCTGTAGAAGCGTTTGTGAGACTTAGTGGAGGCAGAATATTTAGTAAGTTGGACTTGAAAAACGCGTATACACAACTGAAGGTAGACGACGCGACAGCCATGCTGCTCACACTGAACACTCCTATTGGTCTAATGAAAGTAAATCGGCTGCCATTCGGTGTCAGTGCGGCGCCAGCGATTTTTCAGCGTCTTATGTCGACCGCGTTAGCGGGTATGAATGGAGTGGCGTGTCTATTAGATGACATCGCTGTCACTGGAGCAACGATTGTAGAACACAACCGGAGACTCAGAGAAGTACTAAGCAAACTGCAGCAGATGGGACTTCGCCTCAATGTAAAGAAATGCGTGTTCGCTGCGAACAGCATCACATTCCTAGGACACATGATTAATGCAGAGGGACTTCACCCAGCACCTGCGAAAGTCAAAGAGATTCAGGAAAAGTCTGCTCCAACGAACAGAGAGACCTTGCGCGCCTTCCTGGGCTTATATAATTTCTATGAAAAATTCTTGCCTGACAAGAGCACTGTGTTAGAACCACTGTATCGACTGTTAGAATCAAAAAGACCTTGGAGCTGGGGTGAGAAGGAACAAAAAGCGTTCGTGGAGGCGAAGCGTTTACTGTCATCTGATCGAACGTTGGTCGGCTATGACTTGCAGAAAGAACTACTTCTCATTTGTGATTCATCGGAATACGGTCTCGGAGCGATTATTGCACATGTCATGGAGGACGGGTCAGAGCGACCAGTCATGATGGCCTCACGGACACTACAGGCGCATGAGAGACGATATGGGCAGATTGATAAGGAGGCCCTGGCTATTATATTCGGTTTGACAAAATTTCACGAATTTTTGGCAGGTCGCAAGTTTTGTATTATCACAGATCATAAACCGTTGGTCGGTTTATTTAATCCAGAAAAACCAATTCCCGATCAGATATCACCGCGGATGTTGCGCTGGTCATTGAAACTTTCTAGTTATATGTACAGTATACGGTACAGGCCTGGTAGATTAATCGGGAACGCGGACGCGTTGAGCAGGTGGACCGCTCCGGACACGTCAAGTGTGCAGGAGGATGTGCTGCGCGACGTGCTTCTGCTGGAGGAGCAGCCGAGCGGCTGGGAGATGGACGTCGCAAAGATAGCCTTAGAGACCAACAAAGATGTAGTATTACAAAAAGTAATGTTTCATGTTTTGCACGGATGGCCACGAAGGAACATAGATCCGAGCCTACAAGCTTATTGGACACGGAGAGAGGCTCTTTCACATAATAAAGGTTGTTTATTGTGGAGCAACAGAGTCATAATACCTTCGACCTTACAGGATAAAGTGTTGAAACTGTTACATGCCCCTCATGCCGGCATTGTCCAGACAAAAGCTTATGCTAGAGGGTACGTGTGGTGGGTCGACATGGATCGGCAGATTGAGAGTGTGGTGGCCGCGTGTCAGCAATGTCAGCTAGTGAGAAATAACCCACCAAAGGACCCGCAGACTTGGATCGTTCCAGAGAAGCCGTGGAGCCGTGTGCATGTGGATTTTGCGGGGCCCTTTCAGGGAAAAACGTTTCTAGTCCTAGTAGACAGCTACAGCAAATGGTTTGAGGCTGAAATCATATCAGCGATGAACAGTGGTACGGTGATAGCTGTAATGAGAAAAATTTTCATCTCGCAAGGGCTGCCCGACGTGTTGGTGTCCGATAATGGACGTGCGTTCACTTCAGATGAATTTAATAATTTTTTGAAAAAGAATGGAATTAAACACTTGTATTCACCGCCTTACCACCCAGAGACTAACGGGCAGATTGAACGCACGATTCAAACATTCAAGAATAAAATGAGGAAATTAGAGAACCTGGACATGCAATGGCAGGAGAAACTTTGCAAAGTTTTATATTATTTACGAACTGTGCCCAATAGCTCCACTAATAAGACACCTGCTGAGTTACTGAATGGGCGAAGATACAGGACTGCAGTGTCGAGCTTACACCCCGACTCGACACCGAGCCGCGCTGAGCAGCAACTGGAGGAGGCGGCGCAGCGCTCACCCGCGCGGAGTTTTACGCTGCGGCAGCCCGTGCTCATACGCATGTATGGGCCCGGAAACAGGTGGTGTCGGGCCACCGTAGAGACGGTGGAGGGGCCGGCCACGTATGTGGTGAGGACGGAAGATGGAGAGCTGCATCGGCGACACGCAGACCAAATACTGGCCAGACCGCCGGATACATCGGCTAATAGTTCACCTGCCATTGAGAGTCGGCCAGCAAATGATTCGGACTCCGAATTATCACAGGATCCGCCGATTGTGATTCCGCCGCCTGAATTATGGCCAGATATTATAGGAATTCCTAATTAATGAATTAAGTCATAGCTTTGTTAGAAGGTGACATTTTAGTTAAATTGATTTTGTGATTTACTGTTGATTTTCTTATTGTCTTTACCAATCAGTATGAGAGAAAGGTATGTTATGTTTGAACCTTTTTGGATTGTCATTTTTATAGCTGTCAAGTTGTGACATTGAATGTAATGAAGGTAAAATTAAAAATAAACAGTTTGCTTCTGATCTGGACCTGGTTGTATCTTTTAAGCACAATAATAACTATCGTTATTCCGCCGTATTCCGTCTCAGTAATGGGGTATTGTAAATTTATATCGATATTAAACTTGCGAAGAATTAATTACAAATTAATGATGATATCAATTTACCTGGTATCAAGCACAGCTTGGCCGGGCGATAAGGTTGTCGGTGGCACAATTACCGGTTTTCCCAAAATAGCGGCGGTGTCATTATCGTTCGGGATGTTTTCTTGATTGTTGGGTAATTGAGGCTGATTTTGAAGTATGTGATTAAAATTTTCTGGATTTACAGACAGTCCTGGAAAAAGGTTTCCTGGTTTTGCTGGATTTGAAATACCTTGATTGGTATACTGAATTGCTGATGGGTCTCCCACCTGATTGTTCGTTGGAAACTGTATGTTACTATTAGGGTTATTATTAGAAGGATACTCTTGAAAATTCCCAGTTTGTATTGAACCTGGTCTAAAGTTTTGATTAGGAGGATTGCTTTGTGGATAGTATTGGTTCGGCTGATATTGAGACGGTCCATCAGGAAAATGTATATTCGAATCTGGCAAATTTCCTAAGTCACCAGGCCGCAAGTTAGGATTCATTTGATCTGGTCTAAGATTTAAATTGCCGTTGTCCTGGAAACTTCCTTGAGGAGGATATTGGTTGCCTTGTGGAGGATACTGGAAAGATTGTCCAGGAGAAATCTGCCCGGGAACCGGGCGGTTAAAATTACCGCCTTGATTTGTTGGCACTCCTTCATTTTGATAAGGGTTGCTTATGTCATCTGGATACATTAGTGATCCATCATCTGGTCTGTTGGGATATGAAGGTCGCTGATAATTCGGGTATTGGATACTGTTGCCTCCTTGGTACGGGTAGTCACCTTGGTTTGGGAAGCCACCCTGAACTGGCCTGTTCTGGATGTTCTGATTATTATAGTGTGGCCGTTGGTAGTTTGGATATGGATTCATACTGTCGCCCTGATACGGGTAGCGTTGTTGGTTTGGATATCCTTGCTGGTTAGGGTAACCTTGAATCGGTCTATTTTGAAAATTGCCTTGATTAGGGTTGTAACCCAAACCGGACCCTTGTTGAGGCCGTTGCATATTATTATTCTGAAAAGAAGGTACACTAATAAGTCACATTTTTTAGGTAGGTACATATTTAACAAAAATTTGTACTTCTCCTAATCCAACGTATACACTTTTCTGTCAAATGTTACCAATAAAAATAACTTTTCTGTCAATTGAACTTACTTATTTACTTTAACATTCATTACATTAGTAGGAAAGTCAATCTAAAAAAAGAGCTTAGGTAGATAATTAATTAAATATCAACTGTATATAAATAAACTTTACCTGATTTCCGAAAGGGAAAAAGGAATTCGTTGGGTAATTACTTGTCGGATTTCCGAATCTTCCCGAGCCAAAGTTTGGGAATCCCATGGCGCCGAGATCGGAAAATCTCGGCTGTAGCGAACTTGGGGAACTGCCTTGATTACTACTTGTGTTGGGAACTTCTTGTGCTACAAGTAATTTGATAAATTCTAAAAGAAATATGTCAATGTTAACTTGGTACTTTAATTATCATACAAATAATACCGAAATTATCTTAAATCACAATATGACTTCACAGCCAGATTGTGAAACGAAAACCAACGCAAAAATTTACATAAAATCGTCAAACCCATGCCAACTACTTCGATTGACTGCCTGAATTACCAACAGGCAACTAGATCACTTGACATGAGTTTAATATTGACACGTCGTTGATTGTAGTTAGAGAAACCGGAAGTTCGTTTTTACTTACCTAAGACTAAGTAACACGACATATACGTTCTTTTATCAACCATTTTAATTGAGATCGTCCTTTCAGGTTTATCCTATCTCATTAAGATTCCAATTGTAAATAAAGTCAATAAATAACTTCGATTTCACCGCCTTAAATAATAAACTCGGCACTTTTAAAATTTAATATTATGTGCAGACAATTTGAATCCAATTTACACTGAAACCATTATGATGGGATCCACCATACTAACTAATTGTTCACTCGAAACAAACGTTGTCATTCGCTAGCTAGTGGTTTATAATAGCCGAACAATCGGTGCCTAATCATCAGTCATTTATTAATTCGGTATCTGTAAGTCAATGACGATCAACGGAAATTCCACACATTAAGAAAATATTTCCCAAGGGGACCCGTAATTACCTACTATAATTTTCGTCTAAGGTAAATCAGGAATTAGAATGATATATTTTGCTGAAGAATTTGACAAGACTAATATTTGGAAAAGTTTATTACCTGAATGTAATTTAGTGCCTACTTACCTAGTCACATCACACTAAAATACAAGGTGGAGAAAAAAAGATTTTGTGTGATGGAAACCTTTTTTTTTCTGTTAAGTGGAAAAAATTATATCCGTCAAGTGGCTGCCGCGAGTGTTAATACACATTTGTGCCTATTTTATCGACTCATGACTTTCCACAAAATTGCCAGTGATAACTGTTTGCATTCCTGTCGAATATACTTCTTAAGGGCTACGATTGTCTTAGACTTGTTGGTATAAACCTACGACTACAACTAGCCCCAAAGAAATTCGCGCGCGCCTCAAAGAGCTGTCAGCACAGGGACGGGGCCCCCAACGGAGCAAACGCCTGCCGGGGTTGCGGAACGTCTTAACAGGATACCGTGGCCCCGGAACATGGCAACAGAAGGAACAGGGTGGTTTTTTGTTTTGACGATTTTTAACACCTAAAAACGCCCCAAAGAAACAAGTAAGTACATATGGAATGGAATCGAGTGATCTTGCTGGCAATGCCAATTTGGTAAAGATGGGAGATTAGGCGACCGGAAAACGCTTCCTTTACAATATCCATTGTGGCTCGTGCTGTGTGTGCGGTTGCAACGTCTTATTGAAACAATAACGTTCACCAAGCCCCGCTTATCTTATTCCGGCAGTAAGAAGTCGACAAAATTATTCCATGCTCTTGCGGAGCATAGCGTATAATTGCTTGTCTGTTTGTATTCGCAACTGTCTAGTTCACAACTATCAAATATGATTGACGTACGACGCCATTTGCAGAAATTATAAAATCTTCCGATAGGGTCATTAATTTTGTGCCACCTTGTATAAATTGTTACCCTTGCCTGTCTTGTTTATTCTTCCTGTCTAAGTACCCCAGACTAAATCACTGAACAGTAGGTATCGTACCTACCTATCTACTTGCGTACCTACATTTCATCTTAAAAAAATAAGTAGGTAATACATGCAGTAGAGGTCGGAGGCGTCAGCTACTCGACCTGTACGTGTGCTGTAGGTAGGGGAGAACGAGGAGGGTTGTGACAATTTTTACTTAAATGAACATATCTCAGTAAAAAATCATGCCACGATTATGAACTCTTTGCCTCAATGTAGCTCAATTCTTCCACTTTTAAAAGCAGTAATCAGAATCAATGAAAGTTATGAGGTTTCTGAGAAAATCCACGAAATCTTAAACTACTCCTTTTGTCACAATTCTCCTAATACCGAGGTAAGTTGTGACAGGTACCAAGGTAAGTTGTGACAGCTGTAAATCTAGACTATAATAGGAATTATAAACAAAAATACACTTTATTTTTTACATAAAAGTACTTTAATTATCATTTGGTATTATTGTAGGAACTAGTGACATGAAACATTAACGTAACAAGTATTAAATAATTAGTAAGTAATTATGGCATCATTACGCGATCAGTCGTTTGAAAGTCAATCAAAAATCTTAATCTTATCTGATAAACAATTATGATAGACGTCTTGCAGCTCGCCCGAAGTGCAATCTTCGTGAGACCAGCCTTTGCATTTTAGGCACTGAACCCACTACTCATTTATTTTGATCTGCTACTGCCAAGAGGATGCGGCATTTCGAACATGACGTGACGTAACTTCTTCAAAGGACAGTTCATAAATATCAGTACTAACCATGCCCCCTATCAGCCTTTCGTGAAATAATTGTTTGGCATCCTGAAACAAAAAATAAGAAATATAGCATGCTATACCAAACCTCATGCCCAAAAAAGTTCTTGACAAAAATGACATTTTTAGACAGACTTGCCGAATACTCTTTATGTCAAACTTATGTTCCGAGAATTGACTAAATAAACGAACATACATGTAAACATAAAAAGAACATTGCAAAAAGCAAGTAAAATAAGCGAACTAGAAAATAAACTTAAAAAGGAGAGTTGTGACAGCGTGTCACAACTCGCCTAGGTTCCAAAAATCACGACCTTGCCAGAATAATAATTTGTAATTTCGAAACAAAATGAAAACATAGTAAGACTATGCCACTCTTTGAAACTTCAAAAACCACACAATATTAGCAAAAATAGATTAACCACGTGAATGTAATATGTCACTATATAAATTCAATCAAAATTTTGATAAAAAACTTACTTTTCGTGATTTTTTCCATGCAGACGTCGTACTCACGCAACCGCTTGTCGTACACCCCTGGCGCGTACTGCGTCAAGTAGCGCGTCTCTAAAGAAACAATCGTATGCTGTTGCCAGCTCGCTAACGGTCATAGGTTCTGAGAAATCGACTTTGTCACAACTCTCCTCTGTTACAACTCTCCTCGGTCTCCCCTACCTATACCAGAAGCTAGCATTTCAAAGCTATTTTTAGGGTTTCTAACCTCTATAGGTACCGCCCGACTGTAGTCACCTAATTCAAGGACAGGGCCGAGACACAATACTGTACTTATATTTCTATACTGCTGTCGCGGGGTAATTTTTTTCATCGATATGAAAAAAAAATACCTTTGTTATCCGTCAAAATGATCTGCCTAGCCTTTTCTCAATTATGTTGGGGTCGGCTTCCAGTGTAACCGGATGCATATACCATTTTGGAATCGGCTATAAGCACATAATCTAAATAAATTATTGGCCACTTGTGTTTCGATACATTTTTTTTAAGCTACGGACGCTTAACCTTTTTAAAAAAGAAATATTTTCACAATTTTTTTTCTAAAGAACATAATTCAAGTGGTTTTTCTTTCAACCGTATATTAGCAGTCCTACTTTTTATTATTCATCTATCAGCTTAGTTAACGTAGGCAAATTACTTGAAAGTAAAAAACCGATGGAATTCATTAATTCGTGGTCGTGGTGTACAAGAATGTAAAAAAAGGAAACAAAAAAAAACGAATATTATTAAATGAATCATAATATCTTTAGAACTACTTGGTTTATTTTTTATTTGTAAGTATTTTTTTTCTGAATGGTCATTAGTTCTACCATGACCCGTTTCAAGATTATCTATTCATTACCGGGCACCCTGTATGTGTAAATCAATCTTCAAATCGGGCACTCTGCATCACCGGCAGTCAGCTGAAATCTCTGGCTGAAATGAATTTGTTTAGTCTATGTTTAGTATTTCGAGCATTTCAAACAGAGCAACACAGGCCTCCTGACGGAAGAGGAGACGCCATAGCTTATTTTTTCAATACAAAAATGTCTGTAATTTTTTGCGGGGGTAATACATACTTGGTCACACATTAACCAACTGAGAAAGTGTGTTTGTGTGTATTTCCCCCCTCAAAAATTGAAAAAATACGCTACGGCGTCTCCCCTTCCGTCAGGTGGCCCGTGTTGCTCTATGGTTTCGACAGAGGGGAACACCTGCCTATGGCTACTCCCCCCCCCGTGTTGCTCTATGCTCGAAATACCAAACATAGACTAAAGTATTTTTAATCAAAAAAATATTATCTGTGGTTTTCAAAGCGAGAAAGTTCCTTCCATGGAAATAGTATGTACCATACCCATAAAGCAACCTTTCGGTCGCTGACGACCAAGTGTCAATTTTTTTGTTTTATACGGTTCATGCAGGCTTGTGGTGCGGCATTCTTCATTTTAATATATAGTGAGGAAATTATTGTAATTTTACAAGACTCAACCGTTATTTTCTTGTTCTATTCTACAGAGTTTATATTCTAATCGATATTTATGTTTTCGTGACGTTACATTTCTATCGTGTTAATTATTCATTTTGCCGGCAGCATTAACAGTGATAATCAAGAAAAATGAATTGAATAATACACTAGAAATTTATATTAGGAAAAATAACTTTAGCTTTGGAAGTTGGAGGCAATACAAAACAACAAACAGAACCAAATATAACTCATTTGGTTCCGAAGATAACAAAATCAGCTATGTTATTTTGGTCAAAAATGGACTTGAAGAACCCTCTATGTGTGCAAGAGACACATAGCGTATTTTCGTTTCAAAGCGAGTTTTTTAGACTGTGTTCAAAATTTCGCTTTGAAATGACACAGCGGGTTTGTCAACAGGACAAACAGTTTCAGGAGTTACATAGTGTAACAAAATTGCAAATTATTATCATTTTTTTCTTTTACTTTATGTAACTCGGGACTCGAAGCCTGCTCGCAGAGGCCCCTTAGATAGCTTTAAGATAAAATTAAACACCAGCTGACAATTATCCCTGTATGCACTATGCAAGGGCATCTAAGTGTAACCCCTCATTGGCGCAGGACTATTGCAGGATATGTAACTATGGGTTTGGGTGACTTAGGTGGCCTGATTACCTGGTACTATGGAAGGACTTTGGCCCCTGCCTGACCAATGCTTGTTTATACGGATAAAATGGCAGGAGGTAACATGCACACTCACTAAATGGGTCCCCTAAAACATTCGCTAACTGGTGGTGATGTAGCGACAATGGGATATGCTATCTTGAGATGCTTGAGTGGATAGGTATTTCACGACTATCAGGACAATCCCGGAAGTACGTTAAGATCCCTACCAGCGTCTTACTGGAATATTTCCTTTCCCTCAACACGTTTGTTCTCGTGAGTTTTTACTCAAACCGGCCAATGAAGGCAAGTCAGAGATGAGGAACATGACTTCTTCCGGGAAATCAAGTCGCTATTACTGCCCAACATTTAACATCCCACATGTCGTCAACCATGTTTATATCTTTCACGACTTTCACGAGGTTCACGTCATGTGGGACTCCTATGTCAACAACCACTGCATGCCTCTCTAAGCGATTCACCACCACTATATCAGGCTTATTGGCCAGAATAGTCCTGTCAGTAATGACGATCCCAGTACAGTGTGACATTGCTATTTTCGAGAACTGGGTCGGGCACATACCTGTAGTACTGTACTTCCAATTCTACGAGGCCGTATAATGAGCAAGTTGCTGATTGATAACCCTGGCTACAAGGTACTGCCTATGCAAGTACTCTTCATTAGCTAGACAAGAACATGTCCGATAAATGCATCCATCTTTCACAATAAATCTTCGGTAGTTATTCGTCTTCGTCCATAATTGCACAGACAAAACCTTCGGTTTACCCAAATAGGTCACTGAATCGAAGCCAGGATACGTTCGCTAAATAAGCTACATCGGGCCTTTGCTACATGGTCCGGAAAACGCACCCGTGAAGCTTCTTACTCTACCATACCTTCTCGCGATCTTTAGTGTCAAGTACTACAGGCCTGCGCCAGTTCTTTTTAGCCAAGGAGAGTGGGGTGAGGCCTTTATCCTCTGCAACCACATCTTGGTACATGTCCACGTCGGCTCCAAAGAAATATTCCCTGTGACTCCATATCTCGCGGTTGTGGCGGGTCAATTCCATGATATATACAGTCTCATTATCGATGACTGTGTCAGCAACGTATGGACCTAACTACCCAGGGCGTCAAGTTACGTTTGAGTCCATTTGAGTATGCTGAAAGAGTACTCCAAAACCAGAAAAACATATGGTAAATAGTCACATAGCTGTATTTACGACCCAAAAAAAACAGCTATGGGCCCAAATTCAGTTAAAAAAATTCTAGCCCCTAGAATACCATAATAAACGGCAAAAAAATATATATATCTGGGTGTCCCGACATAAAGTCTAATTTTCTGCATATTTAGTTTTAAAATGTTATTACCAGTACGAAAAATAAACAGTTTTTTGCTTCTCCTGAAAAGTTGGGATTTTATCCATAGCGGATTTTGCAAGCACAGCGACGATATTTTGTTTTTCTCTTCGAATATTCATTTCATAATTAAGTACTTATACGTAACTTTTTAAACTTTGTTTGATTGTTTTGAAAGATTTTGTAATTTTTTATTGAGATGTTTAATTTTTCAAGAAAGGGTCTTATTTTAGGTTTTAATTTTTCAAGTAGTTTGTTTTTATTCATAAGTTCTCTGAAGTTTTATTAAACGAATTTGATATGTATTGTTTTTCTTTTCGGTCCTGAATCCATAACTAAAAAGCAGTTAAGATAAAAGTTTTAACATTTAACGACCTTTAAGTGTAGTAAGTATGAAATAAAATATTCCTAAAATTACACTAAATTAAAAAGAATTACCTATAAAGACACTAAAATACTATTGTGTTATTATTTAACGCTAAATGGAAATCGGCAATACATAAGTATAAAGCCGCTAAGTAACTAAATGCCTTTTTAGCTAAGTAATTTGGAATACTTGTTAAAAAAAATTAAAACGTCTTCATTTATGTCTAAATTATAAGCTATAAAGTCGCTAAGGTAGACTTAGTGAATTTTTTGGTAAATGTTTAAAATCACCAAATTATGCACTGCTAAAAGAAAAAAGGTGATTTTTTTCAACTTAAAATAAGTTGTATTTAAACAAGGTTATGACTATTAGTTTGTGAATTTAACAAGCTATCTTTGAACGTTTAATTTTATGTTGTACGACCTATGGTTTTTAAGTGGCATATTTTTCAAATATTTCCCGCGTTTTTCGCTCATAACTCAAAATTTGATTTTGTGGCTTTGCGCCCTTTAAGTTAACGGACGGCAGCACAGGCCTCCTGACGGAAGAGGACACGCCATAGCTTATTTTTTCAATACAAAAAAGTCAGTAATTTTTTGCGGGGGTAATACACACTTGGTCACACATTAACCAACGGAGAAAGTGCGTTTGTGTGTATTTTCCCCCGCAAAAATTGAAAAAATACGTTACGGCGTCTCCCCTTCCGTCAGGTGGCCTGTGTTGCTCTATGGTTTCGACAGAGGGGAACACCTGCCTATGGCTACTCCCCCCCCCGTGTTGCTCTATGCTCGAAATATCAAACATAGACTAAAGTATTTTTAATCAAAAAAATATTATCTGTGGTTTTCAAAGCGAGAAAGTTCCATCCATGGAAATAGTATGTACCATACCCATAAAGCAACCTTTGGGTCGCTGACGACCAAGTGTCAATTTTTTTGTTTTATACGATTCATGCAGGCTTGTGGTGCGGCATTCTTCATTTTAATATATAGTGAGGAAATTATTGTAATTTTACAAGACTCAACCGTTATTTTCTTGTTCTATTCTACTAAGTTTATATTCTAATCGATATTTATGTTTTCGTGACGTTACATTTCTATCGTGTTAATTATTCATTTTGCCGGCAGCATTAACAGTGATAATCAAGAAAAATGAATTGTCCGTTCAACGAAGAGCAACTAAATCAGTTGAAAGTATTCGTCGAGTTCTGCAAAGGAGAACCGCAGATAATACACCACCCAAAATTAGCTTTCTTCAAAGAATACCTGACTGCACTGGGGGTTACAATTCCGACGCCTAGCGCTAAGAACTTTACACCATCTGGCGATAAGTAAGTAATGGCTAACTAATTAACTTATCCTCCTCATCCTTATTGCTGTTCCTATTACTGACGAACTGGCAAAAAAGGTAACACTGCCAACAGCAAAACTGACCAACGTTTTTAGTGCTGAAAACAAGCTATATATAGACCATCATTTTAAAAAATGAAACTAAATGGTGATGACTCTTGATTATTTATAATCGGGGTATGTTGCTGGTCTGTTCTCTGACACATGCCATGAGAAAATAGTTAACATAAGGAAGCATTTATCAATTTTTGGTAAGGACAAAGGTGTTCTAATAAACAATTAAAGTTTCAGCAATACATCTAACAGTAATACTGATGACACTGTCCCAACATCATCAGGGGAGGAATCTTCTGAAGATTCTGATGTGGAGCTAAATATGGAAGGTAATTTTTGGGTTACTACAACATAAGTTTTTGAAAGATTTCCCAGTGAACATCTTCATTCTTCCCTTACGAACCCATAATATTAACTTGTATGGGGAGTTTTTAACATAAGCTTTACATATCAAGACCAAAAAATCCTAAAAGAGTAATAGCATTGGCTAGAATAGAGTAAAGAAAAACAAAATAGCAGTTTACTGAAAACAGCAGACTTTAAACTGTTGTATGTTATAACCACCTATCATCCCCAATGTTTTCATAAACCGTAAAAATTGACATCCGGTATAGTTTCTGTTTTATTTCAGAATTTTTTGCACTACCAATAAATGATGATTATTATTATTAATTATTGTCAACTATTACAATTAATCATAATATTTTTTATCACTAGCTGTATGCAAATTAGTGCTGGCCTTTGATACATAGTTATAAGAAGTTCTAACAATTTATTATCAGAATGCTGTTTAATACGTATGTGGAACAAGATAAATGTGTTATTTATATAAAAACAGAGAACAACAACTATTGTTTTGAAGATAATAATAACACATACTAGCAGTGAATATATGTATTTGATAAGTTGTTGTTGGAAACATTCTATTATAATGGAAAATAAAGGTTAAAGTTAAACACAGACAATAAGAAGTTATCATTGCTTCATAAAGAAGAATTGCCATTAGAACTGTTGAAAATACAATGCTGCCGATTCCCTTGTTCACAAACTAGACTAAATTTAGAGAATTGACATCTCTTACTAACATATAGCGAACGGAAAGGACGGTGACATTCCGTGACATTAAAGAACTAAGTTAGCGATGTCAGATTAGTTTTGCCTTGAATTTCTCCGTATTTTTAATCCATATGTTTTAAGATGTCAACTATAACTGTATGGATGTGTCAGATTGACTAAATTTGACAGCTCTTATTTACATTAGTCTCTTTCTTATTTTACTGGACAGAAAAAGATGGCAATAGTCTAATTTTAGTTTAGTTTGTGACCAAGAGAATCGGCACCAATATCCATTTTAATTAATTCACTTTGAAGAACACCTTGACAACTAGCAGATAACTATGAACCTTAGCTAGGTATACTTCTTACTGCTATTTTGATTTCTCAATAATGTCTTCTTATCTCCTGCTCATAATGATTGAGTCTAGAATATAACCTTTTCTCGTTTTACACACAGGTGTCATAGATGCAGATAAAGTGGATGATTCTCAGATAATGGGAGATGAATCAAAAGAAGTGACAGATGAGGAACGAGACCAGTCTGATGCAAAGAGGTCTGAGGCAATGAGGGCTTTCTCCGAGCAGCAGTATGATGAGGCCATCAAACTATACAATGAAGCTATACAACTCAATCCTCAGAGTGCTTTACTTTTTGCTAAACGAGGACAGGTGTGGCTCATTGACAATTTAGTTTTATAATTTTCTTGTAAATGTTGAAGTCATTTTTATTTCACTAATTAGATACTATAATAATACTGTAACTTTGTAACTCTACCAAATTATATACTTATCTAATATTTGATGTAATTCTATATCAGCTTAGATTTTATTTCTATTCCATTTTAGTATGATAAAATATCTTTATTATGTTTTTCTTTTTCCACAGATCTATCTTAAGCAGAACAAACCAAATGCGTGCATCAAGGACTGTACGCGCGCCCTTGAACTGAACTGCGATAGTGCTGCTGCGTATAAATTCCGTGGGCGTGCATACAGGTGGGTTTTGTTACAAATTAACTGAATAATTGATTGTTAACAAAAAATTACAAAAATGCAATATGTTCTATAATAACGCTGTTACTTGATTTACGACAGCATAAACATTTTATTTTTAATTGAAGTAACTCATACCTTTAGTGTAAAACAGCGGTCGGCAACCCGCGGCCCGCGGACGTCTTACTTGCGGCCCGTGAATGATTTGTAAATTTGTATAAAATCGATTACCTATTTAAGTAGGTACTTTGTAGTTTTCATTTCTGAATGAGTTTACGTGGGTATTTTTCTAACTATAAAGCCTAAACATATAAACATAATTGTAAGTATTACTTACGTGTACAAATTCAATCCGTATGTTTTAATTTTCTTTAATAACATGTTTTTTTTTATGGGATATGACTAATTATAAGTAGGTATATTAAGCTTCTAGGGTTAATATCACAATTGCGGCCCGCCCTTAGTTATTTTGCCACGTTATGGCCCTTGCCTACCAAAACGTTTCCGACCCCTGGTGTAAAATGTAAAAAACAGCACAATTCCAATATAATATATGTCGAAATATTTTAGCTGCAGAAAATTGAAGATAGAGCAATTTTGAGTTTTCTAGATTTCCAAAAATGACGTGATACCTACTACTTATGTTAAAATTTAAACAAAACAATTTTTTTTATCAGTAACAAAAACAAAGTCATGATATTAATCTTTACTTTGTCTGTAGGTAATATCATTTCATCTAATCACTATACATAACAATTAATAGTCGCCATTGTATAATAATTGAGTCTTTCTGTCAATCATCGTATTAAATCAGTAGTGATTCTTGTATGCATTGAGTGTAAGTCAAGTCCACAGATAATAGAGCAGTTAGCGGGAAATAGATATGTTCCGTTTTTTATTTTTGTTATTTCAAGGTTTATACTATAATAATATGTGACGTCCTCCAATAGCCAGGATATATACTATGCGATTTCATTATTATTGTCTTATTTGTTAATCTGAACTATCATACAACATTACAACAACAGGTTACTGGGCAAATTTGAAGAAGCATCTCATGATCTCTGTGAATCGCTTAAAATTGACTATGATGATCAAACCAATGAATGGCTGAGCGAGGTTAAACCCAATGCTGAGAAACTGCGTCAACACAAGCTTAGTTCTCAACGCAAGAAGGAAGAAAGAGAGGTAATATTTGAAACTATTAATATATTCATGGAATGCCTCATTGGTCTAGTGGTCGCAAAGCGCTACTGCTGAGCATGTGGTTTTGGGGTTCGATTCCCGGGTTGGGCAGTTTTATTAGGTTTCTCCATCAGGAATTTCTCAGTAGCAGCTTTGGAGTCTGGAATGGTTCCCGGTTGATGGCAATAGGTCCGACCCCTATTACATAGGACCTAAACATAACTAACTAGTGAATTGTGTAAATGGGTACACCTCTACCTAATCCTTTGGGGCTTACAGGTGTGGTGTTATGTTAATGTTTTATAAAATTTCTTCTGAGTTTCTAAAGTGAGGTCTGCACTTCTTTCTATGTGTATAAGGAACTTACAGTCTACGCCCTTCCTTCATTGTCATAATATAGCTGCAAAACACAATCAAATACATCAAGTTGATAAATATACTTGTGATAACCAACTCAAAAAATATTTCAGCATCGTGAGAAGTTGCGCAGAGCTCGCAAGGCGCAGGAAGCGCGGGCTCGTGCGGCGCGTGCACAGGCGGAGGCGAATGCCCGCGCGCCTCCCTCAGCCCCGCCCGGCTTCCCGGGAGGAGCTGGCGGCTTTCCCGGAGCAGGCGGCTTTCCTGCTGGCGGCGGTGGCTTCCCCGCCGGTCTCAACCCGCAGGACTTCAGCAACCTGCTGTTTGACCAGGAAATCATGTCGGCATTCCAGGTAATTTTAAACTAATACTTGACATCGGTTAAGTTATGCTAGTTAATTAAAAAAGGAAAGAATTTCAGAGCTATTAAAAGATACAGAAACACATTTTAACTATCAATATTTTTTGGTTCAATAGTCCTTACCTCTTTTATTATTATATCAAACTAGGATCCAGAGGTCGCCGCAGCATTCCAGGATGTGTCGTCCAATCCAGCGAACTTCGTAAAGTATCAGAATAACCCCAAAATAGCGGCGGTTATAGAAAAATTGCAAGCCAAACTCGGCAAAGGCGGAGCTGGCGGCTTCCCAGGTACTTATTTACAATATTTAGATTTATGGTAGAATTTGGTTCTATTGTTTTCATACTGGCAACATGATTATTTCATCTTACTTATCGCTTCCCAGACAATTTTTCTTCAGTAAATTACAAAACTCAAGTAAATAAACAAAAATAATGTTCATAAATTAATAAACTTCATAGGTTTCGGCGGCGCTGCACCTGGAGCAGGCGGACCCAAAACTCCCACGGATGACGACGTTGGTCTGGACTAGATCGCAAGATTTCTTATGCAATATTTGGTATCAAATTAGTAATCATAGTTGCATTTATTCTCTAGGTATAAAAAATACTATTTATCACATGTATAATATGGGGTGGGTATAATAATTATCTATGTGAAAACACAAACCCATAATTATCTGTATAAACATGCATTATTAAGATTATAAAATTGTATTTCATGAAGATGTTCACTGATGTAATGTTGATTTACATTATTTCTTTTTTTTTTTTTGTATAATTTAGCTGTTTGCCTCCTGTCTACGTAAGAGCTTGATTATGGAAACGCAGTGCGTGGAATACTTTGTCTTGTGTATTATCCGGGCGAAAACTCATCAGCCTTGACTATTTCATTAGCAATAACACAATCACATTGCTGTTTTTGAGAATCATCAAATATTGAATGGTTTAATATATTGATAGCTTTTTACTTTTACTGCATTTATTGTAACTAGGTATTCTGATTATTTAATTTTCGTTTTGCCATAATATTTTTATTATTTTTGAGTTAAAATTGTATAATGATTGTAATTATAATATAGGAAGCAAATAGGAAAACTGCATTCTTTATTTTACTGCAATGAATCAAGGACATGCATAGTTTTTTTTTATATTTTAAATACGATTGTAAATTACTATTTTATTAATTGCTTTTTCTATTATTCAAGATAAAGGTTTCCGCTCAATTTCACTCTCAAAATTGTTACGCATATACAATATTGGACTGCATCGATGTAATATTTCGATAGAAAGTATAGAGGAAAACCAAATTTGTTGCATTACGTATGTATAAAATTTTGTCTGATTTGAGAAGTTAATTTTATGTTTTAATGTTTAATAAAAGTTCGTAACCGAATTTGTGTTATATCTCGAAACACTCTTCCTGTTAGAGCACATGACTTATCAAACGCGTTACCCGATCGGCACCGTCTTGCTGTTGAGATTTCTTTATAGGAATTTCTATTAGTTGGGGAGGCCAAGATGCTAAATGTGGATTTATTCGAGCGTGGTAGGGACAAAATAGTTAGCGTCAGGATGCCTATCACCAGCGGCTCTGAGAGTATATTCAGGAATTGCTACCAAATTGCTTATATTTGCTACATTTGTTTAATAATTGCTACAAACGATACATTCAGAGATATAGGAATATTTTTTTGACCAGCCATCCTGGCGGCAGGATGGCTGGTCAACTGTCAACGGTCAACCTAAAGAGTCTTTTGAATGGGAGCCCCCATTCAAAAGACTGATGATTTCGAATTGACCAAAACTCAAGGCCGATTTTTTAAAATGCAAAAAAAATCGTGACCATACTCGAGCGCGTCAGATTTAGAGAGAGAGATATTGGACAGCTAAGCGAAGCGCAGAGTGAAAAATACATAGTTCTTAGCAGCTCCTAGTATAACACTGTTGATGATTTCAACCACTTCGGCTTGTGGAAAACTGCAGATTATATTATTCCTGTAATCCTTGAAAGATTTCCTTCCAAATAAAGACACGCTACACGCTCCCCCCACCGATGAAAGGGCATACACCTCATAACCTTTTTTTCTTTTTAGCATCTAATCTTCACAATCCAGAAGGTCCCTACGCTCGAGTAAATCTACATTTAGCATCTTGGCCTCCCCAACTAAAATGAATACAACAATTTTATCTTAACTAATACTTTTATTGAATCTAAACATCATTAACTCTGCCCCAACCCAACCTTATCTTTTGTTCATGCAGTTTTAACCATGATGGCATGTTCTTAGGTAAAGGTTGTGCATTAGGGAACTTAAGTGGTGGTGGAGGCACGTTAAAGGGGTCCTCGCTGTTCAACTTTCGTAACAAATACTCTTTGTTAATCTGCTTCGGATCTCTGTACTTATCCATGTAAAGGTTGAATGGTTTTCTTCGAGGGAACCATTCTTGTGGCCTTATGTATGGGTTAGGAAAGTCATACTCATAAACTGTAAAGAAAAGGAAGTTCATTAATTCTAAACTAACAAAACAGGACATACATAGTACCTATTATTGTTCTAAACATATTTAGTCACCTGGCTCCTTGCTTTGCAGCACTTGATGGAAGAAATCTCTAACGGTATGATCCCAGTTTGTTTGGTAAAAAGCTAGTCCAGCGGGAGTGATAATGTCCTGATATCTTTTGTACCATTCCCTTGTAACAAATGTTCTGTCTTGTAGAGGTGATGATGAAGTTACTAGAAATATTACATTATTTTCAAATACTTATAAAAAAATATAAGTTTACTGTGAGAAATGTACTACCTTTAGTTACATCATAAGATACTTTTTCATCTTGTTTATAAAGAACAAAGACATATCGGTGATATCCGGTACCCTTTAATGGAATAGGTTGTAAATATTCCACAATAGTATCTCCTTTTTCAATAAAGTTTCTGTGAATATTTGCCACTAACCAGTGTACATACTCCTTATCACTGTCTGTTAAGTGGCCGTCTAAACTCGTAAGAGCTAGAGTCCATAAAGTATCTGCATCAGATTCATAGTTGACTATAGGATATTCAAGTGCTTCTGCTGGCTTTATGTCATTTCCGGTAAAAATTGGGAGATATGAACCATTTTTCATATCATACAACACATCTAAATTCAGATATGGTACAAAATACCCTTCTCCATACAGATGTTCAAAAATTCCATAATGATCAGCTATTTGTTTTTTGTGTTGGGGTCCTAAAGTTTCAAGCCACTCCTTTTTAACTTCTTTTAAGTCAATTTCCAACTTGTGGTTGCGTGCAAGCTGTTCTAAGTTATTATCTGCTTTTATACTCTTAAGATGTTCCAGTCTTGAGATACGGTTGCTCTGTAATGGTTTTCTGAAAGTTTTTTTTTTTATTGATTGCACTTATGTATTTTTTGTAGAAAACTAACTGCCAAGTCCTAAATCAGACTAAACTAATTGAGAACCTGGTCAGTGGATTGTGTTAGGGGTGGAGTAACTTTTCTATTGTAACTTAATTCAAATCCAAATACTTGCTAGATTAAAGGTAATTTTCATTTTTGTAAGTTAGATGGGATCAAGTCCGGTCGCGAAGCTGTAGGAATTGTGTAAAACTAAAATCATAACCATAGGTATTTTATGTTCCTTTTAATTAATAATGAATGAAATACCTTTCATTATTAGATATACTCACTTGTTTCGGGGCAGACCAATATCAACTCTGGTTGTATACAATTCATCTTTATAATTCAATTCATCCAAACGTTCTTTCAATGTACGACAGAAAATAGGAGCTTTTCCTCTTATTCTATGAGCACATCTTATATGCCGCAACTGAACATTAGCTGTCCAGACTCTACGAAATGTATTTAACATAGTTTAATTATAATTTTTAAATTATAATTTTAATGCAAGATATTGTTGTGAATGGAACTAACATATAGCGTTAAACGCGAAGCAACAAAATATTATAAAAGTACTCTGTGATATTGAGGTTATGTGTTTTTGTAGAGATGAGTCGTATATAACTATATACTGGTTCAGGTATTTATACCAAGTATGTGCTTCCTAGTACGCAGCCCGGGTACAGACCGAAATACTGGGTAAATACCTTGAAGGTATGACGTCAGACGTATAGGTTAGTACGATACAATCCGCTACCACTAGGTAGCGGTAGCGGCCAGTCGTACGGCATCGGAACGCCGAAGCCACCCGAAGCTACCTGCTTGTGTGTGCTTTAGGAACGATCTAATTCAATTAGTAAAAAATATACTTTAAGTCTACGTTTTTAGGGAACATAATTGCGTAATAATGTTATTGCATAATAATTATTACGAATTAAATTTCATATCTCATAACGCATAATGTATACTGGAAAAGTCGCGTGTGGTACCAACATTATATTGGAGGTATATCGTATACCTTACTTATCGCCTACGTTTACTTATCGAAATCATTACACACCCAAATACTTAGAAGTATTTTGAAACCCGGTTTTTGTACCGGGTATTTAACGATACCCATACCTTGGAGACCGGGTATGGAGAGTAGCAGGTATATCTCATCTCTGTTTTAGATTTTTTGACATTTTCAGATTGCCAGACTGCCAGAGTCAAAATAAAATGACAGTTAATTTCAGTGTTAACATATTTTATTAAAGTAAACAGCTGATTAGGAATTTTACAACTAAACATGGCAAGTAATGCCAAGTGTGTTTACACCAGGCATGTAGGATTCTGTAGTAATCATTTTAAGCAAACAAGAATGACGATATTTGCAATAACAATGTATGCACGTATTAAGTTGGTAGGTACGCCTCCAAAAGCAATTTATTATTATTTTATTATTGTTTAAACGGTACGGTGAAACCAAACCAAAATATAGGTTTACTCAATAAATAGCACTGTAGGTACTTAGAAATTTCGGAAAAACATTTAAAGCAATAAAATCATTACCAATATATTTATTAAGACCAGTAAAATATTAGTATACTAAAAGTAAATATCTACCTGTATTCATTAGTAAAATAATTAATTACTGACGAATTGTTGGTGTAGAATATTTATTTCTACCGTTGCTTATTTCTGCGGAAAATTACAGCTACTGTAACGTGAACAAAAGCAGGAATTTTTCAAAATTGGTAATCGCATTTCTGCGGTCAATGAATAATTAAACAAAAATGAACCCACTTTTAAATGTAGAAAACGTTAATTTATTTCATTTCGTTTATTTCAGTTTCGTTTTGTTCCTTGTATTGCTTTTAGTATTTAGTGCTACAAGTAAGTACTAGAGACAAAATGAAATATCAGTTTCATAAAAGCTTGTCCGTGACTTAAGAGAAACGGTACTTGACGGTATAAAATAATACAGAACTAAAGCGACAACAGAGCTTAAAGATCGGCGCACGTGTCCGGTTTCCTGATCAGGAAGCGTCTTGGATGCGTCAGTCAGCAAAACAGATTTAAAACGTAGATAATGAACAGTTAAATAAGTTAAGTTTCAGTCAAACACATCCATCGGTTTCTAAGAAAACTTCAACTATATCTGACGACCCTGCATACCTATCTGTTTTGATGTGTGTTATGTACACACACCAAAACAGATAGGTATGCACACACATACATAATATACACATACAAAGATTTTATTACATGTGTCTGTAAGTTATGTATGTGTGTGTACATACACGCTTCCTGATCAGGAATCCGTACATGTGCGGCCAGCCTTATTTAATGATCCTTCTTATTTATTTATGAAGGGTTTAAGTAAAATAAGAAAAAAAAAAACACAAAAATAGAAAAAAAAATGCATGATACATGATTATTTCCTCAAATAGCATAGATCAGGGTGAACCTGATAACATGTTGTTATACTGTAGGTATTAATTATCATGTAATGTTCCAAATCGCAAACAGTAGGTAACATAAACATTGAACTTCTAGTACAGGTAGGTCAAGGGTCATCAAAGGTCAGATACTAGCATCAGCAAATTCATTTTACATAAGTCTAAACTGTAGATTAGTAGGTACGTAATTATCGAGGCTTTTAGTTTTAACGTAAGTTATTATTTTTAATCTTTCAACATACTCGTACATTAGTATGGATAATACAACCCAAGTTGCTTGCTTGCGTAACAGTCATACACAGTTCACAACAGTCCGTTGTCCGCCATCTTTTTAGTAGGTAGCAAGCTATTACTACATACATGTAATATATATAGCTATATGTATGGCTAACGTCAGTCATGCGCATTTCTCTCTTGTTTAACTGTAGACAAAATTTCAAGTAAAATACTTTCAGTTAAAAGCAATACATCGTTTCTTCTTTCAAAGAGAACCTGAAACATTGGTTTGATTTATAAAATTTACCTGCAAACCCACAGATAATAGCACTAACATTGAGTATTCGCCTCCTACCCTATTATAATAGCGGAAAATAAAATCATAAGGACTTGTTTGTATTTAGCTCCTGCTTGTGTTCTATCTATGATAATAATTTCATGTTACAGGACTTACAGGTACATTTAAATAGTATGCCGATTTCGGCTACGGTTCAATTTCTATTCTAAAAGATAAGAAAGGACTCGTAACAAGTGGCGTTCTGTAGTTTCTACCTACCCCGGTTAGAAAAAAGCGTGAGTTTATGAATCATGTGTTTGAAGGTATTTGTTGTAGGTATTGGTAGTATAGTATAAAATTAACAAGGAAAACACCATGATATTATGTGCTGCTTTAGGGCTACCACGCCATTTTCTTTCTTTGTATAATAAATTAATTAATAGGAAAAATATATCAACATTTTTTTTTTAACAATACTAACAATTATTACACTAGAACACCTCTCTCGCTATCTGACCGATGCAAGCAGCCAAGCATCCCATTCGACGTAATGAATGACCAATGGGGACATGCGGATTGAGGAAGAAGAGCCAAAGAGCCAGTCGGCAATATTATTTTACGGTCGTGTATGTGTGCGTAATTTGTTGACGACCGAGCTGCGTTTGAACGAGGCATCAATGAACAAATCGTGGTCGAGTGAGTTTTCAAGTAACTGGCTGGTTGTGAGATTGCGACTAGCCTAATACAGCTTTTGTAAACGAAATCGTAAAATCAATACTAATTTTGTTTCCTAATTAAAATATTACTTACGGCTTGTGTTCAAGGAAATCAGTGTTGATATTAGTTGGCATTTAATCGGCTCATCGTCTCACAATGCGGAATAGAGTAATGGCAGTGTTATAGTGTATTTTACTATCTCTACATTTTAGGAGCCATTTACACATGGCGAGAAGTCACGTAGACTTTTAATACTGCCAGTGAAATGTTACACATAGTGTGAGATAAAATATTTTGTTTAATATTGTGGCTTTATTGGAATAACGGAAATGGATAGCAAGAACATACAGAAAAATGCCATGCATAAAAGTGCGGAGTTTACTTTCACTCCACCACCTGAAGCACCCGTTTTTGAACCTACACCCGAAGAATTCTTAGACCCGCTTGGATACATTGCAAAAATCCGCCCAGTTGCAGAGAAAACTGGCATCTGTAAAATAAAACCTCCGTCGCGCTGGCAGCCACCTTTTTCATTAGACGTGGACAAATTAAAATTTGTTCCTAGAATACAGAAAGTGAACGAGTTGGAAGCCATCACGCGTCTCAAACTTTTGTTCCTTGAGAAAATTTTAAAGTTTTGGGAACTTCAAGGATCGCCTTTAAAAATTCCCATGATTGAAAACAAAACATTAGATTTGTACTGTCTTAAATTTTGGGTCGATGAAGAGGGTGGCTTTGAAGGCTGTAACACTCCTAAAAAATGGCGTAAGATTGCTAATGCAATGGGTTACAGTCAGCACATGAGTACTATAAATTTTCTCAGGACTAATTATGAAAAAATATTGCTCCCATATGATATATTTGAAAAAAGTAAAGCAGATATTTTGAAAACTGTTAAAAAGACTGATGTCAAAAATGAAATAAAAGATGAAGCTGGAAAACCACAGGTTACAGAAGTACCAATTGAAAAGATAACAAAGATCAAAGAAGAAGAGAAACCTCACACAAGCATTAAGAAAACAAAGACAGGATCTGATATCAAATTTGATATAGATAGCTCTAAGACCAAAGTTGAGAGTGAAGAGGTAAAACGAAGCAGAGAACTCAGAAGGTTAGCTTGCTACGGACCTGGACCAAAAATGCCCGGATTAAATGATGAAGAATTTGATATTACAAAGTCAAGAAAGAGGCCTCGCTATGATCTTGATCCATTAGCAGTGTATCAGTGTGCTATTTGCCAAAAAGATCATCGGGATGATTTGTTGTTAATTTGTAATGGTTGTTCTGATACCTATCATACATTTTGTTTAAGGCCTCCACTGAATTTGGTACCAGATGGAGATTGGCGTTGTCCTTGTTGTATTGCTGAGGAGGTTCACAAACCTGCTGAAGCATTTGGATTTGCTCAAGCAGAAAGAGAATACACATTGCAACAATTTGGAGAAATGGCAGATAAATTTAAATCTGACTATTTTGCCATGTCTGGGCATTTAGTTCCAACAACAGTGGCTGAAAAAGAGTTTTGGAGAATAATTTCATCAGTGGAAGAAGATGTAACTGTAGAATATGGTGCTGATCTACACTCAATGGATCATGGATCAGGCTTCCCAACAAAATCATCGCTAAACCTTTATCCCGGTGATCAAGAGTATGTTGATTCAGGATGGAATTTAAACAATCTACCTGTTCTGGATGGGTCTGTCTTAAGATTTATAAATGCTGACATATCTGGCATGACTGTACCTTGGATGTATGTTGGTATGTGCTTTTCAGCATTTTGTTGGCATAATGAAGACCATTGGAGTTATTCAATAAATTATTTACATTGGGGAGAGGCCAAAACGTGGTATGGGGTGCCAGGCAGTGGGGCAGAGTTATTGGAAACGGCAATGAAGGCAGCAGCACCTGACCTATTTAAATCTCAACCAGATTTATTGCACCAACTTGTAACAATTATGAATCCAAATATTTTAATGGCAGCTGGGGTACCAATTTATAGAACCGATCAGCATGCAGGAGAGTTTGTGGTCACCTTTCCCAGAGCATACCATGCAGGTTTTAACCAAGGATATAATTTTGCTGAAGCTGTTAATTTTGCCCCACCTGACTGGCTTAAGATTGGACGTGAGTGTATAATTCATTACAAAAATCTCAAGAGGTTCTGTGTCTTCTCACATGATGAATTAATTTGTAAAATGGCATTAGAAGGGGATCGGTTAGATTTGGAGACTGCGCTAGAAACACAAAAAGAATTGGTGAAAGCTACAGAAGAAGAAGGTTCGTTGAGATCTTTAATAGCTAAGAAAGGTCTGAAGAGTGTACGTAGGACAGCTTTTGAATTACTTGGTGATGATGAACGACTATGTGAAGTTTGTAAAACAACATGTTTCCTATCTTCAGTGTCATGTAGCGATTGCAAGCACATGGTTTGTTTACAGCATGCAAGTAACTTATGTCAATGCCCCCTAGAGAAAAAGACACTGAACTATCGTTATGATATGGATGAACTGCATATTATGCTGCAGACTATAGATTTTAGAGTCAATAGTTTTGACAAGTGGATGACTGAAACAAAGAATATACTACTTCCCACTGCTCCTGATATTGGGAGACTTCAAAAATTAAAACTTTTGATAGATGAAGCAGAGGAACTGAAAATACCAAAGTGTGCATTATTGACACAATTAAAGGAAGAATATACAAAAGCAACAGAAAATGTTGAACCAATAGTTATAGAATTAGATGATGATTGAATAAGGATCAGACTGGCTTAGTACAAAACTAACATAATTAAGATCCCTTTTATTTTGTAATTATGTACCTACCTACCTATTATTACTTTCAAATAAATATTTATCGGATAGGATAAGTAACATAGGTACCTACATTCTTATCACATTTAGTTCTCATCACAATATAAGGCAGCTTTAAGTCTGGTATGGTATACACTAGGTTAGTTTGATTTCAATATGAAATGTTTGATTTTATCTGTGAATTTGTAATTGAAGCAGGTAAGTAGGTGCCTAATTTTCAATTCTGTATGATGACAATTTATTAAAGTAGGTAAATTTTTATTGCTTGTAGAATTCATACTAAATGAACATTCTTATAAAATAAAAAATACATAAATTAATATAATGTATATTTGACACCTGTTGCTAGGGTATTTTACTAAGTAAGTAAGTAAGTAATTAGGTAAATATCACACATTTTCCATTTCTTCATGTTGAAATAGGTATGTTGTGTCGTAATTGTAGTGATTTCCCACCGTATCATAATAAATAAGATATTTTAGTTTTCAACTACTTAATATTGTTACTATTTTCTTCCAACTGATATGTAAGATAAACAATTCATTGATAGTCTGTTTGCATCACATTTGGGAGCTAGCTTAAAGATACTACTTTGTAGATTCAGTATTTATACTTTTGTTTAAGTATTTATGCACTTAAAATATACCTTTTAAGCAAATAAGATGTATGTTAACACAAGTATGAATGTATTCAGTGTACAAAATATATGACAAATACATTTTAGAATCCCTTCAAAAGTATTGAAAATTATTTAAAATTGATAATAAATCCAGATCTATTAAAATAATTAATAGATAAAGTAACATATTGTTAAAAATTACCATATTTGAATAAATTAAAAGTAAGTAGGTATAATAATAATAAATAATAATAATAAAAAAAAAATATTGAGACAAAAAGGAAACATAGTTATAACATTAACTTGTGGACTCCACACTAGGTCGAGCCTGTCTCGTGGAGTCCATTGTGAGATTCGGTCGATACGCATTGTAATTATTAATTACTTAAATAATATAAGGAATGAGTGAGTAAATAATTTAAATATAAATATTGCCAGTCTCCAGCTAAGTTGCTAAAGGTGCTTAGCTGTGTTGATCTCAAAAAACAATCAGCATTATAAATATATAATTAAAAAACAATTTAATTTTATTAGGTTATTTTTTTTTTCTATATATTTATGATGTTGACAGTACTGTACTGAATCATATTACGTTAACGCTTCACACATTAAAAAATACTATATAGGGTATGTAATTAATAAGTATGTGTATTTATCAGGTAAATCAGAAAGCATAGAATAGCAAATTGTTGCAGTGACTAGGTACGCACTATGTGCAGTTGAGTATTTATTATGCTTTCTAATGTGTCCAGCACATTCTGTGCCCCCGCACAGAGTGTGCCAGAATGTCACAGATATTGTCTCTTCCATAGATATTGATAACACTTGTTAATATGGAATATTTTTCAATTAAGTCTTCTTTTCTAAAATGATGGTTTTTGAGTATGTCTGAAGATTGTACCACATCAGTAGTATTTACTTATATTAAAATTAAATTAGAAGATAAATGGATGAAAAGAAATGCGATAGATAATCTGAAATTCTGCAGGCTATGAAATGTGTTTGATTGTGTTTATTTCTGAAAAGAAAATAGCCAAATTTGATATTTATTTGTAGTTAGTTAAGATTTACTATTGTTTATAGTATGACAACTATATCATGACCATCTCATGCAGCATTGAAAGTTTTAAGTAAAAACTACATAAATACCTACCTAAATAAAGAACCACACTGTCGGTAAATACCACAGTTGTTGTGTTTTTTAAGATAGCCAGATCTATTAGGTCTAGAATCACTAAGGACACTGATGAATCTGTTGGTTATTGTAGAACAACCATTGTAGTAATCAATTCCAAGCAGGATGATGGTCAGGTTTATTTTTTGTTTTACTTTATGTTCATAGTTAAGTGATTGAGAACCTCTGCAATAAAAAGGGGTGGTAATTATGCAGTTTTAGTTATTAATTGAAGTTATATCTTAAACACCCTTTATCTAATCATCAGTAATGATACCATGTAATGTCGTTTGTAGGCTAACAATAAATATGTACGCCATTTTTTGACTGACTGCTTGATATTTAGTTCTTTACGTATAATATTAGTGAACAGTAAAATGTGTTAGTAAATTATTTTTGAGTTGTGTGATTTATACTGTGATCCCAAAATTTTATTTGCTTCTGACGTATATAAAAAATTAATAAGAGTGTGAGTATTAATTTCGATATAATTAAAATTAATTAAATTCCTATATTATTATATGCTTCTTTCATTCAACCTTTTTAACGCCATCTTTAAATAGAACACCGACGCCGGCCATCTTAGACCGTTTTCATCAAACATAGCTAACAACACACCCGACTAATTCACCTTTCAAACAAAAAGATCAATCAAAATCGTTTCATCCGTTCTGGAGCTACGATGTCACAGACACGTCTAACTTATATAGGTACTCAGTCTTTTTTTGCGTCGGGGGTTAATAAAAAAGCGACTTGTGCATAAGTATTATTTATTAAAATCGTGTAAAACTTAACATTGTAGGTATAAATAAGCATAAATATATTTGGTGTTTCAGACGTGATTACATCACTGTAAAAATATACAAGATCTTATTATTCTTAAAATGGTATTATTATGCCCAAGAAAATTAAGTATTTCTTGCAAATAGACATATTCTGTTATTAATGTAACAATTTCATAGAATTTAAGTTGCATTTAAAATAAATACCTAGCGCTAGTTCATTCGTAGCAATATAAATGACCTGGCGCTAGGTTAACAATAAATGCTGTATTTGTACACACAATAAACCCTGATTATAACAATATATTCGTGAGTAATAGATAAGGAGGTTTACATTTTAAATGTTAATTATTTGGGTAATATCATAATACTAGGTTTGGAAAACTGTATGTCATTCTTATAAGTTATCTCACGTAATAATAAAATTATTATTTCATTCAATAGTATCGTAATCATAGCACGTCGCTTAAGTACTGTATGATATCACAACCTTATGTATTAGTTACACTTGTTACGAGTAACGAGTGTTCTCAGATATACGATCGATTTCATCTCGATTTTCAGGTTCCTAATAAATCGACAAAATACCAGCATGTCAGACGAGTGAGTCTGCATGAGCCCAGAGGTAGTGTCTAGTCTGTCCTATGAAGAAAACGTTCAACTATGAAAATAGTAGATTTAAAATAGGTAGGCTATACACTTATGATGACATCATGCAGTGTGGTGCATGTAATGTGTAAAATAATATTTAACGGACATCAGCTGTTCATGGATAAGGCTGATAACGACGTCATTATCTTTTTCCTTTTTTATATAAAACAAAGTCGGGTTTGTTCGAATACTTATAACTCTAAAACGGATGGACCGATTTTCATCGTTTTTGATTTGTTGTATTTGTCTCCGTCCCAAATAGCAGAATAACTTTTAAAAACATTAGAAAAATTACGATAAAAAAAAACTTTTTCCCATACAAAATGTAAAGGTCCACAATTCAATAAATTCTGGGTTTATAAAAAATAAGTATTGTAGTGTAAGTAAAGGGTGTCAGAAAATCAAGATATTATCTCCATCATAAAACAACCCGAATTGATTGGCGGGCAAAAGCTAAATAGTTATTGATAGATTACGATAAAAATCGAAAGCATAGCTGTCAACCGAGGGGATTATGTTTCGATTCCCCATCTGTTAATATTATTGGATTTTATTGTTTTCTTTAGGATTAGGATTTTAAATTGGCATAAATCTAAAGGCTTTAAAATGCGTCGTATATCTGAGAACTAAATACATAAATATAGTATTAAACTTACTAAAATTATTATAACGTAAATATAAAAAAAAACTTACTAATATTTTAGTGGAAGACATTGATCGTAAATAGGACGGATACATTTCGGAGTATTCATAATTATTATTGAGTATTTTAAGTACATTTAGTAATTATACATTTGGTTGTATTATAAAAGGATTACAATTAGATATATAGCTACTAAAAAAACAGTCTTTTAAGAAATTTATTAACACACGAAGTTTACACTTAATCAACTGCGTTACTCCAAAATGGGGTTACGAATTAATGGTTATTATTAAACTATTCGCAATAGGTTACCCGTCCCCTAATTGCAGTAGAGCTGTTGCGACACAAATATTTATGTAATGACTTCAGTTTACTTAGCAATAGCAAGATACACAAAGTATTGAGAACATTTTAAGAAACGATTATGTAATTTATTCCTAGTAAAAAACTTACATGAACTATATAATGTCAAAAGTCGACTTGATAATAAATTGATCCCACAAATATTTTGGTAGAAATTAGTTGCTATTTCATTCGGATTCAAATAAGTGTAATCCCACCAAAAACATTTTATGTAAAATGTTGCCAAGACCACCACATAAGGTTTGCTCTGTGAAAAAGATATCAGATCTCATGTAGAGCCAAGCTTCTGAATCTACACGGCTTAACTCTGCCGACCCTAACTTCACAAATTGTACATATAAAAATGTATGTATGTCAGTGAGTGTGTCAGTGACGAAATCGGTGTATTTTAGATATCAATAAACATAACATCACGCCTGTAATCCCGAAGGGTTAGGGCAAGATATCAATAAAATCTAAAGTATTAGAGCTATTCAATTGAGACTTTGTATGTTTAATTAGTCTATTATTGACATCATATCCTGAGAATATGAACTATCTGGTACATCGGAAACCAACTCTATGAGGGTTCAAGAAAACGACGAAACACTTCGAGAAAAGGTAGGTAGTGCCCTTGCGCTTCGCTTGTCTTGTCTTGGCGGGGGCACTACAGTGCCCCCCGATTTAACTTATCGAACATTAAATGTTATTTGATGATGTTTAATAATTAATGAGCCGTAGCCAAATCCAAATTCAACCCCTTCGAATTTCAAATAACGGCAAAATACATTTTAAAGGTTAACATTAGGTTGCCAGCAAACTTTTCAAGTCTTACGCGCCTATAAAAACCGGTCGCTATATGGAGTACTGGTAGGCGACAAAATATGTATGTATATAGTAATAGAAAGTAAGAACTACTCCAGGCCTCCAACTTCCCGAGACTAAGTTTCGCATTAAGCCTGACTAAAAAAGATTACAAAATACAAAAAAATATGATACTTATAAAGTCTGTTGGTGACTTAATATAAATAAAAAATACGAATGTAGGTATAAAACATTGAATGATCTCACGAATCATCGCAGTTTGATCTAGTTTGTAACGGTGACGGTATCCCTCATCTCCCGTCCTTTGGTTTCTATAGGTAGTGCGAGACACGCGCCGGCTGCCAACACGGCGACTAGAGAGTATACGCTTGTTGCTATCACTACAGAATTCTTTAACAGCACCTGGAATGAGATACGGGCTGGTTAATGTAACATCGTCTGCTACTTTTTATGGGCACAAGTTATCAAAAAAAAAGGATTAAAATGCCGCAGTATCTTTTATTGCGCAAAAGACCCACAGTTCAGTTATTGGTCCATAGAAAAATAGTGCCTAGTGTTGTCTTGATAATATCCGATTTGTTCCATTTTATAAGGGCTATTATAATGACTTAACTTTTATTGAAAAATACGCGATTAGCCATGGGGTCCGACAGGCATGAGTGTCGTAGACAAAAAAAATAGTTGCAAGTAGACGATCACCTGTGCTACGTATGGTGTGATCATGGCGCCCAGTCTAGCGACAGCGCTGCACGCGCCCACTGCAGTTGCTCTGAGAGCGGTTGGGTACACCTGAAAATCACAGGAAATGTTTTACCACTGGAGTAGTGTAGCTTCCCAACAGTGAAGAATTTTTCAAATCTATTCAGTAGTTTTTGAGTATATTCATTATCATTACAAACATACACACAAAAATACAAATCTTTCCTCTTTAAAATATTATTATTATATTATTTTATCAGGCAAGGCAGGAAAAGGAAATCACACGCCGTATAGAAAATGCCTGGAAGAGCTACTGGTGAAAGAATAATTCAAAGGTACTCTACATATGTCACTTAAGCGCAAGCTTATGGACATGTGTATTCTCACCATCTTGACCTACGGTGCACAAACTTGGTCATTGACTAACATCTAAAAGTCCAAGTTCAAGGTTTGCCAACGTGCTATGGAGCGCAGCATACTTGGCGTTAAACTAACAGATCGCGTTCGAAACACCACCCTGCGCTCCAAAACATAGATCATTGACGTGATAAAAGGCTGCCCAGCTAAAATGGGCCTGGGCTGGACACGTCTGCCGCATGTCGAACAATCTATGGGCCCGTAGAGGTCAAGATTGGTGTCCCGAAATGGCCAGACGGGGACGCGGCAGACCAAGAAGGAGATGGCGGGACGACTTGGTGGACTTCCTCGAGAATTGGCAAGACGTAACGCAAAGTCGCGATAAATGGAAGAAACGGAGGGAGGCCTTTGCCCAGCAGTGGGACATTACAAGCTAGTTTTAATAATAAAATTATTATATAATATTATTTATAGTGTAGATGTAAGTCTGACATAGCCAATCCGCATTTCTGTATAAGAAAAGGCATCTCCCTTCATCATTATCTTCTGCAGTGGGACAATAATAGCTTGGTGTTCATTATAATTATTATTTATAGAAGGGCCTAAATAAAATATTATAAGGCACAGGCTAAAGCTATCAAATATGTCGGCTTACCTCTGGCGTATAAACGTAGGCAGCTTGAAACAAACCCGCTATAATGCCTCTTGCAAGAAACAGAACACAAGTCAGGAATGTGCGACTGAAAATATAAAAACGACCATATTACTTACAACATGCCTACATTATTACTATTATTTATTTTATAGAAGAATGTACGTATTATGAAAGAACTTACTTTCCATTGTATATAAGAACGCACACACACATAGCAAAAATAACAAACTGGGTAGCCATTGTCTTCTTGCGACCATACTTCTCAATGATAAATATAGTGGCGAATATACCTGAGGAAAAAAACAAACATTTAATTTTAAAACACCATATCTTTTCCTCCTATGGCGATTGAATATTCGGCCCTTATTTACCTGTAGTCCATTAGAGCCGCTAAAAAATCGAGGGACACTTGGTCCATAACCAGCAAGATGTATAAACGCTTAATGGATTTCACAGTTGTCCAGACAGTGACAAGAATGTCCTTCAATTGACTACGACGACGTCACATGTAGCGCTCTTGTCCAAGAGGCCGCTTATCACGGACAGTGCGAGAATGGGACAATTTTACCTAAACCTTACCCGGGAACTCGGCTAGTGTAGTCCATAGTAGATCCATGTAGTCAGTAGTCTGTAGCGGTCTGCAGTCAGCGGCGCATGGCTCCTCCAGCCCGCTGGGGTCCGTCTCGAACAGCTCCGTCGTCATCAACACCAGGCCGTAATAACAGAATGCGCATGACATCCTGGAAATACATTTTATCAGTTACATATCATAACATCACGCCTGTAATCTCCGAAGGGTTAGGCAGAGTTGTACCGATTAGTACACCCACATTTTGCCAGTTATGTTCAATTCCCATGTATAAGGGGGCAAGCCTATTGCCATCAACCGGGCTTAAATCCAGACTCTGTGACTGCTACGGAGAAAGTGTTATTAGGTTTTTATATCAGGAATGATTGAAAAACCTAATAACACTTTGCCCGTCACGGGAATCGAACCCAAGACCTCGTGCTCAGCAGTCGCGCTTTGCAACGTTATTATACACCCTTCTCAAGTTGTCAACGATAAAGTTTTTGAGAGTTACTACAAAAAATAATACGAAAAAGAAAAACTGAGACAAATGAGAGCGTGCTTATTACTGATCAAGCAAGTCGCCTGTAATTAATTTTCCACCAGAGCGGAATATTACGTAAACATCTGCAGCAGGCTGACGTCTGGGAGGAACTTTTATCCGAATGACAACGTAGGTGGGATAATTCTATCAAGGGCCTGCTTCAGTTCTTTCCATCCGTTCGTGAGCTGCTGGCCAGAACATGGCTGGAGGTGGAATTCCCAATTTCTCACAGGTCATGGCAACTTTAAGAGTAAATTATTTTCTTTCAAGCTTGTTGCTTCTCCTTTGTGTCAATGTTCTACATCTGACTGTGAATATGAACAATCTGCTCATCACATCTTATGGGTGGGTGTACACACCCTCTTTGGCAGAATGAACGCAATATTATGCTAGATAGTGAACAGGTTACATCCGGTGTTATTTATTATGCGGACCTTGTAGAAACTATAACTAATTTCCGTGCGTTCAAGCGTTTTTGCCATACCTATCACTGGAATCAAAAGTAACAGCTCACATTAGGACCCATTAATTTAATATTAATTGCAATCCGTGGTGTGTGTTCAACGTGTGTGTTCTGTCTCCTGCTTGTTTGGAGGGAAGTGGAAATTATATGTTTTCTTTCCGATATTTTTTTCTGATTAATTTCTTTAAGACAGTTAATCGTTTCTCTGGGACTCGTCGAGCTTTATTGCCTCGGCGCTTTTCTGGTGGCCTCCATTGTTGATTCTGGCTTTCAGGAGTTGCAGTGGGTGGGAACAGTGTGGCGGGCTTGTGCCAATAAAAAAAAATATATTACGTAAATATCTGTGGATACCAACCATATAAACCACAGCAGTAAGCTGGTGTTTCTCAGATGCGGTATGAGAAGATGCTTCAGCCTGCCTCGTTGGCCGATACCCACGGAGTCGTCGCACACCAAGCGGCCAAGCAGCATCGGTCTACCGTTGTCTTGTGCTATCTGAAAAATATCTGTAATATAGTCTGCTGGCTTTCATAACGTTACAACTTATCCTTTTCTGCTGATCGTGTCACTAATAGTATTTAAGTCCGTTTACGACGCACCGCGTTTCACACAAACAAGTCATTATTTTTCTGAATGAATGAACCTATTTGTATAAAACTACCTACGCATAAGCAGGATACATAGGTCTAAAAGTTATAAGAGAACATTTTCGAAATGTCTTATATAAAAAAGATAATTGGTAATTTCTGTTTTTTGGTGAAACTCAAAATCGGTCGAATTTAGCTGTAACACAGTTTTTAGACCTAGTAATCTGTTTGTGCGTAAGAAATTTTAAAGAAATCAGTTCATTCATTTCGAAAAATAAGGACTTGAAAGTTTTTCATGAAATGTCGTACGGCGTAAACGCTCTTAAGTATAGCGTAGTTGGCTTGCGGACGGCGAGTAATGGGTAGCTCGCCGTCCGATCAAGGACCAGGCCCGGGTCGACGGCGCGATCTGTTCGCGCGCGCCTCAAAGAGCTGTCAGCACAGGGACGGGGCCCCCAACGGGGCCAACGCCTGCCTGGGTTGCGGGACGTCTTAACAGGATACCGTGGCCCCGGAACGTAAAGGGCAACAGAAGCAACAGGGTGGTTTTTTAGTCAGTAAAAGTCTGACAGTCCCTTCCGCCCCACCCAGGGCGGAAGGAGTCATTTGATGATTTTTAACAAATCAAAAAAAAAGTATGGTGTAGTTTCATATCACCAGCTGTTCTTCGTTTATAGATATATATCTAAGGTACACATCGCTCGTCGTTGTGGAAAGGTAGAGAGCTGTACCACCAGCCATTCGTGAGCATATCATGTGAATATTGTGCGTTTGTACAGACAGCGTCTTCCACTGGAAAAGCGTGGTACCCCCACGCATTATAATTCCTTCGAAAAAAGGGGTAACTAGTTGATGATGCTATCCGTACGTGCTCTATAAACTAGTTTGATTGCACTCGTCGCTCCTTAGCAGTTGTTTCACTTGTTTCTGCGCCTATTTACACAAACGCAAAGTACATAATTATCTCGTTAGGCGGGCTACAACACGGTGATTGCATTCTGAACAAAAGTAAAAGTAAAATCATGTCAAGTCAAAAAATATTACACATACCTGTTCTAACGTAGTTAAGGCTTTATCAGGCTCACCACTCGCAACATGGTATCTTGCTGATTCAGGAAGCCACTGAAATAAATATTTAATTTGAATTTTAATATTTTTTTATTATGAGTGAAAAAGGAGAGTCCTAAACGAAAGTTACTTAAAAAGTTTTTCGGTGACAACTCATCTAAATGTAGGTACCTACTATAAACTATTATTCGAATAAAAACATATCCGCTAGTTAGTAAGTAGTATTATATGACCAAACTGTACTTACAGGACATATAAGAGCGAACAACAGTAGTGGTATAGTCGACAATGCTAGGAGCCAGTGAACGCCTAACGTTGGCATCACTACCAGTGCTAGAGCTACTTCCAAACAAGCGCCCAAGGCCCAAAAACACTGAAAAATAATAAAAAATGGAAATTAACTTAAAACGCAGTAGACAGATGCTTTTTTGTAACTACTATTAATTATACAATATACAGATAACGCAGGCAAGTTATTATACGCAGTAGTCAAGTCATTATAGCCACTAACAGAAACATGGAAGTCTTTTTGTTTTCATTTTGCAATCAATCACAAGTATGACAACTGGTGATTTATGATATTTACTGTTTTAATAATAGGATATGCTCGAAGAAAGTACAGAGACAAAGAACTTACATCAAGAAGTACAACACATTTAGCCCTCTGTTTTGTTGGCAGAAACTCTGCATATAATGTAACACTGAAAATAAACAATTAATTTAACAAGAAATTATTAAATAACGTTTATCTATTTAAGTTTTATTTGTTTACTTACGATTGTGGTACACATCCTATCGCAAATCCAACAAGACCTCTGAGGAATAATAACCAGAGGAAGTTTGGTGCTATTGAACTCAGTAGACCATAGTAAAACAGCAATACTCCACACATACTAAGAGCCTGTAAATAAATTGATAAGGAACGTAAGAATATTGGAATGTTATTAGTTAATGATTACTAAAGAAGGTTGAATCCTTTATTTTAACATTTTAATTAACCTTGATATTGACCTTTATTAACCACTAGCTGACCCGCCACGACTTTGTTGGCGTGGTATCCTACCTCTACCCCATAGTCCCCATATCCTACCAATACCTCCACCTCTATACTATCGATACCCTACCCTTGAGACCGACTTTTTTATTTTTTTCTTTCATAAGAACAAAAAAAGAATCAACCAAACTGGTCCTGTTGTTCTCGAGTTTTGCGCTTAGCAACACATTTAGAAATTCATTTTTATTTTATAGATAACCTTTTATAATAATAGCAACTGCTTTTAAAATAAATGAAATTTTGCACACAGCTTCTTTTTGAGGTGTAGGGGAGTACTATGAGTTACGTTTGGGAGTTTGCCCATTCTTCTCCATGCAAAACTACCTTTTGGAAGGTAATGACGTTCAAAAGTGCCTTATAATGGCCTAATTGAAATAATTGATTTGACTTTAATATGAAAGAATTTCTGGAAATTCAACCATTATGAGGGTGAAAAGGGGCGATTTCAATTGTATGAAAATGTTATTTCTTGGATTAATCAACTTGAAATTTGGAATTAATGCCAAAGTCAATAATAAAGTTTAAAGTTATTAGTTTTTTTTAACAGCACCTCAAAAAGGTAGTATGAAGTAGGGGAAGTGTGAAGTCTATGCTGATGTAGCAAGCAAAATAATAATTAATCAAAAGGAGAATGTGGCATTATTTCAAATTCATAGTAACATTAACACAAATGAACTACCTGGACAGGTTTAATTACTTGATTCATAGTTGAAACATTTAAAAAAGCAGGTTTATACAGAGAAGTTAATTAACACCTTGACTGTGGGTGAACATTTACTACGCCAAGCCTGAAGCATGGCTGGCAACACAGTTGGTGTGTTCATTGTAGAAAAACATACATTGTTGTGTGAGCACAATGCAAACACAAACACTTGCTTATATTAGTAGAAACACAACCAGTGTGTTATCCGGCAGTCAATGTGTTAAGCTATTATGCAGTACTTTGTACACAGTATTTTGTATACTAACTGTTTTCCTTCCATAACGGTCACTGATATTACCCCAGAATGTGGAACTCAACATCATTCCCATAAAAACTATTGTGGTAGTCAATGCTTGCTGATATCTGTAAAAGAATATAATGTTATGTGCTTGTGTTTCTCTTCCACATGATTGATTTTTTAGGTGGCAAAGACCAAAAGGGCTCAGTTTTGGCTTACACAATAATAGATTGTTGTCATTTCTTTGAATGGTCAAATTAACTTTAATTTGTAGCTCAACAGGCTATCAATACTAACTTGCTTATATTCCATTCACAGTGCAATGCTGGTGACAATATGCTCAATATAGTCATCTCCATAGAATCCGCCATCCAGCACAGGCCAGTGAAGAGTGACAGTTTGACTTGAAACCAGCCGAAACCAAGTGCATTCACTGCTTGAGTGACGGTGAAAGTGTCTGAAATATTCAATGTTTATTAACCGATTCAGTCCCAGAGTTATTGCTCTCATACATCATGACACATGATTGATACAAGGCAGATTTCTAAATAGTAAACATTATGGTTATTATTTTTGGAAATCCACATCAAAACAGTATTTTGGAGTCAATAAGAATGTATTATAAAAACATAATTTAAGATGCGGTTATAAACTCTAAAGGGAGTGTTCATATAAGAAAATGAAAGTAGCGTACCGTCAGGGACTACAGACACCGAAGCCATTTCAATTTCTTGGGGTGGAGGCATCGGTGGCCCCGGCGACCGGGGCCTAATATGGCTGTCATCCAAATCCTGGTATCCCTTTGAACGACCCATTTCGGAAGCGTCTAAAATCAAAAATAATACACTACTGACGTGGATATGAATTTGCGAACGCCGAGTAACGGGATTATTAGCGGTTTTTAACGTCTCAACACTTAACTGTTAAGATTTTGACGCGCGAAAGTTTTCTGGATTCACCGGAAAGTTGCAACAAACGCATAAAATAATTACTTTTACATACTTTCAGTCTATAAATTAATAAAACCTAAACAAAAATAACCATACGATTTGTTTTGATTTCATATGTGGAGTTTTTACAATGACATTGACAATGATTTGACATTAGTTTTATGTTTTACGATTATCGATATTTTTTGTGATTTCCAGTTTTAAACCTAAGTGTTTTGCTCATAACTGAATGTAGTGCTTATAATAAATAAATGTTAGGTCTACCAGAATCTCATGGCCTGGATAATCAAAAGAAGAAGGTTTTCGATCCATGCAAAATTTACCCAGGCCCGGCGAAAACGAACCATATTTTGGTTTTTTCAATGTGTTATGCGCATAGAGCAACACGAGGTGGAGTAGCCTTAGGCAGGCGTTCCCCTCTGTCGAAACACATGTGCAAATGGACCTCTGTTAAGTCACTGTCACCAAGTGCGATAGTGTTGTTACTTTGTAGATTGTTTATTTGTTATCGATAAAAATATTTACTATAAATATATTTATATCAGTCCCTGTGTGATATTTTCATTTGTAAATGTCTTTTATATCCCCTTTTGCCAAGAAAGTTGTCTACACTAATATAATAAATGAAACTGTTTGTTTGTAATGAATAAACTCAAAAACTACTCGACTGATTTTAAAATTTTTTTCGCCATTATCCAGCTACATTATCTGCGAGTAACATAGGCTATATTTTACTTTATTTTTGCGCGGACGAAGTCGCGGGCAAAAGCCAGTAATTTATATTAGGTTGGGGAAAAAGTCTTTTCACATTATAGTATGTATGTACTTGTAATAAAATCTCTTTGGCTATACTATTTGCATCTGGCTGGTTTTGGTATCATAGAAAATTTAAATTTTAAAGAACATAATTCTAAATTCAAATTAGAAAAATGTGTGATTTTCATTTTTTTTTGTACTGTCTAGATGAGTGAATCTAATGAAGAAATTCGATACATTTTAAAATTTTATTACAAAAAAGGTAAAAATGGACCTAGTGCAGTGTATGTGAGAGTAGCACAAATTTGGTTTAAGCGTTTTCAATCCGGAAATTTTGATGTCAAAGATGCACATCGCTCTGGTCGCCCTATTACGGATGAAATGGATGCCATTTTTGAAAAAGTGGAGTAAGATCGGCATGTCAGTAGTTACGACGTTGCTGAAGAACTGGGAATTGACCACTAAACAGTTTTGGCGCATTTGAAAAAAAATGGGTACACAAAAAAGCTTAATATTTGGGTACCTCACGAGCTCACTGAAAGAAACCTAATGAACCGTGTACTCATTTGTGATTCTTTATTACGACGTAATGAAACCGAACCATTTTTGAAGAAGCTGATAACTGGTGATGAAAAGTGGATCACAACGAACAGGTACGACAAGAACGTGCGAAAAAGGTCGTGGTCAAAGGCCGGTCAGGCTTCACAGACTGTGGCGAAACCCGGGTTAACTCGCAACAAGGTGATGCTGTGTGTGTGGTGGGATTGGAAGGGCATTATTCATTATGAGCTATTACAACCAGGCAGGACCATCGATTCTGAACTCTACTGCTAACAACTGATAAGATTAAAGCAAGAAGTTGAGAGAAAGCGGCCGGAATTAATCAACAGAAGGGGTGTGGTTTTTCATCATGATAACGCTAGACCTCACACATCTTTAGCCACTCAGCAAATATTAAGAGAGTTTGGCTGGGAGGTGTTAATGCATCCGCCGTATAGTCCTGACCTTGTACCATCAGATTTCCACCTGTTTCGGTCTCTTCAGAATTCTTTAGGCAGTGTCAGGTTAACATCACGTGAGGACTGCCAAAACCACATATCGCGGTATTTTGATCATAAGTCCCAAAATTTTTATAGCAATGGGATCATGTCTATACCTACAAGATGGCAAAAAGTTATCGAGCAAAATGGTGCCTATACTTTAGTTAAATGTAAATAAAATATTTAAAAAAATGTTTTGAATTTTATTAAAAAATGCGAAGAAACTTTTTCCCCAACCTATTATTTTTTAATCCAAAGGCATGTTGAATGTCTATCTGTCTATTTTACAAATTAGGTATACTTCTTGAAGAATTTGGCTTTAACAAAAATGAGCACTAAATATTTTCAACAAACGAATCCCTGAATCGTAAAATGGTGTTCACACACTGACAATATTTTTGAAAGACCTTATCTTACGACATCCCACATCATGGAATAGACGAGAAAAAGAAGGGATATACCTACCTTAAACAATTTGTTTTCAAGATTTGGTTTTACCTCTTTGTGGACGTGATTAGGTAATACCTATACAGTTTACATAATAAACATATAGATACCCATGCCAAATTAGAGTTATCTGGTATTCAGAGAGATTTCTAAATCACGCAGATGGACAGACAGACAGACGGATATATGCTGAAACTATAAAGGTTCCTTTTGTTCTACGGAACTTTAAAAATGGGCTGAGAAATCTGCTTTTATACCGAATAAATATCATAAATATATACCCACGCAAATACCTATATTCAAAACAAAATTATCAGAGTTACGAATTTAAGATAATTAATTTATTGAAAATCTACAGATTTTGTCCGTAATTATCATGATATGAATGTCCTATAACGAGGCACTCGTATTTAAAACATTGCCCCCTATGTGTGGCATTTTGGCAATCAAAATCATTTTTCATTTTTTACCCATCTTAAAACTGTTTCTAAAACAGAAAGAGAGAGAAGCTTTTGGTCTGGCTCACGTTACTTGATTATTTAATTTAGCCGAAAAATACCGCAGTATGAAAATAATAGACGCGGCGGGCGTACTGGGAAAAGGTCAAAGGTAAAATGAGGAGGCGTGCTTTAGTAGCCTATTTTATCCTGGTTTCTGTATTAATTTTAGAGGGAATTCGACCTACTCCATACGTTCTATGATATTGATGATGATGATGATGATGTTCTATGATAAGCAATTCATCTATGGATGTCAGAATCGCTTACAGTGACATTATTTAATTTACTAGTTATTTACTTACTTAATACTTTTATTTTTTCGTTTGTTGTTATGTTATTACTGATTTCGTATTTTACGACTATGTATGATATTAGTGTGCAGTTATAATATTCAATCATGATTGTAAATCGCCGTAACGTTCAAGAGTGAAAAGCAATAGCCTGACAAATGTCACTGGCGTCGGCACCAACCTAGAGCGAGAAATATAATTAGATTTTATTTACAAACTGGGTATATATTATATTTATATTAACCTCTTGTAATTCCCTATAACGTTCTTACTAACTTGAACTCACAGCTGGTACTCGAATCGATACTAAACTTGTACTCGTGCTTATGTTCAAAGTACTCTCATTTACTGGAAGTTTTCATTACATTTTCTATGGTCGGAGCTGCTCGTGTATCTATTTCACGTTTCTTAGAAACAATGTTGGATTTTGTTCAGTAACCAAAAGTGTTATAATTTTAAACAATTAACTACCTTCTATAATAATGTAGTATAATATTTATGTCACCGGGTATAATCAATAAAGTTTTGACTGTTTTCTTAAAATCTGATCAGATGTTAGATATTTGTTTTCTAAAAGAACTCAGCAGCACTTTCTCCTGTGTTTTACAAACATATAAACTCACACACACAAGCAACCAGATCCGGAACAGCTGCCTGTAGGCAAGACAAATTTTTGCCGTGTTTTCATACCTCGTTAATAATGGCACTTTTGAGTCTGTAGGTAAGTCTCGGGCTTAAGAAAGCTGTTATGGGTATGCGAGAAGTACGTTGAGGAACACGGTTTGAAATATGGATAGTAATAAGTCTAGAATGAACGAGGTTCTTATTTTTGGAGCAAATCCGGCAAATCTTTTAGTTGTCTGGAATTATTTGAAACTGTGTATTATAAGATAGTAAGGATTATCCAGATGTAATATGGGATCGAGGATTACGTGCAGTTTGATGCAACATGCTTTTATGTAGATTTGCAGTGTCAATGACGCTTTTGAAATCTTTTCGTGTTTAATACAACAATGCGTTCAAGATGCTACTGGGGCTCGATTCGTACAGTGATAGCTTTGTAGCATAGGCGTGCCTCGTTGCTGCAGAGGGGTTAGGGACAGCTCGAACAATCTCTTGAATGTCGTTGTGGGCAGATTTGATTACTCAATTATTAATAATATGTCCAGTTGTGTACTAACATAGTTATTTAAGTTTTAATGTATACTAATAATCGATGTCAATTTAGAAAACCAATTTTAAATGTTTAAATTATTATGATTAAGATACCTACCTATCCTACCTATCTTTAGCACTTACAGTAGCCCTTTTTGTGATGTGACCACTTACTGTATACGTCCACGAAGTACAAAAAGTGTAACCTTTCGTTTTATGTCACTATGATTAAAGTAGACAGAGAGGTTAATATGGTGAGCTTTTATTAAATAAGAACGCAAAGGAAGCAGGTAGGTAAGTATCACTAAAATAAAATGCATTAAAAGATGCTCGTACAATTTACGTAATGGTTTTATTTATTTTTCTCATTTATATTGATACAATTTCATAGCTCGCTCAAGTCCAGATTTGTATCCATAGGTTCTTTTTAGTTACAAGTAGGCCATAATTTAAAAATATACCTATCTATATAAATACAGTAATGCCTATACAAAATACACAGATAGCAATTTATTTATCTACAGATAGACAATATACTGAGCAAAACGGCATCTAAACACCTGCTTGGACAAGTTACCTAGTAAGTATACAAAATTACTTCTTTTTCTTCAAATATTTCAAGAGTTTGCAGATTGTAAAAGTAATAGCTGAGATTAAACATAAATGTGTGTAGAATCCCAACTGTATTTTATAATTTTATTTTAAGTGTAATGTTTAACATCAACTAGTAATACTTTACAGGTCATATTACATAAAGTTACAACTAATTTCAAGAATCGTGTAGTACAACATAGGAAAGTAACATAACGTTACTTCAAACAGATATGTATTTACTTTTGAAAGATACAATTACTTATCAAATCCTAATGGTAAATTCTTAATTAGGACAAAGTAAGAATGAGATAATGTGGGCACAATAGTTGTTTGTTTACGAACTTAAACAAACTTTTATTTTGATACAGCAAATAGAAAAAGGGGTTAAATAAAGGTATTCTTTTTTGTGTTTTTATCGGTCTTAAAGACCAGATGCATGATAAATAATGTTAGATAAGAAGCAGTAAAGCTAAAATATCACGTTATCCTCTGCTTCTCGAGAGAATCTTCACCCTTAATAAATATATATTCGTATGCTAAGTAAGTGTACGTTTTTGCTTTGCAAAATGTTTGTTTTGTGTATTGTCTGCATAGACCGATAGTTTAGTTCAACTTAAAACAATGAGTTAGCACCCGAGAGAAAAATACATTGTTTACCAGATAGGCCAATAACGCACAAAAAAGGTAAACAATTATCCATAATTACGCATAATTTTTTCAAAAAAGAAAACAGTAAATACCTCGTTACGTTTTTAAAAACATATTCGACGTATTGTTTTATAATGCAATTGAAGAAGAAGCTGTATTTCCCTGCAATTGTTTTATACAAATCAGAAAAACGTTTGGAAAATGCTAGTTATTTTTAAGATTTTTGATGTATTGACTTCTATCTAAATAATTATAAGTCTTAGACGATCAGTACCTAATATTTACAACTTGCACTCATCGTGCGACATAGCTGCCAATTGAAGGAGCAACTTTTTGTAATTATACCTATTATCATGCATATTCAGTCAACGACTCATTTGTTCTAATGGAGATTATAGTCACATTTTGTACCATCATTTACACTCGTACTCACGCTACATTAGTTCTAACCACTAGTTCTGTTTCGGAAGAAGTGTTCATAGAGATAGAAAAGGATCTTCTAAACTTTTTTTTTATATTATATCATTGACACAAAATTACTTAAGATTCGACGTGGACGACAAAACTTTATGAAATGGATACATTATACGCGTGACAAATGTTAATATTTTTTGTTATTCTGTTTGCCCCTAACGCGAACGTTCCATGATGTCGCCGCTGCGTAGTTATTTAGTCTACTTATTACTCAGTCTCATATTGGTTGGCGATAATTCAGAAGTGTTTGTTTAAGTGGCAATGCGGTGTTTTAGGCCTCGAAGTTCTCCAACAAGATCAGAGTCGTCTGCAATAAAACGTTTTTCGATTCTTCGTCCTTTGGCGAAATCCTGTAGACAAAGTTACATAATGTTAATCTAGGAGTCTATGTTCATTAATAAGTTGAAACAGTTTTCAACAGAGTCGCTTATAGCGAGGCAAGAGGTGGTATTAGTACTTGAACTGGTACCCCCCGGCGCCAATTGACCCGGCCTCTGGGCCCATTGTGTCACCCGCCAGGCCGCCACTCCACCACCCCCGGCCCGGCCGTGCTATTTTTAGACTTCGTAGCTTTCACAGTCTTTGTGCGTTTCCAAACAATGAAATATTCATTTTTATTCACTTCGTGTGAACAAATATTAATGGAGACAAGTGTAATAATTGCTCCTTATTTGAACCTGAATATTTGAGAATTTAATAATGTCAGTTTATTAAGTTTGCTCACCTGTGAGTTTTTGTTCGTCTTCTTGTCTGCGTAGTATTGCACGATAGTATCGTAGAAGGCATTGCTCCTTTTATTCTGGCTGTTCTGGTATCTGTGGAATGGATTGTTTGCAGGTCGCGGCATAACAACTTCCTTATCACCAGACTGGGCTGCTTCCGTAGAAATTTCTGGGGTAGCAGTAGTCACGCTTCTTTTGTTTCCATTCCAATTGATGAATCCATCGTCTGATGCGTAGTCGTCTTCGTCAATCTTGGGCACAGTTTTGGGCACATGGTACAGAGGCTTGCCTGCTAGAGCCTTAAGTTCTCTGACATCTTCGTCCTCGACATCATGCTCCTCGTAATCAACAGGCGCGAAGGCTGCGCGGGCATTCTCACGCCGCCTCTGTGCGTCTTGTGCCATTTGTGTAAGGATCAAATTGTCGAGGAAGGCTGCACTGACGTCATCGACGTCGTTGGTCTGCCAGCGGGGCGTGGTGTCACTCTCGAACCAAGTTTCTTGTCCGATAGGTAGCGCGGCTAGCCTCTCTTCCTGCCTCTTTGGTGCTTCGTTAGCAATAAAGTGGCCATATGGGTCATAAAAGTAAGGGTATGCACGTTCAAGTGGAGCATGCATTTCGGGGACACCGATCCCGGCGATCGGGGCTGGGGCATCATAAAAGTATTGTACTTTCGGGGCATAGTAATATTCTTCATCTGGGTACTCCCTAGAGGTTTGCGGATACATAGGCCATCCCTGCATAGGGTAAGCCTTTGCTTGAGCTACTAAGTAGCCAAGTAAGACTGATAATAGCCTAAAACAAAATTGACACTATTAATTTTACATCCAAAATACTTTTTTTATCATGGTGTTGAAATTTCCTACTTTTCTTTAAACTATTTTCTTGTGAAATTTTATTATTTTCATAGAAAAAATACAGATTTGAGACTGATGCAAACTTCCAAACATTGGTTCATTATTCTTTAATGTTTTCACGGGTTATGAAAGAAATATTGTAAAGAAAACTCACCTCAGGCTCGAAAGCCGCATGTTGCACATAGTTCACAGAGAGAAGTAAGTCTGGGCGCGATCAGAACACGACTACGAGTAGGAGGGGAGGGCCGGCGAGCTTTATAAGCACTTCGCCCACGCGCGCCGCCCACACGTTCTCAATGAAACAGCGCTCCCCGTGCGCCTCCTTTTCACCCCCCGTTCTTCCCCAGGTCACCCCCGACCCCACGCCAGTACCACGACCCCTTCCCATCTACCCCAAGCCGCGGCATTACACTATCGATCGCGCCCACAGATTATTCATCTTGCTATGACACTGTTTTTACTCCTACAAAATTGTTGACGACAATTGACAAGAAATCTCTCTATAACATTTAATTACAATTGTATTGAAAAATGTAGATGCAAACGTGAAAAGGTTAAATGTTCCACAAGGATAATATTTTTATAACTGCACAAATACAAAGTCATTTCCGATAATTAGACCATTCAAAGACACTTTTGAACGTCATAATTATACAAGAGAGAAAATAATATAATTGAATTTAATTGCTCTTTTCAAAATTGTATATAATAGTTTATATATATCAGATAGGTACATTATTTCAATAATTGTATGAATGCCGAAGACGCACGACATTCAAATCTAGATGATACCGGACGCAAGAAGATGTATGATATAGCACAAGTATAATAAGGTTACGCTACGGGTTAAATTTAGATTCTAAGAACGAGTTTAGAATATTTAAGATAGTAGAAAAGTACGTATAGTTTATAGCGTGGTTCTTAGGATCTTAATCTTTAATCATTTCTAGAAACGCTACTAACAGTTTGGTCTATATATTTCAAAGTTTACATTTAATTTGAAACATACCAATTTCAAGATGCGAAAGTCAAACTCAAGTAATTTATTTTAATTAAGTCATTATTAGGCACTTTTGATATCATATAAAAAAAAAATGAATCTGGATACCCTTTCAGAAGGTAGGGTCGTATAGAGAAAAATGGGCAAGAAATTTAATTCAAAATAATAAAAACAATAAAATCAATGTTACACAATATTTGTATACAGAATCATTCTGAATTACACGTGAATGCGATTTACCTAGCATTAAAAGTACTATGTCAGAATACATCCTAAGTACAATAAATATTACAACGTAGCGAACATACAAAAGTTGTATTATTTTATGGATTTTGCCTAATAATTGCATACTATTTAATTTCATATTAGCTGACCCAGAGAATTTCGTACCGCCATGTTTTTTCTTTTATATCTTAAATTTCCTTCAAAAGAACCTTATCCATAAAATAGAAAAAAAAATGTAAAATTGGTCCAGCCGTTCACGCGTGATGCCGTGACCAAGGGAAATAGGGATTCATTAATATATCGGGTGTCCGGTAAAGAATGGATTATCTTGAAATGGGTGATAGTAGAACTAATGGCGATTCAGAAAAAAAATACATTAAAAAATAAAAACAAGTAGTACCAAAGATATGATTAATTTAATAATATTCATTGTTTTTTGTTACCTTATTTTACATTCTTGTACACCACGACCACGAATTAATGAATTCCGTCGGTTTTTTATTGTTAACGTAATTTACGTTAACTAAGCTAATAGATAACTAATCAAAAGTAGGACTGCTATTGCACGGTTTTGAAAAAAAGCAACTTAAACTATGTTCTTTTGGAAAAAATTGTGAAAAAAATTCTTTTTGAAAAAGTTTAAGCGTCCGTAGTTTAAAAAAAATGTATCGAAACACAAGTGGCCAATAATTTTAAAAACTTATGTGTTTATAGCCGATTTCAAAATGGTATGATTCAGTTTTGTACCTAATGTAAATAGTGAATTATTGCTATTCGTTTTCAAAAGGAGCGGAATTTGGTTAAACAACAAAGTTTGCAATATTGTAACAAATTTGAACATTAGATGAACCTGACAATCAGGGTTTAAATAAAAAGATTTGTAGACGTTAGTAATTAATAGGAAAGCTTGGTTAACCTGTAATGCGACTTGTGGGATGTGATATGATAAAAATATGGTGTGACCGTGTTTTTTTTTTATTTCGGCTGTCTTAAGGAAAATTATTACGCGAAGTCGATCCTTGAAAGACTTAGGTAGCCGTGTCCGGTCAACCACATCAAAAATAAGCGATCGACGTGATATACGACTACTTAGGAGAGCATTTATTCTAAAATGTAGGGTCTGAATCAGAGTGGGTGGCAGACAATTTACAACAAATGTAATTTACAACGAATACAGTCTTAACATCACGCCTGTAATCCCCGAAGGGCAGAGGTGTAGCCACATTTCACCAGTTTTAACACTTTACCCAATAACACTGCTCGACCTGGCAATCGAACCCAAAACTTCATGCTTAGCAGTCAAAAACAGTGTCATTAATATCAAATGCTGTTTTTTATTAAACCCCAATGACCAGATACATTTAATGTAAATAAATATTCTAATATCTCAAACTTTGTTGTTTACCCAAATTTCGCTCCTTTTGAAAACGAATAGCAATAATTCACTATTTATATTAGGTACAAAACTGAATCATACCATTTTGAAATCGGCTATAAACACATAATCTTATAAAATTATTGGCCACTTGTGTTTCGATACATCTTTTTTAAGCTACGGACGTTTAAACTTGCTCAAAAAGAAAATTGTTCACGATTTTTTTCAAAAGAACATAGTTCAAGTTGTTTTTTTTTCAAAACCGTATTATAGCAGTCCTATTTTTGATTACTTATCTATCAGCTTAGTTAACGTAAATTACGTTAATAATAAAAAACCGACAGAATTCATTAATTCGTGGTCGTGGTGTACATGAATGTAAAAAAAGGTCACAAAAAACAACGAATCTTATTAAATGAATCATATCTTTGGTACTACTTGTTTTTTTTTTTATTTGTATTTTTTTCCAGATTAGTCATTGGTTCTACCATGACCCATTTGAAGATAATCCATTGAAAACCGGACACCCTGTATATATCGATTATTTGAGTTTGTCTTCATTCATGACAAAATCTTCATTCAGTTTCTTCAGTGCTTCATAGCATTTATGTGTATGACGCAGTCAAGGCAATTAACCCCAAGAGCTTTCAGTAATAGCTACTCCAACATAAGTTTTATTCAGTATTAAACTCGTGTGGGTCGTAATGTACTGCGTCATAGGGAAGGTGACCATAGACGAAGGAGACCAGAGACTCGTCTACTTTCGACTCTCTTGCTTGGATCTGTTGTTTTTGTCATAGTAATGTTTGTAGTTCTATACTCCATTGCCATTTTTAGAGGTTCATTCTTGTTAAATTCTTTTTCGTGCACCTCTACATTTTATCTTCAGCGGATTTGGCTGTGCGTTGTAAATGAGTCAGTAAAAAGCCTGTTTTTTGAAAAGGATTTAACAATAGTAGTTTAAGATGTCTTCATTGCTAAAAGATTATTACGTCAAATGTTCTTTAAGTTACATTTTTAAGGCATCGGTTTCTGATTCATCATTTTTAGTTGTGAAACTGAAGAGAAAATATTTTTTTATGATGAAATACAATTCTATTTTTTCAAATGCATTATAAATTGACAACTAATCTTTTGGCAATGTTGGTTCTATAACTTTTGGTGCTATTCTGGGCTCGAATGACGCATGAGGTGTACAAAGTGGTGTGTCAGAAAAGTATATGACGCGTACGACAAGTATTGTACGCGTATTGAACGGGGATAGGGTAAAATATCCTTTCGTTTATAGCTTTGTTTGCGATGAAAAACACACAATACATCAACATTTTGAAGATGTTTCAGTGTCAATAAATATTAATGGTTTTGAGACATGCGTAGTTATACATAATGTCTATGAACTAAAGTTTGATTTTATCTATTTTAGTGTTTATTTTTCTACCTTTTAAGGGTTCCGTAGCTAAATGGCAAAAAACGAAATACTACTAATACTATTTATGTGACATACGGACTGACAGACGTCCGTCCGTAGGTCACTTTTTTCCGAAATTATAAGAACTATACTGTTGAAACTTGGGAAGTAGATGTATTCTGTGAACAGCATTCAGATATTCTAACAAAAGTAGAAAAAAAAAACAATAAACTTTGGAGGTTCCCCATACTTAGAACTGAAAATCATTTTTATTTTCATGAAACCCATACGTGTGGTGTATCTATGGATAGATCTTCTAAAATGACATTAAGGTTTCTAATAATTTTTTTTTCTAAACTGAATAGTTTGAGCCGAAACACTTCCAAAGTGGTAAAATACGTCCCCCCCCCCCTGCAACTTCTAAAATAAAAGACTGATAAAACAAAAAAAATATATGATGTACCATGTAAACTTCCACCAAAAATTAGTATGAACGAGATCTAGTAAGTAGTTTTTTTTAAAACGTCACAGATCGTAAACCGCTATTTGCCTTTCATTCAATCAATCAAAGTTACAACGAACTACAAGAACTTTTATATTATGTTACTTGCTGCTACGGAAACCTTCATGGGCGAGTCCAACTCGCACTTGTAGCTTTTTATTATTTTTGTAAAACGTTGCACCACTCTAGAATCGAGCCCGCGACATGTAACGTTGCTGCCAATTGCTGCGCCAACCGTGCCGTTTCATGAAATTAACAGGGCTTATATTATTTACCAACACACTAGTAATAGTGGTTTTATGTATAAAAAAATAAAAGGGTTTAAAGTATGAGATGGCCGTTTCTTATTTATGTTACCGGCATTCTGTATAATTCAGGTATTCTGTTCAATACCTAGGCAATGTATACAATTCCTAGAGATTATATAGAGTACCTGCTGGTCCACCGGCAATGTGTAAATAAATAGATATTGGTTTATATGTTGCTGTAAGTCTTAGAATTGATATTAGCTTAGGAACTGTAACCAACTTGGCTGTGGAATGGTTAGTAGCAAAACTACGCCTTTTTTGGTTCGAGTCTAAAATTCTAACGTACGTCTTAGGGCTAATTTTTCAAACGTCAGATAACTCCTAACGAAGAGATAAATATGGCGGTTTGACAGCTTATTTCTTGGATAAAAGTTATCTGACTATTGAAAAATCAGCACTTAGTCATATGTTACGCAAAAGCCGATTTCAGTCTAACTAGGTAGTTTGCCCTTGGCCAAATTCGGTTCATCTTAAGCAAGAGGAGCGAGCTCAAACCTAGGGGCACCCCGACTCGGACAGGTTAATTTACCGCCTTCGTGGTTATTTTTTTTTAACCAACCCGAGAAATAGGAGCCCCGTGCAATGGGACCCGTAGACCGGGCCTTCGTCGGCTACGCCAAAACTAGATAGTCCTGGGCTCCTCATTACACGCTGTGCGGTTCCTGTTCGCTGCACGCAGCGGAATGAAATGCAAGAAAGTAAACAAGTTGCAACACGTTTATTGTATACCTGCCCACACGTCTCCTCCTTTCCTGCTTTTTTACACACATAGTCGGCTGCGTTTTCGGTATTATAAAGGTATTGTATATAATACCGAAAGCGCAGCCGGCAAGGTATAAAATAAATAATATTTCATACATTGCGTGGACGCCCCAGGTATTCTGGCCAGTAACATTTACTTAAACTATGTTTACCGATTATTCCGTCAATTGTCGACCGATTTTCAAAATTCTGTTTTTTTCTTTAAAAAAGAATGTTAAATTATTCTCCTGAAGTCCCATATTAATTTTTCCGCCACGTCACTTTCGTGAAAACAAAACTTAATTTTAAGTGAGTAAACGATGCGTAGAATGATCTTCAACCTACGTCTTTGAAGATGTTCCATATACATGGTTAGGCACTCAACAGAAAGAATATAATGTAGGATAGATTGCATTGAGTGCCAATGGGACTAGAGATCGTTATTATTACTTCTACCACCAATTCTCATTAGAACAATTAGGAAGTTATTCTATTATCATTGAATGGAAAAAATCCATAGCTACCTAATATTAATAAGTGTTAGAGGTGTTGCTGCTCTCACAACGCTTTTATGTACTTACATATTTGTTGCGACTAGATAGGTGCCTGTACCAACACATTGTGTGTTATACTTTCTACTAAAAACTATTAAAGTATTTTCTCGCATTTCTGTCGTCAGGAAAGAGTAGGTAGGTAAAGCACAGGTACGGAAACTCGTAATAGCACATCAAATATTAACGACAAAATGTATGGTTTTTAGTAAGTTTGCGCGAGGCATAGTAGGCAAGCGTAGTATTGATATTTTATATAATCGCGGATGAAAGTTGTGTGGGGAGCAAATAAAATGACTGTAGAATGAAACATAACGTTACGTTGTATACATCGAAGCTGCAGGCAGACTTGGTTTAAGCCCGTGAAAGACGTAGCTATGATATTGTATATCAATATACCGTACTATAATAATAATTATATAATATAGCAAGCCACCACACACGGAGACAATGCTATAATAAATATTTTGCCTTCATTTCATTGATGGTCGGCCTATTATTATAAATTACGATATAGAGTGGTGACGTCACAGAAATATTTTAATTTATTTAAAAATATTTCGTACTATGCCTTGCTACGAATTATATTAATAATTATCTTATAGCTACGTTTGTGACGGGCTTAAGGCGCTTTGCACATGGAGCAACTTAAGTTGAGGCAACTATCAACACTTTAAAAGTTTCCTGTAAAGGTTGATAGTTGGTATAACGTTTACGACTGCCGCTACTTTATGGCAATCTGTGAGCAACTGACATAGCCGAGTTGCCCTAGCGACACGGGCATTGCCGGGCACAGGGAAAGGGAGGGAGGGTGACGTGTTGCGATTGACGGTTGAGGAAACCGGCAACTTTAAAAACCGGTATAATATTTAACAGTTGTTAGTTGCGGCCATTAGGAACTAACTTAGTCATCAATTACAGCAGCTTTAAACTGTTGACGATCACCGGAATTCGAAACTCGAGAGCGAGATGTGTGCGCAGTCCTGCTGAAATATATGTATGTAAACAGCTAGTTGCCAGCTAGTTGCCAGTTGCCAGTTGCTGCAATAGTTCTGTCGAACAGTTCTGTCGCACAAGCGTCAATTGCACTATTTGTTGAACTCACGTAGTATCTATCGTAGTGTCATACTCTTTTAGTGACATGTTATATGGGAAAAGCATGAATATGGGCACACGCCTTATTTCCGGGCTACGAAGACACTCATAACAAATTAGTTAAACATTTAATAACTGAAATTTGATCAGGCATCTTTCCTGAATTTTGACAAAATATTTTTGAAGCTGACAAGTTGCGCTTTGAACATTTTATTGAAGTTAGTAAACCTAAAATATTTATAGGAATTGAGTTCAGAATAGTTCTATTTCGTTGAACTGTGGTTGGTATTTTTAGATATATTTTATTTTATTTATTTATTGGATTCACCAACGATTGTATACACTGACACAAGCAATAATAATAATCAAAAAATCTGAATAAAGTGTAACAATCACTTAAAGGTAAACAACAACAGCCAGTCAGTGCTATAACTTTCCAGCTTTTATCTCTGTAGTCCAAGGTTTAAAGCATTAGATACTTTTCCTACGCACACTAAATAATTCTACCTAATCATGACATCACAAAGTTCAAAGGTGTTGTTGTTTTGTTCTAAATCGGTAACTGGTCACCAATCGGTTATAGGTATGGATTCACATCTACTGGTTTCGTAACCTTTATAGATCGTGGAAAGTTCCCTCGGGTGGTACTTCTTGGCTCCATGGGGTAGGTCGGGAGAGGGGGTCGTGTCGGGTGAAATTTGGTGCATTCGAAGTGCATCGTCAGGTTTGGGAGCGGAAGTCGTCACAAACAAGAGGTCGATGACCGCCTGGCGCCTTGTAGTCGAAGTAAGTACGTATGTTGCAAAAAAATATACCTTTTAGTGTACTGTTATCGGAAGACTATCAAAATCGTTCATCAAAATTCTTCGTAACTTTCTTATGAAAACGGTCACGTTTTAGAAATGTATTTGCGTATTTAATTTGTTTACGCTGTAATTTTTAGTCACGTTTATGTCCTTCAATAAATGAGAATAAATATATATAGAGTTATAAGATATAGAGCCTATAAGGCGGCCGTTTGTGAAAACTATGCACGGTCGGTACGGTCTTATTTACAATGGTAAGAAATTGTTTTTAAGACCCTCGGTAAATGTCCATCTACTGAACGTCCAACATATTCGATTAAAACCTTGAATGAATAGTCTTACTTTTTTAATTAATTCAATTTATGTGCAATTTTTTACTAATTAGTGTATAAGTTTTAATGTCACTTACAAAGTGGACTACCTATGTCTGAAATAACACTCCTTTTTTTGGGGCAGTCGTGTAATAAAGAATTATTATTATTATGTGATGAAGTCATACCTCAATTCCTCAGTAGCAGCCTCGGTGTCTGGATTTGTGCCCGGTTGATGGCAAAGGGTCGCCCCTTATTCTTCTTCTTCTTATCGTGTGGGTAGTAAGGCCTTACGACCCTACACACCCTAGTGTCAGAGTTTCTAAACCGCCTCAAGGGCCACTGACATGGTTTGAGTGGAACAGTAAGTTCAGCCCCCTATTACATGGGACTAAAAACATAACTGACAAAATGTGGGTGTACTAATGGCTACACCTCTGCCTAATCCTTCGGGGATTACAGGCGTGGTGTTATGTTATGAAGTCATACCTAGGTATCCAGGGTCGTGAGATATAGCTTTCTTAAAAAACCGATAGATGTCTTCGATTGAAACTTAGCTTAATTAAAAAGCTGTTTAATATCTACTTTTTTTGTAAAATTACTTTTGAAATCATCCATCAGTTGTTACTTTTTGAAAAAAGTGGTCCCAATCGTTTCGAGTTTGATGATCGAGTTTATGGCTTTCGGTTCCAGGACGACTTAAAAGTAACCGTGTATGTAGATAGATTTTAGTGAGACTAAACGTTTGATATATAAAAATAATATAGATATAAATATAAAGTAGACAAAATCGATTTTCATGACAGAAGAATATCTGGGTCAGGTAAACCGAGAACTGAGATTGTGGGTTAATTGAAAAAATCCAGTGATACATACGTCATCCTAACTTATAAGTCTAAATACTGATTGTGTTACCCACTGAATCTTACGAGTGGACATTAATTGAAACGATAGCGTTTTAATTATTGTCCATAATTAATTTTAACCAACTTTATTTTAAAAATGTACACTCGTAAACCAGGTAAATGTTTTTTAATGAAAAAAAAATCCCCTTTAACCTTTTTTCCTCACCTCGATTTTATTGTTAGTACCTATCGATTAGACTAAATGCAGCTTTTAAATCAAAATAAGAAACCACTTATTTCTCAAAATAATACGAATGCTGAAAGCTGAAGTAAATTTTTGAAATTCAAGGATTGAGGTAAAAAGCTAAACTTATGTGATGACTTTAATTAAGTAGTGAATTAAATTGCACATATAAGTTTAATACATGCGGGGTGCCATTATGAACCTAGTCTTTGTCTCGGTTCGGACACACTCATATTTTCGTAATCTCCACTATGCAATAGTTTGTTTCATTAAGTACTCGTATTACGCATAGGTAGGTACTGCCAGCATTGAGCAGAAAATATTTATGGGAAAAGACTTTTCCTTGGGAATTCTGTTTATTACTGTTTAGTGTGTACTGCTAGTTAGAATATAATAGTCTTATTACCTGCTTCATTTATTTCTTCCATACCTACTTTAATATTTACCTACATTATTTTTCAGTTATCTTATCTCTTACGCAGTACATCACATAATTGCAGGTATATGCGTCATTCAAATATCATATTCATCCTTTATCTCTACCTGGCTTATTGGTTTGTCGAGAATACTTACTTATTTACGTGCACTGACGTATAATACTGGGTGATGGCTATGTATTTCATGAAAAGGGATGAACTGAAACTAATTAGCTAAAGGTAATTTAAAAAAAAAATATTGAAGTTGTTCTTATTTGAGTAATCGTCCTAAAATCCTCTGAAAACCACGGTAGCTTATAAATATATTTGCGTAATATTGTTGAGGTAGTTTTTGATAAATTGGTTTCACAGGATTCATGTATTATTAATAAACTATCGGAGTACCTATAACATTTGCGTCCAGAGTTGAATAGATTTCTCATAATAAACAGTTTTTAGGCGAAAGGTGAAAGGAAAAGTGATTCCTTTTTATATATCGATGATTTTATTTGCTAATGCGTGCCAATAACCTCCTAGCAAGAAGAGTACCTAGTAGAAAAGTTTTATCAAGCTGGGTGTAGGTGTAGGTACATTGTTGGGAAAAAGTATTTCGGTTATCCAAACTATAACTATTACATGTGTACATTGAACCAAACCGGGCGCATAAATTGGCCGATAAATATGAATACAGTGTTTATCTACCTACGTCTAAAATCATTTCCTTTGGTAGCGGGGCTCATCATCACTTTGTTAGGTACCCGCTGGAGGCGTAGGGTAATTCCTTCTGATTTCCTTCAGTCGTCCATTTATTTTTCAGAAGGTATAACTAGCTTTCTCCCATGTTGCCTTCTGCGTAGACTTCAAAATTAAGCCAACGACTTAAATTATTCCACGGAACACAACTAAAAAAATAAATCTTGTATGTGTTACGATGCCAATGATGTCCATGATAAACTTTAGAAAGTACACATCAATTGAAAAATTCAGGCAGTCGCTCCATGTAAAATACTGGTTAGACTGGAAACCGACCTCAACATAGTTGGGAAAAGGCTAGGCAGAAGATGATGTTATACCTATTTACTTATGTCCCTGCAACTGTTTTCCCTGAAAGGATAGACAAAAACGTTGACATGCTTATTTCGCCAGTAATATTTAGGTCCCACGTAATATCTCGAGCATATTGCCATCAATCGGACACAACAGAAAATGATAAAAAGGAATTAGGTAGTTGCTTATACTTTCAATCGATTTTTTTTGGATATTATGAAAATAACAAACGAAAATACACCTATCATAAGTTCAAAAAATATTTGACCGAATTCTATTTTACCTAAAACTTTTTAACTATGTATTTTCGTTTCATTTTTTTTTACTTCATCGAAGTCACGACTGCCACTATATCAGTTAACTTGATATTACTTCGACGTTTCATTCGGTCGAAAAACATTTTGCCAAAGTAACACTTAGCCGAAATAACATTTGCTCGAAGTATTATGTTTCCAAACATTTATTATACCACTGTTTTAACAAAAATGCTCGCTTCAAGCATGCAGAATGCAAACAGGCATGCAGCAAGCAAGCAGGCATGATGCATGCAAACAGACCCTCCTATCCCTTCCTGGATTGTTTAGGCTTTTTGTGGGTTCTAATTTATCCTGTTCTAATTTAACCGACTATATATTTGCGACCAAAAAATATTCCGTAAAATGTTGTTTCGGTGTGGTTGACGGTTGACGGCTGACAGGACAGAATGGAAGAGGAAAACGTATTGCGCCGACCCCAAGTTATTACTTGGAACAAGGGCTGGAAGATGATGATGATGTTGTTTCGGTGTGGTGAAAACATGGCAAATGAAAAAATGTTCAAAAGTGGCTACGGCGAATAGCATAAAGTTATTTTGTACATCGGTGAAATACAGTTCGGTAAAATAATATCTATGACACATGATACTTCGATGATCTAAAAATACATATCTATATAATAAAAATGAATCGCTAAATGTGTTGCTAAGCGCAAAACTCAAGAATGGCTGGACCGATTTGGCTGATTCTTTTTTTATAGTGTTCGTAATTTTCAGCACAAGGTTATTATGAAAATAAAAATGGAAAATACACCGGAAATGTCATAAAGTACCCGTGCGAAGCCGGGGCGGTTCGCTAGTGTCAAATAATGCTTAAAGCAAAAAAAAAACGTCGGTCAAAAGTTTTTGGTAAAATGAAATTCGGTCAAAAAAATCGGTTTCCCACACAAAGTAGCGACATCGTATAAGATTTCAAGACGAGTATGTAGGCGAGTCAGTACTAGTAGTTAGTATCATATTGTATCTACGCATGCTCGCTGAACAAATTGATCATTCGACGCCAATGGAAAAGTCCAGTGGCCAATGGAGTAAAAAACGTTGTTTAGTATCGCTAGTGACATGGAGTACATACAGCGTTGAATTGAACGAAATATGTATAAGCTACAGTCCAAGTGAAGAGATATAGAGCTCACTTTGAAAATGTTTATGAAATGTTTATGATTTAAACGTTTTTTTTTTTATAATTTTCTATCTTGTTTTTAATTTGCATTTACAAAATTTTAATTTAATTTTTAAACAGTAGTAAGAGTAACGACGCCTGCGGTCTCGTAGGCGTAGGGGTAGAAAGTTTCAACAGTGTTTACTCCAAAATTGTTGTTACTCAGTCAAAGCATATTATGCCTACTAACTTAGTTCAAGTTAAATACAAAGGTCGGAACTTTCATATTTAACATTACCTAAGTTAGTTTAATATGCTTTGTTATAGTTATTTTACATTTACTTTAAGGTTTTATTTAAGTTTAGGTTATTTATTGTAGAATGTAAATGTTTTAATTAAAAAAAAAATACTTTTTTATTAAAATTATTAAATTCTATTTAATGGTTTTAAATTCAATGATTGATTTCTTAATGTAATCTATTGACATACCACCTGAATTGTAATTGGTTGTTTTTGTTGATTGCACATATTTTAGTCAAAACGCTTTCTCTAACCATACCTATGTTTTACAATATAAATGATTAATTTATTAATTCATTGGTTCATGTTATAATTTCAATTTAAGAGCCGACTTTATCGCTCTCTTGGGATGTTAAAACGTAGTTTCAATTACTGTGATCATACAATAACATTAAAAACTTATCTCTTCTAGACAAATACACGTTTGCTTAGTTCCACGCGTAAGTGGGTACTGACCTGGATGTGCTTGGGAAGGGTTCCAGGTGTCCTATGGGTCAGTAAACTGTGTCAGGTCGCTTAACTGGGTCACAGCCCCATAAGTCCAGCTGAGTTTGAGGCACCTTTAGATGGTTATTATGCATTAATATGCAATCTGATACGAAGCGCTTGCTGCGGAAAACTGTAAGGGAGATTTTGTTTTGACAAGCATCTTAAAACTATAATAATATAAATAATAAACACGCAGGGCCGTTTGTGGCGAGCTGTTGGGCAGTAGCGACCCCTCATCCATTCCTCATCTCTGGCTTGCCTTTATTGGCCGGCTAGAGTAAGCACTGACGAGGAACAGACCTCCAACCTCTATCTTGCCTTAATTGGCCGGTTAGAGTGTAAACCCGCGAGAGCATTCGTGCTCGGGGGATGGAAGTATTCCAGGAAGACGCTGGTAGGGATCTTGACCGTACTTCCGGGACTGTCCCGTAGCCGATAGCCGTGGAATACCTCTCCATCCCCTAGTACCTCAAGATATGTTGCCCCCTTGTCACTACGTCACTTAGTGCTAGCGACTATTTTAGGGGGGGCCATATAGTGAGTGTGCAAGTCACCCCCAGCCATTTTATCCATGTATACAAATATAGGTCCGGCAGGGGCCATAGTCACTTCATAGATTCAGGTAACCAAGTCACTTTAGCAACCCATACCCATTGTCCAGTACTGTTAGTTTCCATGCCCTGTAATAGTCCTGCACCAACCGGGGGTTGTCCTTGGGTGCACTTGCTTAGTGCATACAGGGATAATCGTCGGATGGTGTCTCATTTCATATAAAGCTACCTAAGGGGCCTCTACGAGTTGGCTCCGGCCCCTCGTACGCCTTACAACGGGACCTCAGGGTCCCGAGATACAAAAAGTATATAAAATAATAATAATAATAAACCTTTATTTCAGGCAACTAAGGCCCATAAAACACAAATACATAAATAAGTACAATAACTATAAACTAATACATATTTTAACAATAAACTTATAAACTACTGAACACGAAGTGTCAGCGTCGTGTTACGCTGCGAGGTGTCGCGTAGCTGGCCGCGGAAACGCCGATACAGCACACCTTTCGGCTAAAACTCTTCCTTGGGGAAGGTCATCAAATGTTGGGTCGGAACGCGCACCACAAACGAGTTGAAATTGGTGCTATGGCGCGCCTCCAACTTCTCCACCCTCAAGGTCCTGTTGGCTTTCACTCGTATGTACTCTACGATATCCTCAGCCTTCGTGGCATGATGCAAACGGGCTACGTAGAAGAGCGCCGCCGGCACTGCAGGACGTAGCAGCATGTTTTGTCCTGCCAGCGCCGTCCCACACTGGTTGCGAGAAGTAGGCTTCTTCTTCTTTCTCTCCACCTTGACGAAGTCATCCTCATCGCAAGCGTTCCTAGCCGCGCTCAATATTGAGAGACACTGCTTATCCTCTCTTGGTTTTTCTGCTTGTCGCTTTGTTTGCGACACTGCAGATGCTGTATGAATTGTGTTACCAAAAATATAAAACTAGCTGACCCGGCCACGCGTTGCTGCGGAATTTTGTAATAAAAATATTGAGACACGGCAAACCTAAAAAGTTGAGATAGTTATTGTGAAAACATTTCTTCCTGATTTTTGATAACAAATCAAATTAATAGTTTTCATGAAGATATTTGGAAAAGTAAAACTTTTTTGCTAATAAAACAAAACATTTTAAAATGTGAGGATCTTTTAAAACGTAAGGTCTGGGGTTCACAAACCTTTTTTACACGACTGCCCCAAAAAAAGGAGTGTTATGTGTTTAGGGTTAATGTATGTATGTATGTATGTGAGATTCTTTATTACACCATAACTTTTTTAATTTCACTCATCACTGTGAGTCAGTTAAGGTTAACTTAAGTGAAATTCAAAAAGCAATGTAGTTGACATGATAGACATGAAACGCAGAAACTTTTGCAAGTTTATTAATATTCAAATTTTTATTTTTTAATAAATAACTAGCTTCTGCCCGCGACTTCGTCCGCGTCAAAGTAGATTTCTCAATACAACCTTTTATAAGAGATCTCCCATAGGGAATCCTTTCTTAGCAGACATCTACTAAATATGCGTATCAACGAACACTTTTTTTCTTAGACTTGGGTGATCTTCAAATGACTTCTTCCCTTCTGGGCGGAGCGGAAGGGAGTGTCTAACTCTTGCTGACTTAAACCCATCCGTGTTCCCCCTGAAGCCCTTTGCGTTCTAGGGCGGTGGTTACTCTTTCGAACAAAATCCATAACCAACTATTAAAATAAACTATAAATAACTATAAAACTATAAACTACCTGCCAGCCAAATTCCATCTTTATACGTCAAGTGGTTTTTGATATTTTGTGGTGAGTGAGTTTACCTCTGGCTTTTGTATATTCTGATAATAAATTTAAAAATCATTTAATTGCATAAAACATGGTATAAGATGGTAATAAAAAAAACACAAACAGGTTAGCTAAGTTGTGACATAGCATTGGAAATTTTAAGGTTATAGCAAAACATTTATCAACATTTTTATGCAAAAAATCTTTATTATTTTTAAGTTTTGCAATTTTCTTTTCTGCTGTGTGTATATTTTATAGAATTTGCTGGATACAGTCTTTCTAATATACACGTGCAGTAAACTTGGCTTGGTCGTACTCATAGAAAAGCCACACACACAATAGTTACGTGATTCATTGAGCGCTGGAGAGTTTACAGCAACGCCCTTAACTTCGCGGATAATTGACTTAGAAAAATTACTTTAATGCCAAAATTTACTTTGTATCGGCTTCCCGCTTAATTACTCAAGTCCCACGTAATGAGACACAATTGATTTTCTATTGTTCTGACCTACCGGTATGTCAGCCGGGGTTTGACCGGCTAAAGTTGGGTTCTTAAATTGTGCGAAGGATTTAGTGAAAATCTTTAAAAGAGTTATCACGACGATGTTTCCTGGAAGTATAATATACATATATAAACTCTTTTGCAAAAAAAACGGGCACTTTAGACTTTTTTCTCTACTTCAATGAAGAAGAACAAGAAATAGGTTTTTTTAATTTGACGATGTATTGGCATGTTATTTGAAGCATCCTGGCATAATTCTTTACGTTCCAAATTTAAAATTTGAAATTAATAAAAGAAAAATAATGATTATTGTGGATTATTCTAAAATTGCTTTACTAATGGCGCGAATTGCTGAAACAATTATTAACTGATTACGATATTTTAAAACTTTTTGGATATTTTCTGCAAATTAAACAATTTAATATTTCTTTTTACATTAAATACCACTTTTTGATATGAGTGATAAAGCGATAAGAGCCGGTAAAATTATAGCCCTACTTGAAGAAGGTTATTCGCAAACTTACGTGTCTCAGCGGCTAAATGTGAGTCGATCAACTGTCCAGAGGACTTGGCAACGGTATCAAGAGACCGGTTCGGTCAAAAGAAGACCCAGTTCGGGAAGAAAACGATGCACAGAACCAAGAGATGACCGCTTTTTGGTGAGTCAGGCGTTGCGGAATCGTAAGGCGTCAAGTGTGGACCAGAAGAATAGCCTTGAAGAAGTAAGAGGAGTAGTAAGTTTGGCTGCCAATAGCAGGAATTACCGCCCAGCTCGGGGCCCTAAATTACTCCGTGAGCACCGTGTTGCTCGACTTCAGTTTGCTCGGAACTGTGCTTCATGGACTCTGGAGGACTGGAATAAAGTATTGTTTTCTGATGAAGCTAGAATCTCTTTGTGTGGAGAGGACCGACGCCGGCGAGTGCTGCGAAGACCACGGGAACGCTATGCGGAAATGTGTTTCGAAGAAATCACTCCTTATGGCGGAGGCTCCGTTATGTTTTGGGCAGCAATTAATTCGACGGAGCGTACGGAGTTAGTTTTCATAGAAAATGGAACATTAAATGCACACCGGTACATAATAGAAATCCTAATTCCATATGCACAACCCACATTGACTGCACTTGGGGAAGATTCCATTTTTATGGACGACAATGCTCGCGCGCACCGTTCTTGCGACGTGGAAGCGTACCTACATACAAGAAGTTGGGATCCGTCGTTTAGATTGGCCAGCTCGAAGTTCTGACCTCAATCCAATTGAGCATGTCTTGGATGTTCTAAAGAGACGGTGCAACCTGCTCCATAAAACATCAGGGAGCTAAAAAGAGTCATTGCAGAAGAGTGGGAACGTATTCCTCAAAACGTTATTAAAAACATCGTGGAAAGCAAGCATGGAGGAGGTCACACTCGTTATTAGGTTTTTACATTTGTAACTTTATTTAATTAAAAAAAAATCTTGTCTTTATTGCTGACCACTTCGTATTGTTTGGGCGTGTACATCGGTTTTAAAGAATACATCGTTTTTTTTTTTCTTTTAATTGCCCGAATTCACTTCACCCGCATTAATTTACACGATTATAAGTATACAGACTACGTCAAAGAAATTAATTTCATTTACATAACATAACATCACGCCTGTAATCCCCGAAGGGTTAGGCAGAGGTGTACCCATTAGTACACCCACATTTTGCCAGTTATGTTTTTTAGTCCCATTTAATAGGGGGCGAGCCTATTGCCATCAACCGGGCACAAATCCAGACTCCGAAGCTCTGAGAAATTCCTGATGGAAAAACCCAATAACACTTTGCCCGACCTGGGAATCGAACCCAAGGGCCAGACCTCATGCTCAGCAGTGGCGCTTTGCGACTACTAGAATAACGAGGCAGTCCTCAGTCAGTTATTTCTATTTTATTTTCTATTAATCTCAAATTCACCAACTCAGCCCAGCAATGTCTGTTTAAACCTAAATTTTAACGAAACAATTTTTTCTTGACTGTATAAGAAAAATCTCTAAACGTTATATTTACCCCATAACCCGAAGCTGAACCTTCCGTTATTTAACATGTAATTAGGTATTATGACATAAATACACATAATACCTATAGGTATTATCTCAATGTTAGATTAGTGCGTGGGCGGCTCAAGCCCACATCGACATACATGAAATACCTTATTAACTTATTTGTTGTTACGAGTACTTAACATGTTAATTATTATAAATTCTTTATTCTTTTCAGACGAGGCCTTTGTGACGCCTACGCTCGTCTGTTTTCAGTTATTGTAAAACGATCTGCCTGGGGCTTCAGCCTTTTAAATAAAAAATGTTTAAAAAATCCTTTGCTGATATTGTGTTGTGTTGGTGTTGTTGTGATGTTTATTTATTTATTTATTTATTAAGTACACTAACAGTGAATACATTATACATTGAGGAAATTAAAGTACAATGTACTTGTTACAAATTATTATATCTAATGTACACACCAATTATAAGCATACATATCATTCAAAGAAAAATGTGTAATGATGTTGATTGAGATGTTGGGATAACATAACATCACGCCTGTAATCCCCGAAGGGTTAGGCAGAGGTGTACCCATTAGTACACCCACATTTCGCCAGTTATGTTTTTAGTCCCATGTAATAGGGGGCGAGCCTATTGCCATCAACCGGGCACAAATCCAGACTCCGAAGCTGCTACTGACACCACGCATTCTGTCCCTGACTGGCGACCACTATTTTATTTAAAACCCACTTACAGGACTGTCTCCAGACAAGTAGAGTGTTACGTTTAGTTCATTTACTTGACCTGTTCTTTGACTTTTCGATCCCCCCTTTACAGGGATCCTGTTATTTTATTTTATTATGGACATAATATCCCTGACACCGACCATGTTCGGATACCGCACACCAGCCAAAAGCTCGCAGGGTTCCAAAGGTTTACCGCGGTCAACAGACAAGGCTGGTCTCTCCCAAGCGTTACACGCAGTATTATTATTATTTAAACTGTATACAACAAAAAGGTACAAAGGCGGACTTAATGCCTTAGGCATTCTCTACCAGTCAACCAAAGGCGGTGAAGAGATAACATGGCAGGTGCAAAAAAATGTACATGAGAAAATAATCAAAAAAGAGATTTTAGAGAAACATTGAAAACAAATGTCTAAATAAATTATATTATTATTTTTTATTAATCAATAGTATTGAAGAGTGGAAAGCCGGGAAGTCAAACACGCCGGCTAAGTCTTTGGTCCACCCTCGGTGAACCCTAAGGTTGACGCCATATAATCCGCGAAGGTGACTGCAGAAGCTTTACTGAAGCCTGAGGCCAAGTACCCCGATCTCACTAGGAAAGCGAGAGCTTGCCTGAATAAGGCATACCTAACTACATTTAGGTAACTCTCGTAACCTTAAAGTTGAAATAAAGACGGAGTTACTTGGGGCCATAAACAGGCTCTATTAGATCGTGAAGGAATCTGATAAAGCTAACGATAAAGTGCAGGAGGAGCCTATTGCCATTACCCGGGCACAAATCCAGTACCAATTGATTGCCAAGGATTTGTGTCCAGTTAATGGCAATAACGCTAAAATATATAAGGTTGCCATTTGCCTGATTTAGTTGAATGTGATCAAGTGGCTGTAATTTATACCTATACCAATGTTAATCACTGTACCACAAAATTAACTTATGACATTTCATAATGGTGTAAAGTTGAGCGTGACATGAATTTTCATAACTTTGGCTTCAAAGGCAGTAATTTGTTTGTGGAAATACTTAGTTTACCCGTAAAAATTAATTTGTGTGATTTTATAAGCAAATAATTAAATATCGTTTAAAAATACCTGTGGATGGTGTAAAGTCTAATATTTATTTCGGACCGACCGGTCAGCCTATCTAAGTGGAATTGGAAGTGGAATATTTAGCAAACCTTATTATGTATTCTTTCTTTCTACGAAATAGACTGCAATTTCAATAATAGTTCGCAACACAATCCCGCTTCGTTACAATAAGTTTCTGGAGTATTAAAGTATAAACATGAGATATTCTGCACGCTGAGGTAAACTGAACGGTATTCCCTATTACCGGGAATAAGTAATATCGGAAGTAATTCTTGGGAATAAACATTCTACGTGTAAAATACTGTGCGCAGGTAGGTCACATCTATCTCTTTTTTACATAAGCTTTCCAAATAACTCTGTCCCTTTCTGAAGTAGGGGTAGGTGATGCTATTTATAGAAATGGCTGGTATAAACCAGTACTATAATATTGGTTATTTTTATTCATTGCTCTAGCTAAGGGAAGTTTAAAAAAGAAATTTGTGAAACAAGTAGGTACTCGCTAAAAATACCTGTAACTCATTAATGTCTCGTCGATATTTTTGTATTTCTACTGAACCCGTCGTTTTGTTAAAGTAATACATCGTTGGCCGTTAGATGAAAAGCCATTTACTTACTGTCCAATTAAGTAAGGTAAGTGATTATTGCTTGGTACTCTGAAATACTTGTAATACAATATTCAATCACTCATCAACTAAAGGTTAAGTAGGTATTATTTATTTACGTATTTACAATATTAGGCATAGTGTTTGGCTCATTATTTATCAAGTGAGTGTACTACGTGAGTTCGAATTAATGGATGTGCGATATGCACGAGTGAGAGAACTGTACTGCGACTCGTCATAGTTCAAATAGACGCTTGTGCGATAAACTTAAGCTCGACATGACACTAGCGCGACAAACGACTGTGCGATATGAATACTTGGAAACATGCTGGTCCTGCTTCATAGAACAGTGACATATTCTAGTCAAAATCAAACTTATTATTGTTTAATAATTTTTATTTTTTATTTATTTTGTTTTTTTATTTTTTTATTTATATTGATTTTTGAGTATGTTATAGATTGCGCGGGCTCACACACTATTTCATGTTGGACGAAATGTTAAGAGTGGTCGTCTATAGTTCCAATATTTGTAAACACGTGAACACTATGTATATTTCAACATTTTTAACCTTTAAATTCTTGATTTGTAGTGCTTTTTATGTGTTATTTTGTAGTTTCTATTTATTTATTTATTTAAACTTCATGCAACTTAAGCATTCTCTAACAGACGACCAAAGGTGGTGAAGAAATAACATGGTAGGTGCAAGTAGCAGTACGAGAGTAAAACAACAATTATAGAGATTAAAAAAAATAAAAAAGTACTCAAAAATTTTACATAATAGAATGTGTGTTCATTTTGTTCATAAGTACAAATGGTACATTAAGGTTATGTATAAGGTACATTTCACGTGCCACTATGTATGATTCTGTAAGCAAATATTGTAAACATTGATTTTAAAAGAGTACGTATGGAGTTTCTTGACCATTTCTCCATACAAAACTATCTTTTGGAAGGGGCAACTAGATCCAATTCCTTTATTTGTATTTGACGTTCAAAAGTGCCTTGTAATGGTCTAATTGAAATAAATGATTTGATTTTGAATTAGCGACAATTTAACCAGGTAAAAAGCAGATATGCTTAAAAAAAATTCTTTAATACCTAATTCCTGTATTTACAACAGGCAACAGGCCATTGCTTACTTTGAGATGAAGGCATGGCTCCGCTCTTCCCAAGCGGCATACTCTGCCAGCGTCTGCCGCGCCGTGTCAAACCGGGCGCCTGGCTCCCTGTATATGTTACTCAGGTACTTGCCGAAGCTGCCATCCTACGTGAGCACATGCGTTGCCTGAAACGGCAGGAAGCTGTGCATTCTCCCGTATCAGTCTGCGCGTACCGGCTAAAGTGCCTCTATGTTTATTAGCCCGGGGTGGGACGTGAACGCCTGTCCCGCCATACTGCCACCAGGATTTCATAATGCTGCGACAGTCGCAACTTAAACTGTCACTTCATCGGTCATTCGCCTCGAGCCCGCACTTCCTCAACGCCACCGATACAGTGTCGTGAGGCTTTTCGCTGCAGACTCCTCTCTAAAAACCACCTTAGTGTTACTTTGTGTGTTCTTAGTGTTACCTTTTGACACTTACGCCGGGGCTCCTGGGAGCGTACTTCCAAGATCCTCGATTAGTCCGTAGCAATGTCTTTATTTTTATTTAATTTTTTAATCGTAGGGATATCCTCATGGACTACCCCCCGTCTAGGGGAAGACGGGGGGTTGTTCCGGACTCTTACCGGCTAAAACCACCACGGTGTTCCCCGACAGAGCGTTATGGGTACGGGATTCGCTCGCGCATTCTACCGCGCCCCCGCCGGGCTTTGGCCCGCCACTGGTGTAGGCGGGTCCAGTCTACGTCGGCAGTCTAAGCGCCGCCGAATCCTCCAGTGTGGCGCACGCGAAACACGTGCGCCGCCTACACGGGCCTGCATCTGATCTAGTGGTGGACTACCCCTAAGTCTTCCACCCGCAGGCCGGCAACTCATGGAGGTCGGAGGTTATTTAGCGCCCTCCGGTGCTCAGTGCGTGTTCTCCTGGAGGGAAGCAAGGCAGTTGCTTCCCTCTCCCTCTCTGCCGCCTCTTTTGCGCGCATAACGTGTTCGCAAAAAGGGGCGACAGCCTCCCACGCACTCTCGTTCCATCGAGAGAACGATGTTCAGGAGCGAGAGGTCACCGACTACTGCGGAGACTTCACGGCGCTCCTCTGCCCGAGCTGAGCAGTCCGCCAGCTTGTGATGCACCGTAACCTCCAGGCAATCTCCGCAGCGATAGTGATAACCGGGCGGTTGTTCGCGGCCTAGGCGCCACAGATACTTCCCGAAAAAGCCACCAATCCTCCATGACGGGTCTTACCGCCGAAATCACAACGTACCCTCCGTAGTAATGCCTAGCCCAACCTTGGTAACAAATAAAACTTAGGTATTACATAGGTAATGTCGTGATAGCCCGGTAGTTAAGGCGAACGCCTCTCATGCATGAGGTTGTGGGTTAGATACCGGGCAAGTACAAATATGAAATTAACATACTTTGATATTAATTGAAAATATTTTTAGAAATTGACGACTTCCGAAAGTCTATGTTGATCTCGAAGATAACTGATATCGGTGAAGGAAAATATCGTAAGATAATCTGGACTTATAATTGATATGTCTGAAATAACCACTATGCCTTAAGCAAGCGTGGTGATCAATGCTTGTGCCTTATCTGTATGAGAAGAGGCCATTGCGCCGCAGTCAGACAAATAGGCTAGTATTATTTTTATTGATACATGTGCACCTTTTCCTAACAGTGCCCGTTGACCATGTATACCTACCATAATGACGCAAAATCATCCTCGCTTAATTTTTTATTGATTGCTAATACAACTGTTCAAGTTGTACAAAAAATATGTTTGAACCAGGTTAAACGCCAACCGAAATCAATTCGCACTAAATCAAGTCGCACTAGTGATATGTCGAGTTTCAGCGTGTCGCATAACAGTTTTGTCGCACAAGCATGAATTGCACATCAATTGGTCGACCTCACGTAGTACACTCGTATTAAGCGTAGTAGTGATGGCGAATGGCCCGCAATTTAAATGACTGGCGGGAAGTTTTGGCTGTTTGCCTGAAAACTATACGAAATGCCAGATTTTGCTAGCTCAGACAATGAAGAATATCGCAAATTAAATAGTATCATTACTTATTTTTTATTATCTGTATATCTTGTGATGAATAAACTTAGGTATACCTATTTGTATTTTTCTCGTATGTAATGTAAAATTTTTCAATTATGCGTATGACAACAATATAATAAGAAACTACTAACAACATTGCAAATGATTTTTTCACCTATACAAATGTCATAACAGCAAAGACAATTCCTCCTGTATCGTCAAATCGGGGCTCGGACATGCAAATGTGAAACATACTTCACAGATAATTATATAAATGCTAAATCTCTCTAATTTTTTGCAAACTGCGTTAGGTATAATCTTGCCGAAAGGGAACTGATGCGCCGCTTCAGTTCCCTTTGCAGTTATAACTGTTAGGAATTGAATAAAACAGGGGGTGGGAGCTACCCACGCGCGGCCGTTTGTGGCGACCTGACGCCCACGGCCGGGCCGTGACGAGTCAATACTAAATGGTCACGTCTGTGCATCTATATCTTTGAATATCGGAGCTTAAAAGGATCTGAAAAAATAATAATAATTTGATATAGTGGATATCCGAAAAAATAATAAAAGAAAGCCATCTTTACACAAAAGTTCTTGTGTTTCCTTGGGCTTCCTCTATTCTTATAACTTTCCACAGGCATAGATACTTAAAGCTTGAAATTGAAGACCTAAAATGGTACCAACCGTTGTAAGTGCATGTACCTAAGTTAATATGTTTGTTAAATGCACGATACAGGAGAAATTCCTAGTGTCGGCAACGTTTATTCTCTTTGAGATATACGCTTGAGCCCTTGCGATATGGATATATTGTACTCTTTCAAAAAATGGTAAGTACTTATGGATTTCAACACGTTATTGATCTGAGATTGCTGGCCCATATTCTATTATCACAAGCTTTTTTAAATTGTATGATCAATTTAAGAATAATACACGAGATATGAAGCGGCTTAAAAAAAGACGATTAACAAATTAAAGGTGAGTGGCAACGCAGGGAGGGGTCGCCCTAGGAAAACCTACACTGACCTTATTGGTGAGGTTCTTCAGAAAGGTCAGGTGCGGAGTACTCGTAACCGGCGTGCTTGTATGACGAGATGTATGAACGTAGATGAGGCGAAAGGTGTATATAAGTATCGTAGCAGGTGGCGTTCTGTAGTTTCTGCCTACCCCCATGGGAAAAAGGTGTGAGTTTATGTATGTATGTATGTATGTGAAGCGGGTACGAAGCTGGTTTCAAAATTTATTGGAGTTTAGTTTTACATAAAAAATGAAAATAATCGAAAATCTTCAATTGGGTATCTATTATCAACGAGCAAACATTTTCACTAGCCTTGTGGATTTTCAGCAGATTTACACAACGCTCGCTATACTTGCCATAAAATCACATTTGTGATTTCTGAAAGGTAACCAGAGCACGTTGCTAAAGTAGGTCATAAATCGATAAAGCTGCACTACATAGTGATAGGTAGTTCAGCCTATGTTTATCTACAGTGCAGCCGGGCCGTTTCCTTGATCCACTTTCAAACTAGCACGGGATGGTAGCAACTACGTATAGCTTGTGTTTTTGCTTACTAGATTTACAAGGATAGGTTTGTTAGAATTGACATAGAAAGAATTTACAGTGTAATAATAATGTTCTTGTTATTAAATTTTATATACATAAACGTACATATATGGTCACGATAAAACAAGTTTTAGTGACTATTCTACCTATCAGTGCAATGGTTGCAAACCCTAAGTCTCTAATGTGACTATATCCGCCCTCAACCAAACATTGGTAAATTTTATATATTTATATCACTAAGATGTACCTAACCCGCAAGGGTGGTAAAAAATGAACCGGATATATTTATATAATGAAAAAGCCCATGTTTGATTGTTCTTTTCATTTATTATCTTAACTGTATCTAAGATAGTTTTAGAGTATATATATTTTGTTAACCGGGCTTATAAGATTTCATATGAGTTCTGTTTGTTCCTTCCGCAGTGGGCGGAACGTGGGTAGTTCCTAATTAGTTTGGTTTGGCTTGAGTAACAGTGGTTACCTTAGGAAAATGTTCTACAAAATAACGACAAGTCTGTCTGACTACACGATCTGTAGTACTATCAATCCTGCCGTGTTTATATGATTTGATTTTTTTAAATAAATGTGTTTTACGTAGCTTATCTATAACGGAATCAATATCTGTATTAGGCATAAGCAATTTAAGACCTACATAAAAATAATCTCTTCAAATATACCACTTTCAAGCTTACTGTGTTATGAGTATGGAGCTACTATGTATAATCAATATAACTTACGTATGGGTAGGGACTAAACAAGCCATAGCGGGCTTGGGCTTCAATCCATTCATGAATGTAAGTGCTTACGTCAGCAGCGCCCCCAAGGAGGCGCGGTCCCCCATCGACACTAGCGCACAAAAGGGAGGGGGGTTGTGACGTCAAACCTTCATGCAACAAGTGCCGATAGAAAAGTACCTAGGTATAGCACGCAGTTATTTTTAGACTGCCAAAATAGGCTCTACCTTTGTGCTGTAAGTAGGTTCAGATTACATAGTGTTATGATGTTAAATGGTATAAAGCCTTTTGATCTTTGAATAAATTATAGCTAGCTAGTTTCTTTTGAAAATAAGACTGGAAGTTATTCTTCAGAGAAGCATTTGATGTAGTATAGTTACTTATCCTGTAGATCTCGTTATCCCTCAGAAATTGGGTTGTGAAGGTCAAATGGATGCCAAATAGTTCAGAGAAGCTTGCTGTTAGACAAACAATACCGAAATCAATGACCCTGGTAAACTATTTTTAAAATAAGTCAAATTGATAATATAATTGGATAGATAAAACACAATACTTGACCTTAAAATGTATAAAATAATACTAAAGCTTTTCGGACGACTTTAAAGAAAAGCAAAAATGTGAGCACTAAAATACAATTTAAAAATAGGATTCAGTCGATCGTCAGACGTTGTCGTAGTTATTGTCATTCCGTGAAGACAATTAACCTCCTTCCCTCCGACTCCCACCCCTCGCTGTATTGAACTGGCTTGTAAATGTAGAACTACTCTTTAATAAGTAAGGAGAATAAAATATTTTTTTTTAGATAATATATACATACTAATAAAATTACGTACTTTTGAAATTAATTTCCAAATACAAATGTTTAGATGCTCTTGGGTATTTAGAAACAGAATTAATGTAAAAAAATGTTTTTATTTGTTTGATACAGTGTACAGTGTCCCCATCTATGCCAGGAGAAGAAAAGAACTTGGAAAGCTCGCTTTCTGGGACAACAGTAACTAACGTAGCATCGAAAGCTTTTCTTAGCTCTCCTAGCTATCTTACATTATAATAAAACAATACTAATTGGTAACAGTATTTGCATATTATCTACTTTTGAAATAGATTTTATCTTACAGAGCTGTTGAATAATTATAAAATTATTTTAAGTCAGGTTTAATAGCGCCATCTATATTAAGACAAAATACTAACTGCAAAAGCTTGCTAAACTTTATCATTATTTTATGAAAACAAAAAAATACTTGAATGTTTTTAGCCGGACTTTCGGCCCAAAGTCAAGCGTTTTGAAAAAAATATGTTTTATTTTCAAATATAGAATAGCAATACATAGTCATAGCGCCATCTATAGTAAAAGGGCTACTGTTATGGAAATTACTTTAAAATCCCACGGTCTCCATGGCCAAGTCAATGGTGGGAGCTTTTCGCAGCGGCCGATAGATGGGTACTTATGAATGTTCTAAAGGTTTAGTGAGGTTTTACCATTACAGCGTCTATTGAAGCGTGTGTTACATATTTATTTTATAATTTTGATGTGTTAAACAAAATATTTACAATAGTGAGAATAATTTCTGAATGCTTTTTAAATTTTCACGCTTTTACTGTTTAACGGGTATTCCGCCTTATATAATGATAAGAATCCGTTATAATCATAAATAAACATTTTTTTCTATATTGCTAGTGACTTTTTCAGCATAAAGCACAGATTCTACCCCATAGACAAACGATTAAGACTTTGAAATATTTTAAGACTCCTACGAATAGTTGGCGATTAGATAAACAGTGAAGCAATTAAGAAAGCATTGTGTCAACTTGACACGGAGTTAACTGTTACAAACACAGCTGTTGGATGCGCAAGCGCACGCGTCTCGTAGCTACATATAATAGACTTCAACGCACGCTAAACGATTGTGCATCCGCGGAAAACACTTTAATTGTCACCTATATTAAATCTATTTTGCTTTAAAATATTTAATTTTGTTTGCAAAATTACGATTCAGGGCTTTAATAATCATTACTATACATAAAAACCTAACAGTTTATACAAATACCACGAAGTCATCGTGGTATTTGTATAAATTGTTAGGTTTTCACCTGATCCATTAAGATAATTTTACCAACAGATTTGGTCCTGTAGTTGTGTAAAAAAATTAGTTGGGAATTAGAAAGTTACAAATAAATTCCATACTAAATAACTATATTCACAACCTATCTGTACCCGTAAGCTTTCTTGGAATGGTAAAGTGACTCGTATCGAACAATAAATAGCAGAATCCTTCGACGTCCATTATCTCGGCATCATCATCACGCAGCTACAGCCGAGAGCTTTCAAAGCTGCGGGGAGGTACGATGCGACGGAGGGAGGGGCGCGGCTCGGCATGGAAGCCTCCGCCTGCCAGTGCCGCGCCGACTGCGACGCCGCCCGCATGCCGCATACAACGCGTTCTTCACTTGTCAAACATAACAAAAACATAACTGAAAAGTGCTTTTTAAATTGTGTTGCGTGTTATCGGGTGACTATCCTAAAAGAGTCTTGTTCAGTGCTCATCGGGACATACGTGAGAGACGGCCGCAGATAGTGTTTTGTCACGTGTTTACGAATGAATGTGACGGCGTAGGCGCAGCCGCGGCGGGTCGCACTCTCCGTGAGATATTCGTGCGCGCGCAGGTCGTCGCGGCCATGCTGCATACCTGACGAGAGCGAGCGCGCGAGTCTGCGCGAACGGGACACAGCGAGCGCTCCCGGTGCGCGTCAACTTTCCCTGACGAAGAACAACCCTGCGATGTTTTTGTCGGTGTCATGACGAGGATGGGGCGATGGCACGTGGCGCTGGTTGCGCTGGCGGCGCTCCTAGGCGCGGGCGTCAGCGCCGCCGCAGAGCAGATGCAGTCCCGTGCCGTCGACACTGGCGTCGACCTTCGTGTGCCCGAAGACCAGCCCGTCGGCACCATCGTTGGCAGAATTCCCACAAAACCTGGTTTCACTTACCGTTTTAATGAACCACCAAAGGAATTTGTCCTCGACCCGGTGACTGGTGAGATCAAAACCAACTTAGTCCTGGATAGGGAAGCCGTAGACCGTTACGCGTTTGTTGTGTTATCCAGTCAACCAACTTATCCGATAGAAGTGAGATTACGGGTGACAGATGTGAATGACAATTACCCAGAATTCCCCGAACCGAGTATAGCGGTTGCGTTTTCCGAGAGTGCTGCGGCTGGGACAAAGTTATTGCTCGACGCCGCCACCGATATGGATTTAGGAGAAAACGGTATCACGAATGATTATAGAATAGTTGATGGTGATAATGAAGGGAAGTTTCGGTTGAATGTCACCGTAAATCCAAGCGGTCAAACGTCGTATTTACATCTAGAGACAACGGGAAAGTTAGATCGAGAAACTATCGACTTTTACATTTTGAATATATCAGCACGTGATGGTGGTAATCCACCTAAATACGGGTATTTACAAGTGAATGTATCTATTTTAGACGTTAACGATAATCCTCCAATATTTGATCAAAGTGACTTTTCAGTGTCGCTAAATGAAAGTGTGCCACCGGGAACAACAGTTCTAAAGGTAACAGCCACGGATAGTGATTTGGGTGATAATAGTAAAATAACTTATGAAGTGACCGATACAGAAAGACAATTTGCAGTTGATCCTGAGTCCGGAGTTATAACAACTACGAAGAAACTGAATTGCCCTAAGTATTGCAGCAACACTACTTGCAATATGACTTGTGTTCTTACTGTTATCGCGAAAGATCATGGCGTACCGCGACAAGATGCCCGGACGTACGTCACTGTCAATCTCATAGACGCCAACGATCATGATCCTGTAATCACGTTTACATATGTTCCTCCGACAGCTAACTTCGCAACTGTAGATGAAAATGCAAAAAATGGTTCACTCGTTGCCGCTATTACAGTGACTGACTCTGACGCAGGTTTGAATGGTATTACTAGCATTAGTATTACTGCAGGTAATGAGCTTAACCATTTTCGTTTGGAAAATTCATCCAGTGTGTATATTGTGCATGTTAATGGTGTTTTAGACAGGGAAGAAATTAGCAAGTATAATTTGACTGTTGTTGCCACTGACAGAGGATCTCCTCCACGTACTGCTACCTCATTTTTAGTTATTCATGTTAATGACGTAAATGACCATGAACCCGTGTTTGAAAAATCGGAATATTCTACGGTTCTCACGGAACTTACGCCTTCCGGTTCTTATGTGGCCAGCATAACTGCCACTGACGAAGATACAGGAGTAAATGCTGAAATATTTTATGATTTCTATGATGGAAATCAACAGCAATGGTTTACCATCGATCACTTGACAGGTTTGGTTACAACAAAATCAATGTTAGACCGAGAGGTTCAAGGAACTGTTGAATTAAACGTTTCAGCAAGAGATGGAGGTCCTAATCCTAAATGGGCATACACTAGACTAAAGGTAACCATTTTGGATGAGAATGATGAAGCACCATGTTTTTCACAGCCACAAATCAATGCAACTTTGCATGAGAACATTAAGCCTATCAAGGAAATTCTAATTCTTACTGCATCCGATTACGATCAAGGTACAAATGGTTCAGTATCATATTATTTACCTTCAAGTATAGAGAGAAAATACCCTAATACTTTCATATTGGATCCTATTACAGGTCAACTTAGCACAGTAGTTGAATTGGATAGGGAGAGAATACCTGTATATGAAATACAAGTCCTTGCAAAAGATCAAGGATTCCCTCCACAATCTTCTACTGCTACTATACTACTGAAAGTTCTTGATGTAAACGATAACGACCCAATGTTTTATCCTCAAAGATACATTGAAAGCATTAACGAGGAGTTACCAATTGGAAGTAACGTTTTACAAGTTAGAGCCTTGGATTTGGATGAAGGTGAAAACGCTCGAATCATGTTTAGGCTTGAGAGCGGTGGAGACGATTATTTTGATATTGAACCATGGACAGGCAATATAGTGCTTCAGAAAGATTTCCGAAAAGCTCCAGAGACAATGTACACACTTAAAATATCCTGTAAAGACAAAGGAAATAGACGAGCATTTGAAGATGCTGTAGTTGAAATAGTAAAGACATCTCAACGCAAAAATCTTCAGTTTGACGGTTACAACGGTTATACTTTCAAAATTTTGGAAGATGAAGGTACTTCAAAGGCAGAAATTGGACGATATGTAGGAAAAGTGAATGCCAGAATATCAAGTGATACAATATCATATTATATCTTAGAAGGTGACCCAAAGCACATCTTCAAAATGGATGAAAAAACAGGAGTGATTACAACTGATTCTAATGTAGACCGTGAGGACAAGATGACCTATCATTTGAAAGTTATGGCAAAGACTGGAGTTGCTTTTGGTTTTACTACTGTCAATATTTCAGTTTTAGATGTCAATGATAACTATCCCATATTTATTGAAGACAAGGATGAAATTCATATTCCCGAAAACATGGCGGTAGGACAAGAGGTTTATTTTGCTAGAGCTACTGACCGTGATTCAGGCTCTAATAGAACAATCTTTTATACGCTAAGTTACAATCCAGAAAGTAACTTTCGAATATCGGAAACAACAGGAGTTATTTATTTAAATAAGCCGATATCAAGTGAGCCAGGGTCTGTTTTGTTTATTGAGGTAACAGCCACTGATAATGGAAGTCCAGCTCTAGCGGCAAAGCACTCCATATCAGTTATTATTGATGACGTCAACGATCATACTCCAGTATTCGATCATACGTCATACGAAACATCTCTGCTTGAATCTACCTTGGTAAACACAAGATTTTTTGCTATTTCTGCATCAGATGCTGATCTGGGTCCTAATGGTAGAATTTCCTACAATATAGCAGAAGGTAACACTGATGGCAAGTTTGGAGTATTTCCAGATGGCTATTTGTATGTAAAAAGTCTACTGGACAGGGAAGAACGCGATTACTACTCGTTAACGATAATCGCAACAGACCACGGTAAACCAGCAAGATCATCTCAAGTACCAGTCGTTATTCACGTTCTGGATGAAAATGATAATAGCCCTCAATTTACGAACACCACGTTCATATTCAAAATCAAAGAAAATGAGCCACCTGATACGTTTGTTGGAAAATTAACAGCTACAGACCGAGATATTGGACGTAATGCTGAATTAACTTTTTCTTTGCCTATAGCGCAAAATGATTTCAGAATAGATTCTAGAAACGGCTTCATAAAAACACTGAAGTCATTTGACAGGGAAAACTTAGCTCAACACACAGGTCAAAACTACATTACATTAACTGTGACTGTTAGTGATAACGGTAAAGTTAAATTGTCCGATTCTGTGAGAGTTACGATTTACATAACAGATGTCAATGACAACCCGCCCATCTTTACGCGAACTCCTTATAAGGTGGAGATATCCGAAGGTGCTGCTGTAGGAGCTTCTATTATGCGGGTGTACTCGACAGATGCTGATGAAGGTCTGAATGGTGACATTTACTACAAACTGATTGGAGGTGATGATTCAGGAAAGTTCACTTTAGATGAAGCTACCGGACAGTTACTCATTAACAAACCCTTAGATCGTGAAACAACGGATCACTACAAGCTTACCATAATGGCCCATGATTCCGGACAGATTATACGTCTGTCTGCCACAACGACAATCACAGTTGATGTACTCGATGAGAATGATAATGCACCGGTATTTACTCAGACACAAATGAAAGTGTCAGTACTAGAAACGGAACCAGTAAATAAAAAGATAATCCAATTCCACGCAACCGATGCTGACTTGGGTATCAATCGTGAGTTGCAGTTCTCAATTACGTCTGGTAATAGAAAAGAAGCCTTTTTTATTGACAGTTACTCAGGCGAATTGTTTTTGCACAAACAATTAGATTATGAGGATTTAACTTCGTACGTTTTAAACATAACCGCTACAGATAACGGGAACCCGAGCTTATCATCAAGTATATTATTTACTGTAAATGTAATCGACGCAAATGACAACGCACCCATCTTTACTAATACAGCTATTGTGCGTCAAATAAGAGAAGGTATTCCAAAGCACACTCCAATAGTGACAGTCACCGCAGAAGACCCAGATTCTGGATTAAACGGCAAAGTTTATTATTCGATCACGCACCAAGACCCTAATGACAGCAAGCGGCACTTTGCCATAAATAACATCACCGGGGTCATACATACTTTATTACCTATTGATAGAGAAAGTATTGACACGTTCAGAATAACTGTTGTCGCTTATGATAGAGCCGAACCACCATCGGTGCGGCTATCTGCTGAGAAATTAGTTACTGTAATCGTCGAAGATATTAACGACAACGCTCCAATTTTCGTATCTATGAACGCAGCTGTGATCAATACAGAGAGACTGGGAAAAAGTGCAGGCCGTGGAATATTTATTATGAACGTATTAGCACGTGACTTAGATTCAGGAACAAATGGATTGGTCACTTACAAGCTTATCCACGGTGGCAACGATCTATTCGATCTGCACAGAAGTAACGGTGCATTGACTTTACGTTATCCTCCAGCGGCACCGGAGGCACGCTGGAATTTGGTCATAAAAGCTACGGACGAGGCTGTGTTGAGTGAACAGAAAAGTACTGAAGCTTACCTCACAATCATAATGGGGGGTACAGAGTTAGAGGGCGTCACTTGGACTAACGAAGGATCAGTATCCGTGGCTGAAAACGAACCCGCGGGTACGGCTGTGTTAAACTTGACTAATAACTATAAATCAGGTTTAGAATATTACATAGTGAATGTGACTGGTGGTGGTAGACAAGTGGACAGGTTGTTCGACATAGATTCATCGCTGGGAATACTTTCAACGGCTGTTTCTCTGGATCGAGAAGCTGGTGTGGACCGGTACGAGGTGGAGATATGCGCAGTTTCATCAGGAACGCCTCTTAAAACAACAACGACTAAGGTAAGTTAAAAATAAATTAATATAATTAATTGGACAGATTGTATGGTCGTATCGAGTGATTTTAATGTTGTTCTACAGTTAACAATTCAAAGCAAACAATCCAATTAACTTGGCACAATCGCCGGTAGAGACAAAACATCGGCACCGTACTGTTGTTAAAATAAAAATAAAAATGTATGCTCGTTAGCGTATGTCGGCCGGCGCAGTCTAATCGGGGGCTCTAAATTACGATAAGTCGCGTCTCGCAAAAGATATCAGAACACTCGTTTTGAAACCTTCCAAAGATTAACTGTACATGAGTTTTGTTTGTTACACGTTTCGTTTCATTAATATTATCCTCAGTGGCATATCTATTGAAATAAACAGCACACAATGCGATTTTATTTTTGCACATAACAGTTATGTATTAGGTTCAATACGTCAGGTAAGATATTTAGTACATATAAACATAGTAAATTGAACAAATCCACCTCAATAAAAATTTAACCTTCGGTCCGAAAAAGCCAATTTGACTCACAAGTTTTAAGCACAATTTTGTTATTTGCGAGAGAAATAAAAAGTACCTAAAACTGGTCGTGTGCTCGTAAAAGATCTCGTCACATTACGATTACGATATTGTACCTCACCTTCTGACGAATAAAAGGTTGATCCTGTGACATGCGGGTGTGGTCATTTTAGGTACACCGTTCAATTCACCCGGTTTATTTAAAATTCTTTTCTGTACAAAGAAACTTAGTTTATAAGTAAAAATACTAATATAATTCGCAATTAGACTGTAAACTAAGAACCTTAAAAAATCATTATTCTTATTAAAAAATGTAAAGAGTACTTGTTAATTGCTAAGGCCATTAAATAAAACATTAAAGCTTCGTTACAGATAAAAGTTGGGATTAAATAAATTCAGTTATATAAAATACACAAGTGTTGTTTTTAGTAGAAAAGATACTTATAAAAAATGACTTACTAGATTGAAGACTGAATAACATGGTAAGGAGATGCTTCAGTAGATATTATCACGCGGCGAACGTAATGGCTTTGTCATAAAGTTGTTTCTTACGACATCAATAAAGCAGTGACTTCAGGGTGATTCAATGTTAAAATCTTGTCATTGCGTCGTAAATGTCACAGCATGCGAATTATTCTATTTGGGAGGGTTTTTTAAATTATTACGTTTTTTTTTGCCGTCAAGCAACACATAATATTGTTCGAGTTATTTTACGTCGACAAAGCTGTTATCTTTAACGGGTGTCCGAAATGTCCCTGTACTTACAGTAAAAACTTTAAGAATCGGAGAAATAATAAAAGCGTATTAAAAGTCAAGTCTTGCTTATTTGAATATACGAATCGAATATCTTACTTAATCGACGGCAAGCGATTGGTCGTCGAGTGAGAAGTGTCACATTTACTACTCAATATATTGTCATAAAACAGTACTTTTTAACAACATTTTATTTTATAATGCGGAATCTCGTTATTTCAGCTTGCTGATTTACATACAATTAGGAGTTGGTGCCTTTATTAGGCAATATTTCTTTTTATATATGGATAAAATAATGTCGTGTGGAGAATTACTGAAATCTGATATTCTGGTGCATTTTATTTACAGTAGGTATAGTGGAGCCTTATAGAGATTACTGGTTTGGACTTTCTTCAATCTTTTAATTGATAAGACTTTAGAATATTCAGGCGAGGCTATTTAAATAATGTACTTAACTTTGTCATAACCAGAGTAGCTCACAATAAAATATTCAGATTACTGGTTACCTACTGCGGCTTCTTTATTCATATATATTACCAATTTCGTACCAATATAACGCTACGAAAGAAGCTTTTTAAAGCTACTTTTATATTATTCAGTACAAAGAATTATTAATCCATTTTATTTAAGTCTGCAAAAATTAAATCTTTTTACACGAGTGAGCTTAAAGTTTGGTCGTCCATGTCAACACGAGCATCAGGTTTGAAGTGTCAAGTTTAAGAAAACGACCCTAATTATTTGTATGATCGTAATCTGAAAAGTGGTCAAGTGCGGTCAGGAGCGGTCGTATTCACTTGTTACCGTCTGCACAACGGTTACGGGTCAGTTGTCAACTTTGAATTAATTAACCAATATCTTGTAACTATGTGAACTAATGAGTACTGGCTAATAGAACCTTTTGTTAACAAATTGCGTGGTAGTAGTTAGTGTTTTGTAGAAAAAGATACTGTCAGATGAATTACTCATGCATTTCGCATCTCAAATGACAGGCCATGGTTCGAGTCTAAAAGGTGCCGCAAATCCAAGCTATTGATGTGAATCATCATTTTGTTATCCGCTGCCTTATTATCTGCTCCGTGCATTAACTTACCTAGAACATACAACATTCCATATACCAAATTTTGCGTAGCCTTAAAATTTGCGGAATACACAGTTTTTATAACTCTCCATGCGCAGTTTATTATTGCAATTATCATTGCATTTTTCAACCCAATGATAACTGTACAGATATACTTGAGTGTGAAAAGTTAGTGCAAAATCAAGAAATTAAGCTTGTGACTCCTAAAGAAGTTATGAGAGAAATTCAAAATAATATTAGTTCAAAAAAATCGCCGGGCTATGACCTCATAACAGGTGAAATTCTTAAACACCTCCCGCGCAAAGCCATAGTAAAGCTGACCAAAATTATCAATGCTGCGTTTATTCTGAAATATGTACCTGAGCTGTGGAAGGTAGCTGAAGTAATTATGATTGCGAAGCCTGGGAAACCGCCCCATGAAGCGTCATCATATAGACCTATTTCCTTGTTGCCAGTGTTATCAAAACTATTTGAAAAACTATTGCTAAAACGATTAAAACCAATAATAGAAGAAAAAGATCTTATCCCAAATCATCAATTTGGTTTCAGAGAAAAACACTCTACAGTAGACCAGGTACACAGAATAACAAACGTCATTGAAAAAACGCTCGAAAACAAGGAAGTCTGCGCCACCGTATTCTTAGATGTCGCGCAAGCTTTTGACAAAGTTTGGCATGATGGCCTAATATTCAAACTTAGATGTATGTTGCCTCCAGAATTTGCAGATATTCTGGAGTCGTATTTAACTAATAGAATGTTTAGAATAAGACAAGAAGATGCATATTCCGAGCTAAAAGCGATAAAAGCTGGGGTACCTCAAGGAAGTGTGCTAGGCCCAATCTTATACTTGTTGTACACATGTGACATCCCAGAGCTAGATAACAACACCATTGCGACCTTTGCTGATGATACTGCTATTATGGCTACTGGATCGAATCACAAAGAAGCAGTAGAAAAAGTTCAACTTGCTGTGAACAAAGTTTATGACTGGACACAAAAATGGAAGATCAAACTGAATGAGTCAAAATCAATTCACGTTGACTTCACAAACAAACAGTGCGACTACCACCCAATCTACATAAACGGTACGCAAGTGCCTTATGCTAATACAGCCAAATATCTTGGCATAACCCTCGACGCTAAGTTGCGATGGAAAGCTCATGTCAAAAAGAAAAGACAGGAACTCGACATACGCTATAAAAGTATGTATTGGTTACTCGGAAGGAAATCCTGTTTATCAATACATAATAAGATTATACTCTATAAGCATATTCTGATGCCAATTTGGACGTATGGTATCCAACTCTGGGGCTGTACTAAACGGAGCAACCTCAAAATAATACAACAATTCCAGAATAAAGTACTCAGGGATGCTGTAAAAGCACCTTGGTACATCAGAAATGACGACCTCCACCGTGACCTTAAAATAGAACTCGTCACCACCATCATTCAGAAATTTGCTGAAGCCCACGAACACAGACTTCACCGACATGTGAATGTTGAGGCAATCCAGCTGTTAGACAACACGGACCTAGTGCGTAGACTAAAGAGAACAAAACCTTTTGAGTTAGTGTAGTGTTTAAAGTTAGTGTATAATAGTGATCATTGCTGTGCTATGCATATAACACATGAACAAAGTGTTTTTATCAATACCAGACTCTAAGAAAGTGCTATGGACTTGTATAAAAGTGCTAAAGGACGCTATTCTTAGTTTTAACAAAATCTTTACCGTATAATAATAAGTTAGAGTTAAATTGCTTATTAGTCTTTTAGGCTAGATTGTAATCATTTATTAAGAAATCTGTTCTTAATAATAAGGAAAAAAAAAAAAAAAAAAAAAAAAATTGCATTTTTAATCGTAGAGGCATACAATCATTGGGGGTTCGATTATGTGAAAAGGAGCGATTTCAGGTAAGAAAGGGAGGGGGGTGGACTATCAACCGACACCGAAAGCGCATTAGGGCGCCGGGCTGCATTCCCGGGACTGATTTATGCAACTTGCACCCAGCGGCTCGGCCATCGACACCCGCCTTAATGAACGTACAACGTTACGTTATACTGTAAAATGGCTTTCATTATTTCACGCCAATACTAATAGTCCTATGTCTACGCGGCGTGTTTATCCCCTATTCGCGTAATGGTTTTCTGTTCTTCTTTTACCGGCTAATGTCAATAGATATTAGAGATATGAATCCTAAATGGGATACAGATACCAAAGCCAAACACTGACACAGTAAAATGTAAACAAATGCTACTTTTGTATCTATGTATAGTAGGTACATAAAAAGAGTGTTCAGAAATTGGTGTAATGAGACTTACAAGGAAAATCCGACTTGTAACGGTCGACTACACTGATGCACGTAGTCAATCGTCTCCGTTCTACGAACTGCTTAGCAATATGTTTTTGGTTCATCCAACAGAAAGCAGCGCACGCTCATACGCGAGTCACATCAGGATGTTTTTCGCCAATTCTTACATCTGGACGGAAATGACATTCTTTGTAGTAGACACAAAAGACGATGACTCCGGTCGCAAGAGGGTCGCTCGGAATTGCCGATTTACCATTCGGCCGGTTTCGGTTTTTATCAATGGATTTATTGGTGGCCAGCCAAACCTGCCGATTGGATGAAAACTTTCAATGGTAACCAACGTTTATTTTAACCTGTTACCTCGCCTTAATGCGTTCCAAGGCGCAATTGATAACGAGTTTGGGTGGCACGTCCCCTAAAAGCGTTATCATTTAAAAAAACACTCACCATGTTATTTCAAAGGTAAATAAACAAGTCGTTTTGTTATATTTAAAAAAAAAACATTAAGTGATTTCGTTCTTGGGTTTTAATTTACAAACCATCGTGACTGACGATTGCGCCTTTGCATGTGACCACATGATCAGCAGCAAATTAATTATAAAATGTAACTTTTTCTAAACTGGTATACATAATCATAAACTTTATAATAAAATGAGCAAACTTAAATAGAGAAAGAAAGACGTCTGAGGTAGATCCTAAATTACAAATCACCTGTAAAAAAAAACTTAAATATAAACATGAATATAAAAATTGAAATGTCTATTTAATTGCCATAAGAAGCAGTATTGTGCTATCTGTACTTGTCTGAGAGTTCTCACTTTAAACTAACCTAAACTCACAAAGGCGCCCCCAGATTTACAGTCACTAATGAGTTAACAGTGACAATAATCAACCAATTATAAAGCTCGTGTCACACGACTGCACTTGCCATTATATTGGTATAATCGGATAGATAACTGGTGACTGACAAGTTGCCGAAAGACGTCAGTCGTGACTGGAATCGCAGTATCCTAAGTGAAATCCTACGCTGTACCATTTGAGTAAGTTGCGTAAATCAGCGAAATCGTGCGAGCTTTAAGTTTATTTCGGTATCAAATTACTAACACAGCCCTAGTTGTTTAATTCTGCAATCTTAACCCAAAAGGATATTTTGACCTAGGCACTTACTTTCGAGATACTTTTTAAAATAACGAACAAATAAATTTGAATATGTATTTTAGTTGGTTTTGCAATAATTCGACGGTTTTATTTGATTTTCAAATAAAATTGACTACAATAATAGCAGAAAATTTAAACAGCTGCGGTGTCCTTGTTCTTGTTCATATGTAGATATTCTTAACATTTTCGACATAAGCCCATCAGCAAGCAAATAAAATTAAACATTCAGTCAATCTTCAAAAGTAGTATTTTATCATCAAACTTAGTAACGATTAAGAAGTTCGACAGGTTTTGTTAAACAATAAAATACAAGAGTTATAGACGTGTGCTGACACAAATGATTACTTTATCGTAACGGTTTCCTGTTAACGCTGACACCTCGTCAGTGCTAATTTTTTGTTTATACTAATTGAAATCTCATGATACATAACATAACATAACATCACGCCTGTAATCCCCGAAGTGTTAGGCAGTGGTGCACCCATTAGTACACCCACATTTCGCCAGTTATATTTTTAGTCCCATGTAATAGGGGGCGAGCCTATTACCATCAACCGGGCACAAATCTAGACTCCGAGGCTGCTACTGAGAAATTCCTGATGGAAAAACCCAATAACACTTTGCCCGACCTGGGAATCGAACCCAAGACCTCATGCACAGCAGTCGTGCTTGCGACCACTAGACCAACGAGGCAGTCGAAATCTCATAATATAATATTTTGGTTTATTCAAAGAAACAGACTGTCTTTTACTTTGAACAACCACAAAGAAAAAAAATGTATAATTTATTTCTGAAGATGAGATAAAAGGTTGTGAACTCACAAATTGAATCATCATTTATGTAATATATTTACAAGTCTTTTAGTTACTATTGATTGCTTCGGATAGCTTGGTTATTAAAGTTTTAAAAGTGTATTTTTAAATTACAGAAAAAAGTATAGGTGAACCCGAATCTGCGTCTTGAGTCTAGACATTCTTAGACCACTGATTTATGGTTTACTACATAAAATACAGTCATTGATACTTTCAAGGAGAACTGGGTTTTAAGGAAATTAATGTATTGTTTTTTTTAGGTTCTCTGCTGTAACAAATTATTGATTTATCAGGTACATTTCAATAAGATAAACTAGCACTAAGAAATTTGAAAATGTTTTGGGCTAAGTAGATAATATCTACATCACATGACTTAACGGAAAAAACAACATTCAGTTCCATACAAAGAATTTGAATTTCATCACACATTTCTTAGTTTTAGATGCCAAGTCATTTATTTATAAAACATAGCGCAGTAAATTATAAAGCTATCAGGTGTGGTTCACATGTTAGGTAAGTTTTTCATGGTGATAGAAATAGAAAATTGTTTGTGTCGCAGACGCAGCTGCGGGAAGAGAGATCGAACTAACTCTTTTTACCTACCTAGCAAGTACTAACAAGTAAATCTATAGGTTAGTTATGAGACCTAGATAACTGGTGTATTTATCAAAATCCCCATTTCCATAAAAGGAATAAGTAAATTACGGTTTGTGTAATAACTTGGATCGAACACTTAATTAATGGACATTCATTACAGTGATAGTAAAATATTATAAACTTTTGATTTGTTTGTATAAGCTATTGGGTTGCTAATTTGAGTTCCTTTCATATTTATTTATTCAATTAGTACTATAAATAAAGTGTTGATACTGGCTAACACGCCAAATGAACGACTGGTCGTTTTGGAGATTAATTAAGTAGGTACGTCACGTTACTGCGGCTTTTGCTTTGTGCTAGTGGTCTCTTTTGGTTCAGGTTTCATATTTTTGTAGGAGAACTGATAGTGAAAGCAAAATGACAAATATTTGCTTAAGTATCAGCAATATTCTTTATAGAAACTTTCTTTTTCACCCATAATCTTAGAGAAACAACTTTCGAATAATATTTTGCTGACAAGATTTGGTTATAGAAATGACTAAATGAGTTACAGGTCCTGGTATTTAAGTATTCTTTATTAAAAATCGATATAACACATTGATAAATAGGTGGAGACGTGAAGTAATTAAATATCTCATTTCTCATTTAGGTGTTTAATTTGTCAAGCTTTATAGTCTGATACTCGTTTTTAAATGAATCTCTAATGAGTTGCAAATTGAAGAGAAAATCATAATTTTCTAGATAACCGAAATTTTATAAAGATACCTCTGCTTTTGTTCAGTTGATTAGAGTTCATTTTTAAGTGGAGAAAAAAAGTATAATGTGGAAATTTATCACCAAATGAAAATACTCCATATTCATTTTAATTTTTACCTTAGGTTCTGTATTTTTATTGCAGAATTTAAAACAGAGTTCAATGAACCAACAAGCAACCCACTATTCCGTACATTCATTCCTAGCGGTCAAACGTGAAGTTCATTAAAGAAGTGTCTTTTGTTTTTAGACTCGGCGTAACGAGACTATGGAGGGGGAATAACTTATTTGTACTTATTATGTATGAGCTATTTCTATACATCTATTTTCGCAACAATTTTTCAATATCTATCTGTAATCACAATATAGATTGTTTCTTGACAGTCCCTCGGCCGAGTCCGCTTTCTTATCGTTGTTGACTATAACGACCAATGAAGCATGACCTGTCCTGCCCGCCCCTGCATTCCTGCGCTGAGACCTGCGCGGGGACACTGATCGGTTGTCATAGACCTTGCTTAATTGGACAGTTTATGTGTGTGTATTCATGTGAAGTTGGACCGGTTCCTAGTGGTTCTGTTGCTTTCTACGTCATACATCGATGTTACTGTAGGGATACTTATGAGACCGCTGTGTGTATGTAGTTCACAAGTTTAAACTTGTGTGAAGTATATTATGATTTGTGCATCATTGGCGGAGGCGTGATGAGAGTTTAGCTGAAGCGAGCTTGTCGTTGTCGATTTTATTATGTTCATATCTTCTCCGTAAGAGATGTACACCAATGCAATATTACATAGCAACGTCGTAGCTTTTCTATCTCGGAACACATCTGATCGTTTCTGCAGAAGACAAGCCATATTTATCTAGCGTCCAATTATATGAAAATGTTTTATCCAACACGTCAAATAACTTTAATCCGGGATATCGTTAAACAAACTTCAAAATGTAAAGCTCTCCAAAGAAATAAAACCACTAAAATAACCCTTAATTTATGTGTATTGATTATTCAAATTAGCTAAACCGAATGCATGGAATTTTAATCTGAATGTTCAAAAAATTATAGCGTGTTTATGTACATACGTGGTACATTGCACGGGCGTATCGATATAATGTATAACGAGATTTTAGATTTGAAAGATTTATTGAAGTATTAGTTGCCTTCCTGCCTGCAGGTGTATTGTATAGTACTCCACTCAATTTTTCGAACTTGAGTCAGTCTTATAGTGTCTATAAAATGTTTACTGCAAACCAGCAGTTATAAAGCTCCAGCTTTTATAAGAGACTCAACAAGTGAAAGTTTTTGGTTTTCAATATTTTGTTGGGATTCTCTACAAAAGTTGCGACATCTTCATGATTGGTTTATCAAAGATTTAGCTCCAACTTCTCACAATTTGGAAGCTCAATAGCTTTGAAATCGACATAATACCGCCACCTGTAGCTAAGAGGCCACAAACCTTACGCCTCCACGACGTTTCATTGCAAAATTGATTTCCTGATGGTATCTAACCTCCCGAGGGAACGTTGGATAAATAAATACTTTACGATAATCTTCGGAGATCTGAGACAGGCCAGAATTACAGCAAGGCCGGGATATTATTGCATTTTAATTCCGTTCCCGACACACCTCCGTCGCATTACGATTTGATATGATTTAGTGCGTTATTGTACGTGCCATGGTTAACCCTCGCATCGCATAAGTCAAATAAATTTTGGAAAGGTTGAAATGAGCGTAGCTGGCTGATCTCGATATCTCTTGCATGTTTTACCTACTAAATTACAATTAGTATCGTCGTTTTGACATATCGTGGTATAAGCGTGTTCTTTGGTTATTAAATTGCTTTGGTTAGTGTATTCTGGCAAGTTTATGTTTACATTGTTTTTTTGTAGAGCTTTATAAAAGGACATCGGCTATTTTTTAGGGTTCCGTACCTCAAAAGGAAAAAAAGGAACCCTTTTATTCAGCGACTTCGTCTGCTTCCGCAATAACCGTCATTTACGCAGACGAAGTCGCGGGTAAAGAATAGTACGTAATAAGGATTTTAGTAAAGGCATTTTAAAGGCAACATAGACATTTTTTGCTTCTAGATAAAAAAGTGCATTGAGAAACGTAAACAAATCGCCTAATTAAACCTCGGGTATGAATATAGACACTAATCCTTTTAAAAGCCCTGGGTCTTAAGATAAAATGTAAGCAATATGGAAGACGCACTGATTCTCGCCATCCGCGGCAGAATCTCGTTTAGTACATCGATAAAAGTTGTAAAATGCAAATGGGGCTAGTGAAATGTTAAGAATCTTACGCCCACGCCTTTAGCACCGTTACTTTATTCACATACATATATATTTTCACACATTACGTTAACTTTTCGTATTCACCAATAAATATAGATAATGGTACTTTTTATGTAAAGAGTTTACATATATTTCACACTTCTCGTGGTATCGTATCAATTTATCGGACAAACCGTTTAGTTCGACAGTAAATGTTATCTAAGATGTTGCATTTGCTTTAAATATCAGCCATTTATAGTCTGTCTCTCTGTTTCCATACCTACATATTACCAACAAATGTATGGTTCGAAGGGAACCGTTTCTTTAGCGGAAAACTAAAAAAGTTTTCGAGAAACTGTCTTGTTCTAGTCTGAAGTGGGAAATAGCAATTTGTCGACCTGCCATAATAATGAACCATAATATTTTAAATGATTTACTACTATTTATAATTACTCTTGTCTATATATCAATCTCTCGAGCCTCGACAGGCTTGGCATCTAAAGGCATTCCGGCTTTTAACGACTTTCGTCTAACAGCTTTCAAAGCATCCTTATCGCTCACCTACAGACATTTTAGTGTACTACTGGACCCCTTTATAGCGCGAGTTTGTAAGTAGCTTGTGTTAATCAAATTCTATGAATTCCTGTTAGACAAAGTTAAAATATAAAAATAAAATAATTTCCCCCTACTGTAAGAATGTTTTTGACTTAGATTTGCTCTTTTAAAATTCGGTATTTATTTTTACTATTTTATTGCTGACTATGAGAGTCATAGCCTCTGAGTCTGGATTAGTGCCCGGTTAATGGCAATAGGCTCGCCCCCTATTACATTGGACTTAAATGTGGGTGTACAAATGGGTTCACCTCTGCCCAACCTTTCGGGGATTACAGCCGTAATGTTATGTTATGTAAAATACCTATAAATAGTTTTACTCTTCAAAAATGTATAGGTGTGCTTATTCTAAATATACATATAGGTGTACCTATTAACACCTCTGCCTAACCCTTCGGGGATAAAGGGCGCGATGTTGTGTATGTATGAGAAAAAAAAATAGAAATGTTCTTGAAGCACAATTTTGTACTGATACTTTAATGAGAAACGGTTTTTTCATCCAAACATTCAACTACTTAAGTACGATCTATAAAATAAATTATCATAAATGTACAAAAACATATCTAAATAATAATTCTACATAGCAATTTGAATGTGATGGGAGAACCGACTGTAGAGTCCATATATCTAGAAGGGCAAGACAATAGACTATAGCAGTGACTACATTTCATTCGATAATTGTAGAGGGCGCGTGAGTTGATCGTCGATGCGCAAGCGCCCCGAACGGCAGCTAAACGCCATTTTGTTATTAGGGATGCGATTCATCGATTATGTTCACTTCTATTTATTATATCGATACGTTATTGCTAGTTTAAGGCCTATTAAATGTATATTATAAACATTCCTTTTACTAATAAGGCACACACGAAAATCTAAACGATTACATTTATCTCTTAATTGTCAAATCAGTTAGATTTATCTGTTGTACCTCAGCGAGTAATTTATGCAATCTAGACAAGTAGGTATGTCTTTTGTCAGAGCCGAGTTATTTATGAATGCCTACTCAAATTCCTAACCTACAATCATGCGACATATTTTGGTATCTGGCAATATTTGTCGCATGTCTAACATGACAGCTAAATTGAAAAATGGATAAATATTAGCAGGAACAAATCCACATCCAGCCAATGACTGTGAAATGAATGATTTAAACAAGAAAAATATATTACAACTGCAGTAAAAATAAAAGAGATCAATAGCATCTTACAGATAACAACAAAATACCGCGTGCAATGACACATCACTATTCTGAGGAAACAGGCCGTTAAAAATATTTAATTTGGTTGGCGCGTAACCCGTAATTACCTGTTACATAGTTATTCACGATCCACAGCCTGTGAGTAAGTCCACTACTCAAGTGGTTTGGAAATGTTTACAGAAATGTACCCGGCTGCTTGCTGGGTTGTTTGTGAATAACGGCCACTTGGTCATTTAAATTAATTATCAACTACCTTTAATCCTGAACTGATTTGTTTTTTACATCCAATACGTCATCATATCTGTGCTCTGTGGCCTAGGAAAATAACCATTATATTTCAACAGTTTATTCACAACTAATACTAATTCAATTAAGCTGCAAGTTTTTATCGTTTTATCATAAACCGATTGAATCGATTCTAATTGATACAATATATCTGATACGTTCGATTTTCTGAAAAAAGTTTCAAAGGTACTCCGTATTTCATTACTATTGATGGCTTACTAAAACCAATTAGAAATTCTGAAACCAGTTTGCAGGTTCTAGAACAAGTGTGAGAACTTGAATTATTCTACACCTTTATGGTGTAGCCTGAGCCCTCCTCTTTCCTTTAGTTATAAGCCTATTCAATAAAAATAATGAAATTAAGCAAAGGGGTTCGAGTTTTATTCAATTTGAGTGCTTTAATTCTGGCAAAGAATAAAGGAACTTAATTAATACAGAATGACCTTGTGCAGATGTTGAGGTCGATGACACTATGGTTTATGGAAAAATATTTTAGTGCAATAGGTACCTAATTGTGATCATTGCAGCTATGAATATTTTCCTAATAGATAAAACATCCTGTTAGAGACGGGCGTTCACATGCACTATTTGTTTTATACGATTTTAGCACTATAAGAATTAACTCGCTTGATATTGATTTCATTAGGTAGCAAAGTTACAAGACTGAGGCACAAGATTTCTCACTTTTGATCTATTTTGAGAATGCTAGAAAAAATGAAGAAGATAAGACTTGTAAGAAGTGTCGGAAATTTTGGACATTTCAAATGATAAAAGCAATTTTTTCACTGCTAGCTTCCCGCTTTTGTATACCGTTACGTGAGTCAGGTAGTTTCTTGGAAATATTGTCCACATTTTATAGTCCATGTTGTTATGCGGGTTCTTTGAATTAAAGCTAATCTTGTGAATATAGAAATATTCACAAGTTCACAACCAAATATCTACGCGCTAATCATTTTTTGTTAACTTGGTACTTAAAAGACTTACAATTAAAAAAGAATATTGCACTATGCACTTTTATTTATTTCATAATGTTGTCGTAGATAATCTTCACAAAAACATAAAAATCTGTTTTATTATTCTGTTATCTTTAAGATATCTGTTATCTTTATCTTATAGTGGCAGTGAAACAAGCCCTGAATTTAATAAATATCAATGATGTTTGTACATAAACCAAGCAAACAGGTTTGATACTTCGGCCGCGAGGATATCAATTTTAAAACGCTCGTAAATATATAAATATTCCGCAAAAAAATCATTATAATATGTCTACATATATGAGAAAAGTAGATTGTACGATTTGAACGTTCTATAATGACTTTAGGTCGGAAATAAATCACTGAGGACGTTTACGATATAGCTTCATTTAAACTATAAATAATTACGAGTTCAAGTGCCTTAGCAGACGTTAAATCAAAACAATTTATGTATTAGAATGTCACTAAATTACATCGCTATTAAACAATAACATTAGAAATTGTCTGGGGATTGTGTTGTAATTACATATAAATATAAGATTTCATTTTCAGCACATACATGTTCTAAAGAGGAAGAAATGTTTAAGGAACAATAATACACGTTTGATTTCTAGTACCTGCAAGAGGAAATGGTACCTACGTTTTAAGTATTTTGACGACATGCTTTGTTGCAAGTTGAATACCTTATCCATTCATTCAAGATTTGCACTGTGCCAAAAGTATCGAACAAATCATATACAGTCAATATTCTATTATATCTCGTCTTACTCAGCTGTAAGAAATGCAGGTACATGCTTATAGTTTGTAGTGGTGAACAAAGTTTGGTCCAACATTGGAGCCAACTCGGCGTGGCATCCGCCGCTCATCCTTACGTAGCTCGCGGCTATAAAGGTGCGCCATAAAACGGGTCTCATTTTATGACCATTTGACGAAGTTATATACGTTTTTGAAGCCATTTCTTAGTCGGGCCGACCATTGTGGCAGCGTGACCACTCTGCAGCGTCTCCGTACCATTCTTATTATTTTAAAGCCTTGTGCAATTGCGCAGAAATGAATGTTTAGTTCAAATGTCTTCGAGATTCACGGATATTATTTAAAGATCTAATACCATTGTCAGATAATCAGTTTAGGTTAATTCGTTTCGAATCGTGCTGGCAGAGAGTAAGGGTCCATGCTATCGCGGTGGAAATCTGCAATCTCGACAATGCTGTATCAATATTCATGCTTACGGTCGCGACCCCTACTATTTGCATAACTGCGCAATGCATTCTCTTGGTTGCAACTGTTCTATTGTTTTATGATCTAAATGACCACGCGATATAGGGCCAGTCACGATAATCATGTATGTTAATATGTATAGATGCATGTTTATGGTTTGCACTACATTGTAGTAGTCTAATTTCGCTCTTGGATGTAAATCCCTACTATGCTTACCTACTTAGCTAGATGTATACACTTATAAAAACCACAATGATAAACTTTTCTGGTTTCTTCTTCAAAAACACAAACCAAGTTAAAGTCTCCATATAGTCAACACAATGTGTAACAGCTAACAGTTAATCAAGAGTACAAAATATTGGTGGTCTTGGTATTGACAATTACAACGATTAGTGATTGCGCACGCTCAATTCGATTTGTGCATGGTAAGAATCTGATGATGGAAGCTGTATGAAACGATTTTAATAGAAGAACCGGTTGAACGCGAACTTGAACTCAAACTACTAGGTTTCTAGCAGAACTTTCTTGAATTACTTACTCTGGAAATAGATAAAATTATAATGTGAGAGAGCACTCAGTTTAGATCATGTTCTCGTTAATGTTTAATTAAGGTCGATATAGTACTGATTCTAATATTTTCTCTACATGTCGTAAAATGGTATCAGGAAGAGAAAAAGTGCAATAAACAAAAACTTGCAATATAAGTAGTCTGATGTGAGCTGAGTAAATAAGCCGACATTTGTTAGGACGAGTAGGTATACACGCTCGTCGCTAATGTTGCACTAATTAGCTAGCTAATTCCCGGTTGTGCAACAGTTTTATGGTAAGTGTGATAAGATTTCTTGAACGCGCTGTTCTTATTATTCTCAAGTGTCTAACAGATTTTCCAGTTTCAAAGTTTGTTGACACTTTTTTGTATGTAAAACACTAGATTTAGTAATAATGTGAGGTGAGCGACAGCGCCATTTGAGAAGCTTATTCCTTTTCGTTTTAGATAGAATCTGACACTTAACGGATATATCCGAATATGGTTGAGTCAAAGCGTTATATTCCTAAAAATCAATAACATACTCGTATTATGTTGTTTTTCCTTTGTTGAATTCAAATGGAATTCTAAATGTAAAATTTGTTCTCTTCCTTGTCTTTGTTCTTTAACCTATTGTCGATGCCCAAATGTTTAGAGGAAGACGTGCGTGTCCGAGTATTTAATGCAATGGATTTAACTTTATGATCATGATTGTACCCTTGGAAATGACTAACACTTCCTTCCTTCGTTTCAGGTAAACATTACAATTCAAGTTACTGCGCTTTGTTCCACTCTGTGTAAGTACATGGACCTAGCTCATTCCTGGAGTCTGTATGTTATTGTTTCATAAAATACTAGTATTAAGGAAAACGATTTTTATTACCTTTCAGGCCAGCTTGTATGTGTGTTTCGATCAATAAAAATGACAAGTGGAAGCGAAACTACAGATAACTTCCACTAATCCCTTTAATAGCGGCCTCTTGGTAATAAATTATGTTTAATGACCACTAAAATAAAATAAATTGGAAAATACGACGCTCTAAAGTACAAATAAAAGAACGCTTCCCTTTACAAATCCTAAACGCATATATTAAACTTGATAGAGATATTAAAGTTATAAACAAATCTTATAAGTGCGCGTGAGACTATATCAGAACGTCATGCGGTTCGGGACGGTTCGAAACGCTCATTCAAAATTAATTTTATTTATTGAATTAATCAGTTATTCGAAACTTAATCACGTACAATAAAGATGAATTTTCCAATAAATTTTACAGTAAATAACACTTAGTAGTCGGCTAATTGGGTCTATCTAGAAACATTCAAGATGGTGATAGACTTACATAGCCTTTGATAAGCCGTAGAATTGGCTGGACACGCAATATTTAGGTAGACGGGGAGGCTGTATGTTGTGTGCTTGAGCCTAAGAATAGCGTTATATTGTTACCTAACTTGGGTCTAATGACTTATAGATAAATAAATTCATAAAATTAACTTTAGCTTCATGGTTGCAAAGGTTACAGTTTTGATTTCTTTAGGCTCACTAGAATGAAAATCTGCTGTTTAGGTACCTATGGCTTTATTTTGCATCGTTTCTTATTTCAATTTTATCGTTACTTTCTTGTACAGATTTATATTGCTTGTGCAAACGCGAGCTTTCAGGAGCAGTGTAGTAGCACTAGTAGTAGGTCAGGCTAACACAATGAGATGCCTGAAAAAAGTAAAAGATAATTATTCATCTTTATGTTTCCGTAACGACGATACATTTATACTTATTATTATCATTTGCCCACGACTTCGTCCGCATAAATATCGGTTATCGCGGACACAGACGAAGTCGCGGATCAAAAAAGTATGTCCTTCCTTGGGGTTCAAACTTACCCCGTACCAAATTTCATCAAATTAGTCTTAAAGCGTAATAGACAGGCAGACGTTACTTTCGCATTGATAACATTAGTAAGAATTACGTTAATGCTATTATGATTCGTATTTACTACTTTATTGAAAACCCAATACAAAAACAAGGAGATAACTTCACTCATAGTATGCAGATAAGTCACGAGAACTTCCACAGTCAACTCACTTCGGTGCATCAATAAAAGATCTAAAGTTAACCGTTTTAGACAAGAAGGACTTAAGAGGACGGTGACAACGATCGCAGGCGCAACTTAACGATAACCTTACAACCCGATTCAACAGCTTGTAATGAAAATGTAAGCGTGATTATATGGGCATAGGTATCTCTGAGACGGTTGTACTTGTAACAGTATTGCCAAATAATTATGCTATCTTGGTTATCTAACTCGCACTAAACACAACTCTTTGACAGTGACGGACTGCTGGGAAATTCATTTTGAAACAATACGTTGCGGTTAGACGGTTCAGTTCGGAATTTGGTTGCTTAGCGAAATTTTCTGTTAGTCTGGTCAAAAAAGAGGTGACTATGAGTTCCAGAATGTTCTATGCATTTATCTATTATTATTTTACACTTTGGCTATTTTGCTGCAGGTCAGTAAAACACTTTTTTATGTTAAGCTTGCTTAGTTGGTACATGCTTGCATACCTACTATGATGAAATGCAAAATGTATTGCATGCATTATTTATAGGTATTGCATAAAATAATGACCCACTTAAGTTTAGGCATCATGAGATAAAATATGAATACATAAAAACTATAAGCACTAGGTGTATGCAATAAGGTCTAAACTTGTTCAAAGTTAGTAATTTTTATTATTTTTGTGTCTACTCAAACAATTATTTGTTTAATGATTTTAACAAACGTACTCGTTCAGCAGTGGACGGCCATAGGCTGATATGATGATGATGAAGATGACTCGTGAGATGGAAATATTATAAAAGTACAAATTTAAAATATTCCTGTGACATTAATGCCATTTTTTTTTAAATTTGATCAAGCAATTTAAATTCAGTGAATAATGCTGTTTTGTCTTAAATGTAAGACACCTTTTTTTAGAGAAAAAGATTTATTGTTAATTTTAAGATTGGATACGTTAACTACTTTCAAATATATGAAATAAATACGGGTATTTATATTTTATGGACACAGAGCCGTTACGTCTCACCAGAAATAAGCTTGAAACTAGAAAAAGTTTAGAATGCTTTAATTAAGTAAGAGCTGAAGCTGATTCAGGTAGATTCATCCAATTCCGCGGATAGTTTATGTCAACGGTACCTTAGCCCATAAAGGAATTTAAAAAAAACTTGACTAGATGCACTAGTACGATCGGTTTCCAGAACACACCAGCCTTTTTAATTAGCAGCTATACACGCACTGATCGCGGGGTAGTATTAACACGATACAATAAATTAATTCTTGACGGGTCCATCAAGTTGTGCGTTTACAAGCTATTGTGAAGTTGTTACTATGCAGTGATGCTGGTGGGTACATATTGGTAGTGAGTGGATATAAAAATTGATGAAGACAATTAATATTTATGACCAGAAGATCATAGCTGTTTGTATTTGGTTTTATATGCCTACTTATTTTGAAGAGAAAATACACACACTCACGAACTTCCCACGGATTTGCTTGTAATGGCACCATTAATACCTATATTACCGTTTCAGAACCTCTATACCCATTAAACAACACCTATAAGAATAATATTTGAGAAATATTAACTCATTTTTCCTACAGAAATGTGTTCCTTCATTCCTTCTTGATTCTGAGAGTGAGCAATATTACAATCTCGACATGATAAGTGCAGGTGAGACTCTACTTTTAACATCTAACTAAATATCAATATAAACATGCACATAAATTTGTCCCATTATTATAAAGACCGTATTACTCATAATAAGAAGAAACACTACTTAACAACTACCATGAAATAAGTATCAACAGGCTGTTCACAAAAAGATATCCACTTACGCTCTTTTAAAATAGATCGTAGAACCAACACGAAATACTTAAGCTCGCTGTTGCCACTATATTTTTAAGTATCGTATCTCATAATAAGACAAAGGATGGTCATGCATAAGTATCGAGAGGACGTAATAGCATTGTCGTTATAAATCACATGGAGATATTGATCGTAAATAAAGTTGCGATTTATGACAAAACAGAGATATCTCGCGGCGTTAGTGGCTCGTGTAAGCTGGTACGTATACATGCAGATAGCCTTTGCTCTTCCGTCTGATGGAAATGTCAGCTTTCAAGTAAATAAACGCATTATAATGTTGCGTTTTCACTTACGCAGACGTAGCTGCAGATGCCATTATTTCCATATTAATGTGAAATGTAAACACTTATAGAGTACTACAACTTTTAAAGTAGGTACTAACCTACCTACTTATTAATCCGGAATAGCAGTGTGTTTATGACAACAATAACAATGTTCAAACAGCTTTTATGTCTATAATTAAGCATTGATATTATAACAGCGTTTGAACTGACGGTTAACACTAACTCACACTTGACACAATTGCAACGTCGCGGCAAGTAACAAGTCAATAAATAAAATAGTATGCAGTATTCGCATTTAAATCACACTCTGTGTATGGAGATGAGGATGTTTAATACACCCTTTAATTGATATGTTGCGTGCTGACTTATAGTATCTGATCTGAAGCCAGGCGTGTTCCTCCGGCAATTCTATTGGGCAATTTATTTATATTGATTCCTATACCAATCCCTATCTGTCTAGATAGCTCATGACTGCTTTATGTATGGCCTATTAAAGTTGTACTGATATATTCAATTTTATACTTGGTCAATTATGTAGTAGCAGGAATGTGTGGTATTTACCGCTTTCTAAAAAAGTCATGGCAGGTAAAAGTCGAACACAGTTTTCAGGTGTTCAACAAAAGGTTCCAATAGACCTTTATCCAATTAACGCAAGTTACTTTTTCCATTCAAAAGGCACAACATAATTTTATAACTGTTTAAAAACATCTGCTGAAGTTAAATCAGAAAAAAGGCAGTGAGTTCGTGACATGAAGAAATATAGATGACCGAAACGGGTACATATCGTATTATCACATTATAATATGTACAGTCAGCAAAGTAGATAGGTATTCAGGGTCGTCTGATATACATAGTTGGGGTTTTCTTAGGAACCGGTGGATGTCTTCGATTGAAACTTAACTTAACTTACTCCTAAACCGCAATAAATCTTAGAAAGAGAGTAGTCCAAAATTTTCGTTTGGACGTCCTTATCTGCGACACCCTGTATTTGGCTTTCTATGCATCTGATATTTTGTATTGAAAAAGTGTAGGGAAATAAGTTTAGTATACTAATTTCATCTAATGTTGAACTCTTAACTTTCTTTGTGGGGGATGAGTTTGACTGTTTGTCCTCACGACCACACGGCCGCTAAACAACGTCCAACGCTAGCAATTTATTGCTATTTAAATATCTATCATTAGGTTATGAATAAATATCGACTGTTAAGAGACCTTTGAGATATGCATAATTACAATGTCACGCAAATCTCCCATTTTTGGTAATGAAGCTGTCTAATTTATAAAATTATTATGTGTAAAATTATTAATTTTATGATTGAGACAGAAGACACTCCTTATATCATTGTAGTCACAGCAAACAGGACGGGACTTTTTTCTAAGCTTGTGAATAATTTATTCAGAACATCGTCCGTCGGTTAAGCGTTCAATTTGTCATGGACAAATTCTGTGTGTTAGTTTAACGCAACGTGGGTACCTACCTGCTGCGTTTGTGTGTTCTTGAATAATTGTTACATTTACTTACATTGGATGAACACTTGCCTTAACACGCAATACTTAATCATTTTGATATTTAGACATAATTGCTTTCATGAATGACCAATTTTTCAAAACATGTACCTTTAAGTTGGGGTCACGCTCATTTTCTACGTAAAAAAAGCTGGACTATGACATCTATCTGACTCTTGCTATATGTTCTCATACTATTTAAGAAATACCTATTTGATTTGAGAGTGACTATGGAGGAAATATTTCAGCAGTTTTGAGTAATCAGATCGCCTAAAAGCAGATAACAATTTAATCATAATTCTAACGATTCCCTTTACGTATAATGTTATTATATTATACTAATGCCAGTTCTTTCCTAGCAACTATTATCTAATAGACGTAACCTAAACGTCCGAGGGTCAGAACTCGCTGCGTGAAATTTGAAGGCGTATCTTGAGTAACCTCGACTCGATGAATATTACCTAAAGGATTTAAAGAGAAATATATGGCGACACTATGTGCAGGCGCAGGCATATGAATAGCTTATCTACCGCATAAGAATGCCTATAGCGTGAGAACAGTCCGTGTCTACTTCCAAATTATTCTGAATACGTTCGATCCACGTCCTTGATGCGTGACCGGTTACTAAATCAGTGTGTAAGCGAACAATACAGCAACGTGTGTATTATTTTACTTTGCATGCAGGAACAGCAGACTACCTTTTATCTATAAAAATGTCGTATCGCGATCATACTTCGATGGTATGATAGTGCATCGCGCTATGGTTGCTGTTGTTCATCGCATGTTTACTTTTATTCATAAAAATAAGAAATAGCTTTAAAAGCAAACCGTCAAAATGCTACAATTTTTCAATCATGTATAGTCTGTGCTTTTTGCGTCATTCGATAGAGAGCTTTTAAAACTCAATCAATTCAAACTCAAAGTTCGTCGACCCGTGCTGCTTAGCTTACATAATGAAACTTTAATTTAATCTACCAATTCTATTCAAATGATAGTTTAGGTATAACATTTTGAGGAAATAATATAAAATACTGACTGCCTCGTTGGTCTAGTGGTCGCTAAGCGCGACTGCTGAGCATGAGGTCTTGGGTTCGATTCCCAGGTCGGGCATAGTATTATTGGGTTTTTCCATTAGGAATTTCACAGCAGCAGCCTCGGAGTTTGGATTTGTGCCCGGTTGATGGCAATAGGCTCGCCCCCTGATACATGGGACTTAAACATAACTGGCGAAATGTGGGTTTACTAATGGGTACACCTCTGCCTAACCCTTCGGGGATTACAGGCTAGATGTTATGTTATGTTATGTTAATATAAAATACCAGCAGGAGTACCGAAGGAACAAACGGATATAGCACGTGAATCGAAGTTAAACGATTACGACGAATAAGCCATATCGAATTCGATTATGGTGAAGCGCGCTCGCTGCGAGCTCCCGATGACAGAATCAAGAATGCGATTTAAGATTTTGAGAGGGCTATGTGTACGTATAATTAGCGGTGCGGAAGCCGGGTAGTTAGTGCGAGGGGCGGGTTGTCCTCGTAACGATAAATCATAAGTGCGCAGGAGTTGCTGGGCGGACGATGGGCGGAGCGAGTGATTTTTAAACGGTTTTTTGAGTTTCGCGACGGCCAATGCACGAGTTATTCGGGCATCCTTTTCTGGCGCCTCGAAATGGCGACACTTTTTCGTTAATTAGGAGAACCATGATTACGACTAATTTTCCGGACAACGAACTCCGCGACAAAAAGTGGTATTCAATTAAAACAATACCTATCCAAAACGTAAGTTGTGAAAGCATCATAAGAAGGATATTTGGTCCCCGCTAAAAAGCAGTTTTCGAATGAGACATTTTTGCACAGAGCTCGTAAAACGTTCGCTTCCCGATTTTTTGGATGGCGTTGTCACCCTATAGCTACTAATTAATACCCCGCGGTCGGTGCGCGGGCGCAGGTACGCTCGCTCTGTTTGTGCTCGCATGCTGCTTTTTGTTCAGAACTGTCTCTATTGTTCTCTGTCGGATCACATGATGTCGCTCTTAATTCCTTCTCACTGCCTCATGAGCTCTGAATACTGATTGAGCAGTGACATATACAGCACGTATGTATAACTGCAATAATCTTCCAGACGGTCGCTTTTCAATGGAAAAAAGACTTGTCCTTGTTTTGATCGTATTAATTGAGCTTATAAGAAATTAAATGGATGTTATTACGTACAAACTCGGCATAATTATGTTAAGGTTAGAAAAATGCTATTATATGTGTAATGCACTGCACATGTTAGTACTATAAGTAATATCTTTATTGGTGTCTAAGGACAGTAACGTATGTTAATTGTAACAGTATTGATCAATACTCAGAGATGGTTGGTCGAATTCACATATTCTTGCCTCGTTTTATATTATTACTATTCACTTTATGTTGCTACATTAAATAAAAGATGTAGTCTTAAAAAAATATGTAATGTAAGTGCTTATACCTACATGGCCGGGCCTATTTGTAACAAGTAGTTATAACTTGATTCGTTATCGGCCCACCATCTTGTTCGAGTGTTCGTTGAAGTAATCTACGAGTCGTCCAATCGTTTTGTTAACTTGATATGCAATAAATTAGAAGAGCAAATCTATAAAAACATTCTCATCCCTGATAGAGATACAAAACATCATATTATTTGAAATGCGAGGCAATATTTAAAATGCTTCATAACAACTAGTGATCACCTCGGGGGCGTTACTATCTACATATTTATACCAGATACAATTCAAAACCAGTTTCTTCTCGCCACTCGATTCTAACAAGAATTTGGACTCTTACAAAAATAAATACTGTCCACGAAACATGAGAAAGGTAATATCGTCATATTAAAACATTTGCTAACTCAATTTTGGTCTAAAATTAAAGTTGGTAAGACTTGTTTTCGGTTATACGCTGGGGCGGTAGTTGGATTGAAATAATTCTGGAAATGAAAAGCTATATAGCAGTATTTATTATGACATCCGACAGTAAAGTACAAAATTGATTTTATCGAGGCTTACCAACATGCATAGTTTAAATTTCTCTACAGGCCTGTTAAACTACGCTGTAGTAGGGTAATTACTTCCATGCTATTAATTAAAATTTAATTTAGGTAACCGTATTTGAGTAACGATATTGTAGGCTGTAATATATGGTAGCACTGCAAGCGTGCCACTAAACATGGTCTGGGTACTACTCCTCGGCACTCACGTCGTAGCAGACTCATTGCACTTTACATCTAACAGACTACATGTACAAATATTCCGATTAATTAATTTACATTCTCATGCAAAAAAACTCCTATTTGTATTGATTAAATTTAAAGATAAATTAAACTTTATAAAGTTTTTGGCATCACTTTTCTGGTGCGTTTTAAGAGTTTTAATGAGGCGAGTCTGAAATAAACTTTGAGCTCATTTATTTTATGCAAGTATGATTTTTTGGTAACTTTTTTAAATATGCATATCATCTTGCTACACTTAACAGTCGATATAATATGTACTTCGTTAGAAGCTGAGCAACAAAATTAATATTATTGATACCAATGTTAACGAATAAATATCATTAATAAAACACAATAGGTAAGTAAAAATATTTTTTCAGATATAAAATGTTAAAATAAATAAAGTCCCGGGGCCCGTCCACTTGTTCCGCTATTTAATACATATCAATAACTTGCGACTTTTATTTATAATGATTAGAAGTTTGAGTTCATTCAACTGTTACTTTCATTAGAACTTGTTTTCTGTCCAACGTATTCAAATGCAGCTAATATTATTAAATTGTAAATTAGCCTTCAGGATAGCGTGACATAAAGTACACTATGGCCAGGTTTACGACAACGGCTAAACATAAGATAAAGGTGCGCTTTATTCGTACCATGTCCCCTTGAGTAATCGTTCAGATAGTTGCTATCTCCGCTGTGAAGCCCTCATGATTTTTACAGTCGGCACGAGACATTAGCGTGCCTGTTTATAGCAGACAATGCTTGGAAACGAGACACGTGTATTTATTATATTGATTGTAATATGAATTGTTAGTACGTTATCGTCTAACGACATATCTGGCAAGAAATGACTTTATTGTAGGTTCTTTATTTTACTAAGATTATTATAAAGCTTTTGTAAGTAATATGTTTTGTCTATTATACTTGTAATAATGTAAATTCATTTTTTTTTAAATTATTTCATTATTTAATCCCATAAATAATAAAATGAAACCATAAGTAAATATAAAATAATTACCCATATAGTTAAAGGTGATTCACGTAATAGATTCGCAGTTACAACCGCTTGCACCAGTTAGTATAATGCACTCTTTTATGGACTTTGCTCAATAAAATGAAAACTAATTATACGAGCCCTTCGTATTTTCAAACTCAATTATTGTTAAGTACGCAATAGAGTCCCAATAAATCATTTAAGTTTACTCACACAAATTCCATAACTCATGCGTTATGTATTTCCAACATTTTGCTGTGGCACTAAAATGCGGGCTATTTTAGTGTATGGTGGACAATGCCGGCATAGCAGCGGTGAGGCGCGGTGCGGCGGGGCCACGACGCGCGTACGCAGAAAAAAAGAGAAAATCCTCAATAGTCCTCCACGGCCCACACGCCAACCTATGGCCACTCAATCGTTCGTATTCCTATAGTGGAATAGAAAAAGGGATAGAGACGAAATAACCCTATTTTTATTTTTTATCAATAAACTAATTAATGACTGTCACGACATCTTACCTAATCTTTACTCCGCAATAACTAAAACAGTTTTATGTTCCACGTATAGTTTACAATAATAATGGTAATATAAATGATGCGTAAAATAACTCTTTCTTATATCATATTTTTATAGTCTATGGCCAAAGACTCTTTCAGAATGTAACAGGTGATAATATGATAATTAAACGTCAGATTTTAGCAGTAATTTACGATAAAACGGTCGTTAAGTTTAAATATATAGAAATAAAAAATAAAGTAACATCTACCTTATATCACCTGTGTTCCATTTAGCTCAAGCAATGACACAGCGCTTATACTCTCAAGAGATACTTGGATTCTTTAGGAGTTAACTTTGAGCCAGCCTAGCTAACGAGTAACGATTGACGTGAGTATTTTCAAGTACATACCCGACGCCTTAATGATTTATAATGATTTTGATGTAGAAACAATAAACAATACATCACTCTGGATTTTTTAATGGTTTATATGAGTCGACGATTTTCAAGAAAAACTACATGTTTTTAAGGTTATTAAAATTATGTTTTTCTTGTTTGATAGTTTCGTTACAGAATATGGGGAATATATAGAAGTCCTCTGTCTCTCTCTCTATTCATCTTTAATTATTCAAATAACTTTGACAAGACAGGTAGGTACTCATTTAAATATGTTGAATTGTTCCCAATCGCAGTTTGAAAGTCATGCTCGTCTTGTGCCTAATTATTCGAAGTCAATGTTCATCAAATACAAACATTCATATTTGTACCAGAGCAAGGACACACCCACGCCACATGTATGCTATGTTTTCCACATTCAATTCAAATAAGGTCCACGATGACCGCTTTGTGCCTTCGTATAAAAAATTAAAAATAGTACCTATCGGTATGTGTACAGGCTACAAGTTTCATGAGAGATTCATGAGCCAAGTCAACATGCTCATAATACATATTAATTGTTTAGATTAATGCACAGATACAAGCAGTTTAACTTGTAACGTATTGCGCCAATATATAGTTACTGAAACGAATCATACTGTTAAACTTCGTTCAAGGGAACGAAGGACAAATATGTATGTAATCATTGCATTTAATAACAGATGGTATAAAGAAAACACACATACGGTAAATAAACATTAAAAAATATTAACTATTTACGCTATTTTATGTTAGTTGTGTTACTGTTTAAGCGGTACATTAAAGTGAAGTAAAAAAATAATATAGTAAAGTATGTTGTAATAGATAGAATTAAGAGAAGGAAAGCTGTTGTTGCAGAGAGTTGTGATACATGTATCACACTGTAAGTATGTAATCATGAATGCAAGTTATCGACGTCACTATCGAAGGATAATAGAAAACTAATATATTTTGGGTTGTCGGTCTTCTGTACTAAGACGTTGTAAAGAGGTACCTCTTCACAATACAGTACATAGGTATACCCTCTAATACCCTCACATAATTAAGTTACCGAGAAACTTGACCTCCATTATGACGTGCTCTATTTGATCACTTTGCTTCTAAGAATGGAATTTAAGCTAAGATAACATTGAAGAGGATTAACTGCAGCTTAATAGACTCAATGTAAAAATGCCTACGCCTGTAAAAGGATATAGGGACACGATTGTACGCATATACGCCTAAAGTATTGTCTGAACAATGCGTCGGCTGCACGACGCGCGACTCAATGCCTTTCAAGTCAGATTAAGTTAGGAAAGGCGCATTATTAATAACGGCCAATAACTTAACTGCCGCTTGAAATATCGAAGTTACTTTTGCTTAAGCGACACTCATATATTATGTGAACTAAGAATATGTTTCCGGATCGAGAGAGGTTTTGTCATTGGTTCTCAAGCGGGATTATTTTATTTTGTAAGCGTGAATTGTAATGTATACAATTATTTATTTATGGGCATGTTATTTACCTACATTGAAGATAGATTTTGTGTTACTTTATTGTGTTAACGATTACACAACATATAACATGCGTCTTAACGCTGTTAAACATATTAGATACCAAAATTGATAAACGAGTTCTTACGAACAAATGGGAATTAAAAAATGTGGCTTAAGGAGCAAAAAGTATATGTAAAGTATTCAGTGTCGTCATTGTGAAGTCCTGGAAGTTGAGCAGTGCGAATGTTAATAAATTGAATGCAGTCTACAAAAAATATGGTGATTTTATATAATGGCGCTTGTAAAGTTGCATTTGGACAAATGTGTAGGAACACGCCTGACAAGGGTCTTGAATACTTTTAAATATTTGTGAAACAACATTAAAACATGCACCCAAATTATGTTTTAATAAAAGAAAAAAGTTTTTAAACATGAACTTTTTTTTCTGAAAAACGTTGCGACTTCAAGCGAGACAACTAATAAGTAATGATGTTTTGACTGTTGTGAGTATTTAGTGCTCACAGTCATCGTGTTAATCACAATGTGTATTTTAATAGGTATGTATGTATTTATGACTAAGTCTCCTCCGCTGAGTAACAAATAAAGAAGTAAACACCATTTTCAAATTACGGACGGTTTTCAATTACTTTACACATTTACTGAGGTAATGAACTTAGCACTTTACGTTCAGCATTTAACAAATAGCAAGAAAGCGTAAATAAGCGAACTAGAACCTGGACAACGCCTGTAGAACGCGCAGACAAAGTGGTAACACTTTGTATATTTCAATCTGGAAACGATGCACTAGTCAAACGAGCCGATTTATCTTGGCAACAAAAGCAAAGTAGATAAATATATTTATGGTGCAGGCAACATATCGTCCGGAGGTTGTTACCAGGTTTATCTTCACTTGGGCTTAATGCCCTATACGGCCTCGGAAAAGCTTTTAAAAGGTTCGCTCATCCCTCGAGCGACGAAAGCTCATATTGTGATACAAGTCTTCACGAGTTATAGTTTTTTTATTTTAAACTTTACCTCGCTGCGAATGCTTGCGTTCCTATAAGTGAACGGTTAGCAGCTCAGCATCATGGTATCGTCTCGAAGTATTGCACCGCTGTGCTATAAGTAGCCATATTTAAATGTCGATGAGGAGGGAATAATTCCTACATTTAATATGAGCGAGGTGATTTAAAATACACGACAATAATATTATGATTCGAATATTATGAATGAAATGTACTTAAACTTTTTTAAGTTTATAGAGAGCTATTGGTTCAGATTTCAATGATTTCCAAGTTTGTCTGTTATTTTATAATGATGGCTTTGTAAATAGTATTATCGCTTTCACAATTAGATTAGAATCACAAAGCATTTGATGCTAAAGGCAAACATCAAAAATAAAAATAAATATTTAAAAATGATGCCTTTTTAATGTTTTACCCAAAATCCCCATAAGTACAAAGTGGATCATAACTCAAATATACTTCACACGAGCGCCGTCGCTCACATTAAACTTAATCTCTCACTTAACACTGTTACTGCGCGTGACTTAATCTGCTCCTTGCTTAATCTTTCTTGTCAACGACTAGGATAATCCGACCTACGAAAGAGCGAGAGTCAAGCTTTATGCTAAATTATCAATACATTTTATGTCATATTTATTTAAAAGCGTGACGATAATTATATTTTATACCCTAAGAATAATGCTAAAAATACTATAAAATTTTATACTATAAAATCTTTTCGGGTGTTCGCCATTTTTTCTATGTGATCATTGACACATCAAGTTGGAGTATTTTATTTTTAACGTCACGGAAATGTTCGTTGGGCGGGTCATTCTGTAACATATCAAGTCATATGCTTTGTTTTGCTTCTTGTTTTTATGTCCTTGACCATTTTTTACCCGGTTTTGCATGCAGCCAGCCTCTCTTTATCGTGAAGATAATACCTCTTGCTTAAAAGACCTAGGCCATGAGAAAAACTGCCTTTTGAGTCCTAAGCTTTTAAACAAAGCTCTTTCTTAAAAACCACAAATCGTTTTTATACCACTTAGCTTACAAAAGCTAGTTTTTTAGTTTACCCATTTAGTGTGTACTTTAGAGCCTGTTTAATATGGTGCTAGGAGGTGTCCCGCTTGCGCATTTTACGAGGGGTTTAAAGCGTCGTCGGTCAACATGTAACAATTCGCTTTGAGTCGCTTTGTCGGCCGTCGAAGAGAGACGCTTCTCCAATTCCAAACGACACCATGTACTGAACTTTATTTTTTACTCGCTCAGATTTATTGAGCCAAATATTAAACCGGACATAACCGCTTAGATAAAGATGGCAGTTGTTATTTCATCTCTTTTTAGATTCATGGTGTCATAAGGCAGGCTGATCAACGAATAATATGTCAATTTTAATTTCAGATACCTACAAAAAAGTGTTTCGTTTAGTCATATTTAGACTTTCTAGTAGGTAGTGCTAGACTACATGCATAAAACCGTAGCTGAGGAATCTTCTATTCTACTAGAAGGTACCTACTGACATGATCTGTGAACAAATTTAATACAAGGTCAACTTTTATCGTTCCTAATGATTTGCTCTAACTACCTATTTCAAATGACAAAAAGGTGCCTTTTACGCAACACGTAAGATACATATCTAATTATATGATTTTTGAACAAATTTCATCTTAATGATTATTACGATTATGAGATTTAATTTCAAGGCTCGGTCTAATCCTTTCATTATGTTTTTTACATCATTTATTGAACCGGTTTATTATTTTTAAGAGTAATCATGTCTTGAAACAGAGACAGTGGTGTTTTCAAAATGAGATAGGCGCCATGCAAGGTTATACTGGTTATTCACTACGTGGATTTACTATCAGGGTTCCCACATACGAGGTTTACAGTGGAAGCTCAATTGGAAGATATGGAAGGTAGGATTTGTTGAATTTTAGAAACAAAATGAAATATAATAAAACTATATGTTTTTTTTTTGAGTAGGTCTGAACTTGGTATAAAATAAAGAGTTTTCAAACATAAAACGAAAGTTTCTAGTTGCGTATGGTTCTTTATTTCAATAATAATTACAATCGTTGCAATTTGATTCGATCCGCCAAAAATAATGCAAGCACGATAGTCCATCTTAAAGAGCACTATTAAAATGATTTACATCCCTGCAAGACTTATGATAAACAGAATTAATAGGAACCAGATACATTAGCACAAAGGGTATTTGCTAATATTATTTAATAGCTCAGTTACCTATAATTTGCGTTATGTATCTCTACAGATTTATAGACACTAGGATCGGCGCCGGCGATTTGAATGGCGGCGTGTGATTGGCGGACGCCGGGTGCAACGCAGGCGCATGTATTTAGGTCACCGCGCCGCGTGGGTCTAGACTAGCAACAGCTTTTATAATACTAGCATAAAACGATTACTAACCTTATGTCAGTAATTATGTGAATGACTACAATTATATAAATGACGTAATTATGCGTGTATGAAATGATTGATTAATATATTTAAGCAGTTTAAGGTTCGACAAACCTAGAGCTTTGTATCGTATTTACATGACGTAAGACATAAGGTTCGATGATCATATTCATTATCGCTTTTCTGTTCTTTTTTAGTTAGTTTGGAACTTATCACTTGCAGATATTCAAAGTTTTAGTAAAATAAATAGAGTGTACTTGTAAACTCTAATCACATAGTAGTAGTTACTTTACTTTGCTAACAATATTTACACAAAAAACAATCTCACAAATGTTTTTATCTAGTAAAGAGCCAGCTTTAAAAATGACTTACGACCGGTTACAGCTTAAAATTCCTATTCAATGAATGTTTCGGTAAAGCGTAAATGAGATTTACGCGGCGGACGCCTGATTCATTCCATCTAAAGGCTATAAAATCTAAACTTAAAAAGGGGATTTCTGGAAAAGTGCAAGGGACTGAAATAATCATAGGAGGTCCGAGCACAATAGGGCTAGCTCGTCTCAGCTCGGAGGGCACGTATGCTCGTAAATACGACGTCCCTTATTATTAGCAGCCATTGTTCGGGAATGCTCGGGTACAGTCGGCAGCGGCGCGGACGCAGCCAGTTTGTCATATGAGACTTGTTGCTTTTTGACATTTAAAAAACATGCCATGAAAATTTCCGTAATTCGTGCCCCGTTTAGTTGACAACAAAAACCTTTAGAAGTCAAATAAGTGAAAGCTGTGAATTTTAAATAAATCATTATGTATAATTTCTTAGCAATTCTAACCATTATCGAACAAAGCCTTACTCTATTTAACTTTCGTTTCGCGTTCATTTCTTAATTGATTTAGATAAAATGGTGGATTGAGTTTTATTGTTTGCGACTGTACTTCTAGCTCGACGTCGGATATCCGACACTCGTAGCTTTAATGCGCAGCCCTGGTTCGGCCGACCATTGCACAATTCAATCCTAAATAAACGCAATCCCGCCATAATTAGCTATGGAACTGATGAATTCACGAATCGCCATTAAAAATTCTGAACACAGCTTAATTAAAAATTGTGTTTATTAAAGCGCATTCCGACTTCGATAGATGTTTAAAATTGTTGGTAGTTTATATGAAGGTGGGAGAGGTGAATAAAGGCTTTTATCTCAGGTATAGTCGGTACATGTGGTTGAGGGACGCCAAAATTGGAATCATTCATCTTTTATAATCTGACGTGTTCTATTGTAGTCGGCGCTGGCATGGGTCTAGAGGGACGCCGCGTTGTGTTACTACGAATATTTATTGTTGAACCACATATGGCTAGTCAATCTACATTAAACTGATCAGTGATCATTTACCTAAATGCTTCTAAATACGGAGCATCGGTGTTTATTAAATCATATTTTATTAACGTTCATACCGGCTGCGAGAACTACAACGTCAAAGCGAGGAGTACTGTAGGGAAACTTTTTTATATTATGGTAAAGATTTTAAGTCTTTATGAAGGTGTAGAACCCGTTCATAAAGCCAAATCCGAATGAAAGAGATAAATAGAGAAGATTAAACACTGTTATCTAAATGATAACATATTTATTTAATTATTTACTCAACCATTTTATTACTTCGAACCTAGAAAACGGTGTACAAACAGGTGCTATGATAAAGAGAACAGAACTGTTGTACAAACATTTAAATAAAAATTCTAAAAACGCTTTGCGGCGGCCATTAAAGGGCAGTCGATTAGAGGCTCGGCAGTATGAGAGACTTTTAACATCGATCCATCAGAGCCTGGCCACAGATAAGGGCATATACCTGTCACAGTAATAAGTATTAAAGATTGAATCGTACAAAAAATAAAAAATAAAACATTGTAATGGTCTGGGTTCCGTGGTCGAAGCTCTCGATTGATTTATCCATAGAATTACGAAACAATTTTAGTTTTAGGGATATACAAATTCGTATATGCTACGGAAGTTTAGATTTACGAGTACCATACCTATAAAATCTAATCAAGTTGACAATATTATAATTATGAAAATAAACGTTTCCATAATAATTATACTTTATTCTGGAATGTAGGAACTGAAGATAGCTGCGAATGTTAAAACTAGGTACGAAAGAAACATCGTAGCCAGTGCTACAAAGTTCTCAAACTAACACATTATTATACATTTAACAAAGATTCCTAAAAGATCTAAAGATTGTCTAATACTTAATCCAAAAAGTTACATGCCCACCTTTATATTATTGTGTTTCTAAAAATAAAACGGTATTCGTATTAACTGTCATAAGAGACCGGTTCTTGGCACCTTTTCAATGCGCCTGAGTAGATTCCCGCGGTATGTTCGTTACATTTCTTAGTAAATTCTTTACTTATCGTCAAGTTCAAGTTGTTTTTCCTCAAAATGGTAAGTAGATCGTAGACTGGTGTTAATGTCTTGATCTTGTTAGTGTTTATTTTTTGTAGTATTTACTTCATGTTAATCGATTTAAAAATAGTTATAGCTAAATGTAATCAGATCATCCTCTTCATACTTATGTGCGAAATAAGATTGAAAACTGTGACAAAAAATATAAGAAAAAAATATCCTTCGTGTACGTTGTGGGCACATAGCTCATTTTGTCATTTCCTTGCACGGTTAATTTTAAACCATTTTACAGCAGTAATAAGTTTCCACGCAAAGCTAGGTAGCGACAAATTGCCAACTGCTGATTCACTAAATACTAACATTTTTTGTCGTCATTTGAAAGTAACTGTCTCAAAATCTGTATGTGGCAAGATACGCATCTTAAGTAAAAAGCTGTAGCGGCAACTAATATATGTTGTTGATACTCGTTGCTTGATAAATGTTGTAACTGACAACTGGGCCCACTACCTCAATGAAGCGCTCCAATTACTCTTGTTAATATATTAGTCTGACATCTTAAGTTAAATATTTTGTAATTACTCCTTTGGCTGTAGTTTAACTCGGGTATGTCAGCCATTTTCAATATACAAGGGATCAAAGATCAAGATTAGTAAAAGTGACACGTAAGTAAACCCATCCAAGTAAAAAAATAATTAGCGAAGCTTCTTCTGTTTTTAAATGTTTGTTGTAGATACCTACGGCAATTTCTGTTGGTTACACATAAGTTTTAAGAAAGCTTGCTTATGTTATAGATGAAAATCAAACTTTTACCGTTCCTAAAGTTTACAAAACAGTAATGAGAACATTTTCATATACACGATGTTATCACTAATTAGCAAGTAGCAGTTTCATGGAGGCCTCTGTCATGTGATACGTAGGGAAGTGAAAAGTGCTTATGTATACGCTTAACGTAGCCAAAAGTTACATGTTTTTCCCATCACTGCAGTCATATTTTTGTCCTAGACCATACCTTGCAGGAGATATTTCCCATATTGACGGTCAAAGTTCCAACTTTCTGACTTGTTCTGTTACGAACCCCCGTTCAAATGACATAACTGAACTTTAAATAATGCCTTGTCCCCTATACCAATTGTTGTATGCAGCCAAAAGTACAATGTTTTGCGTGCGTTACATTGTGCACTACCATAAAGAGCAATAATTTTGCACATCAAAAATCGATTTCCAGCATTTTTTAATGCTCAAAATTACTTTGTTTTATGAGCAGTATCTATGCGTAGTTAACGGATATGTTATGTGTCTTTTACACCCCGTATATGATAAGTAAAAATCTTGTTACATGTAATTAGATAGAGATAATACTATCTGCAAGGGGTTCGATAATAACTAGAATACCACATAAATAACACATTTATTCGCTAAGAAAATTTCATTGCGAAATATCATTTCACATAATTAGAAGGAAATCATATTGCGTATGACGTGTATTACCATAAGGAGACTTAAATTTATTATTGCCATCAAAATAATACGAGTAATAATAGTTTTACAATCCGAGTTTTACTATGAGTGGGGACTGTTCGGTATCTATGCTCGTAAACTTGAAATTGCCTAATGAATAACACGGGATTAAGTTTAATGGCAACGTTACAAGTCTTGTCATTTGTGAGATTTTTATAATTATAAATTATTATCAAACTAGTGATCACCCGCGGCTCGTTCCCAATAGACATAAGTTTTATTATGAAAAGCTCCACGCATTGGTGGTATTTAATGCTAACTTATGGAATGCCAGGAGTTTCATGGACTGTGTTTTATGGTTATCTATGCGTTTGAAAAAAAAAATACGCTAAAGAATTCCCTTTCATTCGCCCAGTAAAATAATGTCGTGCACGTTATTTTGAAACAGCTTAATGAATATTAGCTAATCACTGTGCACAATCACAAGTTAACGTTGCGCATCAACATGAGAACATAACGTTTGTATGTTTTCATATTACCTTTTTTGCCCGTAATTACGAACGGTGAACATTAAAGTTTAGCTGGACCACGGCAGCGAATATAAATCGGGTGTTTCATGAAATATCGAGTCGCAGCCGTGGGCTACGCGGCACGAACGCGTCGCCGCCCTTATCTCTGCCGATACGATTTTATACGATATTCGATTTTTCTTTTTCTGACTTTTATGGATCGGTTGTTCGCGATGTATCGATAATTCGAGATCGGTCTTTTATGTTATAATTTCTATACAGGTAGCGACGATGGTCTGCATCGCTCCCGGTGGCTTCTAAAATACAACATTGTAACATTGATTTGTGGGGTACTAATAAGCGAGCAGCTTTGGCACTATTTCAATGTTCTCAAGTGATTCAGAAATCGCTCGCGTTACGATGGATCCTTTTCCCTATAAAAAGCGTTAAGCCATACAAACCGGTTGAAAACCGTGTTCTCACAACGTACGGCCGCTTCATAACTGGCTACTTTATGCTATTGTAATGGTCTAGGAGCTGCTACTGCTCACAAAAACACCCGCATTGTCTCTAGACTTGTTACCGTATACAGCCATGTATTTTATCACTTCGCGCGTCGACACAGACACTTCCGAGAAAAAAGTTTCAAGTCGCTACGTTTATCTCTTTCTTCATTTTTTTTTCTCAAACTCCGAGCCGAGCCTGTGCTAGGTAAATATGAACGGAACTGTGACAGTTGTGATACCTTTATATTATTTGTTCAAGCATCCCGAACCTATAGGCTTTGTGTGCTGAACAAGTTGTAAAGATTATCTACATGTGCATACATAATCGTTAAAGCTAATACTAAGCACCGACTATTTCACGGTGCGGTCGGTTAATGAGCATAAAAAATGGAGATGCTGCTTATGAATTCCTGTTGTGTACACAGTTTTCGAAAAAGTTTCGCAGACGAATTATTCATAATGAGTATCAGAGAATGGAATTATTTCAACGAATTTTATGACTTATTGCCATATTATTACGACACTTTTCTGGTTGGCGAATTTCGCGCCCATGTTCGGAATTTATATAACGTATCGCTTTTAATTTTTTTTAAATATCGTGTTTGTTGCTCGAGGGTTGAGGGTACGATCGATTGAGTTTATGATGGGTATTTTTTATTATATTATGTTAATTTATTAAATACGTAGCTACACGGTTATGATTGCATGTACGAAAGTTTTATCAAGAACCCGCGCATCTGGGATGTGTTCAATTTGTAACGTCTAGCATTTTTTAAATTTTATACTTACTTTATAGCATTGCCAGACATTACTACATTGTATACCTACATAATTATTATAATATATAAAAACACCTAACAAATATATAGATATAATATAACATAGATATTTAAAAAACCTGTCGTTGAAGTTAAAGTTAAAGTGATAAAAGCCATTAAAATGTACATAATTTTGCTAAGTGAGTGATTTACAAATTAATAAATTCAATAGGACCTAAGTTATAAAAGATTGATCACAAAAAATTACTGACAAGGTATTTAAAATACCTATATAGCTTTATGTTATGTAGGTATTAGGTACAGGGTGAAAACGTTTTCCATTTTAGATTACAAGTTCTACATAACACGCCAACTTAGAAACGCGGAATCAAGATCAAAGTATTGGCAAAAAACGTTTTAACAGGAGTCGGTATCAAAAATAAATAAAAAACTTTTATCACGGGTAGTGTCGGCGTTTGCTGGCGTGTCATAACTTGTCGCGGTGAGGTTCGTTACACGGCGGTAACGTTACACGACAAGCAACCGGACACCTTGTTGCGTGTTGCATGCGTGTGGTGGGCGGTGTCCCTCCGGCTCCCTACAAAATACAACAATAACAAACCAATAATGCTACCTTATGTACTTACAATATAACTTGCAGTGTAAGCAATGATCTGTTCTACGCAGCGGGAATAGCGGAATAATCTGTGTAAATAACATGGGTCACGAGGCTGTGCCCTCTCTGCACGTATCACTTACTAACTACATTCCGGACCTTACAGACGTCAGTGTTGTTGAAGATGCAGCAAATTTTATACGAACGAACCAAAATTATTGAATGGCCTATCCAAATGTAAGGGAAAATATCCGTTTCTCGGAATAGGCTATTTGACTGTGTTTAAAATATGGAACAATTTGTTGTCATCCTAATAAAATGTAATGTAAAAAGCATATTTTATTGATGTTCTGAAAAAATAAGGTCATTTTCTGTATAAAAAACAGAAATGAATTTTTTTTTGTGGTTTAATCAAGTGTTTGAAAACGCTCTGTGATTGGTTGCAACTCAGATGACGTCACACGGAAGTAAACATTAGTTTCAGTGCATGCTTTCTTTTTTTCTTTATATTTATCGTGTGATCTACGTGTTATTTACGTTATTCCCCAGCCGTCCTATTACAGTTTTGTTTATTTAAAGTTCTGTGCATAAAATGGAGAGAACTTTAATAATTGGATGGAGTGTTTTTGTTGTGTTTTGTAGTTTTTCCGGAGTCTTTATCGATGTACTTGTACATTTTGGTACAATACACCACTTATAAACCATTAAATATGCAATAAATTTCAAAACTATTTCAACAGTTTGTTGTTTACTTATGTGTGACGTCATCTGTCAAAAAAAGCGTTTTGGCGCGTAATTTTTCAATTCAAACTTTAACATTGATTTTCTCCGTATATACGACAGATCTCCAGGAAATATTAAAATGGTTTGCATTTTATGCAATAACAAATAATATAAAACTATTTTCCAGCAGTAGTAGAATTGCCTATTGCGACAATTTTCTATTTGCTACTTACATCTGAAGATTTGTTGATTAAACGGGATGTTCAATCGCATTGTTACGACTCATTCTGATGATATTTGTAGATTTAAACTGTCATAATTTTTATTTGCATAATAAGGTAATTTATTTGGATTAAATTGAAATAAACAAACCTATGTTTAATACTGTCAAACATTCATAAATATCGTATTATACCTTTACACTATATTTTTAAGAGGAAAATAGTGAATTGAAAATAGATATTTATACTTATATTTTGGGTTATTAACTCGTTATATAACAGTAAAAGTAATAAAATATAATTATCTTATGTAATGATGACCATTGTGCACCATTTAAAACTTATACTTGGATTTCACAGCCAGAGATAGAAGTATCTTTACATATTATTATTAAATACTCATGTAAATCTAATACATATATTATGTCAAAAATAATTGGATCCTCAATTTCTTTAAAATTAAATACGTAAGATCACCAATTCGAACAGTGAAATAAAATAAATAAACTGGTTTTCTATGTGATATTGCGGATTACACAAAAAACGGCTCTTTACGGAAATAACAATAAAAGCTTATTAAAGCCCTTTCAGACACTCGTATTAGTAACGTTTATGTGTGTAAGTGGTTGCTAATTAGTTTTAATCTAAGGAAATAGTGGCGAGAAAATATCTTTACATAATTATTATTAAGTAACAGCTTGATACACGTTGAAAAGTTCATAATAATTATCATTTATAAAGTCATGGCTAAAATTACATATAATTAAATAAAATAAATAATACAACATAAAGAAATAATATAAAATCGCGACTATTAAAAAATTAACTAATATTTGTTGTAGGTAAGCTTACTAGAAAGATTTTGCGTACGCATGGTTCAATCACGTGAGATCAACGACCAGTCATTGTATCAATTTAGATGTCAACGTAACAAATCGATTGTATTCAGACCTGGTAGAACTGTGAGCATTTGCAAACCGCTCCCTCGCCTCGTAAATAAATTTTAATAATAGCCCGTAAACTTGTTCAAAGCTTTGGGCTATAATTTTTCATTTATTTATTGATATCTAATTATTTAAACTATCCTTAAAAATAATACAACATAACCTTCTAATCGTATCGTTCTGCCCCCGTTCCTAAATCTACCATGCGGCGGAATGTCGGAGAACGAGTTTTGTATCCGTCCTGCTCGTTCCTAAGTTACGGCTGTTTCTGTCCTTGTCGGGCGCTTGTCATTTTCTATAAGTTTTTCTAACATTCTCTGCTTGCACCGCCCCCTCTATTTCGGCCAAACGCCTGTCTTATGAGCGATAACTTTTGTTTGTTCAACAGTTATGACTATTGTTTGACACACCAATGCTTGTTACGCTCGCTTGGAGTGTTTGCTCACTTAATGAAGCTCTGTTACCGCATCCTTCTAATGAATCTTTATTTATTTCAAATACACATTAGTGTTAGTCATCCTCATCACCTTCAGTGTTTCGTTTCAAAATGGCGAAGCGCCGGAGTTGCGAGCGTTGTGCTCGTTCTCGTCACAAGTTAGTCTGGCATCGCTACGCGATCGTATGTTCCATAATTAGTAGCCAGTAGTGATTCTGATCAATGTCTTAGGCTAAAATAAAACAATATTGAAAACGTTCCTGAGCATGGCTAAAATCTTAATGTAAGCATGCGGATTGCGGGCTCGCCGGCCACTGCTGCTAAATGCTAACGAGTTACAAATTAAAAGAGACCGAGACGTGTGCCAAAGGTAACTTTATGGGCTTCGCATGTCTTATATCAATAAATTATTGACTACGCTCCTTGTTTGATTTTACATTTATACTTATTATTATTTACCTTAAAGTAGACTTTAGGCCCTTTGTTTATAGTCCAAAATTGTGTACAAAACATTTGAGCCGAGACTTTGGAACTTAACCCTTACGACACGGCATTAATGTTCAGTTTGTTGTGACACGAGTGGGGATGAGCATGTACAAATAGTAACAAGTAAGTAGGTATTTGAGCGTAAGCGAGGAGAGGCGAGAATCTTTAGTTTTAATTAATACGCTGGATCTAGGCACCGCGTATTCGCTATTTTCAATTAGTCGTCGGCGCCAGTAGCATGTTTTGAGCTACCTATGTGATTTAATGGGATCCCGTATTTCCCATACAATTCATTATTAACCTATAAGTTTCGTTGGGAGTGGGGTCAATAGCTGGCTCAGTCATGTTACTACCGCACTAACAATTAAAGAGTGGTCATGCGTAGCTTATAATGAATATTTCATTGTAGGACGTCCCTTTTACAAGCTGTGTACCGCTAACATCTGCGGGCGTATATGAGTCATAGGTCATTAAAATTAATAGTTTTCAGCAAACCCTTAACTTAAGCTTCGGCTTTAGTGCGGTACATTGCTTAATACGTGAACCGTTACCCATTAACTTTAGTTTGTCCTAAAACGCTCTGCTATTTATCTAGTTCTAGATAGTTGAAGCTTTCTTATTCAACTTTCAGAACATCTGGTAGAAAAATAAGAAAATGGGCACGTTTGTGTCTGTATAAGTAAGTAAGTCGTAAAAGATAAAGTTGTCAATTTACGATGAGGTTTCCGAGTAGTTATAAAGGTGAACAGAAAGCGAGCGTCCGACTGTCCGCGTGTCCGGGCGTCCGGGTGTCCGAGTGTCCAAACAGTCTACGACGTCACGAGTCCACGTTCACTTGATGTTATTCTCACGACTTTTCTCACTATTTGACACCAAATAATAATTATCACGTCGCTTTTCAAATATCTTGTGTCAAACAGATCGTCTACACTTACAAAATAAACTGATAAAAGCAAGTGTGAAATTAGTTTACGTACCGAGAGTTCCGTATAAAAGCTTAGCGTAATCATGTGAATACGTTAATAATAACCGAACAGATTTGACTTATTTTTATTAAGTTACTAGAAGGTAAGACACTGGTAGATTTTTAGGTACCAACCTATTGTAGCGCGTCGGAACACACAGGGTCGCACATATTTCTTTGCTTACGTGACTTCTAATACAGCAATTAATTGACGGTAATCATATGTACATATTTAGCTGAATTGTAAATTCAATGTTAAAATATAATGTCGATGAACTCTTTGACAAGTGGGAAGAAAAGTAATAAACATTTTTATAGTCTAACCAGCCTATTCCTTCGGCTTTGGTTTACGATTTTCTTGTAACCATTGCGTAACTATGTCAAACGGTTGACTGTTGATTATGGCTTTCATAAAGTTATTTGTTTATTTACTAATGCCCCATAGTGATTGCAATCTAATGAAACCCTCCGCCAAGGGCCGGCTACGCGGCTACTTTTCACCATTAATGTAATAAATCTGCCTATACTGAGTCAGAGAATTCGATGGTACGGCAACACGACAGAGTCATACGCTGTCGGTTTACGTTAGAAACTTTCCGTCTTCTTAGCCACCACGGCGTTTAGCCTCAATACAAGCCGACGCCTTTACCTACCAATCAACAACATAATGACCGTCTAATCAAAAGTAAGGCATTAATTTATTTAACTCGAGTGAACCAGTAGTTAAAGTCGGTTTAGCGTAGTAAGTCGCAGATTCACAGCAGGTAGGTATGTAGGAGAGAGGCTTCCGGCGCGCGCGTGAGCTTTCACGGCACCAGAGAGCCAATCGCCTTTTATGTGGGATCGTAAATTTCACGACATTTTATTTTAATATTAAATGATTTAATATGAAATATTAGCTATATTGCTGTTTATTGGTAAGAGACAATACAATAGTTATGACTAGAAATGTTTATGATTTAGATGTAGGTAGGTATTTATTCAATGAAAACTTACGATTGCAGAAATTATAGAATAAATGTATAGATCTGCCACGATTCAATTTTACGAGCCTCTGTATAGAAAAGTTAAAGTATCTCAACGAAGCAGAATACCTAATTAGTCACCTAAATGTTATTATAATCATTAAATCTATAGAACATTTTCTTAAATTAAATAAACACAGAATGTCTTGTTAAAAACGTAGAGGTACAAACAAGGTCAAAGCTTCGGCACCGAAATTAGTTTCTTAATCAGAATGCCACGGTCATTTTTGTAATTTATAGCGTCGTCTATACGTTAGTGTTTGTTTCCTCCATCGTCGGGCAGGTAACATATTTCTTGAGACAGCGGGGGGTGTCTGGGGCAAAGATGCGCAGGAGTGCCCCTGTGTGGAGGCGGCATTGGTTATATACCTATGCCATATCAAATTTATTGGTCCATGAGCTATAAAACAATAGTAACGTCTATAAAAGTTGTTAGTTACTCATTGAGGAATTAGGAGCTTCTCATTTTTTTAAGTACGGTTTTCTCCTGTGGTCTTGTTTGATTAAAGACATTTTTTTATAGTGTAGCTTTTTATAATTTGATATTCCTTCAAGAGCTATGTTTAGATTGCACTAAGATGTTTGCAAAGTTTATTTTTAACAATAATTGCATAAGATCGAACATACATTAAAAATGCAAAAAACGAACCATCAACCTCGATTAATATTCTTTGGTTGTAGTCAGGATGTCTCGCACACCTGTGACACCTTAATGACTCCGTGATAAGTTAACAACTAAGATGGAGCTATGTACCAGACCGCTTTTCTCTCTAATTGCTACGCAAATAGAATATTTTGTCTTAAAAAACAATGTTAAACTTACAATGTTAAAACAAATGATAGTAACAGAATCGGCCTTAACAATTCAGATTAATAAAAGCTCTTCAACATATTTAATCTCGTTATAAACAATTACTCATCTTTAAGTAACAAGGATCATTACGATAGATAGGTATATATTTACACAGCTATGTAGCAAATACACTTGCAGATAGTCGCATAACTAAATGCATTTTATTGTTGTTCATAAAATTCTATATGCAGCTCCTGACGCCCCATCTTTTTATAGGGCACCTTTGTAAATTACGTTAGAGCAGAGCTTACCTGTGGCCTCGCCATGGAATCGATTAGGTGCGTTTCGAACATATTTTCGACGGAGTTCCATTCGATGACTCGCTTCAACTTTTGTCGCTTGATTGCTTTTTGATGTGGCGATAAATGTGACTTATGTGGTTTGGGTTAACAGCGAATACATTTGTGTAATGATGGGGTTTGTGCACAACGGGCGGGCAGCGTTTAAACTTGAATGTGTGAACGTAGTTATTAAAGTTTTAGTAACGTTCTACAGCAGAGCGGCTGCTTGAACCGCACGATGATATTCATTCATTCTATAATTCATAAACAGCTCATTCCGTAATAAACACATTAGAATCAATTTCTTAAGCACGTAAATTACCATCACAATTTATCATCGTATTTTATGCTATTTACTCTCAAAATAGCCTATGAATTTTATTATAATGTGTCAATATGTATCCTGCAGTATTACTTAAAATAATTTTAATTTTATAGGTAGGTATCTGGTTTTGTGCTAGATGATTTTATCTCACGTGTAATTTTATGCACACGAGGTTAATATGAAACTTTTATGTTCCAGGTATGTATTACCGCTGTGTCAGGAGTCTCAGCTATTGAGCGGTGAGTTTAATAAACAATTCGCGTTTTAATGACATGTCTCGCACGGTTGCATTATATCCAACACACGAGATAATCACAGAACACTTATCAAACAAAAAGTATTTTAATTTACCAAGGGGCAAGAGCTTCATTCCTGCATGCCAGCATGCCCTCAGATAGATCGACTCAACCTAGATCGCCGTTGGCAAAGAAGCATTCAGCTACTAGTCAATCTTGGGCAGGCATGCGGCGGCCATCTTGGATCCGCGGACAGACGGACGGACGAGAAGACGCTCCGACTGTAATTGCAACGCTATGCGCCCCCAGCCGTTTTTCTAGAATAGTAATCCTGCAAACTGTGCTTGATACGGTCGTGTGTTCTTTCCCTAAGATAAGCGACTCTGCTGATACAATTTGAAATTACTTCAATAGACTCTATCTACGCAAATGTCCCACTACATTGCCTTTTTGTAAGATCACTAAACATTAATGTTTTATAAAATAGCTTGTAATTAGTTGTTACTTACATATCTCGCTGGCAATGTGCGTAAGTATAATTATCATAAGCAGTCCTCGGTGACACACGTATTAACAACTATGAGCTTGCTCCGAGCTATTCCGGGACAAGAAGTGTTGAAAAGGGCGTCAATACATTAACGTCCCTGTCCGTAGACTAACAGCCGATAGAAACTTAAGATAGTATTTCTTTATAGAAAACACTAAGATTTTAACTATTATGTAAGGCACGTAGTCGCCCTTAAATGGTCTGTAATTGTGGGTAGTTGAGTAGAAGTTTTTGCACCTGTGATTAGGTACTGTCGCAACGATCCAACACCAAGTTTTTACTTCTACTTCCGAATGATATATTGTGGGTTTAGACGTATGCGGTGCGCCAAATAGATATGTAAAATGCATGTATATAATACGCCTTCACTTTCAAAGTGAACTACGTTCTAAATTCAATAAAATCAACTGTTCTACGAGTGCAAATCTATCTACACAACTGTCATAAAGAAGTAAGTAGCATAATAGTTTCCTATCAATACCACCAAGTTTTCATCTTCGGTATTCATACTTGTAATAGAATACACAAAACAGAAGCGGTCGGGCGTTTTGATTTAAATATATTATGTAGAGGTACCGCTGCATACTGCATACCACACACCAAGCAATTACAGTTAGGGATTGGCAATTCTAAACAGTAGTGGCTTAGTAATCTAACAATTGCAGAAATGTCGCCGTTATTTCTCCAGCATGATAAACATAGATCAATTAACGCGCCTAATTCCAATCTGGGCTCAAGCCTCGCTGACCAAACTCGGCGGTATAACGTAACTTTCGAGATTTCCCGAATGGACCGGTATAGTCGACTTTTACCAATAGCTTGCTTAAATTAAGAACACAAATGCATTTATCATTCGCCTTTCGGAACAATGAGAATAATTTATGTACTGCTTTTCTAGCCCACACGAGTGCCGTGTTCGTTATATGCACGACATAGATTTTGAATCTTTGACATTTGTAGATTGTGCTTACATATGTCTGTCCTCTACGTCTTTATTTTGCAGACATTGTTATTTATTTATTGCTTTGACTTTTCTGACTCATATTTTTTTTTTTCGTTGTCATTATTTGTTTATCAATATAGTTTATTTTGCGTTTTGTTTATTTTTTACATTAAAAAACATTCTTAATTGACTAAGGATTTTTTACATATTCAATTTGTGTACTTAAGTTGGTTTGATTGCCACTAATACAGAATTCAACTTCAAACTCCGTGCAAAACGTAAGTTACTTGTTAATTACAGGTAACCGTACATTTATGTAGATTCAAGACATTAACTCTTTTTCTTGAACTACGTTTACTCATTCACAGACCTATATACATATACTTGTCTAAATTAAAAGCTTTTTAGATATCTTTTAATTAGTCAACGTTGACATGCGACATTTTGACTGATACTGAAGGAAGTAAGTCGTTTTATTTGGATCACAGAAACTGGAGTGAGTTTGTCATTCATGTCTGCATGTTACTCGATTTCGTTTGTAGAAATGTCTCAATTTCTATTTGAGTAGATCCGCTGCGGAAGTACTGCGCCAGTTTAAGCCGTGGCGTGTGGTGTGCCTGACGACTGTGAGAATATGTAATCATTACACTTTGCATGTGAGTACGGGAGGTCTATTCTTAGATTAATGACACTGTTAAATTTAATCATCTTTATCTGTAATGTAATGAATCAATCTATGATTTTATAATGTAGCGAAAAATTCATTTCACGCAATTAATTATTCAATAAATTGCATATTTTTAATCGACATGCTTCATGTTTTTTTGGTATGACGTATTTTTATAAATAATGATATTATCGTCACAACCAGTTTCATAGATTTCCTTGAGTGTTCATCTTACAACGGATCGCTTGAAGAAAAGCTTGAGGATCCTCAAGCTTTTCTTCAAGCGATCCGATTGCGATTTTATCTTAGGAAGATAAAATTGTGCACTTAATGAGTCAGTGCATTTTATTTTAGTTGTCGAAAAGAAATATTTGACGCAGTAACCTGAAACTGTTTTGTATATTTTACGCGGGCTCGCGGGCGATAATTTCGATACTCGGCCGACCGTCTGGCAGGACTAACGTGGCATTTATGATTTATAATCCGGCCCCCGTCGGGTCCCCTCTTCTGAGAGACAGCGGACTTAAAAATAATTTTGATTTTAAATTGGAAGCAACTTATTAAACTGGGGTTTTATGTGATGGGACATTGTAAATGGTTGGCGGTCCCGAAGTATCGGTGTTCGAGTCACATAAACTAGGATATGTTCGACGTACGTATTTTTGTTTATGTTCTTGTACGGGGAAATGAAAAATCTAAGATGGAAAAACTTGTGGCAGTTGTCGTAAAAGTTAACGGGGTGCTATCCAAGGAATGTATTCCATGTGATATGACTGACTAAACTCTACGCTACCAATTATAGCTATGAATATTATGTTACAAAAACTTCAATGAAAATATCGGTTACTAAATTACATAAATTAATGAACCACATCACGTTTGCATAACTTGGCTACAATTCTCCTTAGGTACTTTAAAAAAACAAGTTCAATCAGCGGACGTATTTACAGTGGCTTTAGATGAAAAATGTTTCGCAGACAATATTGCATCTAAGAAGTCGTAAAGTATGTGAGTTAATTGCGCATAGTACGAGCAGCTATTTAATAACGGAGATAATCTCGCGTGATGCATACTCGCGAGTGACACTCACATGCGAGCATAATGCAGTGACAAACTGCTGATGATTCCTGTATTATGTATCGGGCTGAACGTTTAACACGACCGCTGCTCTCGCCACCTAATTACGACAGTCACGCTTCAACTAAGAAAATCTTTTGTGCTCTTTTTCCGAGCGTTGAGAAATGTAACAAAACGGGTTGAAGATTTTTTTAGTCGGAATGACTTTTAGTGTCACGGCTTCGACCGGTGACGGTTTAATGAGAAAGCTTTGTGATCGCTGAGCAAGTCGACTCTGTGTCGAATTGTCGTTGTGATGTTCTTTAAAGTTTTATTTTACAAGGATCGCGACGGATGCCTTGTAATCCTTATAGCTGCTCTTTACGACGTTGACCTTCGATCCTTCAACGCTAGGAGAAATACTTTTACCTCTTTTGCCAAAACAACTATGGTGAAAAATTTGCAAGTTAATTCAATATAATTATGTAAACTGTCCAAATTATTATTTTATAACGGTATCGTGATTGATGTAAAATATTCTTCGAGGCCGATAATTTACGACGAATATTCGTCGACACAAAAAGGAAATGTGTTGCAGTGAATATTGAAATTTATTAAGTTTGTAGATGGTATGGTTCGGTGGCGGGAGGTGCACTCGTGACGGTGCGCTGGCGCAACGCCGCGTGTCGGTGTCGTGTCGCGCCCGTGCCGAATCCTCCTCGATGACTATACGCACCCCTCTGACCAAAGCTCGGTATGAATTTCCAATGGTATACTGCGACATATAACTTTGAACTTATTAATGCAGCAAAATTAAGACTTAGATGGAAAACTCACAAAATTGTTTTACCCAATACATAACTACTTTTGAAAAAGCAATTCATCCTTAAAGTGAGTAGACAACGTGGACATACTAAACCACATCTTCGAAACTTATGGTCAATCCTCAGTAATCCCAATATCTTTGGCTCCCTCATCTAATCTTATTGCCTCTGACCAGTACGATTTACATGGCAATTGCACAATTATTTTATTGCGAAACAGAGAAACCAGTCTCAATGCTGCGTGTAGCCACCGAAGTACTAATGCGTACAATTTTGTTCAGCTTGTAAAGGAGAAGATAATGTTACTTAAATATTCATATATGTGGTACATTTGTGTGTATGAATAAATACATCAATATATCTATAGGTACTCTGTACACTGAAGCGAGGACAGATATCTTGATGTGATCATGTATATATACATAGAACTACTTGCAGGTCGTTATATTAAATGGATAATATCCTAAGTGAATAATTGTCGAATACAGTCATTTAAAAGACTCAGGTTATAATCACAATAGATTACGAATCTTGGGTTGTCCGACAAATAGTGATATTTAAAGTCGTGGTGTTGGGTTTTAAATCTGTGTTTAATTTAAAATGATTGCAAAACACCGTTAACTGCTCCAGGTTAACTGGTATCCATCAAAGGAAATTCTATGAAATTGGCCATTGTGTCGGCTGAGCCCATAACTCGATCCAGCTTAGAAGGATCGCTCTTTAACCCTCGGCTCGCTTCGTGATGTCGCCTCGACCCCGGGCGAATCTATTTTGCCCATCATAATCGCTGCTTTCAATTTACGGTGGCTATTCTATCGCTTGATATATAGCAGCGGTCGATTTCCAGTGTTGGTTATTGTTCGATATCGTTTTAACCCTTAAGGTGCAATGTTAATAATATATTTTATTATAAGAACAATGCAGCGTAATGAGAAACATATTTTAAACTTATGTTAACATCCTAAACGTCTACGTACATATTTTATACCGTATATGAGTGCCGTACAGATAGGAATTACATTAAATAAACTCAGAAGCATTCCGATACACACGGGAAGTATGGAAACCTTATCAATAAGGCGACGGGGAGTCCGATCATATCGCTCGTTGAGCACAGGAATATCTACACAGAGAGTTACGAATACGCTCGCACATTACCTTATTTCGAAATCGTGACTGGAAAAATATTCTATTATCCATTCATACACATTATATTAATGTCTATCAGTTATATTATTACCTAAGTATCGTGCTTAGACATAGTTTCAATTTATGATTGAATCATTTTGATTTCTCCAGACATTTTTGTTTGTTCAGGTTGGGGTAACTAATGAACTATAAAATGTTGATGGTTTGAGGTAAGCGGAGATATTTTTATAACATGTTTGTGTAATGTGCCTACAGTATCGTTTGAAAGTAATTAGGGGAACATTATATTTTTGTGTGACAAATTCAAATTTGTGAGAACGTGAATATTTATGGTTCTGTGGCTTACTGAATCGTGAACAAAGATGGCGTCCGGGAAATTGTTATTGGTAATGGTTGGGCCGGGTGGAGGCGAGTGGCGCGGGCGGCGAGTGGCGAGCGCGCCGGCTTCGATGTGATTCATCAATTTTTGTTGGTCCGCCATCGATTTTTCGTTAAGATAATGTTCTTGTCGCTTGCAACACTGGTTATTCATGTTTTCATTGTCTATTTCCATGTCACCCAATTTTTCAGATACCTACTTGTTTATTTTGAATATTTTTAGACCTAATAATGTTTTTTCATGTTTGCATTTAATTTGTCATAATTAATTATACAAATTCGATTCTAGAAAAGGTTTGAAACAAACTGTAAGTAATATGATAACATTATTTTGTTCACTTGGTGCCATAAAGTATAGTAGCTAGTAGGCACTGCTTTATTACAAACCCATGTAACAAACCTTGACTCAGTATCTAAAACTATGCGACATACAAGCTTAGAACTTACAAATGATTTTTAACGGTAACCGCCAGGTATTATGTACCATTACCTAGAACTATGGTCTGTTTAGTCTTCAACTAGCAAGCGCTAGCACGCACGATTATGACATGACACATGTCGAACTCTACATACAATTTGTGACAAATGTCGTATTGGAAACTTTACAAAACGGGTGCCTTCGTGTACCATGCGTCTATGACGTAATGAAGAACAAGTGTCAAGACTCCATACCACTTTGTATCACTAGTGCTAATTGAATTAACACCTGCGTGAGCTTACGTTGAAAAATAGTTTTATTTATAAGTAGAATTTCTTCTTTTGCATTCTTTGAACACTAACAGTAAAAGTAAGAAAAAAATATCGAATGCTGTTTATTCGAACCGTTAATTCTTCTTAAACTATTCATGGAAGTGCTAAGTTGTGGCTATGAAATATGAAGTGAACCTTAATTGTCTTATTTTATTTATATCTTATGAAATAATAATGGTAATTGCAACACCTCAAAAACTTTTGGCACAGGTGTTATAGGAAAATCAAATATGTATAGTACCTGTTTTATGTGACTATCTCTTCAAATTTAAATTACCAGATTCTTTGCATTGTTATACCAATTATGATTCATTAGTCTACTATGGGCAGTTACTGGATATAAGAACACTTACAGTACTGCGATATTGATACCGTGAGAAATTACCGACTTTGAAAGCTCGGCAAGAACAATGTTTTTCCGCAATAAAACACAAGAGAATAGATCTGTCAATTCCGTGAAAGGAGCAATTAAAAATATTAAACAGGATACTAAAATTATCAAATTAACATTACTCTACAAAACTATGTTCCATTAGGTGCGTTTAAAAGTACAAGTCTTGGTCACACAACACAATGTTATACAATATATTGTTGTACAATATTGTATGACACAGATGTCTGAATGACTTATTTGAAGTTTTATGGAATTGCCACATTGCATGTTAGTACTGTTGTGGAATACGAGATTAGTCTTTGTCGTTGACCATGTTTCTACCTGCATGACGTAAACTGAAACAAAAGTAGGTAGCGAATAAATTGTTACTAGCAATCTGTCCGACTTTGCACGGGTGCAGTTTACCTGCTGAAGAAACTGAACGTATAGTGTTTAATCGAGACTTTCATATAAAAATATCACACTAACCGACATTTTTAAGGGATTTCCTAAAATAAATATTTCATACAAGCAACAAATACTTGATAACTTTTCCAAAAAAAAATATCAGCCAAATAGGTCGAACCGTTGTCAAGTCATGATAGTCATGATAGCCCACTGGTTCTGTCGTCCGTCTCTCATTCATTAGGTGTGGGTGTGAAAGCAGGTAAACTACCAATGTGACTTTTTAAATTCATGTCCACCTATTTCCTGAACAAGTCGCGTCGTCGTCATCGAAAGACATTACTTTTTAGCGCGACTTATTTGAATTTTTGGTATTAGCATATATCTATATGTTAAAACTAACTAAATATCTTAGGAAATATACCAAAATTATAATAATTTTCCTAAGATATTCAGTCAACTTTAATAGATATAAGTTAACGCGGACTTTTTTAGAACTTCTAAAGAGGAACTATTCCACGATTTATTATTTTCATGTGCTTTTCTTCTGAAGAAGAGAAAATCGTTTCTTCGGCTCAGATATTAATTTATTAACCTTAAAAAAATCTACTTACTCATAACTTTTGAATCATAAAGTAAGTAGGTTTATGCTCCCATACACATAGTTCATCGATAAAAGCATTAGTATCTTAAATGATAAGAGGCGAATATATCACATTAATCGGCGACCGTCACAATCTCGATCTATAACTGAGAATTGTCGTAATGAGGCTTATCTAACTGAAAGTTATGTTCCCTATAACTAATGTAATATTGTACTTTATATTTTATTTCTATACTTCTTGTAGAAATATATAAAATAAAATATAATAAAATTATAAAATATAATAATTATGTTAAATAAAATATAAGTGACGCGAAACCACAATTTTCCGAGTACATTTAGTAGAGCGAGGTAGTGATAGGCGAGCCCATTGCCATTTTACAGACAATTAAACAGATTACAATTACAGCAAAACTTCTGATTCATGGCTTATCAGAACCTTTCAAATTTCATTAAGTCTGTGGTTCTTTACTACTTCAATTGACTTTGTCAATTATTAATTAACGTAAACACAGCGATATTTCAATGGGGTGCGGCTCGGTATAGTATAAACAATGCTTTAGAAGTCGTGTCAGGGTTCACACGCGCTCTCTGCTATCACGAAATGCTATTTACTACCGACACACTTCTGTCCATCTATGTAGATAATAAAGCGTTCTGCTAGTGAGCTATATGAATTATTATGCCATCTCTAGGAGGAACATCACGCCAGCTGTACCTTTGTTTGAGATCACTCGTTACAATGGTGAGTAACCTTAATATGTCATGTTCGTTCTCGGTTGAGATTGTGTTATTGAGTTGGGCTTTGCGATTGAACTTGAAACTGTTATATATTTAACGTGTCTTAACGCAGGAAAAAGCCTTCTGTCCTTGATGATGATGATGGAAAAAAGAACGTTTTTCTCTTACTTTCTTTAGAATCAGGAAGACTCAAAAGAAAGGAACAGAAAAACGTTTCATTTCAAAAGTAAAACAAATTAGATGTATTTTCAACCAAATCGGGGGACCTCTTAGATTATATATTATAAGTAAGTTGATTTGTGGAAACATAGCCCTTTACACGTTGTTTTATACTTAATAGTAACTTTTGTCGTGGTAATCGTGTTTTATATATTTTTTTCAATTAAACGTTTTTATTTTTCTACGTTTTAGTGACAAGTTTTATTTTGCCCATAATTTATACTTGTAAATGTATAATATTTAAAATTAATGGTTTTGACTACATAATTGAGTTAGAGATTTGAGTTTTCGGTTCAGCCGTTTATGGTCAAATGAAAAATAAAAACATACATACATATAACACTGAAAATATAACACTCTTTTTTGGGGAGCCCAGTAACAAGTTGAAACCATATAGCATCATATGGGAATCTAGAGAAGAACCTACAATTTATTTTTATAATTAAAATAATTATACATACAACTTAATTCGAAATAGACTATTCCATTTATAAAATTGTTATGTATGGTAACGCTAAGCCACATTGGCCCGCGGCAGCACCTAACGCGCGCTGTCCGTACCGTGCCTGTAGGCTAAACACGGAAATTAATCACGCTTTATTAGCAAAGCTTCCTTATATGTGAATCATATTAAGATATATCTCATGAATAATGTGGATGCTGCATAAAAATTTATTGATTTTAATTTTAAAATAGGACCTCTGATATTAATTGACATTGTGGAGTAAGTCGTGTTGTTTGGCGACCATATTCATTTATATGTTTTTAATATTTTTACAGTCCCATTATGGTTCTGTGTGTCAGTATTCAAGTGACGTGTCGCTATTAAACGTTTTTAAAGTTTTTATAATGAAAAGGGCCTTTTCATTCCTTGCATATGTTAGCGAATTCGACAAAAACTTGTAATAAAAGCTCCTGATAGCGTCTATTTATTCCGCAACTATTTTATTCATCGAACATGTAAATAAGCGATATCTGCATGTTAGTTTTTACTATTTTACGGCCGAAGATGATTATAAATATAAAATCGCCAACCGCAGGCCTTGTTGCGTGGCGTCTTTTGATTCTTTTTGCGACGTGACAGCGCCATTGCGTGTGCGCACTTATTGGGAACATTGAAAGACGCTATAAATTATGCTGCGTCGTGTAAAAATACCATTTAATACAATAATTCCGAGTCACAGATAAGCAATCGTGTGTGTAATTGATATATACGGGAAGTTCGGTAAAAGTGTTGAGTAAAAGTTGTTCCGACCGTTTTATGTGTGAAAACTGGGGCAAAATGGTATTGGTTGTTTCTCAATATGTTGACAACTTTATTAGCGGCGAGCGCTCGTAGAATATTAACTAAGGAATTCGGATGTGTATACCACAAATCACACTGAAAGTGTCTTTTTATCTTAAACTTTCGTCGGCTGGTGCCTTTTATCGATGTAGGTACTCTTTGTTGATTTCACATTTTTTTATTAATATTTTAATTGAACTTATCTGCTTACATAGCAGTTAACAACCTAATTAAAAAGATACAATAAAATGAAAATATACGATTTAATTTGAAAGATATAGAAATTTAGACTTAAACAATTGGACAACATTTGTCACTACAGTTAACAAGATACATCCGTTGCTTAACTAGTTTGTAAACATAAACGTTACTTGACCCGATTAGAAAGTCGCTTATCTCTGATCGAGATGAAGATACCGTGCGACTTTTAACTTCTTATATACTCAATTATAATCGTCATGAGAACAGAAGAGATCTCATTAAAAGAACTTTGGAAATGTTATGCTAAACTGGGGATAAAATATTATGTCCCTTGAAGTCATTCTGTAAGACGTTAAAATTATTCGAACTTACACTACCATACATTTGGTATTAATCGACGTCTCATTACTAAATATTCAAACGTTTTAGTATTAGAACTGTGAATATAAATGGACAATTTATTTTTAAAATTATAGGTTTCATTAGCTTTCATTAACTTGGAAATTTGAAGGGAAATGTAGTCGTTGATTTAAAAGTGTTATTGGGTTTTTCCATCAGGGATTTCTCAGTAGCAGCCTCGGAGTCTGGATTTGTGCCCGGTTGGTGGCAATAGGTTCGCCCCCTATTACATGGGACTAAAAACATAACTGGCGAAATGTGGGTGTACTAATGGATCCACCTCTGCCTAACCCTTCGGGGATTACAGGCGTGATGTTATGTTATGTTATGATTTAATTGTAAATGCTGAATAGTGTACATTATATCCAGTTGTGAAAACGCTCTAGTTTCCATGTAACGTTACTACCGTAACACACGATTACTTCAAAGACCTCGAAAACACTATTTTAACACGGAGGAAATTCCACACGCTTTCGAGCAGTTATTGTGACGTCAGAGTGGTCGTGACAAAGGTTCTTCTTCGGTCGGAAATTATTCTTTATCTGACACAGAAGAAATGCAAACGTTACGTACCTATGGGTCTTGCGATGCTGCCTCTCTGTTACTTGTTTAGGTAAATACCAATTCATTGTTCTATTACGAACAAACCTTGCATCTTTATTTATTTATTAGTGCAGGGCTGGGATCACGGGATACTCTTTCAAGTATATTTTGTGGTTCAAAGGTAGTTTTCCGCCGTAAATAATTCAAATATTTATGCCAATATAAACATCAAAAATATATGGATAAACAGAGTTGTTTTGTGGAACTATTTTGTGTTTTCCGTGAGCGGTTTTTGAGTTTTATATTTTTGGTAGAAGTTAAAATCATAATAAAAAATAGTTGGTGGACAAGCACATGAGACCTAAATAACGCATTCATTTTGGCGAATACCGACATTTTATTAAGTACCTAGAATAGAATACTCTTTTCTAGAATATTATATTTACTAGAATTAACAAATTACAAATAAGAAGTTTTAAGAGTTATGGTAGCTAAATACGATATTTTAAATACGAACTTTGGATGGACTTCATAGCGAAGGAGAAACGATGCGCAGGTAGTCCGTGCTATTGACGTATACATATAGTGTTCAACTATACACTTAAGTAACTAATGATTAAAAACAGTTACGTAATGCTATTAATTTACGTAAAGTGCAATAAAATATAAATTATTTTACCTAATCGCAATAGTCTAATTACCTACATTTTCATGAAATTTGTTTGTTACCTTTCCATTTACTTGACTATAAAATGCGGCATTAAATTATTATTAAGATTACATTTTAAGGTTAAATGTTGTTTAATGGCCGATGTTAACGCAAGTGAGTAAAATACTCAATAAATCGATTGCTTGTGTCCCATCCCTAAAATAGACGTCTGAACCAAGTGCAGTATTTAACGTGCCCCTTGATTTGCGGCGTTATCATGATGTCTCGCGAAACATTTATTTATGGGCGCATTTAAACCATTCTATCGATTGCTATACTTATTGTTATACTTACTAAACCATTATAAACTAATCACACAGATTAAGTAGTACTGTCGTATTCGAATTAAGCATAGGATTAGATTTGATTATTGTTTTTATTAATGATATCCGCTGGGTGTAATTTTAATACTGCTAAATGTATTAGTTAGAAAATTGTTCAAACATGTCATTTTTTACTTCATAAACATTGTCTCAGTTATTTTAGTAAACTGTTAAGAACCTTCCAACACTATACAAAGTGTAAGTCAAAACATTTATTTCAATTAGATCATTTACAGGCACTTTTGAATTGTCAAGGAGTCGGTCAGTTAGTCCGAAAGTTGAAGCTAGTTGCTCGTTCCAAAACGGAGGTAGGCCTCTATGGAGAAGAACGAGCAAGAAACTCCACGGCACTCTTTTAAATTAGGTTAAAGACCTAATTTAAAAGAGTCAAAAAAATCAAAATCCTGGTAACATTATTCTTGTTGATTCTACATGTGATCACAATGAAGATGAATATAAAACCGTAAAAAAAAATAATAAAAATAAAGATGTAAGCCATAGCAATTAAGAGATGACTAATTCCAACAATAAACGCATGGATCAGCACCAACTAGCTCAACCATCATGGAGGGAACCAAATGGTCCAACACGTGCGCCACCATCAGCGAGACATTTGAGTGAGCATGACAAGCTTTCAACTGCCATGCTCATTAGTTAAAACACATAGTAACTCAGTAAATAAAACGCTACATGGTACTCATATTTACAAAATTGAAATAAATGATATTAAATTATACAATACTAACACTTTCAGTGTCCTTATTCGTTAGATGACTGTTAAATGTAAAAAAAGAAAAAGTAATCGTACTGATAACTGTACAAGTTATTCAGGTCGACAAAAAAAAGGGTAAGAAACATCATTCTCTTAAAAAACAATTCTAATTTGTGAGCCCGAGTAGCTGTGGAGCAGGACTAGCATTTAGCCAAGCATTTTTGTCCGTGATATAATCATCTAACTTATAATATGCTGGACTACATAGTGTGCGTTTTATGCAAGTTTTAAATTTTCTCTCATTTAGTTGGAGAATATCGAGTGGTATTTTATTATAAAATTTTACACAGTACCCCATAAAAGAAGTGTGTACTTTTGCCAATCTGAAACTTGGTTGATTTAATTTGTATTAAAATTATGTCTATCACTATTTTTTTTAAATATATGAAGATTTTTTCTAACGTGCGTGATGTTTTCATAAATAAGATAATACTCAAACTTCATCGTCGAAAAATTACATACATACATAAACTCACGCCTTTTTTCCCATTAATTTTTACGAAAAGACATCAACGCGTATTATGTAGTAATATGTTATCAACTTATTATGCATCGTTTTAAATAAAAGAAAGTCGTGTTAGTTACATTATTTATAACCCAAGAACGGCAGAACCGATTTGGCTGAAAATTGGTGGGGAGGTAGCTTTGAACCAGCCTTTTTATCTTTTTTTTTTTATCCCGTTTCCGTGGGATCTGGCAGTAGAAATAAGCAATTTTATTCGTAATGAAAAGGTCAACATACTGGGTTTATAAAAAAAATACTAGGGTGTTAGAAAATCAATGGTACCTATTCAAACAAAAATCACTCCACTCATTATTATCTACAAGCAGAGTACAACCTGAATTGATTAGCAAATTCTAAATTAACGCGAGCGAAGCCGCGGGCGAAAGCTAGTATTTAATAAAAGACCATGAACCATTTCATCGGTGCCTTGTCATTTCACCAAAAAATATTTTACAAATTTTCATTTGACAATCAATGATTGGCAAAAACATGATTTGTCATTTCATCATTATATACAACAATAAGTTTGGCAAATAATTCAGTTAAGAAAATAATTATCCCATAAACTTTTGTTTGATAACGTATTGTTTGACAAACAATTCATTTTATCTTAAAAATACAACTTTTGGAATATAAACGTTTTACATATTGAATAATAATACATACCGGTCAAAGTCATAACCCTCCTTCTGGCTTTGCCGTAGTCGGGTAAAAAATAAATTTGGTAAAATAAAGAGAAAAAAAAGAAGACCTGAAGCCGAACTAGTTACATTAGGTTCATTATTTAAAAAGAAAGGTTAGGTTAGGTTAGGTTAAAACTGTGACCTACGACAAGATTACATAGAAAGATATTTTTGTTGCCTCTGACAGTGACAGATAAACACGACTTTGTTGTTTTATTGTGTGCATCCCGACTAGGACAGGTTAGGTTAGAAGGGGATGGCTGGGTCCAGTGAGCGGCGAACAGACTCCGCCATCACCTTCGTAGTTATTTTTTTTTAAAACCACGCACTAGTAGAGCTTCTTCAGCGGACAATAATGGTGGGGGTGACTCCACCAGTCCCCCCTAACCTCCCCCCACCGCTACCACCGTATCAAGGCGACTTAACTCTAAGCCTTACCTTCAGTATAAACGTCATTTTTGCAAAAGGATCTAAATATGAAATGAAACTTGTATAATGATTAAATATCATCTGGAACTTGTCTGAAACATTTGTAAAGAGAAGCATTTGCGAGCATTTGCATTGAGAAGCAGTTTATAGAATAAAACATTTGCGGAATAGGTAAATAGTTTGTGAAATAAATAGTATACGAAACGTTGGTTGTCAACTGAAAATTGGCCAATAGTGTTTTGGTAAAACATTAGTGAACCCCTACGGCTAACCGAACCTAAAGTAGAACTAATCAGCAGGTGATGATATGGGTTTAATTATGTACCTGATAATTTTATGAAACACATAGGTGTCCAAAGGTGTACAGGCTCTTTCTTTTATTAACTTGTTTATAAATAATAAATAATTAAGAAGCGATTGCAATTTCGAATTCCGTAACTTTCAGAAAATTAGGTCAACCGTCGGATATGATTAGTTTTAGTATATTTACTAGGTATTAGGTAATTACTCTTTGAAATTGTATTATTATTTTACGTCTATGATTTCTTTCATAACGATTTCATCACCTTTCTGTTAAATAAAAATGTGTAATCACCAAGTAATTCGCACACATTTTATTGGCATTTTATTTACTCGACTTATAAACTTTATTCGCTTCGCATAGAGACATTAAATTATAATAAAATGTAATCGCAACAGGGACGCGAACTACAACATAATAACATGTTTACGATCCACTTCCGGAATAAACGGATATCAGAATACTTTCCATTCTCCTCCTTATGATTCCAACTTAGAAACCGTACGTGCTTCGCTTCCTGCAAATTTAATGAACATGGTTACAGTATTTTTAATTCTCAAACAAATTTAAATCGGTACATAGGTATGTTTAACGCACCTACTTTCTATTCACGCCTGTTGTTGCATGTCATTTTAGTTCGTGGAGATATGTACCTAGTAAAGAATTCTTTAACCTCACAACCTACGGTGACTGTTAGGTTTCAGTTAAATTGTCTTAAACCTGTTTACAGCTGAACATTAGAAACTTTATTACCTCTCAGTTAATGGTTTAACTTCTAGGAACCTCAGATGTAGGAACAGTTACTGTTTCAACTCAATTTTTCTCGGGTATGTAAACTCATGTCAACAAATTTCAGTTGTTGAACAGTTTGCCCCATCTATTCTCAAGTCAACAAATAACGAACGGCGAGCAGATGATATCTAGTCAGATTCCGGGTACGTTGTGTGAGCCTGAATGCCTAACGGACGCGTCTACGTCTAGACTTGGTAGTGCAGTGTGACGGCCGGGGCCCGGGTCTGTCCTGTCACTCAATCTTTCAGGCGATTATAAGCCACGTTAACAAATAACTGTACTGATACCAAGACATTTAACAAATGCGCTCCGATGGTGTAATGTTTATGATACGTTTACCAAATTGTTCATTGGAAAAACATACCTAAATTTATTAGTTTCTTGAATCACTTTTGCGAAATTAACAAACAAGCTCAAAAATAATAAAACTAAGACGCCACGCGTAGTGAATAAAAAAAACAAATAACAAAGAACTTTAACGGCTCACTAGTGAGCGCTGGCCTGTAATCGAGTCGACATATCTAAATTACTCGTAAAACTACGTAGACCTTGCTTATTTTATTACAAGCACTGCTATTTTGTATCTACCGCGGTGAATTTATATGAAGCAAGAATGAGGTGAAGTGTCAATCCCTAGCATAAGTTGGGATGACAGCTCACCTCAATTTGCTCATAATGCTGCCTCAAGCTGATAATATGACCTTAAAGTTTAATAAATATCGCGAAATTTTAAATTAGATCGATGCTTTTAAAGATACTAGTAGAAATTGCCCTTTGCAATAAAAATTATACCCCGAGTTGTACTTAGTGGATTTATGTGAATCGCTTTAGCCAATAAAGTAGGAGATGTCTCGTAAATCGTGGGTACATCGGGACGGATGGCCGGCGCAGCACGGCGACACCTACGGAGTGGGCGCATCCACCGTTAGATGCTAGGCCCGGGGCATACGAACCTCGGGGAGCACAAGCCTTCACTTACTACACCCTTCTATTTATTCTCAGCTCCGACACTGCCTTTGTTTCACGCCAGATTTTGTTTTTGAACGATAAACATCAAAAGCTTTTCAAACAAGATATCCAATTTGGTATAAGTGCAGATCGAATCGGTTCTCAGAATTACTTGTAACCTTCCAGTTTATGACTTATCTGTGCCCTAAATACCGTTCTTATTGCACGAACAGTAATGACAGTGTGTTCTTTATCTTAAGGAGAGCACATTGCCAACGTCGACGGTGTTCTAAAAAAACTTACATAATTCACGCGAGAGTCAACCTTTACACCTTTGAACACTAAATATCTCTCGCCGAGATTAAATCTCCTATTTCTTATACTTATATGTCATTGTGTTCAAATCACATAGCTGGAATAGCAGTACAAATGTTACATCAAGCTGTAGTATGCGTAAAGTGTTCGGTAAACTGCATCATTTGTTTGTCCTAAAGGCGAAATGTCGCCGTCCTACATAGTAAAGTATCATTTATCTGGTATTGGATTAGCACGCGTGTAACCCTAACTGTGGGCTTGAACGGTACAAATAGTTCGCACCGCGAGCCAAGCATCTGTGTCGACCTAGTAACAGCCGGGTGTCGGGTAGCGCAGTCGGTTCGCCGAGGTCGGTCAACTTACTAATGAACAAAACTGATATTATATACCAATATCACGCACTCCCACATACGTAGGTACAAAATATCAAGAAGCTTTCAAACAATTTTGTTGACGTACTGATAATTACTCTATGTGTCGTTTTTGATGAACGGGAATCTCAGCACTATTAAATTGTATGATCATCAAATCAAGCGCATCAGATTTTTAGCTAAACATTTATACTCCTGTCTTAGCCGTGACTAGAAAAATTAATAAGCGGTATATATTCGTCCTTAAACGAAGAATAAAGTGCCTACTTACCTACAAACAAATATACTTACTTATTGCTCACTAAGTTTGTGATGTTATAGTTGTAGCTGTTTGATCAATAATCTTGATTTACATGCCTGACACTGCCTACCATGCCGTAAAAAGATGCTATACTCCTGGCAGAAGCAGACACTCGGAGACGAAGTCTTTGTCATAGGACTAACATAGTTCTGAGATTAGCTAGTTTTCAATTACTCTAAAGCGCAGTTGATCAACAAAACCTCGCAATTTCACGGAACAGACTTTAAAAGACTTATATTAGAATAAACGAAAAAAGCCAATTGAATAAATAGTAACACGGAATATCAAGTTCTTCTTTTGTTTTCTATAATCGGTTAAAAATATATTCTAGTCCCGACCCGTTTCCTCAAATATATAATAAATATCTAATATCTTGGGACAACTCACACACGGCTATCTGCAACTGATATACAAACTAATATAATTTACAAATACATACATATTATAGATAAATAAATCACACCCAGACAAATTCTTCTTTCAATTTGATATAAAAACAACGGAATAAGTTATTCAAGATTTATCTGGCTTATTCGAATGCATTTTCTGCGAATTAGCCATATACAATTCATTCGTTGCAGCAGTTAGGTGTATTGAAATGTATCGAAAATGAGTCCGTTTGTGAAATATATTCTTTCACGATCGATACGGACGTGAAAGTTGTATGTGATAGGCTCATGTTAATTTGATTGCGATACAAATCGCGTGAGGGATACCTATATACATAACTTACAGAAACACTAAATATATTTCGCCTTAACGTGTTGGAATAATAAAGCTGACAGTTGCGAGAACTCTATTCGACAAGGATCATACTGACTCATTTCCGTTGTCATTCTTTTTTAATTCTTAGAGGGGTGTGAGAACATGTTAATTCCAAGTATTAATACATTAAAAAGCCAAAAAAATGTGTAAGCCGATAACTGCGCCGCTTTCTTCATGCTATCAAAGTATCAAGCATTCTCTCCCAATCCTAGAACCAGTCCACCGTTTATACGTTTACCGCGAAGACTGTACCGATAGTGACACCCGGCGTCGATCGTCATGACCCGATAATGTTGTAACATTGTACCGCTCTCGATACCGCCATCTATGTTATGTATTATGTATTTTATTTAAACCTCCAACCCTATTTCTATAATTATTTATCAACTTTGTACTGAATTAACTTACCGTTACACGGAATGGTCTTTAGTTACAAGGTACGGTGTTCTGTGAAACTAAAATTTGTTGGTTAGTCAGGGATAATACCTAATGAGTATTTATCGTGTGCTACTTAATCGGTCCATCATATTGCACATCAAAGTTCTCTGCCTCCGATTGCCTCTTTGCACTTTATTCAGCAAGAGATAACCGAAACTATTATTATTGCTATAAATGCGTTAGTGTCTGCGTGTAACTCACGAAAGTAAATCCATCCCACACAAAATCTATCCAATAAATATCCAAAAAGCTTGTTCTGCAAGCATTCCGCGTCCATTGTGTTCCTCGCAGATATATCTTGCGTAAGGAGCATGCGATTCTTGTGAGCTTTGCTTTCTCCCCAGCCCACGCTCAATGCTCGTCACTGTTGATTGACAAAGTATCCATTACCGCATTGAACCCACTTTTATCAGAATCGATGTAATGCAAGAAGAGGCTGAGAAACGGAAAATATTTGCGACGCTTTGAGGATTTCGAGTTCCTCGTGGTGACCGGTTATCTAATGCAATAGTTGACAAATCGCTCAATTGTCCCAACTTGGTGGTTTGTCGAGTCAACTAGTTGGGTGGCGGGTTGCGCAACTAGTGGCCCCTAGAGTCCGTTTGACGGATGCCGGAAGACGTTCAACTTTATTGTGCTTTATTGCGATTGGTCGGTGGTAAATAGTAGCGAATCGCATCTGTGAGAACATTTTGATTATCGGGAACGATTCTATTGAAAATCCCAAGATTTAAATAAAACATGTTTAAAAGAAAATTGTTTCGGTCTAAATTATTAGCAGCTACTTAGTAAATGCCTACAGATGTCCAGACCAGTTTAATAAATGCATTATCAAATTAAATATTAAAGTAAATATTTATAACATTCCGGTATAAATCAAACATTAATAATTTACTTTTTTTATTTTTTCTTAAAGATTTAGCAGTGCCATAAATATGTCTCATATAAACACAGCGGGGTGTGTATTTGCAATTTTCGTGGCTTCTCACACATTTGCATAAAACCTAAAATCGCTTTTTGATTCATAATTTACACGTCACATTGAAAAGAAAACAATAAGTTATACAAAACAATACTGCTTTAATTGAGCACTTTGCGAAACCAAACTTCTAAAAGCATATTATCAATAAGTAAGTATTATTTCGACTAAGCCATCGATTGATTTTTATATTATAGGTACCGGCTTGGCCCACCTGGGTCTAAATGTTTTAATTTTAACGATCCGTCCAAAGGAGGCATGATAGTTGAGACACCACCTAATTTGTATAAACAGGTAGGTCTATTGAAAATTATCACCGTCTACAATGTAAATAATGTGTACATTAACGTTATATTTGCATTTTTCTTACTTACATCACACAGGACGCTAACTAAGCAGAAAGCGAAATGCTAATGAAGTGTGGTTATCTGAGTCGAGGCTTTTTATTTGTCGGATAACCCGTAATGTGTTTTAAAGATATGTTCACCTTCAAGTTTTGATGTTGTCTCAGGTTGTTTTTTACCTTCTGCTCTTAAATGCCCGTAATGCGCAACGTTTCTGTATTGCAACACTTTAACGCTATCTGACTCTGACTTATGTGGGATGACTTGTAGGTTTTAGCAAGGGTTACTTTAAGGCCAATACTACTCATTGAAAACAATCAAAACTAGTCATATTCTTATATTAGCTACAATCTATTCAAAGAAAGTTTAAGCAAATTAGAAGTATTTGTGATAGATTGAGATTATATTGCGATCGCTCCTAAAATTTAGTACCAAGAAGCCATAAGTCTGTACCCAAATGCAATATTTAAAGGGTTTTATTTAAATATTGCAATTATTGACCTATGGCTTCTATATTTGTTTTGGAAAACTCCCAAATTTTCTACTTTATACCTAAATTTTCAGAGTTTATTCAATTTCATGATAAAACTGCATTGCCACATTTCCAAGAACGATTGCTACAAACGTTCTTACTTCGTTAATCAGACTCTGAAATACGATAAAAATCGTTCTTCTGCCATTTGTGTACTTGCTTGCAAATTCATAATTAGACTTCATTAATGATACATATAAATTGTCTCATTTAGTAACGCAGTTAAAAAACCGTTCAATGCAATAAAAAACCGTTTTTGTTCGATCTTACTGCAATATGTATGTCCACTTGTTACAAGTACCGTATTAACCGAAAGAGTTCCGGGAGCAGATTGTAGGTACTTATTAGGTACATTTGTAGGTCTTTGAATTGAATTGTACCTAAGTATACAGCAATAGATACTATTGTTGTTCATGAAGGGAAAAGGTCAAACATTGTCGTTGCTTTCAAACAGAACAAAACTACCACTTTTAATGTAATGAGTCCAATATTTCCATACAATAATACATTGTTACGTCGCAAGCTAATTGAAATAATATCCAATTTAAAGGTCCTGCTACATAATATAGGTACTTTAATTAAGTACGCAGTTTAATTGTTACAAAAAGTCGTATTTTATCCCTTACGATCTGGAAGCATGGCATAAATGGAAACCACGATGAGGTTTTACTAGCTTTCAGCGATTTAGCCAACTCAAATACATTTCGATATTAAGCATATCGACACAGTAATTCCGGTTAAGCAGATAAATCATATAAAGTATTAGGAACGAGAAAATGTTATTTGAAAAGGTATTTCTATAGCAAAAACAGAATGAATCGTGTGAAACACAAAGAAATCTACTAATGTTTGTCCGAGTGGCCGGCGGGGAGGCTATACACCGCGAAATATTTCCCAAGATACATCGGCACGAGTGCGATGTGGCGATATCTTAGGTGCGCGCCAGTTCGAATCGTCTATCGAGTCTATGATCGGCTCCGTCGAGGGGTCACGCGCGTTAAACGTAAATCAACATATCTCGCGACGGGAGATCTAGCCGAGCATGCGCCCGACCAACAAAAACTGAATTTTATAGCCGTAACACTACACCTGGGAAAAAAGTAAATAAATTGGACGAGATCGAGTGAACGACCCGCGCCCGACCCTCCACCAACTACTCCCTGAAACCGGCGTCACGGGAATATTTATCTCCCGTCAAACACAGTGCACTTCCTATGCTTAACACCCATGCTTAGAGAGAAAGTTTTGTAATTTAAAATTACTAAGTCGTATACGGAAGTCAGAATAAAAATAGAAGTCGTTTTAAATACTAAGCAATGAGCATCCAGCTTGTATTAAATAAATACTCTGCATTAGAGCTTGAAAGGGTTCCTAGTAACGTGTAAATTAATCAAGATTCATTTAGCTGGTAATAGAATGGCAGCCTCTCTCATTACTGACTCAATGGCTGCATCCAACCTGTAAGATGAAGTGCAATTAATTGATCGTAAATTGAAATTGATTGGACTCATAAAACAATTCCGTATTGTTATAAATCGAGATTAAGTAAAGTTTGAGTATAAATAATAAATATAATATAAACATATAAGTTTCCAGACAAGATTTTTTTTGGACAAAGTTTATCATCTTTGTTATTGTTTTAAAACTGCTGGTAAATAGGTTGTTCGTAGTTGTATTGTTCTTTTTTTATTTTCTCTTTATTTGGTTTGTAGTAAGATGAATTGAATGTATCATATATTAATGACTGTAATGTATTTTAACTCAATACTTACGAACATAGCTTTATTACGCCATATAACATTTTAACATAGTCCACATTACAGAAGGTAATATTCATTACAGTCATACTATTACATTCAATCAAGCTTTTTCTGTTGTTCATACGTCGACATCGATTAGCAGGTATCATATTGTACCTACACGTGAAGCTGTAAGTTCTATATTTTGTCATCTTTAGCTACTAATGACTAAGATCTAACCGTAATTACAGTATGACGACAGACTGTAGTGTAACTATACTACACGACGACTGTTTATTATTTTGTTGCTTCACGTTTGCACCTGATAAATGCAGTCGCGCTGAGCTAAACCAATAATCAATTATTTTAATTAATAAACAATTTATTATTACGTTTACAATAATGTTATTACCAACACAATATCACTTTAATTGTTCAGTTCTAAATTAACAGTATAGAGGTCGAGTTTAACAAATATCTATGCCACGTCCATTAAGGTTGATGTTCCGGGTAGGAGCTAGACGGGGTGCTTTCTCTGGAATGTCGGGCAACTGTCGTACGAATCGCAAACCGAGTTCCGATCGAGAGAGTCGATCCGTATCTTCGCGATCGATTCTTATCGTGACAGTTTTACGCGTCGCGTCGCGATCTCACTTCCAACACAAGCAACGCACCACCCTATGCTCGGCTCTCGGCATCTCAACTTAATAACCAATAACACACACACATTTAACTAAACTTCCTACTTTTTGCAGTGTTCGAAATGTCAGCCGAAGATTGATGAAGATAGGTAGCTGCTAGGTTCTAGCTGCTATATTTAATCTAGCCAGGCAGTAGATAAACACGTATATTACGTAGTTACTTCTTTTGTCGGTGCTCGTATCTTGTCAACGACTTGTCAAAGCAGCTCATGTTTTGGTTCGTTGAAACTTACATTTGAATAACAAATTGTTTGTCCGAAGTCATCTGGCGATCGCCACCACCGCCATGCGATATAATGCTGTTTCATTGACAATATTAAGTTGCAATTGATTTAATTGCTTCTTTTTATCTAAAAACTATTAATAATCTATTCACGATTATGTAAATGATTTAATCCGTGTTACTTAATTAATTAACAAGATAATATTGTGTTACTTAAAGCGACATAATCCGTTCGTAACGTATAAATCGGCGTGCATTTGTGTCGGTGCTTGTAGCCAATTATGTTGATTCTACGACAGAAAAAGGATAAGAATATCTAGGCATTCGGAAACTATAGTAGCAAGTAAAGTTTAAAGAATCTGAGACAGTAATCTGTTCGCTAAAAGCATTGAAAGATAACACACGCTCACATCCTCACAATCTTGGGTCCAGCGAGTGATAGCGCTAATGAACCCATGTTGCCGTCACAGAAGTGGCACGGTTTGAACGATGGCACGGCCATTAGTGGGAAACTCAAGGCCAGCCGAGGGCGGACAGCTAGCCGTAATTATCTAAAACAAACTAAACCGAAAGGCGGATATATCGCCCGCCGCAACACTTCGCCGAAGACATGCTTTTCTGCATTCAGCCGATAAATGAGCTTGAGTATGTTTAAACAAAAGTTATTGCAAGTTTAGTAGATAAATAAAGCTTATGATTATAATAGTTTTAGTGATGTGAAATAATTACTGTAGGTAAATCGTTTTATTATTAGGTATTATACACACTATTTCTAACTGAACACAAACACCTAATGATGCCAAGCTTTTAGCTTAATAATATAGACCTGTTGATGTAAAATTTTATTTCCTTTCTTTCTTTTTTTTTTACAAAAAACTGTAATTAATGAAGAAGGTGCAATTTATAGAGCTTTTATGAGAACACAAGTCAGTAGCTGTGTGACTGTTGTTCAAGTCACTACCTAGCCATTTTAGGACAAAGCATTTCATGTTACTTACATAACATGTATTTAAATTGAAATATGATGCGTTTTACGAGAGTTTGCATATTTCATTCTTTTATTTATTACGCTTATAGTAAATGAAATCGTGTTGTAAATGATCAATGTAAACTCGTCAAATGCCGCTATACTTACACCAAACCGATAAATGCTCGTAACACATTTACGACGATCTTGATGTATGACGATAACTGTGATTGAGTCCTGTTGCTTAGCTGCCAGGCCCTCTACATTATTTTATACATCTAGGCGGAAAAGGCTGTCTTTACTATATTAAGCTGCTTGCTATTTGAATTCACACAATAAATTAATACAGTTTTGAGTTGGCGCAGAGATTGAACTATGTAATATAACGATGGGAAATAAATGCTTTGCATTAAAACAAATACATACATAAGCAGGTACTTCAAATGGAGAAGCTCGTTATTCACAAATTAAACTTTTAACTATGACCTATGTTCAAGAGTAAGAACTGGGATCTACGACAACAAAATCCATTAATAATTCGGTCCTTGGATAAAACACGTAATGTACGTTATTTTGCAACTATCGACTACTAATATCGCAATAAATATCATCTATGGCAAATAGCTGCGTGTGGACTGCGTATATTCTGATCATTCAGAATTTGCATGCGCAAAACAAATGACGACATCAAATATTTTTTACTTTGCGCATGCAAACTACTGCATGTAACCGGGCCTTAGGCCTAAGCATATTCTTATGGGTGCAGGACACGTTACAGCGAGTAGTCAAGTATTAAGTCCGTATCAATATCTCAAGTGTCACTCAATGCCACAACAGTTGCCAACAATATTTGGCGCACCAAATTAAGTAGACGTTTGAATGACTGGTACGTATTTATGGTCCTATTAACTTATATTTCAAACGATTTTGAAAAGTACCTAAGTACCTGCTATTTTATGGTATTGAAATAGTTGAAGAGGTTTTTGTACTCCATGATTTCTATTAATCAATGTACATTATTTCTTAGAGCATTTGTGTTTATCACTCGAGCGATAGCGCTTTAAAAAGATATGGTTATATAAACCATATCTTTTTAAAGATATACAATCGAGTCATCTTAAGGTGATGCTTCTGTCATACGGTTATTAAATTGGGCTAGTAATACTGTCGATTTCATTTTCAGCATCGAACCGTTCTATTCCAATGTTGTATTAAAATTAACAATTACGCTGGCAAACCCGGCTTTCATACCCTGATGGAACTATCGTTCGCAGAATTTGTTATCACCTGGGTGGCGGATCGATTCAGCATCGACTTACCAAAGGTTTAAATAGATAGAGCTACCAATAATTCGTCTTAACCCAATTAAACCGTTTGACTCCATCGAAATCTCTCCACAAAACATGTCGTTAATCAATCGATGGCTATCGCATTAATTCGCAGTGATTAGCCGATGGTATCTTAGCGCAAGTGGGGCGCACGCGTCACAGTTCATTATGAGTGCGCCTGCGCCACGCCGTCGCTTGCTCCACTTCGTTTACGTGACGAGCGTGAGAATAAACGTTCTTGAAAGTTTTTAATAAGCGTGCTAAATATATTATGACTCTTGGTTCACTAGACTCTATGTACCTACTTATCGTGTATGCTCAATTCTCTAAAATAGAACTCGGGCTTCTAGTTGGGTAGGTATACTTACACCTCGCTGTTGAATATAGAAGAAGACAAGCAAAAGCTCCAAATTTCTTTTATTTTAGCCAATTGTAGATTACGATGTACCTATTGTCATAATAAAAAGTTGGTTAATTTGATGATATCAGCCAAAAACAGTAAGATAAAAGCCGATGTTTTGCCAGGATAATAAAAAGTCATGTGATGCCAGAACTCGTTTTTCTGGGTTGACTTTTACTATTGACATGAAAAGATAAGCCGCTTAAACTAATGCTTTTTTATTGGAAGGATATCCACCTGACCCTATGGTATTCGTTTCAAAATAAATATTCACTTTCATAAACTGAGTAAGTACTTCCACTGATCATAATAAAATATAAAAGTGTTTTCATTGTTCGTTATTTTGAAACACTGATTTATTAATCTCTACTTTCAGTAGAGCCCATGAAACATCAAAGTTGACTTTCAACTTGATTTCATTATCCGTGTGAGTTACTTCGCCAAGAATTAATGAAAAAATTGGTTCATGTTCACTACCTCCCCTTAAAGAATGATTGAACGATCCCTAATGAACTGGCTTAGCCCTTAGGTAATATAATACGAAATTAGGAACCGTGCACGCTATTCCAAACTTTATTTTTGTGGTTGTACGTAGTCTTAAAGACAATCTCATATATAAAATTCTTGTGTTGCAGTGTTTGTTAACAAACTCCTCCGAAACGGCTGGACTGATTTTTATGAAATTTTGTGTGCATATCGGGTAGGTTATTTACATTAGGTAGGATAATTACAACACCTCGTTCACAACATTAAATGCTTAGGTTATGTACCAGTCAACCAGGAAAACAATCTTGTCATTCACATTAAAAGTGACTTCATCTGCACGTACTGAGTTTATTATTTTAGTTGCTTAAAAGCCTTAGTTGAAGACCCGCTTCGCGTGCTCAATAGTTGAAAATAAAAAGTATTTACGAAGGGCATGGCGGCTAGACCCCTTTGGACCTAACCTGTTCAAGCCAGTGTGCCCCAAGTTATAAATGATTGTTGATATTTTTTACTAATTCTCCAGCTCTTACCGTCTATTTTTACATTTTCGTGGAAATACAATACCATGAAAAAATACATCGAACAAACAATGTCCGTTAAAAAATAATTCTCGTGTTTTATAAGTTTGTTAAATAAAAAAAAGGCGATCTTAAAATTAATTGAATTGTGTTTCTGTAAAATATATATAATTTAAGTAATAAGACGTTAAAACAATAATATTCGAATACAAAGACCAAATATTATATAAAAAAAAATCTGTAAACGAAATTCTATGAAATTTATATCTGCGAAACACGGGAAAATCTTTTTTTATTCATAAAACTAGTAATAAACTTAAAATAAACTATATGTGAACTAAGAATTTTTTGAGGCCAACTCGAATGACAGAATTTTATAAAATTGTTTGTGAACCCGAATCATTTTTGCTATTACTATATAAGTACTTTTTTGTAGAAACAAAAGTCAAGAAAGGAAATACTATAACAAAATATCATTTCTTTATATCTTTTTTACAGCGTGGTGTGCACCCGTCTTAACATTTGTTGGGTTAACATGAGTGTGAATAATTTTCGCAGCGACGTCTCATCAATTTTTAGCTTTTCGATTAAGTTTAGGGCACGATAATGAAGTCTGGATATACACGGTAAATTTATTAGGCAGGCCTTATCACATTTTTTATACGTCATTCAATTATTCGGAGCATTAAATAACGATTTGAATGTTTAAATGTTATTATGTTTAAACGTTTTTAATACAAGTTTTCCTTAAAATGTGGCTTAATAAAACATTTTGTTGTCTAAACTCATCGTTTAGTAAATTGTGAATTTCTAGTAGATACGACGGGTATCTAACCGTAAAGCGTTCATCAGTTCATCATAACACATTAGAATCTCTCGAAATACGTAGGTGATCTTTGATTAAACTTTCGATAGTTTTGGGGAAGTCTAGCAATTTTCATTTGTGTGCTTTTGTGTGTACAACCTCTACGTGTAAATCTTTACAATAAAGACCTACTATGTCGTGACTATCTTATGCATGTCTGAGCACGTAACAATCATTAGTTTAAGCATCTTAGTATAATAAGTTTAGGTGGTCTACCGGTCAATGTCAATGAAATTGATTTAAGCCGATTGAAAGCTTACTCTCCGAGCTTCGTGTACAAACTTTGTAACTAGTGATTAGAAAATAATATAATACGCGTCTTTACCTACTTTTAATCAAGAGCTAGTTAAACAGCCAGCTCTATAAACTTTTTACAAAAACTAAGAACCAATTTATAACGGTACTTTGTCAAAAAAACGGTATTTAGGTAGGAACGTAACGAAGGGCCGTTCGTTAGCCTGAATTTCGTCGTACGGGAATCGAACCTCGCCCTGCGGCCGTCGTGGCCAACCGTAGACAACGATCTCGCTCCCATTGTATACTTTGGAACTTGATAACATTCTACTTTACTGTTAAAAAGGGGAATTTTAATGAAACTGTTAAAGAAAAAAGTTGTCTCTCAAGTGTTGTTTATCTTGTAGCTATTATGTTCTATTCTTAAACATTTTTGTTATGAAATTAACAACTAATTATTTGCAAGTTTTGTTTTATGTTAGTTGGCTATTTATAAAATACCCAATGAAAAAATATCTCGTAGCGTAATTAGTGTGTTATCTTTTTAAATTGAAAATCCTGCAAATATATTGACAGTACGATATTATTGTTCTGCTAAGTAACAATCCATCAAATAACGACAAATACTGATAGCCAATTGATTCCGCATGCGGACAGAATAGGTACCTATTCATTACACTAATGGCAGTCCATTGTCGATAGATAAGTTTTTTATCTTTGCAATAATTGACTGTCCATTAGCGTAGTGTCCAAACAAAAGTCAATGCCTTTAGGTGTGTCTACTAATAAAATATCACACATTGCTATTATAACAAAATGTGAAGTGTGTAAAAACATCGTCTTTATAATGTCTCTTGGCACCTTCACAGATTTATACAATCATGGGGGCTTTATAGATTTATGAATTTTATTAGGATGTAATATTTCTTTATAAGTATGTAGTTACCTACACCCGTAAATATAAAAAAACCATGACCAAGACTATTCTAACAAAAGCACTGATTTCAATTAAAAAATAAAGTATTGAGCCGTACCTACCTAGTTTTGAAACTCTTGTAGTTACTGTAAAGTTTTACAATGTAATTCAATTAGAATAACATACCTTTTTTATACAAACATATTTTATTAATTAAGAATACGAGTACATAATTAAGTCAGTAATTGTTAAAATTGAACACAAAGAAACCCACAGTTATTCACTTTTTAACTTGTACAAATATTTTGCCTATAGATTGATGTGGCTCGTTAGAAAGTTTGGCCTCCTAAGTGATTGAAGCTCGAGTCATTATTATTAATTACTGAGTTATTGTTAAGTATAAGTACATACTGACATGGGTTTCTATTCACTGATATTTTGCGATGACCATCCAATACTAGCTTTTGCACGTGACTACGACTACGTAGGTTTTGGAAACGCAGAGTAGATTCTTCTGTTTTAACCTCAACAGCCCGTCCGTCATTATGACTTGATTTATAACGGGTTGAATGAACCTCGAAGAGACCGGCTCAGAACTGTGGAGGTTGGCACAAGTAAGGAGAGGTGTATACCCAGCAGAACGTAAACACATGATGATCGACATCATCATCGACGGTGCGTCCAAATCTGCTGCTATTTTTAGGAAAAATATAGGTGGGTACTTGTAATGTTTTAATAAGTATGATAATGTGTGTCGATCTGTTGTCCGTTAAAGGTCTAGGATGTTAGCCATCTCAAGTCTAGCGAACGAGAACTACAGTTTTCAGATCTGTCATTGTAATTAAGGTTTATTTGACTCTTAATTGTATTCTCGCTAACAAACGGGACTGTCAGTCAGGACCTCGGATAACTTTTTGTGTTAGTTTACACTACACCTAATAACTTTGAATAAATAAATAATATTACAACGAAATGGTCGCTTGGTATTTTTTTACTTTCCACTGACTACCTGCCTGACTGGCAGTTCTAGTATAGTGTGAACGTTCCATAGACATTCATTAAAAAGACGTTGCTGTTTTGGAATTACTGACAATGGGCGCTTAACGTCTAAAATACAATGAACTTATCCTGTGTTTGCATCATTCTGGATCCTAAATGATTTTTACCGATTAATAGATCTCAGCTTTAAGAAAAAGTTGAACCTACAATTAATATATTCGTAGTACAACATAACGTATCAATCATAACGGGGCATTTAATAGTTGTATTATTCGAAGATATTCAAACCATTATAAAGGACGCATGCCAATAATTTGTGTTTTATTTAGCGTGCAATTAATGAGTTAACAATACACACAATTTATTAGTTTCTCAATTAAACTTTGGTCATAATATATGGTCATCATAAATGTTTTAAAATTTACAACCAATTACATTTACCAAATGAAGTTATCACAGTAAAGTCACTAGTTATTTGAGTAATAAATCGTAAGGGATACAACCCTATCTATTATTATTTACCTTCAAAGTTGACTTGAGCGAGATCCGTAATGCCGGGCTATTAAAAGTCACCTTTGTTATAAACTTTAGGAGATAATAAAAATAATATAAATTATATCTGTAAAGTTCTCTCTAGAATGTGACAGAACGTGTTTTAATCTATTTCATACATTAATATTTTCTTGCCTGCTTTATTCTGTTACCTTATTTCGAAATGTTAAAGTGAAGACTTTGTAATTGTTACGAAAATAAAGAGTTCAGTAGGTACATTAAGTAATGTAGAGCCAGAATTTTCCGGCAGTAATGGTAAAAAGCAAAATGTAGGCACAAGCTAAACAGTTCACTTCGGTAGTTGGGTTGCACAATTATATCTACCTATCTACACAATATAACTGCTTCATGAAACCTCGTATCATGTGATAATAATTAAAATGATGAATTAACTTACAAATGCACCTCATAGTGTGATACTTTAAGTAAGAGAGCTCGGTATGTAACATATTTGTCTACCTTCTACATTACTTTATAGAATCTGATCTGTTGTGCAGTTTATGAAGTCAGATCCAGTTTTGTGAGCGATAAGATACGACTACTTAGGGTGAAGAAAACGAATTTAACAGCAGTCGCTCTTCAGAGATGTTTTAGTTAAAAACAACTTCATAGCTTTTCATAATTTAGCACCCATAACTGTGTTGTTAACACTTTACTTGTTAGCCGGCCTATAGAAAGCGCCAAGCGCAACATTAGTTTTTGTAGATGCATGTACAAATTTATATCTTATATATTTTTATAACACATAATTAAATAAACAGTTCAAAGGCAGCTAAATTAATTACAGGTTTGACAACATAGAAACTATGATGGAAATATTCAACGTATTATTTCAAATTTTATAGTATAAATAAACCTCAACCTAATTGAATTACTCAGTTCAGGAACAACATGATTTTAAATTTGCTGCCTGCTTATTCGTTTGGCTGTACACAAATTATAAGCAGGCATAATAATTAGGTATAATTTATTTGAAAAATTATAAAATTTAAATCCCCGTGTGTAATATAAAAGTGCATATTGAGAAATGCGTTTACTGTCACTTGAGCGTCGCAACAGGTGGTCTCGAGTGCCCACCAATGGCACACCATAGTTTCATAGATTACCTACTGCGCCTCGTATTACAAGACGCTTTCAATATTTACTGGTATTACCTAAAATATACTCAAACATTATTAGCGACGCTACCTTCATATTTATTTTAATTGAATATGTGTGTTGTTTTGTATACTATGTTAAGCGGAATAGGAGTAAATGTAAGATCAATTTATAAAGCTAAAGCATGAACTAATTTCCAACTGATTTCCTTTTAGTTAAGCGCTATTCATTTAACATAGGTCCATTATATAATACACTTAGATTGAAATAAGAGTCATAAAGTTATATAGTAAATACTATTATGGTTTTACATTTTCACCCCCTTTAACGAATTACATGAAAATAAAAAACAACTCGACAACATTTTTTATACATTTAATACACTTAAATAAAAACGTAACTTGCAACTATGAATATAAAATGAAATATTATTAGTTAATGGCAATCGAAAAGGAGCGATATGAGTTGTATCTGCGCACAGATCACGGTACTAACTTGAGAGCGAGATTATCATAAAGCAGTACAGCGAGCCGTGTCGCGGCAGATGCTTGATAAACGTACTAACAATGCCACATTAGTATGAACTTAGAAACAATGTAAATTATGAAGATACCACCAAGTAGGTAAATCTTAGCCAAATAGTTGTTTCCGTTGGTTTATCAACGCCGCAAATGCCAACATTCCGCACCACCATTGGCTAAACTCAGAGTTAGCAAAGGAGTAGCATGAAGCACTGACTGTAATAGAGATAAGTTTATCTCAACCTAAAAGTCATAAACTTCATCGAGTACACGGCTGAGTCGCCGCTCGATAGCTACACTCGCGACGAACAAATCGGCCGTGCAACCAGCAGATCTAGCTAAACTAAACACGAGTAAAAGCAACAATAGTCTCGCCCGACATGGAAAAAGTCGTGACCGACTCGAGCTCGGGTCAGGCAGGATGCTGCGGGCGTAAATAATGCCGACGTCCGATCTTAATTATCGCTCCATCGTTAGAGATGACCGACGGGCAGACCGAAATCGGCGAGGTGGTTGCGACATCGCTTCTCTGTCGGCCGAAGTGCCCCGTCATTATCGAACGGTGTATCGCCCACCGATAAATCGCTAGAACCACCTGCGAGACGACCGGTGTTATTGTACGGTTTTGGCAGCAGACATTATAATTCTTTTGTTGCTATTGCTATTATTTTCATCGCGATGACTCATCAATTTAATACATTCGACGATTGGAGATAATATCGGATGATTCTTAAAGGATTTGATTTGAAACAAAAGATTATTTTGAAACGAATGGCAATGGCATCAAATCAACATTATGGCGCAGAAATACTTATCTAGCTAAAATGGCCACGTAGCTTATTTATTATTTAATAGAGTAGGTAGAGAGCTGTATCATTGGAATCTATACCAATTTAAGTGTAAAAAAAAGTAAAAATGATATCTACCCAAAATATAAATGATATGCTCTCATTTGGTTTCAGTTCGTTAATCGTTAAGTGCTTTGTGTTCGCCGCTGCGCCTGCGCCGATCTCGATCCGCGAGCGACGTTGAAAAATTCAGAGCTCGTGATTTTCGTTCGTGTACTTCATTTATTTGCGCGGAGACGGCGAATATTGTTTACTGCACCACTCTCAGAGCTTTCCGGCTTTCACTTTGACGGCATTATAGAAAATAACGTTCTATAATTATATAGTCTACATTTTAATGGGATGCCCACTTCACAATTTAATGTTCTGAAATTGTTAAGCTCTTTTCCAAAAGCTATCTACTAATGATATGCATATTGCAACACCGTAACCTTCAACTGCTTAAGGACTTAGGTCTATTTGTTAAATCTTATCTGCAATCCATTATAATCAGACACAATTCGCAGCCATTTTTCAAGCGATATGAAGCTAAAACACAATATGAACTTAACTGTCAGTATAATATGAACCATTTTGTTATTCATGTTTTTCCAAAAATATTTAAGACGCGCGTAGTTATTACGAAATTATACTATCGATCAGGCAATAATACGAGGATAGTGCCCTCGGGTGGCGAATTTAGGAGAAATTGAGGGTGCCTGCGTGCCTTCCCGCGAGCTGTATAATCCTTGCATGCATGCATAATAATAAATGTTATTCACCAAGATCATATAGCACGAGGGAAACGATTTACACAGCCAAAATACTTTCAGAACTCAACAGGCACAAGCAGTTGATTCGTCATGATTACTTGTCTTAAACATGATATCTGAGTTGTACTACAACGGTACTATTGAAACAGATCAAGAACTTAAGATATTTACAGATAATATATTTATCGAACTGTCAATACATAACGGTGTTTCGTATTTGAAAACCTATTACATTGCAAATATTTCTACAACACACTTTTTTGATGAGTCACTCTAATTAACATTGATTGTATCGATAATAAATCGAGGCTGATTGTATGTAGTAAGCATGTATAAGTAAAGTACTGCTAATTATTAAGAATATTATAGGCATATCGAGCAATCTGTTACATAGTGGACATTATTTTCGGTAAACATAGGTCCGAAACGGTTTCGATCGATGTGCTCAGGGCGATGCAAATTGCGTCGCCTGTTATCGGTGCACTTTATCCGGGGTACTTTTGTGCATATTTTACATATATTTGTGGGGATGCGGCCGATAGCCAGTGTGGGCGGATCCAGCGGCCGCATGCTAATGCACACGGTAAACGGCGCGCGCGCAGACTTGGACTTAGGCAACGACGTTAACATGATCATACTGTACTACGTTTTAGCTTATATACCCAAGTCTAATTGCATATTGCTTTTATATAGGTGATAGTTATAGGTCGTAAGCATTTTAAAAATTAATTTAAAAAATACGCCCGCTGTTTACTTACTCATTTTTATATCTGAATATCGTTCAAAAAGACATAGATCAAACTCGTAATACATAGGCACAAAATAAATAAAGGCAATAAAGATCAGTATCGCGTCTCTTGGCCACTAATCTCTGACACCATAACATAATTGTGCAGAGTCCCGGGGGGATAGCGGCCTCGCTGCGGTCACGAAGTGCTCTAAACATAGAGTCTAGCCCTAAACGATGCCACCATATCCGTCGGCGGACAACATCCACTCATAAGTTCGTGTAGCCTCAGCCTCACGGGCTCTCGGGCTCACGGCTAGTACAACATACCTACCTACACATCTACGGAACACACTGTATTTTCCAACGGTATTGAAGATTTGTCCAATGTTTTACAGCGCTATATGTACGGTTTACAACGTCTCACAATGTATCGATTCTTGTGCTACTATACATAGATAATTTTATAGACATAGGTACCTACATTTCGTTTGTTTTAATGTAAAAATATCACTTTTAAGTGTTTTTAAAATTGAAATGAGTTAGGTACTTACTTTCAGGAAATTAATACCATTTAATTATAACTGGAAATGGAATATTTTGTACACACATAAATTATACTTTGTTTGTAAAAGTGTACTAACTGGTATTGAGTGCGTATCTAAGTGAAGGTGTTGGTTGACTTTAAAACTTATCAATATTTTAACACCTTTTACATACTTATATGCCACACTTCAATTTATATCAGTCAAAATAAACTTGTAGGATGCAATTAATATAATCCTGTATGTATAAGGCATGTGGCAAAATGTCAATAAAAGTCTGTTGGTCAGTTATGAATAGTAAATGTGCTTGAAGATGGGCGCCTGACATTTCAGTTGGCGACGATAATAAGAGCGAATAGCTTTTTTGCCGCAAGATAGGCCTGCAGAATATGATAATATTGTAGTCTTATATTTAAACTTTTACAACATTATGATCTAGTTTCATTCATTTACAAAAAGATTGATCAGGGATTCAGGTATTTTTAAGTATCATCAGTAATAAAAAATACGTTTTTTGTAGTTTAAACAGTTTTATTGCACACACGACGGGATTGCATTAAAAAATGGAATGAGGTAATAAAGGGAGTGACGTAAAATTTGGAGGTAAACGACTTGAATGATTGATGTTCGTAAAATTACACTGTTTTAAAAACGACAGAGTTGTGTGGTCATCTTTCAGACCTTAAGGTTCACGTTCGGATTGTAATTACATGAAAAATGTTAATCTTATATTAATACAAAAATGAGATTACATTAATCACGGTAAGATGGATTATAATTACCTACATTTACGAACACATTCACTAAACAAATCATCAGAAGAATTAAGAAGAAAGAAAGATATTTAGAAGATATTTTTTAGTCAAATGCGTCTTTAGTTCACAGTTTGCAAGTTCTCTGTCAAGTTTCAAACTGAATAGGGAAATCGTAGGAATGTAAACTGGCTGTAGGTACTTTTTCTCCGTACTCACGTACAAGGCTTGAATTAGACAAATAGCAGTCATTTATCGTTTTCTACACGTAATTTCCATTTCAATAATAATCTGTGTAAGTTATAGCGTAGATAAATCAAGTTTATATAAGTACCACAGACGGCTATACATTGCACTCTGTACCAAAAACTGCCTAGTATTTGACACAAATACCTTAGAGCATTATAAGGAGGATTAAAAATAAAATATTTATGTTTATATGTTTTCATAAAAGTTTGCAATTATTTTCATAAAAGTTCTTAAAATCAACGTACATCGTTGTCTGTGATTTCACTGTAGTCGGTACTATGCGGCATCCTGCCGTTGCTTATGCACTATTGTTATATGAAGCTCAACCTGTTCTTACTGTACCTGTCGGATACCGTCTTCTAATACTCCTCATGAGGCCTGTGTTGCCTTCTAATGTGAACACACCGTATTTTTATCAATAACGGAAACATTCCGTTCTTAGCACTTATATCCAACGGTGGCGTTCGTTTTCCTAAATTATGATAATTGCCTAGGTTCTTGTTCAATCCAGTGATTACAGAACTCGTAGGTGTCACTGCATAAGAAACTTAATGGTTTTTCAACTAAGTATTATGTAAATGATATTACAATTTATATTCCTAATAGATTTCACCGATAAGATGTTCAAGTTTTGATATTGTCATTTTTTTACGTCTATTAAGTACGGGTCATTATTCAACACGCACGCTACAAGGAAACATTCAATATTTCTTATTAATCTAGTAGCGAACCGCAATCAATTATCAAAACTTGACTAATCGACGATCCCAATAAACCGACGTACTGTCATTTCTCTTCCCTTAATCGATTACTTCAAACATGAACTCTAGGGGGTCCACTAGCGCTCAGACTACGCCGTACGCGTACCCATCGCGTACCTAACCTTTTTATCCATAATAAATCTTTTTAGTCTTTTTGTTGTGAAGTATGTAGCGCTTGCTGTTCAACCGTTCGTTGTTTATGCTCGCTACACGCCACTACCGACAGCGGTCAACAGTCATATTTTGCTATCTCATACAATTTAATATACTGTTTGATTTTATAACACTTTACACAGTTTATGTGCGAGTTACCAGCTGTCAAGTGTCTCGGACCTCTGAGGGAGCTGCGTCTATCAATAAGACAATTAAACGTACAAACGTTGTCATTTCCGTGTTATATTGCCTCCAGTCAAAATGTATAAAGCTGCTGGAATTTGTACGGTAACAACTATAAAGTCAATGTTTACAGTCGATCCCTACGCTTCTCATACATTCTCATTTCGTGAACAATAAATTTTATTAACACGTTTCAATATATTTCCTCGAGAGCTAAGATCACACAATCAACGTTAATTGCTGCTTCTCTTACGTGCGGTATCGTGGGCGTGGGGATAGGTTCTATGGAGGCTTCTTAACACAGCACCCTCGTCCAGATACAAAGAAAAGATTGAGTCATCATAACAAATGCGCAGGCTGTCCTCACCGGCGCGGCTGCGCATGCGCGGCGTGGCGGCCGCGGCGAGGGCAGAGAACTCTCTACAATCGGCCTCTTCTTATCTGTGACGGCTCCGATCATTGTGTCCCGAATACTTCGTGCTTCACAGTACGGATGACGAAATACTGCTACGTTTTAGTCTTTTACTTTTCTCTGTCTTTGTTGACTTGTCGAGTTCTTTTCGAATGGTTTTTGTAAATGTTCCACTGCCACGCTTGTAAAGCTTGCTCTGACTTTATAAATCTTATCTAACTCATCGCATCAAGCGAGAATTAAACACCTTGTACTTTCGTCTTAAGATCATTAGGTAAGTAAAAAATAATAACCGTACAAACGTATAATAAAAACATTCGCCAATTGCATACCATCAATAAAATATGTCTATCAGTTTTTTATTAATGTGGATCAATAAATACGTAATTATACTGTGATGTAATCAATCTTTGCGAAATATTCAAACAAAAACTCATCAAAATACTCCTTAAAATGAAGAATGAAAAAATGGAACCCACCGAAAAAGTAAAAAAAACTTTATATTATATTACAAAAAAGGAAAAAACTGCTCCATTAATCATATTGATGAATGCACTTAGGTATCACAGATACTAACATCGAATGCGATGCATCCTGTCGGAACATTATTTTTGATTTTCTTCCAATTCAACCCTTTTAAGTTGTCCGAAATATTTTAATAATGCCTCTTAGGCTTTCGTGTTACACATTGGAAAATAAAACATCACGTAATGATGTTTCGAATCGCGGTTTTGATCGAAGTGACTGTTTATTTAATACATGACGATTATAAATTTCTTGTTGTGTAATTATTAGTGTTAAAAGGTCATTGGAAAGGAATGAAAAATATTTGCAGCTGCATTGCGCTACATGGAATTTGACTTTAAAGAATCTTTTTCCAATATTTTCATAATTATAGATCTTTGTTTTTTGTTGGTTTGCTTTAAAAAATAAAATAAATTCGTCGATGTTCTACTAAAAGGGCCACAGGCGTAAAATGTCATCCCATCGGGCGCCAGGCGCGCGGCGCGTGGACGGACGGACGCACGAGCGACGGTCACCCCAGTCACACATTTGTTCAGAGACTCGCTTGCAGGCTGCATTTTTAGAATTATTAATTTGGTTCATGTTCTTATACTGTGTTAAAGTGGTCCATTTTGTGCCAACCTCATGAATAAAACATCACCAGACTCCTCTTGCGACTGTTTTTTTATGAGTCGACGGTTGCTTAAATACGTTATTATTAAGTTGCATTGTTTTACTTTAGAAGGCACTGTTTTTTTTACATGATAAATAAGTCATATAATCATAACGTTCTTAGTTATGATTATATGACTTTTATTCTATCTATTTTGAAAATATCTTAAAACCTCACCGTACAAGACAAGTAAACTAATAGAACCTTTATTTTGCAGGTGGAAGTCGTGATCATGGACAAGAACGACAGTCCTCCAGAGTTTAAGAACATACCACCTGCTTACCTGGCATCCGAGGACATGGCTCCAGGGCAACGCATAGCGACCATCGCAGCCGAAGATCCAGACACTATTGGCAGCATCACTTACAGCATTCAGAACGACGAACCAATGCCATTTTCCCTCGACCCTCAAACTGGACTACTCACTCTCAAAGATCCTTTAGACAGAGAAACGATTTCCGACTATCAGGTGATCGTTAGAGCTGATGATGGCGTCCAGTTCACGGATGTAACAGTTGTTGTTCAGGTTCGTTCTTTTTTATATGAGAAACTCGAATTATATATAGTCACACTTAGATCTTGGAACATATACGTAGGATGTAAGTTACTCGTCAACAGAAGCACTTTCACGGTGTATTACCTTCAAATGTAAGGGATCATAGTGTTGTAAAAAAGCTTAAAATGTAAAAAACTCATGAATTCATAGTAAAAGTACATAATGTTTGTCATCGTATTAGTTGTATTTAAGAGTACAGTAATTTAGAGTCCTAATATTTTTCAAGCTGCCCAAGCTTATCTATTGTAAACTTACCGTTTTGATTGTATTAAAACGATTTAGTCATCAACTCAGGCCAAAATTTCATATACCTATGTATGACTTAAATTAGTCATAACTAAGGAATACAAAATAGTATAGTAATTCTCAACTAAGCGTATAGTATATTATAATCGATACCCAGAGAATACACCATTAGGTACTGAACAACATTATAGCTTTGGCTTTAAGCAAAAGATCTTTAGTCATGTAAAACATGAGAAATAACTCTAACACGCTATTAAACATTTCATAAAACCGTTTTGTTAGCGTGTGCACATGAATCCAAACATCTGCATGTCGGTCCGTTACCGCGTCGCGTCGGCTAATATCAGTCTTATCACAGCGTATACAACCACTTGTCCGCCCGACGTATGAGCGTCGATTAACTAATCATTAAACCCTTTACGTACTCCTACCTACCTAATGTTTACGATATCCAAGCACTTTTCTGCTATTTATTTACGATTATAAAATTAACTTTCATATATTCAGGTATGTTAATTTTTCATCATATGTTTATCTTACGACCGTTGAAAGACTTAAGTTCGGAAATCTGTCTATTTCGTATTTCCATGTGTTGATAATTCATTTCAGGTGACAGATACAAACGACAATCCGCCAGTTTTCAAGGAAAGTGCTTACTCTTTCGACATTCCCGAAAACGCTGCAAGAGGTTCTGTGGTCGGCACCGTTGCGGCTATTGACCTCGACTCAGGACCCAATGCCCAGCTCACTTACACGCTCATCTCGGACTGGGCTAATGACGTGTTCTCGCTCAACCCTCAGACAGGGGTGTTCACGCTGACAGCAAGGCTGGATTATGAAGAGGTTAGTCTATGTTTCTCGGTTTTTTTTTATACATATAATCACTGATTATTACTAACACAGACGATTTAAATGACAGAATAACGGTTGCTTTCATAGAAGACTTTACTTATACAACTGCGCCATCATAGAATCGCCAACAAAACTTTAAAGATAAGAGATGCCAAATACGATGCTTATAGCTCAAGTTTCATCGAACTGTACCGAAATAAAATAACAGCAAATGTTAATTGAGCTTCAAACAATTGAGTAGTAAATGTACATTGACAATAACGTCGCAGCAGGCATGCCGCTGCACCGAGATACAGAGGCAAGGGTTTAAAAACACTCGTAAAGTGGCGCGACATCGTCGTAAAAACAGACGAAATGTGCAATTAAAAACACTTAAAATAGATTAAGTGATTACCGTGGAAAACATTTGTGAACGATCAAAAACAAAGCAGTTTGAACGGGCTCTTAGACCTTGGCTTGGCATATCGGGTTCTGACTACAAAAACGTATTTTAAATAGTACATTTGCATTTTTTGCAAATAATGATTTCTGGCACCGCTTTCGAAAATTGAGCTGTAGTCAGCAGGATTAAAGTTCATATTCACCTGATCAGTATCCGAGTGTCCAGTAACATGGATGTAACTGCCCTTCCATGTACTAAAATAGTCTGATTGATTCCAATCCGTTGATTGCTAGTCTGCGATAAATAACAATTGTATCAAGTAGGTAGATGTTATTGCATTTCAAGATTTTTATTTTAAACATTTGCTTGTGTAAATACGGAATTAATTAAAGCTTAATTAATTGTGTCGGTAAATTGTAGATGTTCTGTAACGACGACATGCGACCTACACTCTTGAAGCCATAATCAATTTAATCTGCATTCGTTTAAGTTCATACATACAGGACGATCCTTGCCTTTGATTAAAAAATTGTGCGTATATAATCAGATAATGTAATATAATCAGTAGCACCTATTTTTAAACGTACTTACTGGTATTTTAAACGATTAGTTTAATAAACAGTTTCTTTTTAAATAAGTAGGTACTTGCTAAATTAATGCAGAAACACGAACTCTTGGATAGGCACATTTATTGTTTAAATTTAAACGAAACATGTTACTTCAGAACTGCAACACTGTTTACAACTTGGGCTAACTAAATCCACCATAAAAATGGTCGATCTTGGTTCTAAACATTTGTCCCTATGTGACCATGTACATAGTTTCCTATTTTATGAATCATTTAAACTATCTAAAGATTGTCGCGCATGATAGCTGGTTAAGACCACCTACTTTTGAGAGCCCCCCGGCCAGCACAAATTCGTAATTAAAATATGTATTGCTTAGATACATATCAGTTTTCTGCGTTTCATAGCCGCGTTATTTTTTATCAAATTACGGCGTATAATAAAGATCGCAATCATTGTTCCTCTACTTTAGGATAATTTACGACTACACAGTACCTACATGCCACTAGTGAGGACTTAAAATTCATAAACGCTGTCTGCGCCTAACATTGTCGAAGGCTTTGTATGGGTGCAAATGAGTTGCACCGCAGCACCGCGCAGCTCTAGCGTCATAAAATATTATTATTTTCATCTGCATATTCCATATAACAATATTGAAAATTGGCGCCTCGTTGATGAGGCTTTAATAGTTGTATGCTTTGAGATAACCATTACTTTGTGGACTATACCGATGAGTTAAATAGATATTTAGAAAGAGATTTGTGGAAAGATGGCAATCAATGGAGGTGAATTTATGAATTTTTAGTTGAAAAACTCGGCTAAAGTAAAATTGAATTGTTTTGCATTTTCTTTATAGGCTATGTAGGTAATACCTCATTCATGCAATATAAACTACTGGATCAAATACAAAATTGTTCCGTATTTGTTTTTATGTTGATAAAAGGTGCAGGTTTTGCAACATATTCAAAATCAAGGCGGTAACTATGACAGTAATTCTCAACTCGAGTCAATACAGACTGTTAGTGCAAACACCGTTGTCACTAAAACCATAGGTACTTGATTTATTATAAAGAATGTTTATCTGAATTTAAAAATAAATAAACAAAGTTTACTTTCAATAATTAAAAAAAAATCTGTCCGACGCCGTCCGTAAATTCATGGAAACTATGCGGCCGAGCTACGTAATCACAGCAAAGGGCGTTGACCTGCTGTACTGGCCGTCCGTTATAACTACCTATATAAGTTTTAACTAATTACATCATTGTAATATAGGGGGAAATAATTTTGAGGAAAATTGGAGATTTTACTTTAAAAAGAAAATTTTTTTTTTTTTCATTGAATTTACGTTCTATTAGTGAAACCAAACCACTGGTTTCAAGGATAACGGTGTTTACACTAACACTTTGTATATGTATAAATAGGTTTGTTTTTATCGGTACCTGATTTTTGAATTCAAACTAGCCATCTTGCTGCTAATAGAAATAAAATTAAAACTATGAAAGCCACTATGTAAACATATGTTTTACGTTATTTTAATGTGTTTTTGTCAGCAATATTATTTGATGTTAAATATTTATTTTGTGCATAGGTACGTACATGATACAAGTTGCTGATAGCACATAGTAGATCCTTTTCAATAAAAGCTTTTTATTTTTCACTTTTTAGTGCTTGCGTGTTAATGTCTGAAGTCCTTACAAAAAGCCCTTTCAAACAATACCTCACACGATTATTACTATTATTATTTATTTATTATAACTAAAGTTATACGAAAGCTAGTCTGCAAGCTAGTTTGACTGCCTCGTTGGTCTAGTGGTCGCAAGCGCGACTGCTGTGCATGAGGTCTTGGGTTCAATTCCCAGGTCGGGCAAAGTGTTATTGGGTTTTTCCATCAGGAATTTCTCAGTAGCAGCCTCGGAGTCTGGATTTGTGCCCGGTTGATGGCAATAGGCTCGCCCCCTATTACATGGGACTAAAAACATAACTGGCGAAATGTGGGTGTACTAATGGGTACACCTCTGCCTAACCCTTCGGGGATTACAGGCGTGATGTTATGATGTTATGTTATTATAACTAGCCTGTACTGTCCCACTGCTGGGCAAAGGCCTCCCTCCATTCCTTCCATTTCTCGCGATTTTGCGCTTTGTCTTGCCAATTCTCAAGGAAGCCCACCAAGTCGTCCCGCCATCTCCTTCTTGGTCTGCCGCGTCCCCGGTCTTGTCGTTTCGGGACACCAATCTTGGACTCTACGGGCCCATAGATTGTTCGACATGCGGCAGACGTGTCCAGCCCAGTCCCATTTTAGCTTGGCAGCCTTTTGAGCCACGTCAATTACTTGTGTTTTGGAGTGCAGGGTGGTGTTTCGTACGCGATCTGTTGGTTTGTTACGATTTTTAATTTAAGAAAGTGGTATGACGTACCCCTTCTTCTACAGTCAGTCATCGACTACACATTTAAACAAAGCAATTTTACTTGTTACGAAAATTCTGCTGTGATCCTATGAGGAGTTCCGTTCCATATCTCCGAAGTTCATCATGAGATCATGACAATATTTCTATGGGACCTATAAGGAAGTATACTCTTTCAAACAAAAAAAAAACATCCAAATCAATTCATAATTGGCGGAGTAATCGGGTACATACATACAAAACCATACCGCCCGAATTGAAAACCTCCTCCTTTTTGAAGTCGGTTGAAAAGATATCTCCGGCATCAACATTTCATAATAATTTCGTATACCATGCAATTTTTTAAGTAGATAAACTATTTATAGTGTTTTGTACCGATTCACATGTGCCAGCCCCTTACAGCTCGCGGCCATACATTGCGGTTGAAAGAATTATCGTAACATAGATCTTGATGAGGCCGTTGACCGCTCGGCCTGTACGTGACGTAATTTTTTTAAGTACTTCTAAATAAGATTATTTAGTTTAGTTATTGTTTTTAGATGATTCGTTAATCCGTTAATAATAATTTTAGGAAGGTCGTAAAATTACCCAACGTACGGTCGACTTGCTTACTCGAAATGTACAATTTAGACTGTAGAAAGTCACTTACCTTTAGTCTGAAATGAAAATCCAGTATATACCTATAGGTATATGCAAATGGACCATTCCAAACTTTAGGAACGCTTTTAGAAACACTTGCTCGTAAAGCGACCCTCTCTTATTGCACCACATTATTTCGCACGCGTTCTTTTTAACTAGAATATGGCTGACTAGTGCGGTAATTAAACATTTTTTTAAACCCAACCAAGAGCATTGTATTTTTTTTGAATACTAAAGAAAAAAAAACAATATAATATTCATCAAACTAATTAATATTTTGATGGTATCTATATTGTTTATGTTTTTTATTTGTTTATTAATCAACATTTAGTCCCTGTTTTTTTAATAACACTTATTCAGTTACCTTTAATCTAATTTATTATATATTTCTTTTCTATGCTGATGTATACCGCTTACCTATTTACAAGAAGATGGCATTTCAGTTTACGCTATGATTTTTTTAGCACAACTTTCGCTTGTTTTTCGTATTTTATCTGTACACATATATCTGTATAAAGCTGCAGGCGACTAATTACAAAAAAAAAAACCTTTTTTTGTTATTCCTTAATTTATGATGAGCTTTTCCACATTTATCAGTTTATCTTCGTGACAATCTTCATAGGTACCAGTAGTGTACAGACATGATATACACAAGACATTAATGTCTGTTCGAAAAAAGACAGGAGTGAGTAAAATTTATTATGGACCATGAAAAATATTGCATGTTGTAGATAATATAGGTACGCAAGTTCAGAACGAAGGACAATATTGCCTTTAGGCTAGCTAGGTAGGTATTTAATATGAAGCGAGTCCACTCTGACGTACCCGATAATAATGTTGGCTTACTCTGTATATCAGAATTACAAAATGCATTAATATAAGTGTAATTTTACATATTAAAGTTGTAAAATAAGTACCTATGTAATTTACTTACCTGCATCCTTTGCTTGACTTATCAATGTAAAAATACAAACATGATTTTGGATATGAATATTTCTGTAGATTTAAAACTTTTAACACTATAGTTTTGATAACATAAAAGTTTGAATGGTGCCCGTTTCCACAAGCCATGTTTCATTATTCATGGTGCCGATTGAACCCGATACAAAGGTGCTTTCAAATTAATAAATTTAACGAAGCGTTTACTAGTCAAACACTTATTGCATGACTCTCCTCCTGATGCAGTTCACTTATTTAAAATGTGATTACTCTGTCTATTTTCAAATATCTTGACTTTAAACTTATGTTAACGCAGCACTGGCTAGTGTTGCCCAAATAACAGGCGCTACTTAATTTGAGGACCGTCGCTCGCCGTACCGTTAATAACACATACATAACTAAAGTACTAACAAACATGATTATTATTATATTATTATCTATAATTATTTTGTTTGATTAGAAGGTCAGTAACAAAGGAAAATGTTAGGGCATTTGTGTGATAGGATAGTGATATCGGTAAATGTTGCGATCGATGAAAGGGCTAGCTTTTATAGTATTTTATCATCTGCCAGTGTTCAAAACTTCGCAATCACATCGTATAATATAAATAAAGCAAAACATTAACACGTTCAATGTCAATTGAATGTGTTTAAACAAACTCAAAAGTCGTTTTCAAAGTAAAAGTTAAGTTCGGAAGACGGCAGCAATCGCATTCTTTAACATTTGCATGTTGACTGAACAATCATAAAAAATCTCCGTGATTGAACAAAGCGAGGTACGCTGTAAACTTACGAGTATGCTATATGCACCAAGTTTTTATTTTATTTTCACAAGCACAGCATAAAGCCTATTTAACATGTTTTTGTGGCAACTCGTCGCAACCGCCTTATTGTACTCATCAATACTGTAGTAAAATGACAAACAAGTCGTTAAATGTTCTATGAACATAAATCAGAGGTCGTTTTGTAATTTTTCGGTATAAGGTAGGAGGGGATTTTATATTTATGTGCAATATTTCTAAAGCATTTCAAACAAATATTCACTACGTAGATCAATGAATGTTATCGCTGTAGGCACAGGTGTAATTTAAAAACTTGTTCATCGATCTTAGGATAGCTATTAAGATATAGGTAAGCAATAGGCACCTTCGTCCCGCTCTTGGACGATTTTTATTTGTAACGTTTGCTTTGAACGGTACACTTGTGCGTCAAGCTTCAGACAACCTTTGAAATTCACCGATACTTAGATGATAGGTTTAGAAATAAAATTCTACTCCAAAAATACTATAATATATTTTCATAACAATCCAATACAATACAGAATACAAAAAAGTTATCTCTTAGCAGGTTCGAGATGTTAGCCACTAGGTAGCCTACTTGGCTCCCGCAGAGACCCCGTAACGTCAACAATGTAACAGACACTTTTTCAGTCTTGAGCTAAAAGAAACTCGTTTCATTGTTTCTAAAAATTATCTTCTCGTTACGTGCGTGCGTCGTGTGTATGTGCTCGGCCCGTAGACGTGTCTCCGGCGTGGTACATAAGGACGGTGTTCGCGAACCATCCGCGCTGCGCTGAACTCATCAAGTCGGCCGGCCTCACTAATTAGTAAAAACAATTCGCTGGGTACATTCGCTCTCTCGACCGCCCGCCAATTCCGCGTACCCCGCTAGAGAGCTGCTAATTTCATCCCAGTACAGTTTTTTCGCGTCGCGCATCATATTCGGCATTTGCCCGCTCGATCCGCCATCGAAATTAAGGCTCGAACAATGTCTGACAAAGCGGCCGTCCGCAAAACATCCCCGAGCCGGATTCCGCGACCACTACTTGTTTTTTAAAACGCCATCTCGCTCCACGATCCACGAATGAGGGAGCTTGTCATAGCTGGGAAGCTTTGGTGTCCTATTATATGGAAAATCTGAATGCCGTCGTCATTCGCAAAATGTTACCATCGTATTTCATGCACTGCATTGTTTTAGAGACCAGATTTTCTGAATGTTTACATACGACGTTATTATGTGTCAAACTTAGGTACATATACAAGCCTTCATAGAAATCATGTTCTTAGTTTGTAACATTAAAAATGTTACGTTTTTTTCCTAATACTGATAACAGTTTTCCGCCGCAATGGTTGAAGAAGATGATATGGTTGCAAATGTATTTTTTTAACTTTGAGTTTATTTGACATTTCAATAACAATTGTTTCAGACTCAACACTACATACTGGTTGCGCAAGCACAGGACAATGGCCACCCCTCTCTCTCTGGTACTGTCACGGTCTACGTTAACGTAATTGATCTCAACGACAATGCACCAATATTTGACCCCATGAGTTTTTCTAATGAAATCTTAGAGGACGTCCCCGTTGGTACTTCAGTGGTCACCATAAGCGCTACTGACTTGGATTCAGGTAAATAAATTAACATGCATGCGAAATATGTAGCGTTTATGTATTTATTAAACTATATAAGGTACACATAAGGTAAGTAGGTACATGAAATGATTTCAATTATTAATTCACTATTTTTGAACTTTAATGCAACCAGAAGAGTAAAACAGGTAATGCGTGAAAACCATAACAAAGAATAATTAAACCATTTTTCATGCATACCGTTAAAATAAATAATTTGACTTCTAGGTCTGAATGGCAAAGTGTCATACAGCATCAGTTCTGGTGACGAAGGTCAGGACTTCAGTATAGCTGAAAACGGCACAATATACACCGCGAGGCCATTGGATAGAGAGACTTTACCGATATACAACCTCGTTGTAACTGCTAAAGATATGGCTAAGCCTCCTGAGCCTCAACTGTCTTCGACTGTACAGGTAAGAACACATTGATATTTTATAATCTGGCTTGCTTTTGCTCGCAGCTTCATCCGTGTGGATTTTCTAACGCACTCATGGATAATGCAGGTACGGTATTCCTATCAAACTAGTGTTCTGGCTTCGGGTATACCTACAGACCTTGCTTCATTTATGAGATAGTAAGCTTATGCTAAGTCAAGACAGTAGAGCCAAGCTAGAAGCCTGGAAGACAAGCTAGCAGTTTACGAATTGTTTAAAAAACGGGCCTCGTTTACACCAGGAATTTAGGAATATAATTATTTTTAGCATTCGATCCCGGTTAAGAAATTTGCATTAATTAAGATTTAATTCGTGTAGAACGTTCTCTATGACATTTATTTATAACTTGAATACCTACATCGAGGAATACGAAAAAACGTTGACCTTAGGTACACAAACATGACGTTAAAATGTACTTGCACAGAAGTGTTCTTGTGAAATATTTACCAGAAAACGTCCCATCGATCAAGTGGATACGAGCAATTTATAAACGCGTTGTCTCGCACATTCTTATTACCATATTTTTTAAGTTATGTTCTAGCGTTTACTTTCGAACAGCTTACATAATATTTACATGAGACTGGGACACCATATTTACCTTAACAGGGTCGTGTCACTTTTAGGAAGCTCTTACTAGATATGTACTATATTAAATAGAGTCACTGAGGAATATTTTCCATTTTTGAGAAAAAGTATGTAAACATTATAATCATTGTTCATATATTTTTTTTTGTATTATTTGTTATTTAATTTAATTTTCAATCCATAGTCACTAAACGTTTATAAAACAGCCACATAATTCAATATGAAACTGTAAGTAATTTAGTTTCTTTAAATGTTATACTTAGAACCTTTAAAAAACACATTCATTACGAGCTATTGTTAAGTGCGTCTATTGTTGGATTCCACAATATGCCTCTGATGAGAGCAGACGGAAGCACAGGACGCGTTTTGCTTTATTATTTTACTTGTATTACTTTCTAAGAAATGTAAGGTGCTGTTTTCGAAAGACTTAATAAAATTCAATTGACGCTACATCCGGCGGGTTCAATATTCCGTTAATCCGAAAAGCCTCCCAACTGAGAAGATTTTAGTTTCATTTATCTGAGTTTTATTAAGTTTGTATGTTTCGTTTTCACACACCTTTATGGCACTGTTTTATTGTTACAGGTTACAATACAACTAAAGGATGTCAATGACATGGCACCTGAGTTTGTTACACCCAATATAACTTCAGTATCCGAAAATATTCCGCTGAATACAGTCGTAATGACAATAAAAGCTATCGACAAAGATGAGGGAAGAAATGGATATGTCGAATATTTTATGACACCGGATCCAGAAATTAATGGTTACTTTTCTTTGGGAAATGTAGATGGAATATTGCGAGCAACGGGAAAACTTGATAGAGAACTGAAGGCAAGTTATACGATAACTGTCACTGCTAAGGATAGAGGTGATCCGCCCAATGTAACCAAGTCTAAAATAAAAATCAATATTTTGGATGAGAATGATAACAGTCCAGTATTTGATCCGAAACAGTACAGTGCTTCAGTTCCAGAAAATGCAAGCATCGGAGCTAGTGTCTTGCAAGTAAGTACCACGTTAAATAGTCCACAAATTATGGGTCTTGCGATTGAAATATTATTTGGTTACCAAATTATAAGTGATTGACTTTATTCTAAATATTTACACAAATCTTTTACAGGTTTCCGCTACCGATATAGATGAAGGTGCAAATGGAAGAGTGAGATATGCAATTGCTTCAGGCGACGAAAATAGAGATTTCAGTATCAGTGAAGATACTGGTATTGTAAGAGTTGCTAAAAATCTTAATTTTGAAAGAAAATCCCGGTACATGCTAATAATAAGAGCCGAAGATTGTGCTAAAGACGATGTCAGATTTGATACGGCTGAATTATCTATTTCAATTCAAGACATAAACGATAACCCACCCACGTTTCTTGATTCACCGTACTTAGCGTACGTAATGGAAAATGTAATTCCTCCTAACGGCGGGTACATAATAACAATTCATGCTTATGACGCTGATTCACCTCCATTTAACAATCAAGTCCGCTATTTCATAAAGGAAGGCGATGCGGATCTTTTCAAAATAAATGCTTCGTCTGGGCAAATTTCCTTGTTAAGAACATTAGATCGTGAAGCACAGGATGAATACACCCTAGCACTCGTGGCAATGGATACAGGTAAATTCTGCAGCTAAAAAAGTTACTTTGTTTATTTTGTTTTGGCATAACATCGTAATATAACATCACGCCTGTAATTCCCAAAGGGTTAGGCATAGGTGTACCCATAAGTACAACCACATTGCGCATTTTGCACATGAGATTTAAACATAACTGGCGAAATTTTTGTTTTAATTTGTATGAATGCATTTAAATAGTACCCATACTATATATAATTTCCAAAGATGGTTTAGTTCACATTAGAACTTAAATGACTATGGTAGTAAACATGTAAAGTAAAATAAAAAAGATTTATGTATTTTGTTTTATTGTCATGCACTATTTTTAGTTTTACTTCATTTACTTGACTACTAGTCATAATCATCTGCCTAGCCTTTTCCCAACTATGTTGGGGTCGGCTTCCAGTCTGACCGGATGCAGCTGAATACGGGACAGATTACAGATTACACCAGATTGCCAGATTGCAGTTTTTGCCAGATTTACTCGACTACTAGTAATTCTTCTAATTTTAAGCACTTATTGATTGAATGTCTTTCATTTTCAGGGTCACCGCCACTCACTGGATCAGGAACAGTCAAAATTGTGGTACAAGATGTAAATGACAACAGCCCGGAATTCGAAAGGCAAAGTTATAGAACCAACGTAAAAGAAAATTTACCTTCTGGAACTGTCATCCTTAGTCCAAAAGCAACAGATAAGGACGTTGGCAACAATGCGAAGATAAGATACAGTCTTCTTGGTGACAAATCGGAACGATTTCAGATAGATTCCGCTACAGGCGTTATTTCAACAAATGCAACATTAGATAGAGAAGATTGGGATGTTTACTATCTGATCATAATGGCGCAAGATTCATCAACCACTGACCCAAGAACCGCTACTGCAAACCTTACAATAATAGTTGAAGATGAAAATGATAATACACCAACATTTGCTCATCCGGTTTATGAAGCTCACATATCTGACCGTACTGTTAAAGGAGATTTTGTTTTTGGCGTAAAAGCCACTGATAATGATATTGGACTTAACAAAAAGATAGTCTATGATCTCAAAGGTGAACATGAAAACTTATTTATTATTAATAAAGAAACAGGAGTTATAAAAGCCAATGAAAATCTAATGAAGTACAAAGATAAAAATGGATCCACTTTCAATCTACTTATAATAGCCACAGATAGTGGTGAAATCCCTAAACAGAGCACAGCAGAGTTGATACTAATTCCTAAGTCAGTAAAAAATTTCCCAAAGTTTACAGTGACAAATAAATTGACCTTTACTTTTTCGGAAGATACACCAGAAGGTGTTTTGGTGACAAGATTGTCAGCAACATCTCCGAAAAAAGGCCCAACTGGACTACTACAATACGGCATAGCAGGAGGAAACGTGGGTGATGCTTTGAGAGTAGAACCTATGAGCGGTGAAGTATTTATTACAGGAAAAGGGCTTGATTATGAGACGATGCCTCTATACGAAGTGTGGTTTGAAGTAAGGGATTCTGACAATCCTCCACTAAAGTCATTTATTGAAATTGAAATTAAAGTAACTGACGCTAATGATAATCCTCCAGTGATTGAAAGCGCTTTATATAATGCAACTGTATTAGAAGAAGAATATCCACCTCAGCTGGTAATTAAAATCGATGCACATGATGATGATTCTAATGAAAATGGAAGAATATCATTTAAACTGGTCAATGACTATGATGAAACATTTAGAATCGATGCAGAAACTGGAGAAATTTATACAAACATAGCTTTAGATAGAGAATCCATTCCATTTTATGAATTAATTGTAGAAGCAGTGGACCACGGAGTGCCTCAACTTATAGGAACTTCAACGGTTATAGTTACCGTTTTAGATAAAAACGATAACCCACCAAGGTTTACTCGGCTTTTCAGTGTAAATGTGACAGAAAATGCTGAAATTGGGTCATTTGTGATAAGAGTTACAAGTTCTGATCTAGACTCTGGTCCTAACGCAAATGCTACATACAGTTTTGTTGAAAACCCGGGGCAGAAATTCATAATAGATCCAATCAGTGGAAATGTTACAGTTGCCCGACCGCTTGATAGAGAATTACAAGATGAGTACATTTTGAAAGTAGCAGCTACTGATGGAGCTTGGCGTTCTGAAACGCCATTAACAATCACGATACAGGATCAAAATGATAATGCACCAGAGTTTGAATATTCATACTACAGTTTCAATTTTCCCGAATTACAACAGAAAAACAGTTTCGTTGGTCAGGTTATTGCCACTGATAGAGACAAGCAAGGTCCGAACTCAATAATATCATATTCATTACAGCAGCCCTCTGATTTATTTTCAATAGATCCCGCAACAGGAGAGATACTTAGTAAATTTAAAATGGATTACAAAAGAACATCAATCAATTCGTCACCAGAAAATACGTACTCTGTAATTGTTGTGGCTACTGATAATGGGAAACCCCCTATGTCTTCTGAATGTTTAGTTACCATCAATGTAGTCGACGCTAACAATAATGCACCGAAATTCAAAGATCATGAAAAATTTGTACCTGTACCAAAAGATGCTACTTCAGGAGAAAGGGTTATAAAACTGACGGCAGAAGATAATTTTGATTTTGGAATAAACGCAGAGGTAGATTATTATGTATCAGGTGGTAATGGCACGGCATATTTAACTATTGACAAAAAAAGTGGCTGGATAATAGTGAGTAAACAGTTTTATTACTTAGGCCAATACTATGAACTCAAAATTAAAGCAGTAGATCGCGGCGTTCCTCCACAGTCTGATGAGACGACAGTCATATTTGTTGTGACCGGTGAAAATATCTATAGCCCCAAATTCACAGCTTTGAGCTACCAAGTAATTGTACCCGAAAACGAACCAGTTGGTGCACCTATTTTAACGGTAAGAGCAAGCGATGAAGATGAAGGGCCTAATGGAATCGTGCGATATTCCATTTCATCTGGGAATGCTGGAGAAGAGTTTCAAATTCATCCAATATCAGGAGCTATAAGTATTTTGCGACCTCTTGATTTTGATACAATCCAAGAATATAGACTGAATATTACTGCAAAAGATCTTGGCTTCAAGTCTAAGGAGGCTATTGCCACACTGACAATCATTTTGACAGACATTAATGACAACGCTCCACAATTTAACCAAACAAAATATACAGCATATTTACCAGAAAACTCTCCAGTAAATAGTTTCATATACAAAGTTACTGCAGTTGATATAGATTCACCAAAGAACGCCATCATAAAATACTTTATAAATAATGATATGGCTTCATTATTCCACATAGACGTAGACACTGGAGAAATATTCTCTAAAGAAGTATTCGATTATGAAGAAAAGAGACTTTACACTTTGGAAATCAGAGCTGAGAATCCTGATTCTATCATGCGTAACATGACCGAAGTGATTGTTTACATAACGGGTGTGAATGAATACTATCCAAAGTTCAAGCAACCTGTATTTCATTTCGACGTGTCAGAATCAGCCGAAGTTGGAGCAAATGTTGGTGTTATTCAAGCTACTGATCAAGACAGCGGAGACGACGGAATTATATACTATTTATTTGTGGGTTCAAGTAACGATAAAGGCTTTAGTATCAATTCACAAACTGGTGTGATTCGAGTGGCTCGCTATTTAGACAGAGAAACGCAAAATAGAGTAGTGTTAACAGTGCTTGCAAAAAATTCTGGTGGTATACGTGGTAATGATACTGATGAAGCACAAGTTATTATTTCTATACAAGATGGAAATGATCCACCAGAATTCTTGCGGCATTTTTACGAGGCTACGGTATCCGAAGGCGCTAGTATTGGACAAGAAGTAATTCAAGTAAAAGCAGTAGATAAAGACGTACGGCCACAAAATAATCAGTTTAGTTTCTCTATACTTAGTGGAAATACAAACCAGGACTTCAAAATAGATCCCCAAACCGGGGAAATTGAAGTTGTTCGCCAATTGGATAGAGAAACCTTGCCAATGTATTCATTAATTGTTGGTGCTATTGATACGGGTGTTCCACCACAAACTGGTACAGCTACAGTTAAAATAACTTTATCGGACATTAATGATAATGGGCCCATATTCGATGCTTCTGGGTTTGAAGGTTCAGTTTATGAGAATGAACCTCCCAACACTAGCATTGCGACGCTATCTGCTAAAGACCCAGATCTACCACCGAATGGTGCGCCATTCTCGTATGCCATTATTGGAGGAAAGCATCAAAACTATGTAAAAGTTCATAAGCATACAGGCGTGCTTTTAACAACAAAGAAAATTGACAGAGAAGTAACACCCACTCTTGAAGTAATGATACAAATCGAAGACAGTGGTAGTCCAGTAATGAAATCCAACTACACCATATTTATAAAAGTATTAGACAGAAATGACAATCCACCAACACCAAGATCAGCTCACGTTGTTGTTTATGCTTTTAACAATAAAGTACCACGTGGCAAAATTGCCGATGTAAAACCAAATGATCCAGATATTGTAGGGGATTACAGATGCAAGATTATAAAAGAATCAACATCTGAAAATACACTGTCACTACTCAATATTCGATCTGGATGCAATTTGTACACTAATGCTGTTAAACCTGGACAAGGATATTCGTTTTCGGTTTCAGGAAATGACGGTATTCATAAAGATGTTTTATCATCAATAAGTGTAGAATTTTTTTCTTTTGATAATAATACCGTTGAGCAATCTATTACTTTAAGGATTTTGAATATGACTGCATCAGACTTTTTAACTCATCACTATCGAAGCTTATTAGAAATACTAAAAGAAAGCTTGAAAAGCAATGAAAGTATTTACTTGTACAGCATCAATGAAGTGGAAGGTCATTTAGATTTGACAATAGCCACAAAGAGTAACCATACCATTTGGAAAAGGGAAATGACAGAAAAATATCTAAAGGCTAAAGAGTTTCAAATAACTAAGTTATTAAAGAGCCAAATAATAGTAGCCTATTTTCCGTGTGCTTCTCAACAATGCAAAAATCATGGCCTTTGTACCGATTCAATTCGAGTTTTGGATGATACAAAAATAATAGAAAGCCCTTCTCTCATTTTGTCATCGCCACTGGTCAGACACGAATATACTTGCCACTGTATAGATGGATTTATTGGAGGCAATTGCGAAAAGCGCCAGGATCCCTGCTCACCAAATCCCTGTCGCTTTGGAGGCATGTGTCGGAAACAAGGTCACGACTTTTCATGCACTTGTCAAGCTCGTAGAGATGGTAAAACTTGTGAAATGGAAAGAGATGACGTATGCAGTAGTAATCCATGTAAAAATGGAGGTTCCTGTAAAGAAAGCGTTGATAGAAATTCATTCTTCTGTTTGTGCCGCCCTGGATATCGTGGCAATCACTGTGAAGCTTTAGTCGACTCATGTCGACCTAATCCATGCATGCATGGAGGGATATGCATTAGTTTAAAACCAGGTTACAAATGCAGCTGTACAAATGGACGCTATGGAACACATTGTGAAAGTACTACTTTCGGATTTGGCGAACTATCCTATATGCAATTCCCATCTCTTGATGCATCAACAAACGATATAACAGTTATATTTGCCACTTCAAAGCCGGATGCTTTACTGCTGTATAATTATGGTAGCCAAACAGGCGGAAGATCAGATTTTATCGCAATTGAGTTGTTAGGAGGAAAGCCGGTGTTTTCGTTTGGAGGTGCTAGAACATCCATTACTTCGGTTGCTATAATGAATTCTAATAGAAATCTCGCTGATGGAAACTGGTACAAACTAACAGCTACAAGGAACGGACGAGTTATATCATTGAGTGTTGCGACATGTACTGATCATGGAGACGTCTGTACAGATTGTGATCCTAGTGATGACTCATGTTACGACGATGATACTGGACAAGCTGGGTATGTACTAATCTTCACTAATACTTTAAAAAGGAAAGATTTGTATTTTTGTTTGTGTGTGTATGTTTGTAATGAATAATACCGAAAACTACTGTGCCGATTTCAAATTATTTTATACCATTAGAAAGCTACATTCACCCTGAGTAACATAGGCGATATTAAGTATTTTCAAAAAAGTTAGGGATACGTAAGGAAAATTATGCGAACGAAGTCGCGGTAAGTGTGCTAGTGATTTACAAAATACTACGACATGTAGCGCGTAGGTCGCAACGATGCCTAAGTTTCGGTTCCGAAATTATTTATTATTTTTATGACTATGCATTTAAGCTAGGCGTACGTAGTGTTCTAAGGCGATTAACACACGGCACTGAGCACCGCCGCGGTAGGGGGTGTAGCGGATCTCATGTCGCATTGACCTCTATGAAATCCGTCGTTGCCTTTCACGCGTACACCGGCGGAGCGCGGTGCCGTGTATTAATCGCCTAAGATCGAGATCATTGGTATGCAAATAAGAGGTCTAATAAGGGTCTTTCTTATGTTTAAAAAGAAGTGTGCGTAGGTTATCGAATCCTATCCCTATGTGTATCTGTGATGCATAACAATATTTCCAATATCCACACACACACACAAACACAATAACACATTACGTTAATCTTAAAGATGATGAGATTTAATGGTCACCTTAAATAATATTGTATTTATTTTGATTTCAGAACCTTGAATTTCAATAACGAACCATTACTCGTCGGTGGGCTACATAAAGCGGACCCAGTCTTAGAACGTCCAGGACAAATACATTCTGATGACTTTGTTGGGTGTATGCACAGTATTACTATCAACGGTCGAATGCTGAACCTTACCAACCCCATAAAGGCACGAAGCGTGGAACCAAAGTGCGAGCGCTCAGAAGGAGGCGCCTGTTTCAAAAAAGATGTGTGCAGGTCAGGAAAATGTTTGGATAGATGGAAAGCTAATTTGTGCAAGTGCAAAGGTGATTTGATTTCCCCTGACTGTGGTCTTTCACTACAGTCAATTTCAGTTGCCGAAAATGGATTTATTACTTACACAATATCCGAAAAACATAGAAGAATGCAATTATTGGAAACATTTTACGGAGGTAATACTGATTGGTTAAAGAAGAACATCAAATCTACTGGCAAAGTAATTTCTAAAGTCAACAGTCCCACAAAAAGTTTATCATTCTTCTTTAAGACTCACAGAAAAGACGGTATCTTATTTTATTCAGCAACTGACAAATATTACACCGTGATTGAACTATTAGAAGGAAAAGTATCCTACACCTCAAAACAGAACACTGTTGTAAATATGAGTCAGTCAGAGCAAGGTGATGTTTCTGATGGCAACTGGCATAACATTACTTTAGTTTCAGTCGGCAGAAGTATACGCTTACTAGTAGACAGTGAAAATGTTGGTGAAGAACTTGACTCCGCTGGTGTTCACGACTTTTTGGATCCCTATCTTACTATCATATCAATTGGAGGAGTTAAAACTGATTGGATTACTACATCAAGCCAGAAGAAGTTTGAAGGATGCTTGGCTAATTTTTCGATCAACAATGAGATTCAACCATTTAGTGGAAATGGCAGCATATTCAAAGAAACAATTCATAGAGGTAAAATTTTAAATGGCTGTCATAGTGCCTTTGGAGTTGGTGCGACGCAAAATCATCCACTGCGTATTGGCATAACATTAGTAATAGTGTTCTTTGTTATCCTATTAGTCGCAATTTCAGTTTCAATAATTTTTTATCGACTTCGCAAGCAGAAAAAAGAAAAAGGTAACGGATCTGCTAGTAAAGGCAATATTGTTCACTCTAAGCAAAATGGTGGCCCTGCTATGTTAAACGCTCCAAATCTAATAGCAGGAACAAATGACAGCATAATGAATAGAAATCTCCACAATAATGACACAAGCCTCAACAGTTACATGTCAGAAAATGCCGATATAACACGCAATGTCGGACATATCGTTGGTCCGGAGCTATTATCAAAGAAATACAAAGATAGAGAGATCATGAACATTGACCCTCCGAGGCCACAACGACCAGATATAATAGAGCGTGAAGTAGTTGGAAAAAGTCCAGCCCTTCGGGAAGACCACCACCCTCCTCCACCACCATCTACAAATACATCGCACCACACTCATGATCACCCTAATGGTATGGATTTAAATTCAGAAGTGCCAGAACACTATGATCTTGAAAACGCCAGCTCAATCGCACCTTCAGACATAGATATTGTTTATCATTATAAAGGATTCCGAGAAGCAGCAGGCGTTCGCAAATACAAAGCTACTCCACCGCCCATTGCCGGTTACCACCATAAACATCAAACTCCTCAACATCGTCACTCACCACATCATCCGAGTGGATACCCGTCTCGAGTACCGCAGGCCGCACAACCTCCGCCACAACCGAGACAACATCAAACAACACCTTTAGCACGATTATCTCCAAGTAGCGAACTCAGCCAGCAACCAAGAATATTAACTCTTCATGACATATCTGGCAAACCGCTGCAGAGTGCTTTGTTAGCCACAACATCTAGTTCTGGTGGCGTTGGTAAAGATGCTTTACACAGTAACAGTGAACGGAGCTTAAACAGTCCTGTTATGTCACAACTGAGCGGACAAAGTTCATCAGCGGGAAGGAAGACACCCAGTGCTCCACCACAAGTTCCACAAGTGGTATCTGTAGGTTCGGGCGCTGTGGGTTTGACAGCAGAAGAAATAGAAAGAATGAATGCAAGACAACGAACATCTAGTTTAGTGTCAACATTAGATGCAGTATCAAGTTCAAGCGAAGCACCTCGGGGAGGAGGAGTCGGACACCATATGTCTCATAGACATCACTCACCTCCAGATGACAATAGAAGTTCTACAGGGTCAGACGATGAAAGTGGAAATGATAGCTTTACTTGTTCCGAAATAGAATATGACAACAACAGTATAAATGCAGATAAGTTAGAGGATGTTAGAAGACAGAATGTTAGCAGTGGAAGTAATCCTAAAAAACCGATTTTGCCACCACCTTACGAAAGCTTTGATTCCTCGTTTCGTGGCTCGCTGAGTACTCTAGTCGCATCTGATGATGATTTAGCCCCTCATGTAAGTTCAGCTCTGTACCGGCAAGCGAATGGCTCCCCCGCATCAGCAGCACTCGGCTGGGGACCCGCTGCTCTCGACCTTTTCAACTGGGGACCGAATTTTGAAAGTATGATCGATGTATTCAAGGATATAGCTGAATTACCAGATTCTGTAAATGGGAGAATGTCTTCTTCGCTGAGACTGCAGAATGGCACCCCAAAACCCTCAGAAGAATACGTTTAATGTGTTAGAATAGATTTAAACTGTAAATAAACAACATATTTGTATTAAGATTGTGTAAAATACTTGTTGTGATCTTGTATCAAGGTCTCGTATATTTTCTTGCCATATATTGTTTATACGATTTCATGATCAGATGCATATGTCTTGGATGTACCTTGTGTTTCCAGCGGAAATGTCTTGATGCCCTTGTTAACTTTCGGCGTTAATGGAGATAATTACGATTTACTTCAGAGTCACCACATGTAGTAAATGTTTGACACTAGACATATCCAAGGCACATGTGAATGTGTAGGGTTAAGATAAACGGTGTTGTTGATCGTCATTGGAAGCTTGTAATAAAACACGCTGATAAATCTTAAATCAATATGTGTTTTAAAAAATCCTGTTATTGGTCCGACATAGGCCTTCACTCACATTTTATCCAATTCCTCCTTGGTTTATTACAGCTTCTACATGTAGAACCTCATTGTAAAAAGTTTGTAAATATACACCTACAGTAAATAATTTGTGTGTAAATATGTAATAGTGAATTAATTTAAGCTCAAATTGTAACAAAAAATTTTAGAGCTCTGACTGCAAGGGTATATATTTGTAAATAATATAAATACGCTTATTAAATGAAATCAAATAAATCCATGTGATAATATTTGTATCTACACAAATTCATATTTAAATATTAATTTGTGAATACATTTAAATGTATGTTGTCAGTTTCTCGTTAAAACGGATATGTAAACAGTCAGAGTTTTCTTTCCCGTTATCATCGCCATATTATTTAGTAAAGTGCCAAATGACTTTAAATAATTTTAAATAACTGACTGATTTCATAAATAAAACATAACTTAAATTACACTTATCTTATTTTATTCAACTCCATATAATAGCAATCAGCTCTTTAGCAATTCTATATGATAGTATGAGGGTTTAGATGCAGCATGGTTCACAGAACTAAACTAGCGGTCATCTACTACTTTTAATAGTTGGAGAGCCTAACCACACTAAATAAATTGACTTGAAAGCAGACAAGAAATAAGACTGGCACACAATTTCATTGTCCTGACGGCCTTAAGTCTAATCTGAATCTGGCAACGTGAGATCCATAATACTTGACACTAAGATTTAAATACCCGTTATAAAACGGTTTAGCCATTAGGGGTGGAAGACAAAGAAAGTAAAATAGAAACGACTCGTACTGTTAAATTCAGGCACAGCAAACAACGCACAACTTATAGAAACAAAGAACGATACTATTATTGCTCTAATGCCTTCAAACAAAAAACAAGGCTGTTTATGATTTAGAATTCAAAAGCAAACAATATGTAGGTAAACCGAAAACAAGAATGCCCTTAATTCACTATCAACGCACTTTTCAACAGTAATTAGGTACCTATAAAGAAAACACAGGAAAATACACCAAACGCAGATAACATGATAATGCATGCTTGTTCCCTTACGACAATTTCAATGTCATTTACATAATAATTTGGAACAATAGTGCGAAGGAGATGTTATTCAATGTTAATATTTTTTTCCGGATCTAAATGGAAACCAAGCGCAGCTGATGCTGATCAAGGCTGAGTAGATTAATTGAACTGAAATAAAGCTGCACCGGTACAGGTAGGTAACTAATATTGCAAGAACTTACATGACGCAGCAATGGGCGAGGTGTTCATTTTCAATCATCTTCTACTTAGCCTTTTCCTAACTATGTTGGGGTCGGCTTCCAGTCTTACCGCACTTACTTACCTGTGTTTAACATGGAGCGACTGCCTATCTGACCTCCAAAACCCACTAACTGGGTAATACGATACGGTATTTTTAGTTATTGTTTGTTTTCAATAACTGATAATAACAACTTACAGCACCAACCGCAGCAACCGTCAGCACGACAGAGTACGAACTATTTTTTTTCCCCAGACATCTAGTAATTATTTATGGACGTATCAATTTTATAGAAAGTCACCCACTTTGATTTCATACATAAAACGCCCAATTTGAACATAAGTTAAATATGTTATTATAATGTTCATTTTAATCAATATTGAAATAGATTTTTTAATCTTTGTTTTTCAGATTACAAACGATTCGATACCTGTAAAAGTCTTTGTGATATTATATTGTTTACGCTTGTTACAGTTGAATTAAGTCAACCGGTAGTATTTCGTTCAGTGATAAGCCGGTGCTATGTTCATAACAGCACAGTCTAGTTTCGACTTCGTATCGAGTTGACGAAAAGTCTGATAGAAACATCTTTAGTTTCCATTGTTTTAATCAGCTGTTAGGTCGTTAACGCGTTAAGTTTGGCGGCTCAGACGGCACACCGCACTAAGTCTATATACATGTCAGAGAGCTCTTAGCCGTAGTTGGAAACTATTCACATCGTCACTATGGTTTTCATAGTTTGGTTTATTAACTTCATTTACATATGTGAGTATTATGATAAAATACATTCTTACAAGTACATACATTCCTAATTACGGATTCAATACATTCCGTATTTACAAGTGTAATTTCTGAAACGATAAACTCAATTCATTAATCTATCATCAAATCATATCTGAACAACTCTCCGACAAAAAAAGGATTTTAAAATATGTATAGCGTTTTTATAATCCACAGACATCAATTAATTATTCATGAATTTCTAAAAATATTTATATCACTATATAGATTTACACTTATTTTGAACCGGTTTAGTTTTTTTTGTAAAAGCAAAAAAAAAAAACGTCGTTGAGTCTAATTTTTGTTAAACAAAATGCTCTTCCTCCTTTCTCCCATAAAAAAAGTTCCACGTGGGAAAAGATACCTTATAATATATTATAATAATGTCAATGCACACATTTCTTAATTTTCTTTTCTTTTCCTCTTCCCCTCATAATATTCTTTACACATTATTTTACTTAACTCAAAGTAATAATAATCAAGAATGAGACAATTTTTAAATAAAAAATTCTAGAATGTAAAATAATGTTGTGCGTACAACAATAAATTACCGTACCTAATTAACGAGGTCTTCTGATAGTGAAAACAATAAAACCTGTAATTAAACAAAAAGGTTAATTAATAGTTACTTCCTATCCTACATTACCTATTCGTACATTACAATACGAGGTCATGAACCGAATATTAGATATTTCAATTTTGACAAATTTGTACTCCGCACTGTTACTGAATCAAATCAAATGGGCAGCAATAGGATCTCTTACTTGCAACTACGTAAACGTGTGTAAATGTATTAAAATAAAATAGTGTTTTTGAAGGTATAAGTTCAACTAAAGCAGACTTTGGTTGCCTTGCACCACCGATGGAGTGTCCTAATGTAAACATAACATTCTGGCTTTATACTAGGTAAGTCGGTAATAATTAATTCTCATATCTATATATTATATAATTCTTCTGTACGTGTGATTGTCACCTAACTCCTCCTAAACAGCTGGATGGTTTGAAAATACAATTGGAGCTGTTAGGTGGCGCTGATATCCAACGTCATGGCAGGACAACGTCTGTTGGGCCCGCTAGTACCTATAATATATTTTTGTTAAGTTTTTTTGGATTTGCTTTTAGTTCGAGTAGATGCCATAATGGCGGTTGTATGCGTTCACGAAAGTCTACTTTCGGCAACCCAACAGTGCAGTGTTTGATGAATAATGGCAAAACCAATTTTTCAGCCAATATTGAATCTTATGATAGTAATTATTCAAATTGTTGCATAGCAGTTTATTCAAACATGAATCGACTCGGTTCGTATTAGTATTCCACAAGTGTTTTAATACCTAGTTACATAGGTACAGTTTCTTACAGTATTTTATCTAAACTCATCACACCATATACCTAGCCTACCCTGACCCCAGCACGAGCCAGTCCGTACCGTTGAGCCTGTAGCTTTAAGTTCGTCCTAAGATACTCAAGTTCCGATCCAGCCTGTCCCTTGGCCGTCCTGATGTGTACCCCACAGAGGGTGCCCTCAACTTGTAGTCGCTCAATTTATAAGTTGAGCCATGGCTGGAGACCTTAATTTTTAAAACGCCCTGGGAAAGTCCGGTTATGTAGTCGATAACCTCTTAGGTTGGCAAGCGAGATGCAAATCCAAAAAAAAATACCTAAGTAGATAATATTAAAAATACAAAAGGTAGGTATTTGTTACCGCAAAGTACGCTGCTCATTTACATGCCCTAGCTATATATAATTTGAAAGAATTAGACAACATTGCCATCTCGTCTTGTGCTTGTTCTCAATCACTCAATTCAGGCTTTTCAGCCATCAGCAGTTGCTATGGCCAGCCACGCATGCGCTCTGGCCAACATATGTATGATATGTAAAACAGCGCGGTTAGGCGAACCTAATATTGAAATTTTGAAAAATATTGGACCTGACCAATCTGCTAAAAAAATATTTAAATTGATATATTTATATAATTAGCAAATTATTCCACCATAATATCATGTTTGCGTCTATTCTCGTAATATAAGTATTTTTTACAAATGTAAATTTGTTGAAGAATAAATAAAGAGTAGGATAGGATATTAGATACTTAAGTTGCCTTAATTGCATTATTGTTTAAGATGTCATCTTGCAACGATTATACAATCTTTCTAAACTGTATGTTTAAAGGGTCAGGATTTCGATGTATCAGTTCAATATTAGGGATGTACATATTACTTACTAGCTTTTGCTAGCGACTTCGTCCGTGTAAATGTTGAACCCCCATTTCAACCCCTTAGGAGATAAATTTTGGGCTTGCGGACGGCGAGTAAGGGCTTGCGGACGGCGAATAATGGGTAGCTCGCCGTCCGATCAAGGACCAAGCCCGGGTCGACGGCTCGTTCTGTTCGCGCGCGCCTCAAAAAGCTGTCAGCACAGGCACGGGGCCCCCACCGTGTCGGATAGGGCGGGAGGAAACGCCCGGGTGTCACCACTGTGTGGATCGCCCGGAGGACACGGTGGAGCTTACGGTACAGAACTGCCCCGCTTGGGCAGAGCACCGCCGTGTTCTCACGGAGGCGATAGGCGGCGACGACCTCTCGCGTCCGGACCTGGTTCAGGCCATGCTCCGGGGCGAGACGGAATGGGATGCAGTCACCTCCTTCTGCGAAACAGTAATGCTAGCGAAGGAGGAGGCGGGCCGCGTGAGGGAGAGAACCACCTCACGCCCCAGCCGCCGCGGGAGACGGCCAGGGCGCCGGACGTGGCGAGGCGACTTCCGGCCACCGTAGACGCGGGCTTGCGGACGGCGAGTAATGGGTAGCTCGCCGTCCGATCGAGGACCAAGCCCGGGTCGACGGCGCGTTCTGTTCGCGCGCGCCTCAAAGAGCTGTCAGCACAGGGACGGGGCCAACGCCTGCCGGGGTTGCGGGACGTCTTAACAGGATACCGTGGCCCCGGAACGTAAAGGTCAACAGAAGGAACAGGGTGGTTTTTTAGTCAGTAAAAGTCTGACAGTCCCTTCCGCCCCACCCAGGGCGGAAGGAGTCATGTGATGATTTTTACCACCTAAAAAAAAAGTAGGTAAATTTTGCAAAATCTTAGCGGACGTCTACTGTTTATAAACTACCTCCCTGCCTTTCATCTTTATACGTGAAGCAGATTTCGATATTTCGTGATGTGTGCGTGACCTTTTGCTTTTATATATTTAGATATTCCTTTCTTTTTAGAAACGTACCTAGAATATAAAATCATATAGGCTATCTATATGATTTTATATTCTAGGTACGTTTCTTAATGTGATCAAATCAGTTATTTTAAAGAGGTTCTTGTTATTATTTTATTTAGAGAAAATGAAGACAAACCGCATCAAGTGTTGGCCATGGACCCGAAATCCATAAAGTCTGCGCCCTGGGTACGAGACGCACCTATTAAGATACTAATCCATGGATATACAGGTCATAAGGATTTTTCACCGAATACAGAAATAAGGCCAGGTAATGAGACAGTTAACGAAGCCCAAATCGACATGTTTCCCAATTACGTTATTCGTTTTTTGTTTAGGTGCTATATTATACACCAGCTATTGCCCGCGACTTCGTCCGCGCAAATTCGTTTTAATTATTGTTTTAAAATAATCAATTTTATCAAAACGTATAGTTATCATATTAGTATGTAAGAAAAACATTGAATCATTAAGGTTGGCAGGCTTTCAATGTCATACGTAGTAAACTCGAATTAAACAATCATCTCCATAAAATGCCGACAAAAGAAAAATTGTGTCTATATAAAAAAATAAAATTCGTACCTATGTAGGTATTAATCTTTATTGAATTTTTGGTAGGTTTTGTGGTCGCAAGTACGACTAAGTACTGAGTGTCCTGGGTTCGATTCCTGGGTCGGGAAAAAAAACCCGGAGTTTGTAAGTTGGGGTGTGACGCCTGCGTGCCTCGGAAAGCACGTAAAGCCGTCGTTTGTCCTGCGCCTGATTTCTCCCCGGTCGTGTCGAATTGTCGTCCCATCTATGATGGTGAGGGTAGAGTGCGCCTATGCCCACACCCTTACTCTAAAATACCTATATCTCCTACGTACTTGGCTAGTCTCCATTGAAGTTAGCCGCCGTGACCGAAGTCGGAAAAAAAAACAGACAAAATTAAAAGGCAACAGTATTAAAAGGAAATGCGGGCTTGAAAATTAAGTATTAGAAGAAACTATATCTATGTCGCCTTGAGCGCTGTGCGTGCGAAAAGGACGACTGTAGATCCTAAGCCTGAATAGCCTAAGTAAGAAGTAATAATTTGTGGTTTGTCTCTCGTCTATTTTCTTTTCTAATATTGAATAATTTTAAAAGATATTTTATAAACTAAAGAAGAAGGATGCCTTTGCCCCTATGTTTTTCTTTTTTCATTACCAGTTTTCAAATTTATATACTAGGCCTCTGTTCACAGTGGCAATTAAGAGCTTTTTCTGTAGGTTCTAGGACTTATAAAAATAATGTTTCATTAAAAAGGAAAACATAGGGCACAGAAATAGTTAACACTTACTTTATTCTCAAAAACCATTGCTTTAAAGTCATAAATCTGAAAGAAAACAGACGAGAGCGTTTGTATGGAGAAAAGACCGCATACCTATAGTTATTGAGTTTTCCATCAGGAATTTCTCAGTAGCAGCCTCGGAGTCTGGATTTGTGCCCGGTTGATGGCAATAGGCTCGCCCCCTATTACATGGGACTTAAAAAAAACATAACTGGCGAAATGTGGGTGTACTAATGGGAACAACTCTGCCTAACCCTTCGGGGATTACAGGCGTGATGTTATGTTATGTTATTTAGTACCTATGGCAATAGACTCGCCCCCCATTACATGGGACTTAAACATAACTGGCCAAATGTGGGTGTACTAATGGGTACACCTCTGCCTAACCTTTCGGGGATTACAGGCGTGATGTTTTATGTGTTAATGTTAATTTAGTACCTATTAAAAAGCGTTTTTTTTTGCGTTATAGGTATATTAGTGTCGTAATCCAATAAAACGTCATAAAATAATGTTACGTTATCGTGCTTCACAACACAATTTCATACCAACCAGACAACACAATTTCAGCCCAAGTTTGCCTCTATCAATAATCCGAAATTATAGTATCTACTTATTTTCCATATTTTCAGCTTACATGAAATACTGCAACTACAACATAATATCAGTGGACTACAACCCAATAGCCCGGGAGCCGTGCTACATAGAGGCTGCCCGCAACACGGAGCTAGTGGGCATGTGCACTGCTCAGCTAATCGACGAGCTGGTCCAGAATTATAGCTTTAATCTCACACAGTTCCATATAATAGGATTCAGTCTTGGGGGGCAGACGGCTGGGTTTATCGGTGATTACGTCAAGTCTGGGAAATTGGAAAGGCTTACTGGTAATTTTTTTATTAGAGTAGAGCGTAAAAGAAATTCTTTTAAAATGTTTTATTTCCAAGGCCTACACCGAACAACGCTACGCACTTAAGTGACTCTGCCCCGGACATTAATAATTACGTCTCTACGTAGATACACGTTCACAACTGTTTGCTATTAACTTAATGCAGGCATCGAGAGGCAATTGCGTCGCTCGCAACAGACACTGAAGCCGCGCGTTTTCACTAGGGGACATGTCGCGGAGACATATCACCCAACATTCACGTGTTATTCTTTGCGACTCTGAGGGTCAATGTCGCTCGACATATGCCTTGTGCACACTACCCCGTGATGAATGGTACCTATGTCGCTCTCGCTGGCGCTGTTTCTTAGACGACGTACGAGTACCCTATTAGTTGAATTATATATATTATTATTATTATATATATTACCTAGGTACTTAAAACTTTCAATAACCAAATTTTGCAGCACTGGATCCAGCCCTGCCTTTGTTTGTAACCACCGACAGAAACAAGAAAATAGACAGTAGTGACGCAAAATTCGTTGATGTTCTTCATACTAACGCATTGGAGAAGGGCAAGTTGGAAGCCTCTGGCCATGTCGACTTCTACGCCAACGGGGGCATCACACAGCCTGGCTGCAAGGCTACCAAAGAACGAAGTGAGTTACCTGCAAGCCTATGGAAGCGCTTGACGACCAACTTTAGAATAGATCGATAACCCATATCCACAACTAGTATTATTACTATAGTTGGGATCTTATTACCTGCTAAGTAAACTTCGTTTGCGATTACTAGTGGTAGGTACCTATGATATGAATATTATAGAAATTGATAATGACTAAACGAAATATTGTTTTAGTTAGGCGTGTACTTGCTTTTCAACAACAAGACATAATAGGGTGTTCGGTGACCTAATTGATATGTTGTTTGCTAATTGCTTCATATTTGCACAGCATTCTACTGTATCTACGCCTAAATACTTTTAAATAAACTGTATTTTATTTGTTCTTAAGTTGGAAAATAACCTTTTATCAGCTAAATCCAGCTGCAACCACGCCAGAGCACCGGAGTACTTCGCAGAATCAATAACCACAGACGTTGGGTTCTACGCCACCAAGTGTTACTCCTGGATCATCTACATCATCGGCTGGTGCGAGATCTTCAACTCTGCAGACGAAATACTCTTCGGGGAATATGTTTCGAAGGAGTAAGTTAAAATTAACATACCTAAGTTAAAAAGGAGTAAGTTGCAATGGAAGTAAATGTAACTGTAACGTAGATACACTAAGTATCTAAGTTACAAAACTGCGATGAGAACCGAAATCGGATGAGCAGTTGAGTAATCCTACCTGCCGCACTTTAACCCGACCCGCTTGTTTATAAACGTTTCTTACCAAGTCACAAATAATTTACGTCAAGCAGATGCTAATTTAATCCACACATTTTTGAGAATTGAGCGTTTCTTAACTTTAAGAAACTTTTATGAGCAAGTGGTGGTAACTATTATACTTTTAAGAAATAACAGCTTTATTAATAGCTGGTAAATGACTTGGGCATACGCTAAACAATACAGTGTCACTTGAGGAACGTATGGGTAGCGAGAAACCGCTGTCAAATATTAGGCCCCGGTTCGAAAGAGTTACCGCGGGCCTAGAACGCAAAGGGCACTAGAAGGAACACGGATGGGTTCGTGTCAGTAGGAGTCTGACTCTCCCTTCCAATCCGCCCAGAGCGGATAGAGAAATTTGATGAATTCCCTCCCTTGAAAAAAAAAGCGTGGATTGGCGCAGTAGGCGCCATGATTGTTCAACATGTTCCTGGTTCTAATTTATGCTGAGGTGGCTAGACTAGAGTTAAAAGTACATTAATTATGGGGGCCTGCAACCATCTCTTAAAACAGTACCATTTTAAAATTACTTTGTAATTTCAGTTTCCTTATGCACGTAAATTTATTTGTCTTAAATAATCGGTAGGAAACACCACACGTTTCTAACTCCTTTTGCCCAACCATAGTGACTAGTATTATTGTGCACAATGTGTCTATGATTAGTGCAGGCACCGAATCACTTCCATACTTTCACTAAGTATTAACAGTTTCCCTTTTCCTCAGCCTGGCTTCCTTCTCGTGACAATGGCAAATTAGTACTTAGGTACAAAGTTAGTAGGTATGTTAACTGGGTCGATAGCCAAAGGTATAATAACATACCTAGTAATAGATTCTGAAACAGCAGCACGAAATTTTGCAGGCTTTGAATAAAATCATACAGTGGAATAAGAGTTTTTTAAATATTTTCCTTGATCTCGTCTTTACATAAAATGTTACATAATTTAAATAGATCCGACTTTCCTTCATCTTCATATTATACATAACCAGTTACTGTTATTTTCTACTCTTGCATCATGGTTTGGCAACATAAGGGATTTCACGCGGAGCCTTACCGTCCGACTAAAGTAACCACTTATCTTATATCCACAAAGGGTCATTCAAAAATAAGCATGAAGCAAAGAGGTGAAGGCAACAACTATTTAAAAAAATTGTATAACATACATTTTGATATTGTTCCAGTGCGAACGGGTTATATTTCTTCAGTACAAACTCGGAGTCGCCGTACGCGCGTGGGTGTAATAAAAAAAGCAAAAGAAAACGAAGCTCTAATTATTTTAAACAAGTAAATTAAAAACTATAGAACATATTGTTTATTTTTTTGTTTTATAAGTTTCGTTAGATAAAAAGATCCCTCAACCATACATACAATATTGGAAGCCAATTAGCTTGATCCTCGGCTACTGTCGGTTGCTGCTTGACGTCCTATCTATGAAAAGATTAGGCAGTCAGTACATTAGCTTGTACTGTACATTAGCTGTAGTGGCGCTGTACACAGTATATTGCGAAAGAAATAATTACCCAAAGATGTAAATTTTCGGCTATAAATGATTATGTACATTTGCAACAGTTACCAATTTGATAGTGAATGCGTATTGTCATTACTTGGATACTGTAAACGTTATTTCATTTGATATGCAGATATGCAGATATGCTCTTACAATATTGATTGCATTTTATAGACTGGCTCACTTCTTCTTTTCGAGACGATGATTTAAGACAATCCCCCTTTTTTTTATAATTTTTGAGCACAGCTCACTTGAAACTTGGAGTGGCTCACATACTTGCATACGTACTCGTATAATGCATCGATATCTATTTTAACTTTTTTACAAAAGTGTAGTAATTTGATGACGTGGGTACCTCATCTGCCTATTATATCATGAAACGTAAGGTGCAAATGTTTATTTTCAATATAAACTCGACTTTTCAAGCACATAATATAAACGTTTACTGTACACTACTGAGGTGGGTACTTATGGCAAGGTACCAATACCTACACACAGTTCCGGCTTCCGTATTTTACAAATCTCGATAACCTTATACTTACTGAATGCGATGTTTATGTAAGTTTACATCAAAATTAATTTAAACAGCAATACAAGCCAGTCTATGTGTTGCCCAATGTGAGTTCTGAACCGGTACTATCCGCAAGTGAGTGCTCCACATAAAAACGGACGCGTAACTGGCGTTGCAGAGAACAAGCTTCCTTGCTTTAAAGGATGATTTTGATGAAGTAAGACTGTTTAAATCTTTTGACTGTTTATTTGCGATTTCAGAATTTGTTTAATGGCGCACAGGACGCTAGTTTTTTTAATAATTTTATTGCGAGTAGCTACCTACATATAGGTCTACATAATATTTACCAGATTCCTTTATGGTGTGAGATTATTGTTTTTTAAACAGCTTGAAACAAAGCATCGCCTCTCTGGCTATGAACCGACAAATACTAAATATCAGGATGTTGGCATACAAGCCTATATTTATTTATTTGCCAACCATGCTACCGGACAAACGTGTCGTTGGTAATGATGGAGCAAACGAGCGGACATTCGAGTGGGCTTTCCCCACATCCTTGTCGCTATCCTCGATTTAAAGTTGCAACACCGCGCAGCATTCATGTTGCATCCATGGCCTTATTTAGCCTCCATCCGCGAATTGGGCAACGCCCGTGTGGGTTACGTACAAGTGTGCTTCGGGCTTTATAGTTTATTGCCGTAAGTTATAAACTCGATACCCAATGACGAAAGCTCTCCACACTCACAGCCATCGGAGGATTTGAAATAAGGTACTTTAGGAATGAACTTACGTATGAAGATGAACTTGATAGATAACTGTTGTATCTTGGAATGACTTTTAACTTTGTAGAACTATTCAACATTATAGGTGTAATTGTATTATCCAGGGTTGGCTTCATAAAGTCGAAGTAACCATTAAACGGCACTTCCGAACGTCATTTACAAGGGATAAAAAAAACAAACTAGTTGCCCCTATATCTAGGGGCAACTAGTTTGTTTTTTTAACTAGTTTGTTTAACCAAAAAATGTCTCTCTGTCGAGAGACATTTTTTGTTTCTCATCGTAAGGTGTGCTAATTATTTAATATGAATAAAAAATCTTTCCGCCACATTATTATTAGTACAAGCTGTCCAAGCTGTGACATTGTCAATTAGACACATCTGTTCCTCATAAATCAGCACGGTTGTAATCCCCGAAGTGTTAGGCAGATGTGTACCCATTAGTACACACCCATTTCGCCAGTTATGTTTAAGTTTCATGTAATAGGAGGCGAGCCTTTGCCATCAACCGGGCGCAATTCTAGACTCCGAGGCTACTACTAAGAAATTCCTGATAGAAAAAGCACATAACACCCTGCCCGACCTGGGAATCGAACCCAAGACCAATGCCAGCTGTGGCGCCGCCGTGCGACCACTAGACCAACGAGGTAGTTGGTCTAGTGGTAGTTGGTTGATTACAAAATATGGATCGTAAAAATAATTCCTTGATTATATTGTATGGCAAGATTGCCGACATCTACCTATTTGCAACTTGTCTTCTCATATTATTATTATTGCCGCCGACATCCGACACTCGATCATTGATGTCGTTACTCACGATTATTCTTGCGGTTAGGCAATGCCTACCACAATAGGTGCACAGGTTACCGTGTCATTACATGTCTTATAATAATGCCTTTTGTAGCCATATGTTGGCCAAGCTCCTCTTTGATTAATCATAAACGTTAACTTATCATTTAATGAAGAATCGTGTGCTGCCATAATATGATAGGGTAATCTTCTCGTTGATCGGTAGGTAGGTACATTTAAAAAAAGCTTTACCCCACATTAGAATTCTTCTAGATTTCTTCTGTATCGTGCGTTTACCAAACATACTATAAACTCGCACAAACATAGTAGTTTGATCTAAAAATCCTGGAGGCCATACAAATATTGTTCAGTGCGGGAATCGAACACGCGACACGCCACTCGGCAGCCAAATCGCCCAGCCAAGCGTGTCGATGATGAATAAATAGCTTATAAACATATTAAACATGTCTGTAATTTGAAAAAGAATACTGAATAGGCATCGAATCTGTGACAGTTTAACTTCTGGGCTGATATAAATATTTAATTTTGAAACTGCGGCATTGTAATTATATTTGACTTGTTTAAAATATTATAAAAAAGCAAAATATTAGAATAAGACTAGATTTAAATACTAAATACCTACTCGTTAATTTTACATTTCAACTGATTCACAAAAAAAAAAGAGGTTTGAAGAGTTAGTAACATGTCACAAATATCAAAGTAGGACCATTTCATATTTCATTTCATCATTTAAAACTTTAATATCATAGTAAGTTATGTAATAAAATTTGTTTTTATTGGAATTTGCCGAAGTCGTGCCGGTTTATGTAACCAAATTTGTTTTTATGCAAAGAACCAATAAAAGAGACATGTTTGGAACTCGTCTTTTATGCGAATCATCCATTTAGGTAAATCTATCTACACTCATTACGGTTCACGAGTTTTCTCGACATATCGAAAACCGATTGATGTGTCAAAATATTGGGCAGAGGTAGATATTACACTTACACTTCCAAATTTCGCCACCTACGGGGATGAAATGGGTGTCAGAAACGGATTTTTTTTTTTTGTAAAAAATCACTCTTAATGGTAGTGCGCAATGTTACGCACGCAAAACATTGGACTTTCGGGTGCATGAAGGATGAAGGCAGTATTTAAAGTTTAGTTATAATATTTAAAACTGGTTTTCGTAAAAAAACGCGTTAAAAATATGAAATTTTGATCTTAAATATCTCCGCAACTATAAGGTTTCCAGGAATGCACCAGAACCAAAAATAATAACGCAACGATGGAAATAATAATAGTAGTTTCGGCTACGGGCGTCTTTTTACGCCCGTTATTTTACCAGACTTCACAATTTGCTGACCTCAACTTTTTTAGTTTATAAAAGATACAATGCATGTCATATTTTGTGAACATGATAAACATAAATAAAATAATTCTCAACTTATTTTTAAAAGCTTCAAAGGATTATAATAAATAAAAATGCCTTTTGTTATTATATTACCCATTAAGCATACCTACGCCGTGTGACCGAATTCTTACCGAATTTGCAGTCTTCTTATGCAAAAGGGGGGAAGTCAGGTACGAGGCGAGGGTCAACATCATGCAGACACTTTCGCTCGTTCAGTACCCGTACGGAATACGCACGTGGCACACGCATTTATGACAATACGTTATCGTACACGCCTAAATAATTAATAACGTAAACAGTGTTTTTTTTTTATAAATCAATTATATTTATGTGATATATATTTTCTGTGATTTCATTTTAATTTGTAAATAAATTAATAATAATATAATCTAATTTACAAAAGTATTTATGTCAGTTTTTGGTAAACAAACAGTTGTTTATGTAGAAGTTATTAGTTTTATATGAAAATTATAGCATACAAAAATGATAGCAAGTGTACAGTGGCTAATTTTCGTTGGAATATCTGCACTGCAAATATCTGGTAAGTTAACAATGATTTTATATGACTTCCTCGTGAGTCGTAAGATAATATTGTAAAGCTTTCCTTATCTGCTGTTTCCTCGCCTACCATGCCATTATTTAAGTAACTCTTATTTTATAATAATGTTCCCTTTACCTCATAATGTCTCTTAGTCAAGTATAACGCATCAATTATTTTTATTTAATTATAGCTTTAAATATTAAGTTGCCTAAACAGCTATTATAGTACATAGCATTGGCTATACAGTTCAAAATGGTCACTATCGAAATATAAACTGATTAGCTAAGTTTAATTAATTGACACTCACCTCAAGGTAAGTATTTACTGCTTCAGTATAAATGGGTTACGCTAAGGGGCCAAATACTTCTTTAAAGCTTTAATTGGATGTCATAACAACAGATTCTGCGAAGATTTGCGAACTGCAGCACATAATACAATGGCAATGCACCGACGTAACCTACAAGTGATAATATACGTATTGCGTAAGAACGTTAAGTTTGTTTTGCTGTAACCAGCTGATCAGCTTCCTCATCCGCGTAGAGATGTTGCGGGGCACGCAAATTGATGATACCAATAAAATTGTACATTTTATGTCATTTTGATTATTTGTTCCATGCACATAATTGCACGCTATGCATATATTCAAATTTAAGATAGTTGAAATGAATATTAGCTCATTAAGTCACTATGTCAATGTGCTTTAAGTTAGGGGTCTGACACTTAAACCCTTCCGGTTTTCCTCAAATAGACTACAATGAGGAAATAGTAGGAAATTTACACGTAAAACAATAGCACTGGTAGTAGTATAACTAGATAATCTCGCAATCCACTTCTCGTGAACCGCGTGGCTCGTGGAGCATGAATCGCAGGTGTGTGCTCGTACAATAGCTACTTCCGAAATGTTACTCGGCCAACATTCTCGTTGCATAAGATTGCTCACCCACTCTCGCGGCTGCTCGCGAGTCATGCTTGCCCAATCCGGTTTGTTCGTCATATTATGTTGATAAACGATGCCACTTTAATTTTTGTATACGATTGTAGGAAAATGGGTTGAAATTTATTTATCTATGTAAATTGACAGCATTAAAAAGGTAAATTACTGACTATACCTAGATTATTTTTGCGGAAGGTTACGGAGGGTTGAGTAGATGCCTAAAGTAGTGACACTTACAGTACATATTACACTTTATTCACTTACCAATTAAAACCTGTCCCATTGTCACTATTAAGAATGTTAAGTGGTCAAGTATGTTATTTTTCCAATATACCAAAATTTTTAGTCTTTCCTTAAAATTTCTAAAGGGTAAAATGTGTTGGATGCTTAAACAGAAAGAACCACTCTCTCCAAAATGAAAAAAAATACATTAGTTAAACAAGAGAAAGCGACAGCCCTTAAAATAACGAATTAAATTACTCCTGCACGGATGGACGATAGACTTATGAAAGATAGACGGCTATAACACCTTCTAATAAAAAACAATTTGATTTATTATTTACCGATTTTTTATAATCATTCTGTCCTGTCAGCGGTTGTCATATTATTATGTCAGAATCTTCTCGAGCAGAGTCGGTTATTAAACCTCATTACTATAACAGAGACAAAAATATATCTTCATTGCGAAACTTTACTGGCCGTTTCAAGTCAAAAAATAATTTGGATGCCATTAGATATTTTTTTTATTATATTTTTTTTTGTTTTATATAGCTTTACTTTATTTTTTTAACCTTTTTTGGCCTGTAATACTAAAACATGGATAAAATGCAACCTCCTTTATGTCTGTATACTGGCCTTCTGAGGTTAAAAAACAATTTGGATGCCATTATATTTTTTTTAGTATCATTTTTTTTTTGTTATAAATGGTTTTACTTTATTATTTAAGCCTTTCTTGGCCTGTACTACTAAACATGTATATAAAGTGCAACCTCCTTTATGTCTGTTTAAGAAAACTGCTAGAACCTGAAATATGGAGAGAAGAAAATATTTCGTACGTACAGTTTATAATCCTATTATTATATTTACCTACCAATTCAATTTAAGAATTCAAAATGCTTCGCTTGTAGTATACATTTGTTTGGTAGGCGTATATTTATGAGAAACATTTTTTTTGTGGATCAAACACACATTAAACCTTTTCAAACATTAAGGGGACCTAATTATAAATATTCCAAGTGTAATGTAAGTTTTAAATAAGTACCTAGTTACGAATTGCTAATTCAGAATCACTGGCTTCATTCGTTTGTTTTTTTTTGTGCTTTCTATTAATCCTTTAATTTCTTTCTTTTAGACCTTTAATATTGCTCACAGGGGGACCTAATAATGCCATGGTAATTCTCTATGACTTTGAGGAACCCAAAGACAAAACAGTTTTTTCTCTCGACAAAAATGTCACTGTTGACTTTCTTTGGGATATTGCCATAAAGGAAGGGACATTGCAGCGTACGGTAGCCATACCTACGCTACAATTTGCTGTTTTATCATTATAAAACAACAACGTTGCAGTAAAAAATAACTTTAATTTCCAATGGCATAGTCCCGAACATAAAGTTATTTGTCACATTGTCGTTTATAAACGCGGTTGTCTTCTTTGTAAAAATGATTTTTATTATTGTTCACTTTTTAATACCCAGATCTTCACGAGAAGAAATTAATAAGACCTCGAGAGCATTTACTATTTACATAAAAAAAGGAAGAACAGGTGTACATAAATACACAAAAAAAAACCACCCCGAACATACTACAATTTCAAAAAATAAGACTACTTTAAAAAATAATAATAATGCTTTTATAAGCAACTTGCTTATAAAAACATTATTATTATTTTTATTTTGTCGTATTCTTTTTGGAGTATGACCCAGCCGCGAACCCTTTGACCTGAAACTTTTGATGCATGTTACTGCATGTAAGTATATACTGACAAAGGCTTAATTCTTGTATATACAAGATTTACAAGTCTTTTACTGTAAGGGTATAGGGTCACAACTCACAGATGTCTTTGGGTCAAGGCTGGCTGTCATAAATGATGCATGATAACAATGGTGGAAATTATGTACGACGGCGGCTATTTTCGGCCGGGCTAGCTTGAGACGTGTTTAGATAATTACTACTCGAAAACTTATCTTAACATTATTGAGCACCGAACACTTATTACGGTAAGACGATTCTGAACGTTGTATGGTAAGTTTCATAAACGAATACTATTAAAATTAAACTCTGAAAAAACAAAACAAAAATGCACGTGACAGACAAACTGCTCCAAACAGAGTTTCTGCTAGAGAGACTCTGCTAAAAACAGAACAATGCAGTTACTTACATTGAGAAACACTAGTTAGCCTAAGTAAGTAGGTACATTACTTGGTCGTTCGTAACGAACGAGCATCAAAAGGTTTTCTAAAGATATAGTACAATTTTGTTAATTGTTCACTTAAATCTATGTTAGTAACAGATATAATATGTTAAACTATTCAATGAATTTGTTTTTGTTTTAAATAAATACTTAATCAAATTAGTTCTGGTAGGGATAAGTACTAATATGATTAAATATTTATTTTAAAAAAAAAGTTCATTGACCAGTTTAACATATCTGTTAAGGCACCCGCTATGGGCCGCTATCAAAAGGTAGGTTCACTACTAATGTAGGTAGGTACCTAACACAAAGATTTGTTCAAAAAATCAAAATACAAAGATTTTACTCTTAAAAATAATTTAGATAATGAATATAAAGCCCTGACCACCGTTAGCTTGGACCCTGTTCCCGATGCCTATTACCTATTTTTATGTTTTTTTTTTATATTAATATTTTTTATTTAATTATATAAGTATTGTAAAATAAATAAATGGAAATATAGATACAAATAGAAGTATTCCGAAAATTTCTGAAAAAGTTAACAGCATATTTTATCAGAACATAATTGACAAAACAATCACTTGTCTAATGTACATACATATTTCGAACGAACGTGTTGACCTCTAATTGCATCATTGGCTCTCTGGCCGTGAAAACCGTTATTTTGCAACATACCTACCTTGATTATGTTATAATTGATAAATAATTTTAATGTTTATTACAATAATGACCTTACTAGTTTGTTTCTAGATTGCTACATTGTTTGGTTTGTTGAAACTGGTTTTGTACACCTCATTAAAAACAGGGTATGCGAATTTATAAAAAAATTTTTTGCTTATGAATAATAGCATAGGCGTTTTAATATTTATTTTGGCAACATTAGAAGACTTAAAATGAATTCGTTTTAAAGTGGGCATGGATGAATTGCGTCAGAATTGAAGTTTTCTTATAATGTTGTAATTATTGACTCTGGCTCTAAATAATAAGAAGCTAATAGAAATGAGTGCAATGAGTTACTTATCATAGTTAGCCAACGTATCAATTTCCACCTCGGAGTGCTAAAGGTAGGAGCTCTACGAAAACGCAATTGGAATACAAAGTCATACGCCTTTCAAAACAACTTCATTAATTCGAAATACCTTCAGAATATCTAATCGACGCGCCATAAATACCATCTGTAGGTACCTTTTATTACCTACTGCAAAACGCGAACAAGCCAAATACAAATATTGTATCTAAAAGCAGCTTATTATAATATTATCTAGAGGTCAAACCATGATTAGGTAAGATAAGTGATGATGGCCTTAGAAGATACAATATGGATGTGATTCCGCAACATCCGATGAACCTAGTACGACAAATGCTTGTGATGGATGTTGCGAAAGAAATCGTGGATGTTATGACCAGACTTATTACATTAGCCCTAAGTCTTTCATGCGTGCATTCCATTTACGCAATTTATTCATTAACAGTTACCTACTGCAGTATACGTGATGTCTTGGGAATCCAATATTCTTGTTGGAGTTTCTTGACCCACCAGTTAGTGTACGAGTATTATTACAATAGGTATTGATTAACAATATGACATTGCTTTTTAGTAACTTAGTTCAGCATTTTGTAACGTATCGGTGCCAATTGTAAATTTAGTGAACTTTATAGCCACAAGTAGCAAATTGAATACCTAAATATTAATATAATTTTAAAATAAACCATTAATTTTTCAAAATACAAAACTTTTTAAGCAATGATATGAAATATATATTCCTAAGAGTTGCAAAAAACGCTTTTTTTTTTTTTTGAGGTGGTAAAAATCATCAAATGACTCCTTCCGCCCTGGGTGGGGCGGAAGGGACTGTCAGACTTTTACTGACTAAAAAACCACCCTGTTCCTTCTGTTGCCCTTTACGTTCCGGGGCCACGGTATCCTGTTAAGACGTCCCGCAACCCCGGCAGGCGTTGGCCCCGTTGGGGGCCCCGTCTCTGTGCTGACAGCTCTTTGAGGCGCGCGCGAACAGAACGCGCCGTCGACCCGGGCTTGGTCCTTGATCGGACGGCGAGCTACCCATTACTCGCCGTCCGCAAGCCCGCGCCTACGGTGGCCGGATGTCGCCTCGCGACGTCCGTCGCCCTGGGCGTCTCCCGCGGCGGCTGGGGCGTGAGGTGGTTCTCTCCCTCACGCGGCCCGCCTCCTCCTTCGCTAGCATTACTGCTTCGCAGAAGGAGGCGACTGCATCCCATTCTCTCTCGCCCCGGAGCATGGCCTGAACCAGGTCCGGACGCGAGAGGTCGCCGCCGCCTATCGCCTCCGTAAGGACACGGCGGTGGTCTGCCCAAGCGGGGCAGTCCTGCACCGTATGCTCCACCGTGTCCTCCGGGCGATCCACACAGTGGTGACACCCGGGCGTTTCCTCCACGCTTATGATTAAATAAAAATCATAAACCACAAGACAACACAATATTATATAACACGTTACGTGTATGAAATAACCTTTATTCGTGCTCTTGTAATAAGATAACCTGATATATGAATGAGTAATAATTCTCATCCACTAAACTTAAATACACATATCACGATGCATAACTTAATGCGTACTCACACGTAATGGGAACAAGAAACAACAACATTGTTAACGCTATTCCTTACAAAACACCGCATAACTTGACCAATGTAAAATAATCTCCGGCCACCAACTAATTGAAGGGAGGAAAAGGTAGTCTTTAATTGGTTGGATACGAGTCGCAGTGCGATAGGTTACAAGCGTGGCGACGCTTTCACTGCTCAATCGATTCACTTGCATTTTCCACCGAGCCATCAAAGTGAACTCGTGATCTGGTTCATTATGATTACACAATCGGTGCACTTTCCTCAAAAAAATAACTCGCATTTATTACCGTTCAGGTTCCTAACTGATATTAGAGGCCAGCTGATTATGATATCGGGTTATGGCGACATGTGGCACGAGGTAAAAAGAAATAAATATGTACCAAATTTATTAAGCTGTGATGATTGCATTGGTAGTTCAAGGGAACACAAAGAGTGCTTATATTAAAGTTGAAAGTGATTCCTATAATTTGAACATAAAGTAGAACAACATGACAGACAATATGCTTGTCTTATGAATTTCTGCCGTTTGGTTGCTTTATTTCTACAATTAATTAATAAAGTTTTCATAAAGAAAGACAAAATTAATAATATTCATCACTATTACGACATTCGATATTTTCCAATGACTATGGCTAATATTTTATAGGACACCGAGGTCAACCACTTAACTAATTATCATAAAGAGGAGATTAGGTTATTAGGTTTTTTGTATTTTAAGTACCAGTTGTATACTTGTAACAATTGCGAGATGCCAGTTAAGTTCTAGGATAGAAAAACTTAGTAAAGATAAATGTTATATGAATATGAACTATAATTTCGTATATTTATGAAAATACTTGCTATTTTCGAGTAAGGCCATGACACTTTCCATCAGATATACCTACCTTTCCGTTTTACTTCAAGCCCATACCACTCATTTGACTTCGTAACGCAATTTTAGTCGCATTCCGCTGGTGTCGTTCGTCAGTTAGAACATAATTATCTTGAAATCGCAACACTAGTTGGGTTAGGTACGCCATTTTGTAATTGCACTACACAATACATATATTATTGCGGAAAAATGGCAAAATGGCAACAACATTGCACAAGTCCTTTTTAAAATTCTTTAAATAAAAATGCATACATTATTTGTTTGTCTATTACGTAAAGTAAATAAGACAGTTAAATTCAGTTTATTATTCAGGCATCGATTTTTTCATGTTTTCTTTGATGGATTTACAAATATATTAAATACTTTACTAAAGTAAAGCTATTATTAAAAGCTAAAGTAACAATATCTTACTAAAAAGGATTATAGGTAGGTATTACTTCTTCCGGCGGATGTTTCCAATCGAGGTCTTCGCCTTTATCGAAAGAGCTGTTGAATCAAATTATCTACTATCTAGAACTCTTAAGTCTACACGAACATGCTATACAGCTCGAAAATATTCAATCTAAACCTATAATAAACAATATTAAGTGCTTGAATTAAATGCCAGCAGGATATCGCAGAAATATACAATTATTTTTATTTTGAAATTTTGGCAGTTTTGATTGTTTTACGCCTACATTTTCTTGAATTGAACTAAATATGTTATAAATTCATTATACGGGGGTGTTATAAGACATATCACATAGCTATTATTGACTATGCTTATTGACCATCAAACTAAGTTACATTGAAAAATCACTGTTTATGGTAGTGCACAATGTAACGCACATTGTAACGCCAAGGAATTCGCTCTTGGCTTCATTACACCCTCGCTTTCGAATCGGGCTGCAGTTAAGCCTCGAAGTTACCTCACTCCTATCATAATGTTAAATTAGGTTAACTTAATCGTCAAAAAAGCAGGTACCCATTATCATGATAAAACTCAAAAAAAATAGAAAGTATGTCAGCCCCTATCTTTATAATATATTAAAATCAGAGAGTCATGGATATAGCTCCATGTTAAAATTAGAAATAAATATTCAATAATATTCATTGGAATCGAGGTCAAACGAATTCAAATTTCTTAGAACGATTATTGAGTCTTGAGTGTTACAACATTACCGATATTTATGGTATCCGACTAAATAGAAATAACACATTGACGACAGCTAATTACTTTGTTTACAATAATTTTGAATAAAATTCCGTGATTGAAACAAAACATCAAAATAATTTTCACAATAATCATATTTTTTTTTTGGGACATTTTTTTTTTAAGTGATGCTTTCGTTAATTTAAATATTTATAATCTAGTATCTGCGCCCTGCGACTTCGTACCTACGCGAAAATTTTCACCTGTGTTAAGTGACGTCTTTGGTTACTGCTCCGCTCCCGTCGGTCATTGCGTGATGTTATATATAGCCTCTACTATTCCTCATGAATCTGGCTATGATATACAAAAAGATTTTTGTCAAATGGCCTAGTACCTATTTCTATAGATTAGCGAGTTTAAACAAACAATAAAAAACCGCTTCAGCTTTATTATAGTAAGTATATGATTATTGGTATTGGTATTTATTTATTTAAAATCCTGCAGAATTGTGATCATTTTATTCCATTACACAGAGTAATCGAAATACATTGATTTCATTTGGAATACCTACTTTCATTTGCACCCAACTGGGGGCCTACCGCCATCTCTTAAAACAGTACAATTTTAATATTATAGGTATTATACTTTTAATGAAAGTTGATAATCCAACAGTGCGCCAGGCAAAGTACCTAGTATTAAAATAATCCCCCTGCGGATCCAACCCAGGCTCTACAACTCACCTATCGCGTGTGGAAGTTGCGCTTGCAACCAATACCGATGTCACTCACAGAACGCTTTTTCAGTTATTGTCGACATCAAACAAAAGTGTCTACAAGTGTCGCTTTGTTCTCTCGAAATAACATAAACCAGCATTCACCTATTACATAAATCCTTTGTTTTTGACGTAGAATGTCTCAATGGTCTCAAATCACAATGTAAACGCGAAAATTTGCACGACATTCTGGACACAATGACAGAATATGCGACGTAAGAGATGCAAGCAAGCACCCATTTGCGAATTAGAATTGTTCATCACAATCAGAGCGTGACATGTGCCGCGCATGCAAACGATACTTTAAAACGACCTTCACTTAAACATGTATGTTTCCCGAACTGTATTTAAGTAAGAGTATTTTCTTTTTAACGAGAAATAGAAAAAAGATACTCGTAGTATAAGAGTAGCTTCGATACTTATCTTTGTGTAAATGAGAGTTTAACTATGGGGAACGGTAAACGGAAAGTGAAATATGAAAATTTTGCTATATGTGGTGAATTAAAATGGTTCAACTTCTGCGTACGTACACTTCAAAATTAAACCAAAGACCTAAATTATCCCACGAGAAACCAAAAACGGGATACAAATCCTATGAGTTAGAGCTAGATCAATATTTATGTGTGTGTGTCACTAAGACATTCCGTTCAGCCGTTTCAGCATGAAAGGGTAACAAACGCCCATCCACATAATTTTTGTTAGAATTTTTATCATTCATCTTGTTTTTATCATAATTTTGAATCGTCCTAAAAATATTTTGTAAGACTATATAAAGTTATGTTTCCTTGTTTCAGTATCAAAGAGTCAAGAGGAGGTCCCTGTAGAGAAGAAGCCGCAGTCGATTAGAGATATTCTCAACACAACGTCATGTATACCACCGCCGTATCGATGTCCACATCCCAAAATGCAGTTTTATCTGTATACTAGGTACATACTATGTAACAGAAAATATTTTTAAAATATCCAAAATTAGTTCTGGGTCTAAATTTTGAATATCTCTAGTGAAAAATTCAGATAGACTCTGGCACTTAAATTGTATTTTTTGTGCTTGTAGTAGCTATTCAAAAGTGTTTTATGTATGGATAAAAATAACTAAAATTGAACTGTCTTATTTTTTTCCATTCCAACTTTTTGGGATCACCAAAAAGGTTTTCCTTGAATTATATTCATAAAACTAGCTGGATTTCACTTAAAACATAATTATAAAAACCATAAAATGAAAACAAAGAAAAAAATTAAAAACATAAAATCTAATGGCATCTTAACATTTTTTACGTCGTAGTGGCCAGTGGCACTGATCTACTTGAAATTTAACCAAGAAGATCGCATTGAATCTTATATTACGAAATAAAATATATCTGTAAATGTGCAAACTGAACAGTTAGAATCTTTGAGGGTCTAAGAAGAAATAAATTGATTTCCAGGACAACTCAAGAAAAGGGTGAACTTATAAACACCCTGGATGACGACTCCTTGACATACTCAAGATTCAACACCAAACATCCGACGAAGGTCGTTGTCCACGGCTTCGGAGGAGGTCGGAACCTGTCGCCAAGCACCGACATGAGGAAGGCTTACTTCACGAAAGGAAATTACAATATTATCATTGTGGACTACGGAGCACTTGTAAAGGAGCCGTGTCTTAGTCAAGTATGTATTTTGTTATTTAGTTAGCCGTTTATATATTTAGATCTTTTATTGTTTAGTACACATGGATAATGAGTTAGCTAGCGCACGTCCTACGCAAGTCTCTACTTACTCCAGTACATTATAAGCGTCACTAATTTTGGCCTCAAGATTTTTTTATGTAACATAATTTAATATCACATTGCTAGAATTTCTTTGCAAATCGTTTTGGTAAGAGTAGTCTTGCTTGCAAAACTGAAAGTAGGCAAATAGGCGATAAGTGATTAGCAATTTTTTTCATTGCCATTGCATTTAGCTCTTGACCGATGCCTAGCAAAAATGATTGCATAACATATTCGTTTATCTTGATGAACTGCATTCGACTCTTACACGCTCTGCCATCCTTATCGTAGTGAAAGAGATACACATAAGATTACAATGTTACATAAACAGCCAGTTATTTGCGTTCTCAATTTATTACTAAAGAGGACAGTGCACTGTCATGCTTTTTTTTGCAAACAGTTAGCTGTTTTGTTTTTTTTTTATTATAATCCAATGTTTCTTAAATTCTAATGAAATTGAGATTACGGCGTCATTACAATACTTAATTTATTAAACAAATAATAAATCAGAAAAAGTTTACTTGCGCCATTTCGTTATTAAACATCGTCAATTGGCATATTATTACCTACATGTGAATATGATATTCCTACATAAATACACCACTTACCTATAATATATTTTCAACTTGTGAGTACTTGCCTTATGTCAATGAGGTAAACTTACGATTTTCAGATTTAACTCTTTGGATATTAACGCAATATTATTTTGAAAGTGTATATGAATGGGGTCTTCATATTATATGGATAACAACAATCATCATACTTTTATTTTGTAACCGCTGTATACTTCAGACTTAGAACCTTTTCACGTTCGAAACAAATTAGAAATAACTTATTCAGTCAATCTTATGAGACACAAAAATTCCGAGATTTTGCTTGACCGTCTTCTGTTTCGTTTCAGATAGAGTGGGCGCCCCGGTTCGCAGGGCTCTGCATCGCTCAGCTGGTGGAGTACCTCCAGTACCACCCTGTGAAGTCAGTGGCGCCGGACAAGCTCCACACCATTGGTTACAGCGTGGGGGCCCATATACTTGGCTTGGTAGCCAACTACTTGGCTAATGGAAAACTTGGTAGGATAACAGGTAAGTTTTAGTTTACAATACCGTGGTATCCACATTAATGAAGGTCCTATACTGCCTATAATACTCGTAGGTATAATAATAATTGTGACCCCACATACAGACGGAGCTTTGAATTGTAAAACCACTTCAGTTTTGTTAATTTGGTAATTAACTTTATGAAAGTGAACGTGATCGCCAAAACTGGTTTTGAATAACTTCCTGAATCAAAAGATAAACAAGATTTTATGCAACAATCATTTTACGTTGATATGAAAGGAAATGCATGACATTGAAACTCCTATTTGAGTACTTAATCGCAATTATAGACGTTGTTGTGATCCGTTGACTAAGAATGAACAGTCTTCATACGAAACAACCTTTTGGAGGGCGTAACTAGATTAGATTATTTTTACTCGTATATGATGTACAAAAGTACCTTTTAATAGGCTTGAAATAAATTATTTGGCTTTGAAGATTTAGCAAACAATTAGATATATTTTATTTACAAAAACAAAAAACAAAGAACTTTGAATAATAAAATATTTAAAAGGAGCTCATACGGCATCAAAAAACTCGCCCGTATCGCTGCCCATGGAACAAGTGCCCTAAACTGACGCTGAGACTGGCAGCATCGCCTAGTTGTATAGCAATGCAGATTCTTTTGCACAAAGAATTTTGTTTTTTATATTTACTTCGTATAAAAACCAGTTTATTGCACATTCAATGTTAACAATTATAAAAAATAAGGTTTTACTAAGTTTTAAAAACTGTTAAACTTTCATTGCCTAGGTCTTGACCCAACCATATTTTTCTACATGGGCACCAACCGCTCCCGGGACCTGGACTACACGGACGCGCACTTTGTGGACATCCTGCACACGGGCGCCGGCATCCTGGGCCAGTGGGGGCCCAATGGACACGCTGACTTCTACGTCAACGGCGGGTCCAGCCAGCCTGGATGCGCACATGACACCATTTTCCGTAAGAAACAGATTACTGTAATAGTTTTTATAACATAACATAACATCACGCCTGTAATCCCCGAAGGGTTAGGTAGAGGTGTACCCATTAGTATACCCACATTTCGCCAGTTATGTTTTAAGTCCCATGTAATAGGAGGCGAGCCTATTGCCATCAACCGGATACAAATCCAGACTCCGAGGCTGCCACTGAGAAATTCCTGATGGAAAAACCCAATAACACTTTGCCCGAGCTGGGAATCGAACCCAAGATCTCCTGCACAGCAGTCGCGCTTGTGACCACTAGACCAACGAGGCAGTCAAGTTAGATAGATAGCTTTTATTAACCACATACATACATACATAACATCACGCCTGTAATCCCCGAAGGGTTAGGCAGAGGTGTACCCATTAGTACACCCACATTTCGCCAGTTATGTTTTTAGTCCCATGTAATAGGGGGCGAGCCTATTGCCATCAACCGGGCACAAATCCAGACTCCGAGGCTGCTACTGAGAAATTCCTGATGGAAAAACCCAATAACACTTTGCCCGACCTGGGAATCGAACCCAAGACCTCATGCACAGCAGTCGCGCTTGCGACCACTAGACCAACGAGGCAGTCAACCTTTTATTAACCTTTTAGAAATATAAAGTTGGCAGCAGTTTCCACTCAACATTGGTCTTTATTACAACAACTGGTTATTACGCTATTCCGTTCCCTCTTTTATCAATTTGTGGAACTAAGCTTGCAATAACTAACCCTCTCAAACGACTGTCGAATACTTTCTCTCACTCAATCCACATACAGAATTACCGTTTCAATGTAGTTCACCAAAAGCTTAGGAGATGTCGCTAGAGTCTACCACGACAGCGCCATCTATCAATTCGGTAGAATAACGTTACATGCTCCATCAACATTCTACAGAGGTCGCATCGCACCTTATCAATATCTCTTTTGAATTTAAAGTTATTTAATTGAAGCTTAATCAACTTCTTTGCAGAAACCCTTGCATGTGACCATACCAAAGTGACTCCATACTTCATAGAGTCGATCAACAGTCGCACCGGCTTCTGGGCGGGACCGTGTAACACTTTGTTCTCGTACCTCATCGGATGGTGCGAACCTAAGGACTCGGAATACGTGCTCATGGGTGAACACGTCAGTCACAAGTAAGTGCTAACAATTGGGGTAAATCGTCGCGACGATTACGCCACCATAGAGATGTTGATCAGAAGTATCAACATTCAAACATTATTTATTCTATACAAATAGTTACGTGAATACCTAACTCGAAGCTTGTTCAGTTAACTAATATTCGACAATATCAACTCACGACAGATGTTTTTAATAAACGCTGTTACAGATAATAGGTAATAGTGATATTTTTGCCTACACTCTTTTTGAATAAGTTGGAATTGTTTTTTTTTTTCAGTGCCAGGGGTGTCTACTACGTAACGACGAACGCTAAGCCGCCGTACGCGAGAGGGTTCCCAGGCAAATCTAGAAGACTTCGATCCATTACCCCCTTCAGTTGATGTAAAATAATAAATTCTAGACCTATTACCAAATTAATTAAAATAAGTAGCTAGCCATTGTTGTCGGGGTTTTAATAGAATAAAGGTACCTATTAATAATAGTGCTAATTAAGAATTATTATTATAGATCATTTACATGGATTTTAATTAACAATAGTAGATAGGACACCTTTTAATGAATATAGAATTTTGTAATATACGAGCCGAGTATAGTTCTAAACATCTGTTTGTAAATACAAGATGCAGTTTTGCATCCTCGTCACATTCAAGGAGGTAACTATGCTAGTAATTCTCAATACGAATCAATACACGACCTGTGCAACGTCTCTGATGCGGCAGTAAACTTAGCGACCTACTGGGCTCAAATAATTTAATTTATTCTAGAGATAGTTATCATTGATACGAAAAGAAGAAGAAACTAGCCATGTTTCCGCTGGTTGCCTGGGTTTACGCAGACGGGGTGCGATTAACCCGCACGAACACTGACCTAGTCGCGCGATATTGCCTATCGCACACGCAACTGGACGATTCTGTTATTTGAGAGAGGTATATTCTAAAATAATGTGAAACAAAAAATAAAAAATAAAATCAATTATTTATTTATTATTGACCAGGTAACGTAATTTTATTAGATATTTATTATAAACCTTCTGAATTTGACGGGAATGTAAAATTACACCTTGTATTAATATTTATCGAAAGTTATATTTCAGTGGCAGTAGTCACCGCCGTTATTGTATCCATGGATATGATTGTGTAGTTGCTCAAAATGAGTCTAATTTATTTAGATATTTAATAAATTTGTGATAATACTGTAATTTAGGATTAAACATAGACTGCAAAGGTTTAATTTAATTATATATAAAATTACTGCCTTTTATTATGCGTTTTATATTAATTTCCTATCCTATAGTTTGCGGGCTAAGAACTAATAAGCAGCTTTTAACGTCATGTTCATTCAAATAGTAGAGAGCCGTTATACATTGACACTATTTATGTGTGCCTAATGAAGTACGTATAGACTCTAAAATCTAAAGTCTATACTGTTAATTTATTGATCTTGAATTCAAGAGTATTAAATTCTAGATTAATAAATTACCACGATTATGTACCCGTTTCTTATTTCTTAAGAAAGGTATTACTAAATAGGTATGTATATCCACTAAAAATCATTAAAACAACAGCAAATAAATTTAAAACATATATTACTAGGGAAGATAATGTTACCATTTTGGAACGACAAATAAGTACAATTTTAACAGCAAACACATCAATGACGTAACAAATATACGACAGCGTACAACACAGCATCAGTTTAGTGAATGAGATCATAATTTTGTATAATATAAAAATTAACGACAGTAAATTAACAGCGGTTTTATTAAATCCTAATTTAAGTATAAGAATCAAAATCTAGAAGTCGAAAACCAAAAACAATTAAACGTGTACATACGAAACATACAGTAATAGGATAACCTTACAAGTTATACGCCATGCCATTGCACAAGTGCACTTAGCACTCTACGAAATACATATATTCAAATCCATCGCAACGAATATTCCCCAACAATGTTATCTTCAAATAAAATTATCAATGTCGACAGCATATAATAAGTAGGTACAATCACAGGTGCACGTAAATAAGTATTTACATTTTTGTCTACCTTTAATGTATTAGATTCTTACGTATCTATTATAAATTAACTACCAACATAATAAAAAAGGCTGAAATTGGTTTAGATTTGAAACTTGATTCTATGAATGTGGACTTGGCATATATAAAACGGTTGGAGGTATTTCCAAAGGTACACTGATAACGCATCTCAAGTCCAAATATAATAAAAAAAAAAAAAAAAAAAAAAAAATTATATTTCATAATCACAATTTTACAAACACGTTAGTGATTGGAGCCCCCTTGTAAGCAAAAAATGCCTGTGTTAGGAGGCTCCGCTCTTTCACATCTAGTAAAAACAAATATAAAATATTAAAGAAATCAAGAATACAAAATAAATGTGTTTGTTTGTATGTGTGTGTATGTATGTCTGTGTGTGTATGTTTGGTTGTGTATGTGTGTGTGTAATAAATCTCCATTAAAAACTAAGTTTAAATGCTGATAAATAATTTCGAAATCTGTTAGTTTTAAAACGACATTCATATTTGAGTCATTCTATTATACAGGTAATTAGTGCCATTGGGTGCCTATATTATACGAATTAGTAATTATGTCACAAATAGAATTCAAATGAAAACAATACAAGAAATAAAAAAGAAAACTACTTTATAAATTCACTAAATTAATCCTATTTTAATATTTGATTGATCGATAAGAGCAAGTAATAATCGTTGTATCGTAGGAGTTGTTCAAACACACATTGCCCTTCCGAAGATCTTTCAATGAGGCGTTCAACTGGTGCAGGTATATACACACAAACTGGCTAAATTTACAACTATAAGAAAAAAATATGTTGATTTTAATTTATTTGTGATTTTCTTATAAAATCAATCCAAATTTTTATAAGAGTGTATTGCCAATTCGAAAATATACTCGAATCGAATACATATTTTTAAGTCAGCGCTCGCGTGCTGTTGTAAAGATTATATTTCATTAAAGAGACTTTCGAAATTAAAGCAAGACATACCTACTATTACCATTTTGATAATATGAACACGTGAAAATGTATGGAGTACCTGTGTTCCAATGAAGACATGGATTCAGTAAGGGGTTAGTAGTGCACATGCACTAAGAAACCTATGAACCCCATATTAAGATAGCAAACATACATAGGTTTGCTATCTTAATATGCGTCAGTTTCCTCAAAGGCTTTCTTTGAACTTAACGAGCTCCAAGCTAGAAAGGGTTTGTAAGTTATTTTTTGTGATTTATTTATGTTGTCAAAGGATGTCACTCTCTCTCTCTCTCTATAATTTACAGTTAACATAGGTAGATATTGTGAATCCTAATCAACCCAAATTAACAAAAAAAAACCCTAGGATCCATAACTGCATAGTTGCATAATTAAATCCATAAGTCCTAATCTATCTTTGACTAGGTTTAACGGTAGTCTTGTGGCTAACCGCATTTTCTGAATCCCTATTCTCGTGGCACTATAAGTTTTTTCTGTATGAAAGTGCTGTATGACATATGTAGATATCGTTGCTAACACTAACATAAATTACGATAACTTTTACTCGATGCCACTATTTACACACTAAATTGATAATAGGCCAGATTGAAACAAACTTGCTGAACTTACGAATGTACATTGAAACTGAAACTTTAATTCTTCTAGGCTGTGCCGGAGTTACCTTCTAAAGAAGTTGAAAACAGTGAGTTTCCTATTTGTTTGAAAAGTTATTATTTCAGCTCCAAATGAAAAGACTTAACTGACATCGTGTTTGGATTAATAAATAAACGTACATACTATTCACGGCCTACATTAAGGTTATATATTTAATGTTATATTGACATCAATGTATAATGTCAGCCATGCCAATAATTATCTTGTGATCGATGAATTCGCGTGACAAGATTACGTTGCCTACTCTATAAATAACTAATGGATACAATATAACTAAATCCGGCACAGCTTCTGTACACTTATAGCAATTATACCTAACAATAATTACAATAATTCGAATTTAGTTTTTAATTAAAACCCATTAAAATTACGATACCTAAATGCAAACCTATAGTAATACCTATTTTAAAACTATACAAAGAATTATCTGCAACTATAGCTGAATTAAAATCAATTGTCAAATAAAAATATAGCTTTCTAAATAATAATTTAAGAAGCGATACAAAATTATTTACAAAACCATTTATTTAGCTTCAATACTATCAGGACTTTGAAAGCAAATCCTTAAACATGAGCCTAATCAGTAATTGACTTGTAACAGTGCTTCCGTGCAAGTAATACCTTATCTAACTAACCCTAATTATAATTTAGTACGTTACAATATAAACCTATAATAATATTTATTTGCAAAAAGTATAAAGCTCGTAAAAAAGTGCTAACCAATAAATCAGTGATACAGTGAAATAATAAACATCGTTTACTAAACCTACATAAACAGACTAAAAAATAATGATATACAAATATGTTCTATACTGGGTAACATTTTACGTTTATCTTCAAAGAAACTTATGTATTCAATAATATTTTCGAAAATCATGAAAATGGGAAAGTAAATCCTACATAAATGTAGTGCCTTCGATATAGAATAGATCCTTATACTAGCTACACTAATTACATAATATTATTTAGATTTAAATACAAATAGTATTGTCTTATTTATTGTAATATTTACAGCTAAGGGTCGCTTTATCAAGCTTTATTGTCGATTTGTCACCACAGCCTTATAGAGTGAGATCACCCCATTTAAAATTATTGTCCTATTATAAGAATATGTAAACATTACCTTAATATACTTATACTCTTTACTGGTAATACTCTTTACATATATATTTTTTTAATATTATAAAATATGGATGTTAAAATAATACACATATATAATATAATATAAATACTATATATTTCAATAAGTACCTACCTACTATATTTAAAAAAAAACCATAGCTTAAGAACCATTTCCTAATCACGAAATTCGTAAAAATACATACATAGATACGTACCTTTCAATTAAAGAAAGCCGAAAGTAAAAACCTTCATGATGACTACTTATGTAGCTGTAACTCAAACAAGCCTAGTTCATTTTCTATCATGCAATTCGCTTTTGCCACGATTCTATTGATTCTATGTTGAAATGCCACAATAGATGCACCTGTATCTTCGCTAATGGAATGAGAACGAAATAAAAATATATGTTAAGTAGGTAATGGTAAATATATTGCATAATATTTTACTCATTCACAGATTATAATAGTGCGTGCTATAACGAGTGCGTCGGGGACTCGTACCCTTCCCGCCATAACTTTGGACATTGTGAAAATTATCATTACACAATCATAATGTTTACGAGTTAGAAATTATATATATATAGGTTTGTATGTACAACTTGTTTATTAAATAGTCCTTATAGTATTCAATGCACATGCCCCGGCCAACACACTTCAAACAAATAGAGAGAAGAAGTCAGTAATTCTGCCTATTACGTATAAAAGTTACTAATGTATTCAAGAGATTAAGATCACGCTTTTAGTTGTATGGTAAGATATTAAAGGTAAGTTTAATGATATGCGATTATACTTTAACACACATTTAAATAAAAACAAAAAAGTTTTTGAGACCTCTTCGTTAGTCTAGCTCAGAATTATTACTTTCCATTAAACTGATAATCATTTCAACTTGCTAAAATAACAATAGAAGATTTATTTATAAATAGATACAAATCACTACACACTCAAGTAATATCCTTTCCAAGTTAGTCAAAGTATTTTTACATCACAGAATTGACGGCGTAGAGATTATTTAAAACAACGATTTTGCTTTATACTATATAATTAAGTCTATAATTTTAATGTTTTTAAGAAATATTTTAAATTAAAGTTACCTGTTAGGAAAATACATAAAATCTATGTTTTACGTCGTTAAATGTTTTTATTTAAAACAATGTCTTATTTTTGTCTTTTGTTGCCTAAAATTATTTTATTTTTGTTTAAAACGATGTTTATATTGTCTTTTGTGGCCTAAAATTTTGTGAAACGTTTATTGCAAGGTAAAATGCTATGAATATGTGATACTCCAAAAATCTTTGCGTATACAGGTGAAAGTGACTTTATACTCTACGATGTGAAGTTTGCAATACAAAGCAGAGAGCAGTAAAATTGGAAAAGTTTTAATGACAGCGATTTTAATGAACTCATAATCATATTTTTATTGAACTACATAAAAGGGCTGATTTTTCAATCCTTAGTTAACTTTTGTACCATCTGTAGAATAACAATGGCGGTTTAGCATATTTTTCAGTGTTATTTTTGTGTGACATATTTTTCATGCAAATCTATTAATCACAATTTTGATTCTTCAGATAAAACAATCTGAACATTGAAAAGCCGATACTTACTCATCTAGATCTTATAAGAGCGCTTTTAGTAAAACATAACTCAAAGCTCTATAAATCGGATCCGAGATGATAATTCTCACCCATGTCCAAATAAACTAACTCTTACTCCTACGCAAATGTATCTACAATAACTTGAATACGTTAGTCATCACTGTCCAGATGCTATGCTTCTTTTTATATTATATTTACAAGACTCAGTACCTTATATCGAATCTCATGTACCTACCTACATTACAAAACAATAAATACCAGCACGAAAAATAAATCAATGTGTGTAGAAAAACCCTTTACAAATAAAACTATATACTTACGTAGTCATAAATAATCAAAATTTTACTTCGAAAACAGAAAAATTTTCTTTCTCTGAAAGTACAGAACTCTCGGTGAACTAGTTCGACCCGCACTTTACCGTTCGCTCAATCGTTTTTATCTATTATTCCTATACAATAAGTGCGCAATTTAACGAGTGATCGTTGGTTTTAGACACTACCAGTCAGATATTATTGTCATTACTTCTTTTACGCCATCTACATTTACCTTCGAGCAAAATTTCCAAACATGTATACATTAAAAGGGTAAATTATTGTCTTAGGATCACATCAAATAAAAACTAAAAGGGACAATGCAGTGAGCTGCATAAGTTTTTAATGCTAGGACTTACCCACAAAAGTCTGTTTGTCTGTCGGTCAGATTATTGTCAATGTACTAACTTCAATATAATAAATGTGTTTTCAGTTTTTATACTTGCACGCGGTTTAATCCTACCTACCTACTGCTTACATACTTACTTGCGATACCTACGCCTTGTACATTAAGTCTATATAATATATCCTATAGAATTTTATTGTACTGCTTTAGATTTCTTTTGAAACTGTTTAGTGGTACATAAAATATTAGAATACTTCAGATCGGGCCTTACTGACTTACAGGACATACAACAAAATAATAGAGTGTAAATTAAAGTGAAATTAGAGTGAAATATTAAAGAAGAAAATGATGATAGTTTTTTTTTTCATATTTATATTTAGAATGGATAATATAGCAAAATTATTTTCAATGGCTATGAAAAGATTTTTTTAGGACAATTGGACATTGTCTTATTATAGCTATCTAGAAATCGGTGCCAAATAAGTACGTAGGTAAATATACCTTATATATTCGAATATGATACTCAATAAGAATGCATGCTCTGCTATTCTAATGGTATTTAATATCCGATCTAACATATTATCACAATATTATTATGTGGGTACATGCTTAGGCACAACCTATAACTATATTATGTCCTATTTACAAAGATTAGAGTAAGTAACCATTTAGAATGTACAAATTAGGTAAAAACTACATTTTATTTTTTGATTTTTTAATATTTTTTAACCATATCAACTTACACTAATAGCATTTCTATAATACTAAATAATATTTTAGGTGTTCAAAGTTAAATCCATCATTTTCACGTGCCTATTATTAAACAGGTTTCTTTTATATTTTCTATAAGTATGTCTGTGTCTAGATTATTTATTTTCATCCGTAGATGCATTACCAAAGGAAGGGAGATGTGTTTTCGACTAGCAACCATCCTTACTCTCTTTCATTTCTATTGTAACGGATATAGTCCTTAAAGAAAATATCACCCGTTCTATTTATTTTATTACCAGTTTTAATTATTTACACGTGAAAAATAAAAATGAAAAACATATCTGATTAATGCCAACGACTTTGCAACATTACCGTAAAAATGCAAAAAAGCAGGTATAATAACAATAATAACAATCAAATAATCAACAAGAATGATTACATTACTTCCCTTTATAGTATTAACATTTTATTTCAATGTCTACTTCTATGATACATAATAATACATTTACGCATCCAATTAAATACACTAAATTTTGAACAATTCAATTAATTCGTAAATATTTATAAACATTTTACAACAGTTTTATGAAACTTAGTAACAAGGACTAGAAATGTTATAGTAACCATTAATTTTATAAGTACGATATCATGAGGCAAAACTAACTATAAATTGATTACTAAGCTAACCCATCCAGTGACAAATTTAAATATATCTACTGTGATATGCCAATACAATTTATATACACCTGTACACGTACAAATGTAAATAAAACAGGTACGTAAGTTAATACTGATTAGATGTAACTCAAGCATGACATGTAAGTATAAAGCTCACATTTGTAAATTTTACAATAAATTACAGTTACTGAAACTTCGAGATTATTTGATTTTTATAAAATAACTCAATTTACGCCTAAATGCTATAAAAGATGTAACATACAAGCTAACGATGAGAACAATATACTTTTCCTATAAAAATATCAGCACACAGCAAGTCGAGTTACGGGAACTGAGTCAGAGTTGTTTCTTTAAGTGTTATATTTACCTACTGTCTCTAAAGTAGAGGTAACATCAATAACGGACGAACGACGTCTATATTTTAACTGACATTTACATTACGGCTTAACATTGAAAACCCAACAAGAATTGAATAACTGGGTTCCAAGGAAAATTAATTATTTTCGTTGGTACTGTACTAATGCTTTGACCATTAATGTCGAAATAAAAATGCAGAAGAGAACTTATCGATGTCTCGTGTAGTTGACGTTGGCCTCTACTCTGGGTAGTGTTGATCGTTTGCGGCGGGCCCATCGTAGTAGTCATGTGCTGGAGGCTGGATGGGTTCTGCCTGGTATAAGGCGCCCGACACAAAGGGATTGTTGGGCACGTGGGCGCCGGGCGCTGGCGGCCGAGGAGGCGCGATGGCCCCGTACCCAGCCTGCTCTGAACCCTTTAGAGGTGCTGACGTTCTCTCCGTCTTGGGGGGAAGAAAATTTGTCGTTTTTATGATTTGAGACAACAATCGTACTTTAACTATGTTCAATACATAGTTAAAGTACGATGCTTATTTTCTCAGTTCATTTAATTACAAAACACAAGTAAATGTTTAAACACGCCGGCCGTTACTTTGAAATTTAAAATACGCCTTCTGAAATGGAATCTCACACACACTTTTTCAAAAACTTCATTAGTATACTTACAAACGTAGTTTCTTGGTCTAACGATTTCATAGGCTGAGGCTCTTCCACCGTTGTCTCAGCCCACGGCTGCAGTTCTCCTGACGCAAAGATCGCGTATATGGTGATGCCAACAAAGTGAACTGTCGCACCCATCAAGAACACCGCGCGCCACTCCGTAATGGCCTTCTCCAGTTGATTCTTTTGTGAATAAAGTTTAAACCATCAGTTAATCTCGTTTTTTAAACGTTCGAAATCTAGAAAAACCTTAAACTACTCATAGTGCCCATCAAGATGAGTAAGAAAAATTATTTTAGCAGAAATAATTTTTCTTACTCATCTTGATGGGCACTATACTATACTAGAAACGACTTCTATTTTTGGTATGAAAAATCATTGTTTCTGGTAGCGGTAAAGCATTGTCCTTACGAAGGTATGCAATCAATATCTCTGTAAAGAGAAGGTTCCCAGGTAAGGGCAACACAAAAAAAAAACACAATTATAGGAAGAACATGTAACATTCGGTATCGTTATGTGTTCTTTCATCGAGTATACTTGGTAAATCAAGCGTCCCTTTTTGCAACACGTTTAGGTGTATTCTGAATAAGAAACGTTTTCAGAAACATAATGAACATTTTGATAGGGAAATTCTACAGCTATCCTGTTATAACTTCCGAGAAGCGCAACACAATGACAGCATTAGGCAAAACCAAAAATCCGACGAGATGTCCAAAGTTTGAGATAAGCATATCTGTAACAAATATCTAGTAAGTAGGCGACACAATGCAGCCACTCGTGCGCGATGTTGCGCGGCAGCGGGCGATAATAAAGTGCTCAGCGATTCCACCACATCGCCCGTGCCGCATCGTCGCGCACCCACAATCCTACTCATTGTATATTCTGCGCGCGGCTCCATGGAGCTCGATTTCCTTTTTTAAATTAGCCACGGACGAATGTCCTTTTTGTTTCGCTAGTTCGCGCCTGAAAGCGATACCGCTATATTGCACTAGGGGAGGCTATCTAATAAAAATTCAAGAACATATTTGTTGGAAAACATTTTCCCTTTGAAAACTGATTCCGTTAGTTAAACCGGCTTTTGAATAATCTGGGTGCCTTTAAAGAAAAAAATATTCAGATGAATACAAATATCTACGAAAAATAAAACAAGTAAACCTTACCTTCTCTTGAGTCATATAATCGATAACAATGGGTACGAGGAAGCCAGCGATGGTGCCAATGCCGTTAGAGAGCCCCATGAGAATGGAGGCGTATCTTGGAGCGATGTCAAGGTGGTTCACGTTGTAGCCCGATATGGCGAAGCCACTGCACGCTACACCGAGGGTCAGCTCTATTGTCGCCACGTACTAACATAAAACAAATGACCAGAGTTAGAACACAAGGATAAAATATACAATTCGCAACACTAAATGCTTTTATTTATTTTGAACCTTTTGCAGCTGCTTTTTAATGTGTTTGTCTTTTTTTTAGATAGTAAAAATCATCAAATGAGTCCCTTCGTCCTATGTGGGGCAGAAGGGATATGATTGTCTCTGGCATAGCGGTAAAATAAACCAACATAAAGAGGATATGGAGAGTACAAAAGCAGAAGTATAGGTACATATTATATTTCTGTTGTAAACGTTTTCTTTTTTAAAAAACTGTGCCCCACGCTGTAAATTTCTCCTGCATCATGGGTGCGTTTACGAACCTAGAAACTCACATACACAAACAACCAGAACCGAAACAACTTTTTGTAGGCCATACGAATATAACATGCGGGAATCGAACCTGCGACACGCAGCGCAGGTCAATCGGTCAGCCACTGCGCGAAACTCGTGTCTCAATTAGAACATTTACTATCAATTTATGGCACTCAATGGTTTCGCACAATTAGTTTTGTTTACCTTGTTATTAGCATATGCGACGAGTACAAAAAAGAAAGCCTCCAATCCAAATCCTCCACAGTTGAAGAGTTTCCTCACAGTGGTTGTTGTCATGATGTTGTTCTTACGCAAATAATCGGCCATCATGCCTCCAATAGGCACAAGTGACGTCATTATTAAATGTGGAATGGCGCCAACAAACCCAGACTGAAACATCGAAACACAATAAAGGAAGAGCCACTTAAACTTAGTCTAGTTTGGAATGACGAATATATGACTATAAACATATATTATTACACTGAATAGAAGTTACCTCTGTGATTTGCATGTTGAATCTTGAGTTAAAGTAGGACGACTGGAATATTACTAGTAGACAGAAGTTCCAAGTTCTGCAGAAGTTCGCTACGATAATAGCGTATACCTAAAAATCATAGACTCTTTAAAATCAAACGAATTATTATTTTCTTTGTTTGGGCTATACAGCAGCTATTTGTTTCGGAAAAAATAAAAGCAGTATGATCTTCAACGTACTGGTGGCGAAGTAGCAAAGGCTTTCCAGGGCGTCGACCAGAATCCAGGCATGGCAGCCTGTGTCGCAGTGCCAAGAGACTGCTCGATGTAAGTCAACTCTTTGGGGGCAATAGTTGGGTGCTTGCTGGGCCTTTCGAACACCAACCACAGCCATAATACGTACCTAAACAAAAGGTTCAATTTATGCTAAGAAAATATTTATAAAAGTAAAATTTGTTAAGCTACGCATTAAAAACTTACACCAAAGACCTTAACTGTTTATAAATATGCTTATTCTTTACCAGATGACGCCTGACACTCCATAGAAGTAGAATGGCGCCTGCCAACTGATGTAATCCGTGAGCAAACCAGACAGAGGCATGCCAATAACGATCCCAGCATACGTGCCACAGAAAGCAAGCGTTGCCAGACGGGAACGCTCCAGAGGAGGTGCCCACATCCGCCAGATACCGTGGCAAGATGGGTAGGTCACACCCTACAAACAAATAAAAATATCTAGAAAATAAATTTTAAATTAAATACATCGAATCCGTCTGTTGTATTAAAGACCCGATATATTATGATTGAATCAAATGTAAAAAGGTGGATTAAAGAGTTCTATATAATGTCGATAGTCCCAATCTTAAAGATTTAATAGGATAGCAGAGGCATTGAAGAATCAACTAAGCCGGGATATGCGGAGACGAGCAAATACGTCGCCATAGCAACGGAGGGCCCGGTAATCCTGAAGAGGCTTTGTACTTCGGTAAGCGATGTCGACTATACTCAAGTGCGATTGACGATAGATACCGATCGTTCTGTAGGCAATCATTGAAAATCGCTCCTTTGAAACCGAAATAGGAGGTGCCAGTATCAAAGTAATTTTAAATTCATTTCAAGTTAAAGAATATTAAATTAATTTTTTTTTTGCGTTCAATTTACACTTCACCTACACAGACATTTCACCTTTTTATTATGGTTCAATTTAGGCTTTTGTACTTTATCATCATTTTGTGATCAGTCTAACTAGCTCTTAGATAGGTATTGTTTATTAAAGTCATTTTTTTATCAACATCACAGCCACTTTTTTCGATTTATCAAACAGAATGTTTTAATTGGAACTAATACTTTCAACTGCAATATATAACAAAATCACATCTTTAGAAAGAGAAAAAAGAACTCTTCCTTTGAAACAAAAAGGGTAATATCATAGCAATATGCATCCAATTTACCAAACGTACAAAGTGGGGGAGTGTTCATATCCAAACGTGACGAGTGGGACATTTGAAACGATCCCTGGCTTCAAAATATGAGCATTAGTTTAGTAATAAGCTTGATCATGCACCGGCACGTCCCGAATGTCAAATGTCCTAAATTTTAAACGTGTGACATTTCACTTATTACTACATGTTGCCCTACCACTTCATTACGCGAATTTCGTGTTGTCGAATGTGTTTTTGAATTTAGTAATATTTATTCAGAAAATTTTACACTTAATTTCTGAAAACTAGAATATGTATCTGCAAAAGTGTGTGTTAGAATTAAATTTTATAGTTCTGTTCTATGAAAAAAATTTGAGGTCTCACCTATCGTGATAAAATAAATAAAATGAACATTCACCTCAACGAATCCCTGCGCAACTTTCAAGATGACGACAGCAGCAGGGCCCACGGACATCGCTCCAGGTATCGCCATGTTGAATATAGCTGACGTCACAATAGCCACGCCAAAGATTTTGTTAGCAGGGTACATGGAGGCCAGGAAACCACCGGGAACTTGCGTGATGAGGTACCCGGCAAAGTAGGATGAGTCTATTGAAGACTCCACGCTCACAGTCCATTCAAATGGAGCTTTGTCTGTTGAGTTTTGCTGTATGACAAGTAATGTACATTAAATCTGCAATACTCTCTTATTATTATTATTAATACGAGGCCACTAATAGTTCATTAATTTAATTATTAAATGTTTGGAAAACATAACAATATCCAGATGCCGCCTAAGATAGTACGAAATAAATGTGCAACATACTCAGAGGGGCTATAAAGTTGATCCCAAAATAATTACAAATAATATATATTTAAGCATGTGTTTGGCATAAAAGTATGTTGTCTGTTAAAAAAAAAAACAGGAAATAACCATGAATAATATAAACTAAGTATGGGTTTGCAGTACTCACAGATTGTTTCTCAGTCATTTTGAGCTTGGCCATGCTCATGTTGCAGCGCATGCCGAACATGATGCTGAAGCCGAAGCACGCCAGCAGTGCCACGGTGTAGCGCGCGCTCAAGCATGGACATTCCGCGCGCACGTACTTATCTAGATGGGTACGTGAAACAATCATAAAAGAAAAGAAAATTAACTTATAGTTTGTTCATAAATTTTCAGATATCAATGAAGAACTTTTCACATTGAGCCTACAAAAAAAACCAAGTATGCTATTAAATTGTAACGGAAAAAATCGTAGCCGCTCTAGATTAATGCAGTACAGCAAAGATCAGGTTCATTCTTTATTTAAATCGCCTAATATTTAACTGTAGGTACCTATAGGCCGTGGTGGTGGTCGGTCAGGTGAAGGTGGTGTTTCCAAATCTTCACCGTCGTACATCTGGTCGTAACCCTTCTGATCAACGTGGAAGTTCTCATATTGAGTATTTCTGTAACAAAAATAAAAGCAGTTAAATTAAAAACCTGTTTTAGCTTAGAAAGTAATATTATAACAACCCAGACTAGTATCAAACACGATTAAAATCGCCCTAAGAACCCTTACGGAAAGTATTCCCAACATCAAACACAGACTTATAGACTTTCAATTAGTTTATTCCGCGTTATTTTGCGCTATTTTCCCTGTAATTGAACCGGAAGGGAAGCGACACCTCGTCGGAGAAAATAAAATTAAAAATGTCTGCGTGCTAATAGGGTTGCCACTTGCCAGCATGTACGATCACACCTGCGCTTAGCATCGGAACTGACAAAGGAATCTAATAAACCACTCATGAGACGATAAAGTAAATTGTTAGAAGTTGAAATTTTAACCGAAATGAATATAAACACATGAAACTTAGACAAGACTTTTTTAATTAAGTAGGAAAATAATAATATAGATCACAAGATTTAATGAAGTCTTTCACAATACGAATGTCTGTGAGTTCTCCAAGTTCGCTTCACGTCAAGGACTTTTCAGTTATCCATTGAATAGTGCACTACAAGTAAGCAGGGTACGAAGTGAATCGGAAGAGCGCTCAACTTTTATACCTCTATTGAAATTGTTTTAAATACTTCGCCTGCCACGACACAAAAGAAAGGTGGAAGTCCCAAGTTTTTGAAAGTTTAATCGGAATGTTGAATGTAAATAACAGCAATAGCTAGAAATAATTAAAATTACGTGGATTTAAAACGAACACGTCACGTGTCTATTATTTTTTTAAAGTTATTATCTTAGTTTCTGATAAATAATTATAATACCCAGCTGTTTCCGTTACAAATGCTGCAGGGCCACTATTTTAAATATTTTAAATGTTTTTAATTTTACTTTATTATTTTAAAAAAATAATTGATTGTGTATATTATTACATAATTTAATGTGACTATTATAACATAATTTAATGTGTATATTATTATTATATTGCGTATAATATTAAATTTATTCATTTAGAATAAATTTAATTCAATATAATGTAAAACCAGAAGTGCATATTTTACGTAGGTAAGTTTAAATAATATTAAACATATATGCAAAGTTTCGAACCATCATATTATTTAAAGTACAGATTCGTGTGCCGGTGGGCCTTCAAGCTAGCTCGGCTTACCCATTAGTGGACAAATTGAATTATTTGCCATCGACGTTGCGTCGCGACTCATTGTTTCCAAACTGATATTTACGGCATCAGCGACGGGGAATTTTTCGGAAAACGAATCTAGATTCGGCTTGTTTTTTTTTTTGTATAAAAACCAAAAACAATATATGGTTTGTAGGTATATGTATATGACTCTATTATTGTACTTTAGAACTTTCATTACTCAATTGTTATCAGCTTTGTATACTTTCTTTTCGATCTTTTAAAATATACGGAAATCAAAATGCTTTACACAAAACAATAAAATTTAAAAGCTATTAAACGTAGCGATGAATATAACGACTTGTGGGCGACAACGGCAGTACGTAAGTCATCGTCGTGTAAATTCATTTTTCCGCTGACAAAAGTAATAAATGTGGCTATCTGTCCCCGTCCCCCGTTTAACGTTGTTGGTAATGAATCGTCGCATAAAAGGCATAACCAAATGGAAACGAGGCGCGAACGCTCCCCGAGCCGACGCCCCGGCAACGCTACGCATCACGCTGGCTCCCCGTGCTAATACATTTAGCTGCGACTGGACGAGATACCGACGTCAACAGTTACGTTAGTCGGACACATCTGCTGGGATGTTGTGCTAATTACACTATTATGCGATTAAACGAAGGGTGAATTAATCGTTTTAATGCAAGTTTTTAAAAGCTTTTTCAACAATTGGATTTTTTGGATAAGATTTTTATTATAATGTAAAACAAACGACCTATAGTTGCATTTGAAAAAAGCTGAGTAGTCATTAATAACTGTGCACGTTTAACTCTTGTACCAGTAAGTATGGTAATCAACTTAACAATTAAAAGTACAACTTTAATAAAAATAAAACTTATCACGTACATCAATCGATGTAACAATCAAAATAACTAGCTTCACTTTCGAGCAGTGACATGTATACGAATATAAAACATGTGATTATGATTTTCGCTACCGTGGCCCCCTTTAGATCACCCTTGAAAGCGTCGCGCGTCGGCGGCGCTTCATTGTACCACTAATGCACCCGTACATTGTAGCTATAATTATGTGACGTAACTCTAAATGACATAATCACTGTTTTGTCCCCGTTTGTCTACATAGTAAATGGATCCAGATATTTTGAATTTAAAATTAGATTTAGGTAATATTACAGTATAAAGCAAAAAAGGTCAAAAAAGGGTGCAAAAGTAGTTTTTAAAACAAATAAAACAAAATAAATTGAAATTATTAAATTGAAAACTTAGTCATTAAATATGAAGATAAGTTTATCTTGATGGCCCAGGTATAAGAAGAGACTTTTACCGTGCAGTGGGCCAACAATAGCCTGATATTGTTATCATCTCTCCTATGAGAAGAGGCAGTGGCAGTGGTAGTTATCCCATTGTTAGGGGTATTCTAGAATTCCAGTAGCAGCGCTGGAACGCAACAGAACATTCCCAAAACATAGCTTACAGTTTCGGAGTGCAAATTGAATCAGTGATCGAGTATGGAACTCGGTCAGTGATTCACTTCAGAGTTAAACTTCTAAGCCAACTTTGTCATTTGGCACTTCGTCGGTACGTTCTTGCTGTTAGCTGAAAATCCTAAATTATTACAGGAAAGGGTTAACCTTTTGTGTCCACTTCAATGAAAGCTTTTTGGCGAGGAGTGAAATTTTGATCACTATTTCTCCCGATAAAATATATGTGTTGAGAAACTGCGACGCACTTCAAAATCTCCAGTTCACGAAATGTAAGTGACAATTACCTGCGCTCATAACATTAACCATGCGTATTTAGGTTTCTCGACTTCTCGAAGACAGAACTCCTGAATCAGACGTGAAGAGCATGGGGGTAAGACAAGGAGGTGGAGAGGGGGTGCTTGCGTAGATTACAATATGCACTTGAACATTCCCCACTATGAATACCTACAGAGGGCAGGGCGGGACGCGAAACTTCTTAATTAATCAAGACTTGAGATATGAATGCCTGTTTAATTAACACAAAATATTGTTTATTATTTGAAGGCCTTGTAAAGTCATCTCAGTCATTTATATCGACCTCTCGACAACTTAATAGACTACTCCAGCTTAGGTACTTAATTTACGTTTTAATTTTAATGTTAACGAGACATGACGAGTATAAAATCCAAAAAAAGTTTTTATACGATACTAAAATATGTAACAAAGTATGTATAACACGTTCGACTCCGGCCCTGCCGCCTCGCTCGGGAGGGGGTAGCTATTACACCCCGTAAAGCCACCCTCTCTAATTGATTTACAATTGTCGGTTAAATTTGTTTCCCGACCACCCTCTGCGATCACCGATCGCAAATGCATTTCGGGATACTATTGACGAACAGTGAAAAATGCAAAACATTGTTTCGTGAGAATTCCGAAATTGAAAGAATTTCTGAATATTTAACTACTAACCAATCGAGTTGAGAGATATTATTTAGAAAATAAACTTTATATTACCAAGTAATTTTTTGTACAAAATGAGCTTTTAAATTAGGGCATAAAACTTCATAGGTATATGGTTACGTGCTACATACGCGCTTGTCATCTGGATTTCCATATATTTATACTCTTTTTCTAAAACGATTTTGGTGTAATTTGTGATCTACTTCCGCGAAATAGGCATAACATCATTTTTTAATAACACAACTTCTTATATCAAAATAAATTTAAAATACAAAAATCCTCATGCTACGCTTTTCCGTAGCCCGTAGCACTGCTACGAAAGTCAAACTAAAAGGTTGACATTTGTTTTGTAAGCAAACTAGTGTGATATTTAACTAAATTGGAGCACTAGTTTGTGAACCAGTCTGTCACCGATCCGAAACAGGCAGGATGGTGAATAAAACATGTAATTAATAAATGTAACCAATGTAACGTAACGACCTATTACAGCTACGCGCACTTGGGTACCTCTACTCATTTATTGAGTGGACTTAACAGACATCGTCTTAGCACGAGTTTTGAGTATTGTGTTACTGTACTTCTAATTTTTTATTGGCATAATTTGTTGTTTTTAATGTATTAAGTTGCTAAAAACAACGTATCAGTTAAAACTGATACGCCAGCAACTAAATGCAAACAAATTTAGCAATTTTTTTTATAGTCTGCTAATGTGAAGTGTTTCTAGCTTCTGCTATCCTATTCTAAAACTCAACGGCGTTCCCGCTCGTACGTCCTTGCACTATAGAACCATTTTTTATTCTTTTGTGTACACTTGTTCACAAGGACCAAACGCATTGCGCAGCATGCTTCTTGCAACCAAGTCCACAAATAAATCAAGTGAACGATCTCGCATTTCGACAGTCACGAACATAATAGAGTTATGACAAAAATGGCGACGCGAGCTAAGAAATATCACTTGGTAACCCAAGACGCTTGTTAGCGTCTCCTTGCTTTTATTTATGGGCAGATTTATTTTATGACCGTTCATGGATGGCGGTGAAATCGAATGAAAAGAGATAGCTGCAAATAAAACAATAATTTCATCGATTTGCGGCGCCGAGTACAATGTAAAGGAAAGTAACTTCAGTGACAAGTTCAACCATTGGTATTTCTTTGATCTTAAGTTTTTACTTGGGAATTGTTATTGAATGTCAGTATTAATCTTTATTCTCATACATTGATTCAAAGGTTTTCATTACAAGATTAGTTAACAAAACCATTTGCAATAAAAGATTCGTCCTCGGTATCTATTTATTTATTTCATAGCACTCTCATCACATCTGTAGTTGCTAGTCGAGTTATAAAAACGCTCTGATATACGCCAGTCTGATGAACGTGCTCTAGACGATATTTTCTATTTCAAATACAAATTTTATTTTCTCGCAACTCGCAGCGTATACAAATATCATAAAAATGGAAAGCAAACAAGACTGCTCGTTGTATTTGCTATGATATTCGTATTTGGCTGGTAGATTCTTACTCTCTTTGCTGGGGCCTAATCTGTCGGGCGGCGCGTACCTCACGTCCGGGACACGCCTCTGTTGTTTCTTGAATTTTCCGTCCATTTGTAGTTTTTTTTTTAAACTTGACTAAACGGGGACGTGTCAATTTCATTTTTGTTACATTAGAAACAAATTAAAAACAAGATCACATGTTCCTTTTACACAAGCAAAGTAATAGTAAAACAACCTTCCCAAATAAAATATGCAAATCCAGAAAAGGTCTTGCTATAACGCTCAACGGTATCAGTAAACGTTATTCGCGTTCAGGACGAGGTACCTACAAGGCTGTAAATAAATTGAAGTGAATGCGCGAAGAGGGAAAATCCTAACAAATCCCGTCTAATCTTGGGAAAAGCGTTCTCAAATCCAGGTTAGTTGTAAATATCAATTACCCAAATACCCCGGATTAGGAAGTGTAATGGTGGCGCAAGAATCGCGTGGGCTTGAAGGGGTGAATTTACACTTCACGCGTTTTTTAAGTGTTCTTATACTGATTTAAAGTTTCTGGAAGACGTAACTAAAGGTCAATTACTTTTCAGTTTACATTTAAAGAATATAAACAAGAATTTTACATTTATAGTAAAATAAATGCATTACTAAAAACTTTTTTTAAAGTTTCCTCACTCCCAGAATTTCTTCTGTATCGTGGGTGTATTTACAAACATGGAAACACGCATACACAAACAACGAGACCCGAAGCAACTACTTGTAGGCCATACAAATATTAGCTTCGTTCAGGAATGGAACCCGCGCCACTCAGCACTGCACCGACCGCGACTGTGTCGTCATACATACTTCCTAACAACATATTTACTGCTCACGATAATTTATTAAACAAAGTGATGAAGAGAGACGTAACGCAGTAACGTAACAAACTAATAAAATGTACAGTAGCAGGCAATTTAATAAAAGTCCCGAGGGCGATTCTTTTTCCCTCAAATCTAATAGAGCTGGGGACCGGGGACAGTCGTTGAAGACTTGTAGATGATTTTAATATTCGTGTCGAAGGCCCCGAGAGTCTTGTATCGATCTCACGTCTCATCTGATTGATATACCTGTTATTACTTAGGTCACAATGTATTAAACTGTTCTATGGAGGTATCGCTATTTTAAGTATGCCTGTAGAAAAGATATGCATTAAATTTTCAAAAAATCTTTATATGATTTTAGAAAATGCACTTTCTTCTCTTTCGGTACAAAACTTTAAATTCTTTTAATTTGCTCATTGGTTCATGTGGAACTAGATCCTAAATTTTCGTAACTTTTATCAAAATAACAGGAATATGTCACAAAAAGTATGTTTGTATCGATCTTCATACAGTTCAATCATAAAAATAAATTGGTCTACCTGTGACATCATAATACTGTCTCCAGAGACCGTTCCAGAGGGGAACGGTGATGTATGGAGACATAAATATAACAGTGGCTTATTGTGCCGTGACGAGGGACAAGCGATCCTGAAGCAATGCCTCATCGGATTTGAGTTATCACATAAAAATGTACTAACGAAGGTAACGTAAGTGTCTAAACTTTGCTTGGATTTCTTTTTGTCTTAGAAATGGACTTAAAAGCCAAAAAAAATGTTGTGCTGTATCCATGGTTATGATAGTTGGTTAGGTCATAGATCCATGAAACAAAGTATTAAATATTAACGCCAAATCGCTGTGTTTACTTTTGTTAACAATATCTTCATACTCGTAAGTTTTTTCACTTACTAGACTATTCGTTTGCTTAATGAAGGCAAAAGCTTTTTATTTAATCATTTAGGGCCCCATAATTTTCAACATTAAGGTTTCATGATTTATATACAATAACAATACATAAATAAATATACATTAGATTCCACACTTTTATTCCGTAAATCTTTAGGAATATACATCATTATTTTAGCTGTGGTACAAAATACTAATGGCGAATAAAATCGTTTCATAGAAGGGTGTAACCTCAGAGAAGCCGTTCGGTTTTCTTTATCTATAGAGAATACTTACAGTATCCTCCAAAACATGTTTCCTGTGGATTTTCTCCGTGAAATCAACAGGTGATATCAGAATTCACACCCACCAGTCTCTTAAGCAAGTTACTACCTTATTCTTGAGTGGTAAAGCCCTAATTTCAACCACCTTTCCGTAGAATTGGAAACACTATGAAACAACAACCTGTGGATCTCTTTAAACACATAAATAAACTTAAGAGAACGTGAACAGATTTTTTCCAAACACTGTCTGGAGTCTCAGAAAAATTCACAGATTATAATAGTACTACACAGAAGAACATTTTATATTTCACAATACATCGCGGTCGTTGTGTTCAAACTTCGATCAAGTATAAGAAAACGATTGATCAAGAGTAATTTATCGTATATTTTAACGAAGGAACGAAGAAACGGTAGTGATGTGACGGGAGCCGATATCAAACTAGCCAGAAATGCGTGCCACGCTCCCTCTGTCCTTACTCACAGTGATATTCTGCAAAGACGTTTGACCTGTTGCTCGTTTATTTTATTAATTATAATATGCCGTGCCATCAATTAATTTTATTATAGCCTTTCCGACTATATTTGTATAAAAAACAAAGAGCCATCTTTTCAAAAGGCATGTTTTTAGCGAAAGGTGTTATCTAGATGATTTATAAAATGATATCATTTTTTTCTTACTTTATCCTGCCTTATTGTAAAAAAGAACTAAAATAAGAAACCATTGGCCTTGTTGTAAATAAGTAACGATGACATCTGTAAATGATAAGTCTTGGTGTTAAGGGCAAAACTTATAGGTCATCTCTTGCGCGGAATCGATGCAAATTAAATGCAAACCGACCATTACTATTCTTATCATTTCTGATAAGTATTCAAGTGCCTGTATCTAAATTTAACGATCTTCTTAATTACTGTAGCAGAGGCGTATATTCATTACTTAATCATTCAAAACTAGATCATAAAAGATTTATATTACAAAGCTTTCTTCATAAACTTTTAAGTATTATTTATTGAAAAAAGTACCGAATTACACTGCGGATTGATCCCGTATTCTGGTGACAGGAGTGTATATAGTGCTAGGTCCTGTGCGCCAGAGCGAAACGAAACAGCATCAGAGCGAGAAAACAAAAGGGAATTCATTCAAGATCAGCTATCTTATTCTGCAAATTTTCTATGCCCATAATAATAATCAATCCTTATCTGTCCTTGTCTGTCCTAATGGCAATTCCATGAACAAGAAGGAGATACGAACTGTGTTGGACGGTAGCATTTTTCTTCGTATTGCAGAATGAGGCTAAAAGTCTCGCGAATGCTCCAGATTCACAGACAATGCCCCAATTTATATCCAACTCACTTACTGGAGTCTGTGGAGATGGGGTGGTTAAAATAGGAAGGATGTTGTAGTAATATGCATGACACACTAGTATTGTGCAGTAATAAACCGTGCTACTGTACCAACTCCATTTGATTTACTTTAGCTAGTACAAGATTAAGATAATTTTCAATTTATAGCTGTCTGACTTTGATGAAGTACCTAATTAATTATAAACTAAATATAATATTTCGAGCTCAACATTGAAAAATAAAAAGAAAACGTGAAAACTGTTTTTAAAATAAAAGAGTTTTAGGCGATTAACACACGGCACCGCGCGGTCGCCCGTCCGCACAGTCGTGCGGTGCACCGTGTGATACCTAATCGGTGCTTCGCCGCATACCGCAGCGGTGCCGTGTGTTAATCGCCTAAGCAAACTCGTTTTATACTTTAATCCTAAAAACGTATAGCTAGTTATAGGTTTGAACATGGAAGTTCCACAAATAATTAAGACTAAGTTACAATACGCCCAGCGAAGTGAATATAACTGAAACTTTTCGTGTGTTCGCACACACGCCGAGGAAAGTGGGGTAAAAAAATCGTCTCACAAAGCCAATTACATTAAAACATTCGGCGCGGGACAAAGGGCGAGAGAACAATGGAGCTTGGAAGGAACCCGCGATATGTCTTTCAATGCTTTTAACTTTCCACTGATGGCGGCGCAGCGAGGGAAAAATGGTGACGTCCCGCGACAAATGCCTGTGAAATAGTGATGGGACGAGTCTGATTTTATTTATGTTTATTAATATTATAGTATTTTTGTTTTAAGTTAGAGGTTTTATCATATACTTACTGTACTTATATATTGGGTATCCAAATTACAGTTCGTCGTTAGTATTTAAATTTTAGTTGAATATTTCGAAATATAAGAAAGAAAAAAAAAATATGACTTCAGTTTCAGGCGGAACTATGAACACGATATGTAAATTTTTATTTTGCATTAAGTATAAATTAAAATGGTGAAAGTCAAATAAATGTTTTAAATGTTCCCCTCTGAAAACGTATTAAGTAGTTAGTTAGTAGTAGCGACAGTTACCTATGTCTACAAATAGATCATTCTGATACTTGGACCTGGTGTCTTGTTCATTCGAGAATACGTATCAATTACAATACTATGACATTGTAATCGATTGTCAATACAACTTAAGGCAAGCATAACATAATTTGGTCTCAATAGATCTAACGGAAGCCAATCCTGGAGTTGAAGTATAAAAGTATATTACTGCAGTTAGCGTATCTACCCACCTACATAAATAAAACAAAAGTTGACATTTACAGAGTTACATAACTGGATCAAAAGTGCAAAACATAATAAAGATGTAAAATTATTGAAAACGGTTTTTTTTTACTTTTAGAATTAAGGTAAAGGATGATAGATCTCTTTCTATCCTAAGGGATTCTTATCCCTCTGGATAAGAATAAAGATGATGAATATGGATAATCAAAACATGTTTTGATTTTTTGGCATGGTTTGTTTTTGTTGTGTATTTGATTTGAATTTTGATTTGTTTTGATTTGAACGATATCTGTTTAAAAAGAAAACAAGTATTTTTCATCGATACCACACAACTGTATAGCCAGAGCATCACTAACAAAGAAGTGAGACGTAACCAATGGGGTATCACGGCTTGGTTGCACCGCAAACTCATTTTATAAATCGTCCGTCCGCTCGCCCGGAACCACGCGTTAACCCACCCTTCTAATGCACCTCCTTTGTAAATCAACTCCATAAAAAATCCAAAAGAAATTAGATATTTATTTGAAAAAAAAATTGACTTCAAATTTTATGCAATGATTACAAATAAAGAAATCAGGAGATATAATTATAAATAAAAATTATAGTAAAAGCCTCGCAAATGGGCGTGACCGTTATCATTAAAATACATCATAATGAAAACTTTAATAAATGACAACACAAAATAATACTTTCCAATCTCGATTTGCTGAATAAATTCTATTATAAGACCTGTCAACAATACACAGATAGCTACAGAATATACTTCGGTCAACACACCATATTATACTTTTATAAAAACGACCGTCCTCTTTCGTGAAGCACTCGCTTAATAGACAGTATCAGGCCAAAGATCTTAAGTAAATCAAATCGCACCATGAATGGCGAATGAGTCCGGGGCTTTTCACGGACTTTTCTACAGATGACTATCACAATGGCCGGGATCAAGAGAAACTTATCTCGGAGGAGGTCGCAAAAATGTTTCTTAATGCCTATTTAAGTTCCATCCATTTGATCGTATCGTATTGCTGAGATGGTAAGCTGAAATGAAGACCCTTTCCTATAGAAAAAAGTACACACCAACATTAAACCACTTAAAAGATGGAAGCCGATGTTTTGAATATTATCATTCAGTAGACAGAAGCAAAGTTTAAATTTTATAGTTCTGATAAATGAGCAAAGTTCGTAATACTTTTATAGAAGCTGAGAGCTGCAGTCTAGACTCTGGAATAGCGTATGTAATCCAATTCAGGGTGTAGTTTTTAGACTTTATGACATAAAAAGATGACTAAATTCAAATTATTATGCTATATTAACTTAATGTTGATTTTTAAGGGGTGCCATAAACCTTTAATCACAATCAGCGCTTAAAAAGACAAATTTTGAATTGTTACTCACCAAAGACCTCATAAAATTATTTAATGAATTCACATAACATTTTTATGAATCCTTACCACTCAATAAATCTAACCGCGGGATATAAAAGCATATACCGTATTAAATGTGCAATGCGTAGCTACAAATCTGTTAGAGGCGAAATGAAACCACGGTAAAACCCCTTTTAGTTGGGCGAAACGTTAGCAGCTTTGAAAAACAACAATAACCCTCACCATACGTATGTATGAGGATACGCAATATACTTTAAAAGTACGCCCACCATAGACTAGAGAAGTTGTAGAGACGACACTCATATAAGACGGTATAGTCAACCAAGAAATTGTTACAAAACTGAACTTATTTTAATATCGATTGTCGTGATATACAGTATATTAGGTTAAACGAAGAGCATACTTTAAGGGAGTGTTGTACTCATGATAATAAGTAACTTTAACTGCGAGACACACCCTTTTTTTTTCTAAACCCTGAAATAAAAAAGAATCGAGCTGTTTTCAACATTTTGTCGAGTTATGGGAACAGAAATGTATACACACATAGCAGCTACTTTTTAGAATTTAAATGGGTCACATAATGAAAACTGTTAATTTTTAAAACCTCTGTTACCATACCTTCACGAATATAGAAGAGTCAGTATGGTTCTTTGATATCTGCGTACAAGTCTAATTTACATATATCTACGTCTGCGGACGCTTTGTGCGTTTTATTAAGTCTACGCAACCCCTCTCTGTTTGAGAGCCACGCTATTTTCATGTTTCGGGACTACAAATGGCAACCCATTTAAATACTAAGCCTACATTTCAATACGATGCGATGTAAGTGTTTATTGTAAGACTGATGAATATTGTCGAGACGACTTTATTAATTTATCTTTGTCGTTGTGATTTCGTTATGTATACAGATACTAGTTTCTTGAGCTCTCGCATTACGCCAAGTTCACGTCTGTTAATGTCTGAAAGATACAAGATGGATACTTTGTTAACTAACACCTCAGCTGTAGAAAAGCTACGAAAATAACCTTGACCTATGATTAAAGATGGAGAAGTCAGTAAAAGAGATTTTCTCTACGGACAATAATTTGAAGAAAAGATTAGAAACGCTCTATTCAAATTGTTTTTTTTTTAATTGCTTCATTAAACGAATTCTTAATATCTACATGTAGTGAGCACAGCCTTTGTAACTTTGTAAGCGCTGTTCAAAGGAGTGCCGCAAGCCGGCGGATCGCTCAGGCTTCTCTTTGAGTGTGTCACTTGAGGGGCTTGCATGAAATAGACTCGATTGTACCAATACTCTTATTTGTTCGCTGTTGATCGACTAGCGAGGGTGCTCTGCATGTAGAAATGTACTTTTGTGGTTTCTACTGCTCGTTTGTTTAGATATGAGATCGTTTTTATACTACAACAGAAAAATAATGCTCACTTATCATACTTTGTATTTAATATTTTGCGAAAATTTACATATAACTTTCGTGTAATAATAGTATTTTTGAGCATCAAAAAGCGGTTCATAACTTTGATCTAATAAAGACAACGGCAGCGCGTCACCGTCAATTACATCAACAACTTTACTTTCTCCAAGTTGTCGCCCCCGAGATTGTATTTTAGATAATGGCTCGGTAATCACGTCGGTGATTTATCACGTCGCTATCTCAGCCTTCACTGTCCATTAAGCAATAGCGAGTGCAACCCTTTGTTGTGTACACACAGGGAAGCTGTCTGCTCACCCCGTCACTGTGTGCGGTGACGTGGGTGGCGTGCATCACTCGTTTTGACTTACAATCTCTGTGGGCGAAAATGCCATTGCATATTCACAAATATTGCACACTCAATAGAAATTTGTATTGGCTGATATTGATCAACTAAGTGAAGACGCCATAGACATTGAGATGTTTTGACTTTTTTCTTAACTACGACGGAACGATGAAAGTGTATGCGTTTAGGATGAGAGTTTAGGGTGTTGTTTGTTAGTTTGTGCAATCTTTAAAGCAGTTTGACCGATTTACATACGACTTTCTGTAAAGTGGTTGTCGTTCAACGGCGATAGTTCTAAGATAGGTGTTATGGTGTTAGCTTGCCAGGAAGCGCTGCAAAACACATTGATTGTGCAAATGAATGTTCTCTTTGATCTTCAGAACAGTTTGACCAATTTACTTACGGTTTTATGGGTTAAAGGGTTTGTCATCCATCCGCGTTGGTTCTTAAATACGTGTTATGGTGTTTGCTCGACATGTCTCCCCTAAAGATAACCACAATGTCCAAGTTTTATAATTTATATCTTATACACAACGTAAATTCAATTGGCACAAACTCATAAAACCGTAGAGCAGAAAATGGCTGCTCAAATGGTTTTCTTTGGGTTTGTAATTATGTTAATAGGTAGGAGATTATATGTAGCACCTAGGTATATTTGATACTCGTATTAGAAATTGCTGTCTATTTTTTATATTAGTTGGAAGTTTTTAAAACAAATTATTTACTACTTAATCTATTACAAAGTTTACTTCCGTCGTGAATATTTATTTAAACACTTGTATTTTTGGTTGAAACTCCAATGAATGACCAAAAATTTTTATCAACAATCAGAGCGAAAGTAAAGTCACGAAACTTTTACAAAAAAAACATGTAGTTTGTAGCACACTTACTAAAATATTCCTAAAACGTTTAGTTTAATATTTTAAGATAATAACGAAAAGGTGTTCTCGCCTGGAGAGCGGGTGTTCAACAAAGTTAGGGGTACAACAATTGACATGCATTAACGGCATTTCCGCTGGCGTTGGGCCGCAACGTCGTTACCGTCCGGAAATTCAATCGAGTGCTGACACGTTCAGTTTATATTAACTTGCTTCAAACATTATGAATCTAGAAATGTATGTACTTTCTAAATTTTCTTTAATATGTTTTCGACCTCATTAACCAAATAGAGAAATAAAAACCTATTAAGTATTACATAGACAAAAGATTTCAAAGTCATCAAAGTTTTAGACCTGTTTTTTTACGTGTAATGCAAGACATTCAGATACAATGTCTGATTCTTTGTTGAATAAATTAAATGAAATTACGTTGCAATTATTTCTTATTCTTGATATCGTGTTTAGAACTAACTTCATACATGTTTACGAAACTTAAATTCTTTTATCGCAGCTTTATAGCAAAACATTGCCAAACATTGTTTTCCTCGCAGCAGTGTGCGAGGGTCGGGAAAGTACAAAATTGCACGCACACCAGCTTACAAGCACTCCAAACGTGACGGAAGCGAGGAGTGCGAGCCGTCATGATCTCTCTCCTGATCAATAAAGTCTTGGCGAACTCAAATATTTGCACACCACGTACATTAGTGGAGGTGGAGGCACAGACAAAACGACGAATGTCGATCGTCGTGCACAGAGCAGATGACGGACAGATAAGACAGTTTCATTAGGCTCTTGCAATAAAGATTTATAAAAAAGGTATAACTTATATCGCTTACATGCAGTAGCTTTATGTTGACTTTTCAAAATCCTCTTACTTAATGATGAAGAAGTCTGACTCAAGATTTTACCATCATTTGTTCAATGCCATGGATCCTAGACTAGATATTTTAACCAATAATGCCAATTATAGAAAAAATTTACATCAGAGAGGCGGTTTTTAAGAACATTCGCAATAAGATCTCATTCTTAATCTGTCAAGCCTAGACAAACCTCATTTGTGACAAGTTTTTAAAATTGATTGTTGTTGAGATGAAACTGCGACTAGATTTTTAACGCTTTCAATTATGAAAGTTAGCCTTCTGACTGAGTTAGAAAAACTTACTCTGTGCGATTTGGTAACATTGTAGTTTATGTAAGCGCACGAGAGTGGAATGAGCGGGCGCCTCGACGTCTACCCTCGGTTTGGCGCCAGACATCCGTCTTTGTTTTAAATACACACAAGATTTTTACGCTCAATCTCTGTTAGTCACAAAAGTGCTTTGTGGGCATTTCAAGAAGAAGAAATTCTTTTTTTTTTTATAATTACAACTTTTGACCTTAATCTTGAGACACGTGATTATTGGTGTCGTTTTAAGCAGTGTTAACAAGGTGATTCTATCTCGTTCTAGACTTGAAACCATTTACAAGAAAAAAAATATGAATCAATTTAAAACCTTATTAATAAACAGTCCTATCAAGTTCGTATCAGTTCAGAGCCAGAAATATTACACAATCTTGACAAACTACCTACGTTCATTTGAATACAATATCGCTATATACAGGAGTCTAATTCCAGTGTGTCCTTTGAAGTAGGATTAATAATGACGGTAGGCACCGCCCTACCACCCTGTGTGGTCGCGACCACGCAGCAAATTAAATCTATGTCCTTTCACAGAGGATTCTCATTACAACGATTTAGTTCTCGTAATGAGTATAAGTCAGAGGGATGATGAAATACTTTTTAATCCGCCTCTCACTCCGCTTGTGTTGGTTGATTAGACTTTTTAATTTATTATCATAGAGAGTTTGCGTTACATATGTAGGTATTTATATGTAAAAATGATCTACCAACCAAAGTAAGTATAGCAGGAATGTTAATGTTGACTGAGACCACATTAATAATTATAATTGTAAACCAAGTACATCTTAGAATTATAAACAGGAGAACTGTTTCAGAAATACGTCTTAGTAGGTGTAGGTATCACCTTTAAAATACGTTTAAATTAGGTGCATCTTACACTAATACCTGAAAATAAACCCCAATAGCCGGCTAATCGAAGCATATAGAGTTACAGAAATCATAACAAATATAAATAATTTATAGCAGTAGCGGTTTTTAAGATGTATTTACGAATCTCGCGTCCCCTTGGCGCCGCGCCTTGCCGCCGGTCCGGGCGCCGCGCCGTCCCGACGGACAGACATCACGGCGGCACCCGGCTATCGATCTCCAGAGATGACGACACGATTAGATGGCATAGTTTACTTTAGTACTAGGGATGACACTCATTTTTTGTGGTCTTGTTATTTGGATGAGAGCAAAATAACTGAAAAAGTTTATTACGGGAGAAAAGCGTCCTTTTTCTGAACGAATCGTCCGGGTATGTTTAATAACTAAGGCCCTCTTGCACCGACCATGGTTATCTTAATAAGATAAAACGCCGGTTAATAACGCCGAGTAATTTACTAATATTGCGTGTAAGTAATATATTTGTATTATATCCTCCTCGTGTCTCACTCCCAGTAAAATTTAACGCGCCAGTGAGCCTAAGTTGGATAAGTGACAACACACAAATCAGGGACAACACTAATTAGAATTCCACCTGCAGGGGAAAAAAGGTATAATGTTTCATGAACACAATACATTGCTTCTGTAATTATTAACGAAAACACTAAAATTATTATTGACAAACGTCTACTTTCTTACACTCAATATTAAAACTTCCACAGCCCTAATGCACAAAATATTCATCATTAATTGGCCATGCCCACCCACATCAGAAGCAGATAGCATTCCTCATTAAAATTTCATCCACAAACCCTAAGGCGAAAACTTTGACAAGCAATTAGTTAAGTAACTTAACACTTTGACAGCAAACTGTATAGTGTAACGTTAGTGTTTATAGATAAATATTATCAGAATCATATTACACGTCCATTGTGTCGAGACAAAAGTAATATAATCAGGGATTACTGTCAATATCTTGTTGATGGAATCTTTTTGATATTAAGTTTAATACAATATAATAAAATACATCCTATTGTACAAAGTATCATACTGATTTACATTACATTTTATAAATGCTGCTAAGATAATTTAAAGCCACATAAATCGCAATTGACTTACTAAATGAAGACACAGCTGTATGTTATTGTCTGATATCGATTTGCGCTTTCGTCTTATCCTGAATAGTCAAATAATCCAGAAAAGATGCAAATTGAGGAAATACAGTTTAGTTACTTGTTATTTGTACTCAAGTAACGGTTCACGAATTGATTTTACATTGATGGGTTTTTCACCATAATGTAGGCAGGTATATCTTGTCTGGGTTTTCTGAGCATGTGCTTGTCCTAACCATATGAACGTTTTGTTTTAGAGCAAATAAGGTACAATTTTATTATATTATGACACTGATTTATTACTCACAAGTAGATGTCCCTAGGAACTAGGAATATAATTGCTAAAAACAATTGAAAACAAGAATTGAAATGTAATGTATCCATACTTATTTTGTATTAATACAACATTTTAAAAATTGGCAAATGTAGGTGTTGGTATACCTCTGCCAAACCCTTCGGGGATAACAGGCGTAATGTTATGATGTTAATATTATAAAAGTGGATGTGACTCTGTCTGTCTGTTACGCTTTCACAACTAAACCAAACCGATTGTTGATATAGAAGAGCAAGGTGAGAAATGAGAAGAGAATATTCGAGGAAGTTTGGAAGCTCCACTAGTGACAAAAAAGTTAAAGGAATCGTGTTCTCATGTTTTAATTTTCTGAAAAAGTGGAAGCATCACAAATTCATTTATCATTACAAATATTGAACAAAGTTTCACAAACTTTAATATATGCTACAACATTCCAAATTAATATTGAATTAATTTTTTTTGCTTCCTCTCTCATATTTCATTTCAATAGTCAGTTTTGCCTTGATAATTTAAAACAAAATGAGCAGAGAGCAATTAATTTAGGGGTCCGTTGTGCAGCAGCGTCCTCTGGCGGCGGGTGGACCAATCGAGTAATTGTCGCGAGCAATATTCAAATGGCGGAAACAATTAGCGTAAGTGCTGTACACGCATTTAGTTGTCTAGACCTTTTAATGCCTTGTACTGATTGCAAAACAAGTAAGTGCTTAATGTATTTTAGCGATTGTTATTAAATAACGTCAACAATTTTTTTCACATGCAAAATAATTGAACCCAATAACCTGCTTTGTTATTAGCCTGCCAACCTAATAACAAATAATACCTACCTAAGAGAAGTCTATGTGTCTAATCTAGCAGGATGCCAGTTTAAAAAATTAGAATAATGAAGTTCCAGAAAGACTAGATGAACAATAGATGGCAACAACAGATTTTTCAGCAATACAAAAGACCATTGCCTATAAGTTCCTTTTAGCTTCTATAAAATCTGAAGCACCCAATTAAAATATTAATCCTACCATTAAAAGATCCTTGCACAATCAAGCAGTACACCGTTACAATACAGCTAAATATTATTGAATATAAAGTGACGGGTTCCTCCCCTTGTCAGCTTGCTTTAAATCTCTTTTGTGTTCTGCGATAACGCTACAAAGCCTGCTAATGTCTTTTAAGGACTTAGTGATTTAAACGGACTAAATAATGAACCAACTACCCTTTTATGTTTGGAGCTCGCTACGCAATTTATGAGTTAAAACCTTAGGGATACCTCACGGGAGCAGATGCATGATATAGCTAAAGCGATTGGTCATTTTTAGTCCGGTGACTTGTAATTACGAGTATAATAAAAGACCATGGGTATTTTTATGCAAATGTTGTATTCTGCGCTGTTTCTGGTACATCGTTGATAACTACGAATTTTTCAACAAGTATGTTACTAGTCATTTAATTCCTTTAGCTGTTCCATGTTTTATGAAGACAAAGAATATCTAGCGCTAAATTTTTAACTAACTTGAATCTGTTGATTTGTGACTCTCGTTGTTCAAACATCACAATGGGAATGAATTCTAAGACATACGTGCAATAAAATTATTATGTTCTCTGACCTCTCTACATCAAATAATTAATTGAAAATCTATCCCGGAAACGATCAACAGTTTTCAACATTTCTAAATCTCCACAAAACATGTTATAGAAATATATTTCAAATTTATTTCTTGAAACACTCAGATTTGTGAACAAATCACCGTTGCAATGTACTTATGTGTTTGTAGGTACTCGGTTCCTTGCATTGGGAGTGTTCGCATGACGACACAAATCCGGATGATGTCTGTTTGTTATCAGCGCTGAGCACTCGACTGTACCTCTAGGGCTGCCACCAGCTAACGCAATAATCGCATTATTTATCGAATCCGGACCATTTGGTATTATGATCTGTTCAGAGGGAACTTTGTTCCATGGAAATATCGATTTGTTATTTTCGTTGCGTAGTTCTTAAACGCGGTGATAAAAAATCACGTAGGTATACGCGTTTAGATAACAAATTTTTCAATGCATGAAAAATTCCGTCTTCACGTGGTTTTGTCTATTTAAACAAATTCAGTAAAGTAAAAGGAAAAAATATCTGCTTCATGAATACAATGAAGACTAAAGAGTATAAGGGCCGTTTATAAATCAACATTAAGCATAGTTGGGAGGGTAAACTTTGTTGGTCCCTATCGTAGAAATTGATAATGATTCAGAGATCCTAAAAATACTTTTATACAATATAAGTTTTAGATTCACTACATCCACAGTCGATTTTTGCTTTAAGAGTTTAGACTAAAAAGGTTTCGTGATAGTAAATAAAATCTAGGTTTTTTTTTCATAAATTCTAGTAGTTCAAGTAGTACAAAGGACGGAAATCAATCATTTAGGTGTTATAACACAATATGAGGTTCATAGCGTTTATAATATAGTTTTATTCGACTAGGTGTTACACCTTCGTTAAATAAATAAAAATGTCATATCATTTCTGATCCAATTACAATAACATCACTCTCATACTTTCAATCACATATTAATCATTATCTAGATGAACGTATTATGTGAATAATAAATTAATAGTGTATTTCCAACTGCCGGCCGTTCACTTTTGCGGTAAGCGTTTCTTTCTTTGAAATGAACTTGTGCAAAAGTGCGGCCCTACGTACGAAGTTCTTGTTAGAGAATCGTCCGAGATCTCTCCGCCTCGCCCTTATATTTTATTTCGATTGCAACAAGTATTATCCGCCTGTCAATAATATCGGCGATCGTCTCGCAGCTTCCAAAGAAATTGCTTCGATTCCCCGCGCCTTACCCAGCCATCTATTGTTTTTGTATTATATTTTTGGTTAATATTCCGTTTTTATAGACGTAACGGCGCAGCGCTTCGTCATTCTCATCATCTTTTTTCTCAAATCAACAATGGAATATTATTAAACCTTGTTTTTAAAACATTTTCACTAAGTAACACTTAGTAATAGCTTGGAAATATTGTAGAAAAATATAAAAATACCTACCAAATAAACAACTTTTAAATTGCAATTACAAATACACTCAGTTTGTTAGCATTTCGTAACATTTAGTTGGAGCGCCTCATTAATACCGCAATATTTGATGACTATACCCAAATCCTATGTGTTATACTGAAACTAATGTGTTTTCACATATACCTTTTGTCACTTGGTGACCTTATATATTCTTTTATGGCCCAAATATGATACTATTTTACCCAATAGCAACGGATGGGTTACCAACCTCAAAGACAGTTTTAACATAAGTAAATTAAAATAATAATTAATAATTTCGATCTATCATCACTGACAGGACTATTGTTACCAATAAGCCTGACATAGTGGTGATAGATCGATTGGAGCGTCGCGCAGTGATTGTGGATATAACAGTCCCGCATGACGAGAACCTCGTGAAGGCTGAGAAAGATAAACAAATGAAGTATCTTGACTTGGCTCGCCAGGTTGTCGACATGTGGGATGTGAGTACAGCAATCACTGTGCCGATAGTCGTGACGGTCAATGGCATAATAGCCAAGAGCCTCGACCAACACCTTAGGACGCTCTCGTTGGGCGGTTGGATCATGGGCTTGATTCAGAAAGCGGTACTCCTGGACACAGCACGTATTGTTAGGAGATTCCTTTCTCAGGAGCACTGACCACCGGTAGCTTGGACCCTGTTCCCGATGCCGGTGGGATACTATTTTTTATGTTTTTAAATGTTTTTATTTGTTTATATTAATATTTAAAATGTAATTATATTATTGTATTATATTAATATATAAATTAAATAAATGTGAAAAATAATAATAATACCAGCCTATTATTATTTCACTGCAGGGCAAAGACCTCTTCTCATACAGAGAAGGCGCGAGCATTGACCACCACACTATATCAAGATGGCGATTTCAGACTAATATAACCATAAGTCCATAAGTCCGTTGCATAGATAAATTAATCGACAGTAATCATCACCCTTTACATAGTTATCACAATAAATCAATGTTTCGTGGAGACTCTAACTGATTTAGCTATGTTCAACCTTGGTAATTTGCGTGGTGAGATAAAAATTGCTATAAAACAACAAGTCTATCCACATGAACAACTCCTACTTCACATGTGTATGCGAAAACCTAGCTGCCACTATAACTGCAAGATCAGAGACTCTTACCTATTAAAAAATACTCACCCTTCTTGTTCTTCTTACACCCTACAGAAATCATAATCTTTATCAATCAACCGAAAAGTGACAGCTCGCCAGGTCCTTACAAAACCAGTGCAAGACTCATAAAGAATATAAAAAACTTGATCAAAACACAGGAGTGTTTTCGGAAAAATTGAAGGTTGCAGTCAGCGCAATATCCAAAGATAAACCCGAAAACTTCAGCACTTTTTGGCATTATATCAATATTACTAGAAAAATATCAAAAACTCCGTTTTCTTGAAAAGCATTATTTTATTTCAGAGAACGATTTTGTTTCAGGAAAGACAAATCAACCAAAGACGCAACTTCTATATCAGTTATTATAGGAAAGGATAAACGATAGAATGTACTTGGAAAAGTAAAAAAATCGTGTAAATTCTATTGAAAGCCCTCTTCTTTGACTGAATTATTGTTAAGTTTACTAAAATATCGATACAAAAAGTGGCGTAAATTAACGCATAAAGAATCAAGTAAATAGGAGAATTGGGTGAAAATACCGTATATTATAAGCAGAGCAAAATGGTTGATCAGATTTTCTGTTTGATAGCATTTTGAGGCGAGAATTTGCAGCTAGTTTAGGCTGATTGTCGCCAGCAACAAATGGCGAGGGTGTGGTCACGCACTGACTTTGTGTGCATTTCCACAAGTACCTATTCTACGTTTTTTAAATTAAATGTACCAATAGGTTATGACCTTTACGTAGATGTGCGAACAGCTAAGTGAGCTTGTGGTAGGAGTGATGTTTTCACTAAATTCATTAAATCCTTTAAAAAAAAGTAAGGATAGACTGCTTAATCAATGGCGACTCAGCAGAAGATAATGAAGGTATGCAGCAATACGTCGCAATCATTGGAGGCAAGCATAGAATTCAATTTATCAATTTATTTCCTAATGTAAGGGAAGATGGCCAACAAATTGATGAATAAAGCTGCCAAGAAGGCACTGATGACATTCATGTGCGAAGCTGCCTAGAATGCAGCACTATCAATGATGAAATGGAGATGAAGGGCGGGTTTCTCAGAGAATACCTGTACCACAGGTTTTGTTCCAAAAACCTATTTCAGGCACCAGTCACTTACAATAGTAAAATAAAGTTAGTCACGTAATTTCGAACAACGTTAATTTTAAGACAACCAATGTGAAGAGAGAATAAATGACTTTAAAAGACTTTGAATACGAAAGAAAAGATATTAAATGGAGTCAGACCTGTTGTAGTTTACGATTTTTCAGAGTGCCTCTATGTGCCTTTGTCAGGATAACATTATGAAAGTCAAAAGTCAAAACATTTATTTCAATTAGACCAATTACAGGCACTTTTGGATTGTCAAGGAGTCGGTCAGAAAGTCAGAAATTTGAAGCTAGTTGCTTGATGATAGCACGATACAATAATATCGTAGGTAGCCGATAATTTTCCCGATAATATAAAATTTTGCGAAATATACCAGGATGGCCATGTCTCTTTATACTCAAATTATTCTGTTAAAGTGAATATAAATCTAGACACAGAAGAATATATAGTCACAGGCAGTCGAAAACGTCTTTAATTAAGGATTTCTACAGATTCCAAGTGAAGAACGAGGTTTCATGACAAACTAAAATCTAAAGTTCAGTTCTTAAACGAACGCAATAATAATCCAATTTTAATAGCGGTTGCGAGTCAGTCGCTCCATGTAAAATACTGGTATTCAGCTGCATCCGGTCAGACTGGAGGCCGACCCCAACATAGTTGGGAAAAGGCTAGGCAGATGATGAATAGCGGTTGTGAAAAAAGGTGAATTCAGCTAAAGATATTGAAATTGACGAAATAAATATACTTTCCAATTTTTTATTACGTTTTGATTGATATATTGTAACAAATCTGGCAACCTCAAATATATTTAAATGAGAACAAAGTATTTTAAAATCCCTCCATATAGAACATAGAAGTATAGAACATGCGACTTACTTGAACAGAAGGGGTTTGTTGGCAAAGAGCCCCGAGGCCTTCTCCTTCGCGGCACTGAGCCCCTGCATGGTGCCGGTCGCAAGTCCCACATCAAATGTCACTCTCCACTAACACCTGCAAACATTATTACTGTTATTATTACGATTACAGATATTTTGCCTTGCAAAATACCTAATATTCTTGCCACGGAATATTTTTTTCTACTGTATCAAGAAAAAAAGGTAATCTCTATACTCAGGAATCTCTATACTCTTTAATAATCTTTATTTAAAATTTAGTGTTTACAGAAATTTTCTTTGCCATGGATCAGGGAAAAATTCTTGATATACTTTGATTTATACAAGTTTCAAAAAAATAATTCTAAAGAATACTTCGGCAATTTTTTAATATTATGAATAAAGAATTAACCATCGAATGATATAGCAAATAAAAGACAATCTTTGTTTGTTGAGCTTCTGTGGAATTGAGAATGATGACTTAACTCATTGGAATATCAATTTAGTTTCTAGAAAAATATAGACTACAAATTGATCAGCCCTATCTAGCGCTTTCATGTTACATAACCACCTAGTATGTGCTGGGTACCTATCTCAACATATATACCAGTAACAATAGCTATATACATGATACTTATATACAATTACATATGTTAAAATAAAAGTACATACAAATAAATTTCACAGCGTATTTCATGAAAGAGATTCTTTACAAAGTATAATAATTAGTACTCACATTTCAGTTCCCTGGCGTAGCAGCTCCGTTGTAGCGTCTGTCGGTCGTGTAGCTCCCCGCGCGCCTCGATGCTGTAGCGCTACGGCTGCGCGTAGCCCCGACCGCCATTGGCCGCTACGAGTGCAGATGTAGACGAACGCCGACGAATCATAGCCGGTGCTGTAAATGGGGCGGGGTTTGTCAGATTTCTGAAAATTTTCAGGAGTACCCAAAATATGTACTATTGACGTCAACCATAGAAATGTTTAACAGAATAGGTAGCCGTGCTTAACATAAAGGCTGATGCTAACTTGTCGCTGAGTGTCAGGTACTTAGACACGCAAAGTGTATCGATTACAATATATGAATATAAAAATTATGTACGAGTATGAACTTCGACCATTGTCCGTCTTTGATCTGATTTAGTGTAAGATTGGTACTGTTATTTACGTGTTAAACCTAAGCAACCAAACCTTCGATTGCTTTTCCTCAAACCCAAACATTGCTATTAGGTCACTAGCACGACAGCGCGTAAACTCCTTTAGTAAAAAAAAAATGGATACCTATCTTTTTCCACCATTAAAAGTCCTTCAAAAATAAATTATATTTATTGTTTTTATTTGTAACTAGCGACTCGCCCCGTATTAGGTATTAGGTACGGCTACAATTTACTTAATGCCGCATTTATTTTATTGTTCAATTTAAATTTCCGACTGATTTTCTATCAATTTTCATGCAATGCCTCACAATTACTAACACAACAAAGAAAAACAGCCACATCGGTCGAGCCTTCCTTAAATGGCGATCTTACATAATGTATATGCGACAATTTATTTTATTTATATAGATAAAACGACCATTCCTGTGGTTGAAATTGCTTGAAAAGTAAAGCGAACTACGTTCTTTAGCGTTTTTTTTTTTTCATTTTCTTGAAGTAGTCATACTTATTGAAGCAAGCACTAGAATCAAAACATTATGAAGACTTTACCTACTACTTATAAGCATAATTTCCTTGTTTTATCTAAGTTTGCCAAAAAAACACAGGACTTCATGTAAACAATTGAGACAGACAGATTGATGCCTAGTAAAATACGTCATTAGCTTAGTTACTCTTACAATTGGTTTTTGTAGAATACTGGCATGTTATTACCTGTAACAAGGACCAAAATAATATTCATATAAATAGGATTGAAAATCAGAATCACAAATGCCAATTCATAAGCTCAGGCATTCTTAATTATCGCATCAGTAAACGGTGATCAAGAATGCCTGATCTTATGGATTTGCCATTTTGCTCCAAGCAAAGATTAATCAGAAGATATTAGTAATATATCTATATTGGAAAGGACCTAAAGGTACTAAAAATAAAACCAAAAATGTCTTGACAATTTTCAAGGCAGATAATGAAAGCGTAAGCTAGGTAATCGTTTCAGTTATATGCGTCGCCGCATCTGATACCAATATAACATGATCGCTATATCGAGCCGACTTCATTTCACGGACAGAGGAGTTCGCAAATGAAGTTTCCGCGGTCCACCGAACCCAAAGCCATGGGACTCTGCTACCATAACCCATTTGGGGTCGGATACGGTAAAAATTACTCAATTATCAAGTCTATGTTTTATTCTTATTTAAAATAGATATTGATTATTTTAAATACGAATATCTGATAGAGTAAAGACTAATTATTTCTGAGCTAATGAAGAAGATTACCAACGATGAGAAGCTAAAATAAACGAATTCAACTTAAAGTCATAGTGTTAAGCAGTGTGTGGTAGATAACTACCTATTACACATAAAGGCTTTGTGGTTTTGTATTAAAAAGCGTGAATTAAACGCATGTGCTAACAAAAGCAATGATAGCTTTATCCTGTTAAGAAGACAAAAATCCTAATAAATATGAATAAAATTTTAAAACGTAGAGACACTATTTCCATTAACTGTCTAGCGTTATTATAACAAAGCACGAAACGGAAATTATTCACTAAAGATATTCATACTGTTATAAATTGTGTCAGAGTAAAGCTAGCCATCCATAAAACTGTCCGTAGTACTTCGTAGCTCCGGTCCATGATTCATATTGCTACGCTCGCTGAATAACGCGTTTGAATCAAAATCTGCCCATCAGATCGTTTTAACTTTTTTATAGGACCTCGCATAAGCCTTTGAAATTTTTTTTTCACTAGCGTTGCAATTATATGTTGTACTTTTTTTCATGTAGTTTAGGTTTTTTTGTATACGAAGTTTATACGTAAATATTATATTATTAATATAATATTATATTATTAATATAATATTTATACGTGCTGAAAAGTAATTTCTAGAATACCTACTATTAATGTGAGAAAAGCTAGGTTAGGGAGAGAACACATTAAATATAAACTTCAATTTTATGCACTCTTTCTTGGAGAAATGTCGTTAAACAAAGGACGACAAAATTAAAAAATCTGAGTACTTAGTTTAGCGTTGTTATTTTAGCTTACCGAGCAGGACCACCCTCTTAGCTGACGATTAATGTATATTTTTATACCGTGAAACGTCAGATTAGGGGTGGAGCTCAATCCATTTAAATAGTTATAAAACCGCTGAGCGAGCAACTTGATTATCTCGACTTTACATAGCGTCAGTTAGGATTATTTGGATGTTATAAATTAAATGATTGCATTGAATCTAAAAAGTATGGAATTAAATCTTACACTTTAATAATTTTCCGCGTGGTAGCATTAGTACCAGGGTAGCAACTAACTTTAACAATGTAACCAGGATTTTGTAAATACCTAATTTAAAAGAGTGCCGTGGAGTTTCTTGCTCGTTCTTTTCCATAGAGGCCTACCTCCGTTTTGGAACGAGCAACTAGCTTCAACTTTCGGACTAACTGACCGACTCCTTGACAATTCAAAAGTGCCTGTAAATGGTCTAATTGAAATAAATGTTTTGACTTTGACTTTAACAATTAAGAAAAATAAAACTCAACTAGAAAACTGCCTCTCTCGATTACTAATTAATAGCCGCTCTTTTATTCTTAAAGGAAAATCAAACCTGGCTACCTGAATCAGATCATACAGAGTGTTTCCGCATAAATTCTATTAATGCGACATATAATCGTAGTTCTAATCCAAATAAAAATAACTTCCTAAGGATATAAGAGGACATAAAAGATTGTATGAAAATGTTCGTAGTTAGACGTGAAACGGATGGTATTTAGTTTTTTGGTAAAAAAAATAATAATTTAAATTTAATTATTTTAAAAATTCTACCCATTAAATGGTAAAATAGGACTACGTATGTGGCAAATCCATTTGTTATAAACTTATGTTATTTTAAATATTGTATGGTAGTACGGAACCCTTCGTGTGATAAATCGGCTGACAGTTGGCCGATTTTTTCATTAAGCCTGAAGGAGGAGGAGGTAACTTTAGTTACGGATAAACTTTAGATAAACGTTAGGAATAATAGAAACGGTTGAACCTAAAAATGTCAAAATTAATTTCCTAGCTCCTTAATACAAAATAAATACATGCATCGGTTTTAGATAAGTAGCTCAAAAGGGTTGAAGTAAGGGATCAAATGTTGTCTGGAAAGTCAAAACCGCTGAAGTGACTGATTGAGAAATCAATCAGTCAGGTTCTCCTTAAACTATAAAAATAGTTTTCTAAGGAGAACCTGACTAATTGACTGGCGTCGACAGCTGACATTACTGAAACTAGGAATGTCAAATTTTGCACACGGCCACTTTTAAGATGTACTTAGAAAATAAAAAACAATAATAGATAATAAAAATGCCAGTAATACATCTTAAAAAGATTTTTGAAAGTTAATCCCCTATAATAAAAGGGGTAAGAAGGAGAATTTCATTTGAATAAAAAAATATATGTTAAGAGGAGTACAAGCCTAAGCAAATAAAAAAATTGAAGTTATTCGTTAAGGGGATTACCTAAAAGGGTAGTTTAATTTGTAGTGAAAAGCACTAAACATTCGAGGACGAAGTTGTGTGCAAAATGGAAGTCTTTGTTAGAACTTAATAGTTGTATAGACCTTATTGTTTATTTTTATTTCTTAAGGGGAACTAAGATTTTTATGAGGCGTACGATAAATCCTCAAAAATGTTGTACGTGATTTTATCGGCGAGTATTAGGAGTTCCAAGTGGTGGTGGCACTTGCTTGTGATCGAGCACTCGTCGATACAGCGCACTCAGCGGTTATCGACTACGTTGCTTACCGTTTTACAGCGTGGTGCATTTGAATGACCCTTCACAGAAACAATGACATTTTTAACCTGTCCTAGATATGGAGAGGAAACGTACCATTTTGGATAGCTAAGGTTTAACCATGCCCACATCAAATGGTACTATCTTAATGTAACCATATTTTATCTAAGATAAAGTTAAAAAAGTAATAAATAAAGACAAAATAAAGTTACAAAAAAATACTTAAATTACTTCTTATGATAATAATTATATACACAGTGGAAGGGACATCGTATCGAAAACTATTACGATGCATTTGGTCCATAACTCTATATTTCGTGGGTTATAAAAAAACAGCTACTCCATACAAATGTGCAACACCTACACGGGCAAAATGCACGGAAGAGCTGATTATTTTGTATCAACAGACAAAAATGCTAACGCTGGGGAGTCACTGGAATCATTTACTAAATGCAATAAATGCAAAAAACATGGTAAAAGTTTTCTTCGTGTCCCCTCCACGGGTTATATGGAAGGCCATCTTTTACTGGTCGAGCCTAATATACAAGGTTTATGGATATAATTCAGAACCAGGTTGTTATGTCATTTGATGCATTGAACTGGTTTGAAGTCGTCGTAGGCTGTACGTGCTCAGATATCCCTCCACGAAGGTTGAGGAAGTTGTGGAGCATATTAGTGCGAAGAATGCTAGACTCAATAGGTACTCAAATTTCAATTTGTGGTGCGAGTTCCGACTCATCGTATAGAGACTGCTCAAAGAGTGCGTTCTCAGAAGACTACGTAACACCCCGTAGCGCAATATGATGCCGTCGTTTCGTGTGCGATATATTCTAGCGCTGTTAGACCACGAATCGGCTTAAGCAATTACAATTAACTTAGTACTGAATACGAGTTAAAGACATTCACAGCTTCTGGTTGAAGAGTGTAAGAGAGCACAGTGAAGAATATATAATTATTAAATCTGCATGCCAAGCTTATCTTTTTTTTGAAGCTTACAAAGCCAAAATAACAAATGACGCATTGGATTGACTACACAATACCATTACCCCTTTCTACGACATAGGTATGCTTCGCTACAGTCAGAAGTAGTAGTAGAAAAAAAAAAACAAAAAACGAAGTCTAGCCAAGGGTTTAACAAGATAAGTACGGACTGGCTGATCTTGAGTACTATAAAATACTGAAAAGATGCATAATTGCATATACAATACTCAACAGATTGATAACTTACGACGCATGAATAAGGCCAAAAACACAAGTAAAGCGGATTGGAACAAACAGAAACCCATAATTTACAAGTTAACTACTCTGAAATTTAAACAATTAAAACTAATAATACAATTTATGAAAATCCTATCCAAATATGTGTATTTAACAACTCTTTTATATCACAAACTAACACGACTAAAAATACTCATAAATACAAAGATGACACCATAATAACCATTCCTCGAAATCTTAAAAGCATTTGACGTACACCTGTAGATGAATCGTAGGATCAGTGCATGAATCAGATATTAGCAAAATAGTTTACAGTAAAAAAATACTAATTCGACTAAATACGGCAACTACAAAATTACTGACACTGTTGTAATAAAAAATGACAGGATCATTGTTCTAAAGACTACCACACACCAACATTGCAAACGAATTGGTGATTGCTCAGTCACCTATCAACAACACACGCTAAGCTTGGAATAACATTAAGGACATTAATGTAATACTCAGTCGATAACAGACAACTATATTGTCGAAAAACGCAATTTTGTGACACCTCATAGCTCCTCCAAACGCACCTTTTTCCAGACGATTGCCTAACACCACCACTACCTGGGGTGACACATCTCTCCCTTTCTCACCCACGCATATTCCTTCACCGTGTCCCCTTTTAGCTCGCTATTTATGACTTATTAACTCCTCCAAGGTATCATGGCAACCTCTCCCTGGCCGCTCCACGATTTAATATAGAAAATTGTGAAGTCAACTGAGAGTAACTCAGGATACGGTTTATTAAATTCTTCATACACGTGCGGATTCAATTTTAGGAGTTCCTTATATACGCTAATTAATTTAGCTTAAATTATAGCATTTTTAATCTTTATTTCAAAACAAATCAAAACAACATACGGTACTTACTTAGGTATGTTGTTTTGTCCCATGATCATGTCGCTAGAAAGTGGTTTTCGATTTTCCAAATAAACACAATCTAGAAGAACGCTCTTTAGTAAGATTCATAACGATTCCATTTTAACAAGTGTTTATTTATTTATTTCTAGGTAGTGGAGAATTAGAAAGTTATGTACTTAGGTCTTTATATAACTTTCTAATTCGTAGTACCACAAAATAAATAAGCTAATTTAGAATATTTCTATCAATTCGTCTTCCCATTATTACAAAAGACATCAAATAAACATTATTGCCGATTCAAATTCCAACGTCAAAGGTAAAAAGAAAACGTTTATGTTAATTTTATTTTGGTATTGAATTTCAACAGAGGAAAGCGATACGGAGCCACAATCCGTATCCTCCGGTGCCAGATTGCGATGTTTGCCAACCGATCGCTCCTTGGGGACGCGACTCAACCAGTTTTCGCTCACGAAGCAATAAAATACCCCTAAACCCTCCGATATTTATTGAGAACTCACCGATAGAAAAGACCAAGTTGGTAAATTATTATTTTTTTGTGTGGGAATGTGGGAAAGTCTTTATCCATGGAAAGTACGTTTTGGAATATTTTATGAGGCAGATCATATTAGGAAATAAAATACTTTATTTGCAATTTAAAATAATACTAGCGACCCACCCCGGCTTCGCACAGTGCAATTTAGATACTAACTATAAACCTTCATCTTGAATCACTTCATCTATTGATGAACGCCGCATTAAAATGCAACGGTGCGTAGTTTAAAAGATCTTAGACAAAAAAATACAAACATACAAATCTTTCAAATAGTTGGTTCAAAAGTAGAAATAAAACGTAATAAAGTCGTCGCGCTAGTTTGAAAAATAGTAAAAACTTGAATTGAATCATCGTCCTATTTAGATTTGCTAACAAATACAACAAGTGAATAGATATATTAGATATATTAAAGTTAGGTTAAATATTTATCTGGTCTTAGAAAAATTAAAAATGGTGTTCCGTAAGGCAGCGTTCTACGGCCATTATTATTCTTGCTACCTTTAAATAAATGATCTACCCCGCCACATTTCATACCCTTGTGTGTTATTTGCTGATGACAGTACGGTCCTAATAGACTGTCTAAACAAACAATTATAGGAAGTTGAAATAAATAATTCTCTTAACTTAATAGTTAATTGCCTAAACAATAATAATCTGATCATAAATCTTACCAAAACAAGTATAATGCATTTCTATCAAAAAATATACTATTAAACTTAAACATTACTTATAAGGGACAAAGCATTGACAGCGTTAACGCAGCAAAATTCTTGGGCATATGGTTAGACAGTAATTTTACTTGGAAACCACAAGCTGAAGAAATTTGCAAAAAAATAAACACGTCTGCATATGCTCTCTGCAATCTGTCCAAAAAAGTGAACATTGATACATTAATGGTTGCATATCATGGATTGGTGGTTTCTATTTTAAGGTTTGTTCTTAGGTTTTTTGGGGTAATTGCTACGAAAGAGATTATATTTAAAGTCTAAAAACGTTGCATAAGAGTCATTTTTAATCTTAAGGTTACAAATAGTTGCATTTCCTATTTTCAAGACACACAACATTCTAACTTTTCCTAGTCTTTACATTTTAGAAGTACCCATATTCGTCCAAACTTACATGCATCTATTTCCTACATTTAATGATACGAGGATGCGAACTAATGCCATGAGATCAAAATATCAAAATGTATTGGATACAGAAGGATATAACACGGCATTGCTTAAAAAAAACATTATTGATATGGCACCTATTATACATATATAACAAATTGCCAAATAGTATAAAGGATCAGCCCTTAAGAAAATTTAAGAAACTTCTGTCGTCTTTGTTGACCAATAGATGTTACTACTCTGTTACAGACTTTTTAAATTATGTATTTGCTTCATACATGTATAATCTGATTAATTATTTATGTAAGTGGTTTTTATTGTAAGTTTTGCTAAAATTAGCTGTAAGTTTTACCCTAAAATTTTTATATTCCAACAGGCAATATACTGGGAACGTAGTATAGAAAATAAACAACATTATTGTAACACCTGCATTCTATACAAATAAATAAATTTTTTTTTTTTTTTGTTCTTCGTTTAGGTATTGCTATGTCTATTAAGTAAACTATGACAAACTATCTAAATATATTATAATACTATAAACTAAAGGAGCCAGCAAGGTGGCAGCGGAAGGGGCTACTCAACGTGTACCATAATCAACAAGAACTCCGACGGCGGTTATGACAAGAGTACCGTAACAACCGCAAGTGTTATAACATTATGCTGTCAACGTCACTGAAATTATTACTCATAATAATTATTCCTCACATGAAACAAATGGTGATGATTATTGTGAAAGTACATGTATAACCAAATAATGGTTGGCAAATGTCAAAACTATTGGATAACAATCAAATTCCTACAGAAAAACAAAACATTTATATTAGTAAAGTCAGTCCTTTTTTATCGTTGTATTTTTTGTTTTTTGTGCAAACATTCTTTCTATTTTAGTAGAAATAAAATTACTTAAATGTCGCGTTTTAATTTCATATTTGTTAAAGTATAACTCTTCAAAAGCTTTTCAGTCTACGTCAGGTGAAATGAAAATCGATAATCATAAAAAGTAACAACCTGAAAGCGACCATTGTAAATTTTGGACGCAGAGCAAGAAAATCGTCAATTTTACTTCTTTTTTACCACTTTTCCAATAGGTAGAAATATCGATCCGTTAGATATGGCAAACACTGTTATAAATAGCTATATGCTAATGAGATTTCAGGTGAAGCCAGGGCGGCGCTTGCCGGAGCCCCGCCCCTGCTTGCCATTGTCTTCCTCAGACCCACTCGAAATTGAATAAATTAATGCTAAATTTAATAACTCTATTAACGTTTTGCCGACGTAAACAACTCCTGACGTATAATAGTTGAAACGTTTTCAGGGGCGGATTCGTTATTAGATTAGATACGTTCACTGTTTAGGGGGACGAGAAAGCTTTCCATACTGATTAATATCATGATCCAAATAAAATGGTACACAAAACATTGTTATTTTTATCTGATGTAAGAGTTTCTCAGCATTTGTTACAGTTACTTTGCAATATTTTTTTTGCCCGACTGATGTTTTGAATGGTATCAAGTAAAAATCAAAATTTAACTAAAGTTTGGGAAAAGGAAAATTGATAGCCTAGGGCATTTTAATGCTAAAAATATCGTCTTCGTATTAGAATTATGAAAAATAAATTGGTTATAACATTTAAAACTTGTTTTCGTAAAAATACCTAAAAAAAAGTATTTACTTTTGACCTTACATATATCTGTAAGCACAAGGTTCCCAGGACCAAAGTCCAGAACAAAGAACTGATCACATTCATGAGAAGGACATGTAACTTTTTCCAGCCGAATCGAAATAAAGTTTAACACAGTCTGAATAATTATCTACACAATTAATGCGAACATAGAAATGGCAAAAAATGCTTCTATCACAAAATTTACCGTGGTGGATTCGAAGTCATTGGTAACTACTATAACGTCTGCATTGTAAGATGACATCTCAGCGTTTCGGCTACCCTCGCAAAAAAAAAAAACATCAAAATAAAACGAGTGTATTGATATAATAAAAAAATAAAAAAAGATTATTACAACAACTCAAAATAACTTACGCTCGTTAACAATGAGGAGTTCCTATTAGCAAGTAGTTTGAAAAGAAAAGAAACAAAGAAACAAATGTAAAGATTACCGTTCCCTTAGTCAGTATTCAATGTAATAATGTTTAGGAATTAATTTTTATTACTCCATTAACCTTATAAAGAATATTTTAAATTAGGTACTTACTTATATTTTTGACTTTATATTGATTTTAAAGCAAGTTCAGAAAAGGTTTATATTATATTCACGACAACATAGATAAGTTTCTTTTTTTAAAATTGTAAGGAGATCTTTAAGTTTTTACTTGACAAAGAAACAAGAGGTTAAAATTATCAAAAAAATGTAAAAATAAAACTGAAATGAAAAAGATTTGTTACTTTAAGTTTAAATTACAATGAGTAAAGACATTTTTTATTATTACGCTCATAGAGAAACATACAGAGCCGCACCAAAACAAAAAAGTTAAGAAAATAAAGTTTTTGTTCTTACCTGAGATAAGATTTTCCAATATACCTTAGTGTACACCAACTAATATTGAGCTACACATGTTATATTTATATATAATATTTGAAAGTTTATACTAATTAATTTACGTTTTTTCAATTAAGATATTTGAGTAACAGATATGTTAATATTAGTTTGATATGTTCTGTATTGATATTCTTTAGAGTGGTTGTTGTATTATATACAATTTACTCTAATTCAATACGTAAACATTGATTTACAATGTTACTTTCGATATCTTTTAAGTTCTTCGAATCGAGCTCTAAGAAAACAGTCACACCGGGGGGCATCACTCTTATGGGGAAAATTACTGGAAAAATAAAGAAAAAATTGCACTTTAAAAAAAGGTTCCTTTAGTGTAGTGGAAGTATTTCGATATGTTATTGTAGCAAAATAGCAAAATAGTGTTGTTACCGATTCCACCCTTAAGAGTGATGCGCCCCCGGCGGGCGCGCCACGTGACTGCCGGCTTTGCTGAAGCTTTGTGTTTACATCCCCTTGCCCCCCACTCCTCCCACGCGGACCCACAGCCGCGCCGACCCATCCCCACTAGTCAGATTATTCGCAATTTTGCTGTAAAACCGAAAATCTGTACAGGAAAGATTTTCGCAACAAAAAAATTATGTTTACCCAGTACCTACTCGATCGAATTCAAGTGAAAATTTGATTTGATTTGATTAGAAAACAAGAAAGTTATTTTTTTCTCCATAGATTTGAAATAATATTAGTAAGTAAGTAATTATTTTTTCGTGAAGTGCTTTCGTTCAATTGACAAAAAATATCTCTAGTTATGAGGAACAACATAGTGTATAACCTTTGTAAATAAAACATAACGAATCACGTCCAAGTAAGTGTAGAAAATGACTCGAAGGGACCTTTTCTCAACTGGAAACTGAGATAAGGGGATTGACGCCATAAAAACAGAATAACGTTCACGACGAGTAAATTGGGAGTTGAAAATTATTTATTATAGTTCTTATGTGTGGTGCTAATGTGTCAATTATTATAGTATGGGAGGGGAATATGTTACAAAAATGTTATTTCCCAACAAGTAGGATACAATTATTTTTGTGTATCTGTATTAAGCTAGATTACATATTATTTTACATTAAGTACACAGATCATAATTAAATATATTTTATACTGGTGAATAAGTATACCGTTCATATAAATCTAATAAAGCTAGTATTAAATAAAACTGTAAATGTCTGTTGCTAATTAGTGGTAGGGTAGATTTGTGAGAAACATTCACAAAATAGTGGGTAACTGTTTTAACAGCAGAAGATCAGTCATAACCGATAGCTGCACAATTATGTGAGTAATGGCGTTCCTCCATTAGCGGCGCGCGACGTCACCGTCGCTCGGCTTGTCTGTCACGCCATCCACATAATTGTTATTGTCCTTTTCGTGCTATTTATAGCTGGGACTCAGTATGAACGGTAGTAGAATAAACCAATGTTATTAACATAATATGAGTCCTCAAACAAAACCTTTTTCGCAAACGTTCAAACTCTGCAAAGGTTTCTTCGGGGTGCTCGTTGATCGAAAACTCTAAGGTAAGCCTCTACATAAATTGTAACATACTTACGGTTAAGCAGATATTCATTCTGCAGACTGTGCTCAGAAAACACAACCTTGCAGGTACCCAACGACCCAAACTATAGTACTGCCAGACGCCTCTCAGACAGAGCCTGTAAAATAGTACCATGTAGAATAGCAGTTGCAAGAAGGCACTTCACATTTATCAGCTCCAAAATGTACAACAAAATAAACAGAATCGTCAATATTTACCATCTGAAAAAGAAGTTAAAACACTCTCGTACAATGATACTAAGAAAATTGTGGAATCTTAACAAATACCAATACACACATACCTCACCCCTCCAAGCATACACATACACCCTTTATTTTATTTTTTTAGGTGGTAAAAATGATCATCAAATAACTCCTTCCGTCCTGGGTGGGGCGGAAGGGACTGTCAGACTTTTACTGACTAAAAAAACCACCCTGTTCCTTCTGTTGCCCTTTACGTTCCGGGGCCACGGTAACCTGTTAAGACGTCCCGCAACCCCGGCAGGCGTTATACATTACGATCTTGGTAGCATTTTTGTAGGGAACAGCTGTTTTTTTTTTCATGATTAAAGTGTTGGTCCCATAATAAAAGTTGTTGATAATGATGAGTACAATGACCCCTTTTCAGGTTCGGGTAAATTTTCAATGTCCCTGTGCTGACAGCTCTTTAAGGCGCGCGCGAGCAGAACGCGCCGTCGACCCGGGCTTGGTCCTTGATCGGACGGCGAGCTACCCATTACTCGCCATCCGCAAGCCCGCGCCTACGGTGGCCGGATGTCGCCTCGCGACGTCCGACGCCCTGGGCGTCTCCCGTGGCGGCTGGGGCGTGAGGTGGTTCTCTCCCTCACGCGGCCCGCCTCCTCCTTCGCTAGCATTACTGCTTCGCAGAAGGAGATGACTGCAGCCCATTCCCTCTCGCCCCGAAACATGGCCTGAACCAGATCCGGACGCGAGAGGTCGCCGCCGCCTATCGCCTCCGTGAGGACACGGCGGTGCTCTGCCCAAGCGGGGCAGTCCTGCACCGTATGCTCCACCGTGTCCTCCGGGCGATCCACACAGTGGTGACACCCGGGCGTTTCCTCCCGCCCTATCCGACACAGGAACCTCCCGAAACAACCGTGTCCGGTGAGGACCTGCGTCACGCGGTAGGTGAGGACGCCGTAGCGCCTCTCCAGCCACTCCTCAAAGAGGCTTACCGCCGTGATTGCGGCGTGCCCGAACTTGGATTGCGACAGTAGCATCTCCCATTCCACCATGAGATCGCACCGGAGCTCACTCCGCAGTGCCGCGATTTGCCGCGGCAGCGGGGTTTCGCCCCGGCGCTGCGCGTCCACACGCCACTCGTAGACGCGCTGGAGGACTGTTGCCTCCAGATCCCACGGCGGCAATCCGGCAAGGAGGCTTGCCGCTTCGCCGGAGACCGTGCGGTATCCCCGGATCATCTGGATATACACAACACCCTAACACCTATACCCCCACACTACACCACATTGCATGCTACAATTATGTTTAATTTTTATTACATATTTCTTCCCTTAATGTTATGTCTGGGACAATGTGTTTCTAATTTTAAGACGGGCGTTGATGGTTGCGACCCAGTTTTAACTTTGCCTACCTTGTAACTATTGTCAACTGTTTATGTTCCAAAATGAACATTTTTATTTTTTTTATAAAGACCCCGGGATTGCGCTGGATGCAAGCCGCTTCCATCCGGTCTTATTGAATCTGTAGGGGTGGCCTATGTTCAGCAGTGGACGTCCTACGGCTGATATTATAGTATATCAGATAAATAACCTCAGGTCTATAACAGCTTTTTACCAGTGTACAATATTCCAACGATTATCTCCGTAGGGATTCGGGTGCTGGTTAAAGCAATACAACATAACCTCAACGTGTATAGGATCATCCACATTTCTCCAGTTATTTTTAAATTTCACTATTCGAACACAATCATTAACACAGCCTTTGAGCTGCTACTAAATAATTACTGATCGAAAACTCAATAATTATTTTCCCGATCAATTGCTTTTGCAACCACTTGACCTACGATGAAAGTTACATTACATCCACATCTTCGCCTCTAAGCTTAGAAACGTATCGGTAAATCCATTGCTTTCGTTTGCTGGTGTCTAAATATGGGGCATGAACGGAGTCACGCTGCTTGCTATAAATTATCATCTACGAAATTTCCAAAAATATTTTTTCCTAACAAACTGCACCGCGAGCATTTCGATCCTGTTGATTAAATTCAGAACTCCGTCCACAACCCTTTTTTGCATCATGCTGTGCCGTAAAATGTCGCAAATAATTTGTTCTCAGTATAATTTAGTTTGCATTTTTTGTTTGTGTAATATTGTTAGTAACGTTGTTGATGGTTTTACAACGTTTTGATAATTTCAAGTTTTGTTAAAACTGTTGATTGTTATTGATATCCCACTTATAGATTTTTTTTTCTTATTCCACACCTTCATAATATGGAGCAAATTTTTTAAAACCTGACTACCTAACCAATATTATTTACACAACGTATTACATAAATAGTGACTTTACCTAAAGACCTAGTGTCATAATAAATGATCCTGGTACTTCAAGCGAAAAATGATATACGATTCCTAACAACTCCTACATTCGTACTAAATTATAACATCCTTTCAAAGAGTCCCTCGTATCAGCATCAAACGAAAATACCGAGAATTGATTCCTTTCTTATTAGTTACCTACCTGGCGCGTTATTAGGAAATTCCCGGAGTAGGTACCTATACAACTTACGAGTAGACTTACCAACCCACGTTTTGTAACAGTTTCTGCGTTGCAAAGCCTCTTACATCGTAAGCTGGTCTAATTGGTATGCTCTCAGTGATATTATGAGTAGCGTTGCCTCGTTAGTAGATATTTATGAACATCAAGAGTTTCAATTGAAAATCACTGTGAATATCATATAGCCTTCGATAGCTTTTCAGTTTGTAGACACAAAAAAATTGCTGTTTTCGCAAATTGCAATTGTTACTAACACGAATGATAAATAAATATATTATTATTATTTTTTATTAAATTTCAGCGGAACCATCGAATTTTGTTATTGTTACTCGTTAGGTACCTTATGCCAACAATTAGGTCCTTAAATTTTCTAAAATTATCAATCATAACTTTGAGATTGATAATTTAAGAAAATTGAATGCATTATTTGTAATTAATGCAGGCAAATAATACAGGCCCTATTGAATAGTCAAGAAGTCTGTCAGTCAGAGAGTTGAAACTAGTAATATCTTGAAAAATAATCCGCCTTATTATAAAGCAAAGTCTTTGCTTAAACCAAGTTTAAACATTTGAGACAGTTTTTGAATGTCGAACTTTATTTCTATAAAAATAAAGTTTGTTATACAAAAATTGGCTCAATGTTATAATAAACCTAGTTTAAACAACGACTGTTTTATGATAAGGTCTGAAAAGTATTTTGAAAAATACATTCCAAATACAATTTTTATTATTTGTAGTCAATGTCGCTGTGTTATTGTAAGGTACTATTTGTGTTAGTAAGATAAATAAAAGCTTGTAATGACGCTGCGGACAGTGATGCTCATTACGCACACACCAGCCTGCGAGTTTAAAATACACATAACTTTTACTTACAGAATGAAAAACTAATTAAATAAAAGAAAATCTTATTCACCGAAAATAACGTTTTACTATTGACACACAAACATTACAGATCAAAATAATGATAGCTGAAACCGAGCTTATTAAGAGCTTATGATAACGAGCGGTGAATGGACGCTTATAGAGACCGTCGGCAGACAGCCCGCGGACATATCATTAATATGAACCGGTATTCATCACCATAGCGGCATTGAGATACACTGAATGCTATCCCGAAATAATCTCAGTGGGGTTCGGAAAAATACGAGCAGGGTGCCGGGAAGTCCGGGGCGCGGGGTGCGGAACAACGGCCTCGTTACGTCACTTCCACCGGATGTCGCCTCGTGATGCATTGTCGACGCTTTGGAGGGTGGACATCGATGTTTTTATTTTCATCACAAACATTCATATGTTCATTCGGCTATACTTAATTTATTACGATTATACTACACATTGAGCAAAACAAATTGCTGGTTGTAAATGATTGATTCGTTTTCTGGTGTAACAATATTAACTATTATAATTTAATAGAATCCATCAATCGTACCGATCCATAATATTTACAAGAGAGTAGGTAATTGTAAAACTATTTCCATTCGTCTTTCTTCTACTCATTCTCTCACATCCCATTGAGAAGAGAACATTAGTCGAACACACGCTTGTATTGCGTTTCTCGAATTACAGGTCCAAAATAATTATGTACACACCTACAATTATTCACAAGCATACCAGTTAGTCCCTTAGCAGTCAGCAATTAAGGTTTACGTCTTGACATTTATCCCGAAGCACCAATAATGATTACATAAAAAAATAATTACGAGTGCTCAACGCGTCCGCAGCTGTCCACAGTATGGGAAAGTAATAATGTGGATGCAACGGAGGTGTCTTTTCGGTCCATCCCCTCGGGAAATCACGGTAATCCGCGATGTCGACGGCGCCGGCTAAATCTCTGTCGAACGTAGTGCTGCGACACTGTAGACACAATCTTAGAATACTCACTTATTGGAATACTTTATAAACTGATCGATACTTATAGTAAAATAAGGGAAAAAGTGTTTTATAGATTTGAGTCGGGGAGCTGAGTGCCTACCACCTTCCTAGTATAATTTTAAATTTTTACCATTTTTTTATTGAGGATAATCAAAAATATTAGCAAGAATACCTCTACTAAAATTATCAGGCACCTTTTCACAAAACAGCAACCCAATGCCCTTGTTTATAAAAAAAAACTAAACTTGAATAATCGATGTTATTCTCATCTCTAGCTAAACCGCAGCTGAATCCAGAGATCGTCGTGAATGGGCTCTGATGAATCATGCCCGTTCACACGGAACGATGTACCACGCATTAGAGCCCTGATACATAAACCGCTTTAGAGGGGACTTAAACAACCTGCTGCAAAAACCTGCAAAAAAAATATAAGGCTGTTAGACGTTTCTTTTAAATAAAAGAAAAATACAGGTGAGTATGATACTAAAATATTTAAGGTAATTAACAACTTTATATTTAACAAAAATAATTACACTTCTAACTTAAGGTTCTTTCTTGTAGAAACAATTAACGCTCAATTAGAAATGATAAAATAACTAAGAAAATGTCTAAATGCAAAAAAAAATATATACTAAATCACCCAAATGTGTCAACGTCAGTTATCATAACATACCATCATCGTTGGTAGCGAGCTTAGTATTTCACCTGATAATCGAGATGACAATTATCGAGTTGGACAAGCGACGGGGCCGTCCAGACTCATAAGTCTTCATTACTGTGCTGAGCGAGACAAGTTGCTGGTTCGGCGCAACTTTGACGCGTCGATACTGAGCTTAAAGATGATCCGCTAACAATGTTCACCCTCCCCTCTCCACAGTATAATTATCTTTTGCTGCATGAAAAACTGCAATTCATTGTTTTTATTTTTTAATGGCTTCTTGCTTCGATTGAAATGAGAGATTCCGTCCAACAACTTTATCTACTAAGTTAAAACTTCGATTAAGCTTCGACGCTTTCGTTCCGTTCTACACAACTTCATTTATGATTTAAAAGAAGGCACATATATTTTGATGTCCTTAGCATTATGAAAGTTGTTTGTTCTAAAATCAAAGTTAAAACTTAATACTCTCATCACAACAAAGGGGACTCTCATTAAAAGTGACGAATCATTAGGGAGCCCGTGACAATAGGATAATGTTACCCATTATAATTACTGGTTTTGTGAGAACGGCGCTCAGAAGACTATAAATTTAGTAAGTTTGAGTTACTAGATTTTACCTCAAGTGTTTTTACCCACTATTGTTTAATTGAGGTGTTTACTTTTCTTTCGTTTGTTAGAAATCTCTCTGGAAGCACGATCTGGAAGTCCGATTACAAAAACTGTTTCACTGCTAAAAAGCACAACTATTGCGTAAGTAGTGTTGTTTTACGACATACAGCTATGGTAGTCTTCCACTCAAATGAAATCGCATGCTGCAACTAGTGTTGATAATGAGGCTTTTGCTTAGTGCGTTTTATCATGATAATAGCGATCAGTTCTGAACCTGACCCAGTACGTATTAGATTTTAGCACTCTTAGCTACCTACGAGAACAGAAATTAATTACCTACCGTCCGAACATCCTCAATTCAATTAATTGATAATCTTTACATTTTTAATCAGAGCGTAACCACTATAAGGCGTACCATTACCGTTAATTTCTGGACCAATTATTTGCAATATTCATCTGAGCTAATAGTTTATCTGCAATTTAAATAAATTCTCTCGCTAAGCCGAACTTCACATACATCGGCATTCGTACAACGTATCCATCATTATCATATTGAGCGAGCATGCGGAATGAGGAAGCGAGAGAGCCGGGAATAGCCGGGAGGCGCAGCGATATTGCTGTTTGCCATCAACAAATATTTGGACGACCGGCCTCCCGCCCCGCTACTTACTGGAGTTAAATCAATATTTAAATAATTTCAAACTTTGATTAATTTGCAGATATTGTTTGCAATGATGTCGTCGGGCCCGGATTAGCGGCTTAGTAATGCTATTGCTTTATTCAATGTTTTACTCATTATATTTTACCCAGAACTCTTTTGCATATAATGAAAGAGTGGGTAGTAATAATGGATTAATAATTATTTATTTTAAGAAATGAAGTGTTAATGTACCTACTGTTTTTGTAGCTTTTGTTTAATCTGCCTTGTGACTACCTCGTTGGTATAGTGGCCGCAAAGCGCGACTGCCAAGCATGAAGTCTTGGGTTTCATTCCTAGGTCGGGCAAACTGTGAATTTCTCAGTAGCAGCCTCAGAGTTTGTGCTCGGTTGCTAGCAATAGACTCGCCCCGTATTACACGGGACTTAAACATAATTGGCGAAATGTAAGTGCACTAACGGGTACACTTCTATGTATATTTATGTAAAATTCCAATGGTTACGATTAAAAAAACTTAAAATATCACATAAGTTAAATCAAATCGAATCAAATCAAATCACTATATTGCATTCATGTGTACATTCAGGTGTTAAACGTAGGTATGTGCCAACATGAAACCCGGTCAGGGCACGGCAACATAATAATATTATAAGTAAGGTACGTTTAAACAAATACCTACTCAATAGTCCGACATCACCAAGGAAACCATTAAAATGTCTAAGTAAGTTGTTATCACTATCTATGCTATGCGCTAAAATCATCATTTCCATTCCGTTTACTATATTTAAGTTGCACAGAATCGAGCGTTTGACTGATTTAAAAACAATATTTTCAATAATTTATATAAGTACCTATTTAGTTATCTCTGCTATGCACGTTACCTAAATTAATGGTACCATAAACGTTACAGGGTGTGAACAACGCAAGTAGGTACATCGTTCTAAACTGTGCCTATTAACCGGTTTTAGGGTATGAATGTTTTATGCGGCTCGGTGTCGCCCAGCTCCCAGGGGAAGGGTACGGACAAAACTCTACTAGCACTTAATTAAGGGGTAGCTTCGAAGGGAATAGATTTTAATTAATATTACGCGGTGATTCGCTCTGCGGCCTTATTGTTAAGTCCAGATTGAAAAGTCCTTTTGAAATATGGTTGCAATTTCAATTAGATATTCACACTTTATGTAGGTCTTTTAGGTGGGTATGAATTTACATGGACCTACCTAAGTACATCTAAATAAGGAGATAATGGTGCCAATTCTCTTGTTCACAAGCTAAACTTATTTTTTTTTTATATTTCTATCTTTTTCACTCAAATAAAACAAAGAAAGGGCCGGAAATAAATTAGACTTGTTAATTTCAGTTAATCTAAAACTTTCATAAAAAAAATTGTTGACATGTCAGAACGCATTGATTAAAAACACGGAAAAGTTCAAGGCGAAACTAATTTAACTCAATAACTTAGTTCTAAAATGTCACCATCTCTTTTCTTTCACTGTATGTTAGTATGAGATGCATATTCTAAAAATTTAGTGTAGTTTGTTAACAAGGGAATCGGTACCATTATAGGTACGTATAGCTTTTCAAATCCGAAATTACAAATAACACACAAACATACGAATAATTAATTTACTCTTTGAAAAATCCCACAAACTAACTAACTCATTTACGACTTCCGAAACTCAAGAAGTGTATAAAGACAAAGAAAAGAGAATATTCTTTTAAGAATTTAAATAAATTTCCAATAAAGAGGGAGAGTCCCGTTACAAAAAGGAAAAGAAAACGAGTGCTAATAAAAATGCCGAAGTTAAAACGTGTTTTAAAGCAGTTTCAAGTAAATACGATCCGTTTTATTTTAAATTCAGAGTAAGCAAGTGATACTTACTTAATTTCTGTAAATGCTTACAACGGTAAAATAGGCAATGATAATAGGTAATTAGCATCTGAACAAAAATATTTTATCGGGAACGTATGTAAATAAATATAAACTTGACTTTTGTAATATCTTAAACTTAACAAATAAGTCAACTTAGGTATAACAAATGATGACAAACAATATAAAGTAAAGCTTATTCATAAAAATAAGTTTAAGTTTATTTCCCTTCCCTAAGCATTCGTTAATATTGAAAATTGCTCAATAATATAAATATTAATAAACATTATGACAATATGGATTCTTTTATTATGCTCTTCGTTGCAAAAAACAATGACATAATTTGCTATGAATTAGGTATGTACCTAATTGTTTTTTATGGACTTTGATAGCAAACTATTAACCTAATACAATCATTAGGCTTTTAGTTTGCTACCACTAACGCGACGTTTTATTAAATGGCCCCAGAAATAGTTACCTTCTTACTTAGTAAAATACATCATTGGTGAACTGCTAAATAGCCGATCATTTTATTACCATCTTTATTAAGCGCCATCAGTGCAATATCGGCCCCCTCCCATTAGACGTAAGTAAACAGCACTTGAACGCTCTCTTCACTCTCTATCCGTGCAATATCGATTCTTTGTATTTTTAACCGACCTAAAAAAAGGAGGAAGTTCTCAGTTCGCCGAATCCTTGTTTTTTATTATTATTATATTTTTTTATGTATTTTCATCGATATTTTCGTCAATAGTGGTATTTTTTTTGTATCTGTTTTTTACTTGACTGGGTATACTCTTGACGTGGTTTCATATCTATTTCATGGCGATCTAAGATATAAAAAATGGAGATAGAAAATGAAACTCCTCAATAACGAACAGCAAACGCATTATTGTACATGCGGACGAACGTAGTTCGTCCTTCCTTCCTTCTTTCGAGAATTGGGGCACCCACGCCACCCACCCAGTCTCGGACAGATAACTGCATATTTTGGAATGTAATGTGTAGTCCTAAAGTGAAAAAGCTTTACCCCCTAAAGTGTTTTCACTTTAGGACTACACGTCCAAAACCTACAATAATTTTATTGTCAAGACAATGGACAATGCCCAGCCCGTATTTCGGCTGATAAAAAAATGAAACTACTTATAATCAAGGAGCTGGGTAGTACTGGGTACCTAGATCTAACTACTACTTATTTACTGCTATTTACACTCAATTATTTGGATAAAAACTTAGAATACAATGTATATACATAAGCTAGTGATCACCCTCTCCCTGAAAGAAAAAGTTAACCGTGGCGATTCGTCACGCGGTCACACCACCATTAATTTCTATAGAAAAATACACTGGTGCTTTTACAGCTCTTTCGATAACATCAAAACTACATTAGAGTCGTTTTTCATGTTGCTTTCCTGATCGTTTGAAATACCAAGTACTTACATAAGTACCTACTAGATAGCCTACTTTTTACCTGCCTGCGCGATGCAAAGAAGGGTAATTATAATTTGTTTTTGAAATGAAATGAAATGATGTTTATTCAGTAATTTGGTTATAAATAACACTTTTACACGTCACATTTTAAACTAGATGAGTCCAGTTTAGAACCAAACACCTAAAAGTGCTTATTATTAAGTACTTAATCCAGAATCAGATGGCATGAATTAGATGAAGAACAATAAATTAATGCAAGTGGAGTTTTTGGAATAAAGTTTTATGTGTTCATAAACGATATAAGTAATATGTACCTATGTTATAAATTATACTGTAAACGATTGATTCAATCAAGGTTTACAACTCTATCCAGCTTATTATACCGGTTAACTTTGTGTTTTAAGCCTTTTATAAATCACGATATTTCATTATACCAATGCGATCCTGGTAGACCATAATGACTTAATGCTTTTTTTTTGAAAATGAAGTGAAGAATTTCGTGGTTTATAAACGTAACATTTAACGTCAACAACCCTCGTTGCACGGTGCGCGGTGGGTCAAAACTGCTCTAAGGCGGACATAACTTTTTTTAGTTTTCCATTTCTTTTAAGTACCCGTAAGTCGATCAACATCAATCTAATCAATAATTTCCATTTAAAGTTTTGTCTAAAATTGATAGTTTGGTAAGAAAAAAAAAATTTTTTTTCTACATTATGACACAAAGAGTACTCCGTTTTGCTATAAAACTACTTCAATTGTGTTTTGGGTTTATTGAAACTACTTGAACTCTATTTTTAGGGATATTTACCACACTTTGCCACTTTTATCCACACTTTATCCACAATTTATCCACACTTTGCCCGGTCGAGAGTAATGTGAACCCAAAAAAAACCATTTGAAAATGTAAGTCAGGAAATATTATAATTATTTCTAAATCACAAAACAGTGACAACAAGTTAATTGTTTATCTTGTTATAACTGTGTTACCACTACATTAATAGAATAGTTTAAAAATAATTAACCTATTGACGAGAGAATTGAGGGGGTTATCAAAAAGCATTAAGCACGTTAAGCTGTTGGTCCCGGCAGTCATATGTGGATCTTTGACAGTCGTTACGAGTCGTCAGAAGCTTGAAACTCTGACAACCAGTCTTACCTAGGGGTATCGTATCACCCAGTTACTGGGTTGTGGAGGTCAGATAGGCAGTCACTCCATGTAAAATACCGGTATTCAGCTGCAACCGGTTAGACTAGAAGCCGACCCCAACATAGTTGGGATAAGGCTAGTCAAATGACGATGATCAAAAAGCCTTGAGTGTCCACAACCCTTAAGACTTTTGAGTTTTTTAACTTTGCAAAATATGGTTTGCTTGTCAAATATTAAAAGCGTGATAATGTTATGACTTTATGCTAGTGCCAAGTTTTTTACATTTTCAAAATAAAGAACTTGTAAAAAGACTATATCCTTAGTTTGGCAGTTTTAACCCACAGTGCTCCGGTGCAATGACAGTTCATTCGGCCATGTCACTGAAACGTCACACACAGTGTTGCCAACCGTATGATTTAAATCGTATTTATACAACCTTTTTGGGGCTGACATGAAATGGCTAATGGTGTATATTATTGTACCCAAAATGAACGAACTTGCCAAATCTTTCAATCTTCATAACAAAATAGAAAAAATATAATATTACATTAAGTTAATTTTGTCGCTATTTAATTATTTCTGTTTATTTTTGAGATCATAGTGATTAATATTCAAAATACATACTTATTGCAAAATAAAAGTCTTTTAGTTCCAGATTCTAGAAAATAACTCTTATAATATACTGACACTTTGCAATAGGCTATTTGACTGTGTTTAAAATATGGAACAATTTGTTGTCATCCTAATAAAACGTAATGGAAAAAGCATATTTTATTGATGTTCTGAAAAAATAAGGTAATTTTCTGTATAAAAAACTTTTTTTTTGTGGGTTAATCACGTGTTTGAAAACGCTCTGTGATAAGGTTGCAACTCAGATGACGTCAAACAGAAGTAAACATTAGTTTCAGTGCATGCTTTATGTTTTTCTTCATATTTATCGCGCGATCTACGTGTTATTTACGTTATTCCCCAGCCGTCCTATTACAGTTTTGTTTATTTAAAGTTCTGTGCATAAAATGGAGAGAAATTCAGTGTTTTTTTTTTGTGTTTTTTAGTTTTTAATAAAGACTCCGGGACACTTTATCGATGTACTTGTACATTTTGGTACAACACACCACTTATAAACCATTATATATGCAATAAATTTCAAAACTATTTCAACAGTTTGTTGATTACTTATGTGTGACGTCATCTGTCAAAAATTGCGTTTTGGCGCGTAATTTTTCAATTCAAACTTTAACATTGATTTTCTCCGTATATACGACGGATCTCCAGGAAATATTATAATGGTTTGCATTTTATGCAATAACAAATATTATATGCTTCTTAATTGAATTTAGTTGGAAATTACGGTCCAGATTCTGATACTGAAACCAAAGACTAGAAAATCACTCCTTGTTCGTATCTAAATACCAAATATGAAATATTATTGTCCTCTAAATGTAAAATATTTATTTAAAATTAGGGTTGGGTATGCGATTACGTACCTAGTTAAGATTTGAGGATTCTGACACTGTGGGGGGGTCAAGGGGACTTATCTTAAGCACCCGCAAGCAATTTTAGCTGCCGGAGCGGAGTTCAAAAACATCGAAAAATCACTAACTATTGCTTGAAACGAAACGTAATTTCACAAAATTCTTACGTATTTTAAAGTTGCATCTGTTAAAATGCGTAAAACGAAACGCGCCAGGTAAATAAAACTTAGCGGCATCCGCTGCTTTCGAGTTTTTATAAAGGACAATTATAATATTAATGATAATAATAATAATATTTATGGAGACAAAATAATATTAAATCTAGTAAAGATAAATTTTTACAAATGATGGAAGCAATAAAATATCTTTGCAAATTAAAATAAATGTTCAATTAACATTCTGTTGTTTCAATGTGGGCAAGAGCGAGCGAAGCGAGCTCAGGACTTGTGGGCACCCCGACTCGGACAGGTTAGGTCAGAAGGGGATGGCAGGGTCCAGTGAGCGAGCGCAGCGAGCGAACAGACCCTGCCATCCCCTTCGTGGTTATTTTTTTTTAAACCACCCAGAAGCAGGAGCCCCGCGCAGCGGGGCTCCGTCGTGCCTCTCTGGCGGGGGGAAAGGCTGGAGGGTGACTCTACCCTCTTCCCGCCTTTCCTGACCCCCTTACGACCCTATTAAGGTGACACGGTAGAAATCCCTGGTAGGGCTCCGGCGAGTATCTCCGGCGGGGTAAAATGGTGGGGGGCGACTATACTACTCCCCCCTCACCCCCCTCCACTCTCCTGCTCCCCCTATCGTAACTACGTAATCGCATACCTTACCCTAAAATTATAATAATATTATGTATTTAAATATTTTTTTGATTATTTTATTAAAATTCCAACGCGTAGGTACTTTATATTTTATAGAGATTTTAGCAAATTATGATTTTTCTAAAAAAACAAACGTATATAAAAAAAATGTTGGCAACACTGGTGATTTCACATCATACGTCGTAAAATTAAAAATGTAATGTCAATGTCAATTGGCGGCCGGCCTAAGTTCACAATAATACAGGCTTAATTGCTTGGAATACTAAAAATAATATATGGACGTGCTATAGCCTGATCAATTAAACAAAAAAGTGAATTTTATGATCACAAAATCAAATGCATTGTTTATGATATTTTATTGATATGTTGAAATCCCAGTGCACTGCTTACAAATTTGGCCCGGGTTAAAACCAAAAAAAAAAAACAGTCCTAAAAATTAATCTAGATTTGCATAATTATTGAAATTACGCTGAAGGTAATCTTTAAAATACCTGTTTTCTCTTTTATTAATATTTTATAACTAATACAAAAGAAATTTTTAACTTTTTATCATTCTATAGGTGTTTCATCTGCATGCTATGCTACAACTACAAATGCTGTGTGAGTATGCTGAGGCAAAAGTAAACAACAAAAATCTTGGAAGACATTGTTTGTAAGTGTAATTTTTATTTCATTAAATGTTTCCTTTTTGGTATAAAATTCATATATTAATTAAGTTAGAAGTGTGACTGCCTTGTTGGTCTAGTGGTCGCAAAGCGCGACTGCTGAGCATGAGGTCTTGGGTTCGATTCCCAGGTGTGGCAAAGTGTTATTGGGTTTTTCCATCAAGAATTTTCAGTAGCAGCCTCGGAGTCTGGATTTGTGCCCGGTTGATGGCAATAGGCTTGCCCCCTATTACATGGGACTTAAACATAACTGGCGAAATTTGGGTGTACAATGGGTACACCTCTGCCTAACCCTTCGGGGATTACAGGTGATGTTATGTTATTAAGTATAATAATGTCAATGCATAAGATCGTAATGGTTGTTTTTTGTAAAATATTCAATTCAAATTCAAAGAAACAATATTGTTATTCCAGGAAAAATCACCATGACCATGATATAATAGTCAATTATATTTCACGGCAGCCATCACCATGACCTTCATAGGGAAAGACAAGAATGTTTTCTCTATGGACAGAAGGTAAATAAATATTCCTAAATGTGTTACTAACAATACTGAGTATTGTTTCCCATACTTGTGCTAGTGTACTTAGTTCCTGAGCTGTGTTGTCAGACAGGCATGACCAAGATCAGACTGGAACATACATAATATTATTTCAAAATTACTGACCTTTAGCCAAATATTGTGTGTGTTTATATTATGGCCATTCCTTATTCCTGTATGTTATTTAGGAGCAAAAACACTTTTTTTTAAGGGAATTGTTACTTTGTCCCAAAAATTGGTTGGAAAAACTTTGAGAGATGCCAATGGCTTGCTACAATCATTGTGAAAGGCAATAATCAGCATCTGGAAGATGAAGATATTTAATCATGAAAATAGTTCGAGCTGTGACCTTTACACCCAAGCCATGTAAGTGAAAATTACTGCCATTAAAGTTCGTACTACAAAAAATATACTATGAAAATTATAAAATATTTATTGCAACCCTGGACGGCCACACTACTTCTTAGAAGTTTACTCTCACACGCCAGGCGAGGAATTTAGTGCACATATGGGCTTCAATACAGCTGCAGCACTTAAATATTGAGAACTAAAAAATGTTGCAACTAGCTTCAGTTTTCGGACTAACTGACCAACTCCTTGACAATTCAAAAGTGCCAGTAAATGGTCTAATTGAAATAAATGTTTTGACTTTGATTTTATATAATTCATTACTGTCTACTCAGCTTTTATTTACTCAAGTCCCACGTAAAGAGACACAATTTATTTTCTATTATTCTGACTTACCAGTAAGTCAGCTGGGGTTTGACCATTTAAATAGTAAAAAAACATATACAGGTACTTCTAGCAAGAAAAAGAACTCAACATAAAAAAACACCTTTTTAAATTTTGATCTTTATCCAACAGCGCGCTCTCTACAAACATATTCTATTAACACTAATAAAATTTTTAAACCCTGAAAAATGAAATTTTAATAGAAAATTATTTTCTCTTCCAGAAAAGATTGTCATCTCCAATGACGGTGTTTAGTGATGGACAGATACGCACAATCACGAAGTAAGTTTTTAATCATATAAAAACTGCTCCAAGAAGAAGAGATTCCTTTTAATTTCGTAGATCAACCTTCCATAATTATGACATTATTACTAGTTTTTGTAACTGAGCCTCAAAGCACACTCATAAAACTAGGAATCATTTTGTCACACAGGAACAGGTATAAGTGAAGGAAGGTTTCTAATGCCGATTTTTTTTTCTGAATCTGTCCCTGTAAATATTTTATTAATCCTAACTAATATTATAAATGCGAAAGTAAGTTTGTTTGTTTGTTTGTAACCACTTTACGCCTAAGCCACTGAACCGATCATCCCGAAATTTTGCATAAACGTTGCCAGGTGATCAGGGACAAACATAGGGTACTTTTAATCCCGAAAAAAAGTACTGTTCCCGAGGGAAATCACAATAACGTCCTTATGACAGTAGATGGCGCCACGTGTCTATCGAATCGTGATCAAATTTTAAGTTTAAGCATTTAATACATTTTGAGTCTAGACTGTCGATAGACCAGTTTCAAGTAAACAACCTAGGAGTACGAAAGTTGTTTGCTTAATCATTTTTTATGCCCAAAACCGCTGAAGAGCATACTGACATTTTCCATAAAGTGGCTACCAGACGGACGGACCTGCGGTTGCGGCTAACCGCAGGCCGCGGCTCCAACCGCTGTAAAAACACACCACCGCGGTCACAGTGGCAGCCTGAAGTGTCATTAGCGTGGTGTTTGTGCTACAATCGGACGTCAGTCAATATGGCTAACCGTAAAGTTGTCTTATTATTCTCATGACTCATTAGCCCTCTCAGAAGATGAGAAAAAAGGTAGAAAAAAACTGTTTATTTAAACACGTGAGGTGTGAGGTTATAGTAGTTATAGTAGTTTATCTCTACCTATATTTCATTAGCATCGCATATTACTCTTAGGAATAGAGAAGTGTGGGTTAAATTGATATTATTATTTAAATTCAACTATTTCTATTACGATTTCCATATTTGGTGTCATTTTACAAAGCAGTACACGCGGCCTGTTGTTAAAATTTGCAACTGACGCGGCTGCCACAACATTCCGCGTTTGTCTGGGACCCACTTTATATACGTTGTCAGGGATACAGAAAAACTGCGTAATTGACACTGACATCACTGTGTCGTCACTGACACTGACAGGTGTAAACGCATTCATAGAGGATGCATCCTAACTATCCTAACTAATATTATAAATGCGAAAGTAAGTTTGTTTGTTTGTTTGTAACCACTTTACGCCTAAGCCACTGAACCGATCATCCCGAAATTTTGCATAAACGTTGCCAGGTGATCAGGGACAAACATAGGGTACTTTTAATCCCGAAAAAAAGTACTGTTCCCGAGGGAAATCACAATAACGTCCTTATGACAGTAGATGGCGCCACGTGTCTATCGAATCGTGATCAAATTTTAAGTTTAAGCATTTAATACATTTTGAGTCTAGACTGTCGATAGACCAGTTTCAAGTAAACAACCTAGGAGTACGAAAGTTGTTTGCTTAATCATTTTTTATGCCCAAAACCGCTGAAGAGCATACTGACATTTTCCATAAAGTGGCTACCAGACGGACGGACCTGCGGTTGCGGCTAACCGCAGGCCGCGGCTCCAACCGCTGTAAAAACACACCACCGCGGTCACAGTGGCAGCCTGAAGTGTCATTAGCGTGGTGTTTGTGCTACAATCGGACGTCAGTCAATATGGCTAACCGTAAAGTTGTCTTATTATTCTCATGACTCATTAGCCCTCTCAGAAGATGAGAAAAAAGGTAGAAAAAAACTGTTTATTTAAACACGTGAGGTGTGAGGTTATAGTAGTTATAGTAGTTTATCTCTACCTATATTTCATTACATTCGCATATTACTCTTAGGAATAGAGAAGTGTGGGTTAAATTGATATTATTATTTAAATTCAACTATTTCTATTACGATTTCCATATTTGGTGTCATTTTACAAAGCAGTACACGCGGCCTGTTGTTAAAATTTGCAACTGACGCGGCTGCCACAACATTCCGCGTTTGTCTGGGACCCACTTTATATACGTTGTCAGGGATACAGAAAAACTGCGTAATTGACACTGACATCACTGTGTCGTCACTGACACTGACAGGTGTAAACGCATTCATAGAGGATGCATGGAAGAATAAAGGCGAACTTATAACACGCTCCGTCAGTGAAGCATACTCTGCGATTACTCCGCCAATTGTGAATTGATTTGGATGATTATTTTTTATTTATTTTTTTCCGAATTGGTCCCATATAAATACTGTAATACTGTGAGGAGCTCGTGGCTAAGTAACAACAGCCGCACGGGTCGATCCGTCAGGTTAAGGTACGCTTGCCGGGGTTGGTCCGTGGATGGGTGACCATCTTTACACACCGAGACTCCTCCGTGCAAAGCACGTTAAGCCGTTGGTCCCGGCTGTCATACGTGGATCTTTGACAGTCGTTACGGGTCGTCAGAAGCCCGAAAGTCTGACAACCAGTCTTACCTAGGGTTATCATATTACCCAGTAACTGGGTTGTGGAGGTCAGATAGGCAGTCGCTCCATGTAAAATATTGGTATTCAGCTGCATCCGGTTAGACTGGAAGCCGACCCCAACATAGTTGGGAAAAGGCTAGGCAGATGATGATGGTCCCATATAAATACTGTCATGATCTGATGATGAACTTTGGAGATATGGAACGGAACTCCTCATAGGATCACAGCAGAACTGTCGTAACAGTAAAATTGCTTTGTTTGATGCGTGTAGTCGATTAATGACTGAAGGAAGAGGTTAGTTGCCAAACTAACCGTGACCTATGTCGATGTATGTAAACAACAGTTTTCCAACGGCAAAGTTAAGTTTGTCCTTCAGTACTGTTTATTTTTTCGTAAGAGGTATGTTCGGTGTGTTTTAATGAGGGTAGGTAGGTTACTTTTTCTTACATACATACATAACATCACGCCTGTAATCCCCGAAGGGTCAGGCAGAGGTGTACCCATTAGTACACCCACATTTCGCCAGTTATGTTTTTTTTTAGTCCCATGTAATAGGGGGCGAGCCTATTGCCATTAACCGGGCAAAAATCCAGACTCCGAAGCTGCTACTGAGAAATCGAACCGACCTGTAAATCGAACCCAAGACCTCATGCACAGCAGTCGCGCTTGCGACCACTAGACCAACGAGGCAGTCAACTTCGATACTTTTTTTTATTTTAAAATATCTCACAGCTCCACCTCAGGCAAAAGCTCATTGCGAGCCCGAGCAAAAATTACTGCTCAATCCCCGGAATCTTCCGTTCATGCCGCATTAAGAAGGTAAGCACAACCGGAGCGACAAGCAAATTTGAGAGCTGATGAGACATTTTCTTAAAGCCAGGAAAGACTGGAGAGCCAAACTGTCCGCCCGCCAAGCTTCTCTGAGAGTGACTGAGACGCCCTTCTAAACGCAATTGCTTTTGGAGGAACAAGCCGAAAGCCAGAGAGCTGTAAGAGCAACTGAGACGCCTATTCACACACGACACACAACACACACGGCTACACGACTTCGTCTCAGAGAACAAGCTCGGCCATTATAGCTGTAAGATCCCTCTTTGAGGAGTGGCTGGAGAGGCGCTACGGCGTCCTCACCTACCGCCTGACGCAGGTCCTCACCGGACACGATTGTTTCGGGAGGTTCCTGTGTCGGATAGGGCGGGAGGAAACACCCGGGTGTCACCACTGTGTGGATCGCCCGGAGGACACGGTGGAGCATACGGTGCAGGACTGCCCCGCTTGGGCAGAGCTCCGCCGTGTCCTCACGGAGGCGATAGGCGGCGGCGACCTCTCGCCTCCGGACCTGGTTCAGGCCATGCTCCGAGGCGAGAGGGAATGGGATGCAGTCACCTCCTTCTGCGAAGCAGTAATGCTAGCGAAGGAGGAGGCGGGCCGCGTGAGGGAGAGAACCACCTTATGCCCCAGCCGCCGCGGGAGACGCCCAGGGCGTCGGACGTCGCGGGGCGACATCCGGCCACCGTAGGCGCGGGCTTGCGGACGGCGAGTAATGGGTAGCTTACCGTCCGATCAAGGACCAAGCCCGGGTCAACAGCGCGTTCTGTTCGGGCGCGTCTCAAAGAGCTGTCAGCACAGGGACGGGGCCCCCAACGAGGCTAACGCCTGCCGGGGTTGCGGGACGTCTTAACAGGATACCGCGGCCCCGGAACGTAAAGGGCAACAGAAGGAACGGTGGGTTTTTAGTCAGTAAAAGTCTGACAGTCCCTTCCGCCCCACCCAGGGCGGAAGGAGTCATTTGATGATTTTTACCACCTAAAAAAAAGAAGCCATTACAGCTACTGAAACCCCAAAACAGACGCAGGCGAGAAGGACCTCTCTTGCAGAAATGCAAACTGAACGCCGACGGACTTTTATGAGTCACAATCTGTTGGTCCATAGGTATTTAATAATTCTGGATCTGGCCGAACAACAAGCCGAGTACAGCCCAAACTGATTGTCAAATTCTAAACAAACGCGGGCGAAGCCGCGGGTAAAAGCTAGTAGTATAATAATAATAACCTGCAAGGTAGCTGGTAGCGAGCTGTATGGCAGTAGCGACCCCACGGACCTGATCTCCCGGGAGTAGTCTTGTTACTCGCCTCTGTAACACTAACGAGAAACAGAGTTCTCTCTTCTCTCTCTTGCCTTAATGTTCGCTTTAATACGCCAACTGAACTGTCATTTTGAATAATCTGCTATCAACTTAACATGCCTACAATCAATTGTGTAATTTTTATAGGTGACTGAAGTAAAGAAACTATGTGTTTATCTAAATTTTATTGAGCCTGTTGAATACAAAGCATACAAATTAAAAGAAATAGAGAAATTGAATTTTTGAAAGAAAACAAACCGTTATTATAAGAATACACGCCATAAAAAAATTACTGATCTTTTAACCTTATCACTCAATTACATATATATTGATTTCAGATCCAACGGCTGACATACAAACGGATCCACCTGTACCCACCCTTTAACTGCTCCTCGCAAGTCCGTGTCCCGTCTGAGCATACTGGCATGCTCACAAGCACGCATTCTTGGCTGCCAGTAGTTACCCAGCGAGCAACATTACACCCTCAGTCATACTTTGTATTTCTTGTAGTTTAATAATCCCAAGAGGTTTTTTTTAATTACTACAGAGCACGCTGACCATTTTATTTATTAAGAAGAAGTGACAAATGTAGCGCCCCCTACAGCAGGCAGCAATGCTTTTCAAGCATTTGAGCGTAGCGTGGCGTCTTGGTCTGCACTGACCTTTAAACTCCGTGCCAAAATGTCGCTATTATTCAAAATACATCGAAAGTAAAATTGATGTGTTTTTATTTCATTTTTAGGTTAATTGCGCTTTTAGATTTGCAGTTCATGCAACTGTATTGATAACCTTATATCACTGGTTTCTTTTTCGTATTTATTGATAGTATATATATATATATATATCGTTATAAATATAAATTAGCTCTGTTGGTTATTTAATGTTTAGACCTATAAAGTGTTAGGGTTAGATATGTGCCTACTATTTACATGACATTCCACAGAGTTAAGTCGTATTTAGTCATGAAAATATCTTAAGTTAATAAATAAAATAAATATTGCGCATTTCATCAAAGCTATTACATGTAATATTGTAAATCGCTCACATGCCTGCATGCTCTCTATGCCACCAGCTATTAAAACATCTTTAGATATAAACAAATATTTTAATTAAAAGTACATAACATGGACATTCCAACTGCTTGTCCATTGTTCTTAGCCCAATCGCTGATTTGCCGCTGTTAATAATAACACTTTATTCGTGATTAAACAATTATCATTTGAGAGGGGGGATTGGCCACTCCAAAGAAACACATTTTATATTTAACGATAATTGATGAAAATTGTACTATATTATGTAACTAGCTTCTACTAAGATAGAAAAAAGTAGCTAATTCGCAATCCAGAAGACGAGAAAACTAAAAACAAAGTTTTAGTCATGTTATGTATAAAATAGGTTATCCAATACAATAATTCATCAATAAACGTGAAAAAAAATATTTAGTTGATATTTAACAATATTTTCGTCTGTGGTAATTCTAATATCTCATTACTTATTTTATTTATTCGATTTCAAATCTTTGATAAGGGACTTTATTTAAGCGATCGGCTTTTTAAGGGACCGTCCCGGACACTAATTACAGATCGTCCTAGGACCCCAATAGGTATAGGTCTGACTTTGGCTCGTTATTTTGGATAATCTTATAAAGCTTTGATTTGGGAGTTAAGTAGGAATTTTCAATACTTAAAAATGTTTAAGTTTCATAAACAAAATAAAGCCTACTACTAGCCAGACCACAATAGACACTCTTCTATCTTCCCCGGTAGGTATAGGTAGGTGTTCTACCTATCTTTAAAATCGATAACTGTGTTTACGTTTTCAATGTCCATAGCAACGCTGCATTAACTGTAGACCTCAGCGTCAACGTACAATGTTTATGGTGATGTATGTGTAGTGTAGGCAACGTGACTGTTTTGTGATCTAATAAAAATGGAAGAAGACAAAGGAAGTGAAGAAGCTGAAAATTGGAAAGTTTACGAAGCACTGTGCAGCAAATCTCCGACCGAGGTACCTACGTTGTGATTTGTTAAACGAAAGTGGAAGTTGTCCTTGTCAGAAACTGTAGGTCGACCTTATTTTCACCTGACAAATTCAGTTCCTTTAAATTCCTTCCGAGAGAATAAATAAACTTTTGCCCATTTATTAATAAATTAACCCGGTAAGTTTGTCATAATTATTTTTAACTTAGGTTCATCGAAAAATGTATGGTTAAACTGAAGTTAAAATTAGTATAACTTTACTCCGAGTTTATTATTAGGGAGTTAGAAAATAAGTACCTACCGGTAATAAGTAATGAGTCCTAAAGTCGAAGATCAATTGAGATTACAGAACGATACATACAATCAAATGGCTGTTAGGGTATTCTATGCTTGAATAGACGCATATAATAAACTAAAAGCTAATTAAGCTAGTTTTATTGATTGAATAGTTATAAGTATTACCAGTCTCTTATTGTCCCACTGCAGGGCAAAGGCCTCTTCTCATACAGAGAAAAGGCACGAACATTTATAGAGGGATAGATGAAAGCTAAAGGCAAATTAGCGATTTCAGTTGAATAGGTAGTTATCATTCTGTAATACCTACTTAATGTTTGAATAGATATATGTTTTACCCGACTGCTCCAGATGGTGGGTTATGTTTTTCGAGCGCTTATTGGTATCAACGTAGAAAATAACTTTTGTTTATAAATCTATTTATTTGGCACAGCGTATAGGTAGGAGTCAATTTTTTGTAGAAGACATAATGCATGTGTCATAAAGAAAATATCTTAAAATATTAAGTTGGTACATAAATGTATGGCACAGCAGATTTTGCTTTCGCGATTCAGAATTATTATATTGTCATAGTTATAGTGGTTCATCAATATGAGTACCTAGAGGTACCTTCATAATGATTTATTTTCATATTTAGGGCACCTAAAAAATTAAGAAGTATAGCTAAGAAGGTTAGGTCTATGGATCGTTCGATCGTTGGTTCGATACCCGCACGGAAAATACAGTAAGTACCTACCTAGGTAAAGTCAACAAAAGAGATAGATACCTATGCAAGGTCGTCAGATATAGTAGAAGTTTTCTTAGAAACCGATGGATGTTTTCAATTGTACTTTAATTTAAAAAGTTGATAATAAACAATTCATAAGTTGAGTTTATTATCTACTTTTTAAATTGATAAAAACATGAATGTTTTGTTCATTCGTGAGCACACGGCTGTATATTACCTATGTCTACACCTTCGACCCTTCACGTATCAATTTGCCAATTAGGTATGATGATGGCCTAAATCCCATGCAAAGAGATGTAGGTCTTTGGACTTTGGACCATGGTAATAATGACCAGTAGGGTTCGAGCCTGTTTTACAACGAGCAGTTACCTACACTTACATAGGCCTAGGTATAGGGGAAGGTTGCGATCATTGGACTAGCTCTTTCATTGGACCACCAAGGTATTTCCAAAACTGTGCAAGCTAGCAACACCCAAACTAGTCGAAATGTGTCCCTGGCGACTCAGTTGCACCCCCCTCTTACCTCAATGACGCTGTGGCATGTAGTGAGGAGTGATGCGTGTGGTTGTGTTTGCGGCGGTGTAAATCTTATAATTTGACTCAGGACAATTTGACGTAAGTATTATTGTATTTATATTTGTCTGTGAGCACTGTTATTAAATATTGGACAGTTTATTTGAGGTTCCATGAGTATTATTCAATTTTGTCTAATCATGTCCATGAATATTTTAGTTTAGTTTTTCTTAACCAGTACCTTGTTGCCATCAATGGACCTCAAGAGAGTTCCACCGTTGGACCGGTCCAATCATAGCAACTTTTTATTGTATTTTTTGGTCATAATAATTAATATAAATTTAAAATTCCAGAATGTCGCCAAATAAAAGAAAGTACTTCGCATGGAATGAAACTAGTATGTACCTGGCTATAGAATCAGTTCGTAACAAAGAGTTGGTTTAAACGAAGCAACTAGAATTTATGGAGTGCCGAAAGCAACTATTAAACGAAGGTTAGATGGAGTTAACCAAAAAGCAAAGGAACACGTCCAGATACTGGATTCCGGAAGTGACCTCCTTCCAGAATTAAAGCAGGAGCTTTTTAAACACGTTTTTGACTTGGAAAATTGTTTGTATGGCATTACTTCAACAGACTCCATTACTACATTTGATAAGTATTATAATAAGTTGCCTCGATTGGACCGCTAGAACAAATTTCTCGAAGTCCATTGATGGCAACTTGGTGGTCCAATTAAGGTGCTCATGGTCCAAAGAAGGCAACAGCCCAAGATTTAGTTTTCTTCGTTTTTATAAAAAATTGTAAGCCCGAATTGTGTGTGCGTTTGATTATTACAAATAAAGATCTTACGAAATAAAAATAATAAACTGCTTTCACTTTTACACTTATACTTTTTGAGATTTGGGGTTGTAAAGTTAAGTGGTCCATTCATAGCAACCTTCCCCTACTTATATATCTGGGCAGAAATCCACACTCATGACTGCTCCTGAAATATTCCTAATACATAGAAAAACCCAATAACATTCCTTGATCGGGTATCATAACCACTTCCACTCAGTCACGCTAGTGACTCACTACCGCTGCAACTGCAACCTACGTATTATACGAAACGAAACAAAGTTTAAATGCATACTTTTGTTAATTATTTTATTAACGTATAATACCTACGTTAATAAAATAGGCCTGTAGGCCTACACCTGCAGGCTCAATTAATAATACCTACCTAAGACATTCCTGGTAAGCAAATCAAAAGTTCGATAAGTTTAACGAGAATTAGAAAAATGCTCACTGAAGGGGTGGTAGCGTGCATTGTTCCGTACCTCGCACGGATTTCCCGTGGAACATAAACACAAGTAGGTACCTATAGATAACAGACCGACCAAGTCATACATTACAAGCTTCCCTTTCTAAAACATTTCCGTGTTTTCCCCGTCTACTTGCTCCAATACAGCGCTCGATTAGATGGCCGTGATGACATCGCAACTATATCACAATTCAACCAATTGCCATAAAAATCGTGATTCCGTCCCCATCGTTTATGTAAATTATGCTATGCAGGTTAGTACCTGGTTATATAGGTCGGTGAAAAAGATATCGTGACTCTCGGTCGGTAAGTCTGAAACCTCGAGCCGTATCACGCTACATTTCAAGCAAGGAGAAGTACTTTACTACACTAGTCGCCTTTTGCTCGTCACGAAAAACTGACTTCTTTTGACGACAGTCTCTTATAAGAATTAGTTTACTATGGAGTTGTGTAAGTCTTTTAAGCCATGACTATCAGTTTGAGTGACCCTATCTACGATTGGAAAAATTGGATAATAATATAACAAATACAAATTCAAATTTCTTCAGATGGAGGCAGACGTTGGTAACGACATAATAACCAGTCTTCGAAGTGATCTCGCCGGTCTCCAATACAAGAGGGATAAACTGATATCTGAAGTGAGCAAAACAATTGTTTCTTGTACATTTATTATTGTAAGAAAAGAATAATCTAAACTTTTAGATCGATTCCTATAGTTTAAGTGTTATATATACCTACTTATTGCAGAACAGTGACTTAAAAAATCTAATGTTATCTCGAGATCAGAGAATACTTGAGCAGCAAGTAGAGATCGATCATCTTCGTGAACAGAATGCTCGCCAAAATGCTATCATATCGTCTCTTAGAAAGAAGATCCATGATCTCGAAGAGATTCAGCGAAATCTCCAGACAGCGCAAGGACGAAGCGAAATCACGGTGCAAACACTACAAAGAGATAACCGCTACTGTGAAGAAAAGATTAAAGATTTAGAAAAGAAATTACGTTCTCTTGAATTAGAATGCCACAGTGAAGAGCAACAAAAAGAAAATGCCCGTTGTCAGTTTCACGATCTTATTCGACGCATGTCTGCAGCATTAGAGTCGGATTTTTGTGATACCGCACATACTCATTCCCCAGAAAGTTTAATTATAAAGGCCGCTGAACTCGTCCAAGAAATCACTAGGCTAAAGAATAGATGTATGAATACAACAGAAAACTTGTCTACCGTCGAACAAGAACTGAGGAGTTGTCGAGATGCATTAGAGAGATCTAATACAGACAAGGATATTTTGCAAAGGCAACTATCAGGCCAGCTTCTCGACCTCGAGAGGCTCAAACAAGAAAAAGAATCTTTATGTGTACAAAATAGAGTTATTGAACGGGAGCTGCACGAAGCAAGAGAGAAATTATCACACTGTTCCAAAAACTTAAATGTTGTTACTGATAATGTTAACCAGAATGAATCTATAATAATTCAGCTGAAAGGTATTTCATTCATTAATTATAGATGAACAAACGTTATTTACCTAGTGTTACGTATTGTTATTATTGTACTTTTAATAACATTTTATAGAGGATTTGAGGCATCGGGATGAAAAATACCAAAGGCTACATGCAGAATTCCGTAACACCATGGAGTCGATAGCCATTTTACTGAGTTTGCCGACTCGGTTCGTGGAGGCACACGAAAGTACAATAAAAGATAGAATTCGTGAAATTTTAAGTGATAATAAAGACAAAGCTGTGGTGAGTTTACGATACCAGTGTCTCATGATATTCTAAAGCTTTGGTTATGAAAAGCTCTATCAATGTTTTAGCGCTACAGTTAATTTGCTTTGTGCTTTCGGAAAATGAAATTATTACCTATTTCGGTTTTAGCAAATAGACGCATTGCGCGATAAGTTGGGTATGGAGTCTCAGCAGCTAGGCCGAGCGGCGCATCTGCATGACCAAGCGACGACGCGTGTGCGCATTCTGGAGGATGAGAGAAACATGCTTGAAGCCAAAGTACACAAGTTGGAGGCGGAACTCAACGCCCAGGAACTGTCCAGAGACAACCTACGCAAAGATAAGGCTAATGTGAGTATGGGTAGGTGTTTTCTGGCTGAGCTTTTAAGAATTGACGTAAAGTGGTCAATCGTGGCGAGGATCTTGATCTGGTGGTGGATGTTTCAGTAGTTACAGTTTTTTCACATGTGAGAAAACTACCCAACCAAGGATTTTATACGTTTAATTTCATCTTTCGGAAACTAATACAATTTGTTACAGTTTGTTGCATTCCTGGAACGTCTGAGCAGAACACTTAATATGGATGAGTTAACCCAAGATATCGGTATAGAATTGCACACTGAATCTATTATACACCGCGCCGAGCAGTTGGCGAGGCTTGAGAGCGATAAAATTGTCGACAAGGTTAGTAGGTGTTACTGAACAGCTGCCCAGATGCTTACTACGCTGACGCGTCATGGGCATAGGTCATTGCAGGATGTCAGCTTATTCTAATATTGTAACAAGATACCCCGAGACCTACAATATACCTATCAATATGTTCTTATTATGTCTAGGTATTTAGTATTCATGTTCTTACTCAACTTCATATCTTTAATATAATACCTATATTATGTACTTACTTAGCTAACTTTTCCACCAAGCCAACTAAGTATATAACTATGTTGTATTTAATTGTTATGTAAATTCCTTTATTATTCCTATTAAATCGCTATGGTACGCCACCACAGCAGTGTATAATAACACGTAGGTACCTACAATAATGTGTTACCTTCACCTTTACCGTGTCGGTACACTTGTCCGCGTGTACAGGCAATGTCGCAACTTGGATAAAGCGTTTGTTTCGTGTGTGTACGTTAACCCCTGTGTGTTCTGTGTAGATGCTATATTACGGATACTATGGCACGCTGCCCAGACTGCGCAGAGAAAGATCTTTCCATGATCTGCCTTATCTTAAAGAAGTAAGATTCGCACGTTAACCAATTGGAATGTCATTGCTTATGCAATAGAAAGCAATCACAAGTCATACAGTAATTTAAAGAAACCGCAAACAAATTATCTTTTTTCATTTACCGTGTATCCATCATCCTGCACAGTAAATTAGCACTAATGAATAATACCTCCGTTAACAATTTCACTCAATATATATACTCTAAATACCTTAGTACCTTATGTACCTCACGGTACTTAAAATACTTAGCTAGATGCAAATTACACTGCATTATTAAAAATGTCTAATAAAATAGTTACCTACAATTTATTAATGAATGGGTAGAATATGTACCTTTGTTAATATTTTTGTTTTATTTATAGCAACATACATATAGAGGTACGTACAGTCACAATCATAAAATAATTATGTCTTAGAATTTGAGTGATTTTCTCCTAAAACATTGATTGAAAAGTTATGGCATAAATGAAATAGTATTTTTGATCCCATTCTATTCTATTATAAAATAAGTCATAAATACCTACATTTATCTAAAGTTGCTATTGTTATTTCACAAGAAAATCGTTATTTGAATGTTGCTACTTAAATATTGATGCTTGTGACTGTATCTACCTACCTATATACAGTTAAGTAATGTTTATAGAAATGCTACAATTCTAGATACCTCCCCACCTAGACTTAAGATATTAAGTATAATTAACTATAGCCATACACAATTAAATAACTTGTAGTTGTAGGTAAAACTATTTTTATACAATATTCCCTGTTACTTATTACCATTTAGTTAGCTATGGTAAGCCTACCATAGCTAACTAAATGGTAATAAGTAACAGGGAATATATCTATAAACATATTTATCATTAAGTCAATAATTCTGTTTGCGTGTGACTAAATGCGTTTTAGAAATATATTTTGTCTACAGCATGTAACTAAGCAGGTACCCATTCAATATTTACCTGGTACGGCATAAACCTTGTATTTATTACAGTAACAGTATAATAAACGCACAAACGTAGGTACCTAATCTAATAAAAAGTTAAGTGAAGAAATTAAACGCGACTTGACGACCAAATGTCGGTAATCGCGGACGCAGACGAGGTCGTTATATAAAAAAGCTATGTCCTTTCTTGGAGTTCAAACTTACTCCGTACCAAATTTCATCAAAATCAGTTCATGATTTAGTCGCAAAATCATAAAAGACAGAGTATGAATAAATGATGGATAAGGAAGGATGGGTCACGTCACGTAAAGTCAGATTATGCTAAAATACCTATTGATATTTGTAAATACATATTAATATTCATGGGAGCCGGCAGCAGGGTGCAAGGAGTGCAATTTCGCACCCCTATCGTGAAAGAAAATACATAGTAAACTTTGGTTAGTTTTATATTTACAAAAAAACAAAAAAAAACTTACGACAAGGTTACTGTCCCAATAACTTATTTAACATAAGTTACCATGAATGTGTAATTACTAAAATTTATGTTTGATTAGTTAATATTACCTATTACCTTTAGTGTAGTCCTGGCGGCGCCCCTGTTAATACTATTTAATTACTCTAGTCCCACATAATGATACACAATTGATTTTCTATGGTTCTGTCATACCGGTAAGCCGGGGCTTGACTGGTAGAACATAATTTACTCAAAATACTTAAGTAAGCAGGTAGTGCACGTTTTAGACTATTTTTAAGTGTAACGTTTTATGAAGTTGGAATGTACGGCAGGTCGGCAGCACACGCGATGTCATGTCGTGTCATCGTCTGCATTGATACAAACAACGCAGTACCGTACAGTCGCACGCACATTCTGCATAATCACGCTGATTTATAGAGCAACTTTTGTCATTTAGTACCGTGTTTAGTACCATATCACGGTTTACAAATTTCAGACGGCCGTAGTTTACCAGTTACAAAGACGAATAAGGATTCTAAGGGAGCAGCTGCAGAGAAAGGATCTTCATCTGGACTTACTGCGACGAAAGCTTAGTGTGCAGGCAAGTGGTAATATAAGGAATCTTGGATCTTACCCTATGTACTTAACTCTTTGTAATGTAGGTAATCTACATCAATGATACTTACCAACACCATAAGTGTTATTATAAAGTGTGCGTCAGTTCGGTACGTTAAGTCTGCGTTCAGGGATTTTGAAGAAGCATGTGGAGTTAATAGGTACATTTAAAAACAAAGATTCGTTTGAAAATTGTTTATTTTTACCACCAATTGATAAAAAAAAGACGGGTTGCACTCCGGGAGTGCCGGCAGAAGTGAAAACTTGATTATTAACGTTGAGCATGTTTGATATTTTGGAATGGTTAGGGAATAATTTTGCACCAATTGCTTTATCAGTATAAAAATACATCATTTATGTGGTAGAATACAATATTCATTTATTGCGCTATCTTTATATTACATTAAAAATTTAACACTTTAAAACTATTACAATTATTTTACATTAAAAAGTTATACACGAACATTCGCGCAAGCGCCCTGCGCTGCCTAAACGAAACAGTAGGCCCAGGCATACATTTTCGCCGCGCCGTAGAGAGGGGATAGCTGTCTACTCTCCATCCGTCTTACGCTTTTTCGATCAGGTCACGTGTCCTGACGCGAGTTTAAGATTTTATACCCATTACAGAAAAAGTGCTCAACGCCGCTAAAGAAGTTTTCACTTCAAAATTAGATATACTTTTGTTTAATCAACCGGCCGACAGGACGAAAGCTGCCGCGTCCGCGCCGTCCTACAAGCGGAGCGCGACGAGGCCGTGTCTCGCAACAAGAAGTTAGCACGCCAGTGTGACAAGCTGCAAGTGCAGCTCAGCGATGCGCGTGCGCAGATTCGCGACCTCAACGCGCAGCTTGTAGACGCTGCAGAATATAAGGTAAGTAGTTTATTATTACTTTCCCACACTTGGATGTTGTAGTGAGTGAATGTAAGATTTTTTATGAAGACATGATCATGGTGGTGGACTTTTGACATGTCCTTGTTGGGTTCTGTGGTAGACTTTTATCGGCTGATTGATGACATGTTTGTCCAAACGCTGACACTGCAATTAAGGTAGGTACCTACCTACATTTGCTAACAACTGGCGAAGCTCTGGCGATAGAGATCCGGCCTGAATGTCGAATTGCCGACAAATGATAGAAATGTCGGAATTGAGAATCAGTCCATGATGTAATAAATAATTGTATGTACGTAAAATAAATCGACAGTGAATTACTGGAATAGGTTTTTAAATACAAGGTTGAAGTGATTTGTTTAACAGAACCATGATCTCATTACTTGTAGTTGAACTTTAACTACTTATAAAATGTATTCATTTATTCGAATCATCACGCTTTGCCCTACACGCTGCCTTACGTTAGAGATTATGATAATAACCTCATACCTCACACACAAACTGTGATACAATTCAATCAAACCCGAGCGAATATTGGCATGGTAGTAGATAATACTGCACTTTTTCCAAATAACCATGTGCTTGAAGCTTTTTGACGCGGAAAACTATTTGGTATATAGTGGATAGCGCTTACATTTTTTATCTCTAAAATTTAATATACTCAATCATTTCGATGTAATGTAACTTTTATGCGAATGGTGGAACCTACAACACAAATAAAAACTCAAATTAAAAAGAATTTCCATGCAATGTAACGTTCGGCATCGTTTGAACGAATGCTGCTCGACGCTGTATTCGACATAATGCATTTACCTTACTCTATTTTGCATTTATTCTTCGTTGAAATGTCGGATCTGCAGGTCGCTTGTGCTCTGACTTTGTTAGATGAAATGTAACACAAATTCGCTCGTTGGTTTGTAAAAACAAGATATAACAGAGCGTCGAGTATCGTGTTCAATGTTAGAGAGTGGCAGATTAAAGCGGCCCGATGTTCTGTGTCAAGTAAATGCTGAAGTGTATACTCACCTTAAAACAACACAGATAACATCGCTGGAGCGAGCTCGCAAGGTGGAAGAGCTCCAAAAGAAGTTGGAGGAGGCGGAACTACTACGCGTACGCTACAACCGCAAGGTGAACGTGCTGAAAGAGCAAGTGCGCTCTACTGGGGAGACCTTCGAGCAGGAGCGCTCTTCCAGCGATCACCAGATCACTATTCTACGAGATGACCTTGCGCGAACCAAGGAGGCACTCACAGAATGCCAGCGCAGGGAGGCACAGCTTACCAGCTTTAGGTTTGTACCTACTTTTAACGCTTAAACTCATCGTCATCTGCCTAACCTTTCTCAACTATGTTGGGGTCGGCTGGGGTCGGCACCGGATGCAGCTTAAACTACTGAACTAAAATAAAGCTTAGGTATATTTTTACTAACTAAACTAAACATTTTACATAATTTAAGATCCATCAAGCTGGCGCAATAGCTCAAGCTGAAGTTAAAAATATGATCTACAAAAAGTTACCTGTCCCATACAGGAATATTTTTATATAAAGGCACTAAGTAAAAGAATTCTGTTACAGGAACTCGATAGCGAAGCTGCTAGGGATCTTAGTACCAGTATCGGTATCGGATTTCGAGATGGTGTCCCGCCTGCAGAAGCTGATCGATGCGCACCACGATTTTACGGTGGTCTCGCGGCGGTACGACGACCCCACCCTGCTGCGCGCCTCCTCCCGCTCACCGCCCCCCTCGCGCTGCCGGACCAGGACACCCGACAGGTTAGCTTTAGAAAAAGGTGCAATGTTGGACAGTAGTGCCTACAAAGTATTTATTGAACGCCTAAGTAGTCGTTACGACTAATGGTTTATTTGCAGGTCGTTACGCTACGACGACTCCGGGTACGCAGACCCTGCGTTCGAGCTGGACGAGGAGATATACAAAGCTCGTGCGGGCTTGTGACACGCGAGGCGCCGCGCTCGCTTCTAGACCTGAACCTTATTAGGCAATGGCCACTTCATAACCCCACATTATTTCCAGGGCAGAAAAACATTACTTCATAATCTTCATATGCGTGGCGTCTACCTACTTACTGACTGAATTTCATAAATCTAATTAGATATTTACAGTGACAGAAGTCTTAATGAGAGCCGTCATCCGCCAAAGACTCGCGTTATCATCTCTCCCTTTTACGCTCTGGCTTCGATCATGATCGATGATAATTGCTTGCACAAACAATAGCTAACCGAAGACATATTGTGCAACTTGCTACTGCAGCGCAGTGGCACGTGAAAGTGTCTATGTCTAGTGTCTAGATAGTACATTAATGTCTTCAGTATTCTGTAGCAATGTATGAAGTGACCTTTCTGAGCTCACATATAAAAAGTGTCATTAAAACCAACAACGTCTGCTGGCCCCTTAACACCCTGAGTTTCTAGAACGCGAAATTGATTGACTCAACATTGTTCTGAAACACTACATTTTGGGCTATTAAGACGAATCGCTACATGCGTGTTGAGAAATTAATGGTCTGTCTAGTCCCATCAAACTAGGTGTTACGGGGTTAAGGGTGACCAATGTTACGATATCATAGCTGCAACTAGCAAATCTCACAGCACATTGGGGATTTAAACAATTCGTTATACGCCTATAATACCTAGTTATCTGCCTTTAAGTATTCTAATCTTTCAATTTTATATTATTTTACTCCCGATTTACTACGCAATAAGTTCAGGTCAACAATAGCTAGCTGATATGCGGTTGGCGATATAAAACTATTCTACGTATATTAGTACTAAGTATTGGCGAATTGTCTTCGAAATTGGCCGTGTTTCGAACATCATAGTCGAGTACGAAGTAAGTATATCTTATAACTAGAAATCATTTTGATAATAAGGTTATAACATTTTGTGCTATTATACATCATCATAAGGTATCAGGGTCTTTATTCGGAAAAATGTAGAATCAATTCCATGAATTTTACGGGTCGTTGAACAAATAACAATCTTCATTTTACAGATCCTAACGTAAGAAAATCATAATTTTAGTAAGAAAATTAATCTAAATATTCGATGGAAATATCACACTGTCTCGAATGTTTCTATGTAGGGAAGCTACAAGATAAAACAATAACGTTTGACCGATAAAAATAATCGACCTAAAAATGTTCGGCTGACGTACTCATTCACTACCTACTCATAAATTTAAATTTTGTAGATAAATGTTACACATTAAAGTAGCTGCCTACTATGATATTGTATGTGGGACAAGGAAGTAAGTAGTTTGTCCTTTAAGAATGTTAAAGATAACATAAGTTATGCCTTATTGGCAATGCCGTCTTTAAACTATTTGAGACCCTGGGCACATTAGGATCATGGGGCCCCTATGACCTTGAGAAAACACTATTTAGTTACAATAGATGAAAAAAGACAAACAAGGTTCTAAATTTATTTTTATTTACTTAGTTACTAACTATAAAAAAATAGGAAATATAAAAAATAATCTACAAAAGTAACTCGCTTAACTTAAAATCCTTAGATTAATTCAATGTTGATTGCAAAGGTACCCTTCTAGATTTAAGATGAGCAAAATCGTTAATCACATCTTCAAAATCTATGGTATTGAGAATATCACATTCTATGGACATCAGCGACAAACTAGAAAAACTGAAAACAAAAACTGAAAAAAATGATTTTATGTCTAGTGCAATAAAATTGATTGACGAATGAATTTATTTATTTTGAATAGTTTAAAACATACATACAGCCACATATTTAGCCAACACATTTTTTACACCAATAGATATTTTCTGTTTCCCATCACTGACCCATCTGTCAAAAAGTTCAAGCTATGTTGTACAAGGAATAGCTATCCGCATGCGGCAAACTAAAGCTAATATAATAAGCGTAGGTATTGTAGTAAGTCATTATCATCAGATTTTAAAAATTAATGTTTTACGGTAATACCTAAATATCGGTTATCATTTGGTAATCTGGCAGGAACTAGGGGGCCCCATTCGATCGCGGGGCCCTGGGCACGTGCCCATAGTGCCCAGTGGGGAAGAGGGGACTGCTTATTGGCCTGAGTGCGCTTGGACTGGCAAACATGGGTCTCATGGTACAGGCAGAGTTTAATGGGTCTGTATTTATGCGTGGTAATCGCAATACATGTTTGTCGCTTATGTGGGACTTAAACAACGAACTTATGAAATGTCTGTAATACAGACTCATTTAACTTTGCTTGGCCATCCAGGACCGAAGAAATAGGTTGTAACATACTTTTATGTACGTAGACATTTGCAGCATTCAGGCATTATACTATGTTATGTTATGTTACGTTATGATACCTATGTGTTTTGGTGTTCCTATCTTTATTTTAAGTCTTCCATTACTTTGTAACGTGCAAAGATTTGTATTAAATTTTTTATTATTTTCTTCTACCTATGTTAGTAAAAAGCTGTTAGAAAGATGTATAGGTATATTTAAGTTACATATTGTGTAATATAGGAACTTTCTCATAATTAACAGCAGTGCAAAAAATATTAGACGTGAACTCGATAGAACCTAGATATTATGTTATAAATTATATGTGAGATAAGTCATTTTAAAATAGTCGAATAGTTTTAATCTATATCTACAAATAAATATTTAAGTGTCTGTTTATAATGTCAAAATAAAAGCTTCTAAATGCATATTATGAATGTTTACAAAGTAGGTATCTAACCTACCAAAATATTAAAAAAAAAACTTTTAATTTTTCTGTCTGTTTGTTTGTTCCGCTAATCTTCTATATGGCTAACCGATTTTGACCAGACTTTCACTCTCAGATAGCTACTTTCATTAAAAAAAAAGAATTGAGTTCCGCGTAAAACCTCGTGATATCCGACATTCACAGGAACGAAAACGCGGTCATAAGCTACCTAGTAAATACATAATATATGTAGTTATATAAAAGATTCTACTGTAAACCGATTTGATCGCTTCTAGACTTCACAAAAAGATCGTTAGTTTGATTTTAACTCGATTTTCCGTACTACTCCAAATAATTGGTAACACACCTAAAACTAAATTGATTTAATTCAATTTAGTTATACAAGTATATTCAAATGTTTTTTTAAATTGTTTTAATAAAAACTGAGTGGTCGGTCTGCGGGTTAATAAAATCAAGTTGGTACAAGAAAATTGCACACAATTCCCGACAACAATTGGAGCAATGGGTACTGCTCCATATTGCTCGATGCCAAAATTGTAGCAATTGTTGTAAGGGGTCTAAACCGCAAAATCATAATGAGCGTTACGGATCAAGGTCTTTATTTCATCCCTTCACTCCTGCCACTGCGGTAATATTAAAAATAGGCATTGTTGGCAATATTATTGCTGAAAAAATTGCTCGTGTTAACGCAATTTTATACGAGATGATTCTCCAAAAGTTTAGGTTTGCTTAGGTATCTTATCGATTTTTTGTAACAGCAATAAGTAGGTAAGTACCTACTTAGGTATTCCATAAAACTATAAACTAACTTATCTCCATCACAACATTGGACTGAACATAATTACAATTAGATTACTTAATTATTATTAATAGTAGTAGGTACCTAATAACATGTTCAAACACTAAGTCCTGGGCGGTCTCTAGTGAGTAAGTATGTATATGTAAGTAAACTAGTAGTTCTATAATAAAATTGATTACTTTTAACGTTACATTTAAATTCTTTCCTGATAAACATTATTGCGTCGTTCCTCTATATACTTAAATGTCATGTATTATTATTTATAATTATTAGGAACCTGTAATTACTACTTAGAAACAACATGTTCATATGTAGGCACTCACCGACGTTACTTAGTATATATTCCGCATCCAGTAAATAAATATGTACATAATTCAAGTAATTGCTTTATTTATATGATTTTTTCGACACACCTTATCGATATCGCCAATACGATGTAATTAACATAACCACTTAATGTTACCAGACCGCCACTTGTTGGTTTTTGTTTGATTTATTGTGTATAATAGATATACGCGTAACTAATTATGTTCAATGATAATGTGACTTACAACGAGAATTATTGTTTCGTACTAAGCAATAACTATGCTATCAATCATTAATTCGACCTCGATCTATATGGAGATAAAAATAAAATGCCATTTTTTAAATCAGCGGAAATCGCAAAAAAAAACTTGAAATCCTAATGTACTAAACACTTGGAGCAACTCCTTATGCTGTCTGGAAATAAGTGAAATGTATTCGACAAAAGTAGATACTAAGAAAATGAAACTGATCTTTTCCATAATTTAACGTAAAAAAGTGACGAACTAAAACAACTTCAAATCGACTACTATCGAGTCTAATATGGTGCGAATCGTGTGACACCACCTTTACTTTTCTCATCCGATTTTTATTCGTTGAGGGTAGTCCTATTAATTTGAAAAAGACAGTGACTAGGAACGAGGAAGCAAACTCATTTGAATAAAAGAGTTAACACTAGATCCACCTCTAATTATCTGAAATGTGCATCAAAATCGTGTATTTCATACTTTTCATCAGTTCCGGTAAGTACCTATTGCCTGCATTTCGTGTTATGTTCAATGCCTGCCGTTATTTAATACTGATGCATCGATCAATCTAAGTGCGTTAGCGCCATGCGGTGTTAATTACTAGCAACAGTAAGACCAAACAACGGTAGCTATAGGAATCTTTACTTATTTAGTTGCAAAATCATTGTCACTATGATATTTATTATAGGTAGATACTTACTAATAAAAAATCGTTAATAAAAAGCATGTGCAATTAATTATCCAATCAGTCGACACTCGTCTAAATGATTATAGAAATGATTAATGGCCATCGTAACTGCACACAAATTACATAGTTAAATATATAACACATCAATAAATATTTTGGGTTTGTTCCTAGTGTGTTCGCGGCACATGCCACGTTATGCTGATCTCGACGACGAAGACCAGCATCTGCTCAGAGCGGCATACGAAACGCCTGCTTACGACCACGATGAATACCAAGAAGATGATGACATGTCTCCGGGCAAGCTGGACTTGCTCAAGGATGGACTCTGGGCAGTCAAGGCAAAGATCAAGGAGCTGAAAGCTTTTAATAAAGCTTTAGCAGCAAACTTCCTGTCGACCAAACTGAAGGTGAAGGAGTTAATCGCGGCAAGCTTGGTGCTAAAGAAACATCATCATGGTGAAGTGGAGAAGAAGAAACCTTATAATTATCAGGTATGTGAAGCGTCCTCTTATTCGAAAAATACACCGGTTTGAACACATGCTAGATATTGGCTTGTGAGCCAGAGTTCGTACAGCGTGACTGTACTCCACAAAGTAAAACGGTGGCTCAGTGAAGGTTGAAGGAGGTTGCTTTATCATAAACAGCGCAACCCGTTGTATCGAGCTTTTGAGGAGGCCGTGTTCAGCAGTAGATGTGTTATTTCTGAAATGATAATGCATTAATAATATATTGGGCACATACCTACCTACTTACCAGTTTAATAAAAACAAATAATAAATAATACCACCCTATCATTGTCCCATCTAAGTTCCAAGAGGCCATTACCCTTCGTAAAGGCCTCTTTTGCATCCGATTAATGAAACGAAAATCAACGAGTGTATCATTAAACTCCCATCAAATGATCTTATTTGCTGTTAATAAATCATTCAGCCAATCACAGCAGATAACAAGTGTCAACAAAAATAGGTACCTATTGCATCTTTTTGCACTACGTAGGCATGTAAAAAGACTTCCATAATATTCCAGAGCAACCGCCGAGTCTTAATAAATAGATTAGACCCTAATAAACAGACATTGTTACTTTAACGCCGACATTGAACCACGCTTCGTGCGTTCAAGTTTATTCGGCGAGACCGCGAGACCACAACACGAAATCATTGGTAGGTAACCGCATACCGTAAAATCAGTAATAGGTAAGTAAGCAATTAAATCACGTCAAAATCGTGGGCGACTCGCAGACGCAAAACACACTGTAACACAAGTTTAACTTCCGCTCTTTTGATGCATATCTAACTATTCTAGAATGAGCGCTTGAAGGTGGTGGTGCATAAGTGGATATATCCTATACCTACTATTTACCAGCTACTAAGAAACTTGTACCTACTAGCACTTTGACAGTGAGTTTTTACAAACTCTCAGTCCCTATGTTGCTCGCTCACCTTAGTACACCTACATTATAAAACCGGCCAAATGCGAGTCTGGCTGGCAAAAACGTAAAAAAAATCTCTTGTTAAAAAATTGTTTCTTGTATACCTTTAATGAATTAGGTATATTTGTTGTTATAGTGGCAATAGAAATACACACTCTGTGAAAATTTCAACTCTCTTCTTATTACAGTTCATACAAACGGACAACGGAGGCTTAGCAATAGGGTCTCGTTGGAACCCATCGGGTACGGAACCCTAATAAAAGGAAACCTTGCTCAAAATGTCACGTTCCTAGTCCCAGTAGTTTGTGTTAGTGATAGCACAATGTCAGTCAGTCTGTTTCTCCTGCATACAACATTAGCTTTGGTCATTTTCAACCGACTTCAAAAAGGAGGAGGTTCTCAATTCGACGCGTATGTTTTTTTTTTTTTTTTTGTATATTTGTTCTACGATTACTCCGCCAGTTATGAATCGATTTGGATGATTCTTGTTTTGTTTGAAAGAGTATAGCTCCGAATAGGTCCCATAGGAATATTGTCATGATCTGATAATGAACTTTGGAGATATGGAACGGAACTCCTTATAAAATCACAGCAGAACCGCCGTAACAAGAAAAATTGCTTTGTTTATACGTGTAGTCGATGACTGACTGAAGGAAGCGGGGAGGGGGTACGTCAACCCCCCTCCTACCACTTTCCAAAATTAAATATATCGTGTGAGGTATTGTTTGAAAGGTCTTTATGTAAGGATTTCAATCATTAACACACAAGCACTAAAAAGTGAAAAATAAAAAGCTTTTTTACAAAAAAATATGACCGCCTTCAAAAACTACAAAATAAAAAATAACTATAGCTTGGAAGTCGTAGGCAATACCTACATAACAAGAAACAAAACCAAAGCCGCCGACTTTCAAGCTAAAGTTATTTTTTATTTTGTAGTTTTTGAAGGCGGTCATATTTTTTTGTAAAAAAGCTTTTTTTTAGCATGCGTTGGTACATTAAGTGCTACCATAAACAGTGATTTATCACACCAAAACTACAAAACAAAAAATAACTTTAGCTTGGAAGTCGGCGGCTTTGGTTTTGTTTCTTGTTATGTAGGTATTGCCACCGACTTCCAAGCTAAAGATATTTTTATTTTGTAGTTTTTGAAGGCGGTAATCTTTTTTTGTAAAAAAGCTTTTTATTTTTCACTTTTTAGTGCTTGTGTGTTAATGTTTGAAATCCTTACACGATATATTTAATTTTGGAAAGTGGTAGGAGGGGGGTTGACGTACCCCCTCCCCACTTCCTTCAGTCAGTCATCGACTACACGTATAAACAAAGCAATTTTTCTTGTTACGGCGGTTCTGCTCTGATTTTATAAGGAGTTCCATTCCATGTCTCCAAAGTTTATCATCAGATCATGACAATATTCCTATGGGACCTATTCCGAACTATACTCTTTCAAACAAAAAAAGAATCATCCAAATCGATTCATAATTGGCGGAGTAATCGTAGAACAAATATACAAAAAAAAAAAAAACATACGCGTCGAATTGAGAACCTCCTCCTTTTTGAAGTCGGTTGAAAAATAGTAGTCGCTTCGCAGCAATATAATTTCTGTTTAGTTACTCGGTCCGATGGTAGTATGTGTAGACGTGTACTTAATGGCTATGTAATGTGTATTTTTACACCCGATATTGGTAGGTACCCATAAGTATGTAATAAGTCGTAAGTGGTGAAAAAGAATTCTCTTTATTTTTACAGGCCCCACCGTACCAGACACAGTATGGGCCACAGTCGCAGTACGCCGAGACACAATACGCGCCCCAGTACGCAGAGCCTCAATACGCACCCGCGCAGCATCAGCACGACCCTTACTACGGACACTAACACAATAAATCTCGTACCTTATGTATCTAACGTATTAAGTACTTACTAACGTTTTTTTTCTATCTCTCTAAATTCTTTAGCAAAGAAAAAGAGTTGATCATGATTTGTTTTGTTAAATTATAATTACATTAATGAATATTACTAACATCAATAAATTATTACTGTTCAAAATACTCCTTGTCTCATCATAGATGTAAGCCGAATCATATTCTCGAGCCGTCGGCGTCGGCGTAACACGTCATAAGAAAGTGCATTAATAAAATAAATTCTTAATTGTTAAGGTCACCAGTATAGTTGAGTAGAGTACCTAGTTGAACGCAGCGCGCGCGCAGGTCACTCGTGTAGTAGAAGCGAATCGCTTTTTCGTGTCAAATTGCGAATCAGAGGAAGTCGCTTAGTGTTGCACAGAGTCCTGGAGCCGCCCCGTACCCCGCCAGTCCCGATGTGCCCCACATCACACCTCCCTTTGTTTCCGTGAATAAGATGTGTTTGTTAGTAATTCCTGTCAAAGTGGACATGTCATTATCGATACAGTAGACTAACTAGTGTGTTAGTTAAGGTGCGGCGTCGTCCTGCTACGAAATGAGTTACAATTTAATATGGATTTTACTCTTGGTATGATTTCATTTATTTTATTCGCGTTACGTGGTGTGCATTCTAACCAAGACTTAAATATCGTAAACAAACAAATGCTTGGTAGGTTATAACTTATACCATTGCTTTATGTTTCGTCTCAGATACTAAAGTATTGTACGCATTCATTAACCAAGTTTCTGTCTTGATTACCAGTGCCTGTTTGTTGAGTTTGTCTAAATATTTCTTGGTTATAAGTTGATATCTAACTACCTATTATATCAAACGTTTAAGTTTCAAATTCTGAAGTTCCGATCTAGTTCTCAAACTTATTGGAATAGTTCACTTGTTCTAAACGTCAATTAAATCATTGCCTTATTATTTCGATTACTTACTTTAAAAAAGTAAATATAGGTCGTCGCAATATATACATGGAAATAATGATTGGCTTTCTTACTAAATAAATATAGGTAGGTATTTACCATGTGGAACCTACCTGCATAACATAAGTAACCGCCATGTGCGTACCTAAAATATGCAAGACAAAAATGTAATGTAAATACTTTTATTTTATGCAAAGGACTTAACTATTATTAAAAGATAAGTATTTATCGTCGGTAGGACGATAAATACTTATTAAATAGTTAAGTAGGTAGGTAGCTATTACTAAATTATTTCCTAATTAGTTAAAATAATAATTATTTTTGTGCCCGGTAGACTTGGATAAATTAATTATTTTCCAGTCCTTGACACCCTTGATTATGATTGCACTTTAACAAAACAATGCAGTTTAGTGCATGTTGAAGTAAGACCTACCTACGACATCTATTCATATTCTAATGAAGTTCAATGTAATTTTAATACTTTAGATAAAAAGCCTCAACACGTAATAATAATTAGCGGAAATTTTTATTACACTTTTAATTGCATGTCACTGCAGCAAGGTTGATGAATAACATTTAAATACATTCACATAGTTACCTCCAAAAAATATAATAATCAGATATCTATTTTTCGTTCAGGTGGCCATGTTACATAAGTTTGGTTTATTTTACAAGTCAGTATTACGAGTAGGTATTATTCGCGACTTCGTCTGCGTAGACTTCAAAATTAAGCTTAGGCGCGAAATTTTCCCACTGAAATACAAAACGGCGTAAAACTATCTAACATTTCCGTATCGAACAAAACACAGGAAAAAAAGTAAGAAACATCCAACCAGTTGTCAGGAAGAATCCTGACAAACTTTCGCGATTATACGTAAGTAATAGTGGTAGGACAAGATTGAAGAAGTGTGTGAAGAAGAAGAGTTGAAGTGTGTGAGTGATCATGATTGCAATTCCACATGGAATGCCAGAGATACAAAGAGCAAGCTGCTGAAATAATTTATTGATAGTTTCCGCTACATAAACCGATACCGCAGTGAGACTAGTGATAAACCTAGGTTATAAAAATAGACAAGTCCCTTAGCAACCGCTAGCTGGCTGCATCGCCCTTTGCAACAAGTTCAAAGTAAACATATTTGTCCGATAAATGTCAGACTGATCTTTAAACAAACTGGATCGACTTCGCACACTAATTTCATTTCAGCTGAGGGCGAAACGGGTCTAGAGCACTTCCTGGTCTTTTTATAAAATGGCATCAGGTAGGCGTGTTCGTATATTTATGGACGTGATATTGTCTTACATTCTCCACATTATTTTCGATAATATCAGTTTAAACTTTTAAACCATCAGATGGTAAGTAAGCGTATCTACTTCCTGTGATCAGAAAAACTAAAATCACTAAAGATGGTAATTTACGTTATGTTTATGTGTTCTCGGAAAAATTGACCGAAAATCACGAGCCCTTTGGGCCTTTGTGAAGTTTTCATCAATAACCATTGAAACATAATTTCGTGTTCTTAATTGAATAACAAAAAGTCAATACAATATACATTTAGAATAGAATATTTATTTACTTCGTATGAATAGCAACAATCTTGAATAACATTTAGAGAGTATCATTCTAATTTAATAGATCCACAGAGAAATGAAGCATCTAGATATATTCAATTTATCATCATTAATATTTCAATTGCTACATACTCTCAGCTGCAATTCGGAGACTTTAATCTTTTACTTGGTTTCCGCCACACTTTTAAAGAGTACGATCAATCTCACAAACAATGCAATCATATAGGTGCCCAGAAGGCGAAATTACTTTTAGATATGCTTTGTGTTTAAGTTCAATTAAGGGTCTTTACAATAGTAATGAACCACATAATATAAATCTTAAGCTATACGTAACTTTGTATTAAACTTAATAAAATGCATTACATATTGCAGTAATGTTTAATCCAATGCCAAGTCTGAATAGTAAGCTACATTACGTACAGATCGGTATGCACCATCTTTTCTTTGTGCTCTCAAGTTCTTTATCATGGGTCAATTTATTTGCATTCGAGTTTAAAATACCGCACGATCTGGTAAATCAGAACTGGTTTGCTCGCTCCCTGTCCATGACTGTCCGCAAACCTTATATGGATAATAAAGACAAAGAATTACCTACTAAATAAATCTCTTTTTATTAGACAAATGCCCTATGAGCTCATTTCTTACACAGCTAAAGATTTTTAAGAGTAAAAGTTACAAATTACATACTTAATGAACTTTGGAGGTTTGTGTAGAAATAAAGATCACTGATCTAAATTCTAAACCTATTAAGCGGATCATTAGTCGTTTCAAATTCACCAAATTCTTAAGTAACTGTTCTTTAAGTAACAGTAAGGTAAGTAGTATCGTACAAAATTCATATACTTATATAAGATAGTCTTGGATACTGTTCATTATATTTTGCCAAAATCCTGAGCGATGAATCTAAGAAAATTAGCTAACAGATAGTCTCTTAGAGTACGTAAAGGTACGATTTAAGATGTTTTTGTATGAGTTTCGATGAGGAATGATAATACGATAACCAAATTCTCTGAATAAATAAAGATTATAAAAAAGGGGGAAGTAAAATAATAGTAGCTGAGGAGCTACTAGATATTATTTGTGCAGCTTTAATACCTGCTGCAGAGTATTCCAAAAACATTGGTCTTGAGACTGAGTAAAATAGTCTGTTAGTTTCCCCCAGGTTCTAGATGTGCTTCGTTTCCAACTGCGATTCGAAAAATCTCATACATCGACATCATCGAGCAACACCAGCTACTAGGTCCCTGTTAGATGGTATGTTCTACATTGTGTTCATAGCGCTGCACAAGTATAATAAATCATTGCTTTCTGACAACATTCCAATAACATAATAAATAGATTTCATACGTACTTATTATAAAATATAATGTGTACTGTGGGGTGACACGACGTGACGCAGGTGCGACAGTTGGCACAATCGTTCAATTAGCTCGTAATATTTGCGCATTGTCCGGCACAGCAGGCGGCCTTCGACGAGCACTTTTATCTAAAGAAACGCCCTTAATCGTTCGCGCAAGTCTAAACTAGTGACTTGACTGTGGTTTTTCTTGAACGTGCATTTAGAATGTACTTACCTTTAATAAATATTTTTTTTACAAGTTCTCTTTAATTAAAGGGTCAATTTAAATTTTATCACAGCTTGATGTTCGTCAAATGGAACTGTCAGGAAGTTGGAACTGTCATGGAACTGTAAGCATGGAAAACGTCGACCTAATCAACCATCGAAGATTTTTCTAAAAACTATTTTCTTACAGTGGTAGTTTGTAGCATGAGTAGCAGTCGGTGAAAACTAAGGTAAGTAGATAGAGTAACTAGTTATTGCCATAGAAACGTATCAATCGCAATCTATTGTAGGTAATAATCTGTCAAAGAACACGAGTAAAAATATCGATTTTATGCTTGATATACCTAGGTAGAACTTCCAAAAAACAAGTTGTTAGTATAGGTTTATAACAGTTATTAAAGTTACCGGAACGCATAATCCTACCTACACGTTGTGTCATACCTTTTGTTAGATAAAAGTCCAAGGCACTTTGAAATTCGTAGCCTAATCAAATTACATACGGGTAGTGCAGCACCTGGTATCAATTAATTCGAATTCTCAGAAATACAGAATTTACATTGAGAAATGCTGATGTGGTAGTAGGGTACCTAGTGTCTTTACATTAAGCTTATTTTGTTTTCATAGCCTTCGTATACGCGGCATAAACTTATTAGTACAATTAAGCATTGTGCAAGCTAAGTTCGAAATATCTTCTTAACTACTTCTTCTTAAATATCTTCGTCTCCTTTTTTCTTCTTCTTTTTATGTAAGGATCGTAACAGGTCTGTAGTTTCTGCCTACCCCCATGGGAAAAAGGCGTGAGTTTATAAATGTGATCTTCTTATCCCTCGGATCTAAGTAATTCAAAAAACCTTTTCGCTCTAACTCTGAGCTAAATCAAACAATAGGTAGGGTTAAAGAAGAATTTTATTCTCTTAAGAACTTACAATCATTACACAAACAGTTTTTTTAATTTTGTAGTGTCTAAGCCACAACCCTTGGTGATTCGCTCAGCTTAGCACTACCTACCTAGTGTTAGGTGACATAATCTAGATAGTGAACCAACGCCGCATAATTTCACTATAGCTCTGGTCACACTGACGTTTGTCACACTAATTTGTTACATGGTGAGTATCCTATATGAATTGGCACCTTACACCCAGCAACTCACACGCTATGCCGGTCACCAAGTATGGCTCTAAGCGAAACTCCAGTCAATCAGCTGAAGCTGCGCTTAGTGCGCTTTGGGGCCGTATATTCTTAAATGATTTTGTTTACAAAGGAGATTGCCACGGAGCAGGTCCCTTTTGTGGTATCGTGTGCGTGATTGAAATAATGACGTAAAAATAGTATTATTTTTTTCATGTACAGGATATTATTTATACAATTTCCTTCCCCTGGGAATAAAGTTAAGGTTAATATTAATAGTTATACATTACGTTGACATCCGTTTGATCCAATGTAGGTAGTCTGTGGTTTGATTGATATAAAAAAATGTTGTCAGGTATCAAAGAAATAACTAACGAAAATTACGTCTTTTAATCAATTGAGTAATTATTTCAAAATAAAACGATAATTAACAATACATAACAAAATGTTAATTATTTAAAACCTATTGCCAGTTTACATTAAGATTAAAATCTCAACATTTGACAACTTCCACACTTTTGTGGTATCTTTTTTGTTTTCACAACGATGAGGTAGAAATCATGTCACCCCTGTCGTTTTTAGACGTATTATTGTACCATATTTATCTGAAATGACCCGCCAAGTATGAGTCTACATAAAGTATTCTTGATGACGGAAACTGTTACTATAAACTATTGGAAACCTATAGGTACACTGCTCATAGTCGATGCGAGTAGAAGCGATGGAAGGATGACAAGAAAAGGTTACATAAACAAAGGAATAGACACAAACATTATGTTTTTAGAAAACACCTTATTTAATAACCGATTAAAATTACTTATAAAAATTACTTATAAAGTAATATATTAATATGTCAATGTAAATTTCTAATTAGGTATAACCTAGATTTTTACAACAGAAAAACAACGATATCTCTTGAACCAGGATGAATAAATGAAAAATTGTTTCTGATTATGAAAATACTATGTTTTTACTATTATGTAAGATAAAAATCTTCAGGGGGTAAAACAATTTTCCACTGGGACCCAACGTCCCCTACAAAACTGGCAATCTCCTTTTTTTGCAAATCCTTTTTTCAATACATTTAGGGTTAGCTTTTCGGTATATCGAATCAGCTCGTGTACCAAAAATAAACGCAAAGCGTTTTTATAAAATGCCAATAATTTTCTAAACATTGTGTTGATTTATTTCAAACCGTTTCAGCGAATCAACACATTTTTCATTGATTTGATTTACTGTAGATAATTGATGCTGAAAATAATTTAATTTTCCTATGAAACATACACCATGGCAAGCGGTAATAATGTAGCTATCAACCAGCAAATATTTTTTTATAAATGGATCACAACTTCCAGACATTACCGGTTACAAAAAAACAATTTCTCCTCTTTATATTATAATTATATAAGTTTAGTCCTATCCACCTGTTTAGTCTATGTAGACAGATACAGATACCACCTACTGACTAGGCATTAAATAGGTTCCGTCGGTTAGGTAACCGACAAAACGTATTTAGCGGTTATGATTATTTAATTAGGATTAATGATTCAATGCACTTAACGTGTTATTTACGTTTCATTTTTAAACAAGCTTGCGGCCTTCGCGTTTTTTCACTGTCACGGTGCGGGCACGTGTGTCGAGGCGCCGCAGGCACACTTCGCCTATGCGGCACCTTCTACAGATTTTATGTAAATTCCTAATGTACTATAAAATTATGTCAATCAAAGCTTCATTTTAAACTATAGGTGGATTGAAATTATCAAGAGACGTTTTAGTAGTTGAGCATATAATATTTTTAAGTAGAGGTTATACTTTATCCAAAACCATTATTTGACAGGTCCGTTGCCTAGAAATACCTACCAGCATAGGGGAATAGTGTACACTACGTGTACTCTACATTATTACCTATTTCCTAAATTCATCACAGAAGCTACATTTAACATTTACATATGTGCATGTAATTTGCGCTTGCGCACAGACAAATGAGTTATTATAACATCCTGTAAAATATTTTATTTTGTTAAGGTACCTAAGTATATCTCGACCAGTAATGTTTTACGGCCACATTAATTAGCATATTTTCTTTATTAATTAATTATTACCATGCACTTTGTGTTATAGAGCATTTTTTTAAGGTTACATTCATTTAAATTCACTTTTAGACTTAATGTAAGGCCACAATGTTTCTTCATACTTAACGGATTTTTGATAGCTTCCGCACATTCGGCGGCGCCTGTTGTCACTCCAATGGCTTTATTTAACAGGAATTGTATCAATTATTACTCGTACATTTCAATTCTGGCAGAGGTTTAATCCCAAGTCTCTTTAATTACCTGCACGAATATTGATCCCGGACGTTGGGTCTTTCCAAGAATGGAATCAGCCAATGTGGATTCCACTGTTCTTATTTAAAATAGGTATCACTAAAATATGAAAATTTCGACATGTAGGTTACTAAACTAATACCGATGTCACACACTTAAACATGTTAGTACCTGCAAGTATACTATTCGCAGTTCACACCCGTGTATTACAGGTAAATTTTTGTCAATGAATTCCAATGGAATCAAGTTAAGTTTTTTGTTTCGTTTATTATTTACTAGTGCTTAGATAGCCTACAAAAATTGTTGTCCACGTTGAAAATATAAAATTTATAATATTGTTGTTATAATCATTTTGCCAAGTGCCAAATATTTAACATCCTAATATAATATGTAACATCTTGAAGCAAAAAAGCATAACGTTGCCATTTCTGATTCATTTAAATTCCACATGCTTGGAAGATGCTCGTGGTTACTTTTGAGGAGAAGCATGGATGTCTGATACCCCCATTTGTCTAGCCATCCTAGTTAGGATCTTAACAAAGTATTGACTTGAATCATGTCTTTCAGATAATAGGTACTATACATATTCGGTTTGGCTCACTATAAGAGTCGTGGCCACTCGTGGCTAGTGGTTTAGTTAGGAACAAACCTGGCAAGGACGCCCACGCGGTCACTGACAGCGTCGCTTGCGTCCGCACCGCGACTGTCCTCTCATCCGCCCGCCAGCCACGAGACACACACTCATAATATCCCATTTCGCTCTGGGCACATAATATCACAGATTCACACAATCATGACGCGTGATTATAGTAGGTACAGTTAAGTAGGTAGGTACCCTAAGATTTCATTTTATTGTCAAGGTACCTTCCTACTGCCATTTGTATCTGAGGCAAAAAGATTATGTGTTTCAACAACTATCTTATAATTTAATTCTGTATTAGGTACTTAATGATTGTTTGCAATTTCCTTAATAAAATAATATTATGCTCGATGACGTCTATTGACCTAAAACATTGTTCAAGACCTTCTTGACAAAATCGGTGAAATTTCCACAAATCCAAATCCATCACATGTAAAAATAAATTATCAACACATTTGCAAAGATTCGCTAAATTACTTATTTTTTTACCCTGTACATGGGTCCATATATGTAGATATGAAGTAGTTATGTATGTGGACATCATTATTATATTCTCATGTCCGTATTTAACGTTTAGAAATCTAAGATCTGCATTAAATGTAAACCGAGTAGGTAATTTAATGGTAGGGTGAACACGTCAGTTCGCCAAACACCTCTGGCTCTCGACCGCTTTGCGTAAATCAGGTAAAAATAAAGAAACCGAAGCGCGGTAAATGTTCGAATTGTATGCAAACGAACGGTCATTCTGTATTCTTCCTTCGTGTCATCGTTTGTCCACCTAAGATCGTTTGATGCCGCTCAGTGAAGTAAAACTAAGGCTCAGTACACCAAGTCACCAAATTATAGCTAAAATTAAATCATGTCATGGTTTAGTTTTGAACATATAAATATCATGTTTTTTGTGCAAAAATATGTTTGTATTTACTTGTAAACTAATAATCGATTAGAATTACGAGTTATTAATTAAAATAATTAGTGGTTGGTCAACTAACTGCTAAAATTACGCTTCCGTTAGCTTACGACCACCTGATCGGGGGCTAGCTGAGTTAGACTAGATAATTTTCAAAGATTGTGGACTTACTGCAAGATATGATGTGAAAAATTTCGTTTTATTGTATTTATTTCGGCATGGCTGATTTGCGCGTCAGATTACGACCGGCTAATTGTATCAAAGAAACCCAACTGTAAGCCCTTAAAGTTCTCAAATCATGATGGTCGACAACTGATCCGTTTTCGACCACTGACTTGACTCTGAAGAAAACCGACCAGTTTTTGGCGGTGTACAATTTTTTTATAAATATTCCTTACCTACCTTACATAGAAGCAGCACATAAGACTATACCTGCCTGGCTTTTTGGACGCTATAATATTAAATAATAGTGATTATCAAAAATAAAAATATTAATGATTTTATTTTCGACTTTAATCTGATAGTGCTTGAGTTGTTTTTACAGTGGCTTTCTAACGGTCGAGAACTAACGATTGTGGGTGTCCGGTAACTAAAAATCGCACTTTTCGATATATCTGTTAATTATAAAATAATACATTAATATAATTAAAGAAATTATATCAGATCGTGTAATTTAAACATTTTTCTTTTACCTACGTAGGTAGGCCCAATATCAAAATATTAAGGCTTATAATAACTATGTGATTTTAAAGATGACAAGTCGTCTAAGTGATCGTGAACCGGCCTAGTCACCCTCCATAATAAAGCAAGTGAAATAAATAATATTATAATCTGTTCATACGCAGAGCTTGTGACGTAGATATCGACAAGGAAATGTGACACATGACAATATTAAAAGTTACCAAGCCATACCCACTGACCTACGAAATATGTGGATCTGGTTTTGATCAGAATGGTAATACCTACATCTGAATACGTACTTACATCCAAGTGGGTTATTATACAAATATGAATTGTACCTAGACACGATTTAGGTACCTACAGTCTGTAATATTCATATTCTAATTAATATTATAAAGGCGAAAAGAGTGTTTTGTTTGTTTAAACGCGCTAATCTCTGAAACTAGGCAGATAGGCAGATTCTTGAGAAATAGTAGGTATAGCCTTTATAACACAACGCTACTACCCACGGGAGCGGAGCAGTAACCAAAGTAACGGAACGCAGGTGAACCGAGGTGTTGCGGGACGTGTTCACAGGATACCGTGACCCCGGAACGTGATGGGGAAAGAAGGAACAGGGTGGTTTTTTAGTCAGTAAAAGTCTGACAGTCCTTTCCGCCCCACCCAGAGCGGAAGGAGACATTTGATGATTTTTACCACCTTAAAAAAAAAAGGTGAAACCGAGGTGCATAGTTGATCTTAAATAAATCGGTAGGTACATACATAGGTACCTATGCCTCCATGAGATTGCCAGCAACTTACTTTACACATCCTTTACGGGTAGGTATGTGTTACACAGCAATAGTTATTAAATTGTTATTGTCTTAGGTACCTACTGCTGTGTAATATACAATATTTCTTTAATTACTATATTATAATAGTTTACAGTACCTAATTATGTACTAAGTGAAGCTGCCTGGAAATAATTTCTTGATTAAAAATGACACCAATGTTTCGCGACGAGACTGTTGTTCACATATTTACCAGCTGTATACACTGGGGTGCTAGTTATTTACTTTCCTGCCCTACAAAGAATCCTACCGTATAACTATACCTAAATTAAACATGATTGTATAGTTATGGAAAATATATCGTTTTTCTTTTCCCTATTATCTCGATCCATACATAGAATGTCCATGGCAGCAAGTCGTGCAAGTAGTCGTTTAGTTTATTCATATCGTAGGTATAGGTACTAGGTACTATCAACAGATTCATTTACCTTGATGTGAACAATATTTTTCCAGCCCACATTCCTCGGTGCAGTTTGTAGAGCGGAATGTGTTAGATGTGTTACGGTTTGTGCTTTCATACAATATTAAAAAATTACTTCATAAATACCTAACTACTTTTAAAATCCTTAGTGTAAAACAGTTTCACTCTTAGCAAACAAGCAATTTTTGACTATTAGAAGTAAGACTAACCTAATAAATATCAAAATTACACACTGAGCTTTGATTATTTGAAGGGTAATTATTTCACCACGTTAATTACGTCCTAGAAAGTCTAGAGACTTTAATCGTATCTATAGTTACTCACAATGTCAAACCGAAACCACTCTCTGTTTGTAGGTACCTCATCACGACAAAACTATTTAACCTTCAATAAATAAGTTTTACAAAGAGGTAGCTTGGAATTCGGAAATACGTGGGCTTCCTTAATCCAGGGCGTCGTCTGTAATACTAACTTAACTAACTAACAATAACTAATGGATACCTACTTTCTTTTACTTTCAGATCCTACAAAGTTTCACGGCGTCGTCGTTTCCGTTACCGAATCAATACGATTTGGGCGTCATCGGCATCGATCAAGAACCTATGAACATTACTCCTAAAATATCAAGAAATGAAGATTTAATTGATACCTCAGAAGAAAAAGTTATATCAGTACGAATTACGTCATCAGTAGCCGTCGGACGCGGGAGAAATAAACCTACCTTTAGAAATTCTGGTGACATGATAAATCATGATCTGAAAAATGCCCCATCTACAGAATCTTCCGCAGATGCACCATCAACCATTATGTCCAAAATTGAGAAAATGACTGAAACAGATGTACCTCCAAATCTCATAGGTGCTAATATAGAATATATAAAGCAATTAAATGCGAGAAAGGAATCTAGAGAACACAGTGCAGACGCAGTTCATCCATTCGAGTTTAAGATTAAAGGTCAAAACGATGACAATGACGAAACTTCAACCAAAATATACGAATACGAAGAGGATGTTCATAATATACCACTAGCCAGAAAAGTTCCGTCGACAGCTAATGCTAACAGATTTCAAGATCAAAAAACAATACATATATTTCAATATACAGGTATGCATTCACCGGCTGAAGCAAATAATAACGAAAATATAAAGAGTGTAACAACTTTACCAAATGTTGACCAACAAAAGGATAAAAAAGAAACTAGAAATAGAGATCGGTTGACAAGTATTGACACATTTGCTTCTAATAGTAAAAATTACCTAACCGACGACTCTGTAGCCGAACCGTCTATCAAGTTAGTAGAATTTGCAAAATTTAACGAAAAAAACGAAAACATTCCACCGACATCCACAATGCAACCAGTGCATTCATCAAATATTGTTCAAGGTTTGACAAATAGACAACAGAACGATGAACGAAACAATCCAAAATTGACCACTGTCAGTTTTAATATCGTACACGATGCTCCCAAAATAACTAATGACAACGAACCTAGTACCTCGTATATATCATCAAGTCAAATAATGCCTAACCAAAAGCAGTTCTACGATCCACCTAAAATTTACAGTGAGCCATCAAAAATATACAGTGAACCGTCCAAGTTTTACAGTGAACCGGCCAAAATATACAGTGAACCTGCTAAAATATACAGCGAGCCGGCTAAAGTGTACAGTGAACCTGCAAAAATTTATAGTGAACCGTCCAAATTTTACAGCGAACCCGCTTCTTTGCATCTTGATCAAAATGTGCCATCGAGCAACCCTCCCAACTACTCGCAATGGCGACGACCTCAACGTCCGTTCGGAATCACAACTGTGAATACGACTCCCATAAGCACTGTGACAAATGTGTTTCAACATGAGACAACGATTGATCACCAGCCGGAGGAAAATTACGAAGTAGACGAAAAGATCAGCGTGCTCACCGACGGGCGGAGTCATGGCGTACAGCAAGATACGAGCACCGAGAAGTGTAAACAAGACAACTGCAAAGTGGGATATGTGCTGGAGGGTCGGCAGTTTAAGAAGTATAGAGTGGAAGAAAGAACTCCGGATGGTTTCATCGTAGGAGAATACGGGGTGGTGAGAAACGAAGACGGCGCGCTGCGAGGAGTGCGCTACACGGCCGACAGCGACGCCAGTCCGCGGCTCATTCACGACGCGCTCATGAAGTTCCTACAGCTCACATAGTTAATACTCACACACCAGGTTTGAATCCAAAATAAATGTACACATAACTTACTTGCTCATTTAATTATGTAGTTACATGAAATATAATAACTATATATAACAATAACCAACAATAAAAGTACATTTTAACAGTTTACTATGTATTAGCAAGACTGAATGACAAAATACATATAATGCAAATCCATATAACTATTCCAGTTTAGTACCATCAACTTTAAAATTAGATAAAAAGAATACCTAATCAATTCTTACACAGCGGTAACACTCGCTATTGATAAAATAAGATGTACAAGCTGTCATGTTCTTTTTCTTGATTTCCATTATATTGAATATTTCAATAGTTCAGTGATATTCCGAGATCATCCTTACAGTTACGATGCTTGATGTTTTTGTTTAATCAGACGATAAAACAGATTGGGTCGATGAGTTGACTGGTATTGTCTAAATATGTGTTATTTATAATAGTGTATTTTTATATGGCCTCATGCTCATTAGTTATTTATAAACCAATTGCTTAATAAAGGTATAGGAAAATCTCGATGTTATTACTATATTTACTTATCTAATGATAATTCTGGTGCCATGTATCACTGTACCTACACGAATTTAATAATAATTACTTACCAACCATCGATACTGTATTGTAAATAAATAGATAAGTAAGAAAACTTATTAATTATGAGATTATATAGATGAACATGCAATAGTATTTTCTTATTACTCAACATGGATAATGTTTTCTTTAGGTTTTGCAAATTAAGGATATACGAGTAGCACACGTAGGTACAATACGCTTACCGCCACCGCCTTCCTAATATATAAATTCAAAGTACCTACTCTCAGAAGCAAAACTAAATAATAAAATTATAATAGCCGCGTTGACACAGCAATGTTTCAGGAGGGGTGTAGAATAAAACGTATTTCCTGTACCAACAGATAATGTTGAACACTTTGCCATACATTAGGAAAAAAGGGTTAATCATTTAAATTGGTAATCAGTAATAGCACAACACTCATTAAATTAGTAAGAAATAAATAGCCAAGGAAAAATCATCATAGAACAAAACTGACATGACATGTCAATTAAATAACAGCAAAATACAAAATACATACTCTAGTACAGAGTAATAATTACTTATAAATATACACAAAGTAAGTGGTTATTCAGATATAGTTTTATAAAAATATAGGTGTACCTAATTCGTTAAGATATACAGTTTCGATACGTGATTCAAGATGTCACCACTGCCTGTTAACCTTATGAGATATGCAACATACCTACTACACTTCAAATTGTGGTCGATAATTATGTTATGTATCCATTAACATCTAACAACAGATCAACAGCGCTCTATAATAATAATAATATTATGTTATGCATCATTTTAAAGCAAACACAAACGCCTATATAAGTAAATGGTATATATATGAATATTATGTGTGTATTGTATACCGATTATAAATTTAGTAGAGAAATTCATTTAGAATTCATGTAAGAGAGTAAATATTATTTAAGATATAGTATTTAAAATTGTAAAAGTTACATTTTAACTAATGCCTAAGCATATTTCGATGACAAGAAGATATTAGAGCGAAAAGCTTAAAAAAAAAGATAAGAATTTTTATAAATAGAAATATGCCTTCAAGATATGTTTTAATTTGGAACAGTTATCAACAAAACATTTCTTTAAACTGAACAACAGTTGTATATTTATAATACGAATAAAGTTATTTAATGTAACATTAGAATTAAGAGTATCATACTTAAAAACTATTTTATATCATATACCTATCGTAGCGTTCACCTTATTTCTATTTTGATGATTAACAATAAACTTGCGTACCTTTAATGAACTTTAGGCTAGCGCACAAGACATACATTGTCAATACTCCAACGTACGAGTATGGGTCGTTTAAATCTATCGGGCTGAGATTAGATTTGGTCATTTTTCATAACAAATTAATTCTTACTCTCAAATCCATTAGATATTTAAACATTAGCTTTTCAATTTTAAGAATTAACGCTCTGATTATCAAATATTTGATAATATGAAAACTACTAGAATATCTTACACTAATTTTACATCTCGTAACATATAAAGCAATGTGACGACAACGCTTCGTGCATATCTAAATTATCAACAATAACCATTCGTGGAAGCACATTAAATCAATGGAACAAACGTACGATTGTCTGATGGCGATGAACATTACTAGACATATTAGTAGACTTTTGATTTATTGCTGTATTTACAAGTGTCCGCAGGCAAAAAATACTAGCGTGTGTCAGCAGTAGACAGCGACGGTGAGTGAAGCATTGGAAGCAGCGTTCATCGCGTCGATACCGGCGAAGCCAGGCCACCTTTGTATATTCATAACGCAAGTGTAGTTCACCTTCAGTTTCACTGTCGAGTTTGTTAGTACGTAAGTAGGTATAAAAATACTGCTGAAAGTACTGTAAGGTGAGGGTGATAGAAACATCGCCAACAAAGAATCAAAACGATTGCCGTGTGGTCCTTACATTTAATACTACTGCCAAATATTATCACAATTGTCGCTACAGTTTGTGCAACAACAAAACCAAAACAACACCTAACTGTACAATTATTGTACCTAGCTTAAAATATTAAAATAACGCTACAGAGCAACACACTGTCTCTTACGCCATGCCTACGCCTTTTGAATTACAGATAAAGAACACACAAGACAATCTACATTTAGTCTTTCTACATCGAAATGTATTTTTCTAACAATGGGCCATTTTACTATCGTTTTAGCGAACTAAAACGCGAACGCGATCGTTTAAGCGAACAATGAGCCATTTTACTAACGTTTTAGTTCGCTAAAACGATAGTAAAATGGCCTATTGTTAGAAAAATATCATGAGTAGGTACCTGACAAAATACAAAACTTTGCAGGTATTTAGGTAGAATATCAGAAGTACTGCACAAGTGCCAGATTGTTTTCTTTTTTCTGATCACCCTTATTGTTTGACTACCTATGTATAGTTTCATTCCGATTTAAATATTTTTAAATCATTCTAGTTAATTAATACATTCAGAGTTTGTAAATATATAGGTAGTCAAAGCAAAGCAGTATTGTGGTACTTACTATTATGAAATCAGATCAGTCAGTCATCGACAACCTAAGCAACGAAATGGATCATGTGTACAACACAAAGTCAAAAGTATTTATGTAAGTGATATTTACCAGTTCAACTAACGTTTGTTAATGCGACAATAAACAGATTCATAGGCATTTGTTTCAGTTTTGCCACAAAATAATGCTGTAATAATATCTATACTCACTAGACTTCATTTCACTTTTTGTACCTAGGCACTTATATTTCACATTTTAGCCAAGTGAAATAATATTTTGGTGCAGGGTGCATAACAAAAGCCTAGATAAAATATAGGTAAATAGATACCTATTTTACTTAGTAGTTATAATGTTTTTCTTCCTTTTCCATCTCTAAAATGCTTTTTTTTCTAAACATTGGCAGTGTGACGCAATATTATTTTTATTTATACAAAAACTGTTCTGAGGGATTAACATGATCCAACCAAATCTATAAATTAACAAAGCTATAAATTCGGTCAAATAGACAACAGACAAAAGCGTCGATGCTTCCTAAAATACCATCTGGATATCGATCGTAAACTTTCAAAAGTAATCAAAAAAATAATTACAGTTACTTATGTTTTTGAAGATGTCAAGTATTAAACGTATAAAATTAAAACTAAGTGAGTAGGTAACGTTAGAGCGTAATAAAGATTTGAGCGATCAGCAAAGATGCCTCCAAACTAGTGCCCTATTCCGTCGCTTCGAGAAGATTCCATGGTAGGCTGCGGATCCCCTTAGTCGTAGTTCTCAGACTCCTGCTGCACCAGCTTGAACCGGCGAGGGCTCTTCACTGCGATGGATCCATGCCCGTCGAGAGACAGCCGGCCCTTCATCTGGAGATATCTGCAAATTGATTCAGTTCAGTTAGATAAATCCAGCATTGCAAAAATCAACTTATGATTGTCCTCGTATACGAGAAATATGGATTATGTGCTTACCTTTTGATATAACGGCACACGAGCTTTGTAGGTCGCTGCTGCCACTCATCCAATACTTCCTTAGGAGCTAACACCTGCAATCACATTTTGATACATTGTTATAAAGCTATATAGTTTCCTTCAGTTTTCAGAGTCGGAATAACTATAATCTAGAAAAGAGGTTTCTAGCTTTTTCTCTAAATTACCTTTTTAGCAATCTTAGACACTCGTTTTAAAACCAGAGTTGTTTACCTGGTCTCCCTTCAACCTATCGAGCAGAGTGACACAGATGACAGCCGCCTTGATGCCCGCGTGATGCGTCAGCGCAGCGAATGCGAGTGATTCCATCTCAATGTTGACGACGCCTGACTTGTGAATACTCTCCAAGTATTCCATCTTGTCAGCTTCCGTGAAGTCGCAGAATGCTCCGTCCAGACGACCCTGACCTGATATGACAACGACGTAGAAGTTATTTGTATTCGTTTAATGACCTTAATAATAAAGCATTACGAAGTAATTTTGTTCTATTTATTATGTCCGCTGATTTTATCTTGAGAACTATATATCTCTATATACAACACGTACCTATTATACCTACCTAATATTTACGTTGGCTTCATTTTTCTTCATTTTTTTTTTTAATATCTTCGAAATAACTGTTACCTCTGCTTTCGTTTCGATGGCCATTCCATCTATTATAAACAAACTTAGTAAAGCGAACCCAAAGAATAAAAATCATGTCAAAATACCTATTTACGGAATTTAAGGAACACTTGGTGCGCGAGTCCATGGCACACATTATTGTTTTGTTAATTTTGATCTAAAATGTTAGTAAAGATAAACTACACTAACTTGACGCGCCCTTCCACTATTCAAAACGTTTGAAAGTGTTTGTAAAAGTATTGAAAAGATTCACAACGCATGTGTGCGTACTGAGATGGCTCGCGAAACAAAAACCAATCAGAGATTTGTTGCTAGTCTAGCGGCGGCATTAATCACTCATTATTACTAGTATGGCGCTGCACTGACATACTCTATGAAAATGACAGGTGCGTTGACTTGCGCAGTCGGCTATTTATGGTTAGTTAACAAACAAATCTGCCGACCGACAAATATCCTGCTACTGAAGACGATTACTTACAACTACATACAAACTCTTTCATACGGATGTGACTACACACATTGATATAGTAATATGGAGGGGAGCGTCATGTTAAAGTAGTTTATCCATACTGAATTAACTATCTCAAGCCAGAATGAGTCCATCACTGGTATGCACTTGTTTGTGTTATTTTAAAAGTAAGTTTCCGTTAGAGCAAAGTTTGTCCTGATGAAGTTATCATACTTCAAGATCTTCAGAGATAACTTTGTTATTGCATTATTTAAACTAACTACAACGGATGAGGATAAATTTGTATCTAACATTTGGTGCACCCACACCCAGATTTAAATATCGATCTATTTATTTTTAATAAAAGTTGCATGATAGATAGGAACCATTGATGCTGCTGTCTATAACCGGCCAGGACCATTGCAGGTTTTATGAATATGTAGAATGGAATACCTTCGTAAAAGTCGTATGTGCACATAGTCTTGCCGGTGACGGTGTCATATGGGTCCTCGGGATCGGCCAGGCCCTTCAGCTCTCGAGCCAGCCGCTTGTCCAGCTTCGCAGGCCTTTGAATATTTTTGCCTAATACCGTCTGAAATTAAAAAAAAGTAATATTATTTTGTTGGCATTTTTCATTGCCTTCTAATCACATAAAACCATAGCATTAAGTCATTGGCGTCAGATGACATCGCAACGATACTTATAGGTTCCAACTTATAAATTGTTCCTTTACCAGACGAACTTCTGTCCAACATATTCCAAATAAAAGCCATTGAAGTTGCAGAGGACACAAAGCCACAGTAACACTAAAACGTACCAGTTCGAGTACATTCCTTAGTGCGCCGTCGACAGCCTCCTCTGAGATAACGACAGTGCCTCCCTCGTAGCCGATACCACCGCACGTGCCGATCCTGAAGAAAACCGGATCCCGTACCTTCGCGTGGTACATCAGCTTGATCACTTCGTGCAGCAGGATGCCCACCGATGGTATGCCCATGCCGTGCTACATAGAACAATAACACATTAAGTAAAAATAAAATAAATGGTGGGACGAGATTCTGAAGTACCTACCTAATATATAATAACTGCTCCATAGTGCACGTCGTTCACAATATAAGGCAAGACACAGATAAATCTGTCGAATTTGTATGCATTCTATTGTAAATAAAATAGCAGATTTCACATTTATTTACCAGTTTACAATGTCGCGAGATTTATTATTTTAAAAGACTAAACTACACTCCGTTTATTAACCTTCTCGTGATCGACCTTGAGTAAACATTTTAACCTAAATGAAACTCTCGCGCTTTAAAATAGTGAAACGCAGCATTTACAGTTTTGTATCACTTCAAGCAACAACACGTATGAATCCCAGTTTCTTAAATATTTTGTAAGACACCAATGAAAAATAAAGAAAAGTTGACAGACATTTAATCAGTTTTCACGTAAAACTACATATATCATGCTGTAGTTAGATAGGTATAATGAAAACAATAGTCTGTTCAACCACAATACCGCATTGTCCATAATTGGTAATCCTAAAAAAACCTTATTGCACGCAGATTTTAATCTTAAACAAAAAAGTGTCGCAGTGCAAAACCACATGCGGGACACCCTCATAGTTGTAGAAATTTTATTTAATAAACTGGTACAGCAAGATTTCGCTGGCACTCCATATACGTTTATAGCTGCTCTACATGTCTACCACAATATTTTTTTTAGACAACGCGTCTTCCTGGAACATTTTAGATGAAACAATATTTCATATCGTACACAGTACATACATTGTTATGAAATAGGTCAACGCAAAACAATGGAGGGTTTCATAGCGTATCCAAAGGTCCTTAACAAATTATCACAATTCACAATAGATTCTCACAATTACATGCCTTCTGGAGATTACATGACTTTTGGTTATACAAACATAAATAGATAACCCTGCATACTTCACCAACAGTCAGTAAGCTATCGGGGAGGGGGGACTAATTTAAATAGCTAACTGCTGCGCAGACAAATCAATCCATTTACGAGGCAAATCAACATTTCCGCGACGAGGTCCGTACCTAGAGCCTGTCGAGCACTCTCTAGAGCAAAATGCACCGATACAATTCTGCAAAAAATACGAGCTCTTCTGGGTTTCATTTTAGCTCGAGCAAAATTGTGGTAATATTAACAATACATTAATATTAAGAAAAAGGAGGCGACACGCGACTCAAGTTCCAGTCACTTCTGTTAAAGATACTATTATTGGGATTAAGTGTGAATTTTATTAATGATAATAGGATCTCATACTAGGAAAGACATAAAGATTTATATACATATAAGTATTTCATATGACAGATTTGAAAATAAAACTTGGTCTTCCGTAACCTGCTAAGGGTGCAACGGAAAAATAACTTCAAGTGCGAAACAACTGAAACTAGAATTCCCAACGGTATGCAAATATTCTACTTATTTCATCTACAATGGGGATTTTCATTACCATTTTCTCCCGGTAAGTCATGTCGCATCCTCGGGATGACCATTCTGTACATTTTAATTAAGTAGGTATCTGTATCTTAGAATTCTTATTCTTTCAATTCATGCTACACCAGAATATACTAATCCCAAACGCCGTTATTCAAAAATCTGATAATCGTTCGCGCAATCGGGTTTTCAACGCGCCTCTGGCAGCCTCTGCGGAGCGTTGCGTGTGAATCCCCATTAGATTTAAAGACGATTCAGTTTACAGCTATGCAGTACTTATAGCAGACAATCATGGTAAGATCAAAATCACTTGGTTCTCAATACATAGGTATACATGTATTGACACTGTCAGAAGCAGAACCAAACCATACATTTCATAATAAGTAATTAGTTTCAATTGAAGCGGTCGCATTTGTTTGTTACTGTAAGTTAATTCAAGGTTGACAAGTCAGATATGTCAGAATGTCTGTACAATTGTGGCATGTGGTTAAATTCTGCGCCAGTTTTTTTGTCTGTGCAACAGTTGACAAAGACATCGATGGCCTTACGTCTGTTTTAGACGAGAAAGAAAGTATATAAAGTGTGTAAAGTATATAGGTATATATATTAGGAACTTCTTCACATACGCACGCCCGGATCATAGTAATCCGTAGAAATAAGGTATTGAGTAGGCATTTAATTAGGCTTTGATTATTTCATAGCTTTAGAACTAGGTTTTTTCGAAAACACAATTAAGTACATAACACAGTTATTTGTAAACCTATTTTGAATAATTGATCTTAATAGTTACATTCATTATAAGTAGCTATCTTTACAAAAGGCAACAGTGAACGTCGTACGGCTGATATGATTAAGTAGATATGTACATAGGTAATGTTTAAATTTTAAATGACTATTAAGTAGGTAAGCATATTAAGAGTTTTCATATACTTACCTACCTAAAATTTAAACAAACATAAATGTTTAATATCACAAAAACTTTACACTTACTTAAGTATTGTACCTATATGACTACGCATAACATAATTTTACGTTGCACTTCGCATGAAATATGAAATACAAGGCGTACATTATGAACAGAATGCAGTTCAATTAAGCATAACAAATTAATATTTTCTTTTCAGTTTTACACTGAAAAAAATATTAAAAAAAGTATTGAAATAAAATTAAAAAAGAGAGAGAGAGTAAATTCATCAGAAAATTCTCATTGTAGTTGCTTGGGGTAAAAAATAAACTAGTCAGCACCTGTCGACTGGTGAAATTTCCGCGCTACACTACCCAGAGTGTCCCAGAGTGGCTGCAGTGTCGGTAGAACGGACGACGCCTGCTATCGCTCGCCTCAGCTTAGCTATTTTTGCCCTCTATTTTTTTATGATTAAGTATGAACCTACTCATCTACCTACTGCTATATTATAGGTACTTACACTGATACAAAGCACTGGCCCCACTTTGTACATTGAGTACCTATAGGAGAACTGGCTGATGTCCTGCAGCGTGGTCCCGCACGGGAGCTTGTGGCCGATCTCTGCCATGATCGTGTACGCAAACTGTTCCATCCTCTTCGGGGTGCCTCCCATGCATACAAACTAAAAACGCATCAAACATTTTTAAAAGAAGAGCAGCTCTATTTATTTTCTCATGTGACTTTGTAGACAAATACGCAAATCGTCTTGAAATTAGATGCAAGGTTTAATCTATCCATTGGAATGAAAGAATTTGATTGAAAATAAAATATGAGATACCTATTGCATCATCAATCAGATGAGGTGTTCATAATTATTTACAAGGTATCTACAATACAGAATTTCGCAATATTAAGAAAATGTCAAAAAGTCTTAGACTAGAATTTCTGAGCCGATGAGATCCGATGAGCACATCGCAACCAGAAATTCCAGTCGTAATGTATCTATGAACTGTGTATAATAACAGTAAGTACCTTCACATCGCCGAACATTTCAACAAGATCGTGGGAACCGCTGCCGAGTGCCAAATGATATAATATATCTTGGTCCATTAGCTCGATATTGGGGTTTCGTAGACGCACCGTACCATCAGGGTACCTGACGAAAAAATTATCATAAGTATCTATTACAAGGTTACAAGTAAGGATAAGCACTCACGTCACTAGGTACGTTTATATTATCTACCTATTACTATTACCACAATATTTTTTACCATTCTGGATCTTTCAATTTGTAAAATTCCGAAGGGGATTTTTTATTTGCAAGACTTGCTTTGTTGCAAACTTTACCTGTTTTTGGGAAGCCCTATATTAAATGGTTTCAACATAAGGAAGGAAAATACAAATACAAAAGAAATAAATTCGGCCGACCAACTCCCAAGCAGCTGAACTGGAGTTTAGGTTAAAACACACAAAGGCTAAGACTTTCGCGTCGTGTGTTGGCCCTAAAATTGTTGAGATTCCTCAAAACCAAAATAACTGTTGACAGGTTTTATGTCAACATGTTGTCATTAATTAAAAGGCAGAAGCAGGAAATAGAAATGTATTAAAAACATCATCAGCACATTTAGCAAACCTAAACCTATTGGTACCTAGTAATATGTAGAGCTGATAAACGATTTTTACTAGCATACAAAAAATATTTCACATTTCACAACCTAACAGCATCTCTGACTTCCGCTTCATCAGTATTGCTCTGCTTCACTTCCTCGTGACCATTATCTTGGAACAGCTTCCGAAGTGGGTTGTGGTGGCCATTTTGTGCCGACGGGCTGCGATGAGCATTCATCTCGCATCCGTTTTGATGCTCAGAAGATGCGCTCGACTCTTCCACCTTGCAGTTACACGGCATTTAGTTATTGTTTTCGAACCTAAAAGCAAATAAGTAATGTCTACTCGTTTATTATTTTTGACGATATGAACACAACTAAAAAATGCATGATCCTGACCTTACTACGAAAATTAACGGTTAGTTTATTTAGTGAATCAGTTCATATTATTATGTACATATCTACAGCAAAGGTTATCGCATTATGTTTTTTTTAATATTGCGATAATAGACTAAGTTGATACAATCTGTTTGCAAACAAATTATTCAAGGTTAGCTGATCTATGTTGAAAACCTAAAAGTAAAATTTAAAATCATTTGTTAGAAAGAACAACCTATTGTCAATTTTTTTCAACAATGATAATGATAGTACAGGTACCAAAACCTACATAATATTATTTTAGGCTGTGAAATTAACTTATCCCTAAAATACACTACAAGATAAAGTTTGATATAACACATGCAAAAGTAAACTATGCAGAAGGTAATAATTTGAGTTAAAATATAAATAACTTGTCCGTCAGAAACGCACAATAAATAAACCTTTAATAAAACAACACTGACTCACTTACCTAGATCAAAATTTTAATATTTCACACACAATTTTAACCCAACACTTGCTGCCTTACAGTAAATTACGCAAAGCACACGAGAACGTATCGCGAGTTGCGCCGAACGGTTGCTACGTATTGTTTGATCGACTCTCCAAAGGCGAATAGTACACTAGCTAGCTGGATGGTTCGCATAAAGCAGCCCGGGAATCCACGAAAACTTTTATTATGCGACTGCGTTATTGTTATGCTTGTTATAACAAAACTTTGTGCTAAACACACCGTTCCATTGAATGTATTTACAATGATACGATGTGTGCTATCAAAGCATATGCCTCGATGTATAATGAATTATAATCTTTGTCACTTCTACAGAGACTTTAATAGTAATTCTTGGTATAGGAATTGTGTGGAACGCATTTATTAAATTGTTCACGGAAGTTATGCGATTCAGCAATTTAAAGCCGCTGATGACTAGAGTTTTACATTATACTTAGCGACCGTAGAGGTTCCAATTGAAACTAATTGGATCAGACGGTTAGGTGGAACCTAATAATGAGAAATCCGAGTAGGTAGAGTAAGCGAAGCCGTAAAAATATAAAAATTCGGTTCATTAAAAACTATCAGATAAGTAATATCTTAGGCGCTTTGCACACAGAGCAACTATTGCAGCAACTGGCAACTGGCAACTTACTTGCAACTCGCTGTTTAAATAATTATAATTCAATTGGACTGCGCACACAGAGCAACTCAAGTTGCGAGTGGCGGCAATCGTCAACAGTTTTCAGTTGCAGCAACTAGCAACTAATTTAGTTGCTAGTTGCCGCAACTAGCAACTGTCCAATATTATACCAGTTTTGAAAGTTGCCAGTTTCCTCAACCGTCAATCGCAACGCGTCGGGCGATTTCACACCCTCCCTCCCTCGCCCTGTGCCCGTAGTGTAGTGTAGTGTAGTGTTGCCATTAACTTAGTGGTTTTTCCCACTAAGTAAACACTTCTTTTTGGGATACTGTGTAAAATGCTATAATAGAATACCTCTTGATATTCTCCAACTAAATGAGAAAAAATTTAAACCACGCATAAAACGCACACTATGTAGTCAAGCATTATTATAAGTTAGATGATTATATCACGGACAAAAATGCTTGGCTAAATGCTAGTCCTGCTCCACAGCCACTCGGGCTCACTAAATAGGATTTTATTTTAAGAGAATGATGTTTCTTACCCTCTTTTTTGTAGACCTGAATAACTTGTACCATTATCAGTACGAATACTTTTTCTTTTTTTTTCATACTACAGTCATCTACCGGATAAGTGCACTGAGCAGTGTTAGTATTGTAAATTTATTTCAATTTTGTTTTTTAAAAACCATCAACCTAAAACTTGCCCACTAAAAAATCCACAAGCCACCAGATACAAATTCTGCCCACCAGGTGGGGGTCCCAATCCACCAGATCTAATGGTAATATCGCTAAGTTTGCAACACTGCAACTTGGCTAAAAAAGTTGCTTACATAACATAACATAACATAACATCACGCCTGTAATCCCCGAAGGGTTAGGCAGAGGTGCACCCATTAGTACACCCACATTTCGCCAGTTATTTTTTCATTCCCACGTAATAGGGAGCGAGCCTATTGCCATCAACCGGGCACAAATCCAGACTCCGAGGCTGCTACTGAGAAATTCGTGATGGAAAAACCCAATAACACTTTGCCCGACCTGGGAATCGAACCCAAGACCTCATGCACAGCAGTCGCGCTTGCGACCACTAGACCAACGAGGCAGTCAAATTTGCTTACAGATTGCCAAAAAGTTGCGGCAACCGGCAACTTTATGGCAACTAGCAACTTTTAACTAAAAACTGTTACTATTAAATATTTTATTTAACCACTAGACTAGCTTTTACCCTCGGCTTCAGCGGTTACAATTACTTACGGTTTTATGTTTAGGTTAATTATTGTATAGGTATCAAATATAATAAATTAGTAAAAACATACCTTGTTCTTGGAATTTCATTTCACAAACACGTCAAAGACACTATATGTAGAATTCTGGGTACTTATTTATAAATCAACAAAAAAAGAGTAGCGTGTCCCACACAAGCGCGGCCTGCGGTGGCGGCTGCGGTGGCAGCCAGTTTTATTTGCTAGCAGTGTATGCGAGCCGCAAGCCCCGCCCCCTCGGCTGCAAGCCGGCGGGGCTTGCCCTTGCCCTGCGCCGCAGCGCGTGGGTAAGCGAGCGTGCGCCCTGGCGGCGGCCAACGCGCGGTCAGTTGTGAATGTTTACAACAGGCCGCGTGTAAAGCTTGGAAAAATATCGCCAAATACAGTTTTTTTTTACTTCACACCGTGATTATATAAATAATAGTATTATAAGCGAAATATAGAATAATATCGTTGAAATAGTTGAAAAACGCAAATGCGACGGTGAGTAAAAAATCATTGTTAAAAAGAATCGGTTAGCCATATTGACTGACGTCCGATTGTAGTACAAACACCACAACTAATAGTGCTTCAGGCCGCCACCGCCACCGCCACTGCGGCAGTGTTTGGCGGCAGCGGATGGAGCCGCGGCGCGCGGTTAGCCGCCACCGCAGGCCGCCTCTGTGTAGGACACGCTTCACTCATAACAGCGCGGTTTTTAATTGGTGTAATGAAATACGTAAACAATAACTAATATTTTGACTGCATTTTTGGAAAAAAATACCTATGGAACCACCTATGGGAGGATTTAGTTTTCCTTATTCGAGAGGCAAAGTGAAAGACATGAGTTAGGCCTTCTTTTTTTCGATTTTAAAACCTCTTTATGGCGTTAGAACTCATTCCATGTCATGAAAACTATCTAAGTAGGTACTACTAAAATATTTAATTACCTACCTAAATAGTCTAGACTCTCTAGACGAACTATAAATGTTATAAATCAAACCTAAGTAAAATATATTCTTGTAATCGGCCGCTTTTAGGCCAGGCTGCCCAACGAATTTCTATCAAAACTACTATTTCTTTGCTGGTCTTCCAAGTTCCAAATTACGCAAAAATTGACGAACTTAAACATTGCACATGGTAAGACTAACACTAGGATGACGTCAGCGCAATGGCTTGAATTTGCAGACGTGATGTGACGCAGGTTGTACTACATCACATGAATTAGTCAACAAAAGTAGGTAAACCCCCAGTTGACATAGTACTACAACATACCTTCACAGTTTAACAACATGCGTGATAGAGAAAATGCAACATTTTCCTTTTATATGTACTTTTAACAGAAGGTGGTAACTTATTCCAGATTAATTTATTTTATTTTATTGTAGGTTTAGTACTAAGTTGTAGGTTAAGTTACCTATAGAAACTGACATACCCTGATAGTTTCCGGAGTTGACAACCAGGTGGATTGTTGCTCTAACTTCTGATTTTCAAAATTCATTCCCTAAGAAACAGAAACGGGGATCCGACATTTATCTACACAAAAGAAATCGCGGGCCCACCGGGCCATGAGCTTCAGCACCAGATGTTCAAAGTTTAACGCTGTAATGGACATCACATTAAGCGAAGTTCCAAATCATAGCAATTGCAAGTACATCGAAATTACTTAGGTACCTAAAGATTTATTTCAAGGGGGGGTTAACTTTACGAAAAACCCGACTTAGTGCTACAAAAACGTCCACAAAAAGCTCTAAACAAGAAAATACGTCCACAAAAAGCTATAAACAAGACTTTACTCACAGCTTTTTTTTTCAAAGTTTTTTTTAATTAGTGAATATCGCCGATGAAGAGTCAATAAATAATAACTGCAAAAACGCAACTTTACAGGAGGCGAAAAAAACGTTTCAAGTCCGTTTAACTATTTTTTTAGTACTTATATTTGTTTTTTTTAATGTTTTATGTAAACTGACTACAATATTATGCAATTAATGATTTTATTAAAACATTAGGTACTGGTTTATACAACAATCAGAAACAAACAGAAGCGGACGCGTCTCTGCGTAGATAGTATCTATTGCCATCGTAAATGACGTAACACCACTTAGTATATATTGCAATAATTGTTTATCTTGCAAAATTAATAAGAAACAGACCTAAGATCTTTGTCAGCATGTGTATTACTCTATTCTACAATAAATAATGCAATAAAACAAAAATGGCCAAAATGTTAGATATTATATATTGACTCTTCATCGTCGATAATTATACATTATTATTTCGTAGGCCGGTAGGTCATAAACATGATATATAAAAAAATATTCTTTGTATATGTATAGTACCTATAAGAATATTATGACGGATCATTATGACATTCCTAACGATACTTCGTAGGGAAGGAGATAATCGCACACATATGATACATGGAAATTCGTACCTCTATGTTCGGGTAAAAAAAACACTGCGAAGCCGAAAGTCACATTTCACACGAAAACATTATTGTTCCTTCATTAAGATCTCTTTTATTATTGGACTATTTACACCTGGAACTGGAAACCATCTGATACTGGAGATACTTGAAAATGGAAAATTATGAAATGTTAAGAAATGAAGCTGCTGGTCCTGGTCTCACAGCATACCGCACGATGTATCTAGCCCCACTAACGTGCTTATCGTTTGTGAACCTAAATCCAGTATACCTACAGTAGTTTGATACATCGGAACTTTTGTGTTATACCAGCAATATGAAAGGTAAGTCCAAAATACAGCAGCGTTGCATCATTGTAGCCAAATGATTAGGTAGGTAGGCATATAATTTGAAAATTTAACTTTCAGCCCAGGATATAACTACTTAGGTATATCTTGTCGTAGGTACTTAACGTCTGTTAATCTGTTGCGTATGACGACGACAAACCTCTAGGCAGAACTAAGGATAGTCATTAACAAAAATAAAGCTTGGATCATTACCTACACTAGCCCTAAAGTATAATAATAAATTATAATAATAATAGTATAATAATATATAATAATAATAGTATAGTAATAATAATAAATCATTTTATTATCAGGCAACTGTAGCCCATAGAAAAAATAAGTACACAAAATATTCTTATAAAAATAAAAATAAACTAATACATTTTATTAAAGTCTTATTTAATAACTAAACTAACAAACTTATACCTATCTAGTAGTAGGTATAGTATAATAGTACCTACTTACTCAATAATACGGACACGGTTAACTGTTGCTACGTACCTACCCACCTCAATTTAGCGGTAGTCAATTCAAAACAGGGATTTAAAAGTAATCATCAGTAACGTCAAGATAAGGTAAAAAAAATATTAGTGTTTTTGATAAAAACTAACGATTAGATTATAACCTAGGTTAACTTAGCGGTAGTCAATTCAAAACAGGGATTTAAAAGTAATCATCAGTAACGTCAAGATAAGGTAAAAAATATATTAGTGTTTTTGATAAAAACTAACGATTAGATTATAACCTAGGTTAACTAGGTTATATCATGTATTACCAAGTCAAGACGATAACCAGGTCGAAATAAAGCAGACACAAGACACAAGGATTTTTTAAATTCAGTTGTGTTTGATACAAATTAACAGGCACTTAGGTAGACAGAAAAGGTATATGTAATTCCGACCGAATTTCGGAAAAATAATTTATATAAAAAAAGAATATTGATCGAAATATTTTAAACGTTGTTTGAATGACCATAGAAGAATATTCTACTTGATTTTAGACATGACATTCTTAGAAAATGTTTACAGCAATAAACAAAGTGTACCTATAGTGATGCGTATCACTAATTAACAAAAACAGCATTGACCTGCTAGGTATAGGTACCTATTACTTTAAATATTGTAGGCCGATAATTCAAATATTGTTTAGGCACAGTGTGACTTATACGTTATATATGGATATTTTGAGGTTCGAAAAGATTGTTTGTCAATGTGCACGAGTTGAAAAAAGTACCTACTTGGCGCGGAATTTTTACTTTTATAATATAATAGACTATGTGTTTACCTAGCTATACTGAAGCAACAATCTGCAAATAAACATCATAATCGCGCTATTCATCAACGTGTTCGTCTTCTTTTCCTTTTTAGTAGTTATTAGAATAGATACCTATACTTTTTTTTCTACTCGATTAAATTTTGAAACAAACAACAATCTGTCAACAAATAAAAGTTACCTTAACTTTTTCTTCCCCGTTCATTGTGGTTTCATTACCTAACGGATTACATTTCAATAAAGTCCAATAAAATTATAACACCCTATGAATTGGATAAATGAACTCATTCCGAGCCACAGCACCCAATAAGTCACAAAATCTTGGTTTAATGATTTGATGTATAGTCGTCATCGATTCACCTAGTTTAAGTTGTGGGACAGTCATTCCTGTAAGACATACCTACCTACCTAGGTACACTGAATAGATGCGAGTTTTTGATACTTACTCATCACGAAGTTCGTCTTTATCGAAGGACATGTTTTGATGTTATAATAATTGCACAAGCACAGCACAGTTTCAATTAACGCGTTAGGCACAGTTTCAGTTTTATAAGAGCGATCGATGAGTGTAGCGATGGTTGCGAGCGGTGCGCGACTGTACGCTATCAGCTACCAAAGGTTTTCCGCCCAGAGTCGCCAGGGCGCGGGCGGACTGGCAAAGGGCCTGCGCGACCGCTGTGCGCGTAGACAACGATACGACGAACCCTTCTCTGCTTTCGGAGGTCGCCGAAATATGTGTTAACACGTTTTAATTTGTTTACCCTCCTTTTATCAAACTTGTAAACCCGCATTGAATGACCTTTACTAAGTATTTTATCTTTATAACATATGTAATGACTCCAATAGAATACATAGATGATATCTACCCATCTTTGTAGACCTACCTGCTACGTACTTTTACTAGGTGCGCATTACGCAACACAAACACAAATAAAAGCTTTTAAAAACTCATTGAATAGTGATATTTCTTATTCACATACGGATAACAGCGATATAGTTATTTCGTAAATATAATAGGTAAACGAAACATACGTTTTGTTTATACAGGGTCATTGAAAATTTACCCGAACCTGAAAAGGGGTCATTGTACTCATCATTATCAACAACTTTTATTATGGGACCAACACTTTAATCATGAAAAAAAAAACAGCTGTTCCCTACAAAAATGCTACCAAGATCGTAATGTATAACGCCTGCCGGGGTTGCGGGACGTCTTAACAGGATACCGTGGCCCCGGAACGTACCTAGTAACTATTCAGTAATCTGTGCCGGAACGTAAAGGGCAACAGAAGGAACAGGGTGGTTTTTTTGCCAGTAAAAGTCTGACAGTCCCTTCCGCCCCACCCAGGGCGGAAGGAGTCATTTGATGATTTATAACACCTAAAAAAAAAAAGATCGCAATGTATGGACCAGCTGTTTTTTTTTTCATGATTTCAGGTTTGGTCCCAAAGTAAAAGTTGTTCATAATGATGAGTACACTAACCCTTTTTCAGGTTTTGAGTAAATTTTTAATTACCCTGTATACTCTATCATAGCTATCATCACCATCACTACATCACTACCAAAACATCACTCTTATCACTGCATATTATAATCTCAGATTCTGCTATCCAGATTTTCATATGCTTTTTACCAACAGAAAGAGGAATTATCGGGGAACCTTCCTCGATAATTCCTCTTTCTGCCTTATAATCTATAAGTAAATACTTTCGGTTCTTATGACAGTGAATTTTTTGGCAGAATGAACGCTATAAATGTTATTTTAGATAGTGTTAAGGTTACATCCGGAGTTGTTTGCTACGCGAACCTTGTAGAATCTAGAATTAATTTAAGTTCCTTTTACTGGAACAAAATGTAACAGCTCACATTATGACCCTTAACTGAATGGTAATTGCAATCCGTGAATTTATCCGTGGTGCATGGCAATCTGGGCTTCTCCCAGTTGTAAACATCGTATTGGCCTAATTTTGTTCTGTCTCCTAAGTGTTTGGAGAGAAGTGGAAATGATGTTTATTCTTACTCCTTCGCTATTCTTTTTTGATTAATTTCGTTGCTTCGTTTCAACAATGTTTGGTTCCCAAGACTGTTGAATTGTTTCTCCGGGACTTGACGAGCTTCTTGCCTCGGCGCTTTTCTGGCGGTCCCCCTGTTGATTCTGACTTCCAGAAGTTGCCTTGATTGGGAATAGTGATGCGGGCTTGTCCGAAGCTACCAGTATCCGGTATGATGATATTTATGAATTTCTAGCGACCCGCCCCGCTTCTTACGGGTAGTAATAGATAGGTAAATACATGATAAATAAATAAAAAACGTACCTATTATCGGCTTTCCCATTAGGACTATGAGAGTGGGGAAAGAGAGAACAAATGTGTATTTTTACAGTAGGTAGGTAGGTACCGAAGTGCGTAGTTTTGCGTCAACGATGAACATACATAAAAACAAACGAACAAAATCTTCGTGTTTGGACAATTAAAGCAACACATTAACATACGACTCAAGTACCTAGCGCAAATCGAACGTGGAATATTATTTATGTCAATTCCCACAATACCGAAATCGGCTAGTAGGTACCTACCTGCTGTGGGTACCCTGTTTTATCACAGTATTCCGGTGCGTAGCTTTCATCATCAAATCAGTTATGATGATGAAGTTGAAAGTGTTTGTGAGCAGCGTCTGGTGATGGTCTCCGCCATCAGGCGCATGCTGCTCATTTCCTGGTCAATTTACAGTCAGGGAGGACATAGCAGCCACATCCTTGGATTGTCATTGCAGTACATTTTCAGATCTTGTCCTTGGGTGGCCTCATGGGCTGCACGACGGAACTCTTTCGCCGTGGCGGATCACGCCGTGCCCTCAGTTCAGGTATGATTGGTGAACTTATTAAGTAGGTAAGTATTCACACTGTTCTTGGCATGTACCTACCTAGTTGCATAGGCTACGTATCGGTATAATAGGTAAACTTAACTTCCCTACTTTACCCTAAATATTTTTATTGCTTGTAAGAATAACTGCACTACCTAATCTAGGCTGCAGAACACTTAGCGCTCCCAGACTTAATAATTGAACACCCAATGTAAGATTTGCATCCAAATTTGATCGTATCGAAGCAATTTGATCGGAAGGGTTGAATGAAGGGTCTTACTGAAGTGTGTACCTCGACGCTACATTATAACGCGCGACATTTAACGTGCCATCCTTCAATTATTATGACTAAATGCAGATGAACGTTACAAGGTAGGTACTTATATTTGGTAGTATTTAGTAAAAGTCAGTGGCGGATTACCCTTAAGGCAGACTAGGCATGTGCTTAGGGGCGCGAGGGTACAAAGGGGAGCGCGGGCAGAATTGCAAAAAAAATAATTATAGGTATATATAACATAGCATAAAATTAATTGCGCCAATAAGTTAGTAATTTTCAATACAGGGGCGCGAGTTATTTTCAATCTAAGGGCGCCGACGAGAAACTTGCCTATGGCGCTCTCTTAACGTTTAATCCGCCTCTGGTAAAAGTACTACCTACGTGAGAATCAATCGTCCAGCAGTCGATAACATTATGTAGGTATGTTGGTAAGTTACAATGAAACATCTAATAATGCTTGCACACTTTATTTCGGAATAATTAGATAGATCATATCAATACACTGATATTACACAAGGACATTCCATTTTGGCAAAATTATGTACGGTCTACATAATGTACCTACGTATATTTGTAAAATAATGTACAATAAAAACTATGATTTGTTTATGTTTGGCGAAATTCGAGACTTAGTCACACTAAAAACACATTCTTTCTAACTAATTTATCTCTGTGTGTAGTTCACAAAACTAAGCATCCAGTATGTTAGACAAGAGACGTACTTAGGTACTTTAGGGCGTTTAGTACCTACTCATGCCAACAAACAATTTTTACTATGAGACCAACCCTGAAATCGATAAAAAAACAGACCCTATATTTTGTCAAATTAAGCTAACTTAGGTCGGAATTTCATGATTCATCCCATAGTAAAAGTCATTCATTATGATGAGTACTACACCCCTTATGGTACGTCTATCGTTTTACCTAACATACCAACTATGTATTAAAATATCTCTTTACCTTATCACGGTTCAAAAAATATACTTAACGCTGGGAAGTGAACTGGTGATGTCAAATTATACACAATAATGATAACTAGTTAAAGCTTAATTAAATTTAAAAATGCAGGTAACAAAATAAGGGCAACACAGTCCTAGCGTCCAAATTAAAGATGAACTTAATCTATCTATAACAAATTCAGTCCGCAAAAGCCAAATTTTAGCTTAAATAGGTACGTTTATTGGCATTACACAAATGGAAAGCAAGATAACGCTAAATTATTAGACTACTGACTAGTAGATGAAATGTACCTAAAACTTATGTCTTTAATCCTAGTGCCTGGGCATTGCTTAAACAAATCAAAACAGTGAGATCACAATCAACCTCGGTGATGTCAGTTCATAAAGCCTCTTTTCAAAACGCTTACCTTCTATTTGTAAGTCAATTCGAATTAAAATGGATGATAATAAATAATAATATATTTAATTTGCCTCTTGAAACAGTTGATCGCAAACATTAAAAATATAAAGCCCTAGATTATAAAGAAACACTAATATAATTAATTTTTTTGTTAGGTTTATTTTATGTACCTATATTTTATCAAATTGATATGAAACATTTAATTGTAAAAGCCAATATAATCTTAACTTTTGTAAGTAAGTAGGTATTCAAAATTATTGTAGGAAAATTAAATTCTGGGGATCACTAATCTTTTATACTAAATCTAACTAATGATGAAATTACTAAGAGAAAAATACATTCGACGACGAACTAAACTAAAGCGTGTAAAAAGACAATGGAGCCGAAAGGTACACGTTATTTCTATGGTAGCGATATCTTTTTTATATTGCACCATACCATCAATCCTGGGGTTCCTATGGTCCAAAACCAAAAAATTATATTATATTTAAGGTCAAAGTTTGCTTTTTTACGAAAATTAGTTTTAAATGTAGGTACTACCTAATTAAACTTAAAACAAATCTACGGCCCCTGTACTGTTGCATGCACCTGTAAGCACTATATTTTGCAAGTTTTTGCAATACTTTGCACGATCCAAGTGTTTTTTTTTTGACACCGGAAATAAGAGTCTACCTTGCAATATTTTTTGCTCAATGTTACATTGGATGGCTAGACCACGTAGGTACCTACCTAGCTAACGGCTATGTGATGTGTCTTTACACCCGTTTACACATCGTACTTTCTTTTCTAACATTATAAACGTGCACAGTGTACCTATTCATCAAAACGGAAACTACTCAAATGAAACGATTGTATAAGTTTCAGCAAAAAGATTTTAAAATTGTTCCTTACACGTTCCGGATTTGAGTTTTTATTTAGTAGAGACTATCCTACTGAATTAATTCGTAAGTATTACACGTACAATGACAGACAATAAGCCTTTACTTGAATTATAGACTGATCTTGGTCTTATCTTACTAAACCTAAAAATAAAAAAAAACCCAAAGATGGAATGATACATAAGATGAAATTCGATCAATCACAATTTGGTTTCAAAAATTGTTAGTTAGTGGTGACTAAAGTTAGACGACTGTCTTCTTTTACGGTCTGTCCATAAGGGACGAAACTAGATTAAATTACATTTTTCTGTGAATAATACAATTTAAATACGTCTGGTGCCAAATGTATGATGGTAGTAGGCGAATTTTGATCTATTTTCCGTAAAACGTTATATGACAAACATTACCTTAAGTGATTAAAGTTACAAGAAATCTCAAAAAATAGTATACACAATAGAATCTTTATATTTATTTAATGCGCTTCGGAAATCGTGGTCTGAAATTTGAACACGCAATGATGAAATCTAATAAATATATATGCGTAGTTTTTATATACTCTAAACCTGGAGTCCTTGTATTCATCGTTATGCAAAATAAAGCTGTTTCACAGATTTAGCTAATAAACTCATCTCACCACATCTAAAAGCTCTTGAAATAAATAACATCGCTCCAATAAAGATGTCCATTCAGATAAGGAAATAGTTATACCTACTTTCAGTTAATCCATTGAGTGACACTAACAGATTATGAGGCGCGACTGTTGGACATACACATACATGGTACACAAACATGGGTAGCTTGGAACACAGATATTACCGAAGCGTTCTCTTGAGGTACTATTGTACTAATAGAAGAGACTATTTTTCAACAGTATTTATGTGTTATATTTATTTTATTACATTTTGACCTTTGTCTCTAACACGTTTGACAGACTGTAAAAAATTAATACAGGAAACATACCCACACAAGATGTGGTAATAACTACGTAAAAAATAAAAATTCACTAAATCAGTCTGCAGGAATATTACATTTCTAAAATTAACATGTACCATTTCAGTAAAGGTAGTTCTTTCTAGGAAATATAGCATGGGGTTCCTTATAATTAGGATCAGGCTGGTTGCGGTATCGTCGGGCGAGCCATACAGCGAATAACTGAAACATAAAACAAAGAATTAGAAGTAGTATGTACTTAAGAGTATAGTACTTACATAAATGACAATGGAAAACATGCACGTGCAAACATGCTAACAATGTAGTGTGCAACATTTAACTTAAAAGCACGCAAATAAAAATAAAACCATTAAAAAGAACCTGTAGTTAGACTTCTGAAGAACTGACTGACATTTAAAATCACAGTTGAAGACGTTACAGTTCCATTTGCTTACCGTATGGTTTTCTTTATTAGAAAAAAGTCAATACACATATTTTATTATATTTAAGTGAGAGTTTCAAAAGAAAAGGCTTTATTTGATTGCAACTGAATGCATTATTAGACAAGATGGTAATTAAATCTGTAGGTAGTCTGGGTGCCAATTTGATGTTATAAAATACCATTTGTTACAAGGGCAAGGGCACACGGCACCGCGCACCGCCGCGGTAGGCGGTGAAGCGGCGATTATTAAGAGTTTTTTTTTTCTAGATTTCATTGAGTTTTATCAAGAAAGTATTTAACATATCGATTTCGTATTTGAATTACGGTTATGACTTGGTTTTTAGCTAATACGTGCTTAGGACTGGTGTTTAAATGGGATTCAGCGCTATAATTTCGATCAGGTTTTGTAAACACGGACGGAAGCTAGTATTGAATAAACGTAGGTGAGACAAATACAAAAAAAGCGGCATGCGCACATCAATAAAATCACACATGCAATCCAAAGCAAAACACCAATCCACCTCAAGTGATTAAAATCCACATCGTCAGATCATTCACAGAAATGCACTGGGGTTAGCACGCGGGTCCTTTTGGTTACGGTATCTTACTGTCAACCATACACCCAGAAACTGCAAATTAATCGTCCGATTGTTAGTTACAAGTGAAAGTTAGGACATGTAGAGTGTATACAGCCGTAATCCCGACAACTTTAACTTCAAAATTACTTCAAGTCACGGACCTATTGTAAAGATACGGCATAGCTAGGGGTGAATAGTAATTAATACGAGTATCCATCCTTTAAATGACTATCTGGATACCAGAGGATATGTCAATATCGTAAAATGGGTTTAAAAATTACAAATTATATTTATGTATAAGTGACTTAATCCATACTCCATGCTAATCCATGCTTCCATACTATCTATAACAATATTATAAATACGAAAGAAACTCTATCTGTCTGTTTTTTCTGGCGGTACTGGGATATCTTCTTGGACGCCCACTCTGTCCCATTGCTGGGTCTGTGGGCACTGGGCAGTGTCGGATTCTTACCGGCTAAATCCACACTCCTGCCTGCCATGTTAATATGCGCTGACATTGTCAGAGCCTTTCTTTTACGTTAAGTTAGGAATTTAATACTTTTTTTTTCTGCGTTGTACAGGAATTTAAATAATATTTTAATTTTAATCATATGTTTATTACTACAGGGGAGGAAAGACTCGTTTGAATGTCATTTTGTTGTAGTACCTAAACCTTAAGCAATACACCATTCGCTCCTTCCACCTATAACCCATGCCTAAATTCATCCGATCTCGTGCCTAACCTCCGCGGGCTCGCCTAAATCACACTATGTTTGGCCGGCTATCCGGCTTGTAGGACACCTGGATATCAGTAACGAAACAAACGGGTATCCATTTTGGCTTGCTCAGAGGTACAAAATGAAATAGGCGGACTGCTCAGTACACGCTCGGATCCGCCATGTCATGAGTTCATTAATTATAAACTTATTTGCAGTTAACTAACCGCGAACATCAGCGTAGCCAAGTGTTGATTTTGGGTGTAGCAATACTGACAACATACATACATACATAAACTCACGCCTTTTTCCCATGGGGGTGTAGGCAGAAAAGTAATACCTTTATTGTATTCAAATTTACAAAACAGAATGGCATAATTTCTGGATTGTAAAACATTTACGTTTTAAGTGTAATTTCTTTTGTTTAAAATATTAGTTTTGATAGATGATTTAAATATCAAATACTTAAATCACCCATGAGCCAGTCAGGGTGGGGCAAGCGCCCCAGCCTCACCGAGGCTACGCCCATGACCGCGACCTATGTCGTTGTATGGGGACAACAGTTTTCCAACGGCAAAGTAAAGTTTGTCCTTCAGTACAGTTTTTCTTTTCGTTAGAAGAACGTTCGGTACTTTTTTGTATGTACTGTTAAATATTGTATAGTGGTTGGGAACCCTTCGTTTGCGAGTCCGACGTGCTCTTGGCCAGTTTTTTTGTATGTCATTGTAACTAATTGTAAATAAGTTTGTATATTATATTGCAGTTAATCTGTATACACACTACGTAATTATTTTCACCATATTTTAGTAATAGTTACAAATAATTAGCTGCTTCTAATGGAGTGGGCATCTGAAATGCTTCAATGTTAATTACATTATATATCAGATAAAATAAATTATTAAATCGAGAACTTTAAACTTTATCCATGCTTAAATAAATTCTAATTATAGTACCTTGTACCTCTACATGCAAAATAATTAATTTACAAAAGAATTATTGTGTGAGTGGTTTTTGTTATTTTGTGGATGATTATTGGCCCACCAAGCCCGCATACAAGTACCTAATATCAAACGTTTTCATCGAATAGTAACTTGTAAACGTGTACTTTCCATTTACCACGCAGTTCATACATGTAAACTGCTTTAAGGTAATATGTAATAAAGGCAGTCACTCATTTTCACTCAGACATTTCTTGCTGTTTTGTTTTGTCCTGTGTGACATTACGATCTTGTGAGTAGAAACATAATCTTTATTTTTATTAATTTTTTCATAATTATTATAACTCCTTAATTATGTGTTTCATAATAATGCTTTCGTAAAACTGTGTAAATGAACATGTAGCATTGAATAGAGTTGTAAAATTGACTATTCTATCTACATAACATGCATTTTTTTATGTTATGAACATGTATATTATTATGTAGTTCTAATTTATACCCAATTATATAGCTATATAATAACATGTGTATATATATACTTTATCAAAATCAATTGTTGTCAAAAGTTTATGTTTCTTTATTTGTGTCATTGCAAACATTTGTTAATGTGAATTTTATTCTTAGCATTATTCTTATGTAATTATATTTCTTTAACGGTACCTATACTTAGCTGTATCAAACTGTATTTATTTATAGAGGCATATAAATAAACAATGATAAGGTTTAGATAACTAAAGCCAATAGAACTCACCTCAGTGAAACTAAAAAACAGTCCAATGCCACCACACAATTTGAATGCATAGTCAATTGTCTCCTTTAATTTCCCCATACATGGCTCACATTGGCAATGTATAGAGTCAAATGCATTACGGCAGCAAAGTTTCTGCAATAGAGTAAAACGGTTGCATGAAAAAAAAGACATGTAACACAAATAAACTAGGGACAACTGTTGTCACAAACAAAATGGTTGTAGTTGTCCCTAGTTTGTTTAGATACGAATAATCGTGTTTATAGATAAGTACTTACTAAAAGGTTATCAGCAACTGTAGATTATTTAGGTTAGGTAGGCTGAGAATAAAATTCTCGTTGAAGTTACTGTTTGTAAGTAATTTTTTGAAGACTCTGTGGCCTAGACTTTTTAGGCTCGGTAAATGGATTCTCTGCGCCTTATTACTTTAGTTAATTAGTATAATCTATTCTATAGAGTGCCACAACGTTGCATAGTCGTGTTGTAGGTGACTCCTTAGAAACAACAGGCATCAAGTACTTACATCTGCTTGTTCACATGACGGGTGTTCAGCAGTACCATTCTCGGGTGTTCTGCTCTGGAAACCACAGCACTCGAACCTCTCCTGAACTTGTTCTTTGACATCTATGGTCACCTTGTTCCAGCCCTTAAAACAAGACAACAATCATTATCAAAGTTTTCTATAGGCTCACCAACACATGCCGCCAGACTTGAAAAAAGGTCATTTACCTACTAAAATTTCAGCTCTTTTTATTAGTGATTATTAGATGAGTTTATCACTGTGCTTCTATGCCTTTGAAATTATATCTTAACAAACCTGGTTGATAGTACTAAATTCTACATAATCTTGTGAAATAGTGACAATAACAGATAGCACCAGTTATTGAACAGAAATAGGGAATCTTGATAAATTATTTGCATTGGCCTGAGTATAGAGATTAGATATTGTTTCCAACATAATTACAAATAGACTTTTTAGCAGCCAAAATCTGAACATAGGCGCCGTTTGTACATACATGTATAATATGTTGTAGTCAAAACTCTTAACCAGTCAAAAGTACTAGCAATAAAAAGACTAGCAAAATCAGTCAAAAGTACTTTTGACCGTATACTTTAGTCAATAATATTTTTGACTTAAATAACAGTTAAAAGTATTTGTGCCCAATGGAACTGGTTAGAAGTACTTTTGACTAAGTGATTCCTCCGTCAAAAGACATTTTGACTAGTTGTTTCAGTCAAAATTACTTTTAAATGATTTTGCTAGACAATAGTACTTTTGACTTGTTAAGAGTTTTGACTGCAACATATACTTATTTTCAAAACTCAAAATACAAAAAGCCTTTTTTCTCAAAAATAGTAGGTAACTGATCAGCAACCAGACTGATGAAAATGTTGACTACCCACAAATGATCATTGAACAATCTCAAGTAATTAAGACTCTCATAAAAAGTAATTTAATAGATGGCTGATTCTAACAACTGCCATTACAAATTAAATTAAGAATGTTTAAAAGATACAAACACCCAAATTTATCTTGATATATTCAACTACCTACTTAACTCACCTGTCTAGCCAGCATTTCCTGATGGTCGGAATTGACAGTCAGGCAGGCACATGCCACTGAAAACTGTACTAAAAACAGAAGGAATAGAATCACCATGTACTGAACACTGAGTTAAGTTTTTGTGTTCTCATTAATGTTCTTTTTTTCTGTTGTCTATTGTTATAGATTCTTATTAAGAAAAATTCAACTGCAAAGCTTAAGTGGCTTTGAGTTTAAAGAGATCCTATCTATCTATGGACATAGAGAAGTCATATTTTAGCAAGTTCTATTTAGAATCCATGATAGTATACCACCTATTGTGAAACTGATTATTCATTGCAGTTATATTACATGAGGATCCAAAATAATTAGTATTAGCAAATGCTTGATGTTAAGCAATGTAGCACAATAAAATTACTTTCTAAACTTGTGTGTATGATGTATATATTCTATGCACACAATGACTTATCATAATGGTGTCAAACTCTTAGGCTTAAAAATTTGCTAAGGACCCTTTGACACTAGTGCCTTAAATTGAACTTAGAGGTAGCTGCTACCATGGGGTTAAATTTCGAAATGTCTCACATAATGAAACCATGTAAGCAACTAACTCACAAGTTAAAATTACCCCAGCAGGCGCGAGCCTAGAGGATTCAAAAATATAGTTTTAGATTCTTTGAAAAGGATACAAAAAATAACATAACTTGATGATGTTTGACAGCTCCCAGAAGCCCCAGCAGGGAAATCAAAATGAGGAACACTCCACATGCCAGTATTCCTCCTACGATCGGCAGGTTGGTGACCAGTGACGACGCCTGCCCGTACACCGCCACTGATATTAAAATACTGGCCACTACCTGACAATGTTAATACACAGATTTACATAAATAAAAAAATTACAGGCAAAAATATTGTTAGACATAGCATAATTTTATTATTGTTCAGAACCTTAGAACTTCGTCTCTACGACACTCTGACCGAGTTCTCACACATTTAAACAAAGTGAAAATACCAACCACTGAAAGAATAATAATTAATAATGTGACAGATTCTTACCACATAGAGAATGTTTAACGCAATTAGCGCATTTTTAGAACAAGTGAATCCTCCACACATGTTGATTCTAGTTACTTTACAAACACAAAATCCCTAATTCATTTATACGCACAAAGAACACGAAATTTAAGACACCTTGAAACTGCTATCAATCTATTATGTTCCACACAGAAATAAGATAACAACAGCTAAACAAGTTAAAGTCGAGGTGAATTATTATGGGTTACGAATAAAGTTATTATTGTTTTAATTTAAATTGTGAGTTTCGAAGATAAACTTTTCAGAATCAATAAATTATAGAATTCTTAATGCAAGAGCCACTGATTCATTCATTGACAAAAGTGAAATACGACAAAATGACATGCCATGCATTCAAGTGACTGTCGTGTAGCGAATTAGCAATTTGCCGAGTACGGCTTGACTCGAGTCAGACGCGATTACTGCTTTGGACTCGCTTACTATTCTTACTAAATACGAATACCAATTGATTTTGTTCGAGTACGCCGGTTTTGATTACAGTACTCGAGTCAAGAAGAGTAAAATTGTCTTTGTAGTCGTTGACTCGATTTCAATTACAGTGGCCGCGTAAGACCTAAAGGAGATCAACAGTATCTGCCAAATTTTGTACAGAAGGTACACTGAGTGGCATAAAATACACTATATTACACTGAATAATATTGCACTATTAAATTATTTATATAGTTGCCCGGGGAAGAGAATAAAATATCTTTTAATCGTAATAAAAAGCACGCCATATTGGCACTCTAGTAAATAAGCACCTAAAAAAAACTGTTACGTTGACAGACGAGTACCCCGAAACGCATAAACGGAATGACTTGTGTCAAGTGTCAACAAAATCATAAGAAAATGTCATGTACGAAATGTCAACCCGCGTGATAACAATCGTGTATATAGGTACTAGCTTTTACCCGCGGCTTCGCCCGCGTTTGTTTAGAATTTGACAATCAATTCGGGCTGTACTCGGCTTGTTGTTCGGCCAGATCCAGAATTATTAAATACCTATAGACCAACAGACTGTGACTCATAAAAGTCCGTCGGCGTTCAGTTTGCATTTCTGCAAGAGAGGTCCTTCTCACCTGCGACTATTTTAGAGTTTCTGTCGCTGTAATGGCTGAGCTTGTTCTCTGAGACGAAGTTGTGTTTGATTGAAAAGGCGTCTCAGTTGCTCTTACAGCTCTCTGGCTTTCGGCTTGTTCCTCCAAAAGCAATTGCGTTTAAAAGGGCGTTTCAGTCACTCTCTGAGAAGCTTGGAGGGCGAACGGCTTGGCTCTCTAGTCTTTCCTGGCTTTAAGAAAATGTCTCATCAGCTCTCTAATTTACTTGTCGCTCCGGTTATGCTTGCCTTCTTAATGCGGCATGAACGGAAGATTCCGAGGATTGAGCAGTAATTTTTGCTCGGGCTCGCAATGAGCTTTTAGTTGTGAGTTGGACCTGCGAGATATTCTAAAATTGAAAAACGTAACCTACCTACCCTCATTAAAACACACCGGAAATACCTCTAACGAAAAAATAAACAGTACTCAGGGACAAACTTAACTTTGCCGCTGAAAAACTGTTGTCTACATACATCGACTTAGGTCACGGTTAGTTTAGCAATTAACCTCTTCCTTCAGTCAATCATCGACTACACGCATTAAACAAAGCAATTTTACTGTTAAGACAGTTCTGCGCTGTGATCTTATGAGGAGTTTCCTTTCCATATCTCCGAAGTTCATCATCAGATCATGACAGTATTTATTTGGGACCAATTCGAAAAAATAAACAAAAAAAGAATCATCCAAATCAATTTACAATTAGCGGAGTAATCGCAGAGTATGCTTTACTGACAGAGCGTAATTATAAGTTCACCTTTATTCTTCCATGCATCCTCTATGAATGCGTTTACACCTGTCAGTGTCATTGATGACAGTGTCAGTTACGCAGTTTTTCTGTATCCCTGACAACGTATATAAAGTGGGTCACAGACAAACGCGAAATGTTGTGGCGGCCGCGTCAGTTGCAAATTTTAACAACTGGCCGCGTGTACTGCTTTGTAAAATGACGCCAAATATGGAAATTGTAATAGAAATAGTTGAATTTAAATAATAATTTAAATTTAACTCACACTTCTCTATTCCTAAGAGTAATATGCGATGCTAATGATAATATAGGTAGAGATAAACTACTATACCTTGATTCCCTCCATATTACCATTTGAATGTGTGTAGTCACATTCGTATGAAAGACTTTGTGAGTAATCGTCTTCAGTAGCAGGCTAGGATATTTTTTTGTCAACTAATCATAAATAGCCGACCGCGCAAGACGACGTACCTCTCATTTTCATAGAGAATTTCAGTGCAGCGCCATACTAATAATAATGAGTAATTTTTGACGCCGCTAGTCGGACAACAAATCGCTGATTTGTTTTTGTCTCGAGAGCCGTCTCAATACGCACACATGCGTTGTGAGTATTTTTAAACTATTAAAAACACTTTCAAACGTTTTGAATTGTGGAAGGGCACGTCATGTTACTGTAGTTTATCTCTACCTCACACCTCAAGTGTTTAAATAAACGGTTATCCTACCTTTTTTCTTATCTTCTGAGAGGACTAATGAGTCATGAGAGTAATAAGACAACGTTACGGTTAGCCATATTGACTGACGTCCGATTGCGACGTCCGATTGTAGCACAATCACCACGCTAATGACACTTCAGGCCACCAATGTGACCGCGGTGGTGTGTTTTTGGAGCGTTTGGAGCCGCGGCCTGCGGTTTGCCGTAACCGCAAGTCCGTCCGTCTGGAAGCCACTTTATGCAAAATGTCAGGATACTCTTCAGCGGTTTTGGGCATGAAAAATTATTAAGCAAACAACTTTTGTACTCCTAGGTTGTTTACTTGAAACTGGTCTATCGACAGTCTAGACTCATAATGTATTACATGCTTAAACTTAAAATTTAATCATGATCCGATAGACACGTGGCGCCATCTACTGCAGGACGTTATTGTGACTTCCCTCGGGAACAGTACTTTTTTTCGGGATTAAAGGTACCCTATGTTCGTCCCTGTACACCTGGCAACGTATATGCAAAATTTCAGGATGATCGGTTCAGTGGTTTAGGCGTAAAATGGTAGCAAACAAACAAACAAACTTACTTTCGCATTTATAATATTAGTTAGGATTCGCGGGGGAGTACCGGCCGCTCCGTTCCGTCAGTCTTCCCGCCGACACTCACGGCGGTAGCTAGCATTTGCTTATTGTATCGGACCGTCTATGTCAGATGCACATGAGATAAATATACAAAGATGGGTCGTGCGTTATCTCGTGATGACAAGACCGTCATTTTTAAAATAGTCGAATATTTTAAGATAAGAAAAGTAGACAAAAAGCTTTGAATAGAATAGTAATGCGAATATTGAAGAAAACGTAGCGAAGGCAATTTTCAATTCAAATGTGCTTTCTAAAGTTTATCTTGGATGTTACTGACATCGGTGAAGGAAAACATTGTGAGGAAACCTGGAATTGTAATAATATAAGTCTGGAATCTAAAGCTTTACATAAAATATTGTAAACCGATATCGTTAGATCAGTCCGACAATATCGATCTCATGTGAACGCATTGTCTTTTTTCCTCGGACCTCCCCGCGCTTTCCTAAGGCGCAGCACTTGCGGTCAAACTATAACGCATAGGTACTTGCTATGCTTTCATCTCAAGTTTTAATTTTGTAGTAAGTACCATTGAGTTATTGACCAAAGAGAGGTGCATAAAAACATCCTTTTTGGTCAATGTTACTATTTATTTAATAATGCTCATAGACACAAATGCAAAAAAAAAGTGAAACTGACCTTATTGTAAAAGAGAAAAGAAAAAGCCAAAAAGGCCCTTTTCTGGTCCTTATAGACAGGTCCAAGGACGGTGGATTTGGGGCGTCTGTTGCCCTCATAGAAGACTATAGTTGCCCCCCATCAATCAGAATACGAATCGGCGGCGCGTACGGTTCCACGCGCGGCCATCTTAGATGTCGAGTGGCCAGAGTAGAAATAGTAGAATTGGGCAGTCACATTACTCTTTGGGCAGACCCCTCTGCCCACCCGCGGACGTACGGTACATGAGGATTTTCCACCATGGCAACCCGCCACTGGACTCTAGACTCGGGCCATTCGTTTAATTTATTCAAAAGACAGTGGGCAAAAGACACCCAGCTCCGCCAGACATTTATTATATATGAATTGAAAGACCTGTAAAAACTGAGCATTTTTAGTTAAGACGCTTAAAAAAATATTCCGGGGGTTAAATTATATTAATAAAAAACTATAATATTTTTACTAGTTTATAATATTATAATGGCAATACGAGCCTCATTTTATCTGCCGCGCCGCGTTGTTCTCGTGGTCGCAAGCACAACTGCCGAGCGTGGGGTCCTGGGTTCGATTCCCAGGTCGGGTAAAGAGTATTATTAGGTTTTTCCATTTCGAAATTCTTAGTAGCAGCCCGGAGTTTGGAAATCGCTTTTTTTTTACTTTATAATAACGCAATTACTGAGTCTATGTTATGTCAAATTGCAATTTAAAAATGGTTTAGATGCTATGCTTGTTTGAATAATGCTCAATAAGTTAAACTCATTCGACTTAAAATAAAAAGAGAACCCCGGGATAGAATTTGATGCGCTTTGGTACAGAGACACATGGCTGTGATACCTTCCAAACAAAAGTAGTCTAAGCTGTGGCGGGCTTGGATGTGCCGTACATACATTTTTGCCCACTATCATTTAACTGTATGACAAATAATAACACTTATTTAAAGGAAAACATTTATTTCATACAAGACATTAATAAAATAAAATACTTAAATCTCTAATCCTTACTAAAGAAGGTAGGTACCTACTTACTTATAACCATGTTATTTACTAGAGCTTATGTTACACTTTATTTTGAAATAAAGAGCAACATAAGCCAATCTTTCAGTATGTCTCATTTGTAGTTTGGCAGCCATTTAATTCATTAAATTTTTGTTCAAAAAATTGTTTCCTATGAATTAAAGCTATCCGGGGTTGTCTAATGCCAAAATTTTCATTTCCTAATTTACTGTATTTCTTTTCTCCTTCACTCCCCATTAATTCTCTAAGAGCTTGATTTCTATTCAATATTTTTTCATAAAATATTTTACCACTTTCAACATAATCAGGACCAAGTTCACATAGCCTTTGGTCAGTGTCTGCTTCATAATGAACTTCTGTCATATCTTTCATAAGAAAATATGTCCCCGTTGCAAACATGCCTATTATGGAGTATAATACCCCTCTCGTCAGCGAAGGAGCTGCATACAGGTTTAATCTTCTATTAAGTAATTGAGAAACATTGTAAGCAAGAAATAGGCATGTAAATGGATATGCTGCTTCATACATTATTTTGTTATTTTGTGTCATCATAATTTCTCTACATATTGCAAACTCTTGCACTTTCTCTGGAAGTATTAAAGCATCAGCCAATTTTTTGCCCATTTCTGATTTCCAGTCTATCTTCTTTTGGTTCACCTGAAAATATTAATTTTATAGACGCCTTAACTTTTATCTTGGGCAATAATGGAATTGATGATCAGTCCAAGCATGGGTCTGGGCATCTATTTCATAGTGAGAAGGGAAGTTTCCAATTAATTATTTATGAATGTTTCCTTTTTGGACATGTACATTGCATTTTTTTATATGGATTTACAAATCAAATATTTATAACAGATATTGGTAACAATAATGCTACATTTCCAAAATGACTTTAAAACAAGAAACTTTGTTGCAATTATTATTTTAATGCTGTTTTCCAATTTCCTAGTGTTATATAAGTAGTGCCAAATCAACAAATCCTAATCACCTGAATATCATCCGCTTCTAAATCAGCTAAGCTTTTGTAATTAAAATTGACTGGAATACCAATGGCTACACCAAATTTGGAATTCATACTACCTGCAACAAAAGCACAGTTACTATCTACTAAAAGCATCTATTCACATATTATTATAATAATCTAAATATATTAAACTACCATCCTGTATTATTTTATTCAAATATTAACACATTCAATTAGTATCAGCTGACTACATAAATCACATGTTTGCAAATTGCAGTTATAAAAACTGCAATTTTGCAGTTGATAATACTCCAAGAAGGCTCCAAGTGGATTCCAGTATTCATTCAGTCAATTCAATAGAATTAAAGTATTGCAGTTGCATTTGAAAAGTACATAAAAATTGATTCAAAATCCCCCCACATAACATAGCTACTAACACTCCCAACTAATTCATCTTTCTAACAAAAAAATTGGTTCATGTGTTCAAGAGCTACAATGCCACAGACACACACACAGACATGTCAAACTTATAACACCCATTAAGGGCTAAATTTTCAATTGTCAAATAACTCATAACGGAGAGATAAATATGTTGGTTTAGCAGCTTTTGTATAGAAAATATGTCAAGCAGTTTAAACTATGGACCGTCAAATGTTACCGATTTATAATTATTATGTAAACCTAGTTATAAGGTAACCACTGTAACAACAGTAAATAAACTTTATTATTATAGTCATATTATTCTATGGATAGAAATTATCTGACTATGTATTTAAAAAAGGAGCCCTAAAAACAATAGCTTATCATACATAGATAAACAAATATAATATAGGAAGATTGAACATTTCTCTAAAAAAAGTAAGCTTTTTATTTAATTAATAATAAAGTACCTCTACTCATACATGTTGTAGATTGGGTCTTTTTTATTAACTGTAAACTTACCAGCATGGAACAAGTCATATCCAAAAACGCTGAATGGTACAATTAGTTTTCGCTGAACATCTGCTATATTTAGGATATCCAGACATTTTGCGTACCTGTCGCTAAGTTCCTTAGGTAAAGTTACTGGCTGGCCATTGCTGAAAATCATAGGAGGCGACAATATAAAATGCACAGTCACATTTTTAATTGGTATTGATTATGCCTAGAAGCTAGCTATACCTACTATAACATACCTGTAATAATGCACGAAGCTTTTATATTTCTCCAAGAAAAAAGTATGTGGTCCATATTTCGCTAATGTACACGCAAGTCCAGTGCCTGTGATTAAGGCAAATGAAAACTTTCGACCCGTATCGGTTATAAACCAATTTATAGGTTTTCGCGTTGTCATATTAATATAAATTACAAAATGAGATCTAAATAGATATAATTATTTATATATTTTAATGTAGGTTACGTGGGTGACATATGTCAGAATCTAATTCTATTCAGTAACTTGACAGTAGAGATGAGTCGTATATACTGGTTCAGGTATTTATACCAAGTATGTGCTTCCCAGTACGCAGCCCGGGTACAGACCGAAATACTGGGTAAATATCTTGAAGGTATGACGTCAGACGTATGGCTAGTACGATACGATCCGCTACCACAAGGTAGCGGTAGCGGCCAGTCGTACGGCATCGGAACGCCGAAGCCACCCGAAGCTACCCGATAGCTTACGGAGGATCCGACGCGTCATTCGTGCTTTAGGAACGCTATAATTCAATTAGTAAAAATATACTTTAAGTCTACGTTTTTAGGGAACATAATTGCGTAATAATGTTATTGCATAATAATTATTACGAATTAAATTTCATATCTCATAACGCATAATGTATACTGGAAAAGTCGCGTGTGGTATCAACATTATATTGGAGGTATACCGTACTTATCGAAATCATTACACACCCAAATACTTACAAGTATTTTGAAACCCGGTTTTTGTACCGGATATTTAACGATACCCGTACCTTGAAGGCCGGGTATGGAGAATAGCAGGTATATCTCATCTCTGCTTGACAGTTTAGACAGTTAAAAGGTTACCAAGTTTTGACAAAAAAAAAGATAGTAAGAATGAACGAAATTGAATAAACTTAAATAATGCACTTAAATGCAATCTTTTTATTTTAAATTCAATAACGTTGTTAATTTGCATAAAAACACGACTCGAGAAGCAAATACAATCAGGCAACATTGAAAAAAAAAATAAGTTGACATTTGGCATACTTCAAAATGTTGTCAACAGTGCATGTTTGCTCCACATTTTTAGTGTTTTGTGAAATTTTAGTCATTTTGAAGATGCAGAAGTGCAGTGTTTTCTTGTATAGTAGGGTCAGTTAGTGCCGTGGCAATTTAATTTTATTAACATCGTCATGCAGCAAAAATCTTGTTCTCATAACTTATATTTTTAAAATGACTGCGTGAAAAAAGAGAGAGTAAATGTATTTAATAATAAACAGTAAAACATTTACATTCAAAGCACAATCGATTTTTATTTTAAAAAATGTTTTTCGTTTGAACATATATTTGCCATGTGGCGCGTGTTGCAAGTTGCGTCAGTCTCAGTACCAAGGAATGCTATAGAATATTATTATATGTGTTGTAGTCTATGATTATAAAAATATGTTATAGTCTATGGAAGGACGACGTTCCCGCGCTCTTCCATCGTTATCTTTATAAAAGAGTCCAATGCAGTTTCCTTGATAAATCAAGCCATGTCGACCGAACTCCAAACAATATGTATAATATACTGGTAGTCAGTACGAGTGCTAGCGCCACAGAGTACTATTATTGGCTAACGCCATATATGCAATACGTATTGCCATTTTGTCATTCCGTTAATTGTTTTCTTTTATGTTAAAATTGTTATTTGTTAAAGTTTGGTTAATTCATTTAATATGTATAGTATGTATAGAGTTTCTTGCCCATTCTTCTCCATATGAAACTAACTTTTGGAAGGGGCAACAAGATACAATTATTTTTTTTATTCTTGTCTATGACGTTCGTTTATAAAATAGTGCATGTTCCGTTATTTCATTTTACTCTTATTTATGTATAACATTAAAAAATAAAAAATACATACCTACACTTTTTTCTTTTAAAATTATCGATATTCATTAAATACTTCTATGACGTTACACACATACCATAATGTACTATGCTTGATTCTTCTTTCCTTTCATTTAATAAAGTAAGAAACCTTAATCTAGGAAAAGACTGTAAAGGATGTCTACAGGATCTGGCCAATTTAGTACAGAAGGTACACTTAGTGGCATAAAATACACTAGAATACAGTGAATAATATTGCACTCTTAAATTATTTATATAGTTGCCCGTGGAAGGCGTGGAAGAGAATAAAATATTTTTTTAACGTAATAAAAAGCACGCCATTTTGGCACTCTAGTAAATAAGCACCTAAAATACTGTCAATTTGACAGACGAGTATCCCGAAACGCATTTAAACAACGAACGGAATGTGAAAACATGTGTGAAATGTCAACAAAATGACATTTACGAAATGTCAACCCAAGTGACAACCAATTAGAACGCAATCGTACATGCAAATTAGAGATGGGTCGTCGACGTATTTTGCGTCAACGAAACTAGACCGTTGAATTTCGTTTATCGACTAGTCGATCAACTAGTTGAATTCGTCGACTAGTTAACTTGGTAAACGTTGCGACGAAGTCTACGGCGGCGGCACGACGGACCGGTGACGTACGCTGTAGACTAGTCTCCGGCGTGCTGTAGGTACCTATTAATACTTGGCATGCCTTTTAAGTTCTGTCGTTTCCATATTTCGCGGCAATTTTGAATTTGGAACTGTTCTTTATTCGAATGTGTTTAAATTTTGCATCGCAAAATAGTTGAAAGTATTAGGATTAATGCTATTATTTAGTCACAGCGTCAATTGGAATCTGTCAGGTTACGTACGAAAATGAATCTTTCTAAGGAAAATGTTCGTGCAATAATTTTCTACAACTTTAGAAGAGGCCTGACACGGCTTCAGTGTTTTGAAGAGCTAACATCTGTATTCAGTGATGAAGCCCCATGTCTGCGGACTGTCGAACGCGGGTATTTAGAATTCCAGCGTGGACATACTAGTGTTAGTGACAAATCTCGCGAAGGACGCCCAAAATCCGCCTTCACTGAAGATAACATCATTGCTGTGAGACAACTGATTCTCGAAGATCGTCATGTGACATATCGAGAGATAAAGGCTCTTTTAGGCATCTCAGGGACAACCATTCAGAAGATCTTGCATGAAGCGCTTGGTGTGAGAAAGCTAGTATGCCGTTGGATACCGCATCTGCTTTCCGACGATCACAAGGCGGCCCGCGTCAGATGGTGTAAGAAAACTCTACAAAGGTTCAACCGAGGAGAGTCAAATCACGTCTACGACATCATCAGTGGTGACGAATCTTGGATCTTTGCCTACGATCCTAATTCCAAACAACAATCTAAAGTTTGGGTCTTTCAAGACGAACCAAAGCCGACTAAAGTGGTTTGTTCTCGAAGCACTTCAAAAAAGATGGTGGCCACGTTCGTTGGAAAAACCGGCCATGTTGCGACTATTGCACTTGAAGATCGTAGAACGGTTAACGCAGAGTGGTATACCACAGTTTGTTTACCACTAGTCATCGCCGAACTTCGAAAATCGAACTCAAAGCGACGCATCATCTTGCACCACGACAACGCAAGCTCGCACAGCGCTCGTCAAACAATTGAGTATTTGAAGCAGGAAAAAGTAGAAATTCTTGACCATCCTCCATACAGTTCTGACCTGAGCCCTAACGATTTCTTTACATTTCCTAAAATTAAGAAAAGTCTTCGTGGTCAAAGGTTCCAGTCCGGTGAAGAAGCAGTCGACGCTTTCAAGTCAGCCATTTTGAACACCCCCACTTTAGAGTGGAATAAATGTTATAATAACTGGTTTGAACGAATGGAAAAGTGTATTAAGCTACGTGGTGAGTACTTCGAAAAACAATAAAAAGTAGTATAAGGTTCTAGTTGTGTTTTTTTTTCAAACGACAAAACTTCAAAGGCATCCCTCGTAATATTAATAGGTTTTGCATTGCGAAACTACGATATGTATCCTTTTCTTCACGTAACACAACAATATTTTTTTTCGAATAATGTAAATATGAACTCCCTCGAGCAAACAAATTTGAACTTTAATCAGGCTAATACTTCCGATGACTGCGGGCGAACATTCGCTACGCTAAACGCCAGTGCGGCTAGCTACCAATGTTCGCGTGTTCGCCATAGAAAAACACATACGGTGTGTGTGCGCCGTACTCGCGTTTTTTGGTCGAAACACAACGTGTGTGTTTTCCCGCAGTCAATGAGTTAAAGTTCAAATTGGTTTGCTCAATTATTTTATTTCATCGGACGAATGTATCGACTACGTTCTCGCGTCGTCGGTCGTCGCGTTCCAAGTTTCAGTTTAAGCGTCTGAGCCGTCTACGGATTCAACTAGTCCATCCAGTATCGGTGAACCGTCGATTCGTTCACAGTACGTCGACGGTCGAATTAACTAGCTCGTTCATTCAACGCCCATCGCTAATGCAAATGCCACATGTTTTAATTGTATTACAGATTATTAAATTAGATTTAAATAATTTATTAAATAGTTGAAAATGAATTATGAATAAAAGTAAAGTTATTTTCGAATTCCTCTATTTTTTCTTTACGATTTGGTGCACGTGTACCTCGAGACCTCCTTTGCCGTTTTAAAATTAATATTTAATTTACAGGTTTCTACAGTTTTTAAGAATATTTTATTTAGTATTCACAGGTTGACAACATTGGATACCAAATAGAGGTTAGCACCGGAGCGAGATTTAACAACGGTAACAACCGATTGAATTCACTGGTGATTGGGCAATCTCCGGTGAAAAACCGTAGGTCACCGGAGAATAAAGAAATATTTTTTTTTTTATTGATATATTAAAAATGAAGCAATAAGAATAATCAATTGATATACTTTATATAATCATTTATTTGAAAAAAAAAACGATAAAGATAACAGATGCTGATTTTGATTAAAAGAAACACAACATGTCAACAACGTCATAGCGTAACATGTTTCTTCTATCATTTTTGTCCTGTCGCCTAAAATACTTTCTCGGACCTTACCGAAGTATTAGGCACAGCTAGGTATTTAAAGGCTATTTCGTCTAAAGGCTGAAATAATTAATCTTATTCGAAAAAACTAATATGCGATCACCGGAGTTCAATTGGTTAATTACCGTTTACCGATTATTTCAATCGAGTACTTTTACTGGTAAATCACCGGTTACTCTTCGGTTATACGGTACTCACAGCTCCGGTGCAAACCTCTAATCAACCGACTTCATTTAGAAATAATAAATAATTAAGAATGACACTAGAAGTTTTGTTGTGAGATTACTACTATATTGCCTACTTTACTCTATGTTACTATTACAATGGCTTTAATCAGTGAAATAATAAACAAATTGCGCTTGGACTGTCTGGATCATGGCTGGGTTAAAGCTATTCATGCAACAGAATTTCTCGAGTTTTGCGACTTGCCGACAGAGTATGAGACCGCGATAGAATCTTTAGATTTGAGCTCAATATTTTTGGATATAATAGAGTCGACTGATACATGGCTTCACTCGGAAGTAATACCTAATGAAGAAAAGTCTTGGGCAACATTATCGCATTTGGTACCACAGAAAAAAGTGATAGCTCTTTTAGCATATTTTATAGATTATGGATGCAAAAATGTCCATACCAAGGAATATAGGGACAATGCTTTTTTGGCATCTCGTGTTTACTTTAAGTTGTTGAAAATCCCAGGATACAAAGCTTATAATATCTATCATTCACAACTATTTGCTGAGTCGCTAGCATGCCTCAGCTTTCCAACAAAGATGTGTGATGAAGCAAGTAATTTCAACTTGAAGCAACTAACTAATGAAGTTAACATGGTTTTAAGGGAAATGACTTTGTTTGTGATAGAACTGAAATCTGTTATACAACATTTAAGACTAAGCCCAAATGATATAAACTTTGAAGAAATTTTAAGTATTTTATTAGAAATAACTGGTTATGAAATTGTTGATAAATTACATGTTGGTAAGTAAAGTCTTTTTTACCTTGATTGTAAAATTATACCTCAATTCAAAAAGTGCTTTAAATCTCACGAGTTAAAGCTCTAACTTAATCATCATGTAATTGGCTATGTCAAAGCAGTACTGTTATGTGGTTACAGATTTTCTCAACTTTGCTATAAAATATAATTTGATGGCTTCCACAATTTCCACACATATGCAGTTCAGAAGTTAATGATATCATTGAACAGCAATCTGCATGTATCTTTGAATATATCACTTGTATTTATGGCTTTTTTGTTTTGAACATTACCCTAAACTAGAAATATCAATACTTCAAATATCGACATATTTTAACACATTGACTGTGGGCAAACATTCGCTATGCCATGTATCTCTCCTGAAGTTTACGGAAGACACATCTTGTAAAAAGAACGTTTTTTTTCAGATAAACTTTTACTTGATGAGATTATAAAAGTAATATATGATACATTAGAAATTTTAATATGTAATCCAAACATGGAGCTTAATGAAGAAGTTATTATGCTGTTATTTAAATGTATCCTGCCAAAGCTTATCAAGGCATGTTTGGACACCAGGCATCTAAATTTAAGCACATGGGTTAGTATGTAACTTATAGATATGATGGTGTATTACTGTCCAATAGTTTGCTCCTATTCCTTGACTGATACTATGGGTCTTGGGGCACCCCAAACCAAAGGTGGGGGGAGAATGGACGATGACTCTACCCTTCTTCCCCCCTATCTTGGTGACTTATACAAAACCCTGGTGGGGCTCCATCGAATATCTCCAGTGAGGGAAAATGATAGGGGGTGACTCCACCATTTTCATATGACTCTGATTTTTGTGACCAAGTGCTTATAGAGTAGGTACTGTTTATAGAGCTGAAGCCGATTCGGTAGAAGTTTTTGAAATTACTTTAAGGTCATTTGGGCCCATATTGTGATTTTCCTTTAAGCGCCTAAAATCTGCAATGAAAATTGCAGAACCACATTTTTGCCATTGAATTAAGTTTAAGTAATATCGGGTGACATTTAGACAGACAGTTGTTTTTTATCTATCGAAGACCATTCTTTCAGGATTAATTATCATTAAAATATTTCCAAAAAATGCGACACAAAAAGAGAAAATCATCAAAATCTGATGTAAAGAAGAATATCCCAAAAAAATATTAAAGAGTTGTTTAGCTCCTAAACTGCAAAAAATCGTAGAACAGACATGGGGGTGGTTTGAATAGCCCAAGAAGAGAGGAGTCCAAAATTTTCGTTTGAACGCCCTTATCTGGGGCACCCTGTATGCTGTATTCTGTATATCACCCTTTCCCAAAGTGGACGATAGCGCCCCCTTGTGGGCGCTGCAGGCCTAAAGGAGGGCGGTAAGAGACCCAGGAAAAAAAAATGGGTTATTGTGTAGTAGTAGCTAGGCTTGGGGTGAGACTTGTAATTTCATCTACTAGGTGGTTTTTAAATAGGTGAAAAAATGGGGGCACTAGAAAATTATTTACTCTCAATGTTTATGATTGTTATACACTCATAAATGTTATTGAAATCTGTAAGAAATGCTAATTTAACAGTTCTAGTGCGTGTAAATGTAATTTAAGAAAAACAGGAGTCTGTGATTGTTTAAAAATGAATACAGTCATAGTAATGTAAAGAACAGTCTCTTTTTCTATTTCTGTTTTCTTTGTTTTACATACTGTAGTAAGGAATATTGGGTCTTCACTCTACTTGTAAACTCAGGTAATCTTTAGAAACATGATGGATAAATTTCAGCCGACTGTTCGAAAAAATATGGGAGCTTGACAGCTTTTGTTTAAGAAATATTTTGAACCGTCTATAGCATAAAGTTATTTATTTGTTATTGAAAACTCAGCCTTATAATACCTACTTCTAACTATTATGCTGACTTCAGATGTAATTATATAAATTATCTATTGTTTATTTTCCCTAACAATTTAAATATATTTTTTAAACCAGGATTTGTTTTATTTTTCAGAAATGTATAGCACCAACCTATGTGACCTATTTAATTTTTCTGTTGGCCAAGTATCGTAGTAGCAAGACAGCAATTCTTGGCTACATAATACTCTTACAACAAGTCTGCTACGGTCAATATGGTTTGGTGAGTACCAACTTACACCAAGTTGTTCTTGGAAATATTCGATTCTATGCTACCGACTTGCGAAACAAAATATTACATTGTAGTCGTTTTGTTGGTTATTCTTTATCAATTGGTTTGCTATTGAGACCACTAAAAAAAATGTATGGATGAATTTGAGACATGCTACGGTGCTCCTCAATAAATCAGCCAGATACAGTATATGTACATACTTTTCTACATTATAATTATGTTAATTAAAAAGTGAAAAATGATAATTCGAATTGCGGTCTCAGTGGCTAGACGCAGGAGTCCTCAGGACTAAGGGCTTAACGTTATTTCTGAGGCATGTAGGCGTTAACCCACCATAAATTTTCATACACCGGGCTGCTACTGAGTTTGTAATGGATAAAACCCAATAACACTGCCCAACCTGTGAATTGAACCCAGGACCGTCAGCAGTTAAGCTTGCGACCACGAGACCATCGGGGCAGTTAAAAAGTGATAATATCTTCACTTCCTTACCCTCGCTCTCATTGTCAGATCAGATGCAGGATCAACGGTGGGATGACACCTCCGTGGATCGGCGCTCACGTAATAAAAGCGCGCTGATTCACGGAGGTGTCATCCCACGGAATCCCACCAATTTCCAAAGTCCGGGCTGCCACTGCCTACGGGAGAAGCCTAACAACATTTAGTTTTGGAAGGCGGCACCTTTGCTTTTTTTTGTTGTTTTTGAAGGCAATTATGTGATTCTTATTTCATTTTATTTTATTATTGTTTTATATTAATCATCATTGTAGAACATGTAGAAGGAACAAGAATAATATAGTCAGTTTTTATAAAAACAGAGAAACGAGTGCCGTGGAGTTTCTTGCTCGTTCTTCTCCATAGAGGCCTACCTCCATTTTAGAACGAGCAACTAGCTTCAGCTTTCGGACTAACTGACTGACTCCTTGACAGTTCAAAAGTGCTTGTAAATGGTCTAATAATCTATTTAAAATAAATGTTTTGACTTTAACTTGTCTTTATCTTGGAATGATTGGTTAATGGTATCAACTACCCATAGGTACATTAGTACTGCTATTTAGTATGTCGTTGTTTGAGTGAAATTTATATCACGATGTATAGATTCCAACTGAGGCAGTAACGGCAGCTACTGAGCTACAAGTCACAATTACCAATTGTTTAAAATCAAATGAAATTATCAAATAATAAATAACATTGATATTAATCCCAATTTACATTTTTAATTTAGTTATGTATTAATTATTATCTTAGTATGTACCTAAGCTATTATTTGGAGTACGCTTTCTAAGACATCCAGCATTTAAGCCAGCGTTACTTTAAAACTTATTTCATCGCAACCGAGGTAACTGACATGAAGGCAGATTGTTAAATATTTTAAGGTCTATAAAAGGGAGTATAGACAAGTAAGTAAATGCTCTAGCATTTACTTGTAACAGAACAACGAGCCACTCTATGATGTGTTCTAGTGTATCACCCTTCACGAACCAGACGCCGAGCACGCTCACCGTTTTGTTACAACATAACTGTACAAACCAACGAACGTATTGGTGTAACATGTCGTCGTGCCTTTGCACGAGCAATTCATCAAGATAAACGCAGCACACGCAACTTGTAGGTCTGACATTTCAAGGCGTTTGCGTATATTCTTACGCAAGGTACAACGAAATGTTACGGGTAAAGACACACACGCTATGAGCATTACGCCGAGCAAAAAAAAAAACAGTTGATCCATGCATTTTACCAACCTATGCGAACACAAATGTATGATAATGTATGAACAGTTGATTTTTCTCAATTAGACTTATTTTTTACAGGAACGTGCAGAAGTTCGCGAGATGCGATCAAGACTCGTCATGGGCATGATGACTGTTATGTCTCGGAATGCTTATAAAGAATTTATTCAATGGGTGATAGATTTATCTGTTGCTACAAGGCTTCCTCATCGTCAGGTAGCAGTTGTAAGTATTAATATTATTTATAAGTTTTATTTTACATTCGTAGGTACTACTACGTTAATAACGGGTTTTTTACGGGTGTTTACCGAAGCGCCGGGTTTAAACCCGGTGGATTGCCCATTTATAGTTAGCACCCCTTGGGCAATTAATAATAACTTTTCCTACGTAAAGTTGAGAGTCGACACTTCAGTGTCAATTGCTTTTGCATGTCAATGTATTGTCACTATAGACGGGCAATCCACCGGGTTTAAAAACGGTGGATTTCTTTCGGGGTGCTTACGGGTATTTATCGGTTGTTTACTAAAGCACCGGGCTTAAAGCCGGTGGATTACGCATCTGTAATTGTAATACACTGATCTTACTCATCAAACCTGTATAGTCAGCACTTCAGCAAGCAGTTTTCCAAAGACTATTATTTACTGTAGATTATTGGACTTCACTATTACTTCACATTTCAGGAGATTCTGGCAAGATTGTTAGAAAATGAACACATAGAAGTTGATTCACCAGTAGTTGTGCCAACTACTGCAATCAGCGATAATGGTGCACCAGGTATGTTGCTATGACTTGTTCATTAAAATATAAACCGTCTACTTTATATATCTGGCTAGAACGAACGCTTTTCGAATAAATCCTTGGAAATTAGCATAATATTTTCTGAATTACTTATTTATGTAAAATTGCTTAGTTTGGAAACATAATCACCTTCTTACTGAATGTTATAATCTTGGATATTAACTCCTATCTCCCTTGCCCTCAGGGGATAAAACGTGTGAGACCATAAAATAAAATTTTAATGAACATAAACTAGCCTTGCGGCCAATGCACACGCGAGAAAGCAAAACACAGCGATCAAAGTTACTTCAAATAATTAAAATTTAATAGTGGGGTTGACTTAAAAACGTTATTGAAAAAAAAAATTGTGCTAAAGGCTCCATTCCCTGTTTTTTTCCCAGATGGTAAAGTCATGTGGCATATTATGTCGAAAGTGTATTTTAAGTGTTAATTTTAAAAAGAATCCTTTTCAATATTCAAAAACCGGGCAGTATTTTAAAGCAGTATACTATAAATCGATAAATGTTTTTCATAATTTAATAACTATAGCTAAACCGCTTAATTGAGTCCCCGCCTGCGAGGTACAAGGGCACAGGGGTATAATGAGAACGGGGAACGGGAGAGGTGCGTGCAGCGGGCGCTCGCAGCGTGATACACAAGAGGCGAAATATATGTGACGTCACAGACAGTCACAGTGGCTAATAGTGACCAGTGTCAGCAGGCGAGGATTTAAATAAGCGGTTTAGCTATAGGTACTTGAAATGAATCCGGGGACTTGGCCTTAAAGCCACCAATAAAATGTTATTTTAGTTGCTGACTGCAGTCATGATCCAGAACCACAACCGGGTACTAACCAAATGGCCAACCAACAACCCAACGGCGTCGGACAGGTACTTGCGTATTTGTAAAGAGTGTTTTTTTAGAGTCTACACTACGGATGTAACCTCCATACTCTCCCCAGTTCAGCCGTCAACGGCATTACTGAAACCGCTGTGAAATCCTTCGTGGATACACACACCACTTGAAAAGGCTTCTCGGCCTAGCGGACTTCACATATGAGGAGATGACCACAAGCTTGAGTCAAAGAGAGGCAGTGTTGAATTCACGTCCACTTACCTCTGATCCATCGGTTCATAGTTCATAGTTTCACAGAATGGAGCTTAACGACAACATTTTGCTTATTATGAGCTTTGATCGGACACCAAACATGATAATATAATAAAATTACTTTAATTTTATTTTTCTTATCATGTTTTATGTTTGCTGTAAGTCGCCATTTGTCTGTGATGGGATATAACTTAAAACCATCAGAAAATCATGCCGCAATAATATAACAGACTAGCTTTTGCCCACGACTTCGCCCGCGTAGAAGTCGAAAATGGTTCTAAAGGAATTGCGGTGTCCCAGGCAATTCCCATACAAACTTAGCCCCAAAATAAGGGACAGAATTTCGGACAATCCTTTCGGATGCCTACGTCATACAAAGAACAAACCCTGCTGAACAACGGCTGTGCATTGATCCGTCAGTCGGTCATTCAGGACAAAGCATCTTATATGTAAAGATAGATAGATATGCTCACAGAGATAAACATACATGAAAACATATACTGCTAAAATCATAACCCTTCACAGAGGGGTAAAAAGGGGAGTACATCCCCACCCAATCTGGCCCATTGATGCTGGAATCGGCAAATATCTACTTCCTACCGTTCTGACCTTTAACTTATACCTACAAAATATCAGATGTCCTTTGTTAACTAAGTTCTACCTGCTGTTTCGCTCATACGTGCGGTAACTCGATACGGATGTAGTGCGCTAGCAATACATTCTTTATTTTCAAATTAATTGGTAATGGCTACTCCTCTTAAGGTTTAAAGAGTTGTCCGCGCGTTGCAACAATACCTAGTTAGTAAGTGCTTACAAGCACGATTCGTCTTATACTTATACATAATTATGTAATTTACTGTTTTTGTTTTTATAGGTATAATGCCCGCGTGGCTTGCTGATAAAAAAGCTTTTAAAAAAAGGAGTTTATGCTCTTCTCCAGGCTATCCATATTTTTTGTTTTTTGTATCCGTAGTTTTTGCGTGGAAGAGTAACAAACATCCATCCATCCCTCCTTCCTCACAAACTTTTGCATTTATAATATTTGTAGGATTAACCAGATACTAAATTACTATTTTTATTTATACAGCCAGAAGTGGATGATGACCACTGGGACCCGTTACGACAGTACCATTATAGTGTGATGCACGCGGAAATCTTGCGAGCCGTGTACGATCGAACAGATGACGAGTCAGGCGCACTGCGCACACGCGCCCTCGCCATTCTCACTAAGTGTCTCGCCAGTAAACATTTACCCTTGATTCAAGCCGTCAAGGTAAGTGAAGTAGTGAAATGCATGCGAAAATCTTAAACGGCTTACACGAGCAGGCCTAGCCGTACGTAACTACTAATGTAAACCTTTTCGATTCCAGTCTATTTTGGAATTGTAGCTAAATGTACTATCAAGATTGTTTCAAACTACAGTAGGTACTCACTGGATTGTTGTTTGTGTTGCAGGGTTTGAACGGCGAGGGCGAAGTTTCGCGCCTGATGGCGGTGGTGGCCCGCAGCGCCAACGACGAGCGCGCCGTGGTGCGCAAGGCGGCGGCCGCGCTGCTGCTGCAGCTGCTGGCCGACCCGCACGGGCCGCCGCCGCGCCCGCGCCTGCTGGCGGTGAGCCGCTGCACGCCTAGTGCTGTGTTGTGTTCATTTGTATCGACGCACTTTATACGTATGTTCGAAAATAGGGTATATCGGGTGTCCGGTAAAGAATGGATTATCTTGAAATGGGTGATAGTAGAACTAATGGCGATTCAGAAAAAATACATTAAAAAAAAAAGCAAGTAGTACCAAAGATATGATTCATTTAATAATATTCGTTGTTTTTTGTTACCCTATTTTACATTCTTGTACACCACGACCACGAATTAATGAATTCCGTCGGTTTTTATTGTTAACGTTATTTACGTTAACTAAGCTGATAGATAAGTAATTAAAAATAGGACTGTATTAAACGGTTTTGAAAAAAAAAACAACTTGAACTATGTTCTTTTGAAAAAAAATCGTGAAATATTTTCTTTTCGAGCAAGTTTAAACGTCCGCAGTTTAAAAAACATGTATGGAAAAACTAGTGGCCAATATTTTTAAAAAATTATGTGTTTATAGCCGATTTTAAAATGGTATGACTTATTATTGTACCTAATGTAAATAGTGAATTATTGCTATTAGCTTTCAAAAGGAGTGAAATTTGGTTAAACAACAAAGTTTGCAATATTGTAACAAATTTGAACATTAGACGAACCTGACCATCTGGGTTTAAATAAAAAGATTAGTAGACGTTAATAATGATAGGAAAGCTTGGTTAACCTGTAATGCGACTTGTGGGATGTGATATGATGAAAATGTGGTGTGACCGTGATTTTTTTTTATTTGGGCTGTCTTAAGGAAAATTATTACGCGAAGTCGATCCTTGAAAGACTTAGGTAGCCGTGTCCGGTCAACCACATCAAAAATAAGCGATCGACGTGGTATATGACTACTTAGAAGAGCATTTATTCTAAAATGTAGTGTCTGTATCAGAGTGGGTGGCAGAAAATTTAAACATTTACTGTAATTTACAAGGAATACAGTCTTAATCATCACGCCTGTAATCCCCGAAGGGCAGAGGTGTAGCCACATTTCGTCAGTTATAACACTGCCCAATAAACACTGCTCGACCTAACAATCGAACCCAAAACCTCATGTTCAGCAATCGAAAACAGTGTTATTAATATCAAATGTTGTTTTTTATTAAACCCCAATGACCAGGTACATTTAATGTAAATAAATATTCCAATCTCAAACTTTGTTGTTTACCCAAATTTCACTCCTTTTGAAAACGAATAGCAATAATTCACTATTTACATTAGGTAAAAACTGAATCATACAATTTTGAAATCGGCTATAAGCACATAATCTTATAAAATTATTGGCCACTTGTGTTTCGATACATGTTTTTTAAACTGCGGACGTTTAAACTTGCTCGAAAAGAAAATATTTCACGATTTTTTTTCAAAAGAACATAGTTCAAGTTGTTTTTTTTTTCAAAACCGTTTAATACAGTCCTATTTTTGATTACTTATCTATCAGCTTAGTTAACGTAAATTACGTTAACAATAAAAAACCGACGGAATTCATTAATTCGTGGTCGTGGTGTACAAGAATGTAAAATAGGGTAACAAAAAACAACAAATATTATTAAATGAATCATATCTTTGGTACTACTTGTCTTTATTTTTATTTGTATTTTTTTCCAGATTGGTCATTAGTTCTACCATGACCCATTTCAAGATAATCCATTGAAAACCGGGCACCCTGTATATTTCATTGCTCGGGTATCACAAATATTTACATAAATTACGTACAGTAAATTGGTATAGTTATTTTATCTAACGAAGGCGGGTGCTCCATGCACTTACACATTGTTTGCACTCGTCATATAGAGACCAACACGCCTTCATATGATAAAACATCTGTAGCACAAAACAATACTAGGTTTTACGTATTCGAGCTGTCGCTTTATAACACGTTTTGATTGATATCCTTTACATTTGCAGTTAGTGTAACTTTTAAGCACCCAAAAATAAATTCTTCTTGAATCTGAAAGCGATTTTTATTGAGCAGTTTTTGGTGAGTCTCTGTCGCGATGCAAGCATCATTGTTCGGACGTCTGCCATCGCCGCTCTCGGCGAGCTACTGATGATACGACCCAGCGAAATTGTATTGAACGCATTCCTCGACGGGCCCCTACAGCAAGTCTCCGACCCAGAGACGAAGGTATACATTTTATGTTTTGCTATTATTTAGTTCACAAAGCAATTTGTCTAGTGCTTTTCCTTCTGTACCAGAAGTAAGTACCAGAGACTATTCCATTTATTTCTCCGAAAACTGATGTATAAGCAGACGTTAATTATTACTTTAAAGGTCCAGGTCAAAGGTCCAATTGAAAACACGCGTCAAGCGTAAGTGGTTTAGCATTTTATGCTAAACTGGGCCTGTTTGGCGCCTCTGTGCGGCACAGAATAATGATTTTTGATTACCTTTTTGCTATTATTTTTGTGCGCACATGGTCTGTGTCATAAACACATTTTCTTTATTTCTTTACTAACTTTAGAAATTATGAAAAAAGAAAAGATTATTTAATCAATTTATTTATTGAACTTTAACAATGTTTATAAGTATTTTCCCCATGTAACATTTCAATTTTTTTTTTCTTAGGTACAAGAACAGGTGTTGAGTCTAATCGAAAGAATATTAACCTACCCATTGCGTAAGTTTACGACGCCAGGGTGCGACGACCCTATGCCTTGGACGTTTCTCGCAGGAATCGTGTACCGAAAAAAGAAGAAGCATTTACAGAAAGTCTGCCTCATGCTCTCAAAAACAGCAAAGTCCGTCAAGTAAGATACGACTTTTTTACCTATAAAAATACGTCTTATGCTATAATAATTCTTTATTTCAATAATTAATCTTCAAAATTAATTCTTTGAGCCTTAAGTTATAAATATAGGTCATAAGCATTAAAAAACATTAATCAGTTTAAAGAAATAAATTATTTTTTAAGCCCTCTACTTTTTAAAGACTACAAAGGCTACTACATACTAAGTTCGTAGTACTTTTTAAAAGTTTGAAACTTGCCACATGTAACTGTCTGCGCTACTCTACTCACACCTTACCTGATGGGTCACCTTCCACTTTAAAAGATGTTTCATATTATTTCAACAGGACTCATTATATTACAGGCCTACTTTAATATTCTGAATAGTGTTTTTGATTTTATGATTTGATATTTTTATATTCATACCTACAACGTTTTATGTATAGATCTTCTAACACGACCAAACACACACACACACACACATTACATTTTCTATATAAACAAATAAAATGTATACAAACCAAGCAGTGGAGAGAATATAACTAGCCGATGTAAATAAATAAAAAACCGGAATTATAAATTAAGAAAATATAAATAAATTAATTTAATATATTGTTTACATTTGTTATATACTATACATTCAGGTACTCGCTGCGGGTATGTACGGACATGTGAGCGTAGCGCTCGCTCGCACTTACAGGTCTTATGGCAATGCGTAGTGATGTACTGAATTATCGCAAACCCCAAGTATAATATTGTAGTTAACGTATGTTATTTTTTTTATTATTATCACTATTGGAGAAAGTAAGCGCGTGCGGCGTGAGTGTCACTCACCACTGGATCACTAGTGGAAGCGCGTGCTTGACGTGAACATCACCACGCAAAACATGATTTATTATGATTCTGTCTGCAGCGACAATTTGCAATTAGACTTAGATAATTATAGTTGCTAAAGAAAGCTATTCACAACAACTTTTAGTAAATTAATATTGCACGAGACAAAAAAATCTTTAAAAAAATTAAGTTTCTTTTTATAGGTCGAAGTATCTATTGTCTGTGTAAATAAAGATTAAAAGCAATTAAAAATTAAATCATGGCTGAAATTCTGGTGATTATTTTAAATGAATAATTATTGTTTGTCAGCCATCGCTTAGTGGACATCTTGAGCACACACTTAGGAGCGCTGAGTGACGAGCGCGACCTGCAATGTCTGACGTTTCTGACGAGCATGGCGCGTCATGTGGATTACTCCGACGTCAGCTTCGTGCTCGACTATTACTACAAACTGGCCGACAACTGCCAAGTAATCTTTTATTTTATTTTTTATGTAAAAAGATTGACATCTAGTTAAGTTGTTTGACATTTAATCTGTTATTTTGACTGCCTCGTTGGTCTTTTCTCTTCTTTTTAGTAGTCATTTAAATTTGGTCGGATAACCAGCCGTTGTTTACTTAATTTGGTTTTTTGTTTATATTTACTTAATACGAAACATTCCAAGCTCAATATTTTCACCATATATTTTTGACTAAAGGCACATGACTTTGGTTTACACCTACACATCTGAGATTAAGCCAGTTCCTTGTATTTTGCCCTCAAAGTTATGACACCATCGGTTTGACTTTTAGCAAGATTATTCAAAAACGCATGCATGCACAGTTTTGAAACTTTGTATGGTTATTATCAGCGTCAAGAAGGACCGAATACAGTTTTCAGCGAACTTGTGCCTTGTCTCATTTAGGCACTGCGATGATTTTTCGGATTTTCATAAAACCGCGATAACTTGAAAACTATAAATATTTTCTTAAATCTAATTGGGGGCACATAGGGGCACACATTAAGAGCTACTCGTGTATGTTTATTCTACAGGGGCACATGAAATAGTTTTAGAGATACACGATTCATCAAAACGTTACCCCAGCAGGAAACGCAATATCTCGAAAATCTGAAGGGGCACAGACTTTATTTTTGGGGGCACATTTTGGCACACATATAAGCTCTCTGGCCATGCACAATTTTTCTCTCTCCGATCACTCGTTTAGAATTTTCCTGCTAGAAAAACGTTACCCTAGCAGGAATCGTTTTTCCGTTTTTTTTTTCAAAACGACAGGGGGCACACATTTTTTATGTGGGGGCACATTTACAGCAGATAAGGCACAAACTATACGTTCTACTCCTATAACTCTAGGAGATACTTTCTTGCTGGAGTAACGTACACGGATTGGTACCCGGTTGATGGCAATAGGCTCGCCACCATGAGAATTAAACATAACTGGCGAAATGTGGGTATACTAATGGGTACACCGGCTTTAGTTTTGTTTGTTGTTATGTAGACCGTACTTTCACCGACTTCCAAAACTAAAGTTATTTTTTATTTTCTAGTTTAGTCAAAGGCTGTGGACTTTTTTGTAAAAAAGATTTTTATTTATTAGAAATCCTTATAAAGAGCCCTTTCAAACAATAACTCACACAATATTGAACTTGGAAAGTATTTTCCCTTTCGAACAAAAAATAATTTTCCAAATTGGTTCAGACGTATTCGAGAAAGTGGAGAACATACATTAAAAAAAGATTCCGACGAATTGAGAACCTCCTCTTTTTTTAAGTCGGTTAAATAGTATAGTCAAGTCTTAATTTCCATCCTTTCATCCACTTTGAATGTTCTTGTTGTTAGAACCGCGATTCACGCCTTTTGAAGCTGACGATAGAACTGCTGATCTTGTGGTCCCGGTATATCGGCACGACGGAGCGGACACATTTGCGCGACCATCTCGTGCAGCGTCTTGCAGCAGCGCGCGATTATGGTACGTCACTATTCAAGTACGTTGGTGGTTGTTGTTGGTTCACAGCTACAAATGATTAGGGCCTTTATTTCGCAGCAGTAAGAGCGGTTTTCAAAGTTTCATTTGAAGAATAGATTAATTCTTATGATTTATTATCGTTTCATTTTCGTCAGCAAAGGTATATTAAAGGTACAGCCATATTATTATTTGTTGCAGGATGCCGAATAAAGTGCGCAGTGTTGGCATCTCACCTAGATCCTGATAATTTAACATGGGCGACGGAAATGATGCAGATGTGTTAGTGTAAAATATAATACATAATATTACATTATACATAATAATTATAATTTCTCTGTTTTGCCGCAATATGATACACTTTTGCTTATCTACGAGAAATACAAGCATGATGTTATATGGTATCGTACAGCGGAGCGGCGTGCGCTGACGGAGGGCGACGTGATGGAGGCCCTGCGCGCGGCCGACCTGTCGCTGGTGGCGCCCGTGCCGCCCAAGCCCGCACTGCTCCGAATTTTCCTCGCCGTCGCCGACGCACCACCAGGTAAACACGACCACTAAGTATTTGTCATGTATTTAGATTAATCAAAGCTCCATATTGTAAGGAAACAGTCAGGTTCTAGAGCCAGAAAATTAAGATTTATACGACATTCACTAACCTACACTGTTCTGGGATCAGCTATACCATACATTCTTAATAAAGATTACTATATTTGAAAGTGAAGTCATACTACTGTGCATGGTTGCACAGTAGTATGTGCGCTTGTACTGTCACTTTGACCGGGCTTGCAAATGGTTATTGTATTTTAAATACGTGTACAGACTGGGACGAGGTCCGCTGCGCCATATGCGTGGCGGGCGCGGCGCGGCTGTGCATACGCTCGCGCGAAGCCGCGGCGACGGCCGCGCCCGTGTTCGCGGACCTGCTGGCCAGGGTCACCCAGCCGCTGGCTGTGAGGATCAACGCGCTCGTTGGACTCAGCGATATATGTGTGAGGTATGTCGTATGCTACCAAATAAGCAAGACCATAAACACATACATTTAATTACAGTTAATTGTACAGTTGAACTGTAATTAAATGTAATTAATTATCCCCTTTTACAAACAAAATTATTGAACTAACGTAATTATTCTTTGATGAGAAAAATAAACCATGGGAGTCTAATTAAAAAAAATATGATTTGGTCTTGTCTGTTATGTGTAAATATGGTTCACTAATTACCAGTTACCCTTTACGCATTCACTGTTACAAATGCAATGTTTGAGATAAAATAAAACATTTCATTTTTTATTTATTTTATTTTTATTCAGAAATCTACAATAATTGTATAAATGGGAAAGTAACTCTTTCTGTTACGCTTTAACGCTAAACCACAGAACCGATTTTGAATGAATTTGGTACAGGGTTAGTTTAAACCCCAACAAAGCACATGGCTACTCTTTATTCGACTATGACTTTTTACTCGGATGAAGTCACGGGGCAAGCTAGTTAGAATATAAACGAACTACTAAATATCAGGTTTTGAAATAAAGAATGTTTGCAAGAAACATTTTTTCATGCAAATTATGTCGAGTCGAGTCACTGGCCGCTATTACCACCTGCATAAAGACAAATAGGAAAAAAAACAACATTTTGTGTCCCTTAGTATATAGGTAAACACAAAAATGCTGGTTTCAAAATAAGAATAACGCTAAACTGTAGTTAGTACAATACTAAATCTAACCTTACATCACATCGTGTATTACCTACCTCAACCTACCAATTTCTTCAATAGTAATAATAACCACCTGTTTGCTTTATATATTAACATTATCACGTTTCTTTCGTTGACTAACCCTTGAAGTGGTAAAAAAATCAAACTTCTAATTTAACGCAATCTAAAGATGAGGTCGTTTTTGCCGCATATTTTGACGCTCAAAACCTATTGGGGACTTCCCGTTGTCCTAAAATCATGAAATTTGGCAGGAAACAATGCCAAGTAAAGGAAGGAATCCGAAAACCGTAAATTTGTAGTTACATCACATAATTACTTTTATGCGATAATAAACTTATTTTTGTGGGTACTTAGTAGTGTTAAATATTGTATGGTGGTAGGGAACCCTTCATGTGCGAGTCCGCTTTGCAGTTGACCGCAAAAAAGCGCGCGAAATAAGTTGTTTATTTGAAAAAAAAAAGTGTCTTGATCCATTTATTAATTTAAAACATAAGTTTACAGTTCTCATGGCTCACATTAAAAAAAACATTTGTATATCGAACCCAGGTACACGTGCATAGTAGAGCCACTGCTGGGCACAATGTCTGACTGCCTTTCGGAAGATTCGCCCATTGCGTTACGCCGCTTGGCCACTCGCGAACTTACTCGTCTGTTGTTAGGCGGGTTCTTACGTCTGCGCACACCCCTGTATTACCGGTAAGTAGAATCAATTTATTTTGGCAGCGGAAGAGAAGGGAGGAATATGTCATTTTCGCCTCTATGCGCATAAACCTACAGTTTTTCATACACACACCCAGTATAATAAACGCTTGAACGCCGCGCTATTCTTCGCCTCTCTTTCCGTGAATTTCCTCGACCTCGCTTCAGTTGCGCGATATCTTTGTGTTTAATGAAAGGGAAAAGGAAAGGATAAAGTGCAAAATGCATTATAAAACTTTCACTTAACTTTCCTTTTTCGTACGCTGTAATGCAAAATTGACACTGATTGTTGTCATAGTGATGCTTTAAACAGATCTAAACAACAGAACACAACAAAGCAGGTGATTTGTGCAAGTAAAGATGCTATGAACTGTCCATAGATATTGTGCCCTATTGGCGGATGAAGACCTCGACGTGCGCGAGCCGGCCGAGTATTACGTCACGTATAGCCTCACTAACGACACCATCTATCATCACTTCGTCGAGAGCGTGCTACATTACAACCATGATGAAAAAAGTAAGAAGAAAAGTTTTCGACTCTATTATGTCATCACTACGAGTCGTGTAAATTAAACAAATTCCTTGGAATTTGTTAAAAACCTCGTAACCAAATAATAAAAATCAAAAAAATATCTTGATAAAGATCCGTTTTCTTTTTTCTCTTATTAGGACACAACCTTTGTAACAAAAAATATAACAATGATTGTTGCTGCAACGATCGAACTAATAGAACCCAATAAAACTGTTTCTTAGATCCCATAAAGTTCGACAACCGTCAGCTGATATACGACGTGATGCTACAGCGCATGTCTCTGGTTCAAAAGCTGAACATCCAGTGTCGGTTAGCACGCGAAGTCCTAGAGCATGCGGCTGACCTTACCGACGAAGGGGATGAAGAGTTGCCCCCAGCAATGAATGCAGCGGTGCTGGATACGATTACTCTGATCTGCGGACCTAGGATGAAGCTGCCCAGTTAGTATAGCAAATGATAATTTTGTATGGTTTGGGACCTTACACCTTGAGTAGATGCTGATTGATACACTGATAAAAGTGATTGATATTTATTGATAAAAGTGATTGATATTTATTGATAAAAGTACTATTGTATGATAGATGAGCGCGCGCGACTGCTGTGCATGAGATCTTGGGTTCGATTCCCAGGTCGGGCAAAGTGTTATTGGGTTTTTCCATCAGGAATTTCTCAGTAGCAGCTTCGGAGTCTGGATTTGTGCCCGGCTGATGGCAATAGGCTCGCCCCCACATGGGACTAAAACCATAACTGGCGAAATGTGGGTGTACTAATGGGTACACCTCTGCCTAACCCTTCGGGGATTTCAGGCGTGATGTTATGTTATGTATGCTATGTTATGTTAGATGAGTGCACGCGGTATGAATGCTATTCTTGTACTAAATTCACCGGCCCAGCGCAGGTAAATGCTGACTTATTCATACGATCTTGTGCTGTGCTTGCACTGTACAAATTTCAGTTGAATGCTTTTGATTGACACTCGACGGTGCATTATTTGCTATTTGAATGGCTGGTATTAAATAAATTTCTGTATACATTTTTTAGGCTCATAAATTGGTTATTTTGAGCTGTTTTTTTTTAGGGTCATAATGCAGTTTATTACAGTACCTACTAGAGTGGTTAAAACATTTAATTTGTATTCAATTCTTTAAATTAAATGAAATTACGTATTCAGCATACTTTTCACCTCTTTGGTTTTGCTTGTACCTTGTAGTCTTGACGTGTGTACGTTAAATGAAATTGTAATTATATTTCCGTATGCAAATGTGATTTCCTAAGTAGTGTGTTAAAAGCATCTTGTGTAACGCATGATTATTTTATCATTACACTTTCGGCGACATTACGCCCTCTCCATCGGTTTGGGCTGCAATCCTGCCTCAAGTTTTATGATAAACAGGTCACTTGTATCATATTACATAGTATTAATTATTATTACTTAATCACAAATTATTTTACTTACATTAAATTATTTTGTTAAAGGAAAACAACAAAAATCAGGCGAAGTGAATGATATTGACGATTTGCAAGAGCGGGTGACTACAAACATTGTATCTCATGTAAGTATTGTACTCTCATACTATTATACACCTGCTATTGTTACTTCAAGTAATAAAACTAATTTATCGGTACTATTTCATTGTTACAGAAAATGAAGATACAAGTCGCAGAGGTGTTAGTACCAGCAGTGTTGAGGCTATACGCTCGTCTGAGCCCGGGCGGCGGTCAGATCAACACGTATCTCGTGCAGCTTGCTAACGATCTTTTGAAGGATTACGAACAAGAGGTACGATAACTCAACAAGCTATTTTTATTTATTAAAATACTAATTATTACTAATAATTTAGCTTTTGCTCGCATGAAAATTAGACTCGACCGAAAGGAATTAGATTTTTTTCGATTGATCAACAATAATCATAATAACTATTGTCAATAGAACGAGAGACGGGAAAACTTAAAATAATTATATATCTACCGTCCGGGTTATCAACACAAGACACTTGTATAGTTAAAACGGATGATCACTCAATTAGATTATTGATTAACCACTCTGCTCGACAAGATTTTGACATTTGACACATCCCTTGACTCGGTAGGGTGTTGTGGATCACGTCATAAAATTCGGCAATTTACATCAACTTTCAGGATTAAAATTTTTAAGAAAAATAAACGTTTGCAGCTATTTTATACAATAAGTTTGTGGCAAATATCTTAAATTATAACTTGAGGTCGGTCAAACCACTTCAGATCACTGCAAAATTGGTATAATATAAGTATTTCTACACCCTATCCAAAGGCAGACTACTCTGATTAGCTAAAATTAAGTATATAAAGAACCTTTTCGCTTGCTGAAAAGATGCATTCAGACAAAATAAAGACATTATTATTTCATCTCCATTGTTATTTTTGGCATTATCCATACATAAGTGCTTTAAAAATACAATCAAATTTTGTCAAAATTTACACAAAATTGTGGCACTTCTTAGTGCTGACCATTTACCCAAGTTTCATAATTCGATTCAAAAGTTGCGTTCAGTCTAATCGATACTTGTATAAAATCTTTCTTCAATCTAAGGTTGGCTAAAGGAGTCCGAATGAAAAAAAAATCTTTTGATAATATTTCTCAGGATTTATATTTTATATTAAATGGATAAATAAACGCAAAGCTTAGTCAGGAGCGTAACTTATTTTTAAAAAGGTAAGTATAAGATTTACTTACGTAGATATTTTTAACCGACTTCTAAAAGGAGGATGTTCATTATTCATTAAATACATAAATCTGCTTAAATATTAACTGAATTCTTTCGTTTTGCGTAGACTTAAACCTACAAGGAACACTTAAAATTTCGTCATGGCCGTCTGTCTGCCTGTCTCTCTGTGCGTCTGTTTGTCACAACTCGTAAAATCTAATTTTACCCAATTTGGACCAGCTACGTTACAGTAAGTCAACACGAACTTTATAGGCTTTATATTGGATTTTTCGCGAATGGACATTTAAATAAATAGACATTTTCGCGAAAAGTCACTTACGCGAATTATCCATGATTTTATTTTGTAAAATTTCACGACCGCCTTTTTGGATTTTCATGTCGACCTCATTTTCGGCATAAGCACCCCCGAAAACCATGGACATGACACCCATGACGCATATGTCGTTAAATTTAGCGGCCGCCATCTTGGATTTTCACTTCGGCATCATTACCCCCGAAAACCATGGATACGATACCCATAATGCATATATTGTAAAATTTTGCGGCCGCCATCTTGGATTTTGATTGTGACAGACGGACGGACAGACGAACAAACGCGTGATCCTATAAGGTTTCCGTTTTCATTTGGAGGTACACAACCCTAATCCAATGTAACAGCCCCAGTCAAACTAATTAGATAAGTTAATTATCAATATTATTGTAAATAATTAAATGTGTGAAAAAGGCGATATAGACCAATCTGAGATAAATTTTAAAAAAGTAATAATTTTAAAAAAGTAGGTAATACACCAAAATTAAAACTCTAAATTAAATTTTTAAAAAAATATATATAGGTATCTATGATAGGTATAGTTCATTGGTTAGGGCCAATGAGCTATAACTATCGTAGATACATATTTTTTTCTGTTGAGTCTTGAACTAGAAAACTATAAATAATAATTAATAATTGAGCTGGATAGCATAAATAATTAATGTTAATTGTAATTGAAACTTAAATTCCATTTATATTAATTTTTACAAGTCGATATCTGATATGAATTATTCTTATTAATTACTCGAATCGATTTAAATAAAAAAATAATCGATTACCATAATCACAACCGCACATCAATGCATTAAAAAAAAAATTTCGACAATTTCTAAGAACATAAAATGAGCAGTGGTAATGAATATTCCGTGTTTTTAGACCCGTGTTTGTAATTTACACTAAGAATTGGGCATTTTCTTGTTGTTTATTATATTTTGAACGACATTTGTCATGTTTTTTATAATATCTAAATGTGTTATGGTGATATTTGTGACAAACAAAAATGTAAACACGCACGGATTGGCGCGAAGTTTCGACTTTGGATATCAAAAACTTTATTACCACTGCTAATTTATGTTAAACTATGGATGAAATCAACAAATAATTAAATTATGACTTATTTACTGCTCCTGTAGTGGAGCTTGGATGTCTAAAATCCACAATTTTTATGTTTTTTAGCCTCGACCACTATGGTCATCAAAATGGCGATGATTGCATTTTCACACTTGGATTTTAAAACGGTAATTTGATATACTCGCGTGCTAAATCTAAAAGATTGGATGGCGCTAACATTTAAACATTTTATCAAACTCTTTTACTTAATGCTCACACATGAGATTAGATGGCTACCATAATCAGTATTTACACCTATTGGTCAGTATGACGCATGCGTGAACTCCGGGGTCCAATTGGACCCACTACCGAGCCGGCGGAGGTTTCTGTGTTCGGGTCCAATTGGGGGCGCTTCCGAACTATACGGTTAAACCAGTGCAAATTAAAAACAAAAGGAGAGTCAGCAATAACAGAATATTACTATTAACATTCACAGATCAAGGAGTTGTTTGAAGACAACGAGGAGTTAATGAAGAGCGTCCAGCGATTCCAAGAGACGATCGGCGTGCAGCCCACTTTCTGCAACGTGCGCAACCTCGTCACCAGCACCGCGCCGCCCGAGCCGCCCACCCCGCGCGCCCCGCGCCCCCCGCGCCGCGCCCCGCGCGCGCCCGCGCCGCGCCGCCGCGTGCTGCGCATGTAGCGCCACACCCGCTCCGACCACAAGTATGTTGTATGGAATTCTGAACCTGGAGCGCTACACCTAGCACATTGAAACATCAACGTAGACCATCGATGGATCTACTCGGTCCGTCGAGAGTCGTACCGAGCTCGTCAGCAAATAAACCAAAAATGAATAGTTTCATAATATGTCAATACGCACGGCGTACGTCTTTAGAAGCCTGCGATTAGTAATGAAAGTACTAGCAGCCTAATTGCGTTACACACAAAAGTAATGTTAATACTTGTCATTTTGAGAAGGAAAAAATATTAATTGCGTTTTATGTAAGTGTATCCAGCAGACAAAAGTTTTCCAACATACAATAGTAATGAGTTAATAGTACGAGTATATTCGAATAGAGATTGCAAGTGTATTACGCAAATACCGCACATGCAGTGCGGGCTTAATGATAATTGGGCATAATTAATTTGTTTTTTTTTTTTTAGTTTAAAATGATATGGACTGTTTCCGCTGCATTAAAGAAATTGATTCTAGTTAAAATAATCGTATTCTAGTTATCTTAGAATGAATAATGTATTTTGACCTGTAAAATCTCTTGCATGATAAGTGTTTAATTGAAACATGTTATTACACGATCAAATATTTAGAGTAACAACTGTTTAAATCCTAAGGTATGTACACATTGAAATACCTAGTTATGTTAGTTTATGTTATTTCTATTTTTAAGTTTCAACTTGTTAAGTATATATTTTGTAAGTTTAGAACTGATTATTATGAAGTACTATTTGTGTCAATCTTCATTTTATTGATATTACAATAAAATATAATATTCAAATTTCAATAATAAAAAGGCAGATCTTGTACACCTTGATCTTGTTTAACTCGATGTGACTTAATAGCGCTGCGTTCTGATTACTTACACGGTTACACCATGTACGACATCTGGCAGAATATTATGATCGCTGAAGCTCTCGTGCAATTAGTTTGGTAAGGATACTAATAACGAGCCTATTTTAGTGTTGCTTTTTAAGTAATTTAATCGACTCATGGCCAATGACGCCCCAGGCGTGTCATAAGCAAGTATCATGGGAGGCCTATGACGCATTTGGCGCGTCACATCGAACTTATTTATAAAAAGATTGAGAAAACTATCCAATGCCTGGCGCGTCATCGTCCAATGTTCGCGGCCTGGCTAAAGTATGCATGAAAATGAAGGCGGCAACGAGTCGGTTGAAAAAAGGTAGTTCACAATTCAATTGTTTTTTTTTGTATATATTTTTACTTTAGAACTCCGTCATTTATAAACCGTTTTGTTTTTATTGAAATGTAAGCAGATACCTGCAAATTGAACACATTTATAATAAAATCTAATTCTGATGATAGAATTCATGAGAAATTAAGGAAACAAATATATTATACATACATGTATACATATAGGCGATTTCAAGATTTAATCAACGAAGTAAAAGTTTTTGCATCCAGAAAGTATCATTTTTGATGAAGTGAAACTGATGAAGAAGACCACAGATATCCATCGGAACTTCTCAATAATAAGTATTTCACGCGTGGCTATAAGATTAAGATAGTTAAATTACTACGACGAACGGTACTGATAAAAATGGTACCATTGAACTGCGATGAAGCCGAAGACAGGCACCGATACTCCGCATTAGACAATGTATTCTGGCTGTGTTCGAGCTTATTCGAATTGTCATGAAATGCACTTTGGCTGTAAGGCAATTGGCACACTGCCCCGCATTACGCAGCGTAGCGCGGGAGTGCGTTTTCTTACGTTGTTTGCAAGTACATATCTGTGTTTGTATAGAAATCACGCACACAGAAAACCATTGACGTTGCGTTGCAGATTGCGCACCTATTACATGCGGGAAACACGGACAACCGCGCGTGGCCACCGCATGACTATACTGCAGCCCCGCACGTTTGTGCAGGAAATCCGCATGATGATGCAGATCGCACCCACACGCGTAGCTCCGTGGCCACGCACCTAGAAGCGTGGCGCGGGGCGGTGTGCGAATCACCTAAATGATTTTAATGGTAATAATATCCCGAATTGTCTACAGTTGAACTCCTCAATAATGATCAGTACACACATTGTGATTCGGTTGTTGTACTAAAAATAAAAGATGATTGCTGGTTCGTTACCTTTCCGTGGTCAATTAATCATTTACTTTAAAGGTAACACATGGAAATACTCATCGGCGAACATTACATTGCAGTGAAAGGGGTATAGTGCGGTATACACTTGCTGGTTAGGATATTAATTATTGTTACAGTTTCTATAGATTTGGATGATATGAAGTAGTTATTAAAAAGCGTAAATAAAAAAAAAAAACATTTTTTTCGAAGAGGACAACTGCCTTCAAAAACTACATTATAAAAATAACTTTAAATAACGGCGTTGTCCTTTAAAAAAAATGCTCGAGTTGTCTTTGACAACATTCCAAATATAGGGGCTAACTATTTTAAGCTAGAAAATAACTAGTAGGCATAATTCATCGATCAAAAAACAAATTTAAAATTTTCCACTTCATTTAATTAATTATGCATGTGTACAAGAATAACAATTAAAATTATAATTATTAATAAGGATTTAAAACTTAATAAATTATACAACATTGCTCAAATTTAACTTAACTACCAAATCACTCTCATTTTCTATTTTAAACTCTTTACCAAACGTTTTCTTTAACAACAAGTCAATAGCTGCTTCTTCTGAAATAAATAGAGATTATAATAATTAATTATTGATACATTACATTTATATTGAGGAGAATCAGGTAATTAGTTACAAAGATAATTTTGTTGTAATAATGTTTATGCCTGTATGGCCCTGTGTGACCGGTGCTCAAGAATTTATATGATTTAAGTATGGAAGCTGCATACAAAATCAGGTTTCCAATTTATGCATATTTTATTATCTACATTCGGAAAAATATTTTCAATTTGTAAAGAAACCCCTGGTTGACCCGAAAAGGGGTCATGAAATTATGAACAAATTGTAACGTACCTGTTACGTGAATAGCCAGTAATTGATGAACAATATGTCGTGCAGTGGTCTTAAATAATTCACGACTGCTTATTTTTTTGTTTTTATAGTACGGCATAAGCAATTTAACTACAAGTCCAGCAAGGTCCACCTTTCCAGTTTTGTTTCTTATAGTTTCTTTTTTTTTATTCGCGTCGCTATTGCTCTTAAGTGTAGTGTCTTTACGATTTTTATGTTTTTCACTTTTACCTTCTTTCGTCTTTCGTTCATCCTTACTCTTTTTACTTATGCTAAGTTTGTGTTTAGTTATAATTTTATCTTTATCCTTATGTTTAGATGGTGTTGGGGAAGGCTTTACGGTAACTAGCGCTTCGAGCTGCTCGACATCAGGAAGCTTTTCATTAGCTGCAGGTTCAGGTGGCAGATCTTTAAATAATTGTAATTGCTGCAAAACAGCGTCAGCTTCTAGACTTAATTCACGGGCTTTGTTGACATTTACGTCATCATTTTCTAAGTGGTCTAAGGAACAGTTAGATTTATTTTCTTCAAAAAACACGGCTTTGTCGTTTTGCATTTCACCCGAGTCAATCGTGTTCTTAGTGTTTTTATCGACTTGATCATCTTTAATGTCACTAAGTATTATTGTTTCTTCTGCACTTTTGTTTATCTTCAAATCAGTACCATCATCAATCACTAATTCATTTTCTGTTTCTGCATCGGACTGGCCAAATAAACCTGTTGATTCTATTGAAGTTTCATGTTTCTTGTGGTTGGGTTTGTTAGATTCCTTCAGACTATTTTTCTTAGTCTGTTTTTTTTTGCGATCATCTTTATCACGATTCGTTGCTTTATTTTTTTTTAATGGTCTACTTTCGCCATCGCTGTCCGAAGATTCTCCAAACAGAGCTTTGATTTTTCGTTTTGATACAGGTTTGCCTTTATGTAACTTACCATCAAGTTTTATTTCTTCATTTAGTTTTTCATTATTTTCAATATCTTGTGTCTTGTTAACATTACAAGCTTCTTTATGTTTATTTGGTACGCCATGTAATGTTATATTTATTACAAATGTTTTTGACTCTTTACCAGATGTGTATTTGCTAAAGCTATCTTTAGACTGTGCATCAACAGTTTGAGTATCTTCATCGGTGTTATTAACTTCGTCATTTAAGTCTTTTAATTTGAGCGTAGTATCATTACTATTTACATGGCATTCGTTGTTGTCACTACTTTTGCTGTCGTTATTTTCGTCAATAACAAGGCCACTACCGTCATCGTCACTTTCTTGTGGAGTATTATCGGAAGACGCATCTGATGATTTTTTAAAAAAGCTTTTTAATTTTGTTTGTGTCAATGGGTCCTTTCTAAACGAATTTGCTTTTCTATTTGATTCTTTGTCAGCTTTAGATAACTGGTGTGCTTCCTTTTTGAGGTTCATATCTTTGAAAAAAATATATATATATAATTATACACGGTTACTTTTAGGTCGTTCTGGAACCGAAAGCCATAAACTCGATCATCAAACAAGAAACGATTGGGACCATTTCTTTTAAAAAATAACAATAAAAAAAATCAGCTGTTTATTACACTTTGACGAGTTAGACGAACATAAATGTACTGAACAGCAGATATTTTAAAATGTTATTTTTGAAAAAAAAAAATGGTCTCAATCGTTTCGAGTGTGATGATCGAGTTTATGGCTTTCGGTTCCAGAACGACCTAAAAGTAAACGTGTAGTGTGTTCGGAAAAGCTAAGCTTCCTAGTGTGGCGAAATCAGAGCAAGTCAGGTGCAATCGAAAGGCGATTTACACGGGCTTTTGTGTAAACTGTAAGATATTCGCACCAACATTGGCGTGCTATGATACAATCAATCAGCAGAGTTTGTTCAATAACATTCAGTGAAATTTGCCATTCCAGCAAGCTTAGATACCAGAGCTTGGCTGATACAAGAGTGATAGCCCGCCTCGAAGTTACGTGCAGAAAATTCGTATACACCACCGCCTGTGTGTGTGAACAACGCATTACTTACCTAATTGTGATGCTGTAATAAAACCATTGCTGGTTTTATCTTTCCGTTGCTCAAATTCTTTAACGAATTCATTGAATGTGGTGCTTTTCTTGGGATCAAAATTTCTTAACTGAGGATAAACTTGATCTTTACACGCTTTTATGGATGATATCTGATAATAAAACATTTTGATTAAATATTGCATGTAGTTACTAAAAAGATATTTCCTGGAATAAATGTCTCACCAATTTGGACATCGCTCGCCTATACAAACTGGTAACCGTGCTTCTCGAAAATGCCTCGTATTCCAATTCTATAGCGCACTGTTCTATGTTGTGTCTCGACAGTGGTTTCTCGAAATGGTCAACCTCCTTCGTGCTTTGAAAGTTATTATTTAGAGCATCGGTAAGTAATGTGAGATAGCCATCGCGGCTTGCTACTGACAGTCCGTTTACCTAAAATAAAATGTATAATTGTATTATAATTGCATGTTCGAGAAACGATAATACAGTGTCATTAGGGCTCGTTTACGGATACGCGGGAAGTTTCTCTTTACAAAGGACATAAAAAGTTAGTATGTATGTACAAATAGTGTGCTTTATAATTTTACCTAATTCTGAAATTTAAAAGGATTATACATTTTTTAAACCTACTTTATAGCCGGTACTTTCAGCCGCTTTACATTTTGAATATTTGGCAGAGTCAGCCTCATTATTTCCTTTCTTGTCTTCAGTTCGTTTTTTTCTAGTGGCGAACTCTTGCATTATAAGTGATTTAGTTTCTTGTGCAATCCGACGTCGGTTGTTTTCACCATCAGAGTCGCTGTCATCTCCACCGCCATAGTATGACTCGGACTCCCTACAATAGCAATAATACGTGTTTAGGTCGGATTATCATTCACTCCTACTATCATTTCGAAGTCGACATATCTCAAACAGCAGGTGTGATCCACTTTATCAGTGGTTCCTAGGAGACGCGAACGAACATGCAAAGGCAATAACTTTTTTTGCCCCACTCGACCCTCTCCGTAAAGGTCGGACACGTCCTGGTGCACGACGAGGCCGCCGGAGCGCAGCTGCGCGGACGAGGCGCGGCGCTGGTGCTGCTCCAGCGCGCGCCGCACGCTGCGCTCGTCCGCGCACACGTCGCACCGCCCGCCGCACTTTGGGACCTCCTCGCCGAAGTACTCTGCGAACACTTTGTGGCGGCACCTGTTGGCAAACATTATATATTTAATATTACTTACTTAAAATTTTTTTGTGACAGTCTTCAATCTTTCTTATTGCCAGCAGGTTAAAATTTAACAACGACAAAGTTGGTGAAATTCTAACCTGCTGGAGATAAGGGAGCCGAGACTACATGCTGCAAAATAGGGATAAGCCAAAAACTGCAGCCATAGTGCCACTATGGCTGCAGTTTTTGGCACAAGCAAATTACGTTTTCTTTTTATGGTCTTGTTTAGTACGGAAGTTTGCTGGAGGACTAGAAAGTGGTATAATAGTGGTTAACTTGTCTTAAACTTACTTGATATCTTCACAGTATTTCACCATAATTTCAAAGCTTTTGTATGCTGTTTTACACCGATTCTTTTGTTCAGGTGTTTTTGCTCTTCCTACTTCAGTTTTCAGCAGAAAGTCAACTGCATTGCGTTCGCTGCGGCAGTAGTAAATACGACAAAAAGCCGGTTTACCGTCACGACCAGCTCTGCCAGATTCCTGTTTAAAAAAATGGTTGCGCATTTAATATAGAACAACAGCTTCCCATATACTAGGAGCCTAGGACACTAGCGCGGTGGCACGTAGTGGCTTTGTCGAGGGCGACTCCTAAGTTGTGGGTTATGAAGACAGACACAAAGTGAGAAGTTTCGTAGTGGGTAACAGACATTAATATTTTCTCTAGGGAAAAGTTGCATAAATAACTTTGTGTTACCCAACATCCACAAAGCAATATTCTATTTGTTTACTGTAGAAAGTAAAAATAAATAAAAAATGTGTTCTTACTTGATAGTAGGCGGCGACATTCTGCGCGATACCCCAGTGCGCGACAGCGCGCACGCTTGCCTTGTCCACACCCATGCCAAATGACACCGTCGCACACACACATGGGACCTCGCCGCGCGACCACCTGTCCTGTACTAATATGCGATCGCCCGACTTCATACCTTAAAATTACAGTAAACATTACCTATTTACCCATTATATTTATAAAATGAATAACAAAAATTGCAAAATAAATATGATCAACACATAAGACAGTTTTATAATTCAAAATACCACACACCTATATAGTAATATTTTATAAGCATTAAAGCATACCTCCATGATAAGCTAGAGACATTAGACCTCTTTTTGATAACATGTTAGCTAAATCTTCAGTTTGTTCTCGCGTTCGACAATAAACAATAACAGCATTTTTATCTTTCTGAAATATAGTTAAAGTATAAGTATATTGTATATTGCCTGTTAAGAAAAAAATTATATAAAAGTACAAGAAAATAAAATTGTAACTAACTGGTTTTATATTTTCATCCTCAGTTAAACTTTTTTTTAAGAATTCCATTAAGTGTCCCACTTCATCGTCTATACAGTTTTGATACATTACATCATAAAATAAGTTTCTTCGGAAACTTGGTGTTTTGTATTGTGCCACAGGTAGCAGCAGTTTTAGATTACATAGAATATCTTTTGCCACTTCAGCACTTGCGGTGGCTGTAAGAGCTACCCATGGTACAGATTTATATTGTTCTCTGAGATTTCCTAATTTCAAATAATCTGGCCGAAAATCATGGCCCCACTCACTGACACAATGGGCTTCATCCACAACTACATATGAAACTTTCTTGTATTTGACTAGATGTTCCATAAGAGATTTAAATGTGCCAGTTGCAGCCTGTTCAGGTGTAACATATAAAAATCGAGTGTTAGGTTTCATGCTCCTAAGATCATTGAGAACTCTCTCTCTGTCTTTTGATGTCATTTTAGAATTAATAGATTCTGCAATAATTTTCATTTTAGAGAGGTGATCAATTTGGTCTTTGATAAGAGCCAATAGTGGAGAGAATACAATAGCAACTTTGTTGTCTTGCAACATTGCTGGCAGCTGAAAGCATAGAGACTTTCCAGAGCCTGTTGGCATCGATACATATACATCGTGAACACCTGAAATCACGTGAGTTGGATAGAGATGCAAACTGATAAATGATAATCAAACATGAATTTAAGAGAAATGGTGTAATCTTAAAATAAGACTAATTAACCATTAAGCAAAGAAATGGGCACATAAATAAACTATCTCATAAAGATAAATCAGCTGGAAAGCCTTGTCAATAATGATGAGCCAAAACATGCTTGAAGAAATGGTCTGGTTGGGTTGTATATAAAATGTATTTGTGCTGGGTGAGATACATTTTTTTTTTGACAAAAATTTCTCGCCCCCTATTACATGGGACTAAAAACAACTGGCGAAATGTGGGTGTACTAATGTACACCTCTGCCTAACCCTTTGGGGATTACAGGCGTGATGTTATGTTATGTGTAAAAATTTCATAGATTTATAAATGGTAGGTACGCAGATGGTGGCTAGTTGATAAATTTATATCTTTAACACAACCAATTTTAGATTCGCTTAATACGTTTAATTATTTTCACTCAAATTATAGCATTATCATTTAGTATGTAATGCATTCAATGTACGGTACTGTAGCTTTGATTTTATTAAGCATTTGCATTTCTTACCTCTTGCAATAGCCCTAATCGCACGCTCTTGAAGTTCACTTTTGAACCTGCGATGACCAAAACAATGAAACAATTTTTCTGTTACGTTGTCCATCATGAAAGCTGTTTTTGCCCTCTCAACACCAGCAAAATGATAATACGCGAATTGTGAAAACTTTTAACCATGTCAAATCTGGTGGCATATTTTGTATAAAAATAAAGGTAAAATTCAATACAATACAATTTAGATAATTGAGAATAAAAACAACCTCAAATTATTCCGTAGCTAAATACGACTTAGACGATTGACACTGACAATTTAATGACATTGACGGCGTTGCGTCATTTACTTGTCAAAGCATGGAAATAGTATGTATTTCACCATTTTTATTTTGTACACACATAAACTCACGCCTTTTTCCCATGGGAAAAAGGCGTAAATTTTATTTTATTTCGACTTTTAATTTTATTTAGTAACTTGACAGTTCAAAGAAAAGTAATTTTGCCATACTAATTACTAAAACTAATAGTGTTGGGGTAGTGAACGATTTTACATAATGAACAAATGATAAGAATGATTGAATACAAAGTAAGTACATTATTAAAGTTCATTCAATTTCGTTCTCTTACACACTCACTATCTTTTTTTTGTCAAAACATGGTAACCCTTCAACTGTCAAGTTACTGAATAGAATTTATAATAAAATTAAAAGTCAAAATTAAAACATTTTTCTGTTAAAAAAAAATGGAAACTCTTAATTTCCTGTGTTATCGTTCGTCCCACCGCAATGTGGGATGAAAATCAATGTGCATCGACAAAATGGATTAAGGAAGCTGACTATTTTTTTGAATTGCTTTTATTTTTTACATAAATAGAACACGAAAGAACACAAAAAAAAATGGTTTATATAATGAAAATAGGTTTTAAAAATTCCCGTTCCAACGCACGAATCGAATCGTTCGAATTGTCACGTGATTATAATTACGTCACAAACCGTTAAGTCGCTCACGTTCTTTTAAAGTTATTTCATCTTGAGAGACTTTACCGGTGATCATACATTTAGCTTGGTTACGATAGATACGTCAGCTAGTTAATCGGTCAGTGACGTCATCGCTTTTTGATTGATAATCACAGTTAATGGGAAATAAATAAGGCAATTTTTGAAGTGAAAACTTCTTTAGCGGCGTTGAGCACTTTTTCTGTAATGGGTATAAAATCTTAAACTCGCGTCAGGACACGTGACCTGATCGAAAAAGCGTAAGACGGATGGAGAGTAGACAGCTATCCCCTCTCTACGGCGCGGCGAAAATGTATGCCTGGGCCTACTGTTTCGTTTAGGCAGCGCAGGGCGCTTGCGCGAATGTTCGTGTATAACTTTTTAATGTAAAATAATTGTAATAGTTTTAAAGTGTTAAATTTTTAATGTAATATAAATTGTAATGTTTGTGTACGATAGCGCAATAAATGAATATTGTATTCTACCACATAAATGATAGTACTTTTATACTGATAAAGCAATTGGTGCAAAATTATTCCCTAACCATTCCAAAATATCAAACATGCTCAACGTTAATAATTAAGTTTTCACTTCTGCCGGCACTCCCGGAGTGCAACCCGTCTTTTTTTTTTTTTTAATGTAAGTCGAGTAATTATGTTAAAACTTTATTTTAGGTTTTAATGTGTAAAACATAACTTTACATGAATTTGTAACATATTATGTAAACATCCTATATTAGGAATAATTTGTATGAAGATGGCGAGCCGTCGTCACCCACTCCCCTGGTGGGAAAACTGGCTGACGCGCTCGAGTATTTCAATGTCAAAATTTTTTCAACCCCTTCGTACTGCCACCCCCACCATGCAAACCGGCAGATTAATATTCCTCGGTTATCAGAAACACGTGGGGCGCTTACACAATTAATATCTGACACGCTCGGGTATTAATTCGTGTTTTTTTTTCAGTTTTGAAAATGTGTACCTACACTCTCCCTCCACCAGTAAAAGGGTACCTGTAACATTTTTTTCCTTTCAGCATCTTATCTTCCGGTCCAAAAGGTGCCCACGACACGGAGTTAGGGACTACGCACACTTATTCAGCTCCATTCAGCTTTTGTCCATAAAAAACAACGATTTTGTATCGCATGCATTCAGACGCGGAAAGCTGAACGGACGCGTACGCGTCTCATACGATATCGGCGTTTTCTATGGACCAAAGCCGAATGGAGCTGATAAGTGTGCGTAGTCCCTAAATCCACATTTTGCATCTTCGGCTCCTCTACTATTACGCGACTGCTCGCAGCGTTGCCGCGGCAGCTGACAACTTAAATAGAAAATACCTGGTAAAAATTTAACCGGCCGGTTGGATAAACGCCGCTATACTATACTGCCCGCAATACGCCATGTGAAGCGCTAGCAAGCATCACCAACCAATGTAGTCGGGTTTCCGAGTTAAAAATAAAATGATTTTAATAAAGAAAAACTCGTTACGTAGCATGACGGAATATTTTAATGTTATAAAAATATTTACTTACAATATTTAACTACTTAATTATCTTTAGACATTCATAATTTTCGTATTTAACATGAATAAGAAAGTAGAGCCACCGAAAAAAACCACAAAGTGAAACTCACGCACATATTAAATTAGTTCATCGGCGTCTAGTTTTTTTTTTTAACTGCATCACTAACTCGTGTATTGCGTGTGCACTCATGTACAGTAGTTTTATTTTTATATTTGTTACATTTTTATGGGTCTTAGTAACCTGAAATAAATGATAATATATTATTATTTGTTCCCTCATAACTTCTAAACGTTATAACTCTCATCTTATTTCGACTTACGAGGCATCACTGAATACGTCTTGTTTTTTCGCTGGTTAAAAGCTACGTCACATTAATTTCTAAATGGCGGCTCACAGCGTACACAAAACACTTAATCAGAAAATAAAATAATTGTATCTAATGAAAGGTCTCAATAAACACTTCAAAATGTATGTATACAATTTATTATATTACCATTATCGTACGGAATCATAAAAACAAAAGCCTTTCAGGAACATTGCTGACAATACAACAGATCTAAAAATAATAACATGAAGATGATTCCTTCATTTTTATAAATGCGAATACTACGTTTGCCTTAATATAAATTATGAACAATATCACAAGAATCGACTTTGTATTTTAGTTTTAAATAAAGAAAATCTAACTAAAGTCTGGTATGGATATTTATTTTTTCATATCTATAATACCGCATCGTCGTGTCGTTACAATACTCAGTCCTATATCTCAAGTTCCTCGAAAAACTTCTAATTGGCGACTAATACTAGTCGCGACTCGTAAGACGTGGCACTCGGGCGGTTCCTTGGAGCCCGTTCGCGATAGGCGACTTGCGCACACAAACTCGCGTGTAACCGAAATACTTCTGAGTCAATAGGTACATACGTTTTTTTCGTGTGCGATCGTAGCAAATGCATTTAATTTTTTTCTGCCGCTACAGGACTCTGATAAATTATAATAATAATATGATGGCGGTCATCGTTAGCCTAGGTAGTAAATATAAAACAATACTTCCGTTGCTAAAGTTTCGCGAATAAGTAAGATCTTGTTTCTAAGGGCTATGTATGGGGAAAATACTTTTTTATGTACCTATATTTCACAGATTGTAGCATTAGAAAATTATCGATCAAATAACAGCACTTACTGTGTTATATTGTTATAATTAAGTGCATTTAGGGGATATTTTTTTAGTAAATGGCTAGTAATCTACTGTACATGTCTCTAAATTAATATCGTGAAATAACGGAGATTATTGTAACAAAACATTGATATTACAATAACGTTGTAACGTTATTTTTTTAAAGTTATATCGAATGGAGTAGAAAACTAGACTAATACTTTCTTGAAATTAAAATAGTTAATAAACAATATTTAACATTATCCTTGCGACTAGACTAATCTTTCGGTCTAAACCTACATAACAATATTTAAACATAAATGACAGTTTATAAAAATAGCATTACATTAGAATTGAAATACCACTCAACCACCAAACGATAAAATATATTGATATAGTAATTATAATCTTGTAATAGTACATTACAATATAACGAATCGAAGCAAACTTTAATCCTGATGCGGGTGTCATGGTGAAGATTTTGTTATTGTGGCTCGGCAGGCGTGGTTTAAACCCATGTTCGAAACTTTTACTCAACTATACGTCACTTAAAAGCAAATCGACAGATTTTCAAAGAGTAGTGAGCAACCAGAGTCGACGGTCACGTAACGAAGTACCTTCAAACTTAAATTTAACTTGAGGGACTTTAAGGAACTTATTCGATGAGTAAATTAACGTAATAAAGCAGGTAAATAAGACCATGGTTCAAAGTAATTTTTGACTTAGACTATTTCAAAAAGCTATAACACGAAACGAATTACCTATTAAACTAGAATTTGGGCAAATAGATGACGTAACACTTGTATTCATAAGTTCTACGACAGTCAAACTCATCTCCGAAAAAGTTCAGGGTCGGGTTTCAGTCTTACAAACGCAACCAGCCAGTATTTGAATCGATGGCAGTCGCTGCATGTAAAATAAATAAATCTGATTATACTAGAAGCCGAGGCCTTGCGAGCCCCGCCGCTTCTCAAGAGAGCCACGATCAATAGATACGTAATTCTGATTTGAAGTATGATAGGTCGATCCCTGTACAATACGTCGGGATGGGTTAAGTTCTAAGACCCATACACCAGAGTGTACAGGTGCGAGTTTTGATCTGCCAGAGCGTCGTCAGGCGCCATCAGCTCGAGCAGTTGTCCGGCGCCCAGCACGAGCACGCGCGCGCACTCCAGCACGCCAGTCAGTCGGTGCGCTACAAACACCACGGTAGACCCGCCGAACGAACAGCGGATCGCGTCTAGGATCAAACGCTCAGCTTCCGGATCCAGGTTGGCAGTGGCTTCGTCTACCAGCAGGATCTAACGAACGAAAAGTTTATAAGTAGCCGATTGTCGGCACAGGGTTACGATAAACCCTACGCGTCATTGTTACCTCGCGTCTGTATTGAGGTAGAAGCAGGAGGAACTGATGGTGGAGTTTTATGTACATAAAACTTGCTGATAACAAACTCACAACTCCATTCTTTAGAATGCTGGGCGTGAGTTGCGTAATGTCAACATTGTGGCGCTTTGCACATGGAGCAACTTAAGTTGCGGCAACTATCAACACTTTAAAAGTTTTCTGTGAAAAGTTAATAGTTGCTATATATAACGTTTACGGCTGCCGCAACTTTATGGTAATTTGTGAGCAACTTTCATAGCCGAGTTACCGTATGTCGCTGTCGTAGCGACACTGGCATTGAGGGAGTGAAATCGCCCGACGCGTTACGATTGACGTTTGGGGAAACCGGAATTATTATTTAATATTACCAGTTGCTAGCTGCGCCAATAAGGAACAACTTAGTCATCGATTGAAGCAACTGAAAACTGTTGACGATTGCCGCAACTCGAAACTCTAGTTGCTCTGTGTGCGCAGTCCAATTGAAATGTATGTAAACAGCTAGTTGCCAGTTGCTGCAACAGTTGCTCTGTGTGCAAAGCGCCTTACAGTCTAAGAGCAAAATAGGCGCTTTAGATTTGTGGTACCTTAGGTCGATGCAGCAAGGCGCGCACCACACACAGCAGCTGCGCGTGGCCGCGCGCGAGGCGGCGCGCGGCGGCGGGCGCGGCCAGGCCGCCGCGCGCCCGCACCAGCGCGCGCGCGCCGCACGCGTCCAGCGCGCGCCACACCTCCGCGTCCAGGTACTGCCGCAGAGGGTCCACGTTCTCGCGGATGCTGCCCGCGAATATGAACGGCTCTTGTGGGATCACGCCGATCCGGGACCTTTTAACATCTCAAGCGATCAGACCTTAACCTAAACGAGTTCTCTCACAAATCATGATTTACGTAGTGATGTGCACGTCACATATAGGGAAGATTCGATCACGACCAGGGTGTAGTATACCTGAGTGCATGCAAGTGAAGCGTGGAGATGTCCACGCCGTCGAGCAGCAGGCGGCCGCGGGCGAGCGGCGCGAGGCGCAGCAGTGCCGTGAGCAGAGAACTCTTGCCGGCGCCGGTGCGGCCCACCACGCCGAGCTTCTCGCCCGGGTGAGTCGAGAACGTCACCCCGTTCAGCGCCATTGCTCCATTCTCTCGACCGCTACAAAATGGAAGACAAAAAAATATGATGACGTGAGATAACGAGCACTCCTTGTGTTAGTCTGCTTGTAACTAGCGGGAAGAAGAGATAAGTACCTATACTTTAGGTACACGTCATCGAACTCAATAACGCCCTGCGAGGGCCAGCCGTATGGTGGTGGGTCACCGTCAATGGTTTCGCTCTCCACCTGAAAAGTACCAAAATGCGTTATAATTGAAAGTCAGATATTTACTTGTTGGTCGTCGTCTGTTTTTCACGTTCGACAACTTACATTCTTGAACCAAACAACTTACATTCTTGATGTACTCGCCGACGCGCTCCACGGCGATCATCTCCCGCTCAGTCTCCGTGAAGGAGTTCAGCAGGTTGCTCAACATGGACGTCATCGACAATGCGTACGATATGGCAAGACCGATGAGACCTGCAGTCAGTTTAGTGTCAGTAGTTAAGATATACGTTTCTTATACTCCAAATACAATTAAGAATGTTGTGGGAATTTGGCAAAGCATGACTCAAGAAATAGACATATTATTTGAGGATTACTGATTAGAGAAAGACATGAAAAAAATAATCTAATCTAAGTAACTTTATAAAGAGGTGAAGTTGTTTGTCGTCCGATAGTGTGTGACCGCTGACTCATTAAGTCGTAAGATAATATGTACTCGTAAAATGCAAACTATGCCTTTTATATATCACACACATTAATTTGTTTAGATATTTCGATAATATGCTCCGCTGATTTAGTATAGCACTCAACATAATTATTTAAATGTTATTTTTTTTATATTTTCATTAATTCTATTGATATTCTATATTGCTATACGGAGGTATTCGTGTTACTTTTCGATTTCGACTGCGGCGGCGGCGGCCTGCAGGCGCAGCGCCAGCCACTGCGCCGCGTGACTACACGTGTGTACTCACCGGGGTCGGCGGCGTGCAGCGTGCGCTGCAGCACGGCGAGCAGCGCGGCGGCCGCCACGACTGCGGCGGCGGCGGCCTGCAGGCGCAGCGCCAGCCACTGCGCCGCGTGACTACACGTGTGTACTCACCGGGGTCGGCGGCGTGCAGCGTGCGCTGCAGCACGGCGAGCAGCGCGGCGGCCGCCACGACTGCGGCGGCGGCGGCCTGCAGGCGCAGCGCCAGCCACTGCGCCGCGTGACTACACGTGTGTACTCACCGGGGTCGGCGGCGTGCAGCGTGCGCTGCAGCACGGCGAGCAGCGCGGCGGCCGCCACGACTGCGGCGGCGGCGGCCTGCAGGCGCAGCGCCAGCCACTGCGCCGCGCCCGCTGCGCTCAGCGCGGCGCGCTGCCACGCCTCCACCTGCTCCGCGCCGCGCGACACCCACGCGCCCCCCGAGCCCAGGGCGCGCACCGTGTCGTGACCTACACATATGTACCGAGCCATTAAACGCGTCTAAAGATACCCGACTGTCGTCCACAGACGTCGAACGACCTCAATCGACAACGGTCTGGTTGCAACATAAGCTAAGCTGTGAAAAAATAAATAAAAAAAATTGATATCAAATGGCGAGTTATTACCTACTAAGCAAGATTAACATAACAAAGTCCAAAGTTATAAAAGTTTACCTAAGTTGGTACCTACTAACAGCACTAACCGTCAAGCGTGTCGTTGAAATGAGTGTAGACGGGCGACAACGTGACGCTCTGCAGCCGCTTGAGCTGACGCGACGTGACGCGGTAGCGCCGCTGCAGCCGGTAGTAGATGAACGTCAGCGGCACCACGCCCACCACCAGCCACGGCAGACCGTACAGTGTCACCGCTACCGCTCCTGTAATGGAACCGATTTATTATTTATTTCAACAGACAAGTGGCGTACTGAGTGTGCGAGGACGCCCGTCCCTGGCGTCACTTTTAGGCCTCATAATTACATAATTTAAAAAAAATTGTAATTTCATTACATATTTCTGTCGCACGTGCAATGCGGACCGGTTAAAATAAGAATGTATATTTATTAGTAATTTTGCGGACAGAACCGGGGTATCCCCTTTCTTAGTAGTCATTTTACTCGTCGTAGCAACTAGCAACCCCATCCGTACCTACAAAATTTTTCGAGCCCGCAACGCTCTCTCCAGCAGCCTCAATTTTTTAATTATTCAACTTTTCTGCATTGGGCTATAAATTAAAGATTCCTTCTTCTTCTTGATTTATTTGAGACATAGTGCTGAAAACTAGGTTATATCGTTCGCTTATCGTTAAAAAAGTACCGAAAAGTATGCGCGGAGAAGTAAAGCTTTTAACCAATTAGATTTTCTTTAACAGCTCACAATTTATTTTGTTCTGTATATGGACGAGTTCAAACTAAAGCTAATTCAAAAGGACAAATAGATCAACCTGCACCAGTACATTGCGTAACGCACTTGGAATCACAGACGATCACAATCACAGTTCGACAGCTTTCAACTCATTGAGCTGATCATCTTTAGCACGAATAGTAAAAGAAAATTAAGACGCTATGTAAAATATCATTTGGGTGCACCCTTGGACGCGCGGTTTAGATATTTTTACATTACTACATTTTATTTATTATTATTTATACATCATTAAGTGGTAGGACGTACAGACAATAATGCATTTTACTATAAGACCTATTGTAACATTTTTTTTTATTTTTTTATTTATTGAATTAGGATCTCCAACAAAAAATATACACAAACATGACATATAAATAATGGTCGACAACGATTGCAGGTGTACTCCTTCACAACATATGATTCAAAGTAATTGTGAACATATCATGTTCACATTTACTTTGAATTTAAATTAAACAACACAAAAACATCTACATTTACAAAAAATAAATACAAAAGTGTGAAAGAACTATTTTCGTAATTTGACTTAACCAAAACATTCCGAAAACTAAACATATATAATGACTTACCAAATAGAGAAAACAATTGAGCCAGCAAAATGTTTAAAATGAAAGGCAATGAATCATCCACCGTGTAAGTATCTGACGAGAATCTGTTCACAATACGGCCCAGCGGTGTCACGTCGAAAAACTTCACTTTTGCCTAAAACATTAAATACTTCATTTAGTAAAGAAGAAGAAATATTACATCGTACTTCATGTTTGTAGCAAATAACGTACTTTGACAATGACTTTCAATAATGCCTTATGGATCCTGGTTGCCGCTTTGACGCCGCCATAAGCAAACAAGAACGCTCGCATTACTGTGAATACCAAATTGAGTCCCGCCAGCGCGAAATATATTTCCAAGTAGAAATTGTCGGTATAGTTCGGCCTGATGTCTGCCGTTACTTCTTTGTTTACTAGGTTTTCAGAGGCAGTTTTGTTACCAAGATTCTTATTTTGCAACCACTGCGTTGTTGTATTTATTATCGTGTGTATCATGTTATCAATAGCTATTACACCATGATCCAACATGGAAGTCTTCTCCGTGGGATGTTCCGTAAATTCGACATCATGCAAGGAAGTTGAATTTTTCGTTTGATTTTTAACCCAGTAAGTGAGCCAGAGAAATGTGAAGTTTTGTGAAAGCTGCATGAGTATCAGCGACAATATGATGGCGATAGACAGGAACACTCCGACCGACCGCAGGTACAAGCCGACGACCCACCAGCCAACAGTTCCTTCAGACATTGCTTCCTGTTGAGTAAAAAGTCGATAAATAATGTTAAACTTGTCATGTCACATGTTAAGTCAAGGAACTTGATTAAGAAGCTAATTGATTTAGATTGTCTGAAAATTTAAACTACTGTCATTCTTGGTCAGTCTTATCAAATTGCTATAACTCGGCAATCTGCTTATCAAATAGGCGGGTCACTATATCCGCGAACTAATAGTCAAATAATTCAGTGCAGATTATACCTATGTGGTTCATGGGACAGCAGACTGTACAAACCTCGTCCTCCAGGCTACCCCTGCTAACCGTGTCACGGTCGTCCCTCTCGGGCTCCGGAGCCCGCGGCGGCTCCTCGCCCAACGACTCGGAATCACTCAGCATGAACTCTTCAATGTCATTCAATACTGTTTCGGGGGGACCTACAGATATTACAAATTTCAATAAATGGAACTAATAAATAAATGTCGACTGCACCCGATTAACAACTGCTTGAAAATAGTTTTCATGAGCTAAATAATAAAAAAATTCAAAGAATGTATCCTATGATGAAGCAGAACAATAAATAGACGACATCGGCAAAAATGTTCAATCTCAATTAGATACACAGAGTAGTAACATGAATGAAGTGCCCCTACGCGTGGTGTGACGTAACACGCCCAGTACGCAGCGCTGCATTATGTTTAGTAGTGAGTGGTGCGCATACCCTGTCTGACGACGCGTCCGTCGCGCATGAGCAGGGCGCGGGCGGCGCGCGCGAGGTGGCGCGGCGAGTGCGCGACGAGCACGCGCGTGGTGTGACGCAGCACGCCCAGTATGCAGCGCTGCATTATGTGCTGTGCCACTGTGGTATCCACGCCGGCCAACACATCATCCAGTAGATATACTACAGGGAATTTCCAGTTTTAGCATTCAATGGCAACATCCTTAAAATATCAAAAGGTGATAAATCAACCAAAAATACCTTGCTTATCTTGGTATACGGCACGAGCTAGAGCGATGCGCGCACGCTGTCCACCGCTAAGCGTACAGCCACCTTCGCCTACGTACGCGTTCCATCCGAGCACATTTAAGTCCTCTAAGTATAAAAAAATAAGAAATATTTTAAAAATATGTAATATATAGTAAGGTCTATCAATATTGGAAAAAATTAATTGTAATAGTACCGGTAAGTGCGCAGGCTTCGACTACAGTTCGGAATTTTGCCTCTTCGTACGGCTTTCCGAATAATATATTATCACGGATTGTACCCCGTACTAGCCATGGTTTCTGGGATACATACCCAAAGCCTATGCAAAATATAAAAACGCTATTAATTTTTTAAATCATAAGCCTGTTTTGAAATTTGCTTCAATATTTTACTTACTGCTAAGGTTTTCCGGTATCTGTAGATAACCATTTTTCTTTATCATGTCCCCTATGATAGCATGTAGCAGCGATGACTTCCCGCTACCAACGGTACCAGTAATACCAATCAATTCTTCGTTGCCGATTTCTAGACAAATATCCTTCAACATAAACGGCTGATCTTGTATCAAATGTTCAGATGAAGACGTAGAGTCTCGCCTCTGTATGCTACCTCTCGATAACCCTTTCTTAGACTTTCCTTTATTTTTCTTAGATTTCTTTGGTTGCTTCTTCCTCTTCGAAGGCTTAGCCCACGCAAATGTTGCATTTTTGAATATGATTATTTTATCTTCATCGTGGTTTTTATTTAGGCGGTCATAATACAGTTCCGCGTCCATATCTGGAAGCTAAATATTTTGATTTGTGATATGATGCTGATATTTTCTAAGGGTCCGTCAAGATAGTCGTTACATTTTATACAAATACAGCGATGTAGTAAATTTAGAATTTCGCGAGCTTCATGGAAGGAAACGTCTTAAGGTAAAAATAAATTAAATAAAAATACAAAATCACTTACATCCAGTAACTTTTGGATACGTTTTACAGATACCCAGGCCTCGGTTAGCCCATTTAGCACCCAAGGGAAGGCATTCAGCGGAGCTATTAACATATTAATAAGTGCAACTGTAGTAAAAACCTGAAATAAATAAACCTGCATGTAACTTAGGTATTATGAAGATTAAGCAACTCTTTAATACAGAAATGATCAAAAAATCTGAAACTAATTAATAGATAAAGCTTCACAAAACAAAATTTATCACCATGACACCAGTCTTAATAAAGTTTTGGACAACTACCCCATTTTCTTGTGTCCTCCTACTTGTCTTGTATGTGCCTACCTACCTACTATTAAATAAGTTTAAATTGTATCAGAAACTAAAGTTTTACAAGTGTTAAACTTTAGTTTCTTCTAAGATTTTCTTGTAAGATTTTCATGCCCGCGACTTGGTCCGCGTGAATATCGCTTGCCGGCGGTGTATTTTTGAGCAGAACCACTTTTTTTTCTAAAATAGAAGTAATCTAAGTTAACCTTAAAACATCTGTCAGTTAAGTATATTAGCCACAACAAACAGAAAGACAGAAATACCGAGAAACAAAAAAGTTTTTTTTTGGCATAAGGTCTGTGTAAACATTCATGTTTACACAGACCTTATGCCTGTTAATTACCTGTTATTTTGATATTACACAAATAGACACATATAATTTATTCTTTTGTAAAGATGTTTATGATGTAGATAGGAGACTCATACAAAGGTATAGAAAAACTAGAATAACATGGCGTGCCCCTCCATATCACTATTTCCATGTGTTTAGTCACATCCGTATGAAAGAGTTTGTATGTAGTTATAAGTATTCGTCTTCAGTAGCAGGCCGGCAGATTTGTTTATCAAGTAATCATAAATAGCCGACTGCGCAAGACAACGCACGCGTTATTTTCATAGATTATGTCAATGCAGCGCTATACTAGTAATAATGAGTGATTAATGACGCTGTTTGTCTAGCAACAAATCGCTGATTTGTTTTTGTTACGAGAGTCGTCTCAGGACGCACACATGCGTTGTGAGTCTTTTAATATTTTCATGAACAATTTCAAACGTTTCGAATTGTGGAGGGGCGCGCCATGTTATTGTAGTTTATCTCTACTCCTTATTTCTAGAGAAAAATAGAAAATAACTTTATGCACAGGCTAGAAATATTTTACTGAAATCACTTAAATTAAAAACTAAATTGTGAACGCAGTTTACGTACTGTGGGTGCATCGAGCGGTAGTCCCCGGAGCGAATGCGTGCCGAGCGTGAAGGCGGCTACGAGAACGGGCGTGGTCGCCCACAGCACCACGCAAATCGCGTCCAAGTACTTGCGCCCGCGCAGGTATCGCAACTCCTGACCTCGCGCCTCTGAAATTACAAAAAAACAACAATTAGATTAAGTTTGTGTGTGATGTTTTAAGACTTATATCTCCTTTATTTAAGTGTTTAAATTTCACACAAACGAAATCTTATTTAAGCTAAACATGAAGTTTCTACATCAATTACTAATAAAATTCATCTCAACAAGGACCTATAGTCCTCACTAACCTGATACTCTGTTAATGAAGTAATCTTCCCAAACATGAACCTTTACTGTTCTAATTCCTTTCAGCAAGTCACTGATCAGACTAACACGAGTGTCCTTGTGTTTCATCAGCTCAGTGCTAAGTTGGCCAATTTTATTCGCTATCACTTTGTTTATTGGAATCAGAATCACCGAGAAAGCCACGCCAGCGAGAAAAGATATGCCAACTTGTTGATATAGAAGAAAAAGTGTTATGAACAACTGGAAATTGAATAAGCATACATTAATACCCCATGCTTACGGTATGCAAAAGCAAACGTATTTTAATTTCTATTAGGTACCTACCTGTAATGGTATACTCCACAATGCATGAAAACTAGGACACGAATTTACAATCCTGTCAGTATCAGTTGACATGAAATTAGTAATCTCACCAATTGAGAATACGTTATCTAATTCTGTGGAGGTGACACTCAATGTCTTTCTGAGTATTGTGGCGACGATAGCGCCGCGCATTTTCAGCCCAACAATCGACATCAACCAGTTAAAATGGACATTAAACAGAGCAGATATTAGAGTAGCCCCTAGCAGAGATCCAGCATATACATATCTGTAAAAGATAACAGCTGATACAATATGCTTATCTCTAATTATAATTAGGTATATGCCTAGAAAAATAATACTTACCCTAAATGTTGGTCAATACTTTCGTCTTGCACAAATCTTATAAGATAGTTAAGTAGTATAGGACCTGCAAAGCCTGCCATGTCAGAAACTAATTTCAGTATTCCAATACTATAAAACTGCACGCCGAAACATGCGTGCAAAGCTCGCAGCAGTGTCACGTTCTGCCGCCGCGGTGAGCGGACGAGCACGCGTGTCGTCGGCGTCACGGGAGTCGATGCTTGCGGCGCTGTCTCTCCTGTTGCACCATATCCTACAAATTATGTACATGTTTATAAAAACATAAAAGATATGCCCATGGTATATATACTCAGATAACTTAACACTTGAGGATACACATGCTACACATTTATTTATAAATACAAATAAAATATGCATCCTTCCAACACACACTATTTGCCCACTTGCTTAACTTGCAACCAACCCAATAATTTAGCTTTTTTTTTGCCCACACTTTTCATTAAGAATAGCAGGAGCCATTGTCAGAAAAGTTTACATAACATAACATCACGCCTGTAATCCCCGAAGGGTGAGGCAGAGGTGTACCCATTAGTACACCCACATTTCGCCAGTTATGTTTTTAGTCCCATGTAATAGGGGGCGAGCCTATTGCCATCAACCGGGCACAAATCCAGACTCCGAGGCTGCTACTGAGAAATTCCTAATGGATAAACCCAATTACACTTTGCCCGATCTGGGAATCGAACCCAAGACCTCACGCACAGCAGTCGCGCTTGCGACCACTAGACCAACGAGGCAGTCATAATAGTTACATAAGTTTACATAATTTTAAATTTTCACTAGTAAACCCTTACTTATCCATGTTTTTTGATTAATAAGGATTAATCTGCTTAAACAAATTAGACCATCAATTAAGGGCATCCAGAGTCTTAGCATCAGGTTTTTATCCTAAAACAAGTTCCTCAAATTATAGAGATAAATTATTCCATATAGATAAAAGGGGCTCAGTGCAGAAACAGCCCAGCAAAACCAAACCAAAGCATGTAGATGAAAATATTGAAGTTTAAAATTCTCCTATAGTCAATAAAGTGAGATGGACATCCATAACCTATGCAAATGTAACTTAAATAGCAAACGGCTTCACCAATTGGAACCATTAAAAAAATAATTATCTACTGTAACTATAATATTGTGGCCAGTTTTTACCTGATCCTATAAATGGTTCATGTGGCACTTCTTCATACTGCTGGTAATTGTCCACATTGCCTATGAGGGAACGGTCCATCTTTGCTCCCACATAAGAACAACAATATTTTGCAGGTATGTCAAACAGTTCCTCTGGGTCATTTAATTTATTATCCAAACCTATAAAATAAAAATAGAATAATTATTACAAATCTAATCTGAAAATTGTGTAAGGGAAAAATAAATACATCAATATGTGTACATAATGATGTACAAATCCCTCCCCAAGCCTCCACACAACACCCTGTTTTTATTTTTTGGGTTTCTTACCTTTTAGGCCTACAGCGGGCAAGGGGGAGTTATCGCCCACTTTGGGAAAGATTGATCTAACAACACTCATTTTATTAAAAAGATTGTTAATAAATATGTTTATTTTTGGCTACATAAATATGAGGAATATTATACTAACCCTTTTGAAGAAGGGGATCAACCCATGAAAATGTTATTTGAGATAAAAAACCAGCTCCTTGCATAGCAGTTCCCAATATACCTTCATCCAGATGTGGCAGTAGAGGCGTGTACTCATTCTGTGAATAATAATATCATCCTTTATATCTAGAACATTCTTTATTGCTTAAATACAAAGAACAATGGTTATATACTTACATGGGAATGTTGTGAACCAACCAGACATGGTGAATAAAATGTGGGCCTTGAATTACTTGCCGGTAGTAGAGTAAGAAAATACAAAACATGGCAGCACATGGTAGCAATATTGAAACCCATAGTGGTCCCAGAAATTATGTTGCTCCGCAACGCTATCACATTGACAACCACTGCTAAGCTCCACATCAATAGTTGAGAAGTAGGGCCACGGGAACTCTGTCCGAGTCGGTGTTTTAACGCCAAAACATAACCGAAGTGAAATAGCCACGCCAGGCATGACGCACCGGCCGCGAAGTAGTTGACAGGGTACAAAACAAAGTCAGGTGTAGTAATAAAAACATATAACTCAATTATTGGAATGAACACTAGGGCTAATACAATAAAACTTCGAAGTACTAAAGCCCGCTCCTGTGCCTTTTCGCGTACCACCCAATCTTTTCTGTATCCAACATAGTAGCCTGATATAATTGCAATAATAAAAAATACAGGTATTTGTAAAAATAATTCCTGGAAGCATTGTCCGAAGTCTTTTGCTATGTCGTTCCATGGTCTTAAGCCCTGAGGGCCGCACATGTAATCCCACTGCCACTGCATTACGAATTATCTTTGTTTATCAAGTAATTTTTAACATCACTGTAACTTATTTCTATTACTAATCACTAATTGGTAATTTCAAAATATATTCGATATTAGGTCTTTAACTTTACACAGCCGTTTTAACAGCTCGGAAAATAATGATTATGCGTCATATATCGACAATATAGATAAAGACAGGACTTTTTTTAAAAGATACCAACTAGGTAATATTTACAAATCCAAGGAAAGGAAAATAAAATATCTCTGTCACGGTTCACCTGTCACTGACTGAACATACAGATCTGTCAAGCAAGAATTAATGTCAGTTCAGTTCTGTCAAAGTCAAGCAAAGCACGCATAGAGCAACACGAGCCACCTGAAAAGCACGTCATCTTTTGCCATGCCATGACATACTATACTTCGGCGCTAATCATGAAATCCTCTAATCAGAAGTAAAGAACTCCTAAATCTGGCATAATTTGTAATCTAGGATACCAAGATTATGCGATTTACAATGTATAGATACTTGGAAAATGTTTTTTTGATTTTCAATAAAAACGATAATTTGATAATCAAAGTCAACGAATTCTTATCAGGAAAACAGTAACTAAAAAAATTAAATACTGTGGATTTATATCATCGCTGCGTAGGAAACGAGTGGTATTTTTTTGAACGACTTAAAAAAATATGTCATTTATAAAAATAAAACAAACTAATAAGTACCTACCACAGTTCACAGAAGAAACAAGAAGATTTTCATGGATGAAACATCAAATATGATGACGAGTCGAAGCTTCTTTTTCATGTTGTTTTGAATTGGACGTACTGGCCAACTTATAAGTATTATCTATAAGCTTTTTGGTGTTATCATTGTTCCAATTCTCTACCATTGAAAAATTTAAAGAACTACCAAAAAAATGCAGTGGTTAGAAGGTGTTTTTAAATTATTGGGGAGGGTGTCAAATACCCAATTGTAATGAGTAATCTACACTCTCTAAGAAAGAAGAAGCGACTGGATAACGCTCTCGTCTTCCCTCGTCTTACCTCACCTTGCCTCTTCGGCGCCCTGCGTCCAGCGTACTGCAGCTATCACTCGCCACCTCACCATGACTCGTATGAATAGCCTTCACGAGGCGTGCATGCGTAAATGTGGATTTGCCATAATGAATCAAACTCAAATACAATGTGTAGAGAACAGAGAACATAATTATCTAAATCCTGAAGGAATCCTCTAAAGTAGTGGGGTGTTTCTTGAAATCGGCAAAAAAATGTGTTATTTCTATATAAAAAATTGTCTTTAGTGATATATCTAGGATACAGGCAGAAATAAGTTTTACATTGTCATTTCGAAACTGGGCAAATCTTGTAATACGATCTGCAGTGATTTCATTCATATTTAAATTTAAAAAAATCTAGAAATCGTCATTGCCCACAACGTTCACACGAAAGATATACTTATAAGATATTTTTTTTTTTTAGAACCGTTCACGAATAATCATGATCTCGTATTTACACATAATTATAGTAATATTTGTTACTATTTTAGATATAAATAATTGCATATTTAAAAATCATAATGTATTATTCAACGATTTAAACATTTGTCACTACTTTTGGGTCATCACCCGCAACAGGGCAAAAATTTATTAAAAAAAAACAACATTTTTAAACTCCCGACCATGCGCAGCGCCCCCCGCCTTTCTTCCTGTGTATTCTGTCGTGTTTTAGTATACGTACGATGTGCACGCGTTCTTTTGGAATAAAATTCTGAGATTTAAGTGTTTCTCCGAAGTCTTCGTTGGCAAAAACATCATTACCCTAATTTCGGATTACTCGGTAAGTCATAAATGTTTACATTTTCCATTTCTTTTATTGTTTCACATTAATATATTGTACAAAATTTCCACTGTAACATGAATTCCTTATAAAGGTTTTAAACAAGTTATGACATGTTTTGTTCAAATTCGTCATAGCCAGTAACGTCATTGCCGGGATATTTCGGGTTGCGGGTAATGACGAACGTTTGAAGGTAATGACAAATTTGCTGAGTGTAATGACAGATTGTTGATGACATTTCATACTACAATATATATATTCGTAATTCAACTAAGCAAGGTGTTATGTGATTTGGTAAGTATTTATGTGTGTATGTTCAATATTCTCTAAAATCGAATTTAGTTCATATAAAGTTGTCAGTCAATTATTATTAGAAGTGTATCAATCGTCCCAGGGGAATACTTAATAATAATAATATTAGTGCAAGGGGGTGGCACGGCACAGCAAACCTAAACTTGTTCATTACTTTAACACCGTGGTCGGATTTTTGATTCTAATTTTAAGTATGTCCTTTTTAATTTATTTCATATATGGCCAAAGTAAAAAAGGGGAAAGAGGACCGCCTTGCTCAGCAGAGGCTTTGCAAAAGACGTCGTTATTTAGAAATTAAAAATGACCCTAGATTATATGCTATCGAAAAAGAAAAACAAAGAGCACGTTATTTGAAAAGAAAGGCTGAAAAAAAGATTACTTCAATTAAAGAAAAAAGCAAAGCAAAACAAAAACTACAAAGACAGAAATGGAAAAAAAATTCAAAACGAAAAAAAAAATATGAAAAAGAAGAAGAAAAAGAAAAAGAAAATATGAAAAAAATGAGAACTAAGATTATTTTAAACAGTAAAGTATGTAAATCAGCTAAATGAGAAGATAATGACTTAAAATAGTAGTAATTACGAAGACTTGAAAATAAATAAGTATCAGAATTATTCTGATAAGAATAAAGTATAAATCAGCCAAATAAAACGATGAAGAAAGTCTTTTAGTGAATAAAAATGATTCGAACAACAATCAAGAACAAAGAGGAAGAACTTTAAAATTAAGTAAAGAAGAACAAGAATAAATAAAAATGAACAAAGAAGAACAAGAAATAGAAAGAACCTTAAAATTAAGAAAAAAAGAACAAGAATAAATAAAATGAACAAAGAAGAAGACAAAAAAGTAAAAAGAACTACCTAACAAAAATTATTTATATTACAATCAAGAATCAACCGAATAAGAAGAAGATTACTGATAAGGGAACATTGAGAGAATAAAGACTTGATTTATTTATTACTGATAACAATATTTAATTAAAAGATTGCTTTAGAAGTGGATGTTTGATTGTGTTGATTTCTCGAAAAAAAATATTTACATCATATTAATAACACTTTTATTGTTTGTTTCATACAATATGTTTATACTTTAAATTATATAAATACTTAGTGAAAGTATCACAATATTGAAAATAAAAAAACTTATACTTGCTTACGTTTTATGTCATTCCCGGAAACAAAAGATCATTTCCAGTAACACAAATTTCATTACCAGTAACATAATGTCATTACTATCGCAAAAAAAAAATTCAAACCTGTTTTTTTCAATCGGTGCTGCAGAAATTTGAATGCCTTATTCACATATCCTCATAACATCTATTGTAGATTGATATCCTAATATACTGGTTGAAAATTGAGACCAAATTATGAAATTACAAAAAAAGTATTAAAAAAAATAAAAATTTGAAGAAACACCCAGTGATGACTCGAGTCGGTTTCTACGGTATTCGAATCATGACTCGATTTCGCGATTCGAGCATAGTACTCGAGTTCTATGTTTCGTCGGTGGGCTTCTGTCAGGACTTTAGGAGGCCTGTGTCACACCTGTGTTGCTCTATGTCGGTCAGTCGTCGGTCGAGATAAGTTGTCAAATGTCAAATCAAGTCAAAAATGTGAATGTCACAAATTCACAATTGTCAATTGTCAGTTGATGAACTGTGATGGCAATTGGCAACTAAACTATAAATAAAAAATGATACATAAAGTACCTACCTAGTGTAAACTAAACCGTTTGAGAAATCGTTTTTAAGCTTTCCTATTCTTCAAAAAAGCAATATTGGAAATCAAGTTTGCTTGATCTGAGAGTCAAGTTGTCATAAGTTTTGTGAAATGGGAACAAATGAACCAGACGGGACAACAGCTATTGATAATGTTCACCAACTCCAAGAATCCAATGTTGAGGTTGATCCTATCAATGACATAATTGATTATCTAGTTAGATGTGCAAAAATTTCTTTCAAAAATGCACATGTGGATGAATCAGAGGTTCGCACAAGCGACAAAATTAAAATGGCCTGCACTATTTACAACCAATCTCCCATGGATTTTTTATTGCAGTTCGGAAAGTATCTAGCTCCTCACCACATTGGTTACTTTGAGGGTTTACAGTCCCGTGACGATGACAGCTTTCGGGAGTGTGTTCGACAGTTAAAAACATACCATTCTGATAGAAGCAAATGTAAAAGAATCCGAAATCGACGATTTAATGCACTAAAGAAACTTCAGAATGAAACAGATTATTTTAGTGATAAAGAAATGATGTATCGAAATCCTTTACTTTATGAACAGCTAGTTGGCCAGTACCTATCTGATGAGGAGATCAAAGAACGTGATGGTGTTGATAGACAAAACCTTACCTTTCTGAACATGATTTTAGAAACAGTTGACCAAAATGATATGAGAGAAATGAAAAATGAGCAGATGCTCGAAGAAGATCTAGAATCTATGAAGTTAACAACTGTCACTGAAGATGGCTCTAAAAGCAGTGATAGTGATAACATAAACATCTTTAAAAAAAAACAACATTGGGGTGCCTTTGATACTCCTGATACAAGACCAAATTACATGCCTGAACCTAGAAAGCAAAATATGATAACTGCCCCTGAAAGGAACCTCCTTCGGCAAGAATTTTTACAAGAAATGTACTGTAGTTTTATAGAGGGAAGGGATACAGATGTTGATTATCATAGTATTGATAATAATGAGGAATATGATGATCTTCAGCAAGTTTCACAAGATGCAGAAGACAGATATTTCGATTCAGAATCCAATGATATAGAGAATCTTGAAGAACACATGAAACTTGTTCAAGAATATGGAAGAAAGAACTCTGAAAATAATACTCAAGATGATCCTCTTGATGATCCTTTGGATGAATTCATGAAACACATTACAAATAAACACAACCAAAGTTATATTTTTGTTTTCTTTATGCTAAAGAACCTATGTAGGTACTACTACTACTACTATTTATTAGATTTTTTAAAACTTGATAGGGCACATGGTCTACATTAATCCCATCAAAAACATATATGTGAAATGAGCCAAGTTCAATGTTATGATATTATATGCCTTAGTTGTGGACTTCAACCAATAAAAGAAGCCAAATGGATGCCAAGTTACGTTATATTGAATCCTAAGGTCTGACTTGGCTAGTTCTCATATTGGAATTATTTTTAAGTACCTACTAAAACAGTAATGGAAGAGCCCTATGTTTGATGGCTAGTTTCTACCAGCAAGCCAAATTTTCGGAAGAATTTGTTTAAGAAAACTAGCCAAGTCAGAAGTAGCAGGGTGCGGCTGGCGCGCTCGCCACACTTCTTCCCAGTCTGGGGGGCCCGAGCACCGCAAGGATCACCGTGCGATCGATGCCCCTTTATAGAGCCCCGATTTGAACAACTGACCCGGCGCGGCATATGCTGTCAGAGTGTACCACTTGGCACGAGCTGCGCCGTGTCCTCATCTCGAGTAGTCACTTCGATGGTGGGCAGCGAAGAGTCTTGAGCGGCGGTGGTGTCTTGCGAATCGGTCATCTTGCAGAAGGATGGAAAGCAGAGCGCAGAGCGGGCTACGCCCTCTTCCGGCCCCTTTAAATGGGTCCAGCCAGGGGCAGCGGACTTGGTTACGTTCGTCAACCTCCATGCAACTGGACCTGGATTTCTATCATCCTTAGCAAATGAGTTTGTTTACACCAACCGAACATGACATAAATCTTGGCTTTAGTTAGATTCCTACTGGAAATATTCTATGTAATTATTTCACGAGACAGTGGATTTCAGCAGTCCCGTTTTTAAATAGCAAATTCAGCAAATGATTCCTTTAAATAAATAATAATTAATTACATCGAAGTGCTGTCAGTCACGCTACAAACTTGGATAACGATTTCGTAACTACTGTAATAATTATAATAAACATAATCTAATTGGGAATGTTGCACAACTAAGTTAGTGTTCGTCGCATAGAACAGCTTTTCCATAACTATAGATGTCATTAATTGATCAATTCGAACACTGTGTGCGTTTCACTGACGCATTTGTTGTTGTGGACTCTCTAAGGTAGCCGACGCGCGGTATGCATACTGAGAAGTGAACTGCAAATTTCACATAACATGCCTCTACACAGGCTACGTGTTTACGTTCCATGGATGTTACTACCAGTCTACGGCGGAGCCGGCAGGGTAATGCTTGTTGTTGGTATATACCTACGCATAGATGCAATTCGAGTTCACGGATATTATTAAAACATTTTTTTGGTTGTTTTTTAGGGGTTAGGTTAGTGATCTTTGGGTTCCCAAGGAACCCAAGGATCACTTTGTTGTCCGTCTGTCTGTCCCTCCATCTATCAAGACCCTTTTCCTCAGGACCACGTGGCGATATTAAGCTGAAATAAACATAAGTTTGGTACCCCATTGACTCATGGAGCAGTAAAAAAATTAAACTTCTACATCAACGCAATTTAAAGATAAGGTTTAAGGCGCATTCTTTTTACGCTCGCTAGGGAATCATAGCCTAAAGGGGTCTCCTCGCCGACCTAGTATCATGAAATTTGTTGGCAAAATGCCATGGTAAACAATAAAGCCAAAACCGTAAATTTGTAGTTACATCACAAAATAAGTGCATTTTTTGCGATTATATTTTTTTTTTTATTTTGTGTTATGTTGTGCGGTTTTTTATTTTGTGTTATGTTGTACCGTACTACTTGACCAGATTAACTTGAATATAGATTGACTTGGCCATCGTATGAAAACACAATGCCACCAAAAACAAAAATTCAAGTCTAGCCTCTTTTTAGTGCGATAGCAAAATCACGCTGACTGAATGTCAGCGCTATTTTGCTATCGCACTAAACAATCTTATTTACTATTACACATACAAACTCTTTCATACGGATGTGACTACACACATTGAAATAATAATATGGAGGGGCGCGTCATGTTAACGTAGTTTATCTCTAGCTTATTTGTAAACAGGGTCATTGTATTTACCCGAAACCTGAAAAAGGGTCATTGTACTCATCATTATGAACAACCTTTACTATGGGTTCAAACCCGAATCATGAAAAAAAACCAGCTGTTCCCTACAAAATTGCTACACAACACGATCGTAATGTTTGGAACAGCTGATTTCTTTTTCATGATTTCATGGTATACTATACATGGTATAAGTATAATTATATAAATAAAGTCGCTAGTTACTGTGCAGTAGATCACTCATGTATGCTGGACGGTGGCGACTGGCCAGCGCGGCGGGTCGCGGCACGGCGGCCAGCAGGCAGGTCCGTTGTTGTATTGTCACTGTATAATGGTTAACGCAGTTTCCATGTCACCCCATTCTTTACAACATTTGCATACAATACGGCTAAGCTAGCGGTCCCAAAATTTACAAACAGAAAACCAAAACTTCAGATTAAACGTATGTAGATATAATTTAAAATTTCGCTCAACGAGGTCAGTCCATGTAAATTTAATTAACGACTCTTCCTATTGTCCTGTTATTCATAAAGTATAACTACCTGAAATTAGGAACTTTCTGTATGCAAAATCCAAAGTTAATGATGTTCGAATGGATGTTGTATAATAGGAACATATCCGTGGGCAATTATGGCGTGGGTCATTCACAAATATAACTACCGACTATAACGACCACAATTAATGACAAATAAATTCAACCACCTGTAAAATTTCTAAAAATTGTGTGTTATTTGTAACATCACCCCTTTACCGTACCCATTAACGTGAGTTTGTACGGGGTCACCATTTTATTAAGTGTTTAGGGCAGGCGTTATGCTGTTCCGTTACCACTGAAATTAGAGTGTAAAAACTTATTTAGGTAATTAATAACGATCGTGATTATTAGTCTTCAAAACTACCCTTTAAAGGAAGAAGGAAGTTTTTTTTTTTTTTTTTTTAGGTGGTTTAAATCATCAAATGACTCCTTCCGCCCTGGGTGGGGCGGAAGGGACTGTCAGACTTTTACTGACTAAAAAACCACCCTGTTCCTTCTGTTGCCCTTTACGTTCCGGGGCCACGGTATCCTGTCAAGACGTCCCGCAACCCCGGCAGGCGTTGGCCCCGTTGGGGGCCCCGTCCCTGTGCTGACAGCTCTTTGAGGCGCGCGCGAACAGAACGCGCCGTCGACCCGGGCTTGGTCCTTGATTGGACGGCGAGCTACCCATTACTCGCCGTCCGCAAGCCCGCGCCTACGGTGGGTGGCCGGATGTGAAGGGCGAAATAGGAAATCCACGCGGACGTGGTTTAGTCTAGCAAAGTACTAGTAAATATTCCTATGAAGTTTGATGCATAGGTTACCTAGATAATCACATTTTTTTCAGTAACTTAATCATGTGTAGGGCAGGAGAAGTCGCGGGTCGGTTTAGGTGAGCGCGTGCGCTATGAATGGGCGCGCACACGCAGACTCGGCGCAGACGTCGTGCGGGAAACGCGCTGGAGTGGTGCGCGCATTCTGTGACATTCGTGTATAGTAGTAGTGTCCTTTAAGATGGTCGTACTCGATATTGTGTTTTTGGTAAGTTGAGATTTTTTATGTGTTTGAGTAAAGTGTATATTTTGAACCAGTAGCACCAAAAAACTCCAGACAATGCAGTTTATTATTATTTAACCTTCGGTAATATGTGTGCCTCAAATATTTCATTTACTTTTATAACAATGTTTTATTTTGATATTCAAACAAGAGATAATAATTGAGTACCTATGTATAATTTAAAAAATAAATATTTTCAAAAATTGCATAAATTTAACAATGAGTAGTAGGCGATTAAATAATACCTTTTAAACTATTTACTTAATTAAAACTTAAAAAATATTGAAAATTTTAGATTCTTCGCTAGGTTACGGAACCTCCAATAACCGTTTGCGTACAAAAGACATCAACGCGTGAGAGGTGCAGTCAGTAATGTGTTATTATCATCTTAACAATTCGTCACTTGTGTATTTCTAGTTGAAAGACATTTCCTAGGACCGTAATAGTATCGTAGTAAGGTAGTATTCTTTAAGCATTGTAATATTATGTGTGCGTGATTGTGGTTGAATGAACTTTATCAGATTTTATGTCATATTTTTGAGTCCAAATAAAAATCTTTGCAGGGACAACACCATATTAAATAATTGCAAAGCCTTATTCATAATATTTAAGTAAATATTACAATATCGCAAAATAATATCCAGTGCTAATTTTGAAATAGTGCTACTTGTAAAAGGAAATGTTTTATAACTAAGTACTAACTTAGCAGGCTACTAGCAGGCTTATTATGTAGTTAGGTACAATTAATAAACCATGGGGACCAAAATAAAATACGACTATATAATATGTCATGTGACAGATAGTTAATTTCTGAGTTATTTAAAACGTAGGCGTCGTATATTGATTATTAATAGATTGTTCATGTAAAGTGAGAATTGTCATAAAATGCTTAGTCAGCAAATAAAACGTATTTGACGCGGTATCTAAACGACGGCGGTACTAAAACCGGTCAAGTGTGGGTCAAAGGCGTGTAATAAAGTTTTGTAGCAGACGAGTAAATTGACTCGTCTGCTGAACCCTAGTAAGTATTTAGCGAGTTGCCTTTTAAACATGTTTGGGAAACTTGTCAACAAAAAGTTACAGAACCTAATAGATTCAACTTCTACTAACCTAATTTTCAAGTTTTTTGGTGAAGACTAGCAACACTTTGTGTTATTTAGTAACTACTAGCAATTAGTAGATCGCGCTAAAAGCGTGGATACGCTTCGCACTGGCGCAGTCTACTGATGTAGCGACTAGTCAATTAATTGCGTTAAACGTTAAAGCGTTTTTTCAAAAAAATTACGCAAGATATTATAATTTATACACACATGTACACACGCACAGAACATATGTAATCAACGGGCTGCTTTATTTTTGAGTTTCTCGGCTCTGGATCCTTGCTCTTTTGAGCGGCAGCGCCGTGCCGCGCCGGTTTGCTCACATGGTGCGTAATTCAAACAAATAATAACCACATATTATAACAACCAATGTAATGGACTAAAGTTAACGGCAGTAGAATTTAACGAAGTATTCCCGTTTTGAGCTTCTGTACATTGAGTACCTTCAATACCTTTGGTGCTCAATGCATAGGTATTCAAAAAATAGATGCTCAAACGAGAATACTTCTTAACGGAAGTTAACAAGAGCGTTAACATATTTTTAAGTTAACATTAAAGTTAATCCATTGAGCATGTTGTTAACTTCGTTAATTAACGATTAACAGATTGACGAATTAATGCCCACCTGGTCTGAACATTAACATTTCTATGCTACCTATATCTAAGTTAAATATAAGAAATCATTCCGGAATAAATTATATAGGAAACTAGTGAACCGCCCCGGCTTCGCTCGGGTGCAACCTTTCAGGTGGATTGTCCAAACAAATTCTTTCATAAAAACCATGTCCGGAAAATTACGAACACAACAAAAAAAGAGTCAGCCAAATCGGTCCAGCCGTTTTCGAGTTTTCCGCTTAGCAACACATTTAGCCATTCATTTTTATTGTATAGATTGATGATTGAAGAACCAAGCGGTTAAACAGACAGGCACGACAAGCAACTATGTTTTATATTATTTACATACAAGGTGCAGTTTTGTAACCTCGTCAAGTTCAAGGAGGGAACTATGCAACTGATTCTCGACCCCAATCAAATACTGAAATAAATAGGATTCTTGCATTTTTTAAATACAAGCTTTCAAATACAAACTCACCATCTTGCCGCTGGGTTTAGGCATACGGGGCGATGAACTCGCACACACACAGTGACATCGTCGAGCGACACTGCCTACGCAACAGGGCGATTTAAGGCGCTTTGCACACGGAGCAACTTAAGTTGACGCAACTGGCAACTTTTTAAAAGTTTCCTGTAAAAGTTGCTAGTTGCCATAAAGTTGCCGGTTGCCGCAACTTTTTGGCAATTTGTAAGCAACTTTTTTAGCCGAGTTGCAGTGTTGCAAACTTAGCGGTATTACCACTAGATCTGGTGGATTGGGACCCCCATCTGGTGGGCAGAATTTGTATCTGGTGGCTTGTGGATTTTTAGTGGGCAAATTTTAGGTTGATGGTTTAAAAAAAAAGAAAATTTTTGCTAAATGAAAACAATATTGCATTGGGTAAGTATAAGTAGTATAACTATCCCGCAAATAAATGATGAATGGCGTCAGTTACATCAGTTGGAATGAAACAAAAAAAAACCCTAAAAGTTTTGGTATGAAGTAGTAAAAAAGTAATCGTACTGATAACGGTACAAGTTATTCAGGTCGACAAAAAAGAGGGTAAGAAACATCATTCTCTTAAAAAACAATCCTATTTAGTGAGCCCGAGTGGCTGTGGAGCAGGACTAGCATTTAACCAAGCATTTTTGTCCGTGATATTATCATCTAGCTTATAATAATGCTTGATTAGATAGTGTGCGTTTTATGCATGGTTTAAATTTTCTCTCATTTAGTTGGGGAATATCAAGAAGTATTTTATTATAGAATTTTACACAATACCCCAAAAAGAAGTGTTTACTTAGTGGGAAAAACCACTAAGTTAATGGCAACACTATGCCGGGCACAGGGCGAGGGAGGGAGGGTGTGAAATCGAATATTTGACAGTTGCTAGTTGCCGCAACTGAAAACTGTTGACGATTGCCGCAACTCGCAACTTGAGTTGCTCTGTGTGCGCAGTCCAATTGAATTACATGTAAACAGCGAGTTGCCAGTAAGTTGCCAGTTGCCAGTTGCTGCAAAAGTTGCTCCGTGTGCAAAGCGCCTTATTCTTTCAAAGAGGTGTATTCAGAAATACTGTCGAACATGAACACGAAAAACAAGTATTTATTCATTTTTATTGAACAGGTGTGGATCGAGCGTACCGCAATCGTGTCCGTTCTTTTTTCAATGTCTAAGTTCCTCCTAATGTGATTAGTTATTTTAGAACAGATAATAAAATAAAGAAGTAATGAGATCAACGCGAGATCTTTCGCGAGATTTTTTTTTAGTTTTCTCGTCCTTGCATTGTGAATTGAGTCAATTTTTACAAGCTTTTATTTAACTTGCACAGTTCATATGTACTATGTAGGTAAGTTGTCCCTAAAAATTTTCAATCCCCTTTTTAATTTTGAAATACATAGTAAAATAGGTCCTATCACGTTCTATCAAACCACATCTCAACTTAAAACTCAAGCTCAACGTGGCCGTCTCCTTTGCCGAGGATGCAAAATTGCATATAAGAATGATAATTTGGTTCCAAAGTTCTAAACAGATACTTCTTTTTCGGGATGTGCCAATAGCCGAATGCAATTACCTTGTTACCTGGAACAAAATTTGGGGCTTTTTTGTTGAGTTCCTAGAGACGAGGCAAAGAAAGTAAACAAAAATAAAATCGACGCTGAACGTAAAAAAATAAAAAAACCTTATTACTTTTTAAAAAATAATAATAATAATAATATCTAATTACTTTCTTTAAATTAATTTTTAATTGCATTGATCAAATAATTTTAGTTTACACGCTCAATCTCGTATTAAAATAAGAAGTGTTTTTCACTTTAGTTGGTAGATTATTTATTTAAAAAAGTTATGCGGGCGAAGTCGCGGGCATAAGCTAGTTCTAAATAAAATTGATGCTGTTCAAGGAAAAAAAATACCACAATCTTCATAACCTGATTTGTTATAAAAGTATTTTATTTTTTCGTGTACTGTAAATATTTTTTTGAAATTTATATTTTTTGGATGGCTGATGAAATAGGGCAAATTTTCTAATAATTTTCATGATTACTCTGATAGAAAAAAGTATTTAAATAAAAATCTTTATTTAGGAAATTTTTAGGCTATAGTTTGACTTCTGGAAATAAACTCGTTACCTAAAATCTGTTATTTTTTTAAATATTCGATAACATGAAAATTCACGAAAAAATATAATCTTCAAAAAACGAATATGTTGCATTTTTTATTCGATATTTTAAAGATAATACGAGTTTGTTAAAGAAATCCGGTTATTTAATCAGCTATTTCTCGAATACGACGGACCCGTTACACTTCAGGACAATATTTTAGTAAATTCAAAAAATGGGCCATACCATGCCTTAATGTGCGACGAATTAATATTAATTCTGAAGAAAGTTAAAATAAAAAGTATTAAAATCGTCAGCGTCTTAACTATTTGTTCGATTTTGTTCTCCTCCCTTCTAGGAATACAACAAAGTAAGTCCCATGAAAATCTGTCCACTTTTAACTTTGTTCCACTTGTGAGGTGTTTCTGGTCTGAGTGAGTTGATTAACTTTTTTTTTTCGTTTTAAATCAAAATTTTCCTTCTGCACGATTACCATGAAGTGTGCCGTCTTGACCAAGTAATTTTTACTACGCTACAAAATCTCAATAAGAAATTACATACGTACTATACTTTATGTCTCTTTTCTAATAATTGCACACTCGTAAGCCAACTTTATAAATGAACCAATAACTGCGTCGCTCGCATCGGTGTCTATTGCCTAAAATCCAGGGAAATTAAGTGTTACTGTGGGACGCGAGCGATTCGGTGCGGGCGGCTGCCTCGGGCGGGCGCGCCGGTACGTGGGCAAGTCTTCTGCATCCCAGAGCCGACAAGCGGACGAGCCGACAGGTCATCGACACATAAAGCGTGTGAAAGTGTTATATCTTTCCTTCTGCACCCACACGCCAAGAGGTCGGTGTCGCGTCGTTATGCTTGTCTTGCCGGACTATCACGATCATTGAATAAAACAATAGGATTTTATGGATGGAACTGTCGCCTCATAAAATTAGACGACTTGTTTTTTGAATGATTAAACAAATCAAACAATTAATCTTTGTAGTTGCGGTCATTTTGAATGTTTTCCAGCCTATCCTCCATTTCGTTTTAGTATTAGGATGGCAATCAGTATAATCCGGTATTCTATATAATACCTAGGCAATTTAAATATATCTCTGAGTTGACGGGTACTATGAGATGAGATATGATCTGAGTAGATACGCGAATCAAAGATAAAACTCACTGTTATCATGCAAATAAAATGACATAAAATCAATTCTCTCAGGGCGGTTGGGCTACTGATCGGGCGGTTGCGTTGGCGTCAAACCGCCTGTGGCGCCACTCGGTCTGCGCGCGCGTCGTTCCCACGCCCGGCCCCGCTACCCTCCGCACACCCGGCTCCTCTCCGCCTCTTGTGAATCAACGTCGACGTTTATAAATAAATGCTTCAAAAACTTTCACTAACAAATATGTACGACTTTTTGGAAGAACTTGAATAATGATTTAGGTCCAAAAGCCGTTTGGGAATCTGCGTATGATAAGATAATGAACAAGGAGTCGAAACAGTTGAATTACTTATATTTCTTGAATATTTTTTCTCGCATGATGTGTTTACAACGTTATATTAGGTAACAAAAATATAAAAGCCGAAGATACATTAAGTCGATTAAAGATCGATTACAGAGTTACACGCGATGAATCCCCATCACGCCGCGTCCGCGCTGCCTTTGTCGTGCGGCATTTCACTGTAGGGCTGCCAAATAAAGTATTTTTTTAACAAACTTGCTCGTGAAGTGGCCCTTATTATTATCTATTGGGCCCTTTTTAGGGGCACAATGCTATGCACAAGTGCTTTCTACATTAGGCACATTACCGAACAAGTACAAACATTATTCACTAATAACATAATGTACATACATATTTCTGGTACATATACATAATTCTGGATAAAAATCTGGGTGCGTCTCATAACATATAAACTCATTTGGTCTAATTTCATTTTAGTATAGTTCATAAGATATAATCAACGTGAGTTATACTAAGTGTTGATATATAATATCTTTACATAATAATATAACATTTATTTATCCTAAAACTTATTTAGTATAACGTTGTTTCATGTAATGTTTATGTAATCGAAAATCATTTGGTCTAACGTAAAACGTCATTATGGTTAACACCCCGACTCAGAGCACCCCGACTCGGATAGAATAGGTTAGAAGGCTAAGGTGGGAGCGAAGCGGAGCGGAGCGGAGCGGAGCGGAGCGGAGCCGTTCAGACTAAGTTCCCGAAGGCTAAGGCGGGACCTTAGCCTTCGGGTACTTAGTCTGAACGGCCCAAATCGAATAGCCCGCGGGCCATTCGACCGTAAGCAAAAATCACCTACGTTCCAAAGGCCCGGTGATAAAATTATTTCAAAATTATTTAAAGGTACAGTCGCATTTATTAGTACAGAGTTTTGTTGTTACATCATCTATTACTTACCCTAAAAATATTGCTTCTGAAACAGTTAAATATTTGGGGAGTGAAAAAATACAAGCGAGTTGGAGTATTTTTTAAAGGGGCGCATTAAAAAATACCTCCACTTATTTGTTATCAAACAGTTTGATTCAAACACGTAGATTTTAGTTTGTATTAAATCACTTGGATCGTTTAGGCGCTTGGTGTTGTCACGGGTTCGAAGTCCTCGTTTGATCAAACCTGAGCCAGGTTTGCCTTGTCGCCAAATTCATTCATTTTTATGTTTTTTTTTTTTTGGGAGCCGCTAGTAAATACTGTTTTATATTAAGTATATGTTAAACAAAAATCAATATGTGACAAGATTGATTTATGTACTAAACCATAAAGTTTGGTTTGAATTAAACCATTCCGTTTCCGAGCGCATCTGTAAAATATAACAGACAACAGTGTTACTTTTTACGAAGTTAGTTTGTATAATGGTTTGGCGGGTATCTACACCGAGATTTCACCCGCGGCCAACAGGAATTATCCGCAAAAATGAAGTACTTACATTAGGTATGGCATGGGATCTACATAGGGGATTAGAAGCATCCAATATTCCTATCGTGTCAAGTTTCTTTGAAATTATTTAATATTTCAGGCGTCAAGTACGTAACAAATAAAAGGATACAACACTTTTAGGTTTATAACATTAAGTACCTATAGATTTTTCATCATATAATATTAATTCATAGAACAAAGTAGTTAATTTGCTCAATACTTACAAACTTTATTCTGGGTAAAAACTAAGAAAATTATATCATTTTAAAGAACGAAATTATTTAGTTAGGGAGAAATGAAAAATCAAATTTGGCAACCTTGTAACACTTCTACTCAGACGTCATTAGATAAAAATTGATTTTACGGACACGCCTTCGTTACGTTTTGACGATGTGATTACATGCGCAATGCCGTTTTCAGTTTAATTGGTCGACGAACACTTTTGTAGACATTTTATGCTGTGATATTAAATGTATTTAATAATTGATATCATATCAGTAAGTGTGCATGTCTCCAAGTAACACTACACCGAAACTGACTGTGACTTCTGAAAGTCAGACTCAGTCACAGTCACAGTGGCGACTACGACGAGTCAATCAAGCTGGAATCTGTAGATAGCGTTGACTCCAAAACTTATGGATAAGAATGTTTCGCTGTATTCGCCATATTAAATGAACACCCTGACACTCAGCATTAAAGGACCTATCTGCAAGATAGAATAACTTGTGATATACGTATCCATATTTAAACAGATAATGGTCAAATGTGCCTTAAACATCATTAAAGCCGTCCATCCTAATATTAATCAACATCTGTTCACTAATTTTTAGATTGATTTAGTTTTCGTTTTGCCGTAATCGAATGATTTACATATATAATGAACAAAAAGTAATTATGAGGCTAAAAGAATAGCCATTAATATTCCGAATGATCGATAAAATACCTATAACCCAAATTTAGAAAATTATAAAGCTTCTTGCGAAAGCTTTCGTTTATTGAGTTGTTGTATTGTAACTCATTGTATGTCCCGAACACACGTCAGGTACAAATTTAGCATGGTTAAGTAGCTCGAGAAATCAATGGATTCTAAAGTTTCCCTGGGTAATAGTAGGCAGATGAACAAGCAAAATACATGCGCTTATATTGGTATCCGTATGAGCATCGCTGGCACCGAAGCCTAACGGAATCTGTGTCGGAGACAGGTTCGAAGGCAGTTTTATGTCACGTCCATTGTAGAGGTAATTCTTGCTGTAGCTATATACCTACCTATTAAAATTAAGTGGGTAGCCGAGGTTTGCTCACTTGCCATACATGCAATAGCAGACTTGCTACAAATTATTGTAGGTGTGTTTCCGCCCTTACAAAATACCTATTATTAAATAGCTTTTGCTCGAGGCTATGCTCGCGTTATTTTAAATATGAAATATATTTTTTAATTTCAATTATTTTTAATCTAATTAAAAAAATATATATCATGATTCAAAAGACACGTGGCGCCATCTACGAGTATTATCCTAAGAAGGTTATTGTCGTTTTCCTCGGGAACAGTGGTTCCTTTTTTTAACCGACGAAAGGTTCTAAGATCGACGCGAAATATATATATTTTTTTATGTATAACCACGCATACATTTTTGTGTAGTCCGATTTTGATAATTCTTTCTTGGAAAGGGTAACCCCAAGGTAATTAGAAAATTATACCCACAAAAAGTAATAAACCTTTTTTGATTAACCTTAACTAGTTCTTAGTTAATTCCAGTGGCGTATCTGGGGGGGCGCGTACGGGGCGGTCCGCTCCGGGCACCACCAGCTCGGGGGTGATACCCGTCTGGTAAAAAAAAAAACAACATATCATGTTTTTCAACTATAAATCACTAAGGCTTAGTCACTTTAAACAAGTTATCCAAACTATCTAATTTATCGATTGTGATAATTTTATAAATGTATGCATTTTAAGAACTGAATAATTGTTAACAAGAAATGGCCATACAAAATATAAATTTTGATGATTTGATTTTTTTTTATCTTGGGTGACACTGACACCACATTTATCCGCCCCGGGTGCCACCCATGCTAGGTACGCCACTGCTAAGTTCTTAAACTAATGTTAGTAATTTACCGTTTTTTTTTAATATACCTAAGTAATTTTGAGTAGTGTGTGGTCCAGGTCCAAGTCCAATGTGGTCCAAGATCCAAAAGTCGCCACACCTACGTCAATTTATTGTGTCTAAAATTTTGAGAATAGCAGGAAGGTACACGTACTCGCTAGTTTTCAATGTTAGGCCCTTTCTCAGGTGTCACGTCCCCAGCCTTTGTTACAGCGTTCAAGTAAGCAAATAGTTAGGCATAGGTACCTTCTTGTTCTATATTTTTTCTTAATTTCAGCCACGATGAAATGACACATGGCTGGCGACCCTACGATCTCAGTTCTTATTAGTATTGCCATGTAATTACTTAACATCCTAACCAGAGGTAATTTAGTGACAAAGGCTATTTTTGGTCAATCTCTTGCTTTCCTATATCGAATCTACAGATAAAAGTTCTTATTCATAGGCTAGCTATGTTTCATTCAAATTAAATTAATGTCATACACTAGATATGCCTAAGGCGCTTTGCACACAGAGCAACTATTGCAGCAACCGGCAACTAGCTAGCAACTAGCTGGCAACTAGCTGGCAACTAGCTGTTTACATATAATTCAATTGGACTGCGCACACATAGCAACTAGAGTTTAGGCAATCGTCAACAGTTTTCAGTTACTGCAATCGATGACTTAGTTAGTTCCTAATTGCCGCAACCAGCAACAGTTGCATATTATACCGGTTTTTCAAGTTGCCGTTTTCTCAACCGTCAATCGCAACGAGTCGCGCGATTTCACACCCTCCCTCCCTCTCTCTGTGCCCGGCAATGCCAGCGTCACTTCGGCAACGGCATACGGCAACTCGGCTAAAAAAGTTGCTAACAGATTGCAATAAAGTTGCGGCAACCGTAAACGTTATAGCAACTATCAATTTTTACAGGAAACTTACAAAGAGTTGAAAGTTGCCCCAACTTAAGTTGCTCCGTGAGCAAAGCGCCTAAGTCTCTCGTAGCGTGGGCGTAACTAAGTATTCTAAAACCTGGCTAGAAAACATGTAAATGAATGATTACTTAATTAAAGAAACATACATTAGAAAAATGGTTTTTGTGTTTAATTGCTCAGATAGACAAACAATCGCAGTTTTTTTAATATTAGAAATGGAGGTATTTATTATACACAAAAATAAGTAGATATAATGACTTGTACCTCGATACACGGCGAGCACCCGCTAGTTGGACGGACGTAAGTAAAAAGTAATGATGCATAATCTCGGCAGATGCATTATATGTCATAAAAATTACAAAGTTCACTTACCTGTAAGCAATCTTCGTGTTCATGAGTGACTGTACAAAGTAAAGCCATCCATTTACGACCATCTTGCATCCTTGCTATACGCAGAAGAAAAACAGGCAAGAAAATAATAATTAATTGAAATGAACTTAAACTTAAGTGTAATGTCGTTCAAGATTGTCTCAATATCTAATACTTAAATAATAACCTAGAATAAGGACGTTTTGTCATACCTATTACGAAACTACGCCCTGATGTCATGTATAATAAAGGGATACATAATTGAATATCGAATACTAAAATACCTACAGGCAAAACGTCGACGATCAAAACATCGAAAATTAAAATATCGAAAACTGTTATACCTAAGCTTCAAATGTCTAAAATTGAAATGTCGAGTCTTAAAATATCGAATGATTAAAATATCGATGGTCATTATACTAAAGTCAAAATGTCGACATTCAATATACTTTAGTTTATTACTTAAGTTACTTAAGTTTAAAATATCTAGGTACAAGTTAAAATATCAAAAAAAAAAATGTAGGAAAAAAATAAGTCAACTCATTATATTTCATAAGTTCAAAGATGGTGCGACATTTATAAAAAAATGTTGTTTTTCGTGATAACATATTTGCCGTGTCGCAACTTGCGTCAGCAGTACTGTATGGAGTTTCCTGCCCATTCTTCTTCATACGAAACCACCTTTTGGGATCCCCTTCGTTTTTTTTAATCACTCATAAATAGAAGCCTCGCGCGGTGGGCCTAAAAAAATAACCACAACGAACGGGATGGCGGGGTCTTCCAGAACCCCATCCCCTTCTAACCTAACCTGTACGTGTCGGTGTGCCCCAACTCCCGAGCTAGCTCGCATATTTTTAAATAAATTTCGATTTTTAGCACATTCGATATTATGTATTTCGATAATTAGATTTTAGATATATCATTCGACCATACAAACATTAGATATTTCAATTTTCGGTTTTATGGTCATTCAATATTTTGAACATCGACATTTTAACAGTAGATATTTTAATTTTAGAAATTCAGTTTTGTACCTACCCATTATAAAGGCCAGATTCTAAGACCAACTTTAATACTGTACCAAACTCTATGTGTAAATGTAGGTAAATGTAATTCGCTATTCTTCCTACACAATATCCAGAAAGAATGCTCTTAGTCTTGCTCTGTTACGGAGGTAATATGTTTGTTTGGTCTGTTTCGACCTCTAGATAAATCGGTATTCCTTACACATACAGATGTCAATGTTTTCACTTGCAACTTGAGCAAGCCTTTGGTTAGTGCATATTATATTATGTATAATTTCATTCAGTTAGTAAAACTAGAGGACTCGGTTAACCACAATGCTTATAAAACTAGAAAAGGAAAGTTGTACCGCGTTTAGAGTCCGCGCAAATGTTTACTGAACGTGCCGATTGGTTGAGCGCGGGGACCAAATTAACATTGCACTTGAAAGTAATTACTGTTCACGGTTAATAAAAATTTGGGTTTTCTTGTCAGATTATGGTTTGATGAATGAATACTTCACCGTCACCGAGCCCGGATTTATTCAAACAAGGGTTCTTAAACTTTTTCTAGTCCTGGAGCTCTCTTAAAATTTCAAAGAGCACACGATATGATTCCAATAAAATCTTGGGTTTAGCTTGAACTACCTTTTATTGTCAACGATTACACTTCACATACCTACGAGTAGTTAGTAATTTGAAGGTTACTGCTGCTTTAAATGCTGAATTGTAATGTCAAATCAAGGAGCCGTTTTTGACATGCTGAGCGCATGTCATTTTTCACTTCTACGTTATCCAGGGGTTTTTGTTATTGCGTGGATCCCTGATATTTTTAAAAATTAAAAGTAGCCTTAGTGGCTATGTATAACATCAGCTATCTAGCTGTCACTGAATGTCCTGTCATCGATCCAGCCGTTTCTGAGATTAGCCGAAACAAATATACAGACAAAAAAAAATATTTTATTTCGCCGTGTAATCATTTATGTGCATTTAGTAACAACCTGTTATTTTGACATTAAAAACGAGACACTTCTACATTTATAGATATGTTAATTGTAAGCTTATGTTGTCGGTGCAACAATTTGACTCCTACTCTATTGACTGAAGACAAATGCAGAGACTAGAGAGACAACAGGCAGCTAAAGGAATTGATGAAAGTAAATTTTTTAAAGGCCGATAAAGAACCACATTCAATTTTATCACAACTCGTGGACACCATGTTCCGAGTAGTTAGTAAGTACCGTTTAGTACAACTAGATACCATTAAGAGAGTGAAAGGACACTCTAAAATAGGATAAATTAAATGCAAAACACCTTAATATGATTCCCGTCAAGTACTGTACGTGTTAGTGATTCGGCGCACGCGCCGCTTTCACTGCTGTTGTGTCCATTGTATCCTGGTACCGGAGGTGTTGGAGGCATATCTAGTAGTAGCTCTTACATCCCAACGATTTACCAATAAAGGTCGTATCGATGGCGGAAGTCATGTCAACAGAGTAGGTACCCACATCTACGACTGACAATCCATTTCTTGTTTAGCAGTGATCGCCACCGCACTGCGGTTGCTACGTTATGTCCATGAGAGCTATAGTAGATGAGTGTACGACTAAACGTCGACACTACGCCGACAGACTGAATACCGACAAGACTTTACTTCGACGGGACTCTTCGCCGATAGGACATTTCGCCAACAGGACACTTCACCGACAGGACTCTTCGCCGACAGGGTTAAAAGCAGATGTGTATCCTTCTTTTTTTATAATCATGTTGTTTCTGGCGTAGGGGCTTCACAGTTTTAACCTAACCTAACCTAAACTATTTTTAATAATTAACCTTTATTCACATCTACAATGAGCCCTGTCGGTGAAGAGTCCTATCGGCGAACAGGCGAGTAATGTCGGCGACCTACTGTAGAAAAAAAATCTTAGCCGACAGATGTTAGAATACAATCTGCCTTTAGTCATAATGCGTTCAACACACATACTTATGGACTATTTGTATATTTAAACTACTAGTCAAATTACTTGTAACGAAATTGTTGTAATTAATTACTGTTGACATGCACGTAAGTTTCTATATATTGTAAGGTATTGAACGCCCAAAGGGCGGGACATAACTGTTCACAAAATGCTATTAACACCAGCTGTATTATTATGTACACCAATTTCTATGACCCACAATAAAGAAGAATTGAACAGTTTTTTATTATTGAAACAACTAAAAGAAATTTACTCACCTTTATTTTAGTGAGCATTCGGTGTTTTTTAACAAAATAATGCCGGGATGGGAAGCCCATTTTCCATTTTATATCACGTGTTGTATGGTCTTCAACTCTTTATTTCTTTACTTATTTAAATATTACATTTAGGTAGGCATAAAACAATAATGGGCTTTTGGCTTAATTTGTGATTCAGTGAAGGCATTTGTAACAACGATATGAATAAGGAAACGACTTGAAGTTACCCAGCTTTTTCCATAAAAAGCCATTGAGGCCAAGCACTTCGCATACATAAATAAAGAGGATGGTTAAAATATAAAATTAGCTCGTCTTTCTTCCCACTGAGGTAGTCGGCATTTTAACGAGGTAGGTACTGTCGTGTATAAAACCTCCCAAAAAACCATTCGCCTTCACTCTAATTGGATAAAAATCATGTTTTCAATAGTTACAATTTAAACGAATACGACGAAAAACTGAAATAATGATATTAATTAAGCTCATGTCGAACAAAAAACATGCTTCGAATAAGAGGTACCTATATAAGAAGTACCTAAGTGTGATTTGAAAATATAGGTATGTTTTTGGAACTTTAAATCAGGTGAAATAAAGTGGCCTTCGCTTTAATTTTGTATATTATTTTATTTTGTTATACGTATGACACGGAGGGACAGTCATTGTCGTAATACTTATTTGGTGTTAGGTAGTTGAATTTCAATCACAGTCAACTTTCAAGCACAAACTCCATTATTTCAACCAAACCATTTACAGGGACCCTAGAATTATCACAAGGAGTAATTGTTAGTCAGTCTGAAACTTGAATTTAGATTCACGTTCCAAACATCCTTGTGAAGAAGAACGTGCAAGAAACTCAACAAGAAAATGTTCCATCTGGCCTGATTCTACGTAACCAAATACACAATGTCCAATCTTAGGGCTCGTACACTTATATACGACACGACGTTGCATCGTGCTACGAGTAGGCCTACGACGCAGCAGAACATTAAAAAAAATTTAGAAATATGTATCTACTTTCTAAGTTTATGCTGAATAGTATCGTGTTTAAAATGTGTACGAGCCCTTACACACTAGCACTACAGTAGTAATACTACTAGCACCGAGTACCGACGCCATCGTTATTCCACCATGCTCGCGCCATTTAGATTGCGCGGAAACGCGTCCGTACTCAAGACAGCATCATACCTATTGCTAAGTGTGAGATTTTTCCCTCACGTTCGATTGCGAGCGCGTTATAATTCTATATGGGAAAAAGTTATACTGCCATCTGGTCACCAAGAAAACTTTATTTCAAATACAAAATACCTACTAACGCGCTCGCAATCGAACGTGAGTGAAAAAAAACTCAAACTTAGCACTCACACTATAATGCTTATTAGTTAATTCCATTGTCATTAATATACAATTATTACAATTATCATATTCTGAAAAGCAAGAACTCTTAACATTGAGCTGAATTGCAACTTCCACATTAATGATAGACAACATTTCCGGTAACTAAAAGAATTAATCAAACAATTTTCTTTTTTATTTTATTCTTTATAGACCTATGGAGCGATTTTTTAAAACATTAAGTAACGATGTCACCACAAACAACTTGCGACATGTATATATGTATATTATTTGTTTCCAGATAAAACAACACATTTTGTTGTTAATGTTCCTTGTGGCAGTCACAACTTCTCGCTCGTATTCGTCGAATTTGGTTGCAGCTAATTTGGCACCAATCACACATATTACCAATGTAACTTGTAAGTATCTGTGTATCAACTGGACCTGGGTTTCATGCAATTTTTGAACAAACATGTACAAAATGACTACAGCTACACATTTTTATTTTCATTCCAGATGGAGCAGAAATAGAAAACCAAGGCTTAACGGCAATATTTTCTCCTCGTATGGACTTTGACCAATGGAAGCCACTAACTGGTCGCGGGGACCCACTGCGCAACGACCCGACGTATGACTACGAACCACCAGTTCTTGAACGAGTTCACTACTGGGCTGAAGAAACAAGACTGGAACGGGAACATTATCCAGACAGAAAAAAAGAAGTGCTCATGCTCGGTGTCTCTTCACGAAAACCAAGCGTTACCTCTAGACAGCCCCCTTTACCACTGAAGCGACACGTGCATCGGCCTCAACCAAATAAGTATGAGGACTTCACCTATAAACTGAGCGACCACTATCCAATGACTATTCTAGTACCCCCTCCGCCGCCTCCACCCGGCCATAAACCACCGCTCTTTATTATCTCTGATGATAAAGCTCCCATAAACAATATAGCACAGTCTCCAATGAAACCGAACAACTCTCCCCAGAACATAATTAGAAATTCTACAAATGAACCCGAACATCTCACATCTCTGTATGACTTGCAAGAATCAAATTTGATCTATCAGTCTTCAACAACCACCCAAAATTGGATTAGAGATTCAAATAAAACTAAAATCGTAGAAAATGCTGTAAGTACTGATTACGCTGGTTGGGGACCAACGACGCCAGTTGATGATAACGATGCCGTTAATGAAACACATAACTTAATTTTCAATGATCGCGTAGAATTTTCAAGGCATCCTTACTCGTTCTACAAACCCATGTTGTCCGAAGCACCACCACCCCCCAAGTTGATACTGCCTTCAGCAGTGTCAACTTTTATACCAACAATTTTGTTCCCTACCACCGCGACTCCAGCTACTGTGGCACTTACCCAAGTGACATGGCCATCAGAACGAACTACTGAAATGCTTGAAGCTTCGACGGAGACTGCACAAGAGACAACGACAGAAAAAAGAAGCACAATTGTATTTCAGCCGACGCCGGTTCCCACTACTACGACAAAATTGGAAACAAGCTTATTCGATATGCTCGGACCGATGATGTCTATGCCAATGGTCAACGGCCCAGAAAGGCCTGAGGACAACCTTTATGCTCATGCATCTGAAACTGTTAACATATTCAACAAAAATCAACCAGAAGATTCGCAAATTAAAACAATGCAAACTATGCAACCGCCACCACCGGCGAAATCTGTCGAAAGTACAACAGCTCTTCACAAGCAACAATTTCATGTGAATTCACAAATTTACAATAAAAATCCCGCTTTGTATACTCATGGTCCCTATTTACATAATCGTTTTACAACGCCAATACCAACTACTGTAGAAGAGTACTCAGATGATTTCAAACAAACAACTGAGACGCCAACTGTACCGATGTATCTAATAATACAGGGTCACTCTAAGGTTAAAACTTATAGCTCAAAACCAAAAGTTCCTGAGAGCCAGGAAACAGCCAACAATGAGATTTCTGAACCTTTAAAAACTAACGAAGTTAAACATCTTCATCCAATAAATAAGAAATCAGCAAAAAAAATGGATTTATTTGATGTCAATCGAAATAAAAAACCAAAAAATTTAAGGTCATTGATCGATAGTGGGCTCGGTTCTATAGAAATACAAGAAACTGATCTTGGAATAAAATACGATGTTAGTGATGGCAGTGACGTCCCGATAGAAATATACAAAAAAGGCATTGTTGAGAATGATGAAAATAACTATTCAACATCCAGAAAAACTGCAAAACAAATAAGAATAAAACGACAAATTGAACTCGAAGACTTATTACCGTTTGATGAAGAGGCTATAGAAGAATACGTTTACAACTTTTTAGACGGAAGAAAAAATGAAACTGGTATTACAGGACTAATAGCGCAAGCTGTAACGAGTGATGCAGCACAAGCCATAGATGAATTGGAAGATGACGATGACAGTGATCAAGAAGAAGAAAGATGAGTAATTGTTGAAAGCTTATAAGAGGCCTATTACGTATAGATAACATATAGCACAATACCAAAAACAAAAAATTATATTGGAGCAAAAGTTTGATAATCAATTTAATGAATTAGGCAATAAACTTAAATTTTATTTGTTGATCGACCCCACCGACGGATCAGCTTAAATTACTATACAATAATACAATAGAAGTCATAACTTGGCACATTAAAAATATATATACTTACTAGGTACCTATACACAGATACTGATGGGTCTTAACATAATTGATCCGCTTAAGGCACTCTACCCAAATACTGAACTGAGACTGAAACCACATATAAGTATATATTTTTTTGAATATAATCTGAAGCTTTACGAAACTTACGTTGAAATCTACTCCAGACTAAAAATTCCGCAGGAAAAGTTTCTCAGTCAGAAAACACATCCAAACGGAATAGCAGATGTTGCCGACCAAATACCTTGATACATTGGTGTAGTCGAAGTATGAGCAAAACTACCGGATACCCTGCAAGTAAACTAGCACAATTGTATTTTCGCAGACTAACTCAGAACTTTTATCCTAATGTATTGTAGTTATCATTATCTTTCCGTAGCTGAGTAGATGCAAATGCACCTATTCCCAGTACGCAAACCACCTACTGCGGAAAAGATGCATTCCGCATTAATGTAAGCAGTATTAATCTTCATTTAGAAATGGAGAGGCGATCAATTTATTAAAAATTGATAAAAACATACCGACATTTTGTTTTGTCAAATAATGAACTAGTGAAAATAGTTTGTTGCTGGGGTCACTGTGTAGTTTGGAGACGGAATAATTGATTGAACTTACCTATTTAGTAAACGTATTTATTTTAGTAATAAGGAAGACATTTGATTAAACAGTTACATTACTTTTTGTATAAATTAGTTTTTTTTTGCCCAAACTATTACAAAGATTTACATACGAGTATAATACAGAACAATCTACTGCATTCTAAGTAAATCTTTTAATGAATCAATTACCTAATAATTATTTACTGTAGATAATTATTAGGTAATTGACGTATGTCTATTTTATACGTATTTTTCAAACAATATTTGTAACTGTCTGGTAAATTGCAGTTTAGATAATTTTCCATTTTTCTAATTAAGTATGTAGGTTTAGATTGATGCACGTCTACAAAAAAGCCACGTGCGAGCAGCGGACGCGGCCCACTAACACACACATTTCTTACCATCCTTTTCGTAGAAATAGACAGAGACACCTTAGATAAAGTGAAAGCTGCTTATAAACCCATAAAGTCACATTTATTGCGATCCAGTGTAGCCTTTATGGAGACATCTATGATGGAGGGTCAACAGTAGATAAGTAAAACAGCGTGAATGATAGTTGTCTACAAGTAAACTTTAAACATTAGGTACATGTATACTTTTTGTAGAAACACGTGTAACTTATTTGTTCAGAAAATTATAATGCTCCCGACTATGAACGTGGACAACTTGAAAAAATATTGTGCAATTGGAGGGACTATGCTGGACGCTGAGTTACACCAGTCTGCTTGACACAGACACACCTTGTACTCGGCCTCAGGATGTCTGAAATAGTATTGCCACTGTTATCATGTAACCAGGCGCAGTTGCATCTCAAGATTTTAGGTGGAACATACATGTTTCAACCAAAGATTGGGATCAGGGGAATTCAAGGTCCAAATATATTTACCAATAAAGTTCCTAAATCTTATAGGCTAACGCTAGTTTGGGGGCTATAATTTGGATGGGGTGGTCGTGATCCCGTCCATCCGTCTCCCCTAGACTGCACCCACATGGCTTAATAAGTTAATGCTGCCGATTAGCTCAATGATTTGAATGATAAAACTGGATGTTTAAGCTATGGTTTAAGATCAGCTATTAACTTTCTGCGCTTTGGATCACTAGTTCGATTTCGATACCTGTGTGGGACGAAATAAGTAAGTGATCTACAGTTTAATGATTCAGGGGCTATTTTTAATAAATGCATAACCTTTGGATCTGTGATTGAAGTAAGGAATAATGGTAGAACGATTTTATTCGAAAATTAATCATAGGTAGGTCGGTAAGTTGGTATCTTACGGATTTGTACGCAAATTTCATTTTTAACGACGCTGTTAGTAACTAATTTCTTTATAGTCTATTGGTCCTTTTCTGGAGCTATATCTACTAATAAATAAAGGCTGTTGCCAGACTAGCATTAAAAAGCCTATTAGGCCTATTACACCTACTAGGCTTTTGCAAGACTTTGAACTTTTAACCAAGAATCTTGAATAGACTTGAATATGCCTAGCCTAAAGCTTTTATGGGCTTTAGCCCGCCAAGCCTCTTAATTATAAGTCAAGACTAAAAAAAGGCTAACAGCTTATAGTCCTTTACTACAGAGATTATATTACTCACCTTTCATGCTTACAGGTCATAGCTCTTGTAGGTAAAATCATGGATCGGGGAAGGGCATCATCTGCTGTTGCTTGGTAGCATCCTCTCTGCACTATCCAAGCATGCCGCGCCCGCGCATTCCAAGACCTCACGAAGCACATCGCGTTCTCTAAAATAAAAATATATTTAATGCCATGAAGAGCAGCTACGAACCCAAAGTCCATTGCAAATTAATGTAATTAGCATCATGATTATAAACACCTCCTGTGCAATTAATAAGGAACGACCGTGAGCTGTTAAATGTAAAAGTCGACGGTACGAAGTCTCCTCCGCAACGGTTCCAGTCGCGTTGGGTCGACGAACAGTTATAACAGAGCAGTGCCTCATTTGTCTTGAACAAAAACAACCAAAGCCACAACTTTATCAACAACATGTGTGTGCATATTTGTAATCTGTAGAAACCTTATCGCTGTCACAGTTAAGTGAATAGGATTTACATGTATCTATAGTGGCACTCGAGCGTATAAAATAGAAAAGACCAGTGTGTCATGCCGATAAGATTTATACCAGAAGACTTTAAAGTTTCAGACATGACCACGTCAGCGGATCATAAAGAATGTCATAAAATGTGGAAAGAGGCCGACTTAAAATTAAACTTGTTTACGGTCCAGCAATACGGTCCACCTGTATCTGGTCAGGAAAAGCTTGGCATACTGCGGCGAAATACCTACCTCGCGTGAAGTTCCTACCTAAAAAGGTGAAACAAAAACTATTCAATTTTGTCATAAAAAAATAATAATAATAATCAGAAACACTGATTGCACAGCAAAATAATTAATTATACCCCAAAATATTATAATTTTATCAGCAATTTGAGTTCGTGACGCATCGCTATTATTAAATAATTTACCGTCCAAGTGTGTGTCAGGCTCCGCACAGTGTAGGGTTCAGTAGTAGCCCGTTATCTTATTTAAAATATACAAGCAACTACTTCATCTTAGTCACTTTAAAGGATTAATGCTAAGGATTTTGTACTTGTTACAATATTACCCACCACCCAAATTCAACGACTATTACTGCTATACTAATAAAGTTATCTTAACCACTATTGTTTCCCCTCCATGAAATGCACTATCATCGTCAATTTTTCAGTGTAACTTTAAGAGGGGGGGGGACGCCCGCGCCTTTTGAAACAAAAATTTGCACTTTTTCGTAAATGGAGCATTAAATCGAAAAATAATTTTAGCAACCCCAAAGTCATTTTAGAAGACGATACACTACACGATAGGGGAGACAACGAAAACATTTTTAGCTAAGTACCTACCTACCTTAAAAGAAAAAGATTTTCCAAAATTTTATTTTATCACTTTGTCGGCGTAATTGATATACACACTATTACAAAATTACGGCTTTCTAGTACCTACTAACAGGCTCTTAGCAAAACCTCGGATAGACAGACAGACATTACGAAACTATGAGGGTTCCTCGTCAGAACTATGGAACCCTAAAAAGCGGAGCTTTTTATGTTCCATAAGAGTAATTAATTGAAAATAATTACATTGAAAGTCCAGGTAAAAGTAAGAAATTTTAATCACATTTATCGGTACCTAATTATTAATAATTTAATGTAACCTTAGTACCTACCGATAAATGTAATTTTTCATAAAACTTATGTTATGATTAATTTATGGTTGCTTCGGGAGGAGGAGTAGTCGGAGTCAATGATTAACAGAATAAATAACCATAACCACGCAGGGGATGGCGGGGTTTGAGTTCCCTCGCTCACTTGACCCCGCCATCCCCTTCGGACCCAATCTGTGAAATAGCAGTAGTGAAATAATAATGGCAGCTGAGAGCACAGTGCAGGCCTACTGTTTTGCACAGGCTTCATTCCTACTTGTAGCTCAACAGCTCTTTTATTTCCTTCAATCGGTCGTCGGCAAAAATCTCAGCGTGCAAGCAACTCTCAAGTTTCTAATTACTATTTTAATAATTATTATTTAAAGAACAATTAATTAGGTAACCTGATCGTATATTACACTGGGTCGTCAGTAAACATCGTGTTCTTGCCACAGCTGTCCGACTGGGGCCGAATAATCCTCTATAAGTCACAGGGTCCTGTCCGTAACGTCTATACGTGAACGTGCCATTGTAACATAGTAAAGGACAGGTGTTCTTGATAATTACAATGAAATTCAAGATTACAAATAAGAGCATTTAGTCGACAGCTGTTATTTGTGACATTAGGTAGGTAAGTAAGTAGGTACAGCCAACTAGATTTTAAATAGGAGGGGATAACATTAGCTGAGAACACTCTTTTATCAATGTCGCGTCAGGTGTGATGCGCGAACTTTGATATGCCCTGAATTAGATAAGCCATTTACCTATTGTAATACAGACATCGTTTCAAGTACCTACCTATCATTGCAATCATTGCAAGTAGGTAAGTTTCTAGATTTGGATCTATTCGTGTTAATTCGGGAAACTTTGATATGCATCTATAGAGAGTAATACCCGCCGCAAATAGATAAATGTATAGGTACCTATCTCTTATTGGTGAGGTTCTTCAGAAAGGTATAGGTGCGGTACTCGTAACCGGCGTACTTGTATGACGAGATGTATGAATGTAGATGAGGCGAAAGGAGTATGTAAGGATCCTAACAGGTGGCGTTCTGTAGTTTCTGCCGACCCCCATGGGAAAAAGGCGTGAGTTTATGTATGTATGTATCTATCTCTAAGTAAAACGTAATTAGTGCTGTAAGTATACCTACTTACTTAGATTTAAGAGGTACCTACCCACTAATAGGAAGTGTTTAATTACTGAAATCCCACGTAATGAGACACAATTGATTTTCTATTGTTCTGACTTACCGGTAAGTCAGTTGGGGCTTGACTGGTTTAAGCGCGACTGCCGAAGTCTTGTGAGAATTTATTTGACAAACAAATATATAGTAAACCTACCTACACAAATTCTGATATGGAAACCCTGATGAGGCAGATCTGCCCCATCAAATCGAATTAGTGGAGCTTGTTCCACTCCAAAATTTGAAGCAGTCTACTTTGCCACACCAGGGTGACAGCTTGATGGGGCAAAATGGAACTAGTCCTCATCTCTTTCAAAGAACCTAATTGTCGCGTACGCGACTACTCAACTAGGCAGTGTCGCGCCTCTATATCACTGTGTGCGTGCAGGTTCATTGCCTCGCCAGTTTATACCACAGCGGCAAGACGGCTAGGTCGAATTTGAAAATAAACTAAAAAGAAAACCTATTATTTCACGTTCGTGCCGAGAACAAGCAATCCACTGAATGAGGAAACGGGCTTGGGGGACTATTTTCTTTTTCGTGAATAGGTAGGTACCGTTAAACAGGGTGAAAAGGAATGCAAGGGCGATTCGGAACGGATATTGACTTTTATGTGAACCGACCGTCAGTTGCTCAAGTAGCGGAAGGTGTGAGGGGTTAAGGAAGTAAAAAAAAAAATTAAAAAAATTAGTTAGAGGCGCGCGTGATCCAACGCGCCATGCGCGGAAGGTATTCCGCGAATAACACACAACATTTTTAGGTGACAAATGATAGTTATATTAACCAAAATATAGTTATATATTTTACTTTGTATATGAGAGAAAAATTGCATATAATTGCATATTTTATATTGAACCCAGAGATAATTTCAATCGTTTGTCGCAATACCGTTGTGTCGCACTAGGGTGATGTCGAGCCTCAGTGAGTCGCACAAGCGTACATTCGAACTATCGTGTGTCGCGGTACAGATCTGTCGCACTAGCGTGAATCGCACAACCATTTGTCGAACTCACGTAGTGCACTCCTGTTCATGAGCTAATGTCGTTGCGAGGTCACGTTGCAAACTGGTTACATTTTAAAAAACAGTAATAAAAAAAAGAATTGTTATTTAGTTTCAATAATGTATTTCGTAGTTTCCATAAATTGATAACTATCCACTATCGGTGAGGTAACAACTTTTGTAGAACCATCTCAGCGAGCTACAAATCTAAATTCACAATCTAACTGATAATTTGAGGGTGCATCCAAAACATTTTAATCAAGTAGGTAACTATAGCCGAAGTTGTCCTTGTTTAGATGCAGGTGGTTAAGACCGAACAAATATACAAGGTATTAAATAAGTATTACGGAGTAACGTGATATATACTAAAGAGTAGGTACCTTTATGTGGATATTATAACGTTACATGTGTCAGTAAATGTATTGGACGCACCCAGCACGCATTCACCGCCGCACAAACTCAAGGCGCACTCCCAAAACTACGTAAATAGCCACAATACATAACGACAATTTTATAAGTGTTGTATCGCTTCTGACTCGCAATCATCCTTTGGACCCAAAAAAAACCTACCTACCATGTTACACAACTCAAGCAAGCTTTTAAAACTAATTCTTCTTTTCTAATCTTCTTGTTATTTGGATTAATAGAACTGTCTAGCCACCCTGCGTAGTATGCGTGGACAAGTTTCATTAAGCACATAACGTAAGTTCCGACTTCGCAGAAACAATTTTATTATTAATTGAAGTTATACAATAAGTACCCAAACATTAAAATTTATTCATATTACAATGTAGCGACTGAGCGATGTTTTGTTAAAACATGTTTAAAAAAATATTATATTATATAAATTTAAAACTCAATATACAATCCAAATAACTAAGTGGTTATAAATGCAAATTAAAAAATAAAACAATAATATATCACAATGTAAAGTCGATAAGTTAACAAACTTATGAAAAAAATAAAACATGCCCTACGCATATTCCCGCTCAGCCTCACTCATTATTCACTTCCAGATGTATTATACTAACATTTGGAAGATATTTCAAGTACTTACAGGATTTTATTGAATTTTCCTAATTAAATGTTGCAAGTTACATAACAATTTAGCTACACATATTTTGTTTATATTACTTAAATGCAGAAGTGTAAATAAACATCTAAAGGTTTAATTGAGAAACAGGTAGTTTACCACTTCAATATGAAGCAGGCATAAAACCTACACAAATATTTGTTTTTTTTTTTTTCATCCAAATAACTGTTAAATGCCAATAAATTAATTTACATCTATAATGCTTTTAACAAATTTTCATAAATATTTACAATATATTTTTGTAAACTAGTGAAATGCACAGAATAGATAGGTATTAATTATTAACAAACATTTATGTTTGTCTACTGTGTCGAAGATTCATGTGATATAAACTGACATTTATATGTAAAAGGTGCACAAATAGTTACTATACTATTGGGAAAATAAAAACTTTATTATAGAAGCAGATTTCTAGAATTATTAACACCAAAAATGTCATTCAACAATGCAATGCGAGTCGGCGGCGGCTAGGTACCAGTAGGCCACAACGAGAATACCATCTGGCACTATTTTTGATAACATCTAATAAATTGATAATTAAAATGATATGACACATTGAAATAATAGTATTCCAAGCAGTCTTAAAGCTTCAACAAATAACAAAAATTTAGTAATAAACATTGGGTATATGAGGATACATACAATGAGAACAATTATAAATAATATACTGAGTTCTCTGGCTAACTTGGACGGCCAGGTTCTATTCTCGTTGAGTATGAAGCAAGTTGTGTAGCAAGCATCTAGCTCACAGTCCAGTCCAGTCCCCAGCGCTCAGATACCTTCAGTTGTGCTGCAGCTGCATCCTTGAGAGAGAACAAGTGTGTCATCTCTAGCTCAGTTTTGGCTAGTGAGATGGCCTTCTCAAATAATTCTAAGGATCGTCTCAGGTTTCCTCTGGAAAAGACAATTTTGTTATAAATAACACTTCAATCACTTTGTAACGAAAATAGGCCCCTAATAAAGAACTCTAAAGCCATTTAATTGATCAAGTCATGTTTTAAGTGGAGTTTAAGTCTGAATATTTATCTGTAATAAAGACCATAGACTGTGATCCCAGTATAATTGATAGTGAGTATTACAAATGGTAATGTCATGGCATGGTGTATTAATGAAATTATAAATTCTAAGATCTGGCCTCAACATCAATAAAAAAAAGTTTCAGTGTCATTGTTCTCTTTTGGATATGTTTGATAAAAAGAACTGCAACCACAACTTCAAAATACAAAAAAAATATATATAAAGTAGGTATTGATTGATTTTTATCAAATGTGTTATTTTTCAATATAATTTTAAAATTTATAGATAGACCCTTGACATTAAGTTTTATTTGTTATAAATTAGCTGTTATTTTGATTTTATTTGTTAAAGAATAAAAGAAGAACTTCATTAAACTATTCCCACATCAAGGATCTATTTAGAAGGTTGATGCCTCTTACATAAGAACAATATTCTTTTTGAAAGATAATGTGAGATAAAGCTTCTTATCACATTATATTTGTATTATATACTGTTGATAAAACTGCTCAGTGATAACAGTGGATACTACAACAATAAAGGATGTCAATAGTTAAGAAATACTGATTTTCTGTTGGGCATGAATCACAAGACACATTAACAACTAAGTCATAATGTAACCATGACATAATCATTACCATTTTTTTCATCATACTCCTGGTCAGGCCAGGAGGATGATGGAGAATCATTCATCATCACATAGGTACTATAATATCATATATTATTTTGAATCTGTTCAACTTACCTCTGCACTTCAATTGTACCCAATGTCTCATATGCAAAATCACATTTGTCATCCATTTCAATGGCTTTGTTAATCAGTTTAACAGCTTTATCAAAGTCTGTGCTCTTCTGCAACTGTACAAGTCCTTTATGCACATACAGAGTGGCATTGTTGGGATCTACTGAGAGGGCAGCATCAAACAGGGCTTCAGCACGTCCCCACTCCTGCTGGTCTGATAATACTTGAGCAAACAAGATGTAGGCTTCAGCACAGCGAGGGAATCTTTCCAAAGCCCGTTCAAAGTCGGCTCGCACTTGTGTTAGAGCTCCAACATTCTTATTAATCTGTGCATGTCTGTAATCAGCATAACACTTCTGAATGTAAGCAATGGAAAAGTCAGGGTTCAACTCAACAGCCTTTGCAAATTCAGCTGTAGCCTCATCCATGCGCTCCAGAAGTAAATACACCTGTCCTCTATGATGATAAATGTCAGAGTTATTAGGATCCAACTGTGCAGCCTTTCCAAAGTCTTCTAAGCAGCGTTCAGTGTTTTCCAATTGTGTAAATAATGAGGCACGCTTGATCAAGGCATTTACCTTTACTTTGGTAGATGCATCACTGTCAATGACCTTTGCAAGATCTGCTTGGGCCTCATCGTGTCTTCCTAACAGAAGATAGAAGGTGGAACGCAGCAACAAGGCTTCATTTTTATATTTGCCATCAGTATCTTTAAGTTCTTGAGAGCATGCTTCAACAATTGAGTCATAATCCTGTGCATCAAGAGCTTGCTTTGCTTTAGCAAAGCCACTTGTGGCCTTATCATCAAGTTGTAATTTAGTAATGGGATCCTCAGAGAAGGCTGAGAAATATGTCTTAATAAAATGTTTAGATGGCATGATTGGGCGACGTTTGGCAAGGGCTTCACGAGCATGCTGCCTGCCCAGTGCCTTCAAGATTCTGTCAGCATTAACAAGAGAACTTTGTACCTGGAACCTTTCAAGAATGCAGGCAGAAGTAACATCTTCAAGGGCTAAAACAAGATCACCACTTTTCTCGGCAGCACGAGAGCGTCTCAAGAAAGCTTTGACATACTTCTCATTAAGTTTAAGTGCAAACGTACAATCTTCTTTAACTTGTTCCCACATTTCGCGTTTTTCGTAACATGCGGAACGATTCTGATAAAAAGTGGCAAGGTCGACGGGGCTGTCGGGAGGGCAGGCTTCAATCGCTTCGTTGTATAAGGCTATAGCTTTATCATATTCTCCTGCATGGAAAGCCCGGTTTCCGGCACCTTTGAGTTTCATAGCGCGGTCGATAGCGGTCTCGGAAACCTTGGCATTATTATCTTCATTGTCCAATGAAATAGTAGTCTTAGCTTTTAACTCGGACACTTTTTGCTTTTCTGGATCTTCTAATCTGTTTCTAAGATAAAGGTAACCTAAACCGATGGCAAGAGGTGCGCCAAGAAGAATTGCCAGTTGCCATTTAGGAAAAGGTGTACTGCCTGTTGACGCCATTTCTTCTTGGAAATTGCTTCAAGAGATACAAAACCATAAACGATTCACCATTAAGTTTATCACTTCTAAAATATCGTAAATACAGAACACCTAATTTATGATTTTCTTTACCGTTCTTCCCATTTCATTGATGTCTTCACGCACGAAGGTAAAGCAAAACATAGACAATTTTTTGACGTTTACTTTTTTTTGTGAATCATGTCATATTGTTTTGTACATCATCTGCCAGTTTCATTATCACTGACTTCTAGATAGCACGGGTATTTTATTTTGCACTAGGAATAAACTAAAAGCTGAGACTGTCATGAAAATATAATACATGCCTTAATAACTATAAATAAGAAAAAAAAAATATTTTGTTTTGAAAAACATGTTTCGCCATAAACATAGAGCAACGCAGGCCACCCCGTGTAGCTCTATGGTCATAAACGACAGGCGTACAAATAAAATTACTAATAATGAAAATAATCTCTCTGTAAACTTACCAAATTAATAAATCTCCAATTATTGGCACTGGGAGAATAAAACGCGACCTATCAATAAAAATATATTATTAAACGCAAATACGGCATGAAATAAATACAACATGAATAAAATTCTAGAGTACTAACTACCTAAACTACCTATGATTAACATAATGACTTTTTTAACTTTTGTGATAGTGGAAAAAATAAAATAAGAAAGCAAGCTTCTGAATTATTATACGGTAAGGATTGGTAATGATATTGAATTATTGATAATGTTGTGGAGAAGTAATCGCACTATAAAATGCACTGTATTTGTTTTTTGGGCATTACACAGCATCATAGAGCAAACGCAACTGCACTTATTCCCGGCCCGCCCGTGTTGCTCTATGCACAGCATTATATCGAAAAACATAATCGCAAACGCAACTGCACTTTTGAGGCTACAACACTGTATTTACAGATATGTATCTGGCAACACTGCCATAGAGTAATTGTTGTTCTGATAACATAATGTCAATGTCAATAAAATTGATAATGTGTTAATGTCAAAATCAAATGTCAATTGCTGTCAAATTCCTTAGGTATTCATTTTACTTACCTACTTTACGCCTTTTGTAGAAAAAACTTGGACTCTCTCTCTTCTACATACAAAACGATTAAAACAATTTAGGGTTCGTCAAAATTGCCAACGAAATCTAGGGGTTTTCCCTTAGATTTTGGGGGGTTAATATATGCGCTGGGATTTTTTTAGGGGCGGTTTTCATATGTTTAGGGGTATTTTTAGGGTTTTTTTTTCCTATTTTTTAATTTGTTGACCTAGCGGCTTGGCGACATCTAGCACCGATTCTTATTACTAAGAATGCTGTCCCCATAATGATTTTTCATCAGGGATATCTGAGAGAAGAGTCTAGGATTTCTGCCCTGTTTATGGAAATAGGATCGTCGCTATTACATGGGTTATCATAAACATAACTGGCGACATGTGGGTGTCCTAATGCGTACTCTGCTAACTGGTACCTACTCTGCCTCTGCCTGGCCTAACCCTTGGGGGTTACGGGCTTGATGTTATTATTAGGGCTAAGGGTTTAGACGCAATTTCAAAATAATAGTTATCAATAATTAAATGTGTCAAATTTTCCATACACATACATACATACATAAACTCAAGCCTTTTTCCCATGGGGGTAGGCAGAAACCACAGAACGCCACCTGCTACGATTCTTGCATACCTCCTCTTCCTCCTCCTTACTTAATTTTTGATAGGTATTTGAATTTTTTTTTTTTTTGATAGATTAAAATATTGACCAATATTTATCGCCGTAATATCAAGCTGTTAAAACTATTCAATTAGAAACTAAGACGGCGCTATTTGTTATTTATATTTTTTAAAATATTATTTTTATATATTTTTATTTTATTTGGGGAACTTTTAACTACGCTTTAGGCGCAAATATTTTTGAGAATTGGCAACACTGGGGTCCGTTCACATAATTCATATGTTCGGATCGGATACTCGGATCTGAGGTTCATCGTGGAGAGGGTAGAGAGGTTTGAATAATTGTAATATTTTGGTTCGTTTTTACATGTCACTCTTACTTCGTCTATTATTCGGAATGCTGTATATCTTGCACAGGTCTGTGTGAAAAGAAGAGCACCTGCTTATCTTATGGTCTCCGAGCCAGTCTGCTGGTGTGAACGGTCCCTAACCCTGACTTCCCTCCTGTAGTAGAGATGGGTCGTCGACGTATTTTGCGTCAACGAAACTAGACCGTTGAATTTCATTTATCGACTAGTCGATCAACTAGTTGAATTCGTCGACTAGTTTACGCGTTAACTTGGTAAACGTTGTGACGAAGTCTACGGCGGCGGCGACGGACCAGTGACGTACGCTGTAGACTAGTCTCCCGCGTGCTGTATGTACCTATTAATAATATTAATAGGTTTCGCATTGCGAAACTACGATATGTATCCTTTTCTTCACGTAACACAATAATATTTTTTTTCGACTAGTACAAATATGAACTTCCTCGAACAAACAAATTTGAACTTTAATTGAGCTAATACTTAAAGTTCAAATTGGTTTGCACAATTATTTTATTTCATCGGACGAATGTATCTGTTATAGGCAAACTCCGAAGCTCCGGCGCTCCTAGGTTGGACTGGTCAATCCTCAGGTCAGACTGAATGACTTAGTCAAAGCCCAAACAAATGTAAATTTTCGGCCTTTGACTAAACAATTTTCGTCAAACCTGGGAGAGACTAATTTGGTCAGGCAAACGTCAAAACACAATTTTATCAAATCGGGGTTTGACGAGTCAAACTCCGATATAAGTATGAAGTGTCTTATCTTTGTATATTTGGAAGCATTTTATCATTTAAGCAGCTTTCAAGTCTTAAGAACCGCTTAACTCTGCCAGTTCTGACACCTGATTGGTCAGCTTACGTGATTTTCACTTTTATATTTGAGATGCTTTGAGAGAATGCCGTGTGGCATTAGGCCCGCCTTTTGTACGATGTGCAATAAAGTATAAAATAAATAAATAAATGCTTTGGAATATACGGAGGTTAGTTTGTAAGATTAGGTATAAAAAAATAACATTTTTAAAATTTTGATGTTTATTGTTTTAATAATTTCTTAAGTAATTAAAATGGAAAATTAATCATTTTTCTGACATGGTGAGGCATAAATTTTCTCTTAAAACTTTACTTTTAAAGCTTCTTTATCCACGTTTTTAGTAACAACAACACCGTTTGATTCACTCATCTTCAATTTTACACAATTACACGCCCGCACGCTCAATGAATGAACATGAAATGACAAAACAATCGGTCGGAACACCGCGAAAGACATTATGAACCTGTTTAAACATGGTCAGATCAACGTTTGACCGAGTTTTGCAGTCGCTTCTAGGATTGACTAGGCCAAAACCGAAACAGAATAATTTACTTTCGACGTTTGACTGAAAAGTTAGGAGCTCCTGGGTTTGACTAAAAATACTTCAGGCAAAGGGCGAAATTGAAATGTATTTCGGGGATTGCCTGATGGCTTTGGCCAAACCTAGGATAAACCAGTCCTTCCGCGAAGAGACTGTGTATCGGACTTTGACTATAACATATCGACTACGATCTCACGTCGTCGGTCGTCGCGTTCCGAGTTTCAGTTTGCGTTCAGTTAGCGTCTGAGTCTGAGTCATCTACGGATTCGACTAGTCCATCCAGTATCGGTGAACCGTCGATTCGTTAACGCCCATCGCTATCCTGTAGTCCTGTATGACAGTGAAGTAAGATGTCTTTCTTTTCCATCGTCTCTTTTAAATAATTTTGGAATAACTATTAATAACTTTGATTTATAAAAACGTAGGTCTTTCATCTGTAATATTCATCTCGTTTAATAAATAAAGTTGGTCCTTTTATTTTACAAATATAAGAAATTGTGTGATAACCTCTTCTTGTTTTATTAATAATTGTTTTGTTTGTTTTAAGTATTACATTTCTTTTTTTTTCAGCAGGCAAAAACAATAATGTTTAGTAAAAAAGTATTTAATTTTGTGAGTATTCTCTAAAACTTAATTTGAATATTTATTTAAGTATTTATAAACTAACCAACAAGTAACTAAGAAATTATTCATTTTCAGATAAAACTTCGTCAATTTTTGAAGACTAGGAACACAAATAATCTCAGCGTACCAGCAGTTCATAATCAACAGAAAAGGTTTAAAAGTGATTTATACGAACCTGATTATTTAATTGTAAGTACCTAACTGATTGTTTTAATGTTTAAGATTTACTATACTAGTGTAATCGCACAGAATCGCACTTCTTGGCGTAATCGCACAGATTCGCACTTCTTAGCGTAATCTGCTTATTTATTTTGAGGAAAATGGCATTTAAGAAAGCTAATGCTTTGTGTGACAAGCATATGCTCAAAAATAATAATAAACATGTACTTATTTTTGCCCCGTTGCAGGGTAAACATCTCTTCTCATTCTCTTACAGAAAAGGCATAAGCTTGAAAATTTTTATTCAATAATAAAAACATCTTAATCATCTTGTTATCATATTATTGATTCGTACTACACCTGCTATTTGACTAATAACTCATTACTATTAACGAAAAGTAGCATTCCATCTATACACAGCTGCAGAAGCTAGGAGGGTGGGAGAAGTCTGACTAGAGTGAAGCAGAAGAGTAAAGAAACTATTACAATTTGGTTATAACATCCAACCACTTATAGCAACGAAATTGCAAGCTCTTGTTAGGTTCCATAAAGACGTACCTACTATGAAAACATGTCTGTTTTATATGACTTCGATTTAAGTGACTAACCGCTTTTAGCAACCTATTTTGGCAAAAAAACATCTGTGTAACTATATCTGAAGACCCTGCATACCTATCTCTTGTTGACTGTACATTGCACCCATACAAAGCCTGTATCTATATTTTATTTCTTTTACCTTTAAGTTTGTTATATTTAGAGTGTGCTTACACATTATTTAATAAAAGAGGTCATATACTATGTTGCTGTGAACAAAATGTAACTGTCAATACTTAATTTGTAATATGTACTTGGTATTCATAATGATATAGTAGCTTTTATGCAAGGTAAATTGCATCCACTTGTTATTCTGTATCTACATGATTGTGTTTACAAATATTGTAAAATATTTATTTTAAAGGAGTATATGTACGAAGTTTCTTGCCCATTTTTCTCATACAATACTATCTTTTGAAAGGGATAACTAGATCCAATTTTTTTTTCTTGTTTATGACGTTAAAAGTAAATTTGAATGGCCTAATTGTAATAAATAATTTGACTTATACAATGCCCACTTTGTATGTGTTTAGCCATCATTCACTTAGCCTCACACCAATTAAGTTAGGGCTGGCGCAGTTAATTTATTCAATTTTTAATTTCAGAGCATGGAACCTGATGAACCAGTTTATGATTGCCTAAATCTGCAGTTGAAAGGGTATGATTTTGCTTTGCTGGAAGCCTGCCAGAGTCAAATCCATAGATATGCTGAAGTTATGGGGATTCAAGTTGATGAATGGTAAATATAACATTTATTTGATCTTGTAATATTTATTTATTAAAGTACACCAACAACATTACATTATGCATTGAAATAGAAGTACAATGTACATGTTACAAAGTATTATTTCTAATGTATACACCAATTTTATAGGTATACAATATACATAACATTCACTTTTCACATTAAAATGAGGACAAAACTGCTTACAAAGCAAATAAGTAATTACATTTTCAACCATTACATAAAAATTTGATCAAAATGTTTCAAGTTATCTTGATTAATTTTCTTGTAAAGACTTTTAATTGTTTTGTGTGTTTGTATCACTGAAATAAATTAAACAAGAAACAAATACTTAGACTTACATACATAGAGCTCTCACAGGGAATGTTAGGGACTATATCTACTAAATTCAACCTGTGTATATATAATCATTATGAACTAATAAAATAAAATTGGACCCAAACCAGCCAGAGTCACTACAATAAAATACTTTTTTTTAATTTAGTCTTTTTGTGTTTGTTTAGTTGGGCAACACCGGCACAACAACTGAAAGTACAACGGTTCAAGCCAGGTAGCACTGCACTTGATTCTGAGTACCATCTTAATGTTTATGAGAGGAATGTGCAGGTAATTTAACAAATATAGTTATGGGCCATATTCCTGTAAGTGGCATTTTAAAAACAACAAAACGCAATACTTTAGGTTATAATTATAAAAAAAAGCACTTGGAATACATTCACTAAAAAGTTCAAAATATTGTAGGGAGACATCCGACAGACTCACACTGTTAGCATCTATATTTTTATTTTAGAAACACTTTATAAACTTTGTTAGGTTGTCGGGGTAGTCTCTAGGTCTACTGTACCTACCGCTATTGAAAATTCTTTCACAAACTGAAACTAGTGCTTGCTATATTTTAAAAAATTTGAGAGCAAATTAGAAATATTCCGCGAACGAAATCGCGGGGAGAGTGCTAGTATAAAACAAATGTTCTTCCTATACTATCAGTTCATCAATAATATGGTAGGCAAAGAAAGCCTTGCGAAAAAAAAAATCCAAACCATTGTTTTATCAATACAGGTTACTGATGTCCCCGCGTGGGCTCTAGGGACATTGCTGCGCGTGGCTCGTGCCGTGTTGCCTGAAGGCTGCACGTTGCGCGTGCATGAGCACGAGATTACCCACGAAGAGGTGCGATACGTGCCCGACAACCAACTGCTAGATCTTAAACAACAGCTCCAAGATATGGGCGGCAGTCGCGCCGAAAGAAAGAAGAAGAAATAAAATGTTTGTTTATTTTTAATTAGTTAGTGTGTAATGTAGCAATAATATAATAAATTATGTTGTATATTAAGTATGTTTGTTTGCTGTAACAAGCCTCTAGTCCACGGCGGTTAGAGTGGTTTTTGTAGTGCAAGTGTGGCCACGTCACACGTGTTCACGATCCCTGGCAGGTACTTGAAAACTACCTGCCGTTATTGAGTGAGTGGTAATTGCATTACTGTACTAGGTGTAAGTAGGTTGTCACTAATTTAGTTGGTGTCTCCGGACACGGTTGTTTCGGATTCAGCGGGAGGAAACCCCGGGTGTCATCACTGTGTGGACCGACCGGAGGACACGGTGAAGCATACGGTGCAGGTCTGCCCCGCCAGGGCAGAGCACCGCCATGTCCTCACGGAGGCGATAGGCGGCGGCGACCTCTCGCGGCCGGCCCTGCTTCAGGCCATGCTTCAGAGCGAGAGGAAATGGGAAGCAGTCACCTCCTTCGTCTCCGTGTGGCCTTGCGAACGGCGAGTGATGGGTAGTTCGTTCGATCAAGGACCAGGCCCGGGCCGACTGCGTGTTTTGTTCCGCGCGCGCCTAAAGAGCTGTCAGCAAAGGGACGCTTTCCTAACAGGAGTCAAACGCCTGCCGGGGTTGCGGGACGTCTTAACAGGATATCGTGGCCCCGGAACGCAAAGGGCAACAGAAGGAACAGGGTGGTTTTTTAGTCAGTAAAAGTCTGACAGTCCCTTCTACCCTACTCAGGGCGGAAGAAATCATTTGACGATTATAAAAACATAAAAAAAGAAAAAAGATGTCAACTATAATTTTATTGTACCTATAGGTGTGTAGGATTGACTATAAATTTGACAGCTCTAATTTACACACGTCTCTTTCTTGTTTTATTGGACAGAAAAATATATAAATAGTCTCATTTTAATTTAGTTTGTGAACAATTAAGGGAATCGACACCACTGCCTTCAATGTAGCACTTGTATTATATTTGGGGGAAATCGTCATACTGCCACTAAATAGTTATATTTCGAGATAGACTTTATTGATGTTTTTAATGTTGACAATCTTGAGATCGATATTGGCCTGTAGGTAATCAGTAACCAGTAATCGGTAGCTGAATTTGCAATATGTAACCTTGACAAGCTTGACGATTCCTAAGCAGCAGTCGAGGACCGCGGGCCACGATTGGGTATTGAAATACACCCTTTGTACGTATTTTTCTATTCTTGTTTATTTAGAAATGTTTGCCTCATACTTAAATGGTTAAAATAGCACATTGTCTTCTCGCTATGCAAGACACAGGCTCTAGCAATATTCTACCTGCCTACTACCTACTCTGTACTTAGTTTTACTTACCTAATTAATTTAAGTAAGTAGGTACCTACAGTCGAAATAAAAAGAAAAAGAATATAAAATTGTTAGGTATTAACACGTTAATTCCCGCAAGTGTCAAACTTATTGCCTAGATCTTTAAACTTTAGCCTTCTGTTCTGCACAAATGTTTATGATGACACAAGCAGTTACATAATTAATGTTATGATGATTACGTCCGGATGACACACAAGTACAAGACTTTCACCCGTACCTATACTTCACCTATGTACTAGTTCGTGTGATCTCTTGTCAGCTTCCTGGCATCCGATTTTGATCATTAATAATCGGTTAATCGTTATTCCCAGACTACTTAATAACAACGGAGAAAATACATACAATTTGAGTCGAGTCTAGTGCGGAAAATCATAAAGTTCTTAGAAAAAAAAAAAATACCTTTAGTAAAAACGAAGTGGGTAACGATTGTTACCCACTTCGAGTGGTAAACACTAAAAAGCACACGTTTTATTTGACACCATATGAAGGGAAATGCTATGGAAATGGTAAACAGTTTAATTGAAATAATATCAATTTTACTTCTAAGTCTAGTCACGGAAGAACCTGGATGCTTTCTGGTTGGCTTGAAGACCTAAGCTTAGCCCCCCCCCCCTTTTAAATATGGGATATGATCAAATGAGTTTTTCCACTCTGAACGGAGCGGTGAATGTCAGGCTCGTACTGACTAAAACCCATCCGTGTTACTTCTAATGCTATTTGAATTCCACAGGTCCGCGGACCGCTCCTTCGAACTGGCAGCAAACCATCCCCGCAATGGCAGATCCAAGGGGATCCCTGGATCTGCCACTGCTGTTTACTATATGTTTTTGCGCTATGACGAATCGTACATTCTACTGAAGACTGATTGATGGTATTAATTCGAATTTTCATATGACCGAAGGAAAAACATCAAAGACATGCTGCCAATTATATGTAAGAGCCTATGGACACTACGTTTTTTAAACGCGCCGGTGACGCGCGTTTGTATCGAAACAGACGCGATACGCACGCAAATCAGACGCAACCTGTAGATATTTTGCACACCTGTTTAAATTCAAATATACGTTTGTATCAATATAGACGCGCGTGTGTAGGGATAGAGACGCGATGCAAACGCGCGCGTTTATCGATACACACACGCGTCGCTACAAACGACTACAAACTGCTCTGTAGAATAAAAGCGTGGTGTGCTCAAGCCCTATGTACTGCAAAAACAAAAAAAAAACATAATTCCAGTCTTGAAATACCTACTACATAATTATACATTCAATTTGATAGGTAAACACGGAAACTTATAAGGCTGACATCACACCACACTTAACCGCTTCTCCTTGGATGCTTGAGCTTTTTTGTATGGGTTGACCTCTTAGAACAGTTAGAATGCATCAACACTTCTACACCAATGTAAATATATTTTCTATATCTATTTTATAATAAAGCTGAAGAGATTTTAATGTTTGTATGTTTGTTTAAACCATCCTTCGGCATATACGAAGGAGGTTCCTCAACTTTATTCATTGCGTTCTATCTGGAATTGACGTAATCACGTAGGTAATTAATAACCTGCTGAAGGGGTAGGCAATAGTATAATAGAGAATTAGGTACACACACAGTGCTCCAATAAATAATGTTTTAAAGAACTGGGTAATAGGACAGTGGGAAGGCTCCCCTGTATCCAAGACTGATAATTAGGCACTAAAAAATCTTAATGGAAAAACCAAAAGCACTTGACCCAATTCTAGGACGATTATTTGGATGTTCAGCAGTGGCGCTTGTGATCTCTAGATCAGCAACCAGCGATGCAGTGAATGACTGCATCGCTGGCATTCATGGGCTAAAACTAACAAAAATGGATACCTACCGGGAACTCTCAGCACAAATTATTAACGTAACGAGCGCGGCAGAAACAACTAGCGAGTGCTACGACGTTATTATAGTGCCTAGCACCGATAGGATCAATACGGATTAGCTCAAGATCGTCGAAAGCGAGCAAAGCTTTGCTCTTGCAATGAGACAAAACAAAAAAAAAGATATAGGTACCTCGTTCAGCCTTCAACATTTTAACAGTAATCTTCAATGCTACAGATTATAACATAATAATTTAACAGTTACGTAAAACTTAATTATCTCCGATCGTGATTTTGGGTAGTGGATTGCCATCAACAATATGTGCATGGTCATTCGTTGAAACTGATTGCATATTTACTGTTGGTGGATGGTACCTATATTTTGTGGCCGACCTTCGTTTACTACGCTCACGTTCATACCAGACGGGATACTATAATATCTAGTCAGTAAGTTTAGCGTCAATAGTACCTAAATCGATTCATTCTTCGAAAGGAGTTAAACGAGAGTTAATTTGTAACAAGTTTCTTTCCCAAAACTTCTAAGTAGTTGATACTGGGTTAACTGATGGTTACAGAACTTAAAGTATTTAATTTTTATATTTTACCTTTTGACCTACAACAGTACAGGTAGGTACCTACTTACTTGCTTAATGAATTGGTTTTCCAGAGTACAAAATTCAAAATTAACTCTAGTTCATCTGCTTTCAAAGTTTGTATAACATTACCCATCCAGCCACCCACCCTTTTATAGGATTTCCAAAACATCAAAGAGATATATATATAAAGTTACTAGCTTTTGTCCTCGACTTCGTCCCCATAAATGTAGGTTATCGCAGACGCAGACGAAGTCGCGGGAAAAAAAGTATCTAGCCTAGGTGTATCCTTCCTTGGGGCGCTAAGTTGCTAACTTACCCTGTACCAAATTTCATCAAAATCAGTTCAGTGGTTTAGTCGCGAAAGCCCACGAAAACCTAACAGACAGACACTAAGAGTTAGTTTCGCATTTATAATAAGTATTAGTAAGGATTTACCTACGTAGGTAGGACCTACTGTTGTCAACATCAGCAACATCCACCGACTACTAACTTTATCATTGGTAGTGTTCACATAGAGGTTATAGTGTAGGTAGGTATTGCAATAGGTTTCGTGGTTGCTTCACATGCAATTACACTATCTGGTGCACTCTTGACAATCATTGTGAGTATCACAATAGAATAAAACAGTGAGAAAATGTTCAAGTAGGCAATCCAAACAGATTTCTGTGTGCTCAAGACTTAATGCGATAGAATTTACACTAGATTTTGTAACTAGCAGCAATGGGTAGGTGGTACCACTGGTACCTGTTACAGGCATAAAAAGGACTAGGATGCAAATTAACAGCAATAGTAGTTTAAAAGAAAAGTGAGAGGCGAAGAAAAACAGGCAGATCAGAAAAAAGATGTTTACCTATCTTGAATACTTGATCATCTGTCAAAGAACTCATAAGTCATTGACATGGCCCATAGGATTGCTAAGCTATGTGGCAATGGGCCGATCATAGACTCCAAAGCGATGCCGCGGTGGACGTAGACTACTTCTTGTGGAGGTAGAATTATACATCCAACGTCGACAAAAGTAGTGTAGGAACTGAAATACCTACAATGTAGTGAATACAATACAAGGTGCAATTTTGCATCCTCGTCAAATTCAAGGAGGTAACTATGCTAGAGATTCATAGTAAAATAATTTGGTAATTATTTTCAGTTGGTTATTTTCAGCATTGCCAGATTTTTTTTTTGCCAAGTCGGTATTTTTTAACTTTTTGAGTGGAAAAAGCAGACTCTTTCGTCGAAAGCGTAAAAAACGTAACGGGGCCGGGGTCATTGAAAATTTACCGGAATCATGAAAAAATTACGATCGTGTTGTGTAGCGCTTTTGTAGGGAACAGCTGTTATTTTTTTCATGATTTCAGGGTTGGTCCTATAGAAAAAGTTGTTCATAATGATCAGTACAATGACCCCTTTTCGGGTTTCAGGTATTTATCAGGTAGCCAGTATATTTTCCATGACCCTGTATAATCAGAAGTTTTTAAATATTTATCTTTTTATTTGAGTTCAAATTACGCTTCCGTGATAATAGATAGCAAAAATAGCTATAACAAATGTACCTAGGTATTCTAATTAATAAAAATATGATATTTTAAATCAGATTTACCCTATCGTTAAATAGTTGAGTCTCATTCGTCTTCTGAATAAAAAAACATAAGAAAAACAGAAATTAAAATCAAAAAACTTTTATTCTTCAGAAAAATATGCTTCACAAACTATAGAAGCTTTTAATGCAATATAACAGTTCAAGCTGTGGGCATGTAAAAAAAAGCGGGACAGAGCCTGTCCCTTGCGGGACATTTAATTTTGATTTATTAAAAATCGGGACGTTCTGCCAAAATCGGGACGTCCTGGCAACGCTGATTACTTATTTTATAAATATAATTCGCAGGCGGGGCGATGTTTCCGCACGCATACTGGTCGCGCGACACTGCCTACCGCATAGGTACGCAACGGAGCAATTCTGTTCGTCTGATTTTGTTTTGTTGAATGTTGTATTCTGATGTCCTACTGTCAAACATAAAAAAAAAACAAGTATTTAGTACTAATTATTACATATGTTCTCATAAATGTTAATTTTGTTAACCGTCTGAAATTTGAAGAAGATGCAAAACTGTCATCTTTGTAGGTAGGTATATGGTATATCTAATCACCAGATTTGTTTAGGGAAATGATAAAATCGTGTTGTTATTTTAACATCCTCCGTGATTTGATCAAATCCCTTAGGGATTTGATGAAATCCCTGTTTTTATCATATCCCTGCGACATATCCACAACATACTTATCACAGCAGTTTATGCGCATATCATGTGAAATATTTAAATTATTAATACTTATTAAAATATTATGGTGCATATAGGTACCCAATTTAGATCTACGTCATCAGTGAAAATAGTACCGAGTGGCTACCTACACTGTGTAATTTATCAAATAAGTAGACAATGCACGTCGTCATTGTGTCATCAGACTGATGATGTGGATGTGACGAAATAACTTCTAGATGAAGACGAATGCATCGTTGGTTAAATAGTGTGATAAATTCTGTTTAGGTAGGTACTTATTACCTTGAATGGTGAATGTTTATGCAAATCCCGCACCCCCGGCCATAGGCAGGGGTGGAACACTGGTGGTTTTAGCCGGTAAGAGTCCGGCATCCCCTTCGTCACTCCCATGACGGAAAAAGTCCAAGAGGATTTCCATCGCGCAAAAAGAAAAGTTACACCCCTAAACCTATAGGAAAGCAGCCACCAATTGACCAAATTCAGTGAACAAGAGTTTTTCAAGAATTCATATTTGCCATCTGAATCTTAATAGGACAAAGGATACTAATACAATAAGAGATATTTATTAATCTGGATGAGTAACATGTTAGATAGACAGCATGAATGTTATGGAGATCTATCCAAGAACCGCAGCTGAATCTGATACAAAGTTTCGAATACAGAGCCGAGTATAAATAAGATAGGTTTTCGCCACTACACACTAGTGTATCCGCGAGCATCCCTCTTACATCGTTTAGGTAGTTCTTATAATTTCAATTAGTAGCTAGTAGCCAATCAGTCAGTCCGTCATCAATTATTTTGTATTTTTCTTTTACATTTAGGTACTTAAAAATTATATCGTATTTGAAACTAGCCGAAACTATCGGATAATCCGAAATAATTTCATATGCGAAACCGGTATAATTCATCCTACCTATTCATATATCCCTATCCATATTCCATCATATCATCCAGATTAGTTTCATATCCATAACATAGAAATACAGACTGTGTAAAGAATCAAATGACTGCACATGTTCGTCGCTTTGAAGTGGAGCATAAATTATATGTGGACTGTACTACACAATTCCTTTAATGGGCTTTACTCAACGTCTCTTATTATGAAAGGAGAACCTCTTAAATTTGTTTGTGCAATGTAATACAATATCGCAGTATCTTAGTAATCACTGCGTTAGATCCTTTCCCTGCTCGGTAGAATGATCGCCTTGTTTGCAACACTGGGCGTGTGACAGATTTCCTAGTAGCAAAATAATGAGGTTTACCTTTGAGTTCATACGTATTTTTAGTATTATACATAAAGCGATTGCTTCTCTGACTTTAAAACAATCCACAACCCAGTTATTACTGAGTAACTCGATAGGAACCTCTCAGAAATAACAGTCGGGAGTCCTGGCCGCGTGGTGACCTACCTCTATGCCTCGGAAAGCACAATAAGCCGTTATATCTAATGTATTATAAAAAAAATCTCGTGTCGCAGTGTTTGTAAACTTCTCCAAAACACTGGACCGATTTTTATGATTTTTTTTGTGCATAACGCGTAGGTCTTAGAATCGGCCAACATATATTTTTCTATTCCAAAAAAATATAGGTATATTGAAGTACAAAGTTCGCTGGGTCAGCTAGTGTATCTATAAAATGGATGGCCACCCATCACACGCCGACTTCGGCAAGCGTTGCTTAACCTTGATCTATCGACTAGTTACCCGTGCGGCTTTTACTAAGCCACAAGCCTCTTCTAGACCTAGGTACCTATCCGAATCATGCCAGGTCATACATAGAAAAATCTATAAATTTAATAAAATCGTATTTAATAAGTTTCTGTAAGATCACAAAACAATCACTCTGAGCCTAGTACTTCTTGAGACAATTAATGATAGTATCAGCGGGTACACACATTTTAGAATCGTTTCGTAACTTGCAGATCCCATGCAGCGTAGATATACAGTACTTATGCTCAATGTGTTTTGTCACTTTACTGGACTCAAGTAAGTATTCAGGGCGCGTAGCTCCGAGTCGACTAACCTCAGTAACCGTAGTTTAATGCATAAGGCGGACCTTCCTCCTAATTTTGCACTATGACCTTCTACAGAATAAGATTTCTTCATTGTGGTTGAAAGGCATGATGTACATTGAGCGATCTTTCGGACAGTAGTAGGTATGTTATGTACATACCTACCTACTTAATGGGAACTATTTCGTTACACTAATTATGCACTGTTTAGGTAACAAAGAATATCAAATGGTAATTAATCTTTCCGCACTCATTGTAAGTTCCTATGATAGAATTAAAGGTTGCAGGGTAACTAATTGTCCCTAGGTACGTTTATTTAACAGTAGGTATAATCGTACTGTTATATCTATTAATAAAATATAACCATTTGATTTATGCAGGTACTTACTTACTATGATCAGAAAATCATTAAGTATATTCTTAAATCTTGAAGGTGAAGGTGCGGCAAGTTGTCTATCTCGGAAAAATATATTCTACCTCGAACGTAACTATATAATCATAGTTATTATTATTGTTTAATAAGCGTTCATGATAAACAGGATCGAGATATAGAGTCCTACTTATTTCAGACATGAACCCTGCTACAGCACTGCAGGATAATTCAAGAATCATTGTAATACCCATAATTGTCATCAATCTTCAACTTCGAAATTTCAAATTTGCCCTCTTATGTGATGAGTCCATTTTACGCTCAGGATTCTGCCCATGGGCTCATGGTTCCATGGGTTTTACCTACGAGTACATAATATGTATCCTACATATCATCCCTATCTATATCCTACCAAGTTCCTCCTAGGATGTCTGGGATATCATATGCTCGAGACCAGAACGGCATGCGACCAGGTACGCGTAATGCTCAAAATTTGCAGAGGGATAACGGATGCTCCTGACATCCTGATAATTATCTCCGTAACAGAAAGCATCAGTTGCTAAGCTTACCGTCGCGCCAGACTGCAGCCCGTGCTGCGTCTCCCGGACTCTCGGATACCGCGCGTATTGACCGCTCTAAATAAGCTTGTGGAATCCAATCTAAACCTGGGCTGCGATTTATTCGCAGACAATTTTGTTGATTTAATGGTGATGTGCCTGCATTTTTGTGAAAATAATAGTTCCTATTTAATTTATTGTTAGTATAATTTATATTATACGTCTGTTATTATTATAGTATATTATTATTGTAAATCTATATCTTTAACTAATGTTATTGGCCAAGAGCCGTTATTGTGTTAAAGTAAAATAAATAAATATTCACACATAATTCAACATTATGTGTGAGATACCGTCTGGGTTTCAGTTATGTTGTAGAATATCATCAAATTATTTTCTTTATTTAATTAAAATAAGTAGACTAACATTTGATCGATCTTAGGTTATAAAAAGGATTGAACTGCTTCTATTTTTTAAGGAATATGACGAGACTATTCGGACGATACGAACAAAAAACTTTGAAATTCCTAATTGTGGCTGGCTGTAGTATACATTGAACAATTATTAATGGTCTTCTCTTGAACGATCACCGAAATAACGACCATCCTGCACTAAGTTGCGTAAGTTCTGCCTTTTACTCGGATATAACTCCGAAACATTATGGATAGTGTTGTGATACCGATTCACTATCTAATGATTGCACGTAATGATGACCTATGGATGTGACCTTCTTATTGTTACTTTATAATAAAAAAAACAATTAAGTAAATAACTGAATAGGTCATGTTCGTTTTTATTTCTTCAGAATTGATTTTATAAAAAAAAACGAATGTAAATCTGTGTACCTAGTGTAAAATGAAAAACTGTATGTGTTTACATAATCATATGCCTACTTAGTCTACTAACCCAATCATGTTATTAAGGTAGGTATACTTAACTCAATAATTTAAACAAGTAAATGAAAATACAATTATTTTTTTTGCTGATTTTGTGCAATTACATGAACATACATACCTACTAGCTGATATGTTTTCGGTATTTCGGGATTGCTCTAAAAGTAAAAGTTGATCATAATGATGACTACAATGACTCCTTTTCGGGTTTCAGTTATAGAATTTCTTAGTAGCCGAAGCCGAAGTTTGGAAGTTTGTGGTGTGACACTATTGTGTCTTAAAAAACACATAGAGGCGCCATGGTCGTGTCGGAGTCCATCCATGAGATCATGAAAAAAAAACAGCTGTTCCCTACAAAACAGCTGTTTATTTTTCATTATTTCAACCTTGGCCCCACAGTAAAAGTTGTTCATAATGATGAGTACAATGACCCCTTTTAAGGTTTCGGGTAAATCAATTTTTAACCATGTCCCGCTTTCGACGAAAGAATCCCGCTTTTTACAGTCAAAAAGTTCAAAAATCCCGACTTGGCAAAAAAAAAACTGGCAACGCTGGTGTAGCAGTAGGTACCAATAGAGGTCGTGGGGATATTTAAATTAAAACTTGTTTAAATTAATAGCGTAAAAAGAATTGGTAGTTCAATATCTCCGTAACCAGAAAAGGACATACCAGGGAGTATGGTCATAAAAAAAAAAATGCAATGACAGAAAGAACCACAGTTCTTATTGGTTAATGCCTATTCAGTATTATATATTTAAGTAATTAATTAAAGTATTTCAAATCATGCAACTTACATTTCACTAAGTATACAAATAGATATTTACCTAGCAATTTTTTTTAATTAGGTGTGATGACCTCTTAATGCAGAATGAATTAATTTTCATATGTTATGGTCAGCATAATGCAATACCTACTTACTTACATTTCGTTACTTGTAAAATTTGCATTTTTGTATAAATAATGAAGGCTATTTAATACTGAACAGTTGCAATTGTACGAAATTCAAAAAATGTTACTAGGATCTTAGACAATAACTAGCTTTTACTTGCGACTTCGTCCGAGTAAATTTTCTTGAAAATCCCAAAACTTTTGATTTAAAATAATATAGCATGCAACATAATATGAATGCAATAATATAGCAACACTCAACATTAACGTAGCTTCCTATTTGCGAAAGAATTTTCTTTATCGCACTAGTACTTCCGGAGATTAGCGCGTTCAAACAAACAAGGAAACTTTTTCAATATTAGGTACCTATACCTACCTAGTATAGAATCTATAAGTATTATGTTTCTTTCATAGGTGTAACAGTAGATTATTTAGGAGATAAAGCAGTATTTCACGTCATGGGCGCTAATTGCGTTACGAAGCATTCCGAGAAAACACCAGAATCTTGAATGCAAAGAGGGATTCACGTTCGACAGAGAAAACTCGGAAGTTATGAAAAAACAAAATTAAACTTTGTTTTTGTTTACGGTCTATTTGCATGTACCATTACTTTTAACTGTTTTATTTTTAATGGGTCATCGACAAGTACAATCTAATAGCTATACCTAATACTTCTAGAAATAGGTGATGGGGATTGTGTTTTTTGACCTCATAGAAGGTGTGAAAATAGAGTATTCTTCTCGGTGATGAAGGTATCTTTGTCTTGGCGGATCTTAAATCCCTTACCGCAGTCAGGATTTTAGTCTATAAGACACTGCTATTGTTTTGGTCAATAATGTATCTATTAACTTTTAAACTAAGTATGTTCATATATTACTTTCCTACCGTCACTTTTGAATGGGATATCGGTTGCTTATGTAGGGCTAAATAAACAACGTACACCTGCAACCTGCAACCAACAACCTAATTGAATTAAATCAAAACCTGAACATGGGTCTTTGTTCTCATTATAAACAACTTTTACCATGGGACCGATCTTGACTTTTTCAAGATTTTGGTGTGTGTCCCACAATGACGCCTTTTCAGGATTTTCGGGCTGACATCAAGTCCCGTTAGATTTACCTCCTTAACCTCACTAAACAGGAAGGCTAAAGTAGGATCTACATTGCGAGCAACAACTAGTTTCTATCTAATTTAATTCACGAATTATTGATTACCATACTTAAACTGAAGGTAATATTTCTTTATTTTGTATTAAGTATTATTGGGTTTTATTCTCATTTATTATTATGATAACTAATTATTAAGTATCGAATTATACGAAACGAAGCTAATTCAATAGTGAGGTTATTGCGAAATCAACCTACAAGACATTTAGATTGCCACACATTGTTGAGAACCTTATGTACATAATAAAATTGATGTTTACATGGCTTTGCTTTGCGGCCTTCTCACCGTAATAATCTCATCTAACGCATCTCGATCTCGATGGGTGGTAATTTACGAACCATTTCCGAATCTGTCCTTCTTCAACGTATATTTACGAGTAGTTGTAGTATGTGCTTTAATTGATGTAGGTAATTTGAGGTATGGTCACGATCTATCAGGCTAAAGTTATTTGCCGGAAACCAATATCATTAATTAGTAGGTAAGTACGTTTTAAAGCTTAGACAGTAAGTCGGTCCCTCGAACATTTCTCAATAAGATGGTACACCATTGTGGTCTAAATTGTGTTGTGATCGGTGACGTCTCTAAAAATCTTATAGGTTATTATTTTATGTAGGTACCTCATTCATCTAGTTTAATAATTATTCAATCAAAAAAGCCAGTTCTTACACTTAGGTACTATAAATTATAAGATCGATTTTGAAATGACAGCATTTTTGCTGCAGTCACTTATTATGAGGGACACCATTAAGTCTGACTAGAAGCACTTGGTAAGGTCCTCATACCGATGCCTTATTCCTAAGTTATGCCTTATTACTTTCCGGGGATCAGCCAGTTCAATTTTCATTACCTACGTCGGTTTCAGTAGATCTCCAGTAGATTGTTTATATCTACCATGGACGTGAAAAACGCTTGTAAGTACGTCATTTAATCGACCTTGATAATTTTGTTTGTTTTGTTGGACTGCTTCGTTGGTCTAGTGAACGCAAAGCGGGACTGCTAAGCATGAGGTTTCGGGTTCGATTCCCAGGTCGGGCAAAGTGTTATTGGGTTCTTCCATCAAAAATTTCGCAGTAGCAGCCTCGGAGTCTGGATTTGTGCCCGGTTAATGAGGCTCGCCCCCTATTTGGGACTTAAACATACCTAACTGACGAAATGTGGATATGCTAATGGGTACAACTTTGCCTTACTTTTCGGGGATTACAGGCGTGATGTTTTGATTGATGTTATGATAATTTAAATAAAATGTTAATCTAAGCTGCGTTTTTATTACTTTTTATCTTTAAATCTTCGTGGATGTGGTAGCACAGTTACTAATGGTACTGTCTGCAATTACTACATCACAGACAGTTGAGTGCAAATTGCAATGTTTCGCGACTGAGCGCAATATATTTATTTATAATGCTTATCATTGTGTACATGTTGCGAAATGCAGATGACGTACAATTTTACGTGATGATAAATCGTGCCGCATCGTGTGATCTACATACCTACTGCTGACCGACCAATATGAATGTGCAGTTAGTCCATCTACATAGACTGGGAGCAACGCTGTGTGTCGCGGGTTCGATTTCCGCTCGGAACAAATATTTGTGTGGCTTAAAAGTAGTTGTTCCAGATTTGGTTGTTCCTATAAAAATATGTGAGTTTATATGTTTGTAAACGCACCCACGATGCAGGAGAAATTTCTAGTGTTGTCCGCTACTTTTTAAGTACCTATTTACACGGTATCGGATTTATTGATCTATTTTTCAAAAACTTGAAAGAAAAAAAAAGCGAAATGTTGGTGTACTAATGGGTACACCTCTGCCTAACCCTTCGGGGATTACAGGCGTAATGATGTTATGTTTATGTTTTAGAAAGAAAAAAGTTAATTCTGTTATTCACATGGCATAGGTGCCGAACTACTCCTACTAGGTACTACATACTGAGACATTATTATCAATAGGTACAAATACGTAGTACCTAGTATGAAATTCGTTCGGGCGTTCGGGATCGGGAGGCAGGTAGGTTATTAGGAACAGTTATTTTAAATTTTCTTTGTTTGGGATTTGGGGTGGGTTAATAAATAAAAGATCAGATAAGCTGTCAATAAGGGAATCACCTAACCCAATCTATCTATCGTGTGAATAGGTAATATTATCTACGTATAGAGTGCAGCAATTTTATGATGATGCGTGTGTAAAGGCACCTAAATTAACGTTTGAAATGTTGGTAGGTAGGTACTTATGTCCTGTAATTTATTATTATTAGTTACCTTCTGAAGAATTCTTAGGTGCCCACAGGAAGGTACACATTTACAAAACATAGAGTAGGTACCTACTATTAGAATTAATTCTCGCGCGACCGTACCTAACATGTAGGTACCTATACATACATGTACCTATATAATTTGGTAGGCGACTAAGTAGGTACCGCCCTTTCTGGGTATTTTATGGAACACCTAGGTAGGTACCTACCAACATAATCAATTCAAAGTCAAATGATTTATTTCAATTAGGGTTAGACCATTAAAAAGGCAGTTTTTAACGTCATATACCTACAAGAGAACAAAAAATAGTTAGTTGCCTGATTAACCCAATTCAAGATCAAAAAATCAAGGTCTAAATTAAATTGAAATGTTCTTGAACCAAAAATAATTTTGGTTCAAGATCTTTCGGTTTTAAATATCTATAGACTTCTTAATCTAATGAATGCATCATCTTCTTCACCCAACTGTTATATCTACCTAGTTGAGATTTTTAACCTTGCGTTCAAAAGGTTTAAAAAACGTCGATTACCTTCTAAATTAATTTGTTCTTCAAAGAAATAGCCTACAATTATTATTATTGATCTAACAATAGCATGTAACATAAATAAAAATAAAAAATATACCTATTATATCAAAATGTTTATAGATAAAAAATACCTATAATTATTATTTTTAAAACTTTTATTATCTACGTAAATAGAAATAATGTAAGTTTATTTAAATAAGAACTAAAATAATATATAAGTACATTATTTACAAGCTTAATAATTGTTTACCTACCGTGTTAAGTACTGTTTTATCGTTTTTTTTCGTCTACAAAACCGGCGTCGGTTCTGTTTGTTGTTTTGTTTTTCTGAAACTATACAGGAGCAAGTTATTTTTTACAAAATTTCCTTTTGAATTCGGGAGTCGTTTTTGTTAAATTAAAAAAAAAAATTGACGCATTTATAGTCCCTACATACCTATTTTTATTATCCAAATCCATAAAAACATTGCCTAATACTAATTATTTTAACCTCACGTGCAGATGTGTAGCCAGTTCACTGCATTATGTACCTACAGAAGTACATACCATATACAAGGTGCAGTTTTACATCCGCGTTAAATTCAAGAAGGCAACTTTGCTACTGTACCCTCACCTATCTTGGCTATCTTTCTATCTATAGGTACATATAAAATGCTTTGTCCTGAATGACTGACTGGCTGACTGGCAGATCAACGCACAGCCTAAACCGAACCGACCTAAAAGATCGTAGAGACCTGAACTGAGGGTGTGGATTTTACACCATTGCACGCATCCATTTATACTGTATTCCAGGGATGTTATGGAGCTCCGTAACGGCGATCGAAATTATCGGATATCCGAAATAAAAATATATAACCTTAACCGTATCCGTTTCACAAGTTTCGGATAGTTTCGAATGGCGGAGTCTAAATGAAACGACATTATGTCGTTGTCGTTGAATCTTAGGCTCCAATGACTGTTGTATAGCAGTATATGCCATTGTACAGGCCTCGTGCAGCTGTTTCAATGATTATACTGCCGTTAACCAGTCACTGTAATGCTCAAGGCTGATTAATTTGGGGCCCAAATTGGAATAACAAGGGCTGCGTAGCTAACTACACAGCCCTTAAACAGGATACTAAAACAGCCTCGAGTGTCACAAAATTCTATAATCAAGTCACTATGCGGCTGTCATGTGCTACTTGGGATGTTTCGACAGATTTTTATTTAACCGCTCGCGCGCCTCTTAGTTGAGGCCAAGATGCTAAATGTGGATTTACTCGAGCGTCGTCGTCGTAGGGACCTTTTGGATTGTAAAGATTAGATGCTAAAAAGAAAAAAGGTTTCGAGATGTAGTCTTTTCATCGGTGGGGGGAGCGAGTGCAGATTTTCAAAAATGTAAAAATAAATCGTGACTCGTGTATACGCCCCACGTGTTTTTAATAACGGGGGAATATTAAACTGCCGGTTTGCATAATGGGGGTGGCCGTACAAATAGGTTGAAAATGGGGAAAAAAAAAAATCCTCGAGCACGTCGAAAACTACAGGATCTTAGCAGCTGCTAGTAAAACACTTTATTGATGATTTTAACCACGTAGGCTTGTGGAAAACGGCAGATTATATTATTTCCGTCATCCTTGAAAGATTTCCTTCCAAATAAAAACAAAATTAACTGCGCTCGAGAATGTCCAGGTGACATTTTTTTTTGCAACTTTGTGACTCTCCTATTTCCTTGCGTCACGCACAAATCGTCAGATTATTGAAATACACACTTTTCTACATGTAATTAACTCACCCTGTCTTACTTAATCTGACGCGCTCGAGTTAATCCAACGATTGCTTTTTTTTTACTATTCTGATCGGCTGCCCTAGACTCGCGGCCCTGTATACAGGGCTCGTATATGGTGGAGATACTTAACAGGGTGCAAGGTATCCCCCGTTATCTATATTAAGTCGAGTAAATCCAAAAATCCCTTCCTGGCCTCCCCAACTATTTTGATTCTTACTCTAAATAATTAGTTACCTAATGACTGATTATAATACCAAATGATAACCTAGACTAGATAAAACCTATGAATAAAACCAAATTATTACATACTATTTGTGTTTATATTTTACTTCAATCTAATATCCGTAACCGAAAGTAACGGTTAATCCGAAATAACTACGTATCCGTTACCGTATCTGAAACCGATATAATTTTATTTTTATATCCATACCTAAACCTATCCGTATCCAGATCCGAAATCATATCCATAACATCTCTGCTGTATTCTACTCATATTATACAAATAAATTTATCTTTATCTATTTGTATGACGTAGGTAGGTAAGCATCCGATTAGAAATTTTCCAAAATTAACCCCCTAGGCCCTAAGGGAATGAAACAGGGGTAAAAAGTTTTTATGGAGAAACCAACTTTGATGCGGACGAAACCCCAGGTAGGTCATCATTATTTAATTATTTTTATTTTACGATGATTTTCAAATTCAAATTAGCCATCTTGCCATTAATTTAGTTTGGCGGGGCGATGAACCCGCACGTACACAGTGTTAATATAATTATACTCGTGCTACACTGCGGCACTGCCTACCGCATACGCAACGGGGCTATTCTGTTCTTTGAAAGAGGTGTATTCTAAAATACCTACTGTCAAACATAAACAACAATAAAAAAACAATTATATGACCTAAGTATATAGAGTATATACATAAGACCAGGAGTTTTATTGCTTTTGTGACAACCTCTTGAAATTTGACGAGAATGCAAAGCTGCACTTTGTATACCTACCATTCGTTGATGAAGATTTATCTTTCAAGTGCATGATCACGGACAGGTTAACTAACCAGCAAATATCTTTGAATCACAATACGTGTACTGTTCGTTATTGAAAAATTGCAATATCTATCTCTGAAGGTCTTCAGACGCGGAACCATTAGTTTATTTAGTTAGTTAGTTAATCATTTACCGACCCGAGCCCATCGGGAGGGCGTAATGGAGCCTAGAGTGCAATGATTAAATTTAATGCTCACGCGTGCCTAAGACATTTTTCAACGCACTAATGTGGAATATAATCATTTATAGCCAGAGAGCATCTCATGACAAATTACGGTAAGGATAGATAGGTAGGTACATGCTTCGTTATAATCGCTTTATCGTATCGCCACCCGTGAAATAACCTACTTTCTTAACATAAAGAGGAATCCCACTTCAGCAAATTTTAATGATACATTCAAATGCAAATGCACATTGCAAATGTTTGAACAGTTGTTGAAAATATGTACCTACCAAAATCGCTCTACAATATATGAGGAGTTCTTTCAATTCCTCATGAATCCCATGGTCAGAATTTTGATAAAAAGTCTATGCTTTTAAAAAAACAAATTGGTTTATAAATGATGAAGTTAAACAGTAGGTACCTAACATAAAAAAAACGAATTGAAAACATCCTGCTTTTTCTGAAATCTACTATCTATCTACTATCTATCTACTACTTATATATACTACTAATATAATAATCATCTATCTACTACTAATCTACAAACAGTAACGGTATGCAGACAGAGTATAAAAGACACATCACCAAGCAAAACACTACGACCAACGTTAAATAATCAAATGTCCTCTCAAAAATAAATGACTCACAAAAACCGAAGAAGTCAGTAAAGCTCCACGGGATATAGAATGTGATATAGGTATGCCTATAGATGTGAGTACAAGTTCGGTAAACCGACACAGGGACAATGCGTTGCGTCATTGACGGCCGCAGAGCAGCTTCCGTTCGCCTCTTCACGGCGCGCGGCCCGTGGTGGCCGCGAGCGGAGCACCCGAGTGGGAGATGCTACATCACATATATAACGCGATAACGACGACCCCTCAGCAAGCAGTTTGCTCTCAGCTTCGCCATGAAGGTAATATATAACAAACTTTAGCATTTAGGAGCTGTGATTATTTTTTAAAAACTCTTTCAATTAAAAATAAAAAGTGCATTGAGATTTTAAGAGCAACTATTGTAGCCCTTGGCTAGACTCGGCCACTATAAAGCCAAAAAATAATAATAGGAAGGTTCTTAATTATAACACTGCTGCAATGAAATTGGAACGTGTTCCCTGAATATTTTTTAGTAAGCCACCAGTAAGTTTACCCACCAGACCTTTTTTTAAATTATCATCATATATATAAGTCGGTACATATTCTAATTTTTAAAATTAGTTTCTAGCAAATACAATTTTTATATTATTATATTTAAGTACCTACTTAGGCACACTTACGCACGAACCTACCTGCTCAAAACGGGTCGGTAGGAAATTATCAATCGTATCTATTTACCTAATTATTTCAATTTAATAATTGCACAAAGGCGTAAGTCGGTACAACTACAATGCATTAGCATACAAGTAAATAAATAAAGATGACTTTATTATACCTACATATGTAAAATGTAATTATTTCCTCCTTTCTACCTACTGTGATCTCATTGAGAACTTTCATTTTTTTCTCATCATATTTTGAAAACAGTAAGTGCCTCTGCCTGTGTTATATTATGATGTTATTGCTCTTATTCTAACTGTTTCGTGTTTATTTAAGAAAATGTTTCTAAATTTTAAACAAACTTATTACTACCTAATCTGTAGTAGTCCTTAGTTCAGGACAATCCCATAATTAAGCTTGCTGCCGCTTACAAAAAGGTCATAGTCAGTTTCGTGAATGCAGAAACTACACATTTAAACCGTTAACGATAAACATAATATTTGACTTCTCTTTTACAGGTGTTCGTCTGTCTGTTAGCGTTAGCCGTGGTCGCGGCCAAAGCCGGCTACATCAGTAGCGGTGGTTGGTCCGGTGGTGGAGGCGGCAGCGGCGGCGGTTGGTCCAGCGGTGGCGGTGGCGGCGGCTGGTCCGGCGGCGGCGGCGGCGGCTACGGTGGCGGCGGTGGTGGCTGGAAGCTAGGCGGCGGCGGGGGCGGCGGCGGCTGGTCCGGCGGCGGTGGTGGTAGCGGCGGACGTAAGTGTCCCTCCCCATACCTATCTCCTCTCACCTGCCATACTTTCGATTTAGAACTAGTGTACTTAATGACGAGTGGGTATGTAAAAAAGGGCCAAACAAAATACCACAAAAACAACACAAGCCTACAACTCAACACTAGACACAACTCTCAAAAACTGCTCCGTGAATTTAAGTGAAATGAGCTGTCACTGCTTCAGTGCTAGACCGGCAGGTGGCATGATAGCTCATCTCAAGTTCATGATCATTATATCATATCAGCCTATAACCGTTCACTGCTGAACGTAGACCTCCCCCGAAAGGCGCCAACCACCCCGGTTTACGGCAGCCTGAAAATTCACCTCAACTAAATTTACCTGGCCAGTTTTTTACATAATAGACAGGCAGGTAGGTATTTTGTTTTAACATTACCTATAGACAGGTACCTATGTTCTGTGGTAACCTAAGACATATTTACTAACGAAGTTTAGGTAAATAATGTGATAACAAGGGTCACCTCACTCACAATTGACCAGCCGACCTGCTTATCGGCTCTAATGCATCAGCATGAGACAGGTGAACAAGTCACATGCAGCTCTTCTTGGGGATTTTTTAGTTGTACTAGTTACTAAATGACCCTTGGTTAATAATAATTATTTCTAGGTTAATAATTGTGTTGATTACGTTAAA